>OY998163.1:36671047-46671047 GCA_963921995.1 Oxystoma pomonae
GTAATACAACTGTTTTTTAGGTTGATCATCGATGTGACCGATATAAGATACCTAATGTTAAAATTTTTAATTTGTGCGTATCGCTTTTATGATGGTATAAGAAAGATAAGAAATGTATTTCTATTTTTTAGTGCATTTAATAAAAGCTTATTCTTTAAGTTTTGTTATAATTTTTTTTATTTATGAATGGCAAGTATAAAAGGCCTAAGCGCAATATGAGTACCAGCGAATGGTGCTAACTATTTCTTTTAATGTTTATATTCAGCTATTATTTTGTTTAATTTATATTTATTTTTTTTAAATTTATTACTGTAATAATAAACTAGATGCGCTAAACCTTCTTTAGATCAGATAATGCCCATGTGAATTAGTCTAAAAATGCAAGAGCCTAACTAACAATAAAATGATAACGATTAAATATTTTTTTAAATACTTAATAATTTAAAATATTTTTACTTTTAGAAAAGTTTTGTCGAATACTGCCGTGTTAGGCTAGACCCCCGTAATTCACAAAAACTGCAAATATATGATTTTTGGCGTGGTCCTATTAAAGTTCTCTATAGTATAACGAAAGTTTAGCTTAGCAGGGCAGAATAGGCCCTTGTTTGTCCAAGCCACAGATGTGCCTTAAATAAATATCTAAGCTGATTTGTTTTTAAAAGGGGCTATACTATGCAAAAGATAAAGCCGCTTTACATCAGCACTGAATCTATTCTCCATCCATAACGTGTGAAAAAAGTGATTGATGGCCTTTTCAAATTTTATGTATATTTTCTTTTCGTGAGGTTTTTTTACTTACCTATAACGTCGAGTCGAAACCTAGATTTACCTGCCATCATAGCATCCAATTAAGGAGTTTTTACATAACATCCAAAAATAAAGTTATTTCGGTTTAGTTTCCCAATTAGTTCTACGCCTATCAATAAAGAAATATATCGTGCATCTTCCTTAATCAAAAACAACAATTTCAAGCTTTTATCTCAAGAAATTGGTCAAAAATAGAGACACTTTGACCCGGATTGACAGAAGTAAATATAAACAAGATAAATACCAATTCAAAAATCGTCGTTATTAGAATATTTGTGGTCATCATACCAAAATGCCAACTCTTGTGGTTACCATTATTTGACCAGCCGTGGAGAACTAAGTTGCTTCGGTTTATTTTTCCAACTATTTCTACGCTTTTCTGCATCATCGTAATAAAAAAAATCAAATAAAAAAAAAATATATTGGTCAAACGAGACGCTCAATTCAAGCACGACTCAAACAACACTTAGCACACTTAAAATACGGAAGAACAGTAAAGTCAAATGTGGCCGAGCATGCTTTTGAAAACAATCATAGATTCACATTAGATAACCTAAAACTTCTAAAAAGTGTACCAAACAAAGGACTTTTGAATGCATATGAAAGTATGGAAATCATTAAATCCAGAAATAGTTTAAATAAAGATAGAGGACCCATCCCGTTTAGTACACTTTATTCTTTGGTTGAGGGGAGATAGGATTAAAAATAGTGATCAATCACAAATTATTAGTCTTATCTCCGCCCACTTAAGGATTGTATATAAGATAGAGCGTAGATTAATTTAGTTCATTCTTTATCGTGTCCTGATGATGCTAACGTTGTTAGCGAAACGCGCGTCGAGTGCAAAAAAGTGTAGTTTTTGTTTGTGGAAAACAATCATAACTTTGTTATAGTGCAACTAAAGGTTCTAAATTACCAACATAGTAAAAAGTAACCATTTTAAGCTTTCTTTTTGCGAAATTTGTCAAAAACATAAACAGTTTGACCTAAATTGATAGAAGTACATCTAAACCAAATTAAGATTACTACAAAAATCGTCGTTATTAACAACAAGGCGTGCTTATAACTGCCGGAATGACATTATTTTTGTGGTTAACTTTATTTCGATTATATCTATAGTCCACTCCATTTTTATTTAGGCAAAATCTAACCTTAATTTCCACAGAAACCAGATTTTTAAAATGCCAAAAGAACGCCGTAGATTTTGGTAATCGGAATTAAAACTACAATGCTAACCTTAAATCACTCCGAATAACCCCTTACGCTTTCATATGAATCAAGTGCACCAGAGTATAACAACATGATGCCAGAGATACTTTATAAATAAAAATGAATACGCCAGTTAAGGCGGCTATAATATTCGTTTTTATTTGTATACGGAACATAATAAAGAAAACGCGATGTAGGCCCAATATACCTGAGCGAGACCTAGAATGATGAGCGAAGTCACCCAAAAAATAATGATTTCAAATTCAATTTAGACGTCTAAAATTGCAGGACCGGCTTCTAATTTTGTGTATTTTTTATTACAGGCAAATCTTGCAACTGCAAAATTCTGATATGCGATTATAGTTCCGGTGGCAATACAATAATATGGCACCCCCTGGAGAAGGAAAAACGCCTAATTTTTTCCGATTGCAAAAAAAATTGGTATGCGGGGATTCTTGGGGACGATTTTTGGTCATGTTTTAGTAATCAATTTTGCCTGACTTATACACATATGATTATCTTTAAATTTGGTACTCGTTTATAGTTTCGGTAACAATACAATTTTGTGGTATTACTGGGCACCCCCTTCCCCCTCTATGAGGGGAGTGGAGGAGGGAAACACCTAAGTATAAAAATTAAAATATTATTATGTATATAAAAAAAAGCTTATCAAATACAAGCTTTTCTAAAACATAAATTGCACTAAAAAGTAGAAAATAAGTTTTAAAATTCTAATATCATAATAATAAAAATGATGGGCGCAAGGATCTAAATTCACTATAAAGCAGAGAAACGCAAGGGTAAGTAAATCCAAACCAAATTGACCCAAGCTACCCTAATATTTTTCTGATATATGGATGGACATTGTTAGTTTTTAATTTGCGCCCATCGCTTTTATTATTATGATATTAGAACGATAAAAATTATGTTTTAGTGAACTTTATATTTTACAAAATAAGCTTGTATTTGAAAAGCTATTTTTTATATAAAACTATATTTTAATTTCTAAATTTGTACCCTAAATCGTTCATTTTGAATCCGCCATATTAAAATTGTCATGTTTGATCAAAAATTCATAATCTCCTTTACTAAAAACCTCTGTATGCCAATTTTGATTAAAATCGAACAAACTAAATCTTTTTACCTCCCCTCAAATTTCCTCGTTAGGGGGAGGTGGGTATCTGATAAAACTAAATTGTTATAGTGTCATCGGAACTATAAACGCATACCAAATTTGATGACAATCGGATGTGCATAAGTCAATTTAAATTGGTTAGCAAAACATGACCAAAAATCGTGCATCTTGAATCCACCATATTTAATTATCAAAAACTGATCAAAAATTCGTATTCCTAATCCTCAAAAACCTCCGTATAATAAATTTTGGTTGAAATCGGACAAACTTAGGTGTTCTCCCCCCTACAGGGGATGCCTAATAATACCATATTATTGTAATATCACCGAAACTATAATCGCATACCAAATTTAAATTCAACAGGATATCTAGAAGTTAGTCAAAATTGAGTTGCAAGATTTGACCCGAATGTACAACCATACATACATAGAAGTGAAGTTAAATATAAACTTTTATTAATAAACTTAATGTTTTCTAGTTTTGAGATAAAAATTATTTGGGGGTGGTAGAAGGGGTTAATATATCTGAAAATTCATAAGTTTTGATTCAAAACAGCGGCTTTATAAATTTAAGCTTGGTGAGGGTGTTGATATAAATTCATAACATCTAAGGCTGCTATGAATATGCAGTTTTTAGATTCAAAATTACAAATTACTTTCTAGTATTACAGGAAAAAGTGACGAAACTGATTTCCATCGATCTTTGTACCCCTAAAAATGACCAATGCGTGTGTCCACCATGCCTGGGCTCCAAAGAATGTGAGGTTTCATAACCAGCCCCTTCTATGATGTAGAGTTCGCACTATTAACCTTTGTTTATGTATTGGATCAATACTTGCGGTCCTAGTCATATCTCGTACACTGCCTCAACTTTGATACCAATAACAAAATTGCAAAAAAAAATGATTCAAAACCCTCTATTATAATAATTATCAATACTCATTATAAAATTTAAACTAAACGAAATCAAAATTTTCTGAATGAGGCCCTGTCCATATGGCCAGGAATCTAGGGAGAAACAAACAAACAAACAAACGTATTTCTGCCAATTAACGTCAAAGCGCGCGCCAAAGGATTTGCATTTTTGGATTTTTTTAAAAAGAAAAATTTTAAAATTTTACGTAAAAACAGTTTAGAAAAATAAAATAATTCATTCTTGCCGGCTTGTCAAATAACGATAACCGCCGGCCTCCGTAGCGCAGTGGGTGGTATATTGACCTGCCACACTGAAGGTCTCGGGTTCGAATCCCGGCTAGGTGCATGGATATTTTGTGTTGTCTTTAACTTTGTAATTGATCCTATAATAGTCCCAGTAAAAAAAAACAATGGTTCGTATTTTTGTATGTTGACCAAAAATTCCCTGTTAACCACAAGGCGTGCTAATTATCACCGAAACTACGTTATTTTTGCTGTTAGCTTTTTTTCCTGGATATTTGTTAATTGACGTCAAAGTGTTTGTAATTTTGGAAAATTTTCTCAAAAAGAATGTAGAATGTTTGGAATTGTTACTTTTTGATTGAGAAAGATGCAGGATAATTGCTTTATCGATAAGCGGAAAAACAGATAGGAAAATAAAGCCAAATTGCTTTATTCTCGACGTCATGTCAAGTAACGATTACCACAAAGGTTATATTTGTATGCAGATCAAAAACTCCCTAATATGATACGGGGACATGAATATCATTTTAGAAAAGATAGGTGTTTCAGATATAAGGTTTTTTTTCGAGCTTTTTGCCACCAAAAAAGTGAAGCGATCGGAATATGAATTGTCAGGATCATTTCAGACTAATGGCTACTTCAGAATTTTTGAAAGCCCATACATGCAATGTGTTACAGTTATAAAAAAGACTTAAGGAGTCCGTTTAAAAAATTGGGAGGAAAAACAAAAACCAGGCAATATTTAACTCCTTTTGATCCACCCTTACGGGTTTGGCATCCATATAACCTTAAAATCTTCGACAGGTTCACTGGTCATGTAGCTTATTTGAAGGTCTTTTAATTATCTCAAAAATCCTATAAAAATTTCCAGCTTAAAATGTTTCTTTAATTTTGATGAAAATTTCATATGATTGGTTGAATTTGGTAGTGGTAATTTAAAACAGGTAGCAATAAGAAAAACCGTTTCCATCAAAAATTTACCACTTATTTAAAGAGTCTCAACTTTAAAAAATAAATAAGTATTAAATAACCAACCCACAAAAAGTATATTGCAACTCTTAACAAACTCATACCTAAAAAAAAATCTAGTGGTTTCCAACAGACAAATTTAGTTTTTCGCGTTTTTTTGCTATAAATGATCATAACTTTTGTTACCGTAAACTAATTTTGAAGAAATAAAGACCATGTCTTGCCCACCGTGACACCAAGAAATCGAGTAGTAGAACTCCCATTAAAATCAGTTCCGTAGTTTTTGAGTAATGCTCGAACAAACAAACAGACACTCAAGCAAAGAAACAAACAAACAAACAGACATACAACCAGACAAACAGACAAATAAACAAAAAAACAAACAGAAAAAACGAACAACCAGACAATATGTGGTTTGGTTAGAAGCGAACATCAAAAATTTTAAAAAATATTTAACGTACAAATGTGGTGATTCTAGATATTTATTATATGTATAGATCCTATTCCAAACCTACATTCTTAAAGTAATTTGTACCCGACCGATTGTGAATTAAAAAACTGTCAATCACTCAAAAACAATTATCTATTAGCTAGCTGCCTGCATAGAGGTACTTTAGCTCCCAAAATCCGCAAAAGTCTGTATTAAACCTAACAAATTACTGTCTGTCACAGAGACATAGGTACAGGGTAGAATACGTTTTAAGACTAGTAAGCTGGAAAGAACCTGGTCAATGTATTTATTTTGTTAATCACTTCAGTCCATCCTAATCAATCAGTCCTGCCTGCTAAGAATGAAATGAGGAGGCAAAGGAATATCCTTGTTTTCTATTTTTTATAAAGATGTTGGCCTTCTTAACTAAAGCAAGTTAGCCAGCCACCTTAGCGCAGTGGGCAGCGTATCTGCCTGCCGCACGGAAGGTCCCGGTTTCGAATCCCAGCTAGGAGCATGGATATTTTGTGTTAGTCTTTAACTTTGCAAAAAACTTCGCTAACACTGTGCATTGATCCTTTAACAGATGGAAAGTCCCAGTATAAAAAAAAACTAAAGCCAGTCATAGTTTCAGTTAGTGGCGCAGGGAAACTGGTGTACACTTGATTTAAAAAAAACGCATATATGCAGTCACAAAATTGACCGTTCTAAAAGTGTATAATATATACGGACTACCAGCTAAAATGCCTAAAAACTTCAAAAGTATGTCATATTGTTTAAAAAAGGTCTCTAAAACTCAATTTTTTTTTACTTAAATTAAAGGCAACCTTATTTTTATATTAAATTTTGGAATAATGTTAAATTATCACTCGAGTAACGGACGAAGGCTGTTCTATAAAGAGGGCGGTAACCCATTTTGGAGTTGATAAAATAACAATAATACGATGGAAACAGCGTTGGATTGAAAACAATTCGACGAATAGGAAACTTGGATTAGGACAAAAACGATGGTAAATTTAATACTAATTATTTTAACTTAAAAAAGAAATAATATAAATAATTTAGTATTTAATAGGATAAAACCTGCAAACGTCTGGGTATTGAAAAGGTTAAATTTTGAAAATACTGATGGTCTTCTGAGAGCTGATCCAATGCGCAATAAATAGCATCGCCTAACTCTTCAGCATTTCGTGGTCTCCAATTCCTTTGGTATATTATTTTAACGACTCGATCCCATATATTTTCCATTGGATTAAGATCAGAGCTGTTGGCTGGCTAAGAAGCGAACAACATTAGCCATGTGTACTGGACAGTTGTCCTGCTGATAAACGAAGTCATTATTTTCATGTAAAGTCTGTATAGATGGCATCATAACGTTTTCAAGGATTTCAATATATCGTTCACGCACATAAAAATAAGGTTGCCTTTAATTTAAGTAAAAGAATATTTTCAGTTTTACAGACCTTTTTTAAACAATATGACAAATTACCGCACTTTTGAAGTTTTTAGGCATTTTAGCTGCTAGTCCGTATATATTATACACTTTTAGAAAGGTCAATTTTGTGACTGCATGTATGCATTTTTTTTTTAAATCAAGTGTACATTCGGCTATAGAGAACATTCGGCTAACCGCAGTAAATCCAAATTTTGTTTAAATTTGGCTCCGTATTTTAATCTAAGCTGTCAGAAAGGACAGTGTTTGCCTTGGCAGTGTTTAAGAAGTACCGATTGGGGTCATAATATTTTTTTTTGTTTACAGTAATTTTTAGTGTATCTAAGGTAAATTTTTGGTGTTTTGTATTTTATTTGTTTTATAAACAAATTTCTTTGTGCTTATATCTTGCGTATAATAAGGAATTATTTATTTTTTATTGTGCCTCAAAACGTAACATTAAATTAGGGCATGCAGTTTAAATTTTTTCAATATTATTTTCAGAGCACGTGAGGAACTTGCCGCTATAACTTGTGGTGAAGATTCGACTGGGGGCCACCTACAAATTATGTAACGCTGGAAGGGGGGAAGGGATAGGTGAAAGTGTTACAAGGTGGGGGGTCACAACAAAATGCGGACCTGCCCTCAAACCTAGGGGGATAATCGGATTTGTTGTTTATTTACCCTTAATTTGTTGGCACACAAAAGCAGGCACTCGAGTTGCAGGCTACAGGGAAGCTAGCAGCGGGAATAGCTTCTATTGGATTTTTTCAGAGTAGTGAAAAGTCGCGAGCACAGGACATTTTCTCTTGTGACTCGTTTTGAGTCAAGGCCGCATTTGTTATGGGCTTGATATTTAAAACAATATTTAGCATTTTTAATACATTCTAAAGCAATTGTTTTCTATTTACAAATACAAATACAAAAAGTTTATTTGCCAACAGGAAGACCTATACACATTATAACCAACGACAAAAATATTTAATATTATATATATATTAATCAAGACAAATAGGACTTCCTCACGATTATAAAAAAACCGATCACAATAAACCCTTTATACAAAGGGTTTATGCGAGAAAGCCCCTAAAGATCTAATTAAAATAAAAAATAAGAAGTAAATAAATAAATAAAAAATTGAGCTACATTGCTCAAGTAAAATTAATTGCTTATTTCCAGCATGAATAAAAAGAAATTGTTGCTAGAGTGTGGGCATAATTATTATTGTGTGAATTTTTTTATTACAAGACAAGGCTGAAAGAAGAGATTAACCCCGGAACGAGCCGCTGAGAGAAGGACTCCCAATCAAGCATTACCATAACCATGACGGCAAAATGAACAGAGTTATAGAAAGATGTATAAAAATTTAAAAATTAAAACACAAATAATACAATATTTACAGAAGTTCTTTCAATAATTTTTTTGTTTGGTAAGGCGTTCCATATCTTGGTGGCAACAAAGGTAAAATATTTTTGAAATTTTCTTTTTCAATAATTACGTGGAAGAGGTTGGAATTTATTGAAGAGGTATGATGGCTTACCATATTTTAAAATTTTGTATACAAATCTATGCATATGTAAATTTATACAATTAATCATATTCAGTATTTTATGTCTGTTTAGATGAGGTGTAATGTAGTTTCTATATGGAATATCAAAGGAGAAGCGCATGCAAGAGTTTGGGAGTGTTTGAATGGTTTTTTTGCTTGTCCAAGATAAGTAGTCCCCATACACTATTTTTGCTTAGACCTTAGATTACATTTAACCCTGTATATATATTTCGGCGCAAAATATTTTTTATGTGTGAGTCAAAAAAAAAGGCGACTATCAAACGTTAAACCTAATTTTTTTGCTTTTTTAACAACGGATATAAAATTATGATTTATATGAATGTTGAACTTCTAGTCTATATTTTGGTTTAGTGCCTCGTTTTTAGTAATTATTATGATTTGTGACTTTTGAGGATTCAATTTTACGTTATGATTGTTTGCATATTGTACAAGATTTTCTAGATCAGAGTTAAGATTTTCCTGAACCTGAATAATAGAGTTACTATTTATTGGTAAATGGAGTTCAGCAAACTGTTTAAGCTTTGCGTGTACGGCAGATTTATTCATATCCGCTACATATGTCAAGAACAAAATAGGTGATAGCACCGAGCCCTGAGTGACACCCTTTTTGATAAATCTAAAGTTAGATGACTGAGTTAAAAAAGAATTTGTTGAGATATCTACGCGTGTGTATCTTCCAGCAAGGATATCTTTTACAAGGTTGTTGGAATTGTTTGAAAAACCATAGTAATGAAGTTTCGCCAAAATGACTTACGGTGTCAAACGCTTTGCTAAAATCAAGCATTACCATAACCACCGTTGCCCTGTTCTTCATAGGATTGTATATCGTTAACAATATTTGCAAGCGCAGTCATTGTAATAAAATACTTCCTAAAACCTGACTGACAGTCTGCAATAAGACAATTTAATTTTTTTCCAGAAAAGTAGTAACTTGTTACCAGATATGTTTCTCAAATATTTTCGACATTGCAGGAAGTATACTAATAGCCCTAAGATGGTTTGAGTTCTTTGGGATTTGATACTTTAGCCAGGGGCTTAATTATCGCTTTTTTCCATATTGCTGAATAATTTTGTTCATGGTGGTTCATGGATCATTGGTATCAAAATCTATAGTTTCTTGTGAAGAGGTATTTGGAAGATTGTTGGTTTCTTGAAGGAAGGTGTGAATCTTAGCAGCGCTTTGGAGATTTTCAAGAATGTCAAAGTGAGTTTTGCTTCGAGTCATATTTAGTTTTTTAGCGGTATCCCAGAATTCTTTACCTTTTTTTTGACATAGTATTAAAATATGTTATTTTTTTCCTAGTTATGGCGTGCTTTTCGAAATTTCTAAGTTGGCGATAATAATTAAAGTCACGTCGTAATGTTCTTTTATATTTACGATGGGCATTGTCTCTAAGTTTCATTGGTTTCCTAAAATTTTGGTTTATCCACGAGGTGAAGAGTTTTTCAAGAATTTCTTTAGATTTTATAGGCGCATATTTGTTTAGTATAATTGTAAGAAACTTATTAAAATTATTAAAAAGGGTTACCTTTTCGTCAATATTATTGGTCCGGTAGATTATTTCCCATTTTAACAACTAAAAGATATTTATATTTTTATAGTCTCTATAAATTATTTTTTTCTTAAAATTTGAAATAGCAAGTTCCAGAAAAATTGAATATACGAGATTGTGATCAGTAACGCTACGGAAAACTGTATAAGAGTCTGATTTAATGACGTTTAAGGTGTTGCTAGAAATTATTAAATCAAGAAAACTGCTCTGATTAGAAATGAAATTGAATCTTTTTGGTTGGGTAATATGCTGTGTAAGACTAAAACTGTCGATGACATTTTTTAGCCTTTGTGTGTGGGGAGTATCGAATAAGTATTTAATATTTAAGGCGCCTGTAAGAATAACGCAAGAATATCGAATAGACATATAGCCAAAAAGTTCTTCCAATGTGTTCAAATAAAGAGGAACATTTTCAGAAGGTGAGTGATCGGTATATTGTTATAAGAAGTCAAGACTGTTTTTTAAAGTAAATGATATTTCACTGTATTCTAAATTATCAATGTCTAAATTTATTTCTTTATATTGCTAGAACTTTTTATGATAAATGACAACTCCTTCTCCTCTATTTGGTCTATCTCTTCTTATAAAGGTATATCCTGGTAGATTAAATTCGTAGCTCATCTAACCAGGTCTCGTTTAAACAAAATATATCAAAATGGAAATCGAAAATATAGTTTGATAATTCATCGAAGCCAGTGTTTATAGAACGGACATTTAGAAGACACACAGAAAAGAAGTCAGGTTCACTCTCCCGTCGAATATTGCTTAAATCAACCAATGTGACACGGATTCCCCCACCAGCACCACCTCTCAGAGAATCTCCTCCCAGCCAAAGATAATGAAGAAAAATATAACCCTCATATATGTTAAAAGTGTTTCAATAATTTTGTTTTAATTCTTAACTGATAGTGATAGTTATGCAATACACAGAGAGAAGATACGCAAAATAATAAAAGCAAAAGATGAAACATCCTCTTTCTTTAACAATAATTAACATTAGCCTACACTCTCTATTCTCTTATGAGCTATAATTATAAAGAAAATATTTAAAAGAAAAAAACAGCATACTGATTATATAACTGTGACGTTTTCTTTTTTAGTAAAAAAAATAGGCAGAATTCTACTATTTTTAAATATAAAACTTTATTGCTTGCACAATAATATTAGAAGGGCAAAAATGTACAAAATTATTGAAGTAAACAAAACAGAATCTATCCGAAAAAGAATATCCACCAGAAAAATTATTTTTTTTTACTAGGTTTTAATGCATACAAGATATTTTTCTTTACGCGAAATCGTGATGTGGCATTTTATCATTTAACTTTTTTCTATTTTTATCTTTAATTTATTTTGAAATAGCCAACAAATCTTCACCGTCTTCAGATTGTAAGCCAAATATATGCACATTTTTGCTTCTCGAAGATTGCTCCTGATCGTCCATGTTTTTTTCCAGTGTTCTGTTTTCGTACTGCAGTTTGCTTACGTCACCTTGGAGAGTCCTGATCGCCTGATTGTACTCCTTGAACTCTGCTTCCAGCTTCCTCTTCGCCATTTCCACAACTTTACCAACAATATCTTAAAGATATTTTTCGTTAAATACACTTATAACTGCAGATTTTATTTCTCGTATATCACTCGATGAAAAAAAAACCATACCCAATTAGAAAGTTGTATTAGGTTCTCTTTAAAACCATTTTAGGACTCTTATAAACCCCTTGTACGTCTTAAGTGTCAGTTTTTATAAAGGGATACATTACTACTTTCACATTAGTTCTTTTCAAATGGTTGTCAGAAGGTATTAGCGCGTCCAATTTGACCCCGCCCCTTATTGATTTAACCATATAATATATATGGTATTTGCTTTCCTTCTTTAAATTTCATCTTTGTTTAAATATATCAAGTAAAATGTTTACAGAAATGATGAAATTTTTGATGGATATTAATTTCGACAAATATTTATAGGTTATATTATTATAATATTTTATTGATACGAGAAATCCTATAACCCACGTCGTCTTTATCGTGTAGAATTCATTTCTGCCTTCTAAAAACATGCGCGCTTGAAAAAAAACCGTAATATGGAGAATTTTTAACCAAATTTATGGAGAAAAAAGTAAGGTTAGTTTTCTTAAAGTTCCTGTAATTCAAACAATAGTGAACAAATAACAAAATGCAAGTCGAACGATTAATAAATCAACTATTATTACATAACTTATTATACTGTTTGGAATTTAAAGTCAAAAATATAAAATTTTTGAATAATGAAAAATATTAGGAAAATGGCTGCCAGTCAGATATTTTACGTAAAGTTTTATAAGGTTTATCAAAACCCTTATAGAATCCCAAGAAGTTGTAATTACCATTATACTGGTCTCCCTCGATAGTTAGCCATTTTAACTAACCAAAATGTTTTCTTTGATATTTGACAGCATCTTCCGTCATTGTCAGTGCGCGCGGATAATTTCGCCAGAAAAATTTATTTTTTTAAAATAAAATTCATAAAATGTATGGCTTTAAAATCGTGGACACTCGCGAACAACATAAAAATATTCAGGCCCCTTATGTATTGGGCACTTGGCTTTTTGCGCGTCTGCTGCTTGGCTAATTTACCTAGTCACGTGATTTTGGCTTTCTCTTTAAAGCGAAGGTTTTATATCAAAACTATTGAAAAGGTTTTGGTTACTACCTAACAACTTAAAAAACTCTTATACATGAAAAGCTTAGGGTAAATCTTCGGAAACTTTTCCTTGCTATCTTATAAAAGTTTTTGCAGCTATGGCCACCAACAGTTTTGTAGTGATTATCTTTAAAAAGTTTTTATTTCTATCTTATAAAACTTAAATAAATTTAAATCAAAAGTTTTATAAGAAGAGTTTTTAAAATGTTTTGCTAACTATTTTATTAAATTTGAACTAGCTAAAAGTTTTATTAGAATAGTTTTTAAAAGGTTTTGATTACGATCTTATAAAACTTGTCAACTTTACACTAAAAGTTTTATAAGAAATATCGTCAAAAAGTTTTGATTGCTAAATTATAAAACCCACAAACCAAAAGTTTTATAGGAAGGCTTTTTAAAATGTTTTGTTTACTATATTATTAAACCTAAGACAAAAGTTTTATAAGCAAGCCACTGGGCCCATGAGGCTTCTTTTGCACAGTCAGTGCTACAAAAGTCCCTTATCCAATTGAGGAATAAATATAAATTATTTGGAAAGGGTACTTATTAAAAGTATAAGAAGTAACTGACTAACATTTTGTGACGCCTTTTTTTGTTTTAAAATTATTTTTTTAACAATTAATGGTAAGAGTTTGCTGTATTAACAAATAATGAAAATATATATATTCTTGCCAGCAAGCATTTATAACCAGATACGACACAGAGGATTGACCACCACAAAACTAAAGGTACAGTTGTTTAAACCTCTTCTACCCCTACTTATATATTTCTGGCTAAACTTAACAAATTGCTGTCTGTTATCATAAAAGATAAACCAGGTCCGGCCTGTATGACAGATGATGAATGTCGTGAATCATGACCGTCATTTTTTTCCGCTTTTGCCTCTGGGCAAAGCAACGTAAAATTTAACGTTTTAAAAACCTCCGGCAGCAATATAACTAGCATATTTTTGGGCCCGGGTTAAATTGGCATTGTTTATAATAGTAGTGGTGGAAAAGAATCATAAAAAATGCGACATAAAAAATGAAGATAAAATTAAACTATCCTGGAAAGTAAAATTTTAGCGTGTTGAGGTCAACATTCATTTGTTTTACGTTTAGTACAGTAAAATTGTTATCTGAGGTCGAACAAAATCCGGGAGGGCCGAGTTTTTGGAATGCTCTTTCGGGCTCTCTAAAAGTAAACCTCCCAAGCTTGTGTTTCCCCCACTCCTCGGGAACCATTCGCCATTTTGAAATATATTTGTAACCGGCTTTTCTCCATTTCTATTGGTCAGAGGCGAAAAAGTCTAAGAACAAAAATATTCGGCAAAAAATAGACAATATTTCAAGTGCTCTACATTCTGTTGTCAGTTTCCAAAAAGATAGAGGAGCGCCAAAGTTACCAAAACAAAAAGTGAATTTTAAAAAAAACTTTAAATAAGAAAGTTGTAGATCTCGGAAATATCCTATAAAAATATGTATGTTATTAGCGACTGAAAGTCAGAAAAATTCTTTAAGAACCGCTTTCTGGACATACATGAAGGCGCGTCTTTTGGATAGTAAGAGCAGTACAGGGTGTCCAAAATTTGATGGTTTCTGGCTGGTCGGATCGGTTATCGATAAAAAGATGTTCTATGTAACTACACCATTCTTTTAGTTTTATTTTGGTATCCGGTATGATTTTTCCCTGATTGTTCACAGGGATTCCAGCTTGTCTTTTATTAAATAATCCACCCCCTTTGCGAGGCTCAAATTTCAAGATAATATTTTTGATAAAAACCGCATCTCAATATGTCTGCATATACCTTTTTTATTTATGAAAATATCTTCGTAGCGTTAATCGCATTTTTGTAGAGCTATGAAACCAAAATTTAATTGCCAAATCAAATTTTATAATTCACTTTTAGTTTTAAGTTGGTATTTTTGTTATAGAAAAACTCGATTTCTTTTAATACTTTTTAAATATTCTTTAAAACGATGTCCCTCTTACAAAAATTTGATAAAGAGTTTTGTCGAGTTATTAAAGATTTGCCATAAATCATATAGTAGGATGTGATAAAGGCGGCATACCACATTATTAAAAAAGTCTAAAGGGCCTTGGTTGATAATCTGAGCATAAAATATGGGTATAATAATTTATAAAAAAAACAAAGTGAATCTCGTGTCCGCAAATAAAAATTAAAGTAACATTCGTGGCATATCGGACAAAGCGTTTTTGTTTCTCACTTTACTACGACCAGGCATCCAATGTCTAATGGAGAATCCAGAAACCTACATACCTGTTTCATCCTCATTAGGAATCATCAGGGAGTCAAAATTGAAAACTGCAGAATACCGTTAATAATTTTAAGGCATCAGCAAGCAATTGCTCCGGAGGAGGCTTGTTGCGCAGAACGAAAAAGCCAAAATATTAAAAAAAATCAAAGTGAATCTCGTGTCCGCAAATAAAAATTACAGGTGGCGCACACAGGTACTAGGTCCCCGCGGATCACAAACTTTTTGTTTTTCGAGAGGTGTGCATGGTGCCTGTGTAGCTTCAATTGCCAGGTACAATCCTGTGACTCCCTGATGATTCCTAATAAGGATGAAATAGGTCTGTAGGTGTCTGGATTCTCCATTAGACATTGGAGGCCTGGTCGTAGTGAAGTAAGAAACAAAAACGCTTTGTCCGATATGCCACGAATGTTACTTTAATAATAATTTTTCACTGATATAATAGTAGACTTTGAATTCAGCTAAGAGGCAAAATAGTTTTTCATTTCTTCGTAAAAAGTTATTTTTATTTTCTCAGATTGACAACCTACTCTAGATTTTTTTAATAAAGTGGCGTTAGCGTGCCGCCTTTATCACAGCCTACCATTGCTTTAAGGAAAATATTTAATAACTCGACAACTATTTATCCGCTTTTCGTAAGAGGCACATCGTTTTGAAAGGTAATTAAAAAAGCATTCAAAATATTAAAAAAAATTGAGGTATCCCATAAGAAAAATACCTACTTTGTGTTATATCTCAAAAACTAAAAGTGACCCATGAAATATAATTTAAAAATTAAATTGTAGAATGAAAAGCTCTACAAAAATGCAATTAACACCACAAAGATAATTTCATAAATAAGAAAGTTACAGGGCCTATCCCTGGACTATTCGAAAAGCCCCCAGTTCAAAGACGGCAGATTTTACCAGAAATCTTGTAGTGAAATTTGAGCCTCGGAAAGGGGGGGGGGCTATTATTTAATAAAAGACAGGCTAAAATCGTTGTGAACAACTAAAAGAATCGTGTAGTTACATAGAACATCTTTCTACCGATAACCGATCCGACCAGCCAGAAGAATTTTCAAATCAAGGCATAGAGGAAGTACAATACGCAATATCTTCAGCTAAAAACAGAGAAGCGCTAGGGCAAGACGAAGTATACACTGAGGTTTTAAAGCTAATATAAAACGAAGATTCGGTAAATACGCTGGTCAAACTTTTTAACATTATTCACAGCGGTAAAATCCCTAATGACTGGCGAAATTTAACCTTTGTTACACTACCTTAAAAACATTCAGCAAAGAAGTGTAGTGATTACTGTCTAATCAGTCTAATGAGTCATATGTTAAACATATTTCTAAAGATTATCCATAAGAGAATTTATGGAAATTGCGAATCATTTATGGGCGACACGCGGTTTAAATTTCGTTGTGGGTTCGAGACAGAGGCCCTGTTTGGCATTCAAGTCTTAGTTCAGTGATCTAGGGATGTGTCGGTGCCAGTATATGGCTGTATCATAGATTATGAAAAAGCGTTTGATCGTGTGCAACACGAAAAGCTCATAGAATCCCTAAAAGAAGTTGGTCTAAATGACCGAGATCTAAAGATAATCGCTAATCTATACTGCAACCAGGCTGCTCAAATAAAGGTTGATGACCAACTGTCCGAAGAGGTCCAAATAAGAAGAGGTGTGCACCAAAGTTGTATACTGTCTTCTTTGTGGTTTAATATTTATAGTAACAAAATAATAAAGAATGCACTTCATAACTGCAAAGAGGGTCTGACCATAAATGGCATAAAAATCAACAACCTACGATATGCCGAAGACACTGTCATAATAGCAGACATGTTGGAAGGCCTGCAAGAGTTGTTGAATCAAATTGCTGCCAAAAGTTGGGAAAACAAAATGGATGGTCATATCCAAGGAACAGAACACAGCAGTTGAATGCGTGGATTCATACAAATACTTGGTTGTCCCCTCAGTGAGAACTGGGACAACGTGCAAGAAGTTCGTGCAAGAACTGAACAGTGCAGATCTTTTTTATCAAAATGAAATCGTGTGCTTCGGTGTTATGTTTTTAGCATCTTATATTGTGGCATGGAAACTGACTGAGGCCATGTGCAAAAAGTTAGACTCATTCGAGATGTGGGGTTATCGTAGAATCCTAAGGATACCTTGGATGGACAGAGTAACTAATGTGGATGTTTTGCTTAGAATAAATAAAGTTTTATTTACTATCAAAAAACGAAAACTTGAATATTTTGGTTATGTTTTGAGAAATGACAAATACAAACTTTTAAAACTCATAAGAAAGAAATTGAAGGCAGCAGAGGTCCGGGTGGTAGACGGATATCACACCTTAAAAATCTTAGACAATGGTATGGTGTTAGTAGTACGACACTATTTTGGAAAGCAGTGGACAGGGTACAGATCGCGCTGATGATAGCCAACGTTCGAAGAGAGTATGGCATTTGAAGAAGAAGAAAGGGGGGTTGAATTTTCTCTATCTCCTCTGGAAGTACCCGAAACCCCCCAAAACCATCGAATGTTGGACACCCTGTACAAACATGGTATCAACTTAAATATTGTGACGTACGCTACACGAATGACCCAGTCTGTCGGCACAAAAATTGCCGAAAGTATCCGACAGACTGATATTTTAGTGGAGTACCAATAGTCGAGTCCTTTTGGATAACGGGCATCCATCGCTTACATAAACAAGTCAAGAAAGGTTGAATAAGTATTATTAAGTGCTAATAAGTAAGGAGAAGGTTTGCAAAAATGTTGCAGGGGGGGAGGGGTCCAATTTTTAAAAAATGGTTTTACATAATGGATGGTAATAGAGCCAAATTGTCATTTCAAGTCGCAAAACAACTGTACGGGCTGAGTTCTTTCATGTTCTTTGGGGGGTCTGAAAGTAAAATTTTCCAGTTTCTGTTTCCACCACTTCTCGAAAACTATCCGCCAAAATCTTTGGCATAAAATTTGCAATATTTTTTGTACAGGTTCAACTTTATATAGTTACTTTTTAAAAAGATCGAGGGCGTTGAAGTTTCGAAAAATCAGTTTAACGACTAAATGTCAATCTGTCAGGATCATTTGTGTAGCGCACGTCACATGCTTTAATTTGATACCTTATTTGTACCGCTCTTACCACAAATAATAATCCATAATCCACATCGCGCGACTTCGTGCATGAATGAATTTTACCGACTTTCAGTCACTGTATCTAAGAAACTGTTTAATCATATTTTTTTTTTAAACCCGTAAATAGCTACTTTCCGTACGATTTTTTATACGGAAAGTTCTACATTACGAGGCATGTTCTTTTGAAATATTTCCACTCTCAAGAAAGGACCCTTTTGTTTAATTTTCCGGTCCCTTGATCCTTTTCCGGTCCCATTTTTGGCCCAGTTGGCTGTGACTTCTTGTTGACACATTTTAACTTGTTTTTTTTTGTCAGTTTTGACACTTCTAAAAAAGCTCTTTTAAATTTGTTTCAAAAGTTTTGTTTACAAAAATGGACTCAGATCTATAAAATGAGTTAAATCCGGAGGAAATAATGGAAGCTACCTTAACAGTCACTTTCGATTTGCTGCCTGACCAAACATTTTTGACGCTCAAAATAAGTATATCATAAATATAGGTAATGAAAGGACAAACCTAGAAATCTGGCTTTCATGGGTTATTTTATCATTATTTTGCTTGATAAGTTGGCCATGGTCGGCCATAACTGGTCGTCCGTTATCACTGGATTAAGTGTGTGAAGCTAATAGGCACTAAACTATAATTTTTTCAATGTTTTTTACAATTTAGCGAACTTGTTCTTCTTTCGTTTTCATCTTAAAAACTACTGGCCTTAGCGGCAATGGCGATCCCAGCCATTTCAAAAGGTGGGGGGGGGGGCGGTTTCGATACGAAAAAAAAATTCGAATAAAAGGATAGCTTTTATGAGGAACATATCAATATATGCAAACAAAACTTAGTAACTGCAAGCGCGGATTTGGTCTCAAGTCTGGAGGGGGGTGGGGTACTTAGATCTCAAATCGTTTATTTCATACACTTTTTATTTTAAAAAATGTTTAAATGCGCCGGAAATTTTTAAGGAAATTAGATTAAAAATGCAATTTTGGAGTCGAATTAGCCTAAAATCGTAAATATCAACGATTTCATAGCGCCGCATGCGAAAATTTTTAAGAAAATTGCACCAAAAGCTGCATTTTTTTTGTTTAAAATTGAACTAAAATGGTAAATATATCAATGGTTTCGAAGCGCAGCAGGCAAAAATTTTTAAGAAAATGCCATTTTTAACATAAAATTAAACTAATAACGTAAATATCAAAGGTGTTATAGGGCCGTAATGTTCCACTTTTCATTCCCTAAATGTTTTCATAAAAAATTTAAAGCCAGGGTACGGTGGGTTACCTAACCCGCTATCCCCCTGAAATCTGCGCTTGAGTAACTACGTATAATTATTTCAGTTATAATAAAGAAATAACAAACATACCATAAACAATATCTAATAGCTAAATACTTTTTTTAAGGTCTTAAAAGCTTTTTAAGTTGAAAGATTGCCTTTTATTTGTGTTTTGGATTATTCAAATCGTTTATATGGTATTTAGAGACGACTTTAGTTAATTTTAACTTGATTTTGGCTTCACGTTGTATAAAACTGGGTATGAATATGTTCAGTTCAAAAATACTTTTTTATGTCCAAAATGATTTTGTTTAAAACTACAGTGGCTATCTAGCCATCAAGAAGCATAAGGCGAACATTTTCTTTTTAGGAGACTGTTCATAAATTACGCGGCTAGGCGTTGACGAAATTGGTAGGTTCTAAAATGTTTTTTTTTTATCCTGCGGCTCGCCCTCTAAATTTCCTGCGTTAACCTGTTATAGTATTTTTCTGAGATCTACAACTTGTACAACTAAAGGATTTTAAGAAAATCATTTTTTGTTGTTCAAAATACGTTAAAACTGACATTCAGCGCCATCCAACTTTTTGGAAACTTACTACAGGAAGTTGAGCACCAGGACAAAAATGTTAAAAATTTTATGCCTAATATTTTTGTTTTCAGACTTTTTGGCCTCCGACCAATAGAAATGGAGAAAAGTCAATTACAAAGTTTCGTCAAAATGGCGGATGGTTCCCGAGGAGTGAGGGAAACACAAACTTGGGGATCTTATTTTCCAACGACACATAAAAAATTTTAGCCTGCCCGGATTTTTTTCGAGGTACCCCCCTTATTTATGGAAATTTTACTGTACTATTTTATGCCTAATTAAATTGAATTTCAGATTTTGAGAACCTATATTATTTTTAAAGCCGTGCAATATAAGTAGTCCAACCAAATTAAAATAAAAGACAAAAAAATTTTTAACAGCACTGTGGTGAGTGGAATTGATAAACGTTTTAAAAAAAAATGCGTGAGTGGGGCTTTTGTGGGGTGGATTTGGTGGGGGGAAAGGAGGGATAAAAATGATATTATTGTAGTTTCCGGCAAAACTGAAAGTCATAGATTAAAACCATCAATACAAAAATAGTAGACGGTACAAAGTTCTACAAATTTTGTAAATGTCACTTTTTCACATAACCTCCAAATCTTCGAGAAAAATGCGAAAAATCGTAATATTTTAATTTTTTCGTTACTTATTTTTCATTTCCGCAAAAATAATTGTATTTTCAGGAAGCTTTGGCAAAATATACTTCTCTGTGTCCTTAATGGCTACAATTTTTTTTAGGTAAAAAAGTTTAACTCTTTTAAAGATATGAATTTTTTTCTATCCAAATCACTTTTTTTCAATCAAAAACTCTTCTCAGGAAGATTCTGTAGTATTTTTTCGCGTTGCCCATTTTTTTTTTGTTTTGACATATACTTCTGTGGCGGATAATAAAAAATTATAGTTACAATTAAAAAACATGCTAAAAATTGCAAAAAAAAAACAAATAATGGCTTTTGCAACAATGAATTTTTCAGCAATTGTTAATAATTTCCTTCAATTAAAAAAAATCAACAACCGATTACAACATCTATTTATACTGAAAAATACAAAGAAGACGTTATTTAATTTACTACGTTTATACGCGCCTAAAATCGGTTTTATATAAGAACGGTTTTAAATAAAGTCGCTTTCTCCTTCATTAAAATCGTTTTCTAACAGCTGATCGATGTACTGTTAATCCTCTTCCCTTACAGTTTACAAAATTATTATGATAAACATGCCTGTAAAAATATCGGTGAGCCTAGCGTTATTAAGTAGTGGGAGGAGGCACTTAGCAAATCGGGCAAAGAAGAATTGCGGAAATGCATTGAACACACGGAAAAAAACATTTTTGAATCTTATGAGACAGAACAGGTTATAGACGAAGTAAGGCAGTTAATTATTACGGATGATGATAATGACTATAGACTCTTTTTAGTATGCATTTATAAGTAGGTGCGTTCTATCGCAAGACTGCAATATCGATTCTTTTTAGAACCAAAACTTTATAAATGCGTAAAGAATTTGTAAAACTAATTTGACTGAATGCTATAAAAATTTTTGTAAATGTCACTTTTTCACATAACCTCCAAATCTTCGAGAAAAATGCGAAAAATCGTAATATTTTTATTTTTTCGTTACTTATTTTTCATTTCCGCAAAAATAATTGTATTTTCAGGAAGCTTTGGCAAAATATACTTCTTTTTGTCCTTAATGCCTACAATTTTTTTTTAGGTAAAAAAGTTTAACTTTTTTAAAGATATGAATTTTTTTCTATCCAAATCACTTTTTTTCAATCAAAAATTCTTCTCAGGAAGATTCTGTAGTATTTTTTCACGTTGCCCATTTTTTTTTGTTTTGACATGTACTTCTGGGGCGGATAATAAAAAATTATAGTTACAATTAAAAAACATGCTCAAAATTGCAAAAAAAAAACAAATAATGGCTTTTGCAATAATGAATTTTTCAGCAATTGTTGATAATTTCCTTCAATTAAAAAAAAATCAACAACCGATTACAACATCTATTTATACTGAAAAATACAAAGAAGACTTTATTTAATTTACTACGTTTATACGCGCCTAAAACCGGTTTTATATAAGAACGGTTTTAAATAAAGTCGCTTTCTCCTTCATTAAAATCGTTTTCTAACAGCTGATCGATGTACTGTTAATCCTCTTCCCTTACAGTTTCTCACAAATTAAAACATACATACTGTTATATTAAAAAATCTTTATATTACATTTTTTTAAACGTAAATAACAGCAACAAGTTAACAATTTCTTTTTCCGGTTTAAAACACAATTGATTTAGTTATTAAAATTGTTCTAATGGTATGTTTAGGACAAGCATTTTTAAACCGTTCTTTGTTTAAAAGTACTTTAAGAGTACCGTATAAACAAAGTAATTGTTTGACCTAAAACTTTATTTTTGTGTAGTATTGCTATTAATATCTTATTTCGATTAGTAAATTGTCATACATAAAAATTGTTTGTCGTAGAATCTATTGGTGCATTATTTACCTTATAGTTCAATTTCAATCTAAATTGTAATTTTTATGTTTTCAAAAATAGTATATTTTTCTAAAATTTACAATGGATATTTATATTACTGGCTCACGAAAAATCGTAAGGTAATCTATTACAGCTTATTAAGCTGGAATTTTTAATTGATTAATTAAATTAATTGAAAAATTAATTTTTAATTAATTTATTTTTAATTTCCAACAAGAAGCTAATTCCGTCTAACAATTATTTCGATACATAGAAAAAATACGCCTCTCATACTATCCTGGTTTAAACAGAGTTTACAAAAAAAGGTGATAAAAAAGTTTTTTTAAGGAAAGTAGTTTAGATAAAAAAAACACATAATTACTAAAATGATCACAAAAATTTTTTTCATTTTTTCCGTACAACTGAATGGTGTAATCGATTCTTGATTTTTTTTAAATTGAAATAAATTATAAACAATTATTGAAAAATGAAATGTTCATAATGCATGGTTTTTAATTGTAATTATAATTTTTTATTATCTCACCAAAAAGTATGTCAAAACAAAAAAAAATGAGTAATGTTAAAAAATTCGACTCAGGAAAATTCTCGTTAAAATTAAAAAATAAATATATATTGAAAACGACAATTGATTTTGCAATTTCGGCTTAATAAACTCTCTAATAAATGACATAACCATTTTTCGTGAGCCAGTAATATAAATATTCATTTTAAAAATTTAGAAAAAAAAATACATTTATAATAGACACGGATTTTAGATTCAAATTTATGTAGAAGGTAAAAAAATAATTTTAAATAATATATTAAGAAAATATATTTTAATTGTTAAAATAAAATAAAAAATAAGTGCTCCAATCGATTCTACAACAAACAGCTTTTTGTTTATGTATGACACTTTATTAATCGAAATAAAATGTTTGTAGCAATACTGCATATAAATAAAGTTTTAAACAAATGACGGTTTGAAAATGTTTGTCCGAGGCATATCATTAGAACAATTTTAAATACTAAATCAATTGTATTTCAAACCGGAAAAAAATTGTTAACTTAGTTGTTTTATTTGCGGTTAAAACAAATGCAATATAAGATTTTTTTAATATAACAATATATATGTTTTAATTTTTGGTAAACTGTAAGTTAAGAGGATTTTAAGTATATCGATCAGCTGTTAGAAAACGATTTTAATGAAAAAAAAGCGACTTTATTTAAAACCGTTCTTATATAAAACCGGTTTTAGGCGCGTATAAATGTAGTAAATTAAATACCATGTACTTTATATTTTTTTGGTAGAAATAGATGGTGTAATCGGTTGTTGATTTTTTTTCTATTGAAAGAAATTATCAACAATGAAATGAAAAATTCCTTGTTGCAAAAGGCATTATTTGTTTTTTTGCATTTCTGAGCTCATTTTTTAATTGTTACTATAATTTCTTATTATCTTAACAAAAAGGATATGTCAAAGCAAAAATAGAATTTTTGATTGAAAAAAAAGTGATTTCGACCGAAAAAAATTAATATCTCAAAAATTTTTAAAACCTTTTTATCTAAAATATTTTCACCTAGTTTCGTGAAAATGCAATTATTTTTGGGGAAATGAAAAATAAAAAACGAAAAAATAAAAATATTTCGATTTTTTGCATTTTTCTCTAAAATTTTACAGTTATGTTAAAAAGTGACATTTACAAAATTTGTAGACCTTTGCACCGTCTACAACTTTTGTATTGAAGTTTTTACTCTATGACATTCAGTTTTGCCGGAAATCGTAATATTACCATTTTTCTCCCCCTTTCCCCCCAGCAAATCTACCCCGCAAGAGCCCCACTCACGCGTTTTTTTTAAAACGTTTATTAGAAACCCCTTTATCATTTCCACTCATCAAATTGCTGTTAAAATTTTTAATTTTTTTCTCGCTAAATGAGTTAATCCGATCGGTCTAAAGTAATAAATATCGTTAATAATTTGTAACTTTGACTTTGTTTGTTTAATATTACTGGTTCAATTTTTTTAGATTGTCACATTAATACATACTCGTCCTTAAGAGAAGCTTAAGTTTTAATTAGGGGTTTAAAGGGAAAAAACAATGTTTCGCCTTTATTGAAAAAATTCATTACTGCCGTGAAAAACCGCAACTTTGTTGCTTTACGACTAAGTAAACTGCCCAATCCCTCGACAATTAGGAGTCTGAGGTTACATAGATCCTAGCTGTGTAGTATAAGGGATTATATGCCTTTAGACAGAAAATATTAAGTAAGTTTTTATTTTTCAGGAATGTATTAATTACGTTATTTTAGGTGAACTACAGAGTATGGAATAGAAATTTCTTCTTGTTCTTGTAACGGGTCAACGGAGATTAAAAGAAGATAAAGACGTATAGTAGTATAGTTTAATTATAGTATTACCAGGGACCGATATATGTGCAATGAGCTTCAGCCTACTGCGAACATAGGGGGAATCAAGTCCAATTTACTCTACGACCGAGGTGAAATCGAAGCACGCTGCAGTGTTATCTTTTGGAAATTTATTTTATTTTTATTATTTTGTTTTATATCTGGCTTGCTCGAAAAACAGATTGGTAAGTTCTTAAGTGAAAAACTGACGATTATCACGGCAATATGGATGCTAAAATTTTTGAGCATTGGTTTGAGGAAAAACTTTTAAAAAGTTTAGAAAACCCTCCCTTAATTGTTTTGAACAATACCTCTTACCATACGAGACTAGAAAAGAGATTTCCTACAAGCAGCTGGAAAAAAGAGGAAATAAGAGAGTGGTTGTCAAAGAAAAACATAAACCATGAAAATTTTTTTAAAGTGATTTTTTTAAGCAAGTGTAGTGCCATTTAAAAAAAAATATGATGTTGAGGAATTAGCCCATAAATATGGACATCAAGTTTTGAGATTACCACCCCACTATTGCCATTACAACGTAATTGAATTGGTATGGGGTATTAGCAAAAATTATTATGATAAACATGCCTGTAAAAATATCGGTGAGCCTAGCGTTATTAAGTAGTGGAAGGAGGCACTTAGCAAATTGGGCAAAGAAGAATGGCGGAAATGCATTGAACACACGGAAAAAAATATTTTTGAATCTTATGAGACAGAACAGGTTATAGACGAAGTAAGACAGTTAATTATTACGGATGATGATAATGACTATAGACTCTTTTTAGTATGCATTTATAAGTAGGTGCGTTCTATCGCAAGACTGCAATATCGATTCTTTTTAGAACCAAAACTTTATAAATGCGTAAAGAATTTGTAAAACTAATTTGACTGAATACTAAAAAAGCTAAGAAATAATCTTTATTATTTTTTATTAACTTTAAATGATTTAAGTAGCAGTAGCGTAGTGGGCAGCGTATCTGCCTGCCGCACGGAAGGTGCCGAGTTCGAATCCCGGCTAGGTGCATGGATATTTTGTGTTTGTCTTTCACTTCGCTAACACTGGGCATTGTTATTTAAACCAACGCTTGTAAAAAAGCACTATTTTAATGTCTTTCGTCATATTCCAAAAATATAATTTATTATTTGAGAACCACCGACTTACCTGCTCAAGAGGTTTTATTGCTAAGCGGACTTCTTACAACAAATGCAATTTATCACCGCTCAGTCGACGCTGCTAAATGATTTCGGGTCTTATATCCCAAAATGTCTGCGTGCGCGAAGGATGCGAGAGGGATCCCCCACCACCTCAGAAAACCCTCTGGTCTATTTCGGTACTCTGTGCGCGTGCGGTGAATATATGTGGAAGCAGAGTACCGTGATCCGTGGTAGAAGTTTGGGCGGGACAATTCCCATGTACGTAGGCTACTTCGCTGGGCCCGTTTGCTTGCCAACTATCCATGTTTTAGCCCAGGAAACCTGCCTCTTTCACAAAAGAACCATGCGTTGCGGTGTATTTTAATTAATTACATCGCGACCGGGTTGGGTGAATATTTTTATTTATTTTTTTTCATTTAAAAACTGCCCCTTGGGAATAATTATTATACAAACTAAAAGGAACGCATAATATTTGGAAGGTTTAACAAATATTGATTCACTAAAAGGGTGTTTTGGGACAAGAGCCAAAGTTTCCAAATTATAGTTCGTTTAAATGAAATTATTATCGTATTCCTCAAAAACATTCATAAAAACTCTTGACCCAAAGGTATTTAACCTCTTAACAACTTTATGCTAATCGACATTTTTGTCGTCATTGTAACGATTAAAAAATCAATAAAAAGTGGTTATATTATACTTTTCCTATAGGGCCTAAATACCCCTTTCCGTGGCACAATTGTTATAATTTAAGGAAAAAAATTAAGGTCTTTTAAATTTTTATATTAACTCTATAGTTGGCATCTGGGGCTAAGCTACATGGATAATTTTAGTAAAAGTCCTGGGCCTATATTCATGACATCCGTGCCCGTAAGTGTGAACAAATTTCGCAATTCTTACCTGCTCTGAACCATATGAAAAAAGAGAAAGGCAAATACTCATCCGTAACTACTCACCTTATAGGCTGTCATATACGGGCCCTGAAGAAGTTGTCGGAGGTTAAATCGGGTATCTTCAGGTATTTAAGAAGCACTCCGGGGTAAAGCGGGGGCATTAAAGTGATATTTTTGGTTAAAATAACACTCGTGGCATGTCGGACAAAGCGTTTTTGTTTTTCAGTTCATTACGACCAGGCCTCCAACGTCTAATGTAGAATCCAGACACCTTCAGACCTGTTTCGTCCTTATTAGTAATCATCAGGGAATCATAGGATTTTTCCTGGCAGTTGGAGTTACACACACAGGCAACCATGCACACCTCTCGAATTTAAAACAAAAAGTTTGTAATCCGCGGAGACGTGGTATCTGTGTGCGCCACCTGTCGAATAAACTACATACATACAGAATCCTGTACCTTTCAGCAGGTTATAAAGAAGAAACCTGTAAAAGTATAAGGTCACTGTAACATGACTCTTAAAAAGAGGTAACGTTCGCAGCAGCACCACCCCCAATTAGAGCTGTATACTACGTGGCCTAATTTTCGACAGGTGGCGCACACAGGTACCAAGTCTCCGCGGATTACAACATTTTTGTTTTAAATTCGAGAGGTGTGCATGGTTGCCTGTGTGGCTTCAACTGCCAGGTAAAATCCCATGACTCCCTGATGATTCCTAATAAGAATGAAACAGGTCTGCAGGTGTCTGGTAGATATTAGCGTTGAAGTGAGAAACAAAAACGCTTTGTCCGATATGCCACGAGTGTTACTTTAATTTTTATTTGCGGACACGAGATTCACTTTGCTGATCTTTTGATGTTTTTGGTTTATGTCAGGCAAAAATTAAAAAATCAACGAGTGATTATGCAGCAGACAAAAATTTAAGAAAATATTACGAAATTATACGTGACGTAGGTAACTTGTTGCAAAATTTTCATATAACCATAAGGAAAAATTCCTAGACAACTCGATTGTTTACGAAGGAAACTTAATTGTCAGTCAAAACGTAATAGCTATATAGGGAAAGGAGGGGCACAACTGGATAGCTAAGTTTGTATCACGAAATAATTGCTACTAAGTACTACTAACACTTATCTACAGAATAAACCGATGAAATTTTGAAGAAAATCTTATTGTGGTTAAAAAAAGCCTCCACAAAAATTAGTGCCAAATATGGTTTTTCCTCCGCCCCACGGGCTAAACCGAGTATTGTGTTAAAAATTTGAATAATAGCTATTTATGTATCTAGGTCATAAAGGAGGCGTTTAACGCCCGCGGCGTGGAAATAAACACACGAGCCGCCAGGCGAGGGTTTTTACACGCTGAGAGTGTTAAACGCACCACATATGCTTTAAAAAAATCTTTTTTCGTTTTTTTAGGTAAATAACGTAGATATAAATAAATAAGATAGATATAAATTTTTTTTAAACGGGAAAATTGACAAAAAAAAACTGTTATTAAATATTACACTCAAGCTCACTGAAAAGGGGAGCGAAAAAGAAATAAGAGCGCGGAAAACTTTTAAAAAAGTCACTTTTAGAAGACGGAGACTTTTTGACGCATGGTAGAGTAAAATTTGGCATACAAAAACAATGTACAGAACCTTTAAGTTATGCTATCGGTATAAAAAATATTTTCCACCTATTTGTCTAAGACTCAAAAAGAAAATGCCGTAGGAAATTTAAAAAATATTCTAGATCACAGAGATTTATGACATAAACGCTTCCACTGTTGTTTTATATTATTCTAAGTTTATTCCTCTTTCCGTTTACACGGAAGATTGGACCTATATATCTTTGCGGGTTAGGGCTGGTTAAAATGCAGTCGGCGTATGACTTTTGCTATATTATTTCTGGAGTTGATATTTACGAGCGAAGCAACCCGACTGGCTGCATTATTTTTTATTTTCGGGATTTGCAACAATGCGGGTTATTGGATTTTCTTGTCTCGGCTGAAGCTAAAAAATTAACTACGGAAAAACTTGCTTATTGAAATAGATAAAAGAAGACTAATGCGAATATCACGCACGGCTAGCGAGAAACAAACAAAAAATAGGCTTTTATAACTAAAAGAGAGAGTACAAAACATTGTAGTCCATCCAAACTATAAGTTGTTATGAGAAGGACAACGCACGCTAACCCTTCTCCATTAAAGCAGTGGTTTTGTACCAACTGGAGCCTAAACGCCAATACAATTTTTTTAGTCCACCATAACATCATGGTATGGGGAACTATTAAAATCGCGAATTTTTTTTTTCCTAATTCTATCAAAAATAAGTTACTAAGTAAAAAGGAAGGTTCGTGGCATATCGGACACACTTTTCAATTCATTACGACCAGGCCTCCAAGATCTAATGAATAGTTCAGAAACCTACAGGCCTGTTTCATCCTTTTTAGGAATCATCAGTGTAACATAGGACTGTACCTGACGTACGAAGCATAACATAAGCAACCACACGCAGCGAATTTAAACAACTTTCGTCGTCAAACAACGCGGGATGTTGGAGGGCTATATGCAGCGCGCCGCATGTCGGAATAAAGCGAAAAGCAAAACTGAAACAAGAAAGGTTCGAGGCAGATCGGATACACATTTTTTTGTATGAAGATTCCTATAAAGGATGAAATAGGCCTGTAGGTTTTTGACTATCCATTAGATCTTGGAGACCTGGTCGTAACGAGTTGAAAAGCAAAATGTGTGTCCGATATGCCGCGAACCTTTCTTTTTATTCATTTTTCACGGAAAAAAAATTCTTTTGTTTTAAGTTACGAAGGTTCCAAAATAGCTTATTCGACGAAAAAAAAAAGTTGTCTGTCGGTCCGTCGTACGATGGTAAGGTCATATGAGATTATGCGGCCAAAATATAGAAACTATTAGTTTTGTTTTTAAATCCAGAGATCTAATGTAAAATAATTCTTCTAGAGAGCTTTTAAACAAAGAACAAGTAAAAATTAGCTAATTTATCAGAAACTAAGAAAATATTGCATTTATTAGATAAGTACCGAAAGCCTTAATTTTCTCCTTTATAATTGTAGATATATTTAACGTGTGTTTAACATTAAAAATTAATATTATTATTATATTAATGTCCCACGACGAAAATCGACATGATCGAATTTTCAAAAACTGGGCTATGGAAAATTTTGAAAATTTGGCAGTACACCAATGTCGATGGAGGCAACTTGGCTAAAAAAATTTCAAGATGGCGGAACTTCCGGTTATATCGGAAGTGGATATCTACTCTCTTATTTTAAATGGGACAATAATGGCAAAATATATCATTTAATTTTAAGATTCTAAGATTTCTAGACATATTTTATGTCTATACATAACTTTAGCCATTTTTGATATAAAAACCATAATTGAAAATCTGCATGTTACCCATTATTTTCAATTAGTATAGTAGGAAAAAAGTTAAAGATAGAAAATTAAATAATATATAGGATATCCTATTTAAAATAAGAAAATACTCCAGCCGAATTGCCCCCATCGACATTGGTATAATGACAAGTTTTCAAAATTTTCCATTGTCCACTTTTTGAGAAATCGATCGTGTCGATTCGTCCTGAGACAGCCTGTATATTTTACTGAAAATAACATATTTACTTGAATCAATTTAATAATAATCAAGTAACTAGATAAATACAAAAGAATAAATTGCATCAAAACACTTAACATTTCTATAATGCTAGCAGTTGAACAGCTTCCATGTCCAGTTCGGGACTAACATTTTTCTTCCATTTTTTCCTTAAACTAGTCAAATAAGGATCAGAAGGAATCAGCAGTGAATGAAGAATATCTTCGTTAGTAGCAGATCTTGAACATTTTCGTGAATATAGTTGTCGAAGTCTTTTGAAGTCTTTATTTCTAAACTCAGATGCCTCCTCACAAAACAAGTGAACATAATCTGACGCATCATCAAGATGCACGGTCTACTTTAAAAATTTATATCATTTGAATATGCAAACTTAAGCAGATATAAGTCATAAATTATGAAAGACGGTGAGCTACAGTTTATTTTTAGTGTAAAATCTAATCTTCGGCAAACTTCGCAGATTATTTATTTCCTTGCAGAAAGTGAAACATTTTATAAAAAAAAATAATGTGTATCATAGTAGCTAATTTACTTTATCGAACTAAAAGAAAGATATTTTGGAAAACCAAATATTATCGATTAAATTCAGAAAACATGATATAATTTACAAAAAAGAACTTTAGGGATAAATTCCAAAACAGTCATTGGAAAAAATTACTTCAACTTCATGGAGGTTTTTTCATTTTATTAAAATATTTACTTACCTTGTAAAAACTTCTGATGTCGAAAGGAATTTTTTGCAATAGTCATTTTTTTATGGTATTAGTTATATGATATTTATTACGTGAGATGTGGTTACAAAATAATGGCATGAAATATTTTATATATTTTTTGTTTTTATTTGAAGCAATTTTGGCCGCATGATCTCATATGACCTTACCACCTTGCGTCGGTCTGTTGTCTGTTGTCTGTCTTTATACATGATAACTCAAGAGCGCCATAATCGATTTTAATGAAATTTGACAAAAAATCCTTTATCGGCTGACCATGAACTGATTAACTTTTGGCTAGGGTGGTGAAGGGTTGAAAGGACGAAAATGGAGAAAAAATAATTAAAAAAACTGTAACTTTATAGCGAGTTATTTGAAAAAATGTTAAAATATATAAGAAAAATATAACTTTAAAAGTAAAGCAGCTATTGATATGCAGTTTTCAGATTTTGGTTTTCGTAAATTTTCCCCAAAAATTTTGTTATAAGGTCCAAATCTTTCAAAGCCATTGTCTTCGAGATATTTTCATTTTCTTTCTATCGCCAATTTTACCAGATATCTAAAACATGGCTTTTTTCGCTAACGATGCAAAAATACTTTGTTTTTGATCTCGGGTGCAAAAAAAGATTTCTGTCCGTTTTTTACCCAAAATTAAAGAGAAATAGAGGAAAATAGTAATACTGAAAAAATCCAATTATTCTGGCTTAAAACTTTCCGTCAATTTTCACTAAATATTTACGAAAAAATCATTTAAAAACATTGCAAGAATATCAAACTATCAGAGATTAAAATGTCGCAATAATGAACGTCACCGAGTGAAAAGGCACATCGCTATGGAAACCGTTGTTAATCAAAAACCTGTCTAGACTATAACATAATTTTTTTAAGTGGTAACACAACACTACTTCGTATGAGACACCACACACCTCGAAAACTTTTTCTACACTGCTAATTTCGTTTAAAAACCATATTCTATTTCCACCACCCCTTCCGTTATTTCTACAAAATGTCGAAGATTTATATAAATTTGGAAAATGAACGCTGTCAGCACTATTTATATTGCATTAAGTTTAGGTAAGGCATAAGAATTTAGTAAAACGCTTGCTAGAAAATTCACTGTTAAACTATTTATTTTATCCTCTGTCAGAATTTGACAGATGTTTACAATTGTATTAAACATATTTTCTACATGGGATCTAGCATAAGTTGTGACAGAAGTGAATATAAAAAATGTATTAACGATTTCTGTTTCTATAATTTCTTTATAAACATTTTGTTAATTATTCGTTTGGGATTTTTTTTGGATTTTCTATAATAAATAAGTTTAATAGATATCTGCTTTATGTAGGAGCTCCACTAATTTAATAAATACTAATTTTTTATTTTTTTTAGATATTTCTATACATCTAGAAATTTTGTAAAAAAAGTTCTTTGATACTTAGACTATTTATTTTTGAATTACATTTATAGAATCTATTTGGCCAGAGGTAAAATTATTTACCTATTTTACGAACTGTTGCCATTTATTTATGGTTAAATTTGTATATATTATGTTGTACCAAATTATTGAATTTTTGGGGACACCCAGTAATAATTATCTTTAGATGAGAGCAATATTTAATTTTTTTCAGTAATTTTTTAATAGACGGGTATCTTTTAGTAAAATTGTTTCCCCCAGCTAGAATCACCAAATAACCAATTTCACCTAAATATTTAGCGTGTTGCTCCATATTTTCTACAACCAAGTTTGATTGTTGCTTCTATATGGATTCTGTTTTTATTCTTGATTCTGTATTTATTATTCACCAACAATTATAGCACTTCCTAATTCGTTGGATAAAATTATTACTTTTCTCTTTAAAATTGAGGTGCCATCTTCTTTTGTCCTATATATATTATTATTTAGTTAAGGCTTATCATTCAAAGCAATTCAATAAAATTAAAATGTTTATCAGTTTGAATTTGAGCTTCAGTCACAGACTTACTTGGGTACTCATATCTTTTTGTTCTATTAACACATGTGTTGATATGTTTTTTATTCTTACCTCTATTTGTATCTCTATACTATTAGTCTGTTTAATTTACCTTTCTAAAAGCGTATAATATATACGGACTACCAGCTAAAATGTCTAAAAACTTCAAAAGTACGACAATTTTTCATATTGTTTAAAAAAGTCTCTAAAACTGAAAATATTTTTTTACTTAAATTAAAGGCAAAAATAATGTTTTAGTAAAGTCTTTATTGAACAATATCAAATTATCACTCGAGTAACGGACGAAGGGCGGTAACCCATTTTGGAGTTTTTAAAATAATGATAAAATGATAAAATATCAATAATACGATGGAAACAGCGCTGGATTAAAAACAATTTGAGGAATAGAAAACTTGAATTAGGACAAAAACGATGGTAAAGTTAATACTAATTATTTTAACTTAAAAAACAACTAAAATAAATAATTTAGTATTTAATAGGATCACCAACGTCTGGGCATTAAAAAGGCTAAATTTTGAAAATACTGATGGTCTTCTGAGAGCTGATCCAATGCGCGATAAATAGCATCGCTTAACTCTTCAGCATTTCGTAGTCTCCAATTCTTTTCGTATATTATTTTAACGATTCTACCCCATATATTTTCCATTAGGTTAAGGTCAGGGCTGTTAGTTGGCCAAGGAAGTGTTTCTATATTATTATTCTGAAACCATTGGCGAACAACAGTAGCCGTGTGTGCTGGACAGTTGTTCTGCTGATAAACGAAGACATTATTTTCCTTCCTTCGTTTCTCTAAAAATACCCAAACCTCTAGCACTAAACCAGCCCCACATGTTTACAGAAAAATGTCCAGCTTTTTTAATTTGGTTTATATATTCGGGTTCAAATCTAGAATTTGGTGGACGATAAAATAAAATTCTCCTGCTGCTTGAAGATGATTGAAAAAGTCATTATCACGAAGAACGTTGTACAGTGCAAAAATCACTCTGGTCTGTTTTTGTTCTTCTGTTGGAAAAGGCTTCTTTGCAGCAACTCGACAAGAGACTTCTGAATTCGTTACTCTTCTATTTACTGTTGCTAAAGAACCCGGAAATAATGTTATATTAGCTGCTTCAACCGACGTTTAAAAAGGATTTTGTCTGAGATGGTCAACAAGTCTGTCATCTTGCACTTCAGAACTTACTTTTGGTCATCCTAATCCATCTTTCCTATCCGTAGAATTATTTTCAATCCAGCGCTTTTGCCATCGCATTATCGTCATTTTATCAAGTCCAAAATGGGTAGCCGCTCTTCTTATAGACCAGCCGTCTTCTATAACTTGAGTGATAATTTGAAATTTTATAAATGTGGGCATACTAAGCTGCTGGTGCCTTATAATGGTATACACTAATGGAAAGCTAAATTTTGTGGCATGGGAAAAAATGCATGTATGAGTTTTTTGTGAAACAAAGTGTACATTGTTACTAGCTGTAATATGTTCAATAAACTTTTTTCGTTCATTAACCTCTAATAATAAATTGCGAATTGTTTGCTTCAAAATGCTCGATGCTCGATATTTCCAAATTTGTTTCATATTCTTGGCAGTCATTATATATTATAATATATTTTTTATTATTTTATGGACCTGCCTGTTCGCTTTACCACAGGATCTGTAAAATATTTCCGCACACTTCACGCACGCGTAGTAAGGCGCAGGTCTACTTTCGGTCACGACATTTTTGTGTATTTTTTTTAAATGTCGCCAAAACGCAAGTCTCATTTTGAAAAAAATATTATTCCCTAAAAATTCTTTTATATAATTTATTTAATATTAATAAACTTAATTGTTTAAAATTTTCGTCTAAATAGTACTTAATTGAAATAGTAAAACAGGTAAAATTCACTTGTCGCTTGTAGCTCTTCACTCTCTGTACACGTACATATAAAAAACAATTATATTTTATAAATTGAAAGCCACAAAATTACAACTTTTTACAAAGAACAAAAGGAACGGCCTGTTCCATTCATTTCCTCAAGTATACAGACCGCTTCAAGCTACTGCGAACATAGGGGGAATCAAGTCCAATTTACTCTCCGTGCCGTACGACCGAGGTGGATTCGAAGCACGCTGCAGTGTTATCTTTTGGAAATTCATTTTGTTTTTATTATTTTGTTTTATTTCTGCCTTGCTCGAGAAACAGATGAATAAGTTCTTAATTGAAATAATACATTTCTAAAACCAAAAATGGATGTCTACGAAGTTGCCGAAAAAGTGCAGATGGTCAAATGGTCAAATCGTCATAACCCAACACACGTTCGATATTGGTCGAGGGAAAATTTGCATTTGTATTTTGACGTAAGAACACAGTATCCCCAAAAACTAAATGTTTGGGGGGGGGGAGTATTGTAGAGGAACACGTAATTGGGCCATTTTTTATTATCGGCAATTGCAATTTGAATGGTCCTAGATACTTGGATCTACTGCAGCAGCACATTATTCCAACTGCTAGGCAGTTGTTAGGTGTAAGATTTGGTGAAACATGGTTTCAACAAGATGGTTGTTCCGCTCACAATGTTGGCCTTGTTAGGGAATATCTTGATAATGTATTTCCTAATCGGGTTATAAGTACACGGGGAACTATTTTATGGCCAGCTCGATCTCCCGATCTTGCTCCTAATGACTTCTATCTGTTTTTGAAGAAGCTTTTCAAATTATCACCCCTAACATGCTTGGAAACGTTAGAAGGGGTTTTTATAGTAGGCTCGGATATTGTCTAGCCGAGCAAGGAGGACTTTTCGAACATTTGCTTTAATTTTTTTTTGACTGGGAGAATCTTTTTGGTTTTTAGAATGTATTATTTTATTTTGAGAACTTGCTTTTATTTTGTTTCTCCTTATTATTTTCATTGTAACACGTCGTCACTGATAAATCTGAGCAGTTGACAATAAAACGCTCTTATTTATCAGTGACAAAAAATAAGAAAATTACGTTATAAAAATTTGCGTATTTATTGACCAAATTCCGGTTTCATTGACTACGCTCCACACAGCACCGTGGTTAGAGGCGTACTAAATACCAAAGGAAAGTCATGCAAGTGGTGATCGCAAGCCTGAGTATTGGTTGCTTCACTGATAGGCCTGCGGTGTCTCTGCATGTATGTACACTGGCAAATTAGACTTCTTCCGCCCTATGTTCGCAGTAGCTTGAAGCGGTCTGTATATAAGTACCGTATAAATACGCAGTTATCCGATATAAGCGATAAAATAAAATATTATCAAATTTAGACGTTTAAAGTTTCTTATTGTGCAGTAATTTACAAGTCTAAACTTTTAAAAGGTATTACTTAAATGGTTAAATCTGATATTATTTTGGATTTCAACTGAGAAACTGCAAAATTTTCATAGATTTTGCATACATTTTGTCTTCTATCTGGTAATATCTCCAACTAAATTAATTTGTTCATTATTACGAAGTGTTCCGACTAGTCTAATCTTTTGTGTCCTTCCGTTATTGTGTCTGTTTGTCTAGTGGCCTGTGGATCACCCTATCAACCCTCGGGTTTTCCTTCGTTAACAGAAACTAGGTCGTCCGAAAGGATTTTCACTTAAACGATTGAGCAATCAAAATGTACAGAACTAGATTGCAAAAAGGAGCGCTCGCATCAAAAACATTTAATTTCTATTATAGGTAGTTTTATTATAACCCTATGGGATTTTCCCTTAATATTTTACCTGTCATAAGTAGTTTTGTGGCCGATCCTAATTTTTTCACACATTGACACTCTTCTAGACTTTTTACTAGTGAGATATAAATGCGTATTTTGATAGTTTCAGTCAGTACACAGTTACAGTCGGGGGCAGGCGATCTTATGGGATTCCAAAAATACGACTACTGCGTGGTTTTGAAATTGCTTCTGTAATTATAAAGGTTTTATTAAATTCTCCGCGTACGTTGTTAAAGCAAACTAAATAGGGAGGGTCCTTACTCCTTACAATCTCATTCCATATGATTTTTTGCATGATGAACAGCACAAGAAATCAACGTACACTCCATAGGCTATATCATATAACACTTGATTACGTAAACTTTCAGAAAGAACGCAGTGTCATTTTCCAGATTGCTAGAGCAAATGGTTCTAACAGAAACTTTGTTGAGAAATTATATTCTTTATTTTCGAGAAAATGCTTACAAATATGTTACAACCCAATAATGTAGATAATGTTCAACCTAATACCCTTCTAACTAACCCCATAAAGTTAATCTACGTAGAATTTTGGTAAAAATTGGCAAAATAGTTACATATTTTTATCCTTTTTTAGTAATTGATTTTAAACTTTAGGTCACCTTAAAATATATTTTTTATAAGCTAAAAACCCTCAAAACAAATTGAACTAAATGAAGTTTACCAACCAAATTTGCATCCATCATTATCTAGGAGTAAAGACAAAACATTGTTTTGCAGGTGCAAAGAGTGCAAAGAAATTATATTATAAACCAAATCTATACGTATAGTGAATTTCTAAATAGACCATTTCTGTTCATTGAATATTTTGTAAACCAAACCATACAGATACCGAAAATCCAATTTTTAGAGTATTCATATATTTATTTGCGTGTTTGTATGTTTGTCTGTTTGTTCCAGCATCACGCATAAACTATCAAATGGATTTTAATGGAAGTTTCACTACTGTATTATTGGTTTAACAGAACAAAAGTTATTATCGTTTGAAGCAAAACAAAACGGGAGAAAACAGGTAAAACCACAGAAAAGGGTCTTCAGCTAGTAATAATATGTATTCCCACATTATTATATTAAAGGAGTAAATTTATTTTTACCCTGAATTGTATCAGAATTTTTTCTTGCGCAATAAATTTACGCAATTTGGTCGCGATTCTTCAGAAACGACAGAATATCTCAACCGTCAGAATTCTGGAAAGTGGCGATTTTTACTTATCGCCTCATTTAAAATAAAACATTTTTTTGATAACATTTTGTAAATTTAATACTTTAAAGATATTCTGCAGGACTAGTTTATGGCGGAGTTAAATTTTTACTACGAGTGCCAATAAACGTCAAAATGTGTCGAAATATTCCATGCCTATCTATGGTTTTGTATGTTAAATGTTTTAAAGGTTTGTTTACAGAAAAAATTAAGGTTATAAACATACATTTTCAAATAAAATACAGGGTTTTCAGAAAAACAGCCTAGAAAAATTAAAACTGCCATATTGTTTACTTGCTAGAACAGTATTATGGAACTCAATTTTAAAGAATATTAGCAAAGAGTTCTCACTAAAAGCTTTGGATGTAAACTTGTGTTTCAAAATCGTCAAATTTTTTGGCAGGGCCAGATTTTCTCACGGTTTCTGAAGAATCGCGACCTTTATGACAAAAAATATTCTTTTGTGACTGAGAAATATACGACTAGCTATATCCACAAGAGCATTTGTTTGCGGCGAAGAAACCTTTCTTTCCGTGCAGCCTCCTGTAACTTTTTTCCCTTATCTTGTAAATTTATTTTGGGTCTAGTTCCTTTGTATGCTGCACTCATTGTCCCGAAATATATTCTGGAGCTATAGATTGCATTTTGTGCGGTAACACACCAGGTACAGGGCTGAGCTGCGAATTAACCCTGAGAACAATTGGGTTTTTGCACAATGTCGGCTCGCTTTAATTTAGGGTAGCACGCGAGAAGGTAAACCACAATTATCGATTGTCCATTTACAGGCCTAATTAGGTAAAATTTCGTTTATATAAAATGAAATTTATTTAAAATAGTTTTTTGTTTGTTTGTAGTTTTGGTATAAATAAATAAAAAACTTCAACTCATTTGAAATTCTCCGGACCAATTTTAGTATGGCCGCTGACAATTAAACACAGATTAAAATTTTTAAAATATATGTAAGATTGTTTAAACTTTTATGATATGACATGACATCGGGACTATATTACAACTAAAATTCACATAATTTCGGCCTACGTTCCTTAGGGGGGCGGTGTAATTTTTAATAAAAAAAAGAGGAAAATCTAAGCATATTTAAAATTTTCCATAAATATCTCAGAAACTAAGACAACCACTTAAGAACGGTTATTATTTCCAGAAACCCAAATCATGGATTTATTGGAAAAGGCATTTATTTTTGTTTAAAAGTCAGTAGCAAGAAAACAGCGGCGGCTCGTTTTGAAAAAATGTTAAAATTTCATCTTTTTGAACTTCTTTACAAGTCACTTTTCTTTAAAAAACAAAAGATCAAAAGATCTTGGGTGGAAATAACAAAAATTCAAACTTGGATGACCATTCCACAAGGAATACACAAAGGACCAAAGCGAAAAGAGAAATGATTAAACGATGTTTCGTCTTGGGTAACCAGCGTAGGCTCATCAGTTGTTCCACTGGTCACCCGCCCCATACATCATTAAAGACTATCATACACTTTGATTTCCTACTTAAAATCACTCCCAAATATGCATCGTTACGCACTGGTACTTATCCAAGTTACGTGATACGGATTCGTCTTGGCGTGTTAATATTTCCAATATGATTATGCTCCTAAGACAATTAAAACAAAGAAAGATGTTAAAAAGCCTCCAAATCAGTTAATTCAACCAAAACGAACCTAAAAAACAAAAAATCAAAAGATTTTGGGTGGAAATAACGAAAATTCAAACTTGGATGACCATTCCATAAGGAACACACAAAGAACCAAAGCGAAAAGAGAAATGATTAAACGATGTTTCGCCTTGGGTAATCAGCGTAGGCTCATCAGTTGTTCCACTGGTCACCCGCCCTATACTTCATTAAAGATTATCATACACTTTGATTTCCTACTTTAAATCACTCCCAAATAGGCATCGTTACGCACTGGTACTTATCCAAGTTACGTGATACGGATTCATCATGGCGTGTTAATATTTCCAATATGATTATGCTCCTAAGAAAACTGAAACAAGGAAAGAAGTTAAAAAGCTTCCAAATCAGTTACTTCAATCGAAAAGAAACTAAAAAACAAAAAATCAAAAGATCTTGGGTGGAAATAACGAAAATTCAAACTTGGATGAGCATCCCATAAGGAACACACAAAGAACCAAGGCGAAAAGAGAAATTATTAAACGATGTTTCGCTTTGGGTAACCTGCGTAGGCTCATCAGTGGTTCCACTGGTCACCAGCCCCATACATCAATAATGATGTACCACTGATGAGCCTACGCTGGTTACCCAAGGCGAAACATCGTTTAATCATTTCTCTTTTCGCTTTGGTCCTGTGTGTTCCTTGTGGGATGCTCATGCACGTATGAATTTTCGTTATTTCCACCCAAGATCTTTTGTTTTTTAGTTTCTTTTCGGTTGAAGTAACTGATTTGGAGGTTTTTTAACTTCTTTCTTTATTTGACTTTTCTTTGTTCTTGTTGTTAGGTTTGATTTCCGAAATTATATTTATTAACTTTAGAAATAGACCCATTGCCTTACCTTTCTTCCGCTTCTACAGGGTGTAAACAATATCATGGTCATTCTTTTAACTGATGAAAGCGGGGGCCAAAACAAGTCAAAAAGTTCATATGACTTATGGGGCAAAACTCAATAAATTTTGGTCTAAATGACTTTCAAGTTGCAAAATTAGGTGCTTATATCTACCATAGTTTTAGAAAAATTCATGTGTGACTTTAACCATTTTACAATAGGGCCATTTTCAAATAAATAAAAATAAATATTTCCTCTAAATCAATCAAGTTAAAAAAGTTAACAAAAAAAAATCATAATGATTTCCTGTGAGTTAAAGATTTAAAAAACAATTAGCAACAACGCAATTGGCTGAATACGTAAGTCTCTCTCTCCGCTGTTGGTTGAGAAGGTTGCCAGTCGCGCGAGTCTACCTGAAGCCTGAGTTTTTTTGCAGTTTGGGGTAAAATTAAACTGAATTAAAAATTTCTCAAACCAGAAATACGCTGACTTGCTATTAGTATATGGTGAAGCTCGCAGAAACTCAACTCTTGCAGCTCAAATATGTATCGCGACAGATTCTCCCAGCGGCTTAAAAGAAGTGTTTTTTCCTCGGTTTTTTTGAGTGTTTTTCAAAGTAAAAAGGAAAACTTTTTTTTCGATACCGAAATGACTTTTACAGACTAGGCACTGAGACTAATTTTCGGTAAGTGCACATTTATTTTTGTTGTTTTGCTTTTTACTATTTTTAAATAATTAACAATTTATAAGATGTGAAAAAAAACATCTTAAAGGTTTGTTGATATTTACTTTGCAGCACGCCGGCCGCGCCTCTATCGTAAGATCTCCTTTTGACGCCCATATTATATGAACCTTTTTACTTGTTTTGGCCCCCCCTTAACATATATATAAATAATGACTATCATATCGTTTATACCCTGTATGTTCTGGTACAGATTACGCTACACGTGACCTTTTGAGCACAAAAGATACCGAAATAATTGTTTTTTTTTTAAATGTGGCTATTTGCACTCTTATATCTTGAGAAAATAGGGTAAGTCTCTGAAGTCTCTGATGCTGCAGATTAAAAAAAAAAACAATTATTTCCGTACCCTCTGTACCAAGAAATACTTTAAAAAGCATCAAAAGAAAGGTAAGGTAATGGGTCAATTTTTAGAACTATAAAATAGAATTTCGAAATACAAAACTTAAAACCAGAACAAAGGAAAGTAACTTGTAAATATGTAGAAAAAAACTGAAATTTTAACATTTTTCCAAAACCAGCCGCTACTGTTTTCGTACCACTTACTTTTAAAAAAAACGAATACTTTTTTGCATAAACCAATGATTTGGCTTTGCGGAAATGAAAACCGTTATTAAGTGGGTGTTTTAGTTTTTGAGATATTTATGAAAAACTTTAGCAATGCTTAGCCCCTCTAAACGAAATTATTTGACTTTTATTTGTAATATAGTCATGATGTCATGTAATAAAAATTTACACAATCTTACACATTTTTTTAAAATTTTAAAGAAATAAACGTACTGAGAAGTTAAATGGAACTGTCATTGTCAGTGTCAAAAAACAGGTCCGCAGCAATTTGGCATGAAGTGTAGGTTGTTAATACATTCCAACGTGCTTACTAATCATTCATTCTATTACTATTACCTGTGTTATTGCTGTATCCCTGTATCGAAAAATTTAAGAAAACCGGAAAATACTTTCAAAAAACTCGAACACAACATCCATTGACAGCTGATGCCTGTAACAATAATAGTTTTGAGTAATCGCGTTTTATGTTAGTGAAATGAGTTTATTGTGACTGCACCATTATTGACATTTTGAAAAAATGGATGGACATTTTTATTCTTATTTTCCCCTCATCGGTAACTTAAGGAATTTTCGATTAAGAATTTGCTCCCGGTTCTGGTTGACATTATTTTGACACAAATTTTGACAACGGTTCTAAAACAATGACATCGTATATAATTTTGTAAAGAAATCTTTGATTTTACTCAAAAGAGAAAATACCTATAATTTAGCAACATTTTAAAGGTTATGTTTACAACCAAAGTAGCAAAAAAACCTCTCAGGCTGGTTCAAAAGTTTCATAACCGAGTTGCAACTGTGACGTCATTGTTTTAAATGGAAAGGACCGGTTCTGGTTGCGGTTCAACCAGAACCAGGACCAAATGTAAATCGAAAATCCTTTTTGTTATATGAGACTCTTAAGGATGGTTTAATATGTTATCGTATAAATACCGATGAACCCGTTTTAGGCAATAAACCTATTTTATTTTAAAACGATTTAAGAAAGCGCATTGCTTCCAACCTAAAAATATAAACAAATAAAAATTAAAATTAAATATAATATGATATAATATAATATAATATGATATAATATAATATAATATAATATAATATAATATAATATAATATAATATAATATAATATAATATAATATAATATAATATAATATAATATAATATAATATAATATAATATAATATAATATAATATAATATAATATAATATAATATAATATAATATAATATAATATAATATAATATAATATAATATAATATAATATAATATAATATAATATAATATAATATAATATAATATAATATAATATAATATAATATAATATTATATTATATTATATAATATAGTATAATAAACAAAATGATCTATAATGACATTAAGAGAAGGACGTATAAACCCTCGGAGAAAGTAAAGCAACTTTATTTAAAACGGTCCTTATGTAAAACCGGTTTTAGTCACATATAAACAGAATGAGTGACTAGAATCATGTTTTTGAGAGATGTATAAAAAAATATGTTTTTAAATACCTGTTTAACTATCTCGAGGGTCATTTGTGCGGACAATAGATTTTTAATTTGTTTTATTTAATATTAATTTACTCTTTAGGAAAATACAACACACAATATATAAATTGTAAGAATGTAGAACATAAAATAAAAGTAAACTTTAAAAATTAAAAATATAACACACACTTACAATAAAGCAAATATTTTCAAGTCCACAGAATCACAAAAGCATTACCTCGTCCAAACCCGGTTCAGCAGGAATTATGCGCGCGTTCATGAGTTGTCTCGGCATGGTCAAGAATACACAATTATCGACCCCCACTTGTTTTCCAGCGCCGTTCGTTTCAAAAATATCGAATTTCGAAGTTTTTTTCTCCCCCACAAGCGTGAAAAATTTTTCGCGCGCCTCTGTTCAGTGCCATTTTTTTTTCACTGGTTCAAAACCCAGCTCAAGTCCGCTGTTAACGGGGGAACTTATATTCCGTTAATTAGTGATATCAAAAATAAAAAAAATTAAGGGTAAATTTGAATAAGAAATGCTCTTCTTCCAATTACTTAATCTAAAAAACTGTTAATCAAATTTGTATAAAATTTTATACGGTGAAAGCCTAAAGCATTACCTCAGAACCATATCACGAATTTTGCATAATTTTAAGGTTTTTACATAATTTTACTTATCCTAAGAATGTTTAATTCACGGTAAAAATTATCGATTATTTTAAAAAACTAAATAAAAACAACATATATATATATATATATATTTAAAAAACCACGCGAATAGTGTGTGGGGGATACCAGAAGCCTCCGCTGTGCAAAATTTTGTTAATTTTTGATGTGCGGTCTATATGTTTATGTAAACGAATTGTTTTAAGGATTCAAATTTACTCTTGAGAATATTCAACTCGTTCGACAAAATTAATGAAGCACCCCTCTTAAATCTGGTCTCAAAAAATTTAACTTAAAAGTAGAGATTCTTTTTTTTGTGTCATTAACTTTAGGTCAGGAATGGTCGAAATGACGTTCAAAACGGGTCATGCCGATATCCATACATTTTCGGGTCAAATAGACATCACAATTGGCTAAACATATTTTGTAAAATTCAAGCACTTTTTTAATTTTTTGCCGAATGGTCACCAATTAAAAATACTAAAACACAAAAAAAATAATAATAACTGCTCTTTGGATGAATTATTAAAAAAAACCATCCCATAGTACCCACATTGGGAAAAATAACTCCGAAAAAAAAAACGAAAAAAAAAAACGAAAATGAAGAGGAAAAATATCCCAGCAAAAAAATCCTGGAAAATTTTTTATTAGAACCCAAAACAAGTCAACTCAAACTCAACCCAACATTTGCCAAACCCACCCAAAATAATATTTTTTTGATTCTTACGTAATTAAAATTAGTTTTTAATATGTCACAATTAGTTTTTATGGGGTTTATTTCCGATATTTTTTTTTTGGGGATTTTTTCCGACCGTTTCCCAAATTTAAGGAAAAATCCTTGTGGTAATTATGTTAATGGCGATGATCCGGTTGCTATATAAATACTTTTAACATTAAAGATTTTTTAATTTAAACGTTACATTTGGACATTTTAATTGCTTAGTCAATGCGTGCATTAAAAAAAAACATTTATTAAACGACCCACACTGACGGTTAAAAATAGACCAAATTTAAGATATGTCTTTTCTCTTAATTTTTGGCCGTCTCACGCAGTTTTTTTTTAAATTCTGAAACATTTCATTAATTAAACGAAAGTCTTTGACTAATGAGGTCTTAGAGCGTTAATTTAATATTTAATTAAAAAACGAAATCTACAACACCCACATACAGTCCTAAAATAAAACCTAAATGGTGTAAGTATAAGATTGGTTTTCGAAAGTGACTTTCAATTTTAAGTCATGAAAATCTGATTGATTTTCATAAAAACGTCATTGTGGGTGAAAACAAAGAAAAAAGTAATTTAAATTGCAGTAATATGGGTAAACAAACGGTTGTTTGCTTTGATGTTATTAAAATAATTTCGGAAGGTATAACATTAATTTCTTAATTTAAAGGAGAATCCACACAGAACCAACATATTCATACAAAAGCTCGGCCAAAAAATTTAAAAAATTTTCGCAAATATTTCCGCGAACATTTTACAAGCTTCTCAACGAACATTTTGTTCGGGCAAATATTTGTTATATTTTTCGGAAATATTTTTGTCGGCATTTCTAACGTCAAAGGAAAGCTCGTCGGTGTGAATGCCACTTAAAATGTATCCAGATCACTGGTTATATTAGGGACTTGGCAAGTTTTGTTTATCTTTTAGCTACTTCCTGAGTTCTTGATAAAACAGTCATGTTATTTAAGTTTTACCATTAAGGGGTTAACTGGCGCGAAATAATGGAAACATTACTGAGTTTTTATTTGCATTAGTTCTCAAAGTTTATCAAGGACAAACTCGATCTTATTACTTTCTTATTTTGATTTCATGATGATGATTTAAGAGAAAATTGGTATACTGAAAAAATATTTATTTGTTACAAAGAAAGGCATTTTTAATTGAATTAAAAAATTATTTCGGTGAAATTTGATAAAATTTGAGAGTGTTATAGTGGGTTATGAGTTAAGAAAAATTTTAAAAAATAAAATGATTTCTATGTCTAGTTCCAGAAATATAGACGGCAAAGTTTAAAAAACCGTCGTTTTGGGGTATAATGGGTACGCTCAAAATGGCATTTACTGACCGAAATAAAATAGGTTATCGACGAATATGGGTTACTGAGGCACCACACAAGGACTTTCTTATTATAATGTTGGTAAAATAATAACTGGTTGTATACAGGGGCTAGTCAAAAAAATCAATTTTTGACTATTCTTTATTTTCCTCGATATAAAAATAAAAAAAAAAATAATTTTGACCAAACAATAATGTTTTAGTATTTCCTAGATAAACTGAACAAGTTTTTTTCCCAGTAACAGTTAAAAACTTGACGAAAAATATTTCTACTAAATATTCTTTTGCATTCAGTTAAAGTGGTGAGTAAATAAGCTTTAAGCGTTTTAAGTAAATTTAATTTAATTTTTTAATTCTTTTTCTAGCTACGAGGTACCTACATGCAAAAAGCTTTGTATCTTCAATTTTTATAGAAAAAGTAATCATATTTAATTTCTTTAAAACTGATCGAGGGATTTTAATTTAATTTTGCTTACGCCTTTATCGTACTTTTATCTAATACAAGGTGCTATTTTTTTGTCCCTTCTTTATGTTTTGCATCTAGGATGAGAATTACTTTTATGAGTTGAATAATTTTTGACGGTTCTGTATGATAATTATAATTCTTTACCCTTCTTCGGACGAGCCACTGTCTTTTACTAGTACTCAATAGAGTATGTAGGTGAGGTAGTCGGGTGATATTTCTGTTAATGTCTATCAACGAAGGCAAACAAAGACGGCAATATTTTTTTTTATTTAATCTGAAATACCTTAAAGTCGTAACTGACGATCGATAGGTATGTTTTGTGCTTGAAAAAATAATTCCGTTGTCTTGCACCACCTCCGGTTCATGTATTATTGGCGAATGCGCAATCAATTTAGCAAAAATTTTCTGATAAACATCCGGTTTTACGAATTTCGGTTTTGAAAAATAATTGTTTGACAAATTTCGGGTTTTATTAAAAATCGGTTTTACAAATTACGAGTTTGATATTGAATGAATTTGATGAACAATGGTTGGATTAAAAACGGGTCTTATAAATTTCGAATTTGTTATTGAATGGGTTTGAAGCAATAAGGTTCGGATAAAAAATTGGTTTAACAAATTGCTGTTTTTATGGTGAACCGTTCTTACAATGAAAATTTTTATTAAATACGGCCTGATAAATTCCTGGTTTGATAAACCATCGTTTAGAAGGGTTGTTTTTATATTTATTTTTAGTAAATGCATGTTTCATTTATTTCGATAGACATTGGTCAATTAAATCAACACCCTTTGTTTGTCCTTAATCTATCACCAGATCGAGTGTTGCACTGACTGATATCAAAATAACATTAACAGATAATTTTGTAGTGGCGTAGCTAGAGGGGGGGTTTTGGGGGTTAAAACCACCCACAGGGGGTCCAACCCAATCTATAATAAATTAATCATGGTCAAGGGACCCAGAGAGAGCTATAGCTCCCCACCTTTTTCACCCTTTACTTCGGTTTGTGACGTGTGTTTGTCGTGATGTCTTAAATTTTTAAATTCTAAAAATTGCTGATGTTTGGGTGATTTGGTTTGTCACCTTCTTGACAAACCAAATCACCGAAACGTCAGCAAAAATTAGAAACAACTAACAATAAAGATTTTAGTCCACAAGCTCGTGATTTCCTTTCTTTCCTAACTTTTTCTGGAAGTAAACGCTTAAGTATAATTTTTCTTCAAATTTTCATCTGCGGCGCATTTATGATTTGGTAACAAATCTATAAATACCACCGCAACCCACCTTTTCTTGGGATCTAACCGAATCTACTTTTTCAAAAATATTTTACAAAAAGCCTAAGAAATGAAAATATTTAAAGAATTTTTTGTTTTTTTTTGTCAAAATTTTCGCCTGGGGTGCTATACCAATATTGTTACAGTTTTGTTTTATTATAAGCAATTTTTTTGTAAACAACATTTAAAATGCGTAAAAAATAAAATTTGATTGTAATTTTTATCAAAATTTTGCCTGCGGCGCATTTAAGAGTTAATTTTTAAAAAAATTTGGAAATGAGACTAGATGAGACTTGCTTTAAAAAATAAGTATTTTTGTTCCGTATACAATAACTCAACACCTATTAAACCGCCCCTCTCCCCTCCCTTCTGTTCAAGAGTTCAAGCAATAAGCACCTATCTAATTTTTAAAAATTTTCCAGTTGATGTTTACTAAATGATGAAACGCCCCCCCCCCCACAGTCGATTTGTGGCTACGCCACTAAATTTGGTATTCTAGTTGTTGACTAGAAAGAAATACGTTTTAAAATGCAAATATGACGCCACTCCATTCATCAAAATATCCGACTATAATTCACTGCCTGTAGTGATATCCGCTTTAGCTGCAATAAAAATTAAGATTTTCTTATTTTATTGTTAATTTTGTGAATATATTTTTAAGCATGCGTTTTATGTATGGAGTACTTAGACCGTTTAAATCTGCATATATTTTAATTAGTCTAATTTAAGGTTAGGGTAGTTTTTTGGTACACAAACGGTTAAAATATCCATTGGTGTCAGTGTTAACACATCCGATGATGCTAATTGTTACAACAACCAAAATAATAAAGGAAAATCTCCCATAAATTCCTAAAAAAAATATTTTAAGAAATATCAGGTCAAAAAATAAGGAAAACGATCAAGGGTTGTATCTTGCATTAGATTACCTACTAATTTTCTGTAAATACTGCGTCAAGGTTTCTTTTTAAAGAAGGTTTTTTGATTTTGTGTTGTTTTTTTGTTTATTAAGTATTACGTCGTTTTTTGTATTATACGTTTTATATATTTGTTAAAATCGATACCTCTATCCCCATTATAACTCACTCTCTCTGGTTCTTAACTGTACCACTGGTGAACGAAGTGTTCTAAATTTTTTAGCAAAGACCCGAAGAGCCAAATCTAAGCCATTTTTTTTACAAATTACATCGTTTACAAGTGTTTTCTCAGTTAAGACTCTCGTGCCTATTAAAATCTGATTTTTCAAGTTTTAGAACCTCAGAGGCAAGTGTTGCCGAAGGAAAATTCACTCTATTATTCCTGCCCACGGAAGAGTCAAACTTACTGTGAATTATTTTTTAATGCCAACATGCCGCACGCGTTGCGTGATTTTGGGCCTAGATGCTTAGTTAAAAATGATGATATTTTTAGCCATATTAATCAACACACACACAACAACCGTGATTCTGTCATTAGCTGTCAGTCGTCGCCTAATACCATTAGAGCTTTACCAATTTAGCAGCCGCCAATAAAGAACCGAAACTTAATAAATCCACACCTTATTCAAATATTTTAGGGGCATGACCTTCTACAGGATATTTTTTGAGCCACTAGGAAAAGGGACTCTCATATTCGTTCTGGAGCGGATTTTTGTTTTTTTTTCTATGGAAAAGAAAAATGACCTAAAAGCAAGTTAGGAGTTTACTAAAATTTTCACGAGTTGATTTCGTCGTGTCTATTTCAGAAATGGTGTGATCTCGTTACATGGATATTGATTAAAATTATTCTTACTCTCCTTTATTAATTTTGGTAATTTACCTAATATTCTTGATCCAATTAATTTGGCGATATCTGTTAAACTAAGGTTACCCTATTGTTATGAACAGCTATCTTAAGAGGAATCCACACAAAACGAACATGTTCGTACGAAAGCTCGGGTAAAAAATCACAAAATTTTTGCTCCAACATTTCCGCTACCTTTTCGGCGAACTTTTTCACGAGCATTTGCTCGCACTTTTTTCGAATATTTTGACACATAGGCTCGCGTAAAATTTTGTCGGTATTTCGAACATCAAAGGAAAGCTCGTCTGTGTAAATGCCCCTTTAAATCGAGTGACTATTTTTACTATGAATTCTTGTATTTTATAAGCAATATGAGTGGAATTCACACCATTGTACTGCTCAACTCATGTTTGATGGTCAGATAAACTGCTCGAAGAAATATTATTATTACGTTTTATTCTGCTATAGACAAAATTTATATATACTGCCGAAAAATTCAGACTGTGTTCCAAAGTTAACTTTGAAGGAAATTTTTCAGATTAAAAGTCAATAATAGGTATAAAGTTTTTAGTGGGTGGACAAAAATATATTTTACAAAAATTTAATGGAAATGGAGACGATTAACGACTTAATGACTATCAACAGGATCACTTAACATTATTAAAATAAACTATTTTGTTAATAAGGTACTTATTTTGTTATTAATAAATTAAGGTACGTATATATTACAATTCAGGTATGTTTAGGTACAGGATATTTCACTAGTTTTTCTCATCCATTAACAAAAAAATAATTTAAGAAGCCATAGAATCGGCAATTTTTTTCGATTCAGTTACAACAAGAATTGTCCCAAGGACATGAAATAATGGTTAACATGGGTGTATAAAAATTTAGTAAGAAATAATGTACAAATAAAATATATATACCAATATGGATTAACACTTAATTTTGTAACAGATTTTCGGTCGGATACTTTAGTTTTAATTCCCGTTTGGCAAATTTTAAGCTATAAAAAATAAACTAGTCAGTCAATAATAAGAAAGTTACCATAAATTTTATAAAATCACACATAAAATAATCAATTAACAAGACCTAAATTTAAACCTATCAGTAAATTAACTCCTAACTCCTGGTCTACTACGCCAGTTTTCTGTTCGACTGCTAGAAAATAAAAAAGTCATCAACTCTCGGACCAAATAGAGGATCTTTTATTAAACCTTATTTCGCGCATGCCCCCTCAAAAAGTATACACAAGCTGTCACTACTCTGTGGTTTGTTATGATCCGATTGCAGTACAAATTATTTATTTATTTAATTATAATATGCATTTTATTTTAAGAAACCTTTAAGCCTCCAACTGCGCGTAAATGAAAAAAATCAGACTTTCGTATATATATGTCATTAACTAATGACATACACCAAGATTCCAGACACAGTCAGATTAATGATGTTCTTAAACGGGCTCTAATAGCTGCGGAATATCCTACATTACTGGAGCCCATTGGCATTTGCAGAAATGATGGAAAAAGGGTAGATGGAATGATGTTGATTCCATGGAAGCGTGGAAAACAGCTGATTTGGGACGCAACATGTTGCCGCACATCTGCTAAATAAAAAAAACATTGCAAGTATAAGGAGGTTGAGGATCGCTATATCTTCATTCCCTTTGCTGTCGAGACGTTAGGTCCTTGGTTGGGGAGAGGAGGCTAAGAGTCTAGTTTCGGAGCTTCATCACTGAAAAATAAGCCTGGCGATTCAAAGAGGTAATGCGGCCTCGGACATGGGCACTATTGTAGAAAATCTTGGATTGGACGAGATTTTGAATATATAGCTTTTTGTTTTTTTGTTTTATGCTTGTGTTCATTAATTTTTATTTTTATTTTTTTTTTATTTAATTTTATAAGATTCCCAAGCAAATTTTTAAGCAGAAAAAGTTATCAGCCATTGAACACCACAGGCGGAACGAAATAGCGAAATTTGCAAGGAAAACAGGCATAAGTGAAAAAAAAATATTTGGTTAATTTTGAAGCTCGAGTGGTACATATTTAAAGGATTGTTTCACAACCAAAATCACAAAATAACCAATTTACCAAACAGTTGACATTTAACAAAACATTTCGTTCATGTTTTTCTCTATAACGGCTCCAAAACGATTCATTTACAGAGAAATCAGGTTTGGTTAGAATACTGCCACAAATATTTTTTGTTATAATAAAGTATCTCTTTTGACAAACGCAAACCATTTGTTTGTATTCAAAACCAGTACAGTAAGCAAACGAATTATCGCTGTAATTTCCCAAAATCACATTGGTATTATGCGACTTTTAACACATGAGTGACGAATCATCGTTTCAATTTAATAGGTATTTACGTCACTAGAAAAAAACCGCCTCCCCTCCCCCTAATCGTTTTACTTGTTTTTTAGAGATTGGTGGAACCTGTTCTAAGGAAAAAATGTGTTATCAAAAAAAATATTTCAAGAAAATCTAAAAAAATTGTGCTACATGCGAAAATTACACTGATCGCTATTTCATATTATTAATGATAATCCGCTTAGTCGTTCTTGGGTCATACTCGATCTTAGATAGTTTTCTGTAACTTTAAATTTAGAAAAAATTCTTGCCCCAGTTGCCACTGAAACCGGCAGCCTGTAAATACTGGGAAAGTTTCAAATTAGATCGTGAGTTTTTAAATATTTTAGTGTTTGTTTTGGACATCTAAAACGAATGTTGCCTTATACATTTAGCAATTTTCTCCACATCTGCAACAATACTTTTTACTAAAGAACACTTTAAAATCATTGTGGCCTTTATTATAAAAACATGGTGTTTTAATGTTTTTTTGACATCAGACAGCGACTGTGATCAAACCGTGGGTAGGAACCATATAACTATTAGGTGTATAAAGGCCCAGGATGCGAGAAAACTGTAGCGGCAACGGTCAAAATCTAGATTGTCATGACATGTCCAATGGGATAAAACGGCTCGATGTGACCCAGCGCGACTATATGACGCATGCGCATTGGGGCCCGTCGTTAATCTATCTGGGCCTTTATTCTATCTCATAGTTATATGGTATAGGAACAGACTGTCCGACTCGAAATACTGTGCTTGTGTAGTTTTAACGGAATTTTTACAGGGAATTCAACTGTGTAATAAAATATAGGGTGTTTAATTTAAAAATAGTAAGTTTGGGTAATATCTATGATTAAAACATATGAAAAATTGGTTTTCATAAATTGATTTGTATTAATAGAATATATAAGAAAGGGTTCTTGAAGCACCGTGCTCAGGCCTGAACACGCTATCTTAATAAATAAAAAAGTTACAGCAAGTTTACCAAAATGGCAATTTTTCAAAAACAAGTCGTAGATCGAAAATAATTTGACGTATTAAGATGCGGTTTTTGCTATTCAGCATTTCTTTAAAATCCGCTATCTTTTCTTACTTAAAATATTTTTGAGTATAAAAGGAAGAAGTTAATGGGTATACAACCTGAGTAGGAAGGTTCCTTATTTTTATTTATATTTGCATTGATGGGCAGTTATTTCACGCGTTAACTATTTTTATTAAACTTTCACATAAACATTTTTTTTTCATCCTTTTTTATTATTTTTTTCCTATATTCTGATCCAGAAAGTCTTTTTGTTTTTCTAGTAGTTGTAGACATTTTTTAGCACAAAAAAATAATATCCAATATAATCAAAACAAACTCATGACATGTTTGAAAGTTTGAGACAATGATGTATTTGAAATTAACTCATCATAGTCATCAGTACATCTCTGATCGAAACGTCGTGTATAAATAAAATATAGACAATGGAAGTCCGAAACACAAAGTTAATTTCAAACGCATGACATCTTATGAAATTCTATTCTGCGCTGTATGAAAGAGTAAGAAAAAATAATTTTCTATTTACCTGCATTAAAATATTACATGGCATCTTTCTCTGGTGCACAGAAACGAAAAAAGAGAAGAGCAACCGTATCCTGCGCTGTAACTCTTTCCGAGGTCATTCCGAGGTGTAATTGCTACACACACTTTAGCATATCACAGATTGCGAAGCTCCATTGATATAAATTACTGGGTAGAAAATCATTTGAACTCAGCATTGAAGTAAGTTAAAAGGTGTAAATAGATCCGGATGGATGTAAAGCGTTAAAGATAATGTAAAAATTATTTCAAATAAAGTTAAAGTAAAATGCAACAGGCAGCGGCCTACAGCCGCCCTCAAATTTGACCGCCAGGACGGACTTGCTAGATCGAAAAATTGGTCCTTACAGGTCGGCGCACGTACTTTTTTTCTCAAACGATCAGAAAAAACATTTTAGTATCTAACACTTTCGTCAACGCCTAGCGCTAGATAATTTATGAACAGTCCCTTAATAAAAAACTGAGTATGTTTTCACATCGCATTTAATAAGTATCGAAAATCAAGCATCTTGATCTTTCATACGGAGCCCTTCAGGCTACTGCGAACACAGGCTGGAAGAAGTCCAATTTGTCAGTGTACGTACACGCAGGGACACCGCACACCTATCAGTGGAGCAACCAACACTCAGGCTTGCGATCACCGTTCGCGGCTTTCGTATAGTAGGGATGGGCCAACCCGCGATTTTAGTGAAGACGTGACTGCTCCAGTTGTGTCACAGTGACAAACAGCAGTGATTTTTTGAAGACATTTACCCTGTTTAACCAGGAACATGTAAATGCTATATACCAAAGTCGCAAATGAAAAAAATGGGTAATTATGCAGTATACGGTTTTCAGCCATTTTTGATTTTTTATGAAAAATTCTTTATGGGAGCACCTACTAGGGTCCCTGGGGCCCCAAGTCCGCCTGCGCCATTTTTTTTTTTAGAGAAAAAGGTTGCCGGGGTGGATTGTAATGTGTTTTTTTGATTGTTTTGGGCTGGGTTGGAATAGGTTGGGTTGGACCGTATTGGATTGGGTTGTTTTAGTAAAAAAAACACAAAAAAAATAAAAAAAAACCAAGCGGCACTGGCGAATTTGGGGTCATAGGGACCCTAGTAGGTGCTCCTATAAAGAATTTTTCATAAAAAATCAAAAATGGCAGAAAACCGTATACTGCATAATTACCAAAAAATGTTCTCTAGCTCACGTTGCAGCCAAAGAAATTTAAATTTTATTGGTCGCAGCGTCCTGCTCCCTTTTTCAGCGGGGGCAGCGTCACCATCGCGACTTTATGCTTATGCTGCGACGGCGACCGCAACGCGAGTTTCAGGGCTGTGCGACAACCATCGAGCACGGATCACCTACCAACGGTACTCTGTACATCGAGTGCCAGCCTATGACAAAATGTCACCACGGATCACCTACCAACCGGTACTCTGTGATGTCACTGCTATTTTTTTTAGAACGGGAGCAGACCATGACCTAGCGTTTAGCACGCCTCTAAACACGGTGCAATCAACCGGAATTTTCTTGTTTTTGGTCACTGATAAATTAGAGCGTTTTATTTTCAACTGCTTAGATTTAGCACTAGCAACGTATTACAATGAAAATAATAAGGAGAAACAAAATAAAATAAAGTTCTCACAATAAAATAATACATTCTAAAAACCAAAAAGATTCTCCCAGTCAAAAAAAAATGAGAGCAAATGTTCGAAAAGTCCTCCTTGCTCGGCTAGACAATATCCGAGCATAGCTCATTGTATATCACGCTCTTTGTCGAAAAAAAGATCATCTTTTCAATTATAATACGTATTGAATACGATGTGCTCCTTGTTGGCTAGATAGTCATTGCCGCTAAGGCCATTAGTTTTTAAGATCAAAACTAAAGGAAAACAAGTAAACCTTTGTGGTTAAAAATGATTTTTTGTGATTTTAACCAGTGCAAAATTGTAAAAAACATTAGAAAAATTATAGTCAGTGATGACTGACGACCAGTTATGGCCGACCATGGCCAACTTATCAAGCAAAATAATGATAAAACAACTCATAAAAGGCAGACTTCTAGGCTTGTCCTTAAAAGCTGTTAACAAGAAGTCATAGCCAACTTGGCCAAAAATCAGATTAGAAAAGGATCAAGGGACCGGAAAATTGAACATTGGCTAACTTATCAAGCAAAACAATGATAAAACACTTCATAAAAGTCAGATTTCTAGGTTTGTCCTTAAAAGCTGTCAACAAGAAGTCATAACCAACTGGGCCAAAAATGGGATTAGAAAAGGATCAAGGGACCGGAAAATTGAACATTGAACATTGAAGGTCCTTTCTTGAGAGTGGAAATATTTCGAAAGAACATGCCTTGTAATGTAGAACTTTCCGTACGAAAAATGGTACGAAAAGTGGCTAAATTAAAATTATGGGTGCAATCCAATCCGACATGTAAAACAATGCGTTTTCTTTGTAGAAGTGTTTGATTTAAAAATCCCAAATCGACTTCGAATCGGAGGATTTGTTAGTGTCGGTTACTTAATAAAATAGACTGGCTTTGTGAGCTAATTAACTGTTTTATCGCTAAATACGTAGTTAGGGACTTTATCAGTTCATTAGTTTATAGAAGGCAAATGTATGCTATTAGGGTGACAAAATTAGGTAAACGAAAAACTGCATTAGGTTGTTCTTGAGGGTCGTTATAGTTATTTACGTCACTAGACCGGAAAATTTGTCTTTGCAGGTCGACGCAGGAAATTTACAGGGCGAGCCGCAGGCGCGTATCGTACGTACTGTGTTAGTTAGTGTCTATCACTTTCGTCGATGCCTAGCCGTGTTGCGTAATTTATGACCAGCCCCCTGATGTTTACTAACTAAGAAAAACAAGTAAAGTTTTGTGGTTAGAAATGATTTTTGTATTTTTAACTTGTGCATAATTGTATAAAACATTAGAAAAATTATAGTGTAGTGCCTATTAGCTTCACACAGCTAAATCAGTGATGACTGACGACCAGTTATGGCCAACCATGGCCAACTTATCAAGCAAAATAATGATAAAAGAGTTTATAAAAGGCAGATTTCTAGGTTTGTTCTTCATTTACCTATATTTATAGTATACTGTTAGTTTGGGAAAAAAAAAAGAAAATAATCGATTTTTTGGTATATGTGACTCTTGAAGCAGCTTTTATTATTTCCTCCGGATTCAACTCATTTTCTAGTTCTGAGTCCATTTTTGTAAACAAAACAAAACAATCTAGAGTGCCATGGTTGTCAAACTGAGATGATAAAAATAATTTGTTACAAAGAAGTAAAAAACTATTTGGCTTCTTAACTGAATTCTGAAAATTATTATACCTATATCTTATGATCACGTTGTCAACCAAGGCACTCTAGTCTTTTTTAATTATACCTTTTATCACATCCTTCTATATGATTTATGGAAAATATTTAATAACTCCACAAATATTTATCCGATTTTTGTAAGGGGCACATCGTTTTGAAGGAAATTAAAAAGTCATAAAAAAATTGTGGCACTTCATAATAAAATATCAACTTTGTGTTATATCTCAAAAACTAAAAGTGACTCATTGCGAAGATATTTCAATAAATAAAAAAGTTATAGGGCCTATCTCAAAATGCAGACTTTTCAAAAAGCTTCTAAGCTCGAAGACGGTGAAATGTGGTGTTTACCAAAAATATTGTTTTGAAATTTCAACTTTGCAAAGGGCGAATTTTCTCTATCTCCTCCATAAGTACCCGAAATACCCCAAAACCATCGAATTTTGGACACCCATACTATTAAAATAACCAAATAAAAAATGTGGCACCTGTCAGCTGAAGCTACTGCTTGCTTTGCTGCGTGCTATTCGAACAATTTTTTTTATGTCTATGAAATTATCGACGGAAAAAGACAGTATAGATCAGTGGGAACTTATACAGTGCGGACGTAAAAAGTCACCCCCTCTGCTACCCAATGAGCATTTTTGTCTATATAAAAGTTACAGCAAATAATATAAAACTTCCATAAAATAACCAAAAGTTATATTATTTAGTGTTGGTGATAATTTTATAACTCTAATATATCTCTTAAATGAGTAAAAAAGACTTGAAAAACAACTGTTCAACACCAGCTTATAAAAATTTATGGTACATAGTAATGGATAGAAAAACAACATATAGATTTTATAAAACTTCCTTATGAGCCCTTAAGTATAGAGATTATTATAAAAAGGTTTTACAACTGTTCTAACAACACTACATAACAAATTAAAGGTTTTTATGGATTTAGAAATATAGATTTTCCATCTTTCTTCCCTGTGCTTGTTATGTATTATTCTTTTTCTTTTTACAATAAAAAAATTTATAAAATAGTGTTTAGCAATCTTCTAAAATAAATAAAAAATGAAAGTGAGATAAGCTGAAGCTGGAATATGAATATTTATATACTATAGTCAAATAAAAGCTGTTTTTCAAGTCATCCTACTCTGAAAATCAGCTGCGGTCCCGTGTGTACTGTATAGTTTTCGAATACACTCACGTAAATTTTCCTGGGCTCCAAAAATACTTGAGAAAACGAGAAAAAAATTATTAATTTAAATATTGGTTTTTTTTTCATACGCGTTTTTTTCTTTCTGGGACAAATATTGAATTTTGTATGTTGTTCTTAACCCTAACAAGCAATATTTCGATTGAAACACATGTTGAAACCCCATAAATAACGTTTTTATTTAGGCCAAAAACCTATTTTTGTAATCCAAAATGGCGAAAATTTCCGACAATTCTATAAAAAAAAAACAATACAACTATACCACTGTTTACCTCGTCAACACTATTTTATAACCCTTTTAAAAAATGATGCTACTTGGAACAAAGGGCTACAGATGGCGCAGTGTTGAACACTGATGGTCCGTTTCTGCGAGCTTAACATAGTTACCATTGTTCTCTTTTCCTAAATGCATCCCTCGAGAGATCCAGCATACTACACATACCAGGAAAAATACCCGCCTCCACACACTTCAAGCCCGCATAACTATCAGAGGTAACTATCTCAAGAATATAGTTAGATTGCGGGGTCGAAGGGTGTACAGGCAAGTAATTTCTAGGGTGTTCACATTTGCCGCCGACCAGCAGTATCAGCGTATGCGCTCGACGTTTCACGGTGCGTTTTTGCGACCTTAACACGGTCAATATATTGTTCTCTTTTTCTAAAACACGGTTCCCATCTATGCGTTTCTCATTCGTGGGTCCCCCGAATCAAAACACGTATCACGTGGTCTAAGCGAGATTTGCTTATACAAGTTAATGTGGGACCACGTGATGAGTTTTTTGAGTCAGGGTGACTGCGCATGGGAAACGCTGGTGGGAATCGGGTGTAAAATCCATTCGATCCCGATATCTGTCATCGGCAACTCATCTCAAAAAGATTTGGATCTCTTAGCTCTCTCAGATTGATGTAATTAAAACAAGATAATAATGGTATGGTATCTCGCAAAAACGTGCCTTTTGATGTCGCAAAAACGCTCCTTTTGAGGTCGCAAAAACGCGCCTTTTGATATCACAAAATTAACCTTAAAAAATCTTGTTTGTTTTGTTTTTATAATTGCCAAAATAAATTAAAATTGTTTTTTTTTTCTAAAAACAGTTGTATTATAATCACTATACAAAGAAATTAATAACAAAATTATAGAAAAAACCTTATGGGCAAAAAAGATTTATGCATGAGTTCATAAGAATATTACAGACACCAATTTATATAACTATTGTGTGTGAGTTCCCAAGTTTTTATAAGTGTCTCTTTATATTTTCAATCTTATCTTACATAAATTTGTTGTTGGTTAATTAAGTTTTATAAATGGGTTGATAGCAACATTTTAAAAAAAAATCTATTATATATCTTTAATTGATAGTTACTTACGGTTTTATAGGTGGGTTGACAGAAAGATTTCAAACACCAATTTATATAACTTTTGTCACTGATGACTTATATTTTTATAAATATGTTGGTGGAAACATTGTTAACACCAATTTATATAACATTTGAACCGATGACTTCAATTTTTATAAAGATGTCCGTGGAAATATTGTTAACGCCAGTTTTATGTTACTTTAGGGTACCATCAATTTAGAGCCTTTAATAAAACAAATATACAAACACAATTCTTGTAGGAAACTTCTAAATACTCTAGGGTATCAATGGAACCCTCTTTATAATAATTATATAAATATCTGTCACTAGAAGTTTCTGAAAATGCTCATTGGGTAACTCTTAAACGGATTGACGTATCGACTTCAAATAAAAACCATGTTTAATGATAACACTTTTGCTACTCGTTGACGTATTTTTTATAAGAGTCATATTGATGTAGGTCTATAAGTTCCCTTAACTACTTTAAAATTTTAAATAGAAAGGGGGGTCGAGTGATACCTTGTTTCAAAGGTACTTTAATTCCCTATTTCAAATTTTGATTTTTTAAAAAGTGGGTTTACGACTTACAGAGTTATAGTTTACGCACCTCAGCTTACTTTTGAACGGATTGAGATATCGACTTTAAATAAAAAACATGCGTAATGATAACAATTTTATCACTTTTTGACGTATCTTTTATAAGCTTCATATTGACGTAAGTCTATAAGGTCACTAACTACTTTAAAATTTTAAATAGAAAGGAGGGTCGAGTGATACCTTGTTTAAAAGGTATTTTAATTTCCTATTTTAAATTTATTTTTTTTTTACAAATCGGTTTATGACTTACAGAGTTAAGAGTTTTTTTCACTATAGTTTACGTATTACGTATAGGATTACTCAACAATGATAAAAACTTTAAGTTGCTAGTGACCTTATGGTCTTACCCTAAAAAATGTATTTAAAGTCAACTGAGTTCATCCAAAAGTAAGAGGAAAGGTGCGCAAACTATAAGTAATACACCGATTTTTAAAAAAAAATTAAATTAGTTAGTGACCTTATGGTCTTAAGTCAGTTTGAGAATAATCTAAAATACATCAAAAAGTAGTAAAATTGTTATCATTAAGCATATTTTCTATTTAAATTCGATATCTCAATTCGTACAAAAGTAAGGAGAGGTGCGTAAACAATAGTCGAAAAAACTGATAACTCCGTAAGTCGTAAACTGGAATTAAAATGCCTTTGAAAAAAGATATCAATCGACCCCCCTTCCAAAATTTTTAAGTAGTTAGTGACCTTATAGACTTACGTCAATATGACGCTTATAAAAAATACGTCAAAAAGTAGCAAAGGTGTTATCATTAAATATAGTTTTTATTTGATGTCGTTACCTCAATCAACACCGTTCTCAACTAAAAAGCCAGTTAACTCTTATCTCTTCAGTGCCCTTTAGCCAAAGATTGCGGCCATTTTTATAACTACACTAAAATTGACAGGTAAAACATGAATTTTCTGTCAGTTGGGTGTCAACATGACCGCTATAGTAGGCTAAAGGATAGGCTAAATTGAAAAAGAGTTAATTGGCTTTTTAGTTAAGCAGTTGTTGCCTCAATCCATTCAAGAGTTAGCAGGGGGGGGACTTTTTACGTCCGCACTGTATATCGAAACATATAGTGATCGGATGAAGCAATGTGCTTGCTTAAAGGTATAGGTCAAAACGTGACAGGATTTTGGCAATCTCACAAGCGTATTAACTTTTCTTTTAAAATAACTTAAAATGGAATCAGACTCGTCTTTTTCGTCTGAGGAAGTAGATTTTGTTACGGGAAAAATGTGGAGTTAATAAGGATAAACTAGATTTTGTGAGGGAATTGGAAAGTCAAATGAAAGAAAAACACGAAGAAGTAACAGCGCCGGTAGAGTGTGTAGAAGACATTCAGATGAAAATTATTTAAAAAAAATACTGTAAATAATACTTTACTTTTCGGCCATTTCAAGCGGTTAGACGGGACAAAAAAGTAACCCATTACTAAAAAACCAGCTGTGACTTCTATGTGATTAAAATTATGACAATATTTTCTAAGAAATAATTTTCTAAAAACATAGGTTATGCAATAAAATAGTTTAAAACAATAAGTTTTAAACAGAGCTTATAGGGCCAACCATTAAACTTTGGGTTGGACGGGACAAGAAAAACCAAAACGTAATTTTAGTAAATGCTTATTTTTATGTATATCAGTTGTTTTTTCAATTATTGTGAACCATGAACCAGTAAAGCTTTTCTTTCTGGTTGGACGAGACAAAAATATAATAATTGAAAAAATATTATTTGCTTTAGGTCCGAAACTTTTTGTATATTTCGGCTTCTTTACATACCAAGAAAAAGTGTTAAGTGGTTTTATGATTTGGAGTTATTTCAAGACTTTTAACAAAAACCAATAGATTGTTAAACCATTTTTCTTTTTTTTAATAAAATTACATTTGCTTGAAATGGCCGTTTTGCTAAAAAATGGTAAAGACTATAAAAAAATTAAACAAAATAAAAGAAATATAAAATTTTATAATGCCGCGCACTGATTCTATGGGGTATAAAAAGCATTCGCAGTGTACAATTCTGTAAATTTTTGATGAACAATTTATCTTTTTGTGCTACAAATTTCCCAGATAGGTCAAAATTTTTCTTCTGTCTTCAACGATTATATTTCGGTAGTGGGCACAGTTGATCTAGAGAGGGGTTTTAAGAAAAAAATATACCATCTTTGCAATATAGATGTTTGTTTTCAATACATCGATAACTACGATTTATCGTAAAAGTAAAATCCCCTATGTAGCCCTTTTCTGGGAGGCTATTTTTGGAAAATATTCTGAAAACTTTAAACAGCAACTTTCTATTTTGACTTGATATTTGAATTTTAGCTGAAATTCTCATTCCAATGGTACCCCATATCATAAAGTTTACTTTACTGGTTTTCAAAATATTGGCTTTCAAAATGTCAAGAATGCAATTTTCAAAGGCCCATATCTTAGAAACTAAAGAAAATATCTCTATTATTTTCGATATCGATTTTAAGCGTTTTTCAAAGGGAATTAAAAAGTGATAATAAATTGACGATTTGACCTTGTACTTCTTATTTATTGATTAATAACGTTAAATTCACTGAAAATCAATAAACTCTAAATAGAAATGAGCTCTCGCCAATTCCTACTAAAATACCTTTAAAATCGATATCAAACACAATAGAGATATTTTCTTTAGTTTCTAAGATATATGCTTTTGGAAATTGCATTTTTGACATTTTGAAAGCAAATATCTCAAAAACTAGTAATGAGAATTTCAGCGAGAATTCAAATATGATGTCAAAATAGGAAGCTGCTATTTAAAGTTTTCCGAATATTTTCCAAAAATAGCCTCCCGAAAAGGACTACATAGTGGATTTTACTTTTTACGCTAAATGGTCGTTGGCGATGTATCGAAAACAAAAATTTATATTTTAAAGATGGAATATTTATTTTCTTAAAACCCGTCTCTTGACCGACTGTGTGGGTTTAATTTTTAGAAAAATTAGGTTAGGATTCAGAGCACCCATGGGTAGATTCGTTATATCATTACTCTACTCCGGATTGATCTGAGAGTACGTAAATCGAAAGCGCTATTAAATTTTAAACGGAAATTATTGAATGTATTTTCAGGAATGTAAATATATATACACATCATTCTAGGTTCCAAAGCACTCCAGCTTATCTGGCGTTGTCACAAGTTTAACACACAAATTCAAAAAGAATCAAAAAGAAGAAAAAAATATACCCATTTAAGTAAATCTTCGTCGCCAGTAGTTTCGCGCTTGACGGCAACCTAATCAAGCGCCTAATTTTTGGGCGAATTTAAACTGAAGAACATTTTAAATTAGGTACCTTCGAGTAAAACGACGAAGTTCGGACAAAACTTATTATTTGATCAAGTACAAGTCTAGGTTGATCTTTTTTTCCGCGAAAAAGTAAGCTAGCTAAAGGGTACGGGTGAATTTTTTATACTGTGTATATAATTTTATAGATAACATTTAAATTTTTCAATTTTTTTAGAATGGTTTAACGATCCTATTTTTAATTTTTTTGAAGGTGTAGGTTTATGTGTTCAGGGATCTTATTAATAAAACATTCTTTTTTTGAAATGCCAACGTTTCGCAAAATTTATTTACTTCTTCAGGGCTATTCAAGACGGCCGTTCCATATGTCGATTCTATTGCCAATAGAGGTCATCCTTTTAGAAAAGTACCGTACAATTTCGATTAAAAACTTTTAAAAACACATAAACAAACACGTTAAAATATTATTACTACGGCGAGTATTTCGTTCGTATTTAATTTTTACACTATGTGGGTGTAAGATCCCTCAACCAATAAACCCACACCATCAAAAAAATTTAAATTTTTCATTCAAGTTTTTTGTTTAATTTCGAGAAGTATGGTCGCTGTCAGGTCAAATATTAACAGGTCTGAAAGAGCAAGTGTCTGTTTCCTCCATTAGGTATTGGAGAACTGCTCGTAATGAACTGAGAAATACAACGTAAAAACTATAAAACTTTGATAACTAGCACCAGTACGGACCAAAATTCTATTAATATTTTTGCCTGAGAAGCTTATACTTTAATATTTTTTTCTATTTTTTTATCTTGCATTTTTTAAGCATTTTTTTTTGTTGCATAGTGTATTTGTTTATAAATGCAATTATTAATAATTTTAAAAGCAAATAAAAACAAAAATCATATTGGAAATGTATTTTGACATTCGTCTAAATATTTATTTGTCCTTTAACTTTGAAAAGGTTTTTCAGCACGTTCGGTTAAAATATCTAGGTAAACATTTTAGTTGATTACATATTAGGAAGGGGATTTAATTTTCCTCTTTTTACTGTTGTTTATTTACCAATTTTGATCTTTTTGAATTTTATATTTGCTGTATATATTTGACGTCAATTAGAGGAAAAAATGATAGTAGATAAACTTTCCAACAAGGTATCAAAAGAGAATCAGTATTATTGGAAGTAGTTTCTAAAGAAGTAGTGGATAAATTAAAAAAATCTGTTCTGCACGCCAACAAACGTTATAGGCAAGTGACCCACAGACAAAGCGACAAAATCGGGAAAACCGTCTCCGTCTCTTAAGGAACAGCAATCTAAGTTGTTCAGAGTTTTTAATTTAAAAACAAAATTCTAACTGACTCTCTGCATAATTTTACATAAAGTGTGTTATGTTTATTAGTATTTATTCTATAAAACTTTGCTTTAAACAATATTGTATTAGTAATGTTTTATTCAAAAGTAATTTTAGAATATTTTATACTTTGGCATAGTTAAGTTAAAGTTTACAAGAGTTTGGCGGTTGACTAGTCGCCAACTTTAACTTTAAATTAGTATAGAACTAGGAAAAGAAGCGGCGGCTACTTTTCTCTGCCAATAACTTAGAAAAATCCCGTGAAATATAAGGGTGCCCGTACAATTGCAGAAATTACAAGCCGTGATTTGTCAAAAATATCACCATAAGGTTATTGGAAATAACCCAATATTTGATCTAGATTAGGTCCGACATGGTAATGCTACTTTTATTTTATACTGTACCGTTATAAACTACATTATGTTGTGATTTTTAGGTTAATCTTAATATTTCATTTTGAATTAGTAATCTGAAATATATTAGCTGGATTTATACAGAAAAAAACATAAAATAAAATATAAAATGAAATAAACGTTGACCTTATGACAACCCCTGTTGGTATTTATACAGAAAAATAACATGACGTAGTATTACATGAGATATAAATAGTTGCCCAAGTTTGAACTTTCTTATTTTATTTTATGAAAAAATAAACGTGCACAATAGCGACTGTCAGATAACCAATCAACTGTCCATGGCAATAATATACTAAAATCTGCCCCTATCGGTCAATATATTTATTTCTAATTTTATGTTATTTGCCTCTATAAACCATTCCATCCATCCTATGTCCTATTGGGTGGAAGTTATTGTTTCCACTGCATTGTTCGTCGCCTGCCACGCTATCGTTTTCTCTTATGGGCAGCCAGAAGAATAAAGTGCCCCCCTAGGCATGATGGTGCGGGTCGGGTCGGTATGCAGTGGATATTGCTATCTTCTAGAAAGGGTTTTTCATGTGACCTTACTGAAAGATGGGAATACAATTAGTGTGGCGTCTGCCTCCTCGTGTCACATCTGGATGTGGCGGTGCCACAGTTTGTCCCCTTGTGACATTTGAGGCAACACCTAACCAAAGACGCCTCACAAGGGTCACTGGGAGTTTCGCAGTGATCTTCACGTTGGTTTAGGGGTTATTGTGAGACCTCCAGTAGTACTTGGATGGCAAAAAAATGAGGCATCAAGTGGAATAACTTGATGCCTTATTTTAAAGCCTATATCATATTTTTATGATCTGCAAGAGTTTTGACCTCTAGGACGAGTGGAATTAGATTCCTTCCAAACTAAATCCAGCTGATTTGACAATCAGAACAGAACATGGTGGTCCACCATTTCTATATAAAGACAAATCAACCTGCCCAGAACAAACTGTTGTGAAAACGAAACCTGTAACAGAACTTTTATTTGTTATAAAGAAAGCAGTTGAACTAGTAGATACCAAAAAATTTTCCAACTGGAGTGACCTTTTAGTTTCCGTCGCAAGACTTATAAAATTTTTAAGAATTTAAATTTCTCGAACTAAAGGCACCGATTTTGTTCCAAATATGACATCAGCCTTGGACAAAGCAAAATTTATCATAATAAAATAATGCTAAAAATAAATTTTTATTGAGGAATACGAAAAATTAAAGGACAAGATACCGATAGATAAGCAAAGTCCTATAAGAAAATTAAAACCAATTTTAAACTCAAGAGGCATAATAATTATTAGCGGAAGAACACACTTGGCTCCTACGTTATCACAATTTTGCTGAAAAAACATCATACGACAAGACTCTATTTACAACACTTACATGAGAAGTTTGTTCATCAGGGAATTAAAACTGTTTTAAATGAATCAAGAAAAGACAAACCAACAATTCCAATTATGGGACAAGTTCCTGTTGAAACACTAACACCACACCTTTACTTATACTGGTATTGACTATTTCGGACCATTTTATGTTTCAGTTGGCGGAAGACAAGAAAAAAGGTGGGGAGTAATTTTTAACTGCTTGACTGTTCGTGCAGTACATTCAGAAGTCGCCCAGTCCCTAACAACCGATTCAATGGTAATGGCCATAAGAAGATTTATCAGCAGAAGAAATGAACCTGTCAAAATGTTTTCCGAAAATGGCACAAACCTTCGAAGAACTAAGAAAAGTCATTAAAAACTTAGATAAGATTAAAATTCAAAGAAACCTAGCGAATAAAGGTATTGAATGGAGTTTTATTCCATCAGCTGCACCTCATATGGGTGGTGCTCGGGAACGCCTAATTAGAATCGCAAAGACGTCTTTTTACTCACTTTTACAAGGACAGAAACTTAAAGACAAGATTTTATCTAGATTGTTTGTTGAAAGAAACCTTAGAAAAAATTGGATAAAAATGCAAATTTTCACTAATCAATATTCGAAAATGTGGGTAAAAAACTACCTACAAAATTTGACAGAACGAAATAAATGGAACAACAGCCAGGACTCTCTGATATCTGATAGTATAGTTGTCGTTATGGAAGATAATATGCCTAGAAATTTATGGAATCTTGGTAGAGTAATAGAAGTATTTCCAGGACCAGATGGGAAAATCAGAGTTAATAAAATTAAAACGAAAAGTGGAATTTTAACACGACCCGTCAGTAAATTAGCCCGAATAGAAACCTAGAACAAAATTGTTATTTAGTTTTAATAAGTGGGAAGAAACGTTATTAATTGACGAAGTGTCCTTCTTTGTAACATGTCGTTTGTTGACTTTTGTCGTATTTTGATATTTTTTGGTTATTTTGATTGAGTTTGATGGACAGTGGCAACAAAGTTTTAAAATAGAAATAATTGTCAAAAAAACCTAGAATTTAAATCCTGACAAAAACCCAGACATTCAACCATAGACCATCAAAATCTTTTAGATGTTATTTTCTCCAATTACCATTCTAAATAACTTGATAGATAACGTAAGCATAACATTTCTATAGCTTACAGGAAGCAGTGCAAGGTCGGCTGCGGGTGATGACCACCACTTATGAAATTTAATATGTAACATCTATTTCCTATTTGCAATTTTTTTATTTTATTTTATATTATGTTTTTTTTCTGTATAAACAGGGGCAGCATTAGGTAGACATTAAGATTTATTTAAAAAGGGATTTAGTGAGGGTGAATAAATAACAAAATCAATGAATAGCGAGCTTTCCCTCAAGAAAGGTAGTGGTAACCGTAGATCCGGATTTCGCACTTGGGTGCTCATCAGTACGGTGCTAGGAATTAGTAGATGAAATGATGATGGAAAAATATGACACAGGATTCATGTAAAAGACAACCATCTGTCAAATTGCAGAATCGGCACATGTACCTTCAATTTGAAGGAAAATTAAGCGTCTCTACCGAGACAGATATAATTATCCTTACAGATATCCTAAGCGCCGGATCTACGGTTACCATTACCTTTTGTGAGGCAAAACTCGCTATTCATTGATTTTATTAAGATTTTTTTTACCATATTTCGAATATTCAGGAGGATGACCGCAATTATTTGTCTTTTTGAAACTCAAAAACCGCTATTATATAATAATATTTTCAGTTGATTTCGCCGACTAAATTGCTCGCTTCAATTTTCACGCCAAATTTTACACCAAATTTTGACAATAAAGTGATGGGATTTTTAAATTAAAAGCCGAAAAACATTAAGTTTTTTGCTATATTTATTGTCGCTGTCTTACAGAAACATTATTTTTTTAAATTAAATAAAATATAAAACAGTATGAAGTATAATTTTTTCTGATACATGACCGTAAAATGTAATTAAAGCAGTCATCTAGAAATTCCTGACCCAGTTCCTTCGTCGCCTTTTCCGTAAACATCTAGCTTGTAACCGGCCTTGTAACGTAAATTATTTATTATGGATTCTCAAAATGTAAAAAACTGTCTCACACTTATCAAATCCACCCTCATCAAGAACTTTTTTGAGTAATATTTACTATTTTTTTTCTTTAAATTCAACCTTACCCTACAAGGCAATAAAACGCTGTTTGTACTGATAAAAAATACATTTTAGTCCTCAATCAGCCCTCAAAATTAAATTTCATTCAGACAAATTATTATGGCAAGTCAAATTCAGGAAATCTTTAAACTAAATGAAAATTAGTCTTTAAACTAAATTAAACACAAATCTCTTCCATTTAATTAAAGTATGCATTTTTTTACTTCACTTTCAACAATATAACGGTATTATATTGGTCAGTGGCCTTCAATCTTGGGTAGCTTGCGCTCCGAAAATAGCAGAACTTTTCCATATAATCATTAAAAACTCAATACAGGATTCTTCCTTGTTTGCATTTTTCTGCTCCAGGTGGATATGCAAAATCCTGAGTTGGACTGTCTCTAGAATAAACACGGTCTAGTAATTTTTTTGCTCCACCCACCTGATGACGACATAAAGATATTAGCTTGCTTACTTTATTGACTTTTTTTCACATTCACATCAAGAAGGTTGCTTTGATAACTATGTACCGTTTCCGCATGATTGGAATAGAACCAGAAGTAGAAGCCGGTGAAACGAGACGACGTTTGTGGCGCGTAGGGCTTAACTCGCTCCTAATGCTACAGGCAACTCCATTGAACCTCGCTTTGTTTTTCGCAAGCCTTACAAATTAAGCATATCGAACACAGCAGAAGAACCGGTCATGGGAGGTACTATCTGTATTTACACGGACGATTCCAAAACTGAACACGGTTCTGGATGTGGAATTTACTCAACATCACTAAAACTCAAAATTAAATAGGCTATGAGCAAACACGCCAGCGTAGTTCAAACAGAACTGAGTGGCATACACATAGCAGCAAAAGAAATATCCACGAAAAATATTTCGGGAAAAAACATCTGCATTTACACAGATAGCGGACAAGTCCTACTAGCCCTACAACGATAACGTATTACAATAGGTTCAGTACTACAATGCCATGAAACCTTGGTCAAAGTATCAAAAAATAACAACATGATCACATTAAAATGGGTCAAAGGTCATGGCAAATATAAAGGAAACTCTGAACATTCCCCTTCTGCCAGTATAACAGCATTAAATAAGACAACATTGCCAAAAAGATTTTAGAAAAACATGGGATGAAACCAGAAACTGCAACCTTGCCAAGGAATTACTACATCTCCCTGACCAAACATCAGCAAAAAAAATCAATTCAATTCATATTAATGACCAGACAGAACCTTCGTTTTGCCACGGACATTCTGATCGGACATTGCCAACTAAATAAACACCTCAATAGAATGATGTGACCTGAAACACCCCTATGTAGAGGTTTTAAACAAGAAGATGAAACCAGCCAACATACGGGAGGCTCCCCTTGGCGAAGTTATCAACTGCATTCGAAGCGTAGGGTGGCTGACGAACTAGGGGGAAGCCCTATAGAAGGACGCACAACGGATCTAATGAGGCCTAAGTGCTGTGAAATTAAATCCCCACCCTCCCAAATTATTAGATCAGATCAGATGGGTGACATTTGGGGTTATATTATTTTTGCATAAATTTTTGTAATAAAAATTGTATTTGTTCACTAATTCTTTTCTACTTCCCCTACATAAATATCCTGTGATAATGATTAAATTATTTTCATCTTAAGTAGCTAGAAAATGAAAAAAAAAACAATGAAATAAGGCACCTCATTGTTTTAAATTTGCAATCAGATGTATTGCATATAATATGCACAACAAGTCTCTCCTTCTAAATAACAAAATAATCACTCTCCCAAAAATGCCTGGCAAATATCAAGTATATCTTAATTTATATTTGGTGAAAGAACAACGCATGCAGTTTAAAAATAAATTATATTTACTTATACACAAAAAGTTATAATAAAAGATACAAGCCAAAAATAGGTCTTGCAACAATAATTTAAACATAAAAACCAATTAAATTTATGCAAAAATAATATAACCCCAAATGTCACCCATCTGATCTGATCTGATAATTTGGGAAGGTGGGGATTTAATTTCACAGAACCTAGGCTTCATTAGACCCGTTGTACGTCGTCCTATAGGTCTTCCCTCTAGTTCGTCAGCCATCCTACGCTTGGAATGTAGTTGATAACATCGACAAGAGGAGCCTCCCGTATGTTAGCTGGTGTTGGCCAGAACTCGTTGAAAATGGCCTTTTTGGTAGATGACAACGCTGGACAGTCGCAAAGAATGTGTTCCATGGTTTCATCTTCTTGTTTACAACCTCTACATAGGGGTGTTTCAGATAACATCATTCTATTGAGATGTTTATTTAGTTGGCATTGTCCTGTCAGAATGCCCGTGACAAAGCGCAAGTTCTGTCTGGATAGGATTTTTTTTGCTGATGCTTGGACAGGGTAACGTAGTAACTCATTGGCAAGGTTGCAGTTTCTGGTTTCAACCCATGTTTCTCTAAAGTTTTTTTGGGAATGTTCTCTTATTTTATTTGTTATACTGGCGGAAGTGGAATGTTCAAAGAATATTTGTGCCGCTGACTTCATGGCCAGCGTATCTGCAATGTGGTTTCCTTTGTATTTGCCATGACCTTTGATGCATTTTAGTGTGATCATGTTTTTGTTTTTTGATACTTTGACCAAGGTTTCATGACATTCTAGTACTGAGCCCATTGTAATACGTGATCGTTGTTGGGCTAGTAGTGCTTGTCCGCTATCTGTGTAAATGCAGATGTTTTTTCCCAAAATATTTTTCGTGGATATTTCATTTACTGCTATGTGGATTGAGTAAATTCCACATCCAGAACCGTGTTCAGTTTTGGAATCGTCCGTGTAAATACAGATAGTACCATGACTGGTTTTTCTGCTGTGTTAGATATGCTTACTTTGTAGGGCTTGTGAAAAATAAAACGAGGCTCAATAGGGTCCGTATTTGCCTGTAGCATTGGGAGCGAGTTAAGCCCTTTGCGCCACAAACGTCGTCTTGTTTCATCGGCTTCTACTTCTGGTTCTATGCCAATCATGCGGAAACAGTATATAGTCATCAAAACTCAAATCAAAATGGCCGTCAATTACTTGTCAAAGTAAACTCAGGTGGTTTGTTTATAATAATTGGTTAAATAATTTAAAGAATAAAAACAAAATTTATTGCAATCGTTGTTCCCTAGGTGTCGTTCTAATATCACGAAAAAATGTTCCTTCGAGTGTTTTGGATGACATATTTCATTTGTTTTTAGGTGACATATGACAATTTTGTTATTTTTCGTTTAAAGGGGTCAGACTTAGCTTAAACACCAATTTTAAAAAATTTTCAAATAGGAATTACAGATATTGAAATAAAGATATTAAAAATTTTAATGTTTACAGTGTTGCCATATTGTAGTGCTGCACTTTATAGGTGGCAGTGTTGTATCTTTGGTATCCTTAAACATACCTGTATCTATGATAAAAATTTAAAAGTATTAGCCCATTTTTTTGTACTCAACTAGACTAATGCAACTTTAACAGTGAGATTTACTAAGACCTAAAAGAGTACCCCCCATAGGTCTAAATATTTATACCTGTGGTAAGGTACTAGAGTTTGAAACCAATTTTCACAAAAAAACTTACCCATACAGAAAAGACGTAAAGTTATTGATTATTTTGTATTTTTATTGCAAAATACCACTGAAAAACTGCATTTTTTATCAAAATATACCACATTTTAGGAGAAAATGCCCTAACACTAATTGTTTTTGACATGTTTCAAAACGGCAAATGGTGAATACGCTACAAATTTGGCACATAGGTCGCGATTCTTCAAAGGGGACAGAAAATTCCACTAGTCACAATTCTGGAAAGTGACGAATTTTACTTATTGCCTCATTTAAAATAAGAACACAGCGTCCTTCATATTTATCCTAACGTTGTAATAGAAACTGCGTCATTTTTTTAATAACATTTTGTAAATATTATATTTTAAAGATATTCTGCAGGACTAGTTTATAGTGTGTCAAAAAGGACGCGATTCTTCAAAAACCGTCAGAAAATCTCGCCCTTACAAAAAATCTGACGATTTTTAAACACAAGTTTACGTTAACTGCTTTTTTGTCTGGACTATTTGCTAATATTCTTAAAAATTTAGTTTCTTAATACTGTTGTAGCAAATAAACAATATGTCAGTTTTAATTGTTGTAAGATATTTTTCTAAAGAACCCTTTTTTATTTAAAAATGTATGGTATTAAGCTTATTTTTTGTGTAAAGAAATCTTTTAAAATTTTAACATATAAAACCATAGATAGCCATGGAATATGTCGCTGTCACTGTTCAGAAAATTCACACAAATTCTGTCTTTCCTTTTACATGGTGAGAATTTACACTTTTTGACGTGTATTGTTACGAGTAGTAACAATTTAGCTCCACCGTAGTCTAGTCCTGAAGAATATCTTTAAAATAATAGACAATTACGGTGGGATTTACTAAAAGGGTTTAGTCTATTTTAGAACGGTCCCAAGTTTAAGTGATATTTTTAGCCAACCCTCCTTGAATTTTAGACATAGTTTGATTTATAAGAAGAATATGAATAAATTTGTTTATTCAATAATCATCTTAGCACAATCTTTTGCTAGATTTAAGAAGAAAGTTTCAATTTAGAAGAAAAGAAATTTAAAAAATTTAAACCCACGCGGGTTTTAAATAGTAAACACTCTGTAGAATAAATTAAAATTGGGGTTATATGTCACTCTAATTAAAACTTACACTTGTTCATTAATTTTTCCAATTAATACTTGATGTCGCACTAAGATTTAGATGGGTAATAATAAAATAAGGAGTAGAATAATTTTGTATTTATTTAAGAGGTTTTTTTATTTATGAAATGTATTGCTTGTACCTTGGCTTGCACCACCCTCTACTAATGAAAGCTCTATAGCTTTGAAATGGATGGGCTTTTAGTAAGGAAAGTTTTCTTGAGTGCGCTTTCAGATAACATCAATGTTTTAATTTCAGTTTGTAAATAAATTAATATGTTGTTTTTTTTTTGTTTAGAATATTTGCTAATATTCTTAAAAATTTAGTTTCTTAGTACTGTTGTAGCAAATAAACAATATGTCAGTTTTAATTTTTGTAAGATATTTTTCTAAAAAACCCTTTTTTATTTAAAAATGTATAGTATTAAGGTTATTTTTTGTGTAAACAAATCTTTTAAACTTTTAACATATAAAACCATAGATAGCCATGGATTATGTCGCTGTCACTGTTCAGAAAATTCACACAAATTCTGTCTTTCCTTTTACATGGTGAGAATTTACGACACTTTTTGACGTTTATTGTTACGAGTAGTAACAATTTAGCTCCACCGTAGTCTAGTCCTGAAGAATATCTTTAAAATAATAGACAATTACGGTGGGATTTACTAAAAGGGTTTAGTCTATTTTAGAACGGTCCCAAGTTTAAGTGATATTTTTAACCAACCCTCCTTGAATTTTAGACATAGTTTGATTTATAAGAAGAATATGAATAAATTTGTTTATTCAATAATCATCTTAGCACAATCTTTTGCTAGATTTAAGAAGAAAGTTTCAATTTAGAAGAAAAGAAATTTAAAAAATTTAAACCCACGCGGGTTTTAAATAGTAAACACTCTGTAGAATAAATTAAAATTGGGGTTATATGTCACTCTAATTAAAACTTACACTTGTTCATTAATTTTTCCAATTAATACTTGATGTCGCACTAAGATTTAGATGGGTAGTAATAAAATAAGGAGTAGAATAATTTTGTATTTATTTAAGAGGTTTTTTTTATTTATGAAATGTATTGCTTGTACCTTGGCTTGCACCACCCTCTACTAATGAAAGCTCTATAGCTTTGAAATGGATGGGCTTTTAGTAAGGAAAGTTTTCTTGAGTGCGCTTTCAGATAACATCAATGTTTTAATTTCAGTTTGTAAATAAATTAATATGTTGTTTTTTTTTTGTTTAGAATATTTGCTAATATTCTTAAAAATTTAGTTTCTTAATACTGTTGTAGCAAATAAACAATATGTCAGTTTTAATTGTTGTAAGATATTTTTCTAAAGAACCCTTTTGTATTTAAAAATGTATGGTATTAAGCTTATTTTTTGTGTAAACAAATCTTTTAAAATTTTAACATATAAAACCATAGATAGCCATGGAATATGTCGCAGTCACTGTTCAGAAAATTCACACAAATTCTGTCTTTTCTTTTACATGGTGAGTATTTACGACACTTTTTGACGTTTATTGTTACGAGTAGTAACAATTTAGCTCCACCGTAGTCTAGTCCTGAAGAATATCTTTAAAATAATAGACAATTACGGTGGGATTTACTAAAAGGGTTTAGTCTATTTTAGAACGGTCCCAAGTTTAAGTGATATTTTTAACCAACCCTCCTTGAATTTTAGACATAGTTTGATTTATAAGAAGAATATGAATAAATTTGTTTATTCAATAATCATCTTAGCACAATCTTTTGCTAGATTTAAGAAGAAAGTTTCAATTTAGAAGAAAAGAAATTTAAAAAATTTAAACCCACGCGGGTTTTAAATAGTAAACACTCTTACACTTGTTCATTAATTTTTCCAATTAATACTTGATGTCGCACTAAGATTTAGATGGGTAATAATAAAATAAGGAGTAGAATAATTTTGTATTTATTTAAGAGGTTTTTTTATTTATGAAATGTATTGCTTGTACCTTGGCTTGCACCACCCTCTACTAATGAAAGCTTTATAGCTTTGAAATGGATGGGCTTTTAGTAAGGAAAGTTTTCTTGAGTGCGCTTTCAGATAACATCAATGTTTTAATTTCAGTTTTAAATAAATTAATATGTTGTTTTTTTTTGTTTAGAATATTTGCTAATATTCTTAAAAATTTAGTTTCTTAATACTGTTGTAGCAAATAAACAATATGTCAGTTTTAATTGTTGTAAGATATTTTGCTAAAGAACCCTTTTGTATTTAAAAATGTATGGTATTAAGCTTATTTTTTGTGTAAACAAATCTTTTAAAATTTTAACATATAAAACCATAGATAGCCATGGAATATGTCGCTGTCACTGTTCAGAAAATTCACACAAATTCTGTCTTTTTTTTACATGGTGAGAATTTACGACACTTTTTGACGTTTATTGTTATGAGTAGTAACAATTTAGCTCCACCGTAGTCTAGTCCTGCAGAATATCTTTAAAATAATAGACAATTACGGTGGAATTTACTAAAAGGGTTTAGTCTATTTTAGAACGGTCCCAAGTTTAAGTGATATTTTTGGTTTTAAGCATTTTAAACCAACCCTCCTTGAATTTTAGACATACTTTGATTTATAAGAAGAATATGAATAAATTTGTTTATTCAGTAATCATCTTAGCACAATCTTTTGCTGGATTTAAGAAGAAAGTTTCAATTTAGAAGAAAATAAATTTGAAAAATTTAAACCCACGCGTGTTTTAAATAGTAAACACTCTGTAGAATAAATTAAAATTGGGGTTATATGTCACTCTAATTAAAACTTACACTTGTTCATTAATTTTTCCAATTAATACTTGATGTCGCACTACGATTTAGATGGGTAATAATAAAATAAGGAGTAGATTAATTTTGTATTTATTTAAGAGGTGTTTTTATTTATGAAATGTATTGCTTGTACCTTGGCTTGCACCAACCTCTACTAATGAAAGCTCTACAGCTTTGAGATGGATGGGCTTTTAGTAAGGAAAGTTTTCTTGAGTGCTCTTTTAGATAACCTCAATGTTTTAATTTCAGTTTGTAAATAAATTAATATGTTTTTTTTTTTGTTTGGTATATTTTTCGTGCATAATAAGTGACCTTTACTTATGTTTGTATTGCCTAGTAGTGCCCTCGCAGATATATTTTTATGCTGAAAACGGGTTTAAAATATGGCGTTTTTCTGGACAAAATTGGAGTTGTTTTATAGGCCAATGAACAACTTTGGATATTAAATAAGGTAAATTGATTCTTGTAAAAACGGTTACTTAGGGAAGTTATAAACGAATTTATTACTAGTTGCTACACAAAAATCCTTTCTGGGGGCTATAAATTTAAACCACCCCCCAGAGGTAGTCTAAAAAATCACCAACTTTCTAACCTCAAACGCAGATAATGAAGCTACTATGTGCCAAATATTTAGCGTATTCACCATTTGCCATTTTGAAACCTGTCAAAAAAAATTAGTTTTAGTGCATTTTCTCTAAGAATAGGGTACATTTTGAGAAAAAAAGCAGTTTTTCAGTGGTATTTTGCAATAACAATAAAAAATAATTAATAACTTTGTGTAGTTTCTGTATGGGTAAGTGTTTTTTGAAAATTAATTTTGAAATGTAGTACCCCCCACAGGTGTAAATATTTAGCCCTGTGAGGGGTACTATTTTAGATTTTAGTAAAACCCACTGTTAAAGTTAATTTTCAGTTTTATCAGCATTCGTATCTGTAGCTCTATCGAGTCGATTGATCAAGCAGGTGCACTTTTAAAATTATTGCGAATGCGTGACAGCTTCAGCTGATTAAATGCACGAAAATCTCCTTCGGTGCGATAAGGGCGTCGTAACATTACGACCGTCCCTGCATACGAAATGATGTTTTGACGCATTTGATCAGCTGGAGCTGTCACGCATTCGCCATTACTTTAAAAGTACACCTGCTCGATAGGTCGACTCGATAGACATAAGAATACGAATGCCGATAGGCACGAAATTTAACTTTAAGTGTCTAATAAATTTACAAAACATTTTTACAAAAATATCGCAGTTTCTCTTACAAGTTTAGCATAAATAATAAGGACGCTGTATTTTTATTTTAAATGAGGCGATAAGTAAAAATCGCCACTTTCCAGAATTGTAACGGGTGAGATTTTCTGTCGTTTTTGAAGAATCGCGACCAAAGTTTCGAAAATTCTTACCATGTAAAAGGACAGAATTTGTGTGACTTTTCTGAACAGTGGCATCGACATATTCCATGGCTATCTATGGTTTTGTATGTTAAAAGTTTTAAAGATTTGTTTACACAAAAAGTAGCATACATTTTTAAATAAAAAACAAAACAGGGCTTTATAGAAAAAAACCTAAAAAAATTGTTTATTTACTAGAACAGTATTAAGAAACTAAATTTTAAGGAATATTACCAAATAGTCCTGACAAAAAATCATTAATTGTAAATTTGTGTTAAAGGCGAGCTGACGATGACGATGTTTGAAGAATTGCCACCATAATAGCTTTATTATCTGTGTTTGAGGTTAGAAAGTTAGTGATTTTTTAGACCATTTTTGAGGGGTAGTTTAAATTTATAGTTCCCAGAGGGGATTGTTTTGTGGCAATTGGTAGTAACTTCGTTTATAATTTGCCTAATTAACCGTTTTTGCAAGAATTATTTTACCTTATTTAATATCGCAAGTTATTTATTAACCAATAAAACGCCAACCCGTATTCAGAACAAGAAATATTTTTATGAGGGCACTACGATGCAACACAAACATAAGTGAAGGTCACTGATTATGCACAAAAAATAAACCAAACAAAAAAACCTAAAACAACAACTATATTAATTTATTTACAAAATGAAATCGAAAATCTCAGTCAAGAACACTTTCCTTACTCAAAGCCCACTCACTCATTTCAAAGCTGCAGCTTTCATCAGTAGAAGTTGGTGCAAGCCAAGATACAAACAGAGGTAAGAAATTCGAACTCACAGTTGGAGATTTGAACGCAGATAATATTTTCAAATTGACATTTGGACAGTGACAGAAATATAAAGAAAATTGCATTTAAGTTTTTTAATACATTTCATCATTAAGAACAACTTTTAAATAATTACGAAATTAATCTGCTCCTAATTTTATTATTACTCATCTAAATTGGTTAAAAGGTTAAGTTTTAATAAAAGTGACATATAACCCCAATTTTAATTTGTTCTACAGAGTGTTTACTATTTAAACTCCGCGTGCGTTTAATAATGTGTTAAGATAATTATTCAATAAAAAATATATTCATATTCTTCTTATTAATCAAACTATGTCTAAAACCAGTGGCGCAGCCAGAAATTGACTCAGGGGGGGAGTGTCATAATTTAATAAAAATCGACTATCTATCTATGGCAAATTTTTAAAAATTAGGTATGTGCTTATTGCTTGAGCTCTTGAGCTGAAGAGAGGGAAGAGGGCAACAAAAATACTTATTTTCAATAGCAAGTCTCATCTAGTCTAATTCGCCGATTTTTTTCAAAATTATCCTTTAAATGCATCACAGGCAAACAATTTGAAAAACACTAAAATGCTATTTTTGCGGTTTTTGAATTTTGTTAATAAAAAATTGCTTAAAATTAAACAAAATGGTAACAATATTTAATATTGGTATAGCACCGCAGGCGAAAATTTTGGCAAAAAAAACTCTTTAAAAATTTTGATCTCCTAGGTCTCTTGTAAAACATTTTGGAAAAATTAGATTCAGTTAGATACCAACCAAGGGTGGGATGCGGTGGTATATATAGATTTGTTGCCAGATCGTAAATGATCCGCATATGAATACTAAAAAAAAAAACAAACTAAAAATACTATTTATTACACGTTTTGAAAGCTGGTTATAAAAATTCCTTACAATTAAACAATTAAAACAATTAATGACGTCATAGCAACCCGGGTAAAATTTTTAAAAGTTCAGACATCACACCAAACACATGTCATAAACCGGAGTAAGGGATCAAAAAAGTGTGGGAGCTAGAGCTCTCCCTGAGGCCGATGAACATGATTAATTTATTGTAGATTGGGTTGAACCTGGGGGGGGTTTAACCCCCCAAAACCCCCCCTGGCTACGCCACTGCTAAAACTCAAGGAGGCTTGGTTTAAAATGCTTAAAACAAAAATTTCGCTTAAACTTAGGACCGTTTTAAAATAGACTAAACCCTTTTAGTAAATCCCACCGTACGTGTCTATTAAAAGAAAACACAAATTGTTAGCAAATTTTTGATTGGCATCCTCTATATATTTAAGTTCTTACAAATAGAAAGAAACCAATTAATCAAAGTCCATTGGGCACCGTCTGGTATTATTGCGAAATAAGAAACAACAAAACAATAATTCACAATAATATGTCAGGATTTTCTACCAAACAGGCCGACTTTTTACTCTTGTGTGATGAATTATCGTAAATGTTGAATTATGCTAACGATACTGTAACTATATTTAGAAGTACTCTCTTTTTTTAAATGGTAAGTATTATTAATAAAATTATTTTTTTAAAGTAAGACTCGTGGCATATCGGACAAAGCGTTTTTGTTTCTCACTTCATTACGACCAGGCCTCCAATATCTAATGGAGAATCCAGAAACCTACAGACCTGTTTCATCCTTATTAGGAATCATCAGGGAGTCATTGGATTGTACCTGGCAGTTGAAGCTACACAGGCAACCACGCACACCTCTCGAATTTAAAACAAAAAGTATGTAATTCGCGGGGACGTGGAAACTGTGTGCGCCACCTGTCGAATAAACCGAGAAACAAAAACAAAAATTGGAAAGTGCAGTAGTCCGTAAAAATACAGAGTCCTGTGCCTTTCAGCAGGTTATAAAGAAGAAACCTGTAAAATTATAAGGTCACAGTAACATGACTCTTAAAAAGTGGTAACGTTCGCAGCAGCACCACCCCCCAATTGGAGCTTCATACTACGTGGCGCTAATTTTAAGGCATCAGCAAGTAATCGCTCCGGAGGAGGCTTGTTGCGCAGAAACTAAAAGCCAAAATATTAAAAAACAACAAAGTGAATCTCGTGTTCGCGAATAAAAATTAAAATAAGACTCGTGGCATATCGGACAAAGCGTTTTTGTTTCTCACTTCATTACGACCAGGCCTCCAATATCTAACGGACAATCCAGACACCTACAGACCTGTTTCATTCTTATTAGGAATCAATCCAATTGGAGGTAGTGCTGCTGCTGCGAACGTTACCTCTTTTTAAAAGTCATGTTACAGTGACCTTATACTTTTACAGGTTTCTTCTTTATAACCTGCTGAAAGACACAGGATTCTGTATTTTTACGGACTACTGCACTTTTCAATTTTGATGTTTTTGTTTCTCGGTTTATTCGACAGGTGGCGCACACAGCTTCCACGTCCCCGCGAATTACAAACTTTTTTTTTAAATTCGAGAGGTGTGCGTGGTTGCCTGTGTAGCTTCAACTGCCAGGTACAATCCTATGACTCACTGATGATTCCTAATAAGGATGAAACAGGTCTGTAGGTGTCTGGATTCTCCATTAGATATTAGAGGCCTGGTCATAATGAAGTGAGAAACAAAAACGCTTTGTCCGATATGCCACGAGTCTTACTTTAATTTTTATTCGCGGACACGAGATTTACTTTGTTGTTTTTTAAATTATTTTTTTTCCAACACTATCTTTTTACATCTGCACCCATAAAAATAATAAGAAAAACGTCGAAGTGCCGGAACTATGAATTTTCTACAACCCTGCGGTATACACCACTTTGCCGCACGCTCTAAGTCTTTTATTGTTAGCTGTGTATAATTTTAAAAAAATTTCGAAAGTATTTAATTTTTAAAACATTAAAAAAATGTTCTATTTTTAAATCATTTTAATTTTACAAAAAAATGCTTTAATTTTAAGAAACCAATTTTTGAATCGAAGAGTATTGTCGATAAATATTATTTTAGTACGATTTGATACAAAAAATTAATGTCTGTTTTACACCCATATTTTTATTGAAACTATTTGCGAATTTTGGAATTTATTTTGATTTTTGATGAACGTTTTAATGTCTTTAAAGTGGTCAAACCAGAGACAACATAATAAGTTACAGAGAATAACAGAAAGATAGGGCAGCGCAGGAACTACTTACCTGTAGCGCATTGAGCATTACGGCAAAAAGTGAAAGTAATGCTTGTATTAAATAAACACCTACCTTGCCCCATCTATCTCTTTCAATATGATCATGACAGAAAGACAAAACATTTTTCAATGTCGAACGATGCCTCTTGTCAAAATATATTTCACGCAATTTTAATTTAGTACCTGCCAGTATTTTCCACGGCTTGTCAAAGTTTTTCAAGCCTGACAAGCGGATTTTTTAGATTTGCAAAAGTGAGTTATTTTAATCAGTTTTGGTTGAAAATCGCGCGAGTTTATGGGATTAGCTATATAGAGGATTAACAACTTATTGTAAAGTCTAAATGTCATTTAAGTCGGGCTGAATCACTACCATTAAAGCTAGAGAGCATGGGACTATTTGGAGTGCCGAAAATTGGGGTTCAGAATTTTGCGAACCAAATGCCTGAAGAAAATATTGTGATGATATATACAGAGTTATGCAAGAAGATAATAGGTTAAAATATAACAAAAAAATAGAGATATACGTTAAAACATTTATAAAATCTGTAAGACTTTTATACTGGGATTTTTTCCCAATTAATAAAAGAAAATAACATAATAAAATGTTGTTACCCTTAAGATCTGATAATATTCCTCAATATAGTTATAACCCCCACCTCCTATTTTAGATTTTTAAAGGGTCCAAAAAACTCTTTTTAAGCTAAAGAAAGTTTTTAGCTGCATGGACCAGTACAAAGTTGGCTAACGTTTGTATAGAGCTAAAACCTTTCGCGAATGCATGGCTTTTTTAACACTAAAAACTATGGAAAACTGCGCTTGTTAAGTTTTTTCATATCTTTTTATTATTAAATAAGTAAGTGTCTGTAAAATATTAACCAAAAGAATATATTTATTATATTATGCGTCTGGCTGTACAAGTAGTTCCTTGAATAAATCCTAAAATGACTAGTCGTCCCGTGCAGCACCGTTCTCAACTAAAAAGTCAGCTTAACTCATTTTCGTTTTAGTATTTTTTGGCCTAATATCGATGCGATATTGACACCAAACTGACGGAAAATCCATGTTTTACCTGTCAATTTGATTTTAAAAATGACAGCCACAGTAGGTTAATGGGCACTGAGGCGGTTTTTTAGTTGAGACGGTGTTGTCCCGCGCATTCATTTGTTAAAAACAAAATTATAATATACAATTTTTTAAACATTAAAATGAAAACAAGCACCAACTGACGCAAGAATGTGAATTATTTTTCTACATTTTTAAGACATTAAGTATTTATTAAACGTAGATAAATCCAATATAATTTTAGTACCTCCTTTTAGTAATAACTCCTTTTATTGACATGCAACGCATTTTCAAGAAAAAAACCTTTTTTTTAAAAAGATATATGAAAAGTCTTATTGGTTTTGACGTTCTAGATAGAACGTCATTGAAACTTTTTTCCCAATTAATAAAAGAAAATAACATAATAAAATGTTGTTACCCTTAAGATCTGATAATATTCCTCAATATAGTTATAACCCCCACCTCCTATTTTAGATTTTTAAAGGGTCCAAAAAACTCTTTTTAAGCTAAAGAAAGTTTTTAGCTGCATGGACCAGTACAAAATTGGCTAACGTTTGTATAGAGCTAAAACCTTTCGCGAATGCATGGCTTTTTTAACACTAAAAACTATGGAAAACTGCGCTTGTTAAGTTTTTTCATATCTTTTTATTATTAAATAAGTAAGTGTCTGTAAAATATTAACCAAAAGAATATATTTATTATATTATGCGTCTGGCTGTACAAGTAGTTCCTTGAATAAATCCTAAAATGACTAGTCGTCCCGTGCAGCACCGTTCTCAACTAAAAAGTCAGCTTAACTCATTTTCGTTTTAGTATTTTTTGGCCTAATATCGATGCGATATTGACACCAAACTGACGGAAAATCCATGTTTTACCTGTCAATTTGATTTTAAAAATGACAGCCACAGTAGGTTAATGGGCACTGAGGCGGTTTTTTAGTTGAGACGGTGTTGTCCCGCGCATTCATTTGTTAAAAACAAAATTATAATATACAATTTTTTAAACATTAAAATGAAAACAAGCACCAACTGACGCAAGAATGTGAATTATTTTTCTACATTTTTAAGACATTAAGTATTTATTAAACGTAGATAAATCCAATATAATTTTAGTACCTCCTTTTAGTAATAACTCCTTTTATTGACATGCAACGCATTTTCAAGAAAAAAACCTTTTTTTTAAAAAGATATATGAAAAGTCTTATTGGTTTTGACGTTCTAGATAGAACGTCATTGAAACTTCAGGTTATGAAGGGTGTTGACTTAAGAATGTTCGCGTTTGATATTTTAACATCATAACATCCAACGAATAATACTAATTTTACGATCATCTCAACACGATTTTAATGGCTCATTTTCGGTCCTAGGATAATAATAAAGCTTAGACGTGAAATGTGAATTATTTTTCAATATTTTTAAGACCATAAAGATTTCCTAAGCGTAAATAAATCCAATATAATTTTAGTAACTTACTAAAAATAACTCCTGTTATTGATACACAACGCATTTTTAAGAAAAAACCTTGTTTTTAAGAAGATATATGAAAAGTCTCTTAGTAACCTTATTTGCTTTGACGGTTTAGATAGAACGTAATTGAATCTTCAGGTTATGAAGAGTGTTGACTTAAGAGTGTTCGCGTTTGATATTTTTAATAATTTCTGAAATTTATGATGACATCTTTATTAGTCCTAGGTAGAGGTCCTCTATACATTTGACAGTTATTGTTTTACCAGAGGTGGGCAACTCATATTGCCCCCTCTTTCTAGTTTTTTTCATATTTGCATGTAAAAGCGATTTTTTGAAATGGACTAATGTTTTTTTGTCTCTTTTTATAATTTTCGCAAACAGCATTTGAAAGATTGATTTTTTTTTGGTTAATAAAATATGTCAAACTTTGACAAAAAAAAACAAAAACAAACAGTGAATAAACAGGCGGAGATATTAGAAATGTAAATAATAGGTAAAATATAAAGACTCCTATTGATATATTTTTGTTACTCTTTTTCTTACAATAAAACACGTAAACATAATGTGTTATTTATTAATAAGGTACATGCTAAATGCGTATGTTTGTACCTACTGCTTGTAGTTCACTTACATCGCAAATTCGGCTATTTTTATTAGTTTTCCAGCTTGGTAAATGCATGTTTCCTTTCCACTTTTCTTGAGTTTCTTTTTCCGTTGGACAACGGAACGTGTTTTTACAGTTCTTGATACAGCAAAATTCCATTTTTAAACCGGACGTTTACTAATCAAAAATGTGATAGTGACAAAATTATTTATTGTCAGGAGTTATCAACTATCATTGCCAACACACAATTTGTTTTTAAAAATTTCCCTAGCAACTGTCAAATCCAGTTGCTTACCTCTGGTATAACAATAACTGTCAAAAATCGTATACAGGGCCTCTAGTCCTAGGTAAAGTTTACACTTACTCGCATGTTGTGGTTATTACACGCTCAGATAAATTAAAACACTCGCCTGCGGCTCGCATCTCAAACTTCATCTACGCGTTTAATGACCCTCATAACATGCTTGTTATGTAAACTACTTTATATACCTTGAACAAAAATAGCTTTAACACCCTTATCGTCTAAAAGCCCTTTGCTAAGGCCTAAACTTATTTGCGGGCACAAATATAATTGGTACTCTCTTGCGTATTAAAATTCTGTATTGCGACTCTATGTTGAATGACTCCCACGCGTATGGAAAGCATACCGAATTTTTGTGATTAATTACTTTTTTAAGCAAAAGGCACGGTCTGTTTTATACAAACCAGGGAAGTATGACTTTACATCCTTGTTCTCTGTATTTTTTTTATTAATAAAAATTCCATACCAAGAAACAAGGATAGGTAATCGAATTACCTTGTTTTAATTTTGGGGAAACAATTAATAAGGTAAGCTGCAGAAAAATTCGTTTAAATATTTTATTAGTTTGATTCCTTTAAGTATCGTTTAATTTAAATATCCTTATAAGTTTTATTGGCGCTTTATTTTTATATAACTGGCATGAAAAACTGATTTCCATAAATAGAAATCAATAGAAAAGCACAATGGCACCATTTTTTGAAGACCCAAAAATTTTTTACTTTTTCAGAAACCAGGCTTTCCTGCTCTTAGGTTTTAACGTAATTTTGGATATATAGGGTGTTTTGTCCGATTTAAGCCAAAACTTCAAAATGTACGAATTAGATGCAAACATTGACAATTTGTGAAAATCTAAGATGGCAGGCAATTTAAAAAATGGTGCCAGGAGGCACATGTAGCCAACACCGTTCTCAACTAAAAAGCCAGTTAACTCTTATCTCTTCAGTGCTCTTTACCCAAAGATTGACGGCATTTTTATAATGAAATTGACAGGTAAAACATGGATTTTCTGTCAGTTGGGTGTCAATATGACCGCTATTGTAGGCTAAAGGATACTAAATTGAAAAAGAGTTAACTGGCTATTTAGTTAAGCAGGTGTTGGTCTAGACATCCATAAAACATTAAAAAAAAATATTAAAAAAATATTTTTTTTATATATATACACAATATTTTTTGTTGAAAATATAATCATCCATCTTATAGTGTGAAAACGCGTGTCGCCAGCTGCTATACGGTATGTTAGTTATAATTTTTTTAAAAGTTTATTCCCCTTCCTACCCTCTTCCCAATCTTCCTCCCCCTCCAAAAACTAATCAGCTCATCGCCTGGTGAAAAATAATTTTTGTGGCAAATTTGATATGTCTCGGCTCAGCGGTTTTTAGGTTTCGTATCCCAGACAGACAGACACCATCCCAAAATTTTGTATTTAGGTACTTTTTGAACACTGAACCCAATTTTTTGGTTTTGTTTTATTTTTTGTGTTTTCAACTGGTTTTGTTGTTTTTTGCACTATCTTTTGCTAAGAATCTGCAAAAACATCAAACTTATCCATAAAAAATTACATAAAATGAGCAACGTTTTAATTTTTTCGAAATTTTTGTTAACTGTAACCAGCAAATTTTACTTTTGTCAAGCTTCTAGCCCAATTCCAATTTTGCAAATGTCAAATTTTTCATGTAAATGTTATTGACATAACGCATGTGTTAAGCGTGAAGTAAGTACGTTCAAAACTGAATTTACTCGAATAAAAAGATCGAATTTCCACTCCCATGAGAGTAATTGCACTCTATCTACGAAAGCAATTTGAGGAGTATCGAAGAAGTAATAATACTCTCTCGAACTTTGGTTACTTAGAGAATCTTTATAAAATCACATAAGGCACATATATTACTATATTAATCTAAATCAATAAGGACTTATCGGTACGTTATAGGCTGACTTAATTAAAGTCGGCAATATTTTTGATAGCTTCGCACGTTGTTAGATTTTGTAAATTTTTGCGCAGTGCTATCAAAATAATATCGACTTTCATAATGTTTGTGCCGGCCTGTATTAAAGGACGGAATTAACTTTAATTATGTCAATGTTGTGGATCGCACAATATAAGCATGTTTAGGTGACATGTTTAGATCAGTAGAATGTCGAACATTTTAAAAATACGTTGTAACCGACTTTTCCCCATCTCTATTGGTCGGAGGCGAAAAAGTCTGAGAACAAAAATATTTTGCAAAACACTTTTGTCTAAGTGCTCAACTTTATGTGGTTACTTTCCCAAAAGTTACAAAAAATTAGTTTAAACGTATTGTGACCAACAAAGAGTGATTTTTTTTAAAAAACTTTAAATGAAAAAGTAGATCTTGGAAAAATAAACAGTCTCTGAACTACAGCGACTGAAATTCGCTAAAATTTTTTGAGATCCGCTTTCTGGGCATGCACGAAGTCGCACGTTGTGGCTTATATATTATTATCTATATTAAGAGCAGTACAAATAAGGTATCAAATTAAATATTTTGACGTGCGCTACACAAATGACCTATCCTGTCGGCATAAAAATGGCCGAAAGTATCTAACAGACTTTTAGTCGTTAAAAAGAGTTTTATAGGATTTTTTAAAGATCTACAAATTTCTTGCTTAAATTTTTTTTAAAAAATCACTTTTTGTTTGTCAAAATACGCTAAAATTGATTTTTTGCAACTTCGGCAGTCTCTATCTTTTTGGAAACTATCTACAGAAAGTTAAGTACTTAGACAAAAATGTTGAAAATTTTTTGCCAAATATTTTTGTTCGAAAAGTCGGTTACAAAGAATTTTCAAAATGGCGGATGGCTCCCAAGAAGTGCGAGACACACAAACTTGGGAGGTTTATTTTCAGGCCCCCCGAAATAACATACCAAAAACTCAGCCTTCCCTGATTTTTTTCGATCTCAAATGACAATTTTACTCTACTATACAGGGTGTTCCAAATTCTCATGCTCACCATGGAGATCTCCTAAACGGTAGGAGATACGAAACGGTTTAATTTAGGGCAAAGTTGCGCAATTTGACGCTTTGCTCAAAACCAAAAAAAGTTTACGAATTCCGGGTAGTTCCGGAGATAGGCGAAAAAAACCGAAATCTTTATTTTTGGTTTTTATTTTTCTGCGCCCTTGTTCTTAAAGCTGTCAACAAACGCTTAAAACTTTCTACAGGCACTTTTTTAAGATCTACCTAATGAGAGGTTCGTTTTCGATATTTGATCTTTCAGTGTAACAGGAGCACTGTCAAGTTCATTTTTTCTTATGGACACATGCTTTTTTTCTCCTGCCGTTTGGTTCATAAATGATGACAGATATGTTAAAACGTCATTTTGACAAGTACCTGATGTTTTCAGTTAATTGTCTATCATCAGCCCAAATTCATATATTAAAAAACAAAGAATAAACCAAATTTTTAAAATATTAACTTTTATTGTTACAACAAAATTTCAAAAAAACTGTAATTTTTAAAATGTTAAAAAAGGTACTGCAATCGGGTGTCCAAAATATCTTGAGTAAGTTAAAAGCAAAACTTAAATTTGGGTTGATATGGTCAATAAACTCAAAACGTCAGGTGACTTGTCAAAATAAGGTTGCAAAATGTTATCTGTCATCCTTTATGAACCAAATAGGATGTGTCCATAAAAAAAAATGAACTTGACATTGCTCCTGCCACACTGAAATGTCAATTATCAAAAAAGGACCTCTCACTAGGTAGATTTTAAAAAAATACCTGTAGAAAATTTTAAGCGTTTTTTGACAGCTTTAAGAATAAGGGCGCAGAAAAATAAAAACTAAAAATGTAAATTTCGGTTTTTTCGCCTAGCTCCGGAACTATCCGGAATTTGTAAACTTGTTTTTTTAGTTTTGAACAAGGCATGCCCTAATTTAAACCTTTTCGTATCTCCTACCGTTTAGGAGATCCTCATGGTTAGCATCGAATTTGGAACACCCTGTATAGTATTATATCGGATTTAACTACGTTTAATAAAGATTTATTGTCTCAAAAATATTCAAAAATAATTCACATTTTTGTGTCAATTAGTGCTCTTATAAAACAAAGTTTCATCGCTTGTCACGCCATCTTGTACAGACCGCTTCAAGCTACTGCGAACATAGGGGGAATCAAGTCCAATTTACTCTCCGTGCCGTACGACCGAAATGGATTCGAAGCACGCTGCAGTGTTATCTTTTGGAAATTCATTTTGTTTTTATTATTTTGTTTTATTTCTGCCTTGCTCGAGAAACAGATGGGTAAGTTCTTAATTGAAATAATACATTTTTAAAACCAAAAATGGATGTCTAATGTGTCGTCATAACCCAACACACGTTCGATATTGGTCGAGGGAAAATTTGCATTTGTATTTTGACGTAAGAACACAGTATCCCCAAAAACTAAATGTTTGGGGGGGGGTATTATAGGGGAACACGTAATTGGGCCATTTTTTATTAACGGCAATTGCAATTTGAATGGTCCTAGATACTTGGATCTACTGCAGCAGCACATTATTCCAACTGCTAGGCAGTTGTTAGGTGTAAGATTTGGTGAAACATGGTTTCAACAAGATGGTTGTTCCGCTCACAATGTTGGCCTTGTTAGGGAATATCTTGATAATGTATTTCCTAATCGGGTTATAAGTACACGGGGAACTATTTTATGGCCAGCTCGATCTCCCGATCTTGCTCCTAATGACTTCTATCTGTTTTTGAAGAAGCTTTTCAAATTATCACCTTTAACATGCTTGGAAACGTTAGAAGGGGTTTTTATAGTAGGCTCGGATATTGTCTAGCCGAGCAAGGAGGACTTTTCGAACATTTGCTTTAATTTTTTTTTGACTGGGAGAATCTTTTTAATTTTTAGAATGTATTATTTTAGTTTGAGAACTTGCTTTTATTTTGTTTCTCCTTATTATTTTCATTGTAACACGTCGTCACTGATAAATTTGAGCAGTTGACAATAAAACGCTCTTATTTATCAGTGACAAAAAATAAGAAAATTACGTTATAAAAATTTGCGTATTTATTGACCAAATTCCGGTTTCATTGACTACGCTCCACACAGCACCGTGGTTAGAGGCGTACTAAATACCAAAGGAAAGTCATGCAAGTGGTGATCGCAAGCCTGAGTATTGGTTGCTTCACTGATAGGCGTGCGGTGTCTCTGCATGTACGTACACTGGGAAATTAGACTTCTTCCGCCCTATGTTCGCAGTAGCATGAAGCGGTCTGTATGTCTAAGCTTTATTATTATTCAGGGGGTGGCATTACAAATATTACTTAAACCAATAAGCGACCCGTTTAACACTCAGTTCTGTTTATACCTGAATCAACTTGTGCCCTACCTAGGGGATGACTGCTTCCTACCCTTAACTCTATCCTGTTTATTTCGTTATAAGTTTTCACTTTTAACAGTCAGGTTGGGTCAACAGAGTTCGCTCAAATCAAACGATTGCCTAGTGGGTCGAGATACAGGATCTCCCTCAAGGTTGCAAATCCGACAAGGGTGAGCCTTTTGACTAGATAAAATTAGCACGCTTAATTTACACCACTACTAATTGGTTTTATTGCTTACACCTCCTAAAAACACTAAGGTTGGCCTGAGTGGCCCTACGTGAGTGAAAATGGTGATTTGATGTTGACAAATAGGTACTTACGTTCTAAACAATTCTTGTGTGCCCAATTGACTCTAGGCGTCAATCCTCTTACTTATCCCTTGACTCGGTGTTGACCCGCTCCTGCTTGGAACCAAAGTCTCCCTATCTCACACTTTGCTAAAAATCAAATCCCCGATCGATTTTCCGATCAGCAAGCAGGTACTCTTTCCCCCCAATCTCTTGATCGTGACTTTTTTCGGTACAAACGATTGTTTTCGGTTGGTTTTCGGTTTATCAATCTTCTAAATGAAACATGGATATTTTTATTTTAACAATAGTTTTATTTTAAAAATATATTCCACGTTTATTAACGACTTTATTTTCTATTTCGGACAATCGTTACATTCCCCTTCCCTCTATAAGAACTCCCCTCAGTTCTTGCAGCCGCTCCGCCTAGAGTCCTAGAGTCAAAATTGGTGGGTAGGGGGTGGTTAAGGTTTAAAAATAAGGGGCTAAATTCATTGACACACTTCCCGTGAACTGATTTTAATGAAATTTGGCACAGCAAAATAGATCCGATGACAATACAATATTATGAAAAAATGGAGGGGGGATAGTGGGTGATTGGGGGGTGTAAAGGGGGTAAAGTGGTCTAAAGGGAGCAAATTCAGAACTTTGAAATGAAAACAGATACGAACATGTGGTTTTCAGATTAAATATGGAATCTGGTGACAATACAATTTTATAAAACAAAATCGGAGGTTGGGGGGGTGGTTAAGGGGTGTAAAAAGGGTAAATTCAGAGCTTTGTAATGAAAACAAATACAAAGGTGCGGTTTTCAGATTTATGATTTGATCTGGCGAAAATATAATTTTATGAAAAAAAAAACCGTGGTAGAGGGTGGGTGAGGAGTGTAAAGGGGGTAAATTCAGAACTTTGTAATGAAAAGAGATACAAACAGCGGTTTTCAGATTAACGATTTGATTTAGTGACAATACAATTTTATGAAAAAAAAATGGTGGGTGTGAGTGTGAGGGGTGTACAGAAGGTAAATTCAGAACTTCTTTTGTACTGGGACTTTTACGCAGAGTTAATTGGGGAGAACTTGTACAAAATTGACAGAAAAGAAACCTTGTAATAATAAGGCATTGCTAGAAATGGACAGGTTGCAAAAAAATTATATAGGGTGTGCCAAAATAAAACTGCACTTTTGAAAATGATTATAACGAAATTGTCCGATTTTAAAATACTAAATATCAATAAAACTTTTTAGAAATCTAAGGTTTCAAAATTTATAAGACGAATGTCAAACTTGACATTTCCTAAAAATTCAAGATGGCGGACCTATTTACAAAATAGGCATTTTTAACCCTCCTAGATATTTTTTTGTGTGCGATACTGTAATAAATCTGAAACATCGGTTACGAAGTCACATCCTTTTAAATCGAAAGAGAAGAAGAATATATATATCATTTTAAAAATTCGGACAAGAAATAAGGAAGTTTGCAATTTTTAAATAGACCGGAGTACCTGCAACAATCTACTTGTTTAAATAGCAATACCGTTTTCTAAAATTGATCGATTTTAATAAGTTTCAACTTTTTAAAAGGCACAAGATTCAAAATTTATGTAACTAATGAAAAAGCTGACATTTAGTAAAAATCCAAGATGGCGGGCCTATTTAAAAGTAGCCAAATTTCACCCCCCTAGAAAAAACTTTCTGAGACACTTTATTCAATCTTATTTCTTGTCCGAATTTTCAAAATGTTTCATAGATGTGCTTCAAAAGAATGTGGCTTCGTAACCGATGTTTCAGATTTATTACAGTGTCCCACACAAAAAAATATCTACGGTGGGTTAAATATACCTATTTTTCAAATTGGTTCGCCATCTTGGATTTTTAGGAAATGTCAAGTTTGAAATTGGTCCTATAAATTTTGAAGCTTTGGCTTTCTAAAAAGCTTAATATTATTAAAATCGGACAGGCTTTTTTGGCACATCTATACATTTTGCATTTTGTTTCTTTTTGATTAGGAATATGTGAAAAGTAAAAGAAATATTTTTTTTAACTTGAACGATTTTATTAAAAAATTGCATTAAAAAGTAAAAAATAGTTTGCCAAATCTCTGTTTACTACAGCCGTAAGTTAAGTTCGACATAAAATTATGGTGCATATACACTATTTTATAGGTATCTTTAATAATGTTTAACCATTGTATAATACTTCTTTATACAATGGTTTAACATAATATTTTGTTAAACTTCAAAATGATATCCTCTGCTACCATTCAGAATAATTTCCACGCATAAAATAGCCATGCCGGTTCGCGTAATGTTTTCGACCTTCTCTTACAAAATTTAAAATTTTACTAGCTGCATGATTACTAAGTTTGCAGTACAAAAATCCCAAAAAATTACCATTATTTTGTTATTGAAAGTGGGCAACAAAAAATAAACAGCATGTGAGCATGGCTGCCCAGAATATTGTCGATTGATCAGTTTTTAACTAATTATGTTATTTCGCATTTTGAGTTAGGTTGCCTGGATAGAAACACAGCGTGTTAAAAATGGATACAATTTAAAAAATAATATAGTTTTTAAATCGTGTTTTTTACAAGCTTGGTTTTAAAGAACAAGCACGAAGCGCCTTGATTTATAGTGTAAAGATGGTGTGTTGGGAGAAGTGCTCTTCGTTCGAGATTTTTAAAAGTATTTTCCTGTTTTTCTTGGATTTCTTGATAAAGGAATTAAAAAAATTGTGTTAGCAACTCGCGGATAAACTGATGTGCTTTTTTTTACTCGCGTTTTTAAATAACTGCTTGCTGTGCTCGTTATTTAAACCAACGCTTGTAAAAAAAGCACTATTTTATCCACTAGTTGTGAAAACTACTATTTTACAACAAGTGGCTAAAAGAGTGTTTTTTACGTGCGTTGTTATTTAAAAACCCGAGTAAAAGAAAACAGAGTTTAGCCGCGAGTTGTAAACACTATTTTTTTTAATACCTTAATCAACAACTCCTAAAAAAACAGGAAAAAACCATTGAAAGCTCGCAACTTTCATATTAGCAATATCAGTGGCGGCTGCGTACATGACAAAACAATGGTGTCTATGGTAACCTTGCTAACCTTACATTTTAATTTTTGACAGTTTGTAATTTTCTCGTATTTTCTGAATGTTCTTCTTGTGACTACTTCTGAATTAATTTTTAGGTAAGAATAATAAGAATTTCTTAGTATTAACATTTAAAGCTATTTTTCTCCAAATTTCGGTAAAAAAAAGACGTGAATTTTTTTTCGCACCCGTGATCAAAAAAAAACTAACCAAAAAAGTCATGGTTGGGTACATTGCGGATAGTGGCTAAAATCGTGATTTTATTGAAGGTATAAAAAAAATAATTTGAGCCCCTAAAAAAAATGTTTTGCATCGATATCCAATAAAGCCATGATTTGGTTTTATGCGAACATTGAGTAAAATCCTCGTTTTGATGAAAGTATAACCATAAAGCATAAAACTTTTTTTTAGGTACACGCACAAAGGCTTTTCTTCTTCTTTTTCACTAGAGAGAATGAGCTTCTGTGGCTTTTCACATCACAACACCCAAATGAAAGGCTTTCCTAATGACCTTTTTGGAATTCTTAAAGAACCCGCGGGTTTTATATAAAATTAAGTAAACAATTTATAAAAATGCACGTTAATTTTTTTAGCTCAAGCAATTTTTCATAGATTAAAAAAAAATATATTGAGTGTCTTCTTTGAAAAATAAGTTAAAACAAATTTTGAATAAAGATAATAACAGATTTCAATCGACGTGATTTTCAATTTTTTGCATTGCTAATCAATATAAAATTTGGGGCAAAATTTTTTTCACAAATGACAAAATTTTTCAGTTCTTCCTCGGTTTTACAAAGAATGTTTAATCTTCCCGAATGTTTTTTCCATTTTTCCAATCTTACAATGTCGTTAATTGGAAAATAAAAAAAAGTAACATCTTCGTTTTTATTTTTATGGTTGGAGCAGTTCCAATACGAACAACACCTTGTTGACATTTTGTAATTTATTTCGATTACAATTCATCAGACAATTCAATAAAAATAGTAAGCAGCATGAAAGCACTGTATCGTAAACTAACGTACCTGTGAAACCCCGGCGGGGCACGAGGCTGTGTGCGGTGTGTCCCCTGCAACGCGGGTAATCAAATGAAGTTCAATGAATCCACGCGAAACACGTCCAAAAGAAGGGTGTTCCTAATTTGCTGACCTGGTCGAATTCTGCTGACCGGGTACTTTCGGCCAAAAATTCTGCTGACTACGATATATTGTTGATCCTTAACTCAAACAGAACACCCTCGCACAAATTTCACCTCCCCACTTCGCACAAATTCCCACCCACCACCCATTTAAATATATCCACAAAACTTAGAACACCTTCGCACAAATTTTACCCCCCCCCTCACCTCCCACCGATCCTTATGACATTTTTTTCTTGTTTTGAGTTTTAGTCTGCTCTATTGGTAGAGCCATGATGGTAATTTAAGACTTAAAATATTTTAACATAATTTTAATTATTAATTTAAGGCTTAAAATACTTTAGCATAATTTAAGGGGTAACGTTTTTATTTAAGCAATTTTAACTATGTTTTTCACATTTTTATGCTATGAATTTGCTCATATTTTAAAGCTTTCTTTCCAAACTTTCGATTTCTAGAATAAAACACTCAAATTTTTCAAGCTTTCACCATTTTTTAAGCGTTTAAAAAAATTTTCTGACAAAAAATATCGTTCCTCTGTTAAAATGAAAAATATTTAATGAGAGAGGGCAGAATTTTAGAGGTAGATGGAGAAATAATTTAGTAAAGTGTAAAAATATTTAAGGATGCTGAAGAGAGACAGCAGGCTATAAAAAATTATTTCAGAGAAAAATTAAAATATTTTAAGGCAATTGTTTACTAAAAATTTTAGTTATGTCATCTGTCTGTCATCTTTAGTGGTGTTGTGCATATGATTTTTATTTTGACATTTTTATCCAAAAAAGAGCAAAAATTTTAATTTTTCAAAGCGTAAAGTGTGTAAAACATAAGGTGGTATTCATTGCTTTCAATCAAAATTCTTTGTAGTCTTTTAATTTACCAAAAAACCTGTCCTACTAAAGGGTATTTTAGCACATCTAAAAATAATTTAACAGATATTTAACAAAATTATAAGGTTCATCATGGTAGAGCCAAAAATTGCCACAGCCACTATAATGGTGCATTTTTTGTCAAATATATATTAGATTTTATGTGTGTGATAAACATTTCGATTGCATATATACGCATTTAGCATAAATTCTCCTCCCTATGACAGTAGCTATTTGGATTGAAAGTTCCTTTTTTTCAAAAAATTTAGTTTTAGGATACAAGAGTGTGTATATATTATATTAGTTGATGATCATAAATATAATAAATGCTATAATCATATTTCTATTATAGGTATTTATTTATTGTATTTAATTTTTTTAAATATGCTTTTTTATTCTAACTTAACAACAATTTGCTTTCAAATTTAAATATTTAGTGGCCACATTAGAAAATAGAAGCGTCTACCATGATAAACCTTAAAATAATTTAGTTAAATACCTGTTCAATTATTTTTAGATGTGCTTAAATACACTTATAGTAGAACAAGTGTTTTGGTAATTTTAAACACTATAAAGAACTTTGATTGAAAGAAATTAATACCACCTTATGACTTACACAATAAACAATTACAATTTTTGTCGTTTTTTGGATAAAAATGGCAAAATAAAAATTATATGCACGACACCACTCAAGATGACAGACAGATGACAAAACAGAAATTTTTAGTAAACAATTGCATTATTTCCATCTTTCTCTAAAATACTTTTTAACAGCCTGCTGTCTCTCCTCAACAAACTTAAATATTTTTCTTTTTAACAGAGAAAAATGGTTTTATTGCAGTACTTTTTTGAACGCTAAGAAAAAACAGTGAAAACTTGAGAAAACTGAGTGTTTTATTCTAAAAATCGAAAGTTTGGAAAGAAGGCTATACAATGGGAGCAAAATCATGACATAAAAATTGCTTAAACAAAAACGTTACCCCTTTAATTATGCTAAATTATTTTAAGCCAAATTCATTTACATTTAATATTTTCTTTATAACTGAAATTTTCTAGGAAATTCCCGAACTGCCGGATGTTTTGTTTATAAATAGTTCCTACCTAGTTAATTATTAATGCGAAAGAACGGTAATTATGCACTATACGGTTTTCTGCCATTTTTGATTTTTTATGAAAAATTCTTTATGGAAGCACCTACTAGGGTCCCTAGGACCCCAAATCCGCCTGTTCTTATTGTTTTTTTTTGTTTTTTTTTAATTTTTTTTTCACTAAAACAACCCATTCCAACACAGTCCAACCCAACCTAATCCAACCCAACCCAAAACAATCAGAAAAATACATTACAACCACCACCGGGCACCCTTTTTTCTCTTTAAAACAAAAAAAAAATCGGGCGCAGGCGGATTTAGGGTTCTAGGGACCCTAGTAGGTGGCCCCATAAAGAATTTTTCATAAAAAATCAAAAATGGCAGAAAACCGTATAATGCATAATTACCGAAAAATAATTTCCCAACAGTTTTTTGTCAGTATAGTCCAATTTTTTGATGAGCGGACTGACGTCATTTTTTGGGTCTCTATTTGATGCATTGTTTTAGACAGCGACAATAAATATGTAAAAAAAGTCATGTCGTTGATTGTGTTAACTGTTACTTCAAATTGACAACAACAAATTATTTGACAGGCGAAGTGTTGACAACAAAGAAATACGTTTTCAGAGGCAAAAATGACGTCAATCCGTTCATCAAAAAATTGGACTGTATAAAACATGCACCTGTATGTAAGCGTTAATAAATCACATGAATAAAACTGTTTTTGTTAAAAAAATCACACAATCAACACGATAATATTCTTTTTTATTCTAACACTAAATCACACAAAAAAAAAGTACTGATAAAAACAAGAAGAATGTTCTCCATGTCGCCATAAAAAGTTAATTTCAAATATATACGACTTCAAATCTTAATAATGGCAGTGATATTTCTATTTTCTATGCTATCTAGCGCAGGAGGAATGGTAATGCTAAGTTAATAGCGCCACCTATACGAAGTCAAGTGAAACATTGGAGAGTTTTTACAGATTACAAAGGAAAATTGATTATGTCTTCTATCCTTACAGATTTCGCTGCGGCGAAATGCACTGGGTTCATGACAGTCGAGTTGTCCAAAAGCGACTATGCGCGCTCTGGGGAGTTATCCACGAACTTCCAACTTTTGCTAACATTTTAGCCCGTAAGGTTACATATCTTCGGTATTTCCTCTATCTACGGTCGCAGTCCTGGATATTGGTTGTTAACCGAAACCGCTAAGATATGGCTTGCTTCAGAAATAAATAGAATTGAATTATAAACGTGTCGCTTTTCTGTTCAAGTAATATCCTACGGTAAAAGTTACCTACATTCTCATAATTAAAGTTACAAATGCATTTTCTGGTTTAATTTGCTAAATGTGGAGTTTCATGCAGAACACATCACAAAGGACAAAACCGAAATGTAAAATCAAAGTGATTATGTGTGTGCGGTGGCTTTGAAGTTCCTCTCGGTCAAAAATAAAGCTAATACAATAGCTAAAATGGCCTTTTTATTGATAGGGTTTTAAACTATTTAAAAGGAGTGTCTTTTGGATGTTGCGATGATTTCGGCGCATTTTCCAAAAAACTAAATTAAAATATTTGGAAAAACTTTAAAAGAGGAAGAAAGGTGATCAGTCGCAGAGTTTTGTCTTTATTACTTAGGCCTCAGATAACACTAGGAACGAATTCCAACTTTCTTTTTGTTTCCAGAACCAAAACTATTTTTCGGGTTTAACTACACCCAAGGAACGAAAAAATACCAATTAAAGATATAAGTTGGCACACAAAAAAATATATTATTTGTACATACATAAAACCACATATTTTTAATTTAACAAAAGAAATTAAATGGTACACTTTTATTATTGAATCTATAGTTTAGACACTCCTTTTCCGCTTCTTAGCTGAAAGTAGCCTCATCTCTCGTAATAGTCCAGAGCAGTAGTCGGCTGGCATCTCACAGTTCCGTTTTCCCTGAAACTTTCCATTTTTAAAATGTCTTAGAGGAACCTCTCACAATGCTCGTCACTTAAAGCACCACTATTTTCCGGAAAGTAGTCCAGATTGGAATCCCAGAAATTAATTTTTACCGACATGTTACATCCTAGGTTTTGATAACACAAAAGAAGTTGTGCAACCAGGTCTTTATATATTTCTGCTCTAGTTTTTCCCAGAAAACCTGTCGCAACCATTTTAAATACATCACAAGCGTTTGTTTCCTTGCCTTGAAGTATGGAATCAAATTGCGCATGTCCGAAAAGTTTCCTAATCCGGAGACTCAGTGTCACTCATTCTAGGGAACTTCTCTTTTAAATAACTAAAAGCATGACTTTTGTTTTTGCAGGGCCTTTTTTGTTCATGGCCTTTACAAAATCTTTCACAAGCTGGTTACATATTTTTTGCTGGCTGAAAAGACTGTCTGGGTGACCCAATTTTATTTTTATAGTGGTCCGATCGTGCTTGACTGTCCTATTCGCAGAGAAAGTAACAGTATTTGGTATAACCTAGCTGCATCCCAAGAAAAATTACCACAACTTTTAAATGCCCAAAAATTTGCCATTCATACCTTTCATATTGCATGCATTCTCGCTCGATTAACAATTTGAGAATGCTGTACGTTTCTTTCATATGGAATGCATGACCAACTTTACTAAAGCCCATAGGTTTCAATTATGGAGTAACACAGCTTTAAGACTTACTTTTGTATAATCAATGAAAAGTCTCCCGTCTTTTGAGTCATATTTAAGATTTAAAGCTGTTATTAATCCCTCAATGGCAGCACAAGTTACCAAATTGTTGTCCATATTAAAAAATGGTGTTATCTTATATAAAAATGTAATTAATAATTTAGGATTAATGTTAGAAAATTTAATGTTCGAATTTGTCCGTAACTTTTTATAAGGAGGCGGCTTTTGTACATTTTACTAATTCAAACTATAAGGCCACTAAAAATAAAAACCAAATTTCAAAAAAGCAAATATGTTTTATTAACTAAACAAAAGCTACACACAGTAATTGGTCTATTCGACTAACTGATTATGAAAGAAGCAAGTCTACGATAGTAACCATAATACATCGATTTCAAGAACAAGGAACTGTCCCTCAAAAGGAAGGCACCGGTTTGACGAAAGTTACTAGCCCAAAACAGTTAAAAGGCCAGATCAACTTAACGAAATAAAAAATAACAAAATTAAAAACATATAAAAAACTACTTATGTTTAATAGCGCGTCATTACACCGTTTGCTGTAATGATGTTTTGAAGTCTTCGGCTAAAGTTTTAAATAAGTTTGGATTTTCAGCAATAAGTTTCCTATATTCCCTTAAGGTGAGTTCCATTGGATGTTCTGAATTCCTGGGAATGATATTAAAACTTACTAATTTCTTTGCGATAAGTCCCCAAACGTTCTCTATTGGATTCGCATCAAGGGTTATTGCAGGCAAAGGCAAAACATCGATATTATTATCCTGGAACCATCTCTGCGCAATTCTAACCTTATGAGCTAGCCAGTTAACTTGTTGGAATACAAAATGATCTGGATAAGGGACTCTCACCTCTGGAGCCATTACATTTTCCAGCATATTAACGTAAACTTCCGCTGTAAATCGCCCAATAATTCTAAATAGAGAGCCGATATCCAGCTCCAAACTGGTACCCAAAATCTTCCCGCCCAGTCTTCATTTCCAGCAATATATCGTTCTTCGTATCGAGTTCTTGGCGGTCGATAAATCAGATTTTTTTTTATCGCTGTTGGACCTAAAGATCTCCTTATCTGTGAAAACCACCTGGTACCAAAATTCTTCGTCCCTCAGAGAATAACTCAACGCAGAAATTTATCAAAACTGTTTCTTTTCCTCACTTAGTTTATTTTTTTTTGCCGCAATACGACACCATAACCTCGAACCTTTAATCCTCCTGTCTAATGTTGTTATGGATTTTGAAAAATGTTACTTGGCAAACGGATGATTTTCCAAAAAATTGATTGCTTCTTGACGTTCGTCAAACCAGTGCCTTCCTTTCGGTGGATAGTTCCCTCCTCTTGAAATTAGTTTTTTATGTTTACTATCGTAGACTAGCTTCTCCCATAATGAACAGCTACTTGCCGAATAGACCAACCACCGTCTAGCTTTACTAAGATTTGAGCTTTATCAAATTAGGAAAGATGCAGCGGCATTTTTAAAAAATTTTGTTGACACTAATATGCAAAATACGATGGTGTCAGGACTCTTTGACATTGTCACTTTTAGAAAGACAATGCCGTACCAACACCGTTCTCAACTAAAAAGCCAGTTAACTACCTCAGTGTGCTTTAGCCTTCTGTGGCTGCAATTTTTATAACCAAATTGACAAGTAAAACATGGATTTTCTGTCAGTTTGGTGTCAATATATCACCGATCATAGGTCAAAGGTTCCTAAAACAAAAATGAGTTAACTGGCTATTTAGTTGGTGTTGGCCGTACTATAAAAATTTTAACAATTAGACATGCTGCTAACTTCTGCTGTATCAGTTTTAGGTGGAGAGAAGTGTAAACAAATACTCTTTCCGACAAAATTTCTGTCAGAAAAACGCAAATTGAAAACCTTAAAAACAACAATCTAGGGCGTTTGGATTTCTGTCAACTTCAAACCTGGTTTTGTTCAGTGGATCATTGAGGTTAGGTTTTGTCTAAATAAAAATGGAACACATCGTGCGATTTCTTCCCAGGTCATAGGGGAATACATTTGCATACGACTTCTTCGAAAATCAGATCTCTGTGTTTGCATCATACTGCCATTATCTTTTTTTTTTTTATTTCAAAATCGATTATTTTTATATTTTCATACTTACCTCACATATTATTTTTTCTGTTTGGTGATACATTTAATTTTTTTACTGTTTTTTTGGTTCATATTTTTTTTGAAAAGTATAAAATTGGAAACGGCATCAAAAAAAGTAGTAAAGTAAATAAACTGGACAAACCTCAATTACGTCTTTTGGACGAAACTTATGATATCTGTACAGGATTATCCATTATAAATTTTACCCCCCTCCCCTTTTCTATGTTATTATGCATTTCACAGAAAATAGCCTTAAACAAAAATTGCATATGTCATCGTATATGTCAAATTTAGACGTCAACCTTTATATTTTAAATTGAACACCCTGTGTATTTTTTAAAACTTCGATGTACCTTTTCTTCCTGAGTCCAAAAATATACCATTTGTTCTCTTTAGCGATTTTTGAGTGAAATAAAAAAAACATTTCCCACAAGGACAATGTGTTAGCTAAGGAATAATAATATAGGTGGTTCTTTACCCAACACATTACTCTTAAGTCAAGTTTTTTCTAAATTTCTTGAATGACCGTTTAAGACAAAGGGAACATGGTATATTTTTAAAATCAGGAAGAAGTTTTAAAAATATACAATTTAAAATAAGAAAGTTGATGTGTAAATTGCGATGCCATTGGACAATTTTGCAAATTCATAATAACAGAGAAAAGAGGGAGTAAAATTTATAATGGGTAACCCTGTGCCTGATACTTTTACTAAAAAAAACAACTTTCTTAATATTTTGACTGTAGGTATAAACGATATCAAAAGATCAAAAGATCTTGGCCTTTTGTGTGTTCCTTGTGGGATACTCATCCAAGTTTGAATTTTCGTTTTTTCCACCCAAGATCATTTGATCTTTTATTTTAGTTTCGTTTTTATAAACGATATTATTCAAACCAATAGGTAAAAGGTAATAAAATATAAGCTCTCTCCATTTTATAAATTATGAAAAAACTAAAGGTTGTTAAAAAATTTACCTCTATCTTGGTTTCTATACATCAATTTAAGAACAGATTAATATGTTGTAAACTGTATAGTTCGATTTTGAGGCCTCTGTGGGCTGAGGGTGTCTTGGAGGCTGTTCGACGAGTCCGTGTACGCCTTTCTTGTCGGATAATAACTCGAAAGTGCAGTTAATGGCAGTATTGCATTTTTTTAAATTCACGTTAAAATTTGAGGTTTAAATCGATCGATAAAATCCTACAAAACCAAAAATCGGAGCTCTGGTGCATAGATTAGACTGGGGAACAACAAAAATGTTTTCTGGACCAAAAGTAAAGTATCATATTTATTTTATTATGGTAAAAATAACAATCCGTCTGGAAAAAGTCCCAGTTGGCTCTGGTTTTATAGATCCATAAGGATACGAATGCCGATAAACCGGAAAATTAACCTTAACAGTGGGATTTACTAAAAGGGTTTAGCCTATTTTAGACGGGTCCTAAGTTTAAGTGAAATTGTTGGATTTAAGCATTTTATACCAACTTCCTTAAGTTTTGGACATAGTTTGATTTATAAGAATAATTTTAATTATATTTTTTATTGAAGAATCATCTTAACACAATCTTTTGTTGGATTTAAGAAGAAAATTTCTATTTAAAAGAAGTTTTTTTTTAAGCCTAGGGGGGGGGGATCTAAATGGTAAACACTCTGTTGAGCATATTAAAATTGACGTTATATGTTACGCTTATCAAAACTTACACTTGTTTATTAATTTTCACGATTAATACTCATTGTAACAAAATTATTTCGATATATAATCATAAAAAAAGAATTAGATTAACTTTGTATTTATTTAAAAGGGGTTTTTATCTATCAAAACTTTACAAGCACAAACCTATCGCAATCGCAAACTACAAATAAAAATATTTCATCAAAGTAGGCGATGAAAAAAAAATGCGGCTAAAAACAGATCTGAATCCAACTGATGCGTTCACAAAGGAGTCATGTCGGGTCAACAAACTGTTCGGTGCTGCAGAGTTAAGACCTTTGAGTGCGATTTTTCAGTGAAAAGCTTTGTTTGATGATTTAGCTTTTAGATAAACTCAATGTTTTAATTTCAGTTCTGTTTGTAAATAAATGAATAGGTACAGTTGTTTTGGATTTTTTTCATTGGAGACAGTTTCCGTGAATAATCAGTGATCTTCGCTTATGTTTTTTTTTGCCTCGTAGTGTCCACACAATTATATTCTTTGTGGTAAAAACGGGTTTAAAATATGGCATTTTATTGGAGGTGTTTTATTGATTAATGAACAACTTGGGATATTAAATAAGGTAAATTAATTCTTGTAAAAACGGTGACCTAGGGAAATTATAAAGGAACCAATTGCCCCAAAACAATCCATCCCAGAGGTGGTCTAAAAAATCATCAACTTTATAACCTCAAACACAGATGGTGAAGCTAATATGGGCCAAATTGTTGGCGTATTCGCCATTTGCCATTTTAAAACCTGTCAAAAAAAATAGTTTTAGGGCAAACCTTTTTTTAATATCGATGTCGCCTCGCATATAGCTGCGGCTCTGGTATTTAGTTAAATAACAAATAGATAAAAAAAAAACAATAAGGCCTAGATCAGTTTGGGTAAGACTATGGATTCAGCGCTGGTATACTTTTATCATACATATGAAGCTGCTCACTTGTTTGTGAAATAGTACAGTAAAATTGTCATCTGAGGTAGAAAAAATGAAATGTTCTTTCGGGGGGTCTGAAAGTAAACCACCCAAGTTTTTGTTTCCCCCACTCCTCGGCAACCATCTGCCATTTTGAAACATCTTTGTAACCGACTTAAACGACGTAAACTTTGAGAACAACAAAAAATTCGCAATATTTTTGTCTATGTGCTTAACTTTATGTAATTAGTTTCCAAAAAATAGAGGGCGTCAAAAAAACTTTAAATAAGAAGGTTATAGATCTTAGAAAAATCCTATAAAAATATGTATATTATTTATAATTAACTAAACAGTCTCTGAAATCAGTGACGGTTCCAGGGGGGGGACGATCGCCCCCCGCACCTTTGCTCCAGAAAAAAAGTAGACAACAACAAAGATGCTGGTGGTAATAACCCTGAAGAAGAAAAAAGGAGAAATTGAAGAAAGTTCCTTTAAATACATTCAAAAATCCATCCACAATATTTTGGGACAGTTGGACCTTCAATCCGTCAGACCAAGAATATATAAACGCATGATTAACTTACACAGTATTATAGAGTTTCCATTTATCCATTTTAGGAAAAATCAATTCGGACATAAAAAAGTATTTTTGACCTGAACATATTCATACCAAGTTTAAGATAAACCGAAAATCAAGGCAAAATTAACTAAAGTCGTTTCTAAATACTATAAACTGTTTTATTAATCAAAACATACCTGATAACGTTTTCGAGGCAATGAACAAGTGTGGCAATATTTTTCCGTTGATTAAAACATTCTTGGATGTTTGCCAGTAAGTAATGCCTCATCAGTAGGAAGCTTTTCATGCCTCAGAAGATTGAAAACCTAAGTATTTAAAAACACTATGACAGAAATTCGTCTGACGGGCTTAGCGTTGCTGCATATTCACAGACATATTGCGCAAAAAACCGCAAATTATTTTTTTTTAGATGGGCATCTTATGTTTGAGATATGCGATATAAAAGGTAATGTTTCAATAAAAAGCTTTTTAGACCTCAAAAAACAAGTATTTAGCTATTAGGTTTTGCTTGTGGTTTGTTTGTTATCTATGTTTTTTATAACTAAAAAAATTATACGTACTTACTCAAGCGCGGATTTCACGAGGATAGGGGGGTAGTTAACCCACCGCCTTCCCTGGCTTTAAATTTTTTATGAAAAAAATAGAAAATTAAAAGTAGGGTATAAATTGCGGCGCTATAACCTTAGATATTACGGTATTAGTTTAATTTTGTGTTAAAAATGGCATTTGTACTGTCATTTCCTTAAAAATTTTCGCCTGCTGCTCTTTGAAATCATTGATACATTTACAATTTTAGTTTAATTTCAAATGAAAAAAAGCATTTTTTGGAGCATCAAAATTTTCGCCTGCGGCGCTATAATACCGTTGATATTAACGATTTTACTTTATTTCGATTCAAAAATTACAGTTTTAATATAATTTTCTCCAAAATTTTCTTAAACATTTTTTAAAATAAAAAATGTATGAAATAAACAACTTCAAATCTGGGTACCCCCCACCTAGATTTTAGACCAAATCCTCGCCTGTAGTTACTAAGTTTTGTTTGCATATATTGATATGTTCCTCATAAGAGCTATCTATGCTTTTATTCAATTTTTTTTTGTCGTATCGAAACCGCCCCCTGCTGGACTACAGCGACTGAAAGTCGGTAAAATTCTTTGAGAACTGCTTTCTGGGCATGCACGAAATCGCGTGTTTTGGATTATATATTATTATTTATAGTAAGAGCAGTACAAATGAGGTGTCAAATTAAAGCTTGTAATGTACGCTATAAAAATGGCCCAGTCTGTCGGCATGAAAATTTCCGAGAGCAACTGACAGACTGACATTTATTCGTATATCGATAGTCTTTTTGTGAAACAGGCCATTTAGCGCTTACATAAAAGCGACAAGAGGAGTTGGAGGGGTAGGTAGAAGTATTATTAAGTGACATAATGTAGGGAGAAGCAGTTGCAAATTTAGAAAATGGTTTTACATAGTTGATGGCAGTACAGTAAAATTGTCATTTGAAGTCGAAAAAAAAAAGTTTTTTCTATATTCCTTGGGGGTTCTGAAAGTAAAATTCCCAAGATTGTGTTTTCCCCACTCAGAAATAAAGGCGATTTTGAAAAAATTTTGGAACCGATTTTTCTGTAGTTGGTTTTAAAAAGATAGAAGGCGTTGAAGTTACGAAAAATCAGCTTAACGAATAAATGTGAGTCTGTCAGATACTTTCGGCAATTTTCATGGCGACAGACCGGGTCGCTTATGTAGCGCACGTCACAAGATTTGATACTTAATTTGTACTGCTCTTACTATAAATAATAATATATAGTTCACAACACGCGACTACTTCATGCATGCCCAGAAAGCGGTTCTGAAAGAATTTTACCGACTTTCCCGTAGCTCATAGAATGTTTAATAAATTATAAACAATATACATATTTTTATAAAAGTTTTTTAAAAACATCACTTTTAGTTGATCAAAATACGTTAAAACTGATTTTTTGTAACTTCGGCGCCATCTAACTTTTTGGAAACTAACTACAGAATGTTGAGCATTTGGATAAAAATGTTGAGAATTTTATGCCGAATATTTTTGTGCTCAGACTTTTTCGCCTCCGACCAACAGAAATGGAGAAAAGTCGGTTACAAAGTTTTTTCAAAATGGCGGATGGTTTCCGAGGAGTGGGAGCAACACAAACTTGGGGATCTTACTTTTAGACCCACCCCAACAAAATATAAAAAGTTTAGCCTCCCCGGATTTTTTTCGAGGTACCTTCCTTATTTACGGCAATTTTACTCTAGGGCCATTCCACGGTCACGTACAAGACATTTTTTCTGCATTTTTTTCTACCTTTTGTATTTTTTAAAATACTTTTTTTCCAGAAAAGTATTACATAAAATATTTTTCATGTAGTTTAATGTTTTGGGAAAATAATAAAAGGGACCGAAACCCTGCAGGTTTAACGGCAATTTAGTAACAAAATCTTGAATACCCATTACGTACAGGACACTTTTAGATTTTTTTACTAAATGGCCATTGCAATTACTGGGATTTCATCCCTTGTAATCTTCTCTCAACATATTAAACTACATAAAAAATATTTTCTGTTACTAATCAGTCACAAGAACAGACTCAGTGTGTATTACCTTATATGTGTATACCTTTAAAAATAGCGAGAAAACAGATCAAAACTATCTCTAAAATTTATACAAAAACAAAGTCACTAGTCCAGCTGTTAGATCAAAGCAATGTTGTCTATAAAATACCATGCAAAGACTGTCCGTTAAAATACATAGGTCAAACTAGTCGCAAATTAAAAGGCCGGATTATATCACATAAAAGTAATTGTTCAAGACACGTACAGTCCTCTGCATTAACAGAACATGTAGTTAATAAAGAACACCAGATGGACTGGGATGGTGCTGAGATTGTCGATCAGGAAGCCTCTTACTATAAAAGACTTTTCCTTGAAATGGTTCATATTAACAGAGAACAACAATCAATGAACAAAAAAACTGATGTGAACAATATTAGCTCCTTTTACAGTTAAATCCTAAATTTAGACAATAATAGGTATAATGCATTAATTAATAACCAACAATAACATACAACAGTGTTGACAGGTAATCTTTAATTTGAAATTTTTTTTTGCTTATATTTCAACTTTTATTTTTATTAAAAAAAAATTGTCTAAATAATAGTTTATCAATTCATTTTTTAAAATAATGCCAGTAAATAGAGAAGAGTGCCTTGCTTTTTAAAGACATACACTTTGCCATACCAAAACCCTTTCCTTTTCTTTTAATTTCTCATGTACCTACAAAGTAGGTCAATTAACATAATAATAACACCAAAAAAACAAAAAATAAAATATAGGGAGAGTATGGTCAACTGTGTGTCTTTTTGGAGCTTACACTAAAATCAAAAAATTAATTCTTTTAATATAAAATTTATTATTTTTTTTGTTTTTCTCAGCAATGTATTGTCGGTATTAAAATATAAACAAAATTGGTGACGAGCCGGGTTTACTACGTGGTGAGGGAGGCAGCAGAGTGTCATCTTATCTACACATCTCTCTCGGCAACGAGAAAACACGCATAAGTTTATCTACGTCTGACACTTTTAAAATGAAAAAGAGAATAAGATAACCACTCTGTTGCGTCCTTTTCTCGTGCAGTATTCTCTGTGTTACTCGCTCTCTCTCCTGGGTTACTTGATACACTAAAGAAGATGGTTAATGTCACTTCATAAACGTCAAAAAATTGAAAAAATAAAATAAAAAGAAACTCTCGCCACAATTTTGAGGACTTTCAATTCTTTTAAACAAATTCATGTAGGTTTTTATTATAACGTAAGGCCCAAAAGTGCAAAAAATGCTCACAATTGTTGAGGGATGTCTAGCTTTATTGTTTTTTAATCCACTTTGGTGAATACATAATTATTAAGATATATTTGTATGGGTACCTGTATAGATTATCTATAATCTATAATCTATAATGGTTGTAATTTAATTAAGTTAATTATTCTAATGACTTGTTAACTTATTGTAGAAGTCGTGAAGAAGAGAAAAATATATTATCGAAAGCTTGACTGTCAAAAAAAGAGTTTACTTTATTCCGGCCCATATAAGACTGCATCCCCACTAACCAACCGAGGTTTTTTCTCAACTAGTCAGTCACGACTACCCGTAAAAAAATATTCTATGTACTTCTTTTTTGCACAACAAGTACTTTAAAAAACACAAAAATTAGAAAAAATGTTCTTGTCCATTTTCATTGTTTTTTTGAATTTTTCTCCACTACCGATTTATTTTGTAACTGGCGATGGCGTTGGATGTCGTTTTCAGATGTAGTAAAGAATTTTGGTAATTTTGCAAAAACGCCTTAGTTTTTTACTCAATTTATAAAATCTTAACAATTTTCATCCTATTATTCTAGGTAAAATTCAATATTTTTATTTACAATATCTTTATTTTGAAAAATTTCGCACACTTGCTGCAAATAGTTCGAATCTACCGAAATTAATTTGCTTAGAGAAGCCGTGCACCTACAATATCTGAACGAAGCTTGGCCTGCAATTCAATTTCTGCAATATATCTCTAAAGCTGCTATGCTGCGTTGCAAGTACACTTCTCTCCACATAAAACTGGTACAGCAGAAGGTAGCTGCAAATAGGATTTTTTAAATTTTCTTTCGTGCAACGCTGACTTTTTGACTTTTTCATTTTAGGTTATATTTTTGGCATATATAAACTTTTTATAAGGAGGCGGCTTTTTGATTTTTTACTAATTCAAAATATAAGGCCACTAAAAATAAAAATCACATTCCAAAAAGGCAAAAATGTTTTATTAACTAAACAAAAGCTACATAGTAATTGGTCTATTCGACTAGCTGATTATAAAAGAAGCAAGTTTACGATAGTAACCATAATAAATCGATTTCAAGAAGAAGGAACTGTATCTCGAAAGAAAGGCACCGGTATGACGAAAGTTACTAGCACAAAATAATCAAAAGTCCAGATCAACTTAACGAAATAAATGAAATAAAAAAAATAACAAAATTAAAAACATATAAAAATTATTTTTAATAGCGCGTCATTGCACCGTTGGCTGCAATGATCTTTTGAAGTCTTCTCGGCATTGAATTGGCTGCATTTTTTAGTAAGGTCAGATTTTTAGCAATAACTTGAATGATATTAAAGCTTGCCAATTTCTTTGCGATAAGTCCCCAAGCGTTCTCTATTGGATTCGTAACAGGGATTTTTGCAGACTAAGGTAAAACTTTAATATTATTATCCTGAAACCATCATCGGTGCGCAATTCTGGCCATATGAACTGGACTGTTATCTTGTTGGAATACAAAATGATCTGGATAAGGGACTCTCACCTCTGGAAGCATTACATTTTCCAGCATATTAACGAAAACTTCGGCTGTAAATCGCCCATTAATTCTAAATAGAGCGACATGCCCTCCAGCCGATATCCAGCTCCAAACATTTACCGAAAATCTTGCCGCCCGGTCTTCGTTTCCAGCAATATCTTCGTAACGGATTCTTGGTGGTCGATAAACCAGAATTTGTTTGTTATTGCTGTTGGAATTAAAGATCTTCTCATCTGTGCCAAAATTCGAGCCAAAATTCTTCGTTCTTCGATGAATAATTCAACGCAAAAATGAATCGAGACTGCTTATTTTTCTCAATTAGTTTATTTTTTTGCCGCAATGCGACACCTTAGCCTCGAATATTTAATCCTCCTGCCTAATGTTTTTATGGATCAGGTAAAATTTGATTCAATTTTTACTTCTTTCGCTCTGGCAAATGGACGTTTTTCCAGAAAATTGATTATTATTCCAGTGCCGTCCTTTCGGTGGGGAGTTCCCTCGTTTTGAAATCGGTTTTTTATGTTTACTGTCGTAGACTCGCTTCTCCCATAATGAACAGCTACTCGACAGCTACTGGCCGAATAGACCAACCACCGTGCACCGTTTAGTTTTGCTAAAATTTGAGCTTTATCAAATTCGGAAAGATGCGACGGAATTCTTTTAAATTTGGATGACACTGACATGCAAAACATGATGTTGTCAGGCGTCTATGACATTGTCACTTATAGGAAGACAATGCCGTACTATAAAAATTTTAAAAATTAAACAGGCTGCTAACTTCTGCTGTAGCAGTTTTATGTGGAGAGAAGTGTAACTTCTGGGAGTAGAACACAAAGTATAAAATGCATTTTGCGCCAAAGGAAGCTATGAGGCGCGAAAAAGTATAAAAATGGACTCATCTCTGTACCAAATTTACTTACAAAAGAATAAAGTATACAATTTACAGGTAGCATTAATAACTCGAGGTGCTTAAAGTCCTACAGAGATAAAACCCTTCCCTGTGTGATTTTCAGTAAGTATATATTAATGTTGGAAAGCATAGACAACGTTTTCCGTAGTATGAGAGGTAATTTAAGGAATAGAGTGTGCCCATGTGTACGGTTGCTAAAGGAGTAATTTAAATCGCATTAATCAGGCCGATATAATTAAAGGTCATTTATATTCGTCGGTGACGACAAGCAAACTAGGGAAAGTACGCGATGTAACGATGAAAATTAGAGTGGAAACATGGAAAAGGTTCGAAAGTGCTCATAATCGATAACGTCATTTGATGATAGTTTCAGGTAGATGGAAATTTTATTGACACACAAGGAATTTTGTAGAATTATATTTTTCAATATTTCTTTTTACAAGCTTTATTTAACTTCTCCTCTATGTATGTATGTTTGTATGTTCGGGTCAAATGTTGCAACTTAATTTTGACTCACTTCTAGATGCCCGATAAAGACACTTGACGCATGTGTTAGGTATAAGATTTTACCTAAAAGCCTTACAAATTCCAAAAAAAAATTTAAATATCTTTATTTTAATTTTCTGAAATAAACGTAGTCCCTTTACCGCACAGTGTGCTGTAAAGTGCCATAACGTTAACTTTACCGCACAGTATGCGGTAAAGTACAATCTTCCACTCAAAAGAGTGATGTAAAGTGCACTTTACCGCGCGCGAGTAGGTAAAAAATCTTCAACTAGTCCCTAGTTTCTATTACTAATGTAGTTCAATCTATAGGGAGTTCAAAATAACCAATCTGAGCATCTTTGGAGGCTAATAAATACGTCCGTTGTCTTGATTAGAGAAAATTTTAGTATCTCGGCTGCTATTGGACCAATTTAAAAAAAATTTTGTTCTTTATAAAAAAAAACTATAAATGCTGTAATCCTTGTTTACGTAAATATTTGACAGCTTTTACCAAGCTAACGTACAGTTGATTAACAAAAAAGCATACATACAGTCACAACATTGATCTTTCTAAAAGTGTATAATATATACGGACTACCAGCTAAAATGCCTAAAAACTCCAAAAGTACGACTATTTGTTATATTGTTTAAAAAAGGTCTCTAAAACTGAAAATATTTTTTTACTTAAATTAAAAGCAAACTTATTTTTATATTAAATTTTGCATATTACTAAAAAATCAGCAAAAATAATGTTTCAGTAAAGTCTTTATTGAACAACATCGAATTATAACTCGAGTAACGGACGAAGGCTCTTCTATAAAGAGGGCGGTAACCCATTTTGGAGTTGATAAAATAACAATAATACGATGGAAACAGCGCTGGATTGAAAACAATTCGACGAATATGAAACTTGGATTAGGACCAAAACGATGGTAAACTTAATACTAATTATTTTAATTTAAAAAAGGATAATAGGATCACCATATTTCTCTATTACAAGCTGCAAACGTCTGGGCATTGAAAAGGTTAAATTTTGAAAATACTGATGGTCTTCTGAGAGCTGATCCAATGCGCGATAAATAGCATCGCCTAACGCTTCAGCATTTCGTGGTCTCCAATTCCTTTGGTATATTATTTTAAAAATTCGGCCCCATATATTTTCCATTAGGTTAAGGTCAGGGCTGTTGGCTGACCAAGGAACTGTTTCTATATTATTATTCTTAAACCATTGGCGAACAACATTAGTCATGTGTACTGGACAGTTGTCCTGCTGATAAACATTTTCATGTAAAGCCTGTATAGATGGCAGCATAACGTTTTCAGGGATTTCAGTATATCGTTCACTATTGAATCTTCCTTCGATTCTCCAAAAAAATTCTACAGAAAAATGTCCAGCTTTTTTAATTTGCTTTGTATATTCGGGTTCAAATCTAGAATTTGGTGGAAAATAAACTAAAATTCTCCTGCTGCTTGAAGGTTATTGAAAAAAATGTTTGTCTCTCCCAGAAGTCATTATCACGAAGGACGTTGTTCAGTGCAAAAATCACTCTGGCCTGTTTTTCTTCTTTTCTTCTTCTCTTAGAAAAGGCTTCTTTGCAGCAACTCGACAAGAGACTTCTGATTTCGTTACTCTTCGATTTACTGTTGCTAAAGAACCCGGAAATAATGTTACATTAGCTGCTTCAACCGACGTTGAAAAAGGATTTTGTCTGAGATGCTCAATAAGTCTCTCATCTTGCACTTCAGAATTTACTTTTGGTCGTCCTGATCCATCTTTCCTATCCGTAGAATTATTTTCAATCCAGCGCTTTTTCCATCGCATTATCGTCATTTTGTCAACTCCAAAATGGGTGGCCACTCTTCTTATAGACCAGCCGTCTTCTATAACTCGAGTGATAATTTAAGCTTTTGTAAATGTTCATATCTGTGGCATTTTTAAGGATGTCACACTGAATTTTAGGCATACTAAGCTGGTGTAAATTTTGTGGCAGAGGAAAAAATGCATGTATGGGTTTTTCCTATGCCACAAAATTTAGCTTTCCATACGACAGATATCAACATTAACAAAAGTTCAAATTATCAATCGAGTTATAGAAGACGGCTGGTCTATAAGAAGAGCGACCACCCATTTTCGAGTTGATAAAATGACTGGATGGATGCTGTATTAAAAATAATTCTACGGATAGGAAAGATGGATCAGGACGACCAAAAGTAAGTTCTGAGGTGCAAGATAAGAGACTTATTGACCATCTCAGACAAAATCCTTTTTCAACGTCGGGTGAAGCAGCTAATGTAACATTATTTCCGGGTTCTTTAGCAACAGCAAATAGAAGAGTAACGAAATCAGAAGTCTCTTGTCGAGTTGCTGCAAAGAAGCCTTTTCTAACAGAGGAACAAAAGCAGGCCAGAGTGATTTTTGCACTGAGCAAGGTTCTTCATGATAATAACTTCTGAGAGAGGGTGGTTTTTACTGACGAAACAATTTTTCAATCATTTTCAAGCAGCAGGAGAATTTGAGCACCGCCCACCATATTCTAGATTTGAACCCGAATGTACAAACCAAATTAAAAAAGCTGAACATTTTTCTGTAAACATGTGGGGCTGGTTTAGTGCTAGAGGTTTGGGTTTTTTTTAGAGAATCGAAGGAAGATTCAATAGTGTTGTTGTTGTGTGTTCAACGTTATGCTGCCATCTGTACAGGCTTTACATGAAAATAATGACTTCGTTTATCAGCAGGACAACTGTCCTGTACACATGGCTAATGTTGTTTGCCAATAGTTTCAGAATAATAATATAGAAACACTTTCTTGGTCAGCCAGCAGCCCTGACCTTAACCCAATGGAAAATATATGGGGTCGAATCGTTAAAATAATATACCAAAGGAATTAGAGATCACGAAATGCTGAAGAGTTAAGTGATGCTATTTATCGCGCATTGGATCAGCTCTCAGAAGACCATCAGTATTTTCAAAATTTAACCTTTTCAATGCCCAGACGTTTGCAGCTTGTAATAGAGAAAAATGGTGATCCTATTAAATACTAAATTATTTATTTTACTTCTTTTTTAAGTTCAAATAATTAGTATTAAGTTTACCATCGTTTTTGTCCCAATCCAAGTTTCCTATTCGTCGAATTGTTTTCAATCCAGCGATGTTTCCATCGTATTATTGTTATTTTATCAACTCCAAAATGGGTTACCGCCCTCTTTATAGAACAACCTTCGTCCGTTACTCGAGTGATAATTTGATATTGTTCGATAAAGACTTTACTAAAACATTATTTTTTCAATCCAGCGATGTTTCCATCGTATTATTGTTATTTTATCAACTCCAAAATGGGTTACCGCCCTCTTTATAGAACAGCCTTCGTCCGTTACTCGAGTGATAATTTGATATTGTTCGATAAAGACTTTACTAAAACATTATTTTTGCTGATTTTTTAGTATTATGCAAAATTTAATATAAAAATAAGGTTGCCTTCAATTTAAGTAAAAAATATTTTCAGTTTTAGAGACCCTTTTTAAGCAATATGACAAATTGTCGTACTTTTGTTTTAGGCATTTCAGCTGGTAGTCTGTATATATTATACACTTTTAGAAAGGTCAATTTAGATATAAATACACAAAGTTTAGAAATTGTCCATTTTATGGTTTTATTTAAGCACTCACTTTGGGATACCCTTGATAACCGTCATATATTATCTGGCTTTAAAAAAAGACAAATAATATATTTTTTTCTACTACCTCCTTCGAAAATGGCATTAATGGCGAAAAATAGGGACAGGGAGCAAAATTTTTTCTCTCCGTACCGCATTTGAACATATTGTATGACAGATATTTTTTATATCTTTTTTCTCCCTCTACCGCAGCGGACTTCCTTTCGATAAATTCAAGATCGGGTGGTAGATTACTTTTAAATAACATTTTATTTTCTTGATAAAATACAGAGTTCTTTTAACAGTTCAACAAATGAATAAAAAATCCAGACTAATATGCATTTCCTACCTTGCTGTGATATAACTATAAAATTTGGGCCAACAGGAGCCGCGAACCTGTCTATTTTTAAGATGGTGTGAGTTCACATAATTTTTCAGTTTAACTTAGTCTCGTTATAATCCACAATATGCCATTTTAGTTTCAAGTTCTCTCTAAAAATGCAGAGATTTTTTCCTGTTGACTGTACTAACAATACCGCCCGTCTTTGGCACCTTCCTCCCGCAACCTAATTGTTTTTCAATTTCATTAAAATGGGGCTATTACCGAGGCGCTATGATTGAATTTTTTAACGAGAAAGAACAGAGTTAACTCTATAATTTTGTCGATCAAAGCCCGTAATTTTAATCAATTTTCGATTTAGGGCTTCCAAGAAGGTGCAAAATAAGGGAACACAGAGTATTGGAATTTTAAACGTTTGACATTTAGTTTTAAAACCTTTATTTTAACGCTTTAAAAAGTACTATTTACCTATGGAAGATTTTATAGTTTATTAGCGTGGTGCGGTCGAAACATAAAAATATTAGAAAAGAAAAAGGAAGATATTTTTATACTAAGACTTTAACAATGACACTTTAACATTGACAAGCAACTAATCATACAGTTCGATTCATCATACAATTTGTTTCGGGGATCGAACCGAGGCCGACCATGTGAGAGGCACCTTACGGCTGACTTCTATTTTTCCAAATGCTTTTAGGCATAACTTAAAAAAGTATGATCGGATTAAGAAAACACTGTATTGATGCCAAAATAACTTAATAAACATAAAAAAGAACAAATTTTCTGGTGAAACATACATTAAAGAAAAAACAAAAAAGCTTAGACCTAAACACTTTGTTAACACCTCACATCGATCAATAACTAGGGCACTACAAGAATGGAATGTAGAACGTCCAATAGTAAGATGGACAGAGACAATGCTAAATCATCGCTTAGTGACTGCAGAAGTAAATGAGGCGACAGCAACAGTATCCACAGCTAAAAGATGTCCCGTTTCTCTCTCACCCTTACGATAGACACTCATAGTGGACGATAATCTAACCACACTGAATAGAGCTGGATTCACAGTTCAAGGCTACGCAGACGACCTGATTATTATAGTCAGAGGCAAACATGAAAGGGTGATCAAAAACCGAATGCAAACTGCCCTGAACATCATCAAAACCTGGGGAGAAGGTGAAGGACTATCCCTTAACCCTAGCAAGACCACATAAGTTCCGTTTACAAGAAGGTTGAAGCTACGGCTGAGTGTATCCTGCTTAAACGGAACACAATTAACACTCTCCAATTATGTGAAATATCTAGGGGTCACAATGGACCGCAAACTGGAACAGCCACTTAGATAAAACGGACATGCCGCAAACTCGTTAGCAAGACATGGGCGTCAAAACCAAAAATGGTATACTGGATTTACCAAACAGTTATAAAGCCCATGATCACCTATGCCTCGTTGGTATGGTGGCCAAAAACTGAACAGGTCACCGCTCAGACCAAACCTAAGAAGTTACAAAGGCTGATCTGTTTGGAAATAACAGGGGCATTTCCAACCTGCCCCACCGCAGCCTGGAGAGACTGTTATCCATTTTCGATAGCTAGTTTTAAGCCTGGAGATCTGAGGGGTCACCTCCGCATCAGCCGACCAAATGACGGCCGTGTTGGACTTCAAGATTCCATTTGAAGTGGATATAACGACCGCCAATCATGCAAAAATAAAGAACTACCACAAGCCGAGAACGCCTCGCTCTCGAACACTGACGGCTCCAAACTTCAGAATCGAGCCAGGGGGGCAATTCCAGTGGGCTATCGTTATGAGATAACGATCGCTATCGCCATTATTTTCACTGTTACGGCAACATCGCTTATTATTAATTAAAAAGAAGGCTTAAATGACACGCAACCAGCAATACTTTCCCAAAACAACTGTCAAATGCCGACAGTCAGTCAAGTTTGTTTAGATTTTTGTTGCAACGAAATTTCGGGAAAATAATAATTTTCATGAGCTTTTTGCACGCAATATGGACTAAAAATCTGATCACAATGTGATGGTGGTCAACCGTTATTGAATTTTGTTTGGAAAAGCCACGTTCTCTGTGAAGAAAAATCCACATGGGACTTGTGTGGAAGTGCCTCCAGATTTTTTATTTGGTTAAGTACTTATATTTACTTTATCTTATATTATATTCTGTTCTTTTTGGTGCTTAAAGAACACTACTTACATAATGTAAACAAAAAGCTATAGTAGGTCCGTTTTAAGTTCAGTTTATACATTTTGAAAAGACGTGAGCCAGTGGCCAGAAAACCGAAAAATAATTTTACAAAATATTCATACATTATAAGAAAAAAAAGTTGGAAATTCAAGAATGCAAGATTTGTTTGATCCAAGGTTATTACACTGACTTTTTATTTAAAAAAATCTGACATCAACTAATATCTACCTATATATCGAGAAAAAATCAAATATTATGCCTTGTATAAATAATAGTACTCACAACAGACCGCATTGAGTACCTAGTTGAAGAGAGGCGGCTGATTCTGAACTGCTATGCATAATCAAGTAAAAATTTAGCATCCCTTCTCATACTGTCCCCCCTTCTTCAATTATTTTATTTGCACAGGATAGTAGATCTTTTGAACTCCCTCCCTCTGACAGTCAAATTGATTTTGCTAAAACAAATTTTGATGTACACATTTTCTTTTTTTAAGGTTTTAAAAGTTTTAATGTTTTAACGTAATATAATTTACTGTTCTTTTTTTAGGTCAACTGTTGAAAATCTCCAAAAGCAGGACCCATGCTGTAGTGCTAATAAGAGAGAAAATAAATTATGAAGTTTGGGAATAAACACTTACCGTAGCTGCTCAATGTATATTGATAAATTATCCATAGAAATCAGTTTTGGTAAGTTTTCAATTCCAACACCTGATTTTAAATTTGTAGGTACACCTATTGTCAAGTAATGCAAACTATCCTAAGATTTTGTCCCATACAGTCAAGTATTGTCAGGTATTATCGAGTTTTCGTACACCTATTGGAGGTGTTGGCCTCTCAGTTTTAGATTCTGAGTTTTAAAAATGTTTACTTAAATCTAGTAAACAAAAAAATTTGTGTAAATATAATATTTTTGTGTAAAAGTAGAGTATTGTGGTTTTTGACGAAACATCATTTTAAGTTTCACAATTATGTCAGTAATAAATAGTAATTTTTAAATATTTAACCTTTGAGTTTCTACATAATTTTAAGACCAAGTTTCTCACCTTTGTCAAAATCAAAATGCATAAAACTTTTAACTTTTCAAACTCTCTACTGTTGATCAAATTCCTGTCTTAAAAACACTTTTAGTTTTTATCTACTGTTTTACAAAGTTTACTAGTTCTTATCAATAAATTATTTAACCCATCATCACACAAAATTAGTAAAGTTTAAAAAATTTGATAATAATAAATTGTAATTTTACTCAGAAATCAATTTATTGGGATAATTTCAGATAATTTCGTTTTTTAACCGGTATCAGAGGGTTTTTACCTCGACTCCCCCTTCCTTTGGGACGCCACTGGGTAACCATATACACCTATATAACAAATCTTATGCATTTTTGTTAGATAACGTTTAAAAAATTGGATTATTTAATTCACGTTACATATTTTATGCAGATTTTATGGATGTCACTAATAAAAAGAACAAGTAAAATTGATAATACAGTACCTAAAATATGTTATAAAAATCTAAACTTTTTACATGAAAAAGTTAGCTCATTTTTTTCCTCGTATTGAAAGGTCATTCATTCATTTTGATTCAGGCCTAGATGAGAAGATTAACTTTAAATTTGGCACAAAATTGGAAAAATATTGGGAAAAAAACAAAAAAAAAATATCACATGGTATTGCTATTGTCTGAAGTATTAATTCAAGTGAACTAACTGGTTAGCTGATTAGACTATAGATTTGCATACATCACACCTATAATAAATTACTTTAAATTTAATTTCAGATCAATGATTTCTCGTAATTATTAAGATGTATGATGAATACATTTAAGCAGGCAGCACCCCACCCCACCTACGCAACTAAACATTTTAGCAGCACAAAACACATATGGTAAGCTACCTTCACATTAAAAAGAAAACCTTTTAAAATCCAAAAATTCATCAGTAAAATTAAAAAAATTGGCTACTTTCGTTTCAACCACACATAAATTTCCACTTCTTTATTGCTGTAATTTAAGTTTTTGTTTTCTACTATTTTTATTAGCCACCAAAACCTAAATATTTCAAATTTCATTAGTAAAATTCAAGGAGGAATAAAGTTTTAAGGTAACTTTTTATGTCCACAGGATATTTAAAAAAAAAACATTAAATAACAATTAAAGATCTTGGGGTAACTAGGGGATAAGCCACACTTATTTCGTTAATTTACAAGAAAAACTCAAGTCTTTTTCCACTTGGATCCCAACTTGTTAGATTTTCTGAACTTGTTCCCTTTGTTTTCCCAAGGTTTTTAATTATTATTCACTATCTTGATAGTTTTTTTGATCGACAGTTTACATTACATTACATTTACGACCTTAGCCAGAAAGTTGTTTTATCCTCTCCCTTAGTTCCTAAATCAAAGTGCGTTGGACCAAATTCACACAAGCATTGACCATCACTTAAGTTTCTACTTTACCTTAAATATTAAGATGTGGGGTAAACAAAAGATAGTCAATAATAAAATTTTCAAAGTAGAATGTAATGTAAAACTTGGTCCGTACTTTTCTAAAAGAATCTAAATTGGCAGACAGCAATAAAACTGGTGGCCAAAAAATTGGTGAGATATAGTCGATGTAAGTCTAATAAGTCGGATTATACTCTTGTTCAAAGGGTGAGGTGATTAAAAGTTACTATTGGTGTAATTGATTGATTTTATAAAACAAACCTGAAAGCTTTCAATCTTAAGTAGCCATTTCACTGGCTTACATTTTGAAATACATCTTATTTTTTGTTTCAGGTTAGCAGTGCCCAAGCTGATGAAAGAAAAGATGCAATCCACCAATTATTGAAATATTAGAAAACAATTTGTAATTCTAAGTAACATGTAAACCAATAAGTAAAATAAAATCAGTTTTTTTTATCCCAAATTTTATTATTTTTTAATAGCAATGTTAAGAGTGACAAAATCAACTCAAATCGATTTTTTCTTTGTAATATAATAAATTGGTAATATTAAATTAAAAACTAGTATAAAGTATTAATCTAGCCAAAAAAATAAATTTATCTAAATGCATTGTAAAAAACTTGCCATGTCAGTCAGTAAAACTTTAGAGTTAATTTAAAAATGCAGCATACATTTAAGGCCCTTTATTTGAAGTAGGTACTAAGTAGGTTTCTTAAATTATATTACTCAGGTATTAAAAATTAAAATAATTTGCTTAATTAGCCAACTGCTATATAAATATCAAGCTATGCTATGTGTGTGTGTGGGAATAAATATCATTTAGGTAATTTAAAAATGGATGTAAAATAATGAAGAAATATCATTTAGGTAAATATTAAATCACATCAGTCCAATTTTTTAAAACATCTTCATCAATTCTTTTTTATAGCAATCACAGCTTGAAATAACTTAATACTGTACTTAACTTACCCCACCAAACTAATCTAAAGGCTCTTGAAAAAAAACTCTGCCTTATTTTAAAAAGTTTGCAATAACTTAAAATAATATATAGTGGCCCACACTTTTTCGATGACTCCCCCAAAAAATCTGTGAATTTTTTTGAAAAAGTTCTAAAATCGTAGTTACAATAGGTCCAATGTTCTATAACTATCACTTAAGTGACATTTAAATTTTTTGATTTAAACAAATGTGGCCTAACAGAATTAAATAATAAAATTTTATTTCTGTACTATATTTTACACAACTTTTTAATTCATTAAAAGTTATCTTATTAATTTTTTAATGGGAGAACAAATAACATTTAGCATACATGTATATTGCTTCAGTTTCTTCTGAAAGTTAGTTTCACTATGTCTATTGAACATCGAATCTTTGTCTAGTTTCATTTAGTGCCTTGGAAGGTTGGTCTGTGTCTTACTTGAATCTATCCATAGTTAATTTGTGGCCCAAGTTGTGGTCTTGTGTGGTACTATCCTACTAGAATGATTCTTACATGTAGCTCCATTCACATACCCTAGCATGTTATACCTAAAAAGAAGTATACACTTTAAGTTTTATCAAAATAGTACTTATCCAAAATCTGATCACAGCTTTAAGTAATTTTTTCTTTGGTGAACTGCAAGAATCTAAGTCAGTAGTTTTCATTTTAAATAAACAATCTCAATGTATCACATTCTTGCCAAGCCTGACTTTAATTTAAGTGGGTGATAAACTCAACTAGTTGGGCCATGCTAATCTATATTCTATGATAAGGGCTTGCGATTCCCTTTACAGAAGAGTATAAAATATAAACCCAGCTTAAAATAGCAGTGATGTACAAGTTTGGGATAAGTAAAACAAATATTTCCCCATAACAAAAGCTAGTTTTACTTACTGTGCCGTTCTTTGTGGGCTCCAAATATGGTGTGAACTTATTTTCGTCTTCCATTCGGGTGGTTGGAGAACACAAGATCACAGGAGAAATTAGGCAGCAGGAATTATAAAAAGTATTTTGTTTCCCGATGTCTGCAACCATCGCAGAAGAAATCATGTTAATTTTTCTCAATCAAATCAAAACTTATATTTTTGTGCGAGTTTAGTGGTCAAAGTTGAATTGACACGGCCGCGGCCATTGTGAAACAACAAAACAAACCGCGGTGTTGCCGCGATAACGAATTCGCTACGTAACGATATCGGTATGAGCCACTGGAATAGCCCCCCAGATACGGTATTTCCGACCCGAACATGAAGCTATCTAAGTCACTGGGAAAATATCCCACCTTATTCCAAGCTGAAATGCTTGCAATCAACATGTCTGCACAAGAGTGTCTCAACCAGAGCTTAAAAAAAAATACATCTTTATACTCTCAGACAGTCAAGCGGCTTTAAGAGCTCTAACCACATAAAAATGTACTTCAAAGCTAGTCTGGGAATGCAAAAAAACCCTAAAAGCGCTCGAAACCCACAGCCAGGTAACCTTGATGTAGGTTCCAGTACACTGAGGTATAGCCGGCCACTAGGAAGCAGATACCCTCGCAAAACAAGGTGCTAAAACGCCATATTATGGCCCTACTGTGGACTCATGAAAAGCCACGTTCTAAAAGAACTCAACAATTGGGAAAAGGACCAACTATTGTCAAAGCACTGGAGGCACACTCCAGAACTTAGACCACCACATCAAAAAAAAAAAAGCAGAAAGCTCATAAACATTAACAGCAGAGACATCAGAAGATTCGTTGGACTGGAAGAGGCTTAAGCACCTTTATAGAATACTGCCATCTACCCATGAAATGGGCCAACTATCCCCCAAGAAAATAGCTTCCTTTGGAAAAAGCCTTAAATTCCTGAGGTGCATTCCGATTGAAGAGTCCGGGTGAAGTCCGGCGCAGAGCGTTACTCGATAGGGAGTGCACTCCGAGTGTGCCTGGCGATTCGTCCGATATGAACGAACAAGACGCATTATCACAACCTCACTTTTAAGATTCAAAATTTTTTTGTAATTATGGAAGAAGTAATAGTAAATGCGTTTATAAATGAAGAACTACTCGTTGAGGATGATTCACTTTCACCACTTTTTCACTCACTTCACCACTCTTGATTGTTCTATCTAGAACAAAATTGCCTTCCTCGTCGAACACCAAATTATGAGAATGTGTACTGATTCTTTCCATTGTGAAAAACTAGACTTCAAATTTAAAAAACACAAATACAAAAAATATGGTCTCTGAAATAAGGTTAGAAGTGGTTGTGTATTTGATCTGCGCATACGGGACAAATTTTATCAACCTATTTCGTGGGGTGCAAAAGTGCGCGTTTCAGTGGCGTCCGGTCAAAATCTACCGACAATCTGAACAGCCGGGTAAATTTTAACCAAAGCAATCTGAAGGGCCAGGGCGCGCCCGGGCGTCAATCGACATTCAATCTGAACGCACCCCTGGAGATGAACTAAAATGTAGTCATGCACAAAATTTCTGCAAAGGAAGCAGTGCCGTGCGGCTAAAGGAGTCGAAACGAGTCCCCCTGCAGTCTACAATTTAGACCTAAACACTAAATTAATGAACAAACGGAAGATGGCTGTGACACGAAAAAACAAGAGTTTTAGTACTAGAAAAGTACGTAAAAAATGAACTTTCTGAATTTCGATTGCTCACACAGAGGGTAGAACCTAGGACGATGCCGTTTCATCCATATTAGAGACTCATCAGCTAGGTGTACCACAATGACAGATAATTTCGGTCGCGCTTATGTGCCAAAGATTACGGCTCAAGGGAGAGAAATCCTGTCAACGACGCCCTCTTTGTGAACAATCGAAACCAAAAAATACCTACTGTAACTAGCAGTAGATTGAGGTAGCACCGATCCTGCGTGCGAGAGACATATAATTGTGCCATCTCTATGCAGGTTTTGTCTACAAGCAAGCAATTATAAATCGCAAAACAATCGAAAGGTGCCGTACTGCACGATTTAAAAAATAAGAGTTTTTTGTACTTTACTGCAAAATGAACTTTCTTAATGTCGATTGCTCACATAGAGGGTGGAACCTAAGATGACGCCGTTTCGTCCTTATTAGGGACCTATCATCTAGGTGCGGAAGCGGAAAAAATCCAATCAATGGCGCCCTTTCTGTGAACATCCGAAACCAAGAAAATACCTACTGTAGTTAGCAGTAGATTAAGGTAGCATCGATCCTACGAGAGACATATAATTATGCCATCTCCATTGGCAATTAATGGTTTAGTGGGTAACGGCATGCAGCAAATTCTTCAACTGGTTTGCCCAGGTCAAACTGTTTAACCATGTTTGATTGATTTTTGTGTGCCAATACTCCCCCTGCCCCCTCAATTAACGCCCCTGCTTTTAGGCAAAAATATGTGTCAGAATTAATACCCTGCTTGATAGCTTTAATTTTCGAAATGTGGCCCGGTGTTTTGCAAAACATGAGCCCTCTGGCCAAAATTTGGGTCGAGGAGAGTAATTATTATTATTATTTTTGAAATGAGGGCCGGTGTTTGGCAAAACAAAAGTCCTCTGTCAAAAATTTAAGTGGAGCAATAGTGGCTGGTGTTACACACTCCTTGATACCTCACGGTCAGATTTAATTTTCGAAATGAGGGCCGGTGTTTTGCAAAACAAGAGCCATGTGGCCAAAATTTGGATCGAGGAGAAGTGGCTGGTGTTATTTTACTTGCAATGGCCAAAATAGACAAATCAATTTCCCGATTGATACTTTAAGTTAACTTCCATTTTTCGAAATGTGTGTCACTGTTTTGCGAAAAAATGGTCCTCTTGACCAAAATATGGGTCGAAGAGAGATGAAGATGATAAAATTATATTCTATTTTTCAACACACTGACAATTCAATTTTCTTTTGGACTCTATTTGTAAAAAGTGGGGCTTTCGGCTAAAGTATATATCGAACCCAGACAAGGGTGGTCTAAGTTGACTCGGCATGTCCAAAACATTCGGAAAATATACCTTTCTATATTAAAAAGCAGACAATTTCTGTCAAAAAAAAAGATCGACCATTTTGGAAAAAAAATGTTGCTACACTTTCTATAAATTAGTCATTACAAATTATGTTCCAAATTTCAGACTGCTAACCAAAAGTATAGTGTTTAAGTCATTTTCGTCGTATTTATTGGCTGTACTAGTTAGTGCTTTAAATTGAAGCGCATTTAAATGTTTGTATCAATAAAAAAGTCATAATCATCTTTGATTCCGTTTATCAATGAATTTAAGAAAAACATAAAAAGGGATCTGTTTAATCAAAGTTTATATGATTGTTTAAATGAGCCTAATAATTTGAATCTGAAAGTAAACTACACACACGAACTTTTATCTGAAATCTACACTTGTACTGTTCTATATTCGATCAAAATTAAATTAAATTAAAAAATCACTTTGGCATTTTTTCAGAAATCTTTACACATATCAATAGAGTCCAATAAATGGCAAATAGGTCGCCATTCTTCAAAAACCGTCAGAAAATCTCGCTTACAAAATATCTGACGATTTTTAAACACAAATTTACACTTAGTGCTTTTTTGTCAGGACTATTTGCTAATATTCCTTAAATATTTTTATGTGTAAACAAACCTTTAAAACCTTTAACATACAAAACCATAGATAGCCATGGAATATTTTGCTGTCACTGTTCAGAAAAGTCACAAAAATTCTGTCTTTCCTTTTACATGGTGAGAATTTTCGACGTTTATTGGTACGCATAGTAATAATTTAGCTCCGCGATAAACTAGTTCTGCAGAATATCTTTAAAATATTAAATTTGCAAAATATTAATAAAAAAATGAGACAGTTTCTCTAACAACGCTAAAATAAATATGAAGGTTGCAGTTTTTTTATTTTAAATGAGGCGGTAATTAAAAATCGCCACTTTCCAGAATTCATTCTGACGGGTGAGATTTTCTGTGGTTTCTGAAGTATCGTGACCTTATGTCGAATTGTTAAAGAGTATACCCAAGCTATCTCTAAACCGAAGAGATCACACTTGCCCCCCCCCCTCGCAGGAAAGTCGCCATCTTGATTGTAGGGCATTTTTAAATATTTTTAAATATCTTGCCTATTTTCTAACGCACAAAAAAAATTTAACACGCCGTTTTTCAGAGAATTGATTTCTTCACAACATTGATTTTATAGGTTGTTCTACTATCTGTCGTGGTTATTGAGTTATAATAGAATTTCTTTAAAAAAATGTCAATGAATTTGTTTTTTCTTAAGCGGTTTCGGTCTTTTATTGATGTCCAATAAAAAAAGTGGTTAAACAAAAATTGTAAAAAATCAAATTCTCTAAATTTTAGGGCTAATAGGTTTCTCATCTCAGTCATAATTTGTAAGCTTTGTTATTCTCTAGCTCAATTGGAGCAAAAACTGTTTGTTGCAGAAAAAACCTACTTACACTAAAATTGAGAGAATTTAATTCTTTACAGTTTTTGTCAAACCACTTTTTTTATTGGCCATCAAAAAAAACCGAAACCGCCAACGAATCAAAAAAAAAATTAATTGACACTAACCAAGGTAGATATCAGAACACCCTATAAAATCAATGTTGTAAAGAAGTTAATTCCCTGCGAAACGGCGTGTTAAATTTTTTTGTAGGTTAGAGAATAAGCGAGAAATTTAAAAATATGGAAAAATATCATAAAATGAAGATAGCGTCGTTCCTGCAGGGACTGGGAGCGAGTGTGATCTCTTTTAGACACTATTTGCCATCTGCGAAATATTTCGCACAATCTAATATTCCTGGACTAACACGAGTAAAGTCGAAAAATTGTCGATAAATCTGTTTGACCCAGATAACCCATTTTTCAGGTAATCAATTAGCTAGAAGTTTAATTTAACCAAAAAACACTGAGGTTGGGGTTGTATTTATATTTATGTATGTATTTTATTCTCGAAAATAGTTAGAATATTTCAAGATGGGATAAAAATGATTTTTCGTTTTGGCAGTTGTTTTAATGAATCTTCTCTAAAACTTTAAACAACACGATTTTAATTTCAAGCTATAGGATAACATTACTTAGAAGGCGTTTATTTTTAGCGTCGTTTTTTTTGTGATTAGACCACTGCACAGTGGGCTCCCCGGTCGAGTTTTTGGCCAAAACTGACTGAGGCACATCTAACTCGTCAGCATAAAGTTCACTCCTTTCGGATGGTAAAAATCATTAAAATTATTATTATTACCTTGTTTCAGAAATCATGGTCAAGCCATGATGACCCTTAAAACAATTTTCTTAAATACCTGTTAAATTATTTTTAGATGTGCTAAAATACACTTTAGTAGGACAATTTTTTTGGTAAATCTAAAGACTCTAAAGAACTTTGATTGAAAGAAATTATTACCACATTTTGTTTTACACTCTTTACACTTTAAAAAAAAATTACAATTCTTGCTGTTTTTTGGACAAAAATTACAAAACTAAAATCATATGCACGACACCACTCAAGAGGACAGACAGATAACATAACAGAAATTTTTAGTAAACATTTGCCTTAAATTATGTCCACCTTTATCAAAAATACTTTTTTATAGCCTGCTGTCTCTCTTCAACAACCTTAATAGTAGTTTTAGCAACTAGTGGCTAAAATAGTGCTTTTTTTACAAGCGTTGGTTTAAATAACGAGCGCAGCGAGGTATTTAAAAACGTGAGAGAAAAAAGCACAGTTTAGCCGCGAGTTGTTAACACTATTGTTTTTAATACCTGTACTAAAAATCCAAGAAAAACAGGAAAATACGTTTAAAAACCTCGATCGAAGAGAACTTCTCGCAACACAACATCTTTACACTATAAATCAAGGCGGCTGGCAAATGAAATAACAATCGTTTCCATAGCGATGTGTCTTTTTACACGGTGACGTTCATTGTTGCGACATTTTAATTTTTGGCAATTTGATATTTTGACGAAATTTTTGAATTCTTTTTTCGTAAATACTTGGTGAAAACTGACAGAAATGGCTTAATTCTTAGGCAAGAATTATTAGATTTTTTTCAATATTACTATTTTCCGCTATTTCTCTTTAACTTTGGGTAAAAAACGGACAGAAATCTTTTTTTGCACCCGCGATAAAAAAAAGTTTTTTTTTACACCTTCATCAAAAACATGATTTTAGTAACTGGCTGCAGATAACGAAAGCCTGGCTTTTTTGGTTACCTATGCAATGCATGTTTTTTTTTTATCACGGGTGCAAAAAAATATTTCTGTCCGTTTTTTACCCAAAGTTAAGGAGAAATAGCGGAAAATAGTAATATTAAAAAAATCTAATTATTCTTGCCTAAGAATTAAGGCATTTCCGCCCGTTTTCATGAAGGATTTACAAAAAAATAATTTAAAAATATCGTCAAAATATCAAATTTTCAAAGATTAAAATGTCGCATCAATGAAAGTCACCGAGTAAAAGGACACATCGCTATGGAAACGATTTTTACTTTATTTACCAGCCGCCTTGATTTTTAGTGTAAAGATGGTGTGTTGCGAGAGGTGCTCTTCGTTCGAGCAATACGACCTACATAGAAGTCGTGGGATCAACCAGAAATAAAAACAATATGGTGTCGTCTTACGTTTCTGTTTGACATTAGTCTGTTTGTTTACATCGCGGAATCGCGACTTCGAAAGACTTTGTAAAGAGTTTTTATTGATTATTTTTATACTTAAATATTCCAAATGGTTTGAAAATGTTTGTTGTATGAGTATTTACAGGTAATTTAGGGTTTTTACTCAAAATTCGCGATAGTTAGTGCTTTTTTCATCGTAAGCGTTTTTTATTAAATCTTTTTGACAATTAAAGTGTACTTAATCGTATAAAATGTGCTTTGTTAAGCGTTTGCCCCAAAATCTACCAATTTTTGCAGGACTTACAGTGCATTTATAAATCTTGTGAAGGTGTAATTAAATTGTTTGGGTACCTTTAGCAATGCCTACTACAAGAGCCAAGGTTCATGAAGTCTTTCTGTTTTTCAATTTCCAAGAAATTAAGAACTTGAAAATAAATGAATGCATGCCACAAAACGAGAAAACTTTGTTCCTAGCAAGCGTACATGCGTAAGATACAGGTGAAAAAATGCACTGAAATTAGGGTGTGCATTTTAAACCTGAAGAAGTAGAACGGTTTACTAAATAACACTGGCGATCTGTTGAAAGTTCCTTTATTAAAGCCTCGTTTAAAGGGCGGTAAGTTATTTTTGAGTTACATGTTTTTTATTCTTAAGATTTTTTTCATGCAGAATCCTTTTTACAAGGGGTAAACTAAGTAAATGTACTGAATAATAGTGCAAACCAAAATGATGGGTAAAAACGAGCAATATTTTTGGCATTTTTTTAAAAACTGCTGTGTACTTTTTGCCTGCGCCAGGAGGATAGTGCATGCGTAGAGAGATGGTACAGGGTATCGAAAAAAGATAGAGTCAATTGTAAACCAAAGTAGGTGAATAATATACGTACTGCAGTAAAAAAATTGGTTAGTATTGAATTTTTTTTTGGTTATATAAAGGTACAGGGTGATATTATATATTTTATATAGAGCTAAAATAAAAACCCATTAGGTACCCGATTTTATTTGTATGTATTTTCTTAAAAACTACTAGTACCTACCGTGGTAGGTGTGCTTAAGTTAGAAGGTGTTTTTAAAATGTGTTTTTATTTGCAAAAGCCAAATTTTGATTTTTGTTTGCGGTTACTCCGTCGCGCAAGTAATACTTGTTGCGAAGGTCTTAAAAAAACCTTTCATATGATGTGTCATCGAGTGTATGATATTACCTAAATTTCACAAAAATTATATATCCTAAACATTCTTTTTAATTTCTTTCTATTGGGATGGTTTGCTATGCTATGTAGGCAAACTACTTTGAAATTTGAAGGTAAAAAATTATTATTGATGTGTTTATGACTAAAAAGGAAAAATTACGTTATAGTTTAATTTCTAGTATACTTTTTTCTGAACCAATATCAAATGTTCATTTCTATTTTTTTACAAAAATAGATAATTGTGCTTTTGGAATTTTTCAAAGGATTAAAAATACATATGTTTTTTACTTTTTCTAATAAAATAAAGGCACTGTGACAAATTATATGAAGGGTTTTTAAAAGACATTTAAAACAAGGTATCCCTCGCCTTTCTAGTGTAAGTAGATTCTCTGATCTCTATCAATTGCACCAAAAATCAATAATTTGTTATCTATAAAGCCTCGTCTAGCTTAAAAAGAACTGATAAATCCTGTGATAAGTTAACCAAATTAAAAAAAAATAAAAGTTTAATGTTAAAACGTTAATCTTTCATTTCACACTATACAGCAAAAATTTTAATTTCTGGCCATTTGCCCATTTAAAGCAGTGTTGTGTGAGAACGTAAGTGGCGGCCATTTTGAATCCGATTCTTGGCCTTCCGTGGAGGCGGTATTGGTTCGAGATTTTTAATAGTAGTTTTAACAACTAGTGGCTAAAATAGTGCTTTTTTTACAAGCGTTGGTTTAAATAACGAGCGCAGCGAGGTATTTAAAAACGCGAGTAAAGTAAAAGCACTGTTTAGCCGCGAGTTGTTAATACTATTTTTTTTAATAACTTTATCAAAAAAAAAAACAAGAAAAACAGGTAAATACTTTTAAAAATCTCGAACGAAGAAAACCTCCCGTAATACACCATCTTTTCACTATGAACCAAGGCGGCTGGTAAATGAAATAACAATAGTTTCCATAGCGATGTGTCTTTTTACTCGGTGACGATTGATCCGAAATTTTAATCTTTGACAATTTGATATCTTGACGATATTTTTAAATGATTTTTTGGTAAATACTTGGTGAAAACTGGCGAAACTAGCTTAATTCTTAGGCAGGAATAATTAGATTTTTTCAATATTACTATTTTCCGCTATTTTTCTTTAACTTTGGATAAAAAACGGACAGAAATCTTTTGTTGCACTTGTGATCAAAAAAAGTTTTTTTTGCATCGGTAACCAAAAAATGCTTTAGTTATCTGCAGACAGTTACTAAAATCATGTTTTTGATAAAGGTATTAAAAAAAAAAATTGCACTTTACTAAATTATCTCTCCATCTACCTCTAAAATTTTGCCCTCTTTCTAGATATTTTTCATCTTAACAGAGCAAAAATGTTTTTTGACAGTACTTTTTTTGAACGCTTAAAAAACAGTAAATTTTATTGTTTTATTCTAGAAATCGAAACTTTGGAAAGAGAGCTTGAAAATGTGAGAAATATCATGGCATAAAAATGTGAAAAACGCAGTAAAAAAGTAAAGTGCCATAACGTTAACTTTACCGCACTAGTCAAAAACATTGTATCGTAAAATGTCCTATATGGTAAGAAAAATACAAATAAAAATATCGTACAAAGTCAAATAAACGCAGATATGTTTTCTTTATTTTAAATCCTGAAAATCTGCAGTTTTACAAGGTAATAAACTCCATAAACCTTAAAGTGGAGGTTTATGGAGAAGATAAAGTTTTACTCTAACAATATAAAAATTTATATTTTTGTTAGTGCTCTACATTTAAAGAGTAAATTCGCTACTGTCCGTAAGTCCTTGACCAATTTTTTTTAACAATCATTTTTATAATGTACTTACCTTCCTCTACTAAATTCATTTTAGTCTAACGTCACCTCTATGCACCAATTCTGTAAAAAACTCTGTGCAACTTTCTCAAAATATGGAAGAAACTAAAACGGCTTAAACTCAGAAAACACAACATTGAAACATATCGTCGCTGAGGCGCGTAAAACAATATCTTGCTTTTTGTTTTTTGCATTTCCAGGCCTACTGGATTGTTTGCTTTACGTTAATGTAAAATTTGCTTGCTTTAGGATCACACACTAAGCTATTTCGTCACCTTAGAATTACAAGGTTCTATCTACATGCCTTGCAACTTTTGGCAATTTCATTTTTGAAAATCGTGCTCTAGACTTAAACTAATAATTTAATTTGACTTAATTTAGAAGATTTTAAAAATGTTGGTCCGATATATTTTTTTCCACAGGAAACTGTCAATGTTTGATAAGGAAAATTGGGATAGAACTTTGTAATTCTCAAAATAATTAGGGAACTGGTACCTAGAACTTTGGTACATATAAAAGTGTTAACTTTTCGTTAACCGAGTTTAATAAAATTTGTTAAACTTATGTAATTCCAGTCACATTATATAAACAATATAACAATATAAACTGCGTTGGTGGGGGGTAGTTAAGAAGGTGAGTGGCGGTTAATTTATTTAAAAATTTAAAAAATCATAACTTTTACGGATATGCAGTCTTTAGATTTAAGTTTCCCTAAGTTTTTTTCTAATTTTATAAGAAAAAAACGATATTGTTGTGTGCTCTAGGGGGTAGTAGGCGGTTGATATATTTAAATATCCATAAATTTTGAATCAATAATGCTATGAATATGCAGTTTTTAGATTTGAGTTTTACTAAATATGTCCTTATAATGGATAAAAAAGCTATGATGATGGGTGTGGGGTGATTGAAGGGGTGAGAGGGGTTGATATATTTAAAAATTCGTAACTTTTGAACCAAAGCTGCAGTTTTTAGATTTAAATTTAAAGAAGCAGAAAGTAACTAATTAAATAAAAAATACATTTTAATAAACCTCTCCGTTTTGAAAACGGACTAAAAGGTATAAAATAATCTGTGTTCATGGAGATTAACGATAAAAAAAAATTTAGTCGTATGCAATCAATAAACGTAAGAACATAATTTAATTTAACTTTTTGTGTATAAAGTTAACATGCAAGGATGAATTGGTATCAGGTAACTTGGATAAGTACCAGTGCGAAACGATGTCTATTTGTGAGTGATTCAAAATTGGAAATCAAAGTGTATGATGGTGTTTAATGATATATGGGGAGGGTGACCAGTGGAACCACTGACGAGCTCACGCTGGTTACCCAGACCGAAATATCGTTTATTTATTTCTCTTTTCGCTTTAGTTCTTTGTGTGTTCCTTGTTATTTCCACCAAAGATCTTTTGATCTTTTGTTTTTATCATCTTCTGAGTCTGTGCACATTTTATATTAGACACATTTTTAGATTAAATTTGAAAAAAACACCTACAAATAACAATTACGCCAGTCTGCAAGAAGCCACACGTCTGACAATATTTAATTTTTTGTTTCCTTAAAGCGGAGGGGGACATTTTTGTGTAAAAACTGCAAAAAGATAATTTAGAAGTGCGGACTGGCAGAGGAAAAAGGTATAATCAAAATCGCGACTAAAAATATTTTGGTCGATAGAACTTTGTAATTCTAAAATAATTTAAAATCATCCACTTGGAACTTTATAATTTTGTTAATAAATCTGAAGCTGCCCACCGGTTTTTCTATTTATTTTTTTGTTGGATAAAGCTCACAAATATACATTCATTTTTGCAAAAAAGTGAAAATGTTAAAATTTTATAGATAGAACCTTGTAATTCTGATGTGACGATTTGTACACTGGTGACCTTTACCTGATCCTATGCCTAAACCGGGTTTAGGATCACCGTGTCTACATATTTAACGTTAAATTCTAATTCAGGAAAGTTGATCAAGACAAACAGCGAAAAATAAACAACAAAATCGAACGAGAGGGCACAAAATAAAATCGATAAATTTTTAATTAGTTTTCAAACTTTCTGTTGCCAGGGGACTTCAGGCGATTAATAGCAAAACGACAAAAACTGAAATTAATTTAAAATTTTCCAAAATAAAAAGTGTGGAGTATAATATGGAGAACAATTAAACCGATTAAAAAGTTTTAATAGGATATAAAATCTCCGTGTACACTTCCGGCCACATAAAATGCGTACGCTGATTTTATATAGTGTATTATAGGACTCGCAACTCTTTAGGTACTTCAAACTGACAAAAAATGTCACCGTCAGATTTTGTTGTTATCATACGCTTAGATTTAAAAATGCCCCAACTAAACGAATTCGAAAAAGCCCAAATTTTGGCAAAATTAGACGGTGGTTGTTCAGTTCGAAGAATAGTGTAGTATGAAGAAGAAGGAACTGTTCGACGAAGGCAAGGCACTGGCTTGACCCAAGTGAGTACTGATTGACTTCATTGAAGACCACCCATTTGCGATGGCCCCAGAGGCGAAAATTGAGGCACATTTCTCTGAACCCATAAGATCGACGCGAAGACGGATAAGTCGTTCTAGGCGTAGATGTCCCGTTGCTGCCAAGAAAATCGTACTTCGTGCGGGAAACAGGCAAGCCAGGTTAATTTTTGTACTAAACTATTCACTACAAGTAGAAGAATTTTGGCAACAGGTGGTCTTCACGGATGAAAAAATCTTTCAGTCTCACAGTAATAGCAAACCAACTTTGGTATATCGCACGCCACGAATACGCTATCTCGAAAAATATATTGCTGGGAACGAAGACCGGGCTGGAAGATTTTTCGTGTGGAGTTGGATATCGGCGAGAGGATATGGGGCTCTTTTTAGAATCTATGGAAGATTTACGGCTCAAGTTTATGTTGATATGATGAGAAATGTTATGCTTCCAGAAGCAACCATTCTTCATCCAGAAGGTTTTGTGTATCATCAAGATAACTGTCCTATCCATACTGCACGCATTTCCAAACAGTGGATCCAGCAAAACAACATCGAGGTTTTGCCAAGGCCGGCAAAAACTCCTGAAGCCAATACCATAGAAAATGTTTGAGGCCTTATAGCAAAAAAGTTTACAGGAATGAATATTGTTCTCAGAAATTCCAACCACTTAATGGAGCTCATAGTCAGAGGGTACGACGGAGTCATTGTTTCAAATTCAAATTTATTTCAAAATTTAGCAGATTCCATGCCACAAAGACTGGCGAACATTATCGACACATGACACGCTACTGAAGAAACGTTTTCTTGTTTTTTCTATTTACCTAGTGTTTTTTTAATAATTTATTTTTGATTTTGAACATTTTTTTCGAAAAATTACAATAAGCAACACAATTGGCAAAACTTTAGTTCAACAGACCTGCAGCTAACTTCTGCTGTACGCATTTTATGTTGCCGGAAGTGTAACTACGTTGTCGTATTACAAAATATTATAAACTTCAATAGTAGTAGAGGCGGAACAAATTTTGTTTTAAGCTTCACAAGTAGGCCTTCAAAAACCAAAAAACTTTTCTTTTCTAAGGAGACTTAGTTTTGCCTAACAACTTTTGTCGACGGCAGGAATCTTTAGACTGCGTAGCAAGTATATACATGGAGCGTCTTTACAACCCCTCGAAGGGTGATCCTGCTACATGTTAGACATACATTTATCTGATATTGCTACCGTCCCACAGTGGGGTATTTGATACCAATTTTATTGTCGATCAAATTGTTTAGGGCTACGTAACTTAAAAATAAATTAAAATGTTATGATATGAGCGTTCGATTTTTTACAATAATGTATCTATAATAACTTTAATAAAATCTAACAACGCTATATTATCTATATTCGTCTAGAAAATTACCAAAAACAGACCAAATTTTAATATTAATTATATTATAGTTCATTGTATGTCCTTAAGGGAATTAAAAGTTACTTTTAGAGGTTACAGTGGCACTTTAAATCCCTAAGGATTTAAAATAACTTAATTTAAAACTATAATAATTATTATAGTTATTTAAGGTACTACTTTAATCCTTGAAACGAGGGAATTAAAGTACATTTTAATTTATAAACGTTTTGTAAATAGAGTACCGTTAAGTTCGTAATATAGTACATAAGCCGCGTGACTAAAGTGTATTTTAATTCACTCGATAAATTAAAGTCGAGATAAAAAGTGCCACTTTAATCCCTTTAGGTTTATACTATTAGCATGATCTGGCAACAAAATCAGTAATAATTAATTTATTTTTAACTTATTATTTAAATAAAATATCTTAGCCATTTATTTTTTCTTTACTATTCTAGATCTACTCAATCATGACTTTACATCGGTAGTTTTGTTGCTTTTTTAAAATTTTGTACATCTTTATCGAAATCTTTAAAATTTTTACCTTATTAATAAGTTGTTTAGAACGTCCTGATTGGATTTTGTTCTTGAATTTTTTTCGGGAATAAGCTCTTCGATATCTTTTAATATCCTTATTGCGAACTTCTTGAGCATCTTCGATTAGCTCTTCAATAGGCAGCAGAATATGTTGAATAATTTTTGGAGAATGAATTAAAATTTTATGCACTGAGGTTTTAAGAAACGTTATTAAAACCTAAAGAAAGCTTTATAAGTTTGACGGACTTTCGTGGCTTTTTAAATTTATAAAAACTAAACAGTAAAAGTCTTGTCAAACTTAAATATTTTGTTTGCCATCTAAAAGTTTTTAGAAAAAAAAAGTTTTTTCTTTTCTTAGATTTTTTTCGCCATCTTGAATCTTGGAAGATGGCCGCAAAGTATAGTTAATTTTATAGTTTAAAACGCAGTTTGTTTTATCAAAATTGATGATTTTAAAAGTTATTACATTTCAAAGTGTACAAGTACATGAATAAAATAACAATAAAACCGATTCCATTTTTTAAAAATTTCTAAATGGCGCAAATATGCGCAGGCAATTTTTGCATCATTTTAAAGCTTAATGTTCACAGAATATTATGTATATTAAGACTCTTTGGAATTGTGTGTAATTCGATAGTTTAAATCTTCGAGAATCCAATAATTCGTTTTTAAAATTACTTTTTTGCAGGTTTTTGGTTAATCAATTATATCTATATTACAAAACAACAAAATATTACATAATTTTTATCTACGTACCTTCAGTCATTTGCTCTATCACCAAAAATAATTCACTTTTAATAATTAAACAGAGCACACTAATTTAAGTATGAATATATTTTGCAATAAATTAGCCGCTTCTTTTTGCATTTAATTCTGTTTAAGTTGTGACATGTATAGCAAACCAAAACAGCCTTGTTAAAATCCAGACCTACTTGGATGGAAAGAAGTACAACATAGGTGACTAAAAATGCAATGATAAAAATTTAAATGCATGATTGATTTGGTCTACTTTTGATCAGCTTTTTGGGTCAAATACAGAGAGTGAGTTGATCCAAAAATTGACAGTCATTCCTGGTTTCACTAGTTAGAGACTCTTGTGTAAAGATTAGACAAAACAAGTACATTTTAAAGTATAATTCTCTGTTTTGTTTGTTAGAAAAAAAACTTTTGTTTGAATACCTACAAATATTAAAATCATGCCCATGTCGTCTTGGATAAGCTTTTTCTTTAAGGATACTTATCAGAATGCTACAGTCGAATTAGCAAAAGGCTAAGTAGAAAATATTTTTTACAAGCTTTTATTTAACCGACATTCGATCGGCTTCAAATTTGGCACGCTTATATAGTTGCGGTGACAGCATAAGAATGTAGTGTGATGAAATTGACAGCTCCTTCTTACTCGAAGGGGGAGGAGTGGGGTACAGTTGAAGTACGCCCGATTTCGTTGAAATTTAGTGTGTTGGAGTACTTGGAGATGGAGATAGCGAATTTCTAATTAGATTTTAAGAATTCAATACGGCAGATTCAAGATGGACGATTTTTAGTCAGCTTTTACTAAGCAATTTTAACAAACTTATGCACATCCGATTGCCTTTAAATTTGGCATGCATTTATATTTCCGGCGACACTACAATAACATGTCATTATTAGTAAACCCTCCCCCCTACGAGGGGAGTGGAGGGGGTAAAACACCTAAGTTTGTCCAATTTCAACCAAAATTGGTACACGGGGGATTTTAGGGATAAAGAATACGAATTTTAGATCAGATTTTAAAAATTAAATATGACGCGGATTTAATATGGACGATTTTCCGTAATGTTTTTAACCAATTTTAACTGACTTATCCACATCCGATTGTGTTCAAATTTAATACGAGTTTATAGTTACGGTGAAAATACAATAATATGGTATTCTCAGGTAACCAACTCCCTCTAGCGAAGGAAGTAGAGGGAGAAAAATATTTAGTTTGTTCGATTTTAATCAAAATTGGCATACAGGGGTTTTTAAGGAGGGGGATTACGAATTTTTTATTAGATTTTAAAATTTAAATATGGCGGATTCAAAAAGGACGAATAAAAGTTAAAATCCTAAAATTAAGTGTGTGTGTTCCAACTTGTTATGCGTTTATAGTTCCGGCGACAATACTATAATATGGTATTATTAGGTACACACTTACCTCTAATGAGCGGAGTGGAGGGGGAAAAAGATTTAGTTTGTTTGATTTAAATCAAAATTGGCATACAGGGGTTTTTCGGAAAGGAGATATGAATTTTTACCCAGATTTGAAAATTTCAATATGACGGATTCAAAATGGACGATTTAGGGTACGAATCTAAAAATTAAAAAATAAATTTTTATTAAAAAAACTTTTAAAGAACACGCTTTTATTAAATGCACTCAAAAGTAGAAAATAATTTTTTATCTCTTTTATACCATAATAAAAGCAGTCTTAAAAAACAAAAGATAGCGAGCTTTCTCTCAAAACAGGTAGTGATAATCGTAGACCCGGGTGTCGCACTTATGTGCTCATCAGTACGGTGCAAGAAATTAATCTAAAACAGGATTCAGGCAGATGTACACTTGATTTCTATTAGTGTATACTATTGTAAGGCACTACCAGCTTAGTATGCCCGACAGCTTAAAATTCAGTGTGACATCCTTAAAAATGTCACAGATAATTTACAAAAAAAATTATCACTCGAGTTATAGAAGACGGTTGGTCTACAAGAAGAGCATCCACCCATTTTCAAGTTGATAAAGAGATGATAATGCGATGGAAAAAGCGCTGGATTGAAAATAATTCAGCGGATAGAAAGATGGATCAGGACGACCAAAAATAAGTTGTTAAGTGCACGATGAGAGACTTATTGACCATCTCAGACCAAATCCTTTTTCAAAATCGGTTAAAGCAGCTAATGTAACATTATTTTTTTTCAAACGACCGGAAAATAACCACTTTCCGTACGATTTTTCATACGGAAAGTTCTACATTACTAGGCATGTTCTTTCGAAATATTTCCACTCTCCAGAAAGGACCTTTTTGTTCAATTTTCCGGTCTCTTGATCTTTTTCCGGTCCCATTTTTGGTCAAGTTGGCTATGACTTCTTGTTGACAGCTTTTCTTGTTTTTTGGGCAGTTTTGACACTTCTAAAAAAGCTGTTTTAAATTTGTTTCAAAAGTTTTGTTTACAAAAATGGACTCAGATCTAGAAAATGAGTTGAATCCGGAGGAAATAATAAAAGCTGCTTCAAGAATCACATACACCGAAAAATCGACCACCCATTTTTAATTCTCAAAGTAAGAGTATACTATAAATATAAATAAATAAAGAACAAACCTAGAAATCTGCCTTTCATGAGCTCTTTTATCATTATTTTGCTTGATAAGTTGGCCATGATTGGCCATAACTGGTCGTCAGTCATCACTGATTTAGCTGTGTGAAGCTAATAGGCACTATACTATAATTTTTCTAATGTTTTATACAATTTTGCACAAGCTAAAAATACAAAAATCATTTCTAACCAAAAAACTATATTTTTTTTTCTTAGTTTTCATCTTAAAAACTACCGGCCTTAGCGGCAATGGCTATCTAGCTAACAACAAGCAGAAAATATCAGGGGACTGTTCATAAATTACGCAACGCGGCTAGACGTCGACGAAAGTGATAGATACAAAAATGTTATTTCTGATCGTTTGAAAAAAAAAGTACGTACGATACACGACCGGAAAGTGTCTTTACATGTCTCCGCAGGTTTACGGGACTCGCCTGCGGCTCGCCCTGTAAATTTCCTGTAAAGACCAATTTTCCGATCTAGTGACGTAAATACCTATTCCGGGTTCTATAGCAACAGTAAATAGAAGAGTAACGAAATCAGAAGTCTCTTGTCGAGTTGCTGCAAAGAAGCCTTTTCTAACAAAAGAACAAAAACAGGCCAGAGTGATTTTTGCACTGACCAACGTTCTTCGTGATAATGACTTCTAGTAGAAGGGGTTTTCACTGACAAAAAAATTTTTTAATCATATTCAAGCAGCAGGAGAATTTTAGTTTATCGTCCACGAAATTCTAGATTTGAACCCGAATATACAAACCAAATTAAAAAAGCTGGACATTTTTCTGTAAGCATGTGGGGCTGGTTTAGTGCTAGATGTTTGGGTTTTTTTGGAGAATCGAAGGAAGATTCAATAGTGAACGATATACTGAAATCCTTGAAAACGTTATGCTGCCATCTGTACAGGATTTATATGAAAATAATGACTTCGTTTATCAGCTGGACAACTGTCCAGTACACACGGCTAATGTTGTTCGCCAATGGTTTCAGAATAATAATATAGGAACACTTCCTTGGCCAGCCAACAGCCCTGACGTTAGCGAAATGCTGAAGAGTCAAGGGTCAGGAGACCATCAGTATTTTCAAAATTTAACCTTTTCAATGCCCAGACGTTTGAAGTTTGTAATAGAGAAAAATGGTGATCCTATTAAATACTAAATTATTTATTTTAGTTCTTTTTTAAGTTAAAATAATTAGTATTGAGTTTACCATCTTTTTTGTCCTAATCCAAGTTTTCTATTCGTCGAATTGTTTTCAATCCACCGCTGTTTCCATCGTATTATTTTTATTCTATCAACTCCAAAATGAGTTACTGCCCTCTTTATAGAACAGGCTTTGTCCGTTACTCGAGTGATAATTTGATATTGTTCAATAAAGACTTTACTAAAACATTATTTTTGCTGATTTTTTTAGTATTATGCAAAATTTAATATAAAAATAAGGTTACCTTTAATTTAAGTAAACAAATATTTTCAGTTTTAGAGACCTTTTTTTAAAGAATATGACAAATTGTCGTACTTTCGAAGTTTTTAGGCGTTTTAGCTGGTAATCCGTATATATTAGAGACATAAAGCTATTTGTAACTCATCGCGGTATAAGTATCCGCATCCAGTGAGAACAAAGCACATTGATTGGTCAGAAACTTGTAGCACGTTCGAAAAGAGCAGATATATACTAATTTAAGGTGTTTCTGAATGCAATAGGTGCTGAGATACGATACGTGTGCCGTAACGATACGTGATACCTAACGCATCTCAACACCTATCGCTTTCAAGGACACCTTAGATTAGCATATATCTGCTCTTTTCGAACGTGGTACAAGTTTCTGACCAATTATACGGCGATGAGTTAAAAATAGCTTTATGTCGCTATTATACACTTTTAGAAAGGTCAATTTTGTGACTGCATGTATGTGTTTTTTTCGAAATCAATTGAACCTTCAATCTGTGGAAAAATTAAACGTCTCTACGAAGGCAGATATATTTATCTTGACACATACGGAGATGATAAAAGATAGCGAGCTTTCTCTCAAAAAAGGTAGTGACAACCTTAGACCCGGATTTCGCCCTTGTGGTGCTCATCAGTACGTGCTCGAGGAGAGGCTCGATAATGCACTTTGGTGTACAAGCCGATGGCATTTTGAGGCATTTTTAACAAAAGATTCTGGTAAAAAATGCCTATGACGACCGAGCCACCCTGCAATTTGACAGATGGTTGTGTTTTACATGAATCCTGTTTCACATTAATTCCCAGCACCGAACTGATGACCACCACAAGTGCGAAACCCGGGTCTACAGTTATCATTACCCTTTTACAATATATAACTACAGGGTAGATTCTACTCTAGCGGCTTTAGGGAAGAGGTTTTAAAAAATGCTAAAAGCGAATCTATAATGATTTTGAACTTAGGGGCCCCCAACTGGAGGACCAGGTCCTACCAACTATTTTTTTTCAATTACAAGGTACCACTTGGGGTACCTTTTTGAAAAGCTTGATAAGAAACAAATTTAACGCACTAGTTTTTTTATATGTGTGCAATGTGTCGAAAATTTTAAAATCTTAGTTTATTTTGAAGCTGAAACAATTGACAATATTTCTCCATTTACTAAGCGGAATAAAGAAAATGATACAAAAGAACATCACTGATGGTTTATTTGGGGGCCCTCACTGAAGGCCCAGTGCCTATCAACTTTTTTTTCATGAGGAGTTACCACTTGTGGCACCTTTTTGGAAAGCGTCTTAAAAAAGAAATTCGATAAAATAAATTTTTTTGACATATGTCAACCCATGTGTTAAAAATTTAAAAAAAAACATTTTTTTATCGTTAAGAACAGTTGAGTGAAAAAGGAAATCGTGAGCTTTGAATCTATTTCCCTTTATCTAATATCTAGTGAATTTAAAAAAAGTAATTAGGATGCGCCTCCCAAATGGGGCGCCAATAATGTCCTTGTGTGGTATTCTCTTTTTATCCGCTTAGTAAATAAAGAAATATGTGGTTTATTTTGAAGCTAAATCAATTGACAAAATAATATATTTTTTTTAATTTTTGACACCTTGGTTAACAGATGTCAAAAAAATAACTAGTGTGCTAAATTTACTTTTTAACAAGTTTCCAAGAAGGTGCCACAATGGTACCTTCTTAATTAAAAAAAAAATAGTTTGTGGGCCTGGGCCTCCAGTTGGGGGCCCAATTTTTTTTTTATCATGGGCGGAAATTCCATAAACAATCATGAAAGAATCGCTTTTATAGCTTTTTTTAAAACCTCTTCCCTAAAGCCGCTAGAAGCACCGTTCCATTTAAGGTATCCACCCTGTACACTATATCATTTTCTAAGTCCTTAAAAAATTAACTTTTTAAAGATATTCAACGGACGATATTTACGAAGGACTATGGTTTAAGAAAAGTTTGGTTTGAAGATTACATAATCTAATCTAAAAATTGATTTTAAGCCGAACCGTACCGCAATTGATAAAATATTTATACCTGACTAAAATAAGACGCGTAGGGCCATTTTTTTCTAAAAACAGTCCAAATAATCCGTAAAAATTAATAAAATCTAGAAAAACAAGAAATCTGAGAACTATCAAAGTGACACGGAATATAGCATACTATATCGTAATATACTCCATTACGTTATCGGTTTCAGTCCCGGAAATGATACATTACATCACTAGTCCGGGAAAGTAACTAAAAAAAATAAGAATAAAATAATGGATTTCCCACTTATAAAACGCTGTACGATACACGGCCGTGAAATGTCATTAAAGTAAAGTATCCGGACTCCGCTCCTTCGTCGCCTTGTCCGTAAACATTTAGACTTGTACTTTAGTAGAGCATTTCCCGGCCTTGTAATGTAAATTACTATTACACCACTGTCAAGAGATCTACTTTAAGTTACAAGCTTTTATTTAACTGGCGATGTACCTATATGTAAATACCGTGAAACGGGGTTACTTTGAACCGGAGTGTAACTTTGATCAATTAGCTGCCATTTTATTTAATCTAATATATTTCTGAAAATTGTGGTCTTTTAGCAAACCAAAAAATGTTAAGGGACTTAAATATATATGATATATGTTGCTAAGCCAAAAAATTAAATTGTTTTGACATAACCGAAAAATAATCATAGGAAACGTGTGACATCATTTTTCATATTTTTTTTTCCTTCCAGAGGTTTGGGCATTCGAACAGGAAATATAACATTTTCTATCGGGAAGATCAACTTCTTAGCTATATTGTAGCAATTTTAGAGTAATTAAAATCTCACTTGTTACTATTATAAAAAATAAATAAAAAAATTTGATCAAATTACTATATAACCTGGAGTAACTTTGAACCTGGTGGACAATTTATAATTACAGTTTTTTAAGTAGTTTCTATGATTTTGTTGTGGTGGGTAATGGATTCTCTGCATTTTTGTTTGGGTCACACCACCTTCTGAAAATGATGGTAAATTTACACCAAAACCTTTTATCAAATCATATTTTCATAATGACCCAAACAAAAATGCAGAGAATCCATTGCCCACCACAACAAAATCATAGAAACCACTTAAAAAAAAGTAATTATAAATTATTTTTTCCACAGGTCGATAAAATATATCATAAAAACTACCAAAGCCACACACAGACCGCCGCGCGCTGCGGAAAACTAAAATTTTCTTTAAGTTTCGCTGGATATACAGTATGTTAATGTTTTTTATGATTTTTTATTATTTAGTTTACTAAAAATTTTGTGTTTTGTTGTTTTTTCATAAATTTGTATTAAAAAGCCCGACTGGTGAATGGACTGTGTCTGAAACCAGTCCCAAGTAACATTTTAGGGCATATTGGGAAGTTGGAAGGTTAAGATAACCAATCATACATCAAAACATGCCCCGTTTTCCTTCAGAAAACTACTTTGTAGTATAAGGTTTGAAAATAAGTTTTAAATTAGAACAAATAACTTTAAGAAACGGTCATTATATGTACGATATTTAAAAGGTTTTCTTTTAGAATATTTTTCGAATTATTTTCCTGGTATCATGTCTTCAAAATTGTTTTGAATACAAAGTTAAAAGAGAAGGTAAATTGATGGTAAACTTGACTTGAGATTCTACTCTGAGGTCTCCGCCTTGTTTGGGCATTTCTTGGTCAACATTGCTTGTCAAAAGTTTTTAATAATGTCCTGAAGAAATCTCTCAATTTTAAAAACTTTTTTGGTTTAAAACTGAACTCAAAGTTACTTATTTCTGACCTACAGTTATTCCTCAAAGTTAGGGTTTCTTTTGGAATAATTTTTAGGACAAAAAATTGTTTTTTTGACCATATAAGTACAACCTAAAAATATGTTCGAACTTTATGGAATAATAAGATTTGATTAGGTTAAAACCTCAGCTTTTTTTTCTTGATGGGAAGAAAGTAGTTCTGGTAGAAAACAACAAAATTCCTTTGCGTCACGTGTCCTCTAAAGAACCGTCATAATCAGCTGTTTAGATTAATCAATAATCATAACTTTAATGTTCCTTCTCAGTTTTTCCAAATTATAAGATATTTCCTTAATTACTATTTTATCTTCAACCCTTGTTTGGATTTTGGGCTATTATATACCTACCCTCCTATCATAAAAAGGGATAGAAAAAACCAGATGGAAACTCAAAATTCAAACAAAGAAAGTAGATGTTCAGGTGAAATTTGGGTTTGATCGTCAAAAAGGATACTCTGTGTTAAAGTACCTACCTAGTAGTGGTGATCCTGACAGTTTTGTGTTTTAACATGCCAAAAGAAAAAAGAAACAAACCTTTCAGAGCATCAAGCAGTTTTTACAGAATAGTTAAAGAAATTAAAAGTGATGGTGGAAACCCAACAAGTCCTAGTGGATCTTAACAAGTGCCGAACACAACCAACGGGAATGCACACAATTTTTTATGCTCGCACATGTCGTATGTCAAGTTATGACATTTGCGAGCGTAAACGATTGTGTGCATTCCCATATGATGGAACTTTTTCGAATTGTTTGCTTGCTTAATTGCTCACCAGCGTAAATCCGCCTTTATGTCAACAATCAACATGACAACTGACAACCAAACAATAGGCAGGGGATGTGCGGGGAACAATAGGCAATGGATTCGAAAAATGGATAAATCGTTCTTGATGCAAAATTAAATTTGAGGGAAAAAACACGGTTAACACGACTTTTAGGGCACGGTCACCAAAAAAAGGTAAGCCGCCATGTTTTTTTCTCTTTTTTAACAAGTTTTTATTACTTTTATTTAAAAAAGACTACAAAATCTTTATGGAAATAATTGCTTTACACTTGTTCCATAGCCAAATATTAAATTATGATAACAAATTGGAAATAATATTTAATTAGTGTTTTCCAGGAGCATAATTTTCGTGATTTTTTTTTGTTAAAACTGCATGTTTCGAGGGGCGCGTGAATTTTGTAAAAGTAACAGTAAACAATTCAACAAAAACATTTTCGGCGCATGTCGGTTTCCTCCCATTAATAGTTTAAAATAGTAGTTTAACACCTATGATTAAAATATAACTCTAAGTTGTTGTAGGCCATGGACATAATTATTATTTTTTTCTTTTTTTATTTTCATTCAAAAATATTTTCATCTCCTTCTATTCTGACAAGTAGAGGGCACTTCAGTCACAGACAAGGGCACTGAGAGGGCATTGTGTACAATAGGACATAAATTAGGATGAGCATTTATGCAGATGTGTACATATGTCCCAAAAGTTGGTAGAAAGTGTCCTCTGGGCAAATTCACCTTCAGGAATAAAAATTAAATAACCTATTTTATCCCACAAAATAACCTTGGTTTTTGTCCCCACTTTGGTAAAAAGGCGGGAAATTTCCCTCTTTTTTTGACCTCCAGTTTTTCATAAGAAAAAATTACTAGCTTCACTCGGGAATATTTTACCATATTTTAACCAAAAGTGTTACTTGGAGTTAGGGGTAGAACTGGTGAAGATGGCCAAAAATGAAAAAGTTTTTTCTTTTGGCAGGAATTTTCCTTTTATTTATATTCAACTTCGCTATGGACATTCGGAATTTCTAGTGATTGCCCAGCATTCCTCCAGGATTTGTTGATCTGATCGTTTGTGTTCGCCTATAAAACTTGAGGCACATTGATGATCCCTAACAAAGATGAATCAAGTCATCAAGAGAAGATTATCTAATGCTCTAGAGGTCTCAAATTCAAATCCTGGTTAAAGAAGAACTTTTTTCCGATTTATTCCCTCACCCTTTGCCCTCTACGCCACAAATATTTTCTGTAAATTTACAAGGGCGCTAAATCTTCCCTTCATTTTGTAAATATGTTTGGCTGAAATTATTAGTTGTTAATTCGCCATCTGACACCTCCAATAAAACGTTATATGTCGTGTATCGTTGGTTGATAGGTAAATAAAAATTTGTACAACTAATATGATCGTGAATGTGTACCTCCTTGACTTTATAACATCTCTAGGTTTTTAAAGCTGCAGAAGGCTTCAAAGATCTCCCCACTACTAACAAATGAATTGGACGAAAAGATTTCCGAATAGCCAGTCAAAACCCCAGTTCCCCGATAGCTCAGTTGGTAGAGAATTAGACAGGTATTCTAGAGGTTCCGGGTTCAAATCCTGGTCGAGGGAAAACTTTTTTCCAATTTATTCCCTCACCCTTTGCCCTATACGCCACAAATCTTTTCTATAATGATTTTTACTTGAGTATTAAAGCCAAAGAATTACCTTGGTACCAAATAAAAAGCGTTAGTTGCTTTGGAAGAAAAAATGTTTTTAAAACTCTTTTTCTATTTTTTTTTCGACGTCTGTTCTCGGTGCATAAATTACATTTATTAAAAAATCCAGTGTTACATCCCCAACTGTTTCTCTTATACTTGTTTTAGATGTCATATAGCGCACAAATGTATATCCTAACTGGAAACTAATTACTTGGTATATCGATTATAAATGGAAACCTAGTTACAGCTAGGTCACTGCGCTTTTAATCTACACTACTAAATTGATAGGCCGTGCCATCTGTAATTATGTCAAGCTATCAGAGTTAATAAATATGACTATTGGCTTACCTGCCTAATACATATCTATAATGTTTTACTTAAATTAAACATCCTCTCTTTCCGTTTGCTAACCTACATTTTTCAGTTTACGCTAATTTAACTCCTTTAAAACTTAATTTTTCACGTTTTACTAAAAAGAGTTCTTTTTTAGCATCCCTATAACTATACCACTACTAAAACAGCGTGAAAAGAAAAATTTTTCCTTTGAAGTAATAAAGTGTGCCAAATATAACTTTCGAAAGTAACTTTTTTTGCACCCTATATCATTTGGGATTTATAACACACTCCAGAAAGAAAAGCACGATATCAGAAGATTTTAAAAAAATTACGGCATTGTCCTGAGTATATTTTTTGTTTGTCACCTCCGTTCTCATCTTGGAAACTGTACAATGAAAACTTTTAAAACTTTCTATTCTAACATAAGTCCATGCGATGCCTCCGATATTTAATAGACCTTCCATCTACTCGCATTTTAGTGAGCTTTGAACGTATGTGGCGGTCATTTTGACAATTAACTTGTGTACTAACTGTCAACAGTGTCAAAAATGGCGGCGGTATACGTGTAAAAGGGTACTAAAACGGTGGTATCGGTCCATGTAAACTATCTTTATGAAATACTCTCATATTTGCAGGGTTACTATTTGCAGGAAAACTTAACAACAACTTTCTTATTTTAAATTGAACACCTTGTATATTTTTGCATTTCTGGATTCTACAAAATATTTTTGGTACATTTTGTGTATAATGTCCTATACCTATGTTCAACTGTTTTTAAAATATTGACTGGTGAAAATTGACATTTTTTAACTTTTACAGCTCGTAATATCGAAACGGTTAAGGATAGAGCAAAACGGTTTGTTCATTTCTGTCTTGATTTTTCGTTTTATACTATTTTGAACCCTGGGTTAAACTAACCTTGCGATATTTTAACCCTGGGTTTAGATATAAAATGATAGCTTGTGAAAAAAAAAGATAGGAATGCAGAAACCGTTTTACTCTATTCTTTACCGTTTCGATGTTACGGGCTGTCAAATTTAAATATGTCAATTTTCACCTGTCAATATTTTAAAAACAGTTGAACATAGGTATAGGAAATTATACATAAAACGTACCTAAAATATTTTCTAGAATCCAAAAATGCAGTTCAATTTAAAATAAGAAAGTTGTTGCCAAGTTTTCCTGCAAATGGCAACATTGCAAATATGAAGGTATTTCATAAAGATAGTTTACATGGATTTATGTTACAACATAAAGCTTGAAAAGTTTCCATTGTATAGTTTGCAAAATATTCTAATAGGTTACTCACCTTGGGACACCCGGTATATTGAGAAGAAACGATAAAATTTTGCCTTTATTTATTATTTGACATTTAAGCTCGCTTTAAAAAAATCAGGTTGGCGATATGGTTGGTTACCCACTCATGGTGAAAACCTTGATGGTCCGCCAATCAGCGGCGAGCAGTCCATGAAACCAAGGGATTGAAAGAGCATTTGTATTCAGTGGAATTGTTTATTGTAAATAGCTTAGCAGGCTTTCGGCCTTAGGTCATCATCAGAGCTAATTGTCAATTTTGTTAGATTCCAATACATAAAAAGCTCGGTGAATGTCAAAGCGTTTATTTGCATTATATTCTTGAAGTTGTGTGTGCTTACAGACTACTAAATTCTGGGTTTTGTTTTAACAGGTTACAAGCAAATACTTAAGGTAAAATATCACTAACATTTAATCCAGATAGAGCCACTGTCCCTTTAAAAGTCAAACCTGTTATTTTGCCATATTTTTTTCCGTTAAAAATAAATTTAATGTTCTTTTAAAAGGACAGTGGCAAAATGTACTATGATATTCTTGCAAATATTTATTATGATATTGAAAACAAACTAGTATAGATATAGTGTAGGGGCATATGTTGATAATTTCGTTTTGCGACTATGTAGGATTGATAGCTCTTTAGTCACACCATCAAGTGTTACTGAGTGTTTTGTTCGCATTCGTGTAGAAGGGGTTGATATGACGACGTCTTTCAAGATGACGGCCAAACATCATAAAAAATACAACTTTCGCAAACTGGGCATGATTATACTAGATTCTATATAACTCGACGACTATTTCAAAAAATTTACTCTGAAGGTCATACGACCTTAAATGACCTTGAATCGCAAAAAAACAAAATTTTTGCTATTTTTTTTCAAAAAAACTTTAATAATTTGACGTTTTGTCACACCAACTTCATTGTACCTCAAACTATTAGGCATGTATGACAAATTAGATCCTTAGAGTTTGATGCAGTTTAAAGCTTATTGACCTTGAAAAATACCCAAGCAAAATTAATAAATTGCAAAAATAACATACTAAAGGGTGCTATTCATCATTAAAGCTACACACAAGGATAAAAAAGTCAAGTCCAACAATTCTGCTAAAAAAAGTTTGTTCAGCTATGACGCCTTTCAATATAGCGGCTGATATAACAAACTGGTATAACCACATTTTATCTTGTAAAAAGTAAAAATGAGAAGGTGGTCATCAATTCTTATCGACTTATCTCCGCTCACTAAGAAAAGAAAGTTTAGTTGATGCATGACATTAATTGACCTTGAAAATATCACGCAAATATGAAAAAGCAACTTTTTGTAGTGTTTTTTACAATTCACCACTACGCAAAAATTTTAAGTGCCGAAAATGAAATTACCATATTAGCCATAAATAAACACTTCATTTTAAACCTCCCCACCATTTTTTTAATTTGGCGTCCCAGATGTTTATGCTATACCCCGGTAAAATTGACCTATATGCCTGTTGTTTTTAATAAGTTTCGGAATTGTGAATTTTATGTTCTACTCACTTTTCTAGCCCACAAATTCATTAAAATTGCCTATAAGAAAGTTAAAAGAAATTAGATATACATTAACATAATCTGATCCAAATGTTTTAGATACCACTTTCCCAAACGGCGGTCGAAAAACAATAAAAAATTCTTATTATGCCAGTAGGGCATGACTATACTTGTTTAATAAAATTCAAGGATGAGCATTTAACAGCTATTTAGTCAGATATTTACGTGTTAGCGGGTTTTTTATTCGCAGCCGTGTAAAAGAGGTTGATATGATGTCATATCTCAAGATGGCGGTCAAAAATTATAACAACGCAACTGGAACAAGATTATAGTCGATTCCATATAACTTGAAAACGAGGATTCCAAAAAAAAATATTTTAATGTCATACGACCTTAAATGACCTTGAAAATCGCAAAAAACAAGATTTTTGCTATTTTCTCTTCAAAAAATCCTAATAATTCGACTTTTAATGTTCCCCAAACTATTAGGCGTGTATGCAAAATTCGATCCTTAGAGTTTGATGCAGTTTGAAACTTCATGACTTTAAAAAATACCCCAAAATTAACGAATTGCAACAATGACATACTAAAGGGCGCAATTTATCAACTATTAAAGTGAAGAGAATCAAAGAACCAGGTACCTTTAACATGGGGAAAAAGGTTTCGGCCAAATTCCCTGAAATGTTGATATGTTTTTGTAATTCGACTCATTAGAAAAAATTGAAAAAATTAAATTTTTCTTAATTTTTTAAATGTTTTTTTTTAATTAATTTTACCAATTCTTCTTTAGAATTTCGGAAAAGACAAACAGAGGGCATCCAAAGTTATAATATGTAGGTAGAGTTTTTTTTTAATTTTGGGCAATTTTTTTAAAACATAGAATAAATACTTTAAACATGTTTCAATCGAAAATATTATCTCAAAGTCTTCATAATATCTTACGGAAATGCCATATACAGAGTGCCCCAAAAAATTATTTTTTGTCTTTTTGTCCCATTTCAAGCCAGGTAAATATTTAATGTAAAATTGACCCTACGAAAAACATAATTTTTGATCACCCCGTATATTTATGACAGATTAACTATCAAATATTTTTAAGTTTGCAATGCAAATCGAAAATAGAAAAAAAACGAACGTTTAAAACAAAATATTTTAAATGTAACATCATAATATAACATTTAAGTCAGGACACACTCTGTATTTTAAATTTTGTGTATTATCATTTGTATTTTCGAAGACCTTAACGAAGTAAAAGAACCGATCCATTAGAAGATGAGTTATATCATTTAAAATAGAACAAAAATAAGAAACACTTAATAACAATCTTTGGACACCCTGTATAATATAATTTAAATTATGAATTTAAGGATTTTTGATGTGACCATTTTTAAAGTATAAATACTAAACTTGTTTAGAAAATTGCCTAAATTGAAAAAAAAATTCTACCTATGTATAACTTTTGACGCCCTCTGTATCTCAAATCTCAGTATAATTTTAATTATACTGGCCAAAATTCTAGAGAAGAATCAGGAAAATCAATTTAAAGAAAATATTTAAAAAAGGAAATGGATTTATTACATAAACTGGCTTAAAAGAGGAAAATGTACGGAAAACATGACATTTTAAACAACCTGTATCTTATAAACGTCTCGACAGAAAAGTTTGATTTTTAAAATTTTTTCTTATGAGACCAAGTACAAAGACATATAAAAATTTCAGTGAATTTGGCCGAGACCTTTTTCCCCATGTTAATGGTACCTGATTCTTTGGTAGCAAAGATAAGAAGGTCAAGTCCAACAATTTTGCGAAAAAAAATTTGGCTGATAAATCAAAATGGCGACAAATCCACTATATTTTATTTTGTTCAATTCTGTAAAAAAGCAAATTTGACAAGATGGGCATTAATTCTTGTTGATTTGTCTCCGCTTACGATAAAAAAAAGTTTAGTTGATGCATGACCTTGATTGAACTTGAAAATACCATGTACATGTGAAAAACCAGCTTTTTGTAGTGTTTCTCTAATAAATACTTCATTTTAAACCTTCCTACCATTTTTGTGATCTAGCGTCCCAGATGTTTATGCTATACCCCGGTACATATTACCTGTATGCCTGTTGTTTTGGATTTTTGAATTTTATGTTCTACTCACTTGTCTAGCCAACAAAGTCATTTAAATTACCTGACCTGTTTTAAATGCAATTTTCCAAAATGGTGGCAAAAAAATCATAAAAAAAATAATTAAGCCAGTAGGGAATGACTATACTTGTTCATGAATATTCATAATAAAATTAAAGGATAAGGATTTAACAGCTATTTAGTCACAGATTCATGTGTTAAATAAAAATGTTTTTAAAAACATGCCGAATTGCTGTATTTTGTCTTTTTGACACAGAGTTTTACTCGTAGCCTCTTACTTAACAAATAAATAAACTGTATAAAAAAGGACGAAAATCCAAGTCATTTTTACCCAGGTATAATTCAAAGTTTATCCTTAAAATGCTGATTTTATCTCTGAACCTGAAGGTTTTATAAAGAGCAGTTTTCATATTTTATACAGTATTTTCAACGTCGATCGAGGTCACACATGAACCAATCCATTTTTTTCTTAGTAAGCGGCGATAAGTCCACCTTGACATTTTGTTTTGTTTACAAAATTGAATAAAATAAAACATAGTGGATGTGTTGCCATTTTTATATATCAGCCGCCATATTGAAACGCGTCACAGCTGAACCAAAATTTTTTCAACAATATTGCTGGACGCTGTTGTTTACTTTAATAGTTCTTAAATAGCACCCTTTAATATGTTGCTTGTTATTGTGGTTTTTGCGATTTTCACTGTAATTTGAGGTCGGAAAACTTAAAAGTGAATGTTTTGGAATGCTCGTCCTCAACTTATTTGGAATCAAGTATAATAATAGCCTGGTTGCAAAAATTGTATTTTTATGATTTTTGGCCGCATTCTACAAGGATGCGAACAAAATACCCGGTGACAAGTGAATGTGCGACTAGATAGCTGTTAAATCCTCTTCCTTAAATTTTATTATAAATGTTAATAAACAAGTATAGTTATACCCTACTGGCATATTTAGAATTTTGTGAATTTTCGACCGCCATTTCGGAAAATAGCATCTAAAACACCTGGTCCAGAATATGTTAATGTATATCTAACTTCTGCTAACTATCTTATAGGTAACTTAGATGACTTTGTTGGCGAGACAAGTGAGTAGAATACAAAATTCACAGTTTCGAAACTTAATAAAAACCACATGCATATAGATCATTTTTACCGGGGTATAGCATAAACATCTGGGATCCCAGATTTAAAAAAAATTGTGATTAGGTTTAAAATTAACTTTTTAATAATGGCTAACATATTAATTTCATCTCCGGCACTTAAAGTTTTTGCGTAGTGGTAAATAAAAAATACAACAAAAAGCTGGTTTTTAACTTGTACATGAAATTTTCAAGGTCAATCCAAGTCATGCATCAACTTAACTTACTTTTTCATAGTAAACTGCGATAAGTCAACAAGAATTGATGGCCACCTTGTCATAGTTTTTTTTTTCGAAATAGGACATGAATGAATGAGTGCATGTAGAAGTGCGGGCGGGAAAATTCCCATGTACGTAGGGAACCTTGCTGGGCCCGTTGCACGCCCACTATCCATAGTTTATCCCTGGAAGCCTGCCCCTTTCAAAAAAGAGCAGATTTTAGTGGGCTGCAACCTTCTTACATTGCCTGGGACCAACAGATAGTGCCCAAGGTGCGACTATTCTTCGTCCTCGATGCACCATCGACACTCTGAGTTTCCGACGATTCCCAGCGTGCTTGTTGAGCCAACAGTGTCCTGTTAGGAGCCCTGTTGCTGGTCTCACATCCTTCCTGCCTAGGTGGAACAAGGTCTTCGATCAGGTGCTCTTCAGTCAGCTCTGTTTCGATTGGACCGTCCATGCTGACCATGATTTTGACCTGGAGGTTCCTGAGATCCATGGCCAATTTGTTTACATCAGCGGCGTCAGTAGGCGCCCCTGATGCGGTGGTAGAGTATCTAATAGGTACTTGTGCAGTTCCTTGCCAGGCCTCTTGTGTTGAAGAAGATCTACTGGGTCTTTGAACAGTTCCTTGTTAATCTTTATCTTTAGTTATTTCACTGGGCACCTCTTCGGTTCCCTGTGTTCCCTTCTGCTTGTCGAAGGATCCTTCTGGAATTCCCTCACAGACCTGTAAACTTTCTAAAAACGCCTCCCCAGCACTTTGGGGAGGGCGCTAGATACAACAGGGTGTGCCTAGTTTCCTGAGAAATGTTTTTATTATGGTGCCTCATCCACGTGGCCCTGGTGTTTATGCCAAGACCCCCACACCCATCTCCGATCACTCAGAGAAGTCGAGAGCGAAGCAGAGTTAGGTTCACCTAAGCGATCCCTATCTTTGGCACACTGGCTCCAAAGAGCTGCGTTCCAGGGGTGTGCAGTATGCTGTTCCCCAACAGGATTTAGTCACTGACTTATGCACGCACCGGTTGAGAATTACGCAATTGAGATTCAGAGAATAGTTCCCTTGGGCCGGGGTAATGCTTGTATCTTGCCAATCCAACCCAACACAAGCAAATGCGCTCTTAGGACATAAGCGAAGTTTTATGCCCGCTGCGCCACATACTGAGCATTTCAGTGTCAAATAATGGGTCTGATTTGTTTTGGAATGAAGTGCTTCATATAACGACCAATAAAGTTACAAAAACATATTAAACGCTTTGTTTTTATAACAATATGTAAATTTAGGATTTATATTTGCATATTAAATGTTATAATATATATTAAAAAAAATATATTTAAACTTAAACAAAGGCAATAAATTGTATTTTAAAAAATCCAACTATTAAATGACATTAAAAAATAATTATATTATAAAACTTTTTGTACTTATTTATTTTTATTAAATTATTGTTTACTTCTTAAAATAAAGGTTAATTAACAATATTATAGGTGTAGTCATAAAATATTATTATAAGTAAATAAAAAAGTAATTGTTCCGTTTGTTTTAATGTTTAAAAATCCTACAGTACTATTTTTCAAAAATTATTGATTTAAAAAATATTTTGCAGTGTTGAAAATTACAACTTAGAAATTAAATTAGTCGATTTTAAAGAGGCTATTTCAAATTCTTTTTATATTTTTTATTACATATTTATAAATGAATAGTATATTTACTAATTTTAATAATCAATATATAAAATACCAGTTTTTATATTACTGAAATAAAATGTAATTATTTTTATACGTAAATATACCTTAGAAAAGATACTAAATTTAAGAGGAAGATGAAGAGATAATGGCATTTCTTAATTTATGAAAAAAATTAATATTTTCTGTACAAAAATCAAGTTTGATCTATTGGCGTATAGTAAACATTTTTGGCTTTTGTTTGCTGGATACTAAACTTATGCATTACAGGTCGACTCCTGGGTACTTATTTTTGAAAGTGAGAGATGGGAGAATCTCCGTGGAGCTGTCGAGGATTGATCCCTAGCTCACGGTCCTCGAGAGAAAATATCTGCATTCTTGAGATATAGGGAGTGGCCGGGTCAATATAGTCCCTGGGAATACTGTTGCCAGTTTGTGCAACCAATCAAAACGCAACACATTTTGACCTACCAAACCAACTAAAATTTTTCTCGATGTACAGCTGGGTCCTTTAAATTTTAAGACGACTCTTAAAGCAGTTTTTGTTTTTAATTTGAGCAGTGTATTTTATTTTAATTTAATGTCAGTCAAATTATATGTCATTCTACTTCAAAAATTTATTTTCTACGTCAAAATCAAGTCACATAAAATTCTTAAATTTAGTCAAGAAACTCAGATCATGCCCCCACACACGACGAAGGAATTGAGAGCACGGATTGTAACGAAGCTAGAGGACGGATGGTTTTTTGCAGCTGTGGCAGAACATTTCAATCTCAACCGGAATACTGTATTCTTGATTAACAAAAGGTGTAGGGAAGAAAGAACGCTAGAGAGGAGAGGAGGATCAGGTACACCCGCAGTTTCCAGCCAGGATGAAGATGCAGCTCTCATCCAAAGACTCGAAGAGGACCCTTTTTTAACAGCAAAACAAGCTAGCATTTTTTCTCAGTTCCCAGGATGCAAGACAACTGTTTTCAGGATGATAAAGAGATCACACTTAAATTGCCGTGTTGCTGCTACTAAAACTGCGCTCACACCGCAACAGAAACACGCTTGCTTTTTGCTCTGAATTATATCAACAGATATTAAGATTTTTGGAACCGCGTGATTTTTACGGATGAAAAAACCTTTCAGTCATCAAAGAAAGGCAAAATTAGAGTGTATAGGCCAGATAACGCCAGATTCAATTCACAGTATGTGAGTCACTACCGAGCAGCTGGTCATTTTAGTGTGAATGTATGGAGATGGATGTCAGCGAGAGCATAGGGGGTGATATGGAGAATTAACGAAAGATTTGTGGGACAAACCTATTCAGAGATATTGGACAATGTTATGCTGCCAAGTGTGGAACAGGTTTTTCCAGAAAACAATTGTATATATCAACAAGATAATTGTCCGGTTCATACCGCGAACATCACAACAAGGTGGTTACAAGAAAACAAAGTTGAATTGCTTCCTTGGGCAAGTTACAGCCCAGATATGAACCAAATAGAAAATGTTTGGAGTGTTATTGTATACTGACTCCAACAACGCAGGTTCTTGCCACAAAATGCGGAACATTTCTGGGAAGAAATCACAACGATATGGGAAGACCTTGCAGGCCAAGAAAATTTCACGGTGTCTTTCTATGAATCAATGTTTCGCAGATTACAAAACGTTATCGACGTAAACGGAGACATGACAAAATATTGATTTTTTTTTAGTTTTTTGTGTATGTATTTATTATTTTTGGTACAAGTCTTATAAACAAAATAAAAAAATAAAGAAGACATTAGTGTAAGAAGTATAAGCAGTTCCCTTAAAGAAACATAGATCATCCTGTAGTTGTAAATAACCTAAAAAATTTTTAATGTCAACTTAATAGTATAAACTGCTCATAATAATCAAACACTTTCTGAAGTCGTCCTAAAATTTAAAGGACCCAGCTCGTTTGTTGTTATTTTTTACAAAATAGAGAATCAAGTTGCAAAAGAAAACGTGGACAAATCCAGGCCTTTATCGAGCCAACAAAAAGAACTGCTTACAGAATTAATCTACATTAGACCGAATATGTATAGGGGAACTTTCTCTGCTACATTCCCGTGTGCGCCAAGCGTTATTTTATGGAAAGAAATAACCGAATAATTTGTTTCGTTAAATCAAAGGGGTTTCTTTTGTCCAAAACATCCCTTGGAACCCCTAGTTGTTCCACTGCATCTTCCACGACTTCCCGAGCATCTTTCACTATCACATCATTTAAAATTATACTGTTGAAGCCTTCAACATTTATTTTAGCCTTGTATGATTACGCTTTTACTCAGAAAAAGCAAAAACAGATAAAATCAATTTAAAAATTAGGTCAGAATACCCGGGGATCGGCCTCTACTACTGGGTCTTACTAAGAGAACATGGCTGCTCTCTCGGGAGCAGCTCCCTATCTTAATTTTTCTTCAAGAATACGGTGTCGCCAAATTTTTAGTAAACCCCGCCTACTTCTCTCGCCTCTTATACTCCCTAACCGCCAAGAATAAGCACCCAGGAAATAATTATTACTCCCTGGTTAAATAAATTACATTTTTTGCCAATAAGTATCCCTCGAATCCAAACCCCAATTAAACTGGTGTTACCTTGAACCCCAGTCGTTTGATAAAAAGGCAATAATGAAGGTTTCGTAAAAAGTTAAAAATTTCAGAAACCGTTTACCAGTAGTGGTATGTATGAAATAAATACAATACCTTTTTTCCCTTAAGAGTGTTATATAACTTATAATAGCACATCCTAGGAACAAAAGTAGACAATGGGGAATTGTGGTTTGTGCGGTTGTTTTATTTTGTTTTGTTTTATCTTTTCCTAACCAAAAATATTTATTAGTTTGTAAAATACCTAATATTTTTGATCCCTGTTTAAGCAAAATTACCTTGACAATAAAAATGCACACATTTTTTGTCTATTCATATTTCGGGTGATTATTATTTATAGATCCAAGATTCAAGATTTCTTTATTGTTCTTTAGAAAAAATTATACGTCTATAAAAATAGAGTTCATCTCAAGCCCTGTTTCTACAAAAATAATAATACTAATTTATATTGAAAGCGGAAAATAATAAATTGAAGAATTTATAACAAAACTGAGAGAAAAAATCTCCTCTATAAAGTAAGTAAGAGTTAAAAAGTCTACTAAGTTGAAACAAAGATTATTTTTGACAAGCTTTTATTTAACTTGCAATGTTTGTGACTATCTATGTAACGAGATAAATTTGTTCGGGTGGAATCTTGCAACTTAATTTTGACCAACTTCCCGACATCCGATTATATAGTTGCGGTGATAACACAAGAATATAGAGTGATGAACTTGACAGCTCCCCCCTACTCCAATGGGCTGGTGGAGGGTACAGTTGAAGTACGCCCGATTTCGTTGAAATTTGGTGTGTTGGAACACTTGGGGATGGAAATAACGAATTTCGAATCAGAATTTAAAAATTCATAATGGCGGATTCAGGATGAACGTTTTTGGTCATCTTTTGCTAACCAATTTTAACTAACTTATACACATCCGATTGCCTTTAAATTTGGTATGCATTTATAGTTCCGGTGACATAATAATATGTCATTATTAGGCACCGCTCTCCCCTACGAGGAAAGTGGAGGGGGGAAAATACCTAAGTTTGTCCGATTTCAACCAAAATTGGTATTCGGAGGCAATTTGGGGATAAGGAATACGAATTTTTGATCAGATTTTTGGTCATGTTTTGCCAACTAATTTAAACTGACTTATCCACAACCGATTGTGTTTAAATTTGGTATGCATTTATAGTTTCGACGACAATACAATAATATGGTATTATTAGGTAAACACTTCCCTCTAACGAGGGAAGTGGAGGAGGGAAAAGATTTAGTTTGTTCGATTTAAATCAAAATTGGCACAAAGGGGTTTTTCGGAAAGAGGATATGAATTTTTGATCAGATTTAAAAATTTCGATATGGCGGATTCAAAAAAAGCATCAACGAGTAACCTTAAGGAATATGTTTACTTCCCTACGTATTGGGAAATCTCTTCGCTGCCTTTAAAAAAAATTTCAAGTTACCAGTTAGAAAACGCTACCCATCTACACATAATTTCTAAATACACATTGTTGTTCTCCAAAACAAAAAATGTAACAAACTGAAACAAATTTTACTACGTAATTCATATCTTAATGCTTTACTCAATTGAATAATTTTTAATACTGGTCGACAAAAAAAAAATTTCTTGTAACACAAAGCTGAATAGCATATTGTGGTAGAGTGGACCTATCCAAATACGAAAATGATAAAAAAAAATTGTAAAATTTTCTTGTTACATTTATAGTACCACATTTATTGTTACAATATTTTAATATCTATTGAAAAAATAATTTAAGAATTTTTTAACAGTGTATACATATAAATAGTAACTGAACACACTAATTAAACGCTGCGTTGCCTGGAAACGGCTTGACATATCATATTGCAGTGGCCTTCCTTTAACTTCTTTTGAAAATCGAGCCTCGTAAGTGGGGTCTCTTCCAAAAGTACCATCAACTCCCTAAAATTGCCAAATTTGAAACACTGTACGTATCACATGGTAAACGATTTACTGTCATCAGCTACTACCACTGACTTAACTAAATGTCATTTAAAGAACAAAAAAACAGTGGTCATTTACCTTCAAAATTTTTAATACGTTCACTAATGCCTATTATCCCTGACGCGTTTCGAGCAAATAAAGCTCATCTTTAAAGTTTTTCAATAAAACTTAGATCTAAAACAATATAACTTTGATCAGAATACAATTTCTTGAAAGAAAAACAAAAAAAACTATTTATAAAAAAGGCATACTAAACTTACAACAAAGAGAGACTCCTGTATGAACCATACCATAGTTTCTAAGGCCATACTTTAAAAAAATTAACATATAAAACATTCACATTTAAAAAATACAAAATATTTATTTTAGTTTTCGACAGACAAAGTAGTTGACATTTTTAGTTGTACTATTTCAGTAAAAAGGTTTTGTTAATTTTAGAGAAAGGCAGCTTTTAAGAAAAAGGACCACTGTTTTTTTTTAAATGACTACACTCCTTCACACTGAAGACCTTCAGAACCTTAGCTAAGTGTCCCTCTATTTTAAAATTTTAACGTCCTTTTTTTATTAGAGGCGAGAAAATTATGGTCTATAAACGGTTTTTGAGAAAGAAATTTATTATCCCTTGCTTGATCAATAGACAGATAGAGTTAAACAGGTAGTCAAAATTATATGTCTCTTTTTCTCCTTCGAATGGTTTGATAGACGACGTAAAGATTGTTGTGGTGGAAAATGAAATTGTTAAATTCATTGACTCAATAATGACTGAATCAACACTACCTAGCAACGGAAAGCCAATTATCGAAAAAAAGATGGCCGCCGATGTAGCCAATCGATTTGACGGGCGTATGGCGGGATGTTTGTTTTTCTTTTTATGTTAAGAGATTAAAATAATTTTTTAACAGTTTCTAGACCTGGTATGAAGGAACAGAATTAAATGTTAATGATTCTTTTATTCAATAATAGTTTAAGTTAAAGTAAAATAAATTTCAAATTGAATTGAAAAACTAACTGATTTAAATTAAAAAATTATCTATTATTTTTTAATCGCGGGGGTTTCATTCTTTTGAGTTGGGGTAAAATGGGGTTGTTTGAAGCCATTGTGTCACATTTTTCTTAGCATAATTCTTAAGTAGCAAATTAGCAAATTTAAGCAAAAGTTTTTAATAATAAAAATGGTTTGATGTCTTTTGCAATTGCAGCCTAGAAATGAAGTCATGTCTGCCCCGTTTATCAGGGTGTTAACAGTACCATAGTCACCCTTCTAACTAGTGAAAGGGGGGTCAAAACAAGTCAAAAATTTCATTTGACCTATGGGGCAAACTATGTTGGGAAATTGGAACCTTTGGTTGCATTATAACAAAATTATGATTGTTTTCCACAAACCAAAACTACAATTTTTTGCAAAAAAGTGTAGTTTTGTCTAAATGACTTCAAATTTGAAAAATGAATAGATGCTTATTTCTATCAAAATTTTAGAAATATTCTAACATTAATTATTTTACAACAGGGTCATTTTCGAATAAACAAAAATAAATATTTCCTCTAAATCCTTTAAATAAAAAAAAATAATAATGATTTCCTTGGAACTAGAGATTTAAAAAAAATTTGGCAATAACGCAAACTTATTCGCCGCATACGTGAGTGTCTGACCTTCGACCCTTTCTCCTCTCAACAGCACAGTGCATGGTGCATGTTCCGCTGTTTGTTATGAAGGTTGTCAGTTGCGCGAGTCTACCTGAGTGATTATTTTCGCGAGTTTTTTACAGTTTGGTGTGAAATTAAACTAAATTAAAAATGTTCTCCAACTAGAAATTTCCCCAGCGGTTTAAAAAAAGTGTTTTTTGTCGGTTTTTTGAGTGTTTTTCAAAATAAAAAAAAAGAGTTTTTACAATCTAAAAACAGTTTAAACATTTAAGGTGGGATTTACTAAAAGGGTTTAGTCTATTTTAGAACGGTCCCAAGTTTAAGTGAAATTTTGCGTTTTAAGCAACCTAACCCAACCCAACCATCCTTGAGTTTTGGACATAATCTGATTTATAAGAAGAATTTTAATAAATTGGTTTATTGAATAATCATCTTAACACAATCTTGTGTTGGATTTAAGAAGCAAGTTTCATTTTAGAAGCATTTAAATAGTAAACACTCTGTAGAACAAATTAAAAGTGGGGTTATATGTCACTCTAATTAAAACTTGCCCTTGTTAATTAATTTTTCCAATTAATACTTGATGTCACACAACGATTTAGATGAGTAATAATAAAATAAGGAGTAGATTAATTTTGTATTTATTCAAAAGGTGTTTTTATTTATGAAATGTATTGAAAGACCTAAATGCAAGTGTTTTTTACATTTCTGTCACTGTCGATATGTCAGTTTAAAAATATTAGCGCTGCGTTCAATCACAAACAGCGAGTTCGGATCTTGCTTGCACCTTGGCTTGCACCAAATTCTACTGATGAAAGCTACAGCTTTTAAACGAGTAGGCTTTGAGTAAGGAAAGTTTTTTTGACTGAGCTTTTATATAACCTTAATGTTTTACTTTTAGTTTGTAAATAAATTAATATGGTTTTTGTGGGTTTTTTTGTATGGTATATTTTTCGTGCATAATCAGTGACCTTAACTTATGATTGTTTTGCCTCGTATTGTCCTCTTAAATATATTTTTCGTGTTGAAAACGGGTTCAAAATAGGAGGTGATTTATTGGGTAGTGAACAACTTGGGATATTAAATAAGGTAAACTAATCCTTGCAAAAGCGGTTACTTAGGGAAATAATAAATGAACTTATTACCAAATGCCACAAAACAATTATTTCTGGGGGCTATAAATTTAAACCACCCTTCTGAGTTGGTCTAAAAAATTACCAACTTCATAACCTCAAAAACAAATAATAAAGCTATTATGTGCCAAATTTTTGGCGTATTCACCATTTTTCTTTTTGAAATCTGTCAAAAAAAATTTTTCAGCAGTTTTTCAGTACTATTTTGCAATACCAATACAAAGTAATCAATAACTTTGTGTCTTTTCTATATGAGTAAGTGTTTTTTGAAAATTGGTTTTAAAATTTAGTACCCCCCACAGGTGTAAATATTTACACCTGTGGGGTGTTTTTTTTAGATCTTAGTAAATCTCACAGGTGTTTTTAATTTAAAAAAAAGGGAGTGTGCCCTACAAGTGTACAAACAAATGCTTAAAAGAAGTGTTTTTATGGAGTTTTTGCCAATAAAAAAATAATAAAAGAGAGTTTTACAAATTAAAAAGAGCTTTGAAAGGTGTCGTACCGATAACAAAAAGGACTTTTAAATAAACTTTTACAACCAGACCAGGCGCTAAAACCAATTTCGGTAAGTACACATTTATTTTCCCAAAGGTGATATTTACGATGCAGCCCGCTGCGCCGCGCCAATCTATCATGAAATTTCCTTTAGTTTTCTCGCACCTAAAAGCGCATTGTTGCCAAACTGTGTTTAACTTAAAAGTCGTATATCTCCGAAACCACTAGGTTTGGACCCCTATATTATATGAACTTTTTTACTTGGTTTGCCCCCCCCTATTTCTTAGTTAAATAATGACTATCATATCGTTTACACTCTGTATCTAAAATATAACAGAGAGTTTTGCCATTTGAAGTTGGGATTTTATTTATTATTCTGTCATTTATATTTTCCAAAGTGATTATCGTTGAAATTAACCGGTAGTATTGACGAGTCCTTTTTTAAAGGTTCTTGGTATTTGCTTTTTCTTATTCCTTTGAAATAGTTTTTCACTTTCATTATGTCCCACCATGTGTAAGATATTTCTGTAAATATGGAAGTGTCTCCATAGTGCTCTTAACTAATTTTAGGAAGAAGTTCTTAAAGAGCCACAGCAGTTGAATGGTTAAAAATTTGTAGAACCAGCTTAATATTCTGTCTTTCAACCGATGTTGATTACAGAGGTTTTTTTTGAAACAGTATACCCATATTTTAAAAAATTACCATCTTCTTTTCTTTGCATCTCTCTAATCGTTTTAAAACATAATAATCTTTGTTCAGCCAGTTGTTAAAATAAATGTTAACAGTCCTTGAGAATTTGTTCAAAATAACAATAAGAATAACAAAAAATATAATTTATAGAAATTGAAAGCAAAAGAAACTGTTTAAGCAAAGTAAGTTATTCTTTTGCAGCCTCATTTACTTGTTGAATACCTACGTACGTGATGTTTCGGCAGGACGCAAAAGAAAAATATTTTGTTAGAGAATGCTTTTATAGCTCACGTATAATGTAGAAGTTTTAAAAATTAAAACACCCAGTATTTTATGAAATACAATTTAGGCTGCGTTCCTAAATTAAACTCAATGCCTCGTTACCAATACTCTGTGGGGCCCCTATTAAGCACCTTTCACTGCTAAACAGCTGTGACCAGCTCATTTGTTGACGTTGCTGTGCCTTCTAGTGGAAACGTTTCTTAAGTTTTCTGGGTTGCTGAATTGTGGCCACACTGTGTCATTGTCAAATTATCTCATATTTGGGGGGTTATTATTATTAATGGCAGCAAGCATTTTCGAATAAGGATTATTACAGTTAGTGTGGAGAGAGAGAATAGAAAATAGTTTCTCCATTATTATTTTGGTCCCCACAATCATGTCATGGGCAGTGGTGGGTGCGGAAAGTTGTACTTTACCAAAGTTGTTATACGCATTATCGCACACCGTATTATTAATTGCGGCAAGAATTCTCGAATAAGGATTATTACAGTTAGAGTGGAGAGAGGGAATAGAAAATAGTTTCTCCATTATTATTTTGGTCTCCACAATCATGTCATGGGCAGTGGTGGGTGCGGAAAGTTGTACTTTACCAAAGTTGTTATGCACATTATCGCACACCGTTCGGTAAAATAACTTCAAAAATAAATTCTAAAATTTAAACTTCTGATTTGTATACAATTTTCTCTTGTGAGATTTTCTTATTAAAATTTTGTACCTTCGGTCAACTGCCGTCGCGTGCGGCATATTATTACCTTAGCCACTTGTTACGTAAATAACTACTTTAATTGTACGTTAATATTTTAAAAGTGTTCACTTATTGATCGAGATAATATGCTTTTGTTCTTTTTAAGTGCTGCTGCGCTGCCGGAAGAGTTTTTGCGCATACATACTACATATAATAGCAGACGGTTTTAAAAAGGCCCAGAGTAATCAAAATTCTTAAGATTTTTCGTACATATACAGTGCGGACATACAAAGTCCCCCCCCTGCTAACTCTTAAACAGATTGAGGTATCGACCTCAAATAAAAACCATTAATGATAATACTTTTGCTACTTTTTGACGTATTTTTTGTAAGCGTCATATTGACACAAGCCTATAAGATCACTAACTATTTTAAAATTTTAAATAGAAAGGGGGTCGAGTGATACCTTGCTTAAAAGTTATTTTAATTCCCTATTGAAAATTTTTCTTTTTTTTAAATCTGTTTAAGACTTAGAGAGTTATGAATTTTTTCGACTATAGTTTACGCACGTCACCGTACTTTTGAACGAATTGAGATATCGACTTTTAATAGAAAACATGCGCAATGATAACAATTTTACCACTTTTGGACGTATTTTAGATTAGTTTCATAATGACCTAAGACTATAAGGTCACTAACTACTTTAAAATTTTAAATAGGAGGAGGGGTCGAGTGATACCTTGTTTAGAAGGTATGTTATTTCTCTATTTAATTTTTTTTTTAAATCGTTGTATTACTTACGGAGTTAAGAGTATTTGTAACTATAGTTTGCGAACCTCTCCTCTTACTTTTAAACGAATTCGTTTGAGATAATAAATTTTTTGAGGTAAGACCATAAGGTTAATAGCAACTTAAAATTTTTATTATTATTGAGTAATATCTTGTTGAAAAGGTATTTAATAGTAAAAAAAACTTATAAATCTGTAAGTCGTAAATCAATTTTTTTAAAAATAAAATTTTGAATAGGGAATTAAAATACCTTTTAAAGAAGGTATCACTCGACCCCCCTTTCTGTTTAAAATTTTAAAGTAGTTAGTGACCCTATAGACTTACGTCAATATGACGCTTATAAACAATACGTCAAAAAGTGGTAAAAATGTTTTTTATTCAAAGTTGATATCTCAATACGCTCAAAAGTAAGGTGAGGTGCGTAAACTATAGTCAAAAAACCTCATAACTCTGTAACTCGTAAACCGATTTTAAAAAAATAAAAATTTATTAGGGATATATAAGGTATCATTCGACCTCTCTTTCTATTTAAAATTTTAAAGTAGTTAGTGACCTTATAGACTTACGTCAATATGACCCTTATGGAAAATACGACAAAAAGTGGCAAAAGTGTTATCATTAAACATGGTTTTCATTTTAATTCGATACCTCAATTCGTTCAAGAGTTAGCAGGAGGGGGGGGGGGACTTTTTACCTCCGCACTGTATATAAAATGCAATCAAAAAAGCTATAAAATAAGTGTAAACTGTCCTTCCAATTGAGTGGCGAATCATCAATAAAGAGAATGTCCTTTACTCTAATGGTTGACACTTGTAAACATTATAATTTCGGTAGGCATTTTTCTTCACGAAAATAAGGTAATAAATTTTCAGGCGCATACGTAGAAAATTTGGCTTTCGTAGGCCTTTTAACGAAGATTTTACGAAACTTATTTTAATCGATTACTAATAGACCCACCAACACTGCCTATCCTGTTAACAGCCCCAAAAATGCTTCAGTCAAAAAGTAGGGTACGGTGTTAACTTTTTTTTCTTTAAATTCAGACGGTTTGAGCTAGGAGAACGTACCATTGCGTGTCATGAGAAATTACGTATGTGGCATATCTGAATCTGAGTCAACGAAAAAATGTTTATAGCTGTAAACAAGGCTCGTAGGTTAGGGACTAAAATTTTGTCGATTTCATTCAAAAAATTATATTTCATTTTTGTTTCACCCCATCTCAATCAAAATGCACCACTAGGGGCGCAATAGACCATTTCTCAATTTTGAGTACTCCAACTTTGTCCCAGCCTCTAGAGGCTGTAAGGTTGCTGGATCTAATTTTTACCATTTTCATATGTCAGAAAGCTCTCCATATGCACATATGCACACTTTTTTATAAGGTTTAGATGTGCATGTTAAGTGGCTTACTGTAATATAGAAATGTTAAAAATGTTGCCCCCGTACAGCCCTTAGGGGGTGGGAAAAAGTTTATGTAAAAAATATAGGCTCTTAAAATGTAAGTGTTTTGACTCGAACTTGTAATTGCCAAACAATTTTGCACTTTTTGAATTTGGTATAATAAATTTTGAACAAGTTGTTTGAGAATTCAAATTTTTAGCTCCTATTTAGGGATCGCCCATAGCGTTTAATATTTTTATATTTTATAATATTTGTTACACTAAATTCATGAATTTTAAATATGCATATGGAGTGTTTTATGGAATATAAATCTGGTGAAAATTAGATCTCGCCCCTTACAGCTCTTAGGCGCTGAGGTAAAGTTGTGAGTAGGTATTTAAAGTTGAGAAATGGTTTACTGCGCCCGGCCCCTAGTGTTGCATTTTTGTTGACATAGGGTGAAAGGTAAATGAAATATAATTTTTTAATTGAACAACCACGATTTTTTTTTTAATAGACTCGTAGGTACAACCAACTGAGATTCAGACGTGCAAGTGAATTAGTATGTAAGGTATGAGGGATAGGGGCCACATATGTAATTTTTTTTTATGACACACGAGGGTACGTTATCAAAGGGCTAACATATGTGCCAAATTTCATTGCTCTAGCTTATACCGTCAAATTTAAGAAAAAAATTGACTTCCTAACCCTACTTTTTAACTGCAGCATTTTCGGGGCGGATTAAAACAGGATTCGTAAAATCTTCATCATAAGTCCCACGGAATACGCTATGCCCCCAGACAATATATTATTAAAATACTAATTTTTTACAGACTTTTTCGTTTTTAGTTAGTAAAAAAAACTTTGTAAAGATAAACCGGCATTGGTTACGAGATTTTTGCCAAAATCTATTTTTGTCCAAAATACTTAAGCATTGCTTATTTTTCTTTTTTCCTTGATCAAAGATATAAGGCTTCTTAAATCTATTTACTTATCCTAAAAGAACCCAGACAGAATCAGGTTTTTCATAAAGCTCGCAGTTTTTGTTTGGATACGTCCTGTCTGATACGCTAGAAGAGGCAAAGAAAAATACAGCAAAGAAACTAGGAAAACACGCGTTTATTTTATTAACCTTCGCAATATACATTCCTTAAGGGCGTATTTGATTGCTAAATAAATAAGTAGCAGCACCACCTCCAATTAGAGCTTCATACTACGTGGCCCTAATTTTAAGGAATCTGCTGCTGTGAACGTTACCTGTTTTTAAGATTCATGTTACAGTGACCTTATACTTTTACAGGTTTCTTCTTTATAACCTGCTGAAGGATATAGGATTCTGTATTTACGGTGTTCTGCACTTTTCAATTTTGATGTTTTTGTTTTTCGGTTTATTTGACAGGTGGCGCACAGAGGTACTACATCTCCGCGGATTACAAACTTTTTGTTTTAAATTCGAGAGGTGGGCATGGTGCTTGTGTAGCTTCAACTGCCATTTATAATCGTATAACTCCCTGATGATTCCTAATAAGGATGAAACAGGTCTGTAGGTGTCCGGATTCTCCATTAGATATTGGAGGCCTGGTCGTAATGAAGTGAGAAACAAAAACGCTTTGTCCGATATGCCACAAGTGTTACGTTAATTTTGATTTGCGGACACGAGATTCACTTTATTATTAATGGTGTTTTCTGTGCAATTGTGTTTTTACAAGAACTTAGTAGTAAATGAGTTGTTCGAAATAGAAAAGTCCAAAAAAATGCCACAGATATGCTGCACGCTAGAATGCAAATCCAGTTATAAGGGGACCATGAAAAAAATTTAAGTCATTGAAAGTACATCTTTCTTTCCTTTCAGTTCTTCTTTGAGGGTAAAATGGTTTGCTGCCATTTATTAAGACTTCACCTTTAATTGTTTTCACAAATATAATACAGCGGGTGTTTTTGTGTTGAAACAATTTGATAATTCACTTCTTACTAGCCATCACTGACTGTTGAGGAATTTGAAAGAGCTGTTGGATCATTGTTTCCAAACCAACCAAAAAATGAAAATAAAATCATTAATCAGCTAGAAAGTAATAATAAAAAGCAGTAGGAAATTATTATTTAGTTAATATTTTAGGCATAAAAAATAAATCCATAATAAGCAACTGGAAAAATAATAGATATATATTGTAAGGAACTATTTTTAACCTTGCAAGTTGATTTTGAGATAAAAATTCCTAAAAATATTCAAAAAATAAAGAAAATTCATCGATTTTTATCTTTTTTTATTTCATTTTATTTAATATAGTTTTTATTTGTTTATAACTTTTCTGTATACTCTTCTTTCTTTTGACTTATTTATTATTTATCTAGCTCCCCATGTATTAGGATATCTTACTTTAAATAAATGATTATAATATGATGTTGATTTTTCCAGCAATGTGAAGCTATTTTTGATCCAGTGATGTATCCTTCTCGAAATTTGCGTTTGTGTTCCGTAAGGTGAACTTCCATGGGTCGACTGGATTCTCAGATTTAGATATCCCCACACTCGCATGGTACCTGATTTAAAAAAAAAACTCCTCCTGGTGTTGCGGCGATATGGTTTAGGTTTGTTAATTGACATTTTATTGTTGTAGTCGTTTTGACGACAGTCCGAAGATGGTATTGGTTTCCTACGATTCTTATCTTTTCTGAGATTCCTTTGATGTATGAAATTATAAGTGTTGCTTTCATTTCAGTATTTCAGCTTGTCGTCTTTTGTGTTGGCGTGGTCTGAAACGTTTTATTGATAGTGAAGTTGAAGAAACCTTTCCTTCGCAGATCGGATCGAATTTTTGCGTTTTCTCTATTTAAATCTTCTTCTGTATTGGAGATGTAGGCGACTCGATCTTTAAGAGATTTTGCAATTCCCAGTTTGGTTGATGTGGAGTGGTTTAATGTAAAGTTTAGATATTGTCCAGTACACGGAAGTGGCTTTGGATGAATTCTTTTTGTTGACTAGAACATCGAAGAAAGGAAACTGGAAATTTTATTATTTTTTCAGAGTTAATGTGATGCAGTTTCTTATGTATTTGACATAATTGAAGAATTTTTTTAGTGTATTGTTCTCCATTTTCCAAATGATAAATTTATCGTCAATGTATCTTAGCCATAGTTTGGACTTCTGCCATGATGTTCGCAGAGCTTTTCTTCAAAGGATCCGATGGGTAGACCAGCCTCATGTCAAACATACTTGACCTTATCCTGAAAATACGAGTTCAGCAAACATCATTTCAGGTAGATTGGTTCTATCAGGCAGGTGGTTGTCCTTGAGTAGCTTCTATTCATTGATATGGAGTAATTTTTCCAGTGGTACGTTCGAGTACAAACTTTCGACATCTAAACTAACAAACTGGTCGTCAGGTTATGTGTTAAGTGCCTTGAATTTTTGACGAATGATGGTGACTTTCCTTGAGGGGGCTGGATGATTAGTAGAAGATATTTAGCATCGGTCGAAGAGCCATGTTTTCCTTATAAACTTTCGGCAGTTTATACATATTCGGTGCTTTGCTGTAATGCGGAGTCAGTTTGCTCCGTTCAATGTTTAGTAGAGAGTTTGGTAGATTTTTCTTTCTTTGGTGGTGGTTGGGTCCACTGAGTTATTTCTCTATAATACTCTATTTTGTAGAGCCTCTTTAATTTACTGGTTTTTGTCTGCAGGAATAATTTTGATCGACTGATCTGATTTAAGATCCTTGAGGGCTGATTCGTCTTGCGGTGTTAAGTTTTTCTACAATTTCGGTTTTTTATCCAAAATTATCTTTCATTTAAATTTCTGTGTTTTTATTCCATATCTTTCAACGACTTTTCTGACTAAGAAAACAATTTTTGTTATTATTTTTATTCTTCTTAAATTTGACAAATAAAATAGTTTAAAAAAATTCTTGATGCAAAGTATATTAAAAAAGTGGAAGAAATACTTTCGTTCGAAAAATGCTTCTCTTTCAACTAAGAAACTCTTACCGAAAAATCGCAGTGCTGCACTAACTGAAACACGGCTCTGAACATTATTAACATCGGTAAAAAAAAGGCAGAGAAGATCGAGGTGTGTGGGCCGCTGAAGGTGAGATTACATAGGCTAACAATTACAGGGCAGTGGAAAATTTCTCGCCTATTTGCTAAAACTTTAAATCACGCGCGGCCACGGCATATTGCGAGCTTTAATGACGCCCGCCCACCGATAACGGAACTCTCGGTAATACTTAAGCGGTCTTTGCAAAACTTCTAATCTTTGCACTTTAATTTTACATAAACTTTAACACAACATAATCTTAAAACGACGCGCCAAATATCACATTGTTAAATGGGCATTCAGAGCACCAAACTTCAAAAAAATAACGGATTTGCCTCTACTCGATAGACTTTTTTATCGACCCATCAAATCTCACATTTAAACTTTTTATATATTAAGAATATTTTGTGCTGTTTACTGTACAATGTACTGCTATGTTCAGTTTTTATTATTTTGCTTTAAAAAGGACGAATTTGTTACGAATGTGATGAGGTATTAGTATTGAGGGCTTAGACTTTATTTGTGAACGAATAATAATTAAACTAATAACTAATACAATTGGCCACTGCCAATTTTCATATATATAGTCTGGTGATAGATTGAATTGCAAAATTTGATACGTTTATACGCCCCTAAAATCGGTTTTATGTAAGGATGACTTTAAATAAAATCGCTTTCTGTGAGAGCTTATATGTTCTTGGTTAAAGGTTATTAAATGTCAGTTTAATAATAACCATTGATTTTTTTTGCGAAGCGATGCGCTAAAGCGTTTTAAAGTATGTATACTGACTCCAAAATCGGTCTATAAAAATAAAATCGATTTAGTGCTTTAAACAATTTAGTGGTGTTACCACATTGTTTTCAAACCGTCCTTATATAAAAGCACTTTAAGGGGCCCATCTAAACAAAGTAGTTGTGTCGGCTTTCGATCACACATCAAAATATGTCAGACTTTGACAGCTCTTGTCAAAATTATTTTTTAGTTTTCGTGTATTATTTTCCTTTTTTTTTGCTAAAATTTCTCACAAATGTAGAAGGAATTATGGTAACTAACTAACTTAAAAAAATATGTTAAATTTTTCAGGAAAGCGGACTACAAAATGAGAGAAAAATAAAACGTTTTTTTCATCTCTTTGCTAGTAAAATATAAAGAACAAAGAAGCGAAACGACAAATTCTCTAGGATAGCTGGCAAAAAAATAGGTTAAAGTTGTCGAAAAAATTGTTAGTTTAAATAAGTTAAATAAGGTGTACGATTTTCAGAACATAATGCTTAACTAATATACTAGTTTAAGGCTTTACTAAACCCTTTCAATATTGAAAACAAAGTCTATTTTTTAGATAAGACTTAACCAATTTATCCTGAATTTTTTTATATTATTGTTATGCCATTCATACATACACTTCTAATAATTTCGGAAGTCCTTTAATAAAGTTATTCACAAATGCCTTCTTTTTATATTATTTTCATTTCAAACTTAGTAGACATAATGTAAAATAAATTTACTTTTAGGAAATAATTTCCCGAAAATGTTCTGATTACTCAACAAACAACGCTGTACCGGAATTTTTGGCCGCCCTGTTGACATTCCAAGCGCTCCTTTTGAAAGAAATTGTTTTATAGAAAACTTTAAGAGGTGAACAAAATTATGACTTAAAAATATAAGAGCCAAAGAACAAAATGGATGAGCAAAAACGTTTATGGATTAAGATTCGCTAAAACATTTTAGGCCTTAAATTATCATCATGACCGTACCACAGAATTCAGAACTATTTTACGAATGCAAAAATGTTAATATCTAAGTCTTTTTTAATGAATTAAATAATAAACAATATGTTATTACTAAAATTAATCTGTTTTTTTTTTGTAATAAGAACACTAAATAAAAACCTTCGTTTTAATGACCTTAAATGTCTAGGGTTGAAAAAGCGATGTTGAAAACTCTTAGAAGCAGGATATATTTGAAGATTGGCAGTGAATTGCCAAATAAAATTCTAGGTTACTATTGATGAGAAAAATTTTATACTGAGGTACAAAGTCTGAATGAATGAATGTAGAAATGCATGCGAGACAATTCTCATGGACGTAGGCTACCTTGCTGGGCCCGTTGCATGCCTACTATCTATTGTTTAGCCCTGGAAGCCTGCCCCTTTCGCAAAAAGACTGATTTTTCTGGACTGCAACATGTTTACAATTCCCAAAGCGCGATTCTCTTGACCTGGCCAGAGCCGCATACTCCAACAGGACATGCAAAGACGATTCCTTGTCCTCCGTGCACCATCGACACTCTGAGTCTTCGGCGATTTCCAGCACCGGCACTGTCCTGTTAGAGGCCCTGTTGCCAGTCTCACATCCTTCCAACCTAGGTGAAGCAAGGACTATTTTTTTTTGATGCTCACCGTACCAGTCAGGAATTTTGCCTGTGTGCTATTCCAGAGCTCCTCAGAGCGCCTATCTAAGTCGGTATCGGTCTCTTGATTTCCCAGTACTCCTTCATATCCCGGGACCCACAAATTCTTAATATTTAACGAAATAAATTAATCGTGTATTCTTGATACTAATAGAATCCAATCAAAAAAACTTCCCTCGCTCAAGAAAATACAGAAATTCCCAGGATGCATCCAGACTTTTCCTGGGTATATCCAGACTCTTCCTGATTGTATCCGGACTGCTAAAGGGTGTATCCAGGCTTTTGTAGAGTGTATCCAGACTTTTCCAGTGTGTATCCGGACTTTTCCAGGGTGTGTCTAGACTTTTCCAGAGCGTATCTAGAGTTTTCCAGGGTGTATCTAGACTTTTCTATTATATTTTATTTGTGCTTTATATAGGGTGTGCCAAAAAAACTGCACTTATTTAAATGATTATAACTCAGCGGGAAATTGTCCGATTTTATTAATATTTAGCTTTTTAGAAAGCCTAAGCTTCAGTATTTATAGTACCAATATCAAAATTGACGTGTTGTAAAAATCCAAGATGGTGGACTTTAATAAACTTGAAACATCAGTTACGAAGCCACATTCTTTCCAAGCCCATCGATTTAATATTTTAAAAAATCAAAAAAGAAATAAGGAAGTTAGCAATTTTTAAATAGATCAGAGTTTATCTGCAAAATCAAGCTTATTAAGAAAAAATCTACTCCTTTATATAGCATTAACTTTTTGAAAAATTGATCAATTTTAATAAGTTTAGAAACAGGTTAGAAAAAACTTTATCTGCAACACTGTATTCAATCTCAAACATCGGTTACAAAGTCATATCCTTGCCAAGCACACCAATGAAATATTTTAAAAATTTGGACAAGAAATATACGCGTAAAGGATCTGAGTTTGTAACCTATGTTTGAGATTGAATACAGTATCAAATCAGTTTTTTTCTAGGGGGGATTTGGATTTTTAGATAATGTCAGTTTTATCATTAGTCCTGTAAATCTCACAGCTTAAAAAGTTAAAACTTTTTAAAATCAATCAATTTTTAAAAAAGTTATTTATATTTAAACAAGTAGAGTTTTTCTTATCAAGCTTGACTTGGCAGGTAAACTCTAGTTTTAGTTTAAAAAAGGATTTAGCGACGATGAATAAATAACAAAATCAGTGAATAGCGAGCTTTCCCTCAAACTCTCCTACGTGGAGCAACAACAACACATAACTAGGTAATATGAATAAATGTTTTGTTTTCTATAGATTTTTGGAAAATGGAAATAATCGCTAACCAAATTATAATAACAGAGCAACAAAACAATAAAAATATCAAAAATAATTTTTATGGGAATCTATATTTAACTTAATGCAGGTATAAATATTTGATTACATAACTACCTATTATCTAGTCAAACATCTAAATTTATTTCCACTTAATTCATAGAAAACCCTCTCCCATATAATAGTTATCTTTACGATTAAATAATATTAAACAAACAATAACAAAAACTACAAACATCAAAATACTTAACAAACTAAATTACATAACTGTTTTTCCTAACAATAACCAAGTAAAAATAAAAACAACAAAAAGTCTAATAAATTACATATAAACAGGCGTATAAATACATACAATTATTATACAATTTTTTTTTTTGCTGTAAACAATAATATTTACAGTAAACTGGCTCTTTTTGCGTTATTTTCTGGAATGTAATTAAATTTTTCCCCTTAATTATTTTATACAAAAAACACATTTGAAAAAATTATAAAAGTACAATTACAGGAACCTAGCAGAATTGAATTTTTTAATAGTCGACCAAACAAAGGATAAGTTGATTGGGCATCTCGGAGAGAGCGCCACACATGCTAAAGAATAGAGGCATACAATTTAGGGGATTTTCGTTGTTTTCATTTGAGGATAAAAAGAAACCCTTTTACGTAAGTTTTTCATAACGTTTTATGCAGTTTTAGTGTCTTTATATACTGTACAATTGTTGTTTTACCATAAAAGAAATTTTAACATATTTTTCTGTGATACACAAATTTTCTAACCTTAAAAAATATTTTTTTGGATTGTCGTTGGTATAAGAACTTTTTGAATGTTTTATTTTATGTATTTAATTTTTGAAAATCCTTTGATAATGGTCTTTTGTAAACCCAAATGCGTTAGGGTACCAAGAATTGTTGGCAATATAAAGGAACTTAATTTTTAACAAAACCACGTAGTTTATTTTTCAAAGTTCCCATCACCTATGGAACTAGGACTTAAAACTGCCTCCTATCTTGGGTATATTCTAGTTTATTTAAAAATTGAAAACTTCGTCATTTCATGTCCGAATTTTTAAAATGATATATCGCTTCGAAAAAATGTGGCTCCATAACCGATGTTTCAAATTTATTACAGTATCGCACACAGAAAATATCTAGGGGGGTTAAAAATGCTTATTTTTCAAATAAATCCGCCATCTTGGATCTTTAGCAAATGTTAAGTTTGACATTGGTCCTATAAATTCTAAGGCTTTGGTTTTCTAAAAAGCTAAGATATAACCATTTAAAAAAGTGTGGTGTTTTTTGGCACTCCCTGTATAATATGTTGTCACAAATTTTAACAAAAACTACTCTTATGCATATAGGTAGATGTGTTGTTTTTGCATGATTACATCGAATATTTCCCTCATGTGTTAAAACTCCCTTAAGAATGGAGCAATTTTCGAAAACCTATAGCGATAGTTGCATTGCTATAGTCCGGTCATTACCCTCTCCAGTTTTAGTGTCCTTTTATCCACCTTCGCCGCCATTTTGACAGAAAACTAATGGATTATCTGTCACTTTTGAGTGAAAATGGCGGCGAAGGTGGATAAAAGGACACTAAATCGGTATGAGTTGATCGGCCTATCTGGAGAGGGTACTGGTCCGGTCACCGTATTTCTCGCCAAAGCTGACAGGTTGTGACATTCCAAATGTCAAAACCTAGAACCTTAATATTTTTTTTTATTTTATTTAGAATGTCATATATGACAAAAAGTTTTAAGGGTACAAAAAACCTTATGAGGATATGAAAGTTTGTAGGTAATTAAGGATACTTATGAATGCAAAATTTTTTGATGATGTCTGAGTCTCCCAAAGAAATAGAAGGGTTAAAAAAAATGGGGTTAAGCCTGCGCAACAGGACCAACAACAAGCTATTTGCAACTACACCGAAAAAAATAGTTGGTTGGCTTTTTTCCGAATTACACTGTTTACATTGGAACATAAATATAACTAAGAATAATTTAAAAGGTGAATTCTGTTCGATCTTCGTTTGCATGTGAACAAGGGTCTGTCTGCTTATTTACTTATTTGATTTAAACATAAACGGTGTTTTTTACTGGTACAATAGCATATTTCTATTTTCTTTTTCAAACCAAAAAGTGTGTTATTTTTGAATCTTGTTAAAAGAAACAAGCTTGTGAAGGCATAAAAAATGAATAAAACAATATTTCTCTAAAAATATACCTAAGAATTTTAAAATAATTAGTGTTTAAAAGCCATCTCTTTTTATTATATTTTAATTTCAGTTACGAAGAGCCTGTTGTTCACTGTGTACTTCTTTTCTCTAGATCGTGGTGAATGCGCTGGTAAAAATATTTTCCTTTTATTTAGGTTGAACTATAATAAATTTATCATTATTTAAAACTTAAATATTTCAAGTAAAACCACATTGAAACCTCCCTTGTAAACAACTAGATTTAATTACTATATTAAACCAAATGTTCTTATTACAAATACAAATAATCATAAAAAGTCAAACTTTTTCTTATATTTATTAACTAATTATATCGTGTCTAATTCATGTAAAAATTTATCCAAATGTAAACTTGTCCACAAAAAGGTTGCTCTGGCCTTTGCAGTAACTTGAAACAAAATAAAAACAACTTAACCAAGACCTAATCGTTCATCCTAGTACAAGTTTCAAATCTGCAACATTTATTAAGTTAAAATATTAAAGGGTTTTTTATTTAGACCTATTCCTGTCAACTAATTAAAACAGAAAAATAAAGTAGACTATTTCCCTTAGAAAATATCTCTGAAAATGTTGACCAATAAAATCGATGGGGTTTGCAGATTTTGACCAATAACAAACGAATTACATCGATAATTTGCACTAAACAGCCCATTTTAACACATATTTTGCTTATTACTATGAAGTAGAGTATTTTTTATGAGGACTGAACAAAACAGGTTAGTAAAACGCAAGTTGTAAAGATTAGGTATTTCAGGAAATAGTTCGCAGAATATGCCTTGTACAGCAAATAATCATAATTTTTACCTCAGTACTCGAACACATTCGCGTTTATCGTCGATTTGCTATAGTGGCTTTTAAAATATGTGTTAAAAAGGGACTAAGGAGACTTTCTTGTTTTCTTACAAGGAACTAGTTGTAATTTGTTGAAGTTTTTAAGTTCCTCTGACCATTAATCTTTAAAGTTGTATGGCTTCTTTGAATGATCGGTCTCAAATCTACTCATGTAGGGCTTGAGGAGTCCTTATATTTTCTAAAAATAATAAAAGCAATTTTATCACAAACCAAATGATATTGATTGCACTAACTTTGTCGTCAGTTGACAAACACAAGCACGGTTTGCGGAGTGGGGCTAATTGCCCCCCCCCCCCTGAACTTACATTTTTCACAAAAACATGTGGCGCTATAACACCATGAATGTTTACGACTTTGTGTCGAAAATGCCATTCTTAGTGCAATATTCTCAACCATTTCTGCCGTCGCCAAAAATCTGATTACCACCTTAAATTTGGGGGCAGGTCCGCACTTGACAAAACACCCACATGTTAGTTTAGCTTGAAGATCAACTGTCCTTGACTTCCTTAAAGAGCCTTGTCCATTTAGAGCTGGGTCACATCAAGCTTGGAGCGTCTCGCTCGCTTGTGTGCTTGTTTTTGACTTTAAGTTTGATATTTCCTGCGATTTATACAGGGATTGTGCCCACGTCATCGGGATACATTTTGAATGTTCCTAAAAGTAAAAGTACAAAATATATTAAGTAAACAAACATCAATCTTAAGAGGGATATTTTTCAAGGATCCATACGTTAGTTACACAGGGGGAGTAATATGTACCTTATATATACCGGTCATTATTCTTAAAGGGGGGGGCAGAAGTTGGTCATTGTTGGCGAAAACTAGGGATTTGGTTTGGCACTTGATTGTTTTTAAAAATAATATAACAACAACATTTCATGTAGAAAGTTTCCAGTTCGCGAAAATGCTTTCCAAATTAGTGAAATTAGAGTCTAGCCAACTCCTACAGCATGTATTTTAAAAACAATTCTTCTTCTCTTAGTTTTTAGTTTGAAAAAGTTGCTGGCTAGTTAATTCAAAATGTTTTCATTAAAACCAAAATTATATAGATAGAGAAACCATTTTTTTTGTTTTGCCCCCCCCATTTTATTCTTCTTCCTTTTGTGTTTGTTCACCCTGCATATTTATAAATAAAAAAATTAACCAGATAACATACAATTCAATATTTTGAGTTTTACATGGGCTTTGCATGGGTTTTTGCATAGGGCTGGCATTGGGGAAGGTACAGCTGATACCCTAAGAAAAAAATTAATTCTCTTGACAAAACTGAAACCTTTTGTGGGTCATATGTAAAATATTTCATATTTGTTATTGATAAATTTTTAATTATTTTACTTACAAGATGGTTTCGTCCAATGCAAGGACTCTTAACTAAAAAAATAATTATATTAAACCGATTTAAAATATATTTGGTTAAAAGTATAGTCGAAATTCATTGTGTGATTTGTAATCCTCCTAGGTATCAGGGTTTTCAGAAATGTGAGTTTTTTGCAGCACTAGTATGTTTTATTTAGAAATCCATACCTAATAAAAAAGTTGATATCTTTTTTCACAAAAACCTCTCTTAACAGCAATTTTGACAAATCAGTTTTCAGATCACCTTTGGAACTAGGTAACTGCGAATAAATTTTACATTGCAATAAAATAAGTTTTTACCTGTTTCTGGGAATACCGGCTTTAAAGGCTTGTTATAACTTAGCTCTTTAAGTGGGTTGGGTTGAGTTGGGCTCAGTCCATCTTCTACTTGGTAGATACTAATCTAAAAAAAAACAAACTATTGTAAGATAATAACAGATACAACAAAACCTGTTTAAGAGGAAGTTGCTATAGATTTTGCCAATTAAATAAAAGTGCATACTTTTTAGGAAAAAAAATCCCTGACTTTTCCTGATCATTTGGATAAAAATTCCTAACAAATAGTTTTAAGAAGGCTATAAAATAAAATGTTTGCAATAAATTGTAATAAGTCAAATACTAGCATCACAGGCAATTAAAAAAACTTATGTGTATTAATGAAACAGAAACTAGCCCAGGAATCGGAAAATATTTATTTTTTTTTATTTGAGAAACGAGGGAAGTAATTTTTTTTTGAGGCCTACCAAAAATTCTTCATACATCTGCATTTTTTTGACATTGATCAAAGTTTGAAAATTGGCTTCCTTGTAAGAGCAGGGGGCGATTACATAAGCTATAGTAAGCCCAAAAAACAAATATATTTATAGCTAGATAATAAGTATATTAAAACCGAGATTAAAGTTAATGATCAAGCTATGGCCTAAAAATGGGTTAATGCATTATAGAGTTGCCTGCCTTTAGTTTTAAAATAAAATTCATTACAATTATAAAAAGTATGGAAACACTGAAAAAGTCCAATATTTTTTGATCAAAAAACGACACCATAATTATTTAGGAAAAGACCCTTAAAACCTTACTTCTCTGAGGTAAAGCTCCCTTTAAAACGAAAAAAGAGTAGATTTTCAACCCCACGTCTCAAACTACTATTAAAACCAATGATTTACTTACGTCTTTAACTGAAGTAAACTCCAAAATACAAAATAATAAACTGTGAAAACTCCAAAACACAACGCGGATGTCAATCTATAAAATAAATATGGCTGCCAAGTTGACGGAAGCGGGACGTTCGCTGCAACAATTGAATGGGTATGTTCAAAAATACAATCTTTTGCTACGGGTCTGTTAAGATCGCAGTACCGTTTGGTTTTGAAAGTTGCCACTCCTGAGCAGGTTAGCAATTGTTTTGGCGATCGTCTTTTGCGATAGAATTAGTGTGACCAGACTATAGAAAACCAAAATTGCATTTTGTTTTATTTTTGATAAGGTGACAGTAGATAAAGAATTCAATATTATTCATATTTTGACAAACTGGTCGCGATTCTTCAAAAACCGTCAGAAAATCTCGCCCTTACAAAAAATCTGACGATTTGTAAACACAGGTTTACACCTAATGATTTTGTGTCAGGACTATTTCCCAATATTCCTTAAAATTTAGTGGCTTAATACTGTTCTAGTAAATAAACAATATGTCAGTTTTAATTTTTGTAGATTGTTTTCCTGAAAATCCAGTTTTTTACAAGTAAACAAACCTTTAAAACTTTTAATATACAAAACCATAGATAGCCATGGAATATTTCGCTGTCACTGTTTAGAAAAGGCACAAAAATTCTGTCTTTCTTTTTAGTGAGAATTTTCGACACTTTTTGACGTTTATTGGTACCCGTAGTAACAATTTACCTCCACCATAAACTAGTGCTGCAGAATATCTTTAAAATATTAAATTTACAAACTGTTATTAAAAAAAAATGACGCAGTTTCTCTTACAACGCAACGTTAGGATAAATATGAAGGACACTGTGTTTTTATTTTAAATGAGGCGATTTAAAATCGCCACTGTCCAGAATTTTGACGGATAAAATTTTCTGTCGTTTCCTGAAGAGTCGCGACCATTGAACCAGATAATTTTTGTATGCAACGAGTTTTTATTACAAATTGCATTCGTTTGTTTTAATATTTTACGAAAATGCCCTGCTAGTGCGAAGTCGGTCTATTTCGCGAAAATAATTTAGAAAAAATAGGTTTTATGCAAAAATTATCGATAATTTTGATGGACTTGTGCAATTAACTTCAAAAACAACTCCTATAACTAACTAAAATGACCCTTGTGTTTATCGAAAACAACCCGCCATATTTTTAATGTTTATTGACACAAATAATGGCACTTTCTGTTTTTTATTATTAGAATTGAGTTTTTAATAATAATTAATTTTTATCTTGTTTTGAAAAATCTCTTTCGTTTATTTTCAAATTCTTAGGTAATACGCTAAAATTATCGAAAAATTTTAAACACTAGTGTAATTACCTTCGAAAATAAACTAAGATATTTGTCCATGAGTTACTCAAAAATGGCTGAACCGATTTGGAGTTTATGGGCTGCGCTATAGAGGAGAGTATCTCTTGTTTAAGACGGTTGTATCGAGAGTCATAGACTGGAGGGGGACTTAAATAATTTGTCGGCACAGGGCGGTTAGCTCTCGGGTGGCTCCAAGTGCCACACTCCGGTAACTGCATCAACCTGCAGGACAAACTATGTGAAGTATTAGTGTTGGGAAGCAGTAACACCAAAAGTAATTGAATAATTGTTAGGCGTACTTCTAGATATAGAAACAAAAACGGCAACAAATTACATAATTAAAGGCGTAACAAGGATTTTTTTAACGGTGTTAATGCTGCGATGAGTAATGCAACGGGAAACCACCTCATTACCGGCCCCAGGAAATATCATCATCATGACTGGAAAACCAAAAGCCCAGACCCTCAGTTCCTGGCACGTCTTAAGTGACCAAAGGTGCTAAGAATCTCCTGACCAGTCATGAAGAAGATTGCTACATGGAACGTATAAAGTACGTTTCAGGCAGGAAAAGTCCATAATGTCACCAGAGAAATGGAACGATTAGACACAGAATTAGGAGTTAGCGAGGTGAGATGGCCTAACTCAAGTAAATGCCAGATAGGTGACTACAATGTCTACTACGCAGGCAATGACGGCCAAAACCACTATAACGGCGTAGCAGTCATTTTGAAAAAAGAAATTTAAAAATCCGTTATCTCTTCGGCTAAACTCTAAAGCTTCCAATGTCAATAATATTCAAGTTTGCGCTCCAACCAGTAAATATTCAGATAATAACGTAGAGGTATTCTAACACCAAGTTAAAACTGCCCTTATTTTTACAAAAAAGACAGAAATTACCATTGGAACCAAAACTTGGAAACGCCTCAAGAGAAGACATTGTTGGAAGATACACAGTCTTGGTGCATCAAATGAACGTGAAGATCGCCTTTTCCAGTTCTGTCAGGAAAAGGATTTTATTGTGTCAATTCTTTAAACTTCCAGCTGGACGCCTTTATATTTGGAATTCTAAATCCGACACTCCTGATTGTACCATTAGAAACCAGATAGAATTTCCAGTCCAAACCAAATAAATGATTTAGATACTGTATTAAATTTGCAAAATTTTACCCTGACGCAGACATAGGCTCGGATCACAATCCAGTTGTGCCGAGAATTTAATTTACCCTCAAGACAAATCGTCCCCAAATAACAAACTCAGACCTCTTATTAAGATAGCATGGTAGCATCTTAACTTAAAGTCGAACTTAATAAAAAGCTTAAAGATATTAATGAGTCTACCGAGCAAGATGCAGAAATTTATAGACAAAGGTTAAAAGTTCCATAGTCATAAACACAACACTCTTAGGCAAAAACGAAACAAGAAATAAAAAGAAAGTTTGGATGACCGATGAAATGAAATGGATAAAAGACGCAGTAAAAAAGGCAGCGATCAGTACCATAAAATCAACAGACAAGACTGGATAACACAGCAATGTCAAGATCTACATGCTAAACATAACATATTAAATTTACATAAACGGATAAAGGAATCATACCGGATACCAAATAAAAACTAAAACAATGGTGTAGCTACATAAAACATCGCTTTACCGATAAACGATCCGAACAGCCAGAAGAATTCTCAAACCAAGACATAGATATAACACCAGAGGAAGTACAACACGCAATATCTTCAGCTAGAAACAGAAATATACAGAAATATAGAAGTATACACTGAGGTTTTAAAGCTAATCAAAAACGAAGATTCGTTAAATACGCTGGTCAAACTTTTTAACTTGATTTATCGCCGCGGTAAAATCCCTGATGACTGGTTAAAATTAACGCGTGTTGCACTGCCTAAAAAACATTCAGCAAAGAAGTGTAGTGATTACCGCCTAATCAGATTAATGAGTCATACGTTAAAATTATTTACCCATAAAAGAATATATGGAAAATGCGAATCTTTTATGGGCGACATGCAGTTTGGATTTCGTGGTGGGTTCGAACAAGAGAGGCCCTATGCGGAATGATGCCTATTTGTGAGTGTTTCAGAGTTGAAAGTCAGAGTGTGCGATGGTGTTAAATGATGTCTAGATTGAGGGTGACTAGCGAATCCACTGACGAGCCCACGCTAGTCACCCCGGGCGAAACATCGTTTAATTGTTTACCTTTTCGCTTTGGACTTTTGTGTGTTCCTTGTGGGACACTCGTCCAATTTTGAAATTTAGTTCTTTCCTCCCAAGATCTTTGGATCTTTTCTATTTTAAGAGAGGCCCTGTTTTCCAATCAAGTCTTACTTCAGTAGTCTAGGGATGTGTCGGTGCCAGTATATGCTTGTTTCATAGATTTTAAGAAAGCATTTGATCGAGTCCAACAGGAAAAGCTCATAGAATCGCTAAAAGAAGTTGGTCTAGATGACCAAGATCTAAAGATATTTGCTAATCTGTACTGGCATCAGACTGCTCAAATAATGATTGATGACCAACTGTCCGAAGAGGAGAATAAATAAAGATCTTGAACATTAACATCTAAAAACGAAAACTTGAATATTTTGACCAATATTGAGAAATGACAAATATAAACTTTTAAAATTGATAATAGAAGGCAAAATTGAAGGCAGAAACGGTCCGGGTCGTAGACGGATATCATGGCTTAAAAATCTTAGAAAATAATATGGTTTTAGCACTACAAGAGCTTTTCAAAAAGCAGTGGACACGGTAGAGATCGCGCTGATGATACATAACTTTCGAAGAGAGCATGGGACTTAAAGACGAAGAAGATTGGGATGAAATTTGGTAAGTATACGGATGTTTGCTGTGCATGCGGACAAAATTTTTAAATTTATGTGAAATAGTGTGAATTTGTTTAAATTCCATATTTTGGTAAAACTTAGTTTCTGTTTGATGAGTAACAATGATTTTATTTTAAATGTCAATCCTTCCATTGACGTATCAGGCGCCGTGATGAATTAATTAAAATTAATAATCAAGGAATCAATCACGAGTAAAATAATCGACAGACTAATTAAATTTTAGAAATTTTTTGTATACAATCTTGGTAAAAATTCAATTCTTTTCTAAAATTAATTTTTAATAAAAAGAAGTCTTTAATTTAGAAGCACGCAGAGCGGAAAGTATAAAAAAAAGCCATTTTTGCTGAACACGAGCATGATATTAATCACCCAACCTTTTGCTTCTCATTATATATAAATTAATAAAAAGTGGCTTTTTCGATTATACTTGTAATCTTTTTCGCGTAAAAAAAAAGTGTTGTTTCTCTTGTTGTTTTCCCAAAATGAATTCAAATCCCCTAGGCGAGACGTACTGTTAAAACTGTGGCTTTGCATTTCATCTACATAATTGTTCATATTGATGTTCGTTAACGAATCTTGGACCCAAGAAAACGGAAAAACAGAATAGCGCCGAGTCAGTATTAAATCTGTGAATAAGAATAATGTCAGCTGCGTAAAGTATTAAGGTAAGCCGCATTTAAAAATAAATCGAGAAAAGATTTTTCCCGATAACCCGACCTCAACCCATAACAAGTGAACAGATGGAAACTGAGCTTAACAATTGGACAAATGGAAATAAACTAATTTGTTTCAATGATACAAAAGAAATTAGAATAAAGTAGAGATAATTTTTTAAATCTGTAAGCAAATCTAACAAAATTGTGTGTTCATGGAAACAATTGGTTCTAAAGCAACTTCTAAAATATGCTGGTTTAATGTGCTACTTAAATGTTAGTTGGATTGCAAAAGTGGCGGTCAGCAATTTTGTACCCACGTTATCCACTTAGTTATTTAGCATGGTAATCATAGATCATAAAAATATGATATAGGCTTCAAAATACTGTATCAAGTTATTCTACCTGATGCCTCATTTCTTTGCCATCCAAGTACCCCTGGAGGACTCACAATCACCCGCAAACGAACGTGAAGGTCACCCCCAATAACGCTTGTGAGGCGTCTTTGGTTAGGTGTTGCCACAGATATCACAAGGAGACAAGCTATGGCACCGCCATGTCCAGGTGTGCCACGTGGAGGCAGACGCCAATTATTGTATTCCCATCTTCCAGTAGGGCCGCACCAAAAGCCCTTTCTAGGAGATAGCAATATCCACTGCAAACGCCCCGACAACATACCTGGGATGGCACTTTTTTTTTCAGGCTACCCATCAGAGAACACGACAGCGCGGCGGGCGACGAACAATGCAGTGTGAACAATAACAGCCACCCTAATGTGTTACTTACTCGGGAAAAGATAGGTGTGGTGACTTTTTAGCACTTTTCTTACATATCACATATTTCTTAGGAATTTTTGTATGTCTCAAAACCAAAATATAAAAACAAAAATTGCACAATCAACACAAAATTAACAAAAACTCGTCTAATTTAAACTAGCAGCACCAAGCATGACGACAAAGCAAACTGATCAACAACTTTTTTGTCCTGGTTGTCAGATTGTCAGCAGAAAATATCCCTATCCTAATTTGAGTAATTGTTTCTAAAATGTGAAACACAAATTATATTAAATTAACTTTCTTAGCAATTACATAACTGTAGTTCTTGCAGCACCTATTGCCTATATTTTCAATCTTGCTCTCACAATATCTACATTTTCGGATTTCCGGACATCTGGAAAATCGCCAAAATTTACCCAATACACAAAAATGGCAGTGTTGATAAGATTGAAAATTATAGGTCGATATCCATACTGTGTAACTTTGGCAGGATGTTCGAGATGTCGGTTTACACGTTAGTCTTCCCTTCTGTGAGAAATCAACTGTCCTTTAGTCAGTACGGTTTTATAAATAAGCGTTCAACTGTTACAAATTTGGCAAGTTTCTCTCAGCATAGTTCAGAGTTTGTTCATAAAGCTGGGTCGGTAGATGTAGTGTATACCGACCTTTTGAAGGCGTTTGATCGAATCGAGCGAAGAAATCGAATTCTCCAGAAAAAGCTAGACAAAATAGGTTTCAGTAACCAAATCAGTAAACTTTTTGCTTCCTACTTAGATTTTCGGCCACAATCTGTTCTTTACAATGGCTTTTAATCTGGTTCTTATATTTCTACATCCGACGTACTCTAAGGACCAAATTTGGGACCTCTTTCATTTGACATATTTATTGATAAATTAACCGAATATATTGATCCTGGTTACTCGGTTTTTGCTGATGATGTTAAGAAACTCTCCAAAATAGAATCAATTGAAGATTGTTTTACGATGCAGGATCAAACAAATATATTAGCAGAATGGTGAACAAATGAACAGTGTTTATTTTGACACTAAAAATCTTGTTGGAAATGGTCGAAAGTACTAAAGATCTGGGAGTTGTTTTTGATCCCAAACTAAGCTTTATAAATCAAATTAATTTAACAGTTTCATCAGCTGCAAAAATGCTAGGTTTTATAACCAGAAACACAAAGTCCTTTACATCAATTGATGCTCTAAAATTACTGTATTTTGCGCTGGTTAGGTCCAGGTTGGAATACGCGTGTGTTGTTTGGGATACTTTTTACGATAATCCTAAGAAATCTCCCGAAGCAGTTTAAAGGAGGTTTTTAAAATTATTGTCATTTAAAAAATACAACACATCTTATCATGAAAAGAACGGAGAGAAAATGTTGGGCAAATTTTTTTGTACAAATTAGTAAATTACTTAATTGAATGCCTATTTTTGTTGTCAAAAATTAACTTTAAAACACCACATCCTGTAATAAGGTATGTAGAGACATTCTACTGTGCAAGATCCTTTTCCAACTTGGGTCCTAACAGTGTTCTGAACAGAGGGTACAGAAAGCATAATGAAGTTTCACATAGAGTAGACATGCTTACTGTTTTTATTAGAAACATTAATGCCGATTAATGTTTTCTCTTTTTCTTATATAACCAAGTTAAGTAAATTTAAGAATTTGTTATTTATTTAAAAACCAAAAATAAAAAATTTGTCTGGCTATAATTATTTACCTAATTAATTCATTTTCGTTTTTGTACCTTATTAAGTAGATTATATTAGTTACATTCTTTTTGTACTTTGTCCTGTAATTGGAATTATCTTGTTGGACAATAAATAAAAAAATAATTAAATTTGAATAACTATAGGTGGTAAAATATGGGATGGGAATTATAGAAAATTCGCAAACTTGCTCACTCGCAAATATAAATTTTCGGTTTTGTAGCTATTCTTTATTTTGGCATTTTATTGTCTACAAAACAAGGTTCCCCTAATTTACACGAGACAGCATTCTGTTGGAAGTCTATTTCTCTAGGGAAGTTCCCAAGAAAACGACCCGATTGCCTTTGAATTTGAAATTCGCTTAGTGTCGTTTTAGGGCCAGTCAGTTAATTTTCTTGCATTTATTTGCACTACAATTTCAATAGAAACCTAAGATTCTAGTTTGAACAATTTTGTTTGACGTCGCACAGCTTTGAACTTAATTAATATTATCGAGAATTCTTAAAACCAATCCATGTACAGGAGTAAAAGCAAACATAAACAAACGTAACAGAAAGAGATACTGAATCAAAGATCATAGTAATACTCTGCACTCTTTTGTTAAAACGTCCTAAACTGACAAGTTGTTAGAACTGAGGTATTTAAGGAAAAAATAGTAGTTTATTTTATTAGGAGGCAAAGTAGAACTTTTCCTGCAAGGCAGTACATAGCCAGCCGAGCGGAAATTTTTTTCCTCCGAAAAGAATACGCTATTTTTTTTTAACCGAAGAACTCTGTCGTGTAAAAAAAGAGAGAATGTTACAAATTTGCGATTTTCACTTTTTTGCATTTTCATAACATATATCATCATAGCTTTATTTTAAACCACTTTTTAATTTTTTTTTTAATTTTAAATATTAAAAAAAAAAATTCAGCGAATGTGCCATAAAATCAACTTTCAGATCAAATTGTTGGGCAAGAAGAGCGAAAGCAACAACAGTCTGCAGCGAATGGGCACATTTTTCGGTCAAGATATTAAGTAAGAAGAGCGAATGACACACGTTTTCTGCAAATTCGCTGTTTTTCCTTGATATGTTGCCTTATTATGTAATACAATCGCTTGGAGGCGCGCCGGCTCTAAAATATTCGCTGTTAACAATGTAATTTTCACGCCTGTTTTCAAGTGCGCAAGCGAATGTGATGTATTCTTATTCCCCCTAGTTTTACATTATAATAAAATGTTATTTTTGGAACCAAATTTAGTTTATTATTAGTTTCCTACCTTCAAACTAGAAAATTCTATTATTTTATTTATTTTTACCTTTTTTAATAAAGTTTATGAAATCTTTGTTTTGCGCGCTGCAGTACAATTTCATTTTTATGTATTTGATTGATTCACTGATTCATTTGTGAGTGTGCCAGTATGGCACTGTCCACTGCGACCACTATATTGGGTCTATTGTGGCTCACTTTTAACATTTTTTGTTGCTACAGAATATTTAGCCCCTTAAAGAGGCTTGCAACTTGCTTTGGTGAAGCATCATTCAGATCCAGTCCGTTGATCTGTGGTTTACCGAAGATACGTTTACGCTGAGGTGCAATGGCTGGACATTCATACAGCACATGTCTGGCCGTCTCATCATACTCCATACAGAGCCTACATTCGGTGTCCTCACTTAGACCCTTTCTGTATAATGGTACTTTCAGCCTGCAGTGTCCGGTGTATAGATCAACCATTTTCCGGATGTCCTGCCTGGTAATCACAATGGGTTTCGCGGCCCTCTTTCTGCATGGTTCTGTAATGAACTCTTTGGAATGCTTGAAGGCATTTTGGATCCGTCAGTGAGAATAAAAGGAGTCACTTGAGAAACTTATTCGGTTTGTCGTCCAGTCCTCCCTATCTGTCAGAGCCTTCATAGCCTCTTTCTCCAAGACAAGGTGTAGAGGAGGAAGGTTTAGGAGGCATTCAAGCGCTGTTGGTGGAGTGGTGTATGTGAAAACTACTAAACTAACCTTATTTAACCAGGATATCAAAATCCCCCAAAACCGGTGCCTGGCTACGCCGCCGCTGTCTAATTTCTTATTGTAAAACTTTTGTTCAACATTCGCTGATTTTGACAAAGTGTTGCATAAATTCTGTATATAGTATTGTTAGCAAAGAACGGCGAAAGTGTCACAGCTGTAACATTCGCTCTTCTTTCATAATATTTACAAGATACTAAGATATTTTTACGGAAAAATTATTATTTTTTTTTTAAATATTAATTTTTAAAGAAGTTAGAGCTACTTTTAACTTAAAACTAGAAATTTGCACATTCGCTCTTCTTTACTAACACTGAACTGTTCTGACATTCCTTTATTTAAAGATTTTGTGGAAGCTATGAGTAACATGTTTGATGATTTAAGTCTCATTCATAGAGAAAGTAATAGCTACGCGAGAGTGACCGATACTGTGTTATACTTGGGAAACATTGTTTGACGGCGACACGAGCTCAGCCGGTGGCTACAAGGAACTATGTGCACAGCCAGACGCATAATAAAGTACATATATTTTATTGGTTAATTTTTTACAGACACTTACTTATTTAAGAATAAAAAGATATGAAAAAACTTAACAGGCGCCGTTTTTCTATACTTTTTAGTGTAAAAAAAGCAATGCATTCGAGAAATTTTTTAGCTCTATACAAACTTCAACCAACTTTGTACTGTTCCATGCACCTAAAAAACTTTATTTCGCTTACAAAAAGTTTTTTGCACCCTTTAAAAATCTAAAATAGGAGAAGGGGGTTACTATGTTGAGGAATATTATCAAATATAAAAGAAAGCAACATTTTGTTATGTTATTTTCTTTTCGTAATTAGGAAAAAATCCAAATATAAAAGTCTTACAGCTTTTATAAATGTTTTATCCTAGGTATATCTCTTTTGTTTTGTTGTATTTTAACCTATTATCTTCTTGCTTAACTCTGTATAAATCATAGCAATATTTTCTACAGGGATTTGGTTCGCAAAAATCTGAACCCCAATGCAAATAGTCTCATGCTCTCTAGCTTTAATGGTAGTGATTCAGCCTGATTTGATTGATATTTTAGAGTTTACAATAAGTTTATAATCCACTAGATAGCTAATCCCATAAACTCGCGCAATTTTCAACCAAAACTGATTAAAATAACTCACTTTTGAAAATCTAAAAAAAACCGCTTGCCAGGCTTGACAGACTTTGAGAAGCGGTAGCAAGAACCCGCAGGTACACAATTAAAATTGTGTGAAAATACACTTCGACATTGAAAAATGTTCTGTCTTTCTTTTATGATCATATAGAAAAAGATAAACGGGGCAAGGTAGGTGTTTACTTAATACAAGCATTACTTTCACTCTGCGCCGCAATGCGCTATTAGTCGGGGGTTTTTTATATCTTTTTTCCAATGTATAGGAAGATTTTTGGTGCTTTTGTTTTAACTCGGTACACCCTTAGGTATGACTTCGAGAACCACCAAATGAATACTAGTTTATTCGGCGACGGCGTACGTTAGGCGTAGCGATGCCCTAAACTTTCGTTAGGATTTAGGGTCATCTTGACAGCTATATTTCTGTCAAGGGACAACATTGTAAAATGTTAGTTAGTAAAGGGCATGAAATGGCCTTTAATATATTATGCAAAACAAGATATTTTGCTTCCGGTTGATTGCATAAAAAAATTATCAATTTGAAATTTAAAAAAAATGAGTTTTTATTTTCTAAAAATTGCCGCTCTTTCTTCACTCGTCTCTCCCATTTGATGGTTTAATCCATAATAATATATAGGAAGTGCCAGAAAATCTTGGACTGAGTTAGCTTCCTAATAACTTTTCTGTTCCTTAACCGAATTTTTTAAAGTTTGGCACCAAAGTTTACTATTTTTGTACAAAAGATGTAAAATGTCAAAATTTCCAAATGGCGAACGTAGTCAAAAATTTAGTCTGGAAGAAAAGACCTAAAACTTTTTTTCGACCTTCCTGTAATGTTTTATTGCCAAAATAGGACACCTTATGCGTTTCTAAGTCTAACGAGGTAACACACATAAAATTAGGTTAAGTAGTACAAAAGTTGCATTGACTCAACATAGGGCATAACGTTACCACCAACAAATTATGTCTCTTTTTATTTACCAAGAAGTTTCTTACTTCGCATCAGATTTTTACAGGTGTATCCTGTCTGCAAAGGTAAATAAACCAAGTCAAAATGTCAAATGACAAAAACCCAATATGGCGGACATAACTAGTCAAAAATTTTTACTTAACCGAATTTTATGAGTGATATGCTTTTCTAGATTTGCAATAAAAGATAACAGGGAGGACGAAAAAATAGTTTTTTGCTCTGTCCGTTATTTTGGGTTTTTGACAGTTGACGTTTTGACGGTTTATTTATCTTTCAAGAAATAATATAAACTTGTAAAAATCCGATAAGAAATAAGAAAGCTCTTGGGAAACAACAAGAGAGATTATTTTCGAGTGGTTAGAATATGCAATTTTGCGCCAATGCAACTTTTGTACTACCCAACCGAATTTTATCTATGCTGCCGCGTTAGACGTGAAAAGGCATAATGTTTAGTATTTTGGCAATAAAAAATTACAGGGAGGTCGAAACAAGTTTCAGATCTTTTTTTCCAGACTAAATTTTTGACTACGTCCGCCATCTTGAATCTTTGACGTTTTACATCTTTTGTACCAAAATAGTAAACTTTGTTCTTTTAGCTTCCTAAAATGCCAAAGTTTATGAAAATCGGCTAAGAAACAAAATAGTAATTAGAAAAAAAAATCAGTCCAAGATTTTCTGGCCCTTCCCATATATTATTATGGATTAAACCATCAAATGGGAGAGACGAGTGAAGAGGGGGCGGTAAAAATGTTATTTTTATGTACGTATTTCCAATTAGGTGCACCCACACCGATAAAAAATACTTACCTGGTCAAAACTGAATAAAATTACAAAAGAAGCAATGGTGTTTTAAGTAAAATTGGACGACTTGTAAAAATCTTCTATGTTTAAAAGCTCACAGACAAAAATCCTAAAAGCGTTTAATATTCGAGTTTGGTGTTTTTAAAAAGATATTTTATTGTCTTTAAGCAGCTGTAAAAATTTCAGGAATCCCCTGGAAAAGTTTCTCAACACACGACAAAATATAAAGCGTGACATAATTTTTGTTATTTTTGAAGTTTTTAGCAAAAAGCCTTTCTTATGTATGTTGTTTAATTTTATTAAAACTTGGGAGCCCATCGTGCCTTGTTACATTTAATATTCTAGCGTATTATAAAGCCTTTGAAAAAACTTATTGGGCAGATCTGTAAAGGGAATGTGGATTAAAAAATTTGAAGTAGGGCAGCCGGGGACAAAAAATTGAGATTTGGTAAATTTTCTGAACATGCGTCAATTTCCGATTTTTTTGTGATTTGTCCGTGGCATGAATTTGCATTTTTTTTTATATTGGCGAATAGCTAGGACCTTTCTACATTCACTTCAAAAAGAATTTGCACAATCCCGTTCATAAATAGAGAATACAATTTTTTTTGTAAATTTTTAGAAAAAAAAACACATTTTTTTTTAAATTTCAAATTGATTATTTTTTATGCAATTAACTGGAACTAAAATATCATGTTTTGCATACTATATTAAAAGCCATTCCATACCCTTTTAAGGGGTTTAACAAAAATTTTAAAATGTTGTCACTTGACCGAGATATAGCTGTGAAAATGACCCTAAGTCCTAAAAAAAGTTTGGAGCGTCGCGACGCCTAACGTACGCCGTCGCCGAAGTCATACCTAAGTTTGTACCAAGTTAAAAGAAAATCACCAAACATCTTCCTATAGGTTTGAAAAAACCTCCGACTATATGCGCTACAGGAACGGAGTTTCTGCGCGGCCTTATCTTTCTGTTAGTCTGTATGTTGTATCTGCTCTCATTTATAATCTGTTTCGAGAAAGTACAACCAGGCTTTTGTAATTTCCACAGCTTACTTTATTTTTTATGATTTTCTAAATCTAAATTACTCGAAGAAGCAGAACAGTATGCCACGAGTTTTTAAAAGAAAGCACATTTTTAGAATGTGATTGTGCATTCTAGATGTTATTGTGAATTTCCTTGGAAAACCATAAATTTTGTAAAATTGGAAAGTTTTACCATTTTTTTAACTTTTCTTACTTTGACGATCTTTTTGGTGATTTTATACAAAACTAACCTAACAAGGGTAGCCGCGCTATTTGCTGCTACTCAAGTAAATAATCAAGTTCGCAGGTATTCAATGGTCCTAAAAAAATTATATCTCTCGATAGGTATATGAAGTTTCAAACATTCCTCCAACCCCACCGTAATGTTTAAAATAATACCGTTTGCTATTTGAAGCTGTAGTTTTTTTGGGCAATATTATATTACTGTGCCCATCCCAAGGCCGCATCGCGAGGCCGGGATGACCACATCTTTGTTGTTGGCTGGACTTTTGGGCGGCAGACAAATAAGCATTTTCTTAGTCGCCAAATGGCTGAGCGACAGGCAAAGCACGCAATAATTTTCGTCTTGAAAGTTGTACTTTTCCACATGAATTTACTTTTCCGCATGGTATCTTTACTTTTCCGCACTATTTTGACTTTTCGTCACGATTTGAATGTAACGCTCGATTTTCAATTTAAAGAACAATATTTTAACTCAAGATATGGTTTAAATCAAATTACTATTTTCATTCAGAAAATTCATAGCCTTAACCATTAAACTTAAAAAGTCACATATATTACTAAAAAAATTGTGCGGAAAAGTAAAATCGTAGGAAAAATTAACTTTTCCGGACTACTGATGAAAAGTTACTTTTCCGCACGATTTTTGCATTGTTCAAAATTTTTATAAAGAAGAACTTTTAAACAAGCTTTTATTCAATGCACTCAAAAGTAGAAAATAGTTTTTGATTTTTTTTTATACCATAATAAAAGCGATGGGCGCAAATTAAAACTTTAGGTATCGTATATCGGTCACATCGACAATTCACCTAAGAAACAGTTGTGTTACTCTATAACCTAAGGACATTTTCAAACTTTTGGCAAGCACGGCACTCTCACTCGTTCTCAGCTTCGTTAGATGAAAGCATTATGTTTATCATTCGAATACAAGAAGAATTTAGTTCTTCTTTTGTAGTTCTCTCTTTGTCACCGTAAAGTTAAAATTTTTAATTTGCGCCCATCTTTTATTATGGTAAAAAAATATAACAAACTATTTTCTACTTTTGAGAGCATTTAATAAAAGGTTTTTCTTTATGAGTTTTTTTTAAAAAAATTTATTTTCAAATTTTTAGATTTGTACCCTAAATCGTCCATTTTGAATCTGCCATATTGAAATTTTTAAATCTGATCAAAAATTCATATCCCCTTCCCGAAAAATCCCTACCATTTTGATTTAAATCGAACAAACTAAATCTTTTTCCTCCTCCACTTCCCTCGTTAGAGAAAGGTGGGTACCTGAGAGTACCATAGTATTGTATTTTCACAAGAACTATAAACGCATACCAAATTTGCACATAATCGGATGTGGATAAGTCAGTTAAAATTAGTTAGCAAAACATCTTGAATTTTCAAAATCTGATCAAAAATTTGTATTCCTTATCGCCAAAAGCACTCGTATACATATTTTGGTTAAAATCGGACAAAATTAGGTGTTTTCCCCCCTCCACTCTCGTAAGGGGGAGGGGTGCCTAATAATGACATATTATTGTGTTGTCACCAGAACTATAAATACTTGCCAAATTTGAAGGCAATCGGAAGTGTATAAGTTAGTTAAAATTGATTAGCAAAAGATGAACAAAAATCGTCCATCTGAAATCCGCCATATTGAATTTCACAAACTGATTAGAAATTCGTTATCTCCATCTCCAAGTGCCCCGACACACCAAATTCCAACGAAATCGGGCGTACTTCAACTGTACCCCCTCGACCCCCTTCGTCACGCCATATTCTTGTGTTGTCACCGTAACTATATAAGCATGCCAAATTTGAAGCCGATCGGATGCCGGGAAGTTGGTCAAAATTGAGTGGCAATATTCCACCTGAACAAACATATCTTGGTCGTTACATAGTAAGATACATTGCAAGTTAAATAAGAGCTTGTAAAAATGAAAATATTTATGGCTAATTTAATGATTTATGTATTTATTCTATCTTACGTGTTATTTTTTAGCATTACTATGAAATCTTTGCCTATTAAAACACATTTTTTGATAAATAAGTTGGACGAAAACACTCGTAGGAGATACATTCGACCTAACTCTTCCGAAAAATGCCTTTTCCACACTTGTGGGCTTGCCGGAACTCCGTTTTGCGTCTCACAGAGGGGCAAAGGCAAGAAAAAGATGCGATAAAGTCCAAAAACTAATTTTTATAATATGCAAGATATTTTTACTTATACCTAATTAGTAGTAGTAGTAATAGTAGTAGGGGGCGGTCCGCAGGCCTGGCAATTAGGCCCCTTCATGGGCCTTTTCTGCCCCGTTGCGCACCCTTATCCTCCCACTCCCTCTACATATCGTGCCTCTCTATCTCCGAGCCTTCCTGCCTTCCTTACGAAGCCGATTATAACCTGTCAGCATTCCTACTAACAATCCAATGTCCTTGCGAGTTTTTCCCAGGAGCTATTTAGTTCTGGCTGCGTCTGGTCCACTCACGAACAGTTTGGACTGTCTGCACTCTCGCTCTCCCCTCCAGGACGACTTCAGTTGATTGCTAATTACGAATAGTCCCTTTTTTAAATCACGTTAGCTTTGGATTATCAAACGCCCTAAAACAAATCAAAAATTTTGTCAAAGTTAGCATCTTTTGGAAACAAATGTTTCGAAATTGTTTATAGAATACAAAATAATTTTAAAATAATTCATAAAAACTGCAGGCATATAGGTTATTTTTACCGGGGTATAGCATAAACATCTGGGACCCCATGTCAAAAAAAAAAGATAGGGAGGTTTAAAGTGAAGTGTTTGTTTATGGCTAAGATGTTAATTTCATTTCCGGCGCTTAAAGTTTTTGCGTAGTGGTAAATTGGAAAAAACATCACAAAAAGCTGGTTTTCTACTTGTACATGGTATTTTCAAAGTCAGTCACTAAACTTTTATTTCATAGTAAGATGGGCCACCTTGTCAGTTTTGCTTTTTTACGAAATTGGATAAAATAAAATTTGGTTATAGGTCGCCATTTTGATATATCAGCCGCCATATTGTAACGCGTCATAGCTGAACCTATTTTTTCAACAATATTGTTGGACTTGCTCTTCTTTTCTGTCTTACCAAATTTGGTTTTCTTCGCTTTATAGTTGATGAATAGCGCCCTTTAGTATGTTATTTTTGCAATGGGTTAATTTTACTGGGGTATTTTTTAAGGTCACGAAGCTTCCAACTGCATCAAACTATCAGGATCGAATTTGGCATATATGTCTAATAGTTAGAGGTATCTTTGAAGTTGGACTGAAAAAACCTCGAATTATTAAAATTTTTTGAAGAGAAAATGGCAAAGTGAATTTTTTGGAATACCCGCCCTCAAGTTATATAGAATCGAGTATAATCATGCCCCGGTTGCGAAATTTGTAACTTTTATGATTTTTGGTCGCCATCTTGAAAGATGACGGATACGGATGCGAACAAAACACCCAGTAACACTTGATTGCGTGACTAAAGAGCTCTCAATTGCACATACTTACAAAACTCCTTCATTCCAAATCCCACGGGGGAGAAATTATTGAAAGCATACACTGTTTATTAAAGCATTGTTTCTGTATGCTTTATTCTACAGACAAGCACTTGTAAGTACTTTGTGGAGTTCGGCGTACTAATCCAATACATGTTTACCGAAAATGTTAAACTAAGCTTTACTTTTTTTATATTTATTTGTATAATTGATTTTCATAAATATTTGTAACCTGGAATGTTACCAAAGTATATGTAAATTATGTAACTATAGAATTTATTTTAAAGCCTATTTAATTTTTGATATACACATTATGTGTATATATTAAGTGCAGCCTCGACCCCGACATTTTTATGCACAAGTGGCAGCCGAGTGTGGAAACAACACAATTGTAAAATCACTTTTTGTTCCAACGTGTCCTTTAATAAGACTTGGTAGCAGCAGTTTAACATGCTATAATACATTACATCAAAAATGACGGGAACTAAATTTATTATGACCATAGAGCAGAGGTTCCCAAAGTGTGCGCCGCGAGAAGAAGCCAGGGGTGCCGCGAGTCGCTCCTGATAAGGTAGAATTCGAGTTACGTTTGGCGATGCCGGCGCTGCATCCGCTATTAGGCGCAATTTTACAACTCATAGTTAAACGTCAAACCTCAGTTTAAACCACGGATGTCGACTTTTTTACGTTTTATAGATGCAGTTTACCAACAAACTTCGGTTTAACCATTACCGGCGGTCTGGGTGTGAGTTAAACTTCAGTTTAATAGTTACCGAAAGATTCTAACCTCAAAGTAGTTATTAAAAATTTATTTAAAATTAGTTTTTGGTAAAAACTGTAAGTATTTAGTGAAATCGCGATGAGAGGTGACTTAGAATTTATTTTTGATCACCAAGAAGAACAAAAATTATTCCTAGAACAAATCCATGGAGGAGTACGAGGAAATTCGACAAGAGTTGAAACAACAAGTTTTATTCTCACATCGAGCTAACACGTATATAATATATACTATATATGTTTGCGTTTCTGACAATTCTAAATATTTTTTGTTGTGGCATCTGGCTGTATGTCTGTCTGTAACCAACGCTAATATCTCGAAAACTACTTGACTGATTTTTATCAAATTTAGTGACTATGCTGGGTTTTGCTCTAGTTGGTACTATTTTAAAGATATGGTTAAAATAATCAACCATATGCCAAAAAAATGTAGATTTTTTAAACTAGAAAAAAACTTGTTGTGCTCCTAATCCTACAGTTGATCCAACAGCTTTTCTTTTCTTCCGGGCCGTGGTTTAACTGCAACTTATAAAATTGAGAAACTTGTTTACCAATGGTTTAATCCGAAGATTAAACTGAAGTTTAAACTATGGTTTAATCTGGAGTTTTACCTTTGGTTGTAAAATTACCCCTTAATCGAGTCTCGAGTCCGAGAAAGCAGAGCAAGTTGTTAGAATTTTCAGAAGCCCGTATTCCACCTGCGCGTCGCATGACGAGAATTTTCGCGAGCGCTCTTTGACAGTATTTAAGTCGCCGTAGTCCGCTTTACTAGGTTAGTTTACCGTAAGAGGAATTGTAAGCGGTTAAACTGTTGATAAATAGAAGTAGTAATAGAGATTTAGTAGTGATACAAAGTGTTATGATTTACGAACTCAGGACACATAAACGTTCCAATATTGGATCGGTTGCTTCGTTTTTTCGTAAAAAGTTAGTCACAAGATGGAAAAATTTTTATTAAATAAGATCGAGAGTGATCAAGCATCGACAAGTGATGGAGGAGTAAAAAGAAGGAAACATCGCAAATAGGATGATAGCTATTTAAAATTTGGTTTTACTTCAGAAGAAGTAAATCATGAGGAAAGACCTCAGTGTGTGCTCTGTTTTCTGTTCTGTTTTCTAGCGGTCAAAAATATGCTCCCAAGTAAGCTAAAACGACATCTCGAAACCATTTATCCTACGATGGTTGGAAAGTCACGCGAATTTTTCAGGGTGGCGAAGTTCAAGAAACCTCACACCGTTGCAGAAGAACTTATTTTACCGGCTGCTGTCGACATGGTGAACATTATGATAGGAGAATCGACGGGAAAACTAATTTCAAAGGTACCTTTATCTAACAACACTATTACTCGAAGAATCCATCATATAGCCGACGATCCTAATGATCAATTGATAAAGAAAATGAAAGACAAGGAATTTGGTCTGCAACTTGATGAGGCTACTGACAGTAATAAAGATGCACGCCTTATTTGTTACGTACGCTTCCTGGATGATAATATTTATGTTGAAGACCTTCTCTTCTGCAAAAGTATCGATGAAAGCGGAAAGGCTCAAGACTTGTTTCAAATTCTAGACAAGTTTATAACAGAGAATAATTTAGATTGAGAGAAGTGTATTAAAGTTTGTACTGATGGCGCTCGATCAATGTATGGCCGTTATGGTGGATTTCAAGCACTTATTCGCAGTAAAGCACCGTATGCCATGTGGACCCATTGCATCATTCATAGGGGGGATGTGAATTGAATTTGGTTATGGAACGTGTTATAGACGTAGATAACTACATAAAACCTAGGCCGCTAAAAACCAGACTATTCAAAATTCTTTGTGGGAGTTGAACACACTGCGCTGCTATATTATTAGTGTACGATGGATTTTACGTGGAAACGTCTTAAACCGTACATTCGAGCTACATCAAGAAATCCACATTTTCCTGGAAGAGGAAGGTCATGCAAGCTCCAGGTGCTTTAAGGATTCCGACTTTTTGCTAAAACTGGCATATCTGTGCGATATATTTGACAAACTGAATGCCTTAAATCTGTCTCTCCAAGGCAATAACATGCATATTTTGAAACTATCAGAGAAAATTCCAGCATTTAGGAAAAAACTGCAGTTGTGGATAAGAAAAATTAATGAAGATGGCGGTCAAGATTGTTTTCTAGAATTGAATAAATTCTCATGCTCTAATGAGCTCCTTGTCTCTCAAGACTTGCTGTCTCTTTTCACCGAACACCTTTCGAAACTCTCGGAATGGTTTGCAAAATACTTTACACAAGAATATGTCGTAAAGTTTGCATGGATTCAAGATTTTTTACTAGAACAAGAGAGTCTTATTGCGTCAACAGCCTAAAATCAAAATTCGCTTCTTCTGATTTGGTGGAGTTTTGGGTATCCGTCAAAAATTAATATCCGACTCTAAGTGTAAAAGCTTTAAGGATTCTAATCCCATTTGCGACATCCTATTTATGCGAAGCTGGATTTTTAGCTGTAGCTGTAATAAAGAGCAACTATCGTTCAAAGACCAACGTGAAGCAAGAAATGAGAGTGGAAGTGTCAAGCTTTATTCCCCGATTTGAAAAAATGGGTGCAGATCACCAAGTTCACCCATCACACTGATTTTTTTTCCGTCAATAATAATGTATTCTTGTGTGTTAGTTTAATAATAAACCTATATGAGCGTTAGATTGGAATTTTTTTCATGGTGTTAAATAAAGTGTTGTACAACGCTTGCGCTTTGCTACTATACAGTAAGCAAATTGCAAAGCACATATTTTATACATTATACATATGCAACACTTTGTTGGAAACAACTATATATACATATTGCGAGTAGGGGCGCCCTGACAAAATACTAAACCTGTAAGTGCGCCGCAAACTGAAAAAGTTTGGGAACCACTGCCATAGAGCATTTGAACCGACCCTAATAACTCATACATCGTTATACCTGATTCGTGTTTTATATTATTTTAGCTTATTTAAGCTTAGAAATAAGACGCAATGAGTTGTTGCAAAAAGTCAAAGAGTGCCTTTTTTGGTGGAAGACTGTTTTTTGTTTTAATGTTTCACATGGAATGGCTGCAATGTTAATAAGCCAAACTCAACTGTGGTAATTTTTCTATATATGTATATTTTCTGTGTGGTTTAAAAGGTCTAGTCTTACATAATTTTGAATACCTACTTTGAAATTTTTCACACCGAAATTTTAAGCAAAGCTTTTTGGGAAGGGGGGCGGGGCGCAACTACAAATATTTAATTTTTATCCATTATCTTTGTAGTAACTAAAATTCTAAGTAGTAAGTTAAAACCACAAGTCATTCGCTTGTTACATAACTCGAGCAACGGCTTGGGCTCTACTTTTTTTTATCTTGGATTATAAATTTACACATTACTGACTACAAAAAAAACTCATTTACTACAATGTGGTCTTTGTCATATCTTTTGTTCCTTCTTGCACCACTGTGCGTCGTTCGTGCAACTGCCGTCGCGTGCGGAAAAGTACTACTTTACGCACTTGTTAGGTAAATTATTTCCTACCGCCGAGAAGCACTTTTTGTGTTAAAGTGACCAATTACGGCTGTTTGAAAAATAGAAGTTTTAACAACTAGTGGCTAAAATAGTGCTTTTTTGCAAGCGTTGGTTTAAATAACGAGCGCAGCGGGGTTTTTAAAAAAGTAAAAAAAGCACAGTTTAGCCGCGAGTTGCTAACACTATTTTTTTTAATACCTTTATCAAAAAATCTAAGAAAACCAGGAAAATACTTTTCAAAATCTCGAACGAAGAGTACTTCTCGCAACACACCATTTTTACACTATAAATCTAGGCAGCTGGTAAATGAAATAACAATGGTGGTTTCTATGGCGAGGTGCCTTTTTATTCGGCGACGTTCGTTGTTGCGACATTTTAATCGTTGACAATTTGATATTTTGACAATGTTTTTAAATTATTGTTTGGTGAAAACTGGCGGAAATGGCTTAATTTTTAAGCAAGAATAATAAGGTTTTTTCAATATTAGTATTTTCAGCTATTTCTCTTTAATTTTGGGTAAAAAATAGACCGAAATCTTCGTTTGCACCCGTGATAAAAAAAATAGTTTTTTTGTATCGGTAACCAAAAAAGCCATGCTTTAGTTATCTGCAAATAGTTACTAAAATCTTATTTTTGATGAAGGTAAAAAAAAAGTTTTAACTAGGGAGGGCAACATTCACGTCGGATTTTTAACGATATACTTTTACGCCCATTTGCTAGTTACTCGTTTAAAATACATACGTACACAGTAAAAAATGGATATTTTTATTCGCTCAAAGGCCTTTGAACAAATATCTCAGTAACTTTGTTTATACGGGTCTCTTAAAGCGGTTTTATGTAAGGATGGTTTCAAAATGTTGTCGTATAAACACCACTAAAACCGCTTTAAGCACTAAAGCAATTTAAGGAAGCGGTTTATCGCTTTAAAACCCGTATTAAAGTCAATATAAACACTTTAAAAACGCTTTAGCGCATTTTTTATAATCTAAAGATTTTCCGAAAAATCTGTTGTTAACTAAGTTTCCTTATTTGTTTTTTCTTTAGACTGACATATTTAATGACATGTAATAAAGGACGTATAAGACCTCGCAGAAAGCGATTTTATTTAAAACCGTCCTTATATAAAAGCTCTTTTAGGTGCGTATAAACGTAGTAAATGAAAATTGAGTGCCAGACAAAATACTGTTAAAACTCGGTTTCCACCTACGAATTTTTCGTGCGCGCCCGCTCATGCGTCACATGACTGTCAGATGTTAGATGAGAAACCGAGTGTAAGGTAACTCGGGATTGTGTGAAAACTTTATGACATTGACAAGTTCAAAACATTGTGTCAATGGTGTCCACATAAATTACCTAAATTTAAATGTCAAAAAATTTAACTCAATTTTTCGTGGACTTGTTTTAACAAAATTTTTTGTCGAAACGAGTCCACGAAATATTGAGTGAAATTTTTCGACATTTAAGGCGGCTCGTGATCTATGAAGAAGAGGTTCAGAAATTTGAAAAATTGACAGTGAATGTTTTTTGTAGGTTGCAAGACTAAAAGTCAAGTTCATTTTAAATTATCTGTGGAAGTCCCTAGATTTGCCTTTAATGGTTTTCGCCAAGTCAATTTCGGGTTCAGGTATACCGGCATTTTTTATTTCAATTTGTTGCTCCATACTCTAAAATACTCTACCGTAAAAAAGTTAATTATAACAATTGTTAAAATAATACAAGAGCAAAAGTATAAATAAAAGCCCTTATAAAATCGCTAAACGCGCGAATGCATCACGAACCAATACAACAAGGCAAAGCAAGCGGACTGGGGCACACCCTGCACACCAAATGTGTGCGCCTTTCTCTATTGAAATTTGCGATATCCCTCATATGCTACTCGCCCACTGAAAACATACATATTCTGCTAGGCTCCACCTACTTCATCGCATGTGCGACTCTTCGGCGTCATCAAGCAGAGGTTCATTCAATACGACCCACATAGAAGGCGTGGGATCAACCCGAAATAAAAACAATATTGCGCCATCTTACGTTCCTGTTTGACATTCAGTCTGTTTGTTTACATCACGAAATCCCGTCTTCGAGAGACTTTTTTAACGGATTTTTATAATTCAAATGGTTTAAGAATGTTTGTCGTATGAGTATTTACAGATAATTTAGTATTTTGACTCGAAATTTTTTTATAGAAATGATATACGATTTTAAGTGGTTTATGTTTGTCTACAAGTGTGTTTTATTAAATCATTTTGGCGAATAAAGTGTACTTAGTGGTATAAAAGTGTTCGTTGTTAAGAGTTTGTCCCAAAATTTACCAATTTTAGGTAGGTATAATTAAATTGTTTGTGTATCTTTTACCGATGCCTACTACGTGATGTGTGTCAAGTTGCCAAAGCAATTACAAGGACCAAGGTCCATCAAGTGTTTCTGCATGCCATAAAACGAGAAAACTTTGTTCCTAGGTAAAAAAAAGTACACTAAAATTAGGGTACTGAAAGTGTTTTTTTGTTAGGTGTGTGCCTGAAGAAACATTTCTTTTGTATATCTTAAATATTCTTTTTAACTATTTTTACGTGGATGATTTGCTATGCTATATAGGGAACCAAGGAGAAACTACGTTATAGTTTAATTTCTTTTATACCTTTTTGTGAACCAATATCTAAAGACTCGTCCAGCTTAAAAAGAACTGATGAATCATATAATAAGTCAAGCAAATAAAAAAAAAATATAAGTTTAATATTAAAACTTTAATCTTTCACTTCCCACCATAAAGCAAAAATTTTAAATTCTCGCCATATGCCCATTTAATGCAGTGTTCTGTGAGAACGTAAGTGGCGGCCATTTTGAATCCAATTTTTGGCATTCTGCGGAGGCGGTATTGTTTCCTTTCATTCGGCGGCGAGATCAGCTGGTATAGTCTGGTCACACTAATTCTATCGCAAAAGACGATCGCCAAAACAATTGCTAGCCTGCTCATGTGGCAACTTTGAAAACCAAACGGTATTGCGATCTACCACCCATTCAATTGTTGCAGCGAACGTCACGCTTCCGTCAACTTGGCAGCCATATTTATTTTTTAGATTGACATCCGCGTTGTGTTTTGGAGATTTCACAGTTAATTATTTTGGATTTTGGAGTTTACTTCAGTTAAAGAGGTAAGTAATTTATTAGTTTTAATAGTAGTTTGAGACTTGGGGTTAAAAATCTACTCTTTTGTTTCGTTTTAAAGTGAGCTTTACCTGAGAGAGGTAAGGTTTTAAGGGTCTTTTAATAAATACTTATGGTGTCGTTTTTGGATATGGACTTTTTCAGTGTTTACATACTTTTTATAATTGTAATGAATATTATTTTAAAACTAAAGGCAGGCTTATTCCCAATTTTATAATGCATAAATAAACACATTTTCACAAGGCATAACTTGATCATTAACTTTAGTCTCGGTTTTAATATACTTATTATCTAGCTATAAATATATTTATTTTTTGGGCTTATTATAGCTTATGTAATCGGCCTCTGCTCTTACAAGGAAGCCAATTTTCTAACTTTGGTCAGAAAAATTTAGATGTATAAAGGATTTTTGGTAGGCCTCATAAAAAAATTACTTCCCTGGTTTCTTAATTAAAAAAAAATAAATATTTTCCGATTCCGGGGTTAGTTTCTATTTAATTTATACAAATAAGTTTCTTTTAATTGCCTGTGGTGCTAGTATTTGACTTATTACTTATTGCAAACATTGTTTTATGGCCTTCTTAAAAACTTTTGCCAGGAATTTTTATCCAAATGATCAGGAAAAGTCGGGGATTTTTTTTTCGTAAAAAGTATGCACTTTTATTTATTTAATTGGCAAAATCTATAGCAAACTCCTCTTAAACAGTTTTTGTTGTATCTGTTATTATCTTACAATAATTTGTCTTTTTTTAGATTAGTACCTACCAAGTAGAATATGAACTCAGCCCAACCCAGCCGACTTAAAAGGCAAAGTTACAGACTTTTAAGCCGGTATACCCAGAAACAGGTAAAAACTTATTTTATTGCAATGTAAAATTTATTCGCAGTTACCTAATTCCAAAAGTGATCTGAAAACTGATTTGTCAAAATTGCTGTAAAGAGAGGTTTTTGTGAAAAAAGATATAAGCTTCTTTTATTAGGCAGGTTACCCATGTATTTTATGGATTTCTAAATAAAACATACTAGAGCCGCAAAAAACTCGCATTTCTAAAAACCCTGATATCTAGTATGTAAAAACGCTCATATCACAAGATTTTTTTTCATGATAATTATTTTTTCAAGGATTACAAATCCCACAGACGCCCTACGATTTTTATGAAACCAGTATTTAAACTGAATTTCGATTAGACTTTTAACCACATATATTTTTAAATCGCTTTAATATAATATTTTTTCAGTTAAGAGTCAACTCAGATTAAAACCTTTGGCATTGGACCTCCCATTGGACGAAACCATCTTGTAAGTAAAACAATTAAAAATTTATCAATAAGATAATTAAAAAATGTGCATATAAAATATTTTACATATGACCCACAAAAGATTTCAGTTCCGTCAAGAGAATTAATTTTTTTCTTAGGGTATCAGCTGTACCTCCCCCATTGCCAAGCCTATGCAAAAACCCATGCAAAGCCCATGTAAAACTCAAAACATTGAATTGTATGTTATCTGGTTAATTTTTTTATTTATAAATATACAGGGGGGCAAAACAAAAAAAAATGGTTTCTATATCTATACAATTTTGTTTTTAATGAAAACATTTTGAATTAACTAGCCAGCAACTTTTTAAAAATAAAAAAAGAACAAATTGTTTTTAAAATACATGCTGTAGGAGTTGGCTAGACTTTAATTTCACTTTTTTTGGAAAGCATTTTCGCGAACTGGCAACTTTCTACATGAAATGTTGTTGTTATATTATTTTTAAAAACAATCAAGTGCCAAAACAAATCGCTAGTTTTCGCCAACAAAGACCAATTTCTGGCCCAAATGCCTTTAACGGTAATGACAGACGTGTAACTAACGTGTGGATCCTTGAAAAATATCTCTCTTAAGATTGATGTTTGTTTACTTCTTTAAAACGAATATAAATCTCCTTTATTTAGTATTTCTTGCACTTTTACTTTTAGGTGACGTGGGCACAACTCCTGTATAAATCACAGGAAATATCAAACTAAAGTCAAAAACAAGCAGAGAAAGGCAGGCGAGACACTGCAAGCTTGATGTGGCCCAGCTCTAAATGGACAAGGCTCTTTCAGGAAGTCAAGGACAGTTGATCTTCAAACTAAACTAACAGGTGGGTGTTTTGTCAAGTGCGGACCTGGCTCCAATATTAGGGGGGTAATCAGATTTTTGGCAAAGCAAAAATTTTTGAGAATATTGCATTTTCGACACAAAGTCGTAAAAATTCATGATGTTATAGCGCCACAGGCAAATTTTTTTTTCAATTTTGGCAGAGAATTTTAGATTTTTTAAATGTTTTTGTGAAAAATGTAAGTCCAAAAGGGGGAGGGGCAATTACCCCCACTCCGCAACCCGCGCTTGTGTTTGTCAACTGATGACAAAGGTAGTGCAATCAATATTATTTGGTTTGTGATAAACTTGCTTTTGTTATTTTTAGGAAATATAAGGAGTCCTCAAGCCCTACAAGAGTAGATTTGAGATCAGTTATTCATAGAGGCCATACAACTTCAAGAATTAACGGTGACAGGAACTTAGAAACTTCAACAACTTACAACTAGTTTGTTGTAAGTAGACAAGAAAGTCTCCTTAGTAATTTTTTAACACATATGTTAAAAGTTACTATGTAATATTAGTATTATCATAGATAATATCTCGAGTCATAGCAAATTGACGATAAGCGTGTATGTGCTCGAGTGCTGAGGTAAAAATTATGATAATTTGCTGCACGAGGGATATTCTGCGGACTATTTTCTGAAATTCCTAATCTTTACAACTTGCGTTTTACTGAGCTATTTTATTCAGTCCTCATAAACAATACTCTACCTGATAGTAACAGGCAAAATATGTGTTAAAATGGGCTGTTTAGTGCAAATTATCGCTGTAATTCGTTTGCTATTGGTCCAAATCTGCAAGCCCCCATTGATTTTATTGGTCAACATTTTCAGAGATATTTTCTAAAATAGTCTACTTTATTTTTCTGTTTTAAGTAGTTGACAGGAATAAGTCTAAATATAAAAAGACTTTAATATTTTAACTTAATAAATGTTGCAGATTTGAAATTTGTGCTAGGATGACCGATTGGGTCTTGGTAAAGTTGTTTTTATTTTGTTTCAGGATACTGAAAATGCCAGAGCAACCTTTTTGTGGACTCTGTGAACAAGTTTACAATTGGATAAATATTCACATGACTTAGACAATATATAATTAGTTAATAAATATAAGAAAAAGTTTCACTTTTTATGACTATATTTGTAATAAAAAGGTTTGGTTTAATATAGTAATTAAATCTAGTTTTTCACAAGGAGGGTTTCAATGTGGTTTTACTTGAAATATTTAAGTTTATTTAAAAACCCACCAGAATAAAATGCATCCATTTAAAATAATGATAATTTTATTACAGTTCAACCTAATTTAAAAAAAGAATAAAGCAAGACGTTTTCAATCACCGGCAACAAAGAAGTGAAAATTTAAAGGTAAAATTGCAAAATTTATTATAGTGATTTAGTGCATAATAACGACGAGAGAATTCTGCATTTTTTAGTGGTAAAATACTGTAAGTGATTTATATATTAATAATAATAACACCAACAAAAACAAATAAAATAGTTGCCACGTTATTTCTTTTCTATATTTTGGCGACACGCAGTCTGATAAAGCAGCCGGTCAGGCCTACTATACGTTAATTTAGCCGGAAAAACTTAATAAATCAAATATAGCAATTTCTTAAGAAGTCTAGTAGTGACAAAAATGGTAGTGAGGTCAAGACATTAATTTTAGTGCTCCCGAAAACAATAAATCAATAGCCCTATAGGGCAAAAAAATAAAATATAATATAGTTTAGTGACCATATATTACCCATATATATTAACGACCGATCAAGACAAACACTTTCCAAAACAATATGAGTAGAACGACCAGACGGCGCCCGAATGTTATTAAAAATTTACAAACACACTTTCACAACCAACAACGGCTCTTTGATCCTTTGACATCGGATTTGGTTGAATCTCCAAACCGGAAATACATAAGTATAATTTATGAAAAACCTGAATCCGATAACAAAAAGACGACGACAGAAATTATGTCAGATTTACGGAATAACCTAGCGGATCAAAACAGTCACATACAGGATCTTGAACTAAGGAATAAGCAACTATCGGATCAAATAACAAAACTCGAAAACCAGCTAACCACTAAGGACGAAATCATACAACGCTATGAGTTATTTATAAAAAACTTATCAAAGAGACCTACAACTCTAATGGAAATCTCGACCCAAACTGAACCAATCCAAAGCTTAGTACCGCGCACAGATGGAGAAGTCGAAACGCAAATCATACACCTAAAAAAGGAACTCAGCGATCTACGTCAGAAAGGCAAGGAATACAAGAAAAGGCTAAAAAAGATAAAAGACCAAGAAACAAAATGGAATGAAGTTAACAAGGAAAATCAACTACTACTTGAAAAACAAGATCAATTATCCAAGTCAATTAATCGGTTAGAGGAAGAAAAATTAGATTGCCTTCAAGATCTCGCACAATTTAAAGAAGATCTTCTTAACTTTGAAAGCCTCCTGAAAGTGAATTATAAAAATCAAGAAGTGCAGCTTAAAGAAACAACACAAAGCACCACTATCGCACCTTCCTCCACACAGTGTGACACTGGCCACCCCAATCACACTGCAGACAATCCTGTTATTCAACGTCGCACTGAACAACAGGAAAACAAACCAAACAAAATACTGTTTGTAAGTGGAAACAGAGGAAAAGTGATGAGGGATAACATAGCAAAGCTAGTGCCTCACAACTACGAAATATTATCAATTATATTGCCAAATGCAAAAGATGACGAAATCATCAAAACTGCTCTTAGGAATACAGAAAATTTTACAAAAAATGATATTATAATCATTTGGCCTAACCGCACAGGAGATGAATTAATCGACACGTTCCTGCTAAAATCTGCACACACGAACCCTCTGGTTTTAAGCGAACCATACAGATATGACAACAATACAGAAAACGACGTGATTTACAAAAGAAATGTATCACTATTTCCGAACATTTTTAAAAGACGCTTGGACTCAAAAAATGTTCTGGATACAAATAGTACTATCCGAAAATCCAACTACTACCGAGATCAATTCAATATCACAAAAATTGGTCAAAGGTATCTCTTACAAGCGATAGTGAAACACATGACAAGCTTTCTTTTTAATAAGGAACAGCCGAAGCTTAATAATAAAAGTCAACTTACCAATCAAAAAACCCAAATGGTTCAAAATTTTTTATAAATGTTCCTGACGCAAGCACGGCACCAAAAAGCACAGAAAAAAATAAGGACAAACAATCAAACGATTTAAAGTATTCACTCAGTAGCTTTCACCATAACATCCAGTCACTGGGCAATGGCGTCGGGCAACTTGAGGTACTTGCAGAAAATCTGGAAAAACCAGACTTCATGTGCATCTCAGAACACTGGCAGTGCGACGAATCATTAACGACAATGGCGATCAACGGGTACAATCTAGTATCACATTTTGCCAGAGACCAAGGGATGCATGGAGGTACTGCAATCTACAACAGAAATCGATTTGCATCCAGAGACAGGGTAGACATAGTTAAAATGTCATGCATCTATAGCATAGAGTGCGCAGCTGTTGAATTTTCGTTGTTGAATAAAAATTATGTTCTCTTGTGTATCTACAGATCGGGCCAAAAAGGTAAGATGGATGTAGTTCTTGAGGTTCTTGAACAGATTTTGCAAAAACTATACAATGAAAATAAAATAATTATTATAACTGGAGATTTTAATGTTCACTTTAACGTAGGCAACATAGATACAAATAATTTTTTACGTGTTATTGAAACCTTTAATCTTGCACCAACAATAAAAGAACATACAAGAGTTACAGATAGATCAAAATCATGTATAGATAACATTATACTGGATATTGATTCCTTAACTTTTAAAACAGATGTTATTCATACGGGAAAATCGGACCACACAGCTCAACTAATTAAAATTAAATTAGATGAAAATAATGATGGTTAGATATATATAACTTAAACACAAAAGATGTTAGCGAGCTGTGGAACCTATTTTCTCGAAAGTTCTCTGAGATTCTTGAATGTTGCTTTCCTCTTAAACTAGTAAAGAATACAAAAAAGACGAGCAGGAATTGCAACAGAAATCAATGGGTCACCCCCGAACTTACAAAAATGAAAGACAAAGTCATCGCATTACAAGTTATGTCCCAAAATAATTCTGAGTTTAAACTTCTCTTTGTCGAATATAAAAAAACATACGACGTTGAAATAAATAAAGCGAAATCTAACTACATGCTGTCAAAAATTCAAAATAGTGACAATAAAGCTAAAGCTACATGGAATACGGTTCGACAATTAACTAATGCTAAAAAACCAACAAACACTCTTCCTTCAGAACCAGATTGTAAAACCTTAGCGAATAACTTTAATAATTTTTTGGTTAACGCCGCACCAAATCTATTAAAAGATAAAAAAATTTCTACCAACCCTGCGTCATTTTCCATAAATAAAAAAACCAACGCAAACTTCTTTCTTTACCCGACAAATCCAGACGTAACTTTAAGTAAAAAACTAAAAAACAAAATGTCATCTGGGTACGATTCAGTGCCTTCTAGTTTACTTAAAAAACACATAAATCTATTAGCTGAACCCCTGGCTTTTATCTTCAATGTCAGCATAGAAACTGGAGTCTTTCCACAAGCACTTAAAACAGCACATGTTATCCCTATTTACAAAAAAGACGATCCAGAAGATTTTACTAAGTACAGACCGATAAGTTTGCTCTCATCATTTTCTAAATTACTTGAAATAATACTTCATCATAGATTGCTAAACTATTTTAACAAATACTCTCTATTTAATAATTGTCAACATGGTTTTCCCCCAAAACGATCAACAGAAACGGCATTACTTGAAGTAAACAAAGCAATCCTAAATTTCTTAGAATCCAAAACCGCTGCTTGCGGATTATTACTGGATCTATCAAAAGCGTTCGACACTATAAACCACAAAATACTCCTAACAAAAATGGATGCATACGGCATCACGGGTGTTCCACAGTGTCTATTTCATTCATACCTAACTAAACGTGAACAGCAAACTTTAATAAACAAAGACAACAACACAATACTCTCGGAACCGACAGAAATAACCACAGGTGTCCCTCAAGGAAGTATTTTGGGACCTATATTGTTTTTTATCTATTTATAATTTATCTCAATAACTTTATGGACATTAATGAAGAGATGAATGTAATGGCAACTTACGCAGATGATGCAAACACTATAATTCCGTTAAAATCAAACGATAATGTACAGAAAAAACTAACATTTACATTAACTAAAACGGACGAATGGATGGAGAAAAATCAGTTAGTCCTAAATGCAAATAAAACAAAACTAATGATGTTCTCAAATATTAATATAAATAAAGCAGATACCATAACATTTAAAAACGACAATATTAAGTTTGTAGAAAATGCGAGGTACGGAATTACACTTTGGGGGGGCAGTAGCCATTTGAAGGAGGTTTTTAGGGTACAGAAAAGAGCATTTAGAATAATTTTTGGAATGGGATCATCCGAGAGTTGCCGCGGTATTTTTAATAAGAATCACTATCTTACTGTTCCAGAAATTTACATCTTTGAATGCGTACTGCACCTAAAAAAACATCCTGAAATATTCTCAAAATACCGTTCCAATCATACATATAATACTCGAAACCAAAATAACCTATATATTTATCCTCACCACAGACTAAAGCTGACAGAAAAAGGGCCTATCTATGCCGCCCTAAAATTGTACAATCATTTACCAAAAAAAATACAAACCCTTGACAGATTCAAACACTTTAAAAAGCATTGTTTTGATTTTCTATGTAAAATCGAGCCCTATTCTGTAGCTGAATTTTTAAGCAGTAATCACCACTAAGAAACTGGGATCCTACTGACTATTGGTTTCTGTTGCGGTGCAGCCGCGCCGTACCGTTCTACGTGGTTGATGTTTGATAGTTTTATCACGTATTTTCAAACTTTTACTAATTTTTAGTCATTTTGTCAGTTTTCTGTTTTTAATGTATTAAAGTCAATTTTGTCCTACTTTAACTCATCTATTTATTATTTTAAATGTTAATTTGTTACAGATACTAAAAGTCCTTTGTTGTTTTTTATTTTTATGTCACACACATTTCTTCTTACAAATTAAAACGTAAAATGTTCTGACCTTTATATACAAAATCTGAATAGAAATTATTATTTGTTAGTTTTATTAATAATATGTAATTTTATCATCATATTAATTTATTGTCTTACCATATTTATGTAACTTTTGTTGTATATTTATTATGGCAAATAAAATCTAATCTAGTCTAATCTAATCTAAAAGGAAGATATTTTTACCAGCGCATTCACCATGATCTATAGAAAAGAAGTACACAGTGAACAACAGGCTCTTCGTAACTGCAATTAAAATATAATAAAAATGAATGGCTTTTAAAGACTAATAATTTTTAAATCCTAAGGTATATTTTTAGAGAAATTTCTTTTAACAGGATTAAAAAAAAACACACTTTTTGGTTTTGAAAAGAAAATAGAAATATAATATGCTATTGTACCAGTAAAAAACACCGTTTATGTTTAAATCAAATAAGTAAATAAGAAGACAGACCCTTGGTCACATGCAAACGCAGTTCGAATTGAATTCAACTTTTAAATTATTCTTAATTTTATTTACGTTCCAATGTAAACAGTGTAATTCGGAAATAAGCCAACCAACTATTTTTTTTCGGTGTAGTTGCTAATAGCTTGCTGTTGGTCCTGTTGCGCAGCACCCTTCTATTTCTTTGGGAGACACAGACATCATCCAAAAACTTTGCATCCATAAGTATCCTTAAATATCTACAAACTTTAATATCCTCATAAGGTTTTTTGTACCCTTAAAACATTTTATCATATATGACATCCTAAATAGAAAAAAAATCAAAAAAATTTAAGATCTGGCTCTGCTTTTTTGATTACCAACAACGTTTAGTAAGCATATAAAAGGATCTAGGTTTTGACATTTGGAATGTCACAAACTGTCATCAACGGCGCGAAATACGGTAACTGGGCTATAGCAGGAACTGCGTTGAATAGACGAACACGGCAATGAGTGCAGGCGAGACGGAAAGAGACCTGAGTGTGTTAAATTATAAATACTCATCTAATTTGGACGGGGTGCCATAATAACAGTGGCGGTCCCAGGGGCGATTACCCCCCCCCCCTTTGCTTCAGAAAAAAGTAGACAACAAAGATGCTGGTGGTAACCTTGAAGTCTTTGGAGAAAAAACGAGAAATTTTAGAACGTTCCTTTAAAGCAGGGTTTGAAAAAACCCGTGTTTCTTATATAACACCCAACATTGGGTTTTTTTGGGTTTTACAAATGGGTTTTATTGGGTTTTTTTATGGTTTTCTTTTTAAATTATATACAGATTGTAGTTCTTCTTTAAAATTAGGACATATTCTCGCGATCGTTTATCAACTATAAAATACGACATAAAAATAGGTGGAATACAGAAATCCACAGTTTGTTGGTTTGTTAATAAATCAAAGCAGTTTTGGTTTAGCTTGACCAGCGTTTTTTTATATATTTAATATAAATAAATCTTAAGAAAATTATTGTTGGAGTTTGTGTATTTAGTACATTGACAAGATTAAACATTATGTCAATGGTGTTCACAAAAATTGAGTTTAAATGCAGTGGTTCCTCCATAGGAGCACATGAGCACGTGCAGCCCCACACAGAAAAAGGAAGTAATATTAAAATGTCTGATTTATATTATTCTTTGTAATGTTTCCGGAACTTGCTATTATTATATGTGCTGATTATTATCAGTGGCGGTCCCAGCCAGTTGGAAAAGGGCGGGCGGTTTCTTTACGAAAAAAAACTAGGATAGCTTTTATGAGGAACATATCAATATATGCAAACTAAACTTAGTAACTTCAAGCGCGGATTTGAGCTCAAATCTGGGGGTTTTAAGTTGTTTGTTTTAAAAAATGTTTAAATGCGCTGAAAATTTTTGAGAAAATTACATTAAATATGCAATTTTTGAGTTAAATTAAACTAAAATCGTGAGTATCAATGGTATCATAGCGCCGCATTTTTTCATTTCAAACTAAACTAAAATTGTTAATATAGCAATGGTTTCAAAGCGCAGCAGGCGAAATTTTTTAAAGAAAATGACACTAAAAATGCTACTTTTAATACAAAATTAAACTCTAACACCGTAAATATCAAAGGTGGTATAGCGCCGCAATTTATGCCCTATTTTGTAAAAATATCGCCACAATTGTTCATTGCCTCGAAAATGTTATCAGGTATGTTTTGATTTAGTCTTTTGCCTACTTCTGAACAATATTCTTTCCAAATACTGACTTCTCCAAATAAAACTTAAAAAAATTTTTTTTTTCTATTAATCAAACAGTTTATCGTATTCCGAAATGACTTTAGTTAATTTTGCCTTGATTTTGGCTTCACGTTGTACAAAACTTGGTATGAATATGTTCAGGTCAAAAGTACTTTTTTATGTCCGAAATGATTTTGTCTAAAACTTGTTTACAAATTAAATATAAATTCTGTAATACTGTTCTGTATTTTCAATATCGTGGTTTTCGCAGTAAGTAATTCATGCGTTTGTTTATTCTTGGTGTGACGAATTGAAGGTCAAACTGTCCCAAAATACTGTGAAGTGATTATAGAATGTCTTTAAAGTATAGTTGGCTGGCCAGTGGATAACCGAAAAAGCCCACTGGGTTTTTTTGGGGGTAAAACCCACTTTAAAAAAATACGTAGGGCTTTTTTAAAAGTGGATTTTTTCATCATTAATTAACTGGACAAAAATGCAAATTATATTTTAAAAAAAAAAATTCTGGTTCAGTATTTGCAGACTCTACTTTTATTACTGGATTCTAAAACTTCGGTCCATTCTGAAGCAGTTTTTCTAGCGCTACTCTTATGTATTTTCTTTTTTTAAAAATGGGTTAGAGTTAATAACCTCGAAAAAAAAACGAAAACTTGAATTGTACACTATCATGTCATACTAAGTAAGCAGGTACTAAATACACATACTGAATGTTAAATGAAATAAAAAAATGCGGCGCTATGATACCGTTGATACTCACAATTTTAGTTTAATTTAACTCAAAAATTGCATTTTTAATGTAATTTTCTCAAATATTTTCAGCGCATTTAAACATTTTTTAAAATAAACAACTTAAAACCCCCAGATTTGAGCTCAAATCCGCGCTTGAAGTTACTAAGTTTAGTTTGCATATATTGATATGTTCCTCATAAAAGCTATCCTAGTTTTTTTTTCGTAAAGAAACCGCCCGCCCTTTTCCAACTGGCTGGGACCGCCACTGATAATAATCAGCACATATAATAATAGCAAGTTCCGGAAACATTACAAAGAATAATATAAATCAGACATTTTAATATTAATTCCTTTTTCTGTGTGGGGGTGCACGTGCTCATGTGCTCCTATGGAGGAACCACTGCATTTAAACTCAATTTTTGTGAACACCATTGACATAATGTTTGATCTTGTCAATGTTATAAACTTTTCACACAATTCTGAGTTAACATACACTTGTGTTGTAAGTGGCTTTTATTCTACTATGAGTGAGATATTTCTGGACTCAATGACGATTGAGTGAATGAAAAATGTTTTACTGTGTAGCTTTTTGGATAAATATTTTACAAAAAATTAAAACGAAAGCTAAAAAAATATTCCAATACCTGAGGACCTCTTCAAACGATTAAACGCTTTTTTATGTCGTGTCTACTGCACATAACTCATAATGTTATATTGTTATAACACTAATTCCAAACATAACAATCCACTCGTATCATACCATACACAAACCTTTTATATTAACCACTAAAACTCTAAAATGATTTGTGTTGAATAGAGGCAGCATTTTCAGATACGAGAGCATATTTTAAAAAGGGCCCATATTACATTATGTAGTGATTGCAATCTGCGTGTAACATTTTGCTAAATGGAGCGTTAATGAGGAAAAGCAGTGTTAGGCAGAAACTAGTAACTGTAGTGGTATAGTATAGAGCTGATAATATTTACGATATTAATGAAACAAAAATTTTTATTTTCAAAGCGAAAATGGTGTTGTACATACTCTTTTTTGGAGTCTTTTTATTAATATACTTCATATTTACCAAGTAATCTCATCACGCTCCTTTTAGAGCTATAGACTTGTGCAGCTAGTAAATAAAACACGCATATAAATAGATGTATGTATCTATATATATAATAAATTTTCAAGTATATTGAATATTTTTTCATAATGTAGATACCAAATATACAATTTTTAGAATTTTTGTCTAAATTGGTTATAAGATAAAAAATGTATACAAATTTTAAATCAGGAGTATTTAGACCAAAAATTGTAATGTCTGTAGAAAGGTGCAGTGTTTAAAGCTAGCATAACTTACTACTTGGTCGTCCGATTGTAAAAATTGTAGGTTTATTGATAAAACAAGATATAAGTTCTTGCTAATCTGACTCAAAATATTACATATGTCAAAAATGCAAGACGGCGGAGAGCTTTAAAAAATGGATAAATTTAATCTCCTTGTATAGCACCCACCATATCTTCTTCGCCTACTTATGGGATAGAAAAGTTATAAATATTTTAGGCCAGGAATATTTAGATCAAAAATTGTATTGTTTTTACAATAACTTTTGACCGAGTCGCTTAATTTTTGACAAATGTCAAATTTTGAAGAGCTTTAGTGAAGATTAATGTGTCGTTATACCAAAGAGATTAAAATTCTGAAAATCGTACGACTAGGTCGCAAGTTATGCTACCTTTAAGAGCCAGGACACACAGGGTAAATCGTAGTCTGGAAATCCTGGCCAAACAAAAAGTACTAGAGTGCTGAAATTTTGAACACATACTAATTATGTGACTCCCAATTGCGCTACAGAGGCCAATGTGCTAAATTTAAATTTTGGAATAGAATTTTTTTTAATAATTTTTTTTTTCTAAAAAAGCTCTCTGTAGTGCCTTTGAAAGTGAAATTTTAGGCTTATATGCAAAATCTCATTTCTCTAGTATTAAGGAATCTATCACACTGAACTTTGATTTTATTTTCTAGATGTAAAACTCCAATTCTTAAGGGAATTTCTTGTTTCAAATTCACATGGTTTGTCTGCACTTTTATTTCAACCATAAACAGAAACAAATGAAACCCAGATTATCAGTTTACTTAACATGATGGTGACTGGAAACTTTGTGAATAAAGTATCCTTATTTCTGAAAGAGTCACCAATGTGGCAGACATCTAGTATCTGTGTGCGCCACCTGTCGAATAATAGGTCCCCGCGGATTACAAACTTTTTATTTTAAATTCGAGAGGTGTGCATGGTGCCTGTGTAGCTTCAACTGCCAGGTATAATCCTATGACTCCCTGATGATTCCTAATTAGGATGAAACAGGTCTTTAGGTGTCTGTATTCTCCATTAGATATTGAAGGCTTGGTCGTAATGAGGTGAAAAACAAAAACGCTTTGTCCGATATGCCACGAATGTTACTTTAACCCTTTTTGAGGTTGATTAGTAGGTTTTGACCTTAGAGCCGCACAGAGGGCGAAATGACGAAACTGGCTGGACAAAAACCCTGAAATTGAACTTTAAATAAAGTATTTTTTTATTATTATTTTTTAAATACTTATGTCCCTGTTGTTCAACCATTATATTATTATTATCATAGTAGGTCATGGCGAGACGAAAAAGAAGCGAAAACTTGCTAGTCAACTTAAATTGCATCAATGAGTCGTTCTTTTCTGTAAAATTCTATAAAGTTTAAGATTTTCTTATGGATTGTCAGTAACATATCAATTTATTTCAATTAACTAATTTTTTGGGACTTTTAAAAAATGCTACAAAATAAGAAGGCATTTTTTATATTATCAAATTTTAGAAAGAATTAAAAAAAAAAGGTAAAAATGGTATTTTTAATTTTTTTTTAAATCAAAGCCGACATTCCCTTCTTTAATGTAGCAAAATATAGTTTGCGTATATTTGCAACTTTCGAAGTTATATAAATATTTTTGGCACCATGTTACATAATCATATATTGAAGTAGAACATTTAAGAACTAAAAAAAATCGGTTTTTTCTTACAATCTCTATCAAATTTCAGTTAAATTTTGCCAGCTCATTTACAAAAGATTTATTTGTTCATAATTTTATAATAAATTAGAGGCTATAAAAGTTTATACAAGGTGTCTAAACTTTCTGTGATTATTGGTTTGTAGCTTTATTATTCACCCTTGATCAAAAAACTAAAAAAAAGTGCGTAGGCTAAAAATTAGCGCTTATTTTCGACTTCTTTAAATTTTATGATCAGGGTGACTTTTTATAAATCTTCCCCGTGGCAAACTTTTTGTTATTGGTTTTAGAAAGATGAGATAAAAAGAATTTGATACAAGAGTATTTTGTCCATGGCAAATGATATTGTTAAAAACATATTTTTTTAGAATTTTTAAATTTAAATAATCATGTAAATCGGCTTTCCTTATAAACTAGTCACGTCATTTTTGTCGGACGTTAGGGGCCATGGAAAAAGTACTCTTATATCGAATGCTTTTTATTTCAACTTCCTAAACCCAAAAATAAAAAAGTTTACCACAAGCAAGATTTTTAAAAATTTAGTTAATTATTATTAAATATCACTATAAAAATAACATTATTTTCACAAATATTTTTGAAGTATACTTAATTTATGGATAAAGCAAGTATTATACCATTACTAGAAACAGTGCACAACCATTCAACTAATTTTGTTTAATTTATGGTCTAACTAGTTAAATACTCGCTTCTTTTACTCGTACCAACCTAATCTAACCCCTACCACCCGCCCTTCTCCCACCCGCCCCTCTCCACTTGCGTTCTTTACCCTTCCACCCCCCCCCCCCTTCCTTCCCTTACCTTCCACCTAGTTAAGATATCTTCATAATATACAGATGCTTGATTTAACTATCCAAAAATAATTTCACTTGATAGCTGTCAGTAAGTTAAATTTTATCCAAATCGGTTTAGCCATTTTTACGTAGTTAAGGAACAACCAAAAACACATATCAACACACAAACTTTCGCATTCATAACATAAGTAGGATAGTAAGGAACGATTTTTTCTTTAATTTATATTAGATAAATTTCGCCCACTGTGGGCCGATGCGGAAAAAGTTGCCCTTGAAATTATCAGTGTTTCAATGAAACATGAAAACAGAAAAAGTGCACCCCAATGGAACAGCATCACCGACTCAGTTGTGCACTGTTGGAACACCAGTTTTACCAATGGAAACCGCTATAATTTATACACTAGGCTACGGATTAGTGCACTTTAAATCTTGCACAGAGCCAACTCCCTTAAGAGTACGCGATTTTATTGATAAGCAGAACTGGCAACGTCGTTTTTGATAATTTTTCTAGGGTGCCTAGAGAAAACTAAACATCGCTAATAGCTGAAATTTTACACAGTTGGTCGTTTTTAAATTTTAAGAGTGGATTTGAATCCTAAAAACAGTTCATGGAGTTAAACAGATAAATTAACAAAATTTTGTAAAGCGGATGCTTCTAGCTTCTAGTTTCCCCCACAGACCATTCGAGTGGTTTAAAAAAAAATATGTATATAACTTGTTTTTAAAACAATCGATAATTTTTACCGTGAATTAAACATTTTTAGATACGCAAAATTATGTAAAAAACTTAAAATTATGCAAAATCTTGCGAGCGGCTCCGGGATAATGCTTTAAACTTTCACCGTGCAAAATTTAATACAAATTTAATTAACAGTTTTTTAGATTAACTAATTGGAAGAGGCGCATTTTTTATACAAATTCATCCTTAAACAAAAATATCTGAAGGATTTTTAAAAAGCAACAAAAAAGCTCTTTTGATAACATCTTTCTGACAGGTATCAAATCCGATTTTTAAAAAAAGTTGAAGAATTATCAGTATATTTTCCTGGCTAGTCCTAAACAAAACTACCCAAGTAGCACAAGTTGATGTTGAACGATTGGGAAAATCTTTTTCCAGCCAAATTGCGCAGGTTTTGGATTTTGTCCATCACAACCTCTTTGGATGGTTTGGAAAACCTTTTCCCATCTATTTCCGCCCTACAGTTTTCTGCTTTTAGGAAGTTTTAAAAACCAAGTAGCTCTTTCTATTTTTTAAATTATGCGTCAAAGAATAAACCAAATTGTTTTTCAAATAAAAAAACTGGATGATATAAAGACGCTTTAGCGCGCGCATAAAATAAGTGTGTAGAGGTTTGTCTATGGTAATATTTTCTTGCGGGGGTCACTTTAGGGCAGTTCCATGCGCGATAGAGGTTTTTGGCAGGTTTTCGATTTTTATATTTGAATCACTACAATCATTATAATAAATAACTGTTCTCCAAATAATAACCACTAGCCAAAATGTAGACAAACAAAAAATTATATTTAACTTAAAATCAAGGCAAGGAAAGAAAAATAATATCATACCATTTTATTATATCTAGGGAACAAAAGTATATTTTGAAACAACTTCTAATTTAAAACTACTTCTATATTAAGAGGAAAAGCACTTTAAATTTCACGATTTTTCTGTGCCTGTTTTTCATATCCCGTCAGTTGGGCGGGCGCTAAAACAATACTTTAACGCCCGCGGGCGCTAAAACTTATTTTAAAGCCCGCACGTGTTAAATTTAGGGGCTTTTTAAATTATTTATGAAAAGCAGTCATTCTATTAATTTTTATTAAACGAACGCAATAATAAAATTACCTATAGTAAAACAAATAATAACTTCAATAATAATACTTAACTATAATAACTCCATAGGGAAGACGGCTTGCGTTGTTTCACTTTTTCGTTGAAATATGCAGTAAGGCGTCTGCTTTTACGATTTGGTTGCTTTCAGGAATGTTTTTACCAGTACACCACAAAACATAATCTTTATAGGTGTTTTGGTATAGTTTTCTTGATTTTTCCGAGCCAAAAATTCATCTTCGCTTCTTCAGCGGCCTCCAGTATATCTCTAGGGATTACTTTTTCTTCAAATTCCATAATATTATACAAGAAAAACGGTAAACAGAACGACTAAAACGCAACATTATTTGTAATGACGACTTTTTTGATATGGTTGCTAATGACAAGCAACTGTTTCTGTTTCATATTGCTTGATTGGGAATGACAGAAATAACCATACAACAGGTCACTTTCGAATACTTAACTATTTGTCAACTGGTGATTTATCTATTGTCAAAATATTAGAGATTTTGACACCAAAAAAAAATATATTTTTTTTCCAAAAATCATGCGGTTGTGCATAAAACATTGTATGTATCTCAGTCATAAAATGCGTTTAGCACCCTCAGCTTGTAAAAACCTTCGCCTGGCGGCTGGTGTTTTTATTTCCACGCCGCGGGTGTTAAACGCCTCCTTTATGAACTAGACACATAAATAGCTATTATCAACAGCCTATAAGCAGTCATGGCGTCTCAAGAAACTGACCTAACTATTGTATATTGATCACTCTGTTTACCTGTTCGTCATTGTCAAAAATGTCTGTACTGGAATTTTTAGTTTATTAAAGCCTTAATTCCGAAGGTTTCTTTTATTGCAATTTAATCAACTAAATAAAACTCAAGAACCTATGAACAAACTACTCAAGCCAGATTGTCTAGAAATCGAAACACATTCAAACAACGCCGGTCAACTATGAACACATTGGAAACGAACTTTTGAAAATTTTTTGGAAGCTGCGAAAGTTTGGGAAAAAAAAGACAAGTTGAATCTTTTAGTAAACTATGTAAGTTGCTCTATTTATCAAGCTATAAGTGAGTGTGGATCTTACGAAAATGCAGTTAATGTTCTAGAGGGATTGTGTGTAAAATCACAAAGTGAAATTTTTGCACGTCAATCCAGAGGGAAATGGAGAGTGTGAAAGATATAATGAAACAATTTGGAAGACTGTTCAACTGGCAATTAAATCTAAAAATCTCCATATAAAACAGTGGCAGGATATACTGGTTGAACCTTTACATTTAATAAGATCTCTTCTATGTACAGCAACAAACTCCATACCGCATAAACGCATGTTTAACCATTCTAGAAGATCGACATATGGTCCATGGTTAAGTTTCTTAAGAAACATGCCCGACAAAGTAAATACGTTCCAATTGTAGAAGAGCTAGATCTTCTTCAAGCTAATTCAATTATGCTCATGTACAACTATCAAACTGAAGGGAAATAACTGTATCAACTCGTTATTTAGCACCAAGAGGAGATGTCACACTAACGGAAGAAGATAGTGATGTTAAAACAACTGATGAACAAATCATTCTTACAATTACAATTCGGAGAACAATATACCTAAAATGGTATTCACAGAAAATCCTTTTATACTTTTTATGGAAAATACCCGTTAGGTGACTTTATCCCTTAACGCAGCATTTTTAGCTTTTGCACGCCGCACCGCCTTTGAATTGTTTATGGACGGCTTTATACAGTATTTATTATTATCAAGATGTAGAAAAATAATTTGTCCAGTAATGTTTTTTAATCAAAATGTCTTATTCTTGTATTTTTTACGATAAATTTTAATTATTAATAATCATAAAAAATCAAAAACAGAGAAAATGATGGTTATGATAAACAAATGCTCTTGCTTGTTTTGGATTGGATTGGAAAGATACAAGCATTATCCCGGACCAAGGCGACCCAGAGCTCCCTTCTCTGAATTTCAACATTTCAATTCTCAACAAGTGCGTCCAAGTCGCGGCAGTGGACCCACGGAAGTCGGTGACTAAATCCTGTTGAAAAACGTCATATTGCACGTTGAACCCAACTCTGGCTCGCTCTCGACTTCTCTGAGTGGTGAATCGGGGACGGGTGTGGTGGCCTTAGCTTAAACGCCAGGACCGCATCGAAAAGCCATCACAGTAAAAACCTTCCTCAGGAAACCAGGCGCCCTCTTTTGTACATGTACATTTGACAGCATGGATGGTGCAACCGGAACAGAGCTGACTGAAGAGCACCTGCTCGAAGTCAGGAAGGAAGGTTGTGAGACTAGCAATAGGGCACCTAACAGGACACTTTTGCCTCAACAAGCACCTAGAGACGCTGGAAATATCCAGAGACTCAAAGATGGTGCATGGAGAACGAAGAATCGTCCTTGAATGTCGTGTTGGAATGTCCTGCTGTGACCAGGTCAAGAGAGTCGCACCTTGGGAACTATCTATTGGTCTCAGGCGATGTAAGAAGGTTACAGCTCAAAAAATCTGTTTTTTTTGCGAAAAAGGCAGGCTTCCAGGGCTAAACCATGGAAAGTGGGCGTGCAACGAGCCTGGCAAGGTGGCCTATGTACATGGGAATTATCCCGCCTGCATTTCTACTTTCAGGATATTTTGTCAATACAACTCTTTATAAGCGATATATTTGTTCCTGTTTGATACAGATTTTCAGTGTAATGATAAGCGGACGCTACGGTTCTTTACACTGCGTATAATTTAACATTGGTAAATAAGGATTTCTATGTTTAGGGCATAACAAACATTGTGAAAACGTTCTGTGAATAACAAGTATGAAAATAACTTGTATCCAGTGGAGTTTGCCCACGCACGCTGAAACATATATACGATGTTTACCAGAAACTCCAGAAAATAGGTACTTTTATGATACATATTTTTTTAAAATGTCAATAATTCAATACAGAGGTTGGCATTTTATTTTTAAAACTAGCTTCATATTGGGCATTTTTTTTAAAGAGAATTTTACCGAAAGGAAAACTATTGGATTTTTGACTTCCTCCACTATAGTTTTACCACTAACTGGTTTCAGACACTGCCCATCCACCAGTCGGTATTTTTCTATGACGAATTGATAGCAAAAAACAAAATATATAAAATACACCGGATTGCCACAAGAATACATACCGGATGCGATTTGGTGACTGAATGCAAATATGTGTTTTACTTCACTATGGACATTTTTTTTGTTTTTCGTGCTTGTGAGTGATTTTATGAGAAATATTTTATTTTTTATTTTTAGACACTTAAAGTTAATTTTCAGTTTTATCAGCATTCGTATCATTATCTCTATCGAGTCGACCAATCAAGCACTTTTAAAATCATGACGAATGCGTGACAGCTCCAGCTCGTTAGGTACGATAAGGGAGTCGTAACGTTACGACCGTCACTGCATAGGAAACGATGTTTTTTACTCATTTGATCAGCTGAAGCTGTCACGCATCCGCCATTAGTTTAAAAGTACACGTGCTCGATAGGTCGACTCGATGGAGATAAGAATACGAATGCCGATAAACTCGGAAATTAACTTGTGTCTATTTTTTGTGAGTAACTTAGTTACCATAAAATAATATACCATGGAACAGAGGCGCAAAGCCGGACAAAACGGATCGCAGACTAGTGCGCAGGATCCTGCGATCCACTTCGGTCCGCTTTGCGCCTCTGTTCCGTAGGTATATTAGTCTATCTATATTGGGAATGTAGCCTATAATGATTACCGCACTCCTATAGGTATATACGGCGTTTTTTACCCAAATTTAAAAAATATGAAGTTATTTTCGGGATGTTTATATTTAAGATGTTTGATCTAAGTAAACTCCCAAACGACCCTACCGATGTTCATATTTTTACTTCCCTCGGATTTCGATGAATCTCTGCCATTTTGGTGGATAAAAGTATTTTTTTTTAACGTGCATAGAATTTCCCATTATGAAAGTGAATTACTCGAAAGGAATCAACTTCAACTTGCTCCTCTCCTTAAAATATCGATGTAAGACATTGAAACAAACAAAGGGTGAAGTTTCCTTACAAGTTTGATGCAGATAAAATTGACATTAAATCGATTAATTTTTTATTTAAAAAATGTAATTTTGCTAGTGGCTAGGCTCAAGTTACCCAAATGTATATAATTATTCCAAAAAAAGATGAATTTGTAAGTTGGGGTAGAAGTCACATATTTTCTGTGTTGTAAGCTTATTGTACGTCTGGGATAACCATCATAAGAGGCCAAAACTGAAAATGTTTTGTAGCTATTTTTTTACGGGTAAATTATTTTTGTAGCTGCCTGCAGCCGTTTCCCAGAAAAGCAGACTTCCCCTAGCTTAACGGTTTAGCTAAAGGGCTACCCTATAACTGTAGTTATTTTAAAGATAGACAGTTCAATTAAACACTACATTTTGTAGCTCGCCTTAATCGAGGGAATCACATATTAAAAATTTTTAAAATATTCCTAAATTTTTTTGTATTAAAAAAAACCTGTTTTTACTTTAAATATACAGGACAAACAGGAGCCCAAACAGTTGGATAGTTGGTACATAGAGTACGGCTAAAAAATTTAAAAATTTTCCTAGATTTTTTTGTATTAAAAAAAAACTGTTTTTACTTTAAATATACAGGACAAGCAAACAGTTGGATAGTTGGTGCATAGAGTAAGGCTTTAACTATTATCTGATGTAATAAAACATATTGTATTTTAATTTTCAAATTATATAGGCCAAATGTACTATGTGATACAATTTTTTTTATTTACTAAGATATCCAAACAATTTGACAGTTGGTACATAGAGCATAGTCTATGACGTAATAAAACATTTTTTAGTTGTTGTTGCTTACGAGATATTTTTATTTTATTTTGATGGGCAACATATATAGATATATAGGCTAAATGTACCATGGGGCATATTTTTCTTATTTACCAGGGGCTAAATATAAATAAATAACTATCTAATACCGTACTCTATGCACTAACTATCTAAATGTTTGGGTTTATTAGTAAATACGAAAATTATATCACATAGAGCATTTGGCCTATAACTTTTGCACATTAAAATAAAATAAAAATATCTCGCCAACGGCAATAGCTACAAAATGTTTAAATACGCCAGATGATAGCTAAAACTGTACTTTATGTAACAACTATTAAAACATGTAGGGCCTCCTATTAAATATGAAGAAAATATCACATTATTTGGCCTATATATAAATATATAAAAAAAACTTTGACGGGTGGCCGTGGCTGACTAGTTGAGAAGAAAGCCTCGGTTAGTTAGTGGGGATGCAGTCTTATATGGGCCGGAATAAATTAAACTATTTTTTTGACAGTCAAGCTTTCAAGAATATATTTTTCTCTTCTTCAGGGCTTCTACAATAAGTTAAGAAGTCATTAGAATAATTAACTTATTTAAATTACAACTATACATAGATAAACTATACAGGAACCCATATAAATATATCTAAATGATTCTATACTTCCCAAAGTGGATTGAAAAACAATAAAACTAGACATCTGTGACCAACTTTGAGCATTTTTTTCTGCCCTTTGGGCCTTATGTTCTAATAAAATCCCACGAATTTGTTTAAAATAATTGAAAAGTCTACGAAATGGTGGCAAAAGGTTCTTTTTATATTATTTTTTCAATTTTTTGACTTTTTTGAGGTCACATTATAGCCGGTTTTGAATAAGTCGATATTCAGGATCCGTGGGAAACTTCGTGAGGATTCAACAAAAGGTACATCAGAATTTTCGTAAAACTCTGTAGATCATGATTTTTGAGGGTTACTTTCTCCTAGGTGCGACAGAGGGTCGCTACCCCTCAAAAAGTGCGGTGGGGAGGGGGAAGTTCTGGAAAATTCGTTTTCAACATTTTTGAAAAAACAAAAATAACTTTTTTTCGCTTGGGAACTTATCAATGGAAAACAGTCGAAAAACCTCAAAAGTACAACTTAGTAGGGGAGCCAACCCCAAAAAACAAGAAATAAAACATGATTTTTTCAACTTTTCCATATATTATTAAATTAGGACCACAGTTTGTCTTTATTCTGAAAGCTGTCTGATTTATTCAATAGGTGAGGACTAGCCCACCAATTCAAGGTATTACAAAGTTTCCTTCCCTCTTTCGTTCCAACCCCTGAGAGACGTTAACCTCACCATTACATGCCCTTTTAATATTTAATTTTTAGATTGGTTTGATTTCTGGCTACAATATTTTCGAAATGACATTGACTATAAAAACATTTTTTGACGGAATAATTTTCTACTACTTAGCTTATAGCTACCTAAACAAAACATGTAGGTGTCCATATGGTCCTCATTTTCCGAAGTTGTAAAAAAAAAATTTTTCAATCAATGCTGCGAAAAAATAAATAGAAAATTTTGATAGCCCATGGTACCCGCATAAAAATGACATAAAAATTAGCTACATATATATAATGGTTCTTTTTTTATGATTGGAATCCTGATATGTTAAAAATCGCATGAGAAAGTCTTCAGTTTGAGGGTATTTTTGAGGTCTGTCGCTCCGATTACTAAAGCAATTTTTGGAACTCTAGGATAGCTCTTAAAAACACCTTTAATTCGGTGTATAGTTCCTTCCGATGACAAATGTTTCAAAGTAAAATAAGAACCATTTCGAATTTGTCATGAATCTAGTATTCACGCCGAAAATAATGTTTATTGGCATAATTGGATAACAGTTAGCTATCTAGTCAACCAACTGGTTTCTTTCGGTCGTATATTTGGTAACGTGGTCCTGCTTACTCGTTTAGGCCACGCCCACCTGTATCTGACATGCTCTTTGTGGCACCTCTTTGGAAATGGCTTGCATCAGCTTTACGACTGTGCATTTCATTTTGAGGCATTGGTTAATGAGATTTTGACTGTAAGATTATTAACGCAATAAATATCTTGACATTCGGCATTTAAAATAATAAACTGTTAATCTCCATTTGTCCTTTTCTTCTCTGAATGCTTTGTCTCTTCACTTTTATTACCCTAACCTTTCCTACTTCTTGTTGTATTAATTTATTTGGAAAAGTTTTTATAATTAAATTTGAATTATAACAACTTTGCCACATTTTTGTCAGGTTCCCAACCTTAGACAAATTTGCATTCATTCATATTTGTGTCAAATGGAGAATTCAGTCTTGTTTGGGTAATTATTACATATTATTTTCAAGTGGATTTATAAAAAAACAATATAATGAAATCTGTGAAAAAGTTTAGTGCTGATCAGTACTCTTTGTGTGACTCGAAAACACAAAAAGGACTGCAAAAGCCCTCCGAAGAAGTATACCACAAAATATCGGTCCTCTTGAACCAGCTATCAAATATCAAATAAAAGCTATTTGAAAAATGCCGAACAAAGGTTCTTAAAACTTCAACATGAATCAGAAAACACAAACTCTGATGTAAATTCATCCAAGTATTGTGAAAAAATGCAGAAAGTGAAGTTATATCTGGCACATCAGATTCCCGAAATTCATCGTGCACAAGAAGCATTGGTGCCATTTATAAAATAAGGTGTATATTTTGTGAGCTAGAAGGAACTAGGCGTTATCCCTTGTCATATTACCGACCAATCACTTATTGGTGTTCTGCAAAAAGTCCTGGAGATTTCCAAGGATAAAATAGTTACCAGCAGGCTTGTATAAACATTTAGATATGCAGATGGTGCCACTAAAAATGCAGAGTTTTCATACCATGAGAACTGTTGGGCTAAAAATGTCCACAACGTTCTGAGAGAACAAAGAACTAACAGCGAGGACAAATGTAAAAGTAACAGGATGTGGTGTTGAATTCCTGGATAGTATCATATAAAAGTACTACACACGAGAATTTTGTACACGTAGAGGAGTAATTAAGGCAAATTACGAATGTTTTCGATGAGTTGATCAAGTCTCATCTAGGATAACTCGATAAAAGCTTCTAGAGGACCAGTTTCCCCAAATTTACTAATAACGAAATGGCCCCTCTCCCGGAATGGCCCCCGGCAATTCGGCACGTGGCAGAATAGGCTCGCGGCGAAACGATCGCGGCGAAATAGCTACGACGAAACGGAAGCGACAATAATCCTGTTTCAATAAAAGAAAAATAATTTGTTACTAATTTGCGTTGAAGCATTTATTAAGAGAAAGGAGCCAGCTATGTAGCTGTGCAATACACTGATTGGAAGCTGTTTTTAAGGTTTATTTAGGAATTTCAAAAACTGTTATTATGGTAGGGGCGGAAGACCTCAAAAATAGCCTCAAACGAAGCACTTTATGATGATTTTTTCAAGATATCGTGATTCCAGCTGCCATAAAAAACAACTATTGCATATATGATGATGTTTTATACGTTCCTTTTTTTTCAGGTGCCATGGACTATCTAAATAATACAATTCTTTTTTTGTGGCCGTGATAGTTTTTGGTAAAATTGCAATGAAAGTTCAAAAATGTATATTTTTTTAATTCAGCAATTCATGACCTAATGGACAGCTACAAATTAGACTCGTTTGAGAACTGAGGCAATCTATGGTCTTAGTTTACTATTATACGAAAGAGTAAAAAAAAAAATTATTTATTTTTCGTTTTTTGTGGTTGGCTCCCCCACCAAAGGTTACTTTTGTGATTTTTTGGCATTTATATATTGAAAAGTCCTCAAGCAAAAAAAAATGTAACTTGTTTTTTCAAAATGCTATAAATAGATATTTTTCAGAATTTCCCCCTCCCCACTTCACTTTTTGAGGGGTAGCGACCCTCTGTCGCATCTAGGAAAAGGTAACCATTAAAAATCATGATCTACAGAAAAATCCAAAAATTTTGATATGCCTCTTGTTGAATCTTCACGAAGTTTCCCACGGATTACCGATATAACACCAACTATTAACCGTGGTGTATCAAGTCACCTAGGAGCGAGAGAGAGAGAGAGAGAGAGAGAGAGAGCAAGTAAAACAGAAAATACCGCACGAGAAAAGGATGCAACAGTGTGGTCATCTTATTCCCTTTGTTAAAAGTTTTTGGACGCAGATAAACCTATTCGTGTCTTCTTGTTGCCGAGAGAGATGGGTAGATAAGATGACACACTGATACCAGGCTCGTCACCAGTTTTGTTCACATTTTAATACTGAAAATATATTGTTGAAAAAAGAACGGGAAAAAATCAATTTTATATTAAAAGAATTAAGTTTTATATATATTTTATTTTTTGTTGTTTTAGTGTATATTATAATGTTAATTGACCTATTTTGTAGGTACTTGATGAAATAAAAAGAAAGGGTTGGCAAAATGTATATCTCCAAAGAATTTACTGACATTATTTTCCAAAACATCGTTTTTCTTTTAATAAGCAGAGCTACAAAATGTGGTGTTTACTTAGTTTTAGCAGAATTGAAGTTATGGGTGGCCCTCAGCTTAACGGTTAAGCTAGAGGGGTCGCGTTTTCTCGAAAACGGCTACAGCTACAAAATTAATTTAAAATATCTACAAAAAGGCTACAAAATGTAGTACTAAAAATATATGGACCCCTTATGATGGTCCCCTTAGGTTAATCGAATCGTGTATATTATTGGGTAAAAATAGATTAATTTTTTATATAACGTACGTTTACGAATGGGATAAAAAATGTGTCAATTTTTATAATTTGCTGCATCTTTTGATCTACAGTTTCGGGACTTTTCCGAAGGAAAGTGCATGTGACTATTATATTCAATTTAGAAATGTTGACAAAAAATCAAGTTGGCAAAAAATTTATGCGACCCTTTTAACATAAACATATGTTATTGACAAAACACAAATTGGACCCAGACGACGCTGTAAACATCCTAAAAATAGAGTATAAAAAATAATTAAAAAATTAGGAGGTGTTTCGATTTATATACATAATGTGTAACTTTTTTTTATGGTTTGCGAGAGGGTGGTACTTAATTATTTATATGTTTCTATTTTTGGTATATATATGTTTGACCACTTTCATTTCCATTAGTTTAATGCTAAAGTTATTAAAACGTATTCCAATATATTTCTAACATAATTTGAATATTTTCATCCTAATGACAGCGTGGAAGTAGTTTTGTTTATTCACCGATTTCTCCACTGTGCGCCGTCGATCTGCCTGTTGGTATGACAGTTTTTCTCTTGGTCTGTTCATTGCACACTTTTTAGAGACTGTACCTGAAAACCGCGACACCAATGATAAAATTTTATATAACCATTACTTGTGTTGACGCGCAGATTCCTATTGTTTTTGAGCGTTCGCCCATTACACTCTTTATTACCCCCAAAAAACTTCATACCTAAAAAATATGTTTTTCTTCTTGTTGATACTTTGTTAAAAAGTCTTAGTTCAATAGCCCCATAATTTTTGACAACTTATATTTATAGCACCTGAAAATGCAAAAAACTTTTGAAAAATTCAATTTTATGTATTTAAATCACTAAGCGATATATCAAATAAAAAGGAGCCTATATCACACCTTATTTTCTTACCAAATTTCATCCAAATCGTTTTGATCGTGATTAATGGACAAAATTTTTTCTTCTTGTTGATACTTTGTTAAAAAGTCTTAGTTCAATGGCCCCAAAATTTTTAACAACTTATATTTATGGCATCTGAAAATGCAAAAAACTTTTGAAAAATTCAATTTAGTGTGCCATAACATTTAAATCACTAAGCGATATATCAAATAAAAATTAGCCTATATCACACCTTATTTTCTTAACAAATTTCATCCAAATCGTTTTGATCCTGATTAGTGGACAAAATCTTAGTATATTGGCGTTAAAATTTTTTACAACAACAACAATATACACTACATAACTGCACCCCAGAGTCAGACCATGTTAAGACCAAAAAGTTAGTTTTTCAAAACTGCCGTTTAAAGTTTGGATTCTAGCAAAAACTGCGAGAACCTTATTATTTATTAACCAATCTTTATGAATATTCTTGCTAATTTTTTATTTTTAATGCTAATTATTGATTTCACTTAAAAATTTAAGCCTGGCTCTTCTGGCTTTGATATCTGGGACTTAACACAGTTTACCTTGGTTGTTTTTGGACATAATGTAAAAGTTATGTCCAATTTTAGTTTAAGTTTAAATTTTAACTGGACTTAACATACATTTTATGACCACAAAAAAGAACAAAAATAAATAAAAAAAATTTATTCAAAATAAATTAAACAAAAAAATAAACTTTATTTTTTTAAATACATTTCTTGTAGGTATATTAACTACCGTTCTTCATTTTCTTCCTGGGATAAGGCATTGTAAAAGTTGTGAAACCTCTTTGGGACCTATTTTAGAAGTTTTTGCATATGATTAAACTTTTTTGTTGATATTGGTTTCGGACTTACGTAAAACGTGGTCACATAATTTAACGTTTCTTTTTGCTTTTTAATTAAAATCAACTTTCAAAAAGCTTGCATCAAAAGTAGTTTTAAAATAAAGTATGCCAGGATTGTCTTTTTCAACTTTAAAATGTACCACGTGTAACATGAAAAAATCTTTTCCATCACAATCTTTCTTTTCCCTCATAAAGCTTTTTAAAATCCTTAAAATCCTGTATCTCCATGTCTATTACTATAGAGCCTGTTTTAGTACCAGCAAGTCTTGCTAACTGTTGCCAGTCCCAAGGTGTCATTACCTGAAATTGTTTTCCATGTTTTCTTTCTTGCTCAATGACAGAATGACTGGAATCAGCTTCATGGTGCGTATGACCCCTACGCAAAAATTTATGGTGAATCACTTTTAGGGTTAGTTTTAAGATCAGCATGTAAAAATAGCACACTGCCATTAGTATATTACTGTTTTGGCTTAGGCAATTATCCGACCATATATCTACCTCTGCCTCTAACACTTTCGTCCCACATCATACAAAAACATTTTCTAATGGTTGAGTCATAAATCTTTAAGTTGTACGTCCAAAGCTTCAATGAATAAAAACTTTGTTATTTTTGTAAATCTGGGCAGTTTTAAAGGTCAATCACTACAACTATTATTTTTTTCATGTTTTTTCTTGATCTTAGTTTATCTTGGCGCTTTATTTTATACCTGTTATCAGCATCTTTAACGTGCTCATCCTATTTTGCTTGAATTTCTTTTCTTTCTTCTAAGAAGTTCACCTCTCTTAGTTTTACTGTGAACTTGTTTTTAAATGCAAAATTAAATTCGTAGTTACATAGTTCAGTAATCAACCACTCCTTTTCCATCATTACTTCTGGAATTTTCTTCTCTTGGCAATCATCCTCATACATCTTAAACATTTTGCTTAGGTTTAAGTGACTCCTTAGATACTTTTTTTTAGATCTTTCTCTACTGTAGTGTGACTTATAGGTAGGAACCTTTGAAATATGCTCTCTAACACTATTACGTATCTTTCCTGAAATTTTATTTGGTGGAGGGTGTTTCCCTCTTCTATCTGGGCAAGGAATTCCACTATCTTTCTTCTTTTTTATCCCTGTATCTACAGATTGTTGCGAAATGCTAAGTGTATTAGGAAAAAAGGGCTTACAAACTACTTTTTTTACTCCACTTACTTCGAAGCTCTACACGTTTGAAAACATTCTTTTGCCTTGTCTTTCGCCCGAACGTATGCGAATTCTCTTAATTAGCATCTTTTCAACCCGAGAGATAATGTACTGCCTTTTTTGGTCAATCGTTTTCGAAGGACTCCAATACTGATTATAAATAATCTGCCGACTATACTGTAGAATATTTTCCTTGCACTTTAATTTGCATGTATACACGCAAGGCTCTATTAGTGTCTTGGGATCCATGATTCCACTACCAGAATATGTTTTGTATTGAAGCCCAGAATGCCTCATTTTTTTTGTAATATTTTTTTTCTCATAGTATTTTTAACTTTTTTTTTATGACTTTGTTTTTTGTTTTCTTTGTTATCTTCACCTTCTGTTTCGCTCTCGCTATTATTGGATTATTTTTCAAAATAATCCGGATCTACCAGCAAATCATCATCAACATCGGTTAAATCAATATTATTTTCACAACAGGGAAGTGGCGTTCTCAGCAGTTATACGTTCCAAAGTACTTATGGGTGATGGATCTGGAGAAAAATAGGTCCCTGGTTTCGTACTTTCTGTGTTATTACCCAAATCTTCATTAGTGCCTTTAAAGGACGAATTATACTCAGCGATTATGTGAGTTAGCTTATTATTGGGTGATGGTGTCCTAGGCTTTGTACAAAAAGAAGTAACTGGTTTTGCAAGACCTTTGGCTCTGTTTTTCTCAAAAATTTTCATACAAAGAGATTTAAGGCTTAAGACATCGTTTGTTTTTAAATCCAATTCGTTAGAAGAAATATTGTCTTGGTGATCAGAGAAAGTTGGTTTGCTTGGAGTACTGTTTTCATCTCGGCTTTCATATATAGGTTCAAGTTCTATTACTTGAAATCTTTCATACACAGTGTTTTTTTTAGGAATTAAATCTCATGGCTGTACATTTTGCTCTTTAAAAAAAGTCTTTTTGTTTGTTCCTGAGTAACACCTAAATGTAATAAGCCAAATAATACAAGCCTCTTAACTATGAAACCTAAATGTGTGGGCAATTTCCTTTGCTTATTTTTAAGCTTAACTTGGCCAAAAAAACTTCTTAGTAAAATACAGAAGAAGCTTTTTTTTAATTCAACTATTAGTATTGTTATGAATGGCTCAAAAGTAATAAATACCTATCCGTACTACTACTATTACTACTACCATACTAGATACCTTTTCTGAAAGGTATGTTTGGTGTTTCGTTGACTTCTGGATCAAGTATCTCCGTTAATTCATAACTTCTAAACGCACGAGGCTTTTGCACTGAAAAAATAAGTATATAAGTTTAAGTCACGTATGGTGTATTTTGAGCTGAAGGTAAGCAATGTTAAATCCCAATAATTTACAAATAAATAATGTTTAGAAAGGCAAGATTTAACAATATGGTGCCAAAGTTTGAGTAATAGGTAAAATAAATTCAATGTTAAAACTGCAGCTTACCTGTAACAAATTGAGCCCTATTTTGGGTAAGTCGTCGATTTACTTTAATTTGCTGCTTGACCGCCAAATTTAAAATTTTCTTTGTTCTTCGGGACATTCTGCAGTTAATTAATACTTTAGAAAAGTTTTTCTACGCCACTTTTTTCAGAAAAACCCCTTTTTCACTTAAAATTTCTGCTAGATATAATCTAAGGAAATAAAAAGTAAGGTTATAACTAAACTAAGTTAAGAAAACTTAACATTGTTTACCTATTTTTGTCGTTCTTAAAAATAGGGTTAAAACAATATTAGCAAACAAAATTGGCATTAAGGGTGTTTAAACAAAAAAAAAGTCAAAAATGAACTTAACATGGTCTGGCTCTGGGGTACAGATAAAGAATGTAATAGAAAAATACAGATACGCCTTGGAAAGGTCGATACATTAAAAAAATAACCTTAAAATTATCTGGATATAACGCATAAAAGTCTGGATACACCTTAGAAAAGTTTGGATACAGTAAAAATCCCGAAAATATTTCGAAAAAGTGTGAATATTCCCTGGAAATGTCTGGAAACACCCTGGAAAAGTCTAAACACACTCTACCCTGGAACCCCACGTGAAGTAATTTTTTATTATATTTTCTTAAGAGAAAATTTGAAGTAAGTCTTTACCATCCCAACTATTATACCAAAACTCAAAAAAATCCATGATAAAAGGCTATATTAAAAAAGCCCAAAAGTTATATTAGAAAAGGGGGATTTCTGTAGTGTAATTTGGGGTATAAGGAAAGGTATAATAGCAAGGTATAATTCGGTGTGTAATATACTAAAATGTGTTATAATAATCTGTAATTTTTGACTGGAACCGTAATTAGTTGTAAAATTTTGCATGAAAGTATAATTACTCAGAGTGTGGCTGAAGAATACAGTGTGTTAAATTTACATTCAAAAGATTTATAAGCAATCTGTAAGTAAGCTATAATATGTAAAATTTAACAGATGAGGTGCATAATATAAACAAATAACACTTTTTTTAATTCCTTTTGTTTGAACTTACTAAAGTAAACAACTTGTACAGCAAGTTATAAAATTTGGCATATATTTCCATGTAAAATAAAGTTTTAAAGTGTTTCCTGTGTTCATCTCTATGAAAAAAACACTTTGTTGATTTACGACTAGTAAATCAACATAGGTGGCGCTGGCGTAAATCAAAATTAATGTCACAAAGGCGGCTGGAAAACTGACGGTCCTGTGGGGAGTTGAGTATTTATGTTTTTCTCTGTAGTAGTAAATTTTTGATTTTCCGGGGAAAGTAAAAACCTATAAAAACCCGCAATAAGAACTAAAGGACTGACACAAAAAATAATAAAATAAGTACAATTAAACAACAATTAAAAACTACAAAATTGAGCTTAATATTCAGTTTTGAATAAATTCATAAAGATTTACTTACTTAATATAAGGTGTAGATGTGGAAGAGGCTTTAGGAATGATATCCGGATAAAGAGAGAAACCGACTTCCGAAGTCGATAAGGAGGAAGTGATACTGGATAAGAAGACAAACTGCCCCCAGAAGGCGATAATTGTACTGGATAACAAGAAAAAATGTGCCTCGAAGACTTAAATGCGGAAGGAAACGTTGCCAAGAGCAAACACAGCAGTCCTTGGAACATTAGCAAAGCTTGAAGCAACAATTAGTGTAGGGGCATATGTCGATAATTTCTATCTCGCTGGATTTTTTATGAAGGAGTTTTGTGACTATGTGGCATTGATAGCTCTTTAGTCACACAATCAAGTGTACCAGGTGTTTTGTTCGAATCCGTGTATAAGGGGTTGATATGATGACATCTTTCAAGACGGCGTTCAAAAATTATAAAATGTACAACCTTCGCAACCGGGGAGTGACTATACCCGATTCTATATAATTCGAGGACGAGGATTCCAAAAAATTTACTTTTAAGGTCATCCAACCTTAATTGACCATGAAAATCGCAAAAAACAAGATTTTTGCCATTTTCTCTTCAAAACCTCTTAATAATTCGACATTTTGTCAGACCAACTTCAAATGTACCTCAAAATATTAGGCATATATGCCAAACTGAGCCTTTAGAGTTTGATGCAGTACGAAACCTTATGACCTTGAAAAATACCCCAGAAAAATTAACAAATTGCAAAAATAACATACTAAAGAGCGCTATTCATCAATTATTAAAGCCAAGAGAACCAAATTGGGAAACAAAGATAAGAAGGTCAAGTACAACAATTTTGTTAAAAAAATTTTGTTCAGCTATGACGCGTTTCAATATGGCGGCTCATATCTCAAAATAGAGATCTATAACCACATTTTATTTTATCCAATTACGTAAAAACAGTAAAAATGACAAGGTAGCCATCAATTCTTATTGACTCATCTCGGTTTAATATGCAAAAAAAATTAGTTGATACGTGACCTTGATTCATCAGCTTTTTGTAGCGTTTTTTACAATTTACAACTACGCAAAAACTTCAAGTGCCGGAGATGAAATTAACATCCATAAATAAATACACAATTTTAAACTTTCCTACCATTTTTTTTTTGATCTGGCGTCCCAGATGTTTATGCTATACTGCGGTAAAAATGACCTATATGCCTGTTGTTTTTAGTTTCGGAACTGTGAATTTTATGTTCTACACATATTACCATATTCTGGACCAGGTGCTTTAGATTCCATTTTCCAAAATGGCGGTCGAAAATCATAAAAAATACAATTTTTGCAACCGGTGCGTGATTATACTCGATTTCATATAACTCGAAGACGAGAATTCCAAAAAAATCACTTTCGAGGTCATCCGACCTCAAATAACCTTTAAAATCGCAAAAAACACAATTTTTGCCATTTTTTTCTTTAAAAAAATCTCCATACTTTAACGTATAGTTACAACAACATCTGGAACGCCAGATCAAAAAAAATGGTAGTGAGGTTTAGAATGAAGTGTTTTTATGGCTAAGATGTTAATTTTATCTCTGGCACTTAAAGTTTTTGCGTAGTGGTAAATTCGAAAAAACACTACAAAAAGCGGGTTTTTCAATTTTACATGGTATTTTGAAGGTCAATCGGGGTATGCATCAACTAAACTTTTTTTTTCATAGTAAGCGTAGATAAGTCATCAAGAATTGATGACGAAATTGGATCAAATAAAATGTGGTTATAGGTCGCCATTTGAAACACGTCATAGCTGAACAAATTTTTTTTTTAACATGGTTGTTGGACTTGACCTTCTTATCTTTGTTGCCAAATTTAGTTCTCTTCCCTTGAATAGTTGATGAATAGCGCCCTTTAGTATGTTATTTTTTGATTTGTTAATTTTACTGGGGTATTTTTCAAGGTCGTGGAGCATCAAACTCTAAAGATAGAATTTGGCATACATGCCTAATAGTTTGAGTACATTTGACGTTGGTCTGACAAAACGTTAAATTATTAAGATTTTTTGAAGAAAAAGTGGCAAGAATCTTGTTTTTTGCAATTTTCTAGGTCATTTAATGTCGGATGACCTTAAATGTAAATTTTTTGGAATTCTCGTCCTCGAATTATATGAAATCGAATATAACCATGGCCTGGTTGCGAAAGTTGTATTTTTTATGATTTTTGACCGCCATCTCGAAAGATGACGTCACATCAACACCTTCTACACGGATGCGAACAAAACAACTGTTAACACTTGATTGTGTGACTAAAGAGATATCATTCCCACATATTCACAAAACTCCTTCATTAAAAATCCCACGGACTTACACATGCCTTTTCACTAAATACCTTTTGAAGTGATACACTTTGGCGCATTACTTATGACGGTTATAACCATTTAGTTTGTATAACGGAGTAGATCATCCCAACATATCGTTAAGTTAATTTTATTGTAACCCATTATGTTTGGCGTTAAGTTAAAATTTAGTCCGGCTTTTGTGCAATTTTGCCTCTTTAACCCTGGAATATTATGATGAAGTTTTTCTGTCGCTTTATAAAATATACAAAAGGCGGAAAACTTTAAAGGAATTGCCATTATTTATTCGCGAACTTTACGTCCAAATTTTTTTATTTAAACTTGAGTTCATACCTCTTTTTTTTTTCAAGCGTATCAAGGGAAAATCTTGCATAAGACGCCCGAACTACTTTCCTGCAGAATCATTTCTTCATTTCTCCTCTACCAGGAGAGCCCGGGAAGTGTCGGATTCCTACCGACTAAAACCCCTCGATTGTGATTCCAACCTGCTAGGTGGCAAGCCACAGTCACTGCACTGTAGCCATTACTGGCTTATTGTGCACCCTCTTAGTTCCTAGGCTAACCACTCCATTAGTTTTATCCCCTGCGCAACTTTGTACAGGTCCTTAATGGAGTAGTCCCCAGTCAATATTGGGTCTAGTTTAACTACCCGAAATATTAGATGGCTTTTGCGATCCAGTGCCTCGCATTGGCATATTACATGTTCTACTGTTTCTGGTTCCTGATCGCATAGTCTGCAGCTCAGGTCTCTGTGATACAGGCCCATGTTGTTTAAGTGAACTTTAACTGCCATATGGCCGGTCATAATTCCTATTATAGTTCTCACTTGCATCCTACTATACTTTAGCAGGTCTGCTGTGTCTTTACCCCTGTCTTCTCAGCCAGTGGCTTTTGTGTTTTTCCCTTATCCAGAGTTTGACCTGGGATCTTATTGTACATTTTGGTACCCCCCATTTTGACGATCCTTTGCAAGTTCGTCAGCTTTTTCATTGCCTTGAATACCTCTATGTCCCGGCACTCATACTAAAATTATTTTATTATGTTCCGCCAGTCTTATTAGTTCATCAAGGCCTTCCCACACTAGCTTTGAGGTTAAGGGCTGCCTGGCTATCCGAGTATATACATATAGTCTGACCGAAGTAACCCATTCTATTATTCTCTCTTGCACATTCTAGGATTGCAAAGATTTCTATTTGGAATACTGTCGGGTACGATCACAGTGAGAAATACAGGTCTCTCCTAGGTCTTTTCACGAATAATCCTGCCCCACTGCCTTCGTCAGTTTTTGATCCGTCTTTTCTTTTTTCATACCGTATAGGAATCATGTAACCTTAATCTATATTTTATTTGGCGATATTTTGCGACATGCAGCCGAAGCTGTCATGTAATTTTCCACAAAGAGACTAAAGCATATATAAAAACATAAACCAAAGTAAGAAATAACAAATAGCATATGAAATCTTTGGTGGTGTAGTTTCTATGCAGGCAAAAAAAATAAAAAGAATATGGTCAAATAGAATTTTGGAAACGATTAATTGAGAGGTACTGGCGATTGCCCACGTTTAATTTTGTTTGAAACAAAATATTTATTCCATTTTTTTAAACAGGTATTTGCACTATAAACTGTAAGGGCCATATTTACTAAGAACTATAGTTTAAGAAAAGTTTGTTTTGAAGGCAAATGATAAGATATTTTACCTTGATTTTTTCGTAAAACAGTCTAAATAATCCGTAAAAATTAATACAATTTAGGTAAACAAGAAATCTAATAACTGTACAAGGATATCCAATTTTGAATAAAATTGAATATTTTGGACCACTAGATCACTGTTGATTGTTTTTTTTAAAATATAATTTTCTAGTCTTTTATTTAGAAAAAAATCAAATTCTCGACTTTTTTGGTTTATATTAAATAAATTATAAACATATATATTTATATATATATATATATATATATATATATATATATTATATAATTAAATAAATTATATAATATATAAAAACGTATGACCTCTCACTATAAGTTTATACAAGGATATTACTACCATTACAGCGCAATCGTGACCATCTCCGCCTAAATAATTTAGTGACATAAAGATTACACGGCAAACTAAAGAAAAGCGTATGTAAAAAATACGTATAATGAAGGGTCCGTGCGCAAGTAAAGTTTTGGTGACCTTGCACGGAAATTATTGTGCGCTTGGGGCAGGGCCAGACAAATTACGGATTTTGGCAATTTAACTAAATTCTGGAGATTTGTTGCAAAAGCAGTAGAAGAAAAAGGAGACCAATCGCCCACTTCCTTGCCTTTCTGTATTATTCCCAGACTTTGCCTTATGCGTATAGATTGCATTGTTGATTATAAATTACGTTTCGCGGCGGGGAGGAGGAGTAGATTGAGTATAGTAAAAAATAAAGTAACTAATATTTTAAAATATTTGTTACCTAATTTAAGGAGGAGAGGGACGGAAAGTTTTCGAAAATTAACATTTAGCAAATTGGTGTTACATTTGTTTATTGAGATGTAATATGCTTTTTTGCACTTCAGAGACTAAAGTGGTTACTTTAGTCCCTGAGGGACCCGATAATATCTATCCCGTGGGATTTTTAATGAAGATATTTTGTGACTATGTGGAATTGATAGCTCTTTGGTTATCCGTGTAGAAGGAGTATATGACGAAATCTTTCAAGGCGTCCAAATACAACTTTCGCAGCCGGAGAATGATTATACTTGATTCCATATAACTCGAGATTGAGGATTCCAAAAAAATATTTTTCAAGGTCATCTGACCTTAAATGATCTTGAAAATCGCAAAAAACAAGAGTTTTGCCATTCCCTTTTGATTTTTTATAAAAATAATTCGACGCTTCGTCAAACCAACTTTAAATGTACCCCAAACTATTAGGCATGTATGCCAAATTAAATCATTAGCGTTAAATGCAGTTTGAGGCTTTATGACCTTAAAAAATACCCCAGTAAAAGTAACAAATTGCCAAAATAACATTCTAAAGGGCGTTATTCATCAAGTATTAAAGCGAAAAGGATCAAATTTGGTAACAAAGATGAGAAGGTTAAGTTTAACAATTTTGTTAAAAAAAATTTTGATCAGCTGTGACGCGTTTTAATATGGCGTCTGATATACCATAATTTCTACCAATAACTTTATTTTATTTTATCCAATTTCGTAAAAAAGCAAAAATGACAAAGTGGCCATCAATTCTTGTTGACTTATCTCCGCTTACTATAAAACAAAAAAAGTTTAGTTGATGCATGACCTTGATTAACTTTGAAAATACCATATACAAGTAAAAAAAACAACGTTTTGTAGTGATTTTTCCAATTTACCAATACGTAAAAACGTTAATTGCTGGAGATAAAATCAACATCTCATTAGCCATAACTAAATGCTTAAATTATACTATGCCTCGGTAAAAGTGACGTATATAAGAGAGTTAAACAATTCTAATTAAGCAAGTGGGGCATGACTATACAAACAACTTAATAAAAACAACAGGCATATTAAACATTAAATCGAAAAGTAAATAGACCAGCGTCCAATTATAAAAAAATATAAAACATTTTATTTAATATTTAACCTTTATGTGTGTTTTCATATTAGGTATCTTATGTAATATTTTTGCGGTAGAGATAATGCAGCCTTACGTGGGTGTTTTTGTGTTGATTTTCGTGATCTTGAAATATTTTCACTAGGTTATTTCATTTTGGTAAAATAAACTTTTTATATTGCTTAGATTGCTTAATTTCCTAACTCAAGACCCATAAATTTAAAGCCCTAGCTTACACAAGATTTCTGAACAATAAGGAGGGAGACTGAAGGTAATAAACTATTTAACATGAAATTAACATGGACCCCAAAGGTCTCGATAAACCCTTAAAGGCCTTATCGATTTGGCAATGGGTCATGGTTCAGCATATCGGGAAGTTACACAACATTATGCGCAAGGCAGTTGACACTTTTTTGTGCCAAATCGTCGTACATAAATCTGTAATAAATAAAAAGGGTGGGACTCATTTTATCCAGGATATCTTGCAATTAGGACCACGAACCTAATCAAGACAGTGCCAACTGTTTGTCTGTAAGTCTCTATACAGGGTTGGCCATTTAAAAGGGTTCACTTGTATTTTTTCAGAAATTGTTAAAAATTCGAGAAAATGCTGAAACACATCGATTTTGTTTGTAAAGTGAACACTTTTTGGCTATCTTAAAATTTTTGTAGCGCGCGCGTACATTTTACCCCTATATTTTGAATAGGGAAAGTGGGTCGAGTGATACCTTGTTTTGAAGGTCTCCTGAAGGGTTTGACAATCGTTAAAAATTTCGAAAATCTATTGATTAGTTTTTGAGATATTCTCTGTTACAGTTGCGTGGACAAATGCAAAAATATTTTTTTTAAGAATTTTTTTTTTGAGAAATTCCGCGACACGTTCACGTTGCTTTTGTTAATAGCACATTTTTTAATTGCATTTTGTTTTCTACGATACATTCCTATGAGAGGTGAAATTTACCTGTACAATTAGAGTTTACTTTGAGAGTAAATATCTCAAAAACGAATCAATAGATTTTAGAAATTTTTACACCAGTATCAAGACATTCAGGAGACCTTCAAAACAAGGTATCACTTGACCCACTTTCCCTATTTAAAATATAAGGTTAAAGTTTACCCCTCAAATGGGATGCGCGCCATAAAAATTTCAAGCCGAAAATCGAGGTGTTTCATCATTTTCTCCAATACTTGACAGTTTTTGAAAAAATTCAAGTAAACCCTTTTAAATAGCGAACTCTGTACATTATACAGTGAATAGGTTTAGGTACTCTTGTTTTAAAAAAAAACTTACTTTTCTAAAGCAGGATTTACACGGGTCGATTTCTCGCCGTATAAATGGGAAATCGTCTGCACCGCATGCGACTAGATCGAATCTGCCAAAAGTTGGGTGCCTCTCGACTTTTGCCGCGTGACCGTAGGTCGCATGCGGTGGGACGACTAAAATCCATCGTGTAAAGGGTTCAGGCGATTCACCACCGCTTGAAGGTTATTTTCGTTTTTTTCGTTATTATTATTCCTATGTGAACTTATTTGCTTTTTGAAAATAATCGAGATGTCGAGACATCCATCGACGAACCAAAAATTCTTGTTTTTTCTTTGTTTCTCTTTCTTCTTTTCTCTTTGTTTTTCAAGCAATTCTTGAAGAATTGCTTCACTCACTATATGAATTTTAGCACGCAAAAAACACCTGTCCTGTTCAACATTTTCAACGAATGATCAATTTCTTACGATTTTAGTCGCCTTGTGTAAATGAAGTAGCGATGCGACTAGCCGCATGCAAGTCGAGGTAGTTGAGAACGGTGTTGGTCGAGGCGACTTGCCGCACGGCCGTGTAAATCCCGCTGAATAGTGTATGATTTTGACAATAACTTTTAAAGTCAAAAATGCCGCAAATTATAAAATTTACGAAAACACAAATCACTCGAGTTATAGAAGACGGCTGGTCTGTAAGGAGAGCGGCCACTCATTTTGGGGATGATAGTAGACAGTAGGATAGAGAAAGCGCTGGATACAAAATAATCGATCGATGAATAGAAAACATCGAACAGGACGAAAACCTGTAAGTTCTGAGATACAAGATGAAAGGCTAATCCATCACCTCAGACAAAATCCCTTTGCCACGTCCGTTCAAGCATCTAATGTAACGATGTTCCCAGGTTTCTTATCAACCATTAACAAAAGGATTACCAAGTCTAAAATTTCTTGTCGAGTTACTGCAAAAAAACCTTTTTTAAAGGAATAACAAGACAAGGCTAGGGTTATTTTCGCATTAAATAATGTTCTTCATGATGATTACTTCTGGGAGAGGGTGGTCTTCACAAATGAAAAGTTATTTCGGTCATCTTCGATCAGCAGAAGAATTTTAGTGTATCTTCCACCAAATTCCAGGTTTAATCCAAAATATGCCAACCAAATTAAGAAAGCTGGACATTTTGCAGTGAATATGTGGGGCTGGTTTAGCGCCAGAGGTTTGGGTATGTTTTGGAAAATCGAAGGAAGATTCAACAGTCAAAGATATGTTGATATTCTTAAGAATGTTATGTTGCCATCTGTGCAGATGTTTTGCGAAAACAACGACTTCGTTTACTAGCAGGACAACAGGCCAAAAAGAATGGTGCGCCCACAAAATACTAATTTTTGTTGTTGTTTTAGTAATATTTAATATTTAGTTGAACGGTCACTCTCCTCTAACTCGAGTGATAATTACTCTATTGCAATTAAGAAAGATTGATTTTAAATATATTTATGTGCTGTTTAAAAGGCGATTTTTGGTTTCATTAAGTAATGATATCCGAGATTAAAACAACAAAGAAACCAAACTCAAAACCCTTCTTTGAGTTGCGTAGTCGGGTAATAAAGGTATTTGCTTTAAATTAAGGTATATTTTGATTTAAAGGTCTTATTTTTACATTTTGATTTCATCAGTATGACGTAACGTCATCGTAATACCGAATTTAATGCTGTCAGACATTACAAGCTGGTGGTTTGTTTGAGTTTACACTAATAAAAAGTAAAAAATGCATAAATGCAAGGCAGGGAAAGAAATGTAATGAGCGGGTTATTAGTTCCCCCAGAAAATATTTTTCTACTACCGCTTCATATAAAATTAGGAATTATGAGAAATTTTGTGAAGGCCATGGACAAAGAAGGCCATGCTTTTAGTTAATTAAAAGAAAGGTTGCCTAGCATCAGTGACGCTAAAATTAAAAAGAAAATATTTATGGGCCTCCAGATGTGGAAACTTCATGAATATGCGCATTTCGATTATATACTTCAAGGTAATTTTTTGGGAAACACTAGAGCAGAAAACTATAAAGACCTGGTAGCCCAACTTCTATTGTGATACCATATCGTAGGATGTAACATGTCGTTAAAAATTAATTTCCTGGATTTTTCATCTGGATTAGATTCTGGAAAATTGTGGAGCTGTAAGACAAGTACGGTGAGAGGCTCCACTAAGATATTTTGAACATGGAAAGAAGGTATTAGGGATAATGGAACTGTGAGATGATAGCCAACTACTGCTGGACTATTACGAAAGTTGCCCCAGAGGCTACTTTCGAAAGGCAGGCTAAGACGCGCAAAATGAGTATCTAAACTCTAAATTCAATACCAAAAGTGTGCTATTTTGTTTGCTTTAATTGGTATTTTTTCATTACTTGGGTGTATTTAGACCCTAAGGAATAGTTTTTTTTTTCAGGAAACAAAAAAAAAGTTGGAATCTGTTGCCAAGTGTAATCAAACCGAATTTAAAAAATTCTAGGCGCCATCGCCAATTCAAATTATTTTTACGATAAAGACTGTATTGTAAAGGATTTAGATTTTCCCACTGTTTTACGAAAAAGCGTATTTACGCAGGCATTTTGGAGGCCTGTTTTTTCTTCAGCTATGCTAACTTCTAAGCATTTAAATGGAATTGTAGCATTTATCAAAATTACTTAAAAATTAACGAGAATATTTTGATACACCTCAATATTTTAAAATCTAAATTAAGTTATTAACCCAAAATTGTGCGAATTTGTAATTCGTTTATTAAATTAAATTACAATCTAACCAAAAAGCTTAACTTTTTTCAGCTTAAACGTGTGTAACACTTTGTCATAACTATTTGTGTCAAGGAAAAAACGTTACCGCATGTTTTCAAAGGAAGCAAATTCCAGATTTATCAGTCTAACTTTACACTTTTCAACTATGTATATCCGCCTATTATTTTCAATATTCCGTTACCGCGGAGTACCTCTAAAACCCTGTGCACACCAGGGTACCGATTCTGGAAGTAATCGTTCGCCTGAGAGAAAAAAAGTAAATTCAACCAATAAACGCGCTTAAAAGCAGTGACGAAACGATCGAATAATAACCTAACTATTATGGGCACGCGCAGAGCTGCCTTGAACAACAATTTTTGAGCGAAGCCGTTCTCTCGACTAGACCCAGTAGTTGGATTTTGTAGGAAAGCTCGTGTGAAAAACGTCACTTATATTATTTCAGAGCACGCTATTGGACGAACGACCGATCGATATTTTACTCACTAATGCGCATGCTACGACAAACTTGGCCGTCTTTTAGAGTAGGACTCGCACAGTGGTCGATTTTTGTAAAAACGCGGACATTAAAAAAAACTTCCACATTGTAATTTAATCGTACAAAATATTTAGTTTTAATAAACAGACAAGATGATCGTGTGAATTTTCACATTTATCTAAGACATTTTTAAGAAGAAAAAGATATATATCTATTAATTAATATAATATAAATATCTATTAAATTAAAGTAAAAATGTTAGTTTAGAAAGAGAAAATATATTAAAAGGAATGCCAACCGAAAATGTCAAATGAAACGAAACACCCAGTATATTATTGCATTTTATTTTTAAATTCTAAGCATTTTTATATAACGTACCCTATGTCGATCTTCAACTGTTTTCGAGATATTAACAGTTGAATACTGTCATACTCTGGGTCTTCTATTTGAAATTTGATGTTGATTACTAACTATTCGCCAAGTTTCTTGACAACCATATTGGGGCAAATTTAGATACATTTTAAATTTTTCCATTTATGTCCGCGTTTTCCGGAAAATCGACCACCGTGCGTGGTTCGAATGACTTTTGTGCGGTCGGCGTATTCTGGGACCGGCCGATCGCACAAAAGTCATTTGAACCACGCACGGTGGTCGATTTTCCGGAAAACGCGGACATAAATGAAAAAATTTAAAATGTATCTAAATTTGCCCTTATATGGTTGTCAAAATACTAGGCGAATAGTTGGCCAAATAATAAACTATGCTTTTTACGAGTTTGACATTACGCACCAGTATTCAACATCAAATTTCAAATAAAAGACCCAGAGTATGACAGTATTCAACTGTTAATATCTCGAAAACAGTTGAAGACCGACGTAGGGTACGTGATATAAAAATGCTTAGAATTTAAAGACAAAATGGAAAAATGCAATAATATAATGGATGTTTCATTTAAAAGTTTCGGTTAGCATTATTTCTGATATATTTTCTTTTTATTTTTGTAAGCTACCATTTTTCCTTTAATTTAGCTAATTAATAAATATATATCTTTTTCCTCTTAAAAATGTCTTAAGATAAATGTGAAAATTCACACGATCATCCTGTCTGTTTATTAAAACTAAATATTTTGTACGATTAAATTATAATGTGGAAGTTTTTTTTAATGTCCGTGTTTTTACAAAAGTCAACCACTGTGCGCGTCCTACTCTAAAAGACGGTCAAGTTTGCCGTAGCATGCGCATCAGCGAGTAAAATATCGATCGGTCGTTCGTCCAATAGCGTGCTCTGAAATAATACAAGTGACGTTTTTCACACGAGCTTTCCTACAACTCCCAACTACTAGGTCTAGTCGAGAGAACGGCTTCGCTCAAAAATTGTTGTTCGAGGCAGCTCTGCGTGTGCCCATAATAGTTTGGTGATTATTCGATCATCTCGTCACTGCTTTTAAGCGCGTTTATTGTTTGAATTTTCTTTTCTTCCCTCAGGCGAACGATTAGATTCCTATGACTTCCAGAATCGGTACCCAGGGTTTTTTGAAGCGCGCGTGTCGACCTGGAAAATGACACATCTATGCTTCTTTTCTACACAGAATAATAATAGGTTAAATCTGGTGACTTTTCTGGTTCCAAATATTAATCAATAAATGTTTTGGGGTCTGAACTAAAAGAAGTATATTAAATTATCGCTAGATGGCGCCAGATTTAATTTTACCGAAAATATAAATATTAAAATTTTATAATTATATTATTTATACTAAAGGGCTTAAATATTATAATTTGTTCTCTAGTTTTTTAATATTGTAATAAATTTAATAAATAAATAATAATAATATTTAATTAATAATAATATTAAATAAAAAACTAGAGTAAGACTTTTTTTAGTGCAATTTTAATATTTATATTTTAGTCGCTAAACTTAAATTTTTACTATAATATCTATACGTAATAATTTAAACCTATTGTGAATGATTAAATTTAAATGAAAATCTTAAAAGAGTGCCTGTAGACAGTTTTAAGCGTTTTTGACAAGATTTCGTTTTTTTCTCTCCGGAAGTACCCGGAATTTGTAAACTTTTTTTTTTTGGTCTTAAACAAAACGTCAAATTACGCAACTTTGCCTTAATTTAAACCTTTTCGTATCTCCTAGCGTTTAGAAGATCCCCATGGTGAGCATCGAATTTGAACACCCTGTATATATTGAAATATTTAGCATAAAATGTAGCTTAGCATACATTCATACTCATATTAGTCACTATCACCTACAAATTTTCTTTTGTAGGACTTTCTAGCATGGAGTTTAACGGTGTTGTCTCGCTGAAGGCTCCAACAGTAGTCGGCCATTATGTGGCTATCCCATCGTCCTTGATATCGATCTTTCATAGTTTTAATATCCTGATGAAATCTTTCTCCCTGTTCTTTACTGCAGTCACCTAAATTTTCTGGAAAGCGATCTAGGTGACTGTGGAACTAGTGAACTTTTGTTACTCATGTTACAACCGAGAATATGAAAATTTGAAAGGATAGTTTCCACTAATTGTATGTAATTGTCTGCTTTGTGATTTCCAAAAAATAATTTAACTACTTGAACAAATGCACCCCAAGGGTTACATTCAGTCTCATTCATTGATGTGGTTAACTGTAGATCTTTAATAAGTTGCCTTATTTGAGGACCATCAAATATACCAGCTTTTAGTCTTTCCGTGCTAATTCCAGGAAACTTACGTGACAAGTACCCAAAACAATTTCCTTCTCGATCTAACGCTTTCACAAACTGCTTTATAAGCCCCAACTTGATATGCAAGGGTGGTAATAAGATTTTTTTCTCGTAACCGAAGGTTCATTCACTACATTTTGTTTTCCTTGAATCATAGTATCTCTTAAAGACCAATTACTCTTAACCCAGTGCTGATCTTTAGCTCTGCTGTCTCTAAGATACAAAAAACAGAGGTATTTTGTATACCCAATTTGCTGTCTAAGGAGAAGGTTCACCATTTTCAAATCAACACAAATTGCCCACTGATGTTCTTCGTATTTAATTTGTTTCAAAACTTGTGCTATTGTTTTATACTCCTCTTTCATGGTAGCAGAATGTCCAATAGGAACTGAGGCATATTTGTTACCGTTATTTAAAAGGACACATTTTAAACTACGTTTTGAACTGTCAATGAAAAGGCGTCAATCATCTAAAGTGTATTCTGGCAAACCCAATATTTCTAAGAGTCCTTTTATATCGTTACGGAATACTAGCTTATTTTTCTGAGTCACAGTTAGCACACTTCTTTGAGAGGTATAGGTCTCTCACGAGATCGTTCAGTTCTTGTTGATTAAAACACTGAGGAGTTGTTAAATCTACTTTAAATTCACTGTCATTTTCTGATTGCGTTCTTTGGAATTCATCAGACCTTGATGTTTCTGTATCATCTTCCGGGATTTCAGGAAGGCTGCTGAAGGTTGGAATGGGTATTTCTTTAGAGTGCGGTACAGGTCTTCTTGCAAAATCTAGATCAAGATATGTTCATTTATGTCGATTGTTCCTATTTATGCCTTTAATATTAATGAGACAAAAATAGCAGCCATCATAATGGTTACGCGGTTCCCTCCAAACCATTGGTACACTACATTTCAGGCACTTTCTGTTTCCAATTGTCCATCTTGATCTCCCAAATGAACGTCAAAATAGGCAAGATAAGACCTTTCCACAAATTAAAAAATTGTTTTTCTACTTTCTTTCAAAGTGTATTCGCCACACACATAACAAAATATATCTGGATGGTTTACACATGGATGCCATTGTTTTAGTTTTAACACTATAAAACGAGGAAAATGTACAAAAAATTCTGACTCAACTTTATTTGCAAAAACTACACAATGTACTAAGTCGAGAAGGATAAAACTAGATAAAAGGTACTATGTTTCCGAAACCAATTAGTCGGGGTTGAGCAGGTATGGGGAGATCGGATCATAGGTAATTCCAAATATAACATAGCTAATAAAATTAGTAGGATTAAGTAATGTGGGTTAACCAGGTCTAGGAATATTGGTTTACGGACAATTTCAGGTATATTAGGCTAATTATATCCTAGTTTTGAATGCCAAGTTTCTATTTTTAATTTTCAAGAGATGCTGGTTTATTTATTTTTGCCTTTTATTAGAACTAAATTCAATTATTTTCTATGTCAAAAACTAGAGCTGATAGAAAAAATCTGCTGCAGTTTTAGAATGAGCACATTAACGCACCAAATTTTTTTTTTAATTTTATTGGCCTGTGATAATTTATCTTGATGAAACTGGGATCGATAAACATGAAAGACTGTCCAAAGGATGGTCCGATTCTATTCTATTTTTACATGCGAGATCGGAAAATGTTTGGGTTTATGCAAAAAATATTAAATATCTGCGTTGACTATCACGAAAACACGATAGCAGAACTTTTTGGGGGTTTAAGAACTGTCTTTTATCAAATATTCCTCCAAACAAACAGCGTGATAATAATGGACAGTGCAAGCTACCATAGCCACCAATTAAATAAGCTAGAGCTCCAAATTCAAACAATAGCAAATTGGAAATTTGAATATTTTGAAAAATGTTATAAAAACAGTAAGCTTGTGTAAGTTAGCATTTTGCGTTAAAAAGATATATGTTTGTGATACTCTGGCAGAGAAAATGGGACATACAGTGCTAAAACTCCTACTTTATTAATGTATTTTTAACTGAATAGAACACATATGGCATGAATTAAAATCGAAGGCTAGGTCAGAAAATATTTGTCCGGCTTTAAGCGGTATATTTGTAAAATTAATAAGAAAAATTTTTAATGAAATTTCGGCGGATAGTTGGAAAAATTCCATAAGCCATGCAATAACTGTAGAGAATCCCCTCATTACTTTGGACCATACAACAATTAAACCGATTTTAATAAACACAGCAGTAGAGTAAGAATCTATTAAATATAAATAAATTACTAGCTAGTATTTAATATTTTTTTATCATTCACGTCATTTTCTCTAATTACATTAATTTAAACATTATAGGTACTATGTTGGGAATTTGGAACCTTTGGTTGCACTAAAACAAAATTATGATTGTTTTCCACAAACCAAAACTACACTTTTTTGCACTCGACGCGCGTTTCGCTAACAACGTTAGCATCATCAGGAGACGATAAACAATCATTGTTTATCGTCTCCTGATGATGCTAACGTTGTTAGCGAAACGCGCGTCGAGTGCAAAAAAGTGTAGTTTTGGTTTGTGGAAAACAATCATAAGGAAAAAATAACAATGATTGTGTATCGTCTCCTGATGATGCTAACGTTGTTAGCGAAACGCGCGTCGAGTGCAAAAAAGTGTAGTTTTGGTTTGTGGAAAACAATCATAATTTTGTTTTATTATAGGTACTTTTATTGTTATTTTTTCCTTAGTAAATTAATCCTTCTTATATCAGTTTTTAGATTAAATAGAGTAAGTTTTAAAGTCACTTTTTTTTGCTCATTTATTACAACAAGAAGGTCATATCAGGTAAAATTATTGTGGTAATTAAGTGGAAACCAAATATCTGGAAACTTTACTTTTTATAGTACGGTAGCACTCAAACTTTGAAAATGGGTATAAAGAAAATCTTTTCAAATTTTATTAACTTAAATCAATCTAGGTTACTGTACCTCCATATCCTCAGTTAGGTCTAATTAGTCTCTCTCTAGCTATAGCTACATGGGTTTCTAATTTGTAAGAAGGACAAAAACTAGGTCTCTTTGAAGAAAAGACAATAAATTTATTTTTTCGACTTGAAAGAGGGCATGAACAAAACAAATGCTGGGCCTTTATAGTAAAGTCTAAGAAAAAACGTGACGTTTGAATGGGTTTAAACAGTATACCGTTTTAATATTTATTTTTATATTCCTTGCTTCATAAAACTCTTTGAAGTTAAGTGAGTCAAATTAACGCCCAGTTTTTAATTATTTTTTAAAAATTTTTTTAGTAGCTAAGCTCCGCTTTTATAAATTTGCGTTTTTGTTATTGGCTGCACTCGTTATTTAAACCAACATTCGTAAAAAAAACACTTTTAGCCGCTAGTTTTAAACAGTGCTCCTTTGCATAGGTGGACAAAAAAAGTCACAGTTTTAAAACTTGCGAACCCTAACTAAAATCTAAATCTAGAAATCACTTATTTACACCTACAACTTTAATAAAATAATCGGACTTTTTGCTCAGGGATAGATAAAAAAATAAAATTTGTTCACTGCATTAATACTGTAATATTAAAAAAAAAAATCATTATTTTTTATATTCAAAAACAATCAATGAGTGTATAATTTTTAGTAACTTGTCAAAAAATATCTAGTAGGAGGGTTCGCGTTACCTGTCTCCAAAATAAGTAAGAAATAGCTCTTTACGACACTAGAACGGACACGTAAATTTTATAGGGAAAGCCGCAGTAGTCAGCAAAAGGGCTAACAGGATCTTGCTGGATAAAGTGAGAAGTATGCTGACCGAAACTAATTTACCCAAACATCTGTGGGGTGAAGCAATACGTAGTGCTGATTACTAGCTGAAAAAACGTGACGTTTGAATGGGTTTAAATAGTATACCGTTTTAATATTTATTTTTATATTCCTTGCTTCATAAAACTCTGTGAAGTTAAGTGAGTCAAATTAACGCCCAGTTTTTAATTATTTTTTTAAAATTTTTTTAGTAGCTAAGCTCTGCTTTTATAAATTTGCGTTTTTGTTATGGGCTGCACTCGTTATTTAAACCAACATTCGTAAAAAAAAAACACTTTTAGCCGCTAGTTTTAAACAGTGCTGCTTTGCATAGGTGGACAAGAAAAGTCACAGTTTTAAAACTTGCGAATCCTAACTAAAATCTAAATCTAGAAATCACTTATTTACACCTACAACTTTAATAAAATAATCGGACTTTTTGCTCAGGGATAGATAAAAAAATAAAATTTGTTCACTGCATTAATACTGTAATATTAAAAAAAAAAATCATTATTTTTTATATTTAAAAACAATCAATGAGTGTATAATTTTTAGTAACTTGTCAAAAAATATCTAGTAGGAGGGTTCGCGTTACCTGTCTCCAAAATAAGTAAGAAATAGCTCTTTACGACACTAGAACGGACACGTAAATTTTATAGGGAAAGCCGCAGTAGTCAGCAAAAGGGCTAACAGGATCTTGCTGGATAAAGTGAGAAGTATGCTGACCGAAACTAATTTACCCAAACATCTGTGGGGTGAAGCAATACGTAGTGCTGATTACTAGCTGAAAAAACGTGACGTTTGAATGGGTTTAAATAGTATACCGTTTTAATATTTATTTTTATATTCCTTGCTTCATAAAACTCTGTGAAGTTAAGTGAGTCAAATTAACGCCCAGTTTTTAATTATTTTTTTAAAATTTTTTTAGTAGCTAAGCTCTGCTTTTATAAATTTGCGTTTTTGTTATGGGCTGCACTCGTTATTTAAACCAACATTCGTAAAAAAAAAACACTTTTAGCCGCTAGTTTTAAACAGTGCTGCTTTGCATAGGTGGACAAGAAAAGTCACAGTTTTAAAACTTGCGAATCCTAACTAAAATCTAAATCTAGAAATCACTTATTTACACCTACAACTTTAATAAAATAATCGGACTTTTTGCTCAGGGATAGATAAAAAAATAAAATTTGTTCACTGCATTAATACTGTAATATTAAAAAAAAAAATCATTATTTTTTATATTTAAAAACAATCAATGAGTGTATAATTTTTAGTAACTTGTCAAAAAATATCTAGTAGGAGGGTTCGCGTTACCTGTCTCCAAAATAAGTAAGAAATAGCTCTTTACGACACTAGAACGGACACGTAAATTTTATAGGGAAAGCCGCAGTAGTCAGCAAAAGGGCTAACAGGATCTTGCTGGATAAAGTGAGAAGTATGCTGACCGAAACTAATTTACCCAAACATCTGTGGGGTGAAGCAATACGTAGTGCTGATTACTAGCTGAAAAAACGTGACGTTTGAATGGGTTTAAATAGTATACCGTTTTAATATTTATTTTTATATTCCTTGCTTCATAAAACTCTGTGAAGTTAAGTGAGTCAAATTAACGCCCAGTTTTTAATTATTTTTTTAAAATTTTTTTAGTAGCTAAGCTCTGCTTTTATAAATTTGCGTTTTTGTTATGGGCTGCACTCGTTATTTAAACCAACATTCGTAAAAAAAAACACTTTTAGCCGCTAGTTTTAAACAGTGCTGCTTTGCATAGGTGGACAAGAAAAGTCACAGTTTTAAAACTTGCGAATCCTAACTAAAATCTAAATCTAGAAATCACTTATTTACACCTACAACTTTAATAAAATAATCGGACTTTTTGCTCAGGGATAGATAAAAAAATAAAATTTGTTCACTGCATTAATACTGTAATATTAAAAAAAAAAATCATTATTTTTTATATTTAAAAACAATCAATGAGTGTATAATTTTTAGTAACTTGTCAAAAAATATCTAGTAGGAGGGTTCGCGTTACCTGTCTCCAAAATAAGTAAGAAATAGCTCTTTACGACACTAGAACGGACACGTAAATTTTATAGGGAAAGCCGCAGTAGTCAGCAAAAGGGCTAACAGGATCTTGCTGGATAAAGTGAGAAGTATGCTGACCGAAACTAATTTACCCAAACATCTGTGGGGTGAAGCAATACGTAGTGCTGATTACTAGCTGAAAAAACGTGACGTTTGAATGGGTTTAAATAGTATACCGTTTTAATATTTATTTTTATATTCCTTGCTTCATAAAACTCTTTGAAGTTAAGTGAGTCAAATTAACGCCCAGTTTTTAATTATTTTTTTAAAATTTTTTTAGTAGCTAAGCTCTGCTTTTATAAATTTGCGTTTTTGTTATTGGCTGCACTCGTTATTTAAACCAACATTCGTAAAAAAAACACTTTTAGCCGCTAGTTTTAAACAGTGCTGCTTTGCATAGGTGGACAAGAAAAGTCACAGTTTTAAAACTTGCGAATCCTAACTAAAATCTAAATCTAGAAATCACTTATTTACACCTACAACTTTATTAAAATAATCGGACTTTTTGCTCAGGGATAGATAAAAAAATAAAATTTGTTCACTGCATTAATACTTTAATATTAAAAAAAAAATATTCATTATGTTTCATATTTAAAAACAATCAATGAGTGTATAATTTTTAGTAACTTGTCAGAAAATATCTAGTAGGAGGGTTCGCGTTACCTGTCTCCAAAATAAGTAAGAAATAGCTCTTTACGACACTAGAACGGACACGTAAATTTTATAGGGAAAGCCGCAGTAGTCAGCAAAAGGGCTAACAGGACGTTGCTGGATAAAGAAGTATGCTGACCGAAACTAATTTACCCAAACATCTGTGGGGTGAAGCAATACGTAGTGCTGATTACTAGCTGAATAGGTCACACACATCAACACACCAGCAAAAATGTTCTTGGGTAAATAAGATTTGAGTAAACTTAGAGTATTTGGAAGCAAAGCCTGAGCACTTAAGATTCCAAACAGTGGTTACAAGCTAGAACAGGAGCGATACCTGTTAGAATGGCTGGGTATGGAGAGAATTGGTACGAATCATGGAATTCATAGACAAATAAAGTAATGGTTTTTAGAGATTTCAGATTTGACCAGCGTGATATAGTCTATGGAATGACACAGAGCAAGAGAAAAAAACAGCAAAGTCAGAAAAATGGAACCATAGTAAATAAACAGAAAGAAAAAAATAATAAGAAGGAAGAACCGAATGAGACAGAAGAAAAAATTAAGGAAACATTGAGAGTTCTAGAAGAGAGAGAAAACTACCCACAAGATTTAAAGAATATGAGATGTATTATGCGTATTGTTGTCTTTTGACAAGCAATAGAAAAAGAACTAGCAGCTCACAAAAAATTTAAAACTTGAGAACCAGCCATATTGTCAACAGATAAAAACCCAATTGATACAAAATGGGTTTTTAATAGCAAAAAAAATAATCTGAAAAAAACCAGGCTGGTCGCCAAAGGCTATAAGAGGAGTACCACTGTAATGTCTATGCACTAGTGGCCAGATACTCCAAAATAAGATTATATTATTTATTGCTCATGCATTAAAAAATAATTGGGAAATTGTTAAATCTTATGATTTTACATGTAACAAAATGTTTGGTAACTCTGTACCTTATAATAAGACAGTTTGTTATAATAAGGTTATATTTTTGATTATTTCAAAAATATTGTGACTGAACGTCTAATAACTTTCAATACGTTATCAAAGTCTCTATGTAGCAGATCAGTCCAACACCATTATCAACTAAAAAGCCTGTTAACTCCTATCGCCTCAGTGCCCTTTAGCCTATTGTAGCTGCCATTTTTATAACCAAATTGACAAGTAAAACACGGATTTTCTGTCAGTTTGGTGTCAATATGGCAACGATCATAGGCCAAAGAATACTAAAACTAAAATGAGTTAACTGGCTATTTAGTTGAGAACGGTGTTGATCAGTCCAGTTCCAAACCAGTGAGGGCACTGATATCCAGTATATCTAATCATATGCTCTGGCACAAGCGCCTGGCACATCTTAATAGAAAGGGTATGAGACAGTTGCAAGAAATGGTTGTAGGAATAAGTTTTACTAATGACGATAGTTGTCAATGCATCCCAGGTATAAAAGGGAAGCAGACTGTTATGAAATTTCCAAAAAGAAAAGCAAAAATAGCTAATGATCTACTAGAGTTTGTTCATTCAGATCTGACAGCACCTATGGAAGAATTGTGATGGGGAGGATGAAAGTACTGTCTAGTTCTAGTTGATGACTATAGTAGAAAAGTCTTTAGATACATGATTAGTAGTAAAACTGATGCTCTAAGTAAATTCAAAGAATTTAAGAATTTAGTAGAGAATCAGACAAACAAAAAGATCAAATGTTTACGTACAGATAATGGTACAGAATACGTTAATAACGAATTTGATAATTTTCTCAAGCAATGTGGGATTGTTCATCAAAAGACAGTACCATATACGCCATAGCAGAATGGTGTAGCCGAGAGAACTAACAGGACTCTTGTAGAAAAAGTTAGGTGTATATTATTTGATGCTAATCTGCTCAAACAATATTGGGCGGAAGCAATGAATACCGCCATCTACTTGAAGAATAGATCACCAACAGAAGCCGTTAAGGGTGCAGTACCAGAAGAGATATGGACAAAGGAAAAAGTAAATTTGTCGCATCTACGAATTTGGATGCAGAGCTCCAGTATATATCCCAAAAACTAAAAGATTAAAGTTTGACAAGAAATCCAAACAGTATATGATGTTATAGTGAAAAATCAAAAGCTTATCGTTTGATGAGTACACAAAACCCTCAAAAAAACATTGTGGCACGTGACGTCATATTTCTTGAGTCAGAAAATTTTGATATAGGACAAGAATTAACTGAGGAACGCATTCAAGTGGAAGAAAACGTCACTCAGTAAATAGAAATCAAAGAGGTAATTCTGGAAGAAGAAACTCCAAGACGCGATGAAAATTTTCAAGAAGAAAGGGAAAATGGTAGTAGTAGTGAACTAGAGTCGGTCGAATCTTTGAAAGAAAATTCGGTCGAATCTTTGGAAGAAACTGAAGTTCAAGCTCATCTTGAAAATGTTATTCAAGTTGAAGAATTGAAAGTAGAAGAGAGAAGATATCCACTACGACAAAGACAACCTACAAAGAGATTTGATGATATGGAGTATTCATTTATTTTAAATCAACTTACAGATCCCGAAAGTGTTGAAGAACTCAATTCGAAAACGTACAAAGTGATGTGGGAACAAGCAATAAGAGAAGAGTTAAAAACTTTAAACGACAACAAAACTTGGGAGCTTGTCGACCGCCTACAAGGCAAGAATATAGTTAAATGCAAATGGATTTTTAAGTTGAAAGTAGGTGCAGATGGTAAAGTACAACGGTATAAAGGCAGACTTGTTGCCAAAGGATTTTCCCAAAAATATGGACAAGACTATGATGAGACGTTTGCTCCCGTTGTAAGACTTGCATCGATTAGACTACTTTTTGGACTTGTAGTAGAACTTAACTTAGAAGTGGATCACATTGATATCACGACAGCCTTCTTGAATGGTGACTTATAAGAGGAAATTTTAATGGAACAACCTCCAGGTTTTGTTGATCCAGAAAACGAAACCAAGGTATGCAAACTGAAGAAAGCGTTGTATGGTCTTAAACAATCAGCAAGATCATGGAACACTAAAATTTATCAATTTTTGATAAAAATAGAATATAAGAGATATAGTTATGATGCTTGTGTATACACAAAAAATGATCAGAACAAACTGCTGATTATTGCGTTGCACGTTGATGATTTTTATATATTTTCATCTGACAAGCAAATGACAAATGACCTTAATAAACAAATAGCAAGCAATTTTAAGATGAAAGATCTGGGTGAAATTAAAGAATGCCTTGGAATGCAAATATTAAGAGATAGGGAAATTGGAACACTATCACTTGATCAGAGGCATTACATTGAAAAAGTATTGATCAAATATGAGATGGCCGATTCCAAACCAGTTGAAACTCCACTAGAAGTTAACTTAAAATTTCAGAAAGCAAAAATAGGTGATGATCAGCCCTACTAAGAACTTATTGGGACATTGATGTACTTGGCAGTGTGTACCAGGCTAGATATAATGCATGTGAGAAGTTATTTAAGTCAGTACAATAATTGTAATTATGGTGTGCACTGGAGTGCAGCAAAACGAGTTCTGAGATACTTGAGGGCAACCGCTGACCATTGCTTAATGTTTACAAAAACTGGAAAGACTTTAGAATGTTTTGTTGATTCGGACTGGGCATTGAAGATCGTATACTAGCTATGTTGTGATCTTTGCTGGTGCAACAATAAGTTGGCAGTCAAGAAAACAAAAGAGTGCCCTCAGTACGACTGAAGCTGAGTACATGGTCTTACGTGAAGGTGCCAAAGGAATTGTGTATCTTGGAGGCATTTTTCAAGAGATATACAAAAAGTGTGAGTCGATAGTCATCTACAACTACATTCAAGGAGCTAGCAAGTTGGTGTACAACCCTGTATTCACAAGAGAACAAAGCATATCTCTATACGTTATCATTATGTGATAGAATTAGCTGAGGACAAAGAAATTAAAGTGGTATACCTACCTACTAAAAAAATGTTAGCTGATGTTTTAACCAAATCGTTACCCAAACCGAAGCATGAATTTTGTATAAAGAACATTGGACTGAAGAAGTTGCCAGAACATTTTGTTAAGTGAGGGTGTTAAATCTTATGATTTTACATGTAACAAAATGTTTGGTAACTTTGTACCTTATGACAAGACAGTTTGTTATAATAAGGTTATGTTTTTGATTATTTTTGAAATAATCAAAATCATTATCACTGAACGTCTAATAACTTTCAATATGTTGTCAAAAAATAAAAAAGTTATTTTTATTCGACTTTTTCTATTTGTAAAGGCTACTGGACCACTAGTACTATGCTGTTATAAACAAATTAAAACAACAAGTCTTCACAGTAATTAAACAACTGGATATCCCAACTACTTTCCTTAATGGAAATTTAAATGTTGACGTTTACACTAAAATTCCTGAAGGTGTCAAAGTCAGTAAACACTACAACTGTTTGAAATTGAAAAAGGCTTTATATGAACTAAGAGAGGCTCCAAGAATTTGCAGAAAAGTGTAATTTAAAAAGATCAAAATAGGATTTTCGCCTATCTGTAGGAGAGGATGTCCGACTTTTCCTATGGGTAGATGACATAATTCTGACAGTCAACCAATATGCCTACATACAAGAAAATCTGGAAGTTAAATTTAATGCAAAAAAAATTGTAAAACCTTTAGAAATTTTTTGGTCATGGAGAGAAGGAGATAGAAAAGAAAACAAATTAGTCAGAAAACATTAATAGAGAAAATCATAAAAAAGTTTAAATTACAAGAATGTAAAACAGCGTTAACCCCAATGGAATCAAATTATTGGATCTTTACTCTATATTGCGACTATTAGCAGACCTGGCATATCATGCTCAGTAATATATCTGAGCAGATTTTTAGATAAACCAATTCAACAACTGTGGGTGGCTGCCAAAATAATATTCTAGTATTTAAAGAGCACTTTGACCAAAATTTTACTTATGAAGGACATGAAAAGTGTAAATAGCTGTGCGGTATTCTACAAAAAAAAAATTGAAATTATGGATTTAAAAAAAAAAAACAAAATGTAGTATTTAGTCAAGCTGTGAATCAGAATATCTAGCGAGTAAAGTGGCTGCTTTAGAGTTATTATATCTTCAAGGTATTTGTGCTGATTTTGGAGTGCCAAATAAAAAGACAGTTTTAATGATAGACAATCAGAGTGTTTTACACTAAATTTAAAGTTTTGACAAAAGCAAAAGGTCAAAACATGTTGACATTAAGGCTCATTTTATTAAAGACATTGTGGCAAAGGCTATAGTTATAATGTCATATGTTTGTACAAATAATAATGTAGCAGACAAAAGGAAAAATTTGTTTATTTTTGAGAAATGTGAAACGCAAATTCAATTTAAATTTATTTTTTTTTTAAAGTTTTCATTTTTTTTAAGTTAACATGTGCTATCTAAATTTGGTTTTGTGTGTTTAAATTGAAGGGGGGTATTAAAATACCTTATGATTTGTATTTGTACATCATGGCGAACGGGCCAACTATTTGTTAGGTATATCAGTTGCAAGTTTTGGGCAATCTGGCGAAAACGCTAGAAATTACTATGTATACCTGTGATATACTTTATTTTTAAAATAGTGGCTAAATAAAAATGAAAACTTGCGTTTCCATTTTCAAAGGTTAAAGTCGTTTTATTTTTTCAATAAAGTGTTTCCAAATTAGGAAGAAATCCTCCAATAATTCCTCCAAAAGTAGATTTAAATAAAATACAACCATCAATAATTATCTCCGCACTCATTTGGCTTTCTACACTGAAATTGGGTGCTAAAGTAAATGAGTGCGGAAATGAAAATTAATAAAATTTTGGCTTGATTTCGAAATTTTAGGGAGTTTTTGAACGAGCGACTGTAAATTTATACTGCATATAATTAAAACTAAATTGACTTTTTTTTATTATTCTAAAAAATTCCAAACTATACTAACGTATCAACTGCTTCGGCAATTTGGTGGCTAGTTAACTTTCGATTTTCCTCCACTGCAGCGCAAATCATCACACCTCATACTTCGTGCTCGTCATTCAAAACAGTGGGTTTTTTATGTTTTCTTGGAGCTACACAACCAAACTATTCAAAATTCTTCACAAACCTATGAATCGTTGATAAACTAGATTCTGGTCGATTTACAAATTTCTCCAAAAATGTTTTTGAATAAGTCTTAATGGTTTGCCTTGATAGTACCATTTGACTATATGTACTTATTCGGCAACTTCGTAGACATCCATTTTTAGTTTTAAAAATGTATTATTTCACTTAAGAACTTACCTATCTGTTTCTCGAGCAAGACATAAATAAAACAAAATAATAAAAACAAAATAAATTTCCAAAATATAACACTGCAGCGTGCTTCGAATCCACTTCGGTCGTACGGCACGGAAAGTAAATTGGAATTGATTCCCCCTATGTTCGCAGTAGCCTGAAGCTCATTTATAGACATGGATAATGACGAGAATCTTCCAGAAGGTGTGCTTTAAGAGGCCAGTGATGCGACCATGGAACTTTTGCCACAGAAATCCAAACAGCGGTACGCTAAGGTGTACGAACAATTTCAAAAGTGCTGTACTGAAAGGGATGTGAATAGGCATAAAGGGGAAGTATCTCTAGCGAATTTTTTTACTATAAGCAGAACATGTAAACCGTCGATACTATGGTCACGATACTATCACATATAATTACAAAAATCGATAGATATTAGTGCGTTTTCAAAACTAACAGCATATTTAACGAAAAAAAAAAATGTGGGTTATAGACCCAAGAAATTAAAGATTTTGGAAAAACAAGATATCGCCAGATTTATACTTGAAGCTTCAGATAAAACCTATCTAATGATGAAAGTCGCAACAATTTTTAGACTTTCTGGTGCCTGCAGGCGCAAAGAATTGATAAAGGTTACTCTAAACAATACTAAAGATAACAAGAATCTAAGTGTTGCCACCATTCCTTGCAAGAAAACGTGTGCTAGCCGAACCTTTGTTTTATTAGAAGAAGCATCGGATGGTAAATATATGGAATTGTACCGAAAAAACTCCTCTCTGAGGCCAGAACACACCTCCCATAGAAGGTTTTATGGGGGCTATCGATTGGACAAATGCATCTTCATGGCCGTGGGAATTAACACTTTCGGTAAAATCCCGTCAGAAATAGCTGGTCTCTTGGAATTATCAAACCCCCAACTGTATACGGGACACTGTTTTACGCAGATCTTATGGGTCACACCTTGCATATTCCGAGGCTAATTAGGCTTCGGGTCTTAGTCGATGAACCAGGCCCGCCGAATATGCAGAAGAGCGTTACTAAGCCAACCCATATAATAGCTGCTGAAAGACTCGGTAGGGTGCATATTGAAAATAATAGGTATATGATTTTGGATATCCCCGGCAACCAAGGAGAGCGCCGTCTTGCTGGCCAAGTTGCCTTGTTAGCAAAGGCCATTTAACTGTAAAAAACCCTAGTTTTCTTATAATAATCAGTCCTGATAAAAATAACAGTGGTTTCTTCCTTTTAGTTGGATAAAAGCTCTTATACCTAAGAAATTTAACTGAAACTTTCCCAAAAAATGCAAGGATTTTTTCCAGTCATTTCATGACAGATGGGTAAAGTATGGTTATACTTCGGCTAACCCAAAATCGTTCGAAAATGACTAAGGTAAAAGTAATGACGTCATAACACCTCTGTTTAAAAGTGCGGGTGCGCCAGAATCGCCGTGGTCTTGAGCTGGGTAAAAGTTACCCGCGTCTGCTGCGTAGTGTGTTGACCTAAGAAGTCTGTTTTTATTGTTTAATTTTTGGTCTTTGTGGACAAGAAGGGTATTTTACAAAAAAATAATGATATCTTTAAAACATATACTCGTACAATTTCCAGCTCGCCGAGAATAGTTTTTTTCGAACTAATTTGACTGGTCTACTAGGAGATTTTTTTTATAAGTTTGGCGAAAATCCGGGTTCATTGATTTTAAAGAGCACCATGTATAGGTAGTAATGCTAAAATATAGGCAAATATAGATTCTGCCTATTAATATAAACGTTAGAATATGAGACCAACTTTTTTGTTGATAACCTGAAAATATGTACCTCTGTAGACGAAATTTTAAAGGATTTAAAAATTTTAAAGGATTTAAAAAAAAACTTAAACAAACAAGCAAACCCAGTTGAAGTTACTATATAAGTCTTAGTTAAACCACTTAAGATTACACAGGCCTGCATTTATTAATACTTTGAGAGTTGATTTAAAAATTTCAACTATTTTCTAGATAACTTGGTAGCGCTGATTTCAAATCTGCTTTGAGTTTTTTGCATCACGTAAGGTAATTGTTCAAACCATTAAAAGAAAAAAATACAAAAGTATACAAAATATACACACAAAAACTGTTAGACATGGTTATTTATTCTTTACAGTTAAAAAAAAAATGTTTTCTTTCGCCTTGCCGTATGCTTACATTCCCAAGATTTTTCGGGAAATAATCCAAATGGTAATACAAAAGTGAATTTTTATGCTCATATTGCAAGCAAGAATCCTGAATTATTCCAGCATATTTTCAACGATCTAAAAATTTTTCAGTTTTATATTTCCTTAAAAATTTATGTACAACTTCTAAAAGCATTTCACGTTTTTACTTAAATTCTGTATCTTTCATCAAGCTCCTAATGTGCAACCCTAAAAAGATTCCACATTTTAATTTTATCTCTGACAGACTCGGAAATGTTTTAAACAAATATTCAAAAAAATTTCTTTATGTATTTGATGCCTCAACAAATTGTTTGATAAGTCCAAGTTTTATGTGAAGTGGTGGAAGTAAAACTTTTTGAGGGTAAATAAGAATTTCACGAATTACATTTTTCGTTCCAGGTTTTAAAGTCTCTCTTTGTTGCCAGTTCTTATCCAATACTATTGTCGATTCTTGCGATCCTACTCACACAGGAAACATGAAAATTTAGTAAATTTAGACTGATAACCCAAGATATGTCCTAAAATTTTTAGATCTTCACACACTTCCCAGTTGTGAATTTCACATTGTACCCTTAAAAGTAATTCCTTTAAATTTTCGTGGATTTCCTTTAAATAAACTGAATGACCAAAAGAACAGCTCTAAAGCACCATTTTGAATGTGCTGAACCCTGTAGAATGTATAAATTTGTTATCATTGCACTTATATTACTATTTTTTGCTTTTCTCCGCTGTAAAGTTAAGTACTGCTCACATATCTGGTCTCCAATTTATAACATATCAAAATACCTCGGTAAGAAAGATGCAAAGACATATATATACAGTCTCCTGAAAGAGGGAGACACGGTTTTTTTGGCAAGGTATAACATGGTTAGTTTATTATTTAGACGGATATTATTTGCCCTGACTTTCATCTACAAGACTTTGCATTAAGAACTCTCCTGAAAGAGGGAGAAACCGTTTTTTTGGCAAGGTATAACATGGTTAGTTTATTATTTAGGCGGATATTATTTGCCCTGACTTTCCTCTACAAGACTTTGCATTAAGAACTCTCCTGAAAGAAGGAGACACCGTTTTTTGGCAAGGTATAACATGGTTAGTTTATTATTTAGACGGATATTATTTGCCCTGACTTTCCTCTACAAGACTTTGCATTAAGAACTCTCCTGAAAGAGGGAGACACCGTTTTTTTGGCATGGTATAACATGGTTAGTTTATTTTTTAGACGGATATTATTTGCCCTGAATTTCCTCTACAAGACTTTGCATTAAGAACTCTCCTGAAAGAGGGAGACACCGTTTTTTTGACAAGGTATAACATGGTTAGTTTATTATTTAGACGGATATTATTTGCCCTGACCTTCCTCTAAAAGACTTTGCATTAAGAACTCTCCTAAAAGAGGGAGACACCGTTTTTTTGGCAAGGTATAACATGGTTAGTTTATTATTTAGACGGATATTATTTGCCCTGACTTTGCTCTACAAGAATTTGCATTAAGAACTAGATTGTGTTGGTTTCGTTTCAAATTTTTATTTCTTTTTTCCTTACAGCTATCATAAACACGACTCAACATTTCGCATCGAAAGAACCAGGACAAATCGTTTTACTAGATCTCCAATTTAATCTTCAATCCAATTAAAATCAAAAGATGTTAGGTGGGAATAACGAAAATTCAAACTTGGATGCGCATCCCACAAGGAACACACAAAGGACCAAAGCGAAAAGAGAAATTATTAAACGATGTTTTGCCCTGGGTAAACAGCATGGGCTCATCAGTGGTTTCGCTGGTCACCCTCCATCATACACCATTAAACACCATCATACACTTTTATTTACAAGTTTAAATCACTCACAAATAAGCATTGTTCCACAGTGGTACTTATCCAAGTTACCTGATACGGATTCATCCTGTTGTGTTAATATTTTCAGTAGGATTATGCTCCTAAGGCAATTACTAGATCTCCAATTTAATCTCCAATCCAATTAAGATCAAAAGATGTTGGGTGGAAATAACGAAAATTAAAACTTGGAAGAGCACCCAACAAAGAACACACAAAAGACCAAAGAGAAAAGAGAAATGATTAAACGATGTTTCGCCCTGGGTAACCAGCGTGGGCTCATCAGTGGTTTCACTAGTCACCAGGACGAATCCGTATGAGGTAGCTTGGATAAGTACCAGTGCGAAACGATGCTTATTTGTGAGTGTTTCAAAAGTGGAAATCAAAGTGTATGATGGTGTTTAATGATGTATGGTAAAGGATGACCAGTAAAACCACTGATGAGCCCACGCTGGTTACCCAGGGTGAAACATCGTTTAATCATTTCTCTTTTCGCTTTGGTCCTTTGTGTGTTCCTTTTGAGATGCTCATCCAAGTTTGAATTTTCGTTATTTCCGCCCAAGTTCTTTTGATCTTTTGTTTTATAGTTTCTTTTCGGTTGAAGTAACTGATTTGGAGGTTTTTTAACTTCCTTTTTGAGGGTAATTTTGGTTAGGTTTTTGGCCGGTCTGTTACCTTTATACCATGATTATTAACATAGGCTTTCCTTTTTAAATATTTTCAAACTTCATGATTCAGTGCTCCTCCTCCTGTATAGCAATTAAAAATGTGTCAGTTACCCCCCTGGTCCAAAAATGAATAAATAAAACATAAATGTCATTCAGTTTCTATAGTTATTGGACAAAACTTTTTGGTTTTTGATTGGTAATAAAAACACTAGATTTGATACAAATGAAAAACCGCTCATGTGCACATCATTTGGCTGCCCACAGCCGTTTATTAATTACAGTTGCTATACAATTTCCAACTCTGACTGTTTTTCTCGTTAATTTTCACTGCACAAATATGTATTTTTTCTAACTTATAGAACGTGCCAAACTACAAAAAACATAATTTAGCACATTTAAAAAACCTTTTTTTATAAAAAAAACTCACACCAGAGGATGTTCTTGATTCGTGAAAGTTGCATGCATTGCATGGTTAAAAATCCTAAGCTATCCAGATAATTATTCTGGCATTAACGCTTTAATTTAGCACGCTACAATGATTTTAATGATGAAGCTGTATTACCAGAGATTTCGTTCGTAATATTATATCTGAAATATACAGACTGTCTCACAAAGAATGGGTCAAATATTAACAGACCTCTAATTATGGAAACTCAAGCGATGCGATCGTTATTATAAAAGGAATGGTTGCCTCCATGGGAGTGATCACCACGTTTAAAATCGCTGTATTGAACTAAAAAATTCACTGAAGGGGCTTGAGTAACAGCATAGTTACTAATTAGTTTTTAAAAGTCAATATTTAATGTGTCTGGGAGAGGGGGGGGGGAAGATTAGCTCTCAATCTTTGGTCCCCGCGCTCCCAGTGTCATCTATTTCCAAATTAGTTTATGCGTTATCTTTAAATGTTTAACATTTTACTACCTCCTTGCATGCTCAAGTAATTAAAAAACTAACGTTGTTTAACGAAATTTATTAATTTGTGGGGTACAAAGTTACCCTCTGTTGGCTGTTTGAAGATGAGTTTACGAAACCTGTGAACACATTTAAAAATAAAGCAGTCAAAAAGTATGATTAGAACGTTAATAGTTATTTTCCTACTAGCGTGCGTAAAAGGGCACTTTTATGCATGCATTTGCGTGCGGGAAGTTGCATTTCCCGCACGCCGAGCGAGAATGGATTAACCCTGTGTCTTTTCAGCACGGCGTGCCTAAAAAATACTTTTACGCACGCTTTTTTTACAAGCTTTTATTTAACTTGAAATGTATCTCTGTGTATAACTATACAGGATATCTTAATTGCCATGGGCCACTATTGCTCTCTCGGTAACTATAAGAACTACAAGGTTGGTCAAATTAGACAAAATGTGCAGTTTTTGGGGAACATTAAAAATCTGACTTCAGATTAAAAAAATAAATATTCTATCCCGAGGTACGAGGGTTTTTCGAAAAATTGCAGAAAACTATTTTATCAAATACCTCAAAAAGTATAATTCTTACAAAAAATTCGTAAAGGAAAAATTTTTTGCATTTTTAACGTTCTCCAACTCGGTATTTTTTTAAAAAATTTGCTACGTCTAGTTTTCGAGATATTAACATCAACTTACTTTTTTAAAATTCGGACCTATATTTTATATTCCATTTTTTAAAATCTTCCTTTTTTTATGATTTTAGCGATGTATCACATGTCCATATCTATTTGCATTTTAATGGCAAAAAATGGTTATTTATGTTTTTTCTCACTTTCGCCGTTTTATCAAAGGTGGCTTAGAAAGCAAAAAGAAACAATTGCTTCTAAACCAATGTTGCGCAATACCGTTCTCAACTAAAAAGCCAGTTCTCAACTAAAAAGCCAGTTAACTCTTATCTATTCAATGCCCTTAAGCCAAAGATTGCCGCCATTTTTATAACTAAATTGACAGGTAGAACATGGATTTTCTGTCAGTTGTATGTCAATATGACCGCTATAGTAGTCTAATAGATACAAAATGAAAAAAGAGTTACCTGGCTTTTTAGTTAAGCAGGTGTTGTGTTGCGTAAGTAGGTTGCGTAATACATCTGTCAAAGTAAGTTTAAATCAACATATCAGCGTTTTCAAAAGGTGAAAAATTAGATTTAATTTTTTGTTATGCAAAAGCATTTCAAAATGCTGAAAGAGCGCTCCAAATATATCAAAATTCGTACTCCGAAAGGCGCGTAGCAAATCGAAAAATTAATTTACATTCTAGAGCAAAATTTGCTACTACACGGATTAAGTATAGTGTTGCACGGATCATTTGAAAATCCTTCCAAACGGGGAGCAACCGGCAGAGGACGGGGAAGATAAAACAAATATCAATAGAGATTTTGAGAGGAAGTGAAAAAGAAAGTTTAGTTTTAAAAAATCTGTTAAAATAATAATAAATACTGTTAAATAAGTTTAATTAAATGGTAAAAAGTTTAAATATTTAAAAAGTTAATAAATAGTTTTTTTCATTAGACGCTGCATCAGTCAGTTTATGTTAATAAATTTTTTTTTAAACCCAATAAAACATAAATTGTATTTTTTTATCAATAAACCTCAAACAAATATGGACATGTGATATATCGTTAAAATCAGAAAAAAAAGTTCTTTAAAAAAGTGGAATATAAAATACAGGTCCGTATTTAAAAAAAGGAAGTTTATGTTAATATCTCGAAAGCTCGACGTAGCAAATGCTCGGAAAAACTACCAAATTGAAGAACGTTAAAAATGCAAAAATTTTTTCTTATAAAAATTTTGTGTAAAAATTATACTTTTTGAGATATTTGATAAAATAGATTTCAGCAATTTTTTTAAAAACCCCCGGGATAGAACATATTTTTTTTAAATCTGAAACCAGATTTTTAATTTCTTCAAAAACTGCGCATTTTGTCTAATTTGACCAATCTTGTAGTTCTTATAGTTACCGATATATCAATAGTGGCCCATGGCAACTAAGACACTCTGTATGTAATGTAATGTAGATCTAAGTAATGCTTATCCTAGAATTTACAAAAATTTCAGAAGAATTTTGATATTAAAGTTATTGTTTATATTATTTATGTATTTTTTGCCGAACTGAGTAGGCAGAAATTGATACTACACAAAAGAAATAGAAATTATTGCTTCTTGCCTTGGCAGATATCAGTAACAAACAACAATTGGAAGAAATAAAAAAATTCATCGTAGAAAATACGCAGCACCTTACGACAGCTATATCAAGCATAAAACACGATCTACAGGAACACGTCATCTACTCAAATGAAAAAATTGCCAAACGTGAATTTGAAAATAAAGAGCTCAAAAGCAAAGTTGAACATCTCGAAAAAGTAATTAAGAAGAAAAATATATCTATTCGTGGACTGCAAGAACCGAACCTTAAGGAATTGGATTTAGCAAATTGGATGGTAACTCAGATTCAGAGACTTCTTACCAATGACATTACCAAAGATCAATAGCGAATCTTTTTTCATAGGAAAATCCTCGGAGAGACCACCACTTTGTGGCTGAGTTTATTAATAACTTAATTAAGAATACAGTTCTACAAAATTGTAATAAATTAAAAGGAACCGGAGTAACTATTAAGGTCGACCATACCAAAGCCGATCAAATTATAAAGAAAAAATTAGTCAAGCATCTAAAAGAGAAAAAATTCAAGAACTTAAAGGCAAAAATAAGAAACAACCAACTTTACGTAGGAGAGGATTCTACGAGGAACTAATAACCGGAGATCCTCCTCTATAAAAAAAAAACATCCACTTTTCCACTTAGATTGTCTCTGAGCGCCGATTCAGTTTCGCTTGCAGTCGTTGAGAGCTTGCCCATCGAAAACTCCGAACTGCGTGAAAAAAGCGAGTTTAGGGAACCATCGCCTGGTGAACCGCAAATACATGTAGGTGTCTCAGAGGCTGATAACAGAATCGCAGATTTAAAACTAGACAAACAAATTTAAGCGACAAGGAGAAAGAAAAGGACGAAAAGTACAAATTCACCGGAATCGGCAGGAATAATGCAAAGAAGCTCTTCGTGTATTCAACGAACACAGAAATAAACTGAGTAGAATAATTTTGGATATTTCGTTTGCTGCTCCTCAATCAATTAATCTGTATATAACCGGTTTTCTTTTTCAATATTTTTTGTTTGTGACAAATTAAACTATTGTAAATCTCTTTACATAATGGATCCGTATATTAATAACTTTAGGGAAAAACAATATAATATATTTGTAATCGTTTGTTTATTAAAAACAAAAACTTAAATTTTAAATTAATTCATATGAATATATGCAGCTCAAACAAACACTACGATGAAGTAAAACTTTTATTACACCAATTTTCAACGGGTTTTGAGTGTATAATTCTAACTGAAACAAGAAACTTAAAAAGTCTGGATTTTTTTCAAATAAAAGATTTTGATGTAATATATAATCAAAGTAAAATTAACCAAAACGATGGTACGGTCCTTTATTTAAAAAATACCTTTCAATATAGCTATAAAATTAAAGGAATCGGCATTATACAGGCAATCGAAATAAAGTTGAGTGTTGATAGAAGAGAAGAGGCTTTATAGATTACCATCGATTAACCCTAAAGAGTTTCTGCTGGGTCTGGGCACATATTTGGGAAAATGCAACTTAGATATATTAAAAAATAATGAAGACTTCCAGACATACCTCAATCTTATGCTCGGTTCAGGAGTTATTTCGGCAATTAATGTTCTCACAAGGCCTTCATCTAACTAGTGCATAGACCATATTTTCATTAAAGACAAAAAATCTAATGATAATCTAAACAGGGCAATTTTACTAGAAAGCAAATTATCTGATCATTACCCAATTGTTTTTCAGCTTGCTTTTGTAAATCAAATATTAATTTCAAATGACCCGTCATCTAGAACATCTAAAAAGATTTTCTCTGCTCTACTCAAACAAGACTTAAAAAATGAAAAATGGATTGACATTTACAGTAAAATGGACGTTAACAAAAGTATTGATATTTTTATTAATAAATTAAAATTTAGTATTGAAAAAAAAACACAAAAATAGATAAAAAAAATGGACGAACCAAAGGACACCATGGGTTACCCAAAGTCTTTTAAAATCAATAAAAAGAAAAAATACACTTTTTCAGCTTTGCAAAATAAGTCCAACAAACGAAAACATAAATAAGTATAAATTGCATAAAACTCAGTTGAATTTTTTGATCAAGATTGCCAAAAAAAGTTATTATCAAAAAAAAATAGAATACTGTCACGGTAATTCGCAAGAAATTTGGAGATCTCTCAATGAAATATCCCAAGAAGATAAGAAAAAGAAAATTGATACTATAAAAGTGGACAACGTTGAAACTCACGACAAAGACAATATCTGCCAGCAATTTTCCGATTTTTTTGCCAACATTGTCCCATTTCTTGCAATTGCACAGAGATGTCAAAAACAATTCTTTCTCTAAAAAACAAAAAATCCCCCGGAATTCATAAGTTAAAGGCAGAGATATTAAAACCAATAGCTGAGGAATTAGCACCACCACTAGTTCATATTTTTATTAAGTGCTTTGAACAAGGGATTTTTCATTCAAGTTTTAAAGAAACCACTGTCAAACCAATATTTAAAAGTGGCAGTAAAACTGATATTAACAACTATAGACCCATTTCCCTCATAAAAAAAGATACTTCCACTGAGAACGCTATTCTTACCCTAACCACAAAAATACAAAAAGCTGTTGATGCTAGAGATCATACAGTGGTTGTATTCACTGTTCTCAAAAAGGCGTTTTACACAGTTACCCACGAAAGGCTATTTAAATGTTAAGTTAATGTTAAAAGTTAATGAAAGAATATTTGACAAATAGATTTCAAACCATTCAAATACAAGACTCAAGAGTAGCAAAAAAAATGTGAACTGTGGCGTCCCTTAAGGGACGGTGCTGGGGCCTCTGCTATTCAACCTGTATATCAATTACATTGCAGTTTTACATTGTCAATTTCGCCGACGATGCGGCAATATTCTTTTTCGAGAAAACCTGGAGCGCTGTAAAAACTAAAGGTCTTTCATTATTTTCAGGAAAATATTTTATTGGTGAATTTTACTAAAACAAATTTTGTTCCTTTCACTTCCTTAGCTAGTAACTTACCTGAGTTTACGGAACTTACAATTAATACGGCATGTGATTGCAAGGGTGTTCGTATTCATGGAATTAAGAAAATACAATATTTGGGAGTGGATCTTAATTGTCATTTACGTTAAAATGGCCACATTACTTACGTCACTAATAAGTTACGTTGGCTGTCAGTCAAATTTAGAAAATTTCGTGATAATATATCAAGAAATGACCTGAAACAATTAAAAATTTTATATTTTATATTTTATAATTTTTTGACGTTCGACAACTTTTCTGCTTAGCAATTTTAAAAAAGCAACACTTCTCCAAAGGCCAATAACACCAAAACTACAAGAAGTAGTGCCTTACAACTTCTAGTTCCAATACCCACTAAGACTATAACACAAAGAAGCTTTTACTATCTTGCACCGAAACTATATGATGTGTTTCCAACATATATAAAGGAGAATCACAATAGCAGTGCATTGAAACTAAAACTAAAACATAAGAGAGAGATAAAAAATTATTTTCTACTGTTGAATGCATTGAATAAAAGTTTGTTCTTTAAAAGATTTTTTTTAATAAAAATTTATTTAATAATTTAATTAATAAAAATGACACATAAAAAGAAAATACATTATAATGTTGTCTAGACGGTTTTGATGCAAGTAGGAAAAATTTTGTACTTTACACGTGCGAAAAGTGTCTTTTCCGCCATTGATCGAACTTCGCTCCGCGACTTTCGTGCAACTGCCTTCGCGGGCGGAAAATTATCACTTTCCGCACTTGTTAGGTAAATAACTATTACCTTGCCTCGCTTCGCTTCGTTCTTCATTCGGTCAAGCCGGTAAACGCGGTAAAGACACTTTACGTATGTGTTAGTTACAAGATTTTACCTACAAGCCTCAAACATCCCAAAAAGGAGATATACATACCGCACTGAGTGCGGTAAAGTACTACTTCCCGCACGCAAATCACTGCGGTAAAGTGCACTTTACCGCACGCGAGTAGTTAAAACATATTTTTTAAATCTAAACGGTCTGATATATGCAGGTTGGCCACTGGGAAAAAAACTATTTTTTTATGATTTTATGAGCTTTTGAAAAATTTTATGACAATTTTATGCCTTCCTAAAAGCTTGCAAAAAGTGTCCCTTTTCCGCACAGCGTGCGTAAAAAAGATTTTACCTCACGCCGTGCAGAAATAGTTATTTACCTAAAAATTGCGGAAAATACACTTTTCGCACGGGTCAGGTACAAAATTTATCCTACTTGCGTAAAGCAGTTACTTAAATTTTAATTTAAATAATGTATTTATCCAGTCTCCTTCGCTCACAAAATGCGTGCGGGAAAAACGTTTTCCCGCACGCATTTTGTTTGATTACCTAATTATTTTGCATTAGGAAATTAGTGCCTTAACACATTTAAACAATTTTTATAGTTTTAATTTAATTAATTGGATATCAAGAATTTTGGGATACCTAAATGGGATAGACTGAAAATCTAATGCCTATAGGGGAATTTTCCCGAGGAGTAGTTTTTTTGTTAAAAATGCTTTAACTCTGTAGCGTGTAGTTCATGTGACTTTTAAAGTTAAATTACGTTTCGTTTGCTTAAAAGCACTTGCACTGCTAGCTTCCGCAGAAGCTAGCAGCGAACGCGCTCTTTGTTTAAAAAAAAAGAGCACTACATTTTTTTATGGAATATAAATTTGCCTGGTTTTAATAGTTACGTTAGTGTTAAGTAATCTTATTAAGTCACTGTAAAATAAGAACAATTTATATTTTTTATAAGAAAATAGCATCAGAATATAATATTTGTAGTATAAATGATCGTATTATATATTTAAACAAAATTTATGAAACTAAGGAGCACTAAATGAGGTCTAATTAGGTAGGTATTTTTTCTTCTAAATTGACTTAATTAGGCTCTAATCGCATCCGCTGCTGACTTCTCACGGAACCTAGCAGCGCATGCGCTAACTTTTAAAAAAACAAGCTCTATTTTTTTTCGCGGAACAAAATTGTTACTAAATTGGCTCTAGTTAGAGATATATGGGAGTTTTTTTTGAGTATCTATCTCACACTACCACTTCCTGTATATCCGAGGCGGTCTATGTGAGGTTCATAAAAACTTTGAAATAAAAAAGGCGAACCTAAACAAAATGAATCGCTAGGTTCGCCTTTTTTCTATCCCAACCATAACCACCACCTACTTACTAATCTTTGCTGAAAGCGCCAAGATAGTAAAAGCGGCAGCAATAGCTGGACGGCCCTGTACCGGCAAGACGAATCCCCAAGCTAAGCGCTGAGTCTCAACAGATCGCAGCGTGACAACTGCCCTACCGTGTACAACACCCTGCCAGGTACGTAAGTCGTCTACAGATAATTCCGAGTTCCAACATCGAAATGATTGTAAGACGCATGATCGACCGCCAAGTGGTCTGGTTGGACGTGGCAAGGTTCGATCCCGCCGCCGACCGATGACCACACGCGGTAATCGGGTACGTGCGATGATCGGCTCGAGAGCCGACCGCCTAGTAAAGTCGCATTGTTTTGAGCCTTTCGACTTCGCACCATAGCCCGCTCGAGCTAGTGCGTGAACCAAACGTCCGATCCTGCGGTTCCTCTCGTACTGAGCAGGATTAATATCGCAACGACGAGTCATCAGTAGAGTAAAACTAACCTGTCTCACGACGGTCTAAACCCAGCTCACGTTCCTTATTCGCAAATGGTCACTTTCCAAAATTTGATGCAAAAAAATAAAAGTTGAAATGAAGCAAAAATAAAGATTTCTCAGATCTTGTTAAGGTTCTAACTTTACTGATTTCACAAAAGGACCAAATAACTTTTGTTTTTTTTGCTGGAGAAGTAGTTTTCTGAGGTCATGTCGTTTTTTTGTAATTGTTCGAAACACCCATATTTTCTGGCTATAGGAAATAATAGACCACAATTTGCTCTCCTGCAAGTATTTAAAATAAAGTTCAACCAATACTCTTTTGAATTAAATTAAATGTTTTCAGTTTTCTGGGAAAAAATAAAAGTATTAATCTATATTTCCTTAAAGTAAATAATACATTTTTGTATTTTTTGAGAATTTTCGTTGCTAGTTGCTGACCAAAAAAGATGTGTGTTCGATTTTTTGATATGTACTTTACTTGATAAAATAAAAAAATATTCATAAATATATGAAAAATGACACATAAAATGCGATTAAATTTTATACGTCAGGCGTTTCGGACGATTACACATTTGTTTCGGATAATTACGTTAGGCGATTTAATGTAAAATAAAAAAATAGAAATAAAGAACTAAAATGTTTTATTTTCAAACAGATCTTCGGGGATTTTTCTTCCGCTGTGCGCGTTAAATCTTTAGCTGAAATTTTGATTTTTTCTGATCTTTTTTGCTGATTATTTTTTTTTTGAATTTTATTATGCATCCTCTTTTTTCTTTTTTAAGTTTTTCTTTCAGTTTTTTATTTTTTCTACATCCATGGCGTTCTTAAAAAAGCGTAAGAAAAAGTATACTTTTGTTATGATTCAAATTTTTTTTCCAATATGTTTTTTAAAAAACAGACACGTTAAAGAGATACGGAACGTAAAGAAAACCCTGCAATAGGTAAGAAAAGATGACTCAATGATTAAGAAAAACAAGAACGTAAAAAAATATCAGGACAGAATACTCTTTTAAATACCTGAAAGAAACCATTTAATTTAATTTTTTTTTTAATTTTCTACTAAATTATTATCTAATATTTTCCTTATCATAAGGTATAACTTTAACCAAAGTGGACTTTTACGCGAAGTTGCATTTTCCGCATGCCACATTCGTTGAACAAATTTGCGAAATTAAAAAATTACTTTTCCGCACGAATTTTTTTTTGAAATTTGTTCTTTTTCGCACAATATTACTTTTCCGCATGATTTTTACTTTTACGCACGACTTTTAATGTAAGGCACGATTTTCACTTTAAACGACCAAATTTTAATTCAAGAGATACTTTAAATGAAATCACTATCCATGGGTACTCTACAGGCACATTACTAAAAAAATCGTGCGGAAAAGCAAACATTTATGTATTGTTGAAGATATTTAGGACTAAGTATCTTATGTGTTATTTTGTAGCATTATTATAAAATCTTTATAAAATGGACAAAAAGAAACGTAAGAAAAACATTGTACCTAACTCTTGCTTTTCCACCCTTGACGGCTTGCCTGAACTCCGCTCCGTGTCGTTCGTGCAAGTGACGTCGCGTGCGGAAAAGTACCACTTTCCGCACTTGTTAGGTAAATAACTATTTCCTACGAGCGAACGGATGATTTTTCGTTTTGAAAGTTCTACTTTTCCGCACGATTTTTACTTTTCCGGACTATTTTTAATAAACGCACGATTATTAATCTAAAGAACAATAATAGAGAAACACCACTTTCCCGCACGAATTTTAGTTCGTACAGTGTCACTTCCCTGCACTGAGTACGGGAATAAATTTTTCCTGGGACATTCTCACACTGAGTGCGAGAAAGTATTTTTTTCGTACTCGGATTTTTTATTATCGGCTTTTTTTCTTTTTGATTGGTCGTAAAAAAATATTGATCTTAACTCATGCTCCCCTCTACTTCTTTCGGTCAAGTATTACATTAATCGTGCCGGAAAGTACTGTTGACAGGTCCACCTACCTTTAACGTTAGTTTGACGTATACTTTTCCAGGTCGTAGGAAAATTACTTTTTTTTTGTTGTGGCCTTAGACATTGCACATGAAAATGTTTGCAAAAAGTATATTTTATTAAAAACTTTCATTATTTTATTCAACAGTATGTTTTAAATTGAAAAAATACTATGTGTATATATACATGTAGGTAGTTTAATTGTCTGAAACACAACCGTAACCATCCGAAACACTTAGAAATGATGTTTCGGACAATTACGGTTCTTAGCATTTTTGATAGCAGCAACCTTGCCATTTGTTATTTATATAATTTTTTGACGTTATGATAATTCGTTTTCCCGATCCTTCTGTCCGAATAGTGTTTTTTCTTGTTTATTCGTCGCGGTTTCGTGACAATTTCATGTTTCGGACATTATAAGTTTTTTTGTGAAAACTGTGTAAATATATATTTCTTTTAATTACTAATAACAACACATAAAAAACAAAATGGCCGGCAAAATTTACCACCCACTTGTTCACATCAAAAGCTTTAAGTTAACTAGATGTCAACGTTTCAACTTCAAATTAAATTTCTTTAGAGAAAATTCTCTTGTTTCGGAAGATTACAAAAACTTGGTGACAAAATATTTATTTTTATGCTGGAATTAATTTTAAGGCTACTAGGCAAAACATTATGTTTTAGGATTCTATAAACTTTAAAGTTTAATTTAATGTATGCCTCACTATAGTTACCTTTTTTAATCTTGAAAATATATGCGTTTAAAACCTAAAAATTCCTCGGGTGACACGTTTCGGACGCTTACAAAATTGCACATATTTATGTCTATTGAAACTGTTTATACCCGGGTCTTGTTAAATTATGAAAATTTCACTGGCCAAGTGATACTTTCATACATCAACAACCTTGTGGGTTTTGTTAAATTATGAAAACTTCTAGGCATGACGCACACAGATGCTTTCATACATTAACTACCTTATTTTTCTTCAGATATTTATTTTAAATTTTTTTCTCTTAAGGACGCTACGTTGTGTTTGTAGTATTACTTTCTGTCTTTCTTTACCCAGGTTCTAAAGAGTCTGACACAGTTGATTTCCTACCGGAAGTCAAATAAAACCACACGATTTCAATTAATATTACAGTTATAATAAATAAAAAGTGTATAAAAGGGTAAATGTAAAAAAAATAGTTATACCACCTATGCTATATAAAAAGTACCACGATTAAATAAAAAAAATGTGATAATTAACTCATAAAAATATTAAAAGTGAATCCTAATTAGATACGGGATTCTTGATACCTTGAGTATATTGTTTATTTACCATCCAAGAATCAAGAGATTTACCCAAGCTCCCCTTTGTGATTGTCCCATCGGTCTATGTCTGCTTCGAGATACAAGAGAGGTGAGTAATGAGCTGTTTAGTTGAAATGCCTATAATAGCCCAGTACCTTGACTAACCCACTATTATAGAAAAACATTCCTTGTTGGCTATTTTCTAGAACGAACAAAAATAAGTACGCCCTAGGTAACCTGTCCGTAGAGGGTTACGTAGTTATATGAGATAATTTACCATGTGATAAAGACTGCTAGTTAAGCAAACGCAAGGCTCAAGACACTTAGGAAAACTTGACCTCCTATCAGAGCTTTATCATTAGCAAGCTTTACTAAATTTATTTGTTTAAAAAATACACCAACAAAAACACGGCCACGCACCAACATACACAAAATATTCATAATGTGGTTGGTTTATGGTCATACCAATACACCCTCTTTTGTCAAAGCCCATTACCAGCTTTCTTGATTTTGAACAGTAAATATCAATATACCCATTGTGAAGGGTACCCTTCTCGAACAAAAGATTTGTTAACAGAGACAATAAATCTCCTTGAAATCTTTCACCCGAGGAGTCTACTTTTAATATCTGTGAAATAGTACTTATAATTCTAAATTGTAACAGAACCATTAATTAAAATAAATTTTTATAGGAAGTAAAATAAAACAAGAATAAAAAAAATCATTGTAAAAAAATAAAAGCAATACTAATTAAAATATTTAACCCTCACTGTGCAATACTGGAAAGATAATGATGCCTTGTCAATGCAATGTCCCCCCCTAATTTCCCCTTTCTCTTTTTAATAAATTACCTGCAAAATTTTGCTTCCGTTGTCGGACCTTCATTTCTCTGATCTTTAGATTTGAACGTGCGTTTTGTCTTAAAAATTACTGCAAAAAAAATATCACCGTCACCATAATTCTTCCCTAAAGGAAAGACAACGACGGACGGCAAAGCAGCCAAACCAGCGAAGCCGTATTTCACCAAATTCGCTAATCTGACCACTCTGACGCACAGCGTCCCTCTCCAGCAGTCAAGAATCATGTTGATTTCGTAGAAAGACTGATTTGAGTCTATTGTGCCCCTTTTAATAGTAATTATTTTTTCTTTGTGATTTTAATTTATTTTCTACCAACTTCAAAATTCATTTATTCATACTTATGTACAGATTTAGACGTAATGTATTTTATGATTTTCTACCAATTTTAATTTAATTATTTGTTTGACGTTACTTGTACAGATTTAGACGTTAGTGAGCTTTTAGTGACAATTTTAGTTTGTTTATTTTGAATTAAATTTCTAATTCCCCCTCCCCGTTATCCTCCCCTATTTAGCTAGGGAGAGCCGACACTGTGCAGTGAGTGCCGTAGCAAAACATAAACAAACAAAAGAAACTCTGTCTTGTTCGGTGAACCGGGCACAAGACAGAGCAACGCATCCCGGTGAACCGTTGGAGCGTCGTATATAAAAAAAAAAACAAAAAAAAGAAGAAAAAAAAGGGCTCTGTCTTGTTCGGTGAACCGGGCACAAGACAGAGCAACGCATCCCGGTGGACCGTTGGAGCGTCGTATTAAAAAGAAAAAAACAAAAGGAAAAAGAGACTTTGTCTTGTTCGGTGAACCGTGCACAAGACAAAGCAACGCATCCCGGTGAACCGTTGGAGCGTCGTAAAACAAATAAAAATACAAGAGCCGCATCCCAATGCATAGGAGCATTCCCTCCCCCCTAATTTAAGAAAAAATCCCCTGAGTGACCCAAACCTTCTTTGCTACATCGTGACAAAAATGAGTCTGAATCCCGTTGCATGTGTGCTTGGCCTTATATAGACGTTGTCAACCAACGCCACGCCACGCCAACTTTCTTTGTTTGATTGTCAAGACGTGCACTCATTTGCCTGTTTTTCGTCGACCCTTAACTATAATCGAACTTTTCAGGGATGTAGCCACTTATACACACAGACTGCTGGCGCCTAATTTCTTGCCTGTACTGGGTATTTTTAAATTTGTTTCCTTAAATGGTTTAAAACTTTTAGAAAAAAATTTTTTCTAACAAGCCCCGGTCTGAATTGTTTCACTATTTTAGTGAGCTTATCACACCACACCGTCACCCCAGTCTCGACTTGGGCGATGGTTGGTGTGCTTGAATGAGGTTATAATATGGTGAAATTTTGATAACTTTTAATGACAAGGCTGTGTAAAAATTTAATTTTATTATATTATAATTTTTAATGATTTTTTTTTCTAGAGTCGTTTTTAAGCCAATACACATAATAAGTATAGGAAGTAAAAAAACGTGACTTTTTTTTATTATTTTTTCTATTTTTAAATGTGATGTCTTATTAGTCTAGTACGTATACTTTTTTTTAGCGGGTCTCAAAAAGTCCTAGCTGATACTTGATACTTTTCAAAATTTTGGGATGTTTTGTGTAGCTTTTCAATGACTTCATATTTAAATGATCCGTTAAGAAATAAAAAAGTGTTGGTGACGGATTTAACAACTATCCAACATTTTTCTGCTCACTTGTAGCCTGAAACATGCTTTTTTTGGGTCCTTTCATATTAGAAAATGTCACAAAAAAAGCAACCCGGGAAACCAACCGAAAACCCAACATTCGAAAATAAGAGAGGACAAAAAGTCTATATTTTTACATTTTTCTACCCACTTGCAGCCCAAAAAAAAATATGTTTTTGGATCATTTTTTATTAGATAATATGACATGATTTATATGATAATGTGGCAAAAGAAAAGCAACCCCAGAAGAAAACCCAACTTTCGAAAAACACACCGAGTGTGCGCACCCACACCATGGTGTGGGCTTTCTGAACGCAGCCCTGAGATTATTTTCGGCTTCTTAAAGAGCGATAATAACCAACTTTTTAAGTGATTCTTATAAAATGAATCATGTTCTCGATTTCTGACCAATAATTTGAATTTTAAAACTACCGAAAATATATTTTTTTCTTTAGTGACGTGAAAATTCATGTTTTGCCCATTTAAAAAAAAACTCCCATATATGTTCTAATGAAAAAAAAACGCAAATTGCGCTGCTAGCTTCTTGTACATAATTTTTAATTATTTATGACTCAAAAACGTTACACCGAATGCCATCTAACAAAAATACTTTATACTAGATATTTATGATCTAAAAGTAGAATTATAGAGAATCAAAATAGAGTCAAAGGTAACACTTTATCGATTCTCTCTCTGGAGCGTGGTCGATGTAAAGCAAGAATGTAGGAATGGTTTAATGTTTACCTTTAAATCCGAAAGATGGAGCACTTTGCGCTAGTCTTTTACCGAAAATACTCGTTGAATTAATTTTTCTTTTCCAGATTGTCACGTACTAAATTATTTAATACACTGTTTTTAAAGTTAAATATATACAAGGTGTTGCAAATTCGATGCTCACCATGGGGATCTCCTAAACGATAGGAGATACGAAAAGGTTAAAATTAGGGCAAAGTTGCGCAATTTCATGCTTTGCTCAAAACTAAAAAAAAATTACAAATTCCGGATAGTTCCGGAGATAGGCGGAGATTGCGCCCTTACTTTTAAAGCTGTCAAGAAATGCTGAAAACTTTCTGCAGGCACTTTTTTAAGATCTAACTAGTGAGAGGTCCGTTTTTGCGACTTGCCATTTCAGTGTGACAGGAGCACTGTCAATTTAATTTTTTCTTATGGACACATGCTTTTTTTCTCCTGCCGTTTGGTTCATAAAGGATGACAGAAAGCATTTGGCAACTTTATTTTGACATGTCACCTGAAGTTTTGTTTTTATTGAACATCATCAGCTCAAATTTAAGTTTTGCTTTTAGCTTACTCAAAATATTTTAAAAACCCGATGGCAGTACTTTTTTAACATTTTAAAAATGACATTTTTTTATAACAAAACAACTTTACCTAATATTAAATGCGTTTTTTTCTTTGTTTTTTAATCTTTGAATTTGGGCTGATGATGGTCAATGAACTCAAAACGTCAGGTACTTGTCAAAATGAGGTTGTAAAATATTTTTTATCCTTTATGAATCAAACGGCAAAAAATTGACTTGACAGGGCTCCTGTCACACTGAAATATTAAATCTCGAAAACTGACCGCTCATTAGGTGGATCTTAAAAATTGCCTGTAGAAAGTTTCAAGCGTTTTTTGATAGCTTTAGGAATAAGGGCACAGAAAAATAAAAACTAAAAATAAAGATTTCGTTTTTTTTTGCCTATCTCCGGAACTATCCGGAATTTGCAAACATTTTTTTTTGGTTTTGAGCAAAGCGTCAAATTGCGCAAATTAGCCCTAATTTGAACCTTCTCGTATCTCCTATCGTTTAGAAGATCGTTTAGAATTTTGCACACCCTCTATAGACCAATACCACTTTTGCTCATTCTTTTTCTATGTCGCAGAAAAACTGGATATTGAAAGGGGATGACATTTTGTATGAGGGAGTTTTTTTTTTAAATGGCTAAAACATGAATTTTCATGTCACTAAAGAAAAAAAAATATTTGCGTTAATTTTACACTTAAAAAATTGTTCAATATCACTCTTTGGAAATCCAAAAATAACCTCGGAATCACCAAATGTAAGCGTCCGAAACGTGTCACCCCAGGAAGTTTTAGTTTTTAAACGCATATATTTTTAAGATTAAAAAAGGTAACAATAAGGAGGCATACATTAAAATAAACTTTAAAGTTTCTAGAATCCTAAAACATCATCTTTTGACTAGTAGCCTTAAAAGTAATTCCAGCATAAAAATAAATATTTTGTCACCAAGTTTTTGTAATCAGGTGAAACAACAGAACTTTCTATTCAGACATTGAATTTGAAGTTGCAACGTTGACATTTTGTTAACTTAAAGCTTTTGATGTGAACAAGTGGGTCGTAAATTTTGCCGGCAAGTATTTGTTTTTCATGTGTTATTATTAGTAATTAAAAAAATATATATTTACATAGTTGTCACAAAAAAACTTGTAATGTCCGAAACATGAAATTGCCACGATACTGTGCCGAATAAACAAAAAAAAACACTATTTGGACAAAAGGGTCGGGAAAACGAATTATCATAACGTCAAAAAATTATATAAATAATAAATGGCAAGGCTGCCGCTATCAAAAATGTTAAGATGCCTAATTGTCCGAAACGAAATGTAAGCATCCGAAACATGATTTCTGAGTGTTTTGGACGGTTACGGTTGTGTTTCAGACAATTGCACTACCTACATATACATATATGTATATACATAGTATTTTTTAATAAAATATCCTTTTTTTATACCTTCATCAAAAACATGAATTTGGTAACTGTCTGCAGATAACTAAAGCCTGGCTTTTTTGGTTACCTATGCAAAAAAACTTTTTGTTTTTATCACGGGTGCAAAAAATAATTCCTGTCCGGTTTTTATTCAAAATTAAAGAGAAAGAGCGGAAAATAGTAATACTGAAAAAATCTTATTATTCTTGCCTAAAAATTAAGCCATTTTCGCCAGTTTTCACCAAGTATTTACGAAAAAAAAACAAAATATCAAATTGTCAAAGATCAAAATGTCGCAACAATGAACATCACCGAGTAAAAAGGCACATTGCTATGGAAACCATTGTTATTTCGTTTACGAGCCGCCTTCATTTATAGTGTAAAGATGGTGCGTTGCGAGAAGTGCTCTTCGTTGGAGATTTTTAAAAGTATTTTCCTCTTTTTCTTGGATTTTTTTATAAAGGTATTAAAAAAAATTGTGTCAACAACTCGCAGCTAATCTGTTTTTTTTTAACTTGCTTTTTTAAATACCTCGCTGCGCTCGCTATTTAAACCAACGCTTGTGAAAAAAAGCACTATTTTAGCCACTTGTTGTGAAAACTACTATTTTCAAACATTTTTATGGGCGACGTCTGAGGCCACAACAAAAAAAAGTAATTTTCCTACGACCTGGAAAAGTTTACGTCAAACTGACGATAAAGATAGGTGGACCTGTTGACATAACATTCACGCACGATTGTTGCAATAGTTATTATCCTAAGAAGTGCGGAAAGTTAATCGTTCCCAAACGCGACTGCCGTTGACCAGAAAGAAGCGGTGCAGAGCATGAGTTAGGATCAATATTTTTTGTACGACCAATCAAAAAGAAAAGAAAACGATAATAAAAAATGTTTTTCCCGCACTCAGTGCGAGAATGTCTCAGGATAAATTAATTTCGGCACTCAGTGCCAATCGTGCGTTACATTAAAAATAGTGCGAAAAAGTAAATTCGTGCGGAAAAGTACAACTTTCTAAACGAAAAAACGAGCGTGCGGAAAATTTACTTTTCCGCACGCTAGTAGGAAAAATTACTTTTCCACACATGCGGAGAAATAATTACAGAAAATATTACAAATCTTGAGTGTTCGTAGGAAAAATAGCGTACATAACTCGTAAGAAAGTGACTTTCTAACCACACACGCGTGAAATTTGTCACTTTCTTTGTTATGTTATAAACTATCAAGATGGGAGCTAGATATACTCTGTTTTTGAGATAAAGAGCATGCAATCGCGCATTTTTTTTATGACATTTTGATCGAGTAAAAGAAAAATATAATAATTTAAGTAAAAATTAAAAAAAAAAATTAGCTGTTAGGTATTTAAAAGAGAATTATGTCCTGATATTTTTTAAAGTTTTTCTTTCTCGTAATTATTGAGCCATCTTTTTTTACCTATTGTAGGAGTTTTTCACGGTCCGTCTCCCCTTAACGTATCTGTTTTTTAAAAAACATATTGGAAAAAAATTTGAATTATAATATAGTATTTCTTTTGCTGTTGGTAATATTACGCTATGGATGTGGAAAAATAAAAAACTGAAAGAAAAACTTGAAAAAGAAAAAGAGGATGCATATATTAGTAATAAAATTAAAAAAAAAGGAATTAATCAGCAAAAAAAATCAGAAAAAAAAGTAAATTTCAGTTAAAGAGTTAAAGTGCAATTCGGAAGAAAAATCTCCGAAGATCGTTTGAAAATAAAACATTTTAGTTCTTTATTTTAATTTTTTATTTTACATTAAATCGCCTAACGTAATTGTCCGAAACAAATGCGTAATCGTCCGAAACGCCTGACGTATAAAATTCAATCGCCTGTTATGTGTCATTTTTCATATATTTATGAATATTTTTTTATTTTATCAGGTAAGGTATATATCAAAAAGTCGAGCACACAACTTTTTTGTTCAGATAGCGAAATGTAGTTCAACTAGCAAAGAAAATCCTCAAAAAATACAAAAATGTATTATTTAGTTTAAAGATTTGTAGACAATATTTTTATAAAACTTAGAACATTTAATTTAATTTTAAAAATTATTGGTTAAACTATAGCCAGAAAATATGGAGGATGTTTCGGACGATTACAAAAAAAACGACATGACCTCAGAAACCTGCTTATCCACCAAATTCTGTTAGAACCTTAACAAGACCTGTGACATCTTTATTTTTGCTTGATTTCAATTTTTATTTTTTTGCATCAAATTTTGGAAATTGGCCATTTAAAAAAAAATCTCCCATGATTACTTTTTGACGCTCTGATGAAATATAACTTTAAGTATATACCTACCTATTTTTGCAAACTTTTGTATTTTTTTTTCCTTTTGTAATCGTGGAAAAGATTTATTTGATCCAAGTTTTTTTGTCTGTTACTTCGTATACCCAGTATATTAGTTTATCCGTTTATTCTGATAGACAACCTTCTATGCTAATATTGCCACACAAAGTTAAATCAATCTTTGTCGGTGCTCTGATATAATAAACGTGATATCTACTCGATCTGATAGATGGCGTCTTTTGTGCTAGTATTCCCACAGGAATTTTGATTTGGGATCCTTTTTGTAAAATGCAAACAGATGGAGCTTTTCGTACAATCAGGCTAAAGATATCTCTTGCCAGTATTTATACAACAGACTTACTAAACTAATATCGACTTCTAATGCTCCTGCTTTACAGCAGTGCTCTATACTTAGTGTAAAATATGAAGCTAGTTGCCTTTATTTCTAAAAGATAGAGCTTTCTGTACCTTTCATATGATATTTTCTTCGCAGACATACTTACTTGGAAACTGTTTCTAATCTTAGATAACACAGAAAATTATTTTTTATTTTTTTTTGTTTATTTTAAATCTTTAATTCACGTCATTTCTAATTGTACAACTTACTCACTATAGAATAGAATAAGTGTTTATTTGTTCAAAAATAAATTCTTCAAGAACCAAAATGGTAAAATTATAAAAAAAACTATTAAAATTACCATTTAACGTTTTCAAAAAATGTCAAAATAGGGTAAAATGTTAAAATTGGGTAAAATATCGGAAAATTAGGTATAAATGACACCATCAAGTAGGGATTACAAAATTTAGTGCAAAATGTCACATTTCATATAATATTGTAACTTTCAGAATTTCTTCACTAAGTATCACATAATAATCCATATAACATTTTATTGAATTTAACACATTGTTAGAAGCACAGAAAAATTAAACTAAATTAAATAAAAACAAATCATTGTGTTTAAGTAACTTTTTTTTTGCTTTTCCATATTTTCCCTAGTGGTTACTATTAAAAATATTTTAATTGCATTTTTAATATTAAGAGCTCTTACAATTAATTTTGATCTTTACGTTTAAAATTTTGTTAGTCTTCAAATGGAGTAAGTATTGTGTCTTATTATAAGTAATATTTTACTCTTAAAATTAATATAATATTAGTATAACTTAATATATAAGGGCCGGTTTCTCAATAGCAAGTTACAAGAGAGTTAAATTAAGTCGAGCTATAAATCCCAGTTTTTTTGCTGTTTTAAGCCAATATTTTTTTAGGTTAACCCTGAGGTAAGTTAACTTACCCTCTCGTTGAAGCTCTGGTTACACTGGAGTTAGTTTTAACTCGCTATTTAAGGATTTTTACAAGGTTATGGTACTCGAGTTAATACTAACTCGCTATCGAGAAACCGGCCCTAAAGATATTTATTATTTAATTTTTATTTCTAATCTGTAATTTGTAATTAAAAAAACCTTTGACTGAATACTTTGTGTATATTTTAATTGTGCATTTTTTCTAATTCATTTTTAAATTACTTATGGTGATTTTAATTTCTGCTTCGCTAAAGTTGCAATGTTAATGAATAAAATTTTGATTTTTCTTTAACCATTATGATCTAATACTATTTAGTTTTAAGTATTTGAATTTGTTTATATTTATTGTTATATTTTCATTTAGAATGTATCCTTAAAACGTTAGCAGACAATAAAGCTACTTTGAGTTTGAGATTGAGATAATAGCTTTAAAAGCAAGTTTTTGACAAAATAGTTGCCTTATATCCAAGATATTCGATTCGGAATATACTGGATACAAATAGGGTTTCTATAGATAATTTTGACATTCCGAACTGTACCCCAAGTTTAATGAGAATTTACCCGAGAAAAATATAATGTTCTTAATTAATATCCAAAAAAATTTTCGGAGACAATCAATATGTCAAGTTCTTGTTCTTGCCAAGGAAGCCAACTTTAATCTCAAAATTATTGGACAAGAGTATCAAAATCCGGAAGTCTGTTTCGATAAACATATGTCTTTTTATCAAAATTTACTGTCACATTTAAATAATCAAACCACTTTTTTAAAATGTTCATATTCGGTTTTGCTACTACTTTAATTTCTTCTTAATTATCCTTGGTAAAAAATAGCTAAACCATCCTCTGAAAAACTTGCTAAAGAGTCGTCAGTGTTCATTTTTAACAAATCCTTTAGATAAATAGTAAAATTCAGCAGGCCAACTACAGTTCCTTGTGGGATACCATAATTACCCAGCTTTGATTCGCTAAGCGTGTCCACGATCCGGACATTGTATTTCTTTTGGTAAATAGTTATACAACAAATATTTTTTATGTTACCTCTGAAACCGTCACTCTCAAGTTTTTCTGTTAAAGTAATATGGCACACGGTATCAAAGGCCTTTGCCAGATCGACACACACAAACATTTGTGTCGAATCGAGCTGTTTAAATGGTGATATAAAAATGACGTTAATTTTGTTTTTAAAAAACAATAAAATGAATCTCGGGTCCGCAAATATAAATTAAAGTAACACTCGTGTCATACTAGACAAAGCGTTTTTGTTTCTCACTTCATTACAACCAGGCCTCCAATGTCAAATGGAGAGTCTAGACACCTACAGACCTGTTTTATCCCTATTAGGAATCATTAGTGAGTCATATGATTGTACCTGGCAATTGAAGCTATACAGTTAATCATGTACACCACTCGAATTTAAAACAAAAAGTTTGTAATCCGCCGACACATGGTACCTGTGTGCGCCACCTGTCGAATAAATTGAAAAATAAAAACATCAAAATTTAAAACTGAAGAAGACCGTAAATACAGAATCCTGTAAAAGTAAAAGGTTACTGTAACATTAGTCTTAAAAAGAGGTAACGTTTGCGGCAGCACCACCCTCAATTAGAGCTTCATACTACGTGGCCATAATGTTAAAGCATCATCAAGCAATCGCTCCGGAGGAGGCTTGTTGCGCAGAACTAAAAAGCCAAAATGTTTAAAAAACAACAAAGTGAATCTCGTGTCCGCAAATAAAAATTAAAGTAACACTCGTCACATTACGACCAGGCCTCCAATGTCGAATGGAGAATTCAGACACCTACAGACCTGTTTCATCCTTAGGAACTTTTTGTTTTAAATTCGAGAAGTGTGCATGGTTGCCTGTGTAGCTTTAACTGCCAGGTACAATCCTGTGATTCTCTGATGATTCCTAATAAGGATGAAACAGGTCTGTAGGTGTCTGGATTCTCCATTAGCCATTGGAGGCCTGGTCGTAATGAAGTAAGACAAAAACGTTTTGTGCGATATACCACGAGTTCCACGAGGATTCATTTTGTTGTTGTTATCAATATAGTTGGCCTCTAGTTTTTTACTTTTTATTTATATATGTTTTTGAAAAGGGGTTACTAGCTTTATCTCAAAACCTTTTGGAAATATAACAGTTTGTACAAATCACCTAGAAATGTAAGCCAATGGTGCTGAAATTTCGTTTGAAATATTTTATTTATTAGTTTCGATCGACTTTGGTCAATTCCGGGATTTTTTTTTTGTTTTTAAAACCTAAAATCAGTTTTTCGCCTCGCGTTGCTAGGCAAAATTTACAAAAAGGCAAAGGATTTAGGCATATACGTGATTTTACAAATTCTGTTATTTTTTTGTGGATTTGTAAATTTCTGAATAAACTTTTCACCGACAGCTGAAAAAGCATTGTAAAAACAGTTTGAAATTTTTCCTATCAGATAATACGCTTCCACTCTCGGTTTTGGCCAACTGAACAGTTCCTCTGGTCCCCGACCTCCTTGACAATTCATTAGCCATTTTCCTCAAAGCAGGGCAGTAATTTATTTTTTGTCATTGAATTATGTTTCTAAGTCTATTTTTAAATTGATTGTAGTCTTGCTCCTTCTGTCTGTCTTGTCTGTCAGCCTTCCAAATATTAATTTTTTGTTTTCATTTTTCTCACGTAATTTATTTTTCCTGATTAATAACATGGTTAGATGCATGATCTAGAATCATTTGTAACCCTACTGTATAATCGCTATTAATTATAAAATGAAGAGAAAATTTAGCACACTAATAAATTTACACAAAATATTTGTGGCGTAGAGAGCAAAGGGTGAGGGAATAAATCGGAAAAAAGTTTTTCCTCGACCAGGATTTGAACGCGGGACCTAGTTAGTGAAACCAATGACTTCATAACTGTTTAATATTATTACTTATCGCTATTTCTTTTTAATTTTGGGTAAAAAAACAAAAATCTTTTTTTACACCCGTGATAAAAAGTAGTAGTTTTAACAACTAATGAGCGCAGCGAAGTATTTCAAAACGTGAGTAAAAAAAAGCACAGTTTAGCCGCGAGATGTTAACACTATTTTTTTTAATACCTTTATCAAGAAATCTCAGAAAAACAGAAAAATACTTTTAAAGATCTCGAACGAAGAGCACTTCTCGCAACACACCCTTTTTACACTATAAATCAGGGCGGCTGGTAAATGAAATAATAATCGTTTCCATACCGATGTGCTATTTTACTCGGTGACGGTCATTGTTGCGACATTTTAATCTTTGACAGTTTGATATTTCAACAATGTTTTTAAATGATTTTTTCGTAAATACTTGTTGAAAACTGGTGCAAATAGCTTAATTTTTAGGCAAGAATAATAAGATTTTTTCAGTATTACTATTTTCCGCTATTTCTCCCTAATTTTGGGTAAAAAACGGACAGAAATCATTTTTGCACCCGTGATCAAAAAAAAAAAAAAATTTTTGTGCATCGGTAACCAAAAAAGCCATACTTTAGTTATCTGCAGACAGTTACTAAAATCATGTTTTTGATAAAGGTATAAAAAAAACTGTTTTTTTACATTTGTTTTATATTATTGTAATGTTTATTGTTTTAATACATCGCTGAGAGCGCCCAAAGGGCGTCAATATCCAAAGGGCGGAGGGGGCGAGGAACCCCCCTGCCCCCCACGCTACGCCGCTGGCCAGCAGCGGTAATAGTTATTAAGTTTCTGTACCGTCCATAAAAATAAAACACTACACTGTTTCGTGTGCCGCCACTAGTTTGAATATTTTCCTTCGAACGTTGGAGCTATGCCTTTGATTCGGGTCAATAATACCAAAAGTAGACCGAACATGACCAAATGCGAACGTTGGACGCTCGACATTCCTAGCTCGTAGGTTCGAAGCTTCAAGCTTCCAACGTTTGAGGCAGTTCATAGCCTCGTGTAGCGCCGGAGACAATGGTTTATCCCTAGAAAAAAACTATGTTTATTCATATCAATATTTTCTTTTAATATTTCCATTTTTTGTAAAGAAATATCCCCTTAGTTTAAACCTATAATCGATTTTTACAGATTTACTTTGAATTTTGAGAAATTGGATGCCAAAATAAAATTTTCTATTTATTTTCAATTTTTCTTTCTTTCTGCACCCCGTCCTTCATTCATCTCTAAAACAAAAATCGCTCTGTCAATTTTCCTCTTTTTAACTTGTTTATAGAGTATATTTAAAAGTTTTTTGTTAAGCCTTAAAATATTTTGTTTTTGTCTTTAATTTAAAAAAAAAACCTTAAAATAACAGAAAAGACTGTTGTTTCGATATATATAAAGTTCTGCAGAGGAAAAGTGGTCTTCCCGCAGCCTTCCCAATAAGATTTTTTTGTGGTTATATACTACAATGACTTAACTTTATGACTGTATAGGCTGCAGCTACCAATATCTGCCTATCTGTGGATTAGGTTCCTAAAATTGTCGTCTTGTTATTCAAATTTACTAGAAATACATAATTTTGTTTGCTGTGTATGGATGTATGTATGTTTAAGTTTCTTTGTATAGGATAGAATAAGTTAGTAGAGCGCTAAAGGTCAGTGGCGTATCCAGAAATTTTTTTCGGGGGGGGGGGGCTGAACCCAATTGTTTCACAAAAATTATTTTTATAATAAATTTAAACTCAGTTTATTAAAAGAACACTACAATAAAGTACATTTAAAAAAATCTTGGGGGGGCTGGGTGGGCACCTGCTAAAGATTATAGAGGATTAAAATTAGAGCATAGCGCTAATAAGAAGGATAAAGTAATTATGACATCATGATATTAATGTCGTATAAACCATTCAAGGAAATGCTCAAGCCACAATATCAATCTATACTGATCAATTTATACTGGGGCTTAGGGTAGATCCAAAAAAATAGTATAAAGTATCAGTCAATTTATTAGTTTTTTTTTTATATTTCTATGATTAAGTATATTTAAAAATTATAATATATATTAGTGAGAGTTAAGTAAGATTTTTAAAATTACTTTCTTTTGTAAGTTTATTTAGAATATAAATTTTAATTTTGGATAAATATATTGATTTTTTTTTAAACTTTTTACCACCCTACAAAAAAATATTAAATATATAGGAATAAGTAAACGACAAGAATTTTACAAAATAGTGGGGCGGAGGGCTAAATACTAATTTAATAAAAAGTAGTACTTTTCTTTCTGTTTAATTCTACATGGAAGTTAAAATTTAAGGGACTGTGGGACTTGGGGGGGCATCCGACCCCCTCCCTATAATATTTATACAACACCCAGCCAGAGGGAGGAGGAGGTTTAGCTAAGAAAAAAATGGTAAATATGGGTTGAATATATCTACAAAATTTCTAGCTGATCAGATAAATACCCTTAAAGATATTTAGTTTTCTCCAAAACTTAACCGTTTTAAACCACTGTACGCCTGTTTTATTTAAAGAAAAATCTATTCTAAAAAACAAATGTTTTGCGACATCTTGCGACAGTGGACAACGATTATCGGTCGTGATATGTCGAAGCTCTGTGAACGGGGCTTTATGGAAAGCGTCATTTCAACAATCGCAGCAAAAGTGTTTGTTGTTTTTTATTTGTACGTTTCAATTTTTTTTAACATATCAAATATTGATTTTAACAATATAGGTTCCAACGTTAATAAAAGTTTTTCTTAAAACGATTTTTTTACGATAACAACAATATTTTACATAACTTTCTTTTGGATGGGAACTTTTCTATCTTGTGGCTTACCACTATTAAGTGTGGGCCAAGTTTTTAAATTCATCGGTGGATTCACCGATGCCATCAAAATCGTTTCTAAAATTACCGATAGGTCCATCAATCCACCGACCGATTACAATCAGGGGTCTGATTTTCGAATCCATACGAAAATATCCGCATACGTATACTGAATAATCAACAATTTTTATGTCAGTCTCTTTCTATACCGTGTGAAATGAGAGGCGAAAGATAAGCCGGTATGTGTGGACCGCGTTCGAATTCGACTGGTTTAACGCAATATTGCACGAGTGGGTGGAGGCATTCGTGTTGTTTCGCATGAAAAACCGGTTATTCTTGCACGTACTACCCATGAATCAGCATATCGTCATATCTTTTGCCTCCTTTTCTATACGGTATAGGAAGAGACGGAAGTAGTCGCATGCAAATAATTTCGTATGGTTTCGAAAATACGACCCCTGGTCCTACCGACTTTAGAGACGGTCGACCGGTTGTGATGGATTAACATTATCTAAAAAAATAGTACAAATCGCTAGTTCTGAAGACAATTCTTCAGAAATGAGCTTGAACTAATTTTAATGGGTAACATGAGCATCTACGTACTGTTGACGACCTTCTGAACTTCTTCAACCGTTAGATCAACCTGAAGTGATCTGCCATCGTGCTTTGGGAGCACTAGAAATCTGTGAAAGGACATTTATTCTACGTCGTTTACGAAAAAACTGCGAAAGCCGAAAATAATTAAGGTTATGTCAAATGTCAGTACACCGGGACGTTTCTTTACAGAACGTGAGGATGCTCTTCATATCTCTACTTTAGCGCATCGTTATACGTAATGAGGATAAGCAACCAACCACGTACGTTAGGGCAACGATACGCTCAGAGTGACAAAACTATACGTTCAAAATAGGGTATTAAAAGTGCTTATCGTTTCTGTACATGCGCAATTCGACTCTGCTTTTTTATCTAGATACTACATACCAGCAGAGTGCTACTTAAACGAAACATCTATGGAAATTAGCAAAGCCGCAGAACAAGCGGAAATTAAGGAGGAACCTTAATATTTAATACATGCTTTTAAATAATTATGTTCTTTCCTGCTAAAGCTAAAGTCCACTGAAGCTCGTAAAATTTACAAGAAAACTTAACGGCCTTTCTCCACTTGGCATTACCCAAGGATATGCATCAGAGCTATAAAACTCCATTAATATATCGAGCTTCGCAGATGTTCTCGAAAACATACCTTAGGTATCTTTTTTAGTTTTAGAGGAAAATATGTCAAATTTGGCAAGACTATTAAAACTGTCAAGATCAACTGACACTTAAAAAAAAATTTGGAAAGGTGGCGCTGCGGACGACGTGGCACCCAAATTTCTGATTTTAAATTTGATAATAGTTCATATTTTTTTAATAGCTTAGATAAGACATGCATATTTAATAAAATAATCGATTATCTATAGCTGATGTATGTAGATTTTTATAAAAATAATGTTGGTTTGATATGGTCATTGGTCGCCTAATTTTTCTTTTGAGTATGTAAAAAAATGCGGTTTTCAAGGTTTTCTTCAATTTTTCCTAGCAACAAAAAATTTTGCTTGATATACACGTTGATCACTTCTGATGAATTAGAAGGCACCAGCAAATCGATTCGTATATGAAATTCCAAATTCTATCATGCCGGTTTTACACTATAGGCCAGTAAAGTTGACCTAACATGTGTTTAGTCGCCCTGAATAGTACTCTAATGTACCCTATTGTTAATTGTTTGTGAAAAGCACCCAATTTGGTACGCTTAAATTTTTAACAATTTTTTAGGATCGTGGTCAAGAAAATTTATGATCGGATGTGCAGAAACCAAGTACGCGGCGAATTCTTCAACATGACGTTCTTAAATCGAAAGTAATTCATAAAAAAAAACTTATGCTTGGATCTATAGCACTTAATGAATAGAAATATGACAATACTAATTAAATTGACGTGCAACCTTCGATGACCTTGAAAAATGTCATTCTACCTAAAAAAAATACTTTTCCGGAGCCTTTTTTTAAATGTTTTATAATTCTGAAAACGGCGACAGGTCTTGTTTTATAATTTTAACATGACATCAACACATCTCTTCTAAGTGACTTTTTGCTTACAAAAAAGAAAAAACTAGGCGACCAATGACCATACCAAACTAAAATTATTTTTGTAAAAATCTGCATACTTCAGCTATACATAATCGATTATTTTAATGCCTTTTTTAATGTCTTTTATAAGCTATTAGAAAAATATGAACTTTTATCAAATGTAAAATCGGAAATTTGGGTGCCACCTATCCAAAATTTTTTAAAATAATCATTTGACCTTGATAATTGTAACAATCTTACTAAATTTGATATTTTTTCCTCAAGAACTAAAAAAGATACCGATGTTAATGTAGCTTTCTTTAAAAATCTTATTTTGACTGGCCTGGTATAACTAAACCAATTAACCTGTAAGAAAAAAGTCAATTAGAAAAGTTATTTTGATATTCCTTTGAAATTATAAAATTACAACAAAAGACCTGTCGCGGTTGACCAAATTATGAAAAATTATCAAAAGAAATCTTAAAATGCAGTTTCTTAAAATAAAATGTCACTTTTTAAGGATGATAAAGGTTATACGTCAAGGTAACCATTTTTCAATTCCTCTATATCGAATTATATGGATTCGGGTATAATGCTGTTTTGATTGCGTACCTACAATTTAAAAAACAATAGACGTCCATTTTAAAAAAATCGCCGCCATCTTGGCTCCTATACATACGATCATCGAATTCCTCGACCAAAATTTTAAAGAATTTTCTAAAGAATAAGTGTGCCAAACTTCATGCTTTCTGTACAAAATGAACAAATAAGGACCTAAGCCGGACGACTATAAAGGCAGCCACAAACATTATGTTAAGTCAACCTTATTTTGACAGCGCCGCCATCAAAAAAGCTCTGGCTGGATAGCCCAAACGTGGGTATTGGATAGTCCCAGCAACCAGGAAGATCGCCGTCTGATAACACTGTCCAACAATGAAAATGTTTCGGGCTCAAAAATAGCTAATTATTAAGTAGTTTCATCCACTGAATTAAAAAATCACCATAAAAATTAGAGATTAGCCCTAGTTTTGGAGATAAGGTGGTATTTTACATTTTATATCCTCTAAAAGCATCGAAAGAGAGAATAATAGAAAGGGCAGAGAACTGGACAGGGTGGGGAGTTAGAAATAGTGGTACGCCACCATCGAAATTGACTATCCATAATATCGATAGAGATAAAACTACAGAACTATCGATAGTTTTAATTTAGCTATCAATATTTGTAATACAGACCTACTATTCTCGATATATATAAGCGGGGACTCCCTCCTTTCCGAAATAATTGCGTATTTGCGCGTCTTTTTATTTAGGGCGACCGATACCTTACAGTTCAGTTTCATATTTCTAATCGAACGCACAGTTAATGTAGTGTGTATGGTATTGTTATAAAACTAGATACACGGAGACACAATATATCATCGCAAACTGACTATAGTGTTTATGCCGCAAATCTAAGGTTTACATTTTACATACAATATTTCTGTTTTGTTTAGTGCAAAATTTGTTGTTTTGGAGTGTTTTTAAAGTAAAACTTATTGTATTAACATGCCTCGTAAGTGTGTAAATTCAGTTAACAATTTTTGATATATTTGTGGAGAAATAACGTTTTCTTCACAGAAACGCATTTTGACGCCTCTTGTGAAGACTGCTTACCAACATTATTTTGGAATGAAGGTAGGATAAGTCATGGGCTCCACATATATGTTGCAACTCGTGTTCAGTTCTATTACGAGAATGGCTTAAAAAACGATCGATGGCTTTTGGTATGCCCATGGTTTGGCGGGAGCCCACAAACCACATAGATGACTGCTATTTTTGCTTGACTCTGCCTATCAATACAGGATTGTACTACATTTAGACAGTTTACCAATTTCTACTCTACCTCAAAACTATGAATTGGAAGTAGAGAGTGAAGACGATGTGGAAGATGAGGAATTAAACATGCCTTCAATATCACACGACCCTGATTTTGAAGAAAAAGATGATCAGCCACACAGATTGAGCCAGTCTGAGTTAAATGATCTCATTTGATATCTTGACTTATTACAGGAGAAGTCAGAACTTCTAGGATCAAGATTACAGCAATGGAATCTTCTTCAACCAGATATCAGGGTCTGTAAGTACAGACAGCGTCAGCGGAATCTGTTACCTTTTTTAAGAAGGAGAATAATCTTGTTTTTGTTGTGATATTAATGGTCTGATGAAATGTTTGAAAATGGAGCATAATCCAACTAAATGGAAGCTATTCATAGACTCTTCCAAGCTTGGTTTAAAAGCTGTATTGCTTTATAATAGCAACCGTCTTTCTTCTGTTCCTGGTGGCCACGCAGTTCATATGAAGGAGACTTATACAAATATGACAACCCTCCTCAACTTATATGCTGAACATAAGTGGAAAATCTGTGGCGACCTAAAAGTCATTGCTATACTATTAGGAATGCAATTAGAGTACACTAAATACTGTTGCTTTTTATGTATGTGGGATAGTAGAGATACGAAATCACACTATATCCAAGTAGATTGACCTGCAAGGAATCTTAAACCTAGTGAGAAAAATATCGTTGCCGAGCCTCTCGTCAAACTAAAAGATGTTCTTCTTCCACCCCTACATATCAAGCTCGCTTTAATGAAGAATTTTGTCAAAGGCTTAAACCAAGATCGTCAGGCTTTTAAATATTTGAGAGAAAAATTTCCCAAACTAAGTGATGCAAAAGTCAAGAAAGATATCTTTGTTGGACCACAAATACGGGAACTCGTAAAGGATCCAGATTTCGACCTAGTTCTGATAGGAAAAGAAAAGGAAGCTTGGGAAGCTCTTAAGGGAGTTATGCATGGATTTTTAGGGAACAGAAGGGAGGAAAATTACACTCAATTGGTAAAAGTACTTCTAGAAAAGTACCATTAACTCGGATGTAACATGTCACTAAAAATACATTTTCGCCACTCCCATCTTGATTCCCACCCAGTTGTGGAGCTGTCAGTGACGAGCATGGGGAAAGATTCCACCAGGATATTTCTCTCATTGAATGGAGATATCAGGGCCGCTGGAATGAAGCAATGCGCGCGGATTACTGCTGGTTTATGTATAGGGATGCTCCAGAAATTACTTACAAGAGAAAAGCCAAAAGACAGCGATCTCATGAAGCCCCCAATTAATTATTCATATATTCAACTACCGGTGAGAGTTCTTTTGTCATTTATAGTGTGTACCAGTCATTAAAAATACACCTTTTAATATTGTTAGCTAAGGCTAATTTTATTTGTCATATTCATTTTCCGCAACCCAAAATTGGTAGGAATTAACTCATAAGTTGAAGGAAACAAAAAAAAAGTGCCTAAAAATACGTAGTAATTGTTTACCTTTTGTGCGGAACGGTCAAAAATAGTGCCAACTTTATTAATGTCAGATTATGCCGACTTTATGTACCGATAAATCCCTATTACCTCTATTTTGTCCTACATATGTGTTATCTGAGTTTGTATCATCCCAGATTGTAAGCTTAACTTTTGGTAGCCAAAAAACCGCCAAATTTTTGCACTATTTTCAGTTTTTTGGTTTTTTACTGGAAAACGGTGTGTCGGCCGGAAAATATCATTCTATTTTATAATATAGAAGACTAAGTTCTACGGCGAATGGCATCCAAAACGTCAAATTCGGTGTAGTGGTATAGCCGAAATCGAATGTTGAAAACAGGGAATATTTTTTATTTGGGTGAAAACTTACATTTTGCGATATAGGTTTACCTGGGGGAGCATCATTGGGCCCAAATATTTTCAACGTTACATTTTGTAGCCTTTTTGTAGTAATTTTGTTACAATTAAATTAATTTTGTACCTGCAGCCGTTTTCGAGAAAATGCAACACTCCTAGCTTAAACGTTAAGCTGAGGTGCCACCATACACAGTAAGAAATAGGGTGTATAATTTTACACCCAGTTTACACTCATACGTGGTCTATATAGGTCCAGTATTTTGGGATTTTTTCGAGTGTTAATTTAGACTTTCTACGAGTGTAAATAATCCTAACCTCTAGTAAAAATAATGGTAAGAAATATATTATAGATGTAAACTTACACCAAAATTAATTTGTTAAATACACTTTCGAGTGTAAAACATTATTTTATTGAAAAAGGTATTTATTTTGTATTATTTTAATTTTTGGATTTACCTTTAGGCAGGCGCAAATGACTTGAATTGGTGGAAAAATACCCTTGTAGATTTACACCTAAGGGAGGAAATGTATTTTTCTTTTACTTTTTGGATTTACTTCTTGGTAGACGCAAATAAGTCTAATTAGTATAAAAGCACTTTATATTGGTATAAATTTACTTTCAAGGGTGTACATTCTTGAGTGTAAAAATAATCGTATTTTTTTTCTGAATAAAATTTTGGGTAGATTAAAAAAAAATAATTATCAAGTTCAATTTTTTACCTTTTATTAGAAAAAGAAAGTATCGCAAATAATATAGCATCAAGAAAAGATTAGGCAAAATTTATACTAAAATATGTGGAAAGTTTGCAGGTCGTTCCGTAAAAATATTAATTTCGCTAAATTAGTCTTTAATCCCACTAAACAAATTAGTCTTGAATATCACTAAATTAGTCTTAAATCGCACTAAACAAAAGCTTTTCCGAATTTACAACGCCATCAAATGTTGCATCATCCGGCATCATGCACATCTAGGTCTCAGTTTGAAAATCATTGCCTTACAAGTGTAAGAGATAAACAAATACAACAAAATTTAAAAAAGAGATAAAAAACTAGAAAAGACAGAAAATTTGCGCACAAATCACCTGAAAGCCGTAACGACTGACATAACATCTAAAAGTGGAAATAATTTGGACACCCAATACGAATAATTTGATAAGAATGCCATAAAAAATAATTTTACCAAGCGATTTGGCTTGTGTGAATGTAAAACAGCGATAAAAAACAAATTCTGGTTATCGACTACCAAAAACCCGATACGAAGAACGATATATTGCTGGAGACGAAGATCGGGTGGGAAGATATTCTGTAAATGTTCGGAGCTGGATATCCGCTAGAGGACATGGCGCTCTATTTAGAATTAATGAGCGATTTACAGCGGAAGTTTACATTAATATTCCAACAAGATAACTGTCCAGTTTATACGGCCAGAATTGCACAGCGATGGTTGCAGGATAATAATATCGAAGATTTGCCTTGACGTGCAGAAACTACTGATGCGAATCCAATAAAGAACGTTTGGGACTATTGCTGAAAATCCAAATTTATTTGAAAATTTAGCCAATTCAATGCCAGGAAGGCTTGAAAACATCATTGCAGCCAACTGTGCAATGACGTGCTATTAAAAATAAGTAATTTTTTTATATGTTTTTCATTTTGTTTTTTTTTTTTAAGATTATTTATTTCTTGACCTTGATCTGGCGTCTAAATTGTTTTGGGCTAGTAACTTTCGTCAAAAAGGTGCCTTCCTCTCGAAGGACAGTTCCTTCTTCTTGAAATCGATTTGTTATGGTTACTATCGTAGACTTGCTTCTTTCATAATCAGCTAGTCGAATAGGCCAATTATTGTGTAGATTTTTTTTAGTTAATAAAACATTTTTGCTTTTTTGAAATGTGGTTTTTTATTTTTAGTGGCCTTTTATTTTGAATTGGTAAAAAATAAACAAGTCATCTCTTTATAAAGTTTATATATGCCAAAAATATAACCTAAAATTACGTTGAGTTCAAAAGTCAGTATTGCACATTGGAAAATATAAAAAATGAGATATGCAACCACCTTCTGCTGTACCAGTTTTATGTGGAGAGAAGTGTAATGATTATTTGATCTTCCTTAACAGAATCAAGTTATAGGGTGGCCTCTCAGCTTACCAGCTAAGCTAGGAGCGTCACGTTTTCTTGAAAACGGCTGTAGATACCAAGGTCATTTAAACGTAACAAAAAAAGATACAAAAAGGCTACAAAATGTAGCATTGGAAATATTTGGGCCCCTTATGATGCTCCTTCAGGTTAACCGACGTCGTAAAATGTAATTTTGCGGCGAAAAAATTTTCCCTGTCTTAAAAATTTAATTTCGGCTACACCACTATACAGAATTTGACGCTTAATTTAATCCACTGCATCATCTATTTTCAGCTACAAGCAAAAAGCTAAAAAAAGTGCAAAAATTTGGCGGTTATTGGCTACCAAAAGTTAAGGTTACCACCAGGGATGGTGCAAACTCAGATTATACGCAATTAGGACGAAATAAAGATACTAAAATAGTTTTCAGCTTGCTGGGAATTAATTCCTCAACATATCCTAATGTGACTGGCCTAACACCTTGAGACTAGCCACATGAGCTCAAAATACGTTCAAAACACACTTTTTAGAACCAATTTTAATATGGAAAGTTCAACTTTCCGCACCCAGTGCGTGAACAAAAAAAAATAAGCACGTCGTGCGTAAAAAACTGGCCTAGTGTTCGTGAAACAAAAATTTACTCATGCAATTTTTCAGCAAAAATGGTACTTTTTGGACCAAATTTTTAAATTTAAATTTTGAAATGTGTATCCATTAACAACTAATTTTTGATAAGGAAAGTAACCAAAAACACTCATAGGAAAAAACTTGTGTAACTAGCTCTTGCGAAAAGTACCTTTTTCTACAAGCGTGCGTAAAATTACACTTTTACATACTCATTTGCGTGCAGGAAGTTGCATTTCCCGCACGCTGTGCGCGAAAAGATTTACCCTGTATCTTTCCCGCACGGTGTGCGTAAAAAATACTTTTTCGCACGCTTTTTTTCCAATTTTTTAGGTCTAATTCGACATTTTAGATATATTGTTCAACTAAAATGTAAATAAAATGCAAAAAAAATAAGTTTTATGCTACTTTAATACCCAAAAATGATAATATGATTAAAAAATTGTACCTGACACGTGCAAAAAGTGTCTTTTCCGCCCTTCTCGGCTGCTCTAACTGCGCTCTGCGTCGTTCGTGCAACAGTAGTCGCGTGCGAAAAAGTATCACGTTCCGCACTTTTTAGGTAAATAACTGTTTCTTACCAGCTTGCGTAAAAGTGCACTTTTACGCACGCATTTTTTAAAAATTATTTAACATAAAATTTAAATAACTATTTTACGCAAATACGAAAAGTTTTGTACATAAGACGTGCGAAAAGTGTCTTTTCCGAACTTGACGGCTTGCCCGAAATCCGCTCAAAAACATTCGTGCAACTGCCGTTACGTGCATAAAGTTATCGCTTTCTGTACTAGTTAGTAAGTAACTGTTGTCATTTAAATAATTTTTCTTTAAAAAATTGGGCAAGTCCAAGGATATAAATATCATTGACAGTCTGAAACAAGAGAAATTCGTCAAAATGCCAATTCGCGATCAAAGAAAAATCCAATTTAAATCTAATATTTCTGCACGGGACGGCTGATTTTCCCATTAGCTAAATGAAAAATCACATGAAGCTGCCATTTTCACACCAGTATATCCGTTTCATTCTCATATCTAAGGATTTTTGTCTTTCTCTAACTCAACTGTTTTATCGCTGTTAAAGAAAGAAAGAAAGAAGCCTAAAAATAAGAAGAGAATTTTGTTTTAGCCCTTTTACAGTTTATGATTGATTGTCTTTAAAACTGGTTGAGATTTGCTACTTTGCTGAGCTTTAGCTAAACTCGTGAATATTAGACGCACCTGAAAGTCATATACAGAAAAATACAAAAAAGCTTTAGAAAAAAAATGCGTTAGATAATTTTAATTAAATTTATGCAGTGGCGCAGCGGATTTTCTTGGGTGTCCTTTAAATAGAAAGGTAATTTTTTTTTTATGCAAAAGAGCGGTATTGCTATAAAAAAAAATCCAAACAGTATTCAATTAAAAATTAAGAACTTACATCAAAAATTATATTCTGTGATTTTTTGTCCAACCTTACTAAAAAGTTTTCGTTATTTTATTTAAAAACCGTTAGAGAAAAACTACACCTATTTTTGATAAAATATACGGAGTGTCTTATTAAAAAAAAATTCTGACTTCGCCGCCCTAACTCCGATCCCCAAGCAGCATTTTTAGTTAAAACATCGGTATTATATCCCATATAGGATAGGGCTTATTCCCTAAGCAAATTAAAAACAGTACTGACGTAAATTTTCCCTCCAAAATAGGTCACAGTAGTTAGTTTCGAAACTACTTTTTTTGGGTTTTTCGCTACTAAGTTAAGGATTTTTTTTTTCAAAAATATGTTAAAACCCACTGCGTAAATTCTTAAAGAAAAAAGTTTGTTCGTTTGGCAGTGGTTTTTAAATAATATAAAAATTTGCCTACACACACACAAATCCTAACTAGAATAAAGTATGTTTGAAAGTTTGAGACAATGATGTGTTTGAAATTAACTTTGTGTTCCGGACTTTCATTGTCTATATTTTATTTATACACGACGTTTCGATCAGTACAATCTCTGATCATCTTCAGGTGCAAACTACAATCAATTCCTAAGTCTACGTACTTATATACTGTGAGAAATCACTCAACCTTGAAGTTTAAGACGTTCCTTGTGAGTGTGGTGGATTATACATAGGCGAAACTAAAAGACCACTATCTGTTAGGCTTAAGGAACATCAGACGAATACCCAAAAACTACGAAATCAGGAATCGCCGAACATGAAAGGTCAAAACAACACCGAATGAAGTGGGCAGAAGCAAAGGTTTTGCACAAGAAGTCACACTGGGAGAAACGAAAATTCCTTGAAGCTTTCTTTATTGGGCAGAATCAGGGTATTTTCAGTAAACCAAGTATTGAAATCCCAAATATTTGGAAGCCCCTACTTGGGCGGAACCAACTTCTTAAACTTCAAGGTTGAGTGATTTCTCACACTAGTTGATTGTAGTTTGCACCTGAAGACGATCAGAGATTGTACTGATCGAAACGTCGTGTATAAATAAAATATAAACAATGGAAGTCCGAAACACAGAGTTAATTAGAATAAAGTACTTACCTGATGTTTCGGCAGAAACTCTACTGCCGTTTTCAAAGAAAGTATTCTTTTCAAAACTTTTTCGATTATTTTTTTAAAATATCTGTCCAAAGACAACATAATACCTTACGGAGACTAACAGAAAAATAGTGCCGCGCAGGAACTACGTTCCTGTAGCGCACAGCGCATTGCGGCGGAGAGTGAAAATAATGCTTGTAATAAGTAAACACCTACCTGGCCCCTCAATGTCGAAATATATTTCACACAGTTTTAATTTTGTACCTGCCGGTTGTTGCCATCGCTTGTCAAAGTCTGTCAAGCCTGGCAAGCGGTTTTTTTAGATTTTCAAAAGTGTAACTCACATAATTAGTTTTGGTTGGAAATCGCGCAAGTTAATGGGATTAGTTATACAGAACGCTTCAAGCTACTGCGAACATAGGCCGGATGAAGTCAAATTTGTCAGTGTACGTACATGCAGGGACACCGCACACCTATCAGTGAAGCAACAATACTCAGGCTTGCGATCACCACTTGCGTGACTTGCCTTTGGTATTTAGTACGCCTCTAACCACGGTGCTGTGTGAAGCGTAGTCAATGAAACCGGAATTTGGTCAATAAATACGCAAATTTTTATAACGTAATTTTCTTATTCTTTGTCACTGATAAATAAGAGCGTTTTATTGTCAACTGCTCAGATTTATCACTGACAACGTGTTACAATGAAAATAATAAGGAGAAGCAAAATAAAAGCAAGTTTTCAAAATAAAATAATACATCCTAAAAACGAAAAAGATTCTCCTTCAAAAAAAAATTAGAGCAAATGTTCGAAAAGTCCTCCTTGCTCGGCTAGACAGTATCCGAGCCTATTATCAAAAGCCTTTCTAACGTTTCCAAGCATGTTAGGGGTGATAGTTTGAAAAGCTTCTTCAATTTTAATCCAAAGTTCTTCCAAATTATTAGCCCTTTCATACCCGTAAACTTTAAATAGTGATATAACTCCACAGATAGAAGTCATTAGGAACAAGATCGGGTAATCGAGCTGGCCATAAAATAGTGCCCCATGTACTTATAACCCGATTAGGAAATACATTATCTAGATATTCCCTAACAAGGCCAACATTGTGAGCGGGACAACCATCTTGTTGAAACCATGTTTCACCAAATCTCACACCTAACAACTGCCTAGCAGTTGGAATAATGTGCTGCTGCAGTAGATCCAAGTATCTAGGACTATTCAAATTACCGTTATTAAAAAATGGCCCCATTATGTGTTCCCCTACAATACCCCCAAACATTTAGTTTTTGGGGATACTGTGTTCTTACGTCAAAATATCGAACGTGTGTTGGGTTATGACGATTCAACAATGGAAAAGTGCTTTCATCTGTGACAAGAATGGATCTCAGAAAGTTTTCATCACGATTAGCCCTTTCCATCATTGTTTCGCAAAATTCCATACGACGATAGTTGTCCTCCGGAAAAATTTGATGCGTTTTTGACGCTTTGTAAGAATGATAACCATTCTTTTTGAGAACACGTAAGATACAACCAATTTTTTCAAAATTCTGCACAAACCTATAAATCGTTGATAAACTAGGTTCTGGGCGATTTATAAAATTCTCCAAAAAAAGTTCTTGAATAACTCTCAATGGTCTGCCTTGATAGTACCATTTGACCATCTGCACTTTTTCGGCAACTTCGTAGACATCCAATTTTAGTTTTAAAAATGTATTATTTCAATTAAGAACTTACCAATCTGTTTCTCGAGCAAGGCAGAAATAAAACAAAATAATAAAAACAAAATAAATTTCCAAAAGATAACACTGCAGCGTGCTTCGAATCTACCTCGGTCGTACGGCACGGAGAGTAAATTGGACTTGATTCCCCCTATGTTCGCAGTAGCTTGAAGCTCATTGTATAATGGAATAACAAGTTATTGTAAAGTCTAAATGCGATTCAAATCAGGCTGGATCACTATTATTAAAGCTAGAGAGTATGGGAATATTTGAAGAGTGCCGAAAATTAGAGTTCAGATTTTTGCGAACCAAATCCCTGAAGAAAATATTGTGATGATTTGAGTTAAGCCAGAAAATAAAAGGTTAAAATACAACCAAAAAAAAAGATATAGGTTAAAACATTTAAAAAATCTCTAAGACTTTTATACTGGGATTTTTTCCCAGTTAATAAAAGAAAATGACATAAAAAAATGTTGTTACCTTTAATATTTGATAAATTTCTCAACATGGGGTCCAAAAACCTTTTTGTAAGGTAAAGAAAGTTTTTCAGCTGCACGGAATAGAACAAAGTAGGTTAAGGTTTGTATAGAGATAAAATCTTTCGCGAATACATTGCTTTTTTAACACTAAAAAGTATAGAAAAATGGCGCCTGTTAGGTTTTTTCATATATTTTCATTATTAAATAAGTAATTGTCTGTTGAAAATTACCCGAAAGAATATAAGTATTTTATTATGCGTCTGGCTGCACAAGTAGTTCCTTCCTGTAGTCACCGGCTGCGCTCGGTCACTCTCGCGTAGCTATTACTTTCTCTATGTATCTGTCTGTTATCATAGAACTGACTGACTTTGACTAATGTATATCTCAAATATTATCTTGACAGTTTGGTGTGTCGATAGTAGCCAACAAGGTATTGGGTGAGTTTAATAAAATTAAATATTTTTATATTTGTTTGAGTGTTTTCGATTTTAGATTACATTTTAAAAATAAAAAATTTTAAGTGAAATTAAAAATAAAGTTTAATGTTTTGTTTTTCATTTTAAAATATCAAGGTTAAAGAATATCTTTTGTCTGACTTTAAGAAAAAATACATTATCCAAAGAAAATCAATGCTATTTTTTAATTTATTTTAAAAAAACCTTTTTGAAAATCTTGTTTTAAAATTGGAAGCCAAACTGTATTTTTATCAACTGATATGCTAGCTATGCATTCATTTTCATTTAGATAGATGCAAGCTGCTTCTTTGATTTTTCGTGTAATTTTTTCTCGTTCTTTTTGTAATATACTGGTTTCTCTCCACATTTCTCTATGATCATTTTCAATCTCCCCTCCTGAGGTACCCCTTATGGTCATTTATTCTAACTTCAAACGGCCTTGAAGTTTCTCCAATATAAAATTTACCACATTCGCAAGGAATTTTATAGACGATATTTTGTGAATTCTAATATTATAGTTGTTAGCGATTCGTTTAATTTTTTCTGAAATGCCTGGTATAATAGGAATTATTAATTTTGTTGATTGTACATTATTATGTCTACGTTCGCGCTGTTTTGGAAATTCGATTTGGCTAAAAGAATTTTCGAGGAAGTTATGTGGATACGAATTTTGAATTAAGGCCTCTCTCATTGTTTTTTTTTTAAATGTGTTATTTTCCGAACAAATTATTTTAGCTCTATCGAATAGACTTTTTATTACTGCTTTTTAACCGATGAGGAATGATTTGAGTTAAGGTTTAGATATCTATTTGTATGTGAAACGTCAGATAAGTACTTTATTCTCGTTAGGATTTGTGTGTGTGTAGGCAAATTTTAATATTGACACGTGTGGTTAACGAACCCTGTTATTCGGATTTTTACCATGTTTATTCTTGGGTTTAATAATGTTATTGTTATACGAGTGTTGATTTCCAGGTACTTCACCTTTGGCGGAAGTTGTACAAAATCATGGCGGACAAGGCACGTTTTGCAACTTCAGCTAATTAGGCGAGTATCAAGAAATCAACAATCATGGCTGCTAAGTAGGTGGGATTTAACAAATTATAACAATAAGATTGACCGCCTCCTATTTTACGTATGGCTAAGGCGATAGGTAAAATAGGTGAAAATAGATAATAAAAATGGCGAAAGGCCGAATACAGGCGGCCCCTCTAAGATAATCAATTGATTAATTGGGTCCCAATAATAAACAAATATTGGTGACGATTTTGGAAAAGAGAAAGGTAGGAAAACGCTCGGAGGTTCTCGAGGTAGGAAAATTGGCAAGAGTGAGGATAGTCAAAAAAAGAAGGCCGACAGAACGACCAGATTGGAAAATCGGTCTTCTGCGAGTATAACTTTGAACTTGTTCCAATTTCTTCGATCGAAGAGATCCGACGAGCGGCGACCAGCCTAAAGAACATTAGACAGCACCCGGGTTGATTTCAGCGATTATTTAATGTAAGTACGTAATTTTGGTGTATCATCTGTCATTTAAGAAAGTGTGGCTGTAGATTAATTCTGTATAATTTTTAAATAAAATTATTGTGTTCCTAAAATCGTTTAGAATCTCTTAGACCCAAAAAACAGGCCCAGGACAAGAAATAAGCCCCTTCAAGGGTGTGGTGCGATCCCGCAAAGCCAAGCGAGTAGTTCTATAGAAGGAGGGTAGAGCCCTGCTGTGACATGGTGGAGGCCCAAACTTGAACTCGGGCATTTTTCTTGTCTGAAACGAGACTGTTTTTGGGTATCCGCGTTTTAATTTGTATTTTTTTCCTCGTCGCATGGAACGGTTCTTAATTGATGGATGATAGTTAATTATTGTATTTATTTTTCCTACAGGAATTGTTGTGAAGTTTATTTTTTGTTTGATTTGATATGGACCGCTAATAATGTGTGAAAAGGTGTTATTTTCATTTATTTTGGGAGTAGAATTCATTCTACGTGTATTTTTTAATTGATAGTATTTTTTTGTTGAAACACTATCTTGGTGAACTATATTTTTCTGTGAATAGTTCGGCCTATGCAGGAATTATTTTCTGTGTAGCTCGCGGCTAGCTAGAAAAATCTAGATACATTCCCAAATAAAAATATAGGCCTGTTAGTGAAAACCGGCAGGTAAATATTCTTATTGGATATCACCAAGAAAGTCTGAAGAATATTGCCCGTAGGAACAGTTCGGTGCATAAAATGTTATGGTAACTCCATTTGTTATGCCAGGCTACATATAAGGCAATATGGTTCAAAGTTCTCTAAAAATATCGAAGAGGGGTTAAAAAGAATAAAGAATTAATTTTTGAATGGGGCGCCGAAATCTAAATAGGCGCCAAAGAAGGCAAAAAAGAGCCCAAAAGACAATTCAAATTTTGAAAATTACAGGGACAACTTTTAATGATGGTATCGATATAAGAATATACGAGTCGTCAGGCTTACCGGTTACCCCAACCCCGGATAGTAAACAATTTGAGTTTCCCACTGGAGACAGCAAGGGCATATAAATTGCAAATAGTAAAAAAAAAATTAATGATTTTTATTAGAAAAATTGGTAATTTTTATCTAAAAGATAGAGTTTAATAGCTAAATAAAATATTCTGGGTAAACATTTTTCCTTTTATAAAGTTCTTACCGAATACTTGCAGTGCAGAGTGTCCTACTTTTTCATAAATCTATTTTTTTTTGGTAAGCAATATAAAAAACTATCTTCAGCAAATACAAGAAAGTAGAAGTTCAACCTAAATAAAGATTAAAAATGATTATATAAAGTGCTTTAGTTTTTTAAAAAAATTGATTAGTTACATTTTTTTTAAAAATGTTAGCGTATGCTTTTAAAACCAAACTTAAATAATGCGGAATAAAACATAGCGTGAAACAATTTAACCGTTTTTACAAAGCAAAAAAATTAGGTAATGTCTGAAAGAAACATAAAAAATTTAAAATTAACAATTAAGCCTCATATTGATGAGAAAACTAACGTGGAGAAGGAAGAAATTTTTGGAAGGAAACCACGGCTTTCCAGAAGTCCCGGACAGGGTCAACCATTTGAGGGATTTTCATTTGCAACGCCTAACTTGGAGCAACTAAAAAATAGAGGGTCAACTAGCACACCTAACCCGGACACTCCCAGGAGAACTAGATCACAAACGAGAACATTACAAACACAATCTACGGAAATAAATAAAACAAGGCAAGATTTTGAGGATTCACTTATAGACAATACTATAATACAAATAAAGGATATTAAGGAAAAGAAGTGTGTAAAAGAAATCCTTAGCGAAATCGTGGACGACTGCACCACAAGAGCCAATAAAAGAAAGCTTGGCAAAGACAAAAGAAATTTTACCTAACTTAAGCGGGCAAAAAAGTAGCGAAAGCTCTTTAGACATAAATTCGTCAGATAGAGACTCGGCAAGGAAATTACCCCCACTATCCAAACCAAAGAAATTAAGGAAAAAACAGACAACCAAGAAAGTAGTGACCGATTTTTCTAGCGAATCGGAGACCGGGTACAACGTGTCGTTCCCGAGATATAAAAATTTACAGATTTATCCAGGAGGGTCAAACGCTAATAAACCTAACGCAGCAGTTCATTTTTATCTCCCAAGCTCTGGAGCCGAAGACGAGTTGTACAAGGCAAAACAACCCCAAGAAAAAAGAAATCAAACGCAGAGAAGCTAGAGCTAGACAACACGAAAATGGACGCTACAATAAGAAGTTGTATGACAGCACCAGGAAGGACTATTCCAGCGGTTCCTGCTTTCATAAGTCCAGAGACATATTCATCGGGCCAACAGTCGGCATCAAATTTTATTAACAATTTTGAGAGGTGTTCAACTGCCAATGCATGGACAGACGAACTAAAACTTTTTTATTTTGGAACATTTTTACAGGGTGCCGCGCTTAAATGGTACAAATTATACGCCCAAAAGGAGGAAAATTTGGATAATAATTGGGAAAGAGTTAAAAAAGATTTTGTCAAAGAATGGGGGAAGCTAGATAGCAAAAGAGAGGCAAAAAGAAATATAGAGAGTAGAAGACAAGGAAGGACCGAGACCACTTTAGAGTATTTTCATGAACTTTTATATTTATTCAGCATATATGACCCGCAAATGATTTTCGAGAGTTTTTTGGATTTTTTTGAAGAAGGGTTATCCAAGGACACAGCTAGACAGTATTATTATTTTACAAACCCAAATAGAGCGCCGAGGGACTTTGAAGAAGTGAAAAATATTGCCAAGGCAATTGACAGAGCTCCACAAACAGAAGTACAGGGAAGCCCCTCACCGAGGAACAACTCCTTTGGCCCCACGCAGTTAGCACATCAAGCGAGAACAAATTATAACAACAGACAACCTTTTACGATGAATGGCCAATATTCTAACACTAATAGACAACATTTTAACCCCAATAGACAACATTTTAACCCCAGTAGACAACAGTTTAACACAAATAGACAACAGATTAACCCTAGACAAAATTTCACGCCGGGATTGAATGGGGAAACTTTTAATTCATCTACAAATTACAACGGGGGAAACAATACCCCTAGAAATAACCAATACAGCCCAAATCGGAACTTTAACAGAAACTTCACACCAAGAAGTTCGGCTGTGACGCAGCATCAAGACGGACAAAATGTCCGAGAAAATGTGTTTGAATGTAGAGGAAATTTTATACCTAGGAATAAACCAATTATAAATAGAAATCAACACAGCTTCACATCACAGACTGGCGGTCAAAATACAGCAAGACCAACAAGAGTTTTTGGAAATAGCGATTTACCGAACACACGCACGGCAAATAATCGACCGAGATGCTATGCGTGCGATAGAGTGGGACATTACGCGTCAGCATGCCCAAATGGGTCGGGGCGGCAAAATTAAGTCTCCCGGTCGCCTTGCCTAATGGGGGGAGGTGCCGCTTTAAAGATGGTCACCTAACAACTATGATTATAAGACTAAAAATAAATAATAAATACTCAGAGGCACTAATAGACACTGGAAGTGTAAAAAACGTTATAAGAAAAAATAACTTAGAAAATTTTCGAGAAAGTACTAGCTCTAAATCAAATTTAATTACCGCGGGAGGATATAGAATCCCGATTTTGGGAAAAGAGAAAATATTTTTAGAAATAGGAACATTGAAAACGTCTTGCGAAGCGGAGATAATCGAAACTTCACCCTACCCTCTTATTTTGGGCATGGACTTTTTAAACAGATTTCAGTCAATAATTGATTTAAAAAACAACGAAATAAGTTTATTTTACCAGAATAAAACATTTAATATTGTATTGAAGGATCAAAAACCACTAATTAATACCATAGGGCTGTCGGAAGGGGAAAACTTTTATAAAACGTTGTATCAACAGGAGGTGCTAAAAAATTTGAAAAAAACTATATGCCAGGACGAATGTATTAACACAATTAGAACTAAACCCACGGATTGCATACAAAAATATAACAGTTTTTGGAATTTATTTCAAAATAAAGGGTATTTAAGTTTTAAAGGAAACGTGACAGAAAAATATATAGACTTATTTAGCGTCCCAGAAGAGTATGCCCTCTGCCATTGCGTAGACAAAACCTTGCGTATGGGGAGAGGCATAGCGGTCGAATTTCGAGAAAAATTTGATAACGTAGAAAAATTATTGGCTCAAAACCCAAAAGTTGGGAGTTTTGTATTATTAAATTTAGGACACAGATTTCTATACTATCTTGTAACAAAACCATACGCTCACTGTAAGCCAAAATACGAAGATTTTTTTTCGAGTTTATTGGAAATGAAAGCTCATATTTTAAGTCACAAAATTAAAAAATTGGCAATGCCGAAAATAGGATGTGGACTTGATAATTTGCAGTGGGAAATCGTTTTAGATATGATAAGATTTATTTTTTTCGATGTGGACATTGAAATATTGGTGTGCACATGGAACCCCATAAAAAGTAGTCTCGAAAATAGGAAAAAAATAAAACAGTTAGATAAATGTTATTCAGATACGCTAGGAAGTAAAAATGAAATGCTAGTAGATAGAAAAAATCAGGAAAAAAATAATATTCGTGAATTAAAGTATAAACACGAACGCAACGATAAAAGCGAAGAAATTGTATCTATGGAGGACTTCGAGGAGCCTATGTTAGAGTGGTTAATTTCGGACAGCCCTAGAAGTCCTAGCACTATAGAACATAGAAGTAGAGAGACAGAAAATGACAAATTGCAACAAAATATTGAGTGGCCTTTGATAAATGAGGAGTTAGGCACGAGAGAAAATAGAATTAAGCTACAATTATCAGAATCTTATGTTATTCAACCATTCGAGGACGAAATGCTTGATTTAAAAATAAACCATTTTAAAGATAAGGTTGGAATACAAGACTTTACCAATTTTGTATATAATGACCATTTTTTTTGCTCTAAAAAATTAGTTATTAGCTCTGCACCCTACATATGTGCGTCAAAAATTAAAATTAATGTAAAATCAATAAATCACACGCCTGCCTATTTATATAAAGATTCCACAGAAGCAAGAATTTACATGTTTTACGACAATAACAGAGCAATAGAGGGCGATGAAGAAAAAGTGACAATTAGGGACCACAGAATCGAGCACATCCAGGATAATAAAATTAGAGACAGCTTAGTGGACCTACTAGAGGAATATAATGATGTTTTTGCAAAATCTACAAAGTATATGGGGCGCACTCACCTTACAAAGCACAAAATTGAGCTTCTGGATAAGACTCCTATAAACTGCAGACCATATAGAGTTAGCCATAAGGAAAGAGAGATTATTATGGAGCAAATAGAAGAAATGGAAAGGCACAACATTATTTCGCCTTGTCACTCACCTTGGGCCTCGCCTATAGTTTTGGTAAAAAAGAAGGATGGCAAATCAAGGTTTTGTCTTGACTATCGACTCCTTAATGAAAAGACTGTAAAGAGCAGGTATCCTTTAACAAATTTGGAAGACATATCAAGTTACTTAGGAGGGAGCAAATATTTCTCCACCCTAGACCTTCTAAGTGGATACTGGCAAGTTGAGATGGACGAATCCAGTAAAGACTATACTGCATTCGTAGCACAAGGACTAAAACAATATCGTTTTGAAGTTCTTCCATTTGGATTATGTACAGCACCCAACACATTCCAAGAATTGGCAGATAAAGTTTTTGAGGGTATGAAATGGAAAACCGTTCTGATATATCTCGACGATATTATAATTTTCTCAAAAACCAAGGAAGAACATTTAGAGAAGCTTGCAGCAGTATTTCAAAGACTACGAGAGGCAGGTCTCACACTGAGTCCAAAAAAATGCGAATACATGAAAGAGAAAATAAAAATACTAGGTCACTTAGTCAGTGAGGCAGGCATGTCTCCGGATCCTGATAAATGTAAGGCGATATCCGAAATACCCACACCAAAAAAGCTAAAGGATGTTCAATCGTTTTTAGGAGCTTCAGGATTTTATCGCAAATTCATAAAAGACTATTCCAAAATCGCCAGACCCTTACACGATCTCACAAAGAAAAATATTAAATTTTTCTGGGGACCGGATCAACAAACAGCTTTTAATACACTAAAAGAAAAATTGACGTCAGCTTCTGTACTACAACATTTTAATCCCGAAAAAGACACAATTTTACATGTAGACGGATGCCAAACTGGAATAGGGGGCATACTTTTACAGGAAGACGATAATGGTGTCCCCCATCCTATCGTGTATGTAAGCAGGAGCTTAAGCAAAAATGAGAAAAATTACACTATTTCAGAAATAGAAGGGCTTGCAGTAGTATACTTTTTGGAATATTTAAGGCATTACATATTTGGACGCAAAGTTAAAATAATTAGTGACCATTCAGCACTGTGCTGGTTCAATAAAATTAAAAACTCGGGTCGACTAATAAGGTGGAGTTTAAAATTGTCGGAGTTTGATTATGTTATAGAACACAGGAAAGGCTGCGAAAATCGAGACGCTGATTGCCTGTCAAGATACCCGTTACTAAAAGTAGAAGAGACTAAAAGGACTGTTGACATAGACGAGCTACCAACTTTCACCTTAGAGTTAGAAGATCTCCTTAGACCTACTTTTCCCGAATTGAATCCTGGTTCATTTGTATTAAAACCAGAAGATGTAAAGGAGCTCCAGCTTAAAGACAGTAAAGTAAGAGAGCTGATAAACTCAATAAAAAATAGTGACAGCCTATCAATAGCTATGTCAAAGAGAATAAAACAATTTAAAATTAAAAATGGAGTACTCTACAAAACGAATCTATCTAACAGCTGATACACACGTACGCACCGTAGTCGTAGGTTTTACAGTTTAGACTGAAATCAGTTCAGAAATGATGGAAACGCTTCTCACTTTTCTCAGAAATTTTGCCCTAGTTTATGGAGGGTGAAAAGGCAAAGGGTAACTTAGTCAATGAAATGTTACTCTAGACTACACTGCAATTTTGAATGGATGACATATGGGCGAGGGGATAAAGGACAGAGGTACTTGGGTAGGTCAGCTAAAACAGACTTTATGATGCATATACGTTGAAAGTAGCGGTAAAATGTGTTCAAGAAGAGTGGACAAAGTGTTGCTCTAAAGACAGTTAAGATTTTTTTTTGTAAGAAAATATGCAAGGCAAATTTTTTATCGTTTTGAGACGATTTTTTTTTCAACGTAGGAAAAGAGAAGGTCTAATTTTTTTTTGATTTAACAATTTTGCGACGTTTTTACAAAAAATAAAAATAAAATTAAGTGAACTTTTTTTTAGACAATCTTATGTGGTTTAATAAAATATTTTCATTTTGTAGACAATTGCGTTCGAATTGGATTTGTTTTTTTTTCTCTGAAAACAACTATTCGTTTTTATATTTTATATCATAATACTGATGTTAATACCATTGTTGACAGGATAGGAACTGTTTTTTAATAAGTCAACGAATTTTTAAACTTTTATAGTAAACTTCGGTTTTAATAACAAGTTTGTTAGACTAGGACATTTCGTTACTCCATAACATGTATAAGTATAACAATATTGGTTTGAAGGTGTAATATTTCGTCTAATTTTAAGTAAGACTTTTGTTTCAACTACCTATTATGGATGTTTAGACTAGGAAATTATTTGTTGGTGCCATATTTATACGTGCATGTATGCCATATGTGAATATTTTCACATAATTTTTCATTTAAAGAAATATTTCGAAGACGTACGATATTTTTTTATAGCATTCTGTTTTCACTTTTTAACATTGGATTGATGTTTTTAATTTTTTTCTTCTCAAGCCATTGTTGTAATTTTTTCATTGTATTCTTTATTTCATAATAAGGCATCGCAACTTTAATTTTGTTTTGTGATTTTTTTTTTAATAATAGAATTATTTGGGTTGATTTTGAACCAACCCATTGCACGGTGGGCCTAATGTTTTGGTTTAAAACTGGGGGCCAGTTTTTTTCGAGGGGGGGCATGACACGTGTGGTTAACGAACCCTGTTATTCGGATTTTTACCATGTTTATTCTTGGGTTTAATAATGTTATTGTTATACGAGTGTTGATTTCCAGGTACTTCACCTTTGGCGGAAGTTGTACAAAATCATGGTGGACAAGGCACGTTTTGCAACTTCAGCTAATTAGGCGAGTATCAAGAAATCAACAATCATGGCTGCTAAGTAGGTGGGATTTAACAAATTATAACAATAAGATTGACCGCCTCCTATTTTACGTATGGCTAAGGCGATAGGTAAAATAGGTGAAAATAGATAATAAAAATGGCGAAAGGCCGAATACGGGCGGCCCCTCTAAGATAATCAATTGATTAATTGGGTCCCAATAATAAACAAATATTGGTGACGATTTTGGAAAAGAGAAAGGTAGGAAAACGCTCGGAGGTTCTCGAGGTAGGAAAATTGGCAAGAGTGAGGATAGTCAAAAAAAGAAGGCCGACAGAACGACCAGATTGGAAAATCGGTCTTCTGCGAGTATAACTTTGAACTTGTTCCAATTTCTTCGATCGAAGAGATCCGACGAGCGGCGACCAGCCTAAAGAACATTAGACAGCACCCGGGTTGATTTCAGCGATTATTTAATGTAAGTACGTAATTTTGGTGTATCATCTGTCATTTAAGAAAGTGTGGCTGTAGATTAATTCTGTATAATTTTTAAATAAAATTATTGTGTTCCTAAAATCGTTTAGAATCTCTTAGACCCAAAAAACAGGCCCAGGACAAGAAATAAGCCCCTTCAAGGGTGTGGTGCGATCCCGCAAAGCCAAGCGAGTAGTTCTATAGAAGGAGGGTAGAGCCCTACTGTGACAATATTATTTAAAAACCACTGACAAACGAACAAATTTTTTTATTTAGGAATTTACGCGATGGACAAATTTTTTTTTTAGGAATTTACGCAGTGGGTTTTAACATATTTTTGAGAAAAATTTCCTTAACTTAGTGGCGAAAAACCCAAAAAAAGTTATTTTGACATTATAAATCCGCCACAAACATTTAGATTTTATTTACAACAGTAGTTAGTTGTCCACACTGGCCAGTAAAATATAGAAACAAAATTTCATGGAAATTCACCTGGAAAACATTTTTTTTATACGCTTTGATATTTTTCGTTAAAAAAACACAGGCGCCCTTAAAACCCGTAGGTTTTAGACAGTTTTGAAAAAAAAAATTAATATTTGAAAAAAGAGCTTAAAAGAACATATTGACTCTATATTATTTTTCTTTTTGTTTTCGAATATATATAAAAATATCGCGACCAATCGACGTTTGACCTAACAAGAACTCGATCATTCAAATTTAGGCCAGAAATAAGTAAATTGCGACTTTTGCGGATATCCAAAAAGTGCTTTACTATAAAAGCAAACTGCTTGGTAAAAAAGAGCTCCATGAAAGCTTAAAATTAGCCCATATTTGCCCTATTTCCAATCTACTACTTTTAGAGGATTCTTGAAAGGTAAAATAGACACCCTGCCTAATTAAGTTAAGATTTGGTTTACTGATTCTAAATTGCTGCTTGTGTTCCATAATTACTTTTACAGGAAAAGAGGCGCGAACTATAGTTACAATTTAATATGCACACCAGGGAATTTCAGACAAAAAACTTTTATCGCGATATTTACTAAGGACTATAGTTTAAGGAAAGTTTGGTTTGAAGGCTGGTTTTAAGCCAAACTCTACCGCAACTAATAAAATATTTTTAACTTTTTTCTTAAAACAGTCCAAATAATTCGTAAAAATTACTAAAATTTGAGTAAACAAGAAATCTGAGAACTTTCAAAGTGACACGGGATTTCGTAATTCGAGTAATACATCATATAGTATAGGCCAATTTTTTGATGAGCGGACTGACGTCATTTTTGCCTCTAAAAACGTATTTCTTTGTTGTCAACAGTTCGCATGTCAAATAATTTATTGTTATCAATTTAAAGAAATAGTTGAAACAATCAACGATATGACTTTTTACATGTTTATTGTCATTTTCTAAAACAATGTACCAAATAGAGATCCAAATAAATGACGTCAGTCTGCTCATCAGAAAATTTTACTATATAGACTACTGCCTAGAGGTGGTTTATCTGCTTTAAATTTTAAAATATTTCATCACATCACGATTTGGTTGATTTAAAAAAAAATAGTATTGTAATTAGAGGAAAACCAAATTCCAGGCCGTTTTTGCTTTAATTGGGTTAATGTAAAGAAACACAATATGGCCTCTCACTTTAAGTTGATTCGCGGAGATCATTGCCCATCTAATTCAAGAAAAAAGCCTTTTATATAATATAAGTTTAAAATTAATTTCAAATAAAATAAAATGAAAACAAAGATTTCTTACATATAGACATATCTGGTTTGCTTAGAATTTTGCACACCTGATAAGAACTTTAAAAAAAAATGCGTTTGAAACTCCGCGGTACCTGGTAGCACGTAGTATCTTAAAAAGTGGTTTTTCACGCTATAAATCTTGTGATTTAATTTCGCGGTATACTTTTTGCGGTACATACCACTAATGCTTATGCAGCAGAGAATGCTCTTGTGGGAAACCATTGTATTTAATGTTAAGACAATACAAATGTAAATGTTATAAGATAAATTATCAATAAATGCTATATAATAATAATATAATGCGATTACAGCGTAAAACTACCGGCATAATCACAAAACGCGCAAACGTGACCATCTTCGCCTAAATAATGTATAGTACGGCACAAACTAAGGAATAGCGTATGTAAAAAATAGTAATACCAAAAGTTCCGCCGCTGTAACCGCGCAGAATATACCACGAAACCAAGAAAATGCATTTTTGGTTTTTTGGGAATTTCCCTATTTGCTTTTTGTTTCGGTGGTCATGCGCAGTTATGGGTGATATCATATTAGGTGCCGTTAAAAGCCTTGCGGGTAATTTCTTGCAGGTTAGGGCTCAAAAAAGTAATGTGTGATTTTAGAAATTCTACTAGATTTTTATAAAAATTCCACTGTTTTTCTTCCCTGAATTTCTCCCAGACATTGCCGTACGCCTAAAGTCCATACTGCAACTTCTTGGTGGCGTCCATCATAAATTAAGTAATGACGCAAGAGAGTAGGTAAAACTGTTACGAGGGGAGGGATTCGCAACTGCGTTTAGTTATCATTTGCAACTGAAAATGATAAAGAAAATAATAAAACATCTAAATATTTAGTTAAATGTATAAAATATATATATAAAAAAATATTTTAAATTTAAAAATATTCGTTACCTTATTTAAAGAGGGGTGGGAAAGAAGAAGGGATGAAGGGTATAGAAAATGTTACAAATATGGACAAAATGAAAATTTGGTGTTTTACGCGTATATAGATTTAAAGGGGTTTTTTTAATTCAGAAAGTACGGTTCTGATCCAAAATGAACAAAACACCAGCAACGAAATGTAATTTAAGTTTTTTGACAATCCTCAATCGATAAAAGTATATGAATAAAAGTTTCAATTTAGTTTTTTCATCATATTGAAGATGTGTTGTGTGAGGATGTTTCTTCTCATATAGACGTGTGCCAGTAGCGGCCGCAGCTTTCCCAAAACGGGGAGGGGGGCGTGAGAGCAAAATTTTGTTAAATGCAAAAATTAATGTATCTTTCGAGACTATATTGAGCCGCAAGCGAAAATTTTTGAAAAACTCAAAAATTGTACTGTTTTGATGAAAAACCGGCGATTTTTTAAATTAATTCTCGGGAAAAGGGGGGGGGGGCGATCACCCCCACCCCCACCCTCTTGGAACCGCCACTGCCTCTGCAAATTTAGGATTGTCGACCAAAATATCGCAAAATTTAAAGCGTGTACCAAAATAGCGAGGACCTAAATCGCGCAAGATCAAAATGGCGCAAAATTTAAAAAAGCAACTTTTTTTTTAACAGAAATACATCAAATTAGAAAATGCACATTAAACCATCAAAATTTGGAATCTGTATGTAAAATATTTAGAAAAAACGTAAAATAACGACCCAACCCCATCCAACCTATCCCAAATGGACACAACTCAACCCAACCCAAAGATTCCTCCTTTATTTAAAGTTTTATATTTCGAGCTTCTACCTTGCTCGAATAGCAAGCGCGATTTTTAAGTGATTTATGGCTCCGCTAATTATACTGCGCGATTTTTGCTTTGTGCGGTTTTAAATTGCGTGATTTTGGTCCGCGCTTTTTGGTCCGCGCTCAAAATTTTGTGACATTTTGGCCGCCAACTCAAATTTAGGGATTAAAAGCGATAAAAAAAGTAAAAGTATGTCAGCCAATTAACAGAGTATTTTTAGTTAAAAAGCCCATAAACAGAGATAAACCTACCGGCAACTTTTTTTTTCCATTCTTTTCACAAAATTTTTGGAAACCCTCTCTTTGCTTCATGCGAAATCACTTAATAATTATGGTAAATTCAAAATTCCAACAAGTTTTACTTAAGTATAAAGAAAAATCCGCAAAACATGCGTCCCATGGTCGTAAACCTTAAACTATCTTACTAAATATCACCCTTAATGAGAGGTACGATTAGCACCCCAAAAGAAACTTTTTTTTGTAAATTTAGTAGTATGCGATATTTTACTTCTCTGCTTCTTTAGGAGATATTATGGAGCCTGAGATTTTTGGCACACGCTGTATATTTCAAACCAAAGGCGGACCCACGAGTATTTCCCTAGTCTCAATTGTATAGGTAGGGATCATCAAGTTGTTGTTTACTTTAGATTTACGCACAAAAGTAAATGTACCACCAGTGAAAATTTTAGAAAATTCTTTGCAAACATGTACTAAAAATCTCATTTTTTACATGTTTGTAAACTTTTTTGCATTTTAGAGGTAAATCTCTCTTCCTCTTCAAATACAATTTCTCACTAAGCAGCTGCTGCTTGTTAAATGAAGTTTTTTACGTTTCATTCCAATCGTATACCTATTTCTCTTGGTTAGCTGAACGAAAAAAAAAAACTAAAAATAAAGAAGTCCCGTACAATTGTGTATCCCAATTAACACTCTAAAGGCTAACAAAGGAGTCCTTTAAACAAAGAAGGCTCTCCAGGTCGTGTTTTATCACTTTGCTTCATCAGGGCTAACAAAAAGTGTGGCACTTCAATTATTTTATAATGGATCTCAGGTCATGCCTTATAGCTTCTTTGGCTTTGGGGTTAATTTATTGGAGTCAGCTTATTTGATACTCAAAAGATATTTTTCAGAAAAATTAATATCGCAGTTTTTATTTGTTATTAATAATTATATAATACTTTTATTTACAAGGCGGAAACATTTTAGCTTAAGCGAAAGCTCAATAGTTTCTTTAGATATTAAATGATTTTAGTATATCAGTTGTACGTTATTGTTTCGAGTATTGTTTACATATACAAACGCTAGATAGTGCAAAGTATCAAATAGCTGATTAACTCTGTTGTCGTTAACGTGACAGAAATTCAGTAGAAATATTTGACGTTCGTAAATGGTTATTATTGCTACAAAAATTGCTACAGGTTTTTATATAAACAAATTCAATTTTGGATATAAATTAAATCGTTAAAACCATTCTACACGCAGCCCAAAAAAATTAGAATCCTATGATTGGGACAAAATATTTCTACTGATATTGTCCTTTCTATATATACTTTTTCAGCGAAAATTCCATAAAATCAAAATCTGCTGACTAATATCAAAAATACGCCCCTTTCTAAAAAAAAACATTGCACACATTTGGCTTCACAATAAAAGTATAGGGATTTCCTAAATGGTAGGAGATACGAAATGGTTTAGATTAGGGCAAAGTTTCGCAATTTGACGCTTTGCTTAAAACCAAAAAAAAAGTTTACAAATTTTGGGTAGTTCCGAAAAAAACCGAAATCTTTATTTTTAGTTTTTATTTTACTGCGCCCTTATTCTTAAAGCTGTCAAAAAACGCTTAAGACTTCTTTAAGATCTACCTAATAAAGAGTTCCATTTTCAAGATTTGACATTTCTGTGTGACAGGAGCACTGTCAAGTTAATTTTTTCTTAAGGACACATGCTTTTTTCTCCTACCGTTTGGTTCTTAAAGGATAAAATATATTTTAGAACCTCATTTTAACAAGTACTAGACTTTTTGAGTTAATGGACCATCATCAGCCCAAATTCAAAGATTAAAAATCAAAGAAAAAAATGGATTTTTAAAATATAAGGTAAAGTTATTCTTTTATAACAAAATATCTTGAGTAAGTTAAAAGTAAAAATTAAGTTTGGGCTGATGATGGTTAATAAACCCAAAACGTCAGTTGACTTGTCAAAATAAGGTTGCAAAATGTTATCTGTCATCCTTTATGAACCAAACGACAGAGAAAAAAGGATGTGTCTATAAGAAAAAATTAACTACATTGCTCCTGTCACACTGAAATGTCAAGTCTCAAAAGCGGTCCTCTCACTATGTAGATCTTAAAAAAGTGCCTGTAGAAAATTTTAAGCGTTTTTTGACAGCTTTAAGAATAAGGGCGTAGAAAAATAAAAACTAAAAATGAAGATTTCGGTTTTTTTTGCTTATCTCAGGAATTATCCGGAATTTGTAAACTTTCTTTTTAGTTTTGAGCAAAGCATAAAATTGCGCAACTTTGCTCTATCTCTTACTATTTAGTATATCTCCGTGGTGAGCATCGAATTTGAAATACCCTGTATATACTTACTAGACCAATACATTAGAACATACCTTTCTGGAATTCCCCGTATACTCAGCTATCAGATATAAATTATAACTCGAATGAATCAAAGCCTAACATTACCAGTTTAAATTTTTAAAGTAAGAACATTTATAATAAATAAGTTATTAACACTTTACCCAAGAACTCGATAAAATGTTTTTAAAACCTCAAAATGTATCTAAGAATGTTATTGTTATTATTATTTTGATTATTACTATTTTTTTTCACAGGTGCTCCGGGAGGGCAGCCTGTGTATCGGAAGCAAGTGCTTCAAGATCCACCGGCATCGGTGTTGAGAACTGATCTAGGAATGGACAGAGTTTGAAGGATGACCGCTTTTTACATTACTCTAATTACTTTTTCAGGTAAGTTGAGTTGTTTTATTTTTTCTTTCAGATTTTTACGGATTAGTCTCGTTACTGTTAATATAATTTGGATTATGCAGAGCTCGTCGTCCAAAATGGGGACCCTTCAGGGGTCTGCCTAAGAGCGCGGAATGGCGATAAAGAAAGAGTAGTTGCCGAAAAACTGAACGTGTATTTTGAAAATACGAATTCGTTTATTGGTTTATAAAATAAATACATCCTTATAACCTTCACGTTCTGCCAAAGACAAATTTTCTTAGGTATAAGTAAAAAAAAGACAAAAATATGATTTCGAAAAAGGAAAACAATATATATATATTTGTCCAGCCCCCTTATTCAGTCCCGATACACTCTTAAGACTACCTAAGACCCACCAGAACCAACATAATTGGGTGTGTATATAAATTGAAAATAAGCTTTTTAAAACTATAACTTCTTGAGCATGCGCAGAGGGGAAATTATTTTTTTTATTAAAAAAGTAGCAAACTCAACAATCGTTTCCAGACCCGCCACACTTTCCAGTTTATTTAGTCCCGAATATACCAATCCCGGATATATCACCGACTTTTCATGCCCAGCGGTGTTGCCAGGTTAGTCGGACTCTTAACGTCGGTTATATGTGCGAAAAAGAAAACGTTTGTGATGCGATCCCACGTGATCCAGTAAAAAGGCGTGTAATCGATGGTAGTTTTGTTTTAACTGTATATAAGTAAGCTTATTGCCAATATGGCATTAAAAGGCAAAAAAACGGGAGGACAAAAATTCATTCTAATTTAGTGAATAGTTCTATTTAATTTTTTTTATTGAGTTAATATGAAATCTCTTCTATACATATAATAGAACTATAGATAGGGGAATTTCATTTACATTTTTTTATGTTGGTCTTGGTTCCTACCTAAACAATGTAAATACCAAAAATGCATTTTTTTACGACTCGTGAACAAAGTCTCTATATAGACCATTTCTGTACATCATAATTTTTAGCAAAACACTGGTGAAGCGGGTCTTCAGCTAGTATTTCATTTTTGTTGGCAAATTTAGTCATTAGATATCCAAAAAGAAACGTACTTAAACATTCTTTTCTATTTTAATTTATTTTTAGTTTACCTACCCTTATGTTTTGACTGCGGTACCATACCTATTTTACCTATAGAGCGAGGCCCAGCCCAGAGGATACCTCCCCCTACCCTCGTGGGATTTTCCGACACATCTTTGTTGATATTGTATCTACTTTGTACTAAGTTTTACTTGTTTGTCAATTGCGGCCAATACACTGGGACGATCCCCCCCCCTCCTCCCGAAGAAAAGTTGGTACAGTAAAATGGTCACTACAGAAACTAATAGAAGACCAATTTTTCTTCAAAAAAATGTTACTTATAAGTATCGGTTCATTAGTTCTTGAGATCCAAAGGTTTTTTTCAACAACAAATTTTGGAGAGGCTTCTGCTTGAATTTTAACAATTTTTGCCTGCGATGATATAAAACCGTTGATACACTTTTCATTTTTAAAATTTCGTTTCAAAATATTTTGCCTGCGATTTGATGTCAAAAATGGCATTTTAAGTGTCATGTTCGCAAAAATTTTTGCCTGCGGCGCATTTTAGCAAACGAATTAAGGGTAAATAAACAACTGAAATTTCTAAAACCCCATCAATATTTACGATTTTAGTTTAATTTTAAATCAAAAATTGCATTTTAAGTGTTATTTTCTCAAAAAATATTGCCTGCGCATTGAACCATGATTTCGATATGAAATTTTGGATAAATAAATAATTTTAAATTTGGTTAATGGGCCCCATCCCTTTGCATTTGAGCCCAGGTCCGCGCTTGTAAGCACCTGTTTTCTTGTACCAATTATGTTCACATTATTACTTCAAATTCAGTTTTTAGTATTTAGTTATCCTTAACCCCCCCCCCCTCCCCGAGAAGTCAATTCCTGGGTGTACCATTTATGTTCACATTATTAGTTCAAATTAAGTTTTTAGTATATAGTTATCCTTAACCCCCTCCCCTTCCCCCGAAGTCAATTCCTGGGTGCACCACTGGAATATTACCATAATACTTATGGTTAATTTAAAAAAAAAATTCTTTAGACGTGAATATGCATTCTTCATTAAGGCATTTCTGACAGCGACTTCCGAAGGTTGAAAAAGTTCTAATAAAGAACGAAACGTCCCGAGGAATGATGTTGTCTCTTTTTTCCATCCTATAAACCAGCCTTTATCCCACGAAAAAATTTGAGTAAAATTTTTTGTAATTTTTTCTTATAATTTTTTTAAAATTTTGGAGAACCACGCATTTAAAATCTGTTTCTTACGAAAGCGTAGAAGGGCCACAAGCAATTTTTATTTTAATTCTCACTTTGAACTCGGAATTCCGACTTTAAACTCAGAATTGCGACTTATATCTCGGAATTCGTACTTAAAACTCGGAATTTCGACTTAAAACTCAAAATTTCGACTTACAACTCGGAATTCCGACCTAAAACTCTGAATTCCGACTTTAAACTCGGAATTCCGACTTTAAACTCGGAACTCCGACTTATAACCCGGAATTCCGATTTTAAACTCAGAATTCTGACTTAGAACTCGGAATTCCGACTTCAAACTCGGAATTCCGACTTACAACTCAGAATTCCGACTTTAAACTCTGAATAGTACTAAACAACCTAGGTAGAACAAGCTATATTTTTTTTAATATCTAGTACTCGTAATAACCCCTCCGAGGGTCACGTCAATCTTGAAATCACATTTAAGGGTGCATTTTTTTGAATAATTTTTAATAAGTAAAAAAATACCTTTTAGAACAAAATACTATTTTAAGCAGTAAAAAATTATAAGTTATTTGTGAAACATTACTTATAAATTCATTCATTGGAGTACAGTGTTTTATAAAATAGTTTAAGCACTTTAGGGTTTAAATAAGTACGTTTAATCCCTTTTTAGGGCCAAAAGTGGCACTTTTAATCCTCAAGGGATTAAGAAAATTACTCCCTAAGGGATTAAAAGTAAATTTAATCCCTCAGTTTAGCGATTATAAATAAATTTAATCCTTCAGGGATTAAAAAACAATTAATCCCTGGAAAATTATTATTAAATTTATCGCAAGTCAAGCCAAACAGCACTTGATCTTGGCCAAGATTTCATTCTTAGCACCCTTTCTTGTAGTCGACTAACCATTTGGCGTAGAAATAACGTGATTTTTACAATAATCTTTTCCTAAAGTGCATAAAATAAATATATAAACCTCGGGACTAGAGCGTCTTTTAATCCCTTCTTAGCGAATTGTAGCCCGACCGTAGGGAACAACAAACCTTTCGCCGAAGGATTAAAAGTAGCACTTTAGTTCCTAGGTTTATAATAATGACCCAAAATAAAACTAAATATTTTTAATCGGTTTTAAGTCTTAAAAACAAAAAATATCGCAGTGGGAAGTTATCGACGTTGCTGGAAAATTTGTTTTATCAATTTTTACTTTTTGGAAGTTCTTAATTTTTGTGTGACCAATTGAATATGAGGTAGTTTATTTTGCAGTCAAAAGAGCACTGGATTATAAAAACGAGAAAAAATAACAAAATGATAACAAATTAACGCGATTGCAAAACCATTTATTTTTACCTCGCAGATAGCTTACAAGAAACCAAATCGAAGGTGTCATAATACTAAGATTTTTTTCAATATTTTGGTCGCCAGTTTAAAAAAACATAAAAAAAATTAAACCCCTCCCTCTTGTAAACTTTAATTTAATATAATGAACACTGGAATTCTCAATAGGATTCAAGCAATTTACAACTATTTCTGTTAATGAATATGATTTTTATTAACCTCCTCCCCACTGAAAGTTTTCCAGAAAAGGTCCACAAAAGATAAAAAATTTAAAAACACCCAGAAAAATAGGTTATGAAGAGACCGTGATATTATAAATGTTATTGTTTTTCAAAAGTCTAACTTTTATAACACTGGCCCCCTCTGATTTTTGACATTTACAGTACTAAAAAAAATATATATTAAAAAAATAATATATTGGAAAAATGTTGGAAAAAAATATATTTTTTTTTATTACTGTCTCTTTTCAAAATAAGCTGAATTTAACGGATAATGAAAAAAAATTATCTCAGGTAGATAAATAGTAAAAGAAAAAAAATACTATTAAATGTATTTTTTTTCTCCATAGAAAAGACTTTCATCGTTTTTGTTGTAAGTGTAACAATTTAAGAATAAAAAAACGCTGTTTTGGTCCCCCCTCAATTTTCTCCAGCCGAAACTATAAAAATGTTACAAAAAAAAGTTAAATATAAGCAATGCTCAGTTTTTTAAGGATAATTTATATAAAAAAAATTAATGAATTTTTGCTGAATTTTTGGGTCGTAAAAAAATTGTATTTTTTTATTTTTTTGGGGGTGCTAAAGTCAAATTGCGAGTTATAACTCGGAATTCCGAGTTTGAAGTCGGAATTCTGAGTTGTAAGTCGCAATTCCGAGTTATAACTCGGAATTTGACTTAAACCCCCCAAAAAAATAAAAAAATTAAAAAATACAACCAATACAGCGTATTTTTATTCTCAAACTGTTACACTTACAACAAAGATGCTTTGGTCCCGAGGTTTATATATTTATTTTCTGAACTTTAGCAAAAGATTATTGCTAAAATCACCTTGTTTCTACGCCAAATGGTTCGTCGACTACAAGAAAGAGTGCTAAGAATAAAATCTTGGCCAGGATCAAGTGCTGTTTGGCTTGACGTGCAATAAATTTAATAATAATTTTCCAGGGATTAAATGTTTTTTAATCCCTTAAGGATTAAATTTACTTTTAATAACTAAAATGAGGGATTAGATTTACTTTTAATCCCTTAGGGAGTATTTTTTTAATCCCTTGGGAATTAAAAGTGCCACTTTAGTCCCTAAAAAGGGATTAAACGTACTGTACGCCAATGAATGAATTTATAAGTATTTTTTCAATCATAACTTATTGTAAAAAAAATTATAATCAAAAAATCAATATTTAACATTCCCTTTCTGGGAAAGATATTTTTTGCTGCTTTAAATATTATTTTGTTCTAAAGGGTGTTGTTTACTTATTAAAAAATATCCAAAAAAATGCACCCTTAGGTGTGATTTCAAGGTTTACGTCACCCTCGGAGGGGTCATTACGAGTACTAGATATTAAAAAAATATAGCTTGTTTTACCTAGGCTGTTTAGTACACTGAACTATTATGCCTTTTTTTGTAAAACCTTTTAGTTAAGAGTAATATTTTTTTTTATTACCATCATTTTTCTTAAAAATTGGCTAAGAAAGTTATGGGATTTTTGTGTTGTATCCTTGAGTTTTTTCAATGGTACTTAAAAAACCATGGTTTTATTATTTGTGGACAGAGATTTTTGATGGAGATATAAAAAACTTATTTTCCAAGTCCCTTACCGCCACTTCTAGAAGGTAAAACATGGAGAACTGTATAAGAGGATGTTTAAGAACAATCTGTGGGCATCCAGAGAAAACTTTACTTTTATTTAAATTTAGCTCCAATCCCATCAGCGGCCGAATCGTTGTATTTATACATCATGCAGGGTTGCCAGATTTCGGGTTTGAAGACGCCGATTGCATATGGCAATTAGATACAGCAAGTCACACTCGACCGAAGCGCCCTCACACCGGCCGAACCGCGAACTAATCTGTATATAATATGATGTATCACCGTTTTTTCAGACCCGGCTAAAAATTCATCCCTGGCACCCCTCAACCCCCCTTAGTGCCGCCCTATAGCTAAACGTTACCAGACCCGACATCGGGTCTGAAAGCGTCAATTTTGGTCTGTATAAGCGGTGAAGTATAGCGATTTGGGTCTGTATAGACGGTCAAACAAATGTATATATATATATATATATATATATAAAACATAATGAAAATAAGAAAGAAAATAAAGCTTCTAGATATGCCTTAGAACAAACGGTAAAATATTTTTGTTTAAAAATGAAGGATTTTTTTTAAAGAAATGTCATCGAAACACTGAATACTTTAAGAATATAAATGAAAAGTGGTTGAATAAGCAAATTATTTGTACAGTTACTAAAATTGCCGAAACAAAAACTGCTAAGTTTGTTAATATAAAATATGTACGCTCGTATTTAAAAATTATGTCATATCCTAGTTTTTTAAGGATTAATATCAAGGTTGTTAGGTAACGTTGCAGATGGAAATAATATCATGGATGTAGTGTTTCACAGTGACTTAGAAATGAAAAATTAAGATTATTCAAACAAGGTAGAGTGGTTCAAATTAAGTAGTCATTTAAAAGAGCTCTAAAAATTTATTAAAACCATTAATGATCTTATTTATTTTTTAGTATTGTAAATTGCACTTGTTAATCAATTGTTAATTTTTATTTTATATGCAAATAAAACATTGTTTGCATAAGTATTCATTGTTACATTAATGTAGTTGATAAGTGGGCTAAAATATAGTGAAATACCCTGTACAAACATTTAGTATGTAAAGAAATAATAATTTTAGATATTATTATTAGTTTTTACATGTAAAGAACAATAAGTTAAAAAAACATTTTAATATTACTTAGTTTTTCGATATACTTGAAAGAATATTAAAACATTAGTTTAATAGATATAAGTATAAATAAAAAAAATAAGTTTTATTTTTCAGTAGGTATGCTTATAATCTCCAGTACTTTTATACAATATAATAAAGTTAAAGAAATTAACCATATTGATATTTTCAACTTGAACTTTAACCCATACTGGGGTTATATTAGATAGGGAAATTTTGAAATTTTTGTAAACAATGCTTTTTCTTATCCTAAATAACCTTGCATGAAAAAAAATATTAATTTTAAATATTTTGAAAAATAACATTTTTTTTCCAAAAAAGCTTATATTTTTGACACTGTGCGGCGCCGCGGGGCGGCGTGTCGTTATACAGTTCGTTACAATATTCGTCTTCCGCTATTTTATGCGCTTCAGGACAAAAATATAAAAGCCAAAATGAAAATATATTGAATGATTGGTACTTTTTTACAAAAATTTACGGCAATATCTAAATTTGACAAGTTCCTATTGGCTATCATGAGTCCAAGGTACAATCAAGTAGGCATCGACCGCAAAAACAATAATAAGTTCTACGTTTTCATGCAGAACTGAATATGTTTTCAATGCGATTTTCTTTTTTGTTTTAAAATTATTTTAAGCTTTTGACATTAGTTTTTATCAATTTCACTTTTTGTTTGTTTTTTAAAACCAGAAAGTTTACAGCAGAATCATAACAAGAGTATATACCTACTTTTTACACGAATATTGAAAGTGCTTACATCTTATTAATGGTGTCTTTAGTCAATTTGATACGATACCCATTTTCATGCAGTTAGATCCCGATACGATCTCAAAAAAACGGTATTGAACTTAAGCAGGACTAACGAAAAAAAGAGTTCGATTTGCCGCGTTTTCGTGGAAGTTTTAAAAGTGATTCCTATTGAAAGCGTATTCAGTTCTACATGAAAACGTAGTAAATGTTGTGCATAATTATACATTTTGTATTATAATATGTTAAGGACACCCACATATCAAACTAAAAGATCCTAATAATTACATTTAGCATAAGGTGCATATTTAAGAAAAAAAAATATAAACTTTGAACTATTTATCTTTGATATAGACATACACATAGCTTTAATTAAATATAAAAGTAAAAATCTTTGACGTAGCTATTTTTTGAAGCGACATTTTTGGATGCACTTCTAATTTTTTTAAGCGGTCTCCAGTTTTTAAGACCAAATTTTAAATCCTTATTAGTGGACACTGGATAATCCTATAAAAAATATCTCAACTAATTTTGGATATGTTGTAGAACTGGTGCTAATTAAAGAAATGGATAATTTTTATTTCGATTCTATGACTAGTTTCTGAGATATTCGCTAACAGCCATACACTGTTGTTTTAATTTTAAAAAATACGGGTCTCTGTATAATAAATAAAAAGAAGTGACTAAAATTATTTCTAAACGGGAGACAAACTGTATGCAAAAGTCTAGTGTTATTGTTGGCGGATGCGTAGTTTTTATACGGGGGACAGTCAATGCTAATTTTCGAATTTCTGCTGCAAGCTATTTCGATAATCTAAAGGTTTGTTTGAGACATAATATTATAGTTTAAATTATTTGTTGGTAAGGAAAATAGGTTTGGTTTGGGTAACTTAAAGGAGTTCATAAGAAAATATTTTCCTGTTGCTTAAAAAAATTACTTTAGGCAGCTTAATCGGGTTCACGATATTTTGTGAGCAGCAGAGTAGACGCAAATCACATAAATATCGTAATTTGTAGCCTTCATGCAGCTGCACAAAGGGCGATCCAAGATATCTCTAAAATACTTTGCATCTCATTTCTTTTTTGATCATTTCTCAAAATCGATTCGGTGATATTCAATTCCGTTTCCACAAAAGTACCTAGTGCCAAACTATTTTCTATCACACGTGAATTTTTGAAACCGATTATATCTCAAACTAAATAAGATACTTTTTGATGTTGAGTCTCATTTTAATAGATTTTTTGGGAGAATTTACAAATAGTGCAACATTTTGGAAATTAAGCGTTTGTGTCAACACTTTTTAATAACTGACGTCAAAATGACCAAAAATTGATAAACTGCATACGTAAATGTGTAATCGCTCAAAAGCTTTATTATGACACGCAACGTCCTATGGTACCTTATTTAGTTTATGAGATAATCGCTTTTAAAAATTGAAATTTTAAGAATTTGATTAAAGGTATCTCGAAAACCAGTTGTTCGAAACCTAAGAGATGGGCTATTTTTAAGAAACAAATTTTATAAGAATCTCAAATTTTGTATCAAAAAGAGGAGATCGTACAAAAAAAATTAGAATTGCCCCCAAAAATCCCCCTCCAAATAGACGTCAAAGATTTTAATATTTCTATTTAATTAGAGCTGGGGGTAATTTTTTATTGAATATGTGGCTTAGGCGAACTGTGCAATATTAAAAAATAGAGACATAAAGCTATTTGTAACTCATCGCGGTTTACGTATCCGCATCTAGCGAGAACCAAACACATTAATTGGTCAGAAACTTGTATCACGTTCGAAAAGAGCAGATATATGCTAATCCAAGATGTTCTTGAACGCGATAGGTGTTGAGATGCGTTAGATATCACGTATCGTTACTGCACACGTATCGTATCTCAGCACCTATTGCGTCCAGAAACACCTTAAATTAGCATATATCTGCTCTTTTCGAACGTGCTACAAGTTTCTTACCAATCAATGTGCTTGGTTCTCGCTAGATGCGGATACGTATACCGTGATAAGTTACAAATAGCTTTATGTCTCTAATATGTTTTACTTTTGATTTGTATTCTAGCGCATGCTGCTTCCGACACTACCTAACCCCTACTCATCTACAGCACCATTTCAATTTCTATAAAATCCCGCATAAATAGCATTTCCCTTGCAAAAAGTCCCTGCTTTTTCTATTGAGATCTGAGAAAGTGTTTTTGAAATGCCTTTATACCTTAGATTACCTACAACTCCATAAGACTTATACAGCGTGTTTCAATTTCGATTCTTGAAGATAAGGCATAGGATAGGATAAAGTTTAAATTAAAGAAAGACGACAAGTCACCTGTGAAAATGAGGTAAATTAACCTGTTTTAAAAAAATTCCAAACTACTCTCAAATAAAAACCAAAAGCAATTCTGTTGTCTGTGAGAGACTTTTAATTAAAGTAATATAGCAAACATTGGATTATTTAAATACAAAATATATGTTTTAATTTAAGCTTATAGAACTGTATTAAAAAATGAATATTTTTTTATATCTTTTTTGAAATCATCTAAAGTCGCACTTCGGAATTTTATGAATCTCTACGAATTTTATGGTTTCGAATTCAGATAAGTACGTTTCTAGTCTCTCTCTCTCTTCTTCTCTTTGGCTCTACCCTTCAGGGTAATTCGCCAGCACTCCTCGTACGTTTCCAGTCTCTCGGCTTGTCCGTCTCTCACTTTGTAGCTACTGTAAAAATTGTGTATTTGTTTTCTTGCCGGTGAAAAGCTCATAAAAATATTAGTTTAAAAGGGTCAAAAATAAAAAAAAACTTTTTTTTATACCTTTGTTAAAAACATGATTTTAGTAACTGTCTGCAGATAACTAAAGCATGGCTTTTTTGTTTACCGATGCAAAAAAAAACTTTTTTTTTATCACGGCTGCAAAAAAAAGATTTCTGTCCGTTTTTTACCCAAAATTAAAGAAAAATAGCGAAAAATAGTAATATTGAAAAATTCTTATTATTCTTGCCTAAAAATTAAGCCATTTCTGGTAGTTTTCACCAAGTATTTACAAAAAAATCATTTAAAAACATCGGCAAAATATCAAACTGTCAAAGATTAAACGTCCAAAGCATTGTTATATCAGTTATCAGCCGCCTTGATTTATAGTGTAAAGATGGTGTCTTGCGAGAAGTGCTCTTCGTTCAAGATTTCCTGTTTTTCTTGGATTTTCTGATAAAGGTATTTAAGAAAAATAGTGTTTACAACACGCGGCTAAACTGTGTTTTTTTTACTCGTGTTTTTAAATACCTCGCTACGCTCGTTATTTAAACCTACGCTTGTAAAAAAGCACTATTTTAGCCACTAGTTGTGAAAACTACTACTTATAAATCAACTTTGTATGCCCTATAAGTCAAAAGTAGCCTCTATTAAGATTTAGGTTGCCACTATTCTATTAAAAAATTTTATCCAAAACTGTTTAGGCGTTTTTGCATGATTAATGGACAAAAATCTTTGTTTATTGGCGATAAAATTTTTGACAACATAAACAGTGTGTCCCAAAAGTCTCGATTAATTGATTTTTTGGGAGAATTATGTTTTTTTCAAAAGAAACTTATATGGGATCATTTTAGGTAAAGTAAATACCAAACACTTTGAGTTACATTTGTGTGGAAGAGATAGGAAAATAAATTTACAAAATTGATTTCTAAATAGTAGTATTCACAACTCGCGGCTAAATTGTGCTTTTTTTTAATCGCGTTTTTAAATACCTCGCTACGCTCGTTATTTAAACCTACGCTTGTAAAAAAGCACTATTTTAGCCACTAGTTGTGAAAACTACTATTTAGAAAACAATTTTGTATGCTCTATAAGTCAAAAGTAGCCTCTATTAAGATTTAGGTTGCCACTATTCTATTAAAAAATTTTATCCAAAACTGTTTAGGCGTTTTTGTATAATTGATGGACAAAAATCTTCGCTTATTGGCGATAAAATTTTTGACTACATAAACAGTGTGTCCCAAAAGTCTCGAATAATTGATTTTTCAAAAGAAACTTATATGGGATCATTTTAGGTAAAGTAAATACCAAACACTTTGCGTTACATTTGTGTGGAAGAGATAGGAAAATAAATTTTTGTTAATAAAAAACTTTTAAAAAACAAGCTTTTGTTTAATACAATCAAAAGTAGAAAATAATTTTTTATCTTTCTTATACCATAATATAATTGTGTCTTCAGCCTTAAAAAAAAGCGATGAGCGCAAAGTAAAAATTTTATCTTTAGGTATCGTATGTCGGTCACATCGACGATTCACCTAAGAAACAGTTGTATTACTCTATAACCTAAGGACATTTTCAAAAGCTTGGCAAGCGCGGCAATCTCACTCGTTCTCCGCTTCTTTAGATTAAAGCATTATGTTTATCATCTCTTTGTCACCGTAAAGTTAAAATTTAAAAGTTTTTTTCAATAAAAATTATTTTTTTTATTTTTATATTTGTACCCTTAATGGTCCATTTTGAATCCGTCATATTGAAATTTTCAAATCTGATCACAAATTCATAATCCCTTTCCTTAAATACCCCTCTATTTTCATTGAAATCGAAAAAAATAAATTTTTTTCACTCTCTAATTCCCTCGTTAGATTAGAGGGAGGTAGGTACATAGTCAATTAAAATTGGTTAGCAATTCCGCTATATTGAATTTTCAGTCTGATCAAAAATTCATCCCAAAAGCCCCCGTATACCAATTTTGGTTAAAATCGGACAAACTTAGGTGTTTTCCTTCCTCCACTCCCCCCGTAGGGGAGAGGGGTGCCTAATAATGACATATTATTGCATTGTTATAAGTTAGTCAAAATTGGTTAGCAAAAGATGACCAAGCATCGTCCATCTTGAATGCGCCATATTGAATTTTTAAAGTCTGATTAGAAATTCGCTATCTCCATTCCCAAGTGCCTCAACACACCAAATTTCAACGAAATCGGGCGTACTTCAACTGTACACTATATTCTTGTGTTGTCACCGCAACTATATAAGCATGCAAAATGTCGGAAAGTTGGTCAAAATTAAGTTGCAAGATTCCACACGAACAAATATACGTAGATGCATTGTAAGTTAAATAAACGCTTGTAATAAGTATCAAATATTGGGTAAGTTAATCTCGATTTCCCTATCTCTTACATACAAATTTGAAATTCAATATGTTGGAGAAGATAAAAGATAGACCCACGTTATTTGATGTTTTTGAAAAGCCTATTTTTTATTGATGTAGAAAATAAGATAATATCCTATTTAACAAAAGATAATTTTCTGCCATATTTACTTTTGGGACACCCTGTATATAGCATATACATATAAAATATAAATATAACACAAAAAAAAATGAAATAAAAAAGAAAAGTCCAGATACACTCTGAAAAAGTATTGATAGACCCCGAAATAAACGGAATATAGCCAGGAAAAGTTTGTCTACCGCCTGGAAAAGTCCGGATACACCCTGGAGAAGGCAGGATACACTCTGAAGAAGCCTGGGCACACCCCGAAAAAGTTGGATACATCCAGAAAACGTCTGGAGATACCCTGGAAAAATCTGGATACACTCTAAAAAAGCTTGAATACATCCTGGAAAAGTCCGGATGCACCCTGGAATAGTCTGGTTATACCTCGGAAAATCCTAGATACGTCCAGAAAAAGTTTTGATACACCCAGAAAAAGTGTGGATACACTCTAGAAAAGTCCTACCGACTCAACCCAACCTAAGCCAGCCCATGTGTATACGATTAGTGGTTTTTTATATTTTTTCGTGCGCGAGGGAAGATTTGGAGTAAATTTCTACATAATTTATTTAATTTTTAGCTTATTGGTGTTTTTAACGACTTTTTGGGATTTTATTTATTTTAGGTTTTTCAAAATTTTTAATGATCTTTTAGTTCTTTACAGAAAATGCACCTCATAATGGTTGGGTGGCCGAAACGCGTCGCAAAATAACAAAAATATTTGTAAAGTATTATGGATATTTATTCAACTTTTAAGTAGATCCAAACAGCTTTACACCAGAGCAATTTGCGAATTAATAAATAACCGGCCGGCATCCACAAGTAGGTAGCGTATCGGCGTGCCGATGTCGCACGAAAAGTGTCGGGTTCGAGTCCCGGCTAGGTGCATGGATATTTTGTGTTTGCCTTTAACTTGGTTTGCTATTATGGATGAAAAGTTCCAGGGGTAAAAACACTAAAAATAAATTTAAAAAAAAATAAAAAAAACATATATAACTAAAATTATCTGAAACGTTTAACCAAAGCATTTTTCTTTAGTAAAATTAATTTTAATTTTATATAAAATTACCAGCTGTTACCAACAACTTCGTTTGCTCCCTACCTCCCTCTTTCTCCCACTCTCTCATCCCCCTTTCTTCTGTCTATCTATTCAGGAAGTGGATATAAGTATCGCCACAAAAGCAACTGACCAAGCAATTAACATTCAGAAATTGCTAAAATATCACAATATCTAAGAATATCCGACAGACTTGATCTTGAAAAAATATCTCCCTGCGGATTTTTAACATTATAAAAAAAAACGTTTGGGAATTACAAAGTCCAGCAACACGATACAACAATAAAATACAGATAAAAATATACAAATAAACTCTATACCTATCCATCGAAAAGGTATCTGGTTATCTTTTTTAATCCCTCGGTTTGAATAGGACGTTAAAAAAAACATCATTTGCTTTCATTCCCTAAATACACGGAAAAAACCCGACGACCAAACTCCGAAAAAAAAACACCCAAGAAAAAAAAAACCTGGAAACATTTTTTAATATGTGCAATATTAAGAAATAAGTTGAAAAACGTGAAAATCAAAATATTTTTTTATGTTAGGTTGGATGGGTAGTAGTTGGGTTGGGTTGGCGTTGGTTAGTTGTAATAAATTTTTGTTTGTGTTTTTTCTTGTGTCGTGTTCGTTTTTTTTTCGGAGTCTCTTTTTCTTAGATTCTTTAAGCCGAATAAACATTGCGGATATGTTGACTGCATGAAGTATCTGTGAGGATAGCTCAGTAGGTATAAGCTTTACACGCACGAGTTTCCATTAAAACCCAAGAAAAGAGAGTAGATTTAGAGCAAAGATACGCCTGATTGCAAGTTGGCGATAGAGCCAAAGATAAAAGTGAAGTGACAGGAGGAAAAGCGATGCCTGCTTATGATCTATCACTTAATAATTTAAAGCCTATGGCATTATGACACTAGCGTGTAACGCGCGTAAAATTTTCAGGTCATGTTAAAATTGCGAGTCAAGTTAAATAAACTTCGCGTCCTTAAGAGAAGAATTTTTTTTTTGGTCAGTGACCTTAGCTCAGGAAATATCGAAGTGACGTTGAAAATCAAAGAAACGAGGAAGCACTAAATACATTGCTTACCGGGATGCGTCGGATGAGCTGAATTTGAAATATGTTAGAGTTCTGACCTTCCTGATATTTTTTCCAAAAAAAATTGGGGGGTCATCGGTCTCGTTTTCGAGCAATATTTATTCGAAAAGGCGCCACTGGAATCTTGATAATAGAACTTTTTAAAGTTTTCCTATAATACCTTCGTACAAAAAAGAGATAGAAAGCTAAAACTTTGTAGATAAGGAACACGTTTCAAGAAGGTAGGGAGAGTTATAAAAACATTTTGCATTACCTACCTACAGGGTAGAATCAAAAATATATATCATATTAACAGAAAAGTTGTCTCAGAACTTGCGATTATTCTACAGAAAAATGCAAATTCGTATTAAAAATTAGTTCAAACATATTTACTATTAGTCCGACTAAATATGTTATTACGACTTATGCAGATTGGGTCGCGTCAAAAACTTACAGAGTGACTTAAATATTTTTCAAAACATACCAAATAAGTAGCGAAATGCTTATCGTTATATATGTTACAGCCTTAACGTTTCTTATATATTCGACGAAAAAATTGGAGGGGTCATCGGTTTCGTTTTCGAGAAATTTACAGTTTAATTATTCTAGAGTCATAGTTAAAATCTAGTACCTATATTACAATAGGTTTTGTACTTATATTGAATATATTTAGATTAATTTTCATAACAATTGCTTAGATTATTTAATACTTGCCTATAATCGCAGTTTCCCAGTTAACTTTTCTGTATAATATATGATGTACTTTTTGGCTCTACCGTGTAGGTGGATAACGCGAGTAATGCTAACCCTAATCTACAAAATAAAACATTCTATTTCTATTTTATAAAAAAGGTATTGGAGAAAAACTGTAATAAGTCATATAATTACAGAGCCAATGGCGTCCCTTCAAAGATATAATGATCGAAAACAAGCCCACTTCCTCAATTTTTTCCGGAAAAATTCAGCTTCACTAGCTCATCCCTGTATATTAGGATATAGGCATTTAATATACCTATTTTAAAATATATTTCAGTCACCCTGTAAGTTTTTGACGTGCCCAATTCGTTCAAATCGTCATAATATATTTATTACGCGTTGTCAACTTTCATTACGCATTGTAAACTTTGAAGTATATTCGCATATCATATAATGTACTTTTTGAGAGCACCATGTAGATAGGTAATGCCAAATATTTTATAAAAATCATACTTCGTTCTGGAAACGTGTTCATTATCTGTAAAATAAAGCTAGTTTTAGCTTCCTATCTCTTTGTTGTGCGAAGTTATAATAGAAAAACTGTAAAAAACTCCATTATTAAGATTCCAGTGGCTCTCATTTTAATAATTATTTCTCGAAAACGAAACCGATGACCCCCAATTTTTTTCGTCAAATATTTAAGGAAGTTTAAGGCTCTAACATATCTCAAATTCAGCTTTTGTAGGGCATCCCTGAGGCTAAGTATTACGGTATTTATTTGATATATTTTGAAAAATATTTGAGTCACTCTGTAAGTGTTTGACGCAACCCAATCTGCATAAGTCGATTAAGACGGACTAATAGTAAATATGTTTGAACTAACTTTTAATACGGAGTTTCAGTTTTCTGTACAATAATCGCAACTTATGAGATAACTTTTCTGTTTATATGATATGTATTTTTGAGTGTAGCCTGTAGGTAGGTAATGCAAAATATTTTTTTACACTATCACGAACTTCTTGAAACGTGTTTGTTATCTACAAAATAAAACTAGTTTTGGCTTTCTATCTCTTTTTTGTACGAAGTTATTATAGAAAAACTGAAAATAGTTCTATTATCAAGATTCCAGTGGCGCCCTTTCGAATAAATATTGCTCGAAAACGAGACCGATGACCCCCCCAATTTTTTTTGGAAAAAATATCAGAACGGTTGGGGCTCTAACATATCTTAAATTTAGCTCATCCGACGCATCCCGGTAAAGAATGTATTTAGTGCCTCCTCCTTTAAATAAAATAGAGACCGCATAAAAATCTTGAGGTAAATCACTCATCTTGGCGCAAATTCCGAAAACGTAGACCGCGGTTTCCGACTTTCCATAATTATGCCTTATTTTCTTTCCTATAATTATTGTATTAAATACAAGAAATTATTCTAATAAAGTAGTGATAGCGCCGAAAAAGTTCAGTTTAACGTATAAGAAAAGTCATTTAATGTAATATTTTGTTTTACCTTCTAGAAATCATTATTGAAATCAGTGTTAGGACAATCTGACAACCAGGGCAAAAAAGTTATTGAATTATTGTGTCACGTTTTGCCCATGCTCTCTAGAATAAACACGGTCTAGTAATTTTTTTGCTCCGCCCACCTGATAACGACACAAAGATATCAGCTGCTTTCTTTATTGATTTTTTTGATGGGTGACATTTGAGGTTATATTATTTTTGCATAAATTTTTGTATTGAAAATTGTTTTTCTTCATCATTTCTTTTCTGCTGGCCCTAATTAAATAGTCTGTGGTATTACTTACATTTTTTTCGTCATAGGTAACTGCATTTATACGTTTCCTTAGTTAAAAGGCTCATCACTAAATAATTAAAAAACCAAAAAAACAAGGCACCTTATAGTTTTAAATTTGCAATCAGTTTTATTGTATATAGTATTCAAAATAAGTCTTTCCTTCTAAATAACAAAATAATCACTCTCCCAAAAGTGCCTGGCAAAAATCAAGTACAAAATAAAATAGCTTTCAAAACAGGAAAAATAACGACTACATAACCTAACTTCTGAACAACGAACACGAACTAACTCCAACTCATCCGATGAATTTCTTGACGGAATCGATTACCAACTCATGATCTTAATTTTTATTTGGTGAAATATCAACGCACGCATAGGTCTTGCATCCATCATTTAGCACTAATGATGCCATTTTTTCATTTCTGGAAAGCTTATATTTAAGTCTAAATGACAAAGAATATGCAGCGGCCGTCTTTTGCGATTTCTCTGAGGCCTTTGATTGTGTCAATCTCCAACTTTTAGCAAAAAAATTATACATTTATGGTTTTAGAGGAATATCTCTGTCATAATCATTTACATCTGACAGACATTAATATGTGAAAAATGGAAATCAAAAGTCTGAGTTAAAGCCAATAAGGTATGGTGTTCCTCAGAGTTCGGTCCTTGGGCCCATTCTTTTCATCCTTTCAGAATGACCTCGCTAAAGTACAAATCCGAGGAAAACTTACTAACTTTGCTGATGATGCAACACTAAAGTGGAGTGATAAGTGTCGGGAAAGTTTAGAGAGAATGGTTGCTGAGGATATATTAAAAATTAAAAAATGGTGTGATTCGAATTATTTATGTTTTAATACTCAAAAAACAAAAGTTTTAAGTTTTAGATTTAATATTTCTAATGTACACTTGGAAGGTGGTACTATTAAAACTGATCAAAATATAACATTTTTAGGCATATATATTGACAATTAATTAAAATTTAATGAACATATGATTAACCTAAATAAAAAACTGTCATCAGGATGTTTTGCAGTCAGGAAAACTTTTAATGAACTCGGTTCAAAGATGGCAAAAGACACCTATTATGCATTAATAGAGTCAAACTTAAGGTACGGAATTCCTTTCTGGGGTTACTGCAATAAACATTTATTTAGATCCGTCTTTGTATTGCAGAAGCGAGCTGTTAGGTCTGTCTGTGGATCACGTATAAGGGAACATTACAAGCCTCTATTTCTTAGGGAAAAAATTCTTACTTTAGCTTGCCTTTTTATACTTGAAACAGTTTGTTTAATATACAAAAAACCTAGAGATTTAACTGCTTCGCATACCTATAACACACGATCTCTTGACAATATTCCTCTTTCAATTCCCAGATATGCATACACTCAACATTCTGTGATATATGACTACCTCAAAAGGTATAACACACTCCCAGAAAATTGCAAAACAATTAATTCCTATAAATTATTCCGTAGACCAGTTAAAGACTTTTTAATCACTAAAGCCTATTATTATGTTCAGGAATATTTTAATGAAATAATGTAGGCAGCAGCCAGTAGTAAGGATTTTACACCTTCATTAAAAATGTTTTAAAATTATGTGTAGGTATTATTGTATTGTTTGCTAGATCATGTTTGTGTAATTCAAAATGTTTGTTATTTATTTTCCTTATGTATTTTATTATTATTGTTTTAATCCAGACAACTTTGATTAAGTCAATTTTAGACTTTACAGTAATTATTTATAGCTAGTACGTAGATATTATATACTATAAGTTTTTTTTCTTTTGTTGTTGTTTTTTTTGCTTTTATTAGTTTAACATAGCTTGGTCTATAAACATCTTTGTATTTTTCGACAATAAAGCACATAGAATTGAAATTGAATTAAATTCATACAATTTTTAAATGGCGAACAAAAATCAGCTGCTATCTTTGTGTCGTCATCGGGTCCAAGAGTGAGGCAAAATTACTAGACTATATCTATTCTAGGGATTGTGCGTTTTGCCATTTTAGGTGCGACCGATCCGATGAGTTTTTGTTTGTTTTTTGTGTTTTATGCAATTGTTAATAGACAGATATTGGGGGTTCAATAGCGCCAGGCACTGATAATTTCTGACCGCATTTGATATCTGGGCATGCGCAGTAACACAAAAATAAGGCCGGGAATTAATAAAGTTACTGCCTGTCACTATTAGTGGACGCTTTACGCTACGTCACAGCCGCCAGACTTTATCTCTTCTTTTTTTTTCTAGGCGCATAAGCCATTTATAGTATTTGCAGCTCAGCTTCAAAGAAGAATTGATTAATAACCTTACGTTATTTGTTTGTTTCATGTCGCAACATTTTTTTTAACAAAAAATTGCAATTTTGGACAAATTTGCTACTAAAAATGCAGGCCTTAAAAAATCTTCAAGTTGGGACCCACTTTCTTCGCCACACAAACAAATTTTTGTAGGTTAGAAACAATCGCACATTTTTTTAGGTTAGGTATGCAGAACACGCGTCCAATAAGTAAATTTTTTAAAACAATTTAAAGTAGGTATTTGTTAGTAGGAACTTATCGGTACATAAGTTCGGCATAGCCTTACTTTAATAAAGACGGCACTATTTTTGACAATTCCGCACGAAGTTTAAAAGAATTCTAACATTGTTGTTGTCTAAATATGTCATTTTTGCTATCAAAATAATGTTGACTTTCATAATGTCTGTGCCTGCCTTTAATAAAGGACGGCATTAACTCTAATTTCTCAACTTTAAGAATGGCACAATATGAGCATATTTAGATGACATGTTTTTATAACAAAAATGTCAGAAACCTTTGGAACTGTCAGAAATAGTGCCAAGTCAGGCTCTGCCGACTTTATGTACCGATAATTCCCTATTATTAATGTAAGGACGGATTTAATAATGGATGGCACTATTCCAATATCTCTCTATTTACTATACTTACATATGTCTGTTTTAAGATTTATAAAAAGGAATAAGAAGTGTCTTGGTGAAAAAAATGCTAAAAAGTCGCCGGAACTATCTTTTACGGTAAACAACACATCTCTATTAAACCGCCACATTTTAAATATTGATTAAGAACCAATCAGAACGAGGCTCTGCAATGTTGCCATGAACAGTCCTCCACTATTTCCTTATATTTGGTTACTCATTTGGAAAATTTGCTTTTAATACATGAAATGCGCCTTCTAGTTTATTTATTCTTTATTCAAAACGGGTCATGTGATACCAATATTTTTGGAGTCAAATAAACATCAGGATTGATTAAAAAGTTTTTTTTTACCCGGGTTAGCAAGAGGTCGCTAAATTTTTTTGACGGGATTGGGGTTGTTTGATAGGACAACATTTAATTTAACATTAAATTTAAAAAGGATTTAAGAAAGCATTACAGAAAAAAATAATAAATTGGAAGTGCAAAACATTTAAGAACACATTTTGTTTTTTATTCATCACTAGATAAAACATTTTAAAAGTAAGTATAAATCTAAATAGTATTTTGTTGGAGAATAAAATAATTTGCTTAGGAGTCACAAATAGAAACAAATATTTTCGTTTCGCATGACATAGATTTACAATGAATTCACCGGATTACACCTGGATTACAACTTGCCTGTACACCAAATCACACTACCAAAATCCCCCTTGCCCAGACCGAAAGGTCGAAAGGTTGGTGGTTGGTGTGAAAACTTAAATAAAAAATGTAAAAAGAAGCCGAAACGTGTTATCGTCAAAATATTCAAGTTTACTATGTTGGAAATTTGGAACCTTTGGTTGCACTATAACAAAGTTATGATTGTTTTCCACAAACCAAAACTACACTTTATTGCACTCGGCGCGCGTTTTGCTAACAACGTTAGCATCATTAATGATGCTAGCGAAAACTACACTTGCAAAAAAGTGTAGTTTTGATTTGTAGAAAACAATCATAACTTTGTTATTCAAGTTTACGTCTTTGGATGGTAAATAAATCTGAGCATAAAACAGGATTTGCAAAGATTATTAAACAAAAATAAATTCCAGTACCTTGCAGTTGTAGAATAAAAGAAATTAACAATTAAACATTATTCAGTAGCTACCTCAGTAGGTTCCAATCAATTTTTTTAGGCAGCAGGCAACTAATTTAAAAATCGTTTATATTTATACTAATTTGTTAATAAACGATTATGAAAAATCTTTCAAAATTTAACAATATGTTCTTGCTTTAATTAAAACAGATGATCTTTTATAATAGACTGCGACACGGGAGGCGCCGATTGTTAAAAATGATATTTAAACATATTAAATTTCAAAACCAAAAGATTTAGGCTTGGGGAATGTGGATATATATCCTACAAATAAAACACATGTGTGACAGTTTCTGATAGAAACTCGTACAGCATTGTTTTTCTTAAATGAAGCAAGTATAACCTATATTTGGAAGGTATAATCATTTTTTCCATCATTTTTTATTGACAGATTAAGGTCCTAAAATCGTATTTCAAATGACTAACCTAATCTTAAAACAAATTTTTGTTTGTGCTATTTAAACCACACATATTTTCGCCTGTGGGTTTTCAATCCAAAAAAATCCAGGTATTTAAATGACGCTTATAATACCGCAATTTACCAAGTCACTGACACTGGAGTCTAGAATTTGAATTGTGTTTATTTTTTTACTTTATCACATCTTTTTAATTGCTTATCGAAGTTCGAGACTGTAACTCTACTGGATATCATCAAAGCCGGCAAAGATATTTTAAGTAATATGTAACAGTTTTCCGTCAAGATTTCTGCATTTGAATGATCTTGTCTTGTCTTAAACACAGAAAAAAAAATCCCAAAAATAAATCGTCCCAAAATAAATAGCTTGAAAATATTTTAAGCAAAAATAATTCGACCGAAGCGGAATTTACCCGAACCGTCGTTTCACCGACCGAAAAAATTTCGACTCGATAGAAAATTCGCTTTCATTAAGCTGCATGTAGGTAGGTATATCGCGTTGCTCAAAGGTGCAAAGTTGCCAGTTAGAAATGCTTTTCTATCGCCGGCTAAGCAAGGGGTTGCTCAATTTTTTTGGTGGAGTTGGGTTTAGTCAAGATTTAACACAGCATTACAAAAAAATTGGCGCTAGAAAGCACGAATAGTTCACCATACAATCAATTATTTTATAATAAAAGTCTTTAACTTGATTTGATTTGATGTTGAAAGGAGATGAAAATATCTCGAAAACTGTAGGTTTGAAAGATTTGAACCTTATAACAAAATTTTTGGGTAATATTTACGAAAGCCAAAATACGAAAACCGCATATCACTAGCTGCTTTACTTCTAAAGTTATGATTTTTTTATATATTTTAACCTTGTTTTAAATAACTCAAAAACTAAAGCACCCACGAATTTGTACTTTATAACAAAATTTGTAGTCCATATAGAAGTAAAGCAGATATTGATATGCGGGTTTCAGATTTTGATTTTCGTAAGTATTACCCAAACATTTTGTCATTATAAGGTTCAAATCTTTCAAAGCTACAGTTTTCAAGAAATTTTCATTTCCTTTCAACATTAAATAATTGATTGTATGGTGGACTATCCGTGCTTTCTAGCACCATTTTTTTAAAAATATTTTAACGTTTTTTCAAATAACACGGAAACTAAAGCTCCCACGAATTTGGACTTTATAACGAAATTTGTGGTACATATTCATGGAAACTTAAATCTGACAACCTTATATCGCTACTTGCTTTTGTTCCAATGTTACAAATTTTTTTAAATATTTTATCCCCCTTTTGCCCTCTTCATCATCCTACCTAAAAGTTAATCAGTTCATGGTCAGCCGATGTGCCAAATTTCGATAAAATCAATTAAAGCGTTCTTGAGTTATCGTGTATACAGACTGACAACAGACAGCAGATTGACAGACAACTTTTTTTTTCATCGATTAAGGTGTTTTAGAACCTTAGTAACTAATTTTTGATAAAATTAAGAAAAGTGAAAATTTCACGATTTTTATGGATTTTTGTGGACTTAAAAACACAAAACCTCCAATTATTTACTGTTCACTTAGCAACGCAGCTTTAAATATTGAGCTCGCCCCTCCGTCATTTGAGCGAACAGCTTTTGTTCGGCTAAATTACGGGTCGGGATAATTACGTTTCGGCCAAATTATTTTCCGCGTTTTTATTTTCGTGCATTTTTAGTTTCGGATGTTTTACTTTCTGGCAGATTAAATTCGGCCGTTTTATTTTCGGCGATATTCAGGGTCAGCCGAATTACGATCCGAGATTTGTGTTAGAGACCCAATCAAAGGTGTTCCCCATTTGGCTCGCGAACAATTTCTCTTATAAGTGATTAATATCAAAAGTGAAACACTATCCTATTTATTTAAAGTTTCTTATTGAATTCACATACGTGTATCTTTAGAAAGAGTCAAAGAACTTTTAAAGATTTATTTTTAGCTATTGAATCCCATCACAAATACGTAATTCAATATGAGTTAAGACTTTTTCTAACACCCCAAAAAATACTGTTGACACTTAGAAAATGAGACGTTTTACAAAAACATTAAAGACGTTGATAAATTGGACCGGAAAACTCTGAACAAATGTTTGGCTTTGACGCTTTTTTAACTTATGCTGAAAAATAGTATTAAAATATTTTATGGTCTAAATAAAAGCACCCCCAAAATTTGGACTTGTACAGGGTTATCCATTATAAATTTTACCTCTTCTTTTTTCTGTTATTATGCAATTTACAAAAAATACTCTCTACAAAAGACAGACAGAAAGAAAAATAGAACATTTTTTAAAATTATTTATATCTTCTGTCGTTAATATAATAATAATTTGATAATATTTTTAGCATTGAATTTTATGAAAAAATATTATTTAAATGTTTATTAGTTTCGCGAAAATTGTACCAAAAAAATTAGTTTACTAACGGGAAAAGAAAAACTTCAGACATTTTTTAAAAAAATTCGAAGAGACCTGTGAATTTAAATACTCTATAGAAAATGTATAAAAATAAGATGGTAAAGATTCTATCCAAAAGATATTTAAGCATATTACTCACCTTTAGTTTTTAGTTCTATATGTTCTTGGTGTTATTTTATGTTTACTAACGGGACATTTCTAACGGGACATTTTTTTCCAACAAGATGTATTGTAATTAAAAAAAAAACAATTTAAAAATTTACTTAATTTCATGAAACGAAATAACAAGGAAAACATTTTTCAGATTCTTCTTTTAATTAAGAGGTGGTGTTGATTAATATTGATTGATAATATTGATTAATATTGAATAATGGGAACTTGCATCAGACTGGTCTAGTGAGCAGGGTTTGGGGGGGGGGGGAAATTTTTTCTTGCTCATGAATATTTTTATGAAAATTATTCCCCGCGTTTGACTCGAGATAATTTTAAAAATACTTATGAGTTCGTAAATATTTCCGGAAATAATTTAAACTCTCGTAATTTTACTAACGAAAATAAACTTTAATTTTTCCTTTTGATGCCGCCGTTTTAAATACCTGTTTTTATTTTCGATAAAACATGAAAAAGATGAAGATGTGTCATATAAGAAGCTTTTTAAATATTGTAATAAAGTGATATAATGTAACTTTGTAAATGATCCTGTGTCCTACACTACATTCCGATATGAATAAATATCGGTCCCTGATGATTTAATTTCTGTATCGTAATGTCATCCAAATTGGTCCAGAGAATTAGGAACCAACTAACAACGCTACACCATTGTCCAAGGTTTTCAACCATGATATTTGTCCGCGAACGCAAACACCTCCGCCTTTAAGGCCACAAAAACGGCATAGATTTGACAACACTGCTTTGCTGTTTTTGAGCCAATGTTTATTTTTGAATTCCTCACAACCATATCCAGACAGTTTTATTGCTGGACTCTTTTATTCCCGAAATAAAATAAACACGGCTAATAATAATCAAAAATCTTACCTGGCTTCTGCTTTAGCCTTGTCGATAATTATCTGATAACAAAAAAGTTATGTATTTGTTTTTATTTATAAGCGAGATTCTGCCGGAATTCTGAAAACGCCAAGGTCACGTAATTTGGTAGGCCGAAGGAAACTGAGTGAGTTCGATTGGAATATTGGAATTGAGGCTCCGCGTAGCCACCGGCCACTTGTCTAATAGAATATTCGGCCAATAAATTGACACATGTCAAGTGATAAAAATAAGGATACGAATGTTTGTTACTTTTCTAATAAGTCCTGATAAGTTATACTTTTCCTCACATGGTGTTCGCACCGTGTTGTGAACACTGCACGGTCTCACTCGAAACGGCATTAGTGATGTAACCTGTTGGTGATCTTTCAAAAAAATAGCAAAGCAGTGTTATAAAATCTATGCCGTTTTTGTGGCCTTAACTTTATTTTCCAGTAGCTGAATTTTCGGCAGCTTCGCCTAAGATTTTACTCATTTTTTCCGTCTTTCTTGCTTTAGGTGAACATAACTTTTCTTCCTTTTTACCGACGGGACTCCAAGGAATTCAATGGTAGTGCAACTAGCAAAAGTTCTAAAAATTAAATTTTTGTTATCTATATAGTTTGATTAGAAGCGAAAACCAAAAATTAATAAAAAGTTCAATGCAGAAAATGATCTCTCTAGAGATTTATTAAATGTATAGATTTATAGAGAAGACTTCATATTTGCCATTTCTCAAAAGAAGGCCAAAATATTCAAGTTTACTTCTTTTGATTGTGAATGAAACTCTTTACTGGGATTCTTATCTAATCTAAACCTTATCTGGGGATGGTAATTATAATTATAATTAACTGCCCTAAAGTGGGGCAGAGGATAGGGATTTCCTGCCTATGTTGGCCCGGGTAGAAAATATAGTCAAACCTTTAAGAACTTACATTGCTGCTTATAGAAATTGAAGTAGTAGTAGTAGTAGTATCGTTTATTTTTGCACATAGATACATAAAATATATTATAAAATCAAAAGGGTATTTTTTGAAAAATGCAAAAAAAAGGAGCCACCACACAAGAAATTGTTCGAGGCTAACCCCTATAGATTTATTTGATTATATTTAACGTAAAAACTATAATAAGGCAAAGTAAATATTGCGTTTAATAAAAAGCATGAAGCCGACAATCTAACCCAAATATAAAACAAAACAAAAACTTAAGAGGCAGAAATGCAAAAATATATATTGTCATCAAGTAGAAACTTTGTACATTTTTTCTTAAATTGCAAAGCATCTTTGAAATATGGATATAAAGTGACGTGGAGCAGTTATCAGACCTCTAGAACGTCAGTCCAAAATTTTATTTTTCTAGCTAGATGTGGTAGTGTTTTTGTCACTATTATTTTATGAAATAATACCAGCGAGTGAATACGTCTCCTACGTTTCATGATGTGCAAGTTAACTTCTTTTACTTTAAAAGGCAAACCCCATCCTTATTCCAAAGATGAATTTTAAGCTAGATTTTTGAGCCGTTTCAATCCGATTCTGATCATTTTGGTATAAACTACTACATCGCAAAAATTAAATTAGCACAAGACGAGAGTGTCACAAAATTTCTTTTATGACTTATAGACATCAGATGTCGGTGAAAGAAAATAAGTTTTAGAGAGGCATATGCACGCCGTAAATGTAACTTTATTTCATACTGTATTGTAATGTTCCCTCTTACGAAATTAATTTCAGTCCGGGAAGTGACTTATTATATCACTAGTCCGGTAAAATAACATTACCGGACTCAAACTAAATTTCTGAATTTTTATAAGCAAAATGGTATTTTTGAACAAATCTCTATTATTATTGAAAAACAAATATTTTATACAATAAACTACTAAAAATTACTTATAAATATTCACATTAGTTGCGCAATTGAAATTATTTGAAATTACAGGAGCAGCAGTCGAGCAATCTTTTTCGGGGTTACCTTTTCTCGAGGAAGAGTAACTTTGGGTTTGGTGTTGTTGGTGTACATATTTTTCGGCCACAGAGGTGCTCTTCCAGCTGCCGTGACGTTTTACCACATTAACATCTGCTCCCGCGTTTGCTAATAGCGTGGCAGACGTTCTGCGGAAGCAGTGTCCCGTCTACCTTTCGGAATTGGACAAATTCAAATATTTTACAATTTTTCGAGGCGCTCCCCCAATTGTATGGATGTAGCCGACAAAAAACGCTTTTTCTGGAATGTTGGTGGGTCGCAGATGGCGATAACTTCGGAAAATGCTTAAAAATGACTCTTCAATGGCTGTAAACACTCTTTTGATGTAAGTTTTTGTTTGGTTTATGCTTACAATCAACTGTGTCCCTGTATCTTTAATATCATCGTCATTTAGGTTGTAGAGCTCCTTCCTTGTACACCCTCTGAAACACCTAGTAGCGCCACAACCTGAAACAATACAAAACATAATAATTTAAAAAAGGCAGAAAAGTATAAATACTAAATCCCCTTGCGTAAATTGCCTATTGCGTAAATTCAGTTAAAAAAATATATTTTTATTTAATGGAAACCAAAAAACTTACTTTAATTAACAAAAATTGCTCGATTGGAGTTATTTTCATGAATGACTCCACTTTCTCTCTGCTCAAAATTTTTGATTGGGTCGGTTGGTGGCCTACAGATTCTTTCTTTAAAAATGCTATCAGTTTGGGAAATCTGGATATATCCACGTTCTCATTTCTTACCAACATAGATTTCAGTATCGAATATTTTGCTCATAGCGTTGAACTGCTGGATTTTTGTGAATGAAAAAGCAGGGAAATTAAAAATTACGAAAATACGACGTATTTTTACAAAGTAGGTATTTAACAAATTTTTTTTAATTAAACTAATTTAACTCTTATCACATCCCAGAAGTCGGCCAACATAAAATTTTCGTTGACGGTATTTTCCACATTAAAAGTCTTTCTTCATTCGCAGAATGTTTCATATTATTTTTTATACCTTACTGAAGATTTGGCTGGAATCAGTTTTTCTGTTGCGGCTGGACTTTTTTTCAAAATTGTGTCCAATTTCACTGCTCTACGTGACAGAAACAAATAAACCTTATTTTGTTTCTGTTAATAACCAATTCAAAGATGACTGGACTTCAAAATTTTGACAATAATTTGATGGAAAATCGCAAAGTAATTGTTGAAACAAATATAGATGACATGACATTTTTTTGGTATACTGATTGTCGCTGTCTTTTCAAAAAAAAATAAATTATTTTAAATTAAATAAAACAATATGAAATAAAACGTTGTACGATACACGGCCGTGAAATGTCATTAAAGTGTTCGTCTAGATATTCCGAACTCGGCTCCGCCTCGTAAACATCTATTTTTGTAAATCTGTGTCCATGTACTGTACACTTCCGGTCACATAAAATGCGTACGCCGATTTTATACAGTATATTATGGGCCTCGCAACTCAGTAATCTTTTAGGTATCTGAAATTGACAAAAAATGTCACCGTCAGATTTTGTTGTTATCATACGCTTATATTTACAAATGTCTCAACTAAACGAATTCGAAAAATCTCAAATATTGGCAAAATTAGACGGTGGTTGGTCGGTTTGAAGAATAGCGGCCCACGATCGACAAAAAAAGGCTACAATTGTAGGAATAAGAAGAGAGTATCAAGAAGAAGGAACTGTTCGATGAAGGCGAGGCACTGGCCTGATCCAGTACGTCTCAGCAGGAACTGATCGACTTTCTTGAATACCACATATTTGCGATGGCCCCAGAGGCGAAAATTGAGGCACATTTTCCTGGATCCATAAGAACGACGCGCAGACGTATAAGCCGTTCTAGGCTTAGATGTCGCGTTGCGGCCAAGACAATCTTACTTGGTGCGAAAAAGAAGCAAGCCAGGTTAATTTTTGCACTAAGCTATTGACTACAAGAAGAATAATTTTGGCAACAAGTGGTCTTCACGGCTGAAAAATCACTCCCACTTTGACAGCAAACAAATTTTGGTATATCGCCCGCCGCGCACACGATATCTCGAAAAATATATTGCTGGGAACGAAGACCAGGCTGGAAGATTTTCCATGGATGTGTGGAGTTGAAGATTGAAGATTTACGGCTGAGGTTTATGTTGATATAAGAAATATTATGCTTCCAGTTTTTTTTATCAACGGAATAACTATCCCATCCATTCCAGCAAAACAACATCGAGGTTTTGCCATGACCGGCAAAAACTCCTGACGGCAATCCCATGAAAAATGTGTGGGACCTTACAGCAAAAAGTAAGCACGAATGAATATAGTTTTCAGAGATTCCAACCACTTAATGGAGCTCATAATCAGAGGGTACGACGAAATCATTGTTTAAAATCCAAATTTTTCAAAATTTTGAACATTTTTGGTTGTCTACAAAGACTTAGATTATTCAAATTTACCGATCCTGCAAAAGTGCGGTCAATGATTTCCTTTCGCCAAACAATTCCTTCTTCTTGATACTTTTTTCTTATTCGCACAATTGTGATCTTGTTTCTTCCATAATGAGCTTTAAGAATAAGTATGTATAATAAAATGTTGAATATTTAAAAAAAAAATGATTTTATTCATTGGTATATTAGTCTTTTAGTAAAGTGTGGCTAGTCTCCTTATTTTTGTGTTTACAATGTCAAAAGATCTAACCTGTAATTCGAAAACGTCAAAGTTAGCTACAATAAGCAACGCAATTAGCAAAACTTAAATTCAACAGACCGGCAGCTAACTTCTGCTGTACGCATTTTATGTGGCCGGAAGTGTATGTGTGTACTTAAATTTTTATTGCACGTTATCTACAAAACAAAACATATTTTTTTTCTTTGATTGCATTACCACGATAGATAATAAACGAAACAAAAAGACCATCATTTTTTCATTTTTTTAATGCAAACGGTGGATAATTTTGCACTCTCTTTATGTAGAAATCCGATTAAAAATACTGTATAGGCGGATTTTGTTAAATTTAAATGCGCAACTCAATAAAACGGCATGTATAACACTCCAAATTGAATTTAAAGAACATGGCGTGCTGCCATTGAAATTCGCAGCCCTTCAACACAACACGCTTTTCACTGCAAGGATTTTAGGGTAAATCCTTTACGTAATTGCCAGACTATCTACCATACAGAGTTACGTAAGTGTTACTACGATATACTTAACACGTTATGCTACTATTTATGCCTATTTCCGTCGGTTTTCACGCATCAACTGCTGACGTCAGCATTTGAAGCTTTATGGAGTACTCGATTGAGACAATAGTGATTTTCGATTTAGAATTTGGTCATGGTTCTGGTTGGCATTATTTTGACATAAATTTTGACAGCGTTGTAAAGAAATCTTTGATTTTGCTCAAAAGAAAGAATACCTATATTTTGGTATATTTTAAAGATTATGTTTACAACCAAAGTACACTTCCGGCCACATAAAATGCGTACAGCAGAAGAAATGTGTTGAATTTAAGTATTGCTAATTGCGTTGCTTATTGTAACTAACTTTGACGTTTTTAAATTACAGGTTAGATCTTTTGACATTGTAAACACAAAAATAAGGAGACTGGCCACACTTTACTATAATACTACTATACTAATGAATAAAACAATTTTTTTAATTATTCAACATTTTATTATAAAAACTTATTCTTAAAGCTCATTATGGACAAAACAAGACTACAATTGTGAAAATAAGAAAAAAGTGTCAAGAAGAACAAACTGTTTGGCGAAAGGGAAGCAATAACTTAATCATAGTCAGCGCACCTCTGCAGAATCGGTAAATTTGAGTAATCCAAGTCTTTGTAGAAAACCAAAAATGTTCAAAATCAAAAAGAAATTATTAAAGAAACACTACATAAATTACAAAATAAACAAAAAAATTTTTTTTATACCTTCATCAAAAACATGGTTTTTGTAACTGTCTGCAGATAACTAAAGCGGTTACCGATGCAAAAAAACTTTTTGTTGAGGGAAATAGCGGAAAATAGTAATATTAAAAAAATCTTATTATCCTTGCCTAAGAATTAAGCCATTTCCGTCAGTTTTCACCAAGTATTTTCGAAAAAATCATTTAAAAATATTGTCAAAATATCAAATTGTCAAAGATTAAAATGCCGCAACAATGAACGTCGCCGAGTAAAAAGACACATCGCTATGAAAACGATTGTTATTTCATTTACCAGCCGCCTTGATTTATAGTGTAAAGATGGTGTGTTGCGAGATAGTCCAAGCAATCTAGAATTTTAGTTCGGAATCGGAGCGGACAGTATGAGACTTTGAGGGTAGTTAGGGCCTATATAGAGAAGCTTAAACCCAAGTTTTAGACTTCATCCCCCTGGAGGTTTTTCCGCCATCGTGGATTTAGGGGTGCATTTATTTTTCGCGATTTGCAGCTTAAATATGCAGTTTACGGAAAAGTATGCCCAGTAATTTATTGTAGATAATAAGATTCCCCATCGAAATTATGAGTACAAAAAAATTCATAAATTCCTTATTTAAACAATTATGATCATTTTAGTGAAACATTTAGGGGTTGAACTACAGTTTTTTGACTTTTTTAGCCTTCCTGTGCCATTTATGAAAAAATACAATCAGGAGATAAATGTAGACCTTGAATAGCTCTACAATATTTATCTCTTAACTTTTTTGCGTATCATTCTTCATTTTCGCAGTGCAGCGCTCCGAATTCGCGCGCGCTCACCCCCAGCGCCTGAAAGTCGAGCGTGGTGCGGCTGATATTATAAACCGAATCTCGCAGAACTACTTTGGTCTTGGATCTTGGACTTGGGGTGCATTTGTTTTTCGCGATTTGCGGCTTAATTATGCAATTTACGGGAAAGTAATTCCAGTCATTTCTTGTAGGTAATAAGATCCCCTATCGAACTATGTGCATTAAACAATCAATAAGTGCATTATTTAAACGGGGAATTAAGTTAAAAACTCGGATTCGAATTTTCAATAACGTTTTCGAACTCCTTGCAACGTTTCAATTTCCGCTTTCTTATTTCAGGGCGATTCTAGGAGTCAGTTTATGACACCACTCGTACCACATTTGACTCACAGACATTGGGAGTGAGAGCGCCTAACTTTGGAGCGCTGCATTGCGAAAATGAAACGTGATATGTTAAATGTACAACTTTCTAAGTCTTATCTTTTTGCACTAATTATATTTTATGATAAACGATAAATTGTATCTGAAAAAATTAAAAATTGTACTTCAAACTCTAAATTTTGCACTAAAATGCTCGTAAATTGTTTAAACAATGCATTTATTAATTGTTTAATGCACACACTTCGATAAGGGATCTTATTACCTAAAAGAAATGACTGGACCTACTTTCCCGTAAATTGCATAATTAAGCCGAAAATCGCGAAAAACAAATGCACCCCCAAATCTAAGATGGCAGAAAAACCGCTGGGGGGAGGAAGTCTAAAACCTAGGTTTGTCTTCTCGCTTATGTACCCAAACTACTCACAAAGTTTCATTGACCTTCTCTTATACCAAAGTAGTTCTGCGAGATTCGGTTTATAATATCAGCCGCACCACGCTCGACTTTCAGGCGCTGGGGTTGAGCGCGCACGAATTCGGAGCGATGCACTGCGAAAATGAAGAATGATACGCAAAAAAGTTAAGAGATAAATATTGTAGAGCTTTTCAAAGTCTACATTTATCTCCTGATTACATTTTTTCATAAATGGCACAGGAAGGCTAAAAAAGTCAAAAAACTGTAGTTCAACCCCTAAATTTTTCACTAAAATGATCATAATGAATAATGAATTTATGAATTTTTTTATGCCTATAGTTCCGATGGGGAATCTTATTATCTACAATAAATCGCTAGGCATACTTTTCCGTAAACTGCATATTTAAGTCGTAAGTCGCGAAAAATAAATGCACCCCTAAGTCCAAGATGGCGGAGAGACCTCCAGAGGGATGAAGTCTAAAACTTGGGTTTAAGCTTCTTTATATAGGCTCTAACTACCCAAAGTTTCATCCCCTCCGCTCCGATTCCGAACTAAAGCATTGGAACTTGGATAGATTGCTTGGACTAAGAAGTTCTTTTCGTTCGAGATTTTAAAAGTATTTTCTTGTTTCTCTTGGATTTTTTGATAAAGATATTAAAAAAAAATAATGCTAACAACTCGCGGCTAAACTGTGTTTTTTTTACTCGCATTTTTAAATACCTCGCTGCGCTCGATATTTAAACCAACGCTTGTAAAAAAAGCCCTATTTTAGCCACTAGTTGTTAAAACTACTATCAGTAGCCTTTGTCGCACAGTTCCTTCTTCTTTATACTTTTTTCTTATTCTTACAATTGTAGCCTTGTTTTGTATATAATGGGCCGCTACTCTTCGAACCGAACAACCACCGTCTCATTTTTCCAAAATTTGGGCTTTTTCGAATTCGTTCAGTTGGGGCATTTTTAAATATAAGCGTATGACAACAACAAAAACCTGACGGTGACCTTTTTGGTCAATTTGAAATATTTAAAAGGTTACTGAGTTACGAGGCCCATAATATACTTATACAGACCGCTTCAAGCTACTGCGAACAATTTACTCTCCGTGCCGTACGACCGAGGTGGATTCGAATCACGCTGCAGTGTTATCTTTTGGAAATTCATTTTGTTTTTATTATTTTGTTTTATTTCTGCCTTGCTCGAGAAACAGATGGGTAAGTTCTTAATTGAAATAATACATTTTTAAAACCAAAAATGGATGTCTACGAAGTTGCCGAAAAAGTGCAGATGATCAAATGGTCAAATCGTCATAACCCAACACACGTTCGATATTGGTCGAGGGAAAATTTGCATTTCAATTTTGACGTAAGAATACAGTATTCCCAAAAACTAAATGTTTGGGGGGGGGGGGGGTATTATAGGGGAACACGTAATTGGGCCATTTTTTATTAACGGCAATTGCAATTTGAATGGTCCTAGATACTTGGATCTACTGCAGCAGCACATTATTCCAACTGCTAGGCAGTTGTTAGGTGTAAGATTTGGTGAAACATGGTTTCAACAAGATGGTTGTTTCGCTCACAATGTTGGCCTTGTTAGGGAATATCTTGATAATGTATTTCCTAGTCGGGTTATAAGTACACGGGGAACTATTTTATGGCCAGCTCGATCTCCCGATCTTGCTCCTAATGACTTCTATCTGTTTTTGAAGAAGATTTTCAAATTATCACCCCTAACATGCTTGGAAACGTTAGAAGGGGTTTTTATAGTAGGCTCGGATATTGTCTAGCCGAGCAAGGAGGACTTTTCGAACATTTGCTTTAATTTTTTTTTGACTGGGAGAATCTTTTTGGTTTTTAGAATGTATTATGTTATTTTGAGAACTTGCTTTTATTTTGTTTCTCCTTATTATTTTCATTGTAACACGTCGTCACTGATAAATCTGAGCAGTTGACAATAAAACGCTTTTATTTATCAGTGACAAAAAATAAGAAAATTACGTTATAAAAATTTGCGTATTTATTGACCAAATTCCGGTTTCATTGACTACGCTCCACACAGCACCGTGGTTAGAGGCGTACTAAAGGAAAGTCATGCAAGTGGTGATCGTAAGCCTGAGTATTGGTTGCTTCACTGATAGGCGTGCGGTGTCTCTGCATGTACGTACACTGGCAAATTAGACTTCTGCCGCCCTATGTTCGCAGTAGCTTGAAGCGGTCTGTATAAAATCGGCGTATGCATTTTATGTGACCGGAAGTGTTTCATACCAAGCTCCCAAGCTGGTTCTAAAATTTCATAACCGGGTTGCAACAGTTTTAAACCGAAAGGATTGGTTCGGGTTCTGGTTCAACCAGAACCAGGGCCAAATGTAAATCAAAAATCCTTAATGAGTTCAATGCATTGGTATATTTGTCTCATGTCTTATTTGAAACCATAAAGAACAGAAATACGCACGTTGCGCTTACCTTTTCAAATACGATTTTGTTGAGAGACTGCTTTTTGTTGATTGTTAATATTGATTACTTCAAAGTCAAAATTTATTTTTTGTTGTTTAATTAAAAATTATTGACGGAGCCAAAGTGCGCTGCTTTTGGTTAGAAGAATTACGACAAAATTAGAAAGTATATTAAATACTTTAGATTTTCAGAGAAAAAGGTTTAAAAAAAGAATGGATAATTTAGTATCTAGCAAAAAAATATTAAATTACAATTTGAACCGCTAAACAAGATTATCAGCGAAATTGCTTAATTCTTTATTTTTTTTTCTGTTAACTCTTGGCAATGTTTTTATTTGTGTCTTTCTTAAGGATGTGTAACAATTGTTGTGGACATTTTAAAAAAAATTATAAAGTTACAAAATACCCCTTTATTATTTTTAACAATTAGATCTCTGTCATTATCATTTAATGCAAAGTCGAGATGAATAATAATTTTTTCTACCAATTTTCTTACTTTTATTTTATCGTGTTCACACCAGTGATGCAAGTTTTTCACATCTGTCATTTATAACAAAATATTTATTATTACGCATCGACAATGGTTTTATTATTTTAAAAAATAGAAACGTAAAATTTAAACTTAAAAAAACTGGTAACTTTGTAACTCAAAATAACAAAACAAAATAAGAAACTGCTTTTGAGAACTTAGTTTTTAAAACGAAAGCCTGACAGAAAAGCCGGACTAAGAAGAGAAAAATTTTAAATGTAAAAAGAGGTAAAAAGTTAAATTTGTGAAGATGTGGGTACCGGGACACACGGGAGTGTCGGGCAACGAAAAGGCGGATGAACTCGCTCGGATCGGGGCCAGCACTCAATACGTGGGGCCGGAACCACTCTTAGGTATAACAAGGAGACAGCTGCAAAGTCGACTCATTAAGTGGGCTAACGATGCACTGGCGGACTCCTGGGAGAACGAATTAGGATGCAAACAGCCCAAAGAATTCATCGACGGACCGGACGCGGCCAGACTCAAATGGCACCTGGGAAGGACACGAACAGATACTGGACTACTGACAGGGACACTGACCGGCCACAACCGACTCAGCAAGCATCTGACTCGCATCGGGGTCGGAAATGACTCCATCTGCCGTGCCTGCGGGAGGGCGGAGGAGACATCCCGGCACCTCGTTGCGGAGTGCGATGCATACCTACCATCAGGTACTCGGACAACCAAACTTAGATGCAGAGGACCTACGAGCTCTCAAGTGGGCCAAAGTACTGGACTTCGTGAAGAGAACAAGAAGGCCCGGAGAGCCCACTACCGTACAAGTGGTACAGCTGGTGGATTAGGGGGCTGGGCTGGGATAAGGTAAAAAACGACCGATTGGGCCTACTTGCCAGGTCTTGGGACGCCCCCTATTTATTACTACTACTAAATTTGTGAAATTAGTTTTAGCTATGATGACTGTTTATAATTCTTATAGTATAGGACCTAAACGTGGATCGTTACAATTTTTTTTTTAATATTTTTTTTGACTGTGATAACTGCTATGCTTGTAGAATAGTACCGAAACGTATAAACCTCGACGAGTTGTGGCACTCTCTACGCTAGTGCTACAAATTTTTCGTCTCGGGATAGAAAGACAGATAAAATATTAATAAAAAAAATCTGATCTGATACATCGGCTATTTATTTCTAAGCAAATTTGCAATTTTAAAACGATTACATTCCACACCACGTGACGAATCACGTAGTGTGGGCACTTTATTTTATATTTTAAAACAAAATTAATTTTTTTTATTAAGAGTCCTAAATAGATGGTAATGTATATGAAATTAAGTTAACATAATATTGGACTTTTTTCTGAAAGTTTTTAAGATAAAAGGCTACATGAAATGTTACACATTTTTAAGTTACTTTTTAAGTACTATCTCAAGTTCCCTTTTTTTGTAATGAAAGTTTTTTTTTAACTCGATTTAAATTATTTCTGTTTTTCCTGAATTTCTTGTGAAAATATTATTACTTAAGTATTTTTTCTTCTTTATTTGTAAAACTTAACTTTCTTGTCATATAAATTAATTTTCATGAAAGATAATAAACGAGTAATTACCTGCCAAGAAACTAAAACAATTGTAAGAGTTTATTATTAATTTTGAAATTTAATTTTTATTTAAGAACAACCTGTTTATTTCTCTTTTAAAATATAGTTTTGTTTTGTATATGCTAAATAAAGTAATAATTTTTAATTTAAAAAAAATTTAAACGCACGACACAAAACACCATTAGGAAAAGTTAATACCTTCCCCACATGTGTTATCAGACAGTGACGCCACACCGAAGGTCGCAATGTCATCGTGTCAAGGATATCGTGGTTTTAAATAGCAAATTGTCAAACTCAATCCTAGTTTTTTTTTAAAGATTTTAAATAAATATTCTTTTTGACTAAAATGATTTTATTTAATTTCGACCTAAAAGTGAAAAACACGTGGTGCGCCTATTCAATAGATAGACATGTATTTTGCAAGTATAAAAAGTGTAGTACAATTTTTTTTTCTAAATTTTCAGCAAAGGCGATTTATGTCCAAACATCTATTAAATAGGCACACCATATTCAATATAGTATACATGAAAAAATTATTTTTGCTTATTTGTAAGAAATTAAAAAAATCATTTTACCTAAAAAGTTTTTCTATTTACTTTATTTTTTACTGTTTATTGCAAATTAAAAGAAAACTACGTTAATCGATAAAAAAACTGTTTCGCCACAATTTTCTTTAAAATTAGGCTATATGTAGTAAAATTATGAATTTGCACACATATATTAAACCTGTAGTCAACTCAACCACACCCACCAAAATATTTTGTACTCCAAAATTAGGAAGCATTAAGTAAAATTTAAATCTTAAAACTGCATGGTCGTAGCAGCTTTGGTTTAAAAGTTAATAATTCCAATTTTTACCCCTACTATCGTAGTTTATCCTATAAAAGTAAAAATATTAATTGGGCCTCAAATCTAAAAACTGCAAATTTGTAGGAGATTTAGATCCAAAACTATGAATTTTCAAATATACCCTCCACCAAATTCATTTTTTTTAAATTAGGAAACCTCAAGCAAAACTGAACGCTAAAAACTGCATAGCAATTTTGGTTAAAGAGTTATAAATTGTTAAATTTTGAAATGCTATATCCCCTGCGCTTCCCCTTAGCCACCTCTTCCCCCCTTTCCAACGTAATTTTTTGAGAAGATATAGGGTGGACCACAAAAAAATCTGTTTGTTTTACCTGACAATTTTTTATTTATTGTGGGATTTTAACCCAAAAGAGAAGTTTTCACAACAAGTAAATAAAATAGTGCTTTTTTTACAAGCGTTGGTTTAAATAACGAGCGCAGTGAGGTATTTAAAAACGTGAGTAAAAAAAGCACAGTTTAGCCGCGAGTTGTTAACACTATTTTTTTAATACCTTTATCAAAAAATCCAAAAAAACAGGAAAATACTTTTAAAAATCTCGAACGAAGAGCACTTCTCGCAACACACCATCTTTACACTATAAATCAAGGCGGCTGGTAAATGAAATAACAATGTTTCCATAGCGTGAACAACTCCCGGCTAAACTGTGCTTTTTTTACTCGCGTTTTTAAATACCTCGCTGCGCTCGTTATTTAAACCAACGCATAGTAGTTCGAATTGTTGGCCAAAACTAATTATGGTATATCTGACTAGTGAGCTCGCATAGGAATGGTTCAAAAATTATTTAAGGTTGATTACTAGTCCAAAATTTTAAAAAACATTGAAATTATTATTAATACCTTCTTTCAGAAATTACTCTAGAAAATGCAAAATCCGAGCGAAAATCAGCACAGCAGGTTTTTTACACACTTTTTAATAATTTTCAATGTATCCATTAAATTAGCGATTTTTACGAACACATCTATGTTTTGCGACTTGTGAGACGTAAAGCTTTTAATTTGAAAAACAAAAATCTAAAATAAAGTGTAATTACGTTAACTTTACCGCAATAGTAATAAACATTAGAGACCTTTTGCACCTCTTATAAAAAATCCCCGTAGGTGACTTTATCGCTTATCGACGTAGCTAACGTCACGTTATTTTTAAGACAGCATTTTTAATTTTGCACGCTGCCTTTGATTTGTTTATGGTCGGCTTTATACGGTATTTATTATTATAAAGATTTACAAAAAGAATTTGTCCAATAATATTTTTCATTTAGAATATCTTATTCTTGTGTTTCTTAGGGTGAATTTTAATTGTTATTAATCTTTAAAAACTCAAAAACACAACAGAGGAAAGGGAGGTTGTCATCACTTGTCCTAGTTGCCAATGCAAATCAATGTTTTACATTTCTTACGAAATTCTAGCCTTAGAAAATGATTAAACAAAAATTGTCACTTTTCTTTACAATTAAAAGAAATACAGAACACATTTGCATTCAAAAATCAATTTAAATTTGTCAATGTCAATTATAAGGGATATACGGTATTCTCGCGCAGGTAACGTCAAACTTTATCGGTTAGTAAGGGATTCCGTTATTACCTCGTAACTGCCCATAAAAAATAACCGATAAAGTAAAAAGGCATCAAAATTATAGGTGCAAAAGGTTTCTGTTGTATCGTAAAATGTCCTATATGGGACGTTTACCAATAAATGGCCAAATATCATACAAACTTAGATAAATGCAGATATTTCTTCTTTATTTTAAATCCTAAAAGTCTGTTGTTTTACAAAGTATAAACCTTAAAGTGGAGGTTTATGTAGAAGATAAATATAAAGTTTTACTCCAACATTACAGAGTAATTTCCCTACTGTATGTAAGTCTTTTTTACCCATTTTTTTAAAAATATAATAATTTTTATAATGTACTTACCTTCCTCTACTAAATTCATTTTAGTCTTACGTCACTGCACTGTATAAACCAATTAAGTATGTAAAAATCTCTGTGAAACTTTCTTAAAATACGAAAGAAAATAACACGGCTTAAACTCAGAAAACACAACATTATAACAAATCGTCGCTGAAGCACGTAAAACAATATTTTGTTTTTTGCATTTCCAGGCCTACTGGATTGTTTGCTCGTTTTAGCATCACTTCACACTTACTAAGCCATTTTTGGCCAAAAATTCGCTCCGGAAGCCAACTGTGCAACGCTTGTGAAAAGGCACTATTTTAGTCACTATTTGTGAAAACTACTATTTTATAATTGTAACATATCGCAATAACCCACGTATACTGATAATGATACGTACAAATTTGTTGTAATGCTTTTTGTACCCATTTTTAAAACGAGAGTTACCTAATTTTATTTTATAGATACGATTTCAGAAGCCAATTAGTAGGGAATTGTTTGGCGGTGGCTTTCTTGATTATATCTTCGCCTTCTAAAATTTGCTTTTAATTTTATTTCCGAGGGCCTATTATTAAAACGAGACTCTTGTTTACATTCTAGGGCTGCCTTTGTGGTGTTATAATTTAATCTATTGAAATGAAGAGTGTTTTATATTGCCAATGTTTTGCTAATAAAATAAACAAATCAAATGTTTAACGTGCCTCATTAAAAGTTTACGTAAATAAAAATAAACTTGCTTAGGTGTTTGTATGTTTTGTGGTTATGATTTTTTACTATATAGGACGAATCTGTGTACCACGCTTTAATCTTGTCGATTACATCAAATAATTAAAAATGAGTTTATGCACTTAAGGAATTAAATAGGTATGTTTAATACCTCTTTTAGGGATTACAGTGTTACTGTTAATCCCTAAGGGACTAAAAAAAATCCCTAAGGGGCCTAAGGTATTAAAAGTAAATTGAATCCTTTAGCCTAGGGATTAGAAGTAAATTTAATCCCTCGGGGATTAAAAAAAAATAGTCCCTGCAAACTTATAATTAAATATATCGCAAGTCAAGCTAAACAGCACTTGCTCTTGGCCAAGATTTCATTCTTAGCACTCTTTCTTGTAGTCGACGAACCATCTGGCGTAGAAATAACGTGATTTTATCAATAACCTTTTCTTAAAGTGCATAATAGTTAGGACAGCGTTTAAGGCAGTTTAAGAACGAGATAGATAGAATGTTTTATTTACAACCGTGATTTTTAGGAGAAAAAAGACTCCATGAACTATTCCACACAAAAACATTGTTGGTCGAAAGCTCTCTAATATTTTGACAACACACGAATCACGGTCAGTAAGCGGGCAGTAAGCAATCTGACAAAAACATTGAATAATGCTCCTAGCAGCAAAATAAACAAACTGAGCGTCACTTGAGAAGTTTCTTTTAAATTCTCATACAAACTGCATTGTTTCCGCGATTTCAATAGATATCGAGGAAGAGAGTTCACCAAGTCTCCCCAGAAAAATCCTGGATGCCGATGCCGCCGAAGTGGCAAAGAAGGACCTTTTGCCCGCGAAAACCAGAAAACTTTGGAAGTGGATGCCTAACATAAAAGAAGACACTTCGCTGGCGTACTTCAAACTGCAGTAATTGCATCTTTAATTTTAAGTCGGATCGATTGGTACCTATAATTATGTAATTTATTTATTGTTGTTCTTGAAATGAAAATTGAAAAAGTAAAACAAAAGCTTCCTTTTTATTGCTGTTACATCTATGAAAGAACTGAAAAAAAAAACATATCTAGGTAAAAAATCACTTTGTTTGGAACGAACAATGCAAGCCAAACAAAAAAAGTAAAATTACTGTTAAATTTCAGCAAAAATCACTTTAATGCCCGCGGGCTTTAAGTGAGCTCTAGGGCGTTAAAGTGTCAATTATCGCTCTACTTAAACGCCTCCGTTAAGGGTTTTTACACGCTGAGGGTGTTAAACGCATTTTATGACTGAGATACATACAATGTATTATGCAAACCGCATGATTTTTAAAAAAAAAATATTTAAAAATATTTTTTTTGGTAGCAAAATCTCTCTAATATTTTGACAATAGATAAATCACCAGTTAACAAATAGTTAAGTATTCGAAAGTTACCTGTTGTATGGTTATTTCTGTCATTCCCAATCAAGCAATCTGAGACACAAACAATTGCTTGTCATTAGCAACCATATCAACAAAGTCATTACAAATAATGTTCAGAGACACCCTAATAACTTACGGAGACTAACAGAAAGATAGGGACGCGCAGGAACTACGTTCCTGTGGCGCATAGCGCATTGTGGCGGACAGTGAAAGTAATGCTTGTATTAAGTAAACACCTACCTTGCCCAGTCCATCTCTTCCTATATGATCATGAAAGAAAGACAGAACATTTTTCAATGTCGAAATATATTTCATACAATTTTAGTTTAGTACCTGCCGCTTTTGGTCACCGCTTGTCAAAGTCTGTCAAGCCTGACAAGCGGTTTGTTTAGATTTTCAAAAGTGAGTTATTTTAATCAGTTTTGGTTGGAAATCACGCGAGTTTATGGGATTAGCTATATAGTGGATTACCAACTTTTTGTAAAGTCTAAAATGCCATTTAAATCAGGCTGGATCACTCCCATTAAAGCTAGAGTGCATGGGACTATTTGAAGAGTGCGGAAAATTGGAGTTCAGATTTTTGCGAACCAAATCCCTGAAGAAAATATTAAGATGAGTTATACAGAGTTAAGCAAGAAGATAATAGGTTAAAATACAACAACAAAAAGAGATGTGGGTCAAAACATTTATAAAATCTGTGACTTTTTTACTGAGATTTTTTCCCAATTAATAAGAGAAAATAACATAATAAAATGTTGTTACCTTTAATATTTGATAATATTCCTCAACATAGTTATAACTCCCTCCTCCTATTTTAGATTTTTAAAGGGTCCAAAAAACTTTTTGTCAGCTAAAGAAAGTTTTTAGCTGCATAGAACAGTACAAAGTTGGATAAGGTTTGTATAGAGTTAAGCTAAGCTTTTTTAACACTAAAAAGGTGGAAAAACTGCGCCTGTTAAGTTTTTTCATATCTTTTTATTATTAAATAAGTAAGTAAAAATTATCCAAAAAAATATATGTATTTTTATATACGTCTGGCTGTACAAGTAGTTCCTTCCTGTAGCCACTGGCTGCGCTCGTGTCGCCGTCGAACAATATTCCCCAAGTATAACGCAATACCGATCACTCTCGCGTAGCTGTTACTTTCTCTATGATAATGTTGCGTTTTAGTCGCTATTTTTACCGTTTTTCTTGTAAAATATTATGGAATTTGAAAAAAAAGTAATCCCTAGAGATATACTGGAGGCCGCTGAAGAGACGAAGACGAATCTTTTGCCGGCCAAATCAAGGAAACCATACGAAAAAACCTATAAAGATTATGTTTTGTTGTGTACTGATAAAAACGTTCCGGAAAGCAACCTAATCGTAAAAGAAGACGCCATATTTGCATACTTTAACGAAACAGTGAAACCACACAAGCCGTATTCCTTATAGAGTTATTATAGTTAGTTATTATTACTATACTTATTATTTTTTTGCTATAGGTAATTTTATTGTTGCGTTTGTTTAATAAAAATTATTGAAACAAAAATTAGCATTTTTTCGTCTACAAATTCAAGAAAAGAGTATTACAAAAACCTATAGAATGACGGCTTTTCACAAATAATTAAAAAGGCCCCTAAATTTAACACATGCAGGGCTTAAAATAAGTTTCAACGCCCGGAGCCTTAAAGTACTGTTTTAGCGCCCACGCACTAAAATGCGGGCGTTAAAGTGAATACCTTATCGAATAACAAACCTTTCGCCGCAGGATTAAAAGTAGCACTTTAGTGATGAATGTTGATTTTAATTAGTTTTATCATCTCCTGAAGATTTTAACATAACTGGCGGATTACTTGAAAAAGCAAGAGACACGAAGTTTTAATGAAGAGTTAAAATGGTTTCAGATCAATGATAAAACAGTGTATCTACTCAGGAACACATAAAATCTGGAAAACAACATCCATACAAAGATAGGAATGATACGAAGCCGTCAGTAAGGAAGTCGCAAATCGGAATCCTAAAAAATCACTGCAAACACATGTTACTATTGTTTATGACGAAAAAAGGATAAAATCTCCAAACACGTTTTGGGTAACTGTGAGAGCCTCTCAAGAACATTTTTTCTGTTGTTTATTTATATTCCTTTCCCAGAAATTTTCGGTGTCTTTTTTGAGCGCCCAAAGAATATCCAGATTCTTTTTATAGCCTGGGCAGAAACATCTCTACCTGTCGAGAATAGCTAAAGGAGAACTCGCTTGACAATCGTTTTTGTCCACTTAAGGGAAGCAGGCTTATGTTTAATTAAATTGAACCTCCATAAACTTACTTAACATAGGCAGTGCATGAAAAACTCACAATTAAAGCTAACTTTCTGTGGATAAAATATTAATTTTGTATGAATGTTCTTAAAATATAAAGGGTCATAATTATTTCATAAACAAGATTTCGACAGGTGAAAAGACGCACACATATTATACCAGAAATCGAAATCAAGTTCATGTAGAAAAACACACAACAACGAGGTTTACGAAGTCACTCTTAAGGCGCAATTACACAGACGAACATGCTCAAATAAAAGCTCGTGCAAAAGATCTAAAAATTTTTGCGTGAACATTTTTATGAGCTTTTCTTTGAACATTTTGTTCGGGTAAATTTTTGAGCAAATTATTGCTATCTATTTTGGAAACATATTTTTAAAGATGAGAATAAATAAAATTTCACATCGGTGATCAGTGATCTCAATTCTTTAAAAAAATGGAACACCAACTTTTATTTAAAGTTTTTGTGAAAAAAAGCCGACGGCAAGCGAAATATTATTATTGGCACTACTATCAGTTTTGTCACATGGATTAGGGTTACTTCTAATATTTTTTTCTTAGGGTATTTCCCAGATTTTTTTGCCCGGGGATTTTTTGAGATTTTCTTGCGAGTTTTTTTTATTTCCAAGGGTTTTTTTTCCTAAAGTAAAAAAAAAACCAGGAAAATTTTTCTTTTCCAAAATAATTTTGAGTTTCTCAAATATCGGCACGACTATGAGGAGTGGTGGGGTGGGGGATTTTTTTTAAACATATTTTTGTAACTTTACTTTACCTTTAGCTTTTATTGTTGTTTTTTAATTCCTCACACCAGATTTACCTAGTTAGTTTAAAGTCCCAAGGGTTGCTTAAAAAAGCAAAAGGTTCATGAAAATGCTGAAAATATAGATATTTACTGTCAATTTAATTTAATAATCAAGGTTGATTACTGACACTGAACCAACAATATGCAAAGGGCAACATTGCGATTCAAAAGGGTGGCCGGCCTTCTACCTGTGAAATCCAAAACTTGATGATAGATCGGCAACACAGTCTACTAAATTACTGCTAAATTCTATTTTTTAGACAAGGGTCGGGTTCGTAGGGTTGTAAAAGTGGGTAATAAACGTGTATTATTTAAACCGAACGTGTTTTTGTTCATATATTTTTTTAATTTGACTTAATTATTATTGTAAAAGACTAAACTGGGAAGTAAAATAAAGGGATATTCTTTTAAAGGTAAATTTTTATCATTATATTTTACAGGCAACAGCAATAAATAAGTGCCAATTATTATTTTTTTTATTTTGTTTTTTTTTACAACCCCAAAAAAGTTACAAGTATACTGGCATATCCCCTATAAAAATCAGATCAATGGAAGTTGCTTATGAGGTAAAATGTGAATTTCGGCATCAAATCGTTTTTCCGTCGGAAAGCACTTGATTAAAAATACCTAATTTCTACTTTCAGTTAAGTTCAATGAATTCCGATAACAATATATATTTTGAATTTGTAAAGAAATTTTTATACCCCCAATTCTTCAAACAAATTTTGCTCAACATTCTCTCCAAAATTTACGTGTGTTTTTTTGTACGAGATTTTGCTCGAACATTTCTTTGAACATTTTGCTGAAGAGGCTCGTGTAAATGTTTGTCGGCATTTCAACATCAAAGGAAAGTTTGTCTGTGTAAATGCGCCTTTGTACGCTGGAAGCCTAATATTTAAGAAATTACATCATGATTTAAAACAGTCAAAGAGCATATATATATTTTTCGAATTTTTCGAATGTAACAAGTTGCATGCTTGAGATCATTTCTTTTGTTTTGCGTTAACGTATTTTTATCAATTTTTTTTTTTTATAATATACCTTTTTACTTATTCTGTGTAGATTGTTTTTTTTATGTGTAATTAATTTTACTTTATATTTTTTGTGTGTATTAATTTTACGTTTCATTTAGCAACTTTTTATTATTTTTGTGTATCTGTTTATTATATCTTGTATTTGTGTAATATGTATTTATTTTTGGGGCATTAATTGTACTTTTTAATCATTTAAATCTCCCAGGTATTTGTTATTAATAAGTTTCTGTAAATTTTTTGTATGTTGGTATTTTTCTTGTATTGTTTGATTGCTAATTTATTTTCGAAAAGAAAAAAATGTGCGAAACCGAGGCTGTAAAGCTGTAATATGGTAAATAATAGTACATTATAAACCTAGGGAGTAAAGTGGTATATTTAATCCCGAGGCAAAAAGTAATTTGTGGAGGAATTAAGCATCACTTTACTCCTAAGGTTTGTATACTATTTAATGCACTTTAGAATAAGGAGAAAAGTATTTTTTTATTTATTTTTCAAAAAATCGCACTCTGTAGACAAACCGCCACATGTACCTTCGTTCTGTCTTTATGTCAAACGATAACATCCAGTATGCCGAAACGCAGAAACATATGCGTCGCTATGTCAATAAATTTTACTTTATTTCCCTAGGGAATAGATGACCCACTTTATTCCCGCAAAAGCGAGATTAAATGGGTGCATTTATTCCCGGAAGTACATAAAAGACTTTTATCTTTTTTTTTATCTTTTTAACACAATAATATAAATTTTTTTTGTACATTTGTGGAGGGTAAGTGCAATTGGTAACTTTTTCTTAATGATTGCTATCTGATCTGATCGAAGAATGGGCGTGGATAAGGAGGGAGAAAATGGGGTAATGCCCCTCCCTCCAACCGTTGTCCGAACCCGCATACTCTCACGCATGAAAAATGTAAAAAATAGTTTCTTTTTCAACTTTTAAAAAGTTTATACTATTTTCATTCTATTCCAACGATACTAATATTTTTATCCGTTTACCTCCTTCGAAAATAGCATTTTCGACCCGAAAAATAGGGAAGAAAATGACGCTCTCCCGACTAGCAGGGAGGAAAATTTTTCCCTCCCCGTACTGCATCTGAACATATTGAATGACAGATATTTTTAATATCTTTTTTCTTTCCTCCCTCTACCGCAGCCGAGTTTCTTTGGATAAATTCAAGTTCAGGTGGTAAATTACTTTTAAATAACATTTTATTTAGACAGCTTCAGATTGCAATTTTGGCAGCTGTCAGTGGATTGTTATAAAAAACGGAGGTTGTTTCAACACTTCGGAAAATGAATGTTTTTCAACAGAATAAAAAAATATTGGTTAAATTTTTGAAATTATTACAAAAGGTAGTAGAAAATGTTAAAGAGTAAGATACATTTCGTCACATGCATTTTAATACCCTCCGCTACACGTCAGGCATCAAAGCATCCGCGAGAGGACATGCTGTATTTTCCTCTCTTGGGATATAAATAACTGATACCTCTTTATGCATTTTCGATGTTTTACTTTTCCTGTAACCCGATGTTTGCTGGGTAGCTTCCTTCGCGCGTTCTATTTTCCCCCTCTTTGTAGTTGACCCAACCCATATTTTTTTAAATAATTTACAAAAAAACTCGAAAAATTAAAATTTGTACCTTGAGTTAAACATTTTGCTTGCGTCGCTATAAAGTCGTTGATAGTTAGAACTTTAGTTTATCTCCGGTTTCACAGCAAATTTTGGCTGCGGCGCTGAAACACATTTTAGCAACAAATCCAGGATTAGTACCAGTTCCCAATCTTTTTTATATTTCATATAAAACTTAAAAATTATCAAAATTTTTGAAGAAATTTCTTCTTAAATTACAAGAAATTTTTCCTGCTGCGCTATGACACATTTTTTGCTACAATTTTAGTTTAAGTTATTAAATTTTACAAAATTTTCGCCTACGGCACATTTATGACATGATTTTAGCAACAAATTTACAATCAAGACCAGATTCCAACCGAGTTTTTTTTTATATTTGATAAAAAATATCAAAATATTTAGAAATTTCCTGCTTAAAGTGCAAACAATTTTTCCTGCGGTGCTCTAACCGTTATTAATATATTTTTTAAAAACTTTCGCCCACGGCGCAATTATGACATGATTGTAGCAACAAATCTAGGTTCAAAACCAGATTCTAACCCATTTTTTTTTATATGAGTTGAGTTGAATTTTTTTATACCACCCTCTCTCCAAGTAAAAATTGTATCTACGCCCCTGATGGATAATTTACTGGAGTTTTTTTGGTTTCAGACTTAAGGTCAAGGTCAATTTAGATTCTGTCCCCCCCCCAAAGGGCATTTTCGGCTTTAAAAAAAATGACCTCTGCTTATTTGTTTTTGTAACTTTTTTTGAGTTATATTATATAGGGCAGGTACCTAATTAAACATATAGGTATATCATATTTTAATAACATAGACCCTCCAGAATACTCATTTCCGGACGTAAAAACGTAAACCAATGAACTGCCAGTAGTTGTCAAAGCCTTCTACATTAGAAGAGCGTAACCGAAGCTCATCATAAAAGTGCCCAGAAAACTAGATAACAAACAAGACGCAGACTCTCTACGTGTCTTAAATGATGAACGCATCAAGCATTCATTTGGCTGGTGATCTGGATACTGTCTGTCTCTGTTTATCATGTTGGCCATATAACTTTCTGGTCACCAAGAGTACATGCTGATATTTGATCTTGTCTGGAGTATCTGGCCATCAAGTCAGCAGCAGTAAGTCTCGTTGCATCATTACCATGGTTCTGTCTTTTTGTTCTGCTAACGGCATTGGTTCCATACCAAGACAACATATTCCTTCTCAATCCAGGGAAAGGAAAGATGTCACCAATTAGCTTAAAGCAGAAAAATCTAGCAGAATTCATCTACGATTTGCACGCATTTAGTGGATGAGACACAACTTCGGCGATCTTTGATCAAGGAAAAACTAAATTTTTACCACTCGTAGTCTTGCTGATATTAAAGTTTTTAACAACCCAGATGCTAATCCTGACGAAGATGCAAAAGCTTGCGAACGATTCCTGGTAGTATTGTATGGTGTAATATTTCTGACAGCTTAGAGAAAGCCCGAAAAAATGCTGCCCACTAGCATTCGTTGCGAACATACCACCAAATCCAAAAAAGATTGGGGCTGGAAACACTTTATTAAAAGTAATTTTATGAAATTGCAGAAAAGATTGCACCGGAGCTTGTGGTTGCCGAAAAACGGGCCTCAAATGTTCCATTGTTTTTGGATTTTGTAACGGGCAGGCGTGTGAAAATCGAAACCAAGATTTTTCTATTGAAAGCGAAGATGAAAATGAAAAGGACATTATATAAGATCTATATAATGAGAATCAATATTCGTTTCTTTAGCTAATGTTATATGTGGATTAGGTCTATTGGAAATATCACAATTAAAAAAAAGCGCCGTTAACTTGGTGGTGCGAAAATGAGTGTTTATTATATATATAGTTATTATACAGGGTTGGCCATTTAAAAGAGTTCACATGGATTTTTTCGAAAAACGTGAAGAATTGGAGAAAATGCTGAAACACATCGATTTTTTCTGTAACAGAAAGACTATTTGGCTACTAACTAATCGATAGATTTTTGAAAGTATTACACGATTGTTAAGATATTTAGGAGACCTTCAAAACAAGGTATCACTCGACCCACTTTCGCTTTTCAAAATATAGTGGTAAAGTTTCCCCTCAAACGAGATGCACGCTATAAAAATTTCACGATAGCCAAAAAGTCTCCCCCTTAAGGCGCATTAACACAGAAAAACTTTCCTTTGATGTTGAAATGCCGACAAACATTTACACGAGCCTCTTGAGCAAAATGTTCAAAGAAATGTTCGAGCAAAATCTCGTACAAAAAAACACAGGTCAATTTTGGAGAGAACGTTGAGCAAAATTTGTTTGAAGAATTGGGGGTATAAAAATTTCTTTAGAAATTCAAATTATATATTGTTATCGGAATTCATTGAACTTAACTGAAAATAGAAAAACAAAGTTTTGAAATAAGGTATTTTTAATCAAGTGTTTTCCGACGGAAGAACGATTTGATGTCGAAATTCACGTTTTACCTCATAAGCAACTTCGATTGATCTGATTTTTATAGGGGATATGCCAGTATACTTGTAACTTTTTTGGGGTTTTGGGGGGAGAATCATAAAAAATAATAATTGGCACTTATTTATTGCTGTTGCCTGTAAAATGTAATTATAAAAATTTGCGTTTAAAAGAATATCTCTTTATGTGACTTCCTAGTTTAAAACACAATACAATAATAATTATGTCAAATGAAAAAAACCTATACACATTTTATTAAATCTCAAATATATGAACAAAAGCACGTTCGGTCTTAATAATACCCGTTTATTACCCACTTTTACAACCCTACGATCCCGACCCTTGTCTAAAATATATAATTTAGCAGTAATAGACTAGACTTTTGAATCGGAATGTTGCCCTTTGCATATTGTTTGTTCAGTGTCAGTAATCGACCTTGATTGTTACATTAAATTGACAGTAAATATCTATATCTTCAGCATTTTCATGAACCTTTTGCTTTCTTAAGCAACCCTTGGGACCTTAAACTAACTAGGTAAATCTGGTGTGAGGAATTAAAAAACAACAATAAAAGCTAAAGGTAAAGTAAAGTTACAAAAATATGTTTAAAAAAAATCTTCCTCCCCACCACTCCTCATAGTCGTGAGGCGCGGATTACCGCTTAAAGGTGCAATTTTTGAGTTTTTTGCCGATATTTGAAAAACTCAAAATTTTTTTGGAAAAAAAAAATTTCCTGGATTTTTTTTTGACTTTAGGAAAAAAACCCTTGGAAATAAAAAAACTCGCAAGAAAATTCCAAAAAAACCCCGGGCAAAAAAATCCGGGAAAAACCCTAAGAAAAAATATTATAAGTAACCTTAATCCATGTGACAGAACTGATAGTAGAGCCAATAATAATGTTACGCTTGCCGTCGGCTTTTTTTCACAAAAGTTTTAAATAAAAGTTGGTGTTCCATTTTTTTAAAGAATTGAGATCACTGATCACTAATGTGAAATTTTATTTATTCTCATCTTTAAAAATATGTTTCCAAAATAGATAGCAATAATTTGCTCAAAAATTTACCCGAACAAAATGTTCAAAGAAAAGCTCACAAAAATGTTCACGCAAAAAATTTTAGATCTTTTGCACGAGCTTTTGTTTGAGCATGTTCGTCTGTGTAATTGCGCCTTTAGAAACAAAATCGATGTGTTTCATCAATTTCTCCAATTCTTAACACTTTTTCAAAAAGTCCAGGTGAACCCTTTTAAATGGGCAACCCTGTATACAGGGTGTTTCAAATTCGATGCTCACCATGGGGATCTCCTAAACAGTAGGAGATACGAAAAGGTTTAAATTAGAGCAAAGTTGCCCAATTTGATGCTTTGCTCAAAATTAAAAAAAAGTTTACAAATTCCGGATAGTTCCGTAGATAGGCGCAAAAAAAAACAAAATCTTCATTTTTAGTTTTCATTTTTGTGCGCCCCTATTCTTAAAGCAGTCAAAAAACGCTTAAAACTTTCTACAGGCACTTTTTTAAGATCTACCTAGTGAGAGGTCCGTTTTTGAGACTTGAAGTTTCAGTGTGACAGGAAAAATGTCAAGTTAATTTTTTCTTATGGACACACTTTTTTTCTTCTGACGCTTGGTTCATAAAGGATGACAGATAACATTTTGCAACCTTATTTTAAAAAGTCACCTGACGTTTTGGGTTTATTGACCATCATCAACACAAATTTAATTTTTGCTTTTAACTTACTCAAAATATTTTGTTATAACCAAATAACTTTACCTAATATTTTAAAAATACGTTTTTTTTTTGTTTTTTAATCGTTGAATTTGGGCTGATGATGGTCAATTAACTCAAAACCTCAGATACTTATCAAAATGAGATTGCAAAATATCTGTCATCCTTTATGAACCAAACGGCAGGAGAAAAAAAGCATGTGTCCATAAGAAAAAATGAACTTGACAGTGCTCGTGTCACACTAAAATGTCAAATCTCGAAAATGCACGTCTCATTAGGTGGATCTTAAAAAAGTGCCTGCAGAAAGTTTTAAGCGTTTTTTGACAGCTTTAAGAATAAGGGCGCAGAAAAATAAAAACTAAAAATGAAGATTTCGGTTTTTTCCGCCTATCTCCGGGACTGTCCGGAATTTGTACACTTTTTTTTAAGTTTTGAGCAAAGCATCAAATTGCGCAATTTTGCCCTAATTTAAACCTTTTCGTATCTCCTACCGTTTAGGAGATCCCCATGGTGTGCATCGAATTTGAAACACCCTGTATAGTCATTATATTATATTAAGGTATATATAAGACATAATATACTTATAATATATATTATAATATAATATTAAATTTACATACATTATGTCTATTGCTTTGTCGCTTTTTAAACAAGATAGACTAAAAAAAGGGAAAAAAAGGAGAAAAAATCTGGTTTTGTAAAGCTGTAGCTCATTATAGCTAACAACAACAAAGGTTGTAGGAAATTTTACCTTCTTGAACTTACTTGACTTTTTGTCGTAAAGGTTATAGTTTTCGTGTGATTTTAAAACAAACAAATTTATGCACACTAAATCCAAGATGGCGGAATGAGCTCACCCTCGCCCCCAAGGTCGAAAACTAAAATTTTTTTTTGGCGGCCCAATCTAAACAACATATGTCAAAATCGCTACTACCCCACCTATTGCAAGCTAAAATTCTCTGATGACTGGACTAATAGAAAGCTACAATCAATTTTTTCGGGTACCGAAATCATGTCACGTCAAACAAATTAAAATAAACTAGAAGGCATACTCCATGTATCAAAAGCAAATTTTCTAAATCAGTAACCAAATCTAAGTAAATTGCGGAGGACTGATAATGGTAACATCGTAGAGCCGCGTTCTGATTGGCTCGAAAGCAATATTTAAAATATGGCGGTTTAATAAAGATGTGTTGTTTACCGTGAAATGATATTTCCGGTGACATTTCGGCACTTTTTTTACCTAACACACACAAACAAACACATACAGAGCGCATCAGACTACTCCGAACATAGGCCGGAAGAAGTCCAATTTGCCAGTGTATGTACTCGCAGGCACACCGCACACCTATCAGTAGAGCAACCCACCGTTCGCGGCTTGCCTTTAGTACGCCTCTAACTACGGTGCAATGTGAAGTGTAGTGCATGAAACCGGAATTTGATCAATAAATACGCAAATTTTGATAACGTAATTTTCTTGTTTTTTGTCACTGATAAATTAGAGCATTTTATTTTCAACTGCTCAAATTTATCACTAACAACGGTACAATAAATAATAAGGATAAACAAAATAAAATCAAGTTCTCAAAATAAAATAATACATTATAAAAATCAAAAAGCTTCTCCTAGTCAAAAAAAAATTAGAGCAAATGTTCGAAAAGTCCTCCTTGCTCGGCTAGACAATACCCGAGCCTATTATAAAAACCCCTTGTAACGTTTCCAAGCATTTTGGAAAGTTTCTTCAATTTTAATCTGAAGTTCTTCCAAATTATTATCCCTTTCAAGCCCGTAAACTTTATGTACTTATAACCCGATTAGGAAATACATCATCAAGATATTCCCTAACAAGGCCAACATTGTGAGTGGGATAACCATCTTGTTGAAACCATGTTTCACCAAATCTCACACCTAACAACTGCCTAGCAGTTGAAATAATATGCTGCTGCAGTAGATCTAAGTATCTAGGACAATTCAAATTGCTGTCAATAAAAAATGGCCCAATTACGTGTTCCCATACAATACCCCCCCAAACATGTAGTTTTGGGGATACAAATTTTCCCTAGACCAATATCGATCGTGTGTTGGGTTATAACAATTTAATAATGGAAAAGTGCTTTCATCTGTGAAAAGAGTAGATCTCAGAAAGTTTTCATCAAGATTAGCCCTTTCCATCATTGCTTTTGACGTTTTGTAAGAATTTTAACCATACTTTTTGAGAACACGTAAGACAGTGGCTGAAGACGTATCAACTGATTCGGCAATTTGGTAGCTAGTTAACTGTCGATTTTCCTCTACTGCAGCGCAATTCATCACATCTCGTACTTCCTGCTCGTCATTCAAAACAGTGGGTTTTTTATGGTTTCTTTGCACTACACAACCAAACTTTACAAAATTCTGCACAATTCTATGAATCATTGATAAACTAGGTTCTGGGAAATTTACAAAATTCTCCAAAAAAAGTTCTTGAATAAGTCTCAATGGTCTGCCTTGACAGTACCATTTGACCATCTGCACATTTTCGGCAACTTCGTAGACATCCATTTTTAGTTTTAAAAATGTATTATTTTACTTAAGAACTTACCAATTTGCTTCTCGAGCTAGGCAGAAATAAAACAAAATAATAAAAACAAAATAAATTGTAAAAAGATAACACTGCAGCGTACTTCGACCCCACCTCGGTCAAACGGCACGGAGAGTAAATTGGACTTGATTACCTCTATGTTCGCAGTAGCCTGAAGCTCATGCTAAATAACAATTGCATAAAACACAAAATCAAATAAAAACCCGTCGGATCGGTCGGACCTAAGATGGCAAACCGTGCCACAATAATTCATTAACTTTTTTGCCGTGGTTGTCAGATTTTTCTAACCCTGGCAATTTTTCTAACCAAGGCAAAACATGCATTTTAAACTGAACTTCTTCGGCACTATACCTACTTTCTCAGAATAATGTCTTGTATTTATGCTACTTATTGCTACATTATATAATTATAGGAAATAAAATAAGGGATAATTATGGAAACTCGGCAAACTCGGTCGACATTTCCGGAATTTGCGCCGAGATGTGTGATTTGCTTCAAGATTTATACGGTTTCCGTTTTATTTAAATTTCTTTGTGTCACGTAGTGTAATCAAATATCTCACACTCAGAAATAATAGAGACATAAAGCTATTTGTTACTCATCGCGGTATACGTATCCGCATCTAGCGAGAACCAAGCACATTAATTGGTCAGAAACTTGTACCACGTTGTAAAAGTGTAGATATATGCTAATCTAAGGTATTCTTGAACGCGATAAGTGTTGAGATGCGTTAGGTATCACGTATCGTTACGGCACACGTATCGTATCTCAGCACCTATTGCATTCAGAAACACCTTAAATTAGCATATATCTGCTTTTTTCGAACGTGCTACAAGTTTCTGACCAATCAATGTGCTTGGTTCTCGATGCGGATACGTATACCGCGATGACTTACAAATAGCTTTATGTTTCTAATGTTTCCTTTTAATACGGTATTATGAGCATACGTAGGTACACTCAATAAATTTAAAATACCTACTTGCCACCTTTAAGACTTCTCTCCCTCTAAACCATTCAGTTAAAGGTACTTCATTGAGCGTAAGAGATTTGCGGGTCCGACTCTTTTCAGCCGTAATTATTATGATAAAGCAACCGCGGCTGGATTCAGGAAAAGTTTTCGGGAGAGTTTCTTTGGAATCTTTTTCTCTGATGGTTAAGTTTTCAAAAGTGCATTCAAAAAGAAATCTTAGATTTTTGCTGCTGATACCATAATTTAGAATTTAGCTGGACCACTGCGGTGTGTAAGTTGAGGAAGTTTAATAAAGTTTGTTAGAAGTATTTTAAAGAACTTACTTTTACATAGACCATTAACTTTGGTTTGTCGTTTTCGGTATTGGTGATGCAAGTATTTTATCTCAAAGGTTTTCTCACAACGGCACTCAATGAGCTCGATTCTAACTAGTCAGTCATGGCCAAAGGTACGAAAACCTTAAATTCCAACTGCAACGTATCCAAAACTTGACAAGGAAGAAGAAAGTTGTTGTTTATAACAGTATATTACTAATAAGTGAGCATAGAATCGTGACTAGTTTCCATGAAAACTTTCTAACATTTTATTAATTTTAGCATACAAAAAGGAAGTAAGTGACAAAACGCTATATTTCAGGATGTAAAGACTTTGAGTTGCCTTAAGTTTTAATATGTGCTCACCTAAAACTTTATTTAAAAAAAATGTTTTTTGGTGTTGAATAATTAATTTAAGGTATATAAAGGCGCATTTACACAGACAAACTTTCCTTTGATGTTGAAATGCCGACAAACATTTACACGAGCCTCTTGAGCAAAATGTTCAAAGAAATGTTCGAGCAAAATCTCGTACAAAAAAACACACGTAAATTTTGGAGAGAATGTTGAGCAAAATTTGTTTGAAGAATTGGGGGTATAAAAATTTCTTTACAAATTCAAAATATATATTGTTATCGGAATTCATTGAACTTAACTGAAAATAGAAAAACAAATTTTTGGAATAAGGTATTTTTAATCAAGTGCTTTCCGACGGAAAAACGATTTGATGCCGAAATTCGCATTTTACCTCATAAGCAACTTCGATTGATCTGATTTTTATAGGGGATATGCCAGTATACTTGTAACTTTTTTGGGGTTGTAAAAAGAATGAGAATAAAAAAAAATCATAATTGGCACTTATTTATTGTTGTTGCCTGTAAAATATAATGATAAAAATTTACGTTTAAAAGAATATCCCTTTATTTTACTTCCTAGCTTAGTCTTTTACAATAATAATTAAGTCAAATTAAAATACCTGTATACATTTTGTTAAATCTCAAATATAAGAACAAATGCACGTTCGGTTTAAATAATATCCGTTTATTACCCACTTGTAAAACCCTACGAACTCGACCCTTGTCTAAAAAATATAATTTAGCAGTAATTTAGTAGACTGTGTCGCCAATCTATCATCCCGCGTTTTTGATTTCGCAGGTAGTAGGCCGGCCACCCTTTTGAATCGCAATGTTACCCGTTACATATTGTTGGTTCAGTGACAGTAATCGACCTTGATTATTACATTAAATTGACAGTAAATATCTATATCTTCAGCATTTTCATGAACCTTTTGCTTTTTTAAGCAACCCTTGGGACCTTAAACTAACTAGGTAAATCTGGTGTGAGGAATTAAAAAACAACAATAAAAGCTAAAGGTAAAGTAAAGTTACAAAAATATGTTTAAAAAAAATCCCCCTCCCCACCACTCCTCAGTCGTGAGGCGCGGATTACCGCGTAAAAGTGCAATTTTTGAGTTTTTTGTCGATATTTGAAAAACTCAAAATTTTATTGGTAAAAAAAAAATTTCCTGGGTTTTTTTTTACTTTAGGGAGAAAACCCTTCGAAATAAAAAAAACACGCAAGAAAATCCCAAAAAAAACCCCGGGCAAAAAAGTCCGGGAAAAACCCTAAGAAAAAAATATTATAAGTAACCCTAATCCATGTGCCAAAACTGATAGTAGAGCCAATAATAATGTTTGGCTTGCCGTCGGCTTTTTTCCACAAAAATTTTAAATAAAAGTTGGTGTTCCATTTTTTTAAAGAATGGAGATCACTAATCACTGATGTGAAATTTTATTTATTCTCATCTTTAAAAATATGTTTCCAAAATAGAAAAGCTCACAAAAATGTTCACGCAAAAAATTTTAGATCTTTTGCACGAGCTTTTATTTGAGCATGTTCGTCTGTGTAATTGCGCCTTAAGGTATATAAATTTTAGAATTTCTTATCCACGACTAGATTGACTTTCTCTTAGTAAGGAAAACTGGCAAAGTCGCCATATTAAAAGGGGGGTTTTAAAGTAAGACCACGTTCTTGCTTCGGATTAATACTAGACTCTATTATAACCATCTATTAAAGGTTTACCAAAAGGTCTGACTAAGATTAAATACGTTTTTATCCATACACATGTAAAAACATTTTCATATTTTTTTACATAAATTGTAACTGTACATGTGGTGGTCACGAATTAGTGTAACAAAATTACACTTTTATTGTATATTTTACACAAACTTGTATATTTTTTACACATTTGTGTAAATCTACAATTTCTAGTAACACAACTTGATTAAAAAATTACACCGGTATTTTTGTCGGTGCATGTAATAAATTGTAAATTAAATGTTTTTTTTTAGTTCTTGGACTCGGCTTCTAACCAAACCAGAACCAGCATCATGTAAAAACTACTTAACGATTTGTGATCCCGCTGGATTCCTTGGGGTACTGGAAAGAAGATAGACCTTATTCCATTAAAATCGGTTTGCAGAAACATAAGTTAGGATTATTTTAATCAAAACACATCGGAATGGTTTAAGGCGCAGAAAGAGCAAATTAGGGGCGTGGAGCGATGGAGGGGAGGTGAAGGGGAGGGTGAAACTACATTTTTAAACACGTGTAGAAAGTCGCAGGCCCTACCTAATAATTATTATATATAAGGTGGGCGAGAAAAACCGTACAATTTTTTTGGCTCTAGCTTTGCTACCGTAAGTTTGATTTTTGTAATTTTAGGTTCTACGAAAAACTTAAACCTTAGACTATATAAAATTTTTGTCAAAGTTGACATTTCGTTAAAATCGAAGACAATGCATGATGTTTAATATTTCCCATTTTTAACACCTACCGCCAAAATTTTATGTGCGCCATTGTACTCGATTTTAGACCTTTAACGCAAAGACATGTCTGTCGTGCACAGAAAGGTATCACTTCCAAGAAGTAATAAAGCTGCCAAGGAAGTAACTGGTGTTTTAATCCTTTGTAAAACATAGCTCTAAAAACCTCTAGTTTCTGTTCCACTAGGAATTTATTATTTCTCGTCCGATTTTTTAGAATTTAAGCTCTTCGGGAAGCTAAGCCTCTGGCCTATATACGCTATCTGTCAAATTGTCAAATGGCGCATGCTTTCGAAACTTAGATATTTTTCACTCCTTTCTGCCAGACTTTGTTGTACTCCAATGTACCCGATTTTAATTATCCGTCTTTTCTATGTAAGAAAAGGTATCATTCGTAAAAATCGAACAAGAACTAAAAAACTTAACCAAAGAGGTGCTGTTTTTTTATTTTGCTGAGTTTTTTTTTTTACTTTTCCGATTTTGTTAATTTATACACAGTGTCCAGAAAACTAACTGACAAAAACAGCAATGGCGCACTAGATTATATATAATAGAATAGTGTTTTTAGGTACACTATTTACAGGGTTTAAAACATCCCGTTAGGCCAAGCTTTTTTCGTTTTTGTCCGATTTTTACGAATGATACCTCTTTCGACACTGAAAAAAGGTGGCTTTGCAAATAATTGAAATCAGGTACAATGACTTACAAAAAAGTTTGGCAGGAAGGAGTGCAGAATATCTAAGTTTTAAAAGCATACACCGTTACGGATTTTTATAATATGTGTAATCTGACAGGTAGCGTACACAGCCCAGAGCTTTACCTTCCCACAGAGCTCAAAATCTACAAAATCGGACGAGATTTAACCAATCCCCAGTAGAACAAAAACTAGAGATTTTTAGACCTATGCATTACAAAGGGTTAAAACACCACTTAATTCGTTAGCGATGAGCATTATTACTTTTTGCCCGATTTTTAGAACTCTGTCGATTATAGTGGTGTACATAAAATTTTGATGCGGGGTGTTAAAAATGAGGATGTCAATTTTGAAAAGTTCCATAAGGTCTGAAGCCTTATCTTTTCGCAGAACCTAATAGTGAAATTTCCATCAAAATTACTTCAGTAATTTTTGTGTGATGCTAACAAGCAGACACATACACACACAGACCAACAGTCAGATAAACAAACACAATTTCTAAAAATCAAAAAAATCAATCAAATAAATAAAAACAAATGTTTTATTTTTGCAAGAAAGTATCAAAAGCAAAGAAACAATACCAAACTATAAAAAAAAACTAAGTATATATCATACGATAAAATTCCAATCGGTACCTACGTGACGTCACAATGCCATTATGTAAATGTTGGCCTCGTCGGTGAGAATAGAAGCCTTGATTTTTATTCACAAATTCACAAATCTGCACAATTCACAATTTTAATTTAATAAATAATTCATAATGTGTAGGTGACATAAGGGGACACGTATTTAATATTTGGGTAGGTAACGCCCCGGTTTTTTTTTATTCGTCGAAATATAAGATAAATATCTGATATTTGGACCAAAAAATAATTATTTTAATTTTGCAATACGTATTAGGAATAAAACCAATACAATGTGACAACCTCGCACTTGTACAGGGTCACCTATATAAACGTATGCTATGATGCCTCATTAGACACTTAAAGTAAATATATCAACGCACCCGTATCGGTATACGTAACGCGTTCGAAATAAAGTCAAAATACGCTACATTTTTGACTTGCTCACGCCATGTTTCGAATGATGCCTGCTTCTTTGACGGGTGTGATGACAGAATCTCGTTGCGTACGGAAGGATGTACATATCATTAGGGACCCACGAACGTACGCAACAATTTCAATCAGCAGTCCTGTCATCGCACCCTTCAAAAAAGCGGGCGTCGTTCGAAACATCGCATAAACAAGTCAAAAATGTAGCGTATTTTGAATTTGTTTCGAACGCGTTACGTATATCGATACGAATGCGTTGAAATATTTACTTTAAGTGTCTAGTCATTATTTGTCGTTGGAGTTCCCGCTTTAGAGCTAGTAAACGTGAAGTAGATGGAGCATGTGTGAGGTGGAGCATGCTTGGTATTACCTGATGCAGCGTTGCCAGTTGAGAGCAATTTCTGAATGACTTGATGCATCTATTTTAGTTGAATGTTTTTGGTAAGATCAGATTATCGCCCAAGAATATAACGTTTTCGTCTCATGTGATCATTCGCCATAGATCTATGCCGCTCCATGTTCAAGAATAGACGTCCTGTTGTGATGAGCACCAATAGTGTGAAACTCAAGTATCATACGGTTACAGTTCATTGTCTTCGTTTTAGTTTACCGTCCCTAACACGCTTTTGGATTTTTTAAAATATTTTTGTTAAGTAAAACAAATTTTAGGATCCCTTTTCTCGCTGTACGTTTTTTTCGGTGACGTCGATAAGCAAAAAGCCAAACTGAATAGAATAATTTTATGGAAAATGCAAGAACCCTATTTTTTTTTATTTAGTTTTTAATTTTTTACGATTTCAAATTTACAGTTAAACCTTTCAACGGCAAAATCAAATCATAGAGCAGTTTAGTTTAAAGGCCGGATTTAAAAACGTAAACATTTCCCAGGCACATGTTTATGATCCGTGAGGGAACGAGGACGACGTTAGAAATGGGAATTATTGGAATAGAATAAAATAGGGTCTAGAGCCTATTTTTCTGATGGTTTGTACACCTGAAAAAATAATAATAATATCGTATTTAATCAATCAAGCTTAATTTTTGGAGTCAGCTTCTAATCAAACGATATAGATACGAAAAATCCAATTTTTAGAAATTGTGTTTGTTTATCTGACTGTTGGTCTGTGTCTGTATGTGTCTGTTTGTTAGCATCACACAAAAATTACTGAAGTAATTTTGATGGAAATTTCACTATTGGGGGCCTGGGTAAAACATAAGCTTTATTTCATTAAAAACGGTTCATTAATAAAATGTTATAAGTTAGGTTTGGGTTATTTTTTATTCTATTAAATATACAAGATTGCCAGCAACTTCGTTCGTTAAAATTGCATTTTCTTTCTCCAGTTCACGCTGTCTTTCCAACCACTCCACCTTTTCCACAAGTTTTTAAAAAATATTCAATTTACAGAAAGAGAGATTTATAATACCCAAAATCAACGCCTTTTTTCCGTTTTTATTTGTCTTAAGATGTTTATTATTATCCACTTTCTATCCATTATAGGATCAATGGCCAGTTTTAACCAAGTTTTTTGCAAAGATAAAGACAAGCTCAAAATATCCATGCACCTGGCCGTTAAAATCATAATTTGCATTGTAAGAGTAAGGGACCTTAGCTCTTTCATTTAAGAAATTTACTAAAAAAAAAATATATAAAAAATTATTATTTTTAAAAATTCGCGCAAGGTGTCATTGGAAATGCAATGTTGTCTAATATAGGATCCAGTGAAAAGCGTATATGTCAGTAACAGTGGAGTATCAAAGAATTTTGGTATAATTTGAAATTTTCTGATTCACAAAATCAGACTACGCTACTGAAAAAATGTAATTTTCTTATATAATTTAGTTTATTGCTCTTTGATCAACCCTGCCAAGTTTGGTACTGGTAGGTTAAAAAATGTTGAAACTAACTTTGTATTTCGGACCTCCATTGTCTATATTTTATTTATACACTATAAAACACTAAAATTTTCAATTTTTCTAGTAGAAGGTGTTGTTTAAGCTATAATTCACCAGTTATTTATTCTTAGAGAATTAAATTTGAAACATTTTACTCATTTATCATTTTTGACAGTCTGTCAATGTCTAGGAGTTTTCCAAGAAAAACTCTTTTTTGAAGTTTTTTAGAGGTTAGAACTGGCAGTTCCCGAAGAGGTAGGAATGGGAAATTTTAGCATGTTAAAGAGTGGACCTTCCCAAGCTTGTTAATGAAAAAAAAAATTGGGTTCTAATTTTTTTCCCTATTCAGAAAATATACATATATCCAAATTGCCCTTCCTATGAAAGACTTTCCCTATTTAAATTATGGTCTCGGGTAAAGTTTAACCGATAGTGCTACAAAAATATCTCCCTTATATATAAAATCGACATGTTCGAGGAACACGTTGTATGTAGAACTAATAAGCACATTTTCTATACAAGTTGAATGAGCTTTAACAATAAACGAGTTAAGACAAATAAAAGCAAACAATTTAACGTAGGCAACACCGATTCCACCAACTAATATCACCATTTCTATATATTTTAAAAAAATTCGATGTACCATATTGTAATGTGTAAGGCGTGAATTTTGGGACATGATTTTAATTTTTCCCTTCCAGCCTTATTTAAAGTTCTTAGGACTTGGGAATAAAATACGTTGCAACAATCCCAGGAATTCCCCATTTAAAGGCGCTGTACAGGCGCTTTTTTTAATCCGGCGCCCTTTGATGTCAAAACTGACTGTTATTAATTAAAATATGTAAGTTTCTTTTTTTTTGCTTTTTTATTTTCCGTTTGACAGACATTCCACGTATTCTCGCGTCCTTTTTAATAACCTTTTATATTATTTTAAATGGACTTCTTTGTTGGCATCTTAACCCAGTTAATTTGGAAAAAAAATCTACTGTACCCACCTTATTAATAAGAGAAAGTGTCACAACCTCAAAATTTTAAACAAAAACTTTCCTGGGTGCTTGTTTCTACAACTACAAGCACGATTCCGACCAATTTTAAAGTCAGATGCGGTCACGAGTTGCCCGAAACCTAATAAACGCGACCGGACTCACAGTTCAATTGAAACTTTTTTACTAGTAGAAAGCATTATGGAATATACACTCAGAAAACCATCCCGAGTGAAGTGTCTACTTAGCTTTTTTTTTTTGGTGGTAAGTGAAGTTTCCATTAGCCCCAAGTGATCAATTCAATAGCTGCAAGTAAAACGACCTACTTCGGTCCGAGTTTGTTAACCCTTAGTGATTTCTACTTACCAATATGTGACAAAGTCACTTAACTTTTCCTTTGCTTAAGGTAAGTGAATTTTTCTACTAGTTTGTTAACACTTAGTGATTTATCTCCTTACCAATATGTGACAACTCACTTAATTTTCCCTTCACTTACGGTTAGCGACTTTTTCTACTAAGAACAAGTGAAGGCATCAAATATTGAAAAATCATGCGAAAAAACTTTATTCATCCTAATAATAATGCATGCCTGTAATGATTTGTCAACGTATTGCCATCATAAGAATTCGACAATCTCATTTGCAACGATCATTGCTCAATTTATAGGGAGATCATATGGTGGAAATAAGTTAAAAAACCTCAAAAAAAGATCGATGACCAAAAACGAACCCGGTAACCCTTGGTTTCAAAATGCTTGTTCAGCTATATCCACCAAACGCGAAAATTCTCTGATTAAGCTTTAATCATGATTAACTCTTTTTTCAGTCGACTAATAAGAATCCGCCAAAACGTTTATATTGCGCGGTTTCAACCTCTTTCTTTATAAGGGCATAGTATAGTGGATAAAGCATTGGTCTATCAACCTGTAAGTTGTCGGTTCGAACCCCGTCGGCGCCTCGCACTTTTTGTTATTGTTTTTTTTTTCTTCGGGTGTATTGTGATAGGACATGGTTTTTAGAGCTCAAAAATATATTTTTTATTTTATTTAAAGCCATATTTTAGGACTGATATTGCGCTACCATAGATTTACTGACGGTAAGTGAATTGTTTTCTTATGGTTAATATGTTATTTTATGACCTTAAGTAGGTAAGAAAACTTATGATAAGTAATCAGTTCACTTCTGTCATACTTAAATAAAGTTTCTACTTGGGGTAATGAATTCTTACTTAGGTTCGGTGGATATTTTTCTCAGTGTAAATAGGGAAGGAATGAACGAAGCAGCAAATAAGTTTGTAAGTTACTTCTTGATTGGCTTTCGGGTAATGACCTAGAGGAAATAGGTTACACACGGAAAAAAGTTATACTTGTACGAAGAGGGCACATATTGATCCAACCATAACTTCGTTTCGATAGCTCTCAATATTAGTGAGTCTTTGAAGCAAGTATACACAACTAGTTGGATGGATATTTAGGCTCTCCTTAAAGCAAGCATAAGTTTTTTAAAGCAAATCCACATAATACTTAGGGGAAAGTAAAGAGACTATTTAAATCAACAATTGTTATACTTTATCCAACAAGCAGTTCAGTCTCCAACCATAGAAAACAATTACTTAAATTAAAGAAATATAATCATATTCTCGATCAGGTTGCCTGCTTGGAACAATAATTCATATACTAATATGAAATTTTTGTTTACACTAAAAATAAGAATTATTTTTTACATATTTTACCCTTAAATTAAAAAATCGCGCTAAACTATAACTTACTTAAAATCTAACATACAATATAAATAATTAAACTACGACAACTTAAGCACTAATATAATCACCCCTTGGACTCGCACAAACTTCACATATCTAGTATGTGGGAGAAATGTTATTTTATGAGTTTTGATGCGGTTTTTTTAGGCAGTGGTGCTAAAACTTATTTGAATAAGAATTAAGGAAAATTTAAGGGCATATACTTGTTTCAAAATTTAAAAATTCTATTTAATTTAAGAATAAGTATTCCTTAACTAAAGATTTGGCTATATTTTCCTTAATAATTTTTTAAGTATTCTACTAATTTAAAAACAGTTATTCTTAAAATCTAAGAATTGGCAAACGGATCATCAAAGTATTTGGGTATGCTGCTAGAAGAATAATATTATTGCATTAATTACATTTTTTTAAATATAGGGTTATTCTTATACAGGGTGAGTCACAAGTCCCTAGAAAGACTTAAAATGTGGGTAGAATAGGTACGTTGTTCTGAACAAGAATTGGTAAAACATATTTTTGTAAACTCTTTTGTTTCAGAGATATTTGCATATAAAAATTGTTAATATTTTCTGAGAAGCACCCTTTGCTACGTAGTAGAAATCATAGAAAGTAATAGCTACGCGAGAGTGACCGATACTGTGTTATAATTGGGGCAGATTTTTTGACGGCGACACGAGCGCAGCCGGTGGCTACAGGAAGGAACTACTTGTACAGTTAGACGCATAATAAAATACATATATTGTTTATAAGGCTAATTTTTTATGGACACTTACTTATTTAATAATAAAATGATATGAAAAAACTTAACAAACGCCTTTTTTCTATACTTTTTAGTTTTAAAAAAGCACTGCATTCGCGAAAGGTTTTAGTTCTACATACAAACCTTAACCAACTTTGTACCGTTGCAGCTAAAAAACTTTCTTTAGCTTACAAAAAGTTTTTTGGACCCTTTAAAAATCTAAAATAGGAAGAGCGGGTTATGACTATATTGAGGAATATTATCATATATTAAAAATAACAATATTTTAGTATAATAATTTATTTTATTAATTGGGAAAAAAAACCAGTATAACAGTCTTACAGATTTTACAAATATTTTAACCTATATCTCCTTTTATTGCTTGTATTCTAACCTATTATCTTCTTGCTTAACTCTGTATTAATCATCACAATATTTTCTTCAGGGATTTGGTTCGCAAAAATCTGAACCCCAATTTTCGGGACTCTTCAAATAGTCCCATACTTTACAATAGACTTTACAATAACTTGTTAATCCACTATATAATAGCTAAACCCATAAACTAACTCACTTTTGAAAATGTAAAAAAACCGCTTGCCAGGCTTGACAGACTTTGACAAGCGGTGGCAAAAATCGGCGAGTACAAAACTAAAATTGATTAAAATATATTTCGACATGGAAAAAAATTCTGTCTTTCTTTTATGATCATATAGAAAGAGATGGGTGGGGCCAGGTAGGTGTTGACTTAATACAATCATTACTTTCACTCTCCGCCGCAATGCGCTATGCGCTACAGGAACGTAGTTCCTGCGCGGTCCTATCTTTCTGTTAGTCTCCGTAAGTTATTATGTTTTTTTCTGGTAGAAACGTCGAAAACTTTGACAACTTCAAACTGCTTGACAGGCACCCTAAATCATGGCATTGTCAGAACACGTAGTCAAATAACTTTTCTTAAATGAATGATATCTAACCACTTTTTAAATCTTTCTAGAGAATTTTGAATCACTGTGTATACAGAATACATTTTCGCCCATTTCAAAATGACTGAAATTTAATTTCTAATTTAAATGACTGTTAAAATGCGAATTTTTGCTACGCCGCCCCAGCCTCTTCAATGCCTCACCAAAAATTTATGAATAGTGGTAAAGTACCACTTTTCGCACTTGTTAGGTGCCCCGCGGCCTCTGATGTTTCTATTATTGTACCCGGGAATCTTCTGGGATTTTGGAGGGTGTAACACATACGACCCAGAAAACTAAAGTTCTTGGAGGCAAAAAACAAAATAATTTAGACTTGACAACTATTCCAATAGTAAGAATTTTCCGAGTTAGACTCCTATTCTGCCATCCTAAGTAAGACTCACGTATCTACGTTTTCGCTTATTTCGTGAAAAGCGACTTTTAAATTTAAGTGCTTGCTGAAAATTATATAGCAATATTTTTTTTTGTTGAGTAGTGTTTATGGACTTAAAATAGCAATATCCAAGTGATAAAACAGAAAAAAATTTAATCATTTAATATTTTTCTATGCAAAACTGTAGATACGGGGAATCGGAGGTAACTTTTTAGCCAGTAATACTTAGAAATAACCCCGCAAGTACGTCAAATCCAGCCTAGTCTATGGTTGTACTCTATAAAAAGTATGATATTTATGTACTACTTTTAAAAATAAATATTATTTATATATTTTTAAACATGGGCGTACGCAGGGGTAATTGGGCGCTCAACCTCCCTGCCAGAGCCCCATTGACTCGTCAAGATTCATTTTTCCCCAGGAGCCTCAAGCTCCCCACAGGAGTTTTAAACCTCCCAGGAGTCTTAAGCCCTCCTCCCAGAAGTCTAAAGCCACCTTCCTCAAGAATCATTTATGCGTACGCCACTGTTTTAAAATTTTAATTCATTCCAATAATACAGACAAAAAAAACAATTAAAATTAAAGGATATCATTAAAATTAAAATTTAAAAACAAAACACTATAAATAGTACGAATACGAATTGTAAGTGTCTTTAAAATTATCGATTTCCTGATATAACGCTCTGCAAATTTTGAATAAAGTTTTCTTTTTCTTGGATATGCAAACTGGAAGGTCTCGGGGCTCTGGCGATATTGTTAGGTTACAGAAAATCCATCTCAAAACATTCATCGTCGTGTTTTATTTTGTATTTTAAAACATAAGAGTTTCTATGTGCGTTAATTTGTGTTACCTCTGTCAAGTAAGGTCGATATTCCATTCCTTATATTTTAACTTGGGACCACAAATCTTCCCAGTTGTAGAAATTGCAAGGTTGCATTTCCTTTACAAATACTTTTTCCGAATTCGAGTCTTACACGTTACTTAGTTAAAAACCCCGCATTTACATATTACTTAGTAAAAACCTCGCATCTGCTATAAAGTTGCTAGTAGATACGAGGTTTTTACTAAGCAACTGGTAGTTGCGAGGTTTTTGTTAAGTAATAGTTCATTTTTAATGTAGATACGAGGTAACCATTTTTCAAAAAAAAATACTTCCAGACATAAATTTGGGTATTTTTGTTCAAAAATAGATAAAAGTGACCTATCTAAAGCTATTTCCGGTCCTAACTCATTTTTGATTTTTTTGCAGATGCGTGGGGTCTTACTTAGGACGGCAGTATTCTAAACAATGTTTTGTTTGATTTGACTGATCTATTCAGAATTAAGGTTTGGAATATATTTTAATACGGAGGTGCTGGGTCGGAAAACTAGAACGTCGCAAAATGTAACGTCAACTTTTTTGCAGTTAGATTAAAATCTACTGTTTCTTTTGTTAAAAAAAACGGTTTTTTTATATTTTTCTTACTTTTGCAATACAATATTTAAGTTTTTTTTATAAACGTATTCCCAACAATGGTGTCCTAGTTGATCATCTGAAGGGTTTTCTCGCGTTGAACTTGTTTTAAAATATATTTAAAACTATTTTTAACAAGCGCTTATTTAGGTGCGGTGACAACACAAGAATATAGTATGATAACATTTACAGCTCCCCCCTACTCGAAGGAGGTGGAGGGGGGTACAGTTGAAGTATGCCCGATTTCGTTAAAATTTGGTGCGTTGGGGGACCTGGAGATGGAGATAACTAAGTTTTAATCAGATTTGGAAAATTCAATATGGCGGATTTAAGATGGACGATTTTTGGTCATCTTTTGCTAACCAATTTTAACTAATTACTACACATCCGATTGCTTTCAAATTTGGCATGCGTTTATAGTTACGGTAACAATGCAATAATATGTCATTATTAGGCACCCCTCCCCCCCACGAGGGGAGTGGAGGGGGGATAACCTTTAAGTTTGTCTGATTTCAACCAAAATTAGTATACTGGGGCTTTTGCAGATAGGAATACGAATTATTGATTGGCTTTTGAAAATTCAATAAGGCGGATTCAAGATGGACGATTCTCCGTCATGTTTAGCTAACCAATTCTAACTGACTAACTAATTACTACACATCCGATTGTGTTCAAATTCTGTATGCCTTTATAGTTCCGGTGAATATACAATAATATGGTATTCTCAGGTACCCACCTCCCTCTAACGAGGGAAGTGAAGGGGGAACAGATTTAGTTTGTTCGATTTCAATCAAAATTGGCATACAAAGGTTTTTAAGGAGGGGGATTATGAATTTTTGGTCAGATTTGAAAATTTCAATAGGGTGGATTCAAAATGGACGATTAACTTCAAGAAATTTCTTTAAAAAATTAACAGTTTTTACACACACGCAAATCCTAACTAGAATCTAAGTACTTATCTGACGTTTCGGAAGAAACTCTTCTGCCGTTATCAAAGGGATTATTATTTTCAATTATTATAAAAATAGCTGTCTATTGCATACAACTGACTGACTTTAATTAAAAAATTAATTGTTGAAATTTAGTATGCGTTTGTAGTTCCGGCGACAATACAATATGGTATTATTAGATACAACCTTCCCACTAACGAGGAAAGTGGAAGGGGGAAAATATTTAGTTTTTTCAGTTTAAATCAAAATTGGCATACAGGGGTTTTTCCAAAAGGGGATATTAATTTTTGATCAGATTTGAAAATTTCAATATTGCGTATTCAAAATGGACGCTTTAGGGTACAAATCTAAAAATTAAAAAATATATTTTTATTAAAAAAAAACTAAAGATCAAGCTTTCATTAAATGTGCCCAAAAGTAGAGTTACCTTTCTTATACCATAATAAAAGCGATGGGCGCAAATTAAAAATTTTTACTTTTCGGTGACACAGAGAGAACTACAAAAGGAGAACTAAATTCTTCTTCCCTTTGAATGATAAACATAATGCTTTCATCTAAAGACGCTGAGAACGGGTGAGATTGCCGTGCTTGCCAAGAGTTTGAAAATGTCCCAAGGTTATAGAGTAATACAACTCTTTCTATCGTCGATGTGACCGATATACGATACCTAAATTTAAAATTTTATTTTGGTATAAGAGAGATAAAAAAAAATATTTTCTACTTTTGGGTGCATTTAATAGAAGCCTAAAAGCTTGTTCTCTAAAAGTTTTTTTTTAATAAAAATTTATTGGATGGAATTTTTATGTTTGTTTCCAAAATGTATAAACTGCGCTTTGGGTAGGTAAAATAAAAATTTAAAAAATGTTTCAAACCTTTTCAAAACAATTTCAACGGGTTCTCATCGCTTTAAAACTACAACTAGAGGAACAAAGCAAGAGTAAAAATCCAAAATATAAATTTGAACGAACACAAATAATTTTTGCATAGTGAGGATTAAACTAATTAAAAAAGGAATTACTAAAGGTGGGTGGGGTTTTTTGGTAAAGTAGGTTAAAATTTTCGGTGGAATAAAAGTATTAATTTATTAAACGCTACCGACTCCAGCAAAAAAATTGAACAAACCCTTGGTAAGCCGACTAGCCGGATTAGGAACGGTTTGGTCAATTTACTTTGTGAAGTGGGTTGGGTTTAACAAAATAACATTTTTCTGAATTAATTTCACCGAAAATGTTTTCGAAGAAATGCTATCTGAAAAATGGACCAGGCACTATTTCGCTACATCGCGATTTTAACCGTCGATTATTTCATACATGGCTGTTCTGTTACGTCGCTACTTTGTTATGATGGTGTTTTGTTACAATCGCTATTTTGATACTTTCTACATCAAGATTCTTTCTTAGAAACTTAAAATAAATAAAAACCGTATACTTACTGGCACTGTTACCAAAGCCTATGACTCAGTGGCGGTCCCAGGGGAAGGGGCGGGGGGATCGCCCCCCTCTTTGCTCCAGAAAAAAGTAGACAAAGATGCCGGTTGGAAATACAGTACAGTAATTCTATTTATAAACAAGTTTTAGACAAAATCATTTCGGACGTAAAAAGGTATTTTTGACCTGAACATATTCATGCCAAATTTGATACAACGTGAATCCAAAATCAAGGCAAAATTAACTAAAGTGGTTTCATTAATCCAAAATACAAATTCTTAAACTTTTATTGGAGAAGACAGTATTTGGAAACAATATTGGTCAGAAGTAGGCAAAAGCTTAAATCAAAACATATCTGATAACGTTTTCGAGGCAAGTGTGGTGATATTTTTCCGTTGATAAAAACATTCTTGGATGTTTGCTGGTAAGTAATGCTTCGTCAGAAAAAAGCTTCTCATGCCTCAGAAGATGGAAAACATGATGAGTACTTAAAAACACTATGACGGAAATTCTTCTGACAAGCTTAATGGTCAAGCCATGATGCTAATTTAAGGCTTAAAATATTTCATTTAAAAGGTAACGTTCTTGATGATGCAATATTTACTATGTTTTTCATATTTGTAGGCCATGATATTGTTCACATTTTAAAGCTTTCTTTGCGAACTTTCGATTTCTAGAATAAAGTTTTGACATGCTTCAAATTTACCAAAAACGTGTCCTACTAAAATGTATTTTAGCACATCTAAAAATAATTTAACAAGTATTTAAGAAAATTATTTTAAGGGTCATCATGGCTTTACCATAACGTTGCTGCATATCAAAAAACATATTAAAATTGACATTAAGCGAGTCATTGAGCGGTTTACCCAAAAAAAATGGTAACGAATTTTTTTTTGAGATAGGCATATTATTTTTGAGATATGCAATATAAAAGGTAATGTTTCAACTTAAAAAGCTTTTTAGATCTCAAAAAAAAAGTATTTATCTCTTAGGTTTTGTCTGTGGTTTGTTTGTTATTTATGTTTTTTATAACTGAAAAAATTTTACGTAATTACTCAAGCGCTGATTCCAGGGAGATAGGGTGGTAGTTAACCCCTCCTACCCTGACTTTAAATTTTTTATGAAAAAATTTAGAAAATCAAAAGTAGGGCATAAATTGCAGCGCTATAACACCTTTGATATTTAGTCGTGTCATTTTCTTAAAAATTTTCGCCTGCTTCGCTTTAAAACCATTGATATATTTACAATTTTAGTTTAATTTTAAATCAATAAATGCATTTTTTGTTGCAATTGTCTTAAAAATTTTCGCTCGCGCTATAATACCGTTGATATTTATGATTCTAGTTTAATTCGACTCCAACTTTGTTCTCTAATTATATGACTATTACATTACAGTAATGTTTAATTGTTATGTGGGATATTATAGTCAGTGTCATTCTTTTAAAGAAACGTTCTGGTCGTATTATAGTCATGTCCCCCGTCACGTTTCCATCACATTAATATCACCTGTATGAGTTAGAATATTCCCAATGGTAAAATGTACCATTTCTATCACATTCCTTGTTCTCTGAGTATGTGACTATTACATTACAGGAATGTTTAATTGTTATGTGGGATATAACTAATAATAAATATATATATATAACTTAATTAGGTACTTATTTCCATTTTTTTGGTTGGATGGATCCATTGGTTGGTTGGATGGTTCCTTTCTGCAAAAATCTGTCCATTGATAAAATCTGAACGCCTATTCCCTAAATACATTTCAAACTTATTGAAGAACAAGGTTTCTCTCTGAATAAAGGTCCAACCTTATCGCCGGTGACTTATTTTTGTATTTAACTTAAGTTTTGTGGTTTGAACTTTGAGCTAGAATGCACAAATGGGTCCCAAGTTGTATATTTTTCTTTCTTTCAGACTATAATGCGGAGGACAGAGCTGGGCGGTTAACAAGATGATTATTGGATAAATTTTCAATTGACTTAGGCTGTGTAATAAGTTAATATATATAGGAAACAGTTTGACTTTGTAGAGTTATATTTCTATTACATTTTTTTTGCTATACTTGGTATACGGCGTTTCTTTGTAGGTTAGCAGAAAATGCTTTTCTTTTAGTAGGTAAAGTAAAACCTATTTAGGCAAACGAAGCAGTATTTTTTGACTACTAATATTAATGTTGATTTCAGTACTTTGCTGTTTTTAAGTAAATACAACTTTTGGTATTTTTTTAATTTACCCAATTTTCTTTTTAGAATTTACCTATTTGGGTAAAAACCACCTCATTTTGAGTAATATTTTTTAATAACCTTTCCAAATTATATTGTTTAAAAAAAGTGTACAATACTGAAGTATACGATTTTGCACAGTGTTCTAGAAATTTGGTTTTGGGAGCGATTCAATAATAAAATGTGCAAAAATTTTCAACAAGTGTTAAAAAAAATACAAATATTTTTCTCCGTCCCTCCCAAACCTTGCCTGATGCCTAAAGTCTACATTGCAAGTTCTTGGTGACGTCCATACATTAAGTAATGGTACAAGGGCGTAGGTAAAACTTACGAGGGGCGAGAGGAGAGTTCGCAAATTCATTTCATTGCCATTTGTTACTTAAAATATTAAGGAAATTATAAAATAACTAAATACTTCAAAAGATATTTGTAATAAAATTTGGCAAAATTGGTGTTTCATGCGTCTAAAGATATAGTAGACTTTTTTATTTTAAAAGGTACGGCTCTTGTCCAAAATGACAAAAACATCAGCGACGGAAACTTTCAAGGATTTTGATACTTTAAAATCGATCAAAATGTATGAACTAAAAGTTTTGACTTCATTTTCTCATCATATTGAAGAGTCGTTTTTTGAGGATATTTCCTCTTATGTGGACCTCTGCAAATTTAGGGATATCGCCCTAAATTTTTTTGTGACAAATTAATAAAAACTCGAAAGTTACATTAAATTTTGAACCTCTGTATCTCAGAAGTCATTGATCGGAGAATGTTGCGGCTATAACAACATGATACCAGGTCCTCGAGATATACAACACAATAAAAATTAAAGCAAATACCACCGGAAGCCATCCTCCATAAGTACCAGGCGGGGTCCTTTCAGCTTAAATCGGTTTCTCTCACTTTTGCCCGATATTGATAGAAACTAATTCTATTGGTTTTGACTAAGAGAATTACTTAGGATCAATATCAAGCTAAAGTGAGAGAAATCGATTTAAACCGAAGATTTGAACCAATGAGATGCATAGCAGCAACAGAATTTGACGCCCTGGAAGCAGAATTTCTACCATTTGAAGAATAAAGTCTTTGATCACACATGCAAATGCTCAAATTGACTGACCTACGTAGGTACCTAATGAGGGTGTGATTTTCGAATCCGTACAAAAATATCCGCATACGAGTTCTTTTGAGTTCTAAACAAAATGCAATGTCTATATTAGTCTCTTTCTGTACCGTGTCGAATAGTTGTAGTCAATGTTTCTCGAGTGGGTGGAGGGCATTGGAGCTGTTTCGCATGAAAAAACAGTTGTTCTTGCACTCACTACTCATGCGTCAGCATATCGGCATATTAATTGCCTCCTATTGTACACGGTATAGGAAGAAATAGTCGTATGCAAATATTTTCGTATGGTTTTGAAAATCAGACACCCTCTGTTCTATAAATTCTTGTATACCTACCAGAAGAATATATTAAGCAACGCAAAAATTCCATAAAACTTAGGCGTTTTTGCCTTCCACGTTATGTGAGTTCATGGTGCGTCTGGTAATTATATCGTTTAGAATACACCAATAGTTTTTTTACCTTACGTGCATAAGTCAGACCCCGTGGTTAAGAACCTTCCTAAGTTTTCATAATGTATAATTATACTTTTAAGTACTACATGATGGTACTTAAAATTGACTGCAATTTTATCGCAGACTTTCGAAATTCGAACAACAATTACCCACGCATCTAGTTATTTGATGTGTGGGATTTTTCGTAGGTACTTATGAGGTAAGTAGTTAATTAAATATCCTGCAAAATTGGACACCACGACCATAAACGTTCAGTCAGGTGGTGTCAGGCCGGACAGATCAGGCCACCGGACAGATGAGGCCACTGTGGCATGAATCTGTCCGCTATGGGAAGTTGGGCGAACCATACTGCCTGTAGCTTGTAGGCGGGGGGATCTGGCGACCCCCCGCCCACGATTCGAGTCTAGTGCTCAATCGTGCAATCAGCTGACCTAATCTCTTCCCATTCGATCGTCACTCGTTATTAGGGACCGTGGGCTTGCTGACTGTGAATCAGCATGTCCACGTTAATAAAAGTCTCGCACAGGCATTCTTTACTTTGAGATCCTATTCTTTCTAGGACACATAAGACCATGAAGTCCACGCACACCAAAGTCTTTCGGCGATCGGCAAGTTACGACGGGAGCAGGACAGTGTAGTCTGGAAGCTCTTAGTGACAAACCGGCACGAAAGCGGCGGAAGTCTGGTCGCCGTTTTGCTTAAGGATTGGCTGTAGAGCAACTCGTGTGCTGCATCCGTGACTGAGCAGCCCTATTTAGGACCCACTCTGCTCACCCTGAAAAGGAAGGGGCTATAAAAGGTGCCCTAAACATAGCCAGCCAACAACTGCCCGACTGGACAACCGCATCCAGAGGGTACACCACATGCGGTCAAAACAAAAGAAAAAGAAATCCAATGAACTTTGCCACATGGAATATCCGTACACTTATGGATACAGACACAACCACAAGACCACAAAGAAGAACGGCGATAGTGGCACGTGAACTAAGGAAATATAACATCGATATCGCTGCTCTCAGTGAAACTAGAAGAGCAGGCGAAGGCCAACTTAAAGAACACGGAGGAGGCTACACATTTTTCTGGAAAGGAAAAGAAGAAGATGAACCACGTATTCACGGAGTGGGTTTGGCTTTAAAAAATGAGATTGTGGACCACCTGACCGAATTTCCATCCGGAATAAGCGAAAGATTGATGACATTGCGCCTAAATAAATAAATAAATATAAATCAATTTAAATTTATTTGCAAAAAAAAATAGGTACAATGATCTTCTATTACTAAAATATGTGAATGCAAAAAGGAGTTGAAAACAATTTGGTAATTGATCTAAGTTCAACCCCTTTTAGGTATTTTACCTATAAATTTAGTATTAAATTATATAAATAAAAAATATTAAAGAAAAAACAATAACAAAATTAAAAAAAATACACAGTTATAATAACATAACATCTATAAGAATTATACAAAATATGGTCCCTACAGATTTTTGATAGAATTAAGTCGAAAAAGTATACTAAAATTTAAAAAAAAAATAATAAATTTGACGAATTAAGAGTTTTTTTTCCGAGGATTTTTTTTATTAGTTTTGATTGGTTCGAGTCCATACAGATTTTTTAGTGAATTAAGAACAAAAAAATACAAGAAAAAAAAACAAAAAATATCAATTTGTAGAGTTAAGGAGTTCTGTCTTCAAAAATTTCTTGAATTTTGAGAGATTCAGAGATTTTGGCTTTTTTGGAATCGAGTTGTATAACTTACATATGTTGTAGCTAAAACATCTTTCAAAGAGTGTTGTACGATGTTGAGGCGTGACAATGTACGTTTGCAGTCTATAGCCGAGAGAGTATTTGTTAGATCGAAATTTAATTTTTTTATATAAATATGTTGGCTTTTTTGATTTAATAATGTTGTGAAATAAACATAATGAATGAAGATTTCTTCTCTGTTTCATTGACAACCATTTGGCTTCCTTTAATTTATGTGAGATTCTTTCGAATTTGCGTATTCCATAGATATATCTTAGGCAAGACTTTTGTACTTTTTGAATACATTCTGTATCCACTGCGTCCAGACAGGGACCGTACACAGTGTCACAATAGTTGAAGTGACTTAGGACAAGCGTGTCTGTTAGTTTTATTTTAAGGCTCCTGGGTAAGGTATGTCTGCTGGGGTATAGCATCTTCAGACTATAGTAGGCTCGTTGGAGACATTTTTTTATGTGCGGTTTGAATCTTAGTTTATCATCGAAGTGTAATCCTAAATTATTGGCGTCATTTGTTGTACTAATTATTTCATTATTTATTTTAATTTGAATGGGATCTTTAACTTTCTTTCCAAATACTATTACCTTTGATTTTGTTGGATTAATCATTAGGTTGTGGGCTTCTGACGCTTTCATTAGTCTATGTAGGTCTTCATTTATTTCCGTTTCTGCCACTCTTTGATTTTCGTTTCTAAATGATTTTTTGATTTGTGTATCATCACAATATCTTGCTGATGAGCATTTTTCCAGACAGTTAGTCAACTCCGCAGTATATATATTGAAGAGAATGGGAGATAATATCGAGCCTTGTGGTACTCCGCTGCTAATTTTGGCACAACCAGATCTCCCCTCTGACGTCTCAACAAATTGCGACCTTCCTTGTAATTGACTTTTCATTAACTCTATTGCTTTGTTCGAAAAGCCCGCAAAATGTAGGACGGCAAAGAGCAGTTCGTGGTTTAATCTGTCGAATGCTTTTGAGTAGTCTAGCAGAATCAAAGCCGTAGTTTTTCCACTGTCTGACGCTTGAATTATATCGTCTGTGATATTTAGTAGTGCTGTTGTGCAACTGTGGTTTGAACGGAATCCTGACTGATCTGGTTGAATTATTTCATATTGATCTAGGTGTTGTTTTATTTGCTCGTTCATAATTTTTTCAAGAATTTTGGACATGACTGGTAAGATGCTGATGGGGCGTAGATCATTAAAGCTTTTAGGTTGTGGTATTTTTGGTAGTGGTATTACCCTAGTCACTTTCCAAGCGCTAGGAAAGAATCCTTCAAGAATACATGAGTTAACGATGTTGGTTATGAAAGGTAGGATTCGATTGCAGCTTAACAGGAGCATGTTTAGGTTTATTGAATCCACGCCCGTAGATAAAGATTTAATGGATAAAAGGTGTTCTTTGACTTTGGACTCTGCTACAGTGTGAAATTCAAAGGTATGTTGGAAATTAGTTTTAAGATTATTTTTGTAAAAGTTTATTTGGTTAGTGTCTATGGTTGAATTCGATAGAGAAGCCTGTAGAAAGTAGTTGTTTATATCGCTAGGTTTTTTTTAAATTATGTGGTATGTCACTTGTCTTTTTCTTAGGATAGATGTCGTATTCTTTCAGTTTGTTCCACAAATATTTTTGGTTTTTGTTTGTTCTTATAATTTGTTCAAAAAAGCTCTTTTTTTCATTGGATATAGCAATGTTGACTTGGTTACGAAGCTGTTTATAGTAATTCCAGTTTTGCTCAGTATTTCTAGTCTTGCACTTCTGAAACGCTTTATTTTTAAGCTTGATCATCTCTTTTATCGTGGGCGTAAGCCATCCAGGATTTTTATTTGATTGTTTTTTTGATTTTTCTGGAGCCAAAACATCAAAAATATTTAAAATAAGTTTATTAAAACAAGAGACCTTTTCATCAACGTTCCGTATATGAAATATGTTTTCAAAGGGTGCCTGGTCTAGGAATTGTTGCAGCAGTTCCTTATCCAAGTTTTTGTAGTCTCTAAATGTTACTTTTTCTAAGTCATTTTTTGTTATATTATATGGTAACGTACATTGTACAAGCGAGTGATCCGCAATGAATGCACAATCTTTTACAGTGCTGCCAAACTTATCCTGATCTTTGGGTATTAGGATATGGTCAATAAGTGTGCTTGATTTCGAGGTAACCCTTGTTGGTTCTGTGATTATTTGTTTTAAGTTAAATATGTCAGTTAATTCATTGTATTTATCTGTATAATTTGTTTGTCTGAACAGGTCTTTGTTAATGTCACCTCCACAAATTACCTGATATCCAGAGAATTTTTCGAGTAGTGATTCAAAGTTGTTAAAAAATTCGTTAAAGTTGCCTTTTGGTGATCTATATAATGCGCCTATAACATACGTTTCCTTAAGGACTTTTATTTTTATCCAGAGCTGTTCTAGACATTCAATATGACCTGTATCAAGTACTTCAAAATTATTTTTTTTATCCACGTACATTGCCAAACCGGAACATCGTCTCCCTACATCTTTCCGGATGAGTGAGTAATTAGGGATGGTTAATATGTTGTCTGGAATATTATTGGTTAAAAAGCTTTCAGAGAATCCAAAAATGTCGTATTTTTCATTTTCTAGAACGTTCTTGCGAAGTGAGCAGGCAAAGATTTTACATTTAAGAATGCAACTTTTAAATTATTCATCTTACTTTAAAAAATTCAATTGGGCAACTATGTAAATGAAAATAAAATAAGTATGTATTTTAAAGTATGGAAAGATTTTGCTTAAAAATTATTTGCTAAAAAAGGTATCTATACTACAAAAAAAAGACACAATGATGATAAAAGGACTAGGAATTGTACAGGTATTACATTTAATATATGACAAAAAAGATAAAACTGTACTATAAGTAATTACTTACGAATAAATGACAAAAACAAATATAATACGGTATTATAAAAAATTATTATATAAAAAAAGAACGTGCAGAATCTTCGGTAGAAAGCACAAAAATCAAAAACAAACAAAAAAGGAAGAAAAAGAAAATAGTAGAAGATCTAGTGTTTTTTTGTTATTTCCTGAGTTTTAATTCTTGAAGAGCTTCTTATCGGTTCTTTATTTGAGGGAGAGTTACTGCTGAGGCTTCCACCTTTACACCGAGAGGCTGGCTTAGTAACGTTCTTGAAAAAGTTTGTTACAATACTTTTCTCGAGTTCTGTCTCTGTATCCGATCTTTGCACTTTTGGCGTCTTGTTCTCGTAGAGTTTGTTTTGTTTCGTGGGGAATTGAACCTGCGCGTTGCTGATTACTTCTATCTCGCTTGGTGGATCAGTTTCGGCGTCAAGCTGGCTGCTCGGTATATTTGGCGTACCTGGTGCACTCATAGATTTCTTATTATTAATGGGAGATGGACTTGGTAAATCGTTATTTCCGTTATCAGTGAGTTGCTCGTATGTGTATATTTCGTCGCCAATATGCAGCTTTCTGGCCTTAATGTATGCTTTCAGGTTCTGTTTTCTTGTCTCTTTAAGATTGCTGACAAGCACTTTGTTGATTTTCTGGTTTTCTATAGAGAGATCCGCTTGAATTGAAACTCCCGTATCTTTCAGCTTGTAACCCTTTTCCAGCAAATTGTCTCTTATAAATGTGTTCGTGAGTTCGATTACAAGAGGTTTAATCTCAGATTTGCCTTTGAAGTAAATATTGGCAATTTGATCGAGTCTTAAGCCAACTCCTAGCAGTGAGTTAACTTTTATTACAGCCCAATTGGCCAGTTCAATGCTTTTTAGGGATGACGTTAAACCAAAGAATATCACGTTCTTCCTTCTGTGGGACTTTTCCAAATATTCAACTCGTAATTTTAGTGTCGCGTTTTCCTTTTCCAGTTCTTTGATTTTCGTTTTGGTTTGACTGACGTGTTCTTTGAGGTGTTCTCGTAGATTATCAATTGATGTATTTAATGCTGTTGTACATTTAAGCAGAAGTTTCTCGATTTATTGCAGTTGTTTTGCATTACTGATATCACCCATGTTCAATAACTTCTATCCGACCTATACTTGTGTTGTCTACGCTCGCTTATCATTCATTATAGTATATAGCCCAATTTTTATATTTATTAATCAAATATCTAGGTGTGAGATTAAAATTAGTGACTGTTTTTACTCACAGTTTGTTCCTTTAGTAATTGGCTTCTTGCTGGCACTAATTTCATCAATTAAACTGCTATTTTATTTGCTATTTACACTATTTTACTGTGGAGACAAGCGAAATGCGTGCTGTATACCGCGATGAGTTAGCAACCACCAACACGCTACTATAATCAGCGCCTACACTCCAACTCTTACAGCTGATGAAAACCAAAAAGATGAATTTTATTCTCAACTTAGTGAAGCCATAACATCTGTACCTAAATCTGATAAACTTATCATTTAAGGTGATTTCAATGCTCGAGTTGGTACGAATTCAAACCTATGGAAGGGCGTCATTGGCAAGGAAGGTGTTGGAAACATGAACTCAAACGGACTGCGCATTAACCTTATGTTCGGAATATGACCTCACAATCTCAAATACAATTTTCCGACAAAAAGACAAATTCAAGACCTCCTGGCAACACCCGAGGTCAAAACACTGGCATCTGATTGATTACATTATTGTACGTTCCAGAGATCAAAAAGACGTAAACATTACAAGAGCAATGACGAGTGCAGACGACTGCTGGACAGACCATCGCCTGATACGAGCCAAAATGAACTTGCACATTCCACCAAGAAGTAGCCGTCAAAAAAAGCTGGCTTGATGAGCACGGCAAAGAAATTCAAGACCTTATTGAGAGGAAGAGAAAAGCCCATAATGCTTGGAAAAGCCACCCTAACTCTAATGAAAAGAAAAGGCAATATGAAGAAGCCAAAGCAGAAGTACAAAGGCAAACACGTAGATTAAAAAACCAATGGTGGACAACAAAATCACATGAAATGCAACATCTAGCTAAGTCCAACAACAGCAGAGCCTTCTTTCAAGCTACTAAGATGATATATGGTCCCACTACACAAGGTATCAATCCCCTACGATCCAAAGATGGAACAAGGCTGCTTAAAGACACATCCTCTATCAATTCACGATGGAAAGAACACTTTCAAGAACTACTCAACAGAGAGTCTCAGGTCGATAATGACATCTTCGACAAAATTCCGGAGAAAACTACACAACAACACCTAAGTGAGATTCCGAGATTAAAAGAGGTCGAAAAGGCAATCACACAGCTAAAGAATAACAAGTCAGTAGGCACAGATGGTATCGCTGCTGAAGTCTACAAACAAGGGGGTCCCGCACTTAATTTCCAAATGCACATTCTATTATGTAAAATATGGACCACTGAGACCATTCCTGCCGAACTCAGAGACGCCTCTATAGTTACCATTTTCAAAAAAGACGATAAAGCCCAATGTGGAAACTACAGAGGTATATCTCTGCTTTCTGTTGCAGGCAAGGTACTTGCACGGATACTATCAAACCGATTAATTCCGATTGCTGAACAAAATCTGCCAAAGACACAGTGGGGATTTAGGCCCAATCGAGGCACAGCTGACATGATCTTCAGTGCCAGACAAATGCAAGAGAAATCTAAAGACCACCAAAGATTTCCATCCTGTTTAGCAAAAAATTAAAGAGGCATTTATTTAAAAAAATATTTTGCTGGATTAAATTACAAAGTTTGGAGACTACTTTAATAGTCAATTAAATCTTATATTCTAAAACTTAGCTCAAGCCTACAAATTAAAAGAGTCGATTTTGCTGGTATCTTTACGACCCCAATAGCCTAAAGGAGGCAACAAGAGACAGCAGGGGATCCCAAATCCGACGTCAGAATTTATTGACAATAGGTAAATATTTTTTCCTGGTATGTCCATTATTTTTACTATAACTCTTACTTATTTAGAAATTTTGCTTACAGATATGCTACCTAGCGATTGGGCAGATTATCTCCGAAACACAGAAAACAAAAAATATTTATTTCATTATTTGGGGACAACTGTTTGAATACACTGAAGTACTTGCTACAATTTCCTAAGCTTCTATGCAGATTGGCGAAATGTCGAAAAAGTCTGGAAAAATTTGTTGTCATGCTATATGGGGTTCAGGATATGGACAGTGTCAATGAGGCAAGAAAACATTTATTTATGTTTCAAAGCAAACCGTTGAATTTACTGCCATCAGCTGAAGCTGCCATCCAATAGCATGCATTAAGGGCAGCATATCAGGCAGGACAGGTTTGGGTTAGATCAGCTGATAAGTTTGAAACTGCCGAATTAACCTCACCTTACCTTGGAGGTGATATAAAGAAAAGTGGAAACCGGTCTGCTCAACCAAATATATGGGAGATTTGTCGGTCATTGGATAGATATGGGTCTGCCGTCCTAATTAAGACCCACGTATCTGCAAAAAAATCAAAAATTATTTAAGACCGGAAATAACTTTAAATGGGTCGCTTTTATCTATTTTTGGACAAAAATACCCAAATTTATGTCTGGAAGTATTTTTTTTTGAAAAATCGTTACCCCGTATCTACATTAAAAATGGACTATTACTTAACAAAAACCTCGCACCTACCTGTTTTTTAGTAAAAACCTCGTATCTACTAGCAACTTTATAGTAGATGCGAGGTTTTTACTAAGTAATATGTACATGCGGGGTTAACTAAGTAATGTGTAAGAATCGAATCCGGAAAAAGTATTTGTAAAGGAAATGCAACCTTGCAATTTCTACAACTCGAAAGATTTTTGGTCCCAAGTTAAAATAAAAGGAATGGAACATCGACCTTACTTGACACAGGTAACACAAATTACCGCACATAGAAATTCTTATGTTTTAAAATACAAAATAAAACATGAAGATGATTGTTTTGAGATGGATTTTCTGCAACTTAAAGTAAAAATCCTGGAACAATATATCCAGAGCCACGAGACTTTCCAGTTTGCATATTCAAGAAAAAGGAAAGCTTATTAAAAATTTGCAGAGCGTTATGCCGGGAAATCGATTCGAATTTTGGAAAAATTGACATTTTAAAACAAAGGCGTATGCATAAATGAATCCTGAGGAATCCTGGGAGGCTTAAACCTTCTGGGGGAGCTTAGGGCTAGTCAATGGGGCTCTGGGAGGAAGATTAAGCTCCCAATCCCCCCCTGCGTACGCCCATGTTTAAAAATAAATAAATATTATTTATTTTTAAAAGTAATACATAAATATCATACTTTTTACAGAGTAGTAGACTAGGCTCGATTTGACGTACTTGCGGGGTTCTTGCTAAGTATTACTGGCTAAAAAGTTACCTCCGATTCCTCGTATCTGAAGTTTTACATAGAAAAATATTAAATGATTAATTTTTTTTTGTTTCGTCACTCGGATATTGCTATTTTAAACCCATAAACACTACCCAACCAAAAAAATTATAGCTATATAATTTTCAGCAAGCACTTAAACTTTAAACTCGCTTTTCTCGAAATAAGCGGAAACGTAGATACGTGAGTTTTACTTAGGACGGCAGTATACAATTCGACACTCTAAGATGTGTTTGCAAAAAGAACAAATCACCTTGCACGCCTGCATGCAAAAAATGTAGAGGGGCTTGTAGCAACATAAGATATTTGATTATAAATTAAATAAAACTGATATAAAATAAAGTTAATTTTATTAGCTTCATAGCAATCCAGCAACCTATAATTTCTTTTTTAGTCTATATTAGCAGGAACCACATTTACGAAATGACATTGACGACGATAGTAAAAATGACAATTTGAACAAATAAACTAGATATCTATTTATGTATATTATATTCTTTAAGTATTTTTATCATTTTTGTTTTGTTGAAAAAATGGCAATTTTACTTATAACAGGATAAAACGTATCCTAATTACCAAGATAAGGATTTGAAGTAAAAGACTGAGGGGATATGGGTTAAAACATTAAAATTATAAACAATCCTATGCCAATTTTTACTATTTAATTAATAAAATCTTACCCTTTGATTATAAAAATTTCAAATTGCAGCTTTTACCTCCTCCCATAACTCCTTAGTGATACCCTAAAATGAATGAAGGTTGTTATTTTCGGTTTGGTCATCATCGAAAACCTGTAAATCTATACCCATGTCGATAATATCCAGCAAAATATATTTTTTTAAATAAATGCCTCTTTTGTTTTAACGCCCCTCCCTTTTTTGGTAATTTTTGGTAAAAAATTGAGTGATATAAGTTAAAATATTAAAATTATTAACAATACTATGCAAATTTTTACTAAAATCTTACACTTTTTTTATTAAAATGATCAAATTGGGGATTTTACCGCCTCACCATCCCTTAAGGAAACCTTAAAATGAATGAAGGTGGTTATTTTTGGTTTGTTCATCCTCAAAAACCTGTAAATCAATACCCATAACGATAATATCCAGCAAACAATTTTTTTAAATTATATGCTCCTTTAATTTTTACCCCCTCCCTCCCATCTACCCAACAGGACAAGGACTTTTAATCAAAAATTAAGTGATATAAGTTAATATATTAAAATTATTAACAATTCTACGCAAGTTTTTTTTTTTTTTAATTCTACACTTTTATTATTAAAATGCCCAAATAGGAGCTTTAACACCCCTTTAACCCCTTAGAGGCACATTAGAACGAATGGAGGTGATAATTTTCGGTTTGGCCATCATGGAAAGCTTATTAAAAAAGAAATTTGATTAAACGCATTTTTTGACATGTGTTAAAAATTTTTAAAATCCCATTTTTTGTCAATTGTTTTAGCTTCAAAATAGGACTACATGTTTCTTTATTTACTAAGTGCTAAGTAGAATAAAGAAACTACCACACAAGGATATAATGGGCGTCCCATTGGAAGGCGCAGCCTAATAAGCTTGTTTTAATTTTACTAGATATTAGATAAAAGGGAAATAGATTTCCTTTTTCACTCAATCTTTTAAAATGTTATTTTTAAATTTATTTTTTAAGAAGCTTTCTAAAAAGGTGCCACGAGTGGTACCTCCTCATAAAAATAAATTTTTATTAAAAAAAACCTTTAAAGTACAAGCGTTTACTAAAAGCACTTAAAAGTAGAAAATAATGTTTTATCTTTCTTATACCACAATAAAAGCGATGGGCGTATCTAGGAAACAGTTCTATTACTCTAAATTTATTTCTTCTTTTGTACTTTTCTCTTTGTCACCGTAAACTTAAAATTTTTAATTTGCGCCCATCGCTTTTATTATGGTATAAGAACGATAAAAAATTATTTTCTACGTTTAAGTGCATTTACTAAAAGCTTGTTCTTTAAAAGTTTATTTTAATAAAAAATTATTTTTTAATTTTAGATTTGTACCCTAAATCGTCCATTTGGAATGCGCCATATCGAAATTTTCAAATCTGATCAAAAATTCATATCCCTATCCCGAAAAATCCCTGTGCGCCAATTTTCATTTAAATCGAACAAACTAAATCTTTTTCCCCCTCCACTTCCCTCGTTAGAGGTAGGTGGGTACCTGAGAATACCATATTATTATTTTTTCACCGGAACTATGAACGCATACCAAATTTGAATACAATCGGATGTGAATAAGTCAGTTAAAATTGGTTAGCAAAACATGACCGAAAATCGCCCATCTTAAATCCGCCATATTGAATTTTTAAAATTTTAAATTCGTTAGTGCATCCAGGTGCACAGCACTCTAAAAAGGACATATTTTTTACGATTTACCAGAGTATTTTACCTAAAGAAATAGTCTGTAAGTCTGCAGTGCGCCCAACGAAGGTTTTTCTAAGGGCCGCAAGTTTGAAGCAAAGAAAAAAAATGATGTGATGGAAAATATTATTACAAAATTGTTTTACAATTTTAATTTAATTTGGATATTTACAAATTTTATTAAAACGTAAAAACCCCAGGGCATATAGCTAGTATTTTCTAAAGTGTATGCCATACTAGATCACAAAAGTCAATTATCTATAATACTGTTAGCTAAGTTGTGGATAAACTTGCATAACAGAAGTAAAAATAATAGAATTTCCTCAAAAAAGTAGTGGTAACCGCAGACACGAATTTCACAAATTTATTTACTCCACAGCTTGGGATTTACCGGGTGTCCCAAGGTGAGTAACCTTTTAGAATATTTTAGGAACTATACAATGGAAACTTTTCAAACTTTCTATTCTAACAAAAGTCCATGTAAACTATCTTCATGAAATACTCTCATATTTGCAGTGTTGCCATTTTCAGGAAAACTAAACTTGGGATATTTATTGTGTTTAGATATAAAACGATATTTTGTGAAACAACAAATTAGGAATGTAAAAACCGTTTTGCTCTATCCTTAACCGTTTCGATGTTACGGGCTGTCAAAGTTAAAAAGTGTCAATTTTCACCTGTCAGTATTTTAAAAACAGTTAAACATAGGTAAAGAATATTATACATAAAATGTACATACCTTAAATATTTTGCAAATGCAAAAATATACAGGATGTTCAATTTAAAATAAGAAAGTTGTTGCCAAGATTTCCTGCAAATGGCAACACTGCAAATATGAAAGTGTTTTATGAAGATAGTTTACATGGACTTATATTCGAATAGGAAGTTTGAAAAATTTTCTATTTTATAGTTTCCAAAATATTCTAATAGGTTACTCACCTTGGGATACCCGGTATGTAAAGGTTGTCTACATTGAGTCGCTTGGGTTTTCCTTGGAAGTGAAGTTCTACCGATTCTGCAGACTGACAGTTAGTTTGGTTTGCCAGAGGCGTCTTAACGTTGTGTGAAAACGGCATATAAACGTTCTACCAACTCGCTTTTGCACCAATTTGGCGGATATTTTTTGAGTTGTGTTGACCTTATCTGCGACATCGTTTCCACAATGACTGAAGGGCCCTTTGGATAACATTTTTATTAAATTAAAGCGATTTGGAATCAAGATTTCCACGTCTGCAAAAACAAATAAACTATTTTCCATTTATTAATAAAATTAATTTATAACATTAAATTGGCGGTCCCAGCCATTTGCAAAGAGGGGGGTGGGCGAAGTTGATACGAAAAAAAAACTAGAAATAAATCATAGCTTTTATGAGGAAAATATCAATATACAGGGTTATTCACGACGAAATGCAAATATTTTAATCGTAAGTATTACAGGTCAGGGGCAACTCATCTCCAATGCTAAAAATTTCTTTTGAGTCTTGTTGTCAAATATACAGTGTGATTTATTAAAATATTGCAAAAATAAAAGCGAACATATATCGGAAACCAATAAACGTAATTACTTTGAATTTGGCACACATAAGGAGTCCCAGAAGCCTCTACGACTAATGTAAAAAAAATCAAATTCCAGGTGCGGACTAAAAAAAATTTAGTATTAAATATTTTTGTTAAAAACCCTGTATACTGCAATTTGCAAATTTTGATATTACCGAATAAAAGCTAAAGGATGATGCTATAATACCCTAAGATTTTAGTTAACGCGTTAAGTCTCAGGTTTTTATTAAAAAAAAATAAAAAAATCCAAATTCCGATTCTGAGATATTAGGGTTAGAAACAATATCACGTTTCAAATTACTAAAAATATATTTAGGCATAAATAAATCAACACCCACCCTACCCAAGCCGAAAACAGACTGGTAGAGTGCCGGATTAATATTTTTTATTTTTTTTTAACATATGCAAACAGATTCATTTAATTTATTAATAAACCCTGTTTTGTAATTTAAAATCAGTTTTGGAATTGATTTGAAGTTGTAGTCATATCATTCAAATTTCAGGCCTGGACTAATATTTATTTGATTTTATTTAAGACCAAGGACGAAACCGTCCCAAGATTACAACCAGGGGATAATGTACAGGGTGATCTACCATAAATGCCAGAGCCATTTTTCTGTTATTATGCATGCTATAAGTAAGTTTTTAAAATCGGAAGCAAACGAGGAATTTGAAAATTCGATAAAGTATAGGATGTTTTACTTAAAATAAGAAATCTGTTGTCAAAACTTGACATTTGCAATGACACTTGTCAGCTTTGGCATACATTTTTTAAAAGGCTGGAAAAAGTTATACAACTTTTGTTCCAAACAATTTTTAAAGCATGTCTAATAACAAAGAAAAGTGGCGGTGGCATTTATGGTAGATCACCCTGTATATTATTCCCTGATTGTAATCTTTGGATGATGATGATCAATTAGAAAAAATACTTATAGCAACATCCTTTGCCTTGTATGTTTGGATATTATAATTTCCAAATGAAGTACAAAAAATGTTTTTTCCATTACGGACAAATAAAATAAACTAAATATTAGACCGGACCTGAAATTTGAATGACTTGACTACGAATTCAAGTAAATTCCGAAAACGGATGTAAAATTAAAATAGGGTTTATTAATAACTTAAAAGAATACGTTTTTATATTTTATAAAAATAATTAAAAAAATATTAATCAGGCCCTGTACAAGCCTGTTTTTTGCTTCGGTAGGGTGGGTGTTGATTTATTTATGCTTAAGTTAGTTTTAACCTAAAAATTCGTTTTTAGTAATTTAGAACGTGATATTGTTTGTAACCCAAATATCTCAAGATTGGAATTTGCATATTTAATTTTTTTTTTAGAAAAAAATTAGCCTTAAGGCGTTAAATACAATCTAAGTGTATTATAGCACCATTCTTTAGCTTTTATGTGGTAATACTAAAATTTGCAAATTGCAGTATACAGGCTGTTATGTCATTAATATATAATACTATTTTTTTTAGTCTGGACCTGGAATTTAATTTTTTATACATTAGTGGGGCTCCTTATGTGTGTCAAATTTAAAGTAAATACGTTTATTGGTTTCCAAGATATGTTGGCTCTTATTTTTTCAATATTTTCATAAATCACACTGTATATTTGACAAAAAGACTCCAAAAATATTTTTAGCATTGGATATGAGTTACCCCTGGCCTGTTATACTTACCATTAAAATATTTGCATTTCGTCGTTAATCACCTTGTATACAAACAAAACTTAGTAACTACAAGCGCGAATTTTTTATTAAAAAAAAATGTTTGAATGCGCCGAAAATTTGAGAAAATGACCTTACAAATGCAATTTTTGAGTCAAATTAAAATAAAATCGTGAGTATCAACATATCATAGCGCCGCGGGCGAAAATTTTTAAAAAAATTGCACTGAGAATGCATTTTTTGATTTAGAATTAAAATAAAATTGTAAATATATGGTTTCAAAGCGCAGCAGGCGAACATTTTTAAGAAAGTGCCACTACAAATGCCATGCGGACTAATACCGTAAATATCCAAGGTGTTATAGAGCCGCAATTTATGCCTTACTTTCAATTTTCTAAATATTTTCGTACCTACCTACCCCCCTGAAATCCGCGCTTGAGTAACTACGTATAATTTTTTTTTATATAAAAAAAAGCTTTTTAAGTTGAAACATTACCTATTACTCGCTCAATGTCAATTTCAATATGTCTGTTGATATGCAACAACGCTAAGCCCGTCAGACGAACTTCCGTTATAGAGTTCTTAAGTACTTATATTTTCAATCTTCTGACGCAGGAGAAGCTTCTTACTGACAAACATCCAAGAATATTTTAATCAACGGAAAATCGCCACACTTGTTCATTGCCTCGAAAACGTTATCATATATGTTTTGATTTAAGCTTTTACCTACTTCTAACCACTATTGTTTCAAAATACTTCTCCCAATAAAAGTTCAAAAATTTGTGTTTTGTATTATTCATACAGTTTCTGTATTTGATTTTGGCTTCACGTTGTATAAAACTTGGTACGAATATGTTCAGGTCAAAAATACTTAGAGTCTCGTTATTGAACCTAGATTTTATGTTCGAAATTATTTACTCTAAAACTTGTTTATAAATTGAAACTCTATAATAGTGTTATTTATTTCTAATATCGTGTCTTCGTCTGTTTTAAACTGTCCCAAAATACCGTGAAGGGATTCTAGAATGTCTTTAAAGGAACGTTCTGCAATTTCCTGTTTTTCCTTCAAAGACTTTTTTACCACCAGCATTTTTGTAGTCTACTTTTTTCTGGAGCAAAGGGGGGGGGACACCTAGCCCCTTCCCTTCGTCCCTCCCTGGAGCTGCCACTGACTAAATTTACCAAAATACCTTAGTTTTTGTCAAAAATTTATGTTTTAAAAAATCAGCGGGCCTTAAATCCTTTTTATTTTTTTGCTAAATTATTTTTGTATTTAAATGGGTACTGAAAATTTAAAAAATGCTTTAAACCTATTTTAAACTGCAGCCAGTCCAAAAGAATACTTAAAAATTACTAAAACTAAAAAATCATCAAAATCCAGCAAAAAAACTAAATTTTTTTAACGATTTACACTAAAGGCGCAAATCAGCAAAACAAAACAGTATGGCGGTAATAATTATTTCTTGGTTTACTGAAAACCCGACTGTTTTGCGACTAAAGGGTTCCTTCAATAGTTGTCAGGTAGAGTTATATTTTGAAATTTGCCGCAACTGCATTGATTATTTGGCCACAATTTTCTCTTGTCTCTTGTAAAGATAAACGTTGAAAGAACGTAAATTAAATAGCCCCAGTTAATTATCAACATTTCGGCGTCGTTAATCCGTCGTTCGTTGCGTTCGTTAAAAACCTCACAATATTCTAGTAAAACGAACGTTGTTAGAGGGTTCCCAACCAGCATTTTAATGTCTGTAAGAGCTGAAAGAACATTCTTACAGCAAAAACTGCAGAAATAAATGCCTGTATAATTTGCTTATATAAGGGTTCTGTAAGACGCTACTAGGCTGATTTTAAGTGCAATATGGGCACCACCATATAGAGCAAATTACTTCTGTTAATAAACCCATAAGAATTGTATAAAGATCTGCGTAACTCTTATGTGGTATTTATAGAATAGTTTCAACACCTATCCGTACTATAAGATGATTCTTCTGGAAACAATTATAGATTATTTTACTTCCATTGATAGAACCTGAACTCCAAGTAAGAGAAGAAATGTTTTTTAATGTAGTTTGAATAAATATTTATATAACAAAATGGGTTTTTAACTATAACTGATTTTTCTTCCACAGTAGGTATTAATGGCGACACGAAAACTATCTTGACAATTAATAAATATTACGCGAAAACTTTACGTATTTTGAAACACGCACACCACAATTTTGTTAACGAACATCACTTTACTTTCAATATCCATATCATTTATTTAAGAAAATTTTCACGCGCCATTGAATTATCTTTACCTGGAGCTTAAAATACTGTCTGACTAAAAATAAAAAGTAAAAAATATATACAAAAGACGTTTTTTTAAACAAATTATGCAATATTTATGCATGGTTTAGCTTTTCTATGTATCTTTATGAATTATACCTGTCATTGAGGTTTTTGTTAAATTCGTAGAAAGACAGAACATTTCTAAGATGGACATCTTGTTGTAGATATTTATAACATATATATATAGCAAGTACACCATTACCATACATTAATTTTTAGTTGTAGAGATCCCTGTCTGCCTTGGTTTTCCATTATCCGCATCTTTTCCAATTTGAGTGGTCTATGTTTATATTTTCATGTCCTTTCTTTAAGGCGGATTTATAAACTTAAACTTTCTGTTTACTGTTTGTTGTTTAAGGTTACTTAAGACTGAGAAGTGACGTTTAATTTTAAACAGGCAGTTGAACAATTATGAGGATAATACAAAAGCAACGTGTAATTTTGTCCTATTAGAGAGATCTGATATGATAGTTATCACATTTTCATTATCAAAATTACTAATTATATAGCCTTTTTGATTTAAAATTGTTGAATTATTGGGCCTGAAACACTCTTATGCAATACTTTAAGATCCTAAACTTCTTTGCAACCATTCTGCTCTATAGTAAAACCGTATAAATATGCTTGCTGCTAGAAGAACATTCTTACAGACAGCAAAATTACAGGCAAAACCTTATAGAACCCTTTTGATTTAAAATTGTTGTATTATTGGACATAAAAAACTATTATACAATACTTTAAGAGTCTAAAGTATAAATTTTCTTACAGAAAGAAGCATAGCTTTTATAGGATACTCCTTTAATTGTAAGAACAATCTTACAGAGAGCAAAATTACTGGTAAAACCTTATAGAATCCTTCTTATTTAAAATTGTTGTATTATTTAGCCTGAAACACTCTTATACAATACTTTAAGAGCCTAAAGTACTTTGCGGCAATTCTGCTCTATAGTAACACCGTATAAATGTTCTTACAGAAAGAAGCAGAGCTTTTGTAGGATATTCCTGTAAAATGTTGCTCTAAGAACATTCTTACAATAATATAATCGTCGCTTAATTGCTTTTAACACCTAGATGAGTTTTTCGAAACCGCAACATAGCACATTGGTAATCTGGTGACATTTATAAGGCACTTACATGCCAGAACTGCCCTGTAGTACATAAAAATTGTTAGTTAGCCAATTATGAGGATAATACAAAAACAAGAGAAGTAGCTAAATATTTTTATCCACCATCAACCACTTACGTCCATTTTGGTTGTATCTGTAGATCTTGTAGATCTGATATGATAGTAATCACCTTTTTGTTCTTGTAATGTATCTTTATAAAGCAAAATTACTAATTATAGAGCCTTTTTGATTTAAAAATTGTTGTATTATTGGGCCTGAAATACTCCTGTACAATACTTTAAGATCCTAAAGTACTTTGCAGTCATTCTGCTATATAGTAAAATTGTATAAATATACTTACAGAAAGAAGCACAAATTTTATAGGATATTCCTTTAATTGCTGCTAGAAGAACATTCTTACAGAAAGCAAGATTACAGGTAAAACCTTGTAGAACCCTTTTGATTTAAAATTGTTGTATTATTGGGCTTGAAACACCCTAATATAATACTTTAGGAGCCTAAAGTATAAATGTTCTTACAGAAAGCAGCAGAGCTTTTATAGGATACTTCTTTAATTGTTGCTGTAAGAACATTCTTACAGAGAGCAAAATTTCAAGTAAAACCTTATGGAACCCCTTTTATTTAAAATTTTTGTACTATTGACCTTGAAACACTCTTATACAATACTTTAAGAGCCTAAAGTACTTTGCGGCAATTCTGCTCTATAGTAACACCGTATAAATGTTCTTACAGAAAGAAGCAGAGCTTTTGTAGGATATTTCTGTAAAATGTTGCTCTAAAAACATTCTTAGAACAATATAATCGTCGCTAAATTGCTTTTAACAGCTAGATGAGTTTTTCCAAACCGCAACATAGCAAACTGGTAATCTGGTGACATTTATAAGTCACTTACATGCCAGAACTACCCTGTGGTACATACCATTTTTGTTGTATTAGACATCTGATATGACATTTATCACCTTTTTGCTCTTGTAATGTATCTTTTTAATTTAAAATTGTTGAATTAGTGGGCCTGAAACAATCTTATACAATACTTAAGATCTTAAAGTACTTTGCAGCCATTTTGCTCTATAGTAAAACCGTACAAATATTCTTACAGAAAGAAGTACAGATTTTATAGGACATTCCTTTAATTGCTGCTAGAAGAAAATTCTTACAGAAAGCAAAATTTCAGGTAAAACCTTGTAGAACCCTTTTGATTTAAAATTGTTGTATTATTGGGCTTGAAACACCCTAACACAATGCTTTAGGAGCCTAAAGTATAAATGTTCTTACAGAAAGCAGCAGAGCTTTTATAGGATACTCCTTTAATTGTTGCTGTAAGAACATTCTTACGGAGAGCAAAATTACAGGTAAAACCTTCTTATTTAAAAATGTTGTATTATTGGACCTGAAACACTCTTATACAATACCTTAAGGGCCTAAAGTACTTTGCGGCAATTGTGCTCTATTGTACAGAAAGAAGCAGAGCTTTTGTAGGATGTTCCTGTAAAATGTTGCTCTAAGAACATCCTTACAACAATATAATCGTCACACGAATATTTTGTAAATGAGCTTTTAGCACCTAGATGAGTTTTTCGAAACCGCAATAAAGCAAACTCATAATCTGGTGAGATTTATTTATAAGGCACTTGCATGCGAGGACTGTCCTGTAGTACATAAAAATTGTTAGTTGGGTTGCCAAATTTACCCTAGATAATAACAATGACGTGGCATCGTTTTTTCGTCTATCATAGCGGCCGTTGCACAAACGAATTGTTTTTACTTTATGCATCGTTGATTTTAGTGTACTCCTTAGTTATGGCAACTAAGGCAACTATACGTTGTTACTTGCGTACTGATGAGCACCACTAGTAAAAAACACGTGTCTACCGCTACCATTAGCTTTTTTGAAGTAACGCTCGTTAATCTATTGTTTTTAGTAATGTTTACCCTCGAAAAATCTTTTAAATTTAAATCCACCAATAGCTATAATCAAAAATCAACTACAAGAAAACCGTCAAACGTCAAAGCAATTAGAAATCCTTTTACCCGTAAAATTGTAACATTCTTTGTCACAAAACGCAAGAAAATCTCAAAACTCTGTCCAGAATATCTCTAGAGAAAACGTCCTATAAATACCGTTCCAAATCAAAAAATTAGAGAGAAGGAGTGTTTCGGCCTTTACAGAATTAAATTAGAGCTCAAAAGAGCCCGATTCCCGACAAAAAGAAATAGCAATAGATTTTTTTTTACTACTTTAAAACATTTTCTATTACTTTTATATAAGGTTTAATTTCTGTAATGATATTGAAACTAATCCTAAAATTCAACAAATTCTTTTTTAGGGTAAATTTTTATGCAAATTTTTGGAGGAGTTTAAAAAGTTTTCTAGTGAATTGCAAATTACATTTACTTGATAATACAGTGCTGTCTCCTTACAAGTTTCGAAACCTCTTCCAACTATTTAAGCCCAATTTACGATGCACTGTCACAAAAACATGATTGTTTCCTGAATAATATAGGTACTCATTTTATTTACAGCAAAAATATACATGAGCGCATAGCATTTAAAAAAATTCCGAACCCACAGGGTGAGGGTTTTTTCGTTGGTGCTATGGGCGAACGCTTTTGTTCAAAAAATTGCCCAAATACCAATTTTTTCAAAAAAATAAATATTTTGTAAATGAGTTTTTTTATGATATGATATTTTCCGAGTTTGAAGAAGTTGATTGTAGTAAAGATATTTATTAAATTATAAGTACCTTTTACCTACTCGCGTGCGGTAAAGTGCACTTTACCGCACTCATTTGCGTGCGGTAAAGTTAACGTTATGGCACTGTACCGCACTCCATGTGGTAAAGTGACTACATTTATTTCAGAAAATTAAAATACAGAAACTTATATCTCTTTTTTGGCAATTTTTGAGGCTAGTAGGTACCTAACACATGTGTAAAGTGTCTTTACCGCCCTTGCCGTCGCGGGCCGTAAAGTATCATTTTCCGCTCTGGTTAGGTAAATAACTATTAAAAATTTGGTAGGTGATACGTTTTTATTTTGTTAAGGCTGACTGAAAATTTTCTGGACATATTTACAAGAATTAATGGTAAAGCCATAATGACCCTTAAAATAATTTAGTTAAATACCTGTTAAATGATTTTTAGATATGCTTAAATACACTCATGGTAGGACACATTTTTTTGTAAATTTAAACACTGTAAAGAACTTTGAGTGAAAGAAATTAATACCACCTTATGTCTCACACACTTTATGATTTGAAAAATTACAATTTTTGACATTTTTTATATAAAAATGGCAAAATAAAAATCATATTCACGAAACCACTCAAGATAACAGACAGATGACATAACAGAAAGTTTTATTAAACAATTGCCTTAAATTATTTTCATTTTCAACAACCTTAAATATATTTGCACTCCACCAAATTATCTCTCCATCTATCTCTAAAATTCTGCCCTCTCTCTCTAAATATTTTTCATTTGAAGAGAGAAGAAATGTTTTTTGGCAGTACTTTTTTTGAACGCCAAAAAAAAACAGTAAAAACTTGAAAAATTTTAGTGTTTTATTCTAGAAATCGAAAGTTTGGAAAGGATGCTTTAAAATGTAAGCAAAATCATGGCATAAAAATGTGAAAAGCATAATAAAAATTGCTAAAATAATTTAAGACTTAAATTACCATCATGGCTTGACATTACTCGTATTAATTTAGGACTTCACGTGACTTGTCTCTGAGCTAATGCAAATTTGTTTTTCGTTTTCGCGCCGCCAAAATTAAGGATTTAGTTTTAAGATTTGAGTTGGTCTCAAACAAAGATGTGGTGGTATCTCTTAAGCTCAAAATTAAATTCCTAAACAAATATAAGTCTACATAATTTTTGCTGGCAACCGCATGACTCCATTTAATTTTAGTTAGGTTTTGGGCTAGTTTGTAAATTAATCGCATTTTTTTTCACTTATGTCGATCATATACCAGTTCAAAATAAATATTTATTTATCTCTCTAGTTCTTGAAAACTTTCTTCCAATAGTTTTAACATAACTTCTTATCAAGCCAGCAAAATCGTTACTAAAAAAAAAATAAATTAAAAACAATAATAACAACAAAAAACGGCAGACTAAATGACGTTAGTAACTTGCATCGGAAAGGCTCTATTGGTGAATTGGTAGAATCAATCGGGTAATTTAAGAGCCCGATGGCGATCACCTAGAATTATAATAGTTCTTTTCATGACAAGCATGTTACGAAGGCCAATAAACGCGAAGATGCAGTTTGAGACGCGAGCCGCAGGCGAGTGTCTTAATTTATCTGAGCGTGTAATGACCATAACATGCGGGTTAGTATACTATTATACTTTACCTATGAATCATAAATATCAGAAATTATTAAAAATGTCAAACGCGAACACTCTTAGGTCAACAACATTCATACCCTCAAGTTTCAATGACGTTCTATATAAAACGTCAAGGCAAATGAGGTAACTAAGGGACCTTTCATATATCTTTTCAAAAAAAAAATATTTTTCTCAGAAATGTTCTTCTTTTTTAAAAAAATTCTTATATGTCAATTTAACGGGACTTATTTTTGGCTAAGTATTAAAATTATACTGGATTTATTTAGGTTTAATAAATATTTATTGTCTTGAAAATATATAAAAATAATTCAAATTTTTGCGTCAATTAGTGCTTTTATATATGATCACGCCATCTTGTGGTTTACGTCTAAGCTTAGTTATTATCCTAGAACCGTAAATCAGCCATTAAAATCGTGTTGAGATGGTCGTAAAAGTAGTATTATTCGTTGGTCGTAGGTAAATGAATTTACAAACTCGATTGTTTTTATTGTTATCGGTGAGCTCATCGTTAAATTTACAAACTCGCCCTTTACCTCGCGGGATGGAGTAAAACTTTGGCCACTCGCTCTGGCGATTCCCCACATCAAGTTCAATAATTAAGTTTAAATTAGTATAACTAATTAAGAAATAATTGATCTCTATTTTTGGTTCTTGCAAAAAAATATACACTTCGGCAAGAACTCGCCTAACTCAAAATATTTAAAATTTTTGATTTGTGATCCAAAGTTTGCGTGCCGAGTGGACCTAGTTTTGCGTTTAGCCTTCAGTACTTAATATTTCTAGCGTCTTAAGCTTGTGTGCAAATATCTAGGGACTAAAGTCATAAATACAGAGTGTCCCAAAAAATTAGAACTTCCTTACATCTTCAAAACTAAAACAGGCAGCAGGCATACTTTGGTTTACAAATACTGGTTTGCACTTTTTCATTCAAGGGTTGCATATGCAATTCCTCTCAAAGTAATGCAGCAGATTCAGTTTTTAAACTACAAAAGAAGGTGATAAGGTGATAAGGCCGCAAAATTATGTCTCTTCCTTGTATATATGTTTGTTTTACTCTTATAGAAATTCATCATAAAAAAGCTGAAGTACCTTCGACTAGTAAAAATCACTTACATAATCTCAGGTTAGATTTAATTACCATTCCTCTCCACAAACTAACAAAATCAAGTTCAAATTTATCGAACTATCCCTTATAAAATAAATTTAAAAAGTCAATAAAACATTTTTTGCTCTTACATTGTTTTTACACGATTTACGAATACACTAGAAAGTGATTTTGTGTAAGTACAACTTCAAACCTATTATTATTGTTTTAAATATTTTTGTTTTGTTATTATGTTTGTCTGATTATGACAAAAAGTCTATTGTTATATTTCCTAATGTTGTAATTTAGTTACCTATATATTTTTTTACATTTAATTATTTTAACTTATATGCTTACTATGTTATAAGTAGTTTTACATCAATTTTCATTTTATTTTTAATTTAATACTCTTAGCCCTGTGCTATATTCTTTTTTTTTGACTTGCTATAATGTACATTGTATATTCTTTACAATAAAGTATGTTTTTCATCATATCATCATCATGCCGCCCGCTAAGGCGGCGACGTTATCTTTTTCCAAATGAGTTATCCTATATATTTTGGCAAAATTCAATAGAGCATTTTGCTTTGTTTCCAAAAATGCCTAATATATTATAAAATGGCAAAAACATCTACATAACACCAGTTTCCCACCTATAACTTTTTCGTGTGGGCCTGTTCACCCGTCACATGACTGTCAAAACTTTTCATATTGACATCATGTAACGCACTCACGAGAAAGTCGTAGGTGGAAACCGGGTGCAAGACCAACGAGTTTCTTTGTATATATTTATTTGCTTTTATTGACGAGTTTTTGTCATCAAAGTAAGCGCAACAACTTGCCCTCGCTCCGCTCCTGTATACCATATCATGGCGTGGTAATTCCCCAAGTGAGGAAAAATTATCCGGTTATTACTACATTGTCACGACTTCAAAGTTAGAATCCAAATACCACACTGCTATATCGCAACCACGTTCCTGAAACGTCATGAAGGCACTTTTTTATATGATGGTGTCGAAAAAGGTGTGGATTAGTTCCAAAATGTCTATTCGATTCTTTTTGGAAGTACAAATTCATACATGACAAAGTGATTAACAAAACAAACAATTTCGTCAAATTTGTTAGTGTGATTATGGCTCGAGTATGCATTATACAGGTTGTTTTAAATTCTCTGCTCACCATGGGGATCTCCTAAACCGTAGGAGATACGAAAAGGTTTAAATTAGGGCAAAGTTGCGCAATTTGACGCTTTACCTAAAATAAAAAAAAAAGTTAACAAATTCGGTGTGGTTCCGGAGATAGGCAAAAAAAAACCGAAATCTTTATTTTTAGTTTTTATTTTTCTGCGCCCTTATTCTTAAAGCTGTCAAACAACGCTTAAAACTTTCTACAGGCACTTTTTTCTAGTTCTACCTAATGAGAGGTCAGTTTTCGAGATTGGACATTTCAATGTGGCAGGAGCACTATCAAATTCATTTTTTCTTATGGGCACATGCTTTTTTTTTCTCCTGCCGTTTGGTTCTTGAAGGGTGACAGATATTGACCATAATCAGCCCAAATTCAAAGATTAAAAAACAAAGAAAGAACGAATTTTCAAAATTTTTAAAAAAGAACTTCAATCGGGTTTGCAAAATATCTTGAGTAAGTTAAAAGCAAATCTTAAATTTGGGCTGATGATGGTCAATAAACCCAAAACGTTAGATGACTTGTCAAAATAAGATTACAAAATGGTATCTGTCATCCTTTATGAACCAAACGGCAGGAGAAAAAAAGGATGTGTACATAAGAAAAAATAGATCTTAAAAAAGTGCCTGTGGAAAGTTTTAAGCGTTTTTTGACTTCTTTAAGAATAAGGGCGCAGAAAAGTAAATAATAAAAATTAATATTTCGGTTTTTTCCGCTTATCTCCGGAACTATCCGGAATTTGTAATTTTTTTTTAGTTTTGCGCAAAGCATGAAAATAGAATAAACGCTTTCGCTGCTTTGTTTTTTATTTCGTATCTTTTTAAATTAAACTATTTTAGTTTCTTCTGAGTTCAAAGCCAGTTTATTTTGCGTACACCATGTTTTTAGGGATTGTTTTTGACAGTTCAGATGTGCTGTTAGAGGATACTGTCACCGAGTTGTTATCGGCAAACTGCGCTAGGTGGATTTCCATCTGATATAGGAAAAAATGTGATAATATTCCACCGTGAGGGACGCCTTGAGAGATTTTTTTCATGGTAGATTTGATTTTTGCTAAACTGGTGTCCAGCAACTCAACATACTGCTCTCTATCGGTAACGCAAATTTTGTGCCAGTTTAATGCAGTACCTTGAGTATTTTTTTTTTAATATTAAGGGTAAAAAAACGAAAATACAAGAAGGTCCCACGAAAAAACATGGCCAACTGAGCATGACTTCAGATAGCAGAAATGTTACTTTAAAAGAGTTGCTACTTAAAAGTGGTGATAAAAATTTATTTCCTCTACACTGCCGTATTATTATGCAACTTTTATAGTTAAATTTAAAGTAATTTCCTAGTTGTCGCGTTCAACGTCGGAGCTACTAAAAATTCACAAATGCGAAGGAACCTTGGAGGGATGGGAACTTGGTACTGTCCCATGGTGGTAAGGAATAATTAAAATGATACTATTAAAGAGTTCTACTAAAAAAATTGTTTCTAGGGGTAACTATTACCTAACGAGCACTTTTACGCGATACTAGAAAGTATTCCAAACTTATAAGTCCCAAATTGTTGTTTGACGGCCACACTACTACTATAGGAAGGTAGCAAAGCCTTTACGCATGTATCTGTTGCTATAAATGTTAGTAGGGAAGTGGCGACACCACTAGCATTCATCTCCATAACAACGATACTTTTTTATAAACCTTTGCATGTTTTAGTTTTGAAGATATTACAAGGTCTAAGACTTCTGGCACAATCTGCACTATATTTGGCACTTTTAAATTCCGTTTTCATAAAAGTTTTTATTAAAAAGGATTGGAATAAAAAAATTGATTCCAAACCGTAAATAAGTTGTAACGATGGACATAAAATTGAATGTTAATATAACAACAATTTATACAAACTATTAATTTTGTGTATTAAAATATAAGTCGTTTCAGTCTTGTACTAAAAAGGAGGCTAAAAAGTACCATTCTCATCTCAAAATTAGGGACGATTTTAGTCCCTTAGATGCAAAAAATATATTTTATTAACTTTTACAACTATAGGTATTTTTTACCTTAAAAAAGAGTAAAAAGTAGTAGAAATATTTTTTATCACTAATAAATTTTCAATAAATTTTGGGTCTTAAACAGAAAGTACATTTGATTTAAAAAAAAAACTCATACATGCATTTTTTCCTATGCCACAAACTTTAGCTTTCCATTAGTGTATACTATTAAAAGGCACCACCAGCTTAGTATGCCTGACATCTTAAAATTCAGTATGACATCCTTAAAAATGCCACAGATATCAACATTTGCAAAAGTTCAAATTATCACTCGAGTTATAGAAGACGGCTGGTCTATAAGAAGAGCGGTCACCCATTTTGGAGTTGATAAGATGACGATAATGCGATGGAAAAAGCGCTGGATTGAAAATAATTCAACGGATAGGAAAGATGGATCAGGACGACCAAAAGTAAGTTCTGAAGTGCAAGATGAGAGACAAAGTCCTTTTTCAACGTCGGTTTAAGCAGATAATGTAACATTATTTCCGGGTTCTTTAGCAACAGTAAATAGAAGAGTAACGAAATCAGAAGTCTCTTGTCGAGTTGCTGCAAAGAAGCCTTTTCTTACAGACGAACAAAAACAGGCCAGAGTGATTTTTGCACTGGACAACGTTCTTCGTGAAAATGATTTCTGTGAGAGGGTGGTTTTCACTGAGGAAAAAAATTTTCAGTCATCTTCAAGCAGCAGAAGAATTTTAGTTTATCGTCCACCAAATTCTAGATTGGAATCCGAATATACAAACCAAATTAAAAAACCTGGACATTTTTCTGTAAACATGTGGGGCTGGAGAATCGAAAAACGTTATGCTGCCATCTGTACAGGCTTTACATGAAAATAATGACTTCGTTTATTAGCAGAACAACTGTCCAGTACACACGGCTAATGTTGTTCGCCAATGGTTTCAGAATAATAATATAGAAACACTTCCTTGGCCAGCCAACAGTCCTGACCTTAACCCAATGGAAAATATATAGGGTCGAATCGTTAAAATAATATACCAAAGGAATTGGAGACCACGAAATGCTGAAGAGTTAAGCGATGCTATTTATCGCGCATTGGATCAGCTCTCAGAGGACCATAAGTATTTTCAGAATTTAACCTTTTAAATGCCCAGACGTTTGCAGCTTGTAATAGAGAAAAATGGTGATCCTATTAAATACTAAATTGTTTATTTTAGTTCTTTTTTAAGTTAAAATAATTAGTATTATGTTTACCATCGTTTTTGTCCAAGTTTCCTATTCGTCGAATTGTTTTCAATCCAGCGCTGTTTTCATCGTATTATTCTTATTTTATCAACTCCAAAATTGGTTACCGCCCTCTTTATAGAATAGCCTTCGTCCGTTACTCGAGTGATAATTTGATATTGTTAAATAGAGACCTTACTAAAACATTATTTTTGCTGATTTTTTAGTATTATGCAAAATTTAATATAACAATAAGGTTGTCTTTAATTTAAGTAAACAAATATTTTCAGTTTTAGAGACTTTTTTTAAATAATATGATAAATTGTCGTACTTTTGAAGTTTTTAGGCATTTTAGCTGGTAGTCCGTATATATTATACACTTTTAGAAAGGTCAATTTTGTGACTGTATGTATGCGTTTTTTTAAAATAAAGTGTACATGAAAAAAAAAACGATTTTTTAATCCCCAATTAAAAAAATTCAGATTTAAAAGTGTTAAAATCACTAGATTTAATAGTAAAAAAAAAATAGTTTGACCATTGACCTGAAAATTTCATAGCTCTTTACTTTCCACAACTACAAAATAAACTAACAAATTTTTCCTTATATAGTTAACCCTCAAAGGGACGATACTTAATAATAATGACACCGACTTAACTTATATAGCCAAATAAATGACACTTTAAAGAATCGGGACCCAAACTCAAAACGCTCCAACGCTAAAGCTAAGTTTAGATCTTGCACGGCGTATTCTCCCAGTTAGCCGATCTTAGTCTCAGATGCGCGCCGCAGGAATCAACGTAAAATCAACAATACGAATTATGTGTTTGTGTTATTCTTTTAACGCGCGAAGTGTTTTGGTAGTTTTTGGTCAGAGGTCAAAAAGTTTTTCAAAAGGTATGGGGTGAGATTTGAGAAAAATTTTAAGCTAAAAAAATTAGTGGTCTAGTAAAATTCTGTGAACAACATTGGGAATGGGATAAAATTTCTTAAAATTTTGTAAACCATGCTGGTAAAATGGAGTGATTTTGGTGCGTTCTGCTTGTACCGGAACTGGATGGTCTTGCTGGTTTTAGTAAACTTTGTGGGCGATGTACTTAATTTGGATACAAAGGAGTTTCAAAAAAATTGTAAGTAGTTGTGTTTAATTTTTTTAAAATTTAATAAAACATTTGATGCGGTAGCTTCTTGATAGATCTCTCTTGACATTTTAAATCAGCACGCTTTTTAGAATCTTTTATATAAAAAAATAAATGAAGCAACTTGCAACAACACAATTAAAATACGAGTTTATAAGATAATACTTGTTTTTAACTTTGTATATTTAAATTTATTAATTGCCCATTTTTACCCTATTTTCTTCTGTTTTAACAACTTTTTCTTAAGCATACTAGAAAATCCTGTTCCTCCCTCTTCACTTCAGGTTAGAGAAATAAACGGATAAAAATATGGACACGGTATACAAAGCTTTATTTAGTTTGTGGCTTTCCTTATATTTTAATAATTTTGCCTCATATTAAACTGGTATATGTAGCAAAACCACACATCATTTGATATTAAACATGTATATTTTCTGTATGATTCTATGGAGAAGGGAGGAGGTGGAGAGACAAATTTTATGCAATTCGTAAAATAAAAATGTTAGAAGCAACATACCGAAAGAATAAACAATATAATTCTTGGTTAAGAAAACCTTTTAATACCTTCATCAAAAACACGATTTTAAAAACTGTGTACAAATAACCAAATAATGGCTTTCTTGGTTATCGATGCCAAAAACTTCTTTTTATCACGAATGCAAAAAAAATGCTGGAGCATCTTTTACACAAATTTGACGAAAAACAGCAAAAAAATTGTGATATTAGAGAGATTTTGATCAGGCAGTTTAACGGAAAATTACGTTACTCTTATGGTTATCGTTACCGTAAATAAAAGTAACGTCAAGAGGATAAAAATAAAGCTTTTGAACGGTAAACATAACCTTACTTTTTTATTGGCTTTTTTTTTTTTTCTCAAGTCTTTTTTTTTATTTGCTTTTCTAACCATATCATGAAGTAAAATATTAATTTAGTGATAGGACTGGGAGACGGACACCCCAACATAATTTTAGTCAAGCAAATGATTTTGCAAAATATCTTTGGTGGAGTAATAGAAGAAAACGAGCCTCTGCAAACTTATTTGTACTTACTCACCTGTTTACAAAAAAAAATGGTAAAAAGTTACCCTACCACTACTGTAAGCACGGTTAACAAAAAATAAAATCCAAATACACAAAAAAGAAACAAACTTTTATAACCTAAAAATCTTCCACCACACTCACATCAAGTTTGGTTGGTTGTCTTTTTAACGGTAAAGGGAGTCACTATTCGACGCTAATTAGCGCCAGTGGTTTTTGAATAAAGGTAATAGCCTGACAGAGTGCCACTGCGTCTGCCCAGAATAAAGGTAAGGGTAACAGACTGACAAAAATCCTGACCAAAATCTCCCTATTAAGAAAATTCAAGTATTCCTGTGGCTAAAGATTTAGAAATTTCTTTAGGTATTCTTTAAGTATTAACAAAAAATACCATTAAAAAATACGATAAAATAAAAAAATGTCAGAAATCAAAATGGCTAACAATGTAAGTTAACCATAAAAACCAAATTTTGTTTCACCCACAAGCCTTGGCTAACCAGAGCATGTTGTGCTCGAATTTTTTGTAACTTTTTCTAGAAGCTTTTCCTAGTTTTATTTTATATTTTTTGATGGAAGCGTAAAGAAAAAGTGTACAACTCGCGGCTGTGTTTTTTTTACTCGAGTTTTTGAATCACTTGCTGTGCTAAAACGCTTGTAAATAAACACTATTTTTGCCGCTAGTTTTGAAAACTACTATTTTTTTACGGGTGCAAAAAATTGATTTAAAGTTAGTTGCATTGATACTTTTGGTATAATGCTACCAAGAAAAGTAAGGACTGCTCTAATGGCTTATTTTTTTAAAATTATATAGCGTAAAAATTACCTACTGAAATTTTTGAGTGTTTTCCGTTTTTTGGATATTTTTACCAAGTTTAATGAGAAAGTGCTTTAAACTTGCTTGCGGTTAAGATGTGTTATTTGCTGCTGTAAACCAAGCCCTCCTCATAAAAAAGTACTGTTTTTTTTTGTTACTGCCAATCGGACACATTAAAGGCAACATTTTTTTAAAAATAATTTTGAGGGATTCGATCGGTGAACTCTCTTTTAATAAGCTCAAAAATATAATCTATACATCAGTGGCGCACCAAGAGGGGGGTTGGGGTTACCGCCCTCTTCCTTCCGAGAAGCCTGGTTATAGTCACATTTTTAATTCAAATTAAGTTTTTTTATTTATCCTTTAACCCCCCCCCCCAAAAGTTAATTCATGGGTGCGCCACTGTATACATATAATAAATCTCTGGAGAGGCCATTTCTGTATATTAAAAATTTTTTAGAACTTTTCGTTTTGGCCTCTAACAAAAACCAAAATTTTTGTTTGTCTATTTCTTTGTTTTGCAGCATAACAGAAAAACTACTGAACGGATTTTGATAGGAGTTACACCACAGGATTTACTGGATTCCTGGGCGGGATGTAAAAAAACGAGAAAATCGGATAAAATCGCAGGCGAAGCTAAGCGGACTTCACCTCGTTTTTCCTTTCTTTTCGAATATTAAATCGGCTCACCAGTTTCTTATTCCCTATTAAAAATTCTATTTTTATGAGTTGCCGCACATGACAGAAGCCTAATAAATGTCTGCCGTTTCATTCTTCAAAAAACCGAACTATTTTTAATACAAAAGACAGTTATTTTTACAAGATAGGTCAAAGCTTTACTGAAAAATAAAAATTCTGGCATAATACATTTTTCTTTATACAAAAATCTAGGACAGAATTTATAATTAATCATATTGAGTTATAAAAGTACCAATATTTTGTTGACATATTATTAAAGATGTATATATAGTATATATATTTTTTGAGCCTATATTATTATTATACAGAATATCCCAAAATTCTGAAATAATGGTTTTTTTTTTGGAAGAAATATTGTTTTTTTTTTAATTAGGATCATTTAGGTAAAAAAATGTAATTATAAAAAAATGTATACCATTTTAATCAGAGTGTCTCAAAAATAAGATACGACAAAAACTTTCCTCTACACCCTGTATATAATGGCATTTTCTAAATTCTTAAGCTATGGATATCTCTTTATTGTTTTTCAAAATATACAAGTTTTTATTGGTATAGAAAAAATAGCTTATTTCTTATATATTATATCTTAGAAATGATAAAAGGTAGATCCATAATGTTTGCTATATTCAAAAAATTACATAATATACAGGCTATAAAAAGGATATTTCTTTAAACCGTATTTTTACCCAAAATGATTTTACAAAAGCTTTCTTTTCTACAGCTCTCTCAAAAAATCCATTGTTCCAGATTTTTGGGACACGCTGTATATAGGTAGACCATATCAAATAATTTTAGTCTTGGACTTAAAACATAGGGTTCTTCCAAAACATGCTTTATATATAAAAGTTTGTTTTAAAATTCGTGTGTGCATTTTCAGGATAAAGAACGACAGGCAGAATGGCGGAGTCGGAAGTTGTTTTTTTTTTGGGTTCTATAAAAGTTCTAGAACGTCGGACTAAAAAGAAAAGCTACCAGAATATATGCGATTTTTTAACGCGTACATTTTTTAAGAAGCGAAAAAGTAAACCAAAAAGAAAACGTATTAATGTGTATTAACGGTGTAAACATGCCAAACATGAATAATTTTTAAGTACCGCGTTCTAAAAAGATAATAGACACTTAAAGTAGACACTTAAAGTAAATATTTCAACGCATCGTTATCGGTATACCTAAAGAGTTTAAAACAAAGTCAAAATACACTACATTTTTGGCTTGTTCATGCCATGTTTCGAACGATGCCCGCTTCCTTGACGGGTGCGATGACAGAACAGCTGATTCCACTCGTTGCGTATGGAGGAATGTACGCAACGTTACAGACCCAGGAACATATGCAACGCACCCTTCAAAAAAGCAGGCATTGGGCGAAATATGGCATGAACAAATCAAAAATGTAGTGTATGGTGTATAATCTACTATTATTATTTTCCATACTCTAATATTTACTTTAAGAGTCTAGTGAGTGCTTGAACGCATCGATATTGGTATACCTAGCGAGTTTGAAACAAAGTCAAAATACACTACATTTTTGACTTGTTTATACCATGTTTTGAACGATGCCCGCTTTTTTGACGGGTGCGATGACAGAACAGCTGATTCCACTCGTTGCATACTGAGGGATGTACGTAACGTTACGGACTCACGAACGTACGCAACGATTTCAATCAGCAGTTAAGTCATCGCACTCTTCAAAAAAGCGGGCATCGTTCGAAACATCGCATAAACAAGTCAAAAATGTAGTGTATTTTGGTTTTATTTCGACTTTAGGTATGTAGGTATATTGATACCGATTCGTTAAAATATTTACTTGAAGTATCTAATTAAAACAATTTCTTACTTTTTTCTTGGTTTGTGCTAAATTGTACTTTTTTACCCTTTGCGTTTTGCTTAGAAACATTTTTCGGTCCGAGTTTTGCAGAGCAAGTTAAAAAACGTCTTTTAATTTTTTTAATGTGCGGTTACGCAGTTGTATTTTTGGTCAGTTTAAAATGTCTATTGTTGTGTTTTGTTCTTGATAATAATTTAGAAAAAACAAATAAAGATACTATAAGTCAAACCATTTTAAAATTTCATGTAAATCCTTTAATCATGTCCGAAAAAAATATATACCTTAGAATTCATGGTGAAATCAAAATATTGTTTGTACTTTTAGATTTTAAAAACCCCAATAATCTTCAATTATCATTATTTATGTGTTAACGCAAATAATCATTTCAAAAGTCTTAATTTCATTATACTTGGATCAAAAAAAGAAATTATCGGTTTTTATGGAATGAACTGCCAAAACTGGCACATACCAAAGAGTTTATTAAAGGACCTTGAAGGAAGTGGACCGGACCTGACATATATTGTACAGGAAAAAAGTACTTAATGTAAAAAATATACAGTTCACTCAAGTAAATAAGTTATTGATATAGCGCAACTACCCATTTTATTTACTTCATTATACCATCTACTTAATACAAATAATAAAATTATTTACTTCATTTAAGAATATATTTTAATATGTAAAGTAATTGTGTTTGTAATTTAAGAGAATGGATTGTTATTACAAGAGTATATTAGCTTAAGCGCTTATAACGAATGTATCAGGATGCATAGGGGTGAATTTTATCTACACTTGAAAAATAAATGTTTATATATTTGACTGAAATATTCTGATAAAAAACGTTTAAAATCAACTCAGCAATATTAGTTCTTGGCTTACAAAATACTGCCCAAATAAATGACCAATTTCTGTTAAAAACACAAGTTTATTCGGAGCAAGAAAATTTTACATATATTTTAATTAACTAGAGACATAGACTTTTTTTTATCTGCGTGTGCAAACAGATCCCCCCAAAAACCTAAATGATTTTCGCTTAAATAAGTTGAAAGTCTTCTTATGCCTAATTCACATTACAACGTCTATCTCCGTTTTTGTCTAAAAAAAAACAGAAAAAAATTGGACATTTTCAACTTTTTTGCTATTTCCGGATTTTTTATTAGACATATAGGTAAATATAAGATACGGGTACAAGTTAAAATTAGCTTATTAAGGGGCTAACATTTAGTAAATAACTATATCAAAAGTGGGCCACAATAGACTCGATGGTGGTTGCATTAGAAAGTGCCAAACCAAAAAAATCGGTTTTGTGCTCGAAAGTTGATAACTCACTGAGAAGAGCCGGGCTACAGAACCCGTTGGTAAAAGTAAATTAACGTCCTACGACCTGAAAGTCGAAAATTAAAAAAAAGTTCATTTGAAAGATCCCCGAGCAAGACAAAAGCTTGTACACTTTATCATTAGACACTTAAAGTAAATATTTCAACGCATCAGTATCCGTATACTTAACGCGTTCGAAATAAAGCCAAAATACTCATATTTTTGACTTGTTCATGCGATGCTTTTTTGAAGGGCGCTATGACAGAACCGCTGATTGAAATCGTTGCGTACGTTCGTGGGTCCGTTACGATATGTACATCCTTCCGTACGCAACGAGAATCTGTCATCACACCCGTCAAAGAAGCAGGTATCGTTCGAAACATGGCATGAGCAAGTCACAAATGTAGCGTATTTTGACTTTTTTCGAACGCGTTAAGGCGCAATTACACAGACGAACATGCTCAAACAAAAGCTCGTGCAAAAGATCTAAAATTTTTTGCGTGAACATTTTTGTGAGCTTTTCTTTGAACATTTTGTTCGGGTAAATTTTTGAGCAAATTATTGCTATCTGTTTTGGAAACATATTTTTACAGATGAGAATAAATAAAATTTCACATCAGTGATCACTGATCTCAATTCTTTAAAAAAATGGAACACCAACTTTTATTTAAAATTTTTGTGAAAAAAAGCCGACGGCAAGCGAAACATTATTCTTGGCTATCAGTTTTCTCACATGGATTAGGGTTACTTATAGTATTTTTTTCTTAGGGTTTCTCCCGGATTTTGTTGCCCGTGGGTTTTTTTGGGATTTTCTTTAGAGTTTTTTTTTATTTTCAAGGGTTTTTTCTTAAATTCAAAAAACAACCCAGGAAAATTTTTCTTTTCCAAAAAAAGTTTTTCAAATATCGGCAAAAAACTCAAAAATTGCACTTTTAAGCGGTAATCCGCGCCTCACGACTATGAGGAGTGGTGGAGAGAGGATTTTTTTTAGACATATTTTTGTAACTTTACTTTACCCGTAGCTTTGATTATTTTTTTTTAATTCCTCACACCAGATTTACTTAGTTAGTTTAAGGCCCCAACGGTTGCTTAAAAAAGCAAAAGGTTCATGAAAATGCTGAAGATAGATATTTACTGTCAATTTAATGTAATAATCAAGGTCGAATACTGACACTGAACAAACAATATGCAAAGGAGCAACATTCCGATTCAGAAGTCTAGTCTATTACTGCTAAATTATATTTTTTTAGACAAGGTTCGGGATCGTAGGGTTGTAAAAGTGGGTAATAAACGGGTATTATTTGGACCGAACGTGCTTTTGTTCATATATTTGAGATTTAATAAAATGTATAAAGGTTTTTTAATTTGACTTAATTATTATTGTATTGTGTTTTAAACTAGGAAGTAAAATAAAGAGATATTCTTTTAAACGTAAATTTTTATCAATACATTTTACAGGCAACAGCAATAAATAACTGCCAATTATAATTTTTTTATTCTCGTTTTTTTTACAACCCCAAAAAAGTTACAAGTATACTGGCATATCCCCTATAAAAATCAGGTCAATCGAAGTTGCTTATGAGGTAAAATGTGAATTTCGACATCAAATCGTTTTTCCGTCGGAAAGCACTTAATAAAAAATACCTTGTTTTAAAACTTAGTTTTTCTATTTTCAGTTTAATTCAATGAATTCCCATAAAACTATAAAATTTAAATTTGTAAGAAATTTCTATACCAACATTTCTATAAACAAATTTTTCTTACCATTCTCTCCAAAATTTTGGTGTGTTTTTTTGTACGAGATTTTGCTCGAACATTTCTTTGAGCATTTTGCTCAAGAGGCTCGTGTAAATGTTTGTCGGCATTTCCACATCAAAGGAAAGTTTGTCTGTGTAAATGCGCCTTTAGGTATACCGATACCGATGCGTTGAAATATTTACTTTAAGTGTCTATTGACATACTGTGTAAAATCAATAGTATAAAAATACACATGTTTTTCTCTTGTAGCAATTTTATGAGAATTTTTTTAGGTTGGTTATTTAAATATTAATAGTCTCTTAAAATTCCAAACATTGTTACTTTGCATATTTTTTCCAATAGATAATAATAGACAAAGGTTATTGCGCCAAATGTATTTTCGTATGCTATTATTTCTATTTGCACGCATGTATTAGTGACACCTGGTAGTGCATCTCATTAAAGTATGTTATAAGTTTATTTTTGTATTCTCAATAATACTTTTGTAAAAATTGTAGGACGCCGTCCTTGGAATTTTATATTGAGATTTATGTCAGAGGTCTATGAGGTGTACTCGACGTTTCTAATTTGTAAAGCCTCCTAGAAGAAGGAATTGTCAAGGGAGAGGTAGATATAAAATAATTAAATTTATGGTTGGTTGGTTTAGAGATGGTTTTTGTGTTCATAATTTCAAACTTTTCTTAAAAAATGTGGAAAATATATTTAACAAGGACATTACACATAATGTTTACACATACAATTAATATATAATTTATAAGAGTTCCTTACTCCTTTACGGCACACAAAGATAACTTTTTGATAGTTTTGAGAGCGTTTTTTATTGGGAAGTGCAATAAAAGTGGTGCGTTTTCAATACAGTCCCTTGGTGAATAATCTACTCTTTTTATTTTTCATACTCTAAAAATAAGAAATTCACTTTTTATTTCTTATTTTGGTGATGAAAAATAGAATGGGGGATGAAAAGTAAAAAGCAAGAATAAACAGTAATTAATCTATCCATCTATAGTTTTTTGACATATTTCAAAAATTACAAAGTTCTTTGTCTATATACAAATGAGAATTACAAATTTCTGTTGAACACAATATTTTTTCATATTTTTCATATTTTCTAAATCCGGACAATTAATATATAATATTATATTTAAAATTTAAAAGAGCCTTGCAATGCAACCCTGAATCAAAAAATTGGTTACTTATTAAAAAAATATTTTCAATATACCTACCACCAAAAATTGTACATAAAATTTGTTATTTTTTTTGCTTTTTATTACCACAGTGGTTTGTGGACTTTTGTTTAAACCATATTATGTAGAACTCAAATTTGAAAACTGAAGCTTTGGTTAAGAAGTTATGATTTTTCAAAAAAATCATCCCCATTTCAACCACCTCCAACGTAATTTTCTTCTCTGTTATTATTAAAAGTTATAGATTTTTAAATATATCAAGCTCCTCTTACCCGTTTAGACACATATTTAGTGAAATTAAAATTTAAAAATTGCTTATTCATAGCAGTTTTAATTTAAAAGATATGAATTTATATAATTCTTAAACATATCAACCTTTTTGACGTCCTTAACTACCTCCACCTTCGCAGTGTTTTTTAATTGTCAATGGATATATATAGATATACCAAATTTTTTGAAATCGGTTAACGAAAAGTTAAAACTTTTAAATGTAACAAAGTTCTATCTACCACTTTCTTAATTTAATTTTTTTTTCTGGGCATTACAAAGTACTGTCTCAATTTGTCTGATTAATTATAATAAAACCTTCGGCAGTCAGTAAATTATTTTATTTAATACTTGTACTAAACTACTAAAACCTCTTCATAGTGAACACAAATAAGAGATAAAAAAATGTCGTCCTCTCCTCGTCTACTATATAGAGTTGTCCACTGTAGAAAGGTGACGCCATACAGAAATTACATAGGATTTTTGTTTGCACCTGCAATACCGTCCATTAATAAAATTTTACTGTAATATTTTCATTAAATAAACATTATTGACAAGTCTGTTAATATTAAGAAAATGCGGTAATAAATGTATTAAAAACCATTAATTTTACTGTATGAATGAGACACATTTTAATTATAATAAAATAACAATTCAACAATTTAAAAACGCAAAAAATGACAACATTATAGACGCGGCGTTTTTATTAAAGGACAAACCATTAAGGGCGTACGATTTACGTTTAGTTTTGGCATTTTGTGCTTTAGTTTTGGCATTTTGTGCTTTAGTTTTTATGTCAGTTAATTGAGTTTTTATTACTGCCTGATACTGATGCTGATATGCACCATCATACATTTTCTCTGATTAACACTTTGTTCGCGGTTTACTAACATTTTTGCTATGCACCAAGCATTTTTTTACCTAACAAGCAATTAACTTTAATTGCCCCATGACCTAGAATTTAGGGCAATATAACCGCGGTTAGCTAACAATTGAGGTTATCTTTGTTATGTTTATATCATGTTTGATCCTTTTTATCATTTTTGAAGTTTTTTTATTGTGTTTTATGGTCAAGCCCTAATGAACCTTAAAATAATTTTCTAAAATACCTGTTAAATTATTTTTAAATGTGCTAAAATACACTTTAGTAGGACACGTTTTTTGGTAAAATTAAAGACTGTAAAGAAACTTGATTAAAACAAAATAATACCATCTTATGTTTTACACACTTTACACATTGAAAAATTGCAATTTTTGCTGTTTTTTGGATAAAAATTGCAAAATTGAAACCATATGCACGACACCACTCAAGATGACATGACAGAAATTTTTAGTAAACATTTGCCTTAAATTATGTCCATCTTTCTCTAAAATACTTTTTTATAGCTTGCTGTCTCTCTTTTTTTATTTTTTTTATTTCAACAGAGAAAAAATGATTTTTGGGAGTACTTTTTTCGAAAACTCAAAAAAATTTAAGTGTTTTATTCTAGAAGTCGAAAGCCTGGAAATAAAGCTTTAAAATATGAGCAATATCATGGCAAATTGCTTCATCAAAAACGTTACCCCTTAAATTATGCTAAAATATTTTAAGGCTTAAAATACTATCATGGCTTGACCATTATGAAGAAAAAATTGCCTTGCCTTACCTGCGGGTAGGCAGAAGAATCATCAGCGCAGCACCTAATAGAAGAGTGTGATGGTATACGGCAGGTTGATAATACGGGACTCACACACCATCGACGAGGAGTTACTCAATGAAATAGCCGACATACTGAACTTTGCAATGAAAACCGAAAGAGTAAAGTGGGTCAAGCAATAGGAGTTGATGCACCAATACATGTCTTATTTACTTTTTTAAAAACTTTAAATAAAATAACTGTAAAACCTTTTATTAAATAAGAATATAGAAGAAGTATTTAAAAAGCAAATTGCAACTAGTGGTAGGCCACAAAATAAAAAAGTAGGTTTAAATTTTTGAAAAAATTTGTGTTGGTTTTCTTACTTTGTTTTTGGGTCAACTGTGCTCAATATTTGCTATGTTTTCATGGGTATTGAGTTCGTTTTCAAAACTCATTGTATCTTTTTCTTTTTTAGAGCATGTTCTTGCTCTTGATAAAGAACACGCTCTATAAAAGAAGAAGATAAACGAACTCAATACCCATGAAAATATAGCAATTCTTTCATTCTAAGTACACTTTATTTATTTATTACTTGAGACTGACCTAAAACTCCAAGAAAGAGATACATGAGGTTTATATGTGTCTGATAAAAGTAAACAAATATTATAATGTTCAAGATCCGAAAATTACTTGCACCAGGATAATCTCTATCTAAATCTAAAATAAAAAAATCTATAAGGGTTTTAGGTCATAATAGTGGTGTTTTCTCTTCGCAAATACTGCCCTTTACGAAAAATTCAATAAAGAAAATGAAATATAAACGACAAAAAATTTTGATATCAGTCTATGTCACCAATGGCTGAATGTAAAACACGAAAACCAACCCAAAAAAACGCTGCGTTCAAAGCTCTTTTACGTTACAAGGCCGGGAAATGCTCTGTTAAAGTACACGTCCAGATGTTTACTTTCTTCCTCGTCCTCCTTCGTCGCCTTGTCCAGAATTTCTAGGCGAGTACTTTAATGACATTTCAGAGCCGGGTATCGTACAAAGTCTTATTTCATACTATAAGTGGGAAATTACCGGACTAGTGATGTAATGCATCATTTCCCGGACTGAAATATCGATTAAAATCCGAAAAAATTACTTTCCCGGACTAGTTATGTAATGTATCATTTTCCGGACTGAACCTATAGTGTAATGGAGTATATTACAATACAGTATGAAATAAAAGTTTTCTTCATTCTAGGCAACGTGTGAAAAAGACGATTTTTCAGGAAAAAAGAGACTATCTTTTGTACGGACAGTGCCAAAAATAATGCTTTTGGTGAAGGTATAAAAAATATTTTTAACCACAAAAATCAATATTGCAGCGCATGTGCAGAAAAGTAATAACAATAATAATAATAATAATAATAATAATAATAATAATAATAATAATAATAATACTAATAATAATAATAATAATAATAATAATAATAATAATAATAATAATAATAATAATAATAATAATAATAATAATAATTTTTTTTTTCCGGTAGCGGCTGAAACAACAGGGAAACCTTGAAGACAAAAAAAAAAAAATAATAATAATAATAATAATAATAATAATAATAATACATTTATTTGCAATAATAAAGATGTTTACAATTACAGGTACATTAAGTGCTAATATATTGGAAAAAGGGACTGGAAGGCAATAAAATTGTTCAGTGTCCAAAAGTTTGATTAGATTTCGTATGAGTTCCTTAAAAGAAAACCAAAATGAAGGTAGAAAAGTTTCTCAAAGTAAAATAAATAAAAGTTGCTACATATTTGCTTTAAATAACAATGGCCTAGAAAAGCTTTTTGAAAGTGATCCAACATTAAAAAGGTAGGAAAACAATTGGCGCACAAAAAAAAGCAATAAACAAAGTAGCCGCGAATTTTACGACGAGAGTTCATTTCAGGCATGGCGTAAAATTAGAGCAATAAATCTATGAAATTTTTGATTTGTTTGATTTTCCAGGGTAATCAAACAAACAAGCAGGAAATCGTTAAATGTTTACTTCGCCTTAGACACTGATCTAAAAGTGCCGCATATGTTTGCTAAGAATAGAGCAGGTACATTTTGCACGTAAAAATGATTGAATTATTAAAGCATATGGTAAAAATTATAATCACTAAAAAAAAATACATCTATGATTAAATTTTTTTATGCACAACCGGGCATTAAAATGACTTCTACCGCCCGCGTTTTAGAGCGATAAGTGGCACTTTAAGTCCCCGGCTCACTTAACGCCCGCCGGCATTAAAGTGATTTTTGCTGAAATTTGATAGTAATTTGCTTTTTCTGTTTGGCTTGTATTTTGTTCGTTCAAAACAAAGAGATTTTTTACCTAGATATGATTTTTTTTCAGTTTTTTTTATAGATGTAACAGCAATGAAAAGCAAGCTTTTGTTTCAACTTTAATTTCAAGAAGAACAATACACAAATTACATAATTATAGGTACAAATCAATACAACTTAAAACTAAAGATGCAGATGCTGCAGTTTGAAGTACGCCAGCAAAGTGTCTTCTTTTAGATTTAGGCATCCACTTTCAGCAATATTCTTCTCCGAACACTACAAAAAATACCTTTTTGTAAATTTTTCTGAATTTCGCGGGCAAGAGGTCCTTCTTTGCCTCTTCGGCGGCATCCAGGATTTCCCTAGGGAGACTTGGTGAACTCTGTTCCTCGATATCCACTGAAATCGCGAAAAAAATGGACTTTCTATGAAAATTTAGAAGAAACTTGTTAAGTGACGCTCAGTTTGTTTATTTGGTTACTACGTGTTGCTAGGAGCTTTATTCAATGTTTTTGTCAGATTGCTTGATTAAAAGTTGACACTGGCCGCACGCTTACTGACACTGATTCGTGTGTTGTCAAAATATTAGAGAGCTTTAGACCAATAATTTCTTTTGGTGGACTAATTCATAAAACCTTTTTTCTCCTAAAAAACACGGTTGTGCTTAAAACATTGCATGTATCTCGTTCCTAAATTGTGTTTCATGACCTCAGCGTATAAAAACGATGTCTTTAAACTATTATAAATTAAGGATGATAATAAAACTTTTTGTACTTAAACTATTCACAAAAATTTTAAAAAAGGCCTTAGTAGTGGAAAGTTATAAAAACGGACCCTAGTTTTTTAAAGTACTATGATAAATTAATAACAGTCAATAGACACTTTCAGTTTTATCAGCATTCATAGCCTTATCCCTATCGAGTCGACCAACCAAGCAGGTGCACTTTTATTATTATGACGAATGCGTCCATCTGATCAAATGTATGAAAACCTCGTTGGGTACGTTAAGGGAGCCGTAAAGTTAAGTAGAGTTACGACTATCAATGCGTACGAAACGATATTTTCAAGCATTTGATCAACTGGAGCTGTCACGAATTCGCCATTGGTTTAAAAATACACCTGCTCGATGTGAACGCTGTTTGTAAGGAACTGTAATGAATCACAGGCTTTTGTCTGTGATGAAATAAAATCTATGTCCTGTCAACACCTGCTTAATTAAAAAGCCAGTTAACTCTTTTTCGATTTAGTATGCTTTAGCCTACCATATCGTCCATATTGACACCTAACTGACAGAAAATCCATGTTTTACCTGTCAATTTGGTTATAAAAATGGCGGCAATCTTTGGCTAAAGGGCACTGAAGAGATAAGAGTTAACTGGCTTTTTAGTTGAGAACGGTGTTGGTCCTGTTTACGAATAAAGTGACACTCTCATCAAAATCCTTTCAATAGTTTTTGCGGGATGCTGGAAGAAACAAACAGACAAACAATTCATATTCGTTAATTAGGTTAGGTAATATTTCCCTAAATTCATATAAAAAATTTGTTGGCGGACGACATTAAAAATTTATATTCTCCATTCCCATTTTTACTTTTTCCTTTCAAATCTTGGGGTTGTTCGTATAGAACAAGGGGAGCGGTTTTATTTATATTAGAAGATTGTGCGAGAAGATACTTTCTAACACAAAAGAAAAAGTTAAACATTTTTTATTTTTTAACAATATAAACTTTTTACCATAAGATGGCAGTTTTATTCGAATTACATTAATAATCAAATAAAACTAACTATATACTGGACGTTTTGTTTTTAATTTATTTATGTACCGAATCTAAAAAAACAATACGTGGTAGAAAAAGGTACTTATGTGCGTTTATTTATAGATGTGTATAAATAAAGTGGGTACCTATTTTTTTTTAATTTGTAAGGCAATGTTATCCAATATTTTATAGATTTTCATAATAATCAATAATCAACAATAATAGGCAAATGATAAATAAACAATTTATGCATAGATAATAAATATGGTCACTGCAATTACGGCATTACCATTACGACATTAAATTTAAGGATCAATTGTTTGTATTTTCTAGGAGTAGTTGATGATGCGCCTTCGCACTGCAAAATCCATTTAAATATTATTATTCCTGCATTTAATAAACTGTATCTGGTATTTTCGGTTAAGATTGCAACAGGCAGGTTTACTGTTCTAGGTACTATTCACTTTTTATATATACTTATAATGAAAATTGCTTTAAGAGGAGAGATTCTTCTTTTTCTGTTATTGAACTCAATAACAAAAACAATGACACCAATTCAAAATATTCAAACATTGGTATACTGTTTTTTTTTGTAGAATAAATAAAACAATATATGCTATTATACATATATATATATACATTTGATTAGAAGTACACATTTCTTTATCTCTAGAGCATCAAATGTTTGTTTTAAAGCTTTATTATGCTCCATATGATACAATATTATTATTTACTTAATTTTATAAAAGGTTTTATAAGAAACGGGGAAACGGCTCGCTTTAAGAATTAATATTCTCATTTATAAGTTTCCAAATTTTCAAAACAATCAGATGTTAGAGCAGATTATTTGTTAAAAAAATTTATAATCGTATCCTAAAATTAAATAATTACTTAAAATTTAAAACATTGATATAGAAAAGTTGATTATCTCACTCACTCACTACTTGAGTATATACAAAACTAAGCTATGCTTAAACTAAAATTAATCAATTCAAACTAAGCGGTTACATTTTTGTGTGTAGTGATGTATTAAAATCTATTTCTGGATATGGCATATAACCATTACATTTAGCGTATTTTATGTTTTTCAAAATATTTGTTGTTTGGTGCTTTAACGATTTTTGACACTTTTAAGAAATAAGAGGCGTTCAGTTAATTTTTTAATGATTTTAAATGAAATTTATTATTAAAAATGTTACGTTTTTAATTTTTTTCTCAATTTTATTTTAGTCATATGTAGCTTCATTTTATTTCCCAGAAGTAAGTAATATTTCCTGTTAAATATTACAAAAATATAAAATAACTTTATTTATGAAAGAATAATTCATTATTGTATAGATTAGTGTGTTTTATTTCTCGTAACACTCTTATAACCCACTTAAACAAATTTACGCTTCAAAATCAAATTTTGTTTTATAAGTCTGTCAGTAATGAAATTTTCCCACTTACTCATAAAGTAAATATCTACCACTACATTGTTTTATTAAATATGATGGTTGCTGTAGCGTCAGGCAAAGTAACTTCACTATAATTGATTGCATAAGTAGCTGCAAAAATAAACAATACATCTTTAAATTTATCATTTTTTAAAAACATTGATATACCGTATAGAATACCGAATGTTGACTTGAAAATAACTAAATAATGAATTTTTTAAAACCATACATACTGGTAGATTAAAGTTTTAAATAAAACATAGTAAGTTGTGGATAATTTAAAGAATAGTTTATTATAAGTAAAATAAACTTTGTGTGTTTAATAGTTAAACATCTTAAGCAAACATCAAACAAAAATTTATCTAAAAAAGAAAAGAAAAAGGATCCGGAAAACTGTTTCAGATTTAAAACTTCTTTATTAATCATTACGCCCTTATTATCCCATATACCGATGCGTTTTCGATAGAAAATGCATTATCAAAAGTAAATCAGCCTACAACAAACAAGGAAAACTAGCAACACAAAAATCGAAAAAGGAGAAAATTAAAAATATATTTAAACTACGCTTACCAGGAACTTTGATGGATGGGTACTTAACCTACTACAGTTTGGACCAAACCAAGATTCATGCTGCTAAATGAATAAGTTGCACTTAGCGATTATATGGTGCTATTCATGATAGAATTTCTTGATTCTTTTTATATAATTAAGAAGATTTTTTTTATAAAAAAACTTTCTTTGGTTAGGACAGTTGTTTTACAACCCAAGTTAAAAGATATTGTTTATCATCACGTCGTAAAACGAGAGCGGGTTTTAATGTGATCTTATGACCGTTTGTACCTGTGAATGGTTAAATAAAGGTTTAGTTGAGGAAAAAAGTAATGCAGACCTTATTGCGTAAAGAAAAGGCTGGAAAGTGTGATGTGGTGATAAGATGTTATTGATGTAGAATTTACCTCTTAATCAAATCTACATCTACTACTAATTTTAAATATTAATTAATTTTAAATTAATCTGATAGTATGCAGAGTTTGACTTTGAAAATTTACCCTAGTCATATTTTCTAAACTACATGAAATATCAAAATAGTAGTTTTTCACAAGTAGTGGCTAAAATAGTGCTATTTCTACAAGCTTTAGTTTAAATAACGAGAGCAGCGAGGTATTTAAAAACGCGAGTAAAAAAAAGCACACTTTAGCCGCGAGTTGCCAACACTATTTTTTTTAATACCATTATCAAAAAATCCTAGAAAAACAGGAAAATACTTTTAAAAATCTCGAATGAAGAGCACTTCTCACAACACACCATCTTTACACTATAAATGAAGCCGGCTGGTAAATGAAATAATAATTGTTTCCATGGCGATGTGCCTTTTTACTCGGTGACGTTCATTGTTGCGACATTTTCATCTTTGATAGTTTCATGTTTTGATATATTTAGTTTGAAAACTGGCGGAAATGGCTAAATTTTTAGGCAAGAATAATTAGATTTTTTTCAATATTACTATTTTCCGCTATTTCTCTTTAATTTTGGGTAAAAACGGATAGAAGTGTTTTTTTGCATCCGTGATTAAAACAAAGTTTTCTTGCATCGGTAACCAAAAGATCCATGCTTTAGTTACCTGTAGACAGAGTAAAATTCAAAAAAAAATCATTCTTATGCAGTATGAGCACCCGGTAATTTTTTTCAAATTTTAATTTGTTCTAGGGGAGGGTCAAAAATGCTTTTCTTTTATCATAGCCCCCTTCCCCCCAATGGGTACGTGGTTAGTCAGAAAGAAAAAATTGACTATTTTGCACCTCACTGAATCCTTGTTTTTACGAAAACTATGAAATGAAAAAAAGTGACTGTTAATTATATTGTTTGGTAAAGCAAAAAATGTTAGTTTTTTTGTAATTACACTTTAGCCCGCACTTATGTAGAAAGACAAAAATATTTTAAAAAAATTTTTTAGTCTCCCTGTATAAATACTGGCTAAAGTGCAAAAGTCAAAACTGTTAGCTGTAATTTACCAAACGATGCACTTGAAACTCACTTTTTTCCATTTTAGAGTTTTCGTAAAAACAAGGATTAAACTTTAAATATTATATTCTGCCTCACCCTGTCCCCATTGAGCGGGGGGGGGGGGCAAAAATAAAAATTGTCTCAACACCCCTATAAGATATTAAAATTTGAAAAAAATTAACGGGTGCACAACCTCCATAAGAAATTGCCCACCCTCCATAAGAATTGGGTTCGTTAAAAATACCATTTTTTAGAAAACCAGAAGAATTTTTTACACCATTTTTTATTTTGTAGTAGTTTGCACCTCTAACTAACAGAGCGGGCCCGCAAACTAAGATAAATTAAAAGTAACCTGGAAAGTTCCTCTTTGTTTTTCTTCAAACGGTATTTTTTAATTTTTTGATATTATATTTTTTAAAAATAAAGGGCGAGTTTTTAAATTCATCGATAGATCCACCGGCACGGGTGCCAACAAAAGAATTTGCAAAAGTTTATGTTGTTTACCGGTAGATCTACAAAATTCTTGATTCATTCCACCGATTCACCGATTGATGGCCATAATGTCTAGCGACTCTGGACCTCGGTTGGAATGGTTTAATGGATTGTTTAATCTAACAAAATATTAGCTGTTTTTTCGTTTATTGCTGATTTTTTTATCGTATCTTTCAATTTAATTATGAACCAGAGATCGGAGTAAATTTGAAATGATCCGTGGCTCCATAAAGACCGGCCGGAGGAGGAGGGGCCGGAGTTTATTTAAAGTTAAAAATGAAAAAGACATTATAAGATTGAAGCCCAAAGTGATGAAAAATTTTGGCAAAAACGTTGCGACAGCAAAACTCCGCTACTATTGCGTTTTTGCTGTTGTCTGCCACAACGTCTTGAAAGTTTTAATAAAACGTCGCCTAGCCCAATTTTGCAATCATTTTTTGGTCACTGTAATGACCATTGCAGCACTTTTTGCAACTGATATAGCTTTTTTAGTTAACTTAATTTTGAAAAAAAATATTTTATATAAAGCCAAAGAAAAACTGCCAAAAAAAACAAAAATAGATTTTTATACAAATAAATATTTGATGAGGTTTTGAAAACACAAGTATGGATGATGGAAATATTTATTTATACACACACTTAATGTCGGATTTTTGACTTCAAGGCCAGTCACCAAAACATGCGCGCTTCACATATTAAAAATATTTAAGGTTTTTTTTGCAATTTAATTTTTTTGTTTTTAGATTGGAGCCAAAATATACAAAAAAGATTTATCTCTACCTTAAACCTAGTTTTAGTTTCAAAAGTCTACTTTTTTTACGGAATTTTTGATTTTATTTTGGAAAAAATAATGTTTTTTTTTAAGGTTATTTTCGTATAATGGCCGCCATTGAAACTAACAACGCGACCTAACTCGACAGCTAATATTGAGGTACTTTAGCAAATAATGTTTTTCTCCACTATTTTTTTTACTTAATATGAATAAGGGGCGGGGCTTTGTTCGCGAAGTAAGCCGAAAGAACCCGACGAGTAAAATTACTGTGTTTTAGCTGAAAATATTTTTCTCTACCTATTTTTACAACTTCCTGCAAAGGAAAGCGCATTATTGTCGAAAAGACCCGAAAAAATCCGACAGCTAAAGTTGCTGTATTACAGCCAAAAATTATTTTCTCTTTTTACAACTTTATTGCTCCAATTTAGTTTTTGTTGGTGTCACAACTGATTTAAAAAAGCTACAAAGTTTGGCTTTAATATATAGCCAATATTCCGTATATTTTTCTGCCCAAAGAATAGTTTTTTTAAGCAAATTTTAATAAATACTTTTGCTTTTAATACCAGTATGGTCATCAAAATGGGTTGCGCTTACATTATGAAAGCCAAAAGTATTACAAAAACTAAGCAAGCTAATTTACAACCAAAAAGGTGCTGACAGAAAGTTTTTACAGCTTTACTTTGGTCATAAATTTTAATCTGTACAATGTGTGAGGCTATTCAGTCAAAACGCGTCTAGGAAAAAGAAATCGCAAAAAAAACCTGGCAAAAAAATCTTGTCCAAATCTACTAAGAACAAATTACCATTACTAGCCTAAACTGACTAAAACTCTAGCTACACCCAGCCAACTCAACCAAAAATAATATTTTTTGATTTTCATTTTTTTAAATGTAACTATCAATTTTTCCTTGGCTTTTCTTCCGGATTTTTTTTTCGTTTGCCAGTAAAAACAGTAGCTAAATATGATTTAATGGATTTTAGGTTGTAGGATTTAAGGTGTGTTTAAATGTAAATTATATCTGTTTGTTTATTTATTCGGCGTTTGATGGCCACTAAGGGGCACGCACACACACACACACACACACACCACTGTTCATTTGTCGATCAGTGCATACCACCGATCTCGAAAAGCGTTAATTTTAGAAAACGTGGGGAAAAAATTTTTCGATGGTAAGTTTTCAAAGGCTCACCCTGTACATATTACAAATTTTATTACATGGCCAAGCAGCCAAAACCATATCATAGGACGCATACCGACCTACACCTGGGGGCTTTATTTATTTACCATTGCAAATAGAATTATTTGGCTTTAGATTAATCAAATTTTGCCAAAATGTTTCGGAAACGTAATAAATTGATTACGAATATAACATCACGTGAAAATGTTGCTCGTATCTTACTAAGTCAGATGTTTCTACGTACACCTTTTAAGACATATATTTGGCGTTAAAGTCAAATGAAAAAGGGAATGCAAAAACAAAAAAAAGAGCTTAAATAAAAAATTCAATATACTATTATTTGTGTGTGGAGAGAATATACTACATGCACAAAAATTGTAAATTTTATCCGTAATTCTAGCATAGAATGCACAGTTGTTGATGCTGAACAACAACGTCGTGGCAACCATAATACAGGGTTCCTAAGCAAATACTTAGGGGGCCAAGCAGCCGTGTATAAGACGCAGACAAACGGAAAAGCACATTAGGCAGAAAAGGATGGGCATGGGGCGATGTTGTCACTACATCTTACACGTAGTAAATCCATTCCAGGTTGTTGTTTTCTAATGTTTTCCATTTTCATTTCTTTAGAACTGGAATAAAAATTGTTTTTGCTCGACTTTAATACCAAACTGATGAAAGATATCGTAAAAAAAAATATTTTTCGGCTTTTCATTTTGTAACCATTGTCCTTACGCACTGTTTACAGGCTGGGGACTAAGATACATGCAAATGCCTAACCTAACGCGTTCATACACGGCCGGAGAAATCGACTGAGATATTTCCGTAGAAACTTTATCAAGCAAATAGGATGGGTTGACGCCTTCAAACGTCCAACCCGGGTTTTGTACTTTGATTTGAAATCAAAATTACGTAACGGTGATTTTACCAATTTTTGACCCCCTCCCTATGTAATGTTCTGTAGCGGTTTGGCACGTCACTCCCCTAATATTACGTAACGATTTCAAGACAACTACCCCCCCCCCCCCTCCAAAAAAAAACTTCACTTATTTTCATTCCAAATTTTCTTAGTTTCACACAAATGCAAACGCTGTCGAAAACCCCCCTCCCCCCTACGTAACGTTTTGTGACCCCCCTCCCCCCTATGACAATTACGTAATTTGTGCACGGCCCCTGTAGTCCCAGTGGAGGAGGGCGAGAAAATTGATATTTTTTCTTAAAAATTATACTCTTAGACCTATTTCTTTGCGTTCCAGAAATTACGTAATTTTTGAAAAAAAATTGTAAGCGGCGCCATTTTTATTTTTGCGTTCGGCTAATTTAATTGAAAAATTTTTGCTTGTGGCGCCCTTTATCTTCTCACTCGAAACCAAGATCCTCCGTTATAGGAAAACTGATCCCGTCTCTGTTTCTAAGTTTTTTCGAATAAAAGTAGAGTATGACCATGGGTCAAATAATTTTTTTCTACGGTATGACGAAAATTTCGAGAAAGTTGAAGAAAAAAATAAAAAAAGTGGCAGAGCTCAAGTTTTTCGTAAAAAAAACGTTTTTTGTAAAGAAACAGAGCAAAATAAATCTTTTCACCCCTTTTTGGGTGTTACAAATATTGGCAGCCCCTTATTTTTCGCTTTTACCCTCCCGCTAGTTTTGAAGAATTGGTTCGCTACATGTTTCGAGATCATGTCATAAAACACCTCGAAAATATCAAATGTAGTGCAGGACCAGCTTTATTTAAAATCAATAATATCGTAAGCAACAAGCTCTGCAGGAAAAACAGCGCCGTTTATTGATTTCTTTGGCTGCTAGTGCTAGCTGCATGGTTTGGCCGTTTCCGGATAGATGTCACTAGTATAGAATGGAAAGAAATTTAATTAAAAGCGAAAACATTTCTTTCTAATGTTAACAACCTCACGAGTTTATCGCTCAGTATCGTAAATAATGGACCCTGCCGCCTCCTTTAAGCAAGAAAAAGCTGTGGTTCGGACCTGAAAACATCTAATTTTTTCCTCGATCATCTCATGGTGTGGCCGCCATCTAGCGGAATTTGCAGACATCTTGTCAACGGTTATTATTGCAACTATGATTTATGCTCACAATGAAAGAGTGGCGACAATTTTTTCTCATGAAAGCAGTCCGGAGATAATAACAAACTGGCACCATTGCTCAATATACCTGTTTCTTTTGTGCGCGCAGAACTTTCTATGCCATTTCTGTTTGATTTATTGATTGCATCGCTAAGGAAAATCTTAGGAACCCTGTATAAGAGGTATACATATACAAAGCTGCTCGAACGTTTTAGAAATATTGCAATACAAAACAGACAATGTAAAGTGACCAGAATTTTTCAAAAGCAAAGGAGGACACCAATATTCTTTACCAGATAAACTTTTAACTTCAAATGGTGTTTGGGAAAGGAGCATCAAAACTGATTATGCTAGTTTTATATTTCGAATTCTTATTTGATTTTTTCTTGCAAAACCGCGAAATGTTAAGGCTAAAAAACTTTATTTTACTATATGAAAAAAATATTTAATACATCCACGCTCCATATATTGGAAGCAAATTTTATAAATCAGATATGCAGAGGACCAGTTACGGCAACAGTGTAGAGGGTGGTCCAAATTCGAGGGGCCTCATTAGCTTTGGGCTCTTGCAGCATAATTAGCCCAAAACTAATATACATGTTACGGGCTCGATTTTCAAGAGAAGTGGAAAACTAAAAACCGCATTGCGATATGTCAAAGTGTTTCTGAGCTACAGGGTGATTCTCAAAAATGTGCGTTTCTAAAAACCCTCTACAACTTTTTTATTTGTATAGGTAGAGATTTTCATATAAAACATGTTTTGAAGATTTTTTAAGGACAAATCTACCTATTTCACCGATTTTGTCTTAAAGCCTTTAGTTCACGAGATATAATACAAAGTAACATTTTTTAAAATTGAATACCCCAATTTAAAAAAAAAATTAGTTTTGTTATAAAATTTCCTGTTAAACGATGTGTCATACACCTATTTCTATTAAGTAGTTAAACAGATATCTGCAGTTTTTAATAATTACAATAGTAGGCTGAGTTTAACTCTGACCTATGCAGTTTTAGGGTATCTATATAGGTAGCTATGATCAAATAAAAACAATTGCCATTATAAACGAGCCCAAGTGTCAAAAGTGGCGTCTTCGTCAAGATATAAAAATGTTCGAAAACTTTGAAAAGTACGACATGATAAAATGTTATATTGAAAGTAACGAAAATCGACAGACGGCGTTAAATCTATATTTCCAAAGATATCCGGAAAGAAGGCAACCTAGCTCAAAAATATTTTTGAAGTTAAAACGTCATCTCCAAGAATACGGATCCTTTACGAAACCGCGGCCTAGGACGTATAGAAGCCTAGCCAGAGATAGAGAGTTGGAAGAACTAACGGTTCTAGGAGAAATAGAAATTAACCCGAATATTTCCACCAGGTCTATAGAGAAAAACACTAGAATTCCACGCAGCTATGCCGTTCGGCTGCTTAAAAAACACAAGTTTATGCCCTATCGACCCCGACGGGTGCACCAATTACGGCAACGAGATTTTGCTCTAGAACGTGCATTTTGCAGGTGGTACCTAAATAAAAGCCAAGAAGACCCCGATTTTGCCAGAAAAGTTATTTGGACGGATGAGGCAACGATTTCTAGTGATGGAATATTCGCCAGATATAACTACTATTACTGGAAACAGCAAAATCCCATATTATGGTGGAACAAGCGAATCAGGGAAGGTTCAGTTTTAAGGTATGGGTAGACATCTACAGAGGACAAATTATTGGGCCATATATTTTTGATGGAAATAAAAATGCTGAAAGATACCAACAAATTTTAGAAGACCAGGTGATTCCGTTTATGGACAATTTGCAACTTTAGCAAAATAATGAGCTATACATGACGTTGCACCTCCTCAAAATGCACGAGACTTTACTAATTGGCTAAATATTGTGTTTGCCGAAAACTGGATCGGAAAGAAAGGTCCTATATATTAGCCCCCCAGGTCTCCAGACCTAACCCCTTGCGACTTCTTTTTGTGGGGGAGAGTCAAAGAGAAATCGCCCAACTTCTAGAAGGGAATTGGAAGAGGCACTTCGTACTGCATTCAGGCAGCTTCGTGCGGTATAACTTCTTAATACAGAAAATAGCGTCAAGAGAAGATAAAGGATATGTTTACAAGAAAACGGCCGTCAATTTGAGCATTTGTTTTAGAATTAAAGAAAATTGTTAGATCTAGATTTTAGGTGTTACATAGTTTAATTAATAAAAATTTTAAATATAAACTTTTAATCATTTTATTTTTGTTTATTATTTTAGGGTTGGTAATTATAGTAAACTAGAAGTTAAAGTTCGAGGTTGCTGTGTCCCCTCGTGCCGTAGCTAACTTGATTTTGTATGGAAAAACAAACAATAACATTTTATTTACACATTTAGGGCGCGCACAGCCCCTACCATGGTAAATATCAAAATATGTAAATATCTTTTAAACTATTTAATAAAAATAGATGTATGGCACATCGTTCGACAGGAAATTTTATTAGAAAACTGATATTTTAGAAAAATTGGGGGTATCCCATTTAAAGAAATATAACTTTATGTGATATCTCGGGAACTAAAGACTTTAAGAGAAAATCGGTAAAACAGGCAGATTTGTCTGTAAAAAATCTTCAAAAAATGTTTTTAATGAAAATCTCTATCTTTACAAATAAAAAATTTGTAGAATGGCTTTAAAATCGCACTTTTTTGAGAATCACCCTGTAGCTCAGAAACGCTTTGACATATAGCAATGCGGTTTTTGGTTTTCGACTTCTCTTGAAAACCGAGCCCGTAACATGTAGGTATATTTTTTTTTTGCTACCTATGCTGCAAAAGCCCAAAGCTCTAGAGGCCCCTCGAATTTGGACCACCCTGTACAGTGGGGTATTGGTGCCAATTGTCCATCAAATTGTTTAGGGCTACGTAAATTAAAAATAAATTAAAATGTTGCAAATTAATTTGTCAAAATGTTTTTTTTACAGTTTTAATGATATTAGCGTTCGATTTTTTACAATAAAGTATCTATAATAACTTTTAAAAAATCTAACAAAGCTATATTATCTATATGCGTCTACAAAATTAACAACAACAATACAAAAATTTAATATTAAGGTTATAATTCATTGTATGTCCTTTACAGAATTAAAAGGTACTTTTCAGAGGTTACAGTGGTACTTTAAATCCTTAAAGATTTGAAATAATTTGGGGATTTAAAATTATAATAATTATATTATGTATGTAAAATACTACTTTAGTCCTTGAAACGAGGGATTTAAAATATATTTTAATTTATAAACGTTTTGTAAATAGAGTACCGGTAACTTCATAATATAATACGTGATTAAAGTGTATTTTAATTCACTCGAAAAATTAAAGTCAAGATAAAGAGTGCCAATTTAATCCCTATAGGTTTATGCCTAATGTACTATTAGCATGATCTGGAAACCAAATCAGTAATAATTAATTTATTTTTAACTTATTATTTAAGTAATAAATCTTACTAGTTATTTTTTTTTACTCTTCTAAATCTACTCAATAATGACTTTACATCGGTAATTTTGGTTGTATGGTATCGAAATCTTTAAAATATTTATCTTATTAATAAGTTAAAACAAAAAAAAAGAAGTTAAAAAACCTCCAAATCAGTTACTTTAACCGAAAATAAACTAAAAAATAAAAGATCAAGAGATCTTGAGCGGAAATAACGAAAATTTAAACTTGGATGAGCATCCCACAAGGAACACACAAAAGACCAAGGCGAGAAGATGACTAAACGATTTTTCGCCCTGGATAACCAGCGTGGGCTCATCAGTGGTTTCACTGGTCACCCTATACCATACATCATTAAACACCATCATACACTTTCCTGGCGTGTTAATATTTCCAATAGGATTATGCTCCTAAGGCAATTAAAACAAAAGAAGAAGTTAAAAAACCTCCAAAGAGCGAAACATCGTTTACTCAGTTCTCTTGTTACTTTGGTTCTTTGTGTGTTCCTTGTGGGATGCTCATCCAAGTTTGAATTTTCATTATTTCCGCCCAAGATCTCTTGATCTTTTGTTTTTTATTAATAAGTTGTTTAGAACGTCCTGATTGGATTTTGTTCTTGAACTTTTTCGGGAATAATCCCGATAATATCTATTAATATAATAATTAATAAGCAGCAGAGCATGTCGAATAATTTTTGGAGCATGAATTAAAATTGTGCACTGAGGGTTTAAGAAACGTTGTTATAACTTAAAGAAAGCTTTGACGGACTTTCGTGGCTTGTTAAATCTATAAAAACTAAACGGTAAAAGTCTTGTCAAACTTAAGTAAAACCATATTTTGTTTGCTATCAAAAAATTTTTAGAAAAAAGTTTTTATTTTTCTGAGATTTCTTTCGCCATCGTGAATCTTGAAAGTATAGCTTAGTCTAAAATTAATATTATTTATCTTTAAAACGCAGTTTGTTTTACCAAAATCGGTTAATGATTTCAATTTTTTAAACATTTTTGCATCATTTAAAAGCTTAATGTTCACAGAATATTCTGTATAGTAAAACTCTCTGAAATTGTGTGGAATTCGATAGTTTAAATCTTCGAGAATCCAATTTTAAATTACTTTTTTGCAGGTTTTTGGTTTATCTATTATATCTATATTACAAAACAACAAATATAACATATTTTTTATCTACCTTCCGTCAGTTATTTGCTTCATCCCCAAAAATAATTCACTTTTAATAATTAAATGGAGTACACTAATTTAAATATGCATATTTTTTGTAATAAATTAGCCATTTTTTTTGCATTTAACTTTGATTAAGTTGTGACGTGTATGGCTAACCAAAACGGCATTATAAAAAATCCAGACCTACTTGGATGGAAAGACGCACAACATAGGTGACTAAAAATGCAATAATAAAAATTTAAATGCATGATTGATTTGGTCTACTTTTGATCAGTTTTTTGGGTCAAATACCCCAATGTGTGATGTGTTGTTTACCCGTGAAAAGTTAGTGCCGGCGAATTTTCATCACTTTTTTCAGCCAGCACACCATTTGTCGTAGCGCAGTGGGCAGCGGATCTGCCTGCCGCATGGAATGTTTCGGGTTCGAATCTCAGCTAGGTGAATGGATATTTTGTATTTGTCCCAAAAACATTTTACTCTTGGCTCTCAGTTTGGCAATAATGGGCAATTGATCCTAGAATGGATGGAAAAGTCCCGGTATAAAAAAACAATTCTGTATTTACGGACTACTGCACTTTTCAATTTTGATGTTTTTGTTTCTCGGTTTATTCGACAGGTGGCGCACACAGCTTCCACGTCCCCGCGGATTACAAACTTATTGTTTTAAATTCGAGAGGCGTGCGTGGTTGCCTGTGTAGCTTTAACTGCCAAGTACAATCCTATAAGGATGAAACAGGTCTGTAAGTGTCTGGATTCTCCATAAGATATTGGAGGCCTGGTTGTAATGAAGTGAGAAACAAAAACGCTTTGTCCGATATGCCACGAGTCTTACTTTAATAAAGAATAATGTTCTACTATTTTTATTGTATACTTAGTATGTGCTAAGGAAGTCTTACTGATGCATTTTGGCGGAATTTTTTTGTAAGTTCAGATGAAAATGTATATAATATACTTTGCATATTCAAGAGTTATAATAAAAATATTCTTACTTCATGGGTTATTCTTGGTATATTCTAAGCACGTCTTTATAAGTACATTCTTAAATGGTACGCCAGCATATGCCAAAGAAGGACTGGAACTTCCTATGAAGGATTATCATGTATATGTTTTTTTAATGCTATGAGGGAAGGTATTAGCGACATAAAGCTATTTGTAACTCATCGCGGTATACGTATCCGCATCTAGCGAGGACCAAGCACATTAATTGGTCAGAAACTGCGAAGAGAGCAGATATATGCTAATCTAAGGTGTTCTTGAACGCGATAGGTGTTGAGATGCGTTAGGTATCACGTATCGTTACGGCACACGTATAGTATCTCAGCACCTATTGCGTTCAGAAACACCTTAAATTAGCATATATCTGCTCTTTTCGAACGTGCTACAAGTTTCTGACCAATCAATGTGCTTGGTTCTCGCTAGATGCGGATACGTATACCGCGATGAGTTATAAATAGCTTTATGTCACTATTGTATTTAAATGCTACCTATAGCAATATTACGTAATTATGGAAACTCAGCAACCGCGGCCTGAATTTCTGAAATTTGAGCCGAGATGTGTGTTTTTTCTAAGACTTTTTATGTGCTTTCTATTGTCTTTTAATTATTTTGTAATTTATACATTACGGACACTATTATGATGTACATACTTTTTGATACTCTGAACTTCCTATAGAAAAAGCTGGTAATCTTTAATTTTTTGGTAGAATTGTTTACAGTTTTGTTTTTTTCTAAAAGAAGAATGTCTAAAAGAAAGATATTTTAAGAGACAATTGACTCTATTGAAGGACGAAAATTTCGATGCAACAACAGGTTTGGCAGTTTGTACTAAGTATTCTGGTTTTTATTATAACTAAATTTTAAAAGAAATAGGTAGCCTGTTTCTTATAAAAGTAAAATCTAATACCTATTAAAATAAAAGTCTTAACAAAATAATTATATGCTATTTATTCATGTAAGTAAAACTATTCTCGCCGAATGGAAAGCATAAAATTGGTACTTCGATCAGTGGTAAACTTAGTGAACGTTTTTATTACGTAATTCTACTCATATATTAGGGACTATCGGAACGCTTAAGTCGAATTGACAATTTTTAATACTAATGACAGATACCAAAGCGCAGTTAATACGACAGAGTCGCCGCTCTGTATCAGTGTTTTATATTATGTTTGAAGTGGCATTCGACATTAATGATATGAGTGCATATGCGCAGTGTATGCAAATACAGTGCGGACGTAAAAAGTCCCCCCTTCTGCTAACTCTTGAACGAATTGAGATATCGACCTCAAATAAAAACCGTATTTTTTTATAAGGGTCATATTGACGTAAGTCTATAAGGTCACTAACTACTTTAAAATTTTAAATAGAAACAAAATTCGGGTGATACCTTGTTTAAAAGGTATTTTAATTCACTATTTAGAATTTTAATTTATTTAAAAATCGGTTTACTACTTACTGAGTTATGAGTTTTTTCGACTATAGTTTACGCACTTCACCTTGCTCTTGAACGAATTGAGAAATCGACTTTAAATAGAAAACATGCGTAAAGATAACAATTTTAACGCTTTTTGACGTATTTTAGATTAGTCTCATAATGAATTAACACTATAAGGTCACTAACTACTTTAAAATTTTAAATGGAAAGGGAGGTCGAGTGATACCTTGTTTAAAATGTATTTTAGGTCCCTATTTAAAATTTTAGACTTACGCCAATCTAAACCAATTTAAAAAATACGTCAAATCCGTTCAAGATTTAGAAGGGGGGGGGGAGACTTTTTACGTTCGCACTTTACATAGATTGATTTAATAAAAGTAGTACCTGCCTTTCACGAAAGCTGGTAAATACATTATTTCTAACCTTATATTTTGGCATTTAGCTACTTTTTGTTTTTTTAATTAAAGATCGACAGTGGTTCACGTTAAGCGGCTTTTGTGGAATAAGATTCAATTTTTCACAGCTCCCACATTTTCCAAGACGAGGGAAATGAATTAGTGCGACTGTGTTTAATATTAGTATATTTTGGTGTCTGGGTTAGGATATTATGAATTTTTAAAAGTATGGGTAGGTAACTAAATGTGTCAAAACAAATTTAAGAGGACCTGCCGAAAAAGCCTCATGAAATATTATGAAAAATAGCTCATAAAACGTTTTAAGATATCATGATCTTTTCTCCCAAGGATCGCTGATATTTAAAAAAAAATATTATTATATATTTTTTACAACCTCGTAAAGGTTTTAAACATTCTAAAATAAAAATGACGGCACAACTTGGTGGCGGTAGTAGTAATAGCAGTAAAAGTAATATAATATGGATCAATAAAGGCAAACTAACCTATAACCTAACCTAAAAATAATTTATTGTGGAAGTATTTACGACATTATATATAAATATGTAAGTTTAGTAAGTATAGCTTTTTTAATTAGTTGGTGAAAAAACGGAGTTTTGTCTGTTTCAAAGGTAGCCATGTAGTAAGTAAGAACATAAAAAAATGTAAATTTATTACAAAATCCTGTAAACTATGAGCCTGTTAGATTTTAAAGGAAAACCCATAAAAATTGTGGATATATTCAATATTGTGAGTTTATTTTTTTAGAAACTTATAGCAAACTACTAATAAAATATCAGGTTCGTGAAAACCTTTAAAATTGTATCTCTCGCTGATCATAAAGTCTCCCAAAAGTCTCATAAAAAATTTGCTTATACCCCGGCTATAAAAAAAAGGGTGTAATCATAGAAACCTGTTAAGTTTAATAAATCTGTTTGATTTTAAAATATCTTAAAAAACCATTCTTTCGTAAGCTTATGAAATATTTGAAACTAAGACGTTTGTAGTATAAAATTCTTAGAATCAGGTAAAAGACAGATACCTAAAAAGATCCTACCAAAATCAAAGACATAACTCATAAATTATTACAAAATTTAATAAACCTAAAATTTTACCTCACAAAAGCTTATAAACCTTATAAAATCTGACAAAAATCAGGTGTCTATTTTAAGCGACTTAATGAGTTTTTTGCAGGGAAAAAATGTTTTTCACTACCAAGATAATAATAAACATACCATCATAACAGTGAGCTAGAGGACCAAATAATAATAAAAAGGCCCTCATCATAGGTTTGGTACAGGGTTTGCTGATTAAATATATTATGAAAGACGCCCAAATTTAAATAAGCACCCATCGCTTTAACTATGGTATCAGAATGAATTTCCTCTTTCCATTGGTTTTATAAAAGCTTGTTCTTAACACAATTTTTTTATTAAAAATATTTAGAGTTAAGCTCTAATATATTAAAAGTTTTAAATTCAAAATTTTCGCCTAGGCCCTTTTGCCCATTAAAAATTAACACGTTTTTAACAAATTGGACTTGTCTAATAACCACTAAAATCATTGCCAACATCGCACCACATAATAATTTCTTTAAAATTGACACATTTTTCGGAAACTAGCCAAAAAAATTATTATTGACAACGCAAAAATAGGAAACTTTATGTGCGTTGTAACATGCAGCTATCCATTTAAGCAAACTGTTATAATCTAAATTGAAATTACAACCAGCGGCTAAAATAGTGTTTTTTGACAACCGTAGTTTAAATGGCATGAGCATACCTGACAACTAACCATTTTTTTTATAATATAATATATTATAGGGTTCTTTTCTATTGTTGGCAATTTCTGAAGGTTGATACCTTATCGTATTATAAAAACTATTTTTAAATACTTTGAAAATAATTGAGAAAATGGTATAATTTTTAACCTAATAATATTTTATAATATTAATATTTTGGACAAATTTTTCCCAAATTTGGGTAAATAACGGACAGTAATTTTGTTTTGCAGCATCGAAAAAAAAAAGTTGTTAATCACTAATTCTTTTAAGCAAGTATATTTTTAGTAGTATCAAAAGTGCGTTATTTTTAGGTTCAATAAAATGATTTCTGGGAAACATTGCAATTTTTTTTAAGTTACCTATGCATAATTTTTAATAATAAACAACATTATCAATAAAGATTTGGAAGACACATTATTTTTTTCTGATCCTTAAAAAGGAAGATAGATACTTATAAAGACAAATTAATAATAATATAAACATAGAAAAACATGAAGGTATTTAACAAAATTAAAAACATTGCCTAATTTATATTGAGCCGCATGAGTTCAACTCAAAAATTTGTCACATGCATTTCACAGAAATCCAAAAATATATTTTGGAAACATTCTGTGGCGCCATAGAAAATTGGAATCATGATAGAAACATAGGTGATTATACCGAAATTATGTACAAACATAGGCCGACGTTACTTTAGGCTCTGAAATAATTGATGGTCAGTCCTTTCACCTCGCATATAAGTTTACAAACAAAATATGCCAGTTTGCATAATTGCGCTTTAGAAACACGGAAAAATTTTTGGCAAGTTTATTTGTCCTTTTATCATACCATTTATTATAACGATATTAATAATAAGTTGTATTGATATTCAGTGCCAAAACTCACAAATTAGTGTAACCCTTAACGCAATAAATAATTAGCAGTGATACTTTCTATACAGAGTGGAAAATTATTTTTTTGGGCGAACTATGGTTTTAAAAAAAATTATATAGATTTCGAAAAATATATACCCTTTTACACAGGGTATCCCAAAAATAAAATATGACACAAATTTAAGTTTTTTTAATTTGGACACTCTGTATATTATGTCATTTTGTGAATTTTTAAAAAATTGGCTTTTCAAAAATACTTTGATTCTACCTTTTACCATCTTCTAGATATTTAAGTTTAAAGAACCCTGCACAAATTACATTGGAAATGGCTTTCGGCTACATAATTTTTTAATATGTTATAGTACTCGATCAACAAAGCACAAAAACAAAAAAAACGAGATAGGGAGCAGGATTACTTTCTGAGAAATGGAGCTTTAAAGTTGACTTGTTTTTAGGCTATATTTTTGGACATGGTCCAAGTTTTTTTCCACAACTTTGTTAATTTCCGCCTAAATAAAATGATTCGAAGCTCTATTTGTCTGGAATGAAACACCCCTTCCATCCATATAATAATGTTTTTATATAGTTTCTTTGGTAGCACCAGAAAAAACACTTATTTGTACGTTTTAAAAAAAGAAAAAAACGACCATTTTTTAAAAAATTACAATTCTCATTTTCTTTAAAACAAACGCACAGATTTTAAAAATTTTAATATATGTTATTAAAAATAATGCCGATTGCCTAAAGAAAAAATTTTTAGCTTGAGTGGTACCATAAACGTCAAAAATGGTAGGCGCCTTTAATGTTTTCTTAATATTTTTGATATTGGAGAAATACGAAAAGAGATTTTAAATATATTATAGGTACGTTAGAAAACTTTTTATGGACAAATCTAATCCAAAAGCTTAATACCGATATGTTGGTATCAATTATTATCCATTGGTATTTGTATTTGACCAATCAAATTGCTTGTGTTATCATATTCGGTACCTAAAAGTTAGCCTAAAACATATAACACACGATCAATTTGATTGGTCAAATACCGGTACCAATGGAAACCTCTCGGTACCAACATATTGTTTCTATAACCTACCCATAATTTATTTGAAATCACTTTTTACACACATACACACATTAAAAAGCATTAAAGGTAACTACCTTTTTTCCAATTAATGGTACCACTCAAGCAAAAATGTTTTTTTTAGCTTACTAGCATTATTTTTATTAACATGTGTAAAAACTCTTAAAATCTGGCCGTTTGTTTTAAAGAAAGTAAAAATTTTAATTTTTTAAAATAAATCATTTTCTTTCGTTTTTAAATGTACAAATCAGTGACTTTTCTGGTGGTACCAAAGACGCCTTATATAAAATATTTTTATATGGATGAAACTAGTGTTTCATTGAAGACAGATAGCGAAACGAATCGTTTTATTTTGGCGTTAATCAACAAAGTTGTGGGAAAAAAATTTGGACCATGTGCAAAAATATAGCTTTAAAACACGTCAACTTTAAAACTCCATATTTCAGAAAGTGATCCTGCTCTCTATCTCGTTTTTTTATTTTTGTGCTTTGTTGGTCGAGTACTACAACATATAAAAAAATTATGACATTCAGCCGAAAGCCATTCCCAATGTAATTTGTGCAGTGTTCTTTGTGTGGAACAGAGAGGGGAATCGAAATTAATTACACAATATTAATATACCTATGATACTTATTTTCCTATATCACCCACACTAAGGACCACGCTCACTTAGCATTGCCACTCGCTTTTTGTTGGAATGGGCTAAGAGTTTGATATGTTGTAGATCTGTTCTCCCTGATCAACGTTTCAATAGTACTCTTCTTTATCCGACCTACGGTTTCAGAGATATTATAGGTGTTGAAAGTTGGAGGTTTCAGATTTGCTATTTCCGGTACACCACTTTTTAGGTAGAGAACCAGGCTATTGCACGCAGTTGAAAAAATTGACATATCTCATTTACGTCACTCTCAGTGGCGACACAAACTTGAAAAACGTAAAAAAAAGTATTTTCAAAATGAAATTTTTCGTAAAATCGCTCATTAAAAAAGAACAAACGGTGAAATATTTTCTTTTAATATATTATAGAAAAATCTTTATAGAAAAAAAAGATAGACTACATATGTATAACCTCATCACACTTTGTGAGAAACTCCCGTGAACCAAACACACAAAAAAGTGGTACCGCTGGAGTGTCAGAGGTACTATATGCCATATGTTGTTCAAGAAGAAAATAATACCTCCTCTAGCCGTGTGGGATAGGGAGGTAAAAATGACAGAGGCGGCTCGCATACGCCATATTGATTTTCTTCTAAAACAATATAGGGCATATAGTACTTCTGAGACTTAGAGCACTTTAGCGGTACCACTTTTGTCAAAATCGGCTGAGCCTTCTGGTCTCTACTATGACATACACATATACTTAGTAGAAATGGGGACAATAACTCGAGCATTTTTCAGGTTCACGGGCGTTTTTCACAAAGTGTGATAAGCTTACACATATGTAGCTCACCTTTTTTCTCTCTGAAGATTTTTCTATAACATATCAAAAAATAAAAAATATTTCACCGTTTGTTCTTTTTTAATCAGCGATTTTACGAAAAATTGCATTTTGAAACAAAAGTTTTTAAGTTTTTCAAGTTTGTGCCGCTACTGAGAGTAACGTAAACGAAAAATGTCAATTTTTTCAACTGCATTCAATAGCCCGGTTCTCTACCTAAAAACTGGTGTACTGTAAGTAGCAAGCTCGCTACTCGAATACAACAAAATAGGCAAAAAACTGATTTTAGTGACACATCCCTAAAATCTGATACCTCCAAATTTCAACACAAATATCTCTGAAACCGTGGGTCGGATCAAAAAGAGGTATATTTAAGCGTTGATCAGGGAGATCTATAATATATCAAACGCCCAGCAGCCCGTTCCAACCGAAGGCCAGTGGCAATGATAAGTGAGCCGGGTCCTTCGTATGAAAGAGATAGGGGTATCGAAATTAACTACCCAACCATATTTTATTATTGGGTCACCCTGTATAACAGGGCCCAACAAACACAACGTGGTCTGGACGCTAGCGCATCTCTTAAAGTTTTTCGGAAGCCAGCTGGCGGGCGGCTCGACAACACGGAAAAAAATCTATTCTATATTTAAAAATACCTCTATTCTTGAAAAATTACAGTTTATTATTCTTTCAAAAAACAGGTAGTTTACTTGGACTAAAATCACAAATGCTTCTTTGAACGCGAAAACATATTAAAACCAAGGCGAAAAAAAACTTGTCACAAAAGAAAGATAAATCTTGACCTAAAATATGTTACGAATTGATTGAATCATACTTTAAACTTAGTTTAACTACAAAGGTTTAATTTGGATCAAGTCCTTTTATTATTGCTATAAAGCCTTAGTTATTTTTAAAATAAGAAGAGCTGTACTAAAAACAAAAAATATTCCAATATCGAATCGCACCGTAAGACCGCTTGGCTAATCCATTCTCCCGCTTTGTTGTTTGGGATGGGGGCAACAAACACTGAATGGCCTTCAGTTTCTGGTTTTTATCTCAACATATATCATTTAATATAGGTAAAACTATAATCCTGTATCTTTAGTTTAAAGGTTCGGATTATTATAAATGCCTAAAAAGTTAAATACTTCCCTTATATTAATAGTAGCAACCGAGTATTATTATGCATACCCACGGTTGTTAAGAAGTGTGGATGAAGTGGCGAAAGCACCTATTGTTTGGCACGGTCTTGTAAACCTCTTTTGCAGGAGCGCTTCAGAGCGTGCTTTCGCGAGAGTCGGTTCGAAATTGTGGTCATAACATCTCGCTGGCAGCTTGCGGAAGTTTTCTTATTTATGCGTGAGCCGCAGAAACTCGGCACTGGAAGTACACCACATAATCCGCCTATGGAAACGTGAGTCTTTTCAATGATTCTGCTACGGGACTCAATCAGCATGGTTATAGGAGCAAGTGACGGGCTTACGCTATGTTATAGTAAAATAACATTATTATATTAGCATATATTATATATATGCTATTACAATTGGTGTTAAGTGAAATATAAGGTCGGTTTTAGTCAAGTATAAGAACTATTTGAGGTAAGTATAATTTTTTCTTAATAAGTATAAAATATTATTTCATTGAAGTATAGTTACTTTTGCGTTAAAAACATTCGAATAGCATTTGATGTCAATACAACCTAAAACAGTGTTCAAAAAAAGCAAAGGAAAAATTTAAATTAAGTATAGCGTCCGCTTAAAGTAAAAAACCACATTGTCTTAAAATAAGTATAGACCTATAGTTGAATTATCATATAAATTACACTTGTCTCAACGCTAGTCATACATAATATTTAAGAATAGGATATTACTTGGATAAACTAGAGTTGAGGATATCGAAGATGAAGCTATTCTTGGATCAAGATTAATGATCTTGTTCCAAGAAGAGCTTTTTTCCGTGAACTTGGGGCGCCGTGGCATGTATACCGCCCATGACCGCTTGGGCATGTGTCGGCTAACAGACGAATCGTCGCGAGTATTTTACCTGTAATTTAAAAAAAAGTGTTGGACGCAACCGGGATCCGAACCCTCATGTCCCGGGTGAGAGTATGATACTCTATCACTACGCCAAGAACCTTCTATATCAAATCTGTCTTTTAACTTCAACCATTGCGAACCATAGAAATATGTTGGAAATCCGCCGCGAGAAAGGTTGCGTAGAGCTGGCACCTACGAAGCGATAAAACGCTTAATACGGTCAGGTGTTTTTCAGCAAGCAAAGAACCTACTCGTTAGAAAGCGCATTTTGGTGGCGTTTAACCAACCTCGGAATAAATTCGAATTAGCGAGCGCTAATACATTCCGTATGGATGATTTTAGCGGCTGCATTGCAAGTGCCTATACGTCCCGTCAGAAATCCGCCAGAATCACTTAGCGGCCGACTGTTTACCGCCACCTCCTGGTTTGCTGGGGGAATACATTTTTATACACCGCTTTTTTTTCTTCAAATGATCCTATACAAGTATTTATTAAAAAAATTGATGGTTATTCCAAAAAATCCATTATTCCAAAATTTCACACCGTATACGAGTTGTTTAAATATTCAGTTTTAAAAGTTTAAGGAAGTATTTTTCAGGTCAACATAAGACTTATTTCTACAAACATGTGTCTGAAAACGCGTCGTTACCGATTTATAGAGATTAAGTTTCATAATAGGTTCCCCCTTTATGTGAGAAATTTCAAATAGATCTGGCGAAAGATATAAAATTATTTCAAGTCTAGATGACAGTTGCAAACAAATAACTAACTTATTTTGTATTTCAGAATCCACCACGACAAAGTTTATAGGCCGAAAAATTGCTTAAACCATGAAAAAATATCTCCCCGTAGATTCTTACAATCACCCGACAAGCTGGATGAAACCCATACCCACCCACCCCCCGTATCGCCGTCCATAAAATCTGAAAAAAATCAATTTTCTATCTTAGTGTGACGATAGCTGCTACGTTTCGTGAGTTACCAATTTTTGCCAACCCCCACCTCCATCAAAAATCAGCTCTGCGTTTCGTGACAACGAATTTTTGCGCTAAATTTGATAAAAATTGGTTTAGCGGCTTTTGAGTTATTGTATTACAGACAGGTAGAGAGCCCCATCCCAAAATGTTGTATTTAGGTCTTTTTTGACACAAATAACTATTTTTTAGTGAAAACAAACAACTTTTTTTTGCCATCTCAATAGCCTCCCTACTACGTATGGATGGCTACAAAAAATAAAAATTCTTGAATTTTTAACGCCCTCTAGATCGTTTATACAAAAAAAAGTCTTAATTTCACCTAAAAAAACACCCTTAAAATCTTGACACTGAACTGAGTGAATTTTATTATTGTTGGTTTCCAAAATAATTATATTTTTCCAAAATAATTATATAACAAAGTACAGAGCGATTTACAATATTTTTCGCCCTCACTTAACTCTTTTATTATTGGAGCTCTGAAGAAGTTATAAGTTAATATTTTCCTTACTTTAATTTCAAAAATATTATAGCTTGCATCCAATGTGGCAATTCCTCTTCGATTTGTAGAAATTATTTTTTTTTCATTCAGTTGGCTATGATCTATGTATTTAAAAGTTTTTTTACAGGTGCAAGGGAATGGAAAATATGGTAAATCACCCTGTATTTAACTTCTCATTAAAACTTACTTGTCTCTGAGAAAGAAAAGAGTATGCTAAAGAGGTTCTAAACTAGTACTAAAATATTTCAAAAACATGCTAAAAATATGTTGTCCTACCAACCAACCAACAGGTATATTCCAAATGACTCTTTTCATTGCTTACAACATAAGCTTGCAAGTTTGCACTTTTTAACATATAGATTAGTAAATTTCCCCTTAAACAAAGAAAGATTTGAAGCAGAAAAGAATAGGATTAGAAATATAGCTGGCGAAAATGGTTACGACGAAGCCTGAATAAATAAACTGATAAACAGACATTCTTTTCAAAAGACCTTTCGGAATTCCACTTTTTTCAGACAAAAAGATACCTGCGACTCAAAATTTGTATCAATTCCTTATAATGCTAATTATACGAACAAAAAGTATTATTAGATTACAAAAAGTATTTAATAACACGGGTCTTAAATTAGTATATCAATACGGCAACACAATAAGAAGTTTACTACGAAATCCCAAGAATAAAACTACAGTTCTAGAAAAAAGTGGAATTTACGAAATTAGTTGCATGGATTGTGACAAAAAGTATGTTGGCCAAACGAAACGCTCTATTTAAACACGTTTTAAAGAACACTTAGCATTTAGCACTTAAAATACGGAAGAATAGAATAGTCAAGTGTGGCCGAGCATGCTTTTGAAAACAATGATAGATTCACATTATATAACCTAAAACTTCTAAAAAGTGTACCAAACAAAAGACTTTCGAATGCATATGAAAGTATGGAAATCACTAAATCCAGAAATAGTTTAAATCAAGATAGAGAACCCATCCCGTTTAGTACACTTTATTCTTTAGTTGAGGGGATCGTGATCAATCGCAAATTATTATACTTATCTCCGCTCACTAAAAGATTGTATATAAGATAGCTAACGTTGTTAGCGAAACGCGCGTCGAGAGCAAAAAAGTGCAGTTTTGGTTTGAGGAAAACAATCATAACTTTGTTTTTTTGATGCTAAAAATAGATTACTTTCCGCCCTAATCACATGCTATGGCAAGTACACAAAATGTTCTGAGACAGACATTCTTATCAGATGCTTAACAGGTAACCTACCAAGTTAAAGTTAAATGCGAAGTATATTGTTAGCACTTGCCGTCAATATCTTTAGGTATATGGGTGAATATCAAAAAATTACCTCTCTAGTTGTCCCTAGCATTTTACTTTGCAAATACGAGTGATTTGTGATTTTTTTTTTCATGTGGTTAGGTTGATTGTAAAAACGGAAAATCTAACTGCATTTTTATGTTTTTAATATTTTATTTAATAAAATACAGCCCCAATCTCATTCTCCTGGCATGTCCTCAGCTCACTTTCTTCCGGGTAAGTTTTTTTTCCCCATAAAATGTTCCCATAGATAGTTTAAATTCATATTAATCCCATCTGCACCTGGAAAAAACAGTAGAATATAATGTTAAAAAATATGCGCTCTGGAATAACTTAAAAATTGTCCTCCACTTTTATTCTCATTTTCCTGGCTCTGTTAGGCACTATAAAACTACCTGCTTTTGCATCAAACCCATAACTTCTTCGTTCTAAAAAACTCAAAATAACATTAAATTTCTCTTGTTCGATTTGCCTTTTGTAACAAATTAAAGTTTGTCCAAAGTAAAATAAGGATGTGAAAAATCATAAAATAGTATAATTATTATTTTCATTCTCCTGGATCATTTTTTACCAAAACGAAGTTTTATATAAAACACGCTTGTATGTCTTAAATAAGGTAATGTGTTATTTTTCCTAATAGTGTAAACCAGTTACCCTAATTTTGCGATTTACCTACAAAAAAAAATATTTATGATGTATTTTATCATTTTCCTGGCATATCATTCTTCTGGCATTTTCTTTCTTCTGGCTACTTTGTTCCCAGGAGAATGAAATAAATGATCTGTTATTCTGTAATTATTCTTTTCTTTATTTATTATTTATTTTTTATTTATTTGTGTATTATTTATTATTCTGTTATTATTATTGTTATGTTATTATTCTGGCACTTTCTCATTCTCCTGGCATGAAAATATAAACGTCACTTGACAGCAAGATTTTTAAGAAAAACTAGATTCCCAACACATTTAATTACTTCTTTTATTTCTTAGCCATTTTAAGTTTTTTGCAAAATTCATCAATAAAAAGAAGTAATTTTTTGATATTCACCCATATATGGTACTTTTTCTTGTCCTTAGCATGTACGTTGATTTTCGTTAAAAAAATAGAATTTTTAAGGAAAGAACAAGCTTGAGATGTATAATAATGACATTCTTAAAATACCCAAATAAAGACATCTGAAAATATCCCTAGAAGTTAATTTCAGGATGATAACGATGCATCTTGCAGAGGTGTATCCCTTCAAGTTTAGAGTTTAGTGTCTGCCTGTCTATATGTATAATAAATAGTATCTACAATAAAGAAAAAATATTTAAACTAGCGCCATCTACCCACAATTACTCTGATGGCGGACAGATTTATTAAACTGTCCGATCCCGCGATGTTCCGAAGAACACGTTCCCAGAATCTTCAGAAAGGTCATCCTTGGGATATCTTAATTTCTCAAATAGTACATTTTCTGGGAAGGTTCTTCAAATATTCCATTGATGGGATGACTCGTTTATATTACATTTTCTAGGGATGTCATGTGCTATTTGGTATATTGATGTTCTTTTCCAGTAGCTTCTTAGAATAATAGGCACCAACTATACGGAATCTCATAATTCTACAAACGTAGCATGTGCATCTTCTCATCATTTGCGAAAGAGGTGCTGTAAAGCACATCCTGTGAAGAAAAATACATGCAACGTATTTTATAAATCAAGAAGGTATGCTATAAGGTTTTGCAGACCTTAAAGGAGGCGGCACAGGAATTGAACCAAATTTTGATATGTTGTAGATGTTGATGTGGATGATCATACTTTAAACTGTCCAAAAAAAATCGTACGACTATTGTCGAAGATACAGCGGCTTATTTCATAGTGCTAATAAATAAAAAACGTGAATATTAGCATAAAAAACTGGTTTCGGCTGCAATATTGCTTTCCACAAGAGTTAATGCAACTAAATAAATATTAAGAGAGCCATAAGTGCGCCCAAAAGTTTTTGGTATACCGGAAAAGTACCAAAAACTTATTAGTAAAATATTAGTTGGTTTTTGTTTTTTTTAATGTTAATAAAAAAATAAAAAAGAAATGTCAAAATTTAATGAAAAATGATATTTGTGGTACACCTTAGGATTTTTGATTACAGGGGTATTATAAGAAGTACCTAGGTAAATCCATCAAAATTAGATCAATCAGAATTTTATTGCATCCTAGTACTTCTTAACTGTCCCCGTTATACCAACTGACACCACTAATTTTTATTTAGTCACATAAACTCTTCTCGCCAGCAACATTGCCACAAGAAACAATTTTTTGTAAATATTAAAATAACGATTCATTTTTCTACCTCCTAGAATACCCCCGTGATAAAAATCCTATGATGCTTAACTAATAGTATTATTTATTAGTTTCTGACATTTTCTCTTGAATTTTTTTCTTATTTTGTCACATATTAATAGGTTTTAGTACTTCTTGAATGTCCCCGGTATACAAACTGATACTGTTAGTTTTTATTTAGTAACAATCTGACCACCAATATTGCCACAAGAAACCTTTTTGAGTGCAAATATTAAAATTCTGATTGATTTATTACAATACCCTCGTAATAAAAAAAATCTTATCGTGTACCATATAAAAGTATTATTTTTCATTGAATTTTGACATACCTATTCTTTTTATTTCGTAACATTGAAAAAAAAAAACAATTAAGTATTTACTAATAAGTTTTTGGTAATTTTCAAGGGTCCCCGGTACACCACATAACTTTTTGGGGAACTTGTAGCTCTCTTAATTTTTATTTAGCTGCATAAGCTCTTGTGGAAAGCAATATTGCAGCCAAAGCCAGTTTTTTGTGCTAATATTCACATGTTTTAGTTAGTAGCACTATAAAATAAGCCCTTGTATCTTCGAAACTAGTTGTGTGATATTTTTTTAATCAGTTTAAAGTCTGATCAGGACCCCAACATCTAAAACATACCAAAATTTGGTTCAATTCCTTTTCCCACCAAAGTCCCATGTTAAGTGCGCCCCCTCCTTTAGAGAATAAATTAAAATGCTTTTAAAATGCAGCTATAATTTTAGAGTTGGAGAAGTAATTTAAAATCTTATATTTTCATGGCTCAAATACCGTGAAAATCAAAACACGGTGACAGAAAAAGTAATGCGTCACTGCTGTTCAAAGCCGAGGTTCCCCCTTTCTTATTATAACCAATGTGCTATTTTTATTTTTATACACAGACTTTGATTTAGTGAGTTGTAGTTTAAGATATAAATAAAAAAATAAAAATAAAGTAAGTTAACTGTTCTATCGCAAGAGTCTCAGCAAACATTGATCTACTGGTACTTTAGTAATATTTTACTTTGACCGCTGGAAAATGCTGGCACCGGCAATAATGTGCTTCTTTATTATTATTTTTACAGTGGCGGATCGTGATCTATCAGGAGGAGGTTCACAAATTTTTTTTTAGGTTGCACGGCTAAAAGTCATGTTCATTTTAAATTTTCTGTTAAAGTCCCTAGATTTGCCATTAGTGGTTTAGTCAATTTCGGGTTTAGGTCTTCCTGCATATTTTATTTCCATTTTTTTCTCCATACTCAAAGATCTAAAATTATTATTCAAGTACTCTACTGTGAAAATGTTCATTAAAACGATTGTTAAAATAATAAAACAGAAAAAGTATAAATAAAAGCCCTTATAAAATCGCTAAACACGCGAATGCATTATGAACCACAGCAACAAGGCAAAACAAGCGCACTGGAGCACACCAAATATATGCGCCTTTCTCAATTAAAATTCGCAATATCCCTCACTACTCGCCCACTGAAAACATACAGATATCCTGCCTGGCTCCACCTACTTCATCGCATGTGCGACTGTTCCGCGTCATCAAGAAGATAGTGAAGGGGCATGTGTAAGTCCGTGAGATTTTTAATGAAGGAGTTTTGTGACTATATAGGAATGATAGCTCTGTAGTCACACAATCAAGTGTTACCGGGTGACGTCATCTTTCAAGATGGCAGCCAAAAATCATAAAAAATACAACTTTCGCCACCAGACCATGATTATACTCGATTCCATATAACTCAAGGACGAGGATTCCAAAAAATTTACATTTAAGGTCATACGACATTAAATAACCTTGAAAATCGCAAAAAACAAGATTTTTGCCATTTTCACTTCAAAAAATCTTAATAATTGGACGTCTTGTCAGACCAACTTTAAATGTACCCTAAACTATTAGGCATATACGCCAAATTCGATCCTTAGAGTTTGATGCAGTTTGAAGCTTCATTACCTTGAAAAATACCCCAAAAAAATTAAGAAATTGCGAAACTAACATACTAAAGGGCGCTATTCATCAACTATTTAAGGAAGAGAAACAGTTACAACAATATCTAGCAGGCCAGATCAAAAAAAATGGTAGGGAGGTTTAAAATGAAATGTTTTTTATGGCTAAGATGTTAATTTCATCTCCGGCACTTAAAGTTTTTGCGTAGTGATAAATTGGAAAAATCACTACAAAAATCGGGTTTTTCAAATTTACATGATATTTTGAAGGTCAATCGGGGTTATGCATCAACTAAACCATTTTTTTTTCATAGTAAGCGGAGATAAGTTAACAAGAATTGATAGCCACATTGTAATTTTTACTTTTTTACAAAATTGGAGAAAATAAAATGTGGTTATAGGTCGTTATTTTGATATATTGTTATTAAAACACGTCATACGTAAACAAATTTTTTTTAACATAATTGTTGGACTTGACCTTCTTATCTTTGTTACCCAATTTGGTTTTCTTTGCTTTAATAATTGATGAATAGCGCCCTTTATTATGTTATTTTTGCAATTTGTTAATTTTGCCGGGGTATTTTTCAAGGTCATGAAGCTTCAAACTGCATCAAACTCTAAGACCTCAATTCAGCATACATGCCTAATAGTTTGAGGTACATTTGAAGTTGGTCTGACAAAACGTCGAATTATTAAGATTTTTTGAAGAGAACATTTTCATGGTCATTTAAGGTCGGATGATCTTGAAAGCAAATTTATTGGAATCCTCGTCGTCGAGCTATATGGAATCGGGTATAATCATTCCCCGATTGCGAAAGTTGTAGTTTTTATAATTTTTGGCCGCCATCTTGAAAGATGTCGTCATATCAACCCCTTCTACACGGATGCGAACAAAACACCCAATAACGCTTAATTGTGTGACTAAAGAGCTATCAATCCCATATAGTCACAAAACTCCTTCATAACAAATCCCACGGGATAGAAATTATCGACATATGCCCCTACACTAAGAGGTTGATTTCATTCGCTGGCGAGATCGAGCAGCTGGTAGCAAGGACTGCGTTGAAAAGACGGACGATGGACGCGGCAAGGAGACCGCTCGAGACAGAAAGAGACCTGGCTGTGTTAAAATTTTAAATAATCTTAATACCCATCTAATTCTGACGCGGTGCCATAATAATCCGAAACATTACAGAGAATGATAAAAATCTTCCTTATTCTGTGTGGGGGTGCCACTGATGGCAGAGTTTGCAGTTGATATTTTAAAAAAGTGTCAAAAAATGCAACATTTTAGTACTTTGTTTTTAATAAACCAAGAAATCGAACTATATTTTAAAAAAATCTTAGTGCAGCCAGAATTAATTGCCCCCTCTTCCTTTTCTCCAGAAAAAAGTAGACAACAAAGATGCAGGTTGTAACCCTGTAGTCTTTCGAGAAAAAAACGAGAAATTGCAGAACGTTCCTTTAAAGACATTCTAGAATCCCTCCACAGTATTTTGGGACATTTTGAAACACGCGAAAACTACGATATTAATATACAGAACAGTATTATAGAGTTTCAATTTTTAAACAAGTTTTAGACAAAACCATTTCGGACATAAAATCAAGGTTCAATAACGAGACTCATTTTTGATCTGAACATATTCATACCAAGTTTTATAGAACGTGAAACCAAAATCAGGGTAAAATTAACTAATGTCGTTTCCAAATACTATAAACTGTTTGATTAATACAAAACACAAATTCTTGAAGTTTTATCGGGAGTCAGTACTTGGAAATAATATTGGTCAGAAGTAGGCAAAAGCTTTAATCAAAACATATACGATAACATTTTGGAGGCAAATGGACAAAGGTGGCGATATTTTTCCGTTGATAAGAACATCCTTGGATGTTTGTCAGTAAGTAATGCTTCGTCATAAAGAAGCTTAACCTGCCTCAGAAGATTGAAAACATACTTAAGTACTTAAAAACACTATGACCGAAAATCGTCTGACGGGCTTAGCGTTGTTGCATATTAACAGACATATTGAAATTGACAATGAGCGAATCATTGACCGGTTTGCCCAAAAAAAACGGAAACGAATTCTTTTTTGAGATAGGCATCTAATGTTTTTAAGGTAATGTTTCAACTTAAAAGGCTTTCTAGACCTTAAAAAAAAAGTATTTAGCTATTAGATGGTCTATGTGGTTTGTTTGTTATCTATTTTTTTATAACTGAAAAAATTATACGTATAGTTACTCAAGCGCGGATTTCCAGGGGATAGAGGGGTAGTTACCCTCCTACCTTGGGTTTAAATTTTTTATGAAAACATTTTAGAAAATCAAAAGTAGGGCAAAAATTGCGGCACACCTGATATTTACGCAATTAGTTTAATTTTGTGTTAAAAATGGCATTTGTAATGCCACTTTCTTAAAAATTTTCGCCTGCTGCGCTTTGAAACCATTGATATATTTACAATTTCAGTTTAATTTTAAATCAAAAATGCTTTTTTTAGTGCAATTGCGGCGCTATAATACCGTTGACATTTACGATTTTAGTTTTCTCAAAAACTTTCGGGGCATTTTAACATTTTTTTAAAATTGAAAAATGTATGAAATAAACGACTTAAAATCTCAGCCTAGATTTGACACCAAATCCGCGCTTGTAGTTACTAAGTTTTGTTTACATATATTCTATTCTTTTACAGTATCGAAACCCCCCCCACCTTTTCAAATGGCTGGGACCGCCGCCGACCTTCTTTAACCGCTGACCTTCTTTAAGTTTGATAAATGATTTTAAAATATTTTGGTATAACAAAAAACAAATAAACTTCCGTGAGTAAAAATAGATCATATAAAAATTTGTGCAAAAAAAAACAAAAAAAGCAAGCATGGTTTTAGTAGCGCAAACATGTACAACAGAGATTAAAATCAGCGAGTATTGTACAAAATTACATCTTGTTACAAAATAGTTAGCTTGCATCTATTGTAAGTAGATGACGCTACATTCAATATTTTTGCTCAGAAGATACCACTATTGGATATATTTGTTTAGACAGCGAGCAAGATACATAGCGGTCCAAAATTCGTCTAGATCCGCGCATGACGTCACCTGGTGAGATTTTCTTGGCACAAATAGGGAACTACCTACGCACAGCTAATACCACTTCACCTACAAACATGAAAATTTGAGAACAGTTTAGGTTGATAACGGAGGAGCTTACCAAGAAAAGTATTTTTATTATTTTACCCCTGAAGGGGTAAAAATAGGGGCTGATATTTTTAAAGAATTTTCTGTATCTCAAAATGGAAAAGCAACATAAGTTTGAAAATTGGTATGTAGATTCTACTAATAAAATAAGTAAGCCCGTGCTTCGGAATTTTTAAAAATTCAGAAAAGACGTTGGGAAATAGGGGTGAGTCTGTTTTAAAGAGGGTACAAATAACTCACAATTACTTAGAATTCTAAATCAAATTAGAGCCAAGCAACTCGTGTTTAAGGTTTCGCTCATAATCATTATCACTAAAATGTTTTAAGCAAATTCGAGCATTATTTACGTTAAAGTTATCAACCCTTCCACAAAAGTGTTTCTATATACCTTCCATTTTCTTGTCTTTTGGAAATCTGAAAAACTTAATGGCACGCGAAAAATCTTTTATCTGATTGTCGACACCACATCCTTGTACGCAGCACCTTATTTTATTAATGTTTTTCACTGAAAAATTATTAAAACTAATTGTAAACAAACGACCACCTCGTAATAAAAATGACGACTAAATGCTGTCCCTCACGTCTCTCACCAGGTGACGTTAGTTAGCCACGGCTACTCCCGCGCGATATCATATCTGTTTTACTTGTATCATGGACAGCGAGAACTGGGAACTGGGAACTTGAAAATTATTATCAATAAGATTAGGAAATATGATGGTGATACATATAAGACCTAATTTGACCTAAATAGGACTTTAGGCAATCCCTACTTCATGGGCCATTTTGTACATCCCAAATGGATCATTTTTAGGATATCCCTGGGATATTTTTTTATACTGGGACTCTCCATTCATTACAGGATCAATGCCCAGTGTTTGTATATCCATGCAGCTAGCCGGGATTCAAACCCAAGACCTTCCGTGCGGCAGGTCGATAGCCCACTCACTGCGCTACAGAGGCCTGGAGTACTGTGCTATTAGGGTGTCAGGTTATGTTGTTTGTTTCATTTTTATTTATTTTAAAAAACTTTCTACTTAGTACTTATACGTTATGTTTTTACTGTTATTAAAAAATTACAATCAATTCTTTTATGTTGAAGGGAAATAAAAATATCTCGAAAACTGTAGCTATTGCTAATTGTTTTTGTTCCAAAGTTACAAAGTTAATCAGTTCATGGTCAACCATGAATTTTTTTTTACGTAATATTTTTGGTAGCCCTGGGCGCGAATGTAAAGGAAGACATCTTGTAGTGAATCGCAGGGTTGTGGTGTAAAATTTTTAAAATGGATGTTTGGGTATAAAATTTTATATTTTATTTACTAAATCATGAATTTAAAATGTTTATCCCCACACGTGAGGTACCTCTTGTGAGGTAGTTTTTTGTATCTCTTATTTTGGGTTAATAATTATGGAAATTCATGTATTTTAATACCGAACAATTTATTCTTTATATTATTTTTTAAAACCTTATTTATAAAGCATGGTTTTAATTTGCTATACATTCTAATTAATTCCTGGAATGTTTTTAGCCTATTACGGTCATCATTAAAAATATATTTGCTTTTATTTTCATATGCGAACAAAGATTTAAAAGCTTGTTAAACTTTTATTATGGTTTTCAAAAAATGTGTAACCCGTTGAACATGTGAATCTTTGATCTGTATCTGTATCTACAGAGCGATTTAAAAGTTTCGCAGTCCTCAGATATGTAAATATGTGAAATACCGAGGTGAATCTATTAAAATAAAAACTTTTTGGTCAACCTGTACATAAGTCTCTTTTGACTTGGAATATATTTTCGGTTTGAAAGCTACTGTTTTATTTTTAGTTTGTTATTTTTATTTTTATTCGTTTTATGTTTGAGATTTTATTGAGCGCATAGGGCTTATTTTATAGGCTTTTAAATATCTGGTTATATGTTCTGTGGTTTAAATTGTTTTTTTTAAAAGGGCTGTGCAATTGTGGCATCTGGTAGACGTTTAAAAAGCTATGTGGGTGGCCAGCAAAATGAAATTGTTTAAAATATGAAAATATCTTTTGCAATTATCTTTAATTTTGACTGGTTATTACAAAAGAAAAGTGTGTCAGTTAATAAAGTCTGAATTGAATATAGATTGTGGGATTTTTAACTGAAAAGCCGCTGGCGCATTAATTTTTTTCCAAAAATTTGAAAACACCTAAACTGCGTTTTTTATTATATTTATTGGACGGTAGAGAAACCAGTCTATCTTTTATCGTTCTCTGCTATTTTTAAAATTTACAAATAGTTCTCTTTCAAATAATACCAGTCTATCTTTTATCGTCTTAGCTTACCTGGGGAAACGAACTTTCCATTACAGATTCGAATAAAAATATCCTGATTACTAGCGCGTAGAAATTTTGGATGGAGAATTGTCTCTAGATTTTAAAAAGATTAAAATTTAAAAGGTGAACTATTCAAAAAATTAGCCTTCAGTAAACCTGGTAAAAGAAGTGACCTAAAAATCTTGGTACACGCATGATTGGATTTTTCTACAAAACCAAATTAGTATTAAAAATAAAAATTTAAGTTGCCTATAATTTAAAAATATATATATAAAGAATATACGTGATATTGTCCAGAACAAGTAACAAAAATTCCTAAAATTCTAGGTGATGAACAACTTAAAAAACAAATAAAAAAAATTTTTTTCAGTGTGCTACTGAAACAAAGACAATTTTCTTTCTGAGTGCTGCATTTTTTCGAATACAAAAATGTATCACTTGTTCAAATTGGTCATGAATTACCAACGCAAGGGGATTTGTTCTTGATGGTACCAAATTTTGCTGGATATTGCTTAAATTAAGTAAAATAAATTCTTTACTCTCGATATAATTTGACACCAACTTAAAAAAAAACTATATTGGACTAAAACTAGAACTAAAATCGAACCTAAGCCTGCATCTCTGTTTTCTCTAGTTTTCCTTTTTTAAAATTTCTTTCTTTTTTTGCCTACAATTCCCCCGCCCTTTAATTTTCTTCCTTTTTCTCTTCACGTCCCCGGCATATCTACATTCCTGCATCACACATAAGAATGTTTGTTAACTTCAATAAGCGAGATTTTCTAATCACTTTTTAATAGCTTATGCAACATTTATTATGTATGTTAGTTTAATACAGATAACTATGAGATACCATAACGGCCCAAGTACCGCAAAATGTATGTACGAGGATAACTTTGAAAAACAAAGAAGAAAATTCAAAATTGCGGTTGGCTTTGAAAATGTTTGGGCCACCAGGCCATAAACCAACCTGGCCAGGCCAACCTGATTGGGAGAGTTATTATCGGTACGCATTTTTCTCGGGAAAAACAAGGGGAGGGCCATTATATTATCTCATAGTTATACGTTTATTATGCATGTTTTGTTTGTCATTCTAAAAATATTTTCTTTTTTTTGTTTGGCGTTTGACATTCAAACCTTGAAAATGGGACAGTAGTCCTGAAACGTGTCTAATGACTTAAAATAAAACAGTTTTGAACTCCAAACAAATCACTATCACTCCTCAAATGATATTAAACCTTCTGGAGTTTTCAAATCATAACAAGTTATAGCTTAGTTAGATAATGGCCCGGTTGTTCAACGGCCGTTCAAAGCCAGTTCATTATTTGAAAATGGTGAATTGTTCAATGTTGGTTCAGAACTTAAACGGAATATTTCCGTGCTCTTGAACCTGGTTCACATGAACGCTTAGATTAAGGGTTCAAGCGAAAGTTCAGTATAAAAAAAAACAGTTTTTTTTTGTTTAAAAATGGTTTAACGGCTTACCCATTCATACCAAGGTAGCGCTTTTTCTGTGTGCTACTCCCTAGAATAATTGGCAAGTCTTACATGGTCGTCGTTTACAAATTGTGCTGTAATAGGAAATAGTAAAAATTGATTTAAAATATATAAAAAGAATGGGCAGCCCCAAGCCAAGTGTTTGCAAATTCTCTCAAGATATACTTTACACATAAAAGAAAACTCGTTATCAATCTTCTTTGAATGACACATCCGGTATATTTTAGGAAACATACTTGCTTTGCTTACAGTAAAGTTTCACTGAGAAAACGATGAACTTATACTAATGCAAAATTTCGCTTGCAAAGGTATTCATTTTTCTATACAAATACAGAAAATAAAGAAAATTTTTAAATACTCTTGGTGGTACTTTTTCCAATTTTTGTCTAGTCTAGCAGATATGAGTAGGAAGGACACGCTTTGTTTGGATTCATATTTGCAAAAATAAAATTTTGTTTGGTACACTTTTTAGAAGTTTTAGGTTATCTAATGTGAATCTATGATTGTTTTCAAAAGCATGCTCGGCCACACTTGACTTTTCTGTTCGTCCGTATTTTAAGTGTGCTAAATGTTCTTTACACGTTCAAACACGTTTTAACGTGCATTATTAAATAAAAATCTTCAGCTTTTAGAAGCCCTTATCTAAAAGTTTTAGGTGTACATTTTTAATTTGTGTATTTTGCTGGGGTCTTGAGGAGGGGCGTATATGCCCCATGACCCCCATCCTCCCCTTGTATACGTCGGTGACTTCTGTGTTTAATTGTCAGCCGCCATATTGAGATTGGTCCGAACCAACCAATAACCAAATAAGTTAAGTAATTCTCTTGGTAAATTTATATTTCACGTGTTAAATAACCCGCAACAAGAAAAGATAAGTCAAACTTGTTAAAACTTATTAGGAAAAATGTGGTAACAAGAGACAACCGAATTCATTTTTACCCCGAACACCGCTTTAATTAGCTTTAAGAATACGAGGAATTAAACAACACACAAATTAAACAAAGCAACATAAAAGTCTTTTGAGTACCCAACATTCATATATGCCTTTAACGTATAAAGAAACCTACTCGTAAGCGGCATAGCATCTAAGGAATTAAGATAATATAGCGTTTTCAATTATTCTCCTCGCAAATCGCTTGGAGATTGCCCGGGATCAGAGCAAAGACGCCACAGATCAGTTTAAGGGCGATCCAAAGGCGATCACGAGCGCTCAGTCAACGATTAGTTTAGATTTGTTCTCTGGTCCGTTTTAGAGGTTAGAATTGTCTAAAAAGAATTTCTTTTCAAGTATATGTCTGAAAGAAAATTAGTGGTAACGGAACCACAGGAACTATAGTACATATATTGGATGTCCTGGGCAATCCGTGCATTGACGAGAACAACCATATTCTTTGAAAGTTTGAGACAGTATAAATTAAATATAGACAACAACCATATTCTTTCAAATTTTGAGACAATGATAGGTTTAAAATCATTCCATTGTCTATATTTTATTTATACACGACGTTTCGATCAGTACAATCTCTGAGAGTGCAAACTGTTTCTTGCACCTGAAGACGATCAGAGATTGTACTGATCGAAACGTCGTGTATAAATAAAATATAGACAATGGAAGTCCGAAACACAGAACTAATTTCAACCACGTTCTTGTCCGAATCGTATATAATATGTATATTTAATATTTATAAGTAACTTTAATCGTCTACTTCAATAATTTTCCTTTTTATACTCATTTTCCAGTAAAACAAAAACTAAAACAAAACACAATTTGAATATTTTATTTATTTTTTTACCTAATATCTACAGATAATATTCTCGTGGGCAGCTGTGGATGTGGGCCTAACGGCCATTATCACCACAGTATCCAGTCAGAATAGACCAGTATCAAACAGACCTGGAAGGTTCCTTCCACTGCCAAAACCACAGAATATGCAAACAGCCCAAAGCAATTCTTCTTCAGAGGTCATAACTATTTCTTCACTGAGCACGTTCCCGCACTGACCAACAGGAAAGTCGACTGGTTAGATGGCAGGAACTTGTGCAGAGAATACTGCATTGTAGCTTGATCCAACAAAACGATGTACCCTTCATCTGGACCTCTGATCGACTTTGCGACTTCAAGGGCTCCGAAAACAGGCCAGACTTAGAACTCAAAAACATCTTCGGATGGTTCTAGTTCGCAAACAGGGAAAAGATCTCTGACTAACCAAACCCCTGCCGGATTTAAAACCCATGGTCCCAGACCGGCCACAAGAAACAAAGGCAGGCTGATAACGCTGAATTAGACATTAGCGAAACCTCCGAATCATGCTTGTCAATTCTCAACCACGTATATAATGACGGTATCGCTTGGCATGACGTTTTGGTTTCTTTTCGGTTGAAGTAACTGATTTGGATATTTTTTAACTTCTTTTTTTTGTTTTAATTGCTTTAGGAGCATAACCCTATTGGAAATATTAACACGCCAGGATAAATCCGTATCAGGTAACTGCCTGCGGCGTAACTTGGGCTATACTTTAAACTATTTTTCTGGAACCAAATTTCCATAAAAAAGAACTTCGTCAGCGGAAGCGCGGTGCCACTTCTGGTCCACTCCTTATTACTTTTAATTTTATAAAATTTTGAATTGCGGTGTCATTTTTTTTGCATTATTTTACATTATTTGTCGAAAATTTTACATTATTTTAATCGAATTGGGCTATTTTTCTAATTTCCTTTCCTTCTTGATGCCCCCTACCTAGCTTCGCCCAAGCTCAAGCCCCCCCAGAAAAAATTTCGGCGTACGCCACTGATTTTAGTATAAGTAGTTTACATTTTGTTAGATGGCCCAACTATAAAACCAATACACTTTTTTTATAAAACGATTGCATTCCAATTTCACTTTGACTTTTACGAAAAGCGGCAAGCCAACAGTCGCAGCAAAAGTGTTTGTTGCTTTTTAGTTGGACTGGCCTACAAAATGAAAACCCTGGACAATAAAATATAAACCCATTTAATTTAGTTTCATTAGTAAATAGTTATTACACCCTTAACCCGAAACAACTATTTTATTACCGATGAGCCCACTATCTGCTGAGTCGCAAGCCTATCATAAACAATAAATAGCTATAAATGGGCATCTAATTTCCTAGCGGCGTAACGCTAAACGTTTAAATAGGCTATTCTATTGGTAGATGCTTCTTAACTGCCAGTAGGTAGTAGATAAATAGCAAATAGCATCTAGAGATGCTATTACAGCCTTAAACTGAATGATACAGCCAACTTATATACTAAGAGTATTTGAGAAACGACATGGGTGGCACATTTTTAAAAGCTACATAAAAAGAGTTAACATCCAAAGGCTAAATATAATTTAACTGATAAGGCTTTAGTAAAACCCTCATATCGGGAAATAATTAATCATGCGAATGTACAAACGATCATTTTTATAGTATGTTTTTTTATCGTACTTGATACGTATCGAAAATCAAGCAACTTGTTCTTTTATATAACACGATCTTTGTCAGAACAGAAATGATGCTTTATGAAAGAAAAACGTCAAAGGAATTTCAGGAAAGATAAGAAGAATAGGCAACCAATACCATCTTCGGAGTGTCTTCAAAACGACTACAGCAATAAGAAGTAAATTGACAAAAACTAAACCACAACGCCACGATACCAAGAACTGCATCTATCAGGTACCATGCGAGTGTGGGGATATCTACATCGGAGAAACGAGTCAATTTACCGAATTTAAACGCAAAACTCGACAAGGGGACACAACTAAATCGAAAATTGCTCAACATTGCTGGGAAAATCAACATCATATGAAATGGGAAGAGGCAAAGATCGTAGCCAAGGAGGAAAACTATTAAAGCGAAAATTCAAAGAAATAGTATTCATCCTGAGAAATTAGAATGTATTTTATCAAACAATCGTCACCATCAAAGATATTTGGAAACCCACACTTTTCGGAGGTAAGATATTTCAACTGCGAAAAGGCGGAGAAAACCAATTGTAAACTTTATGGTTCACTGAACACAAGTTAGTTTTATGGTTCACTGAATACATGCTGTTATATAAGATTAAGTAGTCTTAGTTTTGGCAATATTCATCTGATGACGATTGCAGATACATAAGCATTCGAAACGTGGACGACAATGGAAGTTCGAAACTCTAGTTCACTCTCAAAGACAAAGAAGAAAATCTTTTTAATACGTATCGAGTACGATGTGAAAACATAGTAATTGTGTGAAGAGGTGAATCTTTATCATTGAAAACATAATAGAAAAATACCTTCCCCACCACCGGTAACGCCGACCTTTTTCAAATGCCCCCACCGTTTATAGTTAACGATGTTTTGACAGCAGGTCCCTAATTAAAGAGAGATTAAAAAGATTTTATGATTGGAAAAATTGGCGCTAATTAAGTACCCAATTCCCAAATTTGGCGCTCTAGCCGTTTCCGAGTTATAGCGTGTACTGCTAACTACCCGTTAAAGTTAGCAGTACAGTATAAATAGAATAGTCCAGTACAGTGGTAGAGGAGTCCAAATGGTTTAAAAAATTAAGCGCTAATTAAGTGCTGCAAAATCCACCGAAATTTTTCAGAATTTTTGTATTTATCCCCTTTTTTAAAAAACAACGTAAGGCACTGCTAACTTTAGACATTACAAACTGGCGAATAGCCATTAACGGAGGGGTTGGCGATGACTTTGTGTATGCAGTAATTAGACGCTAATTAGGTGCCCAATTCATAAATTTGGCGCTCTAGCCGTTTCCGAGTTATAGCGTGTACTGCTAACTACCCGTTAAAGTTAGCAAAGCACTATTGCACTTCTCCAGTACGGTGGTAGAGGAATCAAGACGGTTTAAAAAATTAAGCGCTAACTAGGTGCTGCAAAATCCACCGAAATTTTTCAGAATTTTTGCATTTATCCCCTTTTTTTAAAAACAATGTAATGCACTGCTAACTTTAGACATTGCAAACTCGCGAATAGTCATTAACGGAGGGGTTGGCGATGACTTTGTGTATGCAGTAATTAGGCGCTAATTAAGTGCCCAACTCCCAAGGGAGGGGGCACACTTAACATGGGACTTTGGTTGGCACAGGAATTTAAGGGTCCCCGGTATACCAAATGACTTTTTGGGGCACTTATGGCCCTCTTAACTTTTATTTAACCGTATAAACTCTTGTGGAAAGCAGTATGGCAGCAAAACCAATTTTTTCTGCTAATATTCAAATTTCTTTTATTTATTAATACTATTAAAGAAACCCCTGTATCTTGGAAACTAGTCGTATGATTTTTTTTTGGGCAATTTAAAGTTGACCTCAACATCTACAAGATACCAAAATTTGGTTCAATTCCTGTACCAACCAAAGTCCCATGTTAAGTGTGCCCCCTCCTTTGGGAATGGGACATTTAATTAGCGCCCAATTAGCGTCTAATTACTGCATACACAAAGTCATCGCCAACCCCTCCGTTAAGTTTGCAATGCAAGTTAGCCATGCATTACATTGTTTTTTAAAAAAGGGGATAAATGCAAAAATTCTGAAAAATTTCGGTGAATTTTGCAGCTTTTAATTAGCGCTTAATTTTTTAAACCGTTTCGACCCCTCTACCACTGTACTAGACCATTCTATGCATAGTGTACTGCTAACTTTAACGGGTAGTTAACAGTACACGCTATAACTCAGAAACGACTAAAACATCAAATTTGGGAATTGGACACTTAATTAGCGCCCAATTAGGGCCTAATTACTGCATACATAAAGTAATCGAAAACCGCTTCGTTAATCACTATTCGCGAGTTTGCAATGTCTAAAGTTAGCAGGGCGTTACATTAATTAAAAAAAAAGGAGATAAATGCAAAAGTGTGAAAAATTTCGGTGGATTTTGCAGCACCTAATTAGCGCTTAATTTTTTAAACCGTTTGGGCCCCTCTGCCACTGTACTGGGCCATTTTATTCATAGTGCACTGCTAACTTTAACGGGTAGTTAGCAGTGCACGCTATAGCTCGGAAACGGCTAAAGCGCCAAATTTGGGAATTGATCACTTAATTAGCGCCTAATTAGCGTCAATTTTTCCAATCCTAAAATCTTTGCACTGCGGGCTTTGTACTGTAGGTACATTCGAAAAAGGTCGGCGTTACCGGTGGTGGGGAAGCTATTTTTCTATTATATGGAAAAAATGTTTTTTCTGAGGAAATTTGGATAAAAAAATATCCGCTCTTGTAAACAAGTATAGCGTATTTTTGAAATTGGCAAAAAATCATCAGGACTAAAATGCCTACTGCATACCCAGGCTTCAGCAAGACGCAGCTTGCTGATTTTTTTAATCCGTTGCCCCCAAAGAGTCGTGATAAACGTAATACCGGGATTAATATATGATTGTTTAAACAATGGGAGACAAAATGCTACAATTTAAACACAGCGGCAGCTTTTAAACTAACAAATTTTTTACCGAAATCGATATAAAAATGGCTTAATGAAAGAATAAAAAAACTTTTTTAAAAGTTCAAGATAGCTTTGAGAGTGACACATTACGTGCCGTTCTTTCTTACGAAATAAATAGAAAAAATCTCGCAATACAACAAAGGTACTCCAATGAGTTAAAAATTTTAAAACAAATCTATAAAAAACTTGCGAAAGGAGAAATCATATGTTAGAGAGAGGTCTACCACCACATCTAGGAAATTTTTTCTGAGGGTAAAAACCAGTACCCCTACCGTTTATATTTTATTTACCTAGGACTCTTTTCATACACAAATTAAGTCGGCACTAAACTACGTAAAACCTCCCACTATTCTAGTTAAGTAAGGACAAAACTAACGTAAATTTTTAATCCAAAAAATGTTACAGTAGTCAGTTGTCTACACAGGTCAATATAAAAATAAAAAATGAGGCAACGCTGTTTCAATAAAGAATTATTGTTAAGAATAATGGTTACCTAAAAGAACTTATTCGCAAAAAATTTTTTTAATAAACTATGTTCTGTCTTTAAAAGAAACAAAATTATTTTAAAAGACTTGGACTTTTTTTTACAATTAAAAACTAAAAGAACATATTGATTAAATATTATTATCTTTTAATTTTTATACTGGTTTACTGAACCTAAAATGCTAAGGCAATTAAAAAAAATGAGAAAATTAAGTTGTCCGTATATAAAAGTGCCAACATGGATAGTTTTAAAATAGTTGGAAGAAAAATTGGACAAAACGGGTTATTTAAGCTTTACGAAAAGCATTAGGCAGAAAAAAAAACTTTTGTAAAATACCGACAGGGCAGGCAAAATGAGGTGATCGTGATTTAGATTCAGATTTTACTGTCTCGGTTTTCTTCTGGTTGGTTCTTTTTTCTGATCTACTGTTATCTTACATTCACCATTTCACCCTGATTTCAACTACCCCATATTGTCTAAACCGTAACATTATAGAATATCTTGTTTACGTTTATATATTTTAATCTTAAAGGAGGGCTACTGAGAAAAGCTCAAAAAGACATAGAGCTGCTCACAACCCATCTCTCCCACATGGACGCAAGAGTAAGACACCGAGTCCATCTTCCCTAGCAAGATCTCCTCCCGGCAGTTCAAAAGTAAAGGTCCTGGTAGGCCAAAAGAGAATGCAAGTGTACGCGAACCTCATTCTTACCGCTACTACCCATGCCACAAAAAGTGTACTTATTAACTATAATTATAATATTTTTAACTTAATGTTAATTTTCATTTTGTGACATTCCCTTGATGTTACTCCTAAAATGCAGTCTTCTTTCAAGATGCTGCACGATATTCTGACAAATACCTTTATTGTTAAGGGTTTCCTTTAGCTTTACATTTAGGATATTATTTAAATTAAATACCAGAGCTTTTAGGCTATTACCTCAGAAAATCTTTGTTGGTTTAATACTTGCGGCGGATTTCATTTCATTGAAAGCGTGTTGAGGATTTAAATTGTTATTATAAATAACTTGGTGTTATTTTTGTTTTAGAGATAAGTTGCTGTTAACAATCAAATTTAACTTTTAATTAAACAGTTAAAATATGAAATCAACTCTCATCAAATAAATATCAAAAATTCTTACTTTATTTTAGTTTTACGGGAAAAGTGTGGAATGTCAAAAGCTTTATTCTATTTTAAAATCACCGAGTCAACATCCGCTGTAGAACTCTCAGGAACATTCTGTAAATTGTTCTGTATGTTTTTTATAGTTGTCGAATTTTATTAGATGCACGTTTTTATCTCGAAAAATGTTTTTGATGATCGTTGATTTCAAACAGTTTATGTTAAAAGGAATTTCGCTTATGTTGTTTGTATAGAGTTCATCGGAAAAATTAATGTCAAAACAAAACAGAACGAAAAGATAATAACAGCATCAAACAAGTCTACTCACACAGGGCTGGCAAATTCTACACATATGTTACAGACGAAAGGAAAGTTAATTATAATAATTTAAACAAGTATATATAGTTTTAAAAACATGATTTATGATCTATTCATCATCAATTTTATTAGGAAATGAAAACTTGACAGCAAAAAAAATGACGGATATATTTATGTACGACAAAGCCAAACAGAGTGATTGATCTCTTCAAAAAATATTTCAATGCTTTTTATTTTTACAATCTTTCGAACCTAGCAGTTTTCACAAAAAAAAATAATTTTGTATAATTAAAAGGTACCGATATAAACATAGTAACAGTTCATAAAACACGTGACTAAAAAAGTTGTTTAAACAAGCATCCGCTTACACTGAGTGTTTTGTTCGCTACTAAGACTTTTATGGTGGGATTTACTAAAAGGGTTTAGTCTATTTTAGAACGGTCCTAAGTTTAAGTGAAATTTTTGGTTTTAAGCATTTTAAATCAACCCTCCTTGAGTTTTAGACATAGTTTGGTTTATAAGAAGAATTTAAAACATTTTTTTTATTGAATAATCATCTTAACACAATCTTTTATTGGATTTAAGAAGAAAGTTTCAATTTAGAAAAAAAGAAAATTAAAAAATTTAAACCCACGCGGAGTTTAAATAGTAAACACTCTGTAGAACAAATTTATATCTTGGTTATATGTCACTCTATTTAAAACTTACCCTGGTTAATTAATTTTTCCAATTAATACCTGATGTCATACAACGATTCAGATAGGTAATAATAAAATAAGGAGTAGATTAATTTGGTATTTATTTAAAAGGTGTTTTTATTTTTAAAATGTATTAAAAAACTTAAATGCAAGTTTTGTTTACATTTTTGTCACTGTCGAAATGTCAGTTTCAAAATGTTGTCTGCGTTCAAATCCAAAACAGCGAGTTCGGATCTCTTACCTCTGCTTGCACCTTGGCTTGCACAAACCTCTACTGATGAAAGCTACAGCTTTAAAAATGAGTGGGCTTTGAGTAAGGGAAGTTTTCTTGACTGAACTTTTAGATAAACTCAATATTTTAATTTCAGTTTGTAAATAAATTAATATAGTTGTTTTGGGATTTTTTGTTTGGTATATTTTTCGTGCATAATCAGTGATCTTCACTTATATTTGTTTTGCCTCGTAGTGCCCTTATAAATATATTTTTTGTGCTGAAAACGGGTTCAAAATATAGCGTTTTTTTTGACAAAACTGGAGGTGTTTCATTGATTAATGAACAACTTGGTATATTAAATAAGGTCAGTTAATCCTGGTAAAAACGGTTTCTTAGGGAAATTATGAACTTATTACCGATTTCCACAAGACAATCCTTCCTGGGGGCTATAAATTTAAACTAACCACCAGAGGTGGTCTAAAAAATCACCAACTTTATAACCTTAAACACAAATAATGAAGCTATTATGTGCCAAAATTTGGACATATTCACCATATGCCATTTTGAAACCTGTCAAAAAAAATTAGTTTTAGGGCATTTTCTTCTAAACTATTGTAAATTTTGACAAAAAAGAACAGTTTTTCAGTAATATTTAATATACAACAACAATACAAAATAATCAATAACTTTGGGTCTTTACCTGTATTGATAATACAAATAGGTCTTTTGAAAAAAAAACATTTGCTTTGCGGCCACGTTTAAATCCAATATGGCGGAGAAAATCAAGTGCCTACCTTTTTAAACCCCATTGCCATTTTTCTTCAAAATACTTTGTTTTGTATGTCGAAAAGTAACATTTATACCTAAATAAAAAAACAAGTCTAAAAAAATGTCGCATTCAATTTTATGCACCATCTTGGATTTTCAATACAATTTTTTTATTGGAGCAAAAATCAATTTGTCCGGTTTTTTTGGTTCACCCGGTATGTTTATATACTATATCTTGGTTGTCCAGGTTTTCTATATAGTAGTTAAATGTAAATGGTCTCAAAATTAAATTAATTAATATGGGACAGGGCCGCACCAGAAAAAAAAGCACTAAAGATGATTTTTTTCGGGACCAAAACTTCAAAATAAGAAAAGTAGTATTTTATTACCAAAAAAACTTAAAAAAAACTAAAACATGAAGTAAAACATTGTATTCCGTATTAACTTTAACCGTAACTTTTTGATCCTGATGATGGTATTTACGAAACGAAACGTCGGATTAAAATTCCGAAAAGGCCATTGTGTTTTTCTAGAAAGGTTGGCAAAGAAATATTTTTACAGAGCTCAATTATCTCATCAATTGGTTATTTCGAATAAATCTGGTAATACAATTTTTTAAATCCTAAAAACAGTAATGCGAAAACCGCAAGTCTCTATCTTAAATAACCACGGAGTTTTCCATTGAATCTCATCGAAAATGGGTCACCCTGTACAACCGGTTTGGCAAACTCACGGGATGAGTTTTTCAGTCAAGTCAGGGTGGACATGCTGGGGACACGCAACCTACAAAATCTCAAGTCTAAACTTTGATTATATAACCGTTATAATGACCCACATTTTGTCCTGTGGCCTCAGTCCAGCTTTCGGGCTGCGATGATCAACTACAGCATATCATTTAAAAACAGGACTGAAAGCAGGAAAAAATGTCTTTTATAAGCATTGGGATCTTATAAAAGAGACACCTTATTTTTATCAGCTTTTATAAGGATTATAAGCTTTTATAAGATAAAAGTTTTGGTTTATTAAAGTTTATAATAATTTGTGAGTTATGTCATTGATTTTGGTAAGATTCTGTACGATTTCACATATCTTTTTTTACCTGATTCTGTAATCTGACGAACTGATAAATATGTATAAAATTTTATGGTAAAAACTTTTTGTTTTTAAACATTTCATAGGTTTATGAAAGAACCGTTTTCTAGGAGATCTTGAAATCAAAGAAACCCAATAAACTTAATAGGATTCTTTGGTTATATCCTTGTTTTTTATAATGTATTATGGGCTTTTTTTGTGAGACGTTTGGGATATTTTATGATCAGCCACAATAATAAAATTTTAAAGTCCATAACATCACAATTTTCATGGTTTCTTTAATAAATTCTTCTTTTATAATCTTACTTACTACATAACTTTTAAAATGTCATAAAAGCTCCGTTTTTTCGACCACCTGAAAACTAATCAAAAAAGCTCTACATAGGATACTTACTTACTTTCTCGTAAATACTTCCTCAAAACAAATAATTTTTTGACTCATGAAATATTATAAAATGTTATAAACTAAACCTCACAAAATCTCATAGAAACCTATCAGAGTAATAAGATCTTACCTGTCCTAACCTCTATGCTCTTTTAAATAAATATCAAGTCTTAAAAATTTTCTCTCGCTCATCTGAACTCATAAAATTTCTCATCTGTTATAATACTTTTATAAAAAATAATATTTTTTTGCTTACGAAAATCTTGTAGGCTTTTATAAGCAATACATCAAACAATCTCATAGAAACTTATCAAAGTAACATTTTTCCCACAGCTTCTGGCGACAAATAATTATTTATATGAGAACAATTTTCTATTAGCAAGCCTAAGGTGTGTTATTATATTTTAGTAGCTTAAGTCCTTCTAGTTTATAGTTTAGTTTGCCAGTGTTAATCCACATTATGCTACTTTTACTACTATTACTACAACTTACTATTTTAGAATGTTGCAGGTAGAATCTTTGAAACCTTTAATAGGAGAAGTCATATTACAATTCATAAAATATTGTAAACTTTTATAAACCAATTGGCTAGTGAAATATGATAAAATACTATTCGGGATATGTGTTTTACTTTCACTAGTCAAAAATTATAAGAAGTTTATGTGAGCATATATTACGAAATCTTATAATGATTTATGTGCTGTTTTATTATATTACTTTATAAGGTGTTTTTGGTAGGGTGCTTATCTTACTGCGGCTGCACAATCAAAGGTTTAATGCTCTCTGTATCTTCAATATTTGAGTATGAGAAAAGTTGGGATTTAAATGACATAAAAGTCAAAATTTGCGGTTTTCTATTCTATTTCTATCAAACGGTCAGAGGTGGGTATTTCAAGCGGAAGTCTTTGACTTTTTTTAAGCAAAGTACTACGATAGAGCTGCGTTCGGATTTTAAAATCTGGGCCCATATTCCTGACCATTACGTTACTTTTTTATTTAGACCAAATTCACTTAAATTCTTCAGAAGGCTAATTTTTGAGCTGGAAGCGTGCGGTTTTTCGTGCAAACGGTCTTTCCCGTGCTGTATTTTTGAAGGATGAAAGATTGGTCCCGTTCTACTAGAAATAACCTGTTTCAAGTTTTTGACGTCTTGTTTTTTTTTTTTTGTTTTGTGAGTTATTCCATCTAAAAGTGGAAATAATTCTTGTGCTATTTTGTACGAGAGATCTGGCGAGAAGAAAGTCTCTCTCCGTAGCTTCGAATGTTTTTTGATGTATTCTATCATTGCTCTACTCATTGTCTAGCCAACAAAGTCACTTAAATGACCTATAAGAGAGTTAGCAAAAGTTAGATATATTCTAATTATGCTAGTAGGGTCATGACTACACTTGTTTATTAACATTCATAATAAAATTGAGGATGAGGAATTCACAGCTATTTAGGCACACATTCATGTGCCACCGCATCCCTGTAGAAGTTCCGAAACCTAATAAAAACGACAGGCATATAGGTAAAAGTTTTTTCCGGGTTAAGATTTTAATTTCATCTCCGGCGTTTAAAGTTTTTGCATAGCGGTAAAGTGGAAAAACATCGCAAAAAGCTGGCTTTTCACTTGTACATGTTATTTTCAAGGTCAATCAAGGTCATGCATCAAATAAAAAAAAATTTCATAGTAAGCGGAGATAAGTCAACAAGACTTAATGACCACCTTATCGTTATTGCTTTCTTACGAAATTGAATAAAATAAAATGTGGTTATGGGTCGCCATTTTAATACAGCAGCCACTATATTAAAACGCGTCATAGCTGGACCAATTTTTTTTTAAAATATTGTTGAACTTTCCCTTCTTTTTTGTCTTACTATAGTTGGTCCTCTTCGCTTTAATAGTTGATGAATAGCGCCCTTTAGTATGTTACTTTTGCAATGTGTTAATTTTACTAGAGTATTTTTCAAGGCCACGAAGCTTCAAACTGCATCAAACTGCAAGAATCAAATTTGGCATATATATGACCTCGAATTATAATTTTTTTTTGTACGGAAAATGGCAAGAATTTAGTTTTTTGCTATTTTCAAGATGGGTTTTAGTCAGATGACCTTAAAAGCGAATTTTTTGGAATCCTCATTCTCGAGTTATATGGAAACTTTTATGATTTTTGGCCGCCATCTTGAAAAATGACGTCATATCAACTTATTCTACACGGATGCAAACAAAACACCCGATAACACTTGATTGTGTGACTAAAGAGCTATCAATTCCAAATAGTCGCAAAACTCTTTCATTCTAAATCCCACGGGATAGAAATTATCGACATATGCCCCTACACTAATCCATTCCTCACACAGATTTTGTTTAAATATGAAAAAGAAACGCGTTTTTTTCGAAAAAAAAAACACCAGACACGGAGTTCCCCACCAAATTCAACATTACCAACAATAAAAGGTGGTCATTTGCTATAAAATAAATGTGCCAACTTTGGATATGATCAGACTCCGTTCAAAAATTCTGGGCACGTTCACCGGAGAGAGTAATGGGGCTGATCGGGAGGGATAGTTCTCAAGAAACGATGACATCTCTTAGGATATCGATTATTTTCTTAAAATTGAAAAATTGGGGTCCAGTCGTATTTGCTGAGAATCAGCGTATCTTTGAGATATTTATGCCAGGTAGGCTCCTATAATAATATTTTGTCCTAATAAAGCTGAACCAACCATCTGGTTTCTAAACTCTTTATTACTTTGACACACCACTGAACCAAATTTTTATAATATTAGTCAAAAGTGTATTTTACAGTATCAAGATTTGTATTTGAAATTTGGGAAATTTTAGGACCCAAGGACATCCAAAAATAATGAAAACCAAAGTTGTTCAAACGACTTCTAAAAACCTGTTCATTATTTAAAACTGGAACTGCATTTTTACGTGTGTAAAGTGTACATTTTTTTGGTAGAGATACTCACAAATACCCAGTAACTTATATTGTTTTTGAACTAGCCAGCTATCGAACCCGGGACCTATTGTATATCAGGCAATCGAGCTCAGACCTTCACTACGAGTGCTGATAAAAAGAAAGTCCGCGCCCAGTGGGACAATACCGATTTTGGATTTGTACAATCCATTGTAAATGGAAATGGTGTGAATTGTTTGTAGGGCTGGTTTTAGCAAACTTAAGACTCCTTGCAAAAAAGATGTTTTATAAATCGCCGTTTTTCGGCTTTTCTTTACAAAATCTGTCGGTAAATTATTTTTTATAAGCTGTAATTAATAGCAAGGCGCTTAGTGAAAAGTTTTTCATGAAAAACTTAATTTATAATGATTTATTAAAAATAATAATTGTTGACCTTGTTTAGTTTCTATGAAAAATATCCTGGACAATATTAAGGTACATAGGTTTTAAAATAGAAAAATATATTGTATTAAATTTTTAAGTTAATTTAGTAATATTACCCTTTCTAATTCTTATCTATGCTTTTTTAAAATTTTATTGAATACATTTCAGATTATTTTATGCATTGTTGGAGTATTTTACTTTCTAGACAAGTTCATCATCTATCAACACAGGTGGCCCAAACTCATAAAAAAATCCATCATAAGGATCGGACTCAACATATTCAACCGAAAAATATCCGGGATTAAATGGTACAAAATCGGGTGTGCCATCTGGAACCAAATACTCTGCGACTGGAACTACGTTTTGTATCGGTATTAGGATTGGTTCTACTATAATTTTCGGACATTTGGTGGTAGGCTTAGCTGTAGTTGTTGTAGTTCCGCTAGAAGCATCTAAAATAAGTATAGATTATATAAATATATATAAATATTTGAGGCAGACTTTATAAAAAGCACAGAAGGTGTTTTTTAAGATTGACGCTTTTTGTTCATAGTTGATAGTTTTGATAGATGAGTTTGAGAAAAAATTCCACTACCTCAATTTTCAGTTGAATGCATTCGCAGTAAAAATTTTTGATATATACGCATTGCAACGATATATTACCAGATCAAAAAATTATTTTTTTTTGTGGAGAATACAGATTGGTTAAGGTGAATAAAAAAAATCGATATTTTTGGATTTTGAAGCGAGGGAAGGAAATATCTTAATATTCAACTGGTTAAAATTTTGTTCAGTGTTTTGTTTTCATTACTTTTAAAAAAATTTAAAACCACATAAAAAATCACGGCAATGCTTTAAATAGCAAATCAAATTATACCGTCCAAAAAAATTTTATTTAACTCTAATGTATGAGAGAGCCAGAGATGAAAATTTTTTTCCTTGAAATAAAATGGCCTTGTGAAAAATGAACCTTCATAAATATCATGATTTCCTTGAAAATTTCAGGTAACATAAAATACAAAAAAATGCAGTTTTAGTATTACCTCCAGCTGGGGCCGCTTGGACATTTAGAACCGATAAAACCACAAGCACCACAAAATAAGCTACTAAATTATCCATGTCTTAAGATTATTTTAAAATAACGTCCTTTCATTACTCAACTGTTTAATAATGTTAAATGAACCGCACAAACTTAACCTAAAAAACTGCGACCTTCGATATGCACATCAGTTTTTTTTGCTAGTAGTGTCTACATAGGTTGAACTTATCGCTCATTATTATAAAAAAACCGCAAAAGTAGAAAGATGGTGTAATTTATATTATTAGTATAACCTATTAATTATAACTATAAGGTAAAAGTGCGTAAGCGATAATAGGGTGATTTTGGTCGGACGATTTAACGGCAAATTTCGTTACTCTTATGGTTACCTTCAGCGGAGTCATTTCACATTTCTCTTGGGGGTGGGGGGGCATACCGGGGCATAGCGAGGGTGAAAAAACACTTCATTGACGCCACAATAACTCAAATAAACATAAAAACAAAACAAATTTTTTATAAAACATACATTACAAAAAAAAACAAATAAGCTAGACCTAAATAAATTAATGGTTTAGTGCAGTGGTTCCCAAAGTGTGCGCCGCGGCGCCCCGGGCCGCCGTCAGGCGCTCTTGATAAGGTAGAATTTGAGTTACGTTTGGCAACGCCGGCGCCGCATCCGCAATAAATCGAGCCTACATATGCAAATTGCGAGTAGGGGCGCCCTGAAAAAAATACTAAACCTGTAACTGAAAAAGTTTGGGAACCACTCGTTTGGTGGGTAACGGCGATGCTGTAAACTGTAGTAGGTGTACTTTTTTTTTTCCTGGGACTTTTCCATCTATTCTAGGATCAATGCCCAGTGTTGCCAAAGTGAGAGCCATGTGTAGAGTTTTTTGGGACAAACACAAAATATCCATGCACCTAGCCGGGATTTGAACCCGGAAACTTCCATGCGGCAGGCAAATACGTTGCCGACTGCGCTACGGTGTCGGCAGGCGGCCTAGTCGGTGTACTTAGGTTAAAAGGTGTTTTTAAAACGTGTTTTTATTTGTAAATGCCAAATTTTGATTTCTGTTTGCGGATACTCAGAGGGGGGGGGGGAAATTGCACCCCCTCCTGTTCCCCCCCCCCAATTGAAGCCCCTGGTTACATATACCGTTAATAAAGGTAACTGCAAGAGGTTAAAAATAATGCCTTTGAACGTAGCCAAAAATAGCGTTTGGCGGTAAACATAACCCGAAACATAACCTTTGATTTTTTTAAGGAGTTGGTTTCGTGGGTTAAAGGACTAGGATCAAATGAAAACTATTTCATTCTGGCAACGTTTCGACTGTAATTTAGTCTCTTTTAGGCCCTGCAAGACAAGAACATCGAGAGTTATATCAATTACATTAATATATATTGTTATTATAGTCATAAAAAATTATTGAAAACTACAAACTTACTTAATGACTTTGTTTCCAAGATCCATAAGTAACGTCTGTGACGCATTCAAAGTACAAAACATGATCGGTAAAGATGGTTTTCAGGAAATTTTTTTTAAACTTAAAAGGGGGCATTTTTTAAAGCAGCTGATCTAATAGAAGTGTGGTTGTGTTTATTAAAGACAGTTTGAAGTAACTTTCAGAAGGAATGTAGTAGCTTTCAGGAGACAAATAATTGGACGCGTTCACAAACTGTGCATTGTACCGTGTTGGAAACTAATTTAGAAAATAGTGAAATATAAAATGGTTGACTCCAAAACGGCCTTTTTGTCAATGCTCAAAAATATCTTCTTGGAAATGTCTACCTACTAAAACTATTTTTCGTTTGCAAACTTGCGATAAATAGATTTAGTTATAATTTTGCATTTATATTATTTTTTATTTTTTAATCTTTTAATCCCTCAGGGAAAAAATTTACTTCTATTCCCTAGGCTGAGGGAATCAATTTACTTTTAATCCCTTAGGGCAGTGATTTTTTTTTAATCCCTTAGAAATTAAAAGTGCCGATTTAGTCCCTAGAAAGAGGTATTAAACGTACCTATTTAATCCCTAAAGTGCATAAAATGATTTTTAACGGACTTTTCGCCCGTGATAAAAGAAAATTTGGGGCCCCCAGCTGGGGGCCCAGGGCCTACCAACTATTTTTTTTTTAATCAGAATGTACCACTTGTGGCACCTTTTTTGTAAGCTTGCTAAAAAAGAAATTTAATGCATTAGGTTTTTTTGACATCTGTTAACCTATGTGTTAAAAATTTTACGCCAATAGTATCCTTGGGTGGTAGCTTCTTTATTCCACTTAGTAAATAAATAAATTTGTAGTTTATTTTGAAGTCAAAACAATTGACAGAAACTAGGTTTTTTAAAATTTTTGTCACATAAGTTGATAGATGTCAAAATATTTTAACAAGCCTTTCGAAAAAGTGCCACAAGACTCCTCATGTAGGGCCTAGCCTTCAGTGAGCGTCCCCAAATGGGCCGCCAATAATGTCTGTTTGTGGTATTTTTTTTATTCCGCTTAGTAAATAGAGAAATATGTAGTTTATTTTGAAGCTAAAAACCAATTGACAAAAAATAATTTTTTTACAAATTTTTGACATATTGGTTGACAGGATGTAAAAACGTAGTACCTTCTAATTAAAAAAAAAAGAAAGATCCGCATTAATTTAAAAAATAATGTTTTACCAGGTTATAGATTTTATTCCCGGGATTTTATAGAAAAGCAATGTCGTGTGCCAGCATTGGCAGCGGGCCATTTTAGGGACATTAGCCAGGAATAATGACAAAAATATTTGCGTGGGACTAGATGAGGTTGTTTTAGTTAAAACAAATTGTGTTGCTAACAATAGTCTTGTTTATATTGACATAAGGATTATTTAACAATCACGCGCTTTTACTAAAGCGTTTAACATTAGGAGTTAAAAACTTTCCCTAATTTTGTTTACCTTGTATACTTATGTGTGATAATAAACTTCCCAGCAAACACATCTGTTATATTAACATAGTATTTACGTAAATCTAAAGTAAAAAAATTTACCTAAAAAAAAGTTTTTATAAAATTTACATAATATTTACATAAAAAAAAAACTTTTGTTTCTTTAATTCTATTATATTTACGTAATCAGAAATACATTTTTTGCCTTGATGTGACTTTAGAAGTTTATAAATATTAATTACGCAATATGACTTTAATTTTACATAAATGTTACATTCCAATAATACATAATATTTATATATTATTTATGTTATAAATCTATATAGTAGTTTCATAAAGAGGATCTTATTTACGTGACGCCAAGTTTACTTTGATGTTACTTGTAAGAGATATAAATGATGTGTAAAAAAATTACTCCATTTATTACTTTCTAGTTACTAGTTAATCGATATCTGCTGTTTCCAACTTTTTTGTTGGCATGTATCATTTTCGTTATCCTAATTATATATTATTTACATAAAAAATAGGAAAGACGGAAGCTACTTTTTACCTTGATTTGCCTTCCAGTTTACCTAGAATTTAATTAACAAAGTAATCATATCAAAAAAATAAGTTAAAAACCTCCAAAACATCATTCGAAAATAATCTAAAAATATAAAAGACCCAAGATCTTTTGATCTTTTGTTTTTTTCATTCTTTTCAGTTCATGTAACTGATTTGGAGGTTTTCTAACTTCTTTTTTTGTTTTTTAATTTCCTTAGGAGCATAATGCTATTGGAAATATTAACACGCCAGGACGAATCCATATCAGGTAACCTGGATAAGAACCAGTGCGGAACGATGCCTAGTTGTGAGTGATTCAAAATTGGAAATCAAAGTGTATGATGGTGTTTAATGATGTATTGGGAGGGTGACTAGTGGAACCACTGACGAGCCCACGCTGGTTGCCTAGGGCGAAATATCGTTTAATTATTTCTCTTTCGCTGTGGTCCTTTGTGTGTGAAATTTTCGTTATTTCCAGCCAAGATCTTTTGATCTTTTGTTTTTTAAAGTAATCATAGGTTATAACTTTTATGTAATATTTACATAACTTTTACGTGACATATTTACGGTGGTGGCTGGGTTACCGGCATTACAAAATATGTAAGCTCAGAACCTTAAAAATCTATTTTATAATATTCAAAATTTAAAAATTTACTTTTTAAAATACAATTCATGCAATTTTATATTCATTTTTATTGTCATTATACTCTCTCTCCTCTCCTTCCTCGATAGTGAGTAATTATTTGGTCAACTGTAGTACTTCTAACTCTTCACGTTATCACGAGTAGTTCAAAGCCATCCAAAAAAATCTGGCCTGTCTACCCTCACGCACAAGAGGATGTTGTTATAACCTCACTTCTTCTAACTCGTGTTTTCGGAGTAGTTTGTTAAAAATTAAAAAAGGGTAAAAATTACCTAAAATGTTCTTAAAATTACTTCAAGAAAACGTAACATGCATGTTAACAGTGCGCTCTATCATCAGAAGATGAGACAGACTTCTGGAGAAGAAAATTTAAAAGATTGCAAAAGAAAATGTATGTACACTTCCGGCATCATAAAAGTGGTACACACTACTTTTCGTTGTAACAACATGGTCTATTTTTACAAACAAAGTCAAACTGCAACTAGGTTGGTCAACTAAAGAGTTCTGGACACCATAAAACCACGATTATGAAAATTAAAAACCGATGAGAAAAAGACCACACAGTGGAAAGAAAGCAAGAGACTGGTTTATTGAAAGTTTCAACTGAGGAACAAGACCAAGACCATACAGTTGTGTTTTTAAATTTTGGTTACAATTATTTTATGCATTAGTTAGTATTGTACATTATTTTTAAACACAATATTTTGATCTTAATACTTTAGGATTTTAGTCCAGCATAGTATAAAAGTCAGTGTCAAAATATAATTCGGTAGTTAACCATACAATTTAAAAAATACCTATGTTTTTTACGTACCACTTTTATGATGCCGATAGTGTATATTTAGCTTGTATGGTTCGGCGGTCCTGCAGATTAGAATCTATTCTTTTAGCTTACATTAAAAGGAATCTGAAAAATTGTCTTTCTGCCTGAATTTGAAAATATAGATCTGTGTAAAAATTAATTAAATGTATGTGTTTCAAACAGATAAGTGAAGAACTTGAATCACAGCAAAAATTCTCTCTAGGTGTGGAAATAGAAAATTTTAATAATAACCTTCTTGCAAATAAAAGTAAAAAATTTTGTGTCTTTAGAAAACACTTTTTCTTTATGATGAAAATTTTGGGGAGGAAAGCTAACACAAAATAAAAGAAATAAAACAGAGAAAATGTAAACAGCTGATGCTAACAGGGACACGTCAATAAGGCTTCAGGAGATTCAACTGAAGACTGTGGTCAGCATCGTTTTTTTTGTAATATTTTCGATTGAAAAGTCTAAAACCATGGAAATGTAAGTGTACCGATTTGCTGTTTAAGGATTTGGATTCCGTAACAAGATCCACACTTATCAAGAAGTTTCAAGTATTTTTAAATCATGTTCAGATCAGATCAGAGAAATTTAAGGCCTTGATTAAGGCTGTACATTTACCTAATTGTTTGGTTGAGTGGAGGCAAGCAATATCCTGATATTTTAGATATTGCTAGGAGTTACTCTATTAGTTTCACCGAGCTTTTTATACTTAATTTCTCAAAAGGCATTAATTGATGTACTTATTTCTAGACTATTGGATATTGGAGCTACATCCAAATGTTAAAAAATTGGCTTCACCTTAATCGACGAAAAAAAATTTTTTTGTCGGTTTGTTGTCTGTCTCTATACACGATAACTCAAGAACGCCTATATTGATTTTAAAGAAATTTGGTACAAAAATCCTCTATCGGCTGAGTATGAACCGATTAACTTTTGGGCAGGGTGGTGGGGGGTTAAAGGGGGAAGAGGGGGAAAAATCGGATAAAATATTTTAAAATATTGTAACTTTGGAACAAAAGCAAGTAGCGATATACGGTTTTCAGATTTAGGTTTCCATGAATATGGACTACGAACTTTGTCCAAATTCGTGGGAGCTTAAGTTTCCGAGTTATTTGATAAAACGTTAAAATATATAAAAAAAAGTCATAACTTTAGAAGTAAAGCAGCTATTGATATGCGGTTTTCAGATTTTGGTTTCCGTAAATGTTACCCAAAAATTTGGTTATAAAGTTCAAGTCTTTTAAAGCTACAGTTTTCGAGATATTTTCCTTCCTTTTCAACCTAGAATAATTGATTTTAAAGTGAACTATACCTGCTTTCTAGCACCAATTTTTCATACCTAATATTTATTTAGTTCGAAAGGCTAGCAAATGGAGACCAGTAGCTAGAGATTAGGATTTTGCTTCCTCCAATTTTATTTGGTGTTTCTTAAACAAAGTTTTGCCTGGATTTAATAACTTTATTTTGGAATGTCGCAAAAGGTTTTAAATGGCTACAGTTGACCAAGTAATTACTCACTATCGAGGAAGACAAATATAACTGAAAGGTCAAACGAACTTCTTGAAATGAAGTTCGCTATTAATTGTACTGGTCTTCTTCGATAGTGAGGCTCTACCCTTTTAGAAGTAAATAATTGGAGAACAAATTTTCCCGCCCTTTTCGTATTGCTTTTGGGACACGGCTTTAAAATTAGTGATCCCAAGTAACATTTATTTTTTTATAATGGCCATCAATACCTTCTGGCAACTACTTAATAAAACAAAAAGTTTTATTAGGTTCTCTTTAAAACCTTTTCAGGACTCTTATAAACCCCTTATACGTCCTAAGTGTCAGTTTTTATAAAGGGATACATTACTACTTTCACATGAGTTTTAGTTTTAAAAATATCTATAAAAACATTCTCTAACCCTTTATAAAATCTCAAGCGAACTACAAGTAGTTTTCAAATGGTTGTCAGAGGGTTTTAGCGCGTTCAATTTGACCCCGCCCCTTATTGATTTAACCATATAATATATATTGTATTTACTTTCCTTCTTTAAAACTACAATGCATGCGTTTTTCTATAATTTCATCTTTGTCTAAATGCATCAAGTAAAATGTTTACAGAAATGACAAAACTTTTGATGAATATTAATTTCGACAAATATTTATAGGTTATATTATTATAATATTTTATTGATGTTTATACCTATTCTCTACAAGAAATCCTTTATCGTGTAGAATTCATTTCTGCCTGCTAAAAACATGCGCACTTGAAAAAAAACATAATTTAAAGAATTTTTAACCAAATTTATGGAGAAAAAAGTAAGGTAAGTTTTCTTATAGGTTCTGTAATTCAAACAATGGTGAACGAATAACAAAATACAGGTCAAATGATTAATAAATCAACTATTTGGAATTTAAAGTCAAAAATACAAAATTTATGAATTATGAAACAGTTTAGAAAATGGCTGCCAGTTAGATATTTTACATCAAGCCTTATAAGGGTTATCAAAACCCTTATACAATCCCAAGAAGTTATAATTACCATTATACTGGTCTCCCTCGATAGTGATTAATTATTTGGTAAACTATAGTCCTAGCGGCCACTTAGCCATTTTAACTAACCAAAATGTTTTCTTGGATATTTGACAGCATCTTTCGTCATTGTCAGTACGCGCGGATAATTTCGCCAGAAAAATTTGTTTTTTTAAAATAAAATCCATAAAATGTATGGCTTTAAAATCGTGCACACCCGCGAACAACATAAAAATATTCAAGCCCCTTATGTATTAGGCACTTGGCCATTTGCGCGTCTGCTGCATGTCTAATTTACCTAGTCACGTGATTTTGACATTCTCTTCAAAGCGAAGGTTTTAGATCAAAATTATTGAAAAGGTTTTGGTTACTACCTAACAACTCTTACACATGAAAAGCTTAGGGTAAATCTTCAGAAAGTTTTCCTTGCTATCTTATAAAAGCGTGTGCAGATATGCCCACCAACAGTTTTGTAGTGATTATCTTTAAAAAGTTTTTATTTCTATCTTATTAAACTTAAATAAATTTAAACCAAAAGTTTTATAAGAGGAGTTTTTAAAATGTTTTGCTAACTATTTTATAAAACTTGAACCACTTTAAGCTAAAAGTTTTATTAGAATAGTTTTTAAAAGGTTTTGATTATGATCTTATAAAACTTGTCAAATGCACTTAAAAGTTTTATAAGAAATGTCTTCAAAAGGTTTTGATTGCTAAATTATATAACGCAAAACTCAAAAGTTTTATAGGGAGGCTTTTTAAAATGTTTTGTTTGCTATATTATAAAACTTAAGACAAAAGTTTTATAAACATAGTAATAAGAATATTCTGATTGATAATTTAGGAGGAATACCTTACCTTTATAAACATTAACGTAATAAAGTTTTCTTATAAATATTGTTATAAATATTCACGACCCCTATAAACCCCTTATACAAAAATTCAAAAATAATAAAACTATGTAGCAATCTAAAATGTTACTTGGGCGGTCATATCCACATCCTCTTGTGCGTTAGGGCAGACAGGAAAGTTAGAAGTACTACAGTTGACCAAATAATTACTCACTATCGAGGGAGACCACTATAATTAAGATCGAACTTTACTTGAAGAAGTTCGTTTGATCTTTCAATGAAATTAGCCTTATGCTTTCTAAATATGTATGCTAAAAAGAAAATAACAACCCTGCTAGCAGACGTGTAGTTTTAAATAATTTGTTCGTATTTTATATTATTTTCCTGTAAACTCCACTTGCTTTATTTAATTTCAAGTTAATGGCCCTAAAACAGTTAAGTCCCGAGGCAACATGTTCGCTGCTTAATTCAGCAAAGAATATCATTCTACCAGTGTCTTTTGTATGCAAGAATTAAGATTTTATTTATATGTAGCTGTTCCCCTCAGAATCAAAGATAGTACAATCAACTTGTTAAAAAAAATAAGGGTAGTGTGCAAGATCCTAAAGTTTGTGTTTTCTTCAACAACCCCACCTCACTAAAAATTCAGGATAAATATTTCTCGACTTCTATTAATCACAGAGAACAGCCCAAGGAAGAATCACTTTTAGTGGTAAAATATACTTTAGTGTAAAAATACAAGTAAGGAAATTTTTTATATATTCGACATCCCCTATTTTTGAGAACCAACTAGTGAGGGTTCAATACAAATAATGAATGAAATAATATACTAATCATTTTTAGCACTTACACTTTTTTGGATCCGACTAATTGGGAGGGAGGTCATGGGGTTTGAACATATTCTGTTGCATACAAACAATTTAAATAAGTAGATTGCAAGCGTTTCTCATAACAAAAATTTAATTTTAACCTTATCATAAAAACTAGCTGAAATATTTTAATTGCATAAAAATTGCGCGTTTTACGGTCAGAACGTTTAAAAAATATTTAATTTAATAACGTCGTCGTTCCTTGTAAATTCTGTAGTTTGCCATGGCAGGTTTCAATTAAATTAGGGCTTTTATTATGTTATTCCTAGGGCGTCTCTCTTCAGTTTTTCTTTCTACAACATTTTTGCGACTTCGCGTCACTTATTCTAACGGTGGGATTTACTAAAAGGGTTCAGTCGATTTTAGAACGGTCCTAAGTTTAAGTGAAATTTTTTGTTTTAAGCACTTTAAACCAACCCTCCTTGAGTTTTGGACAGAGTTTGAATTATAAGAAGAATTTTAATAAATTTGTTTGTTGAATAATCATCTTAACACAATCTTTTGTTGGATTTAAGAAGAAAGTTTCAATTTAGAAGGAAAGAAAATTTAAAAATTGAAACCCACGCGGGGTTTAAATCTCTGTAGAACAAATTAAAATTGAGGTTATATGACACTCTAATTAAAACTTACCCTTGATAATTGATTTTTCCTATTAATACTTGATGTCACACAATGATGTATATGGGTGATAACAAAATAAGGAGTAGATTAATTTAGTATTTATTTAAAAGGTGTTTTTATTTATGAAATGTATTGAAAAACTTAAATGCAAGTTTCTTTTACATTTCTGTCACTGTCGAAATGTCAGTTTAAAAATATTAGCGCTGCGTTCAATCACAAACAGCGAGTTTGGATCTTTTACCTCTGCTTGCACCTTCGCTTGCACCAACCTCTACTGATGAAAGCTACAGCTTTTAAATGAGTGGGCTTTGAGTAAGGAAAGTTATTTTGACTGAGCTTTTAGATAACCTCAATGTTTTACTTTCAGTTTGTAAATAAATTAAGATAGTTGTTTTTGGTTTTTTTGTTTGGTATATTTTTCGTGCATAATCAGTGACCTTTACTTATGTCTGTTTTGCCTCGTAGTGCCCTAATAAATATATTTTTTGTGCCGAAAATGGGTTGAAAATATGGCGTTTTTCTAAATAAAATTGAAGCTGTTTTATTGATTAATAAACAACTTGGGATAGTAAATAAGATAAATTACTACTTGTTAAAACGGTTACTTAGAGAAATTTTGAACGAACTTATTACCAATCGCCACAAAACAATCTTTTCTGGGGGCTATAAATTTAAACTACCCCCCAGAGGTGGTCTAAAAAATCACCAACTTTATAACCTCAAACACAGATGATAAAGCTATCATGTGCCAAATTTTTGGCGTATTCACCATATGCCATTTTGAAGCCTGTTAAAAAAAATTTGTTTTGGGGCATTTTCTTCTAAAGTACGGTATATTTTTAGAAAAAAAAGCTGTTTTTCAATGGTATTTTCCAATAATAATACAAAATAATGAATAACTTTTGTGTTTAAAATTTAGTACCTCCCACAGGTGTAAATATTTAGATCTGTGGGGGGTACTATTTTAGATCTTAGTAAATCCCACTGTGAAGGTTTAGTTGTACAAAAATAAGCTTTTGTTACGTAAGCATCTAAAATAATAACACATTTTAAGCAAAAGATTCTTCTGTCGCTTTAAATAATAATAATTAATTTTTAACTAACTACTAGGAAATTCTCTGCATGCGTCAAGTGATGCTTAATTAGTGGTTCACTTAATTGGTTCTAATTCAAATGTATCACCTTTCTAGGAATAATAATATTTTACACAAAAAAGAATGCAATAATAAACCTTTTTTTATACCATCAAAAACATGATTTTAGTAACAGTCGGCAAATAACTAAAGCATGCCTTTTTTTGATTACCGATGCAAAAAATTTTTTTTTGATCACGGGTGACATTAAAAAAATCTAATTATTCTTGCCTAAAAATTAAGCCATTTCCGCCAGTTTTCACCACATTTTTACGAAAAAATCATTTAAAAATATCGTCAAAATATCAAGCTGTCAAAGATTAAAACGCCGCAACAATGAAGGTCACCGAGTAAAAAGGCACATTGCTATGGAAACGATTGTTATTTCATTTACCAGCCGCCTTGATTTATAGTGTAAAGATGGTGTGTTGCGAGAAGAGCTCTTCGTTCGAGATTTTTAAAAGTATTTTTCGGTTTTTCTTTGATTTTTTGATAAAGGTATTAAAAAAAAATATTCACAACTCGCGACTAAACTGTGCTTTTTTTTACTCGCGTTTTTAAATACCTCGCTGCGCTCGTTATTAAAACCAACGCTTGTAAAAAAAGCACTATTTTAGACACTAGTTGTAAAAACTACTATCAGGTAAGCTGCTGGTTTTCCAAACTTTTTTTGATTTATTTTCTATACTTCTCGCTCTCTACGTTAGAAAAAATTTTTTACACCAACTTTTCTTTTTGGGAAGCAACTAAAAACCTGATTCGAAAACCAAAATTCAAATAATCTGGGTAGCAAAGGCCGACAAACTCAGCTGTTGTAAACAAAGGGGATAGATGCCTTAAAAAAAATCCGAGCAAGCTGAGCTTTTGGTGCGTGTTGGGAGAGTCTATAAAGGTTATTGAAAAGGGTCGTCCATTTTCTCAAAGAGACTTGAATTTCAAATGCTTGTGCTTGGGAAACTCAAAGTCATAATAGTCAAAATTTGGTAGGTTGTACGTGTTTCGCCTACATAGGCATCTTCAGACCTGGTATGTGAAACGTCACGGTAGAGATTAACATTTAAAGAACATTACACCAGTTTAAAAAATAAAAATAAAAATAAAATTAAAAATAAAAAACATTTAAACTAAGGGGACTCGTTCTACATGTTACAAACAAAAACTAATGATTTGTTTTTGTTTGTAAAATTTAGAACGAGTTTCTTTTGTTTAAATGTTTTTTATTTTTATTTTTTAAACTTGTGTAATGTTCTTTAAACGTTAATCTCTACCGTGACGTTTTATATAGCAGGTCTGAAGATGCGTATGTAGGGGAAACACGTGTAACCTACCAAATTTTGAAAAAATTTTATATTTTGAGAATTTATGACTTTGAATTTCCCAATTTGAAGCAACTATAAAGGTTAGATTTCTAGGTCTGAGTTTTTGCGTTTTCTGCACCTCTCGAAAACCAACCGTAAAGTTATTTTTGCCCAAAACCTAACAAAATAAAGCAAAAAACACAAAAGATCAAAAGATCTTGGGTGGAAAAAACGAAAATTCAAACTTGGATGAGTATCCCACAAGGAACATACAAAAGATCAAAGCGAAAAGAGAAATGAATAAACGATGTTTCGCCCTGGGTAACCAGCGTGGGCTCATCAGTAGTTTCACTGGTCACCCTCCACTATACATCATTAAACACCATCATACACTTAGATTTCCAACCTTGAACCACTCACAAATAGGCATCCTTCCGCACTGGTACTTACTTATCCAAGTTACCTAATACGAATTCGTCCTGGCGTGTTAATATTTCCAGTAGGATTATGCTCCTAAGGCAACTAAAACAAAAAAGAAGTTAAAAAAACCTTCAAATCAGTTACTTCAACCGAAAAGAAACTAAAAAACACAAAAGATCAAAAGATCTTGGGTGGAAATAACGAAAATTCAAACTTCGATGAGTATCCCACAAGGAACACACAAAAGATCAAAGCGAAAAGAGAAATGAATAAACGATGTTTCGCCCTGGGTAACCAGCGTGGGCTCATCAGTAGTTTCACTGGTCACCCTCCACTATACATCATTAAACACCATCATACACTTAGATTGCCAACCTTGAACCACTCACAAATAGGCATCGTTCCGCACTGGTACTTACTTATCCAAGTTACCTAATACGAATTCGTCCTGGCGTGTTAATATTTCCAGTAGGATTATGCTCCTAAGGCAACTAAAACAAAGACGAAGTTAAAAAACCTCCAAATCAGTTACTTCAACTGAAAAGAAACTAAAAAACACAAAAGATCAAAAGATCTTGGGTGGAAATAACGAAAATTCAAACTTGGATGAGTATCCCACAAGGAACACACAAAAGATCAAAGCAAAAAGAGAAATGAATAAACGATGTTTCGCCCTGGGTAACCAGCGTGGGCTCATCAGTGGTTTCACTGGTCACCCTCCACTATACATCATTAAACACCATCATACACTTAGATTTCCAACCTTGAACCACTCACAAATAGGCATCGTTCCGCACTGGTACATACTTATCCAAGTTACCTAATACGAATTCGTCCTGGCGTGTTAATATTTCCAGTATTATTATGCTCCTAAGGCAACTAAAACAAAGAAGAAGTTAAAAAACCTCAAAATCAGTTACTTCAACCGAAAAGAAACTAAAAAACACAAAAGATCAAAAGATCTTGGGTGGAAATAACGAAAATTCAAACTTGGATGAGTATCCCACAAGGAACACACAAAAGATCAAAGCGAAAAGAGAAATGAATAAACGATGTTTCGCCCTGGGTAACCAGCGTGGGCTCATCAGTAGTTTCACTGGCCATCCTCCACTATACAACTATATCCACTAAAACAAATACTAGACACATCTACAAGAATTACGGCAACTACAAGAACACTAATCGACTGGATCTTACTTCCAAAATGTTTAATCAATTTTAATCACGAGGTTAAAAAAATTAATGGAGTATCTGATCATTCTTTACCCAGAGATAAAATAAAAATAACGAGATTGTTTAAAGTATAGGGAAACTCGCCCAGTGTGTTACGGAGTCGATATGTATCGCATGGAGGCGCTGGTTTTTTTGAAACTATATTGACAAAGCCCGACGTCAACAGTTTTTAAAAAGTTCTATAAATCAACAAAATCTCATAGATTTCTGTCTTTTTATTATTTAGGTTGTCATAAAATTAGTTTTTGTTATATGAAAGCAGAGGTTATGGAATTGCTTACTGCACTCAAGAATCAATAAAAGCTAAGTTTGTTTTATAGAATTTCGAAAACTTAGGAGTTAACAACCTCTGGCTTATTTTCCATTATATGTTTATTGGTATTCGATTGACTGTTTTTTTACAACAAAATATGGTCATTTCTTATTGCAGAGATTTACAAATACAACTTTTTGACGTAAGACCATAAGGTCAGCAACAACTTAAAGGTTTTAGTAGACACTTAAAGCAAATATTTCAACGCATCGGTATCGGTATACGTAACGCGTTCAAAACAAAATCAAAATACGCTACATTTTTGACTTGCTCATGCCATGTTTCGAATGATGCCTGCTTCTTTGACGGGTGTGATGACAGAATCTCGTTTCTTACGGAAGGATGTACGTATCGTTACGGACCCACGAACGTACGCAACGATTTCAATCAGCAGTTCGAGACATCGCATAAACAAGTAAAAATGTAGTGTATTTTTAATTTGTTTCGAACGCGTTACGTGTACGGATACGGATGCGTTGAAATTTTTACTTTAAGTGTCTAATATTGTTGAGTAATACCTTGTTGGAAAGTTAATAGGAAGCATTTCCAACGCCTTCCAAGAAGTACGTACGTCCGCACTGTATAATCAAAAATAATCTTTTTTGTCAGTCAACCTGTATAGATAGAAAAAAATAATTACACGAATCGAGGATGAAACATGTCACTAGATTCCGACCTAGCATGCGTATTTTTAATTTGAAAAAAGTTATTTTTAGCCAAATCTTTCCGATTTCGTGGCTCATTTCTCAAAAATGTTGTTAGGAAAAGTAAGAGTGTCCGCGTAGTCACTTTACGAAAAGTTGGCAACCAAAACTACAATAATTTTTAAATAGCTAAAATGTTTCGATGTATGACATAATTATCATGCAAGTGTATATACAGGATATCTCAAGATGAGTGGTTTGATAAAATATATTGAAAACTAATCGGTTTGTACAATCTTGTATCGATAGATATAGCAATATTTTGCAATTTATTCACTTAAACGGTATTATCATTTGTACGTAGACTTGTACATTTGACAATATATTATTTTAAATAAATATCTTAAGCTGGCTTCCCACGGCCCGTGTTATTGCAGGTTAAGCCGCGCCAGCTCGCGCCACCAAGCCGTGGGAAGAATGCTGCCCGTGGTAGCCCGGGGGGCTGATTCTTGAATTTCGTAGGAAAGATTGCACGGGAACGGTTCTCTCTCCGATATCGACCAATAATAAGCTTTGAAGCGATCACGAGTTATCCGAAACCTATCCGACCACAATCGAAGCTCACCCGATTGCCCTGTATAATAGGAACTTTTGTACACTTTCATACACCTGGTCCAGGTCTATGAAAGTGTAGGAAAGTGCCTTCGATACACAGCAATCGGGTGAGGTTCGGTCGTGGTCGGATAGGTTTCGGAAAACTCGTGATCGCTTCAAAGCCTATTATTGGTCGATATCAGGGAGAGGACCGTTCCCGTGCGATCTTTCCTACGAAATTCAAGAATAAGCCCCTGTCAAGATCCGTGGTGGTGCGACGGATCCACCCCGATTCGGTATCTTCAAATGCTCGACCCAACGCAATGTGAGCATGCCCGAAGGGGATCAAAATGCCACGTTTTATGTCAGTTCGTTTGGTTGTTGCATTTGTTTGGTTCGGAAAGTACTCTCCAAGCCAAGTATATATGGAGCGGATAAACAAAGTAATTTTTTTATATGAGAAGCTCTGTGGAACACAAAAAGTGCTACCCATAAAAATTATAATGACCAACAAGATGCGTGGATGCAAATTTAAGGTAAATTAAAAGGTAGCTCTAGTGACGTCACGATTAAGGAATTAAAAAGAAAAGGGATAATTTAAAGTCAACATACAAGAAGGCAAGAAGCAAGATTAAAGAATCTATCAAAACTGGTAGTGGGACTGTACAAATTTTTAAACTAAAATGTATACCTTAGGCATACACTTGCTATGGGTAGAGTGCCGCACAGAGGGCAAAATGACGAAACTGGAAGGACAAAAACCCTAAAATGAAACTCGAAATAAAGTATTTTTTTTATTTGCCGCACAGAGGGCAAAATGACGAAACTGGAAGGACAAAAACCCTAAAATAAAACTAGAAATAAAGTACTTTTTTCATTACTTTTTTAAATACATATATCCCTCTTGTTTAACCACTATATTATTATTCCCATAGTAGGTCATGGCGAGATGAAAAAGAAGCGAAACTTGCAAGCCAACTTAAATTGCATCAATGAGTCGTTCTTTTCTGTAAAATTCTATAAAGTTTGAGATTTTCTTATGGATTTCCAGTACAAAAATTAACTCTAATGTTGTGGTAGGGAGATTTAGAGGTGTGTGCTGGTTAATATAACAATCTTAACATATTAATTTATTCCAATTAACTCATTTTTTGGGACATTTAAAAAGTGCTACAAAATAAGAAGGCATTTTTTATATTGTCAAAATTTAGAAGCCATTTAAAAAAAAGTTAAAAAAAAGTATTTTTCATTTTTTGCCAAATATAGTTTGCGTCTATTTTTAACTTTCAAAGTTATATAAGTATTTTTGACAACATGTTACATGATCATATATTAGAGTAGAAAATTTAAGAACTAAAAAAAATCGTTTTTTTTTCTTACAATGTCCATCAAATTTCAGTTAAATTTTGTTAGCTCATTTATAAAAGATTTGTTCATAATTTGATAATAATTATAATTTGCTAATAAATTTATAAAAGTTTATACAAGGTGTGTAAACTTTCTCTAATTATTGGTTTGCAGCTTTATTATTTACCCTTGATCAAAAAACTAAAAACAAAGTTCGTAGACAAAAAATTAGCACCTATTTTCGTCTTCTTAAAATTTTATGTACAGGATGACTTTTTATAAACCTTCCCAGTGGTAAACCTTATATTATTGGTTCTAGAAGGCTGAGACAAAAAGAATTTAATATAAGAGTACTTTGTCCAAGGCAAATGATATTGTTAAAAACATATTTTTTTAGATTATAAAAAATTTGCAATATTTATTTATACTCAAAAGCAAGTGCGTGAAACCTTGGATGGCTTAGTCTCAATTCTAGATCAGATAATACAACTTCATCTTTAATGCGCCGCAGGGAAAAATTTTGGGAAAACTATACTATAAATCTCATATTTTTACCAGTTGTTTAAAGATGATAGAAAATGTTGACCTTGATAGTAAACTGGAGTTTCTAACTTCCTAACAAAGAAATTGGAAATTCGAAATTCTATATGCTCTCATATTTTTACTAGTTGCAAATGTAAAAAAATGGCCTGAAATGAAATTAAACTAACATTGTAACAGTCCGTGATTTAAAAAAGTGGTTAGGGTTATCTAGTAAGGAGGGCTTGATTCCCTGACACTGCAGCTGTGTTGTGTTTTTGCTATGTGTCTTCCTAATCTAAGAGGTTTGACGACCTTGCGAGGAGCAGCAGCCCCTTTATTAGGTTTCTCTGGCATTTAGCTTCTCTGGAGGGGTCGGCCTCCACGAGGTTTTGTGTTCTGCATAAGGTTAGGGCTGGGCACTCAAATATGATGTGAGCGGCTGATTCGTCATCCTCATCACATAGTCTGCAGGTGGGTTCGTCTCTATAGATTCCCATCCTGTGCAGGTGTTCTCTCAGTGCGCAGTGACCGGTTAATAGCCCCGTCACTTGTCTGGTTTCTTTCCTATTTAGTTTAAGGGTTTCACAGGTGAGTGATGCTGAAGTGATGCCAACATTATTTTACTGTGGTTTTGCCCCTATATTGAATGACAGTGGTTTCGATATTCTTCGTGCACCCATCGCTTGACATAACCACGTATCGAGGATTTTGGAATTCCAAATACAGGTTCAGGTCCTATAAATGGTCTTTCTAATCCTTTTCCTGCTAAAGAATCCACGTGTTCATTGCCTGCCTGTGTGCCCCGGAACCCACTCAAGGGTGACTCTGTTGTGTTTCGCTAGGCTTAGGAGGGTTTGAAGGCAGTTCCACACTAACTTTAAGTGAATTTTTTGGCAGGTCAGAGCTTTAAAAGCTGCTTGTCTGTCTGAGACTATTGTTATAACTTTGTTGAGATATCTTCTTCTCAGGTTTTCCTGCAGATAAGTCTCTATGGCACGTATTTCAGCTTGGAATACTGTGGTATGTTTCCCCAGTCTTGATCCACTGTCCATCTTGGATCCGTCCGTATACCATACCAATTTTCCTGACTCTACTAGTGATTTATCCGTCTTGTTTTCCCAGGATAGCTGGGTCTTAAACGGCTTGTTCGTGTGTCTTTAGCACAGCGAGATGGTGACGATTTTCGCAATCTTAGTAGGTCCCAAATGGTTAGCATACCACTGGTCATTGCATTTCAGTCTGTATTTAGAATGGTCTTTATAGCAGCGGTTGGTGCAAGTCGCTGGAGTTTGAAGAGCTCCAGTTTTGCAGTGCTTTGTTCAGTCTTCGGCCACCATACTGTGGTGCCGTAGGTTATTTTGGGTTTTACTACCATCGTGTATAACCAATGGGTTATGTGTGGTGCAAGTCCCCAAGTTTTCCCTACAGCTCTTCTGGTGGCCATTAGCGCCATTTTGCTCTTGTTAATGGCGTAGGCAATATGCGCGTTCCAGGTTAGTTTTGCATCCAGGATAATCCCGAGATATTTTACCTCTTGGGCATATTGTATCTGTTTTCCAAAGAAGGTGGGGTTGATAGTCCTTCCAGCTGCCTTTTTTTCGTGAAGGATATTAGCTCTGTTTTTTCGGAATTTACCTTGAGGTCTACCCGTTTGCACCAGTCTTCTACGATTTTTAGGGCTTGTTGCATTTGCCTTGATATTCTGTAAAGGTTTTTCGACGATATCGTCGGCATACCCTTGGGTATAGACGCCTTTATTATTAAGTTTGTTTAGGAGTCCGTCTACAACTAGGTCCCACAATAAAGGTGATAGGACCCCTCCTTGTGGACATTCTTTGGCTACCGTGACCTCCATTGTGTCTTCGTTTAAAGTAGCTTGTACCTGTTTTTTTTGAAGCATACTATCTGACCATCTATCCATGATGTGGTTGATGTTGTGTCTAGACAGGGTAGTGTTCATAGATTTAAAGGAGGTTTGATCAAATGCTCCTTCTATGTCAAGGAGGGCTTAGTTAGGGTAAAATCTAGACTTAATTTGTTGCTTTAATCTTCTTATAAATATGCTGCAGACGAAAATTTTAAGAAATTATACCAAAAATTCCATATTTTTCAAAATTCATTTTTCAAAACTTTTAATCTTTGTATAACATAGTACCTAATATAACTATGTGACAAATATTTTTAGTCGAATGAAGTTATTTTGACGCTTTCTAAATCATTTATTTTGTGCATAATAGTGAGTGAGTAAACACAAACATTTCAAGAACACTAATATTCCAAGAATATTTGTACTAGAAGGGGTTTTTCGTGTACTATTTATGACATGATGATAAGGATATTAATATTTTTTAAATATTCTTATAACAGGCGAAAAACCCTCTGTGGATAAAAACTGTAATGTAACATAATTTAATATAATAGAGGAGTAATAGTTACTAATACATATATTTAAGAGTGTTTTTTTAAAAATATTGCAGTTAAAATCTCTAAAATTTTACATAACGGAGGTCCTTAGTATATAACAGGAATATATAAAAATGGATATTCTATTTATATTTTTTTTTCAAGGGTATCAAGGGGAAATCTTGCATAAGACGCCCGAACTTTTTTCCTGCCCGAGTCATTTCTCCTCTACCAGGAGAGCCCGGGTAGTGTCGGATTCCTACCGACTAAAACTCGATTGCGACTCCGACCTACCAGGTGGCAAGCTACAGTCACTGCACTGCAGCCATTACTGGCTTATTTTGCACCCTCTTAGTTCATAGGCTAACCACTCCATTAGTTTTATCCCCTGCGCAAGTTTGTACAGGTCCTTAATGGAGTAGTCCCCAGTCAATATTGGGTCTAGTTTAACTACCTCAAATATTAGATGCTTTTTGCGATCCAGTGCCTCGCATTCGCATATTACATGTTCTACTGTTTCTGGTTCCTGATTGCATAGTCTGCAGCTCAAGTCTCCGTGATACAGGCCCATGTTGTTTCATATTAATAATACATGAAAACCCCCACTGTAAATGATTCATATCACATTTATATTATCTAAAACGAATATTCCTAGAATATTTGTGTTTACAGGGTGTGCAATCTCTCCCAAGCATGAACAGGACACCTTTTCGCCAACCCCGATTTCGGCCGCCCCGGGCGATCACCCGGTCGCCCGGGGTCTGATGCAGGCTTACGGTATAAACAAGATATAGCTAATAATAATAATAATAACAACAGTAGTAAATTTATTTTCATGCAAAAAAGTTACAATCAATAAATTACAATAAAGTCGATTATATAACTAAATGGTTTTTAGCTTATGTGCAAAAGGACCTGAGAGTCAATTATTTAAGACCCAAGCCCTGCACATACGTCACAAACTTTAAAGATGGAGTCACTTGTTTTTTTATTAAAAAATAAGTGCTTTCCATATACGGTTCCTTTTTATGACAACAGTAACCCTATATCGTAATATTAGATCCAGTTTCTTCTACTTTTATACTCTGGCGTAAAAAACTTACATGAGCAAAAGGTTTGATGTTCCCTAATGCTTTGTACCCGCTGCCAAACTAAAAGAATATTTTGAGTTAGGTTTCAATAATTTCTTTGACAGGTAGGTATGACAAAAATATCAGTTATTGTTCAACAGGCCACGAGAAAAAAAAAAGATAACAAATATCTGCGTTCGGTATTTACGTCAGATTGACCTCTCTAATCTCAATCGTAATCGTATAGGTAAATCCAAACCGTTCAGTAATTTAGCTCCGATCAAGATTTCTATTCTCACCATAGCCTTCAACTTGCAGTAAACTGGAGATTCCTTAATCTTCTGAAGATTAATTTGTTACCCATAAAGTGCCACCAAAAATCGAGGTTGATGCGCGCGACAAAAAACTTGAAGTGGGCAATCGATCCAGAGCGTTTTTTAATTGCAATAAATCTAGATTAATCCATGATCACGTGATCAAAAACCGTTGCGTCCACAAGGCAAATTCCGAATGCAGCTAATATTTTATTTTATTAATGTTTTAGGGTAAAAATTAAAAAAATTATTTGAGTTAAATAAAAATGGATTTGATTGAAAGAAATATTTGTTTAAATAGACTGAAACAAACGTGTTCTCGAATGAAAGTCATTTTTTATTGGTTCAAAACTCAAAATTAGATTTGAGTGAAACAAATTTTTGTTTAGTCCAAGTAAAAATTTATTTATAATAGTCAAATTCACGAAATCTTGAAATTAAATTAAACTGTGTATTTAAAACAAAATTCTCTACCCATTCCTTTGATTCCACTATCAACAACATTACAGTATTATACTGGTCAGTGGTTGTCATGCTTCCAGAGTAGTCCCATAGTTTCATCAGAAACTCCACACATTGCTTGCCTTTTTCTGCTCCAGGTACACTTCGCGACACATAAAACGCATACGCCGATTTTATATGCAATATTTCCTTTACGATTAAGCAACTTTGTTTATCACAAAGTGTTATGTTTTGTTGTCAGAGTCTCGTCCAACTTAAAAATGCCACAATAGCTGAGAGCTATCGGAATTCGATAAAACTAGATGGATGTTGGTCTGTTCGTCGGGTCGCCGATCATTACAGACGAGACAAGTTCACTATAGTACGACTAAAACAAAATACGAAGAAGAAGGAAGTGTTCGACAAAAGAAAGGAACTGGCTTGACCAAAGTCAGCATACCCCAACAGGATCAGCAAGTCATTAATTTCCTGGAAGAACACTTGATTCCAAAAAAAAACTGATACATTCCATTACTGTATACTCTTTTAAGGCACCAACAGCTTAGTATGACTGACAGTTCAAATTATCACTCGAGTTATAGAAGACGGCTGGTATATAAGAAGAGCGGCCACCCATTTTGGAGTTGATAAAATGACGATAATGTGATGCAAAAAGCACTGGATTGAAAATAATTCTGCGGATAGGAAAGATGGATCAGGACGACCAAAAGTAAGTTCTGAAGTGCAAGATGAGAGACTTGTTGACCATCTCAGACAAAATCCTTTTTCAACGTCGGTTGAAGCAGCTAATGTAACATTATTTCCGGTTTCTTTAGCAATAGTAAATAGAAGATTAACGAAATCAGACGTCTCTTGTTGAGTTGCTGCAAAGAAGCCTTTTCTAACAGAAGAACAAAAAGAGGCCAGAGTGATTTTTACACTGAACAACGTTCTTCGTGATAATGACTTCTGGGAGAGGGTGGTTTTCACTGACGAAAAAAGTTTTCAATCATCTTCAAGTAGCAGGAGAATTTCAGTTTATCGTCCACCAAATTCTAGATTTGAACCCGAATATACAAACCAAATTAAAAAATCTGGACATGTTTCTGTAAACATGTGGGGCTGGCTTAGTGCTAGAGGTTTGGGATTTTTTTGGAGAATCGAAGGAAGATTCAATAGTCAACGATATATTGAAATCCTTGAAAACATTATGCTGCCATCTATACAGGCTTCACATGAAAATAGTGACTTCGTTTATCAGCAGGACAACTGTCCAGTACACATGGCTAATGTTGTTCCCCAATGGTTTCAGAATAATAATATAGAAACACTTCCTTGGCCATCCAACAGCCCTGACCTTAACCCAATGGAAAATATATGGGGTCGAATCGTTAAAATAATATACCAAAGGAATTGGAGACCACGAAATGCTAAAGAGTTAAGTGATGCTATTTATCGCGCATTGAATCAGCTCTCAGAATACCATCAGTATTTTCAAAATTTAACCTTTTCAATGCCCAGACGCTTGCAGCTTCTAATAGAGGCAAAAGGTGATCTTAGTAATTAAACTATTTATTTTGGTTCTTTTTTAAGCTGAGTTAATTAGTATTAAGTTTACCATCGTTTTTGTCCTAATCCAAGTTTCCTATTCGTCGAGATGTTTTCAATCCAGCGTTGTTTCCATCGTATTATTGTTATTTTATCTAGTTCAAAATGGATTACCGCCCTCTTTATAAAATAGCCTTCGTCCGTTACTTAAGTGATAATTTGATATTGTTCAATGAAGACTTTACTAAAACATTATTTTTGCTGATATTTTACTATTATGCAAAGTTTAATATAAAAATAAGGTTGCCTTTAAAAGTAAAAAAATATTTTCAGTTTTAGAGACCTTTTTTAAACAATATGACTAATTGATGTACTTTTGAAATTTTTAGGCATTTTATCTGGTAGTCCGTATATATTATACACTTTTAGAAAGGTCAATTTTGTGACTGCATGTATGCGTTTTTTTTTTAAATCAAGTGAACATCTATTTTCCGCGGTCAAAGAAGCAAAATTTACTATTTTCCTGGTAACTTCACTAAGGCAGCTAGAGCAGTCGCGGCTAAGATATCGCAAAGCAGCCAAGTGAGGAAAGAAAGCAATCCATATTACTTTTTGCTCTGAACTATTTTGGCGACAGGTAGTTTTTATCGATGAAAAAATTTTTCAATAACACAAAACGACCAATAACAAATTTTGGGTTTATCGGCCCTCGAACACAAGATATGTAGAGCGGTATATTGCCGGTAACGAAGATCGAGCCGGAAAATTTTCTGTCAACGTGTGGAGCTGAATTTTGGCAAGAGGGTATTGTGCGCTTTTAAGAATCCAAGGAAGGTTTACATGATACAAAATATTATGCTTACGGAAATATCAGCTTTATATCTCGAACATGCCCAATACACACAGCCAGGATTTCTAATCAGTGGTTCAGGAAGCATTATATTGAACTTTTGCCATGACCAGCAAAGATCAAAATTCAATATTCTTCCACGAAATGCTGACCATTTGATGGAACTAATAGTTAGAGCTTATGAAGAGATCGTTGAAGAAAATCCAAATTTATTTGAAAATTTAGCAGACACCATGCCAAGGCGTTTATAAAAAATTATTCAAGGAAATGGTGCAGTGACCAGATACCAAAGTTACTGTTTTTTGATTTTTGTTTATCGATAATTTGTTTATTTCTATTTTTTTTAAAACTATTTTGTTGTTTATAATGCTGATCCTGTTGATGTGTATTGCTTAACCCAAAGCCTTCCACTTCTTTCTTCTTCGTACTTTCCTCTTAGTCGCACTATAGTGGATTTTTTTCATTCATTTTGACTGGCTATTTGACGAAGAGACCAACCTCCTTCTAGTTTTACCAAACTTTTATTGAATTGCTTTTTTTATAATAAAAATTTTATTTTAGAAGTGTGTTATCTTTTTTTTATATTTCGTAACAGCAACCTTAAAACTAAAGGATCAGTAAATATCGGTAAAAATACTTTCAGTCTTCGTAACAAAATTTGTTTTTGTTGGCTAAAAGTGTTAACCTGCAAAAGTCGGTAACAATAAGCAATCAAAATTTTTAAAATATAGACATGTGCCTAACTTCTGCTGTATGCGTTGTATGTGTCGGGAAGTGTATAAATGCAAAATCCTTTGATGGATGCCGGCGAAGTGTTAAACTGGCGTTCGTTAACGGTAAGCGTAGAAGCTCGTGGTCGACCAGAGATCGGTAGCTAGATGTGCGAGGCAGTATTAATAATATGTGCATCTAGCTAATATTATAAGTACCTTCACCATTTTCTCTACATTTGAAGGGCAAAAAATATTTTCTAATCCCTTAAATCAAGTAAGTAAAAATATTTAAGACAAGTATAATTTATTTGCAGTAACAAATTAAGTTCTTAAGTCAACAAAATGTTCGATGAGTTAAATAAATATATGTTAACCCCACCATGTGGTTGACTTTTTAAAAACATTTTTATCAGTGCAATATGTTCAGTTTTAATTTAGTTACCTTATTAGGTATGTCAGTTTTTATGACGTTTATTTGAAAGGGTTTTGAAGGTTTGAAAAAAAATATCAAGAAAAGAAAGAAATAATTGTCAAGAGAACCCTGTCTAAAATTAGCTCAATAACCATACGAAAAGCCCAACATACAAATTAGTTTTGAAAATGACATATTAAATATTTTATTAATAACCTAGCTATTGCCCTCCATTTTGTGTTTAAAATTGTAATTCCCCCCTTTCTCTCACGCTTCTTTGCATCCCCCTTCTACCCCCGATCATTTTAACTACTCCTTCTTCCTTATCTTCTGCACCTCAAATCCCTTTCATCGAGTGCGGCTTTTTCCTGTTTTTTTGCTTTAAATGATCATAACTTTTGTTTTCGTAAACTGATATTGGTAAAAATAAAGCCTTCAATAACACGTAATTGTTACAAAAATCGAAAAATTATAAAAATTGTCATATAAAGTAATGAAAATAATAAACGGAAGTTACGAAATCAATGAAAAATGTTTCTTGACATTTTATGGAGAGTTGTTATTAATAGTATGTACAGGTTATGGAGATAATAAAAGAGAATATGAAATAAATAAAACATGTTGAAGATTTTAATCAATGCCTTTAATAAATTTAATAAATGGCGATCATTGACTGTCGTTTAAAAGTTGTTTTGGAATGTATGTACAAGTTTATGAAAATTATGAACCGGGCATACAAAATACATAAACATGGTTATGAAATTTATGTACATAACAGTCTTTAACTAAATTCATTCCGGTTGTAACTAAAAGCTATGAAAACATGTCTTCTAATCCTTGATCTCATAACACCCTTCATGAAAATCATTCTTAAAGACTCTTTATATTGTAACAACTTTTTTTTGAAACTGTGTCTTGCAGCAGTAAAACCAATAACTCGGTTTGGCCATAAAATTTATGTAGACTTGATTATGATATTGATAAAACTTTACATCGGAGCAAAAATCATATACAAAATACATTGGCTCAATGTATTTTGTTTTATGAAACGGTGCCTTTTTTGGTTCAGTGCAGAGAGACAAAAATTCAAAAAAAAATTTGTTATTAATTTAAGTTAGAAGAAAAAAAATGTTATATGTATATATAGATAGATATGAATATAAAATCTTGCCCAAAGCAAAACCAAATTACCTATAAGTCTACTAATATTGGACAGTTTAAGTTAGTCATGACACGTTCGAGGAATCGAGCCGTATACATGAAATTTGCCGATTGGACATTTCTGTTCTTACATTTTATTACCATGTATTTCTATCTCGCTTTCTTTGGTTTGGCCGTTCGTATTATCAATCTATTAATTTTTTGACTTTCTTCGAAAAAACTCGATACGATTTGTCTCATAACACTACGTTAGCAATATACAGCCCCACCAGCATTTTTTTCTCTGTAAGAGCCGGAAGAACAAAGAGTAAGACGCTACTAGGCCGGTTGCAAAATGGGCACCATCACATAGAGCAAATTACTTCTATTAATAAACCCATAAGAATTTATAAAAGATCTGCGTAACTCTCGTAACACCTATCCGTACAATAAGGGTGTTCTGGAATCAACTGTACAGTAATATACTTCTATTGATAGAACCTGAACTCCTAAAGTAAGAGAATAAATGTTTTTTTAATGTGGTTTGAATAAATATTTAAATAACCAAATGGGCTTTTAACTATGACTGATTTTTCTTCCACAGTAGGTATTAATGGCGACACCAAAATTATCTTGACAATAAATAAATACTACGCTAAAACTTTACCTATTTTGAAACTCGTACACCGCAATTTGGTTAACGAACACCACTTTACTGCTAATATCCCTATCATTTATTTTAAAAAAATTTCACGCTCCATTGAAATATCTTTGTGTGGAGCTTAAAATACTGTCTGACTAAAAATCAAAAGCGACGAAATATATACAGAAGACATTTTTCTAAGCAAATTATGCATTATTGGTGAATGGTTTAGCGTTTCTGTCTTTTTATGTTTCAATGTTGTTGTTTAAGGTTATGTGAGACTGAGAAATTACGTTTAATTTCAATTGGGCAGTTGACCAACTTTGAGGATAACACAAAAGCAAGGAAAAAGTAGAGAAGTAGATAAATATTTTTATCCACCACCAACCACATAAGTGCATTTTTGTTTTATTAGAGAGATCGGATATGATGGTTATCACCATTTCGCTCTTGTAGTGTATCTTCATAAAGCAAAATTACTAATTATAGAGCTTTTTTTATTTAAAATTGTTGTATTATTGAGCCTAAAATACTCTTCTTAATTCTGTTCTGTAGTAATACCGTATAAATGTTCTTGCAGAAAGAAGCAGAGCTTTTATAGGATATTCCTTTAAATGTTGCTGTAATGACATTCTTACAGAGAGCAAAATTGCAGATAAAACCTTATAGAACACTTTTCATTTAAAATTGTTGTATAATTAAGTCTGAAACTTTAAGTACTTTGCGGTAATTCTGCTCTATAGTAACACTGTATAAATGTTCTTACAGAAAGAAGCAGAGCTTTTATAGTTGCAATGTAATCTTGAGTGCCCACGATACTGTAAAACCAGGCCCACTTTCCTCCCTCAGGCAATCGGTTGTAAAAATTTAAATTTTCAAAATTTGGTGAAATTCTGATTCGTTCCTTAATCACGCAAATTTGGATTAAATATGGTAAAAAGATGGAGTGCAACATGGATTTAAATATTTATTTGTTATTTTGATCAATGATATTATTTTTGTATATCGCTAGTTTAAACTAATATTTTTAAATAATATAAAAAAACGAGTACACGGAAAAAAGGTATTTTAAAAATAAAAGTAAATATATTAAAATTTAATAAATTATTTATTAATATATGTTATAATAACACTCCAATATTTTAAAAAGTATTATAAAAATATATAACAATAACATATTGGCTGCTAAAATTTGGCATATTAAATATAAAAACCCATCGTATTTTATAGTTCTAAATGTATTTTATTAAAAATTAAAAAATATTTTTTTTGATTTAAAAAAATATATATTACCATTAAATGTCTGTTATTTTAAGATTAAATATATCTTTTATTAAGATTTATTAAATTAATTTAATAGATTATTATATTGTCAAATTTAAAATCAAATGTAAAATATTTAAAATAATTATATTATTTATTAATATGTTAGAAAAATCCAATATTTTAAAGATAAATATACAATTACATTAAATTTAGGTATTATATAGACATAACATTAAATTGTTACGAAGGCGGCTCTTCACTCTTTCTTTATTCTGTCTAATACTTTTCTAAAATCCCTTGATTTAGTTTTTGCCTGCTTTGAAGTTTTTCTTTCTTCGCAATTGCGCTTTTCCCTGTACTTTTTTTCTTTTAGCCAAATATTCCTCTTCTTCTTTCCTGGAAAACAATACCAATTTTAGTACAAGAATTATATATAAAATCCTATTCCTATACACAGACAAGTTTACCAGCTAATGTTAAAAAATATGTTAATAATTAAAAAAAAACTTAACCAAGTCAGTGTTGGATTTTGTCCTAAAAAAATTCTATTACAGAACAATATAATTTCTCTATATAAAATTCTTTTGTTGTAATTTAAAATTAGTGTTACCTATGCAAAATGAAAAGAAACAGTTTATTTGGGCATTTTATTTTAATATAATTTGGATCATATTGTATTTGCATTATGAAAAAAGATATGACCAAACTTAAGCGATACAAAAACGCTAAACCACACATTTTAACCCCTGAAATTTTCCACTATCGATGTTGTCAAACGGTACGACAATGGCAAATTTTAAACAGTTTAAAGAATTTTTTTATAAAAGACAAAAATAAGAAAAAAAAATCTATTTGCACCTCGATCTGTTTCAGAACTTACCTTGAAATTCCGCAAAAAGTTCTAGTATTTACCAAACTTCTAAGAGTTTTTGCAAATCATTTATAACTTCTCAAGCTGTTAGTTTTTCTATGCACTTACTATAAACTACTGTAGACCCGGTTTAACAAAAGATTTTCTCAAGTTTCACCCTTTGTCGGTCAAGACACATCCGTCGCATAACGATTGAATATCGAATGACACTTTTTTAAAATTTACTAGTTTGATTTTTAAAATATTTTTTGCACTTCAGTGACTAAAAACGTATTTTACTCCTTCATTTCAGGGACTAAAACCGTACTTTTTATCCCGGGACTAAAATATTTTAGTCCCATTCCTTATTATCAGGCTACATAAATTAACTTAACGCCAGAACAAATGACGACATTTCGAATCAGTGACCCTAACAATATATGGTTCGAAATAAATTAGTTCAAATTAAAAGTATGAAACTAACCAATTATTTTACCTTAATCATCAAATATTCATGGTTCGGTGCTTCCTGTAGAAACCGCTAGATATGTTCCATGTCGAGTATTTTTGATTTTCTTGGGCGGTAGCCATTCCCATTTCTTTTCAAAAAAGCCTTCAATTTTGGATACCTTTCTATGAAGGCGTAGAAGGGTCACACCAGTTTAAATTTTTTTTATTTCTAAAATTTCGTGTTACTAACTCGAAATTTTAAAATTTTGTGTTATTATCTCGAAATTTTAAAATTACATGATATTATCTGAAAAGTTTAAGTCAAAATTTCGTGTTACTATCTTAGTAACACGAGTCGAGTTAGCAAAACGAAATTTTAGAAATAAAGAAAATAAAACTTGCATGTCCCTTGTACGCGTTCGTACCTTCCGATGTCCACGCTTCTTTTTTCCGCAATGAGCTTCGATTTAGTCATTGAATAATGGGGAAAAAGTGCTGAAACCTTGAGGTTTTTGGTATGATGAAAGAAATATGCCAGAAGCACTTTTTCCTGGGTTACGTCAGCAACATCTTGAGAATGACACAATGAAGGAAATGGTGGTACTGTGTTTCGTATATTTTTTCTGATTTGGCGGGCAGCAGCGCTTTCATTGCCTCTGTGGCAGCTTCGTCGATATCCATTTTTCTCCTTTTGGATACACTCGCAAAAATTTTGACAGCTATAGGCTTTGTTTGTATCTTACCATTTGTTTTTTAGTACCTTGGCTACACCCTGGCAACTAAGAATTCTCAGATAAATATGAATTGACTTAACGTCAGAGAGTGAATGGTATTTTGGTTGTCACATTTTTATAGGCCAGTATAATGAAGATCTGGTTTTTTTTTTGAGAAAAAATAATAATAAAAAATTAATAGAAACGGTGCCCACAAGTGCAACAAAAAGTATATATACCATGTGACTAAAGTGTCTTTTTATCCCTCAGCGAATTGTAGCCCTCCCTCCGGTCGGGTATATGTATTTGTATGTAATGTACTATTTTTCACTTGTAATATTTTATATATTTTACGAAGAAATTGTATCAAAATTATTTTAGGTTTAAATAGGTTCGCGTTTTATTTTTTACTTTCTATTTTATACTTTCATCCAAAAATGATTTTAGTAACTGTCTGCAGATAACCAAAGCATGGCTTTTTTGGTTACCGATGCCAAGAATCTTTTTTTTTATCACGGGTACAAAAAAAGATTTTTGTCCGTTTTTTACCCAAAATTAAAGAGAAATGGCGGAAAATAGTAATATTGAAAAAAATCTAATTAATCTTGTCTAAAAATTAAGCCATTTCCGCCAGTTTTCACCAAGTATTTACGAAAAAATCATTGAAAAGCATGGTCAAAATATGAAACTGTCAAAGATTAAAATGTCGCAACCGGTGTCGAACGACACCGAGTAAAAATGCATATCGCTATGGAAACCATTGTTATTTAATTTACCAGCCGCCTTAATTTATAGTGTCAAGATTCTATGTTGCGAGAAGTGCTCTGGGTTCGATATTTTTAAAAGTATTTTCCTGTTTTTCTGGGATTTTTTGATAAAGGTATATAAAAATAGCTTTAACAACTCGCTGCTAAAGTGTGCTTTTTTTACTCGCGTTTTTAAATACCTCGCTGTGCTTGGTATTTAAACCAACGCTTGTAAAAAGAAAGCACTATTTTAGCCACTAGTTGTGAAAACTACTATTATATATATATTTTCCTAAAATTTAATAAAAGGTGATATTAAATTTATATTTTTATAAAAAATATTTTGTAAAATATGCATATTTATTTTTGAAACACATGATATTTAACTGTAAACTTGTAATAAATCTAATTTTAGATTCAAATATTCTAAGTCTAATAGAAAAATATATTTGAAAGAAATACTCCCACGATTTTAAACTTAATATAAATTATATTTAAAATAAATATATTTTCCTTAAAACACAATTTATTCAAAAATACAATGCATTTTTTTCTGTGTAGCTAAAACTGCAAGTCTGAACTGTTTTAGTTTAGTTTAGCTGTGGCTGACCGCTTTTACTATGAATCCCAAGATCTTGACCCTTGACTTACAATCAATTTACGTTCGAAATGACAATGTTATACTGTCTTATTTCAACAAAAACCGAGACCCTGGAGAAACTTGGATCAATTAATCGTCAAAAGCAAATTTCCAATGTAAACTATGCGGAGCGACCTGACTTTCAAGTAGTAGGGTAAAGTGTGCCGAAATTCTCGATAAACTCACAGTAAGTAGGTTTACTATGAGCTTTGCTAGCCCAACAAATGTGATGTATAAACTTTTTCTTCAAACGACCGCCACGGAAAGTTCTACATTACAAAGCATATTAAAAGAAGTTATTTTTTAGTTTATTGTTTACTTGTTAGTTTGTTTAAAAAAAGAAATTGCTAGAGTTCAAAATAATTTAGTGGCCTTTTAACTTCAATAATTTGACAAGAATTGACAGAATTTTAATTTTAACTTTCAACATCAAAATTAGATCATTGTAAAAAACTATTAAAACTAACATAAAAAGGTCAAAAGAATTTTAACAATTTTTTGGATTTTAGGAATTTGAGCAATAAACAAGAAATAAAATAAAGGACGTTGCTGCTACAAAAGGTTTGTTATTATTATTCATAGTTTTTCATAATAAGGAATGTTCTTTCAAAATATTTCCACTCTCAAGAAAAAACCTTTTTGTTTAATTTGCCGGTCCCTTGATCCTTTTCCGGTCCCACTTTTGGCCAATTTGGCTATGACTTCTTGTTGACAGCTTTTAGCTTTTGTGTTTTTTGGCAGTCTTGACACTTCTAAAAAAGCTCTTTTAAATTTGTTTCAAAAATCAATGGCGTAGGCAGAAATCGACTCTGGATGCCTATTCTTGAATTTTGGAGAAATTTTAATCCCCAGGGAGATTCTGAGATTTCTATTCCCACAAAATTTCCCTCCTTTTCGAAAAGCGGTATTCTTCAAACTAGGGATGGAAATGATAGAAGGAAAACGGAAACAATGTTGGCAAATCAATTAGAATAATTTCTACCAATCAAAATTAACATGGTAACATGTGTATTTACGGTGCCCTAACCTCGTTTTTCAAAATAAATATTAAATTTTTGTGGTTTTGTTTTGTGGAAGTTTTCAAAGATGGCGAAGGGTTTTAGAAAATGGGTTATTTTGACCCCCCCTGGAAATTTTTTATGTGTGCTGAAATTTGCACTAAATAGCCTTGTTATTTCTATGTGTTTCCATGTAACGTTTGTTTAAATCGGTTAAGAAATAATAAAATTTGCAGTTTTACATTTTATGTATCTTTCTGACGCCGGAATACAGTTTTATCAAAAATTTAAAACTTTCTGACAAGCTAAAAGTCTAATTTTTATGTGATTATTGTCAAAATGACATCTCTTTAAAATTCAAGATGCGGAATACTCCATGTTTTATCACATAAAGAGCATCAAACGTAAAACTGCAGAACTTTCTTATTTCTTAACCGATTTAGGCAAAGTGCTCGTGTCTATATATTTTAAAAGAATAATGCCATTTACTGCACATCTCAGTTTTATTACAGTGGAGCACATACAAATTTCCCAGGGGGGGGGCTGAAAATTGCCTATTTTTTAAAACCGTCCGCAATCTTGGAGTTTAAAGAGATGTCAATTTTGACAATAAATGCATAAAATTGTTTTCTTCTTGAAAAAAATGTTAAATTCAGAATTTCGGATAATTAATGCGGAAGTTATAAGAAATCCAAAGTCCGGTTTTTTTGGAACACCCTATATTTATTAAAAATAAGTCATAAGGATCTTGTGATTTTGATTATAAAGATTTGTGATCTTTTCTGTGCATAATAGATTTACTTATTATAAGTAGTTTTAGTTGAAAATATTGTTACCCATGTTTACCTTGATGTTGTAGAACTTTTTACAGTGTTAGCTATCTTTATACCTATATGTTGCCTTATTTTTAGTAAAAAAACTGTTCTAGTTATAAGTTTGGGACTGATTTTAGTAAGTAAGATTTTTTTTATTAGATAAAATAATGCCAATAAACAAGTCGATTATAATCATCCATGTTTTTTGAATTTGAAGTCGAAAAAATAAAAAACCTAACAAAACATTGAAGAAAGACTAAACAAAACACTAGTTTTTGCCTTAAAAAACTTCGAATAAAGTCCAACTAACAGAAAAGAAGTTTTTAGAGTCAAAAAATTTTAAAGAAACTTAAAAAAACGCAAAAATCCACAGACAAATTTTACGTTTATTCAAAATATCACAATTCCGCCTATTTTTCCCATTTCTCTCACTAATTACCAATAGAATAAAAATTTCTCTAGAGAGTAGAAATTTCCCTTATTTTTTGAGAGAGATTTTTCAAAAATAGTGCATTTTTTATTTTGGGGGAACCACGCCCATTTTGGGACGGTTAGCCAACGGATTTCTATTCTCTGGAACTCAAAAATAGGCACTCTGGGGGGGGTTTTATCATTTAATAAAAAAAAACTACCTACCTATGGCAAATTTTTGAAAATTAGATTAGCCTATTGCTTGAGTTCTTGAACTGAAGTGAGGAGAGAAGGGCGGTTTAATAGGTGTTGAGATAAAAGAAAGTTTCATCTATCTCATTTGCAGATTTTTCAAAATTAAAAATGCTATTTTTTACGCGTTTCAAGTGTTGCTGACAAAAAAATTGCTTAAAATTAAACAAAATTGTAAGATAAAACAAGTAATTCTTTAGCTTTTTTGTAAAATATTTTTGAAAAAGTAGATTGGGTTAATCTTCAATTGCGCCGCAGATGAAAATTTTAAGAAAAATTATACTAAGAATGCCATTTATTGCACGTTTTGAATGCTGGTGATAGAAATTCTTTAGAATTAAACCAAAATTGTAACAATTAATAATGTCATAGCACCGCAGTAAAATTTTTTAAAATTTAAGTGATCGCACCACGCCCATTTTGGAACGGTTAGCCAACGAATTTCTATTCTCTGGAACTCAAGAATAGGCACCCTGGAGGGGTTTCATCATTTAATAAAAAAAAACTACCTACCTATGGCAAATTTTTAAAAATTAGATTAGCCTATTGCTTGAGTTCTTGAACTGAAGTGAGGAGAGAAGGGCGGTTTAATAGGTGTTGAGTTAAAAGAAGGTTTCATCTATCTCATTTGCAGATTTTTCAAAATTAACCCTTAAATGCGCCGCGGGAAAAGTTTTTGAAAAAATTACACTAAAATGCTATTTTTTACGCGTTTCAAGTGTTGCTGACAAAAAAATTGCTTAAAATTAAACAAAATTGTAAGATAAAACAAGTAATTCTTTAGCTTTTTTGTAAAATATTTTTGAAAAAGTAGATTGGGTTAATCTTCAATGCGCCGCAGATGAAAATTTTAAGAAAAATTATACTAAGAATGCCATTTATTGCACGCTTTGAATGCTGGTGATAGAAATTCTTTAGAATTAAACCAAAATTGTAACAATTAATAATGTCATAGCACCGCAGGAAAATTTTTATAATTTAAGTGATCGCACCAAACACACGTCACAAACCGGAGTAAAAAAGTGGGGGAGCTATAGCTCCTGGGGGGGGGGGGGTTTCACCCCCAAACCTACGCCCAAAAATGCACTTAGATCTATAAAATGAGTTGAATCCGGAGGAAATAATAGAAGCTGCTTCAAAAGTCACCTTCGATTTTCTGCCTGAAAAATGTAAAGGGCACTACCAGCAGAACTTTGATACGTTTATAAACTGGTGCGAATTAGAAAACGTTAAGAAAATTAATGAAGATGTATTAGGAGCATATTTTTCGAAAAAATCGACCGCACATTTTTAATGCTCAAAGTCATATACTATAAATATAGGTAAATATAGGACTAACCTAGAAATCTGTCCTTCATGAGTCGTTTTATCTTTATTTTGCTTCAGAAGTTGGCCATGGTCGGCCATAACTGGTCGTCAGTCATCACTGAATTAGTTGTGTGAAAATAATAGGTACTACAATAATTTTTCTAATGTTTTTTACAATTTTGCTTGTACAAAAAAACCATTTCAAACCACAAAAGTTTACTTGTTTTTTTTTTAGTTTTAATCTTAAAAGGTACTGGCCTTAGCGGCAATGGCTATCTAGCCAGCAAGAAGCAGGGGGCTAACATTTTCTTATTAGGGGACTGTTCATAAATTACGTAATATGGCTAGGCGTTGACGAAAGTGGTGGGTATTAAAATGGTTTTTCTGATCGTTTGAAAAAAAAGTACGTACGATATACGACCGAAAAGTGTCTTTACAGGTCTATCAACATAAATACCTATTAAGTAGTATTTACACAGACGAATATTCCTTTGATTTTCGAAATGAAAACAAACATTCGCGCAAATTATTTATTTAAAGATTCGCGCAAAAGCTTCGGGCCAAAAGGTTCGGGGTACGGGTAAAAAGGTTGGTGGTGTTCGGACAAAATTTGCTGAATCATTGTAAATCATTGGACTGAATTGTAATATAAACACTGAATTTTAAAACCTTTCCGACGGGGCTTGGTGGTGGGGTTTGGTGATGGGTTTTGATTATAAAACCTGAACACTTAATTAATGAAAACCAAAAAAGTGATAAGGCAAAGCAAAAATTAGGTACTAACTTATTTAGTAGATAGACACTTAAAATAAATATTTTCACGCATCGGTATTGGTATACCTAACGTGTTCAAAACAAAGCCAAAAGACACTACATTTTTCACTTGTTTACGGCATATTTCGAGCGAGGTCTGCTTTTATGATGGATGCAATGGGAGAACAGCTGACACCTCGCGTTGCGTATGTTGGTACGTTTGTAACGTTACGTACAACCGCCCGTATGCAACGAGTGGAGTCAGCTGTTCTACCATCGCATTTACCAGACCTCGTGCGAAATATACCGTAAACAAGTGTCTTTTGGCTTTGTTTTGAACGCGTTAGGTATAGCGATACCGATACGTTGAAATATTTACTTTAAGTGTCTGATATATACCAACCTCAACACCTACCACCCCGCAAATAATAATTTTTCGTTCTCCGTCGGTTTTTACTATTTAATCGAAAAATAAAATAAAATATTTTTGGTGTTCGAATTTAATTTCAAGAATTGAGGTCAGTGATGTGAGACCAAAAATATTATCTATTCCCACTTTCAAAAATATATTACCACAAAACCTTGCGAAAATTTGCCAGAATGTTCGTGGCAAATGTTCGCTGCAAATGTTCGTTGCAAATGTTCGAGTGTTTGGACAAACATATATGCATATCCTAAGTACGTCAAAATTCTTATTTTAACCGTCCGTACACTTTGCGACACATAAAACGCATACCCTGATTTTATATGCAATAGGCCAGCCAACACCTTTCGCTTTAGTACCCTTTTACACCTATGCAGCCGCCATTTATGACACTGTTGACAGTTATTACATTAGTGAATTGTCAAAATGGCCGCCAAATACGTTCAAAGTCCACTATAGTAAGACTAAAAAGAAAATACAAAGAAGAAGGATCTGTACGATGAAAGGAAGGAACTAGCTTGACCAAAGTCAGCACACCCCAACAGGATCAGCAAGTTACTAATTTCCTGGAAGAACAGCCATTTTCCACGGCCAGAAAAGCAAAATTAATAGTTCATTTTCCTGCTGCGGTAAGAACTGTACTAAGACGAATAAAGAAGTCGGGGCTGAGATGTCGTGTTGCAGCTAAAAAGATACGGCTAAGTAAAGAAAAAATGCAAGCCAGAATACTTTTTCGAGACAGAAAAACGAATTTTGGCGACAGTTAGCTTTTACCGATGAAAAAATGTTTAATCCCATCGAGAAGGTATGGGAGCTCATTGCAAAAAAGTTATCAAAATTTAATATTCGTCCACAGAAGCTAATGGTTAGAGTTTATGCAGAAATGGTAGAAGAAAATCCAAATTTATTTGAAAAGTTAGCAGCAGACTCCATGTCAAGGCCTTTATAAAAAATTATTCAAGCAAATGTTGCAATTGCCAGATACTTAAGTTAATATTTTTGATTTTTGTTTATCGATCGGTTTTATATTTTTATTTTTTTTTCAGTATTTTGTTGTTTATAAAACTGATCCTGTTTATGTGTATTGACCTTTCTTAACCTAAATCCTTCCAGTTCTTTCTTCTTTGTATTTTCCTTTTAGTCGCACTATAGTGGACTTGTTTGATCCATTTTGACCGGTTATATAACGAAGGGGCCAACCTTCTTCTAGTTCTGCCAAAATTTGATTGAATTTATATATAATAAAATTTTTGTTTTAAAAGTATTTTTTTTATATATTTCGTAACAGCAACCTTAAAACTATTGAACCAGTATATCGCTAAAAATGCTTTCAGTCTCTTAACAAAATTTTTTTATGTTGTCTAGAAGCGTTAACCTACAAAAGTCAGTAACAATAAATAAGCAAAATTTTTAATACATAGACATGTGCCTCACTTCTGCTGTATGCGTTTTCTGTGTCGGGAAGTGTACGTTTGCGGCGTTTCACGGCAGGCTTTAACCACTATGGCATTTAACTGTCAACAGTGTCACATAGCGTTAGTAGTCGGGCATTTTTGGCACGACCAAAAACTATCTAATATATCTTTTTTACATTTCATTCCGAATTACTGTGGACCAGTTTTTTGACATTGACAATGACAGTTTCATTTAGCTTCTGTGTTTAGTTGTCATATTGAAATTGGTCTGGAATATTTGGAACGGGGTTTACCTTACATTTTTCTACTAAAAACGTAATACGCCGCATAAAAACACTTTGAGCTTAATTTATAACATATTTTAAACGCTGATGATTAAAAAAAATTATTTTAAATTAAACTAAAACTGTAAATGTAACCAATGATGTAGTATCGTCAGCTGTGAACGAAAAATACTTTTCATAATTTATTCGCCGCTTATTTTTTATTCAACTATGCCGGTTTGTATCTGTTAAAGCCTCATTATATTTTTTAATCTAAAATTAATTAATCAAAAAATTTAGTTATTAGTCTGAGGCTAATTAACTTGTATAAAAATGCGTAGGTAATTAAAAAAGCGATTTAAAAACTGTATATTGTTTTGTTCTTACCAAGTTCCACGGCAAATTTTGAACCGTGCATTTTATGGGAAAATAATTCTTATGGATGTTTGATCGGAGTAGTATTATTTACTGTTACATCTCTTTTTAATCTGAGGTGGATGCTTATGTGATTACAAAATTGAATGTCACATCAGGACCATTCATTAAAATATATATCACATAAATGTTTAAACATCCACATGAAAGGTATTAAACATTGTTAACTTCAATTGTACACCTTAATTTCTTGTCACAATCGCGCCTCCCCACATCTCAAAAGGCTTGTTTTCGTAAATGTATTTTTACGTCGCAGCTGACCACATATAATCTTGACCACCTACAACAACGTTTTTGCCACATAAAAAAAATGGAATTGTTGAATTTTTAAATTTGTTAACGCGGTCTTCTAGTTATTTATTTATTTATTTAAACATTTTTTTCAGTACCTGCAAAAGTAATTTGGGCAGTTGCTGGCAAAGACGCCGAATTACCCTGTGACGTTACGCCTGCACTACCGGGAGACAACGTTACCATGATTTTTTGGTTTAAGGATACTATTGGAATGCCCTTATATAGGTGAGTTTTATTTATATCCTTTTTCTATCAGCGCTTGAAAACATGATTGCAAAGGTAAAAAATTTTTAAAGGTGATCTGTATGCAATATAACGTCAAAGCAATCCATGACCTACGGAAAAGGAATCATATATTAAAAAGCTTATACATACATGATTACACTACTTACCCAAGCAAGACTTGTAAGGAAGATCTATAATCTATATCTAAGATAAATTTAATCCAGGTATCTTTTGGATCAATAAAGACGTGCTGTTTTTTTTTGCTCTCATGCACAATTACGATTTTGTGACATCCGCCCGTTAGTCTTGCTTAATGAAAGTGCCCTTCCTTCAGCTTATGCATCAGTAGCGGTCTCAGCTTTTTTGAAGGAGGAGGTGGTTTAAGAAAAGTTGGGCTGGGTCCGCATATACGAAAAAACAAAATTATATTTATAAGCAATATTGTATACTCTGGCGGATTTAGTCTCAATAATAATTGTTTTTTCCAAAATCATGTATTTAGTCCGCCTAAAGTCAAGCGAAAATTATAGAAGTACTTATTAATATTATAGTGCTGCAGACAAACATCGACGCAAAAATAAAAAAAGTCACTAAAAATGCAATTTCTTACACGTTTTGAATAATAATGAAGAAAATAGCTTAAAATTAAACTCAAATTAACGCAGTTATGATGCTACAGGCAAAAATTCTTAATTGGCCTTTTTCGCCCTTTTGTAAAATATTTTTAAAAAATATTGCTTGGTTTGGCTGTAAAGAGTGAGCCATAACCCCTTTTCTGGCACCGCCACTGTGCATATATGGACAGTACAACTTTAGTTTTTACTTCAGTCTCTTCAGTTATCAACTTTAGGACAGCATGTTATTGTATTGTATTACATACTATTAAACATCTTTAAGGAAGTAAACAGGCACCTTTTTTACAACATAACACAGATTCGGTTCGGTTGAAGTAATTAATTTGGACGTTTTTTTTAACTTCTTTTTATTTTAATCGCCTTAGGAGCATAACCCTATTGGAAAGATTAACACACCAGGACGAACCCGTTTCAGGTGACTTAGATAAGTGCCAGTGCGGAACGATGCCTATTTGTGAGTGACTCAAATTTGAAAATCGAAGTGTATGATGGTGCTGAATGATGTTTGGGGAGGGTGACCAGTGGAACCACTGATGAAAAAATCAAAAAAATTGCTCTAAGTCGTCTCTTATTCTTGACAAAATGTCCCTAACATTCAAAGTTCAGCCAATTCTGATATTTATTTGAGTCTGACACTGACAGAAAAAAAGTATCTACTCTTAAAGTCAATAATATATCTTGATTTCTACGAATCAAAGCGTAATTACCAGGTCTCCTTAAATGGCACCAGTAGGTGCAAAGGTGCAAGAAGGCTGTACAAAATGAAAACAAACCGCCAGCCATCCTTGATATGTCTATATCTGTAGTATAAAAATGGTGACCTCACAGTAGTTGTTGTAAACTTTTTTTGAAATATCCTCCGCTTTTTATAATTTTTGATAAAGTTAAAAAAGATACAACTTTACTCGGGGCCAAACTGTGTTTCTTTTTCTAAAAACCACTATTTCAGTAGCTGTTTGTGAAAGCTAAGTACTACACAATTTTTTAAACTTCAAATTTGTACTACTCAGAAAAATTAAATTGTCGTAGGCTATATCAGAAATAAAAAGCAATAGACAAGTGATATCAGAGAGATATATAAAAATTTTAAAAATTATGAATGTGTACTTCTTTATAATGAACATTTCCCAATGTTTTAGGCCGCTGAAGACTTTAACAATCACTCCAACTTCTCACAAATACATCAGCGGAAAGAATTTCCTAATAGCCGGTAAAAACCCCAATCCCCCATAGCGCAATTAATTAGAGTATTAGACTAGTGTTGTAGAGGTTTCAGTTTTAAATCGTAGTTGAGCAGAAACTTAATTTCCTCGCCCTGCGTTAAAAAAAATTTAGAAAAACCATTTCTGTATTTAATCTTTTAAAATTTCAAGTGTTAGCTTTTTACCAAACGATATAGATAACAAAGATGCAGTTTGTCTGTCTGCCTCTCTGTCTGAATGTCTGTCTGTCTGTCTGTTTTTTTCAATATCACGCAAAAACTAGTGGCTGCATTCACTGATCTCCTGGGGAGTAGCTTTAGCGCATCAATATCGGTTAAAGGGAACAAAAGTTATAGCCATTTAAATCAAGACAAACGGGAGAAAACGGGTAAAACTGAAGGCGAAGCTGTTTATTTATAAAAAGCCTATCTACTCTAGCGACTAAAAATTAATTATATATTTAAGATTTATTTGTTTCTGGAATTTTATGTCATAAAAATTTGAAAAGGCTTAACGACCGCAAAGGAAGGTAAAAACCATCTATTTAAGGCTATTATTTCTTCCCAGATTTTAAGTAAAAAAAAAGTACAACTGGCAACGCCTTGTTCTTTAATTTTTTAATCTTTTGCCAGAGTGCACAGGCATCAGAATTAGCTGTAATTTTTCAGGGGTGATCATTTTTTAACAAAAATATCCGAAAGAATTTTCAAAATTCTCAATTATTTTTTCTTCAAAATGAAAGCTCTGGTGCTGTCATCTATTCCAAAAGCCTCAAAATAATTTCGGTTTAAAACAAAGCCGATTTAAAAAAAAATAGAGAAAAACTTACAATTTCCTCTGGGTTACATTTTTTCTTTTTATATTTCCTTGCTTTAGCGAAAATAAAAACTAATTTTTCTTTTTTCTAAAAGCCTGTGCACTCTGGAAAAGAAAACCGATCAATCAATCACACCACTGGTAACTGCAGGTGTTTTGTCAACAAGCTTTAAATCGGGCCACAGTGGGACAGAAGAGTATTTTTACGTTTGCCGACAGAAAATCATTCGAGGTTTCTAAAACAAATATGAAACCACTCCGCGTGTGAGGTCGCCCTTCGAAAAAGGCCTAGTGCTGCGCGGGCAGTACTCTGAGTCTATCAAAGAACCAAGAGAACTTGACTGGCTCGCTGGGATTACTAGGAATTCGTATAGAAACATTTGCCGCCCATAATCCCACATAATTTTATTTTTATTTTGATTTAACCATTTTTTTAAATTTAAATTATTGCGCCATAGTCAAGTGCAAGTGTACTAGTGAAATGTTGGAGTGTAAACTCAGTTTCAAAAATACATGGGTACTTGAGTACTAACAAAACAGGACAGTAAAGTTCCATTTAGAGGTTGGAAAGACTCTTGCTAGTCGTTGACGCTCCTTTTAAAAATAGAATACGATTATTTCGTCTAGCGCCAGTAGCCGATTTTTAAATCTGCATGCTTTTAAGTTATCCTATTGTCGGTATCAGCTAGCAGGAGTGTTTCTAATTCAATTATAAATGCACCTGTAAATGCAACCTTAAACATTACATCCAGTTACTTTAATACATAATTGAGTAGCTTTTGTTTAGCAGGTAACTCTGCAATAAATGGATTTTAGTATTTTACATGGTTTTATAGCGGCGTAGAATGCGAAAAGTCAAAATAAGTAACCTAACCCCAATTTTTTGAGCCGGTGCTAAAAAATATCTGGCGTCCCACTGTGGATAAACATGAATAAAATCTGCGCATTGCCATGGAAAATAAATTAATTAAATTTTTTCCCGTGCAGTATTGCTAAAAACAATCCTTAGATTGTAATTACGACCTGAAGGATTTAACGGCTAATGGCAGATTTTAAAAAACTTTGGTAGGACGAAGTTTATTTTCCTGTAATATATTGAATTTAATTTTTAATATTAAAAAAAAACATTAGGCATTATTACACTTTGTTTCAACTTCAAATGAACCAAAGATCCATTTAGTTTCTGTATTAAAATTGGTGCAAAGGATTTGGAATGAACAGTAGTATAATACTCTCTGGGGGGGGGGGGGTCTTTAAATTAGCAACATGACGAAAATATTGCTTTTTGGAACAAGAACATTTTTAAATGAAAAACTAATATTTTTAAATTAAAGCCTCTTTTATTACCAATATAAAAAAGTGACGATCATTTAATTTTGTTTCTTTTTCAAGAGAGTACATCTGAATAACAAAACTAACCATATCTAAAAATTAAATGAATGTGGATATCGTAAGCTCTAATTCATTTAAACCACAACAACAACAAGAGATCCTCACAACCTGCAATACACAGTAGCCCTATTACGAAGAACTACATATTTATCAGAAATATACATATACACATAGGTACTTTGTCTTATAAAGAATTGCAGTAGGTAAACAAGTAATAAAAATTAATGCACTATTAATTAATCCTAGCTTAACATGGATAAATAACACAAACATTTTAAAGTCATCACTGATACATAAAACAAGTCGATACGATTAAATAAAATTAATTATAGGTTTATTGTAAGCTGATAATGGGCGAGCTTAAATGTAGTCTACTTAGAATATCTAGACAATAAACACGATTTTGTAAAATTTTATGCAAAAAAACTTCTGTTATACATTTCTTCTTGTTAAAAGCTTATTTAGGTTTACAGTTTTCAAAATATCTCCATAAGAATTTTAATAAATTTATACTTAACTTTTTCAAGCCTTTCTACTTATTTAATATACTGGGTACCCCATACCAGACATGCAAATTTCAAATGTGGTCTTATATAAGAGGTAATTCTCAGGATCAACCCTTAATTGTTATATGCCCGTTTAACTGAGTTTTCAATGTGTTTTTCAATTTTTTATCTAACTACAATCCAGATCCTTCACAAATGCAGCATATTGTAAGAGCTCTCCAAAAATTTTATTATCAAATTCGACTTTGTTGTGGCCTCTCGTGAAAGTGATTTTATTTCATAGTGTATTATAATATACTTCATTACGTTACCGGCTTCAGTCCGGGAAACGATACATTACATCACTAGTCCGGTAAAGTAACTTCACCGGATTAAAACTGAAGTTTGTTGTTTTAAGTAACGCAGTGTTATTTCTGAAAATTTTTTATTAATGCAAGTTAAAATTAAGTTACTTAACGGTAATAGTTTTAATTATTTGGTAGAGGTACATCTTCGGATTTATTGGTTACCAATCAATTAAAAACGAAACTTTCTACCGCATTTCCAATATCCAGGGGAAACCCACACCCCAAACAAAAATCTCCGCACGAAATACATGGCATTTTGGTTGATTTCAGAATTTGCTGAAATTTTGGTATAATGTTGTAGATCTCGATCTACTGGTCATACTACAGACCATAATTAAATCGTATGGTTAGTTTCAAAGATACAGCGGGATTTCGAAAATAGTTACTAACAAGTGAAAAAATCGTCATGTTTTATAAAATTTTTGTCAGTTCTCTAACAAGATTCAGTTGAGTGTTGGCAGCATCAGTATATATGAGCAAAACCGTTTTTAATTAGAAGTGATATTTTAGTGTACCGGGGTCTTCAAAATAGTATTCACTTTAGAGAATTCATGTATATTTTTTATGTACATATTTTTATGTCTTTTAATGACAGATTAGTGATTAAAACTATCCATCATGTAGATTATCAAGAACGAGAGATACCGAAAGTACTTTAAATGGATCATATTCAAATCATATGATTAGTTTCAAAGATACAAGGGTATTTTGAAAGTAGTTACTAACAAGTGAAAAAATCGCCATGATTTAATAATAAGTTTTTTGTGAGCTTTCTAACAAGATTCAGTTGAGTTTGGCATCAGTATCTATGGGCACAACCGTTTTTAATTAGACACACATCACAAAAGTAGTCACTTTAGAGAATTTATGTAATTATATTATGTACATATTTTTATATCTTTTAATGACAGATTAGTGATTAAAACTAACCATCAGGCAGGTTATCAAGAACATTCTGTTTATAATTTGAGTTACAGGAGAAGTACCGAAAGTACTAAACTATATTTTCACATATTAATATTTGGCGAGGAAGGTATGTAAGCGCTAGAATTTTAATTAAACTTGTTGCTTGCTTTACTTGAGACGTCTTTAAAATAAAAAGATTAAAGAAGCCGGTTGGTTATTGATATTTATAGCCTCAGTTAGTAGTAAGGTACCTAAACTTCAACACTATCTGATTATACTTAGTTACTTTTCTATGTATAGGGATGATCCGTTCTTTCCCTAGGTGTTTCACGGTCATTATAGGTAGGTGAATATGCTGTTTATTTTCAGTTAACTAGATTGTCATTTAATATTTGATCAGAATCAGTAAATTAAAATCTACAACATATCTACCAAAATTTTATTGATATCTACAGCCAATCATTTTCCATGTATCTATTCCTATAGGTATACTTACAAAACTGAGTATTAGATACTATAGAATGTTCCGCTGTAACTGAAAGTGCGAAGGTAATGTTCTTATTAACCTGCCTGTTTAACCAAATGTACTTAAACAAACTTAAAATTCTTTAAAGAGAATGATGACCTCCGTACACTAAAATATTACCTCTGAATAAAAACGGTTGTGCGCATACATGTCCACACTCAACTGAATTTTGTTAGATATCACACAAAAATCTTATTGTTAAAACATGACGATTTTTTCACTAGTTAGTAACTACTTTCAAAATCCCTTTGTATCTTTGAAACTAATCATACGATTTGATTGTGGGTTATATAAAGTGTGACCAGTAGGTCGAGATCTACAACATACCAAATTTTCATTAAATTTTTAATTAATTTTGCCTACTAAATCTCTTCGCTCCAATTTTTACGGTTTACATTGTGGAAATGACAACTTCAAAAGTTTGACGATAGTGTGATGGAAATTTTGAAGTTATAGTTGAAACAATTATAAACGACATTACTTTTTTTAATCAAATAAAATATAAAACAGCTGCCACTTACTAGTATTTTACTCTATAAACGTTAAAGTTGAAAAGTTATATAAGTATACAAAATTTTTCGATTTTGAGTTGTTTAAGCAACAAGAGATATCATTAATAAAAGTTGTAAAAAGTAGACTTGGGAGGCTGTCATGTACAGGGTGATCTAAGAGCCGCTGAAGCACCAAACAATTATTTTCCCTTAAATTCATTAATCAAAATTAATCAGTTATACGGGGTATTCCAGAAAGTTTTTTTCTTATGGAACAACCTATATACTTTGACATTTTCGAATTGTCCCGAAAATTAGCCTTTTAAAAATACCACATAGTATAGTGGCATACTCAGGTTTTATTATAATACAATAATACGAATTAATTAGTATCTAATTCAAATTCAAATATCTCGAAAACGGTAACAAGCAGACCCAAAATATATAGGGTGGTCAATATGCAAAACAAACTTTTGGCACATCCCGTATACTATTTGAAATGATTAATTTCTATTAATAATTTTAAGATCTTTATAAAATACCCTTTCACCCAGTTTTTGTTTGGTTCTTCTGCAGCAATTAGAAAAAAAGTTATCTCAGGGAACACTTATAACCGATCACCCTCTAAACCGCAAGACGGTTAACATAAAATACGTTTGCGGCAGCCCTTAACCATAAATGACGTTCAAACGTCAACAGTGTCAAATTACGTTAATCGTCGGTCGTACTGAGCACGACTAAAATAATTATTTACCTAACAAGTGCGGAAAGCGGTATTTTTCCTCACGCGACGAGTTCGGGCAAGCCGTCAAGTTTGGAAACATCATTTTCCGCAAGAGTGATGTACATTGTTTTTCCTAAGAGTGTTTTTGTCCATCTTATTTATCAAAATGACAGATAAGATAGAAGAGTTACATAAATAATTTAATTAGTCCTAAATATCTTCATTTCTAACAGTACAAAAATCGTGCAAAAAAGTAATCAGCACTAGTAAGGAAAATTTTGTTTCCGCACGACTTCACTTTTCGGCACGATTCTTTTAGTAAATTGCCCGCATGTAACTTTTTAAGTTTAATGGTCAAGGCTATAAATTTTCTGAAAGAAAAATAGTTCCCAGAGATAGTAATTTGATTTACTTACGACCAACTGATTTAACGAGCGTCCCAACACGACTTTAATGGACTATTTACGCTCCTAGTATAATAATGAAGCTTGGACGTAAACCACAAGATGGCGTGACAAGCGATGAAACTTTATTTTATAAGAGCATTAATTGACGCAAAAATATGAATTATTTTTCTATATTTTTAAGACAATAACAGTGGGATTTACTAAGATCTAAAATAGTACCGCCCACAGATCTAAATATTAACACCTGTGGGGGATACCAAATTTTAAAACCAAATTTAAAAAAAGACTTACCCATACAGAAAAGACACAAAGTTATTCATTATTTTGTATTAATATTGCAAAATACCATTGAAGAACAGCTTTTTTTCTAAAAATATACCATATTTTAGGAGGAAATGCCCTAAAACTATTTTTTTTTGACAGGCTTCAAAATGGCATATGGTGAATACGCCAAAAATTTGGCACATAATAGCTTCATCATCTGTGTTTAAGATTATAAAGTTGATGATTTTTTAGACCACCTCTGGGGGGTGGCTTAAATTTATAGCACCCAGAAAGGATTGTTTTGTGGCAATTGGTAATAAATTCGTTTAAAATTTCCCTAAGTAACCGTTTTTACAAGAAGTAATTTACCTTATTTAATATCCCAAGTTATTTAGTAATCAATAAAACACCTCCAATTTTGTCCAGAAAAGCGCCAGTTTTTCAATCCGTTTTCAGCACAAAAAATATATTTATGAGGGCACTACGAGGCAAATCAAACATAAGTGAAGGCACTACGAGGCAAATCAAACATAAGTGAAGGTCACTGATTATGTACGAAAAAAATATAAAACAAAAAAACACAAAACAACTATATTAATTTATTTACAAATTGAAAGTAAAACATTGAGGTTATCTAAAAGCTCAGTCAATATAACTTTCCTTACTCAAAGCCCACTCATTTTAAAGCTGTAGCTTTCATCAATAGAGGTTGGTGCAAGCCAAGGTGCGAGCAGAGGTAAATTTTTAAACTGACATTTCGACAGTGACAGAAATGTAAAAAAAAACTTGCATTTAAGTTTTTTAATACATTTCATAAATAAAAACACCTTTTAAATAAATTCAAAATTAATCTACTCCTTATTTTATTATCACCCATCTAAATCGTTGTGTGACATTAAGTATTAATTGGAAAAATTAATTATCAAAGGTAAGTTTTAATTATAGTGACATATAACCTCAATTTTAATTTGTTCTACAGAGTGTTGACTATTTAAACCCCGCGTGGGTTTCAATTTTTAAATTTTCTTTATTCCAAATTGAAAACTTTCTTCTTAAATCCAACAAAAGGTTATGTTAAGATGATTATTCAATAAACAAATTTATTAAAATTCTTCTTATAATTCAAACTGTGTCCAAAACTCAAGAAAGGTTGGTTTAAAATGCTTAAAACCAAAAATTTCACTTAAACTTAGGGCCGTTCTAAAATAGACTAAACCCCTTTAGTAAATCCCACCGTAAATATTTATTAAACGTAAATAAATCCAATATTTTTAAGAAAAAAAAAACCTTGTTTTTGAAAAGATACATGAAAATGGACTTATTTGTTTTGACGTTTTAGATAGAACGTCATTAAAACTTCAGGTTATGAAGGTTGTTGACTTAAGAGTGTTCGTTTTTGATATTGTTAATAATTTGTGATATTCATGTTGACATTTTCATAAGTAAAGTATAATACACTAACTAGCACGTTATGATCATTACACGCTCAGAGAAATTAAGACACTTGCCTGCGGCTCGCGTCTCAAACATCATCTTCGCGTTTAATGACCATCATAACATGTTTGTTATGTAAACTACTATTAAAGTATATCTTGAATTAAACTATGGTCCTTTAAAGTGAAGATCGTGCGTTACATTAAAAATCGACCGGAATAGTAAAAATCGTGAGGAAAAGTAAAGAAATCGTGCGAAAAATAAAATCGTGCGGATAAGCAAAACTTTCAAAACGAAAAATCGCGCGGAAAAGTAACTGCTCCGCACGCTCGAAGGAAAACTATTTAAAGTCATTAATTTGTTAGCGACAGATGGACGAAATACCAAAGGTTAGATCTTTTTGAGAACTTTCAATGATACGCGAAAGCGTGTTATTGGGAATAGAACCGAAGAAAAAATAGCCAATAAATGCGCTACATATCTGTAAGAGTTGAGTTAATAGTCTAGAATTGTATTTAGGATTTTGTGGTAATAGTTATTTACCTAACTGCGGAAAGTGATACTTTTACGCACGCGACGGCAGTTGCACGAACGACGCGTAGCCGAGTTCGGGCAAGCCGTTAAGGGCGTAAAGGCACTTTCCGCAAGAGTTAGGTACAAGTTTTTTCCTACGAGTGTGTTTCATAATTTTCTTTATCAAAAATTAGTTTTTAAAAAACACATATCAAGGTCAAAATTTTAAAGTTTGGTTCAAAATGTACCATTTCCAACAAAAAACAGCGTGCGTGAAAAAATTTTTTACGCACGCTAAGCCAGTTTTTCACGCACTCTAAGTTTACTTTTACCCATGCTTATTTCATTATTACTGATATACTGTAGTTCTCCATATTTTCATTCTATGCTGGTGTAGAATTTTCATATAAATAGGCTCCAGAAAGCAATCAATTGCACGTTTATGTACTATTTTCAACAAAAACAGCGTCCCTGAAAAAAATTTTTACGCACGCTAAGCCAGTTTCTTATGCACGCCGTGCGTGAAAACATTTTTCGCGCACGCTACGTTTATTTTTACGAACGCGTACCTCGTTATTTCTGATGTAGTCTGGTTCTCCATATTTTTATTCTAGCATGCTGGTGTTAAAGCATTTTCATTGTTTTTTGTTGCTATGCGATTTAAGTCATTTAATGACATTAATCTACCGTTATCGTTAAGTGTCAGCTTTTTCGTTGATTTGTCTTGGCATCAGAATGGAATCTGAAAATTGAAATTTTGAACTTCCTAGCAATATTTTGGATGCTGCCGAGTCCGCCAAGAAGCAACTGGTAGCAAAATTAGGCCTATATATCATAGTGCAAAAACAGTAACACTGCGTCGCTGCAGCAAGAGGTATTTCTTTGCTAATTGGGCTAAAACCTTTGTACGCTCATTGTTATGGTCAAAAATTTTCTATGTAAAAACTCTTTCTAAAGCAAAATGTTGAATTTAAACCAAAAAAATTGAAGGTTTTAGAGAAACATGAGATAGAAAAGTTTATTAGGCAGGCCCCAAGTTACATTAATTTGTATCGCAAGTATACTTCGCGACACATAAAACACATACACCGATTTTATATGCAATATGTCACAATTTAGCAACCTTTTGTGTCACAAAGTGTCAGAGTCCACTCATTGTTATGTTTTGTTGTCACAGTCTTGTCCAACTCAAAAATGTCACTACAGCTATCGGAATTCGATAATTAACTTTTATCAAAATTAGATGGAGGTTGGTCTGTTCCTCGGGTTGCCAATTATTACGGACCAGACAAGTCCATTATTCCACTAAAAAGAAAATACAAAGGAAAAGGAACTGTATGACGAAAGGAAGAAACTAGCTTGACCAAAGTCAGCACACCACAACAGGATCAGCAAGTCAATAATTTCCTGGAAGTGTTGCAGCTAAAAATATACGGCTAAGTGAAGAAAAAAAGCAGGCAAGATTACTTTTTGGAGACAGGAAAAAGAATTTTGGCGACAGGTAGCTTTTACCGATGAAAAATGTTTTATTTCCATCGAGAACGTATGGGGGCTCATTGCAAAAAGTTATCAAATGCTGACCATTTGACGGAGCTAATAGTTAGAGCTTATGAAGAAATCGTTGAAGAAAATCAAAATTTATTTAAAAATTTAGCAGACTGCATGCCAAGGCGTTTAGAAAAAAATATTCAAGCAAATGGTGCAATGACCAGATACTAAGGTTAATATTTTTGATTTTTGTTTATCGATCGTTTTTTATTTTTATTTGTTTTTTAATATTTTGTTGTTTATAAAACTGATCCCGTTGATGTGTATCAACCTTTCTTAACTCAAATCCTTCCAGTTCTTTCTTCTTTGTATTTTCCTTTGAGTCGTCTATAGTGGACTTGTTTCATCCATTTTGACCAGCTATTTGACGAAGAGACCAACCTTCTTCTAGTTCTGCCAAAATTTGATTTAATTATAAAGTAATTAAAAATAATACAAATTTTATTAAAAGTGTTTTATCAAATCAACCTTAAAATTATAGAACCAGTAACTATCGGTAAAAATGCTTTCAGTATCCTTAACAAAATTTGTTTATGTTGTCTAAAAGCGTTAACCTACAAAAGTCGGTAACAATAAAGAAACTTCTGCTGTATGCGTTTTATGTGTCGGGAAGTGTACAAAGCACTATAACCAACCAATAACCGGCACCAGCATTGCTTCGTATATTACCGCAATGGAAAATGTACGATGCAGGTGGTTGGTATAAACTCCTTCCGTAAAATTCCCTCCAACATTGCCGGATTCTTGAAACTTCCAAACCCTGAAAATTATACAGGGTCCGCCACTATGTTAGCCAATGCAATGGAAGATATAAGCAGTCTGAAAAGCCATGACGGCTGGCTGAGCTCGACGGTGGCAGAATTATAAGTTGAGGAATCGATCGAAAACAAACGCAAAATTGCCAAACAAATCTTGCAGACTGATGTTGTACCCGTCGTTGAAAATCAATCACATTTTCAAGCTCATCAGGAACTGGAAAGATCATCTTCTATAGTAATTCTAAGACAAGAATGTGCTTCAACTTCGGGTTTCCAGGCAATCACAACAAATACTGCTGCAAAATCCGGTCCAGAAATCGAAAATGTCGAAAGAATAGCTGCGCCTGCATAAGCCTTCCTGAATGCAACAGACTGCACGTTCAATTTTCACATTGTACGGGGTGATTCATTATATTTGAACACCCCGGTAATAGCCGTTAATATTGGAGATAGAAAAAATATTTTAAGTTGAGGTTTAACTAATTTTGTCCAAATTTTACAAAACTTTGACAAATGCTGTCATATGTCATTCCATATGTCCAATTTTGACATCAGCTTATTTTAAATCGAACACCCTGTATTTTTTTATTTTGTTACGTTTTGTTTTCCTTTCTTATTTCAAACATTTATCAATTTTCTAAGTGCAATAAACAGTTTTTGAGATATTGCATGTTTTTGGTGGATTTTTGCACTGCTGTTAATGCTCTTAATATTAAAGATAGAAAAAAATTTAGAGGCAAAAGTTGTTCAGTTTTTTATGGACTATATATATTTTGCCAGAAAGTCAAAATACGCACGACAACAAAAAATTTACTTATCTAAAAAATGCTCAAACACAGCACCATTTACTTCAACACAAAGTTCATAACGCCTTCTTAGGTCAGTAATCGAGTTGATTATTTTAAGGTGTTCGGGCGATTTGAGTAAATAGTCTCCTTTAAATCGTCCCACAAACAAATATCCGGAGGTGTTAAATCTGGCGAGTTTGGTAGCCATGATATGGTCTCATTTGAACCAAGCCATATGGGATAATTTGGTTTAGACAATTTGTTATTGCTCGGGTATTGTGAATTGATGCCCCGCCCTGCTGCCATATCATTGGGTGCTCTTGGATATCCTATGGAAGGTTATTGATGGAATTTTTTTATCGAGGAAATTTTAGCGGAATAAGACATTTAGTATTTTGGAAGGTGATATTCAAAATTTCATCAATAACCTTCAGCAGTAACAAATTTTCTAAATAAAAATTATCCCATATGGCTGGATTCAAATGGGACCATACTATGTCCACCAAAGTCCTCAGATTTAACACCTCAAATCGCCCGAGCACCGTAGAAGAAATTAAAAATAGAAAAACACGATTTTTGGCCTAAGAACATTATTAAATTCTTGTTGAAATAAATGGTGATGTGTTCGAGCATTTGTTAGATTAGTAAATTTCTTGTCGTCATTGTTATTGTAATTCGCATTTAAAAATAGAGTAGTCCTAATTTAATCTAGTTATTTAGACATTTGACATAAAAATTACTTTTGACATTTTCTGGCTAAATATGTATAAAGTCCTTAAAAAACTGAATAACTTTTGTTTTTAATCTTTAATATTAACGGTACTAACGGGAGTGCAGAAATCCACCAAAATATGCAATATCTCGAAAACTCTTTAGCGCACCTAAACAATTGATATATTTTTGAAATATGAAAGAAAAATGAAACAAATAAGAAAATACAGTGTGTTCAATTTAAAATAAGAAACACATAACATAACATAACATAAAATAACATAACATAACATATGGAATGACATTTGACAGCTTCTGTCACAGTTTTCAAAAAATTTGTACGAAATTAGTATAATTATACATTAAAACATTTTTTCTATCTCTAATGTTAAAGGCTATAACCGGGGTGTCCGAATATAATGAATCACCCTGTACGTTAATACTTATTAGATTTGTTATTTTTACTTTAAATAAAATTATAATTTGTTATAAAACCTAAAAGTTTGGCTTGACTTTATTATACCTATTCATTTTCATAATATACCTTTAGTCAAAAAGTACCATTTCTTACCAAAAACAGCGAGCGTAAGAAAAAATTTCACGAAAGCTAAGTAAGTTAAGAAAAACGCGTTTTAAAGAAGCTCGTAGAAAAATTACATTTGTTGTTTCTTTTACCTTGCACAAACGCCGCGATTTACTTTCATTTCATATGTTTTTTTTTTCAACATTTTCGATGTAAATGAGATAATAAATTTTCAAAATGTTTTTTTATTTTGTCTACTTAGGTTGGAAAATTCAAAATAGTCCAGCGGATTTTTATATTTTTTTCATTTATTGTGCCATTTCCTTTTTTTTTCTAATAGTTTCACGGCTAAACCAGGTTGAAAATTTTGTGCATGTTTTTCAATAGTTTAGTTTACTTTACTGTAAAAATATTGAATTTATGAAAGTATAATTAGCGTGAAAAAAATTATATTGTAGTTATGACTTTTGATAAAATTTAGAAAAATTATTTCTATGAATATGTCGACGGCTTTAGTATGGCGGTCCACTTTGTCAAATGATGACATTGAATGTATCCCCTGAGTCTCTGTGCAGTTAGTAAAAAATAAATCCAACCACTTACCGGAATTATTAGTGATGCCATGGTATTGACTACATCCCAAAAAATTAACACAATCAATAAAATTCTCTTCCGTGTCAGTAAACACATTAACAAACTTAAAATTTATTTTTGTCATTATAATTCAACATTAAATTGGAAAAATTAAAATCATCTACCGCACATAACATTCCATTTTGATCATTGTCTATCATTGCCTCAAACACTTTATAAAAATAACCAATTTAATTATTGCAGCAGGCACAATTAAAAGCCCGTGTTCGCTTTTTTGTGTTGTCACGATCCTTAAAATATAATTGTGTTATCTATTTGTATACATTTTCTATTCTGCTATTACCTAATATGACAAATTCTAAAACTTTCAGCTTACAAATTAAAGACACTTTATTTTTATTTCGAAAAATTTTGACCAATCTGCCATTTAACGCAACTAAATTAAGTTAGATGATTTATCGCTTGTCTGTGCGACCATTTTTTAAAATAATTAAATATTCGTAATTTACTTTATATGGGAGTTTATTCGCGCAAAAAATTACTCAAATTCGCGTCGCATCGATATTTTTCGATAACGGTGGTAATTTTGCACGTTTCGCGCATTATTATCTAGGACAACAGCGCGCTAGGATCGTTTTGACAGCGGCCAATAAATGGAAATGTTTTATTGGCCCATTAAATATTCCATTACATTTGAGTTTTGACGCTGCGAATCAGCACTGATGTCGCAGCCACTTAACTAATTCAGTAAGGCCTAGCTATCGAGAACTCATTTTGTTCAAATATTCTATAGATCAGTAAGTACTCTGAAATTATGGTACGCAAATTTCTTTGGTAGTGTTAACGTGTCATTAAATATTTTCCTTTTTTCGGGGATCCCGTTTTCTGTGTAAAAATTTATCGCAAGAAGGTACAATTTATCACGTATATTTTCGTTTTTGTTACCGCTTTTTTTCAACGTGTGTTTGGGCGTAATTTTCAAAAAGCTTCATCGATTTGCATATTATGGTGTTCCTGTAATAACTGTCTTTAAAACTATATTCACTAAAAGCGCAGCTGATCCTCTTGAAATATTTGCGGGAGTGGGAAAATTATTTTCAACCGATTTTAAGAAAATTTAATTATTTTATTGGCGTGACGAAAATACATAATTTTTTATTCGACGTAGACGTTCCGATATTTACAGAGTAACCAAAAAATCATAAAGTCTGAAAAACGCTTATTGGATAGCAATATTTTTTTGAGATGTTATTAAGCTCAATATTTTTCATCTAAGCAATTCCCATCATATTCATACAGAGTGACCTAATATTGCTCGATATTGTTTAATTTTTATATTGTGACTTGACTTTCTCTGTAAAAGCACGAAATCATTTGCCAAACAATAAATGTATAAATCTTTAATTTTCTGATATAATACTTAAAAGTTATAGCAATACGATGAGCTGGAGTCTAAAAATATCGTTTTTAAACTCTTTTCACGGTTTCTAGGTCACCCTGACATATCGAAAGGTCTACTCCAAATAAAAAATTGTGTATTTTTGCGAAAATTTGATACATATATTTTATAAAAATCAATTAAGAAAAATATTACCTTACTAAGAAATGTACAAAATTTCATAAAGAGGACCAGGTGCGATTTTAGTGAATATAGATTTTAAAGTGATTTAATAATAAGGGCATGCTTTCTCCACTGTTTTCATGAAAAAAATTGAAAAAATGCAAACTCAAGCCGAACTCCCAATTGGTTCAACCGAATGTGGTAGTTCTTTTTTTTATTAATTGAAGGAGATTTAACTAAAAGAATGTATTAATTCCTTATTTTTTATGAATTCAGAAGAGCTTTAATTTGATCCTTTTTTATTCTAGAGATATACATAACTTTTCTTTTGTTTTGTGTTTATAAGTTTCTTAGTAGTAATAAATTGTCCTGTAATTTATGTTTAGTGCTTAGTTTAGTACTATTTCTGTTCTTACTGTATTTATATACTCTGACTAGTCTAATTTATAAAATTGGAACTAAAATACAAATATTACTATTATTATTATTACAAATAATAGATATAAAAAAAAGACATACATGAAATAGATAAATAGATAAAATACTGCCCTACCAGTTTCACGACAAAATCGAGGACGAATCTGAAAACTTCCCAAACTGCTCAACTGATTTCTTCTTCGAGTTATTATCCAGGTGTAATCAGGGATTTTACATGTACTCCGATATGGAATATATTATAATGAGTTATATTTTTGTTATAATACGTTGTAATCAAGTTGAAATTGCATACAACTGATATCATTTTTCTACGACGACATATGAAAATACAAAGGAGCAAGCTCTTAGGAAGCTTTCCTTTAAGCCAGTTTGTGGTGTAGACTTAATCTCTTTATAACAAGTTTCTATTAAAGACTTTTATGTAGTTATCTACGCAGAGAAAAATGTGTTGATTTTAAATCAAGTGAGCTTATACGTAGAAAAATTTCTTTACACCGAGAAAAAAATTTATTAACGTAAAAAAGAATCAATTGCCACAACAAAAAACTTTAGCTAAATAGGCGAGAGCCAATCTTTGTGATTGCCATAGCTAAAGTGATTTGATTATGACCAATAAAAACTTTCTTCGGTTGAAATTATAACTTAAGTATATAACCATTACCAAAAACTTTGATTGTGATAATCAAATAGTTTGGTAACTGCAATCAAAAATCTAGTAGGCATTCCAAAACTGACCTGATATATCAATCGTGATTTTTGATTATGGTAATCAAATTCTTCTATTAACATTTTATTGTGGTAATTGAATACAAGCCACAAATAAAATGTTCAGCAGTCGCAATGAAAGATTCTGATTAGCACACTGGGATTCACGGGATCGACCGCGAACACCAAACCGCGCAAATCAAAACCGCGCACGAGCAAAAACGCGCCAGTACTACTACCGCGAAACCGTGAGATGATTCTATGGAGCATAGGGCATATATAAACTGTTTAGTTTAAAAATACAAAAAATTATTAAAAAAAGAAATAAAAAAAAATAATAGAAAAAAATAAAAAATAAAAAAAAAACTATAAAGAAATATAAAAAAAATAAAAAATCATAATAAAGAAAAATAAAAAAAGTAAAAAAGAAATAAAAAAAAATCAAAAGAAAATAATCAACACAAGTTATAGCAAACTTGACTAAAAATGGAACAGAAAATTGATCATTTTCTGGTCTCCTCTCCATTTTCCGGGCTTTGTTTTATTTTCCAGTCCCATCTTGTAAACTTTCCGTAGAAAATATTATATGGAAGTGTCCAGTCCGTTGAAAAAAAAAATCTTTACAGGTCGCAATCAAAGATCCTGATAATCATTTGAGTATAGTACCCTTTCCACTACCTCTAAGGGGAAGGGAGGTGGAAAACTCTTCTAAAAGCCCAAACTATCTTCCAGACTCTGGTAGAGCTCCAAGACTATGCTGGAACTCCAAACTGTCTTTAAAACTCCATTGAGGTCCCAAACTATCTTTAAAACTTCGGTGGAGTCCCAAACTGTCTTTAAGACTACATTGAGATTCCAAAATTATTAATTTTCCATTGAGGTCCCAAGATGTCTTTAAGACCTTTTGGGGTACTAAACTGTTTTTAGAACTCCAATTGGGTCCCAAATTGGCTTTAGGACTCAGCTGAGGTCCCAAACTCTGGTGAGGCCCCAAGATTACTCTGTAACCTCAAACTGTCCTGAAAACTCCGTTGAGGTCCAAAACTGTCTTTAAGATTTCATTGTGGCACCAAGCCTACGGTGGGATCCCAAGCTGTCTTTAAAACTGCAGTAAGCTCCCACTCTATTTTTAAGACTACGCTGGCACCCCAAAGTATCTTTAGATATCTGGTAATGTCTCAATCTCTTTTTAAGACTCCGTTGGTATCCCAAGACTACTATGGAACCTGAAATATCAGACACAGTTTGGGGTACTAAACTGTCTTTAGATTGCCTTTAGGACTCCGTTAAGGTCCCAAACTGTCTTTAGGACTTTGGTGGGGCACCAAGATTATGCTGGGACCATAAACTGTCTCTAAAACTCCGTCAAGGTCCCATACTGTCTTTCAGACTCGGGTGGGGCCCCAAGATTAATCTGTAACCTCAAGCTGTCCTAAACACTCCGTTAAGGTCTCATACTGTCCTGGAGCCTCAAGACTATTTGTACGTGAAACTAATAGCAAGACAGAGAGATTATAGGTACTAATTTGTATACATTAGGTGGTCCTTACATTTTAAGCCTGCTTGACTTGGGTGAATCGTGAATTGTATGCAAGCTTCATCTTCTCATCCCGCTGTGCAATAAAGCGAGATAGAAGGCGGAACTTGCATGCAATTCCGGATTTTGCACCATGTCAAGAGAGCTAAAAAACGCCGATGAAAAATGGGAAGTGTTTTGGAAGATATTAACAACAAAACAAATGCGAAAAAGAAGCGCTTACCTTTGAAAACTTTTATGTAAGCTTTCAGCCGTTAAGATTTTAATATATATATATATATCTTTGTAAAATCCATTTCAAGCAAACCAAAAAGTCACTGGGAAAAAGAGGCGCCACACTTATTCTATACGTTTTTAAAAATAATTTTGACAGGCTTAATGGTACCTAATCAAAGTTTCTTGTAACTCCAATCGAGCAATTTTTATAAGTTGGTCCTGGTAAACAATATATTTAGTAACGACAATCAAGCAAACCTTATAAACTGTCCTATATGATAGTCTTAATCATGTTGTTTTATTGCTATAATCAAAAATATTAGTTAATAGAAAAGTTCAATTGCTGCAACAAAATTCTTCTATAATGACAATCAAAGCTTTTTTAATCAAACGACTTTGATAGCGTTAATCTAGTGGAGTCGAAGGCGATAATTAGAAAATTCAATAACAGTTACAAAAACAGCCCAATCAAACTTTTTGATTGAATCATTTTTTTCCATGTAATTTTAGTCACTATATAAAAATTAAAAGCTATAAGGAAAAAGTGTACACCTAAATGTTTTTTGAATGTAACAATTTTATTGGTTATAGAATTCATTTTGTTTTTTATCAATTTTCAACCCAATGAGCTCTGACGTAGTCTAAATTTCCGGAGTAAGTTACAATTAAACAGTCTTATCTAGGTAAGAAAAAATATTTTATTGAATGTTTTGTAATCTAACGAGACAAATTTTATAGTAAGATTTACCGTTTTTTTTACATTCAACCATTCCAGTTTTATGTATTAAATGTGCTTTTATAAGTAAATGATTTTTTTTAAAGATGCAAACGTTTGTCCGATATGCCACGAGTGTTACCTTAATTTTATTTGCTTACACGAGATTTACTTTGTTGTTTTTTAAATATTTTGAGAATGAGAATTAACGGGTACCTATATGATAGTTTTTGGAACGCTGGATGGTTAATACTTTAATTATAATATATATATGTCTCTTTTCCAATAACCCATAAAAAATCACGAACCACCAAAAAGCGCAAAAAGCTCTTGCAAAAAAAGTAGCTGTTTTCCTAGCTAGCAAAACCTACAAAGTACTAGATGAATATATTTTGCAAATTCTGAATTTTCCGTTTTCAAAACAAGGTGATTTAGAAAGTCTCCATTAAACTTCTAATAAATTCTGACTTAATCTCTAATATTTCAAAATCTTAATCAAATTAAGTCATTAATTTGAAATGGTGCCGGCTCTGTTTATTTATTATCAAACAATTTTTTAATCATGATATAAAATCTCAAGAAAAAACGTTGAATATGTTATTAGTTTCCAACAAAGTAACAAACACTACCACCAGCTTTTTTCCCAACTTATAGAGTCTTGTTAATTTTTTTTATAAATCTAAGTCAATATTGGTAATCATGTTGTGATTGTATGTAATCTTTGGCATCAAAGTGTAATTTGGTGTAGAAAAAATAAGTATTGAAATCCCACTCGAAGGCTTTTTAAGTTTATTCAGAAAAGATTTAATTTATTTTTGCTTAAAAAAAACACACTTTCTCCGCGACTTTCACGACACTAAAAATTCTTTAGAAAAAAAAACCCGTTACTAAGAAAACCAAGTTGGTAGAGCCTTAAACCGCTTAAAATTAGGGTGACTTTGGTCAGGTGTTTGGCCAGTTTGTTACCCTTACTCTTACGGTACGCGAGCGCACCTGTCACCCTCTTAACTTTATTAAAGGTAACCACGGGAGGGACCCTATTAAAAAATAAATCTTTAAAAAAATTACCCAACTTCCAAAAAAATTAACTACCAAGTATTTTACTTTATACACAACTATTTTTTTTAAGTCAATTCTATTTTTTAAATTTAATAAGAAATTGTTTTCTGGGTTGACGATAGATGCCGCTAGTAAGAATATTTATAATATATAATATATATAAAGGCGCAGGATGCGAGAAAATCGTAGCCGCAATGGTAAAAATCTAGATTGCCGTGACATCGCCATTGGGATAAAGAAGGCTCGATCTGAGACTGCGCGCATAGCTGACGCATGCGCATTGGAGTCCGTCATTAATTCATTGGCCCTGCGGTTTCCGCTACGCTTTTTATCATAGGGAAATACATGGGCAAGGACTTCATAATATCTCATAGTTATATGTCTGAATTAATAAATGAATATACGCTTTATTATCTGTTAAGATTACAAACAATGTCAGAGTCTTCTAGACAAAGCAAAATGAATAATTACTTAACCAAACTAACCTAAAATAAATTTCAAATGTATTGATAAAATTTTAAAACATTAAAACTGTTAGTTCTTAATTTATATAGTAACTTTTAGACAAAAAATAATATTTGCCGGGTACATTAACAAGTTAAAAATCTCACTGTTGTGGCCATTGTTATTACATTTAATTTACACACATTCACAATGATATAAAACCGAGTTTAAAACTTAAAATTAAAAAAAAAAACATTTAGATTTGTATTTTGAAAACCCTTCCACGTTTGTACTGCTATTTAGAAGAACAACAATAAAGCAGTATATTTTGAACTTTCTAATGTTCAACAAAAATATAAGCTTTTGGGTAAAAAATTTAATAAGATAATTAATAAGACGCCGATCACAAAACAAAAATTAAAAAAACAATAAAAACACAAACAAAAAACAACAAATGAGTACAACAAAACATCGCTATAAAATTCGTTAAGGTCATAAGATACTTTTTCCTCCAATAACGCAATAACCGCTCTTCTGAAGTGTTTTTGACTTATGATATCACGAGTTGATAGTGGCAGATGATTATAAATTTTAATACTTTCGTATATGATGAAATTTTTTGTTAAGGTAAATCTTGGTATTGGAAGTGGAACATTTGTTGCCTGTCTCTTGATACTATTTTAGTTTAAAAATCTTACGTGCTTTCTGTGTACTAGACAGACAGTTTCCAGTATCAATATTGAGGCCAGCGTTAGTATTTTTGCACTAATGAATAAAGGTTTGCAGAGTTCCCTTTGTCTTTTTTTACTATAACTATAAGATAAAACTATGAGATAATATAACGGCCATGCCCTTGCATTTCCCTAGAAAAATGAGTTTCGATAATAACTCTCCGAATTAAGTTAGTCTGGAAATAATCCATAGGCGAAAAGTCTACCGGGCAGGCGTTTCGATTGCGTCAGTAGGAAAAGCAACTGACAACCATCTGACATCGAAAATTTTGTTTTGTTTAATATTTTTGTTTGCTTTTGGAAAACTTATTAATGGAGTGGACGCAACCGTAATAGGAATTAAAAAGTGTTGTCTAGATTCTCCAGATTTAAACATGGATGCATGATTAAAAAAATAACAGGATCTTTGAGGCTAATTGGTGAGTAAAACTATAAAGTTTAGATCAATCTGTGACTTCCTTCAAGGAAAACCCACTTGCTGGGTATATCGGGCAACGATAATATTTTTTGTATTATCTGGCATGGTTTTTTTTTTGGTGCATGCGCAATCGATTTTTCGCCTTTGACCTGGCCCAAACAGTGCCAAAGCCAACCGCGATTTTAAATTTTCTCCTTTGTTTTTCAAAACTAGTTTTGTTACACATTTTGCGGCCATTACAGTATCTCATAGTTAGATGCTTATAGTGCAGTGGCTCATCACCTACAATCGTAGCAATTGTCTGTAAAATGTGATGCAAGAAAAATAAGCTTTTTCGAAAAAAATCTAAGGTAAGAATAATCTTCATTAGCAATAAGCCTCAATGTAATACAATATAAATTATAACATCTATGCTCCTTTCTTCCTTTTATTTTTAATTCTTACAAAAAAATTGTACTTTCTGGCGGATGCAAGAAGACGAATTCGTTTGTTGACTAAAATAAAAAAAGAACTTAAAAACTGATGTTAAATTCTTAAAAGTAAAAAAGAAAATTTTTACCGATGTAAATCAAAACCTACCGGGAAAAGCGAAGAACAATGAAAGTATTTCATGTCAGTTTTGGGTGGCATACACGAAGAGAAAGTTCGTTTGTGACCTCTGAGCTTAGTCGTCACCTTGCCCCAATAGGCTCATCATGTTACCCCGCTAGTGGGGCAAGATGACGAATATGCATTTTTGTTAATTTTTTAATGATTTTCGTTAAACACTACGTTGATCTACTAATTAAAGGTACTTTTTAGTCATAACCGGATTTGTGTATTTTTAAACTTTATTCCTAAAACTTCTCAGTTCTCTCCTCCATTTACTCCTATACCCTGCAATATTCGCGAGCATAAATTTCTCTTCCGATGCATTTCAGTGCTAAAAGACGGGATAGACTTAACTGTTAAAAAATATGCAAACCTGCTGTCTCTGATTGTGTTGATACTTGCTAAACCCAATGCATTTTGAAAATTTATAGCCTTATAATTTTGTCGGTATTTTTGTCTGTCCGGTCTTCACAGCGACATGATTTGGTGTAAATTGTCCGTTTTCCGTAATTTATGTTATTGCCCAACCCGTGCCGGGTCATTATTTATTATTATTTTATATTTATACCATAATATTTTATTCTCCCAAATATGACGCTTACAAAAATAACATCAAATGTGCAGTAAAGAGATTAATGGTGGGTAGAAACAGCGAAAACTTACTTTGCAGCGGAAACATTCCATGGATACATATAAAAAAAAAATAAAACTTAGTAATAATGCCAAGCAGCCGTTTATAAGATGCAAACAAACGGAAAAGCACATTAGATAGAGAAGGACGGACATAGTAAATCAGTTTCAGGTTATTGTTTTCTAAGTTTTTTATTTTCATACGTTTAGGGTTGGAACTAACATTGTTTTTATTCGATTTTATTAACAAATTGATAAAAAATATCGTAAAAAATTACTTTTTTGGCTATTAATTTTGTAACTGTGGGCCAAACGCACTGTTTACAGCGCGTGGAATTAGAAAAATGCATTTGTTGCATTTCCGCAACATAAAACATGGTTACACGGGTCGGCGGATGCGAAGGGATACGTCGCACGGCAAAATCGAATCTCAGTAAATTTTCGCAAGAAATTCTATCGAGTCAATAAGACAGAGGGACGCCTTAAGGCGGCTTTATGCTGGTAAACAAGCACGCAAGCAAGTAATTGTGAAAAGTTCGTCTTATGTAAACATACACAACCGTTTACGCTCGCAAATATTAAGCAGAAGAGCATTTCCCCACATACATCAGATCTGTCAATTTCCTGCTTGCTTAATTGCTTGCGTGGCCAGCGTAAATGCACCTTTAACAAACCTCCGCCCCACTTTAATTCGAAAGCAAAAAAAGGAAACATTAAGGTCCCAGGAAAGGAGGAGGAAGGCGATGAAAACTGTTATTTTTTAATAAAAATCACTACATTCATTTTATTCCCGAAATTATTCATTTTGCCTGTGGTGCCTTTTTTATCTTTTTTTTAATTTTGCTAAGATTTTTTGTATCCTAATTTAGATGCAAAATTTTCGCCATATACTCATCTAGGAAAAATTATCCTGGGTCCGTCCAATATTTTATTGTAAGGAAATATTTTTTCCTAGATTTATTCGAAAAATAATACAGTATTAACAATGAAAATATAGAGAAAGTTGAAAGAAAGAAATAATGAGAAAAAGTGGCAAAGTGTAAATTTTTCGTTAAACAAATCGTTAAAATAAAGGCGCGCTTCCCTACATTTGGGGTTTTGCAAATATTGACGGCGCTTTTTATTTTTTGTTTTTACCCTCCCGCTTGTTTTAAAGAATAAGTTTGTTAACTACTTATTTCGATATCAGGACATAAAACAACTCGTAAAACACATATCAAATTTTTGAAGAAAAGTGGTTTAAAAGCGACGACCAGCGAAAATCGTCCATGAGGGGCATGAGCTGACAAAGCAACACAAGGTTCCGCACGAAAAAGAATGCTGCTTATTGGTTTTTTTGGTAGTGTAGCGTAGCGAATGCTGGTTTTACCTTTTCCATAAAAATGGCACTAGTAATAAGAAAATGGAATAAAATTTGAATTTAAAGTAATGATATTATATTTTCTAATGTTAACAAGCTCACGAGTTTATCGCTCAACTATTTAAATAATGGGTTTAAATAAACCACCTGTCGCCTACACTAAGAAAGCACAAGACTTTTACCTTGTCTACGATTTCACTTTTTGCAGCTGACTTCTCTTTCCCTCTTTCTTTAATATTAAACAAAAATAACTAGAAAGCCTAAGCACGAAAACATCTAATTTTTTATTGGATTAGATCTTGAAATCTATCCTCTTCTTGAGCTTCGCAGTTTCCAAATCTATTGTAAAACTCTTGGCGCAGGAATGATGAAGTTGACCGCCCCAAAATTTTGGCACTTAATTCTTGGACAGACGTAGGCTGTAAGTGGGGATGTTGGAAAGTTTTGTGGTGACACCAACCACAGAGGAAAAAGTCACTTGGCGCAAGGTCTGTTGATCAAAGAGGCCATGAGATATTTTCATACATAAAATTAATTCTGTCACCGAATATCTGACGAAGGTAATTTGTAGCCTTACGTGGATTGTGGGATGAGATGAATAGTTATCTTACTAAAACCACAATTCTTTGAGTTCCCTCAACCGTGGTAAAACCTGATATTGGAGGAGATCAACATATTTTTGTCTTTTCAAGTTGCCTTCAACGAAAAAAGGTCCCAAAATATAATCTCCAACATAACCGCTCCAAAAACCACCGCTCCACTCCAACATAACCCACGACTTTCTCGTGAATGCTCACTCACGCGTCATATGATGTCAATATGGAATGTTTTAATATTCAGGTGACGCGTGAGCGGGCACACACGAAAAAGTTGTAAGTGGGACCGGGTGTAACACTTGTGTGCAGATGTTTATTTTCTATTATTACTATGAGGGCTATGAAGTTCCAATGTCTTCTCGTTAATAAACCAAATTGTTGATAGGACATTTTTGTTCCTCTCACATTTTTAAATCTTAAATGACTTAGCCGTATTTTTCTTAGATCCATTGATAAGTGCTCTTGGGTGCAATCAGTTCGCAAACGGCGATCGTAAGCGCATATTATTTCGTCTCGTTCCACCGTGCGTGGAGCAACGGGATATTGTGGTACTTCGCCATCGTGGTAACAACTATTTATGCACCCAAATCTTTCAAAACGATGGTACTTTTTGCAGACAGTTTGAGCCACAGGAAAAGGTTGATCTGGAAACTCGAAAACAAAACGCCCAATAACCACGTCCGCACTGTCACTTTGTATGTGGTTTTTAATATTAAAACATTTTCTCACCGTGCATACGCAAACCCGAAAATAAATTACAATTTACAGAATAGTTTAACTATTTGTATTTTTTTTTAAGTGTAGGTTTATAGGTTAAGGGGTCTTCTTAATAAAACGTCGTTTCTCTGAAATATCAACATCTCGCAAAATTTATTTGCTTCTTCAGGGCTACTCATACATATGGACGGCCGTCTTGAATAGCCCTGAATAACCAAATAGATTTGGCATTTCAAAACGACGTCTTTGTGCGCGCAAAACTTTATATGTTGTTTCCATTTGATTTAATGAAATCATACCCCTAAATTAATCTTTAGGAACCCTTTATATACAAAGAACGGAAGAGGATTACCCCCACCGCTAAAAAAAAACTAGACGGTTTGCCCCACCATGTACATAGTTAGGCGCCCTGGTCTAAAAAACCGTGTTCGCAGCCTACGCAAAACATCTTAATCTTCATGTTGCCTGCGCTGACTGATGACTCGATGCGATGAACAGATATTATGAATGAGGTCTCACCTTGCCAAAAATATAAGAAAATATACTAGAATGGAAAAAAACGGTCTTAGAGACAGTATGCGCCTAGTGACGGGTTAATTAATAAAAAAAGGATTAAAAAAAACTGTTGAGTAGTTAAGGAATTAATATTCCTAAATTATCATTTAGGTTCATTGCTACCTTGCCTAGTTTTTTACCTTTCTTTGTAAATTTCATTTTTATTAATTCAGTAAAAAAATAAAAAATAAATATTTTAAATTAATAAAAATTTAATTTTGTTTTACCTCATTACCTATGCAAAATAGTCAAGTTTAACCAACATAAGAGTGTTCCGAAGACTCTGGTCGGATCGGCAGGCAGAAGGTTAGTGGTTCTTGTTATACACAACCACTACAACGGCTGTCAAAGTGTTCAAAATTTTAAAATACACCACAGGTGCTAAATATATGTGTAGTATGTAAACCTTTAAAATAAAGTATCTTTTCCTTCAGCAAAATTTTTCGCCCCTTGACTAAGAGTGTCAGCCTATTAATTCATTGGTGCATATTATACTATCCTGTATCTCGGTATCCTCCTCAATGAGAACTGGGACAACATGCAAGAAGTTCGTGCAAGAATTAAACAGGCCAGATCATCTTTTATCAAAATGAAATCAGTGTTGTGTAGTCGCGATCTTAATACCACTCTCCGAATTCGTGTGCTTTGGTATTATGTTTTTAGCATTTTATATTATGACATGGAAGCAGGGACACTGACTGAGGCCATGTTAAAAAAGTTGGAGGCATTCGAGATGTGGTGTTATCGTAGAATACTAAGGATATCTTGGATTGAAAACTTGAATATTTTGGACATATTTTGAGAAATGACAAATATAGTCTTTCAAAATTAATAATAGAAGGCAAAATTGAAGGCAAAAGAGGCCCGGGTCGTAGACGGATATCATGGCTTAAAAATCTTAGACAATAGTATGGTGTTAGTACTACGACGAATAGCAGTGGACAGGATGCAGATAGCGCTGATCTCGGTAAATGCTACATGATAATCTTGGGGCGCTTTTATTTAAAATTGATCAGATTGCCCAGCTCAAATCGTGTTTACCCTTCTGTTGTATCTCTGGTGTGCACGGTTTATAAAATGCACCTCTGCATTTTAATTGCTGTTATTTTATAATTTATTATTAGTTTCAGGTGAACCTATCCTTTTATTTTCCGTTTTAACGATTTTTTAAATTTTAAAATTAAACTTGACATTATTTGCGTAGGTACTTGAGATCGTAATTTCAATTAATTTTTCATATTCGGGGGCGTAAAAGGCAGCTCCATCTAACTGCTTCCGATTTTATTCAATATTGTGAGCAAGTAGAAAGATCAGCAATACGAATTTTTTGGCAGATTTCAAAACTTTCAAAAATCTTTGAAAATTGATATAGCAGTACCTTCCAACTAACTGGGGGACTGAATGAGAAGCGAAAGTTCAATAAAGAAGAATAAATTTTATTGCCTGCCCGTTTCGACTAAAAATTAGTCGTCCTCTGGGCATTTGTCGGTATAACAAAAACGGAACATAGAACTGACATCTCTTAGGTAGTAAAAAGGGAATTACTTACGAAAAACTATGCAACACAGCCTTATAAACAAGTAAAGTCATATCACTCTGCTGGACAGCTGTCACACAAAACTGTAAAAATTTCTTAATACTAAGAGATACAACGTGGATAAAAATGAAAAATAAAATGTACTTTTAATCATGTTTAGAAAATATTTTTTGGTTAGGTAGGTTTGTTCTTTCTCTTTTTTCAATTTGCGCTCTGAATATACCAGTAGAAGACACGGATACTGAAACGTGCAAAAATGTAGGACTAGGGGGAAGGGTTTAAGAAGAAGGAAGGGGATAAGGGATGGATGGAAGCGAAATTGCCTGGGCTATTATATGGCAACTTACCCAAAAGTTGCGTATCACTCAACCCACTTTCCCTACTCAAAGTTTCAAGTATCCCCTTTACAAAAAAAATCGATGTGTTTCAGCATTTTCTCCAATTCTTAACATTTTTTGAAGAAAAGCAGGTGAATCCTTTTAAATGGCCAACCCTGTTTATGGATCAACTATATTCACTGCTACTGTTGTAAGTTTCAACTCTGGATAAAAAATGGAAATTAAGTACCACACAACACAATTTTTGTAAAAATGGCTTTGACCTTACTCGTGAGCGTTTTTTTGATGTTTTGTTTTGTTTGTTATGTTACATTTTAAAATCTTGTCATCGCATAATTTTTTTTAAACAAAGGAAATAATGATTAGTTTCCATGCAATGCGTGCTTCATCCTCAGGTCTAATGACCTTTATTACAGACTTGCTGTGTAATATTCCTACTTTTGTAGCATTTTGTAGAACCGAGTGTAGAATCTAACATCCATAAAATACCGTCAACTCTAAACTTGATCAATAATTAAAAACTCCATCCTAATCCTTCATGCCTTTTTTTAAAATCTTTTTTATAGAGATGTCAAAAAACTTTCTCCAACCATATATCAAGTCCCGTCCGGCCTCCTCTTAGTTAAAAAGGAACAAAAATATTTTTTGCGTATATATCGAGCATAATATATGGCGGATATTACATAGGAAGGCTGTTATCAAGCAAATAAGGGCATTCGGTTATTTTATTTATACACGTGCACCTAGCGTTTCTTGGAAAATCTGAGCCGATTAGCAAGTTTTTAATCTGTAGACAAAAATTAAAGTATTTTTATTTTTGGGCTCTTTTTAGGAATATTATTTTTATTACACTCTTTGCCTTTTATTTTCTTTCAAATATTTTGCTAATTTTTTTCTGCATATATCAAGACACTACAGAGCTATATTAATGTTTTATTGTGTAAATACCAGAAATCTAGAAGCCACTTCCACCATTCAACAAGGTCATGCCCACAAAATTATTGAACCGAACACAACCGTCCGGTGGTTGCACATCCTGCAAATTTGTTGGGAATAAAAAGAACTTAGCTCAGCAGTTTACATTCTCCCATCCTGATGTTTTTTATCCTTCTTTTTTTCGTGGTGCATGATTTTATTTCTGTTTGATTCGAGTTTTGCGGTCGGACGTTAGAGTAGCTGTTTGTCCTTTATCGGTAAATTATTTTTCATGGTAATATTTTAAGTGTTTGCTAAATAGCTGAAATATGCGAGAAAATATTCTCAGCAAGCAAACAAATTTTATTCAATTCTCCAACATTTTATAACAAAAATTATGCTAAACAGTTAGCAGCCTATTTAATTTTTATACTACGGTATTGTCTTCCTATAAATGATAATATTACAGACTTCTGACAACATCATGTTTTGCATATCAGTGTCATCCAAATTTAAAAAGTGCCGCCGCATCTTTCCGAATTTGATAAAGCTGAAATGTTAGCAAAACTAGACGGTGGTTGGTCTATTCGGCAAGCAGCTGCTCATTATGGGAGAAGCAAGTCTACGATAGTAAACATAAAAAACCGATTTCAAGAGGAGGGAACTATCCACCAAAAGGAAGGCACCGGCTTAACGAAAGTGACTAGCCCAGAGGAAAGCCAAGAGGAATTGAATCAAATTTTCCAGGATCCACAACAACATTAGGCAGGAGGATTAAACGTTCGAGGCTAAGATGTCACACTGCATCAAAAAAAAAACAAACTACTAATTAATTTTTGTGATGAATTATTATCTGAGTAACGAAGTATTTTGGCAGCAGGTGGTTTTCACAGATGCGAAGATCCAAGTCTAAGAAGTTCAACAGCGATAAAAAACAAATTCTGGTTTATCGACCGCCAAGAACCAATAAGAAGACCGGGCGAGAAGATTTTTGGTAAATGTTTAGAGCTGGATATCGCCTAGAGGGCATAGCGTTCTATTTAAAATTAGTGGACGATTTACAGCCGAAGTTTGCGTTAATATGGAAGGAATAAGCAAGTTTTAATATCATCCCAGGAATTCAGAAAACCTAATGAAACTCATCGTAAGGGCATATAGGGAAGTTATTGCTGAAAATTAAAACTTGTTTGAAAATTTTGCTAAATCAATACCCAGAAGACTCAAAACGTCATTGCGGAGAACGACGCGATATTAAAAATAAGTATTTTTTTATATGTTTTTAATTTTGTTATTTTCTTTTAAATTTTATTTATTTCGTTAAATTGATCTGGCCTTTTAATTGTCTTCGGCTAGTAACTTTCGTCAAACCGCTGCCTTCCTTTCGAGGGACAGTTCCTTCTTCGTGAAATCGATATATTATGGTTACCATCATAGACTTGCTTCTTTCATAATCAGCTAGTCGAATAGACCAATTACTGTGTAGCTTATGTTTAGTAAATGAAACATTTTTGCTTTTTTGAGATGTGGTTTTGAGTTTTAGTTCCCGTATATTAATATAATATAATATATAACAAGCCGCCTCCTTATAAAAAGTTTATATATGCCAAAAGTATAAACTAAAATGACAAGCCTTCTGCTGTACCAGTTTTATGTGGAGAGAAGTATACTATATCTGCATTAAAAAGTGTCAGATATCTTAAAATTAAAAATGAATTAGTATTAAGAACGTAGTTCGAAACGTTGGCCGTTAATGCTTCCTATTTTTTAAATAATACCTTCTAATCTAAATATTATTCAGCTTTTTCTGCTAACTTTTTATCGCTACCCAGCAAAAAATTCAAAAACTGGATAAAAGGTTGAATATCCTCCTATTTTTAACTTGTCTGGTAATAATAATCCGTTTATCCTATACTTTTTTGAATTTTAACTCTATTTGTGTGGCTTAAATTCCGATTTGAGAGAGCGGTAACCTCTCATGTAACTGGTTTAGGAATGATGGATGTGGTGTATAGGATAGAGAGGGGCACTGTCAACCAATTTTTATAAAATAGCGCGTAAAAACAGAGCACGTTTTAAAATATAGCATATTGCAAACTTTGGCCTTCAAGTAAAAAGCTGTTAAAATATAAAAACAAACCTCATTCCAAATTCTCCGGACTAACGTCAATATGGCGGCTGACAATTATACACAGAAAATAAATGGAACTGTCATTGTCAGTGTAAAAAAAAACTGGTCCACAGCAATTTGGAATGGGGTGAGAACACGATTTCAAAAATCTCCGGTCCAGTTTGAAAAATAATTTTGCTTTACTCCAGATAAAAATTGAATTAAAAAAATAATCGTTTAGGACTTTTTGATATTTATACTCTCTTAAACTAATCGATAATTTGATAATTTTAACAATAAACCAAAATATAGGAAATTAAGATGAATATTACATATTTTAACCTTATTACAATTGTTCTATGTAATCAAAACCACTTCCTACTCAATTAAATTTTAGAAATTTAAATTTATTACCTACATACTTATTTCGATTTGTGTACATATTATCGCCACATCAAAGGTAAAGCAAAAGTATCCACAATAACACGAAAACTCTTAAAAAGTAGCAAAAGTTTCTCGAAAACGGTTCGTTATTATGACACTTTTAGGAAAATTCGGACAGTAAGATCTTTCAAAGTAATTTAGCGGGTAAACCATTTTAAACCTATATAATTTGGTAAAACTCACTTTATCTTTCTCTGTATGCAAAATTTCAAAACCTATTATCCAATTAATCAGAAATTTAATTAATTTTTTCTCCAGATTAAACGAGATCACATTTTCTAGTTTGTTTTCTTCCAGAAGTAAATTAATGCTCACACCGGCTCAACCTAAACTCAAGAAAAAAACGGTATCTAAATAAACTTTAGAAACATTTGAATTTGGCGAACGCAAATATTTGAAATGAGCTTGTATATAAACACAATATTTTTAGAGAGTTAACCACCCTGATTTTAAAGATAAATAGGGTCAATATTTTTGTTGTTCAAATTACATTCTTTAAAATACAAAAAAAGCACAAAATCTGTTTACCTAATAAACTACAAATAAATAATTTAAATGTAATTTTCAAACTTGGCAAAAACCAAAAAAATAAGAAAAAAAAATTATATTTTTTTCGTGAAGGAATAGATTGTAATTAGATAAAATGTGTTTTTGTGTTTTTTAATTTTTAAGGCAACTTAAAATATTAGCCACAAAACAATATCTTTTTTCACCTGAACCGATTTTAAATTTTAATAAATAGCTGGAACCAAGGCATCCAATTTTAAATTGAATGTTCGTTGACGATATTAAAAATTTTTTAAAAATAGAGTTGCTCGAAGATTATTTAATCAACATTAAAGTCAATAACAGTATGGTGTAATAGTAGTTTTATCATTTTTTCATCTGAGCCTGTAATGACTATAACATGCAGGTTAGTTCACTATAGTTTACCTACGAGCAATACAAATTTCATTATAAATATCAAAAAGATTAAAAATACACTAAACTGTCCAAAGTACATACTTTGTATTATTTATGCAAAATTACTGTTTCTAAGAGATTTAAGACAAAATTGTGATATTTAAGTTTTTGAAAATTTCATAAAATTTTGAAATTTTAAAATATTCCAATTTTGAAATTTTTTTTTTTATTTTTGAAAATGTTTAAATATTTGAAAATTTTGTTGTTTTTTAATATATATAGAAAATAAATATAGAAAAATAATTTGCATTTTTCCGTCAGTGTCAGAAAGTTTTATCGCGTGTCTTACAATTTACGTCTAAGCTACATTATTGTCCTAGGAGCGTAAATGGCCCATTACAGTCGTTTTAGGACGCTTACTAAACTAGTATTATGGGTCGGTTGTAAGTAAACATATGCATAATAAACATCCATTAAAGTGGGTTATTGCAAAGTCTTTAGCCGGGTCCAGACTTGTAACAAAACTTGTTACATAATTAAAAGGACACAAAATTATAGATTTTTTTTATTTAATCGCTGTGAGATGAAGGCATATAAGAAGGTTTTGGGGGTAAGACATAATTAGATTTTATGTTGGAAAGTGTGTAATGTGAAAAATTACAAAATAAAATAAAATTTTGTGTCTTCCTTGTTAAGTAACACATTTTGTTACATAGCCTGGACCCGCCTCTACCCTTGACCAGAAAAAAATGCTATTTCCCATTACTTTGTAATTAATGGCATGATTTTGGCAACAGAGGAATTTTGTTTTACAAATATAAAGCTTTTTTTGGCTAGGAATACTAGGACCATCAATATATAGAGATTCTAAAGGTGCTTTATTTTGCTCTAGATTAATACAGGTTCTGTTACTGTGTTGTCTGGAATCCATTAAACGAAGCCTATAAAACTTGCTAGACAGTATGGAAAGGCGTTTTTGTAATATTTGTTATATGCAGTTCGGTCATTGTATTTTTCTCCCGACGCGTTTGAAATGTAAAATATTTCATAAAAGGATGGTGACAATATTTTACTAGACAGAATTCTCAGGCGTACACATATTCAACCTACGGCAACACTCTAACCAAACTCAATGCAACTAACGTACCTTAACAAAAAAAATAGCATGAGGACACCTGTGTCCAATAACCGCCCTTCAAAGTATATTTCAAATACGAAATGTAGCAGAAGTGACATATACTAGGTGTTGCATTTTAAAATGAAAATAAAGTGTTAAGAAGGACACCCCCAAATCAATAAATAACTAATAAAATAAAATAAATAAATAATATCTTTACTGCAAGCAAAATTATAAGACATGAGTATAGAAATATGACATCTTATAAAAAGACAATCTAAGCTGTAATCTTTCTTTCCTTTTATTTATTTATTCTATATTACTCCTTTCTATTGCTTTTTCTTCAGACAGTGCTTAAAAAAAACCTTGCATACAGTAATAAACAGTCTCGTGAAAGGCCTAAAATATTAAACCTCTATTTTGTTCTACTAACTTTGCAATGGAGAAAATAAAGATCGGTACAAGCCTCAGTTCCCATAAATCCCGGTGAGGCAGTTTTGGGAAGGAGCCATGCCGGAGTTTCTATAAGCCTTTCCGTCGTCTTGTACAAAGGCCAAGAGATTTTAGGGATTTATATCATATATATTATCAAAAAAATATTGAAGAAAAGATTTACCTGTTGTATACAACTTACTCCATGTATATCTGCCACAAATACATGGAGAACAAACCTAATTCATGTTGGCACTAGCATTAGGGAAACAACAATTTCATTAAAATAATTAAGGAAAAATCTCGTCCTTTGTACTCTAATTGGTCGAGTTTTTACGAACTTTTATTCAACTTTACACGTGTTTGTTTGTTTGCTTGTTTGTATGTCACAAATCTGTATGGCACAAATCTTGTATTCAATTCTGGCACCAACTTCTGCAGCTCTGCTGATCTCGGCTAAACATTCGGATAACGTCTCAGGCTGTTGTTTACACACTGTGGGTCTTCAAACTGACCTAGTTGTATAAATAATTATAAAAATTGAAAAATTCATAACTATTGAACGAAAGCAGCTATGAATATGCAGTTTTCAGTTTTATGTTCCACTAAATACTTTCTAATTTTGGAGGTAAAAACTACGTCGGTGAAGGCGTTTAAGGGGATAAGAGGGGATGGAAAAACATTTCAACCAATGTTGCTACGAACATACAGTTTTTAGTTTTATGTTCCATTGAGCCTTTTATAATATTGGAGGTAAAAAGTACGTTGGTAGGATGGGAATGAGAGAGGGGTATATTTATTTGAAAATTCATAAATTTTTCACCAAAGCTGATACAGTTTTATGTTCCACTAAGTCTTTTATAATGTTGAAGGTTAAAACTACATCGGTGGGTTAAGGGGATAAGAAGAGGTTAATATATTTGGAAATTCGTAATTTTTTAATGTTAAAGAGTGACATAATGAAGGGGACAGGGGAGTAAAGGGTTCATACTATCTAAGGACCTCCGAATTCGTTTAAAATTGGTACATAGGGAACATGAATTTTCCATCAGATTTTAAAAGATATGAAGCTGACAGCTCATCTTTCTTCGGGCGATGGGGTATCTAAATAAATTATATTTCATTCAAAGTACAGGAGTTTTTGGTATAGACGAGTAAAAAGGGGGAGGGCATAACATCTAACTTAGTTCGATTGATGTTCATTTAGATTTTAAAAATTTGGAAGTTGCCAGTTGGTCCTGTTGGGGTTTTAAGGGGAATACTATCTAACTACGTTCGATTTCGTTTAAAATTTAATTAAAATTTGGTACCCATACAAGAATACATTATCCGAAATGAATGCGTAAGTAAACATTTTTAAATAAATTCAAGTAAAAAGTGTTTGTTAAAACCAACATTCTATAAAAGGCACTAAAAATTTAAAAAAATTCTGATATCAGAATAAAAGCGATGTGAACATATTCAATTTTGAAACTTTAACCTTATAGTTGGGGGCATATGGACTTCCGTGGGCTTCTTGATGATGATTTTACGAAATCTGTTTTAACCGGTTAGTAATAGGCCAATTAACATCACCCTGCCTGTAAACAGCCTCAACAGTGTCGCAGTCAAAAAGTGAGGTTAGGACGACAAAATATTTTTTTAAATCTTAGCGGTTTGGCTTACGATAATGAAATTTGGTACTCATATTGACCTTCGGGCCAGATTGTATTATAAATTTTAAAAAATAACATTTAGTGCATCTAGGGTCCGGTAGAGGGCGAAATATGTTTTTAGATTTTTCTCTGTACCTCCCAAACGACTTATTCCGCACACTTGAAACTATGTGGTTTTATAGTAAAACCTATTAACAATCAGCTTGATGTCACAAAAAAAAATTTTTAGCTTGTCAGCGGAGCGTCCTGAACAGACGCCATTTTTTTGACAATTTCGAAAAAAAAATCTATTTAGACAAACTTAGAACTACGAAGATGAAATTTGGTAACCATATTGGCCTTCAGGCCAGATTGTATTATAAAAATAAAAAAATGACATTTAGTGCCTCTTGGAGCCGGTAGGTAGGCGAAATGTGGTTTTAGATTTTTCCCTGTATCTCCCGAACGACTTATCCTGACCACTTCAAACTATGTGGTTTTGTAGTACATACTATTACCAATCATCCCGATATCACAAAAATATGTTTTAGCCTGTGATAATATAAAATGGCCCGAAGGCCGATATGATCACCAAATTTCATCATCGTAGGTCAAACCGTTAAGATTTAAAAAATTATTTTGTCACCCTAACCTCACTTTTGGACTGCAACATTTTTAAGGCTATTCATACGTCGAGAAATATTGAGTGGTCTATAAGCAACCCATTTATATAAATTTTCGATGCCCTTAAGTTAAGTTTGCATAAATAGATTTTTTTTTCGAAATTGTCAAAAAAATGGCGTTTGTTCAGGGCTCTCCGCTCACAGGCAAAACATTTTTTTTGTGATATTTGACTGATTGGTAGTCTACAAAACTACATAGTTTCAAGTGTGCAGGGTAAGTCGTTCAGGAGATACAGGGAAAAATCTAAAAACACATTTGGCCCTCTACCGGCCCTTAGATGCACTAAATGTTATTTTTTAAATTACATTATTTAATCTGGCTAGAAGGCAAATTTCTTCATCGTACGTCAAACCGTTAAGATTTTAAAAAATATTTTGTCGCCCTAACCTCACTTTTTAACTGCAGCACTTTTGAGGTTGTTCACAGGCAAGGTGATATTAAGTGGTCTATTAGTAACCGGTTAAAACAGGTTTCGTAAAATTATCATCAAAACGCCCACGGAGGCCGAATTTCGACTCTATGCCCCTCGATATTAGAGAAGTAAATAATAATAAAAATACGCTCATACCGAGCAGGGTACTGGTACTTACGTAACTCAAAAGCCACCCAAATTTACATTAAGAGCCATCGCTTTTATTATGGTAAGACAAATCTCAAAAATTGTTTTTAACTTTTTAGTGCATTTTATAGAGATTGTTGTTAAAAAATATTTTACCTATATTAATAAAAGGACGGTCAACATAATCGTTAACTATAGACGCGCAGGTCAAACCACTTGACCTACAGTTATGAAAATTTAAGGACATATTGGGTTTGTGATGTAGGCGCTGACTAATTTTTGAAAATTTTACCCCTTAGGCGGTTAAAATAGAGGTTAAAATTTTAAAGAGGTTTTCTATATTTTGGAAACGAAAACCCGCATAGATCTGGAAATTGGTATGTACATTCTACTAAATAAGTAAAAATATGTTTTGGCGATTTTCGAAATTTCAACTGGGGGTAAAGGGATCCCCTGTATCTCAGAAGAAAAAAGTCACAGATGTTTACGAATTGATATTATAGATTCTACAAATAAATTAGATGGCCATGTGTTTCATCGTTTTTCTACCAACCCTTTATTAATACGGGGATTTTCCCCCATATTTGATAAAAATTTTGATCTGTTAAAATATGGGTTTTTGGGTATCAAACTGTAAGAAATAAAGTCCGGAATCGAAAAAAGTGTTCTTCTAATAAATTCTGCAATTTTTTTTTAACTCCCCCTTCCCTAGCCCGATATTTAATGAAAATATTGACCGACCAAAGAAAAATATGGGTGTTGTGTCGACCGAGACATCGAGAAAAGTGCTTCTTCTATTAGTTTTGTTATTTTTTGTTACCCTTCTCCTCCCCCCTTCACCACCATTTTCGGTAAAAACTGAACTGAAAGAAAGTGTTTCCTTTTGCAAAAAAGCTGCTGGAAGAATTTTGCGGGAAGAATTTTGCTGCATTATCTTTATTTCATCAAAATGGGTTCACGGGAACAAAAGTTATGACTATTTAAACAAAAAAACGGGAAGAAACTTTAGGCAACGTGGATACTCGAGTAGATGGAAGCGTGTAAGTGCTAAAGGTTTGAGGGAATAAAAGTGGGGCAAGGTAGAGAAGGAGGAGGAATCTACAATTAATTAAACACGCGAACGAAGTCGCGGGCAGCCAGCTAGTTAAATATATTTTCAATCGATTAAAATTAAAATTATAACGCCTCATACCATTTAACAAAAAATTTCTTTAAGTTTGACAGATAATGATAAAGCCTGAGTTATAAGTACTAACGATTTTTTTTCAGTGGAGTATGCGGGAGTAAAGTTTAAGAACAATATTGAACTTACACTAAGCCCGTCCTAAGTTTACTTTATATCTACGTATATCCCTTTTTAATCTTCTCATAGGAAGATGACAGATATAGGTTTAAATTAGAGAGAGAGTTTTATTATTTACAGATTTTGTTTTTATATTTCGGCATTATACACTACTAGGTCCAAAAAGGAAAACACTCTAAAATCTAACGGTGGAATTTATTAAAAAGGTTTAGTCTACTTTAGAACAGTCCTAAGTTTAAGTGAACTTTTTGGTTTTAAGCATTTTAAACCAACACTCCTTGAGTTTTGGACATATCTTGATTATAAGAAGAGTAAAATAAATTAACATTGGGGCTATATGTCACTCTAATTAAAACTTAACCTTGTTAATTATTTTCTCCAATTAATACTTGATGTCACACAACGTTTTAGATAAGTAGTAATAGAATAAGGAGTAATGTATTAAATGTATCAAAAAACTTAAATGCAAGTTTTTATTACATTTCTGTCACTGTCGAAATGTCAGTTTAAAAAAATTAGCGCTGCGCTCAATCACAAACAGCGAGTTCGGATCTTTTACCTCTGCTTGCACCAACCTCCACTGATGAAAGCTACAGCTTTAAAATGAGTGAGTTTTGACAAAGGAAAGTTTTGTTGACTGAGCTTTTAGATAATCTCATTGTTTTACTTTTAGTTTATAAATAAATTACTATAGTTGTTTTGGGTTTTTTTGTTTGGTATATTTTTCGTGCATAATCAATGACCTTCACTTACGTTTGTTTTGCCTCGTAGTGCCCTCATAAATATTTTTTTGTGCTGCAAACTTGTCCAAATATGGCGTATTTCTGGATAAAATAGGAGGTTTTTTATTGCGCAAGGAACAACTTGGGATATTAAATAAGGTAAATTAATCTTTGTAAAAGCGGTTACTTAGGGAAACTATAAACGAACTTATTACGAAATGCCAAAAGACAATCCTTTTTGGGGGCTATAAATTTAAACCACCCCCCTGAGCTGGTCTAAAAAAATCACCAACTTTATACCCTAAAACACAGATAAACCTTTCAAAAAAAAATTAGTTTTAGGGCATTTTGTTCTAAAATATGGTGTATTTTGAAAAAAAAAAAAGTAGTTTTTCAATGGTGTTTTTCAATAACAATACAAAATGATCAATAATTTTGTATCTTTTCTGTATGGATAAGTGTTTTTTGAAAATTGGTTTTAAAATTTACTACCCCCCACAGGTGTAAATATTTGGACCTGTGGGGGGTACTATTTTAGATCTTAGTAATTCTTGCTCCAAAAATCTTCTCCTTAACGTTATTTTTGAATTAGTTATAAATATTTTAATTAAGTTTTAGATATCAGTAAGCAAAATCATCGGCATTCCGCTATCTTCTGAAATATAAATATTTAATGTTATATCCAAAAGTTAACAGGGAGACGTCCTAACTTTTGTTTATTTATAAATTTCAGCCTGGATGCAAGAGGAGGTCCCCTTTCTATGGCTTCGCACTTGGCAATGGGTGATGACCTAGGAGGACGTTCTTACTTTATCGGTGACGAGGAGTCCTCAAAGGCGCGACTGAGGATACAAAATGTAGGCAGCAGTGACCAGGGAGTTTACAGATGTAGGGTGGATTTCGTCAATTCACCCACCAGGAATTTCCAAGTCAATTTGACGTTAGTAGGTCAGAAACTTGTTTATTTATAATGTGTTCTGTAGGAACTTATTATGCAACATTGTCATGCATCAATTTTAGTTTTCAGAAGATAAAATATAAGAAAATCCAATTGTGTCTCGTTTTAGCTTGTTGTTAAAAAAGTTGGTGCTTGGAAAAGTTGGATAGTGGAATTCTAGTATTAAAAAAATCAGTTGCTCCAACCTAATAGTGGATCCAGGATGACCCTTAAAATAATTTTAATTAATATTAGGTGTGCTTAAATAGACTTATAGTAGTACACGTTTTTTGGTAAATGTAAAATCTGTAAAGAACTTTGATTAGAAGAAATTAATACCACGTTATGTCTCACACACTTTATGCTTTGAAAAATTACGCTTTTTGCTGTTTTTTGTATAAAAATGGCAAAATAAAAATCATATGCACGACACCACTCAAGATGACAGATGACATAACAGAAATTTGTATTAAACAATTGCCTTAAATTATTTTGATCTTTCTCCAAAATTATTTTTTATTGCCTGCTGTCTCTCTTCAACAACCTTAAATATTTTTGCATTTCACTAAATTATTTCTCCATCTACTTCTAAAATTCTTTCCTCTCTCTCTAAATATTTTGCATTTTAACAGAGAAAAAATATTTTTTGGCAATGCTTTTTTTGAACGCTAGAAAAACGTTAAAAACTAAAAAAAGTGAGTGTTTTGTTCTAGAAATCGAAATTTTCGAAAGGAAACTTTAAAATATGAGCAAAATCATGGCACAAAAATGTAAAAAACATAGTCAAAATTGCTTAAACAAAAACGTTAACACTTAAACTATCCTAAAATATTTTAAGCCTTATATTACCATCATGGCTTTACCATTACCAAAAATCTCATAAAAGTTCGTAAATGTTCCGTGAGGTTTTATAAAAATTCTGCGACAAAGTCTGATTTTGCGTTTTTCCTGGTAAAAATCAAAAGTTTTTTTTAATTATACCTTATCTAATTGTAGGTCTAATTTAACACTTCTTAAATTTAGACTGTTTAAATTGGTTTCCTTTCCTTTTCAGATCAGCCCACCAGTCCGAGAATTTTCGACGCCGAAGGGCGGGAAATCAGGCTGAATGCCTCCGCAGGACCCTTTTTAGAGGGCCAGGAACTGTTTCTGTCCTGTCAGGTCACGGGCGGTAAGTTCTAACAGCAATTTATTATTATTTGTCTGATTGGCTCACATTGTATATAGGTCAGGTTTTAAATAAAATCTAATAAAAGTGTAGTGCTGCCGATGGAAGAAAGGGCATTTAATAATCATTTTTTGATTCTTTTGCCGTTTTTTACGTAATTGCATTTGTTTTTCATTCCAACTGGTAAAACTAATTAATAGCACTGCATAGTAGGACAAAATTTTTTTAGCAATATAACCGAAGTTTTGTAAAAACTAATTTAAGCCAGAAACCCGAATCTACTATTAGTGCAGTCATCTTTAGCCGTTAAAAATATTTATAGGTTACGTAGTTGCGTTGATGCAAATTCATTGCGCCCTGTTGATCAAATTTACCTGGTTATTTATACAGACTATTACGAGAAAGTTTCAGAAAATAATGTGAAAAGATTCCAAAATAGCCCGACGAAAATATTATTATTATAACACAAATTTTTATGATTTTTTAGGTCGTCCCAAGCCGACCTTAATTTGGTACTTTAACAACACCATACTAGATAGCGTGGTGGACTCAATTCGAGGCTCCACAACCACTGTCAATCAGCTACTTATAAGTTCAGTACCAAGACATTTTAAAAGTGCCAAATTAGAGTGTAGATCTTCCGCGTCCCCAATAGCTGGCGACGTCGTGAGAGAAATTCCAATTACGGTATTTTGTAAGTATCTTTTCTACCAAAACTTATTATTTTTATACAAGACGTTTTTATCAGTACAATCTATGATTGTCTTCAGGTGCAAAATGAAGACGATCAGAGATTGTACTGTACGAAAAGTTCCGTCTGAATAAAATATAGACAATGGGAGTCCAGAGAGTTAATTTCAAATACATCATTGTCTCAAACTTTCAAACAAACATTATTAATAGTGTAGAGGCATACGTCGATAATTTCTATCACGTGGGATTTTGAATGAAGGAGTTTTATGACTATGTGGGATTGATAGCTCATTAGTCACATCAAGTGTTACTGTGCGTTTTCTTCACATCCGTGTACAAGAAGCTGATATGACCTTATCTTTCAAGATGGCGGCCAAAAATCATAAAAGATACAACTTTCGCAACCGGTTCATTATTATACTTATTATACTCGATTTCATATAATTCGAGAACAGGGATTCCAAAAAATTCTCTTTTAGGGTCATCCGATCTTAAACAACCTTGAAAATCGCAAAATACAAGATTTTTGCAATTTTCTCTTCTAAACATCTTAATTATTCGAAGTTTTTTCAGTCTAACTTCAAATGTACCTCGAACTGTTGGGCGTATATGCCAAATTTGATCCTAAGAGTTTGATGCAGTTGGAAGCTTCATAACCTCGAAAAATACCCCAGTAAAATTAACACATTGCAAAAATAACGGGCGCTATTCATTAACTATTAAAGCGAAGAGGATCAAATTTGGTAAGACAAAAAAGAAGGGCAAGTCCAACAATATTGTTAAAAAAATTTGGTTCAGCTATGACGCGTTTCAATATGGTGGCTGATATATCAAAATGGCCACCTATAATCACATTTTATTTTATCCAATTTCATAAAAAATCAAAAATGACAAGGTGGCCATCAATTCTTGTTGACTTATCGCCGCGTACTATGAAAAAAAAGTAAAGTTAATGCATGACTGAAAGTTTGAGACAATGATGTGTTTGAAATTAACTCTGTGTTTCGGACTTCCATTGTCTATATTTTATTTATACACGACGATTGTCTTCAGCTCGTAGTTTGCACCTGAAGACGATCAGAGATTGTACTGATCGAAACGTCGTGTATAAATAAAATATAGACAATGGAAGTCCGAAACACAGAGTTAATTTAATGCATGTCCTTGATTGACTTTAAAAATATCATGTACAAGTGCAAAGCCAGATTTTTGTGATGATTTTTCCAATATACCACTACGCAAAAACTTTAAGCGCCGGAGATGAAATTAACATCTTAGCCATAAACAAACACTTCACTTTGAACCTCCCCACCATTTTTTTTTTATATGTCGCTCCATTTTATTAAGTTTCAGAACTTCTACAGGAATGCGGTGGCACCTAAATGTGTGACTAAATAGATGTTAAAAAACAAGTGTAGTCATGTCCTACTGGCATAGTCATAATATTTTATGCTTTTTCGATCGCTATTTTGGAAAATAGCATCTAAAACCACTGATCCAGTATATAGTAATATATATCTAACTTCTGCTAACTCACTTATAGGTTATTTGAATGACTTTGTTGGCTAGAGAAGTGAGTGGAACATAAAATTTACAGTTCTGGAACTTAATAAAAACGACAGGCATATAGGTTACTTATACCGGGTATAGCATAAACATCGGACGGTATATCAAAAAAAATGGTGGGGAGGTGTAAAATGAAGTGTTTTTTTATGGCTAATATGTTAATTTCATCTCCGGCACTTAAAGCTTTTGCGTAATGGTAAATTGAAAAAAACATCAGAAAAAGCTGGTTTTTCAATTATACATGTTGTTTTCAAGGCCAATCAAGGTCATTTATCAACTTAACTTTTTTTTCATAGTAAGCGGCGATAAGTCAACAAGAATTAATGGCCACTTTATCGTTTTTGTTTTTTTACGAAATTGGATAAAATAAAATGTGGTTAGAGGTCGCCATTTGGATATATATGCCGCCATATTGAAACGCGTTATAGCTGAACGAAATTCTTTTCACAATATTGTTGGACCTGGGTTTCTTACCTTTCTTACAGAATTTGGTTATTTTCGCTTTAATAGTTGATGAAGAGCGCCCTTTCAGTATGTTATTTTTGCAATATGTTAATTTTACTGAAGTATTTTTCAAGGTCATGAAACTTCAAACTGCATCAAACTCTAAAGATCCAATTTGGAATACATGTCTAATAGTTTTATGTAGATTTGAAGTTGGACTGACAAAACCTCGAATTATTAAGATTTTTTGAAGAGAAAATGGCAAAAATTTTCTTTTTTTGCGATTTTCAAGGTCATTTAGGGTGGGGTGACCTTAAAAGATAATTTTTTGGAATCGCTGTTCTCCATTTATATGGTTGGTAAAAACACAAGTTTTTATAAGTCTTCCGGCAGATTCTATAGTCTGACACGCACAAAAAATTTTATATGCTTTTATCTTTAAGAAAATACATACTATGGAACTGAATATATCCATAATTTTGATGAGCTTTCCAAGGAATTTTATAATTTAACAGGCCCATAATATTTTATATCTTATAAAAAAATACTATCCTTTTAAAATCTTAGTTACTACATGGCTAAAGCCTTTGAAACTGACACATCTCACAAAACTTTGGTTCTTTTCGACCACATGAAAACTAATGAATAAATTTTACTTAGTATACTTACTTACCTAGGTATTTATACTGTCGTTAATATTTCCACAAAACAAAATATTCTTTTGATTTATAAAATGTTATAACATATTCTAAACGAAACCGTACAAAATCTTATAGAAACTTAAAAGTAATAAAAACTTACTTCTTCTAACCTATATGCCTTTGGAAATAAATATTAAGTCGTAAAAATATTTTTCTCACTCATCTGAAATTATAAAATCTTATAAAATAAATATAGCTACATCATCTGTCGTAAATACTCTTACAAAAATGAAAATGAATGAAATCTTGTAGACTTTTATAAACAATGCTTCAAACAATCTCGCAGAAACTTATCAAAGTGACATTTCTCCCACAGCTTCTAGCGAAAAGTAACTCCTTATACGGGAACAAGTTTATATTAGATAGATATCTAGAGCTTTTGCAAGCCCAAGGTATGTTCTTATGTTATAGTGGGTTAGCTGGTCGTAGTTTATAGTTTGAGTTAGGTTATACTTCAGTTTAACTGTATTAATTAATATTATATTACTCCTAGTACTATTACTACTCCTACTACCACTGCTAAAGTTGGGCCGTCATTTTTTATTTTAGAATGTTGCAAGTAGAGCTTATAGAATCTTGTAAACCTCTATGGGGAATTGTCATACTAAAAATCATAAAATATTGTAAGCTTTAATACACCAGCTGGTTGATGAAATATGATGAAATACTATGCGGTATTTGTGTTTATGAACATATATCACGCAATATTTATAATATGTTATTTTTTTATAATCTTTTTTGAGGTTTTTCTGGCAGGGTTATTAGAGACTCGCCAGTTTGCCATATAAGTTAATATGGGTTAACTGGTGTGAACGCACACAAACAATTTAATCTCTTCCATAGACTCTCGTATTGAAATTACTCGTTCATAATACAATAATTGATACACATACAATAATCCTTAATGCCGCTCACCTGTGATACTGGTTTCTTAAGTTTGGGAGCTCCCACTGTGACTTGTATCTTTTTACCGACACCAATTTACTCCATAACCAAGGAAGAAAAGTCTTTTTGTAAGAAAATTAGAAAATGTTTATTAGTTTCCTCTGTAAATTGTGAGAACATTTGGAAACACGTGCCGCTCAAGTCTACTCTTCGAAACCACACACAAATCTTGAACATAGCGCAGACGCTTCTGCCTCATGCCGTGATGCGACGGCATGCTTACCAATAAGAAAGTTTTATGTATTTTTAAAAAACAATAAATTTTAAAAAATGAGAAAAAATAAAATATATTCGTACGTGCCCAGACATGGTGTTACAAAAGATAAATTGAAATTAAATAAAATAGAATATTCCTGCACATAATAAATGTTTGCAAATTATTTTTTTTAAATGTCCTCAGCTAGAACTTCCTCGGAAAACTAAAGTAATTAGCCATCAGCGCATACTCAGACAAATTGTTGCCGTGACAATAAATCTGAAAGTTTACATATCACTGCAAAACTTTGGCTTGTAGGACAACAGAGGCTCTTGCGTTAACAACTTCCGAAGTCTAATCTGCGGTCGAACTTTCAAGAAAGTTGCGTCAACTTTCGAGAGCTTACAATGACGGCTGGAAGAACAAAGCGCGAACAATAAGTTAATTGTTTGGTTGTTGGCATTCTTCGATTAATGATTTATTTTACTCAGATATTTTGACAAATACAAGAACTTTGAGCTGCAGAACGTTTATGTTTGTTTAAGGCTAGGTTCTTAGAGAGAGAGATGTTAGAGTTTTACACACACAGAGTTTTACAGAGAATAAGGTTCAATATTAATAACCTTAACCATAGCAACATATTCTTTTATAAGATTTTTTACAAGACTTGATTAACATAAACTATTATTAGTGCTTAGGAACATTTTAAAGATGAAGCTAATAAATTAACCATATAATGAATTAATCGTAATAGGTTTTTCTTAGATTAAAATTTTTATGTGACAAAATGTCAATTAACCACATTTAATATTTTATTTTTTGTTATACAGTAGACTTGCTATACAGACCGCTTTAGGCTACTGCGAACATAGGGGGAATCAAGTCCAATTTACTCTCCGTGCCGTACGACCGAGGTGGAATCGAAGCACGCTGCAGTGTTATCTTTTGGAAATTCATTTTGTTTTTATTATTTTGTTTTATTTCTGCCTTGCTCGAGAAACAGATGGGTAAGTTCTTAATTGAAATAATACATTTTTAAAACCAAAAATGGATGTCTACGAAGTTGCCGAAAAAGTGCAGATGGTCAAATGGTCAAATCGTCATAACCCAACACACGTTCGATATTGGTCGAGGGAAAATTTGCATTTGTATTTTGACGTAAGAACACAGTATCCCCAAAAAGTAAATGTTTGGGGGGCGGGGTATTGTAGGGGAACACGTAATTGGGCCATTTTTTATTAACGGCAATTGCAATTTGAATGGTCCTAGATACTTGGATCTACTGCAGCAGCACATTATTCCAACTGCTAGGCAGTTATTAAGTTTAAGATTTGGTGAAACATGGTTTCAACAAGATGGTTGTTCCGCTCACAATGTTGGCCTTGTTAGGGAATATCTTGATAATGTATTTCCTAATCGGGTTATAAGTATACGGGGAACTATTTTATGGCCAGCTCGATCTCCCGATCTTGCTCCTAATGACTTCTATCTGTTTTTGAAGAAGCTTTTCAAATTATCACCCCTAACATGCTTGAAAACGTTAGAAGGGGTTTTTATAGTAGGCTCGGATATTGTCGAGCCGAGCAAGGAGGACTTTTCGAACATTTGCTTTATTTTTTTTTTGACTGGGAGAATCTTTTTGGTTTTTAGAATGTATTATTTTATTTTGAGAACTTGCTTTTATTTTGTTTCTCCTTGTTATTTTTCTTGTAACACGTCGTCACTGATAAATCTGAGCAGTTGACAATAAAACGCTCTTATTTATCAGTGACAAAAAAATAAGAAAATTACGTTATAAAAATTTGCGTATTTATTGACCAAATTCCGGTTTAATTGACTACGCTCCACACAGCACCGTGGTTAGAGGCGTACTAAATACCAAAGAAAAGTCATGCAAGTGGTGATCGCAAGCCTGAGTATTGGTTGCTTCACTGATAGGCGTGCGGTGTCTCTGCATGTACGTACACTGGCAAATTAGACTTCTTCCGCCCTATGTTCGCAGTAGCTTGATGCGGTCTGTATAGTAGACTTCGCAACACCATATTCTCAAAATAGAAGAGTTGGTTAAAACACACGTAACGCGACCTGATGTAAACAAGTACTACAAGAAACTAATTATTCTAATTGCGCGAAAGAAAAAACAAAAAGTTTAAAATCTTTTTCCTGTTTTAACATGTTTATTTTAACTCTGTGTTTCAGACTTCCATTGTCTACATTTTCTTGTACATACACGTCGTGTATGAATAAAATATAGACCATGTAAGTCCGAAACACAGCGTTAATTTGAAACACATCATTGTCAGAAATTTTCAAACATGTTTATTTTAGTTGAGTTTATTATTTTGAGAGGGAGTTTGTTCACTCTACAGAATGCATGAGCACACTATTGGGAGTAGTTCGCTACATAGTATGCTATATATGCTATATCGCGGGTCTACTGTACTTTGTTTTATTATTTTTACGCATCAACTATATTTTATATCAACAAATATAGGAGATTGTGGTGGAACGGGGTAGTGGGATAGAACAGAGTATGACCTTTACTGGCTAAATTATGTGGCTTCAGAACGAAATAACGATGTACAAAATAGCGGATTATAAAATAGCGGTATTGAAATAGCCACTCTCAAAATAGCGACGTTATCAAAGTAGCGAGTGTAACAAAACAGTGTTACGTCGCTTTTCATTACTCGTCTATTTGTACGTATTAGCTATTAGGTTCCGGAACCAAATTATTTAGACAAGATCTGTACAGTCGCTAAAATTTGGTTGGCAACTCAACTCATTAACAAGGTCCCAAACCTTTCCTCCCTTGGAGCCATAAATCAGCGTCAGTCTAGGCTGGACCGTCAAATGGTCAAATTTAAAAACACACACCTTTCTGTATTTTTGTAGTAGATAATGGGTGTCTTGTGAGATACATGCTAGTAGTAATTAAGACACCTCTTTGTCGAGGGAAGGGACCTTTGGACAGCGAGGCAAGTATACACCGCGGACCGCCAGCTTTACACCCCCTCCGAAGGTTGATTTGTGTAACAGTACAAGCGTTTGCAGTAAAAATTATGATGGATAGGTAACCCTCGCCATTTTTCTATTGTGTATTTTCTCGTACTGAAGACAATCCTGTACTTCAAAATTGTGGATAAGGACTCGGCACACCAATCCAAAGGTGGGCAATTTTAGAGGTCACGTGACGGATGAGGTAACCCCCACCATTTTGACATATATGATGTAGTAGTACCACCAGACCAAAAATCACCTGGTGTGCCGCACCTCATTCATGGATAAGGGTTCGGCACATCACTCTAAAAGTGGACATTTTTAGAGTGGTGTGCCGAACCCTTACCCATGAATGAGGTTCGGCACACCAGTTAAATTTTGGTCTGGGTGTACTACTACATCATATATGTGAAAATAGTGGGGGTTACCCTACCCCCTCTAAAATTGCCCACCTTTGCATTGGTGTGTCGAGCCGTTATCCACAATTTTGAGGTACAGGATTGTCAATTTCGTATTCAGGATGAAAAAAATGCACATATTATCAAAAAATGTTGAGGGTTACCTATCCATCATAATTTTTGCCTTGAACTCTTGCTCTATAAGTAGCGCGTACAATGTTTGAAAGCGTATTCTAGTGTGTTTTTCATTTGTGTCTACCGATTTTCAAAAGAAAAACAAAGTCTTGCTCCACCTAGATAGAAAGGATGTGAGACTAGAAACAGGGGTTCTAACGGGCCACTGTCGCCTTAACAAGTACCTAGAGATACTCGGAATTGCCAAAGACTCACAGTTTCGATGGTGCATGGAGGACGAGGAATCGTCCTTGAATGTTCTGCTGGAGTGTTCGGCTCTGGCCAGGTCAAGAGAGTCGCACCTTGGAAACTCTGTTCTTTTGCAAAAGAGGCAGGCTTTCAAAGATAAACCCTGGATAGTGGGCATGCAACGAGCACAGTAAGGTGGCCTACGTACATTTAGAATTGTCCCGCACACATTTCTATATTCATTCGGTCATTCTGTCTATTTTGGCTTTGTGTTTTGTATATTTTTTTTATTTTATTTTGTGTTAGAACTTCCACAATTAATAGACACTTAAAGTTAATTTTCAGTTTTATCAGCATTCGTATCCTTATTTCTATCTAGCTGATTAAATACACGAAAACCTCGTTAGGTATGATAAGGGAGTCCCTGCATACGAAATGATGTTTTGATGCATTTGATCCTCTGGAGCTGTTCCGCATTCGCCATTAGTTTAAAAGTACACCTGCTCGATAGATCGACTCGATAGAGATAAGGATACGAATGCCGATAGATCCGAAATTTAACTTTAAGTGTCTAACAAAAAATGTGTAGACCTTATCAATAATTTAGCTATAATAAAATATAGGTACCCCTTTCTACCCCGTGCATAGGGAAAACTTAAAAACATATATTTACCTACATGTCACTTTTTCAATTCAAAACTCAAGTACACGTTCCTCTCCAGGTTACCCCAGTAATTATTCGTTTGAAAAAAATTCGCTATCTACGGCTAAGCTTCTAACCATTATAAAGTTAATAATAATTTGTAAACCACATTCTTTTTACCAAAAATATTGTAGTCGACCACTGCTTTTTTATTTTTTAGTAAAACCCAGCAAGGTTAAAATAGTGACCCCGAATGAACTTCTGTCTATAACCAAATCGCAGAACGTCAGATGTGAGACTTCCGGTTCCTACCCTCCGGCCAAACTGACTTGGATGCTTGATGAAAAACCAATTAGAAACGCTGTTGTCACGGTAAGAGGGGCACAGTGGGAAGCAAAGTGTCCATATATTTTTGTGTTAGTCATGTCGAAAAATATTGTTTTCTTTGATCATCAATAGACTCCAGCTACACTCAGTGTTGCCGATGATGGAAAATGAAATAAGTTCTGCTTACTTTAATTTTGTATTGTGTTTACTTGTTGGTATTTGTTTTGTGTACCTGCTACTATGCTCTAAAGCATACTGTAGGCAGAAATCTGCTAAAATTTTAAAGATTGTAATAGTAACTCATACAACGCAGAATATATAAAACACTTGCGGATAACAAAACTTGAGCTTAATATTTTAAATTCAACTTATTCCATCAGATGGAACAAAAAATACACAAAATTATAGATTTTAACATTTTTTCACATTAAATCCTTTCTTACAAATGTGTCTCGCACAGATGACATAATAGTTATGGTATTTGTTCCATGGATATTGGATAATTCTATTCTAAAATATTCGATTTATTGCTCTTATTTTGTGCCCATTCGCGCTCAGTGACCCTTTTAAGTTTAGTACCGACTAAATACATAATTAAGACACCTCAATATTCAGTCGGCTGATTCAAGGTTTTCAACGCACTCAGACTTTTTGAAACCGGCAGACACGATTCATAGGATCCAACTGAAACAAACATTTCAAGTGCATGTGTAGTAAAATTCGATTTTTATTATAGCGTTCCCAAAAATATGTTAAAGCGTTATCATAATTCGCCCCGCAAAAATTCAAAGATTTCATTACCTCAACCGCGGAACCTTGGAGATAGTGAAACTTCTGAATTGACAGCAAACATGTACATTGTTTAAACAGGCCTTTTCAAAGCACTTTTATATAAGTACGATTTAAAACACAACACAACAAACACACATAAACACCAATGAAAGCGCTTTAAGCACCAAATAGATTATATTTTAAAGCGATTTAAGAAAGCAGTTTATCATCTTAAAACCAATTTTGGGATCGGTACAAATAATGTAAAAATGCTTTAGAGCATTGACTCCAACCTAAAGAAATACTCAACCTTAATTTGAACAAAAAGTCTGTTGTTAACTTTGTTGTTTTTTTTAATTTTCTTTTATACTGACATTTAATGAAGAACGTGTAAACTCTCGTAGAAAGCGATTTTATTGAAAACCGTCCTTATATAAAACCAGTTTAAGGCGCGTATAATGGTAAACCTATGATGGTAATTTACGGCTTCAAATATTTTAGTGTATTTTAAGGGTAACGTGTTTGTTTAGGCAATTTTTACTATGTTTTTCACATTTTGATGTCATTTTCTTCTTTCGTTTTCAGTGTTTTTGTTTTCTGTTTGAAAAAAATAATGCCAAAAAATATTTTTTCTTTGTGAAAATTAAAAATATTTAGGTTGTTGAAGAGAGACAACAGGCTATGAAAAAGTATTTTACAAAAAGATGGAAATAATTTAAGGCAATTGTTTAATAAAACTATCTGTTTTGCCATCCGTTCAAAGCGTAAAGTGTGTAAGATATAAGGTGGTATTAATTTCTTTCAATCCAAGTTCTCTACAGTCTTCAAATTTACCAAAAAACGTGTCGTACTATAAGTGTATTTTAGCACATCTAGAAATAATTTAATAGGTATTTATCTAAATTATTTTAAGATTCACCATGGCTCTACCATTAACGTAGTTAATGTTATGTAACAAACTCAAAAAAATTAAACGAAATTCTAGCCGAGATTCATCTCTCAGAAAATGTAGGCAAAAGAATAAGAGGGAATTTAATTCGACCCAAATCACCTCCGTGGTGACTGTGGTGACTCGAACCACTAGACGAGCAGCTACGATTAAAATAACCAACTTAAACAGCTTAAAATAATCAACCGGACTATATTTTTTATCAAAACTTGAGCTCTAGCGTTTAAATTTCAAAAGGGTTCCTCAAATTATGTCCTACTCCCTAATTACGTTTCTAAGTCTTCCGCGACAAACTTAGTTTCCTCCTGACATTCCGAATAAATTTCATCTTACCTCAAAACCTTGTCAAAGAAATCACACAACCCAACATCATACAAAGACGACTTTGGCTCTTATTCATTTAATTTGTTTTTTCACCTTTAAAAACGCCGCGCGAATTACGCAGTTTTTTGAGGGCTTCTACAGGATTTTAAAATCAATAAAAAAGTTCTATTTGCAATGAGAAAACAACAAATTGTCGTATCTTAAACGCCACCTTATCAAATCTACTTTAAAACAAGGCATGAAGAAAAACACGACTTACCCACTCGCTACTATATTCTATACATATGCTCCGACAGTCAGGCTGCCCTCAAGACTCTAAGTGCACCCAAATTAGTCAGTAGTCTGGTGGAGGAGTGCGCTGGAGCACTGCAAAAACTGGCTCAAGACAACAGGGTAACACTGATGTGGGTCCCAAGTCATGAAGGAATAACAGGGAACCATAAAACGGAAAAACTTGCCAGACTATGGACCGAAACTCAATAGATTGAACCGGGACCTCTTCTGGGAATAACACGCAAACAGGTACGGAGTGAGCTCAACAAATGGGGGACAGTCCAAGCTATTCGTAAATGGTCCCAATGTAGCCAGAACTAAATGGTTCTTAGGCAAGACCTGAAAGGACATTAGACTATTGACAAAGATGCTGAGTGGGCACAATCGGCTGAAGAAACATCTGACACAAATGAGAGTGTCCCGCTTGCGGGCTCGAAGAGGAATCGGCGCAGCACTTGATAGCAGAGTGCGATCCATATGCCAGATCAAGGCAGCTAAATTGAGGATTTCCAACGATAGAGGAAGAGCTGCACTCGCTCAAAGGGGTAAGAAACGAGTTATGTAAGAAACGACCCATCAAGAGACTTCATTTCCAGGCTCACCTGGTGTTATTAACTATCACTCAAAGTTAATTGTACATTAAAATTTTAAAGTCACTTTAATGCACTAACGTCTCTTCTCGCTGTGATGTCTTGATCTGTAATCTCTCTAAGTTAGAAAGGGGAGCGCTCCCGTGGATCATACTAGGAAGTGACAAAAAAGAGTACTAAAATCACGATTAATAACGAGTTTTAAAGGTTTAGTCTAGTCCCTGGCTGACTTCTCTTACATTGGATCAGGAGAACACGGAATTCTCTCGAAATATCACTTTATTTTGACCACTCCCTAATTCGCTCCCCGGAAGTATTTTACTCCTTACACCTCCCCGAATATCAGGAATATAGGCCCTGGAGTTTGCGCTTTTATGTACAGCGTCAATCGCTGCTTCTCGAAATCATCTGAAACATCATGCTGCCCTGTGAATGTCTGTGGTATTATTCTAGATCCAATACTACGCTTCGATAACGATATTGTTTGTTAGAAATTTAAACGGTTACACTAAACGAATGTAGTGTACCATCGTTTATTAGAGCAACTACTATTTACACAATAAGTTATTTATGTTATTAGTACGGTAGGATTGTAAACTCTAATAATATAATTTATAGTGTTTCTTTTGTTTGTGACAGATTTTTATAAATAAACTTTCACATCTGACTACCGAGATTCTCATTTTCTTTGAGATTTTTAACTTGAGAAGAAAGTTGTTGTGCCATGTAACGTGGACAAGATTTGAGAGCAAATTATTAATCCAAAGAAGTGCTTGAGAGTGAAAACAGTGCACATATTTTGTTCGTTTTTAAGTGGTCGGTCTCTATCTTTAACTTTAAGCGGGTTATTTTTTAGGCAGGCACTTATTTGCTATTGCCAAAGAATTTATGAGGACAAAAAGGGATTGAAACTTTTATTTTAATAACTTCCCAAGTAACACAGCTTCGACAACATAGACTTTTAAGCTTAAAGCCAAATCATTGCTGCAAAAACGTTAGTACAGCTCTCTTTTTGCTGAAAAAAAATCATTTGATCTATAATTTTCGCTGTTAAAATTGTTTGAGTACTAAATTTACATTCAAAATAACTTCTATGGTTATATCATCTTATAGCTAATCAAATTTTAAAGGTAAAACCTATACCTAAAAATATGCTAAAACTTAACTAACAAAATAGTTTTACTTTTTTTCTTAAAATAAAACTGAAAAAAATGCCAAGATTGCAACGGCACTTATTTGTTGTATCCTAGTGCAATTTTTATTAAAATGCAGCTGCCTTCAATGCTTTTTAGTATTTGAGAATTAGTTCCCTCTACCGCTAGGCTGGGACCGTGAGCTCACAGCAATAATGCCAAGATTTGCTTTTGTTTTAGATTTAGTGTTTAAAAAAATGCAAAGATGCTTGGTTGCACGGAAGGATGAGCGGCCATGTTTTATATTATGACGAAAAATAAACTCTCCAAAATTTGTGAAAAATAATATTTTTTACATAAATATGCTCAAAACTAAGTCTGAAAATGCTTCAAAATTAACCAAATATGCAAGACATGATTGTTTTCCTTTAATTCTGGATTAAAATAAAAAAAAATTGTGATTAAAGAAACACCCTTAAATCTTAAATTTTTTAAGCGCGTGCAGTTCAACGAGGTATCATGACAGTTTTCGTCATCAAACGGGCCTTCGCGCAAAGTTTGTTAAACATCACTAATATTTAGTTGTCTTCCATCTTATTAGCGAACAATTTTGATTTAATTGCCATTTTTAGATACATTTTTTGTCAGGGATGTTAAATTTTAAACAACATTGCTTTTATGTGCAAAAATGGTGTATTTTCAGCTGCCGTAGATGTTGTCACAGGTAAAAAATATTCCTCAAAATAGCTGTGGCAACATTTTCATGACGTTTTAAAAACGTTGTGGCAGAAGACAGCAAAAGCATTATTACAAAAAAGAAGTTAAAGAACCTCCAAATCAGTTGCTTCAACCGAAAAGAAACTAAAAACCGAAAGATCAAAAGATCTTGGGTGGAAATAACGAAAAATCAAACTTAGTTGAGCATCCCACAAGGAACACCCAAAGGACCAAAGCGAAAAGAGAAATGAATAAACAATGTTTCGCCCTGGGTAACCAGCGTGGGTTCATCAGTGGTTTCACTGGTCACCCTCCACCATACATCATTCAACACCATCATACACTTTGATTTCCAACTTTGAATCACTCACAAATAGGCATCGTTCCGCACTGGTACTTATTCAAGTTACCTGATACGGATTCGTCCTAGCGTGTTAATATTTCCAGTAAGATTATGCTCCTAAGGCAATTAAAACAAAAAAGAAGTTAAAAAAACCTCCAAATCAGTTGCTTCAACCGAAAAGAAACTAAAAAACAAAGATCAAAAAATCTTGGGAGGAAATAACGAAAATTCAAACCAAGTTTAATTAAAACGAAAAAGAAGTTAAAAAAAACCTTCAAATCAGTTGCTTTAACCGAAAAGAAACTAAAAAACCAAGATCAAAAAATCTTGGGAGGAAATAACGAAAATTCAAACCAAGTTTAATTAAAACGAAAAAGAAGTTAAAAAAACGTCCAAATCAGTTGCTTTAACCGAAAAGAAACTAAAAAACAAAAGATCAAAAGATCTTGGGAGGAATTAACGAAAATTCAAACCAAGTTTAATTAAAAAAAAAAGATGTTACTTTTTTTGTTTTAATTGCCTTAGGTGCATAATCCTACTGGAAATATTAACACGCCAGGACGAATGCGTATCAGGTAACTTGGATAAGTACCAGTGCGGAACGATGCCTATTTGTGAGTGATTCAAAGAACCCACGCTGGTTACCTAGGGCAAAACAACGTTTATTCATTTCTCTTTTCGCTTTGGTCCTTTGTGTGTTCCTTGTGGGATACTCAACCAAGTTTGAATTTTCGTTATTTCCACCCTAAAAGCATTATTGTTATCTTTTTGCTGCGGAAACGTTATCTCAGCTTATTTACAGCACGCTGTATTACTTAAGTAAAAATATATCTTTGATGTGATGTTCTTTTACAGCAACAGCCACTTATCGTGCAGGTCCTAAATAAAATTTATTCCTGTAGGAAAGTGTTTAATGTGAAAAAAAAAATAAAATCAACAATTCTTTATCATCTTTATAGTCTATCATGTTTTGTAACATAATCTGCTCACGCATTAAATGTAATAGTGATTTCGTGTTTACTAACACAGTATTACTTATGCATTACCTTTGTGCACTGCTAACGTTAAATAAGACAGAACAAGTCTCTAGTTTTGCAAAGACTAAAGAAAATAGAATAATGGCCAAGGACTCGCCCACAGTGGTGTTAATAGGATTTTGCAAGTTTCACAAAGCTTTCAGAAGTTAGAGAAAAGTTGGGTGAACAAAATTGTAATTGTACTGTTAATTAGGTAGGGCAAATGCAAGGGTATTTTTAAGCGCTTAAAGCACTTTTTGAATTCATATATTTTAGTAACCAACATATTATGTTGGAATCAAAGTTTATTTTAGGTGTTATGTTACAAATTAATGGTAAAAATGTTATCTAAAGAAAAGTAAAAAAAATATACCAAAGATGGGTTGTATATAAAAGTGGACAACCGCCCCAATAATTTGACGAGTAAAAGGCAATTACCAAAAAAATATTTTGAAGGCAAGTTTCCGTTTCTATTTCTTACTTAAAAAAAGTACTATTTTAAATTTTGGATATATACAATAATGAACTAAATCCACATGTTATTTCAAACATTTTTATATTTATTTATTTTTTTTTATATTATTATATTATATTTATACCATAAGAGCAAATTATTATTTGAATAATTTTAAAGCTCGAGTGGTCTTTAGACGATTATTTCATGATGATGAAAAACCAATTTTTTTTTGTCGATGATAATGATCCGATGCTTACGGAGATTTATATTATTATCTGAGAAAACATTTACTTTTCTTAGGGTGGCTCGATAACGCAACTTTAAAGCATTAATTTGAGGCATTTCGGGGGCATGTAAAGGCATTATATGCATTTTAAGGCAATTTTTGGCATTACTAGGTATTTTAACTAAAAAAGCTGGTAAAAATGCTTTTTGATGTCCACAAAATGACGACCGAGCCGCCCCTCGGTGGGAAACTAAAGTTTAACATTCTTTAAATTTCCCACTTACTTCCCATTCTTTGTGTTATCCTATGAACTAGCCTGAAGAGGAGGAGAAGGCTGCAGGGTCAAGTTGCAGTTTTTTTAAGAAGAGGTGGACAATGCAGGTGAAAAGACTAACAGAATTGAATTATTCCAATTTTTGGAAAAACCACTCAAGGTGGATCTAAGTTATGAGCTTCATCCAAATGGCTGATAATGAATAAAATTCACACCAATTTCTGTCCGGTTTGACTTTTTCATTCACTAAAATTAAAGTTAAAAATGATCGCCTGTTTCTAACGATCAATCCGTTCTGGAAATTGGGACGTCAATGGTTTAAGTATATAGCCTTGGGCAAGAACGAGATGGTAAAGTGGACTAACACGCACAGGTGGGACAAGACGGGAAGAAAAACAAGATTACAAATCACTCACTAAGGGCAACTGCTGTGTCTCATCTCGCAAAAAGCGGAGTTGCTGAACAGGAACTTATAAAGATGACAGGTCATGCTAGCTCCAAGTCCATCACAAGCTATCTGCAGTTGGACGAAGAGCATCATCAGGCGATCGTCGATAAAATGCAAGGAAGTCAGAGCCGCACTAGTTCAGCGGAAATTTTGAAAAATAAAGATCCGAACGAAGGCATGAGAGGGCGAGGCAGTGTAACTTCAGTTATGGAGAAAAATTATCTATATCTATCGGGCAAACTCTCGAGCGGTTTCCCCACGGCAAAAAATCTAAGAATGATTTTCTGATTATTTCTCCATCCCGAATTGAATTTTGAAGATTTAACAAGTTAAAAAACGAACAACACAACAACATACCAAAATGTCAATGTTCGCTATTTATATATCATCAAACGACACATCGACAATAAAAACCTGTTGGTACAAAAAAAGGCAATTATTAGTTTTGATAAGCGATATTTTCAGTGTTGACAAGGAAGATTTTCAGGTTTGACAAGGGAGATTTTCACCTAAGCGTCAAATTTTCGCTGAATAGTCAGGTGAAAATCGACCTGCTTTTATAATGTATAAGGTAAATAATTAATCAATGAAGTTTAAAAAAATTTCACTGGTCTTATGGGAATTTTAGCACATGTATGGAATAATCATAAAGTGCAGATTTCAAAAACTACGATCTACAATAGTGAACAGTTCCCCACGGTTTTCTACCAAGTAATAAAAAGTTTAACTTACTTGCATTGCAATTCCGCCTAAGCGTTTTGATAATTCTCTGACCTTTTCCCATTCTTCTATTTACACAGGAAGAGGAGACAACGAGCTTTACAGGCAGCATCCTATCTCTGAAGGTAAACCCTGAAGATGATGAAAAAGAACTAATTTGCCGGGCTGACAATCCTCGCTTTCCTGGGGGACACAGAGAGGATAGAAGGCGTATTCATGTTGCGTGTAAGTTTACGTGTACATATTCAAGGATGGCTGATTCTCATGAAATGTTTTTTTTCCAGAAAAAAGGAACTAAAAATAAAGATCACAAATATTAATTTTGGATATAAAGGTTACATTTTTATAATAAGATATCTTTCTACATGTGGACCTGATTTTTATTTGAAAAACTGGACTTTTTAAAAATTTATCATTCACCGAGTTGAGAAACGATTCAGAAATAATTAAATATATTAAAGAATTATAATTTAAAATAATTAAATTTCTGTTGAAAAGGTAGGGTATGAGTAAACTATTATCAAATTTAAAGGTAGGGAATTTTGTTGTTTTACTTAAATAGGGCTGACACAGACTTTTCTAAGTAATTGTAGAAATCAAAATAGTGAGGAAAGATTCACAAAAATGATAATTTTGAAATATCCATTACATACATTTTGAAGATAGCTATAGATAAAAGACCAAAAAGATATGTATACTTACATGCTGAAAATGTTTATTATGTTATTTAACAAAGATGAAAAAGTAGTGTGAATGTTGAAATTTACGTAAATGGGAATCACGAAATTGAGGATTTTTAATAACTATCAAATTATAAACACATTTTCTTATTTGACAGCATTAACTCTGCATAAATTGGGCTATTAAGGATATTTTAGAACGCTTATTTGACACTTCATAGTAGTTGTGTTACTGCGTCTGCGCAATACCTAAACGTTATTCCGTTGTTGTAATTAGCCACTACCACTGCCGTAAGCTACGAATTAATTTTGTTGTGGTTGTGGTTATTTTTCTCGTTGATTTTTAAAAATTTTGGCGCAATTAATTTTAAAAATAATAAAATATTACCAAGTTCCAACATATAAAACATTTATTTTTTAAAATTAAGCGAATTTTTTTATTTTTTCTAATCAAATATTTTTGCTGGTGACAGTTTTTAATATGTTCCAAAAACTCTCGTAAAATCGATGATTGTGGTAGTGGTTGTTAAACACTACCACACCTGCTGTCAAAGTTGTCAAAATTTTAGGCGTTCCAAAATTTTCCTATTATCTTAAGAACTATTACTACACAAAAGAGAAGCAAAAATTTACTTACTTACCTATTCTTTTTTAATTTCACGGATATGAAAAAGTCAATTGCCCAAATCACATACTTTAAGATTCGCAAGGAAGAACAATCAATCTGCTCTATCTATATCTAAAACCATACTGACGTACTCTTCAAGTGGGAACCTAAAGCGCCTTAAGTGGGGAGAAAATTAAATTGTTCTTGACTAATGGCATTGTTACATTTATGCAAGTGATTAACGTAAAATGGAACAGCTCTATATTTCGAGTTTTACTTATTTTTTCCTGTAATTTTCCTTATTTTTGGTTTAGAATAGTCCTTTTGGTATTGATGTATAGAAAAAGCTAAGAAATCAATTTATTGCTTTTTTATTTTTATAAAAAAACTGCATTGAACTCTCACGGTGACCAGTCACGGAGATGATATTTTAGTAGTAGTATTTTCAAAATATGGCAAATATTAAAATTGAAAAGTTGTTTTCCGAGTACAAGACAGGCAGACCTTGTAGCAATATTCTATAAGTCTATTGAAAATATTTTTTTACCAGAAAACATGTTTTTTAGCTAATGAACAACAAAAGTTGGCATCTCGTGAGAATCAGCCGAATTTAAATAACACTGGTCATAAAAAACAAAAAAACGGGAGTCAGACATAAAACCGGTTATAAATGGTTTTGCTGATTTCAAAAATTATTTTCGTATGGGCTCTAGTTTTTTGAGAGAAAGCTAAAGATATGCACATAATGGAAGACACTGATGAAGCGTCCGGCAATACAAATTCTTACAAAAAAATTTCTTGGGTGATGTATTTTGTTGTTTTCGCTTAACATTTTATAAATATATTTTTAATTCCATGCATAAGAACTCCACTTCGTTCTGTTTTACTCTTCGTTTCACTATACTGTCATCCCTCCACCTCACGCCCCATCCTCTTCCACCCCTTTTTCTTATATCCCTAACCCTCTTGCTGCTCACTGCCCTACCTCATGCCTTTTAACTCTTCCATCTATCCCCACTTTACCTATTTCTTCCCTTCGCGCCAAGCACCCACTTCCATGCCTCCCACGATCTATCCTGCCCTCTCTTGCCCCTTCCATCAAGTGTACAACCCGTTTTATCTGAGCTTTTTGCTGTTTTTTTTGTTTAAATGGTTGTAGTATGTATACAGACAAATATTCTACGAATTGTACTTTTGCGATTTGTATCGTAGTGTAATTCTTAAATACAGGTTGATTAAAAATTTCATATTTTTTTCCTTTGAATTTAGGAGTAAAATTTTCGTATTTGACATGTGTTAGGGTTTTTGTTAAAGCTATAGTTTCTCCCCAGATTTTAGTTAAAAAAAAAGTACGACTGGCAACGCCTTGTCATTTAATTTTTTAGTCTTTTGCCAGAGTGCACAGGGAAAACTAAACCTCAGAATTAGCTGAAATTTTGCAGTTGTGTCAATTTTTAAAAACAAAAGTATCTGAAGGATTTTCCAAAATTCTCAATTATTTTTTCTTCAAAATAAAAGCTGTGTTGCTGTCATCTATCCCCAAAGCCTCAAAATAATTGCGGTTTAGAACAAACCCGATTTACAAAAAAAATAGAGAAATACTCAGAGTTTCCTCTCGATAACGTTTTTCCTTTTTATATTTCGTTGCCTTAGTGAAAATAAAAACTAAGTTTCCTTTTTTCTAAAAGGCTGTGCACTCCGGAAAAGAAAACCGATCAATCAATCACACTTTATTGAATTTGGGAAATACAAGCAGAATTTGTACGATTTTATGTTAACTGCAGGTGTTTTTTCAACAAACTTTAAATCGGGCGGCAGTGGGACAGAAGAGTATTTTTACGTTTTCTGACAGAAAACCATTCGAGGTTATGTTTATCTTTCCAAAATGTGTCTTCAAAAACATTGTTCTAAAACAAATATAAAACCACTCCGTATGTGCAGTCACCGGCCGAAAAAGGCTTAAGGCCAAGAGAACTTTACTGGCTCGCTGTGATTACTAGGAATTCGCATAGAAACATTCGGCGCCCATAACCCTACATAATTTTGTTTTGATTTTGATTCAACCATTTTTTTTTAAATTTAAATTATTACGGCATAGTTATGTGCAAGTGTACTAGTGAAATCTTGGAAGGCAAGGCATAGATTTTAGAACCTCACTTTCAAAAACACACGGATACTTGAGTACTAACAAAACAGGTCAGTAAAGCTCTATTTAGAGGTTGGAAAGACTCTTGGTAGACGTTGACGCTTCTGTTTAAAATAGAATACGATTATTTCGTCTAGAGTCAGCCGATTTTTAAATCTGCATGCTTTTAAGCTAACCTGTTTTCGGTATCAGCTAGCGAGAGTGTTTCCAATTCAATTATAAATGCACCTGTAAATGCGAACTTAAACATTACACCCAGTTACTTTAATACGTAGTTGGGTAGCGTTTTTTTAACAGGTAACAGGCAATAAATGGTTTTCATTTATTTTAGTATTTTGCATGGTTTTTTAGCGGCGCAAAACGCGAAAAGTCAAAATAAGTAACCTAACCCCAAATTTTTGACCCGGTGCTAAAAAATCTCTGGTGTCACACTGTGGATAGACATAAATAAAGTCTCCGCGTTGCCATGGAAAACAAATTCAATGACGTAAAATTTTGCAAAAAAATCGGGTCGACATAGTTAAATTTATTTTCCGTACAGTGTTGCTAAAAACAATTCCCAGATTGTAACTACGACCCTAATCATTTTAAAGTTTTCAACGTTTTCTTTTCAAAAATTGATGTTTTTCTTCCACGTAGTAAAGGGTGCTTCTCAGAAAATATTAACAATATTTAAATGCAAATATCTTTGAAACGAAAGAGTTTACAAAAATATATTTTACTAATCCTTGTTCAGAACAGCAAATTCTACCTACAGTTAAAGTCTTTCTAGGGAATTTTGAATCACCCTGTAAAAATATATCGCAAGTCGCCAATTTCGAAAAAAGTTTTAATTTTACTTTAAAACTCATGACTAACTTTAACTGACCTATTACAATTTCAAAATAATTAAGTAAATTATTGGGGAGATCACTTTCAGGGCCTCCTTGAATCCACTGCTTATTAAAATTTGTATTTTCTGTCAGTGCCCTTGGGACAGGAATTGTCGAAGTGGCGTTCAACAAAAGGTCAGAATAGGCTTTTTGATTTTTTTCCGAATAGGGTAAAATATTTTTCGTGGCGTTTGAAAGGAATTCGAGCTTCGTCGCAAAAAATCTGAGCCGTGTTTTAGTTTTTATAAACTGTGCCTTTCATTTAAAGTTTAGACAATTCTGATGTTTACTTGACTCCAAAAAGTTTTAAACGTGACTTCGACGTTTCCTGAGCTAAGGTGGCTGACAGAAAAAATAGAATCTCCACTCTTAACGCGCTCAAAAAAAGTCTACAGACAGATCTTTGTATTAAAATTATCTTGACGATCTTTATATTAGGTTTATATAGGTTATAATTTTTTTTGCGTCCCCTTAAATCTTTTTTTTTTTGGTAAATTCTTCAATAATTTAACACTCTTTCGCTAATTTTTTAATCTGCTTAAGTTTAGGAAAGGTTCGTCCGATCTTAGCCAAGCGAATCCCTTTAAGGTTAAACTCAGTTAATCTAAAAAGGAAAACTATTTTATTAAAGCAACTTATTTCTCCTGATGTTACCGTTTACATACCTAACCAAGAAATAAGTAACGAGAAATACAACAAGAATGTGCTCGGTAAAATTAGGAATAGATATAGTCAATAGACAAACGAACACATAGTGTGTTTTATCATTTACTAATTTAAAATTTCTGCTTCTATTGTTTATCACAGTTAATTAATTAATATCTCTCGTTGAATTGTGCTTAAAAAATATACACTAGCAGACAAAACTTTTCTAAGAAACAAATTTTCGCAAATACATTAACGTAGTTAACTTCTTAAAAAACAAGAAAGTGAATCTCATGTCTCCAAATAAAAATTAAAGTAACACTTGTGGTATATCGGACAAAGCATTTTTGTTTCTCACTTCATTACGACCAGGACTCCAATGTCTAATGGAAAATCCAAACACCTAGAGACCTGTTTCGTCCTTATTACGAATCATCAGGGAGTCATAGGATTACCTAGCAGTTGAAGCTACACAGGCACCATGCACACCTCTCGAATTTAAAACAAAAAGTTTGTAATCCGCGGAGACGTAGTACCTGTGTGCGCCATCTGCTGCGAAAGTTACCTCTTTCTAAGAGTCATGTTACAGTGACCTTATACTTTTACAGGCCTCTTCCTTATAACCTGCTGAAAGGTACAGGATTCTGTATTTACGGTCTTCTGCACTTTTCAATTCTGATGTTTTTGTTTCTCAGTTTATTCGACAGGTGGCGCACACAGGTACTACGTCTCCGCGGATTACAAACTTTTTGTTTTAAATTCGAGAGGTGTGCATAGTGCCTGTGTAGCATCAACTGCCAGGTGCAATCCTACGACTCCCTGATGATTCCTAATAAGGATGAAACAGGTCTATGGATTCTACATTAAATATTGGAGGCCTGATCGTAATAAAGTGAGAAAAAAATCCGCTTAAGTTAACTTCTTAGTTGATGTGTTTTGTGGCCCCTTTAAAATTCTGGATTATTTTGAAGTCCCATTTGCTTGGTGTAAACTAGAAGAAATTGAGAATGAACAAACCGTGTTGCTTTTTTTAAATAATATATTTGTTTGTGTTCTTAATAAAATGCCAGATTTATAAATTCTACACTAAGGGGGCAAAATAAAATATTTTATTTAGCAATTTGCTTGATTTTTAAATTAGATATCTTGATTTGTAAATTAGATTTCAAAAAATTTAGTTTCCTGATTAAACTTCAGATTTTAATTTATTAAATTTTAATAGTTCCTTGTAAAACATTTAAACTATAGATTTATTTTTTTTACAAATTTTAATGTAAATTATTGTATTTCAAAAAAAAATTAAGATTGCGGATATAACGCACCACATTTTCAATTTTGATTACAAACTTTTAGAGGCATAATTTTTTTAAAAATAAAGCAATTATGATCTTAAAAAAATATTTTTTGACCTTTCACTCCATCTCATATTTTTCTTACCACTGGTCACTCCCCCGCTCCTACCTCTCATCCCTAAGGAAAACGGAGTGTGGTTACTAAATCCGATTTAGAACTAGCTGCCGGGTAGTTTTTTAACTTCAACGTCTTTTTTATTGTGGGGTGGTATTAAATAAGATTCATGTCATAATTAGTTACCGATAACAAAATCAGATATGTCATATATTTACATACATACAACATATACACATCTGGAACATATCACATCCTGCCACAGAATTGTATAACTGTGCAGAAGTCCTTTAGTATCACCTAAATATTACTTACTAGTCACATAACGAATAACATCCCAGCAAATATATCGCAAGTACAAAAATATTACTAATTTGGAACACGGAATTTTACAATATTTTTACAATTTGTGCTGCAATGCGTAGCAAAAATACAAAAAAAGCGTAAATATTGCACTGGCATAAAGTACTTTAATTAGAGTACTAAAATATTGCTTTATTTGTAATGGCACAGCAAAGTGCAACATCAAATATACAAAAATAATAAAATGTCATGTTCCAAATTTGTACCTCTTTTTTTCAGTGAATATTTTACATTTTTAGTAATCCGATGGTTGCTGGCATATAGACAGGGCTAAATCTCAATTGGATATCATAATATAATATTTTCCGCTAAACTAGAAATGTCGAAAAGAAAAAAAAGTTTCCTCTTTGCTACAGTTTACCCTATTTTTTTTATTATCTTCGCAGATTTTGCTTCAGGTAGTTGGAAGTTGGCCACCCATACATTTGTTTACTCATTTACGTCATCTATAAGCTACTTGTGATACATTTGGTATATTGTCAAGCAGAAGAAAGTATATTTAAAATAATCTTTTTTTAAACTTTTACATGAAAAAGTGTAAAACTAAAAACAAGTTAAAAAACTTTGAAATCACTTACTTCAATCGAAAAGAATTAAAAAAAAAAACAAAAGATCAAAAGGTCTCGGGTGGAAAGAACGAAAATTCAAACTTGGATGAACGTAGTACCTGTGTGCGCCATCTGCTGCGAACGTTACCTCTTTTTAAGAGTCATGTTACAGTGACCTTATACTTTTACAGGCTTCTTCCTTATAACCTGCTGAAAGGTACAGGATTCTGTATTTACGGTCTTCTGCACTTTTCAATTCTGATGTTTTTGTTTCTCAGTTTATTCGACAGGTGGCGCACACAGGTACTACGTCTCCGCGGATTCCAAATTTTTTGTTTTAAATTCGAGAGGTGTGCATAGTGCCTGTGTAGCATCAACTGCCAGGTGCAATCCTATGACTCACTGATGATTCCTAATAAAGATGAAACAGGTCTATGGATTCTCCATTAAATATTGGAAGAACACACAAAGGACCAAAGCAAAGAAAGAAATGATCAAACTATGTTTCGCCCTGGACAACCAGCGTGGGATCATCAGTGGTTTCACTGGTCACCCTACCCAAACATCATTAAACACCATCATAAACTTTCATTTCCAAATTTGAATCACTCACACGCGAAAAACGAACGATACCTGTTCGTTTTTCGCTTTGGTCCTTTGTGTGTTCCTTGTGGGATCCTCATCTTAGTTTGAATTTTCATTCCTTTCACCCAAGATCTTTTGATCTCTTGTTTTTTATGAAAAAGTGTACTCTGACCGCTTTAAAAAACAACTATTTTCGACACTGAAATTAAATGGAAGAAGATTATTAGTTAGTGCAATTTTTTTTTAAATTTCTTGCTAATTATGACGAATTTTTGTAATACTATTAAATTTTACCAATGAGGCTGGTTAGAGTTTTATTAACATTTTATTTCATATACTTCTTTAGTTTTTAATAATCTTTAAGATTTCGTTTTTATTACTTAAGTTCCGTTATTTATCGTCCTTAAGACTTCTAGGAACTGACAGGGCAACCGTCACAAATTGCCCTGTTAATATTCAGCCCGCGCCCTACTGTGTTCTTCCATATATAAATTAGTGCCTTTTATAGGATGTTCTATAAATATATCTGTAGGCATATACCGGAAAAGAGCAGGTTCAAATGTACCCTCAAAAGCAGGTGTCCTTTTGCTTTTAAGAGAACTAAGAATTTAAGAAACTTGTTAAAGAAACTACTCTTTTAATATTCTAATGCTTTCATTTATAGTGGGTTTATTAATTAAACGTATTTTTTAGTCCACCATACCATTATGGTATAGAGGAATATTACAATCGTAAAATTTTGACTTTTCTTAATTTTATCAAAAATGAATTAAGGTTTCAAAACACCTTAATCAACGAAAAAAAAGTTGTTTGTCGGTCTGTCGTCTGTCTGTATACACGATAACTCAAGAACGCCTTAATCGATTTTAACGAAATTTGGTACAAAAATCCTCTATCGGAGGACCATAAACTTTTGGGTAGTGTGGGGTAGGGGGGAAAAGGGGAATAAATATTTAACAAAATTTTAATTTTGGAACAAAAGCAAGTAGCGATTTATGGTTTTCAGATTTAAGTTTCCATGAATAAGTACTGTAAATTTTGTTATAAGGTTCAAATTCGTGGGAGCTTTAATTTCCGAATTATTTGAAGAAACGTTACAATATATAAAAATATTGGTGCTAGAAAGCACGGATAATCCACCATTCAATCAATTATTTTAAAACTGTAGCTTTGAAAGAACTAAACCTTATAACAAAAATTTTGGGCAATATTTAAAAATGTCAAAAGTACTAAATAAAAAAATAATATATTTACGAAAACCAAAATCTGAAAATTGCATAATATATTTTAACGTTTTTTTTTTTAAATAATTTGGAAACTAAAGCTCTTACAAACTTGAACTTTATAACAAAATTTATGGCTCATATTTATGGAAACTGAAATCTGAAAACCGTATATCGCTACTTGCTTTTGTTCCAATGTTATAATTCTTTAAAATATTTTGTTCCCGTTTTCCCCCCTTCATCCCCTCACTATCCTATCCAAAAGTTAATTAGGTCATGGTCATGGTCAGACGATAGAGGATTTTTGTACCAAATTTCGTTAAAATCAATTAAGGCGTTCTTGAGTTATCGTCTATAAAGACAGACAACAGACGGACGCACCGACAGACAACTTTTTTTTTCAATCGATTAAGGTGTTTTGGAATCTTAGTAACTCATTTTTGATAAAATTAGGAAAAGTCAAAATTTCACGACTTTAATAGTACCCCATACCACATTAGTGTATGCTGGACTAAAAAATCATCACTTTAGAAGGAGCAGCTATTGATATGGGGTTTTCAGATTTTGGTTTTCGTAAATATTACCCAAAAATTTTGTTATAAGTTTCAAAGTTTGCAAAGCCACTATTTTCATGTCCTCTCAATATAAAATAATTGATTGTATGCCGGACTATACGTGCTTCCTAGCACCAATTTTTTAGTCGATACACGATAACTCAAGAACACCTTAATCGATTTTAACGAAATTTGGTACGGAAGTCCTCTATTGGCTGACTATAAACTGAATAATTTTTGGTCTGGGTGGTGGGAGTCGAAGGAGGTAAAGGGGGATAAAATATTTAAAAAAATTGTAACCTTGGAACAAAAGCAAGTAACAATATACGGTTTTCAGATTTAAGTTTACATCAATATGGACTAAAAATTTTGTTATAAAGTCCAAATTCGTGGGGCTTTAGTTTCCAAGTTATTTGAAAAAACGTTAAAATATATTAAAAAATCATAACTTTAGAAGTAAAGCAGCTATTGATATACGGTTTTCAGATTTTGGTTTTCGTAAATATTACCCAAAAATTTTGTTATAAGATTAAAATCTTTTAAAGCAACAGTTTTAAAGTTTTTTTTTCTCCTTTTCAAAACAAAATAATTGATTTCTTTCTAGCACCAATTTTTTTAGGTTTATTGTTTTCATTTTTATATTTTTTACAGGAATTCTATTTAACTATAAAAATGGTTTTTTATAAAAACCATTGTGATGACAATAGTTAAAAAAAAACATTATTACAAAATGTCTAAATAAATATGAGTGCAATAATCTAATAATGTAAATATTTGTTTCTTTGACATTTACTTGTTGGCTTCTAATGCTCGTATCCACCACCTCAAAAATTCCTCCATTAGGCTTTAATCCTGATTAGATACTAATCGGTGTTTAGAATGTGTAGTTTTATATCGAAACTTTGCTTTTTTTATTTATTTGTTAAACATTTATTGACGTTGTATTAAGTGTTACAATATTAAAATTACAACTACAATAAATACAGTTAACCCACAAGAATATTTGCGGGCTTGGGTGTGCTAAACTATAGGCAGAATTATTAAATTTTTTAATTGAGCTAGATTAACATTTTAATGTTAATTTATTTAGTAATAAAATTTCATAATATAAATAAATTTGCCAAATGCCTAATTTTTGCAGATTAATAAAAATAAAAGTAAAAAAATAAAATAAAATGGGCTGCTCTGCCAAGACTCATTCCAACTCCGATTATTGGTAATCATGGATAAAACTTAATTCGAGAAATTTCAAATTAGTAGATATGAACAAAGGAGTTGTTTATTTAGCGCCCTGTAATCATTCCATATTAGGCAGTTCCTCAATAATAATTTAATATTTTTAAGAGCAAACTAGATATCCTTGATGGTGAAGCTCTGCTAAGAAAATACATTGGAGTTCCTCAGTATGAACTTAATTAATTTTTTTATTCATAATTTAAGAGCTGAAAGTAAATTGTTTGTCCATATACCGTTCTGAAAGACTACTACTATATATATATGTATTCTCCTTAACTTTAAGATGATATGTAATCACTTTGGGAAACGCCTGCTCTAACTATTTTAAGGCAAAAACCTTTGGATTAATTTATGGGGTTTACTATCACATAGCCTTAAAGTGAGATTACACGAGATAAGAAAACTAGGCTGCGTTTGCGCGTTTTGCCATTTTACACTAGACTGCTAGAAACGGCAGAAAATTTCTTTCTTTCTTAAGTCATACAATCCAGTCTTTCTCTCGTGCGATGGGATCTATCGCATGGGATCTATCACCTCCCCATTAAAAAAAAAACTCTTTCTTGCGCAAGCGTCAGTTTAATAGTAGATTCGACGCTGTTCCTCGGTTTCGGATTCGTAAGATCGGATCATCGCTCAAGAATATAACGTTTTCGTGCCATGCCGCTCCCTCTTCAAGAATACTCGTCCAGGAAATAAATAAGATGTTTTTGCACAACATCTGATTAGTGCATTACGTTTCAACCTGAAAACGCGTCTTTTTAGCGAAGAAAATTGCAGAAAAATTTTAAATCGGCGCCAAACGTCTGACTATTAAAAAGGTCAATCAGAAAATGACAATTTTCTGCTACTCATCAGCCTGCTTTTTCAGCTCACGTCGTGTACCCCTCATTTAGTAGTTCAGCATTGAATACGATGCAAAAAAAAATATATTTGTTAGGTCCAGGAATATTAGATTTTCTGTGCGAAATGATTCGCAAATGGCAAATAGTGTCTAATTCTTAAGAGTATACCCAAGCCATTTCCAAACCGAAGAGATCACACTCGCTCCCCCCCCTGCAGACACGAAGCCATCTTGATTATAAGGTATTTTTTAATAGTTTTAAACTTCTCGCTTATTTTCTAACCTACAAAAAAATTTAGCACTCCGTTTTGCTGGGAATTAATTTCTTTACAACATTTCTGTCTTGGTTATTGAGTTAGAATAGAACTTCTTTAAAATTTAAGTGCAAGTAGGTTTTTGCTGCAATAAGCAATTTTTGCTCCAATGCAGCTGGAATATGACAATGTTTACAAATTATGACTGAAATAAGCAGTTGCGGAAAATTTTAGAGAGTGCAAATGCAAATGCAATGTGGGTTCGGAATAGGATTTAAAACTACATTGAGCAAAATATTGAAACACTTTAGAGCGACGCACAGTGATTTCTTTTGACGATAATTCGGAAAAAAGTCGAAAAATCTAATACACGAGTTTAAAAGAATAACATGGAACAATTCAAAGTGAACATCATACTTCATAAGTTGACCATGGAAACAAAAAGTTTGTTGTTTTGGCGTCATTTAAAATGATTATCAATATTATTTTGGTGAAGATGTGCAAGGCCTTGCTTTTTTGAGTTATGGAGGCTAATAACAAAGGTATGTAGTTTCTTTTGCCGTAATAAGAAAGCATCGTTTTATCTTCGTCTTTTTTTTTATGACGCCTCAAAAAAAAGCGTCTTTTTTTTGGTTAAATTATTATTTTCACCAATGTTCAAACATATTTTTGTTTATATTCCGTCTTTTTCCAACATCCAATCATCATTAATGATGAAACACAGGATAATAACTTCTTCTACTATCAATTTTTTTCTATGTGGATGCTTCTGCAGTGAAAAACTACACAGAATGTTGTTTCTTTTATGTTTGTATGTAATTACCAAGCTGAAATGAACCAAAATTAAAAAAATATATTAATTTAAGCTACCTAGATCCATTTTAAAATATTTAATCCATTAACTCATGTCAATCTAATATGAATCTCTCAAAATTTCAGTAAAATTTTGGGCAATTCTTGAATTATTTCTTAAATTCCTCTGATAGTAAGAGATTTTCTTCCATTTTGAGTATTTATTTCCTACTAACGCTTTTAGTAGTGTAAAGCATCTTAGCTCACACTTATATACTATAAACATAGTACTGTGTGAGCTATGACGGTACTACAAAGCCTACATAATTACATTCAGCATTTCGTGATGCCCATATTTCAACTATCTAAAGAAGCACAGCAGGAGAGAAATAAATATATAAAGAAGTTTCGCGAGCAGCTCTGAAGAAAAACGTCGAGAAAAGATAGTTTAAAGGACATCTTTAATCGACTTATTGTTTCTTCAGATACCTATATATATAGTTTACGAAAATTTCCCCGCAAAAACAACAAAGGTCTTTCTCCCGAGGCTCTTGATTTGATAACATCACCTAAAATTAATGAAAACAAAAATATATCAGACAGTTCAGATTCAGAATAGATTTTTAGAAACATAATATTTTCATAGTTAGTCATTCGCGCTTCAGGCTACTGCGAACATAGGCCGGAAGAAGTCCAATTTGCCAGTGTACGTACACGCAGGGACACCGCACACCCATCAGTGGAGCAACCAAAACTCTGGCTTGCGATCACCGTTCGCGGATTGCGTTTAGTACGCCTCTGACCACTGTGCAATGTGAAGTGTAGTCCACGAAACCGGAATTTGGTCAATAAATACGCAAATTTTGATGCGTAGTTTTCTTGTTCTTTGTCACTGATAAACTAGAGAGTTTTATTTTCAACTGCTCAGATTTATCACTAACAACTTGTTACAATGAAAATAATAAGGAGAAACAAAATAAAAGCAAGTTCTGAAAATAAAATAATACATTCTAAAAACCAAAAAGATTCTCCCAGTCAAAAAAAAATTAGAGCAAATGTTCAAAAAGTCTTCCTTGCTCGGCTAGACAATATCTGAGCCTATTAAAAAACCCCTTGTAACGTTACCAAGCTTGTTAGGGGTGATAGTCTGAGAAAATTATTCAATTTTAATCTGATGTTCTTCCAAATTATTAGCCTTTTCATACCCGTAAACTTTACTATTTATTTATTTTATTAAATTAAACACCACAGATAGAAGTCACTAGAAGCAAAATTGGGTGATCGAGCTAGCCATAAAATAGTTTCCCGTGTACGTATAACCCCATTAGCAAATACATTATCAAGATATTCCCTAACAAGGCCAACATTGTGAGCGGGACAACCAAACCATGTTTCACCAATCTCATTCAAAATGCCGTCAATAAAAAATGGCCCAATTACGTGTTCCGCTACAATACCCTCGAAACATTAATTTAAAAAATTAAAAACAAAATATAAATGCAAATTTTTCCTCGACCAATATCGAACGTGTGTTGGGTTATGACGATTCAATAATGGAAAAGTACTTTTAGCTGTGAAAAGAATAGATCCCAGAAAGTTTTCATCACGATTAGCCCTTTCCATCATTTCGCCAAATTTCATACGAAGATAGTTGTCCTTCGGAAAAATTTGATGCGTTTTTGACACTTTGTAAGAATGATAACCATTTTTTTTTTAGAACACGTAAGACAGTGGATAAAGACGTATCAATTGCTTCGGCATTTTGGTGGCTAGTTAGCTTTCGATTTTCCTCCACTGCACCGCAAATCATCACATCTCGTACTTCCTGCTCGTCATTCAAAACAGTGGTTTTTTTTTATGGTTTCTTGGCGCTACACAACCAAACTTTTCAAAATTCTGCACAAACCTATGAATCGTTGGTAAACTAAGTTCTGGGCGATTTACAAAGTTCTCCAAAAAAGGTTTTTGAATAAGTCTCAATGGTCTGCCTTGATAGTACCATTTGACCATCTGCACTTTTTCGGCAACTTCGTAGACATCCATTTTTAGTTTTAAAAATGTATTATGTCACTTAAGACCTTACCAATCTATTTCTCGAGCAAGGCACAAATAAAATCAAATAATAAAAACAAAATAAATTTCCATAAGACTGCAGCGTGCTTCGAATCCACCTCGGTCGTACGGCACGAAGAGTAAATTGGACTTGATTCCTCCTATGTTCACAGTACCCTGAAGCTCACTGTATAGTCAGTTTTGTTATTGTTGTTAGAAGCAATTAATAAATATATGTATAATATTTAGGTCTATGTTGTATTCGTGTAATAAAAAGTTAATTTGAATATTAAATAAATGTTCGCATATTTGTTTCTAAATGCATATTTCTAATCTAACTCTCAATTCCCAAGTTCTTTATTAGGTCCACTTAGACACAACAATTTGCACTTCAATACTGGTGTGAATTGACAGATAAACTGTGCATTATCTGTCAGAAACTTGAGGCCATTATTTGATCTAATTTCTTGACGTTTGATGCATAGTTTATCTGCCAATTTAGAGCAATATTGGGGTGCAGGTTGGTGTGTGTAAATAGAACTATTCCAGTACTCCAAAGGTATAATAGTAAAAAATCCAAAAATATAACAAACTTGTCAAGTTGCCCTTCAACTAAAGAAATGCAGCAGGGAGAAATATCGATTTTTGAAGAAATCTGTCTTTTCTTCACGATCTCTCTAGTACTCTAATGATAGCGAGTGTAAGTAAGCACCTGCCTAGATTAAAGTTGTTTACAATATATTATTTTAAAAATTGTGGAGATATTGACAAAAAACCCTTATAAAAGCGCTGTGTTCTTATTCAGCACCTATCAATTTTAGTAAGTCATAAAACGAGCATGCAACAAATACTGACAATTGCTATTTTTTTACATTAGCATTAACTAAAAATCTTTTAACTCACGATTATTCAAAAAAGGCGTATTTTAGATTTATGCTAACATATCTACAAGATCAGTTTACATATATGGTATACAATTTAAAAAGATATATATAAAATTTCTAAAGTGCTAAGTACTAAAATAATTTATTCCATGTTTTCGTGAAAAGAAACCACTGTGCGACGCGTCGCGACGCTCCATGCCGCCACCGGCAGCTGCAGTGCAGCCCTTTCTCTTAATTTGTAGTTTCAGTTTTTATTTATTTTTATTAATTGATTTCATATGAAAGATCAATTTAAGCTAGTTAATGAATACGTATTAGTTTTGGATACCATTCCTTATTATATCATACAATGTTCATTATATCTACAATAAAGGGTTTGTTTTTAATTTTATGATATACAGGGACATTAAATGGAATACTGGTCGTAGCGCGTTAATATTTTTTTTTTAGAAAAATCCAAAAACACATCAACTAAGATTTTTAGCAGACCCTCAAAAAGGGGTCTGTTCACATATAACTGTTTTTTCAAATGAGAAAACTGCGCTTGTGGCACTTTGTTGGAAAGATTATTGTTTGCGTAATTTTTTAAAAATTTATCAATTCATGTGTCAAAAATGCTCAAAAAATAATTGTGTAAATAAGAGTGAAAATATTTTTTTTACCAAAATTTTTAGAGAATTTAATTGTCTACAATTTTTGCAAAACACCTTTTTTGATTGGACAACAAAAAAAGACCGAAACCGCCAACGAAAAAAATTTTATTGAAATTTTTTTAAACAAATGCTATTCTAACTTAATAACCAAGGTAGATATTAAAACACCCTTTAAAACCAATGTTGTAAAGAACTCAATGCCCTGCGGCGGCGTGTTAATTTTATTTGTAGGATAGAAAATAAGCGAGATATTTAAAAATATTGAAAAATACCCTATAATCAAGATGGTGTCGTTTCTGCAGGGGGCGAGTGTGATCTCTTCGGTTTAGAGATAGCTTGAATATACTTTTTAACAATTCGACGCAGACAATTAGTACGCAGAACCCTATGAAAAAATATCTAGATTATGTTATTACTTCTTTAAGCAGTGTGCTTAATGTTTCAAAATGTAGTTACGCTTTTCCACATATTCTGGCAGTAATATAAAGAAAATAGGTCCTTAACATAGTTTCTTATCTCAAAAATTAGCTCCAAATCTTGATTTAGCTATTTTTAAAAGAGTTTAACTCCGAATTTTTTTGAAAGTTGGAAATTATAAAATATATTTTTTGTGTGTAGATCCCCCAAAAGTGTCAGTCATCATGGATTCCAGTAACCAGTCCCCTGTTCAAGAAGGAAGTGACGTTATCTTACGATGTAACACCTCGGCTAGACCTTTGGCCAGCAGCTATTACTGGTATCATGATGTAAGAAACTTTTTTTTACCTCTATTATGCCGGTAATTTGTCAGAGAAAGTTTTAAAATTATCAGTTGTAGCGACACAAACCGAAAGTTAAAAACATACTATAGAACATTTACATGCATGCCGTAAAAGATAAAAAGTTTTATTTTTGCCAAAAAGTTGCACGCATCTGGACAATTTTTAATGAATTTTTATATGACCAAACTATTTATTGGCAACAAGCTCTAAAAAGTAGGATTATTTGAACGACTTATTTTAGAAAATTGAAAAATATTTGTAAAAACAAAAACATCACTGGCTAAATCAAGAGTGGATAGCAGACTTTCGCATAAACACAAAAGCCTGCTATCATACATATCTGAATGCCTGAGATCCATTTCAGTCAACCTGGGTTCTGTAAGCTTTACACCCCTATGCCGTAGATATATTTAAGTAATTTGTGATTTTTTGAATCAACTAAAATTTTACAACTTTGACAGCCTTCGTTCTTATATTAAAAAGGCCAAAGGAAGGAAAGGAACAAAAGGACCTTTCTCCACTTGGTATTGTCCAACGATATGCATCGGGGCTATAAAACTCCATCAATATAATAAACTTAGAAAATCTTAAGACTATGTTTGGTGAGGTTTGTTATGACTGGTGTAACATTGCACTCTCCACTGCAACCTAAGAGAGCTATTGTGGCTCATACCTCCCTACAAGTCACTCATCCCAAATCCCAAAATCAGTCTATGTGGTAAGCCGTGGTTAGTCTTAAAATTTTTTATACATTTTTTTTTATTTTTATGGAAAATTAAATTTGACGTTTGTGTAAAAAGGACTAACAAATGATATAAAATTTATTTTATAAACTTTATTAAATAACTAAACGTAAAATAATAATTCGCCAATATCCACAACGTTGAGCTAAATAGTTATATTTTTTCCCAAACCCTCGTACATCCTGTATAGTGCCAAATCATAAAGTATTCGAGCCGCCATTTCATAATAGTTTATAAGACAGGGGGCGTAATATTATGCTTGTCTTATCTCGACTGCGTTAGAAAATAGAAAAGTGGCGGCGCGGGAAAGAAATTTGAAAAGAAAAAGAAATTTCCCAAGTGTGCCGGGTGGCTCGCCGTGTCTACACAAATAAAAAGTAAGCCGATAAAATAACAAGATAAACAAAAACAAATATTTTTTGGTTATTTCCTACCTAAGGAAATCCAAATTGTTATACCAAAAACATTATAAAATCAAAAATTAGTTTGTTATAGACATACTTATGTTAGTTGAAATATCTAAAATTTTTCTTAATTTAATTTTTGTATTGAGAGATAACACTTATTTTACAATTATAAAAATCTATAAACAGGTTTTCTCGGTTTTGTAGATGCAATTTAAATATTACCATAATTATAATTACATAAAGTAAATCATGTAAAAAAATATTAAGATATAGATCGGTCCATGGTGACTTACAAATATAGACGATAACAAATAATAACATTGCAACGAAAAACTTCTTTCGTGCAATTTTTATACTTTCCCGGCTAACGTCGATAACACAAATGCAGTCAAGCTGTTATAGCAACAAACCCTTGATGAAGATTTTCGATAATTTCCCCACCCATTGTGATATATTACTACAGATTATTTAGCGAATATCTCTAGATATACCGACAAGAAATTTATGGAAAAAATAGTGTGGCAATGACATGCCGGTTATTATCGGAGTGCGATTATCAGTTTTGTCAAGGTAAATTATCGGTATCTGGAGGGTGAAAATCGCCCTTCTAAGTAAGCGATTTTTGCTTTTTATTCAGATGGAAGTCAACCCGCTTTTATAATAGATGAGTTAAACAATCAAATAAAAATCAAACGTGACATAGCTCAATAAGTGCGCAACAATAGATTGCTGGATAATATCGATTGATTTTCTATTAAAACTTTATTGGAGCTACTTTTAGTCAGCTCATAATCGGACAATGCACTGGAACTGGAACAGATAATTTCACATTTTGAAATAGAAAACGCCTTAAGTTGACGCAGGTAGTAAATTTGTTTTCTCTAGACTGGCTTAGGGCATGTTTAAGTGAGAAGAAAAGGCGGCAACGAGAGTTATGTGTTTCCTGCTCGCTCAAAGCTGTCTAACCGACATTATCTCTCTTTCTCGGCCAGTTAAGTCTTTAAGACTGATGAACTTTTAATGCATTTTACCTCTTCTTTAGAAGAAATAATTTGGTGGAGGTAAAACTGCTTGGAACTAACATTAGTCATCTGACCAATAAGTTTTTCTCTAACAACACTATGTTTTTGGACTTCCTGAAGGTTTCATTGGTCAAAAATTTCTTGTGCTTCGTGCAGCGAGGGATGTCTTAAAAAAATATTACAATTAAATATTGTGTTTCTATTTTTATAAAACTAAAGTTTTCTTAAAGCGATGTGTGTGTAAAAGGTATTTTAATGTATAATAGACTAATTAAAGAGACTAGAAACTAGCAAGAAAAATATTTTTTTTTTGCATTCTGCCTGAGATTCAAGTAAGTGACCAGAAAGTTATGGTCTTTGTGTCCGAATATAATGAGTTGTCCTTGTCATCGAAGTTTGGTGGTAAAGTACAGCAACAAAATTTTAATGATGAAGTTCAGCAAAATCTTGATGACTGAAAATTATCCTGATATTGACCTTGATCCACAATTTGTTCCAGACCAAATTTGTGCAGATTCCTACTGACAGATTAGGAAGACGTGAAAGAGTGAGGCAAGTTTCCAAACATCTCAAAGATTACGATGTTAGCTATGCAACTATGGTTAACTACTTTGATCCCAAGACTGTGAAAGATGCTTTAAGTAGACCTAAGTGGGACAAATGGCGGTTAGCAACGAATAAAGAATATTCAGCCTTGAACAACAACTATACATGATAACAGTAGATTACAGAAATGACAAGAATTTTTTTAAATGCAAATGCAAAAAGCGAATTCAAACATAAAGCGCGATTTAGAAATTGAGATCAAAATAATGAAATTGACTACAAAGGAATCTATTTACCTGTTGTAAATAAGATATTTGCTTTTCTTCGCCGCACAAATAAATTTAAATATAGATTAGTTAGATGCTCTTACGGCTTTCCGACCAGGAAATCTAACAGAATAGATATATATGATAGAAGGTTTTTTTGCGTCAAACAAAATTTCAGTGGAATATGGAATTTAAAGATCTAACAGAATATATATATATATATATATATATGTTCAAAGGTTTCTTGGAGTCAAACAAAATTTCAGTGGAATATGGAATTTAAAGCTAGACGGATGTCTTAAGAAAAATTGTGATGTGACTAAATCTGAAACTGACTCATCATAGGTAATATGCCGTGTACATAGCAAATTGTCGATAATGTTTTCCGAAGGACGATAGCACGGATGCGCTCGAGTCGCTAAAATGATTCGTTATCATATTTTTATATTCCTAATTTTTACAACTTGTGTTTTCACTGAGATATTTTGTTCAGTCAGCGTAAACTATACTTCACCTGATAGTAATAGGCAAAATGTGCTTTGAAATAGGCTTTTTATAAAAGGCGATCATTTGCACTAGTGCAAATTACCGCTAACTTGCACAAGTGCAATTTATCGCTGTAATTTGTTTTCGCTTGGCCAAAATTCGCCAGCTGCATGGATATTACTGGTCAGTATTTTATGACGGAAATAGTCACAGCAGTCTACGTTTATGACATGTTTCAGATAACATTCAAACAAGGAATCGCTCGATTTGTACTAGGAATACAAATTATACGTGACAAACGATAAAAAGATATGGTTGGATCGACAGCTGTGAGGATATGCTTAAGATATTCAACATGTTAGACTGTAACCCTGTAGAAACCCCAGTATATTTTGGTAAAAATTATCTAAAACAAGGTACCAAAGACGAAATATATATAATATTCAGAAGCTATTCACAGTAAAAGTGAAGAATTCGGTAAATGTATTTGAGCAACTGTGTTAGATGTAAGGCATCATTTTGTTGGTGATAAAATATGTTTCGACCGAGAAGCACATAGCAGATTTTCTGACAAAAGTTGTCTATAAGAAAAAAACTAGATGATCTGTAACCAAGATTTGACTGATTTTAAAAAGGAAGGCTGTTCGAATATTTTTTTTTTGGATGTATGCCTTGTTAATTTTAAGTAGTTTGTAGTTTAGTTTGCCAACAACTGAAGGTATTATTTTTATGTCTTTTGTTGTAAAAAAGTAAAGACGTATTTTACATATAATAACCGTTTTCCAAGTCCCAAAACCTATTCTCTGGTAACAGATAAAAAATTAAAAAATTACAAATAAAGTTCCTAAATGCAGAGGTCCAAATTCTTTTCATTACAAGAGTTTTTAAAACTAAAAAGTGATAGCTCCTACTAATTGCTTTATTTAAACCAATTCAAAAATTTTCCATTAAGTTTTTTCAAAAATTAACTGGTTAACATTTTTTTAATATGATTATTATGATTATTACCATTCAGATTCATTTGTGAGAGTGCCACTGCGACTAGTATCGGATCTATTGTGGCTGACTTTCGACATTGTTTGGTGCTACAGAATATTCAGCCCCTTCAAGAGGCTCGCAACTTGCTTTGGTGGAGCATCTTTCAGATCCAGTCCATCGATGAATGGTTTGCCGAAAATACGTTTACCCATTTTGTTTAATGGTAATTTTGGCCTGCATTGTCTGGTATATAGACCAACCATTTTCCGGATCTCCTGCCTGGTGATATCAATGAGTTTCCCGGCCCTCTTGCTTCAGGGTTTTGGAATATGCCAGTTCCGGCAATTCTCTCCAGTTTTGGTGGAACTTATTTCTCATCTAGCTTGAGAGAGCAATGTTGGTTGTGTTGACGAAAGAGGCCGCTTTGCGCGCCAGCTGGTTGGCAGTCTTATTGCCCTGATGCTCAGAATGTCTCGAAATCCATACCAGCGACACAGTGTTTATTCGCACAAGGCTATGCACTCTGTCCTGGCAGCTACTAACGGTTCTCGATGAGTACCTATAGGACTCAAGAGCCTGTAGGACCGCTTGACTGTCGGAGAATATCTTTAATGATCTGTTGGACTAGTTATGATCCATCATACAACGTGCGTTCAGTTCAATGGCGAAGAGTTCTGCCTGGAAGACTGTCCAAGACTATGTATAATACTGACATTTTTCCGGCTAAAATAAGCTCCGGATCCAACTTACACTTAAGGAACTTGTTCTGTTGGACCACCAGTCCTCCTAGTATTGATGGTTACTGTAGATCTGGTAGAAGCTCTAGAGTGCAGTTACTTTCATTTACCCGCGTTAAAAGGTTTTGTACTACTTGATTTGCCCTGCCACCCCATTGGTTGTCTATGATTCTATATTTTGCCTTCATAGCCTTTTTCTCCAAAAAAAGCTGTAGAGGAGGAAGGTTTAGGAGGCATTCAAGCACTGCTGATGGTGCGGCGCTCATACCACAACATATTACCATACTTGCTTTACATTGGATGCTGGTTAGTTTGGAAAAAGTCAGCATTTATCTGCCCTTCGTGTACCATGTATCATGTAATCATGGGTAACAACTGTAATATATAACCAGTACATTTGTTTGAGGTTAACGCCTCAAGACTTTCCGCAGATACTTTTTCACGCATATTGAGACAGTGCTGCCCTTTGCTTTACTTTTTCCAAATGCGCATTCCATGTAAGTGTTTTATCGAGGATCACCTCCAAATATTTTACTTCAGTTGCAAATAGGATTGTTTTACCGTTTAGTACTGGAGGAAACAGGAAGTCAACTGTCCTTTTTTTATCGTAACTACTATATCGTCAGCAAAGCCTTGTGCAATTACCTCTACAATCCAAAGAGATCGTCCACCAGGAGCGACCAGAGAAGGTGTGATAGAAAACCCCTCTGAGAGCAGACTTTTGTGGCCGTAAATCCAACAATTTCGTTTTTAATGATTGTGTCGATTACTTGATTTTCTAGCGAACTTCTTATGAATCCAGTGATAGTAGATTCACTCCCTCTAGCGGACGGTGCCTCAAAAAGAGATTGTAATAGTGCGTTGTTAAAAGCTCCTTTTATGTCAAGAAAGATGCCCAGAGCGATGCTTTTACTAGGTTGCTTAGTACTAGTTCTGTTGATTTACCTGTCTGGTACGCATATTGGTGAGTATTTAGGGGGTGGGTAATAAAGATGCCACCTCTAATGTGCGTATCTATAATTTTTTCCAGGTCTTTGGGACTGTTGTCTGTGCGTCCTACCTTAGATATGAAAATTATCTTGAAATATTTCTTTTTTGCTTATTGTGATTAGCGACTTTACTAAATTTTATAATTTCTTGTGATATCTAAATAAAATATTGATTATTGCACTCATACCATTTCGATCCTGTCTCTTTGTGTTTTCTTTTAAATAAACAAGAGTTTAGGTACGTTTTCAATCTTATGACGAATGCGTGATGATATCATCAGCTTATGAAAATAATATGATAATAATGTTGTTTGCCATGCGGTACCGTACTTAAAAACTACGGGGTGTTACGCAGTTCTCGCTCATCGTAATACAGGGGACAGGTAAGAACAAATTGTCTTATGCAGTGAGAAATTAAAAACCAAATCTTGTCAAACAGACAGGAGAAAAAGAAAAACAGGAAAAACACGAAAAACAAACTAGAGAACTAAGTTTTCCAGTAGCTAACGAAAATAAGTCAAATAAAAAAATACCAAATGCATCAGTCCACATGGAAACCCAAGGATAGGTACCAAAAATACCAGAATATTATTATTGGTATTTGGAAAATCAGTAAAACATTTAGCCCTAAATATGTCCAATCAAATAAAGTAACAAGCAGCTGTGTCATCTATAAATAAAGATAATGCAAGCGATACCGAACTAGCAAACACGGCTTTAAGAATGTCAAAAATTTTTCCCAAAAATATTTTAATTAGCTATAGGTTAATTAGAGTTAGCATTAGCCTGATCATTGAGTAAAGAGGTTCTTATCATATGTAGGGATATGGTAATTTATAAAAACCCGAATTATTAGTGAAAAACAATGTCATTATAAAATTCTTAAATAGCGTATTAATGCAATAAATGGCACTAAAATATTATGTTCCTATTTACGACATTTTCCAAAAAACATTTTGGCTCTGTTTCAGTTATAAACAATCAAAAAACTCTATTTTTAGATACGACTTTTAAAAAAAATTGTTGCCTAGTGTTTTAGCTATTAATAAATTTTATGCCATAAGAAGTTTTGGAAAACTTTTAACTGTCAAGTTCAAAATCACTGTCTTTTGATTTTGAACGGCAACACTGAGCCACTTTTGAACTAGGACAATCACGCGCCTTTTGGGCGAGCATACTACCTTTTTAAATGAAATAGGTCCTTAACAATGAACATAAAAATAAATGAACATAAAATTTTTCTTACATTTTCGAAATATGCATTACACCAATAACCTTTCATTCATATTTTTATTTATATTTACCACAAATAATAGGAAAAAATATTATTTTGATCAAGGTTAAAAACGCTCTCTTTAGATCCAGGCAAAATTAAATTTTTGAAAATTTATGGATGGAACGATTTTATTTCTGCACCGAACTATTAGTGACCAGATAAAAATCAACTTTAGCAATAAAATTAAATATTTGCTTGCCTATTTAAAGAAGAGAATTATTCGTAATAGAATTAAATTAAATTGTTAGAATAATAATATTTAATTGGAAATTATGAGGCTTCATTTTAACTCTTTTGTAAAACTCGAAACAAAGCAAAAAAATGTTCCTGTATACCAGTAAAAGAGAAAGTAGGCAGCAGCGGCTAAAACGCGAAGCACTAGTAAAATAGCTTTTTAACTAACCCCTCAAATAACTGCAGCTCCAAAAGAAATTAATAAAACCCTCTTTTATTGTATGCCAGGGGATACAAATTGCCGACTCTATATATATTACCGGCAGAGGATATTTTACCCTTTGAAAATGTTCGTACTTTTTAGCTATGCACGATATTCTCGTTGATCTTTTTGTATTTTTTTGTAGTACATATAGGGTGAATTTAAACTGGAATTTCTATTCTGAACCTTAAATAAACGGACTGGCGTTCTTTCGAAACCCATGATCTATTTTTTTGTAAGTAATTCATTAACTTTTTTAGGTTTAAATAATTATGTTTTGTTGTTTTTGTATGTAGTGCATACCCACAATATTGAATTTGAAATTTCGTCTTTTAGGCTTAAGGGCACTGAAGCGGTAAGAGTTAGCTGGCTTTAAGAATGTCAAACCATTGGTCCCGACCCATTTCAAATTCAAATAATTTGTTTTGGTTGTCAAAATGACAGAATTATTTTTTTTATAAAATACGTTCTTTTCCTAAAATAAAAAAGGTTGTTTAGGACCAGTTTTTATTTGACATTTATCAAAAACAAAAAAACAAAACGCCGAGTAGAGCAGGTCTCTAAATGAAAATTAAAATGGGGTCCCTTGGGACACTACTTAATTTAATTTCCCTTTTTAATGTTAACAGTTAAGAGTGGTTTACATAATAAGCATTTTATGATGATCACTAAACGCAAAGATGAAGTTTGATTTATCTGAGCGTGTAATTACCATATCATGCGAGTTAGTATACTATACTTTACCTACGACCAATGAAAATGTCATAAATATCAGATATTATTAAAAATATGCGAAAACTCTTAAGTCAACAACCTTCATAATAAGGTTACTAAGGGACTTTTCATATAACTTTTCAAAAACAAGGTTTATTTCTTAAAAATTCGTAATATGTCAATTTAACTACAATTATATTGGAATTATTAAGGTTTAACAAATATTTATTGACATAAAAATAAAGAAAAATAATTCACACTTTTGCTTCAATTAGTGCTCTTACAAAATAAAGCTTCTTCGCTTGTCCCGCCATCTTGTAGTTTGCATCTAAGCTTTATTCTTATCCTTATCGTGTTGAGATGGTCGTAAAATTAGCACTATTTCTTGGTCGTAGGTAAAAGAATCAAAAAGTTTTTATAGAGTACTTGAAATTATTTAAAATTATAATTGTCAATATTTTGTAGGACGCGACATGGAAATTCCAAACATAATGCAAAACTTTCCACAGATTGGGGCTTAAAAAATATCAGTTAAAAGTTTGTTTCTTTTAGGTGCAAGTTGTAAACACTATATTTTAGGTAACTTCATCAACAATTTAAAAAACTGGAAAAAATATACAAGAAACCAAAAGACAAAGACATTCACAAATCAATATGGTTACTGTAGGCCAACTATAGGCCAATTTTATTTAAACGAGGGTTTAAAAGTTTTTCTTGTTTAGCAAGGCGCCCCTTAGAATTTGGCGTTACGCGAGAAAAATCTTACTATTCTATATAACCGAGTAGACTTGGTGATAATAATGAAAACTTTTATCTTAGGTGGGGCAAACTATAAATTTGGGCGTACTGATTACCTACAGATAAAAGTTTGTGATTTAACATTTCAAAAGATTTTCAAAATTTCAAAAGGCTGCTAATGTAGGACCCAATCACCATTATAATAATTTTAGACCCGCATTGATTAAAAAAAGTAAGATGCATAGAATAGCCAAATTTTATTTTTCTTTGACCAACACCATTCTAAACTAAAAAGTCTGTTAACACCTACCGCCTCAATGCCCTTTAGTCTATTGTGGCTGCCATTTTTATAACCAAATTGACAAGTAAAACATGGATTTTCTGTCAGTTTGGTGTCAATATGATCATAGGCCAAAGGATACTAAAATGAAATGAGTTAACTGGCTTTTTAGTTGAGAACGGTATTGGTTTAACGTAAATTTAGAAATTGAGAATATATAAATATTTTAAAAGGTTAATTTAAACTTTAGAATATATTTACAAAATTGAATATTGAGTATATGGGCTCGATTTTTATTAACTGAATAATGGTGAACACCGCATGTCAGTATGACAATATGATAGCCCGTTACGTTAAAAATATGCGTGGAGTTTGGCTATTCTCTTTTTGGTGTAAATTGCCTTTTATAGATAATTAAGAGTAACGTTCAGTTTTTAAGACATACCACTAAGCTGGTATTTATTTTTTCTTACGGAGTGACATACTTTTGACTTGATTTATAAATTCAGCGTAAAATTTTCTTTGAAACGATGTATCGTACTTGTAATGTTATTTTATATATGTTTATTATTTTTTTTATTTTCTTATAATTTTTTTAGTTTTTTCAATGTTTTTTTATTTTTTGTAAAACGGACAGAATAAAAAAGAATAAGTAAATAATAAAAATAACTAAAAAAACAAAAAAAAGTAGGTATTAAAAAAAAACGAAAATAAAATAAAATTTTAATGAAAGTGTTATGCTGACTTCGGAAATCAAGTTAAAATTAGGTCGTCCCTTTAGAAAAATACCAACTTGTATGTAATATCTCAAAAATTAAACGATACAGAGAAAATCCAGTTTGACAAATAAATTCCACTTAAAATTATATCTATAAAATAGCAAGATACACCAAAAAGGAATTTCCATTAATAAGAAGGATATAAAATTAAAATAATTAAAGGTTTCAGATTTTTTGGACAATTATTTTTATTTAAGCTTTTACATCAAGTGCCGACGTTTCGATCCTAATCCGGATCATCTTTAGAGCAAGATGCTTCGAGATTTACAAGAATCAATAATAACATTATAAAATTAACAAAAACATACGTGTGTCATAGCAAGGCATCTACAGACTGTCTTTTTCATTTCAATTCAATCCAGTGGACGGAACTAAAACAGCGTTATCCAAAAAGGATTTGAGCCAAAATCTAAACATAATAATTTTCAAAACGCCCTCGTAGCTCAAAAACGGGTTGACATACTGAAAACGCAACAATCGTTTCGAATTTGGACCACCCTGTTTACTAAATCCTATAAAAGCTTAAATAGTATAGGGAAGAAATAAGTACACCATAATATTCATTTATAGTTTTAATTCTAATGCGAGAGATTCAATGTGTTTTTTAATTAGTTTTCGTTATTTTGAGCTGACTCAAATGATCAAATAAAAATACATTCTCTCTGCTGTAAAATTAAAACGATGGAACTCGTGCCCTGGTTTTATACGCAACTATGTATATAATATACTAATATAACGGTTTATGAACGAATCTTTCTTTCACACAAAAGAATATTTTTTGACCTGGATTGTATTAACGTGGCGCTTTGATTTATTTGTCCCTAAAAAAGCAAATTTGTTCTAAATTGATGCAATTTAGTATAAAAAACATTCTTTCAGCCATAATTAGAGATGCTTTTCTAAAAAAAAATAACGATGACCATAACAATCCCTAAATATCGGAGGACTCCATTATAGGTGGTAACCACAACAAAACATAATAGTAGTAGTACTAGTAGTAGTATAGAAGCGATCCGTGGTCCTGGCAATTAGGCCGCTTCATGGGGCCTTTCTGCCATACCCCGTCCCTTACCCCTATGCCTCTACTTCCGCTGCAATTCTCTCTCCGGGCCTCCTTGTCTTCTTTACGAAGTTTAGTTTGTCATCCCATTTGAGCGAGTGCAGCTCTTCTGCCTCCATCGTGGGAAATCCCCACTTCAGCTGCCTGGATCTGGCATATGCATTGCACTCTGCTATCAAGTGCTGCTACTTTTATTTCCGTCAGATGTTTGTTCCCTGCATCCCTGTCAGCAGTCCAATGTCCTTTCGGGTCTTGCCTAAGAGCCATTTAGTTCTGGCTACATTCGGACCATCCACAAATAGGACGTATTCGATTCATTGTTCGCCCATTTGTTGAGCTCACTCTGTACCTGTTTCATTGTTGTTCCAATGAAAAATGGAGATTTTATTCTTGAAAATGATAAGTAAATAAAAGTCAAAAGTTTGTTCGTATGAAATTTCATTTGATCTCAATTTAAGAATCTGCTCTGTATTCGGTTTAAAGACAAAGGGGCACATGAGTCCAAAAAATTGATCTGAAGCTAGAAATTAAAAGACTTTTATTCAAATTATGGAGAAGAAATATGACACAAGCCATAAACAAGCTAAAATCCAATAAAATTAGTAGACACTTACAGTGGGATTTACTAAGATCTAAAATAGCACCCCCCACAGATCTAAATATTTACACCTGTGAGGGGTGCTAAATTTTAAAACCAAATTTAAAAAAAACACTTACCTATACAGAAAAGACACAAAGTTATTCATTATTTTGTATTATTATTGCAAAATACCATTGAAAAACAGCTTTTTTTTCTAAAAATATACAATATTTTAGGAGAAAATGCCCTAAAACTATTTTTTTTGACAGGCTTCAAAATGGCGTATGGTGAATACGCCAAAAATTTGGCACATAAGAGCATCATCATCTGTGTTTGACGTTATAAAGTTGGTGATTTTTTAGACCTCCTCCGGGGGGTGGTTTAAATTTATAGCTCCCAGAAAAGATTTTTTTGTGGCAATTGGTAAAAAGTTCGTTTAAAATTTTCCTAAGTAACCGTTTTTACAAGAAGTAATTTACCTTCTTTAATATCCCAAGTTGTTTATTAATCAATAAAACACCTCCAATTTGGTCCAGACAATCGCTATATTTTCAACCCGTTTTCAGGACAAAAAAATATATTTATGAGGGCACTACGAGGCAACACATACATACGTGAAGGTCACTGATTATGCACGAAAAATATACCAAACAAAAAAACCCAAATACCTTTATTAATTTATTTACAAACTAAAAGTAATACATTGAGGTTATCTAAAAGCTCAGTCAAAATAACTTTCCTTACTCAAAGCCCACTCATTTTAAAGCTGTAGCTTTTATCAGTAGAGGTTGGTGCAAGCCAAGGTGCAAGCAGAGGTAAAAGATCCGAACTCGCTGTTTGTGATTGAACGCAGCGCTAATATTTTTAAACTGACATTTCGACAGTGACAGAAGTGTAAAAAAAACTTGCATTTAAGTTTTTTAATACATTTCATAAATAAAAACACCTTTTAAATATATACAAAATTAATCTACGCCTTATTTTATTATCACCCATCTAAATCGTTGTGTGACATCAAGTATTAATTGGAAAAATCAATTAGCAAGGGTAAGTTTTAATTAGGCTGACATATAACCTCAATTTTAATTGGTTCTACGGAGTGTTTACAATTTAAACCCCGCGTGGGCTTCAATTTTTAAATTTCCTTTTCTTCTAAATTGAAACTTTCTTCTTAATTCCAACAAAATATTGTGTTAAGATGATTATTCAATAAACAAATTTATTAAAATTCTTCTTATAGTTCAAACCGTGTCCAAAACTCAAGGAGGGTTGGTTTAAAATGCTTAAAACCAAAAATTTCACTTAAACTTAGGACCATTCTAAAATAGACTAAACCCTTTTAGGAAATCCCACCGTTAAAGTTAATTTTCAGTTTTATTACCATTCGTATCCTTATCTCTATCGAGTCGACCAGTCAAGCAGATGCACTTTTAAAATCATGATGAATGCGTGACAGCTCCAGCTGATTAAATGCACGAAAACCTCGTTAGGTACGATTAGTTAGTTAATGTTCGACAGTTATTGTTTTACCAGAGGTGAGCGACTGCATTTGACAATTGCTAGGGAAATGTTTAAAAACAAGTTGTGTGTTGGCAATGATAGTTGGTAACCCTTGACAATAAATAATTTTGTCACTGTCACATTTTTGATTAAGAAACGTCTGGTTTAAAATGGAATTTTGGTGTATCAATCACGTGCCTTGACGAATTTGTATTGTTCCGATGTCCAACGGAGAGAGAAACTCAAGAAAAGTGGAAAGAGCACATGCATTTACCAAGCTAATAAAAATTGCCGAATTTTCGAGGTAAGTAAGCTATAAGCACTAAGTACAAACATACGCATTTAGCATGTACTTTGTTAATAAATAACACATTATTTTTCCGTATTTATTATAAGAAAAAGAGTTAAAAAAATGTAGATCAATAGGAATCTTTATATTTTACCTATTATTTATATTTTTAAAATCTCCGCGTGTATATTCTCTATTTGTTTTTTTTTTGTCAAAACTTGACATATTTTACTAACCAAAAAAATAACAATCTTTTAAAAACTGTCTGGGGAATTTATAAAAGGAGACAACAAAACATCAGTCCATTTCATAAAATCGCTTTTACATGCAAATATGAAAAAAACTAGAAAGAGAGAGCAATATGAGTTGCCCACCTCTGGTAAAACAATAACTGTCAAATGTATAGAGGGCCTCTAGGTACGAGAAGGGAGTCGTAACATGACGACCGTCCCTGCATACGAAATGATGTTCTGACACATTTAATCAGCTGGAGCTGTCACGCATTCGCCATAGACTCGATAGAGATATAGAGGATACGAATGCCGATAGACTCGAAATTTAACATTAAGTGTCTATTTTCAGCTGTCATTTGTGACAGTTTTTTCTTTTATTGGTCTCAAAAATCACTAAATTAATTCAAAAAAAGTTTTTTAATATCAAAAATAGTTTCTGATTTCTGACCCTATTTGCTGCTAAATGAATATTAGTTAAAAAAAAGCGTGGCATCGGAGCCTCGCCCACAAATTTTGCTTTTCAATTAATTTTGCCTAGACCTTCGAGTTCTAATGGATTGTGTTGTTAGGAATCATGAGGATAACATAGAACTGTACCTGGCGTATGAAGCATAACATAAGCAACCACACTCAGCAAATTAAAACAACTTGGTATGGCTATATGCAGCGCTCCCCGCCTGTCGGAATAAAGTGAAAAGCAAAATGTTAAAGGATGCACATATTAATAAAAATTAAATTTGCGAGCAGGACATAGAAAGCGGAACCTGCGAAAATAAACCAATTGCTGAAAGAAGACCGTTCAAAATACAATGTTTGCAGCTCTAGTGTTTTGTTTGTTTTTTGGAGTTTTTTGATGAAGATATAGAAAATGGTTGTTAAAATAGCACTATTTAAGCCATTAATTCTTAAAACTTATGTATTGGTAAATAAATAAATATGGAGAGTTTTGGTATGTGTGTAGGTACGGTACTTTTATTATGAACAAATCAAGGTCTCTATAATAAAATATAGCATTTAACAACCTAAAACCCTGACTATTAACGAAAAACCGGCTAGCAATCGTCTAATTTAGTCCAATTTGTAAACTTTAAAGCGTGACAGGTCGCTACTATGTCGATTCCGTATATCATAAAGATTCTATTAGCAATTACCATACGTATAATTATTAGGAACATTGTATAAATGAAGAATAGGTACGTACAGAGCTAAAGCAGAAGATCATCGCAGTTGCAAAGATACGGTCCAATGCATTTTGAATTAAAGCGGCGTCACATTCTGCTTTATTTGTCTCAAAGGAAGCGTCGCGAACCTTAGCACGTAGAACTACAAAGCAGGTTTAGTAAGGACTAACCCCCATATGAACCGTAAAAATATTTGTATTAGTTTAGCTAATCCATGCTTCCTCTTTGTTCATTTATGTGGGATCAAGAGAGAAACGGTGCATTTAGAGGTATGTAAGTTCTATACCTATCAGTCCTCGTGTGGATAATATACGAGTGGCCCCATAATATGTACACTTCCCTCTACATAAAACTGGTACCGCAGAAGATAGCTGCAAATATGATTTTTTATATTTTCCTATGTTCAACACTGACTTTTTGTCAATTTAGGTTATATTTTTGGCATATATAAACTTTTTATAAGGAGACGGCTTGTTTATTTTGTACTAATTCAAAATATAAGGCCACTAAAAATTCAAGCCCCATTTCGAAAAAGCAAAAAGGTTTTATTAACTAAACAAAAGCTACAGAGTAATTGTTCCCTTCGACTAGCTGATTATGAAAGGGGCAAGTCTACAATAGTAACCATAATAAATCGATTTCAAGAAAAAGGAACTGTCCCTCGAACGGAAGGCACCGATTTGACGAAAGTTACTAGCTCAAAACAAATAAAAGGCCTGATCAAGTTACCGAAATAAATAAAATTAAAAAAAAAATAACAATATTAAAAAAATATAAAAAAGTGCTTAATTTTAATAGCGCGTCAATGCAGCGATGTTTTGAAGCCTTCTGGGCATTGAATTGACTAAATTTTCAAATAAGTTTGGATTTTCAGCAATAACTTCCCTATATGCCCTTTGATAAGTTCCATTAGATGTTCTGAATTCCTGGGGATGATTTAAAACTTGCTAATTTCTCTGCGATAAGTCCCCAAACGTTCTCTATTGGATTCTCATCAGGGGTTTTTGCAAACCAAGGCAAAACTTCGATATTATTATCGTCGAACCATCGCTGAGCAATTCTGGCCATATGAAATGGACAGTTATCTTATTTGAATACAAAATGATCTAGATAAGGGACTCTCACCTCTAGCCGATATCTAGCTCCAAATATTTGTCGAAAATCTTCCCGCCCGGTCTTCGTTTTCAGAAATATATCATTCTTCATATCGGGTTCTTGGCGGTAGGTAAACCAGAATTTGTTTTATTTTTATCGCTGTTGGACTTAAAGATCTTCTCATATGTGAAAACCACCTGCTGCCAAGATTCTTCGTCTCTCAGAGGATAATTCAACGCAAAAATTAATCGAGGCTATGTCTTTTCCTCATTTAGTTTATTTTTCTTTTACCGCAATGCAGCACCTTAGTTTAATCTTTCTGTCTAATATTGTCATGGATCCTAAAAAATTTGATTCAATTTTTACTTTTTTCGCTTTGGTAAACGGATGATTTTCCAGAAAATTAATTACTAAGGAAGATCAAGTCCTTAGGGCTAGTAGTTTTCGTCAAACCGGTGCCGTCCTTTCCGTTGATAGTTTCCTCCTCATGAAATCGGTTTTTTATGTTTACTATCGTAGACTTGCTTCTCCCATAATGAATAGCTACTTGCCGAATAGACCAACCACCGTTGGATGACACTGAGACGCTTATAGGAAGATAATGCCGTACTATAAAAATTTTAAAAATTAAACAGGCTGCTAACTTCTGTTGTACCAGTTTTATGTGTAGAGAAGTGTACCTACGCAGCTATCAAAATTAAGGGCCTTTGTAAGAGATGGGTGTGAATGATCACGTATAATATTGGGAAATTATCGGTACAAAAAGTCGGCATAACTTGACTTTAATAAAGTTGCCAGTACTACGTATTTTTTGGCACTCTACCCACCTCTTTGTAATTACTGGAACAAATCCTCACATTTTTTTGTAGGAATCCTCCGACTCCCATTGTAACACACTTTATAATACTAACACCTACCCCTTTCCCACCACCTTTCTGCATTACGTAATTTATGAATGGCCCTTAATTTGGTTACCTAACGTTGTTGTTACTATTACCAACATTGTTGTAATCTAAACATCCTTATTCTTGCCGACTTTTATTAAAGGTCTGCACAGATTTTGGCACAAACATTATAAAAGTCGATAATATTTTGACAATACCGCGTGCAACAACAGCGTTCTCAACTAAAAAGCCAGTTAGCTCCTATACCCCTTGACTGCCCTGTAGCCTACTCTTCCCGATATTTTTATAACCAAATTTACAAATGACTCATGGATTTTCTGTCAGTTTGATGTCAATATGACCGCTATAGTAGGCTAAAGGTGCTAAATCGAAAAGGAGTTAAAAACTGACTTTTTAGTTGAATTCTTGAATCACTCGAATTTCAATCGTAAACGGACCACATTTTAAAAAAAATTGACGAAAAAAGAGGTAAATTTTCTCTTATCCACATATTAACGCATACACGACATTGAACTCGTACTGAAATTCTGTAATATTAAATTAAATTCGCCCTAAAGTTAAGATTTTACATTTTTGATGCGCTTTTTTTCGTAAGTATTGGCGTTCGTATGTCATATTCGCTCAATTAAATTCAATTTAAATTGTTTATAAAGAATTATAATTCATTCTTATAACAAGAGTTCTGTAACATAAAATGTAGCAATAAATTAACAAATACCTAAACAACAAAAATAAACAAAATAAATAATTCACTTTAAATAATTTAAAAAAAAAAGAATACTTTCTCTAGTAAATCTGCACCTTTACTCATTCTTTAAAAATGCTTAAAGCTGGTGTGAGATTATCTAAATAATATGCAAAATTATTAGGGTTATTCCAACTAGCAGGCCTAAGGTGCCCCCAGAAAGGACATTTAAAGAGTAAATGAAATAAATACTGGTACATCTGGTTCAAGTAAGTTGCAGATCGAACCCAGGTCATTTTGATTTATTTTATATGAAAGGTCATTCCAAGCAATTTTACAATTGTATACCAGAGCAAGTTCTGATTTGTGTAATCACCCGAATCATGTAAAAAGCACAATCAAAATTTAAATCTCTAGAGTGATTTTGATTTAAGTTAAAAGTGCTGTAGAACCATCCACCCACTTGATGTAAATTCAAGCGAAAATGACATCTAGACGTCAAAAACCGTCCTATTTTTCCGCCGAGTAGCCCAAATGTAGATTCGGATAGCCCCGGCAAACAAGAAGAGTGCAGTCTAGCATCAGTTTTGTCATAATAATCAGTCCTTATAAAAATATCTTTGTTTTATTTCTTATAGTTGCTTTCTTAAAGGCACTTTAAAAAAAATTCAAGTGAAATTTTCCAGAAAATGTGAGAAGTTATTCCACTTATTTAATAACAGATGGGTAAAATGCTTAAAAATATGTAGTAGCTATTTAAACTGCGTGCGGAACTGTAAAAGGAGTTCCGACTTTATTAAATTCAGGTTACGTCATCTTCATATACCAATAAGTCCCTAATAATTTAATTACTAATACTTTAAGACTGGCAGTAGGTGCAACAGACCTGTTTTTTAAATTCAATCACTTCTTTATCTAGGTAAAACCAGACCCATAACAATATTTCACATAACCGAAAGGGTATTTTTTGTATCGATATTGGTTCACTAAATAGATAGTTTTTGGTCATGCCAATTTAGAGCTCGATAATTTCGCCGACAACAATAATTTTAACACTTTATGACAGAAGTTCAAAATAGCCTCTTTGGTTCAGGTTTTACGTTGACAGTTCCGTTATGTGACCTTTGGGATAATTTATTATTTTTTGTGTTTCTGTGGTTTTCCATTCCAAGCCAAAATTTATACCTTCTGAATTAAGTTACGAGAAGTAGTAGTAGTAAGGGGCGACCCGTAGGCCTGGCAATTGGGCCTCTTCATGGGTCCTTTTTGCCATACCCCGTCTCGCACCCTTATCCTCCCACTTCCTCTACTCATCCTGCCTCTTTCTCTCTCTCTCTCTCTCTCTCCGGACCTTGCTGCCTTCCTTATAAAGGTCAGCACGTCAGCCTCGTCTATTGTGGGGGCACCCCTGATTTCTCCGCCGACTCACATGCTGGGCAGATAGAGTCGTCCAACACTCTGATGCATGTCAAGTACTTACGTAGTCTATTATGTCCTGTCAGCATTCCTACTAACAGTCCAATGTCCTTGCGAGTTTTTTCCAGGAGCCATTTAGTTCTGGCTGCGTCCGGTCCACTCATGAACAGTTTGAACTGTCTGCACTCTCGCTCTTCCCTCCAGGACGACTTCAGTTGATCGCTCGCCCATTTGTTGAGCTCTCTCTGCACCTGTTTTCTTGTGATTTCCAGGAGCGGCTCCGGTCCAATATATTGTGTTTCGGCCCCAGCTCTGGCAAGTTCATCCGCCTTCTCATTCCCTGGTATTTCCCTGTGGGCTGGGATCCACATCAGTGTTACCCTCTTGCCTTCAGCTAATGTCTGTAGCGCGTTAACGCACTCCTCCACTAAGCTACTGACAAGTTTTGGTGAACGAAGTTACGAGAAAGTAGAGAATAAGAAAAACTACTCAAATTATATATACATACATAATACAATGCGCTTTCGTACGTCAAAAATCTTACGTTCCGTACGTTCGCGGCCTTTTACGACAGCCCTTTGCCATATCAAACGTCCACAGTGTTAAATAGTGTTAGTCGTTGGGCGTTTTGGGTACGACCAAAAACTATCTAACCCTACAAATAGATATCGGCTCTTTTTCTTAAGTACCAACACAAGACGCCAAACTTCTAAACCGATTTTAATAAAAGTGGTGTCGCTGGAATGCTGGGGGTTTTAAGAGTGTAAGAGTTTTAAGAATTTGATAATTTTATTCTGCTTTATTTATTGAAGTGACCTCCTGATCATCACAGTGCTCCTTCTCCACCTACAAAGGTGTACGGGGTGAGTTGAAGCTTTATATTACGTTACGCTACAGAAAAAAATTTTTATCGGGTTTAGTATGCAGAATAGATAAACGAACTCCATTGAAGGCATTCAACTGCAAAATATTTCTGTATTTTGTGTACTTCACCCGATTTAGAACTAACGGTTGCGTAGTTTATGTATATTTCTTTTCTTCAAGGAGACATGTAAAAACAACTTTTTTTTTCAACCTTACTTTGGTGTGGACTACAAGAATATCTCTAATGAAAATTTGCTGTTTTCCGGCATTTATAAATTCATTTTGATTAAAAAGAACCAGGTTTATAAAAAAGTGTTTAAATCAATATAAACGATAAAGGTCATTACATATATCCGGAATTCAATTCAGAACATCAAGTCAAAAAGTTAAATATGTGGGCTTCACCTGTTGGTTAGGTAGTCAAATATTTTATCTTGTGCAATGTTATCCCTAACTCATAAGTTAGCTTATCCTAATATTTTCCTATAAGATAATGATTTTATGACTAACAAGTACCTATTCCATTTCGTTTAATGGGTATTTCTTAAAGCTACTCAATCCAGTTTTGTTTTTCTTATTATTGTCTATTCATTAAGTAAAATCAGAACTGATTTATTACTTTGTTTTTTATTTTATTAGTTTCTGGAATCATATGCTTAAAATATTTCTAAAGATATCCAATTTTGAGGAAAAAATAAATCACCTGTTAATAAGTTTGGATCTAGGGATGTCTCTGCTTAATAGAATAGTGTGAAATAAAATATAATCGAGTTTAACAAGAATATTTTAACAAGTTGGTGTAGATGATCGAAGTCTAAAACATAATTTTAATCCTATACTAGAAACAGCTCAATTAAAAGTTGACGACCGATTGTCCGAGGGACCGAAAAAGGACAGCTTATCTTTGCTGTTGTTTATTACTTAAAACAATAAAATTATATAGATACACTATACAACTGCAAAGAGAGACTAACTATACAGGGTGATTAAAATTTCCCCCGAAAGATTTGAACAGTGGTTAGATATCATTAATCTAAGGAAAGTTACGTGATTACTTTGTTTAAATTTCATTTTTTTTTCTCTGCATTTAGGAGTAAATTTTTCGTATTTTTTTGGGAACTGCCTATAAAATAATTTACCAAGCAAGTCTACGTGTGCTGACAATGACATATTTTAGGGTTTTTGTCAAGCATTTTGAAGTTGTCAGAAATTTGTTTTCAAAAATTGATGTTTTTACCACGTAGTAAAGGGTACTTCTCAGAAAATATTAACAATTTTTAAATGCAATTATCACTAAAAGAAAAGGGTTTACAAAAATATATTTTACTAATTCTTGTTCAGAACAACAAATCCTATCTATAGTTAAAGTCTTGATAGAAAATTTTGAATCACACTATATATTTCATTAAAATCAACAACCTTAGATATGCTGACGACACTGTCATAATTTGCATTTGTTTAATCAGTTAAAGGCTTGCAATTTAATCTAAACTCCCGTCTAAAATTAAGTTGAAAATAGAAAATGGTAATTGCCAAATAAGAAAATATTTATCAAACGGGTCAATTCGTAAAAATACATGAGTTGCCAGCTCAATGAGATCTGCATGCAATAAGTCAAACAGGGAAGAGCATCTTTTATCAAAATGAAATCCTTTCCAAATTTATTTTCAAGAAACTCGAGATGTGATGCTATCGTAGAATCCTTAGGGTAACTTGGATAAGCAGAGTGTGCAACGCGAATGTCCTATTTAGAGCAGATATCGGTCTGAAAGTTTAATTCCCATAAAAAACCGTGGACTCAACTATTTTGTCCATATCCTAATAAATGCAAATATGCACTATTAAAATTATTCACAGAAAAAAAAATTGAGAGCAAAAGGAGTCTGGATCGCAAACAAATATTATAGCTTAAAAATCACTTTTTAGAAAACGAGAACATGATATTTAAAGAAGATGCTTTAGATTTGTATTTGAAGTTGTAACCATCCATACTGATTAAAAAGAACATTTTACTATGATTGTGGAGTTTTACTTTATACAACTTGAATAAATCCAACAACTTCGCTGAAATAGCGAAGCGTCATCGTCAGTGAGCTAATCCCGATTTTAATGGTCAGCCGTTTATGTATGGAGTTTGCCTTTGACCGTGGGATATCATCGGTGTCTTGCATTTAATTTGTTTTTATTCGGACTTTTTAACCTTTACTGTTGAAGCCTATGTTTGATGCAATTTTATTTTTTTATCAATTTAGAAATAGTATATTATACACCAAGGGTCCAAAGTACTTTTTATCCCCAGCCGAAAATTTGTAACCTGACCGAAGGGAGGGGAACAAAATGTTTCTAAGATCAAAATAGCAAAATCCTAATTATTTTATTATCCTAATTAATAATTTGTTTTGCAAAAGTCTCAGTAAGCTCCTGTTTGCGAATTATGATAATTACTTATCTGCCCTTAATGTATAGAAAAATTTGACAATTAAATGGGAAATACATGGATTTATTATACTAATTGTACTTAACAAGGTGTAAGTTACATTTTTCTATAATATTTTTTAGGAAATAGTGAATTCTGTAAGAGTCTTTGAATTTTAGTAAACCAAGCGAGTCTCTTGAGCTAGGGAAATAAATTCCTTCCGCCATTCCTGTAGAAAAAATTTTAATAGAAAGACGATGGACAAATATGGTCAAGCTTTTAGTGATTTAAAAGAAAAGTTTCCTAGAATCAGTAGCGCTAAAATTAAAGGGGGAATATTTGTGGGTCCCCAGATTAGGAAAGTTTTCGGAGATGCGCGATTCGATTCCACACTTCAAAGCAAGAAAAAACGCTTTGAAGGCATTTAAAATGGTGGCAAATTTTTTTTTGGGAAATATTAGGGCAGAAAATTATGAAGACCTGGAGGCTTAACTCTTTTGTGTTCCCAAATTAAAAATTAATTTCTTGGATTCCCATTTGGATTACTTCCCTATGAGAGGTTTTACCAAGATATTTTAACCATGGAAAGAAGGTGTCAGGGAAAATGGAACTGTGAGATGTCAACCGAATACGGCTGGATTATTATTATTATTATTATTAAAAGGTATAATAAAATAACAATAAAAGTGTTCTATTTTATTGTTATTGTTATATTAAAAATATATGGTTATATGTATTTTGTATATTTATGACAGTGGTGTAGCCAGAAATCGACTCTTGGGGGGTTTTATCATTTAATAAATATCAATTACCTATCTATGGCAAATTTTAAAAATTTAGGTAGGTCCCTATTGCTTAAGATCTTGAACTAAAGCACTGGTGGTCTCAAGGGAAGAGGGGCGGTAGGGGCAATCGCCCCCCCCCCCCTTTTAAAGAATTTATTTAAAAAATCGGTAATTTTCGACCTTTTTCTTTGCTTTTACAAAATTTTGACCTCACGTCTCCCCCTTTTGGGAAAGCTGCGACCGCCACTGACTGAAGGGAGGAGAGAGGGGCGGTTTAATAGGTGTTGAGTTAGTGCATACGAAACAGAAATACTTATTTTTAAAAGCAAGTCTCATCTAGACTCGTTTGCAGATACTTTTCAAAATTAACAGGCAGGCAAATATTTTGAAAATAATACACTTAAATGCTATTTTTTATGCGTTTTAAATGTTTTTGACAAAAAAATTGCTTAAAATTGAACAAAATTGTAACAATATTTAATTTTGGTAAAAACAAAAATTCTTTAAAACTTTTGATCTGTTAGGTTTTTTGTAAAATATTTTTGAGAAAGTAGGTTGGGTTAGATGCCAAGTAGGGCTGTGGGTTGCGGTGGAAGATATAGATTTGTTGCTAAATCATAAATGCGCCGCAGATGAAAATTTTAAGAAAATTTATAATAAGAATGCCATTTATTACCCGTTTTGAATGCTGGTGATAAAAATTCTTCAGAATTAAAATAAAATTATAATTATTAATGAGCTCACACGTTACAAATCGGAGCAAAGGGTAAGCTATTTATATTTCCCTGGGACCCTTTCTCATGATTAATTTATTGCAGATTGGGTTTCTTTTGAGAGCGAACTTAAATCTTTAATTGATATTTTTTTGTTACTTTGGTGTAGTTAATCCTAAAAAATAGTTTTTTTCAGAAAACAAACAAAAATTGGGATTTGTTCCCTAGTGCTAATAATTTATCCATAATTTTGTGTGATATAAATTTAATATACTGATGAGTGACGGTGACAATAAAATTTTATGAAAACACTTCGTTGGTTGGGAAGGTCAAGGGGGTGAAAATTTATTACCATTTTACTTCTGTATTACGACAAAATTCGTTTAAAGCGTTTTTGATTATTCGACTCTTAGATAGATCTTTCTTTAACTTTTTTAATGTATGCTTTCATATTGATATACATTTCAGAGTATCGGCATTAATTCTTTAAAATTCGGCACTTCATCTTCCGGGATAATATTTCAAAAACTGGAACCTGTCGTGGCCAATCCGGTATGCTTTGTAACGTTGCTAAAATGAGATCTTTGCAAAAATGTTTTCTTGGGGTATGTAAGAGCGGTCTTGGTGCATTTACTGATATCTCTATAAATAACCCGCCATTCTCTTTTGGGAGATGTGTTTCGGTATTTTTTTTTTATATTTTAATATGGATGGAGGTCCCAATGAGCAATTTTTTTCATGCGCACTTTCCCCAATATGTAAAGGGTGAGCCAGAAATAAGACTTAAAGTTACAAAAATGGCCGTTTTTTACTAAAACACCATGCACATTTTAAACGGAAAAAACGCCGTTTAAGTATGTTACTCGAACAGACCCGAAGAGTATTTTGTCTCATAGATACAGCCCACTAAGCAGAAACCTGTTACATTTACATTACCTTAACGTATTTTTGTGACCTTAACGAGGATAGTACATCAATTGTCCTAAACATTTACGTAACAGTGTTACATTCGATTTTTTTAACGAGTATATGACTTGCATGTAATATTTAATGTTACATGGCTAGGTAATTTTTTTATATTTACCTCTAAAGCTTGTTAAATATTGGTTCAACTTGTTAAATATTGGTTCAAACATCATAAAAAATATATTTTTGTTCTTTAAAATCTCTGATCTTCGTGATTAGATCTTAAACAAATAAAATAAGTAATCAAAACAAAAGAAAAAAAACATGTGCTAACCGGACTCGAACCCTCAGTCTAGAGGCGATACACAAGGGTTCCAGCGCCTTAGATCACTAAGCCACCTCGGTTTTGTTGAAAAAAGTCACCAATTCACGGTAAATTAATGCAATGGTATCATTGGTTGAAGATTCTTACAGAAAATAAGAAATTAGTGTTTTTATTATCAATTTAATTAATTGGTTTTAATAAATAAAATAAATATAAAAACGTTTCAGTTGCAATAAAAAAAATTATATACAATTATATTATATAAAATCACAATAATTTGATCGAATCATAATTTGGAAAAATTGAAAAAAAAATTAAAATATAATACCTACCTACATAATTTCGTCGAACCGTAAAAAATCAAATCATAAAATGATTGTACGTTACGGCGAATGCATATATTTAAATTTATACTTATTTTCCCTTTTGTGGGAAGTTATCAAAAAAATTGCAGGATGTATATTTTAAAAAATTTTCGCCATATTTGGATTAAAAGTTTCATTAATTTTGCAATTTTTGAATAAAACTTACAAATATTTGGTCATTTTCCAATAAAACAACCAAGTTTGTTCTAAAGTTGACATTGAGCTCACAATACTGCTGCTTTCATGCGGTCATTAAGAAACTAAACTTGTTTCAACTCTGATGTTTATTACACTTACAATAGTGTATATATTTTGTCATGTCACAATATAAAGAACCAAATTGGTTTTAAATTTGACTTTTAATAAACTTACAATATTGTGTAATATCATGTAACTTTAAAGAAGTAAATTTGTTGCGACACTGACATTTATTAAACTTTTTCAGTTACTTTATTGTTTACATCTCTTGTTAAATCCAAGATTAAATAATAATGTAAAATTAGCGCTTCTTTCCTGTATCAGCGATACAGGAATAATTTTGAACTTACATTTTAAGTTTTTTAAACTTTTTTCTTAACGTAAACAATTTTACATAAATTCTACATTTTTTCAACGTTGAAAACCTGTAATGTAACAGACCTTGCTTAGTGGGAGGTGCCGATATCTACAGAGTGAGCCAATAATAGCTGCCAAAGTTTGGGATGAGTTTATTATAATCATGCTTATAATGACCGATATCGGCAAAAAAAACACCAATTCCCACTAAAATGACAACGCTGAATTTAAAAATAATATTTATTTTGACACTTTTCAAACCCTGTCAAAATACCCTCTTTTTACTCTAGTGAAGACATTAAATCGGAAACCTTATAAAAAAGTAACAGTTAACTTACTTAACTGTCATTTACTGTTATGACAAATATTGTTTTACTTTACTGGTAGTTTTCTCAATGACAGTTAAGACAAGTATCACTTCTTTTACAGTGTTTATTTTGTTATTTTTTGGAGAGGAAGTAAAGCACACATGCTCTATTTAAAAGCACAAAAGTACAAATTATTTATTCGCCATTTTGACATGGTCTGATATGCGTCAAAATTAATGACAATTTTGAGTTCATCAAACTCAATTTAGTGGTGATAGTTTCTTTGTAAAGACAATTTGAAAATGTTAAAAAAGTGTATTTCGTATGTTTTGGCATTCTCTGTACATATCTAAAAGTTTATCGCTCATTTTGTGTGCATCTTTTTTAGGGTAACAAAAACCATTTTTTCTGCTGCTCCTACAAGCGTCGAATGTGCTTCTAAAATAAGAGATTTTGAGCAATTTAAGAATTATTTTTTGGTTTATCCTGTACATATATACGGACATTAGTACTAATAGGAAGGTTTTGGTCAGGTTTTTTGTCAGTCTGTTACCCTTACCTTTATTCTGGGCAGGCGCAGTAACGCTCTGTCAGGCTGTTACCTTCCTTAAAGGTAACCACTGGCTCTAATTAGCGTCGAATAGCAACTACCTTTAGCGTTAAAAAGACAATCAACCAAACTTGATGTGATTCTGTGGTGGAAGATTTTTAGGTTATAAAAGTTTGTTTTGTTTCACAAAAATTTTGTGTATTTGGATTTTATTTTTTGTTAACCACGTTTATAATATACCGTTTTTTTTTTGGTAAAAAGGTGAGTAAGTCAAAATAGGTTTGCAGAGGCTCGATTTCTTCTATTACTCCACCAAAGATATCTTGCAAGATAATCTGTTTATGGTGGGGTGTCCGTCTCCCAGTCTTATCACTAAATTAATATTTTCCTGCATGATACCCAGTAAACACATTCGTGACTTTAACCTAATATTTATATAAATCTAAGGTTCACATATTTACGTAAAATATGTTACATCATATTTACGTAAATCTCACATAAAAATATTTTTATAAAAAAAATTGTGTAAACATTACGCCAAAACTTTAACTGTACATTTAAGTCATCATAAGCAATGTTAATTTTACGTAAATAATATGACTTTATAAATAAATTCTTAAAATTTACGTAAATATTACGTAAATAGTAAGACCTTAAATTAACATAAAAAATATTACATGCCTATTATATAAAAAATTATATGTAATATTGAAGTAATCTAATTTACGTAAACGTTGCATAAAATTATTTACTTTTAATGAAAGTAATAAAATGTACGTAACTATTATGTAAAAATTTAGACATTTTTTTACATTTACAATTTTACACAACTATTATGTAAAATATTTTATGTAATATTTATATCATCTAAATTACGTAAACGCTCTCTAACATGATTTACGTCGCATTAAAATTTTAAAATATACGTAAATATTATGAAACAATGTGAACTATAAGTTTACATTTAAAATATTACTTGTTATTTAAAATATAAGTAATTTTTACCTAACTCTTACGTAACATGGTTGTAATATTTATGTAAAAGGTGTGTCATTTTATTTACATTACATTTATGTAAAAATAAGTTCGGCTTTGCGCATGGCATGATGCAGAGTTTTCGCACGTTTGTGACTTAAATTTTACCTTAGCGATAAATAATTGTGACCTCTATGTGGCCTTAAATTTACATAACAAGGTAAAACTATTATGTAAAATATACCTAGTTTTTACTTAACTCTTACTTAACAGGGATATAATATTTATGTAAAAGGTATGTCATTTTATTTATATGTCATTTTTGTAAAAATTAGGTGGGCCTTGCGCATGGCATTATGCAGAGTTTTCGCACCTTAGTGTGACTTAAATTTTACCTTATTGTGACCTCTGAGTGACCTTAAATTTACATAACAAGGTAAATCTGTTATGTAAATTTTATGTAATATTTACATAACGGTGTTTACTGGGTATGGTTAGAAAAGAAAATAAAAAAAAGATTTTAGAAAAAAAACAACAAAAGTCAATAAAAAGTAAGGTTATGTTTACCGCCAAACGATTGACTATGTTCAGAAGCTCTATTTTTAACCTCTTGACGTTACTTTTATTTACGGTAACCGTAACCATAAGAGTAATTGAATTTGCCGTGAAACTGCCCGACCAAAATCTCTCCCTATTTCAAATATGTAAGTCGTTACGTGTATCAGATCTGCAGAAACCATTATTATCCTAACTTTAGCTTTTCTATAAACGAACGTTAAGTTTAGTAAAAAACGGCAATTTTTGTAACTTTAAATGTAATTTCTTGGCCACTATGTAATTGGGGAAAGTGCCTATGATGAAAATTGCTCATTGGGACTCCATCTATAACATATTAAAATATAAAAAAAAATTAACCGAGACACATGCCACATATGTATATGGCAGGGTTCTTTAATAGATATGCCAGAGTCGTGCTCGAGTCAAGGCAGTCAACGCTCATTTTAGGCAAGGACACAACCACCTCAAATGAAGTAGGACTTCTACATATACATTAAAGTAATTGAAATAAAAAAATGTTCATTGTACTGAAAACCTTTTTTAACTATTTTATAAACAGAATCTACGAAAAATAATAAGAAAATACATTATTTTGATTACGGTCATAAACGCCGTATGTCTGGGAGATGCACTAGACGTCCTTCTCCGCTCAATCTTTTATTGAGAACGAGAAAACACATACCACAGTTACTTCCGCCTGTTCCCCGCAACTGCCTTTACATATTTTCTGGAGCTTTATAACACCTGTTTACCAACCAGCTGTTAAACTATGGTTTAAAGCTGCCTTTTATGTAAAACTCGGAACCCTGTCAGAATCAATGTCGTTGCTGCTCTTATTGCTATCTCTTTTTTTATATGGCAAATCAATAAAGCCTTGGTAAACTTTTAGAAGGATGCACTTTATCCTTTCGGAGCTAGTTGCATCTACACTGAAAGAAAACTTCGATTTTATAGTTAACAAATGTTTGTTATTCCGTGTTTTTTTTTATAATTAATAAGATATACTACAAAAGTGGATATTCTTGTTTCTGGTTAATCACTTCGTCCAAAAAGGAGGTTTATAAATAACAACTAATTTGTTTCTTTCAATTTTGGAAAACATAGTAACTGAGAACAACACTTATTAAACAGAAATAAAGCCAAATAATTTTTCAGAAAATAATGGTCTGTGTCTTATCCCAAAAAAAACCTACAGTTATAATAAACAAGCTCTTAGTACTGTGTAATCACAGGTCCTTTTTTCTGTTAATCGATTGTTTTTGTTGAAGTTAATAGCACAAGAGTATAGGTTCAAAACCATTTGTTTTTTATTAACAAATATTTTGCGCGGGAGCTTCGATCGAGTCTTTTGGAGCACGCCAACGACTGTCATCGTCAAGTGTCAGCGGATGCGGTCACGTTCACTAGTTCAGCAATTTTATTGCGCCATTTTTGCAAACTTTGGCCGCCGCGCCGTCGCGTCATTTTTATATTTTATATTGGACATATATAGGAGTTTTTTGTATCACGATTATTGCTATGTTTGTGAAAATTTGTCCTCAAGGCGTATGTAAATGGAAGCAATGGAAGGTAATGAAGCTACGGTTTTTTTGAGAATTGCGACGGTTGATCATGAAACCATCAACAGGTTTTTGGGTAAGTGCAAGCATTTGTTTCTCCTATGTATGTATGTAGCTACCCACCTATGTTCATCCACGTCTTCCAAAAAAAAGATGGTTTATTTGCAGTACCTAGATCTAAGGTGGGTTTATGTATACTACATAATGTTAATAAATAGAAGGAAGTGGCTAAAGTCACGGAGTCGTGCACAGGTTACGAGAGCAGTGGTAGATACAGGGAGGTGGCGGGGACGGTGGGGGCGCCCTTCACTTGTGTCTAACCCATCCCAAGATAACCGCAATAAAATAAACCAATTTCAAATTTGTGTGGAATCCCTGAGGCGTGCCGCCCGGCGCTTCTCCTGTCATATTGCCATTGGTCATGGTTTATTTCTGTGGTCAATAGTCATAAAGGAATAACTCGAGATATGCCCATTTTGAGATTTTTACTTTATAGATCTTAGAAAAATGCCTTTCATCAGCTGACAAAATTTCAGAGCCCTGCTGTTAAAAATAAAAAAGTTTTTAGATGACAAAAAGCAATTACTAGGACTTTTTAATTCTTTTTTTATTGCCAAAAAGTAATATCTGAAATTATTCCCTAAATATTGCGATCTCTTTCTTAACACAAGGGTATATTCGAAATATTGAAGTAAATTCTGAAAATGGATACGATAAAAGGGAGTAACTTCAGATATAACCAAAACTCTAGTGCACATTTTCAGTTGACCCCTTTTGACATATTTTATTTATTTTTCTCCAGCTGTAATATCTCAAGATGTTCCCTTTTGCCTTATGACAAGAAGAGATTTTCGGAGATGTTCCCTTTTGCTAAACTATATATTTTAATTTTGATCAGAATAACTCGAGATACACCCTTTTATTTTGCCTTGCGCACTTGTAAAAAGTATAAAAGAACAAGTTACTTCCGCGTAAGCTTTCAGTCGTCTTCATAGAAAAAAAAAATTGGGTTCGGTCTGTCGTCTTTTAGCATTCATAGATGTGGGTGGCATTCCTCCTTGCTCTTAAAATGCCTCATACTAACTCAAATATGGAAAACTGCCTCAGGAAAATTGTTTAGGTAAGGTATAATGCTCTTAATATTAGTACCAGTTTTTATACTTATTGCTAGGTATATTATTTAACTTTTTATTAATTATTTTATTCCCAATATAATAAAGAAAACAACGCCCCTGGCCCGAAAAAAGAAACCATGTGCAGTAAGTAGATATATTTAACCTAAGTTGACTTCATCTAAATTAATAAAAAATTTATCCAGGACAGTAAAAAAAACTTTGTTTCTTTGGTTTATTGATATTAAAGATTTATTTTTTGTTTCTGTTTAGATTCAGGTTCGACCCCGGAAAAAACCAATGATGGAAGCAATTTGAAATTAGCTTCGCAAGAAAAAGCTAAGCGAAGTAAGTATTTGAAATATATTTTTGACTAAAATAACTTGTTGCGGTAGAATAATCCATATTAGTATTAGTAAATTGATGGGTTAAGTCAAAATCTGAAAACCAAGCCAGCACAACTTTTTTATTTTAGTTTTTTCTTAAATTTTAGGTTTAATTTTAGCTGACAAAAGACAAAGTATTCCTGCAAATAGAAATCTATTTGATGCCCATGCCAAAAACCCAAACTTGGTCCGCCTATTTGAGTTCCAAGACACAAATGGTAAAAAAATGTTTTAGTAATACATTTGTAGTAATTCTCTTATACGTTTTAGTTACCAAACCATGTGTGAAAAATGAAACGCAGATATCACATTTTCCTTTCTACAAAATTGATGAGGAAGCTTTATTTGCTTTGAAAAATAATAATTGCGTCCATAGTGACAACGAAATAGTCACTACAAAAAAAAAACTAAAGTTGTTAAAGTTCTTTACTAGGTATACTTTTAAGGCCCCTACACACGGACGTGAATGTATGAAAACATGTACGCACGTACATGAATGCGCAAACAACAACGTGCACGTCGCTTTACCTACAGACGTAAGCGCAAAATTGTCATTCTTTTGGTTAGTGATAAGATGTGATAAGATGTCGGAGGAGGAATATTTGGGTGTAGCGGCAGTGCCGTGCGCCTATGTCCTGAAGCAAAAAAAATAAAAAGCGTCGATACTGGTCTAAAATTGGCTTTTAAAACGACAAACACTTTCCCACAGAATTCATCAGCGCGTCATTCCATTGCTTGCACATTCAAAAACGCGACGTTATTTTGTACAACTAGTCACTTGCTGATTTAAAAAATAGAAGAATGTGAGTCTAATCAATTTAAACTCATTCTAAATGTTACTATGTCTCCATTAATTGCAAAAGATTTGGAAAATAATTTAGCGAGAGCCTTAATTATTAAATAACTTTAAAATATATATTATGTTTTTTTTTAGAATTTTTTAAAGCAGTTAAAAATACTACCAGTTTAGAAAAGGACGAAAACATTGGGACTGAGCTAAGCGAACGTACTCTAATAGAAGCTCAAGTTATACGTAATAATTGTAAAAGTAAAGTTATTCCCGTCATACAAAAAAATGGTATGTAGAGGCTAACAAACCATATATCTAATAAAAAATAAAGTAATTTTAAAACTTGACAATTTTTCTTAGATTTGGATTCAGTTAAAGAAACTATAAATGTTAATGTTCTGTAAAAAATCAAGGGCATTGGTACCTACCGAACTCACTTTGAGTTCTTCTGTATCTGCATCAGATGCAAGAAAAAATGAAAATGATTTACTAGAAATTAAAATTCCTCCTAGACATAAAAATGAAATGACTATTGACGTGCAAATTTATGGTAAGTTACTTGCACTAAACCAGTATTGATTCTATATGATATTTACCTCTGTAGGATAAAAATTCATAAAATATTTCTTTAGATGTAGGTCATGTTGATGCAATTATAGAAGAAACACTTAAGGGTTTATAAACAACACCTAATGATTTAGAAAAAAGTCAGTATATATTTATAAAAGAAATTGAAAATGATTTAATAGGAGACAAAGTTTGTATTTTTCTAATCTACTTTTTGTATCAAAGTTTTAGCATAAACTAAGTAGGTGTCAAACTAAGGTTAAAAGTTTTAAGAAGTAGGTTTAAACCGTTTCGTATTTCTTATGCACTTTTATATTGTTACTCTCTAATTTTTTTGTAAATAATTTTTTGTTATTATTTATATCTTCCTTAATGGAAAAATTGGTATTTTTTGAGTAAGTTACTATTGCCAAAAGCCAAGTTATATCTGGAGATATGGGAAATTTTAACCGAATTATTCAAAGCAGCTTATGTAACAAAAAGGCATATCTCAACATATCTTCTACTGCTTAAAAATATTTTGATACATCTTGAGTTATGTCTTTTTGTCGAATCAAAATTTTTATCTTTAAGAAGATATGGCTTTTTTTTAATTATTTTTTGAAGTTTTTACAAAAAATATTAATTAAGTCTCAAAAACTCTTACGTAAATCGTATTTTATTCTTTCCATTGTAGGGATGGTAATACTGCGTTCAAGAAACTAATTTTATTCTTTAAAAAAATATGTTTCTTGAGACTAAAGAAGTGGCACTTTTTAGGTCATAAAAATATTTAACCTAAAACGAAAATGAATATATTCTGCAGGGTTTTTCGTTGTTTAGGAGCGTAGAGAAAATTAAAAAAGTTGGTTTGCATTTACATTTTCTCAAAAATGTATTTCGTTTATGTTTTTGTAGGCCAGTTTTTTGTAAAATGTAATTTTATGCATTTTCCTGTCCCTAATTCTTTTATAAAAAAATTCATATCTTTCAAAAATTAAACATATTTAGTCCTAATCTACCCTTTCTGAAAAACTTTGGTTCAAAACACTGGAAAATTAAAAGATGAAAAGACAAAATTAGTCTAATTAAACTAATGAGATTTTCACTGCGGTGTAACTTTTTAAGCCTCCAGGAACATTAAGGTGTTTAACCTTTAGATTTTCAAAGATTTTACAAAATTACACCGAGATATAAAAATAATCTTTAAAGGGTTTTAATGATTAACTTCCACAAACTAAATAAGTTTTAAGCTTGATAATATTTATTCCCACATAATATTGAAGGAATATTCATGTTATAGGAATATTCCCTCAAAGTGATTTTGGGAATATTCTATTTCTATGAATATTCCCAAAAATAATATGTGTCAGAATTTTGGCATGTTTGCTAAAAATATTACTATCTTGTGAAAAGAACGCGATTTACATGATTTATAATTATAATTTAGTTTAATATCATCTATGGTAGGTAGATGGCACTGGAATCAATATGTTCTCTATACAGGTAATATTATTATAAATATAAGACAGTAAAAGGTTATTTAAGGTTATTAAGTAATCTTTTGATAATGGTGATACATTGATAAACCTATATCCATACGCTACTTGGTAATTGCACTTTAGTGTAAGACTATTGCATATTTAGTGGATAGTCATGTAGATGTATCATCTGGACATGATTTTAATCACAAAATCATGTCCATGCAACATTCAATAATGATATATATTTGCTATGTGCGATATTATAGTGGTATATTACTATAACTCTTTAAAAAAAAACGTTCTGGTCTTATTATAGTCATGTTTCACGTCACGTTTGTATAACATTTATATCACCTGTAGGAGCTAGAACATAACTTATTGCCGGCATGTGTTAGTAATATTCCCAATGGTAAAATGTAACATTCCTATCACATTCTTTATTGCCTAAGTATATGACTATTACATTACAGGAATGTTTAATTGTTATGTGGGCTTACGGGGATGTAGAAAATTTGGCTTTCGTGGACCTTTTGATGAAGACTTTACGAAACTTATTTTAGTCGACTATTAATGGACGCATCAATAATGCCTAATCTGTTAACAGCCCCAAAAACGCTGCAATCACAAAGTAGGGTGTCAATTTTTTTCCTTAAATTCAGAAGGTTTGAACTAGAGCAATGAAATTTGGCATATATGTTGGCCTTTCGGCAGCCTACCATCGTGCATCACAGAAAAGTACATATGTGGCCCCTGGGGGGCAACCCCCTTTGTCACAGATCCTAGGGGCTGCAATTTGGCGGAATCTAATTTTCTCCATTTCCATATTCCAGAAAACAATCAATAATATGCACATTTGCACACTTTTCTGGAATGTAGAAATGGTAAAAATCTTGCCCCCGTACAGCCACTAGGGGCTGGGGAAAAGTTGAATGTAAAAAATATAGGCTCTTAAAATGTAAGTGTTTTGACTCAAACTTGTAATTGTCAAAAAAATTTGCACTTTTTAAATTTGGTACATTAAATTTTTAACAAGTTTTTAGCCCCTATTTAGTGGTCCCCCTGAGGTTTGAGATTTTTATATTTCATAATATTTGTTACAGCAAATTCATGAGTTCTAAATATGCATATTGAGTGTTTTCTGGAATATGAAAATGATAAAAATTCCATTTCGCCCCCTACTAGGGGCTACTAGCCCCTGGTGATGCATTTTGGTAGACATTGGCTTAAAACTCAGTGAAATATAATTTTTTAATTGAAATCGACAAAGTTTTTAGCCCCTAACCTAGGAGCCCTGTTAACAGCAACGAATTTTTTTTTGCAATAGTATGATCTACCAACTGACTGACTGAGATCCAGATGTGCGAGTGCATTAGTATAGAAGGTATGAGGGATAGTTTAAAAACACATTTTGGCATTTGGAATGTTACACTTTACCATTGGCAATATTATTAACACATGCACTGAAAAACCTATCCACTAATCCTAAGTAAGAATTTATTAGCCCCAAGTAGAAACTTCATTTAAATATGATACAAGCAAACTGTCTACTTACCATAAATTTCCTCACCTACTTAACGTTATAAAATAACATATTAACCATAAGTAAAACTTCACTTACCGTAAGTGAAGTATCTAGTAACCGTTAGTAAATCTATAGTAGCGCAAAATCAGTATAACCCCTAAAATATGGCCTTAAGTAAAATAAAAAATATATTTTTTAGGTCTAAAAATCCTTTTACATCACAATACACCCTAAGAAAAAAATAGAAACAAATAAAAAAAAGTGCGACGCGCCGACGGCGTTCGAACCGACAACCTACAAGTTGAAGAAAAATGCGGAAAATAAACGTTTAAGCGGTCGACTGAAAAGTGTTAATCATGATTAAATCTTAATCAGATAATATTCGCGTTTGGTGGATTTGCCAGTGTCCACCGCACACCTATCAGTGGAGCAACCAACACACAGGCTTGCGTTCGCCGTTCGCGGCTTACGTTAAGTACGCCTCTAACTACCGTGCGATGTGGAGTGTATTCGACGAAATCCGAATTTGGTCAATAAATACGCAAATTTTGGTAACGTAATTTTCTTGTTTTTAGTCACTGATAAATTAGAGCGTTTTATTTTCAACTGATCAGATTTATCAGTAACAACATGTTACTATGAAAATAATAAGGGGTAACAAAATAAAATCCAGTTCTCAAAATAAAATAATACATTCTAAAAACCAAAAAAATTATCTCAAGAAGAAATTAGAGCAAATGTTCGAAAAGTCTTCCTTGCTCAGCTAAACAATATCCGAGCCTATTACAAAAACCCCTTCTAACGTTTCGAAGCATGTTAGGGGTGATAGTTTGAAAAGCTTCTTTAATTTCAATCCGAAGTTCTTCCAAATGATTAGCTCTTTCATAACTTTACAGATAGAAGTCATTAGGAGTAATATTGGCTGATCGAGCTGGCCATAAAATAGTTCCCCGTGTATTTATAACAAGGCCAACATTGTGAGCAGGACAACCATCTTGTTGAAACCAGGTGTCACCAAGTCTCACACCTAACAACTGCCTAGCAGTTGAAATAATATGCTGCTGCAGTCGATCCAAGTATCTTGGACCATTCAAATTGCCGTCAATAAAAAATGACCCAATTACGTGTTCCCCTACAATACCCCCCCCCAAGCATTTACTTTTTGGGGATACTATGTTCTCTTACGTCAAAATACAAATGCGAATTTTCCCTCGACCAATATCGAACGTGTGTTGAGTTACGACGATTCAATAATGGAAAAGTGCCTACATCTGTGAAAAGAAGAGATCTCAGAAAGTTTTCGTCACGATAAGCCCTTTCCATCATTGTTTCGCAAAATTCCCTACGACGTTAGTTGTCCTCCGGAAAAATTTGATGCGTTTTTGATGCGTTTTTGACGCTTTGTAAGAATGATAACCATTCTTTTTGAGAACACGTAAGACAGTGGCTGAAGACGCATCAACTGATTTGGCAATATGGTGGCTAGTTAACTTTCGATTTTCCTGCACTACAGCGCAAATTATCAATCTCGTATTTCCTGCTTGTCATTCAAAACAGTGAGTGGAAGATTTGGTGAAACATGGTTTCTTGGCAAAACGGAACCAAACTTTTCCTATGAATCATTGATAAAATATAAGGCTCAATGATCTGCCTTGATAGTACCATTTGAGCATTACTTTTTCGGCAACTTCGTAGACATCCATTTTTAGTTTTAAAAATGTATTATTTCACTTAAGATCTCACCAATCTGTTTCTCGAGCAAGGCAGAAATAAAACAAAATAATAAAAACAAAATGAATTTCATAAAGATAACACTGCAGCCTGCTTCGACCCCACCTTGGTCGTACGGCACAAGGAGAGTAAATTGGACTAGTTTCCCCCTTTGTTTGCAGTAGCCTGAAGATCATTGTATATGGATAAGCATCTCTAAACCAAGGGTTACCGGGTTCGTTTCCGGTCATCGATTTTTTTTTTCGAGTTTTTTTTTAACTATTTCCATCATGATTCTATAAATAGAAAAATAATCGTTGCAAATGAGATTGTCGAATTCTTTATGATGGCAATACGTTGACAAATCATTATAGGCATGCATGCATGTATTATTAGTATGAATATGTTTCTTTCATGATTTTTCGATATTTGATGCCTTCACTTGTCCTTAGTAGAAAAATTCACTAACCGTAAGTGAAGGAAAAGTTAAGTGAGTTGTCACACAAACTAGAAAAAATTAACTCACCCTTAGTAAAGGGAAAGTCGTTTTACTTGCAGCTATTGAATTCATCACATAGGGCTAATAGAAACTTCACTTAACACTAACAAAAAAAGCTAAGTAGGCACTTCACTTGGAATGGTTTTCTTAGTGTGCCGGGAATAAGTTACGTTTTAGCTTTTAGGTATATATAGCTTCTGTGTAATTGAGGTTAAACAAATAACGTCAGCATGTTCCCAGCTGACAGATTTATACGAAGTAATACGATATCCCTTTTTCGAATCGAAAATTAATTATGATCATCTGCGGTTAGTTTAGATTAGGGACTTATCGATCCATAAAGTTGGCATAGCTTGACCCGACACTATTTTTGACAGTTCCGCACGAAGGTTAAAAGGTTTTTGACATTTTTGTCATATAAATATGTCATCTAAGCATACTCATATTGTGCTATACATAAAGTTGAGAAATTAAAGTTAAAACCGTCCTTTAGACAGGCACAAACACAAATGTTAAGTCAACATTTACAGTGCAGTTTTTGGATTGTTTTTGTCAAAAATAGTGCTGATTTTATTAAAGTCAGCCTATAATGTCCAATAAGTCCCTATTATCTACTGTGCGTTATGTGTACTTATGCAAGTTTTTAAATAAAAGTCTTAAATATATGGCATTGAAATAATATCTTTTATGTGCAGGTTTTTGGCAACTTCCCACATATTAAAAAAAGAGCTATGATGCTTATTTCTTTTTTGGTGTTAAAAGGAATTTTACATATTTCTACATTTTTGAATGGTGATTTTATTCAGATTTTTACTTCAAGCCTGTTTTTCGAACCCAAGAAACTTTTAATTAATCTTTTTTTTTTTAAATTCCCCTTACCACCGATCTGACCAGCACAAATGTTAAACTTAGCACTCCATATTTTTATTGCGTATCATTTAAAAAAAAAGTCCTACCGGTGATCCGCACATTTGTTACTGAAGTTGTCAGTGGGCATCGGGAACCATTACACGAAGTACCGTATGGTAGCTCGAATTGGGACAGTTTTTAACTTTGCGAGCAGCTCCCAAAAAAACTGTTCATCTGTATGGTATATTTGTGGTACGAAATTTTTAGCCTTGATTGGTAGTTTTAATAGGTGTTACTCAATAAATGAAATGTTAAAAGATCTTAGGTGGAAATAAAGAAAATTCAAACTTGGATGAGTATTCCACAAGGAACACACAAAAGATCAAAGCGAAAAGAGAAATGAATAAACGATGTTTCGCCCTGGGTAACCAGCGTGGGCTCATCAGTAGTTTCACTGGTCACCCTCCACTATACATCATTAAACACCATCATACACTTAGATTTTCAACCTTGAACCACTCACAAATAGGCATCGTTCCGCACTGGTACTTACTTATCCAAGTTACCTAATACGAATTCGTCCTGGCGTGTTAATATTTCCAGTAGTATTATGCTCCTAAGGCAATTAAAATAAAGAAGAAGTTAAAAAACCTCCAAATCAGTTACTTCAACCGAAAAGAAACTAAAAAACAAAAGATCAAAAGATCTTGGGTGGAAATAAAGAAAATTCAAACTTGGATGAGTATTCCACAAGGAACACACAAAAGATCAAAGCGAAAAGAGAAATGAATAAACGATGTTTCGCCCTGGGTAACCAGCGTGGGCTCATCAGTAGTTTCACTGGTCACCCTCCACTATACATCATTAAACACCATCATACACTTAGATTTTCAACCTTGAACCACTCACAAATAGGCATCGTTCCGCACTGGTACTTACTTATCCAAGTTACCTAATACGAATTCGTCCTGGCGTGTTAATATTTCCAGTAGGATTATGCTCCTAAGGCAATTAAAATAAAGAAGAAGTTAAAAAACCTCCAAATCAGTTACTTCAACCGAAAAGAAACTAAAAAACAAAAGATCAAAAGATCTTGGGTGGAAATAAAGAAAATTCAAACTTGGATGAGTATTCCACAAGGAACACACAAAAGATCAAAGCGAAAAGAGAAATGAATAAACGATGTTTCGCCCTGGGTAACCAGCGTGGGCTCATCAGTAGTTTCACTGGTCACCCTCCACTATACATCATTAAACACCATCATACACTTAGATTTTCAACCTTGAACCACTCACAAATAGGCATCGTTCCGCACTGGTACTTACTTATCCAAGTTACCTAATACGAATTCGTTCTGGCGTGTTAATATTTCCAGTAGGATTATGCTCCTAAGGCAATTAAAATAAAGAAGAAGTTAAAAAACCTCCAAATCAGTTACTTCAACCGAAAAGAAACTAAAAAACAAAAGATCTTGGGTGGAAATAAAGAAAATTCAAACTTGGATGAGTATTCCACAAGGAACACACAAAAGATCAAAGCGAAAAGAGAAATGAATAAACGATGTTTCGCCCTGGGTAACCAGCGTGGGCTCATCAGTAGTTTCACTGGTCACCCTCCACTATACATCATTAAACACCATCATACACTTAGATTTTCAACCTTGAACCACTCACAAATAGGCATCGTTCCGCACTGGTACTTACTTATCCAAGGAACGATGCCTATTTGTGAGTGGTTCAAGGTTGAAAATCTAAGTGTATGATGGTGTTTAATGATGTATAGTGGAGGGTGACCAGTGAAACTACTGATGAGCCCACGCTGGTTACCCAGGGCGAAACATCGTTTATTCATTTCTCTTTTCGCTTTGATCTTTTGTGTGTTCCTTGTGGAATACTCATCCAAGTTTGAATTTTCTTTATTTCCACCAAAGATCTTTTGATCTTTTGTTTTTTAGTTTCTTTTCGGTTGAAGTAACTGATTTGGAGGTTTTTTAACTTCTTCTTTAAATGAAATGTTATTTTCAAGTTTTTTAAAGAAACCTTGGTATCCCAAGTCATCCGAGAGGGACAGCCCTTATATCCCACAAACGGCTCAAGTTACAAGCGCTTCAGTTGACTTGGGACAAAAAAAGGTTTTTAAAAACTTATTTTTGTAATTATTTTTTCTCAAGATTCAAATGCACCAAAAATATGGCAAAAAAAGAAAAAAAACTTTGCTTTATGCATCGAATTTGGAACACCCTGTATATGTGACCAACTTTTGAGCTTTTTCTTAAAAATTTACAAATAAAGCTCTGATATTTTATTTTTTTATATTTTGAAATCTGGGAGATAAAACATAATTTTAAATAAAACAGTCCAGATTCACGATTTACTGAATATGAAGGTTAGCTGTACTTTCTTTGTACCTTCGCTAAATAAAGAATAAAAAAAAATAAAGAAAAGGGTGACATTGGACATGTCCCAAGTCACCCTCAAAAGTGCCCCGGTTTTTATTTTCTTTTTTTAAATCTCAAATTGCTCAACTCACGTTGCTTCACATTAATATTAAATAATAAACTAACCCCAGTGTATGGAAACTTTTTTGAACTGTTAACCTACACACTCTCTGACAGGAATACAAATCTGACTGCCAACAGCAGCTCTGCCTGGGTACCGATTCTGGAAGTAATAGGAAGTGATCGTTCGCCTGAGAGAAGAAAAGTAAATTTAATCAATAAACGCGCTTAAAAACAGTGACGAGACGATCGAATATTCACCAAACTATTACGGGCATGCGCAAAGCTGCCTCGAAGAACAATTTTTGAGCGAAGCCGTTCTCTCGACTAGACCCAGTAGTTGGGAGTTGTAGGAAAGCTCGTGTGAACAACGTCACTTGTATTATTTCAGAGCACGCTATTGGGCGAACGACCGATCGATATTTTATTCGCTAATGCGCATGCTACGGCAAACTTGACCGTCTTTTAGAGTAGGACTCGTACATTGATCGATTTTTGTAAAAACGCGGACATTAAAAAAAACTTCCACATTGTAATTTAATCGTACAAAATATTTCATTTTATTAAACAGACAGGATGATCGTGTAAATTTTCACATGTATCTTAAGACATTTTTAAGATGAAAAAAATATATATTTATTAATTAGCTAAATTAAAGTAAAAATTTTAGTTTAGAAAAAGAAAATATAATAAAAAGAATGCCAACCGAAACTTTCAAATGAAACTCCCAGTATATTATTGCATTTTTGCAACTTGTTTTTAAATTCTAAGCATTTTTATATAACGTACCCTATGTCGATCTTCAACTGTTTTCGAGATATTAACAGTTGAATACTGTCATACTCTGGGTCTTCTATTTGAAATTTGATGTTGAATACTGATGCGTAATGTCAAACTCGTAAAAGTATTATTTGGCCAACTATTCGAATAGTATCTTGACAACCATATAGGAGCAAATTTTGATACATTTGGAATTTTTTAATTTTTCCATTTATATCCGCGTTTTCTGGAAAATCGACCACCGTGCGTCGTTCGAATAACTTTTATGCGATCGGCCGGTCCCAGAATACGGAATTTTGGATTTTAATAGAAGTGTTCACTTCTCAGGATATGATCGTTCTCTTACGCCCAGAATCGAGCCCCTGAGGTTGTAAGGGTCGTTTCAAAGAGGTGGAATCAGTAGCGCATGTTTTTTTAAAAATTCGAGGTTTTGTACCAAGCCACCCGACTGTCCCAAGTCGAGCGACCAGACAGTGGCTAAATAACAGTCTTTCTACTTGAAATACGAAGTCAACGCACTAACAGCGTCCACACTCAGTTGTAAATATGTAAAACAAAATTATGATTGTTTTCCATTAACCAAAACTACACTTTTTTGCACTCGACGCGCGTTTCGCTAACAACGTTAGCATCATCAGGAGACGATAAAGAATGAACTAAATTAATCTACGCTCTATCTTATATACAATCCTTTAGTGGGCGGAGATAAGACGAATAATTTGTGATTGATAACGATTTTTAATCCTATCTCCCCTTAACCAAAGAATAAAGTGTACTAAAAGGTATGGGTCCTCTATCTTTATTTAAACTATTTCTGGATTTAATGATTTCCATACTTTCATATGCATTCAAAAGTCTTTTGTTTGGTACACTTTTTAGAAGTTTTAGGTTATCTAATGTGAATCTATGATTGTTTTCAAAAGCATGCTCGGCCACACTTGACTTTTCTGTTCTTCCGTATTTTAAGTGTGCTAAGTGTTCTTTAAAACGTGTTTGAATAGAGCGTCTCGTTTGGCCAACATATTTTTTGTCACAATCCATGCAACTAATTTCGTAAATTCCACTTTTTTCTAGAAGCAGAAAAGAATAGGATTAGGAATATAACTGGCGAAAACGGTTACGACGAAGGCTTAATAAATAAGCCCATAAATAGACATTCTTTTCAAAAGACCTTTCGGAATTCTACCTTTTTCAGACAAAAAGATACCTGCAACTCAAAATTTGTATCAATTCCTTATAATCCTAATTATACGAAAGGATTACACGAAGTATTTAATAACATCGGTCTTAAATTAGTATATCAATCCGGTAACACAATAAGAAGCTTACTAGGAAGTCCCAAGGATAAATAATAATAATAATAAATAAAAAAGGATTGTGACAAAAAATATGTTGGCCAAACGAGACGCTCTATTCAAACACGTTTTAAAGAACACTTAGCACACTTAAAATACGGAAGAACAGAAAAGTCAAGTGTGGCCGAGCATGCTTTTGAAAACAATCATAGATTCACATTAGACAACCAAAACTTCTAAAAAGTGTACCAAACAAAAGACTTTTGAATGCATATGAAAGTATGGAAATCATTAAATCCAGAAATAGTTTGAATAAAGATAGAGGACCCATCTCTTTTAGTACACTTTATTCTTTGGTTGAGGGGAGATAGGATTAAAAATCGTGATCAATCACAAATTATTAGTCTTATCTCCGCCCACTAAAGGATTGTATATAAGATAGAGCGTAGATTAATTTAGTTCATTATTTATCGTCTCCTGATGATGCTAACGTTGTTAGCGAAACGCGCGTCGAGTGCAAAAAAGTGCAGTTTTGGTTTGCGGAAAACAATCATAATTTTGTTTTAGTGCAACCAAAGGTTCCAAATTCCCAACATAGATGTAAATATGTAAATGAAATTCGATAAATATGTAATTTTATGTAACTATTTTGGGAAAAAGTGGGTATTTCATGAAGTGGAATTTTAATATTTTAACCAAAAAGTGCCGGAGGTGAAAATTTGAAAACTAATAAAACCATATTTTTCAAATATCTACATAAATAAAATGACGCCGAGGCGAAAATTTTAGAAAATTGTTATTGCAACTTTCTTTTTTTTATTGAATTCATATTTTTTTTTCAAAAAGTCAATGTAAAAGAGTAAAGCAATCGTATTCCGCCCAGCGACCGTCCCTGTTTCTGCACCTGTTTTTGAGAAGTTTTAAAAGAATATTAGGGTATCACAGAACCTGTCCAGGCGTGGGATTAAAATTCTGCTGATAAGAAATTGTTTAAAATTTAAATAAAATTGTAAATATTAACAGAAAAGATACAAAACATTAAACAGGACTGACGTTATTTTTTGGGATCACTATTTGATATATCATTTTAGCCAACGACAATAAATATGTAAAAACAAGTCATGTCGTTGATTGCTTCAACTGTTACTTTAAACTGACATCAAAAAATTATTTGACATAAACTGTTGACAACAAAGGAATACGTTTTCAAAGGCAAAAATTACGTCAGTCCGTTTATCAAAAAATTTCACTATAGTTCTTTATTTTCCATTTTAAATTTAAGATAACAAAAAAAATAATTATCCTAATCTCTTATTTATTTTAATTTTTCTTACAAATTTTAATTTTTCTATTTCGACGTTTTATGTTAAATTCACCTTCATTCTGATTAATCAAGGGTGGCCAGATTTTTTTTTGTTGAAGGGCGCATACAGCTCATTTAAAACGGATGCCAAGAAGAAAAAAAATTCGCCACAGGCGAAATTTTTGAGAAAATTTAGTTTTAAAATTTGATAAAATCCCGTCCGCATCTTTAGAATCAGAAGAAGGATATGCTTTATTGTCATAAAATTTAAAAATTCTGTTGACAAAGCAAAGGCATTCATAATAATACTATGCTAGTAAGAAAATCATAAACTTATGATTTTAGACTTAAAAAGCACAGAAAAAATAGGAGAAAATAAAATTGTTTCTACTTAAGTGAGTCAAAAATTTTAAAACTATAGTCTTGCCACTTTTTGAAAGAAACATCCATTTTGTTAAAAATATGTAAGGAAAACTGAAAAAGTGGGTGAATATGTAAGGGTCTAAAAGAGTTTGGTCAAATACGTGAATATGTTTTGAGTATGGACGCTGCAATAATGACTTTTTACATCTTTGGTGATTTTGGTCAGGTTTTTAGCGAGCCTGTTACTTTATTCTGGACAGGCGCAGTAGCGCTCTGTCAGGATCTTAACAGACATTAATGTGATTTTGATCAGGTTTTTAGCGAGCCTGTTACTTTATTCTGGACAGGCGCAGTAGCGCTCTGTCAGGATCTTAACTTTTTTAAAGGTAACCACAGGCACCAATTAACGCCGAATAATAACTAACTTTAACGTTAAAAAGTCAACCAACAAAACTTGGCATGTTTCTGAGATAGGAGATTTGATGGTTGTTGTTTTTTGTTCAAATAGTAGTTTTCAAAACTAGTTGCTAAAATTGTGCTTTTTTTACAAGCGTTGGTTTAAATAACAAGCGCAGCGAGGTATTTAAAAACGCGAGTAAAAAAAGCACAATTATCCGCGAGTTGTTAACGCTATTTTTTTAATACCTTCATCAAAAAATCTAAGAAAAACAAGAAAATACTTTTTCCTACGGCCATACACGAAAGTAACCAAATCTACACTCTATAACGCCTCAGAAAGTTTTATAGTTCACACACCTATCAATTTTATTTTCGTCTCTAGAGACGAAAATTTGTTCTTCTCTGGTGACGAAAATGAATGACAGCAAACCATCCAAACAATCCCAAGTAACAATTTTTCGACGTTTTAACGTTGCCAAAGGCGACTTAACGTTGTGTACAAACTCCGTATAAACGTCCTAGCAACTCGCTTTTGCACCAATTTGGTGGAGATTTTTTGAGATGTGTTGACGTTGCCTGCCACTAGAGTCGCTAGAAAAGTTTCCACACCGTCGCCGAAGCGACTACGACTGAAGTGCCCTCTAGATAATATTTTTATTAATATAATTGATTTGAAATCAAGACTTCCACGTCTCTGCAACTACAAATGAACTAATTTCCAAACTCCATCTATCAATAATTCTAAAATACGTAGCTAGGTAACATTCAGTTAATCTATTACATTAAAGTGACTTTTTAAAGGTTCCCACTGACTAAATTTAACAACGAACATTAGTTTTCCGTAAAAAATGGACATTTTAGCTTTAAAAAATAAGGGGGCCTGCAAACCTTCTTACTTTTTTGTTAAATTATTTTTTTATTTAATGACTGAAAATTATAAAAATGCTTCAAACCTATTTTAAACTGTAGCCAATCTAAAAGAATACTTTAAAAAATCATCAAAATCCAGCAAAACAACAAGATTCTTTTAAAGATTTACACAAATGGTGTAGCGGCGCAAATCAGGAAAAGAAAACAGCATGGCGGCAATAATCATTTCTTGATTTACTGAAAACCTAACCATTTTGCAACTAAAGAGGTGCCCTCTTTTGCTGCAACAATTTGCACTAATTATATCTATCCTTTATATTTATACAAGCTAGAAAAGGACATAGATACATTTAGTGCACACAAGTGCATCAAAAGAAGAACCCCACAAATTAATTTCAAGGTAGTCTGACTCTTCGTTACTTGGTATCTACAGTCGGCCAGGGAGTCTGAGCATAGTCTGACTCTGGGTCACTTGGGGGGCGTTACATAGTTTGTAGGCAGAAAACAAATCAAACAATTAAAGCTGCTAACAAAATTACGTCGCGATTTTTGATTGTGTGACGTCACAACGTTTAGGGTCGTGGCCCCTGCATGGTCGGTCAATTATCTAACATCATTTTATCCCAATTTTAACCCCTCTTTCCTTCCTCGTAATATTTTTGCAAATTGTGCAACAATTAATGAATATGGAAAACCCCCCTAAAAATATAAAAAATTAATTTTTTATTATTTTTTACATTATTGTTGGAGTAACACTGTTCCGGAGCGCAGTTACTTTATAAATCTTTCACCCCCTTCTAACCCTTGCCGTATTTTATTTATGGACACAGCCCTTTTTTAGGGCCGGTTTAACGGCCCTTAGTTTATAGTTCAAGATAGTCTGACTACTGAACACTTGGAAACTGATTTTTTGAATCTATGTCTCCGTCACCATTTTTTTGTGCCTCTAATATGCCTCTAGAAGACCAACTATGTTGACGTTGAGTAAACGGCCAGGAAACGTTAAACTGACGCGTCCTAAAAACGTTGTTGGCGACGTCTCGAAGTCGTTTATATAGGGTATGCAAATTAACCCTAGTTAATTAACAACCTTATGGTGTCGTTGTTCCGTCGTTCATTGCGGTCGTTGAACACCCAACAGTATTCCAGTAAAAAAAAAAGTGGTTAGAGGGTTGCCAAATTTACCCTAGTTAATAACAACGGTGTGGCGTCGGTTTCTTTTCCATCATAGCGGACGTTGCACAAATGACTAGTTTTTGTAGTTTATGCAACGATAGTTTTAGTGTGTTTCTTAGTTATGGCAACTAAGGCAACTAAAAATTGTTACTTGTGATGTAGGTATTTAGTAGGCTATGATTTGTAGAAGCATCGGAAATAGACCGAAACCCTTTTCGTCCCTAGAAAAGAAAATACTTTCTTCTCTTGACTTAATATTAATAAAAAATACGAATTAAATCCTAACGTGACCGTAGGACATATTGCGTACACAACTCGATAGAAAGTAGCTTTTTTACACTGTCGTGTAAATATGTCAATTTCTTCTCTCGTTATGTGATATACTATTAAAAAACTCGAACGAAAAGCACTTCTGGCAACACACCATCTTTACACTATAAATCAAGGCGGCTGGTAAATGAAATAACAATGGCTTCCACAGCGATGTGCCTTTTTACTCGGTAACGTTCATTGTCGCGACATTTAAATATTTGACAGTTTAATACTTTGACGATGACTTTTTCGTAAGTACATGGTGAAAACTGGCAGAAATGGCTTAATATTTAGGCAAGAAAACTTATGAAATAAAATTTTGAGAGCTTGGTTCACCTTGGCGTGTCGAAAAGCTATGACTGGTCACTACAGTATCGACTCTTTATAAAAATAGGCACGATTTTATTTAAAAATCTGTGGATCACAAACCCTCCATTATATGTATCCAAATGCTTTTTTTTGGACAAGATGTGCTTTTGAAAGCAATTAACTCACAGTGCTTAAGGGGAGAGAAGTTTAAATTGATAGCCATATTTGCAGGGGTGAATTTTTGTATTTGAAATAATAAACAGCTTTTATTGAAAGTACGACCCCATTAATATTGTATAAACCCAGTTTAAAAATGCCGAACATAACGCAAACAAAAAGTAATTTGGAAGTTGGGCAAAAAAGGACGCTCAAATCGGCCATTGTAGGAAAATAATAAATATTTATGGAAAAAGCCATATACCCGGAAATTTGTGAGCCTGAATTATACAGGCAGTAGCGTTCGAAAATTGCGCTCGTTTTAAATGGTTTGCTATTTTTTATGAAAAACGACATAACGCTTCTTTATTATAACTTCGCACAGATAAGCAGTAATAAGTAGAAATAGAGCAACTTGTTGTTTGGCAACTAAGAGCTTTTTGGATCTCATTTTTCAACATACCAATATGGTACGGGGGACTATTAAATCGTGAAATTTTTACTTTTCTTAATTTTATCAAAAATCAGTTACTAAGGTTCCCAAACATCTTAATCGACGAAAAAAAAAATGTCTGTCGGTTTTTCGGTCTGTCGGTCTGTTGACAGTTGTCTGCCTATATATACGATAACTCAAGAACGCCTTAATCGATTTTAACAAAATTTCATACAAAAATTCTCTATCGGCTGCTCATGAACTAATTAATTTTTGAATAGGGTGGTGGGACGTTCAAGGGGGGAAAAGGAGGATAAAATATTTAAAGAAAATGTAACTTGGGAACAAAAGCAAGTAGCGATATACGTTTTTCAGATTTAATTTCCATGAATCTGGACTAGAAATTTTGTTATTAAGTCCAATTCCGTGGAAGCTTTAGTTTTCGAGTTATTTGAAAAAAACGTTAAAATATAGAAAAAACATCATAACTTTAGAAGTAAAGAAGCTATTGATAGGCGGTTTTTAGAGTTTGGTTTTCGTAAATATGACCCAAAAATGTTGTTATAAGGTTCAAATCATTCAAAGCTACAGTTTTCGAGATATTTTCATTTTCTTTCAACATAAAATAATTGATTGTAAGTTGGATTCTCCTTGATTTCTAGCACCAATTTTTTTTTGGTAGTCCGGTGTCTTAGCCCCAAGAAAGATACCAAAACTTCAAATTTGGATGCATCTGAGATTTTTAGTTCTGCTGAAAGAGGAACCCTTAAGCTTTAAAAAAAGCTCGAGACACAGGGTCCATGTCATCCCGTTCGCCAGATAGGACGTTATAAATATTAATGTTATCAGATTATTGGTCAAACTATGATAATTTTAGATTTATTTGTTTTTTAAGAAAATTCATATGTGTACAAAAAAGCCCTAATAAACAATTTTACAAGCAATAAAAGTTTCTTTTAAACCATATGTCGCTTGTCATTTTTTGGCCTGTCGTAAGAGTTCCAGAACCGTATTATACGAAAAATTGTGGATAAATCCGTAGAAAAATTATAATTTTAGATTTATTTGTTTTTTAAGAAAATTCATATGTGTACAAAAAAGCCCTAATAAACAATTTTACAAGCAATAAAAGTTTCTTTTAAACCATATGTCGCTTGTCATTTTTTGGCCTGTCGTAAGAGTTCCAGAACCGTATTATACGAAAAATTGTGGATAAATCCGTAGAAAAATATTGCGGTTTAATTTTATTTTTCTGATCAATATTATATTTTACTTAGTTATTTTTATTGTTTTTTTTTAAGCGAAGGTTATAAAAAATATGCGAGATGTCATAATGACGTCATAAAATTTAAATAATGTTGGGTAATTTTTTATTTTATAAAAGGATCTCGGGAAAAACTCATATACACGACTTTGGCTATCCCCTCCCCTACAATTCCAACGTATTCGAATAATTAATTAATGACGTAGTAAAAATTATAATAATTATTATTTTTTAATAAAAAAATTTATTAAAAAAAAAAAATATTTTACCTAAATTGTTGCAATTACATGCACATAGTTTGACAAATTTATATTTATTTTTTGCACATTCACAAAATTTGCAAAAACGCTTAACAAGCACACCTTATTAACTCCTGTAAACCGTTAGCGACAGTTAGAATAGTTGACCATATCGGGACAAATATATTTTTTACGCCGGACATATATATGGCAAATGGATATTTTTTAAAGTGCCATCTTGCATTTGCAAGAAATGTCTTTTGTGACAAAAAATTTGGTTGGCGTTTTTTAGAAAAAACGAAAGTTATTAAAATAAGTAATGTCTAAAAAATAATGATTTAATTAAAACATAAACAGTGGAATGTACTAAAAGGGTTTAGCCCATTTTAGACAGGTACGAAGTTTAAGTGAAAAACTTCCTTGAGTTTTGGACAGTTTGATTTATAAGAATAATTCTAATTATTGTTTTTAGTAAATAATCATCTTAACACAATCTTTCGTTGGGTTTAAGAAGAAAATTTCTATTTAAAAGAAGTTTTTTTTAATCCTAGTGGGGAATCTAAATGGTATATACTCTGTTGGGCAAATTAAATCAAAACTTACCCTTGTTTATTGCTTTTTGCGATTAATACTCACTGTAACAAACCCATTTCGATATGTAATTATAAAATAAGAATTAGATTAACTTTCTATTTATTTAAAAGGGGTTTTTTGATCTCTAGAAAGTATGAAAAAGCTTTACAAACACACACCCATCGCAATCGCAAACCACAAATAAAAATATTTCATCAAAGTAGGTCATGAAAAAAAAAGTCATCTCGGCTCAATGAATTGTTCGGTGCCCGGTTCTCTGGTAGAACATGTTGAGACCTTTGAGCTTTGAGCGTGATATTTCAGTGGAAAGCTTTGTTTGATGATTATGCTTTTAGATAAACTCAATGTTTTAATTTCAGTTCTGTTTGTATATGAATGAATAGGTACAGTTGTTTTGGATTTTTTTCATTGGAGACAGTGCATTATCAGTGACCTTCACTTATGTTTGTTTTGCCTTGTAGTGCTCTCAGAAATATATACTTTTTGCTGAAAACGGGTTCAAAATATGACGTTTTTCTGGACAAAATTGGACGTGCTTTATTGATTAATGAACAACTTGAAATACTAAATAAGGTAAATTAATTCTTGTAAAAACGGTTGCTTAAGGAAATTATAAAGGAACTTATTACCAATTCCACAAAAAATCCTTTCTGGGGGCTATAAATTTAAACCACCCCCCAGAGGTGGTCTAAAAACTCATCAACTTTATAACCTCAAACACAGATGATAAAGCTACTATGTGCCAAATTTTTGGCGTATTCACTATTTGCCATCTTAAAGTCTGTCAAAAAAAAATAGTTTTAGGGTATGTTCTCCTATATATTTTGATAAAAAAAAGCAGTTTTTCTGTGGTATTTCGCAATAACAATACAAAATAATCAATAAATTTGTATATTTTCTGTATGGGTAAGTGTTTTTTAAAAATTGGTTTTAAAATTTAGTACCTCCCACAAATGTAAATATTTAGACGTGTGGGGGGTACTATTTTAGAGCTTAGTAAATCCCACTGAAAAAGTAAAAAAAAAATATTCTGTGCAAAATTTTTACAATTAAGGAAAAGTTATCACCTTGTTAATAATTTTTTGTAAAAGGATAGTAATAAATTATTATGTTCTAAAAGAAATGAAAAGCCACGGGGACATCTCAAGCCAGTGGCGACCTACAGTCGATTTGGTATGTAAAAATACTAGACAAATTTTTACTTTTGAGTATTCAGCTTACTCTAAAACTCCACCGTTTTAAATTATCAAGATAATTGGGTCTTAATTCAGTAGTTAAAAAGTTTGAAAAAAATCAGATGTACTACCACTTTTATATGCTTGTTTTGTACAAAGTTTAATGTGGTGCAAATTAGTTTTGTTCCTCATGCATCTGTCAAAAGAAAAGAAAAATGGCGAAAAAAATGTGGCAAAACCAGCGGTACGCCACTGACTCCAATAAGCCTATATTTTATTATCTCAGAATATAAGAATTTTTTTGAGCCTTGATTTACTGCTTTGCACTTTTTGTGTCAGATAACTCTAAAATGACGTTTCTAGCAGATTTGTGAAAAAGTGCACCTTTTCCAGTATCTCTTACATGTAAAAATATAAAAAAATTATGGCATGATGTTTTTTTGAAAAGTTTCTGATTTAACTTATTCTTAAGATGCCAGTTAGTACTTCGTGCTAACAAAAAATATTTCATCATGACGTCGTAACTGCTAAACCCGTTTACATACAGCTTGTGTATCGGGCGTTTTTTACAAGCTTTTATATAACTTGCAATGTATCTATCTATATGAGTGTTTGTTCGGGTGAAATCTTGCAACTTAATTTTAACCAACTTCTAACAGTAATAAAATTGACAGCTCCCACTACTCGAAGGGGATGGAGGGAAGTACATTTGAAGTACGGCCAATTTCGTTGAAATTTGGTGTTGGGGCACTGGGGGATGGAGATAACGAATTTCTAATCAGATTTTGAATATTCAATATGACGGATTTAAAATAGCCGATTTTTAGTCATCTTTTGCTAACTAATTTTAACTAACTTATGCATGTTTTTTTCGGAAAATAATAATATTTTATCCCACATTTGGCACGCCGCTGTAGCCAAACTAAATGTCTCACCAACTTTTAAAATGCATTTTTTTAAAGCCCTTCTCGAAACCTACAAAATCGCCCGATGTCTGGGTTACAGGGGCCGGTTCTTTGGCATGCATTTATAGTTCCGGTGAAAATACAACAATATGTCGTTATTAGGCACCCCTTCCCCCTACGAGGAAAGTGGAGGGGGGAAAACACCTAAATTTATCCGATTTCAACCAAAATTGGTATAGAGGGGCTTTTGGGGATAAGGAATCCGAATTTTTGATCAGATTTTGAAAATTCAATATGGCGGATTCAAGATGGACGATTTTTGGTCATGTCTTGCTAACCAATTTTAAATGACTTATCCACATCCGATTGTGTTGAAATTTGGTATGTGTTTACAGTTCCGGTAAAAATAAAACAATATGGTATTCTCAGGTATTCACCTCCCTCTAACGAGGGAAGTGAAGGGGAAAAAGATTTTGTTTGTTCGATTTCAATGAAAATTGGCATACGAGGGTTTTTAAGGAGGGGGATCATGAATTTTTGATCAGATTTGAAAATTTCGATATGGCGGATTTAAAATAGACGATTAAGGGTACAAATCTAAAAATTAAGAGTGTGTGTTCAAATTTGGTATGCGTTTATAGTTCCGGCGACAATACAGTAATAGGGTGTTATTAGGTACACACTTCCCTCTAACGAGGTAAGTTGAGGGGGGAAAAATTTAATTTTTTGTTTCGGGAAGGGGACATGAATTTTTGATCGTCTAAAAATTAAAAAATAAATTTTTATAAAAAAAGCTTTTAAAGAACAAGCTTTTATTAAATACCCTCAAAAGTAGAAAATAATTTTTTATACCATAACAAAAGCGATGAGCGCAAATTAAAAATTTTAACTTTACGGTGACAAAGAGAGAACTACAAAAGAAGAACTAAATTCTTGTTCTATTCGAATAATAAACATAATGCTTTCATCTAAAGAAGCTGAGAACCGGTAAGATTGCTGTGCTTGCCAAGCCTTTGAAAATGTTCTTAAGTTATAGAGTAATACAACTGTTTCTTAGGTGAATCGTCGATGTGACCGTAATACGATATATAAAGTTAAAATTTTTAATTTGCGCTCATCGCTTTTATTATGGTATAAGAAATATAAAAAATTATTTTCTAGTTTTGACTGCATTTAGTATAAGCTTATTCTTCAAAAGTATTTTTTATTAAAAATTTATTTAAAGCACCAGGGCTCTGCTCTAGGACAAACCAAAATCTCAGATGCATCCATATTTGAAGTTTTTCTATGCTAAGACACCGGACATTTTTGTTTGTTGCGCCACTATAATCTTCCACTATAATAGGTCAATATGCATTTTATTTTCGCCAATAACACTGTCCAACCAAAATTTTTTTTTTTGTTTCCTTCAACTTATGAGTTAATTCCTACCAATTTCGGATCGCGAAAAACAAATATGACAAAGAAAATTTTTTATTAGCTCTAGTTTCTGTGATAAAAAATAATGAGTTTTTCATTTAATAAGGATTATGAGGTAAAAAAAAATATTAATTATATATGCTAACAATATTAAAAGGTGTATTTTTAATGACAGTTACACACTATAAATGACAGAAGAACACTCACCGGTGGTTGAATATATGAAGAATTAATTGGGGGCTTCATGAGATCGCTGTCTTTTGGATTTCCCCTTATAAGTAATTTCTGGAGTATCCCTATACATAATCCAGCAGTAATTCGCGAGCATTGCTTCGTTCCAGCGGCCCTCCGTTCCATGAGAGAAATATCCTGGTGGAATCTTTCCCCATGCTCGTCACTAACAGCTCCACAACTGGGTGGGAAAAAATCAAGATCAAGTGGAGAAAATGTATTTTTAGTAACATATTACATCCGAGTTGATGGTACTTTTCTAGAAGTACTTTTACCAATTGAGTGTAATTTTCCTCCCTTCTGTTCTTTAAAAATCCATGCATAACTCCCTTAAGAGCTTCCCAAGCTTCTTTTTTTTTCCTTTCACTACTATTTCAAAAGCAGGATCCTTTACGAGTTCACGTATTTGTGGCCCAACGAAGATGCCTTCCTTGACTTTTGCATCACTTAGTTTGAAAATTTTTTCTCTCAAATATTTAAAAGCCTGGCCATCTTGGTTTAAGCCTTTGACAAAATTCCCCATTAAACCGAGCTTGATATGTATGGGTGGAAGAAGAACATCTTTTGAATTCACGAGAGGCTCGGCAACGATATTTTTCTCACTAGGGTTAAGATTCCTTGCTGGCCAATCTACTTGGGTATAGTGTGATTTCCTATCTCTACTATCCCACGTACATAAAAAGCAATAGTATTTAGTCTACCCTAATTGCATTCCTAATAGTATAGCAATAACTTTTAGGTCGCCATAGATTTTCCACTTATGTTCAGCATATTTGATTGAGGAGGGTTGCCATATTTGCATAAGTCTCCTTCATATGAACTGCGTGACCAACAGGAACAGAAGGAAGACGATTGCTATTATGAAGCAATACAGCTTTTAAACTAAGCTTGGAAGAGTCTATGAATAGCCTTCATTCAGTTGAATTATGCTCCATTTTCAAACTTTTCATCAGACCATTAATATCACAGCAAAAACAAGATTATTCTCCTTCTTAAAAAGAAGGTAACAGATTCCGCTGAGGCTGTCTGTACTTAGAGACACTGACATCTGGTTGAAGAAGATTCCATTGCTGTAAGCTTGATCCTAGAAGTTCTGACTTCTCCTGTGACAAGTCGAATGAGATCATTTAATTCAGACTGGCTCAATCTGTGTGGCTGATCATCTTTTTTTTCAAAATCAGGGTCGTGTGATATTGAAGGCATGTTTAATTCCTTATCTTCCATATTGTCTTCACTCTCTACTTCCAATTCAATTTCACAATCCTGCATTGATAGGCGGAGTCAAGCAAAAATAGCAGTCATCTATGTGGTTTGTAGGCTCCCGCCAAACCATGGGCACCCCAAAAGCCATCGATCGTTTTTTATTTTTAGGCCATTCTCGTAATAAAACTGAACACGAGTTGTAACATGTATGTGGAGCCCATCACTTATCCTGGTCTCCTACCTTCATTCCAAAATAATGTTGGTAAGCAGTCTTCACAAGAGGCGTCAAATTGTGTTTCTGTGAAGAAAACGTTATTTCTCCACAAATATAACAAAAATTGTTAACTGAATTTACACATTTACGAGTCATGTTAATGCAATAAGTTTTACTTTAAAAACACTCCAAAACAACAAATTTTGCACTAAACAAAACAGAAATATTGTATGTAAAATGTAAACCTTAGATTTACAGCATAAACACTATAGTCAGTTTGCGATGATACATTGTGTCTCCATGTATCTAGTTTTATAACAATACCCTACACACTACATTAACTGTGCGTTCGATTAGAAATATGAAACTGAACTGTAAGGTATCGGTCGCCCTGAATAAAAAGACGCGCAAATAAACAAATATTTCAGAAAGGAGGCAGTGCCCGCTTATATCAAGAATAGTAGCACTACTATTCTTGATATATATAAGCGGGGACTCCCTAGTAGCACTATTTCTAACTCCCCACTTTATCCAGTTCTCTGCGCTTTCTATTATTTTTTCTTTCGATGCTTTTAGAGGATATAAAATGTAAAATATCACCTTATCTCCAAAACTAGAGCTAATCTCTAATTTTTATGGTGATTTTTAAATTCAGTGGATGAAAATACTTAAGAATTAGCTATTTTTGGGCCGGAAACATTTTCATTGTTGGACAGTGTAATCTTTACAAAGTACGTTGTTCAATATAACTAAAGTCACACACTTCAAGCATTGGTAAGCCGAGAGCTCGGTGCTTGGCTTTTGTACAGGCCTCATGACATTCTCCTATCAGAGATCGGTAATTAATTGGGTTGCTCGCACCGCGAATAGGCGGTCATTTGCTATTAAAGTATTTTATTACCCTAGATAATTTTTCGTAAAATCTGTACTAAAAAAAAAGGATATTGTCCTAATAAAACGAAATATGAGGGCCCCACGGACCCATTTCGTATATTTTTAATGCGTTAACGCAAATGTTTAGGATTTTGCAAATATCTCATGTCCTATTAATTTTTAACATATGAAATGTATGTCACTATAAAGAGAACAGATTTCTTTTTAGAAAAATAAATACAATTTTAAGAGTTTGACTATTGTGGCACAGTGGCGTTTGTAATAATAAAAAGACCATTTTCTTTTTTTTTACATTTTACATTTTCTCGTATTTTTACATTTTTTAAAAATTGGGTAGCGTATTGGGTAACTCAAAATACCCTAAGAATATCTCCGAACTTTCTTCTTTCTAAGAATGTAAAACTTTTAAAAATCAGATTAAAAGTAAAAGTACAAGCTGTGTTTAAATTAGTATTAGTTTTAAAAATTTGTTTTTTTTTAGTTTTTGGCACAGATATTTCATTTTCGCTGGGAAATGCAGAAAGATACTTTTTTCAGTTTCTTCTTTTTTATTTATACAAAAGATACCCACTTTCGCGTTTGAAGGTACTACTAGTCTATATATGATGGAATCTTAGAATTCGCGAGATGCTCAGGGGTAAATAATTGGATTCAGAAAAAAAAAATGTTTTTGGATATTGGATTTGCGATGTTCCGTATCAATATGATTAAAAAAAAGTTCTAGGCTGGTTTTAATCTGATCTTTCTCATTTTGTTTGTCATCTTTTTTCTTCATTTTAAGAATCCTTCGTTTGCAATTTTTGCTATATGACTTTTATTATAGCCTTAAGCACTTTTTATTGGATTTTTACGGGTGAAAGATGTATCTGGTTACGTCGTTTACGCCGTTACGTAATGATTTTCAGCAAGTTTTTGCACATTTGTGTATACGTGCAGATTATTACACATTATTTAACAAAATAAATTTTAAAGGCGTACCCCCCCTCTTACAGCCGTACCTCCCCCTCTCCACCACGCTAGATTCTTGGCATATGACAGTTTTACGAATAATTACTTTATAATGTATCATGGTAATAATTAGGTAGCTTATTCAGTTTAATAGACCACTGTGTTTGGTATGTTATGACCACTGTACATTGTAGTCTGACAAGACAGTTCTATGTAAGATGGCGCCGAGCCTATGTGATTAATAAAAGCTCTTCGTAATAATGAGTTGTTTTATTAAATAGAACTCATGACATGGCGCTGCGGTTGCGAAAATCAACGCGGAAAATTGTTTTTTTGCGATTAAGTATCGAAAAAGTAAGGACTTACGTGTCTATACCAGAAAAATAGTGAATAAAACTCTTGTGTTTTTCCGAAAATCAGGTTAGAATTGATTGGTGTCGCGCGGTCAGCAGTTCGCAAACGGTTTCGGGTATATGACATGCGTTTTGGACTTGAGTGTCAGTGCTTACCAAACAATTGGTTGATAAATTGCAATCAAAATAAAATACAAAAATGGAAGGTTTAAAACCATCCAATTATATGAGCTTAGAAGGAGATTTAGGAGTAAATTTTCGCAAGTGGAAGCAGTAGTTTGAACTCTTCATGTTGGCTTCAGGAATGGAAGCAAAGAATAACGTCACAGGTGAGCAATTTTGTTGCACAGTATAGGCTCCGAGGTCTATGAGATTTACGATACTTTAGAGCTTACAGCTGATGATAAGAAAGATTGGAAAAAAGTACTAGAGAAGCTAGAAAATTACTTTAAACCTAAGGAAAATCAGACGATAAATAGACACATGTTTTATACAAGATGCCAAAAAAATGGAGAGGGCATAGATAGCTTTGTAACGGATTTGAAAATGTTGGCGCAAAATTGTAATTTTGGCGACATTAAAGAAAGCTTAATAGGAGATAGGATAGTATGTGGTGTAATAGACTATAAGGTGAGAGATGCATTGCTCCGAGAGTCACAACTGGATTTAAAAAAATGTATAGATATCTGCAAGGTGGCTGAAATGGCAAATTTACAGTCAAAATAAATAGAAAAACCCAGTGCCTCACAGCAGGTGGATGCAGTTAGAAATAATAGGTACAATAGGTATAAAAAAGAGAGGCAAGATACAAAAACTGATAAGAAGGCAGAGAAAGAAAAATAAAGTAAATGTAGAGCTTGTGGGTTGAGTTATGAAAAACATTGTCCTGCCTATAGGAAAATGTGCCTTAATTGTAAGAAATATAACCATTTTGCTGTAATGTGTCCTGCAAAAACAAATTCGAACAGTAGCAAGAAGAAAAAAGTACACCAAGTACATGAGAGTTCGAGTAACTCCGAAGACACAAATAATGATGACGAAATGTTTGTTGGAATGGTGCACACTCAAAAGGACATAAAGTTTGTAAGCAGCATAAATGAGTGGTTTCAAGGAATTGAAGTGGGCAAAAAAAAAAATAAAATGCAAAGTAGATATAGGAGCAGATGTGTATCTTTTAAATCTGAAAGTAGCACAGGAATTAGATCTGCATGTACAGCCTAGCAAGGTAAAGCTAAAGAGCTATAATGGCACTAAAATTGATGTAGTTGGGGAGACGACTATAGAGTCCAAAATAAAATAAAATGTACAGAAGGTTGACTTTCAAATAGTAGACTTAGAAGCACCCTGTATAATAGGATTACCGTTTACTGAAAAGTTTAATTTGCTGAAAAAAGTAAATATGGTTGTAAAAAACCAAATAGAGGACTTACTACATCAGAATGAAGACTTGTTTAAAGGTATTGGTGAGATGAAAGAGAGTTGTCAAATCAGACTTAAAGATGACATAAATCCAGTGGCGGAGCCACCTAGAAGAATTCCGTTAAGCTTACAAGATAAAGTTAAACAAGAGCTAGATAAAATGTTGCAGAACAATATAATTAAAAAAGTGACTGAACTCTTAGAACGGTGCAGCTCACTAGTTACAGTGAAAAAGCCTGATGGTTCATCAAGGTTATCTTTAGATCCTCAAAACATGAACAAAGCTGTGGTCAGAGAATTTTACCAGATTCCGACATTTGAACAGCTGGCATCAAAAATGCCAGGTGCTAAGATATTTTCCATTTTGGATGGAAACAAAGGTTTTTACCAAATCAAACTTAAAGAAGATTGCGAAATCTTAACGATATTTAATGCTGGAAAATTTGGTAGATTTTGTTATAAACGTTTACTATATGGTTTATGTTTAGGATATTTCAAGATGTTTTTAGTGACCTGGAAGGAGCGGAAATTTACATTGACGACATAATAGTGTATGCATAAGATGAGATCGAGCATTATAAAAGACTGAAAGCTGTGTTTGAGCGTGCACGTCAAGCAAATGTGCGGTTTAACAAGAATAAGTGCAAATTTGGCTTAAGCGAGGTAAACTATGTTGGTCGTGTGTTTTCCAGAGAAGAACTAAAACCCGATTATGACAAGGTACGTGCTATTGTTGAGATGGATGAGCCCCAGGATAAAAAACAACTTCAAACCATTTTAGGCATGGTCACATATGTAAGTTAATTTATACCAAATCTATCTGATGTTACTTTTTCTATGAGACAGCTTTTAAAAAATAATATTGAATTTATTTGATCAGATCAGCAAAAATCAGATTTTTAAAAATTAAAAGAGCTTTTAACCGAAAAGCCACTTTTAAAGTATTATGATATAAATAAAGAAGTTGTTTTATCTGTTGACAGTAGCAGTCAAGGGTTTGGAGCGGTATTATTGCAAGAAAACTTGCCAGTGGCTTACGAACCAAGGCTTTGACCAATACACAAAAATCGTGGGCTCAGATAGAAAAGAAAATGTTGGCAATTGTACATGGTTGCGAACGATTTCATCAATATGTATATGGTCGAAAAGTAGTGGTTGAGACAGATCATCGGCCATTAGAAAATATTTTCGAAAAACCTTTGTCAGAAACATCACTTAGATTACAAAGATTGAGGTTACGTTTACAAAAATATGATTTAGATGTTAGATATAAACCTGGCAAAGAGTTGTTGTTGGCAGATGCCCTGTCGTCATCATTTTTAAAGGATGACTTGGGAATGAAAGAAATAGAAGATGAGGTTTCTGTTCATGTTAGTATGATTGTGGAAAATTTTTCTTTTTCCAACTCTAAAGTTGAATTATTTAAGCGTGAGACACAAAAAAATTCTCTTCTACAATCACTTATGACATATTTACAAACTGAATGGCCACAGTATGATAAAATACCTGATCCATTAAAATATTATTATAATATTAAATATTCCCTGTTTGTGACCAACGGTTTACTGTTTAAAAATTAAACTATGGTTGTTCCAAAAAGTCTAAGATCAGAAATGTTAAAATTGATTCACTTCAGTCATTTAGGGATTGAAAAATGTAAATTACGAGCAAAAAGCGTTTTGTTTTGGCCTCACATGTTAAAAGAAATTGAAGATCTTGTAAAAAATTGTAGTTCTTGTTTAAAATATCAAAAGAAACAAGGACATAAAGAATTACTTTTAAGAGAAATTTTTAAGAGAAAGTTGTAGGTCTAGATTTGTTTTACTTTCAAAATAAGACTTTTATTTTGGCTATTGATTATTTTTCCAAGTTTGTTGACTTCAGGGAGTTACGTGCTGAAACTTCTGAAAACGTAATTTTTGTTCTAAAGTCGATTTTTGCTATGTTTGGAAAACCAAAAATTCTATATAGTGATGTAGGATCACAATTTACAAGATTTAAGTTTAAAGCTTTCGCGAAGGAATGGGATTTTTAGCACCAAACTTCGAGTCCTTATTATGCTAGATCAAATGGCATGGCAGAAAGGTACGTTCAAATAGTTAAGAATATGCTTAAAAAGTCAGTTGACTCGGGACAAGATCCTTATATTGCTTTAATTGAGTATAGAAATACACCACTCAACAATGAGATTAATAAATCACCGAGTGAGCTGGTTTTTGGACATAAAGTCAGTGCATTTATGACTACCATTGACGAAAGAAAGATTTTGACATAAAAAATATGTTAAATAATTCGCAAGAGAAATATAAATATTTTCATGATAGAAAAAATAAATTTAAGCCATTATCTTTTGACAAAGGGGAGATAGTTCATATTAAAGATAGTGTACATAGCATGACTCCAGCAAAAGTTGTTGGTAATGCTGACAGACCTCGTTCTTATAAAACACAGTTACCCTCAGGTAATATAGTAGAGAGAAATCGACTAGGTTATGTTAGTTATATTTTTACTTGTTGTTTTTAAAGAAAAGGGATCTCATGATAATAATTAGGTAGTTTATTCAGTTTACTAGACCACTGTGTGTTGTATGTTATGACCACTGTACATTGTAGTCTGACAAGACAGTGATTAATAAAAGCTCTTCGTAATAATGACTTTGTTGGGAATTTGGAACCTTTGGTTGCACTAAAACAAAATTATGATTGTTTTCCACAAACCAAAACTACACTTTTTTGCACTCGACGCGCGTTTCGCTAACAACGTTAGCATCATCAGGAGACGATAAACAATGAACTAAATTAATCTACGCTCTATCTTATATACAATCCTTTAGTGGGCGGAGATAAGACTAATAAATTGTGATTGATCACGATTTTTAATCCTACCTCCCCTCAACCAAAGAATAAAGTGTACTAAACGGGATAGGTCCTCTATCTTTATTTAAACTATTTCTGGATTTAATGATTTCCATACTTTCATATGCATTCAAAGTCTTTTGTTTGGTACACTTTTTAGAAGTTTTAGGTTATCTAATGTGAATCTATGATTGTTTTCAAAAGCATGCTCGGCCACTCTTGACTTTTCTGTTCTTCCGTATTTTAAGTGTGCTAAGTGTTCTTTAAAACGTGTTTGAATAGAGCGTCTCGTTTGGCCAACATATTTTTTATCACAATCCATGCAACTAATTTCGTAAATTCCACTTTTTTCTAGAACTGTAGTTTTATCCTTGGGATTTCCTAGTAAGCTTCTTATTGTGTTACCGGATTGATATACTAATTTTAGACCGGTGTTATTAAATACTTTCTGCAATCCTTTCGTATAATTAGGATTATACGGAATTGATACAAATTTTGAGTTGCAGGTATCTTTTTGTCTGAAAAAGGTAGAATTCCGAAAGGTCTTTTGAAAAGAATGTCTATTTATCAGCTTATTTATTAAGCCTTCGTCGTAACCGTTTTCGCCAGCTATATTCCTGAATCAAAATTACTTTCAATATAAAAATAACTACTACCAGCAATTAGAAGGAACCACAATGGGTAATAGTTTATCACCTTTTATCGCAAACCTATTTATGAGCAAATTTGAATCAGATATAAGTAAAGAATTTGAGTATTTCCCCAGAGTATGGTTCAGGTATGTAGACGATGTGTTTGCAGTATTCAACACTAAAGTAACTAGTGTTGAAAATTTTATGGAAAAAATAAATAACAAATTTCCCACTATTAAATTTACTTATGAAACAGAGAACAACGGTACACTGCCATTTCTAGACACTTTAGTTATAAGAAATAAAAATAAATTGGACTTTGACCTATACAGAAAAGGCACGGCCACCAACAGGTATATTCCAAATGACTCTTTTCATTGCTTACAACATAAGCTTGCAAGTTTGCACTTTTTAACATATAGATTAGTAAATTTCCCCTTAAACAAAGAAAGATTTGAAGCAGAAAAGAATAGGATTAGGAATATAGCTGGCGAAAACGGTTACGACGAAGGCTTGATAAATAAGCTGATAAATAGACATTCTTTTCAAAAGACCTTTCGGAATTCTACCTTTTTCAGACAAAAAGATACCTGCGACTCAAAATTTGTATCAATTCCGTATAATCCTAATTATACGAAAGGATTGCAGAAAGTATTTAATAACACCGGTCTAAAATTAGTATATCAATCCGGTAACACAATAAGAAGCTTACTAGGAAATCCCAAGGATAAAACTACAGTTCTAGAAAAAAGTGGAATTTACGAAATTAGTTGCATGGATTGTGATAAAAAATATGTTGGCCAAACGAGACGCTCTATTCAAACACGTTTTAAAGAACACTTAGCACACTTAAAATACGGAAGAACAGAAAAGTCAAGTGTGGCCGAGCATGCTTTTGAAAACAATCATAGATTCACATTAGATAACCTAAAACTTCTAAAAAGTGTACCAAACAAAAGACTTTTGAATGCATATGAAAGTATGGAAATCATTAAATCCAGAAATAGTTTAAATAAAGATAGAGGACCTATCCCGTTTAGTACACTTTATTCTTTGGTTGAGGGGAGGTAGGATTAAAAATCGTGATCAATCACAATTTATTAGTCTTATCTCCGCCCACTAAAGGATTGTATATAAGATAGAGCGTAGATTAATTTAGTTCATTGTTTATCGTCTCCTGATGATGCTAACTTTGTTAGCGAAACGCGCGTCGAGTGCAAAAAAGTGTAGTTTTGGTTTGTGGAAAACAATCATTATTTTGTAATAATGACTTGTTTTATTAAATAGAACTCATGACATAATGGATTACTATTTTAGTACAAGTAAGTTATTACAGCTGCCCCTACGCCTCTCGCTCATTTTTTTTTCATTTTGCAATTTAGATGTACTTAAGTGAAATACACGCAAACCGAAAAACTTTGCAGGGTACTTTTTTATTTGTGTAAACGTAAAATGTAAACGTAGTATAAATAGACTTTGGAAACATTCGCTTTTGGCGAACCTAAATATTTTGGTATTCTGGTAGCCACCATGAATTTGGTCCATAGAATTTAAAATTACCTGTACATATACAACTTAATTTTTTGGTTTAAATACTTACGTTCTTATCCACGAACGCGAAAATTTTCTGAATAGGCTTTAATCATGATAACACTAATTGTAATGTAGAATGAGTCTTGTCAAACAAAATTTCAATGTAAAACACCACATTCTAAGCACCGATTAGTAACTAATCACGATAAGATAATTTTTGCGTTGGTGGACCCAGCTTACTTACTTTTTTTTTAAACTGGCCACACAGCACAGTTGCTATGAAAAACAAAATTAAAGTAGGTATGAGTCGATGAGGTATTGTAATAAGTAAGTAGTTATAAAGATTTTATAAAACCTTTTTTGCACCCTTTTTTATTTATAATTTTGGGGATAAAAACATCACTTTTATAAACGCAACCCTTCAAAATGTTTGCCCATATTTCCGGCTTTATCCAGCCAAGAATATCGATACATTTTGTTATAACATGTCAGTGTCGAAAGTCGCACACAATAGAAACTTAAAGTTGGTTATGACACATACGAGGTGCCCAGCGGCATACGTGGAATTTTCCGGCTTGGATGTTTCTGTCTTTTATATTTTATTACCATGTATATCTATCTTGCTTTCTTTGGTTCGGCTGTTCGTATTACCAATATATTGATTTTTTGACACCCGTCGTCAAAACTCGATGCGCATTTTATCATATCTTTACGTTAGCAACATACCGCAGACGCTATACTACGTAGGTAAGCATAATGTCTGAACGTTATACATGCTAAAGACGTGACCTTAATGAAAAAGCTCAACGATGGACCGCAGAAATTGGACTTTAATATCTGTATTCGAGCCGAAGTCTTTGCTTTTTTTACCGATAAAAGGAAAACAGAATATTGTGCTATACCCCGCGTTTGCGCGTACGTGACCAACTTAAATTGTCTAATGAAAAGTAGAACATATGCGTGTCAAACTATTTTTACTGGTAGTACAAGTTTAAGGCTACATAATTTTATTTTCACGAGTCTTTCATGGCAAAAATATAAACAAATACTCTTACAGAAAAGATTTGTGGCGTAGAGGGCAAAGGGCGAGGGAATAAATCGGAAAAAAGTGTTTCCTCGACCAGGATTTGAACCCTTTTTTCCGATTTATTCCCTCATCCTTTGCCCTCTACGCCACAAATCTTTTCTATAAATTTATTAGGACGCTAAATTTTCCTTTCATTTTACAAGTACTCTCTGACAAAATTTTTTTCAGAAAAAACCTAATCTGAAAACTTCAAAATTGACAAAAACAACAATCTAGGGCGTTTGGATTTCTGTCAACCTTCAACTCTGATTTGGTTCAGTGGGTCACTGAGGATAAATTTTGTTTAAATAAAAATAGAACGGACTGATACAGGGTGTTTCAAATTCGATGCTTACCATGGCGATCTCTTGAACGGTAAGCGATACGAAATTTTTTCGGCGACGGCGTACGTTAGGCGTCGCGACGGCCTAAACTTTTTTTTAGGACTTAGGGTCATTTTGACAGCTATATCTCGGTCAAGTGACAACATTTTAAAATTTTGGTTAAACCTCCTAAAAGGCTATGAAATGGCCTTTAATACAGTATGCAAAATATGATATTTTACTTTCGGTTGATTGCATAAAAAAATAATCAATTTGAAATTTAAAAAAAATAGTGTTTTTTCTTCTAAAAATTTGCAAAAAAAAATATATTCTCTATTTTTGAACGGGATTGTGCAAATTCATTTTGAAGTGACTGTAGAAAAGTCCTATCTATTCGCCGATATCAAAAAAATGCAAATTCATGCCACGGAAAAATCACAAAAAAATCGGAAATTGACGCATGTTCAGAAAATTTACAAATCTCAATTTTTTGACCTCGGCTTCTTAACTTCAATTTTTTTAATTCACATTCAAATTAAAAAACTGCCAAATAAATTACAACATACATTTTTTTTTATTTTTCCGCGGAATGAATTTGCATTTTTGATGTCGGCGAATAGCTAGGACCCTTTTACGGTCACTTCAAAATAAATTAGCACAATTCCGTTCATAAATAGAGAATAAATTTTTTTTTTGGTAAATTTTTAGAAAAAAAAACATATTTTCTTTAAAATTTCAAATTGATTTTTTTTTATATAATCAACCGGAAGTAAAATATCATGTTTGGCATACTATATTAAAGGCCATTTCATAGCCTTTTAAGTGGTTTAACCAAAATTTTAAAATGATATCAGTTGACCTAGATATAGCTGTCAAAATGACCCTAAGTCCTAAAAAAAGTTTATGGCGTCGTGACGCATAACGTACTTCGTTGCCGAAAAAATTTATATTGGTTTGGTGGTCCCCGGCGTCATGCCTAGGTGTGTGATAAATTAGAACAAAATCACCAAAAATCTTCCTATATGTTTGAAAAAACCCCCGACGGATAAGAAAAAATGAACTTAGTAGTGCTCCTGACACACTGAAATGTCAAGTCTTAAAAACAGACCTCTCACTAGGTAGATCCTAGACAGCTTTAAGAATAAGGGCCCACAGAAATAAACACTAAAAATGAAGGTTTCGGTTTTTTCCACCGATCTCCAGGACGGAATTTGTAAACTTTTTTTTTAGTTTTGAGCAAAGCATCAAATTGCGCATTAATTTAAACCTTTTCGTATCTCGTACCGTTTAGGAAAACCCCATGGCGAACATCGAATTTGAAACACCCTGTATACTGTGGGCTTTAAAATTTTGGACTGTTTTGATTTTTTAATAACTCTTTTGTTCCTTACCCGATTTTTATAAATGTTAGGTTTTTGGAAAGGCAACTACACAGGCTTTATAATTTTTTAACAAAAACGGTCATATGTCAAAAATCCAACATGGTGGAAAAAAATAAAATTCACATTTTTTAAAAAAGAGCTGCAACTTTTTTTTACCACACTGTAATTTTTATATAGGTAACAAAACTGACGCTAATTCACGTTTAACGAGGTACCACTCATAAAATTCAATTTACTTATGCAAAAGTTATGCGTGTTCAAATTTCCTCTAAATACAGAACCTATTCTAACTACCAAAAAAAATTTTTAAGTTTCTAATTTTTTATCACATTTTTATAGAGTTAACCTTTTTGCAACAACAATTGCTCATAATTTACAATTTTTATTTCAAATATGTCAAATGTCAAAAGTCCAAGATGGCGGAAATAGTATAAACAAGAATTTCAAAAATAGATTTGCAACTTTTTTCTGAGCACCATGTAAACTTTTTTAATAAAAATTATAAAGCCATTATCATTCGACGTTTAACGAAGTATCACTCATAAAATTTGGTTAATTTATGCAAAAGTTACATTGACTCAAATTTTCTCTAGATACAGAACCTGTTCTTAACACCACAAAATGTTTTTTGAATTAACTTTATAATTTTTAATCGGATTTTCCTTTTTACAAAGACAATTATTCCAAATTTACGATTTTTTTACCAAACATATCAAATGTCGAAAGGCCAAGGCGGATATAGTTTAAAATAAGGTTTTAAAAAACAGATCTGCAATCTTTTTGTGACCTTGTAGACTTATAGACACTTTTGTATTTAACAAAGCTTAATATTAAAGGAAATTTAACTCAACGTAACTTTTGTATAATCAATTAATACAAAAATCATAAGATTTATGAGGAATACCTCGTTAAAAACTTTTTTATTTTTATTAAAAATTCTTAGGGTGCTTACAAAGAAGTTGCAAATCTGTTATTAAAACCCTTAGTTTAGATTATTTTCGCCATCTTGGAATTTTGACATTTGACATTTTTATATAAAAATCATACATTATAAACAATTGTCTTTGCAAAAAGGCTTACTCTATAGAAATCCGATAAAAAATTATAAGTTATTTCAAAAAATTTATTTGTTGTTAAGAGCAGGTTCTATATTTATGTGAAATTTGAGTCAACGCATAAAGGAACCAAATTTTATGAGTGATACTTCATTAAACCACGGATCAGTCCCTTCGGTACTCTGTGGTTGAACATCGAATGGTAAAGGCTTTCTAATTTTTATTAAAAAAGTTGACAGGGTGCTCACAAATAAGTCGCAGATCTGTTTTTGAAAAGCTTGTTTTATACTCTTTCTGCCACCTTGGGCTTTTGACATTTGACCTATTTTTTATATAAAAATCGTAAATTTTGAACAATTGTTGTTGCAAAAAGGCTTACTATATAAAAAATCGGATAAAAAAGTTATAAAAAAAAAAATTTCTTGGTGTTTAAAGTCGGTTCATAAAGAAGAGAGAGTAATAAAAATGCAAATTTTAACAAGTTTTGTGCTGAGTGATAAATCACTTTTTCTTCTCTTTTAAAAATTTTTTGATGTAACTCAGGTAAAAATCCTTTATTTTTATATACCTCACCCTGTTCGACCGGAGAATACAATAAAACTCAAAACTGAGAACAATAGAAGGCATGCCATAAACTATTTCATAGGCGCCGCAATTGGGGGAAACTTACATTTTAAGTACCGTGGTATATAGGTATTAGTAAAGAAAATAGTAAATATGTGAAAATTTCTATGAAATTTAATAAAACCAATTATTGTATTAGAAAAAATGTATAAATTAAAAAAAAATACATTTTAGGAATAAAAATAATATTATAATATATATATATATATACAAAAAAGGATTGGCGTTTTAACTATAATTAATAAGCATACCTAAAAATTAAATTAAGACTAAACAAATGGTTGCTACATACAGAAAATGTTACGGTTGTCAATTATTATAACTACAAAAATCATTAAAATGAAATGGAGGTAGATACGTTACTTTAAAACCAGTCAAAAATAAAATAGGAATAAATTACTCATATTCAGAAGAACAGTAAATGCTCTCATCATCACTCTCACTTTCTCCCAAAGAAATAATTAACGGTTCCACAGTTTCTTCGATTAAACAATCAGGTTTCAACATTTCCTATCTTTTTAACTGATTCTTGAAAAAGCACCTCCTATTAGCTTAAGTTCACAATGATAAGGCGGCAGTCTTATACTGTTATGTTTCGTTTTTCAGCCATATCATCGACAACTTTCTTATTGAATTTTTCTTTGTGGCTATTTACCAATGATAGTAGTTCTTTTTTTACCATATGCCTCAAAATTTATGTTTTTTTTTCTGTAAGCCACTTACAAATATCAGCTTTTCTCCATGCTGTGGAATAGGTTCTGTATTTAGAAGAAATTTGAGCAAACGTAACTCTTGGATAACTGAATTTCATAAGTGGCACTTCGTTAAAAGTGAAATAGCATGTGCTTTCTTACTTTAAAAAAAAAATACTAGGTGGTAAAAAAAAAGTTGCAGCTCTTTTTAAAAAAATATGATTTTGAATTTTTGACATATGTCGGTTTTTGTCAAAAAATTATAAAAATCTGTTTGAGTACCTTTTCCAAAAGCTAACATCTCTTAAAATCGATTAAGAAACAAAAAAGTTATTAGAAAATCAAAACAGTCCTAAATTCTAAAGCCCATCCTATATTTTTGCAAGCCTTCATTTAACTTTACATATTTGTAAGTTTGCTTATTAGTCTGTTTGAAAAAAATCTTGAAAATGAATTTTGACCAACTTTTACATATCCGATTAACTTCAAACTTGTTATGCGTTTATACTGGAAGGGGACAATACAATACTATGAAAGAAACTACGTTGTTGGGGGTTATTAAGGGCGGTTAAGGGGCATGATATATTTAGAAATTTTTCTTTTGAACGGAAACTGCTAAGAATATGCAATTTCTAATTTTATCGAAAAACAGGAATTTTTTTGTACTTAGTGCAAAATGAACATTTTGATCTTCGATTTTTTATACAGACGCCTAGGACGACACCATTTCGTCCTTATTAGGGACTCATCAGCTAGCTGTACCACACCGACAGAGAATTCGTTCGCGCTTTTACGCCAAAAAATAAGCGAGTTGTCCGTCGTTGTGATACCCCTAGCTGTTGAGTCCCTAATAAGGATGAAACGACGTCGCCCTAGGTTCCACCCCCTGTGTGAAAAGTCGAAGAGGATCAGGATATTCATTTTGCACTAAAGTCTGTTCATAAAGAGGAGAGAGTATAAAATGTCAATTTGGATAAATTTTGTACAGTACATAGTGATCAATCACTTTCTCTTCTCTTTTAAAAATTTTCTAATGTACCTCAGGTAAAAATCCTTTATTTTTATATGCGTTACCCTGTTCGACCGGAGAACACAATATAAAACCGAGAACAATAGAAGGCAAGCGATAAACTCTTCTCATAGGCACCTCAATTGGGGGAAACTTACATTTTAAGTACCGTGGTATATAGGTATTAGTGAATAAAATAGTAAATATATGAAAAGTTATATGAAATTTAGTAAAACAAACTACTTTATTACAAAAAATTTATAAATTAAATAATAAAAATACATTTTAGGAACAAAAATAATATTATAACATATATACAAAAACAGATTGGCGTTTTAACTATAATTAATAAGCACACCTAAAAATTAAAGGCTACAGAAATGGTTGTCAGTTATTATAACTAGTATAACTACTATAAAACCAGTCAAAAATAAAATAGGAATAAATTACGCAGATTCAGAAGAACAGTCTCATTTTCTTCCATAGAAATAATTAACGGTTCCACAGTTTCTTTGATTAAACAATCAAGTTTCCACATTTTTTCTTCTACTTTTAAAACATGTTGTACACATTTATGCCAATTATCTGGAATAATTTTTTTAACTGATTCTTGAAAAAGCACCTCCAAATCTTTTAATCTATAGGTTGTATTATTCCTTGCTACATACCCTTTCATTTGAGCCCATATAAATTCTATTGGATTAAGTTCACAATGGTAAGGCGGCAGTGTTAATACTGTTATGTTTCGTTAGTAACTTATCCACTGTCAATGTTTTATAGTCTTTTTGCACTAACACTAAGAACTGTTTGTTTTTCTCTAAGCGTTAAATGCGCACGACTTTTATTTGTACTCGGAGTAGAAGCCATATTTTTTTACTTTCTAGATACACAAACTGCACACACTTTAAAAGTTAAAACTATAATAAAAAGCAAAGCAGATTTGAAGTCAACTTTTATATTTTAGAGATGATTACTCTTAGTTACCTAATAAAAATAATATTTAGAACCAACTCATAAGTACCTATAATACCAGAAAGAAACAAAAATTGCTAATAATCTAAGCTAAAATCATAAAATTATATTATTACATTGCTATTTCACACTCACTTAAACCTAATCCTCTAATTATGCACCTGAAACAATTATGGCATTATCTGCATACCTACTTATTATAGTGCAAAAACAGAATACGCATAATAAACAATTTCTCTATCAAATTAAAAAATTTTTTTTAATTTACACACCTTTCCTAATGGTACGCTCGAGAAAATGGGTTTTAAATCGTTTTATAACTCTCTCTTCTTTATGAATAGACTATAATTACAAGAAACTCCTGTTTTTTCGTTAGATTTAAAGTGCACGCAACCACTACCCATTCGTTATAATTTTATGTTTCATTAAATACTTTTTAATTTTGGAGACAAAAGTTGGGTGGCTAAGGAGATGAGAGGGATATTTGCAAATTCAAACCTTTTTAACCAAAGCTTCTAGGAATATGCTATTTTCAGGGGCTAGATTCTGGGCGTAACAGAACGATCATACCCTGAGAAGTGATCCATCGCACAAAAGTCATGCGAACAACGCACGGTGGTCGATTTTCAGAAAAACGCGGACACAACTTGAAAAATTAAAAAATTCAAAATGTGTCTAAATTTGCCCTTATTTGGTTGTCAAGATACCAGGCGAATAGTTGGCCAAAGAATAAACTATGCTTTTTACGAGTTTGATATTACGCATCAGTATTCAACATCAAATTTTAAATACCACACCGTAGTATTCAACTGTTGATATCTCGAAAACAGGTGAAGATCGACATAGACATAAAAATGCTTAGAATTTCAAAACAGAATGCAAAAATGCAATAATATACTAGGTGTTTCATTTGAAAGTTTCGGTTGGCATTATTTTTAATATACCCTATATACATAAAAATATACTAGTATACTGTAACACTTATATATTGTATCAATTACTTTAAAGTAAATTTGATTGTTCTAAACTAACAGTTTTAGTTTAATTTAGCCAATTAATAAATATGTATCTTTTACCTTCTTAAAAATGTCTTAAGGTAAATCTGAAAATTCACACGATCATCCTGTTTATCAGCTAAAAAAGAATAAATGCTTACTTATTTAAATATTGTAAACTATTTATTTTTTTATTAAAAATAAATATTTTGTACGATTAAATTACAATGTGGAAGTTTTTTTTTAATGTCCGCATTTTTACAAAAATCGATTACTGTGTGACTTTCGTACTTTACGAGACGGTCAAGTTGGCCGTAGAATGCGCATTAGCGAGTAAAATATCAATCGGTCACGTGATGGTTTCATCCAATAGCGTGCTCTGAAATCATACGAGTGACGTTTTTCACACGAGCTTTCCTACAAGTCCATACTACTGGGTCTAGTCAAGACAACGGCTTCGCTCAAAAATTGTTGTTGGAGGCAACTCTGCGCGTGCCCATAATAGATTGGTGATTCTTTGGTCGTCTCGTCACTGCTTTTAAGTGCGTTTATTGGTTGAAACTGCTTCCCCTCTCTCAGGCGAACAATCACTTCCTATGACTTCCAGAATCGGTCCCCAGAAGGGTTAAGGGGATGAACGGGAGTAAAAATACTTGGTGAAAGGTGGAGGGGCGGGGGTAAAGAAGGTAGTACCATCTAAGAACCTCTGATTTTGTTTAAAATTGGTATATATAGGGGTTTTTGGGGACGAGAAACAACTACGATAGATTTTCATTTAGTTTTTAAATTTATAGATTTCGAATGGGTAGTGGTAGTAATTACGTGCACTTTAACGAAAAAACAAGAGTTTTTTGCACTTAGTGCAAAATGAACATCCTGATATTCGGCTTTTCACACGAGGGGTGCAACCTAGGGTGACGCCGTTTCGTCCTTAGTAGGGACTCATCAGCTAGGCGTACCACAATAACAGAAAATTCGCTCGCTCTTTTACGCCAAAAAATTCGACAAAGCGCAGAGAATTTCTGTCGAGTATCGACCACGGCACCCTCTGTGTGAACTACCGATAATCAAGAAGAGTACCCACTGCATAAGCAGTAGGTGCATGGCGTAGCTTCGACCCTGCGAGAGACATATTAAAATGCCTTTGCCGAATTTTTTGGTGTAAAAGCGTGAGCGAATTGTCTGGCATTGTGGTACACCTAGCTGATGAGTCCCTAATAAGGACGAAACGGCGTCGTCCTAGGTTACACCATCCGTGTGATAGTCGAAGATCGGGAAATACTTATTGCTTTTTCTTTAGATTTATAAAAATCCTTACATTAAACCTCAGACACCCTTTATATTCGTCTGGCACATATAATGGCGAATTTTCGTAAATCTGCGTGCAAAGAAAAATTTATGGCCGAGGTCCGAAAACTCATTTCGTTTTTTATGACTTTCCAGAATCACCTCATCCCTTATAACGAAACGGCGGGAACACTGCCCAGCAATGATATTCTCACCCTGAAAAATATTAGGCAAAATTCAGCAGGACTGTATGCCTGTTCAGCAAGAAATTCCGAAGGGGAGACCTACAGCTCGCCGTTTGAATTGTTCATACAGTGTAAGTATTATAATAGACAGCTTAAGTTGGTGATGACACGTAGGAGGGGTCTACTCAAAGACGTGGAATTTTCTGAGTCGGACGTATTTGCCTTTTTTTAATCTCTTCGGCAAAACTCGCTACGTTTTGTCCCATAGCAACGTAGAGCAGGCCTTATAGAACGTAAGCTTGTGTCTGGTCTGAAGATTATGCTTGCTAAAAACTGGACCTTCATAAAAAAGCTCAACGCCAGACCGCAGAGATTGGACTCTGATATCGGATGCAATGCAATTAAAAATCAATAACGTCCCGCTTCATTCTAAAAGCTCCATTAAATGTTTAAGCTTTCAAATCGGCAATAAATGAAATTTTGATGAACATGTCAAATCGGTCACTAAGAAAGCTTTTTTTAGCTTGAAGATGTTTTACAGAAGCAAGAACCTTAAAGGCACTTTAACAGAATCTCTCGTACTATCACAGTTTAATTATTGTGATTTTGTATATTATCCTTTCTTAACGGAATGTAATAAATCAACAATACAAAAGATACAAAATTGCTGTGTGCGATTTACTTGTTCCTTAAGGAAATACGATCATTTGTCTGAGAATTATAAGGAATTAAATACTCTTAAAATAGCCAATTGCGTTCATTTGCACTTTGCTACATTCGTGCACAAAATTATAAAGGTCTCTACTCCTAGCTACTTGCGGTCAAAGCATGTAACCAGATCTACAATTCACAACCTTAATACAAGGTTTTTAGATATATTAAGCCTGTCATGTATTCAACAAACTTAATAGTGATCTGAAACTTATAAAAAGTTCTAATACAAATGGCAATACAAAAACAACTGTTGTGTAGCCTATACGGCTAAAGATAGTTTGGTTTATTCTGTATAGTAATTGGACAACAATATATAATATCGTTAAAAATATCATATATATTTTATTTTATTTTTTTAAATATATTGTCTTTACAGTTATTAGCTTTGGTTAATTAGTATTATTTTTTCGCTCTCCTTGTTTTTTTTTGTAATGTTAATTGATTTAGCTCATTCAAAGGTTAGGTGTAAGAATAGTCTGTGACTAAACCTCGCCTTATTCTGTAAACGTCGATTAAATAAATAAATAAATAAATAAATATCGGAATTCGAGCGCAAGTCTTTGTTTTTTTTACAGATAAAAAAAAGACACATCTATGACCAACTTAAATTGAATAGTTTTATTTTCTATATAGGTACGGTGGAATTTTTTATTGTGTCATTCGGAACTTTGGGTACATAAGTTCAGCATAGCCTGACTTTAATAAAGTCGACACAGCCTGATTTTAATAAAGTGGGCACTATTTGTGACGGTTCCGCATGCAACTAATACACATTTTTAGGCAGTATACCCACCACTATGAAATTACTGGAACAAATCCTGGCATTTTTTGTGTGAATCCCCCCTCCTCCCCATTGTAAAACTATATAACACTTACATCTGCCCCTCCCCCCTCCTTGTTGCGTCACGTAATTTATGGATGGCCCCTAAGTGCTTACCTGACGTTCTAGCTCCTATTAGTCCAAGAGCCCGCAAAAAAAACATGCAAGAGTTTTGGAAAGGCTGACATTTTCAGAATGTACTATACTTTGTCCATATCAAAGAACTCTAGAGTCAGCAAGCTGGGTATGGGGACACCCGGCGGTAGGGCGTTAGCGAATTTGTTAAAATAATGGGTATTTTCAAACAGTTTTGGAAAGACTGAAAATCCATTTATTAAGAGCTGATGCACTCCCAAACGCAAAAGAGACAGTCAGACTAGAACGCGTGACGTCAAAATCGCTCCAAACATGTCAAAAAAATTAGTTCAATGCAACTGTTTTGGAAAAGTTGAAACTCAGCCATATTATAGTTTGTGTAATTACATTTATGAAAAATATACTCAGACTTGATGTTATTGGGACCGACGCACTCAGCGGTCAATTAAAATATGGTAACTTAAAAAAACCATATTGAAAAATGTTTTCTTACTTTTATATTTATCATTGGATTTTAATGCCTGAAAGACTTTTGGAAAACTAAAATAATTTACTTGAGGACCTATTATGAAAAAATTTTATTTTAAGAATATTCAAGATTTTTGAAAAGAGGGCATAATAAATCATTTTTGTCCAAGTTTATACCCGCTTGTTGATCGCTTTTGCTTATTTTGCGTGTGCAAAATAAAATCCAACAATGTAATGTTAACAGTTATTACCTTCTAGCTACACCGACCGCTTGAAAACAATAGATTTTGCGTTTATCGGGTCTTAAATTGGATATAGGCGTAGCAATAAAAATTTAAATAAATATTTTTTCAATTATGTTTTTGACGAATAACTGTAGATTTAGGTTTTTTACCTTTTCAAAATATAAATGTCATATTTTGCTTAGATAAACAAGATAAGAAAATCCGCCCCATTGCGGTGGGGCGTTGGAAAAATTATTAAAATAATAATCGGTATCTGCTGTTTTGGAAAGGCTAAAAATGCACTTCTGATGCTCTCCTAACCCAAAATCATGCTGTCAGACAGTATACTATAAGAACGCATGAGTCAATGCTGCCGTATACTTGTCAAAAAAAATAATTGGATTTAACTGATTTAGAAAAGTTGAAACTTAACCATATTGTAGTTTGTGTAATTTCATTTATAAAAAAACCAGTTAGATCTGTTGTTATCGAGACGGACGCGACGCAGACGTAGTCGAAAATTGATTAAAATATAATAAACATATATTTTAAATATTCTAAGCTGCTCCTGAACTAGCCAAATATTGGCGCCTTTATATAAGGATGGTTTAAAAATGTGTGTATAAACACCACTAAAAATTTTATTTTAAAGCGATTTAAGAAAGTGGCTTATTGGTTTAAAACCCATTTTAGGACCGTTCTAAATACTTTAAAAACGCTTTAGCGTATTTCTACCAAACTAAAGAAATACTTAATCCTGGTTTTCCGAAAAATATGTTGTTAACTAAGTTGTTTTATTTGTTTTTTTTTAACTGACATATTTAATGACATTTAATGAAGGATGTATAAACACTCGGAGAAAGCGATTTTATGTAAAACTGTCCTTATATAAAAGCGCCTTTAGGTGCGTATAAAATTAGTAAATGTTATATAAAACTAGATTAATTTATGGAAACCTTCACAATTTTTAAGCCTTCCAAAGCCTACTTGATTGATCATTCAGTTTAAAGCCAAAAAAGTATTATAGAAAAATGTGCTATTTGTGTGTTTTGTATTAAAAACAAGATACTATAATTCCGTTTACGACATTAACTCTGTCAATATGTCAGTCGGTCCCTAAAATGCGTCACGATAAGGGTCTATTATATAATAAAGTAGTTTTGCCATCAGTCAAAGGGTCAGTCATTTTTCTGTTGTCCCGTCAGACGAAAATATTGTATTTTAAAAAAGTGGACTTACCTGGATTTGGATATTATTTGTTATTAAAGCAGTAAATCTTCGATAGCATATCGCGTGGTATCCTTGAATCTGCATAGGAAATTGTGGCAAAACTACTTTATTATATGACAGCTTGTTATCCTGACGAATTTTCAGGACCGACTGACATGTTGAAAGCGTTAATATCTTGTTTTTTAATGGAAAGCACATAATTAGCACATTTTTCCACAATATTTTTTTGACACAACATAAGTGACGCGGTCAAGAATATCTAAAATGCCTTGAAACTGAAAGATCTATCCAGTAGGTTTCCATAAATTAATCTAGTTGTCTATGCCATTAACTACGTTTATACGCACCTAAAACCGCTTTTATATAAGAACGGTTTTAAATAAAATCGCTGACTTGAAACTGATAATAATCAATCAAGTAGGCTGTGGAAGGCTTAAAAATTTGAAGTTCCATAAAATAATACAGGTATCTATGACATTGACACATTCAACCTTTCGCCAATATTTGGCTAGTGTCAGGAGCGGCTTAGAGTATTTAAAATATTTCTATTATATTTTAATCAATTTCTGACTGCGGTTGCGTAGCGTCGGTCCCGAGAACAAAAACTCTAACTGTTTACTTTTGTAAATTAGTTGCATTAAATTAATTTCTTTGACATATATACGGCAGAGCTGACTCACACGTTCTTATATTATACTGTTTGACAGCATGATTTGGGATTAGCAGAGCATTAGAAGTGAATTTGTAGCCTTTTCAAAACAGTATGAGGATACCGATTATTTTATTAAGACTTTTTCTAACGCCCCACCGCAATGGGGTGGATTTTCTTATCTTGTTTATCTGTGCAAAATATGACATCTATATTTTTAAAAGGTAAAGAAACCCAAATTTACAGTTATTCACCAAAAACATGGCAAAAATATTTATTTTAAATCTTATTGCTCCGCCTATATCCAATTTAAGACCCGATAACCGCAAAATTTATTATTTTCAAGCGGTCGATGATAGCTAGAAGGTAAGAACTGTTAACATTACATTACTGGATTTTATTTTGCACACGCAAAATAAGGAAAAGCTATCAACATGCGGGTATAAACTTCTCCAAAAATGATTTATTATGCCAACTTTTTAAAAAATTGAAGTATAGATTATTAGGCAAATTCATTGGCCAACGCCATCTTGGATATTCTTAAAATGAATTTTTTTGATACAGAGCATTCAAGAAAATTATGTTAGTTTTCCAAAAGTCTTTCACGGGTTAGAATCCAATGATAAATGAAAAAGTTACAAAACATTTTTCATTATGGTTTTTTTTAGTTACCAAATTTTAGTGGACTGCTGACTGCGTCGGTCCCAATAACATCAAGTCTGACTATTTTTTTCATAAATGTAATTACACAAACTATCATATGGCTGAGTTTCAACTTTTCCAAAACAGTTGCATTGAACTCATTTTTCACATGTTTGGAGCGATGCTGACGTCACGCGTTCTAGTGTTGTAGTGTCTGACTGTCTGTTTTGCGTTTACCATTATACACCGCCGTGTGTCCTCATACTCAACTTGCTGACTCTACAATTCTTTTATATGGACAAAGTATAATCCATCATGAAAATATCATCATTTCCAAAACTCTTGCACGTTTTTACGCGAGCTCTCCGACTATATTCCTGACATTGTTTTTATCTAAACATGCTCATATCATGCCACTTATAAAGTTGACAGGATTAAAGTTCGGCAAAAACATTATAAAAGTCGACATTATTTTGACAGCACGCTCGCCTGAATAACTGGCCGGATAGCCCGAATGTAACCAAGAAGAGCGCGAACAATTTTGCCACAATAATCATTATTGATAAAAATAGGAACTTATCCGTACATTATAGGCTGACTTTAAAAAAGTCGGCACTATTTTTGCCAGTTCCGCACAACTTTTTCATATTTTAGGCCTTTACCCTGTTATGCGATGGCGCGGCGCAGCGCTCTTATTAGTATAGGAGCCAGCGGCCGAATCGACTGAGGTGTTTTAACAAGACTAGAATTTTGTAAACATATGTTTAAATAGTCGTTATAAAAATGGTAATGACCTGCCAAACGATAGCGGGTTGCGTCCTTAAAAAATTAATTTTTCAATATTCGAAAGAAAAACTAAAAATTATTCCGTTTTAACAAAGCTATAATTTTAATATGTTTTGTAATAAAACAAAGTTATGATTGTTTTCCAAAAACCAAAACTACACTTTTTTGCACTCGACGCGCGTTTCGCTAACAACTTTAGCATCATCAGGAGATGATAAACAATAAACTAAATTAACCTACGCTCTATCTTATATACAATCTTTTAATGGGCGGAGATAAGACTAATAATTTGTGATTGATCACGATTTTTAATCCTATCTCCCCTCGACTAAAGAATAAAGTGTACTAAACGGGTTGGGTCCTCTATCTTTATTTAAACTATTTCTGGATTTAATGATTTCCATACTTTCATATGCATTCAAAATTCTTTTGTTTGTTACACTTTTTAGAAGTTTTAGGTTATCTAATGTGAGTCTATGATTGATTTCAAAAGCATGCTCGGCCACACTTGACTTTTCTGTTTTTCTGTAGTTTAAGTGTACTAAATGTTCGTTAAAACGTGTTTGAATAGAGCGTCTCGTTTGGCCAACATATTTTTTGTCAGAATCCATGCAACTAATTTCGTAAATTCCACTTTTTTCTAGAACTGTAATTTTATCCCTGGGATTTCCTAGTAAACTTAATTTAAGACCGGTGTTATTAAATACTTTTTGTAATCCTTTCGTATAATTAGAATTATAAGGAATTGATAAAGATTTTGAGTCGCAGGTATCTTTTTGTCTGAAAAAAGTGGAATTCCAAAAGGTCTTTTGAAAGACTCTTTTGAAGACAAAGACTTAATAAATAAGCTGATAAATAGACATTCTTTTCAAAAGACCTTTCGGAATTCCACTTTTTTCAGACAAAAAGATACCTGCGTCTCAAAATTTGTTACAATTCCTTATAGGAGGTTGCAGGGGAATAATAGTGTTTATCACCGTTGTTTAACTATTGAAGGGGATAAATCCACTTTTCCTTAATACTCCTTTTTGTCTAGGGGGGGGGAAGGCTTGAGACTTAAGGTTCGTTTAGGGGGGGGGTGCACCTCAAGTTTTTTTTTTGAAAAAAATACAATAAAGTAAAGATAACTTTAAAAAATATCGTTTTTTTTTTAAATCCCTAATGTAATCCTGAGCCATAAATTGCGCCGTAGCGTAGGCAAAAAATATTTCGATAATGGCCTCAAAATTAAAATTTTTAAGAAAACAAAGTAAATTAAGACAGGAATTTAATCAATATATTTAAATAACATATTATTATATAATAATAATTTTTAAGATATTACGGCTGTGAGATAGGGTTTTGACTGTAAATGTGACAACACGGTTTAAAGTGTTTTTATGTGAAATTACGCAAATAAATTTCGACCGTTCCATCATTAGTATCACACATTTTTTCTTATCTAACAAAAATTTTTGTAAAAACTGCCAAATGAGGATAAATGCGGATAAAACGCAAAAACAAGTCGATTGAGTTTTTTTCTGTGCTTTAGAGTCATACTAAAAAAAAGAATTACCGCTTTTATACGGTGAAACCCAACTTTTTTTTAAAAAAAATTCTCTCAATTGTAACCAGCAGAATCGCCAGTCCTTTTGCATAGTGCCTTGCAATAGATGCATGAACATCTCCTAAAACCTTAGCTTTGTTAGAGCAACATAAAAAATTCATAAAATATAGTGAGTATATGCCCGCCTGTCACGGAGATGCAACCATCGAAAACGCCTGTCTATTATGTTTGGATATTAGACGTAGACACTATAAAACATATTAAAAATATAGCTTTGTTAAAGCAAAATAATTTTTAGTTTTTTTTTTTAATTTTGAAAAATTTATTTCTCAAGGACGCAATACGGTATGTTTCGATAGGTCAATACCAATTTTATTAACGACTATTTAAACATATCTTTACAAAATTCTAGCCTTGCTAAGACACCTTAGTCGATTTGGCTCTGGCTCTTCTAATATATAGTCCCCAGGCAGGCGGCAGGCGAGTACAAAAAAATGGGCTATCACTTTGAAATTTTTATGATAGGTAGAGGTAGGTTTAGAAATACCAAAAATAAATAATTGCGACCTATAGGGTGAATCATTGCAATATGGCAACACTGTGAACAATAAAACCTTAACGGTGGGATTCACTAAAAGGGTTTAGTCTATTTTAAGTAGTATAAGTAAAATTTTTGGTTTTAAGCATTTTAAACCAATCTTCCTTAAGTTTTGGACATAGTTTGATATAGAAGAATAATTTTAATAAATTTTATTATTGAATAATCTTCTTAACACAATCTTTTCTTGGATTTAAGAAGAAAGTTTTAATTTAGAAGGAAAGAAAATTTAAAAATTTAAACCCTTGCGGGGTTGAGCTGTATAATTTGTGCTGCACCTTCAATATTGTTAGTACAAGTTTTATGGGTAATATTGTGAATGTCAAAAATACAGTGGCTTGCGCAGAAATTCTTTAGGGGGGAGGGCTGAGCAACCATTTTATTATTATTTTGTAGGGAAATTAAATATTTAGGAGTGCCCACATATTCAATGGCTCTGCGGGGGGGGGGCTTGAGCTTCGCCCTACCTACTGAAAAAGACAATGCTATAAAATATAAAGTATGGAATACATCACAAAACAGCAACCCTGGAAAAAATTTTTCAAAACGATCTAAACCACTAGTGCTGAAAAGTTACGTCTCTGCACGAATTTTGTATTGCTGTTTGTATGTAACTATTCTATCTTACGTGTCATTTTGTAGCATTATTATGGAATCTTTGCGTATTAAATAACTTCCGTCGCGTGCGGAAAAGTACCACTTTTTGCACTCGTTAGATAAATACCTATATTGTCCTAGCGTTTATAGTACAGGAGATAGTGGCGTTTATGATGTTTTAGGCGTTTAGGCGGCACTTCCATTTTTTTTTGTTTAAATAATCTAAGGAGTAAAAATAAAATTTAGTGCAATCGTTGTTCCCTAGGGGTTGTTCCAAAAATAACGAAAAAATGATCCTTCCAGTTTCTTGGATGACATATTTTGATTGTTTTTAGGTGACATATGAAAATTTTGTTTTTTCTCGTTTAAAAAAACTAGACACCAAAAACTTTTTTTTCAAATAGGACTTACTAATCTTGAAATAAAGTCATTTAAAGTTTTAATATTTACAGTGTTGCCATATATTTCAGGTAACAGGTGGAAATTTTTCATTTTTTATATCCCTAAAAATACCTCTTCCTAGGATGGAAATCTCAAACTGTTAGCCCTTTTTTTTGACAGGTCCTATATTTTAAGGTCTGAACTATTATTGGGTTACTGGGACTATCCGAAAACTACATTAGGGCAGTGCTTTCATGTGCGCGGTTCTATCAAAATAATGTCGATTTATGAGTGTCAAAATATGAGCATGTCAAGATAACATATTTAAATGACACCAATGTCAGAAACCTTTTAAACTTCGTAAGGAAATGTCAAAAATAGTGCCACATTGATTAAAGTCAAGCCATGCCGACTTTATGTCCCAATAAGAATCAATCGTCGCAATACTACTAAAGGATTACTATTTGCTCTATATTAATATGGTTTATAATAAATTTGTTTTATATATAGACTTATTCGGTTCATGTTGGGGTATTGTCGAGGGTATTATACTCAGCCGTAACGATAAAAACGGCAAGAATTCCTTTTATAAAAGGGATTGAATTTTAAACGAAAAGATAATGCAATATCACCAAATTCCAAACTTTATATGTGACGCAAAACTAAATATTACAAAAATAAATATTACGTGCTCTTACATTTGCATTTCTCACCGCGTTTTTGATCTCCACGATATCTTCATAGCATGTAACGTTTTGCAAGATGGTCAATTATAATTATTATTAATATGTTACCAGTGCACGTTTTCTAATTCTTCAGACAATTCTCCATAACCTATAAATGTTTCCACTTTTTGTTTAAATTCAATACTATAGAACGATATTTATTTTATCTTTTTAAATATATATTTGTGTTTGGAGGCTAACTATTGTTTAAATTACCATACTGAGTGACAAAGAAATGTAAACAACCATCTATTATATATTTTATTTATTTTATGCCTTAATGTTCACGAGCCAATACTTAAAAAGTGATTAGGTGTTTACTTAAATCGAAATCGAGTTCAATAATGTGTCGGAGAACCTCCATTTTTCATACCTTCATTCGCACGCCAGGGCATTGTTCTAATGAGCTGGTCTGTAATAACACAACCTGGAAGTATCGCACTGCATCCTGTATCTACCTCTTGTTTAGGGGTCACCAGGGTCTGAGGGCGATTCTGTAAAGTTAATAGAGTGCGGTAATTTCTCATTAAAATAGGAGATTTTTCAGCATCTGAAGGTATGAATAAATATGTGGTTCCACTACATCCTGGATGAAACGGATTGCTGACATGTTACCTCTATTAAAGTAAATATCCGTCTTTGACCCCGTGGCTTTTTTTTGCAATGGTGCAGGGAAAGAAACTTGAGTAGGACCAAGAATGAAATCTATAGCGATAAACCTCGCTTTTGTTTTGGTTTACATGTTGGGTAAGAGTAAGAAAGCGACACTTTATGAAATAGGCCCAAATAGCATTTTTCCGTCTTTCGACTAGTTCTATACGGCATCTAAGGTCAAAGGGAGTATAAAATATAGTAAGTTGACGACTTTAGTGGTTTAAGTCAAGGATTATACTTTACCTTTTATTGCTACGACGTCCTATCTTGCATAGATGGACGTAAGTCGTCGAGATAACATTTGGAGCCGTTCAGTGCAGATTCCCGACAACGCTTCGACTTCGTTAAGGAGAACGTTGGCATGTAGTACAAAGTAAGATGTTAGCCCGTCTTCTGAACTTGTAGTATCTGAGTTAGTAAAGTTTTTGACGACGGTTCAACGTCTGTGCTGCCAACGTTGCAATCAGTAAAAACTACGACGTCCGTTCCACGTCCGTTATGCGACAAATATAAAAAATTGTATGTGGCGATGATATTTGACCTACACCTGATGGTTTTTCAACGTTGGAGTTTGCAATACAACCCAAAGTAGTGAAAATTAGACTTTTTTTGCATCTTCGTGCGTGCGGTACATTTTTGTGTTATAACTAATAATGCCAAAAAAAAACAATTCAAATATTCAATTTAAGCATAGCTATCACAGGAGCTAACAGGAGGTGTAGATCAAGCTTTATGATTAATTTGGGTAGAAGCTCAACTTTGAACTTACCTTAACCAGGCATTAAAGCAGTTCACCACAAACCGTTGTATGTTGTGTATCACTTATGTTGATCACTTAGCGTCTTATATAAACGTGCTTGTAAAACATAAAATGGAAGGAAAAATGAAAGGCAGTTAGAAAAGGCGCAAAAATTGTCACAAAATTTAGCGGGTTAGAATGTTTGGCATTCCGATAAAACTCACTGCTGCCACCGTTTTGGATCTTGTTCCGATGTCGGACAGACGTAGTGGAGGAATCTTTTTTGGAAGCAAAGTTCTCTAAACAGATTAAGTTAACCAAACATGACCAGAGGTCAGACCAACCAGATCGAGTCAAACTTACACGGCTGGCGACCTCTAGGATCTTGCAGTAGCGTCACTGTAGACGAAACCAACGTTTCATCAGAACAGATGACCGATTAAGTAAACAAAAATTCACTAGGAGTTAGAAACAGTCAGATTTGAAACATAAAACTGGAGTTTCAGTAGAAATCTGGCAAGTTTACTGGAATTCTCTGACGTAGCCATCTTCTCCTGGCGGTAGTTGTTGATAAATAATAAAACTGATCGGAAATTTTGTATTTTTGTGTGAAATATCATGAAATCTCATGAACTTTGCAATAAAATATTGTTGAAATGTCTAAATATATCATTTAGGTATAATTTAAAAAGAAGTTTTTTTTAATAAAATAATATTTTTTATTGAAATGGTGAGAATGCGGGGGCGAGGCTTATTACTACGTTTTTATTATTCTTTCGGACCTCAATTCTTTATGCACTTCCTTCTTCCTCTATTAAAAAAATACAGTAACATTTTTTACAGCATGCTATGTATTGTTTTTTACTAACTGATCTGAATTTTCATAGAGAAAACCCAGAAATATCGTACTAACGACATTTTCGTAAATCACCAAAAATCTAAAACGGACGAGTCGATTTTTAACACACTTAATAAAGAACGGTTTTATCTCCGTCTGCAAACATTTTCAGCTTCACTAGACGACTGATCCCTAAACGGGCTCAGAAAGAAGGTTTATTACAAAGTATACGAAACTGCACTGGTGTGGCCTAAAAACTTGCTTAGGTGTTGTCCGATGTTAGACTGGGTCGAGCTCTACATTATATTTTTTTAAAAAAAAGTCAGGAACCTTTTATTTCAGTGTTTATTACGTTTCGGCTTTTTAGGTTACGTTATAAGTTCTATTATGGCAGCGGACTGACGACATTTTTGCCTCTGAATACGTAATTCTTTATTGTCAACAGTTCGCATGTCAAATAATTTGTTGTAGTTAGTTTGAAGTAACAGTTGAAACTAAAACTAAAACAATTTATCAAATAGAGATCCAAAAAAATTACGTCAGTCCGCTCATAAAAAAATTGGACTATATTAGCTGTTAAAATTGTAATATTGGCCAAATTCTCATCTGTTTGCAGCAAAAATTTGCGAAGTGGTTTTAAATAAGAAATAAAAATGTAATTATTTAGTCAATCAAGGACCTTATCAACAAAACAATAAATTTTCATTATGTTGCGCCGCCCAGTAATTTATTTGGTCATTCTAGCGGAATCAAAATACTATGACCACAACTTTATACTTTTTATATTTAAACAAAAAAAGTAACTACAAAAACTACTCCAAAATAGTTCTTAATTATTTTGGCAGTTATGTTCTTAATTTGTTGATACAACAAAGTCAGATTTCCTGGCTTATTCATAACCGTTGCAGAATATAAAAAGAACGAATAGTCCATTCCAAATTACCGCAAACCAGTTTTTTGACACTGGCAATGAGAGTTTTATTAGATACTGTTTAATTGTCAGCCACCATATTAAAATTGGTCCGGATAATTTGAAATAAGCTGTTCATACTTCTTGTTTTTGTAATTTCTGTTGATCTGTGAGAAATTCTGACTTATCTATGGTTTTAGAGCCCACAGTACCTATCTCAGCTACCAATGTCAGCATTTGTGGACAGTTGTTAAAGGCTTTTTTTAGCAATGTACAAGCTTCAGGAAAGGAGGTTTTAAAAAGTTTTCTTTGTTTCCACAAGTTATTTTCATATGCATTAAATGTATTTATAAAGCATAGAGTTAAAAAGATCTGGCATTGTTTCTTTTCAAGCACATTTAATTTCGTGGATCAACAATTTTTTAGCTTTTTGATTTATTAATTCCTGCACTCTTAAGCTTCATCAGATATGAGGCCAACTGGAACTTAAATTTGCCCTGCTTTATTTTAGGACGGATATTTACCAATAGTTTTATCTAAAACTGGTTCTTTTGCATTCAACCCATTTTCGATAAAATAAGCTATATATATATATATATATATATATATAGATACTTTATTTACGCCATAGTGGAATACCCACCTCCTGAACTGCTTTACAAAGTGCATAAATATTGTCAAATGGTCTTCGTTGGTCACGCAAATATTAAATAACTTCCTTCACTCGTATGTATGTATGTAATGAAATCTTGTACTTAATTTTGACCAACTTCCACATATCGGATCGGCTTCACATTTGGCATGCTTATATATATAATTGCGGTGAGAACATAATAATATATTGTGATAAATTTGACAGCTCCACCCCTACTCGAAGGGGGTGTTGGCGGAAAGTATGTTCGATTGCGTAGTAACTTTCACATATCCGATCGGCCTCAAATTTGTATGCTTATATAGTTGCCCTGATATAAGAATAATATGGTTTTACGAACTTGATAGTTCTTCCCTACTCGAAGAGGGTGGAGGGGGTATAGTTAAAGTACGCCAGATTTCGTTCATATTTGGTGTGTGGGGGCATTTGGGGATGACGATATGAAACTTTTAATCAGATTTTGAAAATTTATTATGGCGGATTTTTAATTATCCGATTTATTTTAAACTTGGTGCGCATTCATAGTTCGCCTGACAATACAAAACTCTGTTATTGTTGTTTAAATCTCTCCCCATTTAAGGGTAGGGAAGAGAAAAACTGCTTTTAAAATTGGTATACGTGCATTTCTTTTGGGAAAAGGAATATTATAATATATGATTTTGGGCTAAATTTTTTAATTCAATTTAAGCTGACTGCTACGTATCAGATTAGCTTTTAATAGGTTAAGACAAAACTAACAGGAAAAAAAATTTGTAATACATGTTTGGCTAAATTTTTAGTTGAAAATTCGCCATCTGACACCTTCAATAAAACGCTATATGTCGTGTATCGTTGGTTGATAGATAAATAGAAATTTCGTACAACTAATAATCGTGAGTATGTACCTTCTTGTCTTTATAATATGTCTAGGTTTTTAAAGCCGCAGTAGGCTTCAAAGATCTCCCCGCTACTATCAAATGAATCGGACGAAAGCATTTCCAAATAGCCAGTTAAAACCCCAGTTCCTCGGTAGCTCAGTTGGTAGAGCACTAGACTGGTATTCTAGATGTCCCGGGTTCAAATCCCGGTCGAGGAAAAACTTTTTTCCGATTTATTTTCTCACCGTTTGCCCTTTACGCCACAAACCTTTTCTATGAATTTGTAGTGCTGTCGGCGGCAGGTGATTTCGCCGTTAATGGTGTAGCGAGCCTTCGCTGATGGGAATATAGAATTTTGTAATTTTGCGTTGTGTTTCTTGTTAAAAAAGGGTCTTCTTATGAAAGAATAATAAATACGAGTAGACTAACGCCCGTAATAATAGCTATTCATGTATCTCGGTCATAAAGGAGGCGTTTAACGCCCGCGGCGTGGAAATAAAAACACGAGCCGGCAGGCGACCGTTTTTACACGCTGAGGGTGTTAAACGCATTTTATGACTAAGATACATACAATGTTTTATCCACAACCGCATGATTTTTTGAAAAAAAATGTTTTTAAATATTTCCTGTTGACTGTTCCTGTGACCTGTTGTATGGTTATTTCTGTCATTCTCAATCAAGCAATCTGAGACACAAACAGTTGCTTGTTATTAGCAACCATATCAACAAAGTCATCATTACACATAATGTTGCGTTTTAGTGGCTATTTTTACCGTTTTTCTCGTAAAATATTTATTATGGAATTTAAAGAAAGAGTAATCCCTAGAGATAAACTGGAGGCCGCTGAAGAGGCGAAGACGAATCTTTTGCCGGCCAGATCAAGAAAACTATACGAAAAAGCCTATAACGATTATGTTTTGTGGTGTACTGGTAAAAACATTCCGGAAAGCAAACTAATCGTTAAATAAGACGACGCCTTACTTGCGTACTTCAACAAAAAAGTGAAACAACACAAGCCGTCTAATGTTAATGTTAATGTTAATAATGTTGATATTAGTAAGTACCCAAAATTTATAGCATTTCTGAAGCGTAACAAAATTTTAAGCAAAGAAGATATCGAAAGATTTTTAATAAATGCTCCTGACGAAGTATTTTTATTGGTAAAAGTTGCCTTAAGTTTTGGAATATGTGGGGCGACCAGGCGCGAGGAACTATGCCACCTAGAAGTAGATGACATTGAGGACCTTCAAGAATCCCTTTTAGTTACCATCAAAGAAACAAAACCTTGCCAAGCTTTATTGGGTTTTTCAGAAAATATCAAGCTTTGAGACCAACCATCACACAACATAAGCGATTTTTTGTGTAATATAAAAACAATACTGCTCCAGGCAAGTTGTTGGTAAAAATACTTTTGGGGAGATGCCTAAAAATATAGCCAAATTTTTGAATTTGGCTGATGCCGATTTACAGAACATTGCTTTCGAAGAACCTCTGCCACTCTGCTCGCCGAAGCTGATGAAAACAACGAATATTAAACTCCACGCAGGAAGGAAGTCGACGAAAGTAGCGGAGGGGTACATCGAACAAAGCAGAAGTTCCAAACAAAAAATTGCAAAAAAAAATTATGTCAGGTGCAACTAACCAACAGCCGTCTTCATCTTGCTATGGCCGTTATGGAACCACTATTCCAGATCTTCCACACACAGTAACCACAGCTGAAAGAGAACCAAACGAAAATCGCTTATGGCTATGGCTAATTGCTCTAACTGTATTTTTAATTTTAAATTTAAATAGTTTATTTACTATAGGTAATTTTATTGTTGCATTCATTTAATAAAAATTATTGAAAATACAATTTGCATTGTTTCGTCTACAAATTCAAGAAAAGAGTATTACAAAAAACTATATAATTACTGAGCTTTTCATAAATAATTAAAAAAGCCCGTAAATTTAACACATTCATTTCACCGCGCCCCACAATGGATAAATAAACAAAAGGCAAGTTAGACTGTCGTAACGCTAAAACTCAAAAAATTAAAGTTTACCCTACTTTTCTCAAAAACAACTTCTACTTTGGGTGGCAAAAAGCGTTTCAACAAAGAATAATATGTCAATCAAACTAGCGAATCAAAAGGGCATTTAAATGAAATCTGTAATTTTCCGAGTCACGGCGCGCAAAGGTTTTTAGTTGGGCCCGGGTTTAAATGGAGCAGGTTTTATTCGATTGTCACAAATTGTTAAATCGTTTACTAAAAAGAACGAATGTCAAAAACATATTTTTTTTAACATAACTTCCAAAGGGCCACTCAAAAGATTTGTAAATACACATTTTTCTAAAGAAGATTTATACTGTGTTCCATGTAGCGTTGCGTTGTAGTTGTGTGAGATAGTTCGGCGCCGCTGTTTCGGCATGAGACTGTTTGGCGCCAAAACATTTTGACTCGACAAGTAGTAGTAGTATAGGGGCGGCCCGTGGGCCTGGCAATTAGGCCTCTTTATGGGCCCTTTCTGTCATACCACTTGACTCGACAAAGTATTAATTTAATAAAAATGAGTAAAACAAAACATTTATGTTAAAAAGTTTTGTTTTAAATCATCAGCTCTACCAAACACTGGACAATAATAATCTAAATCTTTTCACAGATGAAAATAAAAACTTGATCACATTTAAGTTACTTATTCTGTTGAGCTTGGAAACACATTTTTCCAGACAAGTCGTTCTTATTTAATTATACAGTCGTTATACATGTTTTTAGGCGTCCCACGTTTTTATTTTGGACTGTTAAAAGGTCCAGATTTATATTTTCCCGTTTTCGGTACAGCTGATGATTTAAAATAAAAGCGTATTACTTAAAAAATTATTTACATATTTCTATTTTTTAGTTTAATTTTTGGCTCATGTCATCAGGTAAACTTCACATTTTTCCAAACTGCACCTGTTTATAAATGGGATAATCCGCCATTTGATTTTATCATAATTGAAGTTTTAGGACAAATCGGTTTATAAGTCAGAAACCCCGCCATTTTGGATCCGTCATTTTGATTTTTTATTGTATTGTGTGGCTTTGAACACCGCAAAGTTTCAATTTTAATACAAATCATTACAATCATTATAAAACAGAGGGTTCGCCGTTTTGAATCCGCCATTTTGATTTTTTTTAAATTTAAATCAAAAGTTTTATTGTGTGACCTTAACCATCGCATAGTTTCACTTTTCAGACAAATTGTTTTATAAATAAGAAAGTTTGCCATTTTGAATTTGCCATTTTAAAATTGGTGTCAAAAATTGAGTGATCTTAAACACAGCAAGGTTTAAAGTCAAATTGGTTTATAGATATGAAAATCTGCCATTTTCGAGCCGCGCTGCACCGCACCGCGCCTTTTTGATTTTTTTTGTAATTAGCAAAATATTAAAATGTATTGTCACCGGAATACTATTCCAAATTTCGTGTCTCCAGCTGACCGGAAAGTAGTTGAAAAAATTGTCGCAAGATTTGAAGCAAACAAAGTCATAAATATAGCAGTCAAGCTAAATAAGACCGTTTAAAAAAAAACTCCACCCAATATACCTTTAAGAGTTTATATTATATTGAAGTTTTCGATTTGGATTCCAAACTCTCCTACGTGAAGCATTTTTATTTTTCTTAATAGTCTCCATTTAACCTTAATTTTAATATATAAATTCAACAAAATCAAAAAATTAACGCATTAATGGAGAATTTTCCTTGTCGGTTTTCAGAATACCAGGTAAAATGGATCACTTAATTTCTTTCGACTCCTTTCATTGTTTCCAACACACAAATGCAGGTTTAAATAGTATGCTTCACAGACTTTTACACGTGCTTATGTCTTCAGAAAATTTTCAAAAAGAAAAAGAAATAATTTACCAAATAGGAATTATAAATAATTTTTATAAGCAATTCATTGACAGACTTTGGAATAAAAAGTACAACAAATTTCTAAAATTAAAACTTGAAGAAATAACTGCAAAGAATCAACAATACACAAACACTGTTGTGTCGAAATCACATACCAAATTTTCAATATTTTGCGATTTCTGATCTTGGCTCCAAATCGGAAAATGTAGATCATATTTTAAAAAAATACTATCCTGACTCTAGAATTGCTTTTAAACAATATCAGATCTTTGCTTTCCAGAACTAAGGATCCTTTGCCGATAATCTCACAGAATGCCATTTATAAATTAAACTATGTCCAAAACAAGTACTCAAGATAATAAATCGTTTGGCACCCATTTAAAAAACACAATTTCTCAGTAGAAAACAATCTTAGACCACTACATGTATTTAATAAGAGTGAGAAATTGAATAATCTGGAAAACATTGAAATCGCCAAACTAGAAATAGATAACAACTTTGTTTGTCTCAGTGATAAGTCCCCTTGTACATACATAAAAGCTGCAAAATTAGTAAATTTATTCACCTTTAAATAACTTCTTTCATCCCTTCCAACAAAAAATTAAAAAAAACATAGAAATCAGTTGTAGACACCCAAATTGATATCTATTACAATCTGTTTTGTGTGTGTTTTTGATTGGATTTCTGCACCCTTTGATATGTGTGATTTCGTTTATATAATAGAATAATACACCAACTAATTGTGAATCTTTGTTTACCTATTCATAACCAAATAAACTTAACACTTATATTTTTCTCTTCCATCTGATTTAGTTTCTTCATCTAGTTTAGTTAGAAATAGTTTTTTTCATATTATAAGCGGGTATATAATATTCTACATAATAGACCTTTTAACTATTGACTGACTGAAAATCAATTAAACGTATAAGTTACAGAGAACTAACAGAGTACCACAATAAATGCAAATAAAGTTCATTTACAGTTTTTAAGTTTCCTTAAGATAGCTCCACAAACACACAAAATTGATTGTGCTATATTTTCTGAAATTTTTCTTTCAAAAATTTGTTTTTTTTTTATGTAAATTTTAACCATTGTTCTACAGGGTTCCTAAGCAAATCCTTAGGGGGCCAAGCAGCCGTGTATAAGACGCAGACAAACGGAAGAGCACATTAGGTAGAAAAGGATGGGCATGGGGCGATGTTGTCACTACATCTTACACGTAGTAAATCCATTCCAGGTTGTTGTTTTCTAATGTTTTCCATTTTCATACCTTTAAGACTGGAGTAAAAATTGTTTTTTCTCGACTTTAATACCAAACTGATGAAAGATATCGTAAAAAAAATATTTTTCGACTTTTCATTTTGTAACCATTGTCCTTACGCACTGTTTACAGGCTGGGGACTGAGATACATGCAAATGCTTAACCTAAAGCGTTCATACACGGCCGAAGAAATCGACTGAGATATTTCCGTAGAAACTTTATCAAGCAAATAGGACGGGTTGACGCCTTCGAACGTCCAACCCCGGTTTTGCACTTTGATTCGAAATCAAAAAGGAGGAACAGTCAGATGTGGGGCCGTGCACAAATTACGAAACGGTGATTTTATCAATTTTTGACCCCCTCCCTATGTAATGTTTTGTAACGGTTCGGCACGCCACTCCCCTAATATTACGTAACGATTTCAAGACCACTATACCCCGCAAAAAAAAAAAATCACTTATTTTCATTCCAAATTTTCTTAGTTTCACACAAATGCAAACGCTGTCGAAAACCCCCTCCCCCCTACGTAACGTTTTGTAGTCCCAGTGGAGGAGGGCGAGAAGATTGATATGTTTTTCTTAAAAATTATACTCTTTAGACCTATTTCTTTGCGTTTCCGAAATTACGTAATTTTTGAAAAAAACTTGTAAGCGGCGCCATTTTTATTTCATGCTTTGTTTTTCTAACATTTTTGCGTTCGGCTAATTTAATTCAAAAATTTTTGCCTGCGGCACCCTTTATCTTCTCACTCGAAACCAAGATCCCCCGTTTTAGAAAAACTGATCCCGTCTTTGTTTCTAAATATTTTCGAATAAAAGTAGAGTATGACCATGGGGGAAATAATTTTTTTCTACGGTATGACGAAAATTTAGAGAAAGTTGAAGAAAAAAATAAAAAAAGTGGCAGAGCTGAAGTTTTTCGTAAAAAAAAATGTTTTTTGTAAAGAAACAGAGCAAAATAAATCTTTTCACCCCTTTTTGGGTGTTGCAAATATTTTTCGCTTTTACCCTCCCGCTAGTTTTGAAGAATTGGTTCGCTACATGTTTCGAGATCATGTCATAAAACACCTCAAAAATATCAAATGTAGTGTAGGGCCAGCTTTATTTAGAATCAATAATATCGCAAGCAAGAGCTCTGCAGGAAAAACAGCGCCGTTTATTGATTTCTTTGGCTGCTAGTGCTAGCTGCATGGTTTGGCCGTTTCCGGATAGATGTCACTAGTAGAGCAGAATCGAAAGAAATTTAATTAAAAGCGAAGATATTTCTTTCTAATTTTAACAACCTCACGAGTTTATTGCTCAGTATCGTAAATAATGGACCCTGCCGCCTCCTTTAAGCAAGAAAAATCGGTGGGTTGGACCTGAAAACATCTAATTTTTAATTAGTTTTTCCTCGATCATCTCATGGTGTGGCCGCCATCTAGCGGAATTTGCAGACATCTTGTCAACGGTTATTATTGCAACTATGAGTTATGCTCACAATGAAAGAGTGGCGACAATTTTTTCTCACGAAAGCAGTCCGGAGATAATAACAAACTGGCACCATTGCTCAATATACCTATTTCTTTTGTGCGCGCGGAACTTTCTATGCCATTTCTGTTTGATTTATTGAAATCCTATCCCTAAGGAAAATCTTAGGAACCCTGTATATGTCCTCCTTTTTTTTTCAACTTTTTAATGTTATTGTTACATCTTGATCTTTTTTTGTTAGTTTGTTATCGCTTTGGCCATAGAAGGTAATTGACTAACCTTAAATTTTCTTTTATTGTTTTGTTTAGTTTTTAATTTTATTTTGGAACCCTTTAAAGTGGTTTCGGTAAGGCCGAAACGTGTTGGGAATATATTTGTCTGGAAACAAATAAGCCATATGTTTTGGAAAACTACGCCTTGTTATTTTCGCCATCTTTTAAAAAAAAATTTTTATTTATTCTATGCAGAACATCAACGAACTTTTGGTTAATCTTTCAGAACTGCATAGCCATCTCGATTGAATAATTGTAACAGAAACATTCAAGATTAAACAAAACACAACAACAATTAAAATTACCAAAAAATCTTTTAAACGCAAACCGTGGATATCACAATCGCTAGTTAAATTAGTAAATAAAAAAGATATACTATACAAAAGAAATACAAATGAACAAACAAAATTTAATTTTACGAGGTACAGAACAATACTTAATGTACTAATAAAAAAGCAAAGATTAAATATTACGAAGCAAAAATTACTTATAATAAGGATTGTTCAAAAAATCAATGGAACACAGTAAAAAATATTTATTTAGAATCTACAAAATTAGAAATAATTTAAATATACGATAAAAACCAACTATTAACTAATCCTAAAGAAATCGAAGACACATTTAACAATTATTTGGCAAACGTAAAAAACTAGCCGCAAAAATAAAAAAAATAAATGGCAACCCCTTGGAAAATAAAAAAAAGCATTGAAAAAATGTTTACTTTAAAACCTACTGATAAAGTTAAAGTAAAACATATAATAACATATTTAAAAAGTAATAAAGCATCGGAAGTTAATAAAATCAAAGTTGAAACAATAAAAAATATAGTCAAGGTCATATTCAACATATTTCAGAGCCTTTGGCTCATACAAAAAATAGTTCTTTTAAAACTGGGGTTGTTTGTGACCTATTTAAAATAACAACAATAAAACCAATATTTAAAAACACAGATAAAAATGTAGTTTCAAACTATAGGTCAATCAAATATATATGAAAGGGTTTTAAATGGAATGCTGCAATTTTTTTTTACAAAATACTCTATTATTTCAAAAATAAATACGATTTCCAAAAGGAAAAAGAAAGCAGTATAGTAGCATCAAAAACGAAACAAGTAAAGAAGAAAACATTGTATTTGGCATACCTCAAGGCACAGGGATTGGTCCTACTCTCTTTACCCTCTACATAGCTTCATAACATCAACTTCAAGGAACGGTCTTGAATTTCTGCGACGATACTGTCATCTTTTTTTGTGACAGATAGGAATTAAAAATTAATACTGAAAGAAACTTAACTGAAATCCCTAACACCTTTAATTACAATTTGTTAACAATACATTTTTATAATACATATTTTCTACCGTTTTCTTGCAATAAAAGAACTTTATCAAATTATGATCATCTTTTAATGAATAACATAACAATGAATTCTACAGATTCTATATAATACTTAGAAGTCCACATTGAGAAACATCTAAAATGGAATATCTATGTGAAAAATACTATAAGAATAATGTCATTCAGATTAAAATATCTTGGATAAATTTTAGATATAAACCATCTAAAAATTCTTTAGTATGGCTTGGTCGAAAGTAGAGTGTAGTACAGCATCCTGGCGTAGGGAAGCGTACCTGATTCAAATAAAAAAAAAACTAAATACTACAAACACATTATTCCAAAAATGAAAAGTACTAGATATAATAAAAATATATTACTAACAATTGAGCTTATTCTGCTTTAAAAATATAAATAATTTAAAACTTCACTCACAAAATAGAAATACGAAATCTGCAGCTCAATACAACATAGAAGAGAAAAAGCATCTAAAAATATAGGTGAGAGATACCACATGTATTTAAATCCAAAAGTCGTCAGTCACTTGCCAAGAGACTTATAAAATCCATAATACAAGATACAATTAATTTAAAATCGTTAAAAAAAGTAGAGAAAACAAGGATTTTTATACTGTCCAGTGAGAAAATCAATAAAATTATGAATTTTTAAAAATAAATTTACATAAAGCCAAGGGTTAAAATAAATTTTTATTTATGTATTTATTTTTACAAAAAAACATTTTGTGAATAAGTGAATAAACTAATGGTATTTATACTAAATTGTAAGGTTGTGTGTTAATTCATCTATGATTAATAGGAAAGAAAAAAAAAATAAAACAAGTATAATTTATCATGTCGGGTGTGCTTGTACAACAGTGCAGAAAAGTCCAGCGCGACGTTGTCTTTCTGGAAGCATATTTTTATTGTGATAAATTGTACTGGTACCAAAAAAAAATCTTCGACGAATTTAAACATTTTTTAAATAATAAATATATGAAATAAATAACTTAAAATCGGAGTATCGTCCCCCTAGATTTGAGGCCAAATCCGCGAAGTTACTAAGTTTTGTTTGCATACATTGATATCTTATATCAAAACCGCCCCTCCCCCTTTCAAATGGCTGTGACCGCCACTGATATATTTATAAATAACAATTTAACTCCACCGAAAAAAAAAATTACATTAAGGTTGTTGCATGTTTGCAAAAATAAAAATTTGGAAATCTGGTCCTCATATCCGTCCGCAAATCAAGATAACGGCGATTAAAATAAAAAACCAACATCATTTGTGTGCGCGATAATATTTTTTTACAAACATAAGTAGTTTTAGGATGAGCTAACTAAATTTTAAAATTTTGAGTAAAAAAATTACACTTTCATAGTTTAGTTAAAATGACGTAGGTTTAAATTAAAAAGTTTCCTTTCTTGTTTGGTTGCCGCCACCTTAATTTACGATAGGCATATGTCATTATTAAAAACTTTTGGAATCGCCATAACTAATTTAACGAAAACTTATATTTTCCAAAGTTTTGTGTATAACTTACGAAAGAAACACATTTTCTACTAAATGTCCGCCATTATAAGTGATCAATTAAAATTTAATTTTCTTACCCAAAAATTTAACATTAATTTGGCTCATCCTAAAACTGATTTTGTTTGTATGAGAATGTTAAAATAATGTTGCTTTTTTATTTTAGTGGCCGCCATCTTGATTTGTGAATGTATAACTTAACGAAACCTAATATTTGAAAATTAAATTAAAAATTTAATTTGAAAGTCAATCAAAGAAAAACTGATTTTTTAAAATTTGGCTTTCATTTTGGTTTGAAGTGACATGTTAACTTTTTTCATGTTTTTAGATTAAGCGGGACCATGATTATTTAGAAAACGTAGAAAACATATTTTTTCCTTTGACAGCCCCCATCTTGGTTTTCATGGTCGAAAAATGAGGAATTAGGTATTACTCTCTTTCTTAAAAAAAATACTCATTTTGCAGTTTTTTTTAAATCCTGCGATCATTAAAGCAACAGTGGCATTTGCATTTAATATTAGTTAAAGTTAACTGATGTTAAGGTTGTCTGTAGTTAGTTTAAATCTATCCAATACCGAAAACTAGAAACAAGTAAAAACGGTGCCATGGATCACAAACTTTGTACCCCATGCATTTATAAAAGATATGTGATAACCATATATGTATGAGCTTAAATATACGCCCTTGCAATGCTTTCGGCGTGCACAACTTTGTAAGCAGGATGTCCTATATGTATGACTATACCTTTCTCTTTTACCCTTTTATGACTCCTATTGTCTTTTTCTGCCGTCAAAGCTTAGCGGTTCTGCACATGCGCGGTCATCGTCATCGGTTAACCAACCAAAATCCAGAAAGACAGCTGTGTAGTTGTCAAAATGTTTCTATTTGTTTCCGTTTTTAGAAAATCATTATTTTCTATTTTTAAATAAATAAATATATGAATAGAAATCATTTTTAGGTATTTTTACTTTTTGTCCTTCAAATTTTAAGAAAAAATAGCTACCAACCTGCGGACCTTCAATTTTGTTATTTGGCGGCATCCACAAACACAGCACGTCTTTTTATGGGGCGACATCTTGAGCTCCAAGGTATGAACAGTTTTTATTATAACTCCTAAAAACTTTCGCGTAACCAAAGATTAAATATATCACAATAAAAAAATTTGCACAAACGAAAACGCGGAAAATGACTATTTATGTGTGATGAAAACAAATCAACAAAAATGGCATCCCGACCGAAGAGCGAAGACGAAGCTCGCGAAACCGGCCGCCTCGTAAAATTTTCGCGCATGTGCATAAGCGCGGAGCTAAGACGGCTCCATGGCCTGCTAGATTTCAGATCTTGCTTACAAGTTTGGCCTGGGAAAGGCCTATATTTAACCTCATACATATATGGTGATAACTGACAATAATGATAAAAATATGTTTACACCAATATTTATTTACTTAATCTAAGATGTTACTTTAGTCCCTCGTTTCAGGGAGTAAAGTGCTACTTTATTCCATAACGGACTAAAGTAAAAAGTGACATAAACAAGTGTTTTTTTATTCTTTTAACCAAGCAATAACTTTTGCGTCAAAAGTTCATTTATTGCTACTTCAGCAACAGCTTCAAGTTCATTTTTAGGTTTAGCGACACGATTTAACGATTTATCCAAAAAAATTTAGTTGTCAACCAAATCTTTCGTACACTTTTCAAATATAGTCCAAACCCAATATTATTTTGACATTTTGTTGTCGGCTTAATATTCTCGACTTTTTTCTGGAATATTTTTTTGTAAAAATAATACAGAAGTGCGAAAAATAATATATAAACCACTGGCGCAGCGAGGGGGGGAAGGGTTTGGGGTTAAAGCCCCCCCCACGAGAACCCTGGTTATGGTCACATTTTTACTTCAAATAAAGTTTTTTTAATTATTTATCCTTAAACCCCCCCCCCCCCTTATTGGGTGTACCAGTGTATAAACCTCTGGACTAAAGGGTCTTTTTGTCACTCAACGAATTGTATCCCTCCCTTCGGTCGGGCACTTTTCGCCTCGGGATAAAAAGTTACGCTTTAGTCCCTTCTTAAGTAAAGCAACACGCTATTCTTTAAATTAACCTCTTCTTCCACTTAATATTAACAAAATTAGATTTTAAATTGAAAAGGGCATTTTTATTTAACTAAATATGTACTGAGATTAAATAAATTTAATAAAATCCTAATCCAGAAATAGTAGCACACATAAGGAAACGTATTAAGTCATGTTGTTATAACAAGGATGAACTTTTATTGAATAGAAACAAATCGGGAATCGTATCAAGTCAAGCTAAGCCTTATTCTACGAATAACCTTTTATTTTAATGAAATCAAAAAATAAGTACTTGTTAGATACGAGTACTAATCTTCTTTTTTCAATATTATTTAATATATTTTCAAGTTATTTGCTATAAATTCAAATTAACCAACGTTTTAAATTCAACCTAAACTAATTTACTCGTGTTAGTAGAAAACCCTGTATTTAATAGGGATTATTTGCAACGCTTAAAATTTTAACAACTTTGACAGCCGCTGCGGTAGTATTTAACAACCACTACCACTACCACTGATTGATTTTACCAGAGATTTTGAAACACTTTAAAAACTGTCGCTGTTAAAAAAATTTAAAGATGAGAAAAAATAAAAAATTTGGCTTAATTTTGTAATATTTTATTATTTTTAAAATTATTGAAGCCAAAATTTTCTAAAATTAACCAGAAAAATAGCCACAACCATAACGAAATGGATTCGTAGCTTACGACAGTGGTAGTGGTTAACTACCACAACGGCATGACGTTTAGCTATTGCGCAGACGCAGTAATTACCACAACCACTACGAAGTGTCAAATAAGCGGTCCAAAATATCTATTGGCCAAAGAATCCAAAGTCGCTAAACTGAAGTTTTTTTCGTCTAGAGGAATAGTGACTATTTATTCTTGGATCATGAAGTTGTTTGATTTTGAATGAAGTATATTCCGTATGAACCGATTTTAATGAAATAAAGCTTATGTACTCCCCAGGAACCAAGGGAATTCAGCAGTGAAGGTCGCATTAAAATCGGTTTAGTATTTTTTGCGTCATGCTGAAACAAACAAAGTGACAGAAAGAGAGACAAAAAAATCTAAAAACTGGAGTTTTGTTATCTATATCGGTGGGTTAGAAGCAAACACCAAGATTTTCTTAAAATTATTCAATTTACCGAAATGGCCTTTTTAGAGATTTTTCATATGTATAAACTAGTACTCACTATTTACGCACTCATAATTAATTCAATGGTAAATACAAAAACCAAGAAACTTCTATAATTATAATGTGTAGTAGCAGCTGCACTAAAATTTAATGGAAGCTAAACTTGATAACCTAATTTACTGAATTCTAGAACATTATTTCTTACCGTGACGGTAGGGTAGAGCAACACCTGCTTAACTAAAAAGCCAGTTAACTCTTTTTCGATCTAATAACCTTTAGCCTACTTTAGCGGTCATATTGACACCCAACTGACAGAAAATCCATATTTTAACTGTCAATTTGGTTATATAAATGGCGGCTATCTTTATCTAAAGGGCACTGAAGAGATAAGAGTTAACTGGCTTTTTAGTTGAGAACGCTGTTGGGTAGAGTAGGGTCGGTAGGGTGGTGAAACTCACGAAAATAGTACTTTTAACAACTAGTGGCTAAAATAGTGCTTTTTTACAAGAGTTAGTTTAAATAGTGAGCGCAGCGAGGTATATAAAAACGCAAGTCAAAAAAATACATTTAAGCCGCGAGTTGCTAACAATATTTTTTTTAATACCTTTATCAAGAAATCCAAGAAAGACAGAAAAATACTTTTAAAAATCTCGAGCGAAGAGCACTTCTCGCAACATACCATCTTTACACTATAAATCAAGGCGGCTGGTAAATGAAATAACAATCGTTTCCACAGCGATGTGCTATTTTACTGATGAAAATTGGCGGAAATTACATAATTTTTAGGCAAGAATAATTAGATTTTTTCGATATTACTATTTTCCGATATATCTCTTTAATTTTGGGTAAAAAACGGACAGAAATCTTTTTTTGCACCCGTGATCAAAAAAATTTTTTTTGCATCGGTAACCAAAAAATCATGTTTTTGATGAAAGTATAAAAAAATTGTAGTTTTAACAACTAGTGGCTAAAATAGTGCTTTTATTACAAGCGATCGCAGCGAGGTATTTAAAAACGCGAGTAAAAAAAGCACAGTTTAGCTGCGAGTTGTTAACATTATTTTTTTATTACCTTTATTAAAAAATCCAAGAAAAACAGGAAAATACTTTTAAAAATCTCGAACGAAGAGAAATTCTCGCAACACATCATTTTACACTATAAGTGAAGGCGGCTGGTAAATGAAATAACAATCGTTTCCATAGCGATTTGTCTTTTTACTCGATGGCGTTCATTGTTGCGACATTTTAATCTTTGACAATTTGATATTTAGAAGATATTTTTAAATTATTTTTTCTTGGTGAAAACTGGCGGAAATGGCCTAACTCTTAGGCAAAAATAATAGTACTTTGGGTAAAAAACGGACAGATATCTTTTTTTGCACCCGTGAAAAAAAAATAAGTTTTTTTGCATCGTCAACCAAAAAGCCATGCTTTAGTTATCTGCAGACAGTTACGAAAATCATGTTTTTGATAATGGTATTAAAAAAAAAATATTTTAAAACAGGTCGACTGCTGCGCTTCACGACTCATTTGGGTCGATACCTAGTCCACTCGCTGGCGCGCCCAATCAAAAAAAGCAAAATCATATCTTTCTTATTATAAACAAAAAAAACTTTGTGTACGACTGTCTTGAAAAAGGGGGTTTTGGGTACGGAGAACACGATCTGCGCACGCTTACGTCAGTTTTGCATACGGGTCTCCCGTCATTGTGATTTTTGTTGTTGTCATCCAACAATATAAGTTGGGAGAGTTCCATAGCAACCGCCACGGCTCCTTTGTTTTGTTGATTAGATACTTCAAAAACTTGTTGATTTATCAAAATTTAGTTGTAAAAATGTCGGATTCTGAGGAAATTTTACAGAAAGCAAGCGAAATATGTTCGGGACTGCTACCCACAAAATCCAAAAGCAGGTATGAATCTGAGTATAGCCGATTCATGGAATGGAGAGTAGGCAAAAATGTCCAAACTTTCTCGGAAAACGCACTAATAGTACATTTTGAAGAACTGTCTAAGAAATATAATTATTCAACGTTGAGGACGATTTTTTCGATACTCTAGTCAACGTTAAGTGATAATCACAAAATAGATCTTGGAAGTTATAAGAAGTTGCAAGCACTAATCAAAGAATTTGGCCTTTTTTTGACGAATGCATTAGACGACAATTATTTACTTATCAAGGCGGTGGTTGCAGTTGGCCTGTCTGGGGCATATCTCAAAATAGAAGACATGAAAGATTTCGGCAGTGCTATGATGATTAAACTCGATAATACAAAAACAAAGGTACCAAGATCTTTTACAGTTACAGGAAGCCTTTACACTATCTCGAAGAAGTACTGTGCTCTTCGTCTTCCCGATATGAAGACAGGCAGGTTTTTTTTTTTGAACTATCAAAAAGGAAAAAACCAGGGCTAGAGAAATCGCCAAGTTTTTGTTGCTAAAGAATTCAGAAAGTTTCACGGTATATTGTTTTCGGCGTTCATTGGCCACAATTTTAGTCAGTTCTGGCTCAGATCTGCTTGCCCTCAAATGCCATGTCGTATGGAAGTCCAGTTCAGTTGCCGAAGGCTATGTTGATGACTCTCTGAGAAATAAAATGGAAGTTTCGAAAAAAATAGAGTCTTCAGTGTCTTCTGCTCATCTGTCGTCACAGATCCAGAACAAGCATTGTCCATTTGGAACAGAACAAGAAAACCACGACTACACGCTGAAAAACTTCGCTGAAAATAAGGTGAAAAACTGCTTTTTCCGGCGTAATATCAAGTATTAATTAGCTTCCTTTGTTAATGCGTTAATAGAACATTATACATTTTATTGATATAAACGAGTTAAATTGAAATTTGATTTTTCTGGTCACTGTTTATTTGCAGTCGTATAAAAACTATCGTAAAAAAATCGCTTAAAAACCTCTTTGCACACTCCTTCGACTTGTGGATCTCGCCTTCGGCACGATCCACCAAACTGTCTCAATCGTGTGCAGAGTCGTTTCCAAACTTTGTTGTTAAAATAACTATTACAAATACCACTTAACTTCACGTGAAACGCGCATAACTGTTTGTGATAAATAACCGTTGTGTTCAAGCTACTGTGCTTGGCTAAGAAACAAAAAAAAAACATCTCCGCTCTAAAAAGTAAATAGAGTTTAGGTTAGTGATAATACGTAGGTTAGGTATATAATATATCCAGTACAAATATTTCTATCTTGCTTTATTTGGTTCAGCCGTACGCGTTACCAATTTGTCGATGCTTTGGGTTCTCTTCGTCCAACCTCGTTAGCGTAGTATATGTTAGTTAACGTTGTCGATATAGATGCCAAGCACGGCCTTGAGGAAAAGGCTCACGGCAGACCAGATATATGGGATTCTAACGGATTTTTTCGAGCAAAAGCCTTTATTTCTTTATTTGCATAAATAAAGACTTTTGAAATTTATTTCTGGTCTTATATCGTTGCGGCGTACCTGGAAACAATAAACATTTTAGATGTTTCTCTAGTAGGTATGTGACAATCTCCTTTGCAATTTATGGACAATTGTTTCTTTAAACTTTGGTATGAAAAACGTCACGTTTTCTTGAAAGAGCCGTAAAAAAGCACAGGCAACGTAAACATACAAGACATGATAAATGAGTTTAGCATTTTATGAAACAAATTTGCCTAAAAAATACGCCACACGCATCAGCGAAGGTCTAAACAAAGGATGTAAAACGTATAAGCAAAAAAAATGTGTCGCTTTCTTAGGCAGAGCCGCTAACAACCCAGCCTTATAATTTTCTATTTTATGAAGGAATGTGCAAGGGATATAACAAAACTTGCATCGTCAGAAGCTTTGATAGCAAACAAGTTGATAGTTGATAGATACTGGATTTAAAATTTTAACTTTAAGCGAAAGTTTAAGTCGGGCGGTAGCTATAAATGTGGGATTTTTTGGAACGTATGTCTTTTACATTCAGTGTCAGTATTCCTCTCTCTTCTGCAAACTCTCTACGTTAGCGGACTACCACTTAGTCTGACAGCCTCGTGGTATAAATTTTTCTCACGTGACTTATTTTCATTATAACACACAAGTACCATAAATTACTATTTATAATTCTATGGTAATGTCTTCTTCTGAATCGCTATCATCCAAATCTTCAGAATCAGAATCCTCTCCAAGTCTTATTATTATTTTTTCAGTTATTTCCTCCATGTATTGGTCTGTTTCACAGTAATTGTTTTCTATTTTAATGACATGGTCAACCAATTTCTTCCAAAAGTTCTGCATTTGCTGCTTTTATGCCCTCTTCAATTAACTCTCTCAGTCGTTTTATCTTAAACTCTCCATTGGTATTTCTGCTTCTTGTATAATTCTTTACGAATGCCCATGCCAATTCTATTAGATTTAAATCACACATAAAAGGCGGTGTTCTTAAAACAGAATGTCCATGCGACTCAATCAATTTTATATTTTTTTTGATCGGGCGGTGGTTTGTGGAGACTAACTAAGTCCCAAAGTTCTACTTTTCTGTCTCAAGGATCATGAGTGATATTATGATTTGTAAGCCAACCACTCATAGGTGCTTTGGTTGATGATTTAGTTAGGATTTTCTCATCCAAAACAGAGTGATAAGGGGCATTGTCCATCACTATTACGGAATTAGATGGGATGTTTGGTAGAAAACCATTCTATTTTTGCAATTTTGTTTAATAAAAAGTGTTTATCAAAAAATAAATAAAACTAGATGTTTTTAACATATTGAAAAAAAATCTTCATGTTACATAGCATAAAAGCCGTGGGTGTAAAAACTAGGAAATCCTAACATAAAGTGTTTTTCCGTTGGACGGCAGTATTATACAATAAAAAAAATTAAAATATGCTATACATACTTACCACAAACAGAGTTTAAAAACTAGGAATATTATAAGCGAATAATGCACCATATGACACTGTTATTCACCAAAACACAATAGAAGGTGTGAATTGTGAACGGGCCGGGTTCTTTAATAAGAATAGAGACTCGAGCAAAAGAGTACCTGTTGAACGGGCTGGGGTCGATTTAAGGGATGTGCCCCGCTAAATTTTAAAATATAAAATTTTGGTAATGATAAATAGACGAAAAATTGACTAAAAGTGAGATTCACCCGGTAAGGATAAAAGACGGAGAAAGATAGAGACTCGTTGTCTCTTTTGCCCTTTTTTTTTAAACTTGCCACACAGTAGGTGTAAGCTAAAGTCGATGTAGACGCGTGGCGCTGGTCAAACGAAGCTCACGAAAGATCTGTTAAAGTATTTTTTTTAGATAAAAAAATGCAGAATATTGCGCTATACCCCACGTCTACGTTTACGTCTATTTTATGACTGAAAGCGACCAATATGTAATTTTTTTTAACGTATCAGCAAAATTAGAAAAGTTAGCGAAATATGTTTTCAATTAGCTTGATTAATTCAGTGGTTTTCTTTTCACCTAGGTATTTTCAAAGCTTAATTTTATGTTTAACGCCTGTGAAAATTTTATTTTTTTTTTAACTGACTTATTCCTGAATCCGATATTTAACCATTTTTTGTAAACAAACTTCTTAACTTAAACTTAAAGAAGCGCTGGCAGAATTGTTGAATAAACGTTGACACATCCAGTCATCCGCAGGACTCACCCCGGATTTTTCTGGTTACATAAATAAGCCAGAATTTATGGGACGTTCGCCGCGTGACTTTCTTTGTAGGTAGGAGAAGCAAAAAATATATGCGGTTACACAATAAGTTGCTAAAAAAGTAAAACGGAGGAGGAAAATCGGTAGCATATATTCTTTAGGTTACAAATTTTTAAAACATTAAGGTAAGTTTGAAACACGTGTTTACACAGAAAAATATAGCTCAGACAAGTAAAAAATTTTGTCTTAGGTCAAAGCAAATTGCTTTGATATAAAACAATTTGAGCTTTCCTTTTCACCGAGAGTATATTTTCTTGATTTAGAACAAAATATGTTTTGCAGAAATATTTTTTTTTATAAAATGGAACTGTTTTAATCTAAGACAGTTTTCTCTAGAACTAAGATATTTGCTTATTCAAAACCAAAAACTTTTGATTCTCCATCCAAGAAAAATATTTGATGAATGAATGAATGATAAAAAAACTATTTGTCTGACCCTTTCCTATAACATATTAAAATTTGAACAATTTTACGGGGTGCCCACGCTACATAAGAAATTGGCGGGGTTCTTTTTACTAATTAAGCTCATTTTCTAGAAGAGAAGACGCTAGTTTCATAGGTATATTATATTAGTTAATCATTTTAGTATAGTATCAGAATGTCGCTTGGCTGAGAAAAAACTTGGAAAAAAAATACAAATGTACAAAAAATTGCATATAAACTTCATCATAAAAGTGGCCTTTTATCCCTTGGTACAAAATATATAATTAATAGTTAATTATCATACATAGATAATTTATTTTTTCGATTAGGAGCTTAATACGTACTGACCTTAGCTCTTATATAAAATGAATAACGAATTTTATCTATGAAATCAACATCTTTTTTCCTAGAAAATAAAAGCAATTTATAAAGTAAGTAGGTGTAGATAACACCTATCCTTTAATTAATTTTGTTGTCAAATAGATGACGGTATTAAAAAGTATAATAATTTGAAAGTATGGAAATAAAAAGATAATTTATTTTTATTCTATAGGAAACATAACACAATAAGAATAAAACACTTAAAAGTAATGCGAACGTGAACATCTTTAAAAAACATAGTCTTACATTCTAAAATTCTAAAAATAAAAAAATATTTATTTATATGCTGTCTGAACCACAACGCAATAACAACAACACACTTAAAAGTACTATAGTCCGGAGTATAAGAGGTCCAACCTTGCAAAAATGATTCAGCAATAAAACTTGGCACGCATAGTAAGTGGACCCTTGGGTAATTTTTGAGATATGTATCCACCATTAAGTCCTCAGCAGAAGACCCCTATTCCCGAAAGTAGAATACAAAAGTCGTAAAATGTTTGATTAATTTAGGGGGCATATCCCGTTCTTCCAAAAGTTCACGTATATTTTGCGTATTTCTATAGATCAAATCAACATTCCGATACACTTACTCATTTCACATTACAATAATAACTAAGCGAGTGTCAAAAATCGTCAAGACAAATTTCGGGAAGATGTATCGATTCAAGACAATAAATAGGAACTCTATTTTCTAACTTGAAGACAAATGCTTCAGATTGTTTTGTTTCAACGCGCGGCCTATTTTTTGTTTTCGTTAGAGATAATTTTTACTGGGTTATTTTGGGTGAAAACTAAATTTTCAAATCTAATTTTTCTTAGAAGAAGACAGAGCGTCATAGCTTCGACAAAAACTAATTTTTGTTTTATTTTAAATAAAATGAAGCAAGAATTCTGAATGACGAAACAAAACAATTAAAGAAGAAAAATAAAGTCTCATTTTAAGATTAAATACTGCGCTGAACTAAAAAAAATATTTTTGTTCAAAACAAATTGTTTTAAGCTTTAACGGCGCAAGAACAATCCAAAGATAATATAAATTTGTCAATCGATTTCAATACGTCATCTACCACTCATTATCTATCTCTGGTTTCTTTACTGTATTCTCCTGTTCACAGATTGCGCCGCGAATCATTGGGGATTAGGGTCACTGGATCCTAAAACCTGCGGCTGGGACCGCAGGTCTCAGGATCCAGTGACCCTATGAGGGATTGTTTATTTATCACCTAGGTGATCGAATTGAGAGCAGTGACAACTAGTCAAATGGTCATACACACAGACCACTTAAGGGTTCTAAAAGTAGCTTTTCACCAAAGGAAAAATTATTAAATAAAACACAAAAACCAGGCCGACGAACTCCAAAACAAAACGACAAAACTAAGGTTATGAACACTGACATTGGTTAGTTGCAAATACAGTGAGTCGACCAATTTCGATGTTTGCATGGCATAATTTTTTTTTCCTGGTAAGGGGTGTTACCTAGGTATATATGCTAGATCTCTCTTAGCCGAATACATTTAGGAAAGGAGAACACTAGAAACTATGCCTAGGGTAAGCTCACAAAAAAAAGACGTGGGTGGTTAATTTTGATGGTGGCGGTATCTATAATATAACCATTTAAGTAATTTTTGATGCTAGGCATATAACTAATATTGATAGGTAACCCTTATAGTCCATGTTTTTACAGTTCCGCATGTTTTAGCTTTAGAGGAAAATAATACTCAATTTGTTTTTTATTAGAGGAAGAGGATTACAAAGCTTATTAATACAATCTAGAGAGTTTTTGAAATTAGGTGTCCATTATTTGGAAAATTACAAATATTTCCAATTTAGTTTTACAGGTCTCTATAAAGGGTATTTCTGACTGTTTCTGACGTAATATGGACGCGGCAATTTTAAAACACCACAAAAGCTAAAACAGTTTTTTTCAAAAAATAAACAAAATTTTAAAAAAGTACCAAGATTTGATGGAAAAACAGAGTCCAATAAACAATTTAGGCAAAATTTCAGGCCATTTGGAAGTCCCGTTTCCGAAAAACATGCGGAAAAAGAATTGCCTAATAAACGGACCCAACAGCGTTGCCGGTTTAACGATGTAATTGGGCCGTTAAGTCAAAACAATTTGTTCAAGAAAAGAACGTGTTTTCATTTTAGACAAATTTTTTTAACGTGTAGTAGCCCTAAGTAAACAAGTGTTTTTATTTGAAACTGCTTATTTATTTGAGCAACATTTCATTATACTAAAAACCTATATTTTAAATTTAACATTCTAAAAATCTATATTAGAATAATTCAATCAAATGCATGAAATTTCCATCTTCAAGAACACATATAGTGCGTCCTCTATGCATACTCGTTCTAACATATCACCATACCTAATCATCAAAGGATGTATAAGTTATTATTAGTCAAACAAGAGCCTACTTCACTTAAAATTCTATTGCAGCTGTTTTTTAAAGTCTGTTCATAAAGAAGAGAGAGTAATGAAAATGCAAATTTGGATAAATTTTGTACTGAGTGATGAATCACTTTTTCTTCTCTTTTAAAAATTTTCTATTGTACCTCAGGTAAAAATCCTTTATTTTCTTATACCTAACCCTGTTCGACCGAAGAATATAATAGAACCCAAAACCGAGAACAATAGAAGGCAAGCGATAAACTATTCTCATAGGCGCCGCAATTGGGGAAACTTACATTTTAAGTACCGTAGTATATAGGTATTAGTAAAGAAAATAGTAAATATGTGAAAAGTGCTATGAAATGTAATAAAACAAATTACTTTATTAGAAAAAATTTATAAATTAAATAATAAAAATACATTTTAGGAATAAAAATAATTTTATAATTTATATACAAAGACGGATTGGCGTTTTAACTATAATTAATAAGCACACCTAAAAATTAAATTAGGGCTTGTCAATTATTATAACTACAAAATAATTAAAATGAAATGGAGGTAGATAAGTTTCATTAAAACCAGTCAAAAATAAAATAGGAATAAATTACTCAGATTCAGAAGAACAGTAAATGCTCTCATCATCACTCTCATTTTCTTCCAAAGAAATAATTAACGGTTCCACAGTTCATTCAATTAAACAATCAAGTTTCCACATATTTTGTTCTACTTTTAAAACATGTTGTACACATTTGTGCCAATTATCTGGAGTTTATAAGTATCTATAATACCAGGAAGAAACAAAAATTGCTAATAATCTAAAATTCTTAAAATCATAAAATTATATTATTACATTGCTTTTTAACCCTCACTTAAACTTATTCCTCTAATTATGCACTTGAAACAATTATGGCATTATCTGAATACCTACGTGCTATAGTGCAAAAACAGAACACGCATAATAAACAATTTTTCTATCAGGTTGAAATATAACATATTATATTTTGCACTGCTGTCTTTTTTCAGTTTTTTTTAATTTAAATATTGGCAAAACACCTACGCCAATGGTACGCTTGAGAAAATGGGTTTTAAATTGTTTTATTACTCTCTCTTCTTTATGAATGGACTTTAGGCACGCAACTCCTGCCTATTTTTGATAAAATAAGGTCATCAGCAAATGTTTTAGAGGAAATGTTTATAAAATTGTCAAAGCTTCGCAAGCCTTCCACATTATTTATATATAATAAAAAAAATATTATTGGACCCAATACAGAACCTTGCGAAACGCAAATGGTTACCAAAAATATGATTTATTTTGCTTCAGTGAAAACACCATGTGTTCTTTGAATCATATCAACTTATTGTTTCTGTAACACAAGCCGAAGAATTCAACAAAACTTAAGAGGACTAACAATGCCATAACAACCTGAGCAATATTTTCGTGACTTCTTACCAAATCTGGAAAGGTCTCAACGTCGTACATGTACACTAACTTGCACATAAAATGCGTACACAAGCAATAAAATGTTAGTTTTATTAAGCAGTGTAACTAGCTGTTATGTAAGCACACTAAAGCTCAGACTCATTCTCATACAGATAAAGGACACTAACAGTGTACTGAATTCTGTATTGAGGCCTCTTATCTCGAAACGCGCGTTTCGAGATCAGCGAGGCTTTAATAAGAATTCAGCTCTCTTTTCCGAAATCAGTGGCCTTAATACAAAAATCAGCGCACTGTTGCTCTTTCATATCGTCTTCAAAATCATTTATTGAGTAAACTAAAAAAAATAATCTTAATATCCGGTAGACGTCGAACCATGGAATTTGATAAGTTACGATAGTACTGAACATCGTCAGCGATCTCGTCCCACGAATTCAATATGACATCTAGTAGTTCTGCCTGGTTTCGAGGCCTCCAATTTCTTTGGTAAATGATCTTTACCAATCTTCCGCACACATTCTCCATCGGATTCAGGGCTGGACTGTTTGATGGCCATGCTAATAATTTAATGTTCTGGTTTTGGAACAATGCCTTGAACGAATTGGTTCTCTGGATAGAGAACCTCAACCGATGGCAACATGACGTCCGAAAGAAGCTCCAGATAACGTACTGCAGTGAACCGACCATCAATCTGTCAACATACACCCAGCCCCTGTGCACTAACCCAGCCCCACATGTTGACGGAAAAATGGTTATTTGATTTGTGTATCGTTGATCAAGCCAAGAGTGTGAAAGCCGATAAACTTTAATTCTTCTGCGATCTGAGGAGGATTGGAATATTTTTTCATCGATAAATATTACCTGTGCCCAGTATGCTTCATCACGGTGATAATTTAGAGCAAAAATTACTCTTGCCTGTTTTTGTTCTTAAGTTAGTTTTGGTTTTCTTGCAGCAGTATGACAACGTAAATCTGAACCTTTTATTCTCCTACTTGCCGTGGAGCAGGATGCAGAAAAATTTGTCAGGGAGACTGCGTTCACTGCGGAGTCGAATGGATTTTCCCTCAAGTAAATGAGCAACGCTTCTTCTTCTTGTTCAGTAGTCTTTTTAACCTTGCCGGTGCCTTCTTTTCTTTCTAAACTGTGTGTAGCCAGCCAACGGCTTCTTATTCTGCAAACTGTGGCTTTGTTAACGCCATAGTGGTCAGCCGTTCTTCTCACCGACCACCGGTCTTCACTAAGTCGCGTTATTATTTGGGTTTTTACAAAAGTAGACAAATTTCTCGGCATATCGCAACTGACAAGACTTCATGTTGACACCTATTTGTCATGAATGTTTGTCATCTACATAAACTGCTCAGAAAAAAAAACAATTTTACTATTCCAATGTACGCAATTTATCTGCTAGTTAGTGTACCAGATGGTCGTCAGGTACCGTAGAGTCACTTAGCGATCACGCTACGATCTTGTGGCGTCCACGCAAAGCTGTATAAAATCAATAGCAGGAGTCTGCTGACCACATTGTCCAAAAAACAAATTCGGTCTAGAAATGCTAACGTAACCGTTTTGATAATTTTTTGAGGTTACTCCGACGTTGGAGATAGTGGAACTTAAAATATTACCAAAGAATTCAACAATTAATGAAATAATTTACATTTAATAAAGCCAAAAATTTCAAGTTATTTTCAAAATATTTAAAGATTTTAAATTTTGACGTTATAAATTCGAACGCCTATGGTTTATTAAAGCAGGAATTTATCAAACGTTTTTTTAATAAAAATTTTCATCGTAAGAACGATTCACCATATAAACTGCAATTTGTTAAATCAATTTTTTATCCGAATCTCATTTAGTATCAAACTCGTAATTTCTAAAACCCATTTTTAATAAAACCCGGACTTTTTCAAACCATTATTTTTCAAAACCGGAATTTGTAAAACCCGTTGTTTATTAGAATATTTATGCTAAATTGCTTGAGCAGTCGCCAGTAATACATGAACCGAAGGCATACATTAAGGTGAAGCTGCGCGGCGCGGCGTTTCCATGCGTTTGTCGTTCTATGTGCGCACACTTGGTTAAACGTATTCACTGGTAGTGTTCAATAATTTCTGTATAGATGTCACGCCATTGTTCTTAGCACTGGGGGTACGCCTCCGGTTCATGTATTATTGGCGAATGCGCAATCAATTTAGAAAAAAAAATCTGATAAACAACGGGTTTTACTAATTCCGGTTTTGAAAAATAATATAATTGTTTGAAAAATTGCGGGTTTTATTAAAAATAGGTTCTACAAATTACAAGTTTGATATTGAATGAGTTTGATGAATAGTGGTTCGATTAAAAACGGGTCTTATAAATTTCGAAATTGATATTGAATGGGTTTGAAGAAATAAGGTTCGGACACAACTTTCTTTTGAACGGGTTTGATTCTGATAAACCGTGGGCGTCGTAAATTCTCAATTCAAAGCTGCTTGCCGATTTCCAGTACACGAGAAATTTTGTTGAGGTTTTGTCTCTTTCTTTATGCATTAATTGATGGTATTTAAGTAGTTTAAAGTTACCACAATTATTTCACCTACTTTCGGCTGTTTGTGTTTTCGACATCTTTTGCAAAAAGAAATCGTAAAATGGTGATATTTGCAAAGTGATTCAAAATTCTCTAGAAAGACTTAAACTGTAAGTAGAATTTGAAGTTTTGAACAGTAATTAGAAAAAAATATTTTTGTAAACTCGTTCAGAGATATTTGCATTTAAAAATTGCTAATATTTTCTGAGTAGAAACATCCATTTCTGAAAAAAAAACTTCAAAATATTTGACAAAAACCCTGAAATATGTCAGTGTCACCACACGTAGTCTTGCTTGGTAAATTAATTTCATTACATTTTCATTGGACAAATTGTTTTTTGATATAACTTTACCAATTTCAATAAAAAAAAACTATTTACAAATAAGCCTTTTGAAGAAAAAAACATTCGCTTTTTCGCCATATTTAAATCCAAGATGGCGGGGAAAATCAAATGTGTACCTTTTTTAATCCCTTTTTTTCCATTGAATCCCATCGAAAATGGGAACATAATAGGAACCACTTAAACTGCTATAATTTGTCGCTGTATTTACTGTCAATAAATTGCCAAAAAACTACAAATGAACTATTTCACTATGCAAGCAAAAATAACTATGATAAAATGGTGGTTTTCTGCAAATAGGTAACATTTGTGTTGCAGACGAAAGTACGTTTACCAAACAAAGAGAGCCAAATGTTCAAAATCTTCGATACTACTATACACACTCAATATCCTGAAAGCGCTAATATTTGGGCAGGAATTATGAGGAACACATTATGGGACCGTTTTGGACTGAAAACAATTCTAAAGGCCAAAATTTCCTTACACTGATCCAGGAAGGGATGGTGTCTGCCAATGATGCCGTTGCAGGAAATCTCGACCAGAGGTGGCCCCAGATGAATGGCAGCTCCATTCATAGTACCCAAATTGTGAGGACATATTTGAGAAGCTTCGGTATTTCTGATAGATTAATAGGATGAAACTATTCTTTGGCCAGCGAGGTCTCCAGATTTTTCTCCTAATGATTTCTATGTATTGAGACATCAGGGAGATCAAATTTACTGGACGCAGAGACAACTGGACGCAAAATATATTTTTTAATAAAATATGCAGATGAAAAACACAGAACGCTTCAAATACATAAGAAATATTAACAGTAAATAAAACGCCAGGTTTAAAATGTAATCAAAAAGCGGCTGTATTTAATACGAGCCTTGTCAAACATGTCTTCTTTGGTGTGCGTTATGTTTATGGATCTATTTAATAATTATGTGCCAAAGCTCTTAAATAATCTATTATTTTTAAGTTTGAAAAATCATTAACAGTATTAAGAATTCTTGGGTCAGCTTCTCTATATTTTCTTAATTTGATTTGAGGAGTTTTACCGGCCAAAAGTTCTTTATAATAAATATCTCTATTTGCCTGAAATTTTTTAATCCATCTATAAGTTTCCAAATCGTTGAATGATCCATTCCCAGTTCTGTCTGTATTCTCCGGTGTGATGCCTCCGCATGGTTGTTGGTTAGGTCTTCTCCATTCAAAACTCTTGTGTACAGGGTGGTCCAAATTCGAGAGGCCTCTATAGCTTCGATTTTCAAGAGAAGTCGAAAACTAAAAACCGCATTGCGATATGTCAAAGCGTTTCTGAGCTACAGGGTGATTCTCAAAAATATGCGATTTTAAATGGTTTCTACAACTTTTTTATTTGTAAGGATAGAGATTTTCATTAAAAATATGTTTTGAAGATTTTTTAAAGACAAATCTACCTGTTTCACCGATTTTCTCTTAAAGCCCTCAGTTCCCGAGATATCACACAAAGTTATATTTCTTTAAATGGGATACCACCAATTTTTCTAAAATATCAGTTTTCTAATAAAATTTCATGTCGAACGATGTCCCATACACCTATTTTTAACTAAATAGTTGAAAAGGTATTTGCATATTTTGATATTTACCATAGTAGGCGCTGTGTAAATAAAATTTTATTGTTTTCTTTTCGTACAAAATCAAATTGGCTATGACACGAGGGGACACAGCAACCTCGAACTTTAACTTCTAGTTTACTATAATTACCAACCCTAAAATAATAAACAAAAGTAAAATTATTAAAAGTTTTTATTTAAAATTTTAATTAATTAAATTATGTAACATCTAAAATCTATATCTAACAATTTTCTTTAATTCTAAAAAAAATCCTCAAATTGACGGCCGTTTTCTTGTAAATATATCCTACATCTTCTCTTGACGCTATTTTCTGCATTAAGAAGTTCTACCGCACGAAGCTTCCTAAATGGAGTACGATGTGCCTCTTCCAATTCCCTTCTAGTAGTTGGGCGATTTCGAAATATAAGGTCTTTGACTCTTCCCAACAAAAAGAAGTCGCAAGGGGTCAGGTCTGGATACCTGGAGGGCCAAGATATAGGACCTTTATTTCCAATCCTGTTTTCGGCCAACACAATATTTAGCAAATTAGTAATGTCTCGTGCATTGTGAGGAGGTGCACTGTCATGTTGTAAGTATAGCTCATTATTTTGCTGTAATGGCAAATCTTCGATAAACGGAATCACCTGCTCTTCTAAAATTTGTTGGTATCTTTCGGCATTCATATTTCCATCAAAAATATATGGCCCAATAATTTGTCCTCTGTAGATGCCTATCCATACCTTAAAACTGAACTTTCCCTGATTCGCTTGTTCCACCATAATATGGGGATTTTGCTGTTTCCAGTAATAGCGATTATATCTGGTATATATTCCAACACTAGAAATCGTTTCCTCATCCGTACAAATAACTTTTCTGGCAAAATCGAGGTCTTCTTGGCTTTTATTTAGGTACCACCTACAAAATGCACGTCTTGAAGAAAAATCTCGTTGCCGTAATTGGTGCACCCGTCGGGGTCGATAGGGCCTAAACTTGTGTTTTTTAAGCACCCGAACGGCATTGCTGCGTGGAATTCCAGTGTTTCTCTCCATAGCCCTGGTGGAAGTATTCGGGTTAATTTCTGTTTCTCCTAGAACCGTTAGTTCTTCCAACTCTCTATCTCTGGCTAGGCTTCTATACGTCTTAGCTCTCGGTTTTGTCGAGAACCCGTATTCTTGTATATGAAGAATATAGATTTAACGCCGTCTGTCGATTTTTGTTACTTTCAATATAACATTTTATCATGTCGTACTTTTCAAAGTTTTCAAACATTTTTATATCTTGACGAAGACGCCACTTTTATCACTTGGGCTTCTTTATCATGGCAATTGTTTTTATTTGATGATAGCTACCTAGATAGATACCCTAAACTTCATAGGTCAGAGTTAAACACAGCCTACTATGGTAATTATTAAAAATTGCAGATATCTGTTTAACTACTTAATAAAGTAGGTGTGTGACATATCGTTTAACAGGAAATTTTATTACAAAACTAATTTTTTTTTTAAAATTGGGGTATTCCATTTAAAAAAATGTAACTTTGTGTTATATCTCGTGAACTAAAAGCTTTAAGACAAAATTGGTAAAAAATGTTCAAAAAATGTTTTTAATGAAAATCTCTATCTTTACAAATAAAAAAGTTGTACAAGGTTTTTAGAAACGCTCATTTTTGAAAATAACCCTGTAGCTCAGAAACGCTTTGACATATCGCAATGCGGTTTTTAGTTTTCGACTTCTCTTGAAAATCGAGCCCGTAACATGTATATGAGTTTTGGGATAACTATGCTGCAAAAGCCCAAAGCTATAGGGGCTCTTCGAATTTGGACCACCTCTACATATGTGGCATCATTGTTCATTAGTTTAACATTATTTTATTTATGGTATTTCACTTGTTTTAAAAATAAACAGTATTGAAAATGTCCGTCACTTCGACAGTATTTGTCTTTATTAAAAATTAATATTTTAAATTAAAAAAATCATAAAGAACACGCAGGAGTTAGTAACTGGACCTCCACAGATTGGTAACAAGGACGTTAAAACACATAACAAAATATTTTTTGCACAATGAGCGAAAAGGAGGAACGATAAAAATTGCTGGAAGATCAACGCAAACTATAAGAACCGCTGAAAAGACTACGAAGAGACATGCAAAAAGTACAGCTTCAGAGAACCATAGAAGAAGCTTCATCATCGAGATAAATTTCTAGTGTCTCTTCATTTAAAATTTCAACCTCTTGGAAAGAAAATTTATGGTTTGCACAAGTTGAAGCAGCATTTGAGCTTTCTAGAATAACGACTGATACAACGAAATTAAGATGCGTCATTTTAAATTTAGATAAAGCACTCTTACCTTTACTATCAGACATAGTTTTTTACTAAAAAGAGATTTAGCGAGGATGAATAAATATCAAAATCAATAACTAGAATTTAGCTATTCGTTGATTTTGATAGTTTTTACCTCCGTCGGAAAAAAAGTATCAAACACTAAAAGATAGAATAGTAAATTCATTAGCGGAAATTAACGAGTCAAAATTAAGAAGGTTACTCAGAGGTATTGAAATAACCGAAGAAAAGCCATGTTTCCTGCTACAGAAAATTAGAAATTTAAGTGCTGGACAATGCAACGACGCTGTCGTACGAACTCTTTTTCTAGAACACTTACCGGAACACGTAAAAAGCATTTTAGCCATAAGTGAGGTTACTGGTATAAACAAACTGGCACTTCAGGCAGACAAAACCATAAAAGTTTCACGACCATCTATCGCTGCTGTCTCTTCAAACCAAAATGAAGATTGTGGTGAACTAAAACTGTCTTTATTATAGCTTTTAGAGAACGCTCGCGTACTCCACGAAGACCCAGTAACATTAGGAACACAACTGAAGAATCACAAAAGCTATGCTACTACCACGAAAAGTTTGGCGAAAAGGCACACAAATGCCGCGAGCCTTGCTCCCAAGCCAAGAAACAGGAAAACTAAAACAGCATTCCACCTTCAAGATTTTTACATAAAAACAAACCTCATATTTTTGATTGACACGGGTGCTGATGTATCAGTCCTGCCAAGATCAGCAGTTAAAAATAAACCAACAAAATCAGTCTATAAACTTTTTGCTGCAAATGGAACTTGCATTAATATTTATGGATCAAAAATTACGACTCTAGACCTAGGTTTACGCCGTCCATTTTTCTGGAAGTTTTTAATAGCAGACGTTTCCCATGCTATTATTGGAGCTGATTTTTTGTTTCATCATGGTAGTTAGTACTACAAAATTACAAGTGGGTGCGAAACTAATTAATTCATGTCAAGCTACTATTCATACGGTAAATCAAGATAATTCGTATCTATCTGGATTTATTAAAAGAGCACATTGAAATTACAAGACTAAACCCATGTAAAAAGCCGGAACACTCAGTACAACATCATTTGGTCATCAAAGGCCCTCCAACTGCTGAACGTGCCAGAAGGTTTGCTGATGAAAAACCTAAAGCCGCTAAAGAAGACTTTGATTTTATGCTAAACCAAGGTATGTGTAAAATATCTAGTAGCGAATGGGCATCTCCCTTCCATCTGGTAAAAAAGAAACCAACTGGTTGGAGACCATGTGGGGACTACAGGCGTCTTAACAGTATGACAGTACCTGACAGGTATTCGTTGCCTCACTTACATGATTTTACGCATAAACTTTCCAATTGTACCATTTTTAACACGTTGGATTTAACCAGAGCTTATCACGAAATACCTATCGCTCCTGAAAATCAACCCAAAACAGCTGTCATCACTTCCTTTGGACTTTTTGAATTCAACGTAATGAAATTTGGGTTATGCAACGCCGCACAAACATTCCAACGTTTTATGGACGCTGTTTTATATGGTTTGGATTTTTGTTTTTGCTACTTAAATGATATACTTATTGCCTCGATTGACAAAAATCAACATATAATACAACTACGTACCGTTTTAGACCGAATAAAAAAGTATGGTTTAATGATTAACGTTCCAAGTGTTTCTTTGGTTAAACGCATGTAAAATATTTTGGTTACATTGTCGAAACCAAAGGAATCAAGCTACCTACAGAATGAGTACAAGCAATTTTAGACTATGCAAAGTCAAAAACCATAGACGCACTAAGGAGCCGAAATACAAGCACCTTTTGTTGAACTCGCGAAGGGAGCCCGAAAAAAGGATAAGAGACTTGTTAAATGGAATTCTGAAGCACACGAAGCTTTTAAAAGATGTAAAGATCTGCTGAAAGATGATGTTCAAATTGCATATCCTCAACTCAGCACGCCACTGATCCTACGATGTGATGCCTCCGATTTTTCTATTGGGTCCGTTTTGTATCAACTTCATAATGGTCAACGTCAACCACTAGGATTTTTTTCGAAGAAGCTCACACTCACAGAAAAAAACTACAACGTGTATAATCGAGAACTACTTGCAATGTTTTGAGCCGTCATATTTTCCAGACACCTTATTGAGGGAAGAGACTTTATAATGGAAACTGACCACAAGCCACTTGTCAACTGCTTCAATAAAAAATCTGACAAAGCAACGCCACGTCAACCCTGACAGCTAGACTTCATTTCACAATTCATAACAAAAATAGTTCATGTTTCTGGTGAATCCAACATTGTCGTTGACGCTTTATCACGCATAGAAGTCGTCCAAACACCAAGCTTATTTACAAGTGCCAAACTAGCTTTAAATTAAGAAACTGATAAAGAATTGCAATATCTTTTGCAATGTGCATAATCCGCCTTGCAGTTACGAGCACTGAAAGTTGACCCAAACTCAGAAGAAACAGTTTATTGCGATTTTTCCACTCAATATGCCAGACCATACATTCCAAAGAATTTACGTAGGACAGTATTTGAACATTATCATGGACTTTCTCATTCTAGTGGAAGAGCTACAAAGAAACTTATCAGTAAGCGCTATGTGTGGCCAATAATGAACAAAAACATTTTAGATTGGGCACGATCATTTTTGGCTTATCAAAGAATTAAGGTATACAGACACGTTAAGAATACACCTCAACATATTCCTGTTCCTAATCAAAGTTTTTGACATATTCACATTGATAATAGATACTTAAAGTAAATATTTCAACGCATCCGTATCGGTATACCTAACGCGTTTGAAACAAGGTCAAAATACGCTACAATTTTGACTTGCTCTTGCCATGTTACTCTCGTTACGTACGAAAGGATTTACGTATCGTAACGGACCTACGAACGTACGCAACGATTTCAATCAGCAGTTCCGTCATCGCGCCCTTCAAAAAAGCGGGCATTGTTCGAAACATCGCATAAACAAGTCAAAAATATGTGTATTTTGGCTTTATTTCGAACGCGTTAAGTATACGGATACTGATGCGTTAAAATATTTACTTTAAGTGTCTATTGTCGTTATGCCGCTGTCGCAAGGATATCGTTACTGTTAAGCACTGATAGCTCGTTTTTCTCGATGGCCAGAAGCTGTCTCTCTCAAAGATATAGCTGCTGACAATACTGTTAAGAAATTATTCAATCACTTGGTATGTAGATTTGGAACACCTGAAACCATTACGACAGACCGAGGGTCACAGTTTGAATCCAAGCTTTTTGATGCCCTAGTCAAATTGATAGGAAGCAAAAGAGTGAGAACTACTTCTTATCATCCAGCTTCTAATGGAATGGTAGAAAGATAACATCGTATTTTTAAAGCTGATTTCATGTGTCATCACTAGGCACTGTCCTCCTTGGTCTTCGAACAAGCTTCAAAAAAGATCTAAAGGCCACAGCTGCAGAAATGGTGTATGGAGAGTTCCTTCGCTTACCAGGCGAGTTTTTTGTTAGCGCAAATGTACAGATAGAACCACAAATTTTTGTAGAAAAATTAAGAAAGCAAATGAGAGAAATAAAAGCAACGCCTTCTGCTCATCATCAAAAAAAGCGAATTTTCGCTTATAAAACACATTGTATGTTCACATGTATTTGTAAGAGCTGATGCAGTTAAGAAGCCTTTAGAACAATCATATGAAAGACCCTATAAAGTAGTTGACAGAATTTCGGACTACGTAAGTTAACATCAAAAAGAAAGATCAAAGGGAAAGATCAAAACATATCAACTGAACGTCTAAAGCCAGCATTTTTTGAGCAAGAAACAAAAAACAAACATCATCGACTTCCACAAATAAAAATTCTCCATCAACATCACTCCCATATGAATTACGGAAAAGAAAAGCTACTTTCATCGAAACTTAAATGTAATGAAGTTTTTCGTGGGAGGGTAATTGTGACATAATTGTTTATTAGTTTTACATTTTTTTATTTATAAGAATAAGAACAAGCAGGAGGTAGTAACTAGACCTTCAAAAATAATCCACATTTTATGTTGAAACATCGGTGCTCTTATACCGTTTACTCGTCTGTTTTGTCTGCCAATATAATTAACTTCAAACCAATCCAATAATGGAAGCAAATCATCTGGTAATTCCCCGGACAGTGCATTTAAGCCATTTTCAATGTGTTCTATAGGAACAAAAGCCAATGCGACAACCGTCTTTGTATTTAAACAAAACTGTGGGTCATTATTGTATCTGCTTGTTAGCCTCAGATTTCTTAGGTGCTTACGCATATTTTTTGCTCAGTGAAAAAGCAACCATTAATTGCCTTAAGACCAAATGTTTTTTGTAGGTTTCTATATGCCGATAACTCATAATCGCAAGTAAAATATCTTGAATTAATAGAAATTCCTTTATCATCTGAAACAAGTGGTCGTATGTTTCACGCTTTTTGTCGTAGTGAATAAAATATTGGGTGAACACCTCAACATCTTTTTGCCAGAACAATGTATATTTGGCTAAATAAAACAGGAGCAATTTTAAATGTCCCTCAACATAGAACTCTTCACAATACTGTACAATTATAATTAAACAATGTATTTTTGAAACACTTTTTTCGCGTTCACTTGTCCCTGCATCCAGTAGATTGCGTCCAGTTATCCTAGACCGCAAATTTACGTAGAAAATGAGTATAAAACAATACAAGAATTTTTTATTTTTAATTTGAAGGAAATACCCAAATCCTTAAAGTGCTGGTCAATGAAAAATTGGTCTAAGCAGAGACTTTCTACGAATATATCTTTTTTGGCGAATATTTCAACCCAGTTAAACAAACTGCCGGGTCTCCTGGCTACCCGGTCGAAACCTTTAAAAACCAATGGGTCTAACTTTTTTAAATGTTTAAACTATTGACTTTATGAAATGTTAAATAGTGGGCATTAAGCAAAAAAATATATTATATGTAATCTGTGGTCATTGGGCAATTTTCTTGGAAAACTCTCCGCCAGATGGATACGTGAATATAAAATAATAACAAGTAGTAACAAAATACGGTATTTTTATTTTTTTTGCATTTTTATGTGCGCTATAAAGTCAAATTCACCATAATCGGCTCTTGATTGATTTCGTTTTCTTAATACATGTTCGGAATAATATTCAGATATTCTATTGTTATTGAGATTAATGATGTGCACAGTCATATATATATCACAAACTCTTTGCCAGCTGAAAATTGACCATCGGCGCAGAAGTACTTTTTTTACGTTTAGAGTTACAAAAAATTGTTGACTTTTACGTCTCATCCAATCTTTGCAATCTTTGCTTATGTACAGGGTGACCTAAAAAAATAGCGTTGATCATTTCACTTGAAAACTGTTACTTACTTTGTAAAACCAACATTTGTGTCCAAGAGCATTCACTTTATCAAAAAATGGGTCTAGATGAAAAAAAGTAAGAGGTAAAGATCAAAATAAGAAGTACATAAATTTTTCTCTGTGCCAATAAAGTCTGGAAAATCTAATTTTAATATTTTAATTTAAAGGAAATTGCGACGTAAAACGACTCTTCAAAAGTATATTAAAATTTACTTTAGTATCGCTTATTGGTTTTTAAAGAAACACTAACTTGAAAGTGTAATTCTATAGAATTTTTCACACACTAATACCATCCATATTCTAAACTTTTCTTGTTTATATTTTCTTAAAATAAATTACTGTGCTAATCTACCTCGTACAATACAATAGAATAAATTTCAGTTCTATAAATGATGGCCCAGGAATAGGAAATTTTAAATATAAAAATCGATGCAGGTTTAAGGTAATAACCCATTGTGATTTCTCAAATATGGTTTATAATTCAATTTATTATAATCATATATTTTTCTATTTTTCTGACCTTAGTGTTTCACTGTACAAAATGCTTAACAAAATGGTGACAAGGAACCAAAACAAAACAGTGCCTTAACTATAAATTAGTAAGTAAATTAACACCAAAATAAATAGGCCACGCCTCGTGATTCTAGAGATCGTATCAACTTACAAAAAACTGGGGAAAAACCACTAGAGTTTTGCGACTCTGCACTATCGTAGTTTATTTAAGGACCATGATATAAAGAATCTTTCCTGTTTTACTTTCAAGGTTTTACTTTTGTGTATGATTTCTATGTCCCCTATTTTTGGTCAATTGTTTTAGCTTTAAAATAAACTATATACTTCTTTATTTTCTAAGTGGAATAAAGAAACTACCACAAAAACATATTATTGGCGCCCTTTTTGGTGGCGCAGCCTAACTACCTTTTTTTAAACTTACTAGATAATAAATAAAAGAGAAATAGATTCAAAGTACACCTCGATTTTCTTTTTCAGTCAACCGCCCTTAACGACAAAAAGTAGATTTTTCCGAATCTTTAACACATGGGTGACCAGAAATTTATTTAATCGAATTTCACATCCTCATGAAAAAGTGTCGGTAGGCCCTGGGCCTTCAGTGAGGGCCCCCAAATGAGTCGCCAATAATGTCCTTGTGTGGTATGTTTTTTTATTCCGCTTAGTAAATAAAGAAATATGTAGTTTATGTTGAAGTTAAAATAATTGACCAAAAAATAAGTCAAAATATTTAAAAAACAACAAAGTGAATCTCGTGTCCGCAAAAATTAGAGTAAGACTCGTGGCATATCGACCAAAGCGTTTTTTTTCCTACTTCATTACGACCAGGCCTCAAATGTCTTATGGAGAATCCAGACACCTACAGACCTGTTTCATCCTTATTAGGAATTATCAGGGAGTCATAGGATTGTACCTGGCAGTTGAAGCTACACAGGCAACCATGCACACCTCTCGAATTTAAAATAAAAAATTTTTAATACGCGGAGACGTAGTAGGGCAATTCCACGGTCACGTACAGGACATTTTTTCGTATTTTTTTTATACTTTATGGTTTTCTAAAATACTTGTTGTCCAGACAAGGAGTATATAAATAATAAAACGGATCGAAATCCTGCAGGTTGAATGGTACTTTGGTAACAAAATCTTGAGTACCCGTCACGTACAGGACACTTTTGGAAAAATGAAAATGTCCTGTACGTGACGCGCCACTTAGATTTTGTTACTAAATTACCAATAAACCTGCAGGGTTCCAGTCATTTTATTATTTTCCCAACACATTAAACTACATAAAAAATATTTTATATAATACTTTTCTGGATAGGAGAGTGTGACGGGTACGCCAGATTGAGGCAGCAGACGTGGGGTGCCCCCACAATAGAAGAGGAGGAGCTACACTCTCTAAGATGGGCTGACGGGTTGTCCTTCGTAACGAAGGCGGGAAAGCCCGGAGAGAGAGAGGCAAGAAATTTAGAGGGAGTGGGAGGATAAGGGTGCGAGACGGGGTATGGCAGAAAGGGCCCATGAAGAGGCCTAGTTGCCAGGCCTGCGGGCCGCCCCCTTACTACTACTACTACTACTACTATTTTCTGGACAACAAGTATTTCAAAAAACACAAAAACTAGAACAAAATGTACAAAAAATGTCCTGTACGTGACCGTTGAATGGCCAAGTACCTGTGTGCGCCAGCTGTCGAATAAACTGAGAAACAAAATCATCAAAATTGAAAAGTGCAGAATACCGTAAATACCTTTCAGCAGGTTACAAGGAAGGAACCTGTAAAAGTATAAGGTCACTGTAACATGACTCTTAAAAAAAAGTAACGTTCGCACCAGCACCGCCCCAATTGGAGCTTCATACTAAATGGCCCTAATTTTAAGGCATCAGCAAGCAAACGCTCCGGAGAAGGCTTGTTGCGCAGAACTAAAAAAAACTACAAAGTGAATCTCATGTCTGGAAATAAAAATTAAAGTAACACTCGTGGAATATCGGACAAAGCGTTTTTGTTTCTCACTTCATTACGACCAGGCCTCCAATGTCTTATGAAGAATCCAGACAGCTACAGACCTATTTCATCCTTATTAGGAATCATCAAAGGGTCGTAGGCTTGTACTTGGTAATTAAAGCTACACAGGCAACCTGTCGAATAAACTGAGAAACAGTTGTGCATGGTTGCCTGTGTAGCTTCAACTGCCAGGTACAATCCTATGACTCCCTAATGATTCCTAATAAGGATGAAACATGTCGGTAGGTGTCTGGACTCTCCATTAGACATTGGAGGCCTGGTCGTAATGAAGATTCACTTTGTTGTTTTTCTATCTTGAACTTTTAGTTCTGCCCAACAAGCCTACTCCGGAGCAATTGCTGCGCTGATGCCTTAAAATTAGGGCCACGTAGTATGAAGCTCCAATTGGGGGCGGTGCTAATGCGAACGTTACGTCTCTTTAAGAGTCATGTTACAGTGACCTTATACTTTTACAGGTTTCTTCCTTATAACCTCCTGAACGGTACAGGATTATTATTCAGTTTTGATTCTCAGTTTATTCGACAGGTGGCGCACACTGATACTACGTCTCCGCGGATTACAAACTTTTTGTTTTAAATTTGAGAGGTGTGCATGGTTGCCTGTGTAGCTTCAACTGCCAGGTACAATCCTACGACTCCCTGGTAATTCCTAATAAGGATGAAACAGGTCTGTGGGTGTCAGGATTCTCCATTAGACATTGGAGGTCTGGTCGTAATGGAGTGAAAATATGGGTGACTATTAAAATCGCGAAATTTTGTTTTTTTTTTAAATTTTAACAAAAATTAGTTACTAAGGTTTCAAAACACCTTAATCGAAGAAAAAAAAAAAGGTTGTCTGTCGGTCTGTGGTATATTGCCTGTTGCTTCTTGCTCTATCGGCAGACCATGAACCGCTTAACTTTTGGGTAGGGTGGTGGGGGATTAAAGGGGAATAAAATATTTAAAAAATTGTAACATTAAAACAAAAGCAAGTAGTTAAATGTCCATTAATATGGATTACAAATGTTGTTATAAAGTTCAAATTTATGGGAGCTTTGGTTCCCGAGTTATTGGAAAAACGTTAAAATATATAAAAAAATCATAACTTAAAGCAGCTATTGATATGCGGTTCTCAGATTTTGGTTTTCGCAAATATTACCCAAAAATTTTGTTATAAGTTTGAAATCTATCAAAGCTACAGTTTTCGAGATATTTTCATTTCCTTTCAACATAAAATAATTTATTGTATGGTGGACTATCTGTGCTTTCTAGCTCCATTTTGATTATTGATTGGCAGGTGTAAAAAAAACTAGTGCATTAAATTTATTTTTTAAGAAACTTTCCAAAAAAGTGTCACAAGTGGTATCTTCTAATTGAAAAAGAAATAGTTGGTTGGCCCTTGACCTCCAGTTTTTTTATCATAAGCGGAAATTCCGTAAAATATCATTAAAAATTTACTTTTACCTTCTTTTAAAATCTCTTCCCTATAACTAGAAGCACCTTTCCATTTAAATAATCCACCCTGTATAATAAATAAGGTAAAAGTCTCGTGTATTTTGTTGCATTTAAAATCATACATGTTTTCCTTTTTTGGACACAAAGTTAGCAAAAGCTTGGTAATCAATAATGTTAAGCAAAATTGAAGTGAAAGAGTTTTTTTTTTAATTTTTTACAGAGTTTTCATGAAAGTTAGCTAGATATTAAACTAAAATTTGATATTTTTATAGCCCAAAGCGAAATAGTTCTTTCTAGTTTTGTTTTATAGCGGAAAAATTACTTTGCGACACTCCCCGCTTAAAATATGAGTACAAGATACATATATCTTGGAAAGCAAATTTCACCTGTTAAAAATTAAATTACTGGAGGATTCCCCAAATCCGTAGTGTTGACGCCTTTCTTTATATTTAAGTGGAAAAAAAATTGCACCAATGAACCGAAAAAAGGCCATGGGTTTGATATTTATGGACATTAAATAAGGTGGCGTTTTTGATAAAGGTAAAACGAAAACTTATTTTAACTAAAATTTGAAAAAAAGACCAGAATGGTAAAATTGAAAAAACCTGCTTATTCTTTAAAAATAAAACCATTTCTTTAAGTTTCTAAAAAAAAACTTATAACACGAGAAAATAAAAATCTGTAAAAAAATAAAAGGTTTACAGTTTAAGGTCTCAGACTGTGGCCAAATTCTTGAATATCAATAAAAATACGTTATCAAACGATGAAAATTATTCAAAAATAAGCCCCCCTGGAAAGTACAAAATCAATGGTTATGAACTCATAAGTAATCATTTACTTCGTTTATACAGGCGTCTTAACGCGCTCTTATATAACCCCTTGTATCCCAAGCTATCAAAATTTTAAATTAATTTTAAAATTTAAGTTTTTAGTTTTTAGGGGTTAATAAACTTGTAATAATTAAAAAAGGGGAAAAAATTGTATAAAAGAGGAAGGTGGTATGGGACTTTAAAGTCCTGTTGGTACTAAGACAACATGTAATTTGGTTTATTTTTTGTATTAACTGCTTGCATAGTAACTGTAAAATTTAAAAACAGCTAAGCAGAAAATGGAAACTAAATATTTGTTAAAAGTTAAATAGTATGTTATTCAAAAAAAAACAATTTTTTTCTTCATTAACACATAAAGAGCACTTAGAGGAACGTTTCTCACATCGACCTCTAGGTTTAACAAAAGTTGGCCAATGAGACACCTTGTTTCCAAGTCTGACATCATTAGGTAAACAGTAGTTATATTTCCTACGATTTAGATTAGATGATGAGATTACGGTTGTTGGACTGTTTTGGTAATTATTACGTGGGGAATTAGATCTTATAGTCTCTTAAGCTTTTAGCATTTCAGAAATATGAATTTTTGGGCGATTGTGTGGGTATGCCATTAGACCAAGACTAACATCTCTTCTATAATCTAATAGTCTCACCTCAGAGTTCATTTTTTGAAACGTTATGTAGCTATTGTCATAAGCGACTTCCAACATGCCAAAAAAGGTTATGCCACCATTTTCTTGATCGCCTATCGACACAATAAGCTTATCGCAATCTATCAGCGTGGTCTACACCACCCATACCGCGGTTGTAATCGCAAACTATTTTGGAGCATTTTATTTCTTTGTTAAGCCATCTCTTTTCGTAATTTTGACAGTGGTCGAATCAGTTCCATGAGAGTTTAATAAGAATTGTGCCGATTTGTTGTCTTGCCATTTAAAATATACTACGTTCAAATTTAAGACACGTTAGTCAAAATCACCCCTTCGTAAAGCTTTATCTTCTATCATGCTTGCTGTTTCAGTGCCCATAATTTTCTGTTAAGGACTAAACGCTTCCTAAGACCATATTTGCTAAATTTTTTTTGGCAATTTTATCTTTACCTTGATAAACTTGGAACTGCTGCACGACGCCATCAATGTCTGCTATTACTCATAGTTAATACCCTCTTTTTATAGGTTTCATCAAGATGTATTGTTCTAATGTTGATCCTTTGACCTTTAAATAGGATTACACTTTCGTCAACTGCGAGTTCTCTCTTGTTAGTTAGCTGACGTCACAAATGGAAAGTTTAAATATTTTATCGTTGTTGTCTTTGGGAAATAAGGTATTGTTATTAAGATGAAAGAATGATAATATCTGTTGAATCTTCAGCCAACGACCAGAAGTGTTTATAGCTGGGCAATTTGTGATATCCTATATAAGAATTGATCCCTATAAAAGCCCACCATTCATCACGTTTTACGGCGATTTACTCCTTTCGGTGGCGTACAGGTTACTTTGATGAAGAATTTTATCTAAACCAATCATTTTAATAAAATATGAAGTTGGTGTTCCGTAGTTCATAAACTGGTCATCCACAATACTAGTCCTTTTTTTCTCCATTTTCTATCAACATCTTGCTTGGGAGCGTTAAATAAAATCTCTGCGCTTTCTTTTCCTTTTTCAATTTCTTCTAGGCTACTTTCTTTCATTTGACATATTTCGTCTTGGTCTATTACAACTTCGGGGGGAGTTTCTTCATCATCACTATTTTCTTCGTCAGTGTTATACTGGTTATCCAGTGGAAGTAGTCCCAACTCTAAAGCTGCGGCTTCTGCAGCTTCCAGCAACTCATCGTCAGTAAGAAATTTCCTTTTTCTCCAGGACATTATCACGCATAAGTCGACTTAAAATAAAACAAGATTGAAAAAAAAATAGTGCAAAAAAAAATAAAATTAAAAAAATGTCAAAGAAATACCGCTTAATATAACCAACAAAAATGACAAATAAACACCTAGAACCAGAAGATATAATTTATATCATTGGCTACTGACCAAGCTTTAAAGTCCTCGGCCCAAAAACCGATTCTACAGTAACTACATAATTGCCTTGATGACAACCAATATTTGTATCATTTACTAAAGCACTACACAAAAAAACTAACATAAAAATACTTACCCTTTACACCAAATTGACAAATAATTCCTAATTGTGTTCCACAGTTTATTTACGCAGCTTGGTCTCTTAACATCTGATCGCAATAATAAGGTTCAAAACGCTTGCGCATCATTTCGTCCAAAATAATTTGTATTACTGGTTGCAGTATCGTGTTCTTATAAGTCCTTTCGGTGTGTTAAAGTCAATGGAAATAAAAACAAAATAAAGTAGGACTTTTAAGTCCTGTGGGTACACAAAGGGATAAGGATAGTGTGAAAATTTTGTCTGATAAACACCACTAAAACCGTTTTAGGCACAAAATCGATTTTATTTTGGAGCAATTTAAGAACGCCGTTTATCGGTCGGTTTAAACACTTTAAAAACGCATTGCTTCCAACATAAACAAATATTTAACCAGAGTTTTACGGAAAAACCTGTTGTTAACTTAGTTGTTTTATTTGTTTTCTTTTTGAACTGACATTTAACGAAGAACGTATAAACACTGGGAGAAAGCGATTTTATTTAAAACCCTCCTTATGTAAAACCGGTTTGAGGTGCGTATAAACGTAGTAATTGACAAAACCATTTATTTTACACCTACTTCCACGGCATTGATTTTTCGTCTACAGTGACCAATATAAAATACAGTTGCAAAATTAAAAATATCTTGATTTTACACTCGGCAGTAACTGGCATCGCGTATGCGCAAAACGGATGAAATTCAAAAAATTTTCATAAGCTTCTGGATATACATGATTAATCTTGTTTACAAAAATTTTAACGGGGATGCATTGCAATACCGTGTATATAGTTTATAGGTATTTTGTGATGGCATTAAGTGCACAGTCTGCCAAAGAATGCAAAGTGCAGTAAGAATCATGAAAGACTGGTGTAGGCAGAATGGTCTTTCTTTTTTACATTGTCATCATAAGACCAAGGATCCAATACGAATCAGTGGTCTGGTGGCCCGCTGCGCTGTAGAGAAGCTGACTATATCCAAAAAGCTTACGAGCCTGCAAGGGCTCTTCTGCAAAGGGATGACCGGCGCAATGAGGACGATCCCCATCCACGCTCTGGAAACAATCTTGGGTCTCCCTCGCTTCCAACTTGGATCAAGAAGGAGGCGATGGCGACGCACCTGCGATTAAGGGACCAGGGATTGTGGAAGGGCAGGGAGGAAAGAGAGGGCCATCTGCCGATCGAGAGACTGGTGATGAAAGAGTTGCCCCTCCTAAGACTGCCAATGAAAGTACCGCTTAAACCATGGAGGTTCGATAAAAAGTACAAGGTCACAATACCGGAACGGAATGAGTGGTAAAGGAAAGAATTCCGAACGTAATTAAGCAGGGAGGTGACGGTCTGCTACATGGATGGCTCTAAACTGTCAGCCAGGCAAACAACAGGTGCAGGAGTGTACGCGGAAAGCTTAGAAGTTCAGAAGAGTTATCCACTTGGAGAATACGCTACGTTGTTTCAGGCGGAGGTGTATGCCATTATCATGACAGCAACCCTACCCGAGGTCAGAAATGACAGGAGGGACATATACATATGCTCCGACAGTCAGGCTACCCTCAAGGCTCTAAGTGCACCCAAAATAGTCAGTAGTCTGTTGAAGGAGTGCGCTGAAGCACTGCAAACACTGGCTCAAGACAAAAGGGTGACACTGATGTGAGTCTCAGGTTATGAGGAAATACCAGGGAGTGATAAAGCGGACAGACTTGCCAGACTAGGGGCCGAAACCCAATAAATTGGACCTGAACCTCTTCTGGGAATAACGAGGAAACAGCACAGAGTGAGCTCAACAAATGGGCGAACAATGAACTGAAGACGTCTTGGAGGCAAGAGTCAAAGTGCAGAGAGTTCAACCTATTTGTGGATGATCCGAATGTAGCCAGAACTAAATGGTTCTTAGGAAAGATCCAAAAGGACATTGGACTACTGACAGGGATGCTGATTGGGCACAATCGGCTGAACAAATAACTGACGCAAATAAGAGTAGCAGGAGATCCCGTGTGTCTCGCTTGCGGGCTGGAAGAGGAATCGGCGCAGCACTTGATAGCACAGTGTGACGCATATGCTAGATCAAGGCAGCTGAAGTGGGCATTTCCACGATAGAGGAAGAAGAGCTGCACTCGCTCAAATGGGCCGACATATTGAACTTCGTAAAGAAGACAGGGAGGCCCGGAGAGAGAAGTGCAGCGGAAGTAGGGGCATAGGTTTAAGGAACGGGCTATACTACTACTATACTACTACTACTACTACTACTACTACTACTATTACTACTATTACTACTACTACTACTACTATTAGGTGCAAAATTTGAAATCCTGGGGTGCTGCGGAAACAACTAATCTGCAAGATAACTACTTCGTTTTCATATAGAACTATCGTGAAAATGCGAATCAAAAATCAAATCCAGGTTTTTTTCTTTGGCTTTGCCTCAGTTCAATACGCATTTTCCTGAGATCGTATCGGAATCTGGCTGTTGTAAAAACGTGGATCATATCGAAAACGAATGAACGATTTAACCAGATTGAATTTGAAAGTTTATTCAGTGGTGAAATATCCAAACTTTTATGTTTCTTTTATCATTTTTGAAATATAAAGAAAAATTTCAAAAAAAAACTTGTCAAATCGTATTCAAAACGCGATCAAATCGCTTTATGAATTAAATTTTATTTAAAACGAATTCTGTTATGCGTCAAAACGTGGTAAACAATGCACTTGTCTCCCAGAGCAGGCCTAGATTTATAGAAGATATTATTATGGTGGTTTTTGTGTTTTTAGATATTTTGATAAAGGTATAGAAAAATCAACGCTCGTAAAAAACACTATTTTAGTCAGGCTATTTGTAAAAACTATATTTGCAGTAAAACATAATATAATAGGTGTATTAAAACAGCAATACATTAAAATAGGTCGTATAACGACAATTTCGAATTTTACTGTTTATTGGAAAATCTGCAGATTAGATTGGCTTAGTGAGTTTTATATCTTCTGGATTATAGGAACATCTATATTGATGACATATTATTGTTAATTTTTGTTTTTTTCATAAGCCAACTCGTCACAGTTGGGCAAGTGCCGCATTGTGTTCATTAATTTATTTTGATCATGTGTGTTGGTAATACTGCTTCGAAATTTTTATAAAACCTTTTTTGCACTCTTTTTTATATAAAATTCTGGGGTTAAAAGCTTACTTTTATAAACACAAAAAGTTGTTGTCCATATTTTTGATGGACTTACAACACTCCCAAGAAACAAAAAAAGAAGTTAAAAAAACCTCCAAATCAGTTACTTCAACCGAGAAGAAACCAAAAAACAAAAGATCAAAAGATCTTGTGTGGAAATAACGAAAATTCAAACTTGGATGAGCATCCCACAAGGAATTCACAAAGGACCAAAGCGAAAAGAGAAATGATTAAACGATGTCTGCCTATGGGTAACCAGCGCGAGCTCATCAGTGGTTTCACTGGTCACCCCCCCATATATCATTAAACACCATCACACACTTTGATTTCCAACCTTGAATCACTTACAAATAGGCATCGTTCCGCACTGGTATTTATCCAAGTTACCTGATATGGATTCGTTCTGGCGTGTTAATATTTCCAATAAGATTATGCTCCTAAGCCAATCAAAACCAAAAAAGCAGTTAAAAAACCTTCAAATCAGTTACTTTAACCGAAAAGAAACCAAAAAATAAAAGATCAAAAGTTCTTGGGTGGAAATAACGAAAATTCAAACTTTGATGAGCATCCCACAAGGAACACACAAAGGACCAAAGCGAAAAGAGACATTATTAAACGATGTTTCGCTCTGGGTAACCAGCAAGAGCTCATCAGTGGTTTCACTGGTCATTCTCCCCATACATCATTAAACACCATCATACATTTTAATTTCCAAACTTGAATCACTCACAAATAGGCATCGTTCCGCACTGGTACTTATCCATGTTACCTGATACGGATTTGTCCTGGCAGCAGAGATAATATACAACCTTGGGGCAAACCTCTTCGGACAGATTATTTTTGAGTAGATCTGCCAATATATTTTTAAATTTATTTATACTATTTTAAACTTATGTTTTAATGGTAATTTATTTTTCATGGTAATTATATGTTACTATCTTTTCCTGTTGCATAGGTTTTCTTTTCTGTTTTTTTAAGATATTTAATTTTTCTATTCTATACACATTCCTGGGAAAGTCTCTCTATTAAATAATCCATTTTTTCTTTCTCTTTAGTAAGTAAGGAACTCTTGTTATAGAAATATTACAATTTTCTAGAAACAATAAAGAATTGAATTAAAAAAAGTAGATTAGCGATTATCTTTAGATCTCGGTCATGTAGACCAACTTCTTTTAGCGATTCTATGAGATTTTTGTGTTGGACTCGATCAAACGTTTTCTCATAATCTATGAAACAGGCATATACTGGCACCGACACATCCCTAGACCGCTGAACTAAGACTTGAATCATTATCGTCGCGATGTAGATGTAGAACCGTCCCAATGGATTCCTAAAAACGGTGAACACCTCGAGGTATAGTAGTAGTAAAACCGTCGCATCGCGCGTCGTCCTCTATTAGGGATAGAGCATGGAGACGGCCACCACGTTGCGACTGATTTTATTGCTTGGGTTTTCTAGTCAAGAATAATGACACGATTTGTCAGTGTTGAAACAAACACAAACAATACAAACAAAACTACTAGGTTTACTAATGGCACAATTGTAAGGTATTTTGAAATAATTTAATTTTCGTCCAAACAATTTCTCTTTCCGCCAAAATTTCTGTTAGAAAAAAACTAACCTGAAAACTTCAAGTGTGTCAACAACAACCATTCGGGGCATTTGAATTTCTGTGAAGTTTCAAACCTGGGTTTTTTGATTGGGTTGTCGAGGACACGTTTTGTCTAGACAAAAATTTTTATTAAAAAAAATTTTAAAGAATAAACTTTTATCAAATGCAGTTAAAAGCAGAAAATAATTTTTTATCTTTCTTATACCGTAATAAAAGCGCGATTGGCGCAAATTAAAAATTTTAACTTTAGGTATCGTCAGTGGCTGGGTATCGTATATCGGTCACATCGACGATTCACCTATGTGTATTACTGTATTACTCTATAACCTAAGGACATTTTCAAAGGCTTGGCAAGCACGGCAATCTCACCCGTTCTCAGCTTCTTTAGATAAAGAGGTTTACCATTCGAATAGAAGAAGAATTTAGTTCTTCTTTTGTATTTCTCTCTTTATCGTTTTTTTCATCGTTTTTATTATGGTATAAGAAAGATAAAAAATTATGTTCTACTATTAAGTGCATCTAAAAAAAGCTTGTTCTTTAAAAGTTTTTTTAATAAAAATCTATTTTTAAATTTTTAGATTTGCACCCTAAATCGTCCATTTTGAATCCGCCATATCGAAATTTTCAAATCCAATGAAAAATTCATATCCCCTTCCCGAAAAACCCCTGTGTGCCCTGTTTGATTTAAATCGAACAAACTAAATCTTTTCCCCCCTCCACTTCCCTCGTTAGAGGGAAGGGTGAACCTAATAATACCATATTATTGTATTGTCGCCGGAACTATAAACGCGTACCACATTTGAAGACAATCGGATGTGGATAAGTCAGTTAAAATTGGTTAGCAAAACATGACCGAAAATCGTCTATCTTGAATCCGCCATCTTGAATTTTCAAAATCTGATTAAAAATTCGTTATCTCCATCCCCAAGTGCCCCAACACACCAAATTTCAACGAAATCGGCCGTACTTCTACTACTCTCTACTCCAAAAGCCCCCGTATACCAATTTTGGTTGAAATCAGACAAACTTAGGTGTTTTTCCCCCTCCATCTCCTCTTAGGGGGGAGAGTGCCTAGTAAAGTAAAGCAATCGGATATGTATAAGTCAGTTAAAATTAACTAGGAAAAGATGACCAAAAATTAACCATATTGAATCCGCCATATTGAATTTTTAAAATCTGATTCAAAATTCGTTATTTCCATCCCCAAGTGCCCCAACACACCAAATTTCAACGAAATCGGCCGTACTTCAAATGTACCCCCCTCCACCCCCTATGAGTAGGGGGAGATGTCAATTTCATCACACTATATTCTTTTGTTGTCACCGCTACTGTATAAGCATGCCAAATTTGAAGCTTATCGGATGTCGGGAAGTTGGTCAAAATTAAGATGCAATATTCCACCCGAAAAAACATATCTACATTGTTATTACATATATATACATAAATTGCAAGTTAAACAAAGGATTGTAATAAAAAGGAAACTATATATCTATTATCACAAACGTAACTAAAGGTTACTTAAAAGTTTTTAATAATAAGTAAAAAATTGTAATTTTTTTTATTTTTTCAAGGGTCCCATAAAAGAAAAACAGATTTTTACTGGGATAAAAAACTTACTGATATTTTGCGCTTTTTGCAAACTCTATCCTCCCTTTGACAGATAACAACCCGAAAGCTAGTGAAAGACCACTTAATATCCAATTTGTGGATTGGGAAACCAGGAGCAAGGCTCTATAAGCCAAGAGGATTCTAAGATACTGTATTAAATTAAACTTCAGTAATAACAGTACAATCTTGGATAGGTTGCCAATTGAATTGAATCTCGAATATTCCAACATTATAGAAAGTATACCAATAATCGACTTTGCTCTAAACTTTATAAATTAAATTAGGGCATTATTTAGAGTCGGTATATTGAAGAACAATTGGAGACAAACAAAACCTTATTTGGATATATCTGAATTAATTTTTCTTTTTAATGTAAACTTGGCACAAAATAATGTTTCAATTTATACCATATTATTGCAACCGTAATCCTTTGTCACCTCAAATTTCCATTTTAAAAAAATCTCAAATGCACTGCTTTCATGCTAATCGTGACCTTCAAATTAGAGGAAAAGCAGAGTTTTATGGGCGTAGAGGCCTCTTGAACCACTTATATGATTTGCGAATTGCGAAAGTATATGATAAACAGCGGTGTTTATGTGTTCGTGTCATGATTTTAAACATAGGTACTCTCCATAAGATCACTTCATAAATTTCGCAACCCGTTGTAAAAGTTTACAACGCTCCTTAAATGACGCAATGCAAAGCACTCCCTTTCCCCAAAAATATAAAACATTATTTTTTATTTTGTTTTGGTATAAAAATCTTACGTAAGGTAGGCGTAACAGTGGAGGTGCCAGGGGGGGAGGGGGGCGATTCCCCCCCCTTGCTCCAGAAAAAAAGTAGACAATAAAGATGCTGGTGGTAACCCTGGAGAAAAAACGATAAATTGCAGAAAGTCCCTTTAAAGACATTCTAGAATCCCTCCACACTATTTTGGGACCATTTGACCTTCAATTCGTCACACCATAAGAATAAACAAATGCACGACGTACTCACTGCGAAAACCATTGAAAATACAGAACCGTATTATAGAGTTTCTATTTATAAACAAGTTTTAGACAAAATTATTTCGGGCATAAAAAAGTATTTTTGACCTGAACATATTCATACTAAGTTTTATACAACGTGAAGCCAAAATCAAGACAAAATTAACTAAACTCGTGTCTAAATACTATAAACTGTTTGACTTATCCAAACCATAAATTCTTGAACTTTTATTGGGAGAATTTTGGAAACAATATTGGTAGACAAAAACTTAAATGAAAACATATCTGATAACGTTTTCGAGGCAATGAACAATTGTGGTGATATTTATCCGTTGATGAAAACATTCTTGGATCTTTTCCAGTAAGTAATGCTTCGTCAGAAAGAAGCTTCTAATGCCTCATAAGATTGAAAACATAAGTACTTAAAAACACTATGACGAAAATTCTTCTGACGGTCTTAGCATGCCTGCATATCAATAGACATTAAAATTGACATTGAGCGAGTCATTGACCGGTTTGCCCAAAAAAAGGGAAACAATTTCTTTTTTGAGGTAGGCATCTTATGTTTGAGACATACAATTTAAAAGGCAATGTTTCAACTTAAAAAGCTTTTTAGACCTCAAAAAAAAGTATTCAGCTATATTAGGTTTTATTTGTGGTTTGTTTGTTATCTATGTTTTTTATAACTGAAAACATTATACGTAGTTACTCAAGCGCGGATTTCAGGGGGATAGCGAGGGGGGTAGTGAACTTTCTCTACCATGGCTTTAATTTTGTATGAAAACATTTAGGAAATAATCACCGTATTAGTTTAATTTTGTGTTAAAAAGTGTCATTTTCGTAAAAATTTTTGCCTGCTGCGCTTTGGGACCATTGATATATTTACAATTTTAGTTTAGTTTTAAATCAAAAAATGCATTTTTAATGCAATTTTCTTAAAAATTTTCGCGCTATGATATAGTTGATATTTACGATTTTAGGTTAATTCGACCCAAAAATTGCATTTTTATGTTATTTTCTCAAATATTTTCGGCGCATTTAAACATTTTTTAAAATAGAAAATGTATGAAATAAACGACTTAAAATCTGATTACCCCCCCTAGATTTGAGACCAAATCCGCGCTTGTAGTTACTAAGTTTGGTTTGCATATTTATTGATATGTTCCTCGAAAAAGCTATGCTTTTAGTCTAGTTTTTTTTCGTATCGAAACTGCTTCCCCCCCTTTTGAAATGGCTGGGACCGCCACTGGGTGTGACCCCCTCACCATTCATTCTTGTAAGATTTTACTTACCTCTTTCCCCGTTTCTTAATTTTCCCACCAATTTATATATAAACTTCTTTTCAGATTCTCCACATTGCAAACAAGGCCACATGAATCAGCGTATTGGTGTCGTACCCCATGAGGCTGTCGTTGCTCAATGTCTAGTTGACTCAGTACCTCCAGTCAACCGCTTTTGGTGGACTTACAACACTCCGAAGGAAGTGCTGCCCATAAAAGGTACTACTAACCTTCTTTAACACATTAATTTTTCGTAAGTTTTTAAATTTGATTTTATCACTAAGAGCCAAAAAAAAGAGTTTGGAAGGCTTCTTGTAGACAACAATTTTGCGATCTATTTTTGACGCACTTTCCATGGTCCGATGTCAATATAATATTGTGAAAAAATTTGATTGGTAGGGGGTGGATAAGGGTTGTAAAGGGAGTAATTTCAGAACTTTGTAATAAAAACAGATACAAAAACATGCGGTTTTCAGATTTTCTATTTGTTCGGGTGACAATACAATTTTATTTAAAAATATCGGTGGTAGGGTGTGGTTCAGATGTGTAGAGGGGGTTAATTCATAACTTTGAAACCAAAGCAGATACATAGATGCGGTTGTCATATTTATGATCTGATCCAGTAACAATACATTATTACAAAAAATAAATGTCGCGAGCGGTATCCCCCCCAAGTAGCGCGCCTATGGATGTGTGGCACTAGAGTGGCTAAAAATAGAGTTTGGCGAGCGTTACGCCTTCGGGACGCAGGCGCATCTCGTTGTATAAGAGCCTTTTTTGTTAAAGTCAGACTATGTTCACTTTATGTACCGATAAGTCTTTAATATCATTAATAGCATATTATATATTTTTAAGTTTGATATAAAGTCGTGCCGCGATTATTAAGGTAACCATCAATTTTAAGTTCGATAAAGATACCCCTCCAGTAGCGATTTATGCGCAATACGATTTTATATCGAACTTAAAAATATAAAAATAAATAAAAACAGGGATCTACCAAATTCTTTTTTACTTTTTGGTGCAATTTTTTTATTAAAATCGTTTAAGTTAAAAAACAATTATTATTTATTTTATTTAATAAATTATGTGAGAGAGAAAAAGAACGACGTTTTTTTTAATTTTGTTAAAAAATATTTTTTCACGACACTGTACATGTCTCATCAGTGATGACTGAAGTTATGATTAAATCTTACTTGTATTGTTTTTTCGCAATATTTTATTCAAACCGTCTAATTGTGGTGGGCACATCACATCATCATCAATGGACAACGATTTTTATAATTCATTACGGATATAAAATATCAATGTTTCACTATTTTACCTCGTGCAGTTTTTAGAAGCATATTTCTAAAATCTTTTATTAGTTTTCTAAAATAATGTGCAATTTAAAACGTAGGTTTAAGGGTGTTTTAGGCAGCTAAAATATAATTTGTACTTTTAAGGTCACAAAAACGGCATAGATTTGACCACACTGCTTTGCTGTTTTTGGACCAATCTTTACCGGGCAGAATATCGGAAACGAGAAAACGGAATCTGTTGAAATTTGGCAGTAATGTTTATTTTTGAAGTCCTCACAACCGTACCCAGACAGTTTTTGCTGGACTCTCGCATTTTAGAAATAAAATAAACACGGCTAACAATAGTCATATATCTTTTTCTTACACCAAATTTTGAAAAAAATTTGGATAAGGTGGGGGGGCCGCCGTAGACTAGTGAACAGCATCTCATCTTAGCCTGGAGAATAGAGATCGCAGGATCGGATCTCGGCAGCTCCGCAGTTGAAGTTGTGCATAAAGTAACAACAAACGAGGTAGAAGTATGCGGCATGGTTGACACTGCACCGAAAACTTTGCGGGACTCAAAGGTGGACGGCCGAGGACCCCACCAAACTGGGTAGAGGAGACTAGCCGGTGACCCAAGAAAGGACGACTTAGACTTCTCCGAGATCGGGACTCCATGGGACGCGGCTGGACTGCGACAGATTTGGTAGCAGGAGTGGACAGAGGGTGACTTGGAAGAGGCCGTACCACCTTCGGGTAGCAGGACCACTCTAAAGCATCTGAAGACTCCGACGGCGACCTCGACCAGCGAAACCGGGACTTAGATTTTCCGGTCAACCTATATGACGGCGGCTGCTGGGAAGAAAAGTCTACCGTCAACCAAGTTCTGCTGGGACGGTAGCGATATTAGATAGATGCAAGTCTAACATGTAGCAGGATCACCCTTCTGAGGGGGTGTAAAGCCGGCGGTCTACTGTGTATAGTTGCTATGCAGTCTAAAGATCCCTGCCCTCGACAAAGAGGTGTCAGGCAAAATTAAGTCCTCTTAGAGAAAGAAAACTTGCATCCTAAGGAGGCACGTGCATCATTCGGGGGTTCACGGGGGTTATGGCAAAAAGGGTCCATTATGCGACCTAATTGCCAGACCTACGACCGCCCATCTACTACTAATACTACTACTGCTGCTACTTGGATACGGTTGTAGATTTTTATAAATCCTATTATCTGATAATAAAAAAGTTATGTTTTTTTCTTTGTAAGCAATATCCTGCCGGAATTTTGAAACGCCAAGGCCACGTAATTTAGTATGCCCAAGGATACTGAAGTGAGTTTGCTTGGAGTATTGGAATTCAGATTCCGCATAGCTAACGGCCACTTGTCTAATGGAACATTCGATCAATAAATTGATACATGTCAAGTGATAACAATAGCACGAAAATTTTTAATTTTTTTTATGTTAAATAATGATTTTTCTTTTTCGAGAATCAAAATCTTTTAAAGAAGCATTAATAAATTAATGATTACAGTAACTTGTACTTTTCCTCACATATGGTGTTCGAACCGTGCTCTGAATACTGCACGATCTCACTCAAAATTGTATTAGTGATACCACCTGTGGTTGATCTTTCAAAAAAATAGCAAATTAGTGTTGTCAAATTCATGCAGTTTTTGTGGCCTTAAAGTAATTTATTTTTAAACAGGTGACAAAATACAGTCCAAAGGCAATACGTCAATCCTGCGTTTGGACAATTGGTCGGGTGACTTGGAGTCGGTGGCGTGTTGGGCAGAAAATGACGTTGGAAAGCAAGAAAGACCGTGTGTCTTCTACGTTGTTCTTGCAGGTAGGTAAATCTACACTTAAACAACACTTTAAAGAGCAAGAAAGACCGTGTGTCTTCTACGTTGTTCTTGCAGGTAGGTAAATCTACACTTAAACAACACTTTAAAATATGTTATTTCGTTACTTTTTAGTAATGTGTCTCCTGTTTATTCAAAAGTTTCTGGACATATTTTAACATGAATGATGCTAATTTTGCGAAGAAACTAAATGGAGCTGTCAATATCAAACATTTAAAACTACTTTATGCACAACCGGGCGTTAAATTGAACTTTACCGCCCGCATTTTAGGGCGTAATAAATCACTTTAAAGTCCATGGGTATTTAAATAGTAGCGGGGGTTAAAACTTATTTTAAGACCCGCATGTGTTAAATTTAGGATCTATTTTAATTGTTTACGCAACAAAATGCAAATTTTTGTTTTAATAAGTTTTATTAAACGAACGCAACAATAACATTACCTATAGTAAAAAAACTATTCAAACTTAAAATTAAAAATACAGTTAGAGAAATTAGCCATATTTATGGATGTTGGAACTGTCGATGGAACTGGCAATGGTAATGCTGCTAGGCGATTCCCGTTTGGTTCTCTTTCAGCTGTGGTCTGGAATAGTGATCATAACTGCCATAGTAAGATGAAGACGGCTGTTGGTTAGTTGTCCCTGACATAATTTTTTTTGCAATTTTTTGTTTGGAACTTATGGTTTGTTTGATGCACCTCTCCGCTACTTTAGTCGACTTCCATCCTGCGTGCAGTTTAATATTCGTTATGTTTTCATTAGTTTTGGCAAGTAGGGTGGCAGAGGTTATTCGAAAGCAACGGCCTGTAAATTTTTCAGCATCTGGCAAATTTAAAAATTATTTTTTTGGGCATCTACACAAAAGTATTTTTACCAACAACTTGCCTGAAGCATTTATTGTTTTTATAGTACACAAAAAATCGCTTATGTTCGGCGATAGTTGGTCTCAAAGCTTGATGTTTTTTAAAGAGCCCAATAAAGCTTGGTAAGGTTACCTTCCCATCCACTAACATAAACATGCGGTCCACTTTCGTTTTTGTTTCTTTGATGGTAAATAAAAGGGACTCTTGAAAGTCCTGAATGTCATCTACCTCTAGGTGGCATAGTTCCTCGCGCCTGGTCGGCCCACATATTCCAAAAATTAACGCAACTATTACTAATAAAAATACTTCGTCAGGAGCATTTATTAAAATTCTTTCGATTTCTTCTTTGCTTAACATTTTTGATTTTTTCGGCTTATAGCCCTCGCCCTTACGCTTCAGAAATGCTATAAGTTTTGGGTACTTACTAATATCAACATTATAATTTAGATTAATAACTCCATAGGGAAGACTGCTTGTGTTGTTTCACTTTTTCGTTGAAGTATGCAAGTAAGGAGTCTTCTTTTACGATAGGGTTGCTTTCCGGAATGTTTTTACCAGTACACTACAGAACATAATCTTTATAGGTTTTTTCGTATAGTTTTCTTGATTAGGCCGGCAAAAGATTCATCTTCGCCTCTTTAGCGGCCTCCAATATATCTCTAGGGATTACTTTTTCTTGAAATTCCATAATATTTTACAAGAAAAATGGTAAAAATAGCGACTAAAATGTAACATTATTTGTAATAATGACTTTGTTGATATGGTTGCTAATCACAAGCAACTGTTTGTGTCTCAGATTGCTTGATTGAGAATGACAGAAATAACTATAAAATATTTGAACAAAAGTTTTATTTATTTTGGCAGCCGGTACATATTATTTGAATAAGAGAGTGGTCTGGACATACGTATTTGATGCATTTGGTACACACTTCTTTATATTTTCTATCTTTGGTTCTGTTGTAAAGAGAGCATCGTGACCTAACATGAGTGAGTTGATTTTCAGTCGCTTCAGCCTGATTTTCATCTTCTCGGGATTGATCGGGAAAAACGGCAGTCATATATCTTTTCTTGGCTATTTGAATCTGTTTGTTGCTCTATCGCCGAGTAACATTCTGTTTTATGAGCTCTTTTCCCCAGTCTAAAAAAAAAAATTTACGTCTCTGCAGTTTTGCTTTATTCCAATCTGAAAATATCATCAGCCATAATTTTAAACCGTTGATACCAGCAACATTTAGGAGATGTGCAAATATTACCACAGCCCAGCGATTAGATCTTCTTTTCAAAGAGTACTTATCTGTCCAACTTTTCTGTAGTGTCAACAGCTCCTTTCGCTCTGTTATAGTGAAGAATAATCTCGGACTTATTGCGGAATTCTTCACCAGATATTTCATCCTTCATATGCTAGGTCGACAGCATAATAACGACCGCATTTTTCTTTGGGACATACGACACCAAAGTGCAATTTTTCAAAAGCAAACATACTTGAACTCACATTAATTATATGGAGCTGGTAAAAGTCCTAAAGATATGAAAGTCTTGTTTTTTCAAAGGGTTCCACACAAAGTTAGCATTCTCGCCCAGAGCTTTTCGGCAAGTTCCAAACTGGTGAATAAATTATCCGTTGTAATGCCATATCCGCTTTCCAAATGACTGATCAAATCCATTACTACTCTTTGGCCTTGTCCCTTTTCTGGATTCTTTTGTTGTTTTCCTGAAACAGACAATCACTTTTAGCAAAATAATTACACCACACCAAGGACTATATTTTTCAAGATAAATACTCACCTAAATATACATGCATGTTGCAAACGGACAAGGTGTCGCAGTCGACCGAAGCCCATACTTATATCCCGTATTTGTCTGGTTTACTTTTCATAAACGCTCTGAAAGGCGCTCTGCTTCTAAAAAAGTTGCTCGTCAATGCAAGAATGACTGCTTGGAGAAGGGGATTTCCTACAGTTTCTGACGAATATTTCTAATATGTCTCGAATAGGAGCTAATTTATCAACGGCTTTACGTTCTGCTCTCGTCTCAAAGTTGTCAAACCTTATAAAATATGTTATATTTTTGAAACGGTTCCTGGACATCGTAGCATTATAGGTTGACAATAAGCTTCCTCCTCACACCAAAGGGAATCTACGAACTCTTTAGAAGAGCAAAGACAGCAAGTGTAAATTTTCTTCTTTTGTCTGGATAATCTTGATTTCATTTATCAAAAATGGCTTGTCCTTTTCTGTTTGTCTCTGCAACTATTTTTGAAACAATATCTGGAGACATAAAAAGTGAAAATACTTCTTTTGAGTTGTTGAGAAATTGCTACTGTAAGGGGTGAGCCCCAACTTTTTTGTCAATATATTAGCCTTTTGGCGCTTGACTGGTCACGTTTCAACTGGATTCTTAGACCATTTTGTACCATTATTCGCTACATAAGTTGGACCTTTACGATTATCAGCATTATGTGGGACGGAATCAGAAGTACTAGTATTACGGTCGAATTTGATCACATTCTCCGCATATTGATCCTTTTCGATAATATCTTCATCTTCTAAATCGCTCACAGCATCTTCGTTCACCCACGTATCAAATTCTGGGTCGTCGTTTTCTTTAGGACACTGAACTGAAACGATTGGATAACACACTATTTATAACAAAAAACAACAAAGTGAATTTCGTATCCGCAAATAAAAATTAAAGTAACACTCGTGGCATGTCCAATATGCCACGAGTGTTACTATTTATAACAAATGGATGGGATTTTCCGTACTAAAAATAAATATGTGAAGTACCGAAAACACATGGGATTCCCCGAACTAGAAGTAAATGGGTAATATACCACAAAAAGTTGAGATTTTCGTACGCCATGAACTGAAAAAAAAATGTTTATAATTTATCACATACAAGGAGGACTGGAGTCTTAAGGGGCCCCAATAGCAAAACATGGACGACTAATGTCAAAATTCAAAAACAGAAAACACATCTTGGGATCCCGAATGACCCCAGTCCGCCTATTAAAGGTTAAACACAGAATACACCTTTTTTATTGCAAGTGCATAATTTGGTGCTTTTTCATAAATATTCTGCACATAGGAAACGGAAAAATCCCTACTCTTAAGATATATCTTTCAAAACAATGCTAAAGAGCTTTTTTTAATTTAACAATACTACCAAGTTCACATTTGCATAAAACTTTGCAGTACACTGTGTTAAAGATACTAGAATTAATTTCGTCAAACAGCTCTTTTAAAAAATGATTTTAACACGCACTGTATACATAGAAAAAGGATTTTGTACATGTATTCGAAACCATGCACTGAGGCCTAAATCGTAGAGCCAAAAACGTTTATTTATATTAACATGTATTTCTATATTAGTTTACACAAGGTGAACTAAAACTTGTCTTTAAGTCACTTCTTGCACCACTAAAAGGTTCTTAACAAAGACATTCAACTAAAATAGATCCACCAAGTCATTCATAAATCAGTTTGAAACGCGATCAGTCGTTAGACTTAGGGAAAACCATTTTATATTCCACTGGCAACGCTGGCCCAGGCCACGTCACGTTTACCAGCGGACAGAAGCAGCTCGTTGTTTATAAATGTAAAAAGGTTTGGTCTTTATTTTCAGACTTGTCAAATATTTTTTACTTAATAATTGATACCGAGGTATGGAGAGGTATAGTATTTGTCATTGTGAAAATATTTATGTAAAAAAATTACATGGAAAATATTAATTTTTTTAAATGTTCTCCAGATAGCTACTGCGGAATTCATAGGTTTACGCACGGGCGGGAAAGGCACTTCCGCAAGAGTTACAATTTTTTTCTACGAGTGTTTATGATGACTTTCATGATCAATAATTAGTTTTTAGAATACATATTTCAAACTCAAAATTTAAAAATTTGGTTCATAAAGTACCATTAAAAAAAAATGGCTTGTGTTAAAAGCTTTTTCACGCAGGCTAGGATAGTTTTTTATGCACACCGTGCTTATTTTTTTTGAAGCACAGCATGTATGAAGTTGAACTTTGCACATTAAAATTGGTATGTAAAAGTAGACTTTTTCAAACGCATTTGCGATGTTGTTTTTTTACCTATTTAATGTCAAGTTACATGCCAAAGTATATTAAAAAATTAGCATAGGTAAAAGTATTTTTTTAGCATGGCGTGAATTTTAAGTCCAATTGGAGTTTTTAGATACATTTATAAACTAGATTAAATTAAAAATGGAAAATTATGTTTTGGTTTTAATTTCAAAAATACCAAATATAAGTATATGGCCATCGTGTGCAGAAAAGTATCACTTTCCGCATAGTTTAGGCAAATTACCAAAAAAACCAATGTGAAAAAAATGAACAAATTCGATTAAGAATACTGTTATTTTGAAAAAGGAAGAAATCTAAATTTTATAGGTATTACATGGTGGTTATTTATTGTGTAAAAATAAATGGAATTTATACACTCTACTATAATTTTTATTTAATACGTAAAACAGTATCTTTACATTTTTAATAAATACAAAAAAAAATCTTATGTGAATTATCTACCTATGTAAATATTTCAAATAAAAAGATGCAACAAACATACATTCTTTACCCTGTGTCCGACATAATGTTTTCAAAATTTATATTTATACCGGTAACGCTTATACTATTTATAAACAAATCTTAGCAGAAAAAAAATGAGCTGACTACAAATAGTATAAAAACTGTAAATGTAGTTTTAAATAAATATCATACCTACCTCTTACGTTTTTTTGCTACTCATATTGGATATTTAAAAAAATCGCAGCTGCGGTTAGTTCATTATATATATATGGGGTTTGAACCCCAGAAACCTACACTACAGGGAACCATATGCAGAGGGATAACCGGTGCTATGAGGACGGCACCTATAAAGGCACTCGAAACCATTCTGGGACTGCCGCCGCTTCCGATCTGGATCAGAAAAGAAGCGATGGCGACCCACCTCCGGCTGAGAGATACAGGTCAATGGAGAGGAAGAGGGGAAGCTGCTGGGCATCTTAGCCCTGGAGATTCAACAAGAGGTACAAAGTAGTCATCCCAGACAGGGAACTATGGCAGAGTGAAAACATCCGCGAACAGTTCGAGATGAACGCCGTGATTTGCTACACCGACGGGTCGAAACTGTCGGAGAGGAAAACCACAGGATCGGGGGTTTATGTTGAAGACCAGGAGATTCGAAAGAGCTACCCGCTCGGAGAGCAAGTCACGGTCTTTCAGGCAGAGGTCTATGCCATAATAATAACTGCAAGCATGGAAGAAATAAAGAACGGTAGGGAGGAGCATGTTTATATATGCACCGACAGCCAATCAGTCCTAAAGGCACTAAGGGCGCCCAAGATCACCAACACCCTGGTGGGGGAATGTGCGGATGCACTGGAATCCTTGGAAGAGGGCAAACAAGTGACACTTATGTGGGTACCGGGACATATGGGGGTGCCGGGTAACGAGATGGCCGACGAGCTCGCCAGGATGGGGGCAAGCACCCAGTATGTAGAGCCGGAACCACTCTTAGGAATAACCAAGAGGCAATTCTAAAGTCGACTCAATAAATGGGCCAACGATGATGCCATGACGACCGCTTGGAGAGCAGGAACAGGATGCAGACAGACCAAGGACTTCGTGAAGGACCCGGATGTAGCCAGACAAAAATGGCTTCTGGGGAGATCGCGAAGGGACGCTGGTCTGCTGACAGGTATCATAACAGGTCACAACCGACTAAGGAAGCACATGACCCGGATTGCGGTGGAGAATGACTGCCGGGCCTACGGGCGGGCAGAAGAGACATCTCGACACGTTATAGCGAACTGCGAGGCATACCAGAGGACGAGATATCAGGTATTCGGTTTCCCGACCCTGGATGAGGAGGACCTGCACACGCTCAAATGGGACAAAATACTGGACTTTGCAAAAATAACAGTGAGACCAAATGAGCAAACTGCCAGACCAGTGGTGCAGGCGGTGGATTAGGGACAGACTCGGGGTAGGGCAGAAAGGGCCCAGGGAGGCCTACTTTCCAGGCTTCGCGCCGCCCCTTCTCTACTACTACTACTACTACTAGTTCATTATACCAAATATAGTGTAATTAAAGTGCTTACCATATTTTTTTTCCAGAAATTTGCAAAAATATCCTAAAAAACTTATTTCCTACCTATATTTATTAATTACGTTTTGTATTTATTGCAACACTAGTTGCACGCCCGTGGCGGCCTATGACAAGATGGCGTCGGAGAAACATATGATAACTAACCTATGAAATATTTGACTTTCACCTGCAATCTTCAGTTTTCGTCGCACCACGCACTTTGTCATATCACTTTTGATACAAACAGTTAAAAATGTATTAAAAAATATTAAAAATCGTCCAATAATCTGCAAAATATACCAAAACTTTGATTATGCTAAACCTACAACACCGACGAGAAATTATGAATGGAGCAGCGTACAAACGGTTATATCGCTAACCCGCCACAACTACGAGATTGTCACATTGTTGTATTTCGATCGAAAAAATGAGTTATATTTTAAGTACCATAACATGTACCTGCACGTCATAAATTCTTTATTGATTGAAAATTGTGAATTATACAATATACCTAAATTTCTTTATATATTTGATTCAAAATAAGGTGTTTCTCCATGTTTTAAAAATCATACCAGATAATTTGCATAATTGCTGGTAAATGATAAAAAAGTTATAAAAATAATATGTTTTTAAAAATATTACGTATAGAGACACAACTTTCAGCGCAATCTGGATCGTTACCAAATTGTTTACCTTATGTCTAATCGTAACTGTGGTAAACATAATAGAGACATAAAGCTATTTGTTACTCATCGCGGTATAAGTATACACATCTAGCGAGAACCAAGCACATTAATTGGTCAGAAACTTGTACCACGTTCGAAAAGAGCAGGTATATGGTAATCTAAGGTGTTCTTGAACGCGATAAGTGTTGAGATGCGTTAGGTATCACGTATCGTTATGGCACACATATCGTATCTCAGCACCTATTGCGTTCAGAAACACGTTAAATTAGCATATATCTGCTCTTTTCGAACGTGCTACAAGTTTCTGGCCAATCAATGTGCTTGGTTCTCGCTAGATGCGGATACGTATACCGCGATGAGTTACAAATAGCTTTATGTCTCTAATGTCTCTATTTAGGTTATAACTTTATGGTTCTTAACTATTCTGTATACTTACTTTCTTACTTATCATTGTGTAAAATAAATCCTTAGTCATACGAAATACACAAATAATGCCACATGTCACCACATACACATCCATTACAGCAGATATTCACAAAAAAGATGTTAAACGCTACAAAAGCAAGGATAGGACACATCAGCAAGGAATTTTGCTAATTTAGCTTTGAGAAACTCAAAATAATGCAAATTTACTGTAATGAATGGGGTTTGTGCACAAAAAAGATTTTGTGTGAGGTGTTTTATGGGGTCATTATAAAATCGTAAAAATATACAATGTGGAATACAGTTTTTACAAGTAGGAGCTACAGTAGTGTTTTTACAAGCCTTTGTTTAAATAACAAGCAAGGCAAGTGTTTTAATATATTTTCTTATACCTTTATGAAAAAATTCTTTAAAAAAAGAAAATACAAAAAACTCCAACTTAACGTGGGTAATTTTTGATTGATTGATTCGTGTGTGTGTGCCAGTATGGCACTGTCCACTGGCTCGCAACTTGCTTTGGTGAAGCATTATTTAGATCCTGTCCGTTGATCTGTGGTTTACCAAAGATACGTTGACGCTGACGTGCAATGACCGGACATTCACACAGCACATGTCTGGCCATCTCATCATACTCCATACAGAGCCTACATTCGGCGTGCTCACTTAGAGCCATTCTGTGTAATGGTACTTTCAGCCTGCAGTGTCCGGTGTATAGATCAACCATAGTCCGGATGTCCTGCCTGGTGAGCTCAATGAGTTTCCCGGCCCTCTTCCTGCAGGGTTCTGTAATGAACTCTTTGGAATGTGCCAGTCCCGGCAATTCTCTCCAGTATTGGTGGAACTTGTTTTCCATCCAGCCTGAGAGAGCAGTGTTGATTGTGTTGTATGCTATTCCAAGGGCTGGTTCGGGGCCACTAAAGACCGCAGAGGCCGCTTCGCGCGCCAGCTGGATGGCAGTCTCATTTCCCCAATGCCCAGAATGTCCCGGAATCCATACCAGCGACACAGTGTTTATGCGCTCTAGGGTATTCAGTGTGTCCTGGCAGCTCCTAACGGTTCTCGATGAGCACCTATAGGATTCAAGAGCCTTAAGGGCTGCTTGACTGTCGGAGAGTATCATTATTGACCTGTTGCGCCAGTTATGATCTATTATCCAACGTGCGCGCGTTTCAATGGCGAAGATTTCCGCCTGGAAAATTGTAGTTATTTGTCCAAGACTATGTATTATCCTGATATTTTCCCGGCTGAAATAGGCTCCGGATCCAATGCCTGAAGGCATTTTGGATCGGTTAGTGTACGAGCAGCTATCTTCACTTGAGAAACTTATTCAGTTTGTCGTCCAGTCCTCCCTAGGAGAATAGTGTTGTATAGCTTTTTGCTGTTTAGTGTTGTGGGCATTAGATCCGGTAGCAGCCCTAGAATGCAGTGACTCTCAACTGCTAACGTTAAAGGGTTTGGTACTACTTGACTTGCCCTGCCACCCCATTGGTTGGCTATGATTCTATAGGTGGCCTTCATAGCCTCTTTCTCCAACTATGACTTTGTTTGTATTTTGTCGTAGTTTTAATAGTAGTTTTCATAATTGTTGGCTAAAATAGTGCTTTTTTTAAAGCATTGGTTTAAATAACCAGCGCAGCGAGGTATTTAAAAACGCGAGTAAAAAAAAGCACAGTTCAGCCGCGAGCGGTTAGCACTATTTTTTTAATATCTTTATTAAAAAATCCAAGAAAAAAAGGAAAATACTTATAAAAATCTCGAACGAAGAGGACTTCTAGCAATACACAATCTTTACATTATAAATCAAGGCGGTTGGTAAATTAAATAACAGTGGTTTCCATAGAGATGAGCCTTTTTACACGGTAACATTCATTATTGCGACATTTTAATATTTGACAGTATGATATGACGATGTGTTTAAATGATTTTTTCCTGAATACTTGGTTAAAACTGGCGGAAATGGCTTAAGTTTTAGGCGAGAATAATTAGATTTTTTTCAATATTACTATTTTCCGCTATTTTTCTTTAATTTTGGGTAAAAACCGGGATAAATTCTTTTTTTGCACCCGTGATAAAAAAAGTTTTTTTTGCATCGGCAGCCAAAAACGCCATGCTTTAGTTATCTGCAGACAGTTACTAAAATCATGTTTTTAATGGAGGTATAAAAAATATATTTTTTTGTAATTATTTGCAGAAAGCTTGAGGATATGGCTTAATTTTTTTTTGTAGGTCAGAATAATAAGATCTTGTTAATAACCATTGTGCATTATTTTTCTTCAAATTGGAGTTAAAAATGAGTGGGACATATTTTTGCATACTAAGTAACCGAAAGAGATATGATTTTGGAAAGGTACGAAAATAAGTTGTAGATCTAATACAATTAGTATCGTACCTAAAAGTTTATTATAGTAGGGTCGGAACCACTCCTAGGAACAACTAAGAGGTAATTGCAAAGTCGACCCAATAAATGGGCCAACGATGCCATGGCGACCGCTTGGAGAATGGAAGAAGAGGATGCAGACAGACCAGGGACTTCGTGAAGGGCCCGAATGTAGCCAGACAAAAATGGCTTCAGGGGAGATCACGAAAGGACGATGGTCTCCTGACGGATATAATGAGAGGTCACAACCAGCTAAGGAAGCACATGACCCGGATCGCGGTGGAAAATGACTCGACCTGTCGGGCCTGCGGGCGGACAGAACCGACTAAGGAAGCACATGACCCGGATCGCGCTGGAAAATGACTCGACCTGCCGGACCTGCGGGCGGGCAGAAGAGACATCTCGACATGTTATAGCGAACTTAAAGGCATACCAGAGGATGAGATAGCAGGTATTCGATTCCCCGACCCTGGATGAGGAGGACCTGCAGACGCTCAAATGGGATAAAATACTGGACTTTGCAAAAAGAACAGTTAAACCAGAAAAGCAGAATGCCAGACTAGTGGTGCAGGCGGCGGATTACGGGCAGGCTCGGGGTAAGGCAAAAGGGGCCCAGGAAGGCCTACTTGTCAGGCTTCCCGCCGCTCCTTTTCTGCTACTACTACTACTTAAAAGTTTATTTATGTATCCGTAACCAAACTTGTTTAAAATTTATATTTTGTATCAGAAGAAAACGTAAATTTTTATCCGGATCATGTCCAGATTTGTTCTTTTAGAAAGGACCCCGGCACTTTTTGCTCTAGGTCACATAATTTGTATTCATATCGCGACTAACCGAGATTACTATATTCCGGGGGTCTCATATTATTATTTGAGAAAATACATGTAGGAATATGAACATTGTATAGCTGAACGGTTGCCGACTCAAACTCTGCAACTGGATTTAATATTTAGTTAAGCCTGTGTCTGTTATGTTCCCGTACTACTTAAGTAAATTTAGCCATTTGGTTAGTATTTTCACGTAGATAAGGTTTTAATAAAACGGCGCTTCTTTTCTGTCCTTCGTCAAAAAATATGGTCCCATTCAAAGGTACTTTTAACCCACGATTTTTCCATCTCAATTCTGGTTATGTTTAACATAAAGTTGAAAAAGATTGAAAAAACACTAACAGTGGGATTTATTAAGATCTAAAGTAGTACCCCCCACAGGTCTAAATATTTACATCTGTGGGGGGTACTAAATTTTAAAACCAATTTACTAACCCATATAGAAAAGACACAAAGTTATTGATTATTTTGTATTGTTATAGGAAAATACCACTCAAAAACTGCTTTTTTCCTTTTTTTGACAAGTTTCAAAATGGCAAATGGCGAATACTCCAAAAATTTGGCACATAATAGCTTTATTATTTGTAGAAAATATTTGTGGCGTAGAGGACAAAGGGTGAGGAAATAAATCGGAAAAAACTTTTTCCTCGACCAGGATTTGAACCCGGGACCTCTAAAATACTAGTCTAATGCTCTACCAACTGAGCTACCCAGGAACTGGGGTTTTAACTGGCTATTCGGAAATCCTTCCGTCCGATTCATTTGTTAGTGGTGGGGAGATCTTTGAAGCCTACTGCGGCTTAACCTAGACATGTTATAAAGACAAGGAGGTACACACTCACGATTATTAGTTGTACGAAATTTCTATAGATTAACCAACGATACACGACATATAGCGTTTTATTGAAGGTGTCAGATGCCCTATACGCCACAAATCTTTTCTGTACATTTATTAGGGCGCTAAATTTTCCCTTCATTTTATTATTTGTGTTTGAGGTTATAAAGTTGTTGATTTTTTAGACCACTTCGGGGAGGGTGATTTAAATTTATAGCCCCCAGAAAGGATTGTTTTTGTGGCATTTGGTAATATGTTATTTTATAATTTGTTGTTCATTACCCAATAAAACACCTCCTATTTTGTCCAGAAAAACGCCATATTTTGAACCCGTTTTCAGCACACAAAATATATTTATGTGTCCACTACGAGGCAAAACAAACATAAGTAAAGGTCACTGATTATGCACGAAAAATATTCCAAACAAAAAAACCCAAAACAACTATATTAATTTATTTACAAACTGAAAGTAAAACATTGAGGTTATCCAAAAGCTCAGTCAAAAAAGACTTTTCTTACTCAAAGTCCACTCGTTTTAAAGCTGTAGCTTTCATCAGTAGAGTTTGGTGCAAGCCAAGGTGCAAACAGAGATAAAAGATTCGAACTCGTCGTTTGTGATTGAACGCAGCGCTATTTATTTTTAAATTGACATTTCTACAGTGACAGAAATGTAAAAAAAACTTGCATTTAAGGTTTTTAATACATTTCATAAATAAAAACACCTTTTAAATAAATACAAAATTAATCTACTCCTTATTTTATTATTACTCATCTAAATCGTTGTGTGACATCAAGTATTACTTGGAAAAATTAATTAACAAGGGTAAGTTTTAATTAGAGTGACATATAACCTCAATGTTAATTTATTGTCTACAGAGTGTTTACTATTTAAACCCCGCGTGGGTTTAAATTTCTTAATTTTCTCTTCTTCTAAATTGAAAATTTCTTCTTAAATCAAACAAATTTATTGAAATTCTTCTTATAAATCAAACTACGTCCAAAACTGAAGGAAAGTTCGTTTAAAATGCTGAAAACAAAAAATTTCACCTAAACTTAGGACCGTTTTAAAATAGAATAAACCGTTTTAGTAAACTCCACTGTAAGTGGATTCAGAAAAAACAAAAACACTGAGGGTGCCGTCTTTAGCGTAATTAACAAAATAATAATAATATAAATAATAAACAAAAAAGTTTAGTTGTGTATCTTGATTTGCATAAAACGTTTGATACGGTGTGCCACAAAAAAATCTTTAAAAGATTGGAAATGGTGGGAGTTGTAGGAGATTAAAACTCTTCCAGAATTATTTAACTAACAGAAAACAAAACACAAAAACAAACAACACCTTTAGCGATTACAGCACATTTGAGTGTGGCATTCCGCAGGGGACAGTGCTTAGTTCCATTCTGTTTTTAGTATATATTAATCAAATAGGGTCCATCTTACACATAGATAATATATTCTCATACTGCGATGATACCGCAACTCTGTTTACAGGTCAAACGTGGGAAGAAGCAGTGACTGCAACGGCATTCCTTATCTTTAAACGAAGACAAAACCTATTTTATGGCTTACTCTGCCACGATTGTTGATCAAGAATAGCAAACATCAATAAAAATTGACAAAACACAATGCAATCAAGTAAATAACTGTAACTGTAACTCTATAAAAAAAAATAGAAAAAATAAAATTCTTAGGAGTAATGGTTGATCAGTACTTGATGTGGAGTGACCATACTAAGTTATTTTGTGAACAAATCAGAAAACTTTATTTTAAACTCTATCAAATCCGAGATATTTTAAACTATAAATTACTTACAATCGTTTATTATTCATTAGTGGAATCGTTACTTAGATATTGCATTGTAGTATGGGGGGTATGTATCAAAATTCATTAGAAAATGTATCAGTGTGTCAAAATACAGTTTAAAAAATACTATTTAAGAAGGACCGACTCTGTCCTACCGGCGAGTTATACAGCGAACTAAAAATATTAAATATAAGAAACTTATACGCTCTAAATTCAATTTTTCTACCTAAATTAAAAAATGAGTGCATTATGTTACAACATAATTACTTAACAAGAGCCATTCAAAATCACAACTTACAAACGTCTAGGACAGGTCTTAATGCAACACAAAAATTTGTCATTTATTATGCTTCTCTATTCTACAATCAGCTACCTAATGATACAAAAATGCTAATAAGAAACGGAAAAAGGTGCTCTAAACAGGTAAAAAAGTTCATTCTACAAGATTCAACAAAATTTGTAAATATTATTAACCACTAAAGTAGAAACTGAAAGACATGATGATAATAATTTAGTTAGCCATTTTACATTACAACTTTTTCATTTTCATTCATTAAGTATATTATAATAAAAAAAAATAGTGATGTATATGCAATATTTTAACCTAAATCCTCTACATTGCTCTCACTCTTCCAGACCAGTTCATTTGCCACCGTGTTGAGAATACCATCTCTTGGGTAAATTTTAAGGGGGGGTTTGCGCATAAGCTTTAGCTTCCTGCTAAAATAGTTTAGGCAAACCCCACCTTCGAAAATGCGTAATAATTTATTTTGGAAGATAAAATTAATATACTACATTATATTGTATTTTTTTGTTATATTTTTTTTAGAAATAGTATTACTTATTTTTAACATATTATGCAGATAACATGTAATTTATTGTAATTTCGTAATATATAATATATTGTATATAAGTGTTTAAATTTGTCTCGTTTATTCCCACAGTTTTTTTCTCAAATTCAAAATCAAAACCAATTTGAGAAAAACACTGTAAGAATAAACAAGACAACTTTAAACACTTAGGGCGATATTTACAAAGATGGGTTAGGGTTTAGGACCATGGGACGTATGTGGTTTTTAATTTAATTTTGCGGGTTTTTCTTTAAATTTAAATAAAACTTGTTGGAATTGTGAACTTACTACTTACATATGAATGTTTTCGCAAGGAAAAAACACAGGCTTTCCAAAAATTTTGTGAAAAAAATGGAAAAAAAGCAAATTGACGGCTGGTTTATCCCCGTATAGTAGGCTTTTTAACTAAAAATACTCTGTTAAATGGGTTACTTACTTATATTTTTTTTATCGCTTTTTATTCCTAAATTTGCAGAGGTCCATATGAAAAGATATATTCTTACATAATACTTCTTCAATATGATGAAAATATTAAATTAAATTTTATAATTCGTGTATTTTTATCGATTGAAAACTGTCCAAACACTTAACTGACGTTTCGCTAGCTGACGTTTTGCTCGTTTTGAAGGAGAACCGTACCTTCTAAAATAAAAGAAAGCCTTCTACATCTATAAACATGTGAACCACCAGTTTTGACAAATTTTATTTTATCCATCTTTATACAATTTTCTATACCTTTCTTCCTGCCCCCCCCCCTCTTTAAATAAGGTAACAAATATTTTTAATGTTGAAGTATTTAGTTATATCATTATTTAGTTTACCATTTTCAGTTACAAATGGTAACGAAAAGCAGTTACGAATTCTCCCCGCCGTCTTGTAACATTGTAACACTTACCTACTCCCCCGCGCTATTACTTAATTTATAGATGCCACCAAAAGGTTACAATTTGGAGTTTAGGCGTAAGGCAAGGTTTGGGAGAAAAACAAATATGACATCACCGCACAAATCACAATACCGCACAAAACCATCAAAACAATAAAAAAATAAGCAAATCCTCAATAACCCAAACAAGCCGCGGAATTTTTATTATTAGTATCTTTTACATGCGCTATTCTTTAATTTGCGCTGAATCAATTATTACGTTTGCGCGGTTTGTGAATATGCGGGAATCTATTTTACACTACAATTGCTTGCTTGCTTGAAAAATAACAGCGCACAGCGATTATAGCCCAAGATTTATACCGTGAAAAATTGCTTTTTAAGATTCCGCGCGCTAACAGTTACCACAAAAATTGTAACTTTTTATTTTTTTAGGCGCGTAGTTAATCGCTTTTGATAAGGTGTGCAAACGCCTAAGCAATCAGATGTGTGTACGTAAGAAACCTTTGTTTTCATTTAATTATTAATAATTAATTTTAAACTTATATGTATAAGGCCTTTTTCTTGATTTAAGACAGCAGTGATCTCCCTGAATCAACCTAAAGTAAGATACCATACGGTCATTGTTCATTGTCTTAAAAAACGGGCTGGAATACCCAATTGAAGAAAAAAAAGCGTGGAATTTGATTTTTTAGTAATTAGAATACCCTAAAATATTTATTTTGAACAAAAAATCAACCATATCGTGATTGTCTTAAAATTTAAAGCAGATAAACCACCTCTTGGCGGTGGTCTAAAACATACGATGATTTTACTCAAAATACAACATCCCTTGTCACTTTGACATTTCTCAGATTTCTTGTTTACCCACATTTTACTAATATTTACGGATTATTTGGACTGTTTTAAGAAAAAATGGCCCTATGCGTCTCATTCCAGTACATTTTGACGTCTATCCAAGTAAAATTATCTTATAAATTGTGGTCTGGTGCGGCTTAAAATAAATTTTTCGATACCCATGTATATGTCAGCCTTCAAACCAAACTTTCGATAAACTATGTTCCTTAGTAAATACCGCCCTTAGCGTTTCTTTCAGTCTCCTTCAACCTTATGTTAAACTTTACCCCACATGGATACCTTACAAGAAAAACTGGTTATGTTTGTTTTCCCTCTTCATTTTTAATTTTTGCTCTGAATATAGCTGTAGCAGGTAAGGGCTCTGTAGCGTGGAAAAGTTTAGGAGGTAAAGATTCTGGTTGAGGCACATTGAAACAGGCTTGGGAGGGGGTTAAGAATGCGAAAGGGGGTAAGAGATAAAAGGGGGCAAAGTTACCTGAGATACTGTATGGCACCTTCCCCAAAAGTTGCGTAGCAGTCTAGAGGGTAACTGCTACCTGGTGCAATTAGATGCTCTTTGTCGAAAAATTGAAAGGTAGACGGGGTACGGAGTTGTGAACAGGAGTAAGGGTTTATTTGATGATTAATTTAATTAGCAATTTTAATAGGATTAAGAACATATCGAGTTTCAAAATCGGATAGTACCATAAATAACCTTATTGACCCTAGAAGTAATCACGCTCATACCCCATGGGGCAGACTTATTATAGAAATTTTGCAGACCTAATTAAATGATTTCTCAAGTAACCCCCCATTCCTTTTCACTATCTCATCCCCCACCCCATAACCCCTACCCTCCCCCCCTTACTCACCCTTCTCGTACTTTTCTTCCTCACAGTTTTTTCAAAAAAAGCACCAAATTACACGAGCTTGCAGTCAATCTCTATACTGTTACGCAACTTTTTGGGAAGTTACCATAAAATATTTCAGGCAAACTTCCAATCTCCTATCCATCCCTTAACCCTTTCCTGCTTCTTAACCGCTCCCTCTCCAGACCTGTTCAAATGCCCCTCAACCAGAATCTTTACCAACTAAAATTTTCCACGTTTCAGAGGTGTTTGAAGTAAACAATTGATACGATACATACGATAATTTAATGTACTTAAAGGTAGTTTACAAAAAAAGCATGTTTTTGGATGATAATCTTGCACCAGTTAATAGGGATGTGTAGCTACAGCGGTATTTTAACTTTTTTTTAAATGAAAAATAAGTAAAATAAAAAAATATGTACAGGGTGATTCAAAATTTCCTAGGAAGATTTTAACTGTAAGTAGAATTTGTTGTTCTGAACAAGAATTAGTAAAAAATATATTTCTGTAAGCTCTTTCGATTTATTGATATTTGCATTTTAAAATTGTTAATATTTTGGTGGTAGAAACATCAATTTTTGAAAACAAAACTTTGACAACTTCAAAATCCTTGACAAAAACCCTAAAATATGTCATTGTCAGCATACGTAAACTTGCTTGGTAAATTATTTTAAACGCAATTCCCAAAAAAAATACGAAAATTTTCCTACTAATTCAATTAACAAAAAAAAAGTGAAGTTTAAAAAAAATAATCAAGTAACTTTTCTTAGATTAATGATATCTAACCATTTTGTTTTGAATCACCCTGTATTAATTTTTATGTAAAAGTCCTCATATGATAAAGAAATCCTCTAATCAAACTTAGTTTTAGAGTTAACGTTTTATCCACGATATAATGCCCTGGGTTCTGTCGCAGGGTCTAGGACATGTCAGCGCCGCTGTTTCGGCAACCAGCCGTGTCGGCGCCAAGCCTTTTCGGCGCGAAGCATTTTTGACCCCGCCGTTTCGGCGCCCGAATGTTTCGGCGCCGAAACACGCCGGAAACGTTTGGAAATAATGCTTTTATTAAAAATGTAAATGATTTAATATGGTGATTTTATTATAGTCGTTTTATTCACCAAAAGCCATACATTATAGATTAAAATAGTTAAATTTAATATAATATTGTAAACGACCCAACCCAACGCAACCATGCCTAACCCAACCCACCTGACTGTCTGGAAGTTTATAGATGCCTTAAATAATATACAAAAGGCGAGAGATTCGTTCTTGGACCAAATTATAGGCCGCTGATCAAAGAATCAGTCATCAGGTGAACGAAATTAATAATAGAAATATTATAGATTATTTTTGTACAAATTTTGATCCTTTTTTATACAGAGTTCAAGCTTTAAACTATTATTTGGTTTTAATTAATCAACAAAATCGTTGTTCTAAAAAAAAATCCTACCACATTCAAAAGCAATCAAAATAACACGCTTTAGGGCCTTACAAATTACGAAATTTTATCCATGCGCCGGAACGGCTCGGCGCCAAAACGACTCGGTTCCGAAACGTCTTGGCACCGAATGGGCTTAGCGCAGAATGTGCTTAGCGCCGAAACGGCGGCGCTGAGTAGTTCCATCCCCCTGTCGCACGTTTTGTAGAGAATTGTTATGGTTTTCTTTTTATAATCTGGATCTGGAGAGGTTTTAAGCGGTTGGAATAGATATTTCTAGAGAGTAGTTCCAAAAAAGTAGTTTTTTCCTTTGACAACGGGATTTGAATCTCCGATACGCTACTGATTCTAGAATTTTTAAAAATATGTAGTGCAGTTAGTAGTACACAATCAGCCTCAAACATAAAAAAAGAATATTTAGATTTTAATGGCATTTCATACTTTAGACAAAAGATAACTTTTAAAATCAAGACTAAATACGATCCCTTTGGTTTCCTGTTTTCAAAAATAAATATATGTTTCTCTCGCGTTAAATTTTCTTTGATTAAATCCCGTCCAATTTTAAATTTTGTGCAAATTTTTACACGTAAAATGCATATTCAGTTGTTATAGGTACACATAAAATGATATGCGACTGAAAAATTAATTACTAGAAAGTCAAAATTAAAATAAACAAAAAGCTTTTAAAACATTTTCATTAATGCATTAAAACTGCATTCGGTTTTTATTACATTTTTTGGATTAATTATTTTTTTAACACCCGTCGTACCGTGCTAAACAAAATACACGGAAATTAGGTCTATTTTGTCATTTTATAAAATAACTTGTTTTTTAGAATGTAAATCACACAATTTTTGGGATTTCGTTATTTTATAATATTATTTTTTGCCATAATGGTATGGGTAGTCGCGCAAAAAGTATAAAGTGCATTTTAGTAACTCGCTGAAAAATATTTTAAGTAAGAAGGTACTTATTGACAATAAATTTAGTCGACAAGTGAGAAAAGTGAAAATTTACGAATATATCTTCAAAATTGTGACAATGGGGTTTTTACCTCGCACAGTGCAACGAAAGTTCCAACTTTTTAATAAGTAATATTATTGTAGGGGCATATGTCGGTAATTTCTATCCTGTGGGATTTTGAATAAAGGAGTTTTGTGACTATGTGAGATTGATAGCTCTTTAGTCACACAATCAAGGGTTACCGGGTATTTTGTTCGTATCCGTGTAAAAGAAGTTGCCGTCTTTCAAGATGGCGGCCAAATATCATAAAAGATACAACTTTCGCAACTGGTGCATGATTATAGACTCCATATAATTCGAGAAGGGGGATTCCAAAAAATTTACTTTAAAGGTCATCCGATCTTAAATGTCCTTGAAAATTCCAAAAAACATGATCTTTGCCATTTTCTCTTCATAAAATCTTAATAATTCGAGGTTTTATCAGTCCAAATTCAAATGTACCTCAAACTATTAGGTATATATGTCAGATTCGATCCTTAGAGTTTGATGAAGTTTGAAGCTTCATGACTTTGAAAAATACCCCAGTAAAATTAACGCAATGCTAAAGGGCGCTATTCATCAACTATTAAAGCGAAGAGAACCAAATTAAGTAAGACAGAAAAGAAAGGCAAGTCCAATAATCTTGTTAAAAAAAAACTGTGTCAACTATGACGCGGTTCAATATGGCGGTTGATATATCAAAATGGCGACCTATAACCACATTTTATTTTATCCAATTTCGTAAAAAAGCAAAAATTATGAGGTGGCAATCAATTCTTGTTGAATTGTCGGTCATGAAGCTTTAAACTGCATCAAACTCTAAGAATCGAATTTGGCATACATGCCTACTAGTTTAAGGTAGATTTTATGTTGGACTGACAAAACTTCGATTTATTAAAAAATTTTGAAGAGAAAATGGCAAAACTGTGGTCTTTTGCTATTTTTAAGGTAATTTTAAGTCGGATGACCTTAAAAGTAATTTTTTTTGGAAAACTTCTTGAATTATATGGAATCGAGTATAATCATGCCCCGGTTGCGAGAGTTGTATTTTTTATGATTTTTGGCCGCCATTTTCAAAAAAGACGTCATATCAACCCCTTCTACATGGATGCTAACAAAACACCCGGTAACATTCGATTGTGTGACTAGAGTTGCTATCAATCCCACACAGTCACAAAGCTGCTTCATTCAAAATCCCACTGACTTACACATGCCCCTTCACTATATCCAAAAAGGAAGAATTCAAAAATTTTGAATACTCGTATTCCCATTTTAGGGAATACGATGGAAATCCTGACGCCCTTCTAAAATTACCCCTACTAAGATTAAATAACCCTTCCACCTTTAGTTAAAAAAAAACACTGTTTACTTCATCATGAAATACTCTTCACCTATTTGTATAGCGCCTGCTCCAGGGTCTACCAAGCCCTGAGCACCATTGAAAAAGACTACTCCCGAACCTAGATAAAAATAATTTCAGGAATCAAAAATCATACACCACTTAACATTTATTAAATAAAAAATAAATAGAAAATATAACTTGGCTCACAATTTATATATCTAGTTTTACATAAAAAAAATATTCTTACACTTTTACATTCGTGCGTGCCCCTATCATATATAACGAAGTCTACTTATAAATAGTAGTTTTAACAACTAGTGGCTAAAATACTGCTTTTTTGTGCAAGCGTTGGTTTAAATAACAAGCGCAGCGATTTTTTTTTGAATCGTTAACTAAAAAAAAAATCATGTTTTTGATGAAGGTATTAAAAAAAATTGTTTTCGATCTTTCCCGTAGGCCAATTTATCAATTATTTGTTCATATTAATTTAAGGATTCGCTTTCAATATAGAGGATAGAAGGTGCATCCAACTTTTCTTATTAAAGATACCACTGGCGCTTATTAGCGTCGAATAGCGACTACATTTATCGTTAAAAAGCCAACTAAAGAAACTTTTTGTGATTCTGGTAGTGGACAATTTTTAGATGTGGTTGATTTTTGACTTGTATTTTCTTTTTATGTAATTAGTGGTGGTGCGGAGTTTATATGTTTGCACACAAACGCGATTATTTTATAATAAAGAAAAAAAAACAACGAAAAAGTAAGCCTATTACCGTCAAACCTTACTTTTGGGTTCGTTCAAAAGCAGTACTTTTTACCTCTTGAACTTACATTCATTTACGGTAAAGGTTACCATAAGGGTAAGGAAATTTGCCGTTAAACTGTCTTACCAAAATCTCCCTATTGTTATGCTTATTTTTATTTTTAATAAGGCGAAAAAAGTTTTTGGTCAGAATCAATTTTGCAGTTGACGTTAAATATAACCTAATTTTTTTTGTTAAACATAACCCTACTTTTTTACCGGTTTTCTAAGAATTAAAGCACTTCTATGATAAGCACTTTTTCAGTAAAGAACGAGGCACGATTAACATTTAAAATAAGACCCCGTGAATTTTAATCAAATTTCAGTATTTTAAAGGTATCATCATAACTGATTTATTTTTTAAATATAAAAGGATCGTATGTCTGTGATACAAGATACAGCCGATCAAAATACGTAGGTCCTGCTACGCTTAGGAAATATTCCTACGTAGATTTCCGTGAATATCTCAAAGACTTCTAATCCGTTTTTGACATTTTTACTATCTTTCGGTAGGTATTTTAACAGGCAATGTATCCACTATCAAATATTTTATACAGGGTGTTATTGTAATCATATATGTTACTAAAATCTCGAAACCAAAAAATAATGTGAAATGCAACAATAAACATTTATACAGGGTTCCTAAGATTTTCCTTAGGGATAGTATTTCAATAAATCAAACAGAAATGGCATAGAAAGTTCTGCGCGCACAAAAGAAACAGGTAGATTGAGCAATGGTGCTAGTTTGTTATTATCTCCGGACTGCTTTCATGAGAAAAAATTGTCGCCACTCTTTCATTGTGAGCATAAATCATAGTTGCAATAATAACCGTTGACAAGATGTCTGCAAATACCGCTAGAGGGCGGCCACATCATTAGAAATAGATGTTTTCAGGTCCAAACCACAGCTTTTTCTTGCTTAAAGGAGGCGGCAGGGTCCATTATTTACGATACTGAGCGATAAACTCGTGAGGTTGTTAACATTAGTAAAATATATCTTCGCTTTTAATTAAATTTCTTTCCATTCTGTTCTACGAGTGACATCTATCCGGAAACGGCCAAATCATGTAGCTAGGACTAGCAGCCAAAGAAATCAATAAACGGCGCTGTTTTTCCTGCAGAGCTTTTTGCTTGCGATATTATTGATTTTAAATAAAGCTGGCCCTACACTACATTTGATATTTTCGAGGTGTTTTATGACATGATCGCGAAACATGTAGCGAACCAATTCTTCAAAACTAGCGAGAGGGTAAAAGCGAAAAATAAGGGGCTGCCAATATTTGTAACACCCAAAAAGTGGTGAAAAGATTTATTTTGCTCTGTTTCTTTACAAAAAAACGTTTTTTTTACGAAAAACTTGAGCTCCGCTACTTTTTTTATTTTTTTCTTGAACTTTCTCGAAATTTTCGACATACCGTAGAAAAAAATTATTTCCCCATGGTCATACTCTACTTTTATTTGAAAAAATTTAGAAACAGAAACGGGATCAGTTTTCCTAAAACGGGGGATCTTGGTTACGAGTGAGAAGATAAAGGGCGCTGCAGGCAAAAATTTTTCAATTAAATTAGCCGAGCGCAAAAATGTTAGAAAAACAAAGCACGAAATAAAAATGGCGCCTCTTACAATTTTTTTTCAAAAATTACGTAATTTCGGGAACGCAAAGAAATAGGTCAAAAGAGTATAATTTAAAAAAAAAAGAAAAAAAATAGTGGTCTTGAAATCGTTACGTAATATTAGGGGTGTGGCGTGCCAAACCGTTACAAAACATTACATAGTGAGGTGGTCAAAAATTGGTAAAATCACCGTTACGTAATTTGTGCATGGCCTCACATCTGACTGTTCCTCCTTTTTGATTTCGAATCAAAGTGCAAAACCCGGGTTGGACGTTCGAAGGCGTCAACCCGTCCTATTTGCTTGATAAACGGAAATATCTCAGTCGATTTCTCCGGCCGTGTATGAACCCTTTAGGTTAGGCATTTGCATGTATCTCAGTCCCCAGCATGTAAACAGTGCGTAAGGACAATGGTTACAAAATGAAAAGCCGAAAAATATTTTTTTTTTACGATATCTTTCATCAGTTTGGTATTAAAGTCGAGCAAAAACAATTTTTATTGCAGTCCTAAAGGTATGAAAATGGAAAACGTTAGAAAACAATAACCTGGAATGGATTTACTACGTGTAAGATGTAGTGACAACATCGCCCCATGCCCATCCTTTTCTGCCTAATATGCTTTTCCGTTTGTCTGCGTCTTACACACGGCTGCTTGGCCCCCTAAGGATTTGCTTAGGAACCCTGTATTTTTAACTTACGGTGGAAGCATACTTTAAAAACTGTGTTTGTCCTAATATAAACATATTAACTAATTCAATAAATAAACTATTTGTGACGTAGGCGCTCGCTAAAGGTTGAAACTATCTGGGGCAGAATATTTCTATCAGCAGCATCATTTACTTCATTTATAATATAATCTCGTAGATAACTAATATTGTTGGTGTCTGATATATCCGAAAAACCATAATACACTAGCCACGTGACGCCACGTGACAACAGGTACCAACCGTTCTGTCCCCAAAACTACATGTGCAATAATATCCAGATAATTGACCATAAAATCAAGATCCAAATGTTCAACTATATTAATATTCTGGGGCCAGGACGGTTGGTACCTGTTGTAACGTTGCTAGTATATTATGGTTTTTAGGACATGCCAGACATCAACAAGATATTAATTATCCACAAGATTATATTATCAATAAAGTAGATGATGCTGCTGATACAAACAGCCTGTATAATAGTTTTGAAAACATGCTCTCACCGTAAGTTAAAATTTTGGTCTCGAGATTTTATTAGAATATACGATTACAATAGCACCTTGTATAAAATATTTGAGGTTGGATTCATTGCTGCTAAAATACCTACCGAAAGATCGTAAAAATGTCAAAAACGGATTAGAAGTCTTCATGATATTCAAGGAAATCTACATAGGAATATTTCCTATGCATAGCAGAACCTACGTATGTTTGAAAGTTTGAGACAATGATGTGTTTGAAATTAACTCTGTGTTTCGGACTTCCATTGTCTATACTTTATTTAAACACGACATTTCGATCATTACAATCTCTGATCGTCTTCAGGTGCAAACTACAATCAATTCCTAAGGCTACATACTTATATACTGTGAGAAATCACTCAACCTTGAAGTTTAAGAAGTTGGCTCCGCCCAAGGAGGGGCTTCCAAATATTTATTTCCTTATTTTCCTTTATTTCGAAATAAAGGCAGCTTCAAGGAATTTTCGTTTCTTCCAGTGTGACTCCTTGCGCAAAACCATTGCTTCTGCCTATTTCATTCGGTGTTGTTTTTACCATGCATGTTCGGCGATTCCTGATTTCGTTGTTTCACCTTTTTAGGTATTCGTCTGACGTTCCTTAAGCCTAGCATCTAGTGGTCTTTTATTTTCGCCTTTGTATGATTCACCACACTCACCACAACGAACCTGGTAAATGCATTCCTTATTTTGTTTGTTTCCGGTTTTGTTTTACTAAGAAGGCTTCGAATGTATTACTAGATTTAAAAGCTGTTTTAATATTAAAGTTTTTCGCTACTCTTCGAATTTCCTCTGATACTCCTTTAACGTACGGAATTGTAAGGAATGTATTCGCCTAGTTTTGGTCTTCTAATCTCTGTCCTGTTTGTTGAGATTTATAAATAGTATCTGTTATAAGTTTAAGGCTGCAGGAATTGATTGTAGTTTGCACCTTAAGTCGATCAGAGATTGTACTGATCGAAACGTCGTATATAAATAAAATATAGACGATGGAAGTCCGAAACACAGAGTTAATTTCGGAACCTACGTAGTTTGACAAACTGTATCTCCTAACACAGAAATACGATCCTCTTTATATTTCAAAACAAAATCGGTTATGATGATACCTTTAAATAATTGAAATTTGGTTAAAATTCACGGGGGCCTATTTTCTATGTTAATCGTGCCTCGTTCTTTAGCAATTTTATAAATAGGTTTTCCAAAATATTGCGAAAAAAAGTAAATAAAAATAACGATAACTATAAACTTCTTCTTCCTTAAATACCGGAGTCCGTTATGGTTAAGAACCACTACCGAATGACATTTAACAACTACGCACTAGCAAAAATAAAGAAAATTATAACAAAGAGTCAAAAATACTGAACAAAATTTCCTATTCCTATTTTTATAAAAAGAGCTTGACTGGTAATAGTACTCCTTTTCAGGAAAATGCTCATGATTAAAAAAATATATATTTTAGAATTTTTGCAGTCAATTAACTTCTCGAGCCAGGCTCGCCTGGCCCTTAGCGAGTGCCGAGTGTGCCTAATGGAAGAACGTGCGCTGTATTTGTAAGTCTTCATAACACTTGAGCCCCTCCACCCTAAAGCGTTTTGCAATTCAAGTGTTTTGTTTAATTTGACAAAAAAAAACAGAACCAATAAAACTTCGTTGGTCATTTTTGTATTAAGACAGATTCATGCTACCACAATTTTCCATTCAGCTTTTAAATACAACCAAAATATGTTTTTTGATGAACAGTGTAATTGGAAACATAGAAAACAAGCGCTGTATCAAATTGGTAAAAAGCTAATGCCATTTATCAGCGGCAAAACTGTGCGGGTATTTAGTTAGCTTGTGTTACGTTACACCCGTGACACTCGATACACGTGTAAAACAGTGACTTAAAAATGTGCAAATTTTACAAACAAAACTAAAATACTAACCATTTGGTCCCTGGTGGTTTAATCATATACTTACAGCCGTTTTGTTTGTTTTGACTTTTGATTCCGAAAGTGGTGTGTTTTTTCGGTTTTTAATTTCACTCAGAGTACACACTATAGTGTACTGTGATTTTACTTTATATTTTAAACCGTGTGTTTATTTGGTTTGTGGTGCAGCTTTCCGCAATAGGTAGCCCGAAAGCAAAATAAAGTTTGTTTACATTTTGTTCTTTTTAATGACCTGCAGGTTTTCGGTTTTGATTTTGCAAGTTATTGCTGCAATTCCTTGCAGATTTTATTGCTCCATGTAGCGGAGTTGTCTTGTCTTTTTTATCATTCAGAGAAAACATCTGCCTTGGCACTTTCACATCTTAATTATTCATTTTCGATCATCTTGAGATTACATTTTTATTTTAAGCGGCACATATTGTTACGTAAAAAAACGAAAACTGCTTGGTTTTTAAAAAGTAACCACTACTTATGTCATCGTGAAATGTGACATTCATATGACATCGGCCGTCGCAGTAAAGGGCATCGCGCATACGCAAAAAGGCTGACTTTCCTGAAATTTTCATAGCCTTCTGAATTAAGATGATCAATCTGGCTTACAAAAATTTTCACAATGCCGTGTATAACAAGTTTCTAAGTATATGGGTTTAACCATGACACCAAATAATGAATATTTGTTTATTTCGTTCTTATATAGTCGTGTCTGCATACAACTTCTACCTAGGTATACTCAAACTCAATTAGACAGACATTTTGACAATGACAACGGCACACACACACACACACACACACAATTATATTGAAATTGCTCCGCATAATTTGGAACAAACAGTAGTAAGAAGGCATCTTTGAAGCAATGTACAATCCATTTTAAAGTTTTCTGTTTAGTCAGCAGCCCTTAAGGCTCTCAAATTTATACGTTCTCATCTAGAACCATTCCGAGCCGCCAGGACACACTGAATACCCTTGTGCGAATAAACACTATCTCATTCGTATGGATTCCCCCAGTACTGGAGAAAATTTTCAAGATTAGCACATTCCAAAGAGTTTGTAAAAGAACCTTACAGGAAGACAGCCATGAAACTTGTGCTCGATCACCAGGCAGGAAATACGACAATGCTTAATCTTTATATACTGGATATTGCAAGCTGAAGTTGACAGCACCATTGCACAGAATGACACTAAGCAAGGACACTTAATATAGACTCTGTAAGCAAAACGATGAGATCGCCATTGTAAGTCAACGTCATCTTATATTCGGTAAGCCAGAGATTGACGCAATGAATCTGACAGCGCATTTCACTATACCGCAGTCGGCCGGAATTTCCATAGTTCGAGAACCGTTAGGAGTTGCCAGGACACACTGAATACCCTTGGGCGAATAAACACTGTGTTGCTGGTATGGATACCGGGACATTCTGGGCATCGGGGAAATGAGACTGCCGACCAGCTGGCGCATGAAGTGGCCTCCTTTGCGCCGCGCTGTCTTCGTTGGGCCCGAACCAGCCCTTGAAACAGCACACAGCACAATCAACACTGCTCTCTGAAAGTGCATGGAGAATAAGTTCCGCCAATACTGGAGATAATTGCCAGGACTAGCACATTTCAAAGGAACGAGACGGCTAGGCATGTGCTGTGTGAGTGTCCGGCCATAGGGCAGTCTAACAAAAATGATATGGCCGATCCAATATGGGCGGTGTAGGGTAGACAAACCGTTTGTCGATAAGACGCAATACTAACTTAAATTAAAAGTTGGGTAAAGTGGAAAAAGATGCGAATTAAGCAAAGTGGTTTTTTTTAGAGTAGCCTTTCTGAATAGAGGAAAAGCAACCATTTTGTCAAAATTTTAAGAATAAACTTAAAATTCCCAATTAAACGTGGAAATGTCCATCTACCTATCTCTGTTGCACCCGTGTAATTACAGATAACGTCATTCCTCTCAAATCAGATAGCGCAACTGTCTCTCCTCAAGCCGATCTGACCTGATCTTTAGGGTGACCTAAGAGAGAAAATGCATATCCACACTGTGGATTTTGAGATTATTTCTAACATTTCGGAAAATGCTCGTTTCTCTCCGATTCAGAAATAATTACTCCATGAAATAGTCACTTAACTAATCTGCATCTTTCTTAACTTTCCCAAAATTTCCATTCTATTAGCATTGCGTCCTATGGAAAATCGCAAAGGGCCATCACTTGATTAATGGCTGACTGACAATATGTTATACAGCCCTATTGAAAGTCAACGTTAACATTCGGCAAACCACAGATCGACGCGCTGCATCTGAAAGATGCTTCTCCAAAGTAAGTTGAGAGCCTCTTTAAGCGCATATACTGTAACAAAAAACAATCTCAAAAATGAGCCGCTAGTGGTCGCAGTGGACAGTGGCAGACTGGCAAACTCACAAGTGAATCGTCATCATTATTATCATCCATCTTTTAACGCAATGTGCAATTTTCTCTTGTCTTTCAGAGCTTACATCTTCTGATGTGAAATTTTTACTATTTCTTTAAGGTCTTTAAGGTCAAGGTTAACAAACCATTCCTCATCTTCTTCTCTCGCTGAGGATAAACTTAAACTAGTGATTAGCAAATTTGTAACATTTTCTGTCATCCAAATATACAAAAAAAAGCATGTGATATTTTGTCAAGGCATGTATTACCCAAAAATTTAATATCTCAATTACTAGAAGTGATATAAAAATATTAAGTTTACTTCTAGACTTGGCATGGATTCTACTGCAAAATAAATCCCACTTCTATTTTTTATGGAGATCCCCTTTAAAGCGTATGCCTATTAGCTTAAATATAGGCCCTTCCAATGCTTTTGCATGCATGAAGTTGTAAGCAAGATGTTCTTCTACTTTCTCTTTTATTTATCACCCTTTCATCCTCTATTATCTCGTTTGGTTCAGGTACGCTGTTCTACACATGCGCCGCACCAGGGATATCGGCTGAGACCCGAAGCCATGAAAGCAGCTGATCGTTGTTGTTTGACAGAAAGAATTCGATATTTGTCATATATTTGTGTACTTTTTTCAAAAATCATGGATTTTTGTAGTTTTTAAAAGAAAAAACATAAATGTGTACCACTGAGGCAAATACATAATACCGTTGATGTTTAACTACAGTTTTCCAAAAAAAAGAGATACCAACCTCTGGACCTTCTCTACTCGATACCTCCGATGGTACCGCTTCTCCTTCATTGTTTTTTGTTCTCCATAAACTCAGCATGTCTTTTTCTCACTCATTGAACGACATTTTCCCCTTCTGGAATAATAAACTACATTTTCCAAAAAAATAAAGTGCGTTCTTATTGAGTTAAAATTTATTTACATAATATATTGTCAATGCATACGATCTCGAATGCCCATTGAGGGGTAGGCGTAATAACCATTGGTTGTTGAACTTTTTGCTGAGTTTTGTTTTGATCATTTTTTACATAAACGGTTACATCAAGTGACATATCTTTCCATCTATATTAGGTTCTAAGTTTTTTCAAGAGTTTCTTTTGACCAATGTGACCTCCGGTAAGTTTTTCGTCATGAGATGTTTTAATTGATTTATATATCTCTTCTTTTTGTATGACAATAAGTGGTCCTCTATGCAATGAAATACTGATATTGTGCAATTGTTGTTAACCAACTTCTTTTAATTCATTAATTGTACATATTTTAAATATTTCTTCGCTTTTACCTTATGATCATTAGCCATTTTTTTAAATCTTGGACAACAAACTCTCTCTAGTGACTCCCTTTAATTGCTATTAATATCCTAAGACAAGTTGGCTTAATTTTTAATTTTGTCATTAGCAGTTTTATTGTACTAAAATTCTCAAAAATTTTACAAGCCTTAAGTTTAGTTACTGGCCTATTATGTGCACTTTCTTTATAGCTTTCTAATTAACTTACTCTAAAATTCAACTTTAGTTTAACGGTAGAAATTTTGATATAACGTTCTAAACTATAGCTAATAGAGTAATTTCATTTCCATATCCCTGACTACATATTTATATCCCACAGCATACCTTTAAGTCAGGAAACTAACTATCGTCAAATTATTAAGCCTTTTAAAAACCGTAAATCAGATTAATATTTTCTGCGAAGATTTTAGCTTACAGATTTATTGTCTTTTGAAATGTTTTTAGCACGCTGCAAAACTCTTCTATGCATACCTACTAAATTTACCACTTACCTAAATCCTACTCTATGTTACTCTAATGGTCAAAGTACGAAAGATAGTGAACTTAAGTGGAAGCTAAATAGGTGGCCATTGGTTTGTCGTCTTTTTTACCATAGAAGACAGATAAAACTGAATGTTATGCATGGTTAAGAATTTTCGCTTCTTAAGTTACAATACCAAATTATCTGAAATAATTATATCCATGAGAAGCCCTTCGGTTTTGAGGATTTGGCGGAGATGAGCTCATTTGTCATCAAAATAATGCTAATTTAAGCCACTGAAAAATCAAAATTTGATTGAATAGGGAATGAGATCCCAGTATTGGGGACAAAAGATCTAAGTATTTTTTTAGAAAAAACTGTTTTTATATTTAATTTATGGCACATGTTTACTAACATATATATATTTAAATATCTAATGATAATGATACTATTGTGTGATACACTTTATTTCTGTGGTAAAAAAGAACTTTATAATATAATTGAGAAATATTACGGTATTTTAAATTATATAAAAAAATAAAAAAGTAAAAATAAAATACAATAGTGACAATCAAAAAAAAATAATTAAGAAAATTTGTATATATATATACCACATAAACTGTGGAAAAGTCTGCTTAATCTGTAAAAATCTAAATAACGTGCATAAGACCTAGTCAGAGGACCGAGTCGCCCTCCCAACCCTGATCTTGAATAAAATAAATTACACAACTTGGATGTAAAGGTAAAACCTCAACCCAACATGTATTGACCTTATTTATATGCTTGTTTTGTATTGCTCTACCATAATAGAAATTTAAAGTTAGTAAAGTTGAAGTAATTCTTCTGGCTTGACTCTATACAGAGACTTATGTGGCACTTCATGAATATTTACACAACTTACACGCGCGATAATTACCTACTATCATAACCTCAGAAACAAACTCCGCCACTAGTTCGGTTGGTTTAATCGTCTCCAAGCTCTAGAAAAAGCTGTTTCTGCCACATACTTCAAAAGTTTCGAAAATGGTTATTTATGATAATATTATTTGAAAATTAACGTAGCAGAGGAGAATTAAAATGGATTTTACAATTTAAATAATAAAACTGTTTAATGAGTAGTAGTAGTAGTAGAAATGGAGTGGCTCGTTGCCTAGCAAATAGGTCTCGCCATGACCCTTTTTCCCCTTCTCACTATCACCACTTCGACGATTCTTGTACTTTCTCTTGACCGACGCCGACGTTCCGTATATCCCTATATTTGAGAGAGCGCAGTTCTTCCACTGTTAGTGCTAGGGCACCCAGCACTTGGTGTATTACTCTGTACAGGTTGTGTTCGGTTAGTATGCTTGTGGGCCAGTAGACATCCACTTCCAGATGCGTCTAGTCCGCCCACAAATTTCTTGAACTGTCTACACTCTTGTTCTTGGCTTCATGATCCAGATTTATAGGCACAATCATTAAGTCTATCCTGTACTTGTCGCTTCGTCATTTTAGGTGAGGGTTCAAATAAGGACTTTCGGCGCCAATCCTCGCGAGTTCGTTCGCCTTCTCGTTGCCTGGAATCCTCCTGTACCCCGAAACCAACAGAAGTTCTTGGCTAGTGTGTGAAATGTACGAAAGCGTAGAAGGACCACAAAGCAATTTTTATTTTAATTCCGACTTTGAACTCGTAATTCCCACTTACAACCCGGAATTTCGACTTTAAACTCATAATTCCGACTTGAGTTCTAAGTCGGAATACCGACTTATAACTCGGAATTCCGACTTACAGTTTTAAACTCAGACTTCCGACTTAGAACAACCCGGAATTTCGACTTTAAACTCATAATTCCGACTTGAGTTATAAGTCGGAATACCGACTTATAACTCGGAATTCCGACTTACAGTTTTAAACTCAGACTTCCGACTTAGAACTCGTAATTCCCACTTACAACCCGGAATTTCGACTTTAAACTCATAATTCCGACTTAGAACTCGGAATACCGACTTATAACTCGGAATTCCGACTTACAGTTTTAAACTCAGACTTCCGACTTAGAACTCGGAATTCCGACTTACAACTTGGAATTTCGACTTTAAACTCAAAATTTCGACTTAGCACTCAGAATACAGACTTAAAGCTCGGAATTTCGACTTAAAACTCGAAATTCCGACTTACACTGGAATCCTCTTCTGCCCCGAAGTCCACAGAAGTTCTTGATTAGTGTCTGAACTGTACGAAAGTGTAGAAGGACCGCAAAGCAATTTTTATTGTAATTCCGACTTTGAACTCGAAATTCCGACTTACAACCCGGAATTTCGACTTTAAACTCATAATTCCGACTCAGAACTCAGAATTCCAACTTACAACCTATAATTCCGACTTTAAACTCGGAATTCCGTCTTAAAACTCGGAATTCCAACTTAAAACTCGGAATTCTGACTTAAAACATGGAATTCCGACTTCGAACTCGGAATTCCGACTTACAACTCAGAATTCCGACTTTAAACTCGAAATTCCGACTTAGAACTCGGAATTCCGAGTTAAAACTCGGAATTTGACTTTAAACACCTCCAAAAAAATTAAACTATAAAATATACCATTTTTTTTTACAACCCAAAAATTCAGCAAAAACGAAATAACTTTTTTTGATACAAATGATTCTTAAAAAACTGATCATTTCTTATATTTAACTTTTTTTCTAACTCTTATATAGTTTCGGCTGGAAAAAATTGAGGGGGGACTAAAACAGCGTTTTTTTATTCTTAAACTGTTACACTTACAACAAACGCTTTGAAAGTCTTTTTTATGGAAAAAAAAACATTTAGCAGTATTTTTTTTTCTTTTACTATTTATCTACCCGAGATTAAATTAATAAAATATAACTTATTTCGAAAAATGACAGAAATAAAAAAAAAATCCAAAATTTTTCCACTATATTATTTTTTTAATATATACTTTTTAGTACTGTAAATGTTCAATGTTAGACTTTTGAAAATCAATAAAATTTATAATATCACGCACTCTTCATAACTTATTTTTTTGGGCGTTTTTAAATTTTTTATCTTTTGTGGACTTTTTCTGGAAAACTTTCAGTGGGGATGAGGTTAATAAAAATCATATTCATTATCAGAAATAGTTTTAGATTGCCCGAACCGTATTGAGAATTCCAATGCTCATTATATTAAATTTTTTTCTTTATAAAGTTTAAAAGGGGGGGGTTTAATTTTTTTATGTTTTTTTTTTAAACTGGCGAACAAAATATTTAAAAAAAGCTAAGCTATCTGCATATTTCGTTTTTCTGGGGGGCAAAAATACTCAATCAATCAAATTTAAAATTATCCCGTAGCAACTAGGATATAATATCCTCGTTGCCCATAGGCGCTTGGTGGGTATAAGAGACAACTAAGACCTTTAAATAAGCGCCTGAATCCCTTACGTACCTTTTCTGAAAAACTGGCAGGAGAGGGTTTTCTTCTTTAATCGACTAATACTCTAGATTGCCCTAATTTTGTTCTTAAATCTGGATCTATTTTGGTTTTAAAAATATTTTTAAAAAAATGGTGGGGGGCTACAAGGACACCTATGGACTTCATTAGATTTTTTTTGTATCTTTGGCAACAGTCGTATGCTACGACTTTCGATTATCTCAACCGTTTGTATTTGAAAAGTTACGCTCATCACCTTCCCCCCCAATTTTTTTTTTGTTGCGCGATTAGCCCCGTTATGGACTTTAATCTTTTTCTTTTAATGCCACTGGTTTGCAAAATATCGAATTTTCGAACTTTTTTTTGAAGGTGTTTTCGACCTTTCTCAAGAAAAATTGGTTGGTTGGTCGCTAGTTTAAAAATGAACATAAAAAAATTACCAACCCCCCCCCTTACCAACTTTATAAGATAAATTTTTAATATAATATAATAATTTTTACTAACCCCCCCCCACTTAAAGTCTTACAGAAAAGATACGCAAAATATTAAAAATTTACTTTCATAACACTGGCCTGTCATTTTTTCGAAATAACCTATATTTCACGGGTTATGAAAAAAAATTATCTCGGGTAAATAAAGAGTAAGAGAATAAAAATACTACTAAATATATTTTTTTCACCCATTGAAAAGACTTTCATCGTTTTTGTTGTAAGTATATGACCCCCATCAATTTTTTTGGGGTGTTTAAAGTCAAATTCCGAGTTGTAACTCGGAATTCCGACTTTAATGTCGGAACTCTGAGTTTAAAGTCGGAATTCCGACTTTCAATTCGGAATTCTGAGTTATAAGTCCGAGTAATTAGTCGAATGTAGAGTCTAAGGCACTTTTGCTTCGCTTTTTGTGATTTCAAGCACAAATTTAAAGACTTAAATCCGATTAAATTGCAACACTTTTCAAATGTGGTGCAATCACACATAAGCAGTATTGAAAACATATTAAAAATCGCATTTTTGGTATTATCAAAATTTTTGCCTCAAGAAGAAGCTTTATTTATAAAAAAAATCACTTTTAGAGCCATAAAACCGATGATGTTTACTGTTGTAGTTTAATTCAAAATAATTTTTATTGGCGGAATTTAAAACTTATCAAAAATTACACTTTTACTTTGATTTTCTCAAAATTTTACCTGCGGCGCACCTAAATTAATCTAAACTATTAAAAACATTCTTACCTAAATCGCATACATGTTTTCGTGCGGCGCTATAATACCGTTAATATTTGCGATTGTAGTTTAATTTTAAATACTTTTTAATTAGCAGAATTTATTGACAGTATAATTTTCCTAACATTTTGGACTTCGGCACATATTAATTAATCAAAAATTTTAAAAAACTTTCTGCTTAAAATGTATATATTTTTTTACTTAAGACTACTGTGGTTGACTTGTTGATTAGTCTGGTAAATTAACTTTACCGGAGTGAAACTGAAATATAGTGTTTTAACTAAGACAGGGTTATTTCTGAACAATTTTTTTAAATGTAAGTTACAATAAGGTTACATGCAAGCGTTAACAACAATACTTCAAATGAACTCTGTGTTTCGGACTTCCATTGTCTATATTTTATTTATACACGATGCTTCGATCAGTACAATCTCTGATCATCTTCAGGTGCAAACTAAAATCGATTCCTAAGGCTACGTACTTATATACTATCGAAAATCACTCAACAATGAAGTTTAAGAAGTTGGCTCCGCCCAAGGAGGGACTTCCAAATATTTGGAATTTCAACACTTGGTTTACTGAAAACACCCTGATTCTGCCCAATAAAGGCAGCTTCAAGAAATGTTCGTTTCTTCCAGTGTGACTCTTTGTGCAAAACCTTTGCTTCTGTCCACTTCATTCGGTGTTGGTTTGACCACGCGTGTTCGGCAATTCCTGATTTCATTGTTTCACCCCTTTGAGTATTCGTCTGATATTCTTTAAGCCTAACAGAAAGTGGTCTTTTTGTTTCACCTATGTATGATTCACCACACTCACAAGGAACTTGGTAAATGCATTCCTTATTTTGTTTTTTCTCCGGTTTTGTTTTACTAAGAAGGCTTCGAATTGTATTATTAGATTTAAAAGCTGTTTTAATGTTAAAGTTGTTCGCTACTCTTCGAATTTTCTCTGATACTTCTTTAATGTATGGAATTGTGAGGAATGCATTTGCCTGGTTTTGGTCTTCTAAACTCTGTCCTGTTTGCTGAAATTTAGAAATAGTATGTGTTATAAGTTTAAGGCTGTAACCATTCTGCTGCAGATTTTTCTTTATGTTTCTTATTTCGATTTCCAAGTCATGAGAATTGTTACAAATTTGAACGGCTCTATTATATAAAGTTCTTATTATGCTGGACATTGGTGTATTTGATTTCGAAAGTCTATACACCAATGTCCCGATAAAGGAATCGCTAGATATTATTAGACAGAGATGACGAATCCCTTCGTGAACGTACAAGCCTGCCGCTGGAGGGAGTGATGGAGTTCTTGGATTGCTGTCTACATAACTCTTGTTTTTAGGTGAAAGATAGGTTTTATGTTCAGAATGACGGTCTTCCAATGGGTTCATCGCTTTCGCCAGTAGTGGCCAATATTTACATGGAGTGGTTCAAATGGCACGTGGTTGACACCGCAACATATAAACCTAAGCTCTGGCTAAGATATGTTGATGATACTTTTATTGTCTGAACCGGGAATGACCAACAACTTTTAGAATTTCTTCACCACCTAAACAACATAAGACCCACCATTAAATTTACAATGGAGTTGGAGCAAAATTGTCAAGTTCCTTTTCTTGATCTACTTGTTAAACGAGTAGAAAGCGACGTCAGAACAACAGTCTATCGAAAACCCATTCACACAGAACCATATTTAAATCAAGGTTTAAATCATTCTGCTACAACTAAACGAGGCATAATAAGAACTTTGTATAATAGAGCCGTTCAAATTTGTAACAATTCTCATGACTTGGAAATCGAAATAAGAATCATAAAGAAGAATCTGCAGCAGAATGGTTACAGCCTTAAACTTATAATAGATACTATTTCTAAATTTCAGCAAACAGTACAAAGTTTAGAAGACCAAAACCAGGCAAATGCATTCCTTGCAATTCCATACATTAAAGGAGTATCAGAAAAAGTTTGAAGAGTAGCGAACAACTTTAACATTAAAACAGATTTTAAATCTAATGATACAATTCGAAGCCTTCTTAGTAAAACAAAACCGGAGAACAAACAAAATAAGAAATGCATTTATCAAGTTCCTCGTGAGTGTGGTGAAAAAGACCACTTTCTGTTAGGCTTACAGAACATCAGACGAATACCCAAAGAGGTGAAACAATGAAATCAGGAATCGCCGAACACGCATGGTCAAAACAACAACGAATGAAGTGGACAGAAGCAAAGGTTTTGCACAAGGAGTCACACTGGAAGAGACGAAAATTTCTTGAAGCTGCCTTTATTGGGCAGAATCAGGGTGTTTTTAGTAAAGCAAGTGTTGAAATTCCAAATATTTGGAAGCCCCTCCTTGGGCGGAGCCAACTTCTTAAACTTTATGGTTGATTGATTTTCGGTAGTATATAAGTACGTAGCCTTAGAAATAGATTGTAGTTTGCACCTGAAGATGATCAGAGATTGTACTGATCGAAACGTCATCTATGAATAAAATATATACAATGGAAGTCCGAATCATAGAGTTCATTTCAAATACATCATTGTCTCAAACTTTCAAACAAACAATACTCCAGTTTAAATAATTTGAAATATTTATTGGAGCAGCATCAGAAAACTTTCTACTACATTTCCAATATCCAGAGGAATTCCGCGGCTCTTTGTCTTTTTTGAACTCAAAGGCCGCTAATAAATTTAATACTTTTAATTGATTTTTCCCACAAAATCGCTTTGGTCCAATTTTCATGGTATATTCTGTAAAACTGGCAACTTCAAAATTGTCACATTGGTGGCGAGTCTTCAAAAATCGTCAAAAAATCTCACCATTACACTTTACAAGTTTACACTAATAGCTTTTTTCTCTTCCTTATTTGTTCATATGCCTTAAAATTTAGTTTCTTTATACTGTTCCAGTAAATAAAAAATATGTCAATATAAATTTTTATAGGCAGTTTTTGTAAAAAACCCTTTTTTTATCTAAAAATATATGGTATTAAGGCTATAGTTTCTTCCCAAATTTTAAGTAAAAACAAGTACATCTGGCAAAGCCTTGTTCTTTAATTTTTTAATCTTTTGCCAGAGTGCACAGGGAAAACTAAACATCAGAATTGGCTGAAATTTTGCAGTGGTGATCATTTTTATGTGCTTAATAAAAACATATGAAGGATTTTTTAAAATTCTCAATTATTTTTTCTTCAAAATAAAGGCTCTGGTGCTGACATCTATCCCAAAAGCCTCAAAATAATTGCGGTTTAGAACAAACCCGATTTACAAAAAAAATAGAGAAGTACTCGCAATTTCGATTAAATTTTTCCTTTTTATATTTCCTTGCTTTAGCGAAAATAAAAACTAAGTCTCCTTTTTTCTAAAAGCCTGTGCACCCCGGAAAAGTCAATCACACTTCATTTAATTTGGAAGACACACGCAGTTCAAGTGTTGGGCAAGAGACCGCAGAATTTATACGATTCCATGGTAACTGCAGGTGTTTTGTCAACAAACTTTAAATCGGGCTGCAGTGGGAAAGAAGAGTATTTTTACGTTTTCTGACAGAAAACCATTCGAGGTTATGTTTATCTTTCAAAAACGTGTTTTCAAAAACATTGTTCTAAAACAAATATGAAACGACTCCGCGTGTACGGTCGCCTGCCGAAAAAGGCCTAGCGCTGCGCTGGAATTACACCGAGTCTATCAAAGAACCAAGAGAACTTTAGTGGCTTGCTGGGATTACTAAGAATTCGCATAGAAACATTCGGTGCCCATAAACCCACATAATTTTGTTTTTAATTTGATTCAATAATTTTTTTAAAATTTAAATTATTGCGCCATAGTTATGTGCAATTGTACTAGTGAAATCTTGGAATGCAAAGGATAGATTTTAGAACCTCAGTTCCAAAAACATACGGATACTTGAGTACTAACAAAACAAGTCAGTAAAGCTCCATTTAGAGGTTAGAAAGACTCTTGCTAGTCGTTGACGCTACTGTCTAGCGCCAGTAGCCGATTTTTAAATCTGCATGCTTTTAAGTTAAGCTGTTATCGGTATCAGCTAGCGGGAGTGTTGCCAATTGAATTATAAATGCAACTGTAAATGTAACCTTAAACATTACACCCAGTTACTTTAATACGTAGTTGGGTAGCGTTTTTTTAGCAGGTAATTCTGCAATAAATGGTTTTTTTTTATTTTAGTATACTACTTGGTTTTTTATCGGCGTTGAAAGCGAAAAGTCAAAATAAGTACCCTAACCCCAAATTTTTGACCCATTGCTAAAAAATCTCTGGTGTCCCACTGTGGATAAACATAAATAAAGTCTCCGCGTTGCCGCGAGAAACAAATTCAATGACGTAAAATTTTGCAAAAAAATCAGGTCGACATATTTAAATTGATTTCCCGTACAGCGTTGCTAAAAACAATTCCCCAGATTGTAAATACGACCTTAAGCTTATTTTTGTGTATAAACAAAACCTTTAAAACGTTTAACATACAAAATGGAATATGTCGCTGTCACTGTTCGGAAAAGTCACAAATTCTGTCTTGGTGTCATGGTGCAAATAATAATCTTTAAAATATTAAACTTAAAAAATATTATAAAAAAAATGACGCAGTTTCTCTTAATACGTTAGGATAAATATTAAGACCAATAAATAAAAATCGTCATTTTCCAAAATGATGACGGGTGAGATTTCCTGTCGTTTCTAAAGAGTCGCGATCAATGTGTCGAAAATTCTCTCCATGTAAAAGAAAATACAGGGGTGCGTTCGGATTGAAAGTCGGGTGACGCCCAGGCGCACCCTGGCCGTTCAGACTGCTCTGGTTAAAATTTATCTGGCTGTTCAGGATGTCGGTAGATTTTTATCGGACGCTACCCAAATGCGCACTTTCGGACCCCACGAAATATTATTTTAAAGTAAATATTTTTTGTATTTGTGTTTTTTAAATTTGCAGTCTAGTTTTTGGCAATGGAAAGAGTCATGATTTGGTTTTGGATGAGCAGGAAGGCAATTCTGTTCCAGATGAAACAATCAAGAGTGGTGAAGTGAGTGAAAATGTGGTGAAGGTGAATCATCCTCAACGAGTAGTTCTTCATTTATAAACGCATTTACTATTATTTCTTCCAAATTTAAAATCTTAAGAGTGAGGTTATGATAATGCGTCTTGTCCGTTCATGTTGGACGAATCGCTGGGAACACTCGGAGTGCACTCTCTATCGGGTAATGCTCTGCGCCGGATTTCACCTGGACTCTTCAATCTGAATGCACCCCAGAATTTGTGTTACTTTCCTTAACAGTGACAGTGACATATGCCATGGCTACCTATGGCTTTATATGTTAAAATTTTAGGGGTTTGTTTACAGACAAAAATAAGCTTAATACAATTTTAAATAAGCAAAAGGGTTTTGTGTGTGTGGGTGACATATTTTTTATTTACTAGAACAGTATTAAGAAATTTTAAGGAATATTAGCAAATAAGTACTGACAAACAAGCAGTTAGTGTAAGCTTGTGTTTAAAAATCGTTAGATTTTTTGTAAGGGCGAGATTTTTTGACGGTTTTTGAAGAATGGCGGCCAATGTGATGGAGGGTATATGGTGAGGGTAACAAGGTCAACCTAAGAAGAAAAAATTTCTTTTTAGGTAAAGTAAACATTCATTTGCTTAAAAAACACTGATAGCCCACTAACATTTGCATTCTCTTGGTAATGAAAGAATAGAATCGAGTTGTAGATAAAAAAAAACAAAAAAATTATTAAAAACAAAACATCAGCTTGGCCTTATTAGCAGAAAAAGCGGAAAGTAAGACCCTACACAAAAAAGGGATATTCTCAACATCCGGTGCCAACAAATTACCACTACAAACTTAAAGCTATATTCTTTTGGCAACAGAAGACTAAAACAGACTTATCGATGGTAAAAAAAACGAAATCAACGTTTAAACAAAAAAATCACTTAGAATACAAAATCACTTGGCCCTTATTAATCGCACTGGCGGAAATGTGTGCTTTATTTAATAATCAAGCTGGTAGCAATGAAGACCCCATACATAAACAAGGAGCTAATCTATACATTTGGTCTGAAGCCATGCCAGTACAGTTATCTACAAGAAAAACAACGTTATGGAAATAAATCCCAAGCATGTTTCGGAAAATACAGCCCGGGCCATATTTTCCGACATCCCGTTTCACCATTCAAATGACTAATTGAGAAAAACCACCTAACTTATAAAGTTGGTAGTGACGCAAAAGTGAAAAGAAGACGCTACTAGTACCACTATGAAAATATCAAAATTCGATCTTTAATATGTTTAGTAAAAATCACACTTACCTTTCGATATTTACTAACAACATAGCTGTACAAGATCAAATGCGGCACCAAATAAACGAATACCAAACACCTGCATGAGTTTCCATTGACTGCCAGTCTCATACTGACCAGTGCTGCAAAATATTTCAAGCGGATAAAATTTGACTCAAAACGACGGAGATTTTGAATCTGGTCCTTACTTTCTGGTGGGTCCCCTATAGCTCGCCAGTACTCAGTACTTAATTTAAACAATTAAAGATGACGTGACATTTTTTTGGTATACTTATTGTCGCTGCCTTATCAAAAAAAAAATGTATTTTTTAAAATAAATAAAATTTATAACAGTATGAAATAAAACGTAGTCGATACACGGTCATGAAATGTCATTATGGTACTCGTCTAGAAATTCCGGATTCGGCTCCTTTGTCGCCTTTGTCGTAAAAATCTAGACTTGTACTTTAATAGACTACCCGAAGTCAGAAATAGTAGGAGGGACATATTCATACGCTCCGACAGCCAGGCTGCCATCAAGGCTCTAAGTGCACCCAAAATAGTCAGTAGTCTAATGAAGGAGTGCGCTGAAGCACTGCAAACACTGGCTCAAGACAAAAGGGTGACACTGATGTGGATACCAAGTTATGAGGGAATACCAGAGAACGAGAAATCGGACGAACTTGCCAGACTAGGGGCCGAAACCCAATACATTGGACCGGAACCTCTTCTGGGAATAACAAGGAAACAGGTACAGAGCGAGCTCAACAAATGGGCAAACTAAAGACGTCCTGAAGCCAAGAGTCAAAGTGCAGACAGTCCAAGCTATTCGTGGATGGTCCGAATGCAGCCAGAACTAAATGGCTCTTAGGCAAAACCCGAAAGGACATTGGACTGCTGATAGGGATGCTGACTAAGCACAATCGGCTGAACAAACATCTGACGCAAATAAGAGTAGCAGGAGATCCCGTGTATCACACTTGCGGGTTCAAAGAGGAATCGGCGCAGCACTTGATATCAGAGTGTGATGCATATGGCAGACCAAGGCAGCTGAAGTGGGGATTTCCCACGATAGAGGAAAAAGAGCTGCACTCGCGCAAATGGGCCGACATACCAGAGAGAGAGGTGCAGCGGAAGTATGGGTATAGGGATAAGGAACGGGGTATGGCAGAAAGGGCCCATGAAGAGGCCTAATTGCCAGGCCCATGGGCCGCCCCAATACTACTACTACTACTTCTACTACTACTACTACTACTTCTACTACTACTACTACTACTACTTCTAATACTACTTAATAGACTATTTATCGGCCTTGTAACGTAAATTATTATTACAGGTCTCCTCAGGTTTACAGGACCTACCGCTTGCCATGTAAATTTATTCAAAACTACTGCTACTACTAATCGTTTTTCTGTGGTATTTATGACATCTTTAGTGTTTTTGAGTTTTCCGGATTTCCCATTAATCTATTTTACATTGCTTTTGCTCTTAGAGCAAAGAGAATCCTATCCTATAGTATGGTTTTACTGCTTGAAAGTTTGAAGTCTTGTTTGAAGGGCTGTTGGCAACTTAAATCTGCTTTTGGTAAAGTCAAAACTTTATAGATAGACATTACATCACATGGCATATAAGTGGTTTTAGTCGTATACATGTTTTTGGTGATGGACTGTTAGAACTTATAAGGGAAATCATACTAAGTAGTTTATTGTCAAAAATTAGAGCAGGTTTGTTATAAATTTTATTTACCTTAAGTAACTATTTGATATACAGGGCGATTCAAAATTTCTGACAAAATTTTAACAATGGTTAGATATTATTAATCTAAAAAATGTTAATTAAATAAATTTTTAAAATTTAAAAAAATGTTTTCTCTTAATTAAATTGTCAAATTTTTGTCTACTTAGGGAAGAATATCTTTTAATTTGACAGTAATTAACAAATGTCTACTTGTCAACTGTCAGTGGAATGTTTATGACTTTTGTCAAGACTTTGGGTGTTGCCAAAGTTTTATTTTCAATAATTTGGTTGGTGGTTAGAAACTAATACGTAGTTAAACAGTGATTCTCACAAAATATTAGGTAGGTTCTTTTACCTATTGTTTGAAGGTATTTGTATACTTATTCAAATTCAAATTAATTTATTCATCACTTTGCTATACATTTATATAGATGTGAACGTCAAATATATTTACAAATTTTTAGAGCTACAAAAAAACATATCATTAAACTAAGTTTAAAAGTATTAATTTTTGCACTGTATTGTGCAAAGTCAAATTAAATCGAGTAAGTATCTACTATTAAAGAACTGAATATATTTTTCTTAAAAAATAATGAATAACTATTAAATACACAAACAATTTGTAAATAGCACAGGTAAGACAAAATGTATAGAAAAGAACAAATATTTTAAAATTGGATTAAAATATAGTTAAGAACATATTAAAATAAGTAAGACTAGGTAGTTTTTATAGGTACTATAGTATCAGTGGTTTAAACATAAAACTAACTTAACTCTAAACAACCTGTTGAAGAAATACTTGGCATGAATAGAACGCTTTCTTAATTAAATAGTCTTTAAGTTTTTTAAAAAATAGCTGATTATTTTGGATATTTTTTTACTCTTCAGGAAGCTTGTTATAGAAGTTTATAGCAACATATTGAGGACTTTTTTAAAAAAGGAACATCTGATGTTTGGGGATACGCAATAGGTGACCATTTCTTGTATTATATGAATGGTTTTTCGATACTGTATGGAAGTTGTTAATATTCAAGTGTTTTATAAATGTATATACTATGTAGAGTTAAAATTTTGTACCTGATAAAAAAGTCCTTGCAAGATTTCCTAGCGTTAATATTGTAAATGGTTCTCAGCATTCTTTCTTGGAATAAAAATACTTTTTGTATTGTGGGAGAATTTCCACGAGCTAAAATGTTGTAACTTGAATGTAGATAACCTAGCGAGTAATAAACATTTAATAAATCTTCGGTTTTTAGAGTTGGTTTAAGTTGTCTTATAGCATAGCTTGCATTAACAAGTTTTTTACAAATCTGTATGGTTGGCCCAACACAGATTTGCATCAGTAACTGTACCTAGAAATTTAACATATTTTGTAAATTTCATACCGCATGGGAGTGTGATAGGTGGATATTCTCGTCTTTTGGAGAAGTAAATGATTTCTGTTTTCTCTACAAACACCAATCCCTAAATTTTGAAAGCTCTCTATTTATAAGGGTTTCAAGTTCTTTTTCTGAGGAAGCAGTTATAACTAAGGTTGTATCATTAGCAAAAATGATGCAGTGACCCAGCGAGTTATGACGAATAAGATCATTTACATAGAAGAGAAACAGTAGTGGACCTAGAACGAACCCTTGAAGAATACCTGTCTCACTTTTGTATTGCTGAGAAAAATAATAGTTTTCATGTTTGACAGCCAACGAACAATCTTTCAAGAAGGACTCAATAAATTCTAGTATCTTACCTCTAATACCTAAGTTATACAACTTGTTGAGCAAAATATCTGTGTTTATAGTGTCAAGGGCCCTACTTAGATAAAAAAATATGCCTACTACATGTCTACCCTTATCCTGTTCATTATATATCAAGTTAAAAAATCGCAAGTTACTTACTTATACCTAACGCGTTCAAAACAAAGCCAAACGACACACCTGCCATTTTTTTTTGCCATACGTAATAAGTCAGTCAGATGTTCTACTACCGCATTCACCATAAAATCGGATGTCGCTCGAAACATGGTATAAAAAAGTTAGAAATGCAGTGTCTTTTGACTTTGTTTTGAACGCATTAGATATAATTATATTCATACGTTTAAACAATAGCTTTAACTACCCACAGTTAAAATCTTTCCAGATGTTTTAAATAACCTTGGGTACAGGGTTACATCTAAAAAATTAAAATTATTCTTGATCCTGAATGGGTTGAGAGAAAAAGGAACCGCATTAAGGCCTACTTGTCATTCCTTGGGCCACCCCCCGCATATTGTTTTAAAAAAATATAAATTGTCTCTACATTATGAAAATCAAGTTTTTCTAACAGTTTATTTTTAAGTAGTATTATAACAGATGAGAACTGAAAGAAATGGATCAATTAAGCTGCTTAAGCTTTTCCTGATGGCGTTCAATTTTTAAAATGCTTTAGGGTTTTTGAGAATGATAACCGTTTATAAAATTCTTGGCTGCAAGTAACGAAATGCTAAAAGAATAGGACACATAAACAAATAAATACTTTCTTCCATGGTAAATCTAAACTTAAATATTTAAAAATCAAATAATTAAATCAAAAAAAAACTTTACATTTAACTCAATATTGGAGCCTAATTTTATCCTGAAGTGATGAAATCTACGAAAAACTGAAATGGACTTTAAAAAATGTTGTTTGTTAAAAGAAATTTTCGTTATCTCAGAAACTTATTTTTTTTTTAAATAATTATACACTGAAAGGGAATTACCCAAACAATTTTGCTTTACTGTTTCTTTCAAAAGAAAATATTTTATTGGAACGATAAAAAGTATTATTTTAAAAAAAGATATAGTACTGGTTTTATGAAAAAACATCAATGAACAAGGTATTCTATAAGTGGCGGTGCACGTGCACCCCCACACAGAATAAGAAACTAATAAAGGGTGGGCCAAAAATGTTTGATCGAATTAGTCGATTGTTTTCCGATACGGTCCAAAATTTGATATTTCCTAAAAATTCAAGATGGTGTACCGTTTTTAATAAACTTTTCACCCCCCCTGCAAAAAGAATATGTGCGGTACTGGAGAAAATCCAAGTCATTGTGACAGAAGCTTTATGTATTCTCTCTATACCAAGGCATTACTTAATTAAGTCGGTTAAGAAATAAAAAATACGGGCTTTTATATTGAGTGGAGTTGTTTGCTGTAACCTTAGATAGAAGTACAAGAATTAAGGATTTTATTTTGTGGTTCAAAATTTAATAATTCTCAAAAATCCATGATAGCGGACATTTTTAAATAATGGGTAACTTTCAACCCCCCTCTCTTTCCCAAAAAAAAAATTGTTTGGTAACTATACTGAACAAAATTAATGCGAAAAAACTTCCCTCCCTGCTGCACATATGAAGGTAACACTAACTTAAATCGGTTAAGAAATTAAAAATTGATCATTAAGCATGGTAACATAAACTATATGCCCGTTCGCTTAAAATTTTCCTGTTTCTGCATATAGGAAAATGTCGCAGATTTTATTAGGCCCATTAAGTGGCCTGCTAACAGCCCCGATTTGAATCTGGTATATAGCTAGTATTGGGGAGATTTCGAAAAAGAAGTATACAGAAATGGCCGCAGCTACGGCGACATAACAAACTCCGTGAAGGCATCACAGAGGCCCATCGAAGTTTGCCCCAAAGAAACATTACCAATTCTTTTAATAAATGGCGTAACGATTTGAATACTGTCTTAAGAACACATGGGAATCAGCTTATAAAATCTGAGTAGCCTGATCTAAATTATTATACGTTAACTATTGGTCATTTTTATTTAAAAGAACAAAGGTGCAAAAAAATTTATAAAAAATATAAGTGTTTTTTTGTTGAAAACGCTGGAAATGATGACACTAGTAGTAGTAGTAGAGAAGGGGCGGCGCGAAGCCTGGTAAGTAGGCCTCCCTGGGCCCTTTCTGCCTTACCCCGAGCCTGCAAGCCTAAGCAAATCCGCCGCCTGCACCACTTGTCTGGCAGACTGCTCTTCTGGTTTTACTGTTCTTTCTGCAAAGTCCAGTATTTTATCCCATTTGAGCGTGTGCGACCTCCTCACCCAGGGTCGGAGAAACGAATACCTGGTATCTTGTCCTCTGGTATGCCTCGCAGTTCGCTATAACATGTCGAGATGTCCTTTCTGCCCGCCTGCAGGCCCGGCAGGTCGAGTCATTTTCCACCGCTATCCGGGTCATGTGTTTCCTTAGTCGGTTGTAACCTGTTATGATTCCTGTCAGCAGACCAGCGTCCCTTTGTGATCTCCCGAGAAGCCATTTTTGTCTGGCTACATCCGGGCCCTTCACGAAATCCATGGTCTGTCTGCATCCTGTTCCTCCTCTCCAAGCGGTCGCCATGGCATCGTTGGCCCATTTATTGAGTAGACTTTGCAATTGCCTCTTGGTTGTTCCTAGAAGTGGTTCCGGACCTACATACTGGATGCTTGTCCCGATCCTGGCGAGCTCGTCGGCCTTCTCGTTTCCCGGCACCCCCATATGTCCCGGTACCCACATAAGTGTCACTTGTTTTGCCTCTCCCAAGGATTCTAGTGTATCCGCACATTCCTCCACCAGGGTGTTGTTGATCTTGGGCACCCTTAGTACGTTTAGGGCCGACTGGCTGTCGGAGCATATACAGGGTTCCTAAGCAAATCCTTAGAGGCCAAGCAGCCGTGTATAAGACGCAGACAAACGGAAAAGCACATTAGGCAGAAAAGGATGGGCATGGGGCGATGTTGTCACTACATCTTACACGTAGTAAATACATTCCAGGTTGTTGTTTTCTAATGTTTTCCATTTTCATACCTTTAGGACTGGAATAAAAATTGTTTTTGCTCGACTTTAATACCAAACTGATGAAAGATATCGTAAAAAAAAATATTTTTCGGCTTTTCATTTTAAGAACAATGGTTAGTCCCTACGCACTGTTTACAGGCTGGGGACTGAGATACATGCAAATGCCTAACCTAAAGCGTTCATACACGGCCGGAGAAATCGACTGAGATATTTCCGTAGAAACTTTATCAAGCAAATAGGACGGGTTGACGCCTTCGAACGTCCACCCGGGTTTTGCACTTTGATTCGAAATCAAAAAGGAGGAACAGTCAGATGTGAGGCCGTGCACAAATTACGTAACGGTGATTTTACCAATTTTTGACCCCCTCCCTATGTAATGTTTCGTAACGGTTTGGCACGCCACTCCCCTAATATTACGTAACGATTTCAAGACCACTACCCCCCCCCCAAAAAAAAAAACTTTTCACTTATTTTCATTCCAAATTTTCTTAGTTTCACACAAATGCAAACTTTGTCGAAAACCCCCCTCCCCCCTACTTAACGTTTTGTAACCCCCCTCCCCCCTATGACCATTACGTAATTTGTGCACGGCCCCTGTAGTCCCAGTGGAGGAGGGCGAGAAAATTGATATTTTTTTCTTAAAAATTATACTCTTTAGACCTATTTATTTGCGTTCCCGAAATTACGTAATTTTTTTAAAAAAATTGTAAGCGGCGCCATTTTTATTTCGTGCTTTGTTTTTCTAACATTTTTGCGTTCGGCTAATTTAATTAAAAAATTTTAGTTTAATTTCAGTTAGTCACTGTTTCTAAATTTTTTCGAATAAAAGTAGAGTATGACCATGGGGGAAATAATTTTTTTCTACGGTATGACGAAAATTTCGAGAAAGTTGAAGAAAAAAATAAAAAAAGTTGCAGAGCTCAAGTTTTTCGTAAAAAAAACTTTTTTTTTAAAGAAACAGAGCCAAATAAATCTTTTCACCCCTTTTTGGGTGTTACAAATATTGCAAGCCCCTTATTTTTCACTTTTACCCTCCCGCTAGTTTTGAAGAATTGGTTCGCTACATGTTTCGAGATCATGTCATACACCTCGAAAATATCAAATGTAGTGTAAGGTCAGCTTTATTTAAAATTAATAATATCGCAAGCAAAAAGCTCTGCAGGAAAAACAGCGCCGTTTATTGATTTCTTTGGCTGCTAGTGCTAGCTGCATGGTTTGGCCGTTTCCGGATAGATGTCACTAGTAGAACAGAATGGAAAGAAATTTAATTAAAGGCGAAGATATTTCTTTCTAGTGTTAACAACCTCACGAGTTTATCGCTCAGTATCGTAAATAATGGACCCTGCCGCCTCCTTTAAGCAAGAAAAAGCTATGGTTTGGACCTGAAAACATCTAATTTTTAATTAGATTACATGTTCAAATCTGTCCCCTTCTTGAGCCTCACAATATCCCAATCTATTGTAAAACTCTTGGCGCGTAGCAGCCAACATTTCAGGGGTGATAGAGTTGCCCGCCTTCAAAATTTTCGCCCTCAACTCCTGTATAGTCGTAGGCCGTAGTGAGGGTGTTGGAAAATTTTGTCGTGCCAACAACCCCATAGGAAAAAGTCATTTGGCACAAGATCTGGTGATCGAGGACGCCATCGGATATTTCCATACGTGGAAATAATTCTATCACCAAATACTTGATGAAGGTAATTTGTAGCCTGGGGTGAATTGTGGGATGAACAGCCATCTTGCTAAAACCACAATTCATCCAAATTTATGTTGAGTTCCCTCAACCGTAGTAAAACCTGGTGTTGGAGAAGATCAACATATTTTTGGCTATTCAAATTCCCTTCAATGAAAAAGAGTCCAATAATGTGATCCCCGACAATACCGCTTCAAACACTTAATTTTTGAGGATGTAGCGTTCTAACACTTGCGTGCAGATGCTTATTTTCGCGGGACCATTAGCGGCTATTTTGTGGATTGTGAGAGCTTTGAAGTTCAAATGTCTTCTCGTCACTAAACAAAACTTTTGATAGGGAATTTTCTTTCCTGTCACATTTATCCCTCATAACCTCACAATATTCTAACCGGCGAAAATAATCACCTGGTTGCAATTCCTGCGACTTCCCAATCTTAAACGACTTGTAGCCGTATTTTTTTAGGATCCATTGGCAAGTACTGTTGGGAATATCCAGTGCCTCCGCAATCGGTTTCGTCGAACATGGTTCATGTGCCTCAACGTAAGCACATACCATTTCGTCTCGTTCCACCCTGTGTGGAAGAACGAGATGCTCTGGTATTTCGCCGTCGTGGTAACACTTTCTACAACCATTTATGCACCCGTACCTTTCAAAACGATGATAAATGTTGTAGACAGTTTGAGCCACAGGAACCGGTCGATCTGGAAACGCAAAAACAAAAAGCCCAATGACCTCGTCCGCACTGTCACTTTTTATGTAGTTTTTAATAATAAAAATCTTTTCTTCTCGAGTATACGGCATTTTAAAAACACAAAATTTACGAAACTGAAGCGACTCGAAAGGAAATAAAAATGCAATGCCTGTGAATCCCAGTTTTTCCTTGATCATCTCATGGTGTGGCCGCCATCTAGCGGAATTTGCAGACATCTTGTCAACGGTTATTATTGCAACTATGATTTATGCTCACAATGAAAGAGTGGCGACAATTTTTTCTCATGAAAGCAGTCCGGAGATAATAACAAACTGGCACCATTGCTCAATATACCTGTTTTTCTTGTGCGCGCAGAACTTTCTATGCCATTTCTGTTTGATTTATTGAAATCCTATCCCTAAGGAAAATCTTAGGAACCCTGTATAAACATGCTCTTCCGTACCGTTCTTTATTTCCTCCATGCTTGCAGCCATTATTATAGCGTACACCTCTGCCTGAAAGACCGTGGCTTGCTCTCCGAGCGGATAGCTCTTTCTAACCTCCTGGTCTTCTACGTAAACCTCCGATGCTGTGGTTTGCTTCCCTGATAGTTTGGACCCGGCGGTGCAGCAAATCACAGCGTTCTCCTCGAACTATTCGCGGAACTTTCTTACTTCTTAACTGATTAAAGCAAGTACTTTTTTAGTGGAGTGAAATTACCAAATGGTTAAAACATTCCGCCATCTTGGATGTTCGAAAAATGTCAAAGCCGCAAGTTTGTTTATCCAAAAATGTAAAAATGTTTCAAATCCGATCAAAAGTGAAAGAAAATACGTATACTGCGATTTTTTTATCAAATGACAATGTCGAGTCCAAAACCACTGATTTCAGAGGGTTATAGTTTTCTTACCTCTCAACCGATTTAATTCAGTAATACCTTGGTTTAGAAACCATACATAAGGCTTTTGTCGCAATGACTTAGATTTTCTCCAGTGCCGCACGTATTTTTTTTGACAGGGAGGGTAAAAATTACCCGATATTCAAAACGGTCCGCCTTCTTGAATTTTCGCAAAATATAAAAGGGTGCAGGATTTTTTGACCACCTTATATAATAATAAAATTTCTCATTTATATTATTCTTTTTAATGTTTCCGAAACTTCCTATTATTATCAGTGCTGATAATTATGGCACCGCATTAAAATTAGATGAGGATTTATAATTTATCACAGCCAGGTATTTTTCCATCTTGCTTGCTCTCATTGCCGCGTCTGTCTATTCAACGCAGATACTGCTACCAGCTGCTCTCGCCGCCGAATAAAATGAACCTCTGCTTGATGATGCGGAACAGTCGCACATGCGATGAAGTATGTGGAGCCTAGCAGGATATCTGCATATTTTCAGTGGGCGAGCAGCCGGGGATATCGTGAATTTTAATAGAGAAAGGGGCACACATTTGGTGTGCTCCAGTCCGATTGCTTTGCCTTGCTCCTGTTCGTGATGCATTCGCGTGTTTAGCAGTTTTATAAGTGGCTTTTATTTATACTTTGTCTGTTGTATAATTTTAACAATAATTGTTATAATGAACATTTTTACGGTAGAGTGATTGAAAAATATTTGTAGCTCTCTGAGTATGGAGCAAAAAAAATGCAACCTACAGAAAAAAATCACTGTCAATTCTTCAAAATTGTAAATGTCCTCTTCATAAATCACGAGCCGTCACTGTATTCTATTCTACATTTATCAACTTTTTGTCTTCCTCCAGAGCCACCAGAACCTCCAAAAAGTTGTACACTCCGTAACTCGAGCCGCCATAGTCTAGAAGTTACATGCATCGCTGGCAAAGATGGCGGGCTGCATCAGAGCTTTGTCTTGGAAGTAATTGACATGACCGGGTCTGTGCCTTCTGGAATAATTACTACCCTTAGCGATCAAGGTAAGAATTTTACTAGGGTGTTAAGTAAAGATTTGTTGGTTGGCAATAACTTGGATCTGAACACTGTAGCAAAGGGCACTAATACCGGGTGGTTCACGGGGGTAACTTAGACTTTCGTTTTCCCCGGAATTGTCTTAAACTTTACATTTTTCCTGTATATTTATGCTTTTTTGGATTCTTGGGAATATTCTGCGTCCACCGGTGCCCCATGTGTCAAATTTTGTCTTTTACAACATTAAACTTTTTCAATCTAGGTGGCTATGGTGAGCCAAAAATTAATTTTTTGATCACAATTAATACCACAAAAAATTAAATTGCTCTTTATTTTCTCAAAAATGAATTACTACGGTTCCAAAACACCTTAATCGACAAAAAAAAGTTTTCTGTCGGTTCGTCAGTATGTTGTCTGTTGTCTGCCTGTATACACGATAACTCAAGAACGCCTTAATCGATTTTTGTTACAAAAATCCTCTATCGGCTGACCATGAACTGATTAACTTTTGGATAGGGGGGTGGGGGGGGGGGATAAAATAGATTGAAAAAAATATAACTTTGGAACAAAACCAAGTAGCAATATACGGTTTTCAGATTTAAGTTTCTATGAATATGGCCTACAAATTTTGTTATAAAGCCCAAATTTGTGGGAGCTCTAGTTTCCGAGTTATTTAAAAAAAAGTTAAAATATATAAAAAAAAGTCATAACTTAACTAAGTAAAGCAGCTATTGATATGCGGTTTTCAGATTTTGGTTTTCGTCAATATTACCCAAAAATTTTGTTAAAGCGTTCAAATCTTTCAACGCTACAGTTTTCGAGATATTTTCATTACCTTTCAACATAAAATAACACTGTGCAACAAAATTTTAGGTAAGGCGTTAAATATTTTATTTCTAATATGTATCTCGACAAACATGAGCCTATGAATATATTAGTTGATAATATTTTTGAAATTTATTATTTTATTCGACCAAGAAATAAGAAAGTCATGAATAAAAAAAAATCGTTTTTAACGAGTTTAATTGAATTTCGTTGAAGAAAAACATCCCAAGATAGGAAATGACAATTTTCAGTTATTAATTTAGTCAAAATGGCACGTTATAATGTATTTTTGAAATTGTTTCAAGAATTCTAAGTTAATATGTTTAAACGTAACTGTATATATTCTTAAAATTCTATTTTTGTGCCTACTAAGATACAAGTTGTCAAAATCGAACGTTACGATGTATATCCAAATTTCATTTGGGTACAACTCTAAATTAATATGCTTAAAGCATAAATTAAAAAAAAAGTTATACCAACAGAAAACTATTGGATTTTTGGCCTTTTCGACCAGTTCTACCACTGACTGGTTCCAAACACAGTCCATCCACCATTCGGGCTTTTTACTATGACGAATCGATAGCAAAAAACAAACTTTACAAAATACACCGGAGTACCACAATAACGGGTGCGACTTGGAGACTAGACCAGAAATGTGTTTCACCCTTGTTAGGGATCATCAGTGCGACATACGTTTTTATAGTCAAATAATATTAACGATCAAATCAACAAGTTGTGGACAAATGCACGGAAAACATTAGATAAAAGAATAAGAAATAAATTCACAATGTCCATATTGGTGTAAAATATAAATAAAAAAGATAGTTTTACTAACAAAAAACCATTGGATTTTTGGCTTCCTCCACCAGTTCTACCACTGACTGGTTTCAGACACAGTCCATCCACCAGTTGGGCTTTTTACTATGACGAATCGATAGCAAAAAAACGAACTTTACAAAATACGCCGCAGTACCACAAAAATACATATCGACTTGGACACTAGACGCAGACACGTGTTTCATCCTTGTTAGGGATCATCAGTGCGATATAAGTTTTTATAGTCAAATAATATGAACGATCAAATCAACAAGAGTGTTGCCGAGCATTTGTCCATGACTTATTGATTTGATCGTTTATATTATTCGACTATAAAAACTTATGTCGCACTGATGATCCCTAACAAGGGTGAGACACGTGTCTGCGTCGAGTCTTTTAGATATGACACCAAATTAAATTATTTTTTGAGCAAATTATTAATTTTCTATGAAAAAAATGTTGAAAAATATGTGAAAAAAGACTCATTCTTGGAGTTATCGGAAAACACATAATTTTAGCCCCTTGAAATTCATAAAATAAAAAAAACCATATATTACTTATACAAGCTAACTCTCCAAAATCCTTACTCCGTTAAGTTTTGGAGGATATACTAATACCAAATCTGAAGAAAAGTTCCCGGAGATTTTTTGTTGTTGTACAGTGTAATTTATTATATTATGGACTATCCGTGCTTTCTAGCACCAATTTTTTTTAAATAGAAAGATATGTGTTCACACTAATATTAAAAAAGTTAAGGTAATAAACAGGGTAACAAAAGTAATTTTTAGCGACAAAATAGACTATTAAACAAATATTTAGCTATAGCTATTTAGCGCACCCAGAAATTGACTTTAGGGGAGGGCTAGAGATAAATAATAAAAAAAAACTTAATTTGAGGTAAAAATGTGAGAGGGGGGTGTCTTAACCAAATTTAAAATTGTTTATTAACCCAAAATTACGCTTCAGTGTGCCGCAGCCAAAATTTTTTGAGAAAATAAATTAAACTAAAATCTTGATTACTGATAGGGTTTTGGGAATTTGGGCTGTTTATTTGCCCTTAATTTGCTAATGCTAATGCGAAAATGACACATAAAATGTAATTTTTGACACCAAATCGCAGGCAAAATGTTTTTATAAAATTACATTAAAGAGACCAATTTCACACGAAATCGTAAAAATGAAAGGTATCATAGCGGCGCAGGCGAAAAAATTTCCAATTTATGACTTACTAAAGATTTTGTTTTTAATTAAAGTCCAGGCTCTTGTAGTTTATTCCCTATATGTTGTATTTCTGATGTTATTTGATTGTGCCAATTGTAACCAGACTTGTCAGGGGGGTGGGGGTTAACCCCAAACCACCCCTCTCCTCCTCGGTGTGCCACTGTGTTTTCAAATTAATTTATTTGTTTATGTTTTTTACTCGTAGGCTTGTCCAGGAGGCAGTAGCTTGCTTATCGTTAGCTTTAAAGGCGTATAAAATAGACATGGACATTCTTCATTTGTTCTTAAACTGCTGCACTATCTTCTCGACTCTCAACAATCCCACGAGTTAAAAATCAAAAATTTAGATTACAAAATATTTCTTCACGAAAGATTATTCTTTATGACATTTTACATTATTTTAATGATGATGTGAACACATATCGTCTTTTAAAAAAAATGGAGTATAGGAATTAAATGTCTATTACATTTTTTGAGATTAAAATATTAATTTAAGAAAAAAAAATTAAGTAACATACTACTCCTTTTATTTTGTAAACTTCTATAAATATTTTTTTTTATCGAGCTAGACCATTCTTTCACAAACAAAATAATTTTTTGGTAGCAATATTTTCTTTCATCACTTATCCTTTTAAGAACTTTACTACTTACTTTATAAATAACGCAAAATTTTAGTACAGATTAAATTTGTGTAATAATTAGGTTATATTTCTCTTATTGTTTAGTTGCATACATTACTCACAATCAGACTAGATATTTATAAAAAAAATGTAGTCTTTCATTGTAATGGTACTATTTAAACATAATTGTTTTTCACAATTTTTAGGTATACAATGTATTGGTAATGTTTAAAAATATTTGTTTTCCATTGACAGGAAGTCTTTTTTTTTGTGGCTATTTTTTATTTACTTTACTTTTGAAATTATATAAAATAAAATTGTAATTTGTTTGAAACTAAATAGACTGTTTAATAAAAAAAACTCTCAAAATATAACACGTGGAGTACCGTTGGACTATTTATAGGAATTCAAAAATGTAAAAATATACAGACTGCCTTGTTAACAAATGGAAAATTGAGGCAATTTCCAGTGAAAAGTCACGTGAATTGTCAAAAAACATCAAATTTGCTCCAAGTTTCATTTCTCTATCTTGAAAAATGTACACCCGGTATATAGCGAAATATGAAAATGTGTAAAATAGAATGAACAATAAAAATTATCGAGAACTTTTGCTACTAAATAGCAAAGCCTAAGGTTAGAGATAAAGCTTAGTCTTCTTTTGTCAGTAAAATGCTTTACTTTTTTTAATTTAACTTTTGCGGTAAAAACTATGAATATATAGAGGTAGAATTTGTTGGATCAAAAGTCCCTTAGAGCATTAGGTTTCTAATATCTGTATTCGCGGGAAAGTCAATGTTTTTTATATAGATATGTTTAAAAGAAATTCCGACTTTAAACAAAAGAATCTAATGGGTCTTAAGGCAAGAGAACTTCTTTTTTTCAGTGTAAAAATAAACAGAATTTTACTCTATACTTACACGATCTATATAAAATATGGATTGGAATAGATTATGTTAAGAGAAGTGATGTGGTAGCACTGATTTATTTTCGGCTGTTCGAGACCCTGAGGTTTTGTCTATTAAAAAACACAGCTTGGAAAACTAAAAATTAAGTAAAATAAATTTTTGAAATATACTGGAGATCAAAAAAAAATGCAACACCAAAAAGGACAAATATTTTTAAAGTAATTTATTTATATATTAATACATTAGGATGCTCTTAGTAATTGATTACATTTCCAAGAAGATTCCTAACAATCATCAAAAAATTAATAATCAGTGGTTCTTCCATGGTTATTTATGAATTCGTTTGTTCTATTGAGCATTGACAAAATAAGATGATCACTCATCTAAGTCTTCCTTACGGCATGCCAGAGTTCATCGAAGTTTCCAGGGGGACGTGGTAATCGGCTAATTTCCCATACGTGTTCGATAGGTGACAAGTCAGGCGATCTTGCTGGCCATTCCAAAGTCTCTATGCCAAGTTCATGTAAAAAGTCCATTGTTTCACGAGCAATATGCGGTCTGGCATTATCTTATTGAAATATTGCATTTGGGATAGTTTGTAGGTAGGGATGTAAAACTGGCTGCAACACTTCATCGATTGCATCTAGTAGTCAGATTGCCGTTGATGAGGACTAGAGGTGATCTGCTTCCTAAACATATAGCACCCCATACCATGATACTTTACTGTCCTGCTGTATCACGTTCAACAGCAAGGTCTACATTTCGTCTCTCACCTCGACATCGCCTAACCCTCATGCGTCCATCATGGCCGCCTAAACAAAACCAGGGTTCGTCGCTGAAGCTTATGGTATTCCATTCGTCATTCCAGTTTTGCCGAGCTCTGCACCACTCCAAACGGCGAGCCTTCTGTTGTGGGGTCAAAGGTAGCACCAAAAACGGACGGTAAGCCCTCAGCCCCATACTAAGCAATCTTCGATTAACTGTCATCCTGGAAAACAATAGTCCTGTAGCTGCAACTAGAACATCTCTTCCTTGGCTTATACTGTCCCGTCAATTTCTGAGAGCAAGAAGTCTGAGATGCCGTAAATCACGACCTTGTAATAATGTAAGGCGTCCAGTACCCGCACGACGTCTATAAGTCTCATCATTGGACCAGGTTCTCCAAACTCTTAACACTATTGATGGATTGGTATTAACCAAAACCAGCCTCTTTCATGCCCACGATGCGTCCTTTCTCGAAGTCGTCTAAATGATGAAATTGTTGGCGATCGCGAACCCTTGGCATTTTTATTTTTTACGAAATCTGTGAGCAATCCAAAAAGATCAAAAACTGCGAGAAAAATAAATAATAATAAATAGAAAAAAATCTGTGAAAAAAGGAAAGATTAGAAGACAAAAAATATATCAAAGATTTCTTTTGATCTAAGGTATACACACAAATAATTTTCATTCAAATAATTATTTATATACACGGTGTTGCATTTTTTTGTTCTCCAGTATATATTATATATCAAATAAAGGAGTATTTTTTTAGTGAATTATTATATTTGAGTTTTAGCAATGCACTTTAATAGGAGGAGAATACTCTAAAAAAATTGTATTTGAAGATTCTAAAAGAATTATGTAAAAAATAAGAAGATTTGATGAAAGCAGTCCGATTTGATGTTACCTAATTTCCAACATAAAACAATATTTAGCTGTTTATAAATTAAATTATTTCTTTTTTTTTTCTCGTAGACTTGCCGAGAGGGCAGCTTGTCCAACACCATACTCAACTAAAAAGCCAGTTAACTCATTTTCGTTTTAGTATTCTTTGGCCTATGATCGGCGCCATATTGACACCAAACTCACAGAAAATCCATATTTTACTTTTCAATTTGGTTATGAAAATGGCAGCCACAATAGTCTAAAGGGCACTGAGTCGGTAGGAGTTAACAGGCTTTTTAGTTAAGAATGGTGTTGGCTTGTCATTAGCTATAAAAGAATATAAAATGACATGGAAATTCTTCATTTGTTTTTAAACTGCTATATTCTTGTTACTGATCCAGCAATGGTTTACCGTTGGACCAATGATGTGGTATATCGGTTAAATTACTGATGGGTCAGTATTCCCAAGTTAGATAAAAAGTTACCGGCTACACATCTGCTATCTTCAGTGACAAAAAATGTCACATCGTGGAATCGCTCCAATTTACCACAACGTAAAATATCTAGCAACTACGGTAAATTCAGTGTTGCCACATCACTTTGACACTAACTGTATGTGGCAGTGATTTTTTATTGGATCCTCCATAAGAAAGCAGGGTCCAATCCACGTATAATTTACTACTTAAACTGTCAAAGTACCACCTGTCTGGCAGGCCGGACTGATGACTTACCAATTACTAAGTTTATACGCACCTAAAGGCGCTTTTGTATAAGGACGGTTTCAAATTAAAATTCTTTTCTCTGAGGGTTTACACTTCCTTTATAAAATGTCATTAAATATGTCAGTTTAAAGGAAAAACAAATAAAACAACAGTTAACAACAGAATTTTCTGAAAATCCGGCTTGAATATTTCTTTAGGTTAGAAGAAATGCACTAAAGCGTTTTTGAACTGTTCATAACGACCCTAAAATGAGGTTTTAAGCGATAATCCCCTTTCTTAAATGATTTAAAAGTAAAATCGATTTAGTACTTAAATCGGTTTTAGTCTCGGTTTTAGTAGTGTTTACACGACAATATTTTCAAACCGTCCTAATATAAAAGCGCTTTAAGAGGCCCGTATAAACAAAGTAAATGTTAAACAAAACTTAAATCACTTTAGAACAGAGTGGCAACCCTGCTGCATACACGCCTGCATACCCGTCAATGATGTTAAAATTGTTCCGCTTTAGGTTATGTTAATTTGTTTTGAGCATCCAGATTCACACATAATTTTATTGTGGGATATAAATAGGTGAAGCAGCTCCACCAGCTTTCCGAGTCCTCGGCGATCGCCCTCTATTTAGACTGCCTCCTTTAAAAGCAAACAGAGAGTATCAAGGGGTAGTATATGCAGAAAACGCCAGAGGGCGAAGCAATCCGCCCGTGGTGTTGCCAAGTATACACATTTTTGGTGGTTATACTTCTGATGAAACGCAAGAAGATGGTGAGTTTTTCAGTTCATTTCAAGCATATTTAGGTCAGTCAAGCTACCCCTCCCCCCAAAGATATTCGAGTTTTGATATGCTTATAGTTCCGCCAATTTCGAACTAATTTTGAACCACTTTTAAAAATTTTGAGCCACAATCCTTCCTGTTTTTTTTTATATTCAAAATAGGGGGGTGCAGCCTGACGTCAAGCTACACCCCCTCATTTAAAGCGTAGAGAAACATGAAAAGTAACTATCCTAAATTTAAGAACTGATCTCGAGGCCCTAATATCACCAAAAAGAATTTCAAAAAATCCACTAGTAACCCTTTTTTTTAATTTGGTGGAGGGTGCAGGTTGACGTCAAGCCACACCCTCCTCAAAAAAAATTCGAACTTTGAAATGCTTATAATTTTGAACCAATTTGCAACTAAGTTTGTACAGCTTTAAAAAATTAGCCAATTGAAATCCAATCAGTTTGAAAGGCATAGCATTATACTAGATACGAATAGAAATCATGTAAGAAAAACTATTTATGTATTTGTTGGACTTTTAGTACCTAATATGTGCATGTGTAAAGCACCTGATTTTTCCAATGATACTTCTTAGTTGGTGCGGACTACATGAACAGAGAGATCTTTATTGCGCATCCAAATCAATAGTAGATTTTTCGAAATTCTATTTGGTGATTAGAGGTTCGAAATTATTTCTCAATTTTGGAATACTGGCTTTTCATTTTTCTCTAAGCATTAAATGAGGGGGGTGTAGCTTAACGTCCAGCTGCACCCCCCATTTTGAATATAAAAAAACTAGGAAGGAGTGGGGCACAAAATTAGTTCGAAATTGGTTCGAACTTATAAGCATATCCAAACTCAAATGCATATCGACCTGCATATTTTAAAGACAGTCAGCATACCTACTCTTAGGTTTTTTTTATTATTGGGGGGTTTATATGTTTCCTAAAATTTTTGTTTACAATATTTCCGTCTTAAAATAAATTAGTTTAAACAATAATACGTAATAATACAGTTCGTGACAAGTTTCTTGCAACGTTTCTCTAATACAATCATATACCAGAGATGATCAATTTTTGCAGTCGTCGCGTGCAGAAAAGTGCGCGAATTACTTTAAAATCCATGCCAATGTTGCCAAATAAAAATTTTGGAAAACAATTTATTGGGAAAATTTATGGCATGGATTTTCCGCATGCATGCAAATCTTCGAACGATTTTAAAATGCATGCCAATGTACTTTGTAGTAAATTTGAACTGACAAACGACGATTTTCTGATTGGCATGCAGTTTTTATGTGCACAACCTCATCAAGAATTACTGCAAAAATGCAAAAAATTTAGGTATCTCCGAACGATCTTAGAATGTTCGAAGATTTCAAAAACTTGAAGATTTGTTATGCCCACCAAATTGGTTATGCACTCGGAAAGTGCATGCAAAAATTTGCGCCCTAAATTGTTTTCCAAAATCATTATGGGACAACATTGATATTCATTTTAAAGTAATTCAAAAACATCGATTTTCTTTGCATTTTAAAAATCGATTTGCGCACCCTTCTGCACGCGATGACCGCAACAATTTACTATCTCTGGTATACTTATGGTAAGTACATTCACATATACAGACCGCTTCAAGCTACTGCGAACATAGAGCGAAAGAAGTCTAATTTGCCAGTGTACGTACATGCAGAGACACCGCACGCCTATCAGTGAAGCAACCAATACTCAGGCTTACAATCACCACTTGCATGACTTTTCTTTGGTATTTAGTACGCCTCTAACCACGGTGCTGTGTGGAGCGTAGTCAATGAAACCGGAATTTGGTCAATAAATACGCAAATTTTTATAACGTAATTTTCTTATTTTTTGTCACTGATAAATAAGAGCGTTTTATTGACAACTGCTCAGATTTATCAGTGACGACGTGTTACAATGAAAATAATAAGGAGAAACAAAATAAAAGCAAGTTCTTAAAATAAAATAATACATTCTAAAAACCAAAAAGATTCTCCCAGTCAAAAAAAAATTAAAGCAAATGTTCGAAAAGTCCTCCTTGCTCGGCTAGACAATATCCGAGCCGACTATAAAAACCCCTTCCAACGTTTCCAAGCATGTTAGGGGTGATAATTTAAAAAGCTTCTACAAAAACAGATAGAAATCATTAGGAGCAAGATCGTGAGATCGAGCTGGCCATAAAATAGTTCCCCGTGTACTTATAACCCGATTAGGAAATACATTATCAAGATATTCCCTAACAAGGCCAACATTGTGAGCGGAACAACCATCTTGTTGAAACCATGTTTCACCAAATCTTACACCCAACAACTGCAGTTGGAATAATGTGCTGCTGCAGTAGATCCAAGTATCTAGGACCATTCAATTTGCAATTGCCGTTAATAAAAAATGGCCCAATTACCTGTTCCCCTACAATACCCCCCCCCCCCCAAACATTTAGTTTTTGGGGATACTATATTCTTACGTCAAAATACAAATGCAAATTTTCCCTCGACCAATATCGAACGTGTGTTGGGTTATGACGATTTGACCATTTGACCATCTGCACTTTTTCGGCAACTTCGTAGACATCCATTTTTAGTTTTAAAAATGAATTATTTCAATTAAGAATTTACCCATCTGTTTCTCGAGCAAGGCAGAAATAAAACAAAATAATAAAAACAAAATGAATTTCCAAAAGATAACACTGCAGCGTGTTTCGAATCCACCTCGGTCGTACGGCACGGAGAGTAAATTGGACTTGATTCCCCCTATGTTCGCAGTAGCTTGAAGCGGTCTGTATGAATGGCTTGCATTAGAAAAACATTGCAAGAAACTAGTCAGGTACCGCTGGTCTATTATGACAGAGTAGAATAGAAGAATATACAGTGTGGATTCTTTAAACGGAACGGTGCTTCTAGCGGGTTAGAATTTGGTTTTAATCCAAAAACACGTCAACTGAGATTTTCAATTTTCTTTAATCGTGCTATCTTGATTTTTTTTAATGACATTCTGTTTACGAGGTATGACAAAAAAATATTTTTCTAAATAGTTTGACATTTTTGAATTCCAAAAAAAATATCTTTTTGACAATACCACACACTAATACTCTATCTCTTATGGTTTCCAAGATAGAGGCATTTAAACTTGCATGGAATTGTTTCTATGCCCTGTTTTACGGGGGATATTTGAATGACTATCGAAGTTTCCCATACAGATTTAGATAAAAATTTCTACTGAGTAGTATTGCTCAAGAGAGAATTGTTTGCAGATTTCAAAAATTGCAAAATATACAGGGTGTCCTATTTAAAAAAAAATTTTTTGCCATATCTCGTAAACAAAATGACATAAAAAAATCCAAGATAGCACGATTAAAGGAAATTAAAAATATCAGTTGAGGTGTTTTTGGATTTTTTTATTCAACCAAATTCTAACCCACTAGAGGCACCGTTGTGTTTAAAGAATACACGGTGTATATTATTACCAAAGTATTTAAATAGTTATGTATAAATATACAGGGATCGTCCAAAAAAAAAAAAAAAATCAAATAGTACAATTTAAATTTAATATACTTAAGTATAAAGTATAAAAACAGCTATGTATTACATAATAGCTGCCCTATAATATAAACGATAAACTTACAACTACTTTGATAGAGAACAGAAAAATGTATGGAAAAAAACCAAGTGATTTTTAATTCAAACAGAGCCAAACTCATGCTTTTATCTAACATTGACATAGACAAACCTGACACAATTAGCTTTAACAATAACAACATAAAATTTGTGAAGTCTGCAAACATTTTAGGAGTGACTATCGACAACAAACTTAATTACTATGAACACATTGACGTTCTTTGCAAATAGTTGAATCGAACATGTTATGCTTTCAGAGCCATAAATAAAACGTTTAAAAATCATCCTTCTCTCAGGGGCCTAATTCTTGAATCCCAAAAGAAGGAACAATCCCTCAAGAGAAGGGATCAAACCCGGGGAGTGATTCCATTTCACGAAAAAGGTGCATTTCCTTGAAACCTCTTCGAAATTTTAGATTGAAAAATATAAATTTTATGCGCATGCTTGTCAGAGAAATGGGACCGATCCCCCGGCTTTAGAGTCGGGGAGCGCGAACACACAATTTTTGATAGAATGGAATAAGCGATCACCGCTCAAGAATACGAACTGCGTTCGACGTGGGATCATTCGACACAAATTTATATCGTTCCCTGCTCAATAATTAGGGTCCTGATCGATTTACTATGGACTGTTCTATTCCAATATTAGATATGGAATGCTTCTCTGGAGAGAAATTAGTCACCTGGGGAACATTTTTGTACTGCAAAAAAGAGCTTTTAGAATAATGTTTGGACTGGTTTTCGAGACAGCCGTCGCGGCCTTTTTAAAAACAACAAATACCTTATAGTTTCTGGAATTTATATTTTCAAATGTCTTCTTTATCTGAAAAGGAACCCAGACATTTTCGACCAATATCGCTCTTGACATACATACAACACAGGGAACCAAAATGAATTATATATTTATAGTACGACCATAGATCTAAGAGGCTCATTGTAAATGTTAACCCTTTATCCTAATAATCAGCTATTGTTCGGGGTGTGAAAGGAAATAAAAAAAAGCTATTACCATGCTACCATTTCTGAGGATTACACGTTTTTGTCCGAATTAAAATTTATCAACTTTATGACTAATTACGAAACGTTATAACACTAGGGTTTCATTACGTTCCAAATTAATTTTCTTAAAATAATTAGGACAGGCTTAAGATACCAAGCTGATTTGTAGTTTTGAAAATCAGTTAGCAGTTGGTGTTTGGTTTCAAAAGAAGTTATTTTTGGTTAATTGTTATTATATGAAAAATGTTTCGTCCGTGGGAGGAGCAACTGAATACATTTCGTGGAGATACGGGGAATAAATGCGGTACAAGAGAAATAATTGATAAAACAATTTAAACGCGATATTTTGTCACTTAATAAAAAAAAAGTGATATTTGACGTTTATACCACCCTTTTTGAACGTGGGTTATCAAAATTTGGTGCAGTGAAGGAAGCGGCAGCTTTAACACGAAGATCGGTAAAAACAGTGTGGTGTGTAGTAAATAAACCGATAGTTGGGAGAAGAAAAAAGAAGGATTCTAATACTTCTAAGGAAATGGACATGGGTCATGTGGATATCATTCGTAGAAAAATATATCAAATGTATAGGGAAGAAATGATTCCTACTTTACAAACATTAATTTAAAGTTTAAAAAAAGATGATATAGGAATACAGTGGAAAAAATTTATAAACGGCCGGCAAGTGATTACGGAATCGACCCGTTAAAAAAAATGAAGGATGGAATATTTAATTGCAATACACGGGTGTAGAGAAAGTAATAGGGATATTGTTTATCTCGATGAAACTTGGTTTGACACCCATGAAGTTCCAGATAAAGGTTGGGTAGATTCGTCTGTTCACTGCACAACTAAAGCTCCATCAAATAAAGGAAAGCGTATCACAATAATTCATGCGGGAACTGGAAATGCGTTTACCTTATCAGCCAAAAATATAAAGGATTGCCGTACTGACGATACCACAGCGGAATTATTTGAAGACTGGTGGAAGGCTAAATAAAGTTCCGTGTTCAAGTGACACAAAACTTACGATTCAGGACCACATGTTAAATAATATGTATTTTGAGGATAGCTAGACCAAAAAACAATTGCTTAAAATAATTAAAGCATTTTCAATACAAAAATACTAATGTTATACTTTGGCGGAAGAAATGAGCCATACAGTATTGAGACTTCCTCCTTACCGTTGCACGTTTAATCCAATTGAACACATATGGCATGAACTAAAAGCAGCGGTTAAAAGAAATAATGTTTCGTCAACTTTAAATTCTTCTGTGGTAGCTTTAATTAGGTCTGCGGAAAACAAAATTTTAAGTAAAAGCTGGGAAAATTGCGTAGCTCATGTCCACAAAATAAAAAAAAATCATATGTAAATATATCATAGACTTTAATGATGACAGTGACAGTGAAACTGACTTAAGTTAAAATTTGTGAATTTTTCTACTATCACGTATTTTTTTGTACTATATATGTATGTACCTTTTAAACTAAATTTTATAAATTTAACCTATGTTTGTGTGTTTTATTGTATGAGCAAATATATTTTCTAGGTGTAGGATGTGTCTATTAGATTAAAATATTTTTTGATTTAAGAAAAAAAAATTGTTATACGAACCCGTCAATAAAACATATTATCTTCTTCACCTTTAACAACACCCGCTGAGTCGCAATAAATGCTCATCGGCTATGAATAATAATGAGTCTCCTAGATCGATTGTCAGACTGTAGTCATCTCATACATTATCAACAACTGAAAAAGGTCCAACCTACTCGGCTCTTAAATTTTATAATAGTTTGCCAGGAGGTCTGCGGGATATTCAAGGTGTCTTTTAAAAGATACTGCTGTGTATTTTCTTGTTCAATTGAACCGTATTTCATAAATGAGTTTTTACTATTTAAAACTACTTGATTTATGTTGCCTTTTATAACGTTTATAACATTTAAAGTATATTTATTTAATTATTTACCTTACCTACCTATTGTTTTTTCTTGATCAATTCTCTGTTGTTTATTTTCTGGTGTAATTTTGTAGATCGTCTTTTTACAATTTTGAATTATTTTTAGTAATTTGATATTTATTTACATTTATTCACTTATACTTATTTTATTTGGTCTTTTTGTTTATTTGTTTTTATAGGAATAACTTATAAAGTTTTTTAAATGGGTCAATGCGTACAAAACTACTTTATCGATTATAGACCTAAATAAATTAACGAGCCAACGCCTTACAAATGCCCCTAATTTATAATTTCCTTCGAAAACGTGCGTATACAAGATAATGGGAGTTAGAAGAAGTTTATCAGATTAAGAAAGGCATTGTAACTTTAACTCTTTAAAGGAGTTAACCCATAAATCAAAGTTATATTCGAACCGCCTATAAAAATTCGCATGGTCTGAAAATGTGAGAAGCAATCGGTTTGATCGTCTATTTAGACGAGTTGAATAAATTTTATCTTTCACTATTTCAAATGACAGCCAATTTTCAAACGCAACACAATTTTACAGGGTCCATGGTTAAGTAGTAATACATACATAGTTGCAAGACGTAGTTTGTAACAAAGCCGTTTGACACCTCTCAAAAAAGCTACCTAATTTACAGAAACATAAAAAATTAGAAAAATAATCTGGTTACAGTAAATACTTACCTATAAATTATACATTTTTAGACAGGACCTCTGAAAAGTAACTCTCCAAATATCTCCAAAACCAAAGTTAAATTTCACGTACTTTTTTTGGATGCTGGTCGAGCCGCGACTCATTGAGGTACCGGTGTTTCTTTTTTAGACCACCATACCAATATGGTAGGGGGGACTATTAAAATCGTGAAATTTTAAATTTTCTTAATTTTATAAACAATGAGTTATTAAGGTTCCAAAACACCTCAATTGACGAAAAAAAAGAGTCGTCTGTCGGTCTGTTTTCTGTCTGTATACACGATAACTCAAGAACGCCTTAATCGATTTTAACGAAATTTGGTAAAAAAGTCCTCTATCTAATCTAATTAACTTTTGTGTAGGGGGGGGGATGAAGGGGGACAGAGAGGGATAAAATATTAGTAGCGGTAAACGGTTTTCAGATTCAAGTTTCCATGAAAATGGACTAAAGTTTTTTTTATAAAGTCCAAGTTCGTGGGAGCTTTGGTTTCCGAGTTATTTGAAAAAACGTTAAAATATGAAAATAATCATAACTTTAGAAGTAAAGCAGCTATTGGTATGCGGTTTTCAGATTTTGGTTTTCGTAAATATTACCCAAAAATTTTGTTATAAAGCTCAAATTTTTCAAAGCTACAGTTTTCGAGATATTTTTATTACCTTTTAACATAAAATAATTGATTGCATGGTGAACTATCCGTGCTTTCTAGCACCAATTGTTTTAACCGATACACCCTGTAAATTTCAAAAAATATGAATGAGTTTATTCTTTAGAATTCCAAAACCATTATTTTTTCTCTAACGATTTTAAAATGCAGAGAGTCCTACTTAAATTTGCTAAAATATGCAAGGTGTCCGATGAAAAACCATAATATGGCCAATTTAGGTCAAACCTCTTAAATCCTGGTGGCACAAGCAGCATCCATCCATCTTTTAATTCTACTCATTTTATGCATGTAAAATTTACTGTCTCTTGATTTTGGAGATATTTAGGGGTATCGTTAATTTTTAAACACCCTGTATAGGAACTATCCTAACAAGTTTAGCATTAGTTGTTGAACGTTTTAGTGCTAACTTTGGGCGTTATATTTTATCGGTGCTCCCTCGATCTCCTATTCACAGTTGGTCAAGGGAGGGGTTTTAAGAAAAAACAATTAGCCAAGTTTATGCAAAGTTCAAGACAAACACAAAATATCGATGCACCTAGCCGGGATTCGAACCCGCAATATTCCGTGCGAAAGGGAGATACGCTGCCCACTGCGCTATAGCGCCGGCGGCCGGCTAATATATAATCATTAAAACATAGATTTTCTTTTTTCGAAACATCGCCAACCACCATTTACCGTAAAAAGTAAGATCCTCATGTAGCCCTTTTCTGGGGAGGGGGGTAGTTTTTGGAACATAGTCTGAGAACCTTAAATAGCAACTTCTGCTAAAATTCTCTGTTCAATAGTACCTCATATCATAAGGTTTAGTTAACTAATTTTCGAGATATTGGCTTTCAAAATGTCAAAAATTCAATTTAAAACCTTAGAAACTAAAGAAAATATCTCTGTTATATTTATTATCGATTTTGAGGGTTTTTTTATTTTCTTGTAAAAAACTCTAAAATCGATATTGAACACAATAGAGATTTTTCTTTAGTTTCTAAGATATGGTCCGTTCAAAATTGAATTTTTGACATATTAAAAGCCAATATCTCGAACACTAGCAAAGAGTAACCTTATGATATAGGGTACCATTGGGAAGAGAACTTCAACTAGAATTCAAATGTGAGGTCAAAATAGGGAGTTGCTATTTAATATTTTCAAAATATTTGGTGGTAGTTGACGATGTATCGAAAACAAAAATCTATGTTTTAAAACCCCTCTCTAGACCAACTGTGTACTGACAACATAAATTAATCTTATGATATTTTTGGTTATTATAATAAACAAAACATATTTTTTTTACCTACAAAATTTCCAAATAGTTTTTTAAATTTAACAAAAAATCTTAAAACAGATCGTTTTATTCTCCTATGAACTGATCAAAAATATCCTAACTCTAGTAACCTGCGTTATGAAGCTGCTGTTATGTAATTATGCTGAATTTAATTTTTTTTCTAATGTAGACACTTCAAACTACATTCCAAATAAAAAATCAGAATCAAATTCTTCGTCGAGAAGCCTTACCCTCATAATAGCTGGTCTATCAGTTACAGCAGTATTATTGATAACTAGCATAGTTATCGCAGCTACAATTATAGCTTGCAGGAAGAAAAGAGATAGACAAAGGTAAATTATAGACTTCTAGTATTAGGTACCTAAAAGTTTTAAGTGTGTGTACAAACATACAATATCTGAATATCAGTGATAAGGCCTTGTGATAACAAAGATTCACTTTTTCTCAAATTTAAATGCTTATACACAACTCCATTATTTCTTTTTTTGGGTAAATAAGATGTACAGGTCGTTCCATTTTCGATAGCATTCAATGGGAAACTCCGTTGTAATTAAAGATAGAGACATGCCGTTTTCGCACTGTCTTACTTTGTAGAGCTTTAAAAAATGTTATTTACAGATTTATTCTGTCTCTCGTAGTTTTTGAGCTACAGGGGATAGTTAATTCAGGAGATAATTGAGGTCTGTAAAAACATGTTTGTGACAACCTTTTTAAAACAAGACAACGGTCTTTTTTAAACTTTAATTCGACGTTTTGTTTCGTAGATAGCATCATCAGGATCAAAAAGTTAAATAAGGATCAGACTTCATATTTTAGTTTCCTATTACGTTTGCTTGATAACAAAATATATTTTTTTTATTTTGAAGTTTCGATCCCGAAAAAAATCATCTTTAGTGCATTTTTTTTCTGGTCCGGCTCTGTCCCATTTTAACTTTTTTTTTTAAAACATTTATATTTAACTACTGTATAGTAGACCTGGACAACCAAGATATATTACATGAACATACCGGATGAACCGAAAAAAACACAACACATATATTTTTTTGCTGTAACTTTAGCAATTTCAATAAAAGAAAAACAATTGAGAAGCCAAATAGTCATTGCCACAAAAACCTTATATATTCTCTCTATACCAGCGCATTACTAAATTAAATTGGTTAAGAAGAAAAAATACGGGCTTTTATATTGAGTGGAGTTGTTTGCAGTAACTTTAGATAGAAGTACAAGGCTTTTATGCTGTGGTTCAAAATTTAACAATTCTCAAAAATCAATGATGGCAGACATTTTTAAATAATAGGTAATTTTCACCCACCCCCTCTTCCTCGAAAAAAAAATTATGTTTGGTACCTAAACTAAACAGAATCTAAATTAATGCGACAAAAGTTGCCTCACTGCTGCATATATGAAGGTATCACTAAATTAAATCCGTTAAGAAATGAAAAATTGATCATCAAGTATGGTGATATAAACTTAATGCCCCTTTTCTTAAAATTTGTCTGTTTCTGCATATAGGAAAATGTAGCAGATTTTATTAGGCCCAGTGAGTGACCTGCTAACAGCCCCGATTTGAATCTGGTACACAGCCATTATTGGGAAGATTTAGAAAAAAAGTGTACAGAAATGGCCATAGCTACGGCGACATTAACGAACTGTGTCAAGGCATCATAGAGGCCCATCGAAGTTTGCCTCAAAGAAAAATTACCAATGCTTTTAATAAGAACACGTGGGGATCAGCTTAGAAAATCTGAGTAGCCCGATCTAGATTATTATACGTTAACTAATGGTTATTTTTATTTAAAAGTATAGGAGTCAAAAAAAAATTCTAAAAAATATAAGTGTTGGATGATTAATAACAAAGCAAACTCAGCTTAAGCTCAGCCAAATAATCAATACATGCCACTCTATCTAAAAAATCAGTAGTTTAAAACCACAGAAATTGTTTTAAATAAGTCACAATTTTTATTAAAAACGCTGGAAATGAAGGCGCTAACTTTACTTCTTAAACGATTTAAGCAAATGATACCTCCATACACCTAGCAGAGATGGGAGGTAGAATGGCCTTGATTTTGTTTTGTTACTTTTTTGGGAGAGTGGAATTATCCAATGGCTAAAGCGTGTTAAAGCTGTCCGCCATCATGGATGTTCGAAAAATATCAAAGCCGCAAGCTTTGATCACCCAAAAATGTAAAAATATTTTTAAAATCAAGTAATCCGATCAAAAGTTAAAGCAAATGCAAAAAGTGCGATTTTTTTGCAAATGACAATGTCGAGTCAAAAACCACTTATTTCAGAGGTCTATAGTTTTCTTATCTCTTAACCGATTTAATTAAGTAATGCCTTTGTATAGAAAGCATACATAAAGCTTTTGTCGCAATGACTTAGATTTTCTCCAGTGCCGCACGTATTTTTTTTGCAGGGGTGGTGAAAATTGCCCGATATTCAGAACGGTTCGCCATCTTGGATTTTTGCGAAATGTCAAACCGGATCGGAAAAGTGTCATGTCTCGTCTTTCAAAAAAGTTAGAAAAGTTTGAAATCGAGCTATTCGATCAATAGTTATAGCAAATTTAATAGTGTGCAAGATTTTTTGGCCCACCCTATATATCTTGGTTGTCCAGGGTGCCAGATACATGTTTTCACAGAACTCAATTATCTCTTTAATTAAGGGAGATATCATCAATTGGTAATCCCGACCATTTTTCAACTTTCCCGTTAGCTCAAAAACTACAAGGTACAGAATAAATCTAACACCATTTGTGAAAGCTCAAAAAAGTAAAACAGGAATGCGAAAACCGTATGTTTCCATAACAACGGAGTTTCCCATTGAATCTCATCGAAAATGGGGCACCCTATACACAAAATTTTTAAATGTATATTTTAAGGGCAAAAATGTTATTTATTATAGTCTTTTAGAATACCTCTTCTCCGATTTTTTATCAGTGTCCTGAATTTTTACGTAGACAGAAGTAAGCATTTTTTAGTATTCAATTAAACTCAAAATCTATTATTTTTTTAAACAGAAATTCAGAACCTCCCCATAGAAGGTCCAGCAAGCCTCCCAGTGAACTGGAGCTATCCGAGGCAGGCTTTGGTGAAGGTTTTCATCGAAGAAGTACTTTGTACAGAACTAGTATGTATGGTGATTGTGAAGAAAGAATATCTAGGCTAATAGAAGGTAAGTTAAAGCACACATGTTTTTTTTGTTATTTTAGACACGCAATATTTTAAATAAACAAAACGTTTTTAGATGTCTAAGAAATGGTTGTTGTAAAATTATTTTGTTATACAAGGTATAAAAGTTTTTCTGCGCAAGACGACGTATCCTACCTTGGTTCAAAAAAAAAGTAGCACATAAAATAGGAACAAGCAATAAAATTTTAAAGTCATCATACATCCGAATAAAGAAAATCCTTTTAAACAATTTTTTTTTTTAAATGATAATAATCTTAACCCAAAAAAGTTGTTTTGTTCTGGTACCTGTAAAACGTTCTCAGGTATACATTACAAGAACGTATTCTGCCAATGTTCAAAACGTAACATTTTTTTGTAAAGGATAAATTATATTAAAAATGTATTTTTTGACTCATTAAATTACAGAGGATTTTTTGAAAGCCTATATCTCCCTTAACTTTTGCAAAACATATAAATTAAAAAATCGTTTAGCAACTTCCAATTCTTTTGTGCTTTCCCACACTTCTCGAACTTTTAAAATCTTCCTCGATGCTAAAAAGTTTTAACCCCTACCTTACGTAATCATTTTTATATTTTTTTAAATTTCCTTTTACCCTTAAAAGGTTCAGAGCGACCGCTTACAAATTGTATGTAAAATACCGCTAAAATACGTGAATTGCCGTCTTTACGGCCAAAACCAAAACCGCGCATAACGTTTACCGCGCAAGACCAACAGTGGCATAAGATTCAGTGGTGGTTGATGGGTTGTATTGGGTTGGGTTCGTGATGGGTAATGGGTTACGTAGCATAGGCAACAGGATCCAACCCAACCCACCAAACCCCACTATTGGTCTTGCACGGTAAAATTTTCGCGCGGTTTTCGTTTGCGCGGTAAAGACCATAATTCAAAATACGTAAAGCCGAACACCTTCCTGTACCACAAAATGCAAAAGCTGTATCAGTGTGGCTTCAAACCGGGTACAAGTACTGATAATGCGTTAAACGAAGTGAACCAATTTATTGCAAATATGGTGAATAAGGGTCTTAAACCTGTAGTTGTTTTCTTGGACTTAAAAAAGACTTTCGACATAGTAAATCACCCGATTTTACGATGACAAAATTGTCTGTTTTGCAGGTGGTCCTGCTCTATTAATCGCATGTGACTCATGGCGATGCATACGCGAAAGCAAAATTGGACTTGCACAAAGTAAAGTGATGGTTGAACTCAAATCAACCAACTTTAAATATTGGCAAGACTAAATTTATATCTTTCTCCATGACTAAACGGGGCATATCAAATAAGGAGTTCATTACTTTACATAACTGTTCTTGTTGTGGATTAGATGTAAGTGTCATCTTAAAATACAATCACGTTATAACATAAAATATGCATATTTTGACAGATTCACAAAATGAGATATACCCACTGACTACATTTGTAAAAAAAATTGGAAAACTAATTTACAGATTTTCTCAACTTAGACTTATTTTAACGTATAGGTTAACACAAGTGGTATATTTTTCATTGGCCGAATCAATTTTAAATTATAGTATTTTATGCTGAGGTTCAGCATGTGAGTCTGTGTTAACACCATTCATAAATGCCCGAAAATATGTGACGAAAATATTAGTGTTTAAACCCAAGCTATATTCCACAGATTTACTATTCTCTTAGACTGAGGTTCTAAACCTAAGGCAACTGTACTTTGTTAGATTTATATAATTCGCTTTAAAGTATAAGATATTTCAAGACATTTTTAACCCCCCAATACAAACTATTTTTGCACTTCTCTACAAAATTGTGGCTCTACTCAGAGAACTATTGGTTTTACTGGACCCAGATAATTAAATCTTGTACCACGTAACATAAGAAATCTACACATCATTAATAAAAACCAATAAAAATAAAATTAGATAATGAGTATAAATAAACACCAAACTTATTTCAAAAACAATTGTATATTTTTATATTTTTTATGTAAGAATAAGAGTAATTCTTAATTAATTGTAACTAGCTAGAATTATGTAAAAAAAATTAAATAAATAGATAAACCTGAATGTTGGCTGGGTATAAACACAAATTTTAAAATTCATCGTATTTTCCGCTCGACATTTACGACAACTTGTTAATGTAATATGTAAAAAGTAAAATTTGATTTGATTTGAAAATTTCATTTGTTTCCTAAATAAGTAAAAATAATAAAAAGCATTCTAAAATTAACCCTTTAAAGGACCAACACTTTTATAAATAAACCCTGCGTTCATAAACCCAAACACCGTTTCTTATAAAATATTACTTATCAGCCCTTTGATCGGCCGTTAGGCCAGCGCTGGGGCTTAAATCAAAGGCAATTTAATTTAACAAGTTCCGTTGGTTATTTTGAAAAATTACAGTAGAGCAGCTTGGCATTATAATAATTTTAGCAATCCATTTCGCCTCGATCGATCATGTATTATTTTCTAGGAAAATATCTCAATTTGGAACCCTTGTGTAATAAAGTATATCTAAGTTTTGACACAGCATTGCATACACTTTTTGCTACACTTTTTTTATGCTTAAATTGCTGCCTTGATGTAGGTGTCGCCGTATATTGAAAATATGGTAGGTACGTTTTCAGACCTTAATATCTACCTCTGAGTTTTTGGGGCTCAATATTAACTGATAATTAATTTTTGTCAACGACAAAAATACCTTGATACAAAAATGATACAATATTGAAAGCAAAGATCATGTGCATTGCAGCATATTTTTTCTACAAACGTGGAGAAAATGTCATTTTCCTCACTATTCTTAGTGCTGAAAATTCTGCTTTGCCGCACTAGTTCCGAAAAAAAATTTCGCACAGAAATATAAAAAAAAAACAGTAAATTGCATTATTAATGGTATACTAGCTGCATTAAGTAGGGTTTGAAATACTTGGTTGCTATGGATTACAATTGCTTGTTTATTATCAAAGTGACGTCTGCGTTTCCTGTCGATTGGCCTTTTTCTAAAAGCGGCATAAAAATAAAAATGAGCTTGAATCTGAAAGAAAACGATGTAGAAAATATGGAAAACGACAGTCAGCTGAAGGAGTTAAAGCGGTAAAATTTCTAACACTATTGTAAATGGAGCATCGAAAAATTACTATTATTAATTAAAATAACGTTTCCGATTTTTTTTTTATCCTTTTTTTTTCCTCACGCTTGTAGAGAAATAAATATTCCTAACGCTTGCGGAAAAAGTGGATTTTCCACACTTGATAAGATAAGTTTTTAACAAGGTCAAAATTCCTCTTGAAAGTTAAAATAAAAGTCAATTTGATTTTCATTTCTTGCTTTATGATTCTTTCGATAGGCTTCCATTCACAGGTTTGATCTATAACAACAAAATATCATTTTTGCCAGAATCTCTGCATAACATAGCTTTATTTTTTGTAGGAAAAATTGGTGACGGATAGTTGTTCATTTTCTTTTCCATTAGCGTCAATTAGCGACAAAAATTTGTCAGTATATTGTCAAAATAAATATTAAAGAACATGCGTTTTGGCCGTTATCATGACGTCATTACAAATTGGTATAATTTCAAATATACTAAGACTAACGTCATACTCTCTTAACAGAGTGTCACTTAGCGCAGACTGGACAACTAAATATTTCAAAAAATCTCATACGGGATTATTTATACATCATGATCAGAATACTTACGTTCTTTTTTGGTAAAGCTCAATGGCATTGTAAAATTACATAAATATTACCTCGATGTAATCGGTTGGCGTCGTAAAACGTGGAGCATAGCGTTCAACTAATAACCGCAGATTGGCTCGATAGGGGGCGCGTTTTTTAGCGACATGCGATGTGTTCTAGCTTAGAAAAACTTATATAGCTTGCCGGAGGTAACTTACGTAAACGAAAAAAAAAATGAAAAAACGATAATAATGATACCTTGAATATATTACTATATCTGGATATTCTGCTTATTATAACCTCTACCAGAAGTTACGAATGCTGTCAGGTGTGGGATAGGTTTACAAATAAACTCGGTTTTGTTATAAGACATTTAACTACATGTGAGGATGAAGTATTCTGATTTTTAAGTCCAATACTATATTTTGTGCATGACCGGACATTCTAGTCACTAATCGTTGACCGCGATGACATGGTTTTTAAAAACCGGAGAAGAACTTCATTACGTATAATTATTGAAAATTTGTGTTTTAATTCAAAAACTGTATTAAGTATTTTTTACTGAATTTCCACTTTTGTTTAGCAGCTGAAACCCACAAAATAGAATATCGCTGGTACTTTAATTGACAAATACAAAAAAAAATCAAGTCCATTACACCGTCAAGGAAAATGTGTTATAATTTTACAAACTATTTTTTTGTCATAGCTATTCCTATTCCTATTTTGGTAACACGCGTGTTAAAATAGAATTACTAAATGGACGTGGAAATAGTAGTTTAAACAACTAGTGGCTAAAATCGTGCTTTTTTTACAAGCGTTGGTTTAAATAACGAGCGCAGCGAGGTATTTAAAAACGCGAGTTAAAAAAGCACAGTTTAGCCGCGAGTTGCTAACAATATTTTTTTTAATACCTTTATCAAAAAATCCAAGAAAAACAGGAAAACACTTTTAAAAATCTCGAACGAAGAGGACTTCTTACACACCATCTTTACACTATAAATCAAGGCGTCTGGTAAATGAAATAACAATCGTTTCCATAGCAATGTGTTTTGATAATTTGATATTTTGACGATCTTTTGAAATGATTTTTTCGTAAATACTTGGTAAAAACTGCGGAAATGGCTTAATTCTTAGACAAGAATAATTAGATTTTTTTCAGTATTACTTTTGTTCGCTATGTCTCATTAACTTTGGGTAAAAGACGGACAGAAATCGTTTTTTGCACCCGTGATCAAAAGAAAAGTTTTTTGCATCGGTAGTCAAAAAATCCATGCTTTAGTTATCTGCAGACAATTACTAAAATCATGTTTTTGATGATTTTTTTTTATTTTTATTTGTCAAAAAAATCATATTTAGCAATACTTATTATAATATTATAAATCACTTGACAGATAAAAAGGATCACCTCTCGATTAGAAAACCGCTTACACTAAGCCCTAAAAAGGGCTGATGCGAGTCGACCCAAAAACAAACTTATTACTAATATTTTTAAATTTTAATTTGGAAATAAGTAGAAGTAACAAAATTTCTAATCAATATTTCTGAAAAAGTTATTTGTTTTTATAAAGTAAATAAAGCCTAGTCTGGTTGACACCCCCACAAACACCCAGCAATCCCTCCCACGGGCCAAGATCCAACCAGGGGAATCAGAAAGGAGTATAAAAAATATAAAGCTATATCGGCAAGAGAGAAGAATAAAACTTTACAGTAGTTGTTGCTGTTGTAGCAAAATATTTTTAATATATTTAGAATAAGAATTTAGGGATAACTTTTTAACTTCTTTCGGAAGTTGATTCCAGAGTTTAATAGCACAAAATGTAAACGATTTCTGGAAAGCAGCCGTCCTGTGGCGGGGAATAATAAACCTATGAACATTTCTTGTTGTCCGTGACAATGGAAAAAACTTTCTAGCTAAATAAGTAGGTTTTCCAGTTTTTATGACACGGTAGACAAAAGTATACATATGGTGCTTGCGTCGATTGATCATATTTAAAATTTTGTTATCATTAAGATGAGGGGTTATGTGACTTCTGTAAGATATATTGTAAGCAAATCTCATGCAACTATTTTGAACTTTTTGTATCGATTTTTTAGTTTGCCATAATAGAGTGTCATTATAGACCACATCAGCATAGTCAAATAAGGACAAAACCAAGGAGTCGCACAGAAAATATTTCTGTTTTGGTGACAAAAATTGTTTGTATTTCTATAATTTTTTCAGACGAATGTAACCTGCAACAAGTTTGTTTTTTATATGAAAGTCGAAAGAAACAGAACTATCAAATGCGACTCCCAAATTTTTTGCCTCTTCCACTATTGGAATATTTTCGTTGCTTATGCTGATGTTCCAATTTTGTTCGATGTGTTCCCTGATATTCGTATTTTTATTTAGGATTATAATTTGTGATTTTGATGAATTTAATTTTAAATTATGATCCTTTGCAAATTAAGCTATGTTGTTTAGGTCTGAATTAAGTTTCATGTTAACATCGCGAAGAGAATGTTTGATGAAAAGATGAAGGTATATAAAAAAAAAGTTTTAGTCACTAAAGGGCAATGACCAATTTAGAAACGTTTTAAAATTAAGGTTTCGTTTTACCAATATATCAGTCTTATATATTTTAAGAAAACAACTTAATGGCGAAGAGCTAAAAACTGATAAACAACAAAGTACCCCACGTTAAAAAATAGCTGGCTTTTAAAAACCGTATAGTCATTCGGAAATTCTCCATAACAAGACCGGGCTTACGATTTTCAGCGGAGATAACTAAATATAGTTTCAGAAAATAGAACTTTAAGGATCCTCTTTACGAATCTTGAATGGGTCACTCTATAGGCGGGGATCCCGTGAATTAATATGGCGACATTTAATGTAAATGTCATCAGCTATTCCAAGGAAGATATAGGTACAAGTAGGAAATAAAAGTTTTCGCTCTTATTTAAAAGACTCATCTTAAACTTTCGACATATGCAGTGGGATTTACTAAGATCTAAAATAGTAACCCCTACAGGTCTAAATATTTACACCCGTGGGAGGTACTAAATTTTAAAACCCATTTTCAAAAAACACTTACCCATACATTATTATTATTGATTATTTTGTATTGTTATTGCAAAATACCACAGAAAAACTTTTTTTCTCAAAATATACTATATTTTAGGAGAAAATGCCCTAAAACTAATTTTTTTTACAGGTTTCAAAATGGCAAATGGTGAATACGCCAAAAATTTGGCACATAATAGCTTCATCATCTGTGTTTGAGGTTTTAAAATTGATGATTTTTTAGACCACCTCTGGGAGGTGGTTTAAATTTATAGCTCCCAGAAAGGATTGTTTTTTGGCAATTGGTAATAAGTACCTTTATAATTTCCCTAAGCAACCGTTTTTACAAGAATTAATTTGTCTTATTTATTATCCCAAGTTGTTTATTAATCAATAAAAAACCTCCAATTTTGTCCAGAAAAACGCCATATTTTGAACCCGTTTTCAGCACAAAGAATATATTTATGAGGGCACTACGAGGCAAAACAAACATAAGCGAAGGTCACTGATTATGCAGAACTGAAATTAAAATATTAAGTTTATCTAAAAGCTTAATCATCAAACAAAGCTTTCCACTGAAAGATCGCACTCAAAGATCTCAACTCTGCAGCACGGAACAGCTCGTTGAGCCGAAATGACTCCTTTATGAACGCATCAGTTGGGTTCAGGTCTGTTTTTAGCCGCATCTTTTTTCGTGGCCTACTTTGATGAAATATTTTTATTTGTGAATTGTGATTGCGAATGGTTTGTGTTTGTAAAGTTTTTTCATACTTTTGATAGATAAAAACCCCTTTTAAATAAATACAAAGTTAATCTAATACTTATTTTATGATTACGTATCGAAATGGTTTTGTGACAGTGAGTATTAATTGCGAAAATCAATAAACAAGGGTAAGTTTTGATAAGAGTAACATATAACGTCAATTTTAATTTGCTCAGCAGAGTGTTTACCATTTAGATCCCCCCCTAGGGTTAAAAAAAACTTCTTTCAAATAGAAATTTTCTTCTTAAATCCAACAAAAGATTGTGTTAAGATGATTCTTCACTAAAAAAAAACAATTAAAATTATTCTTATAAATCAAACTATGTCCAAAACTCAAGAAAGTTGGTATAAAATGCTTAAAACCAACAATTTAAACTTAGGACCTGTCTAAAATAGGCTAAGCCTTTTTAGTAAATCCCACTGTTAATATTTCTGGTAAAAAAATAGTTCCTAAATTATGTCCTTCCTTTCAGGAAAATTTGCAATATGCTCTATCTTAATGGAACTCGGCAGCTTCTTAAACGTAAAAAAAAAGATTTCTTATTTTCATAACGCCGGAGAATTTGAAGGTGGGCAAAAAAGTGCAAGTTCTCTTTGATTTGATGATTTGCTGTTTTTCTTATTTTTTAAAGCAATGGTAAAACTTTGTCTTTTAACTTTTTAAAAAGCTAAAATTTTTTAAAATCTGTCAAGAAACTTTAAAATTATAAAAAAAATTAAAATGGTTCAATATTTTAATACCCGTGATATATAATTTGATTTTCTCTTTTATTAGTGCACAAAAAATATTAACAAATTTAAAATTTATAGAACCCATTTTTAATCGAACCGTTGTTCTTCAAACTCATTCAATATCAAACTCGTAATTTATAAAACCCATTTTTAATAAATTCCAGAATTTGTCAAACCATTATTTTTCATAACCGTAACCAAAGTATTGAACACTACCTTCGAATACTTTTAGCCAAGTTTGCGCACGTAGAACGACAAATGCATTTCACATTCATGTATTATAGTTTGACATATTCCGGGTTTTATTAAAAATGGGTTTTACAATTACGAGTTTGATATTGAATGAGTTTGATGAGTTCGATTAAAAACGAGTCTTAAAAATTTAGAATTTGTTATTGAACGGGTTTGCAGAAATAAGGTTCGGATGAAAAATTGGTTTAACGAATTACAGTTTCTATTGTGAATTATTTTATTTAACGGGTTTGATTTTGGTGGGGGAAGTCCGTAACTGCATTACTTTACAATTTTTATCTGGAAGAGGATATAGAAAATAATAAAACAAGTAATACTTCAAAATATTTGTTATCTTATTTAAGGAGGGGGGGGGCGTTACGAAAATGTAACAAAAGGAAAAGAGAGGGTCGAAACTAAAATTTGGCAAAATTGGTGTTACACGGGTTTGTTAAGTTTGTTTTGACAGTTTTCAATTATTCTTCGGTAAAAATATTTGAATTAAAAATTTCAATTTTCGTTTTTAATTAGTGTGAAGAAATATGTTTTTGTGGATTTTTTCTCATATAGAACTCCGCAAGGAATAAAAAGAATACAAAAATCTGAGTAAATTACATAATTAACAGATTATTTTTAGTTAAAAGACCAGCTAAAAAGGAACAGGTCAATCTCCTTTTTCCTTTTTTTTTGAAATACTGGGAAAACTTTTTTCCCATGAGAAATCTCGTATTTGATTATAGTGTGTCCAACATTCCAACAAGTTTTACTCAAGTTTAAAGAAAGACTCGCATAACTAGATTAAAAACAACACGCGTCCCATACCCCTCAGATCATCTAAGTAGATAATTAGAAATTCAAAGTTGAGTATCTTGGAAAAGATAAAAGATAGACCTATAGGACAGTATGTAAGGCTGAACTCGAGTACCACACAAAACTTTGGACTGACTGTAATTATATAATTGAATTCGCATTAAATTCCTTTTTATGCCTAAATTTGTAGAGGTCCATATGAAGTAAAATATCCAGGCAAGTTTACCCCTTAAAGGGGATGCGCGCTATAACAATTTCAAGATAGCTAAAAGGTCTACCCCTCACAAACAAAATCGACGTGTTTCAGCATTTTCTCCAATTCTGTATAGTTTTTGAAAAAATCCAGGTAAACCCTTTCAAATGGCCAACCCTGTATAGCGCAAACCATTCACTGCGTAAACAGCGAAAACATTTACAGCGCAATGAAATGCAGATCAACATCTATTCGCGTGTGTCATTTAGAGCGTCTGCCTTGAATGTGGGGAATAACACAGCGTACAGCTGTTACAGTGCAAGATTTATACCGAAAAAAATTGCCTTGTAAATTATCTCGCGCTACCGGGACGGTACCGCGCAAATATATTTTTTTGCATATTCATTAACTCTGTAAGGGAATTGAAATGTTGAAAAGAAATTCTTTGGTTTGTTTTAATTACTTAAAGTGAATTTTAAACTTATATGCACAAGGCTTTTTTCTTGATTTAATAGGGCAGTGATCTCCTGTAATCAAATAAAGTGAGATCTCGTACGTTCCTACACTTTGACTCAAAAAACGCGCTGGAATATTCAACTAAAAAAGAAAAAAGCCCTGAATTTTTTGGTATTATAAATATATCAAATTATACCCTTCCGGCCACATAAAATGCGTACAGCAGAAGTTAGCTGCAGGTCTGTTGAATTTACGTTTTGCTAATTGCGTTGCTTATTGTAACTGACTTTGACGTTTTCGAATTACAGGTTAGATCTTTTAACACTGTAAACACAAACATAAGGAGACTGGCAACACTTTACTAGAAAACTAATATATTACAGAATAAAACAATTTTTTTTAAATTATTCAACATTTTATTATAAAAAATCCCACTATGCTCACTATGGACAAAACAAGACCACAATTGTGCGAATAAGAAAAAAGTATCGAGAAGAAGGAACTGTTTAGCGAAAGGAAAGCAATAAGTTAATCATAGTCAGCGCACCTCTACAGGATCAGTAAATTTGAGTAATCTTCTAAGCCTTTGCAGACAACCAAAGAACACTACGTAAATTTAAAAAAAAAAAACAAGAAAACGTTTCTTCAGTAGCGTGTCATTGCCCCGTCAGCCTCGATAATGTTTGACAGTCTTCGTGTCATGAAATCTGTTAAATTTTGAAGTAAATTTGAATTTGAAACAATGACTGCGTCGTACCCTCTGAATATGAGCTCCATTAAGTGGTTGGAAGGAACAATATTCATTCGTGTTAACTTTTTTGCTATAATGCCCCACACATTTTCCATGGGATTGGCGTCAGGAGTTTTTGCCGTCCATGGCCAAACCTCGATGTTGTTATGCTGGAACCACTGTTTAGAAATGCATGCGGTATGAATAGGACAGTTATCCTGTTGATACACAAAACCTTCTGGATGAAGAATGGTTGCTTCTGGCAGCATAACATTTCTCATCATATAAACATAAACCTCAGCCATAAATCTTTCATGGATTCTAAAAAGAGCACCATATCCTCTCGCCGATATCCAACTCCACACATTCACGGAAAATCTTCCAGTCCGGTCTTCGCTCCTAGCAATATATTTTTCGAGATAGCGTGTTCGTGGCGGGCGATATACCAAAATTTGTTTGCTATCATTGTGGTACTGAAAGATTTTTTCATCCGTGAAGACCACTTGTTTCCAAAATTTTTCTTCTTGTAGTGAATAGCTTAGTGCAAAAATTAACCTGGTTTGCTCCTTTTCCTCACTAAGTAACATTTTCTTGGCAGCAACGCGACATCTAAGTCTAGAACGGCTTATCCGTCTGCGCGTCGTTCTTATGATTCCAGGAAAATGTGCCTCAATTTTTGCCTCTGTGGCCATCGCAAATTGGTGGTCTTCAAGAAAGTCGATCAGTTGCTGATCATGCTGAGGCGTACTGAGTAGTGCCTCGCCTTCGTCGAACAGTTCCTTCTTCTTGATACTTTCTTCTTATTCTTACAATTTTAGCCTTGGCTTGTTTCGTCCATAATGGGTCGCTACTCTTCGAACCGACCAACCACCGTCTAATTTTACCAAAATTTGGGCTTTTTCGAATTTGTTTAGTTGGGGTATTTTTAAGCGTATGACAACAACAAAATTTTTGAAATACCTAAAAGGTTACTGAGTTGCGAGGCCCATAATACGCTATATAAAATCGGCGTACACATTTTATGTGGCCGGAAGTGTACATTAAAAAAAACAAAGTCGTGATTTTAAAAAAAAAATTAGATACACAAGCCACCTCTTTGGGGTGCTCTATTGTTTATTTCAAATTCTGCGTACCAACTTCAATATGGTGGCTGATATTTTTACGCAGAAACTAAACGGAACTTTCATGGTCAGTTTTAACAAACTGGTCCATTGAATTTGGAATAAAGTGGATAATATAGGAAATTACGTGTCACTTTGACAGTTTTCAGATTTATTTTTTTGTTTGGATTGTTTGGACTGTTTTAAGAAAAAATGACCTTACACCTCCTATTCCAATGCCATGTGACGTCCATTCAGGAAAAAATATCTTGTGAATTGTGATCTGGATCGGCTTAAGAACAATTTTTCGAAACCCATCTGTATATAATAAGCCTTCAAAGTAAACTTTTCTTATAATTTAGATCTTATTAAATATCACCCATAGGAACAAAAGATCAAAAGACCTTGGGAGGAAATAACGAAAATTCAAACCTGGATGAGCATGAGCACACAAAGAACCAAAGCGAAAAGAGAAATGATTAAATGATTTTTCGCCTTGGGTGACCAGCCTAGGCTCGTCAGTTCACCCTCCCCATACATCATTAAACACCATCATACACTTTGATTTCCAACTTTGAATCACTCACAAATAGACATCGTTCGGCACTGGTACTTATCCAAGTTACCTAATATGGACTCGTCCTGGGCGTGTTAATATTTCCACTAGGATTATGCTCCCAAGGCAACTAAAAACAAAAAAGAAGTTAAGAAACCTCCAAATCAATTACATCAACCGAAAACAATCTAAAAACAAAGGATCAAAAGATTTTGGGTGGAAATAACGAAAATTCAAACCTGGATGAGAATCTCACAAGGAACACACAAAGGACCAAAACGAAAAGAGAAATGATTTAACGATGTTTCTCCTTGGGCAACCAGCGTAGGCTCGTCAGTGATTCCATTGGTCGCGCTCCCCATACGTTATTAAACACCATCATACACTTTGATTTCCAACTTTGACTCACTCACAAATAGGCATCGTTCCGCACGGGTACTTATCCAAGTTACCTGCTACGGATTCATACTGGAGTGTTAATATTTCCAACAGGATTATGCTCCTAAGGCAATTAAAAATATATAAGTATATAAGTACCAGTGCGGAAGTTCTAGAGACTAACACTAACACTTTTAATCTTTAAGAGATTAAAAGTTAATTAAATCCATCAGCCTAGAGATTAGAAGAAAATTTAATCGCTCAGCTATTAAAATAATTAATCCCTGGAAAATTGTAATTAAATTTATTGCAAGTCAAGCCAAACAGCACTTGTTCTTGGTCAAGATTTCATTCTTAGCACCCTTTCTTGCGGTCGAAGAACCATTTGGCGTAGAAATAAAGTGATTTTAAAATTAATCTCTTCTTAAAGTGCATAAAGAGTATATAAACCTCGGGACTAAACCTTTCGCCGCGGGATTAAAAGTAGTACTTCAGTCTCTAGGTTTATAATGTATTATATATTCGTTTTAAAGTTGAACAACCCGTACACACGGTTACGAAAGGTGAGAGACAAAGTAGAAAGAGTAGAGGGTTGCAGATTGAAAGACTGCGCCATGTTGTTTTATTTTTTTTTATTCTTTTAAATAAATATAATTTTGTTTTTAAATTATTAATTAACAAGATATTTTGTAAAAACGTGAGGCTGCTACGATAAATTGTCTCGTAGAGTCGGGACTTTAGCGTAACTGTTTATAGAAGGTCGAGCTCAGACTTTTTGCAGTTTTATTAAGAGAGCTACGTTAATCGGTAGTAAAAGTTTGTGGAATAAAAATAAGAAAATACTCATAATCACTGTCTTACACCCTTTAAAGGCAAAATTTATCATTAAACTTGGGCAACAGTAATTTTTTTTTCATACTGTATTGTAATATACTCCAGTATGTTATCGGTTTCAATCCGGGAAATAAAATATTACACCACTAGTTCGGTAAAGTAACTAAAATAAATAAAAATAAAATAATGGACGATACACGGCCGTAGAATGTCATTAAAGTACTCGTCTGAAAATTGCGGACTCGGCTCCTTCGTCACCTTGTCCGTAAACATCTAGACTTGTATTTTAATAGAGCATTTCCCGACCTTATAACGTAAATTGCTATTACATTATTTAGTAGTTTGAGTGCATCTGACCAGGATGTGCGAACGCCTAAAGGCCCCTACGTACGTACATGTTTTAGTACAACGCAATACGTAATACAACCTAATAAGCAAACAACAACGCGCTCGTCGCTTTACCTAGAGCCGTTAGCGCAAAATTGTCATTATTTTGGTTAGTGATAAGATTTTGTGGAAGGAGGAATACTTGGGCGTAGCAGCAGTGGCGTGCGACTATATGCTGAAGAAAAAAGAGAAGAAAAAAAAGAAAAAGCGTCGATACTGGTCTAAAAATATGCTTTTAAAACGACAAGCACTTTTTCGCATTCATCTTCTAGAAGAATTGAGATTATAACCGGATGACTGGCGCAATTAATTATCTTACGATGGACCATATACAGACCGCTTCAAGCTACTGCGAACATAGGGCGGAAGAAGTCTAATTTGCCAGTGTACGTACATGCAGAGACACAGCACGCCTATCAGTGAAGCAACCAACACTCAGGCTTTCGATCGCCATTCGCTGCCGTTCGCCTTGTATTTAGTACGCCTCTAACCACGGTGCTGTGTGGAGCGTAGTCAATGAAACCGGAATTTGGTCAATAAATACGCAAATTTTTATAACGTAATTTTCTTATTTTTTGTCACTGATAAATAAGAGCGTTTTATTGTCAACTGCTCAGATTTATCAGTGACGACGTGTTACAATGAAAATAATAAGGAGAAACAAAATAAAAGCAAGTTCTCAAAATAAAACAATACATTCTAAAAACCAAAAAGATTCTCCCAGTCAAAAAAAAATTAGAGCAAATGTTCGAAAAGTCCTCCTTGCTCGGCTAGACAATATCCGAGCCTACTATAAAAACCCCTTCTAACGTTTCCAAGCATGTTAGGGGTGATAATTTGAAAGGCTTCTTCAAAAACAGATAGAAGTCATTAGGAGCAAGATCGGGAGATCGAGCTGGCCATAAAATAGTTCCCCGTGTACTTATAACCCGATTAGGAAGTACATTATCAAGATATTCCCTAACAAGGCCAACATTGTCAGCCGAACAACCATCTTGTTGAAACCATGTTTCACCAAATTTTACACCTAACAACTGCCTAGCAGTTGGAATAATGTGCTGCTGCAGTAGATCCAAGTATCTAGGACCATTCAAATTGCAATTGCCGTTAATAAAAAAATGGCCCAATTACGTGTTCCCCTATAATACCCCCCCCCCCCAAACATTTAGTTTTTGGGGATACTGTGTTCTTACGTCAAAATACAAATGCAAATTTTCCCTCGAACAATATCGAACGTGTGTTGGGTTATGACGATTTGACCATTTGACCATCTGCACTTTTTCGGCAACTTCGTAGACATCCATTTTTGGTTTTAAAAATGTATTATTTCAATTAAGAACTTACCCATCTGTTTCTCGAGCAAGGCAGAAATAAAACAAAATAATAAAAACAAAATGAATTTCCAAAAGATAACACTGCAGCGTGCTTCGAATCCACATCGGTCGTACGGCACGGAGCGTAAATTGGACTTGATTCCCCCTATGTTCGCAGTAGCTTGAAGCGGTCTGTCTACCTAGTAGCCTGCCCCTTCCTGTATGACCGTGTTGGTGAGGTTTCGCTTTATCTATTTTTTGTTGTGGTGGGTAAGCCGCCCAATTCTCCTAGTCCCTACTTAAGCAATCTATTATCTTGTTGTTATCTTTGACCTCATACTATCGTAACTGCAGCGTAGTTTCTGTTTATGCTTTTGAAGAAATATCTCACGACAATAAAGGACCGTAGCAATGCGGCAAGTGCTCAATAAATGCCAACTAGGAAATCCAGGTGCATCCGAGAAAAACTCTTGCTAAAAGCGAATAAAAACAGGAAAATGCAAAGCAGGAAAAATATTTTAAGGGCATTTTTTATTATTAATTTAGTTATTGGTAATCGGACGAATGGAAAAACGAAATGTTTTAAACATGTTTTTGTAGCCGCAGGACTAGAACCTTATTAAAAATTTTATTTAAATGAAAGCAAATAAACATTGTGCCGAAAATTAAAAAAAACTAGATGTGTCAGCTAATTTAATAACATTTATACATAACGTGTTTGGTGCCGAATTTTGACGATTCATTTAATAGTTAGGTTATAAAGACTTTCAACAAAACACTGAACCGACTTCCAAAAAGTATAAAATAAAATAGTTTTTATTTAAAGGGATAGGTTGGATGGAGTGAAAAAAGAAACACTAGATTCCTTGTTTCCAATGCCGACGTTTGGACTTTTTATAGAGTCATCATCAGGGCACTACAAAATGGATACAGAAAATAGTTAAAATTTCAAAAACAACACAAACAAACACGTTTTACTTTTTAAAATTACAAAATTTACAAATTAACTTTTTTTAAACAGAGGGAAGTATATAAATCAAACTGTAGATGAGAGCCACTTAACAGAGTGAGTGAACATGATGACTAAAGAAATTTAATTTTCCGGTGAGTACCTACATAGAGTTGTAATAGCGCTTTTCTGAAAAAAAGGACAAAAATGCTGCTTTTTTTTCAAATTGTAATATGTTAACTTTTTGTTTGTTGGCGGCGTTATGCGGTTTTTATTACTGTTTTTATTAAACTTAAAAAAATAATAGAAAAAGAAAAGGTGTCTGTTAAATGGTTCTCATCTACAATTTGATTTATATACTTTTTGTTTTAGTATAAAAGAAAAATTGTGTTTTTAATTATGGTTGTACTTACCTGTGTTTAAAAAAAAATGAATTTTTACATTTTGTAATTTTAAAAAGTAAAACGTGTTTGTTTGTTTTTTTTCTTAAATTTTAACTATTTTTTGTATCCATTTTGTAGTGCCCTGACGATAACTCTACAAAAAGTCGAAACGTCGGCATTAGAAACAAGGAATGTTTTTTTTGACCCCATCCAACCAATCCCTCCAAATAAAAATTATTGGGTCGCTAACCAACCAAGAAAAAATTAATTTTTATTTGAATATATAGGATGTGCCAAAAGAACCGCACTTTTTTAAATAAGCCAAAAATTTTCCGATTTTAATAATACTTAGGTTTTTAGAAAGTCAAAGCTTCAAAATTTATACGATCAATGTGAAACTTGACATTTCCTAACTGAAAATCCAAGATGGCAGACCTATTTGAAAAATAGGCATTTTAAACCTTCCTAGATATTTTTTATGTGCGACACGACAAACATTTTAAAAATTCGTACAAGAAATAAGAAATTTTGCAATATTTAAATGGACCAGAGTTTAGCTGCAAAATCAAGCTTATTAAGAAAAAATCTACTTTTTTATTTAACAGCAACAAGCAATAACTTTTTCAAATATTGATCCATTTTAATAAGTTTAAACTTTTTAAAAGGCACAGGCCTCAAAACTTATAGAACTTGCATCCGAAATGACATTCGTTAAAAATTTAAGTTGGCGGACTTATTCTTAAAAAAGGCATTTTAACCCCCCTAGAAAAAACTTTTTCTGCTCCACTCTATTCAATATTAATCATCGGTTACAAAGCCACATCCTTGTCAAGAACACCAATAAATTGTTTTTAAAATACGGACAAGAAATTAAGAAGTTTTAAATCTTTATATAGACCGAAGTTTGCTTGCAAAATCAAGCAATTTTTTCTTAATAAACTTGATTTCGCATGCACACTCTGGTCTATATAAAGATCTAAAACTTCTTTATTCCTTGTACGAATTTTTTAATTATTACATTGATGTGCTTGGAAAGGATGTGGCTTTGTAACCGATGTTTGAGGTTGAATACAGTGTCACAGAAAAAGTATATTTTAAGGGGGTAAATTATGCTTATTTTTTAAATATGTCCTGCCTCTTGGATTTTTAGTAAATATCAGTTTTATCACTAGTAGTAAATCTTGAAACTTTTGCGTTTTAAAAAGTTTAAACTTATTAAAATCGATCAATTTTTGAAAAAGTTATTGTTATTTAAACAAGTAGATTTTTTCTTAATACGCTTGATTTTGCAGCTAAAATCTTACGGTGGGATTTACTAAAAAGCTTTAGTCTATTTTAGAACGGTCCTAGGTTTAAGTGAAATTTTTGGTTTTAAGCATTTTAAACCCAACCTCCTTGAGTTCTGTACATAGTTTGATTTATAAAAAGAATTTTAATAAGTTTGTTTATTGAATATTCATCTTAACACAATCTTTAGTTGGTTTAAGAAGAAAGTTTTAATTTAGAAATAAAGAAAATTAAAAAATTTAAACCCACTCGGGGTTATATGTAACTAACTAACTAATTATAACTTACCCTTGATAATTAATTTTTCCAATTAATACTTGGTGTCACATAATGATTTAGATGGGTAATAATAAAATAAGTAGTAGATTAATTTTTATTTATTTAAAAGGTGTTTTTATTTATGAAATGTATTAAAAAAAAAAGTTTTTTTACATTTATGTTACTGTCGAAATGTCGGTTTAAAAATATTAGCGTTGCGTTCAATCACAAACAGCGACTTCGGATCTTTTACCTCTGCTTGCACCTTGGCTTTTACCAACCTCTACTGATGAAAGCTACCGCTTTCAAATGAGTGGGCTTTGACTGAGTTTTTAGATAACCTCAATGTTTTACTTTCAGTTTGTAAATAAATTAATATAGTTGTTTTGGGTTTTTGTGTTTGGCATATTTTACGTGCATAATCAGTGACCTTCACTTATGTTTGTCTTGCCTCGTAGTGCCTTCATAAATATATTTTTGCGTATGTATAGGAGGTGTTTTATTGGGTAATAAACAACTTGTGATATTAAATAAGGTAAACTAATCTTTGCAAAAACGGTTACTTAGGGAAATTATAAACGAACTTATTACCAAATGCCACAAAACAATCCTTTCTGGGGGCTATAAATTTAAACCACCCCCCTTAGGTGTTCTAAAAAATCACCAACTTTATAACCTCAAATCCAAATAATGAAGCTATTATGTGCCAAATTTTTGGTGTATTCGCCATTTGCGATTTTGAAACCTGTCAAAAAAAATTAGTTTTAGGGCATTTCTTCTGAAATATGGTGTATTTTGAGAAAAAAGCAGTTTTTCAGTGGTATTTTGCAATAACAATACAAAATAATCAATTTTTCTGTATGTGTAAGTGTTTTTTCAAAATTGGTTTTAAAATTCAGTACCCCCACAGGTGTAAATATTTAGACCTGTGGAGGGTACTATTTTAGATCTTAGTAAATCCCGCTTTAAAACATTATTTAAAAATTGCAAACTTCCTTATTTCCTGTCCGAATTTTTAAAATGTTACATCGATGTGCTTCGAAAGAATTTGGCTTCGTAACCGATGTTTCAGATTTATTGCAGTGTCGCACACAAAAATACCTTGGGGGGGGGGTTAAAAATGCCTATTATTTAAAGAGGTCCGCTATCCTTGATTTTTAGGAAACGTCAAGTTTGACATTAGTCCTATAAAGTTTGAAGCTTTCCAAAAAGCTAATTACTCTTAAAATCGGACAATTTTAAGCCAACTTATAATCATTTAAAAATGTGCCGTTTTTTTTGCACACCCATAAAACCTAACTTTTTTAAAGTCGGCGTACATATATACCTACCATATTTTAGTGGACTACAAATAACAGGCCGTCTTTAAATAAGTTGGATTTTAAACATACAAATAAAAATTATTCTATTTTATACTTTTTTGTGTACGTTTTTTTGATGTCAGTTCAATTTTTAGTCAAAAAGTTTTTATTTTTCAATTTTTAATGCTATTCTAATATATACCTACCTCCTGTGCTTCTTCAGTAGAGGTACCACTTTTAGATTATAGATTGTTTTAGTTTAGTATAAAAAATATACAAAACGGATCAATTTAATTAAATTATAATTATAAAAATTAATTATCCAGGAAATTACATTCCTTACGGACCCAATGAGCATTTTTGTCTATATAGAAGTTACAGCAAATAGTATAAAACCTTCATAGAATAACTAAAAGTTATATTATTTAGTGTTGGTGATAATTTTATAACTCTAATATATCTCTTGAATGAGTAAAAAAGACTTGAAAAACAACTGACCAACACCATCTTATAAAAATTTATGGTACAAAGTAATAAATAGAAAAACCATATATAGAGTTTATACAAATTCCTTATGAACCCTCAAGTTTAGATATTATTATAAAAAGATTTTACAACTGTTCTAACAATACTACATAACAAATTAAAGGTTTTTATCGATTTAGAAATATAAATTTTCCATCTTTCTTCCCTTGGCATGTTATGTATTATTATTTTTCTTTTTAAAATAAAAAAATTATAAAATGGTGTTTACCAATCTTCTAAAATAAATTAAAATAAAAGTGAGATAAGTTGAATATTTATATACTATAGGTTAAATAAAAACTGTTTTCCCAGTCATCCTACTCTGATAATCAGCTGTGGTCCCATGTGTACTGTATAGTTTTCGAATACACTCACAAAATTTTCATGGGCTCCAAAAATACTTGATAAAACGGGGGAAAAAAATATTCACTTAAATAATACTTTTTTTCGCATATGTTTTTTGCTTTCTGGGAGAAATATTATATTTTTTATTTTGTTCTTAACCCTAAACAAGCAATATTTACGACAATACTATAAAAAAACAATACAATTGTACCACTGTTTACCTCTTTCAACACTATTTTATCAACGTTTTAAAACATGATGCTATTTGGAAAAAAAGGCTGCAGATGGCGCAGTGTTGAACACTGAAGGTCCGTTTCTGCGAGCTTAACATAGTTACCATTGTTCTCTTTTCCTAAATGTATTTGTCTGAGAGAGATCCAGCATACTACACATACCAGGAAAAATACCTGTCTGCACACCCTTCAACCCCGCATAACTGTCAAAGAGGATAATAGTAACTGTGTCAAACTCGCAGAAATGGACCTTGAGGCTGCGTTCCGTCGCGTCGTAATTGCCGCCGACCAGCCGTGCGCACTGTATGCACTCGAAGTTTCACGGTGCATTTTTGCGAACTTAACACGGTTACTATATTGTTCTGTTTTTCTAAAACCCGGTTCCCAAACACGGATCAAGTAGTTTAAGCGAGATTTGCCTATACAAGTTCATGTCGGTCCACGGTATAAGTTTTTTGAGTCAGGGTGACCGCGTATGAGAAACGCTGGTCGGAATCGGGTGTAGAATGCATTCGATCCCGATATCTGTCATCGAAAACTATCTCAAGAAGATTTGGATGTCTTATCTCTCTCGGATTAATGTAATTAAAACCAGATAATGATGGTATGGTATCTCGCAAAAACGCGCCCTTTGATTCCACAAAAACTTACCTTTTAAAGTCGCAAAAACGAGACATTTGATGTCACAAAATTAACCTAAAAAATCTTGTATGTTTTTTTATAAATTAAAATTGTTTTTTTGTTGTAAATCCACTATACAAAGAAATTAATAAAAACATTATAGAAAGAATGGCAAAAAAGGTTTATGAATGAGTTCATAAGAATATTACAGGCACCAATTTATATAATTATCTATTGTGTGTGAGTTCCCAAGTTTTTATAAGTGTGTTAATAGCAACATTTTTAAAACCAATCTATGTATCTTTAATTGATAGTTACTTACGGTTTTATAGATGGGTTAACTGAAAGAGTTCAAAAACCAATTTATATAACATTTGTTACCGATGACTTTAATTTTTATAAAGATGTCCGTGGAAATATTGTTAACACCAGTTCTATGTCACCTTAGGTTACCATCAATTTAGAAAATTTAATAAAACAAATATACAAACTCAATTCCTGTAGGAAACCTCTAAATACCCTAGGGCATTAATGGAACCCTATTTATAATAATTATATAAATTTTTGTCACCAGAGGTTTCTGAAAATGCTCATTGGGGAGTATAATGGGCCCGGAAAAGCACTCCAAGTATACAAACTAAAAGCACGCGAATAAGCCACAAGTAACGGATTTTAGACTTTCCCAACGATGATGGTCTAGAATGTGATGGGAGAAATATGTTTTTGAATAAAACGGTACCAAATCGGAGCTGTTCTGAATCAAATAAAAAAGAATTATGAAAATTGCTGAAGGCTTGTGAAAGTTATGGTGCAGAAAAATAAACCCTTCATGGAGTTCAGTGTATCTGGAGATGTAGCCTGAATTAAGGGCAGCATACAACTTCGAGTGCGCCATTTCTATTCATATGTAGCACAGGTTCCCAAATTAAAGTCAACTTTCAACATCGGATTTGTCTTTTTAAATCATTGGTATTAGTCAAAAGTGGCAATTTTCTATGCTTGTTTAAAAAAAAAATCTCATACATGCATTTTTCCTATCTCGCAAAATTTACTTTTCTAATAGTGTATGTATTCCAATCATTAGTTTAAAATTGAGGGTATGCATCAGACTGGTTTTGACAATAACTTTGAAAATAAAAAATGCTACAAATTACAAAATTTACGAAAGCACAAATTACCACTCGAGTTATAGAAGACGGCTGGTCTGTTCTGTAAGGAGAGCAACCAGTTATCATTTTGGGGTTGACAAAATAACGATAGTACGATCGGAAAAGCGCTGGATACAGAATAATTCGATGAACAGAAAACATGGATCAGGACGAAAGCCTGTAAGTTCTGAGATACAAGATGAAAGGATTATCGACCACCTCAGACAAAATCCTTTTGCCACGTCCGTTAAAGAAACTAATGTCACGATGTTCCCAGGTTCCTTATCAACTATTAACGGAACTAGCGGACTAAAAAATCTGAAATTTTCTGTCGAGTTGGTGCAAAAAAACCTTTTTTAACAGCAGAACAAAAACAAGTCAGGCTTATTTTTGCATTAAATAATGTTCTTAGTGATGTTTACTTCTGGGAGAGGGTGATCTTCACAGATGAAAAGTTATTTCAGTCATCTTCGAGCAGCAGAAGAATTTTAGTGTATCGTCGACCATATTCTAGGTTTGATCCAAAATACACCAACCAAATTAAGGAAGCTGAGCATTTTTCAGTGAATATGTGGGGCTGGTTTAGCGCTAGAGGTTTGGGTATGTTTTGGCAAATCGAAGAAAGATTCAACAGTCAAAGATATGTTAAGATTCTTGAGGATATTATGTTGCCATATGTGCAGATATTTTAGAAAAACAACAACTTCATTTACCAGCAGGACAACTGTCCCGTGCACATGGTTAATATTGTTCGCCAGTGGTTTGAAAACAATAATATTGAAAATCTTCCTTGGCTATCCGACAGCCCTGATCCCAACCCAATAGAAAATATATGGTGGGCCGACTTAACAAAATTATTTATCAGAGAAACTGGAGCTCCAAAATGCTAGTTAGAGTTAAGCGATGCAATTCATCGCGCATTGGACGTGCTCTCAGAATATCGTGAATATTTTTATTGGTGCGACCACTAAATAATAATTTTTGTTGTTGTTTTAAGTAATATTATATATTTAGTTGTTTCCTTTCCGTTGTGTTATTTTGAATCCATCGTTTTCTTCATTCTTTTATCGTCATTTTATCAATCCCAAAATGAGTGGTCGCTCTCTTTATAGATCAGCCGTCTTCTGCAACACGAGTGATAATTACTTTTTTGCAATTAATAAAGAGTGTTTTTAAATATATTTATGTGCTGTTTAAAAGGCGATTTTTGGTATCAATAAATAATTATATCCGAGATTAAAACATTATTTTAGAGACAAGAAACTAAACTCAAAATTCAAAAAGAGTATATTTTGGAAATTCTAATAATTTTTTTAGTATTGCCGTGAAAGTAGATGGATAATATATTTTTACTTTTTTAAAAACGGGATCAAACTAAAGCTCTTCTGAGTCGAATATAAAAAGTATTATGGAATTCGGTTAAGCCGTTCAAAAGTTATGCTAGAAATCAAATCTTTCTCGGGGTGCAATAGGCCTCGAAAAGTAGCCCATCTATCCAAATTGAATTCAGCATGCAAAGTCGGATTTGCTCTGTCTTTCTAAATCACTGGTATTACGAAAATGGCAATTTCTTATATAGTGTAGGGGCATATGTCGATAATTTCTATCCCGTGGGATTTTTTATGGAGGAGTTTTGTGACTATGTAGGATTGATAGCTCTTTAGTCACAAAATCAAGTGTTGCCGGCTGTTTTGTTTTCAACCATGTAGAAGGGGTTGATATAATGACATCTTTCAAGATGGCGGCCAAAAATTATAAAAAATACAACTTTCGCAAACCGGGGAATGATTATACTCGTTTCCATATAACTCGAGGACGAGGATTCCAAAAAATTTACTTTTAAAGTCATCTGACCTTAAATGACCCTGAAAATCGCAAAAAACAAGATTTTTGCTATTTTCTTTTCAAAAAATCTTAAGAATTCGACGTTTTTTCAGACCAACTTCAAATGTACCCCAAACTATTAGGGATGTATGCCGAATCAGGTCCTTAGAGTTTGATGTAGTTTGAAGGTTCATGACCTTGAAAACTACCTCAGCAAAATTAACAAATTGCAAAAATATCATACTAGAGGGCGCTATTCATCAATTATTAAAGCCAGAAGAACCAAATTGGGTAACAAAGATAAGAAGATTAAGTCCAAAAATTCTGTTGAAAAAAATTTTGTTCAGCTGTGGCGCGTTTCAATATGGCGGCTGATATCTCAAAATAGAGACCTATAACCACATTTTATTTTATCCAATTACGTAAAAATGTAAAAATAAAAAGGTGGCCATCAATTCTTGTTAACTTATCTCTGCTTAATATGAAAAAAAATTAGTTGATGCATGACTTTGATTGACCTTGAAAAAACCATGTAAAATTTAAAAACCAGCTTTTTGTAGTGTTTTTTACAATTTACAACTACGCAAAAACTTTAAGTGCCGGATATGAAATTAACACCTTAGCCATAAATAAACACTTAATTTTAAATCTCTCTACCATTCCTTTCGATCTGGCGTCCCAGGTGTTTATGCTATACCCCAGTAAAAATGACCTATATGCCTGTTGTTTTCGTTCTACTCACTTGTCTAGCAAACAAAGTCATTTAAGTTACCTATAAAAGAGTCAGCAGAAGTTAGATATACATTACCATATGCTGGACCAGGTGTTTTAGATGCCACTTTCCAAAATGGCGGTCGAAAAATCATAAAAAATACAATTTTTGCAGCCGGTGCGTAATTATATTCGATTTCATATAACTCGAGAACGAGAATTCCAAAAAAATCACTTTCAAGGTCATCCGACCTCAAATGACCTTGAAAATCACAAAAAGCAAAATTTTTGCAATTTTCTGCTTAAAAAAATCTCCATAATTTAACGTTTTGTTACACCAACATCTGGTATGCCAGATCAAAAAGAATGGCAGGAAGGTTTAAAATGAAGTGTTTTTTTATGGCTAAGATGTTATTTTCACCTCCGGCACTTAAAGTTTTTGCGTAGTGGTAAATTGGAAAAAAACACTAGAAAAAGCGGGTTTTTCAATTTTACATGGTATTTTCAAAGTCAATCGGGGTTATGCATCAATTAAATTTTTTTTTCATAGTAAGCGGAGATATGTCAACAAGAATTGTATATATGTCAACAAGAATGTGGTTATAGGTCGCCGTTTTGATATTTCAGCCGCCTTATTGAAACACGTCATAGCTGAACAAATTTTTTTTTAACAAAAATTGTTGGACTTGATCTTCTTATCTTTTTTGCCAAATTTGGTTCTCTTCGCTTGAATAGTTGATGAATATCGCCCTTTAGTATGTTATGTTTGCAATTTGTTAATTTTACTGGAGTCTTTTTCAAGGTCATGAAGCTTCAAACTGCATAAAGCTCTAAGGATCGAATTTGGCACACATGCCTAATAGTTTGAAGTACATTTGAAGTTGTTGTTGTTTTTTGCGAATTAAAAGGTCATTTAATGTCGGATGAACTTAAAAGTAAATTTTTTGGAATGGATTATGGAATCGATTATAATCATGGCCTGGTTGCGAAAGTTGTATTTTTTATGATTTTTGGCCGCCATCGTGAAAGATGACGTCATATCAACCCCTTCTATACGGATTCGAACAAAACACCCGGTAACTAAAGAGCTATCATTCCCACATAGTCACAAAAATCCTGCCCCTTCACTAATATACATTTTAGACATTGTACTGATTTTTTGAGTATTGCAGTGACTGCCAGTGAAAGAGGAGGGTGACGTATATTTTTTGCAAAAGCAGGACCAGGTCCAAGTCTTCTGAATGGCATAAATTAAGAATTATGAAAATCCCTTAAGCCGTTTCAAAGTAATGCTGGAACAAACATTTAAAAATAAAAATACGCGTCGAACATATAATCTCGTCTTTTTTTGAAGTCGGTTAAAAACTTGAAGTGGAACTTATTAGGTACGAAACTGTTTTTGTTTTAATTTGTCTTTAAGTTAACGAGCAAATTTTTAAGCGTCTCAAAACGGTCAAATTAACAGAATTGTTTTTTACCTCTTTTGAGCTATTCCACTTATGCCCGTGTGCACGGATTCGGCTTGACATGTAAGCCGAGCTTAAGCTTTAGTTTTGGTTTGCAAGGGTGTGGAATATCATATAAATTGCACTTAAGCTGTAGTTAACATAAGTCTTAGAATTATTTTAGCTTTAGCACATTTAGAGGTTATAAAAGGTAGATTTTGGTTGTGTTTTTAAACAAAAGCCATTCATTTTATGAGTTTATAAAATTGTTAGTTGTCTTAAAATCTTTCTATGATTGGTGCCAAAGTCAGCCATTAATCACTTGATGGCCCTGTAATAATGGTGGGTGTAGGGTAGACAAAGCGATTTTTCATAAGGCGTAACGCTAATTAAAATGAAAATTTTGGGAAAGTGGAAAAAGGTGCAGATTAAACAAAATGATGTTTTTTATAGCAATCCTTTATGAATCGGGGAGAAACGAGCAGAAGTGAAGATCGGGACAGATCGGCTTGAAGAGAGTTAATTGCACTATCTGATTTAAAAGAGTTGACGTTATTTGTAATTTCACGGATACGATAGAGATAGGTAGAAAGATATTTCCACGTTTAGGAGAAGGGAGCCCCACTATATAGCACAATCATAATATGCCAACGTTTTTGTGAAAAATTAATATTTAGGTTATTTTATCCATCACTGACAAACAAAATGTCTGCCACATTGGTGACACTTTCGGAAATAAGGACACTTTATTCTCAAAGTTTTGAGCCACTATCATGTTATGTAAACTGATAATCTGGGTTTTATTTATTTTTTGTTTATGGTTTAAATAAATGTGTAGACAAACCAAGTGAATTTGAAATACGAAATTCGCCTAAAAATTCAAATTTTACATCTAGAAAATAAAATCAAAATTCAGTTTTTCAGATACCTTAAACAGTGTTTGCCATATTATGCTAAATAGCAATTTTCATTTTTATGGAAATCGTACTGAAATGAGGAATACTAGAGAAATGAGATTTTGCATACAAACTTAAAATTTTACTTCCAAATGCGCTACAGAGAGCATTTTTGAAAAAAAAATATTAATAAAAAAATTAATTCGAAAATTAAGAGTTGGCACGTTGTATCCAACTGGGAGTCACATAATTAGTATCTGTGCCCTCTAGCACTTTTTGTTTGGCCAGGATTTCCAGAATACGATGGGGGTCCTGGTTCTTAATTGCGAATTTTGTGTTTATGGTTAAAATTTCGTCAAAATACTTGTTTTCCCCCAATTCAGAAAGGATTACTATCACTTTGCTTAATCTGCACCTTTTTTCACTTTTCTAAACTTTTGACTTAGGTTAGCATTACGTCTTATGGGGAAACGGTTTGTTATTATATTTGTTAAGCTGCCCTGCCATCAAGCTGATTGTCTGACAGATCGTAAAAGTTTTTGCTGTTCCCTGGCAGGTAATTTACACAAAATATGTACCTACGGAGGTATATGCTTTGTGGTAATTTACTCGGTGATTCTTGTCTACTTTCCTCTACATAATCACCGTCAAAATTGTTTGCTGATAATTCATAAAAAAATTTGTTATTCATAACGGATAATATTTGGCTTCGTCATCTGCCTTTGCTTTCTATTTAAGTGGTAGCCCGCCCCCTGTATAGATGAGTATTTTTTTTCTTCCTTTACTTGCTTTCTAACATTTTTTGTTAGATTTTCATTCAGCTCTCTCAAAGAATCTTTGGTTCGGAATACTCCGTCCATCAATTTTGAGTTAAAAATATTTGAAAACTTGTTCCATGCAGAATCTTTTTGATGGCAGGTGACTGCGTCGGTTTTTTTTTCAAAATTTTTTTAAAACATTTGTAACATATTCGGAAATTTTGCAAACCAAGTAAATCTCAAGGGTCACCGTCAGTTTAGACGGCACTTGAACAAGTGGAGGAGGTAAGGGAAGTGGTGCACACGGGCAATAATCACTAAGCGTACTCATTGACCAAGCAGAAAAACATTCGTTTTTTACCGACAAACTTCCGTTACTGTTATCATATCCACCCGAACTAAACTGTACGTAATATTTTCCAAGATTTTAAAGCTGCACCTACTGTAAGACTTTAACACCGCGTAGAAAAAAGAAATACATAAAACGTTATTAATAAACTGCATGTCAATTTTGAAAATACTCCAGGATTCCCCCTTTCACGGTTTTCGGTTATCTCATTTTGATCCCACGCTTAGGAGGTGAGTTATAAATTCATTTTCCACGGTTTTATAGAATTGGAAATAACGACGTTTGCCTGGGGGCTCGAGTAAGAAAGGTATTGAAGTAAGGGCTTAAATGGATTTTATGCTTGGGTAAACGATTGTTTTAAATTTAGAAAGAAAATGTTAATAGTAACAATTAGCGGCGTGCGGGCCATGTACTTAAGAGAATCAGTGCTTCCCTTAAAGAAACATCATCTTCTTAAATGTGATTTTTTAAATAGTTCTTCAGATTGTATTAAAAATGCAAAAAATTATTTTAAGTCGTCTGCCCGTATGTCGTGTGCATTCACGGTCCCTTGAATAAATACGGTCTAGTAATTTTTAAACTCCGCCCTCCTGATGACGACACAAAGATAGCAGCTGATTTCATAGAAAAAAAATTAGGTTCGGTCTATGTTCTGACTTGACTTTTTCTTTTCTTTGGTGGTAGACGTTTGATTAATTTGAGGTTATGTTAATTGTTGTTGTTTTTGTTTTGTAATAAAAATTTAAATAATTTCTTCTTACTTTGTTTATTAGTTGGTATACGGGCGTCTACCATTTTTAATATATGAAAAATTCTTATTCAGCGATTCTACTTGCATTTTTTTATTGAATTTTAAGGCAATTTTCGCTTCCACAGCGGCGTTTGTGTTTTATTCTAACAGACCACATATAAATTGTTTTTAGTAAATTTCTTGCAAACCAAAGAGAGACTACCTGATTATATCATGAGTCAGTAGGTGCCTCTATTCAGAATTAAAAAAAAAATAAAATAGGAAAGAAACTGTATATTAAATAATTACTTATGTACCTTTGCTAATTCTAAACAGTTTCCAAATAACAAACTGCTACCTATAGCTAGGAACACACGATGCTACTTTAGTTTTCACAAGATAAGAAAAGACGCAAGCAGATTGTGTCTCATTTTAAACTTTTATTAAAAAATTTGATGCATGAAAAAGATGCATTGTGTGTTCCTAGCTTTAGACTAGCAACTTAAATTGCCCTTATGTATTTGTACAGTGTGATCAATTAAACTTTCTTTTTAATTAAATTTGTGATTTTGTACCATCTGAAACTCACTGTGACTAAGGCTGTAACATTTCCGGAGATTTCATAATATCCTGACCAAACCTATTGATTAGATTTTTACAGATCAATTTTATTAGGTCTTTAATTATTAATTTATCTATTAATGTAATTAATGTAAAAAAGTATTTAATATTTAATGTGAAAAAGTAAAATCTGATTTTTTTTTCTTGTTTGGTTGGATAGACTGGACCCTACTTTAGTTTGATTTCGGTTGAGAGCTATTGAAAAATGATTTGATTTTTGATTGTTGGAAGGGGAAAGAGACCCCCTCTATTTTTATTTGACTACTTGTTCGACTATATAAAAAAACTCAAACCAAATGTGTCCATAGGGTCACGGATTTACCCCAAGCAACTAAAATTAAGTAAATGTGACTCTCTCAAAAGTTCCCAGTTAACAGACACACATTCATGGGCCATGTGTAATTTATGGTATATTCCATGCCTTGTTCCATGGTAAAACCTAGGGTAAAACACATATTTAAGAATTTTATCATCATTAGTAGGTATTTTAAAGGGTATTTTTGAATTATTTTTTTCTTGATATTGTTCAAAATTTTTATTTATAAAACAAGTAAAGTTTAAATCCTACCCTAAAAATGCTAGTAAAAATGCATTTATGAGATACATGTGGTTCATGGATGGGTTGGAGAAATAAAGCCCATGATCTATATGTAGTTTATTAGACTAATGTGTAAAGGAATATCCTTGGGAATGTCTATATATTTAGGTATTTTTATTACTTAAAAAATTGGTACTCGAGGTGAATTCTCCGGTTAATTCTCAGTATTTTTGAAACTATTCCACAAAGAACAAGAGGGGGATATCTTATGTACTGCAGTTTTTTTATCTAACTCTTAATGCCAAAACCTCAAAGTTGCCCCAGAGAATTAATATATAATATAATTTTCAGTTCAAATCAAGTAATCCTAATAAAGAATACATAATAGTGATTATAGATACAATTGCTAAACTTAGTGGATAACTTTGTGCATAAGTTGATAGCATACAATATTTGTTCCTTGAATTTGTCCATACCGCTTTTATTATAGTCAAATAAAGTTCAATTCTATCCTATTCTTTAACATGTGAATTATCCATTAGGTTGTGTTTGCCATAAGTGAAAAAAAAAGACCTATTCAGAGTTATGTAAACAGTGAAAAGTAAGATTGTCAGAAAAATAAAAGGTAATTATTTCATACACAGATTTATGGAGGTACCTTCCGGCGCCTTTTTTAGGGATTAGGGGGAGTTGAAAGATTTTTTTTGGTTGTTTTGTTTGTTTTTAGGTTAGAGTGGGTTGATTTAGTTAAAAAAAGAGACGCCCCTAAGTGCCCCCATAAAGAATTTTTCAGAAAAACGTCAGAAACCCGTAGGTATATGAAATAATTACGAAATAAAACTATCTGTGACCAATGATAATGGGCATAGTTCATTGAAGGCAAATAATTTTTCTTGCATCTTACTGCATCCTTACCCCAGCCTTATAAAACTCTGAATATGCCTTAAAAACTATAAAAAGCACCTACTTACCATATTTTTTTAGCAGCTTCTTTAAGGGTAAACCCAAGAGTTCTGATTGGAGATCCCGTTCAAAATCAGAATCCTCAAAGTGGTCACTGCACAAGTACTGATTACTTAAGGATGCCGGGTTCCAGGAAACCGAATTTCCAAAGCATCGTTCCAACCACAGCTTTCTTAAATTAACGTCTTTGGGAAAACCATAAAATGAAACTTTGTATTGTTTAAATTTGCAATCATAAAAATTGTTTTTGCATATGTCTACACAACACGTCTTTCCTCCTACAAACATAGTCAAAGTTAATCGAAAATTAAAGGGAAAATCACAATTCCGTGGGGAAAACTCAAAAGACAACCAAAAAAAAATCGCTTCCAGAACACAAACAAAAAAGACGTCACAACTACATAACCTAACTTTTGAACTAGGCGGGCGAGCGAACTAACTCCAATTCATCCGATGATTTTCGGGACGGAATTGAATACCATCAGATTATCTTAATTTCTCTTTGCGACAAAAAAACTTTATGCAGGACAAAAATAAATATTATCTGCTTATACGGAAAAACTTATACTAGAAGATTAAAGCGAAAAAGAGATCTTGCATCACCCATTTAAACGAAAAAAAAGAAAAATCAGAAAATTTATTTTAATTTGTTAAACCTAACCATATATTTTTTTAATGGCGGACAAAAATCAGCTGCTATCTGTGTGTCGTCACGAGTATGAAGAGTGGGGCAAAATTACTAGACCGTATTTATTCAAGGGACCGTGGTGTGCATTTGGCTTTTCAATACTCTAGAAAAATCTAGTGAAAGCTATTCCCATTGCTAGATTCTCTGTAGTCTGCAGTTATAATATAATACGCCGCCCCGGCAGCAGCAGTATGCCTGCTTGGGTGTGCGTCCAGAGGTCATTGAACCTGCTGAATGCAATGCGTGCTTTATATACTAAGAGCCAGCTCGAAAAACTAACGTCATTTTGTACCCGATTTATCATGCATGCGTTAGACGGAGGGGTCGGTAAAAGTAGAAAATTTACATATCAGCCACCACAGACCGATGAAGGAGAGGGAGGGTGGTCCATCAAAGTTGGAAATTTTGAACAAAATTAACCTCATTTGTACAAGGCTGAAAATGCACAGTATTATAGTAAATGATGTCTGAAGAAACGAACGTCCATTGGCAGACATCCTGGTGGAGCAGAAGACGTCGGCAGACGACGTCAAAATTGTAAAAAATTCTAAAAAATAACGTCATTTGTACATGGATGAAAACTCACAGTATTATAGGGAAGGACGTCATAAAAAATAAAATGTTATTGGCAAACGTCCTAGCGGAGCAGAAAGTTCCGACAGATGGCGCAGTCGTAAAAATAAAAAAAATACTTTATTTTATGTACGATATTTTGCGCATAGAATAGGTGAAAAAAGTGTTAAAAATGGCCAAAATACAAGTCTTCCTCCCCTCAAACCGGAAACTGGCGGGGAGGTGGTCCTACAGAGCCGGTAATTTCGTACAAAATTAACGTAATTTGTACAAACATGAAAATTTGCAGTGTTATAAAGCACAACCCCTTGAAAATCAAGTTGCTATTGGCAGACTTCCTAGTGGAGCACAAACTGCCAACAGATGGCACTAAAGTCGTAATAATAAAAAATTGTCATATCTTTATCTTCATTAATCTCAATTTGTATATTGTCAAAATTATGTACTAATTAAGTACTAATTTAGTCCCTTATTAAAAAATTTTGTACTTAATGAATAACGGAGTTATTCGAACTTACAAGAGGAGGGTGTGACTTGGCCCTAAGCTGAACCCCCCATGCTTAGGAGACAGATTTAATGAAAGGTGATATGTCATAATTTTGTAATAATTATATACTCTTAAAGAAGGGTACTTTCAGTTCACAAAGCCCATCGGTTCCTAAAGGCGCATTTACACAGACAAACTTTCCTTTGATGTTGAAATGCCGACAAACATTTACACGAGCCTCTTGAGCAAAATGTTCAAAAAAAAGTTCGAGCAAAATCTCGTAGAAAAAGACTCACGGAAATTTTGGAGAGAATGTTAAGCAAAATTTGTTTGAAGAAATGTTGGTGTAGAAATTTCTTACAAATTTAAATTTTATAGTGTTATGGGAAAACAAGGTATTTTTAATTAAGTGCTTTCCGACGGAAAAACGATTTGATGTCGGAATTCACATTTTACCTCATAAGCAACTTCGATTGACCTGATTTTTATAGGGGATATGCCAGTATACTTGTAACTTTTTTGGGGTTGTAAAAAACGAGAATAAAAAAATAATAATTGGCACTTATTTATTGCTGTTGCCTATAAAATGTAATGATAAAAATTTACGTTTAAAAGGATATCTCTTTATTTTACTTCCTAGTTTAAAACACAATACAATAATAATTAAGTCAAATGAAAAAACTTATATAAATTTTATTAAATCTCAAAAATATGAACAAAAGCACGTTCGGTCTAAATAATACCCATTTATTACCCACTTTTACAACCCTTCGATCCCGACGCTTGTCTAAAAAAATATAATTTAGCAGTAATAGGCTAGACTTCTGAATCGGAATGTTGCTCCTTTGCATATTGTTTGTTCAGACCTTGATTATTAAGGCGCATTTACACAGACAAACTTTCTTTTGATGTTGACATGCCGACAAACATTTACACGAGTCTCTTGAGCAAAATGTTCAAAAAAAAGTTCGAGCAAAATCTCGTACAAAAAGACTCACGGAAATTTTGGAGAGAATGTTAAGCAAAATTTGTTTGAAGAATGTTGGTATAGAAATTTCTTACAAATTTAAATTTTATAGTTTTATGGGAATTCATTGAACTTAACTGAAAATAGAAAGACTAAGTTTTAAAACAAGGTATTTTTAATTAAGTGCTTTTCGACGGAAAAACGATTTGATGTCGAAATTCACATTTTACCCCATGAGCAACTTCGATTGACCTGATTTTTATAGGGGATATGCGAGTATACTTGTAACTTTTTTGGGGTTGTAGAAAAACGAGAATAAAAAATAATAAATGGCACTTATTTATTGCTGTTGCCTGTAAAATGTAATGATAAAAATTTACGTTTAAAAGAATATCTCTTTATTTTACTTCCTAGTTTAAAACACAATACAATAATAATTAAGTCAAATTTAAAAACCTATATACATTTTATTAAATCTCAAATATACGAACAAAAGCACGTTCGGTCTAAATAATACCCGTTTATTACCCACTTTTACAACCCTACGATCCCGACCCTTGTCTAAAAAAATATAATTTAGCAGTAATAGACTAGACTTCTGAATCGGAATTTTGCTCCTTTGCATATTGTTTGTTCAGTGTCAGTAATCGACCTTGATTATTACATTAAATTGACAGTAAATATCTATCTTCAGCATTTTCATAAACCTTTTGCTTTTTTAAGCAACCGTTGGGGACTTAAGCTAACTAGGTAAATATGGTGTGAGGAATTAAAAAGAAACAATTAAAGCTACGGGTAAAGTAAAGTTACAAAAATATGTTTAAAAAAAAATCCCCTCCCTACCACTCCTCATAAACGTGAGGCGCGGATTACCGCTTAAAAGTGCAATTTTTGAGTTTTTTAAATAATTTAAAATAAAAGTTGGTGTTCCATTTTTTTACAGAATTGAGATCACTGATCACTGATGTAAAATTTTATTTATTCTCATCTTCAAAAATATGTTTCCCAAACAGATAGCAATAATTTGCTCAAAAATTTACCCGAACAAAATGTTTAAAGAAAAGCTCACAAAAATGTTCACGCAAAAAATTTTAGATCTTTTGCACGAGCTTTTGTTTGAGCATGTTCGTCTGTGTAATTGCGCCTTTACATTCAATTGACAGTAAATATCTATCTTCAGCATTTTCATGAACCTTTTGCTTTTTTAAGCAACCGTTGGGGCCTTAAACTAACTAGGTAAATCTGGTGTGAGGAATTTAAAAAAAACAATCAAAGCTAAGGGTAAAGTTACAAAAATATGTTTAAAAAAAAAATCGCCTCCCAACCACTCCTCATCATCGTGAGGCGCGGATTACCGCTTAAAAGTGCAATTTTTGAGTTTTTTGCCGATATTTGAAAAACTCAAAATTTTTTAAAAAAGAAAAATTTTTCTGGGTTGTTTTTTGAATTTAGAAAAAAACACTTGGAAATAAAAAAAACTCACAAGAAAATCACAAAAAAACCCCCGGGCGAAAAAATCCGGGAAATACCCTAAGAAAAAAATATTATAAGTAATCCATGTGACAAAACTGATAGCCAAGAATAATGTTTCGCTTGCCGTCGGCTTTTTTTCATAAAAATTTAGAATAAAAGTTGATGTTCCATTTTTTTAAAGAATTGAGATCACTGATCACTGATGTGAAATTTTATTTATTCTCATCTTTAAAAATATGTTTCCAAAATAGATAGCAATAATTTGCTCAAAAATTTACCCGAACAAAATGTTTAAAGAAAAGCTCACAAAAATGTTCACGCAAAAAATTTTAGATCTTTTGCACGAGCTTTTGTTTGAGCATGTTCGTCTGTGTAATTGCGCCTTTACATTCAATTGACAGTAAATATCTATCTTCAGCATTTTCATGAACCTTTTGCTTTTTTAAGCAACCGTTGGGGCCTTAAACTAACTAGGTAAATCTGGTGTGAGGAATTTAAAAAAAACAATCAAAGCTAAGGGTAAAGTTACAAAAATATGTTTAAAAAAAAAATCGCCTCCCAACCACTCCTCATCATCGTGAGGCGCGGATTACCGCTTAAAAGTGCAATTTTTGAGTTTTTTGCCGATATTTGAAAAACTCAAAATTTTTTAAAAAAGAAAAATTTTTCTGGGTTGTTTTTTGAATTTAGAAAAAAATCCTTGGAAATAAAAAAAACTCACAAGAAAATCACAAAAAAACCCCCGGGCGAAAAAATCCGGGAAATACCCTAAGAAAAAAATATTATAAGTAATCCATGTGACAAAACTGATAGCCAAGAATAATGTTTCGCTTGCCGTCGGCTTTTTTTCATAAAAATTTAGAATAAGGCGCAATTACACAGACGAACATGCTCAAATAAAAGCTCGTGCAAAATATCTAAAATTTTTTGCGTGAACATTTTTGTGAGCTTTTCTTTGAACATTTTGTTCGGGTAAATTTTTGAGAAAATTATTGCCATCTATTTTGGAAACATATTTTTAAAGATGAGAATAAATAAAATTTCACATCAATGATCAGTGATCTCAATTCTTAAAAAAAATGGAACACCAACTTTTATTTAAAATTTTTGTGAAAAAAAGCCGACGGCAAGTGAAACATTATTATTGCCTCAACTATCAGTTTTGTCACATGGATTAGGGTTACTTATAATATTTTTTTCTTAGGATTTTTCCCGGATTTTTTTGCCCGTGGTTTTTTTGGGATTTTCTTTATTAGTTTTTTTTTATTTCCAAGGGTTTTTTTCCTAAAGTCAAAAAAAAATCCAGGAAAATTATTCTTTTCCAAAAAAATTTTGAGTTTTTCAAATATCGGCAAAAAAGTCAAAAATTGCACTTTTAAGCGGTAATCCGCGCCTCACGACTATGAGGAGTGGTCGGGAGGGGGATTTTTGTAGCTTTCCTTTACCTTTAGCTTTTATTATTGTTTTTTAATTCCTCACACCAGATTTACCTAGTTAGTTTAAGGTCCCAAGGGTTGCTTAAAAAAGCAAAATGCTGAAGATATAGATATTTATTGTCAATTTAATGTAATAATCAAGGTCGATTACTAACACTGAACCAACAATATGCAGAGGGCAACATTGCGATTCAAAAGAGTGGCCGGCCTACTACCTGCGAAATCCAAAACTCGGGATAATAGATCGGCGACACAGTCTACTAAATTACTGCTAAGTTATATTTTTTAGACAAGGGTCGGGTTCGTAGGGTTGTAAAAGTGGGTAATAAACGGGTATTATTTAAACCGAACGTGCTTTTGTTCATATATTTGAGATTTAATAAAATGTATATAGGTTTTTTAATTTGACTTAATTATTATTGTAAAACACTAAACTAGGAAGTAAAATATAGGGATATTCTTTTAAACGTAAATTTTTATCATTACATTTTACAGGCAACAGCAATAAATAAGTGCCAATTATTATTTTTTTTATTCTCGTTTTTTTTACAACCCCAAAAAAGTTACAAGTATACTGGCATATCCCCTATAAAAATCAGATCAATCAAAGTTGCTTATGAGGTAAAATGTGAATTTCGGCATCGAATCGTTTTTCCGTCGAAAAGCACTTGATTAAAAGTACCTTATTTCAAAACTTTGTTTTTCTATTTTCAGTTAAGTTCAATGAATTCCGATAACAATATATATTTTAAATTTGTAAAGAAATTTTTATAGCCCCAATTCTTCAAACAAATTTTGCTCAAGATTCTCTCCAAAATTTACGTGTGTTTTTTTGTACGAGATTTTGCTCGAACATTTCTTTGAGCATTTTGCTCAAGAGGCTCGTGTAAATGTTTGTCGGCATTTCCACATCAAAGGAAAGTTTGTCTGTGTAAATGCGCCTTTAAGATTTTTTTGTTTGTTATAGAGTGTATAGCTTGATATCAAGGTACACCCCCCTCTGCTTAGAAGATTCGACCGAAAGTGACTATGCCAGAATTTGGTACTAATTATGTACTAATTTCGTCTTTTTCTAAAAAATTGCCTACTTTCAAGATAACCTGATTTTTTTTTTGTTTATGTGGGGTGTGCAGCTTGACATCAAGGCACACTCCCCTCCGCCAGGCAAGAGATTTCAAAAAAGTAATTATACCATAATTTGCTACTAAGTATGTATTAATTTCGTCCTTTTCTAGAAAATTGCCTACTCTCAAAAAAACTTTTTTTTTTGTTTTTATGGAGTGTGTAGCTTGATATCAAGGCAGATAAAAACAAAAAAAATAAGTTATCTTGAGAGTAGGCAATTTTCTAGAAGGGGACGAAATTATTACGTACTTAGTACCAAATTCTGGCATAAACGTTTTTGTTCGGATCTCTTTTCTAAACTCCGCTATTCACTAAGTACAAAATTTTTTAAAAGGGGACTAAATTAGTACATAATTAGTATATTATTATATCCAAATTGACTTTCGTTGAGGGGGGGGATGTAGCTTGATTTAGCCGATAGTTCGTCTTCACACAAAATAAAAATGTATTTTTGTATCGTCGCATTATTTTTTATTAAAAAAATATTAAATTATATAAATTATTTAATTATAGAAAAGTTTTTACTTTTTTAAATCAATAGATCGTACTTTTACCCTAAAGTGGGGACATATATTATTGTTTATTGTTTTTAATGAAACGACGCATGACTTAGTACCTTATTCTACATAGAAATAGTAAATGTACTTACCATTGTTATTTTCGGTACTGATTACATCTCTAACTGATGGCGGCATCTGCGCACCTTCAAACCCATTAAATAAATATACTTGACCCATCCGAAGTTTGTAGGATCCACCGACGTGAGTTTTTCCCGATGGGCATGACACCATAAGTAGGAAATGTACTTAGTTCTTAAGAGATGTTGCCCCAGCTCGGACTTACAGGGGGGAATACTAGATGCATCGAAATTTTTTGGCATTTTCTTTTGAAAAGATTCATTCACATTTTTAATTTTATAGTTTTCAACGAAAAAATGATAACGTTCTTTATTAACATCTTATATAGATTTTAAATTATAAATGTGGCATATGAAAGCTTCTAGCATAGAAATACAGACTTATCATCCCATCTGTCATTACTCAAATCAATGAACGCTTTCTCATACTTCTCTGATTTTGCCAACAGCTTATAGGGAGGTTGTTTTTCTTTTCGGTGGAATGAAGGATTGTAGTCACAACGGTCACCCGGGTTTTTTATATATCATCAACGTATAAAGGAGAAAAACTGAGAAAAACTCATTTTTCCCAAATATATTTTTAGATTTTTTTTTACAATTGGTATCGTACCCCCCCCCCCCAGAAAAAAAAATTGACGCACTTGCCGCAGTTCTTAAGGTGCGTTTAATTTCTTAACTTGATTTTTTTAAATTTTTATCCAGTATTTTTTGCCGACCGCCGGCGTTGTGAACATACTTGTTCGTTGTGAAATATTTTGATGTTTCTGTGTAAATTCTATCGCAAAAGTACAAACTCTTAGACGCCATCTTATTTCACACAGCCAAAACCACTCAAATAAATGTCATAGCATCGCGTCCAAGATCAACTATTTTTTCCATGGCCTGCTGAATGTGCATATGCTGATATTTTTTTTCTAGATTTGATCTAACTTAAACTGCCTCATTATGGAAGTGAAAAATGCATATAACTATGAGATACTATAACGGCCCAAGTGCCGCAAAATGTGTAACGGAAATAACTTTGAAAAACAAAGAAGAAAATTCAAAATGGCTTTGAAGCTGTTTGGGCCACCAGGCCATAAACCAAAAATCTACTGCGCATGCACTAACAAATCCGTGTCTGTGTGTCGTAGTGACTCCACGATAATTTAATGACAAGGTACTAATTTGAGTGACAGTGACAACAACATCATCTGTCCGAAAACTTTGATTTTATTTAATTGAATTTATTTATTATATTATGGATAAAACATCTCCAACCGCAAGTTTAACCTTACTCGAGGGTTTCAATCTACAAGATAAACCCGCTACGCGAGGACATGGCCCCAAGTGCTGAACCCACTTCCTGAGAAAACTGGGATATGTCGAAGTTTACATTTTTGACGAGGTATGGTTGTCAGTTGCTTTAACTTCTGACGCAATCGCCGCGCCTGCCCATAACACTCCTCATCTATGGGTTTTTTCCAGGCCAACTTGATTGGGAGAGTTACTATCGGTACGCACTTTTCTCGGGAAAAGCAAGGGAAGGGCCGTTATATTATCGCACAAAGATGGCACACCGGAGAGGGGTCTATTTTGGAAAGAGGGGTTGTTCTGTAGAGGGGGCGTCGGTTTGGGGGGAGGGCAATAATTATGCTCTTTTTTTGCCCTCATTTATCGCGCCTTATAATAATTAATTTTCATCCATGTAAAAATTACGTTAATTTTGTAAGAAACTACCGGCTTCGGAGGACCAAGCCCTCTCCCCTATTTTCCGGTTTGAGCGCAATTGATGTTTTAACACTTTTTTATCTATCCTAAGCGAAAAAAATCGTATATAAAATAAAGTCAATTTTTTATTCTTACAATTTTTGCACCTCTACTAGGAATTCTGCCAATAGCAACTTGAGTTTTAAGCGGTCGTGCCTTATAACTCTGTGAATTTTTATCCATATACAAATTACGTTGATTTTGTAAGAAATTACCTGTTCTGGAGGACCACTCTCCCCCTCTAGTTTTCAATTTGAGGAGGGCAGACTTATACTTTTGCTATTTTTGAACACTTTTTTTCACTTATTCTACGCGCAAAAAATCGTATATAAAATGAAATAATTTTTTTAACTACTAAGACGTCTACCGATAACATAACATTTTATTTTTTAAGACGTCGTGTATATTCATTTCATCCATGTATAAATGATATTTTGTAGTATATTTTACAAATTTGACGTCGTCTGCCGACGCCTTGTGCTCCACCAGGACGTCTGCCAATGGACGTTGGTTTCTTCAGACATCATCTACAGTAATACTATGCATTTTTAGCCATGTACAAATGACGTTGATTTTTTACAAAATTTCTGACATGATGGACCAACCGGTCTGGAGTGGCAGACGTGTGAATTTTCTACTTTTACCGTCTCCTCCGTCTAACGCATGCAAAATAGATTGTGTTAGTTTTTCGAGCTGGCTCATAGATAATTGGCGGGCGTAGAAGCTATCACTCAAATAGCTTATTTGCAGATTTAAACGACTATCGGTGTGTACAGGGTGGTCCAAATTCGAGGGGCCTCTATAGCTTTGGGCTCTTGCAGCATAGTTAGCCCAAAACTAATATACATGTTACGGGCTCGATTTTCAAGAGAAGTCGAAAACTAAAAACCGCATTGCGATATGTAAAAGCGTTTCTAAGCTACAGGGTGATTCTCAAAAATGTGCGATTTTAAAGACCTTCTACAACTTTTTTATTTGTAAAGATTTTCATAGAAAAATTGGGGGTATCTTACTTAAAGAAATATAACTTTGTGTGATATCTCAGAAACTAAAGGCTCTAAGACAAAATCGGTGAAACAGGTAAATTTTTCGTTAAAAAATCTTTTAAATGAAAATCTCTATCTCTACAAATGAAAAAGTTGTAGAGGGTTTTTAGAAACGCACGTTTTTCAGAATCACCGTGTAGCTCAGAAACGCTTTGACATGTCGCAATGCGATTTTTAGTTTTCGACTTCTCTTGAAAATCGAGCCCGTAACACGTATATTAGTTTTGGGCTAACTATGCTGTAAAAGTCCGAAGCTATAGAAGCCCCTCGAATTTGGACCACCCTGTACAGTGTACGTACGTCAACTTCAGCTGACTGAAATAATGCTAATGCTAATGTCATATTGTGTGTGAATGTGTGGTGTGTGTTAATAATAAAGGGTTTTTCAACTCTTAAACTTATTAAAAATTTCGTGAGACATTCACTGGTCACGAAAAATTTTTATGAAAATTGCTTTTAGTACATAGTGGAGTAAATTCGTAGGGATTTGCAAGAGAAAGCTGCACAAAGGGTATATTTTTTTATGTTTGGCATAGTAATACCTAATACCAAAAGCTAAAATTTCAGTCGAGGATCTCCTATTTTCCGGCTCCAGGAACCAAAATGGCGGCTGTTAAAGTTAGGGAAAAATTTGTGTTCTACGTTTTTAGAAAAATCAAATCGAAATCAATTGGGTAATAGTGGGGAGATCCCACTTAATCCAAACATATCAAAAAAAGTTGACACATGTCACTTCAAAACAAAATGGCGGCCAGATTTCAAAAACTTAGTTTTTCTTTTTACTGATTGGCTTTTTGATCTCACAATAAAAAAGATTTTAAAGAGTTTATATGCGGGTACAAAGATGGCGCTTGATATGTCAAAACATCATTAATAAAAAATATTTTTAGTGGAATGCTATTAGCGATGAGCTCGTCTCTGCTAAAATTTTTAGAAACATTTGATTTGACATATGATATTCAAAATGACGGCCAAACTATCGAGAAAAAAGTAATTTTTCCCTTCTGGTGTGGTATTTACACTAACGTCATGCAATGTATCAATTTATACTAAATCGACGACGCTTCTCTCAAAAATTGCAAAAAAATGACACATATCATTCCCAAATCAAGATGGCCGCGAGTAAAATTAAGAAACGTCGTATTTTTCTGCACGTTAGCAATTTTGCACACACCAAAGCAGTTTTAGAATGACAAACAAATTTTAATGATGCAGTTAAAATAGCGGGCGATTAGGTAAAAAAAAGTCTTTTTTTGGTTTTTCATTAAATTAAATACAAATCGCGTAGCAGAATATTGCGTTGCGCTAAGTAAGACATATCCATTCCATCCATCCAGTTAATATAGCTGACAATTAAGTAAACAAAAAATACATGGTAAAATATTAGATTTTATCAAATTAGAGATACACATTTTTTTTTAAATGATACATGTCATTTTCGTGCCAAAAAGATTAAAATTAAAAAAAAAACAACATCATTTTTCCGCCCGTTTACATTTTTTCCACAAACAAAAGCTGTTTTATGATAAGTTAAATTAATAAATCTCAGTTAAAATGGCAGAATTTATTATAAGTGCGAATTTGGCATATTAATCTAGCAACTGAAGATACGCATTTAAAGTCTAGATTCTTAAGGTGACTCAGTATATTTTAATTTGATTAAAAATACTAAAAAACAGTGTATATGTTGCATTTGTTGCTATATTCATATCGAACTCAAAACATTTTTGCTGAAAAATAATTAATATTTGAGAGCGGCTTTGTTTTAAAAGATGGAGATTAAGGGTCCATAGCTCTAAAAGCCCCGCTTCTTGAAACCAGTTTTTTAATTGGGAGATCCGGTTGTACTTGAGTGAGGGTTCACTAAAATGTAAATAAATCAGCTGTTTTATAAAAAAATTTGTCAGCCTTTCGTCACCCAAAACTTTTTGGACGACCATTAAAAGGTTAAAAGGTGTATTATGCAATTTTAATCTCAACAAGGACACCTGGGAAAGTTACTTTTCTCAAATTTATACTGGGAAACCTTCAAAGTTTTTTATTTCTTGAAATTTTTAATCATATACTTGACCCTGCCGTCGAATTGGGTGAACTATCCAGAGTTTTACGTAAATTCAAATCTCCTGGGTCTGACAGTATATCATATGAGTAAAAAATGCATCACATAAGTGGCCACTTTACCTTTGCAGTTTATTTACAAAAATATTTGAGTCAGATCAATAGCGTGGACAACTGCACACTAAATATTTTTACGCATATATTGCTTAGTAGATTATAGGTGTGACTGGAGCAGCATCCAATTATCCCGGAATCTCAGTCGGGATTCAGGAAGAAACTAGGTTGCATTGATAATGTTTTTGTATATTCGTTGATTCAAAATCACCTTTGCTTTAAAAAACCCAGAATATTTACTGCTTTTGTTGACTTAAGGCGTGCATTTGACAATATTTGTCACTCTTTTTGGTGTTCAAAACTAGATAAATTATACGTTGCTCTGCATTTTAATGTTGTTATACGCTGATGATCTCGTCCTGTTTGGTGACTCTGTGGCCGATATTCAGAAAAAACTTAACATTCTGGGGGAGCGTACTGAGGAAAAAAATCTAAAAATAAATTACAACAAATTAAAAATCCTTTGTTTTAATCGTTCAGGAAGACAAATATCGCTAACTTTAGAATAGGTATCAACATTATTGAGATGATTAATGAAAACATATTTTCTGGTGTTGTTTTCTGGCTCTGTCTGTTTTACAAATATGTCCGAACTTACTGTACTACGAGCATATCAAGCAGCGGGAGCGACCCTTAACATGACATGCAAGGTGAGAGTCGGAGCTTTTCACAAGGTATCCCGACATCTTAGCAAAAATCCAAACTAGCTTTTCTAAATCCTTGCTACGTCTTTCAAGAAGTACTAGCTCAGAAATTGTAAGACTGGAAGCCGGTGTACTCCATTTGTCTTTTTTTATTTTTAAAGTAATCCTAAACTTCCTAATCCAATGGAAAGTGTAAATTTACCTGTGAACTAAGACTAATACGGGAAATTTCCGGGTGGTCGTAGAAAAATATTCATCCTATCTCATGTGTAAGAGTATATTACATAATAACAGAAGAAAGTGACAAATTTGACAAGAGCGTGAATGTTGTGAACAAGGCGCTAGCCAAGCGAAACAACACGCGAGTGTAAGAAAGTTACTTCCTATCGAGTTGTGTACGCTATTTGTCCTACTTTTTAATTCAGCCAATAATCGTGAATGTGGACGTGCTTATTGTCTTTGTAACAATTTGTCGATGTTAAAAAATGCCGAAAATTTCAAATATCACCTCATAAAAAAATTGGCGGAAACGATTGCCAAATAGGCATAAAACCCACTCCATTAATAGCGTAATGGATTGAGCGTCTTAAATAAGGGTTATTTTTCTTGTGTGGTAGTCTCACCAGTTTCCTGATTGTACTTTTTAGGCTAAGCTACATAGGAAAAATACAGGAAAAAATTAGAAACCATAATTCTTTTTATAAACAAACTTAGGAGGGTCCACCGTTTAACATAATAAAAGTTTTTTTTTTAAACCTTCATCAAAAACTGATTTTAGTAACTGTTTACAGATAACTAGACTCAAGTGAACTGCGGGCTCAGACCTGTCTGGGGCTCGATTCTGGACGTAATAGAACGATCATACCCTGAGAAGTGATCCATCGCACAAAAGTCATGCGAACAACGCATGGTGGTCGATTTTCAGAAAAACTCGGACATAACTTGACAAATTAAAAAATTCAAAATGTGTCTAAATTTGCCCTTATATGGTTGTCAAGATACTAGGCGAATAATTGGCCAAAGAATAAACTATGCTTTTTACGAGTTTGATATTACGCATCAGTATTCAACAACAAATTTCAAAGAAGATCCAGAGTATGACAGTATTCAACTGTTGATATCTCGAAAACAGGCGAAGATCGACATAGGGTGTGTTATATAAAAATGCCTAGAATTTCAAAACACTATATACATAAAAAATATACTAGTATACTGTAACACTTATATATTGTGTCAATTACTTTAAAGTAAATTTGATTGTTCTAAAGTAACATTTGTAGTTTAATTTAGCCAATTAATAAATATGTATCTTTTACCTTCTTAAAAATGTCTTAAAGTAAATGTGAAAATTTACACGATCATCCTGTGTATCAGCTAAAAAAGAATAAATGCTTACTTATTTAAATATTGTAAACGACATAGGGTATGTTATATAAAAATGCTTAGAATTTCAAAAATAAAAAAATATACTAGTATAGTGTAACACTTACATATTATGTCAACTACTTTTTGCTGTTTTTACAAAAATCGACCACTGTGCGACGTCGTACTTTACGAGACGGTCAAGTTGGCCGTAGCATGCGCATTAGCAAGATCTGTCACGTGATGGTTTCATCCAATAGCGTGCTCTCAAATCATACGAGTAATGTTTTTCAAACGAGCTTTCCTACAAGTCCATACTACTGGGTTTAGTCAAGAGAACGCCTTCGCTAAAAAATTGTGGTTCGAGGCAGCTCTGCGCGTGCCCATAATAGATTGGTGATTCTTCGATCGTCTCGTCACTGCTTTTAAGCGCGTTTATTGGTTGACACTGCTTCCCTTCTCTCAGGCGAATGATCACTTCCTATGACTTCCTGAATCGGTACCCTGGCGGCCTGTATGTGTCTGGACAAATTTTAACTGACGATATGCAAATCGGCAATTCTGGAATGAAAGCTAACTGTATGTGAATTTTTTGGTTACCGATGCACAAAAACTTTTTTTTTTGATCACGAGTGCAAAAAAAGATTTCTGTCTGTTTTTTACCCAAAGTTAAAGAGAAATAGCGGAAAATAGTAATAATGAAAAAATCTAATTATTAGTGCCTAAGAATTAAGCAATTTCCGCTAGTTTTCACTAAGTATTTACGAAAAAGTCATTTAAAAATATCGTCAAAATATCAATTGTCAAAGATTAAAATGTCGCAACAATGTACGTCACCGAGTAAAAAGACACATCGCTATGGAAACGAACGTTATTTCATTTACGAGCCGCCTTGATTTATAGTGTAAAGATGGTGTGTTGCGATAAGTTCTCTTCGATCGAGATTTGTAAAAGTATTTTCTTGTTTTTCTTACATTTTATGATAAAGGTATTAAAAAAATAGTGTTAACAACTCGCGGCTAAACTGTGCTTTTTTTACTCGCGTTTTTTTTACCTCGCTGCGCTCGTTATTTAAACCAACATTTGTAAAAAAATACTATTTTAGCCACTAGCTGTCAAAACTACTATTTTCCTACCCCCTCAAAAACTGTCATTTCTAACCTCCAAAAATCTCTAAAAAAGCGTTTTTCCTGGATAACTTCTAAACGGTGACAGACTGTCAAAAGTGACAAATAGGAAAATTTTTGCATATTTAATTATCTATCAATAAGCAAATAGTGATAGAGTAGCTTAAACCACTCCTTCTAAAATTAAAAAAACCCAAGCAAAAATTATGCCAATGACCCAAATTATATCAGAAAATTTTTCAGGTGGCGTATTAAGAAATTAGAATTTTTTAAAGTCATAATTGGTATTGGAAGAGTAGGGGACCTTGGCTCTTTCATTTAAGAAATTTACTAAAGAATTATGATTTAAAAAAATTCTTATGTTATTACTAAAAGCAGCAAATACAAGCGGAAGTTGCCGTTGGAAATGCAATTTTATCTCATATAAGATCCAGTGAAAAGCGGGGTCTTTTTTTGTAGATGCCAGTAACAGTGACGTATCAATGAGGGTTGATACATTTTGAAATTTTCTAGGTTAAGAAAATTGGACTACGTCACTGGAAAAATTTAATTTTCTGACATAATTTATGTCATTGTTCTTATACTAACCCTGCCAATTTTGGTACTAGTAGGTTAAAAAATCTTGATCAAAATGCTAAAAAGCAATATGCAGGAAACTGTTCAATTTGCCATCATTTTTGCTTGGTTTTTTTCAATTTTTCTGGTATAAGAAGCAGTTTAAGGGTAAATTTGTATAAGAAATGCGCTTCTTCCAATTAGTTAATCTAAAAAACTGTTAATTGTATCGAATTTTCTATAGTGAAAGTTTAAAGCATTATCCGGGAGCCATTTCATGGATTTTGCATCATTTTATGTTTTTTACATAATTTGACGTATCCTAAAAATGTTAAATTCACGGTATCAATTGTCGATTATTTTAAAAAACTAAATAAAAAATATATATTATTTTTTTTAAAAAACGCAAATAGTCTGTGGGGGATACCAGAAGCCTCCGCTGTGCAAAAATTTGTTAATTTTTGATGTGCGGTTTATCTGTTTAAGTAAGGCAGAAGACACAATTTAAAATACAAGCTACTAGATACTAAGTAGTAACAGACTTTCAAAGCCGTTAAATCAATGCCGTAAGTTAAAATAAAAATGCTAGATATAGCAGATACAAAATACCAAAATTTTGGTATTTTGTATATTGTAATTTGTATCTCATTAACGAGAATGGTGCAAAAAAGTGAGGTTAGAAATCACTGTAATTTGTATTTAGTTGCCTGAATTTTCAATTGTACCTTCAGCTTAAATGAACTGTTTCTAGGGCTACACTATCACCATTTACTTGTTGATAGAGAATTAAACTTACAACATTTTTCCCATTTGTTACTTTTGAGAGTCTTTCACCGTTTAGTTGTTATACAAGAAAACCTCTTTTTTGGAGTTTTTTTGTAGGTTGGAAATTGACAGTCCCCGAGGAGGTAGGAATGGTGACTTTTAGTATGTTGAACGGTGGGTTCTAATTTTTGCCTCTATTCAGAAAATGTATATTCTACTTTAGGCACCTTTATAGCTCCCATTCTATGCCTTGTGTTTACCCATCTGTGTACCGGATCAATTAATGGTATCCTGCCTCCAATTTAATGGTAGCGTTTTATTGCTGGCTGAAATTTTTGTAAAAAAAGTCATCTGCTGATTTAAGTTAAGAAATTGAATTTTGCAATATGTAACAAAAAAAAATTAAATATTTAATAGTTTTTGTTTCTTTTGATAAACTCGGCACTCTTACATTCATTATAATATTTCGTAAACCTTTTTAAATATCGTTGGATACACCGTCTAAATCCTCAGTTTCGCCTTTTTCCCACTCATCCTTCTTTTATCATTAAATTTGTGAACTCCATCCTTCTCCATATCATATAAGAGGAGTTTAAAATCATCAAACGATTTCGCTCGCCACATAAAAGCAAAACACATTTTAGGTTTGGATCCTTTGAAAAATTGCGTCGAACTCTGTACAAATTAATAAACCCATTTTATTAAAGACTACAGTTTCGATTGGTCCGAATATAGAATTCTAGTTTGACCAATAGAAAAACAAGAGATAGAAGAGTAGGACTTTTGTTTAAAAGAACCGAGGTCTATGTTTCATTCTCCAGACTCACTTAAATAGTTAAGTAGAATCTACACAACTTTAAAAAAAAGTTTAGCATCTTTTAGCTCTAGAAAGTGATTGCCTCTAGAAAGTGATTGACTGAATACCAAGCAAACTAAAAGCTTTTAACTTATCCTATCCCAAGTTTCTTAGAAAAATCAGGCCTAATTTTTCTGCAGTTGCCGTCAGAGTTTTGCTGCATTTTTACCCAAATTTAATTTCTTTGGTTAAGTAAAAAAATTTTTCTTCATTAGGTATCATTTAAAAGCCACTTTAAGGCCAAAATTAGACAAAGATAATTTGGTTTTGAAAAATTGTGTAAGTTTACTAGCTAAAAAGTGTAACATCTGCCCAGAAGATAAGGGGTCCAACCGCCTTTGCTTGTATTGGGGTGGATTGGCAAGATACAAGCATTAACCCGGCACAAGAAGACCCAGAGCTCCATTCTCTGAATTCCACTTGGGTAATTCTCAACAGGTGCGTCCAAGCCGCGGGGGTGAACCCGACTGAATAAGTCGGTGACTAAATCCTGTTGGGGAACGTCATACCGCACCCCCTGAAACGCAGCTCTTTGGGGTCGGTGTGCCGTAGATAAGGAGCGCTTGGGTGAACCCAACTCTGGTTCGCTCTCGACTTCTGCGAGTGGTGAATGGGTGTGGGGGCCTTGGCTTAAACACCAAGGTCGCATGAATGAGGCACCACAATCAAAATCTTCCTCAGGAAACCAGGCCTACCTTGTTGTATAGTGCTAAGTGTGTGGCATGTGATTCTAGCCAATTTACTCGTCTGGGAAGGAACTCCAGGAGGACCCTCCGACAACCAGGAGGTAACAGAGGGAACCGAACACGTACCCAGTGGAATCTCTAAAGATAAGGATCAACAAGGAACTGTTCAAAGACCCAGTAGATATCCTTCAACACAAGAGGCCCGACAGAGAACTGCACAAGTACCCATTGGACACTCTACAAATCAGGGGCGCTTTCGAACGCCGCTGATGTAAACAAATTGACCAAGGAGCTCAGGAAGCTCCAGGCCAAAATCATGGTTAGCATGGACGATACAACCGAAACTGAGCTGACTAAAAAGCACCTGCTCGAAGTCCTTGCTCCGTCTAGGCACGAAGGATGTGAGACCAGCAACAGGGCTTCTAACAGAATACCGTTGCCTCAACAAGCAACTAGACACGCTGGGAATCGCCGGAGACTCAGTGAGTCGGTGATGCATGGAGGACGAAGAATCGTCCTTGCATGTCCTGCTGGAGTGTCCGGCTATGGCCAAGTCAAAAGTGTCGCACCTTGGGCACTATACAGGGCGCTTCAAGACACTGCAAACATAGGCCGGAAGAAGTTAAATTTGCCAGTGTATGTACACGCAGGGACACCGCACACCTATCAGTAGCGCAACCAACACTCAAGCTTGCGATCACCGTTCGCGGATTGAGTTTAGTATGCCTCTAGATACGGTGCTATGTGGAGCGTAGTCAATGAAACCGGAATGTGGTCAATAAATACGCAAATTTTTATAACGTAATTTTCTTGTTTTTTGTCACTGATAAATTAGAGCGTTTTATTTTCAACTACTCAGATTTATCACGAACAACGTTTTACAATTAAAATAATAAGGAGAAACAAAATAAAAGCAAGTTCTCAAAATAAAATAATACATTCTAAAAACCAAAAAGAATCTCCCAGTCAAAAAAAAATTAGAGCATATTTTCGAAAAGTCTTCATTGCTCGGCTAGACAATATCCGAGCCTATTATAAAAACCCTTTCTAACGTTTTCAAGCATGTAAGAGGTGATAGTTTGAAAAGCTTCTTCAATTTTAATCCGAAGTTGTTCCAAATTATTAGCTTTTTAATGCCCGTAAACTTTATTTTTGATATAACTCCACAGATAGAAGTCATTAGGAGCAAGATTGGGTGATCGAGCTGGCCATAAAATAGTTCCCCATGTACTTATAACCCGACTGGGAAATACATTATCAAGATATTCCCTAACAAGGCCAACATTGTGAGCGGGACAACCATCTTGTTGAAACCATGTTTCACCAAATCTCACACTTAACAACTGCCTAGCAGTTGGAATAATATGCTGCTGCAGTAGATCCAAGTATCTAGGACCATTCAAATTGCCGTTAATAAAAAATTGCCTATTTACGTGTTTCCCTACAATACCCCCCCAAACATTTAGTTTTTGTAGATAATGTGTTCTTACGTCAAAATACAAATGCAAATTTTTCCTCGACACCAATATCGAACGTGTGTTGGGTTATGACGATTCAATAATAGAAAAGTGCTTTTATCTGTGAAAAGAATAGATCTCAGAAAGTTTTTATCATGATTAACCTTTTCCATCATTGTTTTTCAAAATTCCATACGACGATAGTTTTCCTCCGGAAAAATTGGATGCGTTTTTGATGCTTTATAAGAATGATAACAATTATTTTTGAGAACACGTAAGACAGTGGTTGAAGACGTATCAACTGCTTCGGCAATTTGGTAGCTAGTTAACTTTAGATTTTCCTCCACTGCAGCGCAAATCATCACATCTCGTACTTCCTGCTCGTCATTCAAAACAGTGGATTTTTTATGGTTTCTTGGCGCTACACACCAATTTTTTTTTTTAATTCTGCACAAACATATGAATCGTTGATAAACTAGGTTCCGAGGGATTTACAAAATTCTCCAAAAAAAGTTCTTGAATAAGTCTCAATGGTCTGCCTTGATAGTACCGTTTGACCATCTGCACTTTTTCGGCAACTTCGTGGACATCCATTTTTAGTTTTAAAAATGTATTTCACCTAAGAACTTACCAATCTGTTTCTTGAGCAAGGCAGAAATAAAACAAAATAATAAAGACAAAATAAATTTCCTAAAGATAACACTGCAGCGTTCTTCGAATCCACCTCGGTCGTATGGCACGTAGAGTAAATTGGACTTGATTTTGAATTTTTGTCCCAGGCGATATAAGAAGGTTGCAGCCCAAAACAATCTGTTTTTCTTCTTTTGCGAAAGAGGCAGGATTCCAGGGCTAAACCATAGATAGTGGGAGCGCAACGGGCCTAGCAAAGTGGCCTGCGTACATGGAAATTGTCCCGTTTGCACTTCTACATTCATTCAAGGAGTCCAACCTTGAAAAAATTATTCAGCAATAAAATTTACCACGCGTACTAAATGGACTCTGTAGAGGACTCCTAGTTCTGAAAACAATACACAAAAATTTTGAGAAATTATGGTGGAGTAAAAAAATTTGTCACAGGTATTTACTAAAGCCCCAGCTACATTTTTAATTTTTTACATACGTAAAGTCCTTTGCTGTGGGTCTCAACTCTGGAAGTTAAACAAAAAAAAAACAGGAAAAACAAAATTATACATAAAGATACCAGCTTTAGCACCACACTGAATATATCATTACCACGAAATGATAGAGTAAACAAATTTCCCAAGTGTCCACTTCGTAGGGGCGCTAAATTTCATTGTTTAATAAATTTTTGCAAGGTTAGTTTTTGCTCTTTATCCTCCGAACTAACATAGTTTAAAGAAATAAAAATTTAATTTTCTTAAAGGTCTGAGTGCCAATTGTACCGCAATGTTAAAAAACCTAGTTTATATTTATCCCTCGATTAAAATGCGCTAAATTTAAACCAGGTTTAACAATACGGTGCAACTGGAAATTCATTTTCTTTGATTGCACTAGTTATAGTAGTACTTAAGCACTTTTTAAAAATATGTATTTACAAGTTCTTTTATAGCGCCAAACTGTCATTTACTACGTTTATACGCACCTAAGAGCGCTTTTATATAAGGATGGTATTAAATAAAATCGCTTTCCCCGAATGTAAAAAAATATGTCAGTGTAAAGTGAAAAGAAATAAAACAACTTAGCTAAAAACAGATTTTTCGGAAAACCATGGTTGAGTATTTCTTCAGGTTGGAGGAAATGCGCTAAATTGTTTTTAAAGTGTTTATAACGATCCTAAAATTGGTTTTAAAGCGATTAATTACTTTCTTCAATCGCTCTAAAGTAAAGTCGATATAGTGCTTAAAACGGTTTTAGTAGTGTTTTTACGACAACATTTTTAAACCGTCATTATATAAAAGCGCCTTAAGAGGCCCGTATAAACAAACTAATTCTTTATATTTATATGCCATTTAATGTAAGCCGACCTTAATTGTGACCAAATACCTCTAAAATCCGATAATAAATCGGGGATATACACTTCGTTTATACGCGCCTAAAACCGGGTTTGTATAAAAAAGTTTTTAAATAAAATCACTTTCTCCGAGGGTTATATGCCCTTTGTTGAATGTCATTAACCAACAGTTAAAAAATTGGTGCTAGAACGCACAGATAGTCCACCATACAATAAATTATTTTATGTTGGAAGGAAACGAAAATATCTCGAAAACTGTCGCTTTGGAAGAGTTGAAACTTTTAACAAAATATTTGGGTAATACCTATAAAAAGCAAAATTTGAAAACCGCATATAAATAGCTGCTTTACTTCTAAAGTTATGATTTTTTTATATATTTTAACATTTTTTCAAATAACTCGGAAACTAACGGTCCCACGACTTTGGACCTTATAACAAAATTTATAGCTCATATTCATGGAAACTTAAATCTGAAAACCGTTTATCGCTGCTTGTGTTCCAAAGTTACAATTTTTTTAAATATTTTATCCCCATTTTCTCCCTTTTTCCTCCTTCAACCCCACATCACCCTATTCAAAAGTTAATTAGTCAATGACCAGCCGATAGAGGATTTTTGTACCAAATTTCGCTAAAATCGATTAAGGCGTTCTTGAGTTATGGTGTATACAGACAGACAACAGACCAACAGACAACTTATTTCGATTAAGGCGTTTTGGAACCTTAGTAACTCATTTTTGATAAAATTTATAAAAGTCAAACTTTCCCGCTTTTAACAGTCCCCTATAACATATTGGTATGGTGGACTAAAAAATAAATAAAACCACAAATTTTTCGGTAAAGTAGGGTTAAGTTTTTCATTAATGGTTTGTTTAGGTTCTTCGAAATTTCCTGTTCTAAACAGTCCGGAGTATGCGCGCTTAAAAAAACGCGTTCTGGTTCGACCATAACTGTTCTGAACTGAAAAGTTTTGTGTTCGGGTTATTACCGAAAATTTGTCCAGGACCGGTTCAATACAGTTCTGTACAGTTCCGTGAGGCGGGCCGGAATTAAATGGAACTGTTTAGGACTATTTTCTGACACATGCGCAAATTCATTTACGCATGTAAGGTTTGTCCGAAAAAATAATTTGTCCTTGGAGATATACACAAATAAATGGGTTTTTACAAAAAATAATAAAAAGCCAGAGTGCAATCTTGTATTATTTTATTATCCGCGTGTATTTTTTATAAAGATTTTGTCGAGGGTTTTGTATGGTGTGGCCTTAAGAAGAGGAATCCTTGACTAACCCAAAAATTCAGCTTTTTCAGTGTTAAATTTATGTTCTTTCAAAAACTGCAGAATTTCACTTTGGAAGAATTAAGGCAAGATTCTATCATATGCAATTTTAAAAGCTATGAATTTTGTAGAAGAAACTGTGGAACTATACGATGAGAACCAAATCATGGAAAATTTTCGGTAAAATATTTATTTTATGCTAAAAATAAAAGACACAATTAAGACACTCTGGATCATATCACGTGCTTCTTCTTCTTCACTCTATTATTATAGCAATTTTATGAAAATGCGTTCGGGTTCGTCGAAAAATTGTAAACTGTTAAGAACAGTCCCGTCGATTGCGCAACTATCACGCGCAGGTCTAAAACGTTTTAGGACAGTTTTAAAATTCGGAACCCATAAGTTAAATGCAATGCGCTAAAAACGAATGTAAAGCAATAAAGCCTCGGATAAACCGCTTTTCTGAAACGTTTTCTTAAATCGCTTTAAAATAGTGCCTAAAACGGTTTTAGTGATGTTTATACCTCACAATTTTCAAACCGTTCTTATACAAAAGCGTGTTAAGAGGTCAGTATAAACCAAGTAACCATGTTACCAATTGTCCTTTTAAATGGCTTTGTTACGTCTCTGTTTTTCTAATTTATATCGAATCTTCATTTAGCTTTTATACTACGTGAGAATATATCTATGTGCGTTTTGTTCTGTGTTTTTGGGGGTTGCGACGCTTTTTCGCTCGTTTATTTTCCGGATCGGGCTGAATAAATTTTAGGTTTACAGCTTTCGGATGCAAATTATGTGAAGAATAATTTGGTTTATAAAACGCAAAAATATTTTTTTTGAATATGAAAAATTTGTAGCAAGAGGCGAGCATATAGTGATGAAACCTGGGCAAATAGAAAGTGTTTTTACATTGAAAATCCCAAAAAGCATATAGCATTGATCTGTTTTATAAAAAAAAAACATTGGTAACTTACTGTGGCAGAGTAATTAAGCGGCACAAAAATTAATTTAACTATCGCTGAATTAGTATGTTACATAACGAGAGAAGAAAGTGACATATTTCACATGAGCGTGAATGTTGTGAACGAGGTGCTAGCCGAGCGAAACAACATGCGAGTGTAAAAAAGTAACTTTCTATCGCGTTGTGTCCGCTATATTTCCTACGACCACTTTAAGGTTTAATTCGTATTTTTTATTATTATTAAATGTTTTTCATTTTCATCTCAAGAGAAGAAAGTATTTTTTCTTTAGGGACGAAAATGGTGTCGGTCTATTTCCGACGCAAATTATAGCCTACTAGATACCTACATTGTTTGGATGGTTTGCTTTCATTCATTTTCGTCACTAGAGAAGAGAACAGTGTGAAATATAAAACTTTCTGAGGCGTTATAGAATGCAGATATGGTTACTTTCGTGTTTGTATGGGTAAAAATAAATCCGCACCTCTAATATGAGGTAAGTATAGCAAAGTATAGTATTATTGGGCAAATATTAGTATTTTTAAGAACGAATTCCTAACCTGTCTAGATGGTAAATGAAAAAAAAAGCGAAAAAGAAGACCTGAGGAGAAAAAAAACTTACTTTTCTTTGATAGATATTAAAAAAAAATAGCTACGTGCACATTGAAAACTATTATGTGGGTTAGGTTTTCCTCGGGGTGTTTTTTCGCGGGTTTTCTTACGGGTTTTTTTTATAGATTCATGTAGATCGGCATTGTCGCTCTCAATATACTCAAGCATGCCGAATAACAAAGACAAGTGGCGGTAACATTTATAGTAGATCTCCCTGTACATTATCCCGTGGTTGTAATCTTTGGACGGTTCTTTAGATGATGATCAATTTAAAACAATACTTATAGCAACATTCTTTGCCTTGTATCTTTTGATATCAAAATCTCTAGATGAAGTATAAAGAAATGTTGTTTTCCAATAAGGACAAATAAAATCAAAAAAATATTAGTCCGGCCCTGAAATTTTAGTAATTTGACTACGACTTCTAATTAATTCTTGAAACGGATTTCCAATTAAAATAAATTAAAAAATATTAATCCGTCCCTGTACCATCCTGTTTTTTGCTTGGGTAGGGTGGGTGTTGATTTATTTATGCATAAATTGATTTTAATCTGAAAATACGTTTTTAGTAATTTAAAACGTGATATTGTTTAAAACCTTATTATCTCAGGATTGGAATGTGGATAGTTTTATTTTTTTTTTTTAAACTGAAACTGAACGCGTTAAATACAATCTCAGGATATTAGAGCATCGATAGAAATGGCTTTTGGAGCTATTTATGTTTGCCAAATTTAAAGTAAATACGTTTACTGGTTTCCGGGATATATCCGTTTTTATTTTTGCAATATTTTCATAAACCGCTCTTAGAGTTGACAAAATAACTCAAAAAAATTTCTTAGCATTGGGTATAAGTTGCCCCTGGTCTGCAATACTCACCATTAAAATATATGCATTTCGTCGTGAATCACCCTGTATATATAACCCCTACCCGCTCACCAGACCGGTCTGATGAACACCACCTAGGAAGGCAGTTTTCTTTTCCTAGAAGGATTTAATTTAGACCTAAACCCCTTTGTCGAGGCTAGGGATCTTTAACATGCTCCACTATCAATATATGGATAACACAGGACCCTCCTCTTAACTTCCTCTCCGAGGGACAGTATGGAATCGTATTAGCCTACCTTCTAGCTAACACGGCCTACTCCGCTCCATACGGATTTTTCTAAAAAAATTATGTAATTTTATAAGAAAAAATCCAAGTATACTACCGACAGCCCCGGGTATTGAACACGGGTCTCCTGAATAATAGACCAGGTATGTACCCACTATACCAACCAGTGCGGTTCTAAACCATTTTAAAATCATGCAAGAAATGTCATTTTGACGTTGAACTGGGTAATGGTTCAACACTTCAAAATCGCCCCTCGGACTGTTTTGAAAGCGCTTTAATCACGATTTCAATATGGCGGGAGTTGTCATTTGCGAGTAGTGTCGGGTTATGGAGCACCGGCTTTGTTTTTAATTTTTTTAAATTTGGTAATGTGCCAAGTTCAATTGGGAGAATTCCTCTTAGAGGTAGATTCGGACACTGCCAGGCAGCCTTTGTCAGATAAGATTGGTGGGTTTATACATCAAAATAACAAAATAACCCCGCATTTATAAACTGGGAATAGGAAAAAAAAACAAAACGCTTACAAATATTTTATAGCAATAAGTTAAGTTATAGGTGGAAAAAAGCTCATGAGCCTGCAGGGGCTCTTCTGCAGGGGAATCACAGGCGCAATAAGGACTACCCCAATTAGAGCCCTAGAAACCATCTTAGGTCTCCCCTCGCTTTCAACTTGGATCAAGAAGGAAGTGATTGCGACGCACCTACGACTGAGGGACAAGGAACTATGGAAGGGCAGAGGGTAAAAAGTGGGTCATCTGGCAATCGAGGAACTGGTAAAAAAAGAGTTGCCTCTTCTAAAGATGCCAGTAGGGACCGTTTCGAAACCATGGTGGTTTGACATAAAGTACAAAGTCACAATACCTGAACGTGATGGGTGACAGAGAGAAGAGTTCCGAAACGAATTAAGCAGAGATGCGACGCTCTGCTACACTGATGGATCAAAACTATCAACCAGGCAGACAACAGGCGCAGGAGTGTATGTAGAAGACCTAGAAGTTCAAGAAAGCTACCCGCTTGGCGAGCACGCTACGGTCATTATCATGGCGGCAACCCTATAACCCATCAGAAACGGCAAGGGGGACATTTGCATATGTTCCGACAGCCAGGCTGCCCTCAAGTCTCTTGGTTCACCAAAAATTGTCAGTAGCCTAGTGGAAGAGTGCGTTAATACGCTACAGACATTAGCTGAAGATAAGAGGATGACACTGATGTGGGTCCCAGGCCACGAGGCAATAACAGGGAACGAAAAGCCGAACAAACTTGCCAGAGCTGTGGCCAAAACCCAATATATTGGACCGGAACCGCTACTGAGAATCACAAGAAAACAGGTGCAGAGCAAGCTCAATAAGCAGGCGAGCGATCAACTGAAGTCGTCCTGGAGGGAAGAGCCAGAGTGCTACAGTCCAAACTGTTCGTGAGTGGACCAGACGCAGCCAGAACTAAATGGCTCCTGGAAAAAACTCGTAAAAACATTGGACTGTTAGTAGGAATGCTGACAGGGCATCATCGACTGCGTAATAACTTGAGATGCGTCAGAGTGTTGGACGACTCCGCCTGTCCAGCATGTGGGTGGGCGGAGGAATCAGCGGGGCACCTGATAGGAGAGTGTGACGGATACGTCAGATTGAGGCAGCAGTCGTGGGGTCCCCCCACAATAGAAGAGAAGGAGCTACACTCTCTAAGATGGGCTGACGTGCCGAAGGCAGGAAAGCCCGGAGAGAGAGAGAGAGGCAGGACGAGTAGAACGAGAGGAGGATAAGGGTGCCAGACGACGTACGGCAGAAAGGGTCCATGAAGAAGACTAATTGTCAGGCCTGCGGAACGCCCCTTACTACTACTACTACTATATAGGTTTTGTAAAAATGTTACTGGAAAATGCATTTTGGGGATATTAAGAACCGATGACGTTGTGGTTTGAACCGGTGACGTCATGTTTCGAAACCACGCAAGCACCGTTTTCTACGCCGAAAACCGAATCAACGATGCTTTCGCTGCAAGGAACGTTTTAACCGAAACACATATTTAAAAAAACAGATTATATTGACTTTGTAATCAAAGTTTTTTTCTACACATTTCTAAGCAGACAGTGCTTGCCAACGATGGAACATGATAAGGACAAAATGTTTAAACATTTATGCACTCAAGCACCTATACTAAAATGTAAACCAAAAATCATGATAACTTAGGGAACAGGAACGCCTTTGGTGTGCATAATTAAATAAAACTAAGTTTTAATCTTCTCCTCAAGATGTTAACTTGTTAGCAAAAGACGTGTAGAAAGTTGAGACGTAAAGTTTTAGTAAACTGATAAAACAGTTAAATACAGGGTGATTCAAAATTTCCCAGAAATAATTGAAAAGTGGTTAAATATAATTAGTCTAAAGGTATTAGACATATTACTTGATTATTTTGTTTAAAGTTTACCTGTTTTTTTTACTCAATGCGGTAAAGTGACTACATTTATTTCAAAAAACTAAAATACATAGATATTTCTATTTCTTTTTGGGGAATTTTTGAGGCTTGTAAAAAATCTCGTACCTAACACAAGCGTAAAGTGTCTTTACTGCCCTTGCCGGCTTGACCGACAACTGCCGTCGCGTGCGGTAAAGTATCACTTTCCGCACTTGTTAGGTAAATAGCTATTTTCTACTCGCGTACGGAAAGTACCCACTTTCCACACTTATTTGCGTACAGAAAGTTGACTCACTGAAATTGCCTGCAAAACTGTGGAAATTTCCGCATTAGTTAGGTAAACTATACCAAGAAATCAACGTGTGCTCACAATAATATTTGTGTGTAAACCTCGTAGTAAAGAATGCTTCTCAGAAAATATTAACAAATTTTTAATGCAAATACCTCTGAGACCAGCAGAGTCATTCTAGATTACGAAAGGCACTAAACAAGGGTGTGTTATTGCGCCCACCCTATTCTCCCTATTTTTAGGTGCCATGATTCATCTTGTTGAGGAACATCTACCGCCGGGAGTGGAAACTCTATATAGATGGTGGTCTACTTAACCTAGGCAGAATGCGAGCAAAAACTAAGGTCTCGACGACCTCGGTAATCGAACTGCAGTACACACAGAGGAAGGCTACAGCTGGTAATCAACAAATTTAACCAAGCCTACAAAAGCATTGGCCTAGAGGTCCATCTTGCCAAAATGCAAATTCTTCACCAACTAGAACCAGGTACAAATCCTCAAGCTCCAAACATTTCCACAAATGGCCATCCTCTGCAGAAACTGGAACATTACCCATACCTTGGGAGCCACCTATTATCAAATGCCACTAATGACGCAGAAATACAGCATTGCCTAAAATGTGTCAGCGCAGCGTTCGGACGCCTTTCGGAGAGAGTCTTCAACAACCATGACGTCAATGCGGAGACGAAACTTCGTGTCTACAACACAGTTATAATACCAATTCTAATATACGGATGCCAAACGTGGACCACCTACAGAAGGAATATCAAACGTCTAGAAAAATATCACCAAAGTTGCTTAAGACGAATCCTGAGAATCAAATGGCAAGACCGGCGAACAAACAGAAGTGTTTTAGAAGAACTCATATAAAAGCTCTTATCTTCAAGCACCAGCTTCGTTGGACTGGTCACGTTATCCGCATGCCCGAAACAAATCTCCCATAGCAGATATTTTATGAACAACTGAAGGAAGAAAAGACAAATCAAGGTGGTCAACAAGAAAGGTACAAGGACGTTGTCAAAGGCAATATGATGAAGGGTAACATCGATATAAACAACTTCTAGACCACGGCAAACGATAGGGCTTCATGGCGCCAAACAGTCCATGAGGGAGCACAAACTTTTGAAGAGCAACAACGTAGACTAGAGACGGAAAAGAGAGAACGTAGAAAGGAGCGACAAAATGGAAGAATGGCTGACCAACAACACCCGGTTGCTGCCGAAAACTGGGTGTGCCAGGACTGTGGAAAGGTGTGCGGCTCAAGCATTGGCTTACTTGGCTTACATAGCCATCACTGTTTTTCATTTTCGTAACTACTTGGACCCAATAAACATTTTAAAGATGGTCTGAGGTAAAAATTGAAATATCAACCCTTATATTTTTTTATACAAAGCTTATGTCTCCTTTATTTTACATGTGGGACCCACCATTTAAAGAAAGAAGAGCATAAGTAACAAAAAGATGCATATATTTTTTTCCCTTTCATAATGCTAAAAAAGAACAGCATATATACCAATAAATTTGCACATGTGGTGCAGTTTTTTCTAACCAGTAATGTAAGATATCGCGCGTCTTTTCCTAAGCGCAAGTCAAAGGTCACGCACGTGTTTTATTTACCATTTGCTTTAGTTTTGTGTTGTTAGTGAGGGTATATGCTATTTTTTCTTAGTTTTTTAAAGTTTTTTAATATCCTGTAATACTTTTAAAAAAATAGCATATATGACAATTAAGCAATTTATGCTCTTTTTCTAAGGACGTTTGCACAAAGACAAAGCAAAATACAAATACGATTTTGTTTTTATGTAATTTTACAAAATCTTAAAAATATTTTTAAATAACATTTTGAAAAATTATAGTTTTGTGCAGTGCTTTAACTAAAAAGAAAAAAAATTGTACCACATTTAGAAAAAAAGTTATAGGCTGTATATTTTTCTCGATTTTTTGCAATGAAAGAAAACCAAAATTTTCCAAATTATTATAAAAACGTTTCAGAAAAAGATTCTAGAAAAATTTGATCTGAATTCTGAATCCGAGGTTTTGGGAAAAAAGTAATAAAGGGTTTGTGTTTTTTTTCCCAAAGCTTATGGATCAGGGGTTAATCTAACATACGGTTTTCTCTCGGAATCATGAAAATTAATCAGCTAAAATAACCTTATTATCGTTCGTTATCGTAGGTTCGATTCCCGAATAGTAACGGGAATTATGAATGCCTAATTTTTATAAGCTTTTATTTAACTTCACATGATTGTTTACGAACTTCTACATGTCCGATCAACTTAAAATTCGGCATGCGTTTATAGTTCCGATGATAATCCAACTACGTTGGTAGGGGGTCATTGAGGAGGGCAAGAAGGCCAGTATATATTTGAAAATTCAAAAATCTGGTGAGGGGTGGTTTAGGGGATGAGAGAGGGTTGATAAATTAAAATATCAAAACTTTTCGACCACAGCTGCTACGAATATGCAGTTTTCAGATTAGGGGGGCGAGGTAGCTAAGGAGGTGATATTTTGGAGTTGACAGCCCCCCTACCGTTCGAAGAAGAAATAGGGGTTTTTGCACCGAGAGAAATTTCTAGTTACCTTGATTGTGAGTAAAAGTTTCTCTGTGAGTAAAAATGGCGTCGCGTGGGTGGGTAGGCTTAACTTATAATTTTTCGTATTTTTTCCTGGTCTAAATAAACTATAGCTCGCAGTAACGTACCAGGCCGGTACCCTTCATGTTCCCTGTAGCGACACTATTTTTTATGACGTTTTTTAAAGGAAAGTTTACCTAAATAATAACTAAATGCATTTATTGCTAATAACTGCTTTTTTCTCACTTGGTATTGAAGAAAACGGCGCGGCGGAGGCATGCATTACATTTATTTACAGATTATTAGGTAAATTTTCCTTTAAAAAACGTAATAAAATAATAGGAACCCAAAGGGTACCGACCTGGTCTGGTACCTCATTACGAGTTATAGTTTATTTATGAAAAAAATAAGTTAAGTCTGTTTCAGATGATGTGATAAAATAGGATCCAACAGAACAGAAAACCCTACCCAGGTGAAGCCACCTTTATACACACAGGGAAACTTATTAATATAAAATAGGCAATGGCAAGCATTACTACTTTTATATGTCTCAGCGTCGTCCGAGAGTCTTCAAGTTTAGTCCATCTTCAAGTTTTCCTTAAATGATGTCGTTTTATATACACATGAAAAAATCAACACAAAATATCGGAATGATATAAACACGTCGACCAAAAATGCGAGGAGCAGTTTGAAAATGGACTGCGTACATCACAACCGTTATTAACGGAACAATAGTGTGATAAGGTTAGGGTTGATGTTACCAAAATTTGTTTTTATTGCGATGATTCTAAACTCGGTAATGGGTTACTTGATTCCAGTCGATAAAAAAAGGGATCGCCATTAACATTTTGACTTAAAGGTGAATTGAATAAGAAATGCGCTTCTTGCAATTATTGGTTAATCTAAAAAACTGTTAGTCAAATTTGTATCAAATTTTGTACAGTGAAAGTTTAAAGCATTATCCCGGAACCATTCACGTGATTTTACCTAATTCCAAGTTTTCTGCATATCCTAAAAATTTAAGTATCTTAAAAATGTTTAATTCACGGTAAAAATTATCGATTATTTTAAAAAACTAAATAAAAACAAGATATATATATTTCTTTGAAAAACCACGCGAATGGTCTGTAGCGGATACCAGAAGCCTCCGCTGTGCAAAATTTTTAATTTTTTATGAGCTGTTTCAATCTGACGTTTCTTTCTCTTATCTGAAGTTTGGTGTTTGTGATTAGGATACCTTTACCTTTTATCAAAGTTTATGATTAACCATGGGGGCGTTTCGGTACTCATTTTTTGTACACCAAAATACACTTTGCTGCCAAAGATTACAAAAATTATACAAGACTACACATGATTACAACATGTTGCACATCAGATTACATTTATTAGAACTGATTACCCCTGATTTCTCTCGGTGTAGGGCTGCGAAACACAAATTTATATTTAGCATTTCAAAGTGATTACGTTGACAGCTCCTCTCTTTTCGGAGGCAGGGGGCATTTTAGGAAGTCTGATTTAGTTTAAAATTGGTGTTCAATGGTTTTTGTGGAAGAGGATTCAAGATTTTTTATTAGATTAGAATATTATAAATTTAGCAGCTCCCACCTATTGAAGGACGAAGGAGGAACAAAATCTAACTTAGTCCATTTAGATTTTAAGAGTTCCAATATTTATATTTCTTTTTTGGGCATTTTTAAGAATTATAGGTAAAATCTTGTACCTAACATATGCGTAAAATGTATTTACCGCCCTCCCGTCGCGTGCGGTAAAATAGCACTTTCGGCACTTGTTAGGTAAATAATTATTTATCTCTATGATACTTACTTTAGATGAGATAGAGAGAGAGAGAGAGAGAGAGAAATTATTGATAGAATGGTAATAAAAATTCCCTTATCACAAGTTTTTTTTTAACCGACCGACAGCCGTAGCGCAGTGGACGGCATATCCGACGGGTCTTGGAGTCGATCCTCGGGGTCGTCGGTAGTCTACTTGGATATTTTTTCGCAAAATGACATAATTTTGTGAGGTTAAGAAAAAAGCCGTCTGGAGCGGAGTAGGCCGTGTTAGCTAGAAGGCAGGCTAAGACCACGTTAAAGATCCCTAGCCCCGGCAAAAAGGTTTAGGTTTAAATCTCTTTAGAAAAAAGAAAACTGCCTTCCTAGGGAGTGCTAATCAGATCGGTCTGGCCAGCGGGTAGGGCGAATGAGCCACGATAGATCTCTTAGGTTTCATTGGAGGGAGCTGTAAATTGCACCACTCATAACAAACCTATCACAAGTTTGGCTCCGAGTTTGATGATACTTGAACAAAAAAAAGCGACTTCTTTACCACTCAATTCTAATTATATCTGAATCAACCTATGTCCTACCGGTTTCGGTTAATAACCATTATCAAGGACTGCGATAAACCTATCAATAAAACATTATTTTGTAACATCTTAAAATAAAGATCAGTTGGTTTTTCTTTTTTCTTTTCTCCTGAGACCTCATCAACCCAAAAAAAAGAAACAAAAACCACACCTAAATATGGAAAACATATTTGTTTTTTGCAAGTTGTAAGATTCATGAATAGCGAATTAGGCCTAACTTGCAGAAAACAAATAGGTTTTCCATATTTAACTGTGGTTTTTGTTTCTTTTTTTTTGGTTTGATGTGGTTTGGGTCTCGGAAGAAAAAAAAAAGAAAAACCAAGCGATATTTATTTTAAGATGTTACAAAATCATGTTTTATTGATAGGTTTATCGCAGTCCTTGATAATGGTTATTAAACGAAACCGGTAGAACATAGGTTGATTCAGAAATAAGTAAAATTGAGTGGTAAAGGGGTCGCTTTCTTTTGTTCGAGTATCATTTACAATGCCACTCCCTGGAAACCTCACTTACCTTTACGAGTTTGATGCTTGACTATATTTATTCTAAATATCCATGTAAAACTTAAAAAACGACAAAATTCTAGTTAGCCCCCATCGCTTTTATTTTATTATAAGAAAGCTAATTTTTTTCAACTTTTTAATTTAAATTATTAATACTTCTCCCAACTTATCTTGCCAGTTTCTTTCGCGGAACGAAAAAATTAAAGGTAATGTTTCTAGATATTTTACTAATAAACCTTCCCTTTACATATTTCTTGTGTGCTGTTTTGAACCCATATTTCACCAAAAACTCATCATTTTATCAGATTAAAAAGGCGTCAGCGTGTTGTTGTTTTAGCGACCCCCTTGGCACTATTCCTATATTATCTTAGACTGAGACACAACATACGGCAAATTTTTTTCAAGTATTGTATTAGCAAAAAATATTTCGCAGTTCCTTATAATTCAAATAAAATCCAATATCTACATAATTTTAAGTAGCCCGTCATGCAGAAGTTTTTTCTTCTTTCCTGATAAAGTGAAAATTTCGGTTTTGCTGTTAGTGTTGCATTTTTTAAATTGCTATTTTGTTTTTTAGTTGAGTCCAACAGATAGCACCCACACATAAGTATAATGTATATGCGAGTTATTAAGCAATTTGCTTAATTTCGAAGTGTAGCTTCAACTGACAGAATCTTTTGACTCCCTGACAATTCCTAATAAGGATGAAAGAGATCTCTGGGTGCCTAGATTTATCTTTATATTTAAAATCGATTCAATTCACGCGTTTATTACCTAACAGGAAAAATCCCAATACAAAGACATCTATTGCATAAAACCAAAACTTTAGGCTTAAAACTAAAAGAAAAAATGTACAATAATCAAATGAAAAGCAAAACTAGTTCTAATATAATTAATGCCCGGACGGTCAAGAACTAATTTTACTTATTACAAATAGAATATTTAATAATTTTTGAAAGTTAATCGAATATTAATATGTGGTAATAATCAACAGGAAAAGAATAAATAATAATTAGGTATTAAAGTCACTCAATAAAAAGTATCAATTTTAAGAAAATCTTACTTGTATATTACAATGTCAGTATCATAGGAAGGAAATCATTTTTTGTTTTAAATGACGTAATCATTCATCATTAGGCAGATCTATATTATAACGATTACGTAAAAGTTAAACCATGAACTCGATATATTGGCCTTTTTTTACCAGATGCTGGAACAGTTAACAAGATAAAATTTAAAGTGTTTTCACGAATTTAAGCGAGGTACAAAAAAGTTAAGTTATAATAAACGTTCCCGAGAGTCAACGTTTTTACAAAATTTAAATGTAAGTAGTTGACTTCCTAGGATTGCGTTTTATTTAAATAAAAAAAACTTAAATTTTTGAAGTAGTAACTGATGGTCATATCTCCTTGGGCAATAAAACCGTTTTGTTTGAAATTTAAACACTCCATGAATCTACGCTGAACTCCAGCCTGTCAATATAGATTTCATAGTTGGGAAACCAGAGCTGCGTATTGTAATTTAGGTGTTGTTAACGATTCATACCAAGTCAGTGAGCTTTCGATATTTTTAAAATCGTTTGGCGATCTAATAATGAAATCAAATGAATTTAAACTTGACTTTACGATCTCATCAGTATGCCCATCAAATGTCAGTTTTTTTTATCTATTACCACTTCTAGTTACCGTAGAGAATCAACACTTCATATTCACCATTCACTATGCTATGAGGAGACTCTATAGTGAGAACGTTAGTGAACGATTTCATAGTAAACCTTGATTTTCAACTTGATGGTTTGAGCTTTTGCACACTAAATGTGCATGTCCTAAAGCAACTTTTAAGAAGTGTTGCCACGGTGGCAACGCTGTCAGAGTACGAGGGGAGGGTGTTGCCCATGGCGGTGCCTATAATCTCCGAAATATTTTCCAGTTTGGTTCATATTTTGACAAACAGGCGCTGCAGGTGTGTCGTTGGATTCAGCACACCTGCAGATACTATACGGGCAGAATATTGGTTCACTACTCTCTCGCACACATGCGCGCTGGGGGCTAAAAATAGGCGAGAAAGGGTGATTTCTCGTAAGCTCCATTCTTAAATATGCACACTTCTGTGTATCTTCGCGTGTCTGTGTGAAATGATGTACACGTGTGGACGCACGTGACGTGAATGGAGGCCCGCGTGTGCGTCGTAGACATTAGCCGAGCAAATAACAAAAATTAGTTTCTCCCATATTTTCATTTGGTCATAAGTAGAAATACGTCTTGAATATTTCTTACTTCACTAAACACTAAACAGTTTTTATGCGGGTGCAACGCAAATGCACTTTCACAAGCCAATAAAGTAATCCACGCCGTCTTTGCTGCACTTGCAATTCTCCACACAAGCAATTTGGCATTTACAACCAACAATAGCTATATTTTCGACTGTATTTGAAGACAGTGTGGTCCATCTTCGTGCCTAGTCACTCCCTTGCAACTTCCATCCGCAGTCAGCAGAAGACGGGACTACTTACATAGGCTCAAGTAATTGTCCCTAAACTTGAGCCATGTAAGACAAACGTCGCGTCGAGTTCGCTGGCCCAGAGCATCAACAGTAGGAGGTATGGATTCGCGCTTCTTTCTGGAAGGAAAAGCAGACTTTCGACGTTTCCGTTTTACAGCTGTTATAGGGCCTGCCACGTCTCGGGAATTAGTGTTAGGCATTTTCACGCAGTTTTTTTACCAATTGTATATACATGGCATCAACTGTGTCCCAGGCGGTTAATGCATAGAAAGACGGCAATGCGATACGTTCCTCAGGATGTGGCAAAGCAAATATTTATATATTAATATTTGTAGCGTTTTTCTTGCGTAGGGCTTGGGTATATCGCAATAAATTTGTGCTACACCGTATCACGAATTTACAGCTCCTATAAAGATATGTTCAGCTGCACGAAAGCAGAAACCGCTAGAATGGCGACATCTGTCACATTGAGTAGACCATTATCTTCGCACGGCCCTCACGCGCAGCGTCTGCGACGTGCATGTAGATTCGAGTTTAGGTTAGAAACCCACACCTCTTCTATCTCTTGCCATTTTTTAAGACTATTCTTTGAACACAATGTCCATCCGGGAAACACATTGAGATTCCCGTTTGAAGTAGGAGTAAAAAACATTATCTCGGAAACTGGAAAAGTGTACACAGGTTGCACTTAGTTTCAACAGATACTGTGATTAGGCATAAAGTTGCTAAGATTTTATAATTAAATAACAAAAACCCACCCACAACCCACACCCACGCTCGCACACCCAACCTCGCACATCCTGCCCACGCTCATATACACAGCAAGTGAGCAGACCTAACGGTGGCGTTTACGAGAAATCGTCCTTTCTTGCCTGTTTTCCGTCCCCACCGCGCAAGTATGCTTGGGGACGGAAAACAGGCAACAACCAATAATGTGTCCGTATGGTATCAGGTGTGCTGAATCATACAAGACCAACTGCGTCATCGTACAGCATATGGTTGTCGAGATATAGACCAACATTGAAGATTTCGGGGATTGTGGACAACTCCATGGGCAACACCCTCCCCCCGCACTCTGACAGTGTTGCCACGATGGCAACAGCTCAAGCCGTCAGATCAAAAATTAGGGTTTGATTCACTAACAGCCTAACTACTAGCGACGTGGGAATTACTATTTTGACGAATACATTTTCAAAAATGCATTGGAGTATTTTTTAAGGACGATTCACCACAATTTATATCTGTTTGGTGACATGACTAGTTTTATTTTTATTATTATAGTCCAGGAAGTGGGTATAAAAAATGGCCTTTGGCTTGCAAAAGCTGGGGAATCAACGATTTTGAAATATGTTATAGACGGATAGACTCCAATAAAAAAAACAAGGTTTCGACTTTGGGGGGCGCCGCTCGCGTCACCATTTTGGATTATATATGCAACAAACTCCTTTTTGAGTTTTATTATGCTAACAATTGGTTATGTAAAAAAATGTTTAATGGCGAAGTTAAAGAAAACAAAATTATCTACATTTTATGTGTTTAGGTAAAAAGTCAAACTCCGAATAAAAATAGAAAGTATTTTGTAAAAATTCTAGTAAATTCCCTGGGTAGCATATTTACACACCCTCCCATACGAGGGCACCAGCGGCGTGCTAAAATCTGTAAGCCTGTGTGGATAATTACGTTGAAAAAGCTCACTGATTTGAAAACCTATGCACATTATGTGCGCGAAGGCTCTTCAAGTGCGCTTTTGCTTTAACAGTCTTTAACTTAGTTTTCCTCTACTTCCAGATCGAAACACGTGTTTGTTATGCAAAACGTCGTAATGGAGGAAGAATATAAAATATATCAAGTTTCTTTTTAAGCGTGTGGATCCAGAGTGTAAGATTGTGTGGCTCTGGCTGGTAAACGAAAAAAAAAAACAGAAAAAAATCCAATCCAGGTTTTTGGAGCCACGCCGATCTCAAAAAATCGAAAAATTAATCAAGAATGAACTGATCCGGTGCTTTTCCTCGTAATATGTAATGTTTGTCTACAAAGAAAATAGTCCGTTGTCTTTTTACACCACCTGTACCGTTTTAATTAACCAAATGCAAACCTTCGGCTTGACAACTTTAATTAACTGATGATGGCTCGTAATTGAGCCGAAACCGGTCTGATAGAAAGAAAATAAAACAAATTTTGCACGAAATACCCTTTTTATGCTTCAAGAAAAAATAGATTTTTTTCAATATTACTATTTTCCGCTATTTCTCTTTAACTTTGGGTAAAAGATGGACGGAAAACTTTTTTTGCACCCGCGAACAAAAAAAGTTTTTTTGCATCGGTAACCCAAAAAGCCACGTTTTAGTTATCTGCAGACAGTTACTAAAATCATGTTTTTGATGAAGGTATTAAAAAAAAAATTTATTTTGTGTCAGGTGGGGTGAGTTTAGGTTGTGTTGGGTTAGTTGTAATAATTTTGTCTTAGGGGTTTGTCCGTTTATTTTTTTCATAGGTTTTTTCCCGGTTTTTTCTCGATTTTTTTTTTGCAGTAATTTTTTTCCTATAGATCCTCTGGCTGTTTAAGTAAAAATAAGTTGAACAAATCGCATAGGTGCCTAATTATAAATTGTCCACAAAAAGCGCAAATTTCGGCACGCTGCGCTGGTGCCGTCTTATGGGAGGTTGTGTGGATATGCCCCCAGGTAATACATTTTGTGTGGCGCGTTTTTTTTCATGTAGTATCTCCAGTAGTTGATAGGTATATACTTGTCAATCTCTTCTTGGCCTTTCGCTTCAAGAACCTATTTATTAAGAGGTACAGTCGTCTGAATTTTCAGACGGTGAATTCTTTCAATTGTCTTTTTTCAGTCAACAACAAAAAACTGCTCACCTTCGTCCACAGGGTCGATGTGAACTACAGTGCTCTTATCACATTCCCTACCATTACAAAAACCACACATACACGAACAATTTAATCCAGCTTTCCTTCTTACAGCTACATGCTCCTCCACACCCTTTTGAATCTTTTTCGGTGGGGTAAATCGTTAAGAAAATATATTTCCAAGGTCGAAAACTTAGATTTTTTTATTAGAGTCTATTCGTCTACAACATATTTCAAAATCGTTTATTCCCCAACTTTTGCAAGCCAAAAAACACTACTGATTATTGAGTCAAGAATATTTTAAATTATCGAATAGAAAATACCGACTGCTGTATTAACATTGGACTCATTATTTAAAAAGATCCATTCAGTTTCAGATAAAAGTTGATACATTGCGGGATGGTTAGCTTTTTTAAAGTTGTATTTATTGTTTGCACTTGCTGGGAAGTCACTATATGAAGTCTTTTAGTCAAGTGTCGTCTTAAATATAACATTAATATTAGGACCTTTAGTCACCCGAAGTAGCTGCTCTCTATTAACTTTAAATTTAATATTGGCATTTACGTGATTAAGTGTGTTGCCATAGTGGTTTGAAAACGTATTAAATTTTGTGTAGTCACCCAAAGCCAAAAAGTCATTTAATATAACTCATTTTGCAGTAGTGGTTATATTAAAATCTCCTAGAAAAATTACTTTAATGTTTTGAATAGGCTCAAATGTTGGTTAATAGTACACAGTACTACAGTATAGTTACAGCCTACAATATCCATATCTGGTGTTAAATCATCTAATTCAGTAAAATTCCGTTTTATTGCTGTACCTATACCTAATACTGTATCTAATATTGAAAGTACTCCTCCCCTTCTACTATATAGTTTTTGTTACATAATTCTTGGTCAACTTCCTTTGGAATCCATGTTTCACTAGCTGCAGCTGAGTGACTCCCTCAAACATGTCCAACAGGAATGGTTTAGGGTAATTTAGTTTTGTAGATAATTTTCAAGTTAGGATCACCAGCATTTTTCCTAGGGCGTATGATACTTTTGAATTTGCTGTGGGGTCTTATTATCACTAACTCTTTATATTCTTCAAATGAGTTCTTAAATATCGGCTGCGGCTTAGGTTCAGTGTTGTTAGATATATTTATCTGTACTTTAGAATCCTTCATGGCTTCAGAGTAGAGATTCTTTTATTTCTGTCAGTGACCTTAGCTCAGGAAAGGTCAACAATTAAGAATTTCTTCATTTACCCATCCACTCTGTCAGTCATCATTTGAGAAAAATTAAAAACACTGTTGCAACTTGAAGCTATGTGATTTCCAAGCGTATAATTATTCCTATTTGTTTTTCGAATTACTACCTTTGGGACAATCAGTTTCAGCCTCGAATTAAATTCATGCAAGTGCAGTCAGCCAAGACCCATCAAGGGTTCTCGAGCTACAGAGAAAAGAAGAAGAAGTTTCAGTTTTCAAATTATGTTTTTCTTCATAATTTTAAAAATAAAAAAAAAATATTCGTCTAGCACACATAATGCCAGTGATACAAAAATCTAATTTAACAAAACACCCTCTACAAATAAAAATTATATTATTTTGCTTTTAAAAGATCTGCAATTTAGTTTTTTCCTGCTTTCCTTTTTTTATTTAAAATAAGTTTCTATAACTATAACGGCCCCGCCCTTGTATTTTTAAAGCTTTATCAAAATCTCACAAAGTTTGCAGAAATGCCAGCGCTAGATATTGCGTTGTTGTTTTTTGAGGAAAATTTTCACAATTTTAAATTAATGGATTTTTTAAATTTAACCGTTGCTGAGGACGCCACTGAAAAGAAATGTTATTCAAAAAATATACATAACAACAAAAATGGCAACATAACTATAGCCAAAAAAAACGTCCCTGATGCTGCAGTTTAAAAAAAATTATGGGTCAATTTTTAAAGTCAATAAATATAATTTTAATATTTATCCAAAACAAACTGCTACTGTTTTCGTACCACTTACTTTTAAACAAAAACGAATACCTTGTTAAATAAACCAATGATTAGGGTTTCTGATAATGAAATATCCAGTGGGAGTCTTCGTTTTTGAGATATTCATGAAAAACTTGAGTAATGCTTAGAATTTCCTCTTTTCTATTAAAAATGCAGTTACCGCCCCCCCCCCCCAATATAGTCATGGTGTCTTGTCATAAAAGTTTAAACAATCTTACACATTTTATGAAAATTTTAAAGAAATAAACGGATTATAGTGCTTATTGACTATTTTATATAAAACATTTTTTGACCTGTAACTAAGACGTTTCAGTATCCCGAAGACTTGACATGTAACTGAGCCTTTTGAGAGTCGAAATAAATTCATCGTGCGTTTCTCTGTCAGGCCCATTCTTCTTCGTGTCATGTTGGCTAGGGAAAATGTTAGGGCAGCGGGCAAAATCCCAAAACGAAAAAATAAGGAAGCAGGGAGCACAGTTATAGTCGGAATTATACATATTTAAAAAGACGTCATTTTTGTTTGTTAAATTTCAAACCAGCAGTGACAACAAATTTTTAGGAAAAATTGGTGAACATTTACTACGTTTATACGCACCTAAAATCGCTGTTGTCTAAGCATCTAAAGCGTTTTTCAATTGTTTATAACGACACTAAAATGGGTTTCTAAGCGATAAACCGCTTTCTTAAATCGATTTAAAATTAAATCGATTTAGTGCTTAAATCGGTTTTAGTGGTGTCTATACCACAACATTTTGAAACAGTCCTTATATAAAAGCACTTTAAAAGGCCCGTATAAACAAAGTAATTGTTAATTCTTTCTAAACAGAGGAAAAATTTTGGGTTCCATTTTTTCCTCTATTTTTTCTATATAGCTTATGGTAAAGCCATGATGACCCTTAAAATAATTTTCTTAATTACCTGTTAAATTATTTTAAGATGTGCTAAAATACACTTTAGTAGGAGTTTCATTGAAACCGGAAGATCAAGCTATTTGAGTCAGCCTCGCTAACCTCAAACTACTTCAATCAGCCAGTTTCATAGAAACCGGAAGATCAAGCTATTTGAGTCAGCCTCGCTAATCCCAAACTATTTGAATCAGCCAGTTTCATTGAAACCGGAAGATCAAGCTATTTGAGTCAGCCTCGCTAAACTCAAATTACTTCAATCAGCCAGTTTCATTGAAACCGGAAGATCAAGCTATTTGAGTCAGCCTCGTTAATCCCAAACTACTTCAATCAGCTAGTTTTGGTAAAAATAAAGACAGATAACATAACAGGAATTTTTAGTAAACAATTGCCTTAAATTACTTTCATCTTTCTCTAAAGTACTTCAACAACATTAGGTATTTTTGATTTTAACAGAAAAGAAATTCTGGCAGTACTTTTTTTGAACGCTAAAAAAACTAAGACTACCCATTCCTATATACTAGCATGTATTTAGTGAACCAGAAAATTAACTTGTGTTCAGTAAACCATGAAGTTTACACTTGGTTGCCTCCGCTGTTTCGCAATTGAAATCTGTTACCTTCGAAAAGTGTGGGTTCCCAAATATCCTTGATCGTTACGCTTGTTTGAGAAAATACATTCTGGTTCCGCAGAATGAATGCTGTTTCTGTGAATTTCTACTCGAATAGATTTTCCTCCTTGGCGGCGATCCTTGCCTCTTTCCATTCCATGGCCCGTATTCTTAAATTTTGGAGAAGGGAGTGCTGCCGGAAATTAGAAACGCACCTGATTGGTCAAGTCCTTTTTTTGTCAGATATTTCTGTCAGTTTTGACAGTAATGGCATCAGCTGTCAACGATTTTACTCTCCTATCTTATGCAAGGAGAGCAAACTGACGGCAATACCGCTCACGAACAAAGTCATTAGTGCCAAAACATACAGAATTGTGACAGAAAACTGAGATTTAGACCAATCAGGAGACCAATCAGGAGCATTTGTGATTCCCAGGAGCAGTCTCTTCCTCGAAATTAAAGAATACGGGCCCATATGATATTTATTTTCCCAGCAATGTTGAGCTTTTTTCAATTCAGCTGACAAGATGTCCTTGTCGAGTTTTGCGTTTGTTTTGGGTAAGGTAAACTTCCATGGGCTGACTGGTTTCTCCGATGAAAATATTCCCACTCTCTTACGGTACCTGGTAGACGCAGTTCTTGGTGTCGTGGCGTTGAGGTTTGGGGTTTTTTTTCAGTTGACTTCTTATTGTTGTGGTCGTTTTAAAAACAGTCCGAAAATGATACTGGTTGGCTATTCTTCTTATATTTTCTGAGATTCCTTTGATGTAGGGAATTACAAGTGTCAAACGACAGTCAAAATAAATGTTAATGAACCTTTTCGTCCACAAAATATGTACCTATGGGTATCCGTAGGTATATGCTTTGTGTTTTCGTCCGACAGACAAATTTGCAGATGAAAGCACTATTTAAATTTGATGAGAAATTGTCCAGGGAGTGGATTTCTAAACATTGTTTGAAAAGAAAGAGCCAATTTCCACTCAATGTAATATATTTGTTCAAAATTTAAGCATTTTTCTTATCCTACCGGTTTTCGACCTCCCTGGTCATTATCAAGAATAGATACAATGATAGCACTATACAAGAAATGAAAAAGGTGTCACAAAACGTAAAAACATCAATTTTAGATCTGTTCTAACTTAAAACTACAAACAATGGTGTAAAAATAAAAACATAAATTAAGTGTGTATTTATAAAAACTTATGAATACATCTTTTATAAAAAAAATTTTTGAAAAATTATTTCTACTTTTAATTTTTAGGTTATAACCAAAGAACACAAATTGTGGTCTTCTTTATTTTTCTTTGGTCGACGCCAACGCCAAAAATTAATAATAAGGTGACTGAGACAATAAACTTTTAACAAGTAGGAAAAGTCAATAGATAAGGTCACTAAAACGGTTGAGAAGTAACCGAGTTGGTTGTGTTTTACAATTTGGAAGTAAAAATGATGTTGATTTAGTTTATAATTTCTCCTAAAGTTGCGGAAAACCTTGATGAAAGAGATTGAGGTAGACCCTCGTGCATTAGGGGCATCCAAATTGTGGTATGTGTGATGAGGAAGAACGTGTATGTGTGGATGTGTGTGTCAAAAAGAATGGAGATGTTGACTGTATGTATGTATATATGAGAAAGTGATAGGGCTTTTTATTTAGAAAAGGTTTACTATTTCAGCAGCTTCCTTGTAATGGCTGACAACTGTTATATCTGTGGCTAGGATAAAGAAGGGCCTAAGTGCAATTTTGCCGAAAATGAGTTAATAGGCCTATCTTACTAACTGAAATGCGTATTTTTCAAAAAAAATGGTCGCAAATACATAACCCTGCTGGATTTGAAAATATTAATGTTAAAAGGGCCCAAAATTAACAACTTTCAGTGTAATAAAGTCCTATGTTCATTATAAGCCTTTCTTAGTGGGCGCTATCTTTGGACAGCATAAGATTTTAAAAATAAAAAAGGCTTAATTTTTATTTAGACCCGTATTTTTTGAGCTTACTTGCTCTTATGCCTTTTACCGATTTTTCTTTGTAGGGCTCAACTGCAAATGTACTCTACACCTCTAACAAACTTAGGGCCCACGTTGACATTGGCGTTTTTCAATTTATAAATGACAAGAAAAAAAAGACCTAAGTGCAGCACGGATTTTAAATCTAGGTCTTATGTGTTACTTAGGCTTTTTTTAATTTAAATTTTTGTAATTCTACGAATTAATAATTAAATAACATAACGTCTAAATTTTAGACGTTAGCCGGTAGCGTCGTATGCACGTTTTACTTACTTTCTTTCTTCAAAATATCTCGTCATTCGTGGGCTTAAAGAATGCTTAACGCTGTTATTAAAGACATTAACAAAAACAGCCTTGCAGCAAGCGAATTTGCTACATCAAAGACAACAAAAGTTTTAGTGGAGCGAAATAAGCGAAAAAACTATAATACTCAGAGTACAAAGGCAAGAATGAAAAAACTAAGCAAATAAGTAAAATCTTACCCAACCTAATAAAACCTAGTGCGTAGACAATAAAAAAAGGTTAATGAAACATGCACCGTTTTAAGTCATACACGGCCATTTGCACCAACAAATTTACTTATTTAGGGGTTACCTACCATTAGGTGGCCTAGGTTAAAGAAGAGTTCTGTTTGTATTTAGGTCTCCCCTAAACTACCTTAGGTGATGCCCAAATCTAGGGGCCCATTTTTGGTTCCTTTGCTCTCCCCTAACCTAAAGCTAACTTGGATTTAGCTACCACCTAATATTAGGTGGTGACCCCTAAATATGTCTGTGCAAATGGCTGTAAATCACTCAAAGATATTTATGCGCAGGACTTATTAAAAACAGCTAAACCATTTAAAACAAACTAGAGGAAAAACAATTATTTTTAATAGGCTGTGTAATTTTAAAAAAGTCATGTTTTCATAATTTTTTCCCTATTGTTGTTGTAGATATTAGGACCAAAAATTGGGCCTAAGTATTTTTTTTTTAAATTTAGGCCCAACTACAAATTTCTAGGTCCTATCTGCCAAAATCCCTTTAGAGTAGTTAGGGCTTATGTAAATTAGTCCAAATAGCCAAGGACCTAACTAACGAAAAAAAGCTAACGCATTAATGTTTTTTTTTTATTCTTATACTTTTAAAAAAATTAACACTTTTAAGCAAGTTCTACGAAAATTTGATTAAATTTGAAGAAAAAATAGGAAAATGACAAACATTTCAAAATTCGACGCAAGTCCTTCCTTATCTCAAAACTGCATTTTTGCACTTAGGCCCACAAATATTTGGATCAACTTCTAGTCTCCAAATCTCAACCGCTTCTAAGGTGTCCAATCCTTTACCTTTATTGTTAAAACGTAAAATTTTGAAGTTCGGTTTTGTGTTGAAGTTGTGGTGATTTTGTTTCGGGTGTGTGCCAATTTTTGATCTATTATCAAAGGGGGATTTTTGTGTGTATCTATATTCTTTTAGCATAGCATTAAAATTTCTGCCCGTCTGTCCTACATACTGTGCATTGCAATCTCCACAAGTTTTTTCCAAACGATCTATTTTGTCCTTATTGTGACAAAAAATGCCAGCAAGTGTTTTGAAGGGTTTGTATGCAATGGTGCAATTGTCTTGTATAGTTTTAAGAATATTACCTAACTTTAGGGAGATAGGTCCGAAGAAGGTCAACGGGATATATATTTTTGATTGACCGGGGGTGATCTAGGAAAGTTCTTGACTCGTTATTGTTTTAAGGACTTTTCTATATTTAAACTCGAAATTATAAAACTTAATGATGTCTATTTGTGAGTGATTCAACATTTGAAATTAAAATGTATGATAGTGTTGAATGACATTTGGAGAGGGGGGCGAAACATGGTCAAATTATTTCTGTTTTCGCTTTGGTCCTTTAAGTATTTCTTGTAGCATAACCATCCAATTTTCGCGATCTTTTCTCTTTAGTTTAATTTCGATTTTTAACTTCTATTTCTTTTTTCTCTTTTGTTAAAAGTTTAACACTTTAATCTTGTAAAATCTGACAAATTCATTTTAAAAAAATTAATTTTTAAATAATTTTTTAAAAAAAATCCTAATTATTCGGGAGGAAAATGGTTCTTCTAAAAAGCAACAATTAGAAGCTTTTCAGGCGCCTGATGGTAGCTTTTGAGCATAATATTATATATTGGCTGAAATGAAGTATATGTGAACCAGATTAAATTCAGACATTGCATGATAAGTTTTTTTTAAAATAGTTGTTTGCATCCGCCTACAAATTCTTCAGAACGTCTGGAAACTGTATCTAGGTACTATATATCTATGCGTTTGAAAGAATTTTTAGGCGAATCCAAAGCAGGTATTTTGGAGGAATTCACATAATGATAGATCGAAAGTAATTAGCGAGTTCATCGTCATCAGCCTCCTGCTGGTAGAACACTAAAGTAACTTAGCTAATTATTAGTAGTATCGGTATCCGCATCCGTATTACTATCAAGTGGACTAATCAACCAGGTACTATTTCAAATTTATGGTGAAAGCGTGATCTAGCTGATCAAAATTACAAAATTTGGACTATATTGAACAAAAATCTGCCATTTTCATCAGGTGGAGCTGTCACGCATTTCTTATAAATCTGAAAGTTCACCTGGTGGATTGGTCGATAAGATAGCGTTACGGATGCTGGTACCCATACTACTGACAACTAGCTATGGGGCGCTCGCAAGAGTAAAACATTGATTTTTTACTACTATCCATCAGGCAAAAATACATTTAGGGCGATATTTACTAAGGTCTGTAGTTTAAAGAAAGTTTGCTCTGAAGGCTGACATATATATGAGTATCTAAAAATTAATTAATTAAGTTGATTCAGAGGGATTACTGGGCTCTTAAATAAAAAAAAGCCTTTTACTTATAAGTTTTCAATTAATTTTAAATAATTAAACGAAAACAAAGATTTCTTACATACACTTATCTGGTTTACTTAAGCGTTTGCACAACTTGTCAAAGGCGACTAACTACGCGCCTAGATAAAAAATTAAGAAATATGAATTTTTGCGTTAGCAGTTTTTACGTTATAAATTTTGCGGTGTAACCGCTGTGCTCTGTTATTTTTCGAGCAAGCAAGTAATTATAGTAATAGCAAATAAATGCATTTTTGGGTTGTTGGGGATCTGCTTTTTTTTTGTTTTGGTGCTTTTGTGCTGTTTTGTGATTTGTGCAGTGATGTCATATTAAGCGCCGGTAAAATTCTTCAGCGGTAAATTCTCGTGCGTTAGGGGCCGGAAGAGTAACGTGTGATTTTAACACTTTTCCAAATTTTTCATGAAAATTCTAAGATATTTTGCAGAAGCTCTTCTTCCTCCCTGCATTTCTCCCAGACATTGCTTTACGACTAAAGTCCACATTGCAACCTCTTGGTGGCGTCCATAAATTAAATAACGGCGCGGGGGAGTAGGTAACAGTGTTACGAGGGGGGAGGGGAGAGTTCGCAAATTCTTTTTGTAACCATTTGTAACTGAAAATGATAAGTAAAATAACTAAATACTTCAACATTTAAAATATTTGTTATCTTATTTAAAGGGGGTGGGGGGGGGGGAAGGGAAGGAAGGTATATAAAATATTATAATGATAGACAAAATTCAAATTTGGCAAAATTGGTGGTTCACACGTTTATAGATGTTTATAGATTCTCGTTCAAAATAAGAGCAAAACGTCATCGAGCAAAACGTCAGTTAAGTGTTTTGACAGTTTTCAATCGATAAAAATATATGAATCTAAAATTTATAATATTAAAAAACGATAAAAAATATACGTAATGATCAAGCCATGATGAACCTTAAAATAATTTTCTTAAACACCTGTTAAATTATTTCTAGATGTGATAAAATACACTTTGGTAAGACACGTTTTCTGGTAAAATTAATAACTGTAAAAAACTTTGATTAAAAGGAATTAATACCAGCTTATATTTTACACACTTTACACTTGAAAAAATTATAATTTTGGTTGTCTTTGGATAAAAATTGCAAAATAAAAATCACAACACAACAGAAATTTTTAGTAAACATTTGCCTTAAGTTATGTCCATCTTTCTCTAAAATACTTTTTTATAGCCTGCTGTCTCTCTCCAACAACCTTAAATATTTTCCATTTTAACAGAGTAAAAATGTTTTTTGGTAGTACTTTTTTTGAACGCTAAGAAAACAGAGAAAACTTAAAAAATTTGAGTGTTTTATTCTAGAAATCGAAAGTTTGGAAAGAAAGCTTGAGCAATATGAGCAATATCATGGCATAAAAATTTTTACTATGTGTTTCATATTTTTATGCCATGATATTGTTTACATATTAGAGCTTTCTTTCCAAAGTTTCGATTTCTAGAATAAACCACTAACATTTTTCAAGTTTTCACTGTTTGTTAGGAGTTCAAAAAAAGTACTACTAAAAAACATTTTTCTCTGTAAAAATAAAACATATTTAGAGACAGAGGGCAGAATTTTAGAGGTTGATGGAGAGATAATTTAACGACGTGGAAAAATGTTTAAGGTTGTTGAAGAGAGAGAGAGCAGGCTATAAAAAAAGGATTTTAGAGAAAGATGGACATAATTTAAGGCAAATGTTTACCAAAAATTTCTGTTATGTCATCTGTCTGTCATCTTGAGTCGTGTCATTCATATGACTTTTATTTTTTTTTTAAAGTGTTAACTGTGTAGAATATAAGGTGGTATTAATTTCTTTCAATCAAAGTCCTTTACAGTCTTCAAATTTACCAAAAAACATGTCCTACTAAAGTGTATTTTAGCACATCAAAAAATCATGTAACAGGTATTTAAGAAAATTATTTTAAAGGTCATCATCAAATTTTTGGAGAATCTGTCTTGTTTCCTTGCAAAATCATTTATATGATTAGAGCAAATCAAAATTCCAACAAGTTTTACTTAAATTTAAAGAAAAACCCGAAAAACCAAATGCGTCCCGTAGTCCTAAACTCTAACCCATCGCCCTTAAGGTTTTAATGTCCGTATGCACGAAAGCTGCATTTTGACGGTTAACTTTTACTCGCTGTTTAATAAATAATTTCTAATGATTTCGTATACAGCAGCAAAATTCTTTATTAGTCGACTGCAGGGATATTAAGGATGTATTGCTGGATAATGCCCTGGGTATTTACCATGCGCAAAGGCTTTCCAGTCTTCTAAATTAATTTTTCACTCACAAAAAAATAGAGTAATTGCCTTAGAGTGTGCTCAGATTGGACTCGCGCCTTTGTTAAACGGCTACCCAACGTAACTGTATCATCAAGATTTTTACTCACAAAAAAAATACAGGGTGTGTCCAACTTAAATGTAAAGCGCGCCCAAAAAATATTGCCCTCTTTATTTGCCTTCATTGGTAGGTAGTGACAAAAATGTCACCTGAAGATGTACGGCATGTAGATCTACAACGTTGCCGTCAGGTGCGTGTCAAATGCCCCCGCCGCCCCCGCAAGGCGTGAGGTCTTGCCTTAAAAAAGGCAAAAAAAATATATATAAAAACAAATACGCACACAAATACCTTAAGGCTCCTTTAAAATTGCATACATTTTCAATACTAATATACAGAGGGTACATGACACATAAACTCATTGATGTATATTTTACTTGTTTTTGGTGTTTCCTGTTACATCAGCCGAACCAAAAAGAACATTTTCAAAGCTGATGCTCATAAAGGGCTTTATAACGTCTGGTATGAAACAAAATCGTCGAAAGAGATGTAGACTTGAACAAATTTGTAGACAAGTTCCTTTAAAATATCAAAATCTTGTAGTATATGTTTGTTGGTTTTCCTTATAGTTAGTTTTATTGTATATTATAAATATTTGTGTTAATAAAATATAGGCTAAGAACAATAGTTTTTTCACTATCAAATATCAGGCTTTCATATCAAAGATGATTTTTATTAACTTAACATTAACTTTCTTGTTGTCGAAAAAAAAATTGAATAGAACAAGGGGACATCTCAGAAAATGTTGAGGGAGGGTCAGAAAAATCTGCCGTTCTTTTTTCGAGTGAAACCGGTTGCTTTCTTTAGTTAATTAAAAAAAAACATGTAAATTGGTGCATATAGGCATAAGTATGTTTCATGATTATGTAAAACTCTCAGTTTTAAGCCATTTTTCGGCATATTTAGCTTATTCCCGCCGCACTATATTTTTATAAAGATAAGATGTGGTTTTCGGCCTCGGTGGGTGTACACAAGAGAGGGCTTTTTCGTTTCCCTTCATGTTTAAATTACGTTATTTGACACCCCGCGAAACTGGATGTATATTTGCGTTCGGTATTTGCCTCGCAAACGAAACAAATTTTTTTATCCCGTGACTAATAACGCTTTCGGTTTACATACTCTCAACTTGATTCGGAGTAGAATAGTGACGTCAGATGAATTATCGAACACGCCCTTTGGTCAAGGCAGCAACTCATATAAATTTCCTAGAAAAAGCAATCAATTTAACAAAAGATTACACATTTCTGTACACGGATGCATCAATCTCTGGCAGAAGGGCAGGTTATGGTGTATATATCCCACCTTTAAACTATAAGTTTTCAGGAAGGCTGCCAGATTTTACAAATATATGTATGCCGGAAATGGTAGCCACAAACGAAGATATACTGACATGTGTGTCGAAACACTTGGAGAGGATTATAGTATGCACAGATTCGCAAAGTGCAATCCAAAAGCTAAACATAAATAAAATAGACTCCAAATAGGATTGCTTTACTATAAGAACAAAAAAAATAATACATTTACCTAGCTTGGATCCCTGGGCACAGTAGTATCAAGGGAAACACAATAGCAGATCAGGTAACCAACATAGGAAGATCCCTTAACATTCCAAAAATACGGCCTTACACGTTAAAAGATATTTGTTTCATTCAAAAGGAAATTACTATAGAAAAACGTAAACAACAATGGAAAGATGTAATTAAAATTAAAGGGGTCTGGTACGGAGAAATACAGGAAAGCGTTTCAAATAAACCCTGGCGTGTAAAACCTCTAAACTAAGTAGCATAAGCTTGTAATCCTTGATTTGGAGGACAGGGACCATATTTTCTTAGAGTGTCCAATCAACAAAATAAAGAATTTTGAACTTTATAATGCTCGTGGCAGTACCGGAATAGCCCGGCCCTTCTCAATGAAAAAAATATTAAAAAAATTTGTAAACTAAAAAATCAATCTCCCTTACACACACATATACAATAATTATCTAAAACACAATGGAAACAGAAGTGATTAAATGCGCTAATTTAAAAATTAATGTCAACAGACTTTTTTTAAGAAAGAAAAAAAAATAATAAAAAAAGGAAAAAAAATATAAAAAATTTTATACATTTTAATGTGGGTCTAATGTAGTTTTACTGTGGGTTTAATGTATTTTTATTTAAATTTTTATTTTGCGTTAGTGTTTCTGTAGGGTTAATGGGAATAAGGACACCAATTCTGATCACACATCTTTATTTCTTTGCGACGTTTCGACGATTCATTTTCGTCTTCTACAACGCTACAACGTAAAAGTCTGGTTTAAACTATAACAAATTATTCTTTGTTTTATTAATTTGCATATGTCTATCCTTTTCTCCCAAAAATTGGTACAGGTTTTGATAATTCAAGTGTTGTCTTTTAACTATTTTTAAATATTTTTGTTTCTTACCCAAGAAATATTTTTCCTGAATCCGTAGAGCACTTCAATAATGTAAACAATTTACACGCGGAAAAATCTAGTATGCTAAACAATAGCTGTGTTGAATTAATTTAAAAAATGTTTCTTGGTTTAATCTCCAGTAATTACGTATTTATTGAACAACTTAGTGTCTGCACTATTCACACCATACATTTCTTGGTAAATCGATGTAATTCTGAATTTGATTTTTGTTTATTTATTTTTTAAACAAGGTACTGTTTTCTATGATCTTTTGGTACTAAGTACTATAAGGTGTTTTATGTTTTATTTGTTGAATCAGTATTATGTGTACTGACTAGTGTTTTTTAAAAAAATTGTTTGTATATAAATAATCAACAAAAATTTTAACAATAATCTCGCTGTAACTTTTCCTCATAAATATAACAAATAATTTGTTTCTGTATGTTAAATTTTAACAATTTGTGTAACACATCTCCATCTTATACGTTTTAGCCTGAGAAAGACGAAAATGAATCGTCCAAACGTCGCAAAGAAATAAAGTTGGGTGATCAGAATTGGTGTCCTTATTCCCATTAACCCTACAGAAATATTGAATTGAAAAATAGAAAGAATAAGTAAACAAAGAAACAAGAATTAAAAAAAAAACAAATTTAAGAGAGAGAGAAGAAGGAAAAGAAAGGAGATACTAATGGATCTCAGGTTACCATATAGTCTGACTATCTTGGGGTCCTCCAAATCCTGTTGGTGAATTGTCTCAGTGAGAGACAAAGCCAAAAAGAAAACAAGCAAGCACGCAGTCATTTTAACCTCACTTTTTTTTATTTATTTAAATTTCAATATTTTTAAAATTGGATAGCCCTTTGAAAACAACGCGAGTCCACAAAGAGAAAACAGAACAGTATATTAACTAAAAATAATTATTTTTATTTTGCATACTTGCTTCTCATCAGTATAATCGGAGACGACCTCTAAACAAATAATTGCATATTTTGGCCCGATTTTGGGTTCTAACCCTATCGAGTGGACAAACATTCCTTCCTCCTCGGAGAAAGTAGAGGAATTGAGGAACTATTCTTCAGTTTCAATAAAATTCAATTTCGATCCATTTTTTTCTGTTTTGAACCACAAAAAGTTTATAAACAGCAAAAAAAAAGATCAAAATGTTGCAAAAAAAGTAGGGCGATGAGTAGGGAGCAGAAAGATCGATCTGTTTTAAATTCGGAGTAACAGATTCGGAAAACCGAACACGCTACTCGGAGTAGGAGTACATAATCGAATATTTAAATACTTTTTGAATCGATCTTCGAGTAAGTGAAAGTGGTTTTGAAGTAATAAACGAAAGCGCTATAAGTCTACGTATTTTAGTCCATTAGCGCGTCCGCGCAGCGGGCCGGTTTACAACCTGGGACACGATTGTGGGCGTAAGAGAACGATCATACCCTGAGAAGTGATCCATCGTACAAAAGTCATGCGAACAACGCACGGTAGTCGATTTTCATAAAAACGCGGACATAACTTGAAAAATTAAAAAATTCAAAATGTGTCTAAATGTCCTTATATGTTTGTCAAGATACTAGGCGAATAGTTGGCCAAAGAATAAACTATGCTTTTTACGAGTTTGATATTACGCATCAGTATTCAACATCAAATTTCAAATAGAACACCCAGAGTATGACAGTATTCAACCGTTGATATCTCCAAAACAGGTGAAGATCGACATAGGGTATGTTATATAAAAATGCTTAGAATTTCAAAACAGAATACAAAAATGCAATAATATACTAGGTGTTTTATTTGAAAGTTTCGGTTCGCATTCTTTTTAATATAACGTATATACATAAAAATATACTAGTATACCGTAACACTTATATATTTTGTCAATTACCTTAAAGTAAATTTGATTGTTCTTAACTAACATTTTTAGTTTAATTTAGCCAATTAATAAATATGTAACTTTTACCTTCTTAAAAATGTCTTAAGGTAAATGGGAAAATTCACACGATCGTCCTGTGTGTCAGCTAAAAAAAAATAAATGCTTACTTATTTAAATATTGTAAACTATTTATTTTTTTATTAAAACTAAATATTTTGTACGACCAAATTACAATGTGGAAGATTTTTTATAATGTCCGCGTTTTCACAAAACTCGACCACTGTGCGACGTCGCACTTTACGAGACGGTCAAGTAGCGAAATCTGTCACGTGATGGTTTCATCCAATAGCGTGCTCTGAAATCATACGAGAGATGTTTTTTACACGGGCTTTCCTACAAGTTCATACTACTGGGTCTAGTCGAGAGAACGGCTTCGCTCAAAAATTGTTGTTCGAGGCAGCTCTGCACGTGCCCATCATAGATTGTGATTCTTCGATCGTCACTGCTTTTAAGCGCGTTTATTGTTTGAACCTGCTTCCCTTCTCTCAGGCGAACGATCACTTCCTATGACTTCAGGAATCGGTACCCTGGGGCTCGATTCTGGGCGTAATAGAACGATCATACCCTGAGAAGTGACCGCTTCTATTAAAATCCAAAATTCCGTATTCTGGGACCGGCCGATCGCACAAAAGTCATTCGAACGATGCACGGTGGTCGATTTTCCGGAAAACGCGGACATAACTGGAAAAATTAAAAAATTCAAAATGTATCTAAATTTGCCCGTATATGGTTGTCAAGATACAAGGCGAATAGTTGGCCAAAGAATAAACTATTCTTTTTACGAGTTTGACATTAGGCATCAGTATTCAACATCAAATTTCAAATAGAAGATCCAAAGTATGACAATATTCAATTGTTAATATCTCGAAAACAGTTGAAGATCGACATAAGGTTCGTTATATAAAAATGCTTAAAATTTAAAAACAAAATGCAAAAATGCAATAATATACTGGGTGTTTCATTTGAAAGTTTCGATTGGCATCCTTTTTAATATATTTTCTTTTTATTTTTCTAAACTAACATTTTTACTTTAATTTAGCTAATTAATAAATATATATCATTTTCATCTTAAAAATGTCCTAAGAAAAATGTGACAATTCATACGATCATCCTGTCTGTTTATTAAAACTAAATATTTTGTACGATTAAATTACAATGTGAAAGTTTTTTTTAATGTCCGCGTTTTTACAAAAATCGACCACTGTGCGAATCCTACTCTAAAAGACGGTCAAGTTTTCCGTAGCATGCGCATTAGCGAGTAAAATATCGATCGGTCGTTCGTCCAATAGCGTGCTCTGAAATAATACAAGTGACGTTTTTCACACGAGCTTTCCTACAACTCCCAACTACTGGGTCTAGTCGAGAGAACGGCCGTGCGTGTGCGCGTGCCCATAATAGTTTGGTGATTATTCGATCGTCTCGTTATTACTTTTAAGCGCGTTTATTGGTTGAATTTACTTTTCTTCTCTCAGGCGAACGATCACTTCTTATGACTTCCAGAATCGGTACCCAGGCACCCAGATCCCAAACAGGAATTGTCTCATCGGACTGGAAACCATCGACCAAAAGTATTACTGCAAATGACAGAAGTAAACACATGTGATTGGCTAAAGGGCGCACGTAGAAGCATCCTGTCAGACTTAATGAATGAATAAAAATATACTTTATTGTCCAAGAAAAAATTGCACATGACAAAATATTTCTTATTGACAAAGCATTAAGGTAAATATAGAGTTTACGAGATACAAAATAAAACATAAAGTAATGATATAAAAATGAAGAGATAGTAGTATCCAAAAGTAATATTATAACTTAAAAATTAAAAAAAAAACCGGTCAAAAAAATCATAAAAATTCATCCGAAAAACAAATATAAAAGTCATTAAAATTTTAACCGTATAAGGATACATAAATTTGTAAAAATCTTTCTACAGAATAAAATGCCTTTCCTATTAAAAACATTTTTAATTCTTTTCTGAAGCATTTTAGATCTTAAACATTTCTAAACTGCAGGTCCAGAAGATTGTACATTTTAATGCCACTGTACATGAATTAATTTCTTACTAGACGTGTATGAGGAATTCGTAATGGGATATTATTTGATTGACGAGTCGCGTATACAAGCTGGTCATTAGAAAAGCAAAGGAAATTTTTATAAATTAAGTAAGAATTTTCCAAAATAATTAAAAATGGCAAAATTAAAATATTGTGTTCAATAAAAGTGGCTTAAAATGTGTTTTAGGAGATGCGTTAGACAAACTTCTAACAGCCCGTTTTTGTAAAGTAAATATAGATTGGAAATTAAATTGTGAGCAAAAGCCCCAAAACGGTAAAGCATATCTGATATGAGACTCAACTAGGGCAAATTAAACATCCCGCACAACCTCCCTCAAATCAATGAACGTGGAGCTAATCACGTGACCGAACGTCAGCCTCATCTGCGAGGCAAACAGCGAACGCAGCTGTATAATATGGAGATGCAAAAAATACATGAGCGGAAACATAATAGGATAAATAGGGATAACGCCGGCATCGCCCCGTGGCGTTTTCTCTTCTAATCCAACTAAAAAAAATGTCCGCTATTTTTTTTATCCCATTTTTTCTACTTTTTTAAAATTTTCTCTGGAGATATCAACTTCTGGAAGTGAAAAATAGAAGATAGTGGCGTAAGTTGAGATGGACTAAACGTAACACTTGAAAAATCATTTCGCAGGGGGCGACAGTTTCGTGTTCGAGCATGCTGTCAAAAGAAGTGTATTGGGATGGTTAGGACGGGGTTCAGTTTTTGTCCTTTCTCTAAAAAAAAACAAAAACGATACTATGAAAAATTATGGTGTTTGCGCTAACAAGTCTATATATTAGGCACTACCGTCTCAGCAACAGTTATTTCTTTTTACTTCAACAAAAAAAATGAGGTTACTTTGTTTAGATTGTTTTAAAATAAATTCCAAATGGCTGAAACGATTTTATTTTTTTGAACGATTTTATGGTCTCGTTTTATAAGAAAATATATCTTCTTCTACCTTTTTTACGACAAAACCTAAAAAAAACCTTGGAAAAGTCTAAAAGTTGTCACTTTTGACTCATACGCGCAACATAATAAAATAACAATTTAATTTAAATACTCGTGTAGCTTCTCCAGGTCTATTGCAGCCCTAAAGCCCTAAAACGTTTCAACCGATTTTAATTTTTTAAATTTAATTAATGATTGGTCTACCTTCCCCACGACATTTACGACAGAACATTAAGAATACTTTTAACATTGAAAATTAAAAAATAAAAACTTGAACAGACTTCAAAAGAATACTCGGTTGCTGTTTCTCCAGGCCCATTGTGCCGGTTTTTTTGGTATCATCATTTTTTATTCGATTTAGATATACCTCATAGGGTGAGTTTTTACTTAAAAAGAACATATATTTAAAAAAAAAACATTACAAAAGCCTAAAAGTCATCAATTTGGGCGAAGTACAATAAAGAGACTGTGTAGCTTCTCCGGACCAAATGCATAACTTCGAAACGTTTCAAGCGATTCGATTTTATTTTTAAAAAATTTAATTAAAGAGTGGTTTTAATCAAATATACACTTCCCCCACCAAATTTTACGAGAGAAGTTTAAAATGCCTTTTAATCCTAAAAATAAAAAAATAAAAAATGTTTACTTCTTCTTCAAAAAAATACACCAGAAATTTAAATTAAAATAATGTATAAATTTAACATAAAAGCGCTGACTTAAAAAAAGTTGGATTTTTTGTGAAATTAAGAATTATTTTATTTAATTCTTTTTAGTGTAATTGTTTGGCAAAAAGCGTTTATTTAAAAATCAAGATAAACTCAGAAACCACCAAATTTTCAATAACGCCGAGTTAGATTCAAAAATACATCATTCTAAATTACTTTATAGTGCGGTTTTACTTAGACAAAGCTTTATTTAAATCCTAAAACTATTTATATACATATTACCGTAAATGTTAATAACGATAATTGAAAATGGTAGACTAAAACACTGTTAAATTTATTGGAACGAAGAAGTCATATAGGTATATTTCGCTTCAAATTTAAATAAAATATACCTACTTACTTGACTCAACGATTGCTGACACGTTAAAGCTAGGTTAACTTTGGCTTTGTAAGCTGTATGAGCACGTGTAGCTGGTTCAGTTAAAGCGGGGCAAATTTAGCCCTTTTCGATTTAGAGTACCGGATGTTTAGTTTTTTTATCATTTTGAATAGAAGTTGGCTCAGGCGCTATTTGTCAAATAACAATAGAAACGCATTCAATTGTTTCTGGACTTTTTTACAAAAAAAAAAATTAAAACATTTTTAAATAGTCTAGTCAACTCAGCCACTCCATTGCTTTGATTTTAGCTTGAGTCCTAAAAATTATATCTTTGAACCGACAGCTGATAATAGTAGAAAATGGTAAAAAATGTTGAACTGGAGAGTAAGTTATAGGTTCAAACTTGAATTGTCTTGTTTTTTTTTGTGTTTTGACAACGTTTCGAATGCTTATGTATTGGCAATCGTCATAAGGTGAATAGTAACAAAGCTAAGAATACCTACTCTTACATCCCAATAAACACAACGTGGTCTGGACGCTAGCAAATCTCTTACAATTTTTCGGAAGTCAGCTGGCGGGCGGCTCGACAACTTAAGCGCCGCGGTATATATACAGCCCATGACTGCTCGGCACGTGTCGGCCGACAGGCGGGTGAACGCGAGTATTAATACCTGTAATTAAATAAAAAGTGTAAAAACGAAACCGGGATATACGAACCTGCGCGTCCCGGGTGAGAGTCTGATACTGCCACTACGCCACGAGCCTTCCATATCAAATCTGTGTTTTAACTTTAACTGTTGGGAACCATAGAAATATGATTATTTCAATTTATTTCAATTTAAGTAAGGTAGGTTTGCATCGGCAACGTCGCAAAAATGATGGTGGGTTGGTGCAAATAAACTACTAATAACTTCATTGTTATAATTTTTGTGGTTAAGGTTTTGTTATTTTTAAAATGTTTGGTTTTTTTTACAAAAAAAATTAATGAAAATAAAATTCAAAAGGAGGGAACTATAAAGCGGCCCACAGACGGCGTTTTGGTTCGATGGTTATGTTCGACAAGCAAATCTGATCGAGCAAAAAAGATAGATACGAGTTGCACACAGACTTCCGTTTAGCTTTATTATATTAATAAATCGAACACCTCCGAAGGACAAAATCAGGCGAAGCCGCATATTTGTATCGGTTTTTCCTTGCTGAACTGATTTAAAGATATAAAAATAAGTTGAGGTCACGTAACAACAAAAAAATGTATGTAAGATAAGTATTTTATGTTATTTTCGTCTTACTTCCTACTTCATAATTTTTATAACTATGAATCCAACTTTATAAAAGGTACATACACACAATACAGTCATTTTATTTATTCTTATTTTAGCTAACATAGGTGTTGAACTTGTCAATTAAAAAAAAGTAAATAATAAATAACTATAATGTATATGTATATAAATAAAAATATAAGTGCAAATCATGTAACTTTTCCTTATCAAGAAAAGAACTGTCAGAAAGATAAAAAAAGTAAATTTAATTAGTAGGTTCTTTTGTGCAAATTTTTAACCAATTGAAGAAGGCTGTTCCAGATTTTAATAATGTTGTTTTTACCGAATTTTAAATAAATTTGTAGTTTGTCTTTTCTGTTAGCAGGTTAATTTTATGTCGTACGTGTTACTTACATTAGCTAGCTACCTTCCAGTGCCATATACCGTAGGATGCTTATCAATTAAGGCCACTGGAAGAGAGCCCGGTTGTTTGAGTGATTAAATTGACCTTCGATCATGTTTTAGTATAATGTGCAGTGTCGTGTTTTTTGAAAATATTTATCTGGCCAAAAACTCCTTTTCTTTTTCTTTTTGCAGATGCACGGAGGTAGCTTTTGGTACCCAGGAACATTTTTACGGTCTCTCACTGAAATATAAAAACCTTTGCTGATTTTAAACAAGTGTTTTATTTAAAATATAATAAACATATATATGAATCCCTTTGGGAGACGACCATGATGATCAGGGACTTCTTCTTCCACCAGATCAATAAATTCAAAAAATCATCCATTATTTTCAGGATATCCTAAAAAACAACCCACAAAATGAAAAAAAAACAAATTATCAAAACAAACCCAACAATATTTTTGTTTTTTTAACCTCACATTATTTGCCAAGGAAGGCTCAAGATAGCTCTTTAGCCACCGAAGGCCTCCTTGAAAGAACAAGGGAGCCTTGAAAAACGATTACAAATTTGGCCCTTAATAAGGTCAGGAGTTTTTTAGCAAGCAAAGAACCTACTCGCTAGAAAGCGCATTTTGGTGGCGTTTAACCAACCTCGAAATTAATTCGAATTAGCGAGCGCCAAAAACGTTCCGAAATACAGGACGATTTTAGCGGCTGCATTGCAAATTCCTATACATCCCGTCAGAAATCCACCGGTATCACTTAGCGGCCGACTGTTTACCGCCACCGCCTGGTTTGCTGGGATACTAATATGTGTTTAGTGAACCACAAAAACCTGTGTTCAGTGAACCATGAAGTTTACACTTGGTTGGCTCCACCCTTTCGCACTTGAAATCTGTTTTCTTCGAAAATACAATATGGTTCCTCTGTATAAATGCTGTTTCTTTGAACTTCCGCTTAAATAGATTTTCCTCCTTGGCGACGATCTTTGCCTCTTTCCATTCCATATGATGTTGATTGTCTCAGTATCCGAGCAATGTTGAGCTATTTTTGATCCAGTTGTGTCCCCTTGTCGATTATTGCTTTTGTGTTCTGTAAGGCGAACTTCCGATTGTTTCTCCGATGTAGATATCCCCACACTCGCATGATAACTGGTAGGTGCAGTTCTTGGTGTCGTGGCATTGTAGTTTAGTTTTTTTATATATATATACTGGAACTTTTCCATCCATAGTAGGATCAGGTTTTTGATGTGTCCGAAATGGAGGTTTTAGAAGCAATAAAATCAATAAAAAATAATAAATCACCCAGATGAGATAATATTAAATCCGAAATACTCAAAGAAACATCAAAGGAAATTGTTTAGCCGCTTCTATTTTTAATAAATGTGTGTTTTAAGGAAGGTATCTTTCCGGAATGTTTAAAGGTTGCTAAAATAAAACCTATTTTTTAAAATGGGGAAAAAGGAAAGGTTATAAATTTTAGGCCCTTATCTTTAGTATCAGTAAAGTTTTTAAATAGATTTAATGTCATTCATCAACAAATGATACAATATAAAGCTTAACATCAAAAATTTTTGATTCCTTAAATTCTAATAAACGTTGTCTGGGTACCTTTGTTGACCTTTCTAAGGCCTTTGATACTGTTTCTCATGACATACTACTGAAAAAGTTGAAAAGATATGGTCTAAGAGGCAGAGTTTATAAATTACTAAAAAGCTATTTAGCGGGACGGGTACAATATGGAGACATTGATGGTGTCAAAAGTGAAACTAGAGAAATAACCTATTCTATTCCTCAAGGAACGTTTTAAGCACCATTACTTTTTAGCATATACATAAATGACCTTTTTCAAAATACATATGAAGGAAAAATCATTAGTTTCGCAGATGACACCGTAATTTTCTACGAAGCTGATACAAGGGAAAACTTAAAAAAAATTGCTGAAAAAGATTTTAGATTGTGTTCTACATGGTTTCAGGTAAACAAACTAACACTTAACTATGACAAGACAAAATACATACCGTTTGCACCGTATAAAAATAACCTTCCTTATTTTGGACCACTAAAAATAAAAGACGCTCAGGTAATACCAGAATCTTCTTCCATTAAATACCTAGGAATAATAATAGACAGACAAATGAAGTGGGACTTGCATACAAAAGATGACAGTAATAAAATACGAGGACTTTTGCCAAAGTTTAGATAACTAAAAGACTTTCTGGATCAGGCTCAGCTCAGACTGCTATACTTATCTCTAATACAGTCTCATTTATCATAAGGGATTTTGGGGTGGGCAGGAGTGGCGGAGTGTAATCTTGAAACAGTCAGTAATATACAAAAATAGTTTTTAAAATTAATTTTTGGTAAAAGCAAAATATTCCCCACAAACTAACTTTTTACTGACACAAAAATTTTAGATATTCGTCAATTATACTTTAGTTTAGAATTATTAAAGAATATAAACAAAGGTAAAATAAAACTGACTGAAAGAACTGTACAATACAATTTAAGAGGAGTATCAAACTATCTAACTACATTAAGTAATAGAACAACAACACAACGTACTATCAGATATTTTGCCTCCTGTACTGTATAATGTATTACCCACTGATATAAGAAATATAAGAAAAATTTTTCTTTAATTGAAAATAAACGTGACTCTTATTATTATTCTTATTATTATTATCAATTCCCAGTGTAGCCAAGCGTTTCAGCAGAGTTAAAGGATTCGAACCCGAGACCTCTCGTGCGGCAGGCCGATACGCTACCCACTGCGCTACGGAAGCCGGCACTTCTTATTGTTGTGGCCGTTTTGAAGACAATCCGAAGATCGTATTGTAGAAATCTATTGGGCGGAATAACTGGGCTGGAAAAAAAATGCTATAATGTGTTTGTTTTATTATGAAAAGCAATTTTCTGCAACTGTTTATTAAAATGAAATTTAATGTGAAATTTTGTTATCGTATAAAACTTAATGATAAATTAATAATATAATAATAATATAATTCTGGATAAGTGCAATTATCAATTTTATTTGCAATAGTGCAATCATTTTCTGCTAAATTTTTATGTAAAATTTTGGTGCATCCCCAAATAAAATTTGTTTTGATTGTGTGTAACGTAAAAAATTAAAGAAAAATAAAAAATATTGATATATTAAATATTGATTTAACTCAATAGCACGACAGATGAAAATCTAATTTGTAATCCTGACATGTTTCGCAACCATAAAGTTGCATCATCAGGGGAAACCAAAAGAACCTGAAAGGCTTAAGTAAGATATTGAAAAATAAAATTAAAGTTTAAACCTAGGTACTTAAAACTAATGTTAAACCTAATAACTTCCTTGTATTTTCCTATATATCAATGTGAAATACAAAACAAACTTTAAATTGAACATTTTTTTTAAAAACAAACACCCACGTATGGAAATGTGTACTTGAAACTATTGTTAAAGGATAATAACTTACGTGTATTGTTCAGATTGTCATTCGAAGAACTGAATGTGAAAATGCAGTTTAAAAAACTTGAAATTGAACATTTTAGTTCAAAGATGGCACAATAAAGTGTCGAAACGTCGGCGAAGAATAAATTTGGTTCTTTTTATCTGACCCTATCCTACTAAAACGCACCAAAAAAAATATTTGTCGGGTCGCAAACCTTAACCAAAAAAAAAAAATTAACATTTTTTGTTTAAACAATCACCCATGTATGGAAATAGGTACTTCAAACTAGCGTTAAAGAATAATAACTTACTTGTATTCTTCAGAGTGTTATGCAAAGAAATGAATGTGGAAATGCAGTTTAAAAAACTTGAAATTGAACATTTTACTTCAAACCAACACCCATTGCGTAGCGGCAACAATAATATGGAGAACTGAAAGAAAGGAAATGTTATACTTACAGAAAAAAACTGTTTTAAAAAAAGTTATAATTTTTTTATTATAATTTTGTTTTGAACAGTTTTTGCTGTAAGTATAACATTTCCTTCCTTTCAGGTTTCCATGTTATTGTTGCCGCTACACAATGGGTGTTGGTTTGAAGTAAAATGTTCAATTTCAAGTTTTTTAAACTGCATTTTCACATTCATTTCTTCGCATGACACTCTGAAGAATATAAGTAAGTTATTATTCTTTAATACTAGCTTTAAGTACCTATTTCCATACATGGGTGTTTCTTTAAACAAAAAACGTTAATTTTTTTTTTGTTAATGTTTGCGACCCGACAAATATCTTTTTGGGTGCGTTTTAGTGGGATAGGGTCAAATAGAAAGAACCAAAGAAAGAACCAAATTTATTTTTCGCCGACGTTTCTACACTTTATTGTGGCATCTTCAAAGCTAGAAAGTTATTGGTCCTCTATGTCAAGAAGTCTTAAAAATAAAAACATAATCACAGACAAAATCACGTACAACATAGGAAGAAGATAAACGGGCTTTCCGTTGTTAAAACCACAGTGTGGTGTGATTTTTTAACAACGGAAAGTCCGTTTTTCTTCTTCCTATATTATACGCGTTTTTGTCTGTGATTATGTTTTTATTTTCAAATCTTTTTGATATAGAGAACCAATTACTTTTGAGCCCTGAAGATGGCACAATAAAGTATCGAAAAGTCGACGAAGAATAAATTTGGTTCTTTCTCTCTGACCCTATCCCACTAAAACGCACCAAAAAAAAAATGTTCGATTTAAAGTTTGTTTTTTATTTCACATTGAGTCCGTTACATGATACTCTGGAGAATACAAGGAAGTTACCAGCCTTAACACTAGTTGTAAGTACCCAGATTTAAACATTAATTTTGTTTTTCTATATCATACTTAAGCCTTCCGAGTTCTTTTAGTTTCCTCTGAGGATGAAACTTTATGGTTGCGAAACATATCAGGATTACAAATTGTAAACTAAAAAATCACAGTTCAATAAAAAAAATGTATGAAGAAAAACCCTAGATTTCATTTGTCGTACATATCACTCCACCATAGAAATGGGCTACTTCCGAAAGTTAACTCAATAGGTTTGAAGGCAAGGTGTGCTTTAAAGGCACATTTATGCTAATCAAGCCAGCAACTGAGTAAGCAGGAGATTGACAGGTTTACATAGGGAATTGCACTTTTGCTTGACATTTAACATTTGCTAACGTAAACGGTTGTGTGAGTTTCCATAAGACGAACTTTTCCGAATTACTTGCTTGCTTACCAGCATAATCAATTCACTTGGTAGGTTTTATGACAGTTAGAGTTTAAACAATACTGAAATGGTGAAGCTGTAATAGATATTAGCAAAAAGAATAGCGAATATTTTATTTTTGGTAACCTACACTATAACATACCTTGCTCTGATACATTTACTACATTACTAGCAAAGAGGTGTATTTACTTATGAAGGCAGGAAAATGTACAATATATATAATCAAGCACTAAGACAATTAGATACTTATACAAAATTTAGGAAAGACTTTTGACTAGATAAGAATTATTACGACTTGAAAGAGTTTTATGCAGAAAATTGATATTTATATTATATAAATATTTTAAATGATCGATATTTGTTGTCACCTTATACCATGTATGTATTTTGTGTTTTTTTTTGTTTTTATACATTAAATGTGTTAGTGTTAGTTATTGTTGTTTTTGCAGAAACATGTTTTAAACTGTTATTCTAATTGATTAACATGAAACTTTAGTATTTAAGAGTGCTATGTCAATAAGATTATGATCTTTTTATAATAAAGCTTTTTCTGATTCTGATTGTGTTTACCCTCCCTATAATGGACCATTTTTATAAACAATACATTTCAACTTACCTGTTAAGTTAACAGTTCCATAAGAAGTATTTGTTTTAGTTAATATTATTAATTTTGTCTACTATGTCTTGAAAGTAAAAGCTACCGATTTGGTCAAAAATTAAAATACTTTTATATTACCGTTTTTCTATAAAATTTTAATTCCAAGTTAAAACCTGACAGGCACTCTATTTTTGATTACCTCGCGACCTGCACTATAGTATGCTTCGGTAACCGAGTATGAGAGCTGAATTCTAAATTCAGAAAACCGATTCCCTCTTATTAGACATCCAACATTTAACATTTATGACGTGTCTGTCTATGTTGGAGGAAAAAGAGAACGTGCAATATCTAGACTTGCACTGTATTGGTTCGGTATCAGCAAATTTGGTAAATCTAAATTCGAAATATTAACCCTTAAGTAATCGCTTCTGTGTATTAATTACACCGGGTTTGTTATTTACTGACCTACTTGTTTCTGCATCGCTTTTTTTCACCACCGATCTGTATAATTTTGCCTTAAAACCTTAGTTGCCAGACATTGACGACAAATCTTTCTTGCACTAGTACACAGAAAAAAAATATTTTAAATTTCAAAATAATTATTTCAAAAACTAATACACTTTCTATTACTATATAGGACACCTATCCAAAATTTTAAAAACTAATATAAAAATATAATTAAATGGATTTTACTTCTAAGGAACCAGTATTTTAAAAGTTAATATATTTTATTTTAACTATTGTAAAATATAGTATTTTAAGAAAGCTAAAATCCAATTAATTAAAAGGAAATAAAATGTATTTGGAATAATCTAATATAATTTTTATTTATTTCTAATATACATTTTATTACTTTTAAATAAAAAAATATTTTATATTTTTCAAAATTTTTAACAGCCATTATTTTAAAATATAAAATATATTATTTCGCAAAAAACTCGTTTAATAAGATGTTAATATCCTTTTAATATAACATCATTTTAAAATATAAAATAAATTATAATAGCTCGAAGGGTAAGGACGTGAACGAGCCGCGTCACTCTTGCAATCTTTCAACTTGAAATACGCGCGCAAAGAACGATGGCGACGTGATTCGATCAAATACTACTACAGCGTTGCCAATCTGTGGGGATTTTGTGTATTTGGATTGTATTGCGGGTACTCATTCGAGTAAAACATTTTTTTAAAAGTACTTTGTGCTTTCGCGCGGCGGCGACGGAATGTCTTTCTAGTAAAGTTTTTTATAGATTTGTGGGCCAGCCAATTTTCCTCCATAAAGTAATTTTTACCTGCGGCGAGTATAAAAAAAAATGGAATAAGATTATATTTGCCCTCTACGCCACAAATATTTTCTGTAAATTTATTAGGGCGCTAAATTTTCCCTTTATTTTGTAAATATGTTTGGCTGAAATTATTAATTGCAAATACGCCATCTGACACCTCCAATAAAATGCTATATGTCGTGTATCGTTGGTTGATAGATAAATAGAAATTTCATTCAACTAATAATCGTGAATGTGTATCTCCTTGTCTTTATAACATTTCTAGGTTTTCAAAGCCGCAGTAGGCTTCAAAGATCTCCCCACTACTAACAAATGAATCGGACGAAAGTATTTCCGAATAGCCAGTTAAAACCCCAGTTCCTCGGTAGCTCAGTTGGTAGAGCATTAGACTGGTATTCTAGAGGTCCCATGTTCAAATCCTGGTCGAGGAAAAACTTTTTTCCGATTTATTCCCTCACCCTTTGCCCTCTACGCCACACATCTTTTCTTTAGATTTATTAGGGCGCTAAATTTTCCCTTTATTTTGTAAATATGTTTGGCTGAAATTGTTAATTGCATCTGACACCTCCAATAAAACGCTATATGTCGTGTATCGTTGGTTGATAGATAAATAGAAATTTCGTTCAACTAATAATCGTGAATGTGTATCTCCTTGTCTTTATAACATGTCTAGGTTTTTAAAGCTGCAGTAGCCTTCAAAGGTCTCCCCAATATACTAACAAATGAATCGGACGGATTTCCGAATAGCCAGTTAAAACCCCAGTTCCTCGATAGCTCAGTTGGTAGAGCATTAGACTGGTATTCTAGAGGTCCCGTGTTCAAATCCTGGTCGAGGAAAAACATTTTTCCGATTTATTCCCTCACCCTTTGCCCTCTACGCCACAAATCTTTTCACTAAAAAATAAGTTTACCAAGTCCGGATAGTTCCGGAGATAGGCGAAAAAATCCGAACTCTTCATTTTTAGTTTTTATTTGTCTGCGCCCTTATTCTTAAAGCTGTCAGAAAACGCTTAAAACTTTCTACAGGCACTTTTTTTAGGATCTACCTAGTAGGAGGTTCGTTTTTGAGACTTGACATTTCAGTGTGACAGGAACATTGTATTCAATTTTTATTTATTGACCATCATTAGTCCAAATTTAATTTTTGCTCTTAACTTACTTAAGATATTTTTGAAATAACAAATAACTTTACCCAATATTTTAAAAATACATTTATTTTTGTATTTTAATCTTTGACAAACATTTCGTTTAACACGATAAATGTACATTCCATTGCCGATCCCCCACTCTGCACTGGTCCATAAATCTATCATTTATAATAGTGTCATAATACACAATCTTCTTCATCTCTCTCTTAGAAATATCACCGATCTACCTAAATTCCGTGAAACAGTAAAAGATAAGTTGCTAACACATTAATCTAAATCTCTAGGTAGATAACTTCCTTAGGCTCTTTTGATTTTTTTATTTTTATTTTTTGTTTGGTATGTTTATTTCTCCTTTCATTAATTTTTTTGGACTTTTTTAATGAGTTAATTACTTAGGTTCGTTTTTTAAAGGTAATTGTTTTCATTTATCTTCAAAGGATATATTAAAGTTCTATTGGTGTACAAAGTATACTTAAGCAACAACTTATGACAAATTTATAGTAGCGCCTAGATACTTAAGGGTTAACATAAAAAGAAGAAGGACTTGTCCACAAGTCCTTCTGGGAATCTTCAGAAGTTACTAACTATAGTCTTATTTTTCTAGCGACATTATTATTTAATAATTTACAAAGTTGGCCAAAAAAAAAAATAACTCGCGACCAAATTTTAAATCTGGGCCATGATGGATAGAAAGTTTTAATAAAAAAAAAACTAATATATGCAAAAGGTTTTTTGTCTATACACACACTTCTCTATGCTGATATTTAGAAAGAGAAGCTGCGCAGGACCGCACGTTTTGTTTCTACAGGGTTCCTAAGATTTTCCTTAGGGATAGGATTTCAACAAATCAAACAGAAATGGCATAGAAAGTTCTGCGCGCACAAAAGAAACAGGTATATTGAGCAATGGTGCCAGTTTGTTATTATCTCCGGACTGCTTTCATGAGAAAAAATTGTCGCCACTCTTTCATTGTGAGCATAAATCATAGTTGCAATAATAACCGTTGACAAGGTATCTGCAAATTCCGCTAGATGGCGGCCACACCATGAGATTAAAAATTAGATGTTTTCAGGTCCAAACCACAGCTTTTTCTTGCTTAAAGGAGGCGGCAGGGTCCATTATTTGCGATACTGAGCAATAAACTCGTGAGGTTGTTAACATTAGAAAGAAATATCTTCGCTTTTAATTAAATTTATTTCCATTCTGTTCTACTAGTGACATCTATCCGGAAACGGCCAAACCATGCAGCTAGCACTAGCAGCCAAAGAAATCAATAAACGGCGTTGTTTTTCCTGCAGAGCTTTTTGCTTGCGATATTATTGATTTTAAATAAAGCTGGCCCTACACTACATTTTATTTTCGAGGTGTTTTATGACATGATCTCGAAACATGTAGCGAACCAATTCTTCAAAACTAGCGGGAGGGTAAAAGCGAAAAATAAGGGGCTGCCAATATTGCCCAATATTCCCCAAAATAGGTCTAAAGAGTATAATTTTTAAGAAAAAAATATCAATTTTCTCGCCCTCCTCCACTGGGACTACAGGGGAGCGGTGTTACAAAACGTTACGTAGGGGGGAGGGGGGTTTTCGACAGCGTTTGCATTTGTGTGAAACTAAGAAAATTTGGAATGAAAATAAGTGAAATGTTTTTTTTTGGGGGGGGGGGGTAGTGGTCTTGGAATCGTTACGTAATATTAGGGTAGTGGCGTGCCAAACCGTTACAAAACATTACATAGGAAGGGGGTCAAAAATTGGTAAAATCACCGTTACGTAATTTGTGCACGGCCCCACATCTGACTGTTCCTCCTTTTTGATTTCGAATCAAAGTGCAAAACCCGGGTTGGACGTTCGAAGGCGTCAACCCGTCCTATTTGCTTGATAAAGTTTCTACGGAAATATCTCAGTCGATTTCTCCGGCCGTGTATGAACGCTTTAGGTTAGGCATTTTCCCAGTCCCCAGCTTGTAAACAGTGCGTAAGGACAATGGTTACAAAATGAAAAGCCGAAAAATATTTTTTTTACGATATCTTTCATCAGTTTGGTATTAAAGTCGAGCAAAAACAATTTTTATTCCAGTCCTAAAGGTATGAAAATGGAAAACATTAAAAAACAACCTGGACTGGATTTACTACATATAAGATGTAGTGACAACATCGCCCTATGCCCATCCTTTTCTGCCTAATGTGCTTTTTCGTTTGTCTGCGTCTTATACACGGCTGCTTGGCCCCCTAACGATTTGCTTAGGAACCCTGTATATAAAATTAAATGATTTATAATACAATTATTATATTGCAGTGAGTAATTTTTTTTTTAATTCTGTTTTCTTTTTGTTTCAGGTCCAGATCTAATACTTTCTCCAGTTAGTTTTTCTCAGCAAAGTTCAGACTACTAATTACATCGGCAACAATTAAAATTTAAGTCCTAATAAATGTGACTTTCCTTGTAAGATTAGCATGTAAGTAAGGTTTGTTTTATGAAAAAGAAAAAAATCTTGGATTGAAATTTAAAAAAAAATATCAAATTTAACTATTTGGAAATGATCAACTCAAGCAACCGAGTGAAAAAAAATAATATTTTTTCAAAGGTTGGAACAACTGTTTTTCTAAGAACGGAGAAAAAATAATAAAAAACATAAGCAATTAAAACTTTAAAAATTTCGACTTTACAAATGAAGAAGTTTAAAGCAAGCAGTAAGGCTGTGCAGACAAAAAATCCCACAGTGTTCAATAGCTATTTTTATAACAACCCATTTGTAAGAAAAATAGCTATTGCGTACTATGCAATTTTCATTCTTTCCGCAGGAGACTGCCTCGGAACGATGATAGAGTTCGGTCAAGCAGTCGAGTGAGAAAAAAATAATTACCGTATGCGTTAGGAACAACTGTTTTTCTAAGAGCGTGAGGAAAATAATATAAAATAGTCAATATTAAGAAGAATAATTCAAAAAGTTTCTGATATTTGAAACAAAAAGAAACGGGACATATAGCAGCAAGGTATTCCAAATCTTATTGAAGTGCAATAAACTGCGGTAAAATATATTTTAATGTACTCACAGCGGTAAAGTGACTACGTTCATTTCAAAAAATTAAAATAGAGATATTTATATTTTGGAAATTTTGCTTTTAGGTAAAATCCTGGATATAAAACATGCGTAAAGTGTCTTTACTGCCCTTGTCAGCTTGACCGAACATGCTTCGCTTCGTTTGGTTAAGTGCCGTCGCGTGCGGTAAAGTATCACTTTCCGCACTTGTTCTGTAAATAACTATTCCGCATTAGAGCGCAGTTCGACCAAGCAATCAAAGGCGGTAAAGATACTTTACGCTTGAGTTACGATCAATATGAGCCACGCGAGGGCTACAATTCAATGAGGCATAAAATTAGACTTTAGTCACGTGATATTTAATATTTTTTGCATTGTAGTCGATTTCCTAAAATTTGCATAACTTAATTTAAGTTTACTCCCTAGGATTTTATCTTAGTCCCTAAAATCTAATTGCACTTACCGACTAGCTAACTGACAACTAAACTGACACTAAAATGCAAAAAAGCAAACATTTTTCCAACGTTGGTGCAAAGATTTATTATTCACTGCTAAAAAAACCATTGCGAAAGAAAAGGCTAGTCTTCTTAGGTTAGCCAGCTTTCAATACCACACGGGACCGCAGTTTCCACGAATTGTTTTTTTGTTTCATAAAAATGGGATGGGAAATTTAACTTTATAAAAAATATGTGTTTACTTGTGAAACTCACGATACATATTGGAATTTAATGTCAACAAAAATCTTGGCATTTTATCCACATAGGACTAAAAGTGGGTCATTTTGAGCGATTTGTCAACAGGTTGTGTTGCATGGCCATCTATCCATGTCGCTCTCTGTAAAATAAAAAAGAGACGATTAGCCCAAGAGCGTTAGCTCTTAAAACATGCTATATGGGAAATTTTTCCGGATGAAGCTGGATTGGGGTATTATTCAACAAATCATAACTTTCTCATTTATTGACTGATACCTCTCAAACAAATTTTGGCATATTTATGATATAGCAGTCTTTGAATCATTATCAGTACTTCGTAGTTTTGACGTTTGTGTCCCGAAAAAAAATATATTATCTCCAAAATAGTTACTTTTTTTGCTTGATTTTTGAAGTTTTCCACGAAACCGTGTACTTAACTTTTTAAACAAAAAAATTCGCACAATTGAAGCATTTTGAGTAGTTTCGTTCTTCCTCGTTGAAATAAAACTTGTGGTTCTGACCAAACGTCATCGGACGCTAAATATCGCGGTTTAAATATGGCCGATACGCGATTTACGAAATTACCTTGTGGGTGCATTTTTAATGCAAAAATCACCTACAAAAAACTCTCTAACATTTTTTTTCTTAAAAAACACTAAAAACCGTTTGCGAAAAGCCAATTCCTTGAAAAAATAGCTATATATGTGAATTTGTGATGATTTTTTAAACAATGATGCTTTCGCATTTTTGTCAAAGTTATATTTTGGCCTTTTCGCATTATTTATGTTTTTTTTTTTTGAGAAAAATTATCATCTGTAAAAAAAGTTGTTCAGCACTCTTTTGTACAGTTTTAAAATACCTCTAAATCGCTATATCTCTTAGATAAATTTCGTAAATCTTGTGTCGGCCATTTTTAAACCGCTATGTTTATGGCACCTTCAACTTTTGTCGAAACCCTTAGAATTATTTTATTTAATATATATATATATATATTAATTTTTATATAATACATATATATTTATTTATCGATATTCATACTTTTTTCAAGGCTGCGATGACTCGTGAAAAAGTTTAATTTTTCTGCCCAGGGATACTAATAGATGTCCTAAAAAATGTAAAAATACTCGCGCCGCACATACGGCAAAAGGCCACTATATAGGGGGACAAAATAATTTTTTTCACCTTTTAAATTTATTAATGTTTTGTTTGATTTATAATTATAAAAATCTAGAATGCTAGAATATTTTTTATGTCGCACTTATAGTTTGGAAGCAAACAATTTTCAAACATCTATTAAGCTTTGGAAAGATTTTTATAACTTTTAAGACAGAAAAAAATGGCTCATTATATAAATTTCTGACAAATTAATGCATGGAATCTCAATTTTCTTCATCTGAAGTATTATGAACATTATATTGTTTATCAAATATATGTTTCATATTTTCTCCAAAGAACATATCGTCATATCGTAATACCACAAGAATTATAATCATCACTAAATTTTCTTCCCTTCCAATATTTTTTTGACTCTGCAAGCCCGAAAAAAAATATGTTTTATTTCTGTCTTAATTTTTTTTTTAGTATAATACAGAATGAGTTGTTTCTTACAAAATATAAAAAAATAAGTTGCGCAAGTTTGTGCTTTTTGAGAAAATAGGATTTTTCTGAACATATAAGGAAGGCTAAATTCGGTGAGATTTGGAGTTTTGGTTACTTCTAGGCAAGATAGCCAAAAAATAGTATGCATGTCTTGGGTTCGATTTTTGAGACAAGCTTAAATACGAAAACTGCTACTTAACTTTCTAACTGGACTTTTTCTAACACATCTAGTTTTTGAGATATATCACAAAGTTGTTATTTTTCTTAAAGAATGACCCTATATTTATTTGATTTTTAAAAACGGCATAAAATTTCCTTTAAAATGATGTACCACATTTTGTGTTCTATTTTTTTTATATTTATATTTATTTTATCTTTTTAATTTTACTTTATAGTAAAAATTACGTTAAAAAAGATTAAAAAATAATTAGGAAAATAAATAAGTATCGAAAAAATAAAAATAAAAGGAAATACAAAAAATAAAACATAAAGTGTATTACATCATTTTTATGCTGATTTAAAAAAATCATAAAAAAAAAAGGTCATTCTATAAGAAAAATACCAACTTTAGGTTATATCTCAGAAACTCGATGCGTTAGGGAAATTTCAGTTTGACGGTTGAGTTCTCTGTCAAAACGTCAACAAAAATTTTTTTTACATGAAAATAATATTCCCATAAATAACAAAGTAATAGACCTCATCCCAAAAAAACCTCTTAATATATCAAGATGCAGTTTTCGTATTTATGTTTTTCTCGGAAATCGAACACAGGACATGTATATTATTTTTTGGCTATCTTACCTAGAAGTACCCAAAACCCCCAAATACCAGCGAATTTAGCCCACCCTGTACATCTGTAGAGAGGGTGTCAATTTAAAAACGAGCGAGAGCCGTTTCTGGGTATAAATAATAATTTTTTTAAACGCTTGGACCCGTCAGATTTATTTGCAAGGGAGACGTAATTTAGTAGAGGTACACCACTGGCGGTCCACGCTAATCACCTAACCGCACCAAAAAATGAAGCGTGTAACAGAATAGGAATCGTTTTCTTTTTTTTAGTTTTTTTCGACTGAAAGTCAAATTTTTATTCTTAAAGTAGTCATGACCCCTCCCCTTGAGCAGATAAGTATGACCGCCCATGGGGTACACCCCCTTTGTGGGGTTTAATTGACTCCCCCGAATTTAAATAGGGAACATTAGTCCTGAGGCACCTAGTTTAAAGGCCTTTTAAATTATCATTACAAGTTTTTTTTCAAATTTTGTTGATTCGTTTTTCAGATGTTTTTTTAAAACAATCAAAAATAATAATGATTTAAAATTGGAAAATATGATTTAAAAAATTCATTGGGCTAATTTTTTAAACTGATATTGCGGCATAAATGAAAAGATTTAAAAAAAAACAATGTTAATAATCACGTTTTGTATAGGAATTTACTTTAAAAAAATCGATTTCGTAGTGTAGCTGTAATTTATGTTTTAAATGTGACATTACTTTTGAAGATGACTTTACATTTTTTTAATCAAATTTAGAACCAAAAAATAATTCTTAAAAAACTTTGTGAGGAAATTATAAAAAGAAGCAAAAAATCAGCACTCCATTTCGTAACATCGGTTTTACCTGAAAAAATAAAAAAAAAACTTGTAAAGGCGCACTTACACAGACGAACATGCTCAAATAAAAGCTCGTGCAAAATATCTAAAATTTTTTGCGTGAACATTTTTGTGATCTTTTCTTTGAACATTTTGTTCGGGTAAATTTTTGAGCAAATTGTTGCTATCTATTATGGAAACATATTTTTAAAGATGAGAATAAATTAAATTTCACATCAATGATCAGTGATCTCAATTCTTTAAAAAAATGGAACACCAACTTTTATTTAAAATTTTTATGAAAAAAAGCCGACGGCAAGCGAAACATTATTATTGCCTCTACTATCAGTTTTGTCACATGGATTAGGGTTACTTATAATATTTTCTTCTTAGGGTTTTTCCCGGATTTTTTTGCCCGTGGTTTTTTTTGGGATGTTCTTGCGAGTTTATTTTTATTTCCAAGGGTTTTTCTCCTAAAGTCAAAAAACAACCCAGGAAAATTATTCTTTCCCAAAAAAAATTTGAGTTTTTCAAATATCGGAAAAAAACTTAAAAATTGCACTTTTAAGCGGTAATCCGCGCCTCACGACTATGAGGAGTGGTGGGGAGGGGGATTTTTGTAGCTTTACTTTACCTTTAGCTTTTATTGTTGTTTTTTAATTTCTCACACCAGATTTACCTAGTTAGTTTAAGGTCCCAAGGGTTGCTTAAAAAAGCAAAATGCTGAAGATATAGATATTTATTGTCAATTTAATGTAATAATCAAGGTCGATTACTGACACTAAACCAACAATATTCAAAGGGAAACATTGCGATTCAAAAGAGTGGCCGGCCTACTACCTGCGAAATCCAAAACTCGGGATGATAGATCGGCGACACAGTCTACTAAATTACTGCTAAATTATATTTTTTAGACAAGGGTCGGGTTCGTAGGGTTGTAAAAGTGGGTAATAAATGGGTATTATTTAAACCGAACGTGCTTTTGTTCATATATTTGAGATTTAATAAAATGTATATAGTTTTTTTAATTTGACTTAATTATTATTGTAAAAGACTAAACTAGGAAGTAAAATAAAGGGATATTCTTTTAAACGTAAATTTTTATCATTACATTTTACAGGCAACAGCAATAAATAAGTGCCAATTATTATTTTTTTAATTCTCTTTTTTTTTTCAACCCCAAGAAAGTTACAAGTATACTGGCATATCCCCTATAAAAATCAGATCAATCGAAGTTGCTTATGAGATAAAATGTGAATTTCGGCATCGAATCGTTTTTCCGTCGGAAAGCACTTGATTAAAAGTACCTTATCTCAAAACTTTGTTTTTCTATTTTCAGTTAAGTTCAATGAATTCCGATAACAATATATATTTTAATTTGTAAAGAAATTTTTATAGCCCCAATTCTTCAAACAAATTTTGCTCAAGATTCTCTCCAAAATTTACGTGTGTTTTTTTGTACGAGATTTTGCTCGAACATTTCTTTGAGCATTTTGCTCAAGAGGCTCGTGTAAATGTTTGTCGGCATTTCCACATCAAAGGAAAGTTTGTCTATGTAAATGCGCCTTAAGATGAATCGCCCACATCTGGCTCTTGTACAACACCAATTATTGTCAATTTTGCAGTTTTTTAAGTATTATTCAGGAACCACTTAACCTAACACAGAATTAGTATCCATTCTAAAAGCTCCTCGAATGTGCGCATTTTCTCTTTTAAAAGGGCTTTTTTTCATGAAGTACACGGTTTGGTGGGAAACCTCCTAAAACACGTAAAAAAAGTAATGATTTAAAGAAATTATTTTTTTGGTACACAAATGTCAGAAATTACAAGTTTTAACAATAGCTTTAAAAGGCAGCTATATTGTGAATATATTAAAAAGACATTGGGAAAAATTGATTTATAAATAAGGAAACGGGAAATTTTTAAATATTACCCTTTTTGAAAGAAACTTAAAAAAAAAACTATTGTAGCGTAAATATGCTAATAGTCTATTAATACTAGAATTTCTGTGCGAAAAAAACTGCGAGACTTTCCAAAAGAATATACCCACGTTATCTTTAAACCGAAGATATCACACTCGCCCCTCCTGGCGAAACGGCGCCATCTTGTTTTTTGAGTTATTTTCCTATTTTTAAATATCTCGCTTATCTTATGGCCTACTAAAAAAGTCTAAAGGTCACTTGAAAGGAAATTGAATTTCACACAACATTTATTTTATAAATTTTTGTAATAAATGCGTTTGTTAATGAGTTAATTTGTTTAAACAAAAATGTTAAACAAAAAAGTAATCTTTGTTTTGTTGATCCTTACAAAATTGGTTAAACAAAAAGTGTGGAATATTCACCACACTCACAAGGAACTTGGTAAATGCATTCCTTATTTTGTTTGTTCTCCGGTTTTGTTTTACTAAGAAGGCATCGAATTGTATTACTAGATTTTAACTCTGATTTAATATTAAAGTTTTTCGCTACTCTTCGAATTTTCTCTGATACTCATTTAACGTACGGAATTGTAAGGAATGCATTTTCCTGGTTTTGGTCTTGTGATCTCTGTCCTGTTTGTTAAAATTTAGAAATAGTATCTGTTATAAGTTTAAGGCTGTAACGATTCTGCTGCAGATCCTTCTTAATGTTTCTTATTTCGCTTTCCAAGTCATGAGAATTGTTACAAATTTGAACGGCTCTGTTATACAAAGTTCTGATTATGCCTCGTTTGGTTGTAGTACAATGATTTGAACCTTGATATTAATATTGTCCTGTGTAAGTGGGTTTATCATAGACTATTGTTCTGATGTTGCTTTCTACTCATTTGACAAGTATATCAAGAAAAGGAATTTGACAGTTTTGCTCCAACTCCATTGTTGGAATTGGAAACAAGAAACATTAAGAGCAGCAGCAGAGATTACAAGACTAAAACCAGGCAAATGCATTCCTTACAATTCCATACGTTAAAGGAGTATCAGAGAAAATGCAAAAAATAGCGAAAAATTTTACTATTAAAACAGCTTTTAAATCTAGTAATACAATTCGTAGCTTTCTTATTTAAACAAAACCGGAAAACAAACAGAATAAGGAATGCATTTACAAAGTTCCTTGTGAGTGTGGTGAATCATACATAGGCGAAACAAAGAGGCCACTATCTGTTAGGCTTATTATTAAAAAGGTGAAACAACGAAACCAGGAATCGCCGAACATGCATGGCCAAAACAACACCGACTGAAGTGGGCAGAAGCAAATGTTTTGCACAAGGAGTCACACTGGAAGAAACGAGAATTCCTTGAAGCTGCCTTTATTGGGCAGAATCAGGGTATTTTCAGTAAACCAAGTGTTGAAATTACAAATATTTGGAAGCCCCTCCTTGGGCGGAGCCAACTGATTAAACTTTAAGGTTGAGTGACTTCTCACAGTATACAGGGTTCCTAAGCAAATCCTTAGGGGGCCAAGCAGCCGTGTATAAGACGCAGACAAACGGAAAAGCACATTAGGCAGAAAAGGATGGGCATGGGGCAATGTTGTCACTACATTTTACACGTAGTAAATCCATTCCAGGTTGTTGTTTTCTAATGTTTTCCATTTTCATACCTTTATGACTGGAATAAAAATTGTTTTTGCTCGACTTTAATACCAAACTGATGAAAGATATAGTAAAAAAAAATATTTTTCGGCTTTTCATTTTGTAACCATTGTCCTTACGCACTGTTTACAGGCTGGGGACTGAGATATATGCAAATGCCTAACCCAAAGCGTTCATACACGGCCGGAGAAATCGACTGAGATATTTCCGTAGAAACTTTATCAAGCAAATAGGACGGGTTGACGCCTTCGAACGTCCAACCCGGGTTTTGCACTTTGATTCAAAATCAAAAAGGAGGAACAGTCAGTTGTGGGGCCGTGCACAAATTACGTAGCGGTGATTTTACCAATTTTTGACCCCCTCCCTATGTAATGTTTTGTAACGGTTTGGCACGCCACTCCCCTAATATTACGTAACGATTTCAAGACCACTACCCCCCAAAAAAAAACTTTTCACTTATTTTCATTCCAAATTTTCTTAGTTTCACACAAATGCAAACGCTGTCAAATTACGTTATTTTTGAAAAAAAATTGTAAGCGGCGCCATTTTTATTTCGTGGTTTGTTTTTCTAACATTTTTGCGTTCGGCTAATTTAATTGAAAAATTTTTGTCTGCGGCGCCCTTTATCTTCTCACTCGAAACCAAGATCCCCCGTTTTAGGAAAACTGATCCCGTCTCTGTTTCTAAATTTTTTTGAATAAAAATAGAGTATGACGAAAATTTCGAGAAAGTTGAAGAAAAAAATAAAAAAAGTGGCAGAGCTCAAGTTTTTTCGTAAAAAAAACATTTTTTGTAAAGAAACAGAGCAAAATAAATCTTTTCACCCCTTTTTGGGTGTTACAAATATTGGCAGCCCCTTATTTTTCGCTTTTACCCTCCCGCTAGTTTTGAAGAATTGGTTCGCTACATGTTTCGAGATCATGTCATAAAACACCTCGAAAGTATCCAGTGTAGGGCCAGCTTTATTTAAAATCTATAATATCGCAAGCAAAAAGCTCTGCAGGAAAAACAGCGCCGTTTATTGATTTCTTTGGCTGCTAGTGCTAGCTGCATGGTTTGGCCGTTTCCGGATAGATGTCACTAGTAGAACAGAATGGAAAGAAATTTAATTAAAAGCGAAGATATTTCTTTCTAATGTTAACAGCCTCACGAGTTTATCGCTCAGTATCATAAATAATGGACCCTGCCGCCTCCTTTAAGAAGAAAAAGTTGTGGTTTGGACCTGAAAACATATAATTTTTAATTTCATCTCATGGTGTGGCCGCCATCTACCGGAATTTGCAGACATCTTGTCAACGGTTATTATTATGCAACTATGATTTATGCTCACAATGAAAGAGTGGCGACCATTTTTTCTCATGAAAGCAGTCCGGAGATAATAACAAACTGGCATCATTGCTCAATATACCTGTTTCTTTTGTGCGCGCAGAACTTTCTATGCCATTTGTGTTTGATTTATTGAAATCCTATCCCTAAGGAAAATCTTAGGAACCCTGTATAAGTACGTAGCCTTAGGAATTGATTGCAGTTTGCACCTGAAGATGATCAGAAATTGTACTGGTGGAAACGTCGTGTATAAATAAAATATAGACAATGGAAGTCCGAAACACAGAGTTAATGTAACATATGATTATAATGTTTTTAATAAGTTGTTTATAGACCCAGAGCTCACAGCATAAACAAAAGAAATCCGAAAACTTAAACGTAAATTAAAGACCTGTTTTAAATTTAAATTAATTTTCTTTGTTATTGCTATTAAATTACTGAGTTTATCAATATAATATAATTTTTATTAATTTGGTTGGTTAGTTTAGCAAGTAAAAAGTGTTTGTATACTTTTTATTAACTACAAAGTAATTATTGTACCTGATAATTTTTGTTTTTTTATTGGCGCGATGTATTTTTCTATTTTTTCTAATGTAGTTGACATTGACACGACACCAGTTTTATGAGGGCATGTGGTGCTGGTTCTTTTAAAGTTGATACTGGAATCAGTCCTCGACTGCTAATCTTTCTTCACCCCCAATTTTTCGCACCTAGTTGTGTGCCAAGCCATAATTGTGCTTGTCCTAAGCCCTAAAGCTGTGTTGCTTGGCTGCTGCTTGAGTTGGAGGAAGTGCTGCCAGATTAGGTGACTTCTTTTTTGCGGACTAAAAAAGTTTCTTTTTTCCTTCGGTAAATGGAGCAGAAGTGGTATCGCAGGCGCTGAAGGCATGTAGAAATAAAATATTTTCAGTTACAGATTTGTCATACTTTAGGCAATTTCCTGAAAATATTTAGTCGGCCACTGGTCCTTATTACTTATTATTTATTACAGCTAAGTTTCCCAAAAAAAAAATAACCTGCAAATTAAAAGAGGATGACCGAATGCGGAATGCAGTTTTAAACTCTATCTCAACCGAAATCCCAAACCTATATTCGTAACAAAATCAAAATTGAGTGGTTAAAGGGGTGGCTCGGTCATCATTTTGTGTACACCGAAAGGCATTTCTTGCTTTTTCTTTCCAAAAATGCCTGGAATAGATGCTATTTTGTGTCTTTTTCAATACATTATAAAGAGATAGAAAAAAAAGGTTGACAGTTTCGTACGCGTAGTGTTACTTCGCATGCGCAATCGACAAGTGATGCTTTGAAATTCCACCTGCGTGTACCTCAAGGTGTATTACCAAGTCGCCCCTTGGGTAATTGCATATTCTGAAATTCCCCCATTACAATGGTTTATTTTAGTCAAAACTTGACAAATTGTTACTTCCACGCACTTTGGAGCGACAACTGTTTGTTGCATAAAAGACTTCTTAAGAGAAAAGTTTTACGATCACTGAATTTTCTACAGTTTTTGTTAAAGCAATTTTTGGATTAGTCGCCAAACAAATATGTGAGGGCCAATGAAAAAAAAGTGACCTTTTAATCCAATTTTCTTTGTACAGGGTGGGCTAAATTCGCTGTGATTTGGGTACTTCTAGGCAAGATAGCCAAAAAATAGTATGCATGTCCTGAACTCTGTTTTTGAGACAAACTTAAATACAAAAACTGCATCTTCATATGCCTCACCATTTCCGAACTACGGGTGCATATTGAAAAGTCTGCATTTTGGGATGGGGTCTATAACTTCGTTATTTATAGCAATATCGAGATGCAGTTTTCGTAATTAAGCTTGTCTCAAAAATCGAATCCAGGACGTGTAAACTATTTTTTGGCTATCTTGCCTACAAGTACCCAAAACCCCCAAATCCCAGCAAATTTAGCCCACCCTGTACATATTTAGTTATAACTTATTAACGAATGGCTTTATCACAAAAACTTATAAACAGAATATTATATCAAATTGAATTTCCTTCAAAATGGCGTTTAAATTTTTTTGGTAGACCATAAGATAAGCGAGATATTTAAAAAATAGGAAAAAACATGATGGTGCCGTTTCGCTAGGGGGTAGGGGCGAAAGTGATCTCTGCGGTTTGGAGATGGCGTGGGTGTTCTGTTTAAGAATTCGGCGCACTATTTGCCGTCTCGGAATTTTTTCGCAGAGGCCCATGGAAAAATATCTAGAATTATAACGGCTTTGGCCTATATCGCATATGCCAAATTTTGTAAGAATTAAAAGTGCTATATTTACGAAAATAGAACTAACCTCACCTGATGTTTTGTTGACGATCCAAACAGTATAAGACCTTTATACTCTACACTTTAACAGCAGTATACACAGCCCAAATACATTGAGCTACCTTTCGATAAATAAACCACCTATATGTTCTCCTTTTTACTTTAAAAAAACTGTTCCTCAAAATTCCACCCCACACCTCCAATATCAGCGCGATTTGTATCCTGTATAAATTATCGGAGTATTAACACCATACTATTATATAAGATTTTTACGACCCGGACCTCTTCTCCTTTCAATTTTGCGTTCTATTATTATCAACGTTTATAGTTTATATTTGTCGTTTCTTAAAATTTTGCGAAAATATTCAATATTCCGGTTTTTAATTATAAATAAAACACAAGGTCTGTTTTTATTTTTAGCAAAACATCCACATTATTTAGCCTTCCACTCAATATATTCTGAGTATTCTACGATAACACTCCTTGCCTCCAACTTTTTGCACATGAATTTGGAGAGTGGTACTAACACCGCCACTACACAACAGTGATTTTGGTAAAAATTATCCAACCTGTTTTATTCTTGCACGGACTTCTTGCATGTTGTCCCAGTTCTCATCACGCTGGCAACCCAAGTGTTTGACTTGTTGAGTAATATTCTTTTCATTGTCTACGAACGTCTACTTTGCTTTTCCAACATTTAAAAAAAGAAAAATATCCAGCGTGTCTACTATTATGACGGTGTCGTGAACATTAACCAGGCCCAAGCGGACCCAGAGCTCTCTCCTCTGAAATCCTGTTGGGGAACGTTATACCGTACCCCCTGGAACGCAGCTCTTTGGGGTCGGTAAGCCGGAGAGCAGGAGCGCTTGGATGAGGCACCAAAATAAATACCTTCCTCAAAGAAACATGCGCACCCTGTTGTTTATAGCCCCCCCCCCCCGAAGTGCGGGGAAGCCACTTTACATGGAGGAAACTCTAGAAGGTGCCTACAAACGCCGCTGATGTAAACAAATTAGCCAAGGAGCTCAGGAAGCTCCAGGTCAAAATCATGGTTAGCATGGACGATCTAACCGAAACAGAGCTGACTGAAGAGTACCTTCTCGAAGTTTTTGCTCCACTTAGGCGGGAAGGATGTGAGACTAGCATCAGGGCTCCTAACAGGAAACTGTCGCCTCAACAAGCACCTAGAGACTCTGGGAATCGCCGAAGAGTTAGAGAGTCGATATTGCATGGAGGATAAAGAATCGTACTTGTCCCGCTGGATTGTCCTGCTTTGGCCAGGTCAAGAGAGTCGCACCTTGAGAACTATCTGTTGGCCCCACGTTGTGTAGGAAGGTTGCAGCCCAGCGCAAGGTTTTAGTGGACTGCTTACCGTTTTTCACGCACTTAGAACCTTGGCTGAGCGGAACTTGGCTCTGAAAGCATGTGAAAAATGACTTATTTTCTGTCATCTCTAATCTTTGCTAAGGTTATGCAATTTCGCTTGAAAGCTTATGTGCTCGTCGAGTGAACTTTTAGGCTCTCTTTGTAAAATCATGCATATTTTGTCTACTTTCATTTAAGCATATAACTTCGAACGTTGGCTATCAGTATAAAATGTTTTGCCCCTACCTGCCCATGTGGCCTATTTATCTTATAATAGCTTTTTGGTGCAGTTTATTTTCAGTGTGTTAAACATAGTCGGTTTAGACTTTTTTTTTAATAACTCCTTAACTACGCATCCAATTTTCTTAAAATAAAAACAAATTTCTTTAGGTTTATAAGTTGAACTATTCACATTATCATATATTAAGTCCGCTATTTTTTGGACTAGATCTTTTTCAACGTGATATCTATTTTTTGAAAATATAATTTCAATACATAACTTTATACCTAATCAATTGTTATTTTATAATTATTATTACTCTCCTAATAAGATATATGATTTGTTGCTCAATAAAAATATTATTACAAATTATTTTATCGTTTTGCGGAGGGTGGGAGGGGTAGTGAAATATTTTTTCTCTGTCCACTTACTTGTTTATATCCCCTTGATATTCTTCAATTCTACTTAAAACATATTTTTTAGGAGTTTCGGTGGGTGGGGCAGAGGGGCAGAATATTTTTTTTTTCTGTTAACTTATTAGTTTCTATCCGCTTTAACATAATTTTTAAGTGTTTACTTCATTTTCAAAAAACAAAATTTTTAGTTTTTTTTTTCGGAATACTTTTTGTCTGTTTATTTATTCGTATTTATACAAATTCGTATAAATTTTTCCTTATTTCTATGTAGAACACTATTTTTGGCCAAAATAAGGAGCTTCTATACCATAGTGCGCCGCAGATATTTTTTCTGTTTGACACTGTCATCAATCTGAAACATCTGTTATGAAGTCACATTCTTTCCAGACATAGCTATGTAGCATTTTAAAAATTCGTTCAAGAAATAAAAGAACTTAAAATGTTTAAATACACCAGAATTTACCGGCACAATCAAGGTTATTAATAACAAATCTACTTGTTTGAATAGCAATAACTTTCCCAAAAATTCATGAATTTTAATAGCTTTAATTTTTTTTTTAAGCACATTTTTCAAAATCTATAGAACCAGAGATAAAACTGACATTTACTGAAAAGCCAAGATGGCGGGCCTGTTTAAAAAAAATAGGCATTATTGAACCTCCTAGAAAAAATCATTATATGCAGCACATCAGTCACAAAGCCACATTCCAGTATTTAAATGTAGTAAGTAACACATGGAAAAATTTGTTTTGCTTGTTGTGGTTAAGAAATAAGGTAGGGTTAAATTTAAAAAATAATATATAATACCAGAATTTGCCTTGGTTTCTCTACGAAAATCTATTTGTTTAATGGCAAACCGAGACAAACTTCAGTGTATTCAAACACTTAAAGCTGCTTTACTTCTTGACCAAATTTTTTAAGTGTTACATCAAAATGCTTGGAAAGAATATGACTTTGTAATCATTATTTGAGATCGCTGCACAGAAAGTTTTTCCGAGGGAGGTTAAAAAAGCCTACTATTCAAAAGATCCTGCCTCAATGGCTTTTAAGAAAATGTCAGTTTTGACACTGCTCCTATATATTTAAGAACTGTGCTTTTCAAAAATTCTAAATTTATTAAAATTGGTCACTTTTTAACAAAGTCATTACTTTTCAAACAAGTAGATTTTTTCCTAATAAGGCTGATTTTGCAGGTAAACTCTGGTCTAATTAAACATTTTAAACTTCCTTATTTCTTGACCGAATTTTAAAAATGTTACAACGGTGCGCTTGGAAAGAATGTTGCTTCGAATGGACGTTTAAGAATTATTACAGCGCCATACAGAAAAAGTAAGTATGGGGTCAAAGGTACCTATTTTTTAAATAGATTCGCCATATTGGATGCTTAAAAAATGTCAAATCTGATGTCGAATCAATAAACTCTAATTGCTTGGCTTTCTAAAAAGTTTAATAGCAATAAAATTAGTTCAGTTTCTTTATTAGTAGTAATCATTTAAAAAAGTGCGCTTTTTTGGCACTTCCTAATAATAAAAAACTAATTTGGATAGTGGTTTTAGTTAATTATGTTTTAAATGAAAGCCTCTTACTAATTTCTTTCAGAATTTCTCACTTTGCCTACCTCCACCGTTCTGGGACTACTACACAAGAGAAAACTTAGAAAGCTTTCTAGGGCTTGAAAGAAATTTCTCCTATATAGTAATGGCTGAAAAAACTTTGCAGCTTCATGTGTTTCTCGATTTTATTATTTTCTTTACTGTTGGCCACCAAATCCCTAACTATTTCTTGGTCTTATGATGGTCATGTACATCAAGTAAGGTTTCGAAGGTTGGTGAGCCTACTTTTTCAAGAAATATATACTTAAGTCCTAAGGTATAAACTTTTGATTGCTTCGACGATGGTAACATGGGGATTGAGGTGAAGTTTGGAACACATTTTCGACGTAAAAGCGCGGAAAATGATGCGTTTACTTTAAGAGAGAGAGAGTGTGTGACTTGGCTTTTCTATCTAGGACACATATGTATAGTTGTCTCATCTAAAATAATTCCATTAAAGGATTGCAAATAATGCAATCACAAAATTCTATGTATAAATAGAATCTGCCCTTTGTGACAAAAAAATAGCAACTTGTTAATTTTTTTTTCGAATTTCGGAGAAATATTTCTTAAAAAAACAATTTTTTTCAAAAATGTGCGTGAGAAAGTTAGAAAACTCTGGATTTTTTTTTTCGATTTTTCCGCGGGATTATTGACACTTTTAAATTCAGCATATGAGCAATTTTTTCAAAAGAAGATTTCCCTTGAACGAAATTTTACCTCAGGAAAACTTTTTCCCAAGATTTAGTAGTTGATTTAGAAAATTGCGGCCAATACATAAAATGCAGTTTCAATCGCACGTCAAACTTGTTTCAGTATGACATTCCTGAAGCAGAAAGTAAAATATCATCGAAGTTTGACCGGAGATTATCATACCAAACACAGTTCACTTTTTGATTGATTTAAAAAAAAAAATATATTCTTTTCGAAAGGTATATTTTTGTGTAGATGAAGTCCCTAAATAGTTATTTTGATAAAAATTAAAATCTTCCATATACGTCCTAATGTCAGAACCTGTCAAAAATATGTAATTTTTTCCCAAAATGTAAAAAAAATAATGTAAAAAAAATATTTTTTAAAAAATAAAAAATTTGGGCTTATAGTGCATTCCATTCTAGACAAAAAAAGTCACATAATCATTTTTGTAGTAATAACCATTTTAAAAAAAAGAAAAGATCAAAAGATCTTGGGAGGAAAGAACGAAATTTCAAAATTGGACGAGTGTCCCATAAGGAACACACAAAAGTCCAAAGCGAAAAGGGAAACAATTAAATGATGTTTCACCCGGGGTGACTAGCGTGGGCTCGTCAGTGGATTCACTAGTTACCCTCAATCCAGGCATCATTCAACACCATCGCACACTCTGACTTCCAACTCTGAAACACTCACAAATAGGCATCGTTCCGCATGGTACTTTTTATAAGTCGTCTGATACGGGTTCGTCCTGGCGTGTTAATATTTCCAATAGGAATATGCTAGACAATTAAAACAAGAATTTAAAACTTCCAAATCAGTTACATCAACCGAAAAGAATCTAAAAAAGAAAAGATCAAAAGATCTTGGGAGGAAAGAACGAAATTTCAAAATTGGACGAGTGTCCCACAAGGAACACACAAAAGTCCAAAGCGAAAAGGGAAAACGTAATTTAAATATTTAAAAAATGGCAAAATTGTCACATTTTAAATTTTAATGCTGTTAGTTAAAAAAATATATTTTCCGAAAAAGCGATGGGGAACCTGAGGGAGAACATATTTTCGATAAAAAAACGCTATCGCCTATCAAACGACAGTAAAAAAGTTTCGACTAGATTTGAAAAGGCAACCTCTGGCGAAATTAAATAAGAGGAGCTCTCTGAAAGACATCTTTTTATATACAATAAAATAACAACAAATATTGACTATATAAGGTACTTCCCTTATTCCTGCTTCTATCTTGCCTCCTAATTCCGGTAAGTTCGAAGGGTCTTATAAAGCATTTAAAAAAATTTCAGAGCACAAAGCGTCACGTACTAGTCCGTATTTTGGTCATTGAAAAAATTATTTTTCTTATGTTGCAGAAATTTGGTTATTTCTTATTTTCACTTAATAAACATAAGAAAGTCGAAACTTTTTTACTGTCGCTTAATAGGTAATAAGACTACCTACTTAGCACATAATCATATATTTTTTTAAAGTTTAGGTTTATAGAAAAATCTTGGTGAAAACACGTTCAATACAATCGACATGATTTTAGCATTTTCTTCAACTACTTTTATTTTCATATAGTGATGTAAAAACGTTTTTTTAGAGAAAATATGTTCTCTTTCAGGGTTCACATCGCTCTTTTATTTTCTAAAAGGGCTATATTTTTAATTAACAGCATCAAAATTGAAATTGTGATAATTTTTTCCATTTTTCAAACATTTAAATGACGTTTATAACAAAACGTTTAGTACTACAAAAATGCTTGTTTGACTTTTTTTGTCTAAAATGAAATGCTCTATAAGCCCTAATTTTTATTTTTTTTAAATATTTTTTTTTACATTTTGGGAAAGAATTACATACTTTTGACAAGCATCTACACAAAAATATAAGTTTCGAAAAAAAAACGTGTACTTTTGCCAATCTTATTGAATTGTAAGTTAATGAATGAATGGAAAATGCTAGCGGGACAAATTATCATGTATGTAGGCCACTTTGCTTGAGAGAGAATATTAAATGGGAACTTAAGTGGCAAAAATACGAAAGCATTAAAGGTCCACCATACAACTTTTTTACGGAATTTCGTGAAAAAATGATTAGTTCTGTAAAAAATGTTGAATTCCGTAAAAAAATGGTGAATTCCGTGAAAAAATCGTAAGTTCCCTAAAAGAATCGTGAATTGCATAAAAAATAGTAAAATCCGTAAAAAAATGGTGAATTCTTTTAAAAAAAGATCCCGCTTTTTTTAAAACAATTCACCCCTTTTAATTTTTCAATGAGCTAGAAACTTCAAATTTGGGAGGAGTTAGTGTTTCGGTGGCAAAAAAAAAATAAAAAATAAAGGTGCTTAAGATAACTTAATACAAATTTGAACTTAATTAAAAAAAAAACTGAAATGGCGGACTTTCTTGTTTATAAATATATTTCTCTTAAAATTGAAACTTTGCGCTGTTTTAGGTCACTCGCTACAATTTTTGACTCAAATGTTAAAAAATCGAAATTGCGCATTTTCTTATTAATAATTAGATTTGTCTCAAACCTGGAAATGCTTATAATTTAGCAAAACAATGAATGTAAAAAGGTGCTGTCCCAAAATTTACAATAACAAATCAGTACTGGGCAAAAATTTTAAAATTACAAAACTATGTAGCGCAAAACAGAAATTGGTCAAAACATACTGGCCTGAATTCTTACAATACTAAACCGTTGCAAGAGCAAAACCGTACAAACTTAAAATAGTGTAATATATTGCGGCTAGATGGCGCTCGCTGCGATGTTCGATTTGTTAGCCTGACAGCGCTTGCTGTATTTTAGAAACAGAGGGCGCCGGGCGCCGGTCTCGCCTACAGTCGGCCAATTGAAATTAGGTAATATCTATCTAAGGGCCGCATTCATAGTCCTCCCTTGAAGGAGTCGCCTATGTACTGCCATCTAGCGGCAATATATACTGTGTCGTCATCTAGCGGGAATATGTTACAGTATTTTACATTTATACGGTTTTGCCCTTGTAAAGTTTTAGGCCAGTCCGTTCTGATCTATTTCTATTTTGTGATAGTACAGTTTTTATCGTTTTTACGTAGTCGAACCTGTACTTTATTATAATTTTCGTTTTTGTAATGCTTTTTTTGATAAATTATGCTATTCACATCTGGAAACTTTGCGATGTTTAAGATCACTCCATACAATGTTTGACTTAAACTTGAAAAAAATAAAAATGGCGGTTCCAAAACGGTGCGCTTTCTTGTTTAATATCAATTTGTCCATCCACAGTTAAAAAAATAAAAATGGCAGATCCAAAATGCGGCACTTTCTTATTTACAAGTTTACAATTTTTAACTCAAACTTTAGAAAACTAAAAATGGCTGATTCAAAATGGGTTAATACAATTTTGTACTCAAAATTTAAAAAAATCAAAATGGCGGGCTTTATTGTTTATGATCCGATTTGTCATAAACTTGACATAGACATAGAAAACATAGTTTATGAATCAAACTTAAAAAAAAGACAAAAAACGGACTTTATTATTTATGAATAGGTTTGTCTTAAATTTGAAATTTTGAATTTACCATTTTTTTTACGGAATTCATTATTTTTTTACGAAATTCATGATTTTTTTTTTGGAATTCACCATGTTTTACAAAATTCAGGATTTTTTAAAGAATTCACGAATTTTTTACGGAATTTATTATTTTTTTAAAGAATTCACGATTTTTTTACGAAACTAGTTATCAGTTTAAAAAATAAACCGTTTATAAAAAAATATAGGCATTTTTGAAATAACCAAAAACTAAAAAATTATTGTTCAATGAAAAACGAGAGCACAAGCGATGAAATTTTATTTTATAAGAGCACTAAGACAATAAATATTTATTAAACGTAAATAAATTCAATATAATTTTAGTACCTAACCATAAGTAAGTCCTGTTAAATTGACGCATGTTTAAGAAAAATAAATTTGGTTTTTAAAAAGGTATATGAAAAGTCCCTTAGTAACCTTATTTGTTTTGACGTTTTGAAGGTTGTTAACTCAAGAGTATTCGGGTTTGATATTTTTAACAATTTCTGACATTTTCATTGGTCGTAGGTAAAGTATAGTACACTAACTCGCATGTTATGGTCATTACTTATTGACCATCATAACATGCTTATTTTGTAAACTACTATTATTAACCACTGCATACATGATGGTGAATTTACAAGCTATAATTCCGTTAGCTGACCATATATACCCTGTATATTTTGATTTTTCTTTAAATTTACATTAATATTAAGTGAACATTTTTGAAAATATTCCCCGGAAATCTCCAGTACTGTCATCTTCGTCATATACGGTTTCGTAACAATGAAAACGTATCACTGATCAAAATTTTGATAACATTTAGTCCAGTCATTAGAGAACTTTAGGTTGCAAAAGGTACAAATTTTGACAAATGTTGTTCAGATTAGAGTCCTAAAAAAACTGAGTTTTGTCCCTTGGAGGAGGGTGGCTCTCTCCGCCATCGCCATCTTCGCCAAAACATAAGACATGAATAAAATATTTTGAAATGTAAATTTTGAAAAACTTGGTTTTCAACCAATTTTTTTTGCAGTCCGCGGATTTGGGATTATTTCAGGTGCGTCCACTCATGCTTTTATTAAAAAATCGTGACCATTGTAATTAGAAAGAGAAAATCTACAGGGTGTGTCTCCTCTGGCTTTTACCATCCGACATAACCAAAATGAGATGGACAAAAACCCCTGCTATTTTCTTATGGGAGATGTGCCTCGGTTACATTTTTTTTATATTTTAATATGTTATAGAAGGAGATCCAAATTAGACTTAAAGTTACAAAAATGGTCTTTGTTTACTAAACTTAACCTTCGTTTACAACAAAACTAAAGATTGGATAATAATGGTTTCTGCATATTTGATTCAATACATAGCGCATACATTTTTGATATTAGTACCAATGTCCGTTTGTGTACAGGATAAGCCAAAAAATATACCTGAAATTGCTCAAAATCCCTTAATTTAGAAACACGCTTATAAGAGTAGCGAACAAAAATGGTTTTTGGTACCCTAAAAAGAATGCACGCAAAATGAGCGCCAAACTTTTGAAAATGTACAGAATACATTTCAAATTGTACTTACATAAAGAAACTACCAATCAGTGTTGCTCTTATTTTATTAATTATTTTTTGTAATGTTAGTCTTCAGATCACAACAAATACATTTTACCTTAATTCTGGATATCGTGTATTGACATGGTGAGTCAATTTTTTCAAATGCCTGAGTCAATTTTAACAGTTAATTTTTATTGCTTATATAATTCAAGAACGATAGCAAATATTTTTCACTGTGATATCCCTCAACGCATATATATAGAGTAAGTCAAGAAATACGCCTAAAATGACTGAAAATCGCCTATTATAAAACTCGACTATTAAAAGAGTAGCAAAGCGAAAAATAATTTTTATTTCTGAAACTGGATTTAGAAAAATATATGATTTTGTTAACTACAAACTTTTGAATTTATACAGAGAACGCCGTGATTGACTATTTGTTACAAAAAAAAACTAGAGCTAAGCAACGGAATTATTTTTTTAAATATGATTTTTCAGACCACATCCATCATTTTAACATTGCTGATTACCTCTCCTCCGTATGTATACAGAGTGAACAAGGAAAGGCCTTTAAAATTGCCAAAAGCCAATTTACGAAACACAAACTTTTGGACTTATACAAAGTACGCCAAAAAAGAGATTTTAAATCATTTCTTAAGGTTTTTAGATCTTTCTACTTTCAAAGACCATAACTACACTAGCTTTTTTACTTTAACTGTACATACACAGATACGTCCAGAATTGCTCACTCAGATTCCCTTATTGCTGCTTCTACAAGCGTCAAATGTACCTTTAAAATAAGGGATTTTCCCCTTGTGTTTTTACCCTGTACACATACGGACATTAGTACTAGTATCTGCAGAAACCATAATTATCCTTTCTTTAGTTTTTGTCGTAAACGAAGGATAAGTTTAGTAAATAAGTTAGGTAAAAAACGAAACCTTTTATAACTAACTAATTTCTAGTTCACACTGTACAATGTGGCTCATTGGGATCCCCTCAATAAGATATTAAAATAAAAAAAAAATTATCCGAAACACATTCCCTATCAGAAAATGGCAGGGTTCTATTAAGATAGCCTGATCAAAGGTAATAAGACACCTTAGTCTCCACTCTATACAGAGCGCTTCAGGCTACTGCATACATAGGCCGGAAGAAGTCCAATTTGCCAATGTACGTACTCGCAGGGATACCGCATACCTATCAATGGAGCAACCAATAATCAGGCTTGCGATCACCGTTCGCGGCTTGCATTTAGTACGCTTACAAACAAGGTGCCATGTGAAACGTAGTCAATGAAACCGGTATTTGGTCAATAAATACACAAATTTTTATAACGTAATTTGCTTGTTTTTTGTCATTGGAGCGTTTTGTTTTCAACTGCTCAGATTTATCACTAACAACGTGTTACAATGAAAATAATAAGTTGAAACAAAATAAAAGCAAGTTCTCAAAATAAAATAATACATTCTAAAAACCAAAAAGATTCTCCCAGCGAAAAAAATAATTAGAGCAAATGTTCGAAAAGTCCTCCTTGCTCGGCTAGACAATATCCGAGTCTATTAAAAAGACCCTTATAACGTTTCCAAGCATGTTAGGGGTGATAGTTTGAAAGGCTTCTTCAATTTTAATACGAAGTTCTTCCAAATTATTAGCCCTTTCATGCCCGTAAACTTTATTTTTGATATAACTTCACAGATAGAAGTGATTAGGAGCAAGATCGGGTGATCGAGCTGGCCATAAAATAGTTCCCTGTGTACTTATAACCCGATTAGGAAATACATTATCAAGATATTCCCTAACAGGTCCATTATTGTGAGCGGGACAACTATCTTGTTGAAACCGTGTTTCACCAAATCTCAACCTAACAACTGCCTAGCAGTTGGAATAATATGCTGCTGCAGTAGATTCAAGTATCTAGGACCATTCAAATTGACGTCAATAAAAAATGGCCCAATTACGTGTTCCCTACAATACCCCCCCCCAAACATTTGATTTTTGGGATACTGTATTGTTACGTCAAAATAAAAATGCAAATTTTCGCTCGAGCAATATTGAACGTGTGTTGGATTATGACGATTCAATAATGGAAAAGTACTTTCATCAGTGAAAAGAATTGATCTTAGAAGCACTTTCCACCATTGTTTCGCAAAATTCCATACAACAATAGTTTTCCTCCGGAAAAATTTGATGCGTTTTTGACGCTTTTTAAGAATGATAACCATTCTTTTTAGAACACGTAAGACAGTGGTTGAGGACATATAAACTACTTCGGCAATTTGGTGGCGAGTTAACTTTCGAGTTTCCTCCAGTACAGCGCAAATCACCACATCTCGTACTTCATCTTCGTCAGTCAAAACAGTGGATTTTTTAGTTTTTTATGGTTTCTTGGCGCTACACAACCAGACTTCATAATTCTGCACAAACCTATGAATCGTTGATAAACTAGGATCTGGTCGATTTACAAAATTCTCCAAAAGAAGTTCTTGAATAATGGTCTGCCTTGATAGTGCCATTGGATCATCTGCACTTTTTCGGCAACTTCGTACACATCCATTTTTAGTTTTAAAAATGTATTATTTCACTTAAGAACTTACCAATCTGTTTCTCGAGCAAGGCAGAAATAAATAAAAATAATAAAAACAAAATAAATTTCCAAAAGGTAACACTGCTGCATGCTTCGAATCCACCTCGGTCGTACGGCACGGAGAGTAAATTGGACTTGATTCCCCCTATGTTCGCAGTAGTCTGAAGCTCATTGTATATTTATATGACATATTGTATATTATAAATAAGACGTTTTTTAAGTGCAAATATTTTTTTTATTACAGTTATTATAAAAAATAGCCATAATTATTACTACCTGATGTACAAAACAAAAATAGTATTGATTACAGTAAGTTTTCTTATATTTATAGATACATGTTGATTTTCGTTCATCTTTTAATGTCTAACCGTACAAGAGACTCGACTTGCTTATTGATAATTAGGGAGCATACGTAGAAAATTTAGCTTTCGTTGGCCTTTTAATGAAGATTTTACGACACTTATTTTAATCGCCTAGCCTGTTAAAAGCCCCAAAAATTTTGCAGTCAAAAAGTAGGGTTAGGGCGTCAATTTTTTTTCTTAAATTCAGACGGTTTGCAAGAGCAATGGGGATCTTTGGTAAACCACAGATCGACGGACTGGATCTGAATGATGCTTCACCAAAGCAAGTTGCGAGCCTATTTAAGGGGCTGAATATTTTGTAGCAAAAAAAAAATGTGAAAAGTGAGCAACAATAGTGGTCGAAGTGGACAGTGCCATACTGGCACACTCACAAAAGGATCAATCAATCAATCAAGAGCAATCAAATTTGGCACATATGTTGACCTTTCGGGAACTTACCCTTGTCTGTCATAAAAAATTGCATGTGTGGCCCCTAGGGGGCAAGAGGGGCGAAAATTTGTTTTTAAACTATCCCTCATATCTTCCATACTAATGCACCCCTACATCTGAGTCTCAGTCAGTTGGTAGTTCATACTATTACCTACAAAACTATTATACTGATAAAGTTTTTGTAGCTGTTAACAAGGGCCCTAGGTTTGCAGCTAAAAATATTTGGTCGATTTCAATTAAAATATTATATTTCACCCTATGTCAACAAAAATGCACCAAAAATAGTGGACCATTTCTCATTTTAAATACCCCCAACTTTGTTTCAGCCTCTAGGGACTGCAAGGGGGCAGAATCTAATTTTCAGCATTTTCATATTCCAGAAAACACTCTATATGCACATATGCCCACTTTCTGATAAAGTTTAAATGTGCATATTGCGTGGTTTCCTGGAATATAGAAATGGTAAAAATCTTGCCCCCGTACAAGCCCTAAGGGCTGGGGCAAAGTTGGACGTAAAAAATATAGGCTCTTAAAATATAAGTGTTTTGACTCGAACTTGTAATTGCCAAAAAAATTTGCTTGTTGTTCGTGGTTTAAAATTTTTAGCCTTCATTTAGGAGCGTCTCTGAGGTTTGAGATTTTTATATTTCATAATATTTGTTACACCAAATTTATGAGTTTTAAATATGCATATGCAGTGTTTTCTGGAATACGAAAATGGTGAAAATTAGAATCGCCCCCTTACAGCCCCTAAAGGATGGGGCAAAGTTGGGGTTATTTAAAATTGAGAAATGGTGCACTGCGTTCCCGGTTGTGAAAATATAATTTTTTAATTAAAATCTAAAAAATTTTTAGCCCCTAACTTAGGGGCGTTGTTAACAGCCACGAAATTTTTTGCGCTGTAGTAGGCTTATAGGTAATAGTATGAGCTACCAACTTACTAAGACTCAGATGTGCAGGAACATTAGTATGGAAGGTATGAGAGATAGTTTAAAAACACATTTTGGGTCCTGTTGTCCCCTAAGGGCCACATAAGCAATTTTTTATGACACACTAAGGTATGCTGCCAGAAGGACACCATATATACCAAATTTCATTGCTCTAGCTTAAACCCTCTCAAAATGTCACCCTAACTCTACATTTTGACTGCAGCATTTTTGGGTCTATTCACAGGTTAGGCACTGTTGGTGGGTCCATTAGTAATCGATTAAAACAGGTTTCGTAAAATCTTCATCAAATGTCACACGGAATACGGTATGCCCTTAAAGTATGAGGTTTTTGTTAAAATTCGTATCGTATAGTTACAACAAGAAAGTTGAATAGCTATAGATACTTGTATAGGGTCTTCCAAAATTTCTAGGCACTAGGCAGTTGATATAATATAATGAAAGTTTAGAATTTTATTTTTCTTTTAAAAGAGAGCCATGAATTTTATCCTAATGAAAATGTTACATTAATAGTTCTTTTTAGGTCGACATGATGGACACCCAATTTATTTTTTAAATAATTTTAAGAATTAACATTCTTTATTTTACCTAACTCTAGTTCGAAAAAATGTTTTAACTAAAATAATGTACAAGAAATTAAAAATTATATTGATTAAAATTTAGGCATTTTAGGGAATAAAAGGACACTTTTAATCCTTCATTTGATATACTAAAGTAGCACTTTTAATTTCTCAGGGACTAAAAGTAAATTTAATCAGTCAGGGATAAAAAGTAAATTTAATTCCGGAGGAATTAAAAGTACAAAAGTACATTTATTTTTTTCAATTTTAAGACAAAATCTGAAAACTGCTTCTTACATATTTCCCAAGATTTTTGTAGAAGCTTATAGCCTCTACTGCGACTTTTGCAATTTCCATCTTCAAATTTAATTCTATTTGTTTCAACTAAATCGACCAAAAACAAAAAAATTGACGTTTTTGACAATTTACTTTGATACCGTCTTACTTAGATTTTTTTAAAACGCCATAGCAACGCTTTACCCACCCACTCATCAGCAGAGTTGTCGTTTTAAGACTAGAGTACCGCTACGCGTACTGTCTGTCATTATTTTCAAATAGTATGTTAATCATGGGACTAGAGTTATTTTTAATCTCTCATCGAATTGCAAACTTTTCTCCGCGAAATTAAAAGTGTTACTTTAGTCCCTAGGTTTATAATATACTATCATTGTACTTTAGCGAAACCTCAGAGATATACGCTACTCAACTACTTTCGATTTAGTACCAATTCGACCCAAAACAGACGCGATTTTTGTCACTTTTAACAGACCAAAAGACACTAAAACAGGGGAATATGGGAGACCTGTATCTCGGAGATGCCGGTCGTAGTAAGTTCAAGTGAATTGTAAATGTATTAATTTATCAAATGAAAATCATATCCTTTAAAGTCACTCCCACAGAGCAGCCTATGGTTTATCAGACCAGGAATTTATCAGACCGTTTTTAATAAAAATTTTCATCGTAAAAACGATTCACCAAAAAAACTAAAATTTGTTAAACCAATTTTTCTTCCGAACCTTATTTCATCAAATCCATTCAATAACAAACTCGAAATTTATAACACCCGTTTTTAATCGAACCATTGTTTATCAAACTCATTAAATATCAAACTTGTAATTTGTAAAACCCATTTTTGTAAAACCCGGAATTTGTCAAACCACTATTTTTCAAAACCGGAATTTGCAAACCCGTTGTTTATCAAAAAATGTTTGCTAAATTGATTGCGCATTCGCCAATAATACATGAACCGGAGGCATACACGCAGGTGGCGCGACGACCCGGCGTTTCGATGTTCGATACTCTGTGTTTAGACGTCTGTCATTGTTCTTAACTGTAAGGTCACTGGATCCCGAAACCTGCGGTCCCAGGGGTAGCGACACGGAACATAACCTAATTCGAGCAAAACTCAAATTTGACACTGTCATAAACGGCGATTTAAAAAAAAGTAAAAATATATTTCGACCATTTTTGACTGATGCAAACAGCACATTTGTCAAAACTGACATGAAATTTTGTAAACATTTCCGTACATTTATTAGCACGCTTTTTTATACCTATATGTTCAAAAATCCTCAAACATTAAAAAATACTTAAGTATCGCCATTCGCGTGTGTCCATGTAAGTGTCTATTTATATATTTTCGCGTCAATGCAAGAAAATACCGCTAGTATTTTCACAAGAATTATTGGAATAGTTTCGGTATTAGGATGTTTTTACGTAGAGTTTCCCAAGCAACAAAATCAGTCGCGACATGGTGGCCGTCTCCACGCCCTATCTCTAATAGAGTTGTGGTGTCATATCACCGCGACGGTTTTATTACTACTATACCTCGAGGTATTCACCGTTTTTGGGAATGCATTGGGACGGTTATACAATACATCGCGACGGTAAAGATTACTCTTGATATAGGAATTATGTCGTCGCGGGTAGTAAACGGGCACGTTATCCTGACGTCCTGTTTACCACATAAAGTAGTATTTCTGACTTTTTAGGGTTTTTATAGGTTTTCTCTTTCCCACATTATTAATTGAAAATATGTTGATCTTTCACTAAACTACATCAGGACACACACCATAAAATATGTGAAGACATGACAGAAAACAAAAATATTATCTATATCATAACCTATACCTAATAATTACCATTTTATTAACTATTTTTCTGAAGTCACAACATCCTAAATTTATAAACGCATAGCACTTTACTGACTAAAAATGCTGATTTTTTGATAAAAAGAACGCGCGCCCCACAGTTTTGACCTAGTTTTATCTAAAATATCGATAAAAAATCGGAATTATTTGAGGTTAGGATTTCCAAATTAAATGTATTTCCAGTTTTAATATGGTTTATTAATTAAATATTAATATTTTTACTTTTATTGATACATGCAACTACTAATCAATGATTTAATAAGGTATTTTTAAATATTTAGTAGAAGTAAATAACATAGCGGCGTCGCTAATCCAGTTGACGGTGCAGCAATTTACAATGTCAGTAAAGTAGCGATAACTCGTAGGTAACGTTTTTCCACTACATGCACATTTATTTCTTACTGCGTGGTAGATAGGCGACCATGTAGACTCCATAACTTTGTAGTTTTGTATTGAGTAGGGGCTACTGAATTGCAACCAAATTAATATCAGTAGAGTCGTTACCTCGTAAAAGTAATATTAAAGAAATTAAATGTGACAACTATGAAGTAGGCCCCGCACTGTAAAGTTTTTTCGTGTTTCTAGTAATGGTATATAGTTATATAGTGGAATATATTACTGTCGCGTATAACTTTATATTTTTACGACAGTGTGGTAATTTTTTAACAGTAATAGTGACCACACTAAGTAAAAATAATGAATTTTTTTCTATAAATAGTTTTTCGTAGGAAATATTACTACGCTTTAACCCTTTTTTGGTGGCCATGACAATGGCACCAGTAAAATTGACTATAATTGTTGCTTGGGTTGGACAGGCAATATAATCGTACAAGCAAGTTAACAGAACCAAGTACCTACTACTGAACATTTAGTGGATACGCACATTCACAGGATGTGTTTTGGATATTCCCGTATGTTCCTAGAATATTTACGCCATATATCAACATTTTTGAAATATATGGGCTGGTTCGTTAGGGCTTTGTGAAATTATTTTAAGTACATGAATAAAATATCACAATCGAAACCAAAAAAGCTTTGTATTGTCTCACATCACACGTCACACAAAGGCTTATCTCAAAACCCATTACGAACTACCAACCTACATTTTAGGTTGTTTCATATTTTTCTATATAGTTTTGAATTTACAGAAGTTCTACTGTATAATAAAATAGATATAGGTACCTATCTTATATAGTTTTGGATATTCGGAATAAGAAAAACCTGCAGTATTGAATATTATTAATACAGTATTGGGTTAGGTTAATTCATACTTAATTATCAAAAAAGTTTCAACGTTTTAATTGTTAATTTTTTTTGAGTCCACATTATTTTTCTATAAAGCAAAGAAATAATAATTGAAAGAAAATTATTTTTAGCAATTTTAAAAAAATTATTATAACACTTTACAATTTTTCACAACGAAAAAAAAACCTTTTGAATTTTTTTTTCTTAAGCTGTATAAAACAGTTTTATTAAAACAGTTTTTTTTATCTCAGACTGTATAAAAACTAGTTTTTTTTCACGACCATCCATGGTAAAACGAGTGCGGTCACGTGACTGGTGTCGCTACCCCTGAGACCGCAGGTTTCAGGATCCAGTGGCCCTACTTAACTGGAATGCAAGTGACATCTATAAAAAAAATATTGAACGCTACCTGTATAAGTATTCGCGCGCAGCGGCGACAAATGCATTGAAACGCCGCGCCTCCGCGCCACCTTCGTGTACGCCTCCAGTTCAGGTATTATTGGCGAATGCGCAATCAATTTACCAAAAGTTTTCTGATAAACAAAGGGTTTTGCGAATGCCGATTTTTAAAAATAATAGTTTGATAAATTCCGGGTTTTATGAGTTTGATGACCAACCCAGCAAACATCAATCTACTGGTACTTTACTAATATTGTACTTTGATGGCTGGCGACGGCAATGATGTGCAATTTTTTAGTATTTTTATATGGCAAAGTTTGCATATTTTAAAAAAGTGCCAAAAAAGCAGAATTTTAGTACTTTGTTTTTAATAAAGCAAAAAATTGCACTTTATTTTTAAAAAATCTTAGTTCAGCCAGAGTTAATGGGAGTAAAACCTTCTCTAAGTATAACCATTCATGTGATTTAAAAATATTTTGGTTTATGCAAAAAATAAATAAACTTACGGAAGTCAAAAAGAGATCATGTAAAAATTTGTACAAAAAAAATACAAAAAATCAACCATATTATTAGTAGTGGCAAATATGTACAACAGAGGTTAAAATCAGCGATTATTGTACAAAACACTTACATCTTGTTAGAAAATCGTTAGCTTACATCTATTGTAAGTAGATGGCGCTACTATCAATATTTTTTCTTCACAGAAGATACTACTATTAGATATATTTCTATAGACAGCGAGAACTGTGAACTCGAAAATTATCAAGAAGACTGGGAAATTTGATGGTGATACATCTAAGATGATCTAAGAATCATTATCCTCTGCTGGAGTTATGCGGATTGGGATTTGACCTAAATGGGACTTCTGTGGGACATTTAGGCAATCTCTGGAACATTTTGAACATTCCAAGTCGATCGGGCAAATCCTTGTGATGTACTGTGCTATTAGGGTGTGAGATTATGTTGCCTGTTTTATTTTTTTTTTTTTTTTGAAACTGCTTTCTACTTAGTACTTATTCGTTATGTTTTTACCATTATTAAAAAAGTACAAAGAAAAAATTGCAGTAAAAGTGAAAAATGTTTTGTACTAAATATATACATGCTGGCCTGATGTAGGCCGTTATTCCAAATCAATGCTAACCAAGTACTTCCTACTTAGTACTTTGCCGTTATAGGCAGCGCGGAAAGCAAGGGCTTAAAAAGGACAGTTTTTTAAATTCATGTTTGCTGGGAATGATTCGATTGAAAACGCGTCTTATCAATTTCGAATTTGTTATAGAATAGGTTTGAAGAAATAAGGATCGGATAAAAAATTAGTTTACCGAATTGCAGTCTCTATATATAGTGAATGATTTTATGATTGAACTTTCTTTAATTTAACGGGTTTGTATATTCTGATAAACCGTGGGCAAAGTTTAAAAGGACTATCAGTTTAGGGTTATGATGAAAAAAGGAGAAACTTGGTAAGAAACTTTTAGGTTTTCCATTTAAAATATCATGTGGACCTAAAAATTACCATAGTATTGTATATAATTATCCAGGTAACCTTTAATGTAATCTTTAAATATTAAAATGTCATCTTTATCTGGGGTAAAGGCGGACAGTAGGTGTAAAGGCAAACACGAGTATAAACTTCCCTATTTCTGCTTCTAACACAGGTAGGGCTTTCGTAAAAATTTGTAAAAAAACCTCTCATTACATAATTTTGGAAAAATATTATGTTAGAAGCTATCTAGCTAAAAGAGGCGGGGATTTGTGCATAGCCATATGCACGAAAAAGTGTTTCCACCTTTTTTGTTATTGGATTTTTATTAACTAAATTGTAAAAAAATGTCCAGAGTTGGGGTAAAGGTGGACACCAAAGGCAAGGCATTATAAAAATAAAATCGGCGTGAAGTTTAAGAATTATGAACTGCAAAAAGCGGAGAAGGCTCTGGAGGATATATGTAAAAAAGGAAAATCCCTTCGAGGTGCCTCAAAATACTATGGAATACCAAAATCCACTCTCCGACAAATTTAAGGGGCACAAAGTAGATCTTGTAAATAAAAAACTTAAAAAATAAATTTGTCTGTTTTTTGCAGTTTTGCATTTTTTCCATTATTAAAGTTACAATTTTTTTATGTCCAGGTTTACATCACAAAGCGACAATAGTAGTTTTAACAACTAGTGGCTAAAATAGTGCTTTTTTTTACAAGCGTTGGTTTAAATAACGAGCGCAGCGAGGTATTTAAAAACGAGAGTAAAAAAAACACAGTTTAGTCGCGAGTTAACACTATTTTTTTAATACCTTTATCAAAAAATCCTAGAAAAACAGGAAAATACTTTTAAAAATCTCGAACGACGAGCACTTCTCGCAACACACCATTTTTACACTATAAATCAAGGCGGCTGGTAAATGGAAAAACAATCGTTTCCATAGTGAAGTGCCTTTATACTCGGTGACGTTCATTGTTGCGACATTTTAATCTTTGACAGTTTGATATTTTGACGATGTTTTTTAATGATTTTTTCGTAAATACTTTGTTAAAACTGGCGGAAATTGCTTAATTTATAGGCAAGAATAATTAGATTGTGTCAATATTATTATATTCCGCTATTTCTCTTTAATTTTGTGCAAAAAACGGACAGAAATCTTTTTTTGCACCCGTGATAAAAAAAAAAAATTTGCACCGGTAACCAAAAAAGGCATGTTTTAGTTATCTGCAGACCGTTACTAAAACCATGTTTTTGATGAAGGTATAAAAAAAGGCATTTTCTTATTAAAACATTTGGATGTTCGCTTTGTATTTGTTCCACACAACCTTTCTTTTATATTCTTGTTTGGAATACCTTGAGGTACCTAAATTATTTTTAATCAAAAAAATGTGCAAAAAGCGTCCGCCTTTATGCCAGATGACGGTACCTACCTTTTTTAAACTATTTTTTATGTATTTTGCTATTTTGCTACTTTGGCAACACTGACAATTGTACGATATTCGTATTTCTTTTATGGTTAGTCCTTTAGTCTTTTGTTGAGGTATCATATATTCAAGAATTTTGTTCTTTTGTAACATTTAGTGTGTACCTAAATAATTTATTATTTTTAAGTTAATATATTATCGATCGCAAATCCTTTTTTCCTAAATTTTAAAGAGTCGTAATTTTATAGAATACTAGGTGTAAAAATAAATTTTAAGGTTGTGAAAATATGTTCATAATGCAATAGTGAATAATTGATTCTCAGGTACAATAAAATGTAAAAAAAAATATTCTAAATAAAAATTGATTTGCATAATGAATTGTTATTTATTAGTAGGTGTTAGCATCCTTTTCAAGCAAGGTTTGGTCAGGCAACAAAAAGGACAGTTGAGCTTGCAAAAAAGGAATTAGAGCAGGCTTCGGGGCAGGCTTCTCAGCTAACACATCTATTACATTTACATGGTGTTTACGTAAATCTAAAGTCAAAGAATTTACGTAAAAAAAGTTTTCATAAAATTTACATAACATAACTTATTTTATTTACTTATTTACGTAATAAGAGGGGAGCTTTGTGCATGGCATTATGCAGAACACGGAAGTCACTTTTTACCTTGTTCTAACATTAGTACCTATATAAATATTATATACACAATATGACTTTAATATTACATAAATGTTACATTCCAATACGTAATATTTATATAACATTTATGTTAAAAATTCAGATAGTAGTTACATAAATGGTACGTTATTTACGTGACGTCAAGTTTACTTTGTCGTCACTTGTACGAAATATAAATATTATATAAAAAAATTTACCCCAATTTTGGCCTGTGACTTACTTTGTAGTTACTAGTCAATCGAAATCTGCCATTTCTCAATTTTTATTATTTTTATTTACGTTATTTTAATTACATATTGTTTACGTAAAAGTAGGGAATTTTGTGCATGGCATCATGCAGCACATGGAAGTTACTTTTTACCTTGTTGTGACTTGCAGTTTACCTAGACTTTATATAACAAAGTAATCATGTGTTGTAACTTTTACGTAATAGTTACGTAACGGTGTTGGCTAAGTTATATCGGATAAGGATTAATGAAATTTTTATTTACAAACTTAACCCACTACTCCAGAAAACACATCCTTATCAATCCGACTATCAAAAAAACCCAACATGAATTAAAAAAAGACTACAGGTCTTGTTTTAATTAATGTTGGGTAGTTTTTGTAGTTAAGGCTATAGTTTCTCCCCAGATTTTAAGTAAAAAAAGTACAACTGGCAACCCATTGTTCTTTAATTTTTTTAATCTTTTGCGAAAGTACACAAGGAAAACTAAACAACAGAATTAGCTAAAATTTTGCAGGGCTGATCATTTTTAAATGCTTAGCAAAAATAACTGAAGGATTTTTCAAAATTCTGAATTATTTTTTCTTCAAAATAAAAGTTCTGGTGCTGTCATCTATCCCAAAAGCCTCAAAATAATTGCGGTTTAGAACAAACCCGATTTACAAAAAGAAAAATGGAAAAATACTAACAATATCCTCTGGATTACATTTTTCCTTTTTATATTTCCTTGCATTAGCGAAAATAAAAAATAAGTTTCCTTTCTCCTAAAAGCCTGTGCACTCCGCAAAAGAAAACCGATCAATCAATCACACTTCATTCAATTTGGGAGACACACGCAGTGCATGTTGGCCGATAAATCGCAGAATTTATACGATTCCATGGTAACTGCAGGTGTTTTGTCAACCAACCTTATATCGGGCCGCAGTGGGGCTGCAGAATATTTTTACGTTTCCGAACAGAAAACCATTCGTTTCAAAAATGTGTTTTCAAAAACATTGTTCTAAATCAAATATGAAACCACTCCGCGTGTGCGGTCCCCCGCCGAAAAAAAACTAGCGCTGCGCGGGCATTACCCCGCGTCTATCAAAGAACCAAGGGAACTTTACTGACTCGCTGGAATTACTAGGAATTTGCATACAAACATTCGGCTCCCATAACCCCACATAATTTTGTTTTTATTTTGGTTCAACCATTTTTTTTAAAATTTAAATTATTGCGGCATGATTATGTGGAAGTGTACTAGTGAAATCTTGGAGTGCAAAGGATAGATTTTAGAACCTCAGTTTCAAAAACACACGGATACTTTAGTACTAACAAAAAAGGTCAATAAATCACCATTTAGAGGTTTGAAAGACTCCTGCTAGTCGTCGACGCTTCTGTTTAAAATAGAATACGATTATTTCTTCTAGCGCCAGTAGCCGATTTTTAAATCTGCATGCTTTTAAGTTAACTTGTTGTCAGTATCAGCTAGTTGGAGTGTTTCCAATTCAATTATAAATGCACCTGTAACTGCAACCTTAAACATTACACCCAGTTACTTTAATACGTAGTTCGGTAGCGTTTTTTAGCAGCTAATTCTGCAAAAAATGTTTTTTTTTTATTTTATTATTTTACTTGTTTTTTTAGCGGCGCAGAAAGCGAAAAGTCAAAATAAGTAACCTAACCCCAAATTTTAGACCCGGTGCTAAAAAATCTCTGGTGTCCCACTGTGGATAAATATAAATAAAGTCTTCGCGTTACCATGCCAATTTTGCAAAAAAGTCAGGTCGACATAGTTAAATTGATTTCCCGTACAGTGTTGCTAAAAACAATTCCCCAGATTGTAACTACGACCCTAAAATGTTTTGGCGCCTTACCGCTTCCGTCGCAAATTGGCAGCCCCAATACGGCACCGAACTGGTAACTTTAGAGGCTCCTTTTTTTTGTGAGAACGGCCTACAAGAAATGTTGCAAATTATATTTCAAATATTCTTTGTTGCTACAATTTTTTACCTCCGACCAATAGAAATCCAAACACAAATTTGGGGATCTTACTTTCAGACCCTCCTCTCCCAAATAACCGACCCAAAGCTCAGTTTACCCAAATTTTTTTTGTCACAATTTCTCTGTACTATTCTTAGAAAAATAATGGTTTTCAACAAAAAATTTGAACGTAGCATAATTTATTTTTTTACTTTCCCGCACGCACCTTAATTCAGAAAGTGTATCTTTCCCGCACTAAATGCGGAAATAAATTTACCGCGAGAAATTCTCGCACTAGTGCGGGAATGAATTTATCCCAAGACTTTCACGCACTCGGACTTTTTTTTGTCATGTTTTTTCTTTCATTTCGTTCAAATACAAAGTCGTAAAAAAAAATTGTTCCTAACTCACTTAAATTATCTTTCCCGCCCTTGTCTGCTTGCCCGAACTCCGCTCCGCGTCGTTCAGGTTAGCGGCAGTTGCGTGCGGGAAAGCTTGACTTTCCGCACTAGTTAGGATAGGAACTATTTATACGACTGTTTTATGAAAAAAACAACAAAAATCGATTTGGTTTTTATTTGCAGTCATATAAAAAGTATCGTAAAAACTCGTTTGAGAAACTCTTTGTACACTTGCTCGACTTGTGGACCTCGCCCTCGGCTCAGCCCAACAAAATATCTCGCTCACTTGCAAACAGTCATTTTCAAACTTTTTTTCAATATACTGCTTTATCATGTTACAGAAAGAACTATGACAAGATGAAAATATTTTAAGCGTGAAAATGAGCCATGGGTACGTGACGCCTTTGGTGACCTCAAACTAAAAATATTTGGTTTTTGGTAGTGGCTCATAAAAACTAAAACTACGTCATATAATCATAGACGTTCAAGGCTCTGTTCTTTCTTGTCCGTGGGGGAGCTCTGCTACTGTCTATATGAACACGGCCTCTAGTGGTGCACACACCTGACTGTAAAAACACATTGCATTTGACTAGTAAAAACGGCAAATCCATGTCGCGTTTTATGGAGTCAGGGTGGTTACCTCTGGATTTGACGTTAGAAACCTCGGAAATCAATCTATTGACGGACCCTGTACATACAGATTCAAAGATATTGAATTAAGTTATTTTATTAGATTTTGATTTTTTTTTTAAGCTAATTTTAACAACTTTTAAAGTACTGCATTTCTACCTAATTAAATGGTTAAAATAAAACAAGATATCCTCTTGATGGACACTGTAGATTATTTTGCATTTATAAACGTATTTTTTTAGATTTTTATATTAGAGAATATTTACTTTTTTAAAATGTGCAGTAAAAATTCAGAATAGGTACTTCTCTTTATTCGTATCCACGTAAGTCTTAAATTGGTCTAAAATATAAAAATTAATAACCCTAGATGTAAAATTGACCAAATCGTTTTTAAAAAATAAATTAAAAGCCATGTATAGGTAATGGGTAATTCAAAATATTTTGAATAGACCCTGTATCTGAACCAAAGGCCATACAACAATTTTTTGGTAATTAAACGATTTGCTGCGAATTATTTTAAACCAATATATCGAAAAAAATAACTACTGTTATTCACAAAATTGTTTATTACAGGTAGAATCAAATGTTGACAATTTTATTTGCCAAAAAAAATGAGCTATAAAAGAAAAGTCAATATCTAAGAAGAAGAAGCTATTATTTTCTGCTGAAATACAACATCTTTGTTTTCAAAATTCGGTAGTAGTAGAAGTATAAAAATATCAGTTTTTGACTAGCCCCTGTATATTAGATAATGAACTGTCATAATTGACATCATGATGAGGTTTGTCTACAAGCTTCTACCATTTTAATTTTATGGTAACTTACTTTTCTTTAGATAAGTGTTATGAGTTTTTATTGATAAAGCATCGCCGAAAACAGCCTTTTTCCAACTTTGATCGTTTATAGACTTAGGAAAACTTTTATAATTTCACATTTTTTTTAGTTACATATTCCTCTACAAGATATCATAATAATAGCAATTCCACTGAACCGGGTGCGAGGTCCTTTAGTTCAGAACACGGTGCGAACACCATATGTGAGGAAAAGTATAACTTATTAGGAACGTAACCATTTATTAATGCTTCTTTAAAAGGTTTTGATGCTCGGCTTCGTGCTTCATGGATTGCAATGTTTTAAAATTAAAAAGAATCAAAAGAAAAATCATTATTCAACATCAAAAAAATAACAAATTCCCGTATTATTTTTATATTTTTATATTGACATGTATCAATTTATTGGCCGAATGTTCCATTAGACAATTGAACTCACTTTACTTTACTTGGGCCTACTAAATTACGTGACCTTGGCGTTTCAGAATTCCGGCAGAATATTGCTTACAAAGAAAAAAAACCTAACTCTTTTGTTATCAGATGATAGGATTTATAAAAATCTACAACCGTATCCAAAGGATTTTTAAAATTTGGTGTATTTAAAAAAAAAATAAAAATATCCAAAAATTGCTGTTACAGATTTCTTTATTATCGACGAGGCTAAAGAAAAAGCCAGGTAAGATTTTTGACTATTGTTAGACATGTTTATGTTATTTCGAAAATGAGAGAGTTCATAAAAAACTGTCTAATTACGGTTGTGAGGAATTCAAAAATAAACATTCCTGCCAAATTTCAACAGATTCACTCTTCTCGTTTCCGATATTTTGCCCGGTTAAGATTGGCCCAAAAACAGCAAAGCAGTGTTGTCAAATCTATGCCGTTTTCGTGGCCTTAACTGTACATTACCGAGCTAATAAATAGTGTTTGGATGTTAGTCTATTTGTGGTTTCAGTCGGGGAAGCCTTTATTTCAAATCAGTTATAATAATAAAAATATTATTTAGAGGGCACTTCATTCGTAGTCGCTTCGGCGATGGCGCAAAAACGTTGCACGCGACTTTAGTCGCAGGCAACGTCAACTAAACTCAAAAAATCTCCGCCAAACGTTAAGTCGCCTTTGACAACGTTAAAACGTCGAAAAATTGTTCCTTGCTTTCTTACAAATTTTTATATAGCCCTCCCGTTTTTCAATACCCCTTTCGTTTGGGTTCGGTCAAGCTTGCCTCCTAAAAAAAAACTAATGGCAATATTTTGCACTCCAAAATTTAAATTTTTGGCTAACTTGACGGTTGCCTCTCCCCCCGAGACGCTATATTTGCACAATTTGTATGTCGTTCGAAAGGTGTAACTTTTGCACACTTCCTAAAATCCCTCAGTTGGGTTCTGGAATAACCAGGTTAGCCACACGCCCAGATATTATTTTGTAAAATTTACTATGTTATTCACAATTTTGCACATGCATTTTTAATCTTCGCACACCCCTTAGGAACCCATGTTCTCGAGTAATTGACGTTGCTCCCCAGACAATATTTTTTTTGATTTTTATGTAATTCAAAAACAGTTATTTTGCACAATTTTGTGAACTCAATTTAAAATTTTTTGAACCTCCCAGGGAACTCTCGCGAGGGTCCTTAAATTACCAGGTTGTCCCCCACTCAGACGATATTTTTTGAATATTTTTTATGTTTTATGATATGAAGGATATAATTTTACATAATTTGACCTATTTCTTTTCCAACTTCACACATTTTAAATCTTCGCACAGCCCCTAGGAACCCGCAGGAGGGTTCTCCAGTAACCAAAATTTGTACGATATTTTAAAAGTCCAATTTTGTAAAATTTTGAGGACCAATATTTGAGAACCCTCCTAGAATTCCTGGAGTGGTTGAAAAAATTTAAAATTACAAAATTGTACAAAACAGTTTTCAAAAATCTTGTCTGGGGTGAGGGCTACGTCGCGTGTCGCGTCGGTTATTCGAGAATCTTTTTGTAGATTCTTAGTAGGTGTGCGAAATTTGAAAACGATTGTGCAAGATTACACCTTTCCAATGACATAAATTACCCCCGTTACTGGTTTAGTCTTTTGTCTGCAAATTTTTTTTGCCATTAAAATTTTTTTCGAAAATTGTGTGGAAGGGAGCAAACTTGACTGAATCGTTTGTTTCTTAAATGCCCGAAAAGAATCTCTAATAAATAAAAATTAACAATATTTCGACAATGTCATTTTATCAAGAGTAATATAGTGGAATTACAGTTGTTTAATGTTCCGTACCTATTGATTATGAAGTTCCATCAAGTAAAGGCAGAGTCAATTCAAGAATCTCTCTGTGATCGGTTGTATCAAATTTTCTGTAAAAAAAAACAAAATCTGTAGCCTTAATTAGGAGTTCTTCTGCGACGAAAACGCAAAATTCATACATTGTTGTATTTTATCCCATAACATCCGCTTGAAGTAAAAAATACCTATGCGGCATCGGCAGTAGAAAACTTTGTTTCTTTTTTCTGTTCTATTATTCAAACCGGTTTTGTTAAAGGAAGTTTCAACTTCCTTATCTCTTACACAAATTTTATTATGGAAACCATAAACCAAGGTGTACGAATTTATGAAGAGGCGCAACAACCTTTGCTTTAAAATCCGAAATTTGAACAAATATATGGCGTAGAACAGTGAGAGCCTGAAATGAAAATATTTTAAAATATCAAACCAGCTTTTAGCTGTTTTGCATTGTTTATTTAACTACTTAATTTCTTATCCCACCATTTAAATTTAAGAGTAAATTTTTAAGTTTAAATGGACAGTTCCTTAACCGTATCATTATACAGGGTGTTTTATAAATCAATTTGAAATGATGATTCCAAAAAAATAACCAAAAATATGCTAAAACTTATTTTTCGCCTTTGACTGTACATTGAAGCTTACCAACAAAGCACCTAACAAGAAACAAGCATCCAGCAAGCAACTGCGTTGCCCGCTCCGCTTTTAAGGTACCACAGAAAGTAAACAATCTATGGAATTTTAGCTGATTCAGTTTTGATTGTCATGTCGGTCGCGTTCTGGTGCAGAAAATTAGTATTTTTTAATGATTTTGTTTTATTTTGTTTGTCATTTCTTGGAACATCGAATTCGTGGATATTGTTTTAATTTATAATAAAGTACAACAACCCGCCGCAGAACCTTAACGAATTAATTCTCCTGACATTAATAGAGGTATATCATTTACTACGTTTTCACGTGGAACTGAATACGTTTTTAATCCGATTCGCTTTCCAACCTTTCATGAAAATGTGGCGAATCGAACTTTTTTTTCGTTGGCCCTGCCCAAGATCAATACCGCTTGTTTGGGATCGTATCGGGATCCAACTCCATGAAAAAGGGTATCGTATCGAACTAACTCATAACACCAATAATAAACTGTTAGCGCTTCTAATATTCCTGCAAAGAGTAGGTAAGTATATGCCATACTGGCAGCCGCACGAGAGGAAGAATTAAGGACCGGAGCAGAAAATAAGGTCTATATATGCACGGACAGTCAGGCTGCCATAAAAGCAATTTGTAAACTTACAATGCCAAAAGAACTGGTCCAGGAAGGCGCGGACCCCCTCCAGGATTTAGCAGGGGAAAAAGAGGTTGAACTTGTCTGGGTTCCAGGACACATGGGGATCCCGTGTAACGAGATGGCGGACGAGCTTGCAAGGAAAGGGTCAGCTCAAGCATACGTCGGACTGGAACCGTGTCTGGGATTTGCCAGAGGTCAGATGAAATCTGCCACCAAGGAATGGACCCACACAAGACTAAATCAGGAGTGCCAACACACAGGGGACGCCAGACAAGCCAAGGAGCTCATCCAGGGCTTCAGCAAAACAAGAAGGGACTGGTTACTGCGCAGGAAACGAACAGAGATAGGAACCCTAATAGGAGTCCTCTGCGTGCTCCAAAAGCACCTGGCAAGGATGAAGGTAGTGCAGGACTCAACTTGCGGAGAGTGCTCAGAAGAAGATGAATCCTCAGAGCACTATCTTGCAAGGTGTCCGGCCTACAGAGGAATCAGAGAGGGAATCTTCCGAGAGGAAGTGTTCGAGCCGGAACACCAACCGAGGCTGAAATGGTCGGATATCCTGACCTTTATCCAAAGGACGGGAAGGTTCGACAACCATGGTGGAGTGGGAGCGTGAGGGGGAAGCTCTGGGGGTTGGCGAAGCACAAGTACTTACAAGCTAAGCCTATAACGAATAAAAATATAAATAAAAGTTTACACAAAGTAATTTTTGCATTATTATTTTTTGAAGAAAGTATGATAATAAAGAGTAATAAATTAATAATATATATATATATATATATATATATATATATAATAAAATATATAAAAATAAAGTAAAAAAAAAGTTAATGTAAAGTACATAAAAACAAAATGGTTTAAAAAAAATAAGAGTACTGCAGAAACACAGAAAATGTTAAGGTACAAAATAAGAAAAATTTAAATTACAATTACAAGACACAAACAAAAAATAAATACATTTTTTAATAACAAAAATACAGTAAAAACACAGAAAATGTAAAGGTACATTTAAAAAGCTTAAAATTAAAAAGTACATTTAAAAAATAATAAATGGTTAAAAAAGAACAAAAGTATAAACCAAACTATACTAACTCACGCAGCAGTAAAAAAAAGGAAAGTGAAAGTAAAGAAATCTATGACACAAAAAAATATAGCAAAATTTAGTGAAAACAATAAAGCAAATACGAACCATAAAACACCGCCGCGGAAGCCTCTCCACAAGGGGTAAACTTATTGGCTTTAGAAAAGCAAACAAAGAAGTAATATTGACAAAAACTAACCTCAAAATATATTAGCGAAATGTCAAAAGGTCAAATCGTTTTCAAATCCCTTCATGATAACCGAAATGTGATCGTATTGAAAACATATTCAATTCCACGTGAAATCATAGTAATTATTGGACCTTTCTATTTAGTTATAAGAATATTCAGATATTAGGAGTTTTTGTCACTTTTTATTTATCATACTTCAATGAATCATTTGCGTACTTTTGGTGGTACCTTTGGTGTCTTAAAAAAACTCGTTTTTTTATATATATTTTTTTAAAAGATAAAGTTTAAAAATAAAAAAAAATTTGCCATAGTGGTATGTCTTTGCACCCTGGTTAAAAATTAATAAACAAGTAAAAAGAACAGACAAAAAACAAAATAAAAATAAAACAAAAAAAATAAAAAAAACACGAATTTACTCAAAATTAGCAGGAAATTCTTAAAATATAAAGAGTTAAAATGAAGACAAGACAAAAACAAACAAAAAAAAAACGTTTATGGAAAAAAAATAAAAGTAAAGTCTCAATCAGGCAACTCGTAATTTTATAAAATCTCTGCAGGGCAATAGAACGAATTTTTAACAGAAGGTATTTTATGTTTCTATTATATATATATATATTTATGCTTCTAGAATGATATAAGTCGTGGAAAAGCTTATTAAAAATTGTACCTCCATGTGACTTCGGACATTTCGTTGAATAGTGTACCTAAAAATACTTAAGTTTTGTGTCCCTAGTGTCCTAAATGTTCACTAGCTGCGCCTCTTTATATTCTGTATTCATTGGTGGAAACTTTTAACTTTTTCTTCATAACACTCGACAAAGGATCCCTACAAATTATGTTAAGGCGGTTATATTCCTTACCTTAACAAAAAAAAAAGAGATAAATTTGAAAAGTTTCGAGTAATATATTGAATTTTTTTTCAACTTTATACTATGGTGGACAAAAATAATGTATTTTAGCTGGATAAGTTTTCTGACATACTTCTGTTCTTAATGTCATCTAAGAAGTGACGGTATATTTTTCCCAGGCAAAATTTGCCTTAAAAGATTTATTTGTTAGCAGTGTAGTCCCATTTAGGACCTCGATTTTGGGTTAAGATGTGATTAATCGACTGGGAGAAGTAAACTGTCTCGGGTTGATTTTTTTCAATAGCATGCTCTGAGAACGTTAAAAGATCTTTAACACTCCATGGTTACGGGCAAGCGAACGGCATCTCCTAAAAGCGGTGTTTGCTTCGACAACTTGCTTGCTTTACAACTTGTTGATCAGTTTGTGCCTGTTTATTGGTTAAATGCAGTTCACTTCTTTTAATCGAATCCCAGAATTAGTTCACAATTCATTAGAGATAGAGTTCAACAGATATCCTGACCTGATCCATCCAAGTTATTATCTTCCCTGCAATTTTAAAAATTAAGAAATTAAACTCGTATTTATGTGATTTTTCTACTTCTGCTATCAAAGTTTTGGTCTTGAATCAAAAATTTATTACACTTTTGTATTTTTGGGAATATTCAGTATATATTTCTTCAAAAGGTTATTTTTTTTAAGGGATAATAATTAGTAAATAGAGATATTTTGGAACAACTTTGACAGCCGCTGTGGTAGTGTTTAATAACCATTACCACTACCTCGCATCGATTTTACCAGAGTTTTTGGAATACATTAAAAACTGTCACTTGTAAAAACAATTAGAGATGAGAAAAAACAAAAAAATAGGCTTAATTTTACAAAATAAGTGTTTTATATATCGGAACGTGGTAATATTTTATTATTTTTAAAAATTCTCTAAAATTAACTAGAAAAATAACCACAACCACAACGAAATGGATTCGTAGATTACGGTAGTGGTAGTGGTTAATTACCACAATGGAATGAAGTTTAGCTATTGCGCAGGCGCAGTAATTACCACAACCACTACGAAGTGTCAAATAAGCGTTCCAAAATATCCCTAATAGAAAGTAAAAGTGTCCGTGTTTTAATATATTGCAATGGGCTTGTATAACTTAAATGAAGTGAAATGTTTTTTTGTAAATGAAAAATTGAGTGTTTCAGTTATTTCGGATAATATAAAGGGTCACTTTCTCACTTCGGCTTAAGTTCTAAATTCAACTTAACTAAGACAAGTAGCTTGCAGGTGCTGTCAAAGTGTCCCTTAAGGGAAACATTGTTGGCGTAAAGGTAAGTGGAAGAATTTTGAGACTTAAGTTAAACTTGGCTAAATTTTTTCAAGTTTTTGAAACCTTTTTGCTTTTACTATTATCTTCAAACATATTTTTCGGCTTTTCACAGTGTTTTTAAGCGATTTTTGTGTTTTTTTTAAGAGTAAAAATAATTTAAAAAAATTTCTAACCTTACAAATTGTTTTACAAGATTTATCAAAATAAGAATCAGCAAATACCTCTATTTATATTAATTGTTGCAGATAGTTTTTTAACATGATATTTAAAACAAGAACTCGTTTTTGTTGTATTATTATTATAACAAAATATAGTGAAAACCCAAAGAGTAAACATATCCTCAAATTTTGTACACCTCCTGCAAACAGGGTCCATATATACAACACCGTTCTCAGTTGAGAACGGTGTTGGTCCATATTCTAGGTTCTGCCAAGTCCTGTCAGGACTCAACAGGACCCAAATTATAGGCCGGGACCTCAGACTAATAACTAAAGAGCTAAATTTTCTACCATCTTAAATTTTAAAGAAATGCCATTATTGACACTTGTTTTCAAAACTATAAAGTATAATATATGTTCAGTTGTGATTTTTTTTTAATCAGAAAATTGGTTTTAAAGTTATAGACAATTCAAAAAGTATAGTTTTTGGTTGCTATATTAAGGACCTTTTGGTCAGCATAGAAAAACAAGAACCTTTGTGGTTGTCTTTGTTTGACAAGCTCTCAAGAAGAGAGTGATTTCGCTTTATTTTCCTGACTCTTTCTAAGCTTTTACATATAAACAATGAGTTTTACATCTTTCTTTATAAAAAAAAGTAACAATTTTAAGCTTTCTTTTCGCAAAATTATCCAAAAACACAAATACTTTGACGTGGATTGACAGAAGTATACATAAACAAAATAAAGGTAGATTATTTTTGTGGATATCTTTATTTTGTTTATATTTACTGCTATCAATCCACATCAAAATATTTGTCTACTGGCAAATTTTACAAAAAAGTTGAAAATTGAAATTGAAAATTTGAAGGAAGATGCATAATAAATTGTTTTATGGGTAAGCGTAGAATTAGTTACAAATATAAACCGAAATAACGTTATTCTTGACAGGTTTTCAAATCACAATAACGACAAAGGTTGTTATTTTTGTATGCTGGTCAAAAACTCCCTATTTTTACTGTTATTTAGTGGGTACCTAGTTATTTAGGTTTTTTATATAAAATACTTTGTTTTAAAACTAAAAAACAAATAAGATATATTCAAAGATTTTCTTAAAACAAATTAATTTTTATTTTGTTTTTTTTCTCATGTTTTATTTATTTATTGCCTACCAAAACATCTTAAGGCGCATTTACACAGACAAACTTTCCTTTGATGTTGAAATGCCGACAAACATTTACACAAGCCTCTTGAGCAAAATGTTCAAAGAAATGTTCGAGCTAAATCTCGTACAAAAACACACACGTAAATTTTGGAGAGAATGTTGAGCACAATTTGTTTGAAGAATTGGGGGTATAAAAATTTCTTTACAAATTTAAATTTTATGGTTTTATGGGAATTCATTGAACTTAACTGAAAATAGAAAGACTAAGTTTTAAAATTTTATTAAGTGCTTTCCGACGGAAGAACGATATGATGTCGAAATTCATTCATTTTCTAGGGGATATGCCAGTATACTTGTAACTTTTTTGGGGTTGTAAAAAAACGAGAATCAAAAAAAAATCATAATTGGCACTTATTTGTTGCTGATGCTGGGTTAGGAGAAGGTAAAAACCGTAGACTAGTGAGAGGGGGTTTTGGTCAAATGAACATTCGACACACAAAATTACATGACAACAAACAAGGGTCAACGCAGTTTTTTTATGAAAGTTTTAGAACAAATCTTTCCATAAAAGGGCTCTCCGACGCAAAACAAAGAAATTTTCTTTAGTACGCTTTAATTTGTTTATTTCGTTTTATTTTATTGACGCGTAGAACTTGTGTTTCCGATGTTTTAAATATTGAAATTTTTGGCGATTTTTACAAGCTTTTATTTATGTATGTTTGTATGTTCGGCTCAAATCTTGGAACTCAAATTTGGTATTTAATTTCAGTTTTCGGTGTGCATTTATAGTTGCGGCGACAATACAATAATATGGTATTATTAGGCACCCCCTCCCGCTAATGAGGGAAGTGGAGGAAGAAAAAGATTTATTTTGTTCGATTTCAATCAAAATTGGCATACAGGGGTTTTTAGGGAAGAGGATTATCGAGAGGATGGATTTATGATAGTCTAAAAATTAAAAAATTATTTTAAATAAAAAGAAGCTTTTATAAAATATAAAGTGCACTAAAAAGTAGAAAATAAATTTTAGCATCCTCATATCATAATAATAAAAGCGACGGGCGCAAACTAAAACTAAAAATGTCCATCCATATATCAGAGAAACGTAGAGTAGTTTGGGTCGAGTTGGGTTGGATTTACTTCACAAAAAATTGAACTTACAATACCAGATAAAGTGGTGAGAGTCGCAAATATCTCCGTTAAAAAAATTATTGTATTTTTTGTACTTATAGTATTTATATTTTTTTGATACGTTAGTTATAAACGCCTTACCACTCATTTTAGTTTAGTCTATTACAATAATAATTAAGTCAAATGAAGGAAACCTATATACATTTTATTAAATCTCAAATATATGAACAAAAGCACGTTCGGTTTAAATAATACCCGTTTATTACCCACTTTTACAACCCTACGATCCCGACCTTTATCTAAAAAAATATAATTTGGCAGTAATTTAGTAGGCTGTGGCGCCGATTTATCATCCCGCATTTTGGATTTCGCAGGCAGTAGGCGGGCCCCCTTTTGAATCGGAATGTTGCCCCTTTGCATATTGTTTGTTCAGTGTGAGTAATCGACCTTGATTATTACATGAAGCTGACAGTAGATATCTATTTTCATGAACCTTTTGCTTTTTTAAGCAACCCTTGGGGCCTTAAACTAACTAGGTAAATCTGGTGTGCGGAATTTAAAAAAAAAACAATCAAAGCTAAGGGTAAAGTAAAGTTACAAAAATATGTTTTAAAAAAAATTCCCCTCTCTACCACTTCTCATAGTCGTGAAGCGCGGATTACCGCTTAAAAGTGCAATTTTTTGAGTTTTTTGTCGTTATTTGAAATTGGGTTTTTTTTTTAATTTAGGAAAAAAACCCTTGGAAATGAAAAAAACTCGCAAGAAAATCCCGAACAAACCTACGGGTAAAAAAATCCGGGAAAAACCCTAAAAAAAATATTATAACTAACTCTAATTTAACCCAACTAAAGCTGGACCCACCCAATCTAATCCAAAATAATATTTTTTGACTTTTATATTTTAATAAACTGCTAAATTAGAAAAAAAAACGGAAATAGTAGTTTTCACAACTAGTGGTTCAAATAGTGCTTTTTTACAAGCGATGGTTCAAATAACGAGCGCAGCGTTAAAAACGCGAGTAAAAAAAGCACAGTTTAGCCACGAGTTTTGAACACTATTTTTTTTAATACCTTTATCAGAGAATTCAAGAAAAACAGGAAAATACTTTTAAAAATCTCAAACGAAGAGCACTTCTTGCAAAACACACCATCTTTACATTATAAATCAAGGCGGCTTTTAAAGAAACCTATTTTCTTTATTTATGTGGTGATTTTGATATATTTTGGTATGATAATATAATAGACCAAAACACATTCAAAAATAATATTTTTTAGTTCGGCGTCCCATTACAGGTGACGTCGCGGCGCTCTAAATTACTAATGTCCTTACATTAGTTTTTATATGTATCTCAAAAACTAAAGCTCCCGACACAATTTTTTTTGCAGATTTTATTGACCAATAAAATTACCTTTTTATTCATGTATTTCACTTTGTACGTGCTTTTCACCACTGTGTATAATATTGGATCAAAATACAATATATGTAAAATTCCGTCTTTTCAGTTTTTCTTCAAATCCAGTAAATTGTTTTTTTTTAAAGCCATTTTAGGGGTGATATTGATTTACCATACAAATAATTCTATCTTTTGAGTTCCTGAAAATTAACCATTTCCTATTTTTTTGTAACATTTTTCTCTAGCTTAATTTTTCAAAAATTTTTGTTAACGTAAGAGAAAATAGTGCAAAAAATTAACTTAGACCATCTTTGTCATTTAAGTGTTCAAATTTTGTTTTTATACATCTTCAAATATAAAAAAAGAATATGGAAGAGAAAAACGATTTTTGGCTCCAAATTGACATACTTTTACTTTTGTCCCTGGAAATTTAACATTTTTCATCTGATTATGACGCCCCCTTCAAATAACTGCTCCTTAGATTACTAGTATTTAAACTATATCAAAAAATATAAAAAAAAAATTAATTTCATTTAACCGGACGGGTGCGAATGTTGGTTTTTTTTGCAGATTTCTCTAAATTCATGACAAAATCATAACAAAATTTTGTAAAATGTATGTGTTTTTGCCTTAATTGAGATACACATGTAACTAAAAATTAGTATTAACTTTTAAAAAAGTAAAAACAAAGTTTAACTTAATCTATTGCATTTATTATATTACTATGGGTGCAAACGTTAATTTTAAAATTTTTAAATTATTTTGGAAAAAAAATGTTATTATATTGATTGTATCATATTGAATTTATATTAGTCTGCTACTTACATCTAATAATAGTACAGGGTGTCCCATTTTCGATGGGATTCAATGGGAAACTTCGTTGTCTTAACAGATTTATTCTGTTTCTAGTAGTTTATAAGCTACAGGGGAAAGTTGAAAAATGGTCGGAATTACCAATTGATGATATTTCCCTTAATTTAAGAGATAACTAAGTTCTGTAAAAACATGTCTGAGGCAACCTTTTACGAAACACACAATGATCTTTTCGAAATTTTAATCCGACGTTTCGTTTCGTAGATACAATCATCAGGATCAAAAAGTTAAATACGGACCAAAATGTTTTACTTCATATTTTAGTTTCATTTTACGTTTTTTTGATAATAAAATATGTTTTCCGGTTTTTTTCGGTTCACCCGATATGATCATCTCATCTTTTCCACGTCTACTATATAGTAGTTAAATATAAATGGTCTCAAAAAAAAAATAGGTTGGAATGGGATAGAGTTGTACAAAAAAAAATGAACTGAAGATGATTTTTTTCGGGATTGAAACTTCAAAATTAAAAAAATATATTTTATTATCAAAGAAACTTATAAAAAACTAAAATATGAAATAAAACATTTTGGTTCGTATTTAACTTTTTGATTCTGATGATGGTATCTACGAAACAAAACGTCGAATTAAAATTCCGAAAAAACTATTGTGTTTTAATAAACAGGTTTTTACAGACATGTTTTTACATAACTCAATTATCTCTTAAATTAAGGGAGATATCATCAATTGGTAATTCCGGCCATTTTTCAACTTCCCCTGTAGCTCAAAAAACTACCATTGAATTTCCCATTGCATCCCATCGAAAATGGGACACCCTGTCCAGTATTACGGTTTTACGTACAGAATATAAGACTATTTTATTCCTATCAACCATACTTTAATTTAGGTACATACAAAAAATATATTATTTTAAAGTAATATAATACGAACATAACATTATTTGTTATATACTTACATATGGGACTTCTCCTACTATGTCCACTTATCATTTTTAATTTGAATAAAGTAAAGGTTGAAATCGAGTTGTTCTTACCTTATTTTTTAGTTAACTTACGTTTCAACGTAGTTTTTAGGAGTGAATTTGAACAAAAAAAGCGTTACTCGATAAACCCTACTTCAGGAACACACCATTTTTGCACTGGACGCTTATTCTTGACCGACCATGAGGTGAGGTGAGCGAAATTCCCTGTAGAAGAAAGTGGTGAAAAAAGTTCAGCTCATCTCACGGTCGTTCAAGAATAAGCGTCTAGCCTCAGATTACTAGTCTGAGCGTCCAGCAAATCGATACTTTACAAAGATTTGTAAATTTTATTTTATTTTACTTTTTTATAGTTTTATTTCGTTATTTATTTTCTTAAAAATTTTTCCCCACCCATCAATTTTGAAAGACCTGAAACTATCTATATGAAAAATGATTAAAGTAAATTTAAGGCAATGGAATCTTGAAAAAGGAATGCATGTTTGTAAGGTTTGGTTCAAATCTGAAACAAAGCTTTTGAATACACATATGCCACAAATGTCGAAATCTAAAAATAATAATTGTTATTTACATAACAAGGGAGGGAAGTGCCACATTTCCTCGGTTCCTCGGTTTGTTTGATGCATTAGGAGGGCAATAAAAAACCAAGGGAGGTGGTGCACTTTACACCAGAGGCATGTATCTGATTTCATCGACCACCTAATAATACAAAGTAACAACAATTTCAGCACCGATTTTTAATTATTTTCATTTGCAGCAAGGGTCTATACGCAGTACGGTGAGGTAAAGTAAGCCAAACTCCTGGAGGGAGGTAAAATATACAAAACTCACTAGGGAGGTAAAGTGACATTTTCGCCTCTCATGCGGGTCAAAAATTTCATTTTCTGATAAGGTAGTAGATAAAAATTTTATTTAAAGAAAATTTAAACTGCTTTGGATAAAAATTTGGAATAGAGCAATTCCAAAAATGTATTTATTGTTTTTAATTGAAAAATTTATTTATCTGTCTAAACCATGTCAAAACGCAGTTATTAACAGCATAAAATGACAATTTGGTGACTAGTGTTATTGTCACCCTGTATCTGAAGTGTCCCATTTAAGGCCCATTATAATATACTATGTATATAAGGTATTCAAATTAAAATAGAAACTTTGTTAACACAAAGAAGAAGTTAAAAAACCTCCAAATCAGTTACTTCAACCGAAAAGAAACTAAAAAACAAAAGATCAAAAGATCTTACTCTCATCATTTCCTTGGAAATAACGAAAATTCAAACTTGGATGAGTATCCCACAAGGAACACACAAAATATCAAAGCGAAAATAGAAATTATTAAACGATGTTTCGCCCTGGGTAACCAGCGTGGGCTCATCAGTAGTTTCACTGTTCACCCTCCACTATACATCATTAAGCACCATCATACACTTAGATTTCCAACCTTGAACCACTCACAAACAGGCATCGTTCCGCACTGGTACTTACTTATCCAAGTTACCTGATACGAATTCGTCCTGGCGTGTTAATATTTCCAGTAGGATTATGCTCCTAAGGCAATTAAAACAAAGAAGTTAAAAAACCTCCAAATCAGTTACTTTAACCGAAAAGAAACTAAAAAACAAAAGATCAAAAGATCTTGGGTGGAAATAACGAAAATTCAAACTTGGATGAGTATCCCACAAGGAACACACAAAATATCAAAGCGAAAAGAGAAATGATTAAACGATGTTTCGCCCTGGGTAAACTTTTGTTTTTTAGTTTCTTTTCGGTTGAAGTAACTGATTTGGAGGTTTTTTAACTTCTTCTTTGTTTTAATTGCCTTAGGAGCATAATCCTACTGGAAATATTAACACGCCAGGACGAATTCGTATCAGGTAACTTGGATAAGTAAGTAACAGTGCGGAACGATGCCTGTTTGTGAGTGGTTCAAGGTTGGAAATCTAAGTGTATGATGGTGTTTAATGGGCGAAACATCGTTTAATGATTTCTCTTTTCGCTTTGATATTTTGTGTGTTCGTTGTGGGATACTCATCCAAGTTTGAATTTTCGTTATTTCCACCCAAGATCTTTTGATCTTTTGTTTTTTAGAAACTTTGTTGTCCTGGACTTTTTAATAATTAAGTGCAATGTTGAGTTGCATGGTTATTTACGGGAATTTTTCTTTAATTGTAGTATTGCATTAAATGTATACATCATAATTTTAAGAAAAAAAGATATAGTATTTGTACGCCTCTGGTAGTAAAGTAAAGAAACTTAAAATCATACAGTCATTCTTTTTTTAAGAACCATAGGCACTGTACTTGGGACAATGACTAAAGTTCAATTATGAAAATTACGAAACTGACGTTTGCACAATACTAATACAATAAATGCAATGCCTACTGCAAGATGTATTTTGGTTTCACTTTGCTAATGTTAATACTAATTTTTAGTTACATTTGTACCTCAATGAAGACAAAAAAATATACATTTTACAAAATTTTGTTTTGATTTTGTGACGAACTTCTGCAAAATTATCAACTTCCGCACCCGTCCGGTTGAATTAAATTTAATTTTAATTGATTTTTTTTATTATATAGTTTAAATACTAGTACTCTAAGAGCAGTTTTGTAAAGGGGGCATCATATTCAGATGAAAAATGTAAACGTTCCAGAAACAAAAGTAAAAGTATGTGAATTTGGAACCAAAAATCGTTTTTTTCTTCCATATTTTTTTCTATGTTTGAAGATGTATAAAAACCAAATTTGAACACTTAAATGACAAAGATTACGCTAAGAAAAATTTTTGAAAAATTTAAGCTAGAGTAAAATGTTAAAAAAAAAAAGAAATGATGACAGAAACTACGATAATTGGTAAAAATGTGATATTGGCAACTTTGCGATTTTGTAATCACTTTATCTGATGAGATATGGTCTTTGCTAGAAACGATTAATATTCAGAAACTCAAAAGAAAAAATTATTTGTATGGTAAACCAAAATCACCCCTAAAATGGCTTTAGAAAAATTAATTTACTGGATTTCAAGAAAAACTGAGAAGATGGAATTTTACTTGTTCTATATTTTGATCCAATTTTTTTTTTATATACAGTGGTGAAGAGCACGAATAAAGTGTAATAGAGGGATAAAAAGGTAATTTTATTGGTCAACAAAATCTGCAAAAAAAATTGTGTCGAGCTTAATTTTTTGAGATATATATAAAACTAATATAGGGACATTTAAGTAATTTAGGGCGCCGCGACGCCATCTGTAATGTGACGCCGAAATAAAAAATATATTTTTTAAATTAGTTTTGGTCTATTTTACAACTATGCCAATTTGTATCAAAATAATCACAACTTCACTTTCTACTGCCCGACTAATAGCGATGTACCTTTTTGTTTGTTTGATATTTTAAAGATGTTTTTAAATAAATTTTTTATTATTATTATTTATTTTTAGGCAAGAATAATTAGATATTTTCAATACTACTATTTTTCGCTATTTCTTTAATTTTGGGTAAAAAACTGACAGAAATCTTTTTTTGCACCCGTGATAAAAAAAAGTTTTTTTTTATACCTTCATCTAAAACAGGATTTTGGTAACTGTCTGCAGATAACTAAAAAACGACTTTTTTGGTTACCGATGCAAAAAAACTTTTTTTTATTACGGGTTCAAGAAAAGATTTCTGACTGTTTTTTACCCAAAACTAAAGAGATATAGCGGAAAATAGTAATATTGAAAAAATATCGCTATGGCAACCACTGTTATTTCATTTACCAGCCGCCTTGATTTATAGTGTAAAGATGGTGTGTTTTGCGAGAAATGCTCTTCATTCAAGATTTTTAAAAGTATTTTCCTGTTTTTATTGGATTTTTTGATAAAGGTATTAAAATAAATAGTGTTCACAACTCATGGCTAAACTTTGCTTTTTTTTTATTCGCGTTTTTAAATACCTCGCTGCGTTGGTTTAAATATCGAGCGCAGCGGGGTATTTAAAAACGCGAGTTGTTAACACTATTTTTTTTAATACCTTTATCATAAAATCCAAGGAAAACAGGAAAATACTTTTAAAAATTTCGAACGAAGAGCACTTCTCGTAACACATCATCTTTAAACTATAAATCAAGACGGCTGGTAAATAAAATAACTGGTTTCCATAGCGATTTGCCTTTTTACTCGGTGACGTTCATTCTTGCGACATTTTAATCTTTGACACTTTGATATTTTGACGATGTTTTTAAATGATTTTTTCGTAAATACTTGTTGAAAACTTGGGCAATAATAATTAGATTTTTTCAATATTACTATATTCCGCTATTTGTCTCTAATTTTGGGTAAAAAATGAAGAGAAATCTTTTTTTGCACCCGTAATTAAAAAAGAAAGTTTTTTTGCATCGGTAACCCAAAAAGCCATGCTTTAGTTATCTGCAAACAGTTACTAAAATCATGTTTTTGATGAAGGTATAAAAAAAATATTATTTTAAGTTATAATAATTTTTTCTTGGGGGTTATTGTCGAGGTTGTTTTTCAGGGTTTTCTTTCCGGGGTTTTTTGCACAAAATGCTATATAAAATTTTTTTAAAGAAAACTATAAACATCTATGTTGAGGGTTCTGTTTTAAAATTTGAGTTTATTTTGCGTCAAATTTTTTTTATAAAAATTATAATAATACCTAAACCTTGATAAAATCACAGAGAATATATACCAGGCTGCAGGTATAGTCTCTGTGATAAATTAGAGAAATTAGTGTTATCGCTTACCAATAATATACCATTGTTTCTATGGGAATTTGGGGATTCAGTCCTTAGTCAATATAAAAAATCGCCACTGGATGCTATTCATTAACTTGTTCTTTGAAAAATAAAATGTTCTGTTTTAATAACGTGACATGATTAAAAAGATGTTTTGGAACCGCAAACGAATTTGGCACTATAATTTGTTTTTTTACGTCATGGTGCAGTCAACGGGTATTTTTGATATTGTCTTGGAAGCGGAATTTTTTTTTTGCCGTTTCGTAAATTTTCATGTTTTCGAAATCATTTTTTTTTTAGTTGAAACCAAGGGGTAACCGACTTGTGAAATTTGGTGTACAAGCTTGTGAAATCCGTCTACTTATGAGATTTGGAGTACAAGCTTGGGAAATCCGTGAAATTCTGTGAAATTTTGTGAAGCCCTGTGAAATTCAATGAAATCTTTTGCAATTCTATTTTTCTTTAAAACTGTGTAAAATTTGGTGTACACATTTTTGCAAATGGTTTATCCCTTGGTTGAAACTTGGACAAGAGGAAATGGCTTACTTACAGGTAGGAATAACTACTAACATAAACCTAACGTGCCTTTTTCACCCAAGGTGGCATGCCCGAACTCTTCAAGCGTCGTTCGTGCAACAGCAACCGCTTGCTAATTTTAAGTGATGATGGGTTAAACAATTTAGTCGCGCATCCAAAAGTTTCTTCTGCGGGGTTGCTGCACCTATGCAGCCCCATGCAAAGGGAACCTATTTGCACAAGAACTTAGAATTCCTCGTATCATTTAATATCTCGTTTTAAAAACCACATTTATTTCTACTTTAGCCAAAAATAATCTGGTTCGTCCCAGCCAGGACGGAAGAGGTCCCCTGACTCCACCCGATCAGTTCCCACTGATCGCCTCAACGAATGATAAAATACGAATAAAATCTGTTTTGCTAAAAATAAAGCTTGAATACCGCATTGTTACCGCGGATACCTCCTAGCTGGGGCAAATAGTTCTGACTTATTATATACCTCCAGGGTGGAAAACGTGTTAGTGCATATGTAACAACATTTGGTTTTACAATTTTTACTTTCATTTTATGCAACAAAGTCTCTATTGACAGGTAACCTGACGCATTTTTTTAAATATTATTATCAAATATTTAAAAAAGAACAAAATTTTTGAAAAGTTTTCCGCCTAGAATAAGGCTCATGATACCAATGATTGTTACACCTTTAGCTAAATTTTAGAATTTCTGTTTATACTTAACATTCAAAAAGCTTAAAAAATAATTTCATCATAAAATTTCAAGAATAAAAATTTAAGAAATATATCATGCTGGAAATATTATTAACTAAAGCAAAGACTTAACTAGCGCCGCAATAAAAATTTAAAAATAAATAATGCCGCAAATTTTATGAACTAAAGCAAAGACTTAACTAGCGCCGCAATAAAAACTAGAAATAAATAATGCCGCAAATTTTATGAACTAAAGCAAAGACTTAACTAGCGCCGCAATAAAAACTAGAAATAAATAATGCCGCAAATTTTATTAACTAAAGCAAAGACTTAACTAGCGCCGCAATAAAAACTAGAAATAAATAATGCCGCAAATTTTATTAACTAAAGCAAAGACTTAACTAGCGCCGCAATAAAAATTTAAAAATAAATAATGCCGCAAATTTTATGAACTAAAGCAAAGACTTAACTAGCGCCGCAATAAAAACTAGAAATAAATAATTTCGCAAATTTTATTAACTAAAGCAAAGACTTAACTAGCGCCGCAATAAAAACTAGAAATAAATAATGCCGCAAATTTTATTAACTAAAGCAAAGACTTAACTAACGCCGCAATAAAAACTAAAAATAAATAATGCCGCAAATTTTATGAACTAAAGCAAAGACTTAACTAGCGCCGCAATAAAAACTAGAAATAAATAATGCCGCAAATTTTATTAACTAAAGCAAAGACTTAACTAGCGCCGCAATAAAAATTTAAGAAATATATCATGCTGGAAATATTATGAACTAAAGCAAAGACTTAATTAGCGCCGCAATAAAAACTAGAAATAAATAATGCCGCAAATTTTATTAAATAAAGCAAAGACTTAACTAGCGCCGCAATAAAAATTTAAGAAATATATCATGCTGGAAATATTATGAACTAAAGCAAAGACTTAATTAGCGCCGCAATAAAAACTAGAAATAAATAATGCCGCAAATTTTATGAACTAAAGCAAAGACTTAACTAACGCCGCAATAAAAATTTAGAAACAAATAATGCCGCAAATTTTATTAACTAAAGCAAAGACTTAACTAGCGCCGCAATAAAAATTTAAGAAATATATCATGCTGCAAATATTATGAACTAAAGCAAAGACTTAATTAGCGCCGCAATAAAAACTAGAAATAAATAATGCCGCAAATTTTATTAACTAAAGCAAAGACTTAACTAGCGCCGCAATAAAAATTTAAGAAATATATCATGCTGGAAATATTATGAACTAAAGCAAAGACTTAATTAGCGCCGCAATAAAAACTAGAAATAAATAATGCCGCAAATTTTATTAAATAAAGCAAAGACTTAACTAGCGCCGCAATAAAAATTTAAGAAATATATCATGCTGGAAATATTATGAACTAAAGCAAAGACTTAATTAGCGCCGCAATAAAAACTAGAAATAAATAATGCCGCAAATTTTATTAACTAAAGCAAAGACTTAACTAGCGCCGCAATAAAAATTTAAGAAATATATCATGCTGGAAATATTATGAACTAAAGCAAAGACTTAATTAGCGCCGCAATAAAAACTAGAAATAAATAATGCCGCAAATTTTATTAAATAAAGCAAAGACTTAACTAGCGCCGCAATAAAAATTTAAGAAATATATCATGCTGGAAATATTATGAACTAAAGCAAAGACTTAATTAGCGCCGCAATAAAAACTAGAAATAAATAATGCCGCAAATTTTATTAACTAAGGCAAAGACTTAACTAGCGCCGCAATAAAAATTTAAGAAATATATCATGCTGGAAATATTATGAACTAAAGCAAAGACTTAACTAACGCCGCAATAAAAATTTAAAAATAAATATTGCCGCAAATTTTATGAACTAAAGCAAAGACTTAACTAGCGCCGCAATAAAAACTAGAAATAAATAATGCCGCAAATTTTATTAACTAAAGCAAAGACTTAACTAGCGCCGCAATAAAAATTTAAGAAATATATCATGCTGGAAATATTATGAACTAAAGCAAAGACTTAACTAACGCCGCAATAAAAATTTAGAAATAAATAATGCCGCAAATTTTATGAACTAAAGCAAAGACTTAACTAGCGCCGCAATAAAAACTAGAAATAAATAATGCCGCAAATTTTATTAACTAAAGCAAAGACTTAACTAGCGCCGCAATAAAAACTAGAAATAAATAATGCCGCAAATTTTATTAACTAAAGCAAAGACTTAACTAACGCCGCAATAAAAACTAAAAATAAATAATGCCGCAAATTTTATTAACTAAAGCAAAGACTTAACTAACGCCGCAATAAAAACTAAAAATAAATAATGCCTCAAATTTTATTAACTAAAGCAAAGACTTAACTAGCGCCGCAATAAAAATTTAAGAAATATATCATGCTGCAAATATTATGAACTAAAGCAAAGACTTAACTAACGCCGCAATAAAAATTTAAAAATAAATAATGCCGCAAATTTTATAAACTAAAGCAAAGACTTAACTAGCGCCGCAATAAAAATTTAAGAAATATATCATGCTGGAAATATTATGAACCAAAGCAAAGACTTAACTAACGCCGCAATAAAAATTTAGAAATAAATAATGCCGCAAATTTTATTAACTAAAGCAAAGACTTAACTAGCGCCGCAATAAAAATTTAAGAAATATATCATGCTGGAAATATTATGAACTAAAGCAAAGACTTAACTAACGCCGCAATAAAAATTTAAAAATAAATAATGCCGCAAATTTTATAAACTAAAGCAAAGACTTAACTAGCGCCGCAATAAAAATTTAAGAAATATATCATGCTGCAAATATTATGAACTAAAGCAAAGACTTAACTAACGCCGCAATAAAAATTTAAAAATAAATAATGCCGCAAATTTTATAAACTAAAGCAAAGACTTAACTAGCGCCGCAATAAAAATTTAAGAAATATATCATGCTGCAAATATTATGAACTAAAGCAAAGACTTAACTAACGCCGCAATAAAAATTTAGAAATAAATAATGCCGCAAATTTTATTAACTAAGGCAAAGACTTAACTAGCGCCGCAATAAAAATTTAAGAAATATATCATGCTGGAAATATTATGAACTAAAGCAAAGACTTAACTAACGCCGCAATAAAAATTTAAAAATAAATATTGCCGCAAATTTTATGAACTAAAGCAAAGACTTAACTAGCGCCGCAATAAAAACTAGAAATAAATAATGCCGCAAATTTTATTAACTAAAGCAAAGACTTAACTAGCGCCGCAATAAAAATTTAAGAAATATATCATGCTGGAAATATTATGAACTAAAGCAAAGACTTAACTAACGCCGCAATAAAAATTTAGAAATAAATAATGCCGCAAATTTTATGAACTAAAGCAAAGACTTAACTAGCGCCGCAATAAAAACTAGAAATAAATAATGCCGCAAATTTTATTAACTAAAGCAAAGACTTAACTAGCGCCGCAATAAAAACTAGAAATAAATAATGCCGCAAATTTTATTAACTAAAGCAAAGACTTAACTAACGCCGCAATAAAAACTAAAAATAAATAATGCCGCAAATTTTATTAACTAAAGCAAAGACTTAACTAACGCCGCAATAAAAACTAAAAATAAATAATGCCTCAAATTTTATTAAATAAAGCAAAGACTTAACTAGCGCCGCAATAAAAATTTAAGAAATATATCATGCTGCAAATATTATGAACTAAAGCAAAGACTTAACTAACGCCGCAATAAAAATTTAAAAATAAATAATGCCGCAAATTTTATAAACTAAAGCAAAGACTTAACTAGCGCCGCAATAAAAATTTAAGAAATATATCATGCTGGAAATATTATGAACCAAAGCAAAGACTTAACTAACGCCGCAATAAAAATTTAGAAATAAATAATGCCGCAAATTTTATTAACTAAAGCAAAGACTTAACTAGCGCCGCAATAAAAATTTAAGAAATATATCATGCTGGAAATATTATGAACTAAAGCAAAGACTTAACTAACGCCGCAATAAAAATTTAAAAATAAATAATGCCGCAAATTTTATGAACTAAAGCAAAGACTTAAATAGCGCCGCAATAAAAACTAGAAATAATTAATGCCGCAAATTTTATTAACTAAAACAAAGACTTAACTAGCGCCGCAATAAAAATTTAAGAAATATATCATGCTGGAAATATTATGAACTAAAGCAAAGACTTAACTAACGCCGCAATAAAAATTTAGAAATAAATAATGCCGCAAATTTTATTAACTAAAGCAAAGACTTAACTAGCGCCGCAATAAAAATTTAAGAAATATATCATGCTGCAAATATTATGAACTAAAGCAAAGACTTAACTAGCGCCGCAATAAAAACTAGAAATAAATAATGCCGCAAATTTTATTAACTAAAGCAAAGACTTAACTAGCGCCGCAATAAAAATTTAAAAATAAATAATGCCGCAAATTTTATGAACTAAAGCAAAGACTTAACTAGCGCCGCAATAAAAACTAGAAATAATTAATGCCGCAAATTTTATTAACTAAAGCAAAGACTTAACTAGCGCCGCAATAAAAACTAGAAATAAATAATGCCGCAAATTTTATTAACTAAAGCAAAGACTTAACTAACGCCGCAATAAAAACTAAAAGTAAATAATGCCGCAAATTTTATGAACTAAAGCAAAGACTTAGCTATCGCCGCAATAAAAACTAGAAATAAATAATGCCGCAAATTTTATTAACTTAAGCAAAGACTTAACTAGCGCCGCAATAAAAACAAGAAATAAATAATGCCGCAAATTTTATTAACTAAAGCAAAGACTTAACTAACGCCGCAATAAAAACTAAAAATAAATAATGCCTCAAATTTTATTAACTAAAGCAAAGACTTAACTAGCGCCGCAATAAAAATTTAAGAAATATATCATGCTGGAAATATTATGAACTAAAGCAAAGATTGAACTAGCGTCGCAATAAAAACTAGAAATAAATAATACCGCAAATTTTATTAACTAAAGCAAAGACTTAACTAGCGCCGCAATAAAAACTAGAAATAAATAATGCCGCAAATTTTATTAACTAAAGCAAAGACTTAACTAGCGCCGCAATCAAAATTTAAAAAATATATCATGCTGGAAATATTATGAACTAAAGCAAAGACTTAATTAGCGCCGCAATAAAAACTAGAAATAAATAATGCCGCAAATTTTATTAAATAAAGCAAAGACTTAACTAGCGCCGCAATAAAAATTTAAGAAATATATCATGCTGGAAATATTATGAACTAAAGCAAAGACTTAATTAGCGCCGCAATAAAAACTAGAAATAAATAATGCCGCAAATTTTATTAACTAAAGCAAAGACTTAACTAGCGCCGCAATAAAAATTTAAGAAATATATTATGCTGCAAATATTATTAACTAAAGCAAAGACTTAACTAGCGTCGCAATAAAAACTTGGATACAAATAATGCCGCAAATTTATTAACTGAAGCAAAGACGTAACTAGCGCCGCAATAAAAACTTAGAAATAAATAATGCTGCAAATATTATGAACTAAAGCAAAGACTTAACTAGCACCGCCATAATGTTCCTCCCTTTTGTCTAAAAAATAATATTGCCACCACCGACGGCGTTGCCGTAAATTCCGACTTTTTAGAATGCATACTGCAGCAGCTAACCGACGCGACGATATCTTTGAGAGGGCATTATGGTTCGACTGATCATCATTCGCAGTACCCTACATTTCTTTTCTGTTACCACAACTCGACGCCCCCCTACTTGCGAGGGGTTGAACCGGTAAGTAGGTACAATGCGGCACAAGTGTTACTTCAAAGGGCGAGACCACCTAGTGTTCTTTATTCACAATAATATACCTATTTGTAATTTTTATTTAAACTTTGTTTAATATATTTCAAATAGCAGTGACAAATTTTTAGGAAAAATTGGCGTCTGGTTATTGTATCTAAATAAAATTTTATTGTTTCTAAACTAGGGGATATTTTACTCTAGATTCAACTTGTTATTGTTTTTAAGACCATTGTTTACAATATTAGTTGATTTTTTTACCCCCCACCCCTTGACTAGCCTAGGAAAAAAAATCGAAAATAAAGAAAAATTTGTTGTTTCTAATCCATCTGACTTTTTATTGTTGTAAGGGTAATTCTTAAAAATCTAAATTATTTTTTTAACTCTTCACCCCCTGAATAATCCAGTAAGTAAAAAACAAAATTTTTTGTGGTTAAAAAAAAAGTTATTTTACTCTGGATTCAACTTATTATTGTTTTAAAGGCCATTCTTTAAAATGCTGAGTAATTTTCTCACCCCTACCGCCTGAATACTCCAGTAAAACAATAAAAAATAAACAAAAATGTTCAATATTTCAAAGAATGATTTTAAAAACAATAATAAATCTATAGTCTTTCAATTTAGAAGCAAGGAATTTTTCAAGATTTTCTATAAATTCTTTTAATATTGCATTGGAAAACGTGAGATATCACTAAATTATCAAAAAAACTGCGAAAGTTTGTAAAATTACCTTGGCGAAATCGCGCGCAGAGAAGTTTGGTCGGTAACAAAAAAGTAAGTTTTGTGGTGGTGGGGTGGAAAATATGGTGAATCACCCTGTACACACAAAACAATTCATGTTTCATATTAGCAAAATATGACCCAACTTTTTACTTCCGAATTACTGTACTTTGTAATACAATAACGTAAAAACACATTTCTTTAACGGACCACATTTTTTATACATTTTTACCAAAATTGCTAAAAGTAAACGCCATCAAGAAACATTTTATAGCACCTAAACGAAACTAATAAATATACCGAACCTGACCAAATGCCTATTTTTCCGGATTTTTAATGAAATAACTACCAACAAAATTATATAATATTGTTAAAAAATAATAAAAAATTAATTAAGAGCAGAGTTAAATGAGTTTACGCAGCGTTTGACAGGTCTGCGTTCCGACTGTTTAAACCTGCCTCCCCTTCCATGGTCCTGAAAAAATAACTACTCTCCAGAACAGTCATCTAAACATATCCACCTGCAGTTTAAAAAGTAATTACTTCGAAGACATTTCCATTGTCTTTTTGTAAGGAAAGAAAACCAAAAAAATGAGAGAAAAGAATGAAATGCTATTAACTCCATGGTAAACTATTAACATTGCATGTGACAAAACTGATAGTCAATAATAATGTTTCGCTTGCCGTCGGCTTTTTTTCACAAAATTTTAAAATATAAGTTGGTGTTCCATTTTTTTAAAGAATTGAGATCACTGGTCACTGATGTAAAATTATATTTATTCTCATCTTTAAAAATATGTTTCCAAAACAGATAGCTAAAATTTGCTCAAAAATTTACCCGAACAAAATGTTCACAAAAATGTTCGCGCAAAAAATTTTAGATCTTTTGCACGAGCTTTTATTTGAGCATGTTCGTCTGTGTAATTGCGCCTTTAAAAACTAATAAATTCTGCCCTCATAAAATATCAAGATTTTTCTTCTATCAAAGGGGCCAGAATTTATTACTGACAACTGTACCTATTCATAGTAGTAATTTGAAAAAAAAAACAAACATTTAAAAGGTAGGTAATTCTTTGTTATAAATTATAAAATATTTAAAAAATAATAAAAGGAACTAACATAATCAACAAAAATAAAATTCATTTAACATTAAATGTCAAACTTGATTATAAAGCAAAGCAATAACCTCTCCACATAGGTCGACGAACTCCTACCATTTTAGTGTCCTTCACCTGACTGTCTCTGTCATATTGACATAAAATTAATGGATTTTCTATCACTTTTAGTACATTTTTTTTATTTTTCGGGATGTCTCCTGTCAGTCCTGGTCTTTCAATTTTTTTTAGTAGATAGGGAAGTCGTGTGAAAGAACTTTCTTTCTTTCTTGGAATTTTTTTAAAATATTTGCTAAGTTAAAAATAAAGAAAATATTGACATGCTCTTTAAATGATGAATCACGATTTATTGATCTACCAAAAATCTTATATAAAGAACGTGAATTCATAATGCAAAAATATGTGTATCAAGATGTGTTAGTACCTTTTTTGTAGTTCCAGATGATTCAGCTTTACCAAAAGTTATTCTTATTTAGTATGTTCCTTTTCTATGAAGATAATCATCTTGCCTCCTTATCTGCAATGTAAAACAAAGGAAAACAATATTTTTAAACATTTCTCTGTTTTCCAAAGAATTATGATATAACAGTTTTAAAAAGAATTGAAAATTAGTTGGTCACCCAGTTTTAATTATAACGAAAGTAGGTACCTACAACACCATGGTGTCCACAGCATTTCTCAAAAATCTCTGACTTTCACACGATTAACTTACTACCTCCTGCTAGATTGGTTCACCTCTTGATGCCAACCCATTAATAAAACAGAAACTTATTATCTAACTACAGGCTTTATAGAAACTTACCAAAAAACAGAATCCAAATCACATATCTCCTGTCTTTCTGCAGATCTTGGGGATGGTGAATCGGGGACCCCTGGTGAATCTCCTCTGCTTCCAACAGTAATTGACAGTAAATAAAAATTTGGGCTCTCGCTTTTTTCCAAATCGTCCGTTTTTTTACATTTCAATTTTTGGAAACCACAAAAAAATAAACAAAAAATTTGACAATTGACACAGAAATTCAAGACTAATTTATAGCTTCAATCCAATTTTATATTCTCTGGTTCCAAGGTTGCACATCTTCAAGAGAAATAAGGAAGTCGAACTTATAATTAAGTTTTAACTTACCTTAGTTTTAAATTCAAGCCGAAGTGAGAAAGCGGCCCAAAATCTCATAATCTGTCATAAAGAGTCAAATAGATTTTTTTAAAGCAATAAAAAAGCGAAATACTGCAGAAGCATAGTTAGAAAATTGTTTGTATTCTTGTTTTCCTTAAGGCGCATTTACACAGACACACTTTCCTTTGATGTAGAAATGCCGACAAACATTTTCACGAGCCTCTTGAGCAAAATGTTCAAAGAAATGTTTGAGCAAAATCTCGTACAAAAAAACACACGTAAATTTTGGAGAGAATGTTGAGCAAAATTTGTTTGAAGAATTGGGGGTATAAAAATTTCTTTACAAATTCAAAATATATATTGTTATCGGAATTCATTGAACTTAACTGAAAATAGAAAAACAAAGTTTTAAAATACGGTATTTTTAATCAAGTGCTTTCCGATGGAAAAACGATTTGATGCCGAAATTCACATTTTACCTTATAAGCAACTTCGATTGATCTGATTTTTTAGGGGATATGCCAGTATACTTGTAACTGTTTTGGGGTTGTAAAAAAAGCGAAAATAAAAAAAATAATAATTGGGACTTATTTATTGTGGTTGCCTGTAAAATATAATGATAAAAATTGACGTCTAAAAGAATATCCCTTTATTTTACTTCCTAGTTTAGTCTTTTACAATAATAATTAAGTCAAATTAAAAAACTCATATACATTTTATTAAATCTCAAATATATGAACAAAAGCACGTTCGGTTTAAATAATACCCGTTTATTACCCACTTTTACAACCCTATGAACCCGATCCTTGTCTAAAAAATATAATTTAGCGGTAATTTAGTAGACTGTGTCGCCGATCTGTCATCCCACGTTTTGGATTTCGCAGGTAGTAGGCCGGCCACCCTTTTGAATCGCAATGCTGCCCTTTGCATATTGTTGGTTCAGTGTTAGTAATCGACCTTGATATATCTTCAGCATTTTCATGAATCTATTGCTTTTTTAAGCAACCCTTGGGACCTTAAACTTACTAGGTAAATCTGGTGTGAGGAATTAAAAAACAACAATAAAAGCTAAAGGTAAAGCAAAGTTACAAAAAAATGTTTAAAGAAAAATCTCCCTCCCCACCACTCCTCATAGTCGTGAGGCGCGGATTACCGCTTAAAAGTGCAATTTTTGAGTTTTTTGCCGATATTTGAAAAACTCAAAATTTTTTAGGAAAAGAAAAATTTTCCTGGGTTTTTTTTTACTTTAGGAAGAAAACCCTTGGAAATAAAAAAAACTCGCAAGAAAATTCCAAAAAAAACCCGGGCAAAAAAATCCGGGAAAAAACCTAAGAAAAAAATATTATAAGTAACCCTAATCCATGTGACAAAACTGATAGTAGAGCCAATAATAATATTGCGCTTGCCGTAGGCTTTTTTTCACAAAAATTTGAAATAAAAGTTGGTGTTTCATTTTTTTAAAGAATTGAGATCACTGATCACTAATGTGAAATTTTATTTATTCTCATCTTTAAAAATATGTTTCCAAAACAGATAGCAATAATTTGCTCAAAAATTTACCCGAACAAAATGTTCAAAGAAAAGCTCACAAAAATGTTCACGCAAAAAATTTTAGATCTTTTGCACGAGCTTTTATTTGAGCATGTTCGTCTGTGTAATTGCGGCTTTAGAAGATCACTGCCGCTACCTTAAGGCGCATTTACACAGACAAACTTTTCTTTGATGTTGAAATGCCGACAAACATTTACACGAGCCTCTTGAGCAAAATGTTCAAAGAAATATTCGAGCAAAATCTCGTACAAAAAAACACACGTAAATTTTGGAGAGAATGTTGAGCAAAATTTGTTTGAAGAATTGGGGGTATAAAAATTGAACTTAACTGAAAATAGAAAAACAAAGTTTTGAAATCAGGTATTTTTAATCAAGTGCTTTCCGACGGAAAAATGATTTGATGCCGAAATTCACATTTTACCTCATAAGCAACTTCGATTGATCTGATTTTTATAGGGGATATGCCAGTATACTTGTAACTTTTTTGGGGTTGTAAAAAAAACGAGAAAAAAAAATAATAATTGGCACTTATTTATTGTTGTTGCCTGTAAAAATAATGATAAAAATTTACGTTTAAAAGAATATCCCTTTATTTTACTTCCTAGTTTAGTGTTTTACAATAATAATTAAGTCAAATTAAAAAACCTATATACATTTTATTAAATCTCGAATATATGAACAAAAGCACGTTCGGTTTAAATAATACCCATTTATTACCCACTTTTACAGCCCTACGAACCCGACCCTTGGTCTAAAAAATATAATTTAGCAGTAATTTAGTAGACTGTGTCGCCGATCTATCATCCAATGTTGCCCTTTGCATATTGTTGGTTCAGTGTCAGTAATCGACCGTGATTATTACATTAAATTGACAGTAAATATCTAGATCTTCAGCATTTTCATGAACCTTTTGCCTTTTTAAGCAACCCTTGGGACCTTAAACTAACTAGGTAAATCTGGTGTGAGGAATTAAAAAACAACAATAAAAGCTAAAGGTAAAGTAAAGCTACAAAAATATTTTTTTAAAAAATCCCTCTCCTCACCACTCCTCATAGTCGTGAGGCGCGGATTACCGCTTACAAGTGCAATTTTTCAGTTTTTTCCTATATTTAAAAAACTCAAAATTTTTTTGGAAAAGAAAAATTTTTCTGGGTTTTTTTTTTACTTTAGGAAAAAAACCCTGGAAATAAAAAAAACTCGCAAGAAAATCCAAAAAAAATCCCTGGCAAAAAAATCCAGGAAAAACCCTAAGAAAAAAATATTATAAATAACCCTAATCCATGCGACAAAACTGATAGTAGAGCCAATAATAATGTTTCGCTTGCTGTCGGCTTTTTTTTCACAAAAATTTTAAATAAAAGTTGGCGTTCCATTTTTTAAAGAATTGAGATCACTGATGTGAAATTTTAATTATTCTCATCTTTAAAAATATGTTTCCAAAATACATAGCAATAATTTGCTCAAAAATTTACCCGAAAAAAATGTTCAAAGAAAAGCTCACAAAAATGTTCACGCAAAAAATTTTACATCTTTTGCACGAGCTTTTATTTGAGCATGTTCGTCTGTGTAATTGCGCCTTTAAAAGATCTAAAATTTTTTGCGTGAACATTTTTTTGAGCTTTTTTTTGAACATTTTGTTCGTGTAAATTTTTGAGCAAATTATTGCTGTCTGTTTTGGAAACATATTTTTAAAGATGAGAATAAATAAAATTTCACATCAGTGATCAGTGATCTCAATTCTTTAAAAAAATGGAACACCAACTTTTATTTAAAATTTTTGTGAAAACAAGACGACGGCAAGCGAAATATTATTCTTGGCTATCAGTTTTGTCACATGGATTAGGGTTACTTATATTTTTTTCTTAGGGTTTTTCCCGGATTTTTTTGCCCGGGGGTTTTTTGGGATTTTCTTGTGAGTTTTTTTTATTTCCAAGGGTTTTTTCCTAAATTCAAAAAACAACCAAGAAAAATTTTTCTTTTCCAAAAAATTTGAGTTTTTTAAATATCGGCAAAAAACTCAAAAATTGCACTTTTAAGCGGTAATCCGCGCCTCACGATTATGAGGAGTGGTAGGGAGGGGATTTTTTTTTAAACATATTTTTGTAACTTTACTTTATCTATAGCTTTGATTGTTTTTTTTTTAATTCCTCACACCAGATTTACCTAGTTAGTTTAAGGTCCCAACGGTTGCTTAAAAAAGCAAAAGGTTCATGAAAATGCTGAAGATAGATATTTACTGTCAATTTAATGTAATAATCAAGGTCGATTACTGACACTGAACAAACAATATGCAAAGGAGCAACATTCCTATTCAGAGGTCTAGCCTATTACTGCTAAATTATATTTTCTTAGACAAGGGTCGGGATCGTATGGTTGTAAAAGTGGGTAATAAACGGGTATTATTTAGACCGAACGTGCTTTTGTTCATATATTTGAGATTTAATAAAGTGTATATAGGTTTTTTAATTTGACTTAATTATTATTGTATTGTGTTTTAAACTAGGAAGTAAAATAAAGAGATATTCTTTTAAACGTAAATTTTTATCATTACATTTTACAGGCAACAGCAATAAATAAGTGCCAATTATTATTTTTTTATTCTCGTTTTTTTACAACCCCAAAAAAGTTACAAGTATACTGGCATATCCCCTATAAAAATCAGGTCAATCGAAGTTGCTTATGAGGTAAAATGTGAATTTCGAGATCAAATCGTTTTTCCGTCGGAAAGCACTTAATTAAAAATACCTTATTTTAAAACTTAGTCTTTCTATTTTCAGTTAAGTTCAGTGAATTCCCATAAAACTATAAAATTTAAATTTGTAAGAAATATCTATACCAAAATTTCTTCAAACCAATTTTGCTTAACATTCTCTCCAAAATTTCCGTGAGTCTTTTTGTACGAGATTTCGCTCGAACTTTTTTTTGAACATTTTGCTCAAGAGGCTCGTGTAAATGTTTGTCGGCATTTCAACATCAAAGGAAAGTTTGTCTGTGTAAATGCGCCTTTATGCAAAATAACTTTTTGGGGAGCTGGTATTTAGATACTTTGTGTATATTAAAAATGCCTTCTAGTTTTCCATCCATATATCTGTGTAAAGAAATGATAAATTGTTAATTAATTGATCAACGTCGGGATTCATTAATTCTCGCAAATTATGGAATAATTATCCCCGATAAAGTGACAAAATGTGATCAATCACGATATCAGGGGGAAGATGTACGACATGATTATATTGTATCAGAATATTCATGTAGGCCATAATTAACCCATTTTGAATAATTATCTATTAGAAAAGCGTGATGCGTATGGAGCAAGGTGTGTAAAGCTCAAAAATAAAAATTTGCACCTAATTTGATACATAGGTAGGTATTTGAAACACTATATTTAATAAAAATAAAAATTAAATTTCAGGATCTTTGTTTCAATAATAAATAGTTTTTACATACATACACCATTTATGTTTGTATATTTTAAAACATATGCTTCTTCTAAAAGAAGAAAATTACCATATTTCATTGAAGTACAGGCTTATTTTATAATTTCCAAGATTTGTCAAAAACAGAAATCCCCCTTTTTGGTGTACTTACAATAATGAGTGAGTAGAGTTAACCCACTGCAAGCAGTCACGTCCAAATTTTCTTAAGGTTTCCATAAAAAAAGACTAACACCAGAATGGTTATTTATATGTTATTGACAAATAGACTCTACATCGAAATTGAATAAGATCCCAAGGATGTAACCCTTTAACATGATAAGTCTGTTTGTCAAAATGTTTAATTTAGAAAAAATCATAAAATGATTTTTTGTCAACTAAACCAATTTTTATTTTTCCTACTCGCTGGCGCAAAATGACTACTTTGCACACTTTTTCGCGTGCGCAAAGTTGGACTTTGTACATGGAAACCCTTTCGGCACTTCTTTTTTTTTATTAAAACGACTTTTGTGTATTTTATGTGTTCTAAACAAACATGTTTTTAAAAACTTATAATCACTTTGACGACCCTTGTTATGTAAAATAAGTCAACAATAAAATTTTGCTTTTGACTCTAAGAAGTCAAATGTCAAATTAAGACGTTTCCAGTTTTTAGTTAAACAGAAGATAAGAGTAGGTACTAAGTATTTTTTTTTTTATTTTTTGTGCCTCATAAACTTTTTAAACTGCCCATTATTTAAAATTTTTTGTTCAATTAAAAAAAATTTAAAAGCCAAGACATCAAATTTTAAAAATTTAATGCCAACATTTACAATGCAAAAATCCAAGATGATGGATCAATTTGACCCTCCTGTTAATTTTTATGTGCACCACTGCTGAAAAACTTAAGTTTTGGTTGTAGAAACCTGTAATTGCTGTCTGTACTGATGTATCGCTTGATATTATCTGGTGAGAAATAATAAAGTTATAATTATTACAAATGATTGGGTTTCGTGACCCAAATTCAGTCAGTTTAAAAAAAAAACTGAAATATTCATAAAGTCAACTTTGAACAAATACCTTAAAATTTTAAAACCTGAATTCTTCAAAATGGTCCATTATTAAAATCTGACAAATAAATCCGAAAGCATAGCCAAGCAAAAACTCTACCGGTGGTCAAAAATGGCAGAAGGGACATATACATATGCTCCGAGAGCCAGGCTACTCTCAAGGCTGTAAGTGCACCCAAAATCGTCAGTAGTCTGGTGGAGGAGGGCGCTGAAGCACTGAAAACACTGGCTCAAGATAAGAGGGTAACACTAATGTGGGTCTCAGGTCATGAGGGAATACCATGGAACGAGAAACCAGACGAACTTGCCAGACTAGGGGCTGAAACCCAATATATTGGACCGGAACTTCGTCTGGGAATAACAAGGAAACAGGCACAGAGTGAGCTCAACAAATGGCCAAACAATGAACGGAAGACGTCCTGCCAAGAGTCAGAGTGCAGACAGTCCAAGCTATTTGTAGATGGTCCGAATGTAGCCAGAAATAAATGGTTTTTAGGCAAAACCCGAAAGGACATTGGACTGCTAACTGGGTACAATCGGCTGAACAAACATCTGACGCAAATGAGAGCAGCAGGAGATCCCATAACAGTGTTGCCAACGGGAAAGCAGTGAAAGATCCGCCCACAACAGAAAAAAAGTCCGATTTGAACGCAGCCAAAAAATATCTACAGTAACCCTTTCCATAAAAGTGTTTATTTTTAAGTAAGGCAATAACACCCTTGATTCAGTTACAAGTAGTGTTGCCAACTTAGAAATTCTTCTTCTTCTTTCGATTCATTTTATTTTATGTGTTTTTCGTTGTTCGCAAACATTTTTGCGAGCAACGAAATGGTCACATGGTCACCTAATTACATTAAGCCTGACGATCATGTGGTACTCATTTCGTCTACTTGCGGGCACCGCGATGTTGTACTCATAGACACAATTATTCGGAAAACAAAAAGTCCGATAAAAGTCCGATTTCGTTTAAAAAGTCCGTACAAAGTCCGATGAAAGAAAAAGTCCACAAAAAGTCCAATTTATAAAAAAAAAGTCCGCAAATCGGACTAAAGTCCGCCGATTGGCAACACTGTCCCATACCCATAAGTCCGCTTGCAGGCTCGAAGAGGAATCGGCGCAGCACTTAATAGTAGAGTGCATTGCATATGCCAGATCAAGGCAGCTGAAGTGGAGATTTCCCAAGATAGAGGAAGAAGAGCTATACTCGCTTAAATGGGCCGATATACTGAACTTCGTAAAGAAGACGGCTGATTTATTTTTGGGCTGAATGTTCGGGGCGGACAAAGATGGGCGATCCACAAATTAAGATTTTTTTTTTATAGTGGACTGTAAAACTAGGGAAGCTGATTCAAACGCTCAAACAGTCGTTAAATTTTACAGTTAGAAACTCGATCTTAATTATTGTATTGTAAATTGTAAGTGTCAATGGCGGATAGGGCCAGAAATAAAACCTGCCGTATAGCAGTAGCAATAAAGAAAATATCCCGAAAAAAATAGGCACTCGACTTACCCCGAATTCCTGGAGGATTCTGGAGAATAGGATATCCAAGTTAGCACCAATAATCTCGAGTTTTTCTTATATGTAAAATGTGGTTCACTCGCGAGTTTTTTGTCGAAACTCAGTTGCTGAGATGTAGTATGTTTTCAGCGACCTTGTCAACGTGAACTGATTTAGCGCGGGAGGCGCGCTTGCACTGCACACACTGCACAAATAAATCCGAAAGCATAGCCAAGCAAAAACTCTACCGGTGGTCAAAAATGGCAGAAGGGACATATACATATGCTCCGAGAGCCAGGCTACTCTCAAGGCTGTAAGTGCACCCAAAATCGTCAGTAGTCTGGTGGAGGAGGGCGCTGAAGCACTGCAAACAATGGCTTAAGATAAGAGGGTAACACTGATGTGGGTCTCAGGTCATGAGGGAATACCATGGAACGAGAAACCAGACGAACTTGTCAGACTAGGGGCTGAAACCCAATATATTGGACCGGAACTTCGTCTGGGAATAACAAGGAAACAGGCACAGAGTGAGCTCAACAAATGGCCAAACAATGAACGGAAGACGTCCTGCCAAGAGTCACAGTGCAGACAGTCCAAGCTATTTGTAGATGGTCCGAATGTAGTCAGAAATAAATGCTTTTTAGGCAAGACACGAAAGAACATTGGACTGCTAACTGGGTATAATCGACTGAACAAACATCTGACGCAAATGAGAGCAGCAGGAGATCCCGTAACAGTGTTGCCAACGGGAAAACAGTGAAAGATCCGTCCACAACAGAAAAAAAGTCCGATTTGAACGCAGCCAAAAAATATCTACAGTAACCCTTTCCATAAAAGTGTTTATTTTTAAGTAAGGCAATAACGCCCTTGATTCAGTTACAAGTAGTGTTGCCAACTTAAAAATTTTTCTTCTTCTTTCGATTCATTTTATTTTATGTGTTTTTCGTTGTTCGCAAACATTTTTGCGAGCAACGAAATGGTCACATGGTCACCTAATTACATTGAGCCTGACGATCATGTGGTACTCATTTCGTCTACTTGCGGACACCGCGATGTTGTACTCATAGACACAATTATTCGGAAAACAAAAAGTCCGATAAAAGTCCGATTTCGTTTAAAAAGTCTGTACAAAGTCCGATGAAAGAAAAAGTCCACAAAAAGTCAAATTTATAAAAAAAAAGTCCGCAAATCGGTCTAAAGTCCGCCGATTGGCAACACTGTCCCATACCCATAAGTTCCGCTTGCAGGCTCGAAAAGGAATCGGCGCAGCACTTAATAGTAGAGTGCGTTGCATATGCCAGATCAAGGCAGCTGAAGTGGAGATTTCCCAAGATAGAGGAAGAAGAGCTATACTCGCTTAAATGGGCCGATATACTGAACTTCGTAAAGAAGACGGAGAAAGAGTTACGGCGGAAGTAGCCAGGCTCACGGGCTACCCCTGTACTACTAATACTACTACTACTACTACATAGCCACGCAAATATGATTTATTTTTGGGCTGAATGAAAAACTTGTATGTATGATTTTTACCTGGTTAATTTCCAGTTGTTTTTATACTTACTTTATTTATACGGGACACTTAAAGCACAACCGGTCATAAAAGTGCACCTAGTGTCCTAAGACGCCTTTTATGCCCGTGGGCCTTAAAGTTTTAAAATGACTAGTTGTCCCATGCAGTGTTATTGTTTTAAGTGATTTGTCATTTATTTTATATTTATATTTTTCATAACCATATTTTAAATTAATATTTTTTAAATAAGAAAATAAAAACTCATCCTGCAATAAAACGTTATACGTCCCTCGGTCAAAAACAGCCTGTAACAGTTATTTACATACGGCGGGGGTTAAAGATATACTTTTTGACTTAGGTGCATATATAACTATTATATGAGGACGATATTTATTTTAAACTGCTTTAGCGCATTGCTCCCAATCATACCTTTAAAGAAACCCGGTTTTAGATGCATATACATGGTGCTCCAAATTTGATGCTCACCATGGGGACCTCCTAAACGGTAGGAGATACGAAAAGGTTTAAATTAGGGCAAAGTTGCGCAATTTGACGCTTTGCTCAAAAGTTTAAAAAATTCCAAATAGTTCCGGAGATGGGTGAAAGAAATCAAAATCATTATTTTTAGTTTTTATTTTTCTCTGCCCTTATTCTTAAAGCTATCAAAAAACGCGTAAAACTTTCTACAGGCATTTTTTTAAGATCTACCTAATGAGAAGTCCGTTTTCGAGATTTGACATTTCAGTGTGACAGGAGCACTGACAAGTTCACTTTTTCTTATAAACTCCTGCCGTTTGGTTCCTAAAGAATGATAGATATTTTACAAAAAAAACTGACATTTTCAAATGTTTAAAAAAGTACTGCAATCGGGTTTTTAAATTATCTTGAGTAAGTTAAAAGCAAAAATTAAATTTGGGCTGATGATTGTCAATAAACACAAAACGTCAGGTGAATTGTCAAAATAAGGTGGCAAAATGTTATCTGTCATCCAAAATGACTTAACAGTGCTCCTGTCACACTGAAATGTCAAGTTTCAAAAACGGACTTCGGTTTTTTCCGCCTATCTCCGGAACTATCAGGAATTTGTAAACATTTTTTTTAGTTTTGAGCAAGGCATCAAATTGCGCAACTTTGATCCAATTTAAACCTTTTGGTATCTCCTTTAGCATCGAATTTGAAACACTCTGTATACGTAGTCAATGAGAAACAAAGAGTCTTCAGAGCAAAACGAAAAGTAAAACAGGTATAAATATGGAAAACGGCGGTGTCAACACGCTAAATCTCAGAGATCTGTCAATTGCATGTCGCTAGAAAGCGAAGTCATCTCCAGGGAGGCGTGAGGATCATTCCTATCTTAGAGAACCTGCAAAAATTTAAAAATGTTGATTTATTTGTCGTTATTTTTTGCTAATATGTAATCGGTACATAAAGTTGGCAAAGCCTGAGTTTAACACATACATATTGTAACGATTTGCCAAAGTAGGGAATAAGATCTTTATTAATTCTCTAATATATTTTTAACATGTAATGAAAAACAAAACTGTCAAGGTTTTATTTAACACAGTTTTGCTCAATAATTTTTTGCATCGAAAAAGTCACGATCAAGAGATGGGGGGGAAAGCCTACCTGCTAGCTGATTAGAAAATCAATCGGCGATTCGGTTTTTAGCCAAGTGTCTGAAATGTAGACTTTGGTTCTCGATTCAGGCATGGTAATTATCGCAAGAACTCACTGAATTATGAAAGTAAATAACAAATCGCAAGAGCGGCGCAATTAAACTGGCTTCCCACGGGCCGTGTTATTGCACGTCAGGCCGCACCAGCTCGCGCCACCAAGTCGTGCGAAAGATGCCGCCCGAGGTAGCCGGCAAGATCCGTGATGGCGCGATGGATCCGCCACGAGTCGATAACTTTAAAGGCTCGACCCAACGCGATGTGAGCGTGCCCGAAGGCGCCGGAAATGCCACGGATACGTCAGTTGGTTTAGTTGTTGCAGCTAATTAAGTTCCGAAAGTACTCTCCAAGCCACGTAAATATGGAGTAGAAGAACAAATTTATTTTTGAGTTTTTCAGTTTACATAAGAACGAACAAGCTCTATGGAACACAAAAAGTGCTAGCCATAAAAACTGGGTGGCGGAAATTTGGTAGAAAAATATTTATTAGAAAATACATTTGCTAGAAAGTACATTTGGTAAAAGATTCATTTGGCAAAAAGTATATTTGGTAGAAAAACGATAGGTAGAAGATACATTTGGCAGAAAACAATTTTTACACAAAAAAATGTAGTTTAGAAAGCCAAAAGAGGCATTTTTCAATTTAAATTAATATCACCTAACTGATCGAGCCTGAAAACTTAAAAAAATGCATCTTTTAGCTTTCTAAACCACAATTTTTTAAATGTAAAATTGTTTTCAGTGAAATGTTTCTTCTGCGTAGTGTTTTTCTACCAAATATACTTTCTGCCAACTGCTTTTTTTTACCAAATGAACTTTCTGCTAACTGTTTTTTTACCAAATATATTCTCTAACAAATGTATTTTTACCAAGTGTATTTTCTAACAAATGTACTTTCCATGAATTGTTTTTCTAATAAAGGTAACTTTTAACAAATGTGTTCTAATAAATATCTTTCTACCAAATTCCGCCACCCATAAAAAATCGTAACGACCACCAAGATGCGTGGGTGCGTATTCAAGATAAATTAAAAGGCAGCGCTGGTAACGTCAGGATTAAGGAATTAAGAAAGAAAATGACACTTTTTTCTAATCTCTCCGTTTAGAAGAAGTACACCTCAGACACACACGCGCCATGGGACAACCCGAATTTGCTCAAGACGGCGCGGCGCGGTTCGGCCTGCAATATCACGGGCCGTGGGAAGCCAGCTTTATGCAGGTTTTAAGCAGGAACGGGTCAACGGCGAATGAAGAAATAAGTAAAGGGATTCACACAAGGATTGTTTAGAACTTAAGTACCAATCACTAATGCCAACCCTAGTGTTTTCATAGGTATAAGCAATAAAATCAATTAGTGACATTGTAAGTTAAACCCGCGTGCTAATTTGATTTAGTCAAAGGACCCTTGCGCAATTTTCAATCTTAGGGGGAGATCCCGCATCTGGAACCCTAGGCAATCCGCCGGATTGAGCCAACTCTGTTCAATCAAACCGGTCGGTAAAAGTGAAAATTTATATCGAAATAAACAGGGTAGGGTTAAGGGTAGGAAGTAGTCAGCACTTATTGTGAGCGCTGTTATAAAACGACGCATTTTTCAGGAAATTTTCACTTAAATTTTCACGTTTATGTGCTCTTGTCCAACTATAAAAAACATAAATGCCAAACTCAGAAACCAGCATTACGCACTGAGGTATGGCGGGCATGGTTGCATACCAATAACCTCCATTTTTGCTTAATATAAATTAAATCAAAAATTCATCAATTTTGACGTTCACAGCTAATCATGACCTTCTTTGAGAAAGGCATATTATTGGGAAATTTTCTGACATTTCCGCATTATGGAGAATAACATGAAGAACATTTGGAAGTAAAAAATTAGTCATGAAGGTTTTTACACTTGTTTTCCCTGTATTGGACATATTGTGGTTTTAAAGAAGGCAATTTTCCCACAATTCGTTCTTACTGATTGATTTGAAGAAGGAAAAATGAGGAAAAAATTAGAGATTTTATTATACCTACTCAGAAACATGGTAAGTATATTTATAAAAAGTACATGGCTCCCTTAGAAATATCAATCAAACAAAATCAATAATTATAACTATATTTAGGTGAGAAATAACTTGCCATGGAAGATTTTTCCTGCAGAATCTCATTATGCTCTTATAAATTGAAGGGCTCTCTTGTGTAACTTTTTATTTTTTAAAAATCAAATAATTTTTATAATTAATTTAGGTTAGATTAAAGAAAATCTTGTCATTGCTCAAAATATCTCTAAAAGTACTTGTTAAAATATGAAAAGGCTTCATTATACATTTTGAAACTCTACAAACCACTTAAATTAAAAATTTAATAATTTTATTTACAAACCTGTTCATAAAGCCAAAAATAAATAGGGTGCAACAGTAGGGATAGAGCTCTGTAGTAGTCTCCAAAGTTACATATTTCTTCTATAATGAACCTCAAGGATGTGACAACTAGGGGCCAGGTCAAAGTTTCTCTCATACTTGGAACTCCAAGGAACTATTTCCAAAAATTGTCTTTAAATAAAGACCTTTATTTCATACACTTTTAAAATTTTTACGAAAATTTTTCTATTATCTCAAAACTAAAACTAAACTTTGGTTAGAAAAATTATAACAGCTCTTCTTCTGAAATTACTAAGTATTTTAAACAAAATGTATCAAAAAGATAACTATACAAAGTAAAACTTTTTTTAATATTTGTCCGTCACATCACATCGCAGCGCCATCTAGTGGCAATATGTCACACTATTTTAGGTTTGTACGGTTTTTGCCCTTGTAACGTTTTGGTATTGTAAGGAATTATGCTAGTGCGTTTTTACCAATGCCTGCCATAGCTTTATCATTTTGCCCAGTACTGATTTGTTATTGTAAATTTTGAAAAAGTACGTTTTTGCATTGTATTGTTTTGCCAGATTATAGGCATTCTCTAAAACTTATTAAGTTAGAGGGGCCGCCGTAGACCAGTGAACAGCGTCTTAGCCTGCAGAACAGAGATCCCAGGATCAGATCTCGGCAAGTACACATTGCTTCACACAACACCGAATGCGCGACTCGAGACGACGACGGGCGGCCCCACCTCTCAGCAGCTCCGCAGTTAACGTTGTGCATAGAGTAACAACAAACGAGGTATAAGTAGGCGGCACGGTTGACACTGCACCGAAAACTTTGCGGGACTCAAAGGTGGACGGCCGAGAACCCCGCCAAACTAGGTAGAGGAGACTAGCCGGTGATCCAAAAAAGGACGACCTGGACTTTTCCGAAATCGGGACTCCATAAGACGCGGCTGGACTCCGACAGATTTGGTCCAGTGGGGGACTATAAAAATCGTGAAGATTTTACTTTTCTTAATTTTATCAAAAATGAGTTACTATGGTGGACTATCCGTGCTTTCTAACGCCAATGCTTTTGGTGAATTTTCAAAGTAATATTTTACTATTATTACCGGGTTCGAACATATAAAACACTTATTTTGTAAAATTAAGCCCAATTTTGTGTTCTTACTAATCTCAAAATTTTTTGCAATGGACAGTTTTTAATGTGTCTCAACGTGCATGCAACGTATATGGCAAAAAGGGTCCATTATGCAGCCTAATTGCCAGGCCTACGGCATGTCTTTTTTTATTTACCCATTTTTATTTACAAAAATAAAGTAGACAATAAGGAAATTTTGGTTATGGTAATTACCACTACCGCTGCCATAAGCTACAAATCTATTTCATTGTGGTTATTTTTAGTCCACCATACCAATGGGGGACTATAAAAATCGTGAAGGGTTTACTTTTCTTAATTTTACCAAAAATGAGTTACTAATCGACTTAATCTTAATCGACGAAAAAAAAAGTTGTCTGCCGGTCTGTCGGTCTGTTGTCTGTCTTTATACACGATAACTCAAGAACGCCTTAATCGATTTTAACGAAAATTGGTACAAAAATCCACTATCGGCTGACCATAAATTGGTTAACTTTTGGGTAGGTTGGTGGGGTGTTGAAGGGGGGAAAAGAGGGATAAAATATTTTAAAAAAATGTAAATTTGGAACAAAAGCAAGTAGCGATATACGGTTTTCAGATTTAAGTTTCCATGAATATGGACTACAAATTTTGTTATAAAGTTTAAATTTGTTAAAAAAAAGTTAAAAAAACGTTAAAATATATAAAAAAGAAGTAAATCAGCTATTGATATGCGGTTTTTTAGATTTTGGTTTTCGTAAACGTTAACCAAAAATTTTGTTATAAAGTTCAAATCTTTCAAAACTACCGTTTTCTAGGTATTTTCATTTTCTTTCAACATAAACTAATTAATTCTATGGTGGACAATCCGTGCTTTGTAACACCAATTTTTTTTGTGAATTTTAAAATTAATTTTTTATTTTTATTACCGGGCTTGAACATAAAAAACACTTATTTTGTAAAATTAAGCCCAATTTTGTGTTCTTCCTCATCTCAAAATTTTTTACAAGTGACAGTTATTAATGTGTCCCAAAAACTCTAGTAAAATCGGTGCGTAGTAGAGGTAGTAGTTGTTAAACACTTAGTACGTTTTCATATCGTGCTGAATACATATTGTAAAGATTGCCTTCTTTTCCTTTCATAGAGCATGTTCTCTGTTCTGACAAAGAGCGTGATATATGCAAGAACTAAATGATTGATTTTCGATATGTTTTGAGTACGATATTAAAACATACTAATTTCCACATCGGCTGTCAAAGTTGCCAAAATTTTAAGCGTTCCAAAATTTCCCCAATAATACATAGTCGCTTACAGACCGTGGAAAAAAAAACATAGTCCAATTTTAAGTTCCTGTCATTATCATAGAAGGGGTTAGTCATCTTTAATTCTTGAAGTTGTAATAGTACTTGTGTTGTGTAAGTGCTCCTTATATTTCCTAAAAATAACAAAAGCAAGTTAATCACAAACCATATGGTATTGATTATACAAAATGGCTATGTCTTAGGTCGTTAGATGGGATTACGTTGTGCCTAATAATATTTAAGTTAAATTTTCAGAAAAATGGCGGTGTGTTTATCCAAGATTTTTCTAAACCATGAATGGCAAATTTAATGGTAAATCCATGACGACCCTTAAAATAATTTAGTAAAATACCTGGTAAATGATTTTTAGATGTGCTTAATAGCTATTTATGTATCTATGTCATAAAGGAGGCGTTTAACGTTCGCGGCGTGAAAAAAAAAACACGAGCCGCCAGGCGAGGGTTTTCACACGCTGAGATTGTTAGACGCATTTTCTGACTGAGATACATGCAATGTTTTATGCAAAACCGCATGATTTTTGGAAAAAAAAATATTTTAAAATATTTTTCTATAAATAATAAATATTTTAAAATATTTATTTTTGGTGTCAAAATCTTTCTGATATTTTGACAATAGATAAATCACCAGTTGACTAATAGTTAAGTATACGAAAGTGACCTGTGGCAACACCGTTGTCAACTAAAAAGCCAGTTAACTCTAACCTATCTCTTCAGTGCCCTTTAGCCAAAGATTGCCGCCATTTTTATAACCAAATTGACAGATAAAACATGTATTTTCTGTCAGTTGGGTGTCAATATGACCGCTATAGTAGGCAAAGGGATACTAAATCTAAAAAGACGAAAAACTGGCTTTTTAGTTAAGCAGGTGTTGCCTGTTATATGGTTATTTCTGTCATTCTCAATCAAGCGATCTGAGACAAACAGTTGCATCATTACAAATAATGTTGCATCTTAGTTGCTATTTTTACCGTTTTTCTTGTAAAATATTATGGAATTTGATGAAAAATTAATTCCTTGAGATATACTAGAGGACGCTAAAAAGGCGAAGTCGAATCTTTTGTCGGCCAAATCAAGAAAACTATAGGAAAAAACCTATAAAGATTATGTTTTGTGGTGTACTGGTAAAAATATTCTGGAAAGCAACCTAATCGTAAAAGAAGACGCCTTACTTGCATACTTCAACGAAAAAGTAAAACAACACAAGCCGTCTTCCCTATGGAGTAACTATAGCATGTTGAAGACCCCCATTAATCTAAATCATAATGTTGATACCACTATTCCAGATCTTCCACCCACAGTAACCACAGCTAAAAGAGAACCAAATGAAAATCGCTTAGCAGCATTGCCAGTGCCAGTTCCATCGACAGTTCCATCATCCATGAATATGGCTAATTGCTCTAACTGTATTTTTAATTTTAAGTTTAAATAGTTTTTTTACTATAGGTAATTTTATTGTTGCTTTCGTTTAATAAAAATTATTGAAACAAAAAGAGTATCACAAAAAACTATAGTGTGACTGCTTTTCACAGATAATTAAAAAAGCCCCTAAATTTAACACATGCGGGCCTTAAAATGAGTTTTATTGCCCGCGGGCGGTAAAGTACTCTTTTAACGCCCACGGGCGTTAGAGTGGTTTATTACGCCCTAAAATGCGGTCGTTAAAATGCACTTTAACACCCGGTTGTGCATATATACACTTATAGTAGGACACGTTTTTTGATAAATTTAAAGACTCTAGAGAACTTTGATTGAAAGAAATTAATACTACCTTATGTCTCAGCCACTTTATTGTTTGAAAAATTACAATTTTTGCTATTTTTTATATAAAAATGGAAAAATAAAAATCATATGCACGACAACACTCAAGATGCCAGACAGATGACATTTCTATTAAACAATTGCCTTAAATTATTTTCATCTTTACCTAAAATACTTTTGTATAGCCTGCTGTCTCTCTTCAACAACCTGAAATATTTTTGCACTTCACTAAATTATCTCCCCATCTACCTCCAAAATTCTTCCTTCTCTCTCTAAATATTTCTTATTTTAAGAGATAAAAATGTTTTTTGGCAGTACTTTTTTTCAACGATAGAAAAACAGAAAAGACTTGAAAAATTTAAGTGTCTCTACTCTAATGCCAAAGGCATAATTTAAAGTACTGCTATTTTTTGATGAACTAATCCTCTAGTTTTTGACCTGCCCTTTAACTTTCGAAAAATTTTTTCTAATAGGTAAACGCCCAGGCCAGTATTTCTCTTTTCTGACACAAATATCTATCTTTATTGTCATTTTGATATTTAATGACATTTAGTAAGTTTAAAGGAACAGGAATTGAACTAAATGCATTGATTTATGTGGCCAGAAATGTTGCTTGGACATGGTACACCGTAAAAAATAAAATATTTGATTCACTCAATGTTTCAAAAAATTTTTTCAGAGTTTTTTTAAATTTTTTTAGGTTGAAAATAGCTGCTACGGTTCGTGAGTTACAATTTTTGAAAAGTTTAATCCCCCTTCCTACCTTCTTGCCAACCCCCCATCCCATTAAAATTTAATTAACAAAGCGGTTTTTGATTAATCTTCTTACAGACAGGCAGACAGACAGACATCATGACAAAATTTTGTATTTAGGTTTTTTTTGACCCAACCATCTTATTTTTAGTGGAAATAAAAAAATAAGTTTTTATTTTGGTATTTTATTTTAATATTATGGGTACTCTAGGATAAAATTGTCTTTTGAAAGAAAGCAGACTAGCAAAGAGGAATTTATTCTTATCCAGCAATTTTGTATTTCCTTTTTTTTGACTCTTGTTCTAAAACTAGTGGAAAACAGTAGGTTTTATATTTCGGCGGAGTGGTGTAAGTTTTACGCCCTACTTTTCCATTTTACATAACGACTATGATCTATGAATATTGTAGAGATGGCCGTGTTTCTACACACAGAAATTTAATTGTGACTGCACCCAATGAGCATTTTCAGAAACTTCTGGTGACAGATATTTATATAATTATTATAAAGAGGGTTCCATTGATACCCTAGGGTATTTAGAAGTTTCCTACAAGAATTGAGTTTGTATATTTGTTTTATTAAAGGCTCTAAATTGATGTTACCCTAAAGTAACATAAAACTGGCGTTAACAATATTTCCACGATCATCTTTATAAAAATTAAAGTCATCGGTTCAAATGTTATACAAATACAAAAGTTATATAAATTGGTGTTTGAAATCTTTCTGTCAACCCACCTATAAAACCGTAAGTAACTATCAATTGACGATATATAATAGATTGGTTTTTAAAATGTTGCTATCAACCCACTTATAAAACTTAATTAACCAACAACAAATTTATATAAGATAAGATTGAAAATATTTCGAGAGACACTTATAAAAACTTGGGAACTCACACACAATAGTTATATAAATTGGTGTCTGTAATATTCTTATGAACTCATTCATAAACCTTTTTTGCCCAAAAGGTTTTTTTCTATAATGATGTTATTAATTTCTTTATATAGTGATTATAATACAACTGTTTTTAGAACAAAGAAAACAATTTTAATTTATTTTGGCAATTATAATAACAAAACAAACAAGATTTTTTAAGGTTAATTTTGTGACATCAAAAGGCGCGTTTTTGCGACATCAAAAGGCGCGTTTTTGCGAGATACCATACCATTATTATCTTGTTTTAATTACATCAATCTGAGAGACATAAGAGATCCAAATGTTCTTAAGATAGTCGCCGATGACAGATATCGGGATCGAATGCATTTTACACCCGATTCCCACCAGCATTTCCCATACGCAGTCACCCTGACTCAAAAAACTCATCACGTGGTCCGACATGAACTTGTATAGACAAATCTCGTTTAGACCACGTGATACGTGTTTTGATTCGGGGGACCCACGAATGAGAAACGCATAGATGGGAACCGTGTTATAGAAAAAGAGAACAATATAGTAACCGTGTTAAGGTCGCAAAAACGCACCGTGAAACGTCGAGCGCATACGCTGATACTGCTGGTCGGCGGCAAATGTGAACACCCTGGAAAATACTCGCCTGTACACCCTTCGATCTCACAATCTAACTATATTCTTGAGATAGTTACCTCTGACAGTTATGCGGGCTTGAAGTGTGTGGAGGCGGGTATTTTTCCTGGTATGTGTAGTATGCTGGATCTCTCGAGGAATGCATTTAGGAAAAGAGAACAATAGTAACTATGTTAAGCTCGCAGAAACGAACCATCAGTGTTCAACACTGCGCCATCTGCAGCCCTTTGTTCCAAGTAGCGTCATTTTTTAAAAGGGTTATAAAATACTGCTTGTCGAGGTAAACAGTGGTATAGTTGTATTGTTTTTTTTTATAGAAATGTCGGAAATTTTCACCATTTTGGATTACAAAAATAGGTTTTTGGCCTAAATAAAAACGTTATTTATGGGGTTTCAACATCTGTTTCAATCGAAATATTGCTTGTTAGGGTTAAGAACAACATACAAAATTCAATATTTGTTCCAGAAAGAAAAAAACGTTTCTCAAGTACTTTTGGAGCCCATGAAAATTACGTGAGTGTATTCGAAAACTATACAGTATACGGTACACGGGACCGCAGCTGATTTTCAGAGTAGGATGACTTGAAAAACAGCTTTTATTTGACTATAGTATATAAATATTCATATTCCTGCTTCAGCTTATCTCACTTTCATTTTTATTTATTTTAGAAGATTGCTAAACACCATTTTATAAATTTTTTTATTGTAAAAAGAAAAAGAATAATACATAACAAGCAAAGGGAAGAAAGATGGAAAATCTATATTTCTAAATCCATAAAAACCTTTAATTTGTTATGTAGTGTTGTTAGAACAGTTGTAAAACCTTTTTATAATAATCTCTATACTTGAGGGCTCATAAGGAAGTTTTATAAAATCTATATGGTGTTTTTCTATCCATTACTATGTACCATAAATTTTTATAAGCTGGTGTTGAACAGTTGTTTTTCAAGTCTTTTTTACTCATTTATGAGATATATTAGAGTTATAAAATTATCAAGTTTTAGTTAAATTATCATAGATTTTGGGGTTGAGAATATGTCATTATTAATTATCATGTTTCACCCTAAATTATGATAGATTCTGATAATTATCATGTTCCTGGCAACACTGACCTAGCTGCTCTCGCCGCCGACTGAAGTGAAACTCTGCCTGATGACGCGGAACAGTCGCACATGCGATGAAGTAGGTGGAGCCTAGCAGGATATCTGTATGTTTTCAGTGGGAGATTCGCCGGGGATATCGCGAATTTCAATAAAGAAAGGCGCACACATTTGGTGTGCTCCAGTCCGCATGCTTTGCCTTATTGTTATGGTTCGTGGTGCATTCGCGCGCATTATTTATACTTTTTCTGTTGTAATATTTTAACAATTGTTGAGTATGGAGCAAAAAATTGAAATAAAAAATGCCGGTAGACCTAAATTCGAAATTGACTTGGCACAAACCACTAAGAGCACCTACAAAAAAAATGGCAATTTTTCAAAATTGTAAACCTTCTCTGCATAGATCATGAATCGCCACTGTCTTCGCAACGTTAAAATGCTGAAAAAAAGGAAGTTAAAAAACCTCCATATTAGTTACTTTAACTGAAAAAAGCTAAAAAACAAAAGATCTCAGGTGGAAAGCAACGAAAATTCAAACTTGGATGAGCATCCCACAAGGACCACACAAAGGAACCAAAGCGATAAGAGAAATGATCAAGCCCTGGGTGACCAGCATGGGCTCGTCAGTGGTTTCACTGTTCACCCGCTCGAGACATCATTAAACATCATCATACAGTTTGATTTCCAAATCTAAATCACTTACAAATAGGCATCCTTCCACACTGGTACTTATCTAATTCACCTAATACGGGTTGGTCCTAACGTGTTAATATTTCCAATATACGCTCCTAAGGCGATTAAAACAAAAAAGGTAGTTAAACCACCTCCATATCAGTTACTTCAACCGAAAAGAAACTAAAAAACAAAAGACCAAAAGATCTCGGGTAGAAAACAACGAAAACTTAAACTTGGATGAGCATCCCACAAGTAAGGACCAAAACGACAAGAGAAATGATCAAACGATGTTTCGCCCTGGGTAATCAGCGTGGGCTCGTCAGTGGTTTCACTGGTCATCTGCCCCAGACGTCATTAAACATCATCATATACTTTGATGTCCAAATTTATCTAGCTAAAAATAACGAAAGAAATATAGTACGTGTCAGTGTCAAAAAGTGCAAATAATGAAAAATTGTGTCAATTTAGGTTTATTAGTGGCACAAATGTAAGGTATAGACGCGTGTAAACAAACATTTTATATTGATGATTTATCCCTAAAATTTTAGAAAAAAAATGTGTGTGCAAAGAGAAGTTTTACGAAATCTTTATAAAAATACTATCAGCTCACACTTGACAAAAGTAAAATTAAAGAAAAATATACTGCACTGGCCAAACAGCGTCCAACTGTCTTTTTAGGGAAAAACAAAATTACCCAACGTCATATCGAAAATTCTCGCTGACAGTTGCAATTAAATCTGTCTAAATTTCGGGTGGAAAATACTGTTGACGGCAATTAAATCTGTCTAAATTTCGGGTGGAAAATACTGTCCATACACACAGAAAAAAGGTTTAATTGAGTCAAATATTTGCTTCCCATAGTCCAAACAATTATTTATTTGAAGCAAATAAATATGTGAAAAAACTTTAGTCATTCTCCACTGTTTTATTGAAAAATCACATGTTTCAACAGTATAGACTGTCATCTTCAGGGGTGTATCTAGGGTGGTGCTACAAGTATGGCGACATATAGTGTCTATGGGAATTTAAGCAGCTACATGGAGAACGAATTTTTTTTAAAAACTAACGTAAAATGTATTAAAAAAAGTTGGGTTGGGGACCTGAATCTCTGTCATTTGTTCTAGACGCAACACGTGGAATTTTAAAGTCTAATTAAATTAAATTATCAAATTATAATTAAAATATGTCGCCTTTTTTCTAAATTTTCAGGGAACCTGAACCTCGTCATTAACGAGGGTCAGGTCCCCAACCCAATTTTTTTTTACATTAGTTTTTTATAAAAATTTTCGTTCTCCATGTAGCTGCTTAAATTCCCATTGACACTAGATATCGCCATACTTGTAGCACCATCCCTGAAGATGATAGTCTATACTGTTGAAACATGTTAGGTGATTTTTAAAATTCCTCCACCAATGGACTCCCCAATTTAAACAAATATTTATTTCTGTCAAGTAAGATTTATTTGACTTAAAAAAATTTATTTTCACCTAAATAAATATTTGTTTGTTTCAAAGTTTAAGACAAAGATGTGTTTGAAATTAATTGTGTTTCGGACTTCCATTTTCTATATTTTATTTATACACGACATTTCGATCGGTACAATCTCTTTTTCAGGTGCAAACTACAATCAAATCTTCAGGTTACGTACTTATATACTGCGGAAAATCACTCAAGCGTGAAATTTAAGAAGTTGGCTCCGCCCAAGGAGAGGCCTCCAAATAATTGGAATTTCAAAACTTGGTTTACTGAAAACACCCTGATTCTGCCCAATAAAGCCAGCTTTAAGAAAATTTCGTTTCTTCCAGTGTGACTCCTTGTGCAAAACCTTTGCTTCTGTCCCTTCATTCGGTTTGATTCGTTGTTTCACCTCTTTGAGTATTCGTCTGATGTTCCTTGAGCCTAACAGATAGTGATCTTTTTGCTTCGCTTGAAATTGTAAGGAATGCATTTGCCTGATTTGTGTCTTGTGATCTCTGTCCTGTTTGTCAAAATTTAGAAATAGTATATGTTATAAGTTTAAGGCTGTAACCATTCTGCTGCAGATCTTTCTTAATGTTTCTTATTTCAATTTCCAAGTTACGATTGTTACAAATTTGAACGGCCCTGTTATACTAAGTTCTTATTATGCCTCGTTTGGTTGTAGCAGAATTATTTGAACCTTGATTTAAATATTGTCCTCTGTGAGTGGATTTACGATAGACTGTTGTTCTGATATCGCTTTCTATTCGTTTGACAAGTACGTCAAGAAAAGATATTTGAAAATTTTACTCCAACTCCTTTATGAATTTAATGGTGGGCCTTATTTTATTTAGGTGGTGAAGAAATTCTGAAAGTTGTTGGTCATTCCCGGTACAGACAATAAAAGTATCATCAACATATCTCAGCTAGACCTTACGTTTATATGTGGCGGTATCAACCGCGTTAGATTCGAACCACGCCATGTAAATATTAGCCACCACTGGCAAAAGCGCACGGAAAAAAAGAAATACTCAATATAAAGCAATAAAACTAGATCTAAGCCTATGTTAGCATCATATATACGCGAGACGATATTTGTTTGAACTAAGAATATGAAATTCTCAAATTACCTTCTTCGGTTTAAAAATACATAATTTTATTTTAGGTATACATCTTCACCTTATTCCTAAAATAATATTTTTAATGTGAAATATTAAAAATCTCCATTTTGTATCTTTTTTAATTCTGTTTTGAAAATACTAATATTTAATACATGTATTATAAATGTCTAAAGCGAAACCTAGTTATTTTTCTATTTGAGAATATGCTTTTCTCAAACTGAACATTGTTATTCGCATATTTAAGGTATAGACCTTTATATACTTACTTTGAAAATATTCATATTCTTATTTTAAAATATAGAAAAAGCACTGTATCCTTAAAGGGAGTTAACATCAAGTCAGTTAAGCTGCCTTCCCACTTTAAAAAAATGGACTTATTTGGGCACCTTTTGCGCAAACACTTTTATGTTTTGCGCAGCAACCTTATGGAAAATGTGGGTATTTTTTTGTGGGTGGGGTGTTTTCCGCGTGACTTTAAAGAATATACGTTCAGATGGTTGCAAAAGGTAAAAGTGGTAGCGCGATACTGCGCAAAAGATGCGCAAATAAGTCCAATATTTTTTTTTTAATTTTAAGTGGGGGGCAACATCACTAACCTGTTATCATCCATATTCCTGAATGGTAACTCCCATTGAGGATACCAAAGTGTTTTATCTGTGCGATTTAATAATAATTACTGAAGTCAAAAAAAATATACAGGTATATAAAAACTACAAAATATATTGTCTACTTCCATTTTCTACAATAACTTCTTACGTTTTAGAAAAGAAACAAATATAGTAAAGAATACGAAATCTTATTTAAAAAGAAACTGCGGTAAAACTTAAGGACACGGCAATTGTGTTTGGGAGCGGGATATTTTTGAAAATTGTTTTATGGCAAGACCCAAGGCTTATTAAAATTATTTTAATTTCAAACATGAAACTTTCAACAAGGTGATATCTACCTAAAAATATCAAATCTTGCATTTGACCCTTTAAGCGACCGTTTAAAAAAGGTTTTTTTCATTTTCACAAATAGTTTTTGGTGTTTTTTAGTTAGCTAATCCAAAGCAGAATCAACGTGTGCAAGGTTTTTTTTTATATAATACCCTTAATATATATTATAAGGCAATTAAGGTATTCCAAAAAAAATCCTAACTTTATATATTAGTTAAGTATCGGAAATTTGAAATTTAAATTATTTTTAAAAAGAGAAACTTTAAACTATATACCCTCGATGTCAAAACTGAAATTTATTTAAAATTTAAAAGTGCGAACAGATTTAAAATGTGGATCATTTTAACCCTTCCTGAAAAAAAAATGTTTGAGCCACTGTAAAAAAAATAAGGTGTTAGCTAAATAGCCTTATTCTTTTAACGTATAAGCACGTTTCCTTTATTTAAATCGGTTAAGAAATAAGCAAGTTCTGTAGTGTTACGATGCTCCTTGTGTGTTAAGACTGTCCCATTATAAGTCATCTTCTATTCGACGTCTTGAATTTTACGTGTCATTTTGGACATTGGGCGCATAACATTTTTAGCTTGCCAAAAGGCTTAAAATCTTTATATCCTGATCATTCTTGACAAAACTGCATCCCGTCGAAAAGAAAATGACTTATAGCGAGACAGTCTTGACCACACAAAAAGCATCAAACGTAACATTCTAGAACTTTCTTACTTCTTAACTGATTTTAATAACGGATACGTTAAGAGAATAAGGCTATTTAGTAAACTTCTCAATTTTTCAAAACTGTCCTCCTCGTTAATTTCAAATTAATATCAGTTTTGACATAAAGCGAATCTTTCGCTTTCAAAAAACTTTAATTTTAAATTTCATATGATCAATACGAAAGTTTTACTTTAAATTATAAACTAAGAATCAACTAAAAAAAAAACACAAATTAAAATATAGTATATCTACTACACTAACCGCCGCGCCGCACACAGGCGAATTTCGAAGAAAAGCTGGTCAAAAATCAGAAATTCTGAATTCAAAATTATTGGAAAAACCAATTTTATAATTTTATTACGTAGTTAAAACCACCACCCTTTTTTTAATATTCTCGTCCCTCTTAAAATATTTTAGTTTAAAGTTGACCTTTGATGAGACTTTTATAAGTGTTAATAAAATGTGTTAAATATTTCCTGAATTGAGTGTTCCGTTATCCGCAATTTATTAAGAAAATTTAAAGATATCGTCATGGAGCCTATTGCTGGTGGCAGGTAGAATCTTAAAAAATTTTTTATGCCTTCATCAAAAACATGATTTTAGTAATTGTCTGCAGATAACTAAAGCATGGCTTTTTGGTTACCGATGCAAAAAGACTTTTTTTTTATCACGGGTGCAAAAAAAGATTTCTGACCATTTTTTACCCAAAATTAAAGAGAGATAGCTGATAGATGAATTAAAAAAATAGTATTAACAACTCGCGACTAAACTGTGCTTTTTCTTACTCGCGTTTTTAAATATTTCGCTGCTTATTTAAACTAAAAAAGCACAGTTTAGCGGCGAGTTGTTAACACTATTTTTTTTAATACCTTTCGAGAGAAGAGCACTTCTCGCAACACACCATCTTTAAACTATAAATCAAGGCGGCTGGTAAATGAAATAACAATGGTTGCCATAGCGATATGCCTTTCATTCTTGCTACATTTTAATCTTTGAAAGTTTGATATTTTGACGATATTTTTAAATAATTTTTTCGTAAATACTTAACAAAAACTGGTGGAGATGGCTTAGTTTTTAGGCAAGAATAATTGGATTTTTTCCATATTACTAGTTTCCTCTATTTCTCGTTAATTTTGGGTAAAAAACGGACAGAAATATTTTTTTGCACCTGTGACCAAAAGTTTCTTTTTGCATCGGTAACCAAAAAGGCCATGCTTTAGTTATTTGCAGACAGTTATTAAAATCAGGTTTTTGATGAAGGTATAAAAAAACTACTATATATATATTTAATTTTTTTAAACTATATAGTCTCATAAAAAATAAAAATAGGAATTTTTTTCCTTTTCTAGCCATAAAGTACCTTTCTCCGTAATTTGAGGTCTTGCCAAAAATACATATTTAAAAAATGGGGTAATGCGAGTAAATGTACTTTATGTCTAGAAAAGGACGAAAAATTCCTATTTTTATTTTTTACGAAATTATAAAGTTTTAAAAAATCAAAATTAAAAAAGTTCTGTGGATATTTCAATTCAACAAAATTTTTGAGATTCTACTTACCACCAGCAGCAATAGACTCCATGACGATATCTTGAAATTTTCTCAAAAGTTGCGGAAAACGAAACGTTCAATTCACGAAATATTTAACACACAAAATTCTCATCAAAGGTCAACTTTAAACTAAAATATTTTTAAGAGGGACGAGAATATTAATAAAAGGGTGGTGATTTATTATACCTAGGTAACTATATAATAAAATTATTATTGGTGTTCCCAATAATTTTCAATTCCGAATTTCTGATTTTTGACGAGCTTTTCCTCGAAATTCAACTGTATGCAATGCACATATAATAAAAGACTGACAGGCTCTTACGTCCTACCTCGGAAGCGAGAATCCCCGAGCGTGTGAGATGAAGAACAAAATTTATGTTAATATTAAAATTACAATAGTCTCATGTCAAAATTTGCAATGTTTTAAAATAAAAAATACTTTTTTACCTAATTTAGAGATATTCTCTTAAAATGAAAATAAACGGAGTTTCATAATAAACTTGGTGCCGTTTTAATTTAATGTTTTCGGTAAATTTCCAAATGAAGATCTTAGGCTTCAAATCAAAAATGATAAAATTTTTAAACAGATAGTTTTTACTTGGATTAAAGAAAACATTTGAGAATATTATATTTTGTATTTAAGTATAACAATCTGTTTATTTTAAAATAATCTGTTTAAAATAAAATTCTAGATTTTCATTTCAATGATGCAGTTTTGAGCATACTGAAATACTCATTTGTAAAAAAAAATTTTTTCCGTGCGATGAACCCATTGGCAGACCGTCATTCTGAGCATAAAACCTATCTTTCACTTGAAAATAAGAGTTATGTAGACGGCATTCCAACAAATCCATCACTCCCTCCAGTGGTAGGCTGGTACGTTCATAATGGGATTCGTCATCAACCAGTCTCTTTCTAATAATATCTAGCGATTCCTTTATCGGGACATTGGTGTATAGACTTTCGACATCATATCTGACAAATCTTTCCTCGGGTCCTAAAAGAAAAGATTTAAGGATATTAACAAAGTGGTTGGAATTTTCTACGAATGAAGCGATCTTGCCTGCAAGAGATTGAAGAATTTCCAAAAGGAATTTAGACAGATTGCTTGTCGGAGAATTTCTGGAACTTGTAATTGGGCTTAAGTGCAATGTATCTTTGTGAATTTTGGGAAGTCCGTACAGATGAGAAGGCTTGCGATAATGTAATGTAAGTTGAGACCTTGTGTTGTCCGGAATATATCTGGAATACTTTTTTTAAAATCTATAAACCTTATTTTCGATTGATTCCGTCGGGTCTTTTGGGAGAAGTTTATAGTATCCTTTAGCAAATACCTCTTCAACTTTCTGGTCATAGGTTTTCGTGTCCAATATCACTGTGGCAAAAAATATAGACAATGGAAGTCCGAAACACAGAGTTAATTTCAAATATTTGTTTGGCTGAAATAAATATTTGTTTGGACTATGAGAAACAGATATTTATTTGGCCCAATTAAATATTTTTTCTATGCATAACTTTTTTGATACATGTTCAGTAATTTTTTCCAAATAAATTTCTATTTGAGCGCGTTCTATCTTCCACCATAGAATGTTTTTTTTATTTATTTTTAAGGGCAATGATACTGAGAAATTATCTCTTTAAATTCCGCAAACGTCACACGCAACGTGGATAAACATCGTCGAGCACTTTTCTGCGGCCCTAAATAAACGTTTTATAAATGCGCTCCGAATTTTTCCTGAGGGTCATCCTGGGATCCGAATAACCGACACAATAAATTGCGGTGTTTCCTTTTTCATTCTGTAAGTAGTCGGACGAAATGACCCGTTTTAGACCAGATAACGTATGAGAGTTGACAATTTGTTGAAGAAATATGATTGCCATCTCTTGGGTAGGATACTTCCACTTCCTTTATATAACAGTAAGGAAATATAGATACATTTTACAAATATTGGGTGCTTTAAAATAATTGTACTAATTTTTTTAGTCCTCTTAGATTTTTTTAAGAGACTACTTAAATTTACTTAACATAAAGACTTGTCTTTGATGTTAAAAACAGGGCATCCTTTCCACCTACAACTGTTGTGTATCATCGCTAGAAATTGCTTAAAAAGTAAAAGCCATGCATACATTTGTACAACTAATGAGGAGAAACTCTACGTTTTAGGAATTCAATATTGACATTTACATTTTTGCCCATCTTCTTAATTTTAATGAGGTGTCAGATTCTTAATTATGCCTTTTTGCGTACAGCAGCGATGTATAACGTACTAAAATTGGTTAAGAAATAAGAAAGTTATATAATTTTGCGTCAGTTAGGAAAAAATATTTATTTAAATTATACTCATCCATTTCTTCGATTGCCTGTAATTATTCCAAATACTATTCAAATTTAACAATTTTTAAATTTATCTAGGTACAAGCTTTATTTTTCATAAAACCCAAAGTTAAACATTCGTATAACGTTTAGTAGATAACAGTCTAGATAACAGTAATAAAATAAAAAGAAGAATGGACTAAAAAAAGCACCAAGGAAATGGATTTTTCTAAAAACTGTAAAAAAGTTAATTTTGACAAAACTTCACTTTTTGTTCTTTTTGAAAAACTTTAAACTGTAAAATAAATGCATTGCGCGCGCACTTTTCTCGCTATATCTTGACTAAAGAAACAATTATTCGTTGCCAAATCTACAACAGTCTGACTTTTGGTTGCGAAGACAAGCAACTTTTCTGTTTCTCCTCTATTTTGCTATGGTGGTTCGATTAAAATAAAGATTTTGCCCCCCAGAGGGTTCCACAATCTAACGAAACCGCCAGATGCCGACAGTCGTTTTATCCTAATGGGCTCATTGATACAACTCCGGATTTCTAGAGGCATGCACGTGAAACTGCTTCAGATGTTATTTTCCACTTACGGTCTAGGTCATGATAGAAATATAAGAATCACATCATATTAGACACTTAAAGTTACATATAAAATAGTGCCCATTCCTTGTTGTACGTTTATCGTATCTAAGTGCGCATTCTCAGAACGGATACGCCGTACAACAGCGAATATGACTCACCTATCTCTACAACTACTTTCAACATCTTTTTTGCCTCTCACTCCTGTCAACAAAGAGGGAAGTCAAAAAAAGCGGCAAGATGTGATACTGTGGATCCATTATTAGTGACATATCAGCATCTATCAAAGTTGTTTTTTTTATTTTTTTTTTAATAATAGCTAGTTAGTTTAAACTTCCAAATCAGTTACATCAACCGAAAATAATCTAAAAAAGAGAAGATCAAAAGACCTTAGGAGGAAAGAACAAAATTTTAAAATTGGATGAGTGTCCCACAAGGAACACACAAAAGACCAAAGCGAACGGAGAAACAATTAAACGATGTTTCGTCCGGGGTGACCACCGTGGGCTCGTCAGTGGATTCACTAGTCACCTTCAATCCAGACATCATTTACCATCATCGCACACTATGACTTCCAACTCTGAATCACTCACAAATAGGCATCGTTCCGCATGGTACTTATGATAAGTCACCTGATGCGGGTTCGTCCTGGCATGTTAATCTTTCCAATAGGAATATGCTCCTAAGACATCAACCGAAAAGAATCTAAAAAAGAGAAGATCAAAAGATCTTGGGAGGACAGAACGAAAATTCAAAATTGGATGAGTGTCCTACAAGGAACACACAAAAGACCAAAGTAAACAGCATGGGCTAGTCAGTAGATTCACTAGTCACCCTTAATCTATCTATTTGTGAGTGATTCAGCGTTCGAAATCAGAGTGTGCGATGATGTTAAATGATTTCTGGATTGACTTCTTTTTAGTTTTTTTAGGTGTGAAGAAATTGACAATATGGATATAAAACTGGACCATTTTAAAGACCTAAATAAAGAAAGTTACACCGAAGGCTGATGAAATATTGGAACTAAAGAGGAAAACAATATTTTGGATGAAGAACTTGAAAAAGGGGATAATCCTTTGATCATTTAAGTAGATACTAGTGTTTTTATTACATAGGTAACTAGTTAAGATTTCTAAATAATAAGAAGGTACACTATCCAAATAAATACTTGCAGAGGTACAATATGTTGGTAGGTAAAAATGTTTATTTTTGTTTAGGTTAGTTTTTTAATTTGATAGATTCAGGAAAAAAAAAAGTTTTTTTCTTTCTGCTAGCTTATTCGTCAAAATTTTGTCCCTATTAGTTGTGGTCTGTTCTTTTAAAGAAGCTACAATTAAAGAAGCTACAATTTAAGTACCTAATTGGTGTTTTGTATTATGTTTTGTACTGTTTGTACAATGTGTATTTTATATTAAATTAATCAAAAGAAAGGTTTTATTTTTTTTTAATGTTCCAAAAAAATGCCTAACTATTCAAGGATTCGTAAGTAAGCGCCAATATACTCAAGTTTTAATGCCTAATGCTTAAATTTCTATTTCTGTCAATTTTTCTTCAAAAAGTAGAGAGAAAAGAAAAAATTACGCGCTGAGGATTAGCCATTAAAACTCATTAAAAAACAGTAAAAAATTAAGTGAAAAATAAAAAAAAGTGAGGTTGTGTATTGTGTTGATGGCAAGACTTGAAATACCAAACGATTCTCATTCTCTCCACAAAACGATCGGAAATGGTTGGTGCATAAAATAGACCTATTTCCGTGCTCTTACCAAATAACCACCAAAAAACGAAAATTTGAAGAATAATTACGTAGGATGCGCGACGTGTACCCTTTAGCGTTTTCTGGTCGTTATTTTGACACCAAAATAATCACGAAAACTCATTAGTCATACGAAAACATTTTAACTCTATGGTAAAATTAATGTTTAGGCGTCGGTAATTATTTCATTAACGAAGGTCTTCCCGTCCACCAAACAAAAACGTTAATATTGGTTAAGTTTTTAGTCATCCCAACCAGTAGCTTATACAATTGTTACTTTGTTGGTGGGGTTGACATATATTTATTTAACTCAACGAACATTTTGTTGACTTAAGCTCTTAATTTGTTACTGTAAATAAATTATAGAGGAAATGGTGAAAGCACTTATTAATTAATACTGCAACGCCTCGTACATCTAGCTACCGATCTCTGATCGACCACGAACTTCTACGCTTACCGTTACCAAAAGCCAGTTCAACATCTCGCCGGTATCCATCGAACAATTTTGCATATATACCTGGAGCAGAAAAATGCTAGCAATATTTATTATAAATAAATTTTTATTTATACTAAACGAAATACAAATAAATTATGACTTTGATACTAGAACATGTTTGTTTCAGTCTATTTGAACAAATATTTCTTTGAGTCAAATCCATTTTTATTTACCTCAAATATTTTTTTTATCAATTTACTGTTTCCAAAAATATCTAATATGTTTATTTTTTCTCCAACGGTTTTTAAATAAAATGGGAAACTCATCTCCATAAGACCAATGGGATAAACAAGAAAAAGAATATTCGGTAATTCTTCGTCTAACTCACTGAACTTATTTAAATTTTTTTATAATTTTATTTAGAAATCGTTAGAGTAAATGTTAACATACATATTAGGTGTTTTTGTTAACAGATGCAAAAGCGCTATTTCAAATTCAAAAGTATTCCCTCCAAAAAATATTTCTTTGTAAATTATCAAATTATGTGAAATTTTACTCCTCTGCCCTTTTTTGGTATTAAAGTGGACTCGTACACCCTGTATATATCATTAGTAATAACGTGTGGTATAAAACCCTTTAAATTAAAACGAAGACTTGTAAGAAAATCCTTTCAAAATTGCAAAATTTTGTTTTGCTTTCTGCAACGGAAAATGCGTTAGGTCATTTTCAAATATCAGAAGAAAAAAGGACACTCGAAAGTAGGAGAGAATCGATGAAGAGACGATCAACAATATCGAGCTGCTGCTAGAGACTGGTCTAATCATCATATATACGAAACAAAGCAAATCCAAAAAACAATTCAGCTTGAACAGAAAGGGTCACAGTATTTAAAGCCGCGTTTGCGTCATATGCAACTGACGATTTCATTTGACAATTTATTACATTAAATTTTACAAATTATCTTGTCTATTTTATTAAGGTTTGGGCAAAAATTTGTGAAAACGAATTAACGTACAATCTTCGATTTAAAAATAAACTACTTATACATGTCAGTAAGAACTTGCATGCAGGCCCCGGTATTAAGCGTCTTTACGTTGCAAGACGTATTTTTTGCTCAATTATAGCACCTTCCTTCATTTTGACCAAAGATCCGAATCAAAACTACCCTTGGCTTAATGTACATTATACTATGATTAAAAGTTTCATAAGATTTTCGAGAATTACAGCGATAAGTCTTTCGACTTATGTTAAGTGATAAGCATTTCACTGGAAATTTAATGTGATAATTTATTATAACAAAAACTAAGTTGTTAACAGGATTTTCATGGCGTTGTTTGTGCCAACATTCTGAAGTTTTTTAGAATTAATCGGTTTCGAGCTGTTACGGAGAAAGAAATCATCGAAATGCTATTAAGGTAAACCGCTTAGAAAAATTATTTAAGTTATGTTTTTTTTGTGTTTTTGTCTGTCAAATAATCCCACCACTCGAGCATCAAAATGCAAATGCAAAAAAAAATATCGGCAGTTTTCAGGCGCTAATGGTATTACCCCGATTATTTGAAACATCACGTAAGAAAAAGTATTTTTTTTCACAATATGTATAACGCCTTATCTTTTATTACGCCAAGCATGCTAATTCTTAGCTGACGCACAGTATAATAATTTGGCACTGGGCGCCATTTTGTTTGTTTAATCTTATATCGTCGAAATAATCTTGCTGCCAAATAAATAAAATTAGACCCGTGCAATTATACCACCATTTGCATTTGGGTATTTAGCCAGTTTTAATTTCACTACACACTGGCTTTTATAAATACGAATTAAACGTGGACATGGCGCCCTTCTGCCAACCTTTCGTGTTGCATTTTAAAGTAAGGTCCAAAATTTACGAATTCAACAACTCACAGTACATTTGAACGAGGTATAGGTTATATGAAACTGAGTCCAAAAACTAATTGTATTTTTTGAATAGGGACTTTTTCATGACCACAAAACCGTATTTATTAAAATCTCAGCTGAAGCTGTTTGTAAAATTTTGCACACAGTTTTGTAAGAAAAAATATTTTTAGTCGATTTTTACAAAGCTTTAATATGTTATTGGCGTGGCAAAAATACACAATTTTTTCTTCGCGTCAGACGTTTTAATATGTACAGGTGAGCTAGAAATCATAATCAATGTTTGAAAAACAATATATTTTTTGCTTGCTAAAATGAAAAATATAAAACTTCACTTGCCTTATAACATACACAAAAAATATTAAAATCCAAGAACCCGGAACGTCCAAATACGTCCCAAGTAACAGTCTAGACACTTCAGATTTTACAGCTACTCCATAGCTGCACATATGTTGTGACACCTACGTGTTTGCTGTAAAGTAGCTAGCTGTATTTTTAACTGTCACAATAGTAGCAATTGTCACATCCAAATTTTTTCCAATGCAAAATTGTATGGGAACGCGCTATTACAGCTTGTTTTATGTTAAAATAAAAGCTAAATCTCAGCTGACCAAACAAGAACAAATTTTAGCATTTGTTTAACTTATACAGCTAAAACCAATGCGAAACACCAGCTGTAAATGTCGCGCCCTCTACCGCATATACAAAACACCTCTCAATTAAAAAGCCTTCGTGTTTCGATCGCGGTTAGGCTGTTGCGTAAATCTCGGTATTCCGGTTTGTCAAAATCTATGTTTCTAGCTGTCCACCTGAAATATCCGAAACAATTCACGCAAGAAATGGGTTAACCTAGTCAAAAACGGAAAACATTCCTGTCAAAAACTGTGAGGCAGGGCTGATTTATATCAGACACTTAAAGTTGACCAGCTATTTTTGATGCGTTTGCGAAAGCGTCCTTTAAAAGAAGGGTTAAAGTTGTGCTTACAACGTACGACCTAACCAAACCAAATCTTGTTCAATGTTTGATACACAGTTTTACTTCATGCCGCTCGCTTCTATTTCCTTCCTTGTCGAAAAAAGTGAAAGGGCGAGAGTGAAATTGTAGATTATGCATTTATGAAAAAACACAGATAACAAAATGGTTAGGATATGCTAGACGCGTACGAATACTGCAAGGGTGGTCGTAGAGATAGGTGAGACGTAGTCGCTGTTTTACGACGTAGCCGTTCTGAGTATGCGCACTGAGATACGATTACGGTTAAGCACTCTCTATTTGTGCAACTTTAAGTGCCTATTATGTAAACAGAAATGTTTAAATACGGTATTACAGTATTATATATATTTAATCAAAAAACATTTAGAAACTGTACGAAATATGCATAAACTGAATGGTGATCGATTAAATCTGTGTTTTAACATTTGTTTCAAAAATATTCTTTCGAAAAAATAAATATAGTAGTTTAATAAGGTATCATAACAGGTTTCATCAGCAAACGGGCTTTTGCACAAAGATTTGACCACCGGTAAATTCTCAAAATGCTTATTTTTTTTATTATTATTTACGAATACTAGTTTGGGTAAACCTCGTCATTAATATTTATTTAAATGTCTCTATCTTTTAGACAATTTTATTATAATTGGTACTCTCAAATACATTTTTTGACAGGGAAGTCAAATTTTAAACAACGTTGCATGCATATCTAAAAAATGCTGTATTTTTAGTTGCCGTTAACATTGTTACAGGCAAAAAATTTCCTCAAAATAGATGTGGCAACATCTTAATGACGTTTTTAGAACGTTGTAGAAAACAGTAAAAGCATTATTGTATATGTTTTTGCTATAGAAACGTTGCACAGCACACTGTTACTGTTACTTGGGGTTTCTCAAAATACCGATTTTCAAACTTTGGTCTCGATTTCTAGCTAGTTCTTTGTACTAATTTTTTTTTTACAAAACTGCCTGAAAAATTTCATAAACAGCTTCAGCTGGTATTTTAATAAATACGGTTTTGTGGGTATGGAATTGTCCTTATTCAAGAAGTACAACTAGTTTTTGGACACAATTTTATATAACCCATACCTCGTTCAAGAGCACTGTGAACTATCAAAACTGACCTTCTAAAACCTGTAAAATTAAGGGTATTTATTAAAAAATTAAGGTATAAAATATGTATTATTAAAATAGTCTTCCTTTTAAATGTTATATTGTTATTGTTTGTGAGTTTTTGTACACCGGGTTTAGCGTTTACCTACGCCATATAAAGAATTTTTTCCTGAACATTTTAGAAACGTTTTTGCCTATACAGTGTGATTTTCTGGTAATTTTTCGAATCATTTTCAAGCTTGTGGGATTGGGCGTTGGAGAAATACAGATGCAAAAAGGTCTGCTACATTATTTTTTCTTAAGTGGTGTAATGGTTCATTTTTAGTTTAAATTTTCCTGACAGTAAAAATTTTAACAAAATCTTTCCATTTTGACTGGTTTTATTGTGTATCAAGATACAGTATGTTGTATGTTGCGGAGGTAAAAGCCTAATATATATAATGGCTAACTATATTTTTTAACAAATTTTTATCACATTATACACATCTTTTTTTTTTATTTTCGTTACTACATCTATATATATTTTTATATAATTTACTGTACGTACATTTTTTTCCAAGGTTTGCTTTATTATTTTTAGTTTTTACATTACTGTTTTGTGTTTAAATTATTCCTTATAGTTGTTAAGTAATTTATTTTATACCAACTGTCCATATGTAGTTAACTTAACCTTTTTTTTTGTACATATGCATAGCTTTTCCCAATATTACTCTGTAATTTTTAGTTTTTATATTACACTGTTTCAAAATAATCCTGCCTTTGTTTAATAAGTATGGCGCAAACTTTATTTGTATTCACTTTATTTCTAACCATTCTCGATAAGTACAGACTTTGTTATACTCCTTGATTTTTGAAATTCCAATAAAGAGAAGGGTACTTACCTATGAAGGCTGGCGCGGAACTACGGGGGGTGTAATAGGAAACTCCCATATCATATACCGCTAATTATACTTTTATACCACTAACAAAAGTCCAAATTGATATCCCACCTACCAAATTAAATTCCTAGATCCGAATTAAGCGCACGTTACCCATTTATTAAGACTTTATTTCGTCTATCATGAAAATAATATCACTGCTCAGATAGAGGTGCCTTCTACTGCCTTTTAATGATTAGTTTAATATAGAAATTAACGGATTAGTTATGAGCTTTGCATATGACCCTATTTTCAGGGGATATTACTTTAAAAAAAAATAAATTCGAAGCGATTTGCACATTTTATATTTTGTTTGCGGCCTTATCATACATAGTTCACCTAAGCTACAAATTAAAAAAAAATATATAATAACTTAGAACTATATGTTTTGTAAGACGGAGATGTCCCTAGCAAATAGAAAAATTAAAGCCTTTGATGTACCTGTTTGGACGATCTTTTGTTTTTGATACAACATTTGCAATCGTTATAAAATTTTCTTTTTAAAGATACACCATAGGGTTCGAACATCTAATTTTCGGGATACCCCGCAATCAAAGTATTAAAATTTCAATATTTTGACGTCATTTATTAAGAAGTGTGGATACAAACAGTTAATTAATTAAATGGCAACCAACCTCATAGGCTATATTATTTAGATCGTGAGATAATCAATTGAGGAAAAAAAGCGATTTGTTTTTAGTGCAAAACTTCTTTATTTTACGTCAACCGACGTGTTTTGGAACTACTGTCCCATTTTCAAGGTTTGAATGTCAAACGCCTAACAAAAAAAGAGAAAATATTTGTAAAATGACAAACTACCATATATATTAAACCAATACACATATTAAAAAATGTGTTGAAATATAGTTGAGCTTAAGTTATAATTTCAAAAGGAAAACTTGTGAATTTTTATTTTCCGACATTCTGCGAAATAAAAACATTTTCAACTTGTACGAAATAAATGTAAAATATTTGAAAATAAAAACTCACAACTCTTCTTGATTGAAAGGTTGAAAACTCATTAGTCATCGAGTAAGTACTACATTTTTGATCATTTTGGAATTATAATTTCGTATTTTCAATATGCATGTTGGTTTAATATGTATTTTAGTTTATCATTTTACAAACATATTCTCTCTTTTTGTTAGGCGTTTGATATTTAAACATTAAAAATGGGACAGTAGTGTCGAAACGCGTCGGTTGATTTAAAATAAAGAAGTTTTGCACTCAAAACAAATCGCTTTCCTTCCTCAAATGATAATGATCCTTCTGGAGGTTTCAAATAATGTGAGATAATCGCTTTCAAAAATCGAAATTTTATAACTTTGATTGCAGATATCTCGAGAAAAAGTTTTGCTAATTTTATGATATGGGGTATTTTTGAAAAGCAAGGTTTTATATGGATTTAAAATCTGGTATCAGAAACAAGTGATCGCACAAAAAAAATTAGATAGCCCCTAAAATGTCTCCGCAAAAACTAGCTACATCAAAAATTTTTATTTTTATATTTAATTAAACTATCTCTATCTCTCTTGAAATGCGATTTATACTAACTGGGTATAATATCCTTATAAAGAAAACAAAAGCAAATAAATGATGAATATTTTTGTATTACATTTTCGAACATACTCCCGTAAGGACTAATGTATAGGCGAGTACTTTTAATAAACCTTTTGCCAACTTTCGTGTTTTAATTTAAATTACGCCATAACGACACTAGCTACACTGGTAATACCAACGTAGAAAGCGCTTAAATAAACGCTTCGTGCTTTTGTGTACATACTTTGCGTATTTTTTAAAATTGCTTTTGGCCCTTGGAAGCTGCAATGTTTTTCTTTCCTTTTTGTTATATGCTTTGGGGTTATAATTATATTAGGTGCGTGAAAAACAATGCTTTTTTATGAAGATGTTCAAAGGGTAATGAAACGTAGCAACGACGTGTTTTTACAGGAATATTTTTTTAATATCACTAACAATCACTTTTACGAATATTTTTCAATTTTCAAAATTTAGCATTAAAGCTCGACTTGAAACAGGTGAATTTTATTAGTCAAAACAGTTTACTACTGTTCATATACGAATTTTGTAAAGCAAAAACAAAATCACAGAGATTTACCTATTCTGTTTTTACGTTTGATAGGTAATAGCGAAAATAGCACTTAAGGTTGCAAGTCCGACCAATTGTATACTAATAGACTTTTTTAACCAAACGGTTGACTAGTATAAAGATTCACCTAAATACTTCTCAGGCCGTTTTTAAATGAAACCAAAAATATCGTCGCTTTGAGCAAAAAAACATGCACATTAGGACTCCATGGTATGTCCTATTAGTATAGGGCACGAAGGTGTTTTAGATCGATATTGAAAAAAAAGTCTTAAACATGAGAAAAAATTAAACTATTTATAAACCCAGTTTTTGAACTTTGTAAATTAACTGTAGTAGTCTTGAGAAGATTTGCTAAAGGCTTTGAAAAAATAAGGCAGAGTAGAGTAGAATGCCTTATTATCCAAGATAAATTGAAACCTGACCACAGAAAAGTTTAAGCATGACTTAAGTATTTATAAATTAAATTTCGCGTCAAAAAAGTAAAAACAAGAAAGTTCCTAGTCAAATTGAAATTATTATGGTTCTTTAAGTTGAGTTAAACAGGCAAAATTATTGCAAAACATTTAACAAACATATAACATTTAAAAATGAAAAACTATGTTGGGAATTTGGAACCTTTGGTTGCACTAAAACAAAATTATGATTGTTTTCCACAAACCAAAACTACACTTTTTTGCACTCGACGCGCGTTTCGCTAACAATGTTAGCATCATCAGGAGACGATAAACAATGAACTAAATTAATCTACGCTCCATTTTATATACAATCTTTTAGTGAGCGGAGATAAGACTAATAATTTCTGATTGATCACGATTTTTAATCCTACCTCCCCTCAACCAAAGAATAAAGTGTACTAAACAGGATGGGTTCTCTATCTTTATTTAAACTATTTCTGGATTTAATGATTTCCATACTTTCATATGCATTCAAAAGTCTTTTGTTTGGTACACTTTTTAGAAGTTTTAGGTTATCTAATGTGAATCTATGATTGTTTTCAAAAGCATGCTCGGCCACACTTGACTTTTCTGTTCTTCCGTATTTTAAGTGAGCTAAGTGTTCTTTAAAACGTGTTTGAATAGAGCGTCTCGTTTGGCCAACATATTTTTTGTCACAATCCATGCAACTTATTTCGTAAATTCCACTTTTTTCTAGAACTTTAGTTTTATCCTTGGGATTTCCTAGTAAGCTTCTTATTGTGAACTTTAGTTTTATCCTTGGGATTTCCTAGTAAGCTTCTTATTGTGAAATAAGAAGCTTCCTAGGAAATCCCAAGGTTAAAACAAAAGTTCTAGAAAAAAGTGGAATTTACGAAATAAGTTGCATGGATTGTGACAAAAAATATGTTGGCCAAACGAGACGCTCTATTCAAACACGTTTTAAAGAACACTTAGCACACTTAAAATACGGAAGAACAGAAAAGTCAAGTGTGGCCGAGCATGCTTTTGAAAACAATCATAGATTCACATTAGATAACCTAAAACTTCTAAAAAGTGTACCAAACAAAAGACTTTTGAATGCATATGAAAGTATGGAAATCATTAAATCCAGAAATAGTTTAAATAAAGATAGAGGACCCATCCCGTTTAGTACACTTTATTCTTTGGTTGAGGGGAGATAGGATTAAAAATCGTGATCAATCACAAATTATTAGTCTTATCTCCGCCCACTAAAGGATTGTATATAAGATGGAGCGTAGATTAATTTAGTTCATTGTTTATCGTCTCCTGATGATGCTAACGTTGTTAGCGAAACGCGCGTCGAGTGCAAAAAAGTGTAGCTTTGGTTTGTGGAAGACAACCATAATTTTGTTTTAATGAAAAACTAGTTAAAAGGTCCATAAAGCAGTCATCTATATTGTAGAGCTATCCTCAAAAAATTCATTCACTGATTAATATGCCCGAGTCAACAAGAAACTCTTAATAGTTCTCCAAAATCCTTTGTACTTTATTACTAATATAGTACATATAATATTCGGTTACTATTAACAAATAGGACAGTTCCTAAATCCCATTTTTGGTTATTATTACAAAGTCTGACTTGATTTTTATTACCAATTATTTGTTTTTAAATTCTAAAATTATAATTGGTTTCTCAGAAACAAATATCTACTAAGTCGTAACGTAACTTTCCGTACTGAAAAATCGTACGGAAAGTGGCTATGTTCCGGTCTTTTGAACATAAATGTATTCCCTTAACATTGGCTTAACTCAACAAATGCCAAAGCAACATGCGTAATGTAAAACCTTACTACTAGTTTTAAAATAAGTAAAATCTATACCGATATTTTATTTACGTGTGCATTGCTTTGAAGGAAAGATGTGAAATATTAACTAGGAAATTAATTAACTATAACTACAAAGAAACAATTTTTCACAAAGAAAATTAGTAACCAGTTTTTCAAAACTACAAAATATTCCGAAAAATCTTTTATGTTCAGTGTGATGTTTATATGAATGCATTTTCAAACATCATCATTATTTTTTAACTGCTTTTCTCTACCGTTTTCATTAATGTATATATATTTCACCCTTCCATGACCAAGAGTTTTTCACACCGTACTTCTCACATGCAGATTGGTGTAGATTTTGCTTTTGTTGGGATAAGATTTCCGTAAAAACTACACCACATGATTTTAACATTTTCTCTTTAGAAACCAAATTATCACGTTTCCACTTATTTAGAAACAAAACTACTGTTGGTCGAGGTTTAGGGCGACTTTGGTTTTTCATGCCATTTCCAAATTATGCATTTTAATTTCAAAATTAAACACTTTTTAAAAATAAAGTTAATCAATTAAGTTATAATTTTTAAATTGTAGATAAAGAGGGATATAGTAAATAAATAAATTAATCTCTTCATATTTAGGTATAAGTTAAAACTTATTTTTACCAATACTTTTAGAAAGATTTTGAAAAAACTATAGGAAATAATAAATTTTATTTTTCAAAAGCATTATAATTGTGGTTCTTTTATTTCTAAAAGGGTCTAGATTTTAGATTAAAAGGAGACAAGATATCAGAAGCGCGTGCAGCGGCGGTCGGATCCAAACCAAAATTGGCATTAGTCGTTCAGAAATGGCTCCAGCTTGCCAAGAGTGGTTAGCATATACCGTTCAAGATTGGCTGAAGCCATACCGATTTTGGAGGAAGGGTTTTACCTGTTTCTTCCCCCTTTTCTTGCTTTAAATCGTCAAAACTTTTTTCTCGTCCACCTATTTTGTTGAAGTAACGCCTATGTACTGTCTAGGATGCTAAGGAATCCAGTGATGAAATTCCAATTAGTAGTTTTTTCGTGATGCTGGAACAAACTGACAAACATACAGAGGGACAAACAAAAATTCTAAAAAGTCGACACAAAAATTTTTAAAAAAATATTTAATATATAGTCTTTCTAGAGATTTATTGTATGTATAGATAAACATTTTAAAACGACTCTGCACGAAACCCGAGCCAAACAAATGGGCATCCATGTAAAACCTGTGCACCCTAAACATAATGTGCCAGTCATTATTCACTCTAATTTATTTCCTCCAGGGTAAGAATGTCCAACAGGAGCTTAATATTACACCATCGGCGTAATAAAGTACAACACGCGCTTGTATAATACACTGGTGGACAAAATACGGTTTTTAATAAAAAATTTTATCGTAAGAACGATTCACTATTAGAACTGCAATTCGTAAAGCCATAGTTTCTCAAACGCATTCAAATTCGGAAATTGTAAAATTCATTCCAAATGGAATCCGGATTTCATAAAACTCGTTATTTTCCAAAAGCTTTGTTTGTCAAATCTATTCAAAATCAAATTCATAACTTGTAAAACCAATTTTTAATCAAAACATTATTCGTCATACTGTTGTGCTTCAAATCTGTTCAAATACGAACTCGGAATTCATAAAACCCGTTGTTTGTAAAACCGCTGTTTGTCCTAAAAGTTTCTGCTAAATTTATTGCGCATTATCCAACAACCCAACCCATCTCCGTAAAAAGAGGTTTGGGCCGCCTAAGAAGGGGTTTTTGTTGACAAAATGTATCGAAACGCCGCCGCCCGCCACCTCCGCCTCGCTCGCGTTTATTGTTGGAGAATGTACAATAAATTTAGCAGAAACTTGTAGGGCAAACAACGGTTTTACAAACAACAAAAAAATTTTTATCGTATGAACGATTCACTACTAGAACTGCAATTCGTAAAGCCATTGTTTCTCAAACGCATTCAAATTCGGAAATTGTAAAACTCATTCCAAATGGAATCCGGATTTCATAAAACTCGTTATTTTCCAAAAGCTTTGTTTGTCAAATCTGTTCCAAATCAAATTCGTAACTTGTAAAACCAATTTTTAATCAAAACATTATTCGTCATACTGTTGTGCTTCAAATCTGTTCAAATACAAACTCGGAATTCATAAAACCCGTTGTTTGTAAAACCGCTGTTTGTCCTAAAAGTTTCTGCTAAATTTATTGCGCATTATCCAACAACCCAACCCAACTCCGTAAAAAGAGGTTTGGGCCGCCTAAGAAGGGGTTTTTGTTGACAAAATGTATCGAAACGCCGCCGCCCGCCACCTCCGCCTCGCTCGCGTTTATTGTTGGAGAATGTACAATAAATTTAGCAGAAACTTGTAGGGCAAACAACGGTTTTACAAACAACAAAAAAATTTTTATCGTATGAACGATTCACTACTAGAACTGCAATTCGTAAAGCCATAGTTTCTCAAACGCATTCAAATTCGGAAATTGTAAAACTCATTCCAAATGGAATCCGGATTTCATAAAACTCGTTATTTTCCAAAACCTTTATTGTCAAATCTGTTCAAAATCAAATTCGTAACTTGTAAAACCAATTTTTAATCAAAACATTATTCGTCATACTGTTGTGCTTCAAATCTGTTCAAATACGAACTCGGAATTCATAAAACCCGTTGTTTGTAAAACCGCTGTTTGTCCTAAAAGTTTCTGCTAAATTTATTGCGCATTATCCAACAACCCAACCCAACTCCGTAAAAAGAGGTTTGGGCCGCCTAAGAAGGGGTTTTTGTTGACAAAATGTATCGAAACGCCGCCGCCCGCCACCTCCGCCTCGCTCGCGTTTATTGTTGGAGAATGTACAATAAATATAGCAAAAACTTGTAGGGCAAACAACGGTTTTACAAACAACAAAAAAAATTTTATCGTATGAACGATTCACTACTAGAACTGCAATTCGTAAAGCCATAGTTTCTCAAACGCATTCAAATTCGGAAATTGTAAAACTCATTCCAAATGGAATCCGGATTTCATAAAACTCGTTATTTTCCAAAAGCTTTGTTTGTCAAATCTATTCAAAATCAAATTCGTAACTTGTAAAACCAATTTTTAATCAAAACATTATTCGTCATACTGTTGTGCTTCAAATCTGTTCAAATACGAACTCGGAATTCATAAAACCCGTTGTTTGTAAAACCGCTGTTTGTCCTAAAAGTTTCTGCTAAATTTATTGCGCATTATCCAACAACCCAACCCAACTCCGTAAAAAGAGGTTTGGGCCGCCTAAGAAGGGGTTTTTGTTGACAAAATGTATCGAAACGCCGCCGCCCGCCACCTCCGCCTCGCTCGCGTTTATTGTTGGAGAATGTACAATAAATTTAGCAGAAACTTGTAGGGCAAACAACGGTTTTACAAACAACAAAAAAATTTTTATCGTATGAACGATTCACTACTAGAACTGCAATTCGTAAAGCCATAGTTTCTCAAACGCATTCAAATTCGGAAATTGTAAAACTCATTCCAAATGGAATCCGGATTTCATAAAACTCGTTATTTTCCAAAAGCTTTGTTTGTCAAATCTATTCAAAATCAAATTCATAACTTGTAAAACCAATTTTTAATCAAAACATTATTCGTCATACTGTTGTGCTTCAAATCTGTTCAAATACAAACTCGGAATTCATAAAACCCGTTGTTTGTAAAACCGCTGTTTGTCCTAAAAGTTTCTGCTAAATTTATTGCGCATTATCCAACAACCCAACCCAACTCCGTAAAAAGAGGTTTGGGCCGCCTAAGAAGGGGTTTTTGTTGACAAAATGTATCGAAACGCCGCCGCCCGCCACCTCTGCCTCGCTCGCGTTTATTGTTGGAGAATGTACAATAAATTTAGCAGAAACTTGTAGGGCAAACAACGGTTTTACAAACAACAAAAAAATTTTTATCGTATGAACGATTCACTACTAGAACCGCAATTCGTAAAGCCATAGTTTCTCAAACGCATTCAAATTCGGAAATTGTAAAACTCATTCCAAATGGAATCCGGATTTCATAAAACTCGTTATTTTCCAAAAGCTTTGTTTGTCAAATCTATTCAAAATCAAATTCATAACTTGTAAAACCAATTTTTAATCAAAACATTATTCGTCATACTGTTGTGCTTCAAATCTGTTCAAATACGAACTCGGAATTCATAAAACCCGTTGTTTGTAAAACCGCTGTTTGTCCTAAAAGTTTCTGCTAAATTTATTGCGCATTATCCAACAACCCAACCCAACTCCGTAAAAAGAGGTTTGGGCCGCCTAAGAAGGGGTTTTTGTTGACAAAATGTATCGAAACGCCGCCGCCCGCCACCTCCGCCTCGCTCGCGTTTATTGTTGGAGAATGTACAATAAATTTAGCAGAAACTTGTAGGGCAAACAACGGTTTTACAAACAACAAAAAAATTTTTATCGTAAGAACGATTCACTATTAGAACTGCAATTCGTAAAGCCATAGTTTCTCAAACGCATTCAAATTCGGAAATTGTAAAATTCATTCTAAATGGAATCCGGATTTCATAAAACTCGTTATTTTCCAAAAGCTTTGTTTGTCAAATCTGTTCAAAATCAAATTCGTAATTTGTAAAACCAATTTTTAATCAAAACATTATTCGTCATACTGTTGTGCTTCAAATCTGTTCAAATACGAACTCGGAATTCATAAAATCCGTTTGTAAAACCGCTGTTTGTCCTAAAAGTTTCTGCTAAATTTATTGCGCATTATCCAAAACCCAACCCAACTCCGTAAAAAGAGGTTTGGGCCGCCTAAGGAGGGGTTTTTGTTGACAAAATGTATCGAAACGCCGCCGCCCGCCACCTCCGCCTCGCTCGCGTTTATTGTTGGAGAATGTACAATAAATTTAGCAGAAACTTGTAGGGCAAACAACGGTTTTACAAACAACAAAAAATTTTTATGGTAAGAACGATTCACTATTAGAACTGCAATTCGTAAAGCCATAGTTTCTCAAACGCATTCAAATTCGGAATCTGTAAAATTCATTCCAAATAAAATCCGGATTTCATAAAACTCGTTATTTTCCAAAAGCTTTGTTTGTCAAATCTGTTCCAAATCAAATTCGTAACTTGTAAAACCAATTTTTAATCAAAACATTATTCGTCATACTGTTGTGCTTCAAATCTGTTCAAATACGAACTCGGAATTCATAAAACCCGTTGTTTGTAAAACCGCTGTTTGTCCTAAAAGTTTCTGCTAAATTTATTGCGCATTATCCAACAACCCAACCCAACTCCGTAAAAAGAGGTTTGGGCCGCCTAAGGAGGGGTTTTTGTTGACAAAATGTATCGAAACGCCGCCGCCCGCCACCTCTGCCTCGCTCGCGTTTATTGTTGGAGAATGTACAATAAATTTAGCAGAAACTTGTAGGGCAAACAACGGTTTTACAAACAACAAAAAATTTTTTATCGTATGAACGATTCACTACTAGAACTGCAATTCGTAAAGCCATAGTTTCTCAAACGCATTCAAATTCGGAAATTGTAAAACTAATTCCAAATGGAATCCGGATTTCATAAAACTCGTTATTTTCCAAAAGCTTTGTTTGTCAAATCTATTCAAAATCAAATTCATAACTTGTAAAACCAATTTTTAATCAAAACATTATTCGTCATACTGTTGTGCTTCAAATCTGTTCAAATACGAACTCGGAATTCATAAAACCCGTTGTTTGTAAAACCGCTGTTTGTCCTAAAAGTTTCTGCTAAATTTATTGCGCATTATCCAACAACCCAACCCATCTCCGTAAAAAGAGGTTTGGGCCGCCTAAGAAGGGGTTTTTGTTGACAAAATGTATCGAAACGCCGCCGCCCGCCACCTCCGCCTCGCTCGCGTTTATTGTTGGAGAATGTACAATAAATTTAGCAGAAACTTCTAGGGCAAACAACGGTTTTACAAACAACGGGTTTAAAACAGTTTGGCAAATAATGGTTTGTGAGTGAGACCAGGTTTTTTTACTTCCTAAATATTTTTCTAAAAAAAGATCAAACCCGTATTACCCACGATACAAGTAAAATAAATATGATATCGCGCAGGAGTACGCGCGGCTTACTGAAGTCATCTGGTGAGAGACAGTATTTAGTCACCATTTTTATGACGAGGTGGTCGTTTGTTTACAATTAGTTTTAATAATTTTTCAGTGGAAAAATTTTCAAAATGAGGGGCTGTGGACACGGATGTGTTGTCGACAATCAGAAAAAAGGATTTTCGCCTGATATTAAGTTTTTCAGATTTCCAAAAGACAAGAAAATGGAAGGAATATGGAATCATTTTTGTGGACGGGTTCATAACTTAAACGTGAATAATGATTATGACCGAAACCTTAAACATGAATTGGTGTGCTAAACGCCAAAAACGTAGCGGGGCCTTCTAATTTGAAAAAAAAGTTGTATATGAATATAACCCTTTCTTAGCTGTTAAAAATCTTTTTAGATTTGTTTTTGTATTTTTATAAAAAACAAATTTCTAACCCGCTAGGGCCAATATTCCATTCTCCAGTCTGTAATTGATTTCCTTTACGTCTTAACTCGTCATACCACTTACCTTATAAAACTCTGAATCCAGCTTTACTCCCTTACAATCCCCCATCCCTTCGTTGTTTTCTAGACGTTATTTCGTTTAATTTAAAACCTTGTAGTACTTTTTAACGGAAAACCATTTCTACCTGCAACCTGCTTCCCTACCCTAAATTGTTACTTTTGAAAAAAAATCATTGCTTTAGATTCTTGACTTTATCTCTGTTAGTTTGATACCCCACAACCCATACTTTGACAGATAAAAATATTTATCGGATACACGGGGGTGGTTGCAACCACCCGTTCAAATTTTCCAAAAACACAAAAACACTTATTCGTTAACTTTTTAAGAAGAACCTAAATTCGAATTTTTAGCTTTGTGAGTTATATGTACCTCCTTCAAATCAGACTCACCCCTACTTCTCAACCCCCTGTTTGAGTTTCAAAAAATTCCGAATCACGTGTTTATTTATTTTATTAATAGAGTCTACATACCAATTTTCAAACTTATGATGCTTTTCGTTTTTGAGTTACATAAAATCCTTTTAAAATTTCAACCCCTATTTTTACACCTTCAGAGGAAAATAGGAAAAAATCTTTTCTTGGTGAGCTCCTCCGTTATCAACCCAAACTATCCTTAAACTTTCATGTTTGTAAGTGAATTGGTATCAGCTGTGCATAGGTAGTTCCCTATTCGCGCCACAAAAATATCACCAGGTGACGTCATGCGCGGATGTAGACGAATTTAGAACCGCTACGTATCATACCTTTCTTTTATTGTATCATGCGTATACCAATCTTCCAATTTGCTTGTTGAGCGACTCTAAAGATCAGTCGATCAGTCGACGCCCGTCAGCGGTAGGTTCAATACGTAGTAAGTGTGCGGCTAACACGGTCTCAGGCATCGTGGTGACCCAACTAAAGCACATATCAGGGTGAGTTGCCACGCTCTTTAGCATGGTAAATGCGGGGGTAAAGGGAGTTATGAAAAATTATTGATAAAACATTATTCTAAATTGTAAAACTCAATCACTGGGTCTAAATCGCGACGGATATTGGTAGAGCGCGCAAAAGGCTAGCTAGCTATAAAGGAATAAGTGGTTCCGGGGTTTTATTTCGCACCTAGGATAAATCTACATAAATCCATCTCACTTTCTTTTATGGAGTAAATGGTAGACAGCCTGGCGACAGTCAAGAAATATTGAAAAACGTGCTATTAATAAAGTACGACAAAGATAGTGATAAGGAATACCGCAATATCGACAGAGGTAGGTAGCAATGTGAAGGAGACCATTGTAAAATGTTGCCAAGTGGTTACAAATACACTTTTAGACCAAGATAAAAGAAATCCTTAAAATCATGAGGGAATATATATTATTTCGGTGACAAGATGGGAAGTTTTCATTATTAAATGTAGTTTTTAAGAAAAAATAGTGAAAATCACTGCTTATTAGCTAACACGCCTTTTGTACAAACAGTTAACTATTTTTAAATTTTGCACACAAATTAGGGAAATAATTTCGCAACAGCTAATTTTAAAGTAAATTATTGATTTTTCGAGTTTTCAAGGTAAATAAAAGTCATCAGTGTTATTTTATAAAATTAGAAATAGAATGTTACTGAAAGATAAATATTTATTAAAATAGAAAACAAGACTTAAAGTAAGCAGTAGAATATTATAATAAACTATGTTGGGAATTTGGAACGTTTGGTTGCACTATAACAAAGTTATGATTGTTTTCCCCAAACCAAAACTACACTTTTTCGCACTCGACGCGCGTTTCGCTAATAACGTTAGCATCATCAGGAGACGATAAAGAAACAAACAACGATTGCTCCTTTTTAAAGTTATTTTTTGTTCCTTGTCACAGAGATATATGATAACGAAAGTACTATAATTATTATAGATTTACCACAGTTGAAAAAATTAAAAATATCATCACCATCAAAAACTTTATTTTAATTTTTTACGAAAAATTCAAAAAAAATATTTTTTCAAAAAACTTCTACAGAGTTTGTAAACATGAACGTTTTTTCTTTAAATCGGCTATAAAAGAATTCTTATAAAATAAAAAAATATATTATTTTAATTGCAAATAAGAAACACCTTTTTTTTTCAATATTGCACTGGTCTGAGAGACCGGGTTAGGAAAATATTATATAAAAACATAAAAAACATAAAAAATACTTACAAGTTAATAAATACAAGTTAAACCTTCGCGGCCTTCGTCTTATAGTATGTTGTATTTCGGGCTGTTAGGCCATCGTTCTGTAGAGGTTTGTCTTCTCGACGTTTTGCCGATTCGACTGCTCGGAATCTTCAGGAGATCTGTTCCCACAATTGGCTGAACGTGGACTGATCAGTTTACTCTGTTAATTGTCATATTTGATTTTTAACAAATGCTGTTAATGTAAAAAATGCTATATTTTACGATAAGGGGCAGAATTTATTGATCACAATTGACCATAAGGTTTTAGTCTTATTTAGAAGGTTACTTTTGTTTTAATTCTACTCTGTTACGTTCGAAATTTAACTATTTATGGAGAAATAATGTTAGTCTAGCCCATTCACCATATCGCTAAAAATTTTCTATAACACATGGCAAGATTTGCAACACTGTAATTGATAATAATAAGTATATTACTAAATAACATTAATTAATTTACTTTCAAAAAGGTTTAAAATCAATCACTCTAATAAAATATCACCATAACAACAATAAAACATCAACAGTAGAACTGAATTAAAAATAAATTACATCTAATAATTCTAACTAAAAATGAATAACTCGAGCAAATTATATTACAAAACAAATAAGACCAAATTTTAATCCTAGATAAACTAGTAAAATAGTTATTGGGTCTAAATTGTGCTCTAGGTAACTTTCTTGGTACATTTTGATTTATTTTCCAACCTCTCCATTCTTTGTTCTTTTAATATTTTCTCTTCATATTAGTTTTTGTTTCTATTTTATCTCTATGCATATACTAGTTGTTTTTTTTTTATTTGTAACAAAATAGATTTAAATTTTGTAATATAAGCATTTCTTATCTATGTCTATTTCCTAAATTTTTACCAGTTCTATAGCTTCAATACTAAGTAATGATTTACCTTATTATATCCATGTCTCATATCTTCATCTAGTTATCTATTTTTTAGTTGTGTCTCCTATTCTCTTTTAGTTCTGCTCTTCAGTTTTCTTTATTTTGTGACAAAGTTATGATTGTTTTCCACAAACCAAAACTACACTTTTTTGCACTCGACGCGCGTGTCGCTAACAACGTTAGCATCATCAGGAGACGATAAACAATCGTTGTTTGTTTCTTTATTGTGTAGCAAACCGTCGCCTCTCTCCTTAATTCCGTTTGTAATTCTTCTCTTTGCCAATTCCGATCTGGTATTGTGACCTTGTACATTTTATTGAATCTCCGTGGTTTAAACGGTGATTTCACTGGCAGTCTTGGGAGGAGCAACTCTTTCGTTGCCGGTCCCTCGACCGCCAGATAGCCCTCTCTTTCCTCCCTATCCTTCCACAGTCCCTGGTCCCTTAATCACAGGTGTGTTGCCATAGCCTTCTTCTTGATCCAAGTTGGAAGAGGAGACCCAAGATTGTTTCCAGGGCGTGGATGGGGGCCGTCCTCATTGCGCCGGTTATCCCTCTGCAGAAGAGCCCTTGCAGGCTCGTAACCTTTTTGGATATTGGTGGTGACAAGGAACACAAAATATTTTTTAAAAAGAAAATTTTAAAAAAATCCATAATTTTTTACAAAAAATTAAACCCCGTGGCGACCCAGATAGGGTGTTACCCGAACGCGACCTTTAGCGAATTAAGTAAGCCTAGAAAAATAGCAGAGCCAAAAAATTAACTGTTCGCGAGCAGACTGCGTCAGGCGTGCGCAGTAGAGTTTTCGCCTTTGGCCTTGCCAACAGCCAACCCTGATTTTTACATTGCTTTCTTTGTTTTTCAAAGTTATTATTGTAACATATTTTGCGACACTTCGGACACCATAGTATCTAATAGTTATATGCTATTCAGCGAGCTTTTTTGGTGAATACGAACCATTATCAAAAATATTGTGATTTTGTGCCTTACGCTGACTTGTTTCGTTTTGAAAACGGCGTTCGCAGATAGCAAAATTTCAAAAAATAATAATTTTTGCTACAGAGCTTTTAGAACAGCTGATATCATTGGGTTTTAAATGTTGGCCCAGCTGCAAAACCTAGCAGTTGTTTTCGCGATAGTCTTTTGGACGAGACGTTAGTTAAGCATTCTATATTGTGAGCCTTCCCTCAAAAAGGTAATGGTAACCGTAGATCCGGATTTCGCACTTGTGGTGCTCATCAGTACTGTGCTAGGAATTAGGAGATGAAATGATAAAATGATGATGGAAAAATATGACACAGGATTCATATAAAAGACAACCATCTGTCAAATTGCAGAATCGGCAGATGTACTTTCATTTTGAAGGAAAATTAAGCGTCTCTACGGAGACAGATATAATTATCTTTACAGATATCCTAAGCACTGGAGTTAATAAATTTAAAAAGGGATTTAGTGAGGGTGAATAAATAACAAAATCAATGAATAGCGAGCTTTCCCTCTTGATCTACGGTTGCCATTACCTTTTTGAGGGAAAGCTCGATATTCATTGATTTTGTTATTTATTCACCCTTACTAAATCCCTTTTTAAATTTATTAACTCCAGAGCTTAGGATATCTGTAAAGATAATTATATCTGTCTCCGTAGAGACGCTTAATTTTCCTTCAAAATGAAGGTACATCTGCCGATTCTGCAATTTGACAGATGTTTGTCTTTTATATGAATCCTGTGTCATATTTTTCCATCATCATTCCATCATTTCATCTCCTAATTCCTAGCACCGTACTGATGAGCACCACAAGTGCGAAATCCGAATCTACGGTTACCATTACCTTTTTGAGGGAAAGCTCGCTATTCATTGATTTTGTTATTTATTCACCCTCACTAAATCCCTTTTTAAATTCTATATTGTTATTTACCTAACCTACTGCATGCGTTAGCTACTTTGAACATTTTTCCTAAGAGCGTGGAGGAAATTAAAATCATCTTGTTGTACATGATTTTGTTAAAAAAAACTGAAAAAGTTTGCGTGCGTGAAAAAAATTTGTGTACGTGAAAAAAATCTGTGTACGTAAAAAAAAATTTTCTACGGCTACATACGACACACACTGAGATAACTTGTCAAAATGTGACTTTCTGACACTCGTGCGTTTCTGCACTCGACTATCGCCTTGCGCAAAAATATCCACACTCGTGGGTAATTTGTCACTTTCCACACTTGTAATGTGTGGTTCTGCATGGAGTGCGTAAAAACTCCAACACGCAAGCAAAGGACTGCGGAAAAAACCTTTTTTTCGCACGCTCGTGTTAAGATTATTTCTTATTCAGTGTCATAATATTTAACCTGAAAAATCAACATAATTCAACAGCAAAGGGCTTTTATTTATAAAGGACATTTTCTCAACTTCTTCAAATTTAAATCTCAGTGCTGCTGTCAATTTTATTTACGCATTGCTTTGATCGTTGTTTGAAACAGATTACTTTCATGAAGTTATATTGAGTAAAGAAAATTTTGTACCTCGTTGAGAAAGTAAAATTTGAATTTGCAGTCTGAGTAACGGGACTTTCGTTAAGATAAACATTGAGAAAATATATAAGTATGATGCACTTTACTAATTTTATTAAACTAAAACGTGAAATTACCTACGAAAAGTTTTAAGTGCCATTTTGTTAGTCTTAATTAATATTCATAAAACAATTATTAAATATTAGCAATGCATAACATTGTACTGGTCCAGTCTTATATTAGCTAAACATTTCATAAGGCTTTAAAGGATGTATTAGTGACTTTGGCTAACGTTTTTCCAATTGTAATGTGATGGTTGAAATCAGGAATGGTCACAAGAGGAAAACGGAGGCTAACGACCCCTCTTCCTTGGCTTCTTACCGCACCCACTGCTGGGTAAGTGTTTTACAAAATATATAAAATATTTGAATATTTTTCATGTCCGTTTTTTACTCACAGTTAAAGAGAAATAGCGGAAAATAGTAATATTGAAAAAATCTAATTATTCTTGCTTCAGAGTTAAGCCATTTCCGCCAGTTTTCACCAAGAATTTACGAAACGAAAGCATTTAAAAATATCGTCAAAATATCAAATTGTTAAAGATTAAAACGTCGCAACAATGAACATCACCGAGTAAAAAGACACATCGCTATCGAAGCGATTGTTATTTTTTTATTTTTAAGTTGGTATGTTGCGAGAAGTTCTCCTTGTTAACAACTCGCGGCTAAACTGTACTTTTTTTACTCGCGTTTTTACATACCTCGCTGCGCTCGATATTTAAACCAACGCTTGTAAAAAAAGCACTATTTTAGCCACTAGTTGTTAAAACTACTATTTAAGTTTCATCGTAAACCTACTATAAGTTATATGTATGAGGTACAAAGAACCCCCCACGGAATTCATGGCATTTTGGTTGATTGCAGAATTTAATGATATTGTGGTATGTTGTAGATCCCGACCCACTCATCACACTTTAAATAAATCATAATCAAATCTTATGATTAGTTTCAAAGATACAGGGGGATTTCGGAAGTAGTTACTAACATTTCATACGATTTGATTATGGTCTATTTAAAGTGTGATCAGTAGGTCAAGATATTCAACATACCAAAATTTTATTAAAGTCTGCAATCAACCAAGATGCCATGTATTCCGTGCGGGGTCCTTTAGGTATAGGTTTGTACCTTTTTTCAAAACAAAATAAAGAGAGACATAGAATAATTTCTATTAATTAAAGAAAGATGTTAGTTTTTGTAAATTTTCTACTAGTTTCTTTTTTCCAAGAATTTAACTCCATATTTTTTTTACAGATACTTCCTACCTATATAGATGTTAGCACACACGTTACGCATTGGAAAATATTTTAGCAGTAGACTTAGCTGGGTTTGATGCGTGTGCTAACACCAGATTTGAAAAAGAAAGAAAATATCCATAGGTTCCAACGAAACACACAAATGCAATGGTGGAAAAACAGGGTACTCACCGGTTAACTTCAGATGGTAGTCGTCTTCTTTGGGGCCCCAGTTCTTCGTTTTTCTGTTCAGCCACTTCTTAGTTGCTAAAGGCACAGTTTTAGACGTTTTGACCAAAAGTCGGGTGGATTAGAACAGATAAAAACGATAATAATTCCGAGAGACGAAATCTATGTGTCCGCCATACACGAATCGTTTTTCGCCGTCTTCGCGCAAGTGCGAAATTTGGTACCATGCGCAAGATTACAATTGTGTGTTTTTCAAATACAAAAATTATCGAAATTTTATTTAGCGTGTGCGCTAACATAAAGACACACACAGATAGATTGACGCCAGCAACTTCAACATGCAAAGGGCTTTTATTTATAAAGGACATTTTCTCAACTTCTTCAAATTTAAATCTCAGTGCTGCTGTCAATTTTATTTACGCATTGCTTTGATCGTTGTTTGAAACAGATTACTTTCATGAAGTTATATTGAGTAAAGAAAATTTTGTACCTCGTTGAGAAAGTAAAATTTGAATTTGCAGTCTGAGTAACGGGACTTTCGTTAAGATAAACATTGAGAAAATATATAAGTATGATGCACTTTACTAATTTTATTAAACTAAAACGTGAAATTACCTACGAAAAGTTTTAAGTGCCATTTTGTTAGTCTTAATTAATATTCATAAAACAATTATTAAATATTAGCAATGCATAACATTGTACTGGTCCAGTCTTATATTAGCTAAACATTTCATAAGGCTTTAAAGGATGTATTAGTGACTTTGGCTAACGTTTTTCCAATTGTAATGTGATGGTTGAAATCAGGGATGGTCACAAGAGGAAAACGGAGGCTAACGACCCCTCTTCCTTGGCTTCTTACCGCACCCACTGCTGGGTAAGTGTTTTACAAAATATATAAAATATTTGAATATTTTTCTGCTTAAATTGGAAAAGTTTCTGCGGCGCTGTTAGCTGTAACAGTTTTAGTTTACAAGAAAATAAGATTCTTAGTTACAGTGACACTCCAAGAAAACGTATATTATGTATAGTCCAATTTTTTGATGAGCGGACTGACGTCATTTTTTTGTATCTCTATTTGATACATTGTTTTAGGTAGCGATAATAAATATGTAATAAAAGTCATGTAGTTGATTGTTTCAACTGTTATTTAAAATTAACAACAATGGATTATTTAGTTAGTCCGCTCATTAAAAAATTGTACTATACAACAGGTATATTTTTGCACCACCTTTATTTTAGTTTTAGGAGATCAACCATATTTAAAACCGATCATTTTCTTTCTTCTCAGTTGTTGCTCCTAATCAAACATTTATGTAAACAGAATACCGCTTATGCCTCGTTTACACGAAGAACTAATTCCGTATCTCGACCCAGAATTTTCATAGAAAAGTTACCAAACAAGAATAAGGCTTTAATAATAATGAAAAATACCAAAGACTCTATTATTTCACGCCATTCCCACACCAAAGAAGAAGATATGAACCTACTTATACATTTGAAGCTATTTAATCTGTTTAGATAATAAATTATTTAGCAAGTATAATGCAGTGATTTAAATGAATACGCGAAGAAGACAACCATATCTCGTAGTCATGTTTACAAACTATAGATGTCGCTACAGGCTTGGACCTTCCGGTCAGAAAATAGAACTTGAACAGATCGTTGAATAAGAATTTTGTAAACAAAAGTTAAGTAAATGTCTAAAGCGATAATGTCGATCAACAAAAAGACAATTTCTTGCCAAATAATTTTATTCGTAATACCCATAACGATTCGGTATTAGGGGGATACTGTCGACACCGTTTATGCAAGTTATACCTTACTTATTTTTTTAAAAAGGAACCTAAACGTGTAAATTACGCTGTACTTATGTAACAAAGAAATACTTTAATAGTTATATTTTAAGCGACTTTTCTATAGTTTTATAATAATTTTTTTAAATAAAGATTCTTATAGGTACCTACACTGAAAAAAAAACCATTTTATTACATATTAACAAATATTTGATAAACCAGATTTTTGTTGTGCTCATTAAAATATATTACTAGCAACTATCAGTTAATATCGTTAATAAACATTTTTTAAATTGTTTGAAGTTTTTGTATAATGTATAACGGGTTTTTTTAATTATAACGGTCTGAATTAATTGTTTTTTTTAGTAATTCATAATAATAACAAAAATTTTTTGTTTCTAATAACTGGCGATTTTATCGCCCAATATAATTTTGTTGATACATGAGAATTCTGTTCCGTTCCGATCAATGGAAGAGTCTCTTTTGCAGTTTCTTCGAATTCTTGGCATTCATGAACGGTAAAAATGGTTTTTTCCCCAGAACAAGTAACTCCGGATGAAGTGTCAGGATCCTTTGATGGCATACTGGATGAATCCACATAGGACAATCTCAAAGGTAAGCAACATAGCTTTGTTTTAGGCTTAAAATATTTTAACGGTAACGTTTTTTGTTATTTGAATATTTCAAGAGGTGTAAACGAAAATGTTTTTTTATACCTCTATCAAAAACATGATTTTTAGTAACTGTCTGCAGATAACTAAAGCATGGATTTTTGTTTACCGATTCAAAAAAGCTTTTTTTTTATCACGAGTGCAAAAAAGATTCATGTCCGTTTTTTACTCACAGTTAAAGAGAAATAGCGGAAAATAGTAATATTGAAAAAATCTAATTATTCTTGCTTCAGAGTTAAGCCATTTCCGCCAGTTTTCACCAAGAATTTACGAAACGAAAGCATTTAAAAATATCGTCAAAATATCAAATTGTTAAAGATTAAAACGTCGCAACAATGAACATCACCGAGTAAAAAGACACATCGCTATCGAAACGATTGTTATTTTTTTATTTTTAAGTTGGTATGTTGCGAGAAGTTCTCCTTGTTAACAACTCGCGGCTAAACTGTACTTTTTTTACTCGCGTTTTTACATACCTCGCTGCGCTCGATATTTAAACCAACGCTTGTAAAAAAAGCACTATTTTAGCCACTAGTTGTTAAAACTACTATTTAAGTTTCATCGTAAACCTACTATAAGTTATATGTATGAGGTACAAAGAACCCCCCACGGAATTCATGGCATTTTGGTTGATTGCAGAATTTAATGATATTGTGGTATGTTGTAGATCCCGACCCACTCATCACACTTTAAATAAATCATAATCAAATCTTATGATTAGTTTCAAAGATACAGGGGGATTTCGGAAGTAGTTACTAACATTTCATACGATTTGATTATGGTCTATTTAAAGTGTGATCAGTAGGTCAAGATATTCAACATACCAAAATTTTATTAAAGTCTGCAATCAACCAAGATGCCATGTATTCCGTGCGGGGTCCTTTAGGTATAGGTTTGTACCTTTTTTCAAAACAAAATAAAGAAAGACATAGAATAATTTCTATTAATTAAAGAAAGATGTTAGTTTTTGTAAATTTTCTACTAGTTTCTTTTTTCCAAGAATTTAACTCCATATTTTTTTTACAGATACTTCCTACCTATATAGATGTTAGCACACACGTTACGCATTGGAAAATATTTTAGCAGTAGACTTAGCTGGGTTTGATGCGTGTGCTAACACCAGATTTGAAAAAGAAAGAAAATATCCATAGGTTCCAACGAAACACACAAATGCAATGGTGGAAAAACAGGGTACTCACCGGTTAACTTCAGATGGTAGTCGTCTTCTTTGGGGCCCCAGTTCTTCGTTTTTCTGTTCAGCCACTTCTTAGTTGCTAAAGGCACAGTTTTAGACGTTTTGACCAAAAGTCGGGTGGATTAGAACAGATAAAAACGATAATAATTCCGAGAGACGAAATCTATGTGTCCGCCATTCACGAATCGTTTTTCGCCGTCTTCGCGCAAGTGCGAAATTTGGTACCATGCGCAAGATTACAATTGTGTGTTTTTCAAATACAAAAATTATCGAAATTTTATTTAGCGTGTGCGCTAACATAAAGACACACACAGATAGATTGACGCCAGCAACTTCCCGTCTTAAGCGATCTGTAAGATATGCGACCAGTGACCTTACAAATACGTTGCCAAGATATGTAACACCCGGTTCCCACCTATGCGTTTTCCATGCGCGGTTACCTTGACACAAATAAATTATTACGTGGTCCGATAGGGACATATATAATAGGCAAGTCTGGCACCGGAAAAAAAAAAATTACCAAATATCTGGTAAACCAGATTTTTGTTGTGGTCATTAAAATATATTAAGAGCAACTATTAACTAATATTGGTAATAAATCTTTTTTAAATCGTTTGGTTATAAAAATTATTTAATTTGTTTCTTTAATAATTTGAATTTTTTTAAATATTAATTGCCTCAACTATACATATAATCAAAAACACTCTCATTTTTAAGGTAACAGCACGTCGTTGTAATTAACATGTAATATTCATACTCGTAATGCTGGCAAATATATACTTGTAAGAATAATTGTTAAAAATCTTCATTGTCACAAAAGTTTTTTGTATAATGTATAATGGGATTTTTTAATTATAACAGTCTGAATTGTTTTTTATGATTAATTGGATTGCCTTTGCTAAAGCTAATGGTCAAACAGGATATAAAAAATAAATTATTTAGCTACACAAACAAAAATTTGTGAAATTTACTACACACAAGAGTTCAGGCATGATTGCTGTATCTTGCAAAAAACCGGAAATACATATTTTAAACTCTGAATGGAAGAAATCAGGAAGGCGTACCCTGCCTGTTTTCTCGCAATATCGTTTTTAAATTACTCAAAAAATACTACATGCTTACCTCTAAATTTCCATTTCAAGTGCCTCATGCCCATACACATGTAGCAGTTCTTCCAACCACGGTATTTTTGAGGTTCTCACGTTACCTGTTTTTATATACAACCAACTGCACAGACCACACGTTTGATCTTATCATTGACGGCATCTGACTAGTGACTATTCATTGACGGCTAGCAGGGTAGCCACCGATCGGGTGTGCTCGGTAACTAGCCGAACACATTGAAATACTTGTCTCTTGGGAAAAGAACTTCTATCATGGACTGAAATAATTTCTTTTAAATTTCTAACAAGTGGTGAGCATACTCTTCTTGACAGATAAAATAAAACCATGATATTAGGAATCTTGTTCGGAGGAATCCTAAGTTCTATATTGGAGGAAAAAGATATAATGCTAAAATAAACTGAAATATGACGAAAAAATAAAAAACAAGATAATTTGGGATCTTGTCTCAAGCGAAGTTTTTTTTCAGTGTGGTATTAAATATCTAATTAATTATTACCAAAACGATTTTCTTTTAATTAACAAATACTTTTTCCTAATTTTGAAATTTATGAGTTGTTACCTGAAAAAAAATATGTAATAAATATGGACAATATCTTTGGTTACTATTACTAAATGTTTGTTATTGTTACAAAATTCTTCTTTTGGTATACCTAAAACATCTAAAATTCTCTATGATCATCTACCCTATTAATAGTTCTTGTAAACTACAGCCGGCCGAACGTAACCGACAGTAGCGTTTGCTTTGTTGATATTTGAACTTCGGGGTTATGAATATTTCATAACGCATCGTGTTCTTCTATTTTCCCCGTATGAATTGCGACCGCAGATTTTGCTCTTTTGATAACATTTACTTGAAAATGGCGCGCCGTTTTAAAACAATAGAAATCAATTCCTTATACATGGTGTTTTGAACGCCTCTTAAGCGCTTTTATACTCGTCGAAAAGGGGTTTTGCTTTCTCTTTTTGCTTGCGAGAGGAAAATTGTTAAACATGGATTTATCTAAAAAGGAGAGTTATTATTAAGACAATATAGTAAATCTTAAATGTCTCTGTGGTAGGCAAGCACATCATTTAGTTGACCTTTATTTCGTTGATTTCAATGACTCAAAGTGATTTTAACTGAAATAGCTTATATATTTTATTAGCATTTTCTTAAACAAAAAATATATTATTTAGAAGTTTCTTTTGTAACTTTTATATCAAATCTAACCCCATTGTTTTAGAATAATTTGTATTTTATAATTACCCATCCTCCCTCAGCAACTCGTTCCCGAGTGGTCGACCAGCAGCAGAAATTTTTCGGGCTCTATAATAAAAGCCTCAGGGCTATTTGCACCACTCAGTTTAGTCTAGGGTTAGAATGTGACTTGCAGAATTTTGGAGAGATATTGCAAGTGACATTCTAACCGCCTACTTAACTAAGTGGCCAATTAACTGGCTAATGCTATTACCAATCAATGCACTTAATCAAATATAGCCTTGTAATAACTATCCATTCTCTTAAAATTCAAACGCAATTAATTTACGTACCAAAATGTTTTCTTAAGGTCGTAGTTACAATCTGGGGAAATTTTTAAGCAACACTGTACGGCAAATCAATTTAACTACGTCGACCTGATTTTTTTGCAAAATTTTACCCAACTACGTATTAAAGTGAACCGAATGTTTCTATGCGAATTCCTAGTAATCCCAGCGAGCCAGTAGAGTTCTCTTGGTTCTTTGATAGCCCGCGCAGCGCTAGGCCTTTTTCGTAGGGCGACTGCACACGCGGATTGGTTTCATATTTGTTTTAGAACAATGTTTTTGAAAACAAATTTTTGAAAGATAAACATAACCTCGAATGGTTTTCTGTCAGAAAACGTAAAAATACTCTTAAACTCCGACTCGATTTAAAGTTTGTTGACAAAACACCCGCAGTTACCATGGAATCGTATAAATTCTGCGAACTATCGGCCAACACTTGAAATGCTTGATTGATTGATCGGTTTTATTTTCCGGAGTGCACAGGCTTTTCGAAAAAAGGAAACTTAGTTTTTATTTTCGCTAAAGCAAGAAAATATAAAAAGAAAAAGTATAATCCAGAGGAAATTGTAAGTATTTCCCTATTTTAGTTGTAAATCGGGTTTGTTCTAAACCGCAATTATTTTGAGGCTTTTGGGATAGATGACAGCACCAGAAATGCTTCAGATACTTTCGTTTAGCATTTAAAAATAATCACCCCTGCAAAATTTCAGCTAATTCTGATGTTTAGTTTTCCCTGTGCACTCTGGCAAAAGATTAAAAAATTAAAGAATAAGGCGTTGCCAGTTGTTCTTTTTTTTACTTAAAATCTGGGGAGAAACTATAGCCTTAAATGAAATAATAAATATAAATCTTACTAAGCACTTGGCTAAATCATTTGTATTAAGTACCTCGTATAATGGTATCAACAAAATGTGTAGTTGCTCTATATGAGCAACTTATTTTTAAATTAAGTATTTTTTTCTGGGTAGAGACCAAATTAAGATTTTTACCTTTACGTTTATACAGGGTTGTTGGAATAGGGTTCTTCTAAAATTCCGATTCGAGTTAAACATTAAAAATTCATGAGCCATAAAGAAATGGTCATTTACTTTTTCTAAAATTGTTATAAATTTCATTTAGTATATTTTTTTAGAAGAATTCAGCACTTTTATATCTAAGGCAGTAGCAAACACATACAATTGTATTTTACCGCCCAATAAATTATAAATCTACTTTTTTTAAATTTTTTATTATTGTTTTGCAACACTTAAATTCGATTTATAATAACCAATTCACGAATTATAGTCATAGGTATGTACTAAATAGCACATTACAGACCTAGGCTCTAAAGTGGTATTTTAAATTCTGAAACAAAAAGGTTATAGCCCGACTAACGGGAGGCTATAATTTGTCGAGAGATTTAAAAATACTTTATTCCTGAAATGTATATACTATTTTATGCACTTTAAGATAGGTAAAATGTTAAAGAAACAAATATTAAATGCACTTAAAAGGTAGGTACTCTATTTCTAAAGCGTCATCGAAAGGACTGATTGTTACCATGCATACCTCATTATGGTACTATGATGATCGAGGTGGTACAACACCGTTCTCAACTAAAAAGCCAGTTAACTCATTTTCGTTTTAGTATCCTTTGGCCTATGATCGGTGCCATATTGACATCAAACTGACAGAAAATCCATGTTTTACTTGTCAATTTGGTTATAAAAATGGCAGCCACAGTAGGCTAAAGGGCACTGAGGCAGTAGGCTTTTTAGTTGAGAACGGTGTTGGGTGGTATTGGATGATCCAGATTATGATTGTCACTGTCAGCTGAAAATTTGGGTGTGTTGTGACAAGCAACTAAGTAAATAAAAGCCACTCGATAAATATTAGTCAAACACGCCACATCGACTGAAAGACGTTGATCGCGATGGAACAAATACCGAGAAATCCTGGAGAACAATAAAAAAAGAGTTATCAAATGGTGTAAAGAACGGAACGTAGAAGAATTTACAGAAGTTAAGGTACTACTAGCATATTTTTTGAAAACGTCAAAAAAGCTTAAAGCGTGTGGGGAGTATATTCGATGATAAAAGCCACGATTGCGACAGACATGGGCGTCGAATTTAGCAAGTTCACCAAACTAACAGCTTCTAATATTGTTCTAAACACGTTACAGTGTTGTAAAAATAAATTTCTAAATTTAGCTTTTATTGCAAAGAAATTTACTTTAAATCCCTTAAATAACATTTTAAATATCTAGGGATTTAAAGTACCACTTTTGTCCCCGAAAAGAGAGATTTAAAGTACCTTTTAAATCCCCAAAGTGGATAAAGGTGGTAAATCAAAATTGCTAAGGATTTGGTATAAAAATAATAATAAAGCAGAATTATTATTATTAAACGTGTTGTATACAGATTCGCATCAAGATAAAAAGCTCCAATTTGGCCCGTTTGATTATAATTTGTTATTTTTCTATAACTAAAATCTTAATTTACGTAAATTTTAAAACTATACATTATTTTCCTTGTTAGCTTTTGTATAACGCCATAATAATTTCAAAGAACTCTTTGCGATCTAGACGAAGCCTTTGAAAACTTAAGACAAACATCTCAAAGTTGATTAATGTTCCTTTTTGGAAAGCGTCAACTGAAAATTTCTAATAAAGTCAGCTATATCCAGTGTAAAAATACAGGCGCTCTATTAAAAGTTCTCATTTGAGATATAAAGGAAACACATAAGGAGCACGTATAGCTCACATATTATTTACCGATGTACAAGGTGTCCCATTTTCGAAGGGATTCAATGGGAAACTCCGTTGGTATTGAAGATAGAGAAATGCCGTTTTCGCATTATTGTCTTACTTTTTTCAGTTTTAAGAAATGGTATTAACAGATTTATTCTGTCCCTTGTAGTTTTTGAGCTACAGGGGAAAGTTGAAAAATGATCAGAATTATCAATGTATGATATCTCCCTTAATTCAATAATATTATTAATTTATTAATTATAATTGAGTTCTGTAATAATATGTGTGGCAATCTCTTTAGGAAAATACAATGGTCTTTTCGAAATTTTAATCCGACGTTTCGTTTCGTAGATACCATCTTCAGGATCAAAAAGTTAAATACGGACCAAAATATATTACTTCATATTTTAGTTTCTTTTTAAGTTTCCTAATAAAAAATATATATTTTATTTTGAAGTTTCGATCCCGAAAAAATCATCTTCAATGCATTTTTTCAACTACTATATAGTAGACCTGGACAACCAAGATATTTTATATGAACATCACGCCGGTGAACCAAATAAAACCGGAAAAATTGTTTTATGCTATAACTTTACCAATTGTATGATAAGACAAACAAGCCTTTCGAAAAAAAAACATTCGATTTGCGGCCATATTTAAATCCAACATGGCGGAGAAGATCGAATGCCTACCCCTTTTAAATCTCTTGCAGGTCGACAAGTACCATTTATACATAATGAAAAAAACAAGTTGTACATTTGATTTTATGCGTCATTTTAAATTTATATGTGGCGGCAAAGTGATCGTTTTCTTTTAAAAGGCTTATTTGTCTTATCAATAGCTTTTTTTTATTAAAATTGGTAAAGTCATAGCAAAACTAATTTGTCCGGTTTTTTCGATTCACCCGGTATGTTTATATAATATATCTTGGTTGTCCAGGTTAACAATATAGTAGTTAAACATAAATGGTCTTATAAAAAATAGGTGAAAATGAGATGGGACCGTTCCAAAAAAAATATTAAAAAATTGATATTTTATTACCAAACAAAGTTAAAAAGAAACTAAAATATGAAGTAAAACATTTTGGTCCGCATTTAGCTTTTTGATCCTGATGATGGTATCCACAAAACGAAACGTCGGATTAAAATTGTAAAAAAACCATTCTGTTTTTCTAAAGAGGTTGTCACAAATAACCGAAGATATCATAAATTGGTAATTCCGACCATTTTTCAACTTTCCCCTGTAGCTCAAAAACTGCAAGAGACAGAATAAATCTATGAATACCGTTTTATAAAGCTCAAAAAAGTAAGTAATGCAAAAACCGCATGTCTATCTTCAATAACGACGGAGTTTCCCGTTGAATTCCATCGAAAATGGGACACCCTGTACAGTTCAAAATTCGATGATTTTGGGGGGTTTCGGATATTTAAAGCAAAAAGGAAAAAACTGACCCCCCACTCGCGAAGCATAATTTTTAAGAAAAGTTAAATGGGAAAGCTGCATCTTAATGGTTCAAGCCATTTTCGAGCTATGGGACTTTTTGAGAAGTCTGCATTTTGTCATGGAATCTATAATTTTTTTATTTTTGAAAATTTCTGTTTGGTGTAAATGGCTTTTTTGTAGATTTTTTAAAGCAGAATTCGACTGTCAAACTGAATTTTATCCGAGATTTTACCTGTCACTTTTAGTTTTTGAGAATAACAAAAGGTTGGTATATTTCTTATGGAATGACCCGTTTTTATTTAATTTTTAAAATAGGCTTAAAATTCCTTTCAAAACGATATATCACACTTTGTGTTTAATTTTTAGTATTTTTTATATATTTTAATGTTTTTATTACTTATTCATTTTTTTATTATTATCTTATTCATTTCTTCACTTACTTTCTGCAAAAATAGAAAATAAAAAATCAAAAGAAAAGTGAAAATATTTAAAGCAGCTATTAAAGAAATAATAGTTACAAAGTATGGTACATCATTTTAAAGATAATTTTAAAAATTAAATAAAAAAGTCGTCACTGGATAAAAAAATATCAACTTTGACAGTCGCATTATGCTTTAAAAAATCTAGAAAAAAGACATTTACCCTAAACAGAAAATTTTGCAAATAAATAAGCAAAATAGACCCCATTCGAAAACGCAGACTTTCCAAAAACTCCCGTAGCTCGAAAACGGCTTGACATATTAAGATGAGGGTTTCACCTTTAAACATCTCGAAAACCCCAAAACCATCGAATTTTGGACACACTGTAATTGTTCTAGGAAATAACGAAAGAGCTTCCTCTAGACGAAATAGTTATTTACCTAACAAGTGCGGAAAGTTATAATTTTCCGCACGCGTTAGGTACAACATTTTTCCTACGAGCGTGCGGAATATCAAAATATTTTGTCATTAGTTTAGTTAAAGCTCGCAGACAGTATATCAGGGGTGCGTTTGAAAATTGTCGCCCCAGGGTAAAGGTTATACTTCGGCTAGCCCAAAACCGTTCGAAAACGACCGAAATCGAAAATCAAAAGAAGATCTCCCGAGGTGTGCCAGAATCGCCGTGGTCTTGAGCTGGGTAAAAGTTACCCGCGCCTGCGCAATAGCGTGTTGACCTAAGTAGTGTATTTTTATTGTTTTCTTTGTTGGTCTGGGTGAACAAAAAGTGTATTTTAGACAAAAATAATATTATTTGGAGCAATTTATATTGCTAATAATTTCTTCCCATAAACTGAAAGAAAATTAACTTTCAAAACAAAGCCAACACCCAAGTTCAAAAATTCAAGAGGATATTCACGCCAGGGTGACTGTGCTGATTTTTAATGACGTCATAAACATTGCCTTACCCTAACCTCGCCTCACCATCACCGTTTGTTTTCAAACCCAGCCCTCTTCGTTTCGGCTATTAAGAAGGCTCTGCCAAGCTTGTACGGTTCACGCTCAAAGCTAACTCGATTATTTTTTTTCAGAAGCGCCCGTTCCCTGCTCAAAGGCAGTTGTATGAAAGTGTAGGAAGGTTCCTTCGATAGGCCCGTTATTGGTCGATATCAAGGAGGTGATTGTTTCCGTGCGAACTTTCCTATAAAATTCAAGAATTATATAACTTGGCAAACAGAGCATTCGTGCTACAATGGCCGGAAAAGTTTCAAAATATAAAGTTGGAAAAAATATCTCCAACAGGTCAAGGTAACAAAAATTGAAACTGAAAAGTTGTTTTAAGATACCCCGGTATGATTATAATAATTTAAACCTACACAGAAAAGTTGCTTCCGAAAACATAATAATATAAAACATTTTGTAAGTAGACGTACGTTTTAAAATTGTTTAATACATAGGGAAGCTCCACAAATTTATAGGCTAAACAGTTGATACTTTTGGGCTAAATCGTGGTCCAAATCATTTAATATTTAGGACAAATTGAGTCAAACAATTTTTCTTTCAGTTAAAACCTATCCAAAATAAAATCAGTATAAAATACAATGGTTTTAATTTAAACTTTTAAAAAAATTTACTCGCAAGCTTCCTTAAGCTTTTAAATATTAAAAAAAATTAACCCCATTTCCCTCGATTTAAAGATTGATAGGATGAAAAAAAAATCAAACACAAACATTATTTTCGACATTATTTCAATTTTGAATTGTAGATTCTAAAATTATCTACGTTTTTGTTTAAAAATTAAAAATAACTTTCTATTTGTTTCAAGATCCTTAACAAAATATTTTAATATTTATATACATTAAGATATGCGGTAGATTTAATAACCATAAGGGCATTAAAAATTACCGCAACTTATCCCTTGTGCAGCGATTGAAAAGCAAATTGTATTTTGATTGATTACGATTCGAGGATCAAATATGTTTATTGTCATGTACCGCCACAGATCTCTTTACATTATTTAGATTAAAACGTAAACATCTGGAAAATTGGTTACATTTTAAACTCTATTGCAGTAATTGGTATTTTTAAAAATATGACGTTTGTCGTTAAGTTCACTTTTTCTACTATCTTTTCCGATTCACTGGAGAAGTCAGTGCTTTTTGTAATTTTTTTTTCGTAAAAACGTAGATGTTTTTTTATTATGACATTTTCTTATTAAAAATTGAATAAATATTTTAAATATGCCATGCAAAATTGTTTAAGGGTGAATTAGAATAAAAAATGCGCTTCTTTCAATTAGTTAATCTAAAAAACTGTTAATCAAATTTTGTATCGTGAAAGCTTAAAGCATTATCCCGAAAATATTTACGTGATTTTGCATAATTTTATGTTTTACACATACTTTTACGTATCCTAAAAATCTTTAATTTACGGTCAACATAATCGATTATTTTAAAAAAGTAAATAAAACAAGAATCATATATTTTTTTGAAAAACTACGCGAAAAGTCTGTGGGTGATACCAGAAGCCTCTGCTGTGCAACATTTTCTTATTTTTTATGTGCAGTATATCTGTTCAACAAAGCAAACTCTTTTTAGGATTCAAATTCACTTTTAAACTCTTAGATTTGGAGTAAAACGACAACGGCAACCATAAGTGTCACCCATCCTGACATAAGGAAAAGGAGTTTGGTTGAAACACTAAATAATAGACTCTGATAATGATTTATTAAAGTCCAAAGTGCTTAGCCCCCTCTAAAAAATTTTTTTCCAAAAATAAAAGGAACGTCTCGTTTATATTCTGCCACTGATACTAAAACTCGCGCTGTTGGCTGCCCCGCTCTAAATACTTCTGGGGCAGCCATGAAGTGATGAGCGTATATGGCAAGAGTATGGTGCGCGTAATTGCTGCCCATTTCCCTGCTCACTGTCACGAAAACTTAATAATAATAGCTATTTTCTTAACAAGTGCGGAAAATTGAATTTTCGGCATGCAACTGCCGTTGACGGAACGACACGCAGCGAAGTTCTGTCAAGTGGTTAAAAAAGGTTTTCGAACGTGTTAGGAATAATTGTTTTTCTACGAGCGTGAGGAAAATACCCTGAAAATTATTTTTTAACATTTTTATTTAAAACAATATTTATTCACTTTTTTATATTATAATTAATGGTAAATATACAATGATTGGCACTATTCAAATTTAAAGCAGATGTTAGTTGGTTGCGGTTGCCCAATTAAGATTGTGGGTCCTGTTGTACAGGGATAATTACTTTAGTAGACTGCAGCTCGTTTATGGATTCTTGATGCCCAGTTTGTTTGTGTTGTACAAGTGCACTTGTTTCACTTGCAGAAACCAGTTGTGTAACTTTTTCTGATTTGGATGCTGAAACAAGTGCACGCATTGGCTGGAGAAGATTTCAATATTCAATATTTTCCTTGCGATGAATTTTTGATTTTCGACGGATTCATTCAGGTAACCTTTGGCTACTTTTGGGATTGCCATCCTCCATGGCGCTTCAAGTTCGTTATGAGCACTTCAGCATCTGCAAGGGCAGTGGCAGAGGACTTTCGATAGCAATATTCAGTAAACTCTTCTGGATTCGGAAGACGTAAATATGCCGCTACCTCAGATGGCATTTTTCCAAATTTATTTATGCCGACGCACTGGATACTACATTCCTCTTTGCGATATTGGACAAAAAACCTTTGATGTGTTGTAGTTTTTATTCTAGGTAATGCATATTTTCTTACCAAGTTCAAAATTTTCTCTCCATTGATCACAAAACTTCGGCTTGTGTGCGTTTTGTTGTCGGCTATTTTAACAACAATCATAGATTTTTCCAGCTGCACGTTTTCAAGTAACAAGTTCGTTAATTCTTCCCGTCTGCACGCTCCTACTAGCCCGTAAATTGTTGCCACTTTAATAAGAAGGTAAATTTCATCGGAAGCGCGGTAAATAAATTTCTCTACGTCATTTATGGTTAAAATTTTTGATTTGTTTGGTCTAAAGCCAACCATTTTTCTCTTGAGAAAAGCAATTAACTTGAAATGCCTATTAATATCCGCATTTTTCTTAGGCTTGAGGATACTTTTCAACATTGAGTACCTTGACCAGAGTGTGAACAGTTGACACGATATCGATAATTCGTGAAAATAAGCTAGGAAAACTTCTTCCTTTTGAAAATTCGTGTTTTTCTTGTCCAAACTCCATTTACAAAAAGTGTTGAACTCTTTCTTACAACTTTTTCTGGATTTATCTGGAAACAAATCCTCTTTTGCAAATTCAGCCGCCAAAAGAATCTCGTCAGGTACCAGGTACCTCTTCTACCGAATCTTCGGTAATTTGTTCATTGGAAGTCATTTAAATTTTTTTGGCACTGACAAATAAATGCATAAACAACTGATTAGTCACCAAGGCATTTCATAGGCAATATGATGAACAGAAACTTCGAATCAGTACATGCTTTTCGAAATTTGACATATCGGTGTAGAAACATTTTTCCACACCGTGCGGAAAAATTTTTCGACACCGTGCGGAAAAATGTTTCCACACTTTGCGGAAAAACGAATTTTCTGCACTAAAAATAGTGTAGAAAATGCGATTTTCCGCACGCTCGTAGAAAAAATTACTTTCCAATAAATCATCTCATTGAGTTTTATATTATTTAATATTAATACCTCATTGTTACTCTGCTACTGCTACTCGCGCTGCCCGCTGACCAGCTCTAAATTCTTCTGCGGTAGTCTTAAACGTATGTTAGGAGCATGGTTAGCACGACCTAAGTAACGATTTTTAATTGCCTTAGTTGCCATAACTAAGAAATACGCTAAAATTAACGTTGCACAAAGTACAAAAACTAGTTATTTAATAATAATAAAACGTTTTTATTAAAGAAAAAGAAGAAAGGAATCTTATATAAAGCAAAGCTTAGCTTTGCCACTCTGCCACTTAACTCTATACAACATCTACATGCAATTTTGTTACAGGAGTAAACCTTACTTATTAAAAAAAAACAAATTATATAATAAACACATACACACCTTTATTAATAAATTATTTTTTATAGTTTAGTTGTTTTAATACTTTTATTTATTTTTTTTTTTGTTTTTGTGTAGTTCTAAGAAATATTGGCTTGTTTCAAATAGGTGTTTTTTGATGAATGATTTTTAAAAAAACTGTACGGTACTTCTATACATGAAGTAAGTTACAAGAACGTACATTTATTTTTTAAATATTCCAGAAAACATGTACAGACAACGTTGTATGTTAAGTTCAAATATTGAATTTTGACGATGTTTTTATTTTAATTTTAAGCCATTTTAGTTCCTTTATTTTAGAAGATACTCGATCATGTTTACGTAAGCCAAATATTAGTCCACAGCAGGTGTTTTGAACTTTTTGCAGTTTTATTTTATCTAGGGAATCCAGAGCAAAGCCATATATAAAATTGCAGTAATTTAAATGTGACAAAACAAGTGACTCACATAATTGCTTCCGAACTTTCATAATAAGGAAATCTTTCTCTCGTAAATTAGTTTTAGTTCACAGTATGTGCGTTCTAGTATTTTTTTTATATGAAGTTTAAAATTAATTGATGTATCAAGTTGCAAGCCCAAATATTATAATAATACTAAAGGGAATTTGGTTTGTACAACGGCCTCTATGATGGACGAGAAATCGACGCCACAAGGTTGTTATTAACGATTTGTGGACAACTGGTCGTAAATTTAAAGTTGCAACTAGTTGCGACGTCCCTACTACCATCGCAGACAATTTCGTCGCAGAGCCAAAACGTCGCAAACATTTGCGCCTCGGGTTCATTTCGCCGCAGAAGACATTGCGACGTGGCCACTAGCTTCGCAGGCAATTTCGTCGCAAATCCACAACGTCGCGAATACATTCCGTCGCTTTGGATATTGCGACGTGCTGTACGTGTGTATGACACAGCGTCGCATTTTTTTATAATCTTAAGAGATACCTACTGCTTCATTATTTTCTTAATATTTGTTTTTTCATTGTTAATTTTTGAAAAAAATCTTAAAATGGATGCAAAAATAACTTTGCTTCAAATGAAAAAGGGGACAGTGGCGCTATTTAAGAATTACTTGTTATTTTTATATTTCCCTACCCAGCACCCCAAATTCTCCACTGGTCCCGTAAGCTTCTGATAATTTAATACGCTATTTTGTTGTATGCGACGGAATATATTTGCGACGTTGTGGACTTGCGATGAAATTGTCTGCGACGCTAGTGTGCATTTCGTAATGTCCTATGTGATGGAGAGGATTCGCGATCCAATTGTTTGCGACGAAGTGGATCTGCGACGAAATGGTTTGCGACGATAGAGGGGACGTCGCAATGTCCTATGCGACGGGGAGGATCAGCGACTCCATTATTTGCGACAAAGTGGATCTGCGACGATAGTGGGGACGTCGCAACTGCTTGCGACTTTAAATTTAATAAACAACCTTTTGCATTTGTAAAGAACATTTATCTAAAATATGTTTTCTGGTAATTTTTGTACTTTATCTATTATTTTTTTTAACATCTTTTTAAAGAAAAATGTGTCTACCGCAAATCATTATTAACTAGGGTAAATTTGGCAACTCTCTAACAACGTTTATTTTTTATTGAAATATTGTGAGGTTTTCTACAGTTAATTAATTTACGTTCTTCCAACGTTTTTTTTTTTACGAGACAATTTTGGCCAAATAATCAATGCAGTTGCCAATTTCACAATATAACTGTATGTGACAACTATATAGGGAATCTCTTTAGTCGCAAAACAGTTAGATGTTCAGTAAACCAAGAAAGGATTATTGCCGCCATACTGTTTTTCCCTGATTTGCACCGCTACGCCATTTGTGTAAATTGTAAAAAAAAAAATTTTCTTTTAGACTGGCTATAGTTTAAAATAGGTTTAAGGCATTTTTGAAATTTTCAGTATTTAAATAAAAAAATAATTTAACAAAAAAATGAGAAGGATTAGAATAGAATATCTTATATTTCCTGATTTAAATCGATTGCACAAAATTACAATATGGAAATCCTCAATGAATTTTATATAAAAAAGAGAGTGTTTCAAACACACACAAAAAAAAACCTACATAAATATTTTACAATTAGATATCCTAAGATATATGGTCTAATGTTTGTTATAAATTATATACTTGTAACCTACCAGTGGTTGATACAAACACAAAATCACCAAGAAAGCCAAACATAAATTAATTTAAAAATACTTAAAAATATAATATCACATATCTGAGTTTAGTTAATTTTTAGAAACATAAAATAAAGTAAATATTAATAAAAACAAATCAATGTTAAATTTTGGGACAATCAATTTTACCAATTTAAAATGTAACCCATAATTATTTGATACAAATACAAAACGGCAGCAAAGCCAAACATAAATACATTTAAAAATACTAAATAATATAAATAAGATGAAGTAAATAATAATAAAAATAAATTAATGTTAAATTTTGAGACATTTAGTTTTACAAATTTAAAATAAAAATATATATTTGATAAAACAGTATTACAATTTTAGGACTCGACAGCCCGCTTATTTTTTAAAGATAAAATATCCATTTTTGACAGAAAACTAAGGATCGTTGGTAAATTTAGTGGATTGTAACTTTAAAAATCCACTTTAATGTTATAAATTAACTGTAAAGTTACCTAGCTATTTATTTTTGAAGTAATAATAAATGGTGTTTGGAAATTAGTCCATTTGTGGTTGCAGACGTGAAAGTCTGGATTTCAAATCAATTATATTAACAAAAATATTATCCAGAAGGCACTTTAGTCGTAGTCGCTTTTACGACGGTGTGGAAACATTGCACGCGACTCTAGTCGCAGGCAACGTCAACACAACTCAAAAAATCTCCGCCACATTGGTGCAAAGCAAGTTGAGAACGTTTATAGACCGTTGTCATGCAACGGTAACGTTAAAACGTCAGTAAATTGTTCCTTGGGGAGTGACGTCTTTACATACACGCGCTGCCTACTTCCGTGATGACTGCCAGAGAAGTGGGAGTAACATAAATATCTGGGGGTTAAACAAATTTGATACTGATAAAGTAATTGTTCAAGTTGATAAGAAAACCCCAACAACATTTACCAGTTCTAGCAGGGTATTATGTAGCTATAAGCAGTGATTCCTTACAGTCACTTGTTCGAAAAATAATCGAGAAAGGCGATACTTGTTTATGATTATCCACACCCAATATATTTACTTGCTGGGTGCTGCCGTGTTTATTAAAAATCTGAAAATTTTTCCTCGCTCATCCATTTTACTAGATTAGTTAAAAAATACACGAAAATAATTCAAGCCAAGGGAGATTTTAAGTGACCATTATCCAGGCAATCTCAATAATATTTAAAAACATATTTTCTTTTTTTTCGAAACGTTGCGTTGGCGTTTGGCAACGTGAATGTTTTTTTTTGTTTCATGGAATTAAGATGTGTTCACACACGACTAAAAAGTTTTCAAATTTGTTTTTTAAATCATTTCTGAGACTGTAAAAGAACTATTACTTTTATTTATTTCAATCGTTTTCGTATGTTCAATAGGATAAATATGGAGACAGGATATCGCCCTTTTTAATTAGAAATTTGTATTCGGTAGAATTGCCTAATTTTTTTATATGTTGAAGTACTCGCCCTAAGAAAATTTTTGTTTCATTGCGCCAACTCTTTACCCCACCTAGAAGTAGCCGAAAAGTGACGTCAAAGTCTTCGATTTTGCAGTTTTTATCAATTTTTGAATTATTGTACTGACCTTATTTGCAAACCGACCAATTTTGTTTTTTATTTTGAATTTGTCATAACTGCCTTTTTAAAATAAAATTTTAAACGTCAAAAGTTCATTGACGTCTTGGATCCGCCGTATTCACTTTTTTATTTCTTATCTGATTTAAACGAAACTTTTTCTAAATTATAAAACGTTTCCACTGTAGCCACAAAAAATATTAAAAGTGATCCACAATAGACCCAATAGTGGTCGCAGTGGACAGTGCCATACTGGCACACTCACAAACGAATCAATCAATCGCAACGTTTCCAAGACACCTAATTGTGACAGAAAACTGACATATGTCAGTCTCCATCTTGCGTCGGCCATATTGAACTCCGTTATTTTTTGTCCGATTTAAATAAAACCTTTTTTGCACATAAAGCATTTTTAACAATATCCAAATTTTATCAAAAATTGACATATGTCAGTAGCAATCTTACAAGGGCCATGTTGAACTTTGTTATATTTTGCCCGATTTAAACATAACTTTTTATACATTTTAAAGTTTTCTAATATTACTCAAACAGGACGCAAAATGGACATAAGTCAGTAGCCATCTTGCGTCGGCCATATTGAACTTTGTTGGTTTTGTCCGATTTGAACAATACTTTTTTGCACCTAAAACGTTTTTAACAATATCTAATTTTGACCCAAAATTGACATCTTTCAATTTTGCGCCCTATTTAAGTAATGTTAGAAAATATCAAAATGTATAAAAAGTTTCGTTTAAATCGGGCAAAATATAACAAAGTTCAATATTGCTCTTGCAAGACGGTTACTGCCATACATCAATTTTGGATCAAAGTTGGATATTGTTGAAAACGCTTTATGTGCAACAAAAGTATTGTTTAAATCGGAAAAAAAAATAATGAAGTTCTGTCACAGTTAGGTGTCTTGGAAATCTTTTGTAATTTTAATTTTGCAATTTTAACTTTTAATAGAGGAAAATTAGATTTTGGTCGGTTTCCAAATAAGGTCAGGACAATAATTCAAAAATGGCTCAAAAGTGCGATTTCGACAACTTTGACGTCACGTTTCGAGTAATTCTGAGAGGGGTAGACAGTTGGCGCAATGAAACAAAAATCTTCTTAGAACGAATACTTCAACATATAAAAAAATCAGGCAATTCTACCAAATACAAATATCCATTTAAAAGGGCGATATCTTTTACCAGAATTCTTTAAATTTTATGTAGATCAGCCTTTATTATTATGAGCGTCGATGTCAAAAAGAGGTATGTCCGTCTAAAACTTTTACTTTGCGGATATACCCTAGCACTAATTATTTCTACGAGCTCTCAAAGTCGTTGGAGTATGGGCTGGCAAATTTTTTGTTTATAATTTGCAGCAGTGCCTATGGCCAAAATGGTTCAAGTTTCGTCGTGGTACCGCTATTTAGAAGACTTTTATTCAGATCAATGACGGTGTGATTTACTAAAAGGGTTTAGTCTATTTTAGAATGGTGCTAAGTTTAAGTGAAAATTTTGTTTTTAAGCATTTGAGTTTTGGACATAGTTTGATTTATAAGAAAAATTTCAATAAATTTGTTTATGGAATAATCATCACAGACACAATTTTTGTTGGATTTTAGAACAAAGTTTCAATTTAGAAGAAAATAAAATTAAAAATTTTAAACCCACGCGGGGTTTAAATAGTACACACTCTGTAGAACAAATTCTTACACTTGTTAATTAATTTCTCCGATTAATGATTACTGTCAAACAACGATTTAGGTGGGTAGTAATAAAATAAGGAGTAGATTAGTTTTGAATTTATTTAAAAGGTATTTTTATTTATGAAATATATTAAAAAACTTAAGTGCAAGTTTTGTTTACATTTTTGTCACTGTTGAAATATCAGTTTTTAAATATTAGCTGCATTCAAATCACAAACAGCGAGTTTCGATCTCTTACGTCTGTTTGTACCTTGGCTTGCACCAAAAACTACAGCTTTTAAATGAGTGGACTTTGAGTAAGGAGAGTTTTCTTGACTGAGCTTTTAGATAACCCCAATGTTTTAATTTCAGTTTGTAAATAAATTAATATAGTTGTTTTGGGTTTTTTTTATTGGTATATTTTTCGTGCATAATCAGTAACATTCACTTATGTTTGTTTTGTCTCGTAGTGCCTTTATAAATATATTTTTTGTGCTAAAAACGGGTCCAAAATATGTCGTTTTTCTGGTCAAAATTGAAGATGTTTTATTAGTTAATGCTATTATTAGTTGAAGTAAATTAATCCTTGTAAAAACGGTAACTTAGGGAAATTATAAACGAACTTGCTACAAAACAATCCTTTCTGGGGTATATTATAACCTCAAACTCAGATAATGAAGCTATTATATGCCAAATTTTTGGCGTATTCACCATTTGCCATTTTGAAAGCCGTAAAAAAATAGTTTTAGGGAATTTTTTCTTAAAATATGGTATATTTTAAATAAAAAGGCAGTTTTTCAGTGGTATTTTGCAATAACAATACAACACAATCAATAACTTTGTGTCTTTTTTGTATGGGTAAGTGTTTTTTGAAAATTGATTTTAAAATTTAGTACCCTCCATAAATGTTAACAGTTAGACCTCGGGGGGGTGGGTGCTACTTTAGATCTTAGTAAATCTCACTGTATATTTTTATTAAACGAGCCCAATATATAAGAATCGCCGACGTTTAAAAAGTGGAAAATGGAACACATCACAAAGGGAAAATCAAGCGGGAAAATTGCAGCCCACAAATGGGCTTTCTGTGTTGATTTTAGCTTTATTTAAATAAATCACTTTATTTCGTCTTAAGTTAAGACTCTTAACTAATTCCGTATGACAAAGATAGCATACAATAAACAACTAGTTAAACAAAGATAGCCGTCTCTTTATTTCTGAAACCTACAATACACAAACAAGCTCTACAAGTTGCATATCCACTAGTCTCGATCACAACTACGTTTACGTTTGAACGCATAGACCTTTTGGATCTGTCACAAACTAACCACAAAAAATATTACATCTGCCATTGTGTTTTTAGACAAAAATTCAAATCTATTTTCAACTTGCTAAAAGGGCATATATAAACGCATTTTTAAACCTATTACCCATACTAGCAATGTTTGTTGTTAGTTTGTTGGAATGACGTCAAAATTTGCGCAAAGAAACGCAACTTATATAAACGGAAGGAAATATGATTTCAAAATTAAGTTATCTACGACTGTCAAGGACACACAAAAGACCGATGTTTGACAGTGCAGAGTGGTAGCGCGATGGGAGTAATGTTGGTTGGTTAGGATCTGACGTTTTCAAATAAATTACTAGGCTATTGTGGCGGTTTCACCTACGTTTGAAATTGGCGTTTTAGGTTTAAGTAAATTTATGTTGCTGGTAGACAATCTGTAAAACTTGCATATGGAAATTAGACATTGGAATTTAATAAATCATAGAAAATTTTAACCATTGGCAAATAGTAAAACAAATTATGAGTATTTCTTTTAAATTCATTTTGTTGTATCCTTATTTCGCTAATTAAGTTCTCAAGGTTGACTTGAATTTCATGAATATCTCTTTTTGTTTAGTTTTTTTACTTTTCCTTAAGTTTAAGCTGAAATTTATAATTTTATAAAACTTGAGAATACCTAGTGCAAACTCTTTGTGATATATAGTTATATGCATTAGACACAATAAACAACTAAGTAAGTAAGAGGTAAAACAAATCGGTTAGACGCGTAGCTTAAAAATAAAACATCTTTTTAGTTAACGGAGAATAAGTCTCGTTTTTTCGTTTGCCACCTTTTGCCATGATTTTCTGTCGGGTTTGATGTACCTAGGAATTTTTTTTGTTTTGAGACTAATAACAGGAGAAAGAACTAAAATGGGAGAAGTGCGCTCCAAGATAAAGGTTTTGTCAAAGTATTGTGTAACTTTAATAACACGATAAGGTAATATTATAATAGAGAGATTTTGGTCTGGATACAAAAATAACAATCTCTGTGGTTACCTTTATTTAACAAGCCATCAAGAATAAAGTTATTTCAATATATATATATAAAGCAATATATTCTTCATCTCCTTAATCAAAAAGTAACCATTTAAGCTTTCTTTTTGCAAAACTTTCCAAAAACACAAACACTTTGAATTGGATTGACAGAAGTAAATATAAACAAAATAAAGATAACTACGAAAATCGTATTTATTTAGGCACGAGGCTTATTACCGCTAAAATTACATTTATGCACAACCGGACGTTAAAGTGCACTTTAACGCCCGCATTTTAGGTCTTAATAAAGCACCTTAAAGCCCGTGGGCTTTAAACAGTACTTTAGCGCCCGCGGGCGTTAAAACTTATTTTAAAGTCCGCACGTGTTAAATTTAGGGGCTTTTTAATTTATTTAGGAAAAGCAGTCATTCTATAGCTGAATTTATAGACGAAAAATTGCAAGTTTTTGTTTCAATAATTTTTATTAAACGAACGCAACAATAAAATTACCTATAGTAAAAAAATAATATATATAATATCAATCATAACTAACCATAATAACTCCATAGTGAAGACGGCTTATGTTTTTTCACTTTTTCGTTGAAGTATGCAAGTAAGGCGTCTTCTTTTACGATTACGTTGCTTTCCGGAATGTTTTTACCAGTACACCACAAAATCTTTATAGGTTTTTTCGTATAGTTTCTTGATTTGGCCGGCAAAAGATTCGTCTTCGCCTCTTCAGCGGCCTCTAGTATATCTCTAGGGATTACTTTTTCTTCCAATTCCATAATATTTTACAAGAAAAATGGTAAAAATAGCGACTAAAACGCAACATTATTTGTAATGATGACTTTGTTCATATGGTTGCTAATGACAAGCAACTGTTTGTGTCTCAGATTGCTTGATTGAGAATGACAGAAGTAACCATACAACAGGTCACTTTCGAATACTTAACTATTTGTCAACTGGTGATTTATCTATTATTAAAATATTAGAGAGATTTTGATACAAATCAAAAAAAAATATTTCAAAAATTGCTCGACTTTAATATCAAACTGATGAAAGATATCGTAAAAAAAAATATTTTTCGGCTTTTCATTTTGTAACCATTGTCCTTACGCACTGTTTACAGGCTGGGGACTGAGATACATGCAAATGCCTAACCTAAAGCGTTCATACACGGCCGAAGAAACTTTGTCAAGTAAATAGGACGGGTTGATGCCTTCGAACGTCCAACCCGGGTTTTGCACTTTCGAAATCAAAAAGGAGGAACAGTCAGATGTGGGGCCGTGCACAAATTACGTAACAGTGATTTTACCAATTTTTTACCCCCTCCCTATGTAATGTTTTGTAACGGTTTGGCACGCCACTTCCCTAATATTACGTAACGATTTCAAGACCACTACCCCCCCAAAAAAAAAAACTTTTCACTTATTTTCATTCCAAATTTTCTTAGTTTCACACAAATGCAAACACTGTCGAAAACCCCCCTCCCCCCTACGTAAAGTTTTGTAACCCCCCTCCTTTCTATGACCATTACGTAATTTGTGCACGGCCCCTGTTTCTTAGAAATTATACTCTTTAGACCTATTTCTTTGCGTTCCCGAAATTACGTAATTTTTGAAAAAAAATTGTAAGCGGCGCTATTTTTATTTCGTGCTTTGTTTTTCTAACATTTTTGCGTTCGGCTAATTTAATTGAAAAATTTTGGTCTGCGGCGCCCTTTATCTTCTGACTCAAAACCAAGATCCCCCGTTTTAGGAAAACTGATCCCGTCTCTGTTTCTAAATTTTTCGAATAAAAGTAGAGTATGACCATGAGGGAAATAATTTTTTTCTATGGTATGACGAAAATTTCGAGAAAGTTGAAGAAAAAAATAAAAAAAGTGGCAGAGCTCAAGTTTTTCGTAAAAAAAAAACGTTTTTTGTAAAGAAACAGAGTAAAATAAATCTTTTCACCCCTTTTTGGGTGTTACAAATATTGGGAGCCCTTCATTTTTCGCTTTTACCCTCCCGCTAGATTTGAAGAATTGGTTCGCTACATGTTTCGAGATCATGTCATAAAACACCTCGAAAATATCAAATGTAGTGTAGGGCCAGCTTCATTTAAAATCAATAATATCGCAAAGCAAAAAGCTCTGCAGGAAAAACAGCGCCGTTTATTGATTTCTTTGGCTGCTAGTGCTAGCTGCATGGTTTGGCCGTTTCCGGATAGATGTCACTAGTAGAACATAATGAAAAGAAATTTAATTAAAAGCGAAGATATTTCTTTCTAATGTTAACAACCTCACGAGTTTATCGCTCAGTATCGTAAATAATGGACCCTGCCGCCTCCTTTAAGCAAGAAAAAGATGTGGTTTGGACCTGAAAACATCTAATTTTTAATTAGATCATCTCATGGTGTGGCCGCCATCTAGCGGAATTTGCAGACATCTTGTCAACGGTTGCTATTGCAACTATGATTTATGCTCCCAATGAAAGAGTGGCAAAAATTTTTTCTCATGAAAGCAGTCCGGAGATAATAACAAACTGGCACCATTGCTCAATATACCTGTTTCTTTTGTGCGCGCAGAACTTTCTATGCCATTTCTGTTTGATTTATTGAAATCCTATACCTAAGGAAAATCTTAGGAACCCTGTATGTGTTTTTTATAATCATTGTATGGCTATATGTTTTGAAATAAATAATATTTTTTTTTACGAGGCAACTTCAATTTAATTGGTATTTTTTTGCGACTTGGATGTAGTTAAACACAAAAAAAAAGTTTTTGTTCAGGAAACAAAAAAAAAACTTGGAACTTGTTCCCTAGTGTATTGGTCCTCGATTTTATGTACTTGGGTAACCAGGCTTTTAGTCAAAAGGAAACCTAGATCTTGATTTGATTTGTCTCAACAGCCAGTTTAGGTCTTGAAATCCCCGACACTGCAGCTTCTTAGCTTATTGTATCTCTTCCTGTGTGCCTTCCTAATCTAAGAGATTTGACGTAACCTAGGTCTTAGTAAACCTCCGGTGAAGCTACTTTACAGACAGCATCTACGAAGTTGGCCTAGTTTTAATCTAAGGTGAGATCCAACCCAAATAGCTTCAAAAAGTAAATTCCTTCCTCTAAAAAGTTTTAATAAGGCCAATTCGACAAGATTCTCTGTAATAAAAATGTTATAAATTTGGCGAAAATCTTTCCACAACGACGTTCCAATAAAAGTTCTGCTATAGTTTCCCATTGCGACCATATTATACAATGTTATCCAAAAAATTAGAAATAATGTCTTTATTTCCTAGAAATGAAATCTGAAAACCAGCTAATTTGGGTTCTAATTTTTGTTCTGCTTCCTTTAAATGGGCGATTATCTATACATGCTATGTCTAGAAACTAAAATTTCTATTAATTCATGGCAATTTTTTGTACCATATTGTATAAAAAAAGTATAAATTACCAAACATTTTCCACCCTGTAATTACCGCCCGTTTTAAAAACAAACCAGCCTGAATAAAAAACAAAAAGCCGATTTTCCTTCCTTGAATCGAAAAGAATAATAATTTTTTTGCCATCAAAATAATAGTAAATTTTTTTCTAACTTTGGTATCTCAGCTCAGTGATAAACATTTATTTCCCAAAATTCTCGCTAATGTCGCCAATTCCGCATATAGCGGGATTAAAGAACAACACGCTTAAAAAGTAATAAAAACCAGTTAGTATTTTCACAAGGTAAGATTGAAAATAAATTATCAACCCCAAAATTGCTGGTACAAATGCTAAGCTTAAATGTAATATTTGATCAAACCTATAATAAAATTGCAAACAGGAACTCTAGATGTAAGCATGCATAAGATATTTTTTATAGAACAAATATTCAATTCAATTTAATTCAAAAAGTACTTTATTGTCAAGAATAGAAAATTCTGTCGACAAGGCAGGCTACAGACTAATCTTAGTGAATTAATGTCAAGAAAGTATAACTATGTCTAAACCTATGGAAAGTATAAATTACAAAAATGTTAAAAAAATATACTTAAAATTAAATAAAATCATACAACACCAGTACTCGCACTTCAGAATAAGGTAAAAATATTAATTATAAACCTCAGGTACAATTGAATAGTCAGCTAGCTAAAATCACTATTATAAAATTCAGTCAAGTAGATTCATTATTTGTGTTTTAGGTTATAAAGTTGGTGATTTTCTAGACGACGAAGGATTGTTTTGTGGCATTTGGTAATAAGTTCGTTTATAATTTCCCTAAGTAACCGTTTTCACAAGGATTAATTTACCTTATTTAATATCCCAAGTTGCTCATTAATCGATAAAACACCTCCTCTTTTTTCCAGAAAAACGCCATATTTTGAACCCGTTTTCAGCACAAGAAATTTATTTATGAGGGCACTACGAGGCAAAACAAGCATAAGTGAAAGTCACTGATTATGCACGAAAAATATACCAAACAAAAAAACCCAAAACAACTATATTAATTTATTTACAAACTGAAAGTAAAACATTGAGGTTATCTACAAGCTCAGTGAAAAAAACTTTCATTACTCAAAGTCCACTCATTTTAGAGCTGTAGCTTTCATCAGTAGAGTTTGGTGCAAGCCAAGGTGCAAGCAGAGGTAAAAGATTCGAACTCGCTGTTTGAGCGCTAATATTTTTAAACAGTGACAGTGACAGAAATTCAAAGAAAACGTGCATTTAAGTTTTTTAATACATTTCATAAAAAAAACACCTTTTAAATAAACACAAAATTAATCTATTCCTTATTTTATTATTACTCATATAAATCGTGGTGTGACATCAAGTATTAATTTGAAAAATTAACGAATAAGGGAAAGTTTTAATTAGAGTGACATATGACCCCAATTTTAATTTGTTCTACAGAGTATTTACTATTTAAACCTCCCGTAGGTTTACATCTTTTCATTTTCTTTTCTTCTAAATTGAAACTTTCTTCTTAAATTCAACAAAAGATTGTGTTAAAATGATTATTCAATAAACAAAATTATTAAAATTATTCTTATAATTCAAACTATGTCCAAATCTGAAGGAGGGTTGGTTTAAAATGCTTAAAACCAAAAATTTCACTTAAACTTAGGACTGTTCTAAAATAGAGTAAACCCTTTAAGTAAATCCCACCATTGACGTTTCAAGTATAAAAAAGATGTAAGAGTCATATTTTTGTGCTTTATTTAGTGCAAAATTCCCTATGATGTATGTTCGCTATTAACCGTACTTCATTCTTTTGAAGAACAAAATTAGAGAAAATATTTTCCAACCCCAAAAAACTATTCATTTCATAATTCCTTTGTTATTTGGGAAGTTTAAAAAAATATTACAGATTATTTGTTAAAATTTCCGCAATAATTCTAAAAAGTTTTACCATTTTAATAAAACATTTACACGTGTACTAACTAACCGACCTGGTTGGTATAGTGGGTACATACCAGGTTCGATCCCCGGGAACGTCGGCAGTCTACTGGGCCTTCTCTTTTAAAATTACATAATTTTTTTGAGAAGGAGAAACACCGTATGGAGCGTCGTAGGCCGTGTTAGCTAGAAGGCAGGCTAACACGATTCCATACCATCCCTCGTAAAGGACGTTAAGAGGAAGGTACCGTATGTTCCATGTATTGATAGATACGTTAAAGATCCCTAGCCCCGAGAAAAGGGTTTAGGTCTAAATCCCTCTAGGAAAAGAAAACCTTTCTAGGGGGTGCTCATCAGACCGGTGTGATGAGCAGGGTTGGGTTGGGTTGGGGAGGAACCCAGGGAAAATAATTGAAAAAGGTATCTTAGGCCCTACCCCTCTATTCAAGCCGGTAACCAGGCCGGATGGGATCGGATATCACGTGGAGGAAGACCTGTTACCCACTCCCTAAGTCGGTAGAATACTGGAGGACAAGAGACCTGATCTGGGGATGAAAAGTAGTTGATGACCCATCCAATTAGGTAAATAGTGCCTACGGGAAACAAAAAAGTGATGGTAAACAAATGTGAAGAGAGAGAGAGAGAAATGTATTAACTAGATTAGCATCTTAAGAAGATTAAATCTCTTCAATAGAGTTTATTGTTCTGGTCCGGTACCTATAATTTTGTTACGCGATGTCTGAGGTTTTTTTGGACAGTAAAAACCAAAAGGGTTTTATTTGTTTAGCAACATTTATTTTCTTCTGGGGCCGAAAAAACAGGACTGCAAATATAAAATACGTTTAGTTTGTAAATAAAAAATAACTTTAAATTATTATATATAATTAAAAATTTTAAATTAATTATCACAATGGATAATTTAATATATTGGTATTGTTTATTATGAACATTTAATTAATGTTTTTTGTCTCTGTTGTTGTTTTTACTATCCATTGCTAAAAGAAGTAATGTAATCATCTTAAAATCGCACTTCGAGATTTTCATGATCCTCCACGAATTTTGAGGTTGCGAATGGTAATAAGCACGAATCCAGACGCCGTCGCTCTGTATGTTGGTCTATCGGTCGGTCGGTCTGTCTGTCGCCTAGTTTGTAGCCACTCTAACTCAAAAAACGCTGCACCAATCGTAACAAAATTTTACATAGTGATTACTTGTGTTGACGCGCAGATCCCTTTTGTTTTTGAGCATTTCGCTATTACACCCTTCGGAGCTACCCCCAAAAAACTTCATCCCTAAAAAAAAATATTTTTTTCTTATCGTGTAATACCTCTTTGTGAAGTTATAAAAATCGTAGTTGAATGGTGCCAAAATTTTTGACTATGTATATATATCACATAAAAAATGCAAAAAACTCATTCAATTTTCTGTGCCATATATCTCGAGTTATGGAACGAAATGTTAAATAAAGAGTAGCTTAAATTAAGATCCAGGTCACACCCTATCGTCTTATCAAATTTCATACAAGTCGGTGTAGCCGTTTTTGCGTGATTAATGGACAAATATCTTAGTTTATCGGCACTCAAATTTTTGACAACATATACAAGTATATTATATACAGCGTGGATTCTTTAAACGGAACGGTGCTTCTACCGGATTAGAGTTTGGTTGAATAAAAAAATCCAAAAACAAGTCAACTGAGATTTTTAATTTCCTTTAATCGAGCTATCTTGGATTTTTCATCATTTCGTCATTTTGTTTACGAGGTATGGCAAAAAATATTTTTTTTAAATAGGACATCCTGTATATTTTACAATTTTTGAAATCTGCAAACAATTCTCTTTTCAGCGATACTACACAATAGGATCTATCTTTTACGATAATCAAGATATTTTTATCTAAATCTGTATGTAAAAATTCGATATTCATTCAACTATCCCCCGTAAAACAGGGCATAGACAACAATTTCATGCAAGTTTAAGTGCCTCTATCTTGGAAACCATAAGAGATAGAGTATTAGTGTGTGGTATTGTCAAAAAGATAATTTTTTTTGGTATTTAAAAATGTCAAATTATACAGGGTGTCGTATTTTTTTTGCCTTACCTCGTAAACAAAATGACATAAAAAAAATCCAAGATAGCCCGATTAAAGAAAATTAAAAATCTCAGTTGACGTATTTTTGGATTTTTTGTAAAACCAAATTCTAACCCGCTAGAAGCACCGTTCCGTTTAAAGAATCCACCCTGTATATATATATAGCAAATATAAAACGAAATCTTTTTAGAAACAATAAAGTATGAATCTATATATATAAAAAGACTGCATAAACCTCGTAAAGGTCTGGATACACCCAAGAAAAGTCCGGATATGCCCTGCAAAAGTCTGGAAACACCCAGTCCGGATACAATTTGAAAAAGTCTAAAAAGATCTTGGAAAAGCTTGGATACACCCTGGAAACTCTGGATACATCCAGGAAAAGTCCGGATACACCCTCTAAAAGTCCGGATACACTCTGGAAAGTCCCTGGAAAAGTCTGGATACACTCTGTCTAGATACACTCTAGAAAACCCTGGATACACTTTGAAAATGTCCGAGTACACCATAGAAAAGTCTGAATACAACCCTGAATAGTGTGGACACACCCAAGAAGAGTCTGGATATACCTTGGAAAGTCTGACTGACTCAATCTAACCCATATGTAGTAATTTTTTATATATGTTCTTCTGAACGAGGGAAGTTTTAGAGTAATCATTTACTCGATTTATTTTAAATAGAGTGTGCCAGGTTTAATTCAAATTACAATTATATACTAACTTATGTGCAAACTTAGTTAGGAAAATACGTGAAGAGAGATGAAAATAGATTTTGGTGAAGTGGTAAAGCATTTTAGAATTGTTGATTCACAGAAAAGGTTTCTACGAGTACTACTACTTTCCTGCAGTCCTACTATCTTTATTTTGAATTCACATTTTTTATTAAATTGGTGCAACTACGCTATAAAGTAGTGCGAAAAAGTGTACTGTATTTCCTAAAATTAATATTAATATATTATTACCGAACATGTTCCTCTGATATTAATAAATTTAATATTTATTATTGATTACTTTTGAGGATCCTTGTAGATTAAACATAGGGATTTGACTTTAGCCCTGTTGGAATTACTTTAAAAACCTCAGGCCGATCTTAAAAGTTTGAGCCAATTTCAGTCAACATAAAGTTTCAAGTCCAACTTTTGTTAACTGTATTCGCTAAAAAATATATCGGTCTCCTTTTCAATGAAATAGGACCGTTTATTCTAAAATATGTTTCTTCTCGTTTATTTTCAAATTTTATTAAACATTAGAGTATTATTGAACTACGATCGACTAGGTATGGCCCGACTTTTATAAACTCAGCACTCAAAATTTGTAACGTTGCCACACGATACTAATGAAAAAAACTCTCCCAGCAAATGTAAGGATTTTTTGAAATTAAAGCCTTGTGCCCACCAACGCGTGCCCACCCTGCTTCAAAAAACGCACCATGTGACTGGACATATATTTCCAATGGTTTTAAATGCAGTGTCACGTGATACCATGCGTGGGCATGCAAGGACACGCGTTTGTGTGCATCGGGTATAAGGGCGATTTATCGAGATGGAAGAATTAGTACGTTTATACTCACCTAAAACCGATTTTATATAGGGTGTGCCAGAAAAAAATGGGACTTTTTGTATTGTCTATTACTTAAAAAGTAGTTGTCAATTTGAAAAGCCAGTACATTAGAATTTTGGAATTTGATGTTAAAATTGACATTTCGTAAAGAAATAGGTATATTTGACCCCCCCTGCAAATTTTTGGTGTGCGCCACTGATGCATAACTAAAATATATTTCGAAAGCCATGTTTTTCCTTAGTTTACTCATGTATTGCTTATTAAATAAGGCAGATATAAATTGTTTAAGTAAGTGGGTTTGATCAGCCTAATTCAGTCAAGTCGAAAAAAAAAATATCATTTTTGATTGACTCTAATTGTCGATGTATATGTTCGATTTTAAAAGTGCTGACTATTTTGAATAGGCAAGATTTCAAAACTTATTAAGTTTTGCAAATCAACGATGACGGACAATTTTAAAGAAAAGATATTTTTGACCCCTGTGTAAATTTTCTGTGTACATCACTGATTCAAAAATTAGATTTTTCGTGTGGAGCCTCATAATTTCCGAGTCTACTGATGTATCGCTTGTAAATATCGTGTAAGAAGTAGGAAAAATATACATGGAGTTATAAAAGTGCGTCTTGCAAATAAATTCAGTCACAAAAATTTAATAATTAAAAAAAATATTTTGTTGATTTTGGACACTAATGATTAAATTGAATGCTATTCAGTGGCGTATGTAGTGCCCAAACCACCACTCTGGGTCATTTAATACTGACTCTTAAGGATTGAATTTTCTAAAAAATTAAGAATAAAGTGGGGACCTCACCCCAATTCGAACCTCTTCACTAGGACAATTTTAACGTACGCTACCCCGAAGAATTTTAACATCAAACTTCAGACATAGAAAAGCAGAGCCAATCAAATATGATGTTTTTTTTCAACTTGACTGAATAAGGGTTACCGAACCCACTTACTTGAACAATTTATATCTTCCTTATTTCTTACCCGATTTTAATAAGCGATACATGTGTAAACTAAGAAAAAACATGGCTTTCGAAATATATTTTTAGTTATGCACCAGTGGCGCACACCAAAAATTTGCTGGGGGGGTCAAAAATACTTATTTTTTCTAGGATTTTTACGAAATGTCAATTATAACATCAAATTCCAAAATTCCAATGTTCTGCCTTTTCAAAGTGACCAAAAGTTTTAAAATCAGACAAATACATTTTAGGTAAGAGACAATTAACATGTCTCGCTTTTTTAGCCCACCCTATATAAGGACAGTTTTAAATAATATCGCTTTTTCCGAGGGTTTATACGTCCTTCATAAAAAGATATCAGTTTAAAGAAAAAACAAATAAAACAACTAAGTTAACATCAAATTTTTTAGTAAAACCCGATTTGAGTATAACTATATATACCGGCCCTAACATTGCTTTTATAGCGATAAATCGCTTTCTTAAATCGCTTTAAAATAAAATCGATTTAGCAATCTAAGCAATTTTAGTAGTGTTTATACGACAAAGTTTCTTAACCGTCTTTATACAAAAGCGCTTCAAGTTCCCATGTAAACTAAGTAATTCTTCATAGCCAAATTTTTATTGTTTATGGAGTACTGACAAATAGTTCTTTTTAGTTTATACTAAAAAATGTATCAACATTAAACGATAACCGATTTGCCAGAGACCAAGCTCTATCCAGGTCTTTCTGATGCAAAAAAACGTCTCCTTGACTTGATTGATTAATTTAGTTGATTAATAATTTAAAGTCATCCGCAAACAGCGCACGGCGAATCCTGGATGACCTATGGCAAATCGTTTTTCAGCAAAGGTCCGAGATTTGACCCCTGAGTAACTTCTGATCTTGTCAAAAATTCTCTAGATTCCTGCCTTTTATACACCACATATTTTTTTGTAAAAGATACGTCCTTATACAAAAGCGCTTCAAGTTCCCATGTAAACTAAGTAATTGTTCATAGCCAAATTTTTATTGTTTATGGAGTACTGACAAATAGTTTTTTTTTAGTTTATACTAAAAACTGTATCAATATTAAACGATAACCGATTTGCCAGAGACCAAGCTCTATCCAGGTCTTTCTGATGAAAAAACGTCTCCTTGACTTGATTGATTAATTTAGTTGATTAATAATTTAAAGTCATCCGCAAACGGCGCACTTTGCGAATCCTGGATGACCTATGGCAAATCGTTTTTCAGCAAAGGTCCGAGATTTGACCCCTGAGTAACTTCTGATCTTGTCAAAAATTCTCTAGATTCCTGCCTTTTATACACCACATATTTTTTTGTAAAAGATACGATACAAAAAATTTTAAAAATCATATATCATGATCGACCTTATCGAAAGTAAAACAAAGGTAAATTCTTGTTTTTAAAATTAGTTTAATTCAAAGCCGTATAGACATTTTTCTCCACATAAAACTGGTACAGCAGAAAGTAGCTGCAAATACGATTTTTTATATTTTCCTATGTGCAACACTGACTTTTTGACTTTGTCATTTTAGGTTATATTTTTGGCATCTATAGACTTTTTATAAGGAGACGGCTTGTTTCTTTTTTATTAATTTAAAAACCAGTAAAAATAAAAACCACATTTAATAAAAGAAATAGTACATTATAAACCTAGGCAAAAAGTTTATAGCCCGACCGAAAGGAAGGCTATAATTTGTCTAGGGATTAAGCATCAGTTTACTTCTGAGGTCTATATACTATTTTATGCACTTTAGAATAAGCAGAAATGTAAAAAAATAACTACATTTTGTTATTTATTTTTCAAAAAATCGCACTCTGTAGACAAACCGCCACATGTACCTTCGCTCTGTCTTTATGTGAAACGATAACATCCAGTAGGCCGAAACGCAGAAACATATGCGTCGTTATGTCAATAAATTTTACTTTATTTCCCTAGGAAATAAATGACCCACCTTATTCCCGCAAAAGCGGGATTAAATGGGTGCATTTATTCCCGGAAGTGGATAAAATAACAAAATTAAAAACATATAAAATTCTTATTTTTAATAGCACACCTTAGCATCGAACGTGTAATCCTCCTGCCTAATGTTGTCATGGATCTTGAAAAATTTGATTCATTTGTTACTTCTTTCGCTTTGGCACACGAATGATTTTCTTCGTCTGGACTAGTAACTTTCGTCAAACCGGTGCCTTCCTTTCGGTGGATAGTTCCCTCCTCTTGAAATCGGTTTTTATGTTTGCTATCGTAGACTTGCTTCCCCCATAATGAACAACTTCCTGCCGAATAGACCAACCACCATCTAGATTTGCTAAGATTTGAGCTTTATTAAATTCGGAAAGAGGCGGCAGTATTTTATTTTTAATTTGGATGACACTGACATGCAAAAAATGATGTTTTCAAGAGTCTGTGATATTTGTCACTTATAGTTCTTAATAATTTCTAAAAACTGAACATTCTGCTAACTTCTGCTGTACCAGTTTATGTGGAGAGAAGTGTACATCCCTTAAGTATGATTTCTTCTGATAATTCCTTTGGTTAAAATTTTTTGAGGCATCAAGTATATCTCCATCAGTATCGTACTTAATATATAAATAATATATAAACAAGGATTTGTTAACATGTTTACCTACTCGCGTGCGGTAGAGTGCGCTCTATCGCACTCATTTGCATGCGGAAAGTAGTACTTTATCACACTGAGTGCGGTAAGTTAAAGTTATGGCACTCAGTGCGGTAAAGTGACTACGTTTCTTTCTTGGGATTTTTGGAGGCGTGTAGGTAAAATCTTGTACCTAACACATGCGTACCCACATAACATTGGAGGAATTTTCATGTTATAGGAATATTCCCTCAAAGTAATTTTTGGAATATTTTATTGCAAATATGACAGGAATGTTGCAGACCTATTTTTTATTGGATATTCTTTAAGAGTTCTGATAGTTATATTCCTTTGTAATAAGATAATAATATACCGGTGATAACTTGATAATCAAGTTATTTTTATGAATATTCCGAAAAAGAATATTTTTGTCAGGATTTTGGCATGTTTGCTGAAAATATTACTGTGAAAAGAACGCAAGTTACATGATTTATAATATTGTAGGTCGATGGTACTGCAATCAATATTTTCTCTAAGTAGCAGGTAATAATATTATACACATAAGACAGCAAAAAGTTATTTAGGTAATCTTTTGATAAATATTCTCAATTAGCATATCAACATAATGGTGATACAAGTATATACCTATCCATAAGCTACTCCGTAATTGCACTTTAATGGAAGACTAATGCATATTTGGAGGATCATCGTGTGGATATATATCTACTGGATATCTTAGGATATCCATCTCGTGGACATCTGGATATGTTTTGAATCACAAAATCATATCCATGCAATATTCAATTGGGATATATATTTGCTATGTGGGATATTATAGTTGGTGTCTAGGTATATTACTATAATTCTTTTAAAAAAACATTCTGGTCGTATTATCTATATCACCTGTATGAGCTAGAACGTAACTTGTTCCTGAGATGTGTTAGTAATATTCCCAATGGTAAAATGTAACATTTCTATCACATTCTTTGTTCTCTAAGTATATGACTATTACCTTAGAGGAATGTTTAATTGTTATGTGGGTAAAGTGTCTTTACCGCCCTTACTGGCTTGACCGAACTCGCTTCGCTTCGTTCGGTCAACTGCCGTCGCGTGCGGTAAAGTATTACTTTCCGCACTTATTAGGTAAATAACTATTGTGCTAAAACTGTCTGTGTCGTACTTTGCCTTCTCCCCCTGGATAAACACTTAAAAAATGATCTGCGAAAGCCTCTGTTATCATTTGAGTTTTAATTAGTGTTTATTTGTCACATGGAGATTTTAAATTAGAATTAGTTTTAGAAACATAGGATCCAACATTTTGGGAAGAACTGCATATGATGTTTTCGGCCTGCTGTAGGCATATTCCATGCGCATCTTTTATACCCTGTTTTGTTCGCAAAAATAGAAAGTTTGATAACTTGTTTTATTATTGTTTAAATTTCTACAAGAACAATCTTTTTCCGCATAACAGTGAGATATATTTTGTGGTAATCAAGATTATAGTTTTGTGTCCTAATAAAAAATTTGCCATAAATTTTTGCTTTTATCAAAACAATAAAAACCCATCTAAAATTTCCAGTAAAATATCGCCCCTTTATATTACTTATTTTTCTTGGATTTTCACTACATTGTTTCCAGATCGTTAAAATGACGGTTTTATATTCTCTAATAACGATTATATGGGCTACCTCATACTGACTAAAAAAAAGCAGTGATGCGACAATTTACTACGGCTCAGTGTTGGCCTGTTGCAGAATCATGGACAGTCATAGTAATGGCCTTTTAAAAATATGTTTATGGGATACCGGTTCAAAAAAAGTACGGAAATGTCCCCTCGGGTCAATAGTCAATAAAGATGCCGGTCCGGAACTCCGGCATTTTCTGCTGGCATGCCTGACATAGACCATCAATATCCCAATACGTGAGACAGTCAATGCAACTGTAATATGCCATCGTTTTAACAAAAACGACAGCCTGATGCAAGCCCAACATTAGACTAGAAATGGCCTTTTGAAAATATGTATATGGGACCTTGGTCCAAAAAAAGTACGGAAGTGTCCCCTCAGGCAATAAAGATGCCGGTCCGGCGGCATTTTCTGCCGGCATGCCTGACATAGACCATCAATATCCCAATCCGTGAGACCGTCCATGCAACTATAATAGGTCTTCGTTATAAAAAAGTTTGATGCCACACACACTCCAACTTGCATGATGACTTAACACTGTACAAGTAAATCGTGCGACAAGCATGCCTCTGTATGGCCGGCTTAAGTGTGGCAGCAAAACTGAACGTTTTAGTACTTCAAGTACTTCAATGGAACATAAAAACTAAAAAAGTGGAGAGGGTAAAGAAGCCAAATGGTACCTTTTAAAAATAGATTATATATAATATGAAGAAAATCCTGCTTTCTAAAAATAAAAGTGCGGCAACAAAAAACATCGATTTTATCTCTTTTAAGACCTCAACAGTTGTTACCTATAATTTAACTGAGTTGTGTTTTATAGTTTTGATTGTCCAATAGCAATTTTAAATATAAAGTAATAACACAGCTGGGAAACTTACGGCGGGCCAGCAGATGCATTTGGTCTTTAAGTTCTTATATAAATATCTGTCAGAAAATGGTTACAGACCTTTTATCTACTACCCGGTCCAAAAAATGTCCAGACCTTACTCAGTGGGCCAACAATAGGCTTTCTATAAACTTCGGGGGAGTGACTTCGTGTCATTATACGGCCTTTGCTTAAAAAATGTGCCAGGGTATCACCGGGTATTAATCAAAAGGCTATTACTAGCAAAGTGTGGTCCAACCATCCCCCGGAGTGTCTTTCACTAGGCCGGACTTTTCCCGTAGCAAGCATGTTTACTGGGGAGCTATTTTTTTATAAAGCCACGTTAATACCATATTATTACTCTTAATGGGTATTTACGTTGCTAGCCCGGAAAGGGAAAGAATTTTTTGTACAAAGAAAGTTTACAGGGCCAGACGTAGGCGAGACCTGTAAATCTGTGAAGACCTGCAAAGTGAGTTTCCGGTCATGTATCGTACTTTTTCGTCATTAATAAACTTTTTCTTTAAAAAAAAGTCAAAAATTCAAAAAAAAAATTAAGAAAAGGAAATTCCAAAAAAAAATTCAAGAGTAAAGAATAAATTATTAACAAAAAAACCATAATAAAAAAAGTTTTAAAACTGTCAACACACGTTATAGCCGACTAAAAATGGGACCGAAAAATAAAACTCCTCTTCCTTTTCTGGTCTATGTTTTATTTTTCGGTCCCATTTTTCCACACCCATCTGTTTCCTTTATATAATTTTCTTTACCGTTTTTATGTAACCTTTCTTCTCTTTTACAATTTTTGTATTTTGTGTAGGTTTTTATATTGTGAACTAAAAGGTTCCAGCATAAAAATAAAAAGGCTATTAAATAAAATGCATTGACTTTTATTTGGTAAATAACAGAAGGAAAAATTTTATGGATCCGTTTCCAATTAGGAAAAATTCATTGCAAAATAAAAGATTCGCTTTATGGACTATTTCGCGCTCAATAAGCTAAGTGCCCCTGGTCTGCGGTTAGATTAGCTTCTGAGCTTTCTCTTTGCTGTACTTATTTGTTTCTACGTACATTATTTTAACTTTTACTTAAAGCAATGATAATTTAGCAAAGAAGAGGGCGTAACCGCATTTTTATACGACTGCTTTAGAAAATGAAGTGTTGCACAAGAAAAAGCCAATCTGAAATTGGTACTTTCCACGTACCGTGTGCAAAGCATTTTGCGCACCGACGTGTTCACTTTGCACACTGATGTGTCAACTTTGTATGCTGTTTGTTATGATTCCTGTCAGCAGACCAGCGTCCCTTCGTGATCTCCCCAGAAGCCATTTTTGTCTGGCTACATCCGGGCCCTTCACGAAGTTCCTGGTCTGTCTGCATCCTGTTCCTCCTGTCCAAGCGGTCGCCTTGGCATCGTTGGCCCATTTATTGAGTCGACTTTGCAATTGCCTCTTGATTTGTTCCTAGTAGTGGTTCCGGATCTACATACTGGTTGCTTGCCCCGATCCTGGCAAGCCCGTCGGAATTCTCGTTCACCGGCACCCCCATATGTCCCGGTACCCACATAAGTGTCACTTGTTTGCCCTCTCTCAAGGATTCTAGTGCATCCGCACATTCTTCCAACAGGGTGTTGTTGATCTTGGGCGCTCTTAGTGCCTTTAGGGCCGATTGGCTGTCGGAGCATATATAAACATGCTCCTATGTACCGTTCTTTATTTCCTCCATGGTTGCAGCCAGTCTTCTACGTAAACTCCTGATCCTGTGGTTTGCTTCTCCGACAGTTTGGACCCGTCGGTGTAGCAAATCACAGCGTTCTCCTCGAACTGTTCGCGGAGGTTTTAACTCTGCCATAGTTCCTTGTCTGGGATGACTACATTTCTCTTTCTTGTGAACATGATCATTTCTGTCTTTCCTGGATTGACAGAGAGACCGTTTTGTTGACACCAGTCTTCTATGATGCGTACCGCCCTTTGCATTCTGTTACAGACGGTGTTTAGGTGGTGACCCACCACCTCCATGACACCGTCGTCGGCGTATGCGTGGGCGTCTAATCCTTCCTCTGTTAGGCGTTGTAGGAGAGTATCCATGATCAGACACCACAGGTGTGGGCATAAGCAGCTACCCTGTGGGCAACCTCCCGTTGCCCCTATGTTGACCCTGGACTGCCCTAGATTGACCTGGATCTTTCTCCCTGTGAGTGCAGTTTTATTATTAGGTAAGTATTTTTACCTACTCGCTTGCAAGTGCACTTCACCGCACTCACTTGCGTGCGGAAAGTATTACTTTACCGTACTACATGCGCAAAGTTAACGTTATGGCACTTTGCCGTACTCCGTACGGTAAAGTGACTATGTTTATTTAACACATTCGTAAAGTGTCTTTACCGCCCTCGCCGGCTTGACCGAACTCGCTTCGCTTCGTCACTGCCGTCACGTGCGGTAAAGTATCACTTTCCGCACTTGTTAGGTAAATAACTATTAAACAGTAAAGTATAACGGTGTTAAACAAATGTGTATTTACAGATATAACTCTAGAGGTCGGACGGACTACAATTTTTCAATCTGAATCTAGATTCTTTCTATGAATAATCTTAAAACAACGGAAAGAATAATAGTAGATCAATAACTAGTAAAGAATATTATGTTAGTTAGGGCCCTTTCGTCATTCGATGCCATACAGTAAGTAGCCTGGTAAATAAACAAGATAAATCAAATTTTCACAATAGAATGAGGAAGTAGTGGGCAAAACTCAAAAATTTTGGATAGGTTTTTGTGAAAATAAGCGGCAGACCAATTTAGGATTGGAAATTTAAATATTAACTTTCTTAATAGGGAAAAATTTAGAGACCATATTTTTTCCAATAACAAGCTTAGGAAGGAAGGAAGGAACATATTAAAAGACCCCATTCCTACCCCTTTGGGAACTTCTAAACGTTAATAGATTGAAATTTAATTCTCTATCAATAAGTGAATGGTGTTAGTGTAGCTTAAACCACTCCTTCTACCAGAAAAATTGAGAAAACCCAAGCAAACATGAGCCAATTTGAACAATTTCGTGTATATTTCTTTAACTTGGAGTTGATCTAAAAGCAATGGCCTAAATTATGTCAGAAAATTAAATTTTTCCCGTTGTGTAGTTCGATTTTCTTAAATTTAAAAATGTACCAAATCTCTTTCATAAGCCACTGTTACTGTCATATAAAAAAAAGGCCCCGCTTTTCACTGGATTTTATACCAGATAAAATTGCATTTCCAATGACAACTTCCGCTTGTATTTGCGGTTTCTTGTAATAAAATAAGAATTTATTAAAATCAAAATTTTATATATTTTTTTAGAATATTTTATGGGTTATATTTGCCGTTATTTGCAGGTCGAAGAGCAAGTGCTTAAAAAGTACTATTTTTAATTTGTGGTTAAAAAAATATTAAAAATAATAAATACCAATAAAACTATTTTATTTTGGATTACCTTATAAACTAATAGTTTTTTTACAAAAGTCAACTTACAATCTAACTTTATAAATATAAGAAAGCGTTTGGAATTATAAAATATTTGGCAACAATATATCCTAGTCCTAATCTAAATATATAAACATTAACATTTAGTGATCATTTGCATGACTATTAAAATATATTTATACCAATTATACCGCTGACTGTTATCATCGGCAAATATACCGGGTGTCCCAAGGTGACTAACCTATTAGAATATTTTGGAAACTATACAATGGACACTTTTCAAACTTTCTATTCTAACATAAGTTTATGTAAACTATCCTTATAAAATACTCTCATAGTTGCAGTGTTGCCATTTGCAGGAAAGCTTGGTAACAATTTTCTTATTTTAAATCGAACACCCTGTATATATTTGCATTTTTGGATTCTACAAAATATTTTAGGTACATTTTATGTACACTGTCCTATACCTCTTTTCAACTGTTTTTAAAATATTGACAGGTGAAAATTGACATTTTTTAACTTTGACAGCCCGTAATATCGAAACGGTTAAGGATAGAGCAAAACGGTTTTTACATTCCTGTCTTTTTTATACAAGCTATCGTTTTATAACTAAACCCAGGGTTAAAATATCCCAAGGTTAGTTTAACCCTTGCTTAAAAATAGTATAAAACGATAGGTTGTGAATAATCAATGAATGTTCACCTGTCAGTATTTTAAAAACACTTGAACATAGGTATAGCATATTATACATAAAATATATCTAAAATATTTTGTAGAACCCAAAAATGCAAAAATTTACAGGGTGTTCGATTTAAAATAAGAAAGATGTTGCCAAGTTTTCCTGCAAATGGCAACACTGCAACTATGAGAGTATTTTATAAAGATAGTTTACATAAACTTATGTTAGAATAGAAAGTTTCAATTGTATAGTTTAGCTATGGGTTTACAAAAATACAGGAATTCGCAGAAAACTTATACGATGCAAAATAGTATCTATAATTTGTTAATTTAATAGCTTTTTTTGTTCCTATGTTCGATTTTATAAATTTATGTGTGCCAACTAGTTCTAGATATTTTTTGTTATATCTTTTACTAAGAGATCTTTGAAAACAATTTAAGTCGGATCCAATATCTTTATTTTCAATAGTCAAACTATACAAATTAAACTCAATCTCAAAATCACTTTTCAAGTCTTCAAAAATAAATTGTCTTTCAAACTCAACATCACCGAACATGTTCGGTTGTGCGAAGCTAGTACAAAGAACTGTAACATCACTTTTAAAGATGCCTATGAAGTATTGGTTTTTACGAGACTTTTCACAATACAAGGTACTATTGGTACAGGTTACATTTTTTATTACAAGCTTAGCAAGTTCCGTCTCTTCTCTAACCTGGATTTTGTAAGTTTCACCAATGAGTTGTTTTTCCAATGCATCCTTACGGAGAGCTGTAATAAAGAAAATTTTATAGTAATTGGGCTCTTAAAAGTGTTTTAGTTTGTGATGCTTGGTCTGTTTATTATTAACTTGTATATTGTACTTTTGTAATGGGATTACTCAAATTTCCTTTAGAAGGTGGGCCAAAACAACCGTACATTTTTTTTTCAACTGTACTTTTTTACCGTAAGCTCTAATTTTGTGATTTTGGTTTCTGTGGAAAGCTTTACACCACATGAAACTTCTGCAAAACTTGAACTTTCGTAATCCAAGAAGAGTAATTTTAAAATATCTCCATTTTTAACAACTGCTGTCAATATTTTATATACACCACTATACTTAGAGTTAGATGTTTGCAAGGGATACACGAATTAGTGCTGTTTTGTAATTTTGGGCTCTGCTGGATGCTCAGTGTTATCATAACCTATATGTCAAATTTGAAATCCCTAGATACATATGTTTAAATTTAGGTATTTTTCACCTGTCCCGCCAAGTTTTTATAAGACAAAGTACAAAAAAGTAGCACTTGTATAAATTGTACAAGAACTAAAAAATTTTTACGTAGAGAATTCTGTACAAAACAAAAAAAAATCTGCAGAATTTGTAAAATGCATTTATCTAAATATTTTTACAATGGGTTAACGTCACCGCCCAACTAACATTTATAGTATCAGAGACATATTTTATATACACCACTGTTCTTAGAGTTAGATGTTTGCCAGGGATCCACGAATTAGTGCTGTTTTGTAATTTTGGGCTCTGCTGGATACTCAGTGTTATTATAAGCTATGTGTCAAATTTTAAATCCCTAAATACACATGTTTAAATTTAGGTGTTTTTCACTTATCCCGCCAAAAGTTTTTATAAGACAAAGTACAAAAAGATAGCACTTGTATAAATTGTACAAGAACTAAAAAATTTTTACGTAGAGAATTCTGTAAAAAACAAAAAAAACTGCAGAATTTGTCAAATTCATTTATCTTGATGTTTTTACAAAGGGTTAACGGCACCACCCAACTAACCTTTATAGTATCAAATACATGGTTAAAGGCTTAGCTACTTTCCTATAGTAGTAGTGTGGTCATTGGAATAACAATTTGGGATTTCTAAGCTTGAAATTCTCTCTAGTATCGCGTAAATTGCACCTTAATTATTAATTAGCCCCAGAAACAATTTCTTAGTCGTATTATTTTAGTGTAGTTTGAAAGTATTCCTTATCAACATGAGACAGTACCAAGTTCCCATCTCTCCAAGGTTCCTTCTCATTCGTGAATTTGTAGTAGCCCCGACTTTTATTCGTTACTTATTTGCCCCAATAAATTTAAGCCACATTGAAGTGGCCGACGTTGGACGCCACAACTAGGAAATTACTTTAAATTTCATAACAAAAGGGGGAATCATGCTCAGTCTCCTTTATTTTCGTTTTTATGATCAGAAAACGTACGTCGATGTCCTACACATTTTGAAAGGCTAAGCTGCTGATTGTGAAAACATAACCCCAAAAACCTCAATGGAACAATTTTGTTAGCTAGTTCCGCCGGGGAATATTCTTAGGTTGATTATACGCTCACGGATATCGATAGGTAGCACCAGAATCGGTTAAAAGTGTTGTGCGAAAGTGACTCACAGGATTTTGGCTTAGTTGAGCGATGGCGCTTTAAAAAAATTAGTCAAGTATTTATTGTGCTCTTTGATATAAAATACGGTAAGAATTGATAGCGCGGTACATCACATATATTTTTTTTCTAATATGATTTTAGGTGTTTGTTAAATGTGGGCAATTTGTGCGTGTTCAAATTTAAAAAAATCATTAAAATATGTAAATCTGTAAAAGTTTTTACAAAATAGTAATTTGCACCTATGGGCAAATTACCCGCCATGAATGTTTTTATTAAATAACTGTACTCAATGTCTTTTTTTAGATGTCACATTCGAAAAGTAGGAAAATAAGAAGTCAGTGAAGTCAACTAGAACTGGACAATACCTTGGATGTAGTAAAAGCTGAAGTATCCAGAAACTCCATATTCAAAATATTTAATATTCCTAGGAGAACATTAAAACAATACCTTGACAGAAAAAGAACTGGTCCAGAGGATAATAAGGTTGATCATTGACCAAAAAATATTTAAGAATCTCGGTTTTCAGTTGTTGCAAGGAAAATAATATAAAACACCTATTTAGTAGCAAAAGCAGGCAAATGGTTTTGTAAAATATGTCAAAAAGATGTGATTAGGGATATGGGACTCAGCATTGCCTGTCTTATATATGTCAACGAAGGGGAGTAAGGGATAGTGATGCGAATATAATGTAACCTTCATATTTGCTAGGAACAGTTGGAGACCATGATTAGGCCAGTGCACGTGGGCATGGGACCAGAGGTTTTCGATCGATATGATGCGAATGCATCTAGCCTCTCATATCCAAATGCCAACCTTACCTTCTCGTGGTGCTCCGTGCGAAGAGGCTCTGGCGACCGAATATGGCCGGTATAGCCCTATGGGGAAGTTGAACTAGACCCAGTAACGACTAGGAACTGCTCCATTAAGGACCTGTACAAACTCGTACAGGGCAGTGGAGTAGTTAAACTAGGATCAAAGGGTGCACAATAAGCCAGTAATGGCTGCAGTGCAGTGACTCTGGCCAGCCATCAGGCTGGTCGGAGCCACAATCGTCACAATAGTCGGTAGGAATCCGACACTACCCGGGCTCTCCTGGTAGAGTAGAAATGACTCTTATGCAAGATTTCCCCTTGATACCCTTGAAAAAAAAAATATGTCAACGAAGAGTGTGCCTGACTGACAAAAGATAACACATCAAAGTTTTTACGTCCTGATTGCCAATAGGCTATTTTTTAAAACTTAAGTTGTTTATTTTAACTTAGGTTATTTTTGATACATAAGTTACTTATTATTACTCTTCAAGTTTAGTTAAGTTTTCAGCTGAAACGCATTATTTACTGATCACTATATAGTCTTCAAATTTTGTTTTAAGAAGAAGTTGTTGAATTGAAAGATTAAAAGAAAATAACCTAGTGACGTATCGTCAGTTCTTAAGTGAAAAGAGCTTTTTCCTACGCCATATTCTGTAGTTTTAATCAAAAGTATTAAAAGTAAACAGTTTATTTACATTTCTTATAGATACTTTACAAGAAAAGCCCTGGGCAAATTACCGACCTACCAATAGGCATATTACCAGCACGGGTTGGTTATTTACCTATTTGCAAAAATTTTTTAAAAATTAAATAAATCGTCATTGTTGTAAGAAATGTTTTTTTTTGTTAAAGTTTAATAAATTGACGTTTAAACTTTGGGATGCCTTGCCAATTTTATTTTCAAATGGAAATTTTTCCTAACCTGAGAATATTCCCCGAGAGTACTTACAAGAAAAGAACAGAATTGTAAGGACGCGCTTATTTTTTGCAATAAACGTGACGTATATTTCACATTAAAATTACCGTCGCAGTTAAATTTTGACTCTCTACTTGTGAAATTTCACACTTTTTGATTGCATATATAATGCATACTTGCTATAGCCAAACTAATAAAGAATCCCGCAAGGATAACATGGGCTTATGGCCTACCGTGAATGTTAACCATATTTTGATATTTGGAGGATATTGTACTTTGGGTGAAAAAAATTAATGAGGATCGTATGTCTGTGATAGGAGATATACTCGTGAAAGAACGTTTGTCTGCAAACACATACGGAGAATTTTTCTCGTGATTTGAAAAGTACTTTGTAGATTTTTGTAACTGGGGTGTCATTTCGAAGGTACTTGAATACTGCACAGGGGCGTATCTAGAATTATATTTTAGTAAAGCTTGATTGTCTGGGAGGACAAATTTAATTTAAAAAACATAAAAATTAAAAGTAAAAACTTATTTTAATCCTGTTTGGGGGAACGCTTATTTTCAAGTCTGGTCTCGTTTAAAAGGTAAGGGATTAGTCTACAGAGGCGTACCTAGGATTTTGTGTTGCCATGCTTATGATGGCCAAAATCAGATTTAATCTTTATTTTGTTCGGTTTTCGTTGGAAGTTTTCCGCAAGTTTGGCCTCATTTTAAAGGGAATGAGATACGCTACAGGGATGTATCTGAAATTCTATCTTAGCGAAGTCATAAATACCTGGAGAGGTTCATATAAATTAATACAAAATGTAATAATGCATCCTATTTGAATGGATTGAGATTCATACAGAGGCTTAGATAAGCTTAAACTAAGTGGGCTTTGACTTTGCTTTAAAAAAAAATTAAGAGTTGGTGACGATGCACTTTTACATATCTATCTATTTGTCGAGGAAGCAAAAAACTTCGTTTTATTAAAAATAAATATGCATAGTATGATATCAAAGAAGTATTAGTTTGTTTAAAAATTAAATTACTTATTAAGTTTTTGTTCTTTCTGATATCTAAAATGATAAAATTAAAACAATCAACAAGAAAATGTTTTAAGAAAACAGACCAAAACAATGTTTTATATTCGATTTTTTCCATTTTTAAGATTTATTCCCTCGAAACCCAACCTAATACCGAACCTTGGCCCATACTTAGTGGCGTATGCAGAAATTTTGTTTCTAGGGGGCGACTTGAGGTTTCTGGGGAGACTTAAGTAACAACATAGTTTTAGATGACAATTTATTTTCGATTTTTGGGAGAGTTTAACTTTAGGATTCAATGTTCATTAGATCTTGGAGGCAAAAAATACTAAACCCACCCCTGTATACGCCACTACCTACTTACATTGATTAAATTAGACAAAAGATGTTAATGCAAAAAATAGAGTTGGTTTTTGTTTTTAAAATGTTTTTTTTTATTGACATTTTAAAGCCCATGCCCCCCTCAAATTATATTCGGACTACGCCCTTAAATTACATTTTAAATACGACTAACCCTTAAAAAAGGACCAAAAGAAAAAATAAGACAAAAAAACGTTTTAGTCTCATTTACGTACTTTTTTTTAATTAACTTTCCCAAATACTAAAGCCCCCTAAATTATAATCCTAGTTAGGCTTCTGTGTAGTATTTAAGTACCTTTCGAATGACACCCCAATCACGAATATCTACAAAGTACTCTTCAAGTTACGAGAAAAATTATCTGTAGGTGTTTAGTAAACATACTTTCTTTCATGGCATGGAATTTAATTTTTTCCACCTAAAGTAAAATATCTTCAAAATATCAAAATATGGTTAACTTTCACGGTAGGCCATAAACCCATGTTATCCGTGCGGGATTCTTTGACGACATTTGTTTTGTTAATCGCTGTGTCATATATGTATTAATTTATGCTATCCAAAAGAACCGAATAGAAATTTTGGAAGTAATCCACTCCTTTTTCGACACCATCATACAAAACAGCGCCTCTACGGCGTATAATCAACGTGGTGGCGATATCAAAATGTGGTAATTGGTACCTAACTTTGAAGTCGTGGCAACGTTATAGTGACCGGAAATTTGTTCCTTACTTAGGAAATTACGACGTCACGGTATGGTAGTCAGGCACGTAGCGGGGGCAAGTTGCGGTTACTTTCAGAAAACTCTATGTGGTGCCGGTTACGTCGTGACCACTTTAAATGCTAGTTGGCCTTCTTCGTCAAATAAGGCTCTCTTACTTTTTTATCCGTGAATGTCATGGCTTTCTGCATAATTAAAATCAGTACATTGGCGTACAAAACTTTCGGCGGGAAAGGCGAAAAATAGCTAAATTTAAAAACCGTGCACCATTACGGTCCAAAATCACAAAAACCGGAAAGGATTTAACGAATTCTCAGTAGGGCAAAAACAATAATTTTTACATCCGGGGTATCCATACGAGGACGATATTCAAGCCAATTTAAGACATATAATTGTTTTCAGTGGCGTAAGATAAATAGATAGAGACTGTTTTTTTTTTAACAAATTCTTTCCGTGCGCCTTCCTAGGCTGGACGCACTTCAGCTGTATGTGCTTGGTAAATACGTAGCTTTCTGGCATATGTATAATGTTGAGTAAAGTGACTTACGTCAAATTATGGCAGGGTTGTTAAAATTAGAAATGTCAATTTTGACAGAAGTGTCATGTAGTCTGAATCTTTATTTTCGGCGGAAGTCATAATTACAAAATTATTTAGCAACTTAATGCGAATTTTGGCTTGGAATGATTTTTCTTTGGTATTTGCCAATGCGTTTTAGCGGTCCGGTTTGAACCAAAGTAGGGAAAGTGGAGGCGTGCCCTATCAACCAAAAGTCTTTTGGTTCAAATCATTTATTGCCAGACTCTGGACTCGGGTCAAACTTTTTATACCCAATGGAGGGTTGGAATGGTCTATGTTGGTTGGGTTGGGTTGATTATGTTGGGTTGGGTTGATTATGAAGGGTTGGGTTGATTATGAAGGGTTGGGTTGGTTATAACCCAATTGGTTGGGTTGGGTTGGTATAGTTGGTTTGTTTGGGTTGGTATAGTTGATTTGTTTGGGTTGATTATGTTGGTTTTGGTAAGGTTGGTTATAACCCAATGGGTTGGGTTGGTATAGTTGATTTGGTTGGGTTGGATTATTTGATCATATTGGTTGAGTATGGTTTGTGTAAGGTTAAGGTTGGGTTAGGGTACGACGATATTTCATTACTGGCGCTATTTCATTACTGGCGATATTTCATTACTGGCGCTATTTTGTTTCTGGCGATATTTTATTACTGGCGCTATTTTATTACTGGTCCTATTTTGTTACTGGCGCTATTTTGCTACTGGCGCTATTTTGTTATGCGCTCTTTTATTACTGGCGCTATTTCATTACTGGCGCTATTTAGTTAGACGCTCTTTTATTACTGGCGCTATTTTAATACTGACGCTGTTTTATAACAGCGCCATTTTGTTGAGCGCTATTTCATTACGCGCTGTTTTAATACGACGCTTAGACAATAGCGCTATTTTAAACGGCGCTATTTCGTACGGCGCTATTTTAGACATTGTTAGAACTCGTAGAATTGCGTGGTAAATTATTTCCAAAAAAATTTTACTCCTATATTCAGAGAAAAAAAATATGAAATTTAAACAAAATAATAACGTAACTTTTATTGGATTAATCATATCTAACCACGGTTCAAATCTTTCTGGAGAATTTTGAATTACCCTGTATATTTAAAAGTCAAAAACAAAACTTACTTGACACAAGTCGAATCCTCTCAATCGCTAAATGAGCGGAGCCGCCATAAAAATGGCTTTGTTTACTTCCATATTCCAACATCCATTCAGCTTGTCTAATCATCTCTTCCTGTTGAGAAATTCTTTCAAGTAAATCTTCATTAGCACCTTTCGTTTTGTTGACGTCTTTGTTGCTAGTATCTGCCGCCAATACATCTTCATATAGTGGATAACACTTTCTGGGTTGTTTAACAATATCCTTGTTCACAGCAACGCTCGGTAAAGACTTTCTAGTAGCTTTTTTGGAACCAACTCCACTTGACATACCGGAGTCATGTTGACATGAACTATTGGCAATATTGTGTTTCGGCATATATTTTGCTTCATTCGCTAAATCCTCATAACTTTCTTCTGTCAAAATACTGGTAAATGTGTTGACGGAATTAATTTTGCGTTTCAGTTTTCTGGTACTTAGCTTTTGAAAATCACACGATTCTGAGGATACGAGGGTTGATATGTTGTCTGTGTCTATGCTAAAGTCATATATGGACTCTGGTTTATTTGTTGAGAAGGAAACCTAAGAACACAAAAAAATGTAAGGTGGGCCAAAAAAAACCGTCCATTTTTTTTTCGGCTGTAGTTTTGCTAGTGTATATTTAATTTTTGTGATTCTAGCTTCTGCTTCAGACTATGTGAAACTTTTGTCAAAAATAACATTTCGTTAATATTCAAGAATTTTACGTGCGCCACTGCACTCGATTTTAGACATTTGTCATTAAAGAAACCTCTTTGTCATCGTAGATAGAAAATACTTAAGATATGTAACTGATAAGTGGAAGTGAGAATAGTCCGTTGCACTTCCACTCGTTATAAACCCTGATCAGGCAAGTGGTGCCCCCCATTTACCTTGCGGAAAGTATGGAAATCAAAAATTTTGTTTTGCCGAGTAACTGTTAGAGGGCGCTAGCGGAGACCGCAATAAATAGGTAGTGCTGGCAACGAGGATACATGCTAATATCCGACGAAAGCCGACGGTATCCGAACAGCCAGCCAAGCCATGAAAGGGGAATTACCGCAAGTTTTTGATTCTTTGCTGAATACCGGTTTATCAGTGGCGTAAATGAATGAACTTGTTGCTAAGGGAATGGGAGCTGGTAGAGAGATCATAATATAAATTCATGAATATGCTGAATGAAGCAAGACAGTTTTTATTATTATTAAACGATTATATTTAACTTTACAGTCTGCCTGACTATCATTTTGCGATTCGTTTTTGACACACTTCCCGTAAACCGATTTTAATAAAATTTGGCACAATAGTGTAGTTCGGATGATAATACAATATTATGAAAAAAAAATTGGTGGGTAGGGGGTGGTTAAGGTTTAAAAATAAGGGGCTAAATTCATTGACACACTTCCCGTGAACCGATTTTAGTGAAATTTGGCACAGCAAAGTAGATCCGATGACAATACAATATTATGAAAAAAACCTCGAATAAAACACTCAAATTTTTCAAGCCTTCACCGGTTTTTTAGCGTTCAAAAAAGTACTGCAAAAACATCTTTCCTCTGCTAAAATGAAAAATATTTAATGAGAGAGGGCAGAATTTTAGAGGTAGATGGAGAGATAATTTAGTAAAGTGCAAAAATATTAAGGCAATTGTGTACTAAAAATTTTAGTTGTCATCTGTCATCTTTAGTGGTGTCGTGCATATGATTTTTATTTTGCCATTTTATTATAAATTCTCCTCCCTATGACAGTAGCTATTTGGATTAAAAGTTCCTTTTTTTCCAAAAATTTAGTTTTGGGATACAAGAGTGTCGCATTTAAGCATTGCAAAAATATTTCGGAAAAAATTATTTTATTATATATTATATTAGTTGATGAGCATAAATATAATAAATGCTATAATCTTATTTCTATTATAGGTATTTATTGTATTTAATTTTTTTAAATATGCTTTTTTATTTTAACTTAACAACTATTTGTTTTCAAATTTAAATATTTAGCGGCCACATTACAAAATAGAATCATCTACCATGATGAACCTGGAAATAATTTAGTTAAATACCTGTTCAATTATTTTAAGATGTGCTAAAATACACTTATATACACGTTTTTTTGTAATTTTAAACACTATAAAGAACTTTTATTGAAAGAAATTAATACCACCTTATGACTTACACGATAAACAATTACAATTTTTGTCGTTTTTTGGATAAAAAAAAACACTCAAGATGACAGACAGATGACAAAACAGAAATTTTTAGTAAACAATTGCCTTAAATTATTTCCATCTTTCTCTAAAATACTTTTTAATAGCCTGCTGTCTCTCTTCAACAACCTTAAATATTTTTCATTTTAACAGAGAAAAATGGTTTTATTGCAGTACTTTTTTGAAGCTAAAAAAAAAGTGAAAACTTGAGAAAACTGAGTGTTTTATTCTAAAAATCGAAAGTTTGGAAAGAAGGCTATACAATGGGAACAAAATCTTGGCATAAAAATTTCTTAAACAAAAACGTTACCCCTTTAATTATGCTAAAATATCTTAAGCCAAATTTATTTATATTTAATATTTTGTTTATAACTGAAATTTTCTAGGAAATTCCCGATGTTTTTTTTTTTAAATAGTTCCTACCTACTTAATTATTAATGCGAAAAAACGGTAATTATGCAGTATACGGTTTTCTGCCATTTTTGATTTTTTATGAAAAATTCTTTATGGTGGCACCTACTAGAGTCCCTAGGACCCCAAATCCGCCTGCGCCGGTTGTTTTTTTTTATTTTTTTTATGTTTTTTTTTTATTTTTTTTTCACTAAAACCACCCACTCCAACACAGTCCAACCCAACCCAACCCAAAACAATCAGAAAAACATTACAACCCCCCCCCCCCCGGGCACCCTTTTTTCTCTTAAAAAAAAATCGGGCGCAGGCGGATTTGGGGTCCTAGGGACCCTAGTATAGGTGCCCCCATAAAGAATTTTTCATAAAAAATCAAAAATGGCAGAAAACCGTATACTGCATAATTACCGAGAAAACATTTACCAACAGTTTTTTGTTACTATAAAACAAAAACATGCAAAATAAGGAACACTTACCTGTAAGCGTTAATAAATCACAAGAATAAAACTGTTTTTGTTTCAAAAATCACAAAATCAACAAGATAATCTTTTTTTTTCTAACACTAAAAAAGTACTGATAAGAACAAGAAGAATATTCTCTATGTCGTCATAAAAAGTTAAATTCAATGATATACGGTTCGATTTCCACCAAATCTAAACAATGGCAGTGATATTTCTATTTTCTACACTATCTAGCGCAGGAGGAATGTTAATGCTAAGTTAATAGCGCCACCTATACGAAGTCAAGTGAAACATTGGAGAGTTATTACAGATTGCAAAGGAAAATTGATTATGTCTTCTATGCTTACAGATTTCGCTGCGGAGAAATGCACTGGGTTGATGACAGTCGAGTTGTCCAAAAGCGACTATGCGCGCTCTGGGGAGTTATCCACGAACGAAATTTTTGCTAACATTTTAGCCCGTAAGGTTACCTATCTTCAGTATTTCCTCTATCTACGTTGTCATGCATAGGAGGTATCGCTTCTACAAATCGGACAAGAAGTAATAAAGTTTAACGCCAACGAAGTAAGTGGTGTTTTAAGCCTTTGTAATACTAAGGTCTAAAAATATCTAGTTTTTTTCCACTAGAAATTTGTTCAGTCTTGTCCGATTCTTTAGATTTTGAGCTCTAGATTCGATTTTTCACTCCTTCTTGCCAATCATTTTGTACGCCAATGTACCTGATTTAAATTATCCGGAAAGCCACGTCTTTTGGGTATACAAAGAGGTATCATTAGCAAAAATTGGACAAGAACTATAAAAGCTTTGCTCAACAAAAAAGTGTTTTTTTAACCTATGTAAAATAGATAAAATGCAGAAAATTTTTATTTTGCTGATTTTTTTTTAACTTATCCGATTTTTTTATTTCATACAGAGTATCCAGAAATAACAAAACGGATAAGTTAAAAAAAATCAGCAAATTATACCTCCTTTAATACACTGAAAAGACGAGACTTTCAGGATAATTGAAATCAGGTACATTGGCGTACAGTTTGGCAAGACGGAGTGAAAAATATCCAAGTTAAATAGCCTATATAGGCTAGAGCCTGAGATTTCCTAAGAGCTCAAAATCTAAAGAACCGCAGGAGATTTAAAGAATTCATAGTAGAACAAAAACTAGAGGCTTCAAATTTCACTTACTTCGTTGGCGTTGAGCCCCAGCAAACACAAATCGTCGGCATTGAATCGGACCAATGTCGACAACGTCGGCAGTGTGTCGGCATCGGGGACTACACTCTGACCCTATGTTGGTCAGATTGTGATTTTCAGTTTTCGGTCAATAATCGGCAACTGACGGAGGTCCACATTACTACAGTCGACTTTATGCCGATACCACTTTAGGACCGACGATGGTCCGATTGGAACTTTGTTTAATCGGTCGAAAATCGGCAACTGACGATGGCCCGATTTACTATAGTGGACTTTATGCCAACGCCTACTTTATCTGCTTTAGGGCCGACGACGGTCCGATTGGAACTTTGTTTAATCGGACGAGAATCGGCAACTGACGATGGCCCGATTTACTATACACGGCATTATGCCAACGCAAACCTTATCTGCTTTAGGGCCGACGACGGTCCGATTGGAACTTTCTTTAATCGGTCGAGAATCGGCAATCGACGATGGTCCGATTACGTCGCTTTAAAATTTTTAAACTGCCTAATAGTTTCTTCCTAGTATGTAGAGATGGCGCTAATGTCACTATGTTCCCTGTACAGTGGAAGATAATATTATATATATAATGAGCAAAGATATTTCAAAACTAGAGTGCTGACTTGACAAGATGGTGGTACTTCTCTACAAGAATCACCTCTTCTGCCACTTAAACCAGCCCGACTGGTTAGGCACCCGCATTGTCGAAACTTTGTAGTTTGCCAATGTCGGGCCGATTTAAGCTACCACCGACAGACCTCCGTCAATCGCCGACGTTGGGCCGCTTTAGGAAACCAATGTCGGACTTGAATAGTTTATCGATGTCGCGCCGAGACCAACTTGCCTACGTTAGACCGACCAAATTAAGCAGTTATGGGCGGATGGTCTTAATCCTACGGCGACGGTATGCCGCTGTCAGCAAAAAGTAAAATTTACCATTGGTCCGACGACGGGCCACAGTCTAACGCTGCATCGGCAAACATACATTAGGCCTACATCGCAAAACGGACAAAAAATACTGCTGGTCGGTTGTCGTAAATCGACGTCGTGCCGTTGACGACAAATTCGGCAATCGACATCGGAGGGAACCGTGTTTGCTGGGGCTTTATTACTTCTTGTCCGATTCCAAGAAGTGATACCTCTTTGTGCAGGACAAAGACGTGTCTTTATGGCAAATATATAAAATAAAGTATAGTGGCACAAATAAAATTTTGGCGGAGGGTGTTAAAAATGGCAAAATTTAAAAATCATGCGCCATCTTGGATTTTAACGAAATGTCAATTTTAACAAAAGTTTCTAATAGTCTGAAGCTTTAGCTTTCCGCAAAAGCTAAAATCACAAAAATCAAACTTACTTTAGCAAAACTACAGCCGAAAAAAATGTAAGGTTCTTTTTCGCCCACCTTATATATTTTATTTAAAGTTATCCTGTCAGATTAAAAGATTGTCAAAGTTGTTTTAGTACTCGATCAATAAAGCACAAAAATAAAAAAAAAACGAGACGGGAGCAGGATTACTTTCTGAGATATGGAGACGTGTTTTTAGGCTATATTTTTGGACATGGTACAAGTTTTTTTCCACAAGATTTAATTACCGCCGAAATAAAATGATTCGGAATGAAACACTCCTTCCACCCAAGTAAAAATGTTTTATATGATTTCTTTGGTACCACCAGAAAAGTTACTGATTTGTAAGTTTTAAAAAAGAAAGAAAACGACCATTTTTTAAACAATGACAATTCTCATTTTCTTTAAAACAAAGAGTCAGATTGGTAAAATTTTCACATATGTTATTTAAAATAATATCACTTGGCTAAAGAAGACATTTTTAGCTTGACGGTACCATAAATGTCAAAAATAGTACGCGCCTTTAATGTTTTTTAATAATGGAGAAATACGAAAAGTGATTTTATATATGATATAGGTATGTTATAAAAACTTTTTACAGACAATTCCAATCCAAAAACTTTATAACAATATGTTGATACCAATTACTACCCATTGTTTTGACCAATTAAATTGCTCGTGTGATATATGCTTTTAGGCTAACTTGGGGGCGCCGGTAACGAATTTGATAACATTTTTCCGGTTACTATTACCGTTTTTCTACGAAAAAAAAAGTAGGTGAAGTGTTTTTCCTACTTAAGTGCGGAAAAGTGGTTTTTACGCATGAATTTGCGTGCAAAAAGTTAAAACTCTTAAGATATGTTCAATATGGCGGCATGCGGCGGCTTTGTATTTAAAAAAAATCAAGGTAGGCTTGACAACGTCAAACTTTTGATTAAGAAACGACGTCATTTGCTGTCAGATAATTTTACGTATTCTATTGGGAACACAGTGTAAGCAACCGGAAAAATGTTATCATATTCGTTACCGGCAACCCCAACCAATGGATACTTATCGGTACCAACATATTCGTATCAAGCTTTTAAATTCAATTTGTCCAGAAAAAGTTTGTTTAACCTACCCATAACTTATTTTAAATCACTTTTCGTATTTCACCAATATTTCAAAAATATTAAAAAGCATTAAAGGTAACTTCCATTTTCCCAATTAATGGTACCACTCAAACAAAAATGTATTTTTATTAACACATGTAAAAACTATTAAAACCTGGCCGTTTGTTTTAAAGAAAATAATTTTTTTTTAATACAGTTTTTTTCTTTTGTTTTTAAAATATACAAATCGGTGACTTTTCTGGTGGTACCAAAAAACCCGTATAGAAATATTTTTACATGGATGGAAAGGGTGTTTCATTCTAGACAAATAGAGAAACGAATCGTTTTAGTTTGGCGCTAATCAACAAAGTTGTCACGTCAACTTTAAAGCTCCATATCTCAGAAAGTAATCCTGCTTCCTATCTCGTTTTTTTATTTTTGTGCTTTGTGGATTGAGTACTACAACATATAAAAAAATTATGACATTTAGCCGAAAGTAATTTGTGTAGGTTTCTTTATACACGAGGTTTCTGCTGTTTGGGTAACGTAAAACTGAAAACTTATATACTGCTTTTTTTTATATAACTTTTAGGTAAAAATAAATAATAACACATGTATTTCAAACTACTTACATCTGAAATAGATACGTCCATCTCTGATCCCAAAGCCTTCCTCAAAAACGTATGTTCGTCATATTGAATTTCTTCGTAAGAAAGAGATTTTTGACTGTTGGTATTCTTAGTTATCCTTTCGATTTCTTTGAAGTAAGGAGATATTTCTTCTTTTTTTAATGCAGAGTTTTGAAAACAATCGTAAACACCCTGAGAGCTGCAGCTAGAAATATTTGTTAGCTTTTTTGGGGTGCAGTATGATGCATTTGAGCTGGGCGATTTTAAAAAAATATTCGGCAGCTGCAAAAAAATAAAAAATGTCATTTATGGACCAATGATTAAAAACACAGTTTTACAATTAGAGATATACAGGGTTGTCCAAATTCGAGAGGAGTGTGGGGGTTTTTGGCATTTCTAGAGGAGAGAGCGCAAAACTAATATGCACCTTATGAGCTCGGTTTTTCAGAAATTATTATTACAAAAAAAACGCATTTGAGCTACTTTTTGCCAAAAAAAAGCCTTTTAGAGTTTGGCTTTTAACTTTTTCATTAACAAAAATTTCTTTTTGGTGCAAATTGCTTTTTTATAGAAAATTATAAGACAATATTTTTTTTTATATTTTCGTGTTTTTAATATGATGATATGATGTTTAATTTATAGTGTCTTTTTACACCTATCTTTTTTTATTTTCCTATTGATTTTTAAATCGCACTTTTTACAAAAGACGAAAATACAGTGTAACAAAAAAAAACAACAAGATATTAAAAAATAAAAATGATATTAAAAATATAAAAAAAACTAAAATGTTATTATCTGTATGCTGATTACCCAAATCAAGTAAAAAATAGGTAATTCCAAATGAAAAATATAAACTTGGTCCAAATTAACGCACATTTTTTTCTCGTGCTATAGATCCCTTAATACTTTTTAAAGATTTTCAGCTCTATGGAAAGCTTAAGTTTAAGGGCCACAAAAGTTCCCTGTCAAAATTGAGATTTTTAAAACTCTAAGAGAATAAATTATTTTTTTTAAATGCATTTTTTGATCCTTGAGTAAAATTTTTATCTAGACCACTCTGCCAAATAAAGATCATTCGTTAAAAAAAGATATTCAAGTTAACAGATCGGTCAGTTTCCTCAAAATTTGTGAATTGGGTGGATTTTTTTTGCTTATAGTAGCTCTCTCTCTCTCGTTTTATTGGCGCTATCTCTTAGTGAGATAATATGGCGGCTCAAGTGGTAGGACCCAGGATTGTCTGACTCTAAGTCACCTGCATCCTGAAATATATATACATATATAACCCCCTACCCGCTCACCAACTAGCTCCTAAGCTTGTGATTTTTATAATTTTTAAATCTATGGAAAATTGAACAATAATGGGGAATCCTTTTAAAATATAAATTATTGGTCCATTTATGTACGCCACGTATTTTTCACGTTTACAGATTTATGACACAAAAACGATTATACTTTGTTAAGGTCTTATAAAATGGAAAAAAAAATTTGGCAAGAAAGCCTTAGACTTTCGTTTTATTTATAGATTTACTGAATTTTATATATAGATTTACTGAAACATGTTCTTTTTTTTTAATTTTTCCCATAGAGCCAAAAATTATAAAAGTTTCATATATCTGTATGAGAAATAATACACGAAAGCTTTTAAAGAAGAAAACATCGGGTATTTTGGTACACTCTTGAAAAAAAATTGTAAAACCAATAAAAAATAGCAAGAAAGTCAAAATTTTCAAAATATAATTAACTCTCACCTTTTCTAGTTGTTTCTCATTTGTATCATTTGAATTGCCACTAGTCGAATTTATCTCTTTCATCAGCATTTCTCTTCTTTCTGGTTCACAGCAAACAACGTGGCAAGTCTGATTACTTTGCTTTGGCTTACATTTTGGAAGAACAAAATTTTGTGTTCTCGCTTTAAAATTGGTTTGATTGATTGTCTTATTATTCAAAAAATTATTCACGATGTTATTAGCTTTCCGACCAGGCAACTTAGCTGCCATTGTGTTAGGCAACAAATTTCTGTCAATTTCTGATCTCTGCTTATCTTCCCCTATTGATATACCAATGGGCTCTTTATAAATATTATTTTTAAGAAATAATGATGGTTCTTCATAAGTAGCACTAATTTTGCTCTTCTGTGCAAAAGACGGTATTATAGTTGTTGAATCAGCTTGCGGTAGCCCACTCTTTTCATGGAAACTGGCAGGATACATTCTAAATGTTTTGTCAATATCCGATCTATTTATGAATTTTTCCATTGTATTTGAATTTGAGACATCTACAGAATTGGCCAAAAGAGCTATTTGTTTTTTTCTGGGCCTTTCTTTTTCTTTTCGTTCAAATTTCTTTAAAACCAACTCTTTAATAATGTCGGCGATTTCCTCATCCTTGGGTTTTGATTTTGTTTGAGGAGTGTAGTAATAAGCATCGGTTGGTAAAAGTACTCTCTTCTTTAAGTCATCAAATTCCAACAAACTTTGGCAATTTCTTAGAGATAAAATGTCTTTATTTTGTTTGGTGATTGCTGCTTGATTAAAAGATTTTACCTTAGATATATCATCCAAAGAATCTTGAGATATATTGTGGCTAACGTTGGATTTACTAAAACTTGATTCATTAAAAAAATCATCAAGTACTACTTCATCTGTATTCTCCAAATTTTTAAAGGGGTTATTTAATTTCTCAATAGATATTTTAACTTTAATTTTCTTCTTTTTTGGAGTTTTTACATTAGCTTCTTTTGGTGCTACGCTTGCTAACATATTTTTATTCACAACGTCACTTAAGCTATCTTCAAATTCACCAAGAGTAGAGTTATTAACTTTCCCATTTTCAAAGCTCAGAAAAGAGTCGTTAAGGTTGGACATGCGTACCGGATGTTCTTCTTTTGCGCCACGGCTCTTTTTTGCGGTAACATATTTTATGATCACTTTTACTTTTTCTTCAAATTGCAAAGTGTGAGCCTAAAAAAAGTTGTCGTTAAGAAATCAATCGGTAAATGTACTACTATTAATGAGAATTTAAGAAACTACCGTTCATTAAATTTTTCAAACAGAAAAATTATCTCATAACTCTGTCACAATAATAATATTTACATATTTCTGAATATTTTAAAACTGCCTATTTTAAGCAATTAGTAATCATAGTCAAACCAACTTTTTATTGAAGCGAAAATGATAGGAAATGCATTCTGATAAAGTTGGATGTATCTATCTGTCCAGTTTTTATCTAAGGCAAATATATTAAAAAGATGACATAAAATAACCATAAACTTTAAAAAAATAGACAAGAAAATTTTTTTTTATCAAATTGAAGGCAATATTAAATTTATACGGTTCACGCGTATACGTATAAAATAAAAATTTAATTGTGTTGCTTCCAATTTTAAAGTGTTTCTATACGTCCTGGAATGCTCTTCTTGGATATAATTTGACTATGCAACATGTTTGGGAAACCACAAGGATTAACAGATTAATAAATAAATAAAAAAAACTTCGTGTCACCTGAAAATACGGTGCACACAAACAACCCCCCTCCCCTAAAAAACTGTCAATTGTGTTCACATATTTAGGAAAAAAAAATCTCCGAAAAATCTGATGGTTGCCATGGTACCGGACAAAATAAAAGCGCCTGACTGTTAAGTTTAAATTTCCCAAAATTAAAGAGAAATAGCGGAAAATAGTAATTTTGAAAAAATCTAATTATTCTTCCGCCAGTTTTCACCAAGTATCTAGGAAAAACTCATTTAAAAACATCGTCAAAATATCAAACTGTCAAAGATTAAAATACGGCAACAATGAACGTCACGGAGTAAAATGGCACATCGCTATGGAAATCTTTGTTATTTCATTTAGCAGCCGCCTTGATTTATAGTGTAAAGATGGTGTGTTGCGAGAAGTGCTCTTCGTTAGAGATTTTTAAAAGTATCTTTCGGTTTTTCTTGAGTTTTTTGATAAAAGTATTAAAAAAATAGTGTTAACAACTCGCGGATAAACTGTGTTTTTTTCTGCTCGTGATAAAAAAGAACTATTTTGGCCACTAGTTGTGAAAACTACTATTTCTACGAGTGACCACAAACAGCTACTTTGCGCACAACTTTGCTTATGGAAAGTAGCACGTTCCCGCTCTGTGAGCAGAAAAAAATTACCGGCACACTTTACCAGTTCCACAAGAAGGTTAAACAACTACTACATATTTTTAGGCACTTTACCCATCTGTTTTGAAATAATTGGAACAATTCCTCGCATTTTTCAAAAAAGTTTCACATAAGTTTTAATTTTTAATTAAGGAAAATAAACACAGTGAAACTGTCAAAATAGTGTCGACTGTAATAATGTTTGTGCCAAGGTTTTCTCCGACATTTAATAATTTTATTAAATTTAATTATGTCATCCTTATGGGCGATATTTACTAAGGACTATCTTTTAAGGAAAGTTTATTTTGAAAGATGATATACACATGAGTATTTAAAAATGTGTTTTAAGCTCAACTATTTTGCAATTGACAAGACATTTTTCCTTTGATGGACGTCAAAATGCACTGAAATGGGACGCGTAAAACATTTTTTTCCTAAAACAGTCCGTAAATAGCTATGTACAGGAGGACAGTGCTGTATTTTCTCCCGCGGTTGGTTTGATGCTCATTAGGAGGGTACTAAAAAACCAAGGGATGAAATACTATTTAATAATAGATGCACTAACAATATAACACTTCCAGCCGATTCTCGCTTTTCGGCAAGGATCACTATGCGGTGCGGCGAGGTAAGGTATTGTTGTTTGACAACAATTAAAAAACACCATGCAAACATTAAATGAAACAATACAATATAGTAGGCTTGTGGCTACGACGCTAATGTTTGTTATTAGAAACAGAAGAGCGTTGTTTATTCGTCTGTGTTACTTAGTCGATCTCTAAAAAATGGAAGAGAACCAAGATATGGAAGAAAAAGCAAAGCTTATCGTTCTGGATTTGCTACCCCAAAAATCAAGAGCAAGGTATGAAAAGGAATATTGCTTGTTTCAGAAATGGATAAGAGAAAATAACGTAAAAAAAGTTTTTGAAAGTTCAGTTCTTGTGTACTTCTCCACGCTGGCAGAAAAACTAAAGACGTCATCATTATGGAGCAAATACAGCATGCTGCGGTTCTGCATTAGCTTGAAAGCAAATGTTGATATAAAATACCCCAACCTTATTGCCTTTTTGCCGTAAGCTACACTAGTTTTTATTTTCGTAAAATATTGGGCTATAAAAGTGCATATTATCGGGAAACTAACTTAATGTTCTATTATTTTTAGGTAGCGTCACTTTTTGAAATAGCAGGAGCAACACCGTTCTCAACTAAAAAGCCAGGTAACTCCTACCGCCTCAGTGCCTTTTAGCCTATTGTATCGGCCATTTTTATAACTAAATTGACAAGTAAAACACGGATTTTCTGTCAGTTTGGTGTCAATATGGTACCGATCATAGGCCAAAGGATACTAAAATGAAAATGAGTTAACTGGCTTCTTAGTTGAGAACGGTGTTGGTAGGAGCCTGCCGTTGCGATGAGTTGATCAACATGATGTGTAGTGACATTGATGATCGGCGTGACATGTTAGTCGTCTGAATACCGAATTCAGAAACCAAGACAAAAATAACGTTCACGATCACGGATGACACGTTGGGAGGGGTTCCTGTGCTGGATCTTTATAGGAAATACGCATCACTAAGACCGAAAAATGTGAGTCATCAACGGTTTTCCCTTACCTACCAAATTGGGAGATGCTCATCCCAGATTATAGGGAAAAATACCAAGGCACAAATACCTGGTAAAAAGCAGATTTTTGAAACTGGAGAAAAAGGAGAGCTATACCGATCATGCATTTTGCAGAACTTCTGCCACTCTATTAGTAAAAGCAGGTGGAGATTTACTTACACTCAAATAACACGGAGGCTGGAATTCTTCTACAGTGACCGAAGGATACATAAGCTCTATCGAAAAAAAGCGAGGTTGCCAGCCGCATAATATTGGGTAATATTCCTACCAAACCCACCTGCAGTGAGACATGCAAAAATGATACTCCGAGTACCTCACAGCAAATGAATAACAAAGATTTAAATATTTATTCTCCTGTAGCATTCAACAGTGGCAATAGCAATGCTGGTTCAGGATTATCCTTCTTTAGTTTAACAAACTGTAACATTACCTTCAATGTTAATAAATAATTATTTGGAAAAAGACGACTGTTTTTTGTTCTGGGCGGTAGGGGGAGGTAAAATATGTAAACTCCCTAGGGAGATAAAGTAGCATTTTCGCCCTTCATATGCGGGTCGAAAATGTCATTTTCTGATAAGGTAGTAGATAAAATTATTAATTAACATCAGTTGAAACGAGAAATCTGGGAACTATCAAAGCAACAGGAGATTTCGAGTAAAATAATCGTATTTTATAGACCACTACTAAGTGGTGGTTTATCTGCTTTAAATTTCAAAACAATCACGATTTGTTTTTTTTTCAAAGTTAATATTTTATGATTAAGGTATTCTGATTAGGCAAGAAAATAAATTCCAGGCCTTTCTTTTGCTTTAATTGGATATTCCAGCGCCTTTTTTAAGTCAATGTATGTGAACGTATGGTATCTTACTTTAAGTTAATTCAGGAGGGCCATTCCCTCTTAAATCGAGAAAGAAGTCTTTTGCAAATAAGTTTAAAATTAATTTTAAATAACTAAATGAAAACAATCCAGTTTGCATAGGCTTATGCAAACTTTCTCAGAGGTCACAAACTTGAAAAAAATGCGTTTGGATTTCCATGCAATTTTTCACGGTATAAATTTTGCGCTATTAAACGACACCTTGAAGGAAACCTTCATCAAGGAGACCTTGAGGCTTCCTTCGACGTCGGACTATAAATTTGACCCATAGGCGAAGATGATCACGTTTACGTGGTTTGCGATTATGCCTGTATCAGTTTTACGCTGTAATGATAAGTACTTTTTTTGCTCGATCAACAGCACAACCATTAGTGGTTTTTAGGGCGGGTCACAAAATTCCTCACTTTTTGGATTGGCTATAACTTTTCACTTGATTACTCATTTTTGAAATATATTGGTTTTTTCGAAAGATGAAACGTGAGTTTTTCGATTCGGTTAAAAATTTAAAACTTATAAAAATTCAAAATGGCGGACAGTTTTTAAAAAATTTGTAATTTTCACCCCCCCCTGAAAAAAAATTATGTGCGACAATGAACAAACTCTAAACCTTTCTCTACAAACGCTCATTGTTTCTGTGTATATTATATATACATACATATATAGAAATTAGAAAATTGTAAGCTTTTAGGTTATGAGTGTTTAAGCTTAACGTTGAAAAAAAATCACAAAATTCCATATTTTTTTCAATTTGCTATAACTTTTGGCCTGATTATTTAATTTAAAGAAAAATATTGTTTAAACATACAAAACATGCGTGGCGGATAGATTTAAAAAGAGTTAGGTTTTACACGCCTTATTTTTCTTAAGTAAGACACTGGAAAAAATATAAATTAGTATTTCCAAATCTCCCTTTTTTCTTCGTATATCAAAATATAACCTAATAAAAATTTAAGGTGTATTTAGATTTTTCTTCATTAAACAATTATGTTAAAATATATAGAAAATGGAAAATGTATCTAATTTTGTGAGTTTTTTCCATGCGAAGTCAAAAAACCTATAACTTTTTTATTTCCCAACTAATTTAATTTAATCGTACTTCAATATACGCAGAAACAATAAGCGTTTGTAGTGCAAGCTTTAGAGTTTGTTGTGTTTCGCACATAAATTTTTTTCAGGGGGGTTCAAAATTACACATTTTTTAAAACTGTCCGCCATCTTGAATTTTTTAGAAGTTTTAAATTTTTAACTGAATCGAAAAACTCTCACGTTTTATCTTTCCAGAAAGCCAATATATTTCAAAATCGAGCAATCAAGTCAAAAGTTATAACCAATCCAAAAAGTGCGGAATTTTGTGGCCCACCCTATATATACTGCCGCGGTAAAAAACCACGTTCTTAAAAATTCGCATTAATTTTTTTGCGCTAAGAACCACTAATGGTTGTGCTGTTGATCGAGCAAAAAAAGTACATATCATTACAGCGTAAAACTGATACAGGCATAATCGCAAACCACGTAAACGTGATCATCTTCGCCTATGGGTCAAATTTATAGTCCGACGTCGAAGGAAGCCTCAAGGTCTCCTTGATGAAGGTGTCCTTCAAGGTGTCGTTTAATTTCTTATTTATAGTCCCTTCCTTCGGGAAGGAATATTTCAAGGTAGGGTTGCACCGGCAACATCGTAAAAATGATGGTAAGATGGTGCAACAACTACACTTCCATTGTTAAAATGTTTCAATTTAAAAAAAAATAAAAAAATATGAAATTAAAATTCGAAAGGAGAGCGCTATAAAGGCGGATTCAGAGTCCCGTAAGGTAAACGGTTATAAGGTATGCGGTAAGATGCAAGGAAAATAAATAATAGCAAATGCATGCTGCTCTTCTTGCAGCTTACGGAACCCTATGAACAACAACACGCGTTTGCTATAGTTTATTTTCCTTGCTGTCTTACCTCAAACCGCTTACCTTATGGAACTCTGAATTCACCCTAAGATCCTACACTAGCCAGGAAAAGGTTTTCCTCGTTAAACCGATTCAAAGATATAAGAATACTTACATTACGTTCACGTATGAACAACAAAATGTATATAAGGACTATGAATCCAACTTTATAAAAGATACTTATATTACCTAGCCACCTACTTGAATACTTCCAGTGCCATAATACCATAGAGTACATAGCAAGGTTAACATGGGGGACACTGGAAGGCCCCGGTAGTTTTGGTGATTAAATTTATTTACGCTCATGGGTAGTATAATATAAACTGTGGTGTTTTTTAAAAATCTATGTCTGGCCAAAAACTCCCTTTCTCTAAAGAACTCAAAGGGACTTTGCTTGTATCGCTTTGGAAGACGACCATGATGCGCAGGGACTTCTTCTTCAACCCAAACAACAAATTTAAAAAAATCATCCATTATTTTCAGGATAGATAGATAAAGAATAACACAACTTCTTAAACAGTAAAAGAAACTGTCTTAAATAGTTAAAAACTAAACATTTGTGGCGTAAAGGGCAAAGGGTGAGGGAACAAATAAGAAAAAAAATTTTCCTCGACCAGGATTTGAACCCGGGATCTTTAGAATACCAGTCTAATGCTTTGCCAACTGAGCTACCGAGGATTCATTTGTTAGTAGTGGGGAGATCTTTGAAGCCTACCATAACTGCAGACAAGGAGGTATAGTCCAATTTTTTGATGAGCGGACTGACGTCATTTTTGCCTCTGAAAACGTATTTCTTTGTTGTCAACAGTTCGCATGTCAAACAATTTGTTGTTGTCAATTTGAAGTAATAGTTGAAACAATCAACGACATGACTCTTTTTTACATATTTATTGTCGCTGTCACGCGAATTGTTTTTTTTGGAGAATAAAAACTGTTTCAAAAAGTGTAATTGAGCAGTTTCCCCAAAAACAATTCCATACCTTATGTATGATTCTACCAGTGTTTGTTTGAGTTTTCAACATGTAAAGAAAGAGTTGGTCATCTTAAAAAGCAACCCACAGAATGGTAAAAAACCAATTATGAAAACAAACCCAACATTATTTTTGTTTTTTTAACCTCACATTATTTGCCAAGGAAGGCCGAGGGTAGCTCTTTAGCTACCTTGATATAAGGATTCCTTTAAGGGTGCCTTTCACCACTATAAATACTCCTTGAAGGAACAAAGGTGCCTTGAAAGTCTACTATAAATTTGCCCGTAAAATAATGTATGGTACAACGCAAATTATAGAATAGCGTATGGAAAAAATGCCAATAGGGATTTATTTATTAGTCGGCGTAGCCTGACTCAGAGCAACACCATTCTCAACTAATAGTTGAATACGGTGTTGCTCGGAGCTATTTTTGACAGTTTCGCACGAAGCTTAAAAGGTGTCTGACATTTTGTCATATAAACGTGTCATCTAAACATGATCATATTGGCTCATTTTGTGGCAAAGTTCTTTATTACACGCAGACATTAACATTACGTTAAGTCAACATTATTTTGACAGCGCCGCCATCAAAAAAGCTCTGGCTGGATAGCCCAAATGTAGGTTTTGGATAGCCTCAGCAACCAAGAAGGGCGCCGCGCCGCCGCCGGCCCATAACAGATGTGTATGTGCAGCCTATAATGTCCGAGAAGTCTCTGTTATAGGGATCTCGACTTTAACCGCGCAGCATATATCGCGTAACAAAAAAATGCGTCTTTAGGTTGTTGGAGATCTGCGTATTTTTATTTTTTATTGGTCTTGCGCGATTTTGTGATAGAAAATAATAAAATAACTAAATACTTCAAAATTATAAATATTTTTTACTTGATTTGGAGAGGGGGAATGGGGGGACTAAAGGTATAGAAAATGGTATAATGATAATGAAAATTTAAATTTGGCAAAATTGTCGCGTTTATAGATGTAGAAGGCTTTTTTTATTTCAGAACTTACGGTTCTCGTTTAAAATGAGCAAATTATCAGCGACAAAAACGTCAGTTAAGCGTTTTGATAGTTTTCAATCGATAAAAACATATTAAATAAAAAAATCTCATATGGACCTCTGCAAATTTAGGAATAACAAACGATGAAAAAAATATGAGCAGGAGAGTATTTTTAGTTAAAAGGTCATCCCACCATACAGAGATAAACTCAGCGTCAGTTTCCCATTTTTTCACGATTTTTTTTTAACCTGTATTTTTCCTTGCGAAATCACTTAGGTAAAATAAATTCAAAACGAGGACCTCTTTTTGATCCGACCCGCGGTTTCAGAGATATATATGTTGAAAGTTGGAGGTTTCAGATTTTAGGGATTTCAGTTTTTTGCTTTTATTTTGTTGTATTCGAGTGGCTAACTTGCTACTTTCAGTACACCAGTTGTTAGATAGTGAACCGCGCTATCGAATGCAGTTGAAAAATTAACATGTTTCATTTAAGTCACTCTCAACAAACGGTAATTTTTTTTTATTTTATTTATTATATGTTATAGAAATACCTTCAGAGAAAAAAGGATAAGCTACATATGTACAAGCTCATCAAACTTTGTAGAAAACGCCGTGAAACTGGAAAATGCTCGGGTTATTATCCTCATTTCTACCATGTATGTGTATGCCATGCTAGAGACCAGAAGGCTCAGCCTATTTTGACGAAAGTGGTACCGCTCGAGTGCTCTGAGTCTCGCACTATATGCCATATATAAATGTTTTTTCTTTAGAGTGATCACCCAATACCGATTCTCCTGTTTCGGACCCCCCTCCTCTCCTACCTCCTTCTTTCCGCAACCGAGGTGACCCATATGAAAACATATGAAATAAAAATTTTGGTGACATGTTCTCATCATATTAAAGGGGATATTTCTTCTCATATGGACCTCTGCAAATTTAGGAATAACAAACGAAAAAATATGAGCAGGAGAGTATTTTAAGTTAAAAGGTCATCCCACCATACAGAGATAAACTCAGCGTCAGTTTCCCATTTTTTCACGATTTTTTTTAACCTGTATTTTTCCTTGTAATCACTTAGGTAAAGTAAGTTCAAAACGAGGTTCAACAAGACCCCGCTCACTTAACATTGCCGCTGGCTTTCGGTTCCAATATGTTGTAGATACGTTCTCCCTGATCATCGTTCAAATGGACCTCTTTTTGATCCGACCCACGGTTTCAGAGATATATGTGTTGAAAGTTGGAGGTTTCAGATTTTAGGGATTTCAGTTTTTTGCTTATTTTGTTGTATTCGAGTGGCTAACTTGCTACTTTCAGTACACCATTTGTTAGATAGTGAACCGAGCTATCGAATGCAACTGAAAAATTAACATATTTCATTTAAGTCACTCTCAGTGGCGGCGCAAACTTGAAAAACGTAAAAAAACAAAAAAAAATTCGTAAAATCGCCGTTTAAAAAAGAACAAACGGTAAACTTTTTTTATTTTATTTATTGTATGTTATAGAAAAACCTTCAGAGAAAAAGGGATAAGCTACATATGTACAAGCTCATCAAACTTTGTGGAAAACGCCGTGAAACTGGAAAATGCTCGGGTTATTGTCCTCATTTCTGCTATGTATATGCCATGCTAGAGACCAGAAGGCTCAGCCGATTTTGACGAAAGTGGTGCCGCTGGAGTGCTCTGCGTCTCGCACTAGAAGCCATATATAAATGTTTTTTCTTTAGTTTCTTTAGAGTTATCACCCAATACCGATTCTCCTGTTTCGGACCCCCCTCCTCCCCTACCTCCTGCATTTCAATTTACATTACTTAAAACGCATAATGCTATTCCGCCCAAATAAACTCACCCTCAGCCCAAGTTACCCCCTGAAGAAATATCCCATTTTTTATGATATCTCAAAAACTTTTTTTAACAGTACCTCCCTAGCCGTGTGGGCTAGGGAGGTAAAAATGACAGAATGGCGGCTCGCATCCGCCATATTGATTTTCTTCTTGATTAGTATATGGCAGATAGTACCTCTGAGATTCAGAACACTCCAGTGGTACCACTTTTGTCAAAACCGGCTGAGCCTTCTGGTTGCTAGCATGGCATACACATATACATAGCAGAAATGGGAACAATAATCCGAGCATTTTCCAGGTTCACGGGCGTTTTTCACAAAATGTGATGAGCTTATACATATGTTGCTTATCTTTTTTTTTCTCCGAAAATGTTTCTATAACATATTAAAAAATAAAAAATATTTCACCGTTTGTTCCTTTTTAATCATCGAAAAATTGAATTTGAAAAAAAAAATTTCTTACGTTTTTTAATTTTGTGCCGCCACTGAGAGTTACGTAAATAAAATGTCAATTTTTTTAACTGCGCTCAATAGCTGGTGTACTTGAGGTAGCAACCGTGGGTCGGATCAAAATGATGTCTATTTAAACGTTAAAAAGTTTTACTCAAGTTTAAAGAGAATTCCGCAAAATTAGATTGAGAACCACATGCGTCACATGAGAAAATGCGAGGAATTGTTTCACTAATTTCATACTGGGGGTAAAGTGCCTGAAAACACGTAGTACTTTAGTGCGGAACACTCAAAAATAGTGCCAACTTTATTATAATTAATATTTATCATGTACCGATAAGTCCCTAATAAGAAATAATTTTAAGGTATAGGTTTTGTTTGTGGTTTCAATAAAAAATGTAGCTTTTCGACTACGGACTCGGAGGAAAAGGCATATTACTAATACGTGCGCAAAGCCGTTTTTTTACTTGTCACTTTCGAACTTTGCAATTTTGAAAACTGTTATGTTTCCAATTGCTTAACATCCCCCAATAACCAGGAGGAGTATTTCACGATTTATAACTTACAAAAAAAGGGTGCCAAAAATACATTAAAAGGGTACTTTTATTTAAAATAATAAAAACAAACTTACCGAAAACCCTTTGGGAGATTTTCCCATAGTTTTTACTATAGTCTAAGATTATAATAATGTCCACAGTAACACTATAACACAATTCAAAAGTTGACACAAAAATTCAAAAATCTTTCACAGATTGCACTTGTAACTCAACAAACTGTGCGTAAACTGGTTGAAAGAATTTGTACAAATAATCGTCTACCTAATAAATCATCCTAATTAAAAAGAACCAAAATGGTGCAGAATTCTAGTAGTTAATAAAAGTAATCTTTAAATCTAATTATTTACTAATTTTATAAATTTTAAAGTTTCCGTGAAGTCTTAATCCTTTATGGTGCCAGATTACTGTTTTAGGATTTTCAAGCAATAACAATAAACAAAATTATGTAGTTTCCAAACCAAATTATGTTTCTTAGAATTTGATTAATCGGGAAAATTTTGCAAAATATATATTGGAAGACAAAAACAAATGTGTATATCTAAATCAAGCCAACATAATTTATTAGATTAAGAGTAATAAGAAGGTGTTTAAAGAGCCATTAAAAATAAGATTGGTTCTCGGCATTTCAGGTGTATGATAGAGGGTGTTCCAAAATTCGAAACCTGAAACACTCGACAGTGTAAATAAATTCCAAGAGAAACCTGAATTAACCTAGCGACCCCACCCCAAGAAAATCAGATCTTAGTTATGCTATAATTATGTGCTAGTTTCGTCCCCAATGAAAAAATGTTGTTTTCCTCTGGTCTCTGAGAAAATCAAAAAAGAAAATGGGATAGCTAGATTAATATTAACTTAGCCAACTCGCCAGAATATATGTCGCAAAACTAATAATTTTTGGTTTTAAAATTATGTGCTTCACGAAAATATAAGAAAAAAATCGAATTTTTTATTTTAAATTATGTTTTCTTTAAAAAAAGAGTGCTAAGTTAATATTAACCTAGCTACTCCACATGTTTAGGTGTCACGGAATATAACATTTTTAAAAACCAGTATTATCTGCATATTATGTGCTAATTTCGTTCATGACCAGCAAATTTTGTACTTGTCTGGTTTCCTAGAAAATCAATAAAGAGGATATTACATTACACCATTTGTAATAACCTATCATTCGCAATCTGACGTATGATTCCAACATAAAAATATATTATTCAAAATTATGTGCTCCAAAAATATGTGTAAAAAATCCGAATTATTCGTTTTTAGTGCAGCTCTTTTAGTGGAGTAATTAACCTAGCTAACCCACAATCTTTTTCGATTTATTCGAAAACCACACGAGTACAAAATTTTCCGATTATGGACGAAATTAGCACATAATATGCAGATACAACTGGTTTTTGATATTTCTAAATTCTGTGATACCTAAACATGTGGGGTCGCTAAGTTAATATTAACCTAGCTACCCCACCGTTTTTTTTAGAAAAACAAGTTTAATAAGTTGGCTCCGCCCAAGGAGAGGCTTCAAAATATTTGGGATTTCAGCACTTGGTTTACTGAAAATACCCTGATTCCGCCCAATAAAGGCAGCTTCAAGGAATTTTCGTTTCTTCCAGTGTGACTCCTTGTGCAAAACCTTTGCTTCTGCCCACTTCATTCGGTATTGTTTTAACCATGCATGTTTGGCGATTCCTGATTTCGTGGTTTCACCTTTTTGGGTATTCGTCTGATATTTCTTAAGCCTAACAGATAGTGGTCTTTTAGCTTCGCCTATGTATGATTCACCACACTCACAAGGAACTTAGTAAATGCATTCCTTATTTTGTTTTTTCTCTGGTTTTGTTTTACTAAGAAAGCTTCGAATTGTATTGCTAGATTTAAAAGCTGTTTTAATATTAAAGTTGTTCGCTACTCTTCGAATTTTCTCTGATACTCCTTTAACGTATGGGATTGTAAGGAATGCATTTGCGTGGTTTTGATCTTGTATTCTCTGTCCTGTTTGTTGAAATTTAGAAATAGTATCTGTTATAAGTTTAAGGCTGTAACCATTCTGCTGCAGATCCTTTTTATTGTTTCTTATTTCGATTTCCAAGACATGAGAATTGTTACAAATTTGAACGGCTCTGTTATACAAAGTTTTGATTATGCCTCATTTGGTTGTAGCAGAATTATTTGAACCTTGATTTAAATATTGTCCTATGTGAGTGGGTTTACGATAGACTGTTGTTCTGATATCGCTTTCTACTCGTGTGACAGGTATATCAAGAAAATATATTTTGTCAAGTGTTTTTTTTTTTAATTATTGTGCTTTGCTTTAATTGGCTATTTCAATTCCTTTCTTTTTTCCTTTAATTTAAGAAGATCTTTTGTATTTTAGTTTCTTTTCGGTTGAAGTAACTGATCTGGAGGTTTTTTAACTTCTTTTTTTATTCTAATTGCATTAGGAGCATGATCCTATTGGAAATATTACCACGTCAGGATAAATCCGTATCAGGTAACTTGGATAAATACCAGTGCCGAACGATAGCTATTTGTGAGTAATTCAAAGTTGGAAATAAAAGTGTATGATGGTGGTTAATGATGTATGGGGGATATGAAACCACTGATGAGCTCACGCTGGTTACCAAGGGCAAAATATCGTTAAATCATTTCTCTTTTCGCTTTGGTTCTTTGTGTGTTCCTTGTGGGATATTCATCCAAGTTTGAGTTTGCGTTATTTCCACCCAAGATCTTTTGACCTTCCGTTTTTTAGTTTCTTTTCGGTTGATGTAACTGATTTTGAGGTTTTTTAACTTCTTTTCTTGTTTTAATTGCCTTAGGAGCATCATCGTATTGAAAATATTCACACGCCAGGATAAATCGGTATCAGGTAACTTGGATAAGTACCAGTGCAGAACGATGTCTATTTGTGAGTGATTCAAAGTTGGAAATCAAAGTGTATGATGGTGGTACGGGGAAGGTGACGAGTGAAACCACTGATGAGCTCACGTTGGTTCCCCAGGGTGAAACATCGTTTAATTATTTCTCTTTTCGCTTTGGTTCTTTGTGTGTTTCTTGTGGGATGCTCATCCAAGTTTGAATTTGCGTTATTTCCACCCAAGATTTTTTAATCTTCTGTTTTCTAGTTCCTTTTCGGTTGATGTAACTGATTTGGAGATTTTTTAACTTCTTTTTTTGTTTTTGTTGCCTTAGAAGCATAATTCTATTGGAAATATTAACACGCCAAGACGAATCCGTATCAGGTAAATTGGATAAGTACCGGTTCAGAACGATGCCTATTTATGAGTTGTTCAAAGTTGGAAATCAAAATGTATGATGGTGGTTAATGATGTGTGGGGAGGGTGACCAGTAAAACCACTGATGAGCCCACGCTGGCAAAACAGGGCGAAACATAGTTTAATCATTTCTCTTTCCACTTTAGTACTTTAGACCATAATCTTATTGGAAATATTAACACGCTAGGACGAATCTGTATTAGGTAACTTGGATAAGAACCAGTGCGTAACGATGCCTATTTGTAAGTGATTAAAAGTTGGAAATCAAAGTGTATGATGATGGTTAATGATGTATGGGGTGGGTGACCAGTGAAACTACTGATGAGCCTACGCTGGTTACCCAGGGCGAAACATCGTTTAATCATTTCTTCTTTCGCTCTGGTCCTTGTGGGATACTCATACAAGTTTGCATTTTCGTTATTTCCACCAAAGATCTTTTAATCTTTCGTTTTCTAGGATTATTCTTATTTAAGAAGAAGGTAGTGTTTTCGTTCAATCGTCAGCGACCCAAACGTCACTTAAGTTTGTTTGAGAGTTTTTAATTACTCGTCGGTAAAAATATATTAATTGAGAAATTAAATTTTGGATTCTTATTAATGTGAAGAAATGAGTAGAATATTTTTTCTCATATGGACCTCCGGAAATTTAGGAAACAATGGGGATACAAAAATCTGTGTAAATCAACCATCACGATTTTTAGTTAACTCTTAGCTGGCGTGGCGGAGTCTCAGGGACTCCAGCAAGCATAAAATATTCAACAACTTCTGCATTTTTCGATCAGGCAGCTTGTGCTCTTCAATACCTTCCTATGGTGTTAGGACGCATGGGGCGCTTAGTCGACTTTCCCTGGGACTCCGCCATGCAGTGAACGTAATTTTTTGAGTGTATTTTTAATTAAAAATTACAGGAAATATTGCCTAATTTGTGATACAACATTAAAAAGAAAAACTCAATACTTATGTATGCATTGCAAAAATTTGATTTGTTTACAATGTCTACAAAAACATGCGCATTGAGGGGCAAAAAGAGCTCTAATTACTCAGTGTTTAGTAGGCGAAATGGGTATAGTCAGTTTTCTATACTTCAGTTGCAACAAATTATGATAAAGATTATAATTATACTTTTTAGTTCCTTAGTTTCCACATATTATATTTTAGGTGAAAAATTTCTTAGTTTTTAAGTATTTTTTAAGAAACAAGGATTTAAGTAGAAACGTGTTTTTTTTCCTTAAAAATTATTATTTTTGGTCCAGAGCTTATTACAAATAGATATTTGCAGAAAAAAATACATTCCAAAACAGAGTTTTCTTGACTTTATTCACTTATTCAACAAAAAATTATTACTCTTAAATCTTGGGAGTCCCTGGGACACCGCCACGCAGAAAAGGTAAAAAATTTTGGCGACGGCAGTTAAGGGTTAAAAGACCTAATATACAGGGACAAACCTACCGCCAATCTCCTTTTTTTCCTTTTTTTCTTAAAATACGAGGGAAAACCTTTGTTCAAAATTCCAGCAAGTTTCACAAAAACAATCGCATAATTAAATTAAAAATGGCATGCGTTTCATAGTTCAAATCTTATAATAATACTAGTTCTGGTAGAAAGAGTAAAAGTGTTATAATACGATGTCTAAAATTACACAGGGGTGTCAAAAAAATTAAATTATTTTGTTAAATAAATATAAAATATTGTTTTTGACTAGTGTTATAAATATGTTGTATATGGCAAAAAAAAATAGTATATATGGGGTTTGGTGTCGAGCAATACGAATTTTTAATCAGATTTCAAAAAATATGAAGTTTACAGCATTCCACTCTTTACTGTTTCCGATTTTGTTCAAAATACGGGGTTTGGGATAACGAATTTTTGTTAGTAGTCTAAGTACCAAGCAAGTGAGCACAAAAAAAATGGGCTAACACTTTGAAATTTTTGTCAGAAGTAGAGGTAGATTTAGGGATACCAAAAATAAATAATTGCCACCTATAACGTGAAGCATTAAAATATGACAACACTGCTGTTGTTGGTATTTAAGCTAAATCCGGCCCCTTTAAATGAAAAATACCAAAATTGTCATACGTTACCTAAAAACAATCGACATATGTCACCCAAAAAACTCAAAAGGCCATTTTTTCGTGATTTTTAGAGCGACCCCAAGGGAACAACGATTGCAATAAATTTTATTTTTTTTCTTTAAATTATTTAAACAATTATTATAAATAAAAAAAATTAACATTTAAGCACTAAAATATATAAAAAACACATTATTTAATGTAAAAAATGTAAAGCAAATGACTTTAAAAAAAATATATAATTGGTGTAAAAAAACCATTATGAAAAAACTAACGAGTTTGAAGTGTTTTAAAAATAAGTTTCATTGTTTTTGATAAGTCACGGGGTTTCCAATTTGTGCTGCACCTTCGACATTGTTGGCACAAGTATTATAGTTAATCTTAGGAATGTCGAAAATATAGTATCTTGCGTAAAAATTATCTAGGAGGGGGCCTTGAGTAAAAACATAGTCTCAGATAATCATTTTATTATTATTATTATTTTAGGAAAGTTAAATCTTTAGGAGTACCTACATATTCAATGGCTCTTGGGGAGGGGGGGCAGGGGCTTAAGCTCCGCCCTACCTACGCCACTGAAAAAGACAATGCTATAAAATATAAAGTAAGCAATGCATTACAATGCGGCAACCCTTGATTTTTTTTTCAAAACCATCTAAACCAAATTGAAATATCTTTTCTCTGAGAGTTCTACACAGAAACATAACTTCGGCAATCACCAGAAATAACTAAAATAAGAAGAATAACAGTATTAAGAAAATAAAAACATTTTTTTTATTCTTTTAATTATTTAAGCAATTATTATAAACAAAAAAAAATGGAGGTGCCATCTGAGTTCACTTTCTATTTAGGTAATGTGTGGCCTACGAGATGGCGGTATTACTAGGCCCCACCACATCAGGAATGTCGTAAACCAGATCATGTAATACGCTTGCCATGTTAGCGCAAAACGAATTGTTAGAAAATTTAAACAAAAGTAGCCATTTCCAAGCCAACCACCCGTTCATTGTTTCAGTCTCGTGCTGAACGCAATTAAACTATTATTTAAATTTAATGAACGAATATTGACTCAGTTTTGAAACTGCAAACATAGTGCTTTAAAAAAGTTACAAAATAAAAATTACAACCGGGTAGCTACTTTCGGAGTAGGATTATATTAAATTTAAGAAAGGAAAGTCATTTGAATAAAATTTGAAATTTTATTTGGAAAAAATTAAATTTGGAAAAGTTAGAAAGCTTTTTGAAACCGTCAAATAAAAGTTACAAATTTTTCTTCACCGGAATATTATCTATAATAATAAACTTTACAACAGCGAAGAGCATCTGACGATAAACGGCCACCAAATCAACAACCTAAGATATGCTGACGAAAGAGTAATAATTGCGGACAAGCTGGAGGGTCTGCAAGTTACAGTAAAAAAAGAAAATAGTAGAGGAGTATTAGAAGTAAATGGTCTACCGGTCGAACGTGTCGACATGACGTCGGTTTTGTCCCAAATTTATGTCGGCAGTTGGTTTGTCCATCAAACAACGTATTTCTTACTAAGACCTGACGTTGCTAACAACTAGTGCATCAGTTGTGACGTCGATACTTAACAAAACTGACGTAGCCAAATTTTGGTGATACTCGCTACTTTTCAGCGACGTAAATTAATGTTAATTACGGCAACGTAATTTTTAGAATAAAATTCAAGGTGGGCCAAAGTGAAAACGGACCTCAATAAATTTAGGATATATGTTGGACGTCATACTGGGTGTTTCAAGGTGGCTGCCTATTAGATTATTTTAGAAACTATACAATAGAAAATGTTTAAACTTTCTATTCTAACATAAGTCCATGTAAAGTAGCCATGTAAAATACTTTCGTATTTGCAGTGTTGCCATTTACAGGAAATCTTGACAAAAACTTTGTTATTTTAAATAAAACTCCCCGTATATTTTCGCATTTTTGAATTCTACAAAAAATTCTAGGTACATTTTATGCATAATGTCCTATACCTATTTTTAACTGTGTTTAAAATATCGACAGGTGAAAATACCCATGTTATAACTTTGACAGCCCGTAACATCATAACAGTTAAAAATAGGACAAAATGGTTTTTGAAAAACCAAGATAGGACGTGAAAACTTGTCAATCAATCTAATCCAAAAATGCAAATATAAACAGGGTGTTTAATTTAAAATAACAAAATTGCTGTCAAGATTTCCTGTAAATGGCAACACTGCAAATACGAAAGTATTTTATAAATATACCTCACATGGACTTATGTTAGAATAGAAGGTTTAAAAGTTTCTATTGTATAGTTTCCAAAATAATCTTATAGGCCACTCACCTTGGGACACCCGCTATAACGTCCAATGCATGAGACGTTATATTTAATATGAGTTTTAAAATAGAATTGTAATAAAATTGACGTTGCCAACCTTTTATTTATTAAATGTAACTATTCCGAGGTCCACCGACGTGGGTGCGTCACCTACAATTATACTACAATATTCTAGGTCGGTTCGGTCTACAAGGCGACGTCGCAGGAGGTGTTCTTGTCCTAATAGGTAAATAATCATTACAAATTTGGTTGGCGCCCGAAATGCCATTTTAAACGTTTAGCATCCATGCGCCATTACAACAATAAAGTTTATTTTTCCATTTTAAAGGTTCAATATGTAAAATAACTCATTTGTTGGCAACTAAAATACTTTTTTTAAATGCCTATAATGTTTTACTATAAGAAACGGGCTTCCTTATAAATATTTAATTTTTAGGTTATTTTTTTAAAAATACATTTCTTAATATTTTTGAATTATTTTTGTGGTTTTCTGTTTTTTTAGTGTCTATTTTAATTATATTTTTCAGTAAACTGACCTTCATTGGAAGATTTGGATCCATAAAATGTGTAAAACTAACTTTTTTCAGTCACCTACAATAACTAAGATAATAATTATTGACATCCACAGTTCATTGGGATGTGTTTGTTTACACATATAAAAGTTTTTACCTAATAAGTTTAAACTTGCTGTACACAGTAAAACTTTGGGTCGTGGGTCTACGTAATTTAACGTAATATTTGACCAAAACACTGTGCAGCACCCGACGTCGAAACGACTCGAATTTTGATTCCCCACTTAGGTGCTAAATCGAGTCCTCAGGAAGACTGATGGACGTCGGAGTCGACGTCAGGTATTTCTTGCCTTACGTGACCATAACGTAATATAACGTCCAAATGCTTGTTGGGTAAGTTGACAGCTCAATGAAAACTGAGAGAACATACAAGAAGTTCGTGAAAAAATCGAACAGGCCCTATATATGGTATATTTTATCAATTTTTTTTCCAAGATGAAATCAGTTTTAGGTAGTCACGATCTGAATAAAACTCTCCGAAATTGGGTGCTTCGTTGTTGTGTGTTTAGCATCTTATATAACGGCGTAGATGCATGGACACTGACTGATGCATTGTGCAAGAAGTTGGAGGCATGCGAGATGTGGTGTTATCGTAGTAATTATCAGGATATCTTGGATGGACATAGTACGTAACGTAGATATTCTGCTCAGACTAAATAACTAATAAACTCGAAGAAAAAAACGTAAACTTGAATATTTTGCCCACACTTTAAGAAATGATAAATGGGTATGATTTCTTAAAATTGATAATAGAAGGGAAAAAGGGTTCTGTGCGCATAGAGATTGAACTGTGACCAGAACGGGGCAGATGTACTGTTTTTAATTCAGTAGCTGTCAGGGCATTAGCCAGAGGTCTAGTTGTTTAACAGGTGTTTGAATATACTAAAGGGATAGGGCCTAAATTTGTGTTTGTTACAAATTATACTATTCAGTTGCCTTTAGCACCCATCATGAATCATTTTTGCCAATCTGGCGACTCTTGTGCCATAACTCGAAAACCATTTGAGCTATAAAAAAAATTTACGTTAAAACCTGTTTTTCTCATGATCACCTTTTTTTTAATAATAATTTAATTATTATAATATATTATTTTTTAATAATTTATTTTTTATTTTTACATTAAAAAAATGTGTTTTTTTTTTATATATTTCAGTGCCTAAACGCAATTTTTTAAACTAAACGTAAAAAATATATTTTATGTAGAAAAAAGTATAGGATATAGTGGCGTTTATGATGTTTTCACAAAGCGAGTTTAAAATGGCTGTCACTTACTTATCAAATTGAACTCAGGTGGCGCCCCCATTTTTTTTATTTATTATAATTGCTTAAATAATCTAAAGAATAAATATAAAATTTATTGCAATCGTTGGTGCCTAGGAAAGGTTATAAAAATCATGAAAAAATGGTCCTTCGATTTTTTTGGATGACATATTTCGACTGTTTTTAGGTGACATGTGATAATTTTCTTATTTCTCATTTAAAGGGGCAAAATTTGGCTTAAAAAAACAAAAAAAAATTAATAAAACTTATTGTAATGCTCCACGTTATAGGTGGCAATTTTGCATTTTTGTTATCCCTAAACAATAATCATACTTCTACATACGATGAAAATCTCAAAGTGTTAAGCCATTTTTTTGTGAAGCCCCATATTTTAGGGTCTGGCACTTCGACTATAATTTTAAATATTATAAAATTGAGGACATCATCTATGTATGTTGCATTTCGTCCAAAATTGACATAGAGATTTATGAGGTCAAGGATTAGATTTCAAAAATTATGGAGTTGATAGTTCCCCTCAATTCGAGGAAACCGTGATTTATGTACGACCAAGGATTATTTTTATTGCTGCTGGCCCGCCAATGCCGATTTAAATCTTTAAATGGACTTATTCTCACTCTAGAACTCAAAATAAAGGTGCCGATGCTGTTCATAAATTACGTAGCGCTTAGTGGCAGGAGGGCTGGGGCTCAGCGGTAGAATCACAGAGTACCGATTGTTTGGTGATCCGTGGTAGAATTATGAGCGTTAAAACAGGGTGGTTGCTTTGTATCATCATACTGTCCAACCCAGACTGTTACCTGAAATTTAAAAAACTTGTAACTGGCTCTAAAATTGAATTTTCAGCAAATTTTTTATTTAAAAGAAGACCTATGATGAATATTCTTAAATATGAAATCAATTTCCGGGTATACCAGAAGTCAACTTAGTCAGTTTTGAATAACTGGCAACTTTGCCTAGAAGACGATCAAAATTAAATATTTTATGTAAAAAGCATGATAACCATCACATTAGCTGTATGAAGAACTGTATTTTTTTCTTAAATTCTGATATTACAAGCTTTGGAGCACCTTCAGTATACCGAAAAAAGGACTAACGGTAAATAACAAAATAAAAAATTGAAAATAATATCAGATAGAGGATTCGATGGCGATTTATCTTGGCTTTGCTTTTCGAAAGGCATTTAGAGAGACAGAAATTAATGATCTTTTGACACGTCTTCTTGACAACATGACCGCAAAAAAAGAGTTTTAGTAAATCGACGGTTCTATTAGATAATTTTGATATTTTGTAAATGCACTTATAGGTAATCTAACTTTAAGATTTTTTTCAAGGGTACAGTACAGTTTTGGTTTCCCAAAAACTTACCGCTATTATAGATTTCTATTAGTATCTTTTGGAGTACACACCAATAACCTTTTTGTTTCGGCGACCCTAATTTTCTGTATATCAATAAATTAACTATTGTCCGCGTCTGCTCTTACCGGTTTTATTGAAAATAGTCTTTCTTCTTTTATTTCCGTTTAGTATTTTTTGCGTGATACTGAAAAAACAAAGAGACAGAGAAATAGAGCGAGATAAAATTTAGAGATTTATTATAAGTAAAGATTCAATCACTATTGAGAAAATAGGTTCATTTCACGAAGTTATTTTATTTTTTAAATGGATATTCGTTAAGTAGGATGGTGAATGATATGTTAAATGCATATAAAAATATTTTCTTTTTTCCCTTCAAATCTTGGAGATATGAGTAACGAACAAGACGACAAGAGAAGAGGGTTCATCAGGACATGAATGGCTTGAGGGACGATTTCAAGGTCGTTGGGACGCATCTGCATTAAAAAATATCTGCTGGACGAAGATACTTCTCAACACAAAAGAAGACCTTAAATATATAGGGTGGGCTAAAAGATTTGTCACTTTTTGAACGCGCTATAACTTTGGACCAATCGGCCTGTTTTTATAAACAAAAGATGAAACTTTACTGGCGTGACTCAAAATTTGACATATGTCAAAATTCCAAGAGGGCGAAAAGCTTCAAAAAATTGATAAATTTCACCCCCCCCTGCAAAAAATTTGTGTGCGTCCCTGGAGCTGATTTTTTTCAGTGGGGCAGAAGCTGCACACCTTTTCCGCCTACTGAGGTATGACTTATCAAAATTGACTTTGAGATAGAAAAGATATAAAAATTTTAGACCAGGAGTATTTAGACGAAATATTGTATTGTTTTCACAAAATGTTTTGACCCAGTCGCCCAATTTTTGACATACGTCAAATTTTTAACAGAATTAATGAAGATTTATGTCTCGTTTTACCAAAGAGCCGAAAATTCTGAAAATTGGTTAACTAGCTCGCAAGTTATGCTAGCCTTACACAGTGCACCGTCCTACAGACATTACAGTTTTAGGACTAAATACTCCTGATTTAAAATATTTATAACTTATCTATCTCATAACCAATTTAGATAGTTAATACCTTGGGAAGCAAGGAATATATGGGGCTTTTGCCTTATTGACAAAAATCAACTCCATGGTCGCAAACAAATTTTAGGCAGGGGGGTGAAATTGATCCTTTTTTTAAAGCTCTCTGCCGTCTTCGATTTTTCACATATGTTATGTTGTGAGCCAGATTGGCAATCTTATAACCAATTTGGATAAATGATACCTCGGTAGGGAAAAAAGTATGGGGCTTTTGCCACATTGACAAAAATCAAGTCCAGGATTGCACACAAATTTTTCGCAGCTCTCCGCCATCGTGTATTTTTGACATATGTCAAATTTTGACCCGCGCCAGTAAAGTTTCAACTTTTTCCATAAAAAACAGTCAAAAATTTCAAAAATCGGCAAATTGGGTCCAACATTATAGCGCGTTCAAAGAGTGACAAATTTTTTGGCCCACCCTATATTACTTTTTTTTTTTAATTTAGTCTTTTTACCATACCTTTTATATTTTAATATTGACGAATATATTACTAAGAAGTTTACTTAGAAGTTTTATTTATAAAAACAAAATTTAATAGAAGAATAGACTATTACATAACAAGAAAGGAAAGTGGCAAATGGTGATGAATAGGATGAATGAATATGGTGAATAGCTGATGGATTGCACAAATTTTTTCTAAAAACTAGTCTGCTTTTCCGCACATATGTGGAAAAATACTTTGCAACACATACGCGGAAAAGTATGTTGACAGTTAACGTCATCGTACACTTTTCCATACATGTGCGAAAAAATTTCTGCATACGGGTGAAATATAACGTTTTTTAAGGATGCAAGTCGTGTGAAATCCATCATTTTCATATGTGGTCGTAGGAAAAAGTATCTATATGTCTTTGAAATCTCGTAAAAATTTCGAAAATCCATCGATTCGTTTCTGAGATATTCACGTTTACATTTGCATGGACTAAAGCAAAAACAGTTTTTTTACAAAATAATTGTCTAATTTTTTGTGGTCGTAAAGATATTTAGGAGAACCCCAAAACAAGTTTTTCACTCGATCCACTTACCCTATTCAAAATTTAGGTGTAAAGTTTGCCCCCCGAAGAGGGTGCGTCATACAAAAATTTCAACGAGGGTTGATCTCCACAGCTCGAGAGTAGGGCTAAGAGCGGGAAAAAATGTGGATCGTTTATAAGCATTAGAATCCCAATTTTATTATAGGTATGTAACCCGGGAAAAGTCGCGTAAAAAAAATTTCGCAGATGGTCGCGTGTTAGATTTGACCTAACCTATATAATTTTTGAAAAAAAAGTAACGTGACCTAAAAATCTTTTATTCTTACTACAAGTAATTAAACTAAAGAATAATAGTTAACATATTTTTTACTTATTTGCATAACTTATTGATCTAAATCTTCTCCATGAGTGGCGCCAGTGGTCTGTTAATGTAGTGTGCTCTTTACAAATTGGAGATTCACATGTTCCACAGCGTTGCATCGTAAACCGATATTTCCTAATGGGGCAATATTTGCATCAATCAAATGGGAATTACTTCCTGTAAAATTCCATTATACAGGGTTCCTAAGATTTCCTTAGGGATAGGATTTTAATAAATCAAACAGAAATGGCAGAGAAAGTTCTGCGCGCACAAAAGAAACAGGTATATTGAGCAATGATGCCAGTTTGTTATTATCTCCGGACTGCTTTCATGAGAAAAAATTGTCGCCACTCTTTCATTGTGAGCATAAATCATAGTTGCAATAATAACCGTTGATAAGATGTCTGCAGATGGCGGCCACAACATGGGATGATAAAAATTAGATGTTTTCAGGTCCAAACCACAGATTTTTCTTGCTTAAAGGAGGCGGCAGGGTCCATTATTTATGATACTGAGCGATAAACTCGTGAGGTTGTTAAAATTAGAAAGAAATATCTTCGCTTTTAATTAAATTTCTTTCCATTCTGTTCTACTAGTGACATCTATCCGGAAACGGCCAAACCATGCAGCTAGCACTAGCAGCCAAAGAAATCAATAAACGGCGCTGTTTTTCCTGCAGAGCTTTTTGCTTGCGATATTATTGATTTCAAATAAAGCTGGCCCTACACTACATTTGATATTTTCGAGGTGTTTTATGACATGAACTCGAAACATTAGCGAACCAATTCTTCAAAACTAGCGGGAGATAGAAGCGAAAAATAAGGGGCTGCCAATATTTGTAACACCCAAAAAGGGGTGAAAAGATTTATTTTGCTCTGTTTCTTTACAAAAAATGTTTTTTTTACGAAAAACTTGAGCTCTGCCACTTTTTTTATTTTTTTCTTCAACTTTCTCGAAATTTTCGTCATACCGTGGAAAAAAATTATTTCCCCAATGGTCATACTCTACTTTTATTCCAAAAAATTTAAAAACAGAGACGGGATCAATTTTCCTAAAACGGGGGATTTTGGTTTCGAGTGAGAAGATAAAGGGCGGCGAAGGCAAAAATTTTTCAATTAAATTAGCCGAACGCAAAAATGTTAGAAAAATAAAGCACGAAATAAAAATGGCGCCGCTTACAATTTTTTTCAAAAATTACTTAATTTCGGGAACACAAAGAAATAGGTCTAAAGAGTATAATTTTTAAGAAAAAAATATCAATTTGCTCGCCCTCCTCCACTGGGACTACAGGGGCCGTGCACAAATTACGTAATGGTCATAGGGGGGAGGGGGTTACAAAACGTTACGTAGGGAGGAGGGGGGTTTTCGACAGCGTTTGCATTTGTGTGAAACTAAGAAAAGTTTTTTTTTTGGGGGGGGGTAGTGGTCTTGAAATCGTTACGTAATATTAGGGGAGTGGCGTGCCAAATCGTTACAAAACATTACATAGGGAGTGGGTCAAAAATTGGGAAAATCACCGTTACGTAATTTGTGCACGACCCCACATCTGACTGTTCCTCCTTTTTGATTTCGAATCAAAGTGCAAAACCCGGGTTGGACGTTCGAAGGCATCAACCCGTCCTATTTGCTTGATAAAGTTTCTACGGAAATATCTCAGTCGATTTCTCCGGCCGTGTATGAACGCTTTAGGTTAGGCATTTGCATGTATCTCAGTCCCCAGCCTGTAAACAGTGCGTGAGGACAATGGTTACAAAATGAAAAGCCGAAAAATATTTTTTTTTACGATATCTTTCATCAGTTTGGTATTAAAGTCGAGCAAAAACAATTTTTATTCCAGTCCTAAAGGTATGAAAATGGAAAACATTAGAAAATAACAGCCTGGAATGGATTTACTACGTGTAAGATGTAGTGACAACATCGCCCCATGCCCATCCTTTTCTGCCTAATGTGCTTTTCCGTTTGTCTGCGTCTTATACACGGCTGCTTGGCCCCCTAAGGATTTGCTTAGGAACCCTGTATACTTTCCGCTTGATGTTATTTCATCTGTATTAGCTTTATAAATTATTTTCCCATTTATTGGAGAATGAGCATCACTTTCATGTTCAGATTGGCTCGTCGTGGAGGTGTCAAGAGAATATCTGGATTGATTTATGAAGAGACACGTGGCGTACCCTATACGGTTTCGGAGGTTAAGCCTAATATGTATACTTACTAAGTATAGCACATAAAAAAACGTTTTTTCCATGTCAGAATCTATTTTTTCATACTATTTTAAGAATTTAGCTTCTTGTTTGGGATCCATTTTATTGTGAACACTTCACTTTTATGTACTTATGAATCATAATTCTAAAAAGTACACTATTTAGAACAACTATTCATAAAAAAAGATTAGATCTCAGCTAACACCTTGCTCATACGTTGATAGTCGCGTGTTAGGTCCAGACTAACAAGTGTCTGTAACTCAGTTAAACGTTAAGCCACCCCCTTCCACCTTCAGAAGTACTTAGAATGGGAACGGCTTAAGGCATACCTAGACAGCCTTTAACTTTAAACATCTTACCAATATTTTATAGGCAAAAAAACAAAAAATGTTAGGTGAAAGCTAACAGCGCGACCGTTACCGGGTTAGGGATGATTCGACCAAAAGTGGCCCATGTGGATATCATATTTAGTCATTGACTCGAAGTGACAATATAGCACACTAAATAATTTTTTTTAATACCTTCATCAAAAACATGATTTTAGTAACTGTCTGCAGATAACTAAAGCATGGCTTTTTTGGTTACCTATGCAAAACCTTTTTTTTATCACGGATGCAAAAAAATATGTCTGTCCGTTTTTTACCCAATGTTAAAGAGAAATAGCGGAAAATAATAACATTGAAAAAATCTAATTATTCTTGCCTAAGAATTAAGCCATTTCGGCCAGTTTTCACCAAGTATTTACGAAAATATCATTTAAAAATATCGTCAATATATAAAATTGTCAAAGATTAAAATGGCGCAACAATGAACGTCACCGAATAAAAAGAAACATCGCCATGGAAACGATTGTTATTTAATTTACCAGCCGCCTTAATTTATAGTGTAAAGATGTTATGTTGCGGGAAGTTCTCTTTGTTCGAGATATTTAAAAGTATTTTCCTGTTTTTCTTGGATATTTTAATAAAGGTAAAAAATAGTGTTAACAACTCGCGGCTAAACTGTGCTTTTTTTTACTCGCGTTTTTAGATACCTCGCTGCGCTCGTTATTTAAACCAACACTTGTAAAAAAAAGCACTATTTTAGCCACTAGTTGTTAAAACTACTATTATTTTCCTAAAATTAGGTGTGCACTAAGAACAGTAATTTTTCTGAATTTTCCTAATTATGGCATCCCGCTCTTATAAAAATTCTAGGGGAATGAGTCTTAATGATTTTCTAATTTAAATTAAAATATATTTAGACTCCTAAACTTAAGTTTCTTATAAACAAAGTTGCTATATTTATAATTTTAAAACAATCAAAAAAAAAATATATCAGTGCTACCAATACTTATCTACCAAAGGGATGATAACTTTTTATTTCTTCGGAAAAGATCTACAACTAAATCCAAATTTAAATTAACATACAGGATGGATTCTTTAAATAGAACGGTGCTTCTAGCGGCTTTAGAGAAGAGGTTTTGAAAAAAGCTGAAAGCGAATTTTTAATGATTCCTTACGAAATTTCCGTCCATAATAAAAAAAAAAATTTGAGGTTTCCAACTGGAGGCCCAGGGCCCACCAACTATTTTTTTTTTTTAATAAAAAGGTGCCACTTATGGCATCTTTTTGGAAAGCTTGTTATAAAAGAAATTGAACGTACTAGTTTTTTTTGACATCTGTCAACTAATGTGTCAAAATTTAAAAAAAAATATTTTTTGTCATTTATTTTAGCTTTAAAATAAACTACATATTTCTCTATTTATTGAGGGAAATAAAAATTACCACACAAGGATATTATTGACAGCACATTTCATCAGGAGGTACCACTTGTGGCACCTTTTTGGAAAGCTTATTAAAAAAGAAATTCTATTAAATAACTTTTTTTAACATCTGTCAACCCATGTGTTAAAAATTTGTAAAAATCTATTTTTTGTCGTTAAGGATGGTTGAGTGATTTCCTTTTTATCTAATATCTAGTAAATTTAAAAAAGGTAATTAGACTGTGTTCCCGAACAGGGCGCCAATAATATTTTTGTGTGGTAGTTTATTTATTCCGCTTAGTAAATAAAGAAATATGTAGTTTATTTTGAAGCTAAAACATTTGGCCAAAAATAGGTCTTTTTAAAATTTTTAACACATGGGTTGAAAGATGTCAAAAAAAGTTATTTAGCGGAATTCCTTTTTTAACAAGCTTTCCAAAAAAGTGGTACCTATTCATGAAAATAATGTTGGTAGGCCCTGAGCCTTCAGTCAGAGCCCCCATATGGGTCGCCAATAATGTTCTTCTGTGGTTTTTCTTTATTCCGCTTAGTAAATAGACAAATATGTAGTTCATTGTGAAGCTAAAACAAATAATTTAAAAAAAAATTGACATATTGGTTGACAGATGTCAAAATAATTTAATGCGTTAAAAAGGTGCCACAAGTGGTACCTTCTTATTAGTTGGTAGGCCCTGGTTCTCCAATTGGAGGCCCCCAAATTATTTTTTCATCCATCCATCATAGACCGAAACTCCGTAGAAAATCATTAAAGATTTGCTTTTAGCTTTTTTTAAAACCTCTTCCCTAAAGCCGCTAGAAGCACCGGTCCATTTAAAAAATCCACCCTGTATATCAAAACTTGCAATGGTTGCAAGTAAATTAAACATCCAGGGTCGCGGGTCGACTGTTTTTTTATGTTATGATGGTCATTAAACGCGAAGATGAAGTTTGAGATGCAAGCCGCAGACGAGTGTCTTAATTTATCTGAGCGTTTAATTATCATAACATGCGAGTTAGTGTGCTGTACTTTACCTACGATCAATGAAAATGTTACCAAAAATAGCAGATATCTTTAAAAATGGTGGTCAACCGGTGCCAACAAAAGAGTTCATAAATTTTAGATGGATTTCACCAGTTACCGGCTTCGGGAGTCGGTGGAAAATCTTCGTTGCATTAAACATAACCCTACTTTATGGTTATTTATTTTTTCCAGTTTTTTTTAAACTTATTCAAACCAAGATATTTTTTTATGCATTTCGGTTAATACAAAGGTACAGTACAGGATGCTTAATGGAGTGTTGAGCAATAATATTAATGCAAGACAGTTCAAGTGAAGACTCTGATGATGAGCTAGATATCATACTAAGTTTGAGCAAAAAACGTACTTGCATTGGAGACTATTTTGAAAAAACTATCCAGAAGTACAGCATAAGTGCCTTTAAGGATGATATTCATAGTCGTTCCTCAAGGCTCCTTCCTTCGTTCGCCCATAAAAAATTTACATTTCCCAAGGAAGAAGGGAGACTTGGGAGCGACTATAAATACGGCCTTATAAGTGATATTTCCGATTTTCTCGAGCCCAAGTTGAGGTATGATTTTATTATTTTAAGTGTGGTTATTGGCACTCAGCGGTTTACATCGCAACGCATTCGATGGAACAACGACATTTCATCACTGCTAGATCTCAGACGGATGTCAAACCCATCTGTCAACCGAATTTTGGCACCGATGTTCCACCGCTGTCAAAAAAATTTAAAAACTCACCCGAACACTGTTAAGTCAACAACCTAAAACGTCAAAACAAATAAGGCTACTAAGGGACTTTTCATATGTCTTTTTAAAAACAAGGTTTTTTTTCTTAAAAATGCTCAATATGTCAATTTATACTTATTTTTAGTTAGGTACTAAAATTATATTGGATTTATTTACGTTTAATAAATATTTATTGTCTTAAAAATACAGGAAAATAATTCACATTTTTGCGTCAATTAGTGCTCTTAGAAAATAAAGTTTCATCGCTTGGCCCGCCATGGTGTGGTTTACGTCTAAGCTTCATTACTATCCTAGGAGCGTAAATGGTCCATTACAGTCGTGTTGGGACGCTCGTCAAATTAGTATTATGGGTTGGTCGTAGGTAAAAGATATTATTTTAAAATAATTTAAACATGTCTAAAGTGGCAAAATATTGTATTTTGCTTCTCCAAATATTTTTCTTTTTTGGAAAGTTCTCCGAGAAACACCAAAAATTCAAAATTTCGTCTTTGGATTTTATATTCAGCAAAAGAGCAACCAGCACATTTAATTCATTTAAAAGCTATTCGAGTTTTTATATGCTTATAATTTCGAACCAATTTCGAACTAATTTTGAACCACTTTTTAAAATTTTGAACCACACTCCTTCCTGGTTTTTTTAATATTCAAAATGGACTCCTAATATCACAAAAAAAAAAGGGAAATTATGTCAAAATTATAAGCATATCAAAACTCGAATTTATTTCGGGGGGGGGGGGGGGTGTGACTTGACGTCAACCTGCATCCCCCGCCATATTTTTTTTAAAAACAGGGTTACTGGTGGGTTTTTCGAAATTATTTTTGGAGTTGGAAATTAGTTCTTAATTTTGGGATAGTTGCTTTTCATTTTTCTCTACGCTTTAAATGAGGGAGGTATAGCTTGACGTCCGGCTGCACCCCCCATTTTCAATATTAAAAAAAACCAGAAAGGAGTGTAGTTCAAAATTTTGGTAATAATGCAGTATACGGTTTTCTGCCATTTTTTAAGATTTCCGAAAAATTCCTTTACAGACGGTTAATATGCCTCGCCAGAAGTATGAAACCGTTTGCGCGTCAAAAAAATTATTTCTTTTCAAAAGTTACAGGCACAAAAAGTTACAAAAGAAACAAACTTACGACAGCGGAGTGAATAGGGGTGCTGTGCGGGGCACCCCCTTCATCTAAAACACTGTAAAATATGTCAAAATGTAGGCAAAGGATCAACCTTTATGCGTCACTTTTTTGTTTTTTTTTTGAACTTCAATTTTCCGAAAAATCATCGAAAGAAAATAACACCATATTTTTAGATTTTCCAACAAAACACGACATTTAACGTCATTTTAGTGTTGAAAACCACGAAACTGCGTTATTTGCAAAGAATAAAGAAAGTTTTAGTGGGTCATCCGCACGGGCACCAACTTGCCAATTTAGTCGCATAATTTAAATTTGAAATTTTTTTTTCAATTTAAACAAAATTTAGGCGTTTGGATTTGGAAAGGCAGGGTCGGGTTGCATTGGTTTGGGTCCGGTTTCATAAAAGAAGGGTTGGGTTGGTTGGGTTAAGTTTTCGAAAAGAGGGTTTGGATAGTCTTTAGCCCAGACATTTTTTTTGTTTTTTTTTTATAGTGAAGGAAAATCTTCAAAAGATGCGGCCAAAAATGGTCTTTCGAGCATGCCCGATTCAGCCTCTGTAGAGGACCGCCTACGGACTAACCCAACTCTTTTTCCCAAAAGCACAAACAATCTAAACTCCGCCCGTGCGGATGACCGACCAACAAAACATATGATTCTTTGCAAATGGCTCCCAACCCTTCTTTTATGAAACCCAACCCAAAATAAATCAAAACAACCCAACCAAACCCTTTTTTCTCAAAACCAAGAACAATCCAAACTTCGCCCGTGCGGATGACCGACCAACAAAACATATGATTCTTTGCAAGTAGCTTCCAACCCTTCTTTTATGAAACCCAACCCAAAATAAATCAAAACAACCTCACCCAACCCTTCTTTCCCAAAACCAAAAAAAATCCAAACCTCGCCCGTGCGGATGACCGACCAACAAAACATGTGATTCTTTGGAAATGGCTCCCAACCCTTCTTTTATGAAACCCAACCCAAAATAAATCAAAACAACCCAACCCAACCCTTTTTTCTCAAAACCAAAAACAATCCAAACCCCGCCCGTGCGGATGACCTACCAACAAAACACATGATTCTTTGCAAATGACGCAGCTTCGTGGTGGGCAACACTGAAATGATGTTACATGTCGTGTTTTTTTTGGAAAATCCAAAAATATTTTATTGTTTTCTTTCGATGATTTTTCGAAAAATTGAAGCTCAAAAAAAAAACAAAAAATAGACGCATCAAGGCTGATCCTTTACCTACATTTTGACATATTTTACAGTGTTTTAGATAAAGGGGGTGCCCCGCGCAGCACCCCTATTCACTCCGCTGTCCAGTAACTTTGTTGTTTTTGTAACTTCATATACCTGTAACTTTTGAAAAAAAAAGATTTTTTTTGACGCGCAAACGGTTTCGTACTTCTGGCGAGGCATATTAACCGTCTGTAAAGGAATTTTTCGGAAATGTTAAAAAATGGCAGAAAACCGTATACTGCATAATTACCAAAATTTTTAAAAGTGATTCAAAATTAGTTCGAAATTGGTTCGATATTATAAGCATATCAAAACTCGAATACCTTTCGGGGGGGATGTGGTTTAAGTGACCTGCTGGTTTGTTATCCTCGGGTTCACTCCCAATTATTATATCACTCACAACTTATGTATAAAAATGAAAGACGCGATTACTAATACTGGTCGGTGATTGAAATAGTGATCCTTTTCGCTTAAATTTGTTCAAAAGTTTTCCCCAAAAAAAAAACAACCAAAAATGTAATAAAACGTTTTCTGGGCCTTTGACTTTACAATAAAGCTTATTAAAAAAGAACCTAACAAAAAATATAAGCATCAAGCAAGCGTTGCCCGTGCCGCGTATCGTTCCACAATAAACAAATGCAATATTAGCTGATTCAGTTTTGAAGGTCACGCCGCGTTATAATGCAGAGTGTTAGTTTTTGTTTCGTGTTTTGTTGTAAAAAAAATGATAGAAAACTATTAATTTTTTGCAAAATTAAACAGCGAATTAGTGTATATTGTTTCTATTTATAACGAAGCACAACAACCCGCCGCAGAAGCTTACCGAATTTATTCCTGTGGCCCCTTACATTAATAGAGGTATGCCATTATTTAAAATTTTATTTAGTTATGGGAATGTTGAGTAATTAGGGGTTTTTGTACAGGGTGTCCAAAATTCGATGGTTTTGGGGGGTTTCGGGTAGTTCTAGAGGAGGTAGAGAAAATTTGACCCCCATTTGCAAGGCTCAAATTTCAAGAGAAGATTTTTGGTACAAACCGCATTTCAGTAGGTCAACCCATCTTCGAGCTACGGGGGCTTTTTGAAAAGTCTGCATTTTGGAATAGGCCCTATAACTTTGTGTTAATTGCACTTTTGTAGAGTTTTTGAACTGGAATTTAATTACCAAATCAGATTTCATGAGTTACTTTTAGTTTCTGAGATATAACACAAAGTTGGTACGCGCCTTTTACAAAAATCGGATAAATAGTTGTCGAGTTATTAAATATTTTCCATAAATCATATAGTGGGATGTGGTAAAGGCTACATTATTAAAAAAATCTAGAGTGCCTTGATTATCAATCTGAGCATAAAATATAGGTATAATAATTTATTATTGATATAATTCTAGGCCTTGAATTAAGTTAAGAAGCAAAATAGTTTTTTATTTCTTCATAATAAATTATTTTTATTATTTATTATTATCATCTTAGATTTTTTAATATTGTGGCGTTGCGCTTTTATCACAGACTACCATATGATTTATGGAAAATATTTAATAACTCGACAACTATTTATCCGATTTTCATAAGAAGTAGATCGTTTTGAAAGTAAATTAAAAAAGCATTCAAAATATTTTAAAAAAATTGGGGTGTTCTATAAGGAAAATACGAACTTTATATTATATCTCAAAAACTAAAAGTGACTCATAAAATCTGATTTGGTAGTTAAATGTTAGTTTAAAAACAGCAACTAACGCAATTAACATCATCAAGATATTTTCATAAATAAAAAATTTATAGGGCCTACTCAAAATGCAGACTTTTCAAAAAGCCCCCGAAGCTCGAAGACGGGGTGACATATTGAAAAGCAGTTTTTACCAGAAATCTGACTTTAAATTTAACCCCCGCAAAGGGAGGTCGAATTTACTCTATCTCCTCTAAAAGTACCCGAAACCCTGCAAAAGCATCTAATTTTGGACACCCTGTACAGTCATGTCTTGGAACAATGGTCCATAATTGAAACATTTTTGAAGAGGCATTTGAAAACGGTGTACTCGTTTGTAGTCCACCATATCAATATGTTATGGGGAACTATTAAAATCGAGAAATTTTTACTTTTCTTAATTTTATCAAAAATGAGTTAGTAAGGTTCCAAAACACTTTAATCGACGAAAAAAAAAGTTGTCTGTGGGTCTATCAGTCTGTTGTCTGACTGTATACATGATAACTCAAGAACGCCTTAATCGATTTTAACGAAATTTGGTACAAAAACCGTCTATCGGCTGACCATGAACTGGTTAACTTTTGGGTAAGGTGGTGGGGGTTGAAGGGGAAAAGAGGGGGAAAAGAGGGGGACAAAATATTGAAAAAAATTGTAACTTTGTAACAAAAGCAAGTAGCGATAAACGGTTTTTTAAGTTAAGTTTCCATGAATATAGACTACAAATTTTGTTATAAAGTCCAAATTCGTGGGACCTTTAGTTTCCGAGTTTGAATTTTGAAAAAACGTTAAAATATATTAAAAAAGTCATAACTTTAGAAGTAAAGCAGCTATTGATATGCGGTTTTCAGATTTTGATTTTCGTAAATAATACCCTAAAATTTTGTTATAAACTTCAAATCTTTCAAAGCTATAGTTTTCGAGATATTGTCATTTCCTTTCATTATAAATCCGTGCTTTCTAGCATATTTTTTTTTATTGAAACACCCTGTAAATTTTTTTATTTATCTTATTATATACTTACATTCATTTTACAATTATTACTTGTAAACTGGGTTCCTTTATCAATTTTTTATTTCATCTTTTACTTCAACCAATCTAGTAAAAAAATGGAGAAAAATAACACATCTTTAATTTTTGGCACAGAACAGAATACCTTCATAAACAACAAATCTCCTGGATATAAGGTCCACCATATTGAAAAAATGACAGGTTTTTGACATAATTTTTTTAATTATCGTTGCTTATGGGCGTAACCAGCTAAAATTCGGTACGTACGTACTCATTCGTGCCTAATTTAAAAATCGTTCTGCCTATGTATAAAAAAATACCTTCTCTTATTATCTATGGACTGACTGACTTCCTAATTCGTTAAGCCATGATCGATAAATTTAGGAATTGCGGTACAACTGTCATCTGTTAAAAATTACGGTTGCATTAAATTTTGCACATCTAAGTCGGCTATTTTAAATTGGAAGGTAACGAAATTTGCTGAAAAATGTTTTTAGTAAAGCCCTTTTTAAAAAATTGTCAGTTTTTCTATAATAGTTACAAAAAAAAATTATTAGAGGGCAGATTTTTCCTCGGATTTTTCTACAAAAAAAGTTATAATAACATATGTACAAGCCGATATAAGACTGTTGGCAAATATATTTACTTTTATCCCTCCCCGTCTCAAAAAGTATTTTTTTTATACCTTTATCAAAAACATGATTTTAGTAACTGTCTGCAGATAACTGAAGCATGGCTTTTCATTTACCAGCCGCCTTGGTTTGCTCTTCGTTCGAAATTTTTAAAAGTATTTTCCTGTTTTTCTTGGATTTTTTGACAAAAGTATTAAAAAAATAGTGTTAACAACTCGCGGCTAACCTGTGCTTTTTTTAACTCGCGTTTTTAAATACATCGCTGCGCTCGGTATTTAATCCAGCGATGGTAAAAAAGCACTATTTTAGCCACTAGTTCTTAAAACTATTATTTAAATGATGTGCCACATGTCAGGGTTAAAGTGTTTTATTTTCAAAATTGTTAAGTTGAATTATGTCACTTTTAACAGCCTATATCTCAGAAAATATAAAAAAAATCTATAGTGTTGGGTATTTTAAAAAAGCATATTTTCACAATTATGTTTATAATAATTTGAACGAAAACTCATTTTAGAAAAATTCTTTAATAGGGGGAGGGGTAAAAGTAAATATATTTACGACCAGTCTTATATCGGCTTGTGCATATATTATTCAGGCCCGTCGCCAGCCTTTCGGCCGTCGGGTGCGAGTTCAGGAATGGCCGCCCCCACTCCCCGTAAAACATTCTGACAAATATATTTTTTGCTGTTTTGATTTTTTCCGTAGAAATTACTGAAGACTAAAATAATTTTTCGAAAAACAAAGTTAATAATATTGTCATTTAATTGCTAAAATTTACAACTAAAAAATAAAACAAATATCTATGTTATGTAAAACATCTCGTAAAGGTAAATTACATAGAAAAAGTAGGTAATTTAATATAATTTTATATGCCTTTTTTTCGGAAAATGTTTTACTTTACTGATGACTCATCTTCGCGATCAGTTTTTTAGTTTACTTAAAACAAAAAAAAGTCGATTTGGTTTTTATTTGCAGTGGTATAAAAACTATCGAAAAGACTCGTTTTGAAAGCTTTTTTACACACTCGCTCAAATTGTGGATCTTACCTTCAGCTCAGTTCACCAAGATGTCTCGCTCATATGAAAAAAATCGTTTTCAACCCTTGTTTTTTAATATACTACTTAGTTTATATAAAATTATAAACGATGATGTAGATTTGTCAAAGTTACTAGGGTTGATCTCATTCCAAGTTCCACAAGGACAAACCCGTAATTTTTTTTTGTTGGTAACTAATTTTCACTGGATAAACTACGAAATAAATTGTTTCTCCATTAACAGGCGTGGCATTTTCTTTGAATAAACTATATATAGATATTTTACTAAACCAATTTAATAGAGATGTCAAACAGTTTTCTTAATAAATTATAGCGATAGCTTGTTAACTCTATCTAACATAGGAATTGCAAACAAATTTATGGCATGACCCTGGAAATAAATAAAAAATATGTTTATTTTTAAACATTAAAGAATACCTGTGTTACTTAAACCTAAACTACACATAAAAATCGTTATATAAACGACACACTGGTGTCTTCGAAACCCCAGGGTCTATCTTATAGGGTTTTTGTATCTAAGGGGCGGAAATGCTCTAGAAATATTTACTAGTAGTCAGAGAGCTCGCGAAAAAAACTTGCAAGAGTTTTAGAAAGGCTGATATTTTCAAGATGAACTATACTTTGTCCATATAAAAGAACTCTAGAGTCAGCAAGCTTGGTATCGGGACACCTGGCGGTGGGACGTTAGCGAAGATGTTAAAATATGCGTATTGTCAAACTGTTTTGGAAAGGCTGAAAATCCATTTCTTAAGAGCTGATGCACTACCAAACTCAAAACAGTGTAATTACATTTATGAAAAAAATTATTGGGACCGACGCAGTCAGCAGTCAATTAAAATATGGTAACTCAAAAAAACCATATTGAAAAATGTTTTGTAACTTTTTTATTTATCATTGGATTTTAATGCTTGAAAAACTTTTGGAAAACTAAAGTAATTTGCTTGAAGGCAAAAAATTTAATTTTAAGAATATCCAAGATGGCGTTAGCCAATGAATTTGCCTAATATTCTATACTCCCATTTTTTTAAAAGAGGGCATAATAAATAATTTTTGGCCAAGTTTATACCCGCATGTTGATCGCTTTTGCTTATTTTGCGTGTGCGAAATAAAATCCACTAATGTAATGTTAACAGTTCTTACCTTCTAGCTACTATTGACCGCTTGAGAACAATAGATTTTGCGATTATGGAATCTTAAATTGGATATAGGCGTAGCAGTAAGATTTAAAATAAATAAAAACTTAAAGTAAATATTTTAACGCATCGGTATCGGTATTACGTATCGCGTTCAAAATAAAGCCAAAATACACTACATTTTTGACTTGTTTATGCGATGTTCCGAACGATGTCTGCTTTTTTGAAAGGTGCTATGACAGAACTGCTAACAGCAATCGATACGTGCGTTGTGATGGACGTAACGATACGTTCATTACTCCGTACGCATTGACTGCTGTCAGCTTTTGTGTCATCGCACCCGTCAAAAAAGCGGGCATCATTCGAAACATGGCATGAGCAAGTCAAAAATATCGTTTATTTTGGCTTTATTTCGAACGCGATACGTATACCGATACCGATGCGTTGAAATATTTCCTTTAAGTGTCTAATATTTGTGCCATTATGTTTTTGGTGAATAAATGTAAATTTTGGTTTCTTTACCTTTTAAAAATATATGCTGTTTTGAAAAGGCTAAGAATTCAATTCTGATGCTCTGCTAACTTCAAATTATGCTGTCAGACAGTATAATATAAGAACGCGTGAGTCAGAGCTGCTGTATATATATCAAAAAAATTAATTTAATGCAACTAATTTAGAAAAGTTAAAATTTAACCATATTTTAGTGTGTGATTTCATTTATAAAAAAAAACAGTTATTGCTAATTGCACCAACGTTAAGTCTGTGTTTGAAGTCTGACTTAAAAGTTAAAACTCACACTTAACGTTGGTGCAATTGGCAATTAGACCTGTTGTTATTGGGACCGACGCGACGCAGGCGCAGTCAGAAATTGATTGAAATATAATAAACATATTTTAAATATTCTAAGCCGCTCCTGACACTAGCCAAATATTGGCGAAAGGTTGAATGTGTCATTGTCATAGATAACTAGATAATTTATGGAAAACTTCAAACGTTTTAAGCCTTCCACAGCCTATTTGACTGATTATTATTAGTGTCAAGTCAGCGATTTTATTTAAATCCGTTCTTATATAAAAGCGATTTTAGGTGCGTATAAACGTAGTAAATGGCAAAGACAACTAGATTACTTTATGAAAACCTACTTAATTGATCTTTCAGTTTCAAGCCATTTTAGATATTCTTGGCCGCGTCATTTATGTCGTGTCAAAAAAATATTGTGGAGAAATGTGCTATTTTTGTGCTTTGCATTAAAAAACAAGATATTATAATTCCGTGTACGGAATTAACTCTGTCAAGATGTCAGTCGGTCCTGAAAATTCGTCAGGATAACAAGCTATCATATAATAAAGTAGTTTTGACATATTTTCCATTCCATTTCCTAACCAGATTTAAGGATACCATGCGTTATGCTATCAACGATTTACTGCTTTAATATTAAATAATATCCAAATCCAGGTAAGTCCACTGTTTTAAAACACAATATTTTCGTCTGTCGGCACAACAGAAATATAGCTGACCCTTCTAAAAAGCACTATTTTAGCCACAGATATTTGATCTGGTTAGGAACTCTTATCCTGAAAAATTTTAAGGACCTACTGAAATTTTGACAGAGTTAATTTCGTGAGCGGAATTATATTATCTTGTTTTTAATGCAAAACACACAAATAGCACATTTCTCCATAATATTTTTTGACACGACATATTTGACTCAGCCAAGAATATCTCAAATGGCTTGAAAATGAATGATCAATCAATTAGGCTTTGGAAGGCATAAAAAGTATGAAGGTTTCCATAAATTAATCTAGTTATCTATGCCATTTACTACGTTTATATGCACCTAAAAGCGCTTTTATATAAAGAAAGTTCTAAATAAAATCGCTTTCTCCGAGTGTTTATATGTCCTTCATTAAATGTCACTAAATATGTCGGTTTAAAAAAAAAATAAATAAAACAACTTAGTTAACAACATATTTTTCGGAAAACCAGGATTAAATATTTCTTCAGGTTGGTAGAAATGCTCTAAAGTGTTTTTGAAGTGTTTATAACGATCCTAAAGTGGGTTTTAAAACGATAAGCCACTTTCTTAAATGACTTTAAAATAAAGTCCTTATATAAAAGCGCTTTAAGAGGTCCGTATAAATAAACTAATTGACACATTGAACCTTTTGCAAATATTTGGCTAGTGTCAGGAGCGGCTCAGAATATTTAAAATATGTTTATTATATTTTAATTAATTGCTAACTGCGTCTGAGTCGCGTGGGTCCCGATAACAACAGGTCTAACTAATTTTTTATAAATGAAATTACACAAACAACATTATGGTTAAGTTTGAACTTTTCTAAATAAGTTGCATTCAATTAATTTTTTTGACATATATACGGCAGCGTTGACTCACGCGTTCTTATATTATACTGTCTGACAGCATGATTTGGGGTTAGCAGAGCATCAGAAGTGAATTCTTAGCCTTTCCAAAACAGCATATATTTTTAAAAGGTAAAGAAACCAAAACTTACAGTTATTCACCAAAAACATAATGGCACAAATATTATACACTTAAAGTAAATATTTCAACGCATCAGTATCGGTATACGTATCGCGTTCGAAATAAAGCCAAAACAAACTATATTTTTGACTTGCTCATGCCATGTTTCGAATGATGCCCGCTTTTTTGACGGGTGCGATGACACAAAAGCTGACAGCCTTTCCAAAACAGCATGAGGATACCGATTATTATTTTAATCCTTTTTCCAACGCCCCACCACAATGAGGCGGATTTTCTTATCTTGTGTATCTACGTAATTATACGCATTTATATTTTAAAAAGGTAAAAAACCAAAATTTACAGTTATTCACCAAAAATATAATGGCAAAATTATTTATTTAATATCTTATTGCTACGCCTTTATCCAATTTAAGACCCGATAATCAAAAATAGCAAAATCTATTGTTTTCAAGCGGTCGGTGTTAGCTAGAATGTAAGAACTGTTAACATTACATAAGTAGATTTTATTTTACACACGGAAAATTTAAAAAAAATGGAAGTATAGAATATTAGGCAAATTCATTGGCTAATGCTATCTTGAATATTTTTAAAATAAAATTTTTTGATATTGAGCCCTTAAGCAAATTATTTTAGTTTTTCAAAAGTTTTTCAAGCATTAAAATCCAATGATAAATAAAAAAGTTACAAAAAATTTATCAATATTGTTTTTCTGAGTTACCATATTTTAATTGACTGCTGACTGCATCGGTCCCAATAACATCAAGTCTGACTATTTATGTAATTACTATAAATGTAATTACCCAAACTATCATATAGCTGAGTTTCAACTTTTCCAGAACAGTTGCGTTGAACTCATTTTTTTGACATGTTTCGAGCGATGTTGACGTCACGCGTTTTAGTGTTATAGTGTCTGACTGTTTGTTTTGCATTTGGTAGTGCACCATTTCTTAAGAAATTGATTTTTAGCCTTTCCAAAACAGTTTCAGAATACCCATTATTTTAATATCTTCGCTAACGCCCCACCGCCGGGTCTCCTAATACGCAGCTTGCTGACTCTAGAGTTCTTTTATATGGACAAAGTATAGTCCATCCTGAAAATATCAGCCTTTCCAAAACACTTGTAGGTTTTTTTCGCTTCGCACTTCAACCTTATTAAAAATAATTTCAGTCCTCATTTATTCACAAGTTTTTTATATATTTAACAAAATTCACGTTTTTGTATAAATCGAATAAAAAAACTAAAACTATCAAAATAAATTTGAAAATATAAAGAAGTGGTAAGTCGAAACACACCATAATTAAAAAAGTTATTATGAAAGGAAGTAGAAAAAGTTCAAATGCTTCACAATTTTTTTTTTCTTTATTGCACATAAAATGGCGGGCTTTAACTCTCTCATTCGTCGTTTGTTCAGTCTTCTTTAACTGCCACTCGAATTTGCAAAAGAGAAACAAATAATATATCAAATAGCGGTAAATAATGGATATAAGCTGGATCTTATAAATAGACTTTTAAGAAAAAACTTTAACCAATTTTTAAACAACTAGAACAACCCAGCTATCATATTTGACCTCCTTATCAACCACCAAAATATGTTAAATTGTCTTTCCTAGGCGGCACCGCGGCGCGGCGTTTCTTTGCTGGTGGTCAAGGTTTCAAACTTTTTGAATCTTAATATTAAAAAGGCACATAAGTGAATACTGAATATTAAAAGCTTATTTTCGCAATTACAAGATGAAATACCTACCATAGGAGCTTGCGGTGATTGCCCGGCAAAATGTTTTTCTGTTAGGGAACACCTACATTCTCAGAAGTCTCCTACACACAAAAGATCGGCTTTTGGCATGCATTTGAGAGAAAGTGGGCATTCCTTTAATATATAGTCAAACTTTAAAATGTCGCACAGATCCAATAAAGGTAGAAAACAAATTTTTTTAGAAAATTTTGAAATTGCTTAGCTAGAAAATAGCACGGAGTTAATTTCTTTAAACGATCCCACTAGCGCCCACTACAGAGAGGTTTCCAAAGTAATTGATTCCTTTTGATTTTTAATTTTAAAATTTATTTATCGACAAAACATTTCAAATTAGGAAACATTACTTTATTGTCTTTTTGTGGGTACAAAATATACAGGGTGGATTCTTTAAATGGACCGGTGCTTCTAGAGGTTTTAAAAAAAGCTAAAAGCGAATCTTTAATGATTTTTTTACGGAGTTTACGCCCATGATAAAGAAAAATTTTAGGGCCCCCAACTGGAGGCCTAGGGCCTACCAACTATTTTTTTTTAATGAGAAGGTACCACTTTTTTTTAGAAATCTTGTTAAAAAACACGTTTAACGAACTAGTTTCTTTTGACATCTGTCAACCAATGTGTCAAAAATGTAAAAAAATTGATTTTTTTGTCATTTCTTTTAGCTTCAAAGGAAACTACATATTTCCCTAATTACTTATTGGCGGCCCATTTGGAGACCCTTACTGAAGGTCTACAAACATTTTTTTCATGAAGACGTACCACATGTGGCACTTTTTTGGAAAGCTTGTTAAAAAACAAGTGCGATTAAATAAATATGGGCATCTGTCAACCCATATGTCGAAAATTAAAAAAAAAAAAATTTTCTCATTTGTTTTAGCTTCAAAATAAACTACATATTTCTTTATTTACTAAGTGGAATAAAGAAACTCTCAAACAAGGATATTATTAGCGTAAAATTTTTAACACGTGTCAAAAAAAATAATTTATTCGAATTTCTCTTTTAACAAGCTTCCCAAAAAGGTGCCACAAATGGTACCTCGTCATGAAAAAAATGTTGGTAGGTCCTGGGACTTCAGTGAGGGCCCCAAATGGGCCACCAATAATGTCCTTATTTGGTATTTTCTTTATTCCGCTAAGTAAATAAATAAATATGTAGTTTATTTTAAAGCTAAGTCAACTGACAAAAAAATGAGTTATCTAAAATTTTTTACACACTGGTTGACAGATGTCAAAAAGACCTAATTTATTTTTTATCAATCCTTCCAAAAAGTTACCACAGGCGGTACCTTCTCATAAAAAACACAATAGTTGGTAGGCCCTGTCCTTAAAAAATCATTCAAGATTCGCTTTAAGCTTTTTTTTAAAACCTCTTTCCTAAAGTCGCTAGAAGAACCCTGTATGTAAGTTTTTGTTAAAACTCATAGGTGGTTCTGTGTCATGTTTTAACAGTTTATTATTATTAATTGTTGATTTTAATTTTTACGTTTTTTTAACCTTAAATTATGTTGTTTTATGTCTTTTGTGGAATGTTTCTTGAAATTCTGTAAGTAATCATTTTATTTGATTTAATTGGTAGTTAGTATTCTTAACAAACATTGTATAATTACAGAAAATGCACTTTACAATGGTAGAATAACCGGAGCGCGTTGTGCAATAAAGAAAAACATTTTGTTACTTATTTAGACTTTTTCTGCTTCTTTTTATAATGTTTCAACAGCTTCACCCCGAAAAAATCTACGATTCTATCACCCCGGAGAAATCTACGATTCTATTAGCCAAAATTGTGTACCCATCAAGCATGAATTAAAAAAATAGTACTTTTTAAGTAGTTGCTTTCCGCGCGGCCAATAACGGCAAAGTACTAAGTAGGAAGTACTTAGTTATCATTGATTTGGAACAAAGGCATGCATCAGCCCAGCATGTTTATATTTAGTACAATACAAGAAAAGTTGTACTTTTACTTCAATTTTTTCTTTGTACTTTTTTAATAATGGTAAAAACATAAAAAAAAACAGTTTAAAAAAAATATAAACTAAAAGAACAACATAATCTCACACCCATGTACATCCCAAGGATAGTCCTGAAATGGGGATATTCAAAATATCCCAGGAAATTGAGATTGACTAAATGTCCCACAGAAGTCCCATTTAGGTCAAATCCCAACCCGCATAACTCTAGAAGGATAATGATTCTTAGACGTATCACCCTACATATTTCCTAATCTTTTTGATAACCAAAAATATTGTAAGTAGTGAACTATTACTTCTGTGAACCAAAAATATTGTAAGTAGCGCTACCTACTTACAATAAATGCCAGCCAACTGTTTTGTAACAAAATGTATATGTTTTGTACAATACTCGCTGATTTTAATCTCTATTATAATAACAATATGATTGATTTTTTGAATTTTTTTTGTACAAATTTTTACATGATCTATTTTTACTTCCGGAAGTTTATTTATTTTTTATGTTTTTATGTTTTTAAACCAATTGTTTGGGTATACTTAAAGAAGGTTTTATTACCATTAACTCTGGCTGCACAAAGACTTTTTTAAATTGCAATGCAATTTCTCGCTTTATTAAAAAAAAGTACTAAAATGTTGCTTTTTTGGCCCTTTTTTCAAAAAAAAAAGCAAAAGCGACATATAAAAATAATTAAAAAAAGTGCCAGTAGATCGATGTTTGCTGGGTAGCGGGGCCAAAATCAACTAAAATATGGTCTGTATACTGAATATGAGTACTGGCTTCCTCTAGAAGCATTCACGCCGACTTTTTCATCTGCATTTTGTTCAGATTTTGTTTTACTTTCAGCGACCATAAAACTTTGAACACTCTTAAAATTAGAATTATCGTCTACAACAGTCTAGCTCATTCTCCTTGCATAATCTTCCTCATCTCCTTACACAACAACGAAGGACTAGAGATTTTTTTAGTTTAACATGATTTTGGCGAGCTTAGAATGGTTTTACTGATGTAGGAGTCACAAAAATATAAAAAACTATTACCCACAAAACTCCAGAAAGTAGAATCTTAGCGCGATAATTACTAAGATGGACTAAGAATTACACCCGGTTTCCATCTAGGACTTTCTCATGCGTGCCCAAATGTTGTTTTTCATCTAATTATGCGGGGTTTTCTTGAAACTTGAGTAAACTTTATTGGAATTTTGGAGTTACTACCCACATAGCAATTTATCATCCTTAGCATGTGCACAGAATATCCTCAAGAATAAAAAGGATATGCTAAGGAGGTTCTAAATTAACATTAGAACATCTTTAGCATGAGCTCCGCCCTTATCACATGTTATGCAGGTTATTAGGATGTGCTAATAGATATTCTTATCAGATAAATGCCATGTGCTTAGAACATATAGCAACGGGTCTCCCGTAGCACCGTTAACTCCTAAAATATGGCTTTAAATAAAATAAAAAATATATTTTTAAGCTAAGAAAAACAAATAAGAACAATTAACCCACAACCTATAGGTTGAGAGATCAAAGCTATGTCCACTGTAACATGCGCCTATAAAGAAATAGGTTGAAACCGCGGAATATAAGCGTTTTGGCAGATTGATCAATTTTTGCGTTTGGTGGAAGTAGACACTTTACTTGGGATGGTTTTCTATGCTAAAGATGTCATAAAAGTAACCTTTTTATATAGTATATATGCTAAGGAAACACTGAAATAAAATTATTTTGATGTTCTGCTTTTACGGTAGCAGAATAGCTTGTGCACTAAAATAAGGACCAAATAATGTTTCAATAAGTGGTATATACTTTGCATATGCTAAAGATGTTCTAAAAGTCAACTTCTTCTTAGCATATGCCAGAAAATACTTAGCAGCTCATTCTTTTAAGGTTCTTTTATGGTACCAGAATAGTATGTGCGCTAAACTGACCAAAAGAATGTTTTAAAATTGATATATTCTTTGCATCTGTTAAAGGTAAAAAGACCTGCACAAATGGCACATTCATAGTATTTTCTTTGGATATCCTTAATAGCATATACTTAAATAGTATGTACCAGGCATATGCTAAAGATGTGCTCAAAAGGACATCCTCAAAACGCATATACTATGCATGTAAATGTTCTTTCATTCCTATGTAGGTGATTTCATAAAGGAAAAACTCAGATTTTCCCAGTATAGTATAGTAGTTAATTGGATGACTAATTGGATGACTTGGAGTGAGATTTTTGTATCCCCTTTTATTCCTAAATTTGCCTACTAAATTTTTAATTCATATATTTTTATCTTAAGATTATTAAAAGGTGTCGAAACAAACTAAAAAAAAGCCTTTTAAATCTCAGTAAACAAAACAAAGCTTAAAAAGATTTGTGTGGGGGTTTTTGAGATACAGTGGCGACAAAATGAGCTACAGACCGATAGATGGCGCACAAACAAATGGAATACTGGCCGTAGCGGGTTAAAAAATTGTTATTTAGAAAAATCCAAAAACACCTCAACTAAGATTTTTAGCAGTTAACATTTTCTGCAATTTTTTTTTGTGAACGAATCCTCAGAAAGATGTCTATTCACATACAACTGAGACTGAGAAGACCCCGCTTGTAGAAAGCTTATTGAAAAGCAAAAACGCTCGTGTAATTTTTTTTGACATTTGTCAATTTATGTGTCAAAAAATTTCCTTTGGAAGAAAAAGTTGTATGAGAATAGACCTCTTCCTTAGGGTAGGCCATAATTTATTAATTATATTAGTCAACGTGTTTTTGGATTTCTCTAAAAACAAACTTCTAATCCGCTAGGGGCAATGTTCCATTTAAAGTCAATTGTTTTTTAAGGATTTTTGACACGTGGATTGACAAATGTTAAAAAAAAAAATACAAGATCGGTTTGCTTTTTTCATATACTTTTCAATAAGGTGCCACTAACGGGGTCTTCTCATTAAAAAGTTGGATATCAATGGACCCCTTTGTGAGTGTCCGTCCATAAAAAATTTTTGTCGAAAATTTTGATTGCTTAAAATGTTAGTTGACTTGTTTTTGGATCTTTCTAAAAACAAATTTCCACCCCGCCAGAGGCAATGTGCCATTTGATGTCCGACACAATCAGTTTTTGAGGATTTTGACACATGGATTGACAACTGTCAAAAAAAAATACACAGACATTTTTTTTTTTCGATAAGCTTTCGAACAATGTGCTACAAGCTGGGTCTTCTTATTTGAAAAAAAAAGTTGTATCCGAAGAAATAGAAAATTTCCGACTACGACCATTATTCCATTTAAAGTCTCCACCCTGTATGTAGTATACATGTAGATTAATTATTTACCGTCAACTGGAACTATTACATTTCGGACCACTCTGATAACCATAACTTCTTTTTTTGTTAGGGAATTACAATATTTTAAAAACAAAGTGCAACCACCCATTTTATACAGGCATACAGCAAAATTATGTCGAAATAAACCCCAGTTGACGGAATATTTGCTCAGCCTCTATTTAAAATCTTAAATATTCTCATAGAGTTATGTTTGACCACCCACATGTTAAAATGACCAGATGCAAGTCGTTTAAGGTGTTCATTACAACATCTCTTGAAATATTTTATCTCTTTTAAAATGGCTTAAACAATGCACTCAGTTATTTACGTTGGCTCTCTTGATTTTAAGTGTTTAGTAGTTTAAAATGAATTATGTGAGTATGTAGTAGATCGATTATGTCAATATAAATTATAAAAGATTATAAAAAGTTTATGTACAGGGTCGACAAACATCTTGGAGTGGTATTTCAATAAGATAGAAGCAAATATCCTACGACCGACAAAAAATTTAAAAAAAACAATTCTGGTGAACAGAAAAATCAGTTCGAAGAACATTAAAATATAGTTTTACAGCACATTTTATGTAGTTATCGAACATAAAACATGTTTTTTTTCGGGCCAGAATCTATCGATTTACGCCAGGGTAAAATTCCTGTGTACTAAGGTCGTAGTTACAATCTGGGGAATTGTTTTTAGCAACACTGTACGGAAAATCAGTTTAACTATGTCGACCTGATTTGATTGATTGAATTTGTTTTCCATGGCAACGCGGAGACTTTATTTGTGAGATTTTTCGCACCGTGTCAAAAATTTGGGGTTAGATTACTTATTTTGACTTTTCGCGTTCTGCGCCACTAAAAAATCAAGTAAAATACTTAAATAAAAGAAAACCATTTATTGCAGAATTATCTGCTAGAAAAGCGCTACCCAACTACGTATTAAAGTAACTGGGTGTAATGTTTAAGGTGGCATTTACAGGTGCATTTCTAATTGAATTGGAAACACTTCCGCTAGCTGATACTGACAAAACCGCTTAAAAACATGCATTTAAAAATCGACTACTGGCGCTAGACGAAATAATCGTATTCTATTTTAAACAGGAGCGTCAACGACTAGCAAGAGTCTCTCCAACCTCTAAATGGAGCTTTACTGACTTGTTTTGTTAGTACTCAAGTATCCGAGTGTTTTTGAAACTGAGGTTCTAAAATCTATCCTTTGTACTCCAAGATTTCACTAGTACACTTGCACATAACTATGCCGCAAAAATTTAAATTTGAAAAAAATGGTTCAGTCAAAATAAAAACAAAATTATATGGGGTTATCGGAGCCGAATGTTTCTTTCTAGTAATCCCAGCGAACCAGTAAAGTTCTCGTGGTTCTTTGATAGACTCGGGGTAATGCCCGCGCAGCGCTAGACCTTTTTCGGCGGGCGACCGCACACGTAGAGAACAATGTTTTTCAAAACATATTTTTGAAAGATAAACATAACCTCGAATGGTTTTCTGTCAGAAAACGTAAAAATACTTTTTTGTCCCACTGCGACCCGATTTAAAGTTCTTTGACAAAACACCTGCAGTTACCATGGAATCGTATAAATTCTGCGATCTATTGGCCAACAGTTGCGCTACGTGTGCCTCCCAAATTCAATGAAGTGTGATTGATTGATCGGTTTTCTTTTCCGGAGTGCACAGGCTTTTAGAAAAAAATAAACTTAGTTTTTATTTTAGCTAGAGCAAGGAAATATAAAAAGGAAAAATGTAATCCAGAGGAAATTATGAGTATTTCTCTATTTTTTTTTGTAAATCGGGTTTGTTCCAAAAGCCTCAAAATAGTTGAGAATTTTAAAAAATCCTTCAGATATTTTTGTTAAGCTAAATTTCAGGTAATTCTGATGCACTCTGGCAAAATATTAAAAATGTAAGGACAAAGGCGTTGCCAGTTGTACTTTTTTTCACTTAAAATCTGGGGAGAAATTATAGCCTTAAAGAATATTATTGGGCTATTCCACCGTCACGTACAGGACATTTTTTGGCATTTTTTTCTACTTTTTGTGTTTTTTAAAAAACTTGTTGTCCAGAAAAGTAGTATATAAAATATTTTTCATGTAGTTTAAAGTGCTGGGAAAATAATAAAATGGACCGAAACCTTGCAGGTTTATTGGTAATTCAGGATAAAAAATCTAAAAGGTGCGTCACGTACAGGATATTTTCATTATCCCAAAGTGTCCTGTACGTGACGGACACTCAAGATTTTGTTACTAAATTACCGTTAACCCTGCAGGGTTTTGGTCCATTTCATTATTTTCCCAACTTATTAAACTACATGAAAAATATTTTATGTACTGCTTTTCTGAACAACAAGTATTTTAAAAAACAAAATTAGAATAAAATACCGAAAAAATATCCTGTACGTGACCGTGGAATGGCCCTATTACCCAAGCCAGTCGACCCAAAGACTGTTTCCTGATTTTTAACAAATTCTTTAATTCACAAAAAATGGGCACAATACGGAAAATATCGTTAATTTATAAGTCTGTTGCTTTAAAGAGGCGCAAAATAGTAGTTTACATAATAAGCATCTTATGACGGTCATTAAACGCAAAGATGAGGTGTCTCAATTTATCTCAGCTTGTAAGTAAGTAAGTAAGTAAGTAAGTAAGTAAGTAAGTAAGTAAGTAAGTAAGTAAGTAAGTAAGTAAGTAAGTAAGTAAGTAAGTAAGTAAGTAAGTAAGTAAGTAAGTAAGTAAGTAAGTAAGTAAGTAAGTAAGTAAGTAAGTAAGTAAGTAAGTAAGTAAGTAAGTAAGTAAGTAAGTAAGTAAGTAAGTAAGTAAGTAAGTAAGTAAGTAAGTAAGTAAGTAAGTAAGTAAGTAAGTAAGTAAGTAAGTAAGTAAGTAAGTAAGTAAGTAAGTAAGTAAGTAAGTAAGACGTCTATTATCTTCTCAACATTTAAAGGTAAATTACAGTAGAAATAATTTAATATTACTTATATAAATAATATTCAAAAAAGAGAAAAAAATATTTATAGGTACTTGACTCTAAGAATAATTAGGTACATATTATATAATTACGAGAAATATATTTAAAATAAGGGGGGGGGGTAGGGTAATAAGAGAATAAACATGTTAAGCTAAGCCAGATTAACATGCGAGTTAGCAGTTGCTGTTTTATCAGAAGTGGGCAACTCATATTGCCCTGTCTTTCTATTTTTTTTCATATTTGCATGTAAAACCGATTTTATGAAATGGACTGATGTTTTGTTGTCTCTTTTTATAATTTCCCAGACAATTTTTGAATGATGATGACTTTTTTGTTAGTAAAATATTTCAAACTGTCACAAAAAACATGAAGTAGACACACCGATATTAAAAATTTTAATAGTAGGTAAAATATAAAAATTTTATTGGTCTATTTTTTGTTACTCAATTTCTTAAAATAATAAAAATATATAATATTATTGAATTTAACTAATCTTACTTTACAGTTTAGTAAATGCATGATCTCTTTTTGTTTTCTTTTCATTTCTTTTTCCATTGGACAATGAAACCATACAAAGTCATAGACGCGATTATTTTTTCAGTTCCTTATAACGCAATATTCGATTTTTAAAACCAAAGATTATAAACAATAATATATAAAAAATTTATTACGTTTTATTGATAAAAAATGTGACCCTGCAAAAATTATTAATTTACAATAGTTGTCAACAGATAAAAAAAATTTCAACATTTTCCTAACAACTGCCTGATCGAGTTGTTTACCTCTGGTAAAACAATAAGTCATTTACCCTCCAACGTAATAAAATACACATAATTGTATTTCTTTTTTGGGAAATCGTGTATCTAGTAAAGTGTCTTTGCCGCCCTTGCCGGCTTGACCGAATGAAGCGACTGCCATCGCGTGCACTAAAGTATCACTTTCCGTACTTGTTACGTAAATAACTATTGCGACCATCTCAGCACGATTTTAATGGCTCATTTACGGTAATAATAAAGCTTAGACATAAACCACAAGATGGCGTGACAAGCGATGAAACTTGATTTTATAAGAGCACTAATTGAGGCAAAAAGGTGAATTATTTTCCTATGTTTTTAAGACAATAAATATTTATTAAACGTAAATAAACCCGAAATAATTTTAATACCTAACCAAAAATAAGTGCCGCTAAATTGATATATAACGCATTTTTAAGAAAAAAAAAATAAAAAGATATACGAAAAGTCCCTTAGTTACTTTTTTTTTCACGTTTCAGATGGAACGTCATTGAAACTTTAGGTTATGAAAGTTGTTGAAAGAGTGTTCGCGTTTGATATTTTTATTGTTCGTAGATAAAGTATAGAAAACTAACTCGCATGTTATGGTCATTACACGCTCAGATACATTAAGACACTCGCCTGCGACTCGCGTCTCAAAATTCATCTTCCCGTTTAATGACCATCATAACGTGCTTGTTATGTAATCTACTATTTTTAAATTTATTTGTGGTAATTTTGATTACTAGTTCTATAATTTTAATTTGTTTTTAAACCAAAGCGTTGCCGTTGAATCCATTTTTATTAAAATAAAATAATTTTGTTACTTAAAGTCAGTTTTAATTTTGATCCTGGTTTTAACTTAGTGAGCAATATAAAAAACTAAAAACTACTTTTAAGTACCAAAGTTACAAAATTATATTATTCAAAATTTGGTCAATTTCAGCCACAAGAACCAAGTCACCGAATTTTACAGTATTTTATTTGTTTTTATATGAAATTCATTTTTAGCTTATAATTATTTATTTAAAAAATTATTAAAAATATTACCTATTATCTAATTACCCGCAGCTCTGCCTGCAGTTTTTTCGAAATTTTATTAAAACTTTTTTAAATCTGATCAAAAATCCACAATCCCAGACCCCAAGATATCTCCCAATTTTGAACGAATTTTTAGATATTTGGATAGTAGGTACTACTGCCTCCCTCCTTGAGGAGGTTTCCACTTTATGATTTTTGAAATCCGATCGAAAATTTGTTGTCATCGAAAAACACTATGAAACCACTTTTTAACGCAATCAAATTTACTTAGTACCCTCGTCGGCTAGCTGTCAACTTCGTAATTTTTAAAATCTGTTCGAAAATTGGTAATCCGTCACCTCAAAAACTCGTATACATCAATATTGAAGTAAATCGGATATATTTACCACATATTTTGACGGATTGACACCATAACCCCAATCAACCCCCTTCCACCACTCTAAGTTATTACTTACAAATATTGAAAAAAAACTCTGTTTTAGATTTCAGACACTTTTTCTTTTAGTTTGATGCTCTACAACCGATATTTCGAAGGATTAAAATACTAATCGGGTATAAGGCGGTAATTTCAAGCGCCTGTCCAGATTTTACAAAAATTCAAAAACAGCTATTGACTAACTTTTAAAAAAGAACTGCGAATTTTTAGCTTTGCATTGATTTGGAACTCCAAGTAGTCGTGAATTATTTGTACAGGGTTTGCCGCTATATTTTGATCTCCCCAATTAGCGCCGTTATTATCAATGTTAGAAAATAAATTTAAATGCAAAACTTGTTTGCGTACTTTAAGAGTTACCTGTCTGAAATAGCCAAATGTCATTGCAAATGTCAAATTTTGACACCAAGTTTGTTATTTTAAATCAAACATCCTGTATATTGTATATACGTTTGAATCGCCCTTTCCTTTCAAATTTCAAAAATACCAAATACTTTACTTCTATCTACAATGTGCTTTAGGCTACTGCGAACATAGGGAAAATCAAGTCCAATTTACTCTCCGTACCGTACGACCGAGGTAGATTCGAAGCACGGTGCAGTTTTATCTCTTGGAAATTTATTTTGTTTTTATTATTTTGTTTTCTTTCTCCCTTGCTCGAAAAACAGATTGGTAAGTTCTTAAGTGAAATAATACATTTTTAAAACTAAAAATGGATGTCTACGAAGTGCAGGTACTTATTCAAGAACTTTTTTGAACGACGAGCAGGAAGTACGAGATGTGATGATTGGCGCTGCAATGGAGGAAAATCGAAAGTTAACTAGCCACCAAATTGCCGAAACATTTGATACGTCTTCAGCCACTTTATTACGTGTTCTCAAAAAGAATGGTTATCATTCTTACAAAGCATCAAAAACGCATCAAATTTTTCCGGATAAAAAGGGCTAATCGGAATGAAAGCTTTTTGAGATCTATTCTTTTCACAGATGAAAGCACTTTTCTATTATTGAATCATCATAACCCAACACACATTTGATATTGGTCGAGGGAAAATTTTCATTTTTATTTTGACGTAAGAACAGAGTATCCCCACAAAATAAATGTTTGAGGGGGGGTATTGTAGGGGAACACGTAATTGGGCCATTTTTTATTGACGGGAATTTGAATGGTCCTAGATACTTGGACCTACTGCAGCAGCATATTATTCCATCTGCTAGGGAGTTGTTAGGTGTGAGATTTGGTGGTTTCAACAAGATGGTTGTCCCTCTCACAATGTTGGCCTTGTTAGGAAATATCTTGATAATGTATGTCGTAATCGCGTTATAAGTACACGAAGAACTATTTTATTGCTACCTTGATCAACCAATCTTGCTCCTAATGACTTCTTATTAAATGGCTAATATTTTGGAAAAACTTCGGACCAAAATTGAAGAACCATTTCAAACTATCAACCTTGGAAACAGAAGTGTTTTTTATAGCAGGCTCGGATATTGTCTATTTATATTTTTTTGACTGGGAGAATCTTTTTGGTTTTTGGAATGTATTATTTTATTTTGAGAACTTGCTTTTATTTTTATTGTAACAGGTTCTTAGTGATAAATCTGAGCAGTTGAGAGTAAAACGCTCTAATTTATCAGTGACAAAAAACAAGAAAATTTCGTTATAAAAATTTGCGTATTTCTTGACAAAATTCCGGTTTCATTGACTACGCTCCACATGGTACCGTGGTTAGAGGCGTACTAAACGCAAGCCGCGAACGGTGATCGCAAGCCTGTGTGTTGCTTGCTACACTGATAGGTGTGCGGTGTCCCTGCGTGTACATACACTTGCAAATTGGACTTCTTCCGGCCTAGGTTCGCAGTAGCCTGAAGCGCTCTGTATATTAATTTGCAAGAAAAATGCAAAAATCTCCACCATAAGCATAGCGTTAGAGGATTAATTAATATTAATTATTATAGAATTAATATTCAAACTAATATAGAGCTAACCTATTTGGTATATTTGGTAAAATTTTATAAAATACTGGGTGTTCATTTAAAAATTCAAACTAGCCCTTAGAAATTACCATTTGTAATGACACTTGGCTTTTTTTGACAGATATTCTTTTAAATATGCAAAAGTTGAAATCCAAAATTGTTTAACTTTTGCATATTTAAAAAATATCTGTCAAAAAAGCAATTTCTAAGAGCAATTTTTAAATGAAATACCCTGTATTTGATAAAATTTTTGAATCGGCCGTTCCTTTCTGATACCAAATATAGCAAATATATTACCTCTATCTAATTAGTTTACCATAAGGCCAATGTGCTAGAGAGAGAATAATGTTAGCTTTAATCTCTCTCTAACACATTATGCTTATGGTGAGGATTTTTGCATTTTTCTTGCAAACCAATAAAGTGTTTCGTATTTTTAAAGTTAGAAAGGACGCTTCAAACGTTTAACAAAATACAGGGTGTTTAGTTTAAAACGACAAACTTGGTGTCAAAATTTGACATTTGCAGTTAATTTTTTTCTATTTTAGACAGATAACTCTTAAAGTATGCAAACAGTTATACAAGTTTTGCATTTAACGTTTTTTTTAATGGCACGAACTGTGGGGTCAATATTGGTAACTCCAGATAAAAATTTAAAAAAATGTCGAAGTACGTGTTTGCTTATTTTATTAGGAGAGCCTACATACCAATTTTCAGAACTCTATTGCTTTTCGTTTTTTAGACAAAGAAAATCCTTTTAAAATTTTATCCATTGTCTTTACCTTCTTAGGGCTAAAATAAAACTACTTTGTTTTGTATTAACGACTTAAAACTAATATTTATGTACAAGTCAATTTACAATTTAAATCTATAAATATTAAAACGCAGTTATATTTTCAATAAATTACAAAATCCTTGGCAATAATATATTCTACTCCTAAAGCTACTCTTTATATCTAATATAATGTAATAAAGTAATACATTATGTAAAGGGTCACCATTTGGAGGCCATTTGCATGACCACTGAAATATGTTTCTTCCAATCATACAGCTGGGTGGTATCATCGGCAACTATATACTTATTTTTTTCTACATTATTTATAACATAAGTTAGTTTTAAAGCAGGTAATTGAAACACTTTTCCAACATTGTGGTCCAGTTGACAACCATGACAATTTTTTAAATCGATCCTGTTAAAAGGTTTTTGATAATATTCATCAGAAGGGAAATGATAACAATTTATATCAGTGCCATCTAAAACACACCAAGCGGAATTCCATACAGGATGACCTTTTATTTCTGATCCAATTGTTAGTACACCCTTTAAACGGTCTACGGATTTTACAAAAATATCGGAATTTGCATAAAACTTGTATACGGCAAAATAGTCTCTATAATTTTCCAGCTTAATAGCTTTTTTCATCCCTATGGTCGATTTAACAAATTCGTGTGTGCCAACCAGTTCCAATTGTTGTTTGGTATATCTTTTACTAAGAGATCTTTGAAAACAATCTAATTTACTTCCAATTTCTTTCTTTTCAATAGCCATAGTATATAAACTAAATTTAATTTCAAAATCACTCTTCAGGTCTTCAAAAGCAAATTGTCCTTCAAACTCAACATCGCCAAACATGTTCGGTTGTGCGTAGTTAGTACACAGAACTGTGACGCCACTTTTAAAGATGCCTATGAAGTATTGCTTTTTACGAGACTTTTCACTGTGGGGAACGCTACTGGTACAGGTTACATTTTTTAACACAAGTTTGGCAAGGACCGTCTCTTCTGTAACTTGGGTTTCGTTAGTTTCATCAATGAGTTGTTTTTCCAATGCGTTTTTACGAAGAGCTGTAATAAAGAAAATTTTTATATATTCGAGCTTTTAGAAGTGTTTTAGGCTATGATTTTTGTAGAGAGATTACTTAAATTCTATATATAAGGTGGACCAAAACAAAATCTTTTGTTCAACCGTAGTTTTGTTACGCAAAGTTCTATATTTGTGATTTTGGTTTCCACGGAAAGCTAAAGTTCCACACTACGTAAAATTTCTATCCAATTTGACATTTCGTTCAAATCCAAGATGAAGTAATTTTAAAATATTACTATTCTTAATACCTCCCGCCAAAATTTTATGTTCCCCACGATACTTACTGCTGGACATTTGCCAGAAATCTATGTCCTTGTCGAGCACAGCACAAAGCTAACGCCTGATACACAGTTTCACTTCTTTGAGATCACCTATTTTCCTCTTCGTCGTGTAGAGAAAAAAGGAAATATATTTTCTATTGCCAGTTCACTTTTTCGATAAAGAGAAAGAAATAGAAGTAGCGACTAGAAGTGAAACTGTGGATTAGGCGTAACCTTTTGTAAAATATCGGTCAAAAAAACCTGTTTTTGTTTTATTGGATATTGTAAAATCTTCTCGATTTTTGGAATTTGTGTCCAATAAGATAATCCGTAATGGCGCATGTGCTATATTGCTTGCGTGCAAAACGCTTTTAAAAATTGGAAAAGAACTACAAAGTTCTACGCAAAGAAAGAGGAGCTTGAACCCCTCTAACTGCACATTCTGTACAAAACGGATTAAGTTTTTAAAAAATTTTCAGCAAAATTAGTAAAATGCATTTTACCTATAGAACTAGGATAAGGGACAAAAATCAAGCCAACCTTGCAAAAAATAATAAGGCAGTGAAACTTGGCACGCAGACTAAGTGGGCCCTTAGGTAGTTTTTAAGATACGTAACCACCATAAATTCGCGGGAAGTGTTTCCGATACTAAAACAAAAAATCTTAATATTTGCGTATGCTGTGACATCCCTTATAGTGCTGCAAAAATGGTATATTTTTGATATTTGGCATAGCGATACCTAATATCAAAAGCTAAAAATTCCAGTCGAAAAATCAAATCGTAATGAATTAGATAAGTGTGAGGAGATCCCACTTAATTCAAACATGTAAAAAAGTTGACATATGCCACTTAAGAACAAAATGGCGACAAGATTTCAAAAATTTAGTTTTTCTTAGATTTCTCTTTTCATTTTTAAGTAATCATCTTTTTTAACGTCTCGTGTTAAAGCTACTGACCGGCTTCTTGACAGCACAATAAAAAAAAATTAGAGTTTATAAGTGGGTACAAAGATGGCGCTTTATATGTCAAATATATAAAAGACCTTATTAACCTAGAAACAACATTTAAAAAGTATTTTTTAGTAATGCGATTAGTGATGAGTTTTAAAAAACATGTGATTTCACATTTGATATTCAAAATGGCGACCAAACTATCGAGAAAAAGGTAATTTTCCCCTTCTGGTGTGGTATTTATACCAACGTCATGCGATATATCAATTTTCACAAAATTGAGGACGTTGGTCTCAAAAATTGCAAAAAAAAATGACACATGTCATTCCCAACTCAAGATGGCCACGACTAAAATTCAGAAACGTCAATATTTTCCTGCACGTTAACAGTTTTGCACAACCCAAAGCAGTTTTAGGATGAGCTAAATTAGTTTAAAATTTTTGTGTCAAGAAAAATACCAGATAATTTAGACACCAAAAACTCATCCTGTTAATTTTACCATTTTGAACACGTCAAGGGCGTAGCTTTTAAACTGGCGTTAGTCAAGATAGACAGTGGCGCACATAAAAAATGTGCAATGGGGGGGACGAAAAATTGGAATTTTTAAAAAGCGTCCGCCATCTTGAATTTTAGTGAAATGTCAATATTGGTGACAGGATCCTATAGTCTGAAGCTTCTAGTATAGTAAAAGTTTTTGAAATCGGACAAGTGGTAACGAATTTATACCCTAAAAAAAGATGTGCCGTTTTTTATGGCGGCATTATGGGCCAAGAGTGTTGAATTTTTCTTTATAACTTCGAGAATTGGTCCTCTCTGCAGATAAATTTTTGATGAAAACATATATTTTAACTTGAGGAATGATATATTTTTACAAAATCTGGTAACTCTATGGATTTTTTGCATTCGATATTTAGGAGTTTTCCTGTTTTCCTTGTTTAACGTCAAGAGTTACGGCGGGAGGAGTGAAAAATATTAAAATTTAAAATAGGCGGAACTACGGGCAGAGTCTATCTACTAGATTATATTATACTATGGTTGTGGGTTAGGCTTTATTAGATATTGTTCAAATGTAAGAATTAAAACCTCTCTGCTTGGTAAAATGTAGCTTTATGCAAACGATTGATGTCCAGTTTAGCGGCGTACATCAAATGTTTGCTGGGGGTGTAATAGTACATTATAAACCTAGGGACTAAAGTGCCACATTTAATCCCGCGGCGAAAGGTTTGTAGCCCGACCGTAGGGAGGGCTACAATTCGCTAAGGGATTAAACGACATTTTAGTCCCGAGGTTTATATACTATTTTATGCACTTTAGGAAAAGATCTTGTGAAAATTACGTTATTTCTACGCCAAATGGTTCGTCAACTACAAGAAAGGGTGCTAAGAATGAAATCTTGGCCAAGAGCAAGTTATGTTTGTCTTGACTTACATTTAATTTTAATTTTCCAGGGATTAGTTTTTTTAATCCCTGAAGAATTAAATTTACTTCTAATCCCTAAGCGGAGGGGTTAAATTTAATTATAATCCCTTGGGGATTAAGAGTGTCACTGTAGTGCCTAAAAAGAGGGTTTAAAAGTACCTATTTAATCCCCGAAGTGCACAAAAAATATCATCTTGGATTTTAACGAAATATCAATCTTGACAAAAATTTTATGTAACCTGAAGCATGACTTTTTTAGTTGAAACAAGACAGTTACTGAAAGGTTGTTATTAATAAAATATTGCATATTTCTATGGTGTAAAGGGGGATACAGTTTGTTAATAAAAATTTTGCAGTTCTTCCACCCGACTCTTAGGTGTGATAGTCACCTTAATCACGTAATCTTTATTGCTGTTTAAAATATAAATATATATAAGTTTTTTTTAAAATAATAATCAGCCCCTTAATGGCTACTCCTTTATGTAGGGAACGGGTATTTCGATTTTTACGCATTATTCTACGTGTCCGAAAAATGGCTTAACCAATCAAATATCTTGCATTTTACTTATTATAGTGCCCTACACTTCCCCTTCTTTTAACTGTGTAGGCAGATAATTTAAATATCAATTTAATAAAGGAAATTAAAAATTGACAATCTTTTCATTTTTCCCTCTTTCTTCTCTTCTAGTTACAGTCACCCTCCTGCTCATATATAAATTTGTGACTTAAAACCGTTTGAGTTAAATCCATGGCATTTAAAGTGACATTCTAGGCCAAAATATTTAAAAATAAAAGAAAAATTACGCAATTCGCAACATTTTAAATGTGACGTCTTTGCTTTTACTATTGCACATTGCCTTGTTACTACTATTAGTTTTTTAAAGGGATTGGTTGCTTGCAGGAAAAAAATTAAAAAAATAGTTAGCTTAAGAATCCGAGAATATTTTGTACTTTTTAAATTAATTGCATTTTAGTCTTTCTAAAAACTGAGTGCCTTATTTACCTTCTATTTAAAATTTAGTTTCAATTATGCAGATATAAGTTCATACTCTCTGGGATGTATAGAGAAAGTTTTTGTTTTTGTCATAATCCCGCAAAATCAAAAATACATTGTTCTTGTTTGGATTTTAGTTTGATTAAATTATGCATCAATAAAAATTGGTTGATCACATTTCACATCTGTAAGCAAGAAATATATGCCAAAATTATACACAAAACTTACTTGACACAAGACGAATCCTCTCAGTTTCCAAATGAGCCAAGCTGCCGTTAAAATGTCTTTGCTTATTTCCATACTCCAACACCCATTCAGCTTGCCTAATCATCCCTTCTTGTTGAGAAATTCTTTGCAGTAAATATTCAGAAGCACCCTTAGTTTTGTTAACGTCTTCGTTGCTAGTACCTGCCATCAATACATCTTCATATAATGGATAAGTCTTTCTAGGTTGTTTAAAGATACTCCTGTTGTTCCTAACAACGTTCGGAAAAGATTTTCTAGAAGTTTTTCTGGGACTAGCTGCACTTAACATATCGGAGTCATATTGGCTTGAACTACTGGCAGTATTGTGTTTCGGAACATATTTTGCTTCATACACCAAATCCTCGTAACTTGTTTCTCTTAAAATATTGGTGAATTTGTTGACGAAGTTAGGTTTCCTGCTACTTAGTTTTGGAAGGTCACACGACTCTGAGGAGGTAAGGGCTGATATGTTGTCTGTGTCTATACTATGGTTGTAGATGGGCTTTGATTTTTTTGTTGATAAGGAAACCTAAAAAAATGTAACCTGACAAATTAAAAGATTAAAAATATTAACACGAGGTTTTGTTAAGTCTGGTAAAAATAAGTTTTTGGTAAAAATGGAAATATTGCATGTATTTAAAACTACTTACACCTAAACTAGATACCTCCATCTCTGATCCCAAAGCTTCCTTCAAATATTTATGTTTATCATATTGAATTTCTTCGTAGGACAGAGACTTTTGAAAGCTGGTATTCTTGGTCCTCTCTTCGATTTCTTTAAAGTAAAGAGATACTGCTTCCTTTTTTAATACTGATTTTTTTAAACAATCGTAGACACCCTGAGAGCTGCAGCTAGAAATATTTGTTAATTCTTCTGTGGTGTAGTATGATACATTTGAGTCAGATGACTTTAAAATATTCGGCAACGGCTAAAAATATATGGAAAGTTAATTTTTACAGCGATCAGTTTCCTAATAGTTTTAAAAGCGATAAATTAGGTGTATTTGAGAAAAATAACTTTACATTTTGGCTTCGCTTATGATAGCTCATAAGCTTGTCCGTTTTTTTTATATTTAAATCTATGGAAAATTGGACAAAATAGGCGGGATCCCGCCAAAATTGAAGATAAAGGATACTGTTCAAAAATATAAATTTTGCCTCATATACAAAAAGTTTATGACGCCAATGTGTACAAAATGTGTAAAATAACCTTCACTTTTTTAACAGGGTTTTATATACCTGTAGGCGATCCACTCAATTCCACAGAAAAAAAATATCTTTTTTGGCACTCTTCTAGAAAAAAATGAAGCCGATAAAAAATAAGAAAAAATTTTAATTAAATCTTACCTTTTTTAGTTTAGCATCTGAATGAAAAACAGGATCCTCTTTGGTATATGTGTTATTTAAATTACCACTAGTAGAAGTTACCTCTTTCATGAGCGATTCTTTTCTTTCTATCCGAGAGTTAATAAAGTTACAAGTCTGATTTTGCTTTGGCTTACACTTTGTAGTGTCAGAATTTTGGGTTCTCACTTTGAATTTATTTTGATTGCTGGTTGTAAATGACGGCAAAGTAGACGCATAATAAGGTAGTGAAAAACTCATGTTATTTATTTTAATTTCTGATTCCCTCTTTTTTCCTTCAGTTTGCATGCTAATGGACTCTTCATTAGTAATATTATTTTCGACCAAGACTGATGCTTCTTTAAAAGCAGCACTAATTTGGCCCTCCTTTCTAAAACACGGTGTTGGAGATTTTGAACCAGTTTGCGAAAGCATACTCTTTTTTTCAAAATTGCTAAGATGTCTACTAAAAGGAGAGTCCAAATCTGATCTATTTATAAAGTTGGATTCACTAAACTTATAATTATCAGATGTGCAATGAGATTTGTCCATTATATTTGAGTTTGAGAAACCTGTGGCAATAAGAGATATCTTTTTTCTAGGTTTTTCTTTTCTTTTTGGTTCAAATTTCTTTAAAACCAACTCTTTAATAATTTTGGCGATTTCCTCATCCTTGCCTTTTGATTTTGTTTCAGGGAAGTAATAATGAGCATCGGTTGGTAAAAGTACGCGATTCTTTAAGTTATCAAATTCTAAAAAGCTTTTGCAATTTTTTAAAGCTACAATGTCTTTGCTTATTTTATTTTGTTTGGTAACTGCCTCTTGATTAAAAGATTTTACCCTAGCTACATCATCATCTAAAGAATCTTGCGATATATTATGACTAACAATGGATTGATTCAAACTTGATTGATTCAAAAAATAATCAGGTTTTTCTAAACTATCAGAAGACTTATCTAAAGAATGAATAGATATTTTAACTACAATTTGTTTCTTCTTTGGAGTTTTTATAATAACCTTTTCGGGTGCCACGCTTGCTGACATATGCTTATGTTTAACTTCATTTAAGCTATCTTCTAATTCAGTAAAACTTTTTTGAGTTTCACTATTTTTGAAGCTCTGAAAAGAGTCGTCAAGGTCGGACATGCGTACAGCCTGTTCTCCTTTTACATCGCTGCTCTTGTTGGAAGTAATATATTTTAACATTACTTTGACTTTTTGTTCAACATGCGAAGTGTAAGCCTAAAAAACAAGTTGTCGTTAAGAAACCAATCGCCAAATCTACTACTATTATTAAAAATGATTGTGCTTTTGACCGTAAATTAAGAAACAACCATTCATCAAAATTTTGTAAAGGAAAATTATCTCGTAACCTTTTACGTGATTTTTCATGATAATTATTATTAAACATTTCTGCCTATTTGAAATAAGTAATAAATCATAGTCAAACCATTTTTGATATGTAAAGCCAAAATGAGACGAAATTTATTCTGGCAAACTTGGCTCATCTATATATCTAGGTCTTACCTAAGGAAAATTCACAGCCATAGACTTTAAAAAAATAGGAAACAAGCAAAATGTTTATCAAGTTAAAGTCAACATTAAACTTACATGCAATATCTATGATATACGCAAATAGAGCGTCATGTTGAAGGGTGGGCCAAAAAATTTGTCACTTTTTGAACGCGTTATAACTTTATACCCAATTGGTCGATTTTCAAAATTTTTAGCTGGAGAGCTTAGATAAAAGATAAAACTTTACTGACGCGGCTCAAAGTTTGACAATCGTCAAAAATCCAGGATGGCGAAGAGCTGTAAAAAATGGTTAAAGAACCCTGCACAAATTACATTGGAAATGGCTTTCGGCTAAATGTCATAACTTATTTATATGTTGTAGTGCTCGATCAACAAAGCACAAAAATTAAAAAAAAAAAGAGATAGAGGCAGGATTACTTGGGAGATATGGAGCTTTAAAACGTGTTTTTACGATATATTTTTGGACATGGTCCAAGTTTTTTTTCGACAACTTAATTACCGCCGAATTAAAATGATTCTAATCTCTATTTGTCTGAAATGAAATACCCCTTCCACCCGTATAAAAACGTTTTGATATGGTTTCTTTGGTACCACCAGAAAACTCACTGATTTGTAGGTTTTAGAAAAGAAAGAAAGCGACCAGTTTTAAAAAAATGATAATTCTCATTTTTCTTTAAACGAACGTCCAGATTTTCAAAATTTTCACATTTCATTAAAAATAATGTAACTTAGCGGAAGAAAAAATTTTTAGCTTGATTGGTACCATAAATTTCAAAAATGGTAGGCACTTTTAATGTTTTTTAATATTTTTCATATTCAAGAAATCCGAAAAGTGATTTTAAATATATTATAGATAGGTTATAAAAACTTTTTATGGATAAATCCAATCCAAGAGCCTAATACGAATATGTTGGTAACAATTAGTACCCATTAGCACCTGTATTTGACCAATCAAATTGCTCGTGTGGTATATGCTTTTTGGCAAACTTGGAGTCGCCGGTAACGAATTTGATAACATTTTTCCGGTTACTATTACCGTTTTTCTACGAGAAAGAAAAACAAAGTAGAGTGTTTTTCCTACTTAAGTGCGGAAAAGTGGTTTTTACGCATGCATTTGAGTGCAAAAAGTTAAAACTCTTAAGATATGTATAACATGACGGCACACAGCAGCTTTGTATTAAAAAAAAATCAAAGTAGACTTGATAACGTCAAACTTATGCTCTGAAGAAACGGCGATTTGTTGCCAGATAATTTTATGCATTCTAAAAAACCAGAAAAATGTTATCATTTTCGTTACCGGCAACCCCAAGTTATCCTAAAAGCATATAATACAGGTACCAATGGATACCTATCGGTACCAACATATTCGTATTTTAAGCTTTTAAATTGAATTTGTCCAGAAAAAGTGTATAACCGACCCATAAATTATTTTAAATCACTTTTCATATTTCACTAATATTTCAGAAATATTAAAGCATTAAAAGTACCGACCATTTTTCCAATTAATGGTACCACTCAAGCAAAAATATTTTTTTAGCTTACTCTCATTATTTTTATTAACATCTGTAAAAATTATTAAAATATGGTCGTTTGTTTTGAAGAAAATAAAAATTGTCATTTTTTTAAAAGCGGTTATTTTCTTTCGTTTTTAAAATTCACAAATCAGTCACTTTTCTGGTGGTACCAAAGAACCCTTAAAGAAATATTTTTACATGGATAGAAAGGCTGTTTCATTCAGGACAAATCGAGAAACGAATCGTTTTATTTTGGCGGTAATCAACAAAGTTGTGGGAAAACAACTTGTACCATGCCCAAAAATATACCCTAACAACACTTCTCCTTTAAAGCTCCATATCTCAGAAAGTAATCCTGCTCCCTATCTCGTTTTTTTTTATTTTTGTGCTTTGTTGATCGAGTACTACAACATATAAAAAAATTATGACATTTAGCCAAAAGCCATCCCCAATGTAATTTGTGCAGGGTTCTTTCACCTGCCTGCGAAAAATTTGTTTGCGACCCTGGACTTGATTTTTGTCAATAGGGCAAAAGCCCCATATCTCTTTCGCCTACGGAGGTATTAGTTATCTAAATTGGTTATGAGATAAAGAAGTTATAAACATTTTAAATCAGGAGTATTTAGACCAAAAATGTCTGTGGGAAGGTGGTTTAAGTTTTAAGCTCTTTGGTAAAACGACACACGAATCTTTACTAATTCTGTTCAAAATTTGACGTTTCAAAAATCCAATATGGCGAAGAGATTTAAAAAATGGATAAATTTCACCTCCCTGCGACCCTGGACTTGATTTTTCTCAATAAGACAAAAGCTCCATACCTCCTTCGCCTACCGAGGTATTAGTTATCTAAATTGGTTTTGAAATAAAAAAGTTATAAACATTTTAAATCAGAAGTATTTAGACCAAAAATTTAAATGTCAGTAGGAAGGTGCACTGTTTACAGCTAGCATAACTTGCGACCGAGTCGTACGGTTTTTAGAATTTTAAGCTCTTTGGTAAAACGACACACGAATCTAATTCGGTTCAAGATTTGACATATGTCAAAAATTGGGCGACTAAGTTTTTATGAAAATTTTTAACCTAAATAATTCTGGTCTAAAATATTTATAACTGTTCTATCTCAATCTAGATCAGTAATATCTTAGTACGCGAACAAGGGGCTTCTGCCTCGTTGACAAAACTCCAGTCCAGGGGCGCACACAAATTTTTCGCATGGTGGAGAAATTTACCCATTTTTTGAAGCTTTCCACCGTCTTGGATTTTTGACAAAAATCAAGTCCAGGGTTTTACACACACAGAGGAAGTGATATTTACCCAGTTTTATAGCTCTTTGCCATCTTAAATTTTGGACAAATGTCAAATTCGCGTCAGTACACGTTGCCATTTATTCGAATGCCACACCATTTTTTATCTTATACTTACAATTCCATTATTTTTAAACGAGCAACTTAACCAAACGGTGTGCCCGATTTTTTTTAACGTGTGTTTATTAACGGGTTCAAACGGTGTGCCTATTTTTTTAACATGTTATTATTAACGGGTACAAAATACAGATTAATTTATTTGTGGGTATTTTGAGAAATCTCTAGCGTTCTTAGTAATTGGATTATATAAAATTTTTATGCAAGTAAAGCTTTACATTTTTCACTTCCGTAGGTGATTATATGTATATGCAGGGTTACTTCAAGTGTTTTTAATTTTTTTTAATAGTGAATTTGAATCCTAAAAACAGTTCGTTTACCTAAAAAGATAAACCGTACATCAAAAATTAACAAAATTTTGCACAGCGGAGGCTTCTGGTATCCCCCACAGAACATTTGCGTGGTTTTTCAAAAAAAATATATGAATTGAATTATTTTACCGAATAATGGGAGAAGTTCAGGAAAAGGCGAAGTACAGAGAATTGGAAGAACGTTTCATTTTTGTGCCTTTCTGTGTTGAGATCTTGGGTCCGTGGGGAGATGAAGCTAAGAACTTAATTTATGAAATAAGTCATAAAATAAAACATAAAAAAGTGAAAAGCTTCATCTCTCAACGGATAAGCCTCGCGATCCAAAGGGGCAATGCGGCTTCTGTCTTAGGAACCATTAAGCCAGAGACTGGTTTCGAAGAAATTCTTTATTTATAGTATTTTTATATTTATTAATTTTTTACTATTTCATTTTTATTTTCTTCTCAACTGAACGTTATAGTTTTATTTGTTCTTAAAGTAGTCTTGTCTAATTAACAATAATTTGTATCTTGTTTTCATTTAGTTTTTTAAAATAATCGATAGTTTTTACCGTGAATTAAACTTAAAATTATGCAAAATCTGTGAAAAGGTTCCGGGAAAATACTTTAAACTTTCACCGTATAAAATTTCATACAAATTTGATCAACAGTTTTTTAAGTTAAGTTAAGTGAAGCGAATATTAAACTCATGCTTGGTAAAATTGATACATATATGAATCATCAGCCAGAATTTTGAAATCAGTTCGCATTATTGGAAGACATTTTTTAAAATTAATAATTTTATATATGTGGCTATCAACTATAACAGAATTAAATAATTCATATGATAGCTAACAAAATAAACTGCACATATTAATTTTGTTCACCCAGTTTGAATGTCCAATTTTATGTAAGATGATTTTCTACGAATGACCGCAACAAGCTTTTGCTCATGCAAAGTAGCACGTTCCCGCACATTATGCAGAAAAAGATTTACTCCCAGACTTTTCCGCACACTTTGGTCTAAAGAAATGTTTTTTTTCGCACGCAAAATTACCGCACAGTTCACTTTTTGATTGATTTTAAGAAAAAAAATATAATCTTTTCGAAAGTTATATTTTTTTGTAGGTGCCGTCCCTAAATAGTTATTCTGATAAAAATTAAATTCTTCTATATAGGTCCTACTGTAAAAACCTGTGAAAAATATGTCAATATTTTTAAATAACAAAAATTAGGGCTCATAGTCCAACCAAATAAAAATAAAAGACAAAAAAAAATTAACAGGAGTTTGATAAACGTGAATGGTAAAGGGGCTTCTGATAAACGTTTTTAAAAAAATTGCGTGAGTGGAGCTCTTGCGGGGTGGATTTGGTGAAGGGAAAGGGGGAACAAATGGTATTATTGTAATTTCCGGCAAAACTGAACTTAAATGCAAACATTTTAGACGGTGCAAAGATCTACAACTTTTGTAAATGTCACTTTTTAACATAACCTCAAAATTTTCGAGGAAAATGCGAAAAATTGTAACATTTTTATTTTTTGGTTTCTTATTTTTCATTTCCGCAAAAACATTTTCTTTTAGGTAAAAAAGTTAAAATTTTTTTTTCGGTCCAAATCACTTTTCTTTCAATCTACTCAGGAACATTCTGGTAGTATTTTTTGACGTTGCTCATTTTTTCTGCTTTGACGTATACTTTTTGGTGGGATAATAAAAAATTATAGTTCAATTAAAAAACATGCTCAGAAATCCAAATCAGTGCTTTTGCAACAATTATTCAGCAATTGTTGATAATTTCTTTTAATTTCAAAAAGAATTAACAACCGATTACAACATGTATTTGTACGGAAAAAGTACAAACGAGATGGTTTTTAATTTACTGCGTTTATACGAGCCTAAACCGGTTTTATAAAAGAACGGTTTTAAATAGAGTCGCTTTCTCCTTCATTAAAATCGTTTTCTAACAGCTGATCGATGTACTGTCAATCCTCTTACCTTAGAATTTTTCACAAATTAAAACATATATATTGATGTATTACAAAATTCTTATATTACGTTTTTTTAAACGAAAATAAAACAACTCAGTTAACAATTTTTTTCCGGTTTAAAATAAAATTGATGCAGTATTTAAAATTGTTCTAAAAGTAATACAAGCATTTTCAAACCGTTCTTATTTTAAAAGCGCTTTAAGAGTACCGTATAAACAAAGTAATGGTTTGACCTAAAACTCTATTTTGTGCTGTATTGCTATTAATATCTTATTTCAATTAGTAAAGTCTCATACATAAAACAAAAATTGTTGGACCGAAAAAAATTAGATTCTTAAAAATGTTTTAAATTTCGGATCCAAAAAAATTTGTAGGCATTAAGGACACAGAGAGGTATATTTTCACCAAGTTTCGTGACAATGCAATTATTTTTGGGGAAATAAAAAAATCCACCAAATCCACCCCGCAAGAGCCTCACTCACGCATTTTTCTTAAAAAACATTTATCAGAAGCCCCTTTACCATTTCCACTCACCAAAATGCTGTTAAAATTTTTTTTTTTGTCGCTAAATGAGTTAATCCGATCTCGGTCTATTATAAAGCATTTCATTTTAGACAAAAATGTCAAACAGTCATTTTCGTAGTACTAACCGTTTTTTTTTATAAACGTCATTTAAATGTTTGAAAATGGAAAAAATTGTCAAATGTTTATTTTCTGAAAAAGCGATGTGAAACCTGAAAGAGAACATATTTTCGCTAAAAAACGTTACAATGTTTTTCACATCACTTATAGTTTCTATATAAAAATAAAATTAATATTAAGATTTTTCTATAAACTTAAACTTCTAAAAAAAAATACAATTATGTGCTAAGTAAGTAAGTAGGTATTCTTAAAGTTTAGACTTTCTTTTTTTAAAAATAAGAAATAACCAAATTTCTGCAACATAAGAAAAATAATTTTTTGAATTACCGTAATGCTAGTACGTGATGCTTTGTGGTCTGAAATTTTTTTAAATGTTCTATAAGACCCTTCGAACTCACCGGGATTAAGGAGGCAAGATAGAAGCAGGAATAAGGGAAGTACCTTCTATAGTCAATATTTGTTGTTATTTTATTGTATATAAAAAGATGTCTTTCAGAAAGCTCCTCTTATTTAATTCCGTCAGAGGTTACCTATTCAAATCTAGACGAAACTTTTTTACTGTCGTTTGATAGGTGATAAGAGTAACTATTTAGCAAATAATTGTTTTTTTTAGAGTTTAGTTTTATAGAAAAATCTTGGTGCAAAAAAGTTCAATACAACCGTGATTTTACCATTTTCTTCTTGTAACGTTTTTTTATCGAAAATATGTTCTCTCTCATTCATTAAAATTTATAAGGTGACAATTTTCCATTTTTTAAATATTTAAATAACGTTTATCAAAAATGGTTAGTACTACAAAAATGCCTATGTGACTTTTTTATTTTTTAAAAATATTTTTTCTACATTTTGGGAAAAAATTACATATTTTTGACAGGTCCTGACAGTAGGACGTATATGGAAGATTTTAATTTTTATCAGAGTAGCTATTTAGCGATGTCATCTAGACAAAAATGTACCTTTCGAAAAGAGTATATTTTTTTTCTTAAAATCAATCAAAAAGTGAGCTGTGACCATGATTTAGACCCATAAAGGCGCAATTACACAGGCGAGATTTTCTTGATTGACGCATGCCTCATGAGTAAAATGCTCAAAGAAAAGTTCGAGCAAGAGCTCGTACAAAAAAGCTCACGGAAATTGTGATGATAATGTTAGAGAAAAATTTGTTTAAAGAAATGTTGGTATAGAAATTTCTGAAAAATCGGAATTCATTGAATTTAACTGAAAATAGTGTTAAGTTTTAAAACAAGGTATTTTTAATCAAGTGCTTTCCGACGGAAAATGGAATTGATGTCGAAATTCACATTTTACTTCATACGCAAATTCGATTGATTTTATTTTTATTTTTGGTGTTGTCAAAAAAAAAACGAGATAGAATAACGAAAAGGTAAAGGGTTAGTTGAAGTTAGAAACCGTAGAGTAGTGAGAGTTGGTTATGGTCAAATTTTACGTGACAACAAACAAGGGTCAACGCAGTTTTTTCTCAAAGTTTTAGAACAAAGCTTTCCATAGTAAGGGAATTCGTCAAATTTTACATGACAACAAACAAGGTTCTACGCAGTTTTTATATGAAAGTTTCAGAACAAGTCTTTCCGTAAAGAAAGGGCTCTCCGACGCAAAACCAAAAATATGTTATAGTACGCTTTAATTTCTTTATTTTGTTTTATTTTATTGATGCTTAGAACTTGCGATTTTTTATTTTAAAAACAATAATACATCTCTCAAATTAGAAGCAAGATATTTTTACAGATTTTCGATAATTTCTTTTAATATTGTATTCGAAAACCTTATGAAAAATGGGAAATCATCAGAAAGAAAACACGAAGTATCGCTAAGTTTTAGAACAAAGCTTTCCATAGTAAGGGAGTTGGTCAAATTTTACATGACAACAAACAAGGTTCTACGCAGTTTTTATATAAAAGTTTCATAACAAGTCTTTCCGTAAAGAAAGGGCTCTCCGACGCAAAACAAAAAATATGTTTAAGTACGCTTTAATTTCTTTATTTTGTTTTATTTTATTGATGCTTAGAACTTGCGATTTTTTATTTTAAAAACAATAATACATCTCTCAAATTAGAAGCAAGATATTTTTCCAGATTTTCGATAATTTCTTTTAATATTGTATTCGAAAACCTTATGAAAAATGGGAAATCATCAGAAAGAAAACACGAAGTATCGCTAAGTTTTAGAACAAAGCTTTCCATGATAAGGGTGTTAGTCAAATTTTACATGGCAACAAACAAGGTTCAACGCAGTTTTTATATGAAAGTTTCAGAATAAGTCTTTCCGTAAAGAAAGGGCTCTCCGACGCAAAACAAAAAATATGTTTAAGTACGCTTTAATTACTTTATTTTGTTTTATTTTATTGATGCTTAGAACTTGCGATTTTTTATTTTAAAAACAATAATACATCTCTCAAATTAGAAGCAAGATATTTTTCCAGATTTTCGATAATTTCTTTTAATATTGTATTCGAAAACCTTATGAAAAATGGGAAATCATCAGAAAGAAAACACGAAGTATCGCTAAGTTTTAGAACAAAGCTTTCCATGATAAGGGTGTTGATCAAATTTTACATGACAACAAACAAGGTTCAACGCAGTTTTTATATGAAAGTTTCAGAACAAGTCTTTCCGTAAAGAAAGGGCTCTCCGACGCAAAACAAAAAATATGTTTAAGTATGCTTTAATTTCTTTATTTTGTTAAAACAATAATACATCTCTCAAATTAGAAGCAAGATATTTTTCCAGATTTTCGATAATTTCTTTTAATATTGTATTCGAAAACCTTATGAAAAATGGGAAATCATCAGAAAGAAAACGCGAAGTATCGCTAAATAACCAAAAAAACTGCGAAATTTTGTAAAATTACCTTGGCGAAGTGGCGCGTAAAGAAATTTGGTCGGTATCAGAAAAAGTTATGTGGGGGGGGGGGGTGGAAAATATGGTAAATCACTCGGTACCTACGAAAACAATTCATGTTTCATATTAGCAAAATATTATATGACCCAACTTTTCACTTCCGAATTACTGAGCTTTGTAATACAATAACGTAAAATAGTAGTTTTCATAACAAGCGGCTTTTTTACAAGCGCAGCGAGGTATTTAAAAACGCGAGTAATAAAGAGTATAGTTTAGCCGCGCATTGTTAACACTATTTTTAGTTCCTTTATCAAAAAGTCTAAGAAAAACAGGAAAATACTTTTAAAAATCTCGAGCGAAGAGCACTTCTCGCAACACACCATCTTTACACCATAAATCAATGCGGCCCGTAAATGAAATAACAGTGGTTTCCATAGCGATGTGCGTCTTTACTCGGTGACGTTCATTGTTGCGACATTTTATTTGATATTTTGACAATATTTTTAAATAATTTTTTCGTAAATACTTGGTAGAAACTGACGGAAATAGCTTAATTATTAGGCAAGAAATTTAGGGTAAAAAACAGACAGAAATCCTTTTTTGCACCCGTGATCAAAAAAAAGTAATGCATCGGTAACCAAAAAAACAGGCTTTAGTTATCTGCAGACAGTTACTAAAATTATGTTATTGATGAAGGTATGAAAAAAAAACACATTTTTTTAAAGGACCACTTTCCGTAAAATATATAGATTTGAAATTGCATTTTTTATATATTTTTACCAAAATTGCTTAAAAGTAAACGCCATCAATGACATTACATAACATCTAAACTACTAAATATACCGAATCCGACCCAATTCGGGATGTATAATTTTTTCGGATTTTTATTGAAATAACTATCAACAAAATTTTTATATAATATTGTTGGTAATTAAAAAATAATTAAAAAGTACTTTAGGGCAGAGTTAAATTGTTTTTCTGCTCAGCTAGGTTCCGACTGTTTTAACCCCCCTCCCCCAAGTAATTACTTCGAATATATTTCCGTTTTCTTTTGTTAATGGAAGAAAACCAAAAAAGTGTGACAAAACTGATAGCCAATAATAATGTTTCGCTTGGCGTCGGCTTTTTTTGATAAAAATTTAAAATAAAAGTTGGTGTTCCATTTTTTTAAAGAATTAAGATCACTGGTCACTCATCTTTACCCGAGCAAAATGTTCACGCAAAAAATTTTAGATCTTTTCCACGAGCTTTTGTTTGAGCATGTTCGTCTGTGTAATTGCGCCTTAATAATAAATAATACATATATTTATTTTGCTTGGCGTTGCACAAAAATTTCTTATCCAAACTCTGCTTCGCATCGTTCGTCGAACTGCTTTCGCGTGCGAGAAATAGTAACTTTGCGCGCTGTTAATATTTTTTTGCTGGTCACTTTGGAAATTTAGAATTCAATTGCCTAAGAACATACCCAAAAATTATTATAGTCCAATAACCAGGAGAAGTTTTACACAATTTAGGAGTTAAAATTTTAAATAATAAAAACTAACTTACCAAAAACCCTTTGGGAGACCTTCCCATAGTTTTTACTGTCTTTCTCCAGTCTGATTTTAATAAAGTTCACAGTAACACTATAAGACAATTCAAAAGTTGATATTCACACAAAAACTTAAAAACTTTCACAGATCGTACTTTTAAAATTTTCTGTGTGAACTGATTGAAAGAATTTTTACAAGTAAAAGTCTACCTAATAAATCTTCCTAATTAAAGGAATCCAAATGGGTGCAGAATTTTAGTATAGTCAGTGAAAGTAATCTTTTAGTCTAATTATTTACTAATTTTATAAATTCTAAGGATTCCATATAATCTTAATCCTTTATATGGTTCATTTTATTGCTCTGAGATTTTGAAACAATAACAATAAATAGGTTAAGCAGGCCCGAAGTACATGTTATAAACAAAAGAATCAGAATCAGGTTAAATTATGTACTTTCCAAAACTAATTATTTTTCTTGGAATAGGTATTGGCAGACAAGAACTATTACAAGACGACATTGTTTATAAGAATAAGAAAAATAAGAAATTATATTTTTTCATCATTCATGCTTTACAAAAGAAAAAAAAATGGTGTTAGAAAGCACGCATACAATCAAATATTTTATTTTGAAAGGACATAAAAATATCTCGAAAACGGTAGCTCTGAAAGATGACCTTATAACAAAATTTTTGAGTTGGGTTGGGTTGGGTTCATGGAAACTCAAATCTGAAAACTGTATATCGGTAATTGCTTTTGTTCCAAGGTTACAATTTTTTAAAATATTTTATCTCTCTTTTCCCCCTTCAACTCTTAACCATCCTACCCAAAAGAATTTTTGTACCAAATTTTATTAAAATCGATAAAGGCGTTCTTAAGTTATCGTGTATATAGACAGAGACCAGACAACAGACCGACAGACAATTTTTTTTTTCGTCGATTAAAGTGTTTTGGAATCTTAGTAATTAATTTTTGATAAAATTCATAAAAGTCAAAATTTCACGATTTTAATGGTCCCCCATACTATATTGGTCCCCCATACTATATTGGTATGGTGGGCTAAAAAGCTTGCTATTATCAGGTAAATTAATTCTAGTCGACAGATGCCAGCGCGTAATTATTAACATTTCTGCCATGCCCAAACTTCTTTAAAAATATGTCTAATTTTATCGTTTTCTCTAACAAACACAAGCTACTAACTGTCAAATCTGATATTATTTTACCTAGACCAAAAGCTCCCTAATTTTTAGTCCACCATACCAATATGGTGTGGAGGACTATTAAAATAGTAAAATTTTGACTTTTCTTAATTTTATTAAAAGTGAGGGGGGAAATGGGAGATAAAATATTTAAAAAATTGTAACTCTGGAACAAAAGCAAGTAGTAGCGATATAAGGTTGGGATATTTAGTTTCCGAGTTATTTGAAACGTTAAAATATATAAAAAAATTCATAACTTTAGAAGTAAAGTAGTTATTGATATGAGGTTTTCAGATTTTGGGTTTCAACGTAAAATAATTGATTGTATGTTATTGTAGGTATTATTATTGAACTCATATTTTCATTTTTGATTTAAAAGCAAATATTACTTTTGGCCTTTGACTTTGCACTTTTAAAAAGTAAATTATTTGTGCTTTTGTGTATCTTTGTTTACAACGACTTTGGTGTATATTTAACAGATATTATACAAGAGGGTGCGACAACATAGTGAAAAACAAATTTCAATAAAATTGAATCTGGAATAATTGTCAGAAAAACAGCAAAACAATACTAACATACGTCCTTTATGCAAAAAAAAACAACCTTTCCTTCCTAGCGCCGCAATCAGACGGCCTTGTGTATTTGCAAAACTTAAATTTTGTACCGTTTTTATAAAAAATATTTCTCAGTAGACTTTAAAAATAGGTATTTAGGTCACGAGACCGGAAAAATGGTCTTTACAGGTCGACGCAGGAAATTTACCGGGAAAGCCGCAGGCCAGTCCTGTAAACCTACGGAGACCTGTAAAGACACTTTCCGGTCCTGTATCGTACGTAGTTTTTTTTCAAATGATCAGAAAAAGATTTTAGTATCTACCACTTTCCCCAACGCCTAGCCACGTTAACAAAATGTTAGTCTTCTGCTTCTTGTTGGCTAGATAGCCATTGCCGCTAAGCCTGCTAAGTCCATTAGTTTTCAAGTTCAAAACTAAAGAAAAACACGATTTTTGTACTTTTAACTTGCGCACAATTGTAAAAAATATTAGAAAAATTTTTGTGTAATGACTATTAGCTTCACACAGCTAATTCAGTGATGACTGACGACCAGTTATGGCCGGCCATGGACAATTTATCAAGCAAAATAATGACAAAACCACTTCTGAAAGGCAGATTTTTAGGTTTGCTCTTTATTTTTTTAATTCTTTTTCTCTATTACTGACTTGCTGTAAACCTATATATTAATATGTAAACGGTCAAATAAACTAAACTATACTAAAACTTTTTAAAAAAATTACCTATATTTATAGTATTTTTACTTTGACCATTAAAAATGTGTGCTTGATTTTTACGCAAAATATTCTACCAATACATTTTCAATAATTTTCTTAACGTTTTTTAATTTACACCAATTTATAAACGTATCAAAGTTCCGTTGGTCCGCTCTTTAGATTTTTCAGGCAGCAAATCGAAAGTGACTCTTGAAGCAGCTTCTATCATTTTCTCCGCATTCAACTCATTTTATAGATCTGAATCCATTTTTGTAAACAAAACTCTTGAAACACATTTAAAAGAGCCTTTCTAGAGGTTTCAAAACTGAAAAAAAAAAACAAAAGCTGAAAGCTGTCAACAAAATGTCGTAGCCAACTTGGCCAAAAACACAAAAAGGTCCTTTCTTGAGAGTGGAAATATTTCGGAACAACATGTTTGTAATGTAAAACCTTCTGTACTAAAAATCGTACGGAAAGTGGCTATTTTCCGGTTATTTGAAAAAAAAGACTACCAGGTAAAAAACAGGTTTTAAAATTATAAATTCGTGTTTTAAAGAAATGCACTGTACCTAGTAAATTGTTGAAAGTGTATGCTGGTTTAAAAAAAAAACAAAAACATGTTAAGTTATCGGGTAAGAATTGCCCCAGAATTACAATCTTCTACTACAGAGACTTACAATTTTGTAGCAGCTGTTTTCTTTTTATTGCCTTATATTCTTTTTATTTTTGAAATTAGAATCTTCGGGACGCCCCCTATATATGAACGAAAGGAATAACTATAAATAAGAAAATAAAAAATTGATAATAATATCAGATGAAGTGTTCGATAGCGCTATATCTTATGACATACCACGGCTTTGCTTTGGGAAAGGCATTAATGGAGACTGAAATTAATGATCTATAGACACGTCTTCTTGACACTATGACCGCAAGAATAGAGTTTTAATAAATCGACGGTTCTATTGGACAATTTTGTATATAAAATTATAGGTATCCTAATTTAACATACTTTGTAAACTTAAAGTGACGTTTTAAATTCTGAATTATCTTTGATTAATATACCGGGTGTCTCAAGGTGAGTAACCTACTAGAATATTTTGGAAACTATACAATTAAAACTTTTCAAACTTTGTATTCTAAGTGTATTGTATGAGACCATGTAAACTATTTTTATAAAATACTCTCATATTTGCAATGTTGTCATTTGCAGGAAAAGTTGGCAACCACTTTCTTATTTTAAATTAAACACCCTGTCTACTTTTGCATTTTTCAATTCTACAAAATATTTTAGGTAAATTTTATGAATAATGTCCTATACCTATGACAGCCCGTAACATCGAAACGGTTAAGGATAGATCAAAACGGTTTTTACATTCCTATCTTGGTTTCTCACAAGCTATCGTTTTATACTATTTTTAGCCAAGAGTTAAAATAACCTTGGGATATTTTAACCTTGGGTTTAGATATAAAAAGATAGCTTGTGAAAAAACAAGATAGGAATGTAAAGACCGTTAGGCTCTATCTTTAACCTTTTCGATGTTACGGGCTGTCAAATTTAAAAAATGTCAATTTTCACCTATCAATATTTTAAAAACAGTTGAACATAGGTATAGGACATTACACATAAAATGTACCTAAAATATTTTGTAGAATCCAAAAATGCAAAATATACATGGTGTTCAAATTAAAATAAGAAAGTTTTTGCCAAGTTTTCCTGCAAATGGTAACACTGCAAATATGAAAGTATTTCATGTTAGAATAGAAAGTTTAAAAAGTTTCCATAGTATAGTTTCGAAAATATTCTATTAGGTTACTCACCTTGAAACACCCGGTATAACCGCTTATATAGGGTGGACAACAAAAAACCGGGTGTTTTGTTTCATCTGTCAATTTTTTATTTATTTTCGGATTTTAAAGAAAAAAAAAGTTGTGGAAAGGTAATGAAATGTACTTTTTGCGAATGTGTCAAAAAATAAAATTTATTAAAAATTGAAAATGGCGGATATACAAAAGTTTTATGCATCTTAAAAAACCGTAGGGTTTTTTTAGATACTTTGTACATTTTTTCTTGCAACCGCATCTATTGTCTGTAAACCGAAGTATCACTTGGTAAATTCTATTAAGAAATAGAAAACCATGGGATTTTTCGTATACCAACTTTCTGTATAAAATAACACTGGAACTGAATTTAAGTGAACCAGATTTCGTTATCTTTTCGCCAATTTTGCTGACAAGGAGACTTTACAGATGAAAACAATATGGCTTTGTTTTCTAAATGTCAAAAAAATAACATTTTGTGACAATCCAAGATGGCGTATGCCTTACACTTTTACGCATTTTAAGAAACCCGTTGTTTTTTTTCTTAAATAACTTTGTATATTTTTTTGCTATAGCAGAAAAGTGCCAACTAGTGTCTGTTAATGCATGTATCACTTGTTCAAATCTATTAAGAAATAAAAAAACTATTAGGTTCATGTTGCTGCAAGTGGTGACCAATTTCGTCCAAATTTTTAATGCCACTTTAGTTTTTTGATGTATGTTCCAGTTTATTGTTAAAAAATTTATGTATTTTATTTTATGCATAGAAGGTGTTACACTAGAATTCCAATATTTTTCTTTTTTCTTAATAGACTTTAACAGATAATAGTTGGTACTTTTCTGTTATAGCAAAAAAATATAAAAGTGATTTAAGAAAAAAGACAACGGGTTTTTTAAAATGCATAAAATTGTAAGTCATACGCCATCTTGGATTGTCACAAAATTTTATTTCTTTGACATTTAGAAAACGAAGTCATATTGTTAGCATCTGTAAAGTGTCTTTGTCAGCAAAATTGGCAAAAAGATAACGAAATCCGGATCGCTTAAATTCAGTTTCAGTTTTATTTTATGCAAAATTTGATATGCGAAAAATCCCAAAGCTTTTTTATTTCTTAATAGAATTTATCAAGTGATACATCGGTTTACAGACAATAGATAAAAAAAAATTGTGGTTGCAAGAAAAAATATATAAGGTGTGTCAAAAAAAAACCAACGGTTTTTTAAGATGCATAAAACTTACATATTTGCAGAAAGTCTATTTCATTACCTTTGCCAGTGGCGTATCCAGAAATCGCCTCAGGTGGGGGTTTCATCATTTAATAAAAATCATCTGGCAAATTTTTAAAAATTAAAAAATTAAGAAGGGAGGGGAGAGGGGCGGTTTAATAGGCGTTGAGTTAGTGTATACGGAACAAAAATACTTATTTTTAAAAACAAGTCTCATCTAGTCTCATTTGCAGATTTTTTATAAATTAATCCTTAAATGCACCGCGGGCAAAAATGTTATAAAAATTACACAAAAATTCAATTTTTTACGCATTTCAAATGTTGTTTACAAAATAATTGCTTAAAATTAAACCAACGTTGTAACAAAATGTAACAAATTTTGACAAAAAAAAACAAAAAATTCTTTAAAAATTAAAATATTTTACAAAAAATCTAAGAGATCAAACTCTTAGGTTTTTTGTAAAATATTTTAGAAAAAGTAGATTGGGTTAGATCCTAAGAAAAGGTGGGTTGCGGTGGTATATATAGATTTGTTGCGAAATCATAAATGCGCCGCAGATGAAAATTTTGACAAAAATTAAACTAAGAATGCCATTTATGTTTTAAATACTGGTGATAAAAATGCCTTAGAATTAAACCAAAATCGTAATAAATAATGACGTCATATATAGCACCGCAGGCAAAATTTTTAAAATATAAGACATGACACCAAACGCACGTCACAAACCGAAGTAAAGGATTTAAAAATTGGGGGAGCTATAGGTCCCATGATCATGACTAATTTATTGTAGATTGGGTTGGACCTCCTGGGGGGGGGGTTTAACCCCCCCCCCCTCTTGGCTACGCCACTGACTTTCCAAAACTCTTTTTTTGCGTTAAAATCCGAAAATGGCAGCTAAAACAAAACAGTCCGGTTTTTTGTAGTCCACTTTCTATAAGCGGTTATACAGAGTGTTACAAATTCGATGCTCACCATGAGGATCTCCTAAACTTTGCCCAAATCGAAAAAAAAAGTTTACAAATTCCGGGTAAAAAACCGAAATCTTTATTTTTAGTTTTTATTTTTCTGCGCCCTTATTCTTAAAGCTGTCAAAAAACGCTTAAAACTTTCTACCGGCACTCTTTTAAGATCTACCCAATTAAAAGTTTTTTTTTTCGAAATTTGACACTTCAGTATGACAAGAGAACTGTCAAGTTCATTTTTTCTTATGCACACATGCTTTTTTTATTGACAAACAAAATTGAAAAAAGATATCGAAATCCGGTTAACTTAAATTATTTACTAGCAGTTTTTATTTTATGCGAGAAGTTGGTATACCATAGTTTTTATATTTCTTAATAAAATTTATCAAATGATAAATCGATTTACAGACAATAGATAGAAGTTTTGTGTTTTTGCAAAAAAAATATACAAAGTGTCCCAAAAAAAAACGACATATTTGCAAAAAGTCTATTTCATTACCGTTCCAAAACCCTTTTTTGCGTTAAAATCTGACAATGAATAAAAAATTGCCAGTTAAAACAAAACAGTTAGGTTTTTTATGGTTCATCTTACATATACAGACCGCTTCAAGCTACTGCGAACATAGGGCGGAAGAAGTCTAATTTGCCAGTGTACGTACATGCAGACACCGCACGCCTATCAGTGAAGCAACCAACACTCAGGCTTCTGATCGCTGTTCGCCGCCATTCGCCTTGTATTTAGTACGCCTCTAACCACGGTGCTATGAGGAGCGTAGTCACTGAAACCGGAATTTGGTCAATAAGTACGCAAATTTTTATAACGTAATTTTCTTATTTTTTGTTATTGATAAATTAGAGCGTTTTAATGTCAACTGCTCAGATTTATCAGTGACGACGTGTTACAATGAAAATAATAAGGAGAAACAAAATAAAAGCAAGTTCTCAAAATAAAATAATACATTCTAAAAACCAAAAAGATTCTCCCAGTCAAAAAAAAGTTAAAGCAAATCGAAAAGTCCTCCTTGCTCGGCTAGACAATATCCGAGACTACTATAAAACCCCTTCTAACGTTTCCAAGCATGTTAGGGGTGATAATTTGAAAAGCTTCTTCAAAAACAGATAGACGTCATTAGGAGCAAGATCGGGAGATCGAGCTGGCCATAAAATAGTTCCCCGTGTACTTATAACCCGATTAGGAAATACATTATCAAGATATTCCCTAACAAGGCCAACATTGTGAGCGGAACAACCATCTTGTTGAAACCATGTTTCACCAAATCTTACACCTAACAACTGCCTAGCAGTTGGAATAATGTGCTGCTGCAGTAGATCCAAGTATCTAGGACCATTCAAATTGCAATTGCCGTTAATAAAAAATGGCCCAATTACGTGTTCCCCTATAATACCCCCCCCCCCCAAAAACATTTAGTTTTTGGGGATACTGTGTTCTTACGTCAAAATACAAATGCAAATTTTCCCTCGACCAATATCGAACGTGTGTTGGGTTATGACGATTTGACCATTTGACCATCTGCACTTTTTCGGCACCTTCGTATACATCCATTTTTGGTTTTAAAAATGTATTATTTCAATTAAGAACTTACCCATCTGTTTCTCGAGCAAGGCAGAAATAAAACAAAATAAGAAAAACAAAATGAATTTCCAAAAGATAACACTGCAGCGTGCTTCGAATCCACCTCGGTCGTACGGCACGGAGAGTAAATTGGACTTGATTCCCCCTATGTTCGCAGTAGCTTGAAGCGGTCTGTAGATAGGCATGCTAATGCTAATAAACGACCTAAATTTTTTCCTGCCCTCAGTCCTGCTTTCAGGCTGCTATCGTCTCCTAGTTGCGGGAATATAAGTCAGAAAAGCAATTTTACAGGAGAGCCGCTTTTATATTTAAGGGTTTATTTTTTAAGTAAATCTTTGACAGAAACATGATTTGTTAGAATTTAAAAGAAAAGAAAATAATTGTCCGAAAAAAATTGTCTAGAAAATGAAATGACGGGAAATTTAAACGAAATATATTTTTGTAGAAACACAAAATGTCAGAAAATATTTTTAACGAATATAATTTAATAGAAACATAACACCGAATCACAAAATTCAAGAACCCCAATCTGTCCGAAAATGACTTGAACCGATAGCTACGAATTTCCGTAACGTAAAGGCGCAATTACACAGACGAACATGCTCAAATAAAAGCTCGTGCAAAAGATCTGAAATTTTTTGCGCGAACATTTTTGTGAGCTTTTCTTTGAACATTTTGTTCGGGTAAATTTTTGAGCAAGTTATTGCTATCTATTTTGGAAACATATTTTTAAAGATGAGAATAAATATAATTTTACATCAGTGATCTCAATTCTTTAAAAAAATGGAACATCAACTTTTATTTTAAACTTTTGTGAAAAAAAGGCGACGGCAAGCGAAACATTATTATTGGCTATCAGTTTTGTCATATGCAATGTTAAAATAGTTAATGATGGAGGTAATAACATTTAATTCTTTTCTCTAACTTTTTTGATTTTCTTTCATTACAAAAAGAAAACGGAAATGTCTTCGAAGTAATTACTTTTTAAAATACAGGTGGATATTTTTAGAGAACTGTTCTGGAGAGTAGTTAGTTGTTCCCTGGGGGGGGGGGGTAGGGAGGTTTAGACAGTCGGAACGCAGCGCTGTCAAACACTGCTGTAATTTTGTGTGTCAATGTTCATTTGACCAAAACCCCCTCTCACTAGTCTACGGTTTTTACCTTCTCCTAACCCAGCAACAGCAATAAATAAGTGTCAATTTTTATTTTTTTTTGATTCTCGTTTTTTACAACCCCAAAAAAGTTACCAGTATACTGGCATATCACCTATAAAAATCAGATCAATCGAAGTTGCTTATGAGGTAAAACGTGAATTTCGACGTCAAATCGTTTTTCCGTCGGAAAGCACTTAATTAAAAATACCTTGTTTTAAAACTTAGTCTTTCTATTTTCAGTTAAGTTCAATGAATTCCCATAAAACTATAAAATTTAAATTTGTAAGAAATTTTTATTACCAACATTTCTTCAAACAAATTTTGCTCAACATTCTCTCCAAAATTTACATGTGTTTTTTTGTACGCGATTTTGCTCGAACATTTCTTTGAACATTTTGCTCAAGAGGCTCGTGTAAATGTTTGTCGGCATTTCAACATCAAAGGAAAGTTTGTCTGTGTAAATGCGCCTTAACTTGTCAAGGCCGCAATCCAGGGCCTACGGTGCTCTAGAAATTTAAATTTGGTTCGTGGTTTTGCTCATTTAAGGATCGGAAATATTATTTTCTATCAATTTGTGGTTCGGGTGTTTTTCGTTTCTAGAAAATGATTTTCGATACTTTTGTAATTCTGATATTTTAAGGTTCGGGAAAATTATAATCGGTTAAATTATATTCGTGCCTTTTAAGAATCGACTAAATTAAAATTCTATAACATTACAGGGTGGATTCATTAAACGGAACGGTGCTTCTAGCGGGTTAGAATTTGGTTTTACAATAAAATCCAAAACCATGTCAACTGAGATTTTTAACTTTCTTTAATCGTGCTATCTTGGATTTTTTTTTGTCATTTTGTTGACGAGGTATGGCAAAAAATTATATTTTTTTAAATAGGACACCCTGTATAGTTTGACATTTTTGAATTCTAAAAAAATTATCTTTTTGACAATACCACACCCTACCACAAGATAGAGTTGTCTATGCCCTGTTTTACGGGGGATATTTGAATGAATATCGAAGTTTTCCATAGAGATTTAGATAAAAATATCTTGATTATCGTAAAAGATAGATCCTACTGTGTAGTATTGCTGAAGAGAGAATTGTTTCAAAAATTGTAAAATATACAATGTGTAATTCCATTGTAACGGGTGTTACGTTTTATGTTTTTGACATCCAATTTTATGTTTGATGTTGATAAGTTATTACAACAAAACTCGAATTAACTCATGTGGTCAGAAAAGGCCACCAAAGAGGTTTAATATATTTTGAGATTTATTAATTTTTACTTCTTTTATTTTCTTTATCCTCAATTTGTAACGGGTGTTATTATTGAGTGTAACGGATGTTACATAATAAATTCGTTTTTATATTGGATTTTTTTAAAGACTTTTTCGGCCAAGAATGGCAAAAATCAATTGCAGTTGAGGACGTATGCTCTATATAATACACCAAAACTACATTTATACATTGTTATGTTAGTAAAAAAAATAAATAACTACATGGAAGGAGTAACATATTAATTTTAGTATTAATTAACGAGAAAAAAGTAAGTACTAACATAGTACTAAAAAATGGTTATAATACTTTAATTTGGGTCCTTTGAAGTTCAGATTTGTAGGTGACTGCTGACAAGATAATATTGGGACAATCATTTTCAAAATAATGCTTGGATTGTATGTTATCTATGGCTCTGAGACGTTGCCATCTCGGGGTGATTTTTTTTATTTGGCTTTCTGGTATATAGAATACCAAAAGTCCCCCAGCATTCACTGAGAGGAACTCAAAGCACTCTTTAGGAGTATTTAATATTACTTTGTAAAAATACACCAAAAAATACTGTTGAAGAAATTGTGAAATAATTTTAGAATTATCAAAACGTCAAAGCAATTGTTTTATATTATGTCAAACACTGAATATACACAGCCTACTATGAGTACTTTATTTTTGCAAGCAGTTTTATTTTTTTTTTATTTACCTGTAGCGGGTGCGACAATATTTAAATACTGTATTTTTTCAAATTTCCTTGTGGTGACTAACATTTTTTTCTGATACTGTCGAAGCGTATTTCATACTTGTTGTAATGATATAGTTTCGTATAATTTTTATATTTGCGTGTTTAGTTAGAAAAACTTTTTGTATTTTTTTGTAACGGGTGTGACATATAAATAATGATGAGTTTCTTACAGTTACCGATCCTAAATGACGTCTTGCATGAATGAAATTATATTTTAGGCACTAACCACTAGTTCCTTTCAATAAATAATTCAATATGATATATCTTAACGTGTAAGCTAGAACTTATTGTAAACAAAATTAAAATTTTCTGCATTTTGAGCCTTAAAGGTTTTTTAAAAGATTAAAGTTAAAGTAGAATGCTGAAAGAAAGTAAATCAATATAGGCAAAGTTTTGGTTGAACCTATCATTACAAGTATTCCTCTCTTTATTGGGGTGGATTTTATAAAGACACGACACAAATGAGTTTTGTGAAAATAAGGTACATTTCTGTGGAAATACCCCAAGGTGTCCTATTTTTTAAAAAAATATTTTTTTGGCATACCTCGCAAACAAAATGACACAAAAAAGTCCAAGATAACACGATTAAAGGAAATTAAAAATCTCAGTTGACGTGTTTTTGAGTTTTTTTATTCAACCAAATTCCAACCCGCTAGAAGCACCGTTCCGTTTAAAGAATCCACGCTGTATATTTGTATCCATTTATTTTCTGTTGTTTTACTTTCGTTCATATTTCGTTTCGGACGTTTTCTTTTTTGTTTAACTGTGTTTCGGTTTTTGTAAATTCGGCTTGTTTGTGGGTTCCCATTTTTGGCATAAAATATAATAGGACCCAAAAATGACACTCCACAAAAAAACAAATATTTTTTAAACCAACATGGTTTTTGAAGACTGATATTTTTTCGTGACCAATTTATAGGTTTATCGAAAATGTATAAATTTAATATTAAAATGAAGTCCTTTCCACCTGAACGCTCGGTTAGAGCTAAAATATCGTAAGTGTACTTACGAAAGAAAAACTGAACGCTCGTCGGGAGCATGGTCGAAAGTTTCAGAGTACGTTTCAATATCTGACAGAATTTACGATATTTCATAAAAAATAAAGTACTTGCTATAAAATTGAATTTCTTTTCTTTATATTCAAATTTCTAAAAATATCATTTTATATATTTATTAAATATCATTTATATGTGGTTGATTATCACATCGCCGGAAACCAAAATGTTTGGTTTAACGAGAGTTAGAAGCCTAAAAGTAGGACTAAGGTCAGAAAAAACAATTTTATTAAGTATAGGAATGGTTTGTGTCGTAGAGGGCAAAGGGTGAGGAAATAAATCGGAAAAAAGTTTTTTCTCGACCAACATTTGAACCCGGGACCTCTAGAATACCAGTCTAATGCTCTACCAACTGAGCTACCGAGGAACTGGGGTTTTGACTGGCTATTCGGAAATCCTTGTGTCCGATTCATTTGTTAGTAGTGGGAAGATCTTTGAAGCCTACTGCGGCTTTAAAAACCTAGAGATGTTATAAAGGCAAGAAGGTTCACATTCACGATTATTAGTTGTACGTTTCTATTTATCTCTCAGCCAACGATATACGACATATAGCGTTTTTATTGGTGGTGTCATATGGCGAATTTCCAACTAATAATTTCAGCCACACATATTTCAATATTACTTATGTTATTAATTGAAATTGTCATTTGACACCTTCAATAAAACGCTATATGTCGTGTATCGTCGGTGTGATAGATAAATAGAAATTTCGTAAAACTATAATCGTAAATGTGTACCTCTTTGTCTTTATAACATCTCTAGGTTTTTAAAACCGCAGTAGGTTTCAAAGCTCTCCCCACTACTAACAAATGAATCGGACGAAAGGATTTCCGAATAGTAAGTCAAAACCCTACTGTAAAGAACATTCTGTAAAGGAGGTCAGACGCATATTCTTGTTACGCTATCCTATGTGAGCACTAATATTGTCAGATTTTTACAATTTTTCTACTGTCAAGAAATCGTCGGGAAAATGTCCACTAAAAAACAGCTTTTCAGCTGCGTTTCCAGACCGCCCAATTCCAGGAGCTTCAGAATAATTAAAAAAATTATCAGAAAATTACACTGTATCTTTAGGGAGAAACGTATTTAAAAAATATGCTGGAAAATATACAGGTGCATCCTTATGTTGCAAGGTTCACGCATAATCCAGTCTAACTACCTAAACCCCGCCACTACCCCTACGGATAACTTTTGTTTTCATAAACCGATTGAAATGAAATAAAACCTATGACATGCCAAGGTACTTAAGGAATTCAGTAGTCCTTTAAACTCAATTTCAGTAGTTTTTGCATGATACTTGGAGAAACAAACAGACAGACAGGCAGACAGAGAAAATATCTAAAAATATTTTTTTTGTATATCTAATATTTGATTAAAAGTCAACTATAAAAATGTCAATGTACAGAAATGGTCTACCCAGAGATTTATTGCATGTATAGATTAATTACACTAGAAGGGAAATTCCAACATCTATTTTGTTTCCTGAACAAAAAATATTTTTTTTGGGTTTAACTACATCCAAGCTATGAAAAAAAACGAACTAAAGATTTAAGGTGAATATATTTTTAATTTGACAAAAGCGATTATGTAGCATTCTTTTCATATTGAATCCAGAGTTATTTTGCGCTCCTTAGCCTCTGGGGCATCTCTCGTAATGGGCCAGCAGTAGTCGGGTAACATCTCGCAGTTCCATTTTACCTGATACGTTTTCATGTTTAAGATAACTTGATGAAACCTCCCACTGTGCTCGTCACTTACAACACCACAATTTTCCGGAAAGTAATAAAGATGATAATCCAAGAAGTGAATTTTTTAACGACATGTTACAAGGTAAATTTAGCTTTAGGGGAATTAAGTACTTATAGATTAAACCAACAGGAGTTATGTACTGTCTGCAATATGCATGTACCAGAGTCTCTTATTTACTTACTATTTTATTGTCCTTTAAAGAAAAATTTGCATCTAACAGGCCGGTGTGATCCCGACAGTTTTCTCGTCTTATTAGATAATCTTACACTTAGATCTGTAAAACAACTACAAGTATTTTAAAACTATGCGTTTCTTAGAAACGAGTGGTACTCATTTTAACTATAATGTTGTGTTTTAGTCAAAGAATATTTTTTTTTAGGTCTTAAGGCCGATTAATTATTAACTATATACTTATTTTCCTTCTATAGTTCTCTGAACTGAACCTTCTTAAAAAAAAAAACAAAAGATCAGAAGATCTTGGACAGAAGGAACAACAGATGACCAAAGCGAAAAGAAAAATGATTGAACGATGTTTCGCCATGGGTAACCAGCGTGGGCTCATCAGTGGTTTCACTGGCCACCCAACACCATACATCATTAAACACCATCATACATTTTGATTTGCAACTTTGAAACCACCCTAATTCTTCTGATCTTCTGATCTTTTGTTTTTTTTTAGTTTCTTTTCGGTTGAAGTAACTGATTTGGAGGTTTTTTAACTTTCTTTTTGTTTTAATTGCCTTAGGAGCATAACCCTACTGGAAATATTAACACGCCGGGACGAATCCGTATCAGGTAACTTGGATAAGTACCAGTGCGGAACGATGCCTATTTGTGAGTTACTCAAAGTTGGAAATGAAAGTGTATGATGGTGTTTAATGATGTATGGTGGAGGGTGACCAGCGAAACATCGTTCAATCATTTCTCTTTTCGCTTTGGTCCTTTGTGTGTTCCTTATGGGATGCTCATCCATGTTTGAATTTTCGTTATTTCCACTCAAGAGATCTTTTTGATTTTTTTTAGTTTCTTTTCGGTTTAAGTAACTAATTTTGAGGTTTTTTAACTTTTTTTTTACTAAACTTTCTTGTTATGAAAATGTAATTTTTGGGCAACCAAGTCTTTATAGTTTTCTCGTCCAGTGTTTCACAAAAAATTTGCTGCAACCATTTTAAATGCAATCCAAGCGTCTTTTTTCTTGCCCTGAAGTACGGAATCACACAAATATTGCCTCTTTAATTTTAGCGTCACTAAAGAATTTTTTTTGAAATAACTAATAACTTGGCCTTTGTTGTCCATGGCCATCACCAAATTTCATATGAAGTTACGGTAGTAAATTTTTTTCTTGGGGAACTGATGGTGGTCAAATTTTCTTTTTATAGTGATATATAAAGATGTAAATAACAATTTAGTATTTAAGAACCTTATAATGTACGATTGGTATAATAAATCTAGGTTTTTCCCATTTAATAATCGAATTTTTCCACATATTAAGGGCAGTTAGGTAATTATCATCATTAGCCTGGACCTATAAAACCGGAGCTAACTGAGAATTTTGAGAGACAAATTGGTAATTAGTATAATAAAATAAGTAAAATTTTGCGATTTTTGTCTGGGAAATATTTTTGCTGTCCCCAATCTTACCAGCAGCTTGCCTGCGGTTATTCCAAAAAAAATTAAAAGTTTTTCCCTTGACTTCTTTTCTGTGAACTGATTATGATGTACTAAATCCTATGAAGTCCAGAAATGTTGTAGTGAAACTTTTATTAACATTCGTTTTTTCATACTAATTTTGACCAAAATCGACCATACTTTAGATGATGCGCCTCTCCATAATATGTGCGAGATGTCAACATTTTAATTTTTTTTTAATCTGATTAAAAATTCATAATCCTAGACCACGCAACCAACGAAATCGGAGATACTTGATACCCCCTCCACCATCCTGCACCCCCTTCTATGATTGTAGAATTGGTTGATAATACAGAAATCTTCGCAATTGTTCGGACAACATTTTTTTTATTTTAGTTGTAGATTCCATACTGTATATTTAGTTTAATTTAAAATCTCGTACAATATATATTTTAACGGATTAATACGATCATCCAACAGCCTTCGCCCCCTCTAAATTATTGTACCATTAAAATTTAAAAAAAACTGTTAGATTCAAGACTCTTATTTCCCTTTGTTTGATACCTCACTACCCATAATTTTAATTTCGACTCCCTTTTCAGTTTGTTCCGAAATCCAGAAACACATATCGACTAACTTTTAAAAAGCAACCTAAATGCGAATTTCCAGCCTCTTATTGATCTGGAACTCCAAATAATTGTGAGGTATTTGTACCCCCTTTAAAACAGGATCACACCTATTTCTTAACTCTGTGTTAAAATTTTAAAAATGGCAAACACGTCTTTGTAAATTATTAGCAGAGTCTATACATCAATTTTTAGACCTCCATTGCTTTTCTTTTTTCAGATAAAGAAAATCGTTCTCAAATTTTATCTACTATAGTCCAATTTTCTGATGAGCGGACTGACGTCATTATTGCCTCTGAAAACGTATTTCTTTGCTGTCAACAGTTCGCATGTTAAATAGTTTGTTGTTGTCAATTCGAAGTAACAGTTAAAACAATCAACGACATAATTTTTTTACATATTTATTGTCGCCGTCTAAAACAATGTATCAAATAGAGATCCAAAAAAATAACGTCGGTCCGCCTATATGGGCAAATTTTTTAAAAATCCTCCAATCCAATTTTTATATTTGTAGGTCAACTGATAATAAGTTGAGGGTGAATAGTTGTCAGTTCATAACCGTTCTTTTGGGGGTTCCGAAAAAAAACGGACTTTTTGGATTGCCTCCAACTTCCATGTTAATTATCTGAAATTTAAAATTTAAAGTCTTTTTCAAGAAATCTTCAAAGAACCACGCACAATTTAAAGGAAAACTGAATCTCAGTCGAATTTCAACGCCGTTTAAGTATGTTATTGGGACAGTTCCTGAGAGCTATTTGTCTTATGGGCACAGGTGTCGATATCTACAGAGTGAGCCAATAAAAGCTGTAAAATTTTGGGATGAGTTTATTAATATCATGCTTATGACGACCGATATGGACATCAATTCCCATTAAAATGAAAACGCTGAATTTAAAAATCGCATTTATTTTGACAACTGTCAAACCCTGTCAAAATAGCGGACAAATAATTAATGAAAAAGCGAATACATCCTTTCTACTCTATTGAGGATATTAAATCGAACGATTCGCGGACAACTGGGTGTAAATTTTAAAGTCGCAAGCAGTTGCGACGTCCCCACTACCGTCGCAGACCATTTTGTCGCAGATCCACTTCGTCGCCAACAATTGGGTTGGGTTGGGTTGGGTTGGGTAGGGTACTTTATACTGTTAAAATAGAATATATATTGTGTCTTTTGGTATTAAGTGGCTGATTCCAAATCTGTAATCGAAATTTGACTAACCATCATAGTTTTTGACTTTGACGTATTTGTAAAAATGTGAAAAAAAAAATGGAAAATACAGATGACACTGAAGTTTTGATCGATCAAGTTTTAATCGAAAATATAAATAGTAGTGGTCAATTTTCTTTTATGCCTTTTAAGGTTTTAGGACATCTCGAGTCTTCAGATCAAACTATTGAAGTAACGTCAATTGCGGAAGATGTCTTTTCCACCCTTAAAACCAGCCCTTTAAAACCAAAACGTGTGTTTAGGAAATGACACAAAAATGTACGTACTTTTTGGCTTCTTCACAAAAGTCGTAAACATTCAGTAAAATCTCGGTGCAGTATCTGTTGCGAAACATCCTCTTTTCACCCCTTAAAGTTAACCCTAAGAGCTAAAGCCGGTATTTATAAAAAGATCCAAAATTTGTTTGCTTTCCACAACTTCAGGACGGGCCTAAACGTTGTGTAAAATTGCATCGCTCTATATCTTTTCCCGAACACCCTTTTTTCACCCTTTAAAGCACCCCTAAATAGTAAAACTTGTATTTATGAAATGACCCAAAATTTTCTTTCGTTTTTTGCGTCCTTAAGACGCTAGAAAATATTGTGTAAACTCTCGTCGCTATATCTTTTAAGGAAAACACCCTTTTTTCTATGACATGATCCAGAATTTTATTTCGTTTTTTGCGTCCTTAAGACGCTATAAAATATTGTGTGAACTCTTGTCGCTATATCTTTTAAGGAAAACACCCTTTTTTACCAATTGAAGCACCCCTAAAAGTTAAAATTTGTATCTATGAAATGATCCAAAATTTTATTTCGGTTTTTACGTCCTTAAGACGCATAAATATACTATATACACTCTCGTCGCTATATCTTTTGCGGAACACCCTTTTTTTACCCTGTAAATCACCCCTAAAAGCTAAAATTTAGATATATGAAATGACCCAAAATTTTATTTCGTTTTTTGTGTCCTTAAGACGCATGAATATATTTTGTACACTCTCGTTGCTATATCTTTTGCGGAACACCCTTTTTTTACCCTTTAAAGCACCCCTAAAAGCTAAAATTTGTATATATGAAATGACCCAAAATTTTATTTCGTTTTTTTGCGTCCTTAAGACGCTATAAAATATTGTTTGAACTCTCGTCGCTATAGCTTTTGCGGAACACCCGTTTTTTACCCTTTAAAGCACCCCTAAAAGCTAAAATTTACATTTATAAAATGACCCAAAATTTTATTTCGTTTTTGGCGTCCTTAAGACGCTACATTATATTGTGTAAACTCTCGTCGGTATATCTTTTGCGGAACACCCTTTTCTACCCTTTAAAGCACCCCTAAAACCTAAAATTTGTATTTATCAAATGACCCAAAATTTTCTTTCGTTTTTTGCGTTCTTACGGCGCTATAAAATATTGTGTGAACTCTCGTCGCTATATCTTTTGCGGAACACCCTTTTTTTACCCTTTAAAGCACCCCTAAAAGCTAAAATTTGTATTTATAAAACGACCCAAAATGTTCTTTCGTTTTTGGTGTCCTAAAGACGCTAGAAAATATTGTGTAAACTCTCGTCGGTATATCTTTTGCAGAACACCCTTTTTTACCCTTTAAAGCATCCCTAAAACCTAAAATTTGATTTTATAAAATGACCCAAAATTTCCTTTTGTTTTTTTGCGTCCTTAAGACGCTATAAAATATTGTTTGAACTCTCGTTGCTATAGCTTTTGCGGAACACCCGTTTTTTACCCTTTAAAGCACCCCTAAAAGCTAAAATTTACATTTATAAAATGACCCCAAATTTTATTTCGTTTTGGGCGTCCTTAAGACGCTAGATTATATTGTGTATACTCTCGTCGCCATACCTTTTGCGGAATACCTTTTTTTTACCCTTTAAAGCACCTCTAAAAACTAAAATTTGTATTTATGAAATGACCCAAAATTTTCTTTCTTTTTTAGCGTCCTTAAGACGCTAGAATATATTGCGTACACTCTCGTCGCTATATCTTTTGCGGAACACCCTTTTTTACCCTGTAAATCGCCCCTAAAAGCTAAAACTTAGATTTATGAAATGACACAAAATTTTATTTCGTTTTTTGTGTCCTTAAGATGCATGAATATATTTTGTATACTCTCGTCTCTATATCTTTTGCGGAACACCCTTTTTGTACCCTTTAAAGCACCCCTAAAAGCTAAATTTGTATTTATGAAATGACCCAAAATTTTCTTTCGTTTTTGGCGTCCTTAAGACGCTAGAATATATTGTGTACACTCTCGTCGCTATATCTTTTGCGGAACACCCTTTTTGTACCATTTAAAGCACCCCTAAATGCTAAAATTTGTATTTATGAAATGACCCAAAATTTTTCTTCGTTTTTGGCGTCCTTAAGACGCTAGAATATATTGTGTACACTCTCGTCGCTATATCTGTTGCGGAACACCCTTTTTGTACCCTTTAAAGCACCCCTAAAAGCTAAAATTTGTATTTATAAAATGACCCAAAATTTTCTTTTGTTTTGGGCGTCCTAAAGACTCTAGAAAATATTGTGTAAACTCTCGTCGGTATATATTTTGCGGAACACCCTTTTTGTACCCTTTAAAGCACCCCTAAAAGCTAAAATTTGTATATATGAAATGACCCAAATTTTTTTTTAGTTTTTGGCGTCCTAAAGACGCTAGAAAATATTATGTACACTCTCGTCGCTATATATTTTGCGGAACATCCTTTTTTTACCCTTTAAATCACCCCTAAAAGCTAAAATTTTTATTTATGAAATGACCCAAAATTTTCCTTCGTTTTTGGCGTCCTTAAGACGCATGAATATATTGCGTACACTGTCGTCGCTATATCTTTTACGAAACACCCTTTTTGTTTCCTTTAATGCACCCCTAAAAGCTAAAATTGGTATTTATTAAATGACCCAAAATTTTATTTCGTTTCGGTATTCATGCAGTTTTCATTAAATCGTATCGTATAAATGCCTAAAAAGTAAAGCGATTTGCAAGCCGCGAGCAAATCGTTCCCAAAAATCGATTCTTCAGAAAGTGGTAGACCCTTTTTTTCATTACAGCAGTCGTCTTAATAACGAATTCGTTGTGAGAAATCCGATAGCAATAAAACCTCTGGGTACCGATTCTGGAAGTCATAGGAAGTGATCGTTCGCCTGAGAGAAGGGAAGCAGTGTCAACCAATAAACGCGCTTAAAAGCAGTGACGAGACGATCGAAGAATCACCAATCTATTATGGGCACGTGCAGAGCTGCCTCGAAAAACAATTTTTGAGCGAAGCCGTTCTCTTGACTAGACCCAGTAGTATGGGCTTGTAGGAAAGCTCGTCTGAAAAACGACACTCGTATGATTTCAGAGCACGCTATTGGATGAAACCATCACGTGACAGATCTCGCTAATGCGCATGCTACGGCCAACTTGACCGTCTTGTAAAGTACTACGTCGCACAGTGGTCGATTTTTGTAAAAACTTTCACTTCACACTCACGTAATTTAATCGTACAAAATATTTAGCTTTAATAAAAAAATAAATAGTTTACAATATCTAAATAAGTAAGCATTTATTCTTTTTTAAATGATACAGAGGATGATCGTGTGAATTTTCAGATTTACCTTAAGACATTTTTAAAAAGGTAAAAGATACATATTTATTAATTGACTAAATTAAACTAAAAACGTTAGTTTAGAACAATCAAATTTACTTTAAAGTAATTGACACAATATATAAGTGTTACAGTATACTAGTATATTTTTTTTATGTATGTAGTGTTTTGAAATTCTAAGCATTTTTATATATCATACCCTATGTCGTTTACAATATTTAAATAAGTAAGCATTTATTCTTTTTTAGCTGATACACAGGATGATCGTGTGAATTTTCACATTTATCTTAAGACATTTTTAAGAAGATACATATTTATTAATTGGATAAATTAAACTAAAACATGTTACTTTAGAACAATCAAATTTACTTTAAAGTAATTGACACATTTTTATATAACATACCCTATGTCGATCTTCACCTGTTTTCGAGATATCAACAGTTGAATACTGTCATGCTCTGGGTCTTCTATTCGAAATTTGATGTTGAATACTGATGCGTAATATCAAACTCGTAAAAAGCATAGTTTATTCTTTGGCCAACTATCCGCCTAGTATCTTGACAACCATATAAGGGCAAATTTAGACACATTTTGAATATTAAAATTATGTCCACGTTTTTCTGAAAATCATACCCTGAGAAGTGATCCATCGCACAAAAGTCATGCGAACAACGCACGGTGGTTGTTCGCATGACTTTTGTGCGATGGATCACTTCTCAGGGTATGATCGTTCTATTACGCCCAGAATCGAGCCCCTGAGCAGGTAAGTCGGTGGTTCTCAAACAATGAATTAAATTTTTAGAAGATGACGAATTACATTTTATAAATAATAGTAGTTTTTACATCTAATGGCTAAAATAGTGCTTTTTTACAAGCGTTGGTTTAAATAACAAGCGCAGACAAAATTATTTTTTTTTGCATCGGTAATTAGGAAAGTCATGGTTTGGACATTTGTAAACAGTACTTAAATTATTTAAAGTTAATGAAAAATAATTAGGTAAAAAAAGATTATTTCTTAGCTTTTATAGTATTTAGGCAAATTAGTTTTACGAATTCTTTTTTATAAAGTTTTGGTTCTAAACAGAACCGATATTGCATACTTGCGATAGAACGCATCTACTTATAAATTACTAAAAATAGTCTTCCTCTGCATTTGAAATATTATCCATATTTTCAGAACCATTATCATCATCCGTAATAATTAAAAGTCTTACTTCGTCTATAACCTGTTCTGTCTCATAAGATTCAAAAATAATTTTTTCCGTGTGTTCAATGCATTTCCGCCATTCTTCTTTACCCATTTTGCTAAGTGCCTCCTCCCACAACTTTGTAACGCTAGGCTCACCGATATTTTTACATACATGTTTGTTATAATAATATTTGCTAATACGTCATACCAATTCAGTTCCGTTGTAATGCCAATGGTAGGGTGGTAATCTCAAAATTTCATGTTCATATTTAAGGGCTAATTCGTCACCAAAATATTTTTTTTTAAATGGCTGCTCTTAACACTTGCGTAAAAGATCACTTTTTAAAAATAAATTTTCATGGTGTATGTTTTTCTTTGACAACCTCTCTCTTATTTCCTCTTTCTTCCAGTTGCTTGTACGAAATTTCTCTTCAAGTCTCGTATGGCAAGACGCATTGTCCAAAACAATTAAGGAAGGGTTTTCTAAACTTTTTAAAAGATGTTCCTCAAACCAATGCTTAAAAATTTTAGCATCCATATTGCCGTGATAATCGTCAGTTTTCTTTATGAAAATAATGAATTGGCATTTGAAATAAACCCTATTATTATATATCTTTTTCCATTACTTGTACGGGTACTGGAATAGCAATGTTTCGATTCATCCTGCCAAGACGATTTGGTCCGCATGACGAATAAGCGTCAAGGAAGCTTATTTGCCTGTATAAATTCAGCTTATTAATACAGGGTTCCTAAGATATTCCTTAGGGATAGGATTTCAATAAATCAAACAGAAATGGCATAGAAAGTTCTGCGCGCACAAAAGAAACAGGTATATTTAGCAATGGTGCCACTTTGTTATTATCTCCGAACTGCTTTCATGAGAAAAAATTGTCTCCACTCTTTCATTGTGAGCATAAATCATAGTTGCAATAATAACCGTTGACAAGATGTCTGCAAATTCCGCTAGATGGCGGCCACACCATGAGATGATCGAGGAAAAACTGGGATTCACAGGCATTGCATTTTTATTTCCTTTCGAGTCGCTTCAGTTGTATACTCGAGAAGAAAATATTTTTATTATTAAAAACTACATAAAAAGTGATAGTGCGGACAAGGTCATTAGGCTTTTTGTTTTTGCGTTTCCAGATCGACCGGTTCCTGTGGCTCAAACTGTCTACAACATATATCATCGTTTTGAAAGGTACGGGTGCATAAATGGTTGTAGAAAGTGTTACCACGACGGCTAAATACCAGAGCATCCCGTTCTTTCTCACAGGGTGGAACGAGACGAAATGGTATGCGCTTACGTTGAGGCACATGAACCATGTTCGACGAAACCGATTGCGGAGGCACTGGATATTCCCAACAGTACTTGCCAATGGATCCTAAAAAAATACGGCTACAAGTCGTTTAAGATTGGAAAGTCGCAGGAATTGCAACCAGGTGATTATTTTCACCCGTTAGAATATTGTGAGGTTATGAGGGATAAATGTGACAGGAACGAAAATTTCCTATCAAAAGTTTTGTTTAGTGACGACAAGACATTTGAACTTCATAGCTCTCACAATCCATAAACTAGCCGCTATTGGTCCCGCGAAAATAAACATCTGCACGCAAGTGTTAGAACGCAACATCCTCAAAAATTAAATGTTTGGAGCGGTATTGTCGGGGATCACATTATTGGACCCTTTTTCATTGAAGGGAATTTGAAAAGCCAAAAATATGTTGATCTTCTCCAACACCAGGTTTTACTACGGTTGAGGGAACTCAACATAAATTTGGACGAATTGTGGTTTCAGCAAGATGGCTGTTCATACCACAATTCACGCCAGGCTACAAATTACCTTCGTCAGGTATTTGGTGATAGAATTATTTCCACGTATGGAAATATCCGATGGCCTCCTCGACCACCAGATCTTGCGTCAAATGACTTTTTCCTATGGGGTTGTTGGCACGACAAAATTTTCCAACACCCCCACTTACGGCCTACGACTATACAGGAGTTGAGGGCGAAAATTTTGGAGGCGGGCAACTCTATCACCCCTGAAATGTTGGCTGCTACGCGCCAAGTGTTTTACAATAGATTGGGATATTGTGAGGCTCAAGAAGGGGACAGATTTGAACATCTAACCTAATTAAAAATTAGATGCTTTCAGGTCCAAACCACAGCTTTTTCTTGCTTAAAGGAGGCGGCAGGGTCCATTATTTACGATACTGAGCGATAAACTCGTGAGGTTATTAGAAAGAAATATCTTCGCTTTTAATTAAATTTCTTTCCATTTTGTTCTACTAGTGACAGCTATCCGGAAACGGCCAAACCATGCAGCTAGCACTAGCAGCCAAAGAAATCAATAAACGGCGCTGTTTTTCCTCCAGAGCTTTTTGCTTGCGATATTATTGATTTTAAATAAAGCTGGCCCTACACTACATTTGATACTTTCGAGGTGTTTTATGACATGATCTCGAAACATGTAGCGAACCAATTCTTCAAAACTAGCGGGGGGTAAAAGCGAAAAATAAGGGGCTGCCAATATTTGTAACACCCAAAAAGGGGTGAAAAGATTTATTTTGCACTGCTTCTTTACAAAAAACTTTTTTTTACGAAAAACTTGAGCTCTGCCACTTTTTTTATTTTTTTCTTCAACTTTCTCGAAATTTTCGTCATACCGTAGAAGTTATTTCCTCCATGGTAATACTCTACTTTTAGTCGAAAAAATTTAGGAACAGAGACGGGATCAGTTGGTTTCGAGTGAGAAGATAAAGGGTGCCGCAGGCAAAATTTTTTTAATTAAATTAGCCGAACGCAAAAATGTTAGAAAAACAAAGCAAGCAATAAAAATGGCGCCGCTTACAATTTTTTTTCAAAAATTACGTAATTTCGGGAACGCAAAGAAATAGGTCTAAATAGTATAATTTTTAAGAAAAAAATTTCAATTTTCTCGCCCTCCTCCACTGGGACTACAGGGGCCGTGCACAAATTACGTAATGGTCATAGACGGGAGGGGGGTTACAAAACGTTACGTAGGGGGAAGGGGGGTTTTCGACAGCGTTTGCATTTGTGTGAAACTAAGAAAATTTGGAATGAAAATAAGTGAAAAGTTTTTTTTGGGGGGGGGTAGTGGTCTTGAAATCGTTACGTAATATTAGGGGAGTGGCGTGCCAAATCGTTACAAAACATTACATAGGGAGGGGGTCAAAAATTGGTAAAATCACCGTTACGTAATTTGTGCACGGCCCCACATCTGACTGTTCCTCCGTTTTGATTTCGAATCAAAGTGCAAAACCCGGGTTGGACGTTCGAAGGCGTCAACCCGTCCTATTTGTTTGATAAAGTTTCTACGGAAATATCTCAGTCGATTTCTCCGGCCGTGTATGAACGCTTTAGGTTAGGCATTTGCATGTATCTCAGTCCCCAGCCTGTAAACAGTGCGTAAGGACAATGGTTACAAAATAAAAAGCAGAAAAATATTTTTTTTTACGATATCTTTCATCAGTTTGGTATTAAAGTCGAGCAAAAACAATTTTTATTCCAGTCCTAAAGGTATGAAAATGGAAAACATTAGAAAACAACAACCTGGAATGGATTTACTACGTGTAAGATGTAGTGACAACATCGCCCCTTGCCCATCCTTTTCTGCCTAATGTGCTTTTCCGTTTGTCTGCGTCTTATACCCGGCTGCTTGGCCCCCTAAGGATTTGCTTAGGAACCCTGTATGTTTGGTACGAATGCCTATATTTTAGCAAAACAATAGAATGTTAAAACGTACTTTCCTCAAATTTATCATAACAAATTTTAAAATTACAAAACTATGTAGCGGCAAAGCAGTAATTGGTTAGAACGTACTGGACTAAAACCTTACGATACTAAAAAGTTACAAGGTCGAATCCGTAGAAACCTAAAATAGTGTAACATATTGCCGCTAGATGGCGCTGCGTGGGATGGACACCGTTTGATTTGTTAAGTCGGATTTACAATTAAGGAAGCAAGCAAGCAAACAGCTGTGCCAACCTAAACCCTTGTTTTGAATATTTTCGGAAAGTATGCTATTTTAAGACAAATAAAGAAGCTTAAAACAATGAGGAAATTTTGAATTTGCTAACACCAATGCAATTTTCTAGTTTTATTGACTCATTTCGATGAAACGACAGCTAATGCATATTGGGCGAACACCTGACCCCTACAGCCAAAGGCATTTCTTATATACTACACAGGTTTTGCTGTCCGGCTGTTTTCGACCGGCTATGTACTGTGTCGCCATCTAGCGGGAATATGTTACACTATTTTGCTTTTGTACACTTTTGCCCTTGTAATGTTTTAGGCCAGTCCGTTATGATCTATTTCGATTTTGTGATAGTATAGTTTTGCCTATTTATTGTTTTTACGTAGTACTGTTATGTACCTGCACCTTTTTTTATAATTTACCTTTTTTGTAAAGTACTTTTTGATAAATTATGCGCACCCTTTTGTACCAATTAATTTTTAATTTGACTTACCTTAAATACTTATGGCTGGCAATGCCAAAATATTTCATTTTCTCTTTTTCTGTTCATCTCTCGCTCTGAGTTTGCTTAAATTGTATACCCATAATCACCATTTTTAAACAGAAGCAGGCAACTTTTAGACTTCTTGCAGTACACAGATATTAATTTTTTTGAGGTACTGATTTTTAATACAACAAATTAATCGATAAATGATTAAATGCAAAATAACAAATTTACATAAAAATATAACCTCAAAATTACTTTGACAGCTTCCGTCCGATAGGTCATGGTTTGCTTGATGGTTTTTTTTATAGTAATTTGATTTTGCGGCAAAGCTAGCTTGTACCATTAGTAGATAAAAAAAGTTGTCGGCATATTTTTGTCTAGATGCGCTAAATCGGTCTCCAGGTTTGATTGTCGGCTAGAATAATATAAATATCTGGTTTGATGCTTAGTGAAAGACTTTCTTCGGTATCAATTAGTATGTTTTCATATCATACTCGATACGTACCGAAAATCAAACATCTGGTTCTTTGATATATCACGCTCTTTGTCAGAACTGTGAACATTCTCTATATAAGAAAAAAAAGACAATCTTTTCAATATGTATTGAGTACGATGTGAAAACATACCATGTGTTAAGTACCTATTAAAAAACATAAACCTAAAAAATGTTTTTGCTACTGTCGTTAAAAATCCAACTGCCTTATGTAAAATAATTTTTATTATCTTATTTGTTGGTGTTTTAAACTAACAATATTATATTTTTATTACATATAATTAAAGTTAATTTTAATTACCTAATTCTCACCTTTTTATTTTCTTACCTCAATGGTACCATCAGTGGCGGCTCGTGATCTATGAATAGAAGGTTCACAAGTTTGAATAATTGACAGTGAATTTTTTTGTAGGTTGCACGACTAAAAGTCATGTCCATTTTAAATTTCCCTAAATTTGCCCTTAGTGACTTGCGCCAAGTCAATTTCGGGTTTAAGTCTACTAGTCCATTCATTAGAGATTAAAAAAGGCCATGAGCTTGCAAAAGATGGGGTAGTAGGGATTTTGACATATGTTGTTCAGATTGGACCTCTAAAAAAAAAATTAAGTTTTCAACCTTGGGCTTGGCCTTGAGCTCATTCCGCCATCTTGGATTTAGTGTGCATAAATTAGATTTTTTTTAAATAACACGAAAACTATAAACTTTAGAACAAAATGTCTTATTAAGAAGTTAAGGAGAATAAAATTTCCTATAACCTAAATGCACATTTTTTTTTTGTAGCTGTTAGGTGTAATGAGCTACAGCTTTACAATGCCTGATTAAAAAAAAGTTGAGGTTTTTTTAAGGTTTTGCATACATTTTTGTTGTTTCCAACAACTGACTGACGGTGAATTACATTATATATATACATATTTCAATATATTATATATATAACCAGTGATATATAATATAAAATATTGATAATTATATATATACTATACGAGATATACAATGTTGCGGTTTTCGAAAAAATTACCTCTGTTTATTTTTTTTGGTAACTTCTTTTCAGTTATATGTTATATAGGGCAAGTACCTAATATTACAGTTTTATATAACTACTTAACGACGCCATGTAATATACCAAGTAAACATACAGGTATATCATATTTTAATAACTAGACTTTCCAGGACGTAAAAACGTAAACCAAGAAACTGCCAGCAGCCAGTAGTTGCCAAAGCCTTCCACATTAGAAGAGCGTAACCGAAGCTCATCATAAAAGTACCCAGAAAATTGGATAACAAACAAGACGCAGAATCTCTACATGTCTTAAAGGATGAACGCATCAAGTATTCATATGGCAGGTGATCTGAATATTATCTGTCTCTATTTCTCATGTTGGCCATGTAGCTTTCTGGTCGTCAAGAATACATGCTCTGCTGAGATTTACTCTCGTTTAGAGTATCAGGCCATCAAGTCAGCAGCAGTCGGTCTCCTTTAGTCGTTACGCTGAGGTATACGCCACTCTTTGCTCAAATTATGGTTCTGTGTTTATTGCTGGTGAAGATTTTGCTAACGGCCTTGGTTCCATTATTAAAAAACAAAATCCTCAATCTCAAGCCAGGGAAAGTAAAGATATCAGAGAAAATGTATTCACCAATTAGCTTAAAGCAGAAAAATCTAGCAGAATTCATTTGATTTTTGCACGTATTTAGTGGATGTGACGCAACTTCGGCGATCTTTGATTACAAAAAAACAAAATTTTTACCATTCGTGAAAAAATTAAGCCTTTGTGCTGATATTAAAGTTTTTGACAACCCAAATGCTAATCCTGACAAAATTGTAAAAGCTGGCGAACGATTTCTGATAGTATTGCATGGTGGTAATATTACAACTTAGAGAAAGTCCGATATCAACGGTTTATCAAATCATCAATAAAATCTAAAGCAACCTTGCATCGTTACCACCTACAAAAGATGCTGCCCGCTACTATTCGGTGCGAAGATACCATTAAATCCAAAAATGGAGCGGTAACAAAAAAAACCAGAACAGTGGGGCTGGAAACAAAGTCTGAGGCGAGTGGTTCCAATTAAAATGATGGACACTTTATTAAAAGTAATTTTATGAAATTGCAAAAAAGATTGCACCGGAGCTTGTGGTTGCCGAAAAGCGGGCCTGAAATGTTCCATTGTTTGTGGATTTTGTAATGGACAGGCGTGTGAAAATCGAAACCAAATTTTTTTAAAAAACAAAAGATCAAAAGATCTTGGGTGAAAAAAAAACGAACATTCAAACATGAATGAGAATCCCACAAGGAACACACAAAGGGCCAAAGTCAAAAGGGAAATGATCAAACGATGTTTCGCAATGGGCAATCAGCGTGAGCTCATCAGTAGTTTCACTGGTAACTCACCCCAAACATCATTAAACCCCATCATGCGGTTTGATTTCCAACTTTGAATTACTCACAATAGACATCGTTCCGTACTGGTACTTATCTAAGTCACCTAATACGGGTTCGTCCTGGCGTGTTCAGATTTCAAATAGGTTTATGCTCCTAAGGCAATTAAAAAAAAAACACCCAAGATCTTTTGATATTTTGTTTTTTTTTAGATTCTTTTTGGTTTAAGTAACTCATTTGGAGGTTTCTTAACTTCCTTTTTGTTCAGGATTTTTCTATTGAAAGCGAAGATGAAAATGAAATTGAAATAGTCATTGTAGAAGATTCATACAATGAGAATCAATATTCGTTGCTTTAGCTAATATTAAATGTGGATTAGGTCTACTGGAGATATCACAATAAAAAAAACGCGCCGTTTACTCTACCTATTGGTGGTGCGAAAATGGGTGTTTATTATATATACTTATTGTATTATGTTAAGGTACAGGATTCCTAAGCAAATCCTTAGGGGGCCAAGCAGCCGTGTAAGAAAAGGATGGGCATGGGGCGATGTTGTCACTATATCTTACACGTAGTAAATCCATTCCAGGTTGTTGTTTTCTAATGTTTTCCATTTTCATACCTTTAGGACTGGAATAAAAATTGTTTTTGCTCGACTTTAATACCAAACTGATGAAAGATATCGTAAAAAAAATATTTTTCGGCTTTTCATTTTGTAACCATTGTCCTTACGCACTGTTTACAGGCTAGGGACTGAGATACATGCAAATGCGTAACCTAAAGCGTTCATACACGGCCGGAGAAATCCACTGAGATATTTCCGTAGAAACTTTATCAAGCAAATAGGACGGGTTGACGCCTTTGAACGTCCAACCCGGGTTTTGCACTTTGAGTGGAAATCAAAAAGGAGGAACAGTCAGATGTGGGGCCGTGCACAAATTACGTAACGGTGATTTTACCAATTTTTGACCCCCTCCCTATGTAATGTTTTGTAACGGTTTGGCATGCCACTCCCCTAATATTACGTAACGATTTCAAGACCATTACCCCCCCTAAAAAAAAACTTTTCACTTATTTTCATTCTAAATTTTCTTAGTTTCACACAAATGCAAACGCTGTCGACAACCCCCCTCCCCCCTACGTAACGTTAACGTTTGTTTTTCTAACATTTTTGCGTTCGGCTAATTTAATTGAAAAATTTTTGCCTGCGGCGCCCTTTATCTTCTCCCTCGAAACCAAGATCCCCCGTTTTAGGAAAACTGATCCCGTCTCTGTTTCTAAATTTAATACGAAATGACGAAAATTTCGAGAAAGTTCAAGAAAAAAATAAAAAAAGTGGCAGAGCTCAAGTTTTTCGTAAAAAAAAGTTTTTTGTAAAGAAACAGAGCAAAATAAATCTTTTCACCCCTTCTTGGGTGTTACAAATATTGCCAGCCCCTTATTTTTCGCTTTTACCATCCTGCTAGTTTTGAAGAATTGGTTCGCTACATGTTTCGAGATCATGTCATAAAACACCTCGAAAATATCAAATGTAGTGTAGGGCCAGCTTTATTTAAAATCAATAATATCGCAATCAAAAAGCTCTGCAGGAAAAACAGCGCCGTTTATTGATTTCTTTGGCTGCTAGTGCTAGCTGCATGGTTTGGCCGTTTCCGGATAGATTTCACTAGTAGAACAGAATGGAAAGAAATTTAATTGAAAGTGAAGATATTTCTTTTCTTCTCGAGTATACGGCATTTTAAAAACACAAAATTTACGAAACTGAAGCGACTCAAAAGGAAATAAAAATGCAATGCCTGTGAATCCCAGTTTTTCCTCGATCATCTCATGGTGTGGCCGCCATCTAGCGGAATTTGCAGACATCTTGTCAACGGTTATTATTGCAACTATGATTTATGCTCACAATGAAAGAGTGGCGACAATTTTTTCTCATGAAACCAGTCCGGAGATAACAACAAACTGGCACCATTGCTCAATATACCTGTTTCTTTTGTGCGCGCAGAACTTTCTATGCAATTTCTGTTTGATTTATTGAAATCCTATCCCTAAGGAAAATCTTAGGAACCCTGTATAAGATATAATATATTTATAATATATTCTATAATATAATACCAAATTTATGTACATTAAACGTTTGATACATGTTAGTAAAATACGTAAGTTTGGTCGATTTTTAATCAGGATAAACTAAAAAAAGAAAAAAAAAGCAGAAAAAATCTTGATTTCTAAAGCTATAGCTCATTGCAGCTAACAGCTTATCCTCTTGAAGTTCCTAATAAGACTTTTTGTCTTAAAGTTTATAGTTTACGTGTTATTAAAAAAAAAAAACAAATTTATGCACACTAAATCCAAGATGGCGGAATGACCTCATCCCCCCCCCAAAGTCGAAAACTTAAATTTTTTTTTGGAGGCCCAATCTAAACAACATACGTCAAAATCGCTACTACCCCACCTTTCGCAAGCTAAAATTCTCTAATGACTGAACTATAACGGCATTTTTTATTTAAATTTTTTGCGAATTGTTATTAGAAAATTACAAAGTTTCTCTTATAACATATATATTGAGGCAATAAGTAAAAATCGCCAATTCCCAGAATTGTGATGAGTGAGAATTTTGTCGTTTCTGAAGAATCGCGATCTATCTGCCGGAAATTTGGAAAAATGTAAGAACACGGCAGAACTTGCTAATCCGCCATTTAGCTCGTTGACGAAAAAGGCACGCACATGCGCATTGCGATGTACCGTGCTTACGGGATTACAAATGTGTGTTTTTGTATTAAAGTAAAGCGCAAATAATTTCTCGGGAGCTAACATAATTAAGGGGCAAAATTTAATGACTCTTAGCTGTTTGTACGGTAGTAACTCGGACATTACCGTAGTGTAATTCGGTAATCAGACCAAGCGACCTTTTCAAAAGGGTTTAATATGGTCATTCGAAACAACAAACAAATCGAATCATACATAGGTGAAACAAAAAGACCACTATCTGTTAGGAACTTAAGGAACATCAGACGAATACCCAAAGAGGTGAAACAACGAAGTCAGTAATAGTCGAACACGCATGGTCAACAGAAGCAAAGATTTTGCACAAGGATTCACACTGGAAGAAACGAAAATTCCTTGAAGCTGCTTTTATTGAGCAGAATCAGGGTATTTTCAGTAAACCAGTACGTAGCCTTAGAAATAGATTGTAGTTTGCACCTGAAAACGATCGGAGATTGTGCTGATTGAAACGTCGTGTATAAATAAAGTATAGACAATGGAAGTCCGAAACACAGAGTTAATTTCAAATACATCATTGTCTCAAACTTTCCAGCAAATCGTTAATTTTTATTTCTGGGGACGGGTCTGCCTACTTGTGCCGCTGTTAAAGCGTATGTAAATACTCAAACAGAGTATTTTTTCAAAAATAATTATGCCATCGAGGCATAAGTTTCCATCTCAAGAGCCAAATTCAGACAAATTAGACCCAGGAAACTCGAAAGAAAGGGATTCGAGGGTAAAGAAATGCCTGGATGAATTAGATGATAGTGGACGGTTGTTAAGAAATATGTTAAAATTACGTTTCTTTGGCTTAATCGATTGATTAAGAATGCCTATAATTTAGCAATACAATGTAAAAATATACTTTCCTAAAGTTTGCAGTAACAAATCAGTACTGATAAAAAATTTTAAAATGACAAAACTTTGTAGCGGCAAAACAGTAATTGGTCAGAACGTACTGGCCTAAAACCTTACAATACTAAAAGGTTACAAGGGCAAACCCGTACAAACCAAAAATAAACATATTGCCGTTAGATGGCTCTGCGGTGATGGACACCGTTATATTTCTTAGGCCGGATTTACAATTAAGCATGCAAGCAAGCAAGGAAACAGGTGTGCCAACCTAAACCCTTTTATTGAATTTTATTGGAAAGTGTGCTATTTTAACACGATTTGAAGAAGCTTAAAACAATAAGGGAATTCTTAACTTGTTAACACCAATGCAAATTTCTTGTTTTATTAGCTCATTTCTTATTTGTCGGCTATTTACGGCCGTCTAACGGCAATATATTACACAGGATTTGCTGTTCAGCTGTTTTTGGCCGGCTATGTACTGTGCCATCATCTAGCGGGAATATGTTACACTATTTTGCTTTTGTACACTTTTGCTCTTGTAAACTTTGATTCCAGTTCTCAGATTTTCTATTTTTGCTTTTGTTTTGGAGATATGATTTTTTTTCAAAATTTGGATTAGACCGGATTTCGAAAATAATTTTAAATATGCATTTTCGCAATCCCTGGTAGGCCTATTAAAAATAAACCGTACCCAAATTTATTCTGAAAATTAATCTTGATTACCAGTGGCGTCCAAGTTGTGGATTGTAACAGATGTTTACAAAAAATACTTTATATGTTTCACATCAATTTTCTCGCTATTCATTAAAAAAAAAAAAAAAGATTATTTTTTTCAGTTGTTAGTAACTAGTGACCATTGTTACCAAAGCGTTTTTTTATTTTTTTTTAAATGTTAACCAGGGGCAGAGCTAGATTTTTTTTCAGAATATACTTTTATCGATATAAAACGGTTACATAAATTAGAGAAAGCAGGTTCAGCTTATATTTTTTTAAATTATTATGTAAATTTTTTTTTTATAACAAGCACATCAGGGACATGCCAAATTTTTTATTTTAAGAAGTTTTTATTTAAAAATATTATGTTAGTTCTGCGTGATCCTAAAGTAAATTAGGGAAGTCAATCAAATTTTGGTATCATTTGATAGGTCCAATTTTGCACAATTTTGCTCATCTTTTTTGAAATTTTGCATACCCCATGGAAACCCGCAATAGTGTTCTCGAGTAACGAGGCTAGCCCAGCCCCATTTCTCAAGATAGGTGTGTAAAATTGTGCAAAATTAGATCTTTAGAATGAAATCAAAATTTTCAAAAAATTTCTGAGGGGGACCAGCCTCACTCGAGAACCCTATTGCGGGTTTCCATCGGGTGTGCAGAATTTCAAAATAGGTGTGCAAAGTTACTCGAGAACCCTTTTGTGGGCTCCCATAGGGTGTGCAAAATTGTGCAAAATTGGACCTTTCGAATGATACCAAAATTTTCAAAAAATATCTGTGGGGACCAGCCTCACTCGAGAGCCCTATTGCGGGTTTCCATGAAGTGTGCAAAATTTCAAAAAAGGTGTGCAAAATTTTCGAATAATACCAAAATTTTCAAAAAACCTTATATTTTATGATTGGTTTTCACTAATTCACTTTAGGATCACACAGAACTAACATAATATTTTTAAATAAAAAATTTAAAATAAAAAATTATGCACGCCCATGATGTGCTTATTATAAAAGAAAATTATTTACATAATAATTTAAAAAATAATAAGCTGAACCTGCTTTTTCTAATTTAGGTAACCATTTTTTATCAATAAAAGTGTATTCTGAAAAAAAATCTAGCTCCGCTCCTGGTAAACATTTTAAAAAAAATAAAAAAATCGCTTTGGAAGCAATGGTCACTAGTTACTAATAACTGAAAAAAAATTATAAATTTTGTAATTAATAGCGAGAAAATTGATGTTAAACGTATAAAGTATTTTTTGTAAACATCTGTTACAACTCAAAACTTGGACGCCACTGGTAATCAAGATTAATTTTCAAAATAACTTTGGGTACGTTTTATTTTTTCTAGGCATTCCAGAGATTACGAAAATGTATATTTAAAATTATTTTCGAAATCCGGTCAAATCCACGAGGCAAAAGAATGTAAAATAAGCATAAATTTTGGAAAAAAATCATATCTCCAAAACAAAAGAAAAATAAAAAATCTGAGAAATCATTTTGTGAAGAAAGATTTGATAACCTATTTAGTAATTTTAAATTTTTGCCAATTTTTTTTTTTAAGTTTAGCTAACTTTAAATTTTGACAAAAGAACAGTACTTTTTGTCACACCTTGTATACGAAATACAAAATGCCAAACTTTGGTTTTAACCTTTTTTTAGAAAAACATACCAGTTATACGATACCAAAAACTCCATTTCAAAATAGTCAAATCTAAAAAAGTTACAGAGGTTTAAAATACTCTCCTAAATATAAAAAATGCGTTTCATAGTGCGCCCAGTTTAGATGCAACGTGTCGCTGTCACGAAAGTAAAAACAAAAGTGGAATGATAATACCCTCTGAGAAATTTCACAAAAATGACCGCCTTATGCAGGTGACAGTTATGAGCCTAAAAGAACGATTTGACATAATTTTTTTTTATGTGTCTGTTCCACAATCAGTAATTGGTATTTTTTACCATGATTTTGCATAATACATTAAAATTTTGTTTTTTTAAATTTTTGTTAATAGAAAAAGTAAAGTTATATCATTTTTAGATGGATTTGAAGTCCCCCTGTAAACATGATATATATTTGCCTCCTTTTTTTATTAGCCACGCACTTGTTTGAACCAAACCAAAAGTTACTAGCATGTTAGTCCGTTGTTTTTTTAGTCAAAATAAAGTGTTTTCGTTTTTTTTCGTGTTTTTGTTCAAAATATAGTTTTTTTTATTTGTTCAGTGCTGTTATACAATCAGAACTACTAGTTTTTTGCCTTCCATAAGTGATGTGCGATAACCCTTTTTATTATTAGCCTCAGAGTTCGGGGAATTTTATCAATACCAACTGATTTAGGCTCACAAATGTCAAGTACATGTAGCGGTCATTTTATTTACAGGATATTATCATTCCACTTTTGTTTTTACTTTCGTGGTCGCTGTACAGATGAACATGCAAGTGTGGGACTTAAATGCCTTCCAGCCCCTGTAATCCCTTAGAACTTCTCTAACGATGAGGTTGGAAGGAATACAAAAATGATAGTCACATTTGAAAAAGCTTTAAGTTGAATAATGCGATGTTAGGGTAGAGAACTCACGATGGGTGGTTTGTAGGGCTTAGGGTTGACCTAAGTACATATAAATAATATCCAGAATTGTTGCATGAGTAAATGATGTCACGTTTTAATATCTAGTAGAGATACTGTCCATAAATGAATTCGATTAGAAGTGTTTTCAAACGGTTTTTACTAGGAAGTAAAGACGGACTTATTGCAGCATAAGATAAATGATCAGATTTTTTTATCTACTTTCTGCTCGGACGAGACCCTTTTCAACAAGAAACGGAAAATTTTCGAAAAGGTTTAGGTACCGGCTTGGTTTTTGATATTACTAAAATAAGTTCAGGAAAATTAGAACCTTGAACGCGTTTGATAAGAACATGCAGCACCTTTTGCGTTTCATAAGGGCAAGATAGCCAATTTGGTTACACAGAAATTTTTGATCAGGTAGACTAGCAGATTTTTTTATAACAATGTGTTTGAAACAGAACATTTAGAACGAGTATAGAATTTAAAGACATTTTTGGATTTGACCCTACATCACATTCGGTGAAGTCACTCGGCGCTTGCATCTTCCTAAAATTAAGGCATTTCTTTTCAGGCGACCATAAAAACGGGAGTAAATTCCACCACTCACGAATTTTAAGGAATAATTTCAGGAATGTGAATGTGAAGACATCCAACGAAATGCCACTAGCAAATTGCAATATGTGTAAAAGTTATATTTATCATCATAGGCTGATAACTGAATAAGAAAGAAAAATAAGAAAGAATAGCACCACGGCTTGTATTTTGATAAGGGTGACTCTAGATTTGGTGCAGACGAGAGAGACAGATATGGTGCGTTTCTTAAAGCAAGGTGGGCACACTTTTATGTGTTTGGGGCTTAAGGCTTTTTGGGCCCTTTGCCGTACAGTCCGATACTACGAGGAGCTTTGTACTTAAATCTCGGACTTCAAAACGCAATGATGTGCAAGGTAACATAAAAAGTCGATTTTAGCATGACTAGATGAAACTACACTCATATGATTTGAGTCAGTATAATATTGCGTGAATTTAGAATACGCTGAATAAAGATTAGCATTTTTGATTAGACGATTCCCAAACAAGAGAAATCTATGAATGAACTTAGGATAATTTTTGTCAGTACTAACTTTACCTTTATAATCCAGGCAAATTGTAATTTTTTTGGAAACTAAAAGCGAGCAAGCTGAAATTTTTCATGGGTGTAGGATACCACTGGGTACTTTAACTTCGGCGCCATCTTGAATCAAAGGGTTAAATCGGTTTTTCGTTCATAACCTGTTAATTTTGCAATACAAAAAAAATAAAAATAAAATTTTGAAGGGAAAGGCAATAACTATAAAACAGCGCCTTTTAACATGACATTAATTTTTTTGTTCAGACTCAAAATTCCATTCCAGTAATGATATTAGTTTTTTCATTATTTTTAATTTCCTGTTACTCTGAATGAAAAAATTAAAGCAGCAAATTCTCAACATTTTATGTTTGAACATTTTTTGTAAAACTAATTCTTTTTGTTGTACACCGAGCCAAATGATCAACAAACTTCAACGATCCTGCTGTCTCTCTGCGCCGGATTTAAAAATCGCTGGAGGATGTAACTTTTTTTACATAAGCTTCATTTAAAGCTCTAATGTGTGAAATGTGGCCTGCAGTCACGTGATAATGTTGATATTTTTACTTTTTTTTTTTCTTATAATTCTCGCCCGTTTTTTTACAAATATTAAGTGAACTACGTCATCGCCATCCACAAAACGGGTAAAACTTTCTGCAGCTTTCATCACATTAGATCTCGCCGTTTTTAAAATATGGCAATTTTTGTAAAAATGCATTTTTTTCAAATTTTTTTTGCGTCTTTTTTTATATTTTGCCCTCAAACTCAAAAGCGGTATATCCTAGGGTACTCAAAAATTATTTAGAAATTATTTTGGAACGGTTAAAAAAAGGGCAAAAAAATATCTCGATCAAGCATTTTTAACTGTAAAAAGTTTACATAATTTTCGAAAATTAGAACCAACCAAACAGTCACTGAGCAATTATTTAGAAATTATTTTGGAACGGTTAAAAAAAGGGCAAAAAAATCTCTCGATCAAGCATTTTTAACTGTAAAAAGTTGACATAATTTTCGACCACATTCGGCCTTACGAGTGTTCAAAATTTGGTTTAATTTGGTTGGCTACTTTTCGGGTAATGGTTTGAGATATTTTTAAAAACGGCAAAACCTTTATAAAAGTCTCAAAATGAATTACTTGTTTTTATTCCGATTTATAACATTTTCAATAATCTTCGTTATTGTACTTTGAGCTTAACTCGTGCAAAAATTGAAGACAATTAGTAAACTTCCTGGACAGTTAGAACTGAACAACGGAAGTACATCTTAAAAAGGCATATTTTTGACCCTTTCTTCCATTTCCACTGCACTTGCCGTTTTCCGATTTGCCTGAAAATAAATAGGCTTTATTTTCCACTAGTGCCTAATAATTGTGCCAAGTCTCATGACTCTGTCTTTTTTCTAGATGGCGGTGACTCATAATAAAAAAAGAATAAATAAAGAAATTTTGAAATATTTTTTTAAATACATATGGCATCATTACCACGTGACTGCAGGCCACCACCAAGTGACGAAAAATGGCTATAAGAAATTAGAGATACCATAACGAATCTTCGTCCTCCAGCGATTTTTAAATCGTGCGCAGTGCATTAAGTTTAAGAAAAAAAATGCTCGAACATAAAATGTAGAGACTTAGCTGCTCTAACTGATATTACTATGCTCATTTTGACTATAAACAAAAAAAGTTAATATAATTTTGAAAGGCGTTGTTTTGTAGGTATTGTTTTTACTAACAGAATGTTTTTCTGATTTATTTTGTAGTGCAAAATTAACAGAAGCGAAAAACCGATTTAACCCTTTGAGTCAAGATGGCGCCGAAGTTAAGGGGATGAGAATGGTGCAAATCTATAGTTAGGCTTTCCCAATGGTACCCTACACCCATGCAAAATTTCAGTTTGCTCGCTTTTAGTTCCCAGAAAAGCATTGTGAAAAGTACAATTTAGATCTACCATGAATCGGCTAGTCGGTTCAGGGAAAACAGAAACTAGATTCCGCTTCTTTTTCCTCCTGTGATAACGGTTATTTTTTGGAATACTATGGATTGATTAATTTGTCAGATAAATACTCGATTGATTTGATATCTTTGCCAGTTCGTCGGTTTTTACCCATGACGAGAAATCCGATAATGGTACCTTCCCTAAATATCTGTGAAAATAAATTACAGCTATTCATAAAGAAGAGAGAGTAATAAAATGATTTAAAACCCATTTTCTCGAGCGCACCATTGACCAACATTTAAATTTAAAAAAAATAGAAAAAAGACAGCAGTTAAAAATATATATTATATCTTAACCTGATAGAGAAATTGTTTATTATGCGTTTTTGCACTATAATACGTAGGGACGCAGATTATGCCATAATTGTTTCAGGTGCATAATTAGAGGATTAAGTTTAAGAGAGGGTTAAATGGCAATGTAATAATATCATCTTATGATTTTAAAAATTTTAGATTATTAGTAATTTTTGTTTCTTCCTGGTATTATAGGTACTTATGGGTTGGTTCTAAATATTATTTTTACTAGGTAACTAACAGTAATTCCCTCTGAACTATTAAAGTTGACTACAAATCTGCTTTGCTTTTTATTATAATTTTAACTTTTAAAGTGTGTGCAGTTTGTGTATCTAGAAAATAAAAAAATATGGCTCCCAGTACAAATAAAAGTCGTGCGCATTTAACGCTTAGAGAAAAAAAAAACAGTTCTTAGTGTGTTCGCTGCAAAAGGACTTTAAAACATTGACAGTGGATAACTTGGTAACGAAGGGTTCTAATTTTGCCCAATTTGGAACATCAACTACTTATAAAAAATATAAAAATGAAATCGCCTCTATCAAAGTCTGGGAGAAAACGAATAAAATTTGATGAGGATGAAAAAAATGCATTAAGGCGGTTAGTTCATTCCTTTAATTTTAGAAAGGAAATTGCCACTGTTGATAAGGTTTATGCTTCAATGAAACAAGATGGTGGTTTTCCAAATATTGAAAGAACGAAATTGTGGAAAACTTTAAGAGAAATTAATTTTTCTTGGGAAAAACATAACAGAAATGCGGTTTTAATAGAAAGTGACGAGATAGTTTGCTGGAGAAGAAAATATTTAAGGCAAATTAGGCAATTTCGAAAAGAGCAAAAATATATATTTTCTTGATAAAACTTGGCTAAATGAAGGTCACACTGGTGGCAAACACTGGTAAGACAAAAATGTGAAAAGTGCCCGACAGGCATTCATGGAAGGTTGGTCGACAGAGATAAAGCCGCCGTCAGGAAAGGGAATACGTTTGATAATTGTCCATATTGGTAATGAAAAAGGGTTTGTAAAAGGAGGTCTTTTGATCTTGGTGTTTTATTAAATTTCATAGAACTTTTTACATATTTACTATTTTCTTTACTAATACCTATATACCACGGTACTTAAAATGTAAGTTTTCCCCAATTGCGGCGCCTATGAGAATAGTTTATCGCTTGCCTTCTATTGTTCTCGGTTTTGGATTCTATTGTATTCTGCGGTCGAATAGGTTGAGGCATATAAAAATAAAGGATTTTTTACCTGCAGTACATTAGAAAATTTTTAAAAGAGATATAAAAGTGATTGATCACTCAGTACAAAATTTATACAAATTTGCATTTTTATTACTCTCTCTTCTTTATGAACAGATTTTAAGTCTACCGGTTTAGATTTAAAATAGGAAGTGTCGGCGAGTCTCAGATTTTTTAGTTGTTTTCACTTATTTTTCGACGGAATGGTTTAACATGACATTGAACAATCCCTTTGGAGGTAAAGGAGGACATTTGGTTTAATCAAAAGATTTCGGTAGTACAATTTCGTTTTGGTATGTTAACCCAGATGAGGCCACCGTCCTTCTAAAGGCCTATGTGCAGATTTCTGTGCTAAATAGTTACAAGTATCTTTTGATACATAGCAACCATCTACAGTTGTTTTAAATTATACATTTTATCAACCGCTTACAATTGTACCGAGTTTTTAACGATTTAATGACCTTTAACATGGCTAATGACAGGTAAGCAAAATTTCTTATTTAGGGCTTGTTTCTTCAAAAATATATCAAAAGTAATCTTAGGAAACTATTTTACTAAATTTGAGGTTAAACCTTATTTATACCTGTGGAGTGTAATGAAAAATATTTGGGGAATAAACTAGAGTTTCGAACTTCCATTGTATTTATTTTTTTATTTTTTTACAAACTTTCAATTGCTTATGTATCTTCAAACGTCATCAGGTGAATACTAACAAAAAATAAGACTACCTTATCTTATATACTAGCATGTTTTCACTGAACCATGAATACGCTTGGCTGACTCCGCCCCTTCACAGTTGAAATCTTTTATCTCGAAAAGTATGGGTTTCCCAATATCCTTGATGGTGATACTCGGTTGAGAAAATAGATTCTGGTTCCTCTGTATGTATGCTGTTTCTTTGAACTTCTGCTTGAATAGATTTTCTTTCCCGGCGACGATCTTTACCTCTTTCCATTCCATATGATGTTGATTTTCCCAGCAATGTTGAGCTATTTTTGATCCAGTTATGTCCCCTTGTCGAGTTTTTTGTTTGTGTTCTGTAAGGAGAACTTCCATGGGTCGGCTGGTTTCTCCGATATAGATTTCTGCACACTCGCATAGTACTTGGTAGATGCAGTTCTTGGTGTTGCGGTGAAATGGTTTAGTTTGTTGTTAACTGACTTCTTATTTTGGTTTTTAATTGCCTTAGGAGCATAATCATTTTGGAAATATTAACACGCCAGGACGAATCCGTATCAGGAAACTTGGATAAGTACCAGTGCGGAACGATGCCTATTTGTGAGTGATTCAAAGTTGGAAATCAAAGTTCATGGTGGTGTTTAATGATGTATGGAGAGGGTGACCGGTAGAGCCACTGACAAGCTCACGCTGGTTACCTAGAACGAAACATCGTTTAATCATTTCTCTTTTCGCTTTGGTTCTTTGTGTGTTCCTTGTGGGATGCTCATCCAGTTTTGAATTTTCGTTATTTCCACCCAAGATCTTTTGATTTTTTGTTTTTAGATTCTTTTCGGTTGATGTAACTGATTTGGAGGTTTTTCAACTTGTTTTTTTTTTTTTTTTAATTGCCTTAGGAGCATAATCCCTTTGGAAATATTAACACGCCAGGACAAATCCGTATCAAGTAACTTGGATAATTACCAGTGCGGAACGATGCCTATTTGTGAGTGATTCAAAGTTGGAAATCACAGTGTATGATGGTGTTTAATGATGTATGGGGAGGGAGACCAGTGAAACCACTGATGAGCTCACGCGGATTATCTAGAGCTAAAAATCGTTTAATCATTTCTCTTTTCGCTTTGGTTTTTGTGTGTTCCTTGTGGAATGCTCATCTAGGTTTGAATTTTCTTTGTTTCGTTTTTAGATTCCTTGCGGTTGATGTAACTGATTTGGAGGTTTTCAAACTTTTTTTTTTGATTTTTAATTGGCTTAGGAGCATAATGCGTTTGGAAATATTAACATGTCACGACGAATCCGTATCAGGTAACTTGGATAAGTACCAGTGCGGAACGATGCCTATTTGTGAGTGATCCAAAGTTGGAAATCAAAGTGTATGGTGGTGATTAATGATGTATGGGGAGGTTGACCAGTGGAACCACTCATGAGCTCACGCTGGTTACCTAGAGCGAAACATCGTTTAATCATTTTTCTTTTTGCTTTGGTTCTTTGCGTGTTGCTTGTGGGCTGCTCATCCAGGTTTGAATTTTGTTATTTCCATGATCTTTTGTTTTTAGATTCTTTTCGGTTGATTTAACTGATTTGGAGGTTTCCAAACTTCTTTTTTTTTATTTTTAATTGCCTTAGGAGCATAATGCTTTTGAAAATATTAACACGTCAGCACGAATCAGTATCAGGTAACTTGGATAAATACCAGTGCGGAACGATGCCCATTTGTGAGTGATTCAAAGTTGGAAATCAAAGTGTATAATGGTGTTTAATGATGTATGGGGAGGGTGACCAGTAGAACCACTGGCGAGCTCACGCTGGTTACCCAAAGCGAAACATCGTTTAATTATTTCTCTTTTTGCTTTGGTTTTTTGTGTGCTCCTTGTGGGATGCTCATCCAGGTTTGAATTTTTCTTTTTTTCCGCCCAAGATCTTTTGATATTTTGTTTTTAGATTCTTTTCGGTTTATGTAACTGATCTGGAGGTTTTTTAACTTCTCTTTTTGATTTTTAATTGCCTTAGGAGCATAATCCTTTTGAAAATATTAATACGCCAGGACGAGTCCATATCAGCGATTTAAACGATGCCTATTTGTGAGTGATTCAAAGTAGGAAATCTAAGTGTATGATGGTGTTTAATGATGTATAGGGAGGGTGACCAGTGGAACCACTGACAAGCTCACGCTGGTTACCCAGAGCGAAATATCGTTTAATCATTTCTCTTTTCGCTTTGGTTCTTTGTGTGTTCCTTGTGAGATGCTCATCCAAGTTTGGATTTTCGTTATTTCCACCCATGATCTTTTGATCTTTTGTTGACTTCTTATTGTTGGTTCTTATTGTGGTCGTTTTGAAGATATAGATTATAAGTGTCGCCTTCCTTTCAGTATTTACATCTGTCGTCCTTGGTGTGGTGAGATTTAAAGAGTTTTATTGATCGTGTATTTGGAGAAACCGTTTCTTCGCAGATCGGATCGAATTTTTGCTTTTTCTTTATTTAGAGCTTCTTCTATATTGCAGATGTAGGTGACTCAATCTATAAGCAATTTTCCAATTCCCAGTTTGGTTCATGTGGAGTGGTTTGATTTGAAGTTTAGATATTGTCTAATATGATTAGGTTTGCGATATACAGAAGTGGTTATAGTTGAATCCTTTTTGGTGACTGGAACATCAAGAAAAGGCAGCTGACAATTTTGTTCTTTTTTCAGATATAGTGAGATGCAAGAAAATCTATTCAAGCAGAAGTTCAAAGAAACAGCATACATACAAAGTAACCAAAATGTATTTTCTCAACAAAGCATCACCATCAAAGATATTTGGAAATCCATACTTTTCGGAGGTAACAGATTTCATTTGTGAAGGGGCGGAGTCAACCAAGTGTATTCATGGTTCAGTGAACACATGCTAGTATATAAGATAAGGTAGTCTTAGTTTTTGTAAGTATTCACCTGATGACGATTGGAGATACATAAGCAATTGAAACGTTGTGAAAAAGTAAAAAACAAAATATTTTGGTGTTCTGTTAAAAGTACGGTGGCCCAATACACTGTAATTTTTATTTTTTAGATTCTGGAAGAAACCGCTAAAACTTCACAAAATTTTTGGAAGAAATTGAACAAATTGATATTGAAATTCCAGAAATGTTAATTGTGAAAATGTCGATAAATATTCTGGAGAGGAAGACGATGTTCAAATGATTAACTTGCCTAAAACATCTGAGGCATATTTAAATACTGTACAGCTGATGACAATGGCATTATATACAAGTGACATGATAACAACGTCATAGCTATTGCATCCAATACCTCTCACATTTTTTTTCTACATCATCAGTAAAAAGATTTTCACAAAAAGAAAAAATAAATTTTTATTAAAAAAAATCTTTTATAAAACAAGCTTCTATTAAATGCACTCAAAAGTAGAAAATAATTTTTTATCTTTCTTATACCATAATAAAAGCGATGGGCGCAAATTAAAAATTTTGCCTTTAGGTACCGTACATCGGTCACTTCAAAGATTCCCCTAAGACACAGTTGTATTACTCTATAACCTAAGGAGATTTTCAAAGGCTTGGCAAGCACTGCAATCTCAACCATTCTCAGCTTCTTTAGATGAAACCGTTATGCCTATCATTCGAATAGAAGAAGAATTCAGTTTTTATTTTGTAGTGCTCTCTTTGTCATCATAAAGTTAAAATTTTTAATTTGCGCCTACCGCTTTTATTATGGTATAGGAAAGATAAAAAAATATTTTCAGTGCATTTAATAAAAGCTTGTTCTTTAAAAGATTTTTTTTAAATTAATTTTTTAAATTTTAGATTTGTACTCTAAATCGTTCATTTTGAATCTGCCAAAATTCATATCGCCTTCCCGAAAAACCCGTGTATTAAATATTGATTTAAATCAAACAAAGTAAATCTTTTTCCCCCTCCACTTCCCTCGTTAAAGGGAAGTGTGTACCTAATACCATATTATTGTATTATCGCCGAAACTATCAACGCATAGCAAATTTCAACACACAGCCTTAATTTTTAGATTTGTACCCTTAATCGTCCATTTTGAATCCGCCACATTAAAATATTTAAATCTAATCAAAAATTCATATTGCTCCTTCTTAACATCTCTTGTTTGCCAATTTTGATTGAAATCGAACAAACTAAATCTTTTACCGCTCCACTTCCCTCGTTAGAGGGAGGTGGGTACCTGAGAATACCATATTATTGTATTTTCAACGGAACTATAAAAGCATACCAAGTTGTCATAAGTCAGTTAAAATTGCTTAGCAAAACATAACCGAAAATCGTCCATCTTGAATCCCTCATGTTGAATTTTCCAAATCTGATCAAAAATTCGTATTCCTTATCCCCAAAAGCCCCCGTATACCAATTTTCGTTGAAATCCAGAGGGGTGCCTAATAATGACATTTTACTGTATTGTCACCGAAACTATAAATGCATGCCAAATTTGAAGGCAATCGGATGTATATAAGTTAGTTAATATTGGTTGGTTAAAACTCGTCCATCTTGAATCCGCCATATTAAATTTTATAAATATAATTAGAAATTCATTATCTTCATACCCCAAGAGCCCCAACACGCCAAATTTTCAACGAAATCGAGCGTACCTCAGCTCCCCCCTACTCAAAGGGGGTCGATCGTACCTCAGCTGCTCCCCTCCACCCCCTTTGAGTAAGGAGGAGCTGTCAATTTCATCACACTATATTCTTGTATTGTCACCGCAACTATATAAGCATGCAAAATTTGAGCCGATCGGATGTCGAGAAGTTGGTCGAAATTAAGGTACAAGATGCCACCCGAACAAATATAGTTCGTTGTTACATCATACATTGCAAGTTAAATAAAAGCTTGTACCTCAACCTTGTGTTATACAAAAATATAACGAAAAGCTGGGCGGCGTGTATGGAGACGATCAAAGTATAAGTTTATATAGAACGTCAATCGGAGAGAAAAATTGGTACTTTCCACTCATCACTAATTCACCGAAACTACGGCGGTGATAAAGGTCATTTGAGCTTTAGAAGATCAGTAGCTACAGAAATTCTGGAAACATATAAGAGGACATCAAAAAAGGGACCGAGCCGACCATCTCCCAACCTTCGCCAACATTCAAAAAACGAAGGAATAAGTCTTTTGATATGATATCAAGATAATCCGACCCGTTGCTATGTTTGCCACATAAAAAGTTATTTTGTATGTACAAAACGTGAAGTAGCATTGCACCCAAAAAAATGATTTATTGATAACTATGAAGTTTAAATTTTAGTTTTATATTTTTTGTTTATTTTTAAGTACAAAATAATTTTATTTTTGTTCTGTAACCTAACAAACAAGTCTAAGCAAATAATAATTATAAAGTAGTGCTTGTGGCCACCGTCTGTTTAAAAGAACACTTTCGAAGAGTAAAACTGTGCAACTTCAAACCCAGAGACCTTTTTAAATACTTTCAAATAGAGAATACGACCCTATTAAAAAAAAATAGTTTCGGTCCTATTTGGGTTAAGTCGGTGAATGCATTTTTCACTGACAAAGCCTGTTTGTGAACCCGAGACTAAGCTGCAACAGACTGAAATATGCCACAGTTATCCATGATCTTTACGATGGTTGTGCATAAAAGAAAAGTAACGAAAAGATCAAGTGTATTTAGTGAAACTTGCAGATTGATAACAGCTTGGTTTGTATTGTTTTGACCATCTGTGTTTTGATGAGTTTTTAAGATATGAATTGTTATTACAAGTTCTAGAAGCATATTTAGAAGTGCAAGAGTTTACGTACGAACAGCGAAAACACACTCTGCCATACGAACATCTTGTCCGGACAAAGGGAAGCTTTGCTCAGAAATAACATGAAATACACGAAAAATAGAACGTGCGAGCCTCTGGAATGATTTTTTGTTGAGCTTCGAACACATCCTCATACGAGTCGTTAATCTCCACAATGATATTATAATGAGCCGCCATGAATTTATCAAAGGTCTATTGCAAATTGGCATACCTCACCTAAAACTTATTTTGGAAAAAATGCTTGTTCAGCATACCACCAAATTTTATTAAAATTTAATAGAAAAACAAAACCAAAGAAAGGTCAACTTTTATTTTCAAATCTTACACAAAAGCTTTACCACACTATTGTCCGGTAAAATTAAAATATACACATATGGCATGGCAGAACTCCTAATAAATTGGCCTATTAAATGACTAATTATGCCTCTAAATATCTCCACTTTATAATATTGCTCATTAAAAAGCAACAAATTTTCTAAATTTATAACTTTAGATGCACATATTTCTGATTATTATGGAAATTAAAAGGCTTATACATAAATAGATAAAAGAACTTAATGAAGAAATTACACAGCGTGATATTTAAAATCGAAGTCGTGTTATTTTTATTTGTTGAGAGGCAGATATTCTCGGATGATAAATATGGCTCTATGATAATCATAAATATATGATTACAGAAGAGAACCTGTAACTGTACAAATTTAAAAAAGGACATATTAAAGAGGTAAACAATTTAAAAAATCGAATTCCTAAAGGTTTACGTCAAAACTTTCCTCGCTGGTAAAAATTTATCGGGAATAAAAAACCAATAGGCACGTGACTGTCCCGATAGACCCTAAGTTGTGATAGTGTTCTTATGAAAATATCTATAATCAAAATGTATCAAAATTGGTAATATCTAAGTTTAGGCACTGATCTATATAAAATATGGATTGGTACTAAAACAGTTAACTATTAGTCACTGCGATATGCAATTTCAAAAAAGTTTATGTTCGGTGGTGGAGAAGTGACATGGTAATGTTAGGCATTTTGAAGCATGATTTCGAGGTATTTCGGAGGTACTTACAGGCATTCTATGCTTTTAAAAATTTTGTTTTGGTGTACACGAAATGATGACCGAGCCACCCCTCGGGCTAAGAAGCAAAGCAGAACATTAAATGCATTAAAAAGTAAAAATCAGGTAAAATTAACTTTTGAAATATTAAAAAAGGAGCTTTTTTTAAAAATCATTTAACCTAAATAGGGCCGAAACTATTTTTATAAAATTTGCATATTTTTTTGATTTGACGGAGTCATATTGTCTGTACAAAAGGATTTAAAAAGGTTTTTGGGTTTGAAGTTCCATAGTTTTACTCCGGGAAAGTGTTCTTTTAAACGGAGGATGGCCACAAGCACTACCGTCTAATTATTATTTATGTAGACTTGTTTGCTACGCTACACAACATAACCAAAATGCTTTTTTACTTAAAAATAAACAAAAAATATACAAGTAAAATTTAAACTTTATGGTAATCAACAAAACATTTTTTGGTTGCATGGCTCGGTCCCCTTTTCGATGACTTCTTATAGATTTCCAGTATTCCTCTAGCTACGGATCTTCTAAAGCTCAAATGATCTTTATCTCCGCCATAGGATCGGTATATTTGCCAAGCATTATGCAGGCTCATGTGTAGTGAATGAGTGATGAGTGGAAAGTAACACTTTTTTCCTCTTATTCACGTTTTTATTAACTGATATTTTGATGGTCTCTCCACGCCGGCGGCCATGTTTTCGTTATATCTTTTTGTAACAAAAGGTTGAGGTACCAGAATGTTCTTTTTCTCTTTTTGCAAAAATCTTTTTGTCGATGATGTGGGAAAAACCTATAGGTATTGGATGCAATATCTAAGACATTGTTGTCATGAGACTTGCATTTAATAATGTCATTGTCGTCAGTTGTACAGTATTCAAAAATGCCTCCATAAGATTTTTTGAGCAAGTTGATCATTTGGACATCCCCTTTGTCTCCAGAATCTGCATCGGTATTTTCACAATTGGCAGTCCCTGGGGGAAAAATACATATTTTTTTCTGGAATTTCACTATCACTTTGCTCAATTTCTTCCAAATTCTTGTGAAATTTTAGCGATGTGTTCCAGTATCTAAAATATACAAATTACAGCGCATTGGGCCACCGTGCTTTTAAAAAAATATCAAAATATTTTTGACCACACCCCGTAGACATACATAAAATTTAACCCCAAATTTAGTAATATAGTTTCCTAAGATACTTTTTATATATTTTTGAAGAAGCTATAAACAAACAAGCACCTAAATAAAAAAATTTTGTTTTCCTGTCAGTAGTCATGTTAAAGCTCAAACAAAATTCAAGTGTAAAAATCACTCAAAAACTTAAGCTTAAATCGATAAAATCTCAGTACAATCTTAAGTAAGCGGTTGGTAAAATGTTTGTTTTAAAACAACTGTAGATGGTTGCCATGTATCAAAAGATACTTTTAAATATTCAGCACAGAAATCTGCACATAAGCTTTTAGAAGGATGGTGGCCTTATCTGGGTTAATAATACTTACCTATTTATCGTTTAGGAAGTATTGTAAAAAAAAATTTGTTGAGATTTTAATAGAATTAGGCAAAAAATAAGAAGCTTCGAAGAAAACAGTCAGATTTTATGTAACCTAATTTCTAGAAAAAGGAAAAAACCAGTTATTTTTTGCCAATCGATATTTCTTTTTTCGTATTAGCTATTATTATTTAACAATCAATTTTCGATGAAAGTACCAAAGGTAAGAAGTGCGACAAAAACTGAATTGTAAAATCACATTGAGTTTTCAACAAGAAACTAATATGGAACGATCAGGTAACCCATTCACTTGAGAAAGCAAATAGGTCCTTCTCGCGGCTACACCCCTAGTTAAATAGAAGAAGTATTGAATGTGAAACTCCGGCCATGGCAGGTCTTTTGCCCCATATTAAATACGCTGCTTCGTGCTGGAGCCAACTCTGCAAAATCCAGGTAAAGAGCCTGCAAAGCTTTCAAAACGAGAGCTCCTTGGTATGTGAGGAGCACCCAAAATAAGGAGGAATTTTCCATTCGCGATATCTCGGAGATTATTATAGAATAAAAGAAAAATCTCACGAGACGGATACAGGGACATGATAACCCCTTGGTATAGGAAGCTTTCCTGTACCAACCAGGGGGCTGATTCTTGAATTTCGCAAGAAAGATCGCACGGGAACGGCCCTCTCCCTGATATCGACCAATAATAAGCTTTGAAGCGATCACGAGTTATCCGAAACCTATCCGACGACGACCGAAGGTCATCCGATTGTCGTGTATCGTAGGAAGTTTCCCAGACTTTCATACACCTGGTTCATACGATACACGGCAATCGGGTGAGCTTCGGTCATGGTCGGATAGGTTTCGGATAACTCGTGATCGCTTCAAAGCTTATTATTGGTCGATATCAGGGAGAGGACCATTCCCGCGCGATCTTTCCTACGAAATTCAAGAATAAGCCCCCACAAGGCAGACCAGGGATCAACTGCAGACCCCTGCATGCGTACGAAAGCAGAGTAGTGAAGGAATACAAATTTAGACACAAAAATCCGACAAAACCCAAAGGAAAAATTAAGACAGAAGTGTAAGAGGTACATTACCTAACACAAAATACCCTATAAATCCTAGTAGTAGTAGTTGAATCGTATGGAAATAAATAAGTACTGCAGCGTTTGTTGTCACCGTCGAATATGCAATAGGTAAAATTGTTGTTTATATTTTTTAACTAAATTATATCCAACACAAAGGATTCATAATAATATATACTATGCTTAAACTAATTGGTAAAATAAATATATATATATATATATATATATATATATATTTACAATCGATTCCTATTTTGGATGTTTAAATGAAATAAGTTTGGAATAACTCTTCTTATGCTGGTGCCCGTTAAGGTTTCACTTATTTTATTAGCAACGGGGTTCTTTCGTACGGAACTGTAACTTCGGCTTTCCAGTTTTAGACAGTTTTCTCCAAATAATTGATGGAAAAGTTAATCCGCTTCCAGTTTTTCTATTGAAGTGACGTATTTTTTTGCATTTTTACTTTTGCTAAAACAAAAACAATAAATTTAAGATAACGTGACAAACATAAAATCTGCAGATTATTATATTATGAAGGATTTTTAATAAACAATGTGCCTCTCTTAGGTCGGTAGTACACTATAAATTTATTTGTCAAAAATATTTTGTAAAAGATGTTTGATGAAATATTACACTGTAAATTGTTTCATCATATATCTTTTGTAAAAAATATTTGATGAAACATTTTACAGTGTAATATACCAAACTGTATAAAATAAAAGAAATACTTTATAAAATATGGTATTACACTGTAAAATGTTTCATCAAATATCTTTTATAGAGGATCGTTGAAAAATAAAATTTATTTGTCAAAGACATTTTGTAAAAGATTTTGATGAGATATTTTACAGTGTAATATATCATATTTTATAAAATATTGATATATTTTTTAAAATATGGTATATTACACTAATGTTTCGTCAAATATCTTTTGTAAAAGATCTTTGACAAATAAATTTTATAGTGTAATACCGGCCTTATTTTTAATGTCTATTATTTTTCCTGTAACTAGCCACCGGAAGATCTATGTTATAACGGTTGTAATATTTTTTGTATTAAAAATACCAAAGAAGAAAATGGTTACATAAGCGTGTTTTGAAGCGCTTTAAAAATTTATTCATACCCATGAAATTATTTAAGAAAGTCATAAAAAAAGTGCAATATTTTGCTTTTATTCAAATTTTACAGATCAGAATATTTCAACGTAGCGATCCTTCAAACTGCTTGACCTTTTGTTGCTTTATCATATTTAAATATATCAGAAATCAACAAACCATTTTTAGGTTTTACCGAATATTTAAGAAGCCCTGTACTTTCGAGGTATATCGCACACGCACCTAGAGAGGTGCAATAATTTTCTCCAGAAGCTTGTCCGAAAGTAGATAGAGAGGTGGTGGCAGTAAAAAAATAATATTTCATCCCATTGAAGGTTCTAGTTTTGATAAAGTCACATCAAAGATAACAAAAAAAATATTGGCAGACGGCTAGATGGGGGCTTTTTCTACAGGGAGGACCTAAAGTTTCCAAAAAATAATAGCTATATGAACTCATTTCATCCCGTCTGCAATTTATATTCAAACAGTCTACTTACCTCAGGACTTAAAAAAAATCAAACGCCACCCGCCTATGGCGGGGCGTTTACGAGTAGTTAATATTTTTCCAAATATTTATGATACATTAAAAAGTTAGTCATTTCATTCCTTTTATAATTACTGCTATTATGTTAAGGTCCTCACCGAGATAATAAAAAAAATATGGCACGGCTTGAGGTGGGGCCTTTTTTTACAGGAAGGTCCCAAAACGCGAAGTCATTTTATATCTTTTCTGATTAGTGCTATTGTGTTAAGGGCCCTACCAATATGATAGAAAAAAATATTGCACACCTGTAGGGGGGGGGTCGTTTTTTACAGGGGGACCCCAAAACTTGCAAAAAATAATCATCCCTTTCATCATTAATGCTAATATGTTAACGGCCACATTAAGATAGCAAAAAAAATATTGGACTCTTCAGGTTGGAGGCGTTTTTTACAGGGAGGTTTCGGAATTTGCATCATGCTATACGAAGTCATTTCATACCTTTTCTGATTTGTGCTGTTATGTTAAGGGCCACACCACGGTATCAAAAAAAAATATTACACACTTCTGGGTGGGGGCGTGTTTTACAGGGAGTCTCTGTAAAAAATGACTGCACCTAGAGGTGTCTAATATTTTTTTTTGTTTATCTTGATGTCGCCTTTAATATGACAGCACTTATCAGAAAAGAGATAAAATGCGTTCATATAGCAATTATTTTTTGCAACTGAAGACCGGGAATGACCAACAACTTTCAGAATTTCTTCACCAACTAAATAATATAAGACCCACCATTAAATTCACAATGGAGTTGGAGCAAAATTGTCAAATTCCTTTTCTTGATGTACTTGTCACACGAGTAGAAAGCGACATCAGAACAACAGTCTATCGTAAACCCACTCACACAGGACAATATTTAAATCAAGGTTCAAATCATTCTGCTACAACCAAACGAGGCATAATCAAAACTTTGTATAACAGAGCCGTTCAAATTTGTAACAATTCTCATGACTTGGAAATCGAAATAAGAAACATTAAGAAGGATCTGCAGCAGAATGGTTACAGCCTGAAACTTATAACAGATACTATTTCTAAATTTCAACAAACAGGACAGAGATTACATGACCAAAACCAGGCAAATGCATTCCTTACAATCTCATACGTTAAAGGAGTATCAGAGAAAATTCGAAGAGTAGCGAAAAACTTTAATATTAAAACAGCTTTTAAATCTAGTAATACAATTTGAAGCCTTCTTAGTAAAACAAAACCGGAGAACAAACAAAATAAGGAATGCATTTACCAAGTTCCTTGTGAGTGTGGTGAATCATACATAGGCGAAACTAAAAGACCTCTATCTGTTAGGCTTAAGGAACATCAGACGAATACCCAAAAAGGTGAAACCACGAAATCAGGAATTGTCGAACATGCATGGTCAAAACAACACCGAATGAAATGGGCAGAAGCAAAGGTTTTGCACAAGGAGTCACACTGGAAGAAACGAAAATTCCTTGAAGCTGCCTTTATTGGGCAGAATCAGGGTATTTTCAGTAAACCAAGTGTTGAAATCCCAAATATTTGGAAGCCCCTCCTTGGGCGGAGCCAACTTCTTAAACTTCAAGGTTGAGTGATTTCTCACAGTATATAAGTACGTAGCCTTAGGAATTGATTGTAGTTTGCACCTGAAGACGATCAGAGATTGTACTGATCGAAACGTCGTGTATAAATAAAATATAGACAATGGAATTCCGAAACACAGAGTTAATTACAAATCTACCTGTTTCACCGATTTTGTCGTAAAGCCTTTAATTCACGAGATATAAAACAAAATTACATGTTTTTAAACGGAATACCCCATTTTTTTTGAACAAAATAGTTTTGTAATAAAATTTTCTATTAAACGTTGTATCATGCACCTATTTTTATTAAGTAGTTAAACAGATATCTGCAATTTTTAATAATTACCATAGTAGGCTGTGTTTAACTCTGACCTATGCAGTTTTAGGGTATCTATCTAGGTAGCTATGATCAAATAAAAACAATTGCCATGATAAACGAGCCTAAGTGTCAAAAGTGGCGTTTTCGTCGAAATATAAAAATGTTTGAAAACTTTGAAAAGTACGACATGCTAAAATGTTATATTGAAAGTAACGAAAATCGACAGACGGCGTTAAATCTATATTTCCAGAGATATCCGGAAAGAAGGCAACCTAGCTCAAAAATATTTTTGAAGTTAAAACGTATAGAAGCCTAGCCAGAGATAGAGAGTTGGAAGAACTAACGGTTCTAGGAGAAATAGAAATTAATCCGAATACTTCCACCAGGGCTATGGAGAGAAATACTGGAATTCCACGCAGCAATGCCGTTTGGGTGCTTAAAAACAAAAATTTAGGCCTTATCTACCCCGACGGGTACACCAATTACGGTAACGAGATTTTGCTCCAAGACGTGGTACCAAAATAAAAGCCAAGAAGAACCCGATTTTGCCGGAAAAGTTATTTGGACGGATGAGGCACCGATTTCTAGTGACGGAATATTCACCAGATATAACTGCTATTACTGGTAACAGCAAAATCCCCATATTATGATGGAACAAGCGAATCAGGGAAGGTTCAGTTTTAAGGTATGAGTAGGCATCTATAGAGGACAAATTATTGGACAATATATTTTTTATGGAAATTTAAATGCCGAAAGATACCAACAAATTTAAGAAGAGCAGGTGATTCCGTTTATCGACAATTTGCCACTTCAGCAAAATAATGAACTACACTTTCAACATGACGGTGCACCTCAATATGCACGAGACATTACTAATTTGCTAAATATTGTGTTTGCCGAAAACTAGATCGGAAATAAAGGTCCTATATATTGGCCCCCCAGGTCTCCAGACCTGACCCCTTGCGAATTATTTTGTTACCTTGTATTTCGAAATCCCCAACTACTAGAAGGGAATTGGAAGAGACACTTCATACTGCCTTCAGGCAGCTTCGTGCGGTAGAACTTCTTAATGCAGAAAATAGCGTCAAGAGAAGATGTAGGATATGTTTACAAGAAAACGGCCGTCAATTTGAGCATTTGTTTTGGAATTAAAGAAAATTGTTAGATGTAGATTTTAGGTGTTAGATAGTTTAATTAATAAAAATTTTAAATAAAAACTTTTAATAATTTTATTTTTGTTTATTATTTTAGGGTTGGTAATTATAGTAAACTAGAAGTTAAAGTTCGAGGTTTCTGTGTCCCCTCCTGCCGTAGCTAACTTAATTTTGTATGAAAAAAATAACAATAATATTTTATTTACACATTTAAGGCGCGCACAGCGCCTACTATGGTAAATATCAAAATATGCAAATATCCTCTAAACTATTTAATAAACATAGGTGTATGGCACATCCTTCGACAGGAAATGTTATTATAAAACTGATTTTTTAGAAAAATTGGCGGTATCCCATTTAAAGAAATATAACTTTGTGTGATATCTCAGGAACTAAAGGCTTTAAGAGAAAACCGGTGAAACAGGTTGATTTGCCTTTAAAAAACCTTCAAAAAATGTTTTTAATGAAAATCTCTATCTTTACAAATAAAAAAGTGGTAGAAGGCCTTTAAAATCGCACATTTTTGAGAATCACCCTGTAGCTCAGAAACGCTTTGACATATCGCAATGCAATTCTTAGTTTCAAACCTTAAAAAAATGCAGGGGTACGGGAAATTCGAAAATAGCTTAGTAGTATTTTCCTATCGTAATGTCGGATTTTAAAGCTTTCCTGTATACTTTGATAGTTATTACAAAAGGCCTCTGCAGGATTATATCCAACGTAGAAGTGACCTCAACAGATTACCAAAACGGTAACAATAGGATTCCCAGATCAACTTTGTTGTTGGGTCAACGTTGTCTCTCTCTCTCACATTTGATTACCGTCACTTTTTTGAGTCCCGTCGAAACTATTAACTTAATCGGACGGGTCATAGACTACTTTCGTAGTCTACTAGGTCCGCCTCCACGTAATATCCGATCCCATCCGGCTTCGTTACCGGCGTGAATGGAGGGGTAAGATCTAAGAGACCTTTTAAACTTATTTACCCCAGGTTACCCCCCCTCCCCCTACCCCACTCACCAGACCGGTCTGATGAACACCTCCTAGGAAGGCAGTTTTCTTTTCCTAGGGGGACTTAATTTAGCCTAAACCCCTTTGTCGATGCTAGGGATCTTTAACGTGCTCTACTGTCAATATATGGATAACACGGGAGGGTCAGTCCATATCAAGTCAACCAGGGTATTTTACCACACCATCTCCGATGTTGATGATTTTTAGTATACATGTTTTTCCTACCAAAAAACTGGAAAATCCAAAATTTCAGACTTTTTTGACCAGTTGTTTATTTTGAATTAATTTTTGAAAATCGAAAAAGTCACTTATTTGTCCTTAACATGTGCGCACAAAATTAGGAATATCCAAAGAACCACTTATAATAGAAAAGTAGGTGAAGGTTCATTTTAAAGCTCTTATAAAGACCTTTCATATGAGAATATTGCATAACATATATTGAAAAAAAAAAATTAAAAAAAAAAATTTTGATTTTTTTTTTTGAAAAATTTCAAAAAGGCCATTTTTAATTTTTTTCAAAAAATTATGTTATTTTCTTTAAAGTGTTAATAAACTATTCACAAAATTTTGAGATGGACAAATCATGGGTTCAATGTGAAAAAATTTATTAAAAATGTCACATGCATGAAAAATCGCCTATAAATAGACAATGCATTTTGGTAATTAGAAGAATATAATGGGGTTTAAAGCGATATTATAAAAATATTTAACAATATTTTATTTAATAAAAAATTATATCCTACATTTCATTCTGTATCAGTAATCAGATTAACATTGCCCCCCATTGTAATATTTACTTACAAAACCTCTTTTCCACCGGAGACGTACTATTGGATGTTCCAATTCTTAGGAAAATATGCCTGTATAAACCTGCCAATACTTTTGTGAAATACTGCCTGTTTATTCCTGTTTAACATTAAGGACACACCTCCTTCATTTTATTGGTCTGTTTAGGTACATTGTGGGGATTTGCTGACATGAAAATTCCTGCATAAATTGATTTTAAATTTTTGGCAAGTATCTTCCTGATACAGCTCCAAATAATCGATACATAATAGTTCGACTGAAGGTTTATCAGAAGTCACCTCTGTGTAATTTTAAAAGTTTCAACTATGGGTGAGGCAAGTGAATGGACTAAATATAAAGTAAAGTGCTGTGATCCACTAGAGTTAAAAATCAAGCATTTTGGGAAATTAAGAAATGTGACCAAGTGGATGTGCAGTTACAAAAATGTCAAAATGGGAATGAAAATCTGTGATGGTTGTAGACTAAAGCTTTCAAAGGAGTTTAAGGCATCTGAAGAAGATGAGGCAGGGTAAGTAACAAATAGTATTTTTTAATATAAAATTAATAAACTAAACCAATTGCGTCAAGTACGGAGTGGAAAAATCTCATGGCATTATTTTGCATGGCATTATTTTGCATGGCATTTTGAGAATACAGACATTATGTACAAATTTCTTGGCATTATGTACACATTTTGGGTCAGCTGTTACCCCCTTTTTAAGTTCTTATAAAAAACTAACTTTTTAAATTTTTTTAGACCCAGTCAAGTTCCAGAAAATGATCCAGATTTTCAAGATCCTGCTGAATCATTTACTCTTTTAAACAAGTCATTGGAGCTTCTTGGTGTGTCGCCGATTAAAAGAAAAAATGTATACAAAGAAAAAAATTGATATTGTACAGCATACAATTGCGAAAGCATTTACAAAGGAATCAGATTCAACGCTAGTAAAGGAATGCCAGAGTGACGAAAGTGAAATGATTAAGCAGTTAAAGGACAAATTTTTAAAAACCGAAAAGAGGAGTGAGAAAATACTAGTTTTATCATGTTTACCTCAAAGTTGGAGTAGAAAGAAGATTGAAGAAGAATTTGGAGTTTCTCAATATTTGGCCAGAGCTGTAAAACAGTTAGTTAAGGACAATGGGATATTATGTTCTCCTAACCCCAAACCGAGAAAGACCCTTAGTGATAGAGTGGCCCAAATAGTGGTAGATTTTTACCAAAGGGATGACATTAGCAGGACCATGCCAGGTAAAAAAGATTATGTTGTTATCAGAAAATATGGAGCTGAAAAAGATTATGTACAAAAAAAATTGGTCTTAGCTAATTTAAAAGAAATTTATGCATTGTTTAAAACTGAGTACCCCAATGAAAAAATTGGGTTTTCAAAATTTTGTGAACTGCGACCCAAAAACTGTATACTAGCAGGAAAAAGTGGGACTCATACTGTATGTGTATGTACTATACATCAAAATATAAAACTAATGCTCAATGGCTCCAAATTAAATAAGCTATATGATGAAAATAACAGGCCTCTTGCAATATCTTATCATGATTGCCTTTATAAACTAATGTGCAATCCACCTTCAGTGGACTGTTTTTTAAGCAATAGATGCAAGCAATGTCCTGGAGTAGAACAGTTTAAAAATACGTTAATAGAGAAATTTGAGGAAGAATTAATTGATGAGGTCTCATTTAAAAAGTGGGTCTCAGTAGATAGGTGTACTATGGAAACCGTTGTTAAGAAAAGTGATGATTTTGTCCAGGAATTTACTGATGATCTTGTAAAACTTAAATCACATTCTTTTATTGCAAAAATGCAAAAAGATAGATACAATGAAATAAAAATTAACCTTAAACCTGGAGAGTCTTTGATCACTTGCGACTTTGCGGAAAATTATTCCTTTGTTATGCAAGATGAAGTCCAGTCTTATCATTGGAATAACAGCCAGGCAACCCTCCACCCTTTTGCCATTTATTTTCTAAGTGATGGTAAACTGCACAACCTGAATTATGTGTTTATTTCGGAAAGCTTGACACATAATACAATTGCATTTCATTTATTTTTAAAAAAATTAATGCCTGATTTAAAAATCAAAATACCAGGACTTAACAAAATTTTTTATTTTTCGGATGGATGTGCTGCGCAGTACAAAAACAAAAAGAATTTTCTGAATATATGCCTGCATAAAAAAGATTTTGGTGTTGAAGCAGAGTGGCATTATTTTGCCACCTCGCATGGCAAAAGTGCCTGCGATGGCTTGGGAGGAACTGTTAAAAGACTTGCTGCCAAAGCCAGTTTGCAGAGGCCCTATGACAATCAAATAATGACACCTCTACAATTGTTTACTTGGTGTGAAGAAAACATATCTGGCATTGATTTTAAATATTGCACAGAAGCAGATTATACAAATCATGAAATAATTTTGAATAAAAGATTTGCGGAAGTCTTAACAATACCGGGGACACAAAAAATTCATGCTGTAATTCCTCTTACAGAAAGCACGTTTTTGGCAAAGAGGTCGAAACACATAATCTTTTTAAAGGTGGAAGCATTATTTTGCAAAATATCGAGTCAGGGTTTGTCACTGTAGAATATGACAGTGCTTGGTGGCTGGCTTGTGTCTTGGGGAAAAATAATGAGAGCGGAGAACTGAAAGTAAGCTTTCTTCATCCACGAGGACCTGCCTCATCATTTTTTTACCCAACACCTCAAGATATTTTAATTATTAAACCAGAAAGTCTTATAAAAAAAGTTGAACCCAACACTGCTACTGGCAGAACTTACAATGTCAGCAAAAAAGAAATGTCAGATTCATCAGAAATTCTTAAAAGAAAGTTAAAAAAATAAATTTAAGGTATATAGTTAGTCTTAGTGTTTTCTGTCTAATTTTTATCAACGAAGTAGAAAAGTTTGTTTATTTCTTTTGCGAGTTTAAAATAAAATAATTTGTAGATAAAGCCTCTGGGTATTTTTTAAAACCTGTATCCATCCAACAAATTTATTTATTTTAATATCCAGTGCACTATTGGTGCTCCTAAAATATGTTTATTTTTTTAAATGCATGATTTTTAATGTACTTAATATTTTTGATATTTTTTTTGACATTGAACCCATCATTTCTCCATCATAAAATTTTGTGGATAATTAAGTAACACTTTGACCAAAATTGTATATTTTTTTCAAAAAAATTAAAAATGGCCTTTTTGAATTTTTCAATTTTTTTTTTCAATTTTTTATTTTCAATTTTTTTTTTGTTAAAATTATGTTGTGATATTTCATAAAAAAGAGCTTCAAAATGACTTTAAAATGAGCCATTTATTACTTTCCTAGCGTAAGTGGTTCTCGAGATATTGCTAGTTTTGTACATTCTTGTTAAGGTCAAAATGCTGACTTTTTTATTTTGAAAAATTAAAAAAAAAACTACGAATCAAAAAAATCTAAAAATTTGCATTTTCAATTTTTATGGTAAGAAGAAAATATATACCAAAAATCATGAAAATTGGAATTGGTCGCGTAAAATTTTTGTGATTTTTTGGTTGATTTGATATGGAATGACCCGGGACCGTCCTCTTAACGTCTTTTTCGAGGGACGGTGCCCACGTTGTCAGCAGCCTTCAGGCATACAAGACCTAATTGGGATGTTAACTGACGTTTGGCAAACGTTGTTTTACGACCAGAGAGGGGGCAATTAAACTTGTACAACTTTGCGTTGACCCTACAATTTCGTGACGTCGTCGCTAAGTGACTTTACAATATCTGACCACCTGCTGGTTGTTGGACGACGTTAGGAGCTTTCCAGATTTGGTAGGAATTCACGAAAATGTTGCTTGGGATATTTTTTTTTCGCCTGTATTTTCAGTAGTTAAAAACAATTTTTTAACTGCAATAGGTGTGTTCACCCTGTATATATCAAAATTCATTTTTTTGGACGTTAAAAACAAATAGCTTTTAAGACTTTCTTTTGATATGGATTTTTTTCCGATTGTTAATCGTCAAAAACGATTTTTTTATTAAAATTCAATTTTTCTCCCTCTATAAAGTATACCACAACCAACCATTTTAATTTTATTTTTGAAAATTCTACTTTTTCACCATGTATGAAAACCTGCAAATTCTCTCTGAAAAATAGTGTTTATTGAGGACTTCTGCAATTTAGCATGGATTTTTTTATTTTTCGGTGCCTTTAGTCGCTAAAAACGATTTATAAACCGAAACTCGTTTTTTCTTTACCCTGTTAACCCATTAACGCCTATAGGGAAAAAATGGGCTCTCAAACTAACTTCTAAAGAATAATTTTAATTTCATGTGTCATATGCATCCAGACTTACAGCGCCTATTTTATGGTTAGTATAGGCATGAAACTAACACGTCCTACGCGATTTTCAGTGTGTAAAAATGTTTGATGAAGTCAGAGTAATTTTATTGCTGTCTAGTGATAGACGAAATATATTATGGATTTTAAGCTAAAGTAAGCATTTTTATTCCTTTTTCTAGCCTAAATGAACCTAAATGTTATTATCGTAATAAAATAAATACTAAAGAATAATGTGACGTACATTTCATGTACATTCATAAAAGCGTTTATAGTGTAGCACAGTCTAAATTTCGCTCTATCCATATAGGCCCGCTAGGCGGATAAGTAGTCAAAATGCACGTTTTTTTAATTTTAGAGGAAAGAAGCTTTAGATATGACTTATGATGAAGCTGACATATCGAAAATATTTTTTGAGACTCTCGAACCTCACTATTTGACGGATGATGACTCTGGGGACGAGGATAGTCGTGGCGTTGCAGATAAATTGAATCCAAGACAACTTCGCGCTGGTTCCGAAGTAGTACCTGGAAACTCTGAAAGATTAGGAGATTTTGAAACCGATCCCCTGCAGACTTGCTCCGATAATGTTGTTCTAAATGTGGCTACTAAAAATACAACTTTAACACAGAATCCCCTAAATGTATCAATTCCCATCATACCAAGAGCAAAAATTTCCAATGAGTGATTATACGAAATATACATCTATGTCATGTGTTGAATTGCTTCAATTATTTTTGACAACTGATTTTTATAACAAACTTATCTCTGAAAGTCGAAATTATGTTTTATCCAAAAGTGAACCAGATCCAAATTTGACAGTTCCTGAATTAAAAGTGTTTATTTTCATTCTTCTGCTAAGTGCTTCCTTCAAAAAGAAGCTATTGGGAAACAGTTCAGATATGAGAAATATTTTGGCATCCAAAGCTATGAGAAGGGAACGATTACTACAAATATGCCGAATTATAAACTTTGCAGATAAAAATAATCTTAATCTTAATGATAAAAGTTATTTTATATAACATTTTCGCTATTTCGTTAGCGCTATGAATATGATATTCTTTTACCTATGTCTTTTTAAAGCTATTTGACAATGCACAAAACACCAGTCAAAAAGGGCAGCAAGATACCAAAAGTAGCTGGAAGTGATTTTCGTGTCTCAGAAATGGTCAGGTATGACTGTATAAATCACTGGATTATTTCAGTTCCAGAAGGAAAGAGAAGGAGATGTGCTCTACCAAATTGCGACTCAAAAGAACGCACAATGTGTAGTAAATACAGCCTGGGTCTGTGTGTTGGTTGCTTTAAAGTGTTCTACAGATGAAAATTGAAACCTTTTTCCATTTTTGGTCCTGGTATGCGCCTAGTGGTCCCATATGGATCCAGCCGTTTCTTCAGTTACAGGCAGTCGTTTTGGATATTTTATAGTAAATTAGTTTTTAATTAATGTGTTTTGATAGTCTTTTAATAAATGTTGTCAAATGCAATGACTTTTTGATTCCTCGGCGTTAATGTGTTAACGAAAATTTTATCTTTTGCCGGGTACTTTCGCAGGGTTGTTTTATTTTTTGGCAATTTAGTTGTTAAAAACGATTTTTAACTTAAATTCGTTTTTTCAAACTGTTTATATCAAAACCATGCGTTTTTTCACACTGTATATATCAAAACCGACAATTTTAATAGTTAGTTTTAGCTTTAGAAACTCGTTTGGACACGTACTTCTGCAACCTGATATAAATTTTTAGTAGTCAGAAACGACTTTTTAACCGAGTTTTTTTTCTTACCCTGGATATTTCAAAACCCGACAATTATTTTCCAAAAATAGCGCTAATAAGACTTTCTGCAATCTAGTATAGATTTCTTATTTTGCGGTGTTTTTAGTCGTTGAAAACAACTCTGTAACTGGAATAGAGGTTTTTACCCTGTACATATTAAAAACCGCCATTTAAGCTTTTGATGCGTACTTTTGCAATCTGGTATGGATTTTTAATTTTATCGTATTTTTAGCTGTTTAAACGACTTTTCAACTAAAATTCGATTTTTCATCCTGTATGTATTAAAACCCGCTAATTTGATTATTTTAGAAAAATAGATTTTAGTTGGCAATTTCGCAATCTAGATTAACTTTTTTATTTTCTGGGGGTCTATTCTTGAAACGAAAGAAAATTTGCGCCCAGGAAGTAAATTCTCTCGCTACTATGCATCTCATTTGTCCAAATCTTCGGTTTAAATCGGTTTCTCTCACTTTTGCGTAGTAGCGAGAGATAATAGACGTACTGATGTAATTATTCGTCAAATATGATGCAACTAAAATTGAGGTTTTTCTACATGTATATATCAGAATCGACCCTGTTAATTATTATTTGAGGAAAATAGCTTTTTATAAGCGATTCCGCAATCTACGAAAGAGTTTTTTAATTTCCCGTACTACCTGTAGTCTTCAAAATCGACTATCTAAATAAAACTCGGTTTTTTTACTCTGTGTCAAAACCCGACATTTTAATTATTTGCAAATAATTTTTTATTTTCCGGTACTTTTATCGTTGAAAACGACTGTGACTGAAATTGGTTTATTCACCGTGTTTGTATAAAACCCGACCATTTTTCATTTATACAGGGTGTTTCAAATTCGATGCTTACCATGGGGATCTCCTAAACGGTAGGAGATACGAAAAGGTTTAAATTAGGGTAATATTGCACAATTTGCTGCTGAAAAAACCGAAATATTAATTTTTGGTTTTTATTTTTTTGCGCCTTTATTCTTAAAGCTGTCAAGAAACGCTTAAAACTTTCTACAGGCACTTTTTTAGGATCTACTTAGTAAGAGGTCCGTTTTTGAGAATTGACATTTCAGTGTGACAGGAGCACTCTCAATTTTATTTTTTCTTATAAACACATCCTTTTTTTCTTCTGCCGTTTGGTTCATAAAGGATGACAGATAACATTTTGCAAGCTTATTTTGACAAGTAACGGACGTTTTGAGTTCATTGACCATCATCAGCTCAAATTTAATTTTTGCTTTTAACTTACTCAAGATATTTTGGAAATAACAAATAACTTTACTTAATATTTTAAAAATACCTTTTTTTTTGTTTTTTAATCTTTGAATTTGGACTGATGTTGGTCAATTAACTCAAAACGTCAGGTACTTGTCAAAATGAGGTTGCAAAATATCTGTCATCCTTTATGAACCAAACGTTGGGAGAAAAAATGCATGTGTCCATAAGAAAAAATGAACTTGACAGTGCTCCTGTCACACTGAAATGTCGAATCTCGAAAACGGACCTCTCATTAGGTAGATCTTAAAAAAGTGCCTGTAGAAAGTTTTAAGCGTTTTTTGACAGCTTTAAGAATAAGGGCGCAGAAAAATAAAAACTAAAAATAAAGATTTCGGTTTTTTCGCCGGAACTACCCAGAATTTGTAAACTTTTTTTTTGGTTTTGGGCAGAGCGTTAAATTGCGCAACTTTGCCCTAATTTAAACCTTTTCGTATCTCCTACCGTTTAGGAAATCTCCATGGTGAGCATCGAATTTGGAACACTCTGTATATATTTATAACATTTAGGAAAAATGGCGACTCTTGTCGTTAAAATTACGTTTTTTTACTCTTTACATTTCTAAATCTGCCATTTTGATAGTTAACAAAATATTTAGCTTTTTACAAGTAATTTCAAAACCTGGTATGGATTTTTTATTCTTAGGCGTTGAAAACGACTCTGTAACTGAAATTGGGGTTTTGACCCTGTTTAACCCCCAGATACACCGTAAAAATATTCGGATTAGTTTAGGCAATCCATGCTTCCTCCTTGTTAATTTATGTGATTGAGTGCCTACGGTGCATTTAGGGTTAAATAAACTAAAATTCGATTTTGTACGTATCAAAGTCCTTCAAAAACACGGCAAGGAATTTTGGCAAAGCAGGACCATTAAGAAAATTAAATTTAATATTAAAAACTTCTCTGGCTCAACGAGAATGGAGAAAAAAATTTTAACTATGACTTGTTAGATCAACTGTAATTATGCCGAGGCGAACCTACTGCTTATAAAAGAAAATGTATGAAACTTGTATTAAACATACTGTTAAATGAAAATTTAGACACCTGGATTCCAATTGTTTTAAAATTTTACCTACTCACATGCGGTAAAGTGCACTTTACAACGCTCTTTTGGATGTGGAAAAATGCGGTAAAGTTAACGTTATGGAACTTTACATCATACTGTGCGATAGCGTAAGTACGTTTATTTCAGATAATTAAAATACAGATATTTAATTTTTTTTTTGGAAATTTTTAAGGCTTATAGGTAAAATCTTGTAGTTAACACATGTGTAAAGTGTCTTTACCGCCCTTGCCGGCTAGACCGAACTCGCTTCGCGTCCTCCGGTCAACTGCCGTTGCGTGCGGTAAAGTATCTCTTTCCGCACTTGTTAGGTAAATAACTATTTAATTTTTTACATATTGGTAATTAAAATTATTTGTTTGACACAATACGCTACTTACGTACCTGCTGGTTTTTTATGCATTCTTCGGCTCAACAAGAAGCAATTCTTAAAACTATATGGAAAGAGGAAATCGTTATAGTTTAGAAAGAACATTACACTTAATCAATGTACGCATAAGAATATCTACCTACCAAACAGATATGTAAATATGTTACTGAATAAATTATTCTTATATTTCATCTTTAGTGAAAGAATATGGTAATGTTTACGGATGTTTAACTAAGAAATGCATGCATGCAGTAAATAAACTTTAGGTTTAACTGAATCGTGGCAAGTTTTCTGCGATCATATTTAAGAGATTATGCCTATAATTTTCTCAATTCTACATAAACAATTTATATTCATTGTACAATAAAGATTTAGGTCCCTGGCATCGATTTGTTTTAAAATTTATAATTTTTCACATATATCTGATCCTATTTTAACGTATTAATTGAAAATATATGTTTGATTAATTTATCTGTGTCTGCTATTAAAATTTTCTCTAAAAACAAGTTACAATTTATTATACAGGATTAACGCAATATGCTACCTACGCACATGCTTAAAACTAATATATGGAAAGAGGAAAATTTTACTTAATTTATATACAGGATGATTCACCATATTTTCCACCCCCCCCCCCCCTTACCACCATTAATATTAGAGCAGTTTTATGTACAGAAGTTGCATAGTTTTTTGTTAGCATTAATAATTTGACATTAACTTCTTTATATATATAATATATATTATCTTTAATGTATCTTGGATGTTTCTCGAGTAAATGGAAAAATACTTTTCCATAATAGTAATGCGTTGTCATCTGAGGTCGAAAAAAATCCGCATAGGCTGAGTTTTTGATATGTTCTTTCGGGAGGTCTAAAAGTAAACATCTCAAGTTTGTGTTTCCCCCACTCCTCGGGAACCGGGGAACGGGAGGAGGGGTGAAAATTTGGAAAAATAGTTTTACATAAGTTGCGTTTTTTCCGCAACGTTGCATTGGCGTTGGACAACGCGAATGTTTTTTTTTTGTTTGGTGGAATTAGGATGTGTTCACGCGAGACTAAAAACGGATTTTTAAACAGTTTATTCGTAAAATCATTTTTGAGACTGTGAGGGAACTATTACATTTATTTATTTTAATGATTTTCTTTTGTTAAATAGGGCAAATATTGTCAAATTTATCAGAATTCATTAAATTTTATGTAGATCAGCCTTTATTATTATGGGTGCGGATGTCAAAAGAGCAATGTCCGAAAATGACGGAAAGTCGTCGTTGTTCTGTCATTCTGTCTTTTCTTGTCATGCTATTGGTAAAGGAAAGAAGCATATCCCAACTAAAGCTTTAAATTTGCGGACATACCCTAACGCTGATTATTTCGACCAGCTTTGAAAGTCGGTGGCGTTGCGGTGGCTGCTAAATTTTTTGGTTAGAATTTTTTATTTTTAATTTTACAAGAGCATGTTTTATGTTGTGGCCAAAATGGTTCAAGACTCGTCATAGTCATGTTCTTTGGAAGATTTTTATTCTGACGGGACATTGAATTTTTATTAAAGGAGCCCAATAAGAACTTTCGGCGTTTAAAAATTGGAAAAAGAAACACATTACAAAAGGAAAAGGAAAAAGTAAAATTACAGCTCGCAAATAGGCTTTGTGTGTTCATTTTGATTTCATTTAAATAAATCTTTTTATTTTTTTGTGTTTTATGATAAAGTAATCTCATACCTATATCTACAAACAAACACTTTTTATTATTTTTTAAAATATTAGACCTTAATTCTAACTATGTCCAACTCGTCCCAACTCATTCCATATCACAATGATAGCCATACACAATAAACAACAAGTCAAACAAAGATAGCCAACTCTTTATTTCTGAGATTAGCTTCGTTTACATTTGCACGCATAAACCTTTTTGGATCCGGGCAAAAAACCAAAATTACAAAAAAGGTACATCGATTATTGTGTTTTTATATAAAAATTCTAATCTATTTTCATGCAACTTGCTGCAAATGCATATATAAATAAACGTAAAAATTTGACCAATAGGAAACCAGTTTTATGCTAAATCTGTGTTTAAGCATTTTTAAGCCTTGCCGAATGAGGTGTTAACCAAACCGGGTTTAGCGACCCTTAAATCCGGTTTTAAAATACGGTGCAAATAAAAATTGGCGTCTTAAATTAAAATCTGGTTTTAACTCTGCGGTGCAAATGGACATTATTATATAATATAAATAGAATTGGCAAATGAAGTATACCCAATAAAAATATTGAATGATGAGTCACTTAACAAACCGAAAGAAATCTAGCAGTTAATAATTTTCTTTGTTAATTGCTATAAAATTGATGTAAGTAGCACATGTACACGTATCTATAAAATTTTCGCCATTTTTTCCAATGTCCGGTCGATTCGACGCCATTTTTTCCACCGCAAGAAAAAAAACGCAACTATAGTTGATGGTAGTGTAGTAAAATTTTTGCATTTTCCTAGGTATGCCCTGCACTGATAGCGGCCCGTTAAAGATAGCAGTGCACCATTCAAGAATGGTCGAAATGGTCAAGATAATTAAATGCTAATTAAATGCAGCACCATCTGCATACAAAATTCTATATTTTCTTATATTTTCCGCTTTTTTTTGAAATCCACATGGTGCACAGCTAACTTTAGAAGCAATATGTATAAGGTGGGCTCAACGAAAGAAGTGCTTTTTCTAAACCTGTGTAAATTAGATAAAATGTAGAAAATTTTTATTTTGCTGATTTTTTTCTAACTTATCCAATTTTATTATTTTATACAGAGTGTCCCGAAAACTAAAATTGTAATTAAAAGCAACAGAACTTTTTGAGTTACCTTTTGCTTTATTTTACACAGGTTTAAAAAAAAGCAGTTCTTTCGTTGGGCAAAGCTTTTTTAGTTCTTGTCCGATTTTTACGAATGATACCTCCTTAAACACTGAAAATACGTGGGTACATTAGCTTACAAAGAAGTTTGTCAGGAACGAGTGATTTTGATAAATTGTCAAATTTGACAGATATCGTATACAGGTCAGCACAGTCAGAGCTCAAAATCCAATGGATCGGACGAGACTTTCCCCTTCCCCAGCTAGTCAAATCTATACCTATCGTAAGTATAAAAAAAAATAAACAATTATCAATTTTTAAAAGATTACATATTCATGAATTTAAGCTTAATGATTAAGACAGCTTTATAATAACTGATATCTGATACTGGCAAGGCGCGAAAGGAGTAATATTATTTACTTCACGTGACCCTTTCTTATCATATTGCAGGATTAGTAAAAACGACACGTCATTCGAAGTTTTCTGACAAAGACGCCGCACAGTGGAGCGAGGTATAGGGAAACCCGGACATTTCAAAATAAAATTCAGTAATGAAAATTTTTTATCCGATTTTAATGTTTTATACTTTTTTGGAAAGCTTGAGCAATGGCCTTTACTGCATTTTATTCAAATATTTAATATTTTGTATTATAAGATGGCGAATCCTTGCTAAATAATATGTTTTACCGGCCAGGATTAATTAAAATACAGATATATTTATAAAGCTTAACTACAATTTTTTGATTCGGTGTTTTGATTGGAATGAACTTAAATATGCTTTTCTTAATTAAGAAACAAAATTAAGATGACGACAATGGGTATACCTGATGGTCCATAAAAACAGTACAAAAAAAACTGCGTTGTGTAGATAACCGATGAGGCTTTTATCTTTATGAATTTTTTGACCCGCCATTATGAAATCCAAGATGGCGGACAAAATCAGAAATCATGCTTGTTGCTTTAATTTTACGAAATTTCATAATGAAACAATTACTGGAAAAAAGCATTGTTCTTTTTTGGTAAAAAATTTATTAATCACCAAAAGCGGTGTAGTAGTTTTTAAGATATATCGATTTTAGATAGCTGCACAAAATATAACAAATAATAAGCCCGCTTGATTTTAAACATAAAAAAGTTTGTTTTTTTTTAGAAAAGTTCATTAAAAATAAACTGTAGTGTTTTTTTGTTAAATATTGTATTTATTTGTATTTCCCTTTGACCAAAGGTGCTAGCCTTACGAAACTTTTGAGTAAGATCTGAGGTTTCGCTACATGCGTAGGAGGTAACCAAGATCGAAAAAGTTGTAAGAAAATCAATAAACACTTTATTTCTGAAAAAGTTGGTTACCCACATAACATTACACGCTACTCAGGGACAAAACTTAATTCGTTTCTAAATTGCGTTACAAGAAATAAACGTGCCTAGTTTTATTGCTCTACTATCAGTAATAAGGAGACTACTACGCATACTCTGCACATCTATCCGTTGGTTGCAGCCATATACGTGTGAGCTTAAATATACGCCCTTGCAATGCTTTCGGCGTGCACAACTTTGTAAGCAGGCTGTCCTATATATATGCCTATACCTTTCTCTTTTACTCTCTTATGACTTTTATTGTCTCTTTCTGGCATCAAAGCTTAACGGTTCTGCACATGCGCGGCCATCGTCATCGGTTAACCAACCAAAATCCAAAGATAGCTGTGCAGTTGTCAAAATTTTTCTATTTGTATAAATATATGAATAGAAATAATTTTTAGGTATTTTCAATTTTTTTCCTTCAAATTTTAAGAAAAGATAGCTACCAACCTGTGGAACTTCACTTTTGTTGTTTGGCGGCATCCACAAACACAGCACGTCTTTTTATGCGGCAACATCTAAGTTCCAAGATATAAACAGTTTTTATTATAACTCGTACAAACTTTTGCGTAACCAAAGATTAAAAATATCACAATAAAAAAATTTGCATAAACGAAAACGCGGAAAACGACTATGTGTGATCAAAACAAATCAACAAAAATGGCGTCTCGACCGAAGGACGAAGACGAAGGTCGCGTAACCGGCCGCCTTGTAAAATTTTCGCGCATGTGCATAGACGCGGAGCTAAGACGGCTCCATGGCCTGCTCGATTTTAGATCTTGCTTACAAGTTTGGCCTGGGGCCTAATACATATATGGTTGCACCCTACAAAAAAGGGATACATGTATGACGTTGATGACTATTAGAAAAAATAAGGTCACTAAATTTATGCTATTTCTAGGTACTGTGAGAAAAAAAATCGACCAAAATTCAAAGAAGCTTATTTAACAAGAATCAGTCTAGATGTTGGGAGAAAAAAAAATTACACTGGTAATACTCACAAAAATATATATTTTTAAATTAAGTGTTTTTTTTCGGTAAAAAGAATGCAATTTCTACATAATCACATTTGTTAGCCATTTTAACTATAAAAAAAAAAATAAAAATAAAATAAATGGTATATGCCAATAAATAGAGGGGACTTTACTGAATACTATTCAGTGGTCTTTGTTTTAAGATTACAATATTTTGTTTATTCCGAAATGTCCGGGCTTTACGTGGGGTCATTCCACAGTGCGCCGCGACGTACCAATGAAATATTATGTTTTCACATTGTACTCAATACGTATTGAAAATATTTTCTTCTTTTTTTTTCATAGAGCATGTTCTCTGTTTTGACAAAGAGCGTGATATATGAAAGAACAAGATTCTTTAATAATTGGTGCACCCAGGAATTGATTTCGGGTGGTAGGGGGGAAAGTTAAGGATCGTCGCCTTAATTTTCCGTTTATTTGCGGAAACGTATAGCTCCAAGCGCGCTTTATTGAATGCAGAACTATTGGATGTTCAAGTGATGAAAAGTTCCCGACCATCCGCCCGACTAATTTAAAAAATGTTCTCCAGAAAAAACTTAATTTTAAGTAAATATATGACCATACTTGATACAAGAAAACAAGTGCTTACAAGCGCGGATATTTAAAATTGTTTACTTACCCAAAATTTGATGTGAAGATCATGTTTAAATGCGCCGCAGGCAAAATTTTTTAAAAAAATAGCACCTAAAATGCAATTAAAATTAAACTAAAATTGTAAATATTGATAGGGTTTTGTGAATTTGAATTTTTTATTTACCCTTAATTTGTTTGTAAAAATGCTAAAATGCGCCGCAGGCCAAAATTTTTGCGAAAATGACACTTAACATGCCCTTTTCTATACCAAATCGCAGATAAATGTTTTGATAAAATTAAATTAAAAAAAAAAGCAATTTAGGATTTTTGGTAAAAATTAAGTCCAGGTTTTCGTATTCTATTCCCTATATATTTTATTTCATTGTGCCAATTGTAACCAGGCTTCTCGCGGGGAGAGGGGGTGGGTTCAACACCAAACCCCCCCCTACCGCATGGTAGCACTAATAGTCCAAGAGCTGACACATAGTATGCTAGATGTTTTGGTGACCGCAGAAATTTTTTCAAGTCATCAGATCTTTGTTTTTGTATCCAGGCAATACAAAGAAAGTCTTAAATAAATTACGACCCAATAGAAAATAGATGTAGATAAGCTGCCACAGCTTCTTCGATAAAAATATGTAATGTAATCGAATATTTCGATTCTAAACCTTTATGCGGGGGCGCGCCCCCCCCCCACAAAGCCGTCACTGAGTTGAGATTTATTACTTTTTGTCCGATTTTTGAAAGTGATACTTCTCTGTACATGACAAAGATGTGTATTTATGGCAAATGTCTAAAATGGAGCACAGTGGCGCACAATTTTGGTGGGGGTGTAAAAAATGGGGAATTTTAAAAATCATGCGCCTTCTTGAAAAGATTCATATGATCTGAATCTTTAGCTTTTCGCAGAATCTAAAACTATAAAAATAAAACTTACGGTGTCAAAACTACGGCCAAAAAAAAAATGTACGGTTTGTTTCGGACCACCTTATATTTGAGTTTTCTTGAAAGGTCAGGATGGTGTTCTTTTTGATATTGAAATCACCTGCACTGTGAGCTACTCCTTAAAGAAGCTAGAATGGTCCAGAAACGTGTTAGAATAATCTAAATTGTGAAGAAAAGTAAATAGAAATTAAGTATTACCATTTCCATAAAAAAATCTATATTTTTAAATTTTTTCAACATATCTTTAAGGGGTAGCTCAAGTCCAGGCTATATCGTGGAAAGCACAAGAGCACAAAATTTGTTGACTTGGCATTTAGTTAGCACCTAAATAGTATAGTACGACTATAGATCTAACAGACTCATTTTAAATGCTAATCCCTTACCCTAATAATCACGTATTGTTCGAGGTGTGAAAGTAAATAAAAAAAGCTGTACACATGCTACCATTTCTGAGGATTACAGGTGCGGATTTAAAAATGTGTAATTATTTCTTAATAAGTACGCGAAATTTATCAACTTTGTGACTAATTACGAAATGTTATAAGATTAGGGTTTAATTACGTTACAAATTAATTTTGTTAAAATAATTGGGACAGGCTTAAGATACCAAGCTGATTTATAGTTTTTAAAATCAGTTAGTAGTTGGTGTTTGGTTACAAAAGAAGTTATTTGTCGTTAATTGTGATTGTATGAAAAATGTTTCGTCCGTGGGAGGAACAATCGAGTAAGTCACGTGGAGATACAGGGAACAATGGCGTTACAACAGAAATAAGTGATAAAAAACAATTTAAACGCGATATTTTGTCACTTGATACAGAAAAAAGTGGTATTTGACGTTTACCCTTCTTGAACGTGGATTATCAAAATTTTGTGCAGTGAAGAAAGCGGCAGCTTTAACACGAAGATCGGTAAAAACAGTGTGACGTGTATTAAACTGATAGTTGGGAGAAGAAAAAGGAAGGATTCTAACATTTCTAAGAAATTGGACATGGGTGATGTGCATCTCATTCGTAGAAAAATATATCAAATGTATAGGGAACAAATGATTGCTACTTTACAAACATTAATTCAAAGATTAAAAGAAAGATGATACAGGAATATAGTGTTGCCGTGAGACACACAAAATAAAAAAATTAATAAACGGCTAGTGATTATGGAATCGGCCCGTTTAAAAAATGGAGGATGGAATATTTAATTGCAATACACGAGTATAGAGAAAGTAATAGGGATATTGTTTATCTCGATGAAACTTGGTTTGACACCCATGAAGTTCCAGATAAAGTTTGGTTGGGTAGATTCGTCTGGTCACTGCACAACTAAAGCTCCATCAAATAAAGGAAAGCGTATCACAATAATTCATGCTGGAACAAAAATGGGTTTCTACCGAATGCGTTGGCCTTATCAGTCAAAAATATAAAGGATTGCCATACCGACTACCATGACGATACCAAAGCGGAATTATTTGAAGACTGGTTTAAGAATAAACTGTTACCCAATATACCTCCAAATAGTGTAATTGTGATGGATAATGCGAGCTACCACAGTAGAAGGCTAAATAAAGTTCCGTGTTCAAATGACACAAAACTTAACATTCAGGACTACATGTTCGAAAATAATATGTATTTTGAGGATAGCTGCACCAAAAAACAGTTGCTTGACATAATTGAAGCATTTTCAGTACAAAAACAATACTATTGTGATACTTTGGCGGAAGACATGGGCCGTACCGTGTTGAGACTTCCTTCTTACCATTGCATGTTTAATTCAATTGAACACATATGGCATAAGCTAAAAGCAGCGATTAAAAGAAATAATGTTTCGCCAATTTTAAATTCTTCTGTGGTAGCTTTAATTAGGTCGGCGGAATAGAATATTTTAAATAGAAGCTGAGAAAATTGCGTAGCTTATGTCTACAAAATAGAAAAATCATATGTAAATATAGATCTGCTACCCAGAGAAAAAATTATCATAGACTTTAATGAGGACAGTGAAACTGACTTAAGTTAAATATTGTTATTTTTTTTTTCTATCTCGTATTTTTGTGTACTATATATGTATGTACCTGTTAAACTCAATTTTATAAATTTAACTTGTGTTTGTGTTTTTTATTCTATGAGCAAAAAATTGCTAGACCGAACCGTCAATTAAGGTGATCCGTGGTAGAAATTCAGTGATCTATTACAACACTAAGTGCGCCCCAGCTTCCATTCGAACACCCGCTGAGTCGCAATAGATGCTTATCGGCCATGAATAATAATAAGTCTACTAGATCGATGATCAGACTATACTAAATTGTTCGCATATATATCAAAAACACCATCAACCACTTCTTTCGTAAAAACTCAAATATTTACCGCATCTAAAGTTAGTAGTAAACCATGTGGATTTTCAAAAATATGCTGAGAAAATAGGAAAATATATAATTTTCTAATAGAAATTGTAGCATTTAAATATCATTTAATTTTCTGGACCATTAAAATCACCCTACTACTTTTCTGGATCTTTTCAGCATGGTGCACTGCTATCTTCAACGGATAGCTAGTAGTGCAGTCTATATCTCCGAAAGTATAAAGAACACAAAATTTGGTAACTCGCCGTTTTATTTTTTTTTTATTATGTGTACTGCTAACTTTAGGGACGTGAATAAAAATACGGGTAACAAAATGACAAAAAATTAACCGAAATCATCCTAGTACACCTTTGCTTATTAATGTGGTTCAGGTTTGCGTTTGCAGTTTGGTTTTGCCAATCAAGATTCAGATTTTCAGAAGCGACATCCCAACTGCGGGCACAAACCTCAATTGCGTTTATTAATGAATAGGGTTTAATAACTAGCTGCTAGTAGCTGAAGCTGATTGGCTCTAGGGTGAGGTTTAGGGTGCACATCATGTCACATAAAAGGAAAATAGTTGCTTAAAAAATAATTGACTTAACTTACAATTTATTTTAAGATCTTTTGACGCCTTTGTGAGAAAATTGGAGAAGGGGCCGTTACCAAATGAATAAAAAAAATTGGTGCTAGAAAGAAAATTGTGGCTTTGAAAGATTTAAACTTTATAACAAAATTTTTGGGTAATACTTACGAAAACCAAAATCTAAAAACCGCATATTAATAGCTGCTTTACTTCAAAAGTTATGGTTTTTTAATATATTTTAACCTTTTTTCAAATAACTCGGAAACTAAACCTCCCACGAACTTGGACTATATAACAAAATTTTTAGTCCATATTCATGGAAACTAAAATCTGAAAACCGTATATCGCTACTTGTTTTTTTTCCAAAGATACAATTTTTTAAAATATTTTATCCCCCTTTTAACCCCTTCCCACCCTACTCCAAAGTTAATCAGTTCATGGTCAGCCGATAAAGAATTCTTGTATTAAATTTAGTTAAAATCGATTAAGGCGTTCTTGAACTATCGTGTATTCAGACAGACAACAGACCGACAGACAACTTTTTTTTTTCGTCGAAGGTGATTTGGAACTTTAGTAACTTATTTTTGATAAAATTAAGAAAAGTCAAAATTTCACGATTTTTATAGTCCCCATACCATATTGGTATGGTGGACTAATAACTTACGACGAAAAAATCGCAAACATATAATTTGGTTATGTACAGGTTCATCTTGTCTTTCTTTGGCTGAAATGGAGACGGTGAGAAGAGAGATAAAAGAACATAAAAGATAATAAATAATCTTGATGGTGGCGGTAGCTGTAATATAACAATTGAATTACTTTCGGTTGGTAGGCGTATAACTAATATTGATAGGCAAGTAGTGCGTGTTTTTAAATTTCTGCATGTTTTAGCTTTTCAGAAAAATATTACCCAATTTGTTTTCTGTTAGACGAAAAGTACTAAAAGCTTATTATTTCTATCTAAAAAGTTTAAATTAGGTGTCCATTACTTGGGAAATCCAAGTATTTTCAAATCAATTTTACAGTTCTCTGTACAGGATATTTCTGACCGTTTCTGACTTAATATGGCCGCGCCAATTTGAAAACAGCACAAAAAAATAAAGCAGATTTTTTTAAAAATAAACAAAAATTTCAAAAAAGTATTAAGATTCAAAAGAAGAACAGATTCCAATAAACAATTGAGACAAAATTTCAAACAACTTAAAATTTCAATTTTCTAGAAACATGCAGAAAATATTACCTAATAAACAAACTCAACAGCATTGCGGGTTCAAAAAAAACGATGGAATTTAGCGATATTATTGTCTTCTTAAATTTATTAAAATCCGTTTAAAATTCTAAAAAATAAAAAAATATCAAGACTAAAACCAATTAAAAAATTGGTGCTAGAAAGCATGGATAGTCCACCAAACAATCAATTATTTTATGTTGAAAGAAAATGGAAATATCTTGATAACTGTAGCTTTGAAAGATTTGAAACTTATAGCAAAATTTTTGGGTAATATTTACGAAAATCAAAATCCGAAAACCGCATATCAATAGCCGCTTTACTTCTAAAGTTATAATTTTTGTTATATATTTTAACGTTTTTTCAAATAACTCGGAAACTAAAGCTCCCACGAATTTGGATTGTAAAAAAATATTTATAGTACATATTCATGAAAACTTACTTCTCAAAACCGTATATCGCTACTTGCTTTTGTTCCAAAGTTATTTTTTTTTAAATATTTTATCCCCCATTTCTCCCCTTTTCCCTCTTCAACCCCCCCACCACCCTACCCAAAAGATAATCAGTTTATAGCTATTCCATAGAGGATTTTTGAACCAAATTTTTTTAACATCGATTTAGGGGTTCTTGAGTTATCGTATATACAGTCGGACAATAGACCGACAGATCAACAGACACCTTTTTTTTTTCGTCGATTACGGTATTTTGGAACCTTAGTAACTTGTTTTTGATAGTCAGTAAAATTAAGAAAAGTCAAAATTTCACGATTTTATTAGTCTTCCAATTATTTGAAGGAAAATGCGTTGCCAAAAGTAATTAATCACTTTAATTAAAGGCGGTAGAATTGTTAAATTAAAGCAGTGTTCGAATTCGAATCGAAAAGACCTTAAAATCTTCTACAGATATTACACTACTGCTTGGTACCTTCCCCCATTGTTAAAAAACATTAAAATGTATTTTTACTAACACAAATGTAAATTACAATAATCTTCTTAGTAGTATTAGGAAACAAACTGCATTGAAGTACTCGTCTGGAAATTCCAGCTTCGAATCCTTCATCGCCTGGTCCGTAAACATCCGTCCGTAGATGTGCTTTTTAATAAGCCATTTTTCGACCTTCAAAAGTAAATAACTATGTAAATTATGCTAAAACCCATTAAAACTCTCAAAATTAAATGAAGCAATCCACAAACCATTTTCAATCAAAACGTACGTCAAATTTGGTCATGTGTGTCACGAAAATTCTTATTGTTATGATTATAAACTAAATTGAATAGTCGAATTCTTAGATTAAACGTAGGTTAGTTTTAAGGTAGGGAATTTAAATGATTCAGGTAAGTGTGTCAAAAAAATATGATCTGCGACATACACTTAAACCAATTTTATAGTAGGTATTGAGACTATTATAAGTTAAAGTACCCAGGTTCCAGGTGCATTTTTTTTACTTTTGGAATAAAACTTTATATTTTTTCTGTGTAGTTCGATTAGTTGAGAAAAATATATGCTTTCATAATCACTTTTGGATAATATGACAGACTGAAACTTTTTAGATAAAATAAACGGCTGGCGGAGGTGAGCGAAATAATAAATTGGTTAGAGCTTAAATCAATCAACATGAGCCTAATTGTAAAATGAATAATTTCAAATTGGACCATGAGACGTGATTTATCAAAACGAGGTAATATAGAATTAGGACCTTCTTGTTACTTCGGCCAAAGTATGCAATTATAGTTTAGTTGATATAAATTGAATTTCTTAACCGAAAAACAAGTATTTATTTTGTTTTTTTTTTTATATTGATGGTTGACGTGGGCATATTGTGCGTGGCTATTTTGTTAACTTAATGTTTGCTTGTCAGATGTAGGATTTTTTAAAGTAATTTTTTTGCAATTTATTGTTTTATCCTATTTCTTTAGAGTTTTGAGAAGGGTTTATACTTATGACCAAATAAAATAATATTGAATATTTTGCCGTGTAATTTAATTCGTTTTATAATGTCAATTACACGAAATCTTACAATATCATCTACTGAAAAATAATCTGTAGATTTGGCACATATATATTAATAGTTTGAATGTTATTAATAGGATCGAAATTTGGTTTTGCAGTTTTATATTTTTCCAACATAATTACTTTGTTTATACGAGCCTCTTCAATTGCTTTTATGTAAGATCGTATACACACCACCAAAACCGATTTAGGCACTAAATCGATTTTATTTTAAAGCCATTTAAGAAAGCTTTAGCGCATTTCTTCCAACCTAAAGAAATACTCAACCCTGGTTTTCCGAAAAATATGTTGTTCCACTAAGTTATTTTATTTGTTTTCTCTTTAAACTGAAATATTTAATGACATTTAATGAAGGACATAAAAACTTCGGAGAAAGCGATTTTATTTTAGGTACGTGTAAACGTAGTAAATGTTTCTTGCTATTTTGACCCACTATAAGTCTTGATAGGTAGAAATAAAAAAAGGTTTTGTTTTACACAATGGATACTAACTTCGAAGTTGGCTCGGATTATATATTTATTTATTAATTGTGGTTTTTTTCATTTTTCTCTTAGTTAGTAAAATGTACTTAACCCTGATTCTCCTTTGTTTATATAGTATCTTATAAAACACCTCTAACCCGGGTTCCCTATTTAGTAAATAAAATAATAGCAATAATTATTTTGGTGGATCCTGTACGTTACGACGTTTTAACCCAAGATTCTTTAGAGCTGATAAAAGAAATTGTTCATACTTAACTGATACGATTTTCTTGCTATCTGTCAAACTGGAACCACTACCATTTAGACCTTATCTATTCTCTTTTTTTTTTAAAGTCGTTCTTTCTTTTTGTTATTGGAATAAAATTTGGTCTCCTGAACAAGCTTGATGTTGTTTAAATAAGCAATCTAAGGGACTATCATCAAGAAACATATTTAACACAATTGTCCATTTTGTGCTTATAGACAAAAATACTCCCCCGTAGCATTCCCCGGTTGCCCAAATAAACACCGTATCAAAATATCTAGCTGTACCTAACTGCACAAATAAATAACAACATTTCTATTTTATGCTGTTTACTTATTTTATCTAGAAATAATTAATTTGCTTTAGTTTGCCACATGACAATAAACAAAAGAAACCTACCAGCACGGTCATTTTTTACTTGTAAGAAATTGGAAATTATCCTCTTATTATCTAGATCGCCTTATTGCAACACCAAAAAATAGAATTAATTAATTGGCATTGCTATCACCCTTGGTAGTGCCTGACACCCACCACCAACTTTGTAGCAACACCTTTGTTTAATTAATATACATTTAGTATTGTCAATACCGTATCTAAGTCTGTTTTCCTACATATTGTAAGAAAATATTTTCGAAAATAACTTAAATACACGAAGTCTTCGAGCAAAATAGATTTAAACAATTTCTTGGAGCATATTTCCAGATAAGCAAGTAACCTCCGAATTCCCCTGAAAAGGCTAAAGTTGTATTAAAGAGGTCTCCCACGTTGAAGGGAGCATATGCTGTCCACACTACTTGTGCCATAGGAAACCAATTGTTGTCTCCGACGTGTTACTTAATTTCTGGGAACGTGGATTTTTTAATAAAAACAAATATCTTAGAAAAATAGAAAATAAAACAAAAGAAAATAATGAAGTAGCTCCCAGTGTAAGATATTGTCTATTGGGCTCGAAGAACAGTTTGAAAATCTATTTAAAGAGTCGTGCTGATATGTTAATACTTATTTAACGTTGTTAAACCACAATAGGTTCCACATGTTAGAAATATGCCCTTATGATTTATTTGCAAGTTTGAGAGATAACATCTCGTATCATAGGTTAACGAGTTTAAATCGAGTTTAAATCCCCGTTTTTTATAAAATAATTCCCTCCCCCAATTTCTTTTACACACCTGGCAAAAATTCGCGTGGTTTTTGTATATTCGGCTTTATGCTGGATTGTTGTTGGATTTTTATTCTTCGTAGCCTTAAATATTGTGTCAATATATTCAGGTGCAGAATATAATCTTATAAAACTTTATTTGTTGATTAACTAGATGACTGGCAGCGCTTCGTTCTTGGATGAAATTTGATTTTTTTAAGTGATTTACGCTTTGCCGTGCCTTTGCTTTTTATAGTTACCAGAGGCGTGTGAAAATATAGCCCTTATGAACGACGCCTGTATGCAATGCATTTCTTTCCCAAAATAACTCTGTCAACACCCTTAATACGAGATGAGTTTTCTGCGTAACTTGCTCGATTTAAACCACTTTTTGGTTTCAATATTTTACCTGAATTACTGACGTATTTTAATATCTTTAAAAATTTAAAGAAAATTTACAAAAAACTAGGGGACCCTAGTGTGGGACGTCTCACTTAAAAAAAAAACGTTTCGCTATTTGACATATTTTTCACGCTAAAGAGAGCTGTAAAACACAACAGCAATTTCTGAAGTTTATACACCTTACAATAATTGATATGTATATGTATAACAGCAATTTCGAACCGACGCCTGACGGCTAGTTTTTTCCCGTCGTAAAGTCAGAGAAAGTACTCACCCAGACACCGTGGACCATTTTCAATCCACTTTGGACAAACTTTTTCCGTAATTCAGTAAATGTCAGAAAAACTTATCGGCAATAGCACCAACAAGTAAAACAATGTGACATAACATCTTGCCAAAATTTGGCAAGTCATATTCTAATTGCCCGACTTAATTGATTGCCACTTAACTTGTTGGTGCAAAGGGTCCCTAGTTTTCTAAATTTTCTTATCCAAGAGGATCAAAAACTACTAAATTGATAAAATTTATGAAAGGACTCCTTTAATAAAGACGGCTTAAATATTACTTACTTAGTGGCGTATAAGACCCTATAATTGACACACAACTGATTGCGCGCGCAGTCCATTTATGATTCATGTATTTATCAACTTGTTTGCTTCAATGACGCGGTGGGGAGTTTGTGCAATTTTTGAAAGTTGAAATTTTTTTTTTTTATACCTCCAACAAAAACATGATTTTAGTAACTGTCTGCAGATAACTAAAGCATGGTTTTTTCGGTTACCGATGAAACTTTTCGGGTGCAGAAAGATTTCAGTCTGTTTTTTACCCAAAATTAAAGAGAAATAGCGGAAAATAGTAATATACAAAAAATATAATTATTCCTGCCTAAATATCAAGCCATTTTCGCTTTCGCCAGTTTTCACCAAGTATTTACGAAAAAATCATTTAAAAACATCGTTAAAAATATCAAACTGGCAAAGATTAAAATGTCGCAATAATGAACGTCATCGAGTAAAAAGGCACAGCACCAGCCGCCTTGAGTTATAGTGTAAAGATGGTGTGTTGCGAGAAGTGCTCTTCGTTTGAGATTTTTAAAAGTATTTTACTGTTTTTTTTTTGCATTTTTTGATAAAGGTATTAAAAGAAATAGTGTTAACAACTCGCGGCTAAACTGTGCTTTTTTTACGCGCGTTTTTAAATATCTCGTTACGCTCGCTATTTAAACCAACACTTGTAAAAAAAGCACTATTTTAGCCACTATTTGAGAAAACTACTATTTTATCATCGGTTTAGTTAAAATATTTCCCTGGAAACGGCTACACCTACATCCAGGTGTTGTAGGGTAAGTAGGTAGATAAAGCCGACTGAAGTTGTTTTGTTCTTGTGGGCTTAAAATAGTGGCGTCAGAAGAAATAAAGGCACCTATATGTCGACCGAATTTACACTTGATAATAATGGTGCTTTTCGAGATTGGTGCATATATTTATTTTTCACTGTGTAAAAAAAAGGAGGCAGACATGAGTCAATAACGATCAGGAACAGCAGGTGTTGTGTTTTCTGAAACTACGTTTATACTGTAAAATTAAAATAAAAATTGACCTATGAAGGCAGTGTAGGCGTTTATAAAGCACAAATAAAACTAAAAATGTGCATGGACAACTTTTATTTGTTGTGGTTAGTTAAAAAGTTATAGGGGTAAAAAACGGGGTATGGCAAAAAGGGCCTATAAAGGAGTCTAATTGCCAGTTCCACGGGAAGCCCCTATTGGGAAATCAAGATAAGCAAAGCGCCCTCTAACCTAAAGCCCCCAACTATCCTAAAGCCCCCGATACCATGGCAACTGCAGGTGTTTTGTCAACAAGGCCCACAGTAGGCAGAAGGGTATTTTTACGTTTTCTGACAGAAAACCATTCGAGGTTATGTTTATCTTTCAAAAATATTTTTTCAAAAACGAATATGAAACCACTCCGCGTGTGCGGTCGCCCGCCGAAAATGGCCTAGCGCTGCGCGAGCATTACCCCGAGTTTATCAAAGAACCAAGAGAACTTTACTGGCTCGCTGGAATTAATAGGAATTCGCCTAGAAACATTCCGATAACTTCACATAATTTTGTTTTTATTTTGATTCAATTTTTTTTAAAATTTAAATTATTGGGGCATAAGTTATGTGCAAGTTTACTAGTGAAATCTTAGAGGCCTAAGGATATATTTTAGATCCCAACAGCAGTTTCAAAAACACACGGATACTTGAGTATTAACAAAACAGGTCTGTAAAGCTCCATTTACAGGTTGAAGAGACTCTTGCTAGTCGTTGATGCTCCTGTTTAAAATAGAATATGATTATTTCGTTTAGCGTCAGCAGCCGATTTTTAAATCTGCATGCTTTTTAAGTTAACCTGTTGTCCTTAAATCAGTGGCAACAGCTAGCAGGAGTGTTTCAAATTCAATTATAAATGCACTTGTAAATGCAACCTTAAACACTAAACCCAGTTACTTTAATATGTAGTTGGGTAGCGTTTTTTTAGCAAGTAATTGTGCAGTAAATGGTTTTTTTTTATTTTAGTATCTTACTCAGTTTTTTTTATGAAAAATATCTGTATGTAGGCACTAACTAGGGTCCCTAAAGAGTTAAAATTTATGATCGCTGGAATTGCTAAAAAGTGCTGGGTTGGTTTGAGTTCAGGATTTGGGTGGTTTAGTTCCCGCTTTAGTTTAAAAAAATGAAAAAAGTTTCATCACTGGTAAATTTGAACTTCCTAGGGGCTCAGGTAAGTGCTAAATAGGTATCTAAAGAAAACTGTTTACTACACTAATACCGTTTAGCCTTAATATATTAAGTGAGCAGCATGAAATAATACAGTTTCCTTGCTGTTTTTAAGCCAATATTTTTTTTAGGTTAACCCTGAGGCAATGTAACTTACCCTCACCTTGAAGCCCTGGTTATACTGGAGTTAATTTTAACCTGATTTTTAAAGATTTTTACTAGGTTATGTTGCTTGAGTTAACACAAACTCGCTTTTGAGAAACCGGCCTTTAGTCTCTCTTGTTTTTTGAATAAAATAGGTTAGTGACTTGAAAATTGGAGAATATTAATCAGGAAAAATTCTTTAAAATATAAATAGTTGCTCACTCATCTTTCAAATAAATTAAATACACAGGATCAAATACTATGTGTATATGTCATAACTGGTGGTTAGTGAACACTTCTATGAAAGTTGAATCATGCACTGTGAACCTGCTTAGATTTTAAAACTCATAACACAGGAAAATAAAACTGCAGATTACAAAACTTGATTTTCTTTGGCTTGATACTTTTGTCTCTAACTTATAACTTAGATAACAAAACCAACCCTCTGCTTCTGTAACTAAAAAATTATTATGCAAAAAATCTTTTAAACAGTTTATAAACATGTGCCACTCAAGAGAAAATTTTTAAGAAATATTGGTTGTTCTCGCCTAAAGTGCAAAATATAGAAACAAAATTTAGAGATAGAATATTTCTTGTTATTTTTATTATTCTTTTAGGAGCTGTATATAACAACAAAACATATGGAGCAGTGGATACTTAGGCAACTACCTTAAATGAAAAAGAAGAAGATTCTAAAGTGCCACCACCCAGAGAAGAATAATAATCTATAAATTAAAAAGTCTACAATTTGTACCCAAACATACAGAGCAGTGGATATTTTGCCAACTAAAATGTATAGCAAAACAAGATGGTTCTATAGAGTCAACACCAAACAAAGAATAATAATCTATAAACTCAAAGTAAGTTTTTGCTTCTGATTTCAATTATATTTGGTGAAACTTCCTTAAATAAACAAAATTTATTATAGTCTAGATCCGATATCAAAAATTAATTTAACTCTTATTGTTTATTGCAAATTTCCTGGACCTATTTCTGGACATATTTTGATCCTCCCCTCATCTATTTCAATTCCATTAAAAAAAAAAGAAAAACTATACACAAAGAACAAAACAGAACAATTTTGAAGGGGGACACTCACAGATACTTTTTGGCTCTGTTGGAAATTTCATAGGGTAATTTTTATCTCTGGAATTTAAAAGGGGAAAGGTCTTTACTATTAATTATGTCAAAATTTTAAAAAGCTAGGATGACTGGTGTTTAAGATATTTGCTTTTAAATTTGGTATGGAATGAAGAAAAGGTTTGAACCTTTTCAGCAGATCAGTTTGACCACCAAAATTTAAAGGATAAAAGTAGGCTTATTTGGATGATATGTTTGAGAAAACAATCAGAAAAAAATCATGAAATGTTTATTCCCTTTTTTATTATGAAAAATGTAACTTTAAAACCAACGTTTTTTCCTGAATTTTGTGCAAGAAATTGTTTATTTGTCGCTCCTTGACAAATTTAAACTTAATATCTTGCATGTTTGTAAAGCAATTTAAACGATCTTCTAAATAAGATGTCATTCGAGCCACTTTTTTATATAATTTCTCCTGGAAAAACTCATATCCCTCAAGTCACCCCCAAAAAGCCTGTTTATGGAAAAAAATATATTAAAAAGTAATTTCTAGACTACTAAAATTGTATAATGTTTTTCAAGTGTTCACCAAATACTCAAAAACACTTCTGTTATGTTTTCGTTGAACATGAATTTGAATTATTTTAAGCATAAATCAAGGTGCCAATGGGCTTTTTTCCATGTTTGAAGGGAGCGCTTGATAATAAAGGTTTTTTGACGGATTTTGGTAGCTAAGGGGGTCTATTTTACGAATCCAAGTGATGAAACTCTGGCTCCTTTGGGAGAACTCCAAAAAATAAAACATAATATAGGCACCATAAGGGTTCTAAGAACAGATTTAACAGTAAACATTTTTTTAAATAAACACATCAAAAATGGACTATATATAAATCCATTTTTGTCGGAATATATATTTTTTTTGACACCCCAAATATTCCAGATGGCGATGACGGCGACTTAAAAGCACAAAATTTTCATGAGAAACTAGATCAAGTACACACGTATAATACATTAACCTCAGGATTCGTAAATGACAAAAAAACTTGTGACCTCAATTAAGAAATTTTTGGATTAACTGAATTCATTTTTGGTGTAAAAAAAAATTTTAGGGGTAATTTAAGGGGCCTAAGGGTGAGTTTTAGGGGTAAAAACAACATACTATTGATAGAAAGACATCACTTTGGAGATTCTGGGGTTAACTAAATTCATTTTGGGGGTTAAACAGTTTTTAGGGGTAATGTAAGGAGCCTGAAAGGGCAACATAAAAAATTATTGGTGTAAAAGATATGTGATATATTAATTTAGGGGTCTTTTGGGTCTTCCAAAATTCATTTTGGTGTTTCAATTATTACAATAGGGATTCAGACGAGGATTTAGAGGTAGTTTAGGGAAATATATCGATTTGGATATTTTTAAGTCTTCTAAAGTTGTATATATGTTAAGAGGTAATATAAGTTTGGGCTAGGTCCCAAAATTTTGTCCTAAGATCTTTTTATTGTCTCCAGATTTTTTTTTTATCCAAAGAATGATATCAGTGTATGTCTGTATTTGATCTGGTTTCTTCTAAAATGTTTGTGTCCCATCTTAAATATTTTGAGTTTTACAAGGGTATCAGAGTGGCATTAATCGGATTCATAAAATGTACAGCTGTACCAATTAAAATCAACTAAAAAAACTGAAATTAGTCAACCATGCATGCAAAATGTTTACTTTTAAAACTGCTACTAGAACCCTTAGATACTTCTAAGAATTTTTAAATCACATAAATGGATTAAGGGAACCCAAAAACCCCTGAATTGATGTATCAGATGCCTATATTTTGTTTTATTTTTTTTATTAGTTATTTTTAAAAAATGGTCACCACCTTGAATATCTGGATTCAAGTTTCCCAAAATCAGTAAAAAAATATCTGTTATCAAGCTCTTTCTTCAATTTTGTTGTTTTCTCTAAAGAAAATATTTTTTCAGTTCATACACATATACTTTTTTTTTTTTAAATTTCAGAACCTAACCACATGAAGCCTGATATTTGAAACTACAGCTACTAGTTTGCGGTTCCAAAGAAGGAAAAAATAACATGTTATTCTTTTCTTTTTTAAGTTAGATTTAATTTAAATGATTATTAATAAGTATTTTTGAGATAAGTTTTTAAATTAATTTATTTAATTGCATAGGTTTTTATAATGTTGTGGCCATAATCACCTCAACAAGTTGAGCCATGTGTGCATTTAGTTTTACTTCCAAGGACCAGATGCCCACCGGTGGACACAAATCCTCCACTGTTTTGTGACCATCGGTAGGCATGCGGTCCTGAGACGTAAAACAGAAATGCCCACATGTGAGCATGGGCAATGTGTTAATAGGAGGGTGTCACATTCTAAACACCAAATACATTTAATTATGTTTTAAATTGAAATATTTATTACACTCCATTCCAAATTGCTGCAGACCAGTTCTTTGACACTGACAATGACAGTTCCATTTAGCTTCTGTGTTTAATTATCAGCCGCCATATTGAAATGGGTCCGGAGAATTTGGAATGAGGTGTATATGTAAAAATGTAATTTTTCAGCATATTTTTTAAAATTTTATTATATATAGTTAATTAAAATTGCTAAAAATATTTCTACAACACAAAAATGCTAAAGTATTCTACCCATATAGTTGTTATTGTTTTGTGAATAACTAAAATATATAAAAATTGTATTGTTCATTCTGGTAGTTTTCTTGCCTAAATTCCAAAATCTGAAAATAAAAAAAATTAGAGGTAAACATTTGTCTAATTTAGCTACAACGCTTTTTTTAGTACTAGTAAGGAGTACTTTAATAAATGTTCACTTACAACCAAAACAGAACTCCAAAAAAGAGAAAGTATTTCTGCAACCCTATCTATGCCGCAACCTTATCTTATGCATTTTTAACTACATTGGGCATTGGTAATTAGAGTTTTAATTAAAGGATCTTTTATTAGGAAATTAGAGATTTTTGGACCTGTAGGTATCTCTTTCAGAAGCTACACATTTCAAATTTTTAAACAATAAATGATTCACTAACAGAAAACACAAGTTTACATAAAAGATAGCAAGAGATGTAACATTACATTTGGTACCTACCTATATGCCAACAAAAATAAATAGGTAGTATTTCTGTGTGTGCAAGCATATTAAATATTAAGTTTTTGGATTTTATTTGAATTATTTATTTTTGAGTTTGCACAAGAAGTAATAATTTTGGGTAAGAGATTTAAATGAAAAAGGCATCAGTACATAAGGTCAATAACAGAGTTTGTACAGAAAACCTTTAATTGGATTCTCTGATGTCTCCCAGTTATTCCTAACCATTTGTAAAAAACTTATAATTTTTTCAAGAATTTTGTATAAAAGAAAACAGCTGCAAAATTTTAGTTTGACAAATTTCATGATTCTAATTTGTTTTTAAATCAATTTTTTCCAGATGGGCTTCCAGATTTTCCTTGTTTTTGTATATTTTTTTGTCAAATTTCCTGACCTTTTCAAAGAATAAATTTCTCAACTTTTCTCGGTTTTTCAGTTCCATACATACTCTGACTGATTAAAATTGTTACAATAAGAATTTAAATTTTGAATTTTATATATATACCTTGAAGACAAGAAAAGCAGTGTCATTCCATCTTGATAGATTTCTTTCCTACAATAAGGCATGATTTAGGAAATCCCTGATACTGCAGCTAGTTTGCTTATTGCAAGGCTTATTGTATTCCTCATTGCATATTCTTTTCTACTGTTCACATAGGTGTTTTTTTTTGCCAGGTGGAGCAGCCTTCTTATTAGTATTTTCAGGAACCCTCCCTCCTAGACAGTTTCCTCAGGCCAGTATGCTTAATCTTGAACAAACGTGAGGGGAATTTCGCTCACCTCACCTCTCGGTCCTTTATCTTGGACACCTTAAATTTACAAAAATATTCAGGTCCTAATTTTATTTTCAACTCTTAAAAAGTGCATAGAGGTAGGTATTAAAACTGGACTTTCTCTAGCTTTACTGTAGAGAAAACTTAGAAATAAGTAAATGAGCCAAAGTGAGCAAAATGTGCCTCACTATTTTTTTGTATAATGTTTTTATTCTTTACCTAATATTTTCACTATAGTCCGTGAGCCCAGGCCTATGAAAATTTATGACTACCTCACCGTTGAGACTTTGTATGTGTTCTTCAAGATGTTCTAAGGGGTATTTTTAGAGACCCCTCCAAACTTAACCCTTAACTGAGCCCTTAAGTTAAGGTCCTTTCAACAGAATTTCTCGGAAATGTTTAAATTAGATAATGTGACCATGGGGTCAGTCCATATCAAGTCAACCAGGGTATTTTACCACACCATCTCCGATGTTGATGATTTTTAGTATACATGTTTTTCCTACCAAAAAACTGGAAAATCCAAAATTTCAGACTTTTTTGACCAGTTGTTTATTTTGAATTAATTTTTGAAAATCGAAAAAGTCACTTATTTGTCCTTAACATGTGCGCACAAAATTAGGAATATCCAAAGAACCACTTATAATAGAAAAGTAGGTGAAGGTTCATTTTAAAGCTCTTATAAAGACCTTTCATATGAGAATATTGCATAACATATATTGAAAAAAAAAATAAAAAAAAAAATTTTTGTTTTTTTTTTTGAAAAATTTCAAAAAGGCCATTTTTAATTTTTTTCAAAAAATTATATTATTCTCTTTAAAGTGTTATTAAACTATTCACAAAATTTTGAGATGGACAAATCATGGGTTCAATGTGAAAAAATTTATTAAAAATGTCACATGCATGAAAAATCGCCTATAAATAGACAATGCATTTTGGTAATTAGAAGAATATAATGGGGTTTAAAGCGATATTATAAAAATATTTAACAATATTTTATTTAATAAAAAATTATATCCTACTTTTCATTCTGTATCAGTAATCAGATTAACATTGCCCCCCATTGTAATATTTACTTACAAAACCTCTTTTCCACCGGAGACGTACTATTGGATGTTCCAATTCTTAGGAAAATATGCCTGTATAAACCTGCCAATACTTTTGTGAAATACTGCCTGTTTATTCCTGTTTAACATTAAGGACACACCTCCTTCATTTTATTGGTCTGTTTAGGTACATTGTGGGGATTTGCTGACATGAAAATTCCTGCATAAATTGATTTTAAATTTTTGGCAAGTATCTTCCTGATACAGCTCCAAATAATCGATACATAATAGTTCGACTGAAGGTTTATCAGAAGTCATCTCTGTGTAATTTTAAAAGTTTCAACTATGGGTGAGGCAAGTGGATGGACTAAATATAAAGTAAAGTGCTGTGATCCACTAGAGTTAAAAATCAAGCATTTTGGGAAATTAAGAAATGTGACCAAGTGGATGTGCAGTTACAAAAATGTCAAAATGGGAATGGAAATCTGTGATGGTTGTAGACTAAAGCTTTCAAAGGAGTTTAAGGCATCTGAAGAAGATGAGGCAGGGTAAGTAACAAATAGTATTTTTTAATATAAAATTAATAAACTAAACCAATTGCGTCAAGTACGGAGTGGAAAAATCTCATGGCATTATTTTGCATGGCATTTTGAGAATACAGACATTATGTACAAATTTCTTGGCATTATGTACACATTTTGGGTCAGCTGTTACCCCCTTTTTAAGTTCTTATAAAAAACTAACTTTTTAAATTTTTTTAGACCCAGTCAAGTTCCAGAAAATGATCCAGATTTTCAAGATCCTACTGAATCATTTACTCTTTTAAACAAGTCATTGGAGCTTCTTGGTGTGTCGCCGATTAAAAGAAAAAATGTATACAAAGAAAAAATTGATATTGTACAGCATACAATTGCGAAAGCATTTACAGAGGAATCAGATTCAACGCTAGTAAAGGAATGCCAGAGTGACGAAAGTGAAATGATTAAGCAGTTAAAGGACAAATTTTTAAAAACCGAAAAGAGGAGTGAGAAAATACTAGTTTTATCATGTTTACCTCAAAGTTGGAGTAGAAAGAAGATTGAAGAAGAATTTGGAGTTTCTCAATATTTGGCCAGAGCTGTAAAACAGTTAGTTAAGGACAATGGGATATTATGTTCTCCTAACCCCAAACCGGGAAAGACCCTTAGTGATAGAGTGGCCCAAATAGTGGTAGATTTTTACCAAAGGGATGACATTAGCAGGACCATGCCAGGTAAAAAAGATTATGCTGTTATCAGAAAATATGGAGCTGAAAAAGAATATGCACAAAAAAAATTAGTCTTAGCTAATTTAAAAGAAATTTATGCATTGTTTAAAACTGAGTACCCCAATGAAAAAATTGGGTTTTCAAAATTTTGTGAACTGCGACCCAAAAACTGTATACTGGCAGGAAAAAGTGGGACTCATACTGTATGTGTATGTACTATACATCAAAATATAAAACTAATGCTCAATGGCTCCAAATTAAATAAGCTATATGATGAAAATAACAGGCCTCTTGCAATATCTTATCATGATTGCCTTTATAAACTAATGTGTAATCCACCTTCAGTGGACTGTTTTTTAAGCAATAGATGCAAGCAATGTCCTGGAGTAGAACAGTTTAAAAATACGTTAATAGAAAAATTTGAGGAAGAATTAATTGATGAGGTCTCATTTAAAAAGTGGGTCTCAGTAGATAAGTGTACTATGGAAACCGTTGTTAAGAAAAGTGATGATTTTGTCCAGGAATTTACTGATGATCTTGTAAAACTTAAATCACATTCTTTTATTGCAAAAATGCAAAAAGATAGATACAATGAAATAAAAATTAACCTTAAACCTGGAGAGTCTTTGATCACTTGCGACTTTGCGGAAAATTATTCCTTTGTTATGCAAGATGAAGTCCAGTCTTATCATTGGAATAACAGCCAGGCAACCCTCCACCCTTTTGCCATTTATTTTCTAAGTGATGGTAAACTGCACAACCTGAATTATGTGTTTATTTCGGAAAGCTTGACACATAATACAATTGCATTTCATTTATTTAAAAAAAAATTAATGCCTGATTTAAAAATCAAAATACCAGGACTTAACAAAATTTTTTATTTTTTGGATGGATGTGCTGCGCAGTACAAAAACAAAAAGAATTTTCTGAATATATGCCTGCATAAAAAAGATTTTGGTGTTGAAGCAGAGTGGCATTATTTTGCCACCTCGCATGGCAAAAGTGCCTGCGATGGCTTGGGAGGAACTGTTAAAAGACTTGCTGCCAAAGCCAGTTTGCAGAGGCCCTATGACAATCAAATAATGACACCTCTACAATTGTTTACTTGGTGTGAAGAAAACATATCTGGCATTGATTTTAAATATTGCACAGAAGCAGATTATACAAATCATGAAATAATTTTGAATAAAAGATTTGCGGAAGTCTTAACAATACCAGGGACACAAAAAATTCATGCTGTAATTCCTCTTACAGAAAGCACGTTTTTGGCAAAACAGTTTTCTACATGCTTAGAGGTCGAAACACATAATCTTTTTAAAGGTGGAAGCATTATTTTGCAAAATATCGAGTCAGGGTTTGTCACTGTAGAATATGACAGTGCTTGGTGGCTGGCTTGTGTCTTGGGGAAAAATAATGAGAGCGGAGAACTGAAAGTAAGCTTTCTTCATCCACGAGGACCTGCCTCATCATTTTTTTACCCAACACCTCAAGATATTTTAATTATTAAACCAGAAAGTCTTACAAAAAAAGTTGAACCCAACACTGCTACTGGCAGAACTTACAATGTCAGCAAAAAAGAAATGTCAGATTCATCAGAAATTCTTAAAAGAAAGTTAAAAAAATAAATTTAAGGTATATAGTTAGTCTTAGTGTTTTCTGTCTAATTTTTATCAACGAAGTAGAAAAGTTTGTTTATTTCTTTTGCGAGTTTAAAATAAAATAATTTGTAGATAAAGCCTCTGGGTATTTTTTAAAACCTGTATCCATCCAACAAATTTATTTTAATATCCAGTGCACTATTGGTGCTCCTAAAATATGTTTATTTTTTTAAATGCATGATTTTTAATGTACTTAATATTTTTGATATTTTTTTTGACATTGAACCCATCATTTCTCCATCATAAAATTTTGTGGATAATTAAGTAACACTTTGACCAAAATTATATATTTTTTTCAAAAAAATTAAAAATTGCCTTTTTGAATTTTTCAATTTTTTTTTTCAATTTTTTATTTTCAATTTTTTTTTTTTGTTAAAATTATGTTGTGATATTTCATAAAAAAGAGCTTCAAAATGACTTTAAAATGAGCCATTTATTACTTTCCTAGTGTAAGTGGTTCTCGAGATATTGCTAGTTTTGTACATTCTTGTTAAGGTCAAAATGCTGACTTTTTTATTTTGAAAAATTAAAAAAAAAAAACTACGAATCAAAAAAATCTAAAAATTTGCATTTTCAACTTTTATGGTAAGAAGAAAATATATACCAAAAATCATCAAAATTGGAATTGGTCGCGTAAAATTTTTGTGATTTTTTGGTTGATTTGATATGGAATGACCCCATGTGTTTTAAATACTTATAAAGCAATCCTTGAAAAATCAGCTGTGAGGAGCTTAATTTAACTTTTCAATGCTATCAAGAGGGGCTTAATGACAAAATATATTTTTTTGACAAAATTTTTGTCCATTTCTTGTTAAAAAAGTTACAAATTTAAGTATATATATGTTTAAAATATCATCTGAGTGGACATAAAAAATAAATATTATGCAAAGTCCGGCAAGGTCTTAACAGTTTAAGTTATGGGCTGTGGGACTATTAATTTGTATGGTACCTAATTCCACATATGTTAGTGGTAGTCAAAAAGGAAAAACATACTTATTATATATAGGTACCTACATAAAATAACTTGTTTTGCAGAGGAATAAAGGCGTATTTAGAGTTCCGTAAGGCAAGTGGTATGAGGTAAGATGCAAGGAAAATAAACAATAACAAATGCATGCTGCTTTTACTGCATACCGCTTGTGGCTTATGGAACACTTACTTTGTTTATATAGGCCTCTTAAAGCGCTTTTATATAAGGATGGTTTGAAAATGTTGTCATATAAACACCACTAAAACCGATTTAAGCACTAAATTGATTTTATTTGGAAGCAGTTTATCACTCAAAAAAAGCCCATTCAACACCATTCTCAACTAAAAGGTCAGTTAAATTCTACGGCCTCAGTGCCCTTTAGCCTACTGTGGCTGCCATTTTTATAACCAAATTGACAAGTAAAACGTAGATTTTCTGTCAGTTTGGTGTCAATATGGCATTGATCATAGGCCAAAGGATACTAAAATGAAAATGAGTTAACTGGTTGTTTTAGTTAAGAACAGTGTTGGCCCATTTTAGGGTCGTTATAAACACTTTAGTGCATTTCTTCTAACCTAAAGAAAATACTAAACCCTAGTCTTTCAAAAAATCTGTTGTTAATTAATTAATTAATTAATTATGTTGTTTTATTTGTTTTTTCTTTAAACTGACATTTAATGAAGGACATAACCCTCGAAGAAAGCGATTTTATTTAAAACCATCAATATATAAAAGCGCTTTTAGGTGCATATAAACGTAGTAACTGAGGACAGCAGCATATGCTTGCTATAGTTATGGAACTCTGAATACACCTTAAAAGAATCTAGAAGGAAGAAATTTCCTTAAACTAAAAATGAGTACCTAACAACGTTGCCTAGTCCCTTATAGTTATTTCAAGGGGTAATTATGCAGTATACAGTTTTCTGCCATTTTTGATTTTTTTTTTTAATTTTTTTCACCAAAACAACCCAATCCAACACAGTCCAACCCAAAACAATGAAAAAAACATTACAACCCCCCTCCAGGCACCCTTTTTTCTCTTTAAAAAAAAAAAATCGGGCGCAGCCGGATTTGGGGCCCTAGGGACTCTAGTAGGTGCCCCCATAAAGAATTTTTCATAAAAAATAAAAAATGGCAGAAAACCGTATAGTGCATAATTACCTTCCAAGGAAAAACCAAGGAAAAAACCCTTATAAAGACAACAATACTTATTCAAAAAATGTATAGTCAACCCGAGGTCTTACCTTAAACATTTGCTTCCTTTTATTTTTTCTTGATCCATTGCATATTTTCGGAGTCTTTAAGCACACTAAGAGGCAAATAATGAACTACATTAGCAAAAACCGAGGGACAAATAGAAAAACTTATTGTTTTTGCCTGAAAAATAAACAGGCAGTCACATGGACCTAAAGGTTTATTTGCGCGGTGGTACCGTACAGCGGCGGTAATGATGATGCAAGGCAATTTCGGGCTACAGCAACGAATCATGAGTTACACGGAAGCGAAAGTAAAAAAAACTTATGTGCTTTAGCAGCGCGGAATGCGAAATCAAAATAAGTAAACTATCGCCAAATTTTTCGCCCGGTGCAAAAAAAGCTCTGGTGTCCCACTGTGGACAAAAATAAATAAACTCTCCGCGTTGCCATGGAAAACAAATGCAATGACGTAAAGTTTTGCAAAAAAATCAGGTCGCCACGGTTAAATTGATTTCCCAATACTACTACTACTAGTTATAACGTTATTAGACACTAGACACTTAAAGTCAATATTTCAATGTATCGGTATACTTAACGCGTTCGAAACAAAGTCAAAATAAGCTACATTTTTGACTTGCTCATGCCATGTTTCGAACGATGCCTGCTTCTTTGACGCGTGTGATGACAGAATCTCGTTGCGTACGGAAGGATGTACGTATCGTTAGGGACCCACAAACGTACGCAATGATTTCAATCAGCAGTCCTGTCATCGCACCCTTCAAAAAAGCTTGCATCGTTCGAAACATCGCATAAACAAGTCGAAAATGTAGCGTATTCTGACTTTGTTTCGAACGCGTTACGTCTACGTGTCTAGTAGACACTTAAAGTAAATATTTCAACGCATCCGTATCGGTATACGTAACGCGTTCGAAACAAAGTCAAAATACGCTACATTTTTTACTTGTTTATGCCATGTTTCGAACGATGCCCGCTTTTTGGAAGGGTGCGATGACAGGACTGCTGATTGAAATCGTTGCGTACGTTCGTGGGTCCCCAACGATACGTACATCCTTCCGTACGCAACGAGATTCTGTCATCACACCCGTCAAAGAACCAGGCATCGTTCGTCGTATCGTATTTTGACTTTGTTTCGAACGCGTTACGTATACCGAGAGAGGAGGAGAGGACTACCGTTTTTAGAGTTGGGTTAGCTTTTTTTTTTTTGGTGTTAAGTTGTGTTTGCTTGGGCGGTGTTATGTTGGTTGGTTTTCTTGTGAAAAAGTGAAAAACTGGTTTTTGTGTTTACCAAATATTATATTAGAATGCTGGTAAATGACCTCGTAAGTCACTGATGCCACATTTGTGTGGATCTACAGAAGTTGTGTGCTGAGAAATTTATGGCTATTTACTTATATTTTCAATTTATTTAGACCTAGTAAAAGCAAATATATACAATGATAAATTTTATTTTTTAATTTTATTTTTCAGATGGACGCTTGATGGAAATTTGGTTGCTTTTTCCCACCATTTTTGATAACATCTTTTGAAGACTGTAGGGTAAGTAGATAAAGCAGATTAATTTTTTTTTGTTCATATTTGGTGGGGTCAGAAAAAAAATGCACTTGTGACCATTTTCTTGACACAAAAATCACGTCATTTACGTAAACATAATTAATTTAGGTAAAAATTTTAGTCTGATCCAAATCTGGAGGAGATTTCAGGGGATGAGATACCTACCTAAATGTAGACCCATGAGCAATATTTACTAGATATTATTTTTTATTATTCGAAAGTTCCAATTTTTATTTTCCCTATATTTTTTTGTCTAAATGAATTAAATTTATCAGTACATAATTAATTTTTCTTGAATTTTTTGATAAGAATTTTTGCATAATGTAGTAAATTTTACTTTAACATTAGCAACAATTTAAGGATTTTAACCTTTCAGCTTTTTGTGAAACTACCCGAAAGAAATTACTGTCCTGATAAGGTTAGTAAGAATCGTAAATTTACCTGTGGTTAATCTCCAAATTTATATTTCAAATCGACTTTTGATGGATATATGCGTTTTAATTTTGAAACAAAAAAATTGATATCTTTGGATAACTTTACATGAACAAATACAATCCTCCTGGTGAACATCTTAAAATCTAGACTTTACAGGGCAAGTACTATAAAATGCAGGAACCGTTTTTTAATTCAGTTTAAAGGAAAATTGAGACGCTATCTAAAATGATGATATTCCAATATTCACACATTAGTTTGCCAAAAATGTTGGCATAATCATTTTTTTTTGGTTTTTGCCGAACTTTTAAATTATGTATTACGTATATTTTTTTTATATCTGTTACTAAGGTTAGACATTACTTTTCTAAAATTTTGGTATTATCTTTTTTTTTTTAAATAAACTTAGTTTTTTCTAAAGTTTTTGCTTTTCAGCATTGTATTCAAAAGTCTAACACATTTTTAATAAAATTTTTATCTGTGCTATTTATATAGTTCTTTTTATCAAAATCAAATATCGCTTTCTAGCAACTAAATAAAAACTCATAAAAACTGATTAAAAAAATGTATTCTGTTTTTTTTTAAGTACCATCATGAATTCAAAACTTCATCCGAGTAAAACAAACCATGTTTTTTTCGGTCTTTATATTGTTATAGCGAACTCATTAAGGATTCTGCAGAGGAGAGAGAAACATACCGACCACCAAAAAGAATAGAGTTAAACATAAGCATATGTATGGTAAAAATGCGATATACGAGTCTTAATATCCTGATGTACTCTACTTGACTTGAACTATATTTTTAAACGAAAATCTCTATCCTGTATGTGATATCTATATTTTTTGGAGCCAAATAAACATTAGAATTGGTAGAACTTTGAATGGAAAGCAAATTTTTTAAAATTTTTATAAAAAAAAACTGTTAAAGAATAAGCTTTTATTAAATGCACTCAAAAGTAGGAAATAAGTTTTAATCTTTTTTATAACATAATAAAAGCGATGAGCGCAGAGAAATGTTAACTTTAGTTATCGTATATCGGTCACATCGACGATTCACCTAAGAAAAAGTTAGAAAAGAATAGAACAAGACTTTAGTTCTTTTGTAGTTCTCTCTTTGTCCCTCTAAAGTTAAGATTTTTAATTTGCGCCCATCGCTTTTATTATGGTATAAGAAAGATAAAAAATTATTTTCTACTTTTATAATATGGTGTCACCAGAACTATAAATGCATGCCAAATTTGAAGACGTATAAGTTAGTTAAAATAGATTAGCAAACGATGAACATAAATCGTCCATTTTGAATCCGCCATATTAAATTTTCAAAATCTGATTAAAAATTCGTTATCTCCATCCCTAAGTGCCCCAACACACCAAATTTCAACGAAATAGGGCGTACTTCAACTGAACCCCCTCCACCCCTTCAAATAAGGCGGAGCTATCAATTTCATCACACTTTATTCTTGTGTTGTCACCGCAACTATAGAAGCATGCCTAAAAGAGATCTGATGTCGGGAACTTGGTCAAAATTAAGTTGCAAGATTCTACCCGAACAAACATTTACCTAGATACATTGCAAGTTAAACAAAAGCTTGTAAAAAAACAAAGATATGACTCGGAGCACTTTTTTGATTTTTTGCTGAAGTTTCTTTCTAAGGCCCCCGATCCAAATATTTCGAATTGTTGTGCATTGTTTTTGTCAACAATCTGATTGTTTCTGATTTCTGTTAAGATTTCAAATTGAATAGTTTTGGAGCCATTTTATACTAACGAATGCGACATTTTTACTCAAAAGAAAGTTATTATAAGGTCGTATATTTAAAGCAAGAAGCAAACTTCCACCGAAGACATTTATTACAGCCTGTGGGATTGAAACTACTGACATTTGTTTTTGAGAAAAAAACGTATGTTTTCCATAAATTTTAATTAAAAGAGAGACTCGTACGATGTCGCGACCGTTACCCTGGTTTTATCCAATTATGTCCCAAAATACTTTTTTTGAATTTAATGAAAGTTTTAATCCAATACACTGCAATAATATTCTTTGGTGGAAGTTTGCTTGTTGCTTAAGGATACACGGGTAATAACTTTAGGAGGAAGAAATCAACGAAATATTTTTTCAAGTAAACCGGTTAATAAATTTCGATCACGAAATAACCCCCTAAGTTCCACTCGAATTATAAAACTAACCTTAAAAATAAAAAAGTTTTCTTTCCAAATTTTAACTCTCCGGAGTCGCAAAATTATAGAAAACTTGCTATAGTGAAAAATTATCGGTGTTTTTAAAGCTCTGCAGGTATTACCCCCAAAAGTAAAACCTAAATAGGGCATTACATCAGCACAGCAAGCAAATGATATCTTTTAGCAAGTCAAGAAAAATTTACTTCTAGGTTTGGGGACAAAACTACATGTCATAAGACATTACTGTTTTACGGCTGCTACAATATTCTTGCCTAATATTATTTATAAAAAAAATAATTCTAGTAACTAATATGACAACAGAGATATCTTCAAAGAAATAGTTTTAATTAGCTCAAAGGTTTGGATAATTAAGTTATTTTGGTGGCAGGCACATTACATGCCATAACAAATTCTAGTCACAATTTAGGGTTGCTTTATTACCTACAATAAAAAAGCATTGTAAACACCAGTTTAGTTAATACCTGGGGGAATATTTTCAATTCCTCTAAATCTAAAGATAGATCTAAAGCAGGATTAAGATGATTTTGAATTTGTTGGCTTTTGTGGTATGTGTTAGTTTTGTCTACTATTTGACATAGATATTTTTAACATAAAAAGCTTTGATTTATACCATACTGAAATGGTCCATTTTTCGAACATATAAGTGTGTCTGAAAGATAGCCTACTACAGTACTAGTTCGTGGTGATAATTTGCTTTTTTTAACTTATTTATAAAAAAAACTTTATTAGCGGGTTACTAAACGGACAAAAAAAGTCTTTAAGTTGATAGATTATAAAATACACAAAAACTAAAATGCTAAACCTGCTACTATGATAGGTCACTTTTAGTGCATGGGCTACTATGAGTAAAAAGAGAAAAGGCGGCGTTTTGTGATAAAAGCAACAAACTTTGCACTGTTATTCTTTGGACCAAAATAATCGATTTGACCCGCAGCTCTTCTTCCAAAATCTGTGCAGGCGCGGTGGAGAGGGGGGGGGGGTAAAAACTGGAGGGTTTATATTTTCTTAAATTTTAGTTTGTTGTATATAATCATGACTGATGTCAATCTATAGGTTTTCGATGATGGCCAAACCGAAAATTACCACCTCCAATCGTCCTCAAAGGGGTTAAGGGGGTGTTAAAGCTCCTATTTGGGCATTTTAATAATACAAGTGTACGATTTAATTAAAAAAAATAAAATAAGGTAGAATTGTTAATAATTTAAATATTTTAACTTATATCACTTAATGTTCGATCAAAACTCTTCTTCCTGTTGAGTAGGTGGAAAGGGAGGGGGTAAAAATTAAATTAAAAAAAATAGTTTGCTGGATATTATTGACATAGGTATTGATTTACAGGTTTTCGAGGATGGCCAAACCGAAAATAACAACCTTAGTTCATTTTAAGGTATCCGTAAGGAGTTATATGAGGGGGTAAAAGTTGCAATTTGGGCTTTTTAATAATCAAAGGGTAAGATTTTAATAAAATAGTAAAAATTGGCATAGGATTGTTTATATTATTAAAATAAAAATACATCTTTATACATAAATAGATACCTAGTTTATTTGTTCAAATTTTCGTTTGTACTATCGTCGTCACAGTCATTTCGCAAATGTGGTTCCTGTTAATATAGGCTGAAAAATAAATTATAGGTTGCTGGATTGCTACGAAGCTAAGAAAATTTACTTTATTACTTTATCAAATAGTTACTTATCTTATGTTGCTACAAGCCTCTCTACATTTTTTGCATGCAGGGTTGCAAAGTAGTTTGTTCTTTTTGCAAAGACATCTTAGAGTGTCGCATTGTGTAGTGCACTCACATCTATCCAATGCCAGATAAGTCTCCCATATATTTGGTTGAGCAGACCGGTTTCCACTTTTCTATATTCTTATGTATATACCTGAGGTGAGGTTAATTCGGCAGTTTCTAATTTATCACTTGATCTACCCCGAACCTGTCCTGTTGGTTGTCAGCTTCAGTTGATGGCAATAAATTCAACGGCTTGCTTTGAGACCCAAATAAATGTTTTCTTGCCTCAATATTTTCCAGACCTTTTAGACATTTCGCCAATCTGCATAGAAGTTTAGGAAATTGTAGAAAATGCTTCAGTGAATTCCTCAGTCCATACCTTTCAACACGTCCGTTTGCCTTTTTCCACGAAAAACGAAATCGTATCACAGCCAGCGAATGCATGAATTCCTCTTAGTTTCTCGGATGTCTCTTTCTTTAGAGTAAGAGAAATTAAATGTGGTGGAATAACATGGCTCATTTAATTTGTAATAAAATAACATTGTCAAAATCAAAACGTCTGTATCACAGCAACGGATAGGATTAGAAAATACGGCCATCAACTTTCCCTAAATCTGTGCAATCCATTTGGTTTAGGTCTGTTAAATTTTCATCTTTAGACGTTGTGATGTTTTCAATATTGGTTACGACTTGCCACTATGGTAATCCATTTAAAACAGCCCAAATAATGAAATAAATATTTTTTATTTTCTGCGTTTCGGAGATAATCTGGCCATTCGCTGGGTAGCAAATCTGTAAGCAAAGTTTCTAAATAAGTAAGAGTTATAGTAAAAATAATGGACATACCAGGAAAAAAAATATTTACCTTTTGTCGGCAAATTCTGACGTCGGATTTCGGATCCCCTGCTGTCTCTTGTTGCCTTCTTTAGGCTATTGGGGTCGTAAAGATCACAGGTAAAATCGACTCTTTTAACTTGTTGACTTAAGCTAAGTTTTAGAATATAAGACTTGGTGTAAATCAATACCCAAGTCGATAGTGTCCAACAAAATATATATTTTTTAATAAATTCCTCTTTAATTTTACGCCCCTCACCTTCTACCTGCCCAACAGGATGGAGAGTGATATAAGTTAAAATATTAAATTTATTAACAATACCATGCAAATTTTTACTAACAGCTTATACGTTTTTTATTAAAATACACAAATTGAAGCTTTTAATTCCTCTTCATCCCTTAAGAAATCCCCTAAAATGAATGAAGGTGGTTATTTTTGGTTTGGTTATCCTCGAAAACTTGTAAATCAATACCATGTCGAAGATATCCAGCAATTTTTTTTTTTAAATATATGCTCCTTTAATATTTACCCCCTCCGTTTCTACTTACCCAACAGGATCAAGATTTTTGATAAAAAATGAAGTTGTACGCATGTTTTTAAATATTTTGTTAAATCCTACACTTTTATTATTAAAATGCCCAAATAAGAGCTTTAACACTCCCTTAACCCCTTAGGGGCATCGTAAAACGAATGGAGGTGGTAATTTTCTAAAACTAACTAAAACTTAAGAAAATATAAACCTCTCCAGTTTTTTACCCACCTCCCCACCGCGCCTGCACAGGTTTTGTGAGAAGAGCTGTGGGTCAAATTGATTGTTTTTGTCTAAAGCACAACTGTGCGAAGCCCATGCACTATTTCAGAAGTGGTAATAAGGTAAATTTATATTTTTGATGTGACACTTAAATTAACTATTCTGAGTTGTTAAGGTCTGGCTGCATGGAATACATTTTTGCATTGCCAATAAAACCTTCTTTACGGTTATTAAATAAAATAATGTAGATGCAGACGTGACTAGCAAGTTAAACTATTATATCTGTTCGACAAAGTTATCTAGGCTCTAATTTTACTTTTTAAGAAAAAGAATTTAGAAACCCTAATTGAGGAATCTGGTTTAACCAGCGTGGAACTCCACTTAATCTCTTTTAAAAATAAAACGTTTGTTCAGGTAATAAAAGCTTTAGAAGGGGAAACCTCTATATAGTTCTAAAATATTGCCCATAAAAAAACAGCTAAATTCGTAAATACAAAATATAGTCAGATTTCATGAAAAATATAATTAAAAAAATTAGTAGGCGATTAAGGATCTAGGTATGTAAAGATGGACGTTATTTTACAAAATTATGGAATACACTGTTCCTTTAATTCACATGACTTAAATAGATAAACAAAATAAAAACAAAAAATCAGAGCAGGCTGTATACATTTCAATAGCATACTTTTAATAAGTGGTTGGTTTTGTTGAAATCCTTAAATATCTCAATACTATAATTATAATAATTTATTTGTAGTCCAAAAACAGGATGTAAGTAGCTGTATGTAAATAACCAAACCTAAAATTGAAGAAAAATAGGACTTTATCGTAAAATTGAGGAAGAGTAATTATTCGGCCTAAAGTTTGTATCGACTTTTCACAAAAAATATTTATATTTCGAAAACGCCAGAAAAAAAATAGTAAAAAAATAACGTTACTAACTGTCAAAAAGTGGTTAAAACCCATTCATTTTTCCCTCACATCCTTTTTAATTGCAGTGGTCAAAATTCAATAAGATATAATTAATATTATAAATTCTTTTAAATTTATATCAATGTCCTCTTAGATGAATCCAGAAGACGTAAAATTTAAAATTCAAGGGGGCTGTAAAAAAAACGTGTTTTGAACTCGCTAAATAAACGCTCGTAACAAACACTTTTTTAGCCGTTGTTTAAAAAATGTACTATTTTAAAAGTACAATTTTTTGGAAATAAAAATCTTGTCTTGATCGTCATGTAGCCAGTATAGTCGGCAAAATTTTACTTCAACTCTGAGCAAAATGATCTACAATTTTTGTCCTGCGCTTGTGATAAAAAAACTTTCCTGAATTTGTTATCGAAAGAAATGATCATTTTAAGCATCTTAATAGGGATTTATCGGTATACATAAAGTCAAAGGCATAGCTTGACTTTAATAAAGTCGGCAGTCATTTTGAAAGTTTCGCAGGAAGTTGAAACAACTACTACATATTTTTAGGAACCTTCGCTTCTCTTAACTTTTCACGTCTAAGTGCACTTATCCAACTATAAATTAGAAAACTTAGTTATCCTTATCTGAAACCTAAGTTCACGTTATCTGTCTGTGCTGTCAAAATAATGTCGATTTTTATAATGTATATATGGAGCTTTAATAAAGGACGGCATTATCTTTAGTTTTGTCGACTTTATAGGTGGCACAATATGAGCATGTTTAAATAACAACAATGTCAGAAATAGTAGCAAGAATGTTAACATAGCAAGGTGGGAGGAGAGGTGTAGCTGAAAGTGTTATGAGTGTGGCAAGGGAGAGAGGGCATTCAAACGAAACATGCGAGAATTTAAAAATAAAAGATCAAAAGATCTTGGGTGGAAAACAACGAAAATTCAAACTGGGATGAGCCTCCCACAAGGAACACACAAAGGACCAAAGCGAAAAGGGAAATGATTAAACAATATGCCCTGGGCAACCAGCGTGGGCTCATCAGTAGTTTCACTGGTCACTCTCCCCAAAAATCATTAAACACCATCATACACTTTGATTTCCAAATTTGAATTACTCACAAACCGGCATCGTTCCGCACTCGCACTTATCTAAGTCACCTGATACGAGTTGGTCCTAGCGTGTTAATATTTCTAATATGATTATGGTTCTAAGGCCAATAAAACAAAAAAGAAGTTAAAAAACCTCAAAATCAGTTACTGCAACCAAAAACAATCTAAGAACAAAAGGTCAAAAGATCTTGGGTGGAAAACAACGAACACACAAAGGACCAAAGCGAAAAGGGAAATTATTAAACGATGTTTCGCCCTGGGCAAACAGGATGGGCTCATCAGTAGTTTAACTGGTCACCCTCCCCAAACATCATTAAACAGCATCATACACTTTGAGTTAGCCACAAATAGGCACTGTTCCGCAATGGCACTTATCTAAGTCACCTGATACGGGTTCGTGTTCGTGTTGAACAGGGCGAAACATCGTTTAATCATTTCCCTTTTCACTTTGGTCCTTTGTGTGTTCCGTGTGAGATACTCATCCAAGTTTGAATTTTCGTTGTTTTCCGCCCAAGAACATTTAATCGTTTTTAGATTCTTTTCGGTTGAAATAACTGATTTGAGGGTTTTCTATCTTCTTTTTATGCGAGAATTTGTTTCAGTAATATACCAAGTGGATAACGTGCCTGAAAATATATAGTAATATCCTGTTAAAAAAAAACTTCATAAAAAACCATAGCAAATAACAGATAAAACATCATAAATTTTCATGATCTATACTCATATAAACTTATGATATTTTATAATTTTCGATTAGTGACAGTGAAACGCAAATCCCGCATAGGAGTTCATCATTTTTCACCAGCCAATTGGCTTATAAAAGCTTACAGTATTTTTTGATTTTCCTTATAACGGTTTAAAAGATTTTATAAGATCTACCTCTAACATTCTAAAATAAGCAATTACGGCACAACTTTAGCAGTTGAAGTAGTAGTAATAGTAGTATAAATCATTTAATTGAAATTATTATACAGTCAAACTAAACTATAACCTAACCTAAACTATAAACTACGACGACCTAACCCACTATAATATAATAACACACCTTGTGCTTGCACAATATCTACATATCTATTAGAAAATTGTTGTCGTATAAATAGTTACTTATTTATTCCCAGATACAGATGATGTGATGTGTGATGTTTTTTTTATAAGGGTTTATAAGTTCCGGTGGGCGACGACTTAATATATTTGTTTCAAGGCTAGGGCAGGTTAAATCTGATTGCTTTGTTAAGTTTCTATAAGATTTTATAATATTTTATAAGATTTTCCCATAGAGCCACGTTACGTCCTCCGGATGTACTATGTACGTCCTATGTACATAACTGACAAGTACGTATATTTTATTTCTCATATAGGATCGACGTAATATAAACATAAAATATACTTCCCTGGCACGAAATATTTTTTGCAGAAGTAAGAAAGAAGTAAGTGTACTAAGTATAGCTTTTTAAAATAGTTTCCAGGTGGTCGACAAAAATGATAAAAATCAGGTCTGTTTTTTATGAGATTTAATGAGGTTTTTTTGGCAGGGTGGAAAAATAAAAATCTATAAAAGTTTGTAAGTTTGCCTGACTATAAAATCTATTTAAAGACTTATAAAAAAATTGTTTTTACCAACTCATTGAAAATTATGAATAATTATAGAAATCTGTCAAATTATATGAGTTGGTCTGATCATAAAATATCCCAAAATCTAATGAAAAAACCTTTTTTTACAAATTCTTAAAACATAATAAAAGAACAACGGTATAATCATAGAAACCCATAAAATGTTATGAGTCCTTTTAATTATGAAATCTCTTAGAAAACTCATAAAAACATCGGTTTATAAAATCCAATAATACATTATAAAAGAAAAAGAATATAATTATAGAAACCCATAAAAGTTGATGTTTCGGTTTGATTATAATATCTCTTACAAAAATGGTGCTTTTATAAAACCATAAAATATGTTAAAAAAATATCTGCACTTATCAAATTTTATAAACATTTATAAGTCTGTCTGATTATAGGATTAGATAAAAAAACACACATATGCAACCTCATAAATTCTTATAAAAATCAAAGACAAATCTCATAAATTATTACAAAGTTTTATAATCCTAAAATTTTTCTTCACAAAAGCTTATAAACCTTACAAAAACTAATAAAAATCTTGGCAGGGTACCGATAAGACCCTACTGTTTTGTCAAATAGAAAACAAATTGTCGGTTAAAAAGTTACCTACCATATTTCAAAAGTCATCAGGCAACTTCAAAAATTTAGCAAATTCAGAGACAAATTGTGCTAGAGATTAGCAAAAACGGATTTAAAATCGCTTTTGTTTCGCCCACAAAATATATCACCGACCGCATTTGCATGTCAAAAGTTTTATCCACGCAAAGTTATAATTTGTCACCGCAGAGGCCACTATGGTCATTTCCAAGCTCTGAATTGGACAGCGTGGAAGAACTTTTATCCCCTCGGCGAGGGTGTCAAACGTGGAAAGATTTACAACTTTTCCTAAAGTAGAAATTGCATAAAGTACAATATTCTTTTTACCGATAAGGCCAAGAAGTTTTAAGAAAATGTAAATGTCACCCTTGGTTCTGCTTCACGCTTTTAGTTACAAAATCGAGTAAAAGGTTTTGCTTTTTAGTCTTGAATTTATTTTTTTAAATTTCGTTCTGAATGTCTTGTTTAAGGATACAAATATGTCATACGGGTCGCGATTCTTCAAAAACCGTCAGAAAATCTCGCCCTTACAAACAATATAACGATTTTGAAACACAAGTTTACACCTAATACTTTTTTGTCAGGAATATTTGCCAATATTCGTTAAAATTTAGTTTCTTAATACTGATCTAGTAAATAAAAAATATGTCAGTTTTAATTTTTGTAGGCTGTTTTTCTAAAATCCCTGTTTTTTATTTAAAAATGTATGTTATTAAGTTTTCAAAATGTTATTAAAAAAAATACGCAGTTTCTCTTTCATCGTTAGGATAAATATGAAGGACGCTGTGTTTTTATTTTAAATGAGGCGATAAGTAAAAATCGCCACTTTCCAGAATTCTGACGGGTGACATTTTCTGTCGTTTCTGAAGAATCGCGACCACGTTGTCGAAAATGCTTGGAACTTTTAAAATGCGTAACAAGTGACAGCCAGTAGTTAAAGTTTTATTTAACCTGTTTCTGGTTTTTTACACTAAAAATTAGAAACATTGCAAATAACAACTGAGCAGTCAGTTGTAGCACTTTAACAATCACTCAAAAACTTTTATAATATTTTGAAATTAGGTCTAGGCTATTGGTTTTTTTTCTTATTTTCACCTTTGTATATAACCATAAAGTCCCACACAATTTCCTGCATCTGCCCAATGCAATCGATGCTTTTTGAGCTGCCTTGACTATTCGAGGTTTCCATGTTACCTTTTGGTCAAAGATGACCCCTAGATATTTCACCTCCTTGGTGTATGGAATTTCCGTCCCATTTAGTACTGGTGGTTTTAGGCCTTGCAGCACTTTTTTCTTTATATATGGGACTATTTGCGTATTTTGTATCTCTGAATTCGTTCAGATATTACCTCACCAAACTTGCCCTTGATAACCACTACGAAGTCATCAACCAAGACATATAAAGGCTTCGTTGTTGAGTTTGTTCAGGATGTCATCCACTAGGTTCGCCTTGCTGCCTAAAGTAAACATTATTATCCTTTCTTGTAGGCTTGCTTTTATCCAACGACAGATGCAGGGAGCTACCTCTCGCCGTCGTTGTGCTTCTACCAGTAACGCTGTTGTGGCGTTGTTAAAGGCGCCTTCAATATCCAGAAAGACTGTTATTGCTATTTCTTTATCCCTTATTGACTTTGAGATTAGCCTGTTTAAATCGCCCAGGGCTAGATCTGTTGATTTATCTGGTTGATAGGCGTACTGCCTTTTGCTCAGTGGTGAGGGCAGAAGTATTTCGTCCCTAATGTACTTGTCTAACAGTCATTGCAGTGTTTCCTGGAGGAAAGATGACAGACTGATTGGTTTGTAGGACTTTGGTGTTAATTCTGTTACTCTTCCTACTTTAAAAAGCTTTATCTTTCTCCATGTTTTTGGTAACGATAACGTCAAAGGTTGCGAAAATTAAAATTTTTTGAAACCAGTGCTATTGTTATAGTATATTATACAATAAGAGACTAAAGTGAAACTTTTTATCTCGAGGCCAAAAGATTGTAGCCTGATTGAGAGAAGGGATGCAGTTCGTCGAGGGATAAAAAGACGGTTTAGTTAAAAAATATTACAGAAAAAAATCAACAAAATTAAGGCACTCCATCAAAAACAAAATGTCAAAATAATGTCGGGTGGAGACTATATTCGAAAAGTTTGCCAAAGATTTGTTTGCCAAGGTATTTGTGGTGTAACAAATGCAAGACGTAAACAAAGCTTAGTTGACAACTAATTTTTTTTTCATAAATCGTTAAACCGTGTCGCTAAATCTAAAAATGGACACTGAAGCTGCTGCTGACGCGGCAGTAAATGAACTTTTGCCATAAAAGAAATATCTACGAACAACAGTTCAAAATGTTTAAAGAATGGTGCAAGTGCTACACCTTTTACTTTAGTCCCTAGGGGACTAAAATGGGAGACTAAAGTAACCTATTTAGTATCTGAAGTGCGAAATAGTGAATTATAAACCTAGGTACTAAAGTGCTACTTTTAATCCCGTGGCGAAAGGTTTGTAGCCGGACCTTAGGGAGGGCTACAATTCGATAAGGGATTAAAAGACGCTTTAGTCCCGAGGTTTATATACTATTTTATACACTTTAGGAAAAGTTATTGTTAAAATCACGTTATATGTACGCCAAATGGTTTGCCGACTACAAGAAACGATGCTAAGATTGAAATTTTGGTCAAGAGCAAGTGCTGTTTGGCTTACGATAAATTTAATTATAGTTTTTTAAATTGACTTTTAATCCCTTGGAGATTTTTTTTTTTAATCCCTTAGGGATTAAAAGTGCCACTTAAGTCCCTAAAAAGAGGGATTCAACGTACCTATTTAAACCCCAAAGTGCCTGAAATACTTTTTTACTACACTGTAAGAAAATGATATCCTCGATTTGCTAACGATGAAGGAAAATGGCACTTTACCTCCCTAGGGTTTTCTTTACTTTCCTTCATCTTTCAGATCTAATGATTTGTGGAGATCGGTAGAGGTACTGAGCATCATTTTATCAGAATTGTTAATTAACTTTTATTATTAACAACTGGCTAGTAGGAGAAAAAATTAGATAAATGATATCGCCCTTTTTAAATTGAAATTTGTATTCGGTAGAATTGCCTGATTTTTTTATATATTCAAGTACTCGTTCTAAGAAGATTTTCGTTTCATTGCGTCAACTCTCTACCCTTCCCAGAAGTACCTGAAAAGTGGATTCAAATTCGTCGATTTCGCACTTTTTGAATTATTGTACTGACGTTATTTACAAACCGACCAAAATATATTTTTCTTATTTGAATTCGCAATAACTGCCTTTTTAAAAGTAAAATTTTAAACTTTAAAACTTTCTCTAATTATAAAACGTTTCCAAGCCATCTAACTGTGAGAGAAAACTGACAGATGTCAGTCTCCATCTTTCGTCAGCCATATTAAACTTTATTATTTTTTGTCCGATTTAAGTAAAATTTTTGTTGCATATAAAACGTTTTCAACAATATCCAATTTTGATCCAAAACTGACATATGCCAGTAGCCATTTTATATATATATATATATATATACTTTGCCCGATTTAAACAAACCTTTCTATACATTTTAAGATTTTCTAACATTAGTTAAATGGGACGCAAAATCGACACATGTCAGTCTCCATCTTGCGTCGGCCATATTGAACTTCGTTATGTTTTGTTTTTGATTCAAAATTGACATATGTCAGTATTTTGGCCTATTTAAACATACATTTTCATACTAACCATATTTAAATAGGACGCAAGATTGAGTATAGCCATCTTCATCATCATCATAGGCAATCACTCGATACTGAGTATGATTTTCCTCTATTCTATATCGTCGCTACCTGTTGTGCGTTTTTTGACGGCTATGTAAGCCAATTCTCGAGGCGCACACCCTTCCACAGTCCTGGCACACCCAGTCTCCGGCAGCAGCCGGGTGTTGTTGGTGATCCATTCTTCCATTTTGTCGCTCCTTTCTACGTTCTCTCTTTTCCGCCTCTAGTCTACGTCGTTGCTCTTCAAAACTTTGTGCTCTCTCATAAACTGTTCGGCGCCATGAAGCTCTATCGTTTGCCGTGGTCTCGAAGTTGTTTATATCGATGTGACCCTTCATCATATTGCCTTTGAGAACATCCTTGTACCTTTTTTGTTGACCTCCTTGATTTCTCTTTCCCTCCTTTAGTTGTTCATAAAATATCTACTTTGGAAACGCTTATGTTTGTTCGCCGGTCTTGCTATTTGATTCTCAGTATTCGTCTTAAACAACTTTGGTGATATTTTTCTAGTCGTTTGATATGCCTTCTGTAGCTGGTCCACGTTTATAACTGTGTTGTAGACACAAAGCTTGGTCTCCGATTTGATGTCGTGATTATTGAAGACTCTCTTCGAAAGCCGTCCGAACGCCGCGCTAGCACATTTTAGGCGATGCTGTGTTTCTGCATCAATAGTTGCATTTGATGATAGTTGGCTCCCAAGGTATGGGTAATGTTCCACGTTCTGCAGAGGCTGGCCATTTATGGAAATGTTTGGAGCTTGGGGATTCGTACCTGGTTCTGGTTGTGAAGAATTTGCGTTTTGGCAAGATTGACTTCTAGACCAATGCTTTTGTAGGCTTGGTTAAATGCGTTGATTACCAGCTGTAGACCTTCCTCTGTATCGGCCATTACGACGTTTTCGTCAGCGTACTGCAGTTCGATTACCGAGGTTGTCGAGACCTTAGTTTTTGCTCACAGTCTGTCTAGGTTAAGTAGGCCACCGTCGAATCTATATATAATTTCCACTCCCGGCGGTAGATGTTTCTCAACAAGGTGAAGCATGGCACCTAAAAATATAGAGAATAGGGTGGGCGCAATAACACACCCTTGTTTAACGCCTCTCGTAATCTGGAATGACTCTTCTGGTCCATCGTTGCTCAGGACTGTTGCATTCATATTGTCGTGTAGTAGTCTAAGAATTTTATTATATTTTTGAGGGCATCCAGATTTTGCCATTATTTTCCAAAGAGCTTCTCTGTTGACCGAGTCAAATGCTTTGACTAGGTCTATGAAGGCCATGAAGAGAGGGCGATTTTGTTCTCTAGATTTCTCTTGCATTTATCTAGCACTAAAGATCATGTCAGCTGTGCCTCGATTGGGCCTAAATCCACACTGTGTCTCTGGCAGATTTTGTTCAGCAATCGGAATTAATCGATTTGGTAGTATCCGTGCAAGTATCTTTCCAGCAATAGAGGCGTCTCTGAGTTCGGCAGGAATGGTCTCAGTGGTCCATATTTTACTTATTAGAATGTGCATTTGGGAATTAAGTGCGGGACCCCCTTGTTTGTAGACTTTAGCAGCGATACCATCTGTGCCTGCTGACTTGTTATTCTTTAGCTGTGATTGTCTTTTCGACCTCCTCTAATCTCGGAATCTCACTTAGGTGTTGTTGTGTAGTTTTTTCCGGAATTTTGTCGAAAGTATCATTATCGACCTGAGACTCTTGGAAGTGTTCTTTCCATCGTGAATTGGTAGAAAATCTGTCTTTAAGCAGCATTGTTCTATTTTTGGATCGTAGGGGATTAACACCTTGTGTAGTGGGACCATATATCATCTTAGTAGCTTGAAAGAAGGCTCTGGTGTTGTTGGACTCCGCTAGATGTTGCATTTCATGTGATTTCGTTGTCCACCATTGGTTTTTTAATCTACGTGTTTGCCTTTGTACTTCTGCTTTGGCTTCATGATATTGCCTTTTTTTTTCGTTAGAGTTAGGGTGGCTTTTCCAAGCATTATCGGCTTTACTCTTCCTTTCAATAAGGTTTTGAATTTCTTTGTCGTGCTCATCAAACCAGTCTTGATGTTTTCTTTGTGTGTAGCCGACCGTCTCTTCGGAGGCATATGTTATTGCTGTCTTCAATATTCTCCAGTGATCGTCAATATTCTCCGGGTATTCCAAAGTACCCAACTTTTGATTAAGAGAAACTTAAAATTTTGTTCTGGTTTGATCATCTTAAAGGCGTTCTACATTGAATCTTCTTCTGATTTACTTTTTTTGACGGCTACTTCTTAGTGGAATGTGCAAGTTCATTTTGGCTCGTATCAGGCGATGGTCTGCCCAGCAGTCGTCTGCACTCGTTATTGCTCTTGTAATGTTTACGTCTTTTTGATCTCTGAAACGTACAATAATGTAATCAATCAGATGCCAGTGTTTTTACCTCGGTTGTTGCCAGGGGGTCTTGAATTTGTCTTTTTCTTGAAAAATTGTATTTGAGATTATGAGGTGATATTCCGAACATAAGGTTAATAGGCGCAGTCCGTTTGAGTTCATGTTTCCAACACCTTCCTTGCCAATGACGCCCTTCCATAGATTTGAATTCGTACCAACTCGAGCATTGAAATCACCTAGGATGATAGGTTTATCCGATTATGGTACAGATGTTACGGCTTCACTAAGTTGAGAACAAAATTCATCTTTTTGGTTTTCATCAGCTGCAAGAGTTTGAGCGTAGACGTTGATTGGTGGTTGCCAAGGTTTAGGCGCAATGCCATTAATCTTTCGCTTATTCCGGATGGAAATTCGGTTAGGTGATCCACATTTTTTATAACCAAACCCACTTCGTGATTACGTGGCTTCTTCTTTTCCCTTTTAGAAAAATGTGTAGCCTCCTCCATGTTCCTTAAGTTGGCCTTCGCCTGCTCTTCTAGTTTCACTGAGAGCAGCGATATCGATGTTATATTTCCTTAGTTCACGTGCCACTATTGCCGTTCGTCTTTGTGGACATGTGGTTGTGTCTGTATCCATAAGTGTACGGATATTCCATGTGGCAAAGTTCATTGGATTTTTTTTTCTTTTGTTTTGACCACATGTAGTGTACCCTCTGGATGCGGTTGTCCAGTCGGGCAGTTGTTGGCTGGCTATGTTTAGGGCACCTTTTATAGCTCCTTCCCTTTCAGGGTGAGCAGAGTGGGTCCTAAATAAGGCTGCTCAGTCACGGATGTAGCACATGAGTTGCTCTACAGCCAACCTTTGAGCAAAACGGCGATCACGCTTCCGCCGCTTTCGTGCCGGTTTGTCACTAAGAGCTTCCAGACTACACTGTCCTGCTCCCGTCGCAACTTGCCGATCGCCGAAAGACTTTGGTGTGCTTGGAAGTCATGGTCTTATGTATCCTAGAAAGTATAGGATCTCAGAGTAGAGAATGTCTGTGCAAGACTTTTATTAACGTGGACATGCTGATGCACAGTCAGCAAGCCCACGGTCCCTAATAACCGAGTGACGACCCAATGGTGTAAGGAATACGACGATAGGATCCCTCGAGATTAGGCCAGCTGATTACACGATTGATTCATGCCACAGTGGCCTGATCTGTCCGGCCTGACAAATCTAGCCATCTTACAAGGGCCATATTGAACTTCGTTATATTTTGCCCGATTTAAACATAATTATGTTGTTGTTTGATTGTCAACAACTTGATTTTTAAACAGTAACAGATTAACATTGTTTTAATAGGAAGTAAAAGCCAAACCACCTCGTAAACGTATCGTACCTCTGAAATCCAGTCCTCTCATTGGTGACAACCGGCAAAGATGGGCGTTTAAAATGTATAAAAAGATATGTTTAAATCGGGCAAAACATAACAAATTTCAATATGGCCCTTGTAAGCTGGCTACTGACATATTAATTTTGGATCAAAATTGGATATTGTTGAAAACGTTTTATGTGCAACAAGAGTTTTCTTTAAATCGGACAAAAAATAACGAAATTCAATAAGGACGACGCAAGATGGAGCCTGACATCTGTCAGTTTTCTGTCACAGGTAGGTGTCTTGGAAACGTTTTGTAATTTGGAGAAAGTATCGTTTAAATCAGATAAGAAATAAAAAAGTTCAATATGGCGGATCCAAGATGGCAGTGCAATTTTGACATTTAAAATTTTATTTTTAAAAAGACATTTATGGCAAATTCAAAAAATAAAATTAGCCTATGGTCGGTTTGCAAATAAATGCGATTTCGACAACTTTGGCGTCACATTCGGGCACTTCTGGGAGGGGTAGAGAGTTGGTGAAGTGAAACAAAAATCTTCTTAGGACGAGTACTTCAACATACAAAAAAATCATGCAATTTTACCGAATAAAAATTTCCATTTAAAAAGAGCGATATCCTTTCTCTGGAGTCAATTGCTTTCCTTCTTTGGATTCTTAATTTTTAAAAAACAAACGGAAGATGGCTCTGTCCACTGCAAATCTAACGAAAATACAATAGTTTGTGTGCTTCACTGCAAAATGAACTTCCTAATTTTTGTTAAAAAATTATTTATTTTTTTCAAAATATGTTGGACGTATCCCATTATATCCTTCTACCAAATTGAACTTAATGGCCGTGATTAAGAAGGGTAATAGGAAAGTGTCCATCCACGGTGGACGCTTAATTACAATGAACTCCGTAACCGCTACCCCTCCCAATTATTTCGTTAGCCCAAGACGCAAAATATTTTCGAGGTTGCGGCTGGTGTGATTTTGTGGAGGGCAATTAGCAGTTGTTACTATTAGTTAAAGAAGTAATTTATGTAGTTCTGACAAAGCGGGTTTGACCCTCCGTTAAACTAGTTTAACAATTATATATTGCTAATATACATCAATTATTAAAGAAGCAGTTTTACAGGAATAAAAATTAATAAATGTCAGAATTGATCAACACCTACACGCTTCATAAATGTGTACAAACAATTTTTTTTTTTTAAATGTTTGTTGGCGACAATGTTTTTAGTTGGAATGATACTACTACTACTTTTCGCCTATATTTATATTTTCCTTATCCCCCCGCTCCAGCTGTATAAATGTTTACGTAGAAGACTAGTATTTTATTTACTTTTAAAATAACTCCCGCAGCGGCAATACTTTGGATAAAGTTGAAAACACCGCAAAAGAAAGCCAAATAAAATAAATCAGTATTTCGTAGAAGGAAAAATTTTACTATGTGACGGAAAAAGGGGTTGTAGGTCGGCCAGATTATGCACTAACAAATAGTAATTTAGGTTACAAGGCCGGGAAATGGTCTCCTCAAGTATAAGTCTAGATATTTACGAGGCTCGAACTTCCAGGTGAGTATGTTAATGACACTCCGTGGCTGTGTATCGCACAACGTTGTATTTCATAGAGTTTTATGTCGACAACAAATATACAAAAAAAAGTTATTTTGTTTATAATTGTTTCAATTATTAACTCGAAATTTCCATCACCATATTTTCAAAATTTTGAAATTGTCATTTTTACGATTTAAACACAGAGCCGAAATTACGTTGGCCGGTTTATTAATGTGGGTCCCGGTAAACCGTTAATATTAAAGCGAAGCGAATTAGTGGGCCAAATCAATTAAAATAGGGAAATAGCTACGGGAATTCCCCTGGACATTGGAAATAGAAAGTTTCTTCTTTAGTTAATATTTTAAATAATTCAAACTGCAGTATTGCCGTTAATGTCTATAAGTAACTTTATTGTAACATGCATTAATAACAGTTGTTCAGAAAATGTTTGCTAAAACACTAACGGTGGGATTTTGGTTTTAAGCATTTTACACCAACCCTCCTTGAGTTTTGGACAAGAAGAATTTTAATAAATTTTTTTATTGAATAATCATCTTAACACAATCTTTTGTTGGATTTAAGAGGAAATTTATAATTTAGAAGAAAAGAAGATTAAAAAATTGAAACCCACGCAGGGTTTAAATAGTAAACACTCTGTAGAATAAATTAACATTGAGGTTATATGTCACTCTAATTACTCTTGTTAATTATTTTATCCAATTAATACTTGATGTCACACAACGATTTAGATGGGTAATAAGAAAATAAGGAGTAGATTAATTTTGTTTTTATTTAAAAGGTGTTTTTATTTATGAAATATATTAAAAAACTTAAATGCAAGTTTTTTTTTATATTTCTGTCACTGTCGATATGTCAGGTTAAAAATATTAGCGCTGCGTTCAATCACAAACAGCGAGTTCGGATCTTTTACCTCTGCTTGCACCTTGGCTTGCACCAACCTCTACTGATAAAAGCTACAGCTTTGAAATGAGTGGGCTTTGAGTAAGGAAAGTTTTTTTGACTGAGCTTTTAGATAACCTCAATGTTTTAGTTTCAGTTTGTAAATAAATTAATATAGTTGTTTTGAGTTTTTTGTTTGGTATATTTTTCGTGCATAATCAGTAACCTTCACTTATGTTTGTTTTGCCCCTTAGTGCCCTCATAAATATATTTTTTGTGCTGAAAACGGGTTCAAACTATTGCGTTTTTCTGGAAAAAATAGGAGGTGTTTTATTGGGTAATGAACAACTTGGGATATTAAATAAGGTAAATTAATCCTTGTAAAAACGGCTACTTAGGGAAATTATAAAATAACTTATTACCAAATGCCACAAAACTATCCTTTCTGGAGGCTATAAATTTAAACCACAGGTGGTCTAAAAAATCACCAAGTTTATGACCTCAAAAACAAATAATGAAGCTATTATGTGCCAAACTTTTGGCGTATTCACCATTTGCTAAAAATAGTTTTAGGGCATTTTCTCCTAAAATATGGTGTATTTTGAGAAAACAAGCAGTTTTTCAGTGGTATTTTGCAATAACAATAAAAAAAAAACTAACTTTGTGTCTTCTGTATGGGCAAGTGTTTTTTGAAAATTGGTTTTAAAATTTAGTACTCCTCACAGGTGTAAATACATAGACCTGTAGGGGGTACTAATTTAGATCTTAGTAAATCTCACTGTAAATTTCAGATTCAGTCCGGTAAAGTTTTCGGACTGAAGCTAAGGGCGTAGATTCGATTTTTACTTGGAGGGGGGGGCAGTATAAAAAGATCCAACTCAACTCATATAAAAAAATGTGTTGGGATCCAATTCGATGCTCACCATAGGAATCTCCTAAACGGTAGGAGATACGAAAAGGTTTAAATTAGGGCAAAGTTGCGCAATTTGATGCTTTGCTCAAAACTAAAAAAAAAGTTTACAAATTCCGGATAGTTCCGGAGAGAGGCGGAAAAAACCGAAATCTTCATTTTTAATTTTTATTTTCTTGCGCCCTTATTCTTAAAGCTGTCAAAAAACGCCTAAAACTTTCTACAAGCACCTTTTTAGAATCTACCTAGTGAGAGGTCTGTTTTTAAGACTTGAAATTTTAGTGTGACAGGAGCCAGGATGACAGATAACATTTTGCAAGCTTATTTTGTCAAGTCACCTGACGTTTTAATTTTTGCTTTTAACTTAATCAAGATATTTTGGAAACCCGTACTTTTTTAACATTTTAAAATAGAAAGTTTTAAATATCGAAAACGGACCTCTCATTAAGTAGATATTAAAGAAGTGCCTGTAGAAAGTTTTAAGCGTTTTTTAACAGCTTTAAGAATAATAAAAAGTAAAAATACACATTTCGGTTTTTTTCGGAACTACCCGGAATTTGTAAACTTTTTCTTTGGTTTTGAGTAAAGCGTCAAATTGCGCAACTTGCCCTGATTTAAACCGTTTAGGAATTCCCCATGGTGAGCATCGAATTTGGAACACTCTCTATTTGTTGCTAAAATCATGTCATAAATGCACCGTGGGCGAAAATTATAGTAATAACGCATTTTTTAGCAAGTAAATGCCGTTGATAAAAATTGCCTAAAATTAAACTAAAATTGTAGCAATGTGCTATCGCAATTTTTGCAGTTTAACTACGCCCTTGACTGAAACCGATAACGTAATGGTATATATATATATTAGAATCCAGTATGAAATAGAAGAAAAACAGTAACGTAGAAAATAGCACGATTTACTAAATTTGAAACAAATTTAATGAGTACCCTGCAAAAAAAAGAAATAAAACAGACTAATAGCGGATTTACCAAACTTTTCATATTGATAATAATTCATAACGATAATCCATAGTGGATAAGCACAATTTTAGTGTTAACACATAATTTTTCAGCACCTGTTTATCCAAGTATTCATAAGTATAGTGTATTATGATAAATTTTGACAATTGACATACCAAAAATTGACAAACAAGAAGAACAAAAAAAATGTTTTTTTTATACCTTCTTCAAAAACATTATTTTAATAACTACCGATGCAAAAAACTTTTTTTTTTATCACGGGTGCAAAAAAAGATTTCTGTCAGTTTTTAACTCAAAATTAAAGAGAAATAGCAGAAAATAGTAATATTAAAAAAATCCAATTATTCTTACCTAAAAATTAAGCCATTTCCGCCCGTTTTCATTAAGTATCTTTTTAAAAATCATTTAAAAATATCGTCAAAATATCAAACTGTCCAAGACTAAAATGTCGCAATAATGAACGTCACTGAGTAAAAAGGCACATCGCCATGGAAACCATTGTTATTTCATTTATCAACCGCCTTACTTTATAGTGGTGTGTTGCAAGAAGTGCTCTTCGTTCGAGATTTTTAAAAGTATTTTCCTGGTTTTTTTGGTATTTAAAAAAATATTGTTAGCAACTCGCGGCTAAACTGTACTTTTTTTACTCGCGTTTTTAAATACTCGTTATTTAAACCAACGCTTGTAAAAAAGCACTATTTTAGCCACTAGTTGTGAAAAATACTATTTCTCTACCTAACCTCAATACGTTAGGTGTTCTCCCTTTTTCCTAAATTTCTGTTTTCTAATATCAGCTAAAATCAATCACTTCTATTTTGAGATCAATCAACCAAAATATTTTCTTTGCTTTTAACATGGATTTTTTCATGGTGCATAAAGTTAAAATTAAGCAACTTAAAAATTATGTTCTGCGCTCATGAATTGTGAATTATAACTGTGAAAAGTTGGGTAAACACTTTTATTAACAATAATTTTTAACATTATAATTATGAATTATAAATATGAAAAGTTGGGTAGACCCCCCATAAGTAGCTAATTATATCGAACACTTAAACAAACAAAATATGAGAGAAAAGCATTACTTAACAAACAGATTTGCAGGTCAAATTGGACCGACTTAACCTATACGGTGATCAAAGGATAATTGGAGAATTATATAGATGGTAAATAACAAAATTATCAATTTATTCAATTGTAATGTACCTAATTTGAAAATTTTAACTTTGGCGGACCTTTCAATATCTTAGTGAATAAATTAAAAAAAAAGTTTCAAAACAAAAACACGAACAAGATATCCTTTCTTCACCGGTCAATTGAAAATGAGCTTTGATCAAAGAGGGGCATATGTCTATTCCGTGGGATTTTGAATGAAGGAGTTTTGTGACTATATGGGCTTCAATGATAGTCCTTTAGTCACACTGTCAAGTGTTAAGGGGTGTTTTGACGTTGATATGACGTCATCTTTCAAAATGGCGGCCAGAAATCATAAAAAATGCATCTTTTCATATAACTCAAGGACAAGTATTTCATAAAGTTATTTTTCAAGGTCATGTGACTTTAAATGACCATCAAAAAATCGCTAAAAACGAGATTTATGCCATTTTCTCTTCAAAAAATCTTAATAATTCGACGTTTTGTCAGACCAACTTCAAATGTATCTCAAACTATTAGGCATTTACCCCAAATGCAATTGATGCAGTTTGCAGCTTCATGACCTTGAAAAATACGTAACGTATTGCAAAAATAACATACTAAAAAAAAATTGGTAAGGCTATGATGTGTTTCAATATAGCGGCTGATATATAAAAATGGCGACCTATAACCACATTTTATTTTATCCAGTTTCGTAAAAAAGCAAAAATGACAAGATGGCCAGCAATTCCTGTTTATCTATTGCCGCATACTATGAAAAAAGTTGATGCACGACCTTGAGTGAGCTTGAAAATACCATGTACAAGTGAAAAACAAGCTTCTTGTAGTGTTTTTTTCCAATTTACCAATAAGCAAACACTTTAAGTTCCGGTGATGAAATTAACATCTTAGCCATATATAAACACTTAACTTTAAATCTTCCTACTATTTTTTTTTACTTGGCGTTCTAGATGTAGAAAATGCGGATGCAAACAAAACACCCGGTGGCACATGAATGTGTGACTAAATAGATGTTAAATCCTTATCCTTGAATTTTATTATGAATGTTAATAAACTAAGTATAGTCATGCCCCACTAACATAATTAGAATTTTTATGATTTTTCGATCGATGGAAAATGACCTCTAAAACACCTGGTCCAGAATATGGTAATATATATCTAACTTCTGGTAACTCTCATATCGATAATTTAAATGACTTTTTTGGCTAGAGAAGTGAGCAGAACCTAAAATTCACAGTTTTGAAACTTAAAAAAAAACGACAGGCATATAGGTCATATTTACCGGGGTATAGCATTAACATCTGGGACGCCAGATCAAAAAAAATTGTAGGGAGCTTTAAAATAGAGTGTTTGTCTATCGCTAAGAGGTTAATTTCATCAACGGCACTTAAAGTTTTTGGGTAGTGGTAAATAGAAAAGAACACTACTTACACTATTAAATGGTATTTTCAAGGTCAATCAAGGTTATGCATCAACTTAACTTTTTTTCATAGTAAGCGGCAATAAATAAACACCTGGATAAAGTAAAATGTGGCTATTGGTCCCATTTTGATATATCAGCCGCCATATTGAAACGCATCATAGCTGGACCAATTTTTTTTAACAGTGTTGTTGGACCTGATCTTCTTATTTTTTACACCAAATTTGGTCCTTTTCGCTTTAATAGTTGATGAATGGCGCCCTTTAGTAAGTTATTTTTGCAATAAGTTAATTTTACTGGGGTATTTTTCAAGGCCATGAAGCCTCAAACTGAATCAAACTCTAAGGATCGAATTTGGCATGCATGCCTAATAGTTTGAGATATATATGAAGTTGGTCTGATGAAGCGTCGAATTATTAAAATTTTTTGAAGAGAAAATGGAAAAAATCTTTTTTTTTTTGCGATTTTAAGGTCGGATGACCTTGAAGGTAAAATAGTTGGAATTCTCGTCTTTGAGTTATATAGAATCGTTTATAACCGTGCCCCGGTCGCGAAAGTTGTATTTTTTATGATTTTTGGCCGCCATCTTGAAATATGACATCATATCAACCCCTTTTACACAGATCCAAACAAAACACACGGTAACGCTTGATTGTGTGACTAAAGAGCTATCATTCCCACATAGTCACAAATTTCCTTCATTTAAAATCCCACGGACTTACACATGCCCCTTCACTATATAGCGGTTTCCATTGGCAAACTGTGCGCGTCATTAGTTTTGCACTGACACTAACACCACGCTGCCAAAGACTTGCACTATTGCAGTACAGGGTAATTCATTATATTTTCCACCACCATTACTTCCCTGGTGATGAAGATGGAAAAAGGCTTTATGTACAGAGGTTGCAGTATTTTCTGTAAACTTTCAAAAGACGTCCTTGAAAATTAGGAGCTGTCATCGCAACTGTAAAATTTTAATATTAACTTCTTTATTTTAAATAAAACAACCCAAATTTTTTTAAAAAGTTTAGAATGACCCTTTTTCCTGATTCTAAAAATATACAATATGTTGGATTTATCTTGGACTGTTTTAGACAAGTAAACATAGTTAAGGTGATACTTCCTTCAGCATTTTGAAAGAGTATTGTTCCTTTTACTCGAGAACCATCCAAGATAATTTTTGGAATCAGACAAAAAGAGGTCAATCTAAATTTGAAAAAATATGCAAGGTGTGCTCTATTTAAAATATAAGAGCGTCTCGCCTGTCTTTGTGTGCCTGTATTTTACTTTAAGATTGATATTCCTTGCGCTTTATAAATGGGTTGTGCTTACGTCATCGGGTCATATTTTGAATATTCTTTACTTTATTTATCTAGGTGAATCAACCATCTGCCTTCTTTCCACTCGAAACTGATCTAAAATTACAAGAGATACGAAATAAAGGAAACTCAAATTCCTTTTAAAGATGAAAACAAACATCAATAAAGGGAGGTAGGTATTTGTCAAGAATCCGTACGCTAGCTGCAGGGGTGTAATCTGTGACTTAAGTGGATTATTTTAAAAGGCATTTGGGGTTGGAAGATGGCGTTTTGTTGGTGAAAATAATGGAATTTTTTGACATTTGATTGCTTTTGTAATAGTTATTTACCTAACAAGTGCGGAAAGTAATACTTTACCGCACGCGACAGCAGTTGACCGAACGAAGCGAAGAGAGAAACAAGATTTTACCTATAAGCCTTAAAAATTCCCAAAAAAGAAATATAACTATCTGTATTTGAATTTTCGAAAATAAACGTAGTCACTTTACCGTACAGTGTGCTGTAAAGTAACATAACGTTAACTTTACCGCACAGTATGCGGTAAAATATAATCTTCCTCATCGAAAAGAGTTTTGTAAAGTGTACTTTACTGCACGCGAGTAGGTAATAGTAGTTTACCTAACAAGTGCGGAAAGTGATACTTTACCGCACGCGACGGCAGTTGCACGATCTACGCGTAGCGAAGTTCGGGCAAGTCGTCAAGGGCGGTAAAGGCACTTTACGCATGTGTTAGGTACAAAATTTTACCTATGAGCACCGCGAGTTCCTTTAAAATTTGGGAACAAATACAGAAATAGGTATATTTTATCTATTTTTTATGTGATTTTTTTGAGAAAAGAGAGAAAATAAAAAAAGAAATATTAATTTATTTGTTTATAAATAATTTTCTAATTTAAATTTTAGAGTGCGGTTTAGAGTTTTCTTTACGGCACTTGGCGGTAAAGAAACTTTACCGCACTCCAAAAATATTTTTATATTTTTTAGTAAAAAAAGAAAAGCTTTAGAGAAAATTTGTTTTTTAATGAAACTAATGACAACAGTGAAAAAATAAACATTAATTAAACACCTAGTACCCTGTCTATACTTAAATGAATATACACTACTTATAATTAATTAAATGTAAAATTAAAAGTGCAATTTGTTGCTCATTGCAAGTTTATAGCCGACGAAACTCGACGCTCATGCGCTTCTGAAATGGAATAAACTTCATTTATTGTTGCGATGGATTGCGAGTCAGGGCTTCGTACAGTGGTGGTGGCTTGTTTAATGCAGGTCATGACTGAAATTGGAGCTTGTTGAATGCTGGTCATAGCGGGAATCGGAGCTGTTGGTAGGCATTCTAACGGAGACGACGATGCTGACGCTGCTGCTGCCGATAGCAGACTTTTTCTACTAAATCCGTCACTAGATGATGCTGATGGCTTCTCCTAGATGTTTAGAGCATTTTTTTTTATTTTCTATGCAGTCTTCTATGTACGACTCTGCGACACTGTTCGACTTCCACCCACCGTGGCCTTTTAGGTTTGTTAAATTGCTCCCTGCGTTTGAGGGTAACGTAGTTGCTGATGATCGTCGGAAGCAATGACCAGTGTATAGTTCGGGGTTTTGTAATCCCAAGTATCCGGCTATGTTGGATGACATTTTGCTATCTGTTAACTCCGACACACTGCCTGGAACACTTATCATGGGTGTACCCAACAAAAAACCAGCGGTGCTTGGTATCCTTGGGTCGAAGATTTTTATATTTTCGATAAATATCCAAACGACAAATTTTCTTGATACGTTAGTTTTTGTCTTTGGGATGGTTATTAGCAAAATGTCTTCTTTTTCCTCAATATCATCAACAGTCATCTTCATTAGTTCATCCCTGCGGCATACCCCAGCGATTCCAAAAATGGTGGCAACTTTTGTCATTAGCTAAGTTTCGTCTGGTGCACTGGTCAAGAATTTATCTGTTTCGGTTTTCTCCAAAACTTTGGATTTTTTCGGTCTGAACCCCTTATTTAATTTTTTTGTATAGGCCGTCAGCTTTTAATATTGACTTAAATCAATATTTTTTTTATTTTAAGGTTCATTTTAAGCATCGAGTGTTTTGACCATATAGAGGATGGAGCATATGATTGCGAAAGTTCCTTAAAATATGCTAAAAATACCTCTTCTTTCATGGAAGAAACTTTCTTTGAACGGTACCAGTCCTCAAATGCTTTGTGTTCTTTATCGTATTTGTGTTTGGATTTTTCCGGGATCAGTTCATCATTGGCTTGGCGTGCAGCATCCAGGATCTCATTAGGCATCAGAACTGAACATTTTTAACTTATTTAAGAGCTGAACGCGACTAAAACGACGAAAACTATGCTAGTAGTTAAGTAAATATGGTTTGTTTGTATTCAGTTGTATTGAGGTTGCCATGAGGTAACTACTATAGCCAACTATGACAAGCGCTGCATTTAATGTCAATTTTTTTGTTGATATATCTATCTTTCAATGCTGTCAACTAGCCACGGAGCAAAAAGGTCACTTATAGTTCGCTACTATAAGCATGCAGTATGTCATGTCGAAGGTACCGATCAGTGCGGTAAAAAAACTTTACCGCCCAAATGCGGTAAAGTACTTTCTTCCGCACCCAAATGAGTGCGATAATGTGTACTTTACCGCACGCGAGTAGGTGAAATAATATAACAAACTTTAGCCAGAGTAAAACAGTTGGCTAACTGCAAGGATAGGTGATTCGACCAATTTTGTTCCATGGTGTAGTTAGAAATGGACTTCTTTGCGACCCTCGAAAATTGGATGCGCATTCGTCTTTGCCCATTCTTAACTTCTTCTAGTTTTGGGCAATTCCACGCGCGATAAAGTTTTTTGGAATTTTTTTGATTTTTGTATTTAGATAAATACAATTACCAAAGAAGTGTATAGGGTATCAGTAAACGAGTACAATCATTATAACGTAATAACTGTTCTACAAATTATAAAATAATAGCCACTAGCCAAAATTTAGGGAAACAAAATTTGGCGAAATATCACGTCACTTATCAGAAAATTAAATTTAAATTAAAATCAAGGCAAAAGGGAAAATTACTTTCCCGGACTAGTGATGTAATGTATCATTTCCCGGACTAAAACCGATAACTTAATGGAGCATATTACAAAACAGTATGAAACAAAAACTAATTTAAAACTCCATTAATTAAAAGTCCATGATTTTTGTCTGCCCGTTTTTTATTTCCCGTCAGATATCTTAAATTTTTTGTTATATCTTGGATTCTAAATAAAAAATTAATTGGCCGTTACTTTTAAATTATTCTGACAAACCCTCTCCATAATACATTAAGATGTGCTCGTTCTGGAATATCCTTAAAAGAGAGAAAAATGAGATCAAAAATTTAATTACTTAAGATTTGTTGCTCTTTTATAAAAATTTACCGCACCCGTAACGTCAAAGAAGATTATTACAGGCAAAATGCGTTATGCTCGCTCAGTACCCTCTCCAGATAGGCCGATCAACGCATACCGATTTAGTGTCCTTTTATCCACCTTCGCCGCCATTTTCACTCAAAAGTGACAGATAATCCATTAGTTTTCTGTCAAAATGGCGGCGAAGGTGGATAAAAGGACACTAAAACGATAAGAGCTGATCGGCCTATGTGGAGAGGGTAATGGCTCGCTGATTAATTTGTTCCCAAAATTCTTATTCTGCAATCAGATATTGTCTAACTCGAATAAAAAAATTTTTATGGAAATTTTGAAATTTTTTGGTATATTCGTCGTGATTCTTCAGAAACGACCGAAAATCTCACCCGTCGCAATTGTAAGAGAAACTGCGTCATTTTTTAAATATCATTTTGTTAATTTAATATTTGAAAGTATTCTGCAGGACTGGTTTTACGGCGGAGTAGCAATTCAGTACTACGCGTACCGATAAACATCAAAAAGTGACTTTTCTGAACAGTGACAGTAACATATTTCGACCACCACTGACGATCCCACGCTGCGCTGGTTACCCAGGGCGAAACATCGTTTGATCATTTGCCTTTTCACTTTGGTCCTTTTGGGATGCTCATCCAATTTGAATTTTCGTTATTTTCCAACCCAGATCTTTTGTTTTTTACTTTCTTTTCGGTTGAAGTAACTGATATAACGGTTTCTTAACTTATTTTTTTGTTTTAATCACCTTAGGAGCATAAACCTATTGGAATTATTAACACGTCAGGATGAACCCGTATTAGGTGACTTTGATAAGTTCCAGTCCGGAATGATTCCTATTTGTGAGTGATTCAAATTTGGAAATTAAAGTGTATGATGATGTATAATGATGTCTGGGGCGGGTGACCAATGAAACCACTGACGAGCCTATGCTGGATACTCAGAGCGAAACATCGTTTGATCATGTCCTTTTTCGCTTTGGCCCTTTGTGTGTTCCTTCAACTTTGAATTTTTGTTGTTTTCCAGCCGAGATCATTTGATCTTTTGTTTTTTATATTCCATGGTTATTTATGGTTTTGTACGTTAAAAGTTTTATTTCACATAAAAATAAGCTTACTAATATACATTTTTAAACAAAAAAGGGTTTTCACAAAAACTGCCTACAAAATTTAAAATTGACATATTCTTTGTTTACTGGAACAGTAATAAGAAACTAAATTTTAAGGAATAAGGATAAGCAAAGAAGAAGCTAGTGTAAACTTTTCTTCAAAAATCAGATTTTTTGTGAGGGCGAGATTTTCTGACGGTGTTTGAATCGCGACCATTATAGAACCAAAGTAATCAGGGTGGGTCCAACTCAATTTTGACATTTTTGCGGGCTCTCAAAAAAATCCAATAAATTCTTAAAAAACATGTGATTGAATTAATAGTTGTTCTATCATTTTCCTCTTGTATATGAAGTTAGAGTATTCTTAAAGGTAAATAGCACAGCCCTACCTTGATCCGTTAATTTTAGGGGCTTGAAATTAATAGTAGACAAAAACTGATGATTTGGAATCAACGAGGCCAAGTTACTGAAGGTTTTTTTAAATATCGCAAAATAATCGCAAAAATGTCATAATTCAAACACCGCTTATTTGAGAGTAAAGTTGTAAACATGTTATTTGTAGTGTTTTTAAGAACTGCAAATGTATAAACTAAAACACAATAAATAAATAAACGGAAAAAACCCCGGAGAAAAAAAAAACTCCTGGGGAAAAACCCCGGGAAGAAAAATCCCCAGGAAAATTGATTGATACATTTAGGTTTTTTTCTTGATGGCTTTTTTCCGGCTTTCTTTTCCGGTTTTTTTTTTCTAGTTCCAATACTACAGATAGTCTAGAGTATTTTTTTCTCAATAACATGTGTCTACCCAAACGACTTATATGTACTGCACTAGTAGCACACTCAGTTCTCCAATAAAACTCGCTATCAGTCTAATTTGTAATTGAAAATTTTTTATATTTGGACTTTTTCTTTAAATTTAAAACTGTAAAAGTATTATTAAATGTTATTTGTTCTTACTAGTAGTAGTAGTAGTAGTAGTAGTACATTTATTCATATTTCTGCTATTGTGCTTGTAGCTAAGACATGTCGCAAAGAAATAATAATAATTCAAATATAGAGGCATAATACATACATAATACATTATAATTAAATTAAAATAATCAAATATAGAGGCATTTAACCTAAGTTAAAGTTATAGTTTAAAAATAAAAGCTTAGTACCAAAAATAACAAACAAAACTAAAAATAAAAATATAAAACGCATTCCTCATGTTAAATAAGAAAAATAAAACTAAAAATGTCCAAAATTTATATACTCATTTAAGTCGCAAAATACATTTGTTGTTTCTGGATGAATATTGTATAAAAAGCATCCAGCATATATTGGTGATTTTTTAAAGAATGTATGATTATGTTTTTCTAATTGTAGATCATTTTTTTTTCTTATGTTGTAATGTTGATTTTCTTTTTGATATAATTTTTTGTTTTTATGTATATAAGTGAACAACTCTAGTAAATAGATAGATGTAAAAGTTAATATTTTGTGTTGCCTAAAGGCTTCCCTACATGAATGCCGGTATGGTAAGTTAAACATCAATCTTATTATTCTTTTCTGGAGAACGAAAACTCTATTAACTTCACACGACTGTCCCCATATTGTAATATTGTAGGATATATACTTAACTATGTGCTAGAGCAAAATACGTTGTTCTTAAAGTATTCTTGTCTAATGAACCTTCTTAGAACTGACAGTGCATAATAAACCCTACTTAATGATCAATGTGTATTGCAAATGATAAGCTTCTATCAATACAGACGCCCACGAATTTTAAGTCATTCTTTGTCTCAATGGTTATGTCATTAACTTTAAAAGAAAAATTGTGAGATTATCGATGAATATTGAAATATTCCACAAAAACTGTTTTGCGGTAATTTATAATAAGATTGTTTTGTTTACACCACAGTCCAAATTCAATAAGGACTTGATTTACTCTTTCATATGCATCCTGTGGATCGATAGCATAAATGACAATACACGTGTCATTTGCAAAAAAGATTTTTTCCTCGAATATATTGAGGCAGATTAGTTATATACAACAAGATTATAAGTGCCCTGACGAATGCCTATATTTGCTTCGTAAAGGGCAGAGTATCTATATCCAAATGTTATACAGAATTTCCGTTTGGTTAAGAATGGTATAGTTAATTTATTTGAAATACCTCGATTTTTTTTGCTGTTTTTAAAAAATAGAGTGGATTGTGTCAAAACTTTAGGTCAAAGAATATAGAAATTAAGCAGTTATCTTTATCCATTTTCTCGTTTATAAATTGAACATAGTCTATGCGGTCGGTTTCAGTAGAAAACCCTGTTCTAAAGCCATGTTGAGAAGGAGTAAATATGTTGTTTGTTTCTATAAATTTACCAAATTTTGTGACAATTACATTTTCAATGATTTTATAGAATGTACTTAAGACAGAAATTAGAGGACAGTTTTCTTTTTTAAACTCGATGAATACAAAATGAAGAATTTTTAGGAGAGCATTTTTTTGTCTGGCTAACATGACAATAATTATTGAGTAAAGTAAATATTTAATTAAGAAAGTATTCATAATTATTGGGAATAGATATGTAAGGAAAAAAACACAGTTTTTGAAAACTTTTGAAAAAACGCAGATATTCGACTTCGCTCTACCTCTTTTAATTATCGTATTTTCATGAGTCTGATGCTACCAGTCGGCCGGGCATTGAATTCTTATATAGAATAAATATTTAACTCAATTTCGGTAAAAATGTACTTATCGAGTTTTTAAAAAACGATCCTCAATTGGTCTATTTCTTCCATACACTTTTCATCTCCTTTCTTGAAGACTGGAACAACCGAGGCAATTTTCAGGACGTCAGGGAAAGATCCAGTTTCACGGCATTTGTTTGTTAATATTGTTAACGGATTCAAGAAAATGTCAAGACGCTCTTTGATCAATTCAATTGGAATGTTATCTAGACCATTTGATTTTTCATTTCTTATTTTAAGTAATACATTTTGAACTGTGTCTGTAGATAACGGTCTATGAAATATAGTAAAGAGCTGGTTTTGAAAATGATTTAAAAATTTTTCATTCACTACCTGTGAATTTTATTTGTGACTGAACAAAGTCTTTTTGGTTTGTTTTGGGATTTGTTTAGAAGTTTTTTTTGTGCATTTTTCTCGAATTTTATAAGTTTGTGGAGTTCTGTTTTGTTATTTTTATAAAGGTCATTTATGTTAAAAAATAAAAGATCAAGAGATCTTGGATGGAAATAACGAAAATTCAAACTTGGATGAGAATATCACAAGGAACACACAAAAGACCAAACCGAAAAGAGAAATGATTAAACGATGTTTCGCCCTGGGTAACCAACGTGGGCTCATCAGTGGTTTCACTGGTCATCCTCTACCATACATCATTAAACACCATCATACACTTTGATTTACAACATTGAATCACTCACAAATAGGCATCGTTCCGCACTGGTATTTATCCAAGTTTCCTGATACGGATCCGTCCTGGCGTGTTAATATTTCCAGTAGGATTATGCTCCTAAGGCAATTAAAACAAAAAAAAAGAAGTTAAAAAACCTCCAAATCAGTTCCTTCAATCGTAAAGAAACTAAAAAATAAAAGATCAAGAGATCTTGGGTGGAAATAACGAAAATTCAAACTTGGATAAGCATCCCACCAGGAACACACAAAAGACCAAAACGGAAAAAGAAATGATTAAACGATGTTTCGCCCTGGGTAACCAGCGTGAGCTCATCAGTGGTACTTATCCAAGTTACCTGATACGGATTCGTCTGGCGTGTTAATATTTCCAGTAGGATTATGCTCCTAAAACAGTTAAAACATTTTTTTTTTGTATTTTTGTTGTTTTTCGTATTATGTTTAAACCTCGCAAGTCATCCATCTTTTCTACTGATTTTAATTTGACGATGGTCTGCTAAAATCATATAACCATAAAATACTATAATGGCTCAGGGATTCTAAAATGTGTAACAAAAATAACTTTGAAATCAAACAAAATTACCTGAAAACAAAAGGCGCATGCCTGACGCAATCTACTCGCGCCAAGGGGGCTATTCTTGAAACGATAGAAAATTTTCTCCCATGGAGTTAAGTTCTCTCGCTACTATGCATCTCATTGGCCCAAATCTCCGGTTTAAATCGGTTTCTCTCCGTTTTGCCCAATATTGATGGAAAATAATTCTCTTAGTCAAGACCAACAGCTGAAGATTTGGACCAATGAGATTCGTAGTAGCAAGAGACTTCGACCCCCTGGAAGCAAATTTTCTCTTGATTCAAGAATAGACCCACAGGAGAGTTTCTGAGTCTGTGTTTTTTGCAGACTAACTGTGAGGGTTATTATCGGTACGGCTGTTTTTCGGAGTATGCAAGGGCAAGGCCGTTATAGTTTCTCCACAGTCTACTAATGCTAATTATATTAGACTGTGGTATCTCTTAGGTATATGGCTAAAATCTATATTTATAAACTTGACTTTAGACAACTATCTCTGTAATCCTCAAATTGAGCTTTATTATTGCTAACTATAAACGAAATAAAATAGGGGTAATTAAAACGTTTTTGAAAACCTTTTTTTTTTTTTAAAGCAGCGAACCTGTATAAATATCCCAAACTTTAATTGCAGGTGAAATACCTACAGGTCGCGGATATTAACCAGAACTTATACAGCACAAGCCTTAGTGTTTGTGAATTAACTTGAACGAGACACTGATATTAATAAATGTAAAGTAAAGTATTCAAAAAAAGAAGTGGAGTCTATATTATGAGGACAAATCACAAGACAAAATTAAATGCTTTAGAATGATAAAAAGTACCGTGGACAGTTGTTTTACACTGGTGCTGCTTATCATAATAGAAATAAGAGATTAAATAATGATGAAAATGTATGAAAAAGAAATTAAGGAATATGGTGTTTAGAAATAGCGTCACCGCGGAGACCACGCATTGGATCACTAGTGATGTAATAGACTCATTAAGAAATCTTTTACAATTTATTTGAATGAAAAATATTAATAATTATAAATAAAATATTACAAGTAAAACCTGAGCTGCGTTTTCACTGTGTTTTGCCATTTAAAGTAGACCAGAGAAGTAAGAAACTCATACCGTACGCCTTAACTCTGGACCCAATCGGCGAAAAATTTGTGTCTGACCAGGGATTCGATTTTTCTGAATGAAGCAAAATTCCCATACTTTCTTCGCCTACCGAGGTATAACTTTTCTAAATTGGTTATAAGATAAAAAATTTATAGAAATTTTAAATCAGGAGTATTTAGACCAAAAATTGTGATGTTTGTAGGAAGGTGCACTGTTTACGGCTAGCATAACTTGCGACATATCCGTTCGATTTTGAAAATTTCAGATCTGTTGATAAGATAATACCTGAGTTCTTGCTAATCTGTCTCAAAATTTGATATCTGTAAAAAATCCAAGATGGCGAAGACATTTAAAAATTGGATATATTTCACCGCCTTGCGAAAAATTTGTGTACATCCCTGGACCTGATTTTTGTCAATGTGGCAAAAGTCCCATACTTTCTTCGCCTACCGAGGTATAACTTTTCTAAATTGGTTATAAGATAAAAAATTTATAGAAATTTTAAATCAGTAGTATTTAGACCAAAAATTGTGATGTTTGTAGGAAGGTGCACTGTTTACGGCTAGCATAACTTGCGACTTAGCCGTTCGATTTTGAAAATTTCAGATCTATTGATAATACAATACCTGAGTTCTCGCTAACCTGTTTCAAAATTTCATATCTGTCAAAAATCCAAGATGGCGAAGACCTTTAAAAATTGGATATATTTCGCCGCCTTGCGAAAAATTTGTGTACATCCCTGGACCTGATTTTTGTCAATGTGGCAAAAGTCCCATACTTTCTTCGCCTACCGAGGTATTAATTATCTAAGTAAGTTACAAGATAAAAAAAAGTTATAAACATTTTAAATCAGAAGTATTTAGACAAAAAATTCTAAAAAAAATCCAAACAGTGCACATTTCTACAGCCATTACAATTTTTGGTCTAAATACTCCTGATTTAAAATTTGTATAATTTTTTTAGCTTATAACCAATTTATATAAGTGATGCCTCGGTAGGCGAAGAAAGTATGGAGCTTTTGCCTCATTGACAAAAATCAAGTCCAGGGTCGCACACAAACTTTTCGCAGGCGGGTTAAATTTTTTTAAAGCTCTCCGCCATCTTGGATTTTTACATATGTCAAATTTTGAGGCGCATCAGTAAAATTTCGTCCTTTATCTATAAAACAGCCAAAAATTTTCAACATCGACTGTATGGGTCCCAAGTTAGAGAGCGTTCAAAAAGTGACAAATTTTTTGGCCCACTCTTTATAAATAACTTTTAATAATAAAATCAAAAAGATGATTTAGTGACGGTAAATAAAGAAACAATAAAATAGGTTAACGAGCATATCCCTGAAAAAGATACGGTGCTACCCAATAGAAAGAGGGACTAAAATGATGATGAAATTATCTGAAAAAGAATCATGGATATGGATGAATGTAAAAGACCTGTAATTTTATAGTTTCGCCAGAGATAACTTCATTTAGAAGCAAAGTCAAGCGTCACTCTGGAGACAGATCTAATTATCTTTACAGACATTCTAAGCTAGAGAATAATAAAATCAACAAGGGATTTAGTGAGGGTAAATGGGAAAACAATAAAATAGGCTAAAGGGCATACCCCTTAAACAGATAATTAAAGGTAAATTGTTGATACGTATTTCACACTAGTAGTGCTTATCAATACGGTGCTACACATATATGTATGAGCTTAAATATACGCCCTTGCAATGCTTTCGGCGTGCACAACTTTGTGACCAGGATGTACTATATATATGCCTATACCTTTCTCTTTTACTCTTTCATGACTCTTATTGTCTCTTTCTGGCGTCAAAGCTTAGCGGTTCTGCACATGCGCGGCCACCGTCATCGGTTAATTAACCAAAATCCAGAAAGACAGCTGTGCCGTTGTCAAAATTTTTCTATTTGTTTACGTTTTTCGAAAATCAGTCTTTTCTATTTTTTAAATAAATAAACATATGAATAGGAATAATTTTTAGATACTTTAACTTTTTTTTCTTAAAATTTTAAGAAAAAATGGCTACCAACCTGTGGAACTTCACATTTGTTGTTTGTCACAACACGTCTTTTTATGCGACGTAATCTTAAGCTCCAAGACGTAAACATAATAAAATTTGCATAAACGAAAACGCGGAAAACGACTATGTGTGATCAAAACAAATCATTAAAAATGGCGTCTCGACCGAGGGGCGAAGACGAAGGTCGCGAAACAGGCCGCCTCGTAAAATTTTCGCGCATGTACATAGGCGCGGAGGTAACCCGGCTCCATGGCCTACTAGATTTTAGATCTTGCTTAGTTTGTTTGGCCTGAGAAAGGCCTATATTTAACCTCATACATATATGGTGCTACCTAATGGAAATAGGAGATGATATGATAATGAAATTGTTTGGAAAAAAGTAACTTCATTTAGAATTAAAATCAAGCGTCACCACTGAATACAGCCCTCAGCAACTGGATTACGATTAACGAAATAGTTTTTTTTCAGGCAAACGATACGTGCACGCCGTTTAGCACTGTCATTTGGAATTCTTCTCACTTAGCACAAAACAGGACTTACATGAAAATACGTGAAAAACAACATCTTTCTCGTTTTTTCGTATAGAAAACGTGAAAAAACTTTTTTTATACCTTCATGAAAGACATAATATTAGTAACTGTCTGCAGATAACTAAAGCATGGCTTTTTTGGTTACCGAAGCAAAAAAACTTTTTTTTTTTATCACAGATGCAAAAAAAGATTTCGGTCCGGTTTTGACCCAAAATTAAAGAGAAATATAGTAATATCAAAAAAATCTAATTATTCTTGCCTAAAAATCAAGCTATTTCCGCCAGTTTTCACCAAGTATTTACGAAAAAATCATTTAAAAACATCGTCAAAATATCAAACTGCCAAAGATTAAAATTTCGAAACATTGTTATTTTATTTACCAGCCGCCTAAATTTATAGTGTAAAGATGATGTGTTGCGAGAAGTGCTCTTCGTTCCAGATTTTTAAAAGTATTTTCCTGTTTTTCTTGAATTTTTTGGGAACGGTATTAAAAAAAAAGTGTTAACAACTCGCGGCTAAACTGTGTTTTTTTTACTCGCGTTTTTAAACACCTCACTGTGCTCGTTATTTAAACCAAACGCTTGTAAAAAGCACTACTTTAGCCACGAGTTGTTAAAACTACTATTTTTAATGTGATTCTAACGTTGAAACACCAAAAAACGTTAGAAAGCCGTCTATTAAAAGATCTGGTTTTTCACGTGTTTTGATATTAGTCCTGTTTTGTGCTAAGTGGGTTGTTGCACTCGGTATTAGAGAAATCCTTATTAGAGTTATTAGAGAGTTCTTAAAAATGTATCAAAACAAAAACGCAAAAAAAGCTCTCCTGAACTTTCTTAAATAATACCTTTTGATAAATATAATAGTTTACCTAACTAGTGCAGAAAGTGCTACTTTTCCGCACGCCATTGCAGATGGCCGAACGACGCATTAGCGGAGTTCGGCGAGCAATTAAGTGCGGAAAAGTCACTTTACGCGCGAGGAACAATATTTTTGCTATTCGCTTGACTTAAGTATTCATTTAACCCATTAAGAGGAATTCTAAAAATGTTACTCTTTACAGAAAAGATTTGTGGCGTAGAGGACTAAGGGTGAGGGAATAAATCGGATGAAAGTTTTTCCTCGACCAGGATTTGAAGCCGGGACCTCTAGCCTCTTTTTATTTTTGGTTGAGTGCGGAAAAGTATCTTAAAGTTAACTTTTCCTCGCTAGTGCGGAAAAGTGCACTTTTCCGCAAGCAAAACAGTGCGGAAACAGTATATTACATAACGAGACAAGAAAGTGACATATATCACAACAAGGTGAATGTTGTGAACGAGGCGCTAGTCGAGTGAAACAGCACGCAAGTGTAGGAAAATTACTTTCTATCGAGTTGTGTACGCTATTTTTCCTATGAACAGTTTAGGATTTAACTCGTATTTTTTAATATTATTATTTTTTTTCATTTTTATCTCAAGAAAAGAAAGTATTTTTTCTCTAGAGACGAAAATGGTTTTGGCCTTTTTTCCCATGTCTCTAAAATCATAGCCTACTAGATACCTACATTGTTTGGATGGTTTGCTGTCATTCATCTTTAGAGAAGAAAACATTTTCGACTCTAGAGACGAAAATAAAATTGATATGCGTACGAAATATGAAACTTTCTGAGGCGTTATAGCGTGCAGATTTGGTTACTTTCGTGTGTGGTCGTAGGAAAAGTGAATTTTCTGCACGCTAGTAGAAAAAAAAAAATATATATATATATATATGTTAGTGGTCTATCAAATAGAAAAAACCTCATAATGCTAAAAAGTTGTCTAAAGTTAATTTAACTTTAAAATTAAAACGTAACCTCATCTGGTTTGATTTCTGAAGTTGAAGATTGAAGATCTCAATTAATGTTTGAAAGTAGATCCGATGCGGTTTTAGATTTAGCAGCCAGCAAATGGTTTTTACAAGTAATGCCTACACAGAGTTTGTAACAAGGGATGGAACATTTTAACCGGATTTCACTGAAGTTAGTGTTTTAAGGAGAAGGGTATAGTGGCAATTGAAATTCTGACATGTATTTCCATTCATAGAGAGCAAAATTGTCTAAAAAGAACCGGACTTGTTCCCTTACAAGTCAAAATATTAGGTTCCGCAAATATTTATTTATTTTTTTTTCACTTGATTTTCAGCACTTTTGGGTATTTTCGATTACTTACTTATAGGTTTTGGAACTAAGCAGTTGACATTTGGGTTGCCGGTGTAAAATTAACTAAAACGCAAAAAAAGTCAAAAAATTAGATTTGGTTTTAATGATTTGCAGCCAAACTTTTAGCGCAAGACACAAGATTTAAGCGCGAATATTTTCGACGCGAAAGTTTTTTGTGCAGAACCATTTTTGCGCGGTTTTTGTTAGCGAAAGACACTTTTCTCGTAAAACACTTTTAGCGCGAACATTTTAGGCGTATATGTTTTGTGCGCGGAGTCATATCCACACGGCCCCGACGATCGAACCCGGGTTCTCCTGATTGATTGATACAGGGATCCCAATATCTTACAGGTGAAAGTGCTGGAAGAGATAAGGGGTGGGAGGTATAGTGGTTAGGAGAAAGGGGGCAGGGGAAATGGAAGTGGCATGGTCGGAAATGAGAGGAGAAGGAGAAAAGCTACAATTTTAAACACGCAAACAAAATCCTAGGAAATGGTGTCTACTTGTTTAATATGTAGGAAAGTTATACAATCTTACGGAGAAAACTCATTTTTGGATCAAATCGTAAGATATCATAGACCAAATGTGTCACGCATTTTTCATTTAATACAGATTTTATTTAAGAGAGGTTATAAAAAAAATTTACATTAAAGAAAAGATTTATTTAGTCGAGGATATACAACGATTTGTTTTCAAACAAATGTCAATTGTCAGTGGCGCATCTGGAGGGGAGTGCTTAAAAGCTCCAATCCCGAGCCATTGAATATCGACTAATTTTTCCCAAAAATCAAGAATAAAATGTTTCTCTGACACTACGTTGCTACTAAGTCCCTTCTACCTAGGAAATATTTCCGCGTAAGCCACTGACTGTGTTATCGATGATGTGCTGTAACTTTCCTACATATGTTAAAAATAAATTTATTAAATAAGCAGAAACAAACATTGGCAGCAGAGCAGTATGTAGGGGGGTAGTGGCTTAAGCCCTTCCTAAAGCCTTTAAAAATTAACTTTTGAAAGAGAACCTTGCCATTTTCTTATGGAAAATGTGTTTCGGTTAATTTTTTGTATATTTTAATATGTTAAAGTGGGGGTCTCAATGAGCAAAAAATACGCTTTTTAACCTATTCAAATTATCCTTACAAAGAAACTACCAATCAGGTAACATTTATTTATTTGTTATTTTATTCTACGGACCATAACTAACATTTTCTACTTTAATTTTGGGTATCGTATACATACAGGATGAGCCAGGAAATACCTTTGAAATTGATCGAAACCGTTAAATTCTAAACATTTAACCAAGAATAGACCAATCGAGTCATTCAGGATTTTCAAAAAACCATTTTGCTAGCTACAAATTTTCAATGTATACAGAGTACACAAAAAAAGTGGTTAAGCAATCACGAAATACGCATTTTTAACGTTATATAATAAAATTGTCGTTGCTTATGATTTTTTGTGGCCTTTTTAACACAGTTTTAAAATTAATTTTTCTGTTGATATGGAATTTCTTGGTCCCATTTTTTACATTGCAAAAACATTTTTTCGGGTTTTTCTGCAAAGACTTACGATTGGTAAACCTTCGTTTTCGTTCCAGTCAGTAATTAAAAGTACCTAAAAAAAGTGTTTAAAATGTTTAATAAAATAACATTAACTAAATCAAACAAAGGCACAGATCTTGCTGTATTGGAAGCATACACTTTTAGGCAAAAAAGGAAGTACAATACAAAAACTATATGGAAATGCACAGAATACGATCTATATAAATGCACTAGTAGATTGCATACAAACAACGCTAATGACGTTTTAAAAGTAAGTGACCACAGTCATCCTCCAAATCCGAGCAAGGCAGAAGCTCGAAATATAAAGCTTAAAATAAATGAAGAATCTTCGGGATCGTTATCGAATCCACAAGATATTATCGACGGTGTGTGTAAGGATGTGGAGGCACCGGTATTAAGTCAATTGCCAAGGATAAAATCATTGAACAGAATGATAAGAAAAGAGCAGAACCAATGGTCTTCCAAATAATCCCACCAAATTAAAGGATTTGAATGTGCCGCAATCGCTACAAAAAGTGGGAAAAACACAGTTTCTACTTCATGATGGGCCACAAAATGAAGATAGAATTGTAATTTTTTCAACAGAGGAAAATTTGGAGTTTCTGGCTTGTTCAAAAAATTGATTTTGTTATGGAACATTTAAAGTAAGTAAATAGGTTTATTACATTGTCTCGTATGTACTATATTGGTTTGGATGGTTTTAAATTATACATATCATATACGTTAGTTTTTTTGGAGAAATGCAGCCTTTACTTTATATATGAGTTGCTCTTTGGCCCGATAAAAATCTTTAGACCGGACGCTCAACTACAGACGATAATATTTGATTTTGAAAGAGCCGCAATAAAAGGGGCGAGTGCGATATTTGCAAAAGCGGAAATAAGCGGATGCTGGTTTCATTTCAAAAAATGTATATATCGCCAATTTCAAAAATATCCTCAATTGCTACAAAAATACAACAATGAAATACAGATTCACCACAATATCAATAAGCTTGCGGCTTTGGCTTTTCTTCATATACAGGACGTTGTAGAAGACTACAAAGAGCTGGTCCAGATGGACTTCTTTAAAGAAAATGAAGAGGAACTTGCAGGTAAGATAACATAATAAGTATAAACAGGTAACCAAAACTCAAACAATAAACTTAACATTTCACCCAAACAAATGCAACCCATAGTAAAATCAAAAGGTATATAATCATAGTTTTTAAAGATTGTCCCATCAAGTTTCATATATTAACCTAATTTAAAAGGTCTTTTAACATAATTTTTTTTAGGGCTACTTGATTTCTTAGAAACCACCTGGATAGGGAAAGAAATAAGAGGAAATCGCACAAGACCCCTGTTTGGTCATAAACTCTGGAGTCAGTACTCCAACACATTGAAAGGCTTAAGCAAAACAAATAATTATGCAGGGTTGGCTTAAATCGTCTGATTTGATTTTATTAAACAACAATTAATCACAAATGTTAAATTTTAAGAATTCAATAAGGGTGAAAGACCAAATAAAAAAAACAAATAAAGGTTATGACAGAATTTTTAATTTAATACAAAACTATAATGCTAACGAAAAAATGAAATTCTTAAGGGGCGTGAGCTAGAATTTGTAGTTGTTATATATTTATAGAGATCTCTAGGACTGTGCTTATTGTTAATAAAATAACAAATTATATACGTTACATATTTTTCGTAATTGTCTTGTTTGTGTGTAGATTATATAAATTTTATATGCCTAAGTACCTACCTATATATTTATTACAATTTTTTTTTATATAGATTTTTACATACCAGTTCGCTTTACTTTATTCTTTATTTATTGTATTTTGAAAATAAAATAATGCAGCCAAAATGCATTTTATTTTAATTTGCATTTTTTAATTGTAATTATTTCTTATGTTGCGCGTTTTTAGATTTTGCGATTTTGATCTTGCGATATTATGTTCCGCGCGATAAATGTCTGCGCGATATTATCCACGCGATAAAAGTCTGCGCAATTTTTGTGTAGCGAGATATTTAGCCGACGCGGTATTGAGGTGCGCGGTATTGAGATGCGTGATTTAAGAGCTGCGCGATTTTGATCTTGCGCGGTTTTAATTTGCGCGAGTTTGGTCCGCGCTCAAAATTTTGCGACATTTTGACCGGCAACCTTTCTGGGTACACCACTACATGCCAGTATCCAAAAAAAAAACTACTAAAAATATAAAGATCGATCTCTAATAGTTCAGTGTGGGAAAAGAAATTACCCTAAATATGAAAAAGCAAAATGGAATATATTATTATAATGTGTATTTCAAAAATCTAAGCGAAGAATATAATGTGCGTTATTATCAAAATGAGGGCTTGGGCAACCTGCTGAGAATATTTACATAAATGATTCAGCTATAACCTTTACCTTGTTCGGCTAAAATTACATACCTTTGTACATTATGCAATATTTAAATTTTTACGTGAAATGATATTTGATATTTTTTGTATATAATAATTACCTGCTGTCTTAACAAGTGTAATTTATAAAATACATTCACTACACAAAACCAAATTTGTGTGCTTAAATCTATAACAGTTTAATGCTATCCTAGTTGAAAATTAAATACTTTCTGCAAAGGGTATTTTGGAAAGTGAGACAGGAAAAATGCTTTTAATATTTGGATGCGTTTTTGCTTTAAATACTATATACCCTGAGCCGATTTCATGACAAAAAATATAACTAATAAAGATGACACCGGCCCAGCCGTTGAGATTGATCATGTTCTGTTAATGTTGATAACTATATTGGCGCCTTACGTTTAGAAATGGCGAAAATCTTTAAAAATTGTTGTGAATATTAGACAAATTTGAATACCTAAGCGATAAAGGTGGGTGAAAATAATTAGAAAAATTGCAAAAAGCCCTAATTTTGGCTACAAACCAACTTAACCTTGTTGTCACATGGGCATTATCTGATTAATTGTGCATTAAATCGGCTACTCTTTTAACTACGTTTCTGAAAATTTTTTTAGTACTAACCCCGCATAGATACAGATTAATTTTTAATAAACTTATCTCGCTCTTCCTTTTTTATTGTTTGTCGTATAATATCTTTTGCAGATTCTATGATCTTTTTATGTTTTAGCCTTTTTAAAATCTAGAACATCCCTAATCCGCTGAACTAATACTTGATCGCAAACTATGTGTCACCCACAAAAGATTCACTTTTTCCATAAACTCCATGTGTCTCGACTGTTGCACTTTTGACATCTGTCCATACCATTCTGGGCCTTGCTTTGTAGAGTCATTAATAATTTGACTTTACGCCTTTTGTTTAGTTTAACTCAATGTTCAGTTATTACCACGTTGCCTTAAAGTTCTTCAAACCTGGGACAGGGTTTATGACTTGCGTGACAATATTTCTTGTGGGTAAATTTAATTTTTGCCACAATATGATTGTGGACCGATCCTAACTTCTGCGCAGGGTACACAGAATAAAAAATGAATTAGTTTATAAAAATACATAGTTCCCTTGAGTAAATAAGTTGTTGATGTAGAGGAACCACACATTTTGTTGACTTAATACAAATATTTGTACTTAATACAAGTAATTTAGTCAAGTAGGAATATTTAGTAACAAAATAAAGTAATTGTTTCTAAAATTGAAGAGAATGGATTGTTAATATAAGTATATATTCGGTTAAGCGCATTGATTGACTATAGTGCCAACGAGTTAAGTGGCCAAGTAATTAAGTAGGTGATTAGAATGTGACTTGCAATATCTCACCAAATTTCCGCAGCTCACATAGAAAAATAAAAATACTTATGCAAATGATTGGGTAAGATACAAGAGATATGTTACAAATATAAGCTTCTGAGCAACACAACGTATACACAAGGATGCATTCAAAGAGAATTTTATTTATGATTTATATTTATACTTGAAGAAAGACTAGTTTACTTGGAATAAGTTAACTTTATTGTTTTAAATTAACATATATTACAATCAACGAAATACAGGTCAACTTAATTATTTAGTTGCCTACCAGAGAGATATTTTTTCTGTCTAAGTTTGTGCAGAATTAGAGCAGTTTTTGTGTCGTTTAAATTAATAGCTATATCGTTTATAATTACTTATCTGGTTTAATAAATATATGATGAAGCATATACAGCTTCGATATCAACTTATCCATTAGGTTCGAATATAGGGGCTCTTTATTTAAAAAGTAAATATTCTTGGCACGAACGACACGTAAAACGGGAATTAACGTCGGGTAATTAGCAAACTAGGCTAGTAGCCGAGCTATGGCACTCCTAATACACAAAGAAAAAAAACGATTAAACGATTTGTGTTAGAAAATTTAAGCGTCAAAATACACACTAAAAAATCAGAGAAAAACTGGATGCTTATACAACTTTAAACCTTTGAATAGGCAATAAAGGGGGTCAAAACAAAACAAAATAGTACGCTAAGAGTATTCCTTATTCGGTTTTGTCCTCGACATGTTGTGTTCCGCACCAGCTAAGATAAAACTTTCGGAAATCTTGACAGTGAAGTCGTTTGTAAATATATCAGTTGCTACACATTACCACAGAGTACCGAGTAGGTGATCCGTGCCAGTACCTTGGCAACCAACTTATTAGTAAAGCTATCTAAGAAAATGTAATTTGACGTAACTTATGATGTGACCTGTTTTTATTTTTCTTAGAGTTTGTTGAAAAGAAAACCGAAAAGGACAAAAAATAGTGTATATTCCACGAGACTAAAGTGTCTTTTTATTTCTCGGCAAATTGTTGTCCTTCCTCTGGTTGGGCAACAAACTTTTCACCTCGAGATAAAAAGTACCACTTTGATCCCTAGGAATAAAATGTACTAATTATTAACGGGTGCATAAAAAATCCCCTCCGTTTTTTGCCCTTTGAAGAAAAATAACCCAAATCTTAATATTAATAAATAATTATTCTAACCTAAAGCGGGATTTACACGGGTCGATTTTGGCCGTGCGTCAAGTCGCCTTGACTTGCCGTGCGGCTAGTCGCATCCCTATTTCATTTACACAAGGCGACTAAAATCGCAAGAAATTGATCATTCGTTAAAAATGTTGGACAGAACAGTTGATTTTTTAAGTGAGGTGATTCATATAGTAAGTAAAGCAATTCTTCAAGAATTGCTTGAAAAACAAAGAAGAAAGAAGAAACAGAGAGAGAACCAAAGAAAAAACGAGAATATTGGGTTCCATAAGCACGGGTGCCTTTCGTAGCACTCTAAAAACTCTATTATGTTATTTTTGTTCATTTTCAAAAAGCAAATAAATTCACATAGGAATAATAATAACGAAAAAAATAAAAATAACCTTCAAGCGGTGGTAAATCGCCTAACAATGAACCTTTTACACGGTCGATTTTACTCGTCTCGCCGCATGCGACCTACGGTCGCGCGGCAAAAGTCGAGAGGCACCCAACTTTTGGCAGATTCGATCTAGTCGCATGCGGTGCAGACGATTTCCCCTTTATACGGTCGATTTTTGCCGTGCGGCCTGGCCGCAGGGCCAGAAATCGACCCGTGTAAATCCAGCTTAAAGCAGCCTCACAAGATCAATATTATTGTTAATATTTTAAATTGACAATATATTGTCAATATCTCTAAATAAAGTCCCCACACCATCAATATTTGTATTAATACTTAGTTTCTGACTTAATTTTCGAGAGAAAACATCACGTATGAAAGCAGTAAAAAAAGCGTGCGTTGCTATTATTTTGGCGCACATTGCAAAAAAAATAAAGAAAAAAAAATAAAAAAAGGCGTTGGATATAAAATTGGATTTTACAGAGGCAAAAATTTTCACATGTAAATCTTTTAGAATAAATTGAGGAAGTAGACCCCAATGATTATAAAAACTACTACAAAATGGATTCCAAATCATTTCAAGAACTGCTGGATTTGGTCACACCATATATTGAACAAAAAATACGAATATGCGAGAAGCAATATCAGTTCATGAAAGGCTGGTCTTATGTCTAAGATTTTTGGCAACGGGAAGACCTTTTTAAGATCTAAAATTTTTGTCACTGATTTCGCGTGTTTCCGTATCATTAATTGCCTGCGACTCTGCCGGTGAAACTGGAGACAGCGGCGGCGACCTTTTTTCTTTCATGGCCAGAGAGCGACTAAAACAAATATTGTCAATATAGCCCTCGACGAATCAAACTATTGTCAATATATTTGGCTCCGGGAGCTTGTACCAATATAGTGTCAATATCTTCTTTAATATCGCAAATATTGAAAATAATATTAATCCTGTGAGGGCCGATTAAAAATTAAATTAAAAAAAAAACATTTCAAAAATACGACAAAATAGGAAATTGCCTAAATGGGCAACAAGGTAAGGTCACCAACTGAAAGGACAATTTACTAAACATAACTATTATTGTGTCATTTATCAGGCGACCTTGATTTATATTATAAAAGTCAAGGAAATTGTTGTTCGAAATTTTTATAAAGTATTTTAGACTTTTTTTTAGGATTTTTTGGTAACAGTACTTATATATCTTTCCTCCCAAGATCTTTTGATCTTCTCTTTTTTAGATTCTTTTCGGTTGACGTAACTGATTTGGAAGTTTAACTTCTTGTTTTAATTGTCTTAGGAGCCTATTCCTATTGGAAAGACTAACACGCCAGGACGAACCCGCATCAGGTGACTTATCATAAGTACCATGCGGAATGATGCCTATTTGTGAGTGATTTAGAGTTGGAAGACAGAGTGTGCAATGGTGTTAAATGATGTCTGGAATGAGAGTGACTAGTGAATTCACTGACGAGCCCCCGCTGGTCACCCCGGGCGAAACATCGTTTAATTGTTTCTTCTTTCGCTTTGGTGTTTTGTGTGTTCCTTGTGGGACACTCGTCTAATTTTGAATTTTCGTTCTTTCCTCCCAAGATCTTTTGATCTTCTCTTTTTTAGATTCTTTTCGGTTGATGTAACTGATTTGGAAGTTTAATTGTTTTAGGAGTATATTTCTATTGAAAAGATTAACACGCCAGGACGAACCCGTAGCAGGTGACTTATAATAAGTACCATGCGGAACGATACCTATTTGTGAGTGATTCAGAGTTGGAAGACAGAGTGTGCAATGGTGTTAAATGATGTCTGGATTGAGGGTGACTAGTGAATCCACTGACGAGCCCCCGCTGGTCACCCCGGGCGAAACATCGTTTAATTGTTTCTTCTTTCGCTTTGGTCTTTTGTGTGTTCTTTGTGGGACACTCGTCTAATTTTGAATTTTTGTTCTTTCCTCCTAAGATCTTTAGATTTTCTCTTTTTTAGTACTTATATGTTTGCAACTCGCGGCCAAACTGTGATTTTTTTATTCTTGTTTCTAAATCACTTACTGTGCTCGTTATTTTAATCAATGCTTGTAAAAAACACTGTGTTGAGTAAGTAGAAAGAAACCTTTTTTTTTTTTTAATAGGATAGGCAATTTAGATATAAATTTTCGGAATAGAGAAAAAAATTACAACCCAAATTTTTTTTCATTAACAAGCTTAGAAAGGTCCACAGAATATACTAAAAGTCCTCGAACCTCCAAAAAACTCCAAAAAAGAGTTTTTGTTGAATAACTCGTAAACATGCTAATTTGAACAATTTCTTGCATATTCCTTTTAAGCATTTTCATCAAGATTTTTTAACCTACGAGTAACTTTGCAGGGTTAATCTAAAAGCAATGACCTACATTATAGCAGGAAATAAAATTTTTCTAGTGGCGTAGTCCGATTTTTTTTAATTATAAAATTCCCAAATGTACCAAAAGTCTTTGATATGCCACTGTTACTGACATATACAAAAAAAAGGCCCCGCTTTTTACTGGATCTTGTATTAGATAAATACGCATTTCCAACGACACCTTCCGCTTGTATTTGCTGCTTTTAGTAATAACATAAGAATATTAATTTTTTAATATTTTTTTTTGTTAATATGTTAAGCCATAGAGCCAAGGTCCCCTACTTTTCCAATACAAAAAAATTCTTATTTTATTACTAGAAGCAGCAAATACAAGCGTAAGGTGTCGTTGGAAATGGAATTTTATCTAGTATAAGATCCAGTGAAAAGCAGAGCCTTTTTTTATAAATGTCAGTAACAGTGGCGTATGAAAGAGTTCTGGTCTCGGTTTTGGTACATTTTGAAATTTTCTAATCGGACTACGCCACTGGAAAAGTTTAATTTTCTGATATAATTTAGGTCATTGTTCTTAGATAAACCCTGCCAAGTTTGGTACTCGGAGATTAAGAAATCTTGATGAAAATGCTAAAAAGGGATATGCAAAAAATTCTTTTTTCAAATTTCTAGAAGGACCGGTTTTAGCAACACTATTATTATTAACTTATTGATAGAGAATTAAATTTGCAACATTTTGCCTGTTTGTGTCTTTTGACAGTCTGTCACCGTTTCGTTGTTAACCAAGAAAAACGCTTTTTTAAAGTTTTTTGGAGGTTAAAAATGACAGTTCCCGAGTAAGTCCGTGGGATTTTTAATGAAGGAGTTTTGTTACCATGTGGAAGTAATAGCTCTTTAGTCACACAATCAAGTGTTACCGGGTGTTTTGTTCGAATTCTTGTAGAAGGGGTTGTTATGACGTCATCTTTCAAGATGGAGGCCAAAAATCATAAAAAATACAACTTTCGCAACCAGGCCATGATTATACTCGATGCCATATAACTCGAAGTCGAGGATTCCAAAAAATTTACTTTTAAGGTCATCCGACATTAAATGATCTTGAAAATCGCAAAAAACAAGATTTTTGCTAGTTTATCTTCCAAAAATCTTAATAATTCGACGTTTTGTCAGACCAACTTCAAATGTACCTTAAACTATTAGGCATGTATGCCAAATTTAATCTTTAGAGTTTGATGCAGTTTGAAGCTTTATGACTTTGAAAAATGCCCCAGTAAAATTAACAAATTTCAAAAAAAACATACTAAAGGGCGCTTCAACTATTCAAGCGACGAGAACCAAATTTGTCAACAAAGATAAGAAAGTCAAGCCCAACAATTGGGCTTGACCTTCTTATCTTATAAACACGTCATAGCTATTAAAAAAAAAAAAAATTCAGCTATGACGTGTTTCAATAAGGCGGCTGATATATCAAAATGCCGACCTATAACCACATTTTACTTTATCAAATTTCGTCGTAAAAAAGTAAAAATGACAGGTGACTTTTCCTCGCTTACTATGAAAAAAAAAAAGTTTAGTTGATTCATAACCCCAATTAAACTTGAAAATACCATATAAAATTGAAAAACCCGCTTTTTGTAGTGTTTTTTCCAATTTACCACTACGCAAAGACTTTAAGTGCCGGAGATGAAATTAACATCTTATCCATAAAAAAACACTTAATTTTAAACGTTTCTATAATTTTTTTGATCTGGCGTTCCAGATGTTGGTGTAACAAAACGTTAAATTATGGAGATTCTTTTGAAGAGAAAATGGAAAAAATCATGTTTTTTGCGATTTTAAAGATCATTTGAGATCGGATAACCTCGAAAGTAATTTTTTTAAAATTCTCGTCCTAGAGTTATATGAAATAGAGTATAATCACACCGGTTGCAAAAATTGTATTTTTTATGATTTTTGACCGCCATTTCGGAAAATGACATCTAAAACACCTGATCCAGAATATGGTAATTTATATCTAACTTCTGCTAACTTTTTTATAAGTAATTTAAATGACTTTGTTGGCTGGACAAGTGAGTAGAACATAAAATTCACAGTTCCGAAACTAAAAACAACAGATACGTAGGTCATTTTTACTGAGGTATAGCATAAACATCTGGGAGCCCGATAAAAAAAAATGGTAGAGAGGTTTAAAATTAAGTGTTTATTTATGGCTAAGATATTAATTTCATCTCCCGCACTTAAAGTTTTTGCGTAGTTTTTCAATTTTACATTGTATTTTCAACGTCAATCAAGGTCATGCATCAACTGATTTTTTTTTATATTAAGCAGAGATAATTCGACAAGAATTGATGGCCATCTTGTTATTTTTACTTTTTTACGTAATTGAAAAAAATAAAATTTGGTTATAGGTCTCTATTTTGAGATATCAGCCGCCATATTGAAACGCGTCATAGATAAACAAAATTTTTTTTAACAAAATTGTTGGACTTGACCTTCTTATCTTTGTTACCCAATTTGGTTCTTTGGGCTTTAATAATTAGTCTGTTATTTTTGCAATTTGTTAATTTTCCTGGGGTATTTTTCAAAGGCATGAAGCTTCAAACTTCATCAAACTTTAAGGACCCAATTTGGCATACATGACTAATAGTTTGAGGTACATTTGCAGTTGGTCTGATAAAACGTCTAATTATTAAGATTTTTTGCAATTTTCATGGTCATTTAAGGTCGAATGACCTTAAAAGTAAATTTTTTGAAATACTCGTCCTCGAGTTATATGGAATCGAGTATAATGATTCCCTGGTTGCAAAATTTGTATTTTTTGTAATTTTTGACCGTCATCTTGAAAGGTGTCGTCATATCAACCCTTTCTACACGGATGCGAACAATACACCCGGTAACACTTGATTGTGTGACTAAAGAGCTATCAATCGCGCATGGTTACAAAACTCCATCATAAAAAATCCCACGGGATAGCAATTATCGACATATGCCACTACACTATACGTTAAACGGTGAAGCTTTCTAAGTTTGTTAAAAAAAAAGTTGGGTTCTAATTTTTTCTTCTATTTCTCTTATGTAGCTTAACCTAAAAAAACAAGCGGTTTTAAGTTTTTTGTACTTCAGTGCAAAATGGATTTCCCGAATTTCGATTGTTCGCACCAAAGATGGGATCTAGGACGACACCGTTTCGTCCTTATTAGGGACTCATCAGCTAGCTGTACCATAATGACATAAAAAACCGAACAAAATGGTTTCCGTTATAACTTTTAATTAATACCACTGATTTGAATGCAACAAACTGTTCTTTGCACGGAACTGAGCAAGACTTTCATTACAAATATATTTTTCCGCCATCTTAAAATCTAAGATGACAGATAGAAACAAATTTGATCCTTCAAAGAGCCTCGTTTATTGTTCTGTTACGGAAAGTTTTTAGATTTTTTTTATGAAGTCATGAAAAAGATTTGTTTCTGGCACGCAGAACGAGGTGCGATTCATTAAAATCGGTTAAGTGGTTCCGAAAAAAAAAATTCAATCAGTATTTTACGGATTATGCGATTGCAGTCTCAAATCTGTCGGCATATATTTTCTCATAAATTCATTATTGAAAATCGAATGTTCTTTAACTACTGCTATTGAAATTTGTCGCCATCTTGAAATCCAAGATGACCGAACAAATCAAACTTGTCCCTTTAAAGAGGCTCGTTTGTATAAAATCTCTACTTTCGCCACGTACAATGAGGTATAAATTATCAAAATTGGTTCGGCGGTTCTCCAAAAATTAATTTTTGTTTCCATCACTGTTTTCCAGAATATACGATTGCTTTCTCAAATTGATACTCAACCGATTTCAATAAAATAAAAGCATCATGGCGAAGATCAAAAACTCTTAAAAGATCATTATCCAAATTTGTCACCCAAGATAGCGGACATAATTAAATTTATCTCTTCAAAGAAGCTGGTTTATTCTTAGGTTTCAAGAACCTAAAAATTCCCTGTCTCCAACGCGCATAGCTAGGTGAGAATCATTGAAATAGGTTTAGTGGTTCTCAAAAAATTAATTGTTATTTTAACCATTGTTTCTTCATAAACTCGTTATTACTGAACTGATTTTGATAAAATAAAAAACATCATGATTAGAATCGATTTCTCTTTAAAGATCGCCATTGAAGCCGCACTTTTTTTTGATGCTAGTAATTTTTTACCCTTTCTTGAATTTATATTAATTTTTTAGGTTTGCCACGCCCTGCGCCATGCACAACGAAAATCGCCTCAGTAGTTCTTAAGACATCTGAAATCGATTGTTTGCATTTTAGACTCTTGCATCTCTGCATTGATTTCTTTATAAAATTATTATTACTAAACCCATTTTAATGAAACATAATAACAATCGATCACTTACAAAAATCACGAAAGAAAAATTCTAGTTATACGCGGCGGAGACAGAGCTTTTTTACCAATTTAAAAGTCGAAAAGGTTCTCGAAACCTAAAGGCGCAATTACACAGACGAACATGCTCAAATAAAAGCTCGTGCAAAATATCTAAAATTTTTTGCGTGAACATTTTTGTGAGCTTTTCTTTGAACATTTTGTTCGGGTAAATTATTGCTATCTATTTTGGAAACATATTTTTAAAGACGAGAATAAATAAAATTTCACATCAATGATCAGTGATCTCAATTCTTTAAAAAAATGGAACACCAACTTTTATTTAAAATTTTTATGAAAAAAAGCCGACGGCAAGCGAAACATTATTATTGCCTCTACTATTAGATTAGGGTTACTTATAATATTTTTTTCTTAGGGTTTTTCCCGGATTTTTTTGCCCGTGGTTTTTTTTGGGATTTTCTTGCGAGTTTTTTTTTATTTCCAAGGGTTTTTCTCCTAAAGTCAAAAAAAAACCCAGGAAAATTATTCTTTTCCAAAAAAATTTTGAGTTTTTCAAATATCGGCAAAAAACTTAAAAATTGCCCTTTTAAGCGGTAATCCGCGCCTCACGACTATGAGGAGTGGTGGGGAGGGGGATTTTTGTAGCTTTACTTTACCTTTAGCTTTTATTGTTATTTTACCAACAATATGCAAAGGGCAACATTGCGATTCAAAAGAGTGTCCTGCCTACTACCTCCGAAATCCAAAACTCGGGATGATAGATCGGCGACACAGTCTACTAAATTACTGCTAAATTATATTTTTTAGACAAGGGTCGGGTTCGTAGGGTTGTAAAAGTGGGTAATAAACGGGTATTATTTAAACCGAACGTGCTTTTGTTCATATATTTGAGATTTAATAAAATGTATATAGGTTTTTTAATTTGACTTAATTATTATTGTAAAAGACTAAACTAGGAAGTAAAATAAAGGGATATTCTTTTAAAAGTAAATTTTTATCATTACATTTTACAGGCAACAGCAATAAATAAGTGCCAATTATTATTTTTTTTACAACCCCAAAAAAGTTACATATCCCCTATAAAATCAGATCAATCGAAGTTGCTTTTGAGGTAAAATGTGAATTTCGGCATCGAATCGTTTTTCCGTCGGAAAGCACTTGATTAAAAGTACCTTATTTTAATAAAATGTATATAGGTTTTTTAATTTGACTTAATTATTATTGTAAAAGACTAAACTAGGAAGTAAAATAAAGGGATATTCTTTTAAAAGTAAATTTTTATCATTACATTTTACAGGCAAAAGCAATAAATAAGTGCCAATTATTATTTTTTTTACAACCCCAAAAAAGTTACATATCCCCTATAAAAATCAGATCAATCGAAGTTGCTTTTGAGGTAAAATGTGAATTTCGGCATCGAATCGTTTTTCCGTCGGAAAGCACTTGATTAAAAGTACCTTATTTCAAAACTTTGTTTTTCTATTTTGAGTTAAGTTCAATGAATTCCGATAACAAGATATATTTTAAATTTGTAAAGAAATTTTTATAGCCCCAATTCTTCAAACAAATTTTGCTCAAGATTCTCTCCAAAATTTAGGTGTTTTTTTGTACGAGATTTTGCTCGAACATTTCTTTGAGCATTTTGCTCAAGAGGCTCGTGTAAATGTTTGTCGGCATTTCAACATCAAAGGAAAGTTTGTCTGTGTAAATGCGCCTTAAGAATAATCGGGCGTCTTTGAAGGGTCAAATTTAATTTTGTCCACAATCTTGGATTTACAAATTAGTACAAATTTGAATAGTGGCCTCTAGAGTTCTGTCGATCTTTGTCATAATGCTTTTTATTAAATTAAAATCGGTTCAGTAGTTATGAATGTATGAGGAAATTAATGCAGACGGAATTGAGAAGGCAAACGTGTAATCTGAGAAACAGTGATGGAAACAAAAATTATTTTTTTAAGAACCACTAAACCGGTTTTAATGATTTATACCTTTTCTAGGAATAAAAAAAAAACTAAAAAATTTTTAAAAAATATGAATAAACGAGCCTCTTGGATTTTAAGATGGCGGCAAATTTAAATATCAGTTAAAAACAATCGATTTTCGCCATGATGCCTTTTATTTCATTGAAATCGGTTTTCTAATAATTAATTTATGAGAAAATGTATGAGACGGCAATCGCATAATCCGTAAAACACTGACTCAATTTTTTTTTTGAAAGCTACTTAACCGATTTTAATGATTCGCACCTCGTTCTGCGTGGCAGAAACAGAGCTTTTTCACGAATTCATAAAAAAAATCCAAAAATCTTCCGTTACATAAGAATAAATGTGGCTCTTTGAAGGGTAAAGTTTGTTTCTTTCCGTCATCTTAGATTTTAAGAAGGCGGACAAACAAATATTTTTACGCAAAGTCTTGCTCAATTCCCTGCAGACAACAATTTATTGCATTAAAATCGTTGGTATGGTTCGAAAGTTATAACAGAAAACATTTTGAGCGGTTTTTTTATGGCCCACCCGGTAAAGATTACGGCTCATTAGGCTTTTGCACTGAACTTTAAAAAACTCTTGTTTTCTTGTTTATTCTTTTTAGCATTAATAAAAATATATTTTTTTAGAAATTAAGTTGACAAAAAATTTACTTCTTTTCCCGTCCGTGGCAAAGGTTTTGGTGACAGCTTTTATCTTCTTAAGCTGGCATTATTTTTTTAATTAAATAATATATATTTCGATCCCAATGAAGATCTCTTTTTTCCCCAAACTATAAAAATCCAAAACTTTAAAAATCAGATATCCTAGAAACCTAACTTTTTTGTCTAATTTTCTATTACATATTAAAAATCTATCATTTACGCTCCGCGCATGCGTTTTTTTTAGCGTTTAAACCATTATTATAATTATTTAAAAGTTGAACCTCTCTAGGTTCCTTATCCATTCTGCGATAGTTCTTTTTTAAAACTCTCAGAATTCTATAAAACAAAAGGCAGAATTTTCTATATCACAAGTGATTATTACAACTCATTAGTGCTTTTAGTTGCCAACTTCCTCAAATTGGCTAGACCCAGATATATTTGTAACTTATTTTTTAAAAGCAAATACAAACACTGGTCTGGCGCAAATACATTTTACATATTTATGTTTTGAACTTGTCCTTTATACTTTATATTCTAAAAAGTTTATAGGGAGCAACTTTATTTAGCGAAAGATATCTGCAGTTTCACCTCTTTATGCTGTAAAATATAACTCTGGTTCTTACTCATATTTACGAAAAATGTTTCCCTCTTTCAGAAACACAAATCCAAAAGTTTGCTTTTAGGGTCTGAAAACTTTTGCATCATAAAATGCATCAGTATCAGTTTATGTCGAAATATTTTGAGATGTGAAGCATTCTATAGCAATTCGGACACCTTTTGCACCAGGTATAAATTTTTTTAGTGGACATTCAAGATAGTTGTAGAAATGTATAGCGATCCTATTTTTAATTTTTTTTTTAAGGTCTAGGTCTATGGGTTGAGGGATCTTGTTAATGAAACGTCCTTTTCTTGAAATGCCAACGTTTGCCAAATAAATTTTGCGAAACGTTGGCATTTCAAAAAAAGGACGTTTCATTAACAAGATCCCTCAACCCATAACCTTAGATCTTCAAAAAAAAAATCAGGATAGTGTTTGTTGTGTTTAAAGATTTTTTAGTTTTGTTTTTGAATTTTTTGATAAAAGTATAGAATAATAAGTGTGTTAAAAACTCGCGACTAAACTATGCTAATTCGCGTTCTTAAATCATTCATTGCGATCGTTACTTAAACCAACTCTTGTAAAAAATAAATACTATTTTAGCGACTTTTTTTAAAAACTACTATATTCTTCCATTTTTAGGTCAGACCGTAAAATTATCTAAAACTAAATTTAGTAATTGTAAATGTAATACCATCATCATCTTCTAATATTTTTTTTTCGATTTACGTAAAATATCCACTTGGATAATATTTAAAAAAAAAACAACAAAACAAAAAGTGCCTGTAAATAGCATTAAAGAAAATTAAAAAGATTTTTTTTCTTTTATTTTTATTTACATTTATCTTAAACTTTAACTTTTTCCGATTCTTTGGATGATGATGCTAATGACCGTTTAGAACGATTGTCAAGTAAGGACTAGATCAGAAAATGCCCTTGTATTTCCCGAATAAAATGCGTACCGATAATTACTCTCTCAATCAATTTGCTACACATGACACTTTCAATTTACACAAACGCATAAAGGAAGCAGCAGGATTATTTAATAAAACACAAGCTGGAATCCTTGTAAACAGTCAGGGCAAAATCATACCGGATACCAAAGAAAAACTAAAAGAATTTCGTAGCTACATGGAACATCTCTTTACCGATAACCGATCCATACAGCCAGAAGAATTTTTAAACCAAGGCATAAATATAATACCAGAGGAAGTACAATACGCAATATCTTCAGCTAAAAACAGAAAAGCGGTAGGGCAAGACAAAGTAGACACTAAGGTTTTAAAGCTAATAAAAAACGAAGATTCGGTAAATACGCTGGTAAAACTTTTTAACATGATTTATCGCAGCGGTAAAATACCTAATAACTGACTGAAATCAACCTTTGCTACACTGCCTAAGAAACATTCAGCAAGGAAGTATAGTGATTACCACCTAATCAGATTATCCTTAAAAGTTTGGATTTCGTGGTGGGTTCGGGAGAAGATTGGCATTCAAGTCTTAGCTCAGCGATCTAGAAATGTGTCGGTGCCAGTATATGCCTGTTTTATAGATTATGAGAAAGCATTTAATAGAGTCCAACACGAAAAGCTCATAGAAACGTTAAAAGAACTTGGTCTAGATGACCGAGATCTAAAGATAATCACCAATCTATACTGGAACCAGACTGCTCAAATAAAGGTTGATGGCCAACTGTCCGAAGAGGTCCAAATCAGAAGAGGTGTGCACCAAGGTTGTATATTGTCTCCGTTGTTGTTTAATCACTCTATAACTGCGAATACAGTCTGGCCATAAACGGCATAAAAATCAACAACCTACGATATGCCGAAAACACTGTTATAATAGCAGACACGTTGGAAGGCATGCAAAAGTTGTTGAATCAAATTGCTGCCAAAAGTTCGCAATTTGGGCTTAACTTAAATGTTGGGAAAGCAAAATGGATGGTCATATCTTAGGAAAAGAACATCAGAGGCATGCCAGGACGCGTGGATTCATACAAATACTCGAATTGCCTCCTCAATGAGAAATGGGACAATATGCAAGAAGTACGTGCAAGAATTAAACAGGCCAGATCGTCATTTATCAAAATGAAATTAGTGTGGTGTAGTCGCAATCTTAATATCACTCCGAATTCGTGTGCTTCGGGGTTATGTTTTTAGCATTTTATATTATGGCATGGAAGCATGGACTGAGGCCATATGCAAAAAGTTAGAGGCATTCGGGAAGTGGTGTTATCGTAGAATACTAAGGATATCGTGGATGGACATAGTAACTAATGTGGATGTTTTGCTTAGAATAAATAAAGATCTTGAAGTTTTATTTAACATCAAAAAACGAAAACTTTGGACATATTTTGGAAAATGACAAATATAAACTTTTAAAATTGATAATAGAAGGCAAAATTGAATTGAAATCTTAGGCAATGGTATGGTGTTAGTACTACGACACTTTTCCAAAAAGCAGTGGACAGGGTACAGATTGCGCTGATGATAGCTAACGTTCGAACAGAGCATGGCACTTGAAGAAGATCCAGTTAGCTTGGAAATAATCCAGAGAGGAGGAGTCTACCGGGCAAGGGCGTCGATTGCGTCAGTAGTGAAAGTAACTGGTAACCATCTGACAGCGAAAATGTAGGTTTATGTTTAATATTTTTGTTTACTTTTGGAAAATTTACTAGAAGAGTACACTACCGTAAAAAAAAATAAAAAGTGTTGTCTAGTGTTTCCCGTAATTTCGTATTAATAGAAAATTGAATTCCTCTAGATTTAAACATGAACAAAACAAGACTAGAGCACAAAAGGCAGGATCTTTAAGGATTAATGTAGTATTGTGTGAGTATTATTTAATTTTTGCATAATTTAATAAAATTTTAAAACACGAAAACACCACAAAAACATAAACAAAATAGCAAAACCACAACTCGTCAAAAATGTAAACTCTTCGACGATGTCGAGTTTTCCTAGGAAGTGGGTTTTAGTAGATTTTTCGCTATGGTCTGGCGCACAGAGGGACAAATCCAAAAATGAGCTAATAAAAATTCCAAAATTTGAAAATCACTTTTTAAATTTTCTTTTCTTATGAAAATATTATGAATATATTAAGTAACAACTTACCAAATCTTAAGCTTTATCAATCAATATGATAACAATATATAGCATGTGCAGTCAAATCTTAGACCTTCTTCAAAATTTTTCACTTTTATTTCATAACGAATTTTTTAACTGGGTGGGTTTTTCGAAAGCTCAATAAATAAAATTAACGAATGTAATAATAAATCTGACAATCTATTTCATATTTATAAATTTTGCTTTTAAACGACCTACTATAAAATTAGTAACTCCTTCCTACTTCTAAACGCGTGTAAGTATAACTTTTCTCGAGAGTTTTGTTTTGTCTTATTTTTATAATTATCTAATACCTAACTCTGTAGTAGATTACAAAAGTTACATTCTATATACTAGTAAAAAATTAGATAAGTTGGATAAAAATATTCATAATAAAATAGTTAATACACTTGGAATTTAAGTTTGTTCCCTTTATAAAGGGATCAAATTTTAATTTTCAAACTTTAACATGTAGGTTTAGGAAATGTATTGTACTGAGTGCATAAAGAAAAACTACACAAAAATGGCATTATTTTAATAAAGAGATAATATAATAGATCTACACTAAGGTTTATTCGGCCTCGCTTCCTTCGTTTTTTATCCATCCATACATAGTGCGGAGGCTATTGGGATCGGCAAAAAAAAGTCCTTATATTTTCACTAAAAATGAGTTATTTGGATCAAAAAAGACCTAACTACAAAATTTTGGGATTATGTCTGTCTATCGGGCCGTCTGTCTGTAACAAAGTAACTTACAAACCGCTTAACCGATTCTTATTAAATTTGGCACGAAAATTTTTCACCAGACAGTCTTTTAAGAAAATTGTAACTCACGAACCTTAGCAGCTAGCGACTCGCGATTTTCACGTTAAGATGAATAGTTTCATTTTCACCAAAAAAAATTGAACAAAGTTTCTGAAAAAAAAAAATAAAAAAAAATTGAAATAATTTCTGAAAATAAATTTTTTTTTATTTTCATTGATAGCTATACGTCGTACACGGTGGCGCCATTAATTACATATACTTTTATGGCCGCAGCTTTCTCATGAATTTCGGTTTTCCCAAGCCACACATCATATGGGTACTGCATCGGTAACGAAAAGAGAAAAAAACTCAAAGTACTGCAAGTTCGTGCAGCTACATTTATACCGATTCACTAGCTAAGGCCACAAGCAACATGTTAAATTGACTTATATCGCAGCACTCGAGAGCACTTTATACAATACAAGCTATCAGAAAATACAGCTAAAATAGTTACTCAATTTAACACCTAGCACTTGAAAATATCATAAAATATTAACTTACATTATATATTTCAATTATTCAACTCTAAATATCTATATAGGTTTTGCATTAATACACAAAGATAAACTTTACTGATTTTAGCAACAGAAAATGTAAAATAATTGAGTTACCTGTTTCCTGCTTTTTGGCCACGGCCTACTATCTAATTAAGGCCTTCAAAAAAATCTTTCCCGGAAACAATAAATACCTATCAAAATCTAGAACATTCCAAGTTTCTTTTTTTTTAGTTTTTATTATTAATTTGTGTATTTGTCTTTCTGTGTGGCGGCCCAAACAGTGCCAAAGTCAACGGCGATTTTGAATTTTCTTTTTCGTTTTTCAAAGTTATTTTTGTTACCCATTTTGCGACACTTGGGCTGTTATTTATTGTATCTCATAGTTATATGGAAAATAAGAATTACATAAAAAATAGTAAATAAATTCATAAGAGAATTTTCTTCAAAAATACTTTATCAAGCTTTCCATTCCTAGGCCAATTCTCGGATTGACACGGTAGTTTCATAAACGAGCTTACCGAAGTCCTGAACGGGTTTTTGGTGCACTGTTGGAAAAGCCCTGTTGTAGCATTACAAAAAATTTTAACTTCAATTCTTTATGAGACCGAGCGTCTTCTATTAGTAGTTTTCACAACTAGTGGCTAAAATAGTGCTTTTATTACAAGCGTTGGTTAACATAACGAGCACATCGCTATGGCGATCATTGTTATTTCATTTACCAGTCGCTTTGATTTATAGTGTAAAGATGGTGTGTTGCGATAAGTGCTCTTCGTTGGAGATTTTTAAAAGAATTTTCCTGTTTTTCTTGGATTTTTTGATAAAGATATTAGAACTCGCAGCTAAACTGTGCTTGCAAAAAAAGGCACTCTTTTAACCATTAGTTGAGAAAACTACTATTAAAAAACTCGAAGAAAGAGCACTTCTCACAACACACCATATTTACACTACATATCAAGGCAGCTGGTAAATGAATTAACAATAGTTTTCATAGCGATGTGCCTTTTTACTCGGTGACGTTCATTGTTGCGACATTTTGATCTTTGACAGCTTGATATTTTGACTATGTCTTTAAATGATTTTTTGTAAATAGTTGGTGAAAACTGGTGGAAATGGCTTAATTTTTAAGCAAGAATAATTAAATTTTTTTAATATTACTATATTCCGCTACTTCTCTTTAATTTTGGGTAAAAAACGGACATAATTTTTTTTTGCACCCGTGATCAAAAAAAAAGTTTTATGTTTTTTGTTTTAGATATCTGCAGATATAGAGTTACTAATATCATGTTTTTGATGATGGTATAAAAAATAGTAGTTTTAGCAACTAGTGACTAAAATAGTGCATTTTTATACAAGCGTTGGTTTAAATAAAGAGCGCAGCGAGGTATTTAAAAACGCTAGTAAAAAAAGCACAGTTTAGCCACGAGTTGTTAACACTATTTTTTTTTAATATCTTTATCAGAAAATCCAAGAAAAACTGGAAAATACTTTTAAAAATCTCGAACGTGGAGCACTTCTCGCAACACACCATTTTTACACTATAAATGAAGGCGGCTGATAAATGAAATAACAATGGTGGTTTCCATGGCGATGTGCCTTTTTATTCGGTGACGTTCATTGTTGCGACATTTTAATCGTTGACAGTTTGATATTTTGACAATATTTTTAAAAGATTTTTTCGTAAATACTTGAAGAAAACTCGCAGAAATAACTTAATTTTTAGGCAAGAATAATTAAATTTTTTCAATAGTACTATTTTGGGTAAAAAACGGACCAAAATCTTTTTTTGCACCCGTGATCAAAAAAAAAGTTTTTTGCATCGGTAACCAAAAAAAACTATGCTTTAGTTATCTGCAGACAGTTACTAAAATCATGTTTTTAGTGAAGGTATGAAAAAAAAATATTTTTCGATTTCGGGTGTTAAGTGACTGGTATGATGTAGGGAATGCTCCAAATATTTTAAAAAGATATTCTAAGTTTATCATTCCACCCAAGAAGTAAAGTTTTTAAAACAGCCAGAGCAAAAGTTAAAAATTGGTGCTAGAAAGCACGGATAGTCCACCATACAATCAATTATTTTATGTTGAAAGGAAATGGAATTATCTCGAAAACTGTAGCTTTAAAATATTTGAGCCTTATAAAAAAATTTTTGGGTAATATGTACGAAAACCAAAATCTGAAAACCGCATATCAACAGCTGCTTTACTTCTAAAGTTACGATTTTTTTTTACATATTTTATCGTTTTTTGAAATAACTCGGAAACTAAAGCTCACGCGAATTTGGACTTTATAACAAAATTTGTAGTCCATATTCATGGAAATATTCAAATCTGAAAACCGTATATCGCTACTTGCTTTTTTTTCAAAGTTACAATGTTTTTAAATATTTTCAACCCCCCACCTAAAAGTTAATAAGTTCATGGTCAGCCGATAGAGGATTTTGGTACCAAATTTCGTTAAAATCGATTAAGGTGTTCTTGAGTTATCGTGTATACAGGCAGACAAAAGACAAAAGATAACTTTTTTTTTCGTCGATTAAGGTGTATTGGTACCTTAGCAACTAATTTTTGATAAAATTAAGAAAAGTCAAAATTTCACGATTTTAATAGTCCTTCATACCATATTGGTATGGTGGACTAAAAAACGAAATTTCCAACAACTTTGGCAGGCACACGATTTCAAAATTCTGCACAAACCTATGAATCGTTGATAAACTAGGTTCTGGGCGATTTACAAAATTCTCTAGATAAAGTTTTTGAATAAGTCTCAATGGTCTGCCTTGATAGTACCATTGACTATCTGTACTTTTTCGGCAACTTCGTAGACATCCATTTTTAGTTTTAAAAATGTATTATTTCACTTAAGAACTTACCAATCTGTTCCTCGAATAAGGCGGAAATAAACCAAAATAATAAAAACAAAATAAAATTCAAAAAATAACACTGCAGCGTGCTTCGACTCCACCTCGGTCGTACGGCACGGAGAGTAAATTGGACTTGATTCCCCCTATGTTCGCAGTAGTACAATCGTGACATATGGTACAGTGATATAGGGTCCAGTACTGCACACAAGGAAGTACACAAACATGCTGATAAGAATGCAGCGGAAAGCCTTATTTAGAGTAGCCTGCAGCTACTGAACAATATCAATGGAAGCTATTCAGGTTATAACAGGAATCCCGCCCATAGACCTAATTGTCGAAGAAATTGTATATGAAGATAAAAATAAAGAAAACGAAGATATTGCAAAAGAAAAAACACTGGAATCCTGGCAAGCAAGAAACGCAATGAACGAAAATAATTATTCCCGACATTAAAATATGGACTGCAAACACCAAAAAATGGATTACTATATGACATAAGCTCTACCGGGAATTGGATCTTTTAGGACATATACGAAGCGAATAGGGAAAACGGACGACATACGTCGGTACTGTCAAAGAATAGATCATGTACAACATATGTTAATTTACTGTCCAAGATTTAAGAACTAACGCGAAACAACAAGACACGATTTACAGGGGTCATCAACTACCCAAAAAATGTATGCGTATTGTGGCAGTCCCTATGATTTTACAGAGACTGCCACGATTTCCATTAAATTCCTACGATTTTCGAGCCACTGCTGGACTGCCTTTATTAATTGCGAGCCTGAAAGTATGTGCGTTAAACTATCAAAACTTTGAAAACTTAAAATTTTGAAAATGGCGGATTAAAATTGAAATATGAGAGACAGTTTTTGATGTTTGTAATATAATTTTAATAAAATTTTCCGGCCAATTTCATTAACGACAGCTAATATTTAACATCAAAAACTAAAAGGAACTGTCAGTGTCACAAAAAATAGTCCAATTGAATTTGGAATAAAGTTTATGTGGTTTAAGGAAAAAATGGAGCGATAGCGGAAAAATGGAGCAGTGGTAAAACGAAAACAACTTCTACATTTATAAATTTAAATTGTAATAGATAGTAATTTGTAATATATTTTAAAATGCATAACATATAATTTTACTTGTAAGAAAACCATGGCTTATTGGTTATTGATGTAAACAATAATGTAATGTAAATTGTTTAGGGATGAAATTTATTTTTCACACAAATGTCAAAAAGAAGAGTGAAAATATGCTGACCAAAATTTTAACCGAAAATAAACTACTCACAACCACATATTTTATCAAAGAAAAAAATTTGAAAATTGAGCTACTAGAACCCGCTCGCGTGTCTAAATTTAATAACAAAATTAGGCAACAAAAACTAAGTTTTAGACACTTGCTAACTTATTATCTTGTGTGGTTAAAATGTATGTTTAATTGCTGATTGCATCGCAGTGTTAAACCTGGTTTATTTTTAAATGATCCCACATAACTTTGGAGGAATACTCATGTTATAGGAATATTCCTTCAAAGTGATTTTTGGAATATTCTATTGCGAATATGAATGTTGTAGACCTATTTTTTGTTGAATATTCTAAAAGTTTGTGATATTTATAATTCTTTGGTAATAAGATAATAATATGCTCATGATAACCTGTTAATCAAGTTATTTTTATGAATATTTCCAAAAATAATGTTTTTGTCAGGATTTTGGTATGTTTGCTGAAAATATTACTATCTTGTGAAAAGAACGCACTTTACATGATTTATAATTATAATTAAGTTTAATGTCATCTATTGTAGGTAGATGGCACTGGAATCAATATGCTCTCTATGTGGCAGGTAACATTATTACACATATAAGACAGATAAAAGTCATTTAGGTAATTTTTTGATAACTAATCTCAAGTAGTACATCAACATAATGGTGATACATTGATATACCTATATCCATAGGCTACTCCGTAATTGCACTTTAGTTCAACATTAATGCATATTTGGTGGATATTCATGTGGTATATATCCACTCCATATCTTAGAATATCCATCTCGTGGCCATCTGGACATGTTTTGAATCACAAAATCATATCCGCACAATTATGGTCGGTGTCCAGGTATATTACTATAATTCTTTTAAAAAATGTTCTGGTCGTATTATATTCATGTTTCACGTCACGTTTCTATCACATTTATATCACCTGTATGAGCTAGAACGTAACTTATTGCCGGAACATTTCTATCACATTCTTTGTTCTCTCTATTACATTACAGGCATGTTTAATTGTTATGTGGGATGTATAGAATTTGACGTCTTTATATTCTAAGTTCGTTTAAAACGCACATTCTAAACACCAATTAAGTTAAATCCAGGTTTAGCACTATACTGCAATTGGAAATAAAAAGCTTATATACACAATTTAGCAATACTAACAACCAATTTAATATTACTCACGATTTTGTCTCTGAGGGTTCTATACAGAAACACTCGTAACTCTGACAATCACCAAAAATACCTAAAATAAGAAGAATAACAGAATTAAGGAAACAAACATGTATAAATATCTAACGCCTAATATTATGTTAGTTAAGTACCTACTTTACGAGTATAATTAAAGCCGTAGTAAAAAAATCATCCTAGTTGGTTTGATAAGAGTCCCACTACATGAGAAATGTCGTAAACCAGATCGTGTAATACGTTTGCCGTGTTAGCGCAAAATGAATTGTTACAAAATTTTAACAAAAGTATTCCCAAGCCAACCCCACCCGTTCAGTGTTTCAATCCCGTGCTGAACGCAATTAAAATATTATTTAACTTTAGTGAATGAATATTGAATTAGTTTTGAAACTGAGTAGCTACTTTCGGAGTCGGACTATATTAAATTTGAAATTTTATTTTGAAAAAATTAAATTTGGAAAAGTTAGAAAACTTTTTGAAACTGTCAAATAAAAATAACAAATTTTTCCCTACCGACCAGAATATTATCTATAATAGAGAATAAACTTCACAACAGCGAAGAGCGTCTGACGATAAACGGCAACAAAATTAAAAACCTAAGATATGCTGACGACACTGTCATAATTACGGACACGTTGGAGGGTCTCCAAGAGTTGGTGGATCAAGTTGCAGTAAAAAGTCCGAAATTTGAGCTTAACTTGAATGTTAGCAAAACAAAATGATAATTATAGCCAAAGAAAAAAATATTAGAGGCGTATTAGATGTAAATGACCTACATGTCGAACGTGACGATTCGTATACAAATACCTAAATTGATAGCTAAATGAAAACTGGGACAACATGCGAGAAGTCCGTGAAAGAATCGAACAGGCCCTAGTATCTTTTATCTTTTTTTTTTAATGAAATCAGTTTTAGGTAGTCACGATCTGAATACAACTCTCCGAAGTCGGGTGATTCGTTGGTATGTGTTTAGCATATGATATTACGACATAGAAGCATAGACACTTACTGACGCCATGTGTAAGAAGTTAGAGGCAGTCGAGATGTGGTATTATCGTAGTAGTTATCAGGATATCTTAGAGGGACAGAATACGTAACGTAGATATTCTGCTCAGAATAAATAAGGATTTCGAAGAAAAAAACGTCAAGTTGAATATTTTGAACACAGTTCAAGATAAGACAATTAGGTATGAACTCCTAAAATTGATAATAGAAGGGAAAAAGGGTTCGGTGCGCACAGAGATTGAACTGTGACCAGAACGGGGCAGATGTACTGTTTTTAATACAATGCCTGTCGAGAAATTAGCCAGTGGTGTAGTTGATTAACAGTTTTTTGTTTGGACTTAAGGGACAGGGCCTAAATTTGTGTTTGTTACAAATTATAGCGTTCAATTGTCTTTAGCATCCATGATGAATCCTTCCTGCCAATCTGGCGGGCCTTGTGCAATAACTCGAAAACCACTTGAGCTATAAAAAAGAACTTTGTCTTTGTTAAATTTACCTTAAAACCTGTTTTTTTTTTTCACGATAATATATTTTTTTACATTCAATGGTTTAAAAAAAACATTAATTTAATTTTTTTTACATTAAAAAAATGTGCTTTTTATATATTTCAGTGTCTAAACGTAATTCTTTAATCTAAACATAAAAGAGCCCCATTTTTTTTTGTTTATAATGATTGCCTAAATAATTTAAAGAATAAAAATAAAATCTGTTGCCATCGTTGGTCCCTAGGGTCGTTCTAAAAATCACGAAAAAATGGTTCTTCGAGTTTTAAAGAGGCTAAATTTGGCTTAAAGACCAAAACAAATTTTTCAAATAGGACTTACGAAGTTGCAAATAAAGCCATTTAAAATTTTAATGTTCACAGTGTTGCCATATTTTAATGCTCCACGTTGTAGGTGGCAATTTGACATTTTTGGTATCGCTAAACATACCTCTGACTATGATGAAAATCTCAAAGTGTGATTTTTTTATGAGGTTTTATTTAAAATTTAAGAAAAGGATAATTTTTTATTTTATAAAATAACATTAATTGACAACATTTCAAACATAAAGGATATCGCACTGCATACATAGGATCCTGGCAATCTACCTATATCATTAATTTTTTGATATGTTGTTGTCCCGGTCAGAGAAGTATTTTTGGTAATTGAAACATTTGTGTGGCTCTTCCGGATAAGCCACAAATTATTCTCAACTATTAACATTTTTTATAGATTAATGGCTTTGCAATATTTAAGAAACACCCTGTATTTTTTTAACCTGATGAATTGTTAAGATTTTGACTTTGATAAAATTTTGATTCATGAATCTGTCAACCTTTTTTTCTTAAATTGTCAAAGTGAAATTCTAACAGCTTAAGCTTATTAAATATTAATATTTCAACTGAAAGGGTGACCTTAACAGAGTCCTAAAAACCACTGACCTAAACATAAAAAATGTTGAGAGTTTCAAGTCATTTTCTGGCTTAACGGGAAGGGTCACACAAAAGTTCCTATTACCAAAAATGCTTCTTTGAGAGAGGAAGATAACATATTAAAAAATAAAAAAAATCGGTAGATCGCCAGGATCCTATGTATCTTGAATCATTAACAAATATGATAATGTGTATTATTGAAATTTTTGTACAGGGTCGTCCATTATAAACTTTCCCGGTGGGATTTTTTTTTACTATTGGCCATAAGATTTTTAAACAAAAAGCATTGATTACAAGAGATATTGTTTTCACTTTAAGCTTAGTATTGTTTACAAATAAAGCTCAAGCGAACCTTATTTTTTAAGTAGAACACACTATATTATTAATTTTGGCCCACTAATATCCTGGTGGTGAGAGAATAGTAGTTTTAAAAACTAGTGGCTAAAATAGTGCCTTTTTTAAAATTTTTAAATAACGGGCGCAGCGAGGTATTTAAAAACGTGAATAAAGAAAAGCACAGGCAAACAGGAAAATACTTTTAAAAATCTCGAACGAAGAGCACTTCTCACAACACACCGTTTTTACACTATAAATCAAGGCGACTGGTAAATGAAATAACAATGGTGATTTCCATGGCGAAGTGCCTTTTTAGTTGGTAACGTTCATTGTTGCGATATTTTAATCGTTGACAGTTTGATATTTTGGCGATATTTTTAAAAGATTTTTTTCGTAAATACTTCCTGAAAACTGGTGGAAATGGCTTAATTTTTAGGAAAAAATAATTAGATTGCTTCAATATTACTATTTTCCGCTATTTCTCTTTAATTTTGGGTAAAAACGGACCGAAATCTTTTTTTGCACCCGTGATAAAAAAAAAGTTTTTTTGCATCGGTAACCAAAAAAGCCATGCTTTAGTTATCTGCAGGCAGTTACTAAAATCATGTTTTTGATGAAGGTGTAAAAAAATGTATTTTTCATTTCGATTTTGGCTTTCAAAGTTGGGTGTCAATTATAGTTGTCAAAATGATTTTTGCTGACAGACAGGACCTTTCCTTCCGCCATGAAGATATTAACAGTGCAAAATTATTAATTGTAGAATGTATTGCCGATCCTATTTTTAATTTTCTTTTTGAAGGCCTAGGTTTATGGGTTGGGGGATCTTGTTAATGAAACGTCCTTTTTTTGAAATGCCAACGTTTCACAAAATTTATTTGCTTCTTCAAGGCTCTAAAATTGAATGTACAATAAAAATAGTGTGGATTTAAAAGAATTTTTGTTAAAAAAATGTTATTATACAACCACCAAATGTTTAAAAAGTAAAACGTTAATTTTTTTTAATTTTTTAGTATAAGTTTGAGAAGTTTTAAAATTGAATGTATAATAAAAATAGCGTGGATTTTAAAGAATTTTTGTTAAAAAAAATGTTACTATACAACCAGCAAAAGTTTAAAAAATAAAACGTTAAAATTTCGTATTTTTTAGTATAAGTTTGAGAAGACAAAATAAATATTACAATAACCGCAATCCAATGTAAAAAATGTGAGACAAAAAAAAAAAAGTAAAAAAGAGACTTACAATTAAGACGGCCGTTCCATGTGTCCATTTTATTACCAATAGACGTCATCCTTGAGTAAACAGGAATTATTTTGGCAGAAGTAAAATGTTGATTAAAACTTTTAAAAAAATAAACAAATACATTAAAATAATAATACTACGCCGAGTACTTCGTTCGTATTTAATTTTTACACTGATATGCAGCAGATTCTTGTTTTGTTTTGTTTCTCCCTCCTACGTTATTATTTTATTTTACTTTTTGTGTTTCTTTTGTCTCACATTTTTTACATTGGATTGCGGTTATTGTTATGTTTATTTTGTCTTCTTAAACTTATACTAAAAAATAATTAACTGGTTGTATACTAACATATTTTTTAAAAAAAATTCTTTAAATTCCACGCTATTTTTATTGTACATTCAATTTTAAAACTTCTCGAACTTATACTAAAAAATGTAAAAAAATTAACGTTTTACTTTTTCAACTTTTGTTGGTTGCATAATAACATTTTTTTAACAAAAATTCTTTTAAATCTACACTATTTTTATTGTATATTCAATTTTAGAGCCCTGAAGGAGCAAATAAATTTTGCGAAACGTTGGCATTTCAAAAAAAGGACGTTTCATTAACAAGATCCCTCAACCCATAAAACTAGACCTTCAAAAAAAATTATTAATTCATGTTTTCAATATTAGATGCAAATATCGCCCAAATGGATCCAAACGTCATGTAATAAGGGGCTTCCTAGGACCAACACTATAAACTTTCATGCGGTAAAGGTTCATAATGGATGATCCTGTACATTAAGGCCAGTGGGCAAAAATGTGTCTCTATGGCTTTAACGTACCACGTTAAGCTCTAAAACGCGGGCGTTAACGTTACACTTTAACTCAAAATTCTGTTGATATTTCGCAGCTAAATTTTGCTTTATTTACGACCGAAACAAAACGGCTAGGTTGTATTGCTAACAAGCTTTTTGTCAAAAATACATACAGTGATTTTGATTTAGCATAGCTACTGTCAAAAACTTGGTTAAATATATTTCGAAAGTAACTCTATACTGGAAAATTTCTATTATACCTCCCAACAAAATAGTTTAATATCTTTGGTTTGACTTAAATTTTGTTATACTAAAGCGGCCAATACATTTTATTATTATTATTATACAAATTTCCAGGAACTTTTCTCGTGCTGACGCACTTTAACTGTACACAAAACCAGAGTTATCCATTAAGAAGCTTTTCGAAGAAAGGATTTGGTCGTGTGTAAGTTTTATGAGAGTTTTACTATGAAAACTCGGAAAACTTATCACAAAACGTTGCTGCTTTAATACGGATTTAGGGGTTTATTATGTGTGTTTATTCGCTGTTATGTGGAAAAGATATTGATTTATGCTTTATTATATTTATTTTTCTGTGCATTAAAAATACCCAAGCCCTTTGCAGAAGTTACTTACTAAATGTAGTGCGCATTACAAGATTTGATTTAATTGTTATTTATACTAATAGTGAAGGGGCATGTGTAAGTCCGCGGGATTTTTTATGAAGGAGTTTTGTGACTATGTGGGATTGATAGTCACACAATGAAGTGTTACCGGGTGTTTTGTTCGCATTCGTGTAGGAGGGGTTGATATGACAACATCTTTTAAGATGGCGGCCAAAAATCATAAAAAATACTACTTTTGCAAAAGGGGCATAATTACACTTGATTCCATATAAATCGAGGACAAGGATTCCAAAAAAATACTTTGAAGGTCATCCAACCTTAAATAACCTTAAAAATCGCAAAAAACAAGATTTTTGCCTTTTCTCTTAAAAAAATCTTAACAATTTGACGTTTTGTCAGATCAACTTTAAATGTACCTCAAACCATTAGGCTTCTATGCCAAATTCGATCCTTAGAGTTTGATGCAGTTGGAAGCTTCATGACCTTGAAAAATACCCTAGTAAAATTAAGATGTTGCAAAAATAACATACTATAGGACGCTATTCATCAACTATTAAAGCGAAGAGGACCAAATTTGGTAAGAAAGATAAGAAGGTCAAGGCCAAATACTTTTAAAAAAATTTGGTTTAGCTATGACGGGTTTCAATATGGCGGCGGATATAACAAAATGGTGACCTATAACCACATTTTATGTTATCCTATTTCTTAAAAAAGTAAAAATGACAAGATGGCCATCAGTTCTTGTGGACTTATCGCCGCTTACTCTGCAAAAAAAAGTTTAGTTAATGCATGACCTTGATTGACCTTGAAAATACCATGTACACATGATAAACCAGCTTTTTGAAAAACCAGCTTTTTGTAGTGTCAATCTCAATTTACCAGTACGCAAAAAGTTTAAGTTCCGGAGATGAAATTAATATATTAGCATTAGACAAACGCTTCATTTTATACCTCCTTACCATTTTTTTTGACTTGCGTCCCAGATGTTTATACTATCCTCCGTTAAAAATGACCTATATTTTTTTTCGAAACTCTGAATTTTCTGTTCTACTCACTTATCTAGCCAACAAAGTCATTTAAATTACCTATAAGAGAGTTAGCAGAAGTTAGATATACATTACCGTATTCTGAATCACGTGTTTTAGATGCCATATTCCAAAATGGCGGTCGAAAAATCATAAAAAATACAATTTTTGCAACCGGTGCATGATTATATTCGATTTTATAAAACTCCAGGACGAGAATTCCAAAAAAGTTATCAAATAACCTTGAAAATTGCAAAAACATAATTTTTGCCATTTTCTCTTCAAAAAATCTTCATAATTTAATGTTTTTTTACACCAATATCTAGGCCGCCAGATCAAAAAATATGGCAGGGAGGTTTAAAATGAAGTTTATATTTATGGGTAAGATATTAGTTTCATCTCCGGCACCTGAAGTTTGGTAAATTAGAAAAAAACACTACAAAAGCTGGTTTTTCACTTTAACAAGGTCATGCATCAACTAAACTTCTTTTTTCATAGTAAGTGCCGATAAGTCAACAAAAATTGATGGCCACCTTGTTATTTTTGCTTTTTTACGAAATTGGATAAAATAAAATATGGTTATAGGTCACAATTTTGATATATCAGCCGCCATATTGAAACGCGTCATAGCAAAACCAAATTTTTTTTAACAATATTATTGGACTTGGCCTTTCTATGTCTCCTATCAAATTTGGTCCTCTTTCCTTTAATAGTTGATGAATAGCGCCCTTTAGTATGTTATTTTTGCAATATCTTAATTTTACTGGCGTATTTTCAAAGGTCATGAAACTTCAAACTGCATCAAACTCTAAGGATCGAATTTGGCATACATGCCTAATAGTTTGAAGTACATTTGAAGCTGGTCTGACAAAACGTTGAATTATTAAGATTTTTAAAAGGAAATGACAAAAATCTTGTTTTTTGCGATTTTCAAGGTCAGTTAAGGTGGATTCCTCGTCCTTGAATTCATGGAATCGAGTATAATCATGCCCCGGTTCCGAAAGTTGTATTTTTTATGATTTTTTGATGCCATCTTGAAATATGTCCTCATATCAACCCCTTCTAGCACCCGGTTACACTTGATTGTGTGACTAAAAATCTATCAAACCCATATAGTCATAAAACTCCTTCATAAAAAATCCCACTGGATAGAAATTATCGACATATACCCTAAACTATAAGGCAAAATAAAATATTTGGCGGTGTTTAAAGAAATGCTAATGTAGGTTCGAAATATTGTGTTTTTTAAATCTAAAATCGATTAAAAACCTTTTCTATACTCTCCGAAAACTATTTTAGCATTTCGCCATATTGTCTTACTTTGTAAAAAAAAATTACAGTGAAATTTCACTTAAAATGGATATAATACAGGGCCAAACCAATTGGATTAAAATCAAAATTTTCTGAGTGAAATTCTTAAGAGTGATTTTACTATACTGAGCACTTATATTGAGTCATTCCTACTGAGTTTTAAGCCATTTTGGAGCGAGTTGAAACAAACAAGAGCAAAACAAAACTGGGAATTAATTAAACCAACTCTTTTTTGAGTAAACTACACATGTTTAAAGGTACCGTTTAACAAAATTGGTAAGTTTGACCCATATTTGAGTAAATTTTCCTTTTTTGGAGTTAGTTCAATTAAGATTTAGAAATTAAACTTTATATTAAATTAAATTTTATCCACATTGGATGACTTGTCTACAAATTTTTTGTGGTTCCTATTTAACTCATTTTCGAGGTCTATTACACCCTTTTTTTCACTCCAAATTAAGAAAAATAAATCTGTTTTGGAGTCAGGTTTTACTCAGAATTAAGTAAATTGGTTCAAAACTGTATTAGATCCTTTTACAGGGATTTTAGTATGAACATTCACTCTAATTTTTTTACAGGTTAATTAGTCGTCATCAAGCGAAATAAACTCTAGATTTAAGCTGGGTTTATACAGGCAAATAAAAATTAAAATAAGAAACAATTTTGATTTATGTGCAGTCCTTGGTGCAATCATGGTAATCGCGAAAGAAGCGAACTTAAAATCCATAATTTAGCGAGGGGTATGAATGCTTATTTAAATTAATTATTTGTTAAACTGTAGTACTTCTAACTTCACGTTATCATGAGTAGTTGAAAGCCCCCCCAAAAAAAATCTGGCCTGTCTGCCCTTACAAGGGGATGTGGTTATAACCTCACTGCCTCTAACTCGTGTTTCCGAAGTAGTTCGTTAAAATTTTAAAAAGGGTAAAAATTACTTAAAATGTAACATACATGTTAAAACTGCATCGTCATCTAAAGAAGACGAGACACTGGAGAAAAAAATTAAAAAAATTGGGAAATAAAATGTTTGTATATGTAGCTGGTATGATTCAGCGGCATTGAAGTATTTTAATACTTCAATGTTCGGCGGTCCTGCAGATTACAACCTATTCTATTTTTATTTTAGCTTAAATTAAAAGGATTGACTCTGAAAAGTGGTGTTTCTGCCTAGATTTGATAAAATAGGTCTGTGTAAAAATTAATAATAACCTTCTTCCAAAGAAAAGTAAAAAGATTTTGTGTCTTTAGTACACACTTTATTTTGAAAATTTTGTGGAGAAAATCTAAGGGAAAGTGCAAGTGATTTCTGGTGATCCTTTCACATACAATAAAAGAAATAAAACAGAGAAAATGTAAAAAGTTGATTATGACAGGGACACACCAGTAAACCTTCAATATGTTTGTAATATTTTCGATTGAAAAGTTGAAAACCTTGGAAATGTAAGTGTACTGATTTGCTGTTTAAGGGTTTCGATTCAGAAAGAAGATCCACACTTATCAAGAAGTTTCCAGTGTTATTAAATCATGTTATCATGTTTAGTAGATATGGATCTAAGAAAAGCTCTGTTAGGTTTGCTAGCGGGTGAGCTTTTGTTTAGTCTCAATTTGGCAGAGAAAGTTAAGACCTTCGTTAAGGCTGTACATTTATCCAATTGTTTGGTTGAATGAAGAAAATTAGCTAAGGATATTGGACATTGGAGCTACATCCAAATGTTAAAAATTTGAAAAACTATTTGTTTATATCTACTATTTATTTAGTTCTAAAGGCTACTGAATGGAGACAAGTAGCTAGAGATGCTGATATTTTAGATATCAATAGGGGTTACTCTATTATTCTCACCGAGCTTTTTGGGCTTAATTTCTCTCAAGGCATTAATTGATGTAGTCGTTTCTAGACCACTAGACATTGGATCTACATCCAAATGTTAAAAATTTGAAAAACAATTTATTTATGTCTACTGTTTATTTAGTTCTAAAGGCTACTGAATGGAGACACGTAGCTAGATATCCTGATATTTTAGATATCAATAGGGATTATTCTGTTATTCTCAGCGAGCTTTTTGGGCTCAATTTCCCACAAGGCATTAATTGATGTATTGGTTTCTAGACTTGGATCTAATCCGAATGTTAAAAATTTGAAAAACTATTTTTTTATATCTACTTTTTATTTAGTTCTAAAGGCTACTGGAAATAGAGACAAGTAGCTAGAGATCCTGCAGATATTTTAGATATCAATAGGGGTTACTCTATTATTCTCACCGAGCTTTTTAGGCTCATCTTCTCGCAAGGCATTAATTGATGTAGTTGTTTCTAGACTACTGGACAGTGGATCTACATCCAAATGTTAAATATTTGAAAAATATTTTTTTTTATATCTACTATGTATTTAGTTCCAAAGGCTACTGAAAGGAGACAAGTACAATTTTTTTTTATATCTACTATAGATTTCGTTCTAAAGGCCAGTGAATGGAGACAGGTAGCTGGAGATCCTAATATTTTAGATATTGCTAAGGGTTACTCTATTATTCTCAACGAGTTTTTTAGGCTTAATTTCTCACAAGACTTTAATTGATATTAACTCTGTGTTTTGCACTTCCATTGTCTTTATTTTATTTATACACGACGTTTCGATCAGTACAATCTTTGATCGTATTCAGTGCGTTAATTGATATAGTTGTTTCTAGACTATTGCACATTGGAGTTACATCCAAATGTTATAATTGGAAAAACAATGTTTCTATAAAACTGAGAAATTAAGTTTGCAGACTGAGGTCAAGAGATTGCTTTATAGCTACCATTGACCTTAAAGAGGCCTAAGTTAGTAGATATAGCATGCAGTTTCTGCAAAATTCTCATTTACCGTCCAATTATTTAAATGCAGTAGGTCTTTAATTGTACCGAAGTTTTACAAATCTGGTATTTGTGCCCACATTTGATAATAGGATTAAAAATATGGTCGTGTGCCTAGTTTTACAATTATGATCTTTGTGCCTAGTCTCAAGTTTATAGAAAAGATGAGTCAGTTAAAAGGAGTTGACCAAAAAAACTATAACCCATTGGAAACTGAAGAAGCTAGGATGAATTAAATATGGCTTCTAATATACTTTCTTATGAAAGACCAAAGAAAATAAGTAAGGCGCAGGTAAATAAAACATTAGAAAAATTAAATCAGAAAATTTTACAAATCTGGTCTTTGTGCCTACATTTGATAAAATGTTTTTGTGCCTAAGTTTTACAAATGTGGTTTTTGTGTTTAAGTTTACAAATATGTTATTTGTGCCTAAGTTTTACAAATATGGTTATTGTGCCTAAGTTTTACAAATATGGTATTTGTGCCTAGTGTTGCGATTATGCAATTTGTACCTAATTTTACAAATATGCTGCTTTGCCTAATAACCTTAGTTCACCCACCTGAATTCTCACCAAAATAATACAATCCATCCCATACTTTTTAAGGTGCAAAAGGGTTTCTATCAGTCTTGTATTTAGATGACTGGTTTTTGTTTGATATTTTACTTATTTATTTATTTACTGCAAATATACTACAAAATTTGGAAGCCCGAAATTTGTTTATCTTGGTTTTCTCTTCAACTCTTCCAAATAACTATTTCGTTTTCCCAGGAAATAAGGTGCAATATTACTCTGACTCTGATTCTAAAGTTTCTATACAAAATAAATATGATGGTATTCTAAATATCTTAGTTCACATTGAAAACAATATGAAGTTGCATAAAAAGTTGTGGAATATTTGTTTGAAGCATAAAAAAAACATTTTTAAAGCAGATGACTGGATTGTCGATTTTAGATATTTAAAGGGCATCTTATAGCTCCATAAATAGTTTCGTCAGGTTTGTCTCTAAGTTCTTAGACCAGAGTTATAGCAGTCAACCAAGGGCTTCAAACGGCTACAGTTTACCAAATAATTAATCACTATCGAGGGAGACCAGTATAATTAAAAGATCAAACGAACTTCTTAAAGTGAAATTCGATCTTAACTATACTGGTCTCCCTCGATAGTGAGGCCCTACCCTTTTAAAAAGTAAATAATTAAAGAATTAATTTTCCTACCCTTTTTGTATTGCTTTTGCGACACGGCTTTAAAATTAGTGAGATTACAACCACATCCTCTTGTAAAGGCAGACAGGCCAGATTTTTTTAAGGGGCTTTGAACTACTCGTGATAACGTGAAGTTAGAAGTACTACAGTTTACCAAATAATTAATCACTATCGAGGGAGACTAGTATAATTAAGATCGAACTTCTCTTTAAGAAGTTCGCTTGATTTTTCAATTTTACTCTACTTTCAAATTAAGAAAGAAAACGAGAAAATATTCACCATATATTTGAAGATTTTACTTTACTTCCAATTTTATTTTTCTATTAGGTATATAAGTAGGTACTGGCCAAATTGAAAGAATAAAAAACACAACTAGCATGGACCATTCTAGAATTTGACTTTAAGATAGTTATCCGTTTATTAATGTACCTAGGTAAATACGTACCGCTTCACGTCTATAGGAAAAATATGATAATAAGCACAAAAAAATCATGAAAATCAATCACCTAACTAATTCTACACACTGCAGCGTTGCCTACGCCATAAAAATATTTTAAATAACATGCAGGGTAATTGCCGATTTTTTGCAATGTGTCCATGCAGATTTTATACCGGTCGGGCTTGCACAAAACATCGGCATGCACAGGTTAAAGGCAGCATTCTAGCGGGTATGAGGTGATTGTGGTGTTTCAACAAATCCACTACTTTAAGTTTTTCATTGTAGTTTAAATATACTAAGACTGAATGACAATAATGAAAGTCCCCAAAAAAGATTTAAAAAAAACACTCTTAAACTTAACTCAATTTTTTCACTCTCTAGAAAAAAATGGTTCACTCCAGGGAAATCATATTGTAGTCTTTAGGTTTATACCTTCTTTCAGTACTAGGTTTCCCAGTAATTTGCCAAATAATTAATTATATACAAGGAACAATAAGAGTTAATTATTAAACTAGTAAAGAACGCAAGAAAATTTACTTGAGAGCGCGAAGGTCAGCAAATTTATTTTCTTGTCAACCACTGTCAAATAAATACTCCAGAGCAAAGAAATGAGAAGTATTACGGCTAAAAAAATTACATAAGCAGTCGTATGCTTTCAGGACATAGATAGCCATTAGAGGTACCACCTCAAAAAAAAAAAATGGAAATATAAGGAAAAACAAAGAATATTATCTAATACTTTGCCAAAATCTCAGAAAAGAACGAAGTCAGAGAATGCCTCGAAGGTTGCTTTTAGCAAGACAACCGCAAGGCTCCCTCCTTAAATATTCCTCGAGCAGTTGCATACTCGTCAACCTATTAGTCATTGATATATGTTTTTGTAAAGTAGGTAATTAAGAGTACGGGCTAATATTAACCGCAGTTGTAATTTTTCAGTTCGAAACTAACCACAAAATTGTCAAATCGGTTATCCGGCTCTGGTGTTTGGTAGCGGCGCGGCGCGCGCGGTTAGAGTTTATTTTTTCTGCTAATACTGAATGTCATTAAAAATATCCAGTTAAAGGTCCACTTATAAATTGAAAATGCTTTTTCCGACCAATCGCACCACTCCTGTTCAAAATAAATCTTGATGCTTTAAACTGCAAAAGCCGAATTATAAGACTAGAGAAAAAGGATCATCTGTAAATAAAGATAATCCACATGAGAAAAAGAAAACTTTATGGTAATACAACAAAACCGCCGAAAAGGCATGAAGATAAAGATAAAAGGATTATACCGCTACCTTAAAGCATCCCTTGTTTTAAGGTAACAAAACTTCAATTTTATTATGTTAAGAGTTGTTGTTTTTGTTACCTGAATTATATAAGAGTAATCAAAATCATTAAATTCTGGACTAAGATATTTATATTTTTATTTTTACTTTAAAATATAAAAAACGCCTAGAGATAAACGAAAAAATTATGTTTGAGGTTACAAATACCAAGTTGCAGTTCATTTTTAACCTGGTTTTTCGACAACCAACTACATACACCAAACTGACAGAAAATCCATGTTTTACTTGTCAATTTGATTATAAAAATAGGCTAAAGGGCTCTGAGGCGGTAGGAGTTAACAGGCTTTTTAGTTGGGAATGGTGTTGAACCGTACCTTAAATTACTGTACATCAAACTGACAATAAAAATGTCTCGAACATCAAACTGACAATAAAAACAATCAACACACATTTTACAAATTTGTCGCACAATATCATGAATCAAAGTCCATTCTTCTCAACCAATACTAACACATACGACGAAACTTTTAGAAATGCTGCACCAACAACAATCAACGGTCAAAATGTCATAGTTTCACAAGAACAAAACCGAAAAATTTTTGATACATTAAACACAGCAATCATCGGAGTCTCTCCTGAAGGATATTTTAAAAATCTCTTCTGCAATTCACAAGGTATGCCACAATTTAACTACAAAACACAACCTCAGATTAATTGTGGAGCAATTCAACCATTTCTACAATTTCAACGACAGCCTATTGCGGGAGGTGTTTTGTTTTCATTTCCAGCACAAAATGAAGGCCATACTTCTCCAGAAGCAATCTTTCAACAAGCTTCATGTCCATGTACACAAATAAAGTCTCAGATACCACCCCGAAATGTACCTCCGGTTCATTCGTATTTTCCGACTATGTTAAATTGCACACCAACAAATAATAATATTCCATATAACACACATCTCTGCGATGCATTTGATATTCTAAAATATCAAAATATCTTAAAAACGAATCCGTTTGAATTAAGATTTCATTATGATGCTGCAACTTCAAATACAGATTTAGAAGTTTATACCGCAAAACAAAACAATATTTGTTCCTGTTCTGCGGAACAAAGAAATATGGATACCAGTACTTTTTGCACAGAAGAGATCATAGCAAAGAAAAATGTTTCATTTGGTGACCTCACGAATATAAATAATATTATAGAAAACTTAAGTGAATGTTCCTGTCAAGATCATAATAAGTATGACAAAACATCACTGGAGGAAAAGCAGAGTAAAGAGGCAATGGAAGCTAAAAAGAAGAACGGAGAAGAAGAAAAAATAAAAAAAGAGGCAGATCATAAAAGAAAAGAAGAGAAAAAGCAGCAAAAAAGAATGGAAAGGGAGCAAAAAAAAGAAGAGTTAAGAAAACTTAGACAAGAAATTAAGGAGCAACGTGAATTAGAGAAACAGGAACAGAAACAAGACAGACAAAATCAAAGAGAAGAAAAGAGAAGAAAACGCGAGTTAGAAAAGGAAGAACAAAAAAGAAAACGAAAAGAAGAAAAAGAAGAGAAGAAAAATAAAAGAGAAAAAGAAAAACAAAAAAATAAAGACAAGGGGGGACATGTGACTGATAACGAAACTACTACCGACAGTGATTTAGATGAGCAGAGTCTGCATACTTCAACAACCGACGAGACTGATGAAAGTAATAGATGCTGTCACGGAAGTTGATAAATCTAATATTGGATTAACAATTGCGTACCCCTAGGTGTAATACTGTCTATATAATACAAATCCTTAACTAATAAAAGTGACATGTTGTGTCAAATTTGTCAAACGGTAAAACGATCCTTTAATTACGAAGTTTAAAAAAAATATGTATCTGGTATTTAAAGAGAGAAAATTTCAAAAAGTGTGTGGTTACGGAATAGTTGATTGCAATTTAATTTGATTCATTGGATTTTAGGGATAAAAATTGACACTTTTATCCCTTTTAATTATTTCGCCTTGATGCAAAGCCTTTCTGAGAACTTATAGGATCTAGTTACGCACCGATTAGTTTTTAATGCAAACACTAAAACTTTTCTAATGCTTACATATTGTATTTTGTATCTATCTGCAAAAGGTCACATTCTTGCTTGCTTTGAAGGGATAGTTCATATTTTAATAGAGGTCTTAACTGCGTAAAAATTACCGTGCACGCCAAAACCACGCAAGGCTTTACTTTACAATATGACATCCCCAGCTAACCAATTAACACCGCTCAAGTCCATAACCGCATAAGACTAATACCGCGCAAACTTATACCACACATAATGTTTACCGCCAAAATAGAGAACAACGCTAATTAAAAATACATTTGTTTTATTAAACTTTACCTACTAAAACAAAAACAAAATAAACAAATCTTTACCAACATGGTGATTGTATACTATATATATATTGTATATTTATTTTTTTTATTCCATGGTTGGGATTCGCTTTACATTTTTTTTTTTTATGCATAAGATTTAATAAAATATATGTATAATAAATTTGCTTTACAAATAAATAAATATCTCGTCGTACAATAATATACGAGTTTTCAAAAAGAAATCGTGATATTTCATACAAAATAAATAAAACTGAGAAAAATTTTCCTGATTGTTTCATGTATAGAATGCTTTGATAGAAAAACCACCACCACCACCACTATCTTAAATTTGAACACGCGCCGGTTACATAACAAATGCTGTCACTTTTTGTAAGTTGAACAGAAAACCTTATTAAAACTTAAGGCAAATTTTTCATGACCCTAACCACTCCGCGGTTTGGTTTGGTGGTTGGATAATGACGTCAGGAATGACGTCACGGTTAACACACTGGTTAACAGCTGATTTGGTTGACAAATACAGTATACCAATTTACGTTTTGTGATTTTGTGTTCTTCTAACCTCACTTTTATGTAAATAAAAGGTTGGACCATAAAGTAAGGCAGGCTTTGAGCTCGGAGCGAAAGCGTGCATCAAAATCGTTTGGCGCGTGCGACGTTGCCATTGGTAACAAAAAATAAGCGAAAGTCGGTATCAAAATCGTTTTGCACGTTCGGCTATTAACAAAAAAATAATGATTTACATGAATATTTTAGTTTTCAATAAAATTTGGTAATTTTTAGAACCATTAATAGATTTCGGTATTTGATACTTTAGTGAGTTTGAATTTGTTTCCTCTGCCAAAAAAGGGTGCAGCTGCTAAAAAATTAAAAAAATGAAGCGGCTAAAAACATTAAAAAAATGGAGCAATGATAAAAAATTAAAAATGAACAATATGGAATTAATGGAGAAATCGAATATGGAGTGGCTGAGAAAAGGATTCTGTGGTAAAAAATGGAAAAAAATAAAGAACATGGAAAAACTAGAAAAATGGAGAAAATGACGCGGGTGAAAAAAATTAAGTGATCCTAGGTTTATAATAAGCCCATCAAAAAGTGTTTTTTGAATCTTGAAAGTGATTTTTACACACACACTTCTTATATATATAGGTACTAAAGGATGGAGCGGCTAGAAATATGGAAAAAATGAACGACAGCGGAAAAATGGAGCAGTGATGAAAAATTAAAAATAGAGAAAATGGAATTAATGGAGAAATCGAAAATGAAGCGGCTGAGAAAAGGAAACTTTGGTAAAAAAAATGGAAAAACTGAAAAACGGAAAAAAATGCAGAAACTGGAAAAATCGAGAAAACGAAATGGTTGTAAGACTGAAGCGGTGTTGAAAATGGATAAAATGGAAAGAATGGAGAAAATTAAGCGGTTGTGAAAATGGATGGATGGAAAAATGGAGCGGCAGGAGGAGATTCAGTGGCTGTATTATGTGCTATTGTTTTGTAAATAGAGTACCGCTAAGAGGCATTTTTTTCTAATTTAAATTGCATCAAATACGTAGTATATTAACCACGTGACTAAAGTGTCTTTTTTATTCCTTGACGAATTTGTAGCCCTCGCTTCGCTCAGCCCACAAACTTTTCTCCTTGAGACAAAAAGTGTTGTCCGTTACCAATATGGGCAATATTTGTCTGTCTTTAAAATTCAGCCATACATTTGGAGTGAAATAAACATATGGCTGAAAATTAAATGGAAAAAACATTTTTTAATAACGGCTCGAAGCACTTTATTGTTTTTTTGCAGAATACGTGAAAGATGTTTTCTAAGGCCACCGACTCGAAATATTTATGGTAACCTTAAAATTTTTTATGAACTTTAGGGATTAAAAGTGCACTTTTAATCCCTTATTTTAGGCATAAAAGGGCACTTTTAATCCCTCAGGGATTAAAAATAATTTTAATCCCAGGAGGATTTAAAGTAATTTTTTCCAAATTAAACAATAATTTTACTGAAATTTTATTTATTTTTTAAAATATATGAACGAAAAAAATATTTGCTGATGTCGACGTTTGCTTCAGATATTATCGTGGCTTTGATCATGGATTCTTAGACTTCTGTAGGAAGTAAGACAGGAGCACTTTTTCATCCGTAAAATTCTCTGCATGCTGTTCAGCGCACCATTTTCGGTAATCACGAAACTGTTTCTTGTAAACCTCGCGAGATTTTTGTGGAAGAAGGCTAGCGATGCCCTCTTCCGCGGCCTCTTCAATGTTCATTTTCAAAAAAAATGCTGTACGATTTTTCTGGACTCACCGTTTGGTGACGCCGTTTGATAACAAACAACTGACTGACATTTGTTTTCTGCCATAGCAACACTTTCATGGCACAATAAATTTTGAGTGAATCCACCATGTCAACAACAATCAATGACAATTATCAGTAATACAAGCTGTCAATCTTAAAAGTGGAGTACCGTTAAGTGGTCTACTGTTTCTTGCATTCTAAAGTGCATAAAATGGTATATAAAGGTCGTGAATAAAGTGTATTTAAATCCCTTGGCGAATTGTACAAACGTTTCGCCGCGGGATTAAAAGAGGTACTTCAGTTCCTAGGTTTATAATGTACTATTTTTCTTTTTCTGCAAAAAATAATAAAAGTGATCCGAGCTGTGTCCTATTTTTTACAAAATGTGCCGTCCATTCAAAATGCCAATTCCGAGGGCAATTCTGATGTTTATTTTACTCAAAAAAGTATGGATATGTTCCGTTTTGAACGTAACTTTGACATATCCTAATCTAAGGTGACAGACAGAAAAAAAGAATCTCCAATCTTAATGAGAGTTTTTAAATCAGATAAGTACTTAATAAAATATAGGTTACAAGCACAACAGTCTCGACAACGATAATAATCTAAGAACACAACACTAACCACCTAGGGCTGAATTAATTGATTGATTAACTTTGCTTGAGTTTTGAACATAGTTTAATTTATAGAAAGAATTTTAATAAATTTGGTTATTGAATAATCATCTTAACACAATCTTTTGTTGTATTTAAGAAGAAAGTTTCAATTTAGAAAAAAAGGAAACTAAAAAATTTAAACTCACGAGAGATATAAATAGTAAACACTCTGTAGGACAAATTAAAATTGGGGTTATATGTCACTCTAATTAAAACCTACCTTTTTTTAATTAATTTTAAAAAATATGACGCACAACAATTTAGATGGGTAATAATAAAATACGGAGTAGATTAATTCTGCATTTATTTAAAAGGTGTTTTTACTTATGAAATGTATTAAAAAACTTAAATGCAAGTTTTGTTTACATTTCTGTCAATGTGGAAATGTCATATCCAAACTATTAGCTGCATTTAAATCACAAACAGCGAGTTCGGATCTCTTACCTCTGCTTGTACCTACCTTGGCTTACACCAACCTCTTTGCTTTGAGTAAGGAAAATTTTCTTGACTAAGCATTTAGATAACCTCAACGTTTTAATTTCAGTTTGTGAATAAATTAATACAGTTTTTTTGGGTTTTTTGTTTGGTATATTTTTTGTGCATAATCAGTGATCTTCACATATGTTTGTTTTGCCTCGTAGTGCCCTCATAAATATATTTTTTTTATACCTTCATCAAAATCATGATTTTAGTAACTGTCTGCAGATAACTAAAGCATGGCTTTTTTGGTTACCGGTGCAAAAAAACTTTTTTTTTGATCACGGGTGCAAAAAAAGATTTCTCTCCGTTTTTTACCCAAAATTAAAGAGAAATAGCGAAAAATAGTAATATTGAAAAAATCTAATTATTCTAACCTAAAAAATTAAAGCATTTCCGCCAGTTATCACTACGAATTTACGAAAAAATCATTTAAAAAACATCATAAAAATATCAAACTGTCAAAGAATAAAATGTCGCAGCAGTAAACATCACCGAGTAAAAAGGCACATCGCTATGGCAACCATTGTTGTTTCATTTACCAGCTGCCTTAATTTATAGTGTAAACATGGTGTGTTTTGCGAGAAGTGCTCTTCGTTCGAGATTTTTAAAAGTATTTTCCTGTTTTTCTTGGATTTTTTGATAAATGTATTAAAAAAATAGTGTTCACAACTCGTGGCTAAACTGTGCTTTTTTTTGCTCGCGTTTTTAAATACCTCGCTGCGCTCGTAAAAAAGCACTATTTTAGCCACTAGTGGTGAAACTACTATTTTGTGCTGAAAACCGGTTCAAAATATGGCGTCTTTCTGGACAAAATTGGAGGTGTTTCATTGGTTAATGAACAACTTGGGATATTAAATAATACGGTAAATTAATCTTTGTAAAAATGGTTACTTGGGAAATTATAAACGAACTTATTATCAATTGCCACAAACAATCCTTTCTGGGGGCTATAAATTTAAATTACCCCCCAGAAGTGGTCTAAATATTATAACCTCAAATTATTACAATACAATACAATACAATAGCTCTTTATTAAAGTTTTTAAAACAATATATAATATTATTCATTTTAGGGCACCTAAGCTCTAGAGAACTTGTATGTGCCATTTTGCATACAATATACATATTAATTTATATTTATTGTAGTCGAGCATTATATACCAAAGGGCATTTTTTCCTAAAATACGGTATATTTTAAGAAAAAAAAGCAGTTTTTCAGTGGTATTTTGCAATAACAATACAAAATAATGAATAACTTTTTGTATTTTCTGTATGAGGTACAGGTGTAAATATATAGATTTGTGAAGGGTAAAATTTTAGATCTTAGTAAATCGCACTAAAAGTGTCTAGTAAGTTTCAAAATTGATTCAGGTGTTCCATTCATTTTAAAATACCCTGCATAAGTATACCAGTATGCTCAAAGATATAAGATAAGATTTAACAAACAAAAGTTTCTGAACTAGCTACATTTCTGTATTCTGCTTCAACAACATTAATAGCCTGACACGTTGGCCTTTCTGGCCCTTGTTGCGTTGCTGCAACTCTTGGAATTTCGTCACTGCTTTTAGGCACGTTAATTGATTAAAACCCACTTCACTTTTTTCAATCTATTAATCACATCTGACGAAACCCGGAATTGGCACCCTGCTCTTTTCACAAAATCTAACCCATTCAAAGCATAAGTATATAAGTATAAAATATCATAATTGCCCTGTTTCGTACCAAACATTATGATCATATTGACACCAAAACCTGTAAACACTGAGAAAAGAATTTCCCTAAAAGCAAAAGAATCATTAAACTAAGATCCTCGATACGATGCTCGAAAAAGATCCTAAAAGTAAATTGACAATATGTTTTCCGAGCAGAGCGTTTCGGACCATGAACTAAAACATAAGAAATCAATTACGACGGGAAAACGGTTTATAGGTCTCTTTTATAGCGCGTCTGCAACAGCCTTTTATTGCTACTGTTACCACTGATCGTTATAAACGAGATTTATGTGGAATGTAAATATAGTAGTAGTAACTAGGGGACGGCCCAAGACCTGGCAAGTAGACCTAATCGGTCCCTTTTTACCTTACCCCAGCCCAGCCCCCTAATCCAGCACCTGTACCGCTTGTACGGTAGTGGGATCTCCGGGCCTTCCAGTTCTCTTCACGAAGTCCAGTACTTTGGCCCACTTCACAGCTCGTAGGTCCTCTGCATCCAGGTTCGGTTGTCCGAGTACCTGATGCCTCATTCTTAGGTATGCATCGCACTCCGCAACGAGGTGCCGGGATGTCTCCTCCGCCCTCCCGCAGGCACGCAGATGGAGTCATTCCCGACCCCGATGCGAGTCAGATGCTTGCTGATTCGGTTGTGGCCGGTCAGTATCCCTGTCAGTAGTCCAATATCTTTTCGTGTCCTTCCCAAAAGCCATTTGAGTCTGGCCTCGTCCGGTCCGTCGATGAATTCTTTGGACTGTCTGCATCCTAATTCGTTCTCCCAGAAATCCGCCAGTGCATCGTTAGCCCACTCAATGAGTCGACTTTGCAGCTGTCTCCTTGTTATACCTAAAAGTGGTTCCGGCCCCATGTATTGAGTGCTGGCCCCGATCCGAGCGAGTTCATCCGCCTTTTCGTTGCCCGACACTCCCGTATGTCCCGGTACCCATATCACTGTAACTCTTTTGTCTTGACTTAAGGCTTCCAGTGCTTCTACGCACCAGAGTATTGACAATTTTGGGCGCACTGAGTGCCTTCAGGGCCGCTTGGCTGTCGGAGCATATGTACACATGCGACCACTGCGTACATCTTCTAGTGTTGCAGCCATTATAATGGCGTATAACTCGGCTTGCAAGACCGTAGATTGCTCTCCGAGCGGGTAGCTCATCCGAACTTCTTCTCGGTCTTGCACTTAGACCCCCGCCCCTGTTGTCTGCCTCTCCGATAGCGTGGAGTCATCGGTATAGCATATCACAGCGTTCCTCTCGAACTGTTGGTGGAGGTTTTCCCTCTGCCCTATCGGGAATTTCGACTTCATACCTCTTATTGAATCTCCAGGAAATTCGGGTTGCCTTGATCTCAAAGGACGCAAGTGGCATCTCCCTGGTGGCCATTTGGGCGACCCTTAGGTGTCCAATGCCTTCCCCTCTTCCTCTCCATTGATCAGTCTCTCAGACGCAAATGGGTCGCCATCGCTTCCTTCTTGATCCAAGTCGGTAGCGGAGGCAATCCCAGAATGGTCTCGAGTGCTTGGATTGGTGTCGTCCTCATGGCGCCGGTTATTCCCCTGCACATTAGCCCTTGCAGGTTTCTGAGCTTTTGGGATATGGTGGTCCTCTCCACTGCCGGCCACTAGACGAAGGTTCGTGGGTGTAATACCCCAGGTCCGACCTACCACCCGACGCAATTGCCACATTGTTGCCTGGACTTTTTCAGTCATTTTGGCAACATGCGGAGTCCAGGTGAGCGCCTTGTCCAGGGTGACCTCCAAAATGTAAATATAAGTATGGTAAATAACTAAGAACTCCCTGACCAAATAAAGTGGACGATTTGGAATGCTAAAACCAAATAAGTAGTCTAATACCCCAAAATTAATAAGGTAGAAAGGACAAATAAATAGCTAGGGTAAAAATTCTTTTTTTTTTTTTCGTCAGTGACCTTAGCGCAGGAAATGTCGAAGTGATGTTTTTGGATTCGAACAAACATCACAATAGGCTAATACTCCAATCAGTCTAATAAAAAAGAGGAAAAAAATATCACATCTTTGATTTTTGGCACAGAACTTTATACCTTTATAAATAACATAGAGAGAGATCCGCCATATTCAAAAAGTTACAGATTTTTCACATATATTTTTTTAGTATTGGTCACTCATTAGAACCTAATATAAAAATCCAAGATGGCGTCCTACTAATGTCAAAAATAGGTCCGCCATATTTGAAAATACCTTCTTTTATTATCTATGGCTTAACTTCCTAATCCTTTAAGATATTATCGTTATATTTGGTGCACAGGCTAACCACAGTATAGACCTATTTATAATACTTTTTGAGATATGGGCTGTCAGAATTCAAGTTAACGATTTTGAAAATAAAACATTTTGACACTGGCACATCATTGAGAAGCATTTTTTAAGCAAATCTTAAAAATAAAACTTGGAGTTAAAATTCCCCCACCCCCCGTCCCCTCTTTTCCTCATATTGACCTCCTTTTCAAGAGACATTTTTTATTTCCACTAAATATACCAAAAAAGACCTAAATACAAAATTTTGTCGTGAGGTCTGTCTGTCTGAGCTGATTTGGTTTTGATGCGCGAAAAGTTTGTGAAGAGTGTGGAAAGGAAGGTTAAAATTTGACAAAAATATCAACTCACGAACCGTACTAACTAGCGATATATTTTTTTTTATATTCTAACTCGGAATTCCGGCTTACAACCCAGAATTTTGACTTTAAACTCGGAATTCCGACTTTAAACTCTCAATTCCGAGTTACAACTAGGAATTTCGACTTTAAACTCGGAATTCTGAGTTAAAACTCAGAATTCCTCCTTTAAACTCGGAATTCCTACTTTAAACTCGGAATTCCGACTTGTAACTCGGAATTCCGACTACAAACTCGGAATTTCGACTTACAATTCAGAATTCCGGCTCTAAACTCGGAATTCCGACTTAAAAATCGGAATTCCGACTTTAAACTCGGAATTTCGAGTTATAACTCGGAATTTGACTTTAAACGCCCCCAAAAAAATAAAACAATAAGAAAATACAATTTTTTTATAACCCAAACATTTTTTGATATAAATTATCCTTAAAAAACTGAACGTTGCTTATATTTAACTTTTTTTCTAACTCTTATATAGTTTCGGCTGGAAAAAATTGAGGGGGGACCAAAACAGCGTTTTTTTTATTCTTAAACTGTTACACTGTTACACAACGATGAAAGTCTTTTCTATGGAGAAAAAAAAATACATTTAATTGTATTTTTTTTCTTTTACTATTTATCTACCAGAGATAATTTTTTTGTTATAATGCGTTAAATATAACTTATTTCAAAAAATGACAGAAATAAAAAAAAAATCCAATATTTTTCCAATATATATTTTATAGTAATGCAATAAATGTCCAAAATCAGAGGGGGCTAGTGTTATGAAAGTTAGACTTTTGAAAAACAATAACATTTATAATATCACGGACTCTCCATAACCTATTTTTCTGGGTGTTTTTAATTTTTTTTTCTTTTGTGGACCTTTCCTGGAAAACTTTCAGTGTCATATTTATTATCAGAAATCGTTGTAGATTCCCCGAATCGTATTGAGAATTCCAGTGTTCATTAAATTAAATTTTTTTTCTTTATAAAGTTTAAAAGGGAGGAGTTTAATTTTTTTTATGTTTTTTTTTTAAACTGGCCACCAAAATATTTAAAAAAATCTGAGTATTATGACACTTTCAATTTGGTTTCTCGTCAGCTATTTGCAAATTTCGTTTTTCTATGGGGAAAAATAATGTCTGGTAATTTGAAATTATCCCATAGGCGCTTGGTCGATATCGGAGACCATTAAGACCTTCAAATAAGTGCCTGAATCCCTTACGTACTTTCTCTGAAAAACTGGCAGGAGAGCGTGTTTTTCTTTAATCGACTAATAACCTAGATTGCCCAAATTTGGGTCTCCAATCTGGATCTGTTTTGGTTTCGAAAATATTTTTTTTAAAAATGGAGGGGACCACAAGGACACCTATGGGCTCCATCAGATTTTTTTTGTATCTTTGGCAACAGTCGTATGCTACGATTTTCGATTATCTCAACCATTTGTATTTGAAAAATTACGCTCATACCCCCCGATTTTTTTTTTTGATGAGCGACTAGCCCCATTATGGTTGGCAAAAATACACAGACTTTAATCCTTTTCTTTCAACGCCAATTTTCGAACTTTTTTTTGGGGGGTGTTTTCGACCTTTCTCAAGAAAAATTGGTTGGTAGGTCGCCACCCTCACCTCCCCGCCCCCCCTTATAAACTTTATAAAATAAATTTTTAATATAGTTAGGACTGGAATTCCCAATACGATTCGGGCAATCTACGACTATATCTGATAATGAATATGATTTTTATTAACCCCCTCCCCCCACTGCAAGTTTTCCATAAAACGTAGGTACAGAAAAGATTAAAAATTTAAAAGCATGCAGAAGAATAGGTTATGAAGATATTATAAAAATTATTACTATTAAAAACTCTAACTTTCGTAACACAGGCCTGCCATTTTTTCGAAATAACCTATATTTCACGGATTATGAAAAAAAAATTATCTTGGGTAAATAAAGAGAAAGAGAAAAAAATACTACTAAATGTATTTTTTTCCCCATTGAAAAGACTCTCTGTTTTTGTTGTAAGTATAACCGTTTAAGAATAAAAAAAAACAATTTTGGAACCCCCCCCCTCAATTTTTTTAGGGTGTTTAAGGTCAAATTCCGAGTTATAACTCGGAATTCCGATTTTAAAGTCGAAATTCCGAGTTTTAAGTCGAAATTCCGAGTTTAAAGTCGGAATTCCGAGTTTAAAGTCGGAATTCTGAGTTGTAAGTCGGAATTCCAAGTTTTAAGTCGGAATTCCGAGTTCAAAGTCGAAATTAAAATAAAAATTGCTTTGTGGCCCTTCTACGCTTTCGTAAATAATAGCAAACTTTGTTTAGCCGCTCAGTAAAATATTGTCAAAGACATCTTTTTCAAACCCAGCAATAATTTATTATTTTATCATTAGTTATGTTATAGGGCTCGTTAAACCATGGGTCAAGTTATTATTTTGTTAAAAATTCCAAAAATTATAATATTTTAAGGACATGAAAATATGCCAAAGGTTCGGGCCACCTTGAAAATAATATAAGTAAAGCAATAAAAATTTGGACAATATAAAAAAATGTGGGGGAGGGAGGAAATTCTAATTGTATGGTTTTTTTAAGATCTGTTTAGAATCAATTTTCATTAATTTATTATTAGGTCTAAGTTTAAGCATCTTTTTGAATAAATTTAGTTGAAGTACAAAAATAAAGCTTTTCTTTTTGATAAATTTAAATATGCGCGCTAAAATTGTTCGCCTTCCGCTAGGGCGCATGACAATTCTACAAAAGCAGTAGCATGAGAACTCCGCTAAAAGAAAGCACCCGTGTAAAAACACTAATTAAAAGAAAACCCTATTGAAGGTTCGTGGAATCAGCCTATCGAAGTTATATTTGTATAAAAAATATATATAAAATAGCGTGGGTATTTTTAAAAATCATATTTTAAGGACAATTTATATTTACAATAATTTAAATTCATTTTAGAAAAATAATTTTACAAAAAATTCGTCTATAAGAGAGACTGACAGGGAAAGGGGTAAAAAGCAATATATTTGCCACCGGTCACTCTGACATCGGCTTGTACATACGTTATTATAACTTTTTTTGTAGAAAGTTTTAAGCGTTTTTTGACAGCTTTAAGAATAAGGGCGCAGAAAAATAAAAACTCAAAATGAATATTTCGGTTTTTTCCGCCTATCTCCGGAACTATTCTGAATTACACTTTTTTTTAGTTTTAAGAAAACTTCAAATTGCGCAACTTTGCCCCAATTTAAACCTTTTCGTATCTCCTACCATTTAGGAGATCCCCATGGTGAGCATCGAATTTGAAACACCCTGTATATATTTGTTTGTTTGAAATGTTATTCATGCCCGCAGGTAAAGTTTTGAAAAAGTTATACTAAAAAAGCTATTTTTTACACGTTTTGAATGCTGTTATGGTGAGCGCCAAAGCAAATTTTGTTAAAAGTTTTGGGTTCGGTGAGGGGCAAAGGGGTAAGGAGCGATTGCCCACTGAAAAAAATTATCTGATATTGTGATCGAAACAAATACCGCAGAGTGTAAAATTTGACAAAAGCTAGTGTATAATATTGTATATTTAAAATTGAAAAAACCCTCACAAATTTAAATATATATTCCATTATTTATAAAGCGAATTTCACTGAAATTTATATGTTTTTTTTTTTTAAATTGGGACTTTTCATCCATAGTAAAATTATTACCCACTGTAGTAAAATATTTTTGCAGAGTCAAAAACAAACACAAAATATCTATCCTATCCGGCATTCGAACCCGGGGCTTTCCATGCGGCAGGCAAATTCGCTAACCACTGCGTTACGGAGGCCGGAAAAAAAAGTTATATGTAAATTTTATACACGGTGATTCAAAATTCCCTAGAAAGACTGTAGGTAGAATTTGTTGTTCTGAACAAGAATTAGTAAAATATATTTTTGTAAACTCTTTCGTTTCAGAGACATTTGCATTTAAAAAATTTTAATATTTTCTGAGAAGCACTCTTTACTACGTGGTAGAAACATCAATTTTCGAAAACAAAACTTTGACAACTTCGAAATGCTTAACAAAAACCCTAAAACAGGTCGTTGTGTCACGTAGAGTTGCTTGGTAAATTATTTTAAACGCGATTCCCAAAAAAATAAGAAAATTTTACTCCTAAATTCAGAGAAGAAAATATGAAATTTCAACAAAGTAATCACGTAACTTTTGTTAGATTAATGATATCTAACCACACCGTTCAAATCTTTCTAGGGAATTTTGAATCATATATAGGTATAATGGAATCTAAACCAGGTAAAATATCTCAAAAACTCAAGGATCCGTAGCAAATTTCCCGACTTTTTCCCGGGTATTTCCCGACCCCACAGAATTCCCGGCTTTTTCCCGGATTTCTCGTTTTTCAAGAATTTTGGCAACCTTGCTAAACGTTCCCTATACAAATCCTCTAATGTTTACAATCCAACACCCTTCTGGAGCAAAAAAGAGATAGAACAATAAAACGGCAACACTACCGAAAATTGCTTTTTCCATTATAAGTGGCGGCGTAAATTTTGATTTAAATATCTAGAGATATAAGATTGGGTTGATATAGGGTATTAAATTAAATTAAATAGAACAAATGATAAAAAAACAAAAGATCAAGAGATCTTGGGTGGAAATAACGAAAATTCAAACTTGGATGAGCATCTCACAAGGAACACACAAAAAACCAAAGCGAAAAGAGAAATGATTAAACGATGTTTCGCCCTGGGTAACCAGCGTGGGCTCATCAGTGGTTTCACTGGTCACCCTCTACCAAATATCATTAAACACCATCACACACTTTGATTTCCAACTTTGAATCACTCATAAATAGGCATCGTTCCGCACTGGTACTTATCCAAGTTACCTGATACGGATTCGTCCTGGCGTGTTAATATTTCCAGTAGGATTATGCTCCTAAGGCAATTAAAACAAAAAAAGAAGTTAAAAAACCTCCAAATCAGTTACTTCAACCGAAAAAAAACTAAAAAATAAAATATCAAAAGATCTTGGATGGAAATAACGAAAATTCAAACTTGGATGAGCATCCCACAAGGAACACACAAAAGACCAAAGCGAAAAGAGAAATGATTAAACGATGTTTCGCCCTGGGTAACCAGCGTGGGCTCATCATTGGTTTCACTGGTCACCCTCTACCATACATCATTAAACATCATCATACACTTTGATTGCCAACTTTGAATCACTAAATAGGCATCGTTCCGCACTGGTACTTATCCAAGTTACCTAACACGGATTCGTCCTGGCGTGTTAATATTTCCAGTAGGATTATGCTCCTAAGGCAATTAAAACAAAAGAAGAAGTTAAAAAACCTCCAAATCAGTTACTTCAACCGAAAAGAAACTAAAAAACAAAAGATCTAATCCTACTGGAAATATTAACACGCCAGGACGAATCCGTATCAGGTAACTTGGATAAGTACCAGTGCGGAACGATGCCTATTTGTGAGTGATTCAAAGTTGAAAATCAAAGTGTATGATGGTGTTTAATGATGTATGGTAGAGGGTGACCAGTGAAACCACTGATGAGCCCAGGCTGGTTACCCAGGGCGAAACATCGTTTAATCATTTCTCTTTTTGCTTTGGTCTTTTGTGTGTTCCTTGTGGGATGCTTATCCAAGTTTAAATTTTCGTTATTTCCACCCAAGATCTCTTGATCTTTTGTTTTTTAGTTTCTTTTCGTTTGAAGTAACTGATTTGGAGGTTTTTTAACTTCTTTTTTTGTTTTAAGAACAAATGATGTTAATAAGTCTTTATTTTGTTAAATTACAAAAATTTTATGGCCAAAAAATTTTATTGTTTAAATATTATATGCATATTCGTGTCTACAAAACACAAGGAAATTTTAAAGAAGAGGTCAAGTATTGTGCATAAAAACTTGTATGTACGTACCCCTATTAATTAAGCATTACATATTATGCCATAAAAGTTGACTCAACAGGCCTTTATCTAAGTATATTTCTTCCAGTATTGCAGATTACGTATATTGATATAATTTATTGTTGTGTGGAAGTAAGAAAATCATACCTACGTACTACCTCTTTTCATTTCTCTTTTGGTTTTGCGATTAGCCGAAATGTTAATTCTGGGCTGGAGTATCCCTTTTTATTGCATATCACGCACTGGTAAATCATTTTGTTGGCCCTCAAAATGACTTTATGCAATTCTTTTTTCACCTAAAGTCAAAATAGTCAAAAATATTCAAAATAAGATTCGGACGTTCGTATTACCAAATTATTGTTTTTTTGACCCCTTTCGGCAAAACTCGCTACGTTCACAACATAGAACCGACGTTATACAGCGTAAGCTAAAACCTGGTCCAAATAATATGTTATTATAAAAACTTGGATGAAAAAACTCCAAGCTAGACTGCAGAAATGAGACTCTGAGCAGAGGTCTATGTTGTTTTACAGATAAAAGGAAGACGCGTACGTTCTATGAGCAAGATTAACTACCTAATAGGTGGTACGGAGTTAACGCAATATACATCAATAGTTACACTTTCTTTAAATTTCTTTTGCAAAATAAAATATAACGAGTTTTATGAAGGTTGGTGAAAACAGGTAGTTACATAATATCAAACATATTTTATTTGTCTCTTTATGGTTTGCGAAGCAGTTTCATTTGAATCGTAAGAGGTTGTTAAAAGGGGTAAAAAAACACCAAAAACCTGCTTCTTTTAGACCGAAGTTTCGGCGTTTATAGCACCATCCTCAGGGTACAACAGTGATAACTTTTTACATAAAAATTGTAAATATTATAAATTTAAATGCATACAAATCAATTACAAAAAACAAAATATTATTTTAAATAATAGATTAGATGTTAAAAACTAGATTTTCCTAGTCATTTACCTTAAAAAAAATTTACACATAGTTATTACTTTCCTTGTACATTTGTCATAAGTCTTTGATAATTTTTATTGTTTTAACTTGCATTGTTCTACGGTGATACCAGACAATTCAATAAGATAAAATTCATTTTGTTAGACGTCATCAAAAACGGCAACAAGAGAGTACTTTTTTATAATTTCTTATAAATAATTTGTAATACCTTAAAAAGGTTTAGCAACTGTATTTTATTTAAAAAAAGAAAGAAAACCTGTTAGGTAAAATTCAGTCTTATCATTTTGACAGAATATTTATATTAGTGGTCCAATAAACGCCATTGCTGCTAACCAGGCACACACCCCCATAGTGTCATTATTATAATTAATTATCACCATTATTATTACGGCCACTAATTATTATCGCCCTTCTGAGAAACGCCCAAATGCCAACCAGATTTGATATCATGGTAATTTAACTTATCGGTGCCTTTGTGTGTTTGTGAAGATTCTTGATTTGTCATGAGCATTAATGGATTCGTTTCCTAATCGGTGTAGCTATTCTTGAGATTGGGAAAAGAAAATAATTTCCCACAAATGCGCGACTCCCATTGGTCGTTGTCGCCACAAATGACACTAAATGACAGTATTATAGATAGAAATTGCTGTGTTTTATTTCTCTTATTAAAGACCAGTAGAAACAAATTTCATCAAAAGTCTTCTCATTAGTGTCAGTTTCAGGGGAACTGGCTGCGTTCAAGAATAACCACACAGATAATAGATTTCTGTGCGCACAGAGATTATACTGTAAGAAAAACGCAGTTGCAGATAAAATAAATTTGTGTTTTTTTAAACTCAACCACTTTTGTTGAGGCAAGAAATATCTATAATATCTATCTAATCTATAAAAAAAAAGACAAACAATTCTTACGTCTACTCTAACCGCAAAAAGTTTTGCCAAAGGGAGTCCGAAGCAAGCAAAAAGCAAGATGGAAATACTGACACTAAATATAAAAGACAGAAACATCAGATCCAAAAAAGTATACCCATACTTCCACACCCTAAGCAAACTTGTCCGGTTTGGCCAACTCTGCTGAGTCAACCCGGCCAGCCGTTAAAAGTGAAAGTTATTAACGAAATTAATCAGGATAGAGTTAAGGGTAGCAAGTAGCCACCCCCTAACTTAGTTGGACAAACTCGCTCTGCTAGCGGTTACTGTAGACGTTAAACTGCGTAAGTTAACGTAGATCGTGGCCTTGCGCTTTCTTTTATTTTTTGTTGACTAAAATAATGACAGAATTTTGCCCTACATTTCGCACAATTTCTATAACAAACTTATACCCTGCCACTCTAATAAAAAGTACTTTCGAGCTTCAAAATTTTTTTATTGGTTTTTATCTTTAACTTTTTTTCTAAAGGTGGTACAATTTTTTTTTGTTTTTAGTTAGAAGCACTGCACAAAATTCCACAGTTTTTCAAAATATTATTTAAAAATGCTTTTAGGATTTTGTAAAATTAAACAAAAAGAAAAGCGTATGGGTATTTGGCTCTATTTTAGTGCCAACTTCCTTAAGAAAAAGAGCATATATCACTAAATTTTCACTTATGCTATTTGTTTAAGTATTACAGGATATCAAAAAACTTCAACAAACTATGAAAAAAAATACCCGCACTAACAACACAAAACTAAAGCAAATGGTAAATAAAACACGTGTTTGACCTTAGACCAAAATTGATGTGATTCTGTGGTGAAAGATTTTTAGATTATAAAAGTTAGTTTTTTTTTGAAAAATTTTTGTGTATTTTGATTTTATTTTTTATTAACCGTGTTTATAAAAGTAGTTGGGTGCCTTTTTTACCATTTTTTTTTTGGTAAACAGGTGAGTAAGTACAAATAAGTTTGCAGCGGTTCGATTTCTTCTATTACTCCACGAAAGATATCTTGCAAAATATTTTGCCTGGCCAAGTTTATGCTGGAGTGTCCGTCTCCCAGTTCTATCAGTAAATTAATATTTTCTTCCATGATATGGTTAGAAAAGCAAATAAAAAAAAACTTGAGAAAAACACAACAAAAGTCAATAAAAAAGAAAGGTTATGTTTACCGTCAAATGATTGATTACATTCAAAAGCTCTGTTTTTAATCTCTTGAAGTTACCTTTATTTACGTTAACGGTAACTATAAGAGTAACGAAATTTGCTGTTAAACTGCCTGACTTAAATATCCTTATTACTAGAGAAGAAGAGCTTATATCCAGCAGGAAAATAGACTCGAGCGTATGTTACAAATAAATTAAATATATTGCTTAGAAAAGAGAGCACATGTGCAAATTTTTTGGTATATATGCTGTTCTTTCCTAATATTATGAAAGGGAATGTGTGATATATGCTATTTTTTGTTAATTATCCCAAGCAACAAAATCAGTCGCGACGTGGTGGCCGTCTCCACGCCCTATCCCTTAATTGAGTTGTGGCGTCATATCATGGCGACGGTTTTATTACTAATATACCTCGAGGTATTCACCGTTTTTGGGAATGCATTGGGACGGTTATACAACTACATCGCGATGGTAAAGATTACTCTTGATATAGGAATTATGTCGTCGCGGGTAGTAAACGGGCACGTTATCCCGACGTCCTGTTTACCACATAAAGTAGTATTTCTGACTTTTTAGGGTTTTTATAGGTTTTCTCTTTCTCACATTATTAATTGGAAATATGTTGATGTTTTTCTGAACATGACAGAAAACAAAAATATTATCTATATCATAACCTATAGCTAATAATTACCATTATATTAAACATTTTTCTGAAGTCACAGCATCTTAAATTTATAAATGCATAGCACTTTACTGATTAAAAATGCTGATTTTTTTATTAAAAAAAACGCGCGCCCTCCGGTTTTGACCTAGTTTTATCTAAAATGTGGATAAAAAATCGGAATTATTTGAGGTTAGGATTTCCAAATTAAATGTATGTCCAGTTTTAATATGTTTTATTAATTGAATATTAATATTTTTACCTTTATTGATACATGCAACTACTAATCAATGATTCGATGAGGTATTTTTAAATTTTGATTTGAATTCCATGTTTAGTAGAAGTAAATAACATGGCGGCGTCGCGCATCCAGTTGACGGTGCATTAATTTACAATGTCAGTAAAGTAGCGATAACTCGTAGGTAACGTTTTTCCACTATATGCACATTTATTTCTCCCTGCGAGGTAGATAGGCGACTGTGTAGACTCCATAACTTTGTAGTTTTGTATTGAGTAGGGGCTACTGAATTGCAACCAAATTAATATCAGTAGAGTCGCTACCTCGTAAAAGTAATATTAAAGAAATTAAATGTGACAACTATGAAGTAAGCCCCGCACTGTAACGTTTTTTCGTGGTTCTAGTAATGGCATATAGTTATATAGTGGAATATATTACTTTCGCGTGTTACTTTATATTTTTACGACAGTGTGGTAATTTTTTAACAGTAATAGGGACCACACTAAGTGAAATTTTTCCTATAAATAGTTTTTGTAGGAACTATTACTACGCTCTAACCCTTTTTTGGTGACAATGACAACGGCACCAGTGAAATTGACTGTAATTGTTGTTTGGGATGCTCTTCTTTCTTCAAATGGTAGGTCCCACAATTAAAATAAAGGCGATATATAAAGGCGCAATTACACAGACGAACATGCTCAAACAAAAGCTCGTGGAAAAGATCTAAAATTTTTTGCGTGAACATTTTTGTGAGCTTTTTTTTGAACATTTTGTTCGGGTAAATTTTTGAGCAAATTATTGCTATCTGTTTTGGACACATATTTTTAAAGATGAGAATAAATAAAATTTCACATCAGTGATCAGTGATCTCAATTCTTTAAAAAAATGGAACACCAACTTTTATTTTAAATTTTTGTGGAAGAAAAATTAGGGTTACATAAACATTTTTTTCTTAGGGTTTTTCCCGGATTTTTTTGCCCCGGGGATTTTTTGGGATTTTGTTGCGAGTTTTTTTTATTTCCAAGGGTTTTTTCCTAAATTCAAAAAACAACCCAGGAAAATTTTTCTTTTCCAAAAAAATTTTGAGTTTTTCAAATATCGGTAAAAAACTCAAAAATTACACTTTTAAGCGGTAATCCGCGCCTCACGACTATGAGGAGTGGTGGGAAGGAGATTTTTTTTAAAACATATTTTTGTAACTTTACTTTACCCTTAGCTTTGATTGTTTTTTTTTTCATTCCTCACACCAGATTTACCTAGTTAGTTTAAGGCCCCAACGGTTGCTTAAAAAAGCAAAAGGTTCATGAAAATGCTGAAGATAGATATTTACTGTCAATTTAATGTAATAATCAAGGTCGATTACTGACACTGAACAAACAATATGCAAAGGAGCAACATTCCGATTCAGAAATATAGTCTATTACTGCTAAATTATATTTTTTTAGACAAGGGTCTGGGATCGTAGGAGTGTAAAAGTGGGTAATAAACGGGTATTATTTAGACCGAACGTACTTTTGTTCATATATTTGAGATTTAATAAAATGTATATAGGTTTTTTAATTTGAATTAATTATTATTGTATTGTGAAATAAAGAGATATTCTTTTAAACGTAAATTTTTATCATTACATTTTACAGGCAACAGCAATAAATAAGTTCCAATTATTATTTTTTATGATTCTCGTTTTTTGACAACCCCAAAAAAGTTACAAGTATACTGGCATATCCCCTATAAAAATCAAATCAATCGAAGTTGATTATGAGGTAAAATGTCAATTTCGACATCAAATCGTTTTTCCGTCGGAAAGCACTTAATTAAAAATACCTTGTTTTAAAACTTAGTCTTTCTATTTTCAGTTAAGTTCAATGAATTCTCATAAAACTATAAAATTTAAATTTGTAAGAAATTTTTATTACCAACATTTCTTCAAACAAATTTTGCTTAAAATTCTCTCCAAAATCTCAAGTCTTTTTGTACGAGATTTTGCTCGAACTTTTCTTTGAACATTTTGCTCAAGAGGCTCGTGTAAATGTTTGTCGGCATTTCAACATCAAAGGAAAGTTTTTCTGTGTAAATGCGCCTTAAGCTGCATAATATAAAAAAAGGGTTAAAATTTAAATTTTTGCCCCAAACCTTTATTAAAATGTTTATTGGGTCCAGGTAGTTACGAAAATGAAAAAATGTCAATTTCGAAAAAGTGGAGTTATGCTGTTCTTTGTTGGCAGGGCGTTATAACTGCCTCTATACTGTCCAAATAAACTGATATTTGTTTTTCGGCTGGTTTATGCTTATTTGGATTAAGTTGAGTATATGAAATAAAAAAAAACTTAACCCAACACCACAGAAAATAAAGTGACTTAACAGACGATTTTTTTTAAAAGTGTGTAGGCGGAAACACGCCAAAAATCACAGCACGTTCTGACCAAGTTATTAGGGACTTATCGGTGCCTTGTGAATTTGTGAAGATTCGTGATTTGTCGTGAGCACAGAGATTCTAATGTAAGCAAACCGCAGTCGCAGTTGAATTAAATTTTTGGTTTCTTAAACTTAACCACCTCCTTACCTATCGTATGTTCATGGTAGGTCTACAGCTTCTGTTAGTCATAGACAAGAAATGTAGCGTAAAAATCGATTAAAAAAAAAGACAGCAATTCTTACGTCTACTCTAAATGCGAAGAGAGTCCGAAGCACGCAAAAAGCAAGGCAAAAATACTGACTAAATATAAAAGACAGAAACATCCGATCCGAAAAAGTTCATGTCTACGCGTTTTGCGTAGACCCATATCTCGACCCCCCAAGCGAAATCGTCCGGTTTAGTGAAAAGTGAAAGCTATTAATGAAATTAAGCAAGATAGAGTTAAGGGTAGCAAGTAGCGACCCCCTAACCCTATTCTACTGTGACAATATTACTAATCTATAGATGCTTCGGGCTCTCTAAGGCAAAACTCGCTGGGTTTGCGGTTGACGTAGACGCTAAACAACGTTATTTAACGTCGATGTGGACGCCCGTAAGCTCTGGTCTTGATATAAGGGTTCACCAATATCCGAATTTGCGTTTCCTCCTTGTTTTTTGTAGATTAAGAAAAATACTGAATTTTGCCAGACATATCGTCGGCATTGAATCGGGCCAATGTCGACAACGTCGGCAGTGTGTCGACATCGGCGACTACACATTACTACAGTCGACTTTATGCCGACACCACTTTAGGACCGACGATGGTCCGATTGCAACTTTGTTTAGTCGGTCAAAAATCGGCAACTGACGATGGCCCGATTTACTATAGTCGATTTTATGCCGACTCCCACTTTACGATGGTCCGATTTACTATAGTCGACTTTATGCCGAAACGCACTCTATCTGCTTTAGGACCGATGATGGCCTGAGCAGATTTTTGTTCGATTGGTCGATAACCGACAACAGACGGTGGTACGCCACATTAAAATTTTTAAACTGCTTAATAGTTTCTTCCTAGTATGTAGAGATGGCGCTAATGTCACTATGTTCCCTGTACAGTGGAGGATAATATTATATATATAATGAGTAAAGATATTTCAAAACTAGAATCGAAACTTTGTAGTTTGCCAATGTCGGATCATGTCAAGCAATCACCGATAGACCTTCGTCAATCAACGACGTCGGCCCGCTTTGAGAGGCCGATGTGGACCCATTGTCGGGCCGCTTTAAGCTACCATCGACGAACCTTCATCAACCGCCGACGTTGGACCGCTTTAGGAAACCAATGTCGGGCTTGAATAATTTACCGATGACGAGCCGAGACCAGCTTGCTTACGTTTGACCGACCAAATTAAGCAGCTATATGGGTGGATGGTCGGTACCATGTGGTTAAACCATATCGGACCTTAATCCTACGGCGACGGTGTGCCGATGTCAGCAAAAAGTAAAATTTACCATTGGTCCGGCGGGCTACAGTCTAACGTTGCGTCGGCAAACATACATTGGGCCTACATCGCAAAGCGGACAAAAAATAATGCTGGTCCGATGTCGTAAATCGACGTCATGCCGATGACGGCAAATTCGCCAATCCACATCGGGCCGACGAAGGCCCGAGGGAACCGTTTTGCTGGGATACTGCCCATATAAACTGATATATTCCGACCTGATCTTCTGTGGTGCCGAATTTGGTTGTTTTTTCTTTTGTTTTTTGATTGGTTTATGCTTATTCGGCAAATTCGGCAACAGACGACTTTTTTTTGTGTGGGGTGTGCTGAAAAACACCAAAAATCACAGCACGTTCTGACGAAGTTATAAAGGATCTATTAAATTTTTTTTTCAGTCAGGTGCTACACGGGCGGACAGTATTTTTGTTGGCAGATAGATAAGCAAAGCAGCCATCACGCCATCAGATTTAACGCTGGCCGTAACAGTGTTACAGCATGACTTTATTTGTGAAAAATTTAAGAAAAGTAGGTTTCTCGTCCGTAGAAAATAAATAAAAAGAAAGGTTCGCGTTTTTTAATTCATTAGGACCAGGCCTCCAAGATCTAATAGATAGTCCAGAAACCTGCCGACCTTTTCATCCTTGTTAGGAATCATCAGGGTAACATAGCATATTTTAAAAAAATTTATATATTTTAAAGTTGCTTATGTTATGCTTCATACGCCAGGTACAGTCCTATGTTACCCTGATGATTCCTAACAAGGATGAAACAGGCCTTGTGCAAAATGTGCGTCGGATGCCACGAACATTTCTTTTTATTTATTTGTGGTAGTTTTAAAACCTGATACACCCGTTTTTATTTTGACATTTGGGAAAATATATTATAAGATATAAGACAGAAATAATCAGTGCTGAATTAATTTAAATTAAAAAAAATCGAAAATTTTCAGTGATTACCAAAATATTTACGGATGTTAATTATTGAGATTACAGGAAACTGGTAATTTTAAAAACATTTGCCAGTTAGGTAAGGTTCAAAGTTTATTAAAGCTAAAAATATACGGAACGTTTATTTTGTTAATTCTACATATTTTGATTATTAAAGTTTAACAATCAAAGTGGGTAAAAAACTTTTCTTGAGACGCCTTCCACTTAATTAAAATTAACAAAAAATTTAACAGATTATGTAAATATATTACCCATGTCAAAATGAACCAACATGAAGGAAAAACAATGCGTAGCCCCAATAATTTTTTACACAATTGTATAGATGTTGTACAAATTAAAAGAAAAATAACAGGTATTTTTCTCTGTGTAGCTGATTGATTGTCCCGAGACACCACTTGATTGAAGTAGATTTACCAAATTTTTTATTTTTCATATAAACAAATCCGCCCTTGTAATGTGCCAAGCGTATCATTGTGACAGAGCACTATCGATATCAGACAGTAAAAAAGCATCTTATATACGCAAAAAAATAGACTGCCGCTTTCAGCCACGTCTTGGTTAAATAAAAAATAGCCCGGAAAAAAACGTAGCCCGAAATTCGAATCACGTGCCATTTCGACCACCATCGCTTCGAATTTCCTCTAAAAGTGCCTGCCAAGTTGAGATTTTTCCTATTTCAATCGGCCTTATTTAAGAAATTTGTTCTAATTTACATTGATTAGTGCTTTCAGCCAGTAATGGTTTAGTGTGCTTTGCTTTTTTTTGCGAGTTCCGCAAATGGAATCGAACGAGTAGCCAAGAACGTTTAAGGAATAAATTTTTAGAAAAAGGCGAACAAAATCCATTGGCCTCTATAAAATGGAAAGAACTCCGCACTATTTGTTTAATAAAAGGATTTCGTTCGACTTTGAGAATTTGTTGGTGTGACGCAGTACTAGTTTCAATTACAAAACGTGTGAAAAAAGTTTTTGGCTAACTTCATGACTAGTCTTTGGGCCAACAATGTATATATTACAGGGAAAATGTATTTCTTAATAAAAAAAAATATGTTAGCAAATAAGTTTATTAACTAAGCTTAGTAAATTTAGCACATTACGTTCTATATACACGGTGATTCAAAATTCCCTGGAAATATTTGAATAGTGGTTAAATATCATTAACCTAAGAAAAGTTACGTGATTATTTTGTTTGAATTTCATTTTTTTTTTCTCTAAATTTAGGATTAAAATTTTCGTATTTTTTGGGAATCGCTTCTAAAATAATATACCAAGCAAGTCTACGTGTGCTGACAATTACATGTCTTACAGTTTTTCGCAAGCATTTTCAAGTTGTCAAAGCTTTGTTTTCAAAAATTGATGTTTCTACCACGTAGCAAAGGGTATTTAACAGAAAATATTAGCAATTTTTAAATGCAAATATCTCCGAAATGAAAGAGTTTACAAAAATATATTTTACTAGTTCTTATTTAGAACAACAAATTCTACCTACAGTTAAAGTTTTTCTAGGGAATTTTGAATAACCCTGTATGACGAGGGATAAAAAAGGACTTTAGTCCAGAGGTTTATGTACTATTTTTTGCACTTTCATACTTTTTTATTATAAATATATACAGGGTGGATTCTTTAAAAGGAACGGTGCTTCTAGCGGGTCAGAATTTGATTGAATAAAAAAATCTAAAAACACATCGACTGATATTTTTAATTTTCTTTAACCTTTCCATCTTGGATTTTGTCTATGTCATTTAGTTTACGAGGTATGGCAATTTTTTTTTTTAATAGGACACACTGTATATTTTGCAATTTTTGAAATCTGCAAACAATTCTCTCTTTAGCAATGCCTCGCAATAGGATCTATGTTTTACGGTAATAAAGATATTTTTATCTAAATCTTTATGGAAAACTTCGATATTCATTCAAATATCCCCCGTAAAATAGGGCATAGACACAATTCCATACAAGTTTAAATGCCTCTATTTTGGAAACCATAAGAGATATAGTATTAGTGTGTAGTATTGCAAAAAGATAATTTTTGTGTCTAATTAAAAAAAAAAAAATTTGCCATACCTCGTAAACAAAACGACATAAAAAAATTCCAGGATAGCACGATTAAAGAAAGTTAAAAATCTCAGTTGACATGTTTTTGGATTTTTTTATAAAACCAAATTCTAACCCGCTAGAATAACCGTTCTGTTTAAAGAATCTACCCTGTATGTATAGCATATATGTATCCACAGAAATGTACCTTATTTTCACAAAACTCAATCGTGTCATGTCTTTATAAAATCTACCCCAATAAAGAGGGGAATACTTATAATGACAGGTTCAACCAAAACTTTGCCTATATTTATGTAGTTTTTTTCAGCATGCTACTTTAATCTTTTAAAAAAGCTTTAAGGCTCATAATGCAGAAAATTTTAATTTTGTTTACAATGAGTTCTAGCTTACGCGTTAAGATATATCATATTGAATTATTTATTGAAAGGAACTAGCGGTTAGTGCCTAAAATATAAATATAAAATTATATTCATGCAAGACGTAATTTGGGATCTGTAACTGTAAGAACTCATCATTATTTATATGTCACACCCGTTACAAAAAAATACAAAAAGTGTTTCTAACTAAACACTCAAATACAAAAATTATACGAAACTATATCATTACAAGTATGAAATACGCTTTGACAGTATCAAAAAAAAATGTTAGTCACCACAAGGAAATTTGAAAAAATACAGTATTTAAATACTGTCGCACCCGTTACAGATAAATTTAAAAAAAATAAAACTGCTTGCAAAAATAAAGTAGCCATATTAGGCTGTGTATATTCAGTGTTTGACATAATTTAAAACAATTGCTTGAGTAAGTAAATAATTTGATTGACGTTTTAATAATTCTAAAAGTATTCAACAGTATTTTTTGGTGTATTTTTACAAAGTAATATTAAATACTCCTAAGGAGTGATTTGAGTTCCTCTCACTGAATGCTGGAAGACTTTTGGTATTCTATATACCAGAGAGCCAAATAAAAGAAATCACCCCGGTTTTATAGTTCAATTTTTTGATGAGCGTACTGACGTCATTTTTTTGGATCTCTATTTGATACATTGTTTTAGACAGCGACAATAAATATGTCGTTGATTTTTTTAACTGTTACTTTAAATTGACAATAACAAATTATTTGACATGCGAACTGTTGACAGCAAAGAAATACGTTTTTAATTAATACTAAAATTAATATGTTACTCCTTCCATGTAGTTATTTATTTTTTTTACTAACATAACAATGTATAGAAGTAGTTTTGGTGTATTATATAGAGCATGCGTCCTCCACTGCAATTGATTTTTACCATTCTTGGCCGAAAAAGTCTTTAAAAAAAATCCAATATAAAAACGAATTTACTATATAACACCCGTTACGCTCAATCATAACACCCGTTACAAATTGAGGATAAAGAAAATAAAAGAAGTAAAAATTAATAAAACTCAAAATATATTAAACCTCTTTGGTTGCCGTTTCGGCTATACACTAAGATCAAAAAATATATCAGTTGCTATGCTAACTTTTATGAAAACTAAACCTAACCATATCAATGTCGAAAAAACGTAAAAAACAAAATTACACCCGTTACATACACATACTAAAATACATTGTTCTGGTGATTCCTAGTGAGTTTTTTTTCATAAAGATTTTCATCTGTCAAGACCACATGAGTTAATTCGCATTTTGTTGGAATAACTTATCAACATCAAACATAAAATTGGATGTCAAAAATATAAAACGTAACACCCGTTACAATGGAATTACCCCTATGCGACATTTATATGGGTACCATAGATACTCTGCCAAAAGTTAAACTTTAAAACAACTATCTGGTAGCTAACTAATACTTTTTATTTCTTCTTTGGTTTTTATCCCTACTTTTACTTTTTATCCCTTCTTTTTACTTTTTGACTATTTATCCTTATTTTTACTTTTAATTCCACGGGATAAATTTAAAAAAAAGGTTTATGTTTGTATAAGTCCAGATATGAATTTTTATGTTTATTTTCATATTTTTAACTGATGTCATAATTTAATATTTAACTCTTTTTCTAAAAACATTTTTTTTATAAGTAATATTAAATCAGCCAGGCTTTAACATTTTTTTTACATAATGGGTTGTGTTTTTATGCAAAATTTATGTTTTGTATTTTTTTATTGTTTCTTCAGAATGACTTTGTTGTAATTTTTGAAAATCAGGATCTAAAATGTGTAAGAGTTTGGCTTACCAACCAGGTTTTAAAATACTATAATTTAACTTAATTCCATAATGACAAATTATCTCGAAATATGATTAAAGACGTGATGTTAGTGATTTGATAGTTTGCCCATACCTTTCTTTACCACCAACAGGCTAAACAAAGAGAGACATGGTATAATGTATTCGTTAATATAAAACCTTGATGATCACTTGAAAATAGAAGAATATAATTTTTCTTCGGTCGTTTCAAATGGCATACATTCCGTTATTTAAGTTTATTGGTATTCAAAATAATACTTACCACAAAAATTTGTTAAGAAACTTTTTTTTTACTATTTAATTTATGTTGATGGAGAAATATTATATCAGGAATGTATTCATGTTTGTCCTTTTCTTAAAAATCAAAATAATTAACAACTGATCAAACGATCGCTCAAGAACAGGTTTTTATTAAAAGAAGATTTGGCGAGTGTAAATAGAAAATACAAATAAAGCTGGAACTACTTCTGCAACATATCAAATATCTATTAAAATCGACCGAGGTCCATTTTATTAAGCAAGATGTGCAGGATCTTTGCTCAAAAGTTATTAATTTTGCTTGCTTGCTTGTAATCAACGGAAACAGGCAATTCAGGTTTCCAGAATGAAGCGTAAGCGTATTTTTTGTGATTTGTCATGGGTTAGATTATTATATTGTGAATTTTTTAATCTTCGTTCTTGTTCTCAGCAAACATCCATCTGTTGGTACTTTCCTAATATTGTAATTTAACTAATGGCAACTGCTGATATCGGCAATGATGTGCATTTTTTTGTCATTTTTATATGGTTTAGTTTGCACATTCTAAAAACGTGTACTTTTTTTTCAATAAAGAAATCAAATATACTTTATTTAAAAAAATGCTAAGTGCAGCGAGAGTAAGTGGCAAAAACACATTCTCTAAGTACCGGGTGGACCAGAAAAAACCGAACAAAATGTTTTCCGTTATAACTTTTAAACCATTTCACCGATTTTAATGCAACAAACTGATCTTTGCAGGGAATTGAGCAAGACTTTGATTAGAAACATTTTTTTTTCAAAGAGCCTCATTTATTCTTATGTTACGGACATTTCTTGCAGTTTTTTTATGAAGTGGTAAAAAAGCTTTGCTTCTGCCACGCAGAACGGGGTGTGAATCATTAAAATCGGTTAAGTAGTTCACAAAAAAAATAAAAACATTTCAATCAGTGTTTTACGGATTATGCGATTGCCGTCTCAATTCTGTCTGCATACATTTTCTCATAAATTCATTATTACCAAACCGATTGATTGATGAAATAAAAAGACCCATGGCGAAAATCGATTGTTCTTTAACTACTGCTATTGAAATTTGTCGCCATCTTGAAATTAAAGATGACGGACAAAATCAAACTTGTCCCTTTAAAGAGGTTCGTTTATTTTATATGTTCTGTTTAGATATTTTTTTTAATTTGTACAAAAGTTCTGCTTTGGTTTGGTGGTTCTTCAAAAATTAATTTTTGTCTCCAATACTCTGTTTTCCAGATTATACGATTAGAATAAAAAGCGAAAATAAAAACTCTTAAAAGATCACTATCGAAATTTGTCGCCACTTTGAAACCCAAGATGGCGGACACAATTAAATTTATCTCTACAAGGAAGCTTGTTTATTCTTAGCTAGGTACGAATCATTAAAATCGGTTTAGTGGTTCTCAAAAAATTAATTTTTTAATAACCACTAAACCGTTTTTAATGATTTGTACCTAGTTATACGCGGCGGAGACAGAGCGGAGACGAATTTAAAAAAAGTCGAAAAGGTTCTTGAAACATAAGAATAATCGAGCGTCTTTCAACGGTCAAATTTGATTTTGTCCGCAATCTTGGGTTTACAAATTATGATAAATTTCAATAGTGGTCTTTAAAGTTTAATCAATCTTTGTCATAATGCTTTTTGATAAATTAAAATCGGTTCAGTAATTATGAATTTATGAGGAATTGAGAAGGCAATCGTATAATCTGGAAAACAGTGATGGAAACAAAAATATTTTTTTAAGAACCACTAAACCGGTTTTAATGATTTATAACTCGTTGTGCGTGGCGAAACTTTTCTATGAATAAAAAAAATTAAAAAGTGTTCAGAAAATATGAAATAAACGAGCGTCTTTTAAGGATCAAGTTTGATTCTGTCCGCATTCTTGGATTTCAAGATGGCGGCAAATTTCAATAGCAGTGGTTAAAAAACAATCGATTTGATTAAAATCGGTTTTCTAATAATGAATTTATGAGAAAATGTATGCAGACACAATTGAGACGGCAATCGCATAATCCGTAAAACACTGATTGAAATTTTTTTATTTTTTTTGGGAGCCATTTAACCGATTTTAATGATTCATACCTCGTTCTGCTTGGCAAAAACAGAGATTTTTAACGAATTCATAAAAACAATCCAAAAAACTTCCGTAACATACGAATAAATGTGGCTCTTTGAAGGGTAAAGTTTGTTCCTTTCCGCCATCTTAGATTTTAAGATGGTGGATAAAAAAATATTTTTAGTCAAAGTCTTGCTCAATTCCCTGCAAAGGACAGTTTGTTGCATTAAAATCGGTGGTATGGTTCGAAAGTTATAACGGAAAACATTTTGTCCGGTTTTTTATGGCCCACACGGTATATCCAAAAAAGAGATTTGAAATTATTTTAGCATAAGCAAGAAATAAATAAACTTGTAGATGTAAAAATAGATCAAGTAGTAAAAATAGTTAGTTTGCATTTATTGTGAGTAGATGGCGCTAGTTTCAATATTTTTTCTCTATAGAAGATACTACTACTATCATGTATATTTATATGAACAGCGAGAAGTTTTTAAACTTTGAACTTGAATATTATTATCAAGAATCATTATTCTCTTCTTAAGTATGTGGGTTGGGATTTGACCTAAATGAGGTTTTTATTCAGTTTTTTTTTCTGAAACTACTTTCTACGTCATACTTATACGTTATGTTTTTACTATTATTAAAAGAGTACAAAGAAAATATTAAATTAAAAGTACAGCTTTTTTGTACGTCCTAAAAATTTACCTGCTGGCCTGATGCCGGGTGTTATTCCAAATCAATACTATTTAGTACTTTGCCGTTATTGGCTGCTTTGAAAGTACTTAAAAAGTGGCGGTCTCTATGCTCAATCTATTAAAAGCCAAAGGGAACGTACAACCTACCGTCGTCGGGCCGAGCCCAGGACTTCTTCTACTACTACTACTTCGAGAATAAAATCACGACCTACACAACACTAACTAAATTATGATAATCGACACGTGTAACCTAAGACCTTCAATAGAAGTTTGTTTTAAAATACATACAATATTGAAAATATGCACTGTTTTTCATCCGTTTAAATCTTTAAAACAACTTTGGCCTGGAATATATACCCACGCCATCCCTCGTACCATAATAACATTCTGTAAAGTAATTAATTTATACGAAATCAACCCTTCGAATAAACAACCGAGTAATTAACGTTTATACAAACTTTTAGAATAAAATAAACATTTATAATATAAAGATACACCACGTGTCGAGTAACGTGCGAAGATTCTCTTTGCCCGGTTGCATGTTTCCCATGCTGCACATATTTCACTTGTCATGTTGTTTGTAATAAGGCTGAAATGATTTACATGTTGGTGGGTTTTTGGCATTACCGAATTTCTATGACATATCGTTTTTGATTCCAATGTTACCTTGAATTTTTATTTGTTTCTGCATTTTTTTACAAGCTTTTATTTAACTTGCAATGTATCTATGTATACCGGCTGGGTCATTAAAAACCGGACAAAATGTTTTCCTTTATAACTATTAAACCATACCACCGATTTTATTGCGACAAACTGTTCTTTGCAGGGTATTAAGCAAGACTTTGATTAGAAATATATTTTTTTATAATCTAAGATGGCGGACAGAAAAAACTTTACTTTTCGAAAAGCCTTGTTTATTCTTAAATTACGGACCTTTTTTGGATTTTTTTATGAAGTTCTAAAAAATCTTTGTTTCTGCCACCCAGAACGAGGTGCAAATCATTAAAATCGGTTAAGTGGTTCCCAAAAAAAAATAAAAAAATTTCAATCAGTGTTTTCCGGATTATGCGATTGAAGTCTAAATTCTGTCTGCATACATTTTCTCATAAATTTATTATTACTTTACCGATTTTGATGAACTAGAAAGCCTCATGGCGAGAATCGAGTGTTCTTTAACTATTGGTATTGAAATTTGTCGCCTTGTGGAAATCCAAGATGACGGACAAAATCAAACTTGACCCTTTAAAGAGGCTCGTTTATTTATATGTTCTGTAAACTTTTAATTTTTTTAAAATTTGTACAAAAGTCCTACTTTCGCCTCGCACAAAGAGGTATAAATTAAAAGATCACTATCAAAATTCGTTTCCATTTTGAATCCCAACACAAATAAATTTATCTCTTCAAAGAAGCTCGTTTATTCTTAGGTTTCAAGAACCTAGAAGTGCCCTTTCTCCAACGTGCATAGCTAGGTAGGAATCATTACAATCGGTTTAGTGTTTCTCAATAAATAAATCTTTGTTTTCACCACTGTTTCCTCATAAACTTATTATTACTGAACTGATTTTGATAAAATAAAAAACATCATGGTAAGAATCGATTTTTCTTTAGAGATTGGCATTAAAATTTACCACCATTTAAAAACGCCGCCCTTTTTTTTGTTGCGAGTAATTTTTTTACCCTTTTTTGAGTTTTCGCCTTAGTAGTTCTTCTTGCATTTTAGACTCTTGCATCTCTGCCTTAATTTGTTTATAAAATCATTATTAGTAACAACCGATCGCTCACAAAAATCACGAAAGAAAAATGCCGCTTAAAATCCAAGATCTCCATAAGAACCGTTTCTTTTTATGTTGTGAGAAAGCTTCTTTGAAGAGATAATTGTGACCGCCATCTTGGGTTTCAAAATGGCGACCAATTTTGATAGTGATCCTTTAAGAGTTTTTAATCTTCGCCATGATACTTTTTATTTTATTGAAATCGGTTGTGTATCAATTTATAATCTGGAAAACAGTGATGGAAACAAAACTTAATTTTTGGAGAACCACTAAACCGATTTTGATGACTTACACCTCGTTGTGCGTGGCAGCATGACTTTTGTACAGATTTAAAAGAATATTTAAAAGTTTACAGAACATATAAATAAACGAGCCTCTTTAAAGGGACAATGTTGACTCTGTTCGTCATCTGGGATTTCAAGATGGCGACAAATTTTAATAGTATTGGTTAAAGAACAGCCGATTCTCGCCATGAAGCTTTTTATTTCATCAAAAGCGGTTTAGTAATAATGAATTTATAAGCAAATGTATTCACACATAATCTGTAAAACACTGATTGAATTTTTTTTAGGAACCACTTAATCGATTTTAATGACTCGTACCTCGTTCTGCAGAACCAAAGCTTTTTAAAGACTTCATAAAAAAAACCAAGAAATTTCTGTCCGCCATCTTAAGATCATAAGATTTTAAGATGGCGGAAAGAAAAGTATTTCCAATCAAAGTCTTGCTCAATTTCCTGCAATTAAAATCGGTGGTATGGTTTCAAAGTAATAACGGAAAACATTTTGTCCGGTTTTTTATGGCCCACCCGGGATACGTAATTTGGTCGGTTGGTATCTTGCAACTTAATTTTGACCAACGTCACGACATCCGATCGTCTTCAAATTTGGCATGTTTATATAGTTGCGATGACAACACAAGAATGTAGTGTGATGAAATTGACAACTCAGTTGAATAACGCCCGATTTCGTTGAAATTTGTGGGGAATGGAGATAACTTATACACATCCGATTGCCTTCAAATTTAGCATGTATTTATAGTTTCGGTGACAATATATGATAATAATATGTCATTATTTGGCACCCCTCCCCTCTACGAGGGGAGTGGAAGGGAAAATTGGTATACGGGAGCTTTTAGGGCTAAGGAATACGAATCAGATTTTAAAAATTAAACATGGAGGATTCAAGATGGATGATTTTCGGTCATGTCTTGCTAACCAATTTTAACTAACTTATCTACATCCGATTGTGTTCAAATTTAGTATGCGTTTATAGTTCCGGTGAAAATAGAATAATATGATTTTCTCAGGAACGCACCTCGGTCTAACGAGGAAAGTGGAGGGGGAAAAAGATTTAGTTTGCTCGATTTCAATCAAAATTGGCATCTAAAAATTAAGGGTGTGTGTTCAAATTTGGTATGCGTTTATAGTTTCAGCGACAATAGAATAATGTGGTGTTATAAGGTACACACTTCCCTCTAACGAGGGAAGTGGAGGGGAGAAAAGATTTAGTTTGTTTGATTTAAATCAAAATTGGAATTCAACGGTTTTTCGGGAAGGGGATATGAATTTTAGATCAGATTTGAAAATTTCAATATGGCGGATTCAAAATGGACGATTTAGGGTACCAATCTCAAAACGAAAAAACAAACTTTTATTAAAAAAAACTTTTAAAGAACAACACAACAACAACAGGTGAGCCGCAGGCGAGTCCTATAAACCTGCGGAGTTCTGTATAGATACTTTCCGGTCATGTATCGTACGTACTTTTTCTTTCAAACGATCAGAAAAAATAATTTAGTATTAGTGGTATACAGGCACTTTCGTTAACGCATAGCAGCGTTACGTAATTTCTGATTTGTAGGGGACAGTTCATAAAAAAATGTTAGCTTTCTGCTTCTTGGTGGCTAGATAGCTAATGCCACTAAGGACAGTAGTTTTTAAGATTAAAACTAAAGGAAAACAAGTAAGCCTTTGTGGTTAGAAAAGATTTTTGTACTTTTAACCTAAAATTGCAAAAAAAAATCGAAATACTATAGTCTAGTGCCTTTTAGCTTCACACAGCTAATTCAGTGAATGACGACCAGCTACGGCCGACTATGGCTAACTTATCAAGCAGAATTGTGATAAAACAACTCATGAAAGGCAGATTTCTAGGTTTGTCCTTTAACTATGTAATGATCGACAAAATTTTTTTTCTTGTAAAACAAAGCTGAATAGCATATTGTGATAGGTGGATCTATCGAATTACAAAAATGTTAATAAAAAAGTTGTAACCCGTAACGTTTTCTTATTACATGTATAGTACCATATTTATTGTTACAATATTTTCATATCTATTGAAAAAATAATTTAAGAATTTTTTAACAGTGTATATTTAATATATTTATATTTTTACACCTATTAAACATCTATTAAAAATACAGACATTAAAAATATTAACTGAACACACTAATTACCATACAAAAATGGCCTAGCTTGGGATTTCACCATAAATTCTTCACAAATATAGCAAAATCTGTCAGGAGAAGTTTTGCAATTCCGGCGCGATTGACTCGACAGTTTGTTTCCTAAAAACACTCTTTTTTTCTATACACAGAGATCCATTCACTTCGAAACTCAACTGAAGACTAATATTGAATGTTGATTTTATGTACAATATTCAAACAATACAGTTCAGGTAAATTTTTTGTTATAAACTGCATCTATTTTAACCTTCCACTACTAAAATTAACTACCTGATAATGTAAAATGATCTAACTAAGCTATTGAAAAACGGTACGTGTTAGGACTTTCCGAATATTTTTTCTAATATTTACATTTTAAAAATAATGAAATGACCTGTGTTAGAAAAATCTTGTCGACCATTATTTGTAGAGTATAGATTCCACAAGTTTGGTGACTTTATTGTGATCGATTTTTCCGAAAAATATGCTACCAATATATCTTCAATAATTTGCTTAATATTTTTTAATTCGCATCAGTTTATGACTGGATCAAAGTTCCGCTGGTAGTGCCCTTTAGATTTTTCAGGCAGCACGTTCCTCCGGATTCAACTCATTTTCTAGATCTGAGTCCATTTCTGTAACCAAAAGTTTTGAAACAAATTTAAAGGGGCTTTTTTAGAAGTATCAAAACTACCACAAAAACAAAAGCTAAAAGCTGTCAACAAGAAGTCATGGTCAACTTGGCCAAAAATCTGACCGGAAAAGGATCAAGGGAGCGGAAAATTGAACACAAAGGTTTTTTTTTGAAAGTGAAAATATTTATAAAGAACATGCCTTGTAATGTAGAAATTTCTGTACGAAAAATCGTACAGAAAATGTTTAATTTTCGCTCGTTTCAAAAAGAAATATTTTATGATTAATAAACTCATTCAAATTCAATTGTGAATGTCACATTGTCAAAAAAGAACGTACAATTATTCTAGCATTATAATACATTAGAAAATCACTAATCTTATGAAAATTCGCTGAACCATGAAGAATTTTCAAATTATACCACACGATAACATAATCACTAACATTAATAACCATCATGTTCGCGAGTTCTCAGGTATCCATTCAAGTACTACCTTGTGAAATACTGCAAATTAATGTCTTGGGGTTACCATTACATAATCTTGAGTTTGCATCTCTGGACTACCTGCACGCTTCAATTAGGCAATATAACTTGTAAATATGTATAGGTAATATCATTATAATTCTGTATTCTATAAAATGTGAAGATTAAAATTATAAAAAACTTATGTCATTATAAAACTGCTTTAGGAATGAGAGTGGAAAAGAATTATTAAAACAAGGGTAAAATATAACTAGAGGCACACTACTTCTCAAAATTTTGGGTTCTGGTAACAGAATTTGTCCTTGACAGAACCTTCTCTTAAAGATGCTAACTTAGCGAAACATCTGTGGAAAAAGAGATATAGGTACTTGTAATGTTGTGGAAAGTGGAAAAAATATTCCAGTCGTCACAGTGCTATAAACGCACCTATGTATTACCATTTTAATGAGTATAAAGAATTGAAGACCAGGGGAAAAATGATGAGGGTCACAAATCCAAAGTTTTGTGTAAATCTGATTTTTAAATTCAACCGTCATCCTTTTTTCCCTGTATGGTATATATTAAAACCCATTTTCACTCAGTACTTTTATCTGGTTTGCTCTTTATGGTATGATAGGCAGAAAGTAATTGTCTTTGACCATGATTTGAGGTGTTTGTCTCAAATTTTAATTTTTTGGACCCTCATCCTTTTCCCCTGTGTTCTTTAATTGCTAATAGAGGGATCCGATTAAATCATTTAGCGAGAAAAAAATAAAAAAATTTTAACAGCCATTTCATGCATGGAAATGGTAAAGGGGCTTCTAATAAACGTTTAAAAAAAAAATGCGTGAGTGGGGCTGTTGCGTGGTGGATTTGGTGGGGGGAAAGGGGGAGAAAAATGGTATTATTGCAATTTCCGGCAAAACTGAACGTCATAGAGTAAAAACTTTAATACAAAAGTTGTAGTCGGTGCAAAGGTCTACAAATTTTGTAGGTGTCACTTTTTAACATAACCTTAAAATTTTAGAGAAAAATTTAAAAAATCGTAATATTTTAATTTTTTCGTTTTTCATTTTTCATTTCCCCAAAAATAATTGCATTTACACGAGACTTGGTGAAAATATACCCCTCTGTGTCTTTAATGACCACAATTTTTTTTAGGTAAAAAAGTTTAATATTTTTTAGGATATGAATTTTTTTCTGTCCAAATCACTTTTTTTTCAATCAAACATTCTACTCAGGAAAATTGTCATAGTATTCTTTGACGTTGCTTAGTTTTTTTGCCTTAACATATACTTTTTGGTGGGATAATAAAAACTTATAGTTACAATTAAAAAACATGCTCAGAAATACAAAAAACAAATAATTACTTTTGCAAAAATTAATTTTTCTGCAATTGTTGATAATTTCTTTCAATTTAAAAAAAAATCGACAACCGATTAAAACATCTATTTCTACCGAAAAAATACAAAGTAGACGTTATTTAATTTACTACGTTTATACGCGCCTAAAACCAATTTTATATAAAATCATTTTCTAACAGCTGATCGATGTACTGTCAATCCTCTTACCTTACACTTTATCAAAAATTAAAACAAATATATTGTTATGTTAAAAAACCTTATATTGCATTTGTTTTAAACGACAACTAAGTTAACAATTTTTTTCCGGTTTAAAATAAAATTGATTTAGTATTTAAAATTGTTCTAATGGTATGTTTAAGTCAAGCATTTTTAAACCGTCCTTTGTTTAAAAACGCTTTAAGAGTACCGTATAAACAAAGTAATTGTTTGACCTAAAATTTTCAAAAATTCATGAGATAAAGTGTCATATTGGAGTACAGGGTCTACTATCTAAGTATTCTTAGAGAACATTTTTGGGTACTTGAGGAAGAAAAACTTTGATAAAAGTACTGAACAAATGTAAAGATGCTTCAGTATTTAAAGTTACTGGAGTAGATTTATTTGGACCTTTATATATCAAGAAAAATCAGAAAGTATGGGTGTGCATATTTACGTGCGTATTTTATAGGGCGATACACTTACAGCTTGTTATGTTTCTGTCCGCCGAAGATTTTCTCAAAGCTCTAAAACGATTTATTTCCAGATGAGGTTGATTTAGCGTCATCTACAGTAATCAAGGAACAAACTTGTGAAAACTGACAATTTATTTCAACAGCTAGATTGGGATAAAATTTCTACCTACAATACTGCTGAAAGAATAATATGGCATTCCAACCTTCCTTCGGCTTGCTTTGGAAAGTACTTCAAAAATTATTGTTTTTATCAGACGGCTTAATGACCGTTTTGTGTGAATGCGAAACTATTGTGAACTCACGACCGCTGACCTACATTACAGAAGTTCAAGACGAATTACACGTTCTCACACCTACCTGTTTCTTGCAATACATCAAAGAAAGTGGAACTACTTCAAACGCAAACCCAGAGAAGCACTCAATTTTATATTAGCTTACAGACCAATTCTACAAAAGGAGTTCTTGCACATTTTTCAGATACCGCATATTTGGAAACTACGTAAAAAAATATTCGACCTTTAACTTTTCTTTTTTTGAAAAAATTAACATTAAGCGGAGAAGAGCCTCTTCACAAGCTGCTAATTCAGCCATTATGTTCTAAAGTTGGCGGGCCGATAACCTTGTTTGCGCTTAGCCGCTAAATTACTTTTGTTGACATTTTCCACTTTGACGTTCGCGCAGGCGTATTTTTGTGATCAATTATTGTGTAAATTAAATTTTTGTGATTAGTAACGTTTTTAATACCTGTTGAAAAACTAGAGTTTGATGTGTATTCGGTGTAACAGTTAATAATAAAAAGATTCCGTTTTAGAGTGTTTGAACACCAAAAAAATATTATTTTTTTTTTGGGTTGTGGTTATGTTGGAAAATTGTGGTTGGAAAAGCGAGTTTATTAACGAACATCTAATTAATATAATCTTCAAAGTTAAAATCAACTGGTCCCAATGCAATACAAATGTCTGGAATGTTAAAAGTTACTTTTTCAGGGCGCATTTCCGAGTTATTTGAGCAGTCAGGAGCAGAACACTGCTTTTTAAAGACACAGATTATTTATATATATAAAATAAAATTCACAGAATTTTTTCTAAAACAAAAAAAGTGGTAAAAAAATATATACACATTTTTTTATTGTATGAAATATTATAAAAGCATTTTTGCATTTAATTTATTTTTAATTAATTTTAAATAAGTAGGACATTTACTGATTTCTAAGCCCGGTTCTTTGTTTTCTTTGAGCCCTGAAGAAGGTAGAAAACGAGATACCGAAACGTCGGCAAAAAGGTGAAAATCACTTAGCAATAAAAAGTTGTCCAAAAATACTCGTGACATTATTTTTCCACATAACTTCCTGGACGTGACCTCCCAACAAAATTATATATACTATCAATTGGTTTGTTGACCATCGTTTCGGGCGGCTAACGAAAAGAACCGGTCGTATTTACTCTGAAGTTTGCAACGTTGAGCACCAGTAACGACACGAACGTCCCAATAAAGCGAAATTACACTATGAAGAAGCAAAAAAAATTTGGAAGAAAAATTTTCGGTAATTTGAGGGTTCCAAAAACATAATAAAATAATAAAATAATAAAATCGCAATTTTTTTTATGCACGAACCCCATTATGATTTATCTTACTTGTTAACCGCTTGTAATACAATAAAATCAATCAGTTATCAAACCTATACGATTAAACGTTTGTAGTTGGAAATTAGGTTAATTATTTTTTAATTAATTTGTGAGCCGCATCTTATTAATTTACTCTCTTGTTTTACTAAAATCCAAATAATTTATTCAGTTATGAGTTTATAATAGGGAGTTTTTGGTAAGCATAAAAACATAAGAATCTTTGCGGTTATCATGATTTGATACACCATCGAGAACAGGCCACGGTGGTTTTTAAATGGTCAAATTTGAAAAAGTAAGATGCCCCAATTTTTTCAAAGGAAAATAGTTTTTTGAGTACTCCAGATACCATATGTCATGAATCGAAAAACATCCCCAGAGGCGTTTTTTGTAGAACCACATAAAACTAAATTTTTTAGCGAAAACAGAAAATTGCATGTGTCTTTATAGGTTGTGTAATAAAAAATATCGCATTGTAAATCCCGTAGTTAGAACTACCGGTTAATTAAAAATCACCGTGTAAAAAAACACTCATTTCGCCACTTCTTGTATATACTACTATTTTATTATTAAGATATTTTCTTTTCTTCAAAGCCCATAGGAATCTCTCTTTCAGTTTTGATTAATTTATTTTAATTAATTATATAACAAAATATAAATATATTTAATGATTTCGAAAGATGTCTGCTATTATCTTCACGTTCAATTTTCAATAGGAATTAGACTAAGAGAGTGAACTTTGGGGGTGTGTTTGTATTTAAATAATTATAAGTATTAAATCTGGGCTATGATTCAAAAGACTGGAGACTTTTTATTGATTCTTCAAAAGCTGTATTACTTCATAATGGAAATAAGTTGCCTTCAGTGCTAGTAGGTCATGCAGTCCGTATGAAAATAACTTCATATAAAATTAGGACTTATAAAAAATGTATCCATGCTTTTAGTTATTTAAAAGAAAAGTGCCCTAGAATCAGTAACGCTAAAATTAAACAAGGATTATTTGTGTGTTCCCAGATTAGGAAACTTTTCGGAGATGCGCAATTTGATTCCCTACTTCAAGGCAAGGAAAAAGACTCTTGAAATGAATTTAAAATGGCTGCAACAAATTTTTTGGGAATCCTGGTTGCCCAACTCATTTTGTGTTACTAGAAACATATTTCAATCATTTCTGGGATTCTCATCTGGATTATTTTCTGGGAAATTCTGATTCTGTAAGTGACGAGCACGTTGAAACATTCCACCAAGATATTTTATACATGGAAATTAGATATCAGAGAAAATCGAACTGTGAGATATTAGCCGACTACTGCTGGACAATTACGAGAGATGCACCAGAGGCTACTTGCAATAAAGTTTTTTTTTGCGAGCCAACTGAAATCTTTAATTGATATTTTTTTGATACTTGGATGTAGTTAAACCCAAAAAAATTCTTTTTGTTCAAGAAAAAAAAAGTTGAAATTAAATTAGATTGCTAGAGTCATTGCACTGTTGCGAGACAGTTACATGGATTTAGGCATAAATGTGATGCCAAAAGTACGTATTCTGTTTTTTCCATGTTACAGAGATTTGTAAAAAACGAATCAGGCGTTGGGATTCTGTTCGAAGCAAGCTGTAGAATCAGCTTATACAGACTTCAAAAATCAGCTTATACAGACTTCAAAAAGATCTGGACAAATACAGAGTGAAGAAATTGAACATGAAATATAAAAAAATTAATTAAAATAAATTAGTCAAAATATATTGTTACATAATAAAACTGAAAGTGAGATTCATATGAGCTCTGAAGAAAAGAAAAGATCTTAATAATAAAATAGTAGTGTATACAACAAGCGGCGAAATGAGTGCTTTTTACACAGGTGATTTTTAAAGAAACGTTAGTTTTAGTTACGGGAGGTATTGTGCAATATTTATTTCACAACCTAGTAAAACGCAAGCAATTTTCTGTTTTCGCTAAAAAATGTAGTTTTATGTGGTTCTACAAAAAACGGCTCTGGGGATGGTTTTCGATTCATCACATATGGTATCTGGAGTACTCAGAGAACTATTTTCCGTTGAAAAAATTGGGGTATTCTACTTTTTAGAATTTGACCCTTTAAAATCTTCCTTGAGGCGGATCAATCATACGAGATTAGCCAGTAAAGGTTTAGGATTTTGGGCAACCGTCCTGGAAAATTATACTGGATTTTTTAATTTGGTCATTCTTTATCTATTTCTATCTTTGATCAAGTTCTAATTGATTAAGTAACATTTCTGGAAGTTTTTTTTATTCTGTGTCACCCTCATTGCGCACTCCACTCTCGCTGGATTCCGTTCGTTAAGTTTCGGGTGGCCGCCCTGCATAATTATTCGAGCAAAGGGGCTATGGCTGGGGTTTTAGTGGGAAAGAGAGCGCGCTATGAAGTTAGTAAATGATTTTGGGATACTGGCAAGACTTTGAGTGGAGGTGACGTGGCGGCGTTAGAGTTGTAAAACAAAAACGAGCTTTTTTCAATAAAATTAATCTCAGAGGAGGTGGTTATAATGTAAGCGTACTGAATTTATCTCGCTTGAAGAAAGTTATGATTGTTTTTCACGAATCAAAACTACACTTTTTTGCACTCGACGCACGTTTCGCTAACAACGTTGGCAACATCAGGAGACGATAAACGATAAACCAAATTAACTTACACTCTACTTTATATACTATCTTTTATTGGGCGGAGATAAGACTAATAAGCTGATAAATAGACATTCTTTTCAAAAGACCTTTCAGAATTCCATTTTTTTTTCAGACAAAAAGATACCTCCGACTCTAAATTTGTATCAATTCCTTGTAATCCTAATTATACGAAAGGATTACAAAAATTATTTGAAAACACCAGTTATATCAACCCGGAAACACAATAAGAAGTTTACTAGGAAATCCCCAGGATAAGACTACAGTTCTAGAAAAAAGTGGAATTTACGAAATTAGTTGCATGGATAGTGATAAAAAATATGTTGGCCAAACGACACGCTTTATTCAAACACGATTCAATGAACACTTAGCACACTTAAAATACGGAAGAACAGAAAAGTCAATTGTGGCCGAGCATGCGTTTGAAAATAATCATAGATTCACATTAGATAACCTAAAACTAAAAAGTGTACCGAACAAAAGACTTTTGAACGCCTATGAAAGTATGTAAATCATTAAATCCAGAAATAGTTTAAATAAAGATAGATGCCCCATTCCGTTTAGTACACTTTATTCTTTAGTTGAGGGGAGATAGGATTATAAAGCGTGACCAATCACAAATTATTAGTCTTATCTCCGCCCAATAAAAGATAGTATATAAGATAGAGTGTAGGTTAATTTAGTTTATTGTTTATCGTCTCCTGATGATGCTAACGTTTTTAGCGAAACGTGCGTCGAGTGCAAAAAAGTGTAGTTTTGGTTTGTGGAAAACATTCATAACTTTGTCATAGTGCAACCAAAGGTTCCAAATTCCCAACATAGATCTCACTTGAAGTTAGTCACCTTGTCAAGAATAAAGTTATTTTAGTTTATTTTTTTAACTATTTTTACGCTTACCCATAAAGCAATATATTTTGCATCTTCCTTAATCAAAAAGTAACAACCAAAAACACACAAAACATTTTGACGTGAAAAAATAAAGATAACTACGAAAGTTATTGCTATTAGGGTCATTTTGGTCAGTACATTTAAGGGCGAAGTTGTCTCTATTGTTATGCTTATTTTTAGTTTTAATAAAGATAAAAGAATGTTCGCAGAAAGAGTTTGAAGTTGATGCTAAATATAACCTTAATTTTACTGTTAAATATAATCCTACTTTTTTACCGATTTTTTTCAAATTAAAGAAGATAAGGGCGATGGTAAGAACTTTTTCAGTAAATTTAGCAATTTTACAAATAGGATTTTCAAAAATATTGCGAAAGCAAGTAAATAAATTTAACGATAACTACAAAGTTATTCTTCCTTAAATACCGGACTCCATTATGGTTAATAACCACTACGGAATGATATTTAGTAACTGCGCAGTCGCCGAAATAACGATAACTGTAACGAAGAGTCATAAAAACTGACTAAAAAAAAACCCTATTAACCGCAAGGTGTATTTATTACAGCCAAAATTCCGCTATTTCTGTGATTTAATATATTCTGTTTATATTTAATTTTGTCAATTCACGTCAAAGTTTTTTTATTTTGGAAAAAATTTTCAGAAAAATCGTTTTTTTTTAAGAAAAAATTTCTATTAAAGAAAACTTTTAAAGAACATGGTTTTTATTAAATACACTTAAAAGTAAAATATAGGTTTTTATCTTTCTTATACCATAATAAAAGTCATGGGTGCAAACTAAAAATTTTAACTTTAGGTATCGTCAGTGGCTGGGTATCGTATATCGGTCACATTGATAATTCACCTAAGAAACAGTTGTATATTACTCTAAGCACATTTTCAAAGGCTTGGCAAGCACCGCAATCTCACCCGTTCTCAGCCTCTTTAGATGAAATCATTCTGTTTATCATTCTTTTGTAGTTCTGTCTTTGTCACCGTAAACTTAAAATATTTAATTTACGCCCATCGCTTTTATTATGGTATAAGAAAACGTCCATTATGAATCCGCCATATCGAAATTTTCAAATCTGATAAAAAATTCATATGCCCTTCCCGAAAAACCCCTGTGTAAAGTGAAGAATTTGATTTAAATCGAACAAACTTAATCTTTTTCCCCTCCACTTCCCTCGTTAGAGAAAGGTGGGTACCTGAGAATACCATATTATTGTATTTTCACCAAAACTATAAACGCATACCAAATTTGAACACAATCGTGTGGATAAGTCAGTTAAAATTGGTTAGCAAAACATGACCGAAAATCGTCCATCTTGAATACGCCATATTGAATTTTCGAAATCTGATCAAACTCGTATTCATTATCCTCAAAAGCCCCCGTATATCAATTTTGGTTCAAATATAACAAACTTAGGTGTTTTCCCTCCTCCACTCCCCTCGTAGGGGGAAGATGTACCTAATCAGGACATATTATTTTGTCACTAGAACTATAAATGCGTGCCAAATTTTAAGGCCATCGGATGTGTATAAGTTAGTTGAAATTGGCTAGTAAAAGATGACCAAAAATCGTTCATCTTGAATCCCCCATTTTTAATTTTCAAAATTTTATTAGAAATTCGTTATTTCCACCCCCAAGTGCCCCAAGATGGCGTACTTCAACTGTACCCCCCTTTCCCCTTCACCCCCTTCGGTTAGGGGGGAGCTGTCATTTTCATCACACTATATTCTTGTATTGTCACCGCAAATGTATAAGCATGCCAAATTTGAAGCCGATCGGAAGTCGGGAAGTCAAAATTAAGTTGCAAGATTCCACCCGAACAAATATATCTAGTTACTTAGTTATGAACGTACATACATTGCAAGATAAATAAAAGCTTGTAAACGGTATAGACTGTCATCTTCAGGGTTATACTTTGGGTGGTGCTACAAGTATGGCGACATCTTGTGTCTATGGAAAATTAGAAGAATTTTTATCAGCTACATGGGCTTACTGTTGGATGGAGAAAATTTTCTTTTTTTAATTAGGCAGGTAACATAAAAAAAAACTAAATTTAAGTTGGGTTAGGGGCCTGAATCTTATGTTGAGGGGTCAGGTATCCCCTATAAACTTAAAAAAAAAAAAAGTCACCTCACTAATTAATTGATAAATCCAAGCAGAAAACTTTTAATTGGATAGACCAACACCATTCTCAACTAAAAAGCCTGTTAACTCCTACCGCCTCAGTGCCCTTTAGCCTATTGTGGCTGCCATTTTTATAACCAAATTGACAAGTAAAACATGGATTTTCTGTCAGTTTGGTGTCAATATGGCACCGACCATAGGCCAAAGGATACTAAAACGAAAATGAGTTAACTGGCATTTTAGTTGAGTACGGTGTTGGATAGACGTGTATCATTCCAGATATGACAAACGCTTTTTCATTCGTTTGGATTTCTGCCAAATTTCATACCTGGTTTTGATCAATGGGCCATTGAGGTTAGGATTTTGTCCAAATAAAAATGGAACGGACTGTGTATGAACGATACCTAATACTGGATAATCAACACTTGGTGTTTTATTGATCCTTTTTTAATTTACTAATGATTCACGAATTTTTTCAAAATTTTTAAGCTTTGATTTTATGAAGAGAATTCTCTGAACTACATACTCCAAACATTAATTTCCTTTAGCACTTTTGTCGAGCAATTTGTACGTAAAATGTTTCAGCAATGCGCCTAACCATTGTTTCCGGGTTACGATCCGTAGCGTTTTCGTACAAAATGCTCAGAGCATTTAGTGAATTATATTTATTGATTTTTATTTTTTATGGTTTTGCGTTTGTAAAAGTGTGTTGCGAGTTTTGGAGGTGAAAGCACCTTGGACGATAAGGGGATAAACCAAATACCTTTACAAAAATGTTAGAATTTCGAAAATTTTTTTCCAAAAATAGGAAACGTTAAGTAAAATCTAAATCTTAATCAATCAACCCCCTTTTCCCCTTATATCTCTACGAACATTTTTTTATCCTAAAAAAGTAAAAACATTAGTCGAACCTCAAATGTGAAAACTGAATATTTTTAGCGTCTTTAGATCCAAAGTTATGATTTTTTAAATATCATTACCCCTCACCAAACCAGTTTTTTTTAAAATTAGGAAACATTAAGCAAAACTCTGCATATCTTTAGCATCTTTGGTTCAAAAGTTATACATTCTTGAACTTTGAAGTCTAATATCACCTGCGCACCCCCTTAACCACCACCCATCCTGTAGACGTACCTACTTTGTTCAAAATATTGTAATGTCAACGAACTTACAGTATTTTCCACCCGAAATTTATACAGATTTAATTGACAAGTTGTGAATCAGCATATTATAGCAGTGACGCCATATCGACAAAAAAGACAACGATTTTACCTTGAAGGACTTGGATACAAAAAATAATGAGATTTTTAAGACAAATTTTTGTGAGTTTACTATAGTTACTATTGTGCTATGCTTTTAATTGAATCGGTCTGAGAGAGATCAAGCTTACCAGAAAATGCTCCCCCTGCACCCCTCTGCCAATACAATATAACTCTCGTTGATATAGTTATTGTTGACAGATATACGGGGTCGAAGGGTCTAAAAGCGGGCCTGACAGACCATTTGTAGTATGCTGGATCTCTCTCAGCCGAATGCATTTAGAAAAAGAGAACAATAGTAACGAAAAATTTGTCTTTAGTGTGTTTCATCTGAACGTTCAAAGTCTAGAAAATAAAATAAATGTTTTAACTGTACTTTTAACAAATTTTAAATTTTATATTCTGTGTGTTTCAGAACATCATCTCAAAGAAAAATTTATTAATTTAGTGAAAATTTCAAATTACAATCTTGCATCTTTTTTCTGCAGAAAAGCAAATTTAAAGAGCGGAGTTGCAATTTTTGTGAGGGTTTTCATTCAGAGTTTTGTCCAATTGAGCTCAAACAATTTATCATTATATGTTCATATAAGTCAGGTCAGCGGGGTGATTTTGATATTTATATACAAAATGTGGAAAGCATTCTTGATTCCGTACTGAGAAAAAGGAAAAACAAAACTTTAACTTTATTGGGTGCCTTTAATGTACACCTTGAAATGTTATTATTGCCTACGGTACAGATAATGGAGTGTTTGATGAATTCCGTTGGTCTGAATCAAACTATTTTTGAGCCGACGCGTATAAATAAAACGACTGGAACAAGTCATTGTATTGATAACATTTTACAAACATCAGTGACAAATTTAAGTAACGACATTTAGAACCAGGTTTTATTTACCATAAAGGCCAATTTATAATTACAAAAATATGTATAGGAAATCCAGAGATAACAGGGTATAAAAGATTTATAACATCTTCAGGTTTAAGTCAGTAGAATCAACATCTTAATACGGCCGACTATTTTTTTGAGAGTGAATCAACGAACTTCATGTCTGAGTTTTTAATTAAACTTTATACTGATAGACACGAAGACATTTTTCCTCTTAGAAAAGTAAACCCGTTGTAAATCTAAATTGGTATAATGGACAACTCAAAGAATTTCTGGCATCTGCATTACTTACTATTAGTTTTGTCCACTCCACTTTTTACGCAAATTCACAAAAAGAAACTTAAGAGATTATAAAAAGGCAATTTCCAAAGGCAAAAGAGATCAGACTCATATCTATTAAATTTAATAATCGAAATAAAAACAACCTTGTCAATTCCTTAAATACGAACCCAATACCGGATGATTTTAATAATTTCTTTTCGAACATAGCGACTGAATTTATAAAACGTTTACCTTTAAACAATTTTAATATAGACCCTTTAAATTATGTCCCGTTCAGTTCAAACAATTTTTTTTTTGTACCCGACAGCCAAAGAAGAAATTACGAAAGCTTTCTCTAAAATGAACAACACTCCATCAAAAGATATGTATAGTTTAAATCATAAAAGTCTAAAAAACACTTTAGAAATAGTTTTAGATCCGCTAACTTTACTAATTAGCAAATGCTTTCAAACTGGAATTTATCCCCAATGTTTTAAAACAAGTAAAATTGTTTCCGCTTTACAAAAAATATTCTTGATAACTATTGTCCTACTAGCATAGTTCCTCTGTTTAGAAAACTTATAGAGCGCATCTTAAAAGACAGGTTAACTCTATTTTTTGAGAAAAATAACATATTTTGTGAAAAACAATTCGGTTATCGTGGGGATGAACAACAAAGGCTGTGCATAGGATCTTGATGGAAGTGATCGATGGCCTGGAGGGAGTTGTCCCTGCGTGATCTTTCTAAGGCGTTCGATTGCGTTCTTCATGATCTTTTTTTAAATAAATTATTTTGTTATGGAGTCAGGGGAATTCCTTTTAAACTGGTCGAATCTTATCTTAGTCTCCGTCACTAATATGTCGAAAAAAACGGCCAAACTTCGGACATTAAAATGGTTAAAAATGGAGTTCATCAAGGCTCTATTTTAGGACCATTATTATTCACTGTATTTATTAACGATATTTGTTAATACATGACCAACACACCAATTGTCAACTTTGCTGATGACGCAAGCTTTGTCTCTTATAGCAAGATATTAGCTGCTTTAGATCAAATTTCCAATGGAAAGATTCTCAAAGCTCAGAAGTGGTTCTCAGCCGATGTTCTTCTACTTAATGCTGATAAGACTTAAACTTTAGTCATTTCTACAGACAATCGTCCTCCTAAAGGGAGAAGTGTCAAACAACTAAGCATAGCGATTGGCGATAGTTTGAATTAGACTCCACCCGTAGACGTTTTATGCTCTAAGTAGTTTGCAAGTCTTGTTTTCTTGTTTCGTAAACTAACTATTAATTTTGAAACTATGAGAATTTGTTACTTTGGTCTTTTCCACTCAAAGCTGTCATATGAAATATCACTTTGGGACATAAAGTGCGTTTATTATGCAAAAACGAGTCATTAGAGTTTTGACTGGGGTAGGCTATAGAAAAGCTGTCGTTTAGAAATACCAAAATTTAAATTAATAAAAAGCAAGAAAAGTTACTTGAACTTAAACATTTTTAATAAACTACCTAAAACAGTACAAAATTCAAGTTTAAAAAAATTTAAAACCACGACTAAAAAATATCTGTTATTGCTTTTACACCATAGATGATTATTTAAGGTCAGACTTTAATATCTAACAACATTGTTATTATCATTTTAAGAAATTACTTGCACTGGTTGGTCGTTACTTGTTCACCTTTTTTTTTCTACGTTAGGAGCTTCTTTAAACGATCCTGGCAAGATTTTTATTTTATGTGGAACTTAACAGACATACTCTTGTTTTTTTTTATATTATTAAAAGCATTTATTGAATACTAACTTATATAAAATATTAAAAATAGAAAATCAAAATTAAAGAACCACTTTTACAAAATTTTGGCATAAATAAATAATGAAATAAACTATGGAAAACTCTCTGAGCACTAAAGGTAAAAGACCTCGTCCAACGTCTGAAACTCGGGAAGTGTACCCAAAACAGAGGCAGCGTTACCCCTCTGGATTGCAAGGCTTATTCTCTAGTTTCAAATGATGAAGCATAAATCTTAGAACCCAGTTCTTTCACAAATGATTTAGCTTTTTCTCCCCATAGACCAAAAGTTTCTACATAAAAAGGAACAAAAAAATAATTTGGAGAAATTTCTGAATACTTTTTGATTTTATTTTGTTCCGAAATTTTTGCAGCTTCTCCGGCTCTTTTAGACATTAAATTTAGATAGGATGCTGCCAAAGTATCTGAACAAGTCGCATCCCAAACTACTGGTCTTCCTTTGGACCATGATACAAGAGAAAAGCCATCAGCTCTTTTACCGTCAGATCTAAAAATTCTGAACTTACAGTATTTTTCACCCGAAGTCAACTGTCACCGAGAATTTATGATCCGACGTATAGTAATTTGGTTTCTACCTAAAAAAACAGCTGGTCCAGTACCGCATAGTTTTCTTTAATTTTAATTTTATCATGTGCTCTATATTGTTATTAAAATTTCTTAAAACGATTTTTTACACGATAGTTTTTCTATAATTTTAGGAATAAAAGCATTATGGTAAAGCCACGATGAACCTATTATTATATAACCTGTTATTTACTAACAAGTGCGAAAAGTGATACTTTACCGCACGCGACGGCAGTTGACCGACCGAAACGAAGCGAGTTTGCTCAAGCCGGCAAGGGCTGTAAAGACACCTTACGAATGTGTTAGGTACAAGATTTTAGCTATAAGCGTTAAAAATTCTCAAAAAGGAAATATAAATATCTGTATTAATTTTTCTGAAATAAACGTAGTCAATTTACCGCACACTGTGCTGTAAAATGCCATACCGTTAACTTTACCACACAGTATGCGGTAAAGTAAAATCTTCCACAACCAAAAGTGTGTTGTAAAGTGCACTTTACCGCATGCGAGGTGGTAATAGTTATCTACCTAACCAGTGCGGAAAGTGATACTTTACCGCACACGACGGCAGTTGACCAGTAAAGACACAAAGGTACATTATTTTACCTACAAGCCTCAAAACCTCTCAAAAAAGTAATATAAATATCTGTATTTTAATTTTCTTAATTAAAAGTAGTCACTTTACAGCACTCCGTACCGTAAAGTGCCATAACGTTAACTTTACCACACTGAGTGCATAAACGCATCCATTCGAAATATTTGTCCACATTTGCAGCCTTGTTTAGTCAAAAATATAACATGTCAGTGTCAAAAAGTGAAAAATAAAACGAATACGTGTCAAACTATGTTTACTGGTGGCTCATTTGTAAGGTGTAATTAAATAATTTTATTTTCGCGAGCCTTCCATGACCACAGTGTAAACAAATACCCTTTTACCCAAAATTTCGCTCAGAAAAAATCTAATCTAAAAACTCCAAATGTGACAACAACAGCAATCTACGGCGTTTGGATTCCTATCAACTTTTAAACCTGGTTTTGTTCAGTGAGTCATTGAGGTTAGGTTTTGTCTGAATAAAAATGGAACAAACGGTACAAGGTAACCATTTATAAAGTTCCCAACAAACACAGGGTCCTCCAGCCGCCAGTGGCATTATAAGACATTAGGAAAGCCACTCAGTGGCTAGAGCGCTATGGACGCAGCGGTGTACTATGCGCCGATATCCGAAGGCGCTCGTATCGGCCGACACCTGAGTCAGCCGCGGGTATTCCACCGATAATTTAAAAAAAAAGTAATGGACGCACTCAGGATCGAACCCGAGCCTCTCCGGTGAGAGCCAGGTACTTACCACTAGAAAAAGATATGCATAACAAATGTTTCTTCTAACGTTGTGGTATACTATTGTTTTAACTCGTCCTGCGGTAAGCAAATGACGACAGCTTTTCGAGGCATCTCAAGCAGCATATTTTGTCAAATATTGAGTAATATATCCCAAACTTTTCCTCTATAGAAATATAAACAGGGGCTAAATTACTTACAAAACCCCACTATTCTACCTAAGTGGGGACAGATATGACGTTAATTATCCCTCCCAAATAGGTCACACCAGTTAGTTGTCTAGACAAGACAATGGACTATTAGCAAATTTTGCACCAAAATCTGGTAAGTTTGTTATGACCTTATTGTATTTAATAAAACTTTCTCTGGGCCTCATTTGTGCAGACTATAGAAAGATGACAGGAAAATAAAATGAAGGAAACTTTCTTATTTTAATAAAGTACTAATAATATGTTGTTAAAGATAATGTATACCCAATATAATTTGACAACACATAAAAATAAAGTGTTTTAATAGCATCCTATACAGAACTATCAGCCGAAATTCTCCTGCGGAACAAAGTTTTCTAATAAACTTTAATGTTTTAAGTCTAAAAAACACGCGGCCCCTAAAACATGTAGTTTTTAGACATCTTCTAAAAAAACTAAACTTTACACATCATAAATACGAATTTTTTGCGTTAAAAAGTTCTGAATCACTTTCAGACAGTTTTTAACAATAAATACTAAAAGGACATAGTAATTCAATATTATTTATCTTGTGTTTTTGGAATTGGAAGAATATTGAAAATTCTGAAATTCAATGCAACACAAAAAATATGGCGGAGAAACCATGTTGGCCCTAAAATTCCTATTTTCCTTATTTTTGTACTTATAATCATTTTTTCTTTAGACTTTTAAAAAATTACCAAAGTATTTAACCTAAACCTCCAAAAATAGTATTCGTGATTTCTTCTTCTTACTTTTTCTCGGCAGTGACCGTTCCGAACTTCGACGAGTACTGAAGAATCTGACGATTCTCGATGCCGAATCTGCAGTTTTAATTATTTCTTTGTTGAAAGGAGTGAGAGAGCAATAAAACATTTATCGATACGACAGAAAGAAAATAGACGTGTGCGGCAAAAAGTGAAACCGGGCATAGGTATTTGACGTTTTCTCGTTCTGTGTTAATAACACGAGAAAACGTCTTTGTTTGCCTTGGTTGATAGACGGTGACGGTGACCCGGTGACGTCCGGCGTGTAATCTGAATGTATCTGGTATGTTTAATATATTCTGGAGCAACTGTCTCTGCCATGTTTAGAGATTCATCAAACTACTAGGAAAATGGCCTGTCATACTTGTACACACTTCGACCCCTCACATCTGTCATTTTAATAAATTAAAACAAGATAGTGATAGTAACTATGGTATTATACAGATCGCTTCAAGCTACTGCGAACATAGGGGGAATCAAGTCCAATTTACTCTCCGTGCCGTACGACTGAGGTGGATTCGAAGCACGCTGCAGTGTTTTCTTTTGGAAATTCATTTTGTTTTCATTATTTTGTTTTATTTCTGCCTTGCTCGAGAAACAGATGGGTAAGTTCTTAATTGAAATAATACATTTTTAAAACTAAAAATGGATGTCTACGAAGTTGCCGAAAAAGTGCAGATGGTCAAATGGTCAAATCGTCATAACCCAACACACGTTCGATATTGGTCGAGGGAAAATTTGCATTTGTATTTTGACGTAAGAACACAATTGGAATTTGAATGGTCCTAGATACTTGGATCTACTGCAGCAGCACATTATTCCAACTGCTAGGCAGTTGTTAGGTGTAAGATTTGGTGAAACATGGTTTCAACAAGATGTTGAAGATAGGGAATATCTTGATAATGTATTTCCTAATCGGGTTATAAGTACACGGGGAACTATTTTATGGCCAGCTCGATCTTCCGATCTTGCTCCTAATGACTTCTATCTGTTTTTGAAGAAGCTTTTCAAATTATCACCCCTAACATGCTTGGAAACGTTGGAAGGGGTTTTTGTAGTAGGCTCGGATATTATCTAGCCGAGCAAGGAGGACTTTTCGAACATTTGCTTTAATTTTTTTTTGACTGGGAAAATCTTTTTGGTTTTTAGAATGTATTATTTTGTTTTGAGAACTTGCTTTTATTTTGTTTCTCCTTATTATTTTCATTGTAACACGTCGTCACTGATAAATCTGAGCAGTTGACAATAAAACGCTCTTATTTATCAGTGACAAAAGATAAGAAAATTACGCTATAAAAATTTGCGTATTTATTGACCAAATTCCGGTTTCATTGACTACGCTCCATACAGCACCGTGGTTAGAGGCGTACTAAATACAAGGCGAACGGCAGCGAATGGCGATCGGAAGCCTGAGTGTTGGTTGCTTCACTGATAGGCGTGCGGTGTCTCTGCATGTACGTACACTGGCAAATTAGACTTCTTTCGCCCTATGTTCGCAGTAGCTTGAAGCGGTCTGTATCTCATTAATTTAAAGTTCGCAAACCCACGAACCACGCAGGCACGCGGCGTGGCCCTTCTATTGACCTGTTAGAACATTTTTAGTTGAACTGATCAACTTATTAAATGACGAATTAAATTTTTGTTGACTATTAGTTCCAAAATTTGTAGCCAAAACTACCAAAAGTGTATATGCTCAAATATAAGGAAAGCGATTTAGGTATAAACAAGAAGAATTTGACATTTTTTCATACCAAAAAAGACCAACTCGAACTTCCATGGTTTAGGTAAAAAATATGTAATTCGTGACCATCGAGAATATCCAAAAAACGACTAACTATTAAGTCAAACTACTTGGGAAAATAAGAATACTTTTTCCTTTAAATTATTCCTTGATTCTTAGTACAAAATCGGTAGAAATTTGGTTACCAAATTAGGTAATACTTGACCTTATTTTAGTAAAACATGGTAAGGCTCCTTATGAAAGATTCTAAAAAGGTGAAACAGAGCTACATTGCCCCATAAGACTCTGCCTAAATCAATATGGCCACAAAATTAAAGAACAAACGGTAGCACCTTACCTAATTAGATTAGAATTCCCCTAGCAAGGGTACACTAAACATAAAATGCTGCTCGGCATAACCGCCTCTCTACTTCCGCTGGTGCTTTGTTGCCATCTTTTGGAGGCATTACCGCCCGTCCCCTTTGGCTAGTGCCTTGTTGCTCTCTTCTGGAGTAACAGCCCTCGACCTTGTCGCCTTCGTATCCACCGCTTATCGGTGGCCCCTACACGAGCCATCACTAATCCGCCAGTTTCTCATAGCGGCCGAGTGTTTCCCGCCACTCTTGTCTTTGTTGGGTTCCACTTGGGAAAACTTTTCTGTTACTTGTCACAAGAGGATAAATCAAAAAGTTAATGACTCATGAAATTAGATAGATTTCTGTAACATTTTTAGTTTTTTCTTTAATCACACTCTACACGCAAGGTGGCCATGAGGTACTGTTTTTTTTTTAAATTGAATACCTTGTATATTTTACAAAATTTTGATAGATATTTTCTTTCTTTACCAAAAATATATCATATTATCTAGGGTCTATCTTTGGCGGTTCTTGAGTATAATCAAAAATAATTTGCAACAAGAGCAATGTGTGCCAAGGAAAAATAGTTTAGGTGGTCCTTTTTTCAACATATTACTATTATGGCAACGTTTTTGTGAATTTGCTCAACGACCGTTCAAGATAATAGTAACATGTGGTATGTTTTCGGAATCAGAAAAAAAAAATCTATGGAAATTTTAAAAAATATACAGGGTATACCTTTAAAAACAAAGCACCTCATGACCATTCTGATGCTTGTAACGGGTGACTTTTGGAAAAAAGTGAAACTGTAATAGAAATCTATAGAAGTTCATGAGTAATTCACTTTTTTGTTTATCTTTTTCTGATGAATAAAAAAAAAGTTTTCCCAAGTGGAACTTTATAAACAGTCCTGGGTTTAAATGTCAAATTTTAAAAAGTGGACTGCCCCAATTTTTTCAAAAGGAAATAGTTCTTTGAGTACTGTTTGCTATTCCGTAGCTAGAACTACCGGTTCTTTAAAAATCAACCGTTTAAAAAAGCACTGATTTCGCCATTTGTTGTATACACTACTATTTTATTACTAAAATATTTTCTTTTCTTCAAAAATCATATGAACCTCTCTTTTAGTGAAATCATGTAACAATATATTTGGATTAATTTATTTTAATGAACTATATAACATAATATGAATCTATTTAATGATTTCGAAAGATTTCTGCCATTATATTCACATTCAGTTTTCAATAAATTTTCAGATATTTCACGTTCGATTTCTTCAGATCTTTTTGAAGTCTGCATAATTTGAGACAGAATACGTACTTTTGGCGTCACATTTATACCTAAATTCATAAAACTGTCTCGGAATAGTGCAAAGAGTCAGCTGTATGATCATACTAGAAGAAAAATTTCAACTTTTTTTTTCTTTCTTGAACAAGAAGTATTTTTTTGGGCTTAACTACATCCAAATATCGACCTTTACCAATTCAAGATTTAAGATGGCATCTCTGGTAATAGTCTAGCACTAGTCGGCTAACATCTTATATCTACTTTCCATGTTTAAGATATCTTGGTAGAACCTCGATGTGCTCCTCACTTACAGCATCACAATTTTCCGGAAAGTAGTCCAGATGAGAATGCAAGAAATGAATGAAATAGATTTTGGTAACACAAAATGAGTTGGGCGACCAGGTTTTATAAATTTCTGCTGTAGTGTTCCCAAAAAATTTTTTGCAGCCATTTGAAACACATTCCAAGAGTCTTTTTCTTTGCCTTGAAGTAGGGAATCGAATTGCGCATCTCAGAAAAGTTTCATAATCTCTCCCTCTCCCTGATTCGGGAGACTTTTTTTAAATAACTAAACATGGCCTTCTTTGTCCATGGCCTTCACAAAATTTTTCATAAGTCCTAATTTTATATGAAGTGGCGGTGGTAAAATCTTTTCTGGGGGAACTAATGGCGCGCTAAGTACATTTTTTCCCTGGCTCAAAAGACTCTTGTTGGCAAAATTTTATTTTTGTTGTGATCCGATCGTGCGTGCACGACTGTCCCATTCGCAGAAAAAGCAACAGTATTTAGTACAACTTAGTTGCTAGCCAAGCAAAATTGCTACAAGTTTTAAATCACCATAAATTTGCCATTTATATCGTTCATATTGTATATAGTAACAATTTCAAATTGCTGCAGGACCAACTTGTACTGAGGGCAACTTGTTTCCATTATGGATTGTTACAGCTTTTAGACTTAAGAATCAATGAAAAGTCTCTAGTCTTCTAAATCATAGTCCAGATTTAATACTTAACGTTACTTAAATTCAAACAGCACCCCATTGCATTATTTCACTGAAAGAGAGATTCATATGAACGTTAAAGAAAAGAAAATACCTTAATAATAAAAGAGTAGTGTATACAAAAAGTGGCGACATAAGTGCTTTTTTAAACGGGTGATTTTTAAAGAACCGGTAGTTTAAGGTACGTACCTAGAAAAACACATGCAATTTTCTGTTTTCGCTAAAAAATGTAGTTGTATGTGGTTCTATAAAAAATGCGGCTCTGTAGATGTTTTTCGATTTATCACACATGGTATCTGGACAACTCAAAAACTATTTTCCTGGAAAAAATTGGGGCATTACACTTTTTAGAATTTGACGCTTTAAAACCGACCGTGAGTCACCCTATACAGGGTGATCATTTATAAAGTTTCGTTTGAGAAAAGTTTCTTGCGTTTGGAATTAGAAAATTAATTTAAAAAGCAGTCAATAAGAGCAGAACATTCCTACCTTTTAAGGAAATGCTGTCAAATTTGACATTTATATTTTCGGAAATATACAAAAATGATGGGATTTTTTAAATAGAACACCCTATAATTGTTTACAACTTCGAGAGCTTAATACTAAACCCTTTTTAGAAATGTCTTCAACTTCAACTTCAACGCTGTTTTAGCCATAATAGTTTTTAAGATATTTAGCTTTTTATCATCAAAAAATTATTATTATTAGTTAGCTCGACATGGAGGCCAGCCAACCTTTCGTTTTAGTACCCTTTGGCACGTATGCCGCCGCCACTTTTGACACTGTTGGCAGATATTACATTAGTTAGTTGTCAAAATAGCCGCCACATACGTTCAAAGGTCACTAAAACGCGAATAGATGGAAGGCCTATTAAATATCGGAGGCATCGGTTAGCTGCAGTACAGAACCAACACCGTAATCAACTAAAAAGCCTGTTAACTCCTACCGCTTTAGTGCCCTTTAGCCTATTGTGGCTGCCATTTTTATAACCAAATTGACAAGTAAAACATGGATTTTCTGTCAATTTGGTGTCAATATGGCGGCGAACATAGGCCAAACGATACTAAAATGAAAATGAGTTAACTGGCTTTTTAGTTGAGAACGGTGTTTTTTTATTAAGATCAGTAAATCACCATGCATTTTTTGACGTTTCCAGTGAGTTTGAAGTTTATGTTTCCCTTCAAATTGACATATTGCGACTTATTGTCAACGTGATTTCCCAAAATATTATTTTCAGATGATGATAAGCGCGATATTTTAATGTTATACATAAGAAACGGAAAAAATGCAGCACAGACAAAGCAACACTGTCAAACAAGATACCCTAATCGGGTTTGACCTTGTAAAGTAACCGTAAGGAAAATTTTCAAACTATTTCGGGACACATCTTCTGTTACGAGAAGAAAAAGGAGAGTAAGAACTTAAATGTTCTCCTACACAAGGAAAATCGAAGTCAATCTATCAGGCAGCTTTCCACAATTTTAAGGCAAGAGAATCTGGGAGGAGGCCCATGTAGCTATGGAAAATTCGATCAGTTTTAAAGGAAAACAAGTTTATATCTTACAAAACGAGAATAAGGCAAATGCTTACTCCAGTCCAAAAGGTAGCTAGAGTAGAGTTTTCAACTAACTTGTTAAACAGATTGGAACAAAATCCCAATTTTATTTATGATATTCTTTGAAGTGATGAATCAAAATTTTGCACTAATGGGGTTCCAAATCGTCATTATTAAAGATATTGGGCTCAAAAACCTCTTGATTATGTTTACGAGGTTCAAAACCAAGGCTGGCTTTCTGTTAACGTTTGGTGTGGTATTTTAAGAAACCGAGTTATAGGACCATTTTTTCCTGCACATCCACTGAATGGGGAAAGGTATTTAAATATTCTTCAAAAAGAATTACTCGATGATCTACAAGACTTACCACTAAATGATTTGAATTGGATTGTGTTCCAACAAGATGGGGCCGGACCACACAAGGTAGGAAGTGCCCACGAGTTTCTCACGGAATTTTCTCAAGAGTCGATAGGACGGAATGAACCGATAAGGTGGCCGTCCAACAGCCCAGATCTCACTCCTCCGGACAGGTGGCTTTGGGCCTATCTGAAATATAAGGTTTTTTCTTTTTCCGTTCTAAATTTGGAAGAGTCGAAGGACCGAATTAGGATCACAGTAGGCAATATCAATGAGAGCAATCCTGAATTTAATATAAACGCCATTAGAGACCTCATTCGAAGATATCAATTATGTATCAAAAAACGTGGTGAAAGAGCAAAAAGCCATTTTAAATTTAGTATATTTAATTATTTTGTTACAGTTAGTTAGGTAGCATAAGATGTGATTTCTGCAAAAGTGGTATTTGTATAGAATATAAATTTAATAACATACAAACTTGTTCAGAATGAATTTATAACCAAAAGCTATGCGTTGACAAAATTCAGTTAATTATGGTCAAAATATACAGAACTTCTAAGAAACATGAGAGTAAACTAGTGTTTCGAACTTCCATTGTCTTTATTTTGTACTTTTTTCACAATGTTTCGATCGCTAATGTATCTGCAATCGTCGACAGGTGAATACGAACGAAAACATAAAAAAAAATGAATGTTCGAAACTCTAGTTTACTCTCAAGTTCAACATTGTTTACAGTCTAAGTCTAAACAACAGTACTACGAAACATGATTGGCAATTTTTTAGGCAAAAATTTCCGGAAGTTTAACTTTTAGTAAAAACAAAGTCAGCTGCGGAAAATAATTATTCCCAAATGATTTTATTCTTTAAACGTCAACATAAACAAAATATTTTAGATTTTGACTTGTCAAATGTCAGACAATGACGGCATAGGCAAAAAAACCCGTACTGTTTTCTTTTTGTAGCGGTTACGGTTAACCTTGGTCCTAAAATTTCCCAGAAGTATAAAGAAATTTACACATAATTGCTTATGCCTACATGTGTATATAATCAAAAGTTTTTAATTTTTATGAATTTCCGGATTATACTTAAATTTTCTTACAGGATGCGCTGTCTACATCGATTTTTTCTGTTGTCAGCTAATACCTGACGTCATAGCATTTTTGATATGAAAATTTAAGTATAATTCGGATATTCATAAAAATTAAAAACTTTTGATTATATAGACATTTAAACATAAACAATTATCTGTAAATTTAAACAATATTCAAAGATATTACACAATCGAGGTCTCCTTCGTTTGCTTATACTTCTGGGAAATTTTAGGACCAAGGTTAACCGTAACCGCGACAAAAAGAAAACGGCAACGGTGACCGAACTTTAGTGCAGTTAAATATTAAAAATTGATCGATGATAAAAAGTTAAATTTCGGAGAAACTATTAAATATAGAGCAGGGATGAAGATATTTCTAAAAAGAGCTTAGAAAGAACCTTCCAAATATGTAAAAATGTACAGGGTGTTTTGTTTTAAAAAATTTTTATATTTCCTAAAATATAAATGTCAAATTTGACATCAATGCCTTAAATAAAATCTGTATGATTGTTTAAAACCCACTGCGTAAATTCTTAAAGAAAAAAATTTGTTCGTTTGTCAGTGGTTTTTAAATAATATAATAATTTGCCTACACACAAACAAATCCTAACTAGAATAAAGTACTTATCTGACGTTTCGGCAGAAACTACTGCCGTTTTCAAAGAAATTATTCTTTTCAAAAACTTTTTTTTTATATCTGTCTGTTGTCAGGCAACTGACTGACTTTGTGTTTTCGATTTTAGATTACATTTTAAAAAAACAAAATTTAAAGGGAAATCAAAAATAAGGTATAACATTTTCTTTTTCATTTTAAAATATCAAGGGTAAAAATTATCTTTTGTCTGACTTTAAGAAAAAATACACAATAACATCAATGCCTTTTTGAAAATCTTGTTTTAAAATTGGAAGCCAAACTGTATTTATATCAATTGATATACTAGCTATGCATTCATCTTCATTTAGGTAGATGCAAGCTGCTTCTTTGATTTTTCGTTTAATTTTATCTGCTTTTTTTGTAATATACTGGTTTCTCCCCACATTACTCTATGAACATTTTCAAAAGAATGTTGGCAAATTTTAGATCTCTCACAATCTCCCATCCTGAGGTACCCCTTATGGTCATTTATTCTAACTTCAAGAGACCTTGAAGTTTCTCCAATATAAAATTTACCACATTCGCAAGGAATTTTATAGACGATATGGTTGTGTTCGGCATTTAATGGTTTTGTTTTTGTTAGAATTAGCAGTAATAAAAAGTCTATACCATAGAGTTAAAATAATTTTTTCGAACAATAACACATTTTTACAAGAAAAAGAAACAATAAAAGAGGCCTAAATTAAAAATTCGTATCCAAATAACTTCATCGAAAATTCTTTTAGACAAATTAAATTTCTAAAATAATGTACAACCAACAAATTTAATAATTCCTTTTACAGCAGGTATTTCAGAAAAAATTAAACAAATCGCTAACAATTATAATATTAGAAAAATTTTAAAAAATCAAATACTCTTACATCAATTCTAACAAAAACAAAACCATTAAATGCTGAATAAAACTCAAAAAATATCGTCTATAAAATTCCTTGCGAGTGTGGTAAATTTTATATTGAAGAAACTTCAAGGCTTCTTGAAGTTAGAATAAATGACCATAAGGGGTACCTCAGGAGGAAAGATTGGGAGAGATCTAAAATTTGCCAACATTCTTTTGAAAATGATTATAGAATAATGTGAGAAGAAACCAGTATATTACAAAAAGAACCATACAAAATTAAACGAAAAATCAAAGAAGCAGCTTGCATCTATCTACACGAAAATGAATGCATAGCTAGCATATCAGTTGATATAAATACAGTTTGGCTTGCAATTTTAAAACAAGATTTTCAAAAAGGTTTTTTTTAATAAATTAAAAAATAGCATTGATGTTCTTTGGATTTCTAATGTATTCTTTCTTAAAGTCAGACAAAAGATAATCTTTACCCTTGATATTTTAAAATGAAAAACTAAATATGAAACTACTTTTAGTAAATTTTGTATTTTTAAAATGTAATCTAAAATCGAAAATACTCAAACAAATATAATTTTAAATTTTATTAAACTCACCCAATACCTTGTTGGCTACTATCGACCAATACCATTCTCAACTAAAAAGCCTGTTAACTGCTACCACCTCAGTGCCCTTTAGCCTATTGTAGCTGCCATTTTTATAACCAAATTGACAAGTAAAACATGTATTTTCTGTCAGTTTGGTGTCAATATGTCACCGATCATAGGCCAAAGGATACTAAAACGAAGATGAGTTAACTGGCTTTTTAGTTGAGTACGGTGTTGTATACATCAGTCAAAGTCAGTCAGTTGTATGAAAACAGACTGATATTTTAAAAAAATAATCGAAAAAGTTTTGAAAAGAATGATTTGTTTGAATACGGCAGGAGAGTTTCTCCCGAAACGTCAAATAAGTACTTTATTCTAGTTAGGATTTGTGTGTGTGTGTGCAATCAAATTTTTATATTATTTAAAAACCAGTGACAAACTAACTAATTTTTTTCTTTAGGAATTTACGCAGTTAAAATTTCCTTAACTTAGTGGCGAAAAACCCAAAAAAAGTAGTTTTGACATTAATGCCTTAAAATGTAGGAATATTTTTATCTTTTTGATTGCTTTTTAGATATTCTTCCCAAGTCTAATAGCAAAAAACTTTTTCCAAAGGAAACTTTATAAATTATAACTTTTATTGAAATCGGTTAACGTGAAATTGGCGAAAAATTAATTTCATAGACAGATCCTGTATATAGCAAAATAAAATCGTTTAAAAATATCAGTGATAAAGAGATGATCGAGGCCTTAATGCTCCGGTGTCTTTCCGGTCGGTCCTGCAGCTCCTGCTGCCGAAGAGACTAACTAACCACTGACAAGCGCGCAAGGCGGCTCTTGGAGCCAACTGCGGCGCAAACCGGCAACGGCAATATAGTCTTTTACGGAACGCGTTGTCGAGCGCTCTCTTTAACCGCTTTACCGAAATCAGGAGGATTTGTCAATAAAAATACGCGCGAAGTTCTTAAGGAAAAGATTTATGGATGACATGTGATGATGATGTCAAAAAAGTGGTGCCGTTTTAAATCATGTTAGGACACGGGATGATTGAAATTTTTTGAGGAATTTTCCGGAGTGGTAATGACTAAATGAAGCTTGGTTACGTTGAGCTTTGCAGGATAATTTAGTGCCTACCTTTGGCAGTAGGATTACAAGCCGTTATAAAATCATCCCCAAACAGACAAGAGAGTACCCCATAAATTTAATTAATAAATCAGTGTTAACTATTTTACACAATATTACTTGATACACGTGCTACCAACAAAATTAAAAACTCATTTAAGTTATTTCATAGTTCAAGGAAACCCAAGTATTTAGTTCTCTTAAATAAAAAATTTAGTGTTAAGTCGGTGTTAAGTAATTAAATTAGTGACAAAAAATTAACCAAGTTACATCCTCCTGACCCAGGCTGATTAGTAGAAGTCTATTCTAATGAATATTTAAAAATTAACTTAAATTTTGCTTTAAATTAGGCTGGTTTTACCAATAAATAATTAAATGTTTCATAGTTTAAAACAAATACATATCTAACTAAAATCAACGTAAGTTATTGTAATTAACTTTAAATTAATTTTGACAATTATTTGTTAGTAACTTGTAGTTTAAATCTCTGTAAATAATTCTACTTAGAGAATTCCTATTGGCAACGATAAAAATCAATAATTGAAAAAATAATTGGATAGATTTACAAAAAAAATAAAATAGTGATTCTTACGAAATTTAAAAATCTTCAGATGTGCAATACCTAAAAGAAGTGATAAAAATAGTGGTATATATCTAGACATAGAGCTTTAGTGATGGAAATGGAGATGTTAAGAAAAAAGTTTTTATTGTTACTGTTGCTCAATATGGTGATTTTGAAAAGTGCAACTCGAGCTCAGCTATATAACACCATAGATGATGGAGAGGCGCCAAACAGTGCTTTGGATAGACCAAGTGAGTAGCATCACTGATTATTGAACTCAGCAAAAAAAAAAATTATATCGCAAATAATTGTCTATTGGTTCTTTTTCTATGTGATAAAAATAATCAAATTCAAATCAAACATTTCTGTCATGTCACAGTTTTATGATATATCAATGATTAAATTCATTTATTTTGGACTATATACGTTTATTTTTTATTTTGTTTTCATTTGTCGATGGTACTATGTATCCGGAGTTTTTCTGGCAGTAGTATGTCAGGGCTCCATTTTTCTTGATGTCGTTTGACAATTACAGCTATACCTTGGTGGAACCGTCTTCGACGCTCGCCATAGCTTGTTATTTGTAGACAAATAATAACACTAATACCGAAATAATCCTACACAACACCCAAACTTATAACTAAAACAGTTAAGTAACTATCAGATGTTTTTTTTTGGATAGGTTTTAAAATAAAATAAAATATTAATAAAATGAAAAATATAAACAAAATAATTCACTCGAAAAATAAAGCATCAATCAACGCATGTTAAAAAACTTTATTAAGTCAATTAAATTTTCGTATAAAATGGAGTACAAAACATTCGGTTAAGACATAAAAAGTTACATAAAAATTAAAGTATTTTTTTAAATTAGTATTTCCTCCCTAAAAGTAATTACTTTTTTTACCCAAAATATTTGTTAGAAATAAGAAACGGACGAAAAATTGGTGTATGAATTGTTAACTTCAGATAAGAATTAAAAAAAAGTATGTCCATATGATTTTCATAATTCTGGGGTTTTTAATGTTCAGCATAAACCGTTTTTTATCTAACTAAAGTTAAGATTTTAGAAACGAAGTCATGTAAGGCGCATGATAATAAAAACTTATTGTTTGTTTGTTCATAATTAAGTTAAATACTTAAGTTTGATAAAGTTTATTTAAAGTTTTTTAAACAAAAGAAAAAGCAAAGTTTAAATTTTTTTATCGAAACAGAGGCCTGTCTACTAGATGTTATACAAGAGATATACAGGGTTCAATTTTAAAGCACCGTCGGATATGTCGATTCTGTAAGAGGAAACACTTAAGGGCAATATTGTAATTTTCGTAGGATACACCTCTTTTGAAGGGTAAGTTTTACCCCCAGAAATTATATTAGTAAGTCGATGTTTTAAAGGCGTTTAAAAATCTTTACATGACCTACTTTCACCATTCAAGTTCTGGGGATAAAACTTACCCTTCAAAGAGGGTGGGCCAGATAAAAATTCCAATATTATCAAAAAGTGCCTCCCTCGAATACATAATCGACGTGTTCGATAAAATCCTACTCCTCTAAAACGCCTCTGTTATGATATTCGTGAAACACGACCCTGTAATGCCATGGTAGTTTGTTTTAAATTCCCAACTGATATTTTCATATAACGAGTTGTTAACTTTTCAGTAAGAAATAGAATATTTAATAAAAAAATAACAGAATATTTCCTAAAAAAAGTCCAAATTTGCAATTTGCAGGACAAGTTCGTTTTAAATATTTTCGTACTTAAAAGGGATCTTTTCTTATTTGGGTATTCCCAATATTGGTATTCCCAAACATGAACTTAAAAAATAGCACTTTTTAAGAACTTGCTTTCCGAGCTGCCAATAACGGCAAAGTACTAAGTAGAAAGTACTCAGTTAGCATTGATTTGGAACAACGGCAAAAGTTGTACTTTTTTAATAATGGTAAAAACATAACGGATAAGTACTAGGTAGAAAGTAGTTTAAAAAACAACATTATCCCACATCCTAATAGCATAGTACATCCCAGGGATATCCCCGAAATGATCCATTTGTGATGTTCAAAATATTCCAGGGATTGCCTAAATGTCCCACAGAAGTTCCATTTAGGCAAAATCCTAACCCAAATAATTCCAGAAGGGGATATATTTAGTAGAAAAAAAGTTGTATTTTTACTTTAATCTTTCCATTGTACTTTTTTAATAATGGTAAAAACATAACGGATAAGTACTAAGTAGAAAGTAGTATAAAAAAGAACATAATCCCGCACCATAATAGTATATTCCAGGGATATTCCCGAATTGATCCATTTGGGATGTTTAAAATAAAATAATTTAACCCAAATAATTCCAGAAGGGGATAAATGATAATGGTTCTTAGATGTAACCCCATCATATTTCCTAATCTTCTTGATATTAACTTGATAAGTTCACAGTTCTCACTGTCCTTAGAAATATATCTAATAGTATCTTCTGTGGAGAAAAAATATTGTAAGTAGTGCCATCTACTTACAATTGATCCAAGCTAATTATTTTGTAACAAGATGTAAGTGTTTTGTACAATACTCGCTGATTTTAACCTCGGTTGTACTTGTTTGCCACCACTAGTAATATGCTTGATTTTTGTATCTTTTTTGTACAAATTTTTACATGATCTATTTTTACTTTCGGAAGTTTATTTATTTTTTGCTTATACCAGGAATTTAAAAAATAGTACTTTTTAAGCACTTAAGTACTAAGGAAAAAGTACTTAGTTAGAATTGATTTGAAACAACGGCATCATGTACATATTTAGTACAAAAAAGTTGTACTTTTTTAATAATGGTAAAAACATAACGGATAAGTACTAGGTAGAAAGTAGTTTAAAAAACAACATTACCCCACACCCTAATAGCATAGTACATCCCAGGGATATCCCCGAAATGATTCATTTGTGATGTTCAAAATATCCCAAGGATTGCCTAAATGTCCCACAGAAGTTCCATTTAGGCAAAATCCAAACCCAAATAATTCCAGAAGGGGATAATGATTCTTAGATGTATCCCCATCATATTTCCTAATCTTCTTGATAATAGCTTGGTAAGTCTACAGTTCTCGCTGTCCTTAGAAATATATCTAATAGTAGTGTCTTCTGTGGAGAAAAAATATTGAAAGTAGTGCCATCTACTTACAATTGATCCAAGCTAATTATTTTGTAACAAGATGTAAGTGTTTTGTACAATACTCGCTGATTTTATCCTCGGTTGTACTTGTTTGCCACCACTAGTAATATGCTTGATTTTTGTATCTTTTTTGTACAAATTTTTACATGACCTATTTTTACTTCCGGAAGTTTATTTATTTTTTGCTTATACCAGGAATTTAAAAAATAGTACTTTTTAAGCACTTAAGTACTAAGTAAAAAGTACTTAGTTAGAATTGATTTGAAACAACGGCATCAGGCCAGCATGTACATATTTAGGACAAAAAAGTTGTACTTTTTTAATAATGGTAAAAACATAACGGATAAGTACTAGGTAGAACGTAGTTTAAAAAACAACATTACTCCACACCCTAATAGCATAGTACATCCCAGGAATATCCCCGAAATGATCCATTTGTGATGTTCAAAATATCCCAGGGATTGCCTAAATGTCCCACAGAAGTTCCATTTAGGCAAAATCCTAACCCAAATAATTCCAGAAGGGGATAATGATTCTTAGATGTATCCCCATCATATTTCCTAATCTTCTTGGTAAATCTACAGTTCTCGCTGTCCTTAGAAATATATCTAATAGTAGTGTCTTCTGTGAAGAAAAAAAATTGAAAGTAGTGCCATCTACTTACAATTGACCCAAGCTGATTATTTTGTAACAAGATGTAAATATTTTGTACAATACTCGCTGATTTTAACCTCGGTTGTACTTTTTTGCCGCTACTAATAATATGGTTGATTTTTTGTATCTTATTTATAAAAATTTTTACTTCCGGAAGTTTATTTATTTTTGCTTATATCAAAATATTTTTAAATAACTTGTTTGAATATACTTAGAAAATATTTTATTGCCATAAGTTCTGGCTGCACTACGATTTTTTTTTAATAAAATGCAATTTCTTGCTTTATTAAAAAAAAGTACTAAAATGTTGCTCTTTTGGCACTTTTTTAAAATATGCAAACTCTGCCATATAAAAATAATAGTAGTTCTGAGCGGTTAAAGTACAATATTATTAAAGTACCAGCAGATTGATATTTGCTGGGTTGGTTGCTTCTCCGGTCCCCTTTAAGTAAAATTTTCTATGACTTGTGTTGACATATTATCTTTTACATTTTGTTAGATTTGCTAGTACCGATTGGTTTTATAACTCCTGTAGGTACCTACGACGGTTCACCCTGTAAATTCTCTGGGTTCACTTTACCGGTCTAATGGCGTAAATAGCTATTATCAGGCTAGTTGAAGTCAGAAATATGGCTAAAAATTTGCATTTAATTTATCCAATAAATAAATAATTAATCGGAAAGTTCAATAAATTAATGAAGCTAAAGGTAACACTGTTCACAATTTTGAATGGTTAAAACATAAAGTAAGTATGGTTACACTGTGCAATCAAATTTTACAAAAAAGGTATCTATGGAGAAACTTTTCCAGAAAGGGAATCCCACATAGCTCCTTAATCGGGCTCCTACCGTAGTTTGTCCAAGTAAGCTGGTATAAGTTTAAAAAAATAAAAAGCTAGGTGGAAGGGCCTACTTTTATTTTTTTAAATTAATTATACCATAATGTCGATAATTTTTTATGCAGTAAATGCAAACAAGTTTTCTTCTATGGTATGCCATTTCGTTTTTAAAAGAAGCAAATTAATTATACATTATTTATGTACTGCAATTAAATCAGGCACTTACATTTGAGATTAATAAATTTAGCTTACAAAAATCTACCTAAAAATTAATTCTTTGGAAATGGCTATAAATCTTGATATGACTTGTGTTGCAAGAAAATAAATTACTTAAAAGAATCTGCTATACTTATTATAATTAAAGCACATGTCAACAATATTGTTGGATAAGGTGCCAGCAATTTCCATTTGCTTGATTAATTTTAGAGTGGTAATTTGAATAGTAATAAAGTGCATTTAAATACTTATTTTATTGATTGCCGCAGTAAGATTGATTGAATTAAGGTTTAGGATTTTTACAAAATTCATTTTAAAAATGAGAATAATTTTTAAAAAAATGGATACGGTTACTTAATAACTTGAAAATTTCCTATTAAAATGTAACACGTGCTTAAAAGATTTGCTAATGGAAACCTTGAAAAAATATGGTCTTCAGTCATTTTTTCTTAACAAAAGCATTCTTGCGTTAGCGAGCATGCACTCGCAAATTTTTGGAAATATCCGAGGGGTAGCTGGGTCGTTATTTCGTGTACACTAAAAGCATTAAAATGCATAAAATGCCTCTAAATGCGCCGTATTATCTCGAAATAATGCTTCAAAATGCCTGAAAATGCCATGCCATCGGCATGTACACCAAAGTGTATTACCGAGCCACCCCCCGTTACAATCGAAAATTTCCCTCATATCTAAAACTGTCCATAAGAGGTATGGAACTATCGCTGAATTAATAAGTGATAATTCCCGGTAGGTGATAATTCCCCAGTAGGTGATAATTTCCCAGTAGGTGATAATTCCACTGCTCTGACGCGAACAATAAATAGTCTAATTTCTATATAATTGAAATTTTCTACCGAATACCATTCGTGCTTTGAGAATTAAGTCTGAAAAAACGTGTTTTTGTTGAAACCCGCACTCGGTTGTTTTTTCCGTTGTATCAAAAAATTGCGCTCCTCCTGCGGAGTCTGCAAATTTCTGCTTTGACACAACGGAAAAAAATAAACTCGTGCGATTTTCAGAAGACAGGTTTTTTTCAGAATTATCGATAATTCTCAAAGCACTTATGGTATTACCCCCGATAACATGCATGTTAGCTTCAATGTCAAACTAAAGCAAAATTTTGACATTAACTTTTTTATTTTAAATTGAGCACCCTGTATTTTTTTATTTTGTCAAGTTTTTGTATTTTAAAAATATATCAATTGTCTAGATGCGGTAAAAAGTTTTCGAGATATAGCGTATTTTTGGTGGATTTTTGCATTCCCGTTAGTGGCGTTAATATTAAAGATAGAAAAAAAAATAAAAACTAAAGTTGTTGAGTTTTTTACGGACTTTATATATATTTTTCCGGAAAATGTCATTTTTATGTCAAGTGTATAAATAACTAGACTAAATTGGGACAACAACAACGACTACAAGAAATTTACTAATCTAACAAATGCTCAAATACATCACCATTTACTTCAACACAAAGTTCTTCTTAGGCCAGAAATCGTGTTGATTATTTTATGTCTCAGGTTTCTATTAATATTAATTTCTTCATTATTTCCTTGACTTTCAATTTCTTCTAAGGTGTTCGGACGATTTCAGTAAATAGTCTCCTTTAAATAGCCTCACAACCAAATATCCGAAGGTGTTAAATCTGGGGAGTTTGTTGGCCACGGTATGGTCCGATTGAACCAAGCCATATGGGATCAATTTGATCCGGATGTAGGACGATTTAAAGGAGACTATTTACTCAAATCGCCCGAACACCTTAGAAGAAATTAAAAATCGAGGAAATAATGAAGAAATTAATATTAATAGAAACCTGAGACATAAAATACTCAACACGATTTCTGGTCTAAGAAGACGTTAAGAACTTTGTGTTAAAGTAAATGGTGATCTGTTCGAGCATTTGTTAGATTATTAAATTTTTGGTTGTCGTTCTTGTTGTCATTCGTATTTATACATTTTACATAAAAATGACACTTGACATTTTCTGGTAAAATATATATAAAGTCAACAAAAAACTGAACAACTTTTGCCTTTAAAAGTTTTTCTATCTTTAATATTAAGATCATTAACGGGAATGCAAAAATCCACCAAAAACATGCAATATCTCGAAAACTGTTTACCGCACCTACGCAATTCAAAATCAAAAAATACAGGGTGTTTAATTTAAAATAAGAAAGTTGATGTCAAAATTAGACATATGGAATGACATTTGATATCATTTGTCAAATTTTTCAAAAAATTTGGACAAAATTATTAAAACAAGAAAGAAGTTAGAAAACCTCCAAATCAGTTACTTCAACCGAAAAGAAACTAAAAAACAAAAGGCCAAAAGATCTTGGGTGGAAATAATGAAAATACAAACTTGGATGAGCATCCCACAAGGAACACACAAAAGTTCAAAGCGAAAAGAGAAATGATTAAACGATGTTTCGCCCTGGGTAACCAGCGTGGGCTCATTAGTAGTTTCACTGGTCACCTTCCACTATACATCATTAAACAGCATCATACACTTTGATTTCCAACCTTGAACCACTCACAGATAGGCATCGTTCCGCACTGGTACTTATTCAAGTTACCTGACACGAATTTGTCTTGGCGTGTTAATCATTTCTCTTTTCGTTTTGAACTTTTGTGTGTTCCTTGTGGGATGCTCATCCAAGTTTGAATTTTCGTTATTTCCACCCAAGATCTTTTGTTTTTTAGTTTCTTTTCGGTCGAAGTAACTGATTTGGAGGTTTTTTAACTTCTTTCTTGTTTTAATTGCCTCAGGAGCATAACCCCACTGGAAATATTAAGACGCCAGGACGAATTCGTATCAGGTAACTTGGATAAGTACCAGCGCAGAACGATGCCTAATTGTGAGTGGTTCAAGGCTAGAAATCAAAGTGTATGATGGTGTTTAATGATGTGTATAGTGGAGGGTGACCAGTGAAACTACCGATGAGCCCACGCTGGTTACCCAGAGCAAAACATCGTTTAATCATTTCTCTTTTCGCTTCGAACTTTTGTGTGTTCCTTGTGGGATGCTTATCCAAGTTTGAATTTTCGTTATTTCCACCCAAGATCTTTTGATCTTTTGTTTTTTAAAATTATTAGAATCTTACCTTAAAACATTTTTTCTGTCATTAATATTAACCGCGATAACCATAAGCAGTAGAATTTCTGCTTCCGTTGCTGCTGTTTATTTGCTAATTTGAAGTTTTATAATGTGAATGTGATACTATTAACCAAGTAAATAACCTTTTTTAATTTTTGTTACTATTATAAATTTGCAAAACCTATATTTTAGAGCATACACAATCTTTAGGAAATGAACTGGACGTAATATTTTTTAAAAAACAATGAGTGAATCTCGTTTCCGCGACTAAAAATTAAAGTAAGACTCGTGGCATATCGGACAAAGCGTTTTTGTTTCTCACCTCATTACGACCAGGCCTGGTCTCCATTAGGTATTGGAGGCCTGGTCGTAATGAAGTGAGAAACAAAAACGCTTTGTCCGATATGCCACGAATCTTACTTTAATTTTTAGTCACGGGCACAAAATTCGCTTGTTGTTTTTTAAATATTTTGGCTTTTTAGTTCTGCGCAACAAGCCTCCTCCGGAGCGATTGCTTGCTGATGCCTTAAAATTAGGGCCACGTAGTATGAAGCTCCAATTGGGGGTCGTGCTGCTGCGAACGTTACCTCTTTTTAAGAGTCATGTTACAGTGACCTTATACTTTTACAGGTTTCTTCTTTAGAACCTGCTGAAAGGTGCAGAATTCTGTATTTACGGACTACTGCACTTTTCAATTTTGATGTTTTTGTTTCTCGGTTTATTCGAGAGGTGGCGCACACAGCTTCCGCGTCCCCGCGGATTACAAACTTTTTGTTTTAAATTCGAGAGGTGTGCGTGGTTGCCTGTGTAGCTTCAACTGCCAGGTACAATCCTATGACTCCCTGATGATTCCTAATAAGGATGAAACAGGTCTGTAGATGTCTGGATTCTCCATTAGATATTGGAGGCCTGGTCGTAATGAAGTGAGAAACAAAAACGCTTTGTTCGATATGCCACGAGTCTTACTTTAAGTAATATTTTTTGTTCTATATTTAAATATTTTGAGTATTTTGCACTTGATTAGGAAAACAAAATACCAACATTAGTCGTTATTATTCCCTTCATGCTGAATATATTATGTTGAAATATATTCTAGATATGAAGAGCAGTACCTTTAAACTTTCTTTTGAAAACCTGCGACGAACTTCTAAATATTTTTACGATTTCGTTTTCACCCTCTTCTATTCGAATTTCAATAATAATAACTACACGATTTGTGACTTCATGACTATAAAGTCAGCATTTCTTGCCTGGAATATTTGCATCCCTATCCCTTGGGAATAATCGTAAAATATCGGGCAGACCCAAAGCGTTCATTCTTGAAAACAGATGCAATTATGTATCTGTCTTAAAGACAGCGTTTAGCGCCCTCGGCGTGAAAATAAAGACCCGAGTCGATAGGCGACGGTTTTTACACGCTGAGGTCATTAAACACAATACATACAATGTTTTATGCACACCCGTGTTTTTTAGGAGAAAAAACACTTCATGAATTATTCCACAAAAAAAATTGTTGATCTAAAACTCTCTAATATTTTGACAACACACGAATCACTGTCAGTAAATGGGCGGCCAGTCTATTCTGTCACTTTTTAGTCAATCGATCTGACAAAAACATTGAATAATGCTCCTAGCTTCTCTTCTAAATTTTCATACAAACTGCATTGTTTTCGCGATTTCAATGGATATCGAGTCTCCCCAGGTAAATCCTGGATGCCGCTGAAGAGGCAAAAAAGGACCTTCTGGCCGCGAAATCCAGAAAACTTTACGAAAAGGTATTTTTTGTGGTGTTCAGAATGACACTTTGCTGACGTACTTCAGCGGAAATGCGAAACGAAACAAGCCGTCTTCCCTTTGGAACTATTATATACAGTAATTTGAAGACCACTATTAGTTTGAACAACAACGTCGCAAAGCTCATAGCTTTTTTGAAGCGGAAGAATGATTTAATTTTAAGTTGGATTGATTTGCAGCTATAATTATGTAATTTGTTTATTGTTGTTCTTGAAATAAAAATTGAAAAAATAAAAGAAAAGCTTGCTTTTGATTGCTGTAAAATATATTTTTTTTTTGAACGAACACAATGCAAGCCAATCAGAAAAATCAAAATTACTATCAAATATCAGCAAAAACCACTTTAATTCCCGTGGGCGTTAAGTGAGCTCTAGGGCGTTAAAGTGCCACTTATCGCTCTAAAATGCAAGCGGTAAAAGGCATTTTAACGTCAAGTTGTATGTTTTCATTGTGAAGAATCCAAGTACGTTTTTGCAAATTTTTGTTATATTTTAATATTTTGTAAGTAGTAATACATACAATTTTCGTTATAATCACTTCTTTCAATTTGTACAGGTTGCGTTATAATAATGTTTTAAGCAATTTCGGGAGTATTTCCCGAGGTATTTCCATTGAGACTAATTAAAGTAACACTCGTGGCATATCGGAAAAAGCGTTTTTGTTTCTCACTTAATTACCAGTGTTACTTTAATTTTTATTTGCGGACATGAGATTCACTGTGTTGTTTTTTTAAATATTTAGGCTTTTTAGTTCTGTGCAACAAGCCTCCTCCGGAGTGGTATGAAGCTCCAATTAGGGGCGGTGTTGCTGCGAACGTTACTTCTTTTTAAGAGTCATGGTACCGTGACCTTATACTTTTACAGATTTCTTCTTTATAACCTGCCGAAAGGTACAGGATTCTGTATTTACGGTCTTCTGCACTTTTTTGTTTATCAGTTTATTCGACAGGTGGCGCACATAGGTACTACGTCTCCGCGGATTACAAACTTTTTGTTTTAAATTCGAGAGGTGTGCATGGTTGCCTGTGTAGCTTTAACTGCCAGGTACAATCATATGACTCCCTGTTGATTCCTAATAAGGATGAAACAGATCTGTAGGTGTCTGGATTCTCCATTAGACATTGGAGGCCTAGTCGTAATGAAGTGAGAAACGAGTGTTACTTTAATTTTTATTTGCGGACACGAGATTCACTTTATTGAGACTAATAATTGAAAATCGTTATGTGTATCGGCTACAAATATGAATTATAAACACCCGGTGGCAGATAATTGCGTAAGTCAAGACCTACCTTAAAGAGTCACAATACTCCTTCACTCAAAATCCCTCGGAATTACACTCGCCCCTCTAATGGTTTCAGGAATGGGCGCATAGAGAATACTGCGCTGGCTGCACCCTTCGTATACAGTTCAGTCGGTCTTTATTACAATTTTATTTATATTTGTGCGGGATAGGAGATAAACTCTTGTGATTTTCGCCTTTGCTCCATGGGTTATTGAAGTTTATGATGTCTATAACTTTTAAGTTGAATTTTTTCCCTAAGAAGGAGGGTTAACGTTTTGATTGGTTACTGTTGTTTTAGTTTTAATATGTAGGATTTATTTTGAAATTAACTCTGTATTTCGGACTTTCATTGTCTATATTTTATTTATACACGACGTTTCGATCAGAGAATGTACTGATCGAAACGTCGTGTATTAATAAAATATAGGCAATGGAAGTCCGAAACACAGAGTTAATTTCAAGCACATCATTGTCTCAAATTTTCAAACAGGATTTATTTTGTTATAGGTGCATTACCCATTTTTGTAATTTAAGGAATTACACAGATAATATAATTTTTTGCTTCAGCTTTTGTTTAAAGTAATCTCATACATTCATCAAACTAATTGCAAATTAGGATAAAACTATAGTGTATTATTTTACACAAGAAGATTGCTCTTGTTAACCTACCAGTCATAAAAAAATCAATTAAAATGGCGTACATACCGTGCATAATTATGGGAATAATAATTAATACTCCGGCATATAATTTAAGTACTTGTGTGTCTAAAGAGTTTGATCACGATCAAGTGATAATTATAAAAGGGCGGGTAGAATGCAGATTTTTTTAAAGAAAAGACATTAATATTTTATAATTAAATTTTGACAAAGATGTCAAACAAATGTGCGTTTGAAGTTCGAAATAAACCATACTCGGGAAAACCATAGGGTTCCTTCTTATCAAAAAAACACGCTTATCTGAAAAATACTTACGTTTTCGGGTAAATTAATAATACTGATTGTACCACAAAATTTCAGGGGCGATAGTCGAACCGTTTGCCACCATTGACTCAATTTCTTTGGTGGTAGCGGAAAATAACATGTCATTAAACCCATATTACTGAAATGATAAACAAATAAATATGCACTAAGTATATTTCTTTCACTTGCAAAAATTACTATGTAGAGTCTCGTTAATAACCCATTATAAACACCAAATAAAAAAATATAAAACTGACAACCAAGTTGTTGCACTTGTAATCAATTGGTTTTTCTCTTTAAACACCTGTCACACAACGATTGATTTTCCTGAGATATAGGCTTGTGTAAAGACGGCATAAAATTAAAAATTAATTAACAAAAGAAATGCCGACTGCTTTAGGACACTGTTAAGGATCATTTATTGTTCATTGTCTGTTAAGTAAAGAAAAAGAAAGACACATTTGACAGACAGCAAATAGTTATTGTTTTACCACTGTCAGTGCAGAAGGTATTGCACTAACCTCCCTTTTCTTTCATGCCAAAGCTCAGCACCCTAATAAACGACCCACATTTTTTCCTGCTCTCAGGCAGCGTGGGATATGCTATGATTGACCATCCTGCATTGAGAGTAAAGCTGAGGGCTCAAAAGAATGATCTGATTACCACGCACTGCCTAAGAGGAAACAAAAGTGAGTCACTAGACACTTAAGACGTCTTTGCGCTAGCGATGATTTCGAAAGCACATTTTGAAAACATACATCACCGTTTCAACCGCAACGTCACCGTTTCGAACCATCGCCACTGGTCGCCAAAATGACAAATATTGAATGACATTAATCAGCTGTGTGTGTGTGGTTTCTCGTTTTTTCGATCTGGAAGTTTTTTGTGATTTTTCGAAATAGATGTCCTAGATCCACAAGTGCGCCTCCTTTTTTGTCGCCGCCAGATAACCTTGGCCTATTTTAATTATTGCTAAAAATTGACAAGTACGGCCATATTGAACCGTGTTCCAAACGGCGGTCAAGGCGCTTTCGAAATGTTTTGAACCGTGACGTCACCATTTCGTCGCCAAAATAACATTTTACGCATGTTTTCAAAGCGGCTTCGAAATCATCGGTCGCGAAAAGACGTCTTTAAAGTTGCACAAATAGAGAGTGCTTAATCGTATTCGTATCTCAATGCGCATGCTGAAAACAGATACGTCGCGTCATAGAGTCCGATTATTAAGTAAATGGACCACGACAAGCACGGACGATGCGCGCCGTTCGTTTGTTGTCTCTCTTTGAGACATGGCCGAACTGTGGCAGGGGCGTACGTATCGTCACTGCCATTTAAAATAAATGAATAAGTTGAAGAATTATAAAATTATAAAAAATATTATTTGCAATCCGTTATTTTCAATTAGGTTAGTAGATGTGTTGTTGAGTTCTCAAATAATTTATTTACATGCTATACATTTCAATACTGAATTGGGTTAGTTCATGTTTTATTGATTTCCCAAATAAAATGCTAATATTATGAATAATAACTTGTTTTATTTTTGACCTTTCCTTCTTTTCGCAGAAAAATAATTGTACTTATTTAAGAGGATACCGTACAGCTGTAAAACGCGGAAAAAAACTGAACCGTTCCCATCAACTTAATCTCAAAATGCTTCAAATAAATTTTGTGGAAAAATTACTTAACATTTATTGGAGGATCATTAATTTTTTGAAATTTAAAATTTTAAGAAAAAATTTCGCTATTTCACATTTTTTGTAAAATTCAGGGACTTTCCAGTTAATTTTAATGGATTTAAAAGGTATTCTACTCGAAACTCAAGTTATTTTTTAAACAATGGAAACATAAATAAAATCAGACTACAGCATGATCAATGGATAATATGATAAGTACTAAACACAAAAAAAAAACTATTACCTACTGTAATATAAATATTTTTTGAGTAGCAAAAGTTGGAACTTAAAAAAACGTCTTTTCACAAATAAGTTGAAAATGGACATTCCCCCCTTTTCTCCTCTACCTTTCATGTATTAATATTTAAATTTACTTTTTTTTTAATGAATGTTAGACTAACTATATGCACATTCGCATTATTTATGTATAATGTTTCTGTTAAAAATAATAACAATTTGCAGGTCCCGCTCTAGCCCATACGCCCGCCGTCCCGGACAAAATGACAAAATCCCGCCCCTTAGATTATACGTGCATATTTTTTCATTTTTTTTTTATACTGAGATTTTCCATCCAATCAGGATCAACTACCCAGTGTTTGCCAAGAACAAAAACAACAAAACCACAAAAACAACCAGTGACCACTTTTTTTTTCGCCGTGACCGGGAATCGAACCCGGGAACTTCCGTGTGCGAACCGGAGATACTGCCTACTACACCACGGAAGATCACATTTTTTCATAATGAAAATCATTTGGTTTTTAATTAAAGAAAAAACGTATATTAAAAAAACGGAATATAATTAACGTGTAAAAGCACAAACTAAAGCTAGGAATATTCTATAAAAACTAAGCACGACAACATCAACTACCTAGGTACCCTAAAGTTACAAGAAACTTTTCTTTCGAACTTTTATTTCTGCAAATTTTTTTATTATATCTTTTAAATCTACTGGATCAACAATTTACGGTCCATTTAAAAATTTTCTAGCATAGTTCGCGCCACCTTTGATCTACTATGAAGCACTCAGCTAAATCTTTAGTTTACAGTGGTCGGGAAATGTTTTTATTGTTTTTCGTATGTCTAAAATATTTTACCGCCTTTTTGTTTTTCATTAATATTTTTTTATGCTTAGTTACTTCCAAAATATTTTAGGCTTCGCTAATAGTATTGGAATAGGCCTACACGTTGATTTTTTTTTTTAATTTGATGTTATAATAGTTAAATTAAGCTTCATATAGGACTGTGTTATTTTGATATGATGGCACTCCAAGCTCACAATGAGATATTATATGGACTAAAAAAAGTAATATAATATTTAGATTAGCTTGTTTTAAGTATTAGTTGTATTTAGGATTAATAGTTTGGAGGTTTTATTCCAGAATGACATATGATTCTTTTGTTAGATTGCTAGTTTTATATGGTATGCCATCATATCGAGTAGTTTGATATGATGGCACCTTTGAGGTAAAATAAATAAAAAATAATAAAGACCGATTTTGTCCAATATGAAGCGTTTTTCATTAAAGTATACTGAAAACTAACCATACGCTAAGTTTTGTATTCATATTACTTATTTTGCCCATAAAAAAATGCTAAAGAAAAAAAGAGGGCCATCATATCCACACTTCCCCAACCATTTTCGAGTTAAATATGGGGTGTGGGGTTTGTGTTATATCTTCGAAGCAGAAAAAAACGTTCACCACAATGTCAAAATTTTTACAATAAAGAAGTTATAGACCATGTCCCAAAATACAGACTTTTCAGAAACACCCTTACAGGGTCGTCACATTGAGATACCGATGTCATCTGTAAACTTCACTTAAAATTTAGGCCCCACAAATGGGCGTCGGCTTTTTCTATCTCTTCTAGAAATACCCTTAACCCCCCAAAACCGTAAAATTTTCGACACCCTGCACATTTTAAAAAAATAATTACCTAGTCCCTTGGAAAAAAATTAAATTACTTACGAAAAAAATAATCCTAACTTACCCAAATCCAGACCAGAGGTATTGGTTTCACCAAAAAATTAACTATTGCAAATTTTATGAAAATTGTGTAATTGGGTCTACAACATAAGTCTAAATGAACAATAAAAAAAAAGTTGCATGTCCATCTGTATGTGTGTGTGCGTCTGTATAAATGATTTCGCAAAAACGGCTTAACCGAATTAGGCACAAAAATTACTTAAGGGTACAGAACTCACTACTTCTTACCTTCAAAACCTCAATTTTTCTTTTAAACAGCTTCTTCAGTATAACAAATTATTTTAACACATTTTTTCAGCACCTTGTCTATGCGACGCGACGTAATTAGCAGAAATAATGCTATTGCGTAACGAAATTGCCCCTTTATAATTCAAGGTAATAAACAAGTTAATGCATGTTATTCTTTCATATTCCTGCTTCAAACAAGTTGCAGCCCTGCACAAATTATTGTACCTACCTATCTTTTTCTTACTTAATTAAAACTGTCATTATGTTTTTTTAATTATGGATTACCAGTATTACAACAACTTTTGTATACTTTACTGTTATACATAATTGAAGTTCCTAAATACGAAATGTAAAGAGCTTTTTAATTTTCGTCACAAAAATGTATGACTTATTAGAAACTATTTAACTTATCAATATTTTGCCACATTCACAGCCAAAATGCCGCCCCTTAGATTTGCCGCCCCGGACAAATGCCCGATTCGTCCGGCCCTAGAGCGGGGCCTGCAATTTAATAAGGAGCGCTTTTTGTAAAAGAGATATTTATTTATAAAATAGTAAACTTAATAAAATGCTTTGGAAAATTAAGTGCAATAAACAGATTAGAGCGTCTACGCCTATGACTCCAACCGGCGAACCAATCGTGAGTGAAGTGGGCGGGCTTCAGACGAAAATGGGTTTCTGCGCACATTCCTTAGCTGACCCATTTACTTCTTAACTGGACTCTACAACAGCGACTACGTCTCATTTATCTCTACGACCACCCTTGACGTATTCGTATGCAGCTAGCGTATCCTAACCATTTTGTTATGTGTTGGTTTTCCTAAATGCCTGATCTACAGTTTCACTCCTTCTTTTTTCCATTCTAATGCGCTCTCACTTCTTTCGACAAGGAAGGAAATAGAAGTGAGCGGCATAAAGTAAAACTGTGCATCAAGAAACTAGTGTGAAGTCTGCGCCCGTTTTCCGATTGCCGTTCCGAGGAAGGCAGCGTGCGATACCCCGGTCAAAATGGGAAAATCTAACAATTTTTTTTCTATAGATTTATATAAACCTCAACAAAACAATCATTTTACTAAAATTGACTACAACTTTTACAGTAAGTTTCACCACGTAAATAAATCAGCAGACAGACAGACAGCGCAACAAAATATGTTCAAAATTGTCCGAAATGCAAAGATATAGAAAAATTTTTGAAATCGGATCAACTTTTTTTTATTGATTTTGGTACGATCACCATAGCGCACACTATACTATAGCCATAACGTACGTGTAAGCTAAAACTAAAAACAAGACAGTATTTACTTTTTTGACCCTGTTTCCAAGGACAGATATTAACCAAATTTGGTACCTACATGAAAGTACCATCACATAGCGAATGTGGAGATCTCCCGTCAGAAACCCGTTCAAAATGGCAAAAACTTGATTTTGTTTTACAAAAAAGGATTAATTTTTTTAAAGGTCTTCCTCCAGAACAAAATTATGATTGAATCATTCATTGTTTATCGTCTCTTGATGATGCTAACATTGTTAGCGAAACGCGCGTCGAGTGCAAAAAAGTGTAGTTTTGGTTTGTGGAAAACAATCATAATTTTGTTTTAGTGCAACCAAAGGTTCCAAATTCCCAACGTCTTCCTCCAGGTAAATCTTTTTCATTTTTTCAAAAAGTGTGTATCTCAGTAATAAAAACCAGTGTTGTAAGGCGCATTAGGGGATCTCGTCAGAAACCCAGTCAAAATGGCAAAAACTTGATTTTGTTATACAAAAAGGATTAATTTTTTCTTTCCCCAGGTAGATTTTTTTCATTTTTTCAAAAAGTGTGTATCTTAGTAATAAAAACCAGTGTTGTTAAGCGCATGAGGAGATCACTTCACACTAGTCATCAAGAATTGATTTGGTTACGTCGTACAGTTTAAAAACCTGTTCTCATCATGTAATGTTTTCATGCTTCTCAGCTTGCATCTTGGTTGTTCACACTATGAAATCCGTCGAAAAATGAAGCATGACGCAAGCTGCGCGAAAATAGAACATGTTCTATTTTTGTCAGAAAGTTGCATGCATGCTGGGGAATTTTTTAGTTACCTTTTAAATGCCAACCGTTTTTTTTATGATCAATGAGCTGTGAATGTTAGGTTATGAGTTTTATTTCGCAATTTTTGGACAAATATTCCACACACTCTTCCATTTTGCCAAAAAAAACAAAATAATTCACAATACAAAATTAAAATTAAGAATAGGTATAGGAAAAAAGCAAACAAAGCAGTTAAAAGTCTAGTGCTATTTCAATTTTTTTGACTAGTGATTTTGTTACATTGGCTAAAAATTAAATTTCCTTTAATACACAGGAAAAAAATGGTTGGAGTGAACCATTTTTTTCTGGAGAGTGAAAAAATTGAGTTAAACTTAAGAGTAATTTTTTTAATCTTGTTTGAGGACTTTTATAATTGTAATTCAATTTGAGTATAGAATACTCCAAACTGATGTAACTATGTCCCGTCTGATTTAGACTACAATAAAAAACTCAAATTAGAAATCGGTTAAAGATCCATGATGAGTGAGAAATCGAAAACAGCCGCGAATATTCTATAATTCACAGAAGCTCAAACTAGAGGAGCATAAACCTATTAGGAGTACAGCATCGGCTCCGACCGGCAGCGTTCGAAAGCCGTCACTGTGTTCTGGTAGTGGATTTGTTGAAACACCTCATACCCGCTAGATTACTGCCTTCAACCTTCGCATGCGGATGTTTGTTTTTTGAAAATATTAAAAAATTATGGTATTGAATTTAAAATTTGATAAAATCCTGAAATGGTGCAAGGCTGACGGGGATGAAATCTACGTAGACATATTTCAAAAGATAGGTAACTACCCTGCACGTTAGTTAAAAGGGTTTTAATGGCATAGGTAACGCCGCAGAGTGTAAAATTAGTTGGAAATTGATTTTCAAATTAATTTTTTGTGCTTATTTCCAGTGATTTTTTTAAAACATGATAGCAATATCATATTTTTTCTGTGCACGTGAAGCGGTACGTATGCACCTAGGTACATTAATAAACGGAAAGATATCTTAAAATCAAATTCTAGAATGGCCCATGCCAGCTAGTTTTTTATTCTTTTAATGTGGCCGGAACCTACTTATATACCTACTATCCCCATATTTTTTCGTATTTTTGAAAAAATTTCCTTAACTTAGTTGTGAAAAATCCCAAAAAAGTAGTTTCGGCATTATGAATCCGCCACAAACATATATAGAGTTTATTTAAGCATAGTCTCTCGATTTTATTCGCAGTTTTACCAGATCCGACCACGCACTTTGTAAAAACTACAAAATTAACAAAAAATTTATTTGATTTAAAAAAATACATTTTTTTTAAGGTTAAGGTATTTTTCCCTTCGTTCTCCATCGACGCGCTCGGGTAACATAGTGGCTCGCCCCCAGCCTCAAAAGGAACGGAAAAGTGATCCTTGGGGCTCGCGGGGTGTTATCGCGAACTTACCCTTAATTGCGGTACGGTTCCGCTTAAGATCAGTTTTTTAATACCCATGTATATGTCAGCTTCGAAACCAAACTTCCCTTAAACTATAGTCCTTAGTAAATGTCGCTTTATATGTTTATCTTTCTTCTGTTCGTTTCATTTGTATTTTCTGCCATTATTAACGAATGTGAGCTTCAGGCCACTGCGAACATAGGGGGGAATCAAGTCCAATTTACTATCCGTGCCGTACGACCGAGGTGGATTCGAAGCACGCTGCAGTTTTATCTTTTGGAAATTTATTTTGTTTTTATTATTTTGTTTTATTTCTGCCTTGCTCTAGAAACAGATTGGTAAGTTCTTAAGTGAAATAATACATTTTTAAAACTAAAAATGGATGTCTACGAAGTTGCCGGAAAAGTGCAGATGGTCAAGTGGTACTATCAAGGCAGACATTCAGACTTATTCAAGAACTTTTTTTGGGGAATTTTGTAAATTCCGCAGAACCTAGTTTATTAACGATTAATAGGTTTGTGCAGAATTTTGAAAATTTTGGTTGTGTAGCGCCAAGAAACCATAAAAACCCACTGTTTTGAATGACGAACAGGAAGTACAAGATGTGATGATTTGCGCTGCCGTGGAGGAAAATCGAAAGCTAACTAGCCACCAAATTGCCGAAGCAGCTGATACGCCTTTAGCCACTGTCTTACATGTTCTCAAAAAGAATGGTTATCATTTTTACAAAGCGTCAAAAACGCATCAAATTTTTCCGGAGGATAACTATCGTCGTATGGAATTTTGCAAAACAATGATGGAAAGGGCTAATCGTGATGAAAACTTTCTGAGATCTATTATTTTCACAGATAAAAGCACTTTTCCATTATTGAATCGTCATAACCCAACACACGTTCGATATTGGTCGAGGGAAAATTTGCATTTGTATTTTGACGTAAGAACACAGTATCCCCAAAAACTAAATGTTTGGGGGGGTATTGTAGGAGAACACGTAATTGGGCCATTTTTTATTGACGTTGAATGGTCCTAGATACCTGGATCTACTGCAGCAGCATATTATTCCAACTGCTAAGAAGTTGTTAGGTGTGAGATTTGGTGAAACATGGTTTTAACAAGATGGTTGTCCTGCTCACAATGTTGGCCTTACTCGGGAATATCTTGATAATGTATTTCCTAATCGGGTTATAAGTACACGGGGAACTATTTTATGACCAGCTTGATCACCCGATCTTGCTCCTAATGACTTCTGTCTGTGGAGTTATATCAAAAATAAAGTTTACGGGCATGAAAGGACTAATAATTTGATAGAAGGACTTTTCGAACATTTGTTCTAATTTTTTTCGACTGGTAGAATCTTTTTGGTTTTCAGAATGTATTATTTTATTTTAAGAACTTGCTTTTGCTTTGTTTCTCCTTAATATTTTCATTGTAACACGTTGTTAGTGATAAATCTGAGCAGTTGAAAATAAAACGCTCTAATTTATCAGTGACAAAAAAACAAAGAAATAACGTTATAAAAATTTGCGTATTTATTGACCAAATTCCGGTTGCTTTTTGTTCAACATCGATGTTTTTAACATCGATGTTAATAAAATATCATCGATGCTAAAACATCGATACTTTTTTTAAACATCGGAACATCGAACATCGATACAAAAAAAATTATAGGAAATAATTTTTCTGAGAAGATTGCACTTATACCCCACCGTATCAAAGCGGTTTGTTTTCAAAAGCTAGAAAAACCCTCACCGAAAGAAGGAATCTCTAAGCTTTTGGGACCTCTAAGGGTGTGCTCCAATGAGAACATAATTGTTTTTACAGTTTCTTTTGAATGTACTACTCATATTTTTGTTATTGTTTTTTACCTTAAATATTTAATAGCCTTTGTATATCATGTACCGATTATTATTATGAATCTCTTATTTGCATGCCTATTATAAGTACTATGTAACATTAGCAATGAGACTTAAATAAAACAGTTTCTGTGAAGAACGGAATACTCTCTAAAAAAAGCAAAAAAAAAACATCGATGTTTAGAAACATCGATGTTTTTATACCGATGTTTTTTCACCATCGATGTTGAGTTTCGATGTTGACATCGATGTTCAACATCGATGTTTTTTTTCGATGTGCCCATCACTATACTAAACCCAAGCGGCGAACGGTGATCGCACGCCTGATTGTTGGTTGCTCCACTGATAGGTGTGCGGTGTTCCTGCATGTACGTACACTGGCAAATTGGACTTCTTACGGCCTATGTTCGCAGTAGCCTGAAGCGCTCTGTATAGAACCCATTTCAAAAAAAGATAAAAATAAAAAAATACTTTCCAAGTGACTTATTAGACTTTCGTCCACCCTTCCAACACACCATAAGGAAAAAACATTTAAGTGGCCTGGTAGAACATTATATCAGTTGACAAAATATTTGGGGATTAAAGGGGTACCTTAACGGCGTTAGTGCCACTTTTCAGCCCGCGGGCGTTCGAATTTAAAAAAAATACGCAGTGATGTTGTCGACATAATGTCGCATAAAATATTATATGCATCCCGGTCATAACGTGCGTTCAACGCTCTCAGCTTGTAAAAAACCTCGCTTGACGGCCGGTGTTAATATTTCCATGCCGCGGGCGTTAAACAACTATTTAAGATCTATTAGGCACATAAATTACAATTTAAGAAAATATCACAGTTAAAAGGATATACAAATATTTCTGACTATAGTTTTATTCGACAATTTTACTTTGCGCAAATTTAACTAAGCAATTTCTTAAAATATATAAACTAGTATCAATTTCTGGAAATATATTTCCAAAGTTTCAAAAATTTGTTTTAACTTAACATAATTCTTCACAACTTAATAATTTTTTTTAAACTTGGAAAAATTTCCTACTAAAACACAACACGTTCAAGAATATTACCAGTAGAAAAATAATTAGTATGATAATAAATTTTCTGGAAAATTTTGTGTGAAGCAAATTTTTTAACAAAAAGATGAGTGCATAGCACCTGCAAAAATCCCGAACCTACAGAATTTGCCACAGAGTAAGGGATTTTTTGTTTGTTGCTGCACGAATGCTTTTGTTAAAAAAAAATGGCTGATGAATAAATTTTGCAAAATTTTCATCGGAAAATTTCCCTTGTGCAAATTTAACTGGAAATTTTTTGAAATATCCTTGGGACATTTCCAGAACTGTCATTTTTGGCAGTTACGATTTTATAAATAAACATATATATATATGTATCACCTGTCCACATTTGAAATAGATATTCCAATTATGGAGATTTGTTGTCAACTTAAATAAACTTTTACACGACTTAAATAATAAAGATCTCTAAACTTTTTCGCTCTAAACGTACACGTGCTTAACATATTTTGCAAATTTTGTTCTCCAGCCAATTTTTTAAAATTAAAAGCATTCGTACAAAGCACCAAAAAAAAAATCTCTTGCACTGCGTGTTCCGGATTTTTTCAGGTGCTGAACTGTTTTTCTTGAAATTGGCTCACACAAAACTTTCCAGAAAATTTATTATCGTACTAGTTACATTTTCTACTGATAATATTCTTGAACGTGTTGTGTTTTGGTAAGAAATATTTCCAAGTTTAAAAAAAATTATTAATTTGTGAAAAATTATGTTAAGTTAAAACATTGAAAAGATATTTCCACAATTTTAAGAAACTGTTTAGCTAAAGGACCCCGCAAAAATAATTAGTATGATAATAAATTTTCTGGAAAATTTTTTGTGAAGCAAATTTTTTAACAAAAAGATGAGTGCATAGGACCTGCAAAAATCCCGAACCTACAGAATTTGCCACAGAGTAAGGGATTTTTTGTTTGTTGCTGCACGAATGCTTTTGTTAAAAAAAAATGGCTGATGAATAAATTTTCCTAAATTTTCATCGGAAAATTTCCCTTGTGCAAATTTAACTGGAAATTTTGTCAAATATCCTTGGGACATTTCCAGAACTGTCATTTTTGACAGTTACGATTTTATAACATAAACATATATATATGTATCACCTGTCCACATTTGAAATAGATATTCGAATTATGGAAATTTGTTGTCAACTTAAATAAACTTTTACACGACTTAAATAATAAAGATCTCTAAACTTTTTCGCTCTAAACGTACACGTGCTTAACATATTTTGCAAATTTTGTTCTCCAGCCAATTTTTTAAAATTAAAAGCATTCGTACAAAGCACCAAAAAAAAAATATCTCGCACTGCGTGTTCCGGATTTTTTCAGGTGCTGAACTGTTTTTCTTGAAATTGGCTCACACAAAACTTTCCAGAAAATTTATTATCGTACTAATTAAAGTTTCTACTGGTAATATTCTTGAACGTGTTGTGTTTTGGTAAGAAATATTTTCAAGTTTAAAAAAAATTATTAATTTGTGAAGAATTATGTTAAGTTAAAACAAATTTTTAAAACATTGAAAATATATTTCCACAATTTTAAGAAATTGTTTAGCTAAAGGACCCCGCACACCCGTCCATGTAACCCAGACATCGGGCGATATTGGAATTTGTTTGATATGTTGTAGGTCTGGACAAGGGCGACCGAATAATGCGGCCTTAAAGTTGGTGAGACATTTGGTTTGGCTACAGCGGCGTATTAAATGTGGATAAAATATCATTTAAAATTATATTTTTAGAAGAAAACATGCAAATATATATTTCTTTTTTGAAGGATAGTGTAAATGTACATTTGTAGATTTTTTCGCAATGTTTTCTGACAGATTGAGTCAGTGGCGCACCGTAAAACTATTAAAATGCTGTTCATTTTTTAATTAAAAGCACAAATTCAACGACATTATGTGGGTACGTGTTTTGTGTTATTTTATGTTTTTTATATATTTTATAACATGATAAATCAGTGAGGTAACATCTAAATATTAAAATACTACCTATACTTTTGATAATTTGATAATTGAACTTATTAATTAAATCTATGTGCTTTAATAATAGAATCTTACTTATCTACTATTTTGCTTCAATATAAATATTCAAACCCAGTGGCGTAGGGTGACCCATAAATTAAGTTTTTTGTGAAACGTAAGGCGGCTAAGTACCACGAATTTCTAAAGCAAGTAATTGTAATCTAACTAGTGCGGAAAATTGTATTTTTTTTCGCACGCGACTGCCGATGACCCTAAAGCCGCGGAGCGGAGTTCGGGCAAGCAATCAAGGTCGGGAAAGATACTTTACGTATGAAGATATGCGTGCTGTGTATTTTCGTAATAGCCAACATCATTTTTTGGATCAAATTCATTAAAAAAAAAACGGAACAAAATAAAAATGTCAATATATTTTACATCACGCCACTACGTCACAATTGACAACTATGACATACAATAGCTAGCAAATATCAAAATTATAAAAGAGCTTCGAGACGATTTCCAATCAAATTGAAAACCTTTGTGTTAGTTCAAACTACTAGTAAAAAATATTTTAATATTTGGATGTTACACCACAAATTTACCTTTTTATAAAATATACTAACAAAATCTATAAAATATTACAAAATACATACACACCTAATATCATTGAATTGACCCTTTTAATCAAAAATTAAACAGAATTTTAATAATTTTACGGTGCGCCAATGACCTAATCTCATCAGAAAACATTACGAAAAAAATCTAGAAATGGACATTTGCTCTATCCTTTAAAAAATAATTAATGTAATAAATTAAATGTTATTATATCCCACCTTTGATACGCCGCTGTAGCCAAACTAAATGCCTCACCAACTTTTAAGGCGCATTTTTTTAAATCTCTTGTCCAGACCTACAACATATCAAAAAAATTCCAAAATCGCTCGATATCTGGGTTACTTGGGCCGGTGTGCGGGGTTCTTTGCACAAAGTAAAATTGTCGAATAAAATTAGTATGGGTATAGTTGGTTTAAATCTTTGTTTGTTATGGCATATCTAAAAACATACCTTGTATTCTCTTTAACTTACTAGCAGTTATCTGTAGGCGTTTAGTAAAAAATACCGCCCTTAAATTATGAAACATATGCAATTAGTTTAAAATAATTTTGTATACTATAATAAAAAATTAGTAGATCAAACGAACTTATAAGTGAAGTTCGATCTTAATTATACTGTATGCATCTCCATCGAAGATGATTAATTGAAAACTAGTAGTGCTCTACTTGTCGCTAGATGTCACAAGTGTTTAAAGTCGGTATCAAGAAAAAAATACCTGTAATACCGACTCATCTCTCATCAATAACGTATGGTTGTCAAATGTCACTATTCTTTAAAGTCTTAAGTGTCGCTCCCAGATGTCTCTGCTGAAGATGATGGAAAGGGAAAAGAAACTTTTCCCGGGAAAAAGCTTTGTTTGGTTATACAAAAGAAAAAATGGAAGTGTAATCATCTTCGAGGGAGACGCATACAGTATAATTAAGATCGAACTTCACTTATAAGTTCGTTTGATCTACTAATTATACTTACTGCGTCTCCCTCTTCAATGATTAATTGAAAACTAGTAGATGTTTAAAGAAAAGCGACACTTTTAATAAAGGAAAAATAAAAGAATAAAAGTTTTTAATACAAAACTTTAAAACAAAAATAAACAAATAAGACCAACTTATTTAACATAGTAACTTAAAATACTAACTTAATATACTAGTAGCAAATGATTCCCTATCCAATATTGGTCTATCATAAAAATGAGCAAAAACAGAGGAATCTTTTGACCAATTGGCAGTGGAACGTATTACATCTAAGCTGACTCCCTTATTTTTTGCAGTTGAAGTAGCCGCATGTCTTGTACTGTGAGCCGAATAAATCGATGTATCTATACCACTAAGACCTAAACATGTCTTAATCCACCTACTAAGAGTCTGACTTGAAGCTGGACGAAAAGGCTTTTTAAAACTTAAATATAATTGTTTCTTGCTTAGATCTTAGTGATTTAGTACAATCTAAATAAAACAAAAGAGTTGTTGCTGGACACACAACTGGATTAGTGGTAAAGAAAGGAAGCCATAAAAGTGGTTGGGTTTTATTTTTCCCTGCAGTTTTAATGCTATCAGGAATAAAAATTTTTAATCCTTTAGCATCATTATGAATATTGTTGATATTAATAAGGGAGAAAGTTTGGACTCAGTGGGCCGTTACTAAAGCAAACAAAGTTATCGTTTTGTAAGACAATAATTCTAAAGATATAGTATCATTGGGATAAAGATTTTCTAGATATTTTAACACAATAGAAGGATCCCACACCCCCTCATACCTCGGTCTAGTAGGTCTTAAATTAAAAATGCCTTTCAAAAACCTCTTAACCCTATAATCACATGCCAAATCTGGATTAATAAATGAAATCGCAGATCTGTGTGAATTTAAGGTGCCATAAGATGCACCATTCTTAAAACAAAAATTTAAAAAATCAATTAAAATTAAAACCGAAGGATGAAAAGCACTACATTGTTTATTATTACAAAAATTCCACCAATTTTTTAGACCAACCTCATATTGCTTCCATATCGATGGTGTAATTGAGGCCAGAATAATCTCAATTGAATCTTTTTCTAAACCTTTCAATCTAAAAGCTTCGGTGACAAAACTCCTACCACCAGGGAAAGCTGTTTGTTGAGGGGATGTGGTTTCCTGTCAAATGAAAATAATAATTTTTAAAAGGTAAAAGTAACAACTCTGAGCGCAAAAGCTTCTTGAATAATGGAAACCATGGCTGAGTAGGCCAATTGGGCACAACCACAATCCCTACTGCATTATCCTTCTGAATTTTTTGTAAAGTTGACAAAATCAGTGCAAAAGGTGGAAAAGCATAGAAAAAAAAATGTGTCCATGATATAGTAAAAGCGTCAATAGACTCCGCGTCAGGGTCCTGCTTCCAAGAAACAAAACGCTTACATTTGGTATTTAATCGCGTAGCAAAAAGATCAATGTCAGCGGTACCAAACTTCGCAACAATCTTAAAAAATACTTTGAATTTAATTCCCATTCTGTTTCTGTCTGTAAACGTCTGGACTCTATGTCTGCTTCAATATTTAATTTGGACTTTATGTAAGAGGCAAATATCCAACTATGACGATCCTCACACCAAACACAAATTTCTCTAGCAATTTTATTCAACAAAAAATAACGAATACCTCCCATACGGTTAATATAAGAGATAGCCGTTGTGTTATCAATTCGAAGTAAGATCTTCAAATTCAAAGAATGTTTTGAAAAAATTTTCAGTTCAAAAAAGGCTGCCTTTAATTCAAGAGCATTTATATGAAGGCTTTTTTCAGATTCAGACCAATAACCATTGACTCTCTTATCCCCACATATAACATCCCAACCTGTTAAATCATAATTATCTTTAATAATCTCCTCATAACTGCTGTCAATATTTTTTATCCACCGCTGTAAGTCATTAGAAACAAAAGGAGGAATAGCCATAAGAGAATCATAAGAAACATTAGACAATATTAATGCTAAAAATTTAGCCCTTTCTAATTTTTTTAGGTGCAACAAACCATACCTAATGGCAGGACAAGCTGCCACCAAAACATCTATTAAAGTAGAAAAATATTTGATAGTGCAAGACTCTAAAGACAATTTTTTTTGTAAAAATGATTTAATGCTGATACGCTTTTTGGTGGTCAAATAGATGGTCATCTTTTGTGAATTGAAAATAAAACCTAAATATGTACAACTCATCCGAGGTTCAAGTACGCTTTTAGTATAATTTATAATGAACCCTAAATTTTCCAGGATTTTTATAGTCTCCTGTACATTCATCAAACAAGACTCAAAGGAATCTCCAAATAATAAAAAATCATCCAAGTATATTGAAGATATTAAACCCTTCGATTTTAAATAATATAAAATGGTTTTCATAATTTTTGTAAAAATCCAAGGCGCCGTACTCAAACCAAATGGAAGAGCTGTCCATTCGTAAAGGATTCCATCAAAAAGAAATCTTAAGTATTTTTGATCAGAAGGAGATATATTTAACATTAAATAAGCATCCTTTAGGTCTAAACTTGCCATAAAACAGTTTTGTGAAATTAATTTGACAACAGTTCGACGATCTTCAATTTTAAAATGCTCTGTGTGTAAAAAAGAATTAAGCTTTTTAAGGTTTATGACTAGTCTATTTCCCCCACTTAACTTGGGTACAATAAAAACACTTGATGAGAATTGATCCTTATGAGGTGTACATTTAGTAATTGCACAAAGTCTCAGAAGTTGATTTATTTCTGTTAAAATCAAGTTTTTATCAGTCACTGATCCAGTAAAATTACCAGGTACTGTGTGTTGGTGTGGTTTATGCACAAAAGGAATTTTATAACCCCTTACAGTATTTAAAATAGTTTGGTCATTAGTTATTTTAGACCAAGAATCTAAATGTCTGGATATATTTCCAGCCACTATACCTACCTCAGGCTGACAGATCACTTTTGGTGTTTGTATTTGTTGTTCCTCCTTTGATAATGATTGGATGGTCTTAACATCAATTTTGCATCTTTAATTTTATCTGCAAAATTCTTTCCAAATAAAAAAATATCAACAGAGGTCTCCAAGATGTTTTTTTGCAGATCTTGCTCAAAACAACTCACCAATAAATTTTTTCTAATGTTAGATTCGTGTTTATGTAAGTTTAATAACAACCGTGCTGCATCATTCTGGATTTTCTCTTGATGATGCTAACGTTGTTAGTGAAACGCGCGTCGAGTGCAAAAAAGTGTAGTTTTGGTTTTTGGAAAACAATCATAATTTTGTTTTTTTTTGAAATCTCTGTTTACTGCATAGAGTTTAGATTTAGCAATAGCAATAATCGCATATTATATATTTTTCAGTTTGATATAAAATCGTAGTGCGATTCTTAAAAATACCCATCACATAGAGATACACGCCACGATTTTATATCGACCTTAAAAATATATAGACTGCGGAAAACAGAAATCCAAATTATTTTTTACTTTTTAGTTCAATTTTTGACTAAAATCGTTTAACTTAAAAAAAAATATTAATTTTATTTTTTATGTTTTAGTCTTAATCAATCCTTTTAATAGTGTATTGTTACTGGATCAGATCATAAATATGACAACCGCATGTCGCCAATCATAACTCTGAAAACCGCATGCTTTTGCATCCTTTTTCTTTAGAAAATTCTGAATTTACCACATTTACACCCCTGAACCACAGCGTAATATTAGTAGACTATACGTCAATCACACCCTACCCAAGATTTTTTTTTATGAAACCAGAAGAAATCATAAATCTGAAAACCTAGTGTATTGTTATTGGATCAATTCATAAATATGACAACCGCTTGTATGTATCTGCTTTGGTTTCAAAGTTATGAATTTTCCCTCTCTACACATCTCAACTACCCCCTACCTCCATTTTTTTTATCATTAAATTATATTTTCCCCAAAACAAATCATAAATCTGAAAACTTAGTGTAATGTTACTGGATCAGATCATAAATATGATAACCGCATGTATGTATCTACTTTGGTTTCAAAGTTATGAATTTATACCCCCTTTACGCACCTCAACCAGCCTGTATCCCCGATATTTTGGAAACAGTTTGTACAAACACACAGTGATAAATCTACTAGGGGGAATGCATGCTCCAGTGTGCCACAGGGTTCCATTTTAGACCCGCTATTTTTACACATTTAACATAGCAAAATGTTTAGAATTTTTTGGAGTCTATAATTACTGCGATGTTACGCAAGTTAAATTCAACTTTAATTTTAAAAACCTTGTTCTAGCTGAACAACAAGTTAACTCTGATTTGAATAAACTGCGAGAACTCGACGAAACATCAGCTTTCGATCAATCCAGCAAAGTCAAATATTTTGGTATTTGGTACAAATAAAAATATTGCTGAAAACACTCTAAAAATCATATTATCAAATCACGTTTTGTTATTCACCAGTTCCAATCGAAATCTTGGTTTGATTCTCGACACGGGTCTTAGATTCTCTAATTATGTGATAAAATATCTTAAATGAAAAACTTAAAATTGAACTTTGCGATATATTTGTCCTATATGACTTTACATTTAGTGATGCGGTTGATGATCCATGTCTAACATTAGAAGATAAAGAAAGAATTCAGAAGGTTCAAAAGAGTTGTCTTCGTTTTGTGTTTGGAGTCAGAAGATCAAATAGAATCTCATATATACGAAAAACAACAAATTGGCTGGACATTGCCAGTAGATAAAAACTTCATAGCGCATGTTCGTTTAAAAAAATTAATTTTTGCAAAACTCTACCGTACTTTAAGGAAAAATTGTATTTGTATTGATGTATACAATCTTGGTTTGAGACTAAAGGGCAGATTGACTATACCTCTTCATCGAACAGTTATTTTTAATTGGTTCTTTTCTTACAACGTCTGCAAGATATATAACGAAATTCCATCTGCTTTGAAAAATCTTCCTCCAAAAAAATTCAGATTTGCCTATCGTTGTCACCTCTTTCATACCTTATAATATTGCAGAAAGTAAATATATTGGAAAACAAAAATATTTCTATAGTAGATTACGAAAGTTACATTCTATATACTATTAAAAAATTATATAAGTTTGATAAAAAAATTCACAATGAAATAGTTAAAACACTTATGGTGGGATTTACTAAAAAGGTTTAATCTATTTTAGAACGGTCCTAGGTGTAGGTGAAATTTTTGGTTTCAATCATTTTAAACCAACCCTCCTTGAGTTTTGGACATATTTTGATTTATAAGAAGAATTTCAATAAATTTGTTTACTGAATATTCATTTTAACACAATTTTCTGTTGGATTTAGGAGGAAATTTTCAATTTAGAAGATTTTATACCCACGCGGGGTTTCAATAGTAAACACTCTGTAGAATAAGTTAACATTGGGGCTATATGTCACTCTAATTAAAACTTACTTTTGTTACTTAATTTATCCAATCAATACTTGATGTCACACAACCGTTTAGATGGGTAATAATAAAATAAGGAGTAGATTAATTTTGTATTTATTTAAAAGGTGTTTTTATTTATGAAATTTATTAAAAAACTTAAATGGAAGTTTTGTTTACATTTCTGTCACTGTCGAAATATCAGTTTAAAAATATTAGCGCTGCGTTCAATCACAAACAGCGAGTTCGGATCTTTTACCTCTGCTTGCACCTTGGCTTGCATCAACCTCTACTGATAAAAGCTACAGCTTTAAAATGAGTGGGCTTTGAGTAAGGAAAGTTTTTTTGACTGAGCTTTTAGATAACCTCAATGTATTAGTTTCAGTTTTTTTCATAAGTGACCTTCACTTATGTTTGTTTTGCCTTGTAGTACCATCATAAATATGTTTTTTGTGCTGAAGACGGGTTCAAAATATGGCGTTTTTCTGGTCAAAATAGGTAAATAAGGTAAATTAATCCTTGTAAAAACGGTTACTTAAGGAAATTATAAACGAACTTATTACAAAATTCCACAAAACAATCGTTTCTGGGGCTTATAAATTTAAACCACCCCCCTGAGGTGATATAAAAAATCACCAACTTTATAACCTCAAACACAAATAATGAAGCTATTATGTGCCAAATTTTTCACGTATTCACCATTTTCCATTTTCAAATCTGTCAAAAAAATTAGTTTTAGTGCATTTTCTCCTAAAATATGGTGTATTTTGAGAAAAAAAGCTGTTTTTTCAGTGGTATTTTGCAATAACAATACAAAATAATCAATAACTTTGTGTCTTTTCTATATGGGTAAGTGTTTTTTGAAAATTGGTTTTAAAATTTAGTACCCCTCCACAGGTGTAAATATTTAGACCTGTGGGGGGTACTATTTTAGATCTTAGTAAATCTCACTGTTAGAATTTAAGTTTGTTCCTTTTTTTATTCCCAAATTTAAATTTGTATTAACTTTAAAATGTAGGTTTAGGAAATGTATTGTACTATATATTTATGAAATAAACGAGCCTAAATATAAAAAAATAATAGAATTGCTTGTTTCATATACATTTATGATTCTTTAAAGAACCTTAACGAACCTTAAACTTAGTCTCTAAAATAATATTTTTTTTTATTGATAATTTGTATCAATTTATTAAAAAAATTATAAAACCTTAAAAGCCTAAAGCTTAAGAAAAATTTAGGGCTAAAAATAGAAAAGTATATCTCGTGATTTTATTGTTAAGTTAAATTAGATCTTGTATTTCAATGTATAATATCTTAAGTTTTTATATTTTTCGTTAATAAAATTATCTTTATTTTGTCATCAGATCTAAATTACTATGCCAAATTTGATTAATATTGAATCGCAAGATTTGATAGACAGCCAGGCGCTGTGAAGTTAAATAAAATCGTTTAAAAAGGGCCTACACACAGAATCAACGTGAATAGTACTACTTATCTGCATGAAAGCCGTGTAAAATAACTAGAGTTTTTTCTAATCTAAATTTACACTTGTCCAAAAATTGAATTTAAATATTCCGTGTAAGTTTACTTTTTCTACTTAATTAATATAAGTAATACTAATATTATAAGAAATATCTTCCTGTATCTCCTAAACAATTCTAATTATAATTGTTTATTTGTTCAGCACATTCGGTTTTTGTTGACTGGCAGTTTACACTATAAATAATGGAATAAAAACCGGTCAAGCAATTGTAAAGATTTAACAAGAATGTATTAACTACCGACGAATCGTAAATTGTTAAAGATTGTGACATCACTATTATTACAGCAGAAGCAATAAACATACATTTTTCGAAATTCCGAGAAATTAACAATCAGAATTGTACATCCTAGGCGGTTTTCGCTATTACTTATGAGCTTTTTTATAAAAAACACATCAGCCAAACCAATTCAGGCCATAGTTATAATCTAGACCAATAGTTTTCAGCAAACACTGCGGTAGTTATTATAAAATGCCAGTAAATCGGCACAAATGACCTCGACCGAACCAAATTCAATGAAAGAGAAACGCTTAGCAAAAATTATCATCGATCCTTGAATTTCTTTTCCAAGGTTCCGAGGCTCTTAGAAAAAAGAAAATGCTGAGTAGCCAGAAATCGACTCTGGGGGGGGGTTTCATCGTTTCATAAAAATCAACTATGGCAGATTTTAAAAATTAGGTAGGTGCCTATTGCTTGAGCCCTTGAACTAAAGGGAGGGGAGAGGGGCAGTTTAATAGTTGTTGAGTTAGATTTGTTTTAAAATGAACCCTTAAATGCGTCGCAGGCAAAATTAAAAAAAAAATACACTAAACTGCTATTTTTTACGCGCTTAAAATGTTGTTGACAATTGTAACAATATTTAATATTGGTAATAATAATAAAAACTTTGACAAAAAAACAAAAAATTCTTTAAAAATTTTGATCTCTTAGGTTTTTTGTAAAATAATTTTGGAAAAGTAGATTGTGTTAGATGCCAAGAAGGGGTGGGTTGCGGTGGTATAAATATATTTGTTGCCAAATCATAAATGCTTCACAGATGAAAATTTTAAGAAAAATTATACCAAGAATGCCATCTATTACACGTTTTGAATGCTGGTGAGAAATATTCCATAATTAAATTAAAATTGTTGATAAAATGAATGATGTCATAGCACCGCCGGTAAAATTTCCAAATTTAAGATATCACACCAAACACACGTCACAAACCGTAGTAAAGGGTCCAAAAAGTGGTGGAGATATAGCTCTCCCTGGGGCCCTTAATAATGATTAATTTGGGGGGGAGTTTAACCCCAACCCACCCACCCCCCCTGGCTACGCCACTGACTAATGGACAACCTAACATCGCCCGACCTCTTAAGTAAGGTTTTGCTAAATCAAAAAAAAAGTTATTACCATAAATTTTACTCTAGGAAATAATAGTTATTTACCTCACTAGTGCGGAAAGTGATACTTTACCGCACGCGACGGCAGGTGATCAAACGATGCGAAGCGGAGTTTGGTTAAGCCGTCAAGGGCGGTAAAGACACTTTACGCAAGAGTTAGGTACAGGATTTTACCCATGAGCATATAGAACTTCAAAAAATAATTTTAAAACTATAAAAATATGTATTATGTAGTTCAGCACTAATATTTAAGGTAAGCTATATCAGTAATGTAAAATTTTACTTTACAGTACGTCGTTTGGTAAAGTAAAAGTATATAAAAATTTCAATAAATATAATTTATATGTAAAATCAGCCCAAATAATATGAACTTCTTATAACTATTCTACATTACAGGAAGCTAATATAGAAACTTCGGTTTTGTTAAGATTTTTAGATAAAATAACGTAAAATTTTAAAAAATTGTTATGATTTTATTTTACATTACGCCGTGCTGCAAAGCAAAACTCTATAGAAGTTTCGATTTACATACGATTTACATAAATGTAACAAAATCGTATAATTTTACTTTACAGCAAGGCGTGCGGTTAAGTAAAACTATATAAAATTTTCAGTTTAAATATAATTAAGTAAAGTAAGATCATAAGAATTTAGTATAATTATATAAAATCTTTAAATTAAACCTTAAGCACGGCGTGCTGTAATGTAAAATTATAAGAATTTTATATTATTTGGCGTTATTTTACATAAAAATTATTATTAAATTGTGTGTAGTGTCCTGTAGTGTCCCTAGAAGCCACAATTTTTTTTTTTGAGTTGGTAAAAATTTTGGTCCCTGTTAAAGGCACCCTGTTCACAGGAAGGATGTTTTTTTGTATATTAGACTAGGAGGTAATAGCATATATTACCAAACTGCTGAGTTTCAAGTGTGCAGTTTAAGTTATTTGGGGGATAATCGATAAACACATTTTGCCCCCTTGTAGCCCCTAGTGGTACTATTTGTCATTTTTTAAATTTATATTATATATTATTTCTGGGAGGCCAATAATTTCATTACTATAGGTCGAATCATTCAAATTTAAAAAAATATTTTGATACTCCAACACTTTTTGACTGCAGCATTTTTGACGTTGTTCACAACAGGTTTTGTAAAACCATCATCAGAAAGCCGAAAATTTGACTCTATGTCCCTCAACTAAAAGGGCAATAGTTTTAGATGCACATGACTAGCTAATTAATAGTTAAAAACATTTAAAACCCAGACTATTTTCTCTTCAACACATTATGCTTATGACAAGGATTTTGGCAATTTTGTCACAAACCACTGTAGATCAAAACGTGTTTGGTATTTTTCAAATCAGATAGAAATGTTGAGTTTTTTTTTCAAACAAATTGCGGTTTTTAAAATTCGAATAATTCGCGCAAAAGAAGATTCTAAGATTGTTCTCTCAACGAAGATAATTTCTCTTGATCAATCGGTAGAATTTTACCGGAATGTAGATTGATTAAAATTCTATTTTTATTTAGATTCTTAGAAGAATTTCCTTTTTTAATTTTTAATCAGATATTTGCATAATTAAAACTAGCGGTTCGTCATTTGCGACGGTAGTCTCAAATCCTATAAGTGGCTATTCGGGACACCTGAAGAAGATCTTTGAAAACCATGTGGTTTGCGATATAATTTGTTATATTTGTCTTGCTTCTGCTAATTTTATATTACATTTTTATTTCCCTAATACCCGGTAGACAAATTAATTATTTATACAACCTTCAGTTGTAAAAGCTTCTTGAAACAGTCTTTAAACATCTGCCTCCAGTGTAGGCTGCCTAAAAAGTTGTCTGCTACCGTGCACCGTCGACAAATTGCTACTTGGGTTGGGAGTCCCAGGACGTCCATTCCTGAAAGTCATAAGATTCTTGTGCGATGGATCCCATCTCTTGTGCGATGGGATCTATAATCCAATTTTTTGATGAGCGGACTAACGTCGTTTCTGCCTCTGAAAACGTATTTCTTTGATGAAGCAAGAGTTGAAACAACCAACTACATGTCTTTTTTTTACATATTTATTGTCGCTGTCTAAAACAAGGTATCAAATGGAGATCCAAAAAAATGACGTCAGTAGGCTCATCAAAAAATTGGACTATATCATTTCCTACGGTCGAAAGCCAGTTTAAGAAAAAAAAATATCAAGAAAATACTTCTTTATTGCGCAAGCGTCACTAGATTCGACGCTGTTCCCCGGTTTCGGATCATGCGATCGAGAACGTATGATTTTCATGAGATCCATAAGATCGGATAATCGCTCAAGAATATAACGTTTTCGTCCATGTAATCATTTGCGATAGGCCCATGCCGCTTCCTGTTCAAGAATACGCGGTCAGGTATACATTTTTCGACATTCATCACGCACTGTAAAAAAATGGTTTTGGGAAAAGGACGATTTTCTACATTAAGTCTTTAATCCACCATTTTTCATTCTCTTCTCCTGCGATACACTAATAAATTAAAATAAATTAAGAGGGCTAAAATTTAATAAAGTAAAATTGCGCTTGTAGTGGTTATTTTGGCCCTAAATTTTGACGACAAATCAATTTTATTTAAAAAAAAAATATTGTTTTATTTCAGAGACGAAGCTTAGAATTGGAGTTCCTTAGTGATACCTTGTTCGTTTTTTGCTTCCGTTGCCAAGTGTATTAGTAGTACTAGTAAACATGCTTTATTCTCCAAGATAATCCTATTCACAAAGCTTTATCTAATTAACAAAATTTAAACTAAAATATATAGTAAATCACATATAGTAACTTTGGTTACTGACTAGGTAAAGCCTATTTGAGGAGTTTGATTATATAGTGACTAGGTTTAAACAATAATTAAAAAGTTATATGTTATAAGATTTTAAACATTAAAGACAAAAAATACAGACATTTTGGTAGAATATATAAAAATGACAATTGTCTGTTATAAACAAACAATCAGTCAAAAAAAGTCTATAACGGTCATAAAGCAAAAAGGGAAATAAATAAAATTAATATTAACAAGTAAATAAACAAGAGACAATTCAAAACAATGATGGCAGAAACACTTGTGAAGTTGAACAATAGATGTCTTTTATTACCAATTTAAAAAGAAAAAATGAACTACTCCTTTATTAAACAAAATGCCACACGTCTTTTAGCGTGTCACTAATTTTGTTTAATCGGTGGTCTATTGTGGCTTTGACGAGTAAAATAGGTAGATTGGTGGGAGGGAAATAGGTTAATATTTTTATGAATTAAACTTACAGATTCTAAGATAAAGAGACACGGCAATGTAAGGATCTTGCAATTGACAAAGAGAGTGTAGGACGAGGTGTAGGCTATTGAAAATTGGCGAAACGTACCATATTTAACCAATATTGCACAAAAATAACAGAAAAGACTTTCAATCATTAGGGTTATTTTGGTCAGGCTTTTGGGCAGTCTATTGCCCTACCTTTATTCTGCGCAGGCGCATTAGCACTCTGTCAGGCTCTTATCTCAATTAAAGGTAACTAGAGGTGCTAATTAGTGCCGAATACCAAGCAAACCTACCAAACTTGGTGTGATTCTGTGAAAGTTTTTAGGTTAGAATGTGTGTGTTTTTTTTTTAAATTGGCTAATTTTTAAGCCAGAATAGAACAAGAATTCGCCGTCAACGAAGTCAAAGAACAAGCTGGATTCCAGGCAGGAAGATCAACAGTGGATCACCTTTTCTGTGTAACACAAATTCAAGAGAAAATATCGGCCTTAACCAAAGAGGTCCACCTATTATTCGTAGACCTGAAAAAAGCTTACAACAGCGTTCCAATGGTTAAACAAAGCCATTAAGGAAATCTACAGAAACTCTCATATAAAAATAAAAGTCGGAAACACACTTTCCAACGGTTTCTTTACAAACAATGCTTAAAGCAAGGCTGTTTCTTATCTCCTACTCTTTTCAAAATATTTTTAGAAAAAGTGCTGCTAAAATGGAAACATAACTGTAGTAATATGGGTATCCCGCTTAACGACAACATCATCTATAACCTAAGCTTCGCAGACGATCACGTGGTAATGCTGGAAGACATTGATGATCTTGAATATATGACCAGAAAGCTAGTAAAAGAATGGGCGAGTTTGTAATATCATTGATGAAGTAATCGATGCATCAAACAAATTTTTGAAACGCTCCGATACCATCAAACGCGTTCTTTTGGATTTTGGATGCAACCAACTTGATGCCAACAATTGCAATCGGCTCCGATGGATGATGGCAATTGATGGGTGGATTAATCATCAGTGATGCCTGTCACAATCAGATGTTCACCTTTTAAATGAATTTCAGATGATTTTAAAAGCTTGCCTAATATAGCAGATGGGGACTAGAGATCAACGTATCTAAAATAGAATACATGTGCGTCGGCGAACCCCAACAAAAACTACCACTGGAAACTGCTCAAACTGTTAAAGGATGCGAAAAATACAAATATTTGGGAGTGAAGATGTCAAATAGTGGAACGCTAGATGAAGGTATCAAAGATAGAAATACCCAAGGAAGAAAAGCAATATCTATGCTAAACAGTGTCCTATGGGACAATCATATCTGTAAAACAAATAAACACTGAATATATAACACAATTATAAAAAGCATTATGTCTTATGGAAGTGAAGTAAGGCAGCTAAAGGATAGAACTGTTCGCACACTCGAAGCCAGAGAAATGGATTTCTGGAGGCGTGCTGCAGGAAAATCTAAAGCGAAAATAATAACTAACAACATAATTCATATGGGTATAAAAAGGACAATTGTTGACGACATAAGAACACAACAGCTAAAATGTATGTCTGACGAGAGACTGCCAAAACAGATCCTAGATTGGAAGCCAGCAGGAAGACGAAAAAGCTGAAGGGACAGGGAGATAAGTGACCGGAGACTGGAAGAGGATCTCTGGTTGGATAGAGATCAATGGCGACTGGGCATCGGAAGACTTCGAAGAGCGTTCTGAAGCCGATTTATAAATATATGTGAACAGTAGTAGTGTGGAGAAAGAAAAAACAACGAAAAGATAAGATAATATTTACCGCCAAACATTATTTTTGAGTACGTTTAAAACCACTATTTTTATACCTTTATTTACGGTAAAGGTAAGTAAGAGTAACGAAATTTGCCGTTAAACTGTCTGATCAAAATCACCCTATTATTTTAAAATAAGAACCCAAATTATCAAAAACCCTTTCATTGAGATAGAAGCATCTTGTACAAATTTAATGATTATAAATGATCATTTATAAATAAACTAAATAAAAAAGTAGATAAACAAATCCCTACCTAATTAGAAAAGTAAATAAAATATAAAACAAACATGTCATTTAACAATTATAATAATGGACCATAAAATCCTTGCTAATAGAATAAGCAAATGCAGCAGGTAAACATGCTTTTGTAGCGGTTTGTCGAAGGTATCTATCTGTATAGAAAAATTTAGATATTACCATAAAAATAATTAATGACAGAGAATAATACATTATTTAATAAAGAAAATCCGCAATAATATTATATAATATTAGATTTATAAGATAATAATTTAACATAATAATTCAGAATATCCTGATGCAGGAATAATTAAAAACTATGTATATATTACGCAGCGCATCTAAATAATTTTTGCGGCGCCAAGGCGGAACTATGAAAACGAAAAAATATGAGGAACTATATCAGTACCATTAATTTTAAAATTTTTGACGAAGAAACGCAATACTAAAGTAAAAAAATACCAAATGCTTCATCATATTCAAGCCAAAATAATAGGTTTATTCTGTTTTGTGTAATGTAATAATGTTTTACTTGATCTACTTACATATACATGGGTGAATATCAAAAATTGCCACCTTCCAGGGTAGAAATTTAAAAAAAAATTGGTTAAAATAAAAAAAAATATATTTTGGGAAAATATTGGGTTGGCGGCTAAAATTTCGCAAAATTTAGCGCACCCCAATACGTCGCCGGATAAATATCGCGCAGCTCTAAATCGCGCAGTATTAAAAATCGCGCTAGCTTTTCGACCACACTAGAAGCTCGAAATATAAATCTTTAAATAAAGGAGGAATTTTTGTGTTCGGTTGTGTCCGTTTGGGATGGGTTGGGTCGTTATTTTACGTCTTTTCTACTTTAAGCACAGATAATCCAAAATGTTCAATGTTTTAATTTGCATTTTTAATTTAAGATATTTTTAACGGTATTGGGGTGCGCGATTCAAGAGCTGCACGATTTGAACCTTGCGCTCAAAATTTTGCGACAGTTTGGCCGTCAATCAAAATATTGCTGGGCGGCAGTTTATTTGAACACCGACCTGTCTTTTTTGCCTTTCAGGAGAGATTCTTTTTTAGTACAAACTAGAGAATTGTTTTGTTTAAAAAAGGCAAAGTTTTATGTAACCATTTTACTTAAAACTTACAGGTATCTACCTCTCCTGGGGTACATTCACTTAAAGCATCAGGGGTCGTTGGGCGTGCTCTAAAGGTTCAGATCAAACACTGGGTGAAAATTACCCGCGTTCAGATTTGATGAAAATATCGTCCGGCGATTCGCCTTTTACGCCCTGCTACAGGAGGTGGTTGAAAATCGCTTGTTTTGCACAGTAGGTTTATAAACAGTTAAACCGTACCAAAATCAACCTTTTGAATTATTTTTCATTTTGAAAATTTTATTTTCGACCAAAAAGATGCATATCCATGGAACCAAAGGGAAGGAGGACAAATTTTGGTTTAAAAGTCAGCGATAATTTTTGTTTTGGCATATCGTGTACTAGATTGCTGAGCAAAAATAATGGCCATTTTCAATACAATAAATAATCAAACTATTGCCTTTTAATAAAAAATCACATGTACAGGGTGATTTAAATTGGGAACTTTTATATGTGTACGGGTACTTCCAGCGGAGATAGAGAAAAACCAACCCGCCTTTGCGAGACTCATATTTCAAGACAATATTTTTGGTTAAAACCGCATTTTGATATGTCCACCCATCTCATCTAAGTTACCTGTACAATTTAAAAAAATCAAAACTCCTTTGATATATTCAAATAATTGTTTGACACATATATATATATGAGCTTAAATATACGTCCTTGCAATGCTTTCGGCGTGCACAACTTTGTAAGCAGGATGTCCTCTATACCTTTCTCTTTTACTCTTTTATGACTCTTATTGTCTCTTTCTGGTGTCAAAGCTTAGCGGTTCCGCACATGCGAGGCCATCGTCATCGGTTAACCAACCAAAATTCAGAAAGACAGCTGTGCAGTTGTCAAAATTTTTCTATATGTTTACGTTTTTAGAAAATCAGTATTTTCTATTTTTAAATAAATAAATACATGAATAAAAATAATTCTTACGTATTTTTTTCTTCAAATTAAAAAAAAAATAGCTACCAACCTGTGGAACTTCGATTTTGTTGTTTGGCGGCATCCACAAACACAACACGACCTTTTATGCGGCGACATCTTAAGTTCCAAGATATAAACAGTTTTTATTATAACTCCTAAAATCTTTCGCGTAACCAAGGATTAAAAATATTACAATAAAAAAATTTGCATAAACGCAAACGCGGAAAACGACTACGTGTGATCAAAACAAATCAACAAAAATGGCTTCTCGACCGAAGGGCGAAGAAGAAGGTCGCGAAACCGGCCGCCTCGTAAAATTTTCGCGCATGTGCATAGGCGCGGAGCTAAGACGGCTCCGCGGCTTGCTAGATTTTAGATCTTGCTTACAAGTTTGGCCTATATGGTTTTACATCAGTATAACGTGAGAGGTATAAGAATAACACATTGGTGAGCTATTTGACAGAATCTACTTCATTAGATATACCAACCTGACTAATTATGAGGCTTAAAGAATTAATTTCAAACTATTGAAGTTTCTTATATAGAAGCCTCAATTTCCGCCCGTTCCAATTATTTAAAAGAATTAGGCTACAACTTCCATGCAAATCGTCAACGCACCGAGAAAAAAATTAGAAAAAACTAAAATTAATTTTTGAGGTTATCTTGTTGTTCGTCCATCCAGTTCACATTAAACCAACGTTCGGCGATTTATCCATGACGTCATCCACTCGGCAAAACGTCTAGCCTGACGTTTTAAACCGAACGTACCCCTGGGCCTTTATTCTTGACGTGAGAGAAAATCTACGTTTTCGTATATTTATACGTTTCTCAAAGCAAATCGCTGTTAAGAGTTGCGCGAAAGCCAAATAAACACGAAAGGCCGATATCTGAAAATAGACACTTGTTTATTGGTCATGACATGAGGTGCCCATTGGTATACGTAGAATTTTCCGGCTGGAATATTTCTGTCTTGTACATTTTACTTTTATGCTTTCTTTGGTTCGGACGTTCATATTCCCAAACTATTGATTTTTTTACTCTGGTCGGCAAAACTCGCTGCGTATACGTTAGCAACATGCGGCAGACGCTATACAACGTAGGTTAGCGTCATATCTGAAAGTTATACATACTCAGTGGCGGTCCCAGGGGGGGAAGCGATCGCCCCCTTCTTCAGAAAAAAGTAGACAACAAATATGCTGGTGGTAATGCAGATTTGGAAAAAATCCGGGTTTTTTATATAAAACCCAACCCACTAGGCTGGGTTTACAAATGGGTTTAATTGGTTTTTTTATGGTTTCCTTTTTAAATTATATACAGATTGTAGTTCTTCTTTCAAATTAGGACTTATTCTCGCGATCGTTTATCAACTATAAAATACGACATAAAAATAGGTGGAATAAAGAAATCGACAGTTTTTTTGTTTGTTAATAAATCAAAGCAGTTTTGGTTTAGTTTGACCAACGCTTTTTTTTATACTTTATATAAACAAACCTTAAGAAAATTATTTTTCGTGTGTTATTTTTGGTGTTTGTTTTGTGTTTGTGTTACTACAGGTTATTAATTCTAAACCATTTTTTAAGCAATTTGCATTGTTGCCCAACTAGTGCAGCATCCAGTGAAAGACATGGTCTTATTTGGAATAATAAAATAAGAAATTGTTTTGGATTAGAAAAAGATTTGCAACTGGTCAAAGTTTATCGAATCTTAGGATCAGATTTAAACGACTCGTAATAATATACCTATTTTTACGTTTATTTATTTTATCAACAATGAAAATATCCACTTTTAAAAAAGCTCTAAGTGGGTTTAAACCAAAAAAAAAACCACCTGGGCTTTTTCGGTTATCCACTGGGCAACCAACTCTACTTTAAAGACATTCTATAATTCCTCCACAGTCTCACAGAAAAAAATTGGGTTCGGTCTGGCTGGCAGGTAGTTTATCTATGCACAGTATTTTGGGACAGTTTGACCTTCAATTCGTCACACCAAGAATAAACCATCGCATGAAGTACTTACCGCGAAAACCACGATATTGGAAATACAGAACAGTATTTTCTATTTATTTATAAACAAGTTTTAGACAAAATCATTTCGGCCATAAAAAAAATAACTTTTGACCTGAACATATTCATACCAAGTTTTGTACAACGTGAAGCCAAAATCAAGGCAAAATTAACTAAATTTGTTTCTAAATACGATAAACTGTTTGATTAATTCAAAACACAAATTATTGAACTTTTATTGGGGGAAGTCAGTATTTGGAAACAATATTGTTTAGAAATAGGCAAAAGCTTAAATCAAAACATACCTGATAACATTTTCAAGGCAATGAACAAGTGTGTCAATATTTTTCCAAAGTAGGGCATAAATTGCGGCGCTATAACACCTTTGAAATTTACGGTATTATAGTTTCATTTTGTGTTAAAAGTGGCATTTGTAGTGTAATTTTCTTAAAAAATTTTCGCCTGCTGCGCTTTCAAACCATTGATATACTTACAATTTTAGTTTAATTTTAAATAAAAAAATGCATTTTTAGTGCCATGTTCTTAAAAATTTTCGCATGCGGCGCTATGATACCGGTCTAATTTAACTCAAAAATCGCATTTTTAATGTAATTTTCTCAAAAATTTTCGGCGCATTTAAACAGTTTTTAAAATAAAAAATGTATGAAATAAACAACCTAAAATCCCCCGCCTCCCTAGAGAGGTCAAATCCGCGCTTGTAGTTACTAAGTATATTTTGCATATATTGATATGTTCCTCATAAAGGCAATGCTTTTTATCCTAGTTTTTTTTTCTTATCGAAACCGCCCCCCCCCCTTTTCAAATGGCTGGGACCGCCACTGACATACTAAAGACGTGAACTTGATGAAAAAACTCAACGGAAACAAGCGGAAGTCTTTGTTTTCTTACAGATATAGAGAGACCTAACAACATATGTATAAACCTGCTTTCTCTAATTGTTAAAAACAATTACAGGAGAAAGCTATAATAAGTTTACCTTTCAAAAGACTTTTTTTCTGCAAAAGCAACAATTTTTTTCTAAAAAAAAATAACCTGGATTGACAACTAAACTGATATAGCGACACCTTTGGTCGATTACTATAAGTGGGGATTTCAAATCGATTTACGCCGACCAGGAGAAGAGAGTGAAAAAAACTGGTGACAACAGTGAAAGCCCTTAAGAAAGTAAAGAAGCTGTGTATTGATTATTTATATTCTTATAAAAAAGAACAGTACTTATGTTATTAAAAAATATACAAAACCCAACTCCCAAATAATACTAAGCTAAGTACAATTTTTAAAAAAATAACTCGTGGTGGTTAGACGCCAGGAGGAGTAGATTGTTGTCCTATTTAAATTTTTTTGACAGGTTATATTTATTTTTTTTAAATAATGTTATATATTTCAAATCTTCTTTTCTTTAAGACCCTAACAAATATACTTTAAATATTAACTGGAGAAGACAAGGTATAGTGCATATTAATAAACACAAACGGGTGATTTACGCCTTCAGTAAATTAATAATGATGATTGACTCTTTCTTACTCGAAAAATCCAGGTTACAATATATCTTCTTACAAAATTTCATCCAAATCGGTTCCGCCGTTCTGACTTAGTTGGGGGACAAACATACATACACATTTATATATATATGAGTAGGATTTATTCTCCAATATTTTGAAAATTGTTAAGGTATTGATTTACGGTTTTAAAAAAGCTACCTTTTGTATGAATGAATGTATATTTTGTTCTTTAAAATTAATACAATTTAAGCTATTAACCTGCTTAGTTACTTTAAATAACGCAGAGCTCGTTTTCGCCTCGCGAAAGGCACTATTTTTACGTTATAATGACTCATGTACGGCACTGATCATGTAGTGACTTATGTCGTTTGGCGTATTTTTTCCTTATCTTTACGAAAATTATTGCAGTTTTCTTTTAATTTGTATAGAATTTTGCTGTTTTGACACAATTTTTACGTTATAATGACTCACGTACGGCACTGTGTCATTTTGCGTATTTTTGCCTCATCTTTAACTTTAAGGTACGGAAATATCAACTGAAACTTTTTGTATCATTTTTTGCAGAAAAACAGGTGGGACAATTTTTAACCCACACTACCGTTGTGGCATTCATTTTGAGTGATACGTCTGAGAACATGTTTTACTTTTTCCCAAACAAAGCGGAACGTGACATACACTGCAGAGCCAATTTGTTCGTATTTCAAACTCCTTTGAGCTGTAATACCCGCATCTACGTGTGGTTGATCGAATCGGTTGATGAGCGCTCTGAGTCAATTTGGATAGTCAAGGAACGTTCTGGATGTTCTACTATTTTGCTGGCTACTAGATGTTCTGCGATGTTTAGTCGAAACTCTTTCATACTCATTTTAGTTTAATTTGATAAAGTATGCAGTATATACGCATTCACAACTGCAGCATCAATGACGAAAAACAAGATTCATTTCTTACTTTTGCGATCAAGACCATAGACTGTTCTCATCTGGTCAAAATTTTCAACCGAATCAATCACCTCTTGATCTGTAAATCGATATGCTTTATTATTTTTCTGGAAGTTCTGCTCGACATAGAGATTTGTCTGAAATACTATATGACCGATTATTTCATCCGACATTAACAACTGGAAGAGGTTGTATGATGTTTTTTAGGCCAATTCTGCACAATTTCCTGCAATCCAGAAGCTTTTTCAAAATTCTCCGGTTGTAAATTGATGTTATCTTTCGTTCATTTAATTTTCCATATTTTTTGAAGTTCACTGAGAGGAACAAGATCTTCTGGTTCCCACTCAAGTTCCCCATCATCTTCATCAGAAATTTCAGGCAATAATATATTATTAGGCTGGGGTAGATTGATTCCAGTATCCAAATTTTCTAGCTCTGAAACACTGTCATTGTCAGAACCTTCAGAAGGTATATCCTGGTATTCCACATGTGACAATATGCTAATAGCGTCGATTTCTTCATAAAGCTCAGCTTCTGTCATGCCCACCAGTCTGAACGGCAATGGTTCTGTTGTTGTTTGTCGCCTTGACATTATCTAAAGTAGTACCTATATTTCCTAACTAGAGCTGACAGTATCACTTTTCCGCACGCGATTACAGTTGGTCAAATGACGTGTGAGGAAAAGTGGCATTTTCGACACTAAAATGTCCTCTTTGCAAATTATACAAGAAGATTGAATCTGACAAAACAAAACCTTTCAATTATGGTGGGACAAAAAAACAACCCGCGTATATAATCACGTTTTCTGTAACACCTGCAAAGTCTCAAACTTTTTATATATTTGATATAACAAAATTTTTTGCTGACAAGAAATATGAAAAAACTTACCGTTTTGTAAACAAATAACCGAATTAGCTATCCACGAAGTGACCAGTGGTGGCATCTATGCAAAAAAAGTGTTAACTCAACCCTAGTATAAGCTTCCGTAACGTTGGACAAAAAATAAACCGGCATACTTCGACGAAAAATAAACAAAAAGAGTGGGCTAAAATTTAACCCACCATACATCATAATGCACAGAAAAGGTGGTTCAAAATTTGTCCTGGCGTACCTCAAAGAGTTAAAAAAAAGTTACTCTCAATATTGTGGCGAATGTATTTAAAAAAATATTTTAAAATTTCTGTATTTAATTTTTTTTTCTTATGATTCTTGCCTGTTTTGACAAACATTAAGTGACCTACGTCAGCGCCATCTACAAGCCGGCTCAAACTTTTAACTGACTCTTATGTAGAAAATTTCAGCAAAGCGAACTGTGTAGTTTTCATCACATTAGAGCTTGCCGTTTTTGAGATATAACGTTATTTCTAAAAATTAATTTTTTTTCCAAAAATTTTTTTTGCGTGTTTTTGGATGTTTTTCCCTCAGAATTAAAAACGGTACGTCCCAGAGGACCGCAAAACTTATTTAGAAATTATTTCGGATTTTTCTAAAGAGAATAGAAGTTCAGGAACCGTCAAAAAATGCATGGGCAAAAAAACCGCTAGATCAAGTATTTTTGACTGCAAACGTTTTACATAATTTTCGAAAAATCCTCAAGATTCAAAAACTAAAAACTAATCTCAAAAACTAACTTAACGGTCAATGAGCACACATTCGGCCTTATATGAGTACAAAATTTGGTTTAAATCGGTTTGCTACTTTTCGAGTAATGATTTGATATATTCTAAAAACCGGCAGAAATTTCGTCAAATTTACACCTTTTTGAAAAATAGAAAAGTCTCAAAATAAAATACTTTTCTTTCTCCGATTCAGCCCATTTTCAACAGGTTTTATCACCGTACTCGGGGCCTAATTTGTACACAATTTGAAAACGATTGGTCGACTTCCTGGACAGTTAGAGCGCAACATCGGAGGTACACCTTAAAAAGGCCAATTTTTGACACTTTTTCCCATTTCTACCCCACTTGCAGTTTTCCGATTTTTCTGAAAATGAATAGACCCTACTAGTGCTCGACAATCGTGCCAAGTTTCATCTCCGTAGGTCGATCCCTTGTCAAGTTATGGCGAAACAGGTCCGCGCGCGTCGTCGAGGGGGAGCTAGTAAGCTCGTTAGTTACGGCACGAAGGGTGCAAGGAATTGATTTGCGCGCCTTTAAAAAGCGCAAATCAACTAGAATTTTTTTTCTGGATTAATAAGTGGAAATCTTTGGAGGTCGCATCTTATATCTTTATATTAGATTTTCTAATGTTTTAAATAAAATTTGTCCTCTGATGGAAATATGCAGTTGCACTCGGTATATTCTCTATCAACATGTAACGCGTGCATCCCAAATTTCCTTCTCGGAAATTTGACATGCGCTAGAAAAAATATACGTCCTTGTATATTTTTTCCTTCTCGGAAATTTGACATGCACTAGGTATAATCTCGGAAATTTGACATGCACTAGGTATAATACTACTGTACTTCACCATTTAGAATTTTGTTTATTTAAAAAAATATTGAGGAACGACCTTAAATTTCTTTTAATCTCACTAATAACAATATGCTATCAAACACATGCTGTTATTGACCACACACCATGAGCAATTTATAGTTTAATGGCTCAGGAACCACGCATTTCCTTAACTGCTGCTAGAATAAAAATAATTTATATATAATAAAGAACCTCTAACTACCAAAAATGTTCATCGAGCTTACAAATAAAAGAAAAACAAGAACAAAGACAAATTCGTAGACTAAAATAAAAAAAATGGCGCCAGCAAGGACGTATATTTTTTCCCAAGATTTTTTTCAAACCGATATTTAAGTAACTGATCTCTTATTGTTACTGAGACACATTCTAACCTCATCTTGACTTGATACCGTCTTCAAATTTTCAAAGCAACTGCACGTGGCACATTTGGGACACTCTGTATATCATGAAACTATCTATACCCTTCCACGTTAAGTTTTATTAAGGATACAAAATGGCCCTTAATTAAGTTTAAAGTTTAAGCGCTAGATCCATTAAAAAGACAATGTACCAAGGTGTACTTTTAATCTTTTAAAAGCATCTGTAAAATAGAGAACCTGCTTGATAGTGACGGGTTTATGTCTTTGAAGATATGTTTCCTTTATTATATACTGGCCCGTTTTATTAAAACTTTTTGATTTAATTATTCATAACTTTTTACTCCTTGAACAGATTTTGATGTAAATATTTTGATGTACTGCCCAGGAAACTAAAGAATACACTAGTCCATCTAAAACCAACAGACTGTGTATATTTAATAAAATTTTGCTGCTCTCTCAGAGATCTGAAGATGGTAATTTTTTTTTAGATTCATTTTACCTACTCGCGTGCGCCAAAGTCTTTTTTACCGCTTTACTTTGAGAACTAAAATTTCACTGCGGTAAAGTAAACATGTACAAAATTTTTCAATGCCGTCTTATTAGGTTTTTAATGATTTCTCTTTACCGCACACTGTGCGGTAAAGTAAAACTGTACAAAATTGCTATATTTTATCAATATTTCAATGCCGTTCTATTAGGTTTCTCATGATTTTACTTTACCGCACACTGTGCGGTAAAGTAAAACTGTACAAAATTGCTATAATTTATCAATATTTCAATGCCGTCTTATTAGGTTTCTCCTGATTTCACTTTACCCCACACTATGCGATAGAGTAAAATTATATAAAATGACCAAATTTTATCACTATTTTAAACCCATAAAAATTGTTAATTATAGATAAAGACTCTTTTTTTTTTTGTAGGAATATCGGTGCACATTAGAACAGAAAAAGTGACCGACCATGTAATAAACAATTCGGAATGATAATTTTTAGATTTTACTTTGCCGCACACTATGCGGTAAAGTAAAATTATGCAAAATTAGTATAGTTTATCATGATTTTAATGCTGCTGACTTAAACTTTTAAAATTAAGATGATTGTTTTGAAAATTTCTCTTGCGTAAAGTGCCTTTACTGATTTGAACTGCCATCGCGTGCGGTAAAGTACCACATTCCGCACTTATTAGGTAAATAATTATTACTTTTGGCCTTGTCAATTTAAGGTTAAAAGTTTTAGGCATAGGTAGCATAGCGTTATTCATTTATTTTTCATTTTCGTAAGAAGATTAAATTAACTGCGCTGGTTTCATACAATTATTATTACTCAAAATTTCATATAGTAGAAATGTACAGGTCGTTATATACAAGTTAATATTATTTACCTTTGTAAAGTTTACTAGCTAGTCATTAACATATTGAAGTCGTATTTTGAAGACTCGAAGGACCCCAATATAATTACTCCTGCTAGTAGTCACCAAATAATAAGGTATCCCATCCAAAATAAATGCAACGTAAATTTTTTGTTATCCATTAAAAACAAATCACATCTCCGAAGTTAATTATTTGTCATTGTCATTGAGGTACCTGAAATTAACCTGGGAAATAAGGCCGGGAAAAAATTACCCAAATCAATTTTACGTGAGACTAACAAGTTAAGATTTAAATAAGATATAAAACATGATATTATAGAGCTCTTTAAAATGCAAGGCTTTTAAACGTTGATTCGTTTTTAAAATTATCTAATTATCGATAACTTTCAAAAGTATCTGTACGACTTTTTCTCTAGATCCAACAAATTGATTAGTGTAGTTTTGAAAGGGTTGTTCTGTAAAGAGTCGCCTATTTTTGGGTTATTCTGTATAGGTACAGTTGTACACTTAGTACATTTAGTATATTTTTCTGGGACTCATTGCAGACACTGAATTGTTGAAAGATCTAAATATACTATTTCTTTTATCAAAAAAACAAACACGTTTTGTTGGAAAAATATGTATGGTCATTTGAGCCCTCGGGCATTCCTATAAAATAAAAAATTACGACGTTATAAAATTTAGCCCTTCACTCGTGATTTTTTTTCAATGAAAATATTTAAAATCAAATTGTAAACAAGATTTCAGAATATTCCGTTGAAGGACGCACGCAGTGGCGTACGCGGAGATTGGCCTTGGTTAGTGTATTTTATTAATTGCTTACAAACATTTGGTGTTACTCTAGTCTCAATTTTAGATTTGCTTTTAAAATAATGTGTCAAATGCGCCGCAGGCAAAAATTTAAAAATAATTATACTAACAACGCCATTTTTTACACCCCCTTAGAGTTATATTAAAATTGATAAAAATGATCAAAAATGGGCTGCAGGCAAAAATTTTAAGGATAAGTATACTAAAAATACCCCTGTTATGACGTTAAAAGCGCCGCAGGTAGCACTTTTTAAATTTAAACCAATTTTAAAAAAAATATTATCATGCATGTTTTTTGTGAAATATTTTAGAAAGGTTGGATTAGAAAAGGTGCAATGAGAGGGCGATCCATGGTCCATGGAAAGGGATTTATCACCCTGCGTGCGTACGCCACTGACGCTTGTAAGTTACGGGTTAAGTTTAAAAAGGTCCCAAAAAAACGCCCCTCACACAAAATATTCTGGAGGTTGTCCCACTGGACATAAAAACACATATACAAAATCTCAACGCTAAGGTATTCATAGATTTTTTAGGCCTGGGCATGATATAAAAAATTGATGGGCCCGCAAAACAACAAGTTACTTATTTCTGGAGAGATGTTAGCAAACAACACTCTCTTCTACTACAAAACAATACAGATTTCGTTTTAAACTCATTCTTTAATCCTTCCAAAAACTTTTGAAAAATTAAAATCCAATAGGAAAAGAAAAATTTTAGACAACAAATCGTCGCCTTAGAGCAAAACTAACGGTTTTTTAGGAGATAATATAGTGCAAGGAAAGGAGGAACTTTTGCATAAAAAAAGCTAAAAATTGCAAAAAAAATTAGGGTATCAGTTAAAATGAATCCTATCTAAAAAAGAGTGCTTTATTTTGGAGCAGAACTATCCTAACAGAAATGCCTGGCCTAACTACTTTTGAAGTGTCAGATGGGATAGTTCTGATGTACAGTCTATCTACTTTTAAAATGTCTTGGGATCTTAAGTTTGGCATGTAGGATGCCATATCCGCCAAAGTGAAAAAAAAAACCAGAACCGAACTATCCTCTTTGCAAAGTGCACTATCCTATGTGCGGTATTTTTTAAATTATTACAGTTAGCGACCCTACATTATTAAATTAATTTGTCTTTGAAATACTCAAATGTTACTTTTTTTGAATGACATAAATTACTGAGTTTTGGTTGCCGTTATTCACAAAATGTTTACTTTTTTCAGATGGGATAGTTCTGCTCTAATGCCACGAAATATAATACTGTCTGTTAATTTTATAACTAAAATATTCCAATACAACTGTAAATGTTCTTGTAAAGATCTACCTCTCTAATATGCCTACATCAAAATAACTTAACCAAACATAAAATATGTTTAAAAAGGTATTTTAGCCTCTTCAGTCATTAAAGAACATAAAAAGCGGTTTCAGCATCGTCGGAATGACTCCAATATGTAAAGAAGTTACACTGCCGTTGACTTTATAAAAACCGCTGAAACAATAAATAAATTTTGAGTTTGGGAGATGTAGACATGTAGAATCACATCATTTTTAGTTATGACAAAAATGTTTGTAAATACTCTACTAATTGTAATTATTTTCTTAATGCAGGTAAATATTTTCCACTTTACTAATTTTGCATTAATACCTGTTGGAATAAGATGTTTCTGCATTACAAATTTCCAGTGTCTAACCCTGAATTGGCCACTAAAAATCTTGTCGTCCTATCTAGTGTATTTTTTTGATAACTCTAATATAAGTGCGAGATTCTATAGAGTGGGCCAAAAAAATTGTCACTTTTTGAAAGCGCTATAAGTTTCTACTCAATCAGCCGATTTTCAAAAAAAAACTTTAGTGACGTGACTAAAAATTTGACATATGTCATAAATCCAAGATGGCGGAGAACTTTAAAAAATTGGTAAATTGTAACACCCTTGCAAAAAATTTGTGTACGACCCTGGACTTGATTTTTGTCAATGATCCAAAAGCACCACACCTTTTTCGCCTACCGAGGTATCACTTATCTAAATTGGTTATAAGATAAAAAAAAGTTATACACTTAAAATGTGCACCTGTCTACAGACTTTACAATTTTCGGTCTAAATACTCCTGATTTAAAATGTTTATAACTTTTTTTTATCTCATAACCAATTTAAATAATTAATACCTTGGTAGGCAAAGAATTTATCAAGTCCAGGGTCGCACACAACTTTTTTGCAGGAGGTGGTGAAATTTACCAATTTTTAAATCTCTCCGCCATCTTGGATTTATAACATATGTCAAATTTTAAGTCGCGTCAGTAAAGTTTTAAACTTTTTGTATAAAAACAGCTAAAAATATCGAAAATCGGCCGATTGGGTCCAATGTTTTAAGCGCGTTGAAAAAGTGACACATTTTTTGGCCCACCCTATAGATATAACTACTTTTCTTGTCAGGGATGGCTGGTAAATTAAATTGACCGGCATAAATATTAAAACATCTAATTAATGATGGTCAACAAAATGTTTATAAAAATATAAAAATCTAGATATCGATGTCACTCTAAAAAAATCTATTTAATAAATCATAAATAGAACATAATAGTGTATAATCAACATTTTATTCAAAAAAATACTTAAGAAGGGTCATTGATTATTTATAAAAATTATGGTAATTTATCCGTTACGTGTGATTGATCTAACATGACTACTAAGTAAATACCTCGATACAGTACTCAATACTATATATATTTATATAAAATGTATGTAAAAGGAAATAAATTTTTATTAAAAAAAACATTTAAAGAACAAACTTTTATTAAATGTACTCAAAACTAGAAAATAATTTTTTATTTTTCTTATCCAAATTTAAAATTTTAACTTTAGGTATCGTATATCGGTCACATCGACGATTCCCCTAAGAAACAGTTGTATTACTCTCTAATCTAAGGACATTTTCAAAGGCTTGGCAAGCACGGTACCCGTTCTCAGCTTCTTTAGATGAAAGCATTATGTTTATCATTCGAATAGAAGAAGAAATTAGTTCTTCTTTTGTAGTTCTCTCTTTGTCACCGTAAAGTTAAAATTTTTAATTTGCGCCTATCGTTTTTATTATGGTATACGAAAGATAAAAAATTATTTTCTACTTTAAAGTGCATTTAATAAAAGCTTGTTTAAAAAAAAATAATAAAAACTTATTTATTAATTTTTAGATTTGTACCCTAAATCGTCTATTTTGAATCTGCAATATTGAAATTTTCGAATCTGATCAAAAATTCATATCCTCTTCCCGAAAACCCCTGTATGCCAATTTTGATTTAAAGCAAACAAATTAAATATTTTCCCTCTCCACTTCCCTCGTTAGAGGGAGGTGGGTACCAGAGAATACCATATTATTGTATTTTCACCGGAACTATAAACGCATACCAAATTTGAACACAATCAGATTTGCATTAGTCAGTTAAAATTGGTTAGCAAAACAGGACCGACAATCGTTCATCTTGAATCCGCCATATTGAATGTTTAAAATCTACTCAAAAATCCTTATCCCCAATACCGTAACCAAACAAAGGGGAGGGGTGCCTAATAATGACATATTATTGTATTGTCACCGAAACTATAAATGCATGCCAAATTTGAAGGTATTTGGATATGTATAAGTTAGTTAAAATTGGTTAGCAAAAGATTACCAAAAATCGTCCAATTTGAATCCGGCATATTGAATTTTCTAAATCTGATTAGAAATTCGATATCTCCATCCCCAAGTGCCCAACACACCAAATTTCAACGAAGTCGGGCGTACTTCAACTGTACCCCCCTCCACTTTCTTCGAGTAGGGTAGCTGTCAATTTCATTACACTATAATCTTGTGTTCTCACCGCAACTATAAAGGCATGCTAAATTTGAAGCCGATCGGATGTCGAGAAGTTGGTCAAAATTAGGTTGCAAGATTCCACCCCAACAAACATATCTTGTTCGTTACAAATACATTGCAAGTTGATAAAATTTGACCTCGTAAAGTTGCCTAACTAACATTTAAGGTCAAACTTTACTTAAAATATATCTATTTGAAGGTGTCAATTTTTGATTAAACCTAACTAAACTCCTGCTACCGAAACACGGCATACTTTGGAGGTTTTATTTGGCCGATGTTATTATTTTTTGCGATAAATCAGCCACAATTATCATGAATATTTTATTTTTGACGACTAACGAAAAGACGACCGGAAGTAATTTGATCGTAAGCGGTTAAGGGCGAAAAAAAAAACATTATTGCCAAGAAAAAAAAACTTTCTACAAAAAACTATTTAAAAAAATAAAACTGTTCCTAAATTTTTTTACCCGCTGGGTAGGTTTTTTGCAACAAGATATGTATGTTCGGGTGGAATCTTGCAACTTAATTTTTACCAACTTCCCGACATCCGATCGGCTTCAAATTTCGCATTAGGTTATATAGTTGCGGTGACAACCCAAGAATATAGTGTGGTGAAATTGACATCTCCCCCCCTACTCGAAAAGGGGGTAGGGGGGTACAGTTGAAATACGCCCGATTTCATTGAAATTTGGTGCGTTGGGGCGCTTGGTGATGAAAATAACGAATTTCTAATCAGATTTTGAAAATTCGATATGGCGGATTCAAGATGGACGATTTTTGGTAATCTTTTGCTAACCAATTTTAACTAACTTATACACATCCGATTGGCTTCAAATTTGGTATGCATTTATAGTTCCGGTAATAATACAATAATATGTCATTATTAAGCACCCCTCTTCCCTACGAGGGGAGTGGAGCGGGAAAATTTTGAAAATTCAATATGACGGATTCAAGATGGATAATTTTCGGTCATGTTTTGCTAACTAATTTTAACTGACTTATCCACATCCGATTGTGTTCAAATTTGGTATACGTTTATAGTTCCGTCGCGTCGGTTCGACCATGGTGGAGTGGGAGCGTGAGGGGAAAGCTCTGGGGGATGACGAAAAGAGCTCGCGTAGAGCCTAGTCGCCGGGCCAGGAACCGCCACCCTTATTCTACTACTACTACTACTACTAGTTCCGTTTATAGGTCGATGTGACCGATATATGATACCTAAGTTAAAATTTTTAATTTGCTCCCATCGCTTTTATTATGGTATAAGAAAGATCAAAAATTATTTTCTACTTTCAAGTGCATTTAATAAAAGCTTGTTCTTTAACAGTTTTTTCTAATAAAAATTTATTGCAAATACTAGACACTTAAAGCAAATATTTCGACGAATCGGTACCGCTATACCTAACGTGTTCAAAACCAAGCCAAAAGACACTAAATTTTTCACTTATCTATATTATGTTTTGAACCAGATCCGCTTTCATTCTGGTAGGACCGTAATCTTACATACATCTCTCTGTACGCAACGAGTGGAATCATTCTGTCATCGCATCCACCATAAAAGCAGGCCTCGTTCGAAACACGCCGTGAACAAAGAAAAAATAAATGGCTTTTGAATTTGTTTTGAGCGCGTTAGATATACCGATACCTTAGATTAAAAAGAGACAAGATACCTGACACTTACGGAAACTTTATTTTATTATTATATGGAACAATGTTTACCTTTCTGTTGTTTACAGTAAACACAGCAGTGGCGTACGTACCTTCTTAAATATAAATTTACACACGAATTATATTATTAATATTTTACGATAATATGAAATATAATATGCAAAATAATTTAAACAACATGCAAAAAATAAATCTGCTAATTTGAGTTTTGGAAGCTCCCTAATAATGAATGTTTGTAGTGGTTTTAAACAAAATAAATTTATTACAAAATTTTCATACGATTTTTTGCAATTTCAATTTGCAACACAATAAAGTTATGCCTATGCCAATCATTAAAAACACACAGTTCACATCACCTGGAACATCAAGAAAAAAATTAATATAAAATTACTACTAGCTAAAAATGCATTTATTGTGTTCTGCTGTATAGCGCAGAGGACTTAGGTAATCTGTGGTTATAGGGGCCTTTTTAAATATAAAACATTGTAATTTTTGCTTTCGTGATCCATGACCTAATAACCTACAATAATATAAGTAAATAATACCTCTAACTTGTTCTAAAGAGCCAAGTTTTAACTAAAGTTTACTGCTATTGAGAAAACAAAGCCAACACATATCAATAGGGAGTAAACTGGTATATCTTATGCTAATGTGCAAGTTTAAGAATTATATTAAGGTATATAATGTATGTGTGAATCTATATTATGTACTATCTAGAGACAAAAAATTTCTAACCTTAGTAAAGCGAGGCACCAACTGTCATTTTAATTTAATATTTGTAGAATAACTAAAAATAAAGAAAAATTTTTTTGTTTTATAGTACCTTATATGAAGTATATGAAGACATCTAGAACAGACAAAAAGATTCAAATATAAATTCGAAGGGCGAGCGTAGATGGCAAAGTCGGCAGTATAAATCAACCTTATTATTCTGATAACCTACGTTTATTTTATAGTATTTATAAAAAAACCATCCAAAATATATCATTTGCTCATTAACTACTTACTTCATCAAAAGTATGCTTTATTTTATCGTCTTTATAGAAAAAAACCTCAATAAAAGCCTTACAAAAACCTTCGAAAATATCTCATTTGATGTATTGAAAATTAAAGAAACAACGTGTTGGTTGATATTTTAATCTAAGAATCTACTATAATTTAAGTATATTTCATAAACTTTTTTTTATTTTCTGTGTCACTGACTGATTTCAGTTGTTCTCCCTTTGTTTTCAAAACATTAGACGATTTGTTTCAAAATATCACTTTAAATGCAATGAAATATTCTCCTGCTGGTAAAAAAACACACTATAAACGTTTTTGACAAAATGTGGTTTTAAAAAGACTTCCAAACTACTTAAACATCCTGACATTTTAAAATAAATATCACGAAAAAGCTTATGTCAATAAAAATATCATCCGACCGTCTGCGCTCTGCCGACTTTCCCCGCCCATAAGCCAATCACGACCTAAATGGTTGACAGAGAATTCTGTGCCTCTATCGTTCTAACGTCGTTTAAATTATAGAAAAATAGTCGATGTTTCTCACCTTTGTTTTGTTTTGATTTTATTTATAAATAAACAATGGTTATTATTTGCCAAGGAGTTTTCGTTGGACCAGACATCTTGTCTCTTTTTAATCAAAGACCGATACCGACGCGTTGAAATACTTCACCATGTTAAATGTGTTTTGAAAACAGTAAATAAAAAAGCTCTCAAGTTAATAAATTAAAAAACAAATTGTGCCAAGACAAAAAGAATCGTAAAAGATAAGCACTTTGAAGTTTTTTATGAAGTGAAGAGTGCAAATAGATTTTTTGTAATTTAAGAAGCAAGTTGAGTCAAAGATAAAAGAAAAAAGTTATGAGAATGGTGGCTAAGCGTGAACAGCACATTAAAAAAAAAGGTAGGAGGTGTTTAAGCCGACGAAAAATAATGTGGTAAGCATAATATGAGAATGTTTTTTTAGAGAAGAAGTTAGTTAACGATTACATTTTTAATTATGCTTTTTGTTTAAAACTTATAATACTACCCTTTTAAAAGCACTAACGAAAATATAAATTAACATTGCAAAAAAGACATCAAAAAATTACTTTTCGTGCCTAGAACTTTAGTGGTACTGCTCACAAATTAATAACTCCTAAGCTTAATTTTTACATCAATTTAAAAGAATGTGATGAGATGGTTTGGTCATTAATAGATTTTATATTCCGGTTTTTATTAATACTTTCACTTCTTTTAGTGATAATGACACACTTCATTAATTAAACTAGCTAGTTTCTTTTTAACACATCACGATTAGTAATAAAATATAACAAAAATATTCAAACCGTATTTAATATTGAATTTCAAAGACTTCAAGAACGATAAGTAAAATATAAATATTTATTGAGACAAAGAGTGGGTAAGAAAATATCAGAAAGAATGTATACTTAAGATGGATTTTATGTAAATTTAAGGCTCCCGAATAAGTAGGCTTAAATTTCTTCTTAACGTAGAAAATAATCCACATACAGTAAAAATCAAGAAAAAGCAGTCAAATAATATATCTTGAACTTATTTAGATACAGCAGGTTCACAGCCATTCTGTGTTTTCCATAATTTTTTTTGGTATTAAAAAATGTGTTCAAAGAAATTATTTTTTTTTTATTTTTTACTTATGAAACTGACTTTAGTTAAATGATGATGAAAGAAAGATCACTAGGAAACTACGTGGTTAGGTCAGCGCACATTTTCAAATAAATATAGTTATATCTTGATGATAAATAGCTTCTGGGTATCTTTAAATTAGTAACTATAGCTTATTATCAGCTCTGTTAAGCCACAGCCCCCCCCCCGAAAGATATTATGCAGTTATAATTTCTTTAAAAACTCGAATATCTTTCGGGGGAGGGTGGATGGCTTGACATCAACCTGCACCCCCACCATATTTCTTTTTTTACACTGGGTTACTAGTGGGTATTTCGAAATTTTTTCGGTGATATTATGAGTTCGAAATTAGTTCTTAATTTTGGGATAGTTGCTTTTCATTCTCTACGCTTTATATTAGGGGAGTGTAGTTTGTCGTCCGGCTGCACCCCCCCATTTTGAATATTAAAAAAAAACAGGAAGGAGTGTGATTGAAATTTTTTTAAAGTGGTTTAAAATTATTTCGAAATTATAAGCATATCAAAACTCGAGTATCTTTGGGGGAGGGGTGTCTTGACTGACCTGACATCATTTGAATTCTACCTACAAATATTTTCGACAGAAGAAATCTAAAAGTTTCAGTAAGTAACTAGCTACCTATCCTCATTTGTTGTTATTATTAAAAGTCTGCTTGCAAATAGTTTATTAAAAATATTTAAAACAAGGGAAATACTATAAAAAGCTCAAACAATTACAAATAGTATATAACACTTTTGATTATTACTCAGTTTTTTCTGTCTCAGTTTTTTGTTTAATGTAAGCGACAACGTATAACTTAATCAAAAACATATTTTAATGATTGTAGTACTGTCACTGTGTTTTTTTTATGTTTTTTAATTTATTTATGTATGTGTCTATTTTATATATAAAAAAAATGGTTTCTTGTAAATTCAGAAACAATTTAAATTTTTAAATTTAAGCATTGTACTTTATATATAGGGTGGCCCACAAAATTCCGCACTTTTTGGATTGGCTATTACTTTTGACATAAGTGCTCGATTTTTAAAGGTATTAGTTTTTTAGATAGATGAAAAGTGATACTTTTTCGATTCAGTTGAAAATTTGAACTTTCTCGAAAATCCAAGTAGGCGGACAGTTTTAAAAAATGTGTAATTTTTACCCCCCCTGAAAAAAATTCATATGCGGCAATGAACAAGCTTTCACTACAAATGCTCGTTATTTATGTGTATCTTGACGTATCACTTACTTAAATCGGTTAAGAAATGAAAAAGTTATAAGCTTCTATATTATAAGTGTTTGAGCTTTACATTGGAAAAAATCACAAAATTACATATTTTTTTAATTTGCTCTAACTTTTGGCCTGATTACTTAATTTTAAAAAAATATTGTTTAAAGAGACAAAAAATGAGAGATGCGTCTGTTTGTTCAAAATTTGACATTAAAAAAAATCAGGATGGTGGATAATTTTAAAAAGGGTTAGATTTTATACGCCTTATTTTTTTTAAGTAAGATACTGAACAAAATAAAAATTAGTATTTCCAAATCTCCTTTTTTTCTTCGTATATCAAGGTATCGCCTAATTAAATCGGATAAGAAATAAAAAAGTAATGGGTATTTAGATTCTTAGTATTTTTCTTAATTAAATAATTAGGTCAAAAGATATAGCAAATGGAAAATGTATGTAATTTTGTGATTTTTTTCAATGCGAAGCCAAAACACTCGTAGTCAAAAGAAACAATGAGCGTTTGTAGTGAAAGCTTTAGAATTTGTTCAGTGTCGCACATACATTTTTTTCAGGGTTGTGAAATTTACACATTTTCTAAAATTTTTTGAAAGTTGTAAATTTTTAACCGAATCGAAAAACTCTAACGTCTTATCTTTCCAAAAAGCCAACATATTTCAAAACCGAGTAATCATGTCAAAAGTTATAGCCAATCCAAAAAGTGCGGAATTTTGTGGCCCACCCTATATATATATTTTCCAATTCTTACAATATTTGTCATCAAAATTGCATTTTAGTGCCCTAAAGATGGACCAATAAAGGACCGAAACGTCGGTACAGAGACCATAAAGATTTCTGTGTTTTCTTGAGACCTCTTCCGGCAAACTACCTCAACTAAATTTAAATATTAATACATAAAGGGTACACGAGAAAAGGCGTTTTCTAACTTTCAATCTATTGCTGCTTAAAAAATATTTATATTACAGTAGGTAATAGTTTCTTTTGTGTTTAATCATTATCATCATATTATCTGTTGATCATGCTGCAATCTGATTTTATGTATTGTTTAAAAAATATTTTGTTAAGATGATGTCGTAGTCATCAGGTGGCGAAAGGAAAATACCTGGAAAGGATAGGCAGAAGGGATAAAACTAGAAACAATTTTGACAAAAAATGATACATTTTTTCAAAAATAGTTTCGAGAAGAATACATTTTAAATTCATTAAAATTAATTGGAAATTACCCGATTTTCACAAAAACACTTAACACTTGAAATGTCAAAAAAAGTAATGACTCTCCAATAAATTTTAAGGAATTTTCCTCAAAATTTAGTTGAAGCATTTTTTGATTAAATTGATAGGAATGGCTCAGTTTTGTTTTGCGTTTTACACCATATATGGTATCCTCTAACACAAGTACAATTATTTTTCTGCAAAAAGGAGGAAAGGTCAGAAATTAAACAAGTTATTAGGTATTCATATTATCATTTTATTTGAGTATTAAAATGTATAGTATGTAAATAAATTATTTGAGAACTCAACAACACATCAACTAACCAAATTCAAAATAACGGCTTGCAATTAATATTTTTTTATCATTTTTAAATTCTTCAACTTCATTTATTTTATATGGCAGTGACGATACGCATGCAACTGCCACAGTGTTCGGCCCTGCCTCAAACAGAGACAACAAACGAACGCTGCGCATCGTCCGTGCTTGTCGTGGCCCATTTACTTAATAATCGGACTCTACTTGGAAATTTGCAACGTTAACCATCAGTGACTTTACGAGGATTTACGGAGGTTTTTCTCAAGGCTACAAGTTTGGATCGAAATTACACGATGAAGAAGCAGAGAAAAAATGTGGGAAAACTTTTCGATATTCTAAGGGTCCCAAAAATATTATAAATGCACGAACCCCATTTTAGTTTGCACAACTCAATGAAAAAAATTACACATTTAGGTATGTTTTTTCGTATGTGCGACTTTCCTTTAGGGGACAGGGTAATAATACTTTACATAACAAGCATGTAATAACTATAACATGCGAGTTAGTGTACTATACTTTACCTGCGACCAATGAAAATTTTAATTTCAAAATTCCAAATACACACCTTGTATTATCTATGCCATTACATTACTGTTTTTAAGAGAATTGAGACAAAATGTTGACACATTCAAGTTTTTGAAAATTTCATAAAATTTTGAAATTTGAAAATATTTGAATTTTTTTGGAATTTGGAAAATATTTAAATTTTTGAAGATTTTAGGATTTTGTTTATTTTGAAAATTTTTCAAATTTTTGAAATTTTTTAAAAATTTCCGAAAATTTTAAAAAGTTTTTTAAAACTTTTCATTTTTGCGTTTATCAGTTTCTTAATGAAAGAAAGTTTCATCACTTGGCGGCGCCCTTTTATGATTTACATCTAAGCTTCATTATTAAATGGTTTTTTACAGTCGTGTTAGGACGCTCGTTAAACTAGTATTATGGGTTGGTCGTAAACTATGAGATACTATAAAGGCCCTGCCCGTGTATTTTCCTATGATAAAAAGCGTGGCGGAAACCTCTGCGAAATACCAAGTTGGCTGTTGGCAATGGATTAAAGCTGGAAGTGCGCTGAACGAGAAATGAGGTGATTCGACATTACCGTCTTTAGCCCGTTGGCCATGGCATGACAATCTAGATTTTGACCATTGCGGCGACAATTTTCTTGCATTCTGGTCCTTTATACAGGGTGGGCCATTTAAAAGGGTTCACCTGGATTTTTTCAAAGACTGTAAAAAATTGGAGAAAATGCTGAAACACGGCAATTTTGTTTGTAAGGGGGAGACTTTTCTTTAAATTTTTGTAGCGCGCATCCCCTTTGAGGGGTAAACTTTAACCCTATATTTTAAATAGGGAAAGTGGGTCTAGTGATACCTTGTTTTGAAGGTCTCCTGAATGTCTTGACAATCGTGTAAAAATTTCGAAAATCTATCAATTCCTTTTTGAGATACTTACTTCAAAGTAAGCTCAAATTGTACAGGTAAATTTCACTAAATCTACTATTAACAAAAGCAAAGTCGACGTGTCCGAGGATTTCTAAAAAAAAAAAAGAGGTATCTTTAAAAAAATATTTTCGCATTTGTCCATGCAACTGTGAAAGTTAATATCTCAAAAACTAATCCAGAGATTTGCGAAATTTTTACTCGATTGTCAAGACAGCCAGGAGTCCTTCAAAACAGGGTATCACTCGACCCACTTTCCCTATTCAAAATATAGGGGTAAAAAAAAAAGATAGCTAAAAAGTCTCCCAGTTACAAACAAAATCGACGTGTTTCAGCATTTTCTCCAATTCTTTACAGTTTTTGAAAAAATCCAGGTGAACCCTTTTAAATGGCCAACCCTGTATATCTAATAGTTATATGGTCGTAAGTAACATTTTATATGCACACAAATCAAACACACTAAATCTTTTATAGTAATTTACATAACAAGCATGTTATGATCGTCTTTAAAAGCGAAGATTAAGTGAGCCGCAGGCGACTGTCTGAGCGTGTAATGACCATATCATGCGGGTTAGTGTAGTATGCTTTACCTACAACCTATGAAAATGTCATCATAAATATCAGAAATATTAAAAATATCAAACGCGAACACTGTTAATTCAACAATCTTCATAACCTAAAGTTTCAATAACGTTCTATATAAAAAATGCTTAATATAATAATTTAATGGTCAAGCAATGATGACCCTTAAAATAATTTTCTTAAATACCTCTTAAATTATTTTTAGATGTGCTATAATACACTTTAGTAGGACACGATTTCTGGTAAATTTAAAGACTGTAAAGAACTTTGATTGAAAGAAATTAATAATACCTTATGTTTTACACAATTTACACTTTGAAAAATTCACAATTTTTGCTGTTTTTTGGATAAAAATTGCAAAATAAAAATCATATGCACGACACCACTCAAGATGACAGACAGATGACATAACAGAAATGTTTAGCAAACATTTGCCTTAAATTATTTCTATCTTTCTCTAAAATACTTTTTTAGAGCCTGCTGTCTCTCTTCAACAACCTTAAATAATTTCGTTTTAACAGAGAAAAATGTTTTTTGGCAGCACTTTTTTTGAACGCCTAAAAACCAGTGAAAACTTGAAAAATTTCAGTGTTTTATTCTAGAAATCGAAACTTTGGAAAGAAAGCTTTAAAATTTGAGTAAAATCATGGCATAAAAATGAATTTGAATTATTTTTTTTTTTAATTTGAATTAAAATTTTTATATTACAAAATAAATTGATACATTAACAACAGGTACTTAAATGATTGCATGGAAATTTTTAACTATAAATAAGCAGGACTGTAAATCAGAGATTTGTGTTGTACTGCTTATAAGGAATACATTAAATGTAAAATTTACTATGTGATAAGCGTAAACATACTAACAATATTGATTTTAAAAACTAAAGGTAGTTTTTAATAATATAAAATTATATTATATAAAATTAGTTGTTTAGGATTAAATAGGTACATTACAAATTAACTACAAAAGAAAGTAAAAAAAAAAAATAAAAATATTATGCAGGTACATAGATAGTAATAATACAATTTTGCAAATTCGTTTAGCGAGATCAATAGTGATTGAGTTGTTTTTAAAGGTTACAAAATTTCATCTAACACATCATGAGTTAATAATATTAATTAAAAGTATTATAAGCAGGTACTAAATAGGTAAAAATTGAAAAATGCTTTGCTTTTTGATGTTTAACTCTAGAAACTTTAGATATATAGATATTAAATGAAATCTTGGTATATTCCATAGTTATTCAAGAAATGTTTCTTTAATTTTATTTTAAACTTTGTGTTTTTAATTGATAATTTTTTAATTTCTTCTGGAATTTTATTAACTATTTTTTGAGCAATGTATATAATTTGTCTTTGCGTTAAGGAAAGGTTGTGTCTTATAGTTTTGAGCTTATTGTTAGTGTTGGCTCTGGTGTTATGTATGTGTTCTGTTTTAGGAAAAAGAGAGGGATATTTTCTGTAGAAGATGACATCTATTTTGAAATATAAAAATCTAACTGGTAGAATTTGACTCTCTTGGAGTAAACGAATACTGGGATATCTAAAAGGTTTTTTAAAAATAACTTTAATTGCGTACTTTTGTAAAGAAAATAGATGTTTGAGATTATTATGGTATACTCCTCCCCACCCTATTATTCCATAGGTTAATATTGACTGAAAAAGTGCAAAATAGAACATTTTAGCTAATCTAAAATTTACTATTTTTGAAATTATTTTAAGTTTGTATATTACACAGCGTAACTTTTTATTAATCATTTCAATATGTTTTTACCATTTTAAATTTTGGTCAATATATATACCTAAATATTTAACTTCTCTTGCGCGTGATATTTTGTTTGTACATTGTTTGCATTCATTTGAACAATCTATTTTGTGTATGGTTATATTTTCAAAGTTTGGTGATGAATTTTTGTAACAAGTGAATGCCATGAAGTTTGTTTTATTTAAATTCAGAGTTAAAAGGCAGGCATCTAGATTATTTTTAAGAATTTTTAAGCCTTCTTCAGTTTTTTGTTTTGCTCCTTCCCAGATTTCCCCTTCGACAATGAAGACAGTGTCATCCGCATACGATATTATTAATCCAGGAAGTTTAGTTTTTAAAATGGTGTTGATGTATATTAAAAAAAGAACAGGCCCTAAGACTGTTCCTTGAGGCACTCCATACTTTATATATTGATAAACACTTAATTCATTTTTAATTTTAACCAACTGTTTACTAAATGATAAGTATTCTCTAAAAATTTTGTGACTTACACCTCTTATTCCTATATTTTCAAGAATTGATAATAATTTTGGACGGTGTCGAATGCTTTTTTCAGGTCCAAGAAAGTAGCTATAACCTTTTGTTTGTTATCAAGTGAATCTGAAATTGAATTTCTTAAGAAAAATATTGCATTTTCAGTTCCCTTTTGTCCTCTGAAACCATACTAATGTGAAAAACATAGTAAAAAATTGCTTCATCAAAAACGTTACCCCTTAAATTATGCTAAAATATTTTAAGCCTTAAATTACCATCATGGCTTGACCATAACGGGACTTATTTTTGGGTAGGTAGTAAATATTTATTGTCTTAAAAATATAAAAAATTATTGACATTTTTGCGTCAATTAGTGCTCTTATACAATAAAGTTTCATCGCTTGTTACGCCATCTTGTGGTTTACGTCTAAGCTTCATTATTATCCTAGGAGCGTAAATGGCCCACTACAGTCGTGCTGGGACACTCTATAAATTAGTATTATGGGTCGGTCGTAAGTAAAAATTATTACTAGAAACTATCTTAGAGTAATATTGGCGTTACTGATAATTATGTGCTTTAATAAATTTTGAAAAAAATATTTTTCACAAAGACAACGGAAATTAAAGAAGTTAATAAAATCGTCAAGGCTAAGAAAAGATTTTAAAAAATTTGAATAGGTTGGGGAAATAGTGTTAATAACAGTTCATCTCACGTCATCTCATCAATGTGACACAAGTTAGGCTAGTTATATAGATCAAAATGCCTAGCCAGGAAAAAAAACCACTAGTTCTAAAAATACCAAAGCTTCTCAGCCAAATCTTATTTTATTACACCTCTCTTCTAAAATCAGTAATGTTTCAAAAAATTCTAAATATAATAAAAATGAATGCCCTTAATTCTTTAAAAGGAAACAATGGGTTGATAAAAACTAATGCCTTCAAAATTTCTAATAATTTTACTGATTGATATTTAAAACATCCATTGTTAGTCCTAATCTCAGGCTATTGTCGAAGCTCAAATATTTATTGGAAAATTTTAATATGAAAATTACTCTTAATATTTCATAAGCTTATGAATATGGCATGAGCAATATCTTACTGGCAATTATTAACATCGCCTTAAGGCATTTAGTTTTCTTGTAAAACGATTTTCTATGCATATAAAATATTGTATATGACAATTTTTCTAAATTATGTTTAAAAAAAATAATTCTGTTCCATAACACCTTTTCCAAGTTTTAAAATATTGGTTAAATATTTCTTAAATATAATTTTGGTGATTATGAATAAAAAATTTTATAATTCCCGCAAAACTTCCTCAGTTGCGTATTTACGGAAATGACAGTAAAACAAAATTATGATTGTTTTCCACAAACCAAAACTACACTTTTTTGCACTCGACGCGCGTTTCGCTAACAACGTTAGCATCACCAGGAGACGATAAACAACAATGTTGTTTATTTGTTTGTTTATACATTGTTGTTTATCGTCTCCTGGTGATGCTAACGTTGTTAGCGAAACGCGCGTCGAGTGCAAAAAAGTGTAGTTTTGGTTTGTGGAAAACAATCATAATTTTGTTTTAGTGCAACCAAAGGTTCCAAATTCCCAACATAGTTGGAAATGACAGTAAAAAAATATTTTTACAAAATTTTAATTGCACTAATGTTTTTGAAAAGCGATGAAAACTGAACTGAGGTTTTCCTCTTCTTCTTCCTGGAGAGCTTTGAGATCCTTAGCTTCAACAGCCAAACAAAGAGGTATATACAGAGTTGAGATTTTAACTGGAACTAATTCGCTGGGCTTCAAGGAGTATTTGGAAAAAACGAAAACACTGGTCTATGCAGTCATATAAAAAACAAACTTTTTGAAATGCTGAAACCTAACTTCAATTAATTATTTTAGTAAAATGACACTAATTATTGTATTAAAAAACAAATAGACCTTAAAAATGTGTGCAACGTTGAGCGCTTAAAGAGGTTAAAACTACATACAACTTAAAAAAATTGTTTGCGAAACTTTATTACAAAAAAGTAGTGATGATAGTTTTCTGTTTTTATATAAATAAACACATTTTAGACTTCAACACGTTCGTCATTAAATTTTTTACATTTTCAACCTCCAAAGTGGTTTTCTGTCCCCCCACCCTGTATATAGTAGAGGCCACGGTTGAAAATTTGCAAATGTTTATGTAAGTTCTGAAATGTAAAAGTCTTTTAAATAGTTTTTAGGTAAAGCATTATAAATGTTCCCTTTCCTCTCTTATAATGCATATTATGGAAAATAGCCTTAAGGCCACAAAAACGATATAGATTTGACAACACTGCTTTGCTGTTTTTGGGCCAGAATATCGAAAACGAGAAAACGGAGTCTGTTTAAATTTGGCAAGAATGCTTATTTTTTAATTCCTCAGAACCGTATCCAGACAGTTTTTTGCTGGACTCTCTCATTTTCGAAATATAATAAACACGGCTAACAATAGTCAAAAAACTTTTTCTTTAGCCTCGTCGATGATACAGAAATTTGTAACAGCAACTTTAGAATTTTTTTATTTTTTGAAAAAAATACACCAAAATTTGAAAAATCCTTTGGATACGGTTGTAGATTTTTATAAATCCTATTATCCGATAACAACAAAGTTATGGGTTTTTTCTTTGTTAGCAATATTCTGCCGGAATTCTGAAACGTCAAGGTCACGTAATTTAGTAGACCCAAGGAAACTGAAGTGAGTTCGATTGGAGTATTGGAATTCAGGTCCCGTATAGCCAACGGCCACTTGTCTAATGGAACATTTGGCCAATAAATTGATACATGACAATTGATAATAATAATACGGAAATTTTTTATTTTTTTGATGTTGAATAATGAGTTTTCTTTTGATTCATTTTAATTTCGAGACATTGCAATCCATGAAGCATGAAGCCGAGCATCAAAACCTTTTAAAGAAGCATTAATAAATGGTTACGTTCCTAATAAGTTATACTTTTCCTTGCATATGGTGTTCGCACCGTGTTCTGAACACGGCACGATCTCACTCAAAATGGTATTAGCGATGCTACCTATTGTTGATCTTTCAAAAAAATAGCAAAGCAGTGTTATAGAGTCTCTGCCGTTTTTGTGGCCTTAATCAAAAGTTGCACAATTTTAAGTAAGCTATAAAATTATGCATCTCATATGTCAAATTTAGACAACAACTTTCTTATTTTAAATGGAACATCCTGTATATTTTTTTAAAACTTCGATAGATCTTTTCTTCCTGATTCCAATAATATACCATATGTGGGGTTTATCTTTAGCGATTCTCGAGTGAAATAAAAAATAATTTGCCAAAAGGGCAATGTGTGTCAAGGAAAAATAGTTTAGGTGGTTCTTGGTTCAACACATTTCTCTTATGGCAAAGTTTTTCTAAATTTATTCAAAGACCGTTCCACACAAAGCTAACATATGGTATATTTTTGGATTCAGAAGTCTGAAGAAATGTACAGGGTGTTATTTGACATATGCGATGATATTGAACATTTTTGGCATGCATAATTTCAGTTTACTTAAAGTTATGTAACTTTTTAATTTGTTTTGTTTCCTTTTAAAGAATTAAGGGCATTCATTTGAGACTATTTTTTGTAAAATGCATAAAAGCAGGAGAAAGATGGGGTAACATTTTTAATGAATAACCACCCTGTACAGGGTGTCCCATTTTTGATGGGATTATTGAAGAGAAAACATGCGCATTACTGTTTTACTTTTTTTGATCTTTAAAAAATGATATTAACAGATTTATTATGTCTCTCGTAATTTTTGAGCTACAAGGGAAAGTTGAGAAATGAACGATTGATGATATCTACCTTAATTTAAGACATAACTGAGTTGGCAAAGTTTTTAGAAAAACTGAATGGTCTATTCAAAATTGTAATCGGACGATTCGTTTCGTGAATAACATCATCAGGATAAAAAGTTAAATGCAGACCAAAATGTTTTCTTCATATTTTAGTTTCTCTTTAAGTTTGCTTGATAATAAAATATAATTTTTTTATTTTGAAGATTCGATTCGAAAAAGAATCATCCTCAGTGCATTTTTTTCTGGTATGACACTGTCGTCCCATTTTATTTTCTTTGAGACTATTTATATTTAACTACTATATAGTAAATCTGGACGAACAAGATATACAGCGTGTATTCTTTAAACAGAACGGTGCTTCTAGCGGGGTATAATTTGGTTGAATAAAAAAATCCAAAAACACTTCAACTAAGATTTTTAAATTCCTTTAATCCTACTATCTTGGATTTTTGTATGTCATTTTGTTTACGAGGCATGACAAAATAATTTTTTCTTAAATATGACACCCTGTATATTTTGCAATTTTTGAAACCGGCAAACAATTCTCAGCAATAGTACATAGTAGAATCTATCTTTTACGATAATCAAGATATTTTTATCTAAATCTGTACGGAAAACTTCGATATTCATTCAAATATTCCCCGTAAAACAGGGCGTAGATATAGGAGATATAGAGTATTAGTGTGTGGTATTGTCAAAAATATATTTTTTTTTAGAGTTCGAAAATTTCAAACTATACAGGGTGTCCTATTTAAAAAAAAAATATTTTTTTGCATACCTCGTAAACAAAATGACAAAAAAAAATTCAAGACAGCACGATAAAAGGAAATTAAAAATCTCAGTTGACGTGTTTTTGGATTTTTTTGTAAAACCAAATTCTAGCCCGCTAGAAGCATCATTCTGTTTAAAGAATCCACCCTGTATATTATATGTACATGACTGGTGAACTTTAATTACCAGTTTCAATAAAAAGACCTATTTATAAGACAAATAAGCGTTTTAAGAAAAATCATTCGCTTTACCGCCATATTTCAGTACAAGATGGCGGAGAAAATCAAATGCCTACCGTTTTTAAAACCGTTTTTGTTATATGTTGCCATTTTTTTTCTAAATACCTTGTCTTGTTTGTCGAAAAGTAACATTTATACATAAATAAAAAAATAAGTTTGAAAAACGGTAAGCATTTGATTTTATGCCCATTTTGGATGTATTTACAGGGTGTCCCAAATTGGACAGTTTTGGGGAGTTTAAGGTACTTCCAGAAGAGATAGAATAAAACTGACCTCCACTTGCGAGGCTCGATTTTCAAGAGAAGATTCAAGGTGAAAATTGCATCTTCATATGTCAAGCCATTTACAAGCTACGGGGGGTTTTCAAAGTCTGCATTTTGAGAGAAGGTCTGTAACTTCGTTATTACTGAAAATTTTATTTTGATGTAAAGAGTTTTTTTTTAGACTTTTTGACAAAGAATTTTTAATCTTTTTAGATTTTTTTCCACCGTCTTTAGTTTCTTAGAGATAAGCCAAAGTTAGTATTTTTTTATGGAACACCCCATATTTTATTCAATTTTTGAATTTTTGATAAAATTTCCTTGTAAACAATATAACATATGGGATAGTTTGGTTGGGCCGTTTTTAAGATATTTAATATTCTCCATTTCTGTTTAGTGTGCTGTGACTTTATTTTTCCTAGCTTCACAATGTGTGAAGTTGAAGGCACAAAACTTTGGTATTTTGTATATGTCACTAGTAGCCGGCATTTAGTATTTTTATTTTAACTTAAAGCATTGATTAAACGACTTTAAAAGTGTGTCACTAGTATCTAGTAGCTTGTATTTTTAATTGTGTCTCCAGCCTTAGTCATTTATGTTATTAAATCTCTGCAAATAGGCCATAATATGAGAAAAGTCAAAATTGTTTCCTGTCATGGTCTGCTTTTTAATTCATTTGAATGTCACCTTATTATTATAGAAGCACGTTTCAAGTGATAGGTAATAGCTTTTAAAAAAAGTAAATATTTAATTTATCACCTTTATAAAAAATAAATCATTGAACCATTTTTGTTAGTATGTTCTCTGCTCTGACAAAGAGCGTGACATATGAAAGAACATGATGCTTGATTTTCGATACGTATTGAGTACGATATGAAAATATACTAATTATTACGGTAGGCCATGGCAGCAATGCAATAAGTCATGGTCAGAATGGGAGTATGCCATGGCATAATAGACATAAATGCAAATTATTAAATATCATAAAAACAGCTCTACCAAACTATCACATATGAAATCATATTAAAATTTCATCAGAAATTCAAAAATTAAATAGAATATGGGGTGTGCCAAAAGAAAAATACTAACTTTGCCTTATATCTTGGAAACTTAAGAGGGTGGAAAAAAATCTGGAAATGTAGTTAATTTCTTTGTCAAAAAGTCTATAAAAAAGCTCTTTACATCACAACTAAATTTTCAGTAATAATGAAGTTATAGATCCTCTCCCAAAATGCAAACTTTTCAAAACCCCCTCGTAGCTTGTAAACAGCTTGACATATCAAAATGCGGTTTTCACCTTCGAACTTCTCTTGAAAATCGAGCCTCGCAAGTTGGGGGTCATATTTTTTCTGTCTCGCCTGGAAGTACCTTAAGGGTCAGTCCATATCAAGTCAACCAGGGTATTTTACCACACCATCTCCGATGTTGATGATTTTTAGTATACATGTTTTTCCTACCAAAAAACTGTAAAATCCAAAATTTCAGACTTTTTTGATCAGTTGTTTATTTTGCATTAATTTTTGAAAATCGAAAAAGTCACTTATTTGTCCTTAACATGTGCGCACAAAATTAGGAATATCCAAAGAACCACTTATAATAGAAAAGTAGGTGAAGGTTCATTTTAAAGCTCTTATAAAGACCTTTCATATGAGAATATTGCATAACATATATTGAAAAAAAAAATAAAAAAAAAAAATTTTGATTTTTTTTTTTTTAAATTTCAAAAAGGCCATTTTTAATTTTTTTCAAAAAATTATATTATTTTCTTTAAAGTGTTATTAAACTATTCACAAAATTTTGAGATGGACAAATCATGGGTTCAATGTGAAAAAATTTATTAAAAATGTCACATGCATGAAAAATCGCCTATAAAATGTACTTAATATTTTTGATATTTTTTTTGACATTGAACCCATCATTTCTCCATCATAAAATTTTGTGGATAATTAAGTAACACTTTGACCAAAATTATATATTTTTTTCAAAAAAATTAAAAATGGCCTTTTTGAATTTTTCAATTTTTTTTTTCAATTTTTTATTTCCAATTTTTTTTTTGTTAAAATTATGTTGTGATATTTCGTAAAAAAGAGCTTCAAAATGACTTTAAAATGAGCCATTTATTACTTTCCTAGTGTAAGTGGTTCTCGAGATATTGCTAGTTTTGTACATTCTTGTTAAGGTCAAAATGCTGACTTTTTTATTTTGAAAAATTAAAAAAAAAAAAACTACGAATCAAAAAAATCTAAAAATTTGCATTTTCAACTTTTATGGTAAGAAGAAAATATATACCAAAAATCATCAAAATTGGAATTGGTCGCGTAAAATTTTTGTGATTTTTTGGTTGATTTGATATGGAATGACCCTTAAACCCTCCAAAAGTGCCCAATTTGGGACACCCTGTATATATGTCGGCAAAGCGAATGTTTTTTTTTAGGCTTATTTGTTTTACCAATATAGCTTTTTTTTATTGAAATTGATAAAGTTATAGCAAAAAACAATTTGTCCGGTTTTTTTCGGTTCACCCGGTATGGTCATATATTATATATTGGTTGTCACAGTTAGCAAAAGTATTATTTTCAAAACAAAAAATATAAAAACTTTGCAACCCTTGATTTTTGAATATCGATGGTCCCCCCATAAAAATAAAGTAGAATACAAAAATGCCGTTTTTTTGTACAGTCGGCGAAACAATAATATTTAGCTGGAAAAGTTATTTCGTCTATTTTTTGTCCCATAAGACCCATACTTTATGAAAGTATTGATACATTTAATTAAATATTAATTAAATTTGATTTGTGCCTTGATTTCTGTACAGTCGGCTAATCAATAAATTCATAATCAATTTCACTGTTTTTTAATATTGAACGTTTGCACTAATATTCATACTAAGTAACAAGCTTTTTTGTCAATGGAATAATATTTATTTCTATTTTGTAGGTGTCTTACAAATTCTTAACTTGATTAGAACGACTTGCGTTAGATACGACTATTGTTATGAGAAGAAGTACAACGTTTTAAATTATTTATATACCGATCTGAGTTTTTGTTCAAGTTAAAATTTTTGCAGAACCTTTTAAACGAATAATAAGACCGTTCGGTGGCCTGTTCCGAATACAAACCCAATGGTTTGTTTGTCACTTCGATAAATTCTGAGATATGGTGTATAACAGCGTGGATTTTGAGGTTATATAGCCGCATAAAAATCTTGAGGCAAATCACATATCTCGGTGAAAATTCCGAAAATGTAGACCGCGGTTGCCGAGTTTCCATAATTATCCCTTATTTTATTTAGTGTAATTAATGTAATATAGCAATAAATAGCGTAAATACAAGACATTTTTCTGACAAAGAAGGCATAGTGCCGAAAAAGTTCAGTTTAAAATCCATGAGAAAGTTTACTTAATTATAATGTTTTGTTTTACCTTCTAGAAATCATTATTGAAATCAGGGTTAGGACAATCTGACAACCAGTGCAAAAAAGTTATTGAATTATTGTGGCATGGTTTGCCATCTTAGATTCGACCGATCCGACGGGTTTTTGTTTGTTTTCTTGTTTTTTATGCAAATTTTAAATATTGCTTTAGAACCTATGACAATGCGGCTCTACAATGTTGCCATGAACAGTCCTTCGCAATTTCCTTAGATTTGGTTACTGATTTGGAAAATTTGCTTTTAATATATGGAGTGCGCCTTCTAATCTATTTAAATTTCTTTGTATATTGTAGCTTCACCTTTTTTATTTCTGCTTCAACCTGCAGTATATAAATGGCATAATTTGCATCCAAACAATTTCCAAAACAACTAGTCACCACTGTTGAAGCTTTCAAATACTGGTGTATATTTTGGGTAGTAGTAATTAGTATAGGACTATATTTTGGGTAGTAACATATCTCATTTTTGTGGGTTTTTTGGGTTTAATTTGTATTAATTGATAGACTTAATTTGACTTTAGGAATAGATTTTTTTTTTAAACTTTATTATTTTTTTGACCGTAACACAGCAATTAATGACATCCATATTTTTCACAAAAAAAAAAGATCAAGCAAGAAGGAAAATTTTGATTTAAAATACTTTAATATTAAATTTTATTGTTTCGTCGACTGTACAAAAAATCTTACGTTTACGATTTTGCGTCCTACTTCGTTTTGATTAGGGGAGCATTGACATTAAAAATCAGGAGTTGCATACTTTATATGTTTTTTGTTTTGAAAATAATACTTTTGCTAACTGTGTTGTCCAGGTTTGCAGAACTCAATTATCTGTTTTCGACCACTTTTCAACTTTTCCCTGTAGCTCAAAAATTACAAGGAACAGTTAATACCATTCTTTAGAGCTCAAAAAAGTAAGACAATAATGCGAAAACCGCTTGTCTGTGTCTTCAATAACAACGGAGTTTCTCATTGAATCCCATTGAAAATGGGCACCCTGTACACTTGAATTTCCCAATTAAAAGAGACGAATTTTTGAAATTAATTATGTACCGCTTGGTTTTGTCTTTTGTCGCAAATTTTAGACAAAAATACCTACAAGATAAAAGCTACAAATGGAGTAGAATGCTGACGAAGAAATAATTCGAAAAGGTAATTAAGAATAGCACAGAAATTTCCCAAGTGAGTGCTACAACTTTCCCCATTTTAGCGTCTTCAAGAGCTCGAGCATTTAAATCTGCCAACGTCTAAATAGCTTGAAATTAAACACTGTAGAACTGTAGTTAGACAGCACTATTATTGAAACAATTGTTCTAGAAATTATATTAATTGTTCCGTATGTTCGGCTCAAAAATAAAATAAACGTTTCCCAAAACAATAAAAGAAAACAAAATATACCCATAGAATAATAATTACAGGCTCTTTATTTTATTTAATCTTTAAATTTTGAAAATATTTTAAATTTTCTTGGAACCTATATCTCAGGGACGGTCGCAGCTTTCCTAAAGGGGGGGGGGGGGGGCGGGGGGTGGCGTTAGGTCAAAATTTTATAAAAGCAAAGAAAAAATTTTAGCAAAAGTTCTAAAATTAATGTAACTTTTGACCCAATTTTTGAAAAACTTCAATAATTTTCAGGGTTTGTAGCGCTTTTTCCCTGACCAATTTTCTAAAAATTCCAGTTTGGTGCCATATATATTTCCATAGATTTTTAAAAAGTGATCTGTTTAAAAGCAAGTTTTTTACAAGTGAGTAATTACTTCCCCAATAAAATAATAACATAAATTCAACTAATTTTTTGTTCCTTAACCGATTTTTATTCATTCAAAGAGGTAAAAGAAAAGATTTTACAATTTTTTTTTACAAAACATATCAAAATTCCGAGATTACATGAAAAAAAAGCTAAAACTAGGTTTTGTATTTTATTTCGACCCCCGTGTAATTTTTTGTTATTAAAATATGAAAACCCATACCATTTCACCTTTGACGAGGTACTACTCATAAAACTTGGATTATTTATATGATAGTTACATTAGCTCAAAGTCCCTGCAATCAAAGTTCTAAAATTTATAAAACTTGGTTAAAGAACATAAAAGTTATTAGAAAATCAAAACACTCCAATTTAAGATTTCAAATATATATACAAAAAAAAATAATCAGAGTGGAACCAAACTCACAACTACCTACTCATAATTCTAAAATGTCGGCTAACATAAACTTCCTGCTGTACAGAATTTGGCTGTCCATTCAGTTTTATAAAAAAATCTGCATTTTCTGAATATTTTATTGGGGTAATAATAGGTATAGGATTATGAAATTAAAAAACTCGCGAGTCAAAAAAACCGAAATGTTTTCCACTCCATTTTTTACTTTGATGTCGTTTTTAGCTATTGGCAGTACCCCATCAAAAAATACTTTACTTTTAAATTGATTTTTCACTTCTGTTGTACTCTACCATCAATAATTATGTAAATCCACTTAAACATTTTCTATAAAAAAAAACAAATTTCTCTGAGCACTTTTGTGTGCGTATAGAGAGAGGTGACCTATCTTTGAGATAATTGGGAGATGATCGATGGATTTGTTTTTTGTTGAATCAAAAAATTATAATTTGATTATTACAGACCAATATATGTTTTCCAGGTTCCCATATCATTTTCCAGGTTTTTGTCGATTTTCATAAAATTCCCTGACTTTTCCAGGTTTTTTTTAGGACATTTTTAATTCCCTGACTTTTCCAGAATTTCCAGGTCGCTACGAACCCTGATTTTACTGTTTTTATGAAAAACCGGCAATATTTAAATAAATTCTCGAAAAAAGGGGGGAGGAGCGATCGCCCTCCCTGCGAACGCCACTGTATAACTACTTTACAGGTACTGTCAGGCTATAAGGCCAAAGCTTTAAATCTACACTTAAAATAAATACTTTATGTGCTTGGCGCCATGCACAGTTACGAAGACTTCAGCAAAATGCAGCAGCTTAAAAAGCAGCAGTCTATTCGTTTCACGCTAGCACGCAATAAAATAATTTGTTTTATTTTTTAGTGCGTTTTACAAATTTCTTCTGCAAAATCAATAGTTTTTCTCTAACTTTGGACGCAAGTAATAATGCTGTTACAAGCAACAGGTGCAAACATCTAATTTAAGGTGTTTGGTATTTGGTGGATTTCCATAACCCCACAAATTAAAAATTTGTTACGCCGCGTACACACGAGGCGAACCACTAGCAGCGTATAAGTTCGCATGCGCGTGTATTTGTTCATTACTCTCCACTAATAAGTGAATTTCTACGCAGAGATACGTTCATTTTTTTATTTATCTATCATAATAAGTGCAGTGAAAGACTAAAAAAAAATCACAGTTGCCACTGGCTACTGTTTATTTACACATATTTTAGCAAATGCATGCGGTCTACATAGAAACTAGCAAAATGCCCACCGCATGCGTATTCTTAGTTTCAAGAATAAGAGTTTTTAAATTAGTAGTCAATAAGCTTAAATCAATAATAACACAAAATTTTATTTAAGAACACTTGCACTGTTGAAACTACTTTTTTTTGAGTTTTTCGCATCTAACATTTTCAAAAATATGTTAAAACCCACTGCGTAAATTCAAAAAGAAGAATCTTTCTTCGTTTGTCAGTCAGTGATTTTTAAATAAGATAAAAAAAATTTTACCTACTCACATACAAATCCTAACTAGAATCTAAGCACTTACCTGACGCTTCGGCAGAAACTCTACTGTCGTTATCAAAGGAATTATTCTTTTCAATATTTTCTTGATTCTTTTTTAAAAATATCTGTCTGTTGTCATACAACTGACAGACATTGACTGATGTATATTTCAAATATTAACTTGACAGTTTAATGTGCCGATACAACCCCATTCTCAACTAAAAAGTCAGTTAACTCATTTTCGTCTTAGTATTCTTTGGCCTATGATCGGTGCCATATTGACACCAAACTGACAGAAAATCCATGTTTAACTTGTCAATTTGGTTATAAAAATGGCAGCCACAATTAGACTAAAGGGCACTGAGGAGGTAGGAGTTTACAGGCTTTTTAGTTGAGAACGGTGTTGGCCGATAGTAGAAAACAAGGTATTGCGTGAATTTAATAAAATTTAAAATCAAAATTATATTTGTTTGAGTGTTTTCGGTTTTAGATTAAATTATAAAAATACAAAGTTTAAAGCGAAATCAAAAATAAAGCTTAATATTTTGTTTCCTATTTTAAAATATCCTTTATAAAGATTATCTTTTGACTGACTTTGAGAAAAAATACATTAGAAACCCAAAGAACATCAATGCTATTTATTAATTTATTTTAAAAAACTTTTTGAAAATCTTGTTTTAAAATTGGAAGCCAAACTGTATTTATATCAACTGATATGCTAGCTATGCATTCATCTTTACTTAGATAGATGCAAGCTGCTTATTTGATTTTTCGTTTAATTTTGTCTGGTTCTTTTTGTAATATACTGGTTTCTCCCCACATTACTCTATGATCATTTTCAAAAGAATGTTGACAAATTTTAGACCTCTCCCAATCTCCCCTTCTGAGTTATCTCTTACGGTCATTTATTCTAATTTCAAGAGGCTTTAAAGTTTCTCCAATATTCAATTTACCACACTCGCAAGCAATTTGTTAAATGATATTTTTTCAGCATTTAATGGTTTTGTTTTGGATAGAATTGATCTAAGACTATTTGATTTTTTAAAAATTGTTCTAATATTATAATTATTAGGGATTCATTTAATTTTTTCCGAAATACCTGGTATAAAAAAATTATTAAATTTGTTTGTTGTACATTATTATATCTACGTTTGCGCTATCTTGGAAATTCGATTTGTCTAAAAGAATTTTTGATGAAGTTATTTGGATACGAATTTTTAATTAAGTCCTCTTTTATTGTTTATTTTTCTTGTAAAAATGTGTTATTGTCCGAACAAATTATTTTAGCTCTATCATACAGACTTTTTATTACTGCTTTTTTAACTGATGAGGAATAATTTGAGATCAAATTTAGATATCTAATCGTATGTGTTGGTTTTCTATAAACTAAGGTTTATAATGTATTTTGATTGTTTATTGAAACGTCTAAAAATGAAATTTTGTTATCGTTTTCTACTTCTAAAGTAAGTTTTATTGTTGCTTCTTTACCGTTTTTAAAATTAAGAAAATCATTAGGTTTATTTAAATCGTGTGACCAAATACTAAAAATATCATCTATATAGCGAAACCTAATGACCGGTTTAAAATTAAATTCTTCTTAAATTTTATTTTCAAAATCTTCCATAAAGATATTATTCATTAGAGGAAAAAGTGGAAAGCCCATTGCCATTCCAAAATCCTGTTAAAAAAAATCACTGTGTGGTTTTTTCTTCTTTAAAGACCATTAACAAACGAACAAAAATGTTATCTTTAAGAATTTACGCAGTGGCTTTTAACATATTTTTGAAAAAATTTCCTTAACTTAGTGGCGAAAAACCCAAAAAAAATAGTTTCAACATAATGAATCCGCCACAAACATATAGATTTTATTTAACACTTGCACTATCAAAAAAAACACGTAATTCGGATTTCAGAAAAGTGGATTGTCAACCACCTCGAGAGGTCCGAATAAGAAGGGGTGTTTGCAGGTTGCATATTGTCTTCGGTGCTATTTAATATCTATAGCAATAAAATAATTCAGAATGCAGTTCACAAGTCCAAAGAGAGTTTGACTATAAATGTTATAAAAGTGAACAATTTAAGAGATGCAGACGAGACTGTCATAAGTTTAGATACGTTGGAAGATAAATTCAACCTTTGTTATACTGCCTAAAAAGTAGTGATTACCGCCTAATCAGCCTAATGAGCCATATGTTTAAAATATATCTAAAGATTATCCATAAAAGAATTTATGGGAAATGCAAGTTCTTCATAGGCGACACGCAGTTGACTCTAATTGAAATAATTATCAAAAAATATCCAGAGCCAGACACAGTCTAAAATAAAATTGGATTTTAGTCAAAGTTGTTTAAAAGTGTTCTGTTTTCTAAAATAAACAATTTAATTTGGGACGCTCAATAACTAATTTAGATTTTACTTGTTTATTCAAGTCTTATTTAAAATCTAAAAAATGTATTATTTGGGAAATAATACTTGAAATTAATTGTATTAGACATGCAGATAATTTACGCCGACAACTAATCGCAGGTTTCCTCTTAGAGAAATATTCCAAAGTAATGTTTAAAAACATGTTGCAAACGTAAAAAAACGTAAATATTTTCTGTAATTTATGGCACTTTGATAGTTACAGCATTTTGCTAATTTTAATTGGCATAAAATACAGGTATTTTTAGTATTTCTTATGTTTTATAAGTAGTGGCGGTGGCAGCATTTTTTTATAACGAGGACGCGGTTTAGTTATTTTGTTAAAAAAATACTTGTTCATACTTATTTAAATAATGAGGGCCACTTTGCCATTTTTTTGAACCACCTTTTCAAAGTAACGTAACAAAAGTTAAATCTTTGGCAAGTAGTTATTGATAAATAATTTTTACTTAATATTAACAAACTAAACAAAAAAATATTAATAAACTAAAAGCATAGCCCTGAATAAAAAGTAATATTAGCAATTTAAATATTTTATAAAAATAAAAGCTTAAAAAAATTATCCGAAACTACACTTCCCAGTACATATGTTTTAAAAATGTTGCTTGCTTATTATTACCAACATTAATAAACTTTTTTAAGGAGACTGAAAGTTCTATAGTTTTAAGGTTGCTGTTGTAAAATATAAAAAAAAATAAAGCACTTTTAAAACAAAATTTTTATTATAAAAAAAGCAGTTCAATCAAATTTTGGCAAAACTAGAAGAAGGTTCGTCAAACAGTCGGTCAAAATGGACGAAAAAAGTCCACTATAATGCGACTAAAAGGAAAATATGAAGAAGAAAGAACTGGAAGACTTTGGGCTAAGCAAGGTGAATACACATCAATAGGATCAGTTTTATAAACAACAAGATATTAATAAACCAAATTTAAAAATATTAACTTCAGTATCTGATCATTGCACCATTTGCTTGAATATTTTTTTCTAAATATCTTGGCACGGAGTCTGCTAAATTTTCAAATAAATTTGGATTTTCTTCAATGATCTCTTCATGAGCTTTAACTATTAGCCCCATCAAATGGTCAGCATTTCGTGGAAAAATATTAAATTTTGATAACTTTTGGTAATGGGCCCCCATATGTTCGTTCTCGATGGGATTCAATATTATGCTCCCTGAACCACTACTCAGAAATCCTGTCCAGTATGTACCGGGTAGTTGTCTTATTAATACACAAAACCGTCAAGTTATAAAACGGATATTTCTGGAAGCATAATATTTTGCATCATGTTCACATAAACCTCCGCTGTAAACTTTCCTTCAATTCTGAAAAGCGCACCATGCCCTATTGCCGAAATCCAGCTCCACACATTGACCGCTCTACCTATACCGCTCTACATATGTTCGAGGGCCAACAAACGAAAATTGGTGTTTTGTCGTTGTAAGATTAAAAAATGTTTCATCAGTAAAAGCTACCTGTCGCCAAAATTTTTCCTGTGTCGAATTGTTCCGAGGAAAAAGTAATCTGGCTTGCTTCTTTTCTTCACTTCGCTGTATCTTTTTTACTGCAACATCTTAGCCTCCATCTTAGTGCAGTTTTTACCATACCAGGAAAATTAGCTGTTAATTTTGCTTCTTTGGCCGTAGCAAATGGGTGTTCTTCCAGGAAATTAGTGACTTGTTAATGCTTGTTGTGGTGCGCTGAGATTCAAGCCAGTTCCTTCCTTTCGTCAAACAGTTCCTTCTTCTTCGTATTTTCTTTTTAGTCGTACTCTAGTGGACTTGTCGCGTCCACACTCTAAAAAAAATAGTCTTAAACAAATGTTGCATAACACACTGCGTATATTTTTTAAAACTTCGATAGACCTTTTATTCCTGATTCCAAATATATAGCATATAGAGTTTATCTTTAGCTGTTCTTGAGTGAAATAAAAAATAATTATCCACAAGGGCGACACGTCGCAAAATTTTTAGCGCGATCAAGTTCCGTGTAATCAATTTCGCCGCAAAAACATTTAGCGCAAGACAATAATAGCGCAAACATTTTCAGCGCAGTTTAAAACCTTCGCAAGGATATTTCAGCGCGAATATTTTTGACACCAAAGTTTGGCGCGCAGAGCCATTTTCACGCGGTTTTTCTAAGCGAAAGACACTTTTCTCGCAAAACGTTTTCACCGCGAACACTTTTGGTGTAAACGTTTTGCGCGCGGAGTCATATCCACGCTGTTTGTTTTAGCGGAAGACACTTTTCGCTCAAATTACGGCGGCGGGATTTGCGAAGTAATGGAATAGGCAGGGGTTCGTTTAATTGCAAACGGGGCGGGGTATAAGCATCGGCGTAACTAGCTCTCGGACCTGGGGGGGGGGCTAGGGGAGGGCCAAGCTGACAATGCTTGATAGTGAGAAATAGAAGATAATGATGTTTTTCTCAAAACTGTTTAATATTATACATTATTACCTTAAGTCGTTTTATGAATAACTTTGAACCGTAACTCTATATAATCAACTCAGCAGTTTAATATAAATTAACTGCAACTTCCTTGTCTTTTGTGAAAATATTTCCAAAACGTGGTCTGCTGTAATCTCTTCTTTATATAAATAATTATCGATTTTAATAATTGGTAGATACACTGAAAAGTCGGGTTTGTCCCATTGTAGTTCAGGTCCAATTTTTTACTCCACGCATTTCAGAAAAGCTTCGTTCAGATCTAGCAGAACTAATGGGAAGGAAAATAGCAATCTGAATTAATTTGTAGAGGTTCGGACAAAAGTCTTTTCTAATAAACTCTTTGATAGATTTTAAATTTATTTCTAAATTTTTACAAATGGTCATATTTTTTACTACCAGAGTAATTTTGAATAAAATCTTGACATTCCTTGATTTTTAACTTAAATAAAGCATCTACCGATTTGGCCAATAGCAAGTTTGAAAATCTCTCCCTAAAATTCGCGGCTAAATTATCCACTATTTGGTAGTGGATGTTTATTTTCCATTGCTCTAAGCAACTTACATCTGATGGAAATTTGCTTTCCACTATATAATCCTTAATTTGTGCAACAATTTGCCGTTTCCGTTTTGATACTTTGATAGGTTCCATAGAAATATTAACTTTCTCAGCGATGTCTCGGATTTCTGAATAAATATTTTCAAAGCTGTTTCTAGTTTCTTCTATAGATTGTAGCGCGCCATCTATTATTAAATATACATTGCCGAGAGTAGCATCTTTACCCTGAAATTACTGACTCAAAACGTTGATACGTAATAAAACTCAGCTTTTTGAATACATGCTAATAGTCCAACAGCTTCAACGGCATGTCTATCCTAGTTATCAGTTACTGCACATTCTAGTGCCATTTTAATCGTCCCAAAGTTTAATAAAACTGCTTTAAAATTTTCAAATCGACATGACCAGCGAGTAGTAGAAAGGCTAGACACTTCCAAAAATTGAATACCCATATATTGCCGAAGGATGTTCTTCTCTTCTTAAACCTTGTAAGCCCTTATGTTTCCCAGACATTACTCTAGCCTTAGCAGGTGGTGCCCTTTCTTCACCCACCTCCGCCCACTAAAACTAACCTCTGCCTATCTCATTACGTCGCAAACCCCGCCACCAATCCCAACAAACCCTAGCATCGCCCTTTTATCGCTTCGGACTTTTTTGTTAATTGCTGAGGTTTGGTGGGGTTGGCTGGGGGGATCGCAGCCTGCTGGGCTAGGCAAGGATTCATTTTATTGCAAAAAAGGGAGACGCAGGGAAGGGACAGGACGTGTCAATTAATTCAAACTAAAACCAACCTCACTAAACCTCCATATTGAGCTTTTGTCAAAAACATTTATTGCGCGCAAAAACTTTGCGCTAAAATGCTTTCGCGTCAATAATGTTTCGCGTTAAAATTTGTTGCGCTGAAAAAGTTTTCGAGCAAATAGGGATGCGCCCAAAAATGTTGCCATAAAATTTTTTTAAATTTTAAATTACGCCGAAAATGTCTGCGAATTATTGTGATGCGCTAAAAATTTTTTCGGTGAAATTGATTGCGCGAAAGTTGATCGCGCTGAAAATTTTGCGACGTGTTGGCCGCAAATCTGAGGAAACATAGTTTAGGTGATTCTTTATTCACCACATTGCTCTTATGGTAACGTTTTTCTAAATTTGATCAATGACCGTTAAAAACAAAGGTAGCATATTGTTAATTTTTGTAATCAGAGAAAACAGATCTATTGAACTTTTAAAAAATATACAGCCTGTTCAATTTAAAATAAAAAAGTTGATATATAAATTTGACATAAAATATCATCGCTTATTATGCGATGAAATTGGACACTTTTGACATGCATAATTTTATAGGTTTGCTTAAAGTTATGCAACTTTTATTAAACAATATTTTTTGTGAAATGCATAGTAATAGCGAAAAGAGATTTGTAATGTATAACCCTGTATATGGTCATTAATTGAGAACCAAGAAGCATTACAATGCCACATTACCTCCAAAATCCCCACCCAATGCCATTTATATACCTCACAATGTCTCACAATACCTCAAACTGAACGCAAACACGTGACCCGAGAATTTGTTATGCACGATGCTTAACATTAAATTTATATAAAACATTTATCTACATTGTCAAAAAATACCAAAGAATGCATAAATGCCTATTCAATTCCCCGCAATTCCAATTCAAAACTTACCAATGCCTAAAAATGCCTCTAGGCTGTACACCAAAATTCCTTATGTACCTTCACAAAAATATTTTTGTACTCTAAAACGCATTGCAATGCCTCTAAAATCACCAAAAATTTACAGTCCCGTTTAAATACCTCGCAATATCTCACAGTGCCTCGCAATGCCTCATAACCGAGGGGTGGCTCGGTAATGCACTTTGATTTACACGCCGATGGCATTACTTGGTATTTTGGGGCATTTTAAAGCATTATTTCGAGGCTTTTCGGGGGCATTTAGAAACATTTTAGGTATTTTAAGGCTATTTATGGCATTTTTCGGGGTCATTTAGAGCCATTCTATGCATTTTAAGGCAATTTATGGAATTCTATGACATTTCTAACCGAGGGGTGGCCCGATAATACATTTTGATGTACACGCCGATGGCAAAGCCTTATTTCGAGGCTTTTCGCGGGCATTTAGAAACATTTTAAGCATTTTAAGGCAAGTTATGGTATTCTGAGGCATTTTTAATAAATCTGATCAAAAATTCGGCTTGGTGTACACAAAATGAAGACCGAGCCCTAGGCTCTACACCAAAATTCCTCATATAACTACAGCTCGATTGTCATCTTATACAGACCGCTTCAAGCTACTGCGAACATAGGGGGAATCCAGTCCAATTTACTCTCCATGCCGTACGACCGAGGTGGATTCGAAGCACGCTGCAGTGTTATCTTTTGGAAATTCATTTTGTTTTTATTATTTTGTTTCATTTCTGCCTTGCTCGAGAAACAGATGGGTAAGTTCTTAATTGAAATAATACATTTTTAAAACCAAAAATGGATGTCTACGAAGTTGCCGAAAAAGTGCAGATGATCAAATGGTCAAATCGTCATAACCCAACACACGTTCGATATTGGTCGAGGGAAAATTTGCATTTGTATTTTGACGTAAGAACACAGTATCCCCAAAAACTAAATGTTTGGGGGGGGGTATTATAGGGGAACACGTAATTGGGCCATTTTTTATTAACGGCAATTGCAATTTGAATGGTCCTAGATACTTGGATCTACTGCAGCAGCATATTATTCCAACTGCTAGGCAGTTGCTAGGTGTAAGATTTGGAGAAACATGGTTTCAACAAGATGGTTGTTCCGCTCACAATGTTGGCCTTGTTAGGGAATATCTTAATAATGTATTTCCTAATCGGGTTATAAGTACACGGGGAACTATTTTATGGCCAGCTCGATCTCCCGATCTTGCTCCTAATGACTTCTATCTGTTTTTGAAGAAGCTTTTCAAATTATCACCCCTAGCATGCTTGGAAACGTTAGAAGAGGTTTTTATAGTAGGCTCGGATATTGTCTAGCCGAGCAAGGAGGACTTTTCGAACATTTGCTTTAATTTTTTTTTGACTGGGAGAATCTTTTTGATTTTTAGAATGTATTATTTTATTTTGAGAACTTGCTTTTATTTTGTTTCTCCTTATTATTTTCATTGTATCACGTCGTCACTGATAAATCTGAGCAGTTGACAATAAAACGCTCTTATTTAACAGTGACAAGAAATAAGAAAATTACGTTATAAAAATTTGCGTATTTATTGACCAAATTCCGGTTTCATTGACTACGCTCCACACAGCACCGTGGTTAGAGGCGTACTAAATACCAAAGGAAAGTCATGCAAGTGGTGATCGCAAGCCTGAGTATTGGTTGCTTCACTGATAGGCGTGCGGTGTCTCTGCATGTACGTACACTGGCAAATTAGACTTCTTCCGCCCTATGTTCGCAGTAGCTTGAAGCGGTCTGTATAGTAATAGCCTCGTCTCGAAAGACCAAATTTTTGCATTACCTTTTATCTCTATTTATTGTAATTTTAGCAATAACATTTTAACTACTGGCGAAAGCTAAAATTTTTTTCTAAAATATAAAATTATAAATATAAATAAAAATCCATTTTTAAATCTAAATTTTTTAAAAATAGTGCAACCACACTCCAAAATATTAATTTACCTTTCTTCTAAAGACGAACATGCATTCAATAAACGCCCTACAATGGACTCAATGCTGTTGACTTTTTAATGTAAGGACTCTAGCCAATGACAGATTCCATATAATTTTATTTATTTTTTGTATATTCTTTTAGTATCTTGTTAAAACTTGTTTTCGTAATATTACAAAAAACCTCCATTTGGTCTTACATTTGATTATATGGGTGAATATCAAAAAATTACCGCTCTAGTTATCTCTACCATTTTACTTTGCAAATACGAGGGATTTGTGAATTTTTTTTTGATGTGGTTAGGAAGAGAGGTGCATTTTATTGTAAAAATGGAAAATCTACCTTCATTTTTATGTTTTCAATATTTTATTTTAAAAAATACAGCCCCAATCTCATTCTCCTGGCATGTCCTCAGCTCACTTTCATCCGGGTAAGTTTTTTTTTCCCATAAAATGTTCCCATGGATAAGAAGTTTGATTTAGTTTAGATTCATATTGATCCCATCTACACCTGGCAAAAAATAGCTTACAAATTGTCCCCCACTTTTATTCTCATTCTCCTGGCTCAGTTAAGCACTATAAAACTACCTGCTTTTGCATCCAACCCATAACTTCTTCGTTCTAAAAAACTCAAAATAACATTAAATTTCTCTTTTTTCGATTTGCCTTTTGTAACAAATTAAATTTTGTCCAAAATAAAATAAGGAAGTAAAAAATCATAAAATAGTATGTTTATTATTTTCATTCTCCTGGATCATTTTTTACCGAAACGAAGTTTTATTTAAAACACGCTTGTATATCTTAAATAAGGTAATGTGTTATTTTTCCTAGTAGTGTAAACCAGTTATCCTAATTTTACGATTTACCTACAAAAAAAAATATTTATGATGTATTTTATCATTTTCCTAGCATATCATTCTCCTGGCATTTTCAGTCGCCTGGCTATTTTATTCCCAGGAGAATGAAATAAATGATCAGTTATTCTGTAATTATTCTTTTCCTTATTTATTATATTTATTATTTTTTATTTATTCATATATTATTTATTATTCTGTTACTATTATTGTTACGTTATTATTCTGGAAGATTCTCATTCTCCTGGCACGAAAATATAAACGTCAATTGACAGCAAGATTTTTAAGAAAACTAGACTGCCACTATATTTTTAGAAAACCCAAATAAATTACCAACACATTTAATTACTTCTTTTATTTCTTAGCCATTTTAAGTTTTTTGCAAAATTCATCAATAAAAAGAGGTAATTTTTTTATATTCACCCATATATGTTTATTCCTAGGTTTTTACACAATTGACACAGTTCGCCTGTTAAAATATTTGTTCCCACTTTGGTATTAATTATTTTTATATTTTTTTTTATATTTTCTTACATTGTTTCTAAACTTTTTAAAAAATCCCCTCTTTTCACTTGTAATAACCAGTCTACCGTTGAAATAAATACTGTGTTTTGTTTTGTTAAGTAGCATTATTATGTTTTCACTGTTAAAGTTGATAGGTTTTTATTTAATTATTTCTTTTTCCTTAGGCACTTCTTTTTATTGAAAAATTATATTTTTCATTAGAAACAATAAAGGTTAAAAGTAAGTAAGTAAATATGTTGCTCGAGTTAACGATCGCTAATGAAAAACCGGCCTTAAGTCTAAATAATTGTTTTGGACTAAATCTGTAACGACAAAAAACCTGGTTGATAAACCTATTAATGTTATCGAAAACTGCACACATAATTATCATTACAAGTAAAAAAAGTTGAAACCCATTGATTTTTGCAATTTAATTCAATTTCAAAAACCTGCTTGATTTTCTCGGCTACCAATAAAAAAACACAAATAAAAAGTAATCGATGTCATATGATAAAATCCCATAAACGTAGCGTCCTTACCATCGTACAGCACGTTCAGATCTAGCAAGGACACTGTTGTCAATAAGCAGGAAAAATAAGCATGGACTACAATTTTAGAGTCATTAATTGTATTAAGGATTCCGGCAAATGTAAACACGCGCAAAGGAATTGATGCTGAAGTTCAGTTGAACTCGAGCGGCATTTAAACAGAAGAAACCCTGGAAGTAAATAACAAAAGTAACTTAAACAAAGCCTAAATGAAGTGAAGATAGAAGCTACGAATGGTAATATTTTATTCAATATATATCTTCTCGTTCACTTTAATTGATTGGCTTTGTTGGACAATGTTTTATTTAATTAATTATACCGACAGCCAACGTTTCGGTCCTAGGTCTGGACCATCATCAGGGCTAACAAGAAAATAAAGAACATCATGTATTATACCGTATAACTATGAGATACTATAACAGCCCTACACTTGCTTTTCCCGAGAAAAATACGTTACGATAATAACTCTCTCAATCAAGTTAGCCTGGAAAAAACCGATAAACGCAGAGTGTAAACGGGCAGGCGCATCGATTGCGTCAGCAGTGACAGAGTCGGTAAATTATCGTAAGGTCACTACGACGCCAGGCATGGATTTGTAAGTGCATGCGCAGTAGATTTTTGGTTTATGGCCTGGTGACCCAAACAGTTTCAAGGCCAACCGCGATCTTGAATTTTCTCCTTTGTTTTTCAAAGTTATTGTCGTTACACATTTTGGAGCATTTGGGCCATTATATATTATTTTTTTAGACTGGATTTTAACATCTTATTATTTATTAACAATAAATTAGGCATAAAATACTGATATGATGTTCTTTGTTTTCTTGTTGGTCATGATGATGGTCAAGACCTAGGACCGAAACGTTAGCTGTTGTTATAGTTAATTAAATAAAACGTTTTCCGTGTTTTAAATCAAGTGCTATTTTATCCTTTTTTAAAATTAAATATTCTCATAAAGAGTACTATTATTTCCGAGTACACTTATTTAAAATTAAAAAGTAAACTGCTTAACAATAACAACTTCCTGTTTTATTGGAAATATAATTGCATAAACAATAGATAGTTTTTGGTCGGCCGGGCGACGAGTAACGCTATTTGACACTTTTGACACTGGAAAGTCTGGGCGAGTTTGTAAATCCACCAGTGGACCCACCGGTGCCAACAAAAGAGTTCATAAATTTTAGATGGATTTCACCAGTCCAACAATACAGTTCCTAAATTTTTCGATGGATTTCACCAATCCAACAAATGTTGGCACCGATCGTCACCGGCCTCATGAGTTGGTGGAAAATCGTCGTTGGGTTAAGCATAACCCTACTTTATGGTTATTTATTTTCTCCAATTTTTTTATAATTTATTCAAACCAAGATATTTTTAAAAAAACAAACGGAAGATATTTTTATTTATGAATTTTGGTTAATACAAGGTTTGCAGTACAGGAGGCTTAATGGAGTGGTGAGCCATAACATTAATGTTCAGGAGAAGACTCTAATGATGATCTAGACATCAAACTAAATTTGAGGCAAAAACGTACTTGTATTGTTGTTAAAAAAACTCTCTAGAAGTACAGCATGAGTGTCTTTAAGGGCGGTATTCATAGTAGTTCCTCAAGGCTCCTTCCTTCCTTCCTCCCTTCGCCCATAAAAATTTATATTTCCCAAGGAAGAAGGGAGCCTTGGGAACGATTATGAATACGGGCTTTATAAGTCATATTTCCGATTTTCTTGAGCCGAAGTTAAGGTATGAATTTATTATTTTAAGTGTGGTTATTGGCCCTTAACTGTTAACACCGCAACGCGTTCTTTTTGTATTCAATGGAACAACGACATTTCATCACTGCTAGATGTCAGATGGATGTCGAACACATCGGTCAACCGAATGTTGGCACCGATGTTCCACCGCTGTCAAAAAAATGTTGAATTTGGAAACTTGCCCTCTTATATCGTTAAGCGCTGCCGCGAAACCCCTCAAATGTATGGACAGTAAACATAAGAATTTCGACGTACAGAGACATGCGCATTTGTGTTTCAGCGAACTTCTGTTAGAGACGTCTTCTCGCGACCGATGATTTCGAAAGTACATTTTGAAAACATACGTCACCGTTTCAACCGCAACGTCACCGTTCCAAGCCATCGCCACTGATCGCCAAAATTGCAATTATTGAATGACATTAATCAGCGGTGTGTGTGTGTGTGGCCTGTCGTTTTTTGGACTTGGAAGTTTTTTTTGTAATTTTTTGAACTGGATATCCTAGATCCACTAGTGAGCCTTTTTTTTGTTTTCGCCAGGTAACCTTAGCCTATTCTCATTATTACTAAAAATTGGCAAGTACCGCCATGTTGAACCGTGTTCGAAACGGCCGCCGAGGTGCTTTTGAAATCCTTTGAAATATTTTGAACCGTGACATCACCGTTTTGTCGCCAAAATAACATTTCACGCATGTTTTCAAAGCAGTTTCAAAATCATCGGTCGCGAAAAGACGTCTTTGATTCCCTATCATTTTGAAGAGGAATAACTAAATAGGGTTACCTATTTTAAAACGCATTTACTTAAATAGAAGCAATATATTTTTGTAGTTTTAATTCCCTTCTTTTTCTGGGAACTTAAAAAAGAAGGTATAAATTTTTAAAAATAATACTTTATATCAAGCTACACACCCCATAAGAAAATGAAGTTTTCTTGTGGTAGGCAATTTTCTAGAAGGGGACGAAATTAGTACACGTGATTTTTCAAAAAAAAACTCATAAATGCATTTTTTCCTATGGACCAAATTTTATTATAAGGCACCACCAGCCTAGTATGACTGACAGCTTAAAACTCAGTGTGACATCCTTAAAAATGCCACATATATCAACATTTACAAAAGTTCGAATTATCACTCGAGTTATAGAAAACGGCTGATCTATAAGAAGAGCGGCCACCCATTTTGCAGTTGATAAAATGACGATAATGCGATGGAAAAAGCGCTGGATTGAAAATAATTCTACGGATAGGAAAGATGGATCAGGACGACCAAAAGTAAGTTCTGAAGTGCAAGATGAAAGACTTATTAACCATCTCAGAAAAAAATCCTTTTTCAACGCCGCGCGTCGGTTGAAGCAGCTAATGTAAGATTATTTCCGGGTTCTTTAACAGTAACAGTAACTAAAAGAGTAATGAAATCAGAAGTGTCTTGTCGAGTTGCTGCAAAGAAGCCTTTTCTAACAGAAGAACAAAAACAGGCCAGATTAATTTTTCACTGACGAAAAAATTTTTAGTTTATCGTCCACCAAATTCTAGGTTTGAACCCGAATATAAAAACCAAATTAAAAAAGCTGGAAATTTTTCTGTAAGCATGTGGGGCTGGTTTAGTGCTAGACGTTTGGGTTTTTTTTGGAGAATCGAAGGAAGATTCAATAGTGAAAGATATATTGAAATCCTTGAAAACGTTATGCGGCCATCTGTATAGGCTTTACATAAAAATAATGACTTCGTTTATCAGCAGAGCAACTGTCCAGTACACCCGGCTAATGTTGTTGGCCAATGGTTTCAGAATAATAATATAGAAACACTTCCTTTGCCAACCAACAGCCTTGACCTTAAACCAATGGTAAATATATGGGGTCTAATCATTAAAATAATATACCAAAGGAATTGGAGACCACGAAATGCTGAAGAGTTAAGCGATGCTATTTATCGCGCATTGGATCAGATCTCAGAAGACCATCAGTATTTTCAAGATTTAACCTTTTCAATGTCCAGACGTTTATAGCTTAATAATCTTATTAAATACTAAATTATTTATTTTAGTTCTTTTTTAAGTTAAAATAATTAGTATTAAGTTTATCATCATTTTTGTCCTAATCCTTTCGTCGAATTGTTTTCAATCCAGCGCTGTTTTCATCGTATTATTGTTATTTTATTAACTGCAAAATGGGTTACCGCCCTCTTTGTAGAACAGCTTTCGTTCGTTACTCGAGTGATAATTTGATATTGTTCAATAAAGACTTTACTAAAGCATTATTTTTGCTGATTTTTTAGTATTATGCAAAATTTAATATAAAAATAAGGTTGCCTTTAATTTAAGTAAAAAAATATTTTCAGTTTTAGAGACCTTTTTTAAAAAATATGACAAATTGTGGTACTTTTGAAGTTTTTAGGCATTTTAGATGGTAGTCCGTATATATTATACACTTTTAGAAAGGTCAATTTTGTGACCGCATGTATGCTTTTTTGTTTTTTAAATCAAGTGTACATAATATGCACCAAATTCTGGCATAGTTACTTTTGGTCGAATCTCTTTTCTAAGCAGAGGGGGGTGTACATTATAAATGGCCCCCCCCTCTTATAAATGTTAATAAATGAGCTAGAAAAATGTTTTAAATACAAAAGTTATTTGATTTATAAAGATCTTCAAAAATATTAAAGTAAAAAAAATCAAGTGTCATTCCAAGTGTCAAATATTGATAGCAACTTTCTTATTTGAATATAACATGCTGCATTTTTTTGAATTTTTAAATTCTATGTTTCTTCCTGATTTCAGAAATGTATAACTCATATGCATGTTTTTGAGATATTGAACTTAAAGTTTTTTCACTTAGGAAGCTATGACTCGTAATGCAGGATGTTTACACTTTTCAATATCGTCTACCATGATTTAGCAATTTTTTAAAGACAGTTAAAAACATTATTGCCTAGTACAATTATGATAACATGTCTAATGGAAACACCACAAATTGTAATTCACAGCCACCTAAGTGAAAAAAAATTAAAGTCCAATATCTCAAAAACTATTGAACCCTGTTCATATGAGTTATACATTTCTGAAATCAGGAAGAAACCTAGAATTCAAAAATGCAAAAAAATATAGGGTGTTGTATTTAAAATAAGAAAGTTGCTATCAATATTTGACACTTCGCATGACACTTGTTTTTTTTACTTTAATCTTTATAACTCAAATAACTCTTGTAGTTAAAACTTTTTTTTAGCTCACATATTAAAGGATATAATAATGCGGGTCATTTATAATGAAACACCCTGTACCTTCATATCAAGCTACACACCCCATAACACTCAAACAAAAATATTTTTTGTAAATTAAAAGTACCCTCCTTTAAGAGTATATATTTAGCACGAAATTATAACACATCAAATCTGTCTCCTAAGCATATGGGGAAAGGGGGGGTGTGCAGCTTAGTGCTAAGCCACACCTCCTCTTTTAAGTGCCCCAAGCCCCAAAGAAAGCAAGATAGAATTACATGGTAATAAAATGTAAAAGACAGAAACGTCCGATTCGGCAAATTCCGCGTCTACCGCTAGGCACCTACTACGTATCATGACCAACTTAAACTGTCTAATAGCCTACGTCCGAAGACAGCAAGGCATTTAAAATCGATTACCAGACACAAAAATACCTTAAAATTAAATAAATAAATAGCTTTCAATAAGGGCAAAATGAGGACTGGAGATACAAACTTCAACGGTGGCATGTTTTTCCATTTTTTATATACCATAAAACTTTTTAGTATTTTTTATGAATGCGCGCCTGGGTACCGATTATGGAAGTCATAGGAAGTGATCGTTTGCCTGAGAGAAGAAAAGTAGTTTCAACCAATAAACGCGCTTAAAAGCAGTGACGAGATGATCGAATAATCACCAAACTGTTATGGGCACGCGCAGAGCTGCCTCGAACAACAATGTTTGAGCGAAAAAACTTCCACATTGTAATTTAATCTTATAAAATATTTAGTTTTAATAAAAAGATAAATTTATTCTTATTTAGCTAATACACAGGATCATCGTGTGAATTTTCACATTTATCTTAAGACATTTTTAAGAGGTAAAAGATATATATTTATTAATTAGCTAAATTTGTGATGGTGGTGTGAGGGGGGATCTACGTAGGACATGTAGATTGAAAGACAATTGGAGCTTAAATGGATTTCATTTAGCCAAAAATGTTGGGATGTCAAATATAGCACTGATGGTCACGTGACTATTTAAAAGTGTCCAGTCACGTAACAATTTTGGTTACAGTTAAAGTCAGATGATATTTTAATTTTAAGCCCACTTCACAAAATTAAACTAAAAATGTTAGTTCAGAACAATCAAATTTACTTTAAAGTAATTGACACAATATATAAATGTTACAGTATACTAGAATATTTTATGTATATAGGGTATATTAAAGAGAATGCCAACCGAAACTTTCAAATGAAACACCCAGTATATTATTGCATTTTTGCAATCTGTTTTGAAATTCTAAGCATTTTTATATAACCTACCCTATGTCGATCTTCAACTGTTTTCGAGATATTAACAGTTGAATACTGTCATACTCTGGGTCTTCTATTTGAAATTTGATGTTGAATACTGATACGTAATGAGAAACTCGTAAAAATCATAGTTTATTCTTTGGCCAACTATTCGCCTAGTATCATGACAACCATATAGGGGTAAATTTAGTTACATTTTGAATTTTTTAATTTTTCCATTTATGTCTGCGTTTTCCGGAAAATCGACCACAGTGCGTCGTTCGGATGACTTTTGTGCGATTGATCACTTCTCAGGGTATGATTCGTCGCACAAAAGTCGTGCGTTCAACGCACGGTGGTCGATTTTCAGAAAAACGCGGACATAACTTGAAAAATTCAAAATATGTCTAAATTTGCCCTTATATGGTTGTTAAGATACTAGGCGAATAGTTGGCCAAAGAATAAACTATGCTTTTTACGAGTTTGATATTACGCATCAGTATTCAATATCAAATTTCAAATAGAAGACCCGGAGTATGACACTATTCAACTGTTATCCCGAAAACAGGTGAAGATCGAAATAGGGTATGTTGTATAAAAATGCTTAGAATTTCAAAACAGAATGAAAAAATGCAATAATGTAATAATATACTCTATATACATAAAAATACACTAGTATACTGTAACACTTATATATTGTGTCAATTACTTCAAAGTAAATTTGCTTTCCTACAAGTCCATACTACTGTGTCTAGTCAAGAGAACGGCTTCGCTCAAAAATTTTTGTTCAAGGCAGCCGTGCGCGTGACCATAATAGATTGGTGATTCTTCGATTGTCTCGTCACTGCCTTTAAGCGCGTTTATTGGTTGAAACTGCTTCCCTTCTTTCAGGCGAACGATCACTTCCTATGACTTCCAGAATCGGTACCCTGAAGTCAAAAGAATTGTTTGATGGTGAAGCTAAAATGGTAGGAAGCATCTTGTAATAAGAAGATTGCTGCTGTTAATTTTTAATTTTCGCAGTGTTGCAACTGAACTTTACTGATTGTACGTGTTAACCGTATCGTTGGTACTGAATGAAGGTCGTAAAATTTTAATATCTGTTTAGCTCCCGATAAGGTCATAAAATTCGATTAAAAATACGCTTTATAATAATAGGAGCAGCAATCTCGAGTCAATCTCGGAGCGTAATTGAAACACTAAAATGTTTAAGAGCCATTGTAAATTCAGTAGCAGTGGTATTAAGAAGGCATTCGATAAATTATTAATAGCGAAGCTCCTGCACTTAGTGACAGTAATCGAGAAATTCAATTGACAGCTTAATTTGATGTATTTTTGCACCTGCGTGCACTTCAGTTTTGTCAAGAGGATAATCGAATTTTATTCAATTAAACTTACAGGCAGCCACACACATACAGTTTTTTTTTTCAAGGCAAAACTGTGCAGTCGGAGTCTTGAGGATTTCCTCATACACAGACTAATTATACGTTAGTTTATGATAACGATGCCACCTAAGTAATTTCTTTTTTACAAGGTTTTATTTAATTTGCAATGCACTATGTAACGAACGAACTAGATATGTATGTTCGGGTGTAATCTTGCAACTTAATTTTGACCAACTTCCCGACATCTGATCGGCTACAAATTTGGAATTTATATATTTTATATAGTTGCGGTGACAACACAAGAATATAGTGTGATGAACTTGACAGTTCCCTCCTACTCGAAGTGGGTGGAGGGGGTACAGTTGAGGTACGCCCGATTTTGTTGAAATTTGGTGTGTTGGGGCCTTAAGGATGGAGATAACGAATTTCTAATCAGATTTTGAAAATTTAATATGGAGGATTCAAGATGGACGATTTTTGGTAATTTTTTGCTAATCAATTTTAACTAACTTATGCACATCCTATTGCTTTCAAATTTGGCACGCATTTAAAGTTCCCGTGACAATACAATAATGTGTCATTATTAGGCACCCATCCCCCCTACGAGGGGAGTGGAAGTTAGAAAACACCTAAGTTTGTCCGATTTCAAACAAAAGGAACACGAATTTTGAAAATTTAAAATGGCAGATTCAAGATAAATGATTTTCTGTCATGTTTTGCTAACCAATTATAATATTCGATTGTGTTCAAATTTGGTCTGCGCTTATAGTTCCGGTGAAAATACAATAATACGTCCCTCTAACGAGGGGAAAGAGATTTAGTTTGTTCGATTTCAATCAAAATTGGCATTTTTGATCAGATTTTAAAATTTCAATATGTGTGAGTGTGTTCACATTTGGTATACGTTTATTGTTCCGGCGAAAATACAATAATATGATAATATTAGGTACATGCTTTCCTCTAACGAGGGAAGTGGAGGGGGGAAAATATTTAGTTTGTTCGATTTAAATCAAAATTGGCATACAGGAGTTTTTCGGGAAGGGGATATGAATTTTTGATCAGATTTGAAAATTTCAATATGGCGGATTCAAAATGGACAATTTAGTGTAAAAATCTAAACATTAAAAAATAATTTTTTATTTAGAAAAACTTTTTAAGAACAAGCTTTTATTAAGTGCACTCAAAATGGAAAATAATTGTTTATCTTTCTTATACCATAAGAAAAGCCATGGGCGCCAATTAAAAATTTTAACTTTACGGTGACAAAGAGACAACTGCAAAAGAAGAACTAAATTCTTCTTCTATTCGAATGATAAACATAATGCTTTCATCTAAAGAAGCTAAGAACGGATGACATTGCTGTGCTTGCCAAGCCTTTGAAAATGTCCTTATGTTATAGAGTAATACAACTGTTTCTTAAGTGAATGGTCGTTGTGACCGATATACGATACCTAAAGTTAAAATTTTTAATTTGCGCCTATCGCTTTTATTATGGTATGAGAAAGATAAAAAAATATTTTCTACTTTTGAGTGCATTTAATAAAAGCTTGTTCTTTACAAGTTTTTGTTAATAAGAATTTTTCTCTTTAATTTTTTCTATGAATCTTGCATATATGGTATTAATTTCTGTCGTGGTATTCCTTAGACTGTGTTTATTAACGGCAAGGCTCACTTTCGTATATTTTAATGAAGTCTTCCACAATGAAGTTCGTGCGTCAAAAAAAAATTCCGATTTTATTATTTTATTATATTTATGGGTCCCTTAAATTAACGAAAAGTTTCTCACGTCATTTTTTTTTTCTTCTTCATCCTGTAATTTTGCTTTAAGGCCACAGAAACGGCACAGATTTAACAACACTGCTTTCCTGTTTTTTGGCCAATCTTTACCGGGCAGAATATCGGAAACGAGAAAATGGAATCTGTTGAAATTTGGCAGGAATATTTATTTTTGAATTCATCACAACCGTATTCAGACAGTTTTTTGCTGGGCTCTCTCATTTTCGAAATAAAATAAACACGGCCAACAATAGCCAAAAATCCTACCTGGCTTTTTCTTTAGCCTCGTCGATAATACAGAAATCTGTAACAGCAATTTTTAGATTTTTTTAGTTTTTGAACAAAATACACCAAATTTTGAAAAATCCTTTGGATACGGTTGTAGATTTTTATAAATCCTCTTATCTGATAACAAAAAAGCTATGTTTTTTTTCTTTGTAAGCAATATTCTGCCGGAATTCTGAAACGCCAAGGTCACGTAATTTAGTAGGCCCAAGAAAACTGAAGTAAGTTCATTTGGAGTATTGGAATTCAGGTTCCGCATAGCCACCGACCTCTTGTCTAATGTCAAGTGATAAAAATAATACGGAAATTTGTTATTTTTTTGATGATGAATAATGATTTTTCTTTTGATTCTTTTTAATTTCGAGACATTGCAATCCATAAAGCATGAAGCCGAGCATCAAAACCTTTTAAAGAATCCTTAATAAATGGTTACGTTTCTAATAATTTATACTTTTCTCACATATGGTGTTCGTAGCGTGTTCCGAACACTGCACGTTCTCACTTGAAATGATATTAGTGATGCCACCTATTGTTGATCTCTCAAAAAAATACCAAAGCAGTGTTGTTAAATCTATGCCGTTTTGGTGGCCTTAAACTTGAGACCTTTGAAAAACCTGCGTGGGTCTTCGTGACGTCACTGATGCTTAACGTTGCGAACGTCAGAGTAAATTCGACTGGTTTTTTTCGCTAGCCGTCCGAAAATACGGTCAACCAACCAATGGATAGTAGACACTTTTAACTTGGTTGTAGGTCGTACACGCAAATGTGCAACATAGCGCAATGTTCTATCTTCCTTTTATCCGTACAAAAGCAAATACTTCCGCTCGAATACAGATATCAAAGTCCAATTCCTGCAGTTTTTCGTTGAGCTTTTTCATCAAGGTCACGTCTCTGGCATGCATAACGTTCAGGACCCCAATTTTTGAAACGGGAACGTGTGGTTTTTTGTGCGAATGATCACCAGTTGATAGGGATCTATCCTGTGATGTATTTTTGCATGATGAAAACCTGCTCACATTCTCATAAAAAGTGGGAGATCCGATCCGGCGGGTTTCAATTGAGAGAACACCGCTTTTTTCGAGAGACGCCTGCCGCCGCGCGCGTTGGACACACGATTTTCTAACCTCTATTACTCGTTTTATTTTTTTAATTTCTGTCTGTAGTGTTTTTTTTTTAAAGGATAAATTTAGAAATTATAGGTAAGAAAATCAACGAGATGCTCCCACAATTTTGGACCCGTTTTGTAGGTAAAATCGTTGGAGAAAGTTCCTGGTCGAGGTTTCGGGTGTTTGGCTATGAATACAATGATCATTTTTTCTTGGATTGTGTTGTGTGTACTTAAAAGGAACACCCGAGCCTCCTCCCCACTCATTTTTATTACAAAAACCCAGAAAACCAACCACAGAAGTGAACTGGAAAAACCAAATAAGTTTTTTCCCGAAAATGAGGTTAATTCGGCAATTTGGCAGAGAAAACGTAATAGTTAGTTAGAGTACGCCTTTAACATGAAAATAGTTCATTTATACCAAAGTAAACATGGCAACGATGCACACGATCAAGGGCATGTTCAAAAATACAGCGATCGAATAGCGTGCGATGTGATCTATCCCGGGATCGATAACATCGTTTAGGAGAACGTTCCTTCTCTCACAATTCAAAAATTGGGGTCGAGACATGACGCGAACCTACGTAGTACAGCGTATGCGGTATGTTGCTAACGTGAAGATATGATAACATACGCAGCGAGTTTTGCCGACGGGAGTCAAAAAATCAATAGACGAGCAGCCGAACCAAAGAAAGCAAGATATAAATACATGGAAATAAAATACCGTATACCGCTGGGCACCTCGTACGTGTCATGACCAACTTAAAGTGTCTATTTTATAGCTAGCACCGGTTTTTAACCTATATAACAATATTCGTGTACCATTTTTTTTTTAAATGCTTTATATTTTATATCATATATAAATAATCTGTGGCTTTAAAATCCAGTATTGTGCTCCTGGTTGTTCAAATAACTCGGAGGCGTAACCGGAAATAGTAGTTTTCATAACTAGTTGCTAAAATAGTTCTTTTTTATTTACAAGCGTTGGTTTAAATAACGAGCGCAGCGAGGTATTTAAAAACGCGAGTGAACGCAATTTTTTTTAATACATTTATCAAAAGATCCAAGAAAAACAGGAAAATACTTTTAAAAATCTCGAACGAAGAGCGCTTCTCGCAATATACCATCTGTACACTATAAATCAAGGTGGCTGGTAAATGAAATAATTAATAATAATAATAATAATAGCGATATGCGTTTTTACTCAGTGATGTTCATTGTTGCGACATTTTAGTCTTTGACAGTTTGATATTTTGATGATGTTTTTAAATGATTTTTTCGTAATTACTTGGTAAAAACTGGCGAAAATGGCTTTTTTCTGCGTCGGTAACAAAAAAAGTCGGGCTTAAGTTATCTTCATGTTTTTGAGGAAGGTATAAAAAAAAGTAATTTTCAACATTGCAAGCATTACTATAAACAGATGTAGTGTATTCGAGAGTGTATTGGGACCAGTTGATTTTAACTTTGAGAATTATAATAATTGGATGTGCATTAATAAACCCGCTTTTCTAACTACAACCAAAAAAAAAGAGCTCAATTTTTTTTGGATTTTAAACACACCCTAATAAAACGGAATCCTTTTATTCACCTACCTAATTTAGCAGTTGATCCAGCACTTAACCGAGTAGGCCCAAAACTTAAGTTTTTCAAAATCTTTAACAATTTTCAAGTAGGAAAACGTCAAAAATTATTTAGCGGCTAAGCGCAAACAAGGTCATTCGCACACTCACGCACTTATGCGCAATTTTAAAACTCATAGTTAAACGCCAAACCTCAGTTTAAACGACAGATGTCGACTTTTTTACGTTTTATAGGTGCAGTTTACCAACAAACTTCGGTTTAACCGTTACCGGCGGTCTGGGTGTGGGTTAAACTTTAGTTTAATAGTTACCGAAAGATTCTAACCTCAAAATAGTTATTAAAAATTTATTTAAAATTTGTTTTTGGTCAAAAACTCTGAATATTTAGTGAAATCGCTGTGATCGATGACTTAGAATTTATTTTTGATGAGTATAACGATGTAGCTTTTGAAAAAGAGGTTTAGATTATCTAAAGAGACATGCAAAATTGTACACGACAAGAGTTGGAACATTCCACAGACCAAGTTTGTGGCGTCTGGCTGTATGCGTGTCTGTAACCAACGCTGATATCTAAATTTGGTGACCATGATGTGTTTGGCTCTTTGGCTTTAAAGATATGGTTAAAATAATTAGAAAAAGTAGTCTTTTTAAACTAGAAAATAACTTATTATGCTCCTAATCCAACAGCTCTTCTTTTCTTTCTGGCTGTGGTTTGACTGCGACTTATAAAATTGAGCAACTTGTTTACCAATGCTTTAATTCAAAGATTAAACTGAAGTTTAAACTAAGGTTTAATCTGGAGTTTTACCTTTGGTTGTAAAATTAGCCCTTATTCTCGAACTGATAGAAATTCTGCCCCCCGAGAGTCACATTCTCTGGCTAATATTCTTCTCATTGGTCCAAATCTTCGGCTTAAATCGGTATTTCTCACTTTTGCTTAATATTGAGAATTACTTTCGATTAATATCGGGCAAAAGCGAGAGAAACCGATTTAAACTGAACATTTGGATCAATGAGATGCATGGCAGCGAGAGAATTTGACTCCTAGGGAGCAGAATTTCTATCATTTAAAGAATAGGGGCCCAGACCATGGCGGCCGAATTAGCAGTTTTTCAAGAGGTTCAACTTTAATCGCGTTTTTCTACGCTTATACCCACATAACAGTTAAACATTTCTGCAATGTAGTAATATTCATATACTTAGAGAATAGAGAATATGATACAAATGTTACATTTTACCATTGGGAATATTACTAACACATGCCGGCAATAAGTTACGTTCTAGCTCATACGGGTGATATAAATGTAATAGAAACGTGACGTGAAACATCACTATAATACGACGAGAACGTTTTGTTTTTTGAAGAATTATAGTAATATACCTAGGCACTGACTATAATATCCCACAAAGCAAATATATACTTGTAGAATGGTTTAAGGATCCTATTTTTAATTTTTATTGCAGGTCTAGGTTTATGGGTTTCGGAATCTTGTTAATGAAACGTCCTTTTTTTGAAATGCCAACGTTTCGCAAAATTTATTTGCTTCTTCAGGGCTATTCAAGACGCCCGTTCCATGTGTCGATTTTATTGCCAATAGACATCATAAACCGTAAAATTATGAATAAAACTTTTTAAAAAAATATAAACAAACACATTAAAATAATATTACTACCGCGAGTACTTTGTTCGTATTTACGTACGTTACGTAATATTATTTTAATGTGTTTGGTTATGTTTTTTTTTAAGTTTTAATCAAAATCTTAAGGTACTTCTACCAAAATAATGCCTCTTTACCGAAAGATGACGTCAATTGGCAATACAATTAACATATGGAACGACCGTCTTGAATAGCCTTGAAAAAGAAAATAAATTTTGCGAAACGTTGGCATTTCAAAAAAAAAGGACATCATTAACAAGATCCCTCAACCCATAAACCTAGATTTTCAAAAAAAAAGCAAATATATATCCCTATTTAATATTGTGTGGATATGATAATATAATAATAATATGAAAACTGATAAAAGAGACTATGTTATGAATTTGGAACCTTTGGTTGCACTAAAACAAAATTATGATTGTTTTCCACAAACCAAAACTACATTTTTTTTGCACTCGACGCTCGTAACAACGTTAGCATCATCAGGAGACGATAAACAATGAACTAAATTAATCTACGCTCTATCTTACATACAATCCTTTAGTGGGCGGAGATAAGACTAATAATTTGTGATTGATCACGATTTTTAATCCCATCTCCCCTCAACCAAAGAATAAAGCGTACTCTATCTTTATTTAAACTATTTCTGGATTTAATGATTTCCATACTTTCGTATGCATTCAAAAGTCTCTTGTTTGGTAATTTTGTAGTAAAAGAGAGTTTCTGGTCATGCCTATTTACAGCCCGATAACTTCATCGACAAGGATAACTTTAACACGATTTGACCACGATTATTAACTGGTAGATTGTATGGTTATAGGGGTAAAGCTAACTAACTAATAACAGCCACGGATCCTGATAATGATAAATATGCAACTTTTTGTTACGCTTTTTCCACGTATTTAGTGAGTAAGTGGTGAAGCTACTGCATTAATCGAGATCTTCAATTAGCAGCTTAATTTGATGTTTTTTTTTTCTGCACCTGCAAGCAATTTTGTTTCGTCCAAGGGATAAACAGATTTTATACATTTAAACTTAGGACGAATGGTCAATAATTGCATACACAAAATTAATATCCTGCAAGGACAGCAAAGAACCCCGACAATTTCTTATGTAGCGTCGGCACCCGTTAAATTTTTCACATTTTAATGTTATAGGAGAGGGCCAGAAAAATACTTTTTATAATTGCCACCCCTCTCAATGGCTACAGGGCGAGCCAGAAAATAGGATTAAAGTGCAAAAATTGACTATTTAGTACCTCACCTTAATTTTACGGAAACTATAAAATGGAGAAAAGTGAATTTTGAGTATGTTGTTTACTAAAGCCTTGCTAACATTTTTTGCATCTACACTTTAACCCCTATTTATACAGAGAGGCGAAAAAGTCTGTTCACAAATGGTAAAAAAGCGCTTTTTTGCCAAATATTTTTGTTGGTCTTCAAACCAATAAAACAATAAATTGTTTGTGAATTTCATTAAAATAGTTTTCTTGGAAGGGGGTTCTACTGACGACGAAAATATGAACTATTCTTTTACCTACTGGAATTATAAGTAGGTACTTATAGATACAAACTTTACGTTTACTGCATAGTCACGTTTTAAAAAAACCTTAGTAAGGGGAGGGCTCAAATATGAAACGGTGACATAGTGTTAACGCGATTAATTATAAGCCATAGTATACAGTACTTAAAAGGGTTAAGATGTATGTGATGTAAGATCATTGCGTAATAATTGAATATTACGATTCGACTTAAATATATTTAAGTTCGCCTCCATTACTAAGGTTTTTTCTAGGGTTTTTTTAAAAGATGACAATGCAGTCAACGCAGTAGGTGAAAAAAAAGTTCATATTTTCGTTGTTAATAGAACCCTCCCCCCAAGAAAAATCTTTTTGATACGCCACTGATACACATGGAGTTGACAACCATTTATTGTTTTGAAGATCATCAAAAACATTTAGCAAAAATAACGATTTTTGACCATTTATGGACAATTTTTGTAGCCTCCCTGTATAAATACGGGCTAAAGTGTAGATACAAAAAAAAATTAGTTTTGTTTTACTAAAAACTAACTAGAAACTCACTTTTTTCTATTTAGTATTATTTAGTGAGGTACAAAATAGTCAATTTTTGAACTTTAGCCTTATTTTCTGGCTTACTCTGTAAAAGTATCTGTCTGATCAGATATGTCTGACCCTCCCCTATAACATATTAAAATTTGAAAAAATTAAACGGGTGCCCACGCTACATAAGAAATTGGCGGGGTTCTTTGAGGGTTAAAAGAAAAAGCAGTTCTTAATTGCGAATAACTTAATCCAGAAGTGCGGATTTAACAAGAGTAAAAGAAAACGTATTTAATATGAAATTTGGATGACCAGTAAATCTCGGAGCGTAACTGAAACACTTGACTTGCACTTGACGCGCGTTTCGCTAACAACGTTACCATCATCAGGAGACGATAAACAATGAACTAAATTAATCTACGCTGTATCTTATATACAATCCTTTAGTGGGCGGAGATAAGACTAATAATTTGTGATTGATCACGATTTTTAATCCTATCTCCCCTCAACCAAAGAATAAAGTGTACTAAACGGTATGGGTCCTCTATCTTTATTTAAACTATTTCTGGATTTAATGATTTCCATACTTTCATACGCATTCAAAAGTCTTTTGTTGTAGTTTTGGTTTGTGGAAAACAATCATAATTTTGTGTTATACATGTAGATTTAAAACCATAGAACACAACAAATACTTATTATTGACATCATCCAAATATTGTACAAACATTAATTAAATCAATAAAAACCCTATTTGAATGAGTTGGTAAGCAATTACTAGTCACTCTACTAAGTATTTATTTTGGTTAACTGTCTCTGGTCCTTAATAAATTATTAAGGTACGTCGTCAAAGCAAGAGATAAATAAACTTATGTTGTATAACATTTATAAATTATTTAGATATAATTAGTTTACATAAACCATAAAGACCAGCCACAAACACACAGAAATTTAAAAAAAAACAACAAAAACACTCACCTTTGAATTAAATTGTACACAACAATAATTTTTTTGACATAATTACAAGCTTCTGTGGAGATTTTGGCATTAAAAATAGGCACTTTTGTTGTTAAGTTTATTGATGAGGTGTCGATATTTTTACAGTTATTAGATAATCAACAAACTCTGCATTTGGTAGTGTATGTTTTTTGTTCAAGAGAAAAACACATATACACTTGCTAAGTGGGAACAAAGAAGTCTAGTATTAAGTTTCTTAATTGTTCATTGCTTTTGCTTGGTACTCTCAATTTTGCGAAGTTTTCAAACTGTAAATTTATCCTAAAATATTTTGATTGTTTAAAAATTTTTTTATCTACAATTGTTTGTTTGAATTTTATAACTTTTTAGTTAGTTACTATTATCGTATAATTGGCTGTTTTTTTTTAAATATTTATTAGGTAATAACTTTTTTTAATTTTTTTACATATTTCTATATATTTTTTATTTATTTATATATATTTTTTTAGATTTATATATATAAATTTTATTTTATTTATTGTATTTTCCATTTTTATTTATAAGTAATGGGTTATACACAATGCTTAATTTGTTTAGGTCACTACACATGTTGACCGCTATATTTTTCTTCATATTGATGTATATCATTTCTAGTATGGAACGTTTATAGAAATTTGTTTCTTTTTGTAGAATTTTAACATCTTCAAATTTAAATTTATGCCGTGTGTTAAAATAGTGAGTGGCTAGTACAGTTTTTTCAATTTTGTTTTTATGTTTTTCTTGGCAGTCATGTTTGTGTTGTTTTAGCCTCGATTCTACGTACTGTTTTTTTTTGACGGATGTAAATTTGATCACAGATGAAAAGTATGCTATAGATCACGCCATATTCTTTTAAAAGTCGTGTTTGATCCTTTAATCTTGTATATAATTTGTCTGTTGTTTTTAGATTGTAAAATATAATGTTCACACAATTATTTTCAAAAGTTTGTCTTAGTTTGTGTAAAATGCCTTGTATGTATGGTATTTTAAAATATATGGTCTTTGTTTCAGTATTTTTCGCATATGGAACCAGCGGATTTACATGGTTTTTTTGTAAATCTTTGTGTACACTGATTGACAAAAGACATTGGATAATTGTTACTTTTAGCTATATTTTTTATTTTATTTTTGTTTTCGTTCCAATATCTTATGTCACCTAGAAAGTAGGCACTATATATAAGACTAATTATTGTACTAATTTAGTGTTGTGCATTGTGATATGAATAATAGTTCAATTTTGGACCTGATCTAGTTGGATTTCTGTACCAATCAGTATGTATCTGTCCACGATCACCTTAAATTACCATAACATTTAGGGAAGGTAGACAATTGTTATTTTCTGTTTCGAGCGTTAACTGTATTTTTTATGTCAGAATTGTGTCAATTTGGTCTTTCGGAATTGCTGAAACTGTGTCGTCGACATACACACACAAGAATGGACCAAAAAGTCAATTTTTCTTAAAACTCCCACCATAATATAGTTCATTGCTATATTGGCTAACGCACATTATTTTGAAAAGCAAAATAACTCGTATCAAAACACAAGGAAATCATTTCTAAAATACATTCGATTGGTAGGTCTGTGTATGATGTGATGTACCTTTTTTGCCTTTTAATGATCTCAATAACTAATTATTTTGGTATAATGGTACACAAGGATAGATTGTCGAAGGATACCAATACGTAATCTTTTGGGAGGAGTATATTTTTCGAGAAGAAGACGAAAATTGTCATCCAAACGTAGCGAATGAATTAAAATAGTATACAAAAACAATCACTGTCCTTATTTCCCACAAAAATCTTCGGTAGTAAAAAATTTTCAAGGACACGAACTACTGTAAAATATGTACTATCTATTATGATAGAAGAAGAAAATATCCTGCAGTTAGAAACACTGAGCGAGATGTTCAATTGACAACTTAATTTGGTGTATTTTTACACCTGCGAGTACTTTAGTTAAATCAGGAGGATAATCGAATTTTAAACACTAAAAGTTAAACTTAAAGCAAATTCGTATAATGAGTCTTCATTATTGAGAGAATGTTAAAATCTACATTATTTATACCTTATACTTACACTCAAAGTAGCAAAAAAACATGACGAGTTGTTTGACGCAATCTGAAAAAAACCGCTATCTATACTCGAGAAATTAAAAAAATAAAATAGAATTTGTAGAAATTAAGCTGAAATATAAAAATAAATTACTAAACACATAGAAAATAAACCCAGAAACATTTATACATTATGACTAAATCGATAGGGAAAAAAACGTTTTTTTAATATCTCAACCTACAAGTTATAAGAAAAAAAAATGTTGTAATACAAGTATAGTGTTTGTATCTGTTCCTGTAACTAAAGAAAGACGCTTTTGCAAGAAATAAATTTAAAAAAATGTATTATTTATACTAAAATAAAATGCTTTGTGCAAAAGATTTCACGAAAATTAGTTTTGTTGGAATATATCAACATCTAACTTCTACTTGTAAAAACACGGCTGAAAATAACAAAAAAAAATTCAAATAACTTGGTTAACGTTAAAATAAGTCATAATACACTAGAAAATTTAGATGAAATTATAATCTTGGATTCTTCAAGTGGATGAGATACTAAAATTTTAAAAAGCGTTTTATTTCACTCATGTGATTTAATAGATCGGAATGCAAGCGCGTTAAGGATCATGTGACACTTGACATAATTTATTCCACAATTTCAGTCCCACCTCTAAATTATTATTAATTTTAAACTAATTTTTGTAAATGTTCAGGATATTAGTAATAAGGTGGATAGACTAGAATTATGCCCAAATTTCTTTATATTATTACAAAATTATGATATGAATAGGTATAAACAATGAATGGTTTACTATGTAACACATAGCTACCGTTTTTATTTCTTGTATAATTTTTCTAGATATTTTTTTATATTGCCGTTACGAATATTAAGGTTGAATTAATAACCTAATCCAATCTAATTTAAACCTAGTATATTAAAAAAAACTAATCTACAGGCTTCATAATAAAATCTACCTGTTTAAATAGGAATAATTTTTTTTTTTAATTAAACAGTTTTGACGATATTAGTGGTTTCGAAAAGCATATGCTTTAAAATTTATAGAACTAGTGCCGAAACTGAAATTTAGTAAAAATCCAAGATGGCGGGTTCATTTAAAAAACCCTCCTAGAGAAAACGTCCTATGGAATACTATATTCAATCTCAAGCATTAGTTACAAAGTCATATTTAAATAGATCAAAATTTGCCTCGATTGCCCTGCAAAAATCTAACCTACTTATTTAAAGGCAACCCGAAGCACTTTCTGGTCTATAATATTTAAAACTACTTTACTTTCTAATAGAATTTTTAAAGTGTTGCTTTAAAACGTTTTAAAAAAGACGACTTTTTAACTGATGTTTAAGATTCAATACAGTGTGGCACACAAAGTTTTGCCTAGGTAAAATGCCTATTTTTCAAATGAACTCGCCATTTTTAATTTTTAGTAATTGTTAGTTTCGATATTAGTTCTATAATTTCTAACGCCTGCGCTTTCGAAAAAGTCTCTCTTTGTCAAAATCGTTTAATTTTTAGAAAAGTTATTGTTATTTAAACAATTACAGTGAGATTTACTAAGATCTAAAAGACTACCCTCACAGGTCTAAATATTTACACCTCTGGGGGGTACTAAATTTTAAAACCAACTTTCAAAAACCACTTACCCATACAGAAAAGACACAAAGTTATTGATTATTTTGTATTGTTATTGCAAAATACCATTGAAAAACTGCTTTTTTCTCAAAATACAACATATTTTAGAAGAAAATGCCCTAAAACTAATTTTTTTTTGACAGGTTTCAAAATGGAAAATGGTAAATGCGCCAAAAATTTGGAATATAATAGCTTCATTATTTGTGTTTGAGGTTATAAAGTTGGTGATTTTTAGACCACCTCAGGGGGGTGGTTTAAATTTATAGGGCCCAAAAACGTAACTATTTTTACAAGGATTAATTTATCTTATTTAATATGTAAAATTGTTCATTACCCAATAAAACACCTCCTATTTTGTCCAGAAAAACGCCATATTTTGAACCCGTTTTCAGCACAAAAAATATATTCATGAGGGCACTACGAAACAAAACAAACATAAGTGAAGGTCACTGATTATGCATGATAAATATACCAAACAAAAAAAACCAAAACACTTATATTAATTTATTTATAAACTGACTTACTCAAAGCCCACTCATTTTAAAGCTGTAGCTTTTATCAGTAGAGGTTAGTGCAAGTCAAGGTGCAAGCAGAGGTAAAAGATCCGAACTCGCTGTTTGTGACTGAACGCAACACTAATATTTTTAAAGTGACAGAAATGTAAAAGAAAGTTTCATTTAAGTTTTTTAATACATTTTATAAATAAAAACACCATTTCAATAATTCCAAAATTAATCTACTCCTTATTTTATGATTACCCATTTAAGTCGTTGTGTGACTTAAAGTATTAATTGTAAAAATTAATTGTCAAGGGTAAGTTTTAATTAGAGTGACTTATAACCCCAATTTTAATTTGTTCTACAGATTGTTTACTATTTAAACCCCGCGTGGGTTTAAATTTTTTAATTTTCTTTTTTTCTAAATTGAAACTTTCTTCTTAAATCCAACAAAAGATTGTGTTAAGATGATTATTCAATAAAAAAATTTATTAAATTTCTATTACAATTTATAAATCAAACTGTCCAAAACTCAAGGAGGTCTGGTTTGAAATGCTTAAAACCAAAAATTTCACTTAAACCTAGGACCATTCTAAAATAGACTAAACCTTTTTAGTAAATCCCACCGTTAGATTTTTTCTTAATAATAACAATTAATTCTGTAGGAAAACTCTGGTTTATTTAAACATTTCAAACTTGCTTATTTCTTGACCAAATTTTTAAACTATTATATCTATCTGATATGAAAGGATATCGCTTCCTAACAAATACAAAGTCACGAACACAGAAAAGATATCTAGGGGGTCAAAAATACATATTTTGTAAATATATAGGTTCGCCATCATCGAATGTTAGGACGATGCCTTGGCTTTCCAAAAAGCTTAACATTATTAAAATCGGACAGTCCTCTCTTAGTTATATAATCATTAAAAATGTGCTGCTTTTTTGGTATAAGGAGTCCCAGTTAGTGCCGTTATTATTAATCTTAGAAAAAAGATTACATGCAAAACTTGTATAACTGTTTGCACACTTTAAGAGTTACCTGTCTAAAATAGCTAAAAGTTTGTTATTTTACATGAAACACCCTGTATTTCATAAAATTTTTGAATCGGCCATTTCTTTCTGATATTCCAAATATGTTACCTCTATCTATATTAGTTTGCGTGAAAAATGACAAAATCCTTATCATAAGGCCAATGTGCTAGAGAGAGAATAATCTAAGCTTTAATATGTCTCTAACACATTATGCTTATGGTGAGGATTTTTGCATTTTTCTTGCAAACTAATATACGTAGAGGTAAAGTCTTTGGTATTTTGAAAACTAAAAAGCAAAGGCGACTAAAACATTTTACAATATACAGGGTGTTTCATTTAAAATAACAAACTTAGTGTCAAAATTTGACATTTGCAATAACATTTGTCTACTTTAGACCTCAGGTAACTCTTAGAGCATGCAAACAGTAATACAAGTTTTGCATTTAACCTTTTTTTATAACATTAGTGATATTTTGGAACGCTTATTTGATACTTCGTAGTGGTTGTGGCAATTACTGCGTCTGCGCAATAGCTAAAAGTCATTCCATTACGCTACGAATCCGTTTCGTTGTGGTTGTGGTTATTTTTCAGGTTAATTTTAGAGAATTTGGGCTTAATTAATTTTAAAAATAATAAAATATTACAAGGTTCCAACATAAAACACATTTATTTTGTAAAATTAAGTCAATTTTTTTATTTTTCCTCATCTTTAAATTTTTTTACAAGTTACAGTGGTTGTTAAACACCACCACAGCGGCTGTCAAAGTTGTAAAAATTTTAGGCGTTCCAAAATATCCCTATTATTAATAACGGCGCTAACTGGGGGGTCAAAATATAGGGGCACCCTGTACTTTATATAACCCTATCTATTTTACGTATTAAGGCGCATTTACATAGACAAACTTTCCTTTGATGTTGAAATGCCGACAAACATTTACACGAGCCTCTTGAGCAAAATGTTCAAAGAAATGTTCGAGCAAAATCTCGTACAAAAAAACGCACCTAAATGTTGAGCAAAATTTGTTTGAAGAATTGGGGGTATAAAAATATATATTGTTATCGGAATTCATTGAATTAAACTGAAAATAGAAAAACAAAGTTTTGAAATAAGGTATTTTTAATCAAGTGCTTTCCGACGGAAAAGCGATTTGATGCCGAAATTCACATTTTACCTCATCAGCAACTTCGATTGATCTGATTTTTATAGGGGATATGCCAGTATACTTGTAACTTTTTTGGGGTTGTAAAAAAAACGAGAATAAAAAAAATAATTGGCACTTATTTATTGCTGTTGCCTGTAAAATGTAATGATAAAAATTTACGTTTAAAAGAATATCTCTTTATTGTACTTCCTAGTTTAGTCTTTTATAAAAATAACTAAGTCAAATTAAAAAATCTATATACATTTTATTAAATCTCAAATATATGAACAAAAGCACGTTCGTTTTAAATAATACCCGTTTATTACCCACGTTTATAACCCTACCCCGACCCTTATTTAAAAAATATAATTTAGCAGTAATAGACTAGACTTTTGAATCGGAATGTTGCCCTTTGCATATTGTTTGTTTAGTGTCAGTAATCGACCGTGATTATTACATTAAATTGACAGTAAATATCTATATCTTCAACATTTTCATGAACCTTTTGCTTTTTTAAGCAACCCTTGGGGCCTTAAACTAACTCGGTAAATCTGGTGTGAGGAATTAAAAAAAAAAACACAATCAAAGCTAAGGGTAAAGTAAATTTACAAAAATATTTTTAAAAAAAATTCCCCTTTCCACCACTCCTCATAGTCGCGAGGCGCGGATTACCGCTTAAAAGTGCAATTTTTAAGTTTTTTGCCGATATTTGAAAAACTCCCAATTTTCCTGGGTTGTTTTTTGAATTTAGGAAAAAAACTTGCAAGAAAATCCCAAAAAAACCACCGGGAGAAAAAATCCGGGAAAAACAATAAGTAAAATATTATAAGCACCCTAATCCATGTGACCAAACTGATAGCCAATAACAATGTTTCACTTGCCGTCGGCTTTTTTTCACAAAAATTTAAAATAAAAGTTGGTGTTCCATTTTTTTAAAGAATTGAGATCAATGATCATGCTGCGAAATTTTATTTATTCTCATCTTTAAAAATATGTTTCCAAAACAGATACCAATAATTTGCTCAAAAATTTACCCGAACAAAATGTTCAAAGAAATGCTCACAAAAATGTTCACGCAAAAAATTTTAGAGCTTTTGTTTGAGCATGTTCGTCTGTGTAATTGCGCCTTAACAAGATCATGTTTCAGATAGTATCCTCTTTTTATATCTTTCACGGCAACATTATGTGAAACCACAATCTATCACCAATAAATCTGGCGTAAAAAATGTCTCTAAATTAAGGCATTTCCCACAGAGTTAATTGCCTATCGGTATCACTAAAAGGAATTTTGAACAACCTTTACATAGGTATGTTGCCATGTATATCTATGCACCCACCAACGTCAGGACTATGACTTGTTGACCAACAGCTTGATTTTGTCCGACCCACGCCATACCTTTTCGATTATTAATCAAAAATTACTTGTTTTATTTACGTGTAGCAATGTTATGGGCACACAGTTCTAGTATAATTTTGGTTCACTATATTTGCGGTATTAGGTTAAAGGGGTTTAAAATAAAAATAAAAGGACTTGTTTTTTTTTTGATAGGTAGGTACGGGGAGAACTGCATAGCTCATTTATTATTAGAGATAGAAAAATAGTTTAAATACAAAAGTTGCTTGGTTTTTTACAGGTTTTAAGAAAGTTCAACCAAAATTTTCAAAACTTCGTTCAAAATGTCAAATTTAGACATCAACTTTCATATTTTAAATTGAATACCCTGTATATTTTTTAAAATTTCGATAGATCTTTTCTTCCTGATTCTAAAAATATATCATATATGGCGTTGTTTCTTTTGTGGCCAAAACCAATATTTTTGTTTAAAAAAGTTGAAACAAATTAATCGCAATAATGTAATAAAAAGTAAACTTTTTATAGTTTTGACTTGCTTGAAACACTAGACGTTTGTAACATATGCTGTATAAACTGGGTATTTTCCTGTCCCGTCGGTAATATGGAGTTTTTCCTAATATATTGATGCAAACTAGTTAAACTAGTAAGAAACTTCCTTAAAAAACACAAACCAGTAGTTTGTTTATAGAATTTAATAAAATATTTACACAAAACTAATATCTCTAATTTTTCAAAAAATATTTTCAGTTTACTTTCTCCATAAGTTTTGTAAAAGTAGAAATCAATTTGAACAAATTTGATATTTTAATTAATTATTGTATAAAGGATAAATCAAAAATAAGATATCATATTTCAAGTGACATCAGATTGTTTAATATTGACTGTTTCATCAAGTAGTTCGAATGTTACCGACAGGGACATCATTGTTACAGACGGGACAAATATTGAGGAATAATAAAAAGCTGCTAAATATTAAGTTTCATTTATTTACAAACAATACTCATATAGCTTACAAAATGTTTAAATTTAAAAAATGTTCTTAATTTTAGTAATACACTCAAACACCCAAACGGTTTATTTAGCAACCTGTTCCCAATACACGATTCTTAAGCCCTATTCTCACTATACAACTTTTCCATGCATCTAAATTTCTAATAACAGGTTAAAAGAAGACACAATCTGCCTGTGTCTTATTTTAACCTGTTATTAGAAAATTTGTTGGATGGAAATTTGCACAGTGAAAACAGGGCATTAGACAGCTCTTTAATGGGTCTGTTTTTAAATAAGTTGATAAAAACTCTAAAAATAGTATTTCTTTGGTAACTATACGTATGAAGATTTATTATATGTATGATAGGACCGATTAAGAACTATTTATTTAAGAACAGACTCATTCAAGAGCTGTCTAAGAATCGTTAATTGGGAATAGGTCGTTAAATAAACCCTTTGATTGTTTGAGTGTATTACTTAAATTAAGGACACATAAAATTTTCAAGAATTTGTAAGCTTTATGAGTATTGTTTGTATGGAATGAAACAGGGTTCTGCGAATTAGTCAGAGGAGTAGGTATTATTCCTATTTCTTTAAATGTTTGTTACAACAGCTCTCTAATATTTTTTTAGGGTAGTTTACCGTCTTTTACTTTTACATTTGGAAATTATTTTTTAAACTTTTTAAGTATAAAACTAGTTATTAAACCAACTAAAATGTAATTACACTTTTGTAACGTCGATAATTTTAAATTCTTATAAAAATCACTCCATTTTCTTAAACATAAAGTTTATTTATAGAATTTCAAATATCAATTTTTATAAAAAACAGTTTATTAAGAAATCATACACACTAATGATGGAACGATAGTTTATTTCTTAAAGTTAATTTGATTATATCAAAGGATTTGACATAGGCTAGTAGAGGGATTTTATATCAATGGGCTTATTTGTTAAAAATTAGTTAACTCTTGTTGAGGTATTAGCCATATAGGAGTAGCTATTTGGTAGAACTTCCAGATTTTATTCTTATTTTAAAATTAAATTATTTGTAATAATAAATATTACTACTTTAACTTAATATTTCTAGGGGATGTTTATAGGTGGGTAAAGTAATTGAGTGCAGGAAAGATTTTCTAGCATTAATAATAATCTAAACCATTTTATTACAGCAAGGAACTATCTATAGGTAGGTTTATTGTAATAGGTATTATTTTAATCGAAACACGCACAAAAGTCATAAGCATAACTATTTGGAAAATAATATTACGGAAAAAATGTCCCAGTCGGTATCAGTGATGTCCCAGTTGGTAACATATAAAAATAGGCGTACCGACTGAGACAATTCGTGTTTCCGACGGGACAGACATCTACTTTTCGGCATTTGACAGCGTTGAGAAATGTACGATGCAATTTTATTTGAAATTATGTTGAAGATATCAAGGGCTTCATTTGAGAAATCGTTGAAACCGTCGTGTAAGTGTAATTTTTGCGTTATCGAAAGGACAACCAAATTTGTCCCCAATATCTTATTTTTTATATTTTAGAACCAATTCGATTTATTCAGTTAACAATAAAAAAGTTACCAGCATGGTCTTGACGCACCTGTATCACTCACCTCTTCATTTGACACTAAATCTCGACGTTACCACGTTGAGCAACATTTCTTTGACTCATAATCGGGTGTTCCCGACCTGGAACAAACTGTTGGTGACAAGTTGTTTTATTTTTTATTTCCAAATTTTTAAGAGAAGATTAAAAAACCTTTCTGACTATGAATCTACACACTTCAAATTTTTTTACTAGGTAACTTGTGGTTTTTAAATTTCTCTTTTTCTGCGAAGTTTCTACACTTAAAATCTTATAAAACCTCCAGTGACACGTTACCGACCGGGACATTTGGGAGTTTACTAAATTTTTTTGGTAGGTTCTGATAATTTTTGGACTACTTTTGGTAGTGACCCAGTTTAAATGAGTTCCCTAGTGAATAATTAAATGTAATGAACTTTGGTATGGAGTCAACAAATATTTCTTTTTGCCAGTGACATCAAAAGTAAGTTTTTGGCAAAAAAAAACAACGCATATTGGATTTACCTTTAGCGTTTTTCTAAATGTGTTCAATGACCGTTCAAGACAAAGTTAAGATATTATATATTTTTGGGATTAGCAAGAAAAGATCTATGGATTTTTTTAAAATATACAGGGTGTTCCATTTGAAATAAAAATGTTGATGACGAAATTTGATATTTTGAATGATATTTTGAAAATTTTGTTTAAATTTTCTTAAAACATGTGAAAATCTAAGCAACTTTTGTATTTAAACTTTTTTCTATCTTTAATAACAAACGAGTTATGTAGCTGGGAAAATATGGTAAATCACCCTGTACCTATGTTAAATAAAATAGCGCATAAACAAAAATGCTTATTAGCTCATATTAGGTAAATTTTGGAGTATTTAAAATAAAAATTTTTGTGGATATCGTTATTTGTGAGACTGCGCAGTAAGGGAAAAGAGGGGAGGCTAATCAAATAAGGATAACGACGGACTTTATTTACGCCCAATAGGAATAACGATTTTTTTGGTTATCTTTTTCACAGACTTATAAATGGTTGATAAATTCGTATTTTTCTTCGTATCTTCTAATTACTAATTGTTATACAATATTTTCTATCTAAACAGGGAGATTCAAAATTCCCTAGAAAGACTTCGATATCATTAATCTAAGAAAAGTTACGTGATTAATTTGTTTAAATTTATTTTTTTTAGTCTGAATTTAAGAGTAAAATTTTCGTATTTTTTGTGAATCGCCTTTGAAATAATTTAACAAGCAAGTCTATGTGTGTTTTTGTCAAGCATTTTGAAGTTGTCAAAGTTTTGTTTTCAAAAATTGTAGCCACGTAGTAAAGTTTAATTCTTAGAAAATATTAACAATTTTTAAATTCAAATATCTCTGGAACGAAATAGTTTACAAAAACATATTTTACTAATTCCTGTTCACAACAACAAATTCTGCCTAGAGTTAAAGTCTTTCTAGGATATTTTGAATTACCCTGTACAAAATAAATAGAAAAGATCAGCAAAATTCACACACAAAAATTAGGTTATGTTTCATTTATATTTTGTATTTATATTTTATATTTTTATTATATATATAAAATTGATAGTTGTTATCCTTATCGTTAATTACTATAACCACAAAAGCAGTTATTTTTGCTGTTATTTTAGATTATCCAAAATGTCCATATTACCAATATGGAATAAAAGTAAACATTTTAAACAATACATAAACTTTGACAGGTCCGTATCAAGATTTAATTGTTGAAATAGCAAACTTTTTTATACAAATATAATATTACAAAAAACCAAAAAACTACCGATTCTCATTTTTTGAACTTAAACGATCCTGACATAAGTAATTCACGTAGATAACGATGCTACTTTATATAAATTTACTTTTTATCGATGCAAAAAAAACTTTTCTTCCCTTGCGGAAAAAAATCCCATCAATTTTTTACCCAAATTTAAAGATAAATAATGCAATGGTTATTTACATGACAAGAGAGGAAAATGCAGCATTTCGTTCCACGGAGAAACTGCATTTTACTCTAGAGGCATGTATTGAATTTTTTCTACTGCCTTTTGTAATAATTTAAAAAATTAGAACAATATTTTGTATTCTGCTGAAAGGCATTCATTTGGCGAACTGTCGACCCTCGTGTTTTATAACAATCCAGTGACACCTTCCAAAATGGTTATCTGAAGCTGTCTGAATCAAATGTTATTTAAAAGTAATCTACCACCTGAACTTGAATTTATCCAAAGAAACACGTCTGCGACAGAGGAAGGAAAAAAAAGAAATAAAAAATATCTATCATTTAATATATTTAGATGCGGTACTGGGAGGAAAATTTTTTCTCCGACAAAGCGCCATTTTCTTCCCTAGTTTTCGGCTCGAAAAAGCCATTTTCTAAGGAGGTAGTAGAAAAAACTTTTTTCCAAGTATTATTTACAAAAAACCCATTATGTCATCCAAAGCCGCTGTTGATTTATAGTACAAAACTGTGATTGTTCGAGTATATTTGTTTCTTTACGACTTTTTGGTAAGGATATAAAAAATAGTTTTGGCAACTCGGCTAAATTGTATTTAAACCAATGCGTATAAAAATACACTATTTTAGCCGGTAATCTTAAGAACTACTATTATGTAATTAATACTTAACCCCCTTTCCCTATTAATTTTCACCTTTTGACCATAAATATGTATAAAACACAATACATCTCTTTTGGTTGCTGCTCAGACTCTCTGCCTCTATTTACAGAATTAACTATATTAAGAGATCAAACTTCCTACACTTGGGCGTCATATTAAATCAACATTTAAAATGGACAAGATTCAAGGTCTAATAAATAAATTAAAAAATCTTAAGAAATTCTTTCATAAACCGTACCTAAAAATGTTGTTAAGTGTTTTAGTACAACCACATTTAAATTATGGAATCCCAGTGTGGGGAGGAGCCCTAAAAACCAAAATTCAAAAAGCAGAAGTTGTAGAACGATGAACCTTAAAAATAATATATGCAAAAGCAAATATTTTCAACTGAAGAGTTATTTAAGAAATTTAATAAGGAAAGTAACTCCCGTGATATTCGAGAGCTTTACTTACAGGCAGTAGTTATTAGAAATACAAAAAACAAGATACCCTGCAAAATATTACACATGCATAAAACACACGACCCAAACGAAAAACAGCAATTGTTCCTTAGGTACACAAGGCAAAAAGTCAACAGTTTTTTACCTATTTAAGCCCTAAAATACACGAGATTCTACTACAATCATTTTCAACTATTAATTCTTTATCTTAAAAAATGGATTCTAAATGTAATTAGGTTAAAAATCCATGATGATGTAAAAAACATTTACCCACAGTTAATTTCAAAACCCCCGATTATGAAAAACACCCGACTATTACTTATCGCAAATATATACCTGATCTAAACAAAAAATAAGCATATCCTACACAATCACTTTTTTCTCCATGTAGGTGAGGTACTTCAATTATTATTTATTTTATTATTATTTTGTTGTTGTTAATAGATATTTTTGTTTTCTTACTACAGAGAAATTTTACTGCTTTATAAAATCTATTTTCGTTGTAAATTATAAATTAGTTGCTGTATAACTAAATTTAATATAAAACTGTGTTCCATTGATGAGTCATAGAGCTAGAAAAGAACCTGACTTTATTTCGCCTCAATGGAGCAAGTCACGAAACAAGCCTACGGCTATTTTTTATAAAATTGTGTAAACTATTTCAAATTTTCCGAAATATATTCTATAAAAAAATATATTTTTTTCCATCCCACTAGAATTAAAAAAAACGTTGGTAGTCATTGGCACAACAAAATGATTGTAGGGTAAAATGACCAGTACGTAAAATTGAAAAAAAAATAATTGTTTTCTTAATATCAACCTGTTTAGTGCTTTTGGTAGGTAATTAAAAAAATTGTGGCGCGGCAAAGAAATACAAACCTAAACTGAAGACACCTACTGACAATTTTTTTGTTTACTGATACAGCAAACCAAACCAGTTTTTTTAAGAAGATTATATCATTGTTTTTATTATTAATGATACCACCAAAGGCTGTCACACACACCAAGTAAGTAGCATACCAGCTTAATCTATCAGCAACTGATTTGAAGATGCCTTGATAAATATGCGAAACGTAATATTTTCATAACCGTGTGTTATACCAATATCCCTTAGGAATATGGACGATAACTCCCACTGATGCTACTGTAGTGTTTTTTCTGTGTGATAAAGCCGTAACCTACCCTATAGTATTCATCCGTTAACAATAATTAAAACCATCAAAATAGAATAGAAGTTATAAACTTAAAAATGTAAAAGATTATTTACCTCATACATTATAAAAGCAGGTTGATTATCACCTGATTATTCAGCGAAATTTTCCCGCTCATGTGAAAATTTCCCTTGTCAAAACTGAAAATCTGCCTTGTCAAAACTTATAATCGCCCTTTTCAAAACTCAAAATCACACGACTGTACCAACAGGTTTTTATTGTCGATGTAACGTTTGATGATATATAAATGGCAAACATTGCCATTTTGGTTTGTTGGCTTCCTTGGGCTTTTTCATGAAGATTTTACAAAACTTATTTTAATCGGTTACTAATGGATCAACCAACACTGCCTAACTTGTTAACAGCCCCAAAAATACTGCAGCCAAAAAGTAGGGTTAGGATGTCAATTGTTTTTCTTAAATCAAACGGTTTGAGATAGAGCAATGAAATTTGGCACACATGTTAGCCTTCCGGCAACGTACCCTTGTATGTCATAAAAAATTACACTTAGGAGGCAACCGACGCCAAAATGAGTTTTTAAACTATCCCTTGTACGTTTTATACTAATGCACCTGCACATCTGAATCTCAGTCAGTTGGTAGTTCAATGAATCAATGAATAGCGAGCTCTCTCTCAAAAAAGGTAATGGTAACCTTAGATCCGGATTTCGCACTTGTGGTGCTCATCAGTACGGTGCTAGGAATTAGGAGATGAAATGATGAAAAAATGTGACACAGGATTCATGTAAAAGACAGTTCAAATTGAAGAAAAATTAAGGGTCTCTACGGAGACACATATAATTATCTTTACAAACATTCGAAGCTCTGGAGTTGAATCTAAAAAGGGATTTAGGGAGGGTGAATAAATAACAAAATCAATGAGTAGCGAGCTCTCCCTCAAAAAATATAATGGTAACCGTAGATCCGAATTTCGCACTTGTGGTGCTCATCAGTACAGTGCTAGAAATTAGGAGAAGAAATGATGATAAAAAAATGTGACACAGGATTCATGTAAAAGACAACAAAGAATCGGCAGATGTACCTTCAAATTGAAGTAAAATTAAGCGTCTTTATGGAGACAGATATAATTATCTTTACAGATATCCTAAGCTCTGGAGTTGATAAATCTAAAAAGGGATTTATAATTCATTTATCTTTCACCCTATATTAACAAAGTGCACCACTTAATTTCTTAATTTTGAATACCCTCGACTTTGTCCCAGCCCCTAAAGACTGGACATATTCCAGAAAGCACTCCATATGCACATATGCACACTTTTCTGGAATATTGAAATGGTAAAATACTTTCTCCCGTACAGTCCCTAAGGACTGGGGCAAAGTTGGATGTAAAAAACATAGGCTCTTAAAATGTAAGTGTTTTGACTCGAACTTGTAATTGCCAAATTATTTTGCAGTTTTTGAATTTGTTATGATACATTTTCAACAAAATGTTCGAGATTTTAAATTTTTAGCCCCTTTTTAGCGGTTTGAGATTTTTATATTTCATAATATTTGTTACACCAAATTCACGCATTTTAAATAGGCATATGGGGAGTTTTCTGGAATATGAAAATGGTGAAAATCAGATCTCGTCCTCTTACAGCTCCTAGGGGCTGGGACAAAGTTGAGGATATTTAAAATTAAAAAATTATACCCTGCGCCCCTGGTGCTGTATTTTTGTTGACACTGGCTTAAAGGTAAGTGAAATATAGATTTTTAATTGAAATTGACCAAATTTTTAGCCTCTAACCTAGAAGCCCTGCTAACAGCCACTAAATTTTTTTTGGTATAATAAGCTTGTAGGCAATGGTACGAACTATCAACTGACTGAGACTCAGATGTGCAGGTGCATTAGTGGAAGGTATAAGGAATAGTTTAAAAATACATTTTCGCCCCTGTTGCCCCCTAGGGGCCACATATATAATTTTTTATGACATAGTAGGATACGCTGCCGGAAGGCCAATGTTTGTGCCAAATTTCATTGCTGTAGCTTAAACCGCCTAGATTTAAGAAAAAAATTTACACAGTGGTCGCGATTCTTCAGAAACGACAGAAAATCTCACCCGTCAGAATTCTCGCCTCATTTATAATAAAAACACAGCAACCTTCATATTTATCCTAACGTTGTAAGAGAAACTGCGTCATTTTTTTAATAATATTTTGTAAATTTAATATTTTAAAGATATTCTGCAGGACTAGATTATAGCGGAGCTAGATTGTTACTACGCGTACCAATAAACGTCGAAAATTCTCACCTTGTAAAAGGAAAGACATAATTTGTGTGACTTTTCTGAACAGTGACAGCGAAACATTCCATGGCTATCTATGGTTTTTGTATGTTAAAAGTTGTAAAGGTTTGTTTACACATAAAAATATTTAAGGAATATTAGCAAATAGTCCTGACAAAAAAGCATTAAGTGCAAAATTATGTTTAAAAATCGTCAGATTTTTTGTAAGGGCGAGATTTTCTGACGGTTTTTGAAGAATGGCGACCACTAAACTACTTTTTCACTGGAGAATTTTTGGGACAGTTAACAGGTTAGACAGTGTTGAATTGACAGTGTTAACTGTGGGTCCATTAGTAACTGATTGAAACAGGTTTCGTAAAACTCTTCGTCAAAAGCCCGACGGAATACGCTATGCCCCCTAAGTAGTTGTTGTGGAGTTCGTTATTTAATTTGGTAAAAAATATAGTCTTCAAAATTTCATTTGGGGATGTGAAATAATCAGAACATTGTAACATTTTTTGCCATGAGGAAACCGCTCTCGGGCAAGCCCTCGAGCGGTTTCCACTGCAAAATATCATGATTTTCAATAATTTCCCCATCCCTTGGTAAATTACTACAGAAAATTTAACTGACAGAAAAACTATTGATATTTTGGCCTCCTCCACTAGTTCTACCACTGACTGGTTTCAGACACAATCCATCCATCAGTCGGATTTTTTACTATGACGAATCGATAGCAAACACAAACTATAAAAAATACACCGGAGTACCACAAAAACACATACCAGGTGCGACTTGGAGACTAGACTCAAACACATGTTTCATCCTTGTTAGTGATCTTCAGTGCGCCATAATTTTTTATACGAATAATACGAGCGATCAAATTAATAAGTAATAATCGGTAATAAGCAACTTACTGATTTGATCGTTCGTATCGTTGGTATTATTGGTCTACTTAAATTTCTGGACCCGAACTATGGTGTAGGATCATACACAAAATTTCTGCAAAAGGCAATCTACAGTTATTCCTCTATAAAAACTTATGTCGCACTAAAGATCCCTAACAAGTCTAGTCTCCAAGTCGCACCTGGTATGTATTCTTGTGGTACTCCGGTGTATGTGTATAGATGGTTGTTTGGTTGTTTTTTACATGAATCCGGTTTCAGATTAATTCCTGGCAACGTACTGATGAGCACCACAAGTTCGGAACCAGGGTCTACGGTTAACATTATCTTTTTTGAAGGAAAGCTCTCTGTTATTATTATTTTTTTATTTATTTTCCCTCGCTAAATTCTTTGTACATAAAAATAATTGTTTATCAAAGTGGAAACAAAATCCGAAACCGCATTGTTTAAGGTTCATAAAAGTGTACAATTTATTTTAAATTGCTTTTATTTTCAAATTAGCTAGTCATTTATTGTTTAGTGAAGATCAAAAGGATACAAATTATTGAAACTTTTTTCTATTAAAACGTGCGTATGAATTATAGGTAAAGGAATAACTGGTCGCTGTTATTTAAAACGACAAAATTTAATTATTTTATTTAAGAAATTTTCCCCTTTTGAAATAATAAGTTTGTTTAAACTAGATGTTTATGTTTCACAAGGTAGTATCTGGTTGTCTTCGTGTTCTCTTCTCAAAGCTCTTAAAACAAAGATCAAAGGAAACATTCTAGTTCCAGCATTTTTATTTTTAAATGCACTCTTTTCGTCAATCAGAATTGTTATTTTTTATGAGAAATTATTTCTTTTAAATTGACCTTAAATTTTGTCTTAAAAATATTTTGCAATTTTCCTAATTTGAATGAGCGTAAATAATTTTCCACTAATTTAAAGCCATACATCATCAAGATCTTTTGATATATTTTTTTAGATCCTTTTCGGTATTTTTAAACTGTTTTTCAGTTTTAAGCTTAAAAAATTTTAAAGTTGTACTGTCAGTTCCAAAAAAAGTGGTACACCATTGATATTTTTGCTGTCATATATCATAATAAGATCATGACCAATCTTAAACTAAATTTTTTTATACCGTCGTCAAAAACATGATTTTAGTAATTGTCTGCAGATAACTAAAGCATGGCTTTTTTGGTTACCGATGCACAAAATTTTTTTTTTTGATCGCGTGTGCAAAAAATCATTTTTTATCTTACCTAAAACTAGAGAGAAATAGCAGAATATAGTAATACTAAAAAAATAAAAATTAAGCCATTTCTGACAGTTTTCACCAAGTATTTACGAAAAAATCATTTAAAAACATCGTCAAAATATCAAACTATCAAGGATTAAAATCTCGCAACAATGAACGTCACCGAGTAAATAGGCACATCGCTATGGAAACCATTGTTATTTTATTTACCAGCCACCTTGATTTATAGTGAGATTTTTAAATGTATTTTTTTGTTTTTCTTCGATTTTTTGATAAAGGTATTAAAAAAAATAGTGTTAACCACTCACGGCTGTGCTTTTTTTACTCGCGTTTTTAAATACCTCGCTGGTTGTTAAAACTACTATTGGGATCGGCTGTTCATCATAGCGTCTTGCGGAATCTGAATAATCTTGTTATAATCCACCTAAATTATTCTTAACTAAGTAGTTTCTCCTTTTACCTATAATTTTGTTATCTCCTATAGTTCAAAATAGCTTTGAAACGTGTATTTCTTTTTTTTTGATAATTCACGAATTCACTAAAAAAAAAACTACCAGCAGTGTGTCACAAGAATAATTTTAATAATAATATAGCTTAAAAAAACTTAATTGTTATTCTTGTAAATACTAATAGATTCAAACAGATAGTTCTATTAAAAAAAATACCTTACGTTTACATAATACAAAGCAGCTTTTGTTCCTACAAGCTCTAAAATGTTAGATATCTTTGTGGGCTCTACTTTAAAAAGAACTTTTTTGACATTGTCGAAATTAAATAAGTTGAAAAACACACAACCAAGAAATTTTTGAAAACGGGTTGAATATCAGTTAGTTTTGTCGGTTTAACCTCATTTGAGGTATAAATATTTTATAAGCACAATGCTAAAAAAAATAATTTATGAGTTGGAAAAAATAATTTATTTTGACCACTTTTCTGGTAATCGTTTTAAGTTAAAACACTTACACGCACATTTCCACAAGGTCATGTAGCCTGTAGTTAACAAAGAATCTCGACCTCACCGATTGATTTAAAGATTATTTTTTATTCCGCATAGAATAGACATATTTATTCCGCATAGAATATGTTGAATCATAAGATAATTGCTGTTTGGGCTGTCAAACTCAGAAAACAAAAGCATTTTTAACCGTAATATACTGTAAACTACTGGAATAAGTGATTGTCAATACCGCCTTCTGTTCTACTGTCACCCGTTAACGGGTGAAAAGTTTTTAAAACAATGGAGACTAAAAGCCAAACGCCGACTGCGTAAACGTAACGTAGCTCTGAAATTCTGCGCTCTCATTGGTCAGATCCGACATTTGTTGTCAATCGCACTACGAGCGAGACTGATTTTCATGATATACGGGCGCTAGCGCGCGCTAGGGTGGTGTATCGTTACATCGCGTCGCCTGACTCGGTAGCTGAAATCGCGTTAGTCGAGGTGGAAACGCCCACGTTTGCCGGTTTTCACCAATGAGGTGCTTTGACTTTCAGTCCCTAATAAAAATAATATTGCCGTTGCTCCTCTAAAAAATATCAAACTTTATTTAATTTTCTTTAAAGAATACATCACTGTTTTGAAAGAATTTGCTTGTAGCGCTATTTTTTGTAATTTTTTTTAGTTTTTTTTTTACTTTTTATAAAATTTTCCCACGACCTTTTTTCTGGTAACATTATTTGACTAGACATTATTTTTCTCGAAATGGTTATTTCCCATATATCATTAAAAAAATATTTACTCTACATAACGTTTTTTACAGTATCTCCTTGGCATATGCTGGCTTTATGTACGAGACAGTAAAATTAATTAAACTGTTAACTTAATAATAATTATTAAGATGTGTTTGAAAATGGTAGTAATACATCCATGCAAGAATATTCTCCTCTGACATTGGCATCGTTTTAAAATTAATTTTTAGGGATATTCTCTAGATATCTTTATTTCATTTGGATGTACTAAGACCCCATTAGGCATTCTTTTTTGACATTTCGAGGACATTCCTTGAGCTCTCCCGACACATTAGATAGTACATGCAATGTATTTACTTGGTAAAACTTTTATCGTTTGTGAATGTGCTTTAAGAATATTCTACGTACATGCTAAGGACAAGAAAGTTCCGTATATATAAAAAATTGATTATTGTCAGGATAAAAATTTCTTTGTTTTAATTTCTTTGATTTTTATGGTTCGAGAAGTAAGAGAAAATAAAAATTAACTTCTTAATAAAAATATCGCCAAATATTTTTTCAGTGTCGAATGTTGCCACTTATCTACTGCCTTTCTGAGAACTTTCGTAGTACTAACGCCACACCATTGTCTTAATATTTTTAAGCCATGATATTCTTGTGCCACCCAGATCTCTTTTGCCTCCATTTTATATTCATTTTTTCTTTCTATTTTCAATTTTGAAAGTTCATATTTGTCATTTATTAAAAAATGGCAATAATATTCAAGTTTACGTGTTTTGATGGTGAATAAATATTCAAAATACTTATCTAATCTGAGATCCTTATCTAACTTAAGTAATGTACGTTCAATTTCTTGGGATCCAAAAGATATGATTAAGTTTTTGAAAAAAATAACAAGTCACGATGAAGATCTTTATTCTAACTTGTTATTTTTTTTGCTTCTATACAAACTATAAAGAAAACAATGGGGAATGGGTAAAAGATACATTTTTATTAATTCAATTTCCAGAGACAAAACACTAACAGTTAGTAAAAGCCCATGATATGGTCTCTTTATGTATACCTGAGGACCTCTGTACCAGAGAAAAGTACAAGTAGTACCAAAAAAGAGGTATTTTCTAAAATTTTGGTTAATTGTTTTTATGCTTAATTTTGCCATTATGATGATGTTTTACTTTACAAAATTTACTTTTTTTGTATTTTTTGAACAAGATGTACGGGTGTAATATAAATTACAAAGAATCTCGACCTCACCGATTGATTTAAAGAGTATATTTATTCCGCATAGAATATGTTGAATCATAAGATAATTGCTGTTTGGGCTGTCAAACTCAGAAAACGAAAAGCATTTTTAACCGTAATATACTGTAAACTACTGGAATAAGTGGTTGTCAATACCGCCTTCTGTTCTACTGTCATCCGTTAACGGGTGAAAAGTTTTTAAAACAATAGAGACTAAAAGCCAAACGCCGACCGCGTAAACGTAACGTAGCTCTGAAATTCTGCGCTCTCATTGGTCAGATCCGACATTTGTTGTCAATAGCACTACGAGCGAGACTGATTTTCATGAGATACGGGCGCTAGCGCGCGCTAGGGTGGTGTATCGTTACATCGCGTCGCCTGACTCGGTAGCTGAAATCGCGTTAGTCGAGGTGGAAACGCCCACGTTTGCCGGTTTTCACCAATGAGGTGCTTTGACTTTCAGTCCCTAATAAAAATAATATTGCCGTTGCTCCTCTAAAAAATATCAAACTTTATATAATTTTCTTGAAAGAATACATCACTGTTTTGAAAGAATTTGCTTGTAGCGCTATTTTTTGTAATGTTTTTTAGTTTTTTTTCCTTTTTATAAAATTTTCCCACGTCCTTTTTTCTGGTAACATTATTTGACTAGACATTATTTTTCTCGAAATGGTTAGTTCCCATATATCATTAAAAAAATATTTTATTTTGTACATGACGTTCTTTACAGTATCTCCTTGGCATATGCTGGCTTTATGTACGAGACAGTAAAATTATTTAAACTGTTAACTTAATAATAATTATTAAGATGTATTTGAAAATGGTAGTAATACATCCATGCAAGAATATTCTCCTCTGACATTCGCATCGTTTTAAAATTAATTTTTAGGGATATTCTCTAGATATCTTTATTTCATTTGGATGTACTAAGACCTCATTAGGCATTCTGTTTTGACATTTCGAGGACATTCCTTGAGCTCTCCCGACAGATTAGATAGTACATGCAATGTATTTACTTGGTAAAACTTTTATCGTTTGTGAATGTGCTTTAAGAATATTCTACGTACATGCTAAGGACAAGAAAGTTCTGTATATATAAAAAATTGATTATTGTCACGATAAAAATTTCTTTGTTTTAATTTCTTTGATTTTTATGGTTCGAGAAGTAAGAGAAAATAAAAATTAACTTCTAAATAAAAATATCGCCAAATAGTTTTTCAGTGTCGAATGTTGCCACTTATCTACTGCCTTTCTGAGAACTTTCGTAGTACTAACGCCACACCATTGTCTTAATATTTTTAAGCCATGATATTCTTGTGCCACCCAGATCTCTTTTGCCTCCATTTTATATTTATTTTTTCTTTCTATTTTCAATTTTGAAAGTTCATATTTGTCATTTATTAAAAAATGGCAATAATATTCAAGTTTACGTCTTTTGATGGTGAATAAATATTCAAAATAATTATCTAATCTGAGATCCTTATCTAACTTAAGTAAGGTACGTTCAATTTCTTGGGATCCAAAAGATATGATTAAGTTTTTGAAAAAAATAACAAGTCACGATGAAGATCTTTATTCTAACTTGTTATTTTTTTTGCTTCTATACAAACTATAAAGAAAACAATTGGTAATGGGTAAAAGATACATTTTTATTAATTCAATTTCCAGAGACAAATCACTAACAGTTAGTAAAAGCCTATGATATGGTCTCTTTATGTATACTTGAGGACCTCTGTACCAGAGAAAAGTACAAATAGTACCAAAAAAGAGGTATTTTCTAAAATTTTGGTAAATTGTTTTTATGTTTAATTTTGCCATTATCATGATGTTTTACTTTACAAAATTTACTTTTTTTGTATTTTTTGAATAAGATGTACGGGTGTAATATAAATTACCCTCCAAAAATTCCAATAAAGTGGGGGTCAAAACCCTACAGTGATTGAAAGAAATTACATCGAAATTCTACTTTTTTCCAAAATACGACAATAACGCCTCACAGGTTTACTTTTACAATAGCAAACGAGACGGTTATATAGAGCCTGTTTCGGTACTCTGTGGTTAGAGCTAGGCCAGCCAGGCGAGGCGCGGCGAATTACACGATAGATTTATCAAAGAACTAGATTCAATTTTTCACTTACCAATGTTGAGTTCGAATACTTACGATAAATTTTTGGATCTACCAGATTTATTTTAATTTTTTTTGCGAATGTGTCACAGACCCAATAAAACCAATTTTAATCTTGACCACGTTTACGTAACCTATTTAAATCTGCTTCAAGTTAAATGCGCACAAGGAATGGGTTGGACGAACAGATTTTGTGATTTGTGGGGGGGCGGAAGGAACCATAGGAGGGTTGTTGGGGGTCATGTTCAGGATAATGATATTTATTGAAACATTCTATAATGAGACATATTATTCAACTTTATTGGGAACCTGTTTATTTTGTGGAAGTACCATATGTGTGAACGGATACTAGTAGTAGGGCACCTGTTGTTTTTATAAGCTCAATAATCGGTTCCTACTTATTGCACGCCTGTCAGCTCATTAAGTTCTAGTAAAATATGGATAAAATATTTTTATGGGCTATTCCTTTTAAAAAAAGCATCCTTCGTTTACAAGACTGCTCGGCTTTGTCAATTTTTTTTATCAATGTTCAGTCCGCAATGTTCTTCATTGAACAAAAAGTATCAGAGCAAGTTTTCCTGGTGAGTGACAAACTTGAATTTATTAATCCGTATGTCGCAGATTTGTCAGAAAAAAAAATTAATAAGATTAAGAATAGTTGTATCTCAAACGATAATACTATCTTATTAACGATAATATTATTATCGTTTGTAAGTAGGTGTTTCTATAAACTAATCTAGCTTAGAAAAATTATATTTTGTTTTAACCTTTCTACCAATTAAGATATACCGTAAGTTCCAACGAAAACGAAACAGAGACGTTTCGGTCACGTCGATTTTTAATTTGGACACTTTTTGGCTTGAAATTTTTGTAGCACGCATCCTCTTTAAAGTGGTTTTAAAGGTCTTTCAAATGCCTTTACAAAAGTATTAAAATTTTATTATTCTTGACGATTAGTTTTTAAGATATTTAAAGTGGAAAGAAAGTGCCAAAAGTGACCCCTTGAATAAAAAATCGACGTGTTTAAGGATTTTTCCAAAATCAGACTCTAAATACGTGAGGAACGCCTCTGTTTCGTTTTTGTTGGAACACACTGTATATATAGGTAGTACAGGGTGATTCACCATATTTTTAAACCCTCCCTTGCCTCCCTTATTATTGAAGCTCGAAAAAAGCTCTCATTTTTTTTGTTAGTATTTACTTTAAGAAGACGATAAAAGGGGAGGCCGATCGCGGGGCAATCGCCTCTCGTTTTGCGACAGGTTCCATAAGAAAATATTTTAGTTTCTTTTCTAAAAATTTTTGCCTGCGGCTCCATATCGCCTCTTATATTTGAAATATTAACTTCTTACTTTTGTTCTAATTTTTACCAGTGACTTAAATAAAATGACACACTGTAGATTCCTCCAAATTTTTTCTTGTGGCCTCTACTGCGCTTGTAAATTGTCAAAAGAATTGGTGCTGATCAGTTGAGATCGACTATATCCGACCACAACCCAACCAATCTTTGTTTAAAATATTCCACAGAGAACGTAAAACATTATATATGGTTACAATTGTAGTTTAATTATGTAAACAGTTTTTGTCAAAATCATGCAAAACGTGTGAAAAATTACGGAAATTTTTTCGCCTATGATAAATCCGTCCGAGGTTCCTCCCTCAATTTTAAATATTCTTTTGCACATAACACAATAACTCAACCCGATATTTACTAAACCCCTTCAAAAATGTTTCGAGCTCTCCTGTTTTAATGTTAAAGCAGTGCATACGAAAACTTTTTTGTGTAAAATGCAAATAAAGATTTTTCTTTAATTTGAACGGATAACATAAAAAAAAATCATTTATTCAGGGGCGGAATTTAAAAACATTGCCTCAGGCGGCCAACACCCTAGCGCCGGGCCTATCCGCCTCATAGGTTAAGTACCAACCGTGCGTAGGATTAATTTTTTATTTAATCATTCAAGATTTTTAAGAAGTTAACCAAGGCAAACTAACTACTATTGTAGTTAAAAGGTTGTACTTTTGGTAATAAGTATAAGTAGGTGAGTGCTTACGTAAATCCTTTCTATATAATGCTTTTTTTTAATAAATTTGATTGGAATAGATGCGAGTTAGGTAATTAATTAATGTATACAGTTATTCCTGGTTTAGTCAATCAATCAAAAAAAAATTTTGGTATTTTGATGTTTAGAAGTTTGAACTGTATTTGTATTAAAGACTGCGAGCGTTTGTTTTTGTTTGTTATCACGTTTGCTGAAAAGTGCGGTATTGCCAGATTTCATCAGTTACTTAAAATACTGGACTCTATTTCCTTATCTTTTTTAAGTATCTGCTTTGTTTGTAAAAAAATCGAAATAGTATTTTATGTTATCTTTTTGTGTCTAATATTGTCATCATTTTTTTAACTTTTCTTTTCAAAAAAGTAGGAAAATAAGATGTTAATTTCTTAAATTTATTAACTAATTTGCTTATAGCTTAGAATAGGTCTGTTGTTTAAAGTTAGTTTAACGCTATATTATATATTATTTTGAGGAAGAAAGGGTAAATTTAAGAGTAAGCGATTTTGCTGAAAATAACAAAAAATTGTGAAAGTATAAAAAATCACTTATTCCAAATATTATTTGCTACATATTGAGATTAACAAGCGTTTCAAATCTACCCTAAATATCACTCGTATAAGTATAGCTTATTCTTAGAACGATAATAACATAAATATAAAGTTAAACCCGCAGTTATTAAATGAAGTTTAATTTACTATAACATTAAGAATTTTAGTAAATAAAACAGTTTTCCTTCTATTGAAAAACACTAACTAATTCATTCTTGGATCAAGATGTTGCACCTTGATATTAGATGAGACTTTTTTCTGTGTAAGGAAAGAATACACAAAATATGGCGCACTTATTATTTGTATTTCGATAAATTCATAGCGATATTGTAGCAATACATTTAATTAAATTTACTCATTTGATGAATTCAAACATTTCTCGAAAATTATAGATACCTATATCGGAACTAATATAGGCCAACAATATTTGTTTGTTGTTTGCATCCAAATTTATTGACAAAATTGATTTCATTTTCCCATTTAAAAACATTTCAATTTGCACAAATTCGAAACAATATCCGTTGTTTTTAACAGTTAAATTAATGGCTGCACATAGAGCGATAAAAATGGTTGAATTTTACAAATTAAACAATGTTAATACAACTCAGTGGGTAACACTTTTTTTACTAACTAACAATAAAATGGGAAATATATACTTGCATATTTTTGCTAACAGTTAAGTATTTTTTTAAACTTTCACCTGATAGCTATAGCAATAGAAGTGTTCCATACTCTCAGTTCTAACCTTAATACAATCTATCTGTCCAAAAATTGTTCTCTGTTTAGCATTTAATGCTTATGGTAAGGTTTTGACAGTTTCCTCACAAGCCACTATAGATAGAGGTAACGTATTTGGTATTTTTGAAATAAGGAAGGAACGGCCGATTCAAAAATGCAACAACATATAGGATGTTATGTGCAAAAGCAAGAAAAAATTATAAAACATTTCCGTTCAAGTTTTTTCAATTCCTCGTCAGGTTAACATTGTATTTATATCTCATTTAACAAAGTTTTTATTCTACATTCCAAAAACTCTTTTAAAATTGGAAGTTGTTATCATTATCGTTAATTAATATAACCACAAAAGGAGTTATTTTACCAAAAAGTTTTATTTGTCTTTTTTTTTAAATAAAAAAAATATATTTTAATCCTTATGTTATATACATTAACGCGTAACGAATAAGAAGTAAAGACATGTGGTTAAATTAATTAACAAGTATTACATGTAAATATTTTTCGACTGATAACACAAGATAAAATAACAGCTACCAGTAAAAAATCCCTTCCTCGTTTAATTTTTCAATAAATACATATGTTTACTGAACTCTCAGCGGCGAAATAAAAAGAATAACATAACCGTTAACAGGCAGAGGGCAAAAAAGGTACTATAAATAAGTTAACATTCACGTTTAACAAAAAGTCTTTTTTGTCTTCTTCTTAAAATAAAACAAACTTCAATTGAATTTTTATGTTATTTACATTAACGCGTAACGAATAAGAAGTAAAGGTAATTAGTTAAATTAATTAACAGGTTTTACATCACTGACGGAGCCAGAAATCGAATCTGGGGGAGGTTAGCATTTAATAATTTTTAATTAATTAATTAACCTATGGCAAATTTTTAAAAATTAGGTTGGTGCCTATTGTTTGAACTCTTAAACTGAAGAGAGGGGAGAGCGGCGATTTAATAGGTGTTGATTTAGTGCTCACCATGAGGATCTCCTAAACGGTAGAAGATATGAAAAGTTTTAAATTAGGGCAAAGTTGCGCAATTTGATGCTTTGCTCAAAACTAACAAAAAAATTTACAAATTTCGGATAGTTCCGAAAAAAGACGAAAAAAACCGAAATCTTCATTTTTAGTTTTTATTTTTCTGCGCCCTTATTCTTAAAGCTGTCAAAAAGCGCTTAAAACTTTCTACATGCACTTTTTTAAGATCTACCCAATGAGAGGTCTGTTTTCAGTTTGACAGGAGCACTGTTAAGTTCATTTTTTCTTATGGACACATCCTTTTTTCTCCTGCCGTTTGGTTCATAAAGGATAACAGATAACATTTTGCAACTTTATTTTGACAAGTCACCTGACATTTTCGGTTTATTGACCATCATCAGCCCAAATTTAATTTTTTTCTTTTAACTTACTCAAGACGTTTTGGAAACCCGATTGCAGTAATTTTTTAACATTTTAAAAATGACAGTTTTTTTGACATTTTGTTATAATAAAATAACTTAACCTTATATTTTAAAAATACGCTTTTTTCTTTGTGTTTTAATCTTTGAATTTGGGCTGATGATGGTCAATTAACTCAAAACGTCAGGTACTTGTCAAAATGAGGTTGTAAAATATCTGTCATCCTTTATGAACCAAACGACCATAAGAAAAAATTAACTTGACAGTGCTCTTGTCATACTGAAATATCAAATCATGAAAACAGACCTAGCATTAGGTAGATCTTAAAAAAGTGCCTATAGAAAGTTTTAAGCGTTTTTTGATAGTTTTAAGAATAAGGGCGCAGAAAAATAAAAACTAAAAATAAAGATTTACTACTACCCGGAATTTCTAAACTTTTTTTTGGTTTTGAGCCAGCGTCAAATTGCGCAACTTTGCCCTAATTTAAACCTTTTCGTATCTCCTACCGTTAAGGAGATCATGGTGAGCATCGAATTTGGAACACCCTGTATACGAAAGAAAAATACTTGTTTTTAAAAGTAAGACTCATCTAGTCTTATTTGCAGATTTGTTTAAAAACTAATCCTTAGATGCGCCGCAGGCAGAAATTTTTTAAAAATTACACTAATATGCTATTTTTTACGCGTATCAAATGTTGTTGGTTAAAATTAAACAAAATATTAACAATATTTAATATTGGTATAGCACCACCGCAGACGAAAACTGACAAAACAAACAAAACATTCTCTGAAAATTTTGATCTCTTTCGTTTTTTGTAAAATATTTTTAAAAAAGTGGATTGGGTTAGATGCCAAGAAGGGGTGGGTTGCGGTGGTATATATACACAGAAAAAAAGAAAATCTTCCCTGGGAAAAAAGTACTTTTCTTGAAAATATTTTCTTTACCCAAAAGCGAAAGTCTTCGCTCAAAATGATTTTTTTTCATGTAAGAAAACCGCTTGTTTTGTGAAAAAAAACAATTGTCTTGGAAAATTGTTTTGATTTAAAACAAACTGTCTTCAGAGAAGAAAAGTGATTTCGAAACAAGACATAAAATTTTTTACTTACATCTTCTTAGCACAAAAAAAGCTTTACTTCCGTCAAGAACTATACTTTTTTAACTCAAAATAGCGAAACTTCTCGAAACAAAACTGACAACATCTATATTATCTTAAATGGAAATAACAAATTATTTTTTTCTCAAACGACACGACAATTTCAGACCTTTCGGCATTTCAAATTTCGCTCTTTGTGCGTGCGGGTGGCGTGTCGATGTCGCGAAAATTAGGTTTTTAAGAGTGAATTTGAATCCTAAAAACACTTCGTTTAGTTAAACAGATAAGCCGCACATCAAAAATTAACAAAATTTGGCACAGCGGATGCTTCTGGTATCTATTATTTCGTTCTTTAAAATAATCGATAATTTTTACCGTGAATTAAACTTTTTTTAAATACTTAAAATTATGTGAAATACTTAAAATTATGCAAAATAATGCTTAAAGGTTCCACCGTACAAAATTTGATACAAATTTGATTAACAGTTTTTTTAGAATAACTAATTGGAAGAAGCACATTTTTTATTCAAATTCACCGTTAAGAGAGATAAAATTATTTAAAGTAAAATAAATTTTAAATCAATCAAGAAAAGCTATTTATTTAAATTTTCTCCAGATGAACAAATATATTTCAAAACAAGAAAATGATGTTTTTGGTGCGAAACAAAATTTAATTTATATGTTATTGCTAGCCTATCGTCTATTCATAGGTAATAGGGAGATAAAGAAGAGCTACCCACTAGGTCGGTACGCGACGATTTTCCAGGTGGAGGTATATGCCATACTGGCAGCCGCACGAGAGGAAGAATTAAGGACCGGAGCAGAAAATAAGGATATGCACGGACAGCCAGGCTGCCATAAGCACTTTGTAAACCTACAATGCCAAAAGGACTGGTCCAGGAATGCGCGGACGACCTCGAGGATCTAGCAGGGGAAAAAGAGGTTGAACTTGTGTGGGTTCTAGGACACATGGGGATCCCAGGTGGCGGACGAGCTTGCAAGGAAAGGGTCAGCCCAAGCATACGTCGGACCGGAACCGTGTCTGGGATTTACCAGAGACGACGTCGTTTGCACCTGAAGACGATCAGATATTGTACTGATCGAAACGTCGTGTATAAATAAAATATAGACAATGGAAGTTCGAAACACAGAGTTAATTTCAAGAAGGGACTGGTTACTGCGCAGGAAACGAACAGAGATAGGACCCCTAATAGAAGTCCTCACTGGACACTGCGTGCTCCAAAAGCACCTGGCAAGGATGAAGGTAGCGCGGGACTCAACTTGCGGAGAGTGCTGTATCCTCACACCACTATCTTGCAAGGTGTCCGGTCTACAGAGGAATCAGAGAGGGAATCTTCGGAGAGGAAGTGTTCGAGCCGGAACACCTTCCGACGCTGAAATGGTCGGATATCCTGACCTTTATCCAAAGGACGGGAAGGTTCGACCATGGTGATGTGGGAGCGTGAGGGCGAAGCTCTGGGGGATGGCGAAAAAGGCTCGCGTAGAGCCTAGTCGCCGGGTCGGGAGCCCCTCCCCCTTATTCTACTACTACTACTACTAGCCTATCGTTTTAAACCGAGATATTTTTTAAAGCTAATGTCTATGTATAACAAGAAGGGTGCCGCTTTCATTCAAGACAAATGGATTTTCTTCGGGTAATCTTTATTTTCAAGGAAAATGACTAGTTCAAAACAATTATTTTTTTTTGTTAAGAAAATATTGTCTTCGTGCATAGGAAAGCAGATTTTTTCTGAATAAATTTGCTTTGACTGAAGTCATTTTTTTTTTCTGTGTAGATTTGTTGCCAAATCATAAATGCGCCGCAGATGAAAATTTTCAGAAAAAATATACCAAGAATGCCATTTATTACACAGTTTGAATGCTGGTGATAAAAATTCCTTAGAATTAAACTAAAATTGTAATAATCAATGACGACATAGCACCGCAGGCAAAAATTTTAAAATTTAAGGAATCACACCAAACACACGTCAGAGCTATAGCCTACTTTTTTTGGGCCATTGACTATGATTAATTTATTGTAGATTGGGTTGGACCTCCTGGGGGGGGGGGGGTTAACCTCCAAAATCTCCCCCTGGCTACGCCACTAATTACATGACTGATAACATAAGACAAGATACCACAAACAAGTCAAAAAGCCCTTGTTCGTTTAATTTTTCAATACATACACAAGTTTAATTAACTCTCAGCGGCCAAAGAAAAAAAACCATAACAGCTAACAAGTAGAAGTTAAAAAAGGTATTAAACTATAAATAAGTTAACAATTACGTTTAACAAGAATCTCTGTCCTAAAATAAAACAAATTTCATTTTCATCCTTATGCTGTTTACATTAAGGCGTAATGAATGAAAAGTAAAGACAATTAGTTGAATTAATTAACAAGTATTACATGCATAAATCCGTCTAATAATACAAGATAGGATAAACGATAAAGTATGTAATTAAAGCTAACGTTCGTCTTTTGGTTTAGATATAAAGTTAAATTTTAAGTTTGATCACGATGCGGTGAATAGCTAAGCATTAACGGTGGGATTTACTTAAAGGGTTTAGTCTATTTTAGAATGGTCCTAAGTTTAAGCGAAATTTTTGGTTTTAAGTATTTTAAATCAACCTTTCTAAAGTTCTGGTCATAGTTTCATTTATAAAAAGAAATTTAATAAATTCGTTTATTGAATAATCATCTTAACACAATCTTTTGTTGGATTTAAGCAGAAAGTTTCAGTTTAGAAGAAAATAAAATTAAGCAATTTAAAACCACGCGTGGTTTAAATAGTAAACACCTTTAGAACAAATTAAAATTGGGGTTACATGTCACTCACACAATTAAAATATACCCTTGTTAATTAATTTTTCCAATTATTACTTGATGTCAACCCATAATTTAGATGGGTAATAATAAAATAAGGAGTAGGTTAATTTCGTATTTATTTAAAAGGTGTTCTTATTCATGAAATGTATTTTTTTAGTTTTGCTTATATATCTTTGTTGAAATGTGAGTTTCAAAATATTAGCTGCGTTCAAATCACAAACAGCGAGTTCGGATCTCTTACCTCTGCTTGCACCTTGGCTTGCACCAACCTCTATTGCTGAAAGCTACAGCTTTGAAATGAGCGGGTCTTGAGTGAAGAAAGTTTTTTTGACTGAGCTTTTAGCTAACCTCAAGGTTTTAATTTCAGTTTGTAAATAAATTAATATAGTTGTTTTGGATTTTTTCCTTTGGTATATTTTTCGTGCATAATTAGTTTCTTTTGCCTCATAGTGCCCTCATAAATATATTTTTTGTGCTGAAAATGGGTTAAAAATATGGTGTTTTTCTGGACAAAATTAAAGGTGTTTTATTGGTTAATGAACACACATCAGAGGTGGTCTAAAAGATCACCAACTTTATAACCTCAAGCACAGATAATGAAGCTATTATATGCCAAATTATTGGCGTATTCGCCATTTTCCATTTTAGAACCTGTCAAAAAATTTGTTTTAGGGCATTTCCTCCTAAAATATGTTATATTTGCAAGCAGTTTTTTAGTGGCATTTTGCAAAAACAATACAAAATAAAAATAACTTTGTGTCTTTCCTGTATGATAAGTGTTTTTTGAAAATTGGTTTTAAAATTAATTACCCTCTACAGGTGTAAATTTTTAGACCTGTGGAAGGTACTTTTTTAGATCTTGATAAATCTCACTGAAAATGTTAGATGAACAGATACAGGGCGGGGAGTCTGACTGGGAATATTTTGAAGGGGCTGTAGGCGGTTCTTATACAAACGTGTAGTGTCATTAATATTTGAGGGAGTGGGTAATGGCTCGCACTTCAACACTTTAGAAGACACAATCTAATTGACCAAAACGGACATTGGGGTACCAAAAGCGTCCATATTTGGTCTAACCATTTTTCTAATTTTTGTTGACGGTTGATTTTTTAACTAAAATTAGTTAATAACGATAGAAACATTTCAGTTGATAGTATATCACTCGCAGGTGCTGCTTATGTATCTGCCATCCTAGTATTCACCTGATCACGATTACCGATACATAAGCATTCGAAACGTCGTGAAAAATTAAAAATAAAGGCAATGGAAGTTCGTAACCCTAGTTTACCCTTATATTAGTAACTGAACGATGAAGATCTGTTTAGAATGAATTTATGTACAGGCCCAATTTTTTATGAAAATTGATACATAAGAGGTTTTAATGTAAAAAAGTTGTGATATGGTCCTTGAAAATTGATTATAAGTGCTTATTCCATACCCTTACAATCATTTATTTTTCGGGGTATCAAAGTCAATAAAAAAGTTGTAAAAATCTGAAAGTTTCACGTACGGATGGGTCATTCCATATCAAATCAACCAAAAAATCACAAAAATTTTACGCGACCAATTCCAATTTTGATGATTTTTGGTATATATTTTCTTCTTACCATAAAAGTGGAAAATGCAAATTTTTAGATTTTTTTGATTCGTAGTTTTTTTTTTTTTAATTTTTCAAAATAAAAAAGTCAGCATTTTGACCTTAACAAGAATGTACAAAACTAGCAATATCTCGAGAACCACTTACACTAGGAAAGTAATAAATGGCTCATTTTAAAGTCATTTTGAAGCTCTTTTTTATGAAATATCACAACATAATTTTAACAAAAAAAAAAATTGGAAATAAAAAATTGAAAAAAAAAATTGAAAAATTCAAAAAGGCCTTTTTTAATTTTTTTGAAAAAAATATATAATTTTGGTCAAAGTGTTACTTAATTATCCACAAAATTTTATGATGGAGAAATGATGGGTTCAATGTCAAAAAAAATATCAAAAATATTAAGTACATTTTATAGGCGATTTTTCATGCATGTGACATTTTTAATAAATTTTTTCACATTGAACCCATGATTTGTCCATCTCAAAATTTTGTGAATAGTTTAATAACACTTTAAAGAAAATAATATAATTTTTTGAAAAAAATTAAAAATGGCCTTTTTGAAATTTTTTAAAAAAAAAATCAAAAATTTTTTTTTTTATTTTTTTTTTCAATATATGTTATGCAATATTCTCATATGAAAGGTCTTTATAAGAGCTTTAAAATGAACCTTCACCTACTTTTCTATTATAAGTGGTTCTTTGGATATTCCTAATTTTGTGCGCACATGTTAAGGACAAATAAGTGACTTTTTCGATTTTCAAAAATTAATTCAAAATAAACAACTGGTCAAAAAAGTCTGAAATTTTGGATTTTCCAGTTTTTTGGTAGGAAAAACATGTATACTAAAAATCATCAACATCGGAGATGGTGTGGTAAAATACCCTGGTTGACTTGATATGGACTGACCCTAGGGTCATTCCATATCAAATCAACCAATAAATCACAAAAATTTTACGCGACCAATTCCAATTTTGATGATTTTTGGTATATATTTTCTTCTTACCATAAAAGTGGAAAATGCAAATTTTTAGATTTTTTTGATTCGTAGTTTTTTTTTTTTAATTTTTCAAAATAAAAAAGTCAGCATTTTGACCTTAACAAGAATGTACAAAACTAGCAATATCTCGAGAACCACTTACACTAGGAAAGTAATAAATGGCTCATTTTAAAGTCATTTTGAAGCTCTTTTTTATGAAATATCACAACATAATTTTAACAAAAAAAAAAATTGGAAATAAAAAATTGAAAAAAAAAATTGAAAAATTCAAAAAGGCCTTTTTTAATTTTTTTGAAAAAAATATATAATTTTGGTCAAAGTGCTACTTAATTATCCACAAAATTTTATGATGGAGAAATGATGGGTTCAATGTCAAAAAAAATATCAAAAATATTAAGTACATTTTATAGGCGATTTTTCATGCATGTGACATTTTTAATAAATTTTTTCACATTGAACCCATGATTTGTCCATCTCAAAATTTTGTGAATAGTTTAATAACACTTTAAAGAAAATAATATAATTTTTTGAAAAAAATTAAAAATGGCCTTTTTGAAATTTTTCAAAAAAAAAATCAAAAATTTTTTTTTTTATTTTTTTTTTCAATATATGTTATGCAATATTCTCATATGAAAGGTCTTTATAAGAGCTTTAAAATGAACCTTCACCTACTTTTCTATTATAAGTGGTTCTTTGGATATTCCTAATTTTGTGCGCACATGTTAAGGACAAATAAGTGACTTTTTCGATTTTCAAAAATTAATTCAAAATAAACAACTGGTCAAAAAAGTCTGAAATTTTGGATTTTCCAGTTTTTTGGTAGGAAAAACATGTATACTAAAAATCATCAACATCGGAGATGGTGTGGTAAAATACCCTGGTTGACTTGATATGGACTGACCCTAGGGTCATTCCATATCAAATCAACCAATAAATCACAAAAATTTTACGCGACCAATTCCAATTTTTGATGATTTTTGGTATATATTTTCTTCTTACCATAAAAGTGGAAAATGCAAATTTTTAGATTTTTTTGATTCGTAGTTTTTTTTTTTTAATTTTTCAAAATAAAAAAGTCAGCATTTTGACCTTAACAAGAATGTACAAAACTAGCAATATCTCGAGAACCACTTACACTAGGAAAGTAATAAATGGCTCATTTTAAAGTCATTTTGAAGCTCTTTTTTATGAAATATCACAACATAATTTTAACAAAAAAAAAAATTGGAAATAAAAAATTGAAAAAAAAAATTGAAAAATTCAAAAAGGCCTTTTTTAATTTTTTTGAAAAAAATATATAATTTTGGTCAAAGTGTTACTTAATTATCCACAAAATTTTATGATGGAGAAATGATGGGTTCAATGTCAAAAAAAATATCAAAAATATTAAGTACATTTTATAGGCGATTTTTCATGCATGTGACATTTTTAATAAATTTTTTCACATTGAACCCATGATTTGTCCATCTCAAAATTTTGTGAATAGTTTAATAACACTTTAAAGAAAATAATATAATTTTTTGAAAAAAATTAAAAATGGCCTTTTTGAAATTTTTCAAAAAAAAAATCAAAAATTTTTTTTTTTATTTTTTTTTTCAATATATGTTATGCAATATTCTCATATGAAAGGTCTTTATAAGAGCTTTAAAATGAACCTTCACCTACTTTTCTATTATAAGTGGTTCTTTGGATATTCCTAATTTTGTGCGCACATGTTAAGGACAAATAAGTGACTTTTTCGATTTTCAAAAATTAATTCAAAATAAACAACTGGTCAAAAAAGTCTGAAATTTTGGATTTTCCAGTTTTTTGGTAGGAAAAACATGTATACTAAAAATCATCAACATCGGAGATGGTGTGGTAAAATACCCTGGTTGACTTGATATGGACTGACCCTAGGGTCATTCCATATCAAATCAACCAAAAAATCACAAAAATTTTACGCGACCAATTCCAATTTTGATGATTTTTGGTATATATTTTCTTCTTACCATAAAAGTTGAAAATGCAAATTTTTAGATTTTTTTGATTCGTAGTTTTTTTTTTTTAATTTTTCAAAATAAAAAAGTCAGCATTTTGACCTTAACAAGAATGTACAAAACTAGCAATATCTCGAGAACCACTTACACTAGGAAAGTAATAAATGGCTCATTTTAAAGTCATTTTGAAGCTCTTTTTTATGAAATATCACAACATAATTTTAACAAAAAAAAAATTGGAAATAAAAAATTGAAAAAAAAAATTGAAAAATTCAAAAAGGCCTTTTTTAATTTTTTTGAAAAAAATATATAATTTTGGTCAAAGTGCTACTTAATTATCCACAAAATTTTATGATGGAGAAATGATGGGTTCAATGTCAAAAAAAATATCAAAAATATTAAGTACATTTTATAGGCGATTTTTCATGCATGTGACATTTTTAATAAATTTTTTCACATTGAACCCATGATTTGTCCATCTCAAAATTTTGTGAATAGTTTAATAACACTTTAAAGAAAATAATATAATTTTTTGAAAAAAATTAAAAATGGCCTTTTTGAAATTTTTCAAAAAAAAAATCAAACATTTTTTTTTTTATTTTTTTTTTCAATATATGTTATGCAATATTCTCATATGAAAGGTCTTTATAAGAGCTTTAAAATGAACCTTCACCTACTTTTCTATTATAAGTGGTTCTTTGGATATTCCTAATTTTGTGCGCACATGTTAAGGACAAATAAGTGACTTTTTCGATTTTCAAAAATTAATTCAAAATAAACAACTGGTCAAAAAAGTCTGAAATTTTGGATTTTCCAGTTTTTTGGTAGGAAAAACATGTATACTAAAAATCATCAACATCGGAGATGGTGTGGTAAAATACCCTGGTTGACTTGATATGGACTGACCCGGATTTATAAATACGTAGATATGATATTATACATACATAAAATTTTACGCGTAACCTAAAATTCAAATCATTGGCTTAGTTTATTTTCAGCAACGTTTCTTAAAAGATTTTTTTTTTAACTTTGGGTAGTAGCTCCATTTCGCGTCGTTCGTGCGGTAAAATACCGCTTCGTCACCGACTGCATAAATACATAAATACCCAACTTTTATGCATGTATATATCTTGCTATGATAATTAATTTTGTCATATTTGCTCTTTTAGTAGTAAAATCATTGATAGGTAATAATTAATTTTGTAGAATGATTTAGCGATCCCATTTTTAATAAAGGTGTAGGATTATGGGTTGAGGGATCTTATTAACGATACGTCTAGTTTTTGAAATGGCAACGTTTCACAAAATTTAATTTATTCTTCAGAGCTCTAAAATTGAATGTACAATAAAAATAGTATGGATTTAAAAAAATTTTTGTTAATAAATGTTATTATACAACCAGCAAAAGTTTAAAGTAAAATTTAATTTTTTTTTATTTTTTTAGTTTAGTTTTAGAAGTTTTAAAATTACAAAATACAACCAGCAAAAGTTTAAAAAGTAAAACGTTAAATTTTTTATTTTTTTAGTATAAGTTTGAGAATATCAAAATTAAACATACAACAATAACAAAAGTAAAAAATGTGGGAAAAAAACACAAAACACAAAAAGTAAAAAACAAACTTATATTCAAGACGGCCGTTCCATATGTCGATTCTATTGCCAACAGACGTCATCCTTCGGTAAAATAATAAATAATAATAACTTCTTTTTAACAAAAATTCTTTTAATTAAACGATATTTTTATTGTACATTCAATTTTAGAGCCCTAAAGAAAAAAATAAATTTTGCGAAACATTGGCATTTCAAAAAAGGACGTTTTATTAATAAGATCCCTCAACCCTAAACCTACAACTTCAAAAAAAAAAAAATAATTAAGTTTGTTTCACAATTACCTGTATAATAAGAATGTAGTATTTTAAATTCAAAGGTCTTATATTGTTTATAACTAAGTAAAGTTTTGTGTATTGTCACAAAAATACCTGTCCTTTAAATTATATTTTTACCATAAAATTTCAAAATTCGAATACTTTTCTATTATAAATAATTTATCTTTGGTTATTATATCATGACTTGTAACTCTTTACCTGCCCAATTTAATAAATATTGGGAAGTGTTATCCGAGTATAAAATGTGGTTTGTTATACTCGGGTGTTATCTTCCGACAAGTAAAAGCTTTTTAGTTTCCGTCTAAATTTTAAAAATCTCCCTTACATCTTTTTTCTTAGATATATTTGCTTAAGAATGTATTTATTATTCGTTATAATGTGTGTGTGCTTTATTTGTTTTATGTAAGGAACTTTCCTACAAAATTATAAATTAAAACTCTTTCTTTTTCTATTAAATGGATTTGCTTTTTAAAAATTAGTTTACCATGGGATTTGAACCAAACTTAAAACTAGCCATTTAATTGTAACTTTTTTTGAAATCATGCCTCTAGACATATACTCAATTTCGCTGCAAACATAATTGTGCACAAACTGGTAAATAATTATTTTTAACTATGGACCAATCAAGTAAGCACGATTTTTGAAAGTCAGCACAGGAAAAACTAGGGAAGCATTTAAAACTTTGCAGATGAGCACTAGAAAACCGGAATGAAGTTGTACAGTTTAAGAAAACAAGGTTTTTTATTAATTGAGTTAGGTTGGTCAGATGGGTTTGTGGTTCTACCCGCACAAGATTTATCTCATGAAATTTCTAACCGCCCAACGAAACGTTGAGGTTTTTAGAAGGATTTGATCCACTTTTATTTATTTTAGTGGATACGTTCTAATAAAATAAATACTATGGTTAAGTTGGTTGCTTTGCAAATTTTTCTTTAGCTGACGAAGAAGAGGTCGGCGCCTACCGACTTTAATTTGCTTTAAATATATTATCTAAATCAAAAGTAATAAAGATGTCCCGTACTTAATTTTGCACACTTCAACTAGTACGCAATTTAAAATTTTCACACCTTTACCTCTCACACTTAAGATGGCCGGATAAGAAAATATTTAGGTATGTTGGCTAAAGTTTATCTTTCTTTAGAATAGAAAACTTCCTTGATGGTTAAAACCATTTATATGTCACTTAAATTACACTTAGAAGTATGTTCATTAGGATAAAGTTGATCATGCTCGTACTATCCAAAAAGCTCTTTGTTATTACCAATTGCAAATTGATCACACTATTTTCCTATTTTCTGGTTAGAACCTGATCATTATTATGAAGTTTCTTACACTGTATTAGAGATATAACAATTTTTTAAGGCTTCATATTCACGGGTTTATCATTCCTGCTACCCTATATTTAAATCTGCTTTTGAAACCCGTATAAACCGTGTTTTAATTGGGATTAAATCGCCGACCAAGCATAAAATTAGTATGTAAATTGTTATTGACGAGATGGACCATCCTGATCTTTTAATCCCTCATTTTGACTGACACGTAATCAGCCAAATAAAGTTTGTTTTTGGTAATACCCAAAGGTCTTGCCGACGTTAACAGGAACTAATATTAAAGTAGGTTTCACACTTTGAGGAAAAATGTTCGCTAATTTTGGCTTTATTATAAATTTTAAAAATTTTCAGTAATTTGTTATTATTAGCTCCTTTTATTTTCTCTAAGCTCTATTTTTTAAAAGTCTCAAGATTTGCACGTAATATATGATGGTTTGGATATGATGTCGCATCCGTTACTACGGAATGGCTAATCTGCAAGACGTAGGTATGTGTCAAGTTGGAAAACCAAAATTTTCTGTTAAATTGGAGATACCATATTTATAGAAAACAGCATTATGTGGAACGAACTTCCTGAACGAGTTTCTTCTTCAGTTTATAATCTAAACCAATTTAAAGTCAATAATCACCAACATTTTTGCGCAGGTAACATGTTTTTTTTGACAAAAATGTCAAAACTCGTATAAAAAACAATATAATATAAGCTAAAGTACTTCAAAAATGATTGAAGTTTGATTGGCTTGATTACGGTTTTAATTCTTATTTGCAACTCTACACTTGGATGTATCAGAACTCTTTCTCCTAATTGCATAGATGTGCTAATGCCACCCCTAAAAGCAATTGTCATCAAAATTTCATCGGATAATAATGGAGAAACGCTTGGAAACTATCCTACTAATGCTGGACTTTAGCTATTCACTCGGTCCCAAAAAGCATTTATAAGTGGTTGATAAATTATTACAAACTGGCAAACACACAGAAATGTTTCTTAGAAAATTGGGTGTATTCGCAAACCCAAGGAAAGCTCTAACATGCATTTTGCTGATATCATAGTTAAACAAAAGTACCGAACCAACTAGATTTCACGAATTTTTGTGATTAATCACTCAGTAGATAGAATACCGATAAGATGTTCCTTTCATAATAAAGGAATATTTGGAAAAAAATATACCATTAATATCTTTGTAAACCATTTACTGCGAATATATGGCTCATTCAATAAAATTTCATTCGAGCCTGCTCCTTGATATTTGATTACGTATAATTTTAAAATTATAGAAATCCACTATTTTATATTTTCATTAGGTAAAGAGACTTTAACTGACTTTAATCAGAATAAAATCGGTAAATAAAAGCCACTAAATAAAATAGTATATACAGTGTCTCAGGATATTGTTTGTTTATACGACGAAGTAACAAAATCTCGATTAACTAAACCAGACGCAGAAATTAAACCAACCAGTAAACAAGTCGTTAAACTAAACGAAGCTTGTTTCGAGGCAAAATTTATTTTTATAAAAATCTTTTCGAGGGAATTGTAAAACTTAGATTTATTTTGAAGTGTATACAGTAAGATGCAAGCTGTACGCTTAGAGTTTATAAATAGCTTTTCTCTACGGCCATCTTAATACTTAGGTTCTATCAGTATTTTTTAGGTCGCTTTAGTTTTATTTTATTGTAGCTCAAATTGCTCTTGCCTCTGAGGCGCATAAAAATTACTGGTGGTGTGGTGTAGGGCCATATGTCGATAATTTCTATGCGGTGTGATTTTGAATGAAGGAGTTTTGTGACTATGTGGGATTGATAGCTCTTTAGTCACACAGTCAAGTGTTACCGGGTGTTTTGTTTGCACCCGTGTAGAAGAAGTTGATATGGCGTCATCTTTCAAGATGGCGGCCAAAAATCATCAAAGATACAACTTTTTACACCGGAGAATAGTTATATATATATATATATATATACATATAATATATACTATAAAGGTTATCCGACCTTACATACATCCGAGTTTGATGCAGTTTGAAGCTTCATAATCTTGAAAAGTACCCCAGGAAAATTAATACATTCAAAAATAATATACTAAAGATCGCTATTCGTCAACTATTAAAGCGAAGAGGACCAAATCTGGTAAGATAAAAAAGAAGGACAATGACGCGTTTCAATATGGCGGTTGATATATCAAAATGGCGACATATAACTGCATTTTATTTTATCCAATTTCGTAAAAAAGCAAAAATAACAACGTGGTCATCAATTCTTGTTAAATTGTCGCTGCTTACTATGAAAAAAAAGCTTAGATGACTTTGAAAATACCATTTACAAGTCAAAAACCAGCTTTGTGTGATTTTTTTGATATGGTGTCCTAGATGTTTATGCTATACCCAGGTAAAAATGACATATATGCCTGTCGTTTTTATTAAGTTTCGGAACTTCTACAGGGATGCGGTAGCACATGAATGTGTGAGTAAATAGCTGTTAAATCGTTATCCTTGAATTTTATTATGAATGTAAATAAACAAGTGTAGTCATGCCTTTCTGGCGTATTTATAATTTTTTATGCATTTTCGACCGCCATTTGGGAAAATGGCATCTAAAACCACTGGTTTACGGTAATATATATCTAACTGTTGTTAACTCTCTTATAGGTTTTTTAAATGACTTTGTTGGCTAGACAATTGAGTAGAACATAAAACATCTGCAAAGCCATATTAAAAAAAAATTATGGGTAGGTTTAAAGTGAAGTGTTCATTTAAGGCTAAGATGTTAATTTTATCTCCGGCACTTTTTTTTGCGTAGAGGTAAATTGGAAAAAACATCACAAAAAGCTGGTTTTTCACTTATAAATGTTATTTTCAAGGTAAATCAAAGTCGTGGTTCAATTAAACTTTTTTTTATAGTAAGCGGCGATAAGTCAACAAGAATTAACCTTGTCGTTTTTGCTTTTTTACGAAATTGGATAAAATAAAATGTGATTATAAGTCGCCATTTTGATATATCAGCCGCCATATTGAAACGCGTCATAGCTGAACCATTTTTTTTAAATAATTTTGTTGACCTTCTTATCTTTCATACCAAACTTGGTTCTCTTCCCTTTAATAGATGATGAATAGCGCCTTTTAGTATGTTATTTTTGCAATATGTTAATTTTACTGGGGTATTTGTGAAGGTCATGAAGCTTCAAACTGAATGAAACTCTAAGGATCGAATTTGGTATACATGCCTAATGGCTTGTGGTAGATTTGAAGTTGAACTGTAAAAACCTTGAATTACGAAGATTATTTGTTATTAAAGTCGGGTGAGATTGTTGCTGGCAATTAGATGGCGATGCGTGTCCTCTTCGGGTGATAAACAATAACGTCTGAACAGGGATAGTGTATTTTAGTCTGCATCAAGCTGATATTAGCGTACCAAAAGCCAAAAACGCTCGGCGACTAACGCTATTTGATACTGTTGACATTTGAACGTCATATATATGTAAAGGTACGGAGGGTTAACAAAAGGATTTTGACATATTTACCACATCCAAGCTTGTTTTTCAGTTTGAACGTTTTTTCATGGATAATTCTCGGAACTTAATTAAATAATTTTGACCTGGAATGGAAAACCGCAGTAAACTATTTTTTTTAAAATTAAAAACAAAAACTAATAAAAAAGGGTATTTTACCTGTCATATAGCGTTAACGTTGTCGGTGAAGTTATGAAGGGATGTAAATTGGCACGACCAAAAGCTAGCCATTAAGGCACCTAGTAAGTAACTTTAAACCATATTGTGTAGTTGTGAAATTAAAAGAGCTGCCTACTATCTATATTTACTACTTTTTTAATCAGTGAAGGCATTACAAACTTGCACAGGGGACAAAATTAATGGAGTGAAAGCACAATAAGAGCTGCAGTGCAGTAACTGTAGCTTGGCATCAAGCAGGTTGGAGTCACAATCTAGGAGTTTTAGTCTTTTAGTCGGTAGGTTGGTAGGTAAGGTTTTCCCTTGAGGCCCTTGGTGATTTTTTTAACGTTGGCCATCTGTCCCTACTATTAGATAATATTTTTTACGCTAGTAATAGATTAACAATTTATGGCTATAAATTGTCAACAAACTCAGTATTTATAAAAGACAAAAAAGAAAATCTGAGGAGGCTAGCAATCGAAGCCGCCAAAACGGTTCTTTTGTAAACGGTGTCTTTACAACTGACGAAATAGGACTAGCAGCTGATTGGTCAACTCACCCGACTTATTGGAGTTAGATGGCCAAATGTATGATATTTTAATATGATTTAAAAATAGTAGTTTGAACAACTAGTGGCTAAAATGGTGCTTTTTTTGCAAGCGTTGGTTTGTAAAAAAAGCACAGTTTAGCCACGAGTTGTTAACACTATTTTTTTAATACCTTCATCAAAAAATCCAAGAAAAACAGGAAAATACTTTTAAAAATCTCGAACGAAGAGAATGTCTCGCTACACGCTTTCTTTGCACTATAAATCAAGGCGGCTGGTAAATTAAATAACAATCATTTCCATAGCGATGTGTCTTTTTACTCGGTAATTTTTATTTACTCGGTAATTTTTATTGCCGCGACATTTTAATCTTTGACAATTTGATATTTTTACGATATTTTTAAATGATTGTTTCGTAAATATTTGGTGAAAACTGGCGGACATGGCTTAATTCTTAGGCAAGAATAATTATATTTTTTCAATATTACTATTTTCCGCTATTTCTCTTTAACTTTGGGTAAAAAACGGACAGAAATCTTTTTTTGCACCCGTGAGTAAAAAAAAAGTATTTTTGCATCGGTAACCAAAAAAGCCATGCTTTAGTTATCTGCACACAGTTACTAAAAGCATGTTTTTGATGAAGGTATAAAAAAATAGTAGTTTAAACAACTAGTGGCTGACAAAGTGTTTTTTTTTGATAAGCGCCAGCTTAAATAACGAGCGCAGCGAGGTATTTAAAAACGTTTAGACGTAGACAGTTTAGCCGCGAGTTGTTAACAGTATTTTTTTAAATTCCTTTATCAAAAAATCCAAGAAAATACTTTTAAAAATCTCGAACGAAGAGCACTTCTCGCAACACACCATCTTTACACTATAAACCAAGGCGGCTGTTAAATGAAAAAACAATCGTTTTTATAGTGATGTGCTATTTTACTCGGTGACGTTGTTGCGACATTTTAATCTTTGACAGTTTGATATTTTGACGATGTTTTTAAATGATTTTTCCGTTAATACTTGGTGAAAACTGGCGGAAATGGCTTAATTTTTAGGCAAGAGTAATTGGATTTTTTTTGATATTACTATTTTCCGCTACTTCTCTTTAATTTTGGGTAAAAAACGGACAGAAATCTTTTTTGCACCCGTGATCAACAAAAATTTTTTTTTTGCATTGGTAACCAAAAAAGCCATGCTTTAGTTACCTGCAGACAGTTACTAAAATCATGTTTTTGATGAAAGTATAAAAAAAATATTTCCAACTTAATTATTCAGTTAACTGTTAATATAATAAATAGTTGAGCAGTTCCCAAAAAAACAAATAGTTATTCTTTCGGTTAAGCTAAATAGAAAAAATAGAGGAAAAAATTAGAACCCAAAATTTTTTTCACTGACAAGCTTAGGAAAATCCACCGTTTAAACTACTAAAAGTCCTCTTCTAACCTCCAATAAACCACTCCTTCTACCAGAAAAATTGAAAAAACCCTAGGTCTTAACTAGAAAATTTCAAAATGTACTAAAACTCTTTGATACGGCACTGTCACTGACATATACAAAAAAAAGTCCCGCTTTTCTCTGAATCACATAATACATAAAGCTACATTTCCAACGACACCGTCCGCTTGTATTTGCTCCTTTTAGTAATGAAATAAGAATGTTTTAAATTTATAATTTTTTATATTTTTTTAGTAAATTTGTTAAATGAAACATCCAAGATCCCCTACTCTTCCAATACTTTGTCTATGAGGCACTGGTCAGACACTAAATCGTCATAGGCGTATTCATCTATGGACTAAGGGTGTGTGACAAATTTACTAAAAATTATATAAAAGATTATGACTTTAAAAAGTTCTTATTTTCTTAATAGAAGCAGCAAATACAAGCGAAAGGTGTCGTTGGATATGCAATTTTATCTAGTATAAGATCCAATGAAAATAGGGGCTTTTCTTTGTATATGTCAGTAACATTGGCATATCAAAGAGTTTTGGCACATTTTGAAAAATTTAATTTGCTGATATAATTTAGGGCATTGCTCTTGGATCAACCCTGCTAAGTTTGATACTCGTAGGATGAGAAATCTTGGTGAAAATGATAAAAAGGACTACGCAAAAAATTGATCAATTTGTTTTTCAATTTTTCTGATAGAGGGAGTGTTTTAAGCTATACTATCACTATTAAGTTATTGATAGAAAATTAAGTTTGCAACATTTGTTCCGTTTGTCAATTTTGACAGTGTGTTACCGTTTAGGAGTTATCCAAGAAAAACGCTTTTTTGGAGTTTTTTGAAGGTTAGATATAACAGTTCTCGAGGGAGTAGGACCTTCCTCAGCTTGTTAATGAAAAAAAAAATTGGGTTCTCATTTTTTCCTCTATTCTGAAAATTTATATCTAAATTGCCTATCCTACTTAGCCCTACCAAATCTTTACAACCACCGACTAACTAAAATGGTGGCCATCTCGCCCGACTTTACCATAATATATTATAGTGGGCCCTCTACTCTACAGCACCTTTTCTCACTGACTGCGTGCGTTTATTTAGGACTTGTTTACCCACTTTAGAAACAAATACACTGTACTCGCATAGGTATAAATACAGAAGTTTCCTTGTTTCAGCAAAGTTAAATAAAAGACTCTCTATACATAAAGAATTATTAAACATTTTAGACGATCAGTAAACGATCAATAAAAAATCGGTTACTAAAAAATTGCGCACTTAAAATATAACAATATGCCGTATTATTTCACTGGCGCACCGAGAAGGGGGGTTTTGGGGTTAACCCGCCCCCCCCTCGAAAAGCCTGGTTCTGGTCACATTTTTACTTCAAATTAAGTTGTGTTTATTATTTGTCCCTAAAGCCCCCCCCCCCCCCCCGAAGTCAATGCCTGGGTGCGCTACTGATTATGTTATAAAAACCTACTACAAAATGTATAAGTACACATATGTTAACAGGTGACAAGGATTTACATATACTTTTTTTTTCGTCAGTGACCTTAACTCAGGAATGACACTTAGCTTATTCTTCAAGCGTTGTCTTAATTTTTATTAAATGTGCCTTCCACTCAAAGGTAATCCAATTCTGATGTTTATTTAACTCTAAAAGGTATGAATATTACATAAGGCGTTTTGAACGTCTCTTTGACATTTCTCATGCTAAGGTCACTGACTACTCTAAAGTTAAAAAAAAAACATTGAAAAAATTGCCAAAATATAATAGCGCCAAATTATTTTTTTAATCAACAATGTCCGAATCCGTTTATTAATGTGATATGTTCATATTATACAGGGTGTTTCACAACCTATATCAGAAACTTAAGAGCGTATTCAGTGGACTGCAAGTAATACAAAAATATATAAAAAAACGATTACGCAATTTTCTAAAGCTTCTTCAAAAATGTTTCAATTAGGGAACATTTTCCAAGACATGACTTTACCACTAAAAGTATGCAAATGATTACTTGAAGTATGATCCTAAACTTAAAATAATTTACTTAAATATCTGTTAAATGATTTTTAGATGTGCTTAAATACACTTATAGTAGGACACGTTTTTGGGTAAATTTAAAGACTGCAAAGAACTTTGATTGAAAGAAATTAATACCATCTTATGGCTCACATTGCATATGCATTGAAAAATTACAATTTTTGGTGTTTTTTGTATAAAAATGGGAAAATAAAAATCATATGCACGACACTACTCAAGATGACAGACACATGACATAACAGAAATTTTTATTAAACGATTACTTTAAATCATTTCCATCTTTCCCTAAAATACTTTTTTATAGCCTGCTGTATCTCTTCAACAATCTTAAATATTTTTGCTCTTCACTAAATTGCTTCTTCATCTACCTCTCTAAATATTTTTCATTTTGACAAAGAAAAAATGTTTCTTGCAGGACTTTTTTTGAACGCTAAAAAAACACTGAAAACTTGAAAAATTTTAGTGTTTTATTCTTCAGATTAAAAGTTTGGAAATAAAGCTTTAAAATGTGAGCCTGTGAGCCCTTATATCAAGCTACACACCCCATAAAAACAAAAAAGTTATCTTGAGACTGGACAATTTTCTAGAAAGCGACGAAATCATTACATAATTAGTAGCAAATTATGGTTTAATTACTTTTTTGAAATCTCTGTTCATGCAGAGGGGCGTGTGCCTTGATATCAAGCTACACATCCCATAAAAACAAAACAAAATGAAATTATATTTTCTAGAAAGGGGCGAAATTAGTACATAATTAGTACCAAATTCTGGCATAGTCACTTTTGGTCGAATCTCTTTTCTAAGTAGAAGGGTGTCTACCTTGATATCAAGCTACACACTCCATAACAAACTAACAAAAATCTTAGAAACCGACGGTTTTTGTAAACTAAAAGTACCATTCTTTAAGAGTACATAATTAGTACAAAATTATGACATATCAACTTTCACTAAATCTGCTCCTAAGCATGGGGGGGAGTACAGCTAGTGCCAAGCCACTTCCCCCCCCCCCCTTTTATGTGCGAATAACTCCGTTATTCATTAAGTACAACATTTTTTAAAAGGGGACTAAATTGGTACATAATTAGTACATAGTTTTTACAATAACCAAATTGAGTGTCGTTGACGGGGGGGAGTGTAGAATGATTAAGCCATATTATATAATTTTTTTGGCTGGGCCTCCCCTATCATTCATTAAAATATTTGCACTCTACATTCTGTATAAACTGCAGTGACATAGTAGTAACAAAATATATTGTACTTTAAGAATAAGTAATTATTTATTTTGCAAAAAGGAATGAGGTGTAACTTGAGTAAGCTGTTTCCGTCAAATTTTATCGTGCGTCACAATATTTTCCTTTCGTACACAACTCCGCCGAAAAAGTTTTAGGGATATATTTAGTAAAGCTGCTATGGCGGAAATAATATTGTGAACAAATGGTTTTTTTTTATTGTGAACCCAATTTTTCTCTTTTGTTTTCAGGTAAGTTCCCGATATTATAAAAATATCAACTGCATCGACACAGATTGAAAAGTACGTATTTAGAAAAAATATTGCACAATAAAATCATCGTGAGGAATGAAAGGTTTTTCCACAACAATTTTTTTTTCATTTTTTATTTTTTTTTCTTAAATTTAGGGCCTTTGTAACGTCACATTGTATAAAAGTGTGAGTGAGAACCGTTTAGCGAGCGCGCTTTATTATTTTCCTTGAGCGGAAGCTTGTGTTATATTTTATATTATCAAGTGAGCTTCAGGTGTTTTTTTACATAAATGTTGGAAAATATCTACGGTGACTAGATTTTCTGAACAAACAACTACTAAACACAAAAATGGAAATATTTTAAAACAAATTATATAATCGACTTATTGGTCAGAATCAGCGTTATTATTCTTGTTGCAAAGCGACTTACATTTGCGCCTCATAAAACTTATGCTAAATGGAAATTTTCTAAATATACATAGATACCAACACCTCTGTGCATCACGCTATCTAGTTCTGTAGTTTAGAGAACCTCGAGTAGCTCAAAACTTGATGCAGGCTACTATGAGGACAGCGCACCCGCCGAAAAGTAAACCGATATAATTTTTTGCAAAAAGGGAAAAGAATGGTCGGTTATTGCCTTTTGAGTTTCCGAATATATTGTAATTGAAAATTTTGCAGGTTTCAGATGATAACTTTTTGCAAGATTTGCTGGTTCTGAAATTTAGTGTTATAGTTCCATTGTTATTTCTTTTACGACTATTCTTCGGAAGTTCTTAATTCTTCTATAACCATCTAAGCAGAAAAAAAGAATTCTTATTTATATAGAAACTTCCAATTTGGTCTTCAGAGAACTGTTTTTATTTTTTTTTTCATACCAGAACTTAAATAGCTAAGAAATGTCAGTTCTATAAATTCTTTCAAAAGCGTTAATTTATGGGCGACTAGAAAATTTGATTTAAGGAAACTTGGACTATTAAAAATATATTACCAAATATTAAGTTAAGAAATCCTTATCATTCAATTACCGAAATTTCTAGGTTTTGCAACAACGAGTTTGAGCTCTTGAACTTAGCTTAATTATTACCCAAAAAATTTTTGCATCCCTAACAAAAAAAACGGCAAACAATTTTTTATTAGATATGAAAAGCTTGTGCAAGTCCAAGGCATAATTATATTAGGTTAGGTTATAGTTTAGTTCGATTTGTTGGTTTAGGAGTTTTGGAAATCAAAGAAATAATTCCTTTATTTAAAGTATTTTTATTCTGAGTTTGACTAAAAATTGCGTGTTGGACAAGTATAATAGTTAATTCTCCAAGCAGGCACTCTGGTCGAATAAAGGATACAATTTCTTCAATTCAAGTAATTTTTGGCATGGTTGCAGTATGTATTGTGTGTTGGATTAAGTATATTAATTATTGATTTAAATAGTCTCTTTAACTTTGATTTACTTTAAATCACTTATGGTCACCTTAAAAATAGCCTAAATATGCATCCAAGTTGTTATTTATACTTTTTATTATTTATACTGAGGACTATCAAGATGAAATTATGCTTGGATGAACATGTTCCCTCCTTCCTCCATGCCTTTATTGGGCAGAATAAGGGTAATTTCAGTAAACCAAGTGTTGAAATTCCAAATATTTGGAAGTCCCTTCATGGTTGAATGATTTCCCATAGTATAAGGTACGTGGCTTTAGGAATAGATTCTAGTTTGCACCTGAAGATGATCAGAGATTGTAGTGATCGAAAGATCGTGTATAAATAAAATATAGACAATGGAAGTCCAAAACAAGAGTTAATTTCAGTGCACTGTTTATCATGGAATACCGGTGAAACAAAATAAAACAACGGCGAACGTATTGAAAAGTAGTGACCAAACACATAAGCATGCGCGTTCGTTTACCTATTGTGTTGGGATAGTAAAATGAAAACAACGAAAGTATCCATGCGCAGACATTCGGTAGTGCGGAAAGTAATAAACAAACACATAGGTGCGCATGCGCTGCTGTTTATAAGCCTAGTGTTTACGCGGCTTTAGAAGTTTATTATGTCCGTTTTCCATTCGTGATAACCTCACTTTTACTTTAACTCTTCTGTGAGACTTTTTCTGTTTTATGGCTTATACATTCATGCTACCAAAAAAAAAATTTTATTTGTTAACACTTTACACTCTAGGGTCCCCTTTATTTTATATTCAATTCTATGTTTTAAACAGTTGCTCTTTATTAAAAATTGTAAAAGCTCTTGTTAAAATATATGCTTTGTTTATTTCTATGTTTCGTTTTAAAATTTGGCTCTTTGTTATGTAAACAAAGCAACATGGGTCAAAACGATAACTAACAATAACAGTAACATAGATGCCTAAGGTTTTTAGCATGTGTACTTGAATTTTTACAAGTAGATAATAGAAAAAAAGCGATAATATTTCAATTATTGTATACTCTAAAATATAGTACCTTATATTTACATAGGTATCTGCTTATTTAATGACAAAAAAGTATATTTTACAACAAATATCAAAAGCTAAAAATTTATTTTTTATACCTTCATCAAAAATATGATTTTAGTAACTCCTTAAAAAAAGATTTTTGTCCCTTTCTTACCCAAAAAATCTAAATTGCCTAAAAATTAAGGCATTTTCGCCAGTTTTCACCAATTATTTACGAAAAAATCATTTAATAATATCGTCAAAATATCAAACTGTCAAAGATTAAAATGTCTCAAAAATGAACCTCACTGAGAGAAAAGGCACATCGCTATGGAAACCATTGTTATTTCATTTACCAGCCGCCTTGATTTACAGTGTAAAGATGGTGTGTTGCGAGAAGTGCTCTTCGTTTGAGATTTTTAAAAGTATTATCCTGTTTTTCTTGGATTGTTTGATAAAGGTATTAAAAAAATAGGGTTAGCAACTCGCGGCTAAAGTCTGCTTTTTTTTACTCGCGTTTTTAAATACCTCGCTGCGCTCGTTATTTAAAACAACGCTTATATTAGCCACTAGGTATGATAACTACTACTTTTTGATCTCTACTGCTCATACGGATCAGTTAAGCATGTGAGTTTTTTAAGTATCTGCCCCAACGAGGTTGCGTGGTGACTTGGCCCCCGCCCAGAGCGCATGGTTCTAATTCAGAACCCTGCGCAATGTATCCCAGTATTTCCACTCAAAGTTGGCCTCGGTAGATACCTACAAAACAGTTTCTTATAAGAAAAAGAAAAAGACGACCCAACCAACCTGTTCCAACTCAACCCAGATACTTGCTTTTTTTGTCCCCTTAATATGTTTTTTGTGTAAGAGGTATTTCTCTACCCTTTGATTTAATGACGCAAAAAAGGAAAGAACTGAGTCACGGTTAACTGACCCATAGCACCTAGAAGGCAATGATAGTTTTATTCTGATGGATTACGATTTTGTTAAAAAAGGGATTTAGAAAAGAATGCATACTACAAATGCTACTTATAGGTCCCCTAGGATATAATATCAAAGATGATAAAATTGCTCTCATTTATTTTGAAAGAGAACCACATTAACTTTTATATTTTAGGAAATGGTGCTAAAGTAAGTGTAATAATATGTATGAAAAAAGTGACATATACATGGTGTTTCAAATTCGATGCTCACCATGGGGATCTCTTAAACGGTAGGCGATACGTAAAGGTTTAAATTAGGGCAAAGTTGTGCAATTTGATGCTTTGCTCAAAACTAAAAAAAAAAGTGTACCAATTTCGGATAGTTTCGGAGATGAGCGAAAAAAACCAAAATCTTCATTTTTCTGCGTCCTTATTCTTAAAGCTGTGAAAAAACGCTTACAACTTTCTACAGGCACTTTTTTAGGATCTAACTAATGAGATGTCCATTTTCGAGATTTGACATTTTAGTGTGACAGAAGCACTGTCAAGGTCATTTTTTCTTATGGACTTTCTCCTGCCGTTTGATTCATAAAGGATGACAGATATTTAACAACCTCATTTTGTCAAGTACCTAACGTTTTGAGTTAAATACCTTTATTATCAAGAAAAAAAATTATGTTGACAAAGCAGGCTAAATAATCTAATTATTTATAAATTTGTCACTAAAATAGATAAAAGTAAATTCTTAAATTAATATGATAATACGTCAAAAGAGGAAGAAAAAAAGAAAAATACCACAAAAATAATATTAATATGTTAAATAATAAAACAGCATGAAAATTTAAACATTAGACTAAGAAACAGAATAAATAATTAAAAAAAACAAACAAAATCTGGATTACAGTTAAAAAAAAAACACGAAAAAATAAATAAAAGCCATAAAACAAAAAACTAGACAAAAAGATTAAAATATAATAAAGAGGTAAAAAAAAATAAAGGGTTGCTTAAAAAAAAATGACTAGATGTTTAACATACTTTTTAAATTTAAGAATATAAAATAATAACGTAATAAAACAAAATTGGTCTTATACAAACTGGTCCTCATAAAACTCGGCCAAAGAGTAATATGGTCTCTCTACAAGAAGGTTTTTTAATTTTTTTTAAATTTTTGAGGGTTGTAGCATGTTTAATAAAAAAAGGCAAGTGATTAAATATTTTCATTCCTTCATAAATTAAAGATTTTTCAGCCAAAGTGCTTTTAGGAATTGGTAAAGGTAGATTGAAATTTTGTCTGGTCATACGCCTTGGTCCAGAACCATAAATATTATTAAAATTTTTAAAGACCAAACTTGCCAACTGTCAAAAATAGAATTTTTTGATTAACAAAATGAGGCCTACATGACTCTCTTTGGTGAATATTAGCCACAAAACGCACTGCTTTCTTTTGAAGAACAAAAACAATTTTCAGAAGATGAAGATGTGCAGAGCCCCAAAAAGGTACGCCATATCTTAAATGTGACTCAAATAATGAAAAATAAACAGATCTTGCAATGTCACTACCCAATTCGGCCCTCACACATCTAATGGCAAAACACTCAGAAGAGAGTCTCCTACTCAATTTAAAGATATGATCTTCAAATCTTAACTGACTGTCAATATGCAGACCTAAGAACTTGGTGACAGTCTTGCTCTGCAAGGGATTGTCTCCCAAATTCACGCCCTGCATATTACAATTAAACCCTAAAATATTTGTTTTATCGATGTTAAAACAAAGTCTGTTAGCGTTACACCAATTTTTAATTTTTAAGGGGTCTCCTGAAATATGTTTCCTTAAAATGTGAATATCTTGGTGGTGCCATAGTACCGAAGTATCATCAGCAAATAACGTAAACTCTCCCGCAATCTTTAACCTTACAAGATCGTTTATGTAGAGGAGAAACAAGAGAGGCCCCAACACTGACCCCTGAGGTACACCACAATTGACAACAAGAGGAGAAGAACACGAACCAGAACTGACTACTGACTGATGACAAAAACTTAAATAAGACTTGAACCACACACAAATCCATACTTCTCGAGCTTATGCAACAGTATTTTGTGATCCACACAATCAAAAGCCTTGGATGGATCACAAAATACCACCGCTACAGCTTCACCCTTATTGATCTCTGTATATACCCTATCAGAAACAAAGAAAAAAACGTATTTTTAAAATATTAGGTAAATTTATTTGATTTTAACAAAATATCTTGAGTAAGTTAGAAGCAAAAATTAAATTTGTGCTAATGATGGTCAATAAACCCAAAACGTCAGGAGACTTTTTAAAATAAGCTTGCAAAATGTTATCTGTCATCCTTTATGAACCAAACGGCAGGACAAAAAAGGATGTGTCCATAAGAAAAAATTAACTTGACAGTGTTCCTGTCACACTGAAACGTTAAGTTTCAAAAACGGACCTCTCACTAGGTAGATTTTAAAAAAGTGCCTATAGAAAGTTTTAAGCGTTTTTTGACAGCTTTAAGAATAAGGGCACAGAAAAATAAAAACTAAAAATGAAGATTTCGGTTTTTTCCGCCTATCTCCAGAACTATCCGGAATTTGTAACTTTTTGTTTAATTTAATTTAAACCTTTTAGTATCTCCTACCATTTAGGAGATCCCCACGGTGAGCATCAAATTTGAAAAACCCTGTATATAATAATGTCAGTTTCTATGTACGCTATTCTTCCTACGATCACGAGATATTAACCCAAATTTCCTTGTTATTTTTCTTTCGAGGGACGAAAATATTTTCCTTTTAAGAGAAAAAAGTATTTCCTTCTCCAAAGAGAAAAATTTGTTGATCACAACATTGAACTTAAAACATGCATCTTTCTGAAACAGAAAAGTGTGCAAATTTCGCTATTTTGGTTGTGCTCGTAGGAAAACTATTTTTTCTTTCGCGGACAGGATACAGTGTTTAATTGTAAGGGGTACCGATTTCAAAAATAAATCTTGAAGATACATTGTTGTGTTTCTCGAGATTACTAAATCTGTCTACTCCCATATTATATGCCGGTTTTGTTATACTTTATGTTTCTTATTTTAACGAAAAATGCAGCGGTGTTTACACTGCAAGGGGTTAAAGGATTTATTCTGCAACAGCCAAGCGAGGCGTTGAGACTGCTTATTTGTTCTGCTGATATTAATTTGGTGTTAAGTGGAAGTTAATCGTTTTTGAGAAAGATTTTATAGTCCACGCATCAGGAAAAATAAGAAAAAGCAAGTGTTTACTTACACTTATTGGCTGAGAAATATACGGTCGCCTCGATCCGCCAGCTCGCATCTTATTTTGCACTTCTGACGTCACAAGGGGGAAATTTCTCAGTTGTTACGCGCCTCTACTCGTCAGCACATTTCACAGTTTCCACTTCTCATTGTTTATTTAGTACGGTAAAATTATCGTACCTCGAAAAAAATTAATTGCACAATCGCGCTTTTGACCTCACAAGTATGTAATTTCTTATTTACTACGTTTTCCGTTATCTATATCATTTAATATTTACCATCGTTGAAGATATTGATTTTAGTTGTATGTAGTTAAAACCACCAGTACTGTGAATAATAAACGTAATTGACCCCGCAGTGCGGCGATTTTGTAGCCATCTGAGCGCTAACTTTAAAATTAATTAATTCCAGACATTTTTTTTAAAGTAACACCTCATTTAATTGTAGTTTGTCTTCAAAAACGTTCAGCTTATTCAATGTTTAAGTTTTTAAACTCTAAACATAAAAAAGTGTAAAGAAAAACGCAATAACAAATAAGTTACATACTTGTAAGGACAAAATCACGATTGTGACGTCAGAAATGCGACATGAGAACTACACTGAGAAAAATATCTACTAATCCTAAGTAATACTTCATTAGCTCCAAGTAGAAACTTCATTTAAATATGAGACATGTGAAATGTCTACTTACCATTAGTTTTCTCACCTATACTTAAGGTTATAAAATAACATATTAACCGCAAATAAAACTTCACGTACCTTAAGTGAAGTATCTACTAACCGTTAGTAAATCTATAGTAGCGCAAAACCAGTTTAACTCCTAAAATATGGCTTTATATAAAGTAAAAAATATATTTTTGAGCTCTAAAAATCACACGGAAAATTTACTATTTTTTCTTTTAAAGAAATTATTTAGACGTAATACATTTTTAGTAAATTTTTAATAGAGCATGTTTTCATTTCAAATATTTTTTTATATTTAATTAGTTTGTTTTAAAAATGAATACCTAAGATGGTTATATTTGTGGAAATAATATTTAGATTTTTAAAACAAAAAGGCAATTTTTTAACTGCTGTCCTTAACATACAGATATTTTAGGAAATAAAAGTGCAATATTTATACCATTTTCTTTAAAAAACCGAACATCTTATGGAGGAAAATACCAGTATTTTAGTTTATTTACAAAATAAAATACGATATATTAAGCGTTTCCTTAAAAATTAAGCTGTTAATAAAAGATATATTAAAATTCCAGTATACAAGATTTTAAGATAAATAAGAGTTAGTCAGTTCTGGTGCAAAGCTCGAACAGTAAGGACGTGAACGTGCCGCGTCGCTCTTGCAATCTTGCAAATTGAAATCCGCGCTCAAAGAACGATGCCGATGTGATTGGATCAAATACTACTACAGCGTTGCCAATCTGTGGGGATTTTGTGTATTTGGGTTGTATTGCAGGTACTCATTCGAGTAAAACATTTTATAGAGTGCTTTGTGCTTTCGCGGCTGCGGCGACGGAAGGTCTTTCTGGTAAAGTTTTTTATAGATTTGTGGGCCAGCCAATTTTTCTCCATAAAGTAATTTTTACCTGCGGCGAATATAAAAAAAAATAGAATAAGATTATAAATATATTACTTGCGTAGCAAAACAAATATTCCGTTTATCCACGGTTTTGTGCCGTTTTTGATTTTTTTTTTAATTCTTTATAGAGGCAACCTCTGAGGTCCTAGAACCTCAAATCCTTCTGCGCCGGTTTAATTTTTTTGATTTTTTTTTTAAACCAACCCAACCTAAACAAAATTAAACCAACTCAACCTAAAACAACCAAAAAAACCATTACGTTTTTGCATTTAAAAAAAATCGGCGCCGACGGATTTGGGGTCCTAGAGACTCTAGATGGTGCCACCATAAAAAAAAAATTCAAAAAATTCAAAACCGGCAGAAAACCGCAGGTATACGGAATAATTTTTTTACTACTCAGGTAATATATTTATAATCTTATTCCATTTTTTTTTATACTCACCGCAGGTAAAAAGTCGATGAACTCAAAAATGTTAATAGTTTTGACACCTGTCAAACCCTACCAAAATGGCGAAAAAATAATAAATGAACTTGAAGTTTTTGGAAGAGCAAATAACTTTTGCTAACTAACGATATTTTTGAGTTCATCGAACTGAATTTAGTGTAGTTCGTTTCCCCAGAACTGTCACATTTTTACGGTTTCCGACTTAATGTCTGCAGCAGAGTAAAAAAAAACGTATTTGACTTTCCAAAAACTTGAAGTTCATTAATTATTTCTCTGCCATTTTGACTGGTGTGAAAAATAATAACATTTTTGAGCTCATCGCCCTCAATTTAGTGTAGTTCGAGTCCCCACTCATAAATATGTGAAACCGCGCCAGTGGGTTTCGCCATAAGAGTAAATGACAGTAAAGACAACTGTCACTTTTTTTTACGGTTTCCGATTTAATGTCTTCAGCAGAGTAAAAAGAAAGTATTCACTTTTCCGCAAATTTCAGTTTCATTAATTATTTTTCCGCCATTTTGACAAGTTTTGGCAGGTGTTAAAATAAATGTCGTTTTTGAATTTAGAGTTGTTATTTTAGTGGGAATTAATGATTTTTTTTGCCGATATCGGTCAATATAAGTATAATAATAATAAGCTAATCCCAAATTTTGGCAGCTATTATTGACTCACCCTGTAGATATCGACACCTGTGCCTATGAGACAAAATGTTCTCAGGGACTGTTCCAATAACATACTTAAACGGTGTTAAAAACCCACTGAGATCCGGTTTCCATTTAAATTGTACCTGGTTTTTTGTAAAACATTCTTCTAATATTTTCTGAAAACGGAGATAGCAACTCAAAAATTCAAAACCTAATTAAGCCCCTCCTTATAAAAAATTGCTGGTGTTGGCGATACCAATACCAAAAATTCAATTCTATTAAAACAATTTTAATTTTAGGTTGATTTAATAAAACATAAATTATGATTATTTAAAGCTAAAATAAAAATAAAAATAAAATTCTTTAGAGTTCACTATATCCCAACCGCAGGCAGGTAGGGGATTAATATAGAATATTTTAATAATGGCTGGAGGCTTCTGACAAAAAAAAAACAGCTGATACAATGACCGGTATACCGCTAGTTAATTAATAAAATAAGAGTAAGCATTGGTCATTAAGAAGTTAAAAGCAGTTTGGGACCTCCGGGAAGATGGCCACAGTTTAGTAAAATTTCTCAGCGAAACTCATCGCAATGGTTTGGTACTGTTTGGCTTTTTCTAAAATTAATATCCTTTTTTCCAAGGGAAGTTGGTCGCAATCAAAACAAAATTTTAAAACAACAAAGTTTTCTGGATCAGAAATATGCTCTGGAGATTTGGTATCCGGTTTTTTTCGTTTGGAGCACTCTCAACAAAAAGCGACACCCACTTAACCAAAACTGTTTTTCAGTGTTCACTGAAAATTTTTTGGTGAAGTAGCTTTCACAAAAGAAGACAGTGTGTTTGAATTATAAAAAAGACTTGTTTATATCCTTCTTTTCACCCATGTATTTTTCACATATTAGGCACTCTCATAAAAAAGCAGTCAAAAGTATACAAGTATTCCCAGCAGTGAAAAGCCCCTCACTTATCACGTTTAACAAACTTTGCATTAACACACTTTGCAAAAAATTGGACACAGTTTAAAGGCTTGGCCTTTGCCCTACTTATCAAAACAAAAAAAGCAAAATCCAATATGATCTGATGTGTGATACACTAATAATGGATTGTGTTAAATCCAGAAAATAAAATAATAAGAAATAAGAGCACCCAATGAAAAACCATTATTGAATGTTATTACCTAGGTTAGGTGATAAGGTGATTATGCTCCTCCCCCAGTCTCCACGGAAAGACTGTTTTTACTATGCAGATGTCGCTTTGTGTTGAGACTGCTTGATGAGTGGTGAAAAAAACTGGATACCAAGGCTGTCTTTTATAATTTTGTTCAAAGTGCGGTCAACTTCTAACGGAAAACATAATATTAATTTTTTAGAAAACCAAAGGATAACAAACATTGTGGATGGGATACCAATCGCTACCATATGACCATCAAAAGATTGCGATGGGTTTCGTTGAGAAATATCTAAAAATAAATAATAATTGACCAAGTCACATACACATTACACTGAAAAAAAGGATGTCTTAGTGTTACGAAGTACGAGGTTAATTTAAGAGAATTATGACTTTCGATATGCGCAAAGTCCCAAGTTCCTTCTCACGAGATCTCCATTCCCTTAAACCAATTTGAGATTCAAAGTCCTATGCAAAGAAAATAAAATCTTATGCCAAGGGCATATTTTTTACTATTTGTATCATAGTATAATAAATAGTTTGCTTTTAAGAGCATATTTTCTTGAAAATTGGCCCTAAAAGAAGAACACAATTCTCTCATGGAAACTTTAAAAAGAATGACGTCATTACACAGTATGGCAACACGTAAAGGGATCATTGCACAATTCACATAAGAACCTCTTTTTATTTTGGTTTCCCCCACTCCTAATATAGCAAAAGAAAAAAGAGAGGATCTTATGCGAATTATGCAATTGTCCTTTTATGTGTTGCACTGTGCAGAAACGTCACACCTGTAAGCAAAAGAAACTGTAGGTACTGTAAATTAAAAAAATGTAAAAAAATTAACAAAAACTGTTTATTAATAAAATATTAAAACTTTGCATAAACGTGAACTAAAATTCGCTACATATAATATTGTCAAAAACAGTATATTTTGCACACGAACGTGAACATTTTTAACATAGAATTTTTGTTTGTAATTATATCAAAGGGTTTACATCACACCATCAAAAGAGCAGTAAGTTAATTTTAGCAAAAAATCTAGATTGACTAAACAGTTTATAAACAGTTTGCAAGTATAAAAACTTTGCTATTACAGAACTTGCTTAAAAATTAAAAGTGGGAATAGTTTTTCTTTTTCGAAACCATATCTAAATTAAGAAAAATGAGGTAACTTTTTTATCTGACAATAGTTTTCATTAATAATCTTTCCTTTTTGGTTTTGTTTAACAAAAAGTACACAGCATAATTCTTAAACTAAAATATCAAAAATAGTTAACAGTAAAAGTGGGACTTAGGTTTTATCTTCCTACATTAAAGTCGAAGAGCTCGTGAACAAAAACTGCAACAAAGGCTGACTTCTTAGTTAGGGTGGGTTATACCTCATGTAGGGCACCTCCAGTCAGCCAGTTCTCCTAACAGCAGGCGGTTGGAAGGGGGAGGGGTTCAAACCTGTAAAAAAATCATAAAAACTAAAACTAAAAGAAAACCGGATACTATACTGTACCAATGTTTTTAATTGAGTAAGATCAAAGTGTTTTTGAAAAATACTTCACAATAATTCACTTGACACAGACCTATTTTTTAAGGTTATGTGAGCGTTTCAAAGAACGACATGTTCTCTGTTTTACTGTCCTCTAGTTTACGCAAGTTTTAATTGCTAGCTCAAAGTGGATAATGCACAATTTTTGTATACCTCCCTTTTTTATTTTGAAATAATAAAAAGAGACCGACGTATAAAAATTAGGCATTATCCATTAGCCATTACGCATTAAAAGTTCGGTAAACGGGGCATAAATTTTTATTCTTTACACTAGAAAGTGCTTATACACTTAAAAAAATTTTCATAAAAAACTTAAAAGAAAACTTAAAAATAATATAGCCCATTCCTAACCTATAGGTAGGTACCCTGTTGTAAATTTAATGAATAATGCTCTTAAAGAAGACAACAAGAGCTCTAATCTCAAGTCCACATAGCATGTCTTTACTGAAGCTAATGGTCAAACAGGATATAAAAAATAAATTATTTAGGTACACAATCAAAAATTTGTGAAATTTGCTACACACAAGAGTTCAGGCATGATTTTTGTACCTTGAAAAAGACCGAAAATACATATTTTAAACTCTAAATATCGTTTTTAAATTACTTAAAAAATTCTGTACTGTACACATGTAGCAGTTCTTCCAATCACGGTATTTTAGAGGTTCTCACATTACCTATTTTTACAACCAACTGCACAGACCACACGTTTGATCTTATCATGGGCGGCATCTGGCTAGTGACTATCAATTAACGGCGGACAGGGTAGCTCAGTAACTAGCCAAAAGTATTGAAATAGGAAGGAGGAAAGAACTTCTATAGGCGCAATTACACAGACGAACATGCTCAAATAAAAGCTCGTGCAAAAGATCTGAAATTTTTTGCGCGAACATTTTTGTGAGCTTTTCTTTTAACATTTTGTTCGGGTAAATTTTTGAGCAAGTTGTTGCTATCTATTTTGGAAAAATATTTTTAAAGATGAGAATAAATATAATTTTACATCATTGATCAGTGATCTCAATTCTTTAAAAAAATGGAACAGCAACTTTTATTTTAAACTTTTGTGAAAAAAAGGCGACGGCAAGCGAAACATTATTATTGGCTATCAGTTTTGTCATATGCAATGTTAAAATAGTTAATGATGGAGGTAATAACATTTAATTCTTTTCTTTAACTTTTTTGGTTTTCTTTCATTATAAAAAGAAAACGGAAATATCTTCGAATTAATTACTTTTTAAAATGCAGGTGGATATTTTTAGAGAACTGTTCTGGAGAGTAATTAGTTGTTCCCTGGGGGGGATAGGGAGGTTTAGACAGTCGGAACGCAGCGCTGTCAAACACTGCTGTAATTTTGTGTGTCAATGTTCATTTGACCAAAACTCCCTCTCACTAGTCTACGGTTTTTACCTTCTCCTAACCCAGCAACAGCAATAAATAAGTGCCAATTTTTATTTTTTTTTATTCTCGTTTTTTTTTACAACCCCAAAAAAGTTACAAGTATACTGGCATATCCCCTATAAAAATCAGATCAATCGAAGTTGCTTATGAGGTAAAACGTGAATTTCGACATCAAATCGTTTTTCCGTCGGAAAGCACTTAATTAAAAATACCTTGTTTTAAAACTTAGTCTTTCTATTTTCAGTTAAGTTCAATGAATTCCTATAAAACTATAAAATTTAAATTTGTAAGAAATTTTTATTACCAACATTTCTTCAAACAAATTTTGCTCAACATTCTCTCCAAAATTTACGTGTGTTTTTTTGTACGCGATTTTGCTCGAACATTTCTTTGAACATTTTGCTCAAGAGGCTCGTGTAAATGTTTGTCGGCATTTCAACATCAAAGGAAAGTTTGTCTGTGTAAATGCGCCTTATCATGCACTGAAATAATTTCTTTTAAATTTGTGTTGAGCATACTCCTCTTGACAGATAAAATAAAACCAAGATATTGGAGGAAAAAGATAAAATGCTAAAATAAATTCAATTATAACGAAAAAATAAAAAACAAGATAATTTGGCATCTTGTCTCAAGCGGAGTTTTTTTTTTAGTGTATGATGCCTTATACAAAAAGTTTCCGTATCAAATGAGACAATCTCAAATTTTGTTTTGTCACGTAATAGTGGCACCCCGATTGAATCTGCCAAAAATCGTTACCAAACGACAGGCGTCGGCGTCGTGTCGGAAGCCGGTAAACAAACAAATTTTTGTTTACCTCACAGCATCATTCAGGCATAAACAAGCCCGAAGTTTGCGTTTGCGATTTCCCCGCTTTATGTGATGTGTGTATGTCATATATAAAGCGAAGCTAAATTTGTGTGAGCAACATCAAATCATAGCCATTTTAGAAACTTACTTAAATACCGATTACCTATCTAATCCTACCGCAAAACACCCTTTCTTCAAGAACCCTTGCGCGGGTTTTAACAGTGGTGGTAGCATCCATTTAAAAAGGGGGGGGGGGCGGTTTCGATACGAAAAAAAACTAGAATAAAAGCATAGCTTTTATGAGGAACATTATTATATACAAACAAAACTACAAGCGCGGATTTGGCCTCAAATCTAGGGGGGGGGGTACTCTCTTTCAAGTTGTTTATTTCATACATTTTTATTTTAAAAAATAATCAGACGCGCCGAAAGACAGTGACAGTATAAATGCCATTGTTGACACAAAATTAAACTAATACCGTAAATATCAAAGGTGTTATAGCGCCGCAATTTACGCCCTACTTTTGATTTTATAAATATTTTCGTACCTCCCCCCTGAAATCTGCGCTTGAGTAACTACATTTAATTTTTCCAGTTATAATAAACGATAACAAACAAACTAAAAATAAAAACTATCTTTTCTATTGCATATTTCAAATATAAGATGCTTATCTGAAACAAAAGTTCGTTTCCAGTTTTTTTTGGGCAAACCGGTCAATGACTCGCTCAATGTCAATTTCAATATGTCTGTTGATATGCAGTTACGTAATCGTTTTCAAGTACTTATATTTTCAATCTTCTGGGGCAGGAGAAGCTTCTTTCTGACGAAGCATTTACTTACTGACAAATATCCAAGAAAAATATCGCCACACTTGTTCATTGCCTCGAAAACGTTATCATATATGTTTTCTGACCAATACTGTTTTCAAATACTGACTTCTCCCAATAAAAGTTCAAGAATTTGTGTTTTATATTAATCGAATAGTTTATATTGTTTGGAAACGACATTAGTTAATTTTGCCCTGGTTTTGGATTCACGTTGTATAAAATTTGGTACGAATATGTTCAGATCAAAAATACTTAGAATCTCGTCATGGAGCCTTGATTTTATGTCCAAAATGATTTTATCTAAAACTCTTTTACAAACTGAAACTCTATACTACTGTTCTGTATTTCTAATATCGTGGTTTTCGTCTGTTTCGATCGGTCCCAAAATACTGAGGAGGGATTCTAGAATGTCTTTAAAGGAACGTTCTGCAATTTCTCGTTTTTTCTCCAAAGACTTCATCAGGGTTACCAACAGCATCTTTGTTGTCTACTTTTTTATAGAGTAAAGGGAGGGGCGATCGCCCTACCCCCCACCCCCCCCTGGGACCGCCGATAATATCGAAAAAAACGTGCAATTTTGAAATGAGGAATGCCGCTTTTAGTGATGAAAGTTGATGAAAGACAACTTTTTAGATCCAGAGCGACCTCTGAATCCGTGTATAACACCAAAATGGTGGCCACTAAAGATGGCGGCCATTAGAATCTTTAGGAAATTTTCTATCTTTCCTTCTAGTGGTCCGATTTCAATGATTTTTTTTGGCTCGAAAGCAATTTATGAAAATAATATATCTTCATCTTTACAGAGTGATGTCGTAAAGATGACCACCGAATAAATACCTTGTGTCTCAAAAAACCAGAATAAATTTAAACAGCTGCAGCATTTTCAGTTTAAGACCGCTTTTATTGACTTATAGCCTAATCAATAAAATTTTTTATCGCATTTTAAAAAATGGCTGCCGTTTTTTAGATCAAGATGGCAGATCAAATCAAATGTCTATTATGATTTCACCCTAATCTTTTCTTTCTTAATTACCTGCTTTTTGCGATACCTACAATACCTATCAAGTAATTAAAAATTTTCAGTGGCGTAGTCAGAAATCGAATCTGGGGGGTTTCATCATTTAATAAAAAGTAACTACCTACCGACGGCAAATTTTTAAAAATTAAGTAGGGACCTATTGCTTGAACTCTTAAAATTAAGGGAGGGGAGAGGGGCGGTTTAATAGGAGTTGAGTTAGTGTATATGAAACAAAAATATTTAGCTTTAAAAGCAAGTCTCATCTGGTCTCATTAGCAGATTTTTTCAAAATTAACCCTTAAATGCGCCGCAGCCAAAATTAAAAAAAAATACAGTAAAATGCTGTCTTTTATGCTTTTAAAATGTTGTTGATAAATAAATTGCTGTAAATCAAACAAAATTGTAACAATATTTAATATTGGTATAGGGCCGCTGGCGAAAATTTTGTCAAAACCGTCAGAAAATTATTTAAAAATTTTGATCTCTCCGGTTCCTTGTAAAATATTTTTGAAAAAGTGTAGATTGGGTTAGATGCCAAGAAGGAGTGGGTTGCGGTGGTATATATAGATTTGTAGCCAAATCATAAATGCGCTGCAGATAAAAATTTTAAGAAAAATTATTCTAAAAATGCCATTTATTACACGTTTTGAGTACTGGTGATAAAAATTCCTTGGAATTAAACTAAAATTCTAACAATTAATGACATCATAGCACCGCAGGCAAAATTTTTAAAATTTAAGATATCACACTAAACACACGTCACAAAACGGATTAAAGAGTCAGCTATAGCTCTCCCTGGGGCCCTTGATCATGATTAATTTATTTTAGGTTAGCTTGAACCTCCTGGAGGGGGTTTTGACCCTCAAAACCCCCCTTTGGCTACGCCACTGAAATTTTTAATATAAAGTTTAGTTAGATTACCATTTTATAAACAAAATTTTTTGACCTCTATGGCTTACTTTCATCAAAAATAAGTTGCATTGGCGACCTCCAGTACAGTTTGTGCAGAAAAGTGTACATGTCATACGGCATCCGAATGAACAACTACATTTTACCAGTTCTCTGCATGCTGACATAATCAAAGGAAGAGTAGGCCATACCGGCACCCATACCCCATACTTCTGGCGCCGGAATGTTAGAGTCCGGTTAAGAAGTAAATGGGCCAGCTAAGGAATATGCGTAGAAACCCATTTTTGTCTGAAGCCCGCCCACTTAGCTCGCGATTGGTTTGCCGTATAAAGTCGTAGGCGTAGACGCTCTAATCGGTTTATTGAACTTAATTTTCTAAAGCATTTTATTGATTTTACTATTTTATAAATAAATATCTCTTTTACCTAAAGCACCTCTTGTCAACTTGTTATTATTTTTAACAGTAACATATATATAAATGATGCGCATACATATATAGTTAGTCTGACATCCATTCAAAAAAAAGTAAATTTAAATATTAATACATGAAGGGTACACGGAAATTTCTCTCTCCTCTCCATTTCAACTTATTAGAGAAATGGCGTTTTTTAACTTTTAATCTATTGCTACCAAAAAAATATTTATATTACAGTAGGTAATAGTTTTTTTTTATGTTTAATCATCATCATCATCATCATATTATCTCTTGATCATGCTATAATCTGATTTTATTTATGTTTCCATTATTAAAAGATGAAGTCGTAGTCAATAAGTGGCGAACGGAAAATGCATGGAAAGGATAAACAAAAAGCTGAAAACTAGAAACAATTTTGAGAAAAAATGAGACATTTTTTCAAAAAATGTTTGGAGTAGAATACCTTTTAAATTCATTAAAATTAATTGGAAAGTTCCTGATTTTTGCAAAAAATGTTAAATAGCGAAATTTTTTCTTAAAACTTGAAATGTCAAAAAATTAATGACTTTTCAATAAATGTTAAGTAATTTTCCACAAAATTTGTTTAAAGTATTTTTTGATTAAGTTGATCGGAACGACTCAGTTTTGTTCCGCATTTTACACCTGTACGGTATGCTCTTAAATAAGTACAATTATTTTTCTGCAAAAAGGAGGAAAGGTAAAAAATTAAACAAGTGATTATTCATAATATTATCATTTTATTTGAGAACTCAATAAAACCTGAACTCACCCAATTCAGTATTGAAATATATAGTATTTAAATAAATTATTTGAGAACTCAACAACACATCAACTAACCAAATTGAAAATAACGGCTTGCAAATAATATTTTTTCTCATTTTATAATTCTTCAACTTACTAATATATTTTAAATGGCAGTGACGATACTTACGCCCCTGCCACAGTGTTCGGCCCTGCCTCAAACAGAGACAACCAGCTAACGCCACGCATCGTCCGTGCTTGTCGTGAACTATTTACTTAATAATCGGACTCTACCTTCTTTTGAACATGCGCGTCTCAAAACTTGTCCTGCCTGATACGCAGATCGAAGACAATGGTGCCTTAGTGCTTATTTTGTTAGAGGCGTACTCTAAAGATTTTGACTTTTTGTTTTCTAACATGATTCACTGAAAGTTCTTCTGCATCTTTGTGATATAGTAACACTGAAAACTTTTCCAAAATTTGAAAAACTTTCCATTGTACAAAAAAATGCTTACATGATAAAGGTTTGTACCTAAGCAACGGCAGTAGCACGACGCGGTCGGTGAGCACTAGGCTTCATTTCACTGAAGGCAAGCAATGTTCCATTGATAAAAATAAATACCTACTAAATATTGTTCTGACTCACTCACTTAAGGTCTGATTCAAACTTACCTAACTTGACTTCTGACTTTTTAGAAATAAATAAATTTTCTTTTTTTTTAAATAAGTAAAAATAAATGACAAACTAAAAGAATAGTGACACGCAATGAACTTTTGAGAAGATCTTTCTAATGGCAGGAATAATAACAGGCATAATGTCCGCAATTTTAGTGTTCTACACGGATTCAGAGATGGCTCTCGATCTAAAAAGTTTTTTTTGGCATCAGCTACTACCCTAAAAAATGGCATACCTCAATTAAAAAATGGACGATTCTTTGATGTACTCATCGTACTATTTGGTTACATCATTATACGGGAAAATATGACCTTCTACCGCGACCTTATTTTTGAACCCGGGAGAATGGTTCACACCATATATGCTCATTTCACTCTCCGACGTTTAGAACAGAACTTATAACATCTAATTGTTGAGATGGCTTCATCGATCCGAATGTTCCAATCCAAACGCAATCCACACCTACCCTTACACAAACTCAAACCAAACCCATCCAAAACCCAAATGACAACCCTGCCAGAATAGAATTGCCCATGCTTTTGAAAGATTCGGATGAATGCACTTTCGGAGCGTTGGTTTAGTTTTGTTAAGTGATCGTCTAAGGCGCTTGAGGGGGCAGGCATGAAATTAGCGCTAAAACTACCCATATAACATTGGAGGAATATTCACTTTCAAACAAACGCAGGAATATTTATGTTGTAGGAATTTTTCCTCAAAATCATTTTTGGAATATTCTGTTGCGAATATGAGAGGAATGTTTGTTGAATATTCTTTAAGAGTTTGTTATAGTTATATTTCTTTGGTAAAAAGATAATAATAGAAACTTAAAGTAAATACTTCAACGCATCGGTATCGGTATACGTATCGCGTTCGAAATAAAGCCAAAATACACTACATTTTTGACTTGTTTAAGCGATGTTTCGAACGATGCCCGCTTTTTTGAAAGGTGCGATGACAGAACTGCTAACAGCAATCGATGCGTATGTTGTGATGGACGTAACGATACATTCATCACTCCATACGCATCGATTGCCGTCAGCTTTTGTGTCATCGCAGACGTAAAAAAGCAGGCATCGTTCGAAACATGGCATGAGCAAGTCAGAAGTGTAGTGTATTTTGGCTTTATTTCGAACGCGATACGTATACCGATACCGATGCGTGGAAATATTTACTTTAAGTGTCTAATATTCCTATGCTAATGTGATTATCAAGTTATTTTTATGAATATTCTCAAAAAGAATATTTTTGTCAGAATTTTGGCATGTTTACTGAAAATATTACTATCTTGTGAAAACTACGCGATTTACATGATTTATAATTGTAATTTAGTTTAATGTCATCTATTGAATGTAGATGGCACTGGAATCAATATGTTCTCTATGTAGCAGGTAATATTATTATACATATAAGAGATCAAAAAGTTATTTAGGCAATCTTTTGATAACTAATCTCAAGTAGTACATCAACATGATGGTGATACATTGATATACCTATATCTATAGGCTACTCCTTAATTGCACTTTAGTGGATATGTTGGATATTCATGTGAATATATATCCACTATCTTCTGATATCCATCACGTGGCCATCTGGACATGTTTTGATTCAGAAAGTTATATAAACGTTCTGGTCATATTATAGTCATGTTTCACGTCACGTTTCTATCACATTTATATCACCTGTATAAGCTAGATCGTAACTTATTACCGGCATATGCTAGTAATATTCCCAATGGTAAATTGTAACAATCCTATCACATTGGATGTTCTCTAAGTATATGACTATTAGATTACAGAAATGTTTAATTGTTATGTGGGTATTTTATAATAGATTTGTTTGTGTGTATTGTCGCATATTTATCCGATATGTTGGTCTAGCCATTATAAGTACATGTAATGAAATGATAAGATCTAAAATGGTCGAACGATATAATTCACCTGAGACTATCATTTTATAAAGAGTAAGAAAAATTCACAAATAAGTGTAACATTACCGAAAATATTCGAATACACGCTTATATCAAATATTTAAGACACGTGGATCTAATTTAAGTCAGGTACAAGTTATTAGAATTGAACCTGCTAAAAATTGGATAAAGTTTCTAATTAAAAACAAAAATGAACAAAATTAGTCAAAACAGTTCCAACTGAACAGCAGTATTTGATGTCAGACTATTATAAAACTAGCTTCCATAAACTGATGATGCGCCAAAGAAAGCCCTTTTAATTTTGGAAGCTTTAATTTGCCAGTATTAGTACTTAAAAAAATAATGAATTCCTAATTAATAGGGTTTTAGGAATTTTTATTTAAAAAAAAAACAAAATAATTTTACTAGTACAAAAGAAGCCGAAAGCTTTTCAGTTTAAAATGTAAAAAATAAATATGAAAACTATGAACGTAATTAAGGAAAAAACCAGAAGGAATCTAAAAATAGATAAAGAAATAAAAAAATAAACCTAAAGTCTTAAGGACAAAACGTCATGATGGGTGTAAGTAATCCAGCATATTATAATTATCTAAGCAACTGTACCTGAATAGAACAGAATATAATAAAATAAATCTTTATTTTCTGGAAAATACAAATAAAGCCACAATTCTACAATATAAGACTGCCAAAAAACTGCTGGAGATCAGTTGACCATTCTAAAAGAATGGTCTCTGAATTAAATCCCAAGCAACAAAAATTAAAAATTGATGCTAGAAAGCACGGCGAGTCCACCATACAATCAATTATTTTACGTTGAAAGGAAATTAAAATATCTCTAAAACTGCAGCTTTGAAAGATTTGCTCCTTATAACAAAATTCTTTGGTAATATTTACGAAAAACAAAGCCTGAAAACGGCAAATCGATAGCTGCTTTACTTCTAAAATTATGTTTTTTTTTTCTTATATATTTTAACGTTTTCTCAAATAACTCGGAAATTAAGGCTCTCACGAATTTTTACTTTATAACAAAATTTTTAGTCCACTACATGTTCCAAAGTTACAATTTTTTTAAATATTTTATCTCTCTTTTCCCCCCTTCAACCCCCCCCCTACTACCCTACCCAAAAGGTAATCGGTTCACGGAATGCCGATAGAGGATTATTGTACCAAATTTCGTTAAAATCAATTAAGACGTTCTTGAGTTATCGTGTACACAGACAGACAACAGACCGAAATACCGACTTTTTTTTTCGTCGATTAAGTTGTTTTGGAACCTTAGTAACTCATTTTTGTTAAAACCAAGAAAAGTCAAAATTTCACGCTTTTAATAGTCCCCCATACCATATTGTATGGTGGACTAAAAAATAATATTTTTAAACAAAAGTTACTAATTGAAAGAAACTTAAATACAAACTTAAATAAAAAATACAATGTTGTTCTTTGCAACATTGTTAGGAAAAAAAAGTCAATTAACTTTGTAAATTAAACCATTTTTTTAAAGTACTACCCGCTTCACTTTATAAAAAAATAATATTTTGCAAATCTGGCTTTAGGGTATTGGGCCTTATTGACGTATCCCAATTTAAGCGTGCAGATTTGTTTATTTCTCAACAATAAAGAATGAAGAAGAGATCCAAAGATCTTGGGAGGAAATAACGAAATTTCAAAATTGGACGAGTGTCCCACAAGGAACACACAAAAGTCCAAAGCGAAAAGGGAAACAATTAAACGATGATTCACTAGTCACCCTCAATCCAGGCATCATTTAACACCATCGCACACTCTGACTTCCAACTCTGAAACACTCACAAATAGGCATCGTTCCGCATGGTACTTATTATAAGTCGCCTGATACGGGTTCGTCCTGGCGTGTTAATCTTTCCAATAGGAATATGCTCCTAAGACAATTAAAACATCACCAGGTGTTAAATGATGTCTGGATTGAGGTGACTAGTGAATCCACTGACGAGCCCACGCTAGTCACCCCGGGCGAAACATCGTTTAATTGTTTCCCTTTTTGCTTTGGACTTTTGTGTGTTCCTTGTGGGACACTCGTCCAATTTTTAAATTTCGTTCTTTCCTCCCAGCATCTTTGGATCTTTTCTTTTTTAGATTCTTTTCCGTTGATATAACTGAGGCGTTTTCTCGCGTTGCAATTATTTTGAAAAATTATTTGAAACTATTTAGATGTGACGTCATTATTTAAAACCGAGAAAAAATGAGTAGTTCAAGACGCTGACGTAGTTTAGTGTAACCTCACTTTTTTTCCTTTTCTGTTTATTTTTTCGGTGTTTAAAATTAAAATGGATCAACTACTGGTTTATCTAACCAAACCTTCGAGTGTACGGCCCGTTTTAGTAGCATAGCATTTTTTTATTTACTGTTCTTTTAAGCCCAGAAAATCATATAAGACCACAGGAATACCATGAAGAATGTCTAACAAGATATCTAGAATACGATTTTTCATACATTTTCATGCAAAAACAAAAAAAAATCGGTTAAAACAAGAATGTAGAATTTTGACGTATCTTCTACGTACGCGTCAGTTTTGAAACTAGAGTGGATTCCGTTTCAAAATATTTTTAACCCGTTTCGATGTGACGTCACCGTTGCAACGCGAGAAAACAAATATTCCAAACTTTTTAAGAACATTTTAAACAATTTTAACGCGAGAAAACGCCTCAGATTTGGAAGTTTTAATAAAGAATGACTTAAAATACCCTCACATACAAAAATAAATATTTTAAAAGACAACTATTATAGGCTTCCGTACCTTTTTTAAATAATGCCATATTGTCATTTCTTCGTCACAAAAGGTTTTTAGAATCTCTTTGTAGAGAATTTGACAAAATGACGTGTTGCGTCGCGTTCGTCATGTATCATATTTTCGGAGAATGTCGCGCATTGCACAAAATCTCTGATATACGATTGTTTTATCTTGCCCATGTTTTTACTGATGTGACTTTATAAATAAAACTTGCAAGCAATACTTGTACCGGAGTAGTAGAACTCATTTTATTATTAAATCGTTTCTGGTCGTGCCCAAAGCACCTGACAAGTACAAGGGGGTAGATAAAACCGGTGTCCGTACCCGTTACTCTCACGCATGAAAAATGTGAAAAATACCTATTTCTCAACTTTTACAAAAGTTAACTATTTTCATTCTATTACAACCATACCAATATTTTTATCCCTTTACCTACTGACTATTTTCGAGAAATATGTGAAACAGCGCAGTATGCAAAGTTTTACTTTTCTTGTTACCCGATGTTTGCTGGGTAGCTGTCGCGCTGTTTTCCTCTATTTGTAGCTGACCCAGCCCACATTTTTTCAACTAATTTGCGAAAAAATTAAATTGGTACCTTAAGTTTAAAAAAATTCCCAAATGTGACGCGTTCTACTGCCTATGGTGAAGCAGGTCTTGCATAAAAGCCTATTAAATGTAGTTTTGACCAATGCCCACAGATTTTAAAAGAGTTGATATTTATCAGAGATATAGCGGATCTAAGGACAAGGCGCCAGCGCAAATTTTGAAAGCGTCGCGACGCCTGATGAAATCCGACGCCGACGAAATTATTATTTTTCTGATGATTCTTGAGGTGAGTACTACTTGTGTACCAAGTGGGAATGGAATCACCACCGGCGCACCATTAAAATTAAAAAACGCCCTGAATTAGCATTCTTTCATGAATACGCCTATAGTACCTAGAAAAACTACCTAGTCTTACACATTTTAATGTGCTTTTAGGTCACCATACCAATATGGTATGGGGAGTATTAAAATCGAGGTGTAGGTACATATGGAATTGTGGTGTACAATGCCATTTGGTGTACAAGAAATGTGCGGCATTGAAATAGCATTGTGCGGAATTGTGTGACATTTTGCGGCATTGTTTGGCATTGCAATGCTATTTGGTACACAAGAAATGTGTGAAATGACCATGTACAGGGTGGTCCAAATTCGAGGGGTCTCTATAGCTTTGGGCTTTTGCAGCATAGTTAGCCCAAAACTAATTTTCAATAAAAGTCGAAAACTAAAAACCGCATTGCGATATGTCAAAGCGTTTCTGAGCTACAGGGTGATTCTCAAAAATGTGCATTTCTAAAAACCCTCATAATAGAAATTTTCATTAAAAACATTTTTTGAAGATTTTTTAAGGATTAATCTACCTGTTTCACCGATTTTGTCTTAAAGGCTTTAGTTCACGAGATATAACACAAAGTTAAAAAAAAAAGTTTTAATAAAAATAGTTTTGTAATAAAATTTCCTGTTAAACGATGTGTCATACACCTATTTTTATTAAGTAGTTAAACAGATATCTGCAATTTTTAATAATTACCCTAGTAGGCTGTGTTGTACTCTGACCTATGCAGTTTTAGGGTATCTATCTAGTTAGCTATGATCAAATAAAAACAATTGCCATGATAAACGAGCCCAAGTGTCAAAAGTGGCGTCTTCGTCAAGATATAAAAATGTTTGAAAACTTTGAAAAGTACGACATGATAAATGTTTGTAAATTGAAAGTAACGAAAATCGACAGACGGCGTTAAATCTATATTTCCAGAGATATCCGGAAAGAAGGCAACCTAGCTCAAAAATATTTTTGAAGTTAAAACGCCATCTACAAGAATACGGATCCTTTACAGAAGCGCGGCCTAGGACGTATAGAAGCCTAGCCAGAGATAGAGAGTTGCATGAACTAACGGTTCTAGGAGAAATAGAAATTAAGCCGAATACTTCTACCAGGGCTATGGAGAGAAACACTGGAATTCCACGCAACAATGCCGTTCAAGTGCTTAAAAAACACAAGTTGAGGCCCTATCGAACCCGACGGGTGCACCAATTACGGCAACGAGATTTTGCTCCAAGTCGTGCATTTTGCAGGTGGTACCTAAATAAAAGCCAAGACAATCCCGATTTTGCGAGAAAAGTTATTTGGACGGATGAGGTAACGATTTCTAGTGATGCAATATTCACCAGTTATAACTGCTATTACTGGAAACAGCAAAATCCCCATATTATGGTGGAACAAGCGAATCAAGGAAGGTTCAGTTTTAAGGTATGGGTAGGCATCTACAGAGGACAAATTATTGGGCCATATATTTTTGATGTAAATTTAAATGCCGAAAGATACCAACAAATTTTAGAAGAGCCACTTCAGCAAAATAATGAGCTATACCTTCAATATGACGATGCACCTCCTCACAATGCACGAGACATTACTAATTTGCTAAATATTGTGTTTGCCGAAAACTAGATCTGAAATAATGGTCCTATATATTGGCCCCCCAGGTCTTCAGACCTGACCCCTTGCGACTTTTTTTTGTGAGGGAGAGTCAAAGACCTTGTATTTTGAAATCGCCCAACTACTAGAAGTGAATTGGAAGAGGTACTTCGTACTGCATTCAGGCAGCTTCGTGCGATAGAACTTCTTAATTCAGAAAATAGCGTAAAGAGGTTGCTGTGTCCCCTCGTGTCGTAGCCAACTTGATTTTGTATGAAAAAAAAAACAATAAAATTTTATTTACACATTTAGGGCGCGCACAGCGCCTACTATGGTAAATATCAAAATATCTTTTAAACTATTTAATAAAAATAGGTGTATGGCACATCGTTCGACAGGAAATTTTATTATAAAACTGAGTTTTAGGCTAACTATGCTGCAAAAGCCCAAAGCTTTACAGGCCCCTCGAATTTGGACCACCCTGTACCTACCCCTCGATTAAAATTGTGAAATTTTGACTTTTCTTAATTTTATCAAAAATGAGTTACTAAGGTTCCAATACACCTTAATAGACGAAACAAAAAAAGTTGTCTGTCGGTCTGTTGTCTGTTGTCTGCCTGTATACACGATAACTCAAGAATGCTTTAATCAATTTTATCGAAATTTGTTACAAAAATCCTCTATGGGCTGATCATGAAGTGATTAACTTTTGAGTGGGGTGGTGGCGGGTTGAAGAGGGGAAAAGGGGGAATAAGATAATTAAAAAAACTGTAACTTTGGAACAAAAGCAAGTAGCGATATACGGGTTTCAGATTTAGTTTTCCATGAATATAAGCTACAAATTTTATTATAAAGTCAAAATTTGTGGGAGTTTTAGTTTCCGAGTTATTTGAAGTTGAAAAAACGTTAAAATATATAAAAAAAAATCACAACTTTAGAAGTAAAGCTGCTATTGATATGCGGTTTTCAGATTTTAGTTTTCGTAAATACTACCAAAAAATTTTGTTATAAGTTTCAAATCTTTCAAAGCTACAGTTTTTGAGATATTTTCATTTCCTTTCAACATATGGTAGACTATCCATGCTTTCTAGCAACCATTTTTTAACTATATTTTAATCCAATCTTAAAATTTTGGATCTGTTCTATACATTTTTTTCTTACCTGTCTATTTATAAATTGTTTGTGTATTTAATGGTCATTCATTCTTTTTTTTAAGAAAAACTTGCATGCGATATATTAAGTTCTTTGATAGTAGTTACTTACTCGATTTAATTTGGCTTTGCACAATACAGTGCAAAAAATAAATTTAGTTTAAAGATATGTTTTACAGAGCTCTGAAAATTTGTATATATATTTGACGTTCACATATATATAATCAAATAGGTATACCTGCTTAACTGTAATAAATTAGGGTAGTTTTTATTCTATACTTTTTCCGAACTTAACTAAGAATGTGTAAATTTTGACTTGAAATGGAAAACCACAGTAAACTAATTTTATTTTGAAAATTAAAAATAATAAAATATCCCGGACCGTCAGCGTAAAACCCGTACCAAAAAGTTATTTTAAACTGTCAAATAGATCGCGATTCTTCAAAAACCGTCAGAAAATTTCGCCCTTACAAAAAAATCTGACTATTTTTAAACATAAATTTATACTACTAATTGAATGTCAGGACTTATTTGGCAAGATTTATTAAAATTTTATTTCTTAATACTGCTCCAGTAAATAAAAAATATGGCAATTTTAATTTTTGTAAGCATTTTTTGTTTTTGTTTTATATTAAGCTTATTTTGTTTGTAAACAAACCTTTAAAACTTTCAACATACAAAACCATAGAAAGCCATGGAATATTTCGCCCTCAGTGTTCAGAAAATTCACACAAATTCTGTCTTTGCTTTTACATGGTGAGAATTTTCGACACTTTTTGAGGTTTATTTGCACGCATAGCCCAATTTTGCTCCACCAAAAAACTAGTCCTACAGATTAGAGAGATATTGGAATAGTGCTATCCATTATTAAATCAATCCTTACATTAATAGTGAAAAATAGGGCCTGACTTTAAATTGTTTCAGAAAATTGAGTTATTGGACGCGTGTTCTTGCAAGAATTTATCTAACCTAAAAAAAATGTGCGATTGTCCCTAACCTACAAATCTTTGTTTGTGTTGCGAAGAAAATGGGTCCCAACTTGGAGTTTTTTTAAGTCTGCCTTTTTTAGTAGGTGCCTAGCTGCTTTTTGTCTAGATAGAACGTATTCCCGTTTATAGTGATTCATTAATAAATAAAATAAACAAACAAGGTAATGTTATTTATCAATTCTTCTTTGAAGGTGGGCTGTAAATGCTATAAATTTATCAAAAAATCTCTATGACTTATGCTTCTTCTTCTTCTGGGTAGCACTACAACCCTTGGTGGGTCTTGGCTGCGTTAACGATTTGCCTCCATCGGTCCCGGTCCATCATGGCCTCCTCCCAGTCATATACCTGCATAGTCTGGAGATCTTTTAAAATGTTGTCTCTCCATCTGAGTCTCGGCCGCCCCAGTGGTGTCTTTCTTGCTGGGTTTCCTTCCCATACTATCTTGATCAGTCGGTCGTCAGGTGCTCTTTGGACATGTCCAGCCCATCTCAGACGCTGGGATTTTATTGATTTGACTATGTCCGGCTTTTGGTATAGGTCCTGGAGTTCTGCATTCGTCCTTATGCGATATTGCTCCGTGTTTGGATCCGGGGCCAAATATTCTTCTCAGGATCTTCCTTTCAGCCCGCTTTAGTAGAAGCTCATTGTGTTTCGTAAGGGTTCAGGTCTCACAGCCATAACAGATGATCGGTTTGATTACAGCCTGGTACACCCTCAGCTTTGACACTCTCGACACCGTTTTGGATTGCATGAGGGTTCGCATGGCAAACAAACACCTATTGCCACTGTGTATTCGTGCTTTAATCTCTTCGTTGCTGTCATTGTCTGAGCATATCGTGGCTCCAAGGTACTTAAACTGTCTGACATATGACTTATGCACTCACAAAAAAAAGAAGAGATAAAGTATGGCCGTGCCGCGGCGTAAAGCATCCACCAATAGTGGCAGGCACTAACTATATTAATTCCTGGCCGTATTTTTGTTTTACTGCGCATGCCTAGATGTCAAATACGGCCAGGAATTGTTAGTTCCTGGCGCTATTTAACCCCCAACATCTCTATATTATCTTCAAAATATTAAATTTACAAAATGTTATTTAAAAAATGACGCAGGATAAAAAATATTAAGGACGCCGTGTTTTTATTTAAGGTCGTAGTTACAATCTGGGGAATTTTTTTTAGCAACACTGTACGGAAAATCAATTTAACTATGTCAACCTGATTTTTTTGCTAAATTTGACATCATTGAATTTGTTTTCCATAGCAACACGGAGACTATTTATGTTGGGGTTAGGTTACTTATTTTGACTTTTCTCTATCTGCGCCGCTAAAAAACCTAGTAAAATACTAAAATAAAAGAAAACCATTTATTGCCGAATTTCCTGCTAAAAAACGCTACCCAATTACGTATTAAAGTAACTGGGTGTAATGTTTAAGTTTGCATTTACAGGTGCATTTATAATTGAATTGAAACACTTCCGCTAGCTGATGCCGAAAACAGGTTAACTTAAAAGCATGCAGATTTAAAAATCGGCTACTGGCGCTAGACGAAATAATTGTATTCTATTTCAAACAGGAACGTCAACGACTAGCAAGAGACTTTCCAACCTCTAAATGGAGCTTTACTGACCTGTTTTGTTAGTACTCAAGTGTCCGTGTGTTTTTGAAACTGAGGTTCTAAAATCTATCCTTTGCACTCCAAGATTTGACTAGTACACTTGCACATAACTATGATAATCCCAGCGAGCCAGTAAAGTTCTCTTGGTTCTTTGATGGACTCGGGGTAATGCCCGTGCAGCGCTAGGCCTTTTTCTGCAGGCGACCGCACACGCGGAGTGGTTTTAGATTTGTTTTAGAACAATGTTTTTGAAAAAACACATTTTTGAAAGATAAACATAACTTCGAATGGTTTTCTGTCAGAAACGTAAGTAAAAATACACTTCTGTCCCACTGCGGACCGATTTAAAGTTTGTTTACAAAACACCTGCTATTACTATGGAATCGTATAAATTTTCCGATCTATCGGCCAACACTTAAACTGCGTGTGTCTCTCAAATTCAATGAAGTGTGATTGATTGATCGGTTTTCTTTTTCGGAGTGCAGAGGCTTTTAGAAAAAAGGAAACTTATCTTTCAGATATTTTTGTTAAGCATTTAAAAATGATCACTCCTGAAAAATTTCAGATAATTCTGATGTTTACTTTTTCCTGTGCACTCAAAAGATTAAAAAATTAAAGGACAAGGCGTTGCCACTTGTAGTTTTTTTTACTTAAAATCTGGGGAGAAACTATAGCCTTAAAAAGAAGCAATAAGTTTCTGAAGAATCGCGACCTATAGTATTAACATTTTAGTTGTAATGCTTATAGTACAAGCGTTTGCAGTAAAAATTATGATGAATAGGTAACCCTCGCCATTTTTTGATAAGTTGTGCATTTTCTCGTCCTGAATACGAAATGGACAATCCTGTACCTTCACACCAATTCAAAGGTGGGCAATTTAAGAGGTCACGTGATGGATGAGGTAACCTCCACTATTTTCACATATATGATGTATTAGTACCACCAGACCAAAAATCAACCGGAGTGCCGGACCTCGTGTATAAGGGTTCGGCACACTACTCTAAAAGTGGGCATTTTTTGAGTGGTGTGCTGAACCCTTATCCATGAATGAGGTTTGCCACACCAGTTGATTTTTGATCTGGGGGTACTGCTACATCATATATGTGAAAACGGTGGGGGTTACCCTACCCCCTCTAAAATTGTCCACCTTTGGATTGGTGTTCCGAGCCCTTATCCACAATTTTGAGATACAGGATTGTCCATTTCGTATTCAGGACGAGAAAATGCACATATTATCAAAAAATATCGAGGGTGGATCATAATTTATAACTTGAACTCACTCACAACACTATCAATAAGTTGACCAAAGGAAATAAAGGCGTGTTTTTGAAGGATAATTTTATAAAACCATTTACTGCTGACGAAGAATATAAAGTATAAGATGTAAGTAAGATGAATTTTTTTGTAAAAATGAAAGAAATGGGTTATATTTTTTTTCTATTTTAATAGTTTTTTATTGATAACTTTGTAATTGTACTGTTTTAAAATTGCCTTTGTATTTAATATATTTCTTTAATTTTATTTATCAAACCTCAATATCTTGTGTCACTGCACAACTGCCTTCTGGATTTAAGAAAAAAATTCTCCTGTACCATAAACTAATTTTTACTGTAAATATTACCCCAGTTCGAGGCAAGTTATTTTGCTGTAATGTCAGTTTTACGTTTTAGCCAAAACAGGAAGAAATATTAGACACTTTCGGTGGGATTTACTAAGGTTTAGTTATTTTAGAACGGTCCTAGGTTTAAGTTAAATTTTTGGTTTTAAGCATTTTAAACCAAACCTCCTTGCGTTTTGGAAGAATTTTAATAAATTTTTTTATTGAATAATCGTCTTAACAAAATCGTTTGTAGGATTTCAGAAGAAAGTTTCAATCTAAAAGAAAAGAAAATTAAAAAATTTAAACCGACGACGCGGGGTTTAAATAGTAAACACTCTGTAGAACAAATTAAAATTGGGGTTATGTGTCACTCTGACTTACCCTTCATAATTAATTTTTCCAATTAATACTTGATGGCACACAACGATTTAGATGTGTAATAATAAAATAAGGAGTATATTAATTTTGTATTTATTTAAAAGGTGTTTTTATTTATGAGATACATTAAAAAACTTAAATGCAAGTTTTTTTACATTTCTGTCACTGTCGAAATGTCAGTTTAAAAATATTAGCGCTGCGTTCAATCACAAACAGCGAGTTCGGATCTTTTACTTCTGTTTGCACCTTGGCTTGTACCAACCTCTACTGATGAAATCTAGAGCTTTAAAATGAGTGGGCTTTGAGTAAGGAAAGTTTTTTTGACTGAGCTTTTAGATAACCTGAATGTTTTATTTTCAGGTTGTAAATAAATTAATACATTTGTTTTGGATTTTTTTGTTTGGTATATTTTTCGTGCATAATCAGTGACCTTCACTTATGTTTGTTTTGAATCGTAGTGCCCTCATAAATATATTTTTTGTGTTGTAAACGGGTTCAAAATTTGGCGTTTTTCTGGACAAAATTGGAGGTGTTTTATTGGGTAAAGAACAACTTGGAATATTAAATAAGGTAAATTAATCCTTGTAAAAATGGTTACTTAGGGAAATTATAACGAACTTATTACTAAATGCCACAAAACAATCCTTTCTGGGGGCTATAAATTTAAACCACCTCAAACACAAATAATGAAGCTATTATGTGCCAAATTTGTGGCGTATTCACCATTTTCCATTTTGAAAACTGTTAAAAAAAAATTAGTTTTAGGGCATTTTCTTCTAAAATATGGTGTATTTTGAGAAAAAAGGAGTTTTTCAGTGGTATTTTGCAATAAAAATACAAAATAATCAATACCTTTTTTGTCTTCTATATGGGTAAGTGTTTTTTGAAAATTGGTTTTAAAATTTAGTCCCCCCACAGGTGTACATATTTAGACCTGTGGGGGTTACTATTTTAGATCTAAGTAAATGTCACTGTTTAAGTTGGTCATGATAGGTACGAAGAGGCCAGCGGTAAGCATGAAATTTTCCGGCTCGGATATTTCTCTCTTTTATATTTTATTACCATGTATTTCTATCTTGCTTTCTTTGGTTCGGCCGATCGTCTATTGATTTTTGGCTCCCGTCGACAAAACTCGCTGCGTATTTGATAACATCATCACGTCAGCAACATGCCGCAAACGATATGCTACGTAGGTTAGCGTCATGTATGAACGTAATACATGCAAATGACTTGACCTTGATGAAAAAGCGCAACGATAGACCGCAGACATTAGACATTAGACTTAGATGAAGTAGCTAACGTTGCTGTTATTTGAAAAAAATTTCCCGTAGCTATAGAAGGAAAGAACTGAATATAGGTTAGCCCTTTTGGTAACTATCTGCCAAATTTGGGGAAACCTTCCACGCATGCCCTTAAGCTAGGAATAGACGACGCAACTTTTCCATGAATCAAATTTAGTTTTCACAAGTTAAAAAAGTCGCAAGCAGACTGTGTCTCCTTTTAACTTGTTACTAGAAAATTTTGTGTATGAAAAAGATGCATCCTAGCTTTAGAAAACCCACCTCGTTCACTTCTTATTAGAGTAATAGTGTTAATCTTATTGTTGGACATTCTTCTTTTTAGACTACCCATCTTATAGCAAATAATAGAGTAAACTGTTTTGCTGCACGTTTTCCTTGGTGTATCTTTTTAAATAATAGCCTTATTTAAAACTCAAATGAACGATTAAAGAGGTCACTTAAAAAACTCAAATGCCACAACGGTTTTTCCACATAAATGCTTAACAAAAAAACAAACCCAACAAGCAAAACTGACCTCTGTACAAGCGCTAAAAACGTAGAGCCGTCAAAAATTACACACCACGAGTACGAGTTGAAACATGTAAAGTGTCACACGAAAACCGTGGCAAAAATTAAAATTCATGTATTAAATGAAATTATGACAGCTTAAAGTACACACACGCCACAGATTTAATAATACGCAGAAGTTTGAACGTGATAATAATTGGTTTAAGCTGGAAGCTTTCCTTGTCTTAATTTCTACGTTTATACACGCACCTAAAAGCGCTTTTATATAAGGACGGTTTTAAATAAAATCGCTTTTTCCGAATGTTTATACGTGCGTCATTAAATATGTCACTTTAAAGAAAAAAGAAATAAAATAACATATTTAACAACTGATTTTTCGGAAAACCAGGATTGAGTATTTCTTTACGTTGGAGGAAATGCGCTAAAGTGTGTTTAAAGTGTTTATAACGATCCTAAAATTGGTTTCAATTTATATTTCAAAAAGTACATATAATTTTAATAGGCAAAGCAAAAAAATATAAAAATATATAAAAGTCACCTATATAGACGAACAAAAACAAGCAAAAATAAAAAAAAAAACAATAAACATAATACAGAAGTTGTACAGCAGTGTAAAAACAATTAATTAAATTAACAAAAACAAAAAGTCTATATCTAGGTTAGTCAAATAATATAATCGTTTGCAAAGCCAATAAATTATTTCTAAAAGTCTACATTGTATTTTAAAAATGTAAATAATTAAAATTGCAAAATGGTAGGCATTACTTCCAATTCTACGTATTTTAATTTAACAAAAAAAAAACAATATTAAGCCTAATTAAAACTATAAAATTCTAAGCAATAATTTGATAAGAAGGATACACATATACCTCAAGTTTTTACTGTCCGACTAGAAACTTGTTATACATTTTAAGACTGTCATAAATCACAGACTCTGTGGTGAAACTAAGTGTGGGTATTGGAAGCGGGATATTGTTACGATTTCAAGTTTTTTAGGGATGAGAATAATTTACGTCTTTATATTTAAAAAAAAATTAAACAGACTGTTTCCAAAAAGAATATGCACGTTACAGTCAGACTCCTTTCTTTTAAAAATAGAGACTTGCAATGTACTCTTAGACTTGAACCGCAGATATATCTGACCGCTCGTTTTTGCAGTATAAAGACAGAATTGAACAGTGGTTTACTGCAGTAGCCCCAGAAGGCAATACCATATCCCAGATGTGACTCTATAAGTGCATAATACGCCGACTTTGCCATTTTTGAGCCAAGTTCGCTAAACGCCTGTCGCATTGCAAAATATCCTATGTTTTGTTAAGTCCAATAACATGTCTCTTAAACTTTAACTTGTCATTGATATGTAAGCCCAGAAATTTTATGTCATGTTCTTCTATTATTGATTTATCACGAAAATCTATATCGATCATATAGAACCTAAAACTTAAAACTTTCGTTTTTTCAACATGAAAACATAAGTAATTACAATCGCACCTTTCTTTAATTTTTTAAATATCTTCAGAGACCTGTTTTAAAATTTCCAAGTTCTTATCACACCACTAAGCAAAATTTTTAAGTTTTGCACTAGTTTATACTTTGGCAAGATCATTTATGTATAATATAAATCAAATCGGACCAAGCACCGAGCCTTGAGGAACACCATGGTTAATTGTTTTTTGTTAAGATGTTGAATTTTAACTTTTTACATACTGATTTCTGTCTGTGACAAATGAGTGTAAATAAGATGAGGACAATTTTCTAAAACCAAAAATGTATAGTTTTTTGTAAGTAGGTCATGATTGACGTAATCAAACGCTTTGGATAGATCACAAAAAATGGCAGCTGTAAAGTGTTTGTTATTCAAATATAAATATAAACTCCCTAAAAAAGCGAAGATGACATCATTAGTGTTAAGAGACTCTTGAAAACCAAATTAAGATTTACTTATAATTTTATTGATTTAAAAAAAAGTTAAAATTTGTTTTTTTTTCTCGGCAAGCACACATTGCTTCACACAACACCGAATGCGACTAGAGACGACGACGGGTGGCCCTACTTCTCAGCAGCTCCGCAGTTGACGTTGTGCATAGAGTAACAACAAACGAGGTAGAAGTAGGTGGCACGGTCGACACTGCACCGAAAACATTGCGGGACTCAAAGGTGGACGGCAGAGGACCCCACCAAACTGGGTAGAGGAGACTAGCCGGTGACTCAAAAAAGGACGACCTGGACTTCTTCGAGATCGGGACTCCATGGGACGCGGCTGGACTCCGACAGATTTGGTAGCAGGAGTGGATAGAGGGTAACTTGGAAGAGGCGGTACCACCTTCGGGTAGCAGGACCACTCCAAAGAGATGCATCTGAAGACTCCGACGGCGACCTCGACCAGCGAAACCGGGACCTCGGTTTTCGGGTCAACCTATATAACGGCGGGCTGCTGGGGATAAAAGTCTACCGTCAACCAAGTTCTGCTGGGACGGTAGCGATATTATATAGATGCAAGTCTAACATGTAGCAGGACCACCCTTCGGAGGGGGGGTAAAGCCGGCGGTCTACTGTGTATACTTGCTTCGCAGTCTAAAGATCCCTGCCCTCGACAAAGAGGTGTCAGGCAAAATTAAGTCCTCTAAGAGAAAGAAAACTTGCATCCTAAGGGGCACGTGCATCAGTCGGAGCTGCACGGGGGTTACGGCAAAAGGGTCCATTATGCGGCCTAATGGCCCGGCCTACGCCGCTCATCTACTACTACTACTACTAACTCGCTTTTAAATAAAGTCGATTTAATGCTTAAAACGGTTTTAGTGGTTTTCATACGACAACATTTTTAAACCGTTCTGTTATAAAAGCGCTTTAAGAGGCCTGCATAAACAAACTAATTAATGCAAAAATTTGATTGTAAGGGTATTTTTATCCCCACATGTCTCTATCGAAATACAGACATTTTTCAGCAACTTTAGTCTCATTTTAAACATAGAGCTTAAATCTAGGATTTTCTACTAGTAGTTTTTAAATTTTATTTTTGTGATTAGAGGAAAAAGAGTACATAGGTACCTAATTCAAATTTTTTTCAAAGTAATACCTATAATTAATGATTGTACTAGTGGTGCATCCAGAAAAATAATTTGGAGGGAAGGGGGCACAATATGATCTAGTTGAATTTAGCAGAGGCGGAAGCAGCCGATTTCAAAGGGGAGGCATTTTAGTGTGTGTTCGGCTAGGTAAGCGTGTACAAAAAATACTTTTTATATTTAAAAGCAATTCTGCGGCCGGTCTAGTCTTAATTCTAGATTTGTTTTCATGATTATGTCTTAAATATGCCACAGGCAAAAATTTTGAGAAAATTATACTGAAAAAGCAATTTCTTCTTTTCTTTTTTTCAAATAACTCGGAAAATAAAGCTCCCACGAATTTGGACTTCATAACAAAATTTGTATCCTATATTCATGGAAACTTAAATCTGAAAACCATATATCGCTACTTGCTTTTGTAACAAAGTTACAAGTTTTTAACCCCCCCTTTTCTCCCCTTCAGCTCCCCACCAAAAAACCGGATTTTTGTATCAAATTTCGTTAAAATCGATTAAGGCGTTCTAGAGTTATCGTGTATACAGACAGACAACAGACCGACATCGACAGACAACTTTTTTTCGTCGATTAAGGTGTTTTAGAACCTTAGTAACTCATTTTTGATATAATTAAAAAAAGTCAAAATTTCACGATTTTAATAGTCCCCCATAGGTACCATGTTGGTATGGTGGACTAAAAAAGTTGGGTTGGGTTAGTGGAAAAAAGGGGCAATCGCCCTTCCTGCATCTCTCACTGAATTTAGAAGAAGGACTAATCAGATTTCGTGTTGTAAAAAATATGTTTTCTAAAAGTTTTATGTTACATAACAGCGCCGCAGGAAATTTGTTTTTTTGCAGTTTGAGCAGAATTTTTTATTTTTAGACTTCAGTCGGGTGTGAGTTTCGGTTTAAAAATAAACAGTGATTTGAGAAAAACTCAAGTTTAGAAATAATTATTACAGCTACTAGATATGGTTGTCGTACTTTCATGGAGAGAAAAAGTACATCTTGCAATGTAATAGGGTATACAATACATAGGTTTAAAAAAGAGTACTGTCCTCTCAAAAAGAGTATGAATGATTACACTAAATAAATGACTTTCAATCAAGGGAAATTAAACCAACTAAATCGCATAAATTTAGATTTACGAAAACAGAAAGGTAACACTGGGGAACAACCAAAATGTTTCTTACATAAAAACAGCAAATTCTTTCTTATTTTATTACACTAGTTAACAAATTGTTGAAGTAGTCCATCTTGTGGGAGATGACAATTAAATCAAACAACCAGGGTCATTCTCCACCAAATTTATTGAAGACCAACATTTTTCGGCAGTATAAACTGTCATCATCAGGGTTTCTGGAGGAAACCCGAAAAAGAAATATTAAAGTCAGAAACCCCTATACAACCCCTCCCCGCACCAACTCTCATTTCCAGAAGAAAGGCAAAAAAAATTACAATCCCAAAAAGTTAATGGAAAAAAAGAAAATATTGGGAAAAAAATCGATGCTTGAAAAGGTTACACACTGTGCTTCTAACTTCAGGAGACCAGCAGATATTTACAATATTAAAATTAAACAAAGCAATTTTTCCTGTATCCTTTCCTAAAATTGATCTTTACAGAAACAATTTAATTTTTTTTATGTTATTATTAATTTCTTTAATATAACGTAGTGAAAACGTAATGAAAACATTTAAAGAATTCTTAGGAAAACATAACTTATAGTTGTATACCCATTTGAAGAGGACTCACCTAGCTTGAGCTACAAAATGGCGGTCTCTCTGCAAAGAGAACTAAATAGGGTCAGGTGGACATGATATTATTGAACTGCAAAAAAGAAGGAAAAGACCAGTCAGCAACTATTGCCCAACTCATCCATTTAAAAGAAACCGAAGAAATTACAGGTATAATAAACTACTTACGCGTACAAAGTTGAAAACCTTCTGGCGTCCATTTTAAACGTGGAGTTTCTTTTTTCCGATTTTTTCCTTTTTTCCATTAACTTTTTGGGAATGTAATAAACAGTTGGTGCGGGGAGAGGTTGCATAAGTATTTCTGACTTTAACATTTCTTCCTCAAGTTTTTTCCAGAAACTCTGATGATAACAGCTTAAACTGCCGAAAAATGTTGGTTTTCAATAAATTGAGTGGAAAATGAACCTGGTTGTTTGATTTAATTATCATCTCCACCCAAGATTAACTACTTCAACAATTTGTTAATTAGTATAATGAAATAAGAAAGAATTTGCTGTTTTTATATAAGAAACGGTTTATACTGCCGAAACAGGTTGGTTTTCAATAAATTAAGTGGAGAATGACCCTGTTTTTTTATTTAATTAACAAATTGTTTAGCAAAATCTCAGATAGCTCCGGTTTTATAAATCAATACTAATTATGATAATTACTTTTCTGCCCTTAAGGTAATGAAAAATTCGACCATTAAATGGGAAATACCTAGATTTATTATACCAATTGTACTTTATCAGGTGTTAAATACTTAATTCTAATCTTAAATATATATGGTAATATTTTTACATAATATTGTTCGGAATTAGTCTGAGGCAGTGAATTTTGTGGGTATATTTGAATTTTAGTAAACCAAGAGTCTTTTGAGCCAGGAAAAAAAAATGTAACCAGCGCGCCGTTAGTTTCCCCAGAAAACATTTTACTACCACCCCTTCATATAAAATTAGGACTTATGAATATGAAAACTTTATTTAAAAGAGTCAATGATGCTCAAATTAAGAAGGGAATATATTTAGGTCCCCAGATCAGGAAACTTTTCGGAGATGCGCAACTCGATTCCATACTTCAAGGCAAGGAAAGAGACGCTTGGAATGCATTTAAAAAGGTTGCAACAAATTTTTTGGGAAAAACCAGAACACTAAACCATAGAGACCTGGTTGTCCAACTTTTTGTGTTTTACCAAAATCTAGGATATAATATGTTGTTAAAAATTCATCTTGAATTCTCATCTGGATTACTTTCCGGAAAATTGTGGTGCTGTAAGAAACGAGAACGATGAGAGGTTCCACCAAGATATTTTAAACATGGAAAGAAGGGATCAGGCAAAATAGAACTGTGAGATGCTAGTCGACTACTGCTGGACCATCCCGAGAGATGCCTCAGGGCTGGTTTCTCAATCGCAGGTTATGAGAAAGTTAAATTAACTAAAGTGTGTCCATAAGGAAGAGAGCGTAATAAAAATGCAAATTTGGATAAATTTTGTACTGAGTGATCAATCACTTTTTCTTCTCTTTTAATATTTTCTAATTACCTCAGGTAAAAATCCTTTATTTTTATATAACTCACCCTGTTCGACCGGAGAATATAATAGAACCCAAAACTGAGAACAATAAAAGGCAAGCGATAAACTATTCTCATAGGCGCCGCAATTGGGGGAAACTTACATTTTAAGTACCGTGATATATAGGTATTAGTGAAGAAAATAGTAAATATGTGAAAAGTTCTATGAAACTTAATAAAACAAATTACTTTATTAAAAAAAAAATATAAATTAAATAATAAAAATACATTTTAGGAATAAAAATAATATTATAATATATATACAAAAACTGATTGGCGTATTATGTCAAGCATTTTTAGTATGGAATGCGCGTCTATCGAATTCACCTTGAACAATGACAACTACGTACTTTTGTGTGTATATAGATCGGGAGTGGAGGGTAAAATGGATGTATTCTTAAACGTTATTGAGCAGGTATTACATAAGTTGTATAATGAACAAAAAAAAGTTATAATTACTGGAGATTTTAACATTCATTTTAACGCAACTGCAATGAAACAAATAATTTTTACCACATAATAGACACTTTTAATCTTCATCCGACAATACAAGAATTCACAAGAATAACATTAACATCAAGATCTTGCATAGATAACATTTTACTTGATATAGATTTCTTTACTTTTGAAACAAAAGTCATTAACACCGGTAAATCAGATCACACAGCCCAAATCATTAAAATTAGTTTCAATGACGTACGTAAAAATAATAACGTGCCAAGATACACAAGATCCTTTTCTGAAAATAACGAAAATCTATTTTTGCAAAAGATAAAACAAACATCATGGCATGACCTTTATAACTTAAAGTCAACAAATGTAAATGAACAATGGGATCTCTTCTCAAAGAAGTTCCCTGAAATGTTTGACAGTTGTTTCCCCCTAAAATCAGTTAGAACTAAAAGTAAATCCAAGGAAAAAAAAACAGAAATCAATGGATTGCTCCTAAAATTGAAAAAATGAAACAAGAAGTAATCGCCTTGCAAGTTATGTCCTACAAAAACCCTTATTTTAAAACTTTTTTTGCGGAATCAAAAAAAATATATGACATTGAAATAAACAAAGTAAAAAAAAGCTCACTGCTAGCAAACATTGAGCAAAGTGACAACAAAGCTAAAGCCACATGGAGTACGGTGCGACAATTAACTAATGCCAAAAAACATTTAAACACTCTACCAAGCGACACCAACTGTAAAACTTTAGCCAACAACCTGAATGATTTTCTAGTAAACGCCGCACCAAATCTGCTAAAAGAAAAAAACATTTTTCCAAATTCTGCGCATTTTTCTTCAATGAATAAAAAAACCAACGCAAACTTTTATTTACAACCTACAACTACAATCGAACTTGTGGATCTAAGTAAAAAACTAAAAAATAAAATGTCCTCAGGGTACGATTCGGTACCATCTAGCTTACTAAAAAAATGCATAAACTATCTAGCTGAACCTTTAGTCTTCGTGTTTAACACTAGTATGGAAACAGGTGTCTTTCCACACGCCCTAAAGTTAGCGCATGTCATTCCTATCTACAAAAAAGACAATCCTGAAGATTTTAGCAACTACAGACCAATTAGCTTACTATCGTCATTTTCAAAACTCTTTGAACTCTTACTCCACCATAGATTGCTAAATTATTTTCAAAAGTTCTGCTTATTTAACAACTTTCAACATGGATTTCTACCAAAACGTTCCACAGAAACAGCACTATTAGACGTAAATAAAACCATTTTAAGTTTTTTGGAATCAAAATCTGCTGCCTATGGTGTGCTGCTGGACCTTTCGAAAGCTTTCGACACCATTAATCACAAAATACTTATAATGAAACTAAACGCGTATGGGGTCAGAGGTGTTCCACAGGATCTGTTTCATTCATATCTTACTGAATGATATCAGCGGACCATTATAAGTAGAGACAACAACACAGTGCTTTCGGAGCCTGCGGCGATAACTACCGGCGTTCCACAAGGGAGCATATTGGGGCCTATTCTCTTTATTATCTACCTCAATGACCTAATAGACACAAACGAAAAAACAAACGTCATGGTAAACTTTTCGGATGACGGAAATACAATTGTTCCAATAAGTAAGCATGATGACTTGCAAGACAAACTAACGACTACACTTACAAAAACTGATGAATGGCTAGAAAAAAACCAACTAGTACTAAACGCGGAAAAAACAAAGTTAATGCTGTTTTCAAATATTAATATTAATAAACTCGACACACTTACCTTTAAGGACGACAAAATTAAGTTTGTAGAAACTGCAAAAATACTGGGTATAACACTAGATACTAACCTAACATATAACGCTCATATCGAAACCTTATGTAAAAAACTAAGTCGAACGTGCTACACTTTTAGAGTGTTGGTAAAGACATTTGGAAACACTAATTCTATGAGATCAATATATTACGGAATGTTTTATTCAAACATAAGGTACGGCGTCACACTATGGGGTAGTAGCAGTCATCTGGAAGATGTTTTTAAGGTTCAAAAGAGATTAATTAGAATAATGTTTAAAATGGGAGTATCAGAAAGCTGTCGTGGTATTTTTAAAATAAACAAATATTTAACTGTTGTCGGCGTCTACATATTCGAGTGCCTTCTTTTCTTAAAAAGAAATCCCGATTTGTTCAAACAATACCTCTCTAACCACACATACAACACAAGAAATCAAAATGAACTATACATCTACCCACATCATAGATTACAAACAACAGAAAAAGGCCCCATCTACACCTCGTTAAAGTTGTACAATCATTTGCCAAAAAAGTATCAAAACATTTTAAATGTCAAACCGTTTAAAAAACATTGTTTTGAGTACATCTGTGAGATTGAACCGTACTCCATTGAAGAGTTTTTAAACAAGAAAACCAGGTAAAACTCTAATTTGAATTCTGTTTTTTCTTTCATACATAAACGTGTCTATGTCCATTTTGTCGTTCTGTATAAACGAATTGTTTTATTTACATTTTGATATTTTATGTTGATTTATTTTAGGAAAATCGCTTGTACAGATATTTTGTTCCTTTTTATACCTATTTTAATCTATGTTGTTTTCATCAGGTAAAAATGCTGTTCCTATCTTATTTTAATCCTGTGTGTCAAAATATAAAATAATTTTTTTGTACACTTAAATGTTAGTACGTTGTCTATTGCAAAAAAAAAATCTGCTTGTACAATTTAATTATAACTTATACGCTTAATTTTCTGTTTTGTTCAAAAAGAAATCCACAATACCATGACAATTTCTAATGGATGTTTATATTTATATTAATATGTTACCTATTTATTTTATTAATCTATAACTTTATAATATTCAATTAGGCTGACGATACCTGTATATATATGTATTTTATATGTATAAATAACATGGCAATAAAGAACTATGAACTATTAACTCTAATTAATAAGCACATATAAAAATTAAATCAAGGCTAAACAAATGGTTGGTACATACAACAAATGTTACAGTTGTCAATTATTATAACTACAAAAATAATTAAAATGAAATGGAGTTAGATACATTTCTTTAAAACCAGTCAAAAATAAAATGGGAATAAATTACTCAGATTCAGAAGGACACTAAATGCTCTAATCATCACTCTCATTTTTTTCCAGAGAAATAATTAACGATTCCACAGTTTTTTCGATTAAACAAACAAGTTTCCACATTTTTTCTTCTACTTTTTAAGCATGTTGTACACATTTATGCCAATTATCCACATCATTTAATTTATAGGTAGTATTATTCCTTGCTACATACCCTTTCACTTGAGCCCATATTAATTCTATTGGATTAATTTCACAATGATAACGCGGCACTCTCAATACTGTTATGTTTCGTTTTTCAGCCATATCATCGACAACCCTCCCTTCGAAATTGCCTAATTTGCCTTAAATATTTTCTTCTCCAGCAAACTTAGTCTTAGTATCTCGTGACTTTCTATTAAAACCGCCTTTCTGTTATGTTTTTCCCAAGAAAAATTTATTGGTCTTAAAGTTTTCCACAATTTCACTCTTCCAAGATTTGGAAACCCATCATCTTGTTTTATTGAAGCATAAACTTTATCAACAGTAGAAATTTCCTTTCTAAAATAAAAGGAATGAACTAACCTCCTTAATGCATTTTTTTCATCCTCATCAAATTCTATTGGTTTTCTCCCAGACTTTGATAGCGGCGATTTTAATGATGAAGAAACAAAAATTGCTAATAATCCAAAATTCTTAAAAACTTAAACTTGATCCTCTAATTATGCACCTGAAACTATTATGGCATTATCTGCATACCTACGTATTATAGTGCAAAAACAGAACACGCATAATAAACAATTTCTCTATGAGGTTAAAATATGATATATATTTTTAACTGCTGTCTCTTTTTTTATTTTTTTAAATATTTAAATGTTGGCAAAATACCTACGCCAATGGTACGCTCGAGAAAATGCGTTTTAAATCATTTTATTACTCTCTCTTCATTATGAATGGACTATAGGGCTATAAATAACAATTTTTTTATGTTTTAAGCCATTATTTTTTAAAAATTAACCCTGAGGTAAGTTAACTTACCATTACCTTAAAGCCCTGGTTACCCTGGAATTAATTTTAACCCGCTTAAACGAGTTAAAGCTAACTTGATATTGAGAAACCGGCCTTTAGAATAAAATAATGTCTAAATTCTAGATTAAATAATAAAACTGTGCTATTTAATTGCTTTCGGTAAATCAAAAATATATAGTTTTCATTGCATGGATATAAATTTTGTACCAAACGATATAGTTTTTTTACGAGTAAACTTAAATCTTTAACCAGTGTTTTTTAGTTACTTGGGTGTAGTTAGGTAATCCCCAAAAAATAGTCTTTGTTCAGGAAACAAAAAAAAGTTGGAATTTGTGCCCTAGTGTAATTAGAGACAAGTATTTTCTGGCTGATTTTCCTCAATACTTTATAGGGTTTTACACAAGGTGACCAACTTTAAGGGAGACAAATCCAGTACATTTACATCATAATCATCCCCCTCCCGTCCCCCATCGGTGACTTTTTTAACAATTTTTTTCATTGAAAAAATCACGTGTTATTTTACAACTCTAAATAAGAAAATAAATTAAAAACAGTTATACCTTAACCAAATCAATTCTTCATTTTGCATTTTTGTATACCCTCTTGTATTTTGGATACCTGTTACTTTCAAAGCAACATTGTTTATTTCAAGGTACTAACATGAAGCTAATTTTTGCCATATAGCACAAGACATCCTAAAGATGTCTTACTTACGTCTAAATAGCGTCTGAACGTCTTATGACCTTTAAAAGATATCGCGTTGTAGATATCTTGAAGATATTTCCCAAAAGGCATCCCTAAGTTATCTTTTTTATGTCGTTTAAAGTCAAGTAAATTTTGTTTATTATTAGTAATCTGACGCTTTCAAAGTCATAAAAAAAATCCAAAAACGTTCAAAACTAATAAGTTTTTTTAGTTTTTTCCGAGTTTTTATGAGGTTTGTTCGAAGTTTGTTTATCTGGACAGCAAAAATAGGGGACCGCAGAAACAAACAAAATGTACCACTTCACGTAGGTAGCCGCCGACCACCCCTCCTCCCTTATCTTTGTCATCGACCAGAAAAAATATTTTGAAATTTTCCTTCTTACGCTTATTCTTGCTTCCCGGTAAGGTTGCTAGAATTCGCCCAGAAACGTCTCAGATCGGTTCTCTTTGGCTGCACCTGTTTGCACTAAGTGTATCTCTGTCCTTTTCTAGCTTGCGTAATAATAAATGGTCGAGATACCTTGACTTCATAACGAATACCTGAACCCTGGACGCGCCCCTTCACTTTGAATTTTTGAACGCATTCCTCTTTGTCTTAAAAAACATCATCCTAGAGTGCGTTCGCATAGAAACTTGATCGACCAAAGGAAGCATAGAGACGTCACGACCTGAACGCTCCGGTTATTGTGATTCTGCTCGAACAGACACGGCATTCGCCAGTTGATGTAATTTTTTTTTTAAATTTTCTTTTCTTGTTTTCCGCCAGTTTTTGGCTGAAAAAAGTGTCTAGTTGCAAAGTGCAGAGGACGGTTATATTTCAATAAACTTCCAAATTGTTTACTCCGATAGACGTACTTAGTCGCCTTCGATCTAATCTTGAAAAAACATTTCAACTGCGAAATGAGAATGGGCCATAATTTATTCAAATTTATCTTCTGAAAAAAGAATTACCAGAAAAACCGTCGCACAAAATATTCAAACTAAATTTTGAACAAATGTTAACAAAAAACTAGGGTTAGTTGTAAGATGCCCGCTGTTCTTCGCCTAGAAGCTCGGGTGAAACAAGGCGCGCCCCAAGAGCATACCGGGTGTGATTTCGAACGCAACAGAACGTGCCCCGAACATCAACCCGAACAGAAAAGTGGGCCTACACGATGCACCCTTAAAGATGTCTTGTAAGGGACATCTTGAAGGTATCAGAATTTCTAACATAAGATATCTTCCAGGCAACTTTAAGGTGTCATTCAGGAAAAAGAAGATATCTTTGAGATGTCTGTCATGTTCGGAATAAGGAATCTTCTCTAAGACAGCTTTAAGATGTCTTTGTGCTATATTGGTTACTGCTTGTTGTTTCAATTGAAAACACACTGTTTTTCTCTGCATTAGAACCAGAAAGGCAAAGTGCACATTTAACTAGTAAAGATATGTTTTCAAAGAACCATTGCTCTTCTGAACACCTATTAAAATTTGTCAAGTGTTGCTCGAGAGCCAATAAGGCATGACCTAACATAGCAGTGGCGGTCTCATCCATTTGTAAAGGGGGGGAGTGGTTTCGATATGAAAAAAACATATCAATATACGCAAACAGAACTTAGTAACTACAAACACGGATTTGGCCTCCAATCTAAGATTTTACGTCGTTTATTTCACACATTTTTTATTTAAAAAAATGTTTTAATGCGCCGAAAATATTTGAGAAATTTACTTTTAAAATGCACAATTTTTAAGAAATTTAAACTAAAAAATTCATTTTTTTATTTAAAATTAAACTAAAATTTGTAAATTTATCAATGATATCAAAGCGTAGCAGGCGAAACTTTTCAAGAAAATGACTCTACAAATGCCATTTTTCGCACAAAATTAAACTAATGCCGTAAATATCAAGGTGTCATAGCGCCGCAATTTATGCCCTACTTTTAATTTTCTACATGTTTCCATAAAAAATTTAAGCCAGGGTATGGGGGGTTAACTAACCCCCCTATCCCGCTGAAATCTGCGCTTGAGGAACTATGTATAATCTTTTCAGTTATAAAAAAACAGATAACAAACAAAACCTAATACATATCTCAAACATAAGATGTCTATCTAAAAAAAAATTCGTTTCCGGTTTTAATGGGCAAATCGGTCAATGACTCGCTCAATGTCAATTTCAATATGTCTGTTAATATGCAACAATGCAAAGCCCGTCAGAAAAATTTCCGTCATAGTGTTTTTAAGTACTTAAGTTTTCATTCTTCTGAGGCCTGAGAAGCTTATTTCTGACGAAGCATTACTTACTGGCAAACATCCAAGAACTTTTCTATCAACGGAAAAATATTGACACATCTGTTCATTGTCTCGAAAACGTTGTCATGTATGTTTGGATTTAAGCTCTTGCCTACTTCTGACCAATATTGTTTCCAAATACTGGCTTCTCCCAATAAAAGTATGAAACTTGATATGAATATATTCAGGTCAAAAATCCTTGTCCGAAATGATTTTGTCTAAAACTTGCTAATAAATAGAAATTCTATAGTACTGTTCTATATTTTCAATGGTTTTCGCGGTAAGTACGTCATCCGTTGATTCGTTTGTTTATTTTTGGTGTGACGAATTGAAAGTTAAACTGTCCCAAAATACTGTGGAGGGATTCTAGAATGTCTTTCCTTCAAAGACTTCAGGTTTAGCACCAGCATCTTTGTTGTCTACTTTTTTCTAGCCATCTGTAGATTCGTTGCACTTCATTCTATCGGGATTTTTCTGCTGGCCCTGATTTTCTTGGACAGATCTAAAAGTCTGCTATCGACCGCTCATGTATATTCGCGCAACTATCAACAGCGATTTGCTTTGCGATTGGTTGAAATCTGAATAAAGGATCTGGCTTAGAATAAAATATATTTCTGTGGGTACTCTATCAAAAGTGACTCTATTGATCCTATACTCCTGTAACATCGAGCGACTTAGAGGAAATTCCAAGCAGCTTATTTTCTTAGCGAGGCCATTTTCACGTCTTAAAAGCGGGTTTCGGTCATGCGGTATTTGTATGTATATGAAGAAAGAAATAAGGCCAAAAAGGCTACTTTAAGGTGGGAGAGTGTGATAAATTGTGTTAGACCTTATAAAGGATAAGAGAAAGAACATATTAAATTTAATGGAAGCTTGGTTAGGGTAGAGTAAAATTTTGGTTTTATGTAGAGTTTCCTTATATCACTTAAAATTAAACTCTTTACATTTAAGATATTAAAGTAACAAGTATTATTATTTATTGGAATAGAAGGTCAACTAAACATTAGCAGTAACGCAAACACAGGGTTAAAAAATTGGTGCTAGAAAGCACTGATAGTCCACCATACAATCAATTACTTTATGTTAAAAGGAAATAAAAATATCTCGAAAACTGTAGCTTTCAAAGATTTGAACCTTATAACAAAATTTTTGGGTAATATTTACGAATTTAAACCGCATATCAATAGCTGCTTTACTTTTAAAGTCATGAGCTCCCACGAATTTGGCCTTTATGACAAAATTTGTAATCCATATTCGCTACTTGATTTTGTTCCGAAGTTACAATTTTTTTAAATATTTTATCCCTCTTTTCTCCCCTTCAAACCCCCACCGCCCTAACCAAAAGTTAATCAGTTTATGGTCAGCCAATAGAGGATTTTTGTACCAAATTTTGTTAAAATCGATTAAGGCGTTCTTGAGTTATCGTGTATACAGACAGACCGACAGACAACTTTTTTTTTTCGTCGATTAAGATGTTTAAGAAAAATTAGATAAAGTCAAAATTTCACGATTTTAATAGTCCCCCATACCATATTGGTATGGTAGACTAAAAATGTGTTACTCATACCATTATAGTATAACGTCGATATAGGTACGCTTTTAAAAATACCGTTTTTCAAACGTTAAAAAATTGTATACTTTAGCCAAGCCAATAAGATTTGATAATTTTAACAAAATCGGGTGAAAGCAATTTTCGCCACTAAGCAATGTGCAAAACTTCACAAGAGGATCAGCTGCGATTTTAGTGAACACAGTGTTAAATTGGCACTAAATTTAGTAGAATTGTTATTGGAATCAATGAAATTAATTGAAATTGATGTAAAATTTTGGACTAGCTCTTTACTACTTTAGTTAAATGCTCCCTGCAATGAGTTGAATGGCATAGATGCCGTAAGATCCATAAAAAGTAGTACACGGTAAAAAATTAAATTTTTGATTAACTCAATGTTCATTGTGTGAAAGTTTATGACATGGACAAGTTCAAACACTTTGTCAATGGTGTTCACAAAAATTGAGTTTAAAGTGTACAAATCAGCTCAAACTTCCGGCTGACATGCACTCCATTATTTTAAATGTCAAAAAATTGAGCGAAATTTTTTGACATTTGAACTGAATTTATGTGTACATGATTGATTGATATTGAATCAAAATTTCCATTTTTTACATTGTGGGTTCTCTAGAAATATTGCGTATACAGACCGCTTCAAGCTACTGCGAACATAGGGGGAATCAAGTCCAATTTACTCTCCGTGCCGTACGACCGAGGTGGATTCGAAGCACGCTGCAGTGTTATCTTCTGGAAATTAATTTTGTTTTTATTATTTTGTTTTATTTCTGCCTTGCTCGAGAAACAGATGGGTAAGTTCTTAATTGAAATAATACATTTTTAAAACCAAAAATGGATGTCTACGAAGTTGCCGAAAAAGTGCAGATGGTCAAATGGTCAAATCGTCATAACCCAACACACGTTCGATATTGGTCGAGGGAAAATTTGCATTTGTGTTTTGACGTAAGAACACAGTATCCCCAAAAACTAAATGTTTGGGGGGGGGGGGGGGGTATTATAGGAGAACACGTAATTGGGCCATTTTTTATTAACGGCAATTGCAATTTGAATGGTCCTAGATACTTGGATCTACTGCAGCAGCACATTATTCCAACTGCTAGTCAGTTGTTAGGTGTAAGATTTGGTGAAACATGGTTTCAACAAGATGGTTGTTCCGCTCACAATGTTGGCCTTGTTAGGGAATATCTTGATAATGTATTTCCTAATCGGGTTATAAGTACACGGGGAACTATTTTATGGCCAGCTCGATCTCCCGATCTTGCTCCTAATGACTTCTATCTGTTTTTGAAGAAGCTTTTCAAATTATCACCCCTAACATGCTTGGAAACGTTAGAAGGGGTTTTTATAGTAGGCTCGGATATTGTCTAGCCGAGCAAGGAGGACTTTTCGAACATTTGCTTTAATTTTTTTTTGACTGGGAGAATCTTTTTGGTTTTTAGAATGTATTATTTTATTTTGAGAACTTGCTTTTATTTTGTTTCTCCTTATTATTTTCATTGTAACACGTCGTCACTGATAAATCTGAGCAGTTGACAATAAAACGCTCTTATTTATCAGTGACAAAAAATAAGAAAATTACGTTATAAAAATTTGCGTATTTATTGACCAAATTCCGGTTTCATTGACTACGCTCCACACAGCACCGTAGTTAGAGGCGTACTAAATACCAAAGGAAAGTCATGCAAGTGGTGATCGCAAACCTGAGTATTGGTTGCTTCACTGATAGGCGTGCGGTGTCTCTGCATGTACGTACACTGGCAAATTAGACTTCTTCCGCCCTATGTTCGCAGTAGCTTGAAGCGGTCTGTATATAGTATACCTACTACATGCTTAAATATGACACCTTGTTTTTTTAATTACTTTATTGCTTTTAATAAACGCTCCACATCATTCCAAGATTAGTTTTAGAACAATACAAGTTTCCTTAAATCCTAATTTAAAAAAAAACTGATTTTTTTAAAAACAACTAATGTAAAAAAGCGTTTTTACCGTTAACGAAGCGAATTTCCTTTTTAAAATTCAAAAATGCAGAAGAGCTAATTTATTTTAATGAACGTTTTTAAAGTTTTTACAATTTAATGAGGGCGATTTTTAGTGCCAGTGCTTAAAATCATAAAAGTGGAATTATAGCTTTTGTTAATCCTCTTTTTAGCGTTAATAAATTCGGGAAAAGGAAAAAGTCGTGGAAATTTAATACTTAATTTATTATATTTCGTTTAATTTATAGAATATGAATTTTTATTTACCTTTCGGGAAATATCGGAAAGACGATAAAATTCTTTAAGATGTGACGTTAGTTTGTTAAACAGATCACCATTAAAGGCAGACCCAGATTTTATAAGTCAGGTACGGCAGCTCACTCATGTCGCAGGCAGTCATGGGTTTGGTTTGAAGAGTAGACAGGAATAATGAAAAAAGTTATTCTTTTGTATTGTGGGCGCCTCATCAATGTAACAAGGGAATTTGGTGACGCAAGCAAGTAAAAACACTGTTTAAATTAATTAACCTGTAATGTAAGAAAAATGTTTAGTTTTTTACAAGTCATGACTAAAATAGAATCTTAAAACTATACCTAACTCTGGTACCAGTTTGTTAACCTAGCTAGTTTTACTAAATTAAATTGTATAAATAAATATCATCTTGTACGTTCATAACTAAGTTACTATTAAACTCACTAGTAACTATAAATAAAATCTATTTAACCTCTTTCTGCTGGTTTAAATCTTGGCTTAACTTACCATTTAAATCACGGTTAAAATCATAGTTTTAATCACAGCAAATAAATTCACATTAAACGGTTTTCTTTTCATATCACAGCGTCATTTAAAATCGAAAAAGCGAGGATATTGACTAGATCTCAACTTTAAATTAACATAGAGAGATAGCAATGGACACCTTGTGTCAGTGTAAAATACCTGGTAGAGGACACTCAATTATAGTTGTGGTAGTAGGTCTCTCGCACTGCTATGAAGACAGCTTTCACACATCTATTATCTCGGTATTGGGGCAACTACTTGCCTTCGGAGCTCATCTATCATTACCACATGATGTAGATAAATCTGCAATTGCTGAGCTTGGCAAATCGCACGAAGCAAAAGAGACGTAAGTGTATACGTAACCATAAGGGTCTTGGTGCAGTTCTACGTACGGTTCTATGCCAGGGGCCTAAAAGCACATGGTGTGGTTTTAGAACAGAGGCAATATCTTAAGAAATAGATGAAAATTCACGAAAACCTATACTTTTACTGAAAGGCAAGTGAGAAAGACAATAGACCTACCTAGATCTTCTTGGGCCACTTTAATTTAAATAAATTAGATGTTTGAAAATTCGGTTCACCGAATCGGCAAGGTGAGAAATAAAATGGACAGATGACAATGTTGACAAAATTTATTATTATAACTATTGGCATATATTTTAGAGATGTTTTGATATCTATACTAATAAAAGAACGGTAGTCAACGTCAATTATAAACGCACAAGTCAAACCACTTGACCTGCAGTTTTGAAAATGTAAGAACACATTGCGCTTGTGACGTAGAAAAGAATTTTTTTTAATTTTACCCCTACGTGAAACTTATACATCCGGTAAGTATCGTATCGTGATCCGTGAAGTATCCAAACCAATTTACCTATTCTTTGGTTGCAATTTGTGATTTATAAATATTTGGTCGTTTGAATAAAGTAAGTACGTTACGTAGGTATGCATTTAGGATGTGCTTTATACCTTTTTTTAAAAGGTCACTTATCTGCTTCCGATACTGACGAAGAATGTTTGCACTTAAAAAATTTTGAATGTCAATTCGAAAAAAGGAAATTACCGGAAAATACACAACTTAGCATTAATTCGTATACGCATAGGGATAAGTGTTGAAATTTACTAGACACTTAAAGTAAATATTTCAACGCATCGGTATCAGTATACGTAACGCGTTCGAAATAAAGCCAAAATACATATATTTTTGACTTATTTATGCGACGTTTCGAACGATGCCCGCTTTTTTGAAAGGTGCGATGACAGAACTGCCGATTGAAATCGTTGCGTATGTTTGTGGGTCCGTAACGATACGTACATCCTTCCGTACGCAACAAGATTCTGTCATCACACCCGTCAAAGAAGCAGGCATCGTTCGAAACATGGCATGTACAAGTCAAAAATGTAGTGTGTTTTGACTTTGTTTTGATCGCGTTACGTATACCGATGTCGATGCGTTAAAATATATTATATATATATATTAAGTGTATATTATGTTGCTTTATGTCTCTATTGTATTGTCAGCGGAACCCTAAACACATAATAAATTTGAAGTTTGTCAGATGTGTAGAAGTAAGTCAAAATTGCCTTACAACTAACAGCAAACAAGTACGCAGAAAAACAAACAAATTCAGTATGAAGTTAAATAAATCATGTAAACAACGTCTAAATGTCTTATTTACAAAAGTGGAAAACGAGATAAATCCTAAAAAGTATTACAAAAGGCCTAATGAAGTAATTTTACCTTCATATGTTTAGATACTTTAAATAATAAGATTAAGTAGCATATGATCTTAAAGCAAAGGTGCCTATAAACCCAACCCAACAATTTTTTACCAAATATTTAAACCTCTTGAGATATGTGTTTTTAAAAACTTTTTTTAATAAAAATTTACTTTTTAATTTTTTACCAAATATTTAAACCTCTTGAGATATGTTGGTTTGGGTTTATAGGCACCTTTGCTTTAAGATCATATGCTACCTAATCTTATTATTTGAAGTATTTAAACATACAAAGGTAAAATTACTTCATTAAGCCTTTTGTAAGTTCTTTTTTGTAGATAAGACATTTAGATGTTGTTTACAAGATTTATATAACCTCATACTGTATTTTTTTGTTTGTCTACTTGCTTGTGTGTTAGTTGTAAGGCTTTTAAAGAAAAAGCTTTTATTAAATACACTCAAACATAATAAAAGCGATAGGCTCAAATTAAAAATTTTAACTTTGGGTATCGTATATCGGTCACATCGACGGTTCACCTAAGAAACAGTTGTATTACTCTATAACCTAAGGACATTTTCAAAGGCTTGGCAAGCACGGCAATCTCATCGGTTCTCGGCTTCTTCAGATAAAACCATTATGTTTATCATTCGAATAGAAGAAGAATTTAGTTCTTCTTTAGTAGTTCCCTCTTTTTCACCGTAAAGTTAAAATTTTTAATTTGCGCCCTTCGCTTTTATTATGGTATAAAAAAACAAGATATAATAAAAACTTGTTCTCTAAAAGTTTTTTTTAATAAAAATTGTTTTTTTAATTTTTAGATTCGTACCCTAAAATGTCCATTTTGAATCCGCTATATTGATATTTTCAAATCTGATGAAAAATTCATAAATATCCCCTTCCCGAAAAACACCTGTATGCCAATTTTGATTTAAATCGAACAAACTAAATCTTTTCCCCCCTCCACTTCTCTCGTTAAAGGGAAGTGTGTAACTAATAATACCATATTATTGTATTGTCGCGGGAGCTATAAACCCATACCAATTTGAACACGCACCCTTAATTTTTAGGTTTGTAGCCTTAATCGTCAATTTTATATCCTCCATATTGAAATTTTCAAATCTGATCAAAAATTCATAATCCCCCTTCTTAAAAACCCCTGTATGCCAATTTTGATTGAAATCGAACAAACTAAATCTTTTTCCCCTTGGGTACGTAAGCATATTATTTTATTTTCACCGGAACTATAAACGCATATCAAATTTAAACACAATCGGATGTGGATGTCAGTTAAAATTGGTTAGCAAAACAAAACGTCCATCTTGAATCCGCTATATTGAATTTTCAAAATCTGATCCCTATAAAATCCCCCACATACCAACTTTGATTGAAATCGGACAAACTTAAAGGTTTCCCCCCTCCACTCCCCTCGTATGGGGGAGGGGTGCCTAATAATGACGTATTATTGTACTGCCATCGCAATGATGAATGCATGCCAAATTTGAAGGCAATCGGATGTGTATAAGTTAATTAAAATTGGTTAGCAAAAGATGACTAAAAATCATCCATCTTGAATCCGCCATATTCAATTTTCAAAATTTGATTAGAAATTCGTTATCTACATCCCCAAGTGCCCCAATACACCAAATTTTAACAAAATCGGGCGTACTTTAACTGTACCTCCCTCTACCCCCTTCGAGTAGTGGGGAGCTTTCAATTTCATCACACTATACTCTTTTGTTGTCACCGCAACTATATAAGCGTGCCAAATTTGAAGCCGATCGGATGTCGGGAAGTTAGTCAAAACTAAGTTGAAAGATTCCACCCGAACAAACATATCTAGTTTGTTACATATATACATAGATACGCGACCGAAAAGTGTCATTAACACATTTTACTGGATTCTGTAAATTTCCAGAGTCAACTGGTAAAGTGCAATTTTCCGGTCTACTAACGTAAATGTTTGTGGTACGAGTCCACAAAAAATCGTTTCTAATATTTATAAAAGCTTTTCACGCATTTTCATGGTTGCGAAAAAACGTCGGGAAAAAAGAAAAACGTTTTCCTTTACGTTATCAATATTTATCTTGAGATTTCCCAAGAGATCAAGTCGCCATCTACGGTTGTATTTGCAATTTCGAGATATTGGTTGCGTATTTTAGCTTGATAGATACGGCAATTTTGTATGTAAAATGTTAGTTGACGTCACAAGGGAAAAATGTAAGGCAAGAGTCTTTCAATAATTTTGGTCTTGCGGTTAGCTTCTTTATTAAATTAGAGTTAGAAAATATTGTAAGTAAATGTATTTTCAAAAGTTTTAAAATATTTTGTTAAAACCAACTTAAATTAAATAAAATTAAAAAAATTCACTTCTCAATGTGCCAAATATATTGAAGTTCCCAATCAAAAAGCAGTGATCTGAATGTTTAATTATTATTCTTGATTTCGAAGTTAAATTGTCGAAAAAAATTGATCGCTTTCTCCAATGAAATAATAACAACCACCTACTCTGTTTAAAAAAATATATATAGGGTCTACGGTCAGTCCCCACCATACATCATTAAAAAAAATATTTTAACTTTGTTTTACTGGAAATATCAACACGCCAGGACGAATCTGTGTCAGGTAACTTGGATAAGTACTAGTGCGGAACGATGCCTATTTGTGAGTGATTTAATGTTGGAAATCAAAGTGTATGATGGTGTTTAATGATGTACGGTGGAGGGTGACCAGTAAAACCACTGATGGGTCCACGCTGGTTACCCAGGGCGAAACATCGTTTATTCATTTCTCTTTTCACTTTGGTCCTTTGTGTGTTCCTTGTGGGATGCTCATCCAAGTTCGAATTATCGTTATTTCCACCCAAGATCTTTTGATCTTTTATTTTTTAGTTTCTTTTTATTTGAAGTAACCGATTTGGAGGTTTCTTTAACTTCTTTTTTGTTTTAAAAAAAAAATCTTATTTTATTCGAATGGTATTTTCTTTCTACATAAAAAATCTCTTTTACGTCTAGTTTAAAAAATTACGTTTGGGCCCTGAAATATATCAAAAACACATTTTTTAATGTAAAAATATAAAGCAAATGACTTTAAAAAAAAATTGGTGTAAAAGAACCCACCACTATGAAGGAATTAACCGATTTCAAGTGATTTAAAAATAAGTTTCATTGTTTTTAATAAGTCACGGGGTTTCGAAGATATGACCCAAAAATTACCAAATTGGCAGAGGATTTTATAGATAATCTTAAGAATGTCAAAAGTACAGATAATAATTTTATTATTATTTCTCTAGGAAAAAGTTAAATCTTTAGGAGTACCCACATATTCAACGGCTCTGGGGGGGGGCTTGAGCTCCGCCATTGAAAAAACAATGCTATAAAATATAAAGTATGTAATGCATTACAAAATATTAAATTTGAGAAAGAAAAGTTATTTGAATAAAATTTGGAATTTTATTTTAAAAAAATTAAATTTGGAAAAGTTAGAAAACTTTTTAAAACCGTCAAATAAAAATTAAAAATTTTCTCCACCGGCATATTATCTATAATATAGAATAACCTTCACAATAGCGAAGATCGTCTGACGATAAACTGCAACAAAATCAACAACCTAAGAGATGCTGATGACACTCATAATTGCGGACATGCTGGAGGGTCTGCAAGAGTTGGCGGATCAAGTTCCAGTAAAAAGTCCGAAATTTGGGCTTTACTTGAACGTTGGCAAAACAAAATGATGATTATAGCCAAAGAAAAAAATGGCCTACAGGTTAAACGTGTCGATTCGTATACAAATACTTAAGTTGACAGCTCAATAAAGGCCTTAGGTTGTCACGATCTGAATACAACTCTCCGAACTCAAGTGCTTCGTTGTTATGTGTTTAGCATATTATATTACGACGTATGGAAGCATGGACACTAACTGATACCATGTGCAAGAAGTTAGAGGCATTCGAGATGTGGTGTTATCGTAGTAATTATTAGGATATCTTGGCTGGACAGAGTACGTAACGTAGATACTCTCCTCAGAGTGAATAAGGATCTCGGAGAAAAAACGTCAACTTAAATATTTTGCCCACACCTTAAGAAATGACAAATAGGTATGAACTCTTAAAATTGATAACGGAAAAATGGTTCTGTGCGCACAGAGATTGAAATTTGATCAGAACGGGATGTACCGTTTTTAATTTAATACCTGTCGAGGCATTAGCCAGAGGTGCAGCTGTTTAACAGTCGTTTGTATCTACCAAAGGTATAGTGCCTAAATTTGTGTGTTTGTTACAAATTATAGCATTCAGTTTTCTTTAGCACTTATGATGAATCTTTTTGCCAATCTGGCGTGTCTTGTGCCAAAACTCGAAAACCACTTGAGGTATAAAAAAGAACTGCTGTTTGAAGGTGGTGGACAATGTTGAACTTAACAGTAAACTAGAGTTTCGAACTTCCATTATTTTAATTTTTTTAATTTTCCACAACGATTCGATTGCAGATACATAAGCAATCGAAAATAGTTTACTCTATAAAATAGAACTTTGCCTTTTTTTAAACTGACATTGGAACCTATTTTTCTCATGAGCATATCTTTTTTTTACATTTATTGGTTTAAAAACAAATCGGGCATTTTATTTTTTTACATGAAAAAATGGGTTGTTTTATATATTTTAGGGGCCAAACGTAATTTCTTAAACTAAAAGTAAAAGAGATGTTTTATGAAGAAAGAAAATACAAATCGAATATAGTATAGTAGACAGTAGCGTTTATGATGTTTTTACAAGGCGAGTTTAAAATGGCCGTCAATTACTTCCATTTTTTTTATTACAATAATAGCTTAAATAATTTAAAGAATAAAAATAAAATGTATTGCAAGGGTACTTTGATGGGATGATTTATCCCAGTAGGCGTAAAAATTGTTTTTCTTCTTTTCAGAATGAGCAAAAGAAAATTAACTCCAAGGGAGCTTGAACAAATCGCTGAAAATTTGGACTTGTCAGAGACTGATACTGATCCTTATCGTAACAGTGAGGATGAAGATTCAGACTAGTATCCTTCGGGTTCCGAATCTGAACATGCATCTGAAGGCGATATGCAGACTTCAAGTTCCGATGATGACGTTATCGAGCCTGAAGGTAACGAAGTTTTTCTCGATAGTTATCCAGATACAACGTTCCAAACACATCGACAATTCTTCAACCAGTGCCTACACCATCTTCTGGATCAGACAACATAATCTGGAATTCAGTGCCGCAGAACTATACCCCAAGAATTCAACTCCCCACTGCTAGGAATACAGAAATTCTTTTAAACTCTATAAATAGTCAATCTACAGAAATTGGTATTTTTATAAAGTTATTTCCAAGAAGCTTGTACATATTTATATCGCAATGTACTAATGAGAGGTTAACCATTTTGGAAAAGAAAACTAAGAAAAAAGTTAAACAAACAGACTCTTCAGAAATTATGATGGTAACTGGTGTTATGATGGTAATGGCTTATAACACGCTTCCAAGTTTGAGTTGCTATTGGTCAAAACATACCTCCATGGGTAATACTGCAATAAAAAATGCAATATCACGTGACCGTTATAAACTACTTATATCCAAATTATACTTCAATAGCCCTGAGAAACCAGCAGATTGTTCCAAGATTTATTATATCGAGGAGCTTCTGGAGTGTTTCAACATACATATCAAAATGCAAGAACGGATTCAGTTTATCAGCCTATAGATGAAAGTATGGCGAAATTCAAGGGCAGATCGAGTCTAAAACAGTATTTGCCCTTGAAGCTCTTCAAACGTGGAATAAAGTTATGGATAAGAAGCGACTCTCTTAGCGGTTATGTTTATGACCTCGATGTGTATAGTGGAAAGCAGGATGGGCAAGCAGATGGAACAGTAGGGAAAAGGGTTGTTAGAAAACTTACCAGCTCAATTACAAAAACTGATGTCGTAATATGGTTCGACCGATTTTTTACATCTTTGACATTGATGAAAACCTTGCCATATGCTGCAGTAGGAACTTGTATTGGTACGCGAAAGAACATACCAAAGAGCCAGGGTAAATTAGAGAAGAATGAATCAACATTTCTATGCACAAATGACGGGATTACGTTTACTAGATGGCTCGATACCAAAGAAGTTTTGGCAATTAGCAACTGTCATGGGGATCAGCGTACATTTGTTGACCGAAAGCAAAAGAATGGCGAAAAACTTGCTGTTGAATGCCGCGTGATCATCGCCTTCTACAACAAATATATGGGAGGGGTCGATTTGACCGATCATTTAGCTGGCCTATATGAATTTGACCGCAAGTCTACCAAGTGTTAGAAAAAAGTTTTTTACAAATTATTAATGATAACTGCTCTTTTCTTTTATTATTTACAATGAAGTGAGACGTAAAAAGATTCCATTTTTGGAATTCCTGGTAGCCTTGGCAGAAAGTCTTATTAAACAACGGAAAAGCAAAGCCTGGGTGAAGAGATGTTCAACTTCCGGAAGACCATCAAAGCGGCAAAAAACAATGTTGAATGTTGGTGACCATATGCCGATTGTCGAGCAGAAACGGAGAAGGTGCATAAGATGTTCACAAATGGAGATGGAGAAACGGACAAGAACTGTTTGCAGGGCATGTAGTATGCCATTATGTAATGACTGTTTCACCCCTTTTCATATGTAAAATCATGTAATATTTTGACTAAAATTATTTGCTCAACTTATTTTTGTGTGTTTTTTCAAAACTGGTGGGAAATATTGACCCAACGCAATGGACTAATGGGACCATATGTCCCACTAAAAAAAACTTAAATACGTTAAGAAAAATTTGACAAAATTACAAACATCACTAAAAGCTTCCCAATTTCAAAATATGGAACCGCAAATCAAATAATAATCTTAACGAAAAAAACAAAAATACGTCTTGAAAGGGATAAGAAGAATTTTAATAAAAATCATCTTAATACAATCTTTTGTTGGATTTAAGAGGAAGTTTTCAATTTAGAAGAAAAGAAAATTAAAAAGTTTAAACTCAATTTGAAACACTGTAGAATAAGTTAAAATTGAGGTTATATGTCACTTTAATTAAAGCTTACCCTGTCACATGTCACACAACGATTTAGATGAAGAATAATAAAATAGGGAGTAGATTAATTTTGTATTTATTTAAAAGGTGTTTTTATTTTTAAAATATATTAGAAAACTTCAATGCAAGTTTTCTTTACATTTCTGTCACTGTCCAAATGTCAGTATAAAAATATTAGCGCTGCATTCAATCACAGACAGCAAGTTCAGATCTTTTACCTCTGCTTGCACCTTGGCTTACACCAACCTCTATTTAAAATGATTGGGCTTTGAGTAAGGAAAGTTTTTTTTACTGATCTTTTAGATAACCTCAATGTTTAACTTTCAGTTTGTAAATAAATTAATAGTTGTTTTGGATTTTTTTGATTGGTATATTTTTCGTGCATAATCAGTGACCTTCACTTATGTTTGTTTTGCCTCGTAGTGCCCTCATAAATATATTTTTTATGCTGAAAACGGGTTCAAAATATGGCGTTTGTCTAGACAAAATAGGAGGTGTTTTATTGGGTAATGAACAACTTGGGATATTAAATAAGGTAAATTAATCCTTGTAAAAACGGTTACTTAGGAAAATTATCAACGAACTTATTACCAAATGCCACAAAACAATCTTTTTGGAGGCTATAAATTTAAACCACCCCCCTGAGGTGGTCTAAAAAATCACCAACTTTATAACCTCAAACACAAATAATGAAGCTATTATGTGGCAAATTTTTTGGCGTATTCGCCATTTGCCATTTTGAAACCTGTCAAAAAAATTAGTTTTACGGCATTTTCTTCTAAAATATGGTGAATTTTGAGAAAAAAAAGTAGTTTTTCAGTGGTATTTTGCAATAAAAATACAAAATAATCAATAACTTTGTGTCTTTTCTGTATGGGTAAGTGTTTTTTGAAAATTGGTTTTAAAATTTAGTACCCCCCACAGGTGTAAACATTTAGACCTGTGGGGGGTACTATTTTAGATCTTAGTAAATCCCACTGTTAAAGTTTTAATGTTTACAGTATTGCCATATTGTAATGCTTTACGTTTAATGTGACAATTTTGCAGTGTTAGCCCCTTTTCTTTTGAGGTCCGATATTTTAAGGTCTCGCGCTTCGACTAGTAGGGTAAGCTGACAAAGGTTGGGGTGGGATATTGGCTAATTTCTAGATTTGTTGCTTTCACCTAGGACGCATTTGTGCAATAGTTTTTGGTGCCATATATAAATAAATAAATTAATTAATTAATTAAATTTTGTGTGTGATTAGGTATTAAAACCGTTTTTTTACGCAAAGTGACCACTTTGCATACTAATTTACGTACAGAAACTCTTTACGCACGCTTTTTTTCTTTTGATGTTTACTTTTTCTGAACGATTTTTGCGTAATTTTATATTTATATTTTTTATATAAAAAATTTTAGCTAAATTTAGACTACTAAAATATGGAATAGGTACCTCTTTGAAAATAATTTCAACGACTCTTGTGATGTAAAATAAGGCAAAAATAAAATCCTGCGCCACGCCATCCACGCTGTTTTTATGTAAAATTATAAGACATATTCAGTTTTGAAGTAATATTATTTCCGGTTCTACAAAATATAAAGTTAACTTTTTTTACACGCTATTCTTGATATCAGGAAAAAGAAAATAATTCCCATTGGTCGATACCGCCGATTTCTCCCACAAATGATACAAATCACAATATTTTAATAGAAATTGCCATCTTCTATTTCTCTCACTAAAAACCAGTGGAAACAAATTTTATTAAAACTCGTTGTTATTAGTGTCATTTTCGAGGGAATCGGTGGCGTCGACCAATAGGAACTGTGCGTTTTAGGGAGATAATTGTGTTCTCCCTGATTTCAAGAATAGCTACACTGGAAAAAATTGTTCTTAACATGCGCGCAAAGTGTATTTCCCGCACATAAGGCTTATCCGAACTCCGCTCCGCGTCATTTATCTGTGCAACAAAAATTTGAATTTAGTGCAACAAAAACTCCTTGGAAAATAATAACCACTCTTTATTTACAAAATTTGTCGTCACCCGACAAATCTGATAAAAAATTCATAATCCCCCTCCCTAAAAACCCCTGTATGCCAATTTTGATTGAAATCGAACAAACTAAATCTTTTCCCCCTCCTCTTCCTTCGTTAGAGGGCGGTGGTTTCCTAATAATATCATATTATTGTGTTGTCGCTGGAACTATAAACGTATACCAAATTTGAATACACACCCTTATTTTTTAGATTTGTACCCTTGATCGTCCATTCTGAATCCGCCATATTGAAATTTTCAAATCGGATCAAAAATTTATAATCCCCGTCCTTAAAAACCCCTATATGCCAATTTTGATTGAAATCAAGCAATCTAAATTCTTTGCCCCCTCCACTTCCCTCGTTAGAGGGAGGTGGTTACCTGAGAATACCATATCATTGTATTTTCACCGAAACTATAAACGCATACCAAATTTGAACTCAATCGGAGGTGTATAACTTAGTTAAAATTGGTTAGCAAAAGATGACCAAAAATCCTCCTTCTTGAATCCGCCATATTGAATTTTCAAAATCTGATTGGAAATTCCTTATCTCCATCTCCAAGTGCCGCAACGCACCAAATTTCAACGAAATCGGGCGTACTTCAACTGTACCCTCCTCCAACCCTTTCGAGTAGGGGGGAGCTATCAATTTCATCATACTTCATTCTTCTGTGCAACTATATAGGCATGCCAAACTTGAAGTCAATCGAATGTCGGAGAGTTAGTCAAAATTAAGTTGCCAGATTCCACCCGAACAAACATATCTCGTTAAGCTTTTAAAATTGTACTTTAAGTGTTTAAAAAAAAAACAATTGAACCATAATTTTAACATCAAATTTTGGATAAAAAGCAATTGTGACTAATAGCCTCCTTCCCCCTCCGTCTACATTTGAGCCTAGGTCCGCGCTTGTAAGCACCTGTTTCCTTGTATCAATTATAGTCACATTTTTACTTCAAATTAAGTTTTTTATTATTTATCCTTAAAAACACCCCCCGAAGCCAATTCCTGGGTGCGCCACAGTAAAAAAGTAACATAATTTTAAAGTAAATTAGCATTGCGATTTTAATAAAAAATGGGTTTGCTGAATTACGTTTATTAAAGTGAAACGATGAAAATTTTTAAAAAAAAATGGTCTGATAAGAACCAATTCTGGTAGAACAAGAACTCTCAATAACAACACAACTTAAACATTTAGGAAAAGAGTTTATCAGGGTCATATCTGTATAGATATACCAAGTTATACTTTAAAGGAAAAAAGTATTTATTGATTTTAAACAACTTATCTTACTGCTCCAGTTTGACCTTACGACATACTATTCTCTAAAGCACAAATTATTAAATTTTCACTAGCTTTCATCTGAACAAAGACGGAGCTCTCATAGGAGCTTATTGTTTGAAATACATATTTAAATTGTTGTTAGCTAACTATTTCATTTTGGGTACATTATTGAATTCAGTAACACTGCGACAATAGGTAGCCTTTCGGAAATGCTTGCGGTGTTTGTATGTTGGGGCATTGTTAGCAATATTAATGCATATTGTAATGCGGTTATGATTGTAAATGCAAAATTGCGCCTTTAATTAGCAAACTGGTAAATCGTTTTGGCAAACAAAAAGAAATTTAAAATAATGCTGCTCTTACATGGATAATTACGAAGGCGTAGAATGACCACACCAGTTTAATTTTGTGTTACTAACTCAAAATATTAAAATTTCATAATATTATCTCGAAATTTTAAAATTTCGTCTTGTATCTCGAAACTTTAAAATTTCGTGTTACTAACTAAAAATTTTAAAATTTCGTGTTACTAACTCAAAATTTTAAAATTTCGTGTTATTATCTCGAAATTTTAAAATTACGTGATATTACTACTATCTCGAAATTTTAAAATTTCGAGATAATAATACGAAATTTTAAAATTTCGAGATAATAACACGAAATTTTTGAAATTTCGAGTTAGTATGACCACACCAGTTTAATTTTGTGTTACTTACTCAAAATATTAAAATTTCATAATATTATCTCGAAATTTTAAAATTTCGTCTTGTATCTCGAAACTTTAAAATTTCGTGTTATTAACTCAAAATTTTAAAATTTCGTGCTACTAACTCAAAATTTTAAAATTTCGTGTTATTATCTCGAAATTTTAAAATTACGTGATATTACTACTATCTCGAAATTTTAAAATTAGATAGATAGTAACAGGAAATTTTAAAATTTCGAGATAATAAAACGAAAGTTTTAAAATTTCGAGTTAGTATCACGAAATTTTAAAATTTCGAGATAATAATTCGAAATTTTAAAATTTCGAGATAGTAACACGAAATTTTGGCCCAAGCTTTTGAGATGATATCACGAAAATTTAAAATTTCGAGATAATAACACGAAATTTTAAAATTTTGAGTTAGTAACCCGAAATTTTAAAGTTTCGAGATATAAGACGAAATTTTAAAATTTCGAGATACTATTATGAAATTTTAAAATTTCGAATTAGTAACACGAAATTTTAGAAATGAAAAAAAAATTAAACTGGTGTGGCCCTTCTACGCCTTCGTAGATAATAAAGTTAATAAGCAGCTTTAATTTACACACCTGTAAAAAAATAGTTTACCTAACACGCTCGTAAAGTGACTTTTTCGTACTTGATTGCTGGCTGAATTCCGCTAACGTGTCATCATCACCCTATTTAATTTAACGGAACTAAAACAAACAAACAAAGCATTTTTATGATATGACAGACTGACAGAAAAACTCATTTTTTTAAAATAATTGATCAAGGTCTTTTGATCCATCTTAGCCTCGCCCAATCAGCATTTTTTTATCTGTAAGACCGTAAATACAGAATCCTGTACTTTTCAGCAGATTATAAAGAAGGTACCTGTAAAAGTATAAGGTCACTGTAACATGACTCTTAAAAAGAGGTAACGTTCGCAGCAGTGAGAAATGACGCTTAATTTCAATTGGGCAGTTGGCTAATTATGCACACACTTGTGCATTTTTGTTTTATTAGAGATATCGGATATGATGTTTATCATTTTTTTGCTATTGTAATGTATCTTCATAAAGCAAAATTACTAATTATAGAGCTCTTTTGATTTAAAATTGTTGTATTATTGGGTCTGAAACACTCTTCTACAGTACTTTAAGGGCCTAAAGTACTTTGCGGAAATTCTGCTCTATAGTAACTCCGTATAAATATTCTTACAGAAAGAAGCAGAGCTTTTATTGCATATTCCTGTAAACTGTTGCTGTAAGAACATTTTTACAACAATATAATCATCGCTAAATTGCGATGAGTTTTTCGAAACCGTAACACAGCAAACTGGTAATCTGGTAACATTTATAAGGCACTTACATGCCAGAACTGCTCTGTAGTACCTACATAAAAATTGTTAGTTGGGCGGCATTACCTCTCCCTAAAATTACACTTTGGATTGGAGTTAACTTTATTTAATAGTCACATTCTAAACTTACACCAACTTGAAACACAGCATTACAGAGAGAATATTTCACGTTATTTGTCTTAGTAGTTGTTGGCTCAATTGTGTTCCTTATTTCCATTGTCTTGTATCATGTCGTTTCCTTTATGTTTCCTTCATATTCTGTTCAACAAACTAACATGCATAATTTTGTACGAAATTCACAATTAAATTGAATAGGTCAGTGCTCGTAATTTAGTAATAAGTTTCAGTAGTTGACCAAACAACTTGTAAATGCGTAATTAAAATTGATTTTTTTGATAAATCTATTATTTTATATTTACGTGATCTTTTAAACTTTACACTTGCCCATATATATGTTAAATGGGTCACATGGTTTCCATTAGCTAAGTGTTTTCCCGAATTTTGGTCAACATTGCTTAGGTCACTTCGGATTGTTTCGACTGGATTGGCTTTGTACAAAATTTTAATTAATTTATGAAGCAGATAGGCATCTTTCCACAGAAAATCACAATCCTCTTCTATAAAGGGGTGCTTGCAAAAAGTTTGTGTGTTTTACATTATCATTAGTAAGCAGTCCTTTTTTTCCTAACTAGCAGCGATGTTAATTCCTTTTAGTAGGCAATTCTTGTTCCGCATGTTTTTGGAAAATAAGAATTCGGAATAGGATGAACCTTTGCAAAATTGTTTTTTGAACAATTTCCTCCCAGCTTATTTAAATACTTTTTATTATTTTCGAAATATCCTTTCACTCAAAGTCAAATTTATAATTTTTGAAATTTAATTAAGCATTCGTAATCCTCCCACCCACCTCGATGGCTGTAAAATTTGCTTGACAATATAGAAAATTTCGCAACCACTAGCACAATAATTTCGACTTTAGTTGCTGATTTGAGACTGTATTTTGTTTGAATTAATACCTCATAGCACAAATTTTGACGAACTAACTTCATACTTTCAACCCTCTTCTCTCACCCTAAATTATTATTTAAGAAAAAATATAAACAAAACACTGTTTTAGATTTCAGACTCTATTGCCTTTAGTTTGATACTTTACAACTTATACTTATGTAATAAGTAATTGTGAGTTATTAACACCACCTTCAAAACAGGATTCCCTTTCTTTATTAAACCCCGGTTAAGGATTCAAAAAGTGTCAAACACGTGTTTACTTATTTTATTAGTTAGGTTTTATACCAATTTTGATTTTATTTTTAAGATACACGAAATCATTTTCAAATTCCAACCCTTCCCTATTTTTACATTCCTAGTCTTAAAACTTTTAAAAATCTCTTTTTAGTGAGCGCCTACAACAACAGAAACCAAAACTATCTTCTAATTTTTGTAGATTAACTGCTATACACTGTAGGTGCGTAAATGTTAGTACGCTTTTTTATATATATGTAGATATATTAATGTAACACATATCGGACAAAACGTTTTTATTTCTCACTTCATTGCGACCAGACCTTAAACCTCTAATGAAGAATCCAGACACCTACAGACCTGTTTCATCCTTATTAGGAATCATCAGGGGGTTGTAGCTGGTAGTTGAATCTACACAGGCAACCGTGCACGGCTCTCTTATTTAAAACAAAAAGTGTGTAATCCGCAGAGACGTGATACCTGTGTACGTGACCTGTCGAATAACAGAGGTACCACGTCTGGATATTCCATTAGACATTGGAGGCCTGGTCTTAATGAAATGATAAACAAAGACGCTTTGTCCGATATGGTACGAGTGATATTTTAATTTTTATTTGCGACAGGTTTCTTCCTATAACCTGCTGAAAGGTACACGATTCTGTATTTACGGTCTTCTGCACTTTTCAATTTTGGTGGTTTTGTTTCTCAATTTATTCGACAGGTGGCGCATACAGGTACGACCCGTCCGTCTTTGTTTTAAATTCGAGAGGTGTGCATGGTTGCCTATGTAGCTTCCAGGTACAATCCTATGATTCCCTGGTGACTCCTAATAAGGATAAAACAGGTCTGTATGTGTCTGGATTCTCCATTAAGACATTGGAGGCCTGGTTGTAATAAAGTGAGAACAAAAAACGCTTTGTCCGATTTGCCACGAGTGTTATTTTAATTTTTATTTCCGAACACGAAATTTGCTTTGTTGCTTTTTATCTATATATACTTTCCCCACCACTTTTACGACAATACTCAAAAATCTTAGTAAAGCCTAAAAGCCGCCACTTTGGGCTTACATGCCCAATGTAATAAAAAGAACGTATTAATTTGGATATTTGAGACGCTTCTTCGGGCCCATTATTCTCCGTAAGAGTTTTACTTCCAACATAACTTCCAAACGCCTCCACGGATTTGCATAGTTCTTTTATAGTTGGATTCAGAAGTACCCCGTGATGGTTCCGTTTTATGAAAAAAGTATATTTCCAAGACCATTTTCACGACAAAATTGAAAAATCCCAACTTATCCCGAATCAACTTGCCTCTAAATCGGCTTAACCAATTTTCATAATTCTATTTTTGTTGGATTCAGAAGCGTCCCGTAGTGTATTATTAAAAAATATACTTTTTATGACACACCTTAAAAGACCATTAGAAAAGAATAAAAGTGATCATTTTGGGTTGTCATGCGTAATATAAAAGTAGTGTATACTTGTGCCGTATTTCCGAGCCCATTGTACCCTTTAAAGTTTTATTTCCATCATAACTCAGAAACGGCTTAACCGATTTTTACAGTTTTTTTTAATTCGATTCAGGAGCGTAAAATAAAAAGACGGTAAAAATAAATCTTTTTAACCAAAACTTTTAAACTTAACTTTTAATTTTACATAAAATCCAACTTTCATGAAGTCGCCGCCTTAAAATGACTATCGTAGTAGACTACTTATGGACACTGACTTCGAAAAAATTGGATTTTGCGTAAAATTAAAAATTATTATATTTTATACCCTTAATGTATTTTTTTTAATTCGGTTAATTTTTTTGTTAAAAAGTTTTTATTCGGACGGCCGCTCGGCGACCTGTATCCGAGAGAATATTTTTGTCTTTATCGCAGCAACTTTTGGAGCCGACCCATACTTATTCGGATTTTAGAATCGGACATTGGCGAATGTAGAAAATTTGCTGCGCCATATGTAAACATACAATATATTATAAAATCGGAAATATAAATAGTTGGAGAAGGCGTATTTAAAAGAGTTTTAAGTAATTTTTATCTTCATCTGCAAATATGGTGTGACAAGCAACAATGGCATAAGTTTTTTGTTACCTACCCGGAAAACTTTGTTTTTTCTCGGCATTCTTGGATGAGCTAAACCGCTTGGAAATAAATTACAAAGTTTAAACAAGGTGCACATCAGTGCACTTTAAACTAAACTCAATCTTACCAAACTTTGTAATAAAGTGGATTTAATATTATGCATATTTTAAATACACAGTTTATAAAGAGACTAAAAGAGCCGCGCTTGTCTCGAAACTATAATCCAGAATTATCTTCTTTAACCGCACACCGAGTGGCTTAGCAGCTGAATATTTAACAGAACCCATGCAAATGTCAAATTTGCATTGTAAATGCCGCCCCGATGACAGTAATTTCCGTTTTAGATTTATAACTAATTAGAGTTTGGAAACTGACATTGCTTGTACAGCTTTAAAAAGCAATAAAAAGTTTGTTTGGCAATTTTTAATTTAACGTCATTAAAACTTTTCTCTTTTGTTTGGTTCGTTCTCTCAAAAAATTTTATAAGCTTTCTAATGAAAAGGTCCAAATTAACGAAAAGCTTTCGTTTCATTGTTCAGATCTCACTCGTCGGTGAGTTGTCAGTGAGGAATATCAGAAGATTACTATTGCCACAAAATTTGTTCATAGCGACAACTCCGATGTAATACTATAGGCCTTTTATTGGCTCCTGCTTTGGTAACCTTTGGTCCAATAAAGAAAATCAAAGTTAATAGAGACGGGATACCAGGATACATTTTGAAAGGCTGTAGTGATCACTTTATTAAACCACTCCAATTTCTGTTTAACCTAATATTAAAAACCAAAACATATCCCAAAAAGTAAAGTTTTACCCACATATAAATCTGGAAGTAAGCAGAATATAAAAATTATTGTTCTTTTAGTATAGTCAAGTCACTCTGGAAAATGTTTGAGCTAATTATTTTTGATCTATTGTTTAATAAAGTGTCTGGTAGTATTTCATCGCACCAGCATAGATGTTTCCCTCATCGGTCAACTTTTACTAATCTAACTACATTTCGTCAATCAAGCCATAAATCAAAAATCCCAGGTAGATGTTATATACTCGGATATGGAAAAAGCTTTTGACAAGGTCAGACATTGTGTTATTATTAAATCATTAGAAGACTTGAATATCCCTCTTTTTTAGTTGATTTAATTCAGTTTTATTTGAGTTATAGATATCAATATGTGGAAATAAAAGGCTGTAAATCCTATATTTTTAAAAGTCCCTCTGGGCTGCCGCAGGGATTTAACTTAAGACCACTGCTTTTTTTGGACAACCGATAACAAAATTAAGTGCAATATAAAAAATGCCATTGCACTTCTGTTTGCTGACGACTTTGAGTGTTATTTAAAAAATAATTCTGTTGGGGACTGTGTGACTCTGCAGAGTGGTATATATCGAAAAAGGGGTTGTGATAATGATTATTTATTGGGAATTTTTAATAGACTATCTTACTTTTGTGTACTATGTTTAACATTCTAAAGGAGAACATTGACTACCCTACAATTTTTTATCTTGCACATCCTAGAATAAATCTTTATAAAAATTCTCCTATTTAAAAAATGTGCCATATATTCAATCTATATCGTTCTGATATTGAAATAGATATCCTAAACCTTAAACAGTTTAAAAAAATAATTGAAGCTAAGTTTCGATCTAATAAGTAATTATTTATAGACTTATAATTGTAACTTAGTTTAATGTCGTCCATTGTAGGTAGATGGCAGTGGAATTAATAAGTACCCTATGTAGCAGATAATATTATCATACATATAGGGCAGCAAAAAGTTATTATGGTAATCTTTTGATACCTAATCTCAAGTAGTATATCAACATTATGGAGATCCATTGATATACCTACCATGAATTTTCAGCTATAATCATTAGGATCTATTTTCTATACCATGTACTATATACATTATCCGTAATAGCATACTTATGGATATACTAAAGACATACTCTGCATATTCATTAAATGTCCATAGGCTACTCCGTAATTGAACTTAAGAGGAAGACTTATGCATATTTGGTAGAAATTCATGTGGATATCTCGTGGACATCTGGATATGTTTTGAATCACAAAGTCATATCCATACAAAATTCAATATATTTGCTATGTGGGATATACTACCATAATTTTGCGAAAAAATGGAATATTGTAGTCATATTTTGGAACAGTATGTTACGATATTTAAAAAAAAACGTTCTGGCAGTATTATAGTCATGTGCTATTTCGCGTTTCTATTACATTCATATCACCCATATGAGCTAAAATGTAACTTACTGCCGGCATGTGTTAGTAATATTTCCAGTGATAAAGTGTCACATTCCTTTCACAATCTTTTCTCTCTAAGAATATAACTATTATATTACAGGAATGTTTAATTGTTTTGTGGGATGGGGTTATTTTTAACCAATTGATGTTGTTAATTTGTTAAATTCGGAATTTTCACTTTTTGTGCAGGGTGACCGTTTATAAATTTTCACTCGGAAAAACTTTTTTTGTTATTTGCCACAAAAAGATATATCGAAAATCGTATTACTCATGAGATTACGTAGCTTTGTGTCACATTTTCAGTTTTTTTTCTAAATCACATGCAGGGTGACCATGAAGTTCTTTTTTTTAATGGAATAGCATGTATATTTTAAAAATTTTAATAGATCTTTTTTTTATCCCAAAAATATATTATATGTAGGTTTTTTCGGGTAAAATCAAAAATAATTTGCCATAATAATACATTATTAATACATTAAAAATTAATATATTATGGGAACGTTTTTTGAATTGGTTTAAAATTTTATAAAGTATACAGTGTGCCCAATTAAAATAGAGCCCTCATGGTCATCCTGTTTGTAAGTGTGATTGAGGAAAAACCGAAAATGTGTATGGAACTTTATAAACCGTAACCCTGTTTAAAAAATTAAAATTCCACCATACATAACCCCATTTAGTTTAACATCACCCCAATTGGGTTTACATGACATCATTCGGGTTGACATAAACGCTATCGGATTTACATAATCCCAGCCGGGTTTATATAACTCCAATCGGGTTCAGTTACCTTAATTTCATGCGTAATTGACTTTTTGATTTATCTTTTGGTGACAAGTTTTGCTGCTTGGAACTGGAATAAAATAAAACACAAATAATAAAATTACTATTCACTTAGTATCGAACTTCTACCGTTGTTTTACTCAGCAGACTTGACTTTAATAAATGACGGACTCAAAAACGTCAGTAGTTTTGGTACCTGTGAAACCTTGTCAAAATAACGAATAAATAATTTGTAAATTTGAAGTTGTTGGAAAAGCAAATACCTTTTTTTTAATCTGTTGAAGATAAGGAATCGAAAACCTTAAAAAAGTGAAAGTTGTCTTAACTGTCATTTAGTGTCATGCGAAAAACCGCTGGTGCGATGACATATATTTATGAGTTAGAACTCGAACTACAATAAATAATTTATAAACATGGAGGTTTGGGAAAGGCGAATATCCTTATCCTTTTGACGATATCGAATCGAAAAACGTACCAAAATTCACAGTTCTCTTAACTAATAGTTTTGTTTATGACAGTAAAGACAAGTATCACTTCTTTTACAATTTTCATTTTGTTAGTTTTTGGTGTGGATATAAGACCACCAACATTCTCTATTTAAAAGCACAAGTGACAAGTGACAAAACTAATGCCATTTTTGAGTTCATCGACCTGAATTTAGTGTAGTTCAAGTCCCCACTCATAAATATGACAGTTAAGGCAACTGTCACTTTTTTTACGATTTTCAATTCGATATCGTCAACAGAGTAAAAAAAGGTATTCGCTTTTCTCAAAACTCTATGTTTAAAAATTATGTATTCTCCATTTTGACAGGGTTTGGCTGCTGTCAAAATTAATGAAATTTTTTAGTTTATCGATCTCAATTTAGTATAGCTTGATTCCTCACTAGTATATATGTCTCATGGCACCAGTGGTTTTCCCCATGACAGTAAATGACAGTTAAGATAATTGTTAACTTTTTCTTACGGTTTCCCATTTAATATCTTCAACAGAATTAATAAAGGTATTCTTCTTTCCAGAACATTCAAGTTCAATATTTATTTTTCCGCCACTTTGACAGAGTTTGACAGGTGTCAAAATAAATGTCGTTATTAAATTCAGCGTTGTCATATTAGTGGGAATTCATGGTTTTTTTGCCCATAAGGGTCATCATAAGAATGTTAATAATAAGCTCATCTCAATCTTTGGGAGCTATTATTGGATCACCCTGTAGATATCGGCACCTGTGGCCATCAGACAAAATGCCAATAACATAATTAAAAGGCGTTAAAATCCCACTGAGATCCAGTTTCCATATAAATTGTGCGTGGTTCTTTAATTTTATTATTAAATTTTATAGGTTCGGTAAAGTTGTCAACTGTCAACATTACTTTTCTTTGTATAGCTGATTACGAAAATAAATGTAAATCATAAGTGTTCGTAGTAAAAATAGCGTAAATAATTTGTGAGAAAGTGTGTTTTTCCACTTGGCCATATCCTCGCGCAAAAATATCCGCACTCATGTCTAATTTGTTACTTTCTACACTTGTTACGTATTATATAAATTGGTTTATATAACACTTGGCTGTCTGTTATAATATCTCCCTCCTTGTTTAAAGAGCTAAAGCAAAGCAAATTCATGTTATAAAGGATAGCTTTATGTGTGCGCCCTTTAGCCCAAGTATGCTTATTTGGCTAAGTGTCAGTTTGAGCCGAGGTTTTAGCTGCACTTAATGACCAAAATTTCCGAGTATGTCCTTCTATTCTGTTATATGTTGAGCCATGTAGCTTCTTTTATTATTTTGTGTTTTATTATTAAATAATGTTTTCCATATTAATTTAATAAAATGTGTTTAAAGACTCATCTCCGAAAAATTATAATTATGTTTTTGTCGATACGTTTTAGATATATTTTACAATATAAAGTGGTAAAGTTGAGAAACATGTATTTTTTTCCGTCGCTGTCACATTCCGAAATTTAAATTTTGGATATCTTGTCGAAATGATTTGTAAATGCGGTGCAAACGAAAATTTTAAGAAAGTTTTAGCAAATTTATCAATAGTTACACATTTGAAATGCAATTTATCAAAACTTGGATGGGTTAGCTGCAAAGGCGCGTCCCTCTCCTGGCTACTCCCTGTGACCATCAGTGCTAAATTAGGAATTTATATAAGGTACATCTGCCGATTTTGCTATTTGACAGAGGGTTGTTTTTTTTAAATGAATCCCGTTTCAGATTTTGCCATCATTAGATCATTTCATGTCCCAATTCCTAGAACCGTACTGATGAGCACCACAAGGCAGAAACCCCGGTCTACGCGGTTACCATTAACTTTTTTCGGGGAAAGGTTGCTATTCTTTGTTTTTTATTATCTATTCACCCTCGCTAAATCCCTTTTATAAGAATATTTTTTTTGCTAGTTAAGTGGGCTGGAAATTAAAAAGCAGAGTTACACCTAACTAAGTATGAAAAGATATTTTTCGGATACTATTATATATAAGCTTCCGTATCCACTCGTATTTATTTGAGGTCGTGTGTGAATTTACAGGTGAGCAGTCCAAAGTTTTGAGAGGACAGGTTCTAATTTTGAAAATGCCTTGTAAATAGGACTTTAATTTCGGTCGGTGATGGGCTGTACACTTAAAATACCCAAATAATAAAAATTGACATTTATCAGCGTAAGCTGACAGGTGTCAAGTTTTGTGCTATTCTAAATGACCTTCTAGCCGATGAGGCTGGATTAGCGCATGTACAGAACAGCGGTACTAAGCCAAACGAGATAATATGGTGAGAAAGGGAGATAATATAGAGAGAAAGGGGACACCTTGCTAACAACTTCGTGGAATCCGACAGCATTGGAAGGGCGTATATTTACGTTAATAGGTAAATGTGTTCAGTAGCCACCCCCACCAACGTATTTTTTGATGTTTTGAATTGTTAGAGAAAATATAAATGCATATCAAGTATGAAGTTGATGGAATTTGTAGCTGCTAGCAACAATGAAGTTTCTTGTAAAAAACCAACTTTACACAGGAGTACTACAAGGATACATACCGGGTGCGACTTAAAGGCTGGACGTAGACAAGTGAACTCATCAGTGCGCCATAACTTAGTAAATACGAATAAGAACGAGCTAATCAGCATGTCATGGACAAAACAATTATACTTTTACTTGTATCCGCGGTATGTTAATAAATGACATGTTTCGTTAATTAAAGCTTAATAAATCAATATAGCATTATTGGTACACTGTCGCTGACACAATTACCTGATACTGAACATTCTAATTAACAAAAAATTATTAATTGAAGCCTTCACGCTAATAACCCTATTGTACAAAACAGCTACCGCCACAAAACGAACAAGTAGACTTCCAAAATAGAGACAGTAGGCAGTATTAAATCATTGAGGTATAAATAAAAATGGCACAGTGATTGTTTTCTTAATTCTAAATTCTCTGGGACAATTTCAATATGGCGGCTCACATTTAAATACAGAAACTACATAGAACTGTCATAATCATTGTCAAAAAATTGGTCCGATAAAATTTGGAATAAAGTAGGTAGGAATTATTTTTGTGCCTTTAGTTTGTTAAAATATAAGTCGAATGTTACGAAATAAAAAAATTTAAACTTTAAGTTGTCTTAATTAATCCTTAGCTTATACCAAACATACATTAGTCACTTCGTAAATATTTCAACGCATCGGTATCGGTATACTTAACGCGTTCAAAACAAAGCCAAAAAATAATAATGCCATGTTTCAAACGAGGTTCGATTTTATGTTGGATGCGAACAGCTTATTGCATTTGTTGCGTATGTTAGGGTGTACATAATAGACACTTAAAGTAAATATTTTAACGCATAGGTATCGGTATACCTAACGCGTTCGAAATAAAGCCAAAATACACTACATTTCTTACTTGTTTATGCGATGTTTCGAACGATGCCCGCTTTTTTAAAGGCTGCGATGACAGAACTGCTGATTGAAATCGTTGTGTGCGTTCATAGGTCCGTGACGTTACGTACATCCCTCCGTACACAATAAGAGGAATCAGCTGTTTTGTCATCGCATCCGTCAAAAAAGCGGGCATCGTTCGAAACATTGCACTAACAAGTCAAAAATGTAGTGTATTTTGGCTTTGTTTCGAACGCATTAGGTATACCGATACCGATGCCTTGAAATATTTACTTTAAGGGTGCGATTTACTAAAAAGATTTAGTCTATTTTAGAACGGTCTTAAGTTTAAGTAAAATTTTGGGTTTTAAGCATTTTAAACCAATTCTCCTTTTGTTTTGTTTTGGACATAGTTTGATTTATGAGAAAAATTTTAATAAACACAATTTTTTGTTGGATTTAAGAAAAAAGTTTCAATTTAGAAGAAAAGAAAATTAAAAAATTTAAACCCACGCACGCAAACTTACCCTTGCTAACTAATTTTTTCGATTAATTCTTGATGTCACACAACGATTTAGATGGGTAATAATAAAATAAGGAGTAGATTAATTTTGTATTTTTTGTAGGAATATAATGTATTAAAAAAATTAAATTCAAGTTTGATTTATATTTCTGTCACTGTCGAAATGTGAGTTTCAAAATATTAGCTGCGTCTTGGCTTGCACCAACCTCTACTGATGAAAGCTACAGCTTTGAAATGAGTGGGCTTTAAGTAAGGAAAGTTGTCTTGAGTTTGTAAATAAATTAATATAGTTGTTTTGGGTTTTTTGTTAGTATATTTTTCGTCCATAATCAGTGACCTTCACTTACGTTTGTTTTGCCTCGTAGTGCCCTAATAAATATATTTTTTGTGCTGAAAACGGGTTCAAAATATGGCATTTTTCTGGACCAAATTGGAGGTATTTTATTGATTAATGAACAACTTGGGATACTAAATAAGGTAAATTACTTCTTGTAAAAACCGTTACTTAGGGAAATTATAAACGAACTTATTACCAATTGCCACAAAACAATCCTTTCTGAGGGCTATAAATTTAAACCACCCACCAGAGGTGGTCTAAAAATCACCAACTTTATAACCTCAAACACAGATAATTAAGCTATTATGTGCCAAATTTTTAGCGTATTCACCTTTTGCCATTTTGAAACCTGTCAAAACAAAATTAGTTTTAGGGCATTTTCTCCTAAAATGTGGTATATTTTGGGAAAAAAGTGGTTTTTCAGTGGTACTTTGCAATAACAATATAAAATAATCAATAACTTTGTGTCTTTTCTGTATGCTATGGATTAAAAATCGTGATCAATCACAAATTATTAGTCTTATCTCCGCCCACTAAAGGATTCTATATAAGATAGAGCGAAGATTAATTTAGTTCATTGTTTATCGTCTCCTGATGATGCTAACATTGTTAGCGAAACGCGCGTCGAGTGCAAAAAAAGTGTAGTTTTGGTTTGTGGAAAACAATCATAACTTTGTTTTAGTGCAACCAAAGGTTCCAAATTCCCAACATAACCCATACTTTGTTTATACGGCTCATCTAAAGCGCTTTTAGGTAAGGACGGTTTAAAAGTATTGTCGTATAATGTACCACTATTTTACCACTGTTTTATCTTACAATATTTTAAATTTTTTTAAGCAGATTCATCAGTCACAAATATGTATGTTAGATTAAGATTAAAATTATTAATCAGTGTAACTAAACCATTTCTTTTTTTCCAATACAAGTTTTTTAGAAACTCAATGCAAAAAAGGAAGATAGTAGAGAAAACCTTAAAACTGACAAATTTTGTATCTGTTTATAAGTAAATAAATGAATGAATGAATAAATGAACGAATGAATGAATGAATGAACGAATGAATGAATGAATGAATGAATGAATGAATCAATCAATGAATGAATGAATGAATGAATGAATGAAGGAACGAACGAAAGCACTAATTCGATTTTATTTTACAGCGATTTAAAAAACCGGTTTGTATATAGGAAGTTTACAAAAACGAGTGATTAGAAAAAATGATACAGGGTGGATTTTGCCCTAACAGGAATCAATAATTATAAATACAGAATAAGTCGGGCGTATATATTTTTTCAATTTCTTCCAAGATTTTGCCAATAAAAAATCTCTAGTTTTCATCTCTTTTTTTTTAAAAGTGTACAGAGTGATTTTCGTCTTAGTTATTTAAGAAAAATGATTCGACGCTACAAAAAAGTTCTAAACGGTCTATCCGAATTTTTGAATAAACTGTGCTACGAATATGTTTTTAAAACTTAATGCATATACAAAGTTAATTTTGGATACTTCTAAAATCGTTTAGAATGGTTTAAAAGGCACCCGACAACGTGAGGTGAATTCGGACAAGCTGACTAAAAAAAAATACTATTAGCCAAAAATTTCAGGTCAGTTGGTCAACGCGTTTAAGAGTTTTAAGAAAATAAAAAGTTAAAAATTGCCAGCAGACTCAGTGTTACGGTAAGTAACCATAAATTTACTAATGCTGTTTCAGATATTAAAAGGAAGTTGTTTTACTCCCTGTTGTTGAGTTCATTTTCTCGAAAAGGAAAGATTTTAATTATACATAACATGGTAGAAAATATCATCAGAAAAATGAGCGTTATGAATTTTAGCATTTCTTAAAAATGTTTATTAGTTATTGGGTAAGATGAGATCAAATTTAGGAACGAAAAGAAATAACACTATGACACAGGCACAGGTTTAAATTAAGAAATGGCACACGATAAAGTTGTCTAAACCATTATTTTTAACTTTTAAAACAACATACGAATGATAATTATTATTAACTATCTAATTTAGAAGTTAGAATAAGTATCACCAAGTATAAGAAACTTCACAAAAAGCTACATCTAAAATACATAATGCGCAATTTCGCAATTTGGATTGTATCCAAGACTACGTTGCCAACAAAGTGGAATATTTTACTTCTAAGTGTATTACTTCATTACAATTTATAGCAAAACAGCTCGAAGAAGGCAATATTTGTCTAATTTGTGCTCATCAAAGATAAAGACATAGGTACCTATATTTATTATAATTGTGTGTGGCCTTAAAATTAAAATAAATAAGATTTAAAGCTCTAAAGATCTGTTCATACCTCCTAATCAATTTTCATTAAAAAAAAAAAACATCTTTGAGACCTTTTCTTTAAGTTACGATAATTATTTTCCAATTATTTTATTATGAGGTCTCGCCGCATTTTTCCCTAACCCCTAGAGGCAACATTTTTTATTTTTATTTACGAAGCATATTTTTGGACTTGTTTTAGTGTATAGTAGATAGCGAAATACTTAGACCTGTTTGCGTCCAGTCTCCAAGTCTCACCCGGTATGTATTTTTGTGGTACTTCGGTGTGTTTTATATAGTTTGTTTTTTTTGCTATCGATCATAGTAAAAAGCTCGACTGATGGATAGATGGTGTCTGAAACCAGTTGGTTGTAGAAAATTCTCTTTGTTATTTGTATTTAACTCTGCTATGAAACTTGGAAATTTATTTCCCATTTTTGTTATTAATTATAAGATATTAGAATATTGTACAGATGTGTATATACAGGGTTTTATCTTACGGGGGCTTTATTGTCTGAGAGGTTTATTTTTTAAAAAATACGTAAATTAAAGTAAAAAAGCTGTTTTTTTATGAGTTGGGTGTAGGCCGGATTTAATTTAAGGAGTGCATAAGCCTTGAAAAGTTAATAAATAAGAAAAATGTTAGAAACAGGGGACAACCTTATTTTTTGCCTTTACATTTTTTGCCACATTTATATAATTATTTCGGTACCCTTTAAGGGTATAGTGGTATACAAACTAATAAACATTGACTCTTAAAGATTGAATTTTCCCCAAAGAATTAAGAGCAAGCAAAATGATTATCAGAGGCTATGCTGTTACGCAACCTCCCATCACTCGAAAGAACCTTAGCTCACACAGCCTCTGTTTTTCCATGTTTCTTCTTTTGTTTCGTCGTCTTGACTTGGTACCAAACTTTGCCTTATAAGCTGAAATTGTTTTAGGGGGAAGATGAGGATCCTTGGAGGGGGTAACTATTTTATACTTAATTTTTGGATAAAGTTCAATCTTTCAGTCAATATTTAATATTCTCCACTGCCTATACTCGTAGAATTTCACTATTTTGGCGTTTAGTACAATACCTTCCAAATATTAAAATAAGTTTACATTTTACGGCACATCATAGGTCCATGTTATCCGTGCAGGGTCCTTTCGAAAATTTTGCCTTCGGCGCTATAATGGCATTGATTGCTAGAATTTTAGTTAAATTAAAAAAAAATGTCAAACGTGTAAATAATGTCATTTTTAGTATAATTTTCTACAAATTTATGCCTGCGGCGCATAAGTGACTTGATTTTTCCAACGTATCTAAAACTAAAATTAGATTCGACTCCAAATTAGTTCTCAATAGGTAACCCAGCCCACTTTTTTAAAAATATTCCACGATAAATGTAAAGAAGATCAATTTTTTCTTAATTTTTCGCTTAACATACATAGAAAATTTATCTACAATTACAATTTTAGCTAAATAAATTTGAAGGATTGTTTTTCAGCAACATTTAAAAATATTCGTCTGCGGTGCATCATGATATCATTTTCCGAACATATCTAAAACTAAGTCTAGATTCGTAGCCAACTCAGTCCCTCTTGGCAGGTAACCCAACCCACCTTTGTTCAAATAAAAATGCTGAAGTTCAAAATTACACTGCAAAAAAGTTAAATTTCTTCCTACAACATTTAAAACAAGTTAAAATGTAATTTTTAGTAAAATTTTCCTAAATTTTTTACCTGCGGCATATTTTAGATATGATTTTGGTAACAAATGTAGAATTTAGACACTAGATTCGGCCAAAGATTCATGTCCTTGCTTTTAAATATAAATTAGTATTTAATTTTTCGCACACATCATTAAGTCCAACTGCACACCTAAAAAACCGATGAAAGGGTCAGGAAAAAAAATTAAAAATGGTCTGAAAAACCGGGAAAACTGAGGGAATTGGTATTACCAAAAAAATTGCCACCCTGCTTAGGATGCGTTGATTTTACGAATTGATATAATTATTATTATTTTACAGTTTTTGAGCATCACTGGTAGATCATTCTTAATGATCGGTGCAAAGCTCAGTAAATTTTGATGTTTGTAGATAAAGCAGGTAACAAGTTATTTCTAAAAACTCCTGAGAGTGACAAATTGCTTAACCGATTTGAAAAATTTCTTTTATGACGTCACAGACCTACTTATCGCCATATATAATTACTCCATCATCGCATTGATCCCTGAGTCAAACCCTGCAAGAAACGGTATAACAAATGGAGCTTTAACTCAAAAATGTCCACGAGCGCTGATGAATTATAACATAGGCTTATAAACTATTCCGCTCATGTGTTAAAACTCTCGTAAGACAATTGTGATAATTCCTTTGACTCACGCAAATGATAAGAACAGCTCCGATATATATATATAATTTTTCCTTGTAGTGAAGGGGCATGTGTAAGTGCTTTTGGATTTTTAATGAAGTAGTTTTGTGACTATGTGGGATTGATAGCTCTTTAGTCACAAAATCAAGTGTTACTGGGTGTTTGGTTCGCATCCGTGTAGCAGGGGTTGACATGACGTCATCTTTCAAGATGGCGGCCAAAAATCATAAAAAATCCAATTTTCGCAACCGGGGCATGATTATACTCGATTCCATATAACTTAAGGACGAGGATTCCAAAAAATTCAATTTCAAGGTCATTCGATATTAAATGATCTTGAAAATCGCAGAAAACAAGATTTTTGCCATTTTCTCTTAAAAAAGTCTTAGTAATTGGACGTTTTATCTGACTAACTTCAAATGTACGTCAAACTATTAGGCATGTATACCAAATTTAATTCTTAGTGTTTGATGCAGTTTGTAGCTTCATGACCTTGAAAAATACCCCAGTAAAATTAACATATTGCAAAAATAACATACTAAAGGGCGCTATTCATCAACTAATAAAGCATAGAGATCCGAATTTTATAGGAAAGATAAGAAGGTCAAGTCCAACAATATTGTCAAAAAAAATTTGGTTCAGCTTTGACCCGTTTCAATATGGCGGCTGATATATCAAAATGGGACCTATAACCACATTTTATTTTATTCAATTTTGTAAAAAAGCAAAAATGACAAGGTGGCCATTAATTCTTGTTGACTTATCGCTGCTTACTATGAAAAAAAAATTTAAGTACCGGAGATCAAATTAACATTTTAGCCATAAATAAACACTTCATTTTAAACCTCTCTACCATTTATTTGATTTGGCGCCTCAGATGTTCATGCCATACCACGGTAAAAATGACCTATATGCTTGTCGTTTTTATTAAGTTCCTGAACTGTGAATTTTATTGTCTAATCACTTGTCTAGCCAACAAACAACATAAAAAATTCTAAATTAGAATTTTTTTCTGATTTTTCGACCGCCATTTTGGAAAATGGCTAGACAAATGAGTGGAACATAAAATTCGCAGTTCCGAAACTTAATAAAAAAAACAGGCATATAGGTCATTTTTACCGGGATATAGCATAAACACGTGAGGCGCCAAATCGAAAGAAATGGTAGGGAGGTTTATAGTGAATTGTTTCTTTAGAGCTAAGATATTAATTTTATCTTCAGAACTTGCAGAAAGTTTTTGCGTAGGGGTAAATTGGAAAAAACACTAGAAAAAGCTGTTTTTTTCACTTGTACATGGTATTTTTTAGGTCAATAAGGGTCATGCATCAACTAAACTTTTTTTTTATAGTAAGCGGCGATAAGTCAACAAGAATTGATGGCCATCTTGTCATTTTTATTTTTTTACAAAATTTGATAAAATAAAATGTGGTTATAGATCGCCATTTTGCTATATCAGCCGCCATATTGAAACGCGTCATAGCTGAACCAATTTTTTTTAAACAATAATGTTGGATTTGACCTTCTCATCGTTTTTACCTAATTTGGTCCTCTTCGCTTTAATATTTGGTAAATAGCGCCCCTCAGTATGTTATTTTTGCGATATGTTAATTTTACTGGGGTATTTTTTAAGGTCATGAAGATTTAAATTGAATCAGTTTCGAACGGTCGATTATGGCACAGACGTCTAATAGTTTGAGCTATATTTGAAGTTGGTCTGGCAAGAGGTAGAATTATTAGGATTTTTTCAAGAGAAAATGGCAAAAATCTTGCTTTTTTTACGATTTTCAAAGTCATTTATAGTGAATTTTTTGGAATCCTCGCCCTCGAGTTATATAGAATCGAGTATAATCATACCCCGGTTGCGAAAGTTGTATTTTTTATGATTTTTGGAAGCCATCTTAAAAGATGACGTCATATCAACTCCTTCGACACGGATGCGAATAAAACACCCGGTATAACTTGATTGTGTAACTAAAGAGCTATCAATCCCACATAGTCACAAAACTCCATCATTCAAAATCCCACGGGATATAATTTATCAACGTATGGCCCTACACTATTGGCAACTATACTAATTTTGTATACAAACACATGGTTTGCGTTTGTCAAAGGTAGTACAACCTAACTAACATTTACAGTAACAGATACATGGGTAAAGGTTTCATAACTTTCCTCTAGGAGTAGTATAGTCGTCAGAACAACAATTTAGGCCGTATAAGTGTGAAATATTCTCTAGTACCCAAAGAAATGACTTCTAAGTCGTAGTCTTTTATAGTGTCGTTTGAAAGTATTCCTTACTACCATGGGAAAATACCAAGTTTCCGTCCCTCCACGGTTCCTTCACTTTCGTGAATTTGTAGTAGCCGCGACTTTTATTCGTCACTTATTTGCCTCAATAAATTTAAGGGTCATTGAAGTAGCCGACGTTAAGCGCCACAACTAGGAAATTACTTTAAATTTCACTACCAGAGTTTGCGACATGATAGTTGCATAATAATGTGGTAGTGTGGAGCAAATAACTGTTTATTACTACTTCTATGTGACAACTCTTTTGAAGTAACATTTTCTGCTATTGGAAAATCATGCTCGGTCGGGCATATTTTGTCGTGGGACAGAAAATCTACCTCCTTTTATTTTATAAATATATTGGTTTTGTACCCAAATTAAATTATGATCAGCAAACGTCGATATCCAACACATTTTGAGAGGTCCAGCTGCTGGTTGTAAAAACATAACCCCAAAAACCAAACGAGAAAATTTCATCAGCTACAAGAAAACACCAGAATTGTGAAGTTGTGCTTTTTTTGCAATAAACCTGACGCTTATCTCACATTAAAATTTCCTTGGCAATTGAATTTTGACTCTCTCTCTCTTACCTAACCAAACTAACAAATTTGACCACATTGTATGTTTTGTTAATCACTTTTTCGTGTATGGATTTGTACTACCAAAGAGAACCGAATAGAAAACTAATACACTCCTTTTTCAACACCATGATATAAAAAACAACGTATGAGAAACGTGGTTGCGACATAGCAGTGTGGTATCTGGTAGCTATCTTTAAAGACGTGGCAACGTAATAATAACCCAAAAATTGTTCCCCAGTTAGGAATATACTAATAATACTAATAAGTTGTGGTTACTTTTAGGAAACTCTATGTGGTACCGGTTACGTCGTGACAACTTTAAATTTTATTTAGGCAGGTAGTACTGAATTATAACAAAACTGAGTTGCCAACAAATCAACGAAATGTTATTAAAATTAAAGCCGCCCTTGATTTATAGTTCCTATAAAAATGGTTAGCTGTCGTAGTCCATGTGTTCGAGCTTTGTCCTATTTTTTATTAAAAAAAATAGTGATTACAGCAATAAATAACCATCGTAAAAAATCCTATTCCAGCCAATAGTTTAACTTTTTGTGTTATTTTCAATCGTCGCGTCGCGTCGTTCTTTGATTTCGACCTAATCTAAACATTTTTATTTAATTTTATAACTCTCTTATTTTTTTAATTCCCAATTGAAAAAGTCATTTAAAACTAATTTAAAAATGCGTCGTGCTAAACATAAATTTTTGGTCGAAACGCAATTATGTTTACGGGTTTAGCAATTTACTTTTTATCAGCCTTTTCCTTTTTTTAGCTCGGGCTGATGATGTAATAAAATATCCTGTGCAGTTTGCGTTTCTCAACCTAAATTAGATACTGTCTGTCGACTATATGCCTTACATTTGGTAGAATATATATGGTCTACAATATAATGTATTAATTGGCTTTCTATTTTATTTAAAGCATGTCTTTGATAGATGCGAGTCAGTTGCTGGAGGCGGATTAAAAAATTATATTTAAGTTTTATATATTTCAACTATAGCTCAATTTTTTACATATTCTGTTAATTTTAGACGCCGATGATTTCTTGGACGCACATTACACATTTTTCCATTAATATAAGTTTATTGGTTTGAAATTTAAAATTTACCTGTTGTTGGCCTTTACAGCGTGGATTATTTAGATTAAGGTTTCTAAATCCTTCCAAAAAAACACAGTTTTTCGCACTTTTTTGCAAGTTATGCAGCAATAAACTTAGGAGATAGTAGTTTTCAGAACTAGTGGCTAAAATAGTGCTTTTTACAATCGTTGGTTTAAATGACGAGCGCAGCCAGGTTTATTTTTCTCAAAAAAGTAATATTTTGATCCCTAACAATTATCACAAGATGAATTTGGTGGAATTTTCATGTGCTATACAGCCCATTCAGGTACACCGTGCTTTGCTTTCTCAGAGCTTAATTAAGTAGGTATAAATGTTTGTTTTTAATATAAAACTACAGGTAAGTAATTTTATTTCGAAAATTAAAAAAAAAAACTAATAAAATATCCCAAACGTCAACTACCGAAAAGGGTATTTTGTATTGTCAAATAGTGTTAAAGTTATTGCCATCGGTGAAGTTATCGCGCTGTGAATTGGCACGACAAAAATATATCTAAAAACAAATTTTGTTTTGTTTTAATTGCCTTAGGAGCATAATCCTGTTGGAAATATTAACACGATAGGACGAATCCGCTCACGCTGGTTACCCAGAGCGAACCATCGTTTCATCATTTCTCTTTTTGCTTTGGTCCTTTGTGTGTTCCTTGTGGGATGCTCATCCAAGTTTGAATTTTCATTAATTTCGCCCAAGATCTTTGGTTTTTTGGTTTATTTTCGGTTGAAGTAACTGATTTTGAGGTTTTTTAACTTCCTTTTTTGATTTAATTACCCTAGGAGCATACTCCTATTGAAAGAACCAGTGCGGAACGATGTCTATTTGTGAGTGATTCAAGGTTGGAAATCAAAGTGTATGATGATGTTTAATGATGTATGGGGAGGGTGACCAGTGAAACCACTGATGAGCTCACGCTGGTTACCCAGAGCGAAACATTATTTAATCATTTTTCTTTTTGCTTTGGTCCTTTGTGTGTTCCTTGTGGGATGCCCATCCAAGTTTGAATCTTCGTTATTTCCACCCAAGATCTTTTGATCTTTTCTTTTTTTTTAAACTATCTATTAAGATGAGACGGGTCAACTATTTAATGTGCATTTTGGTCTTTTCCTAGCTACTTACACCTTCGTCCTCTTTCGATTTATGTTTATCAGCAAAGAAAAACGTAATAAAGATCTTTTTGGAAACCTTCAATACTTAAACTTGTTTATATTATATACATATTTATCTATTTATAACAAATTTCTGACCACAGTGACTTTTAAAGTATCTCTTAATTTGTTTTGCGTTCTAAAAATTGACATTTAATGAGAGAGGAAGCAAAGTATTTTATTTTAACTGAAGCTGACTCGCATAGGTGGTGAAAAAGTCAGCAAGTTCCGTCATTTCTTTCCGTAAACATGCACGAAATAACTTGGCGCCCCTCAAATAAGTTTAAAAGTAAATTATTTAAAATTTACACGGTTTTTGGAGTGGCTTCGTGTCAGGCGGGATTCGTTTGCAATTTGTTGGAAATTTGCATTGCGAGATTATCTACACGAAACCTAGCATGACGCGGACACACTTTTCCCGTGTATACATTTTTCTTTTTTAGGCCAGTTTAGAGCTTCACTATTTTTAGATAAATGTACTAGTTTGCTCAAAATAATCTTATTTTCTGCTTTTCCAGTTAGGTGCTTGATAAACCATAAAAGCACCTTCTCGTGTTTGTTAAGAGGGTTTATATGGGGATAAAATGATTTATCATCATCATTTTAATTTTGTGTGTTAATAACAACAGCTTCTATTTGTGATGACTTCGGCAAATATGCATTGATGCTCGCCAAGATATAAAAATATTGATCTTTAACATCGTCGAGCCGGCATTAGTTCATACCTTTTAGGGCTCTCAGGCTCACACTCATGTTGTTACATGTCTGGTGATCCTAGTTATGGAATCAATTACCTGCTTTTTCTTGCCTTTAAGCCTTTCGATCTTTGTTTTTGGTGGCATTTTATCGTTTTGTAAAAGCTGCCTTAAATAAAACACGAAATCCAGTACACAAACAAAAAAAACAGCAAAAATCATTAAATATGTTAGTTAAAAAACTAAATTTGTGGACAAAAACTAAACAATTTTCTTAAAATTGCGAGGTTAAAACACCGCAGCAAAAGTCTGGTTGGTTTAAAAGTCTTTTTCTGGTATCGCTATCTACCGGTAACTATTCAATAATACGCAGGTTCCGATAGTTTCGCCATCTATTACTTGGAATATCACTAGTCATCAAAATTGTGTGTTGAACGTTTAATTTACTCTAAAATACATTTTTGGAGTGATTACAGATGATTATATTAAAATTAGAATTAATAGCATCATGGTTGCTGAATAAATCTATCAATGTGTCAAAGTTGTCTGACATTTTTACTTTTTTATTTTATAAATAAAGTAAATTTAAAAATACAGGGTGTTGGATTCTATTTCAAACAGTTTTTGTATATTATAGTTTTTAACATGACTAAGTAATGAATTGATTATTAAAGAAAGATGTCGGTTCGCTGTAGGAAGTCCGATATCGGATTAAATCTCCAAAAGATTTTATCGCTTTTTGAACAGTAAGTCAGTTAAGTTAGAATGGCCTCGCTGTACTAGATCGTACCAGACATCCCACTGGTTCACTGTATTCGAGTAGGCTAAATCAGCGGTCTTAAAATTATTTAAGAATTACGCGTTATACTTATACCACGATAAATGTTTCTATTTTATTTTATTTTCCACTTATAATTTTGAAAAACTTTTTGCGTTAATGAGTTAAAGATTTTGACAGGTATTTTTTCCGAGAATTTAATTATTTTGCGGTCATTATAAGTAAATCTGGAGTTGTCCTCAATGCTCATAATCACTATTTTCCAAGAAATAATTAAAATTTGCTCCAGTTGGAACTTTTATGTTCTATTTTAAATAAGTACGTATGCTTTTATTTGCGTTTAGTTTGTTACTTATTGTGTTTGAAGTTAAAGCAGTTATAAAGCAAAGTTATGGAAAATGTTCAGCAAGGTGACACAACGCCTAGAAGGTGTTTATCTCCAAGTGAACGCCGTTTGGTATTACAAGTGGAACGTTATTTTACGTTAGAATAAAATAACTCGGACCCGTTGGTGTCTGTTTTGGCAGTGCAAAAACGAACGTCTGATGCTTGCGGCATTTCAGATAAGACCTTACGAAGACTTCGAAAAAAGAGTGAAGAGGAATTGGACAGACCATACAAAAGGGTTCGACAGCATTCAAAAACCTTTGATCTATCCCAAGGGATTGATGATAAATATGCCTGTAAAAATATCGGTGAGCCTAGCGTTATAAAGTTATTGGAGGAGGCACTTAGCAAAATGGGAAAAGAAGAATAATGGAAATGCATTGAACACATCGAAAAAAAAATGTTTTAATCTTATGAGAGTAAGACCGTTAATTATTACGGATTATAATAATGATTCTGAAAGTATGGATGATATTTCAGATGTAGAGGAAGACTATTTTTAGTATGCATTTATAAGTAGGTGCGTTCTATCGCAAGACTGCAATATCGCTACTTTTTAGAACCAAAACTTTATAAAAAAGAATTCGTAAAACTAATTTGCCTAAATACTATAAAAACTAAGAAATAATCTTTTTTTACCTATTTATTTTTTACTAACTTTAAATGATTTAAGTACTGTTTACAAATGTCCAAACTATGACTGACTTTCCTAATTACCGATGCAAAAAAAATAATTTTGTCTGCGCTTCTTATTTAAATCAACGCTTGTAAAAAAGCACTATTTTAGCCACTCGATAAAAAACTCATGTTCCAAAAATATAATTTATTGTTTGAGAGCCACCGACTTACCTGCTCAAGGGGTTTCATTGCTTAGCGGACTTCTTACAACGAATGCACAGTTACCTTATTAAAGCGGTTTTCTCACTAGTCGCTTTTATTGATCGATATCGTTGAATCTATGCCATTGAAACAAAATAGTCTAATGTGAAAATTCGTTCAATGATATTGCTGAATCATTTTGTGATTCAATCAAATTGGAAGGCAGTTCTGCTTTTCATGGATCAACGGGACTGATTCAATTAATTGAATGGTGTTTCATCAAGAGAACGAGCGTGTTGAGCCGTATTAAAAGGCCAGTGTTTGTGTTTTTATAGTTTCGGGGTTAAACTTTATTTTGATTTCTGCGTTAAAAATGTACAAGTTTTAGGTAGCAGAAGGAGGAGTGCAAAATATTCGTTCCGGAATGGAAAAAGAAAGTTTAACGACAAACGAATTTTCATCTTTGCAGCCATTTTAAAACCATTCCAATATTCAATGTTCTTGATAAATGTGATTGTGTGATGTGTGATTTATTTCAAATAATTGTAGATAGAAACTACATCAAAGTCATAAAATCATTAAAGAACTATACAAAAGAAACAGATGCGACCTCTGAGAAAATGTCAATTTGAATAAAAAATACCAGTAGTGGAAGCTCACGATTTAAACGTATATATAAATGTTTTAAGTTAAAATGTACAGTCAACTGTCGAAAAGCATACAAAAACAGTACATCAACTTAAATATAACTGGATGTCAAATCGGTCTCAACAATCAATCAAATGTTTGTATAGTTTGAATTGGTGGCCTTAGAAAGAAATTTTATATTATTGGGTAAAATATCAAAAAAGTACTCTGAGCCATGCCTAAGTGGTTACAAAATATGCCTTTCATTAAAAGTTCAGCCAATTCTAATATTTATTTGACTCCAAAAAAATGGATATCACTTGATTCGTTTTGAACGTCACTTGACATTTCCTGAGCTAAGGTTACTGTCAGAAAGAAAAGAATCCGTACTTCTAAGATTTTACATAGTTTCCCTCGCAACTGAATGAAGTCAATCCAAACACCATTTTTTGCTGGTGTTTTCTCAAAAAAGAAAAAAAATATATAGTTTTAAAACTATTATGTTTTAAACAGAATTTGTTTTTAAACAGAATTTGTTGTGGAATATTTTTATATAATTATCCCTTATCGTCGACTCAAAATAATTTTCAAAATATTTATGAGCTAGTAAAAATTTGCGGAAATAATATAGCCTTTTGGTAGTATTACTAGTGAAAATGTTTAAAAGGAAAGAAAAAATTTAATTTTATCAACATACACACAGACCTACACTCCATTCCAAATTGCTGCGAACTAGTTTTTTGAAACTGACAATGACATGTCCATATAGCTTCTGTGTTTAATTGTCAGCCGCCTTATTGAAATTGGTCTGGAGAATTTGGAATGAGGTGTAGGCCTGCTGTTACCCAAAAATCCAACTTATGTCAAATAAAGTAGTAGGAAGCTTTTTAATAATTCCAAATGGAGAAAAGTACAGGTAAGAGTTATCTTTTGTTAAGTTCCATTAACCAAATGTTTTCAATTTTTTTGCTCTGCTGCGTTCATTTTTACAATCTGGAGGTAACCGACGAAATTTATTCCGGTTCCTTTATTTCATCACGAGCGTTTGGAGGAAATCTTTTTGCTCCGGACTCAAGATTTTGCACATATTGGCGGTTCCATATTTTTTGTACTGGTTTCTCGAAATCAGTCAGTTCCACAGAGGATATTTTGTTTATTCTTTCTGATGACATACAAGTGAACACGCGTGTCCTTTTAATTTATACCTGGTGGAGCCGACTGTGATGTTTCTTCACAAACGGCCCCGCTGTCCGCCGTGCCCATTCACTGCAGAATCAGCTGGATTATAATAATCACTAGCATTTTTTCAAAAAAAAAATCAAAATTTATAATAACCCAATGAAAACACAAAGAGCGTGGTTAGAATACAGCCCAGGAGCGTTCTATCTCTATCAACTCTCTCTATCAACAGGTGACTTAAAATTGCACGCATATTTTTTTGTCGTGATAAGCGTGACTGCAAAAAAGCACTTGGCCAGGGTACTAATTCTGTGTGTAACATATGAAGTGGGTTCAACCAATAAACACTCTTAAAACAGTCACCACGCGTTGTTAATCAGTTATGGAGCACTCGAAAAGCTTCATCCCTTATAAAAAATGTTACCTTGTGATACCTCGTTAGTGTTTTAATACTGTTCCAGTTAATAAACAAACTAATTAATATAAATTTTTGTGGGCAGTTTTTATGGAAAACTCTTTTTTTTATTTAGAAATGTATGCTATTAAGCTTATTTTTGTGTGTAAAACCTTTAAAACTTTTAACATACTAAACCCAAGACACCCATGGAATATTTCGCTGTCACTGTTCAGAAAACTCACACAAATTCTGTCTTTCCTTTTACATGATGAGAATTTTCGACACTTTTTAACGTTTATTGGTACGTGTAGTAGCAATTTAGCTTCGCCGCAAAACTAGCCCTGCATAATATGTTTAAAATATTAAATTTACAAAATTTTATTAAAAAAATGACGCAGGTTCTCTCACAACGTTAGGGTAAATATTAAAGACGCTGTATTTTTCTTTTAAATGGGGCAATAAATAAGAATTGTCACTTTCCAGAATTTCGCACTCCCTGATTATTAAAAACTGTTTCCTTGTTACAAAATGATAAAACGTTAAATCCCAGCTGATCGATTTGTTCACAAAAATTGATTTTTTTAAATTGTTTTTATACTTACCATATTTACCGATGTTCTATCATTTCAATATTATGCCTTTCTTATGCAAGTTTAATTTTATTTGTTTAAATATGTAATCAACAATATATTGTTTCAAGAAACATATTTGTTTAAAAATAATTAATGTTTAAACAATAATTTTAACCAATAACAAGAAAACTTGAATCATTATATACAGCTTACACAAATAAAAAAATTTAACAACGTTAATAAAAAACGACAAGAGAATAATAATTTTACAAATGCATTAATAAACACTGTGCCACTTATTTTAAGAGGTTTTTGCTATATCGAGGATCATCAATATTGTTTAATTTATATTTGGACCACTATATTACAAACTCTCTATGAACTCAATGGCTTGCTCCGACCATAGTCCAAGACCATATCCTTTTAAACCATCCAAGCTTTCAAGAACATGATTAACTAAAATATATATTTTAAGCGTTTCTGACAGTCCAGTGGCTTTGAAAACCTTTTGCAAGTATTGTATTGAATCTTTAAGTTCCAGTTTTTTTAGCACTAACGGAAGATGAAAAACAATTTTCTACCACTTTTTTCATGGTTTTAGGGACTTTTGTGGTGTCAATTTTATTACTGGAACGAATTTCACTGATCCAAGTGTTCTTGTTATTGGTTAAAATTATCGTTTAAACGTTGATTTTTTAAAATTAGATATGTTTCTTGAAACAGTAAGTCATTTATTACATATTAAAACAAATAAAATTACACTTGCATGAGAAAGGATTAATATTGAAATGATAAACATCGGTAAATATGGTTAAAATACAAAAATTTTTAAAAATCAATTTTTCTGAACTAATCGATCAGCTGGGATTTACTTTTTTATTATTTTGTAACAAGGAAGCATTTCTTAGCATTCAGCCAAGATTATATATACATATATACAACATGTTTATTGTAAAATTCCCACCCAAGATTTAAGTATTTAGTTAGAGTCTGATTTTGGAAATATCCTCGGACATGTCGATTTTTTATCGATATGCACTTTCACAGTTATACCAGAATCAGGACACGTCGACTTTGCTTTTGTTAAAATTACATTTTATCATTGCATTTTCTTTTGTAAAGTAGATTTCTATGAAGGGAGAAATTCACCTCTTAAATTTGAGCTTAATTTGAAAGCGAATATCTCAAAAACAAAACGATAGATTTTCAACATTTTTACATGGTTGCAAAGACATTATACCAAGATATCGCTTGACCCACTCTCCTTATCCAAAATATAGGGGTAAAGTTTATCCTTCGTGGGCGGTGCGTGCTACAAGAATTTCAAAATGTGTCCCCCTCGCATCTTGGGTGGGAAGTTTTAAAATGAAGACCCTGTAATAGCACATAAAAATGCACAAAAAATTAAATTTTGTGTGCCATATAATTCAAATGATTAGGCGAAAGATCAATTAAAAATTAGCCTATGTTAAGATCCAAGTTACACTGTGTTTTCTTACCAAATTGATGTACAAAAATCTTAGTTTATTGGCACTAAAATACTTTATTCTGAAAAAGTTTGAATACACTCTAAAAAGCCTGATTACACCCTTCAAAATTTACACCTTGAAAAGTCCGGATACACCCTGAAAAGGTCTGGATACACCCAGTAAAAGTCTGTATTTTCTTGAGCGAGGGAAGTTTTGGAGTAAATCTCTATTCGAGCAATTTTAATCGATCGATCACCTCCTAGGAAATCCAGAATCGAAATTTATTATACTTTTTTTGGGAGAATTGGATGCCTGAATCATACCTAATGGAAAAATTTGCAGGAAATTTTTCTTGGTAAACGGCAATCGGGTGAAGTCGGTTTGTGATCGGCTTGTTGTCGAACATATAACGTCATGCTTAACGTCACACCCGTTGGTTGGTAGAAATAAAGGATCTTAACGCACGTCCACCATTATAAATTACTTTATAACATTTAATATTTACACGGAGGGTTAGGTCAAGATATTTAGTAAATGTGCCCTGTTAAAAAAAAATACAACCCTTCTGTGCAATGTGACACATATATTGGCCTATTGTATATTTTTAACATTAACCCAAAAAAGATTTTTCGTGTGGGCCAGCAGCAAGTTGTACATATATATACAGGGTGGATTCTTAAAATGGAACGGTGCTTCTAGCGGCTTTAGGAAAGAGGTTAAAAAAAGCTAAAAGCAATTCTTTAATGATTTTTTACGAACATCATAAAAAAAAATCTACCAACTATTTTTTTTAATGCAAAGGTACAAATTGTGGCACCTTTTTGGATAGCTTGTTAAAAAAGAAATATAACGCACTATTTTTTTTTACATGTGTCAACCAATGTCAAAATTGTCAAAAATAACAAAAAAAACTTTTTTTTGCAAATTGTTTTAGCGTTAAAATAAACTTAATATTTTTCTATTTACTAAGCAGAATAAAGAAAATACCGCACAAGGATGTTATTGGCGGCTCATATGGGGGCCCTCACTGAAGGCCCAGGGCTAACTATAATTTTTTTCATGAGGACGAACTTGTGGCACCTTTTTCGAAAGCTTATTAAAAAAGAAATTTTAATAAACAAATTTGTTTGACATCTGTCAGCCCATGTGTTAAAGATTTTAAAAAATATATTTTTTGTCGTTAAGGACGGTTGCGTGAAAAAGAAAATCGAGGTGTGCTTTAATTTTATTTCGCTTTTATCTAATGTCTAGTAAATTTTAAAAAAGGTAGTAGGCTGCGCCCCCAAATAGGACACCAATAATATCTTTGTGTGGTAGTTTCTTTATTCCACTTAGTAACTAAAGAAACATATAGTTTATTTTGAAGCTAAAATAATTGACAAAAAACAAAAGTCGCTAAAAGCACCGTTTTATTTAAAGAATCCACCCTGTATATATATAAACGAGGAGTTTCAACGTCTGCCTGTAAATTTCAAGTACCCGCGCCTTTTCGTGTTTCCAACTTGCAACTAATAAACTCTCCAGAGCCCAAAGTCCCACACTGTGATGTATAAAGTCTATTTAATGTAGATAAGTTACTCAGAAATTAAAAAAGCAAGAAGCAAAAAGCACAAGAAAAAAGTACAAAAGTAAGTAATACAAAAGAGCATGTGAGGACGTCACCACCCAAAGAGGAATCTCTACAGTCAACATAATAAAGTCGGTCCGATACTAACCATTATGGAGTAAATATTATCACTCAAATGTGTATCATTGTTTTACCTAAAGGTAAACCAGTCTCGTCCAGTAGGTCCTGGGTGTCAAGTCCCGGAGGCCACCTATATCATTTGGCTAAAAACCTTATGGCATCCAACGTAAAAGTAACACCACCTGAGCCGCGTCCGAACTTGGGTGCAACTAGCTTCAAAAGGGTAAACTGCTTCCTTCTAAAATTTTGATAAGGCTTTAGTGACTTGCCATGCAAAAAAAGAGATAGCAACACGACTGTTTGGAAACCAATGTTATAAGGCACCAAAAATTAGGTGATGAAAGTTGCGGGGAACAGGCGTAAATAATTGTAACTAAAAAAACAAGAGTTTTTTGTACTTCAGTGTCAAATGAACTTCCTGAATTTTGATTGCTCACATAGAGGGTGGAACCTAGAATGACGCCGTTTCGTCCTTATTAGAGACTCATCAGCTACGTGTACCACAACAACAGAGAATTTCGGTCGCGCTTATGTGCCAAAGATTAAGCCTTAAGCGGAGAGAATTTCTGTCGAGTACCGACCATGGCGCCCTCTGTGTGAACTTCCGCGCATAGCGTAGCATCGATCCTGCGAGACATATTACAATGCCATCTGTATGCAGGTTTCGTCTACAACCAAGCCATTACAAATCGCAAAACAACCGAATGGTGCCGTACTGCACGAGTTAAAAAAAAGGAAGATGGCTGTGGCACTGTAAATCTAACGAAAAAGCAAGAGTTTTTTGTACTTCAGTGCCAAATGACATACTCGACAGAAGTTCTCTCCACTTGAGCCGTAATTTTTCGCACATAAGCGCGACCGAAATTCTCTGTCGCTGTGGTACACCAAGCTGATGAGTCCCTAATAAGGACAAAACGGCGTCTTCCTAGGTTCCACCTTCTGTGTGAGCAATTAAATTTCAGGAAGTTTATTTTCCACTGAAGTACAAAAAATTCGTTTTTGTTTTTTCGTTAGATTTACAGTGCCACAGCCATCTTCTGTTTGTTGTTTTGTAAATAATTGTGGCACATGTTTTTTGCGAGCGCAATCACAGATTGATCAAAGACGGACGTCTACTGCATGTCTCAGATATGTATATCTGAAATGATGTATACATCGTTAAGGACCGCGATCAAAATAACGTTTTTGTTATTATTTGTCTTAAATTTGTTTTATAAAATAGTTAAAAAAGGTTGTTGGTGCAATGCAGATTCCAAAAATGTAAGAAATTTTTTAGTTATTATTTAAATTACGTTAATTTATATATAAAAGGCCTACTTTATTTGAGGTTGTTGTCTCCTCGCCCAAAAAGAGCGTGACTGCCCAACTCGAACGCGGCTATGGTGATCGCCGAAAGAGACATCTCTGCAGTCAACAGATTAAAGGCGGTCAAACCTTACTAATAGCGGTTTCCATTGGTAAAACTGGTGCGCCATCAGTGCACGACTGAGTCGGTGCTGCTATTCTATTGGGGTGCAGTTTTTTCCAGTTTTCCAGTGGAACATGAAAACTGTTAATTTCGGTTTTATACTAAGTGCAAACTTTTTCCGCACCGGCTCTGAGGGCTCGTGACGCACCGAAAACTTTTCCCGCCTTTATATTTTAAGTCAAAACCCACTAATCAACCTCAAAAAGACTTTTTGAATGTTGTTGTCAAACGATTGTTCTGGTTTGGGTGCAGTTTTTTTCATGTTACATTCAATCTGCACTCAGACTACACTGACGCAATTTTTTGACAGAACCAAGCCAGTGTTAGTGCACTACACGTACCAATTGAAACCTCTATAACTCTTATGGAATATATGCCATCACTCAAAGGTGGATAACTGTCAAACTATATTTCACCTGGTCGGGTTAGGCCAAAAATTTTATTGATTTGAAACATGCCCGGAAAAAATACTTGTATATTTTAAGTTGTGTAAACTAAAATTGTGTACTCGTTTTACACAATATTAGTTATATTAGGGGGTGGTGGAAAACACCACTGTGACAGATGTCAAGGTGTACCAGCAATTTGTGTCCAATGTTAAAGAGAAAATAAGAAGACTTAAAAAAAAAATCGTGGCATCAGACGCACATTGGCTTTTCAATTCATTACGAACAGGCATCCAAAATCTAATGGATAATCCAGAAATCTACAGGCCTGTTTCAATCTCGTTAAGAATCATCAGGGTAATATAGGACTGTACCTGTCGAATGAAGAATAACATAGGCAACCACACCCAGCGAATTTAAACAGCTTTCGTCGTTAAATTTCTTTGTGATATTTATTTTGCATCCTTCAACATTTTGCTTTGTACTTTATTCCGACAGGCGCGAGTCGTCATCCCGCGTTGATTCACGACGAAAGATGTTTAAATTCGCCCCAATATTTGAGAGTAATCCTAATTTTTTTTGTGCGATATGCTATGTTTGATACCAACTTTGGAATCCATGTAATATATATTTTTAAAGATACCCCATATTATTGAAGAATTCAGAAGTTTAACTACTTTTGGCCATTTTGACGATATAGGTATATCAAAAAGTGTTGATAAAAACGCTTTATTTTTAAAATATTACTAATTTTCAATTATCCAAAAAAAACCTTTAAAATGGTATCCCACATCATAGGGTATTTTATATACTGAAATGAAAATCGCTTTCAAAATTTAAAATTTAAAGATTTTGATTGCAGATATCTCGAAAAATAGATATGCAAACTCTATCACCCCATATCCTTAAAAAGCAAATTTTATAAGGATTTTAAATTTGGTATCAAGAACAGTAGATTGACCAAAAAAATAAATGTCCCTCCCCCTCAATATATCTGCGTCAAAGATTTTAATTTTTCTATTTATTTAAAGCTAGAGGCATGTCTATCTCAAAAATATATGGTTCAAAATTTATATTTTTTTATTGAGTATGAACCTGAGGCTATCTGAGACAATAAATCATTGCAAATATTGGATGATAAGATTTGTCGTAAGATTTTATTAGGGTTTCCTTACTTAAAAACATTTAAAGAACATCATTGTTGACTCAGTGAATCCTTCTTTATGCAAAAATATAATTTTACAGGAGAAGCAAAAAACATAAAAAATAACATTGGATCGAGTCATATTGAATGTTTTAAACACGTCTGTTTTCGGGTTTATCTTGGAACCAAATAGTTCAACTGAACAATAAAGCGCTGTTTAAAATATCGACGACTTACTAAACTGTTACTTTAAAGGTAATAAAGCCTTCCTTCCCTAGCCCCAATATTTTATTAACCACCTTAAAAGTAATCAAAGGACAAATTTCTTAAAATGTTATGTTATTAGAGTAAAGTTCTTTTTCCAAAATTAATGTCATTTGATAGGTCCCATTAGGCGAAATATCCAATAAAATATTGCCCATATCCCCCAATCCAAGCTACAGCCTATCTTTTTAACAAACTTCATCCAAATCGGTTCAGCCGTTTTTGCGTGATTTGGGACTATTAGCATCATAATTATAATTTAAATCTTGTTCTCAATTGGTTTGAAACACAATATTTAAAGTCAAATAACATGAAAAGGTGTATTATTAGGTAATTATAAAAAATGTGATTAGAATAAAATCTGTTTCAAATACATTGCAACTAAATGAAGTTGAGCCTGTAAAGCTGCTAAACAGGAACATTTTTATGAATTTCCGCTATTGCGAACTTATGAGTGTGTATTCCTGTGGCGTAAAATCACTTGAGATTTTTTATGATTTTTGAAATATGCTTTGAAATATCTTGAACGTCGAAGCAAAATATTGTATTGCATTTAAACATTAATCATCAAGGATAGTCGAAAAAATTAAGCTCTCCCGCATGTAACTGCAGTTGTTCCGAACGACGCGACGCGACGCGGAGCGGAGTTCGGGCAAGCGGGCAGGGACGGGGAAGATTGTTTACGCATGAGTATATAGAAACCAATAATAAGAAATTCGAGTGCCGGAAAAAGAATTATCGAGGTAAATTATTTTTGCACGCTATCAAAGAAATGAAATTTATGTCTGGGTCTATACTCGCTAAGGGCATGTATTTTTTTAGTTTATATGTTAGCTTTATTTTAAGAATTTTCTAAATGAGTAATTTTAGCCAATATTTGCTGGATGAACTAAGTCTGTGTTGGCTTATATTTTTAATAATTGTTTGGGGCGGCTCCAATAATATGTTACTAATAATGGTTTCATGTAAGTTTTTATTTATTTTAGGATTTTAGATTAAAAGCTAGAGAACAATGTTCTCCGTCCAAACAAAATTATATTTTATAAAAACCCCGGCGGCGACCACACTTTAATTTGATTATCATTCTATAGTTAGCATTTTTTTGAACTACCTCTGAAGTAACTAGTTGATGTTCACAATTAAGTCTACTTTTACAATTGGAGTATAATAGTACTTTACGTAACAAGCATGTTATGATGGTCATTAAACGCGAAGCTGAAGTTTAAGATGCGAGCCGCAGGCGAGTATCTTAATTTATCTGAGCGTATAATGACCATATCATGCAAGTTAGTGTACTATAATTTACCTACGACCAATGAAAATGTCACCGTAAGTATCAGAAATTACTAAAAATATCAAACTCGATTACTCCTAAATCAACAACCTTCATAACCTGAAGTTTCAATGAAGTTCTATCCAATAGTTCAAACAAATAAGGTTCCTAAGGGGATTTTCATATATCTTTTCAAAAACAAAGTGTTTTTTCTTAAAAATTCGTAAATTGTCAATTTAGAGGGACTTATTTTTACTTAGGTACTAAAATTACATTGGATTTATTTAATTTTAATAAAAATTTATGGTCTTAAAAATATAAAAAAACCTTTCACATTTTTTGCGTCAATTAGTGACCTTATAAAATAAAGTTTCATCGCTTGTCACGCCATCTTGTGGTTTACGACTAAGCTTTATTATTATCCTGGGACCGTAAATGAGTAAAATTAGTACTATTCGTTGGTCGTAGGTAAAACAATAATCATTTTTAGAAGAAATATTGTGTAAAAAACTTAAAATTGAAACCACACACAAAAACGCGTCTGTATAATAAAAATCACCTCGTACAAAAGTTGGTACAACCAATGGCAAAAGCACCTTTTTTGTCTGAAACGTCCTTTTTTTGAAATGCCAACGTTTCGCAAATTTTATTTCTTTCTTCAGGCCTATTTAAGACGGCCATTCTATATGTCAATTGTATTGCTAATAGACGTCATCCTTCGGTAAAAAGACATTAGACACTTAAAGTAAATATTTCAACGCATCCGTATCGGTATACGTAACGCGTTCGAAACAAAGTCAAATACGCTACATTTTTGACTTGTTTATGCGATGTTTCGAACGATACACGCTTTTTTGAAGGGTGCGATGACAGGACTGCTGATTGAAATCGTTGCGTACGTTCGTGGGTCCCTAACGATACGATCCTTTCGTACGCAACGAGATTCTGTCATCACACACGTCAAAGAAGCAAACATGTAGCGTATTTTGACTTTGTGTCGAACGCGTTACGTATACCGATACGGATGCGTTGAAATATTTACTTTAATTGTCTATTATTTTTCCACAAGTACCGTAATTTTGATTAAAAACTTTTAAAAAAAAGTAAACAAACACATTAAAATATTACTACTACTGCCAGTATTTCGTTCCCATTTTCATATTTACTATTGTTGGCCAATAATTCCGCGTAGTATTCCAAATATTCGCCAAAATCCATGTATAAAGGTCGATAATTGCAGCAAAGGTCGGTCGCAGGCAAATTTCACCTTTGTCGCTTGCATAATTCTGAACAATTAAAAGTTGGCTATGACTGGAATTCGGATCTATTTTAGTTTACAATGGGAGTTTGCTAAGTAATGATTACTTTAATATTTGCGTTAATAAGGAATTATCGAACCGCGTAAGTCGAAATTCCATACGCAAAGTCGAAAATCTTTTTAACAGTTACGGCACGTATGCAAGCGCAGTACATACAGACTGGATTGCCTCTCTTTATAATAGAGATATTTTGGACCGCTTACTGTTTTGACAACTTTGACACCCGTTGTGGAAGTATTTAACAACCACTACCACTACCACGGGTCGACCTTACCAGAGTTTTTGGAACACATTTAAAACCGTCACTTGTCAAGTCAAAATACTAACTTCTGCCTTATTTCTATTCTATGAACCTAACCTTGTTCGGCTTTATTATTGTTGACTTCGTGAATTAAAATAAAGAGTATTTTTCGATTTTCTGCGGCAAATGATGGTATGATGCAGCAATTGTACAAGAGATATGTCTTTTATCTTAAGCTTTGGAATCAGAAGAATATAGAACCACAGATTGTTTATATATATGAAAAAATATAGACCAAACTTTACATTTGTACCAGAAATACTGCACAATTTAAACAAGGTCTGGTGAGTAAAGGATCGTTCATACAAGGCATAGGCTTAGTCACTTGATTAGTATTTGGTTTTGTTATAGTGTTAGTTATAGTTTTAGTCTTAAAAATTCCTTTCTGTTCATACTTGTCTTTGTTATAGTCATAACAATCACTAAGCAAGTGCATCTAACCTCACTTTTTTGATGTTTTGTTTTGTTTACTTTTATTTTTTGTAGTTTGTTTTCAAAGGCAACAAGGTTTATTAGAAACAGTTTTTTTTTGGAACCTACAAAACAATTAGTACCTTGGTTTTTGTTTTTAATTTGCCTGTATAAAAATTTTGAAAATATTGATTTCATTCCTGTCAACATAAATGGGCGCCATACTTGCAATTTGGAACTCGCGCATGAGCACTTATATTTGTTATATTAATAGTCGTAATTTTAATTATAAAAGTTGAAAGTTGCCAACTTTTCCTTAGGACTGTGACTATAAGCCTATGACAAAGCATAATCAAAAGCATTGCATGAACACTTTCATAAGAAACAGTGGTTTTAACGTTTTTATGATTAAGACTGTAACAAAAATTAAACCAAAGACTAAGACTATGCCTTGTATGAACGATACTTAAAAGTTACCTCCATCCTCCATTATCACTAATTATTAATTATAGTCTGTGATTTTCACTTAAAATTCTTAATTTATGCGAGGAAAAAGGATTAATGATAGTTTTTTGCAGGAATGGAGGCTTTTTTTGGAGGTCAGAGTCAACATTGTTCAAGATAAGCAATCACATGAATTCTATAGCTGACAAGTAGTAAAATTTGTTGAACAATTTTAACACTTTTGGTGGTTAAACCAAAACCAAATGCAACTAATGTAAGTTCCCAAACACTGAAAAATATTAAAATATTTATTAATTAAAAATGTTTAACATTTAAAATAGGGTAACATATTTTTATGTTAGTTATTGCTGTGCATTTAGATACTGCTCTAAAGGTAAAACTTCTATATTAAAAAAAGTGGCAGTTTGATTTCCATATAGGCAGGAGTGGCAATTTGCTAAGATTGTGGCTGCTTTATACATTTTTGCAATCTCTTGCTTTAGGAGTTTTTGATTTTTTTTAAAATCAACAAATGCAAACTCAGCCACAACCTTACCAAACGACCACTCCACGGCTTCCCTAACTGTAGACATCGAAATATTGAAGGCTTGTTCCTGCTGGTTTCGACCATTACCAGGAAAGGGGGTTAGTAGCAAGGCTTGGATTCCATAGGCCTGGTCACCATAAATTACAAATTCTCTTCGAGGGAACCTTGCTGACCTTTCAAGTTGCTGGTATAAGCCACTTTCCCTTAACATGCCTGCATCATGTCTGCGACCCTCAAAAGGACCAATGCAACTAACTGTTAACCCATCTGGGGTAACAAGACTTTGATACTTTAAACAGTGGATCCGTTTGTGGCCTGAATAATAGTTTTGTTGGTCAATAGTTGGCCTACAGATGGGCCTGATGGTTCCATCCAAGAAAGCCCAGCAGTTTGGTACTGCTGCACCTTTTGCTGCAATAACCTATAAAAAAAAACATGGTTTTAGTCCAGCTTCTATTTTAAGTGGTGGTTTTGATTTTTATTGATACTAAATTTTTATAAACTTACATCAGCATACTCTGCCAGCTTATTTTCATTCAGCCACTCATGGGCTTGGAGGTCTTCCAACAGATGGTTAAAATTTTCATGAAGGTGATGCAAAATAAAATTTGTTATTTCAGAGAGAGCTGAACTGCTGCGATTAAAAAATCCTTTAATGTCTTGTAATCTATTTGGATAGGCCAACCTCTTTAATAATATGCACAGTGCTTCTATCCCTAAAAAACACTTAACTGTAAATTTTGTCTTGATACTGGCTTACCATTAGGTTTATAACCAATACTGTTCTCAACTAAAATGCCAGTTAATTCATTTTCCTTTCAGTATCCTTTGACCTACTATCAGTGACATATTGATAAAACCTAACTGACAGAAAATCCATGTTTGGCAGCCACAGTAAGCTAAAGGGCACCGACACTGTAGGAGTTAATTGGCTTTTTAGCTGAGATGGTGTTGTTTATAACAGACAACTTTTGTTATTTTCTCTAGTAGACAGTAAAAAATAAAACTTACCAGCAGCTGAATGACCTGATGCCGTCCGTACTTGAGCAGGTATCCTAAGGGCTTGTACCAGACGGGGTATGTCAGCCTGCTGGAACCTAAAATGCACTGTGCATTCATCCTCTGTCCAATCATTTAAATTAAAGTCATGTATAGGTTCAATCAGCTCATGCTGGTCATTTTCATCTTCGAATCCCCCAAAAATGTCAGCTAGGACAACCTGCCGAATTAAATTCACATTAGGGTCCCTCCTGATAATCAGGTCCAGTATATCTCCATAATTTTTAAAAAGGCAGAACAAAACTTTAAAATCTGTGAGCAAAACAAAATAACCATAAACAAAGTAATAAAAAAAGTTAGGTTATATTTAACGTCAACTACAAAAATGGATCCGACAAAAAATTCTTTCTGCAAACATTCCGTTATCAAAGAATAAAAATAAGCATAACAAATAGCGATAACTTGGCTGTTAAATATAGGTACTGACCAAAAATACCCTAATGTAAAAAGTTATTTTTATTGTATTTTATTGATAGACTTGTCATTTACTGTTTTAACAATATAATATAGTTGCATTTGTACAGAAATCTTGATACAAACTACAGTGAAAATTGGAAGACATCTGCACATTCACTTCGTCTTAACTTGCATTTATCTTATGATTGTAGGTATGTATGTATAACTTAAAAACTGGTGGTTAACTTTCTTAAAAGTGAGCCTATTGTGCCGAGACACCTGCTAAGAGTATAAAGATCGTACAATTAAAACACATCTACGACCCAGGAAATTAAAACTCCTGCAGACTACTAAACTTGATTTAGGGAGATCTTATATTCTATTGTACTATCTTGCTCCTGTGCCATCATTTTGAAACAGTGTTATTTAATATACCGACTATTAAACAAGCCTGTATCAAGACAAAATTTATAGTTAAGTTTTTTTTAAAGAATAGAACCATATTAACATTTTTTTCATTTTTTTTTTAGGCTATTTGGGAACATTTCATGGAAGGAAACATGATGCTGGTATTCGCAAAAGTAATTTAAATAATCAATTAGAAGAAAGAGCCCAGTTTCAAGATGGAACTAATTTTGCATTAATCTGGAACCATGCTTAGGAGACATAATTTTTGCATAAAAAAAAATCAAAACTTTTACTTTAAAAACTGAAGTTATATATGTACAAAACTGCTACTATTTAGACTGCTATTCATGTCTGTATAATGATCAGACAGCCCATCGTTTTAATTTACAATCAATTTCAGTTTGATAATATCTTAATGTTTGTGTAACTATTGCTATGTTTTCATGGGTATTGAGTTCGTTTTCAACACTCATTGTATTCTTTTCTTTTATATAGCGTGTTCTTTCTCTTGATAAAGAACACGCTATATAAAAGAAAAAGATAGCATGAGTTTCGAAAACGAAGTCAATACCCATGAAAACAAAGCATATATATATGTCTAATAATGTGTTATATATTTTGTTGTTTTTTATTATTGTTGAACAGATTATAAAGTCTGAAAATAATATTTAAAAAAAAACATAAAACATTGTTTTAATTATTTATTTTTATTACAAGAACACTAAAAGTAATCTAGTCATGAGTATAAACGCTTATATAACCTAGTAATACCAAAAACATATCAAACTGCAGTTTAAAACCTAATAAACGAAATATTTTATCGACCTATTAGGGAAACTTCAACTTTTGATTAAATAACACTAAAGATAACTAAATTTTCAGAAAAATACAGGATACAAAACAAAAAGTAAATCTCCTTTTATAACTTATCGCTTTCAATGACATTTTTTTATTTAGAATGTATATAACTAAGACGTTTTACCAAATTTTGCAAGAAAGCTTAAAATTATGATTTTTACAACTTACCAACTCAGGTCATTTTGCAAAACTTTTAAAATCTAATCAAAACAAACATTTTAAGTTGTCTTGCAACATATTTAGTTGACAAAGTAAGTAAAGAGTGTCTCGTATTTATTAAATATAAAAACAAAGATTCAATCTCATCTTAAACTAATTAGGAACATATTTTAATATTGACACTTAAGCCGCTAAATCACAATAAAAGAAGACTAAAGGAATAATTGGAGCCTCATAAATATAACCTGCTCATCACTGTATTTTATTAACAATTAAGTTAATCAACTTCTCCTGGTTCTTAATAACACTGCTTAACTCCTTAAATCTCTCTTCTGCCATATCAAGGGTTTTTTTTGTCTCGTATTCTTTTAATACAAATTTTTTTTCTTCTAAATCTAATCTTTGTTTCTCTACAGCCAATTTTTCCGCTTCCAATTGTACTTTTCGTTCTTCAAGCAGCTGTTCTTTTTTTCTAAAGTCACTTTCAGCTCTATCATAATTTTCAAGATACTCAAGTCCTTGCCTTTGTAGACTTTTCTTTCTGATTCTTGTCTTGTTCCTTGCTAAAATATATTTATCAATGAATATAACTTGCAATTTAAAGTACAAAAGGTTTCAAGAATAAATTAAACCCAAATTATAGTGTCACCAAAGCAGGAAAATATAGATTTGTCAGAGAAAAGTGTCCTTAACAGTTTCTTTTGTTTGCATAATAAATATTTGTTAGTGGATATTAATCAACAAAGTTTGAATGCAACTTAACTCGCTTGACTTATGGACCTTGCCCACTGCTCAGTCGACCAAGCTGTATTGCTGTGTGTAAATGAGTCATTTTCAAAGCTTGTAATTACTTAACTTTAAAATTAAGTTTATTTTACAGTATGCCTATTGCTGTGGCGATTTGCTGTGCAAAATCCCACTTTTGCAGCTGTATAAAAAAAAGTTACTTACATAAAACATTGTATTTATTCTGTTGCAGCCTATTTGGAGTACTGTTTTGATTGGAACTTGCAGTACTCTTCTCTGTGTAACCTATCTCCGCTATTTGGTTTGGTAAATCTGGAAGCAAGAAGTTATTATTACCTAATGGAAAAAAAAGGAAGTTATGAAATTGGCTATGAAATATAAGTACAAATTTCTAATTCAATTTATCCTGGATGAAAAAAATTTTTGTCAGTTTTTAAATCGTCTACTGTATACAATAGTAAACTATATATATATAGAGGTGTTTGTAACCTTATAAAACATCTCACTTATTCCTCAACTTACTCAAAATGCTAGTCCCAACATATCCTAATGGGCTTTCTACTTTCTCAACATTTTCTTGGGTTATGGTTTTAGCCTCGGTTTCAGCTATATTTCTGGATTTTATTTTAATTAATGTTCGATTAGGACTCTCAGTAGTATAATTAGAGGCCATGAGAATAACATTTCCTTGATTATTTTTAGGATATGTGTTCATTAATAAAGATGATGCCATATCTGAAAAATCAAAATGGGCCATATTATAAAAGCTCACTTATTCTTGTAAAGCTTTTTTTAAACAAAAAATCTACTTACCTAAATTACTTTTTGTATGTAAAATAGGTGCAAGGTTGTTTTTGTTAATCTTAATCATTTTGTTGAGTAATTTGTTATCAGCATTGGTTTTATTATCTATTATTTCTTCCTCACACCCTAAAACAAAATAATTTAATGCTGTGGTGTAGTACTTCCAAGTAGTCAGAGCTGGCAACAGCTAGTACTGAAATTAAAAATGGACTTAATATATAATGACTGCAATTTATTTACAGCAATGAGTTTTAGCATCATTACAAAATGGAAAAAAGTAGAGTAGAATATTTAAAAAACAGATGGCTGTGGCACTGTAAATCTAATGAAAAAACAAGAGTTTTTGTACTTCAGTGCAAAATGAACTTCTTGAATTGCAATTCCTCACACTACCCAGCAAATAATTACTTACTTGAATATGGATGATCAAAAACGTTTTCATTATGATTATTCGGAGGATTATTCTTATTATATTTTTTTAGTAATAACATTTCAGCACATCTGTTTCTGTTTTCTATTCCCATATTTACTGTTTTGGTCTGGGTTTTAAATTTGTTATATTTTCCTTTAGAATCATTTCTAAATTCTTGCATTAATTCATATACTTGCTGACACAATTTGTCTTTTTCAGTATAGAATTCTTCAATACCAGATCTGAAACACAAAAATTTTAATAATGTAAAATGGTTTGTTAAAATTTTTAAAGCAATAGCAAATTCAGGTTTTTGTGGGCATTTTTTTACCTGCACAAATCTAAAAAATTGGAACTTGCAATAAAAAGAGAAATTGTGAAGGAATGTTTATTTTTCCCACACAAACAAAAAACTTAAACATTAATTTTATTAAAAAATAAACAAATGTTTACAAAACTATTCCGACAAAGCAGAACACAAGTAAAATTTAAAATTTCCAACAACCTTCAATATAAGTGTATACAATTAAATATCTAGAAAGATTTACCATTGATTTGACACCTCACAATTTCTCTAAAAACTTCCCCAATTTGCTCCTCTCCTAAAGTGATTTTCTGTACTTGATGAAACGTAAATAAACAGTGCATAGGCTACATCTACACATCAAATTTCATCATAATTAAATGACCAGTGCAAAAGTTACACACCCAATTGATTATATTTGGTGTCATATATATATATTTAGATATATATAAAACTACTTAGCCTATTTCTATCAAATATAGCTAAGATGCCTCCAAATAGAAAAAAACTGCATCAGTCTGTTTACATTACACACATAGACACCCACACAGAAGTCAAACTTATAACACCTCGCTTTTTAGTTGGGTGTTAAAAATTATAAAAATAGAATTCCTATGTGGCACCCTGGTCAAAATTTGGTTGACCCCTTAAAAAGGTATGAAAAAAATTCTAAAATCTGAAACATTGACCAATTGGTTTTTTTATGTAAACTTACTTAGGTTTCATTATTTTGTCCTTCTGCATCCAAGCATTTATCAAAAGATCAACATGATCCTTTAAAGATTTAATGGAAAAATCTTTCCCTGTCACAGACAGTATTTGCTCCCTAATAGCATCCCAAATTGCAGGGTTAATATAGGGGTTATTGGTCAGTACCTCATTTAGTAATAGTAAATTGTCTTCTTCTTTATAGGTAAGTCTGCTTTTTTTAAATGATGAGTTAGCCTACAATAAATAAATTAAGAATTTAATTAGGTACAGAATTTATTTATTTTAAGTTTATAAACTTCAGAAGTGTTTGAACATCAGAACACCTAGGATAGTGTAATATCATTTCATAAAACCATCTTAAATGACTTTTAATATCCAGGATTTGTGTTCAGGTTGATGATGACATAAAAACTTAATCAATTTCACCAATGAAACGGATAACTAGGTATATCTGAGGGTATATTGTTGCCAATAGGAATTAAATCTCATAGGCATGGGCAGAGACTGCTGGATGTTCCTACATATTTATACATTGACTGCTAGCTGCTACTTTTTACCAGGCTTTTAAACAACCCAACTACAAAAACGGCCGTCGTGGACACAGCCTTGAAATAATTTAAAACACACCAAACTTACCATTGTACATGTTCCAGTCTTTCACCATAACATGCACCCTCACGCGGGGCTTTCGACGGTGTTATGTGACCACAATCAGATAAAAAATCATATTAAAAAAAAATTCTTATAAAAACAAACAGAAGTTAACGAATAACCTCCAAATATCTGTCAAACCACAAGTTGCATATTGGTTAACTCGGCTTTTATAGAGATGCAAAAAAAATGCATATTCGGGCTTATTTTACAAAATAAATGTTTTCTATAGTGGAAAATTGTAATATTTTATAATTTTGAGTATATGCCTCGCAAAAAATCTATAAAATTAAATATAAAAAATAACCACAACCACAACGAAATGGATTCGTAGCTTACGGCAGTGGTAGTGGTTAATTACCACAAAGAAATGACATTGAGCTATTGCGCAGACTCATTAATTACCACAACCACTACGAAGTGTCAAATAAGTGTTCCAAAATATCCCTAATGTTGATGTAGATTCTCTTTCAGTCAGGTGTAGCCACTATTAGTATTTGTCAGATGAAAAAAAACTTGTGTCCTTAAATTAACCTAAGTTTTACTAAAAAGAAAACATAATACAAAGCACGACGTGCACTATTCATTTGCATGTCTAGGGTGATTCCAAATTCCCTAGAAAGATTTGAATAGTGGTTAGGTATTATTATTCTAAGAAAAGTTAAGTAATTATTTTCTTTACATTTAATTATTTTTTTTCTTTGAATTTAGGAGTGAAATTTTCGTATTTTTTTGGAAATTGCCTTTAAAATAATTTACCAAGCTACGTGTGCTGACAATGATATGTTTTAGGGTTTTTGTCAAGCATTTCGAATTTGTCAAAGTTTTGTTTTCAAAAATTTATGTTTCTACCACGTAATAAAGGGTGCTTCTCAGAAAACATTAACAATTTTAAATGGAAATATCTCTGAAACGAGTTTACAAAAATATATTTTACTAATTCCTGCTCAGAACAAAAAATTCTACTTAAAGTTAGAGTCTTTTTAGGGAATTTTCAATCACCCCGTATACCCAGATTGTTATATACTTTTCAGAAAGACATCGAAACGTAAATGTTTTGTGGGCACAACCACCGCCCACTCTGGTTTTATTTATTTTTTTGACACTTGGATGCAACAGAAATTGCATCATCAATATTTTTTTTTAATTCCTAGACTTTCGTCCCGTTGATATCATTTCAATTCAACCCAACTTAAATGGTGGATCCTTTTGCCAAAATCTAGGTATAAATTGGCTTCTTAGAACTTTCGTCCTTAAAGAAAATGAGTCGATGCTTGTTTATTGAAAAAGAAGGTAAAGCTATTTAACTTGAAATGAAATGGTCAAAATTATAGAAATTTTTTTGTTTTAAAGCAGGCAAAAGAAATGTCGATTAAAAAGATCTAAAAGAGGAGACACAAATAATATGACTGTGGGGGCTCTGTTATTTCCATCCAAAGTTTAGAATTTGATAAAGTCTTATTGTCATACTTAAGCAATATAAGTTACCTGTATTTGCCGGGAGTTACCACTCGTTAGAAATTCCAAGAAAAAAATAATTTTTTCTTAAATTATGTGTTTTTGTGTTGTTGCACCGGTGGCATGTTGCACCGGTGTTTAAGGTGGAAATCAAAATCTTCCATATACATCTCAGAGAGTAGCACCTAACAAACCTGTAACAAAAATGCTAAAACTTGTCGAATTTAAAAAAATTACATTTTCAAAAAATAAAAAAGAGAATACATTAAAGCATTTAATTTTCAGTAAAAAATGTCGAATAAACTTTTTTCTAGCACGTTCAGTTTTTAAGGGGTTCTTTTCTTTAATATTTTAAAATTTGCAAAAATTGACGTTTTAGAATTTTATGCGCAAATCATTAAAAATCTAATTTTTTTAAAACGAATTTATGAGAGTTGAATAGAATATTGTGTTGAGCAAAAAATGTTCCATAAGGTTTTTTGTAGCATCTACACTTTTAAAAAATCTAGTTTGAAATTCTGCAAAAATGGTCTATTTTATTGGCCTTCTTTGCACCAAGGTTTTACCAGGAATTTGGCGATAAAAAAATAATAGGCTAAATGCCTTAGATTAAAAAGAGACAAGATACCTGACACTTACGGAGACTTTGGTTATATTATTATATGGAACAATGTTTACCTTTCTGTTGTTTACAGTAAACATACCAGTGGCGTACCTACTTAAATATAAATTTACATATGGATTATATTATTAAAATTTGACTATAATATGAAATCTGCAAAATAATTTAAAAAACATGCAAAAAATAATTCTGCCAAGTTGAGCTATGAAAGCTTCCTAACAATAAATGTTTGTAGTATAATATTATACAAAATAAATTTATTACAAAGTTTGTATATGATTTATAGCAATTTCAATTTTCAATACAATAAAATTATGTCAAACATTAAAACAAGGAAACGCAGTTCATAGTATCTGGAACATCAAGAAAAAAAAATTACCTACCAGCTCAAAATTATGTTATTGTGTTTGTTAGTTTTGTTATTTTTTCTGGTCATTAGCAGAAACTTAAACTGACTTCTTTAGTACACAATAAAGTTAATAATGCTTAAGGTATATAGGGACATCTAGGACAGAAAAAGAGATTTAAATATCAATTCGAAGGGCGAGCGAATATTCTTACAAACCTGAGCACATGTGAATTAACTTCTACTGTTGTTTGCAAGTTGGTTTAAGTACTTTACCTACCTTTGTTTTATAGTCCTTATAAAAAAACCTTCGAAAATATCTTATTATGCATTAACTACTTCATAAAAAGTATGCTTTATTTTATCGTCTTTACAAAAAAAAACCTCGAAAACAACCTTATAGTAACGTTCGAAAATACCTCATTGGTTGGGAATTAACTATTTAACCAAAAAAAAACGTTTTTGTTGATATTTTAATCTAATGATCTACTAATTTAAGTATATTTCATAAACTTTTATTATTTTCTGTGTACCTACCGGCATGTACCGCCACTGACTGATTTCACTTGCTCTCCCTTTGTTTCGAAAACATTCGACGATTTGTTCCAAAATATCACTTTAAATGCACTGAAATATTCTCCTACCGGGAAAAAGCACACTATAAACGTTTTTTGCCAAAATGTGATTTTAAAACTACTTATAAGCTGGTTAAAACATCCTGATATTTTAAAATAAATAGCACGACAAAACCTATGTCAACAAAAAACATAATCCGACCGTCTGCGCTCTGCCGACTTTCCCCACCCACAAGCCAATCACAACCTAAAGTGGTTGAGACAGAATTCTCTATCCCTATCGTTCTAACGTCATTTAAAAGGATAGAAAAATAATTGACATTTCTCACCTTTGTTTTGTTGTGATTTTATTTGTAAATAAACAGTAGTTATTATTTGCCAAGGAGTTTTCGTTGGACCAGATATCTTATCTCTTTTTAATCTAAGCTAAATGCATAGAAATATAATGGGTTAAGAATGGGCAAAGACGACTGCGCATCCTAAAATCAGAGGACCCCATGGGGCCATCCATTTTGAATCACAGCACAGATCGGGCGACTGGAAGTTGCCGCCTCTGCAACCAACCAATGTCATTTTCTTTCATTTTGACAGAGGACAGATTGTTGTCTGTCGTTTAGTGTTTTTTTTTCATATTTTTCTCTTCGATTTTTAATTAAGCAGTTAGTGGATATTTATGTCGATTTAAAAGTAAGTATAGTGGTGTAGCCAAAAGTATCCTTCATAGTCACAGTGTTTGTTCTAATTTTAGTGTATTTTAGAAAGTTAAAAATTTATAGCTGTTTAAAATGGGAGTGCCCATCGAGTGATTTTGCTTTGTATTTGTAATGAAGCAAAGATTGCATGCAAGTCCTTTATTTTCATCTCACTTCACTGGTGCTGCTAAAGCAAGCTGGATGAGAAGAGACGACTTGCAATAAAACAAGAATTGCAATCAAGTCATCTTTTCTCATCTCACTTTATAGTCGTACCAGTAAAGTGACATGAAAAGAGAAGACTCGCATGCAATTCTTGTTTAATTACTCTATGTCAAACAGGCCCTATTATGACTATTACTTGCAAAATCAAAAATATGCTTTTGCTATTGGTCTGAATCTGAAATGATGTTGTCTTTCAATTGTTTTGGCTTATTTTTTTAAATTTTTGTCTGTTTTTGTCGTTTGAAGATTCCAGGCATTCATATGTAGTGTTAGCGGTTTCATAATCGAGAGGTGGTCCATTTTTGCATAATTAATATAATTATGTCTTATTACTTTAGTGTAAGTTTTCATTTGGCAAAATAAAATATTTGAATTAATTTGATTTGATTTATATCAGGGGCATTCACATGAGGGTGACAAAGATGGAGATTCACAGTGAGTTACAAAAAACTGACAGATGTTATTGCAAATACTTAGTACGACAAGTATGAACAGTGGTTATTTCTTAAGACTAAAATTAGAACAAACACTATTCCAATTATGAACTACTTATACTTTATATTAACCCTGCTTGATAAACAGTGTTCAACAGAATGGATAAAAACGAGCAATTGACTATAATCAGATCAAATTAAAAAATTTATATATAAATACCCTAGTAGGTGCCTCCATAAAAAATTTTTTATAAAAAATCAAAAATGGCAGAAAATCATATACTTACTAAATAATTACCTTATTTTTAAGTTGGAAAGTTTCTGTCTTTTTTTATTTGAAATTTTTTTAATTATTTATAAACACATAGCTACACAAAATTGCATAAGGTACATAACACATAGCATAAAATCTCTACAGTTCAGTGATTGAAATGCTACACTAGGCGTTATGTGACCCCATGCAAGTTTATGTGAGACGGCCTTAACTTCTCTTTTTTTTTAATTTGAAAAATACATTTTTGCAACTTATACCTCTTATATATATTGAGTTTTTGTTATTTATAAGGATATTTATTCACTTTTAAGATCCCAAAATGAATGAAACAACAACCCAACATCGCTTCAATTCAAATATGCTCTTAGACGGTTACTGCTGCATACAAGAGTAGGTGGTGAGGGAGGAAACTGCAGGGTGATTGATTCAACTGTCATATTGTCAGTTCCCAGCAAATCTGACAAGTCCGAAGAGGCTGTTGATATTTCTCTTGTGAGGAAATAAGGACTTGAAATGACTACTTTTTGGAAACTCCACCTCTGGAACCCAATCACTCATTCATTCTAATTAAAGATATTGTTGCCTGTTATGTTAGAATAAGGTTTTTTAATTTAAGCAAAATAATTCACTGCTATGTACAGTGCAAGGTAAAAATATAAGAAACAAATTGAATAAGTTGATATTATTCAATCATCAGTAATTGTGACTGTCACAATGAATAAATAAATGATTGATTATGATTTGGGTGTTAATACTTCAAACCCTATGCAAATATTAAAGAATTGGAGAAAATGCTGAAACACATCAATTCTGTTTGTAAGCAGGAACTTTTTGGCTATATCTCAAAAACGAATTGATAGATTTTTAAAATTTTTACACGATTGTCAAGACATTTAGGAGACCTTCACAAGGTATCACTCGACCAACTTTCCCTATTCAAAATATAGGGGTAAAGTTTACCCCTGGAAGGGGATGCATGCTATAAAAATTTCAAGATAGGTAGCCAAAAAGTGTCCCGTTTACAAACAAAATTGATGTGTTTCTTCCAATTCTGAACAATTTTTGCAAAAATCCAGGTGAACCCTTTTAAATGGGCAACCCTATATATATATATATATATATATATATACAGGGTTGTATATATATATATACAGGGTGTCCTAAAAATCCGAGTCCACCCTAATCTCCAGAACCAAAAGAGACAGAAAAGTAAAATTTCACACAATTAGATGGTTTACAAAAAAGTATCTTTTTGGATGCTAATTGTGCCGCCCTTCTTTAAGTGGCGGAGCTAGAGCGGAGACAATACTTTTTATAATTGATATACCCTACATATTTTCGAAAGTTTGAATAGAGCTTTTAATTCTGTTTCCAAAAATACCTAATATGTTACCTTCTCGTCTAACGGTTTTTAAATGAGAGCAATGTTTTAGAGAAAGATTCCCCGAATATCTGTTTTCTTGTTTAACTCATTGGTCTTATGGAAATGATTTTCTTATTTTATTTAAAAACCATTAGAGAAAAAAGTAACATATTAGGTTGTTAATGAAAGGTACGATGACGTGAAATTTTACTTCTCTGCCTCTTTTGGTTTTGGAGACATTAGGGTGGACTCGAACTTTTGGGACACCCTATGTATGTCCAAACAATATTGTATTAAATTGACTTGCAAAACTAAAAATAAAAACATGATACAATAAGGTTTTGATTGACAAGTATGTAACTAAATAACTCTGTTTGACATCTTTGCATCCAACCAAGAATTAACTGAGGAGTTAACTATAAAAAAAGTAAAAAATAAGAGTATTTGTCTTGCTTGCAGCAATAATTCTTATTTTATATACATTCCCAATTACTTTTTATGTTTAAACCACTTACAGGGAATTTAATTTTGAATTGAAATAATATATTAAAAAATACTTGTTCACAAAAATAGCGAGATTTTAAAATATGTAAGCACTTTTTCCTTAATAAACTAATTTTCACTGAACATTCTCCATAAAGTATTAAATATACTCTGCATCAGTCATTTGTTTAAACATTCCAGTCCCACTTTTGCTTCAATTTTGGAAAGAAATTCATGGAGGGTTTCAGTTTTGGCTTGAAAGATATATCTAGGTAAAAGCGTATGTTGAACTAGCTTAAGGCACTTTTGTTCTCTATAAAACCTGCCTTAACGATAAGTAAACTCTTTTGAAGGTCTTTTGCAGCATCGACACTTTTTGTCCAAATCTAGAAGGAACTTTAATTTAGTCTCAAACTAACAAACAATTAGAATATATTATGAGATAACAACGTTGTTTAAAATAATTAAATTTTCTGGCTTTGTTTATTTTTGCAATCAGCTGATTTTACCATATGTTTACACGCAGATTTTGAACCAGCTCAAAGCATTTTTCTTTTGTTGAACATGGATATAATTTATCAAATTTTATTTTTAATTAATTTTTTGGCAAATATCCTAATATATTAAATCAGCAAGGCAGCCAATATTTTTAAATTGATGCACTGACACTTATCTTTGGAATACAAGTTCGATTTAAATTTTAAATGTAAACGCAAACTGTATGTCAAGCTCAACCAACCATTTATTTAACTCTGCTGTGATTCAAAATGAATTCCCCCCTTATTAGCCATTTCGCGCAGATTCTGGCCCATTCTTAACCCATTATATTTCTATGGCTAAATGCAAAAGATAGGTTTGCTCTTTGTCTACCAGCGGGCATTAAAAAAATGTATATAATAATTTTTACTTTGCTAAAGTGCCAGGATTTGCCCATAAGGTTTATTGGCTAAACCATAAAAACTAAGAAAAAAATAATTTTAAAAAACGTTTCAGATTTTTACCGATTTGAGTGAAACAAACTAACTTTTATGCATAATCGAAAAAATTTCTGCTTTTGTGGTGGCCACCAAGATGGCGGACGAAATTAAAATCAATTTTTTTCATCTTGTATTTCAATATGGCCACCAAAAAAGGAAAAATTATTTTTGATTATGCATATAATGCAGTTTGTTAAATCAAATCGTTAAGATATCTCAAATTTTTTTAAAAATTAATTTCTCTTAGTTTTTATACACCTTATGAGAAAATCCTGTCACTTTGGCAAAGTGAACATTATTATATATATTCTCTCTATTGCTAGATGGCAGACAAAGAAGACAGCTATCTTTTTTAATTTTTTTTATTGCTAAATTCCAGGTAAAATCTTGGTGCAAAAAAGCCCAAGAAATTGGACCATTTTTGACTCAGCATAGGGATCTATACAACCCTAAAAAAATTTTTTTTTATAAAATTTGATTTTTTAATGAATGGTGCATAAAATTCTAAATTTCAGTTTTTACAAATTTTGAAATATTTTAAAAAATTTTCCTAAAAAGCCAAAGTTTATTTGACATTTTTTACTTAAAATTAAATGCTTTACTCTATGCTATTTTTTATCTCTAAGATGTATAAGGATGATTTTGATTTTTATTTTGACCCGGTTTTGCCAAAGTTATTTCTTGATCTGGTATTTTGTTAAAAACTGATGTGTTTAAATGATTTAAGGTTGTTTAGCAGTAATTTGGACCAAAATTTTAATTTATTTGTTTTTATTTTGGTTTAGGCTACGTTTCAAAAATAGAACAATGAACATGAATGAGATTAACAATTTTTTATTAAAAAGTTATTTATTGAGGAAATAAGTAGCAAATTAATGTAAAAAAAAAATATTCTTCAAACCAATAAATTTGACCATACAAAAAAACTTTATGAAATTTTTTTTTTCTCAGCATAAGATTCTATACAACCTTAAAAAATTTGTTTTTAAAACTTTTCATTTTTTAATGAGTGGTGCATAAAATTCCAAAATTTTTACAAATTTTGAAATATTTAAAAAAGTTTCCTAAAAAAACCAACCGTGCTATAAAAAAGTTTATTTGACATTTTTGACTTAAAACTGAATGCTTTGTTGTATGTTTTTGTTTTAAATGTAATTTTAAGAAATTATGGCATTTTTTACAGGTTTATAGGGTATTACTCTCTAAGATGTATAAGGAAAATTTTGATTTTTCTCTTAAATATTAGTGCTGGATGGTCTAAACCCGAAAACACATAACTCAAGAAATACTTATATATTTTTTATTGGAATCTACCAAAATGGGAAATAGTCAATAAAATGTTATTTTAATGGACCATTAGTAAACGAGACTGTATCGCAAATAGAATAAGAGGTCTTAGAATGCAATATGACAAATTTTAAAAAATAAAAAATGATCAACTTAAAAACAAAACATTGTCAAATTCCAAACTTTGGATAAAAATAATAGGGCTCCTGCAGCACATCGGAGGATTTACCCAATTTAAGCATTAGACGCAAGGACCTCATCTACAACATACCGTAGTTTCAAAGCATTTTACCGAATGCCAACGCCCATATTATTTGTGCCTCCTTCTTTGGACTTAAAATTATTTAAATTTATCCCTCCCAGTCGGTTCTTAATCACCCTGCCTGTTTTTATTTCAGACAATTATCAATTATTATATTCAATATACAGAGGGTTTGAAAATTTAGCATCAAGATTCTAAAGGTGCATTTTTCAGGTCAAAATAAGAATTTTGTTTTCATAAACATGTTTTCGCAAACGCTTCGGTACCCTTCTACCGGTCTTATTTTGAACAATAAAATACGCCCTTAATATCTTGATACTGAATTCTGAAACACCCTGTATGTATCTTTAATAACTTTTAAGTCATCCCCTATTCAAGTTATTCTCTAACAAAAATTAAAATAATTATTATTTGTCTTTGAAAAGCGCCTTTATTTTAGGATTTGTATTTGAAAACTGAAAATAAGGCGAAACCAGACAAAACCTTGTGTTTAAAATATTGGTCAAATGCTCAAAGTCTGCAGGTGCGTGGGGTCAGGGTCAGCCCCGAAACTCAAATACCTTTTAGGTTAAGATTTTATTTAGCTACTCTGGCAACTTTAAGTTTTGTTGCTCGTCCTATCGAGCAGGAGTAACTTTAAACTAATGGCGAATGCGTGACAGCTCCAGCTGATCAAATGCGTGAAAACATCGTTTCGTACGCAGGGATGGTCGTAACTTTACTTAACTTTACGGCTCCCATAACGAACCTAACGATGTTTTTGTGCATGTGATCAGCTGGAACTGTCACGCATTCGCCATAATTTTAAAAGTGCACCTGCTTGATTGGTCGACTCGATGAGGATAAGGTGACGAATACTGGTAAAACTGAAAATTAATTTTAAGTGTGTAATTTTTCTTGTGAAATATGAATGTTTCTTGAATAAAAAAAAACAAAAGATATTTTTTCTTACTTTATATAGTTAATTCTATAAATCTCGGTATAATTGCCACTAAGACATTACTTTGTTTATACGGGCCTATTAAAGCGCTTTTATATGAGGACGGTTTGAAAATGTCGATAAACACCACTAAAACCGTTTTATGCACTAAATCGGTTTTATTTTACAGCGATTTAGGAACGTGGTTTATCACTTTAAAGCCATTTTTAGGATCTCTATAAACACTTTCAAAATGCTTTAGCGACATGATTTGAACCTAAAAAAATACTCAACCCCTTCGTATAAACCCATGGGAGAAAGCGATTTTATTTAAAACCGTTAAAAATTACTCTTCGAGGATGAAATCAAAACGCAACGTACGCTTATTTTCCTTCAACTGTTAAGCAGTCAGAGAAAAAGATAGTCTCAAAATCTTGACTTTGCACTTATTTTCTAGTATTTTGACTAATTTCGACCCTGGTATTACAAGCTTTTATTTAACTTGCAATGTAATATGTTTGTTCGGGTGGAATCTTAGATTAAAAAGAGACAAGATATCTGGTCCAACGAAAACTCCTTGGCAAATAATAATCACTGTTTATTCACAAATAAAATCAAAACAAAGCAAAGGTGAGAAATATCGATTATTTTTCTATACTTTTAAATGACGTTAGAACGATAGGGACAGAGAATTTGGTGTCAACCACTTTAGGTCGTGATTGGCTTGTGGGCGTGTGGGCGGGGAAAGTCGGTAGAGCGCAGACGGTCGGATGCATCGACGTACTAACTACGATGATCGGATGATATTTTTATTGACATAAGCATTTTCGTGTTATGTATTTTAAAATTTCGGGAAGTTTCAAGCAGTTTGGAAGACTTTTTTAAACCACATTTTGTCAAAAAACGTTTAGTGCGTTTTTTTACCAGTAGGACAATATTTCAGTGCATTTAAAATGATATTTTGGAACAAATCGTCCAATGTTTGAAAATAAAGGGGGAGCAAGTGAAAGCATTCAGTGGCGGTACATGCCAGTAGGTACACAGAAAATAAAAAAAAAATGAAATATACTTTTAGTAGATCTTTAGATTAAAGTAAGTTAGTTTTTTGTAAGGTTTTTTTCGAGGTCTTTTTTTATAAAGACTATAAAATAATTCACATGTGTTCAGGTTTGTGAGAATATTAAATTCCTATCTTTTATCAGAATAATATTAAGGTTGCCCTTCATTGATATTTGAATCTTTTTGTCTTTATTGTGTACTGAATAGGTCAGTTTAAGTAAGTTTCTGCTAATGACAGAAAAAATAACAAAGTTTAACTGCGAACTTCGGCGGCGACAGCATAAGTCTTTGTGATACAAAGATGAGTGTGAAGAATGTTATGCTTGCCTCTGTTATATTGTTCAGTATCTATCAAATCATATTAAGCGAAATGATAAGTACATGCCATGTATTTAGGTTAAGGTGTTCTTTATTTTGTTCAAATTTTAACTTCTAGTATGAAATTGTTTGAGAAATTGCACTATGTCTGACATAGTAACAATCTAATTCACCTGAAATTTAGCACACATTTATATAGTCGTTGATAATATAGTATATTATTATAAGGTACTATATAAAACTTGCTTTGAATACTTTTTAAAGTTTTTCTTTGTTTTCACTAATTCTAAGACTTTTGCATATTAGCATAAGATGTACCAGTTTACTCCCTCTTGATATGTATTGGGCTTTTTTTTCTCAATAGCAGTAAACTTTAGTTAAAACTTGGCTCACAAGAGCAAAAATTACAATATTTTATCTTATTTATAAGTACCTACCTACTTAAATTTTCTATTTCAAATAAAATATTGCTTTTGCAGAATTAAATAAACTTAAAAATCATATAATTTTACCTATATGTTTCCCATGTAAAAAAAGCCCCTATAACCACAGATTACCTAGGTCTTCTGTTCTATACAGGAGATTTTAAAATGACATTTGTTTGAATTAGGAACATTTTACAAACACAATATCATAATTTTTAGGTAGTTGGAAATATTCTATTATTTTTTTTCTTGATGCTCCAGGTGATGTGAACTGTGTTTGTTTTAAGGTTTGGCATAATTTTATTGTGTTGAAAATTGAAATTGCAATAAATCATATGCAAATTTTGTAATAAATTTATTTTGTATAAAACCACTTTAAACATTTATTGTTAGGGAGCTTCCAAAGCTCAAATTGGCAAAATTATTTTTTATATGTTATTTAAATTATTTTGCAGATATCATATTATAGTCAAATTTTAATAATATAATTCATATGTAAATTTATATTTAAGTAGGTAGTTACGCCACTGGTGTGTTTACTGTAAACAACAGGACCCCAATTTTTGAAACGGGAACTTATGGTTTTTTGTGCGAATGATCACCAGTCGGTAGGGATCTATCCCGTGCTATATTTTTGAACGATGAAGACTTGCTCACATTCTCGTAAAAAGTGGGAGATCCGATCCGGCGGGTTTCAAGTGAGAGAACACCGCTTTTATCGAAAGACGCTTGCGTAGAATACACGATTTTCTAACCTCTTTTACTCGTTTTGTTTTTTTAATTTATGTCTGTTGGGATGCTAAATGCCAATGGCCAATTTAATGTTTGTAAGCTCAACGTTAGGTACACTTGTGCTCTTTTAACCCCGGATTTATAAAGTCTGTGTGTAAAGCTGCTGTCCGTGTCGTCTTAAAAGATAAGCCGGTAGACACAACTAAAATGAACTATCTATTATCAAGTTCATCCAAGTCCATTATATTTCTATGTGTCGTAGTCCCCGCACCGTAAAATGTAAGCCCCCAGGAACCGCGTTGAGATGGACTGTTAGTTGCTCCCACAATTTTTGACCCGTTTTGTAGGTAAAATCATTGGAAAAAGTTCTTGCTCGAAGTTTTGGGTGTTTGGCCATGAATTCTATGATAATTTTTTTTTAGATTGTGTTAAGTGGGGTCTTCCTTTTAAAAGGAATGGCCGAGCCTCCTTCCCCACTAATTTTTATCACAAAAACCAACCCAGAAAACCAACGACAGAGGTAAGGCGATTTTAATACAAAAACAACCAAAAATTAGGTTAATTCAGCACTGCGGCAGAGAAAACTTAATAGTTATTTAGAGTAGGCCTTTAACATGAAAAAGTAGTTTGTTCGTTCGATCAAGGGTAGGTTCAAAAATACAGCGATCGAATAGCATGCGATGTGATCTATCCCGGGATCGATCACATCGCTTAGGTGAACGTTCCTTCTCTCACAATTCAAAAATTGGGGTCCAGAAAGGTAAACATTGTTCCATATAATAATATAACCAAAGTCTCCGTAAGTGTCAGGTATCTTGTCTCTTTTTAATCTAAGGCTGGAATCTTGCAATTTAATTTTGACGAACTTTCCGACATCCGATCGGCTTCAAATTTGGCATGCTTATATAGTTGCGGTGACAACACAAGAATATAGTGTGACGAAATTGACAGCTTAGGAGGGAGCTCGAAGGGGGTGGAGGGGGGTACAGTTGGGTACGCCCGATTTTGTTGAAATTTGGTGTCTTAGGGCACTTGGTGATGGAGATTTCTAATCAGATTTTGAAAATATAAATATGGCGGATTCAAGATGGACGATTTTTGGTCATCTTTTGCTAACCAATTTTAACTAACTTACACATCCGATTATTTTCTAATTTGGCATGCATTTATAGTTTCGGTGATATACAATGATATGTCATTATTAGGTAGCCCTTCTTCCTACGAGGGGAGTGGAAGAGGGAAAAACACCTAAGTTTGTTCGATTTTAACCAAAATTGGTATATGGGGGCTTCTGGGGATAAGGAATACGAATTTTTGATCAGTTTTTGAAAATTTAATATGGCGGATTCAAGGTGGATTCAAGATGGATGATTTTCGGTCATGTTTTGCTAACCAATTTTAACTGACGTATCGACATCCAATTGTGTTCAAATTTGGTACAATAAAATGGTATTCTTAGGTACCCACCTCCCTGTAACGAGGAAAGTGGAGGGGGAAAAGATTTAGTTTGTTCGATTTCAATGACAATGGGCACACAGTGGTTTTGAGATTTGAATATTTCAATATGGCGGATTCAAAATGAACGATTAAGTGTACAAATCTAAAAGTTAGGAGTGAGTTTAAATTTGGTATGCCTTTATAGTTTTGGCGACAATACAATAATATGATATTATTAGGTAGACATTTCCCTCTAATGAGAGAAATGGAGAAGTAAAATATTTACTTTGTTTGATTTAAATCAAAATTGGCATACAGGGGTTTTTCGGGAAGGGGATATGAATTTTTGATCAGATTTGAAAATATCAATATGGCGGATTTAAAATGGACGATTTAGTGTACAAATCTAAGAGTTAAAAAATAAATTATTACTAAAAAAAACAAGCTTTTATTAAATGCATGCAAAAGTGGAAAACAATTTTTTATCTTTCTTATACCGTAATAAAAGCCATGTGCGCAAAATAAAAATTTTAATTTTACGGTGGCAAAGCGAAAACTACAAAAGAAGAACTTTCTTCTTCTATTCGAATAATAAGCTGAGAACGGGTGAGATTGCCGTGCTTTCCAAGCCTTTGAAAATGTCCTTAGATTATAGAGTAATCCAACTGTTTCTTTCGATGTGACCGATATACGATACCTAAAGATAAAAATTTATATATATATATATATATATATATAAGAGAGATAATAATTTTTTTTACTTTTGAGTGCATTTAATAAAATCTGGTTCTTTAAAAAAATTTTTTCATTAAAATTTATATCTCCTCAGGACAAGCTTGTTTTCCAGAAATGTTCAATATTTTGTTTTAACCAAATATGTACATACCGTCAATCAAACTAACTTTTTAGTGCATACACAATAAAATTAAAAAGGTATTTTTTTTACTTATGCAGGATCAGTTTTGGGATACATGTGGGTACTAATAGATACAGCCATGTTATAAAAAAAATACGGTCAAAAAACATTTTCGGTGCACTGTATCACCAAAATTTCGCGGTATTTTTGTAACATAGACAAAACAGTGCTAACTAAATTCCGGGATAGATTAAACAAAAACAGAAAGGGGAAAACCTAATTACGAAAGCGGGAAGAGACAACAGGGAATGTTTAAATTAAAAAAGAAAAAAGAATAAAAGAAGAGAGAATGGGCTTTACAGTGTGTGTGTGGCTGGACTAATAAATTGTCACCTTATTTGTTTATACGGGCCTCTTAATTGATTTTATTTTAAAACGATTTAAGAAAGCCGTTTATCGCTTTAAAGCTGGTATAGACACTTTAAAAACACTTTAGCGCATTGCTTTTTTTACTCACCAAAAAATATTTTGTTAACTTAGATGTTTTATTTCTTTTTATTTTATAACTGACATGAAGAATGCAAAAACCCTCGGAAAAAGCGATTTTATTAAAACCGTCCTTATACAAAAACGATTTTGGGTGCGTATAAACATAGCAACTGAAAAAGGCGATATGAGGTGCGTATAAATGTAGCAACTGAAAAAGGCCATAGGTTAAATGAAACATTCTAATAAAAATATTAAAAGTGCCCTGATTTCGAAAGCATTTATAAAAATTCAAAAGGTTATTAATTTCACTTTTAATATTTCGTGAACTGGTTTTGACAAAAAAAAATTCGTTGACATTTGAGCTGAATTTGTGTAAGCACCATTGATCCAATGTTTGAACTTGTCAATGTCATAAACTTTTCACAGAATCATGAGCTCACAGTATTTTGAGTGACGTGAACTCAATTTTTAGTGAGATATTTTTTCACTCAAAGGCCTGAATCAAAATATCCATTTTTTACAGTGCATACTCTCTGATATAGGAGGTTGCCGAGGGTTTCAAAATTAATTTTTTTCTTTAAACGTTAGTGGTCTGAAACATCCCTTACATTTTCGGTGCGAGGCGTTTTTTTAGCCCAAGGCGATTATTTGCTAATTGGTGCGCGGTGGAAAAAACTGTTGATGGTTTTGAACAAAATAAATGATTCTGCCATAATAAAAGGGTCATTTGATGAAACATAAAAGATTTAATACAAATAGTGGATTATCACTGAAGAGGAAAAAAATAATTGCATTTTATATCCTGAAAAAATATTTATTAAGGCATCAACAAAACAATAAAAGCAAAAAAATATTTAAATTTCAACCATTAATTCTCGATCGTATTTTGTCGAAAAACTGAATGCAAATTTTTAAAATTAATTATAAATGGCGTATCTTTATTTAAACCTGAAAAAAAATGTCAAACGAAATATTATCTTGCCACAATTTTACCGAAGGGCATTTGCAAAAAGTAGGTACTATTTTCAAAAGCTAAAGCACCACACCCATTCAATATAAACTGTTTATTACGCACACAATATAAACTGTTTATTACGCACACACCATTCGTTTAGGATAAATTATCTATTGTTCAAGATACTCCATATTTGCTCGCAAAGGTAAGAAATTAAGCTCATCTTGTCTTAAGAATTACCAAATTGGGCAAGAGAAGATGTGATAATCTTTTATTTTGGTTTTTATTGCACTTGGTATATTTCTCTTTTGGATTCCAGCGATATGTAGAGCCTCTGTAAGTAAACTTTATTACATAAGTGGCTACCCTAAGTTGAGCTAGAGTTCTTTTGATGCTTATTGGAAGGTTCAGCTCTAGGGGTAAACAGTTAAAAAAATTGAATTTCTCGGTGTACTTAAATCTGAAATAAAAATTCCAACGTTGTCATATATGTGGTGCTTTAGATTTTTTTGTACAACTGGAAAAATGTGTCAAATCCTGGATCAACTGGATATAAGCTTGTAGAAATGAAAGAAAGGGGAAAAACGCTAAGAACAGTTCATCCTTGCGGGCGCCTATTTAGCTTACTAGAACAGCAAAGTTTTATGCTAAAATATCAATTTAGACGTTTTGTGCTTGCATAACCAATTTTTTACTAGGTTCTTACAATTTTTGTTGGGTTGGAGTGAGACTTTGCTGTTCATAGGCGATAGCCAGAACTACTTTACCAAAAAAATTGTCTGTAAAGAAAGTAAAACCTGTTGAGGAGTGCAATTCTCGTCGTATATATTTTGTACAGCAACACATCATCAGAAGAACCGAATTTACCTAATAAGTTAGTTATGATTTGAAAAGTTTCTTTGACATTTTATTAGAGTGGTCGCATTTTTATACTTATGCTTCACGTATATTCTCAAAATACTTACGTTGAACTGTGCTGCTAGCTGACAAGAGTCATATTATTAACAGATATCTAGTAAACCAGATTTTTGTTGTGCTCTTTCAAATATATTAAGGGCAGCTATCAGTCATTTTTTAAATTGTTTGATTATAAAAAATATTTAGTTTGTTTCTTCAATAATTTAACTTTTTTCTAATATTAATTGCCTCATAGTAGATATAACCAAAACATTCTTATTTTTAAGGTGATAGTGCGTCTTTGCAATTAATATTTAAAATCTTCTAATTATAAGTATACTCTTAATGCTGGCAATTATTTATTTGTAATAAAAATACTCATTTTAATAAAAGTTTTTTGTATAATGTATGATGGGATTTTTTAATTATAACGGTCTGAATTGTTTTTTATTATTAATTCGTAATCATAACAAAATTATTTAGTTTCTATTAACTGGCGATATTATCGAACAACATAATTTTGTTGACACTTGAGAATTCCGTTACCGGTCACGCGCGGAGTGTACGTTTCTGACATTTTGTTTAGTGAGTCGTTGGGTCGCGATCAATAGAAGACTACCTTTTGGAGTTTTTTCAAATTCTTGGCATTCTTGGGCAGATAAAAATTGTGCTTTCCCCAGAATAAGTAATGTCGGACGAAGTGTCAGTGTTTTTTGATGGCATGCTGGATGAATCCACATTGGTCAGTCTCAAGGGTAAGCAAATGCACAAATTTGTTTTATCCTTAGATTATTGTTTCAGACATGAAGGCGTTAACATTTAGCAGTAACGTTTCGAGAATATTGTAAGAGGTAACTAGTAAACGAAAATATTTTAAACTTCATCATGACCCTACCATAAGTTATAATACATGCCAAATTTTAAGGGTATTGTTGTATAAAAATAAGGTCGAGTTACTAAAATGAAGACAGACACAGAGTACTTTTATGGATTAAAGTTGTCAGTTTTTATACATTTTCTACTAGTTTCTGTTTCCAAGAATTTGACTGCATATTCTTTTTCCAGATACTCCTCACTGATAGATGGACGAGTGTTTTCCAGGACACCGTTTTAAGCGATCTGAGAGTTACGCGACCAATGACCTTAGAGAAACGTCGCCAATTTATGAACAATTTGAGTTAGAATGATTCTTGTAATAAATATTAATTATATTATTAATTAAGGTCGTTGAGTTTTAAATTTCAACAATATATTAATAGGTAATGCTGGTTTTTTTTAAAGATACTTATCATTTAGGTAGCGTTATTAAATATCTAGTTAATTATTACCAAAAGATTTTGTTTTCGTTAACAAATTTTTCTTTCAAAAATTAAAATTTATGAGGGGTTATCTGGAAACAAATATCTAATAAGCCAAATATGGGCAACGTCTTTAGTTACTGTTACTAAATGTTCTATATTGTTACAAAATTTTTCTTTCAGTGTAGATCTGATCTACTGCTTGCGTTTTCTAAAAAATTATTCCGGACAACTTAAAGATTATGTATAGTATACAATAACATTTTTAAAAGCCCTTAAATAAAAGATGTCGTGCGCTACTCTATAAGGGCAGGCGATATTAACCATTAAATGTGCCGTAAAGAACACCTTAAAACGCATTAGCCGTGGTCACGACACCTTACACCCGGCTGGCTGTCGTAATTTAATAGCTCTATCATGAAATAAATCGATATCAATATAATTTTGTTGATATACAATGTAAACACCATGTTCTTGTCGTTGAAACAGGAAAAATAGACAATAATAGAGACATAAAGCTATTTGTAACTCATCGCGGTATACGCATCCGCATGTAGCGAGAACCAAGCACATTGATTGGTCAGAAACTTGTAGCACCTTCGAAAAGAGCAGATTTAAGGTGTTTCTGAACGCAATAGGTGCTGAGATACGATATGTGTGCCGTAACGATACGTGATACCGAACGCATCTCAAAACCTATCGCGTTCAAGAACACCTTAGATTAGCATATATCTGCTCTTTTCGAACGTGGTACAAGTTTCTGACCAATTAATGTGCTTGGTTCTCGCTAGATGCGGATACGTATACCGCGATGAGTTACAAATAATTAGGAAATAAATAACTTTTGTTTGCCATGAAGTTCCCGATAAAGGTTGGATAGATTCGTCTGGTCACTACACATCCAAAGCTCCATCAAATAAAGGAAAGCGTATCATAATAATTCATGCTTGAACAAAAAATGCGTTTATACCAAATGCAACCTTATCAGCCAAAAATATAAAGGATTGCCATACTGACTACCACGACGATACAACAGCGGAATTATTTGAAGACTGGTTTAAGAATAAACTGTTACCCAATATACCTCCAAATGGTGTAATGTAATGAGCTACCACAGTAGAAGGCTAAATAAAGTTCCGTGTTCAAATGACACAAAACTTATCATTCAGGACTACATGCATTTGAGGATAGCTATACCAAAAAAACCATTGCTTGAAGTAATTAAAGCATTTTCACTACAAAAACAATACTATTGTGATACTTTGGCGGACGAAATGGGCCATACAGTGTTGAGACTTCCTCCTTATAATTGCATGTTTAATCCAATTGAACACATATGGCATGACCTAAAGGAAATAATGTTTCGCCAACTTTAAATTCTTCTGTGGTAGCTTTAATTAGGTCGGCCGAACAGAATATTTTAAGTAGAAGCTGTGAAAATTGAGTAGCTCATGTCCAGAAAATAGAAAAATTATATATTATGTAAATATAGATCTGCTACTCAGAGAAAACATTATCATAGACTTTAATGACGACAGTGACAGTGAAATTGACTTAAGTTAAAATTTGTTATTTTTTAATATCCCGTATTTTTTGTACTATATATATATATATATATGTACCTCTTAAACTTAATTTTATAAATTTAACTTAGGCTTGTGTTTTTTATTCTATGAGCAAATATATTTTGTAGGTTGTGTAAAATAATTTTTCGTTTAAAAAAAAAATTGTTAGACGGGACCGCCAATAAAACATATTATCTTCTTCACCTTTAAGGTGATCCGCAGTAGAAATTGACTGATCTATTACACCACTAAGTGCATCCCTGCTTCCATTTGAACACACACTGAGTCGCAATAAATGCTTATCGGCCATGCATAATAATGAGTCTCCTAGGTCGATGGTCATCACTGAACAAAACTAGGTTTGAAAGTTGACAGAAATCCAAATGTCCTAGATTGTTGGTGCTGTCAAATTTGAAGTTTCTTCTGACAGAAATTTTGGCGGAAAGAGTATTTGTTTAGATTTTGGCCATGGGAGACTTGTGAAAATAAAATTATTTAAAAATACCTTAAAATTGTACCACCAGTAAACCTAGTTTGACACACGTTCGTTTTATTTTTATTAAATTGCACTTTTTGATACAGACATGCTATAACAAAATGTATCGTTATTTTTTGATAGACAAGGCTGGAAATGTTAACAGACATTTTGAATTAATGCGTTCAAGAAAGTGATGCAATGCATGAAGAATTTTATAAAATTTTAATAAGAATATTATCAGCAAACATGATAAAAGTAAAATTAAAGAAAACTGTGCCAACTGTCTTTTTAGGGAGAAACAAAATTGATCCAAAATTCTCGGTGACAGTTGACGTCAATTAAATCTGGATAAACCTCGAACGCCAACAAAAACAAAATGGATTATTGCTGTTTGCACTAATATTTAACGAATTATTGATTAGTTATCAGAAGAAAAATAAGTTGCACTTAGAAATCCGGTAATAGCAGTTTACATAGAAAGTATGTTATGCTTGTCATTAAACGCAAAGATGAAGTTTGAGACGCGCTCCGTAGGCGAGTGTCTTAATTTATCTGAGCGTGTAATGACTATAACATGCGAGTTACTGTACTATGCTTTCCCATTGGTAATGTCATACTATACAGCGTGGATTCTATAAACGGAACGGTGCTTCTAGCGGGTTAGAATTTGGTTGCATAAAAAAATCCAAAAACACGTCAACTGAGATTTTTAATTTCCTTTAATCGTGTTATCTTGGATTTTTTTTGTCATTTTGTTTACGAGGTATGGCAAAAAATATCTTGTGGTTTACGTCTAAGCTTTATTATTATCCTAGGACAGTAAATGAGCCATTAAAATCTTGTTGAGACAGTCGTAAAATTAGTATTGTTCGTTGGTCGTAGGTAAAAGCTATTATTCCCAAACGTGGAACAAAAATCAAAAACTTCTGTTCTTATAAAAATATAAGTCAATTAGGTAAAAACATTATTGGAAAAATCATAAATAAATAAATAAAAGACAAACAAAAATAATTAAAAGAAGTTAAAAGGCACAATATACGTAAAACATATAAAAAATGGAATGTTAAAAGGTCCCAGCTCAAGTATCAGTAGTGATCTAAGTGTAAATTACCCTGCTTGGTAGTTCAGTCAAATTAGACGAAAAATGTGATGAATTATGCAATCAAAGCGGAAAAGACAGAATTTTGTGTGAGTGTTAGGTGGTCAATGGTGAGTCTAAATCCAAAAATGCGACCTCGTACCTCTTGTGGAAAAGCCGCCATTTTGATTTTAAGGGATGAATTTGTTTTTTGGATATTACGACTTTTTATCAAAAAAAGTGTCATAACTAGCTTTACGGAGGATAAAATTCTCTACAAAATATTTATTATATAATAATAACTCATCGGTCGGAGTAATGATCGTCACGCAATAGTCTTTAAGTCGCGCGCTGTATGATCGGGGCAATTGGGTCCATCAGGCGAGCAATACCCCGGCTCGCTTGGGCTACCGGATTATCGATAAGATATTTTTGTCAAAAAATGTGTCTAGACAAGCCGAAAATTTTATGCTCTTTTGTAAATACATTCGCTCGTCTGTGAAAATCGGGAAACACTTCGCTTGAAAAAAGTCATCAAATCAGTTTGAAAGCGACCAGCGTTCCAAAATGAGTGACTGCTTCGTCTGTAACGAGGCCTTGAGGCTCAGCGAAAATTGCATTATCAAAGAAAAAGGGGTACGACCTCTCATAAAATCCGCGAATATAAGAGGGGACTGTGTAGAGATTATTGGGGATAAGGACACCTTGTTATTGCTGTATACGTTGAAATGAAATGAATGAAATAAACGTATACAACAATAAAAAGGTGTTCTTATTCCCAATAATCTCTACAGAATCTGACTATTAGGACGTTAACTACATTAAAAAAAAAGAGGAGACGTAGAAAATGAGCTCATGGCTGGCTGCAAGGTATGTAAATAGTTCTATGAATGTTTAATATCTTTTCCACAGTGTTCGGGATCCACGTAAAAAATCGATAGAAATTTATTATGGCGTTATTTTATAAATTAAACCAGAAATTGCGATTCAATTTTTAATATTATGATTCCTTCTTACATTTCAATATTTTCTAATTTTTCTACTATTCACAAAACAATTGAAAGGTTTTCAGACCATTAGTTCTGTTCGATCTCAAAATTTTCGGATTAGGAGATTTGGAATTGTAGAATCTCCAACTTTGAAGATCCTGAAATTCAAAAATAAGTTTATCGGAAATTTGAAATTTAACATTTACGTTTTGATTAAACATTCCGATTATTTTCCATTCTGATACATTCTGATATTTTTTAAATTTTTCGGTCTTCCAAAAAGGATTAAAAAGTTTCCAGACCATTGGAATTGTTTGATCTCAAATTTTTCTTATTGGGAGAATCTCCAATTTTAGGGATTCTGAAATTCAAAAATAGAATCATCGGAAATGCGAATTTCAAAATTTACGTTCTAATTTCCAATTCCGGTACTATTCAAAATTTTCTAATCTTAAAAAAAGATAAGAAGATTTCAAACCATTAGATCTGTCCGATCTCAAGATTTTCGGTTTCAGGGATTTGGAATTCTATAATATCCAATTGTGGGGATTTCAACTTGCAAAATTATATTTTCCGGGGATCTAAATTTTCCAAATAACAAGGTATGTAAATATTTGTATGAATGTTTAATATCTTTTCCACAGTGTTCGGGATCCACGTCAAAAATCGATAGAAATTTATTATGGCGTTATTTTTTAAATTAAACCAGAAATTGCGATTCAATTTTTAATATTATGATTCCTTCTTACATTTCAATATTTTCTAATTTTTCTACTATTCACAAAACAATTGAAAGGTTTTCAGACCATTAGTTCTGTTCGATCTCAAAATTTTCGGATTAGGAGATTTGGAATTGCAGAATCTTCAACTTTGAAGATCCTGAAATTCAAAAATAAGTTTATCGGAAATTTAAAATTTAACATTTACGTTTTGATTGAACATTCAGATTATTTTCCATTCTGATACATTCTGAAATTTTTTAAATTTTTCGGTCTTCCAAAAAGGATTAAAAAGTTTCCAGACCATTGGAATTGTTTGATCTCAAATTTTTCTGATTGAGAGAATCTCCAATTTTAGGGATTCTGAAATTCAAAAATAGAATCATCGGAAATGCGAATTTCAAAGTTTACATTCTAATTTCCAATTCCGGTACTATTCAAAATTTTCTAATCTTAAAAAAAGATAAGAAGATTTCAAACCATTAGATCTGTCCGATCTCAAGATTTTCGGTTTCAGGGATTTGGAATTCTATAATATCCAATTGTGGGGATTTCAACTTGCAAAATTATATTTTCCGGGGATCTAAATTTTCCAAATAACAAGGTATGTAAATAGTTGTATGAATGTTTAATATCTTTTCCACAGTGTTCGGGATCCACGTCAAAAATCGACAGAAATTTATTATAGCGTCATTTTATAAATTACACCAGAAAATGCGATTCAATTTTTAATATTATGATTCCTTCTTACATTTCAATATTTTCTAATTTTTCTACTCTTCACAAAACAATTGAAAGGTCTTCAGACCATTAGTTCTGTTCAATCTCAAAATTTTCGGATTAGGAGATTTGGAATTGTAGAATCTCCAACTTTGAAGATCCTGAAATTCAAAAATAAGATTATCGGAAATTTGAAATTTAACATTTACGTTTTGATTGAACATTCCTATTATTTTCCATTCTGATACATTCTGATATTTTTTAAATTTTTCGGTCTTCCAAAAAGGATTAAAAAGTTTCCAAACCATTTGAATTGTTTGATCTCAAATTTTTCTGATTGGGAGAATCTCCAATTTTAGGGATTCTGAATTTCAAAAATAGAATCATCGGAAATGCGAATTTCAAAATTTACGTTCTAATTTCCAATTCCGGTACTATTCAAAATTTTCTAATCTTAAAAAAAGATAAGAAGATTTCAAACCATTAGATCTGTCCAATCTCAAGATTTTCGGTTTCAGGGATTTGGAATTCTATAATATCCAATTGTGGGGATTTCAACTTGCAAAATTATATTTTCCGGGGATCTAAATTTTCCAAATAACAAAATTATGTAACTTATATTTTTAAAATTTTCTAGTTTTCAAAAAAGACTTTTTGGATCACGATGAAAAAAAGGGAGTTGTTCCAAAATTAAGGATTTTTCATCCCCCTCTTCCTCGGTTCATTACCTGTAGTTAATTAACTATTGCAAATATCGAAAAATTGAATGCAAATTTGTAGAGAATTTTATCCTCCGTAAAGTTAGTTATGACACATTTTTCGATAAAAAGTGTGTTAACGTCGTAATATCCAAAAAACAAATTCATTCCTTAATATCAAAATGGCGGCTTTTCCATAAGGGGTAGAAGGTCGCATTTTTGGATTTCGACTCACCACTGACCACCTAATATCCATACAAAATTCCGTCTTTCCCGCTTTGATTGCATAATCAAATCCTAATTTAACTGAACTATGATGCCTGCCTGGTCAAATTTGTTTTTTTGAAATGTGGACCAAAGTTTTGGGAAAAGTGGAGCTTCTGGCAAAAATTTAGGTTGAAGAGAGTGGGCTGATTTTATTCTACTCACGATGGCCATGACTAAACAAGGCAGAATCAATACCCTGCATAGCACCATGCGACCAACTTTTATTTTTCAAAATATGAAACGCTGTTTTGCAAAAATAGGCCTCCTGGTCAAAATATGGGTCATTCGGGAGTGGGGATAATTTTATTCGATTCGTCATGGCCTAGATGTGTGGAAATGAGACCCTGCTTAAAACGCACTGACCGTTTTTTTGAGTTTGACGCCTATTTTTAAAAATTAGGGCTTTTGGCAAAAATACAAGTCAAATTTAGATAAGCACAGTCTAGTTTGATTTGGTGTGCCCAAAATAGGCGGAAAAGATACCTGGCTAGACTTTCTCCAACCGTTTTCGATTTTTCGAAATTTGGCGGACATTTTGGGAAAAAAGTCAAGTTCCATCGAAAGAAAAATCGATTATGTCAGACAAAAGATTTTCTTACAATCCTTAGAAACCTTGTTGCGAGTTTGGGACCGCTAACCAAAAGTCCAGCGATCAAGTGATCGTTGTGTACAGGGTGTTTGTTTATAACTAGGTAGGTTTGAATTCAAAATTTTTTTGGCAAATTGCAAAAAACTTCAGCGCTATAACAACTTTTTTTTGTTCCCCTTGGTATACAGATATTGAAATAATGTTTGGTATTTTTGTAAAGCTAAATTTGAAAAAAATAGAAAAATGCAAAAATATATAGGGTGTTCTAGTTTAAAAAATTGTCTTTATTGCCCCACACTGTATACCAAGAGCAACAAAAAAAAGTTGTTATAGCGCTTAAGTTCGTTGCAATTTTCCAAGAAATTATTGAATTTAGACACACCCTTTATTTAATTTTTATTTAACAAAGACCCTGTACCATCTGTACTTTAATAGAATTTGGAGATTTCATCAAAAATACTGTTGCTTAAACACAGATACTACTTTGAGGTATTTCTTCTGTGAACTGACCTTTAATATAGTTTGTTAAGTTAAGTTAATGCCTCTTTAATTAATTAGTTAGTTAGTTAGTGATTAATATTGACAAGACCCAATCACTAGCCGGAAATCAAACATGGACGTCCACGTAAGAAGCGAATATACCGCCCACTTTTACCACGGTAACTGATCGTTAATAGGGAGTTTTTGGACAGCATCAACAACAACAACCTTTGTGGTTATCGTTATTTGACAAGCCGTCAAGAATAAAGTTATGCTAAATGTTTCTACGGTTACCCATAAAGCAATGCATTCTGCATTTTCCTTGATCAAAAAGTAAGAATTTTAAGCTTTCTTTATGTAAAATTCGCCAAAAACGCAAACACTTTGACCTGAATTGACAGAAGTAAATATACAAAAAATAAAGATAACTTCAAAAATCCTTGTTAATAACCACCAGGCGTGCTTATTGCCGCCCAAAATTATTTCTGTGGTTATCTTTATTTTGTTTAGATTTACTTCTGTCAATCCACGTCAAAGCTTATTTATACTGGCGCCGCCTACCGTTGCCGTCGCCGTCGCCGCCGCCGCCCGTCGTCTACCGTTCGTAGCAGTAATTTATACTGCCGTCGCGTCGGCGCGTTGTTTTAACCTCGAAAACATCGTTTTTGTTGATATTTTCTCAAGTATTAATTCTTCATACAGCTCACTCAGCTGGCTTTCTTCCATATCACTCATTTTAAAAATTAAGAAATAAAAAATTTGGTTCATAAAAAGAAAACAATCAAAACAAGTTGGGTAATTTAGGTTAGAATTCTTGGAAAACAAATCAAAAACAACAATAAAAATCACGTGGCCACTCAACATGCTTTTCTATTGGTCGGACTACGCGTGGCTATGGACAGAAAACGGAAAAAGGTAAACTTGGCTCATCTCGGGCGGCAGCCAGCGGCGGGTCGACGCAACGATGGCAAGGTATAAATAGAAGTAAAGGCTTCCCATGTATTGATGTTTCCCAGCGCCAACGCGAACGCAGACGCAGACGGCGGGTGGCCAGTATAAATCAAGCTAAAAGCTTAAAAATGTTACTTTTTGATTAAGAGAGATGCAGTATGTATTACTTTATGGGTAAGCATAGAATTAGTTAAGAAAATAGATCGAAATAACTTTATTCTTGATGGTTTCTCAAATAAGGATAACCACAAAGGTTGTTATTTTTGTATGCTGACCAAAAACTCTCTATTATACAGTTATAAGGGGCCCATTGTCGGACGGTTTTCTTCGACGAGCAAATCTGGCCGAGCAAAAACGACGCAAAACCGAAGTGTTCCATGTGTGCGAAAAATTGTCGTTTTTGCTGGCGTACAAAATCGATGCAAATATCTAGCTTCGCCTGATTTTGTCCATCGGAGATGTTAGATATGTCAACCAATCTGAAGTATGTGGCTAACGATTTTTAAAAACGACAAACGGTTTTGTTTGGTGCGTATCTAGATAATTTTTATATTATTAAATTAACAAAAAATAATTTAAAAACTTTTCAACACGACGCGAGTATCTTCGCCAAATTAATAAAACGTTTTTATTAGAATTTATAGAAATGTATCGCAGTTTTTCGTGGTTGACGAAAGTAAAATCTCATGAGTACAGTGATCGTATTGAGAAAGGCAAAGCGTATGAGCAGTTCTTGGTAAAATTGAAAGAAGTAGATGCTTGTTTCGTTCGTTTACTTTCCGTTTTTGCGGTTTAAAGTAGTAATAAAACTAAACCGAAGAAGTCTCTGTGCAACTCGCATCCGTCGTTTTTGCTCGACCAGATTTGCTCGTCGAACCAGACCGTCCAACAAAACTGCAGTCTGTGGGCCCTTTTATAGAAAGTTTTCTAGTCACGAAGTTTCAATCTTGAAAGGTTTTCAAACAAATGGTTCAGAACGAAGACTTCGATTTTTGTCTTCTAAACTAACTTCTCCAAAAAAGCCTAAATTTTAAAACTTTTAGTACTAAGTAACTATATAATGTTTGCATTATGAAAACTTCTATAATGTTGTTAAAATGAAGTAAAAGTGGAGACAGATTTCTGACGTTTATATTTGACAATGTCATTCACTATAATAAGTTATTTGTTTATTGTTGTCCAAGTTTTTATTGCTTGTTCAATCAATTTCTATTAGTTTATTATTAAGCCTTGAGGGCAGATGGTGTCAATAATTATAATAGCATACCGGTAACTCGGGAATAATATGTTTACATATACGCAACCATAGTAAAAGCAAATTATTTAAATGGTCGTTCCCCACAAATCTGACGAGATAAACCTAATAGTTGGATAAACCGAATGGTTTAACCAGTCTAATTATACTAATTTGAATTAGAAGCTCAGTTTTTAAAGTAGCGTTCATCAAGTCAATCTAACACAAGGTTAAACCCTCTTTTTCTAATTTTTACTTTGTCTCTTTTTTTTTTGTTTAAAAATGTCATTCAGTTTTTTAGGATGTTTAATATTTATGGTTAATTGGAACCTAGTTAAACTACATTCCTTGTGACAAAAACATTATAAATGCCATTACTTTTATCACATAGTAACTTCTAGTTAAAATTGGTTCGTATAGGCAATCAGCTGGGCAAATACATGTTCCAGTTGTTTGTCTATGCAGTTTGAAGCGTAGTGCGCACTGTGCACATTCCAGTTTGAAATGGGCCATGCATGACTTACTGAATGGGTCTCTTTTAGATTAACAAGAGTTTAAATTTTGAATGACTAGCTATTTCCAGCGACTTCCTTCGTTTAAAATTATAACTTTTCCTTGTTTCCGTTCTTTCACCTCACCACGCCCCTTCTCCGCCACCACTCCTCGTCTATCGAGCCGAATAACCTCTTGGCCTATCATCTAAATGCGCTGAATAATTTGTGTCAGGCTGTAACAAACAAAAAGACACAAGAGACTAAAACTAAATAAATTGGATTTTTACACCAAAAATAAGAAAAAATATATTATATGTACAGAAATGATCCATATAGAAATTTATTATATGTTCTTAGACAAGTAGAATGAGAAAGCTATAAAGTGTAGTACTACTTAGAGAAATTTATTTATATACTTAGTTTGTTAATTTATGGTTTTTGTGTAACATGTGTACCTATATAAAGAAAAGAGCGCTGTTATTAATAGATGTTAATGTTAAGTTCATGTTATTTGTAGCTTAGAGTCTAAAAATTTTCATTTAAGGGTTTCTACAAAGACAAGTGATAAGGAGAACTCTCTGCTAAACAAGTTGCTTGCCTTTTTGGCAAAATATATACAGGATGACAATTTGATAAATTTCCACCCCGATATTTTGAGAACCAAAAGAGATATGTACATATGCTCAAAAATATATCAGGGAATTAAAAGGGGAGGGAGGGCAATGATGTGATAAGAGACTTGCCCTTATAATTCCTTTTTCAAAATGGTTTTGCATCTGAGTTACAACAGTAAATCAGCTAATGTTTGAGATATTAGCAGTTAATATGCAAAAAAAATAAAATTTTTGGTCCTAAAACCAGAAATGGATGCTGAAAATAGACGAAAATAAATAACTAAGAATGATAGTATCGCATTATTTTATTTTTATTGGAACCATCCGATGGAAGTAAAATACTGACGGCGTGCTATTTGTCAAAGGATGGTCTAGTATTCTGACTTATTTATCTTTTTTCTACTTTTTAAGTATTCTGGTTTTTAAATCATTTGGGTCCAAAAGTTTATTATTTTTTTCAGTTCTACTGCTTTTATCTCAAAAACTACTAGATCAAATGCAAAAAGCAGATGCACGACTCTTTTGAACAAAATATCACAAGGGGGGGGATTACAATTTAAATATTACTGGGTGTGGCCTAGGCGGGGGAGTCTTTGAATACATTCTAAATATAAATAACTTTTCAGTGAAGGGCAGTTTTGAATGTTCAGCAGTAGAAGTGAAGATCGAAAAAACATGGTATGTCATTTTGTGTTTGTATAGATCTTGTTTAACTGGATTTTTGGACACATTTTTTTACACCCTAGAACAAGTTTTGAATAAAATAGATAAGGAAAATAAAAAAATTATTATTGCAGGAGACTTTAATGTCCACTTGGAGATAGATGCAAAGAAAAAAATGAATTTCTTAACCTTTTAAATATTTACAATATAACTCCATCTATTAACAAGTCTACACGAATAACTGAATCATCAGAATCATGTCACGATAACATTATTTTTGAACTTCAAAATTTTAATTACTCGATCAAAATTATCAATTAGTAACGCTTAAACTTTCAGATGTAAATAAACCAAAACAGACAAAACAAATTAGGCTTTTAATGAATACAACATTAAACTTTTCTGTGAATCTCTATCCAAAGTCTCCTGGAATAATTTATACGCAATAAGTAATGACGTAAATGTACTGTGGGAAACCTTTATGGATATTTTTTTGGAAACTTTTAATATTCATTTTCCTCTCAAAAAAGCTAGAGAAGATAAACTAAAATGCAAAAATCAAAAATGGATGACTCCGGATCTGTTGAATTGAGAGAGCGTGTGGTAGCCCTACAAATATTATCGCAAAAAAAGAACGAATATAAGGAACTTTTTAAGAAAACAAAATCTGATTATGACGAAAAACTAACTCAAATAAAAAACAATTTAGCCAAAGTCACATGGGACACTGTAAAACAATTAACAAATATCACAAGAAAAACTGAAATACTTCCAGACCATCAAAACAAAGAAGAACTTGTTAACAACATGAACAATTATTTTGTAAATGTAGCACCAAATATGCTTAAAGACAAAAACATTTATCAAAATGGAAGAAAGTTTGAGTTTCCTAAACGAACCGACACCAACATTTTTTTAAATCCAATATGCAAAAGCGAAATAATTTACTTGTCAAAAAAACTAAAAAAATAAAAAAAGTTCAGGTCATGATGGTGTGCCTACGTACCTTCTTAAAAAATGCATTCAATTTATTGCGCAACCTTTAGTTCATATTTTTAATGTAAGCATGTCAACGGGAGTTGTACCTGAGAAACTTAAAGAAGCTCTCATATTACCTATATATAAAAAGGCCCATAATTCTTCTCTCAACATTTTTAAAATTGCTTGAAATAACTGTGTACAGTAGGCTCTTTAACTCTCTTCAAATAAATTGCTTGCTGAATGACCTTTAATATGGTTTCTTGCCAAAAAATCAACGGAAACAGCACTGCTACATAAAGAAATTCTTAGCACTTTAGAGAACAAACATAGTTCTTGCGGAATTTTATTAGACCTTTCAAAAGCCTTTGACTCAATTAACCATAATATCCTCTTAAAAAAATTAGAAGCGTACGGGGTCAGAGGTGTAGCACTTGAATAGTTTAAATCATATCTTAGTCAAAGAAATCAAAGAGTTATAATAAGTGTTTTGGGGCCATTGCTGTTCATCATATATCTAAACGATTTTTGTGAAACAATTAAATGCCCAAACTCACTTGCAGCTTCTGCTGATGATGCCACTATCGAGGTCCCGGTTAAAAAGCATGAAATTGCCGGTGATAAGTGTCAAGCGATACTTGAGGATGCGTTGAGATGGCTTAGTAAGAACCAACCACTTTTAAACATAGAAAAAACAAACATTAACCACTTTTAAACATAGAAAAAACAAACATTTTACTCATAACAAATCACAAAAATAATTTGAACAATATTTCTTTTTAAAATTACCAAATAGAATCTAAAAATCAGGCGAAGATTTTAGTCCTTACAATTCACATTGACCTAAACTATTGAGTAGGGCAAGCTATGCTATAAAAACTATCTCTAAAACTTTAGATAACCAAAAATCCTTAAAACCAATCTATTATGGTATGTTTTATTCACATTTAAAGTACGGCATACTTCTTTGGGGAAATAGTAGTCACACTGAAACTATTTTTGTTCAGCAAAAAAGAGTAATAAGGATCATTTTTTCTCTAAGAACTAAAGAAAGCTGTAGAAACACTTTTCGGTCTTATAGAATTTTGACAGTTCTGCCAGTGTATATATTTGAATGAATTATGTATTTAAAAAAAAATGCGCTAATTATGAACACTTAAAACCTAATCATAAATATGATCTCAAAAATAATGAAAACTATAACTACCCCAAACACAGACTGACCTCCACTCAGAACGGATCTGAGTATATGGCTGTAAAACTGTATAATAGTCTACCAGTAAATATAAAAAGTATCAAAAGCTTTCAGAGCTTTAAAAAAGCTACTTTCAATCACTTGTGTGATGTTGAACCATATACGCTACAAGAATATTATACATACAGACCCCACATTATACAGACCGCTTCAAGCTACTGCGAACATAGGGTGGAAGAAGTCTAATTTGCTAGTGTACGTACATGCGGAGACACCGCACGCCTATCAGTGAAGCAACCAATACTCAGGCTTGCGATCACCACTTGCATGACTTTCCTTTGGTATTTAGTACGCCTCTAACCACGGTGCTGTGTGGAGCGTAGTCAATGAAACCGGAATTTGGTCAATAAATACGCAAATTTTTATAACGTAATTTTCTTATTTTTTGTCACTGATAAATAAGAGCGTTTTATTGTCAACTGCTCAGATTTATCAGTGACGACGTGTCACAATGAAAATAATAAGGAGAAACAAAATAAAAGCAAGTTCTCGAAATAAAATAATACATTCTAAAAACCAAAAAGATTCTCCCAGTAAAAAAAAATTAAAGCAAATGTTCGAAAAGTCGTCCTTGCTCGGCTAGACAATATCCGAGCCTACTATAAAAACCCCTTCTGACGTTTCCATGCATGTTAGGGGTGATAATTTAAAAAGCTTCTTCAAAAACAGATAGAAGTCATTAGGAGCAAGATCGGGAGATCGAGCTGGCCATAAAATAGTTCCCCGTGTACTTATAACCCGATTAGGAAATACATTATCAAGATATTCCCTAACAAGGCCAACATTGTGAGCGGAACAACCATCTTGTTGAAACCATGTTTCACCAAATCTTACACCTAACAACTGCCTAGCAGTTGGAATAATGTGCTGCTGCAGTAGATCCAAGTATCTAGGACCATTCAAATTGCAATTGCCGTTAATAAAAAATGTCCCAATTACGTGTTCCCCTATAATACCCCCCCCCCCAAACATTTAGTTTTTGGGGATACTGTGTTCTTACGTCAAAATACAAATGCAAATTTTCCCTCGACCAATATCGAACGTGTGTTGGTTTATGACGATTTGACCATTTGACCATCTGCACTTTTTCGGCAACTTCGTAGATATCCATTTTTGGTTTTAAAAATGTATTATTTCAATTAAGAACTTACCCATCTGTTTTTCGAGCAAGGCAGAAATAAAACAAAATTAATTTCCAAAAGATAACACTGCAGCGTGCTTCGAATCCACCTCGGTCGTACGGCACGGAGAGTAAATTGGACTTGATTCCCCCTATGTTCGCAGTAGCTTGAAGCGGTCTGTATAGCACATATAGAACAATAACAAAAACTAGTCATTAATAGATAGATCCTGTGATAACTTTTGTGATTATTTATGTGTCAGTAAAGTATGAATTCATGTAAATTAAAGTGCTGTATTTGTGTGTTTGCTTTCCTTTACAGTAAGCTTTTAATTTTTAACATAATTTTTAAGAAAAAAATTATTTATAATATTTATGATATAGTTACTGTGATTATTTTTAATGTGTTCATAAAGTCAAAATTGACGTAAAAAAATTTTTGCAACGCGGTTAAAGAAATGTATTTTATTTTAACTCTTCAACAAATTTTATTTTATTTTTAAGTATTATTCGCTTTATTTAACGATGACAAAAAAATGTCTAAGTAGGTATACTATTTAATAATTTAAGGCATTACATATTATGACGTCCAATGTATATATATGTACTAATGTATAAATACTTTTGGTAATATAAATCTATCTATCTATCTATTCTACCTACGTGATAACAGAACTGACAAACATTTTGCCCCCAAAATAGGTCACATAATTGTTTATCCAAGCAGGGCGATGGACGTCAAAATAAAATACTGCAACGTTGTTTTAATAAAGTAATCTCGGAATAATGGTTTTAAAAGGAACTCAGCTACCGGCTGGTACAAAAAAAAACCGAAATGATTTTAAATGACTATAGCTTTTTCATTTCTTTACCGATTTTAACTAGTGGTAGCTCTATTAAAAGCGAATGAAATTCTCCTTCGAGAAATTTAAAAATTTTGGCTACCATCTTAAAATCAAAGATGGAGGACATTGTCAAATTGAAGTATGAATTTTAACTTGTTTTTTTTGAAGGGATCCCCTTAAATAAAATTACAAAATCAACACTATTTAAAAGTCTACTCTCCACCAACGCAATCGACATATCGCTTATTAAAATCGTTTATGTGCTTTAGTATTTGTATATGTAAAGAATGAATATATTCAAATAGCCGCAACTTTTTTATTTGCTAACCGATTTTAATGAGTCATAGCTCGTTTGATCAAGAATTAGATTTTCCTGCGACGACAAAAAAAATTGTCGATCATTTTTGAATTCAATATGGCGGATCCTATACGAGATAATCATAACTAATCTCCTTTATTTTTATGGAACTCACTCAAGCAAAATATCAAGAACAAGACTATTCAAAAGCCAAGTCTCTGCCCGAGGCGATTGACATATCGCTCACTAAAATCGGTGAAGTACTTTAGGATTTACACCTAAAAATTTGGGTTCTAATGCTCTTTATGTACATAATGCATATATTCATATCACCGCAACTTTTGTACTTCTTAACCGACTTTAATTGGTGATAGCTCCCTAATTCGAAAATTAAATTTTCCTGTAGCTAAAAAAAAATGGGTGTTAGTTTTTAATTCAAGATGGTGGATTTAACATGAGATAAAGTATATAATCTTGTTTATTTTTTGAAACCCACTCAAGCGCAGTAACGAGTAATAAAACCGCCCGATCTATTCAATTCAATTCAATTTCAATTCAATTTTTTATTAATCCCATAAGCTGATTACATAAGTATACAGGTTAAGACATGTCAACATAAAAAAAATCTAAAAATATACCTAACCAGCCATCCAATTGAATAGCATAAAACTCTTTGTTAAAATTTCGATAAAACATTTAAAATTGTAAATGACGCAGACAATTTTAATACAATACTGACACACTTTTACATCTAGATCCAAATCTAAACTAATTTTTTTTTTACAAATAAATAATCCCTTAAAACATCGAAATACTAATTATATATCTAGGTTAAAATCTTGGAATATGTAAATAACGCAGACAATTTTAGTAAAATGTTGTCACACTAAAAACTAAATAATTTCACATCAGTAATGTAATAATCAAACATAAATGAAACAAAATCAACACAGAAGTAGATTCGAAAGACACCCAGACTAGCAAAAATAAACCTTTATCTTTTATTCATAAATTCCTCTACTGAGTAGGGTTCAATTTCACAAACATAATCGAACAGTACCTTCTGAAGCTTCTTTTGGCTAACCATCATGTTTTGTATATGGGTTGGTAATGCGTTTTTAAATCTCATGCATTGATAGTGCGGAGAGTTTTCAAACAGAGTTAATCTATGTTTTGGTAATGCATATTCGTTTTTGCGCCGGTTGTGGTATTGATGTTTCTGTTCAAATTTTGCAAAATCGTTTTTGTGTTTAAAAATGAAAACCAAGCAAGAATATATATAAATGCCAAACACAGTGAGTAGATGGTTCTTTTTAAATACACCCCTGCATGATTCTTGATAATGCATCCCAAAGATGACCCTTATTGCTTTTTTTTGAATTACAAATATTTCATTGAGTCGATTTGAGCTTCCCCATATTACTATACCATATTTCACCCGACTATAAAAATTAGCATAGTATATGCTTTTGAGTACTGTGCTGTTAAAGGATTTTGACAGGATTCTTAGGGCATAGCATATACTGTTTAGTTTGTCACTTAGTTTTTGAATTTGGCTATCCCATTTACAATTTGCATCCAGTGACACACCCAAGACGGGGACGCTATCCGAAAATTGAAAAGTATTGGAACCAAAGTAACTGACGCAGGATGGTCGGCAGCCTGGCAGGTTTTAAATTCATTTAGTACTAAGTCATTTATGTAAAACCAGTCACCTATATCCTGCCACAGTTCCCCTGCCATGCATTCGAGGTTCTGGAAACTTGATGCTCTTAGTTCTAGATTCGAGTCATCACAATAGTTATAAAACGAGACTTTATCTGAGCTAGATACTAAAGACAGGTCGAAAATATAACCAATAAAGAGTAGAGGTCCAAGGACGCTGCCCTGAGCTATGCCCGTATTTGTAATGACCGTTGATGACTCTCTGCAACCATTTGTGGACCTAACATATGTTTTTCGAGGTCTGTCGGTAAGATAAGATTGAATCCAGTTTCCACATTTTCCCCTAACTCCAAATTTATTAAATTTGTGCACTAATGTAGCATGGTTCAAAGTGTCGAAAGCCCTGGACAGATCCAGAAAAAGGCCAAGGGTCACATCCTGGTCCTCCAATGCAGTCAATACGCCCTGAACCAGACTACAAAGTGCAGTTTCGGTGGATTTATTTTTGACAAATCCATGCTGGAAGTTTGAAAAAAAGTTGGCTTTTTTTAAAAAGGGAATTAGGCGATTGTACATTAGAGTTTCCAGAACCTTCGAAAATACCGACAGCAGACTGACGGGACGGTAGTTGCACATTTCCTCGGCGCTACCCTTCTTGTAGAGTGGAATTATGGTAGTCAATTTAAGCGCTTCTGGGAAGACACCTTCGTCAAAAGAAGCATTAAAAATATCGCAGAGAACTGGTGCAATTATTTTTACGCATGATTTTAACAGTTTAGGACAAATGCCATCAAAGCCACAAGATGTTTTGGGTTTAAATTTGGCTACGACTTCGCATATTTCCTGTTCGGTCACAGGCGAGAGAAATATGGTATTTGGATTTTCTTTAATCAGAGAACTAAAATCTTTTTGAATTTGCCTAGTCTGCTTACTTTTAATGGTGTCTTCAATACTTTTAACAAAGAAATAATTAAATTGATTAGCAAGACGTTCTGGGTCTTCATTTTTTGGTGTTTTATTAATATTTTGTTTTTTATTTTTTATTTGAGAGTTGACTAGTTGCCACATGCATTTAGACTTGTTTTCGGATTGCTGAATTAGATTCTGATAGTAATTAGATTTTGCCTTGTCTAGGCTTAAAGAGTAATGCTGTTGTAGATGTTTTGCAATCGTTTTATATATTGGATTGATTCTCGATAGATCATGTGCAGCTGCAATTCTTTGATTAAGTTCTCTGAGTTCTGGAGTTAGCCATTTCTCTCTGCTGTTAGGTTTTGTAACATATTTAATTTTTTGCATGGGAAAGCTCTTTTCAAAAACATGTTTTATCTTTTTGAAAAACAAATCCGTCTTTTTAGAGCAGGTTTGAGCGGCATAAACCGCTGACCACTCCATCTCTGACAGTCCTTGTATAAAATTATTGGTGTAACTTTCTGAAAATATCCTTTTATTTAAAAATGTAGTTTGACTATTTTGTTTTACTTGAAGTGAGAAAATTTGTGCTTTGTGGTCTGATATTAACGAGTTATAGACGATAGTTTTATGATTGTCAGCGATGTTAGTTATTACATAGTCAATTATTGTTTGCGTTTCCTCTGTAATTCGCGTATATTCACTAACAGTCATGCGGAAACCATAAGAATCCATTATTCCTTTAATTTTGTTTTCAAAGGGATAGTTGGTTGCATAGTCTATGTTTAGGTCACCCATGATTAAAACGGATTTGTTTTCCTTAAATAAAATTTCAAAGAGTTTAATCAAACTTTCAAAAAACTGCTCCACGGCAATATTTTCGGAGTCTGGTCGGCGATATATACAGATTAAGACAATGGTTTCAATTTGAAAGTTACATTCGACGGCGGAGCATTCGAAATACCCTTTAATTGCTCTAAAAGCAATGTTCTCCCTTACATATATAGCCGAGCCACCCCTTTCTCCAGCCTCTCTGCAAAAACCAGACACTAACCGTAAATCTAAAAGCCGAAATAAGCGCAACTGATTACTAGTTTGAAAGTGCTCTGTTATGAATAACAGATCACATTTCTTGTTTTCTAATAGGAAGTATTCAAGTTTATTTAGATTTTTCCTGAGAGACCTACATTCTGGTGGACAGATGTCAAGAGTAATTTCGATGGTGTATTGTGAACCTGTTTACTATTCGGACGTTCTGATGTAATACCGATTTTACTATTTATTTTGTGTTGAGAAGAAGATTGGATTCCATCCTGTATCATTGACTTCTGTGTTCCGAAAAAAATAATTTTCACTGCTTTTTGTTTTGCTATCAGGTTCAATTGTTGATGAAATTTGTTGGTCAAAATTGTGTACAGAGTTTGGTTTATTTTCATGACCATTTTCTGGAGAAATTTGGAATGTTGTTGCCTGTGGATTTTTTACCGTAACATCCTGAATAATGTTTATTTTGCAACTTTTTTTTGGTGTGTTTTTTGTAAGTGCTTCAATGCGTCTCAATATTTCTTCATTCTCTTTAATGTAATTTTCTTTTTTATCGGGCGATTCTTGTATGTGTATCCTGTTTTTATATTCTTCGAAGACAGGACTTTTACATATATTGAGTATGAGTTTTCTCAAACATTCCTTGTTCCACATTATTTCTTGGCATATGAATTGTGGCTGAATTATTGCGCTGGGTTCAATGAATGCGGCTTGTTTATCACTAAGGGATGTTTTTATTATTTTATTTATTTTAATAATGAATTTATTCATGATTTGCCTATTTCTTGAGAGAGGACATCCTACTATTATCAGCTGTTCCTTATTGACGTATTGTGTGAGTTGGTCTAGTGATTTACTGCTATATCTTTAGCCGCGTTGTTGGACCCCACAAACAGTACCATCCTATCATTTTTCCTAAGTTTTTGCGCATAGTTTGCTGCTCGATGTAAAACGTAATCAAATATTGCATTATGCATATATTGGTAATTCAGGTCGTAGTGGCCTTTGGTAAATTTTTTGAAGCACTGTATTCCACCAATTAGTCGTGTGTTAGCCAGGAGGTGTATTTGTGGCTAAGGATTTACATTCGTCTTGGTTCTATTTTCAAATTGTATAAATTTTTCAGTGAATGATCTTTTGTAATCCTTATTTTTCGTGGATGTTTCTGGAGAGACGTAATCAGTTTGAATTGATTTTTCTCTGCATATTTTCATTAGAGCATTAGTAAGGAGGAGGATTTCCTCCACACCTTCCTCGTCAAGCTCAGTCTGTGTTTCCATATCCTGTTTTTTATCACGCTGTGCGCATTTTTGAAGGTCACTGCTTAAGGAAAGGTGTTGTTGCAGTAGTAACAGTTCGTTCTTTACTTCTTTAAGATCTTCACTACACATTATCTTATCTTCAACTTGCATTTGGAACATCTCTTTTGGTATGTCTATAGTTTTGATTATTTTCTGTTTAACTTTGTTAGTCTGGTCTATGCCAAGGCGATCGACATATCGCTCAATAAAATCGGTTTAAGAAGCACAAAAGTTGCGGTGATATGAATTCACATAAAGAGCAATATAACTTCTTACAAATTTTTAGGTGTGAATCCTAAAGTACTAAACCGATTTTAATGGGCTGTATGTCGATTGTCTCGGCAGAGACTAGGCTTCTGAATAGTCGTATTCTTAATACTTTGCTTAAGTGCGTTCCCTGAAAATACACGAGATTAATTATGATTACCTCACATAAGATCCACCAACTTAAATTCAAAAACGATTGACAATTTTTTTTGTCGTCGCAGGAAAATTTCATTCTTGATTAAACGAACTACCACTTATTAAAATCGGTTAAGAAATAAAAAGTTGCGGCGATATGAATATATTCATTGTTTACATATAGATCACTGGAACTTCTCCCAAATCTTTGGGTATGAATCCTAAAGAACGATTTTTAATAAGCGATATATCGATCGCCTTGGTAGTGACTAGTCTTTTTAGTAGTGTTAATATTTTAATTTTATTTAAGTGGATTTCCTAAAAAAGAAACAAGTTAAAATATATGCCTCATTTTAACAGTAACCACCAACTTTGATTTTAAGATGGGTACCGACTTTTTTAAATTTATCGAAAGGAAACTTTATGCGCTTCTAATAGAGCAATTATTCGTTAAAATCGGTAAAGAACTAACAAAGATATAGCCATTTAAAGTATAAATTCCGGTTTTTTTTTGGGTCACCCTATGAAATTTAGCCGAAATCCACGTGTCCAACAAATTTTTATGAATATTTTGTCTCAAAACACAGGCACCTTCAAAACACGTAAGTTTTGGATACTTAAATATTTTAAAAATATTTGGGACACTTTTTGCCAGAAGAAAGCTAAAATAACCTATTGATTCAATACGGTTTTCTATTTGTTATCATATTTAAAAAATTACTAGAAATCAGTGTAATAAAAAAAATTTGGCGGCTGATCGATGTTGGACTTAACAAGAAGGATTTGACATATTTCTTGCATCAAAAGCTAACTCACTCGATCATACCAAATCTAGGCCAAAAATAGGTAATTTGTGACTACCTCAGGTATTCAAAAAATGTCTAACTATAAGGGCAAACTAATTGGTAAAAAAGACTATATATTAAAGCTTCAAATTCGTCCCTGAATCGAATTTTGAATGCCAAATTAGCCAATAATACCAAACAAAACAAACATAGTGATACTGCTTATGAATCATTTTTAAAAGTTTAAAAAGGCAACACCTTACCTAATTGGTAAAAATGCTTGGGTTGACCCTCCCCCTCGGGTCCCCCAATATGTTTTTGAGAACTTTTCGTTTTCAAAATATCGGAGGTGAAATGTTTCAAATTATCAAACAGCTTGTGCTTTTTTCAGAGCCAGTTCAACAGGCCAGTCGTAAGAGGAAGAGAAGAAAACCAAAAAACGTAAATAAATAAAATTCGCATTCGCATCGATATAACAGATAATCCTATCATCGAGTTGCAATGTTAACTTTAGAAAAATATTATAGGGTGTATTTTTATTGCCGCGGTTGACTAAAGGAGCTTAATTTTCAATTTTCTAAAACCTTCTCTATAAATTTCGCACAGGGGACTTTGGAAGTTTTATGAAACCGATTTAGTAAATCAGGTCGTCGGAACCTTAGATTTACCAAGCATATTACACAGATACCCCTCTATGCAGAAAATAAACTTAATAATGTTAAAAATGTGTAGAAACGGTAAAATTTCGTTTTATATGCCGTTTTTGTTAAAAAAAGGATTAAATGACTTACCTGTAAAATAAAATAGGTAATTTGTGACTACCGCAGATATTCAGACAATGTCTTACTATAAAGGAAAACTATTTGGTAAAAAAGACTATATATTAAAATTTTAAATTCATCCCTGAATCGAAGTAGAAAACGGTCAAATTTTGTTGCCAAGTAAGCCAATATTACCAAACAAAACAAACATAGTGATACTGCTTTTGAATAATTTTTAAAAATTTAAAAAAGCAACACCTTACCTAATTGGTAAAAATGCTTGGGTTGACCCACCCTTCAGGTTCCCCAATACTTTTTGAGAACTTTTGATTTTCAAAATATCGGAGGTGAAATGTTTCAAAATATCAAATAGCTTGTGCTTTTTTTCGAGCCAGTTCAACAGGCCAGTCGTAAGAGGAAGAGAGGAAAACCAAAAAATGAAAATAAATAAAATTGGCATTCGCATCGCTATAACAGATAATCCTATCATCGAGTTGCAATGTTAACTTTAGAAAAATATTATAGGGTGTATTTGTATTGGCGCGGTTGACTAAAGGAGCTTAATTTTCAATTTTCTAAAACCTTCTCTATAAATTTCGCACAAGGAGCTTTGGAAGTTTTATGAAACCGATTTAGTAAATCAGTTCGTCCGAACCTTAGATTTACCAAGCATGTTACACAGAGCCCCTCGATGCAGAAAATAACCTCAATAATTGTTTTTAAATAGTTTGTATCTCAAAACGGTAAAATTTAATTTTATATTCCTTTTTCGTTAAAATTCCTGTAAGGAAGTTCAATCCAAAATATGCGAGATTGGTCACATCTTATTAGATATACCTAGTAGTGATGCTTCGTAGCACGTCATATGCAAGTTTTAGAGAAAAGAAAAACATACCGCCTCTGCAGCCTGTCTTATCTCTGCTAGGTACTTCAGTATACTTCTAAAGCTTTCCTGAAATACTAAGATCGCCAAGGGCGGGTTGACTAGCAATACTTAATTAGATTGCATGAAAAATATATGAATATGTAAATAGGAGAGTGTCTAATAGGATGTTGCTAATCTCGTATAATTTGGATTGAACTTCCTTACAGGTAAGTCTTTAATCCTTAATTATACTTCGGTTGGTCACATCCTATTAGATATACCTGGTAGTTGTTTAGAGAATATGGTGGTATTAGTTAAAAGTTAAATAATAATAAGTAAACCATAATGAGCTAAGAAGTCTTTTGAAATTAAAGGTTTATTATTAAATCGATTGGACGTTTTCCTTTTTTCGGAACATCCCGCAGCCTTTCTAATACTTTTGATTGATGCACCAACCGTTAATGCTGCGGGAGACGCTTCATGTCCTGTGCTATGTCCTTTAAAATTTGGTTCTATTCTTGCGTTTTTTTAGACCTTTGTAGCGGGCTTATGAGGCTTTTTAATTGTTAAACTAACTGTATCCTCTATTCGTCAAAATGGTTTTGTTTTCTGTATGTAATATATAATGGTCAAACACAAATAGAACTGTCAATTTTCTTTGAAAAAGGGCACCTACGCAAAGGCTGAATTCTTCTGGGTTCAGATATTTTTAAAATATTTTTAAGAATTATTTCTATGCCCTCTTAGTTAGCTCTGAAGTTTCTTAATCTACTATTTTCAATTTTTCTGCTCGCAAATTCAATTTTAGACAAACCTATATGTGTTAAGAGTTGAATATTTTCCAGTATTTTGAGATTCTGTTTCTAAAAAGAATATAACTTGATTTACATTAGGCTGCAAGATGGTGTCAATATTATTGTCGCAAAACTTCCATCATTTGGAAAAAATAAATTGCATCCTCCCGAACGCCCCTTTTACTATAGGCCAACTTGATAAGATTGCTACCCCCAGGGAAAGATTCTTTCATAATGGGTAAGGTTCCCTAAACGGGGATAAGAGTAAATCACATTTCGGATTTAAAACGATAACTTTTAAGCGAACCATGGATTCTAAGTTTGGATACCATGCTTGAGTTTTCCAAATAGGATAAACCATCAGACAAATCACATTATCGTTTTTAATTTTTTTTTAAATTTTTGGAAACAATGAGGAAGGAGGAAATATATTATGTAAGAATTAAAGTCTTTCTAATTAATTTTAAATGCATCCACTGGGAGCCACGATACTAAAGCAAATAAATATACAATTTTTATACGAGATTTTTTGTCCGCTATATGATTATCCAACATATTTATGTACGTGGCAAATACAAAAAATATACCTTAGCTCACTGCCACATCATTATCGCAATAGCACTAGTTTTTTTAAATACTATGCTGTTCAGTTTGTTTGTGACGGCTATAGCGACTATGATGTCAATTCTTAGTAAAATATGAAAATTTTTTAATTTTTTTTACGAAGCTTGTTAAGCCATAAAAAGCTGCCTTCATTTCAAGAATTTTTACGTGTTTCTCCTGTTCCCCTTGTTGCCAAAAAAACCCTTTTGCTTCCTTTCCGTTGCAACACGGCCCCCATCCCGATTTGTATGCATCGGAGAAAAGGGTGGAACAAAAAGGTGATTTGAAAAGAAATTCTTAAATATTTTTTATATTCATCAAACATTGGAACTAAAAAATATGCATCTTTAAGATCTAATGTCGCAAGGAAGTAGTTTTTAGTAATTAATTTCTCTAATATCTTCCAGCTGAAAATAAGGTGGGCGAAAAAAATTTATTTAGACTTTTAGGATTAAAGATAAACCTAAATTCCCCGTTATAGTTCTGTCTTAAAAAATAGCTTAACAAAAACTGATCGTAACAGTTTTAACTGCTCCTACTTATAAATGTTGTATGCTTTTCGAATAAATTTTTAACTCATTTTTGGTAAATTTTGAGGTTTTGGAGTTGAAAACTTAAAAAGGTTTGTCCACAAAGGGAGTTTTGTAACCTTTCGTCCAACTCAAAGTTAATTTATCATAAGATATTAGATTCCACTCTTTTGAAAAAAAAATTTACTCGACCGGAATATGTTTTTTCACTGTTTAACTCTAATATTTCCTCTCGGCGTCTTTTTTATATTTTTGCAATTTTCGCTAAAAAGAAAAAAGATTTTGCGCTGTAGCAATTTTTTATACTTTTGCATGAAAAAATATTGTGACCAATGCAAAAACACCTGCTCCGATTCAGCAAGACCCAAAAGATCTTCATTGAGTGCTTCATCTTTCCCTTATTTATTTAGGCCAAATTAGAGAAAACTCGCTCTAAGCCTGTCAAACCTTTTCCCAAAACGGCTTGCAAGTCCAAGAGTTACGTAAATATCTTTTTTTTGGGTCTTTGAAGAATTTGGCAATTTCCGGGATTTTTATATTTTTCGAGGACATTATTTTTGATTATCTTATCTGTTCCCATAGAATAGTGCTTCTTCTCTTCCATCTGCAAGCTAGCTCTCCTGATATGTCTGGACCCAATGTACTGTCATCTGTTCCCCCTAATATAATTTCTAAGGGGTGTCTCTCTATGCTAGAGTTCGAGGAACTACTAGTGTCTGACGAGTGACGAACTTGAGTAACTGTCAGATTCGTCGTCACGTATAATAATATGAAAAATGACGTGCTAATAATAATTTTTTAAGTAAACATAATTATGGAGTTTTTTATTGATACTAATATGGCGGGCATAAGTCAAAAACTATGCAGGGTTTAAGTTTTATGAGCAATAAAAACAAATTTGTGTTTACAGAATAAACAAACCCATGCCAAAAAATATTAGCCAAAAGCATAATATTTGTCTCACTCCATTGTTTAAAACTGACAGCTTGCCTATATCATCCTTACTTGAATCACGATGCTTCCTTTTCCTTTTTCAGTTTCGCCATTTTCTTCTTTAGGTAATCCATTTGCTTTTTACGATTTCTTACGTATTATCACCGTCTTCCCTTGTCGCGTGATAGCGCAAGAAGTATTGGGAAATCAAAATAAGCAAAGCGCCCTCTAACCTAAAGCCCCCAACTATCCTAAGGCCCCCGATACCATGGCAACTGCAGGTGTTTTTTCAACAAGGGTCGCAGTAGGGCAGAAGAGTATTTTTAGGTTTTCTGACAGAAAATCATTCGAGGTTATGTTTATCTTTCAAAAATATGTTTTCGAAAACATTGTTCTAAAACGAATATGAAACCACTCCGCGTCTGCGGTCGCCGGCCGAAAATGGCCTAGTGCTGCGCGGGCATTACCAAGAACCAAGAAAATTTTACTGGCTCGCTGGAATTATTAGGAATTCGCATAGAAACAACAAAACACAACTCCTATAACCTTACATAATTTTGTTTTTATTTTGATGCAATATTTTTTTTTAATTTAAATTATTGCGGCATAGTCATGTGCAAGTTTACTAGTGAAATCTTGGCGGGTAAAGGATAGATTTTAGATCCCAACCTCAGTTTCAAAAACACAGGGATACTTGTATTAAAAAAACCGGTTAGTAAAGCTCCATTTAGAGGTTGGAGAGACCCTTGCTAGTCGTTGACGCTCCTGTTTAAAATAGAATATGATTATTTCGTCCAGTTCGTCTTTTTAAGTTAACCTGTGGCAGCAGCTAGCAGGAGTATTTCCAATTCAATTATAAATTCACCTGTAAATGCAACTTAAAATATTACACCTAGTTACTTTACTATATAGTTGGATAGCGTTTTTTTAGCAAGCAATTCTGCAGTAAATGGTTTTCTTTTATTTTAGTATTATTAGTATTAATATTTAGTATTAGGAAATATATTGATATCCATTACATATTTTCGGAGTCTTTAAGCACACCAAGCGGCACATGTACTGCATTAGCAGAAACCTAGGCACAAACACAATAGAAAAACTTATTGTTTTTGTCCAAAAAATCAAAATACACACTCGGTCACTTGGACCTAGAGGGTTATTTGCGCCGTGGGTGGTACGGTACAGCGGCGGTAATGATAGTAAGGCAAGTTTGGGCTACAGCAACGCATCATGAATTACACGGACGCGTGCCAGACCGCAGACACTTTACAAAAAAAGTGAAAGTAAAAAAAACTTATGTGCTTTAGCGGCGCGGAATGCGAAGTCAAAATAAGTAACCTAACCCCAAATTTTTGACCCGGTTCTAAAAAAACTCTGGTGTCCCACTGTGGACAAACATAAATAAACTCTCCGCGTTGCCATGGAAAACAAATGCAATGATGTAAAATTTTGCAAAAATATCAGCTCGCCACAGTTAAATTGATTTCCCAAAACTGAAGTACTTAGCAGAGATCAGGCAGGCTGCAGGGGCGGTATGTTTTTCTGATCTCTAAAACTTGCATATGCCACGCTACAATAGGGTGTGACCAATCGAAGTATAATAGATATAAATATAATATTTGTTTTCCTGTATTTAATACATTTATCAAAAATAAAATGATTGAATGAAAATGACTTTGTTTTTTTATTAAAAAACATTAAAGGGTATTTTAATAGATATGTAAATGATCTTACAATAATATGCAATATATAGGGTACGGCATCGAAAATCTATGAGTAAAGACGATAGTAAATCTAAGGTTGGAGCATTATTTTAAAATAAATTTGTTTTGGCGTTTTATGAATAGAGTGGAATTATCGTAAATCAATATTGTTTGCCCGCTTTTTAAGTTGTCCAAAAAATAAATATTAATGGGATGACAATTTTTCCGTTTGAAATGAAAAAAAAACTCTAAAAAACCGCTGTACAAATACCCACACAAAAGCTTTGTGTTAATTGTGGAAAAATGTAAGGTTTTTGAATATTTACCAGAGTGAAAATAAATGTTTTTTTTTCTGGTTCAAAAGGAATGTTTTAATTTGGCTCTGTAATAAAAAGGAAAGATAACTAGTACTAAAATCGATTCAGATTAGGCTAAAGACTCTATACTCTGTAAAAAAATTAGAGTGAAATTTCACTCTAAAGTCACTCCAAAAAGACTTATTGCAGGTCCAAACCAATTGGAGTGAAATATTTTAAAGTAAAATCAAAGTTTTCTGTGTGAAATTCTCAAGAGTGATTTTACTCTAGTAAGAGCATTACTGAGCACTTATATTGAGTCATTTCTACTAAGTTTTAACCGATTCTAAAGCGAGTTGAAACAAATAAGTGCAAAACAAAACTAGGAATTAATTAAATTAACTCTTTTCTGAGTAAACTATATTTTTAAAGAGACATTTTAACAAAATTGGGTAAGTTTGAGCCATATTTCAGTAAATTAACCTTTTCTTCGAGTTAGTCAATTAAAATTGGGAAATTACACTCTATATTACAGTAAATTTCACTCGCATTGGATTTCTTGTCTATAAATTTTTCACTTGGAATTGAGTAATTCGACCTTATTGTTGCTAATTAACTCATTTTGGTGGTCTATGGCACCCCTTTTTCACTCCAAATTTAGAAGAATAAATCTGTTTTGAAGTAAATAAGATACAATTTTTACTCAGAATTGCGTAAATTGGATTGGACCTGTATTAGATCTTTTTTGAATGACTTTAGAGTCACTCTAATTTTTTTACAGAGTAATTAGTCGTCATCAAGTAAAATAAACTCTAGATTTAAGCTGGATTTATACAGGCAACTAAAAATTAAAATAAGAAATAATTTTGGTGTGCAATCGTTGCAATTAGTCTAATCGCGAATTAAATGATTGATTTTTGGCAGCTATGACCTCCGAAATGAAAATCCATAATTTAGCGAGGGGTATTAATGCTTTTTTAAATTGAAAGATTGAACAAATATGGTGAATGACCAAATATTTGAAGATTTTACTATACTTTTAATTTAAAAAAAAAGGAAAAAAATTGGTGATTTACCGAATATTTGAAGATTTTACTTTCATTCCAATTTTATTTCCCTGGTAGGTATAAGTAGGTACCGGCCATATTAAAAGAGTAACAGTCCTAGCTAGCATGGACCATTCCAGAATTTGACTTTAAGATAGTTATTCGTTTGTTAATGTACCTAAGTACATACGTACCGCTTCACGGGCGCAGAAAAAATATGATATTGCTATCATGCTTTCAAAAAATCAATGGTAATAAGCACCAAAAGTTAATTTGAAAATCAATTACCTACCTAATTCTATACACTGTAACATTACATATGCCATAAAAACCTTTTAAATAACGTGCAGGGTACTAACCTATCTTTGGAAATTTGTCTATGGAGATTTCGTCCCCGTCGGCCTTGCACCATTAAACGATTTTTTCAAATTTTAACTTAAATACCACCATTTTTTAATGTTTTCGAAAAACGAACATCCGCGTGCAATGCCTAAAGGCAGCAATCTAGCGGATATGAGGTAGTGATGGGCATCAATGTTTCAAGAATATCGATATTTTTTGCTCAACATCGATGTCTACAAAATATCATCGATATTAAAACATCGGTACTTTTTTTAAACACATGGGAAATAACGTGTCCGATTGCCAATTGCAAATCAATGTTAAACCTAGTTTAAACTTAACCGGTGTTTAGGTCCAATTTTACAACTTATAGCTAAACGTCAAACCTTAGTTTAAACCACGGATGTCGACTTTTTTACGTTTTATAGCTGCAGTTTACCAACAAACATCAGTTTAACCGTTACTGGCGGTCTGGGTTTGGGTTAAATTTCAGTTTAGTAGCTACTAAAAGATTCTAAACTCAAAATAGTGAATATAGTGAAATCGCTATGAGAAATGACTTAGAATATATTTTTGATCAACTGGAATTATTGACACTGTCGAAGCACAAAGAAAACCAAAAATTATTTGTTCTAGAACAAATCCTTTAGGAAATACAACGATGTAGATTTTAAAAATAGGTCTAGATTATCTAAAGAGATATGCGAAATTATGCACTACTAAACTCCACAAGAGTTGGAACATCCCACAGACCAGTAAATTTTATATTCTCACATCGATCTCACACCTGTATATATACTGTATATCTTTGCGTTTTTGACAATTCCGAACATTTTTTCTTGTGGCATCTGACTGTAAGACTGTATGTAAACAACACTGATATCTCATAAACTACTTGACTGATGTTTATGAAATTATCAAAAGAAACTGTATTCTTTTTAAACTGAAAAAAAACTTTTTGTGCTCCTAATCCTACACCTAATCCAACAACTCTTCTTTTCTTCCTGACCGTGGTTTAACTGCGACTTATAAAATTGAGCAACTTTTTTACCAATGGTTTAATTCAAAGATTAAACTGAAGTTTAAACTATGGTTTAATCTGGAGTTTTACCTTTGGTTGTAAAATTAGCCCTTAGAATACGCTTCCACAAAGAACTCACATTCTAAACCTCAGTTCAATTTAAAGTAGGTTCGGAATGAGAAGTTTGCACTTGTACTACATACCCACTGCGGCTCAAAAAACAGGAATTGCCTATTTTTGAGATGTCGGTGGGCTTTGCCGCCAATAGGTGTCGCTACCTAATCTAAACCATTAATATATATAATATATAGTTTCTTTTGAATGTACTAGTCATATTTTTTGTGGTTTTTTAGCGTAGATATTTAATAGGTTTTATATATCATGTACCGATTATTATTATAAATCTCTTATTTGTATAATTGTGTAAAATTAACAATAAGTCTTAAATTAAACAGTTTCTTTGAATAACGGAATACTCTCTGAAAAAAGCAAAAAAAAACATCGATGTTCAGAAACATCGATGTTTTTATTCCGATATTTTTTAACCATCGATATTGAGTTTCGATGTTGACATCGATGTTCAACATCGATGTGCCCATCACTAGTATGAGGTGTTTCAACAAATCCACTAACAAAACACAGCTTCGGTTTCCGAACGCTGTCGGCCGGACCCGATTCTGTACTCCTAATAGATTTATGCTCCTCTAATTTGAGTTACTGTGCTTCATTATCGATTGATTATAGAATATTCGTGGCTGCTTTCGATTTTTCACTCATCGTGGACCTAACTTTTCTCTAATTTTGTAGTTTAAATCAGACTGGACATCTTTACATCACTTTGGAGTATTCTATACTCAGATTGAATTAGAATAATGAAACTCCCCAAAAAAGATTAAAAAATTAACCTTAAACTTAAATCATTTTTTTTCCTCTCCAAAAAAAATGATTAACTCCAGCCGATTTTTTCCTGTGTATGTATGACATATTTTCATGAAAGGGGAACGCGTGTATTTTTTTTTATTTTGCGGTCTTTTTGGACTTAGATTCGAGGTAAACCAATTTATGAATACGTCTCTGCGCACTTTTACTTGGTTTCCCGATGGGACTCAATAAATGCTTATCAGCATATAAATAATAATAATTAGTTTGTTAGATATACGGTACTGCTTTACCTATTTTACCCGTACTAGTTTCTAAGTTCTAAAAAAACGATAAAATACTGGCGTTGGCAGCACAAAAACTTTTGCACAGTTTATAGTAAACGTCAATTTCTTTATATTTGGCTGTGGTTAGCTTTATTTAATCCTACGTTAAGCGCCTACTATTTTGTAACTAGTTTAGGCGTGTGGTTTACATTTGTAGACATTTTCTTTTGTCTATATGATATCCTATGCCGCAAATAATACTGGAAAATAGCAAAAATGTTTTTCCGAACAAAATAGCAAAATCTTACTTATTTTATTAGAGTAATTAACAATCTTCTTTGCGAAGGTCTCAGTTAGCTCCATTTTTGTAGATCCATGTTTATTATGATTATTACCTATCTGCCTTTAATGTATGGAAAAATTCGACCTTTAAATAGGAAATACTTGGACTAGCTGAAGACCTGCAGCTTTTTCTGCGGTTTTATCTCTTTTTTCCCGTTTTTCTTGCTTTAAACCGATTTTGAAGAAATGAAGCTTATGTCTTGTCCAAGTCTCCAAGAAATTCACCAGTGAATATCGCATCAAAACTCGTTCGTTAGTTTTTGCATGATGCTGAAACAAACAGACCAACATTTCATTGTTTTTATCGAGCATGGTAGGGGGGGGGGGGTAAGAGGAGTCAAAAAAAATTGCAAAAATAATAGAAGAAGCACTTTCATTGATACCACACTTTATTTCTTTTAGTTTGATAACACACAATCCATATTTTAGTCGGTCGATTAAATATGGGGCTGGGAGGGTGTAGGTTAATAGAAAAGAAGTAGTTTTAACAAGTAGTGGCTAAGCGGCAGCGAGTTATTTAAAAACGCGAGTAAAAAAAAGCACAATTTAGCCGCGAGTTGTTAACACTATTTTTTTTAATACCTTTATTAAAATATCCAGAAAAAAATAGGAAAATACTTTTAAAAATCTCGAACGAAGAGAACTTCTCGCAACACACCATCTTTACACTATAAATCGAGGCGCCTGGTAAATGAAACAACAATCGTTTCCATAGCGAAATGTCTTTTTACTCGGTGACGTTCATTGTTGCGAAATTTTAATTTTTGACAATTTCATATTTTGACGATATTTTTAAATTATTTTCTTAGGCAAAAATAGTTACATTTTTCAATATTACTTTTTTCCGCCATTTCTCTTTGACTTTGGGTAAAAAACGGACAGAAATCTCTTTTGCACCCGTGATCAAAAAAAAAGTAAAGCCATGCTTTAGTTATCTGCAGACAATTACTAAAATCATGTTTTTAAGTAACGCAGGCGCGTGGTCTAGACCAACTGTGTTGGAAACGATGAAGAATTAGCAACCACCTGATTTGCTATTCTTTGTACACTGAATCGATATACTGTGGTAAAATCAACAGCTACTTAAGTGGTGTAACCAACACCACCAAACGTTAAAATAGGTGTTATCTATGATCGTACACCACGCGCCTAACGTAGGGTTAATAATAGCGATAACTTTTTATTGCATGATATTTTTGGACGCACTTAACTTTAGCTAACTCTCACAATTAGAGGTCTGATCTTTTACGCTCAATAACTAAATAATGGAAGAAATCACGCACCCAAAATTTCGTAAAAAAATTAGAAAAAATCGTCATAAAAATTAAAGCATATCCAAAAATTATAAATTTGAAGCAGGATTCCACTTCCTCGTTATCCTCTGTAATTAACCAGGTTCGATAACTATTAAAGTTAAAAGCGTGACAGATCGATACTGCGTCATATAGCCATAATCATGATATTAGTGCCAGATTTGCACAGCAAAAACCGAGGGTTAAACCGAAACCGACTGTTGGTTTTGTATAAACACTTTATATATAGGTAACTGCTAAACTCTCGTCACCCAATTTTGCGTTTGCAGGTCGGTCAACTTGACTCTGCCTTTTTAGCTGCCAAACGGTTTAGACACAAAAACAAATCCGTGTTTATATTGAAGACTTTTTTCTATTCAAATGTGAGCAGAAAGAGTGCATAAATTATGTATTTTCACCTGCGCGGTTACTATATTAAGAAGATTTTTGAGACAAAACTAAATGAAACACTACAAACTAATTTCCGTTTTGTTTTCTGACAATTTGTTGGATTGCTTCCTTTTTTATGAATAATTAAAATTATAATATTTAAAGAAAAGGATGTAAAAATAACAAAAAATATCACCCTTTTGACAATTTAAAATAATTAAGTACAAAAAAATTTTCGCTAAGAAAAAGAGAAAATACACAAAATATGAGAGAGAGAGAAAAGAATTAATGAATCAAATGAACAAATGGAAGGAAGACAAAAAAAAATATACCATGGCCCAGGTGTCCTAAAGTCAGACTATCTTGGACTACTTGTATTGGCAGATTTTCTCATTACAAGATAGTGCGAATATGAAGAGAGCAGTAAAAAATAAGATTTTATAGGTTTTGTGATTTTCGTCGATGGTAAAAATATATATTTTATCACCCTATCAATTTGTAAGTATGTCACATTGTAAGACTGGCACTGCAAAACAAAATCCTTTAGAATTCATAGCTAAATTTAGTTTTTTGGGAATTAACGGCCTCGATTTTTCCGGCTACAAACTTTTCGTCTTGAGTTCGTAAGTTCGTCTCCCTTGATAAATCAATATACGTTTTTCTTTCAACTTAACAAGAGATAATAGAAAAAAATACATAATCTAATATTTCCAAAACCCTTTCGCAAACCATCTGTGGCAACTTTAAGGCTAAAAATTTTTAAAAGTTTCCCAAAGCGCCAAAAGGCAGAAACTCTACAAACTTTTTCCTCAACATCCATCAATACCTGTAAGAGTTTTATGACTTTCGGTATTTATTTTGTGCTAAGAGGCTTGACTTAAAAGTTTCCACGTATTTTCCGAGAAGTTCTCTCTTGACTAATTTATTTTTCGACGATCTTATATTTATCAATTTAACCCTTCAATGTAAACATCAGGCCAAGTTTAAAGTTAAGATTATTTTTATATAGATATTATTGCTAGTTTTAAAATTTCAGAGTTTTTTTTTTAATATCGAGTATTGGCCACTTTTTAAGATATTTTGCTATATTGTATTTCAATTTTGGAAGTAATCCAATTTATAAAAGCTAAAATAAAGTACTACTTGACTGCTAGATTATATTGCATTATTCGAAAGTGAAAGCATACATAATTTTTAAGACTAGTACATTTATTAAAATTTCGATAGATCTTATCTTCCTGATTACAAAAATAACTAATACGTCACATTTATCTTTAACAAATTGATAAGAACTTTGCCATAGAGTATTGTGTTGAACTAATAATTACCTAAAGTATGTTTGATTGATTTTCCAACCCATTGTTCTTACGAAAAATAAAACTTGAAAACCTTAACAGATATAGCCTCAACATATTACATGTTTTTGAAATCAGGAAGAAACGTTCTCTTACTTGTAATAACAGTTGCAATTGATTTTTTTCAAGACTACAAAATTTTACATACTAACGATTAGAATGGTTAAATTTAATAAAACAACCTGCACACTTGACATAACACAACTAGGAAAATGAAACACGTAGTGCTTTAGAGAAAAAGTTAAAAACGAAGATTTTTACACGACCAAGACAGTCTATTAGGCCGAGGCATAGGCGAGGCTGTCGAGCGAATTGTTAAAAACGATTTTCTTACGAGTTTTTTACAATAGTTTTTGTACAACTTCAGTGGCGGCGCCTGGTCTAAATTTTTGGGGGTGCACAACTTTCGAATAAGGGGCGAGTAAAGGTGGCAAGTGCCGAAGATGAAACATTTTTGTTTGGTGCCACGCCCTGCACATGATCTGTAGAAATCAAATCCAAATAGGTCCAGTAGTTGTGATGCTGGATCAAGAAAACAGACAAAAATTCTAAAACATCGCAACTAATTGAAGTGATTAAAAAAACAATTATTTATTGATATTTAAATGAAAAAAATATAATGCCACTCACTTGGCAATAGGTTAGTCACCAAAATAGTAATCAAATTTGGGTTTTTTTAGAAAATAGAATATCCAAATTTAAATTTTCAATTGAATTGAATTGAATTGAAATTATCTTTATTGTAATAGTATTTTGACAAAGGCGAAGTCTAGCTCAATGGCTACTCTACTTAATCCCTACATTGACAATATGTTTTAACTTTGTAGAGAGCTGCGATTTAAGAAATTATGAGAAGAGAGAGATATATATATATATATATATATATATAAACTAAGAAAAGTAATAATAATGTTGAACAATTCACTTATTTAAACATTTTAAATACTGCTGAAAACATAATGACATCCCAAGTTTAGAATTAAAATTTTGCACAGGTATAAATTTAAAAAAAATGTTGTAAAAAATGCTAGGTAGTAGGTCCTACCTAGCATTTTGCATGTTTTAAGCTAAAGATAGACCAAAAAGAAATAGGGTGAATTCTGCAATATTTAAAAAAATCTGTAATTACCCACCTAATAAATTAAATCCTAATTTAGCAGTTAGATGTTACTTTGAATCTTGGTGCCTTTTAATTTTGTTGGATAAATGTACTAAATCCTTAACACCAGATTTTGCCCACTCTGAGGACTCTTAACTTCCAAATAATAAGCACAGAAAGCAGTACAGACTATTACTAACATTATACCCGCACAGCCAGTCAGTTTTTTCATAAGTTTCTATTTTAAATGTTCGTTTATAATCACGTCTTTTGCATTTAGTCACATTTGCAATTGTGAAATTTCGGTTTGTATGACCAACCCTTTTGATTTTTTCTTCCAAAGGTAGCGAGGAAAATTTAATTGTTTTTAAATATTGCACGCTAACGTTAGACATCGAAAATTTAGCCATTATTCGCAAATAAAAATTTCTCCAACCCTCTCGTCTGAATCGTCTGCAAGCTCCGAGTGCACGTATTTTATGTGCACATAGGCCGGCCACCTTATGTCGCAGGACTGCCGCGGGGAAAAAAGAGTGCAGGAGGTAAAGGTTCGACCAATTAGATTGAACATTCACATGAGCAGTGAACGAAGCTGTCAGGCGACGCGCTGGAGCAACACCGCTCTCAACTAAAAAGCCAGATAACTCATTTTCGTTTTAGTATCCTTTGGCCTATGATCAGTGCCATATTGACACCAAACTGACAGAAAATTCATGTTTTACTTGTCAATTTGGTTATAAAAATGACAGCCACATTAGGCTAAAGGGCACTGAGGCGGTAGGAGTTAACAGGCTTTTTAGTTAAGAACGGTTTTAGCTGGAGCTCGTTTGTATATTGGTAATAGATTAGGGACGTCTGCATATTTAGAGTCTAGCGATAAAGTTTTGTTTACTAGTTAGTTAGTAATATATTGACAGGATAGGTTTAAGCAATTTTTTTTGAACTATTATTTTGTGATAAAGTTCTTTGAAGAATTATAAAATTTTTATGTGTGTTTGAGAAGAGACACATTAAATTTGAGAGTGCACGTGCACACACAGTGAAAATTGCCACTAAAACTAATGGTGTAAATTAGAAAAATTATATGAGTAAAAAAATTGAAGTACATTTGGTCAAAATTCATAAGATAATCTTAGTTTTAATCAATTCAAAATTTTTGAGATTTTCTTACTCAATTAAGATTGTTTTGATAAACAGAAACTCTGTGCTGATTGGATTTTACTTAAAACTTAGTGCTTATGAATCGGCTGCAAGTCGCGTCGTGCCGATCGGGGTGGAAGAATTTTGTTCCTTCCTGAACGTGTGGTAATCGAGTGGGTGGACTCTGACGCTCTGAAGCTTCGAGTTTGTGCAAATGCTGGTAAAAATGATCAAACTAATTTGTAAACTTGATTTTAATGGCAAAAAAGTATAGTGTCATACAGGAAAGGATATTTCGTACGCTTACTTGACAGAAACAGGTAAAATAATTTTCTTTTTAAAACATTATTTCCATAGAAGTCTTTACTAAAATTTGATAGGATCCTTCCCTTAAAAAGTGAACAATAATTAGGGCTCAGTTAATGTATATTTATTAAAGTCAAAAATTTTGTTAATATTTACCGGTGAAGCAAGAAATTAATAACTTGATAATAATTTTTTTTTTATTACCCTGTTATAGTCAGGGTTGCCTTATTGTCACCCTGCCTGTACTGGGATAGGAAAAAAAAACAATAAAAATATGGTAACAACTACAAAATTTTATAGGTTATTTACTTTTTTTCACAATAAATAATAATACAGAAACGGGGCGTATAAGTTTATAGATTATCACCCTGTACTTTTTGAACTCCACTAATTTTCAAACGATACTCAATATTGTATGAAAACTACTTCGAATTGTATTAAAAATTACTCAAAATTGAGTTTTTCAATATTCATAATTGGAAGAAATACTCAATATTGTGTGAAAATTACTCAGAATTGTGTTAAAAATTACTCATAATTGAGTTTTTTAATACTCTTAATCGGATCAACCACCCAAAAAGTACGCAAAATTGAATACTACAACAATGAAAAAAGCGTTACGTTATATGCTACATTAGGAGTATCATTTACTCCCAAAAATTGAGCGAAAATTTTAGTCATTTTGGTGTGGACCAAATTCTGAGTGAGAAAATTCACTCAGAATTTTTTACAGTGCACGTGCACTTATTGAGGAGCTGTACAACTTCATATTGCTACCGTTAAAATTTAGATTGTAGATTGAAGATTGCAGGGGGAGTCGTTTCAGCTCTTTTAGTCGCACGGCACTGCTTCCTTTGCAGAAATTTTGTGCATGACTACATCTTAGTTCGTGTCCAGTAATTCAAGGCTTCTTCCAAAGGGAGCTATTTTCTTGGGGGATAGTTGGCCCACTTCATGGTTAGATGGCAGTACCCCCTCGAGTTGATACCGTAGATAAAATCGGTTAATTTTCTCCCGTATCCAAAAATAACGGACCCGAATTACGTTACTTACAGATTTATTTCTGTGCAAAATCTGCAGCTAGTAGGTGATGATTCGTTTTTGTGTTTAGTTAGGTTTTTATTTTTTGTGTGAAAGTGAATTTGCAAAAACAGGAATTGTTGTTCTCTCTGACGATAAATTAGCGGTCTATTAACTCTCTAATTTGCATATTTTTAGTAAATATTTCGAATTCTTAACGCTCCCCAAATTGGTAGCAAATTACCTGCCCGTGAGGTCGCGCCACTGATTTAAAGGGCAGCTTAAATGTACGTATTCTTAAACATTCGCAATATGCCAAAAAACAATAATAAGGTGAAAAAAGACTTTTATTTTTAGGAAACAATATATTCAAACTTGGTATTTTAAAATAGAGAAAACGTATTTATACACTATAAAATCTATAATAATTAGTAAATAGGCAAAATGTCACCACTAACGAAAATAGGGTTAATTTTAGAAGTTTAGTTAATGGAAACCCTATTCTGCTCATAATCCCATAGTGATTTGCATGTGGAAAATACAGTGACTTCTTAATACCCTAAATAAATAACATACTTTAGTATCCTAAAACTATTAATTAAATACTATTAATGTCGTGCTATTTTCAATTCAATTAAAACCAGGGAAGGGGTTAGTAAGGTACATTTTCCTAAACTTGCGATATACTGGTTTTACTGAATTGCTGGTAACCAAACAACACAAGAGTTGAAAAGTTAATTGGTGGTGGTCTATTGCCTATAATATGACTGCGCTCACTGGAGAAAGTCGTAGGAGAAACTACTACGTTTAAATACGGACCATAGATAGAAAGGTTAGTCGTAGACTAAGGTGTACATCTGCGTCGGTAAAAAGAAGTTGGTCAAGGGTTGCAATTCACTTACTCCTTGACTTTCTGCGGGTGGTCGCGCATTCCATGAAGGGAAAGTTTTCGCTAATGCAATCTAGAACAAATAAAAGACAAGTCGCAGAAACAATAGATAAAAAGAGAGAAAGTCCTTACACTCTTAAGGAAATTAATTTCGGTTTCCGGAATGGCTCCTTGTAAACAAACTCGGAAAACTTCATTAACTTACTTGAAACGCAAAACCTAAATGACCCAAAATTATCTCTTTAAATATTTGAGAGCCAATAAAATGACGTACCTTGGTTCAAATGTCCCCAACTAAAGAACGAAGAAGGAAAGAAAATAAATAAGTTGCGCTGTGTAGTATCGTATGGAGAGTGTCGAATATCAACTCACCTAAATCTAAAAATTTGTATACATATTGTCCAGAAAATAGATAACTAAATAGTGAGAAAACTAACTAAAGAAAATAGGAGAACGTCTTGTTGTCTGTGCACCACAACAAAACAAAATAATCAGAAATTTAGATGCTTAATCTCAGTACCCCGATTTTCTTGGCAGCAACTCGCAGCTCCCTACCAACCAAAAAGAGTAAGCGGTTGCACCGTACTCATAAAAAGATAACTAATTGTCGAAGCATGAGAAAACGTTTTTTACACCCTGGACAGTGCGCGAAAACGCTATTTTCAAACGTATTTTGAAAAGCTCGGTTTTTAGAGGCAGTTGCAGTTGTTTGCAAAAATATTTACCAATTTTTGTAAGTAAGAAAAGTAATACTCCCACAAGCAAAAAGAGTTCGAGAAAAACGCAAAGCGGAGTTTGGACCAGCCTTAATTACATGTATAGCAAGCGTTACACCCAGTTCTCACCTAAGACTTTTTCGTGCGTGCCCACTCACACGTCACATGACTGTCATAACATTTCATATTAGTTAGGAACAATATTTGGTACATTAGCCAAGCCAAAAAATTATACCTTGGTAAAGATTTCCACCCCCACCATTGGCTAACATCTTTAAAAATAGATACTTATATAGCCATAGTAAGTAAAAGAATACTCGCTCGTCAAAAAAAAAATATTTTTAAAGTTCTTTTTTCATTTCTTGATTTAGTAGTAAGTAGTAGCAGTAGAGGAGGGATGGCTTATTTTTAAACTTGGCAAGTTCGCCTTCACAGACCCTTTTTACCAGACCCCAGTGGATTCCCGACTGATGCACGTGCCCCTTAGGATGCAAGTTTTCTTTCTCATAGATGATTTAGTTTACCCTGACACCGCTTTGTCGAGGGCCAGGATCTTAACGCCGTAAGGAATAGAGTGTATAATTTTTACACCCAGTTTACGGGCTTGATGGTGCAGCGTTTTGAGTGTAAACTTTACTAATTTTTCGAGTTTTATTTTCATTTTCCAAGTGTAAAAGAAACAACAAGAGAGCCTTTTAGCCTTCCTACGAATGTAAAACAATTATTATAAATTTACACCTGGAAAATAATTTTAGTGAATTTTTTTATTAATGAACAAACTTGTACATAAATTAAATTGGTGTAAAAGTACTTTTCATTAATATAAATGTCTCCACTCAGAGGCACGATTTTCATCTAGTCGCTCTCTAAGTACAATCGTTCAATATCTTTTGAAACCCCACTGAGTGGCATGATTTTGGATTCTGATCGATACCTGGGAGATTGTACGACTAGCCAATATTCTTTAAAACTCCACTAAGGGGCACGATTTTGACTGTGGTCGATCCCTGGGGGTATGATGAGAAAAATCTGAAAAAAAAAAGATGAACTTGGTAATATAAAATAATAAAAATATATGAGAGTTATTTTTAAAAAATGTTAAAAATTATTTTAAAATTTATACGCTTATTTTTATCCCATTACTGGTCAACTAGTTTAAAGCTGTGCGTGGGTTAGGTAGTTGTTATAATCTACTTATCCTAACACAAAAAATGCTAACCAGCACATGAATCACAAATTGCTGACTGTCGTAAATGGTACAGGACTATCGTGGTTTTAGCTACAGTCCAATGATAGTTGGTAACCCCTGACAATAAATAATTTTGTCACTGTCACATTTTTGATTACGAAACTTCTGGTTTAAAAATCAAGTTTTGCTGTAACAAAAACTAAAAACACGTGCCTCGACAAATTTGTATTGTTCCGTTGTTCAACGGAGAAAGAAATTCAAGAAAAGTGGAAAGAAAACATGTATTTACCTAACTGAAAAATTAATAAAAATAGCCGAACTTGCCAGGTAAGTGAGCTATAAGCAGTAGGTACAAACATACGCATTTAGCATGTATTTTGTTAATAAATAACACATTATGTAACAAAAATTATTTACATTTTTGTATATGTATATTCACTGTTTGTTTTTGTTTTGTTGTCAAAACTTGACATATTTTATTAACCAAAAAAAAATCAACCTCTCAAAAACTGTCTGGGGATATTATAGAAAGAGACAACAAAACATCAGTCCATTTCATATAATCGCTTTTTCATGTAAATATGAACAAAAATAGAAAGAGAGGGCAATATGAGTTACCCACCTCTGGTAAAACAATAACTGTCAAATGTATAGAGGGCCTCTAGATAAACTTTCCGAATTTTACAATGCCGTTGAACGAGGAATTCTCTTCCTTATCAAGGATCTTGCTTATACTTTTGTGTTGTAACTTGAATGTAGTTTTAGTACCTATTGATTTCGGACAGTACACACCAACAACAACAAAAGTCTCTGCAAAATAGTGAAAATACCGAAGAGCTCTCCTAACCACTTCTTGATCGAGACTGACACTTGACATGATAATTGTGAAGCGCCTCTAGGAGCGAATGGTTTTTAAAATGAGCGCTGGGAGTACAGATTACTTTCCCAGTGTATAGGTTACCAAACCGAGGGATCATTTTTATAGCAGAGTTGAGATTTTTACCAGATGCAAGTTAAACTATACCCCACTAAGGAAAATACCTGTTTAAAAGTTTCAGTTGCATTGGTTGTTTAAAAAATGTAAACTTCGTGTTGCCTTAATGATATTTCCACAAGAAATTTTTTCTTTAATTTCTATGTATGAAAATTAAACACTCAATAAAGAATTTTTACACCTACACAACTACTTTTACACGGACGCCATATAAAAGTGTCTTATCAAGATTTATCAAGCAATTTGGCCTATATGGGTGTATAATTATGCTAAATAATGTTTGCTATAGTGTTAAAATTTACACCCGAACTTTTTATCATGGCAAACTTTTTTTTTACCCGCATCATTTTTTTACCGTGTAAGACTGCGTAGCAAGTATACACAGTTGACCGCCTTTATTGAGCCAAAGGGTGATCCTGATACGTGTTAGACTTGCCTCTATCTAATATCGACTGTCTATTACAGTTCCACCGATCGGCGTTTTGTCCAGTTGGTTTTTTTGGAATAGTCACCTCCATACACCAACCTGCTACCTCCCATGCATCCAATTTAATAAAAATTTAGCGGAATCTCTTGCATTAATCCGAAAACGCGGGCCAAAAACTGTTTTTGGGTTCTCTGCTGTCGTCCCCCAGAGTTCCACTTTTAAATCCCGCCAATTTTCCGATCAACTGCTCCTGTTTTTACCCGATTAACCGCTCCGTGTTGTTACTACACAAAACTACACTTTTTTGCACTCGACGCGCATTTCGCTAACAACGTTAGCATCATCAGAGACGATAAACAATGTTTATCGTCTCCTATATGACGCACTCTGTTCAAGAATACAGGTCCTGATCTCACCGGAATGCGATCGTGCAATGTCTCGTCCTCCAGGTAAAACGATGTTCACCAGTCTACGGAGGCCACCTAATTTTTTATTTATTACTCCTTGAATCCTAATTTTAACCAGTGGCGGTTCCAGCAATTTCACCAGGGGGGGGCGCAAGCAATAACGCTTATGTAGGCCGGCTCAAGCGACTACGAATATAGGGCAAAAAATTCCTTTTTTATGGTAATCATTGTTTTTGGGGGTTTGGTTAGATTGGTATGTTGGTTAGTGGTGACCTGATCCTCCCCACTAACTAAACAGTTTCCACCTACATGTAGTTGCAAGCTTGAGCCGTTGGTGGTGACTAACAGATAATACCTGATACAACCAATTTATTTTGGCAAAGTTATTTGTTATACAAATCCTTAATTCTAAAAATCAAAAATACATTCGGTGTTAACATTCCAACATTATTATCATATTAAAAAAACTTTTAGTTATATAATAAAGCTAAGTTTTATTTTTTGCTTTGCAAATCTATCTAAGATAAATTCTAAATATAAAAAAGAGCCAAGACATTAAGGCTCCCTTCTCCTACCGCGGACCGAAGATAAGTTTTCACAAGTCTTAAAGTGGAGAAACTTCTTTCGGCGGTAGCAACCGAAACAGAAACAGAAGAATCAATTTTACACAGTGTCAACGCTGTTAAGGCATCGTCGCATTTACTATTTAAAGTTCCGTTTTTAAACAATGGTAACAATTCCATTAACACTGTGTGAGAAATGTTGTTTAAAACTGCGCCAAATTTTTTTATAATTTTTGTTACCATATCTTATATTGTTTATGCATCGCATCTTTGAAGGGTCGTTGGAATACATAAATTTAATAGAGATATATATTGGATCGCTCCCTGTATATAATTCAAATCTGACATTTGGCAGAAAGTTGCATGAAGGCTGCAAATTAAGATATTTAAGTGATCTATCTCGACTATGCTGCTCACAAAATATTGTGAACCCGATAAAGCTACCTAATGTAATTTTTTTAGGCAAGAGAAATACTCTAATCTTAAAACATATTTTCTTATGAACTCTTTTAAGTTACCCAGCCAAACCTATTTTTCTTACGTACAAATAATTGAAATTATAATATTATGGCTCAAAAAAATCTTCAGATTATCAAAATAGCTTGAAACAGAAATCATTTTGATAGCGGATATCTTAGAAACTGTTCATAGAAACGAAATAAGAATTACCATTTTCTTAACTAGCACTAATTATACAACATATACAAAATTGGTTGCAATCGACTGAGACATAGGAGTGTCCAGTGCGTGGTTCTTTAATATTTTTAAAATTTTGATAATGTTCAGAGGGGGGCGCGCGCCCCCCGCCCCCTTGATCCTCCACTGAACTGATTTTAACATGAATGTTTTTTAATCAACTCGTTTTGGTAACAAATTAATGCGCCTGAGCTCTTTTTATCCTCACCAAAATCATCTATTTTTTCAAAAATTACCTGATATATTACAGGCCGCCGATATGTGGGAGCAAAATTAAAATATTAATATTTTAATTACTGGTAGTTGCCGGCAGAATATTAAATCATTGCAAATGGCTAAACTTTATTTAAAGGTTACTTTATTTAAATAAAAAATGAAAGTTTTTAAAAATAGTTCGTTAAGATCTTGTAAATACGGGTTTATGTCTAACCTCCTTCTTCTTTTATAATGTATAAATGTTGTGTTATTCTAAAGAGCTGTGTTTCTAATGTATCGGGCACTACTAGACCATTAACTTGGTTGGTCTAAGATGTTGGTAAATATTGCCACTTTAACTAATAAAGCTTGTAACGAGTGTATCCTTATATTTTTCCCACTTATTTTGAACTTTAATTTTTATCCAAGAGAAATGACAAAACAACCTTTGGAAACGTCGATTTTTTATCCGAGGAGGACACTTTTAGGCCTTCTTAAAAATTTTGAATAGAGGAATTAGGTTGATTGCTAGGGGTGGCTCGGTAATGCACTTTGGTGTACACGCCAATGGAATTTTGTGAGGTCCATGCAGCTACACCCCGCATTCAAAAAATTAATTTTTTTTTAATGCAGAAATTACGGGCTAATGACGGGCTAATAATCTACCGCAAAAAAAAATTGGACTCAGTCCTTATCTGATTTTTTTAAAGTTTAAAATGCGGGGTGCAGCTGCATGTGCAGTCCCACCCCGCATCCATTAATAATAGCAGTGCCTAAAAAAAAGTATATCAGAAATACAGGCTAATTACGGGCTAATCATCTGCAACAAGAAAAAATTTAGGCTCATCTCCTTATCTGCATGCGCAGTCCCACCCCGTATCCATTAATAATAGCGGTAACCACCCAAGCAGCAATTTAACGGCGTAGCGACGTTGTTAAATGCGACCCGACGTTATGATACGACGTCGTTTTAGCCAACATGCCGACCCGGATTTACACCAAAATGGTGGATAATTTTTGAGTCCTTACGTCGTTGTGCAGTGACTGTGACACTAGCGCCCTCTGTGTTATTGATTTTTTGGTGGTTTTTTACTACCCAAATTGTTGCCTATTTCAAACTTTGGGATTTTTGGTTACTAAAATGAACTTATTTTTATAAACTTTAGAAAATGGCAAACAAAAAATTATAATTTGATAATTACCGTTTATTAAATAGTATTTGTATGGCCACTATGGGGGCAAAATTTAAAAACGTAATTCGGTTTACTGACAAATATGCTTAGAAAAGGAATGAAAAAACACGAGCGCCCTTGTCCTCTTTTTAGGACTCCCTGATCACATATCTATCTCGCCCGAAACATAAAACGTCTCCAAAATGCCATTCAATGGTGTTTGTAGTATTTTTTTCCGTGTTTAGTAAATATCAACAATGGCGGCCACTTCGAACATAAACGACGGCATCAAAAATGAACCACTTGGCACGACCGTTGATTACTATCAACCCAATATGCGACTGGAAAACGCTTCAACAATTCCGCCGATGACGGTCCCCATAACCTTACTTTTTATTCGATTTTTCTAAAATAAATGGTCGGTGAACTGTGAAATAAAATTTAGTTTTTTCAAATATGGCAAGACTCTCCAAAGATCCTACTTCTTGGAAGCAAAAGCAAAAAGTATTTTTAGTGAGCGGCAAGAAGTGAAGCTGTGGATCAGACATTACTATTTAAAGAGCACCATATACTTAAATAGACCCTAATTCTTGAGCAGGGAACGACATAGATTTGTGTCGAATGATTCCACGTCGAACGCTTTTTGTATTCTTGAGCGGTGATCGCTCATTCCATTCTATCAAAATTTAGGTGTTCCCGCTCCCCGACTCCAATGCTAGGGATCGGTCCTATTTCTCAGGCGAGCATATGCCTCGGGATTGATTCCTTCTCTTGAGGAATCGATCCTTCTCTCGAGATTCAAGAATTAGGCCCCCAGTTGAGCCAGTTATTGAAAATCTAGAGAGAGATAGGGCGATCTGCCGTACATAAGTGCAGCAGAGAAGTAGAATATAATGCCTTTCCTTTGGAAACTTTTTTTCTTCACAGAAAGGAGCACTTAAGTTCGTCAAAACTCCGGCCGGAAAACATCGCAAGACAGGCCAGAAACGTCGCAAGTTCACGTAATGTGAAAGTTATTTAGACGTTGATACGTCGGCAGAACGTAACTAGAGTCTCATAAAAACGTCCACACGACGTCACTGGTTTACTAGAAAATGCACCAACGCGTGACAGGTCGGCTAAACGTTGGATAGACGGTAACAATGTCACTGCAGTATTATCTAACGTTTAAGCAACGGAATTTTGTCGTAGTATGCAAGACCGTCTGAAGATCACTAATTTATACACTCAAATTAACGTCGATTTAGGTGACGTATGTGGTCATTGGTCAGAAAATTGTTGCTTGGGCAAAAAAAAGTATGTTAGAATTACGAGCTAACTACGAACTAATCATCTGCTACAAAAAAATTTGGGTTTACGCCCTTACCTAATTTTTTTAAAATTCATAATGCGGGGTGCAGCTGCATGTGCAGCACCACGCCGGACGCCCTAATAATAGCAGTATCGAAACAAAAAGTATGTCAGAATTACGGGCTAATTACGGGCTAATGATCTGCGGTAAAAAAAATGTATGCTCATCTCCTTATCTGATTTTTTTAAAGTTTAAAATGCGAGGTGCAGCTACATGTGCAGCCCCACCCCTCACACATTAATAGTAGTACTACTGAATCAAAAAGTATATCAAAATTACGGGCTAATTACAGGCTAATCATTTGTGGTAGAAAAAATTGGGCTCATCTTATCTGATTTTTTTACAGTTTGAAATGTAGGGCGCAGCTGCACACCGCATTTTGAGCTTTAAAAAAAATAAGATAAGGAGATGAGCCCATTTTTTTTTTTGCAGTAGATAATTAGCCCGTAATTCATACATTAAAAAAAAATGATTTTTCCAATGCGGGGTGTAGCTTCAAGAACCTAATTTTCTGGCCATTTAGAACCAAAATCTGGTAAAAAATGCCTTTTGGTGTACACAAAATGACGACCAAGCCACCCCTTGGTTGATTGTTACCTTGTTTTAAAAGGTCTCTTAAATTTATTTTTAAAATTTTGAAATTTTATCGATTTTTACATTCAAAGTAACCTAAAATTCTACAGATAAACTTCACGCCTCACATGAATGTATGCTATAAGAAAACATGCAATAATAAAATGTACGTGTCCTTGGATTAAAAAAAATATTTTTCCAAAAAAAATTATTTTTTCATTAGTTCATGCAAGTTTGGCAGTGAATATCTCAAAAACGAATTGACAGATTTTTGAAATTTTTACATAATTGTAAAGACATTCAACCGATAATCACAACAAGTATAACTCGACCCACTTTTCCTACAGGAAAAATTGGAATAAAATTATGTATTTGCAGATTTTTTCTAAATGCGTTCTTTAACTGCACGACCTTTTAAATTCTAAAAATTTTCAGTACGAATCGATAGAAATATAATGTGTCCAATATTTTAATAATTAATAAAATGATGTGCATGTAACATTTTGCATAGAAAAAATTTAAATGCTTGCCCCATTTTTAATAAACATTTTTCTGATTTTAATTGTTAATTTTAGATATTTTCTTTTTTCAGGTAAGTTTTCTTCACAAAAAAAACAACTGTTTTGGTAAGTAACCTATAAAAAATGTCTAAAGTGCATTTGGGTTAAAAAAAAATTTTGCTTTTCGTATTTATCTGTAGATTTTAGCTTATAAGGGAGAACTTGTGGTATTAAAAACAAGAAAACAGGTTGTTTCCTAAAATACTAGGACGCCCTATACCGTCGATCAAAAATCTAATGCATTTCGCAATTATAGGAAAATTATTATTTTGTGACAAGCTTAGATTTTGTGCAAACGCGTCGCACAATTAACTTTGTAACTTACAAAAGGCCGGTCATTGCCTATTTCACACATTACACTATTCAAGCAGTATTTTATACTCATCAAACCAGTACTAAAGAAATCCGAACTTTATTAGGCTGGGACAGATCTAGCCTGATAAAAAAAGTAACGCCTAGCTGCTAGGTGTTTTTTTTTTCACCCTTTAGAAATCCTTCCAAAGCAGTAATACTATGCTGGTTTGAAAATACTAGTTTAAAGCTTTAATGTAGCTTCTTTTTACCAAGTAGTTTGCTATTATAGTTAGACACGTTTGGGATGGGATATCCGCGGCAGTAACAATTTACCTATTTTTGAGTTAAGTTTTGAATTATTGAGTTAGTTAGCTGTTGGCTTTTCGTGATTTTGGAAATTCAAAAATCAAAGGCAAGTAATTTGAAATAAATATGTTTTTTAATTTTTTTCACTGTTAAAAGTATCTAAGAGTCTTTTAAAATGTTTAAGGGCCAAAACACCATATGACTGATTTTTCAAATAATATTTTTTTTTAATGTGTAAAATCTACGTGTTTTACGGGCGCCTGCGTTTTTTAAAGGCAAAGTATTAAATAGTATCAGAAAAATTTGCTTGCCAGGTAGATTTTGGCTGACTTTTGTGAACAAGATCTTATTTTTTTCTGGTCTGTGTGATGAATACTGAAAAAGAAGTGGAAAATGCGCAGTTTTTTACGCTAGTCTGTGACTATACCCAGAAAAGATTGTGTGAATTTTTTGCAAAATTTGTTACTGGTACACAATTCTACAAACAATTGGTTTAGAAAATTGAAATATTTTTCTCCGTGTTTAGTTTTTATATTTGGAGTTAATTAAAAGTTATATTAAACTAAAAGAGAATTTTTGCACCAAAAATTCGCTATAATAAAGCGTGCACATATATGAACTGAATAACTAAATTTAAAATCAATTTTTATATTATTAAAGAACGTCGAATTAATGAATATGAAAAGCAAAATTCAACAACACCGAAACAAATTTAAAAATATTATTTTATAAATATAAAAAGGATTTAGCGAGGGTGAAACAAAACTCTCCTTTAAAAATGGTAATGATATGGTGCTTATCAGTATGGTGCTATGCTAGGAATTAAGCTGAAACAGGATTCATGTAAAAAACAACCATTTAGCAAATTACAGAATTGGCAGAAGTACCTTTAATTTGAAGAAAAATTAAGCGTCTCTATGAACACAGATATTATATTACCTTTACAGTCATCCTAAGCTCTGGAGTTGATAGAATTTTTAAAATTATTAACTCCAGAACTTTAAATTTTTAAACTTATTAACTCCAGAGCTTAGGATATCTGAAAAGATAATTATATCTGTCTCCGAAGAGTCGCTTAATTGTCCTTAAAATTGAAGGTATATCTTCCGATTGTGCAATTTTACAGATGTTCAGATGTTTTAGATTAATTCTTAGGACCGTACCGATCGATGAGCACCACAAGTACACGAAGGCCATTTAAATTTAAAAATAAAAATATTGTGCAGAAAAAAGGGCCTTTTTCATTTAATCAATTATGGATTATCTGCATCCTGGAACTATCACCAACAAAAGTTATTCTGATAACTGGCGGTCGAACTATGTGTGATCTGACAAGAAGAATTTCATATATTTATCACATCAAAATCTAACTAACTCAAATATCTAAAATTTAGGACAGAAAAAGGTAATTTGTGACAATCGCGAATATCCAACTATAAAAGCAAACTACTTCGGAAAAAGACCTACATTCACGCTTTAAATTCGTCCCTGAATCAAGAAAAAAACGGTACATAAATTCGATATAGCCTGACTCAGTATATTTCTGACAGTTCCGCATGCAGATTGAAAGGTTTCTGACATTTTTGTCATGTAAACATGTTATCTAAATATGCTCATATTGTGCCATTCTTAAAGTTCACAAATTAAAGTTAATGTAGGCACAAACATTATGAAAGTCGACATTGAAATTAACTCTGGGTTTCGGACTTCCATTGTTTATATTTTTATTTATACACGACGTTTCGATCAGTAAACTCTCTGATCGTCTTCAGGTGAAAACTACAATCTAATGCTAAGGCTACGTACTTATATACTATGAACCGTGAAATTTAAGAAGCTGGCTCCGCCCAAGGAGGGGCTTCCACATATTTGGAATTTCAACACTAGGCTTACTGAATACACCCTGATTCTGTCCAGTGTGACTCCTTGTGCAAAACCTTTACTTCTGTCCACTTCATTCGGTGTTGTTTTGACCATGCATGTTCGACGATTTCTGATTTCGTTGTTTCACCTCTTTGGGTATTCGTCTGATGTTCTTTAAGCCTAACAGATAGTGGTCTTTTTGTTTCACCTATGTATGATTCACCATACTCACAAGGAACTTGGTAAATGCATTCCTTATTTTGCTTGTTCTCCAGTTTTGTCCTTTTCTGTTAAAATCTTACCGGCAGATAAGGGCAATGTATTAGTGATTTTGGACACGGAAACCTATGACCAGAAAGTTGAAGAGGTACTTGCCAAAGAAAACTGTAAACGTCTCTCAAAAGACCCGACGCAATCAATCGAAAGTAAGGTTTATAGAACTCTAAAAAAGTATTCCAGTTATATTTCGGACAACACAAGGTCTCAACTTACACCACATTATAGCAAGTCTTCTCATCTATACGCACTCCCTAAAATTCACAAAGATGCAATGCCCTTACGCCCAATCACAAGTTCCAGAAATTTTCCAACAAGCAATCTATCTTAATTCCTTTTGAAAATTATTCAACTTCTTGCAGGGAAGACCTCTTCATTTGTAGAAAATTCCAACTATTTTGTTAATATTCTTAAATCTTTTGCTTTAGGACCCGAGGATAGATTTGTCAGTTTTGATGTCAAAAGACTTTACACCAATGTCCCGATAAAGGAATTGCTAGATATTATTAGACAGAGACTGGTTGATGACGAATCCCCTCATGAACGTAAAAGCCTGCCGCTGGAAGGAGTGATGGAGTTGTTGGAGTGCTGTCTACATAACTCTTATTTTCAGGTTTTATGAGTGACGGTCTGCCAATGGGTTCATCGCTTTCACCAGTGGTGGCCAATATTTACATGGAGTGGTTCGAATCACACGCTGTTGATACTGCAACATATAAACCTAAGCTCTGGCTAAGATATGTTGATGATACTTTTATTGTCTGGACCGGGAATGACCAACAACTTTCAGAATTTCTTTACCACCTAAATAATATAAGACCCACCATTAAATTCCCAATGGAGTTGGAGCAAAATTGTGAAATTCCGTTTCTTGATGTACTTGTCAAACGAGCAGAAAGCAACATCAGAACAACAGTCTATCGTAAACCCATTCACACAAGACAATATTTAAATCAAGGTTCAAATCATTCTGCTACAACCAAACGAGGCCTAATAAGAACTTTGTATAATAGATCCATTCAAATTTGTAACAATTCTCATGACTTGGAAATCGAAATAAGAAACATCAAAAAAGATTTGCAGTAGAATGGTTACAGCCTTAAACTTATAACAGATACTATTTCTAAATTTCAGCAAACAGGACAGATATTACAAGACCAGAACCAAGCAAATGCATTACAATTCCATACATTAAAGGAGTATCAGAGAAAACTCGCAGAGTAGCGAACAACTTTAATATCAAAACAGCTTTTAAATCTAATAATACAATTCGAAGCCTTCTTAGTAAAACAAAACCGGAGAACAAACAAAATAATGAATGCATTTACCAAGTTCCTTGTGAGTGTGGTAAATCATATATAGGTGAAACAAAAAGACCACTATCTGTTAGGCTTAAAGAACGTCAGACGAATACCCAAAGAGGTGAAACAACGAAATCACGAATCGCCGAACACGCATGGTCAAAAGAACACCGAATGAAGTGGACAGAAGCAAGGGTTTTGCACAAGGAGTCACACTGGAATAAGCGAAAATTCCTTGAAGCTGCCTTTATTGGGCAGAATCAGGCTGTTTTCAGTAAGCCAAGTGTTGAAATTCCAAATATTTGGAAGCCCCTCCTTGGACGGAGCCAACTTCTTAAACTTCACGGTTGAGTGATTTCCCATAGTATATAAGTACGTAGCATTAGGAATAGATTGTAATTTGCACCTCAAGACGATCAGAGATTGTACTGATCGAAACGTCGTGTATAAATAAAAATATATATACCATGGAATTCCGAAACACAAAGTTAATTTCAAACTCATCATTGTCTCAAACTTTCAAACAAAGTCGACATTATTTTGACAGCAAAGATGACATATTTAAACAACAATGTCAGAATCCCTTTAAACTTCATGCGGAATTGTCAAAAGTAGTGCCGTCTTTATTAAAGGCAGACAATGCCGACTTTATGTACCGATAAGACCCTAATATTTATAAGAGATTTTTAAAAGGTAAAAAAGATCATTTTTTTCGTCGAAACTCTTCCTAATCCTATAAGCCCACAAAAAAAAACCTACAATGTTACTTGGATGACATTGAACATAAACAATTAAACAAACACATTTGTAGAACGTAAATAATTTCGTTTTTTTAAATGTTCTCTCTCTAAACACTGCTAGAGTATAATTGCATTCTTTTAAATAAACTTGATTTTGATGGCGTTGTCGCGTTTCGTTTTTATCAAAATATGACATATAATCGGTTATAAGATGAAACAGTTTATAAATTTTAAATCAGGAGTATTTAGACCACAAATTGTAATGTCTGTAGAAAGGTGCACTGTTTAGGGCTAAAATAACTTGCGATTCTGATTTAGAAAATTTTAGGATTTTGGTAGGATAATGCTAATCTGGCTGAAAATTTGACATGTCAAAAATCCAAGATGGCGGAGAGCTTTAAAAAATGGGTAAATTTCACCCTTTGCGCAAAATTTGTTTGCGCCTTTGGACTTGATTTTTGTCAATGAGGTAGAAGCCTCATACCTTCTTCGCCTACTGAAGTATCACTTCTCTAATCTTAGGAAATAAAAAAGGCAAGGTTGATTACAAGGAATCAGCTAAGATTAACTATTTAAATTGTTAACTGTGTAGGTAACCTCTGATTGATTATTATTTTTTTATACTGCGTGCGTGCGTAGTGATTATTTCATTTCATGTGAATGGTGCAGTTGTTCCTGTTACTAGAGTATAGATGGTTGTTATAATTTAGTTATATATCTAAAGCATTTTTTTTTTCTCAGGGTGGTTATATGGAAGAGCGCTATTAAGCGAATATCGCCACCTAGTCATATTACTTATTGTACACAGTATATTGTAACTTGTAAATAAAGACATTTTTAATTCAATGTAATTCAAAAGTTATAAAAATATTAGACCAGGAGTATTTAGACCAAAAAAAAACAAACAAATTTTGACTTCTTCAAGAGACAGACTTTTTTGATACGGCTTGAAATTTGACATATTTCACAAATCCGTACAGATAAGCATTAATGAAATCTGTGTTAAGAGCCTTAAATTGAACTTAAATGTATTGCAATTTTAATTTTTTACTAAGATGACGCTTTATTACCAGGGAAGAAAAATAAAACTGAAATTCGAAGTGTTTGTTACACTGAACGAAAAAGGGCACCGGTTCCTAAAACAAAATACATTGAGCCAATGTATTTTGTATAAGATTTTTGCTCCGATGTAAAGTTTTATCAATATCATAATCAAGTTTACATAAATTTTATAGCCAAAACGAGTTATTGATTTTACTGCTGCAAGACACAGTTTCAAAAAAAAGTTGTTATAATGCAAAGAGTTTTTAAGAATGATTTTTGTGAAGGGTGTTATGAAATCAAGGATTAAGAGACATGTTTTTATAGCTTTTAGTTACAACTTAGAATGAATTTAGTAAAAGACTGTTACGTACATAAATTTCGTAGCCATGTTTATGTATTTTGTATGCCCGGTTCATAATTTTCATAAACTTGTACACACATTCCATTACAACTTTTAAACGACAATCAATGATCGTCATTTATTAAATTTATTTAAGGCATTGATTAAAATCGTCAACATGTTTTATTTATTTCCTATGCTCTTTTATTATCTCCATAACCTGTACATACTATTAATAACAACTCTCTATAAAATGTCAAGAATCATTTTTAATTGATTTCGTAACTTCCGTTTATTAAGTTCATTACTTTATATGACAATTTTTATAACTTTTCTCCGATTTTTGTAACAGTTACGTATTATTGATGTACAATTATCTATAAAAATTAATAAATGCCTGTTATTAATACTATGAACGATATTTTTTTCATTGTAGATATCTGGATGGAAGAATAAAAAAAGTTCACCATTTCTTAAAACTTGCTGCTATTTTGGATTTTGACATTTTGCTAAATTTTGAACAGAATTAGCGTAGATTCATGTGTTTCTTTTACCAAATAGCCTAAAATCGGATGACTAGGTCGTAAGTTATGCTAGCTCTAAACAGTGCACCTTCCTACAGAAATCACAATTTTTGGTCTAAATACTCCTGATTTAAACTTCTTTATCTTATAACCAATTTAGATAAATGATACCTCAGCAGGCGGAGAAAGTAAGAGGCTTTTGCTTCATTGACAAAAATCATGTCCAGGGTCGCACATAAAGTTTTCGCAGAGGGGGTGAAATTTATCCATTTTTGAAAGCTCTCCGCCATTTTGTTTTTAACATATGTCAAATTTTGAGTCGCGTCTGTAAAGTTTAAGCTTTTGTCTATAAAAAAGCAAAAAACTTCGAAATCGGCCAAATGGGTTATGGGCCCACCCTATATTTCATTGGTTGATCCGGAGTTCTCGAATGAATTTTACCCATTTGGAAAATGGATCAAGCGTATCTGCACTTCATTCCAAATTGCTGCAGACCAGTTTTTTGATACTGATAATGACAGTTCCATTTAGCTTCTTTGTTTAGTTATCATCCGCCATATTGAAATTGGTCCAGAGAGTTTGGAATGAGGTGTACACCTGATTTTAAAAAAAACGCACAAAATTGACCTTTCTAAAAGTGTATAATATATACGGACTACCAGCTAAAATGCTTAAAAACTTGAAAAGTACGACATATTGTTAAAAAAGGTCTCTAAAACTGAAAATATTTTTTTACCAAAGTTAAAGACAACCTAATTTTTATATTAAATTTTGAATAATACTAAAAAATTAACAAAAATAATGTTTAAGTAGTCTTTATTGAACAATATCAAATTATCACTCGAGCAACGGACGAAGGCTGTTCTATAAAGAGGACGGTAACCAATTTTGGAGTTGATAAAATAACAATAATACGATGGAAGCAGCACTGGATTGAAAACAATTCGACGAATAGGAAACTTGGATTAGTACAAAACCGATGGTAAACTTAATACTAATTATTTTAACTTAAAAAAGACCTATATATATAATTTAGTATATAATAGGATCACCATTTTTCTCTATTACAAGCTGCAAACGTCTGGGCATTAAAAAGGTTAAATTTTGAAAATACTGATGGTCTTCTGAGAGTTGATCCAATGCGCGATAAATAGCATCGCTTAACTCTTCAGTATTTTGTGGTCTCCAGTTCCTTTGGTATATTATTTTAACAATTCGACCCCATATATTTTCCACTGGGTTAAGGTCAGGGTTGTTGGCTGGCCAAGGAAATGTTTCTATATTATTATTCTGAAACCATTGGCGAACAACATTAGCCGCGTGTACTGGACAATTGTCCTGCTGACAAACGAAGTCATTATTTTCATATAAAGCCTCTACAGTTGGCAGCATAATGTTTTCAAGGATTTCAATATATCGTTTACTATTGAATCTTGCTTCGTTTCTCAAAAAAAAACCCAAACCTCTAGCACTAAACCAGCCTTGGACAATAAGCTAAAATTCTCCTGCTGCTTGAAGATGATTGAAAAATTTTTTCGTCAGTGAAAACCACCTTCTCCCGGAAGTCATTTTTACGAAGAACGTTGTTTAGTGCAAAAATTACTCTGACCTGTTTTCGTTTTTCTGTTGAAAAAGGCTTCTTTGCAGCAACTCGACAAGAGCCTTCTGATTTCGTTAATCTTCTATTTACAGTTGCTAAAGAACCTGGAAGTAATGTTACATTAGCTGCTTCAACCGGCGTTGAAAAAGGATTTTGTCTAAGATGGTCAATAAGTCTCTCATCTTGCACTTCAGAACTTACTTTTTGTCGTCCTGATCCATCTTTCCTATCCGTAGAATTATTTTCAATCCAGCGCTTTTTCCATCGCATTATCGTCATTTTATCAACTCCAAAATATGTGGCCGCTGTTCTTATAGACCAGCCGTCTTTTATAACTCGAGTCATAATTTGAAATTTTGTAAATATGTATATCTGTGGCATTTTTAAGGATGTCACACTGAATTTTAAGCTGTCAGGCATACTAAGCTGGTGGTGTCTTATAATATTATACACGAATGGAAAACTAAATTTTGTGCATAGGAAAAAATGCATGTATGAGCTTTTTTTTAAATCTAGTGTACACTATCGGCATCATAAAAGTGGTACACAATACTTTTTGTTGTAATACCTTGGTCTATTTTTACAAACAAATTCACTTCACACGATAAATAAACAAAAAAATGCCCCCACAAATTTTTTTATTTGATTAAGCCCAACTCCTAGTAAAACTACAACTAGGATGGTCAATTAGGGACGTAGCTAGATATTATGGACGCAGTAAAACCACCATTCTCAACTAAAAAGCCTGATAACTCCTACCGCCTCAGTGCCCTTTATCCTATTATGGCTGCCATTTTTGTAACCAAATTGACAAGTAAAACATGGATTTTCTGTCAGTTTGGTGTCAATATGGCACCGATCATAGGCCAAAAGATACTAAAACGAAAATGAGTTAACTGGCTTTTTAGTTGAGTACGAACCACGATTATAAAAATTAAAAAAAGAATGGAAAAAGATCAAACAATAGAGAGAAAACAAGGAACTGGTTTATTACTTTTATGATTATGATTATGATTATGACCTTATCGCTTTTATGGAAGAAAACCCTTTTGCATCTGTTCCCCAGGCGAATCAACCTAATATCCAGGATGTGTCAGAGTGGCACGAAATAGCGTAAGGAAAGGCTGTAATTTAAGATGTCGTGTAGCTGCTAAAAAATTAAACTTACGAATGAAAAAAAAACAGGCCAGTTACTTTTTGCCCTTAGTAGTAGTAGTATAGGGGCGGCCCGTGGGTCTGGCAATTAGGCCTCTTCATTTGCCCTTAATTACTCTCTAAAGGAACCAGAGTTTTGGCGAAAGCTAATATTTTCCGATGAACAAGTTTTCCAGTCCTGTAGTGACAGAAAACAAATTCGGGTGTATCGTCTACCAAGAACGCGCTATGGGGAAAGAAATATTGCTGGTAACAACGATCGCGCTGGAAGATTTTCAGTAAATATGTGGGGTTGGATTTCTGCTAGAGGTCATGGTGCTATTTCGAATCAATGGAAGGCTCACAGCACAGGTTTACGTGGACATTTTAAAGCCGTCACAGAACTTTACCAAGACCAGTTTATTTTTTAATAAGAACACTGCCCTGCTCATACGGCCAGAATTTGCCAAACTTGGTTTAGGGAGCAAAATGTTGAAGTTCTGCCTTGGCCTGCGGAAATCCCAGATGCCAATCCTATGGAAAATATCTAGGGTTTAATTTCAAAAAAGCTGGAACGCTTTAATATTGTACCGGAAAATCAACACCACTTGATCCAGTTAATAGTCAATGCTTATGAATGAAAACCTTTTTGAAATTTTGGCTGATTCTCTACCATGGTATAATTGAGGTGAATGGCGCAATGACTAGATATTAAAATTTACATGTTTCTATTGTTTTATAATTTTTGTAACAGTTGTGTTTTTTTAATTTTTGTAACAGTTGTTTTATACGTTGGCGTATTATTCTGATATAAAAATTATTTTTGAAAGCAATCTTTGATGTCAATATTTTGACATTTTAGTACAAGTCTGTCACAAAATATAATCCGGTAGCTAACCATAGTGTACCTATCATTGAGTAAGTAGTATAAACAAGTTTACGAAATGAGGGTCTAAGTCAAAAGGAAACTGAAATATGACAAAGTCACAAATTATTTAACTAACTCACAGTGATATCTCAGATAGTTTGCTACTCACTCAATCGCAGACATCACAAGTCCGAAGGAGATATGATAAATTTAACAAGATCTGCTTGCCGAATACCCAACGGTTAACAACTCTCGCTTACTTTTCTGCTGGTTATTTTCACGGCGTGTTTTTTGTTGTTTTCTGAGAATATTAAACTACGGCTTTTTTGTGCTATAAAATTTTATTATTTTGAAAAATTAGTTTTCCCGCGCTTAGTATCAGATTGTGGCCCGAGTTTATTGCTGCATAAGTTGCAAAAGAGTGCAGAAAACTGTGTAATAATAAAATTTAGACCGTGAGTTTTATAATAATATTTACCACGATATACTTAACATGATATGCTACTATTAATGGCGGTTTTCGCCCATCGAACACTGACGCCAGCATTCAAAGTTTTATAGTGTACTCGACTGAGACAATAAGTTCAATGCGTTGACATATTTGTCTCACATTTTATTTAAAACCGTAACCAACAAAAATTCTCGTTGCGCTTATCCTCCCAAATAAATACAATTTGAATGAGAGACTGTTGAGACGATACCAACAGACAACTTGTGCCGGTACCACTTTGTTGATTTATAATAATTATTTCAAACTCAAAATTTATTTTGTGTTGTTTAACGAAATAGTTATTTACATACCAAGGGAGAGAGAGGCATGTATTTAATTTTTTTTACTTCCTACAATGAGGTTTCAACTCAAAACCTTAGTAATGAATGTAGTTTGAGCCAGTAGCGTAGTCTTGGTACATATATAAATACACGTGAACATCAAACTCAAACTGTTAAGTGCCTTGTAAAAGATAGGTAAGTTTAAAAGAATGTACATATTACTATATAGTGTGGCGCAAAAAAAAGTGATTTTTTTACTGTCCATTACTTAAAAATGTTTTTTATTCGACTAGAAAAGTTTAACCATTTTTAAAAATCACGAGAGCGGACATTTTTAAAAAAATAGATATTTTTGGCCCTCTGCAATTTTTTTAGATTTTAACCATGGATTACTTTGAAAAGTCAGGGCCAGAATCTTCCAATTTTATGTTAATATTAACATTTTCAAAAAATTTTAGAATTTTTTTGTTATTATTATAATTTCAAAAAGAACAATATTTTTTATTCTGTTGAAAAACCTTCATTTGCCAAAGTGTTGAAACAGCCCCCGTATTTTATAACAATTCACTGACACCTGCCAAAATGTAATCTGAAACTGTCTGAAGATAGAATAAAATCAAAGTGCCTGGCGTTGCTACGGTAGCAGGAATCTCTGTTCTCTTTACAAACATCAGTATCCACGGAAATAACAAGCCGCTTCTTTCTGCAATAAAAATGGATATTGCGAATTCAGAAGATGACGATGGTATAGACCGATCGGATTAACTCATTTAGCGAGCAAAAAATTAAAAAATTTTAACAGCAATTTGATTTATGGAAATGGTAAAGGGGCTTCTAATAAACGATTTAAAAAAAAATGCGTGAGTGGGGCTCTTGCGGGCTGGTTTTGGTAGGGCGAAAGTTATAGAGTAAAAACTTCAATACAAAAGTTGTAGACGGTGTATCAGGAAACTTTGCCAAAATATACCTCTCTGTGTATTTAATGCCGACAATTTTTTTAGGTAAAAAAGTTTAACATTTTTTAAGATATGAATTTTTTTCTGTCCAAATCACTTTTTTTTCAATCAAAAATTCTATTCAGGAAAATTCTCGTAGTATTTTTTCGCGTTGCTCATTTTTTTTGTTGTGACATATACTTTTTGGTAGGATAATAAAAAATTATAGTTACAATTAAAAAACATGCTCAGAAATTCAAAAAAACACAAATAATGGCTTTTGCAACAAGGAATTTCTCATTTCATTGTTGGTAATTTCTTTCAATTTAAAAAAAAATCAACAACCGATTACACCATCTATTTCTAACGAAAATATACAAGGTAGAAGGTATTTAATTTAATACGTTTATACGCGTCTAAAACCGGTTTTATATAAAAATGGTTTTAAATAAAGTCGCTTTCTTCTTCGTTAAAATCGTTTTCTAACAGCTGATCGATGTACTGTCAATCCTCTTACCTTACAGTTTACCAAAAATTAAAACATATATATTGTTATATTAAAAAAAATCTTATATTGCATTTGTTTTAACCGCAAATAAAACAACTAAGTTAACAATTTTTTTTCTGGTTTAAAATAAAATTGATTTAATATTTAAAATTGTTCTAATGATATGCCTCGGAAAAACATTTTATAACCGTCATTTGTTTAAAACTTTATTTTTGTGCAGTATTGCTACAAACATCTTATTTCGATTAATAAAGTGTCATAAATAAACAAAAATTTGTTTGTCGTGGAATCGATTGGTGCACTTATTTTTTATTTTATTTTAACAATTAAAATATATTTGTTTAATATTAATTTGGATAAAATAGATATTTATATTACTGGCTCACGAAAAATCATTTGGTAATCCATTAGAGAGTTTATTAAGCCGGAATTGCAAAATCAATTGTCGTTTTCAATATTTATTTATTTTTTAATTTTAACGAGAATTTTTTGACATTAATCATTTTTTCTTGATGACCTTGTCCGCACTGTCACTTTTTATGTAGTTTTTAATAATAAAAATCTTTTCTTCTCGAGTATACGGCATTTTAAAAACACAAAATTTACGAAACTGAAGCGACTCGAAAGGAAATAAAAATGCAATGCCTGTGAATCCCAGTTTTTCCTCGATCATCTCATGGTGTGGTCGCCATCTAGCGGAATTTGCAGTCATCTTGTCAACGGTTATTATTGCAACTATGATTTATGCTCAAAATGAAAGAGTGGCGACAATTTTTTTTCATGAAAGCAGTCCGGAGATAATAACAAACTGGCACCATTGCTCAATATACCTGTTTCTTTTGTGCGCGCAGAACTTTCTATGCCATTTCTGTTTGATTTATTGAAATCCTATCCCTAAGGAAAATCTTAGGAACCCTGTATAAGCAGTCCGTATCACGTTGTACTTAACACGGTGTGATGACATTGCCCCACATGATGATGATGATAAATCATAATCCTAAATATATGTATGGCGTTTCCCAAACGTTTTTTAAAAAAAATGCGTGAGTGGGGCTTTTGCGGGGTGGATTTGGTGGGGGTAAAGAGGGAGAAAAATGGTATTATTGTAGTTTTCGGCAAAACTGTAATGCGAATAATCGTTATATTTTTATTTTTTCGTTTCTTATTTTTCATTTCCGCAAAAATAATTGTATTATCAGGAAACTTTGCCCCTTTGTGTCTTTAATGCCGACAATTTTTTTTAGGTAAAAAAGTTTAATATTTTTTAAGATATGAATTTTTTTCTGTCCAAATTACTTTTTCTTCAATTCTCGTAGTATTTTTTCACGTTGCTCCTTTTTTTTGTTTTGACCTATACTTTTTGGTAGGATAATAAAAAATTAGAGTTACAATTAAAAAACATGCTCAGAATTGCAAAAAAGAAAATAATGGCTTTTGCAACAATGAATTTTCCAGCAATTGTTAATAATTTTTTTCAATTAAAAAAAAAATTAACAACCGATTACAACAACTATTTATACGGAAAAAATACGAAGAGACGGTATTTAATTTACTACGTTTATACGCGCCTAAAATCGGTTTTATATAAGAACGGTTTTAAATAAAATCGCTTACTCCTTCATTAAAATCGTTTTCTAACAGCTGATGGATGTACTGTCAATCTTTTTACCTTACAGTTTCTCACGAATTAAAACATATATATTCTTAGGTCAAATAATTACTTTGTTTATACGGTACTCTTAAAGCGCTTTTAAACAAAGAACGGTTTAAAATTGCTTGTTCTAAACATACCATTAGAACAATTGTAAATACTAAATCAATTTTATTTTATACCGGAAAAAAATTGTTAACTTAGTTGTTTTATTTGCATTTAAAAAAAATGTAATATAAGGATTTTTTAATATAAGAATATATATGTTTTAATTCGTGAGAAACTGTAAGGTAAAAAGATTGACAGTACATCCATCAGCTGTTAGAAAACGATTTTAATGAAGGAGTAAGCGATTTTATTTAAAACCGTTCTTATATAAAACCGATTTTAGGCGCGTATAAACGTAGTAAATTAAATACCGTCTCTTCGTATTTTTTCCGTATAAATAGTTGTTGTAATCGGTTGTTAATTTTTTTTTTAATTGAAAAAAAACAATTGCTGGAAAATTCATTGTTGCAAAAGCCATTATTTTCTTTTTTGCAATTCTGAGCATGTTTTTTAATTGTAACTCTAATTTTTTATTATCCTACCAAAAAGTATAGGTCAAAACAAAAAAAAGGAGCAACGTGAAAAAATACTACGAGAATTGAAGAAAAAGTGATTTGGACAGAAAAAAATTCATATCTTAAAAAATATTAAACTTTTTTACCTAAAAAAAATTGTCGGCATTAAAGACACAAAGGGGCAAAGTTTCCTGATAATACAATTATTTTTGCGGAAATGAAAAATAAGAAACGAAAAAATAAAAATATAACGATTATTCGCATTTTTCTCGAAGATTTTGAGGTTTTGTGAAAAGGTGACATTTTAAGTTGTAGAACTTTGAACCGTCTCCAATTTTTGTATTGATGTTTTTACTCTATTACAGTTTTGCCGAAAACTACAATAATACCATTTTTCTCCCTCTTTACCCCCACCAAATCCACCCCGCAAAAGCCCCACTCACGCATTTTTTTTTTAAAACGTTTGGGAAACGCCATACATATATTTAGGAATATGATTTATCATCATCATCATGTGTGGCAATGTCATACCGTGTTAAGTACAACGTGATACGGACTGCTTATACAGGGTTCCTAAGATTTTCCTTAGGGATAGGATTTCAATAAATCAAACAGAAATGGCTTAGAAAGTTCTGCGCGCATAAACGAAACAGGTATATTGAGCAATGGTGCCAGTTTGTTATTATCTCCGGACTGCTTTCATGAAAAAAAATTGTCGCCACTCTTTCATTTTGAGCATAAATCATAGTTGCAATAATAACCGTTGACAAGATGTCTGCAAATTCCGCTAGATGGCGACCACACCATGAGATGATCGAGGAAAAACTGGGATTCACAGGCATTGCATTCTTATTTTCTTTCGAGTCGCTTCAGTTTCGTAAATTTTGTGTTTTTAAAATGCCGTATACTCGAGAAGAAAAGATTTTTATTATTAAAAACTACATAAAAAGTGACAGTGCGGACGAGGTCATTGGGCATTTTGTTTTTGCGTTTCCAGATCGACCGGTTCCTGTGGCTCAAACTGTCTACAACATTTATCATCGTTTTGAAAGGTACGGGTGCATAAATGGTTGTAGAAAGTGTTACCACGACGGCGAAATACCAGAGCATCCCGTTCTTCCACACAAGGTGGAACGAGACGAAATGGTATGCGCTTACGTTGAGGCACATGAACCATGTTCGACGAAACCGATTGCGGAGGCACTGGATATTCCCAACAGTACTTGCGAATGGATCCTAAAAAAATACGGCTACAAGTCGTTTAAGATTGGGAAGTCGCAGGAATTGCAACCAGGTGATTATTTTCGCCGGTTAGAATATTGTGAGGATATGAGGGATAAATGTGACAAGAACGAAAATTTTTTATCAAAAGTTTTGTTTAGTGACGAGAAGACATTTGAACTTCGTAGCTCTCACAATCCACAAAATAGCCGCTATTGGTTCCCCGAAAATAAACATCTGCACGCAAGTGTTAGAACGCAACATCCTCAAAAATTAAATGTTTGGAGCGGTATTGGGGGGGATCACATTATTCTCCAACACCAGGTTTTACTACGGTTGAGGGAACTCAATAAATTTGGACGGTGGTGTGGTTTCAGCAAGATGGCTGTTCATCCCACAATTCACGCCATGCTACAAATTACCTATTCCCAAGAATGGAAATATCCAATGACCTCCTCGATCACCAGATCTTGCGCCAAATGACTTTTTCCTATGGTGTTGTTGGCACGACAAAATTTTCCAACACCCTCACTTACGGCCTACGACTATACAGGAGTTGAGGGCGAAAATTTTGGAGGCGGGCAACTCTATCACCACTGAAATGTTGGCTGCTACGCGCCAAAAGTTTTACAATAGATTGGGATATTGTGAGGCTCAAGAAGGGGACAGATTTGAGCATCTAATCTAATTAAAAATTAGATGTTCTCAGGTCCAAACCACAGCTTTTTCTTGCTTAAAGGAGGCGGCAGGGTCCATTATTTCCATTCTGTTCTACTAGTGACATCTATCCGGAAACGGCCAAACCATGCAGATAGCACTAGCAGCCAAAGAAATCAATAAACGGCGCTGTTTTTCCTGCAGAGCTTTTTGCTTGCGATGTTATTGATTTTAAATAAAGCTGGCCCTACACTACATTTGATATTTTCGAGGTGTTTTATGACATGATCTCGAAACATGTAGCGAACCAATTCTGCAAAACACCAACGGGAGGGTAAGAGCGAAAAATAAGGGGCTGCTCTGTTTCTTTACAAAAAACGTTTTTTTTTTACGAAAAACTTGAGCTCTGCCACGTTTTTTATTTTAACGCAAAGAAATAAGTCTAAAGAGTATAATTTTTAAGAAAAAGGTATCAATTTTCTGGGAATACAGGGGCCGTCCACAAATTACGTAATGGTCATAGGAGGGAGGGGGGTTACAAAACGTTACGTAGGGGGGAGGGGGGTTTTCGACAGCGTTTGCATTTGTGTGAAACTAAGAAAATTTGGAATGAGAATAAGTGAAAAGTTTTTTTTTTTTTGGGGAAGTCTTGAAATCGTTACGTAATATTAGGGGAGTGGCGTGCCAAACCGTTACAAAACATTACATAGGGAGGGGGTCAAAAATTAGTAAAATCACCGTTACGTAATTTGTGCACGGCCCCACATCTGACTGTTCCTCCTTTTTGATTTCGAATCAAAGTGCAAAACCCGGGGTGGACGTTCGAAGGCGTCAACCCCTCCTATTTGCTTGATAAAGTTTCTACGGAAACATCTCAGTCGATTTCTCCGGCCGTGTATGAACGCTTTAGGTTAGGCATTTGCATGTATAGTCCCCAGCCTGTAAACAGTGCGTAAGGACAATGGTTACAAAATGAAAAGCCGAAAAATATTTTTTTTACGATATCTTTCATCAGTTTGGTATTAAAGTCGAGCAAAAACAATTTTTATTCCAGTCCTAAAGGTATGAAAATGGAAAACATTAGAAAACAACAACCTGGAATGGATTTACTACGTGTAAGATGTGGTGACAACATCGCCCCATGCCCATCCTTTTCTGCCCAATGTGCTTTTCCGTTTGTCTGCGTCTTATACACGACTGCTTAGCCCCCTAAGGATTTGATTAGGAACCCTGTATTAGGGACTTTTCAGAGACAGCATAATAACTTACGGAGACTAACAGAAAGATAGAACCGCGCAGGAACTACGTTCCTTTGCCCATAGCGCATTGCGGCGGAGAGTGAAAGTAATGCTTGTATTAAGTAAACACTTACCTTGCCCCATCCATCACTTTCTATATGATAATAAAAGAAAGACAGAACAATTTTCAATATGGATATTTTGGAACGCTTATTTGACAGTTCGTAGTGATTGTGGTAATTACTGCGTCTAATGCAGTTGTGGTAATTAACCACTAGCATGGCCTTAAGCTACGAATCAATTTCGTTGCGGTTGTGGTTATTTTTTTGGTTAGAATTAAAGAATTTTGGCGCAATTAGTTTTAAAAATAATGAAATATTACCAGTTTTCAACATATAAATCATTAATTTTGTAACATTAAACCCAATTTTGTGTTTTTCCTCATCTCTAAGTTTTTCTACAAGTCACAGTTTTTAATGTGTTCCAAAAACTCTGGTGAAATCGATGCGTGGTAGTGGTTGTTAAACACTAGTACAGCGGCTGTCAAAGTTGATAAAATTTTAATCGTTCTAAAATTTCCCCAATGTCGAAATATATTTCAAACAATTTTAATTTTGTACCTGCCGGTTTTTACCACCGCTTGTCAAAGTCTGTCAAGCCTGGCAAGCGGTTTTTTTAGATTTAAAAAATGCCATTCAAATCAGGCTGGATCACTACCATTAAAGCTAGATAGCATCGGACTATTTGAAGAGTGCCGAAAATTGGAGTTCAGATTTTTGCGAACCAAATTCCTGAAGAAAATATTGTGATGATTTATACAAAGTTACGCAAAATACAACCAATAAAAAGAGATATAAGTTAAAACATTTATAAGGTCTGTAAGAATTTTATACCGGAATTTTGTTCCAATTAATAAAAGAAAATAACATAATAAAATGTTGTTATCCATAATATTTGATAATATTCCTCAACATAGTTATAACCCCAAAAAACTTTTTGTAAGTTAAGAAATATTTTTAGCTGCATGGAACAGTACAAAGTTGGTTAAGGTTTGAATAGAGCTAAAACGAAACCGCGAATGCATTGCTTTTTTAACACTAAAAAGTAAGGAAAACGGCCCCTGTTAAGTGTTTTCATATCTTTTTATTATTAAATAAGTAAGTGTCTGTAAAAAATTAACCAAAAGAATATATGAATTTTATTATACGTCTGGCTGTACAAGTAGTTCCTTCCTGTAGCCACCGGCTCTGCTCGTGTCGCCGTCAAACAATGTTCCTTAAGTAACACAGTATCGGTCACTCTCGCGTAGCTATTACTTTCTCTATGGGACTTTTAGTATAGTTCAAATTTTTCGCTTATCCGTGTACGTATCGAACTGCGCACGTTTATACCCGATAAATACAAGCAAGGCGTACGTTATGTTGCACGTATTGCTACGACCACTGTCCCGTATACGTATATCTAACATATCGCGACTAAAATCAGCGTTCAATGGTTTTATAACCGCGATTGTTTTTTATTTAAAAAATTGCTATTGCTTAAATTACGACAAAAGCGTCGCCTAAATACAAACATGCAAAAAAAAACTGATCTAAGCAAACAAAATCGTATATTCCTTTTCTATAAATTCAATATTTTTTTATTAAATGAGGTTTCAACTCAAAACCTTAGTAATAAATGTAGTTTGAGCCAGTAGCGTAGTCTAGGTACATATATAAATACACGTGAACATCAAACTCAAACTGTTAAGTGCCTTGTAAAAGGTTGGTAAGTTTAAAAGAATGCACATATTATTATATAGTGTGGTGCAAAACAAAGGGATTTTTTTGACTGTCTATTACATAAAAAAGAATTTTCCGACTACAAAAGATTAGCCATTTTTAAAAATCAAGAGAGCGGACATTTTTCAATAATAGACAGTTTTGATCCCCTGCAATTTTTTTATGTGCAAATTCCGTCAGTTCAAGAAAAAAATATTTGGCCTGGCTATGCTTTCCTATGTATTTGTTCGATTTTAACCATTGATTATTTTGAAAAGTCAGGGACAGAATCTTCCAGTTTTATGTTAATATTAACATTTTCAAAAAATTTTAGAATTTTTTTGTTGTTGCTGAATTTGGTTTACCAAACGGGCTCATTTGTGTGAATCATTACAATCGAAAAAGATGAGGTAAAAAAATTGCAGACGGTAAAAGATACCTATTTTTAAAAAATTTCCGTCGTCTTGGATTTTCATAAATTGTCAATTTTAACACCAAACTCTGAAATTTTACGCTAGGATTTACTAAAAGGGTTTAGTCTATTTTAGAACGGTCCTAAGTTTAACTAAAATTTTTGGTTTTAAGCATTTTAAACCAACCCTCCTTGAGTTTTGGACATATTTTGATTTATAAGAAGAATTTTAATAAATTTGTTTATTGAATAATTATCTTAATACACTCTTTTGTTGGATTTAAGAAGAAAGTTTTAATTTAAAAGAAAAGAAAATTAAAAAATTTAAACCCACGCGGGGTTTAAATAGTAAACACTCTGAAGAACAAATTAAAATTGGGGTTATATGTCAGTCAAATTAAAACCTACCCTTGCTAATTAATTTTTCCAATTAATACTTGATGTCAAACAACGATTTAGATGGGTAATAATAAAATAAGAAGTAGAGTAATTTTGTGTTTATTTAAAAGGTGTTCTTATTTATTAAATGTATTAAAAAACTTAAATCCATTTTTTTATATTTCTTTCACTGTCAAATTGTCAGTTTTAAAATATTAGCTGCGTTTAAATCACGAACAGCGAGTTCGGACCTCTTATCTCTGATTGTACCTTGACTTGCACCAATCTCTACTAATAAAAGCTACAGCTTTGGAATGAGTAGGCTTTGAGTAAGGAAAGTTCTCTTGACTGAGCTTTTGGATAAACTAAATGTTTTAATTTCAGTTTGTAAATAAATTAATATAGTTGTTTTGAGTTTTTTTGTTTAGGATATTGTACGTGCATATTCAGTGAACCTCACTTATGTTTGTTTTTTTGTACTGAAAACGGGTTCTAAATATGGCGTTTTTTTGGGCAAAATTGTAAGTATTTTACTGGTTAATGAACAACTTGGGATATTAAATAAGGTAAATTATTCCTTGTAAAAACGACAGAGAATCTCACCCGTCAAAATTCTGGAAAGTGGAGATTTTTACTTATTGCCTCATTTAAAATAAAAACACAGCGTCCTTTATATTTATCCTAACGTTGGAAAAAAAACTGCGTAATTTTTTTAATAACATTTTGTAAATTTTGTATTTTAAAGATATTCTGCAGGCGGAGCTAAATTGTTACTACGCGTATCAATAAACGTCAAAAAGTTTCCAAAATTCTAACCATGTAAAAGCAACACCGTTCTCAACAAAAAAGCCAGTTAACTCATTTTCGTTTTAGTATCCTTTGGCCTATGATCGGTGCCATATTGACACCAAACTGACAGAAAATCCATGTTTTACTTGTCAATTTGGTTATAAAAATGGTAGCCACATTAGGCTAAAGGGCACTGAGGCGGTAGGAGTTACCAGGCTTTTTAGTTAAGCGAAATATTCCATGGTTCTCTATGGTTTGGTATGTTCAAAGTTTTAAAGGTTTGTTTACACAAAAAAATAAGCTTAATAACATACATTTTTAAATATAAAACAGGGTTTTTCAGAAAAACAGCCTACAAAAATTAAAAATGACATACTGTTTATTTACTAGAACATGCAGTAAATTAAGAAACTAAATTTTAAGGAATATTGGCAAATAGTCCTGACAAAAAAGCATTAGGTGTAAACTTGTGTTTAAGAATCGTCAGATTTTTTGTAGGTCGCGATTCTTCAAAAACCGTCAGAAAATCTCACCTGTACAAGAAATGTGACGATTTTTAAACACAAGTTTAGACTAGCTACTTTTTTGTCAGGACTTATTTGCTAATATCCTTAAAATTTAGTTTCTTAATACTGTTCCAGTAAATAAAAAATTTCTAAATTTTAATTTTTGTAGGCAGTTTTTGTGAGAAGCAATTTTTTTATTTAAAAATGTGTTTTATTAAGCTTATTTTTGTGTGTAAACAAATCTTTAAGAAAAGTCACACAAATTCTGTCTTTCCTTTCACATGTTGAGAATTTTCGACGTTTTTTGACGTTTATTGGTACGCGTAGTAGTAATTTAGCCCCGCCTTAAACTAGTCCTGCAGAATATCTTTAAAATATTAAATTTATAAAATGTTATTAAAAAAATGATGCAGTTTCTCTAACAAAGTTAGGATAAATATTAAAGACGCCGCGTTTTTATTTTAAATGAGGCAATATGTCAAAATCTCCATTTTCCAGAATTGTCACGGGTGAGATTTTCTGTCGTTTCTGAAGAATCGCGACCGTGCCAAATTTTTGGCGTATTCACTATTTGTCATTTTTAAGTCCTAAAATATGGTATACTTTGAGAAAAAAAGCAGTTTTTCAGTGTTATTTTGCAATAACAATACAATCTAATGAATAACTTTGTGTCTTTTCTGCATGGGTAAGAGTTTTTTTAAAAATTGGTTTTAAAACGTAGTACTCCCAAAGGTCTAAATATTTAGACGTGTAAGGGATACAAATCGAAAAAGATGAGGTAAAAAAATTGCAGACAGTAAAAAATACCTATTTTTTAAAAATTTCCGTCGTCTTGGATTTTCATAAATTGTCAATTTTAACACCAAACTCTGAAATTTTACGCTAGGATTTACTAAAAGGGTTTAGTCTATTTTAGAACGGTCCTAAGTTTAACTAAAATTTTTGGTTTTAAGCATTTTAAACCAACCCTCCTTGAGTTTTGGACATATTTTGATTTATAAGAATAATTTTAATAAATTTGTTTATTGAATAATTATCTTAATACACTCTTTTGTTGGATTTAAGAAGAAAGTTTCAATTTAAAAGAAAGTTTCAATTTAAAAGAAAAGAAAATTAAAAAATTTAAACCCACGCGGGGTTTAAATAGTAAACACTCTGAAGAACAAATTAAAATTGGGGTTATATGTCAGTCAAATTAAAACCTACCCTTACTAATTAATTTTTCCAATTAATACTTGTTGTCAAACAACGATTTAGATGGGTAATAATAAAATAAGAAGTAAAGTAATTTTGTGTTTATTTAAAAGGTGTTCTTATTTATTAAATGTATTAAAAAACTTAAATCCATTTTTTTACATTTCTTTCACTGTCAAATTTTCAGTTTTAAAATATTATATAAACCTGTAAGGGATACAAATCTCACTATTGGAGACTTGGCTTTTATTACATTTCTGTCACTGTTGAAATGTCAGTTTCAAAATATTAGCTGCGATTAAATCACAAACAGCGAGTTCGGATCTCTTATCTTTGGTTGTACCTTGACTTGCAACAACCTCTACTGATGAAAGCTAAAGCTTTGAAATTAGTGGGCTTTGAGTAAGGAAAGTTTTCTTGACTGAGCTTTTAGATAACCTCAAACTTTTAATTTCAGTTTGTAAATAAATTAATATAGTTGTTTTGAGTTTTTTGTTTATATATTTTTCGTGCATAATCAGTGACACTCACTTATGTTTGTTTTTCCTCGTAGTGCCCTCATAAATATATTTTTTGTACTGAAAACGGGTTCAAAATATGGCGTTTTTCTGGACAAATTTGGAAGTGTTTTATTGGTTAATGAGCAATAAGGTAAATTAGTCCTTGTAAAAACGGTTACTTAGAAAAATTATAAACGAACTTATTACCAATTGCCACAAAACAAGTCCTTCTGACGGCTATAAATTTAAACTACCCCCCAGAGGTAATCTAATGAAGGTATTATATAAGTAGCGATTCTTCAGAAACGACAGAAAATCTCACCCGTCAGAATTCTGGAAAGTGGCGATTTTTACTTATCGACTCATTTAAAATAAAAACGCAACAACCTTCATATTTATCCTACCGTTGTAAGAGAAACTGCGTCATATTTTTATTAACATTTTGTAAGTTTAATATTTTAATGATATTCTGCACTAGTTCACGGCGGAGCTAAATTTTTACTACGCGTTCCACGGAACGTCGAAAATTCTCACCATGTAAAAGGAAAGACAGAATTTGTGTGACTTTTCTGAACAGTGACAGCGAAATATTCCATGGCTATGTATGGTTTTGTATGTTAAAAGTTTTAAATATTTATTTACACGTAAAAATATTTAAGGAATATTAGCAAATAGTCCTGACAAAAAAGCATGAAGTGTAAACTTGTATTTAATAATTGTCAGATTTTTTATAAGAGCGAGATTTTCTGACGGTTTTTGAAGAATCGCGACCTATGTGCCAAATTTTTGGCGTATTCACCATTTGCCATTGTGAAGTCCTAAAATATGGTGTATTTTGAGAAAAAAAGCAGTTTTTCAGTGGTATTTTGCAATAAAAATAAAAAATAATGAATAAATTTGTGTCTTTTCTGTATGGGTAAGTGTTTTTTGAAAATTGGTTTTAAAATTTAGTACCTGCCACAAGTGTAAATATTTAGACCTCTGAGAGGTTATATTTTAGATCTTCGTATATCCTACTATTAGGGACTTGGCTTCTTAAAGTGGTTAAAATTTTTAAAATTGGAAAAAAATTATTACGTATGTAATGGAAAATCAAAAAAGTTCACTTTTTTGGGCCACCCCTGAGAACGCCATCTCTTGTCTTGACCGACATTTATTATTCTGTACGTTACACAATCTTCACTAATGTCTTAAAAGGTTAAAAAGAAGGGACGTCACCATACTTTTTGTGGGACACAACAAAGGAGCCGTCCGTATGACAAAGATATTTGGACTGGGCGGAATTACGCCCCAATAAAAAAAAATTAGACTTTTTATTTACGGGATACTTTGCAAAATTATATTAATGATTATTCCACTCATGTGTAAAATTGCTATAAGGCAAGGGTATTTTTTGGAAAATTACACCGAATATTTTCCTCATATGTAAAAATTTCCATAAGAGGTGGAATTATCGCCTAATTAATAAGTAAAAATTCCCCAGTAGGTGATAATTCCTCCTCCTGCGGAGTCAGGCAATTTCTGCTTTGACACAAGTAAAAAAAATAGACTGGTGCAGTTTTCCAAAAACACTTTTTTCCAAAATTATCGATAATTCTCAAAGCACTTATGGTATTACTTACGATAATTTTAGAAGTACAGTATTTTTTTTCCTAGGTTACTGCACTAATGTTTTTTTATACAAATAAATGGTTTGCGTTTGTCGACGGTGAACCTTTATTTTTACAAAAACCATATTTTTCTTATTGGCAACCGGGTTTTTTATTAAATTATTTGAACGTCAACAGTGGGACTGTTTAGTCGCGATTCTTCAAAAACCGTCAGAAAATCACGCCCTTTAAAAAAATCTGACGATTTTTAAACACAAATTTACACTAAATGCTTTTTTGTCAGGACTATTTGCTAATATTCCTTAAAATTTAGTTTCTTAATCTGATTTTTCTGGTCTCTGTTTATTTGCAGTCATATAAAAAGTATCGTAAAAAACTTGTTTGAAAACCTCTTCGCAGATTTCTTCGACTTGTGGACCTGACCTTAGGCTCGGTCCATCAAACTGTCTCGATCGTGTGCAAATAGTCGTTTTCAAACCTTTTTGTTAAAATAACTATTAAAACCTTTTTGTTAAAATAACTATTACTCTAAGTTTTTTGTTTCTCCCCAGATTTTAAGTTAGAAAAAAGTACAACTGGCAACGCCTTTTTCTTTAATTTTTTAATCTTTTGGCAGAGTGCACAGGGAAAAGTAAACATCAGAATTAGCTGAAATTTTGGAGATATCATTTTTAAGTGCTTAACAAAAATATCTGAAGGATTTTCCAAAATTCTCAATTATTTTTTGTTCAAAATAAAAGATCTGGTGCTGTCATCTATCCCAAAAGCCTCAAAATAATTGCGGTTTAGAGCAAACCCGACTTACAAAAAAAATAGAGAAATACTCACAATTTCTTTTTATATTTCCTTAATTTAGCGAAAATAAAAACTAAGTTTTCTTTTTTCCAAAAGCCTGTGGACTCCGGAAAAGAAAACCAATCAGTCAATCACACTTCATTGAATTTGGAACACACACGCAGTTCAAGTGTTGGCCGATAGACCGCAGAATTTATAAGATTCCATGGTAACTGCAGGTGTTTTGTCACCAAACTTTAACCAAATGTGTTTTTAAAAACATTGTTCTAAAACAAATATGAAACCCGTCGAAAAAGGCTTAGCGCTGCGCGGGCATTACCCAGAGTCTATCAAAGAACCAAGAGAACTTTACTTGCTCTCTGGGATTATCATAGTTATGTGCAAGTGTACTAGTGAAATCTTGGAGTGCAAGGGATAGATTTTAGAACCTCAGTTTTAAAAACACACGGATACTTGAGTACAAACAAAACAGGCCAGTAAAGCTTCATTTAGAGGTAGAACAGACTCTTGCTAGCCGTTGACGCTCCTGTTTAAAATATATAAAATACGATTATTCCGTCTAGCGCCAGTAGCCGATTTTTAAATCTGCATGCTTTTAAGTTAGCCTGTTGTCGGCATCAGCTAGCGGGAGTGTTTCCAATTCAATTATAAATGCACCTGTAAATGCAGCCTTAAACATTACACCCAGTTACTTTAATACGTAGTTGGGTAGCGGTTTCTTAGCAGGTAATTCGGCAATAAATGGTTTTCTTTTAGCATTTTACTTGGTTTTTTAGCGGGCAGAACGCGAAAAGTCCAAATAAGTAACCTAACCCCAAATTTTTTTACCAGGTGCTAAAAAATCTCTGGTGTCCCATTGTGGATAAACATAAATAAAGTCTCTGCATTGCCATGGAAAACAAATTCAATGACGTAAAATTTTGCAAAAAGTCAGGTCGACATAGTTAAATTGATTTCCCGTACAGTGCTAAAAAAATTCCCAGATTGTAACTAAGACCTTAAGTATCTATTCTAAAGTGACGTGGATTAGTTATCAGTTCTTTGAATCTGACATTAATGTTATGATGCTGCTGTTGCTGGCAAGATATGGTGGTGTTTTGGTCATTATTATTTTATGAAATAATACCAGCGAGTAAAGATATCTCCTAAGTTTTATGTGAAGCCCGTTAGATTCCTTTATTTTAAAAGATATGGACAAACTCTTCCCAATTATATAGTTTTTTTTTTTATCTTAAGCAGTATATTTGAGCCCTTTCACTTCGATTCTGATAATTTTGCTCTAAACTATATCGTAAAAATTCAAATAGCACAAAACAAGAGTATCACAAAGTTGCTTTTTCTGTCTAATATATATCAGGTGTCGATGAGATTAAAGAAGTTTTAGAGAGGTATATGCACGTCGTAAATTTAACTCCTGTTTATAGTTTATTAACCTGCGGCTGTAAAAAAGGTAGGTTTCTCCGTTTCTATCTAAAGTATTAAAATATTTTCAAAAAGGAGAAAAAAACTATGGCGGCACTGCTGATAAGTTTAGTTGTATTATAGCTAATATGTTATAATTTCGATCCACGCTTAAGTGAAAAATAAAATAGTATTATTTATTTTACCTTTCTTTTCAATGGACCCGTCACCGGTACCCAAAGTAGTGTATGGCCTTACTAATTGCTTTATTTCGACGGCTACTTATGAAACAGAGCCTGCCTCGAAGTCAGAGGTTCTTAAAACCTGACTAAATATTTTAAATCGCCAAAACCAGAATCAGATTTAGGCGAGCTAAGACGAATAAACACCCATCCCTTTCCTAATTAAATAAAAATTCCGCGTTCTACCGACCTCTTCATTTCTCTGGACCACGAGTGCCAAGAATGCCAATTATCCGTAACGAAACTGCTGTTAGAGTATTCAAAGTGTAATTAATTTCCCCGATGCGAAAGTTTCCGAAACAAAAAGTGCTCTGTTGCAAACTTAACTCAGATATGTTAAAGTCCAAGACAAACTAATGATATCGTGGATTGACGAGTAAATGGTTTGGATGCTTTGGATGATTTGGAGCTGAATTGCACGAAGTAAACAGAAGAAGTAGTAAACAGAAGAATCAGAATCACAACGAAGGAATGACGTTTCAGGAAAAAAAAATCCTCACAAATGTTCTAAAAATTAATATTTCATATAAGTTCCGATCCTTCTCAAAACCTATAACGAATATCCCAGTATTTGAAAAAATTTTACCTATGTAAAAAAAATAATTTTTCAGCTAGGTAAAAAAGAACAATACTTTAATGTATGTTTCAGTTTTTCATGTTCCATTTTGTGTTTCACAAAGTCAAAGAATTTGTTGTTATTTTAAATTAGAATCGTGTTACATGTTTTCTTGAGTAACTTATGTAGGCATATATTTCTTCCTTAACAAATAACATTAACGCTTTTAACAAATTAAGAATAGCAAGCAATTCCTCAAAAAAGGTAATGGTAAACCGTAGACACGTGTTTTGCGAAACGAAGATAAATATGAAAGACTACCAACTGCATGTCATTCAGCAGATACGGCATAAGTACCTATTTTGAGAGGAAAAGCGTCTATACTGAGACAGATATAATTTATATTTACAGTATTAGGTACTTTTGGTTTGGTATCTTTTATACTTATCCTCAATTTACAAATCCTTTATTACCGTACTGATGTGCACCACTATTGCCTGTTAACGGTTGACCATTTACTATTCTTAACTTGTTGTCTATACAGTGTGCTCCACAAAATCAAATGACAGGCGCTTTGACGTATATATTCAAATGCAAATTCAAATTTAAATTGAAATTGTTTTGACGGTCTTTTAAATGTTTTTACAACCTTGTAAAAATATCGAAAATGATTTTTTTTTCAAATTAAGTTCAAAATGTACAGGTAAATTTTCCCCTTCATAGGAATGTGTGCCAAAAGGAATAAAATAATATATACTATTAATGAAAACCAAATTGACGTGCCACGAGATTTCTCAAAAATTAAATTTTAATTTAGACTTTTGCATTGGTCGAATTTTAAAAAGATTTAATTTTTTTTTTTAATTTAATTACTTTTGTAAAGGCATTTAATAAAACAGCGAGGTATTACTCAAAGCACTTTTTTTACACAAAATATAGGGGTAAAGTTTTCCCCTTAAAGGAGGTGACTGCTACAAAAATTTCAAGGAGTTTTCCACTCGAATGAAAATTCGTGGTGTTCGAGGACTTTCTAAAATCAGACTCTAACGTAAAAATGCTGCTTTTTTGTTTTCGTTGGCACACCCTTATTTGTAACCAATTACCCTCACTAAATCCATTTTTTGAACTCTCATCCCTAAATGGGTTTAAATTATTTTCAATCACAGTACCAATTGTTTTCTGCCATACACTCTGTTTCGAGAAGATTAGTTCATAACATTTTCTAACTTTTTAAAATATCTGTGTTGCACAAGAAACGTGACTTGTAACTCAGTAAATATCCCTTTCCTATAAAAACTTTTTGTCATATTTTAGCACATGAAAATTTACAAGTACCATAAAGTTAGCGCATATATTTTAGGTGAATTTAGAAGTAGTTTACATAACAAGCATGTTCTGATGGTCATTAAACGCGAAGATGACGTATGAGACGCGAGCCGCAGACGAGTGTCCTAATTAATCTGAGCGTGTAATGACCGTAACATGCGAGTTAGTAAACTATATTTTACCTACGACCAATCAAAATATCATCATAAATATCTTAAACATGCTTAAGTTAACAACCTTCATAATCTGAATCTAAAACGTTAAAACAAATACGGTTACTAAGGGACTTTTCATATCTCACTTTAAAAATAAAGTTTTTTTTCTTAAAAATGCATAATATATTAATTTAAAATTATTTTTGGTTATGTACTAAAATTATATTAGATTCATTTACGTTTAATTAGTATTTATCGTCTTAAAAATGTAGAGAAATAATTTACATTTTTCCGTCAATTAGTGCTCTTATAAAATAAAGTGTTATCGCTTGTCACGCCATCTTGCGGTTTACGTCTAAGCTTTATTTTTATTTTAGAACCGCAAATCACACATTAAAATCCTGTTGAGATCTCGTAAAATTACTATAGTTGAAATTATACCCATTTGTAGTGATGTCATTTTTGTTTATCTCTCTTTGTTACATTTCAAATGGCATTGACAACAAAAATTGATGCCTGATTATAGTTCGTTTTTTATAAGTAAACGTCCTCTATATTTTTAAATATTTGTTAGTGTGTAGTCAAAGTTATTTTTGAAGGCAAGAAATGTTTACAGTGTGATGGCGCCTGAGCGGACACCGGTGTCCGCTGAGCCGCTCTTATGGGTGGCGTGGTGGGCACTTTTCTGATAATTGACTTGGCGGTGAGTGTGTTTTAAACACCTTATAAAGTACAAGTACAATTGGTATAAGCAATTCTGGTATTTACAATTTAATTGGCGAATTTTTCTATATATTAAGGGCAGATAGGTAATTATCATAATTAGCATGGATCTATAAAACCGGAGCTAAGTGAGACTTTTGGGACACAGATTGTCAAGTAGTATAATAAAATAAATAAAATTTTGCTATTTTGGTCTAGGAAATATTTTCGTTTCATACTGTATTGTAACATAATCCATTACGTTATCTGTATCATTCCAGGAAATTATCCATATGAAAACCCGTCGACATATTCACATACATTGCACTTATTTCAAAGTAATTAAATTAAAATCCACAAAGTATTTATATAAAAAAATAGCATTCAAGCCAGATGTAAATAATCTCAATTTAAGGTTTAGGGGTATCAGTGTACCACTCCATCGTTCAAGTTTGTTTGAGCGATCTTTTACTTATAACCTAGCAAAGTCCTATAATGATCTTCCTCCTTCTCTTAAATCTTGTTCAATACGAAATTTTTGTCTAAATATTCAAAAACATGTTTTTAATATTTAATAACGAATAAATTCTGGTGAAGTCGTACACAACTGTTCATACAAAAATTATATTTTTGGTTTGTATTTTAATATTAAAACAAATACATATCTTCTAAAAGGTAAAGGGTACCTACTATGGTGACTTATTTTTTGATTTATTTAATTTTATTTTTAAATAGGTAATTTGTTGCATTTCTCTTTTTGTTTGGCTAACTACACGAGTTTTTTACTTTTTGTCTGTTTAGTTTCATTTTCCTTGGTTTTGTTAAACAATATTATGTTCAAAAAATTATAATTTCTTTTGTAGGGATAAGTGTACAAATCAGGTACTCATATACTTGTATATGGGTAGCTGTACTCTCGCCCTTTCAATGTACTTTAAAACTGTATCTTTAGGTATGTTGAATAAAGTCTATATTTATTTATTACATCACTAGACCGGTAAAGTAACTACAAAAATAAGAATAAAATGAAATAAAACCTTGTAGGATACACGGCCGTAAAATATCGTTAGAGTGCTCGTCTAGAAATTCTGGACTCGGCTTCTTCGTTGCCTTGTCCGTAAACATCTAGATTTGTACTTTAATAGAGCATTTCCCGGCCTTGTAACGTAAATTACTATTGCTGTTCTCCAAATTATTATATAGATCGTATAAAGTCTTTATCAAATAAAGTGAATTAAATAAAACAAATTGCAACATTTTTGCAATTTATGAATTTTATTACGTTAATTCAAGCGCAACAACTTGCAAATTACTCAAATATAAACAGTAGTAGATGCATGAAACACGAAATAAATTACGTTTTACATTAAAACACAGTGGACCAGGTCAGTTCTATTTACGCTAATTTTACGCCGCACTCGAGGCTATTCTTTATGTATATACGCTAAAATGTGTCGGCATGCATATCTTCCACAAACATCGCATAAAAAACGATCGTAAAATTTTGACCCCGGTTGGCTGTTTGCAATTAAACAAAACTTATAGTCAAACACAAAATAAAGTACCTCCCTTTGATACACTGCGAAAAATTGCTAATAAATATAGCAACTTTACTAATAAAAAATTGGTGCTAGAGTGCTATTTTATGTTTTATGAAAGGTTTGAACCTTATATCAAATTTTTTGGGTGATATTTACGAAAGCCTAAATCTGAAAACCGCATATCAATAGCTGCTTTACTTCTAAAGTTATGATTTTTTTTATATATTTTAAAGTTTTTTCAAATAACTCGGAAACTAAGGCTTCCATCAATTTGGACTTTATAAAAAAATTTGTAGTTCATATTCTTGAAAACTTAAATCTGAAAACCGTATATCGCTGCTTGCTTTTGTTCCAAAGTTACAATTTTTTAAAATATTTTATCCACCTTTTCCCCCCTTCAACACCTACCACCTTACCCAAAAGTTAATCAGTTCATGTTCAGCCGATAGAGGATTTTTGCACTAAATTTCTTTAAAATCGATTAAGGGGCTCTTGAGTTACCTTGTACACAGTGCTGTTGAACAAGGTATAGGTTATATAAAACTGAGTCCAAAAACTTCTTGTACTTTTTCAATAGGGACTCTTCCATGACCACAAAACCGTATTTACTAAAATCTCAGCTGAAGCTGTTTGTAAAATTTTGCACACAGTTTTCTAAGGAAAAATATTTTTAACCGATTTTGACAAAATTTTAATATGTTATTCGCGTGGCAAAAATGCACAATTTTTCCTCGCGGCAGACCTTTTATTGATCAAAGTTTGCTTGCTTGCTAAAATAAAAAATGTAAAACTTTACATGCCTAATACTATACTCAAAAATATTAAAATCTAAGAACCAGAAACGTCAAAATACGTCCCAAGTAACACAGTTTAGACACTTTAGATTTTAAAGCTGATCCATAGCTGTACACACGGTGTGGCACCGACGTGTTTGCTGTAAGGTAGCTATATAGCTTAATTTAAGATGTATTTTTAACTGTCACAACAGTAGCAGCTTATTGTTATATCAGAATTTTTTCCAATGCAAAATTGTATAGGAACGCGCTATTACAGATTTTTTTAATGTTAAAATAAAAACTAAATCTCAGCTGACCAACCAGGAAGAAATTTTAGCATTTTTTTAAACTTATACAGCTAAAACCAATGCAAAACGACAGCTGCAAATGTTGCGCCCTCTACCGCACATACAAAACACCTCTCGACCAAAAAGCTTTTGCGTTTATAGTTTAGATCGCGATTAGGCTGTTGCGTAAATCTCGGTATTCCTGGATCGGCCGCCCTAAAATTCTGGTTTATTCGTATTTTTTATCGGTTTGTCGAAATCTATGTTTCTAGTTGTCCACTAGAAATACCCGAAAGAATTTACGAAACAAATCGGTTAACATGTCAAAAACGGAAAACCCTCCTGTCAAAAATTGTGAGCAGCCATGATTATATTAGACACTTAAAGTTGGCAAACTATTTTTGATTCCTTGTTGATAGAGTATCTTTGATGCGTTTGTGAAAGCGTCCTTAAAAAAAAGAGTTAAATTTGTGCTTACATTGTACGACGTAATCAAACCAATTCTTTAAAAAAAAATAAAGAAATACCCGAAATACCCTTTTTTGTCGAAAAATAGAATAGAATGGAAATAGAAGGAGTGAAATTGTGCATCAGGCATTTATGAAAACTCATAGATAACAAAATGGTTACGATACGCTAGCTTCGTACAAACACTGCAAGGGTGATCGTAGAGATAGGTAAGACGTAGTCGCTGTTGTACGACGTATCCGTTCTGAGGATGCGCACTATTTTTGCCACTTTAAGTGTCTATTATGTAAAAAAAAAACATTTAGAAACAGTACGAATAGAAACTGATTGGTGATCCATTAAATGTGTGCTTACATATTTCAAAAAAGTAAATTTAATCTTAAAAGAAAAATAAATAAAAAGAGTAAAGATCCCAAATTCTTCAGGGTCGCGTAGTTTAATGAGATATCATTCGCACAAAAATTGTAAATTCTCAAAATGCGTATTTACGAAAATTAGTTTAGGTAAACATCATCATTAATATTTATTTTAATGTCTCCATCTTTCAGACAATTTTATTATAATTGTTACTCTCAAATACCTTTTTTGCCAGAGAAGTCATATTTTAAACAATATTGCATGCATGTGCAAAAATGATGTATTTTTAGTTGCCGTTGACATTGTCACAGGCAAAAAATATACATGTGGTAACATTTTAATGAAATTTTTAAAACGTTGCTCAAAAAATAAAAAGCATTATGGTTAATTTTTTTCTATAGAAACGTTGCACAGCACACTGTTACTTTGATCCTGATTTCGTACTAAAAATTGTGTATTTTTGCCACGCCAATAACATTAAAATTTGATCAAAATCGGCTAAAAATATTTTGTTACAAAACTGTGTGAAAAATTTCATGAACAGCTTCAGCTAGGATTTTAATAAATACGATTTTGTGGTTATGGAAAAGTCCTTATTCAAGAAGTACAATTAGTTTGTGGACACACAACTAATCGATAGACGGACAGGCAACTTTTTTTTTTCGTTGATTATGATGTTTTTGAACGTGAGTAAATTATTTTTAATAAAATTAAGAAAAGTCAAAATTTCACGATTTTAATAGTGCTTCATACCATATTGCTATGGTGGACTAAAAATAAACAAACTACTCGACTGCCAGTTCTAAAGAAGGTTTAGTACAGAATAGAGAAATGTTTTCGAGTCGTATGTCTATAGTCGCCCTACCAAACCCAATTGGAAGTATGCGACTGCAGAATATTTCTTTATTTATTATTTTTATTAATAATACAGTAAAATTGTCATAAATAAGGGGGGTACCTCGAAAAAAATCCGGGGAGTATAAAATTTTTATATGTTGTTTTTAGGGGTCTAAAAGTAAGATCCCCAAGTTTGTGTTTGTAACCGACTTTTCTCCATTTCTATTGGTCGAAGGCGAAAAAGTCTGAGAAAAAAAATATTAGGCATAAAATTTTTAAGATTTTTGTCAAAGTGCTCAACTTTTTGCAGTTAGTTTCCAAAAAGTTAGATGGCGGTGAAGTTACAAAAAATCAATTTTAACATATTTTGATAAAAAAGAGTGATTTTTTTTAAAACTTTGAAGGAAAAAGTTGTAGATCTTGAAAAAATTAATTAAACAGTCTTTGAGCTACAGCGACTGAAATGTAAAATTCTTTGAAAACCGCTTTCTGGGCATACATGAAGTCACGTGGTGTGGATTTTTTATTATTATTTATATTAAGAGCAGCACAAATGCGGTACTAAATTAAAGCTTGTGATGTCGGCATAAAAATTGCCGAAAGTATCTGACAGACTGACATTTGTGGGTCAAAATACGTTAAAACTAATTTTTCGTAATTTGAACGCCCTCTATAAATTTAAAAACTAACTAGAGATAGTTGAACCTTTAACAAACAATATTGCAAATTTTATGCAAAATATTTTTTTTTCTATACTTTTTTGCCTCCGACCAACAGATATGGAGAAAATCGGTTCCAAAGTTTTTTTCAAAATGGCGGATAGTTCCCGAGGAGTGGGGGAAACAAAAACTTGGGAATTTTACTTTTAGACCTCTAAAAAAACATACAAAAAACTCAGTTTGTATGGCTTTTTTTCGACTTTCCCCCCCCCCCCGCATTTTATAACATTTTTGCAATCCCTTCCCCCTCCGTTTTAGCACTTACTAATACTTCTACTTACCCATCCAACCCCTCTTGTAGTGTTTATGTAAGCGATGGCCCGTTAACCAAAGGGACTCGACTATCGGTACCCGAATAAATGTCAGTCTGTCAGATACTTTCGGTAATTTTCGTGCCGACAGATCAGTTTTTTTGTATAGCACACGTCACAAGCTTTAATTTGATACCTTATTTGTAGTGCTTTTACTATAAATAATAATGTAAAATCTAAAACACGCGACCTCATGCCCAGAAAGCGGTTTTCAAAGAATTTTTCCGTCGTCGCTGAAGTTCCGAGACTGTTTAATTAATTATAAATAGTATACATATTTTCATAGGATTTTTCCGAGATCTACAACTTTCTGGTTTAAAGTTTTTTTGTTAAATCACTTTTTGTTGGTCAAAATACGTTAAAACTGATTTTTTGCAACTTTGGCACCCTCTATCTTTTTGGAAACTAACTACAGAAAGTTGGGCAGTCGGACAAAAATGTTCTCAGACTTTTTCGCCTCCGACCAATAGAAATGGAGAAAAGTCGGCTACAAATATTTATCAAAATGGCGGATGGTTCCCGAGGAGTGGAGGAAACACAAACTCGGGACAGACACCCCGAAAGAACATACCAAAAACTCAGCCTCCATGGATTTTTTTCGACCTCAGATGACAATGTTACTGTACTATAAAAAGAAAATTATTTTTACCTACGACCAACGAATAATACTAATTTTACGACCATCAAGATTTCAATGGCTCATTTACGGTCTTAGCATAATATTAAAGCTTACACGTAAACCACAAGATGGCGTGAAAAGCGGTAAAACTTTATTTTGTAAGAGCACTAATTGATGCGAAAATGTGAATTATTTAAAATAAGTCCCGTTAAATTGACATATTACGCATTTTTAAGAAAAAGAAATATTGTTTTTAAAAAGGTATATGGAAAGTCCCTTAGTAACCCTATTTGTTTTGACGTTTTAAAAAGAACGTCATTGAAACTTCAGGTTATGAAGGTTGTTAACTTAACAGTGTTTGCGTTTTATTATTTCTAATTATTTCTGATATTTATAATGATATTTTCATTGGTTGTAGGTAACAGCTATTTACGTCACTATACCGGAAAATTGGTCTATACAGGTCGACGCAAAAATTTTACAGGCGAGCCGGAGGCGAGTCCTGTAAACCGGCGGAGACCTGTGAAGATACTTTCCGGTCGTGTATTGTTCGTACTTTTTTTTCAAACGATCAGAAAATAATATTTTACCACTTTCGTTAACGCCTAGCTGCGTTACGTAATTTATGAACAGTCCCCTAATAACAAAATGTTAGCTTTTTGCTAGTTATGTGGTTAGAAATGATTTTTCTAATTTTAGATAGTGCGAAATTAAAAAAACATTAGAAAAATTATAGTGTAGTGCCTATTAGTTTTACACAGCTAATAACTAAAAGATAAAATAACTCACGAAAGGCAGATTTCCAGGTTTGTTCTTTATGTACCTGTATTTGTACTATGCTTACTTTGTCAATTAAGAATTTTGCACCAACATACCTTCACCAATTTTCTTTTTTAATTCGCACCAGTTAAAGTTAAAGTTAAAAGTTAAAGTTCCGCTGGTAGCGCTCTTTAGATTTTTCAGTCAGTAAATCGAAAGTGATCTGAGTCCATTTTTGTACACTAAACCTTTGAAACAAATAACCCCGCACACCGGCCCATGTAATTCAGACATCGGGCGATTTTGGATTTTTTTTGATATGTTGTAGGTCTGGAAAAGGGCTTTAAAAAAATGCGCCTTAAAAGTTGGCGAGGCATTTAGTAACAGTATTTATTTATTTTTTGATGGATAGAGTAAATGTTAATTTTTACATTTATTTCGCAATGTTTTCTGACAGGTTAGGTCATTGGCGCACCTTAAAATTATTAAAATACTGTTTATTTTTTCATTAAAAAGGCTAATTCAATGATATTAGTTGTGCTGCTTTATAGTTTTTTCTAGTATATTTTATAAAAAGATAAATCAGTGGTGTAACATTAACATATTATTAACTAGTAGTTTAAACTGCCACAAAGATTTTCAATTTGATTGGATATCGTCTTGAAGCCTTTTTATAATTTTGATATTTGCTAGTTTTTATATGTCATAGTTGTCAATTGCGGTGTAGTGGCATAATGTAATATATGTTGACATTTTTATTTTGTTCTGTTTTTTTTTAATGAATTTGACCCAAAAAATTATGTTGGCTGTTACGAAAACATTTCCTTTTATGTTATTATATTGCCTTCTTTTTTCCGAACTGATACATCCACCAACTTCTCTTCATTTATTTACCCACAGCACGCATATCTTCGCGCGTAAAGTATCTTTTCCGACCTTGATTGCTTGCCCGAACTCCGCTCCGCAAATTTAGGGTCATCGGCAGTCGCGTGCGAAATAATACAATTTGCCGCACTAGTTAGAACAATAACAATTCCTTACTTTAAGCAGTCGTGAAACTTAGCCGCCTTAATTTTCAAAAAAATACTATTTATGGGTCACCCTACGCCACTGTGTTGGAATATGTATACTGAAGCAAAATAGAAAATAAGTAAGATTCTATTAACAGCTTTAATTCATCAGTCCAGTTATCAAATGAAATAGTAAAAGTATAGGTAATTGGATGTTACACCACTGATTTATCATTTTATAAAATATATAAAAAACTATAAAATAACACAAAACACATATATAACATCATTGAATTGGTGCTCTTGATGAAAAAATTAACAGTATTTTAATGGTTTTACGGTGCGCCACTGACCCAACCTGTCAGAAAGCATTGCGGGAAAATCTAGAAATGTACACTTACACTATCCTTCAAAAAAGAAATAAATACTTGCATGTTTTCTTCGGAAAATATAATTTCACAATGATATTTTGTCTAAATATCACTTTTTTTAAACTCGTTGTTTTCAATGTTGTCAATTTTTTTTTCTGAAACTACCCTTCATGCTTTTTTAAAGAATCTATTATTCATCAAAATCGGATAAAACGTTTTTGAGATATTACATTTTATTTTGGTGTAATTTTTACAAAACAAACGTTGTTGGAAAGAAAAAAATATACTTAATTATCCTTTATAAAAAAACGTCATTTTTAAATTTAGTATGGCAGAATTAATAAAAAAAAAAAGAGATGTTAGGCAAAATTAGAAAACTTGCATCCTAGGGGGCTCCTGCATCAGTCGGGGATGCACGGGGGAAAGTCGCCCCTTCTCTACTACTAATAAAGTAAAGGCTTTTATTTTATTAAGTCCGCCATACTAAATTTAAGAATGGTCTATTTTTTGTAAAGGCTAGTAAAGTACAGCTTTTTTCTTTTTAACAAGGTTTGTTTTGTAAAAGTCGGTTAAGAAATAAGAAAGCTATGGTAAAAAAATAACGATGAAAAACGATAAAACCAAGAGATAGAATTGAAAAATGATACCAAAATAAAATATAATATCTTAAAAAGTGTTTATCCGACTTTGATGAATGATAGATTTTTTAAATAAGCGGTGGTTTAAGAAAAAAAAACTAACAACTAAAATTTTTGCAAATTTTTTTACAATTTCATGATGTCGATTTTTGAACTTGAATACAATACTTGTTTGACAAAATTTTATAACGTAGGAGTTAACAGCATAAAATTGCGAGCAATATTTCAGTTGTTTTAGCAGACAGCGTAAATAGAACACATCGTTCCCGCGACTGTTAAATTTTTCTTTAATATTTCATCCAGACGCGACAGCCATACCAGATAATATGACCAAGAGCCAGTGGGGTAGCTTGAAAATAGTCAAGAGGGACCCAATAACTATCAAACAAACTATGCGAGGCTTTAATAAAGGAACATTATAGGAAAATCGTGCGTTTTCACATAGAGCGCAGGAAAATAAAAAAATCATCATCTTAAAGTTTGAGATGGTGCATGACTATAAACTAAAACAAAATGTAACAAAATGTGTTAAAATTAAAAAGTGAGAACAATTTTAAAATTATTAATTTTTAAAAATTAGGCGAAAGTGTAGCCAGAGAATGCCTATCTGCAATCTACAAGCTCAGTTGGTCTGTAATCAAAATAATGGCCGTTTTACTACTTTTTATAATATTTTCACCGATTTTTCACCTACCTTTATCACTTAGATATCCAAACTTGTCCTTATAGGTTCCATTTTGCAACAATAATTGAAGATTTTTGCCATTTTCGAATAAGAAAAGACAATTGATAGCAATCACATTGACACAACGCGGTCAATCTCTGCGGCAGGCCTGGCTTCAGTTTTTGTTTTAGTTATTTGCCACTTATATTTTAACATTTTTTTTTAATTTTTAAAGCTTTTTTAAAGAAACTTTGAGCTTTCTTTACTAATTTAAAACTTTTGAGGTTAGAAAATTAAATTATGCTTTAACTCGTTGAATAAGTGTGTTATAAACAACAATAGGGACATTTAAACAATTAAAATAACATTTTTTGCGGTTATCGTTATTTGCGCGACTGCGCAGTAAGGTAAAAGAGGGGGGAGGCTAATCAAATAATTTTAACGATGGACTTTATTTGCGCCACATAATTCGTATTTTTCCTTTCGTCAGAAAGGATATTTTACATAATCTTTGTGTTTTTCCTTTCGTATTTTTTATGATCTTCTAATTACTACTTGTAATTTTACATTTTCTATCTATATATACTAAATAAAAAGAAAAAATCAACAGAATTCACACCACGTATTGACTTCACAAAAATAAGGTTTTATATATAATACGGATGAAAAAATCTCAGGCTTCCTTGCTTTAAAAAGGCTCTTGGCCAATAAAAGCGGCAGGACTCAGCCGCGTTTGAGTTTAGGTTTAACCAGCCCCAAAAGAGAAAAATGCATCTTTCTAAAATAGACTAAAATATTGATAGACTTAATTTCAATATAAAAAGAGATAACAATATGAGCACCTCGACAGTTGAGTGGGACGGAAATCTGAGCTTTATACAAAAGACCCAAGGAAGGAACGGTATCTACAAACCGTATTTTAATAACTCGTTGGACACCGGTGTTCTAGGTGCTAAAAATTAGGTAAGGGTAGTTGCGGAGAACAGGGATAAGCAACTGTGGTTTCGAGCGTGCAATGAAAGATTGATTGATTGTCTAAAGGTGGATTAATAGTTCCATAAGGTCAGCGGTATGAGGTATGCGGTAAGGCGCAACGGAAATACACAATTGCAAATATATGCGCTTGAGGCTTACGAAACAGCAGCATGCGTTTGTTATATAGATAATTTTCCTTGCGTCTTACCGCATACCTCATAACTCGCGCTTACATTACGGAACTCTGAATCCACTTTAATGCATGTCTCACCCCATGTCCACCGTAAAAATATTCAGATTAGTTTAGCTCATCCATGCTCCTTCTTAATTTTCATGTAATCAACAAAGAAAAAAAATGATGTAATCGCGATTAGTGGCTACGGTGCATTTAGGGCCGGTCTCTAAATTAACTCGGGCTATAAATCCCAGTTTTTTGCTGTTTTAAGCCAATATTTTTTTAGGTTAACCCTGGGGTAAAGTAACTTGCCCTCGCCTTGAAGCCGAGGTTACCCTGGAGTTACTTTTAACCCGCTCTTTCAGGATTTTTATAAGGTTATCTTGCTTGAGTTAACGCTAACTCACTACTGAGAAACCGGCCCTTAGGGGTCAGGCAGACGGCGTATTTCACAGCTATCAAAATGTTCAAAGTATATGTAAAAAGGCTTATTTCGTTTAAGAAGGTAGTACCCTCGCCCATAAAGAGCGTGCACCTGCACTTGCACTGCAGGTTAGTTTATGAAGACTGTTGGTTCGTTTTGTAACCTCCAAAATCTTTAAGTAATTAAACAAAAATCAAAGTTCTTTTAAAAAAAAAGCCTACAAAATTAAAGAGAGTGTAAAAATATATAAGTAACAAAAAATAAAAAAGCTGACACCGGCCCTGCCCTCGGCAATTGAAGAAATTGTATGTGTTCTGTCAATGGTGATGACTTATAGAATTTTTTGTTGAAAAAAAGGCTAAAATCAACAAATATTAGGTGAAAACATAAACATAACATGGTAAATAGTCATTATTTTCAATGCAAGCCAACTTGACCTTGTAGATCGCATATCGACATTCTCTAAGAATGTCCAGAAGCAATTGTGCATGAAATAGGTTCCCAGGTATCAAACAACCTTTGACTTAGCAAACAAAACTTTTTGACCAATTTCTTTTTAAATGCATTCCCTAGCCTATAAAGAAATTAATTTAAGTTTCAATCACAATTATGAAGTTCAGATACTTAAATGGATTTTTTTTAATGATAGTTCAATACTTTTATTACGATTTTTAGCTTCACGATAATTGGCAAAAGCAGACACTAGGGATATTTTTGAACGCTTATTTGACACTTGGTAGTGGTTGTGGTAATTACTGCGTCTGCGTAATAGCTAAACGTCATTCCGTTGTGGTAGTTAACCACTATCACTGCCGTAATCTACGAATCCATTTCGTTGTGGTTGAGGTTATTTTTCTGGTTAATTTTAGAGAATTTTGGGTTAAATAATGTTAAAAATAATAAAATATTACAAGGTTTCGACATATAAAATGCTTATTTTGTAAAATTAAGCCATATTTTTTATTTTGTCTCATCTTTAAATTTTTACAAGTGACAGTTTTTAAAGTATTCCAAAAACTCTGGTAAAATCGATGAGTGGTAGTGTTAGTGGTTGTTAAATACTACCACAGCGGCTGTCAAAGTTGTCAAAATTTTAAGTGTTCCAAAATATCCCTACTCCTAAATTATTGACGAAATAGTTTAGAGTGACTAGGGAGCCGGCTAAATATTTTATTTTAAATACTGTACCAAAAAAAACATTGCTATACCTCGCTGTGCATAGCTTTATTGCCCGAGTAAATTAAAAGTAATACCGCTCATGAAGAGGACGATAAAAATGTCAGGTAGAGATGTTTATGGAAAGGACTAAATTGTTGCAACTGTATGTACATGTGTTCTGTGTAGGTACCATATTTTGTATTAAAAATAAACGTTCCATCCATGCATTTTAAGTTTCTACTGTGATATAAAGTGGAGAAAATATGGGAACAAATTCAGCTAAGAACGAAGTAGGAATTTTTTTTTGGGATATTAATAGAGAACTGATTACCGAAACATATTTTTCATTGGCGTTGCGTGATCGTTTACTTACACAATATAACCAAACCTTATTTATTTGTTTTTGCTGCATGCAGTTGTTATGGAAAATTAAAATGCAGCAATACTGCACAGCTATTAACTTTAATTAAACGTTGTAGTAGTAAAAAAGTAGGAAGCAAAAACTCAGCTTATTTTAATAAACTGTAGCGTTCCGACGGCTAACAAAAGTAAACTACGTTAATTTAAACTCATTCTAAATTCGCTTTTAAACGCAGTTTAAATAGAGTTTGAAAACAAATAACAACCTAAATATTCTGATATCCCGATTTTTTGGTGACCAACTTAAATATGGTCATCAGAGTAAACATAAAATATGGAGCAGTTCAGTGCAACTTGATGAAATGCTCCGTTAATCAGTAAAGCGGGATGCCATTAACTCTACTAAAATATTTATGGACCGTTCTATAAATATGATGATGAAACGAATACAGGACTTTAGTTAAAAATTTTCAAAAAATTATTACTATTACTAATTGACTTGAACAAGGTTGGTCTTGTTTTCGACTGGTAGTAAAAAATTTAATAATTAAAAAAGTGTTTTTTGACAATATATAGGGAGTCCCAAAAGTTTTAGTAGGTATAGACAAATATCTTCAATAACAAAAAAGGTGAAAAAATGCATTTTCATATTTCCCTTAGTATAAAAAATGCTAAGGCCGGTGGTATAACCTATTCTCAAAACGGTTTTGTCAAATTAAAAAACTATACACCCAGATATTTGTACTAATAGGTTACTTCCTTACTCGTCCATTGATGGAAATATTTTAAATAAATGAAAAACTTTTGTCATTCTCCACTGTTTTGAATTAAATTTTTACTTAACATACTTGGACAAAACTTAAGCTAAAAAAATCCAAGAAAACCTCTAAATAAAAACCAGAGCAGTGCTTGGTTCACCCATCAATTAGGCACAAGCCTGGTGTTAGCCAAACCCACGCACCTTAACAGAACACAAAAAGCACAACATAAAACTACGAATGGCTCACACCAGTAAGCAGATCACATGAGTCAGCAATTATATAGCTAAACATTTTTTAGGTGGTTAGGGTAAAGCGAAGGTACATAGATCAATTTACTGAATTAAGAAGCTCGTCAAAGGTTGCTCTACTTGCTGAATTAAATAACTTTTTTGTTTTCGCAAAAATAGCTATTTATTTTGAGCAAACATTTACACCATATATAGATATTAAATTGTAATTACTATTACAGAATAATTATATGCACTAATTGCATCATTCGTTTAAAATTAAACATGTACGGGATCAGGAAATGTTTACAGAAATATTAATGTTGTATTTTCCGGTGACGCTTTTAGTGATTTAAGCTTTAACCTCTCCTCAGAGTACCATCAAAAATTATGTTTTACTATAAACAAGAACGTTACCATTAAAATACTATAAGCTTCTCATGGCTGAACTATTAAACTAGGAGTAAAACTAATTTGTGCATTTGCTTACCTTTAAGATTTGCCAGGTTGGATTTATCCATCAGGTCCTTAAAATACAGGTACTTCGTTCAACATCATTAATTGTTATTTGGAAAGCAACATTTTTATAACCTTTAACCTATTCAGGACTCTTGGTTCCAACCACGATACACTTAATACGGTATGGCAATGAGCATCTTGGCAATACCAACACATGTGCATGGAAAAGGTATTAATTTTCCTAAATGTAATTTTGGTCCGCCGCACGTTTAATGTGTTTGTTGTTTGGCATAGGTTGACTTGCGTTTTTTTAAGTTGGATTTAGTTGATTTAGTTAAAAAATTTAAAAAAAAATGGCGAACGCGGATTTGGGGTCTTAAGGCCCCTAGTAGGTGCCTCCATACAGAATTTTTTATAATTTTAATTATAACAAAATGTTTTAAGTGTATTTTTTATAACAAAGAAATATTTTTTGTTTTTCGTTATTTTCTTATAACCTACCGTGCTGCTGCTAAGTGTAAATTATATTATCACAGTTTAAAAAAATGGTGCTGTAACGTACTTATCTATGTACAGTCCTTACACAATGGATACCTACCTATTTGGGGTTTCAAATTCAGAGATCTCAAGAATTATATATCTGTACTACATAAAATGTAAGTCCATTTTCGACCAAAATGAGATTGAGTTTATTTTAGTAATATGAAGTATTTAATGTTTTTTGTAATTCTGTCATAATTTTTACATTCAAAAACAGCGCACTTTTTCATTGTAATTAATTATAAATAAATTTTGACACTAAAGTAATCGTAATCAAACAAGAAAGTAAAAAAAAGTAGAAGGCAGTCTCTCAATCAAATCATATTCATTGGGGAGGGCAAGCGCATCAAGAATATTTCTGTTTTTTACGGTTTCAAATAAAACATGAGATGAATTAATCTACGCAGTGAACTCATTCTCTCAATCAAGCACGCTAATAAAACTTCGTGTTGACGTCAATGTATGATTGCGCGGAAGTCGACGGAATTTGGCATAAATAGTAGCATATCTTGTTAAGTGAATCGTGGTTCCAACCAACACCTTTTCAATTAAAAAGCCAGTTAACTCTTTTTCGATTTAGTATCCTTTAGCCTACTATACCAAACTGACAAAAAATCCATGGTTTAGCCGTCAATTTGGTTATAAAAATGGCGTCAACAGGAGGCTAAAGGAAACTGAATTGGTAGGAGTTAACTGGGTTTTTAGTTAGTTTAGTTTAGTATATTATAAACCTAGAGACTAAAGTGTTACTTACAATCCCGCGACGAAAGTTTGTAGTCCGACCATAAGCAGGGCTACAGTTCGCTAAGGGATTAAAAGGTTTATATACTATTTTATGCACTTATTAAAAAAATAGCTATAGACCACTTAACGGTATTCTAGTTTCGGGATGTCAACGCTATGGTCATAAACGAAAGTAATTCAGTTATTTTTGCTAAACGGTTTAGTAAAAAAGAAAGTCAAAAAGCATTTTTTCTTTTGAAGATGGACTTTAAAAGGCCCCTGAATAAGCCATTGCTGGCTTTCTTTCCCAAAAATCTCGTGATATCCATAAGAAACAGTTCTCTGAATATCGAACTAAATTTTTAATACGTTTAAAGTGAATTCTTTCTAATTAAATACAAAGTATAGGTTTTTAAAATCATTTTGTTGAAACAACTATAAACGATATACAATAATGAGCACTATTGTATATCGTTCATAGTTGTTTCAACAAAATGATTTTAAAAACCTATATTTTGTATTTAATTAGAAAAAATTCACTTTAAATCTCTTAGGGATTAAATTTGTTCTGAATCCCCAGGTATTAAAAGTATCACTTTTGTCACTAAAAAGAGGCATTAAAAAACTCTTATCTCTTCAGTGCCCTTTAGCCAAAGATTGCTGCCATTTTTATAACCAAATTGACTGGTAAAACATGGATTTTCTGTCAGGTGGGTGTCAATATGACCGCTATAGTAGGCTAAAGGATACTAAATCGAAAAAGACTTAACTGGATTTTTAGTTAAGCAGGTGTTGCGCTAGGTCAGTACAGTATTGATAAATGTGGTTCACAATAATTAAAGGATAATTTAAAAAACTCAGGCATGGCAATTTCGTTCCAAAATCGACTTCGAATCAAAACAAAACTCATTAAATAACAACGAGTATTATACTACGTTAATTTGACTGTAATCTCAAAAGTTTTGTCCAGTAATATTACCCTTAAACCAGTAAAACTATACATCGCAAATATGCACTGCTTAACACAGAGTAATTCTAAAGCTCATACATATTACCCAAGGGCATACGTACGTACAATATTTAGTTTTGCTTAGAATGTACACAGAGAAAAACATGTTCTTGGATTTTTGGTACTTTAAGTAGCAAGTTCTTCCTGATGTATGTATGTAATAGTTTGTGATTAAAAAGAAGAGAAAAAAAAATTAAATGCTTAAAAGGTTAATTGAGATTAGCAACCATTTCATGGATGTTTAAAATTGTTATGATTTTTTTATTTTTTTATCGATGTAAGACAAAAGAAACATTTTCCAAATAAAAGTAAACGTGCAAATCTAAAAATTATGTAAATTGGAACTATTTAAAAAGTCTCAAGGTAATGTTTCAAAACTTTTAATGTGCAAAATGGCAAATTACAGTTTTTAAGAAATTTATTAAAAAAAAACAAATACAAAATATTTGTTTCGGTATATGCTTGGTCAAATGTTTCAGTCCTTTTTGGGTCAGACATTAAAATGAAAAACTCAAGTAAATGACTTAAACGAAATTTTAGAATACTTATCTTCTTTCGATAAATATAAACGGATAACAAAAAATAAATGAAATAAATAGCGATTCGTTAGGTACATCAGGAAAAAAAAATGTTCTTTTTTAATTTCTGAAAATATAGAGAAAACCAGTTGCAGCAACTTACTGCATGAATTATCAAGTTACCACCTAAATCATAATTTTTTTTAAAACCAGATTTCGTTCCTGTAACTTAAGGTAAACTGTTATCGATGTATGGGTTGTTCAATCATCTTAAGATACACAATGACTTGAATGACTTCCTTAATAGAATGGAGTAAGGTTCCGACAAATAAAGGCTAGAGGTCTCGTGCTACAATATACGATGGTACACCATACAATTTAAACACTGTAAATCACGTCTTTTTACTCTTACTGAACTACTCTGCAAACCAAAACGAAAGCGGGACCTTTTCTGATCTCATTGATCTCCTTAATCCATTGCAGGAGAAAGTTTCATGGTCAAAGACGTGATATCCAGAGCTTGATATCGAAAGGCTTATTTATCATAGAGTGGGTCTAATGGTTGCCATAGCACGACACATCTCACGGTCTTTATTGAGTTTTTTGATGTCTGACACTTGGAGTTATATTATTTTTGCATACATTTTTGTAATACAAATTGTATTTTTTACTCTTACTTAACTACTCTGTAAACCAAAATGAAAGCGGGACCTTTTCTGATCTCATTGGAGTCACTATTCTTAATCCATTGCAGTAGAAAGTTTTATGGTCAAAGACGTGATATCCATAGCTTGATTTGGAAAGGCTTATTTATCATAGAGTGGATCTAATGGTTGCCATAGCACGACACATCTCACGGTCTTTAGAATAAACACGGTCTAGAAATTTTTTTATTTATCATAGAGTGGGTCTAATGGTTGGATATGCCATAGCGTGACACATCTCACGGTCTTTAGAATAAACACGGTCTAGAAATTTTTTTCCTTCGCCCACCTGATGACGACACAAAGATATCAGCATACTTTCTTTCTTGAGTTTTTTGATGGCACACTTGGCGTTATATTATTTTTGCATTCATTTTAGTAATACAAATTGTACTTGTTCACTTTTTCTTCTCTTCTGGCCCTAGCTAAATACCCTATGCTGCTTTTATGGCTCATCATTAAATAATGAAAAAACCAAAAAGAAAAGACACCTTATAGTTTTAAATTTGCAATCAGATTTATTGCATATAGTATGCACAACAAGTCTTTCTTTCTAAATAACAAACTAATCACTCTCTCAAAAATGCCTGGCAAAAATGAGGTACCAAATAAAATAGCTAGCGCATAGTTTGTGATTAATAGAAAAAATAACAACTACATAACCTAACTTCTGAACTACGAGGACGAACTAACTCCAACCCATCCGATGAGTTTCTTGACGGAATCGATTACCAACTAATGATCTTAATTTCTATTTGGTGAAAGATCAACTCATGCAGGCCAAAAATAAGTTGTATTCACTTACACACAAAGTTATAATAAAAGTTACAAGCAAAAAATAAGTCTTACATCATTTAAACAAAAAAAAGAAAAATCCGAAATCTTCATTTTTAGTTTTTATTTTTCAGCGCCCTTATTTTCAAATCTGTCAAAAAACGCTAAAAACTTTCTAAAGGCACTTTTTTAAGATCTACCTAGTGAGAGGTCCGTTTTCGAGACTTGACATTTCAGTGTGACAGGAGCACTGTCAAGTTCATTTTTTCTTATGGATACATGCTTTTATTCTTCTGCCATTTGGTTCATAAAGGATTACAGATAACATTTTGCAACCTTATTTTGAAAAGTCACCTGACGTTTTGGGTTTATTGACCATCATCAGCACAAATTTAAGTTTTACTTTTAACTTACTCAAGATATTTTGCTACAACCAAATAACTTTACCTAATATTTTAAAAATACGTTTTTTTTTTCTTTGTTTTTTAATTTTTGAATTTGGGCTGATAATGGTCAATTAGTTCAAAATATCAGGTAATTGTCAAAATAAAGTTGTAAAATATCTGTCATCCTTTATGAACCAAACGGTAAAAGAAAAAAAGCATGTGTCCATAAGAAAAAATGAACTTGATAGTGCTCCTGTCACACTGAAATGTCAAATCTTAAAAATGGATATCTCATTAGGTAGATCTTAAAAAAGTGTCTGTAGAAAGTTTTAAGCGTTTTTTGAGAGCTTTAAGAATAAGGGCGGAGAAAAATAAAAACTATAAATAAAGATCTCTTCAAAAATGATATATCAGCCAGCATATTGTAACGCGTCATAGCTGAACCTATTTTTTTAACAATATTGTTAGACTTGCTCTTCTTTTCTGTCTTACCAAATTTGGGCTTCTTCGCTTTAATAGTTGATGAACAGCGCCTTTTAGTATGATATTTTTGCAATGTGTTAATTTTACTGGGTTATTTTTTAAGGTCATGCCGCTTCAAACTGCATCAAACTCTAAAGATCGAATTTGGCATATATGCCTAATACTTTGAGGTAATGTTGAAGTTGGACTGACAAAACCTCGAGTTATTAAGATTTTTTGAAAAGAAAATGGCAAATATCTTGTTTTTTGCGATTTTCAAGGTCATTTAAGGTCGTATGACCTTGAAAGTGAATTTCTTGGAATCCGCGTTCTCTAATTATATGGAATCGAGGATAATCATGCCCCGGTTACGAAAGTTGTATCTTAAATGATTTTTGAGCGCCATCTTGAAAGATGACGTCATATAAACTTCTTCTACACGGATGCGAACCAAATACCCGGTAACACTTAATTGTGTCACTGAAGAGCTATCAATTCCACATCGTCACAAAACTCCTTCATTCAAAATCCCACGGAATAGAAATTATCGACATATGCCCCTACACTAAAAAGTTTCAATGTATTTTTGAAATCGAGGTTGGGATCTAAAATCCACTCTTTGCACTCCTAAGTTTTCACTAGAACACTTGCACATACAATATTTTTAAGTTAAAAAAATTGGTGCTAGAGAGCACGGATAGTCCACCATACGATCAATTATTTTATGTTGATAGAAAATGAAAATATCTCGTAGGTCTGAAAGATTTGAACCTTAAGACAAAATTTTTGGGTAATATTTTTTCAAATCGGAAATTAAAGCTCCCACGAATTTTATAACAAAATTTGTAGTCCATATTCATGGAAACTTAAATCTGAAAACCGTATATCGCTACTTGCTTAAGTTACAATCTTTTTAAATATTTTATACCCCTTTTCCCCCTTTCAACTCCCTATCACCCTACCCAAAAGTTAATCAGTTCATGGTTAGCCGATAGAGGATTTTCTTTTTCAAATTTCATTAAAATCGATTAAGGCGTTCTTGAGATATCGTGTATACAGTCAGACAACAGACAACAGACCGACGTACAGTGGAACGAGCCCATATCAAATGTTAGACATTTGCTCAAAGCCATTTTAAAAAATTATTCAAAATAAATATGGGGTCTTGCGAAGAATTGTCTGGTGATTAAAAAAATGCTCTTGATTTTTTTTATTTTTTGGTCTATTTTTTATTAAGAGAGGTTTATTTGGAGAGATGGTCCTAAAAAAAATTTGCCCAATTTGCCCGAACCTAGAAAAATATATTTTTTAAGTTTCTGGCGCTTGATGTATATAGTATAGAGGAGCAGAACTTAGTCTGCTAGATCGTTCTTAGTTGGTAACCGATTTTTAATGCTGGTGAATAAATTGATATGTATGTCATTACTTTCTGATAAAAAAAAAAAAAAACATTTGTCATTTTTACACCCATAATATATTGCCGAGTTTTAACGATTTTAGGACTATTTTAATACTGGAAAATATCTTAAAATACCTATTAATTTAAAGTGTCAATCTTAATCTTATTACACGATCTAAGTCAGTAAGTTAAAAATACCTGGCACTTACTCAAGTCTACGGAAAAAAAATCTGCAAGGTTTACTATTAAAAAGTATTAAAAATTTTGTACTTTTTGTATCCCCCCTGTATATATAATTTTTAAACATTCACTTATTATAATTTTAATGAGCAAATTATCATTTGCTAACGTTTTATTTGAATTTTTCACATTGTTTATATTAACTACCCTTTTATTTTCAGTGTTTTATAATCCTATATTTATTCAAATTTTTTATATCTTTGCTGTATACTATTGCTTACCTAACACTTTACCAGCTCACAAAATTTGACAAAGTTCCGATAAATAGTTTTCGAGTATTAGCTCATGTCCAAAAAAATACCCATTTCGTTCCACTGTGCGACGGACCGACAGACAACTTTTTTTCTTCGTCGATTAAGGTGTTTTGGATCCTTAGTAACTCATTTTTGATAAAATTAAGAAAAGTCAAAATTTCACGATTTTAATAGTCCCCCATACCATATTGGTATGGCGGAATAAAAATGATTGGATCAATATAAACAAAATTATGTGGGGTTATGGGAGCCGAATGTTTCAATGCGAATTCCTAATAATTTCAGAGAGCCAGTAAAGTTCCCTTGGTTCTTTGATAAACTCGGGGTAAGGCCCGCACAGCGATAGGCCATTTTCAGCGAGCGACCGCACACTCGGAGTGGTTTTATGCATATCTTTTTTGTAGTAATGTTTCTAAAAACACATTTTTGAAAGGTAAACATAACCTCAAATATTTTCTGTCAGAAAGTTTGTTGACGATTACTAAAGAAACGGGGGCTTTAGGATAGTTGGGGTCTTTTTATCAAAGGGCGCTTTTCTTATATTGATTTCTCAATAAGCATATAAATAAGCATAATAAGTTTGACCACATTTCGCTTTTACCGACTAGAGAAGGAAACTCTTACCCTAAAGGACTTTGTATAAGGGAGCCGTTTAAATTTGTAACAATTCTCATGACTTGGAAATCGAAATAAGAAGCATTAAGAAGGATCTGCAGCAGAATCTTTACAGCTTTAAACTTATAATAGACACTATTTCCAAATTTTAGCAAACAGGACAGAGACTACAAGACCAAAACCAGGCAAATGCATTCCTTACAATTCCATACATAAAAGGAGTATCAGAGAAAATGCGAACAGTAGCGAGCAACTTTAATATTAAAACAGCTTTTAAATTTAATAATACAATTCAAAGCCTTTTTAGTAAAAAAAAACCGGAGACCAAACAAAATAAGGAATACATTTACCAAGTTCCTTGTGAGTGTGGTGAATAATATAAAAGTGAAACAAAAATTCCACTATCTGTTAGTCTTAAAGAACATCAGACGAATACCCAAAGAGGTGAAACAACGAAATCAGGAATCGCCGAACCGCATGATCAAAACAACACCGAATGAAGTGGACAGAAGCAAAGAGTCACACTGGAAGAAACGAAAATTCCTTGAAGCTGCCTTTATTGGGCAGAACGAGGGTATTTTCAGTAAACCAAGTGTTGAAATTTCAAATATTTGGAAGCTCCTCCTTTGGCGGAGCCAACTTCTTAAATTTCACGGTTGAGTGATTTCCCATAGTATATAAGTACGTAGCCTTAGGAATAGATTGTAGTTTGCATATGAAGACGATCAGAGATTGTACCGATCGAAACGTCGTGTATAATAAAATATAGACAATGAAAGTCGGAAATACAGAGCTAATTACACTTATTTTTGTTTTATAAAAATCTAAATTTTTACTAAATTTTACGAGAAAATTAAAACTAGAAAAAGTTACGCTAAAAACGTACGTTCAAACATTAGATTAAAGTAAGTATTGCAACACATCGGTATACCTTACTAATTCGAAGCAAAGCGAAAATACACTGCATTTTTGACCATGCCATGTTTCGAACGATGCCTGCTTCTTTGACGGGCGCGATGACAGAACCGCTGATTCCACTCGTTGCGTAAGGAGGGATGTACGTAACGTCATCACACCCTTCAAAAAAGCGGGCATCGTTCGAAACATTGCATAGACAAGTCTTGGCTTTATTTCGAAAGCTTTACGTATACCGACACCGATGCGTTGAAATACTCACTTTAATTGCCTATTTACTATTAGTTAGGCTTTCTGATAAATTTTTAAAATCAAATGTTATAGTGGGTAGCAAATGTCAGTTGCGGTATTTATAGTTGGGGTTGATAATGGTAATTTTATATTTTTGCGCTTAGGTTACTATCTTTTTAAGTAGCAATTTTTCTCTTCGATATTTTCGGTTCATAAATTTTTAAGATTAGGATTGCTGGGGTTCATAAAACAAGTCGATAGATTTTAAGACGCTAAATTCTTTATGAAAATCTATAAATTCCGTGGTAAGAATCGTAAATTTTGGCTCAAAATAAGCTATAAATTATAGTTCCGCATTTGAACTGCACCCTAAATGTCAAATTGATGTAGATTGTGAACGCTTTATTAAGTAAGAGAAAAAGTTAATGGAAAAATCATTTGGTAAGTTAAAATTTGATTTATGATTTATTAAAGACTCATTTTTAACAACGGTTAACGGATGATCTATTCTTTTTTTGTGGTAAAAATTACATTTTAAGTTATTTAAAATTTTATTACTATAAATCGCAATTTTAATGTTATTTATAAAAAATATATATATTTATGTAAAATGTTCAGTTTGTCCAATATTTCAATTTTTAATATAATTTGCGGGAACTAAATAAAATGCGCGGCTTTATTGTTATATAAAATTATTAATATATGAATTATTATGTTTAGCCGCAGCCACAATTATTTTCATTCATTTCATTATTTATTACTCCGTAGTTTGACATTATTATATTGTTTTACCTGTTGCATACCCTCATAGTTAAGTTTAGCAATAAAAGGACACAAGTCCAAATATATTTGCATTTATAAAACAACGGTAATTCAATTATGGTGGGCGTAATAATTTGCAGGCACGCACGTCTTTTCCAACAAAAAATGACAGAAAAACTGCTTTCAAGATGTAGCCTACTTTTTTATGATGTCTGATTTTGTAGGTACATTTGCAAACGGCAGCTCTAGTGTTTTTTTCGGAAAGCTGGGATGTAGGTTCTTTTGAACATTTTTGTAAGTTGTCTTTTTCTAAACTGAATGGACGCCACTCGTTTTTTTTATTTCAACTATATGTGGTTTGTTTTATAAAAAACGAGAAAAAAACAAAACTTAATTTATGTTGTTGAGTATTGAAAACAAGTTTACTGAAAACATGGTGGTAAGAATACAAAAATAAAACATCTTCTTTTTTTTAACAAATGGAAAAACCGTTGTTTTATTTCATGAAAAATAAACCATTGAACATTGAATGAAAAAATAAGTAGGAAGACTCACTAATTCTTTGTGTTTGTAGTTTTAAAGAAAATTAGAACACCCAAAAATAAATGCCAAATTAGCAAAGATTTTTCGTGTAACTATAAACAAACTGCCATGAAGAGGGACACCTGGATTATGGCCATAAATCAGGGTTAGGGTAAAAAAATATGTCATTCATATCCTTGCCAAAAGGTTACATGTTCTAGTTTAATAATTTATGGGTTTATGTTTAATTTTATGTTGAAAGAAAGTTTTTAGTTTACTAATTTTATGGGTTTATGTTTAATTTAATTCAATTGAAGAAAGTTTTAATTACTTAATTAAAATTAACCATGAGTTTTGACGGCAGGAGACTTCCTTGGAGACATGTTACTTTGGGGTCATATTATGACAAAAAAAAATGATTTGGAAAGATCTTGCCTGGCATTAAAAATCCATGCTGTCTGTAGGGTAGCCAGAAAACCCTTCAGTGGAGACTTGAAGTTATCTACAGGCTGATGCTTGGTAGAACTCCTGGAGCAGGCAGGCAGTGACTTTTAATAAACTACAGCCAGAGGCTTGAAAATCAGAGGCGTGATGTAGCCGGAAGACCCTATGTACAAAAAGTTCATTAGAATTTTTTGTCCATGTATAAAGAAATTTTGATAGTTTTCTTACCTCTTAGATGGAAAATTCCCTTCACTTTTGATCACCCATTGTTACTACTAACGAAAGTAGCTAATCTTACAGATCCATTATAAATGGGAAATTGGGAAATACGTGTCCACGATGTTTCAGGTGGACCGGAAAAGTGAAAAAGAATATGACAGTCCTAACCCCGAAGTCAGCTGATTTTTAAAGGAGAATATGGTAACAAACAAAATTGGGTTCGTTCCGAATTAACTCAATTCGGTGCACTCAAGGTCAAAACCAGATGGAGCAATTTTATTTAAAGGCTGTTTTCACGAATGATCAACATCTACTAGAAATTTATATACGAAAAATATTTATTCAAATGGCCAGAAAAATAAAAATGCTACAAAGATATGTCATAAATACAAGTGTCAAACTTGTTACACTTTGTAAGTAAACCAGTTGAATGTCCGAAATATGTAAGACAAAAAAAGCATTACATTTTTAAATGTTTTCCATTTTTTTAACGGTTTGGGCTATAAAAAAATTAATAATTTAAGAAGATTTTATTTAATTTTAAATAAAAAGTTATAAATATAATTTTATTTAATGTTTTTACGACAGAGTGGTTACATTTTAACATAATGATATATAAATAGAGAAGCTAATGCTCTATGATCAGAGGCGGTCCTAACCGGGGTCTAGTGGGGTTTAGACTCAGAATTGTCTCTGCTGAAAATATTTAATTTTGAACACCGTTACTACTGGGGCAGCGATGGATTTTGCAATTATAAACTTACAGAATGGACCTACAATCTCGTCCATAATAACAACACACGTAATAATACATCGAATCAGAAATTTCATAGCGCTCCATAATTTTGTCATATTATTAAATAAGCACCAGGGCTATTTGGTACAAAACCTGAGATAATATTATCTATTATCTATTATTTATCTCATCCGTTATAAAAGCGGATTGATTTTTATCTGATTAATGGGCGAAAATTGCCCGCTCAGAAGGGGTGGTTTTCACCCCCCAAAAACTGTCATTTTCATATACAATTTTTGATTTCTTAGTTTTATTATTTTTTGTAAATTTGTTCGGTAAACAAAATCACAAAGGATATATTTACGGACTAAGAGAAAAGAATTTATTTGTTTGGGTCTTATGGTAAAGTTATGATGGTAATTTGTGGCTTAAAATATTTTAGCATAATTCAAGGGATAACGTTTTTATTGTGTTCAAAAAAAGTACTGCCAAAAAAATTTTTTTTTCTCTGTTAAAATAAATAGTAGTTTTCACAACTTGTGGCTAAAATAGTACGAGTACGAGTAATAAAACGAGCGCAGCGACTTATTTAAAAACGCGCGTAAAAAAGCACAGTTTAGCCGCGAGTTGTAAACACTATTTTTTTAAATACCTTTATCAGAATATCCAAGAAAAACAGGAAAATGCTTTTAAAAATCTCGAACGAAGAGCACTTCTCGCAGCACACCATCTTTACACTATAAAACAAGGTGGCTGGTAAATGAAATAACAATCGTTTCCATAGCGATGTGCCTTTCTACGTGGTGATGTTCAGTGTTGCGCCATTTTAATCTTTGACAGTTTGATATTTTGCCGATTTTTTTAAGTTATTTTTTCGTAAATACTTGGTGAAAACTGGCGGAAATGGCTTAATTTTTAGGCAAGAATAATTAAATTTTTTTAATATTACTACTTTCCGCTATTTCTCTTTAATTTTGGGTAAAAAACGGATAGAAATCTTTTTTTGCACCCGTGATCATTTTTGCATCGGTAACCAAAAAAGCCATGCTTTACTTTTCTGCAGACAGTTACCAAAATCATGTTTTTGATAAAGGTATAAAAAAAATATTTAAGGTTGTTGAAGAGACACAGCAGGCTATAAAAGAGTATTTTAGAAAATAAAAAAATAATTTTTATTTTGCCATTGCTATGCAAAAAACAGCAAATATTGTAATTGTTCAAAGCGTTAACTGTGTAGGACATAAAGTTGCCTGATTTATTCTATTTTTTCAATTATATAAATATAAGAATAATTTTCTAGAATTAACATAAAATACACTATGTTTTATATTATGCATGTATTTTTTAAAATATTATTAGCCAAAAACAATGCGTTTTTGATTATATATTTATTTAGACAATATCTTTGAAAACATATTTCAATATAAGGCAATAAAATATTTTTAATTTGCCATAATAATTAGGTTTTTCAAAATATTATTGTTTCTAAGGAACTTTTAAAAAAATATCCCGATTCAAATTTTCCAAAAACTGATAACAGGGGCCAATAAGTATATATTTTCTGAACAAACAAACACGCTGGGATGGAGAAAGATTAATCAGAAAATCTTCTCTCAGGTTTGTTTCATTACAAAACTGACCTCGTACACTAACGTAGAAAAACACCAAATGCACTCTATTTCATTAGTCAGTATCTCAGAAAGGCACCATTTAAACAGGTAAAATTAAAAACAAAGTGTAACTACACGAACTTAAATCATACATTTCTTACTAACCCACTTTTGCAAGTATTTTTCATTATCTCTTATTAAGTTCGGGACACAATGCTGTGGCGTTGCACAGCGGGCGATTTATGAATTATGTTGACTTTTACTGGATTATGTGTGCGAGCTTCGTCCTTTGAAAAACGAGCCAAAATACGTTTATGGTTTAAGTAAAAAGGGAATTTTGTGGGTTTTGCGTTTTTCATCCGGTAAAATAAGAATTAAAAGAGTAAATTAGTAATTGCTTGCAGTTAGAGAATGTACAATAAGATATTTTACTCACGACCAACCCATAATACTAGTTTAACGAGCGTCCTAACACGACTGTAATGGACCATTTACGCTCCTAGGAAAATCATGAAGGTTAGACGTAAATCGTAAGACGGCGCAGAAATAAAAATTAAATTATAAATTTACAAACTTTATAAATTTACAAAATTTCACAAAATTTTCAAAATTAAAAAAAAAACATAAAATTTTAAAAATTCTCAAAATTCAATAAAAAAAGTAAAATTTCTTAAAATTTTTAAAATTCCAAAAAAAAATCAAAAATATTTTTTCTTGTAAAGAGTAATGTTGCATAAATAATACAAAGTATGTACTTAGAAGTGTTTAGATGTGGTATTTTTAATCATTATTGATATTTATAATGAGATTTTCATTGGTCGTAGTTACAGTATAGTACACTAACTCGCATGTTATAGTAATTACATTCTTGTTATGTAAACTTCTATTATATTACTTAAAATGTAATACCAGCGACTGCGTAGTAATGGAAGAAAAGTAAATTAGATAAGGATAACGACAAAATATATTAAGATCATAACTGGAATAACAAGACTTCTGCAATGTCGGAGTTGCAAATAAACTGTATCGGCCCTATACCTTCTCAGACAAGAATATTACCAACAAGTGACTGCTCACGCGCCGCGCTTTATGTGAAAACTAACCGTACATCAAATAAAATATCTGGGTAACATTTCTCTCATGCTGTAGTCGCAAAATATCTACTTATATGAGTGTAATTTTCTATGCGAGTCTAAGGTATGCTATTTAATATTAGTTTTCAAATTGTTTTAGTTTAATTTATGTTAAGTTTAGGATAGTTAGGTGTTGTTTAAATTTAGTTTGTGAATTCAAAGGCACATTACTACTACTAATGACATTGTGCCGATGTCCAGGCTGCGGCGACTGTGTTTGTTGCGTATGCATCCTATTATGAATATTTGATGTTTTTACACTTTTAATTAATAGGGACAGTTGCGGTAAATTTTTTGTAATCATTATTCGTCACAACCACAATTTTTCTTTTCACAACTAGTGGCTAAAATAGTGCTTTTTTACAACTTTTATCAAAAAATCCAAGAAAATCCGGAATATATTATACTTTTAAAAATCTCAAACGAACAGCACTTCTCACAACACACCATCTTTACACTATAAATCAAGGCGGCTGGTTAATGAAATAACAATGGTTTCTATAGCGATATGCCCTTTAAATAAATAAATAAAGACATAAATAGATAAAGACGACATAAATTACATTTTTAAAATCGTGCTTTGCTTAACTACATAAAGTAGAACAAAAATAAGGAAGGATATGGCAGCAAAAACTCTTAAAATAAGTACATAAAAAATTATTTTGACAAAAAGAATATATGAGTAAACATTCAATTTTCAAATCGATATTTTACAAAAAAATTTAATTTGATAATGGACAAGTTTTTAAAACTATTAGGTAACGAATAATATAATATAACTCTTTAAAAAGCAGTACGATATCTAGGAATTAAAAAAAAGTTATAATTTCTTAAATTGGTTTGAAGACGGTTATTTTAGCGTATTACAAACTTTTCTTTGAGAGGGGAAGGGTGGTTACTTGTAATTAGGTGATTAGTGAAATTTGCCAAATGGAGATTCCTACTTTTTTCCATTTTTAACCAAGTCAACTCTTTTATTTTTAGGGAAACATGATCATATTTCCTTAGACTAAAAATAAGTCTACAAGAGCTTTTTTGAATTCTAGTCTTACATTCGAGATCTAGACATGGGCCATAGATAAAATCGCAGTAGTTAAAATTTTATAATACCAAGCTTTCGCATAAATTGCATTTTAAAATTTTATTTAAAAGCTGTTTATTTGAATAAATGAGGTTAAGATTAATAAATGCTTGAGTCTAATATAACTCCAAGATTCCTAGTAGAATCTGCAATTTGCTAAGGGACATTATTAATTTTAACACTAATTTGATATGGTTTCTTCTTCTTTTTTATTTTTTGTTCCAAAAAAAGTACATGAGACTTATTATAATATATATATAAGGATAGCTTGTATATGTTTTTTAAAATCATTGTTGATTTGCAACTCCGCACTTTGATCATTTATAATATCAAAATGATTATATAGCTGTTTGTTATCAGCGTAGGTCTGGGCTCTGCAGTGGCGTATAGATTTTAAGATGCTGGTTGTATAAATTAAAAAAAGTAGTGGACCCAAGACGCTACCCTGAGGAACGCCAGACAATATACTTATCTAAGAAGAAGTTTTTCCATTATGATTAATACTCTGAAACCTGTCATTTAAATATATTTTTGAAAAACAATGCGAGATCGTCAAATCCATAATATTTAAGTTTGGCTAACATAAGTTTATGTTCAATGGTGTCAAACGCCTTGGAAAAATCTAAAAATATTAGTGCGGTAATACCTATCATAAGCCCCAATTATATCTCCAATTACTTTTGCTACGGCTGTGGCTGTGGAATACTCTTTTCTAAATCCACACTGAAAATTAAGAAGAATACTGTCTACTGTCAGGTAATAATAAACCTGTTTGTATAAAACTTTTTCCAAGATATTTAGCAGCTGGTAAAATATCTGTTATACGTTAATCGGAATACTCTTTAGGATTAGTTTTTTTTTGGTAAAGGTTTTCCCACAGCAACGCGCCATTTTTGAGGACAGTAGCATTGTTCAATACAAGAGTTAATTATATGAGTAATGTAAGGATCGATAAAGGGACTACAATATTTAATCATGCGAGCAAAAATGACATCAACGCCATAGGCATTAGAACGCAGACATTTTAATTTTTAACAGTTTGGTATTTTGACGACGATTTTAAATGATTTTTTCGTAAATCTTGGTGAAAACTGGCGGGAATCGCTTAATTTTTAGGCAAGTGTAATTAGCTGTTTTCAAAAAGACGAACAGAAATCTTTTATTGCACCCGTGATAAAAAAAAAAGTTTTTCTGCATCGGTAGCCAAAAAAGCCATGCTTTTGTTATCTGCAGACAGTTACCAAAATTATGTTTTTGACGAAGATATAAAAAAAGTGTTTTTGGGGATCAAGACGGGATAAAGAACAAATTAATCTTTATATGTATATAAAAGGACGGTCATGAGCTAACAACTACCCACCCATAGCTTATACCAGTTGACAAACAAACATGAAAATTGGGATAGTTTGAGTTTTTAATCTAAGCGCTCACTATGAAAAGATTTTATTTTAATTTTACCTTTAAGGAAGTAAAAGTACAAAAGCGAAAAGCAATAGAAATCTAAGAATTGATATAGACACTCTACTATTAGAACAAGCAAATACGAGTTTCCGCATTTTTTTAAATTTTGAACGTGGTTAAGAAATTACAGGGGGTACAATTAACTCATAATTACTTGGTGTTCCAAAGCAATGAACAGCTAAAAATTAGCATTTGGGTTCCTCTTTAGAAGTTAGGCAATAAGTGTTTTTTGGATTTTCGTCTTTTTATACAGGGGCGGCGGTTGAAATTACCCCCCTATATCCGATAAGTATTTTAATCCTTCAAAATATGGGTTGTTGGGTATTAAAGGAAATGGAGTCTGGAATCTAAGGCAGTGTTCTTTTTTTAATAATAATAATTTAGAATGGAAGAAGAAGGATTTGATCAGATTTCAAGAAACATGAAGTTTAAAGCTCCTCAAGAGGGAAGAGGGTAACATATCTTTTATTTCGTTCAGAGTTGGCACTTAGGGGTCTAGGATTGTGAATTTTTAATCAGATTTGAAAGAACATGAAGCTACCAGGTTCTATCTTAATTTTTATTTACCTTTAAAAATGGATGTTTGTGTTGGCGCCTTTAGGCACATAGAACATTTCTAAGTGATTGCGTTTGAGTTGCTTTTTTGGAGGTATTTTTGAGACAAAGACCCATGACCATTCACCGCTTAGCAGCTGTTATGCGAGATTCGTCTGTAAGTCTGTCCAATTTTGTTTAAAATTAATACAACTAAAAACAGGATGTATAACTTGGACTGCATAAAATTTATTACATCAAAACCATAAAGAAAAATTTCGCAGCATTTAGAGCTAACGGTTTTGATAAAAATTTCTGAACCGGCCTTAGAAAGATAAACTTACTTACTTACTTACTTACTTACTTAACCTTTATTGTTTCTATAACAAGAAGTTCCTAAGGAAAAAAGAAATAATTAAAAATAAAAAAAAATAGATAAAAAAAAAACCATCAAATTTAACAGTGAAAAAACTTAATAAAGCCACTTAGCAGAGTCACTATCAAAAATTTCTAAATAAATAATTTCAGGACCGACATAATTAAATTGTTAACAACAGTAGTAACATTGTTAATAGTACCAAGCAATTTAGAGCAAAAAAAAGAGAAAAAAAAAACAAAAAACAATCTCAAAAGAAAAAAAAAAGAATGATAAACAAAAAAAACCGACTTAGAAAAACAAGGTTATAAGTTGGACGCATATTTTCATAATTACTTTCTATTCGATTATAAAGACATTCGGTTTGCTCTTTGCTCTTGCTTTGCGAAAAAGTGTAGTCTCTCCTCCATTTTCACTGCAATACTCAAACAATTATTAGAGCGACCAAATTGTATATAGGAAAGTGCCACTTTTGACTACTACCGGTGATTTAAAAAGACAAAACAAAGCTTACGTTGCATGCTGCCTTCAGTTTGGATACCTGGTTCACTTTTCCGGGCCCATTGCATCTCGATAAGTGTTTGATTTCTAGCATAACTTTTGAAGGGCCTAACCGATTTTCATTATTCTTATTATATTCGATTCAGGGCCGCTTTCCCGTTTTAGTAAAATATATATTTTCTCTCACTTTCACGGCAATACCTTAAACACCATTAGAATTTCCAAAATGTATATAGGTAATTGCCATTTTCCACTAATACCGGTGATTTAAAAAGACAAACCAAGTCGATGTTGTATGCTGACTTCAATTTGGATACCTAGGCGACTTTCCGGGCCCATTTTATCCCGACAAGGATTTCATTTGTAGCATAACTTTTAAACAGCTCAACCGATTTTTATAAAAATTACTTTTTTTTGATTCAAGATGCTTTTAGTTTGGTCTTTTTTGTTAAAAAATATACTATCCCCACCACTTCAATCAAATTAAAAACATAAAAGCCGTCACTTTGATCTTATACGGGTAAATATGAAAAGACATGGCGAAGTCGAAGTTCCGTGCTGTCTTTAGTTTGGATCCATTGGCTACTTCTTCGGGCCCATTTAAAAAATAAAAATGCCAAGAGTTCGCGGTCGCCAACCATTTCATCATTTAAACGACTTTGAGAAAGGACGCATCATGAGCATGAAAGAGGCTGGTTTTGGTTTATGGGAAATTGCAAGAAGGGTTAATGCCAATCCATCAACAGTGATAAGAGTGTGGAGAAGGTGATCCAATGACGAGACTTATCGACCTCTCGAAAGCATTCGACACCATTTCGCATGAGATCTTACTGGAAAAGCTGGAGAGGTATGGCCTGCGCGGAAATGTTTTAAATCTTCTTAAAAGCTACTTGACCAACAGAAACCAATATGTAGAGATTGACGGTGTCAGAAGTGATTACGAAAAAATAAACTATGGTGTACCGCAGGGGACAATTCTGGGTCCCTTGCTTTTTACTTTATATGTAAACGACTTGCTTAAATTAAAAACCATCGGAAAAATAATAAGCTTTGCTGATGACACCGCGATTTTCTACAAGTCAAAATCTTGGGAAGACCTTAAACTATTAGCGGAAAATGATTTTAAAACAATAAGATCTTGGTTGCAAAAAAACAAACTAACTTTAAACTACGAAAAAACAAAATATTTGCCTTTTGCAATTTATAAAAATGCTTTACCCGAATTTAATTTACTAACAATAGAAAATAAAGAACAAATACCAGAATCAAAATCTATACAATATCTAGGAGTAGTAATTGATAGACACTTAAAATGGGATCTGCAAATAAAAAATGTGGTGAAAAAAATCCGGGGATTACTACCTAAATTTCGATATCTCAAGGAATTTCTGGAGGTAGATCAACTTAAATCGCTTTATCTGTCTCTTGTACAATCTCATCTCTTATATGGGATTCTGGGATGGGGAGCGGTAGCAGACTGCCACTTAACAACTCTTGAGAGTACGCAAAAATGGTTTCTTAAATTAATTTATGGCAAAAGAAGAACATATCCTTTGGACCAGCTTTTCCAGGAAACACAGATTCTTGATATTAGACAACTGTACTGCTTGGAGCTGCTTAAAAACATACACAAAAAGAAAATAAAACTTACAGAAAAAGTGTTAACATACAAAACCAGAAATAAATCAAATGTTGAATATGTTCAGGCTTCCAAAACAATAACGCAACGTTCAATCAAATACTTTGCCCCAAGAATATTAAATAACTTGCCTACTGACTTCAAAAATATACTAAAATTTAGTGTTTTCAAAAAATTAGTCACAAATTGGATAAGAGAAAGTAGAGAGATGTGTAACAATCTAATTAACTTAAATTATATTAGGTAATCAGAAGTAAGATGAAGGTTCTCTAAGATTAATTTTATATGTAAAATCTACCTACTCTAAAATTTTATCATCAATTCGAACTGCTGTGAAAAAAAAAACTATTTATCTAAATAATATGGTAAGTCAACAAGCGTGTTTATGCTTTTAAGACATTTTTGTGCGCTTATTTTTGCATTTTATTTATACTAGGATTGTAAAATGTTTCTTTACTAAAATAAACGTATTATTTATTATTTATTTATTATAGACGTCGTGCAGGCTCTGGACGCCCTAGTTTATTACAAGGTCGTGATTTACGGCATCTTAGACTTCTTGCTCTCAGAAATCAACGGGACAGTATAAGCCAAGTAAAACTCGCTGCGTATTTGATGACATCTTCACGTTAGCAACATGCCGCAGACGTTAGACTATGTAGGTTAGCGTCATGTCTTAAAGTTATGCATGCCAAAGACGTGACCTTGATGAAAAAGCTCAACGATAGACCGCAGAGATTGGACTTTGGTGTCTGTATTCGAGCGGTACAGGTAAAAGGAAGACAGAGTATTGCACTATATTCCGCGTTTGCGCGTACGTCCTATGACCAAATTAAAGTGTCTAATATCTGTTAATTAAAACTAGTACTCTATGAACTTCTGTTGTCTTTTTGTATCTATTTATCTGTTTTTATTTTAGCACGTAATTTTTTCAGCCCCTTGTTACAATAAGTATTTATATACCGTCACATGAGCTTTTGTTAATTGTTGTACATTAGACAATAAGTATTTACTTATAAAACTATGTTAGCAATTATTTGCTTAATTAAAGCTAACAACTATTTGCGATTTAACTACTGATAATTCCTTTTTCACTTTAAATAACATCAGTAGTCTCGCGTGACAGAAGAATATTACACAAATTTTTGTTATCTCACTATAAACATAAGTAGGTGTAGTAATTTAGAAAACTAGCATCAATGTGTAGAAATACGTAGATTGGACGTAATTTTAAATAATTTAGTTAAGTTGGCGTATAGAATCGATCGATATACAGAAAACACATTTTATAATATGCCTTCCATTTATAGACACCTTTGGGTTCACATGTCACAATCTATTTAAAGGAGAGGGGGTACTTTGTGACACTACTTTAAAAAAAACAAAGTTTTAAATTTAAAATCTATTTTCTAATTTATCTAATCTAATTTAAAATAATTTATGGGTAGGAACAATAATATTTATTTTCTGTACAGTTTGGTGGGTTTAAGGTCACGAGAATGAAAAACAAATTGAAATTTACCGACTCTTCGATTTATTTTACATCATCTTCAGGGTTTGTAAAATAAAATACGAGAAATAAATAAATGAGAGAAGCTAGTTTAACCTGTTAATTTAAAAGTCATTATTGCTTGTTTCTATATGACACGGCTAATAAATTTCTTTAATTTTTTTCCTTCCCGCAGGATCAAAACAGGAATAAACAATACGAAGATTAAGAAAAGAAGAAAAAGGAATGCATGTTACAGTGTGTATGTATGAGTATAAATTTATAAATTAAAGCGGTTAGTAAAATGGGTACTTACATTTGGGTTATTTTCCAGTGGTCTCTTACAGTTTTTAACAAACATTTGAAAAAATAAACAGTATGTTTTTTTGGCTTCACAGTTAAAAGACTTTTAAACAAAAACAAAACAAGTTAAAAATCAAAAAAATTCTAATAAATTATTTTATACTGTTTACGAAGGTTCTCTCTTTGGTACTGTATGTTTTAATGACTAGAAAATAAGTTTTCGTTCTCGTAACACACAGTACGAAAGAGAGTAGCTTCGTGAACAGTATAAAATAATTTATTTTACACATTTTTGGTTTTTAACTTGTCTTGTTCTTGTTTAAATGTTTGTTAAAAACTCCAAGGGACCATTGGAGAATAGCCCAAATGTAAGTACCCATTTCATTTACTTTAATTTATAAATTTAAAATATAGCTTTTTTAATTTTTTTTGTCACATATATATGCTCTGTAACTTGAGTTCTTTTTTCTTTTTTTCTCAATTTTAATATTTTTTAATTTTTTTAAATGCTGCGGAAGAGAAAAAAAAATAAGAAATTAATTAGCAGTGTCATATACAAACAAACATGGACTTTTAAATAAACAGGTTAAACTAGTTTCTTTCATTTATTTTTTTTTGTATTTTATTTTAAAAACTCTGAAGATGATGTAAAATACATCGAAATGTCGGTAAATTTGAATTTGTTTTTTATTCTCCTGACCTTAAACTCACAAAACTGCACAGAAACTAATTCGAAAGGTCACTTAACAATTAAATTGAGTTTTATAACCGCTTATTATATAAAAACACAGGTAAACACACAGTTATATTAAAAATTGTCAAACATGACGGTAGATAAAAAAAAGTTTGACAAAAGTCACAGTTTGTGATGCCTACTATTAACATAGTAGGAAAGGCGCCCTCAGGGTCGTTTTATAAAATAATTTGGTAGATTGAACTTTTGCCGATGTTTGGTAGAAAATTAAGGTAAACATTTTAAATTCTAACAACATAAATGCAAGAAAATATAAAAAAGTAAGCCAATGAAATGGCAGGTGTTCCATTTTGTCTTCTAAAATTTATTAAGTCACATTTGTACAACAAACTAACTAGAAACAGTAGTTTTAGTGGTCAAAATAGTACTTTTTATAAACGTGGTTTTAAAATGGAGCACAGCAAGTGATTTAAAAGCTCAAGTAGAAAAAGCAAAGTTCTAGATATTATAAATAAATAAATAATGTGGCCATCTTAATTTTTGATCGCTTGTTAATATTTAATTTTTTATTATTTTCCGTGAATACCTGAAAGACACTGAATAAAATATGTAAAGTTTCAACTAAAAATAATTACATTTTTATAATAGGGCTTTTTTACTCTATACTTTTTCATATTTTATCACTTTTCATAACTTTTTTGCACCCTTGATCCAAAAAATCGTTTTTTTGCCGAAGTATAAAAAATATATATTTTTTAAAGATCATTTTTTTCACATATTACACACACTTTCCAGTATATAGTTTCTTTTATAATATAGTTTTTGTTGTTAAATAACTGGCCTTCAAATGCCCTTAAAATATGACCTATATTTTTGGATAGAAATTTTCTTAAAATTTCAAAAATCTTAAATATTTTTATGCAAGAAAGTGTAAAAATATTTTTTTTTATTTTCCTAAGAGATCAACTACAACATGTATCACCATCTTTTCTGCCGCAAGAGTTTCGTAAAAATAAGCGATGTTATCACAACAAATCGATTCCATTTGCACCGGAAAATATTTAGGTTAAAACCCCTCTAAATAAAATTCACACTTTTTCTTTAGATACGAGACATTGGGTAGAATACGCCTTAAACTGCTGGATCGATTACAGGATCCGTTAATTTTTTTTTTATTTCATTATTACAAGCTTTTATTTAACTTCACCTCTATGTATGTATTGTTGATTTATTCGGCTCAAATCTTGCAACTAAATTTTGACTAACTTCTAGATGCCCGATTGAATTCAAATTTGGTACGCAATTGCAATTCCGATGACAATACAATAATATGGTATTTTCAGGCACTGATTTCAACCAAAATTGGTATACTGTGGTTTTTGGGTATAAGAAATACGAATTTTTATTAGATTTTAAAAATTCAACATGGTATGTTTTGCTAACCAATTCTAACTGACTTATACACATCCCATTATCTTCAAATACGTTTAAAGTTCCGCTAAAAATACAATAATATGTTATTATCAGGTACCCACCTCCCCCTATCGAGGGACGTGGAGGGGTCAAATATTTAGTTTGTTCGATTGGAAAATTTTAATATGGCGGATTAAAAATGGACGACTTAGAGTACAAATCAAAAGATTCAAAAATAATTTTATAAAAAAAAGCTTTTCAAATACAAGCTTATATAAAATATAAAGTGCACTAAAAGTAATTTTTGGTTCTAATATGATAATAACAAAAGCGATGGAGGCAAATTGAAACTAACATCCATCCATATATCAGACAAATGTTAGGGTTAGATTTACTTACCCTTGCATTTCTCGGCTTTATGGTGGATTCAGATTCTTGCGAAGAATCATATTATAATCAATAATATAAATTTATCGAGTCAATGTGTCCAAACTTCCTGTAATACGCCCATCGCTTTTATTATTATGATATCAGAATGCTAAAGATTGCTTTCTACTTTTTAATGCACTTTATATTTCATAAAAGCTTCTACTTGAAAAGCTTTTTTTATGTATTACTATTTACTTACCCTTCCTTTACATAATTTTTTTAGATCTAAATATAAAAAAAATAAAAAAGAACACGAAAAAATACACAAAAATTGAGTTGATATCGGAATTAAATAAACGAGTACATTCAAGTTTCGTGTAAACATATATAGGACAGAGAAAAGGTGGTGGCTGCAAATTTCATTTTTTCGGAAGAATAAATTCTTATTCACAAAGCAAGATCTAATCACTAATAAGGATTAACTAAGCACTAACAATAAAAAATAAAAAAAAAGAAAAATAAAAAAAAATAAAAATAATAAACAAAACACAAAAACAAAATATAAAAATTGAAAAAAAGACAGTAATAAAAAAAACATTTAAAAAGACAATACGAGTACATTATACAAATCAAAAATAAGTCATTAAAAAATAATTAATTTAAAGTTTAAAAGTAAAAAAAAAAGAAAAGTAAGTAAGAAAGTTGTGCGGAACTTAACACAATAGTATATTAAAAAAACTAAAAAAGCATTAAAAACGTTAAATTAAGAAGGTTCAAAAATAGATAAATTAAATAAATTAATAACAGTAACAACAGTTAAACAGAGTTAGTTATGTTAGCGAGTCTAAATTATCAGTATAGTACTTGTCGCACCTGTAGTATGCTTTTGCTTTAAAACAATTATGTACTAATCTTTTGAACAGCTTTAAATTCTTAATTTGTCTAAATGAGGCAGGTAAGTGATTGTATAGTTTAACACTTTCGTAGATCAAGGAATGTTTTGTCAGTGCTAGCCTAGATATTGGAAATGATAAGTTCTCAGCTTGGTGAGTTGTATAATAACGATCAGTTTGAGTGTTTTGCTCCTAAAGTTTCTTTTTATGAACCAGGCTTACAGTCTCCAGGATAAAAAGATTAAGGTAGATACTTAATCTTTGCTGTTTTAAATAGTGGTCTACAGTGTTCTCGAGCATTAACATTAAATATTTTGCGTACAACTCGTTTTTGAAGGATGAATACTGACTCAAAGATGGTGGCAGCTACTTTTATAGCAAAGCATACAGATGACAGTTTGGAGTTCAGAAGATGAATATGCTCCTGAAAGTTTAGTTTGCTGTCAACAACTAAACCTAAGAATTTAGCAAATGGTTTAGGGTTAATATCTTGTTTACACAATTCACGGACAAGTCTGCATATGCAGACAGACGAGCAGGGGCACGCCTGCATATGAAGACGCAATTTATTATATTTATATTAGGGTTTAGAATGATCTGTTGTGGCCCACTGAATATCAAAATAATACTGAGAATCGTTCCACGAAGCGTATAGTATGCAAATATATATATAACCTGTGCACGTCTTGACAATCAGCTAATCTTTTGGCGCAAGTACAGAAAAAATTTGCATAAGGTTATATAGTCAGCTGTGGTTTGTGTCCCACTAAGGTGCACCTGTTCTCGATAAGTTCTGGATACATTTATCGTATAAAAAAAAGAAGTAGGTCCTTTAAAGTTTAATTTTTTCTGGAAATCGTGTTTACATATTGTCTCAGCCAGTTTCAGCCTGGAGTTGGTGGTGACGGTAAAAACTATCATTGGAAAGTAGTGTATACAATAAATTACTAGGGCATAGTATAATAATTTGTTTTTACACGTTCATTTTTGCATATGTAGCTGCAGTGTTGTAGCCAGAAATTTGGTCGGAGGATCAGAAACATGTTATCAGAGTATAAATTATTATTTTTGTAGTTTTTTATCTTTGTGAATAAAATTTTTTATTTCTATACATGATATTTTATTTAGTAGTATGCAAATTTTCAATAAATATATTGTCTGCATAAGCAATCATGTCCCTATATAACACAATTTGTTATCTAAAGAAAATGAGAAAAAAAAAATCAGAAAAAAAAAATAATAACTGACATATAATTTATGACCTTAAGACATGCCAATTCTAAAAAAAATTGACCCAGGAGGACCCCCAAAAATGTTATTTTGTCCGCGAAAGGGTTACGCAAAGCAACAATATTTTGATAATGGCCTGGTTTCGTCGAAAAGCTTGCTGACAACAAAAATTGTCGAACTAAAGCCCGAGAAAGGCCTGCGGAAAAGAGAATCGGACCCGCATCTGATAGGAGAAAGTGACGCACAGGCCAGAGTAAGGCAGCTTACCTGTTGTTGTCCCACGATAGAGGAGGACGGGGTGCACTTGCTTCGATGGGCCTACATACTGAACTTCGTAAAGAAGGCAGGAAGAGCAGAAGAGTGAGTCGCAACCTGCGTAGCGGGAGTATGGGGATAGAGGTACTCTTGTTTTTCCTTATTTCTAAAACTTTGACCTTTTATTAGTGTATAATCAAACAAACCACCAGCTTGTAATATCTGACAGCATTAAATTCGGTATTACGATGACGTTATGTCATATTGATAAATCAAAAAATGCCTTAATTTAAAGCAAATACCCTTATTATCCGACTACGCAACTCAAAAGAGGGTTTTGAGTTTAGTTTCTTGTTTCTAAAATCATGACTTAATCTCCGATATAATTATTTAATGATATCAAAAATCGCTTTTTATAAAGCAAATTAATATATTTAAAAACAATCTTTATTAATTGCAAAATAGTAATTATCAATCGAGTTACAAAAGACGGCTGGTCTATAAGGAGAGCGAAAACTCATTTTGGGGTTAATAAAATGACGATAATAAAATGAAAAAAAACGATGGATTCAAAATACCACAACGGAATGGAAACACCTACATAATAAATATTACTTAAAACAACAACAATAATTAGTATTTAGTGGGCCCACCATTCTGTTCAATAACACTCTGCAAACGCCTGGGCATTGAAAAACTTACATTTTGAAAATAATTACGATCTTCTGAAAGCACCTCCAATGCGCGATGAATTGCATCGCTTAACTCTTTAGCATTTTGGGGTCTCCAGTTTGTCTCATAAATAATTTTGACAAGACGGCCCCATATATTTTCTATTGGTTTGAAGTGTTTCAATATTATTGTTTTTAAATCACTGGCAAACAGCATTAGCCGTGTGCACGGGACAGTTGCCCTGCTGGTAAACGAAGTCGTTGTTTTCGTAAATCATCTGCACAGATGGCAACATAAAATCCTCAAGAATCTCAACATATCTTTGACTGTTGAATATTCCCTCGATTTGCCAAAACATACCCAAACTTCTAGCGCTAGACCAGCCTCACATATTCACTGAAAAATGTCCAGCTTTCTTAATTTGGTTGGTGTATTTTTGTGTAGAATTTGGTGAGCGATACACTAAAATACTTCTGCCGCTCGAAGATGGCTGAAATATCTTTTCATCTGTGAAGATCACCCTCTCCCAGAAGTCATCATCATGAAGAACATTATTTAATGCAAAAATAACCCTGGCCTGTAAATCTTCCATTAAAAAACGTTTTTTTACAGCAACCCGTCAGGAAATTTCAGATTTTTTAATCCGTCTGTTAATAGCTGATAAGGAACCTGGAAAAATCGTTACATTAGATGCTTCAACGGACGTGGCAAAAGGATTTTGTCTCAGGTGGTGGATAGGCGTTTCATCTTGTATCTTAGAACTTACAGGCTTTCGTCCTGATTCATGTTTTCTATTCATCGAATTAGTGTGTATCCAACGCTTTTTCCATAGTACTATCGTCACCCCAAAATGAGTGGCTCCTCTCCTTACAGAGCAGCTGTCTTCTATAGCTCGAGTGATAATTTGTGCCTTCGTAAATTTTGTAATTTGCGGAATTTTTGCCTTTGAAATTTATTGTCAAAATCAGTTTGACGCATACCGTCTACTTTAAACAGTTAAATGGAATACATACACTATTAGAAAAGTAAATTTTGAGAGATAGGAAAAATGCATGTATGCGTATTTTTTTAAAACAAGAGTAAATAACGGAGTATGCCTGAAACGGTCCATGAAGCGGCTTAATGGCCAGGCTCACGCATCGCCCCTCTCTACCACTAGTACTACTGAAGCCATGGGAATGGCGCATGGTAAAGGTCGAAGCAATGAAGCCGTTAATTACCATTGTATCTTTTATTTTTTTCATTCAAATATTATAAGATATAAAGTATCATACGGACACTTTTCGTCCAAAAGATAATCGAAAAAGCAAATGATATCTTTCACAGGTGGGTCAACTTTTAATACCAAACGATCGACAAAATTGTGGCGAAAATGTTTATATTTTAAAACAAAAAATTTTTGGTCTGCAGAATTTTCAAACTCAAAAACCTACCAATTGTAATCAGATGGTCAATTATTAATAATTTCAATAATTGATTTTTTTATATTTTGATTAAAAGACAAAAACGTTTTTCATACATATAAGAGCCAGGGTTTAATTTTACCGCTTTTGGATTAAGATTTTGATTTAGCATGACGTCATACTACAATTCCGCCCACTTCATTTCATAATATATCTCTAAAGGAAATACTTAATAATATAAAATGGTGCTTGCTGCTATCAACAACAGCGCATTGAGAGCTTATGTTTACATGAGAACACACACTTTATTAAATAAGTTTTTATTATTTAGTAACATTATTTGCGCATATATTTTATATTTATTTAGTCCACAAACACTACTATTGATTAAAATGGTAAAACAAACGTGTGAAAGGTTATTTTTCGATTTCTTGTATTATTTAAAGAAGCTAAAGTCGAAAGAAAACAGGTGTAAACTGTTTGAAGTTGTAGTGTGACGTCACGCTAAATTCAATTATAAATCTAAAACCAGTAAAGATGAACCCTAGGTCTTTTTAATAGCCAACACTGTTTGTTAACAAAAAAAAACACCCAGATACTTTTAGCTATTTTTTAAATGTATCCGTATACCTAAAGGCGCAATTACAGAGACGAATATGCTCAAACAAAAGCTCGTGCAGAAAGTCGAAAATTCGAAAATCTTGTGCGTGAACATTTTTGTGAGCTTTTCGTTGAACATTTTGTTCGGGTAAATCTTCGAGAAAATTTTTGCTATATATTTTGGAATCATATTTTTAAAGATGAGAATAATTATAATTTCACATCAGTGATCTCAATTCTTTTTCAATATTTTAAATATCACACAAGTTCTACGCATTAATAAAATAAAGCAAAATAAACAAGTTAAAGCGTACTCAGGCATATTTTTTTGTTTTGCGTCGGAGAGTCCTTTCTTTACAGAAAGATTTGTTCTAAAACTTTCATAAAGAAACTGGGTTACCTCTTGTTTGGTGTCATGTAAAATTTGAGCAAAACCCCCTCTCACTATAGAGAGCTTTGTTCTAAAACTTGGAGAAAAAACTGCGTTGACCCTTGTTTGTTGTCATGTGAAATTTGACCAAAACTCCCTCTCTCTACTCTACGGTTTTGACCTTATTCTAACCCTTACATTTTACAGTCAATAATTAAGTGCTATTATTTGTTATTTTCTTTATTTTACCTCTTTTTTTTTGACAACCCCAAAAAAGTTACAAGTATACTGGCATATCCCCTATAAAAATCAGATCAATCGAAGTTGCTTATAAGGTAAAATGTAAATTTCGGCATCAAACGTTTTTCCGTCGAAAAGCACTTGAATAAAATTACCTGGTTTTAAAACTTAAAATTAAATATTAATTAAAATAATTTTTTTTTTAGTTTTTTTGTTTTCAGCTAAGTTCAATGAATTCCGATAAAAATTAATATTTTTAATTTTTAAGCAAATACCACCAACATTTTTCCAAACAAATTTTGTTCTAACATTCTCTTCAAAATTTCCGTGAGTTTTTTGTACGAGCTTTTGCTCGAACTGTTCTTGGAAAATTTTGCTTATGAGGCTCGCGTAAATGTTTGTCGGCAATTCAACATCAAAGGAAAGCTCGTCTGTGTAATTGCGCCACGGCTGATTGCAATTGATGCGTACCGTGCTGTGGTCGCAACGTTACGTCCCTCCTGACATACGCAACAAGTGCAGTCAGCTGTTCTCTTATCGCATCCACCATAAAATCGGGCCTCTTTCGAAACATGACAAACACAAGTCAAATATGGAGACTTTATTTTGAACGCGTTAGGCATAAGGATACGCTCTGTAAAAAAATTAGAGTGAAATTTAACTCTAAAATCAATCCAAATGGATCTAATACAGGTCCAAACCAATTGGAGTGAAATATTTTGAAGTGAAACCAAAATTTTCTGAACGAAATTCTTATGAGTGGTTTTACTCTACTAAGAGCATCACTGAGCACTTATATATGGAGTCATTCCTACTAAGTTTAACCCATTTTAGAGCGAGTTGAAACAAAAAGGAGGAAAAAAACTCGGAATTAATTAAATTAACTCTTTTTTGAGTAAACTGTACACATGCTTAAAGGTACATTTTAACAGAATTGGGTAAGTTTGATCCATATTGATAAAGAGAGAAAATTAAGAAATTTAAACTCAATATTAAAGTAAATTTTGCTCGCCTGGGAGTTGAGTAAATCGACATTTTTTTGTTGCTATTTAACTCATTTTGAAGGTCTATTGCATTTTTCACTCCAAATTAGGAAGAATAAATCTGTTTTGGAGTGAATTGGTTTGGAATTGTATTAGATCCTTTCGGAGTGATTTTAGAGTGAAATTTCACTTTAATTGTTTTACAGAATAAATAGTCATCTTCAAGTGAAATAAACTCTAGATATAAGCTGGGTTTATACAGGCAAATAAAAATTAAAACAAGAAATAGTTTTGATTTTGAAACGACTAAATTTTGGCTAATATGTCCTCCGAAATGAAAATCCATAATTATGCTTATTTAAATTGAAAGAATGAAAAACTATGGTGAACGACCGAATACTTGAAGATTTTACTTTACTTTCAAATTAAAAAAAAAGACGAAAAAATATGGAGATTGACCGAATATTTGAAGATTTTCCTTTGTTATTAATGTACCTAGGTACATACGTACCGCTTCACGTTCCCATGTTTTAAAAAAATCAACGGTAATAAGCACAAAAAAATAATTGAAAAATCAATTACCTACATAATTCTACACAAACTTTTTAAATAACGTGCAGGGTACTATCTTTTGAAATGTATCCATGCAGATTTGATTTATGTCGGTCTTGCACTATTTCACGATTTTTTCGAATTTTAACCTAAATGCCACCATTTTTTAATATTTAAAAAAAACGAACATCTGCGTGCAAATGTTAAAGGAAGTAATCTAGCGGGTATGAGGTGTTTCAATAAATCCACTACCAGAACACAGCGACGGCTTCTGAACACTGCCGGTCGGAGCCGATGCTGCACTTCTAATAGGTTTATGCTCCTCTAGTTTGATCTTCTGTGCTCCATTATCGATCGATTATAGAATATTCGCGGCCGCTTTCGATTGTTCACTCATTATGGATAACCTTTCTCTAATTTTAGTTTTTCATTGTAGTTTAAATCAGACTGGACATATTTACATCAGTTTGGACTATTCTGTACAATTACAAAAATGCAAGTCCCCAAAAAAGATTAAAAAATCACCCTTCAATTTTACTCAACTTTTTCACTCTCCAGAAAAAAATTGGTTTACTCGTTACGTTTACGTAATAGCTAAAGGCATGATTCACTTAACACGGTATGACAATGCGCATATCGGCGTGACGTCACTTTGTGACCCCGATACCAACACATGTGCATAAAAAAGGTATTAATTTTTCTTAATGTAATTTTGGGCCGCCGCGCGCTTAATGTGTGTTTTGGTTTGTACGGGTTGACCTGCGTTTGTTTTGGACTTATATTTTAAACTTATGGCATTTCCTAAAACTATAACCTAAATATATAGGGCTATACTAAATAATAAGTGTTAAAATAAATAATAAAAGCTTACAATTTTTTGACTCTATTTGGCGTTTATTTGGCAGGCAATTATCAATTTCATTTCTACAAATTTTTCCCTTGGTAATCTAAGGTATTTAATGTTTTTTATAATTTTGTAATAATTTTTCCATTCAAAAACAGAGCACTTTCACATAGTAAATAATTATTATAAATAAATTTGGACATAATCATTATCAAACAACAAAGTGGTACTTGCAAAAGTTGTGTGTTGTTATCGTACAACATTGTAGAAAGCAGTTTCACAATCAAATCGTATTGTTTTGGGAGGACGAACAGATAATTTTTGTTCCTTTACGCTTTCAAATAAAACATGTGACAAGTATAGCAGCGCAGTCAACTCATTCTGTCAATCGAGCACGATAATAAAACTTCGAATGTTGACGTAAGTGTACGATTGCGCGAAAACCGACAGAATTGGGCATAAATAGTAGCATACCGTGTTAGGTGTATCGTGGCTAAAGATACACTTCTGGCCACATACAATGCGTATGCCGATTTTATATAGTGTGTTATGGGCCTCGCTCCTCAGTAACCTTTTAAGTATTTCAAATTGACATAAAATGTAACCGTCAGATTTCATTGCTATCATACGCTTATATTTAAAAATACCCCATCTAAACGAATTCGAAAAATTCCAAATTTTGACAGAATTAGACAGTGGTTGGACGGTTCGAAAAGTAGCGGCCCATTATGGACGGAACAAGGCTACAATTTTAAGGATAGGAAGAAATTATCAAGAGAAGGAACTGTTCGACGAAGGCGAGGCACTTCAGCAAGATCAGGAACTGAACTTTATAACTTTCGTGGAGACCATCCGTCATCCAGAGTTGAAAATTAAGGCACATTTTCCAGGATCCATAAGAACGACGCGTAGACGGATAAGCCGTTCTAAACTTAGATGTAGCGTTGCTGACAAGAAAATCTTACTTAGTGCGGAAAAGAAGCAAGCCAGGTTAATTTTTGCACTAAACTATTCACTACAAGAAGAAAAATTTTGGCAACAACTGGTCTTCACAGTTGAAAAAATCTTTTAGTCCCAGCAAACAAATTTTGGTATATCGCCCGCCACGAACACGCTATCTCGAAAAATATATTGCTGGGAACGAGGACCAGGCTGGAACATTTTCCGTGCATGTGTGGAGTTGGATATCGGCGAGAGGAGATGGTTTTTTTTTGGAATCCATGGAAGATTTACGAATATTATGGTTCCAGAAGCAACTATTCTTCATCCAGAAGGTTTTGTGTATCAACAGGATAACTTTCCTATCCATACCGCACGCATTTTTAAACAGTGGTTCCAGCAAAACAACATCGAGGTTTCCCATGGTCGGAAAAAACTCCTGACGCCAATCCTATGGAAAATGTGTGGGGCCTTAAAGTAAAAAGGTTAACACGAATGAATATTGTTCCCAGAAATTCCAACCACTTAATGGATTTCATAGTCAGAGGCTAAAACGAAGTGATTGTTTCAAATCCAAATTTATTTCAAAATTTAGCAGATTTTATGCCACGAAGACTGGCAAACATTATCGAGGCTGGCAGGGCAATGACACGCTACTAAAGAAAGGTTTTCTTGTTTTTTTTTTAATTTACGTAGTGTTTTTTTAATAATTTCATTTTGATTTTGAACATTTTTGGTTGTCTGCAAAGACTTAGATTATTTAATTTACCGATCCTGCAGAGGTGCGCTGACTATGATTAAGTTATTGCTTTTCTTTCGCCAAACAGTTCCTTCTTGTTGATAATTTTACGCACAATTGTGGTCTTGTTTCGTCCATAATGAGTTTTAAGAATAAGTTTTCATAATAAAATGTTGAATAATGTAAACAAATTGTTTTATTCATTAGTATATTAGTCTTTCAGTAAAGTGTGGCCAGTCTTCTTTTTGTGTGTTTACAATGTCAATGTAATTCGAAAACGTCAAAGTCAATTACAATAAGCAATACAATTAGCAAAACCTAAATTTTACAGACCTGCAGCTAACTTCTGCTGTACGCATTTTATGTGGCCGGAAGTGTACCTCATAAGTTAACCGAAAATGTCGTCTACCTAGTGCTAGTGCTACATTCTAAACGCTCTCTACCCACACTCTCGTTTTCTGACCCCATTAGAGAAATTATAGTTTTACTGTATGTTATTCATAAAAAATAACAAGAAAAATGACGCATTGCGGTGGTCCCAGTAGACAAAAAAAATTATATATATTCCCTTTATAGTATAAGAGGTTTTACAAGTCAAATATTATAATTAAAAATTTTAACAAAATTAACAAAAAACCAAAACTACAGGCTTTAAGATATTTTTCAGCGACGCAAAGGAAAAAAAATCTTATTTAAGCATTAATATATCCTCCTGGATGGTATCCATCATTAAATTACCTCCTTGAATAACTACGCTAATCTCATCTGAGTGATGAAAGTACGGTTTGAACACACATTATTTTCATCAGAATTCAGGAATACTTTCTATTTTTATTTTGTTTCCAAAAGTTTAACAGATTTACCTCCATTGGTGAATATATCCTGGTAAATTACTAGTTAAAAACCGTTTCGTATTTGATTTATTTTGGGATTAAATATAGTGGGATGCGTTTCATTTTATGCTGTTCATGCTTTTAAAATACATTTCCTATTTTATTTTTTTCGAGGTACATCAATTGTGTATAAAAATGTTATCTCATTATTTTAGGAAAACTAACAGAGACAATTTCTAAGATACTTACAGTCGAAAAACAGCTCTCCTTAACTATATTTTATTTTATGTCTTTAAAATTGTTTTATCAAATTAAATTCATATTACAATACACAAAGTTTGTATTACAGCCTTTTATATAAATTCATGCATGCACAATTTCTCTAGAAACATCATATTAGACCTCTTAATTAGTAAAAGTTAGAAAGTTGGTGCTCTAACCAGCGAAAATGTGTGTTTCTAGCAGTTTAATTGGCTGACTGTAGCAGAGTATGAAGTACATATACACTAAGGTGTCTAGGTGATAGTGACATACTGCTAGAGAGAAGAAAGCAAAATATCGTACTCCCTATTTTTTTTTCTAATCCTTGTGTTCCCTACTTCCTATACTAAGAAAGTAAGAAACCAGTTTTTTTGCATTGTCCTTTAATTAGTACTAGTCTTTATTCAAAGGAAAGTTGACCACTTTGACAAAAAGCGTTAGAAATAAAATTGGCAACATGAAAGGCCCAAACTAATTGACTTTTTCAAACAAATTACATATTTGTGGGATCATTGGTTTTCAGTATACCGGGTGTAACAGGTGATAGGTACGGTGACTTAGCGCCCCTATTTTTAAGAATAGAATTCTGGATAATTTGAATTTGTTATACTTAAGAGTAAACTAGAACATCAAACTTCGAACATGATAGATGGAAAAAAAAAACTGACCCCCACTGGTGAGGCTTCATTCTTAAGAGAAAAGTTGAACAGTATATTTTTCTCAGGACTACTTAATACAAAATCTAGTGCTAATAAAAAACAAAGACCAGTCAAAAGAGTAATACTAGGATAAGTAGGCACGATACTTAAAAGTACCTTGGTTGATGTTTGTTAATTGCCACAAATGTTTGTCTTGAAATATTTTTCCAAATTGTCCAAATCTTTACATTGTCTTATTTTGCCTTAAAAATTTAAAAAAGACGATCACACACTTATTGTTAATTAAAAACTATATATCGGATTAAGTTAATACATCTTTATCAAACATCAATTACATTTCCGTTTGTCACGTTAACTTGATCAATTCAACCCAAGCAAAATTGTGATAGTTAACATCCAAATAAGAAGCATATTCTTACATATATGTATCTGGGTTGGGGAGATATGTCATTGTCACCGAGGTACATTAATATACTTAGATGGAACAGACGGTGCCCACGTAACTACTTAACTGAACTAATTGGGCCTTTTTGCAAATATCAAAACCGACTAATTTAAAAAAAAAAATCTGTGCCATATTTTATGTGCTTTTCGAAATTCTCGTTTACAAAAACTCTGAGAGCCTTATGTTAGATTGGATCGATAGGGAAACTGTGAAAGCCTTACTGTAGGTTCAGGTCAAAATAAGAACGGATGTGGATGTCGATTCCACAGATAATTAGCTAAATGTCTCTAATATCCAGGATATTGTCCCAAAGCGGTAGAATGACACTAATCTAATACAATAAACGATCCGAGTATTTTAGGGAAAATATATTAAACGTCATACAATATCATAGTTCGCAAGATTTAAGCCTACTTTATTGCAGTCATAACCAAAAGGGATCCCTGTCATATTTGCAATCGTCATAGTCGCATATCAGGATAACTGGGGCTTACCTACCTGATCAAACGAAATTGAAATGGTAAAACATAATTACCCAATTATGAACAACAAGTTTAAATTAATTAAAAACTTAAAATTAAGTTTCTTTTGTTATAATAATAATAAAAAATAATATCCCAGGACAAAATCAAATCGCACAAAATACGGCAATTAGAAAATTAAACTAAAATAATCAGTTCATTAAGAATAGGGAAAAAAATACTTTAACAACAATTAAAACTGGAATCCTCTGTTTTCAAATATATAATTTTTATAAGCAATTTATTATCTTTATCATTTTTTAAGGTCCTCCAGTGGTTTTGTGTAAGTATTTCTTTGGTATTAAGTTTTCTCAAGTTTCAGTTTTTAAGCAATCTCCTCCTGAGAATTAATTGACTGCTAAATTAAAATCCTTTTTAATTTTCATGTGTGACTGACATTTTTCTGTTGCCTTATTTTCTATAAGATATAAAATTTGCTTTTTCCGCTCAGTAATTCTCTGCCTGAGTGGTGAACCTTATTTCTGTTTAAGCAACGAAAATCTTCTGATCGCTTCCTCTATAAGTTTTCTTCATATTTTATTTGTCCTTCAATCAGTCCAAGTTGAACAGCTCAATATATTTAAATGCTTTATCTGAACTACGAACTTCTAACGCAAACTGCAAATTTTAACAGCTTTTATAAGAGAACTTTAGTTTTAAAACCTTACTTTATAATCTTTTGATTTGTGAATATTAATTATTTTACAGCCGTCAAAGTATCATTGCCTAAACGTCTCATTCAAAGAACAATATAAATATTAAAATTTGAGACTCAGAAATCGAAGCCAGGTTGACCTACTAAAAGCCAAAGTACCTCGTTTATACCTTACTTTATAATCTTTTGATTTGTGAATATTAATTATTTTACAGCCGTCAAGGTATCATTGCCTAAACGTCTCATTCAAAGAACAATATAAAAATTAAAATTTGAGACTCAGAAATTAAAGCCAGGTTGTCCTACTAAAAGCCAAAGTACCTCGTTTCCAGTAGGCATAGCATTTCTTTCCACCTGCTGCCAATACAATACATATCCTGCATGATCTTTTAAAAAGAGGAGAGAAAGAATATTTATGCCAAAATGATTAATACCGTGTCGTAACGCGTTACTTGGAGAATTTAATGACAAATTATTCTTATTGCGCCCCGCTATACGCTCCGGATAAGATGAAGGTTATCAGATAATGACGGGTCTTTGTGCCATCGGAGCACGGCCATATTTTAGAGAGCTCTAAACACACAAAAGACGCCTTAGAATAAGTGGGTTATACTAGAGGTAGATCTGCTTTATTTTGAAGGCCTAACACGTGTACATATTTTTCCACTGGTGCTGCGCGAAGCATATTGGTTTTTTAAATAAATCTTTCCTTTTTCTAAAAATTTTTATTAAAGCGGAAAATTGAAAAAGAGTTTGAGATTACCTTCCTCAGGTCTCAGGTATCACATACTTTTGATATTTTTTCCCGTAAGCACTATACCGTTATAAAACTTGTTTCCGGACTGATCAAATGTGATACACCAGATCCTACCATAAAAAATTGGAGCCGCGTCAAAAATAATCGTATTCTTACTTTTGATACAGAATAAGTGCTCCACAAAAAAATGCTTGCAAAAACTAGTAAATAATTAATTTTTAAATTATATTTTATATCAGAATGATAGGGTTCAGAAACAAGTGTGGGGTGTTTGTTGAAACAAAAATTAGAATTTTTAGTCACCTTAAGCTCATTCTGCTCAGTGTCATAGGCTGAGACTGTAGGCGTCATGGAGTATTTAGATAAATAATTGATTTTTAAATAGATGTTTGTGTGGATTTATATTTCTTTTTACTTTTTTAGAGACATTAGGTAAGAGGTGGAACTAGTCAAACATGTCAAGGCAGCCCTTAAGATATAATTTTGTTTTTTTTTTATTTGAATATAAGAATTTTATAAATATTTTGACGTTCCGCTTCAGAGGGAGATGCGATGGGTATATTGCATGGTTTTGTTTTATTTTAAGATCAGTTGTTGACACAACGTGAGCTAGAAGAAATTTCCACGAACGCAAACTTGTTGTTTTGTCTGGTTCCATTAAGGACGAATACAAAACAGTTTTATTCCCAACGAATGATATTCCAGGTCCAGAAGGTGATGCAGATAATAGATGCTTAAAGTTAATTTTCGGGTTTATCGGCATTCGTATTCCTATCTTTTTTAAACTAATGGCGAATGCGTGACAGCTTCAGCTGATCAAATGCATCAAAATATCGTTTCGTATGCAGAGACGATCGTAATTTTATGACTCCCTTATCGTATCTAACGAGGTTTTCGTACTTTTAATCAGCTGGAGCTGTCACGCATTCGCCATGATCTTAAAACTGAAAATTAACTTTAAGTGTCTAGTGACTCGTCCGATAATAATGTGCCTCTTGTAACTGTGGTCTTAAGCAAAAGCAGTGTTTTTAAATATTTTATAATAAAACAAAAATATTTTTTGTGGTTTTTAATTTTTAATGTATCATATTTAATACCTCACTTTTTAAACAAGTTTATAAAAAATTCTTTTTGGTTGTGAGGTGCTAGATAACTTAGGAACAGCTAAAAAAATCCACGCCAAAGTTCTAGAACTCCTAATCCCAAGATGGAAATAAGGTTAAATTACTGTATGCATTGACAGATTTGATTTTTAAAGAGGTTCGAAAATCGGTTATCACTGTTACTTTGACATCTCAAAGTAGGTTGGAATTTGTCCTTATCAAAGTCATAAATCAACGTCAAAATAACTTGATCCTAAAGCTGTGTTTAAAAAGTGAAATCAAAATTAAAATAAAAACAAATGCAGAGCTTATGGGAAAGAGTGTAGGCGTTTATACGGTAGACCTTGTGTGTCATAGTCATTGGCGCAGCATGCAAAGTCTAAAACCAAGAGAAAATTTTGCCTTTACAAAATTTTCTCTCACCTAATATTCGACAAGACTTATTCACGAGAAAAACAGGACAAGAACCTTTAATGGCGTTTGTCAAATTGACAATAAAAGTTGTACCAATTTTTAACTGACTGATTACAAGTAATATTACTAGACAATATGACCTACGTAGAAGGCGTGGGATCAACCCTAAATAAAAACAATATGGCGCCGTCTTACGTTCCTGTTTGACATTTAGTCTGTATGTTTACACGTCAAAATCGCGTCTTCTAAAGACTTTTTTAACGAGTTTTTATTGATTATAATTATTTCTATATTTAAATATTCCAAATGATTCTAAAATGTTGATGTATGAGTATTTGCAGGTATTTTAGGGTTTTGACTCGAAATTCGCGGTAGTTAGTGATTTTTTCATCGTCAGTATTGTAGGGTTCTAGCGCATTTATTAGAGAAATTATACAGGATTTTAAGTGGTTTATGGCTGTTTATAAGCGCTTTTTATTAAATATTTTTGGCAATTAAAGTGTACTTTCACCAATTTTTGCAAGATTTATATTGCATTTTTAAATGTTGTGAAGGTATAATTAAATTGTTTGTGTATCCTTTAGTGCCTACTTCGTGCTGTGTGCCAAATGGCCAAAGCAATTACAAGGGGCTAACGTTCATCAAGTTTGTCTGTTTTTCAATTTCCAAGAAACTAAGAACTTGCAAAGAAACGGATGCATGCCATAAAACGAGAAAACTTTGTTCCTAGCAAGCGAACATGCATAAAGATACAGGTGAAAAAGTACAATGAAATTAGGGTACTGAAAGGGTTTTTTGTTAGGTGTATGAAGTGCATTTTAAACCTAAAGAACTTGTGTGTGTTATTGGTGATCTGTTGAAAGATCCTTTGTTAATGCCTCGTGTAAAGTCCGGTAAGTTATTTTTCAGTTACACGTCTTTTTTCTTAAGTTTTTTTTCATGCATACTCTTTTTTACATGAGGTAAACCAAGTAAATGTATTAAAATTAATGTGAGCAATAATTTTGGAATTTTTTTAAATACTGCTGTGTACTATTTGGCTGCGCCAGGATGGTAGTGTATGTGTAGATGGATGATACAGAGTATCGAAAAAAGATAAAGTTAATTGTAAAACAAAGTAGGCAAATAATATATATACTTCAATTAAAAAAAATCAGTATCTAAGTATTAATAGTACATTATAAACCTAGGAACTAAAGTGCCACACTTAATTCCGCGACGAACGGTTTGTAGCCCAACAGTAGGGAGGGCTACAATTCGCTAAGGGATTAAACGAAACTTTAGTATACTATTTTATGCACTTTAGGAAAAGATCTCTGTTAAAATTACGTTATTTCTACGCCAAATGATTCGTGAGCTACAAGAAAGGGTGCTAAGAATGAAATCTTGGCCAAGAGCAAATGCTGTTTGGCTTGACTTGCCATAAATTTAATTATAATTTTCCAAGGATTGGTTTTTTTTTAATCCCCGAGGACTTAAATTTACTTGTAATCCCTAAGCTGAGGGATTAAATTTACTTCTAATCCCTTAGGTGAGGGATTAAATTTATTTTTAATCCCTTGGGGATTAAATTTTCTTTGCATACTTTAGGGATTAAAAGTGTCAATTTAGTCCCCAAAAAGAGGGATTAAAAGTACCTATTTAATCCCTGAAATGCATAAAAATATTTTTAAGTTATTTTTAAAAATATTTTTTTTTGTTCAATTAAAAAACTGAAATTATACAAAACCCAAAATGTTAATTTTTTTGATTAGCTACAAAAATGGTATTGTCCCAAGTATTTTAAACGACTCAAATTAGAAAAGCAAGTAATAGCTTGTTTATATAAAGGCCTTCAATTTTTTTTTTATTTATATTAAATATTCTTTTTCATTTTTTTTATGTGGATGATTTGATATACTATGTGGGCACCCTACTGCGAAATTTGAGAAAAAATAAAAAGCTACGTTATAGTTTAATTTCTATTAGACTTTTTAGTGAACCAATATCAAATATCCATTTTGATTTTTTTATATAATTGCGCTATTGGAATTTTTCTAAGGATATATATATTTGGTATTTTTTTCATAAAGTGAAGGCAAATCAACGAAGGGTTTTTAAAAGACATTTAAAACAAAGGTATCCCTCACCTTTCAAGTTGAAGTAGATTTTCCGATCCCTATTAATTGCACAAAAACTATCAACGTTATCTCTAAAAATTCGTCTTGCCTTAAAAAAACCGATAAATCCTATAATAAGTTAGGAAAATTTAAAAAAATAAAAGTTTAATGTTAGAACTTTAATCTTTTACTCCACACCACAAAGCAAAAATTTAAAATTTCCGCCATCTGCCCATTTAATGCAGTGTTGTGTGGGAACGTAAGTGGCGGTCATTTTGAATCCGATTGTTGGCCTCCCGTGGAGGCGGTATTGCACTAGATGGTTTTTAATACTTTAGTGATAGATCTGTCATAGTTTTGTCGCTAAAAACTTTTTGATTAATAGGTAAGTAGCAGTTTTATTAGTGGGAAACGGGCCATTGCTATGACGTTTTATGGCATTCGAAAAAAAACACATTATTTATTTTTAGCCTATTTTTATTCAATTTAGTCAAATATAATTAAGTATTTCTATTTATTTAATTTATTGTGTAGTGTTAAATTATTTTAAGGCACATTTTCAGACCTATAATTTTATTTGAATTTCCAGTTGAAAAGCTAACAACAGGAAACGCAATTGCAGCAAAATGACCTTTCAAAACTTCTTTTAATTTTTTAAATGTCTGTGGATTCGCTTCATCAATAAAAAAATTATTTTATGCCTATTATTTATGTTTATTACTGCAAAGTACCTATCACAAAAAAAGAAATCCAAACCTATTATGAAACCTGCATACACTGAAATAAAGAAATTATTAATTTTTTTATTCTGTGAACAAAATCATTTCAATTTGTGGCAAAATTTTAATACCTTTTATTCAAAAAAATATTGAAATATAGCTAGATACGTATGTACGTTTTCAATTTCACCATAAAACGGCCAAATAGAATTTTAAATTGGCCATCTTTGATCGTATATAACGAAAATTCCCCTATCTAGGCTTTGATAATGAACCAAATAAGTTTTAATTTAATATGCATTCTAAAAATTTGGTTATTAAATATATAAAATATTTAATGTGTTACTTTTATTTAGAATATATAAAATAAATATTATTCGGTCATTTATTTAGTAATTCTTTTATTTTTGCACATTCTTACAAGTTTATAAAAATTAATACCTAACAAAAAATACTGACAGAAATTACCCATTTTGAATGATATAAATCTATAAACATAAGCCATATACTGAGATGGTAAAAAAATCTTTTAATCTTATTTTAAATACGTGATATTTCTTAGCTTCTATTTTAATTATTTTTTTTTCCTTGCCACTGAGAGAAATTTTATTTTTCGAAGGCATTAAGCCAAATAAAAAAATTTGGCAACGACAGTGAAAAGTGACTTTCTATATTAAAGAGAATCTAATCACTATGAGGTGTGGGGAGGCCTAAAAAAATATGTTTTATGAAATCTCGAATCTTATTTGCTCTCATAACTCCTATCTCCTGCGCTATTTCTGGCTCTTGAAATTTGAACAAGATGACTGGCGCCATATTGGTAGAGAGCATTAAAAATTTGAAAGGAAACGGTAAAAATTATAGAGCTACATTTACATTGCGATTCGTACTATAGTCGAATTTTACATTTAAAAACTTACCATTGCCATTACCATGCGTTGTCAAAAAAATGGATATTTTTTCAAAAAGGGTTCTAATTGAGCATTTTAAGCACCACTGTCGAGAGAGATAGAGTAGATCTGCCCGAAAATGTAATCTTTTAATGTATAAATTTATAAAAGGTTTGCAAGTGGCACACAGTTTGACTAAATCGGAGGTTGAATTGATTCAAAAAATTGTCAAAATTGGAGATCGAATTTTAGTGTAAATGGGGTGACTATTTTTCACGGTTTTAGGGTTCTCTTACTTCTTATATCTCCTTTAAAAGTATTGGTCCTTTTTTTAAAAAAATATTTATTATATTTTTGCCGATTAAAAACATGCGAATTATGAAATATGTTCTTAATAGGTACTTATTCCATATGAAATACAAATTGCCATCGGAGGGGCCTTTATAGGACCAAACATTTGTCAGGTTTGGCCGTGTAATCAAGAATGATCGTTTGGGAACTAAAATCTCCTAACATAAAGCTATCAGGAAATATCCGAAAATAAGCCGACCACGACCGAAGCTCACCCGATTACCGTTTATCGACAGTACCGTCCTAACTTTCTTTCCACGGTCCATGGGCAAAAGAACGCAATTAAGCCTCTATTTTTTTGTTCTAATAAAGGATGTGAACGTTCCCAGATGACCATTTTCTCGAAATTTAAGGATCCGCCTTCTGGAGGTTGATGTCTATTTTTCAAGGAGGGTCGAGGGGTGGGTTTTCCTAAAAAAAGTGACATTCGGTTGACGTGTGACAGCTTGGTTGACACAAAGGATGTTAAAAATCCTAAATAATCATTGTAAATGTCAATCAATCTCGAAATTCGAAAACCGGAATCAGCCCTGAGGAAAATCGACTAGGGCTCGGCACGCTTTGTCTACCGATATCTCTCGGTTTTTCTCCAAAGTGTGTCGAGCCCTGTATACCATTTGATGTGGCCCCATAGGTTACCAAAATTAGGACCTTTAATATTTGGGCATAAGTTGATCCTAATATTTCTGTTTGGAAAAACATGAATAGACATGAAAGGGTTGAGCTTACTGGAAATGTTCGCTTTTGAGAAATTTGCGGCTTTCAAAATGTATCCAAAAGCAGAGAAATCCATCAATTTTACGGCAAGCAGCAAAAGGAAAATTATTGTTGCAAAGACGTGTGTATGCATGCCTGGCACTAATAAATTTTCCTTCCGCCTCTCTGCGAAAGATAAGACTTTTGTTAACGCTAATGTACTTTGCGGATCTGGGCGATAATTTGTTTTTTGAGTAATGCGATTCGATGAAAATATGAGTTGTGCGGTTGTCACTGCGAGAAGTGTGCTTATTTCTTAGCTGCTTGCTCTACACGACATACGAAAGAAATAGGGCACACGTTACTAGTTAATATAGGATAGTGTAGTCATTTTTCTATTTTTTTTTAATTTAATTTATTTACGGAAGAGCTTAGGAGATTTTTAATTTTCATTTCATAAGATGGAACTGTGATCTAATTTTTTTCACTTTAAGCAATAAAAACGCATTTTAGTCCCTTAACTAAAAGGTTCCTTAAACAATTGAATGAAATAGTACTCTTTGCCAGAAAAAGATGCAATGCTACGTTTTTTGTAAATATTCTGCGATTTTACAGGCAGCAGCACGTTTATCGCTTCCGCTGCATTTTTTGCATTTCTAAAACTTTCGGAAATATTGACAATGAAGTTGTTTGTAAGTATATCACTTGTTACCCAGTACCTTGGCAACCAACTATTATTGAAGCTCTTTAAAAAATATAATTTGACATAACGTCTAATAATGATTAGTGTATAATTTCGTTTTGTGTTAATTTTGTTAGACCATTATGATGTGTCTGTTTTCCTTTTTTGTAAAAATTTTGATGAAAACAAATCCCAAAAATGCAAATAGTATATATTACGCAAGGCTAAAGTGTCTTTTTATCTATCGGCGAATTGTAGCCTTTCCCTCCGGTCAAGCCACAAACTTTTCACCTTGGGATAAAAAGTATCGCTTTAGTTGCGTTAGGTGTACTTTGTCGCAATTTTCTTCTAATGTTTGGTGAAATTTAGGGAAAAAGGTATTTTAACAATAAGTAGTATATATAATAAATATACATACCTAAACTTTTTTGTGCACTACCTGAACTGAGAGAGAGAGTGCTTCGCGCTGGCAATGTATTGCCTTAGTAGTACTTACTATTACTTTGTTCAGATTCTAGTGGACGCCATAGTGTTAATTATTTTGTTAAAATAATTTATGTCAACCAATTGGTCTATTTTTATTATGTAGTTTTATATTTCGGCATTTTGAATAAAGTTTATTATTATTATTATTTTTATTATTATTATTATTATTATTATTATTATTATTATTATTATTATTTTTATTATTATTTTTATTATTATTATTATTATTATTATTATTATTATTTTCATTTTCATTTTAAATTTGATCATGGCGCACTGTTAAAAAGAGCCGCTACCTACCTACTACTAAATGAGTGCTTATTAACAGCGTGTGTGGTTACCATTAACATGCTTTCTTGAAGCTACAAATTGTTTTTCGCAAAAAATTTTTTTTTTTTATAAAAATTCCTCGATTGGTTTAAAATAGACTATTAATTACCCATTAATTAATATTTCTTAAGCTTGCTTTCCAGTAAGCTAATTACCTTAATAATGCTTTATTCACTAATAATGGAACATGAGCTCTGATATCTAGTTAATCAGAAAGAACCAAAACACAATAAATGTGGAGCCAGACTCATTTAGTTTAGGAAATATCAAGAGATAACACCATTTGGGGACTTTTCGAGACAATCATCTAAAGGCAAACTAAATAAAATTAATACTTTATCGGTGACTTTAATACCCGTTAATAAAAATGTTTTATCTTTAAAAATCACTACGCTTTCATGTAAAACTGATTACGTTTTCAATACGATTCACTTTTAAAACTATCGTGAAAAGGCAATTTTTTTTTTCGTTGGACATGCCTCAGTTCAATACTCTTTTTTCTGGGATCGTATCTGAATCTAGCTGTCATGAAAACGCGGATAATATTGAAAAGATAGGTTATTTCGTGGGCAAGATAACCTTAATTTAAATTTTGTTTAATCATTTTTGACATTTAATAAATAAACCAGTACAATACGAAAAAAAACATGTAAAAAATTCAAATCGTGTTTAAACCGCTTCATGAAAACCGTAATTTTAAATGTATTTAAAACGGATTAAGTTCTACGTAAAAACTTAGTAAATGTTTTGTGAACTAAATGCGTTGGTTAGAAAACCACTGTCTATGTAAACCTAGCTAAAACATTCGGTTTGACCCCAAAAAGAAGGGATTTAATGTACCCATTTTGGCAATTGCCAACATTGCAAAACAGATAATGGTATGATTAAACAGAAACGCGGTTTGTGTGCTTTTGTAAGCTGAGACTTAGGTAGAATCAGGTTTAATTTATATGTAGCTTAGCTATAACGAAGTTATTTGGATACTTGCATGCTATTTAATTCGAATTCAGCCGTTATACAGTATACAAAATTAAATTCATTTTTATTAAAGCGTAATAAAGTTTTGCGTTTCTTATATCTTTGGAAAATAGTAAATTTGTTAAAATTAAAAATTAGGGAATTATCGAAACGTCTAAGTCGAATTGGCACAGGATAAGTTGGCACTATTTTGACGTTAGAATTTGCAACACTGTATATATATAATAAATAAATAATATAAATTGAGCGCAGACAATAATAAACTACCATAAAACTGTAAAAATAAAGTAATACATTATGCTAAACTTTGATATAATTATTTCTTTGGAGAATATAAGTCACAAATAATTTGGTCATGATAATTATTTTATAGTGAACACGACAGCAGTATTGATATTTAAATCATAAAAGAAAAAAAAAATCCTTCTTTAATTGACAGCATGGGATTGACTTGTAAAAGGGTAAAAGCGAGCTGACCGGACTTTTACCATTTTTCTTGTTTTTACCCCAAAACTCTGATAAATGATTTTGTTATAAGACGAAACAGAATGCACAAAAAAAAAGGATGCAAATGAAATAAAACAAATAACTTTCTTTTACCGTGAACCCTTGTCGGTCTTTTCATTAAAAAGCCAGAAAGTGACTGAGTTAAAAATATAAGGTTAGAAATAAGTTTTAGCCATCATTTTACAAAGGCAGGCACTACTTCTATTAATTCCAAATTTATTTTTGCATACACTGGCAAGTTCACTCATGTCAGGTCAGAAGTATGTGTTCCTAACTTCAAACATAACTTATAACACTTCTATAAAACGGCAACTATACCGTATTAACTGCGCTTGCGTATCTGTCATTAGTATCAAAATTAGTGTCAATTTGACGTAAGCGTTCCGATAATTCTCTATTGACTTGAAAAAGCAAGAGGGTTGACAAAAAAAAACCTTTTTGCGAAGATTTAAACGAAGAAAATCTCCCACTATACTACTGCTTTCCAAAACTTTTTAGTGAGCTAAGTAAAAATTTAAATAAATTTAAAAAAAACACAAAACCCGACTACGCCACGTTACACTCAAAAGTAAGGTTTTTTTTAAATAGTTATACATATGATACATTTTTATCATGTCGTTCTTAATAGGCGTATTTGCACGTCAGCATAGCTTAGGAAAATCACTACAAGGAACAAGGAAGGTTTGACCAGTCAACCACCCACCCAATACAGCCTTTATAGCACAATATCTCCAAGTGGTTTAAAAAGAATGTGGATTGTATCAACTAGCAGTCCAACGTGTGACTATGCCTATTTAGAAAGAATCTTTAAAAATGTATTATAAAAATAAATATTTAAAAAAAAAATCTTGTTTTTGACTTTTTATAAAATATTTAATATCTTTTATTTCCAACATTTTTATTCTAGTCGCGGACTGGCCGTTACCGCAAATCTAATAACGATTGACGTTGACTACACTCCTTTGATAAATGACAAATCGGCCGCTTTTACAAGCAATGTAATCGCATTTCTGGGGAACTTAGCGACAGTTTTTAAACACAATAGATAGTTTTTGCAATATCGCTTTTGCCTTTAAATATCGGTTCACTACGAGGATGGACACGATGGGACACATTAAGAAAAGGTGGGAAAATATGAAGACAAGGTGAGACACCTGTCGGTCAGCGTGAGGACACTCTTGGGATAACGTGAAGCATATTTGGGACAGCGTGAAACACTTTTGGGACACCGTGGGACATCTTTGGGTCAACTTGGGATACTTTTGGGATAACGTGGGACACTTCTATGATACATTTTAAACAAACTAGGTCAGGAACATGGTAGAACAGGATAGGAGAAACTGAGACAGGGTAAAATAAAGTTGAGCAGGGCTGGATACGATTACATTAAACTGTTCAAATACAACTAAATCAACGAGTTTCGGCTAATATTTTTAGTTATTTCAGGTATCACGGCCGCCATATTGAATTTTTGACAAATAAGTTACTATTATCTGCAAAGTACTTTGTTATTCGTAACATTCATATGAATGACCGTAATGGCGTAGCTACCGTGGAAATCCGTTTGGGTTGGTTAAAACAAAAAAATAACGAAGTTTTGTCACCTGCCACGGCCACCATAATGAATTTAAAAAAAATACATAGCTTAAGTTACCCGCAGTGTTGATTTGAATAAACTGACACACCAGACGTGCAAATCGTATAAGGAATTTTTTAGTTGTGGTGAAACAAGTATAAAACACATTTTTGACACATTTTTACAGCCATTTTTTTTATATAGGTATAGCTTTTGGTACCCGCAACTTCAATGCGAGCAAAACGACTTATCAACCATGAAAATCGGATTTGGTGAAATATTTTAATTTCGTTTAAAGGTGCTGTAACATAAAACGCAGCAGAAAGGCAATTTAATTAATGTGTTTATTTTTCATCGTATATTTTTCTCCATATTGATTTCCAAAACCAATATCACTTTCCAGCTAAATAAAAAATATCCCTGTTGGCACACATTTTCATCCATATTGTTGCGAGTTGCGACCAATCAATCATCGTGTATCTCGTTTTTAAACAAACAATTTTCATCCGCTTTTCAACCACCTATTTTTCACTTTTTTTTTCAGTTTTATATGTTTTGATCAGCATTGTGATTTAGCCAAATCAAAACAGAATGTATACCAAGGAATAAAAGTGGCAGTTTTTATTCCCAAAAGAAAATTTGTTGGCGTCACCAAAACCATCAGTTCGTGTGAGAATTAATAATATATTATAGACCAACGGACTGAAGTGGCACCTTTTATCACGAGGCAAAAATTTTTCGGGATTTAAAAAGAAACTTCAGTCTCGTTGTTAATACCCTATTTTATTTAGGAAAATGAAAACTTAAAACAAAATAAAAATAACAGTACTTTAACGTCAAGACAATAGGTAATTTCATTTGGACACAGGTTACCGAGGCATTACTTTGTGGAGAGATCTACAAGATGAAAGTATTTTGTAAAAAAAAAATTTAGTCTTAAAAAAGTATAACGTGGAACAAAATATTTTGGGTTATGTAAGCTAATGAAATTGAGCCCTACCAAAATTAATGTAAAAATATGCTGCTTAATCCATAGAGTTGAAAATTAGAAATTTAAAAGGGTATAAACTACTTTTTTAAGGTTTTTTAACTTTCCATTTTTGACGACTTTCTGCCCAAGAAGCAGCAGAAAAGGACACTTGACAGCTGTCAAAGTTGGAACGTCAAAGTTAGATTTCATTAAAATTGGTTTCCGGGAAGCGTGTTAAAAATGAATCGCAAGATATCATAGACACTCAGCCAGGCTCTGTAGAGTTAAATATTAATAGTATTTTTTTTTAATTAGAGAGCAAAGTAGAACTTTGTCCGCGAGGCTAGATGGTTAGCAAGACAAAGGTTTTTGCTTCCGAATAGAATTTTTTTTTTTTTGTTTTTTTTTCAAACGGAAAAATGTCCTGACATTCCTTTATTATTTACATAAGATTTTGTGGAAGCTATGAGTTTTCTCCTTACACAGCAGGCTTTGGTAATTTCCAAAGCTTGCTTTATTTTTTTGCCTTTCTAAATCTTAATTACTTTAACAAACACCCATAAGTTTTAAAAGAATGCACATTTTTAGAAAATTAATAGCCAAATTTAAGTAATTTTAAAATTCGTGCATTCGACATTTTATTATAGATTTCCTTCGAAAACGATAAATTTTGAAAAATTGGGAAGTTTAAATTTTTTTTATAATTTTCTTACTTTCACTATTTTTTTCGTGATTTTACATAAAAGTCTAAAAACCAAAGGTGGCCGTGTATTTTGCTGCTATTCGAGTAAATAATCAAGTTGGCAGGCATGACATGTCTGGATTGGTATATCTAGTCTTCAACACCCACTGTAATGTTTAAAATAAATCTGTTTGCTATTTGATGCTGTAATTTTGTTGGGCACATCAATTTTATATTATTGTGCCCATCCCAAGGCCCTCCCCAGGCCGGGATGACTACATCTTTGTTGTTGGCTAGACTTTTGGACGGCAGCTGAGATAACATAATAACTTACGGAGACTAACAGAAAGGGAGGGCCGCGCATGAACTACTTTCCTATAGCGCATAGCGCATTGCCACGGAGTGTGAAAGTAATGTTTGTATTAAGTAAACACCTACCTTGCCCCGTCCATCTCTTTTATATGATCATGAAAAAAAGACAAAACATTTTTCAATGTCGAAATATATTTCACATAATTTTAATTTAGTACCTGCCGGTTTTTGTCACCGCTTTTCAAAGTCTGTCAAGCCTGGCAAACGGTTTTTTTTAGATTTTCAAAAGTGAGTTATTTTAATCAGTTTTGGTTGGAATTCGCGCGAGTTTATCGGATTAGCTACTCATATATATTGGATTAACAATTTATTGTAATGCCTAATTAAAGCTAGAGAGCATGGGACTACTTGAAGAGTGCCGAAAATTGGGGTTCAGATTTTTGCGAACCATATCCCTGAAGAAAATATTGTGATGATTTATACAAAGTTAAGCAAGAAGATAATAGTTAAAAATATTTAAAAAAGGTATATGTTAAAACATTTATAAAATCTGTATATAGATCGACTTTTATACTGGGATTTTTTCCCAATTAATAAATGAAATTAACATAATAAAATTTTGTTACCCTTAATATTTGATAATATTCCTCAACACAGTTATAACCCTCTTCTCCTATTTTTTTAGCTGCATGGAACAGTACAAAGTTGGTTAAGATTTGTAGGTATAGAACTAAAACTGCGCCGGTTAAGTTTTTTAAGTAAAAAATTAACCAAAAGAATGTATGTATTTTATTATGCGTCTAGCAGTACAAGTAGTTCCTTCCTGTAGCCACCGGCTGAGCTCGTGTCGCCGACAAACAACGTCCCCCAAGTATAACACGTAAGTATAAAAAGGAAGCATGGATTACCTAAACTAATCCGAATATTTTTACGGTGTATTTGGGGGTTACTTGGCCTGCCGCCGAAAAGTCCAAAGCAGAAAGTTGCCAATTACGGTCGTTTGAAAAAAAAAATCGTTTAATAATAAAAACGTCTGGCTCATTTAGAAATCATGATAAACTATAGAAAATTTTGCATAATTTTACTTTACCGCATAGTGTGTGGTGTGTCAATGATACTTTTAGTCCTTAAAAGTTTTGGGTCCATCCCTAAAGCGCATAGAGAGAAGCACCTTTAAATGTTTTATGGCATAAAATTATCCAAAAGTTAAATGTACAAAAAAACGTGCTCACATGATTAATGAAAATTCGTAAAGAAAGTCCTGAAATCGGCTAGATTAACGTTCCTATCCACCAACGTGAAAGTTCTTCAATTAAGCTTTAATCATGACTAACACTAATCGAAGTTTGGAATGAGTCTTGGAAAACAAAGTTTTAATATAAAATACCACATTCTAAACACCGACTTGTATCTAACCATGATGAATGCCTAATCGGCGAATTTTTTCGTTGGTGGATACGAACAAAAATAACTGAAATAAAACAGTTCCATTTAAAATGTTCAATAGGCGTCCGGCGTCCTGTCGACTGACAAAAAAAAATCAAGGTCAAGATAAAATAGTTATTTATCTAACAAGAGATAAAACTGATACTTTTTTTAGCACGCAGTGGCAGTAAGTATAAGATTTTTTCTGTCCGTAAAAATTACCTTGTTCTTAATTTTTTGTGTTTTTTTAATTAAAAATTGGTGCTAGAAAGCACGGATAGTCCACCCTACAAATAATTATTTAATGTTATAAGGAAATGAAAAGATATCGGAAACTGTAGCTTTGAATGATTTAAACGTTAGAACAAAATTTTTGGGGGTATATTTACGAAAATCAAAATCTGAAAAACGCATATCAATAGCTGCTTTACTTCTAAAGTTATGATTTTTTTATATATTTTTTAACGTTTTTTCAAATAACTCGGGACAAAATTTGTGGTCCATATTCATCCTCCTACTTGCTTTTGTTCCAAAGTTACAATTTTTTTAAATATTTTATCCCCTTTTCCCTCTCTTCAACCCCCCACCACCATAGCCAAAATATAATCAGTTCATAGTCAGCCGACGGAGTATTTTTGTACTAAATTTCGTTAAAATCAAGTGGTTCTTGAGTTATCGTATATACATACAGACACCAGACAACAGACCAACAGATAACTTTTTTTTTTCGTCGATTAATGTGTTTTGTAACCTTAGTAACTCACTTTTGATAAAATTAAGAAAAGTCAAAATTTCACGATTTTAATAGTCCCTAATACCATATTGGTATGGTGGACTAAAAAAGCAAAAAATATTTTGGTGTTCATTTTTAAATCAAGTCGATATAAGTACTTAGTTAGTTATTAGACAAACAACAGTTTCCCGTTGCTCCGTTAATAACTAGGTGTTCCTTTGTTAACGAGAAGTATGATGCTTGTTCAAAGCCAGCTTTTACAGCGGAAATTAGCGCCCAGGTGCATATAAATTGGTTAACCTTCCTTAGACTAAGTATATCCTTACGTCATAGATTATAAATCAATGCATATGCGGGCCTCCGTAGCGCAGTAGGTAGCGTATCGGCCTGCCGCGCGAAAGTTCTGGGGTTTGAATCCCAGCTAGGTGCATGATTATTTTGTGTTTGTCTTTAACGCTGCAGAAACGCTTGGCTATACAGTATTAAAAAAAAAGTACATGCGGTTTCAAAGAGCTCAACCCTAAATTAAGATTAATATCAAACCTAAATATGGAGCACAATGGACTGCACATGAACTGAATATATTAATGCACAAGCAAAAAAATAATAATTAATAAAAGAATACTAAAATAATTCAATCATATAAAAAATAATAGATACTAGGTTACGTTTATGGCAAGACACGAAAACATTTAGTAAAAATAATTTAGAAAAAATTAAAAAGCCGAATTTGGAAAGTGGAATCTAAAAAGTTAAAAATTTAATATATTTTAGTTCTTTCTAAGATGTCGCTCCCGTAAACGAGAGTTGAGCCAAGGCCCCAAATTTTGTCAAAATGAGTTGGGTATACTTTTTAAGATCAAACTACAAGTCTTGAAGTGGTCGACCGTCCGATGACGCGATGTGATATACACCTAGCCTATTTTGGATGTAAGTATCTCTAAAAAATTTAAACTTAAAACAAATGTTCTTGGTTTCCTTGAAAAATTATATGTGTTTTTATTTAATTTATTTTTATTAAAAAAAAGTTTCTATAGTAACCTAACTAAAGGCTATTCATTGTTGATTTTTGATCTTTTTGTAATTTGGTAGAGACCGAAATTTATAGTTTTTTTTTTCGTGTGTTTGATTGGTATTTACCGCTGCTTTTAACTTACTAAACTTCATTAAACCTATTTAAAACCTATCAATTTAAAAAAGAGAAAAATAAAAAATTATTTCCAATATATGCCAAAAATGCGATTTATTTAGTTTTTTTTCAGTTATAAGCTACCCAACATAACAACAAAACAACGGACAACCTCATTTATTTTGCTTAGTCGGGTAACGAAAATATGAATAAAATAAATAATCTTTTTTAGGTTAATTTATTAAAGATACCAATCAATTTTAGGTTCGATATAAAATCTTTTATTACAGACACCCATGATACAAATAAAACAGATATGATATCTCGCAAGAGTAGGCGTAGCTAACTGACGTCACTTGGTGAGAGACGTGAGAGAGAGCATTCAGTCACCATTTTTATTACGAGGTGGTCGTTTGTTTACAATTAGTTTTAATAATTTTTCTGTAGAAAAAATTAATTGCTGAGGACACGGATGGATTCTCGAGAATCGGACAAAAGGTTTCCTGCGTGACATTAAATTTTTTAGATTTTCAAGAAAATAGAAAGTATATGGAAGCATTTTTGTGGACGGGATGATAACTTTAGCTTGAATAATGGTCGAAGTTGCTTGGCTACACTTCAAAAAAAAATTTTGCCGAAAATTTTAGCTGCCAAAAATCTTATTTGATGTATTTTTGCATATTCCTGAGCATTTTTCTAGAAAACAAATTTCATGTGAAGTCTTACACAATAATTTTTTGGGGCTTTTTGACACATGGATTGACAAATGTCAAAAAAAATACATGATCTTTTTTCCTTTTCAATAAGCTTTCCAACAAAATACCACAAGCTCTTTCTGAGGGTACGTGCCAAAAATTTTAGCTGCCAGAAATCTTTGTAGATGTGTTGTTGGATTTTTATAAAAAACAAATTTCTAACCCACTAGGGCCAATATTCCATTCAAGATCCCCACCCTGTAATTTATTTTACCGCTTATCTTATGGAACTCTGAATCCAGCTTTACTCCCTTACAATTTCCCACCCCTTCATTGTTTTCTAGTCTGCAATTGGTTTAATTTAATACCCTGTAGTACTTTTTGACGGAAAACTATTCATACCTGCAACCGCCTCGACCCTCCTTCACCATAAATTGTTACTTTTGAAAAAAAAACATTATTTTCAATTCCTGACTTTGTTTCCTTTAGTTTGATACCCCACAACCCATACTTTGACAGATTAAAATATTTATCGGATACAGGGGGGTGGTTGCAAGCACCCGTTCAAATTTTCCAAAAACCCAAAAATACCTATGCATCCGTCACTCCTTCGTTGTTTTCCAGTCGGCATTTGGTTTAATTTAAAACTTTGTAGTACTTTTTGACGGAAAACGATTGCTACCTGCAACCCCCTTGCCTCTCCCCCACTACAAATTGTTACTTTTTAAAAGAAAAGCATTCTTTTAGATTCCTGACTTTGTTTCCTTTAGTTTGATAGCCCACAACCTATACTTTGCCAGATTAAAATATTTATCGGATACAGGGGGCAACCACCCGTTCAAATTTTCCAAAAACCCAAAAACATATATTTGTTAACTTTTCAAGAGGAACCTAAATGCGAATTTTTGACTCTACATTGACTTAAAACTTTAAGTAATTGTGATTTATTTGTACCCCCTTCAAAACAGACTCAAACTCAAAACAGAGAATCAGACATAAATCTTTGTAGATGTGTTGTTGGATTTTTATAAAAAACCAATTTCTAACCCACTAGGGCCAATATTCCATTCAAGATCCCCACCCTGTAATTTATTTTACCGCTTATCTTATGGAACTCTGAATCCAGCTTTACTCCCTTACAATTTCCCACCCCTTCATTGTTTTCTAGTCTGCATTTGGTTTAGTTTAATACCCTGTAGTACTTTTTGACGGAAAACCATTCATACCTGCAACCGCCTCGACACTCCTTCACCATAAATTGTTACTTTTGAAAAAAAAACATTATTTTCAATTCCTGACTTTGTTTCCTTTAGTTTGATACCCCACAACCCATACTTTGACAGATTAAAATACTTATCGGATACAGGGGGGTGGTTGCAAGCACCCGTTCAAATTTTCCAAAAACCCAAAAATACCTATGCATCCGTCACCCCTTCGTTGTTTTCCAGTCGGCATTTGGTTTAATTTAAAACGTTGTAGTACTTTTTGACGGAAAACGATTGCTACCTGCAACCCCCTTGCCTCTCCACCACTACAAATTGTTACTTTTTAAAAGAAAAGCATTCTTTTAGATTCCTGACTTTGTTTCCTTTAGTTTGATAGCTCACAACCTATACTTTGCCAGATTAAAATATTTATCGGATACAGGGGGCAACCACCCGTTCAAATTTTCCAAAAACCCAAAAACATATATTTGTTAACTTTTCAAGAGGAACCTCAATGAGAATTTTTGACTCTACATTGACTTAAAACTTTAAGTAATTGTGATTTATTTGTACCCTCTTCAAAACAGACTCACCCCTTTTTCTCAACCCCCCTGTCTGAATTTTAAAAAATGCCGAAGCACGTGTTTACTTATTTTATTGGTAAATTCTACATACTAATTTTCAAACTTATGTTTCTTTTCATCTTTGAGATACAGAAAATCCTTTTAAAATTTCAACCCTTATTTTTACCCCTTCGAAGGTAAAATAATAAAAAACATTTTCTTGGTGAGCTCTTTTCATGTTTGTAGGTGAACTGGTTCACCTCTGTGTAGGTAGTTCCTGTTCGCCCCACAAAAATCTCACGAAGTGACGTCATGCGCGGATCTAGACGAATTTTGATACCTTTCTTTTATTGTATCATGACAGATACCCATCAAATAGAGATATATATGCGCCACGATTCTTTAATGCAATTTTCTAATAAAAGGGTTTAATTTAAAAAAAATTTATACATTTAATTTTTTACGTTTTTTAGTTTAAATCAAAAAGAAACAAAATGCAGGATGTATAATTATTCACGATACTTTTGCCTTTCTTTTTCAAATCTTCTTGTTTTCTGTGTTGACGTTTCTTTACTCTGACTTTTCGTTGTTATTCCCACGAGTAGCGGACAAATATTCGGTCATCCCTTTTAGATTTTCGTGTAGAAAAGAAATAGTCTTATACAACGGAGTGTGCATTTTTAGCCCCTCTAGTAACCTGCATCGGCGCGTTACAGACCTTGAATTGGCTAGATAAGGGTATTGTTACTGTATCAGATCATAAATATGACAACCGCATGTATGTATCTGTTTTCATTACAAAGTTCTGAATTTACCCCCTTTACACCCTTTAATCACACCCTACCCCCCAAATTTTTAGTATTGTGTCGTCATCGAACCTACATCACTGTGCCAAATTTCATTAAAATTGGCGCACCGGAAGTGTGTCAAAAATGAATCGAAAAATTTGATAGACAGCTAGGCTCTGTGGAGTTAAATTAAATCGTTAAATAAAAAGTAAAGGAATCAGATAACTAAAAAAGTATTATCAGCAAAAGCCGTCACCCACATAGCAAGAATATTGGTATATTTCGTGAATAATCTTGAAACATTCGGAATGATCAAAATACATTCTGTTAATGTCTAACGGCCCACTATTTTAATATTCACTGAATATTCAAAGTGGATGTAATTTGAACATACGCGATACTTATTCAAAAATGTAAGGTGTAGATTACAGTCATCTTGAATTTTCAATGAATAATAAAAATGTGGACCACTGGACATTCACAGAATGCGTTTATTTATATTCACGCAATATACCCATATTCTTGCTATGTGGGTGTCAGATAGCTTATAGTTAAGAAACCTAGAAAGAGAATTTAAAAAAGTTGTTAAAACCTGAAGTATCTTTGACACAGGTCTTTTTAATCTATAGAGCCATGAGGTTGATGTTGCCAACAAGAAAGCCTCAAGCTAACCTTAAGTTAGTTCGGTCTGGGATGAACAGAAAGATAGTTAAGCGGTTAGGTTTTTAGAAAGCTAATGAAAAGCGATTGGTGGTATTTACTTATTGATTAGCTCCGGTGGATACTTTACAATCTTTTCCTACAAAACATCTACAACTTCGGAATAACTTCTATTTCTATAGCCACGACGATAATAACATAAGATAGGGACATGCGGTTTTAACATTACTTTCTTACTTTTTTGAGCTTCGAAAAATGTCTTTAGCATATTTATTTTCTATCCTGTAGTTTTTGAGCTACAGAAGAAAGTTGAAAAATGGTTGGAATTACCAATTGGTGATATCTCCTTTAATTTAAGAGATAATTGAGTTCTTTAAAACATGTCCGTGGCAACCTTTTAAGAAAAACACAATGTTCTTTATAAAATTTTAATCCGACGTTTCGTTTCGTAGATACCATCATCAGGATCAAAACTTTAACTACGGACCAAAATGTTTTACTTCATATTTTACTTTCTTTTTAAGTTTGTTTGATAATAAATTATATGTTTTTAATTTCATCTTCAGTGCACTTTTTTCTCGTACGGCCCTGTCCTATTTTAATTTATTTTTTTTTTGAGACCGTTTATATTTAATGACTATATAGTAGCCCTGGACAACCAAGATATATTATATGAACATACCGGGTAAACCGAAAAAAATCTTTAAACTTTACCAATTTCAATTAAAAAAGAAACTGTATTGATAAGACAAATAAGCCTTTTAAGCCTTTTAAAGGAAACGTTCGCTTTACCGCCATATTTAAATCCAAAAAAGTTGCGCATTTGATTTCCTTTGCCATCTTAGATTTAAATATGGCGGCAAAGCGAATATTTATTTTTTCAAAAAGCTTATTTGTCTTATCAGTACAGTATTTTTTTTTTGAAATTGGTACAGTTACAGCCGGTTTTTTACGGGATCGAAACTTCAAAATAAAAAAAAAGATATTTTGTTATCAAACAAACTTAAAAATAAACTAAAATATGAAGTAAAACATTTTGGTCCGTATTTAACTTTTTGATCCCGATGATGGTATCTACGAAACGAAACGTCAGATTAAAATTTTGAAAATACCATTTTGTTTTTCTTACAAGGTTGCCACGGACATGTTTTCATAGAACTCAATTATCTCTTAAATTAAAGGAGATATCACCAATTAGTAATTAGAATCATTTTTCAACTTACCCTGTAGCTCAGAAATTACAAGAGACAAAATAAATCTGGTAATACCATTTTTAAATCTCAAAAAAGTAAGACAGTAATGCAAAAACCCCATGTCTCTATCTTGAAAATAAGACACCCTGTACACCAATTTTAAACGAAATCGGACATTTTAGATACCATCTCGCCCGAGAAGAGAGGAGCTGGTAATATCATATCTTTTAAAAAATTATTATTTCGTGTTCCTTTACTCAATTGTTTTTTACCGAAATCAAAGACACTTAAATTCATCCACCATCGAAAAGGAGGAGAGAGTGTTAATAACATAATATCACTCCCACACCACCTTTCCTTCCAAATCTCATGCGTAGGTACACATATTTTTTTAATTTTATAGGAACGAGAAAATTTCTTTTATTGCTCTGATGGTTTGAAACACTAATAACAAAACATAAAATAATTTTTAGGCAACCTAATGAGTACATTAATTTAATTAATTCAGACATAATTACTTGTTTTGTTTTTTCAAGTTATATTTTTCTATCACATTAAATAGCTATAGCTCTCTAGACGTCATTATGCTATACTAACAAAAATTTAAATCCATTATTATTTTGGTAATCAGTTGAAATTTTTGACTTTGTTAAATCTAAATAATGTCAGCCCTGATTAATTTTGTGTTTTCAAATTATATTTTTGTGCCACATGCACATTAAATACCATAGCTGTCGAGACGCCATTACTCTGCTGTACCCTTAAAAATATAAATCCGTAAATATTTTGGTAATCAGTCGAAATTTTTGACCTAATTAAACGTAAAATAATTCAGCCTTGATTGTTTTTGTATTTCTAAGTTATATTTTTCTGCTACATTAAAGACATAACTTTTAAAAACTAAATACCAAAAACCATGAAAATCACAAATTTTTCAAGCGCGTGTATTTTCAAACTAAAAAACGTTTTTAATGAAAATTTTGAAAGTTTATGCCTTACGGATGGTGTATCGCAGCAATTATTATCTTTAATGGAAGTGAACGAATTCGAACACCCCTGTAGTAATTTTCCAAAAAATTGTCTTAATAAGTTATTTGTTAGATTAAAAATTTTTTATACCGTTAAATATGACAATAGAGATATTATGTCAAATAAAAAAAATATAAAAGTCAAAATATTATCTCACCTGTAAAAAATGTATGTTTGGTATCTGTAGAATTTATTTAAATTATTTTATAACAAAAAATATTTTTGATTAATATTTAAAAATACTTAATTATCGTTAATTTGTTATTTTCTTTTTAATAATGATAATAATATACCGAATTTAAAAAATTACTTGAAATTTATTTGACATATCTTCCTGTTTCTCTTCTTCAAGAAATCTGTTTGCTCTTTTATATACGTATGGCTAATTAATTATTAATACATCAAAAAATTAAACCGGATTTTCGGCTCCGGCTCTTGGACTAAATCTGACGAAACCAGTCGGAGCGGGTCTAACACTCATTTACAGCGATGGATACGAAATCAAGGTCACGAAAAACGGGACCCCCAACTTGAAAGGTGCCGTCCCCGACAGTCGCATCTCGTTGGATAAGAGATCTCTGGTACTGGGTTGAATCGAAGTTACTAATTGCATTGAAGTTAAAGTGCTGATTTGGGAGGTTTTACTGATTGATAGGTTGTGCCGAGGTAAATGCTTGGCTGTATAGGATCAAATTTTTGAGAAATGTTTCCAGAAAAGTTACTTCAAATATCAAGCCACTTTGTATCAAATCTTCCAATTGTTTGGAAGTCAACGGCTTTTCCCACTGATCCATAAAGAACTGAAAAGTAAAAAAAAATGTAATACCATGCAAAAAAAATGAGCAAAAGTTGATACACATTGTCCTCATATGTGGACATGTAAAGTAGCAGCTACTCGCATTGTTACCCCATATGAGGTCACTTGTGTTTGGCCTTATAAAAAATAGTCTCAACATTAACTTTTGTTTTTGAATTAATACACATAATCCGTATACCCCATACATGCTCAAAACTAATTTTACTTACCGAATTTTCTCTCAGACACGATTAAAAACTTCGAGACAAAATTATGTTTTCACCGACTTTTTGCATATGAGAACAGCGAGGTTATTTTCACCGGTTTTTAGGTGATACTACTGATTTACTATTTTGGCGAGCTCTGTCGATAAAAATATCTATTAGATTTAACCTTTTGAGACTCGATAAATGGACTAGTTCACTAATATTAGTAATTTATATATTTTTTTGATACTTGAAAGCTATGTCCTCATATGTGGACATTATGCATGATAAGGTTAACAACCGTCCTCCATCATAGGTTTTTTATTGTATTGTATTTTCACAGGAACTATTAACGCATACAAAATTTAAAGTTGATCGGATATAAGAAATTGTTCAAAATTTACTACGTTTTTACGCTCCTAAAGGCAGTTTTATATAAGGACGGTTTTAAGTAAAATCCCTTTCTCTCAGGGATTATACGTCTTTCATTAAATGTCATTATATATTAGTTGAAAAAGAAAAACAAATAAAACAACTAAGTTAACAACAGATTTTTACTAAAACCTGGATTGAGCATTTCTTTAGGTCTCAATCAATGCGCGAAAGCGTTTTTAAGGTGTTTATACCGACCCCAAAAATCAGGTTTAAATCGATGAACCACTTTCTTAAATCGTTTTAAAATAAAAATCGATTTATCTCAAAACCGTTTTAGTGTTGTTTATGCGACAAAATTTTTAAATCGTCCTTGTACAAGAGCACTTTAAGGGGCCCGTATAAACAAAGTAATTGACTTGCAAGAATTGTGACAAACATACTCACACAAAAAAAGAACAAACACAGGTAAAGTAAAATGGAAGCCTTGAAATTATATTAACTTTTGATGAGCTTACAGTAAATTGTATTTGTAGTAATTTTTGAAATTTATAAAGTACCTGTTATTTTGTATTCATATACTTGTTATTATCCAGAAAATAGTAAATAATAGATTGCTCGTTTACTAACAGAAAGTTGCAATATACTCTGTGGAAATATCCAAACAAGGCAGCTGTCCAGAAATTCTGGAAAGCCCTTGTTTCTCTAAATTTTAAATAACTGGAACAACATTTCACGATTTAGAGGCTGTCCCACTCTAACTGCAGAATTCAAACTTGCTAATTATTAAGTAGCGGATACGACTTAGGGTAGGCAATGCTAAGAATATTAAAGGTTTATAGGAAAAGTTTGATTTTATGCACCCAAACCTAAAAATATTCTCTTTAATTTAGCGTCTAAATAAACCCGAAAACTGTGTGGTTAGCTAGGAAAATTTACATCCTTGTAGATAAATACTATATCATATCGATTCTACCAGTATCTAGTGTTTAAGAGTTGAGACGCAGACTAAATCTGGATTTGGACCATATCCACTGCCTTTCTGAAAATTTTCGTAGTAACAATATCATACCATTGTCTAAGATTTTTTTTTAACGTCTTCTGCTTTAATTAACCCTTCTCTTTTTGAATTTAAGATATTTCTTTCTTACTTCTCAAAATATGACCAAAATATTTACGTTCACGTATTTTAGGACCGGTTTTTCAATAGCGAGTTACCAGAAAGTTAACTCGGGCTATAAGTCCCAGTTTTTTGCTGTTTTAAGCCAACATTTTTTTAGGTTCACCCTGAAGTAAGGTAAGTTACCTTCACTTTGAAGCCCTGGTTACCCTGGAGTTAACTTTAACCCGCTTTCTAAAGATTTTTACAAGATTATTTTGCTTGAGTTAACGCTAACTTGCTACTGAGAAACCGGCCCCTAATAGTGATTAGAATTTCAAGATCTTTATCTAAGCTGAGCCACGAAGAAACAGGTAGGTACAGAGTGAGCTCAACAAATGGGCGAACAATGAACTGCCATTCGTGGATGGTTCGAATGTGCCCAGAACCAAATGGCTTGTGTTGGTTTACCGAGTTGTATGGACATTTAGCATATTACACTGGTCAACACAAAAAAATTTTGGCAAAATATAAAAATAGCAGAGTCTTATAGGGATGGTGACTGGGCACAATGGGCTGAACAAACGTCTGACACGCAAATGATAGTAGCAGGAGATCCCGTGTGTCCATTGAGGGCTCCAAGAGGAATCACCGCAGCACTTAATAGCAGAGTGCGATGCATGTGCTAGATCCAGGCAGCTGAAATGGAGAGGAAGAAGAGCTGCACTCGCTTAAATGGACCGACATACTAAACTTCGTAAAGAAGTCAGGGAGGCCCGGGGAGAGAGTTGCAGTGAAAGGATAAGGAACGGGGCAGAAAGAGCCTATAACGAGCCTTAATTGCCAGGCCCACGGGCCGCCCCTATAGAACTACTAATATCTAATTTGAGCAGAATATCTAGGTTACTAGGTCCCTCCAAGATATCCGGAGCGAACTACGTTTTCTCTTTCTCACAATTTTAAGAACCCCCGTTTAACAACAACAAAATTATATGCATTTGATTTTAGGTAATTCAATATCTTTGCTCGCTTTTTGGGTGAATGTAATTGGTGAGCACCGGTTCAAGAGTATAATAATTATAATTCGTGTGCGCAATCATATGCGTTCACAGCTCCAGGATCGGGCCTTTTAAAGGTGAATTTGAATAAAAAATGCGCTTCTTCAAATTAGTTAATCTAAAAAATTTATCCCGGAACCATTCACGTGATTTTGCATAATTTTAAGTTTTTTACATAATTCTACGTATCCTAAAAATGTTTAATCGATTATTTTAAAAAACCAAATAAAATCAATATATATATATATATATTTTTTTTGAAAAACGACGCGATGATCTGTGGGGGATACTAGAAGATGTACAAAATTTTGTTAATTTTTCATTTGCGGTTTATCTGTTTAACTAAACGAACGGTTTTTAGGATTCAAAGTCACCTTAAGTATCGAATTCCTTCTGGTTTTCCGGTATTAGCCCATGCGGTGAAATGAGAATTGTTGTTCCATACATTTTTTCTTCTGTGAACCAATCAGACAATGCAGATGCTACGTGCGGTCGGTGATAAACAATTTTCGCGAAAGATTCACGGAATTAGTCACGTTTTTGTCCCTCGTGTAAAAGCAAGTTGTTTACTATTCATTTAGTACTAGTCCCCTGATTTCCAATGTCTCTAACTACCATATTGCGCTCTTCCTGGTTGTTGGTTTACTGAGTTGTATGGACATTTAGCTAATTACACTGGTCAACACAAAAAAAGGTCGTAAAAAGAGGTCAGTTTCATAGATTGCTCGACGCAAATCCATCGCTTAAAATATTTTCTGAGGTTTGGTTTACATGATACGGGCAGTAAGCCTATCTATGAACCATAAATCTTTTATCCTGGCGCATGCTGTTACAGTATTGTCACGGATTTGATTGAGAGAGTGATTTTTGTATGTGTACCTTGTGGTAGTAAGGAACCACACAGAATAACACAAACTGAGTTGAGTGGCCTTAGAAGATACTTGGATTTGATAAAACAAAAGGCAGAGCTGTTAGCAGCTATACTACACTTGCTTGACGACAGAGTAAAGGTTTCTTTTAATAGAAGTCGTCATACATCGCTTATGTCATTTTTAAAAATGGAAAATGACTTAGTTGTTATGATATAAGGTAGATGATATTATAATATGACATCCATTTATTGCTAATTTGACCTGAACTAACTTTTTTACTTATATTAGCAATATTTGTAAATCTGATTGTTGTAGAATTTTCGTCATAAATATTGACTGCTTCAATATCCTTTGATCTAGAAAATTCTAAAAAATGACCTCTTGTGTCATATTGGGTGCGTTGTAAATTTTTGGCAGGGCATTCTTTTAAAGTGTTGTGCCATTCCCATTTTTCGTACGTCTTTAGTCATCAATTGATTCTCTTCTAATCGTGCGGTTTCTTCTAATTCACATATTTATGCCACATCGGTTTATCAAGAATTTCTTTAGCTGTAGTTATATTGTAATTTTCTATTTTGAGAAAGAAACGAACATCTAAAATATCTTGCTCTAATGGAAGCTTTAGGTATAGATCACAACCCACACTTTTCATAGACTCATCAAAAGTAAGTCTTAGAGCGGTATTACTACATAACGGCCACATATTTCGTTAACGTTAACTTAATGCTTTCTAATGAGAGAGAAAAAAATAATTTGGTGGGGAGTTGTTTAGAGGATAATATAATAATGTCTTTCAGTTTTTTCAGTTTCAAATTTATATTGTTTCCCAATTTTAGAAGACCAAATAATTTGGTGGGGTATGGTGGAAGAGGTTTAAAACAAAGCCACTCGCTATGAATATATTATTTTTAAATATGCCTTTAACTAAGTATTTTCTAGTTTTTTAGAGGAAAAACATACATTTCTGGGAATAGTTAAGGGGGTACAAGAGGGCTGATATATTTGAAAATTCATCACCAAAGCTGCTACGAATATGTGGTTTACAATTTTAAATGAATTTATTGATTTCCGATTTTGTGAAAATAATAAATAATTTGCGGGGTAATTAAATTATCTGAAAATTCATAACTTTCGATCCAAAGCTATGGTTTTATAAATTTAAGTTTGGTGAGGGTGCTGATGTAAATTTATAATAACCAAGGCTGTTACAATACAGTTTTTAGTTTTAAACGGACAAAATATTTCCTAATATAAGAGAGAATTATGACAAAACAGATTTCTATCGGTCTCTACTCTACTCAGTTGTATGCCTAATACGCGCTTAAAAATAACCAATGCGTGAGATTTCATAACCAGTCCCTTTTATGATGTAGATTTCGCACTATTGCGTCCCTGATCATATCTAGTACACTGTTATCGACTGTCTTACGATAACAATCACAAAATAGCAAAAAAATGGCAAAAACATTTTATTATAATACACAATCATAATAAAATTTAAACTAAACGAAATCGCAAATATTCTGAGTACGGCCTTGGTCGTACTGTGATCAATATGGCCAGGGATCTAGGGAAAAACAAAAACTTAAACGTCAGACTGAAAATTCTCGTTGACAATTCACGTCAATAAATGTGTCTAAATTTCGGATTAAAAATACCGTATTTAAATTTTTATAATATTTTAATTTCTGTTTAAGTTTTTTACTCAATGTACATTCATAAATTTATGGCCATTAGACTGAATGTTTTCGATGCATGCATTTAATATACTGAAATACTTCGACAGCTGAGAACAACTCGAAACGAAGGACTGGGCAAAACCGTCTCAACTAAAAAGTCAGTTAACTCCTACCGTCTCAGTACCCTTTACCCAAGTAACACAGCATGCTGTAAATAAGCTAGGATAACATATCCGCAGCAAAAAAGATAACAATAAAGCTTTTGCTATCCTCTTCCACAACGTTTTCAAAACGTCATAAAAATGTTGTCACAGCTATTTTGAGGAATATTTTTTGCCTGTGACAACGTCTACAGCACCTGAAAATACAGAATTTTTGCACATGAAATGTTACTTAAAATTTTGCTTTCCTGATAAAAAAATTTATTTAAAAATAGCAATGAAATCAAAATTGTCCGCCAACATAAAAGACTGAAGATCGAAGACAAGTCATCTTGGCATTTTTTTCAGTTGTATTTTAAGAAAAAAACTAAAGATTGAAACTATTTCTTTAGTTAAGTTTAAGACTCATTAAATTATATATTTTCGCCGCTACTTAAAAAAATAAAGCTTCTGTGTTTAAATAATTTTCTAAATGTAAAAGATTACAGTTTTTTCCGAAACCCTTCAGCTTTTTAACATAAGGGTAATAACATCAAAAAAACAAGCCCGGAAAAACTTAGATCTCTATGTGATTCGAAAACTAACCTTTTGTTTTAAACGTCACTACTCGGTCTTTACTAAGCTTTAAGATTCTCGATAAGACGGGTTTTATACAAAGCTGTACACTTTTCATAAATACAGTTTTATGATCCAACGTCAACGAGAAATTTCTGGTGGTTGGAAAATTTATAAAAGAGCCGCTTATTTAAATTCAAGAAGGTTGTTATAGAAAAGGGTTATATGACGTTCCCATGCAGTGTATTACATTATCTAGGATAAAAATGGAGTTGGTGATATAAAATGATAGTCGACACGGGTTTCCTTTTAACATTTTGTCAGTAAGATTTAATGTATTTTCCTTTTTTTAATATTCTTCTTGTTTTTTACTTCCTTACCGTTTAGAAAGCTGGGGTGTGTAAAATGTTAGTTTAAGCTATTCCTTATAAAAGGGTTTTTATGCAGTGGTGATGTAAAAAGATTGTCGACACGGGTTTCTGTTTAATTTGGTCAGTGAAATTTAAGTGTATTTTCTTCTTGTATTTACTTCTGCTTTACCGTTTAGAAAGTTGGAGTATGTAAAATTTTAGTTTAAGCTATTACGAATAAGTGAGTTTCTCTTAAGTTGGTTATTAAAGAAATGTTTACTTCAGCAGATAGAGCAAACTTTCTTCCATTTTCGTTTTATCTGTGAATCAAACATATCTCTCACAATTTCCGGTTCTAGAAAAAAAGAGTTAAAACTTTCATTTTTTCTCGCTTCTTCAATTAAAGAACATTTGCTTGATGTACTAGGATTGCCTTTTCGATTTCTTTTTTTTTATTGGTTTATTTTGCTAATTGTGTTTAAATTTGAGGTTCATTCAAACTTACTTCAAATTATTATTTAAACTAAAATTTAGTAGGAAATCATTCAATTCTTCTCTTCAATCTTTATTAGTCAAATGTGAACCAAGCAGTCTTTTCGTAAATATTTAAACCACATATTCTATTTGTCTGTGTTTAAACTGGTTTTATTTTGTATGTTTAAAGTTTCTATTGCAGATGTTTTAAAATCTTCTTCAGTGGACAATTATCAAATTTTATCTATCCACATTTAGATAATACTTTACGTTATTTGCTTTTATTTTTTTTAGAATACCAAGATATTGTTTGTGGGTTGGCCGAGTTAAGTTAACAAATATTAATAAAAAAAAACAAATATCTAATTTATCAATTTTGTTATTCGAAAAGTGCAAATATTTATAATATTTAATAATTTTCCAAACTTTAAATGTCATTTTATCAAAGTTAAACAAGCTTTAATAATGTTTGATTTATGGATGCATGGTTTTACCGTTAATACACAATTTATTGTGTAATGCAGAAGGCTTGAAATCGCATGTCAAAGTTAATTATTACATGACTCCAGTTCGGCAGTAATCAATTCGCTTAAACATTTGTTTTTCAATTTTGTGTTTTATTAGTCCTTTACAGATAAAACAGTAATTCCACTCAGTACGTACTTATATAGAGTGCATTATAAAAGTATGTTGTCATTAATGAGCACACGAACATTTTCAAATAAAATACCAATGAATGATAGGATTAAATTATTTTATTCGAGAAGGTATTCTAAATTATAAATTCGCAATTGTTTTAATAATAAGGCCCTTTTTTAAATAAACTTATATATAAAATAACGGTATGATAATAGTAGAGTTGGGGAACATTTCTTTGGTTGGGTTGACATTAATTTTATTCTTTAACCTTATTGGACATAGTTATTAATTTTTTTTATTTGTAAAATATTACTAGCAAACTGAATTAGTTTTATGCAAATATACATTGACTTGATTGCATTAATTTTTAAGTTTTTTAATCTAAGTTTTTTATTTACATGCATAACTTTCTGCCCAAACTGTTTGGTTAAGTTATACCCACCTGAAGTTTTTTCTTTTTTGTCAAATACCTTAAATTGTACAGTTGATGAACATTAATTAAATTGCTAACAAATAACCCCTGATAGTGCACAATTGGGCAATATTTTATAAACAATATGTACGTAGATGATTGATTTGATTTCCAAGACGTGGATAGTTTGATATATTCATGAAGAAAACTACTCAGATTTTATTGAAATTGTAATATCGTGATATACCCCACTCCGGTTTCGGCTTTATGCCATTATCGAAAGGTTTGAAAAGCACACACACACACGTTTATAATTTTAAAAATTAAAATATAATTTTATAATTTGTTGTGTTTATAACCTTGAAACGTCTCTTTTTTTCTCTCTCCCTCTCTCTTTAATATTTGCAGTTGGCTTACGTACTAGACGGCCAACAACTCTTCATACGGCACGAATTATCTGACACGCAGGCGCATCGAGTTGTAACTTCAGTGAAGGCGTGATCTTTCCACTAACAAAATTGGTTTGGATAACGGACCACATCTAGAAACTCTGTCCATACCTCCAAGGATCTCGTAAAAGTTATTGTCATGTCAGACAAAGCGTTTTTGTTTGTCACTTTATTACGACCAGGCCTCCAATATTTGATGGAGGATCCAGACAGCTACGGACCTGTTTCATCTTTATTAGGATTCATCAGGGAGACATAGGATTGTACCTGATAGTTGAACCTACACAAGCAACTGACAGGTACAACAATGACTATCTGATGATTCCTAATAAGGACGAAACAGGTCTGTAGGTGTCCGGAGTCTCCATTAGACGTTGAATGCCGATGTAGCTATTCTTGAAATCAAGGAGAAAGCAATTACATCCCTGATACACGCAGATCCTATAGGTGGACGCCACCGATTCCCTCGAAAATGAGTGAGAGAAATAGAAGATGCCAATTTTCATTAAAATATTGTCATTAGTGTCATTTGTGGGAGAAATCAGCGGCATCGACCAATGAGAATCGTAATGGTCGTAATGAAGTGAGAAACAAAATCGCTTTGTCCTATATGCCACAAGTGTTACCTTTACTTTTTATTTGCGGACACGAGAATCATTTCTTTGAAATTAAATACGAAAAGCTTTCTAGCTCGTTCGAATGTCCTATAATGCGTCCCTCTACGGTGAAACAGAACCACCTATCCCCGCTACACTGACACTAAATTTAAGTGCACGTGGAAAACATTGCCTAAGCCTTTACTACAGCAAATCCGTTGCTATCTGGCCTGAATACTGCCAGCGTAGATAGTAAAAACTTCATGTATGAAACAATTGTCGTTACAAGTAAAATATATAATTTGGGCTTTTAATCTTCTAAACTATCGTTTGCACTATTCGGTGGAGAGTCAAACCGAGCAAGCCCGCTAGCGACCACCATCACAATGAAATCATCCCTTGAAACGTCAAAAACACCTGATATTTTAGGGGAGTTAAGAAATTTTTGGTTGGATTGGTAGTTGAAATGATCACATTATTGTAAGGTCACCAATGAAATAGATTTGATTCTAGGTAGAGTATGTACTTGCACTTTTTGGAGTGAAGTAGATTGTTGTTTTGGGTCTGTGTGTGTGTGTGTGTGTGTGTGTGTGGGTGTGTGTGGGTGTGTGTGGGTGTGTGTGTGTGTGTGTGTGTGTGTGTGTGTTTTGTATTAGAATTTAGAGTTTCCTTAAAGATGGTCGCGTGGTCTTTGTAGTGGGTTGGGTAGCTGTGGAGGGAGGTGGGGTTGTTAAGAAATCAATTGTATGTGGGATAAGAAATAGTAGGATAGCGCTGACTCTCAAAGTTTAGAACTTCTTTAAAAAAAGTGTGGTTAGAAGATCCTAGTTCTATGAGGTTTGTAATGCAGGCTGAACGTAGCTCTTTAAAAAAAAGGTAATTAGGAGCATCTCGCAATTGCGATTGATGTGTATATGCATGCATGAATCAGGCTAGGAAGTCAGAAAAGCCTTACTCTCAAAATAGCGAGATTCTTTAAAAAGTGTATACATCGAACTACTTTTCATCAAGAAATAAAAAACTGGTATTTAAATTATTGATGATGATGCATTTGCAAAATCATATAATTTTATTTTTGATCTTGATATGTATTTTTGTTATTACCTTATATTGTTATGGGTTTTATGTAAAAAATATGCACGGCCATTGCAATAATAATAATCAAAATCTAACCAAGGAGCCGGATGAAAAAAATTATTCGCAACACCAATAAGGAATAAATAAAACATAATATTTTGACCATATATTTAGGAAAAAAATACTGGCCCTTAACACGTACAACAGTAAGTTGGCTGTCGTCGGGAGAAATCCAACTCGTACTAGTATAGTTACGGACATATTCTTTTCACAAATAAATAAAACGCGAGGTAACACCGATGTTGAGAAGTAAATAAGCGAAAAGGGCAATTATACATATGTTCTTTTTTATAGTTTCTATAAATTATATTATACTTAATTACCTTACCAATTTAGGCAAATTCTCGCTTGTCGACTTTCCAAACCACCAAAGATTTAAATCTAAACCCAAATATAACCACTTGAGCATTATCATCATTATAAAACCTCCTTTACAAGCTAACAACAAATGAGAAAACAATAAGAAAAAAAATAAACAATAAAACTCGAAACATAATCCTCACTGGATACGCACAGGAATATATCGATTTTTCTCCACCCAGGCCAACTTGATTCTTCCATGAGGTTCCCGTTACAAGTTTGATAAATGGAAAACATAGACAGAGCCAGTATTTTTCTCTTGAGTATATGGTTCTGACTATTTTTAAATCTATGTGCAATCCTTTTCGATAATGAAATATAAAGAATTAAACTAAACAGCCAATTTTTTTTTCTGTAGTGACCTTAGCTTAGAAAATGTTGAAGTGACGTTCAAAACGGATCATGTGAGGAGCAACTTACCAAAACGCATTATGTCCTTCTAGAATTATTTTTCACGAGAGGCAAAAAACGTTTTCCTGCTACACCTCATTGCATACTGACTTTATTTAAATCAATATTGATTTAAGTGTTTAAAAAAGGATTGAAACTAATGAGACCATAATGCATTTTGTTCCATTATGTGGTACTTAATTCGTTTTGATGTGGTTGGTCTAGGACATAATGCATTTTGCATCAACTTTGATTATATCGGCAATGAATTTTTTTTTAAAGAAAAGAAAATTTTATTAAGTAGTATTTATAAATATTGTAATTCCACCTCTTCGTCAAGGCAGTTCCACTGCATTCCCTACGGTTGCTGCAGTGGTATTTACAGCATTGTCGTAAAAAAGCCAAGATGACAATAGGAAGATTGAACCCCACTCTGACCCATACTTTGCTTGACGTAGCTTAATTACATCCTTCTTTTTTTCTCCTTTTATAGTATTTCGTAGTGGTCGAATATACCGTTCCTCCATATTACTGTTTATTTGGCGGCCTCATTTAGTCAATGATTCACCAACTCTTCCAATATTTTCTAAGTCCATATTTTATATTGCCAAATTATTATTTAATACAAAATTCTTTTGCGTAGTGCAAAAATATTAAAAGTATTGTAAAACAACAACCTGCGATAACTCCACCAGTCGAGCAATATACAAAACAAGGACATAACGAGTTTTGCAGTGAGCGTTTCGCTGTACAAAACGCATTATGAAGTGGTGGTTCAGTTTTGCTAAATATAAATTTTAGTGGGATACCAGACGTTTTGATGTGTGGGGTGCGTTTTATAAGAACATATAGTTACAGTGAATCGTAATTCACATCTAACTCAATTTTGTCCCAAAGTTGACATAATGCGTTTTGATAAGTTGCTCCTCATATGATATCTTTTTGGAGTCAAATAAACATCAGAATTGTCTGAACTTTGAATGGACATAGCACATTTTATAAAAACTAAGACACGTCTAAGAAAACTTTTTTGATTGTTTGCGGAAAAGGCCACCAATTCGAATTATTCAAACATTTGAATCGGGAGCGTGGGGGGGGGGAGGAATTAGAGGGACAAAAAAATTAGATGGTGTTTTGTAATATTTAGAGGACTGTGTGTAACAAATTGGATAGAATCCTTAAACCGTTAGGGAAGCAAAAGCATGAACCGGTATATGCATAAATGACTACTTTATCAATACATTGTAATTTCCCATAGTTGTTCGTATAAATGTATTTTAACGAAAATAAACAGCGCAAATGTACAGCCATTGAAATCCTGTCAAGGGTGGAATGCTTAGTTGAATTGAAATGCATTGAAACATTAATATCCAGCTATGTCTGCTATTTGAAACAATTTTGAGTTAATGTTAATCATGATTTCTGGGTTTATGCGATCATTTATTTTATTTAGACTGTTTATACGTACACTCGAGCTTCTTACTTTTGTTGGTGACTTATCTTAGATCCAGCGGGTTTGTGCAGACCTAACAAGGATTAATTTGCTTGTGGTAGTTTTTATTTTTTTCTGTTACTGTTTTTATTTGGGATGGTACAAAAAAGTTTAAAAAAGTCAAAAAGATAACTTTTGCTTAAAATAAAAAGAACATTTCTTTGTCCCTAAATTTAATAAAAGGCCACTAAACCAAAGCTTAATGGCCTGAAGTGCCCACTAATCAAAAGAGTTCAAATAATAGCAATAATAAAATTAGATAAATATGTCGTTTTGACTTGGTCTATAAAACGTTCCGTATTTATAAAATGAATATTTGCTATTTTTTTAGAAGCAGCGACTGTATCTTTTATTGATGGGTACAAAGAAATATTATTTAACCTCCAACTACTCCTCAGGTAAATTTTGTCACATAGCCAAATTGGTAAAAAATAAAAAAGTTTTACATATTTTTCCTCTCGGAGGGAGGTAAAGTGACAGCTTTACCTCCCCGTACATAATAAATAATTATTTTTTATTATTGAAAGTAATGTTACATTTTGTTAAATTAGTGAAGAATAATTCTGAACCAACATTGTTACTGCTGCAGGAAAATAAATATTTAAAACTTTGTTATTAATTTGCTTCGATGTGCTCAGGGTATCATTATTCCATGTCTCACTACAGGTGGGATTGGCAGGAATATCCCTGATATTATGCGGCTGGCAACCTCGCATTTTTTCGATAGAAACTTGCTTATACAGACCGCTTCAAGCTACTGCGAACATAGGGGGAATCAAGTCCAATTTACTCTCCGTGCCGTACGACCGAGGTGGATTCGAAGCACGCTGCAGTGTTATCTTTTGGAAATTCATTTTGTTTTTATTATTTTGTTTTATTTCTGCCTTGCTCGAGAAACAGATGGGTAAGTTCTTAATCAAAATAATACATTTTTAAAACCAAAAATGGATGTCTACGAAGTTGCCGAAAAAGTGCAGATGGTCAAATGGTCAAATCGTCATAACCCAACACACGTTCGATATTGGTCGAGGGAAAATTTGCATTTGTATTTTGACGTAAGAACACAGTATCCCCAAAAACTAAATGTTTGGGGGGGGGGGTATTATAGGGGAACACGTAATTGGGCCATTTTTTATTAACGGCAATTGCAATTTGAATGGTCCTAGATACTTGGATCTACTGCAGCAGCACATTATTCCAACTGCTAGGCAGTTGTTAGGTGTAAGATTTGGTGAAACATGGTTTCAACAAGATGGTTGTTCCGCTCACAATGTTGGCCTTGTTAGGGAATATCTTGATAATGTATTTCCTAATCGGGTTATAAGTACACGGGGAACTATTTTATGGCCAGCTCGATCTCCCGATCTTGCTCCTAATGACTTCTACCTGTTTTTGAAGAAGCTTTTCAAATTATCACCCCTAACATGCTTGGAAACGTTAGAAGGGGTTTTTATAGTAGGCTCGGATATTGTCTAGCCGAGCAAGGAGGACTTTTCGAACATTTGCTTTAATTTTTTTTGACTGGGAGAATCTTTTTGGTTTTTAGAATGTATTATTTTATTTTGAGAACTTGCTTTTATTTTGTTTCTCCTTATTATTTTCATTGTAACACGTCGTCACTGATAAATCTGAGCAGTTGACAATAAAACGCTCTTATTTATCAGTGACAAAAAATAAGAAAATTACGTTATAAAAATTTGCGTATTTATTGACCAAATTCCGGTTTCATTGACTACGCTCCACACAGCACCGTGGTTAGAGGCGTACTAAATGCGGTGTCTCTGCATGTACGTACACTGGCAAATTAGACTTCTTCCGCCCTATGTTCGCAGTAGCTTGAAGCGGTCTGTATATCCTTCGGCCACTGTAGAAGAATTCCAGCCACCGCGTTCCTTAAGAGTATGAAAATATTTGTCTGAATTCACTGATAGGGTGGCAGAAGTTCTGCGAAATGCATGACAAGTATAGCTCTTCTTGTTTTCCAGTTTCAAAAATTCTGCTATTTTACTAGGTATTTGCAGCACCTCCTAATTTGATAGGTAAGGAAAAACCGTTGGTGACTCACATTTTTGGTCTTAGTAATGCGTATTTCCTATACAGGAATACCTCACAACGTGTCATCCATGATCGTGAACGTTCTTTTTGTGTTCGTTTTTGAATTCAATATTCTGACGACCAACAAGTCACGCTGATCATCAATGTCACTAACCATCATGTTGACCAACTCATGGTAATGGTATTCTCCCGCTATTCCAAAAAGTAACGCCACCTGAAAATAATAGAACACTAAGTTAGTTTCGCGATAATATGAAATTTTATAGCCCAAAATTTTACGATACTAGTCTAGCTTACATTCATGAGCAAGAAATATTCATCCGAAGCCAGGCTCATGAATGGCGTTGATTTCGTCCCTTGTAAAAGCAGAGGCTTTCTTTAAATGAAAACCATGAGACTGGCGCTTAAAAGAGGCAATAAGCTTGGGGTATTTTATGTCAACAAGCTAATGCAGGAACGCAGCATGCTGTATTTGCTCCATAATGATGACATCTTCAGTTTTTCTGCCAGCATGAAGAAGTACACAAGAATGGAACTTTCAGAAACTTTTCCCACTTTATTTTCCTCCATCCATTTCTGAAACAGGCCATATTCCTCTTAAAACCATTCTTTTCATTTTAGTGATAGCAAATCCAGAACGATAAGCTTCGCTTTTACTTCCATATCATGGTTTTCTTCAGAGAGATCGACGAACTAACACATACGAATAAACAACGCTCTTCTGTTTCAAATAACAACCATTAGCGTCTTAGCAACAAGCCTACTAGATTGTATTTTTTTATTTAATGGTGTTTTTAATTGTTGTCAAATAACAATACTTTACCTCACCGTACCCCGTATTAATCCTTGCCGAAAAGCGGGAATTAAAAAAATCGGCCGGAAGTATTATTTTGTTAGTGCATCTATTATTAGGTAGTACATAAAATCAGATACATGCCTCCTAATGTCGGGCATCAAACAAACCGCAGGAGGAAATGTGGCACTTTCCTCCCTTGGTATGTAAATAATTATTAGGTAAGTTGAAAGAAAATTTTTATGAACTTGAAAAATAATTTTCGGGCATTAAAATAGGATTTCCTAAGTTTGCACAATTCCGTCTTAAGTGGTGTATTTTGGCTGGGTTGTATTGTACAAAATATAAAGTTAATGTTAGATACCATAAAAGTAAAATATACTGAATTTTTAAATTTGATAACGTGCGAAATAACTTAAGAAAGTAAACTAGAATCTTGAACTTCCTTTGTCTTTATTTTTACTTTCTCAACAACGTTTCGAATGCTTATGCATCTGCAATCGTCATCAGGTGAATACTAACAAAAAACCTAAGACAACCTAAAGCTATATACTAGGATGTGTTCAGTGAAGCATAACACTACTGGTTGACTCCGCCCTTTCACAGTTGAAATCTGTTACCTCCGAAAAGTGTGAGTATCCAAATATCCTTGATAGTGACACTTGTGGCGTTGTTGTTTAGTTTTTGTCAATTGACTTCTTATTGTTGTAGTCGTTTTGAAGACAGTACGAAGATGGTATTGGTTGCCTATTCTTCTTATTTTTTCTGAGATGCCTTTGACGTATGGAATTATAAGTGTCGCCTTTCTGTCAGTATTTGCGTCTGTAGGCTTTGGTGTTGATGTAGTCTGAAGAGTTTTATTAATCGTGTAGTTGGATGAATCATTCCTTCGCAGATCAGATCGAAGTTTTGACTTTTCTTTATTTATAGTTTCTTCTGTATTGCAGATGTAGGTTTAAATTCAAATCAATTCAATTCAAATTCAACATCTCTGACAGCGCCTTTTGTTCAATTTTCTGTAAAATTTTCTACATATTTATGTAAATTATATACAAAGCTAAATATTTACTTTTTTTAATTTTGGAATTCTTTGTAGTATAACTGTAAATGATAAAGATTAAAATAACTAATTTCTTAGCGTTAACTTACCGTAAGTTTCAATATGTATATTTTTTAATATTTAAAAAATATGCAGGAACTCTGACTGGCCGAAATTACATGGAATGACCCTAGTGTAACAAATTATTTAACCACAAATTTTAAAGATCACCCGTTCTCTACTACACAAGTAATTCGTTGCGTTTCTGTGAAAGGTTATATAAAATCTATCATTTTTAAAATTTGTTGGCGTACATTTTTTTTGCTAAAAGACAGTTAAACTGAAATTTTATAAGAGTCAATGAATGATGGCGATTGCCAGTACTTAATAATTAGGCTTCTTAGTTAAGTGTTTATCAGAATTTCTACCGCTAGCGGTATTGTAAATTAAAATTCTATATAGATAGCTGTTGATCGTGCTTAAAACGCCCGACGACTAACGCTATTTGACACTGTTGAAATTTGAACATAATACATGGTTAATAGTAGAGTAAATTCTTAGAGATTTTCAAGAGAAAGCTGCAAAAAGGTATATTTTTCTATATTTGATATAGTGATACCAATACCACAAGTTAAAATTCCAGTCGAGGATCCCCCATTTTCCGACCTTAGAAATCAAGATGGCGGCTGTCAAAGTTAGGAAAAAATGTATTTTCTACGCTTTGAGAAAAATCAAATCGAAATTAATTGGGTAATGCTGATTGGGTACCACTTAATCCAAAAATATAAGAAAATGACATATATCAGTTCAAAACAAAATGGCGGCCAGATTTTTAAGATTTAGTTTTTCTTTGACTTTTTTTACTTTATAAGTGATAATCTTTTTATGTATCACATTAAAGCTAAAAACAAAAAAAATACTTTTTTTTATTAAGTTAAACAGAAAGTACTTGATAAAATATTGGCTTGCGCTAAGTAAGAGATAGTCATTCTAAAGTGACAAAAGTCATTCATAAATCAATATGGCGGCGACTAAACTAAAAGAACAACATTATTTTTCTGTCCATTTATATTTTTCACAAATAAAAGCAGTTTTAGGATGAGCTAAATAAATTTTAAATTTTTCTGCAAAAAAAAAATTATACCTCAGTTAAATTGGCGGACACATAGGTTAAAAAAAGAATCTAATTTTTCGTAAGATAAACAAAAAACACTTGGCAAAATATGGGTACACTCTGGTCAAATCACGTTTTAAATTCTCTCAAGAAAACAATTGAATTGATTTTTCCCAACCGAATAGTATTGTAATATGTAAATAGGATTCAAAACCATTGATTTTTTTGTAACCCAGTTCATATTATTTAGAATGAAATAATGTTACAGTTTTTTTTTTAAACATAATAGCATAATAATCTACTAAAAAAAATACATTTTTTTAAATGTTGTCTATGGATTAATAAAGTCTCTTATATTTTTGATATATCAAGCGCCATCTTTGTGATCGTTTATAAACTCTAATTTTTTTTATTGTGAAATCAAGGAGCCGGGCAGTAGCTTTAATGTGATACATAAAAAGATTATCACTTAGAAAGTAAAAAAAGTTAATCATGCGCCATTTAAATTGAAGCGTTAAACCTTATTTTCTTTTGACATAAAAATTTTAAATTAATTTAACTTTTCCTGAAACTACTTTGGTTGGTGCAAAATGCCAACGTGCAGAAAAATAACCGCGTTTCTTAATTTTGTGTGCGGCCATCTCGATTTGGGAATGACATATGTATTTTTTTTTGCTATTTTTGAGACAAGCGTCTTCCATTTAGCAGAAATCGATACATTGCATGACGTTAGTGTAAATACCACAGCAGAAGGGGAAAATTACTATTTTCTCGATAGTTTGGCCACCATTTTGAATATCAAATGTTAAATAAATGATTTTTTTTTAAATTTTAGCAGAGACGAACTACTAAAAAAATATATTTTTTTTACTTAATGTTGTCTAGGTCTTTTATATTTTTGACATATCAAGCGCCATCTTTGTAGCCGCTTATAAACTATAATTTTTTAATTTTGAAATCAAGAAGCCGGAAAAAGAACAAAATTCTTGAAATCTGGCCGCCATTTTGTTTTGAAGTGACATTTGTCAACTTTTGTTATATTTTTGCATTAAGTAAGACCTCCTTACTATTACTCAATTGATTTCGATTTGATTTGTTTGAAAGCGTAGAAAAAACATTTTTTCACGGACCGGAAAATGGAGGATCCTGGACTGGAATTTTAGCTTTTAGTATTAGGTATTACTATGCCAAATGTAAAAAAATATACCCTTTTTGCAGTTTTTTTTACGAATTTTGAAGTACGTAAGACATGCGAGATTTGTATTTTTCCGAGCTTCCATTAAATTCTGCGCCTATTTCCGACAAGGTGGCATTGCGCTTAGTATACCCAAGACACCCAGGCGTGTTTTTCTGTTTCAGCGTTCTTTCATAAATAATTAAATAGGTACCTGCTTTAAAACGCATCTAAATAAACGCAATAAATTTAGGTACTTCTTATCCTTTGCTTTTTTGGAACTTAACCTTCCAGTCGGGGCGCCCGAAACTTTGACAACAAACATTTTTCGTTGGCTAAGTACTTTTCTATTTCTATTAATATTTTAGCAGAAAAAAAATTAAGAAATAAAAAACATAATTATAATTGATACTATTTAGGAGGACAGTGCCGAAAACGAATAAAATATCTGAACAGTTTAAAATAACATCAAAAATTATTATTTACTGATGTCTGTCAACTTGAGCATGTGGAAGACCAAGGATCAAGATAACTTGGACATATAAACTTATGACATTTTTGACAATATTTTGTTTTTGATTTTTTTTGCAGAAAAAACAATGTTTTCTAGTTCCTTGTTGAATTTCGGGATTATATATATTAAGTGTTCCTGCAACTTCGTAGGATTATTGTTCCGCTTCATTATCGTCAAGTTCTTCCTCTGATTCCACTTCTTCCCACAAGCGACAAAGTTTTTCTTGTTCTGCCTCGTAACTCATTCTCTAGAACAAAAATTAAAATATTTTATTTCCTAGTTATTGGAAAACCGAATTTAACCATGAAAATATAGGTAATATACACAAATACTCATAAATTTTATTAAAAAACAATTGAACTTACCAGTGGAATAAATTCATCTCTGCGAAAAAACCGTATCTTAAATGGAGGCGCTGGCGCCGGGTCTCACAGACTTTTTGCGTAATATCTACTAAGTCACAAGGGGTGTACTCTCAGTGATTCACACAATTAAACTTTCGCCCGAGGCTAGAAGGTACCCGAACGCATGGCGCTGCAGGAAATTCTGCCGAAGTTTGACGAACGATTTCAGAGCTACCAAGTCTCACAGACCCGGCGCCCCAACTGGAAGGTTAATTAAAAAGTTATAAATTTTGGTGTGTAATAGAAAACCACAGTAAACTAAAATTAAAAACAAACACTAATAAAATATGCCACACGTCAAATAACCACCGTCAAAGTCATAGAGAAAACAATAATAAAGGGAGGGTTCGATTCAATGGTGGGAATTTGGCAACAAGTTTGGCTCCATGCTGGTGCCTCCATTAAGAGCGTACAGAAACAAAAATCGTTTTTATAGTGGGCTTTTCCAAATTTTGTTTTAGGGTCACTGTATCACGAAAACTGCAAAAGAAGACGCAGTTTTCGTGACCCTATTTTGTTTTAAGACAGAATACCTTCCTTAAACCAAACTAAAACTATAAAAATAAAGATATAATAAATTGAAGCAAATAAAATTGTTTTATTTTAAAAGCTGCTTTTGTGTCCTTTATTTATAGTTTTAGTTTGTTTTCTAGGGGCATTGTTTTCAAAGTATTTGCTATCCGAATGAATAACTAGTCTTTTCCTGATACAAAAAATCTTTATATTTATTTAACTTTAGGTGGGGTGAAGTTTAATAATAAATTAATTTTTCTGATCAGCCGTAGCAACAAACACAGATTGGGACTCTTGGTGTATCAATCTAAAAAAAAAGTACACTTGATTTAAAAAAAAAACGCATACACAGTCACAAAATTGACCTTTCTAAAAGTGTATAATATATAAAAACTTCAAAAGTACGACAATTTGTCATATTTTTTAAAAAAGATCTCTAAAACTGAAAATATTTTTTTACCTAAATTAAAGGCAACCTTATTTTTATATTAAATTTTGTCTAATACTAAAAAATCAGCACAAATAATATTTTAGTAAAGTCTTTATTGAACAATATCAAATTATCACTCGCGTAACGGACGAAGGCTGTTCTATAAAGAGGGCGGTAACCCATTTTGGAGTTAATAATAATAATACGATGGAAACAGCGCTGGATTGAAAACAATTCGACGAATAGGAAACTATATTTTCCATTGGGTTAAGGTCGAGGCTGTTGGCTGGCCAAGGAAGTGTTTCTATATTATTATTCTGAAACCATTGGCGAACAACATTAGCCTTGTGTACTGGACAGTTGCATGCTGATAAACGAAGTCATTATTTTCATGTAAAGCCTGTACAGATGGCAGCATAACGTTTTCAAGGATTTCAATATATCGTTCGCTATTGTACCTTCTTTTGATTCTCCAAAAAAAACCCAAACCTTTACCACTAAACCAGCCCTACAAGTTTACAGAAAAATGTTCAGCTTTTTTAATTTGGTTTGTATATTCGGGTTCAAATCTAGAATTTGGTGGACGATAAACTAAAATTCTCCTGTTGCTTGAAGATGATTGAAAATTTTTTTCGTCAGTGAAAACCACCCTCTCCCAGAAGTCATTATCACAAAGAACGTACAAAAATCACTCTGGCCTGTTTTTGTTCTTTTGTTAGAAAAGGCTTCTTTGCAGAAACTCGACAAGAGACTTCTGATTTCATTACTCTTCTATTTACTGTTGCTAAAGAACCCGGAAATAATGCTACATTAGCTGCTTCAACCGACGTTAAAAAATGATTTTGTCTGAGATGGTCAATAAGTCTCTAAACTTGCACTTCAGAACTTACTTTTGGTCGTCCTGATACATCTTTTCTATCCGCAGAATTATTTTGAATCCAGCGCTTTTTCCATCGCATTATCGTCATTTTATCAACTCCAAAATGGGTGGCCGCTCTTCTTATAGACCAGCCGTCTTCTATAACTCGAGTGATAATTTGAACTTTTGTAAATGTTTATATCTGTGGCATTTTTAAGGATGTCACACTGAATTTTAAGCTATCAGGCATACTCAGCTGGTGGTGCCTTATAATAGTATACACTAATGGAAAGCTAAATTTTGTGACATAGGAAAAAATGCATGTATGATTTTTTTTTGAAATCAAGTGTACAGCTGGGTCCTTTAAATTTTAGGACAACTTCAGAAAGTGTTTGATTATTGTGAGCAGTTTATACTATTAAGTTGACATTAAAAATTTTGTAGGTTATTTACAACTACAGAATGATCTTTGTTTTTTTAAGTTAACTGGTTTTACTTCTGACACTAAGGTATTCTTTATTTTTTTATTTAATTTACTTTACTTATAAGACTTTTATACCAAAAATAATAAATACATTTTGTGTGTGTCTATGTAGTTGTTATAATAATAACAAAAAACTATAAAAAAATCAATATTCTGTCAGCTGCGAGACATTGATACATAGAAAGACACCGTGAACTTTTCTTGGCTTGCAAGGTCTTCCTATATAGTTGTGATTTCTTCCCATTTTGTGGCAAGAACCTGCGTTTCTGTTGCCTGTATACAATAACACCCCAAACATTTTCTATTGGGTTCATATCTGGGTTGTAACTTACCCAAGGAAGTAATTCAACGTTGTTTTCTTATAACCACCTTGTTATGATGTTCGCGGTATGAACCGGACAGTTACCTTTTTAAGTTGTTTCCTGTTCCACACTTGGCAGCATGACATTGTCCAATATCTCTAAATAAGTTTGTCCCACAAATCTTCCGTCAATTCTCCATATCACCCCCAATCCTCTCGCTGATATTCATCCCCATATATTCACACTAAAATTATCAGCTGCACGGTAGTGACTCACATACTGAGGATTGAATCTGGCGTTATTTGGCCTATTCACTCTAATTTTACATTTCTTTAATGACTGAAAGATTTTTTCATCCGCAAAAATCACGCGGTCCCAAAAATCTTGGTCTCTATTGATATAATTCAGAGCAAAAAGCAATGTTTCTGTTGCGGTGTAAGCTCAGTTTTAGTAGCTGCAACCCGGCAATTTAAGTGTGATCTCTTTATCCTTCTGAAAGCGGTTGTCTTGCATCCTGGAAACTGAGACAAAATCCTTGCTTGTTTTGCTGCTAAAAAAGGGTCCTCTTCGAGTTTTTGAATGAGAGCTGTATCTTACAATCCGTGCTCTCAATTTCTTCGTCGTGATCTGAGTTTATTGACTAAATTTAGGAATTTTATGTGACTGGATTTTGACGTTGAAAATAAACTTTTGAAGTAGACTGACACTATAACTAAATAGACTGCTCAAATTCAAGAAGAAACTGCTTTAAGAGTCGTCCTAAAATTTAAAGGACCCAGACACATATTATTCGATTATATATTCGATATTTCTTGTTCAAAATAGGTCCACAGCAAAAAATTAGTAAAACTTTGCTCAATTACAAGTTACTTTTCTTGAATTTTGAGTTAAATATTTTTTTTGCCTCAAGTTTAAACAAAATTTTACTTAGAATTAAGGGAAATCCATAATTGAGCAAAGTTTTACTCATTTTTGTGTAATAGGTTTTTACCCAACAAAAGAGATGTGGGGAGAATTTACACTAAAAAAAATATTTTTTTTTTTAAAAAGGGTGTCCGATGCAAGCTCCTAGGACTTCTTGGTTTATATATTTATTATTTTATTATTACATTATGTATTTCTTTGAAACAAGACAAAAAACTAGTTCTTGCACTAATTACATTTGCTAAAAAAAAAGAATGACCATATTTTGTTGTAAAAAACAGTCAGTCGAATACCAATAAACATTTAACAGAAAATAAGCCAGACGTTTTAAACTCCTAAGTTTTTCAAATTCTATAAAACAAACTTACCTTTTATTGATTCTTGAGGGCCGTATGCCATAATCTCTGCGTCCATATTAAAAAAAAACTTATTTTATGACAAACTAAATAACAAAAAGTCAAAAATCTATGACGTTTTGTTGATGTATATTTTCTGTTAACGTCCGCCTTGTCAATATAGTTTCAAAAACACCAACGCCTGCATGCGCTACATAACACACTGGTCTGGTCTATCTTTATTTTTCTTTTCTGATCAAGGTAAAACCTGTACCAAAAAGGCAATTTTGAACTGTCAAATAGTGTTAAAATTATCGTTGGCGGTGAAGTTATCGAGTTGTAAATTGGCACGATCAGAAACTATCTTCTGTCTCGTTTTTAGGTTCAAAGTGTGTAGCATGCGATGTAACATACCTTGGTCTTAGCGTATTTATTTATAAAACACCTTATTAATATTTGCTTTGCTATGCAGATGGCTCGCTGTGTTTGCGAAGACGGATTTACATAAATTAACATAAGAACTAGAGAGACCTTTGCGCTTTATACAGAGGTAGGTAAACAAAATGAGCGACCACAGAAAACGTTAGAGGTGCAACAGAAGCCTAATTACACCGTAAATACATGATCCCACAAAGGCGCGGCATAGGAATGATGCTCCCACTTATGCTTTTTTTTGTTTTGTTAAAAAAGAGATTTAGCGAGGGTGAATACATAACAAATACAATGAATAGCCATTTTTTCTTACAAAAGGTAATGCTAACCGTAAAGTCAAGTTTCACACTCGAAATGATAATGTAATGATGAAAAAATCTAAAACAGAATTCATGTGAAGTCAACCATCTGTCAAATTGTAGGATCGGCAGATATGGACCTTCATTCTGAAGAAAAATTAGCGGTTATATAGTACCAGATTTAATTATCTTTACAGGTACCCTCCCTCAAAAAAGGTAATGGCAACCGTGGACTCGGTTATCACTACCACCCTCGCTAAATTCTGAATAGATAATTATATATGTGTCTATAGAGACGTTTAATTTTCCGATTCTGCAACTTGCCAGATTGTTGTCTTTTACATGAATCTTCATAATCCTAGCACTATACTGATGAGCACCACAGGTACGAAACCCGGGTCTACGGTTACCATTACCTTTCTTGAAAGAAAGCTTCCAGGTAAAATTCTGTCTTTTTACTTTTCAAGACCATTTGTTTACGAAAGAGAATATTCGTGATCTTGACACTTTAAATCCCAAAAAATAAGAGCGCTGGCGAAGGATATTGTGATCGGAATTTGGTAACTGTCAGTTACTAGTAACAATCATAGCTAATTGGCGCTTGGAACTGGAAGATATAGTTAATTATCACTAGTTACTGGCAAAAATATCTAATTGTCACCTGAAACTGTCCCTTGGGACTGGCATTTAAATCGTGATTCTTCAGAAACGACAGAAAAACTCACCTGCCGCAATTCTAAAAAATGGTGATTTTTACTTATTGCCTCATTTAAAATAAAAATGCAGCGTCCTTAATATTTATGCTAACGTTATACGAGAGACTGCGTCATTTTTTTAATAACATTTTTTAAATTTAATATGTGAAATAAAGTCTGCAGGGCTAGTTTTACAGCGGAGCTAAATTGCTACCAAGTAAAAGGAAAGACAGAATTGGTGTGACTTTTCTGAAGAGTGACATATTCCATGTTCACTGTATGAAGTCCGATATCGGATTAAATCTCCAAAAGATGTTATCGCTTTTTGCACAGTAAGTCAGTTAAGTTAGAAAGCCCTCGCTGTACTTGATCGTACCAGACATTTCACTGGTTCACTATATTTGGTAAAATATGAGTGGGCTAACGCGGCGGTCTTATATTTATACCACGATAAATATTTCTATTTTTTTTTTTTCACTTATACTTTTGAAAAACTTTTTGCATCAATAAGTTAAACATTTTGACAGGTATTTTTTCCGAGAATTTATTTATTAAAAAAAAAGGAAATAAGAGAGAGAGATCTGAGAAAAACATAAACCATAAAAATTTATTTTTATAAAGTGATTTTTTAAGCAAGTGTAAAGAGCAGCCATATAAAAAAATATTTTGTTGACGAATTAGCCCTTAAATATTGACATCAAGTTTTGAGATTGATATGGTGTATTAGCAAAAATTATTATGACAAACACGCCTGTAAAAATAATTTTTTATCTTATGAGACAGAACATGTTATAGACGAAGAAAGACCGTTAATTATTACGGATGATGATAATGATTCTGAAAGCATGGATGATATTTCAGATGCAGAGGAAGACTATTTTTAGTATGCATTTATAAGTAGGTGCGTTCTATTGCAAGACTGCAATATCGGTTCTTTTTAGAACCAAAACTTTATAAAAAAGAATTCGTAAAACTAAAATTTGCCTAAATACTATAAAAGCTAAGAAATAATCTTTTTTTTGCCTAAATATTTTTTATTAACTTTAAATGATTTACGTACTGTTTAAAAATGTCCAAACGATGAATGTCCTAATTACCGATGCAAAAAAAAATAATTTTGTCTGCGCTTGTTACTTAAACCAACGCTTGTAAAAAAGCACTATTTTAGCCACTAGATGTAAAAACTAACCTCATTTAGAAAATGTAATTCCTCATGTTCCAAAAATATAATTTATTGTAATACACCCGTTTAATCCCGCTTTTGCAGGAATAAAGTGGGTGATTTATTTCCTAGGGAAATAAAGTAAAATTTATTGACATAGCGACGCATATGTTTCTGCGTTTCGGCATACTGGATGTTATCGTTTGACATAAAGACAGAGCGAAGGTACATGTGGCGGTTTGTCTACAGAGTGCAATTTTTTGAAAAATAAATAAAAAAATATAGTAATTTTTTTTACTTTTCTGCTTATTCCAAAGTGCATAAAATAGTATATAAACCTCAGGAGTAAAGTGATGCTTAATCCCTCGACAAATTATAGCCCTCCCTTCGGTCAGGCTATAAACTTTTTGCCTCGGGATTAAATGTACCACTTTACTCCCTAGGTTTATAATGTACTATTATTTTTGACCGCTCAGCACTTTCCTAGATTAAATATTTAACGACGTAATCCATGTCATTAACTTTAGCTGGGACCTAATCCACCAATAATTTTGGAATATCTTTATTATGTACATGTATTACAGCTACTCGAGCAAGCAATATGGCGCGTTAAGGTTAACACGTTTTTATAATGATTTAATGCCATATTTTTCCTCAAAGTAATTTGAGTAAAGGGATATAACCAAGCAATTTCATTGAACCCTTTTTCTTTTTTATAAGAAAAACCTAATTACATGAGAGTAAATTTACCAAATTCTAGGTTTGATTCAAAATCCATTAACCAAATTTAAAAAAAAAACATTAAATTTTTCAGTGAATATGTGGGGTTTGTTTAGCGCTAGAGGTTTGAGCATGGTTTGGCAAATCGAATAAAGATTCAACATTCAAAGATCCGTTGAGATCCTTAAGGATGTTATGTTGCCATTTGTACAGTTTTACGAAAACAACGACTTCGTTTACCAGCAGGCCAAACTTTCCATGCGCACGGCTAATGTTGATCGCCAGTTGTTTGAAAACAATATTCAAACTCTTTCCTGGCCATCTAACAGTCCTGATCTCAACTCAATAGAAAATATATGGGGCCGACTTGTCAAAATTGTTTATCGGAGAGACCGCAAAATGCTGAAGAGCTGAGCGATGCAATTCATCGCGCATTGGAGGTGCCCTCAAAAGATCAAGAATATTTTTAAAATTTAAGTTTCTTAATGCGGAGGCGTTTGCAAAGTGTTATCGAAAGAATTTAGTTGTTTCCAATCCGTTATGTTATTTTGATTCTATCGCTTTTTTCATTTTATTATCGTCATTTTACAAACCCAAAAATGAGTGGCCGCTTTCCGTATAGACCAGCCGTCTTCTGTAACTCGAGTGATAATTACTCTTTTGCAATAAAGATTGGCAATGGCAATTCTTGATTTCAATAAATAAGTATATTACATACAAGAAACTAAACTCAAAACCCTCCTTTACGTTACATGGACGGGTAATAAGATTATTTTGAAAACAAGAGTACTTATTCTCAAAAACATATCACTGGATTCGAGGAGGAGTATTTAAAGACTTGCCTCCGCGCACCCATTCAGCTCAAGCCACAAGTTTTGTAAAAGGTTTAACTCCCCTCCTTTTGTGATACCTTGTTAAAAAAGATTTGCATTTGTCCTACAACGGTGTATTTTTTTAATTTCCCCCTCGAATCTCCCGGTACTATTTAAAGAATATCTTTTGGTTCTTGATCCGTCGAGGGTGAAAAGTTTTCAGATTGTCACTCTGTATAATAATTATCTAGATAGATTATTTTTGGTCAAAGAAAATTTTCTAATTGTTAATGTTGGCTTCTAACCAAACAATGTATACTTACTATTTTTACAGTAAAACTTACCAACTTATCTAAAGAAAAATTTGTTGTTTTTAAATTAATATTTTTTTTGGCTAAACTTATCTTTTATGTTTTACTGAATATTCTTTTTAATGTTGGTTGTTGCTGCCCACACGAAAGTAATAATGTAAGTAATTTTTTGATTATCGGCCAAAATATCGCAAAATTCTGAGCACGGACCAAAATAGTGCTGACCAAAATCGTGCAGCTCTTAAATCACGCAAAACTAAAATTGCGAGGAATGTAATAACGCAAGATCAAAATCGCGCAAAATTTAAAAATGCACAACACTAAAAATATCTTAAATTAAAATATCACCAATTAGAACATTAAAAATTTGGGATCTGTACTTAAAGTATTTCGAAAACACGTAAAGTAACGACCCAAACCATCCCAAACGGATCCAACCCAACCCAAAGATTTATCCTTTATTTAAAGCTTTCAAGCTTCTACCTTGCTTAAAAATGGAGCGCAATTTTTAATATTGCGCGATTTTTGGGCTTCGCTGAATTATACTGCGCGAATATAGTCTTGCGCGGTATTGGGATGCGCGATATTGGGGTGAGCGATTTAAGAGCTGCGCGAATTTGCGCGAATTGTGCTATAAATGGCCGCGCAATTTTGGTTTGCGCTCAAAATTTTGCGACATTTTGGCCGCCAACCACTTTTTTTGCATAGAATAATGTTAATGTTAATGGATAGACATATGTCTATCCACTCATATTTCTTTATTCTTTCCATTAATTTGAAGGATCGAGACGCTTTGTTAGTCTTTTTATCCGATTTAAGAGAAAAAAGATACTACCTACATCAGTAAAATCTGACAATATTTAGTTTTTGTAAAATACTTTTGCTTTGTTTAGAGTAGCGAATTTTTGCATGTAATAAAACCGATCTTACACATAATTTAAAACGGCAAAAGCTGTGTTCGATTATACAAAAGCACTTTTTACTTTGTGTTGTTGTTTACATTTATATTCCGCAACTTTAAGTCAATTTCTTCCAAGGTAAACGTTTCCACAAGCTACATTGCCCACACAGATAAAAAATCGTCCTTTATTCAATTCGTAAATCTGAAACTGTCCATGCAATTAAATAAGAATTTTTAGGATTCGTAATATTTGTTAAACTATTAAGAGCCCTATTCATTGTCCTTTCTTGAAGAAGCAAGGCGACTCTATAAGGTGTGCTGGAGCCAAAACAGTATTCAAAAGTGTCGCAAGGTCGCCTTAAGCCCTCCTTTTACAAAGGATTTAATTAATTGCCTCGAAGGCTGCCTATGACAAAGAAACTCAAGATGTCCTTCAAGAAAAGAATATGAATACCAGAGATTAAAATAAATTTGAAGTCGCACGCTTAAAAGCAAATTTTCAAAATCTGTACCAAATTTAAGGAAATTGCAGAGGACTTTTCATGGCTACATTGTAGAGCCGCGTTCTGATTGGTCTAAGGCAATATTTAAAATGTGGCGGTGTTGTTTATTGTAAAAGGATAGTTCCGGCGACTTTTCAGCACTTTTTTCACCTAACAAACCCTTTGTTTTTGCATTGCATTGCATTTTAATAAATCTTAAAACAACCATATATAAGTATACTAAATAACAATTGCATAAAACGCAAAAAAAAACCAAAACCCATCGGATCGGTCGGACCTAAGATGGCAAACGGTGCCACAATAAATCAATACCTTTTTTGCCCTGGTTGTCAGATTGTCCCAACACTGATTTCAATAATGATTTCTAGAAGGTAAAACAAAACATTATATTAGGTAAACTTTCTCATCCATTTTAAACTTTACTTCTTCGGAACTGTATCATATTAATGTCTTGTATTTATGCTACTTATTGCTATGTTACATAATTATAGGAAATAAAGTACCGTAAAATGGGGCTATTTTAGAAACGCGGGGTTATTTTGGATATCGTGTTTTTTTCAGATAAAGCTGACAATACTGCAAAAAGTCGCAGGTTGAGAGCGGTAATTTTATTACGTGTTATCGTGGGGACTTGTATCAGTCCGCCGGCAAGCATTGCAAGGGCTGCATGCAGCTTCTTGAATTGTGACATATGTGCAAAAACCTGTCAAGAAATTGACTAAAAAATATAACGGTCAATCTTTCCGTTCTACACTGGTACTTAGGTAACTGAGTGTTCTTATAACCATGCTAACAAATTGTTACATGTGTTGGTACCGTGGAGATGTTGTATCGTTCATCCACCATTTCGCAAAGTGGGGCTATTTTAGACAAGACAAGTATTATATAAAATTTAAATAGTTTAGATTTGTTTCTGTACTGTTTTGAAATAGAAGCCTTCAAACATGTTCATATATTTATACTCTATTTTTTCTTAAAAACATAATTTCGTGCCTAAAAACAAGAATTTTTTCGAACAAACCATAAAAAAATACATTTTTCTTGTCTACAATAACTCCACAAGCGCTTATAAAATGTAATTTGTTGCATTTACACAGTTTCCAAAATATCCCCACCTTAGGGGGTAATTTTGGACGACCCTTTGAAAAACAAATTTGGGTCTCCTATGGAAAGGGACCCATCTTTCTTTCGTGGAATGTAATACCTATGGGAAGACCCATCAAAATTAGTTTTTAGAGAAAGATAATTTGCAGGTGTTTCCGAGATAAAATCAAAAAAGTGCAAAAAAGGTCTGAAATAGCCCCACCTTACGGTAAGAGGTAATTATGGAAACTCGGCAACTGCGCAAGATTTTTTTGCGGTTTCTATTTGATTTAAATTTCTTTGATAAATACACTCTTAAATAAAGGCATGCAAGAACTACAATGCATTCTATCTTTGTTGTTGTAAGTGTACTTGTATGTTAGGGAAAAATAGGTTAAATCGCAGCTATGTGCAATGTAGCAGAATACTTTGTCAGCTACAATAGTGGGAACTAAGGCAGCTGAATGCACACAGGGCAATTATTTTTGTTGCCGCAGCTTCAATATTTATCCTGTCATTTGGAATACGGAGGATTGCCGCAAATTATACTTTACAAGCGATTCTTTTGTTGCCGATCTTTGTAGTGAAAACATGATCATCTTTTCAGTTTCTGTTCTAGTTTTAGCTAGTGTTGTTTATCGGAAAAGAATATAACATGAAACATTTTTATGTAACAGAAATATTTTGTTCTGGCCAAAATAAACACAGGTTATCTCGGAAGTATTTTATTTCACACAATTATACAAAATAAGTAAGTATATGCATTTTTTAGGAATATAAATATATACAGGGTAGATTCTTTAAATGGAACGGTGCTTCTAGCGACTTTAGGGAAGAAGTTTTAAAAAAAGCTATAAGCGAATCTTTAATTACTTTTTACAGACTTTCCGCCCATGATAAAAAAAAATTGGGGTCTCCAATTGGAGGTCCAGGGCCTACCAATTATTTTTTTAAAAGAAGGTACCACTTGTGTCACCTTACTGAAAAGCTTGTTAAAAAAGAAAAAAAGCTTTTTTTACATCTGTTGACCAATGTGTCCAAAATTAAAAAAAACTAATATTTTTGTTAATTGTTTTAGCTTCAAAATAAACTAGATATTGCTCACTTTACTAAGCGGAATAAAGAAAATACCACTTGGGGGCCCCCATGGAATGCCCGGGACCTGCCAAAATTTTTTTCATGACGAGGTACCATTTGTGGCACCTTTTTGGAAAGCTTGTTAAACGAGAAATTCGATTAAATAAATTTTTTGACATCTGTCACCCCTTGTGATAATAATTTTACATCAATAATATTCACGTGTGGTGGTTTGTTTATTCCACTTGTTAAATAAAGAAATATGTAGTTTATTATGAAGCTAAAACAATTGACAAAAGATAGTTTTTTTTAATTATTGATACATAGGTTGACAGATGTCAAAATAATTTATTTAATCAAATTTATTTTTAAAGAGCTTTCCAAAAAGATGCCACAAGTGGTAACTCCTCATGAAAAAAAATTAGCCCTGTGCCTTCACTAAGAGCCCCCATATGGGCCGCCAGTAATGTCCTTGTGTGTTATTTTCTTTATTCTGCTTAGTAATTAGATAAGTTTTTTGTTTATTATACATTGGTTGACAGATGTAAAAAAACTAGTGAGTTGGGTTTCTATTTTAACAAGGTTTTCAAAAAGGTGCCATATGTCTTACCTTCTCATTAAAAAAAAATACTTGGTAGGCCCTGGGCCTCCAGTTGGGAGCCCCAATTTTTTTAATCATGGTCAGAAAGTTCGTAAAAAATCATTAAAGATTCACTTTTAGCTTTTCTTAAAACCTCTTTCCTTAAACCTCTAAAAGTACTGTTCCATTTAAAGAATCCACACTGTATGTATATACAGCCTTCATCTGAACTGTTTAAATATTAATATGGCATATTTCTATTCCCTCAAAAGCATCTGTCTTGCAGGGTTACTAGATCACCACATTATTTTTGGGACAAGTCAAATTTTAAATGAGAACCGCGGTCTTAAACAAAGCTATACTTTAGTTCAAAAAGCTATAATTTTTTTTTAAATTTTCTTAAAAAACAAAACACAGGCACGTAAACTACTTTTCAGTAGCTATTTTCCAAGGGACGGAACACTTTTTTATTACTATCGCGCACTGTTCAATCCAAATTCTTCAGAACAATTTCAATATATCTGTTGACATTTCAACACCGAAACTAAATAAAACTGTAATTATCAGTAGACACTTAAAGTAAAAACACACTACATTTTTGACTTGTTCATGCCATTTTTCGAACGATGCCTGCTTTTTTGACGGGTGTGATGACAGAATCTCGTTGCGTACGGAAGGATGTACGTATAGTTACGGACCCACGAACATGCGCAACGATTTCAATCAGCAGTCCTGTCATCGCAACCTTCAAGAAACATCGCATAAAAAAATAAAAAATGTAGTGTATTTTGACTTTGTTTCGAACGCATTACGTATACCGATACCGATGCGTTGAAATATTTACGTATCTAGTGTCTCCGTAGTGCTGTAGGTAAAGTGCATTCGTTGTAAGAAGTTCGCTAAGCAATAAAACCTCTTAAGCAGGTAAGTCGGTGGTTCTCAAATAATAAATTATATTTTTGGAAAATGACGAATTACATTTTCTAAATAATAGTAGTGTTTACATCCAGTGGCTAAAATAGTGCTTTTTTGATCCCTTCATCAAAAAAATGGTTTAAGTAACTGTCTGCACATAACTAAAGCCTGGCTTTCTTGGTTACCAATGCAAATTTTTTTTTTTTAACACGGTTGCAAAAAAAAATTTCTGTCCATTTTTTATCCAAAATTAAGGAGAAATAGCGGAAAATAGTAATATTGAAAAAATATAATTATTCTTGCCTAAAAATAAAGCCATTTCCGCCAGTTTTCACCAAATATTTACGAAAAAATCATTTAAAAATATCGTAAACATATTAAACTGTCAAATACTAAAATGTCGCAGCAACAAACGTCACCGATAAAAAGACACATCGCTATGGCAACCATTGTTATTTCATTTATCAGCCACCTTGATTTATAGTGTAAAGATGGTCTGTTTTATGCTCTTCGTTCGAGATTTTTAAAAGTATTTTCCTGTTTTTCTTGGGTTTTTTGTTAAAGGTATTAAAAAAATTAGTGTTCGCAACTCGTGGATAAACCGTGCTTTTTTTTACTCGCGTTTTTAAATACCTCGCTGCCCTCGTTATTTAAACCAACTCTTGTAAAAAAAGCAGTATTTTAACCACTAGTTGTGAAAACTACTATTTTTGCATCGGTAATTAGGAAAGTCATGGTTTCGACATTTGTATACAGTACTTAAAAAATCATTTAAAGTTAGTAAAAAATAATCAGGTAAAAATAGATTATTTCTTAGCTTTTATAGTATTTAGGCAAATTAGTTTTACGAATTCTTTTTTATAAAGTTTTGGTTCTAAAAAGAACCGATATTGCATTCTTGCGATAGAACACACATACTTATAAATGCATTCTAAAAATAGTCTTCGTCTGCATCTGAAATATCATCCATGCTTTCAGAATCATTATCATCATCCGTAATAATTAACGGTCTTACTTCGTCTATAACCTGTTCTGTCTCATAAGATTCAAAACTAATTTTCAATTTTCAATGCATTTCCGCCATTCTTCTTTGCCCACTTTATAACGCTAGGCTCACCGATATTTTTACAGGCATGTTTGTCATAATAATTTTTGCTAATACCCCATACCAATTCAATTGCGTTGTAATGGCAATGGTAGGGTGGTGATCTTAAAACTTGATGTCCATATTTAAGGGCTAATTCGTCAATAATATATTTTTTTTTAAATGGCTGCTCCTTACACTTGCTTAAAAGATCCCTTTTAAAAATAAATTTTCATTGTTTATGTTTTTCTTTAACAACCACTCTCTTATTTCCTCTTTTTTCCAGTTGCATGTAGGAAATTTCTCTTCGAGTCTCGTGTGGTAAGACGTATTGTCCAAAACAATTAAGGAAGGGTTTTCTAAACTTTTTAAAAGTTTTTCCTCAAACCAATGCTCAAAAATATTAGCATCCATATTGCCGTGATAATCGTCAGTTTTTTTTGTTGATGAAAATATTAAACGGGCATTTGAAGTAAACCCTTGTTCATTGCCTGCATGTATTATTATATATCTTTTTCCGCTACTTACACGGGTACTGGAATAGCAGTATTTCGATTCATCCTGCCAAGACGATTTTGTTGAAGTTCCGTGCGCAAATACCCATGTTTCGTCAAGAAAAACAACTTGCCTTGGCAATTTCGATTTTTTTTTTATGTAATCTCTCAAAAATTGCTATCTTCTTGACACAATATTGGATTGCTCGCAAAGCACTTTTCTGTTGATCGTTTTTTTATATTTAAAGCCCATCTCTTTTAAAATTTTGGACAAACTGGTAATTCCAATATCGCAAAAGTTGTTTTTCCTTTATACGTTATATTGTTATATGTTATCCTTTGACTTATACATATCATAAACTATATTTCTAATCGATAGCTTAATCCCTTGGGATAGATCAAAGGTTTTTGAATGCTGTCGAACCCTTTTATATGGTCTGTCCAATTCCTCTTTACTCTGTTTTTAAAATCTTCTTAAGGTTCTATCTGAAATGCCGCAAGCATCAGACGTTCGTTTTTGCACTGCCAAAACGGACACTAATGGGCCCGAGTTATTTTTTTCTAACGTAAAATAACGTTCCACTTGTAGTACCAAACGGCGTTCATCTGGAGATAAACACCTTCTAGGCATTGTGTCACCTTGCTGAACATTTTCCATAACTTTGCTTTATAACTGCTTTAAATTCCGTAATTCACCCACAATAAGAAACAAACTAAAAGCAAATAAAAACATACCTACTTATTTAAAATAGAACACAATCATACAATCTCTTTAGAAACAAGAAAATTGGCAGTCTCTTTTTTGTTTAAAATATTACATAATTAGGTGGATTGTAATGAGCTATTAAATGCTATTAAGTTTCTGATTCCTAGATTGAATGCTCGAAGCTTGCAGACTTTTTATTGTTATCGCCTCAGAACTAATAAGTATTTAAAACATTGTGACATATTTGATGATACATTAAAAGTATTACTCAATCAAATTAATAAATTTTAATGATTAATCTTTTTTTCTTTTTGTTTTTCTGGCTTATTTTTTTTTCTCTTAGGATATTCTGTCTATTTATATTTTTTTTTTCTTTCATATACCTATTTTGGTTGCGTAGGTAATCGGTTTATACTTAGTGTAGATTTTAGTTTTTTTTCTTTTGTTATACCAACTTACTTTTTTAATGGGTGACTTATCTGTTGGAAATATACGACTATTTATTTATTTATTTATAATATACCATCCCCAACTATTGCAGTGATTATTAGCATTGACGACAGCTCCAGACTTAACTATAATGACCCCAAAATAATTAAATTCTCGGAAAATATACCTGTCAAAAAAACTCATTGTCGCAAAAAGTTTTTCAAAGGTATAAGTGAAAAATAAAATAAAATAGAAATATTTATCGAGGTGTAAGTGTAACGAGTTATTCTTAAATAATTTTGTTTTAAGACCGCTGATACTGACACGATCAAGTGCAGCGAGGGCATTCTAACTTAACTGACTTACTATTCAAAAAGCGATAACATCTTTTGGAGATTTAATCCGATATCGGACTTCATACAGCGAACCGACTTTAGCGTATCGGCCTATCGCACGGAAGGTCTCGGGTTCGATTCCCGGCTAGGTGCATGAATATTTTGTATTTATTTGTCTTTAACTTTTTCCTAAAACTGGGCGTTGATCCTATAATGGATGGAAAGTCCCAGTATATATATATATATATATATATATATATATTTATAAATATATATATTTCAAAAAAAAAATCTGTTTGAATTTTAAATGAAACATGCTGATTAAAATTAAGCACTTTTAAAGGATATTTTCAGAAGAGATAAGATAAACGGACCCTCATTTGCAGGACAGCCCGGGCAGTGTCGGATTCTTACCGACTAAAACCCACCAATTGTGGGTCCCACCAGCCTGATGTCTGGCTAGAGTCACTGCACTGCAGCCATTTTGGCACCCTTTTATTCTAGTTAACCTCTCCATTAGATTTATCTTCTGTACGAGTTTGTACAGGTCCTTAATGGAGCAGTTCCTAATGGTTTTTGGATCCAGTTCAACTTCCCCCAAAATTCAGTGCGATTCAGCGACTCGCATTGGCATACTATGAGCCTTACGCCATCTCCAGGCCTGGTCGGTAGCCAATAATGTGATTTCCGACATTATCTTCCTCGTAAGCTGTTGGCTGTAGGGCTATTCTACCTATATTCGGTCGCCAGAGCCTCATTTTCAAAGACACCACATGTAGGTGAGGTTTGCATTTGAATAAGAGAGGCCGTATATTCGCATCCTACTCCTTCACACCCCTCCTCCTGTAAGTATAAATATCGCATCTTTATATATCAAGTCATTTTTGAGCTAAAGAGGCTTAGGACTTGTTTGTTAACTTATTTAAAGTAAAATTCGACTGTTAAGCAGTATTGAATCTGATGCGTGAGTGAGCACTCACGAGAAAGTCGTAGGTGGAAACCGAGTGTTACCGAATAAACTACAATTTCTTTCTAAGGCCACCGAGTCAAATGCTTGAATATTTTAGCTTATTCGGAAAAAATCAAACAAGTGCTGTAAAAAATCCATTTTTAATAAAACCGGAATTCGTAAGACCCGATGTTTACCAGAAAATTGTTGCTAAATTGCATTTATCGCTGATACGCGCACATACTTGCACAAGTAGCGGTCAATAGTTTGTGTATAGATGTCACTTGCATTCCAGTTAAGATTGTGACATCTATACACAAACTATTGAACACTACCTGTGAATCCTTTTAGCCAAATGTGCGCATCCCACTGTGTCCCACCTGCGTTTACGCCTCCAGTTCATGTATTATTGGCGAATGTGCAATCAATTTAGCAAAAACGTTCTTATAAACAACGGGTTTTATGAATTTCAGTTTTGAAATATAATGGTTTGCCAAATTCCGGTTTTTATTAAAAATGGATTTTACAAATTACGAGTTTGGGGGTCTTATAAATTTCAAATTTGTTGTTGAATGGGTTTGAAGAAATAAGGTTCGGATAAGAAATTGGTTTAACAAATTGCAGTTTTTATTGTGAAACCATAGGCGTTCAAAAAAAAGAACCTCGACTTTTAAGGAATGACCCATTTTTTTTATATTTAATATTTGAAATCGACTTAAAATTTCCTTTTTAAATGGCAGCTTTATATTTCTTTTTTTGTAAAAAAATGCTAACTTGACTTTGTACACCAATTCTTAATCGTTCAAGATACTTCCAGATAAAAAAGTGTTCGTCATCCCGATTTTGTGTTTTTTCCCAAAACTACAAACATTCCATTTCCTAAAATTACTTTGTTGACATTTAAAATCCAACCCACTATACTCTATTAAAAGCTCAGTAGACTGGAGTCCAACCAAAGCGAAACCCAAGTTTTAAATTATTAATTAGACATATACCCGTATCTTATCTTCTACAAGATAATTTTAAATGGATTAAAGAACACATTAATAAGCCGTTTAATATTACTCGTAAAGTGCTATTATAATAATCCAACGGTAAAAGTTAAAAAACAAGTAAGAGATGGTTTCATACACCAGAGACATGTTGAAATGCTCAAAATGTTGACAGTTTTGGTAGCCGTTACCGTTAATTTTCGTTATCGTAATTAAAGAAAATCACAAAATTGTGCCAATCGGCAAAGAGATTTTGAAATGTCTTTTAATGGTCTTCTGTCTGTGTTGTGTTATTTTGGTTAAAACCAAAACCAACCGTTAAAAATTAGCTGCGTACAAAACTAAAACAATAATACGTTACGTTTAATAAGGATGAAATAAAAAGTTGCTATAGTCTGACCATCGATCTAGGAGACTCATTATTATTCACGACCGATAAGCATTTATTGCGACTCAGCGAGTGTTCGAGTGACGCACTTAGTGTTGTAATAGATCAGTAAATTTCTAGCATCACCTTAAAGCTGAAGAAGATAATATGTTTTATTGACGGTTCGGTTTAATAATTTTGACATATTCTATACCTACAAAATATATTTATTCATAGCCTAAAAAACACAAACATAAGTTAAGTTTATAAAATTGAGTTTAAAATATATATATATATATATATATATATATATATGGTACAAAAAAATACGGGATAATAAAACAATTTACAAATTTTGACTTAAGTCAGTTTCACTATCACTCTGGGTAGCAGACCTATATTTACATATAATTTTTCTATTTTTTGGACATGAGCTACGCAATTTCCCATCTTTTACTTCAAATTGGCGAAACATTATTTCTTTTAACCGCTGCTTTTAGCTCATGCCATATGTGTTTAATTTGATTAAACATGCATCATTTGTTTTTTGGTATAGCTATCCTCAAAATACATATTATTTTCTAATATGTAGTCCTGAATGGTAAGTTTTGTGTCATTTGAACACGGAACTTTATTTAGCCTTCTACTGTGGTAGCTTGCATTATCTACCACAATTACACTATTGGGAGTTATTTTGGGTAACAGTTTATACTTGAACCAGTTTTCAAATAATTCCGCTGTGGTATTGGCATAGTAGTCAGTATGGCAATCCTTTATATTTTTGGCTGATAAGGCCAATGCATTTGGTATAAAATAATTTTTTGTTCCAGCATGAATTATTGTGATACGCTTTCCTTTATTTGATGGAGCTTTAGTGCAATGACCAGACGAATCTTCCCAATCTTTATCTGGAACTTCACGGGTGTCAAACCAAGTTTCATCGAGATAAACAATATCTCTATTACTTTCTCTATACTCGTGTATTGCAATTAAATATTTCATTCTCCATTTTTTTAAACAGGCCTATTATTTAAAACTGTTTTATAAAATACATTTTCTCAGTTTCTCACGGCAATATTGTATTCCTGTATCATTTGCAAAGTAGGAATTATTTGTTCCCTATACATTTGATATATTTTTCTACGAATGATATCCATCACCCATGTCCAATTTCTTAAAAATATTAGAATCCTTCCTTTTTCTTCTCCCAACTATCGGTTTATTTACTACACGCCACATTGTTTTTACCGATCTTCGTGTTAAAGCTGCCGCTTCCTTTCCTGCACCAAATTTTGATAACACACGTTCAAGAAGAGTGGTATAAACGTCAAATAACACTTTTTTTATTTCTCTTGTAACGCCATTATTCCCCGTATCTCCACGTGACATACTCGGTTGTTCCTCTCACAGACGAAACATTTTTCATACAATCTCAATTAACAACAAATAACTTCTTTTGTAACCAAACACCAACGGCTAACTGATTTTTAAAACTGCAAATCAGCTTGGTATCTTAAGCCTGTCCTAATTATTTTAAGAAAATTAATTTGTAACTTAATCAAACCCTAATGTTATACCATTTCGTTATTAGTCATGAAGTTGAATTCGGTCAAAAACTTGTACCTATTAAGAAATAATTACACATTTTTAAATCCCCACCTTTAATCCTTAAGGCGCATTTACACAGACAAACTTTCCTTTGATGTTGAAATGCCGACAAACATTTACACGAGCCTCTTGAGCAAAATGTTCAAAAAAAAGTTCGAGCAAAATCTCGTACAAAGAGGGTCACGGAAATTTTGGAGAGAATGTTAAGCAAAATTTGTTTGAAGAAATGTTGGTATAGAAATTTCTTACAAATTTAAATTTTATAGTTTTATGGGAATTCATTGAACTTAACTGAAAATAGAAAGACTAAGTTTTAAAACAAGGTATTTTTAATTATGTGCTTTCCGACGGAAAAACGATTTGATGTCGAAATTCACATTTTACCTCATAAGCAACTTCGATTGACCTGATTTTTATAGGGGATATGCCAGTATACTTGTAACTTTTTTGGGGTTGTAAAAAAACGAGAAAAAAAATAATAATTGGCACTTATTTATTGCTGTTGCCTGTAAAATGTAGTGATAAAAATTTACGTTTAAAAGAATATCTCTTTATTTTACTTCCTAGTTTAAAACACAATACAATAATAATTAAGTCAAATTAAAAAATCTATGTACATTTTATTAAATCTCAAACAAAAGCACGTTCGGTCTAAATAATACCCGTTTATTACCCACTTTTACAACCCTACGATCCTGACCCTTGTCTAAAAAAATATAATTTAGCAGTAATAGACTAGACTTCTGAATCGGAATTTTGCTCCTTTGCATATTGTTTGTTCAGTGTCAGTAATCGACCTTGATTATTACATTAAATTGACAGTAAATATCTATCTTCAGCATTTTCATGAACCTTTTGCTTTTTTAAGCAACCGTTGGGGCCTTAAACTAACTAGGTAAATCTGGTGTGAGGAATTAAAAAAAAACAATCAAAGCTAAGGGTAAAGTGAAGTTACAAAAATATATTTTTAAAAAAATCCCCTCCCCACCACTCCTCATAAACGGGAGGCGCGGTTTACCGCTTAAAAGTGCAATTTTTGAGTTTTTTGCCGATATTTGAAAAACTCAAAATTTTTTTGGAAAAGCAAAATTTTCCTGGGTTGTTTTTTGAATTTAGGAAAAAAACCCTTGGAAATAAAAAAAACCGCAGGAAAATCCCAAAAAATCCGCCGGGCAAAAAAAAACCGAGAAAACCCCTAAGAAAAAAATATTATAAGTAACGCTAATCCATGTGACAAAACTGATAGCCAAGAATAATGTTTCGCTTGCCGTCGGTTTTTTTTCACCAAAATTTAAAATAAAAGTTGGTCTTCCATTTTTTTAAAGAATTGACATCACTGATCACTGGTGTGAAATTTTATTTATTCTCATCTTTAAAAATATGTGTCCAAAACAGATAGCAATAATTTGCTCAAAAATTTACCCGAACAAAATGTTCAAAAAAAGCTCACAAAAATGTTCACGCAAAAAATTTTAGATCTTTTGCACGAGCTTTTGTTTGAGCATGTTCGTCTGTGTAATTTAGCATGTTTACAGCTTTTTTTTTACTTTTACACCCCGAACAATACGTGATTATTAGGGTAAGAGATTAGCATTTATAATGAGTCTGTTAGATCTATGGTCGTACCATACTGCGCAATCAAGTGTCAAATAAGCGTTCCAAAATGTCTGATGATATCATTAATTTTTATGATGGTTTATTCGTAATGTTTTTGAATCCTTGATTTTTTATAATTTATACGTGCAGATATATAGTATCTTAACTTAAATTTTAAGAGCTGACTTTTTCAATATAGGAACAATTTTGTGTCTTTAAACAATAAAACATATTGTTACAAAATATTAATAAACACAACTGTGTACAAGTAATTTAACTCTGCCGCAGATCTAGAAAAGAATGTCAAAAATAAGGGGTTTTATTTTAAGGCTGAGTATTACATCACCTTATTTCATGACTAATAAGATACTAAGAAAGTCAAACTTTTTTTCAAGAAAAGTATTTAGTTACATAATTTATATTTCTGTGTAAGGAGTTTTTTAGATATTTTAATTAACTTCACTTACCTACATAAAAGTCTCAATCGTTCGATATTATGAGCCACTGCAACTGATTGAGTCCATATTATTTATCGTATCAACTCAGATATCTGTCTTGGTAAGAGCAAAACATAACAGTAATTAAGCAAATTCCCCCTGATTTGTAACGAACTCGGACATAGTAAACTACCAAGATTTATAGGTTAACTGGGTGGTAAATGGAGGTAAAATTATTAACGGAGTTGCACTGACGGAATGAACTGAGTTAATTACGTGTGCTATTTCGAAATGATTACTTCGAAGGCCTAAAACGCCATTAGTGCTGACTCACTCCAACCAATTTCTAAAAAACGATAGGGTATATCTGAGATCAAGTATTCTCTATCTACGGGTGTATTGAGGCGCTTTAGTAGGTACTTAATAGAATATTATAAACCTAGGGATTAAAGTGCTACTTTTATTTTGGTGGCGAAAGGTTTGTATAATTCGCTAAAAGATTAAAAGACTCTTTAGTCCCGAGGTTTGTATACTATTTTATGCACTTTAGAAAACAAAAACCAGAAAATACAAAAAAAATTAAAAAAATTGATTTTTGTTGGCATGGTGGATTCATTCAAAATTTGAGACGTCTTTACGTGAAATGTTATTTTGACGACGAAAAGGTGACGTCACGGTTCAAAACATTTCAAGGGATTTCGAAAGCGCTTCGGCCGACGTTTCGAGCACGATTCAATATGGCGGCAATTTTTAGCAATAATGAAAATTGGCCAAGATTATCTAGCGGCGACAAAAAAAAAGGCTTACTTGTGGATCTAGGACATCTATTTCGAAAAAATCACAAAAAAAACTTCCAAATCCAAAAAACGAGAAGCTACACAAACACAGCTGATTAATGTTATTCAATAATTGTTATTTTGGCTATCAGTGGCGATAGTTCGAAACGTTGACGTTGCGGTTGAAACGGTGACGTATTTTTTCAAAATGTGCTTTCGAAAACATCGGTCGCGAAAAGACGTTTTTGGTGTGCTCTGGAAGTGTTGCTATGGTAATAAACAAGAGTCAGTTATTGTTAAACGGTTGAATAAAAAAAAGTCAAAAAGCATTTTTTTTGAAGATAGACATTGAAAAAGCCGTCGAAAAGACTATTGCTGGCGCTTTTCCTCAAAAATCTCGTGAGATCTATAAGAAGCAGTTCCCTGAATATCAAAAATGGTGCACTAAACAGAGTGCAGAGAATTTCACCGACGAAAAGGTGCTATTGGCCGATTTCCTGGGAAAGTCTAAAAAACTTAAGGCATCTTCTCTATCGAGCTAATATTCCATGCTAAAAGCTACAATATTAATCATGATAAGAAGTAGTAAAGAACTAGAGTGTAAGTATGTATGTGTTTATTATTGTATTTCGTTTATAGTTATTTCAATAAAATGATTCGGAAATCCTATATTTTGTGTTTAATTTGGAAGCATTCACTTTAAATGAACCAAGCCCAATTGACATTTTTGATAAAAACTAAATTTTGAGTCAATGTATATAAAATACATCACTTTTGCTGGACACAAAATGAACGTCCGCCGGACAGACTTTATTTTTAGTTCGATGGGCTAAGAAAAATCGTTATCCATTGGATATCCAAAAGCTAAATGAAAAAAAGCAGTTCTTTATGGATTAAAATTGGAAGTCCTTTGGACTTTTTTTGTCATCCTCTGTATCAGGAAAAAACTTTGGCCACTGGAGGTCCATAAATGGTCCATGGACAATTTGTTCTGTCTGAGATTAAACGCGACACATGAGAAAATCCAAAATTATTGTTGTTCTAAAACTGATATGTAAAATTGCTCAATGGCAATAATGCCGATTAATCGATTGAGCATTTGATTTCCGAGACCCAAATCGAATTAAATTGGGCCAAAGTTTGATGGAAGGTAATTAAAGCCGACGGGAGACAGGTCATTTTAAATTGTCAAATACAATCGTAATTCGCTTTTGCAGTCAATACTTCAAATTTTAATCGCATAGGAATAGAACGATTAGTTCATCACTTGAAAATATAAAAAGTCCAGCGAGTTTATTATTAGGCACGTTTTGGAACGCTTATTTGACACTTCGCTGTAGTTATTTTTATTTTATTTATTTATTTATTTTTATAAACAGCCAATTACATTATTAATGTTAACCTTAAAACTAAGATCCACAAAGGACTATGCCTGTGTGTGCACCGTTCAGTCTATTACATTTCTATTTATGCGTAACGGCAGTATATATAACAAATTTAGGACTATTGTTAAGAAAATACATCAGTAAAATTTTATCATTTTTTATATACGCATTTAATAATAAATAAAAATTTTTAAAAAAAAATATATGAATAGACATACATATCCACAGGTTACTAACAAAACCATGAGACATTGTTTTCTATCAACCAGTTATGTAGTTGATGTCCTGGTAACATATATCAAATTTTTGGTATAGTATACAGCAAGCTTCTTTGGCATGAACTAAATTTGACATTTGGTATTATGACATTATTATTTTCTTTTAGCCTAGTGGTAAAGCGGTGATTGATTGGTTCTAGAAATTGTTTATGTTTATTCATATACCTTACAACACACTTTACATATATTTGATTGATTTTCAGAACTTTGAGCTCTTGAAATAATTTTTTTGTAGGAAAAATTCTTTTTTTATTTAAGATTGTTTTTAGTACATATTTTTGCGTTATGGTTAAAATTGAAAGTGTACTTTTACATCCCATACAACTATGCAGTATCTTAAAATCGATTCTACTAAAGCATTATATACAATCTTTAGAGTTTTAATTGACATAAATGATCTAAGTTGGTAAAATTTAAAAATTAGTTTACTTAATCGGTTCGATACATAGCTTATATGTTTATTCCATTTAAGTATGGGGTCAAAATAGACACCTAAATATTTAGTTTTATTTGTTATTTTTATTTCCAATTTACAATGACAGTTCGTCTGCGTCTAAGTGTCATTCCGATGTGGTAATTAACAAATAAATTAAAATAAAAAGAAACCGCATAAAAATCCTAAGGGAAATAACACATGATCCGGGGGACTATGCGGCCAAGCGTCTGCGTTTTCTCATAGTTGTTAAGTTTCCGTTATTTGCCTGTATTTTATTTCCTATAATTTATAATATTGTATTATTCTAATAAAGTAGGAGGTAGTATAGAATTAGTTTAGTTATGCATAAGGAAGTTTATTTGATCTAATGTTTTGACTTATCTTCTAGAAATCATTATTGAAATCAGGTTTGGGACATTTGATGCTGACAATCTGACAACCAGGGCCATACATTTAATGACCTGTTTGCTTTTGTCGTCGTGCCGGTTACTATTTAGGGTCAGACGGATTTTTGTTAGCTTAGTGAGTGCATTGCCATACTTCGGAACGGACTTCTCTTGTTAGGGAAGTTTGGTTAAGTTTTAATAAATATCGCTCACAAATTTTTCATAACTAAAGATTTATTATTTGTTGTCAAGGAAAAAACTCAAACAACCCAACACAACTAGTAGAGCAAGAGTTCAAGGTATAAAATACGATGAATAGGTAACCCTCGCCATTCTTTGATAATATGCGCATTTTCTCGCCCTTAATACGAAATGGGCATTCCTGTACCTCAAATTGTGGATAAGGGCTCGGCACACCAATCCAGAGGTAAGCAATTTTAGAAGGGGTAGGGTAACCCCCACCATTTTCACATATATGATGTAGTAGTATCCCCAGACCAAAAATCAACTGGTGTGCCGGACCTCATTCGGCACAACGCTCTAAAAATGCCCACTTTTAGGTCCGGCACACCAGGTGATTTTTGGTCGAGTGGTACTACTACATAGGGGTAGGGGTTACCCTACCCCCTCTAAAATTATCCACCTTTGGATTGGTGTGCCGAGTCCTTATCCATAATTTTGTAGTACAGAATTGTCCATTTCGTATTCAGGACGAGAAAATGCACATCTTATCAAAAAATGGCGAGGGTTGGCTATCCGTCATAATTTTTACTGCGAACGCTTGTACTATAGTATATAGGCAAAACAAAAATAAAAATTGGTGCTAGAAAGCAATATATTTTAACAGTTTTTTAAGTACCTCGAAAACTAAAGGTCCCACAAATTTCGAATTTATAAAAATATTTGTAGTTCATATTCATGGAAACTTAAATCTGAGAACCGTATTTCGCTACTTGCGCTACTCCCACCACCCCACCCAAAAGTTAATCAGTTCATGGTTAGCCGATAGAGGTTTTTGATACCAAATTTCGTTAAAATCAATTAAGGCATTCTTGAGTTATCGTTTATACAGACAGACAACAGACCGACAGACAACTTTTTTTTTTCCTCGATTAAGGTATTTTGGAACCTTAGTAACTCATTTTTGATTAAATTAAGAAAAGTCAAAATTTCACGATTTTGATAGTCTTCCATACCATATTGGTATAGTGAACTAAAAACAACACAGAAAAAAGACCATTACAAGACGTTTTAAAAACTCTTTGTCGATTGACATAACTTTGTAGTTGTCTTTAATCACGATAACGGCTGCCAAAACTGTCAAAATTTTAAGCGTTCCAACATGTCACTGGTGTATGAAACCATCTCTTACTTCTTTTTTAACATTTACCATTGGGTATTATAATAACACTAATATTAAACGGCTTGTTAATGTGTTCTTTAATCCATTTAAAATTATGTTGTAGAAGATAAGATACGAGTATGTGTCTACTTAATAATTTAAAACTTGGGTCTCGCTTTGGGTAAACTCCAGTCTACCGAGCTTTTAATAGACTGTAGTGGGTTGGATTTTAAATGTCAACAAATTAATTGTAGAAAATGGAATATTTGTCGTTGTAGGAGAAAACACAAAATCGGGATGACGGACCCTTTTTAGCCCACCATATGAATGAAAAAAAAAAGTTTTCTGTCAGTCTGTCGGTTTGTTGTCTGTTATTTTAAAGAAAAGAAAACAGGAAAAGGTCCACTGTTTTTTTCTTAAAAATGACTACTTATTTTCACCCTGGAGACCTTCGGAACCTGTTGTCTGTCTGTATACACGATAACTCAAGAACGCCTTAATCGATTTCCTCTATCGGCTGACCATGAAATGAGGCATTGATGCTAGAAAGCATGGATAGTCCACCATATAATCAATTATTTTATACTAAAAGGAAATATTAATATTTACAAAAACCAAAAACTGAAAACCGCATATCAATAGCTGCTTTACTTCTAAAGTTATGATTTTTTTTAAATATATTTTATCGTTTTTTCAAATAACGCGTAAAGCTCCCACGAATTTTAAATTTATAACAAAATTTTTAGATCATATTCATGGAAACTTAAATCTGAAAACCGTATATCGCTACTTGCTATTGTTCCAAAGCTAAAATTTTTTAAAATATTTTATCCCTCTTTTCTCCACTTTATCCGCCCACCATCCTACCCAAAAAATAATCAATTTATGGGCAGCCAATAGAGGATTTTTGTACCTTATTAAGGCGTTCTTGAGTTATCATGTATAAAGACAAACAACAGACCGACAGACAACTTTTTTTTTTTTTTCGTCGGTTAAGGTGTTTTGGCCAAGCTGCCCTCAAGGCTCTTAGTTCACCAAAAATTGTCAGTAGCCTAGTAGGAGAGTGCGTTAACGCGCTACAGACATTAGCTGAAGATAAGAGGGTGACACTGATGTGGATCCCGGGCCACGAGGGAATACCAGGGAATGAGAAGGCGGACGAACTTGCCAAAGCTGGTGCCGAAACCCAATATATTGAACCGGAACCGCTCTTGGGAATCACAAGGAAACAGGTGCAGAGCGAGCTCAATAAATGGGCGAGAGATCAACTGAAGTCGTCCTGGAGGGAAGAACGAGAGTGCAGACAGTACAAACTGTTCGTGAGTGGACCAGACGCAGCCAGAACTAAATGGCTCCTGGGAAAAACTCGCAAGGACATTGGATTGTTAGTAGGAATGCTGATAGGGCATAATCGGCTGCGCAAGCACTTGACTTGACATGCATCAGAGTGTTGGACGACTCCGCCTGCCCAACATGTGGGTGGGTAGAGGAATCAGCGGTGCACCTGATAGGATAGTGTGACGGGTACGCCAGATTGAGGCAGCAGACGTGGGGTGCCCCCACAATAGAAAAGGAGGAGCTACACTCTCCAAGATGGGCTGACTTGCTGTCCTTCGTAACGAAGGCGGGAAGGCCCGGAGAGAGAGAGGCAAGAAATGTAGAGGGAGTGGAAGGATACGGGTGCGAGATAGTTGCCAGGCCTGCGGGCCGCCCCCTTGCTACTACTGCTAAGGTGTTTTGGAATCTTAGTAACTCGTTTTTGATAAAATTAAGAAAAGTCAATATTTCACGATTTTAATAGTCCCTCATACCATATTGGTATGGTGGACTAAAAAACTTATAAGTATCTATAGATACACGACATCTTTAACAAAACCCGATATTTTCGTACTAGCGTGCGTACTTGAGTGCAAATTTGCATTTTCCGCACGCTGTGCGGGAATGGATTTACCCTGTGTCTTTCCCACACGCATTTTTTTAAATTATTTAAAATAAAATTAAAAAAACTATTTTAGGCCAGTAGGAAAAATTTTGTACCACGTGCGAAAAGTGTCTTTTCCGCCCTTGACGGCTTGCCCGAACTCCGCTCCACGTCTTTCGTGCAACTGCCGTTGCGTGCTGAAAAGTATCACTTGTTAAGTAAATAACTATTTCTGGATGTCCGTGCCACAAAGCATAAAATATTTACATCCCTAAAGTTACCAGTACAAAGTCATCACTGCAAAGATTTTATGATTGGAAAAATTAGTGCTAATTAAGTGCTAATTAAATACCAAGTCCAAACATTTTATGCTCTTGTAGTTTCCGAGATATGACCTGCACTGCTAGCTACCCGTTAAGGATAGCAGTGCACCATGCTAGAATTGTCCCGAAAAGTGGTGGAGTGGTCTAAATTGTCCAGAAAATTAAACGCTGCCATATCAATAAGAAAATTTTATATTTTTTACTTTTATCTGCATATTTTTGAAAATTAACTTGGTGCACTGCTAACTTTAGGGCATACACGTGTTTTTAATATTGGAATATATTAGTGCTATTTAGGTGCTAATTAAATGCCAGTAACCAAATTTGTTGCACTGCTAGCTACCAGTTAAAGATAGCAGTGCACCATGCTAGAATGGTCCAGAAAAGTGGTAGGTTAGTCTGAATGGTTCATAAAATTAAATCGCAATTAAATGCTGCCATTCCAATAAAAACATTCTATATTTTTTACTTTTTTCTGCCAATTTTTTTAAATTATCTTGATGACTGCATATCTCGGAAACTATAAAAGCACAAAATTTGGTTACTTCGCATTTAATTAGCACCTAAAGGGCACTAAGTTATTCTAATATCAAAAACACCACCAACGTCTTCTTTCACGAGAACTCCAATATGTCTACGACCTAAAGTTAGCAGTGCACCCCGTTAATTTTAAAAAATATACAGAAAAAAGTAAAAATACAATTTTTTTATTGAAACGGCAGCATTTAATGAGCCTTTCATTTTCTGAATCATTTAGACCACTCTACTAATTTTCTGGACCATTTTAGCATGGTGCACTGCTACCTTTAACGGGTCAGGTCATATCTCGGAAATTACAAGAGCACAAAATTTTGTGACTTGGCATTTAATCAGCACTTTATTAGCACTAATTTTTTCAATTATAAAATCTTTACACTGCTGACTTTGTACTGCTAACTTTGAGCGCGCAAAATATTTCCTCGTCGTCTTTTCGCTGCGACTAAAAATCCCCGCCAACTGCCTCTGCAACTATTTTTATAAAAAATTAAAAAACCAGTGCACAACGAGCTCTTATAGCTAGTGAAAAAAAATTAGGGCAACATTGGGTTTATCATTTTCTCAAAAAAACACAAAAATTTGCAATAGTTTTCCTAAAATAATACAAAAATTGAACCATTAGCGCACTAGAGGTGCACTGTTTTAAAAAAGAATTCGCTATGACACAGAAAAACCGGTGCGACAAAAGAAAACAACGAAAGCCGTGCCAGAAAATTCTGCTGCATAGGTGCAGCTCCGTTCGTTCGTCCAGTTTGTAGGCGGCTTTAGAAGTTCATTCAAAAAATGCTAAAAGCGAATGTTTAAGAACTTTGTACGGAATTTGCGCCCATAGTAAAAAAAAATTAGAGCCCCTAACTGGGGGCCCAAGGCCTACCCACTATATTTTTTTTAAATAAGAAGGTACCACTTGTGGCACCTCTTTGGAAAGCTTGTTAAAAAATAAATTTAACGCATTAGTTTCCTTTAACATTTGTCAACCAATGTGTCAAAAAAGTACAAAATCTTATTCTTTTTGTCAATTGTTTTAGCTTTAAATTACACATTTTTCTATTTACTAAGCGGAATAAAGAAAATACCATGCAGGAACATTATTGATGGCCCATTTCGGGGTCCACACTGAAAGCCCGGAGCCTATCAACATTTTTTTCATAAGGAGCTACCTTTTTTTGACACCTGTCAACCCATGTGTTAAAAATTTTACGCCAATAATATCCTTGTATGGTAGTTTTTTTATTCCACTTAGTAAATAAATAAATATCTGGTTTATTTTGAAGCTAAAACAATTGACAAAAAATAGGCGTTTCAAAATTTTTGACACATGAGTTTACAGATGTCAAAAAAATGTTTTCAAATGAATTTATTTTTTACAAGCTTCCCAAAAAGGTGTCACAAGTGATACCTCCTCATAAAAAAAATGTTGGTAGGGCCTGGGTCTTCAGTGAGGGCCCCCAAATGGGCCGCCAATAATGTCCTAGTCTGGTATTTTATTTATTCCGCTTACTAAATAGATAAATATTTAGTTAAGTTTAAAGCTGAAACAACTGACAAAGAGAATTTTTTTTTTTAATTTTTGACACATTAAAAAACTAGTGCGTTAGGTTTCTTTTTAACAAGCTTTCCAAAAAGGTGCCATAAGTGGTACATTCTCATTTAAAAAAAAATACTTGATAGGCCCTGGGCGTCCAAATTTTTTTTATCATGGGCAGAAAGTCCGTAAAAAATCATTAAAGACTCAATTTTAGCTTTTTTTGAAACCTCTTTCCTAAAGCCTTTAGAAGCACCGTTCGATTTAAAGAATACACCCTGTATGTCTACGTCCCACGCACGCGATATACAACATTACTAAAGCTAATATTAATAATAATTCATTTTAAGGATTCCTTGCTCTTTATTTTATTCGCCAGGTTTATTATTGACTATTTAAATTATATAGCTCTCCTCTAATAACGCTCAACAGAGATAAAGCTTGAAATTTTCTTTTTATTGTATTTTCGTAATAAAACGCCGTTCTATTCTGTAAAACAAGCAGGCTTTGCGATAAAAAGAAGTAATAATTTAGAGTGCTACCACTACGTCGCGTTTTTCTTCTTATCGTCACACGGCATGCAAATTTTTTACACCCCACCCGAAACACATTATAGTCTTTTTGATTTCTTAGGTTTTTTATTTGGGTATTTTTATCGAGAGCATTTCTAATAGGACTCTGAGTAAAGCATAATAAAGGTTTTTGCCCCAAGCAAAGTTTTGAGTTATCGCTTTAATAAAAATAAAGAAAATTATTTTTAAGATGCGATTTCTTTTTGGTTTCTCGACATTTCTACATATAAAATCATCTTAAGGCGCATTTACACAGAAAAACTTTCCTTTGATGTGGAAATGCCGACAAACATTAACACGAGCCTCTTGAGCAAAATGCCCAAAGAAATGTTCGAGCAAAATCTCGTACAAAAAAACACACGTAAATTTTGGAGAGAATGTTAAGCAAAATTTGTTTGAAGAAATGTTGGTATAGAAATTTCTTACAAATTTAAATTTTATAGTTTTATGGGAATTCATTGAACTTAACTGAAAATAGAGAGACTAAGTTTTAAAACAAGGTATTTTTAATTAAGTGCTTTCCGACAGAAAAACGATATTATGTCGAAATTCACATTTTACCTCATAAGCAACTTCGATTGACCTAATTTTTATAGGGGATATGCCAGTATACTTGTAACTTTTTTGGGGTTGTAGAAAAACGAGAATAAAAAAATAATAATGGCACTTATTTATTGCTGTTGCCTGTAAAATGTAATGATAAAAATTTACGTTTAAAAGAATATCTCTTTATTTTACTTCCTAGTTTAAAACACAATACAATAATAATTAAGTCAAATTAAAAAACCTATATACATTTTATTAAATCTCAAATATATGAACAAAAGCACGTTCGGTGTAAATAATACCCGTTTATTACCCACTTTTACAATCCTACCATCCCGACCATTGTCTAAAAAAATATAATTTAGAAGTAATAGACTGGACTTCTGAATCGGAATGTTGCTCCTTTGCATATTGTTTGTTCAGTGTCAGTAATCAACCTTGATTATTACATTAAATTGACATCTTCAGCATTTTCATGAACCTTTTGCTTTTTTAAGCAACGTTGGGGCCTTAAACTAACTAGTTAAATCTGGTGTGACGAATTAAAAAAAAACAATCAAAGCTAAGGGTAAATAAATTTTTTTGGAAAAGAAAAATTTTCCTGGGATTTTTTTGACTTTAGGAAAAAAACCCTAGGAAATAAAAAAAACTCAAAAGAAAATCCCAAAAAAAAGCCCGGGCAAACAAATCTGGGAAAAAACCCTAAGAAAAAAATATTATAAGTAACCCTAATCCATGTGAAAAAACTGATAGTAGAGCCAATAATAATGTTTCGCTTGCCGTCGGCTTTTTTTCACAAAAATTTTTAATAAAAGTTGGTGTTCCATTTTTTTAGAGAATTGAGATCACTGATCACTGATGTGAAATATTATTTATTGCCATCTTTAAAAATATGTTTCCAAAATAGATAGCAATAATTTGCTCAAAAATTTACCCGAACAAAATGTTCAAAGAAAAGCTCACAAAAATGTTCACGCAAAAAATTTTAGATCTTTTGCACGAGCTTTTATTTGATCATGTTCGTCTGTGTAATTGCGCCTTTAGATGAAATACTTAAAGCATTGTCCAATACTACCAATTGTGGTTTAGTTCGGCTTAAAATTAATTTTTAAATGTGTCAGCCTTCAAAATCATCTTTCCTTAAACTATAGTCCTTAGTAAATATCGCCCTTAGTGTTTTATGTGTTAGTTTTTATAATGTCTTTGTGGTTTTTTTGGCAGGGTTGCGTATTTAGAAATGGTTCTTGGGAAATTTTATGATTTATGGTTAATGGGGAGCTTGACTACCATAGTCTAGGATTACGAATAAATTCTTGATTTTTGAGAAAAATTCAATATTTTTAGTATTCGATATTTATTGGCTCTGGAGGGCTTGCGCCAATAAGTCCTTTCTTCTTGCGTACGCCACTGCCTTTTACGACGCTAACTAGAAATGCATTAATAATCATTTCAAGAGGAATTCTTCGATATCGATTTTTAAATTTACTACCCTTCAATATTTCTAAAATTTAGTTGGGTTAGTTAGGTAGTCGAAGCGTTTTATACCCCTCTCTTGTCTGCGTTTGATACATTTCCGTTTTATTTTGACAAGCCCTTTGTGTCGAATGATAACAAAAAGCTATGAAATTGGATACGCATCCATTTTTTGCCCCAAACCAAATTCATTTGTAAAAACGTATTGCATAAAAGTAGCTTTAAAACCGGCATGAAATGGTCCATTGTACTTTTTTATTTAACTATGTATATATGAGATCACTTTCTTGTATTTCTTGACAGCACAGCCGTTATATTTTTATAACCAAAATTTATGCACAAACCGTAAAATTATCGATAATATTACACGACTGCCTGCTTTCCTTAATTTTTCGAGTCCCTAGGACAGGCCGAAAAGCACTGGTCACTTCTGGAGGCGATCTCTCTCCCTGATATCGAACAATAATAAGCTTTGAAGCTAATACCAGTTATCCGAAACCTATTCGACCACGACCGAAGCTCACCCGATTGCTGTGTATCGTAGGAACCTACACTTTCATACGCCTGGTCCGAGGGCAGGGTATGAACGTGTAGGAAAGTTCCTACAATACAGGGCAATCGGGTGAGCTTCAAAGCTTATTATTGGTCGATATCAGAAAGAGGACCGTTCCCGTGCGATTTTTCCTACGAAATTTAAGAATAGACCCACCCCCTGATGGACCAGGCGCCCAATTCTTAAATCACTCGACTTTTAGTCGTATACGAATCACATTTTAGCAAAAAGTTGTCGAAAAAAAAGTCAGTTATTACCTTAGATTAAAAAGTAATAAGATATCTGGTGCAACGAAAACTCCTTGGCAAAAAATAACCACTGTTTATCTAGAAATAAAATCACAACAAAGCAGAGGTGAGAAATTTCAAATATTTTTCTATCCTTTTAAATGTTGTTAGAACGATAAGGACAGAGAATTCTGTCTCAACCACTTTAGGTCGTGATTGGCTTGTGGGTGAAAGTCGAAAAAGGGCAGGCGGTCGAATAATATTTTTATTGACAAAAGCTTTTTTCAGGATGTTTTAAGCAGTTTATAAGTCGTTTTAAAACCACATTTTGTCAAAAAACGTTTATAGTGTGTTTTTTTACTACTACGAGAATATTTCAGTGCATTTAAAGTTATATTTTGGAACAAATCGTCCAATGTTTTGAAAACAAAGGAAGAGCAAGTGAAATTGGTCAGTGAGGGTACATGCCGGTAGCTACACAGAAAATAAAAAAAAAGGTTATGAAATATACTCAAATTGGTAAATCTTTAGATTAAAATATCAACAAGCACGTTTTTTTCTGATGAAGTAGTTAATTCCCAATGCATGAATTGAGATATTTTCGAACGTTTTTTTAAGGTTTTTTTCGAGGTGTTTTTTTGTAAAAACTATAAAATAAAGTTAGATATAGTCCTTAAACTAACTTGCAAATAATAATAGAAGTTAATTCACATGTGTTCAGGTTTGTAAGAATATTTAATTCCTACCTCTTATCAGAATATTAAGGTTGATAAAATTAAAATTGCTATAAATCATGTGCAAACTTTGTAATAAATTTATTTTGTATAAAATTATGCTACAAACATTTATTGTTAGGAAGCTTCCAAAGCCCAAATGGGCAGAATTATTTTTTGCATGTTTTTTAAAATTATTTGGAGATTTCATATTATATATTAAATTTTAATAATCTAATCCATGTGTAAATTTATATTTAAGTAAGTACGCCAGTGGTGTGTTTACTGTAAATAACAGAAAGGTAAACATCGTTCCATATAATAACATAACCAAAGTCTCCTTAAGTGTCAGGTATCTTGTCTCTTTTTAATCTAAGGTTATTACTAATTAAGATACCCAATATGGCCACAAATTCTAACTCGTATCCACAATGCAAAATATTTAATTAAAATTGGTCCAAAATTTAAATATTGGTTTTTTAGCAGGAAAAATAAGACGGTTTTTGACGCTTACATGTCGTTTTCGCTAGAATTCATAACGAGTGGGTAAAAGCAATCGACGCAAATCCGAGCGAATATGACATACGAATGTCAAAACGCATCACAAACTTACCATTTTACGGCAAATTAAGGTCGTATAGTCCAATTTTTGATGAGCAGGCTGACGTCATTATTATCTCAGAAAACGTATATCTTTGTTGTAAACAGTTCGCATGTCAAATAATTTGTTGTAGTCGATTTGAAGTAACAGTTGAGACAATCAACGACTTGACTTTTTTTACATGTTTATTGTCGCTGTTTAAAATAATGTATTAAATATAGATCCAAAAACAAGACGTCAGTACGCTCATCAAAAAATTGGACTATAGTTACAATCTGGGGAATTGTTTTTAGCAACACTGTATGGGAAATCAATTTAACTATTTCGACCTGATTTTTTTACAAAATTTTATCTACAGTGGGACACCAGTGATTTTTTAGCACCGGGTCAAAAATTTGGGGTTAGGTTACTTATTTTGACTTTTCGCTTTCTGCGCCGCTAAAGCACATAAGTATTTTTTTAATTTTTACTACGAAGTTCATGTAAATTTGAACTTCGTTGGGGCTCAGAAGTGCTAAATAGGTACCTAAAGAAAACTGTTTACTACACTAACACCGTTTAGCCCTAAAATATGCATATATGTTTTATTTTTCATTTTTTTTAACTAAATCGGGAACTAAACCACCCAAACCCTGAACTCAAACCAACCTAGCACTTTTTTTAGAAATTGTAGCACCCATAGATTTGAACTCTTTAGGTACCCTACATATCTACAAGATTTTTTTCATAAAAAACCAAGTAAAATACTAAAATAAAAAAATATCATTTATTGCAGAATTACCTGCTAATGCTATCTAGTAATCCCAGCGAGCCAGTAAAGTTATCTTGGTTTTTTGATAAATAGGGTGGTTTCATATTTGTTTTAGAACAATGTTTTTAAAAACACGTTTTTTAAAGATAAACATAACCTCGAATGGTTTTATGTCAGAAAACGTAAAAATACCCTTGTGTCCCACTGCGTCCCGATTTAGCTTGTTGAAAAAAACACCTGCAGTTACCATGGAATCGTATAAATTCTGCGATCTATCGGTCAACACTTGAACTGCTTGTGTCTTCCAAATTCAATGAAGTGTGATTGATTGATCGGTTTTCTTTTCCGGAGTGCACAGGCTTTTAGAAAATAAGAAAGAAATATAAAAAGGAAAAATGTAATCCAGAGGGAATTGTGAGTATATCTCTATTTTTCTTGTAAATAGAATTTCTTCTCACACGAAATTATTTTGAGACTTTTTGGATAGATGACAGCACCAGAACTTTTATTTTGAAGAAAAAATAATTGAGAATTTTGAAAAATCCCTCAGATATTTTTGTTAAGCATTTAGAAGTGATCACCCCTGCAAAATTTCAGCTAATTCTGATGTTTCGTTTTCTCTGTGCACTCTAGCAAAAGATTAAAAAATTAAAGAATAAAGCGTTGCCAGTTGTACTTTTTTTACTTAAAATCAGGGGGAGAAGCTATAGCCTTAAATTTAATATTACAGAATTTCAGTACGAGTTCAATATTGTGTGTGCGTTAATAAGTAGATAAGAGAAACTTTACCCCTTTTTTCATCAATTTTTTGCTAAAATGTGGTCCGTACACGACTAAAAGTCGAGTGATTCAAGAATTGGGCCCCTGAATAGTTTGTACGTTAATGTGAAAGGAACCGCCTAAGAAATGCAATTAAAAAATTTTAAAAAAAATAATTTAAAAAAGGTGGAAAAAATCGTAAAACTATCCAAATGAGATCTGCTATATATAGACGCACTTCGACAGCATACTGACGATTTAATATTCAACGTCCTTTTGGTCAGCCTCGACTACAAAAATTGAGCTTTTATTACTTTTTAAAAATTCCACACCGCGAGTGCGATTTTTACGTGATTAACGCTCACCTTTTAGGCCTCACAACAGGCGGGTCTAAATACATTTTTTTCTAGGCTGTATTTATAAAAACGACAAAAGTGACATATTTTGCCTTTGCCTTTATTTACACCTGGCTCCCATCTATAGTATAAAGGATAAAGAGCAAAAATTAAGTCAACCTTGCAAAAAATAAGTAAGCAGTGAAACTTGGAATGCATACTAAGTTGACCGTTAGACAAATTTTAAGATCCTTAGCCACTATTAAGGCTTTTGCAGAGGACTCCTATTTCCAAACGTAAAACACAAAATTTACACAAAGGTTCATTAAAATTCCTAGCAACTTTTTAATATCAGTTACTTATTCAAAGTCAAAATTATCAACATTGTAAGAGATCCGGCTGAAAATTTTTGACCAATCGCGTAACTACTTAAAAAATTTAAAAAAATATCAACGATTTCGAGAAAGCTAATGGGCCCAAACGGGTAGTACAATGGTGCCACTCTAAATCTGGCGGCAAATCCCACCACCAATGATTTTATTCTCTGCAATACAACCTGGACGTTTAGTACCCAGTCGAATTAGTTATTGTCTATTTATCATCTGAAAAAAAATAGGGACTTACCGGTACATAAAGTCGGCATAGCCTGACTTTACTAAAGATGACACTATTTTTGACAATTCTGCACGAACTTTAAAAGGATTCTGACATTGTTGTCTTGCTATCAAAGTAATGTCGACTTTCATAATGTTTGTGCCTGCCTTTAAGAAATGGCACAATATGAGCATGTTTAGATGACATGTTTATATCACAAAAATGTCAGAAACCTTTCAACCTTCGTGCGGAACTGTCAGAAATAGTGCCGAGTCAGGCTTTTCCGACCTTATGTATCGATAAGTCCCTAATAAGTAATATTTTTTTCATAAATAGGGACTTATCGGTACATAAAGTCCGCATAGCGAAGGTTGAAAGATGTCTGACATTTTTGTCATATAAACATGTCATCCAAACATGCTCATATTGTGCCATTCTTAAAGTTGACAAACTAAAGTTAATGCCGTCCTTTATTAAAGGCAGGCACAAATATTATGAAAGTCGACATTATTTTGATAGCAAAGATGACATATTTCGACAACAAGAACGTCAGAATCCTTTTAAACTTCCCGCGGAATTGTTAAACATAGTGCGTTATTTATTAAAGTCGCTATTTTTGACAATTCCGTGCGCAGCTTAAAAGGATTCTGACATTGTTGTTCTCTAAATATGTCATCTTTGCTATCAAAATAATGTCGACTTTCATAATGTTTGTGCCTACCTTTAATAAAGGACGGCATTAACTTTAGTTTGTCAACTTTAAGAATGGCACAATATGAGCATGTTTAGATGATATGTTTATATGACAAAAATGTCAGAAATCTTTCAACCTTCATTCGGAACTGTCAGAAATAGTTCCGAGTCAGGCTATGCATGACCCTTCTCAGCTAAAAAGCCAGTTAACTCATTTCGTTTTAGTATCCTTTGGCTTAAGATGGGTGCCATATTGACACCAAATTGACAGAAAATCCATGTTTTATTTGTCAGTTTGGTTATAAAAATGGCACCCACAATAGGCTAAAGAGCACTGAGGCGGTAGGAGTTAACTGGCTTTTTAGTTGAGAACGGTATTGGGCTATGCCGACTTTATGTACCGATAAATCCCTAATATGTTATAAATTCCAACCCCAATAAAGTCAAGTTGCACGGGTCTATTAAGTCGCATTGTTGATTTTCTAATTTTTTTTTGCAATTTTGCTACTAAACTAAAAACTAAAATTTATCTGGTTTTCTTTCTGTGTTTAATTTGTGGTTTTTTCTACTTTCAACGTACTTGCCTGCAATGAATCCATTTCAAACAAAGAGAAAAATAAAAAATACCTTCCGATTAATGTCAGATATGCGACTTGTTAGACTTTGCTCGACTATATTCCCTAACAAGTCCCCGAAAATCCACCATATTAAAAACATGGCGGAAATAGGTAAGTTTTTGTGTTTTTATCTAGATTTATTTTTCATTATCTCGAAAACTATTCGGTTAACTAATAACAACAAACTAAAAGCGTATACCAACTTTTAGGCTAAAATTGGTTGAGATAGAATTTTTTTTCTTTAAATATGTGCTTTTCCTTTTTCTCACACTATCTCCTAGGTCAATAAAAAAATATTTTAGGATTTGACGAAATAACTAGTTTCTGGCTCTCTCCGAAATTAGTTTTTTTTTATTTCCAAGAGTTATTTACAAAAATAATTCCTGTTTTATGGGTGACCAAAATAAAGGGCCACAAAAATACTTATCCCATAATTTGTAGCTAATTTGTTGCTAATTTGTTACCGAAGAATAAAATTTGTAGCAGCAGCCGTTACCGAGACCCCGGCGGCTATGGTTAGTCCCCATAGCTTAATGGTTAAGTTAAAGGGGTCTCAGTTTTCTCAGTAACGGCTGCCGCTACAAATTTTATTCTTCGGTAACAAATTAGCAATTAATTAGCTACAAATTATGGCATTAAGTAATTTTATGACCCTTTATTTTGGTCACCCATAAAACAGAAATTAGTTTTGTAAATAACTTTTTTGGGAATAAAAAAAATTAACCCTTCGAGCTACAAATTATGGTGTATGACTTATTGTCCTACTGTTACTCTGGGGTGGTCCCTCTAGCCTAATGGTTAGGTTAGAGGGGTTCCATTTTCTTGGTAACGGCTGCAGCTACAAATTTAATTCTTTGGTAACAAATTAGTAACAAAGCAACAAATTAGCTACAAATTGTTGGTATTTTTGTGACCCTTTATGATGGTCCTTCCAATCTAATGGACGTCATGGAGTGCCTCTATAGGGGTCGCAAAGGCGCAAAATATCTCCCAAACGACTTACCAGGCATAATTGAAACTAAGGAGTTTTGTAGTACATACTACCACTTACCAGTTTAATATAACCAAATATTTCTTCAACCTATGAAACCTGCGAAGATTTTTCCTAAAAGCACACTTTTTCCCATATAGGCAAAACATGTTATTTTTTTTTAATTTACAATAACTCAATTTCTAAAATATATAATATAATTACTTACAATTCATTTTGACTGATAAACTTTTGAAGCTGTTTACAGATAGGGCGATATTAAGTGATCTATTTTTTTTTGTGTTTTTTTTTATACTGGGACTGTTCATCCACTATAGGATCAATGCTCAGTGTTGACCAAATTTTTGCAAAGTTAAAGACAAACACAAAATATCTATGCACCTAGCCGGAATTCGAACCCGAAACCTTCCGTGCGGCAGGCCGATACGTTATCCACATGCGATCTATTCGTAATTGATTAAAATAGTCTTCGTAAAATTCATCAAAAAGCCCACGGGGAGTAAAATTTAAGTCTGCCCTTTAACTCTATTTAAAAAAAAAATAAAGTTAAAAAACTGCCTGTTTATACAAAACTAAGCAATTCTTAAATTTTGTTAGTTCGCTACTCTGTTAGTTCCTCCAACCACCGGCAGCCCCTCAACACGCGAACAGCCGTATGTTAAACACATGTTATGTTTTATGCGTTCGCATGCCGTCAGGGATTTTCAGCATGCTTTTGAGAGCATAAGGTCACTGATGGCTAAAATGCTGCTTGGGGTATCTAAAAATTGAAATACACTTTGGCCGTCATAACTTAAGTTATTTTTGCACTCTCATACCTTTTCTTGCTATAAGATAATTGTAATTATATGTCGTTAATTTATTTTTAACGTCTTTTGTTGTGACTTTCAGGTGTGTTAGATAATGTAACACTTTTATCCTTAGGGTGGTTTTCGGCCTGATAAATAATTACGAAACACCTCAGCACTTTCTAAATTTCACTATTTTACCCCAAGTATTTGTTGGTCTTGGTAAGTTCATATTCACCACGAGTAAATATAAGGAATTAGCATAAGTAGATAAAATTTGCGATCTATTGTTTTGTATTTAGTACTTAACCTTTCGGAAGCTAAAAATTTTATCTCCTCTAGAGCTTTTTTTTGCAAGTGACCTTATGCCAAGGGGTTTTATGCGTGTTTTTAGATGGAAATCCATTTGTATTATTTCAGTTACAATTAGAGGAAATAATTGTCATTTTGAATTACTGTTTGCAGAGGTATGGTTTATGTAGAATTGTTAACTTGTACGTGCGCTATGTCTAGCTTTATTTAAGGTGTAAATGGGTTAAAATAAAGGATAATACACCCTATTTTGGTGCATATATTATATGAAAATGTGCTAAATAAACGTGTTGTAGCCAAAAAAAGAACATTTGGTCTTTCGTTACAGATTTTTCATGACTAAATCAGGCATAACATTTTTGTCTGTAAAAAACTCTACCCGTGGGATTTACTAAAAAAGTTGTTTAGTCTATTTTAGAACGGTCCTAAGTTTAAGTAAAATTTTTAGTTTTAATTATTTTAAACCAACACTCCTTGAGTTTTGGCCATAGTTTGATTTATAAGAAGAATTTCAATAAATTTGTTTATTGAATATTCATCCTAACACAATCTTTTGTTGGATTTAAGAGGAATTTTTCAATTTAGAAGAAAAGAAAATTAAAAAATTTAAACCCACGGGGGGTTCAAATAGGAAACACTGTGTAAACTAAATTAACATTGAGGCTATATGTCACTCTAATTATAACTTATCCTTGTTAATTAATTTTTTCAATTAATACTTGATCTCACACAACGATTTAGATGAGTAATAACAAAGTAGAGTAGATTAATTGTGTATTTATTTGAAAGGTGCTTTTATTTATAAAATGTATTAACAAACTTAAATGCAAGATTTTTTTTTACATTTCTGTCACTGTCGAAATGTCAGTTTAAACATATTGCTGAGTTCAATCACAAACAGCGAGTTCGTATCTTTTACCTCTGCTTGCACTTTAGCCTGCACCAACCTCTACTGATAAAAGCTACAGCTTTAAAATTAGTGGGTTTTGAGTAAGGAAAGTTTTTTTGATTGAGCTTTTAGATAACTTCAATATTTTACTTTCAGTTTGTAAATAAATTAATATAGTTGTTTTGGGTTTTTTTCTTTGGTATATTTTCCGTGCATAATCATTGACCTTCACTTATGTTTGTTTTTCCTCGTAGTGCCCTCATAAATATATTTACAATTACAACTTGGGATATTAAATAGGCTAAATTAATCCTTGTAAAAACGGTTACTTAGGGAAATTATAAACGAACTTATTACCAAATTATAAATTTAAACCACCCCCTTGACGTGGTCTAAAAAAATCACCAACTTTATAACCTCAAACACAAATAATGAAGATATATGTGCCAAATTTTTGGCGTATTCACCATTTGTCATTTTAAAACCTGTCAAAAATAACATTACTTTTAGGGCATTTTCTTCTAAAATATGGTCAATTTTGAGAAAAAAAAGCAGTTTTTCAGTAGTATTTTGCAGTAACAATACAAAATAATCAATAACTTTGTCTTTTTTCTGTATGGGTAAGTGTTTTTTGAAAATTGGTTTTAAAATTTTGTACCCCCACATGTGTAAATATTTAGACCTGTGGGGGGTACTATTTTAGATCTTAGTAAATCTCCCTATACAAGTTGCACGTCAAATAAATTTAGACAAATAACAACTTCAGTTATCGTTTTTTGTCACTATATGCAAATTACTAAACAACGGCTTCTGTGGTCAACGATATATTTTTTTTTATACACGCGTGAAAAAATGGGTCCAAATTATCACCCACTGGCCTATTTTTTACCCATCAGCAACCTTTGATACTTGCTTAATTGATGATTAATTGCGTGCGAAATTATGATCAAACTACTAATGATAAGGCATTCGCTTTGAACGTATAATCTTCTTTTTTGTTCTAATTCCGTTTAAAGCAGAATCCTGTGGGTTTGTAGCTTTCACCCAAAGATGGAAAAGCCTCGTCAAGCTCCTGGGTATCAAGTCTTGGAGGCTATATAGATTGGTTCCATCTGAAATTATTACCATTGTAATTTTATAGCAACGATCGTCTCTTGACATTCAAAACTTAGAACCCAAAAAGAGATTTGAAGTAAATTATATCAGTCAAAAGTTGGACCATCAGCTTCGTCCGGTATCCATACCGTCAGGTTGCAATAAGTTAAAGAGCTAGTTAGGTGAAACGTGTTACAAGTCCCACCTTGGATACCAGCTCTTTGGGAAGGATAGAGAGGGGGTATAAAATAGGTCTAAGAGGCTTCGATGTATGAATTTGAACTAGCGCAACCCTGGAAAAATCATTAACGAAATGGTTTTACTCGATTAGATTCCAACACTACACTGTTAAAAAAATTTGTGAAATCTCACTCAAAAATCACTCACAAAGGCTCTAATTTCGGTATACACCAGAATTGAGTGAAAATATTTAACGCTTTAACTCAAAGTTTGAGTAACTTTATAAGTTAAGAAAATTACCTAGGAGTGACTTTCAAATCATATTAATCAACTGTGTGAAGTTAACTTTATCATTTAGTACCAATAACTCAATATTGAGTTAAAAAGTACCCTGGTTTTGAGTATTTTTACTCTATTTTGAGTCAATTTTACTAAGATTTAAGGATAATATTTACTCCAAATAAAGTGAAATTCACTCGATTTTTAGTGAATGGTGCTCGACTCCTGAGTACGCTTTTGCTCAAAATAGAGTTTATTCACTCGTTTTATGAGTTCATTCTACTTGATTTTTAATGAAAAAGTGCTCTATTTCTAAGTATATGTTTGCTCAAAACAGTTTATTCGCTTATTTTATTAGTTAGTTTCACTCCGGTTCATTAAGGAGTGCATTTACTCTAAATAAAATGGAGTTCACTCGAGTCACTCAAAGTTTGAGTAAATTTAACTCCAATTTAGATTAGATTGCTATATGTTTTTATCGTAATTTACACTGAAATTTTTATTACCATTTCAATGTTTTGTTTTTTCACTACGTACTTAGACTAAATTTTCTTATAATAAACGACGGCAAGTTTTGTTGAGCACATTTAGCAGCAAGAAACTTTTATACGCTATTTTTTGATTACTTCATTATGTACGACTACAAGATGAAAAGACGAGAAAAAATTTGTGTAAACAAATGTTTGGTAGTAAATCAAATAGAAATAAGAAAAGGCTGTGGCTAGTTTCCCGGCTATTATAAGAGCTGTCGTGAATTTAGCTAAATTGCTACGGTCACGATAATGGCAAAAAGCGCCATTTTCCCGGTTTTCCTCAGGAAAACTAATTTATCGTTCATGCACGTCTTAGTCACAGGTTTAGTTCTAATTTTTGTCACAACTTGTATCCCTGTCAATTGTCTTGTTAAGAAAAAGACAGTGACAGGGATATACGAGTTGACAAAAACTAGAACTAAACCTGTGACTATGCCTTGTATGAACCTAACTTAACAAAATTTTATCATATTTATTATAATTTAACCTAACCTAATCTAACCCAACAAAAAATTGCTAACCTGCCGAAATATCACCACCTAAGCGGCTGTCGTGTATCGTTCCAGACTGTCGGGACTTTAGCGACAGCCATAAGAAAAATACATAAGAATATCTTCCAAACTACCAGTAGGTAACTACTTAACTTCCTTTGGAAGTTTGCGCGTGGGCGGTACAAAGTAGCTATTTACTTACCAATGGGCCACACTCACGTCATCCGTCAATTCAATTTTGCACCACTTGGTGACCGATAAAAAATTTTGAAAATCATTATCCGATTCACAAAAATTCTGAACAAATGAGACCTACGAGCACTTCGCATCGCACAAACTGCGTTCCGGTGCATTCTGGGTAGATCGTCTCCGTTTACGATAGGACCCGATGAACTCAAATTAGAGTCACGGAATCCACAGAATATTAAATAACAGAGTTAAATCACTCTCGCTTGTGTTAAAGACATCAAAGGTTACTTGAAGTGGAGTGAACTGACTCAATTTTCACTCAGTGGTGAGTAATGGATCAAAAATACTCAAAATAGCTTAAAAAACCCTCAAAACTTTTACTCAATTTTTTCACTCAGTTTAGAAAATAGGTTCACTCTGACTGATTTTTTCCAGTGTATTAGGTTGGAACCATTCTTGGTGTCACCCCTAAAAGCCCCAAAAGAAAAGCAAGTCATTTAGTATTTCCCTGATCTCCGAGTGCCTCTAAAACAAACACAAAGAAAAATATTTTAATATAACTTTTCACAATCTGTCCTCTTCTATAGTTTGTAAGTATTACCAGTACCTGCGACAATAAACACGAAAAAAACACAATTTTTTTCCACACTTTGAACATCTACGCTTTACATTTTGGAGTAAAACTATTTAAATTTTACCGTAGATGTAGCTCGTGTCCCAGAATAAATGCAAAAAATTTCAGACTTCTATTAAAACGGTTAATAAAAGTGCAAACGATAACAGCAACAGACGTTTTAGAATTTTAAGCGCTAACGACAAATGCAAAATTTAGAGCACCTATAAATGCCTATCATCAGAAGACCTTATATGTTCTGATACAGCTGTATCAGGATATTAAATATATTAGGCAAGTTAAATATCTTTTGTAAACACTCATCAGAAGAAAATAACATACGCTCTCGTTTTTTAAAGTAATTACACTGGCCATAAGTGCTTTGGTTTAACAAGTACGTTTTAATATACTTCTTCTTTCCTACTTACCCACTTACGCAGCACTGTGTTAAAACTTTTTGTACGTGTCTGCGTGAAAAAACATTTTCCCGTACGATTTTAGTTCGAAAAGCGCCACTTTCCCGCACTGACTGGGTGCGGGAATAAATTTACCAAATATTATAAACTATAATGCTGGGTTTATACAGAAAAATAAGATAAGATAAGTCATAAAATAAGACATAACATAAAATGAATTAAGAGTTGTGCTTATGACAAACCCTGTTGGTGTTTATGCAGAAAAATAACATAACATCAAATAATATAACACATAAAAAGATGCAAAATTTTATCTTTTTATGTTATGTCATGTTATGTCACGTGAAATCACATTTGGCGCATGACCATGACGCCACTTTTTACGAGTTTCCACCATAACCCTACTTTTTTTAATAGTGTGGATGTTATTTTTGTTAAAAAAAAGAGATTTACGCAAAAAAGTTAAGCAAAACGCCGGATATTGACATTTACGTATTTTCTGTATAAACAGCCATTTTCCTTATGTTATGTTATGTCATGCTATGTCTTATCTTATTTTATTTTTTTGTATAAACCCAGCTTAATATATAACATTTTTTAAATTTACCCTGAGACTCAACTTACCAAAATATGTCAATACCACTGTCTTTTGACATTCAGCAGCAGTCGGATATTTTTTCTGTTTGATCGCAAAGTCGGAAGGTCGTAGAAGAAATATGGATAGAGCTATCAAAAAAATTAAATAACGTCTTTGAATAATTATTTGAGCGTGTCATACTTAATATCTTGTATTCATGAATAAATCTTTCAAACAGCGGTATGCAAAATTCCATTTCCTAATAGGTAAATTTTTTTGTGCAAAGCTCCATTAATAAAAAAAAGAAAAACTTGCTCTAAAAGTGAAACTTTGCACTATAATTCTCTCAGATACGTCACATTTTCATACCGTTATGTAATATTTTCACACGCGCTACTATTTTTTATGGGTTCTGTCATCACTTTCCAAATTATTAATCTAGGTCTCTGAATTTTGTACTGATTACAGTAATCATAAGCAAGCACTCTATAATAAAATAGGTTTTCTCAAAAGCAAAATTGAATTTCAAATTTCAAAACCTCGACGGAGCACACTCGTCGCCGATACATATTTATTCAGGCAATGCCAACTCAACTAGGATAGATTCATGCAATTTTATTAGTTTTGGTCGTGCAGAAATAATTTTTTGTTGAATTTTATATGTCTACTTAGATGTTAGAGCTTGTGATTGTGATTGTATTGAAACAGTGGTGGTTGACACGCACTTATATTTAATCAACAAAATTTATTTACACATTATTTACAATGCCTACTAACTAAGCTTTTTGTTTTTTCTCTATCACTCCCTAGGCTCCTACTAATCCTATAATATAACAATTTTGATAACTTATCTTAAAATACTTAAAGCTACTTAATTGAATTAATATTCTCATGTGTCAAGTATAAATAATATAGGAAAATACATATGAAAAAACCTATTTACAATAATTATGATTTTTCCCTAATGAGGGATGGGGGGAGGGGAAATATGTACAAGGGTGGGGACATATGAATTTGTTGATGTGATGATAATTATGATAATTTATATCTATGTACAATTTTAAATTTTAATTGCTAAGTAATATAGTTTGCGACGTTCACTTTTATAAGCGAAGACAAACCATGAATGTTTAACTAATTTTATTATAGCAACTAATAAAATCCTCACAAGAATCGAACAGGCTAGAACATCCTTTATTAAAGTGAAATCAGTTATAAAGTTGTGATTTTATAACCACTCTTTGATTTGTATACATATCATTTAATATTACGGTGTAGAGTCATACACACTACAATGTCATGTGCAAAAAGTTAGAATACGTAACGGGGATATTCTCTTTCGAATAGAAAGGATATTGATATTTTACTAACATAATAAAAGTTTAAACTTGAATCTTTTGGTAACATTTTAAGAAATAAAAGATTGATGGCAAAAGAAATCCTGGTCAAAAATGAATTTTGATGGCTAAAAAATACAAGACAATATTATGGTTTTAGTACAACGAGAATACCCTCTTTCTTTAAAGATTTTGTTTAAAGATGTACCCTGTCCCTTTTCAAGATATTCATACCACTAATTATCACTTAAAAATTAAAGAGGTTTTGGCTTTAAAGAATACAGATTTCAAGAATGCGCGTACAAATAATTTTAAATTGTGCGCAACTTTATTTTTACATCATTACCAAAGAACAAATGTACATGATCTGCAAGTTATCATGAGTATGTAATTTCCAATAGGCCTTTACGCACTCTGTATTATTATTCCGGAATTTGAAAGAAAGGAGGGTAAAAAAACGCAGCTGATTGGTGTATTCTCCTTTCTTGTTAAAAATGGTATCTAACGACAGACTAAAAAGAGCTTGCCAGTTGCCAGGCTTTAGGCTGTCTAGTATAATTTTTTATTGAATTACATTTTTTCATAAGGTTTATATCCTACACTAACGTACCAGTACAGGAATCATTCCAAATCATTTTACAATAGAAGCTACTCAAGGACCACCTCTCTGACAAAAACCCAACTGCCAATAAATGCCGTTATGGATTTGTTGAAATACTGTCTGCAGAATCTTATTTCTCGAGAAAGGACAGATATTAACGATAGGAAGATGACCTACTCATGAGATCTCCACTTACGCCGGTAGTTGCCAATATTTATCTAAGATACATCTACGACATATTCCTCATCTGGAAAATAGAAAACATCAGAATAGAACCATTTTTCAATCATGTAAATACCAAAAGAAACTGCCTCAAATTCACTCTGAAAAAAGCAGAATTGCCAGCGTCCTTTTCTCGATGTGCTAGTCACCAAAAATAATTCAACCATAATCACTTCAGTATATCGCACCACCTCAAAATGGACAATATCTAAACTTCAATCAAATCAAACCACCTCACTTCAACTAAACTGGGAATTGCAAAATGTCTCATATATCAAGCCACCTACATCTGCAATGCTTTAAATAAAAGAAAGTAAAAAATTCGTTCCGATCGGCGAAGGAACAGTTTCTCCAACTACACGATCAATAAAACTCACACACTTCACTTATAATTCCATACATAAAAGATATCTCAGAAAAGATGAGAAGAATAGGCAACCAGTACCATCTTTGGAGTGTCTTCAAAACAACCACAACAATAAGTCAATTAACAAAAAATAAGCCAAAACACCACGACACCAAGAACTGAACCTACCAAGTATCATTCGAGTGTAGGGATATCTACATCAGAGAAACCAGCCGACCCATGGAAGTTTGCCTTACAGAAAACAAACACAAAACTCGACAAGGAGACACAACTGAAATAAAAACAGCTCAACTTTGCAGTAAAAATTAACATCATCGCCAAGAAGTAAAAATCCATCCAAAAAGAAGTTCAAATTTATACAGAGGGAATAGAATGTATTTTTTCAATAAAACGTCACAATTAAGGATATTCGGAAACCCGTATTTTTTGGAGGTAGCAGACGTGAACTGCAAAACAGCGGAACCAACCAAGCGTAAATTTTATTGAACGTATGCTAGTATATATATTAAATATATTTAGGTAGTATTAGTTTTTGTTAGAATTCACCTGATGACGATTGCACATATATAAACATTCGAAACGTTGTGAAAAAGTATCAAATAAGGACAATGGAGCTTCCAAACTCTAGTTTATCCTCATAGTTTTCTACCTTTTTTTTTAATTTTGCTGCTCTCCTTATTTCACAAAAAAATTACACAAGAACAAACCAGTATAAAATTCCCTCATACACATCATAAGAAGAGCGGACAGATCTCGTAAAAGTATGAATATACGTCGTATTAACATCTTTCAGAAGCGAGGTCAGCGAAAAGAAAGACATCATGTGCAGGCATGTTTCATAAAATTTTTGCTGCTAGCTGGACATCGAACCGTTTTGCTGAACAGAATGACTGCTACTGATAGATCGGGAGTCAAAGACAATCCATATCTGGCATACGAATTTTTCGGTTATCTTATGTTTTATTTAAATTTTATTTACAATTCTAACACAATTATTCTACTTAAGCTCTAGTTATAAAGCTAATTAAAAAAATTATAGTTAAATTATATATTGTATAGTTAAAGTAAACCACAAAAAATAATAAATATAAATCATCACCTAACAATAATTTTACGCAAATTATTCTTATCAATAAAAGTAAACAAAACCTATATGTTTGTGACGGATTCATAATACTGAAACTACTTTTTTGGGTTTTTGTCACTAAGTCTTGCAAATCTAGATAAATATAAAAATCTATAACTAACTCTTCTATTATGAACAATAACCCAAAAGCAAATTTAGATTTTCTTTTTGTAAAATCTCTTAATTGATCATATTAAACTAGTGTCTATTCTTGATACTTAATAAAACATAGGTGCTAAACCAAATCTTATACTTAATACAATATAAATATGACAAAATAAGTTGTTGGCCTTAAACAATGACACAAATACCTATGACAAATTTTGTAAAAGCTGATATAAAAGCATCTATATCTATTAGACGAAATCATGCTGTTAACTGAAAATATTTAGCAGACTCTCTAAATTGGAAGTTTTATATTAATATATTTTCCAATTTTTTTCTGTACAACCATTAGTATCTGTTTTTGGGCATCTCCTCATCTAATATAAATAAAAACAAGAGACAAGGTTGAACTTTTAAATTGAAATCTTTTTATTAGTTCAAAATTCCAGAAAAATTCCAATTATCTGTAGATAATATCAAAGTTAGTTACAGCTCAAAAGTGCTAACTTTTAACCTACAATAATTTTCTACGACTTTATTTTTCTGTTTTAAAACACTTTTTATACATTGATACAACGATCTCTATGGAAATAAGGTGCTTCCGGACTATATAAGCACAAACGACAGTATCCGCAGAACAATCGATTGGATATGCTCACACTATTTTGCCGTCAGCATCGAGGGCATCGAAATTCGGTGACATTTTAAATCAAGCACCAGAGTGCAAACGGTATCGGAATCGAATATGTCAGTCAAAAAATTTATCAACACTGCAAAGTTAACAAGAGTTCTAAATATCTCCCAAACTGGGCTTTTCCTAACATACCGTCAGTTACTTGTTTATAAGTTTAAATGTATTTATTGCGTTATAACAACAACTTGTGTAGCCATTCATAAATTCTTATTTGTTTTGCCCCCAAGCTAGACTGTGTGCCAAAAAAGACAGACTGATTTTCAGAACGTTGCTCGGCAACACTGAGGTAAAACATGTGTATGTTTGTAGACGTATGTCCTAGATACATTCATTTATTTTACATACTCTACCAGTAGCGGCGAAAAATGAATAAATATGTAAAAAATGGGTTAATTGCACAAAAGCAGTAATTTGTAGTTTTCACAACTAGCGGTTAAAAGAGCGTTTTTTTTTTACGAGCGTCGTTCTTAAAAAAATTAGTTTTTTTTGCATCTGTAACCATGCTTTTGTAATTTACTGACAAAAATCGTCTTTTTGGCGAAGTTATAATAACTCACCCCCTTTCTTGTCACCCTTTCAGAAACCCGCCACTAATTTAATTGTTATGTCGTTAAATATTTTTTTAAGTGCTAATGGTGAGTAAAAGCGATTAAGGTAGGTGACAATTTTAATAATTATTGTAAAATTTGCTGGTGCAATACCAAAAAAAAAATAAAAATTACAAGATAACTGTAATACAAGATTGAGGGCAACAGTTGTTTAATATAGTATTTTCTATCAACTGAAGGAAAAAGGCAAAACCTGATGTTTGAATCACTTGCCTAATTATAGCTTTAAAATATTTCATATAAAATATGTTAAGATTAAAGTAAAAATATAATAAAATACCTACTCTTTTTTTAAAACTAATATTCAATTAAAGCTTTGCGAATTAAAATATTTTGCTATACTTAACCATTTCGTTTTACCCACGGCAGGTAATATTTTTGATAAAAGTCAGGGCATATATGTGAGCTTTACGCTAAGTAATATTGTTGTTTTTAAGTCATATATTGCTTTTACCTTGGATAGTAAAAGGATCAAAAAATCAAATCAAAAGGTTTACAAATCCAATCTCTAAAAGTGGCACTTCAATGGTAAATTAATATTTTTTTGAGCGTAATGATTGAATACGAACGGGGTTCCACTAGCTCTATAAACAATGTAGACTTAATTTAATATGTCAATTTGTCACTTTAAGGTATTTGATTAAAATTTCTTGTGTGGGTTATCCGCGAAATCTTAAAATAAGAATGGGTTTAGGGTTAACCCCCCCCCCCCCGCCTTGGTGCGCCACCTGCTTTTTTGCTAATTTTTCTAGAGGCTTTATAACTTATCTTTTTACCTTGAATGAACAGGCGTAAAATCATATAATACCTTTAAAAAACAAGTTTTTCTCTGTATAAAACTTTCAGGTTATGGTATCAAACAGACGTCTGAAAAAACAAACTGACGGTATTTGTATGAAAAACCTATTAACCCAATTTGTTATATTTGACTTTTTTGTTTTGTTGCGGAAAACTAATATTTCATTTATTTTTTTTGTCTGAACGGGCGCTTTGGGTCATAAAAGTAACAAAATAAAATGATTACTGACACATAGACAGCGGCGTAGCTTCGGGGAGCTCTTAATTTTGACGAATAAAATATGATTTTTAAGCAGTATATAATAAACGTGACCCACACACTGATGCCTTTGCCCGCCGACATGTGACGCGCGCCAAATTATGTAACTGGTTAAAGGCTGGCCGATAAGTAATCGAAAAAAGTCAAAATGTCTATTCTTTTCCGTGAAAAGGAAAAAGACAAAAAGACATCCGATTTGTGTTATCCTATTTTGTATGCATTCGAGATCAAATATAGCAAATAGAAATAGGTAAGTACATAGGATGCTGTTGCTACCTTCACCTCTGTGTAGCAGTTGCAGGGACAGGAGAGTGTCAACTATGTTAAAGTAGCTAGGTAGTTGCGATTTATTGTAAAAAATACATTATTATGGAAAATCAAAAAAGAAAGAAAAAACCAGGCAGTGCCTTTCGTCAGGAGAAGCCAAAAAAGTTGCTAGAAAGCTGTGGTGCTAAGCATACAAATGGCTGAATCCAGAGGTATTTTAAGCATAGTAGAATCCTTTGAATGTAAATTTTTACTTTGCTTTTGCCATGCCTTATCGTGCTACCTACAAAAATTAGATATCTCTTTAAATGCAGCAGATGCACTAATCAGATCTACCATCAATGATTTTAAAGCTCTCAGAAATGATGTCTCATTTTCATTAATAAAAGCGGAGGTTGTTAAGCTAGTAGAGAAATGCAAAGACACCACAAATTTTAAAGAAAAGAGAATAACAGGACCTAAAAATTGTGTAGAGATTATTGGGAATAAGGACACCTTGTTATTGTTGTATACATTTAATTCATAAGCAACGTTTCAACAATAGTTTTTGTCTTCCTCAGGCTTCGAATTTGGTTGTATACTTAGGTAGGCTGGTGATTCGAAGCCTGAGGAAGACAAAAACTATTGTCGGAACGTTGGTTATGAATTAAACGTATACAACAATAACAAGGTGTCCTTATTCCTAATAATCTCTACACAATCTGACTAATAGGACGTTAACTACCTTCAAAAAAAAAAAGACCCAAAAAGTTTTTTGATGAAATTGAAAATCATTACGTTCATAAAGATGCAAGCATTGATTTTAAAATAAGTGTATTTTTTATGGTACTGGATACTTTAATTGAAATACTTGAAACAAGGTTTTAAGATTTTTTTAAATCATCAAAAAAATTGGATTGCTTAATAAACGTGGAAAATACAGAAAGCAATCTCAAATGTGTAGCAGATTTAGTACTCATCATTGATACATGAACTAAAAAAAGATGAAATTCAAAAACCTGAAAATATTTTGCCATATATGGTGGAAAACAATTTGCAAAATTGTTTTTTAAACTTTTTTAACCTATACAAAATTATGTCGACCATCGCATCTAGCAGCGCAGGAACTGAACGTATATTCAATAGGGTTAAAAAAATTAAAAATTGCGAAAGGTCAAAAATGACACAAGAAAATTTAAATTCATTTGCCGTAGTTAGTATATTCACTATACAAAAATTATTTTTGCTCTAAGTATATTATTCTTAGGGAATAGGGATTATTAGAATTAAGCAATTACCTATTCTTGATCTACGAAGGCTTTTATACTTAAATAGAGACCAAATATACTTTAAATAAGAAGAGGCGGTAATTTAAATCAAAACCAAAGCTATTATTAAATCAAATAACTATTAGAGGAAAACCGATAAGAGTTTATTATTCTTGCAAAAAACAGGTAGTTTACTTGGACTAGAACCAGAAATTCTTCTTTGAAAGCCAAAAAATTTGAACTAAGTATAGGGTCCATTTAAACTAAAAAACCACATTGTCTTAAAATAAGTATAGACCTATATTTGAATTATCATATAAATTACACTTTTCTCAATGCTAATCATGTATTATATTTAAGAATAGGATATTACTTGGATAACGAATAACTAGAGTTGAGGATATCAAAGATGAAGCTATTCTTGGATCAAGATTAATAATCTTGTTCCAAGAAGAGCTTTTTTTCCATGCACTTTCCCCAAACATCATTCAACACCATGATACACTTTGATTTCGAACTTTGAATCACTCACAGTAGGCATCGTTCCGCACTGGCAATTATCTAAGTCACCTAATACATGTTCGTCCTGGCGTATTAATCTTTCCAATAAGGGTAACGCTCTTAAGGCGACTAAAATAAGAAGAAGTTAAAAAACCTCCGAATCAGTTACTTCAACCGAAAAGAATCTAAAAACAAAAGATCTTGAGTGGAAAAAACGAAAATTTGGGGAGAGTGACCAGTGGGCTCACTGATGAGCTTGCACTGTTTGCCCAGGGCGAAACATCATTTGATCATTTCTCTTTTCGCTTTGGTCCTTTGTGAGTTCTTTGTGGGATACTCATCCAAGTTTGAATTTTCGTTTTTTCCACGCAAGATCTTTTGATCTTTTGTTTTTAAGTTTGGTTGTGTTTAGTGCTTTGATCATATAAAAAATGGTTTACACATCTTGAGTAAAGTACGTTTGCGCACTTGGCTTACTTCTTTACGCAAACCAAAAATAACTATTATGGCTTTCATAAAAGACCGAATCCTTAAAGGAGTTCTCCATCAAAAATACAAGTGTAGTTTATTTTGTAATAGAATCGATGCCAAGTCTAGAAGGGAACTTTATTTTTTGATATCACTTCTAGTAATCCTGATATTTAATTTTGAACGTTAAATCCTGCCACTAATTCGCCTTGACATAATATGACATGCTGCGATACTGACATAAGTGACACTTAACCTTCAAAGACAAGGTGTATGATAGATTCAAAAAAGAAGAACATTGGTTATGTCTAAGGGTATAATGAATGAATGAAGTTGAATATCTCGATTACTAGAAGTGATATCAAAAGACGAAGTCCACTTTGCATCGACTCTACTAAAAAACAAACCTTACTTGTATTTTCGATGGAGAATCTTTTTAATATTAGTCCTGTGTCTTAGCATAAAAAACCTTCAAACATGTATGCATCTGATATTTTTTTTGTCTAATAGCAGAGCCCTGGTGCTTTAAAAAGCGCCCGAGACACAAGTATGTCAACGGGTTTAGAAGTTATGACGTTACGAAAAGAGAAATCGCCCTAAATCGAACCCCAAGGACTATGAAATATTTTTTTATATCACGAAGGAACTGGTATCTTAAAAATAAATTAAATCGGAAACTTTTCAAAAAAACATCATACCCACATAACAATTAAACATTCCTGTAATGTAATAGTCATATACTTAGAGAACAAGGAAAGTGATAGAAATGTTACATTTTACCATTGGGAATATTAACTTCTAGCTCATAAAGGTGATATAAATGTTATAGAAACGTGACGCTAAAAATGACTATAATACGACCAGAATATTTTTTTTAAAGAATTGTAGTAATATACCTGGACACCGACTATAATTGCATGGATATAATTTGAGAACATATTGATTCCAGTGCCATCTATCTACGATAGTTGATATTAAAATAAACTATAATTATGGATCATGTAAATCGCGTTCTTTTCACAAGATAGTAATATTTTCAGCAAACTTGCCAAAATCCTGAGAAAAATATTCTTTTTAGGAATATTCATAAAAATAACTGGATTATCAGGTTATCATGGGCACATTATTATCTTATTACCAAAGACATATAACTATAACATAGGTCTGCAACATTCCTGTCATAGTCGCAATAGAATATTCCAAAAATCACTTCGAGGGAATGTTCCTATGTTCCAATGTTATATGGGTACCATATTTTTTTTTATAGTTTTACTTGTAAAAGATACTGGAAAAGGTGTATTTTTTCACAAATCTGCTAGAAACGTCATTTTAGAGTTATCTGACACAAAAAATGCAAAGGAGTAAATCAAACCTTAAAAAATTTCTCAAATACTGAGATAAAAAGTATATGCTCATTGGAGTCTGTGCATTGGAGTCAATGGCGTACCGCTGGTTTTTACAGGATACTCGCATTAAACCTTTGCCACATTTTTTCGCCATTTTTGTTTTCTAACTTTTAACATACACATGGCAAAGAAAATTATTTTGCACACACAAGAAAAAAAAACATATAAAAGTTAAAAAAAAAAACATAAAAAACTAGTAGTCCATCTGAGCTCTGGCGTAGAAATCGAAAGTTTAAGTTTAAAAAATAATATTTTTGTGCTTTTTTTCAAACTTTATAAGTATTGACTCATGTGCTGCACACGTTTATAAAAATAATTAAACAACAAATAATGGCCCGACAAGTTCTCCATAAAATAAGGCCAAATTATCTTCATAAATTTATACAAAAAAATTTTTCTAGTATTTTTACATACTCAATAGACTGTAGCGCGGCACTGGCTTGAGCTGGCCCCGTAGTTTTTAATTTCTTTTAGAACTTAATAATTTATTATTATTGTTTTTTAAATATTATAAATTTTTTTTAATCGTAAAAATTTTGGCAGAATTTTGTTTTTAATTTTTATGTTTTATCATTGTTTAAACATTATTGATTGTAAAACTTTCGTTTTTTGTAAAAAACGCTAAAGCGTCAATATAAACAAGTTTTTTGTCAGAATTGATATTTCTTGCAAATGCAAGATGGCGGCACTTTAAAAAAATAGCCACTTAAAAATAAGAAAAAATATATTTGTCAACTTATATATTTGTAATGTATAATGTTAATAATATATTTGTGTGTTGTCAACTATTCCAACTGTCGCTAAAGGTTTACATGAGGAGTGGCTCGGTAATACATTTTGGTGTACGCTTTGATGGCATTTCGTGGCAATTTGAGGCAATTTTAAGCATTATTTCGAGGCATTTCGGGGGAATTTAGAGGCAAAATCTGGTAATAAATGCCTTTTGGTGTATACAAAATGACGACCGAGCCACTCCTCGGGTTTAAAGGAGTTAATAAGTTGTGCGTGCTTATAAGCATTTTTGAAAATTCTGAAAATGTGCAAAAAATAAATTAAAATGTAGTAAATTATGTGCGTGTAATTGCAATCATTTTTCTGGGGTAAAATAAAGTTTTAATTAAAACACGATCAGTATTATAATTGTACTTCGTCACTAATTAATTATTTATACACGTTGGAGATGTGGGAGGGGGGTAGCCAAAGTCGTGTATTAGTTTTTCCCGAGATCATCTCCTAAAATAAGATTTAGTTAAAAACCAAATTAAATTGATTGAAATACCCAACATGATTTAAATTTTATGACGTCATTAAGATATCTTGCAAGTTTTTTTATAACCTTCGTTGCATAAAAAAAACAATAAAAATATGTAAGTAAAATATAATATTGACCAGACCAATAAAATTAAACCGCAATATTTTTCTACGGATTTATCAAGACTTTTCCGTTTAATACGGTTCTGGAACTCTTACGACAAGTCGGAAAATGACAAGTGATGGTTTAAAATGAAATTGTATTGTTTGTAAAATGCATTCTTAGGGTTTTTTTCGTACACATATGAATTTCCTTGAAAAAAAAATAAATCTAAAATTATTGTAGTTTGACGAATATCTGATAACATTATTTTTATGACGTCATATCTGGCGAACGGGATAAAATAGAGCTTGTGTCTTAGAGATTCCTCTTTCAGCCAAACTAATTTATCTTTGGGACTAAGACACCGGACTATATAGAAAAAAAGAAGTTTGACTGGGCCTTTGTAAAAGCTCTGCATTTTTCTTATTGATACACTTAATTGTATTAAAGTTGACATAAGCAATAGATTAAATTTATGTAACTATTCTGGTGTTATTAATTCCCCTAACAGTTTGCAATATGATGCGCCAAGCCTCAATATTTGCTCGCAAATTCTGCATTGATTAGTCTAATGGGGTATTTTAACTGTCAACATTTACCCAACCACTTCACATATTATGCATTAATATGAAAGCCCAGTCGGTACACAGTGAATCGAGCCTGTGTTAATCGTAAACATAAGAATACATTTAATATATATATTTATATATATATTCAAAACTTGCTGGTCATGGTAATAAAACAATATCTTTACCATGCTTTAGCAGGTCAAAAAAAAAGTAAATAAACTTAAGAATATACATTATTTTGCAGGGGATGAAAAGATACTTTTAAGTACTTTTGTGAATACCTTAAATTGTTTAAAAGTTTTAGAGCGAGAGCAGAGGAAAAGTTTTAAAAGCCCTAGAGAACTATGTAAGTGTAGAATTCTTTCAGTATATACGTGTAGGTTTACAATGCAGAAAAATTCGCGTTTTCGAGCGGGTTGCGTCAAGTTTTTAAGTTAAAATTTACCTATACGCCAATCTATTTTACATAAATCAAACAAACGACTTATGTTTACATTATTATATATAAGTTGACAATTTCATTTTGCATTAATAAAATGAAAAAATTCCAAGTCCAATACTCTGATTTTTGTAAAAATAGGATAAAATACTTTTAGACAAAATTAGTCTTATGCCCGTGTGCACTGGTTTGGCTTGACATGTAAGCCGAGCTTAAGCTTTAGTTTTGGTGTGCAATGGTGTGGAATATCACGTAAGTGGCACTTACTTAAGCTGCAGTTAAGATAAGCCGTAGAATTACTTCGGCTTAAGCGCATTTTGAGGTTATGTAAGGTATTTTTTTGATTATGTTTTTAAACAAAAGCCATTAATTTAATCAGATTATAAAACTGTTTTCTTCAAATATTTCTGTGATTATAATAGTGATCTGTGCTTAAAATGGACTTTCTTTGGGATGACGAAGAAGATGAAGAATTAGAGTTTGTAATTAATGGAATACCTACCAAGAAGGATTTCTCAAAGAATGAGATGAAGATACCATTTACAAAAGGTTTAGAATGTCCAAAAAAATCATGTTTTTTTCGCTAAGCGAATAATTCACCATGTTTTTGCAAATTCGTTGTAAAGAAACTGAAAAATGGGTTGGGTTGGTCTGGTGGAGTAAGAATTAGTATGATTTTACATCGTATTCAATACTCATCATCACCACACAAAAAACACAAAAAAATGCAGGTAACTGCCACGTTGCCAATAATTTCCTTACTTTTTCCAAGTGGAACATATTCGGAACTTTGGCAAACCAAGTAAATGTCAAGGGTCACCCTCAGTTCAAGCGGCACTTGAACAAGTGGAAGAAGTAAGGGGAAGTGGTGCACACGCGCATTAATTCATGCACCCATCATGGGGTTGGAACCTATTTAAGGTTATATAGATTTGAATTAAGGGATATTTTTCCTCAGTGCGCCGAAACTGCTTAGGATTTAGTCGGGTGGTTTTTTGACTGACTAAAGGTTTCGATTGCTATGCAAACCACTTTTTTTACTTTCCGTTGCTTCTAAAGCCATCCTATTAAACTCATAAACAGTATTTTACGTTCAGTAAACTAGTTCTAAATGAACCCTAACATAATTGGGTAAGGTGTTTTTTACCTTTTAAGGACCCTTTATGAGCAATATTACTATGCTGGACTAAAAATAAGTCAAATAAGGGCTAATTTGGAAATACAATTTAAAAAGATAAATTTGAAGCTTTAATTAAGCCTTTATAGTTAGACATTTTGTGGATATTTGCAATAGTGGATGTTAGCTGAATTGTATGGATAATTTCCTTTTTAATCAAATTATAATATGTAGCCATGATTTTTTACTTGATTATTTATCAGCACAGCGTTACCGTGTGGTAAAATAGTGGAATTTTTACGTAATTTAGTTCCTATTTAATTCGTATAGAGATCATATCCTATGTTACGTATATGTTACTCATATTCTTAGTTAAGATTGAACAGTCTGTTTAAACGAAAACATTATGAAAGTTATGAACAACCTGATTTTAATAATGTTGGCACTCTTTTTGACAGTTACGCTCAAAGGTTAAACAACTATCACATATTTTTAGATACTTTACCCTCCTGATGAAATTACGAAAACAAATCCTCACTTTTTTCATGTGAATCCCTCATCTCCCCTTTGTTACCCTTTATAGCACTTCCAGCTACCCCTTTCTTGCTGCGTTACAACCATGCTTTTCTCATGCGCGGACACCCTGACTTAAAAAACTTATCCCTAACAGTCCCTGCCGGATGGCCCGAACGTAAGTTTCGGATAACTCCAGCAACCAAGAAGGGAGCCATCTAAACTCTTAGTCATAATAATCAACTTTGTCTTTTTTTTTGGTTGGATGAGGGCATTAAATATTTTATAAAATTTTTATAAATCTTGTAAAGAGAGATACGTAAAGTAAACTGTCAAAATTAGTACCGACTTTCTTAATGTCAAGCTATGCTAACTTTAGTTACCAATAAGTTTCTATTTTTTTAACGCAACCGAATTAAGTAAGTACTAAAATTGTTATTGTAAATATTAATCGTCTTAACGTAGAATTATAAAAATGCCAAAATTTTTGGTTATTTGACAATACGGTACATTATACCCAATTGGCATTTTCAGAAACTTCTGGTGGCAGATATTTATATAAAAATTATAAAGAGGCTTCCATTGATACCCTAGGGTATTTAGAAGTTTCCTACAAGTATTGAGTTTGTATATTTGTTTTATTAAAGGCTCTAAATTGATGGTACCCTAAAGTAACATAAAACTGGCATTAAAGTCATCGGTAACAAATGTTATATAAATTGGTGTATATAACATATTTATAAAAATATGATAATTGTGCAGTATACGGTTTTCTGCCATTTTTGATTTTTTTTGAAAAATTCTTTATGGGGGCACCTTCTAGGGTTCCCAGGACCCCAAATCCGTTTGCGCCGGTTGTTTTTTTTTTATTTTTTTTGTTTTTTTTTAAATTTTTTTTACTAAAACAACCCAAATTAACACAGTCCAACCCAACCTAATCCAAACCAACCCAAAACAGTCAGAAAAACACATTACAACCCCCCCCCCTGAGCACCCTATTTTCTCGTAAAAAAAAAATTGGGCGCAGGCGGATTTGGGGTCCTGGGGACCCTAGAAGGTGCCCCCATAAAGAATTTTTCAAAAAAAATCAAAAATGGAAGAAAACCGTATACTGCATAATTACCAAAAATATAAGTCATCAGTGACAAAAGTTATATAAATTGGTCTTTGAAATCTTTCTGTCAACCCACCTATAAAACCGTAAGTAACTATCAATTAAAGATATATAATAGATTGGTTTTTAAAATGTCTATCAACGCACTTACAAAACTTAATTAACCAACAACAAATTTATATAAGATAAGATTGAAAATATTTCGAGAGACACTTATAAAAACTTGGGAACTAACACACAATAGTTATATAAATTGTTGTCTGTAATATTCTTATGAACTCATTCATAAACCTTTTTTGCCCATAAGGTTTTTTCTATAACGTTGTTATTAATTTCTTTATATAGTGATTATAATACAACTGTTTTTAGAACAAAAAAAACAATTTTAATTTATTTTGGCAATTATAATAACAAAACAAACAAGATTTTTTAAGGTTAATTTTGTGACATCAAAAGGCGCGTTTTTGCGACATCAAAAGGAGCGTTTTTGCGACATCAAAAGGCGCGTTTTTGCGAGATACCATACCATTATTATCTTGTTTTAATTACATCAATCTGAGAGAGATAAGAGATCCAAATCTTCTTGAGATAGTTACCAATGACAGATATCGGGATCGAATGCATGTTACACCTTATTCCCAACAGTGTTTTCCATGCGCAGTCACCCTAACTCAAAAAACTCATCACGTGGTCCGACATGAACTTATATAAGCAAATCTCGCTTAGACCACGTGATACGTGTTTTGATTCGGGGGACCCACGAATGAGAAACGCACAGATGGGAACCGTGTTTTAGAAAAAAGAGAACGATATAGTAACTGTGTTAAGGTCGCAAAAACGCACCGTGAACCGTCGAGCGCATACGCTGATACTGCTGGTCGGCGGCAAATGTGAACACCCCGGAAAATACTCGCCTGTACACCCTTCGACCCCGCAATCTAACTTGAGATAGTTACCTCTGACAGTTATGCGGGCTTGAAGTATGTGGAGGCGGGTATTTTTCCTGGTATGTGTAGTATGCTGGATCTCTCGAGGAATGCATTTAGGAAAAGAGAACAATGGTAACTATATTAAGCTCGCAGAAACGGACCATCAGTGTTTAATACTGCGCCATCTGTAGCCCTTTGTTCCAAGTAGCATCATTTTTTAAAAGGGTCATAAAATAGTGTTGACGAGGTAAACAGTGGTATAGTTGTATTGTTTTTTTTTATAGAATTGTCGGAAATTTTCGACATTTTGGATTACAAAAATAGGTTTTTAGCCTAAATACAAACGTTATTTTTGGGGTTTCAACATGTGTTTCAATCGAAATATTGCTTGTTAGGGTTAAGAACAACATACAAAATTCAATATTTGTCCCAGAAAGAAAAAAACTCGTATGAAAAAAAAAACTGATATTTAAATAAATATTTTTTTCCCGTTTTTTTGGAGCCTATGAAATTTACGTGAGTGTATTCGAAAACTATACAGTACACATGGGACCGCAGCTATAGTATATAAATATTCATATTCCTGCTTCAGCTTATCTCACTTTCATTTTTATTTATTTTAGAAGATTGCTAAACACCATTTTATAAATTTTTTTATTGTAAAAAGAAAAAGAATAATACATAACAAGCAAAGGGAAGAAAGATGGAAAATTTATATTTCTAAATCCATAAAAACTTTTAATTTGTTATGTAGTGTTGGTAGAACAGTTGTAAAACCTTTTTATAATAATCTCTATACTTGAGGGCTCATAAGGAAGTCTTATAAAATCTATATGTTGTTTTTCTATCCATTACTATGTACCATAAATTTTATAAGCTGGTGTTGAACAGAAATCCAGTTAATTTATTTTGTTTCATCATCATATCATCATCATCATCATCATACTTACGAAACAGGAGATTAAGTTGATTGGACAAAGATTTTGCAAAACCAACTTGATTTCTGAAAATTATGTTTTATGTTAGCAAAGTGCATATATCTCTATTTCTAGGGTCTGAAAAAGGTTTAATATTTAAAAAAAAATCTCCATCTGGTAGCTTCTTTTTGTCCAGTCCTCTAACCCACCCAACTTCACCATGTAGGTCATTTTTAAGGAATAATCTTTAAGCTAGTCTTTCAAAAATTTGTATATTTTTTTTACAGTAAGTATTTTAAGCAACTAGCTGAGAGCTATAATAAACTTAGAAGCTAACGGTCGGCCGTTTCTTAAAGCTTTTCAAGCTCAGGGGAAAACTTTGTTAGCTTACTTATATTTATCATTTTTCTTTTGGCGAACAACCCTAAATCATGGAAACTTTAAACCTCATGAAACAATCAAAATTTGGTAAATACGAATGTTTACAATATTTTTAAGAGTGGTCCTCTATTGATTAAATAAAAAATTTATAAAAGTGAAATTAATGATTTCTTTTGTTCCAATAACTTCGGCGATCAACAATAATATGTTAATATTAACCGGCATCTCCATAAAATCGATAGTACAAATTATGGGAAGTTATTGGTAGCGGTGAACAAGGATGTGGATTACCTAGTAAGCGAAAAATATCACACCTTCCAGTGGTTTTTATTGCTCCGAACTCAAGCAAAAGGATTTTGCTATAATCACGAGAATCCGGCTGTCCTTTTTTTATCCTCAAGGAGCCGTTTCTTTTATGGTGGAAAATTAGTTTTATGAGTTTAGTTTAACAAGGGCTAAAAAGCAACTTTAAGGAAGGATTTTTCTTAAAACTTTGAACTTGACATTTTATGACCAGAATATTGTGATTAAAACTTTTTAAACTTACTGCCAAGATTCTACTTAATAAACAGTCTTGGAAGTATTGGAAAAACGTGGTTCACCGCAAGCAAATTCTAGCTTATCATAAAACAATAAAAATCTGGTATAGTCTGACCATCGATTTAGAAGACTTATTATTATTCATAGCCGATAAGCATTTATTGCGACTCAGCGGATATTCGAATGGAAGCAGGGACGCACTTAGTGTTGCAATAGATCAGTGTATTTGTACCACGGATCACCTTAAATGTGAAGGAGATAATATGTTTTATTGACGGTTCGGTCTAACAATTTTTTTTTTAATGAAAAAAATCCTAAACCTACAAAATATATTTGCTCGTAGAATAAAAAAGACAAACATATTAATAAAATTGAGTTTAATAGGTACATACATATATAGTACAAAAAAATACGGGATAGTAAAAAAATTAACAAATTTTAACTTAAGTCAGTTTCACTGTCACTATCGTAATTAAAGTCTATGATAATTTTTTCTCTGGGTAGCAGATCTATATTTACATATTATTTTTTAATTTATGGACATGAGCTACGCAATTTTCCTAGCTTTTACTTAAAATATTCTGTTCCGGCGACCTAATTAAAGCTACGACAGAAGAATTTAAAGTTGGCAAAGCATTATTTATTTTAACTGCTGCTTTTATCTCATGCCATATGTCTTTAATTGGATTAAACATGCAATGGTAAGGAGGAAGTCTCAACACTGTATGGCCCATTTCTTCCGCCAAAGTATCACAATAGTACTATTTTTGTACTAAAAATGCTTTAGTTATTTCAAACAATTGTTTTTTGGTGTATCTATCCTCAAAATACATATTATTTTCTAACGTGTAGTCCTGAATGGTAAGTTTTGTATTATTTGAGCACGGAACTTTATTTAGCGTTCTATTGTGGTAGCTCATATTATCCATCACAATTACACTGGAGGTATATTGGGTAACAGTTTATTCTTGAACTATTCTTCAAATAAATCCGATGTGGTATCGTCATGGTAGTCAGTATGGCAATCCTTTATATTTTTGGCCGATGAGGCCAATGTATTTGGTATAAACCCATTTTTTGTTCCAGCATGAAATATTGTGATACGCTTTCCTTTATTTGATAGAGATTTAGTTGTGTAGTGACCAGACGAATATACCCAACCTTTATCTGGAAGTTCGTCTGTGTCACACCAAGTTTCATCCAGAAAATATCCCTATTACTTTCTTTATACTCGTGTATTGTAATTAAATATTCCATGCTCTATTTTTTTAAACGTGCCGATTCCGTAATCACTTGCCGTTTATTAATTTTTTTTTAAACCTTTTTTTAAAATACATTTTCTCAGTATCCCACGGCAATAGTGTATTCCTGTATCATCTTTTTTTAATCTTTGAATTAATGTTTGTAAAGCAGGAATCATTTGTTCCATATACATTTGATATATATTTCTACGAATGATATCACCCATGTCTAATTTCTTAGAAGTATTAGAATCCTTCCTTTTTCTTCTCCCACCTATCGGTTTATTTACTACACGCCCCACTGATTATACCGATCTTCATGTTAAAGCAGCCACTTTCTTCACTGCACCAAATTTTGATAACCCACGTTCAAGAAGGGTGGTATAAACGTCAAATATCACTTTTTTGTATCAAGTGACAAAATATCGCGTTTAAATTGCTTTTTATTACTAATTTTATTATTCCCCGTATATCCACGTGACGTACTCGGTTGTTCCTCCCACGGATGAAACATTTTTCACACAATCACAATTAACAACAAATAACTTCTTTTGTAACCAAACACCAACTGCTAACTGATTTTCAAAACTACAAATCAACTTGGTATCTTAAGCCTGCCCTAATTATTTTAAGAAAATTAATTTGTAACGTAATGAAACCCTAATGTTATAACGTTTCGTAGTTAGTTATAAATTTGATAAATTTTAATTCGGCCAAAAACGTGTACTTATTAAGAAATAATTAGACATTTTTAAATCCGCACCTGTAATCCTCAGAAATGGTAGCATGTTTACAGCTTTTTTTATTATCTTTCACACTCCGAACAATAGGTGATTATTAAGGTAAGCGTTTAGCATTTATAATGAGTCTCTTAGATCTATGGTCGTAATATAGGTATTTCCCTATCAGCACTTTTTTTAGAAGCTGTGGCCTCCTTGGTAATTTTATATGAGAGGGTTATACCAACCAGACACAGACAGTTGTTAATAATGTTTTACCGCATCCTAATATCGTTCTAATATTGGAAAACGAGTGCACGGAAAATGAAAATTACCATCAAATACTCAGATTAATATTGAGTGGGCGTTCCGAAATATCCAACAGCAATATCTGGTTTGGGGTTAAAGGCAGACAGTCACGCCCCTTAATCACACCCTTTAGCTTAAAAGCCCGTAAATGGACGAAATTTGAAAACATGAAAGGGAAATCGAAAATTTTAAATACTGACGAATGAAAGGATTTTGGTTCGTGTCTGCATGAAATTTTATTAAAAGATTGGTAACTAGCTAAATTTAAGTAAAAAAGGTTTTTTAAAAAACAACTTTTATAAAGGGCACTAAAAAGGTGAAAATAAAACACAATAATAAAGTCAATAAGCTCTAATTAAAATTTGGGTGCCTTTTGAGTTTAGTAAGCACCATAATCGGTGCCAAACTTGTGATTAGCATCTTTTTATTATTATTTACCCCTCTAATACACGGATGGCTCTAAACTGTGAACCAGGCAGACCACAAGCGCAGGAGTGTATGTGGAAGACTTGGAAGTTCGGGATAGTTACCCATCGGCGAATATGCTACTGTCCTATTTAAAAAAATTAAAAAATTGCCATACCTCGTAAACTAAATGGCATAGACAAAATCCAAGATAGTACGAAGAAAGGAAATTAAAAATCCCAGTTGACATGTTTTTGGATTTTTTTATTCAACCAAATTCTAACTCGGTAGAAGCACCGTTCCTTTTAAAGAATCCACCCTGTATATTGATAATATTTACATATATTCTAGCTTCTGGCCAATCTAACGCACATCCAACCCAACCCAATCCGACTCGTCAAAAAATAAAGGGCCTCCATTGGATGCTAAAAATTTAACCTTTTTCTAACCACTTTTCGGGATGAAATGAAATTGTTAAAATCCCTTTTCGAAAGCAAATCTTTTGAAATATGTTTCTTTTCTTCAAAGAAGAGAAAAAACAAAAAAAGGATACTAAAAGCTTCAACAACCACGATTAAATAAAACATCTTTCAAAACTTTAGCCCACGTCATTTTCTCTTGGCACCCTCAAAAATAAAATTTAAAATGTATTGCTATTTTTAGCTCCTAATAGAGCAGGTCCCCTATTTTTTGACTTTGCCCTTATTTGAAGCAAATCCAGTTCCACTTATAGATAGAAACTTTTTGAGCTTTCCCTATTGTCCTTTTATTTTGGCCTCGGGTGTCGATCGACGACAGTGTCCGGTATAAGTTTTTTCAGGGCCACCCTTAAGGGTTTCTATAAAGCAGCGTACATCCGGTTCCGGAATCATTAAACTATAACCTTTGAGATTCAATGGTACAGAATAAGTTGCAAAATATACCTAGTATTCAGAAAAGTATCTTTTTCGAAATATACAATTTTTACTTTAATTTAATATTGTCACCACTATAACCACCAATAATCTGATAACTAGCTTAATAAATGGATGTGACCTAACCTACCTCTGGTAGCCTAACTGCCTTGGAATTTAAATTTACTATTTGTGTTTAATTTGTGACGTAATTTTTCACCACAGATGATGGCAGTAGGCAGTTAGAAACTTTGGAAAATTACACTATATAAACTATAAAATTTCCAACACGTAGTTAAATTTACTTTCTAAAATTAAAAAAATTGTTTTTTTATGTAAAACGACAATTTTACAAAGTAGAAATTTGTAATTTGTATTTTAAATCCACAAAAATAGTGTGAATATACTGCCAGGTATGCTTTGAAGGACCGCTGCCCCTGCATTTCTGCCTTTAAAGCGTCCAGTGGTGCATGTGTTGGCGTTTCGTTCAAGTTCTTTTCTTTTTTCTTCTTCAGTTTCTGTCTAGGTTATGTAAAACATTATTTATTTTCGTAAAAAATTATGCAAAACAGTATAGTAGTAGTAGTATATTTTCACCAAAATGATAAGTTTGATATGTTTTATGGTTACCGCCCGGGGCTGCGGGATACAATTTAATAGTAGTTTACATAACATGTTATGATGGTCATTACACGCGAATATGAAGGTTATGACGCGAGCCGCAGGCGAGTGTCTTAATTCATCTGAGTAGTGCGTGTACTATACTTTACCTACGACAAATGAAAATTTCATCAGAAATATCAAAAATTATTAAAAATAACAAATCTGTGAACTGCAACAATGCAATTAAAAGAATAGAACAATACTAACCATAGTAAGCTCACAAAAACTGTATACTTATTTTGGGTGAAAAACTTGACTCATTGGAGAATTAACGTTTGTTTATAGTTGCGAGAAACCTTAAGGGGTATTCTTGTTTGAATGTTTTGAAGTGTTTCTTTAACAAAAATTTTTAAATAAATTAGGCGATAATTTAGTGAATTTAAAGAAATACATTTTAAATGTAATAATGTATAATATATATTATATAATATATTATATATTATATATTATATATTATATATTATATATTATATATTATATATTATATATTATATATTATATAATATATATTATACATTATTACATTTAAAATGTATTTCTTTAAATTCACTAAATTATCGCCTAATTTATTTAAAAATTTTTGTTAAAGAAACACTTCAAAACATTCAAACAAGAATACCCCTTAAGGTTTCTCGCAACTATAAACAAACGTTAATTCTATTCTATATAATATATAATATATAATATATAATATATAATATATAATATATAATATATAATATATAATATATAATATATAATATATAATATATAATATATAATATATAATATATAATATATAATATATAATATATAATATATAATATATAATATATAATAATATACATTAGTATTATGACTACCTATCAAATAACTCTGAAAAATTACTAGGTAAATTCACAAGTTTTTACAAACCATATACAGTATTCACTATGACAACCCGGTAGTGATTGTGTAAATTCACTAATTTTTATTGGCCAGTTAATATCTATCAGTGTAGAACCCGTCCATAGAAAAGTACATTTTCCAACTTGGTGATACATTGACATATTTGACACAAGCACCGACCAAAAGGACCCCGCTCACTTAGCATTGCCACTGGCTTTCGGTTGGAATCGACTGGGCGTTTGATATGTTGTAGATCTGTTCTCCCTGATCAACGTTTAAATAAACCTCTTTTTGATCCGACCCACGGTTTCGAAAATATAGGTGTTGAAAGTTGTAGCTTCCAGATTTTAAGGATGTTTCACTAAAATCAGTTTTTTATGTATTTTGTTGTATTCGAGTAGCTAACTTGCTCTTTTTAGTACACTAATTTTTAGGTAGAAAATTGTGAATGCATTTAAAAAAATTGACATATATCATTTACGTAAACTCTCGGTATTGGCACAAAGTTGAAAAACGTAAAAAAAATTTTTGTTTCGAAATGCAAGTTTTCGTAAAATCGCTGATTAAAACAGAACAAATGGCGAAATATTTTTTATTTTTTAATATGTTATAGAAAAATCTTTAATCACACTTTGTGAAAAACCCCCGTGAACCTGGAAAATGCTCGGGTTATTGTCCCCATTTCTAATAAGTATATATGTATGCCATGCTAGAGACCAGAAGGCTCAGCCGATTTTGACAAAAGTGATACCGCTGGAGTGCTCTGAATCTCAGAGATACTATATGCCATATATTGTTCAGAAAGAAAATCAATATGGCAGATGTGAGCCGTCATTCTGTCATTTTTAACTTTTGAGATATCATCAAAAATGTGATATTTGGGCGTTCCTAAGCCTAAATAAACGTTTTCGTCGTGACGTCTGTCTATCGGTCTGTCTGTCCGGGACACGATAGTTCCTAAGCCGTTATATTTTTATAAGTTACATCTCAAAACTATGAGAAAATACAGAATGGCGGTTCGCATCCGCAATATTGATTTTCTTCTTGCAAAATATATGGCATATAGTACCTCTGAGACTCAGACCACTCCAGTGGTATCACTTTAGTCAAAATCGGCTGAGTCTTCTTGTCTCTAGCATGGCATACACATATACATGTAGAAATGGAGACAATAACCTGAGCATTTTCCAGGTTCACAGGCGTTTCTCACAAAGTGTGATAAGCTTATACATATATAGCTTATCTTTTTTTTCATACAGAAAATAAATAAATATTTCACCGTTTGTTCCTTTTTAATCCGCGATTTGACGAAAAATTGCATTTTAAAAAAAAAGTTTTTTACTTTTTTCAAGTTTGTGCCGCCACTGAGAGTGACGTAACTGAAATATGTCAATTTTTTTCAACAGCATTCAATAGGCTGGTTCTCTTTCTAAAAACTGGTGTACCGGAAGTAGCAAGTTAGCTACTCGAACACGACAAAATAGGTAAATAGCTGAATCCCTAAAATCTGAAACCTACAACTTTCAACTGAAACCGTGGGTCAGATCAAAAAGAGATCCATTTAAACCTTGATCAAGAGGATCTACAACATATCAAACGCAACCGAAAGCCAGTGGCAATGCTAAGTGAGGTTCCTTTCTGCTTCGGTATTTTTCTGCTCTGAAAGATTTTAATATTCATTTCACTTTCATATTCTAAATACAAAATTAACAGAATTAAATTACAAGATAATATCAGTGTTTAACATAAATCCAATTTTTTAAACTGTTTTACTTTTTGTGTGTCTTTCAAATCTACTATTTTTCTGATTTGTTTGTTTACAATGGTCTTTTAGTAATTATTCTGGCACAGAAAACAATTCCGAAACAAAATAAGAAAAAATGTTTTCTTTTAAATCATTAATTTCAAAGAACTATTTGACCTACTCCACTTACTTTTGGCATCCTCGGAGGGCTTCAAATTTTCACCTGAAGCTAATGTTTGGCGTCTTTGAATCCATGTCTAATAGCGTCTATCCAAAAAGAGGTCAAGAGAATATCAGAATAGTTTGATAATTCATGGATTATGAACTTAAACGATTTACCATAACCCAATTTATATTGTTAACATTTTAACCTCAGTAAGTCTAAACTTTCTGTAAAAAGTGCTTTTACTACACTAAATTTATCCTCAGATTTACTTACCTATTAAAGTGAACATGCAAAATAATAACATGTAAACTACCATATAGCTAGCTAGATGGCACCTAGAATAAAATTTATTTATAAAAAAATTGCAGAAAAACTATTGCATTTTCGGCCTCCTCCACTAGTTCTACCACTCACTGATTTCAGAAAAAATCCATCCAGTCGTGCTTTCTACTATGACGAATCGTTAGCAAAAAGAAACTATACAAAATACACCGGAGTACCGCAAGAATACATACCTGATGCGACTTGGAGACTAGATGCAAACAGCTTTGTTAAACACTAGAATAACCGAATGAGAAACAAATTCCCAATGTCCATATTTATATTTACCTCCATATGGACATTTACAGTGGGATTTACCAAGATCTAAAATAGTACCCCCCACAGATCTAAATATTTACACCTGTGGGGGTACTAAATCTTAAAAACAATTTTCAAAAAACATTTATCCATACAAAAAAAAACAATAAGGTTTCAAAATGGCAAATGGTGAATACGCCAAAAATTTGGCTCATTATCTTTGTTTGAGGTTATAAAGTTGGTGATTTTTTAGACCATCTCTGGGGGATTATTTAAATTTATAGCTCCCAAAAAATATTGTTTTGTGGCAATTGGTAATAGGTTCGTTTATAATTTCCCCAAGTAACCGTTTTTACAAGAATTAATTTCAAAAAAAGAAGTTAAAAAACCTTCAAATCAGTTTCTTCAACCGAAAAGAAACTAAAAAACAAAAGATCAATGTTCCTTGTGGAATGTTCATCCAAGTTTGAATTTTCATTATTTCAACCCAAGATCTTTTGTTTTTAAGAATTAATTTACTTTATTTATTATCCCAAGTTGTTCATTAATCAATAAAACACCTCCAATTTTTTTCTAGAAAAACGCCATATTTTAAAACCGTTTTCAGCACAAAAAATATATTTATGAGGGCACTACGAAACAAACATAAGTGAAGGTCACTGATTATGCACAAAAACTGTTTCCAATAAAATTAATCCAAAACCACTATACCTATTCATTTATTTACAAACTGAAATCAAAACATTGAGTTTATCTAAAATCTTAGTCATTAAACAAAACTTTACAATCAAAGGTCGCACTCAAAAGTCTCAAAGCTGCAGTTTTTATCGATACTTTGCTAATGACCATTTTCTCATGTTCTACCAGAGAAACGGGCACCGTCCAGTCCGTTGAGCCGACATTACTCTTTTGTGAACGCATCAGTGACTGATCGTTGGATTCAGGTCTGTTTTTAGCCGCGTTTGTTTACATGACCGCCTTGGATGGAATATTTTTATTTGTGGTTTGTGATTGGGATCGGTTTGTGTTTGTAAAGTTTTTTCATACTTTCGATAGCTACAAACTTCTTTTAAATAAATGCGAAGTTAACCTAATCCTTATTTTATAACTACGTATCGAAATGGTTTTGTGACAGTGAGTATTAATCGCGAAAACCAATAAACAAGGGTAAGTTTTGATAAGAGTGACATATAACGTCCATTTTAATTTGCTCAATAGAGTGCTTAACATTTAGATCCCCCTAGAGATAAAAAACTTCTTTTAAATTGAAATTTTCTTCTTAAATCCAACAAAATTTGTGTTAGGATGATTTTTCACTAAAAAAATAATTAAAATTATTCTTATAAATCCAACTGTATCCAAAACTCAAGGAAGTTGGTATAAAATGCTTAAAACCATCAATTTCACTTAAACTTAGGACCTGTCTAAAATAGGCTAAACCCATTTAGTAAATCCCAATGCAAAAATGTATTTCTCATTCTGTTAAAAAATATTTAGTTTACCCATTTAGTCCCCCAAAATTTCTTGGGATTCATTTTACTTGGTGATAACTTTTTGTTTGTACGTAATGGAAAGTCACCACCGAAAGACATGTACGTGACTTAATATTGAGAAAAAATATATTTTATATTTAGGAAAATAAGATTTCCGTTTTTGAGTATAGAAAAAAAATAACGAGGCACAAAAAAGACTTCCGTTGAATTTTTTTTATATTTATTATTTGAATTTTCGTTATTTCTACCCAAGATCTTTTGATATTTTATTTTTAAATTCTTTTCAATTAATGTAACTCATTTGGAGGTTTTTTAGATCCTTTTTTGATTTTAAGGGGTATAATAATTATAATTGGCACGTATGTTTTAAACTTAACTCCTTGTTAAACAAACAGCAAGTTTGGCTCATTTCTCTAAAGTAGATACATATGACTAAGTGGCAGCCAGGGTTAACCCGCCCCCCCCAGAGGGTCCAACCCAATATACAATAAATGAATTATGCAAGGGCGTCAGGTATGGGCGCCAGGGGGAGCTTTAGCCCCCCTTCCCCCCCGAATTGCGACGTGCGATTTGGTATGTTGTTTGATGTGATGCCTTAAAACTCAAAAATTTGCTCTGCGGTGCTATGGTGCCATTAACTGTTACAATTTTAGTTTAATTTTTAGCAATATTTAGCAACAGTATTGAAAACATGTAATAAATTGCGTTTTTAGTAAACTATTTTTTTGGCAACAGAGTACATATAAATCATCGAAACCCTCCCCTTCATGGCATCTGACACCCGGTTCCCACCTACGACTTGTTCGTGCGTGCCCGCTTACGCATCACATGACTGTGAAAACATTTCATATTGACAGCATGTGACGCATGAGTAAGCCCTCATGAGAAAGTCGTAGGTGGGAACCGGTGTAACTCTTCTACTTTTTTAAAAATATGTTTCAAAAAACGTAAGAGATCAAAATTGTTTGCTTTGTTTGTCAAAATTTTCAACTGCGGCGCTGTAACATTATTATTTGTTACAATTTTGTTTACTTTGAAAACATTTTTTGCCAAAAACATTTAAAAAGAGTAAAAAATAACATTTTAGTGAAATTTTCTCAAAATTTTTCCCGCAGAGCTTTTTAGGCCCAATTTTGTAAAAAATCTATGAGACTCGATTCGCTAGAAAATCCACCCTAGCTTTTCAAAATAACTATTTTCTTATCTTTCACCTTTTGTACACAATAACGCAGCAGCTATCAAACTGCCCCCTCCCCTACTCTACCAGTTGAACAGCTCATTCCTCCATTTTAAGGGTCCACGTGACGCCGCTAATCCCGTCAGTAAAAATCAGTAGATACCTACTTACCTAATTTTAAAAAATTATCAATAAAAGACGAAGCCCACCCAAGAGCAGATTTATGGCTACGCCACTGACTTAATAATAAACACAACCATGATGCATATTACTTAAATAAAAAAGCGACCCGTTTACTACTCTATTTATTTCTGAATGAACCTATATCCTAACGGTACACATACACCTAACAATAAACAAGATTTTTATAACAAAAAATCCTATAACTCAAGATAGTTGGTCTACCCAGAAACTCTACGGAAGAGCCACACCTCCAACCCACAAACCCAAACATAGGATATTGTCAACTATTGCATGAACTATTCATATATCAAAAATTATGCATTGAGCACTTATATAAAACACTTCTATTGGCATCGGTTAATCACTCAACTCAAAATCGCAAAATTTTGCGCCTGCGGCGCTAGATAAAACTATTACAGTGGGATTTACTAAGATCTAAAATAGTACCCCCCATAGGTCTAAATATTTACACCTGTGGGGGATAATAAATTTTAAAATCAATTTTCAAAAAACACTTTCCCATAGAGAAAAGACACAAAGTTATTGATTATTTTGTATTGTTAATGCAATATACCACTGACAAACTGCTTTTTTCTCAAAATACACCATATTTTAGAAGAAAATGTCCTAAAACTAATTTTTTTTGACAGGTTTCAAAATGCCAAATGGCGAATTTTTTAGAACACCTCAGGGGTGGTTTAAATTTATAGCCCTCAGAAAGAATTGTTTGTGGCAATTGGTAATGAGTTCGTTAATAATTTCCCTAAGTAACCGTTTTTACAAGGATTAATTTACCTTATTTAATATCCCAAGTTGTTCATTATCCAATAAAACACCTCCTATTTTATCCAGAAAAACGTCATATTTTGAACCTGTTTTCAGCACACAAAATATATTTATGAGGGCACTACGAGGCAAAACAAACATAAGTGAAGGTCACCGATTATCTAAAAGCTCAGTCAAAGAAACTTTCCTTACTCAAGGCCCACTCATACTCGCTGTAGCTTTCATCAGTAGAGGTTGGTGCAAGCCAAGATGCAAGCAGAGGTAAAAGATCCGAACTCGCTGTTTGTGATTGAACGCAGCGCTAATATTTTTAAACTGACATTTCGACAGTGACAGAAATGTAAAAAACAAATGCATTTAAGTTTCTTAATTTATTTCATAAAAACATCTTTTAAATAAGTACAAAATTAATCTACTCCTTATTTTATTATTACTCATCTAAATCGTTGTGTGACGTCAAGTATTAATTGGAAAAATTAATTAACAAGGATAAGTTTTAGTTAAAGTGACATAAAACCCCAATGTTAATTTATTCTACAGAGTGCTTACTATTAAACCCCGCCTGGATTTAAATTTTTTAATTTTGTTTGTTTTTAAATTGAAAATTTCGTCTTAAATCCAACAAAAGATTGTGTTAAGATGATTATTTAATATACAAATTTATTAAAATTCTTCTTATAAATTAAACTACGTCCAAAACTTAAGGAGGGTTCGTTTAAAATGCTAAAAACCAAAAATTTCACTTAAACTTAGGACCGTTTTAAAATAGACCAAACCGTTTTAGTAAATCCCACTGTTAATGTCCACAATCTTAATTGAAAGGGTTTAAAAAATACAATTTTTAGTGTAATTTTATCAAAATTTTCAACTGCGGCGCATTTAACGAGTATTCTTATTCACACATTTAAGATAAACTGATATCTCCAAATCTGATTACCTCCTCCCCGGGGTTTAAAGCCAGATCCGCGCTTGTAAAGGTGCGCATCATCCATTTTGTCACTTAGCAAAACACACCTTACAAAAGATAAAATAAAAAATAATGAGAAGGGACTCACCGGCGATCTCTTAGGAGGGAGAAGGGATGGGAGGAGCCTCCCCCCCCCCAATGTTGATTTTAGTTTCTTGCAGTAACGATATAAGGAGGTTCAGTTGGGAAATTTAAGTACATTTTACAAAACATTTTGTCTATGTTGGGAATTTGGACATGGACATGGAAACCAATCATAACAATAAACAATAAACAATCATAATTTTGTTAAAACATTTTGTATTTATAATTTCTTTAACAACAATTACAAAAATCTCAAAGTCTCAGATAACTTGGAAATCACTTTTCTGGCCTTTCTCCTCCCCTCCCCCAATCGAATTTCTTTAGATTGCCAGTGAAGGGACTTACAAGTAAAGGCGATCATCTAGTCTGTCCGATCATTCTTAGAACTAATTAAATAGCCAGACGACATTTAATTAAAATTAGTAGCATTTTAAAAACAAAAACAATTTTTCTGAAGTTTCCTTTTTGTGTGGTTAATTAGCTTTATATTTTTCATTTGGTTGGGTTTCTTGGTAGAACAACCCATTTTTATTACAAAAATCAGGTTTAATATTAGTTTTGTGACCGGTGGAACATAGATTTATTCAGCAATAAATAGAATTGAGTAGCAAGTGGGTTGCTTTTTTGTTCAAGTTATATTTACAATAACAAAGTGAATCTCGTGTCCGCAAATAAAAATTAAAGTAATACTCGTGGCATATCGGACAAATCGTTTTTGTTTCTCACTTCATTACAACCAGGCCTCCAATGTCTAAAGTGACCTTATACTTTTACAGGTTTCTTCTTTATAACCTGCTGAAAGGTACAGGATTTTGTGTTTACGGTCTTCTGCACTTTTCAATTTTGATGTTTTTGTTTCTCAATTTATTCGACAGGTGGCGCACGCAGGTACTACGTCTCGGCGGATTACAAACTTTTTGTTTTCAATTCGAGAGGTGTGCATGGTGCCTGTGTAGCTTCAACTGCCAGGTACAATCCTATGACTCACTGATGATTCCTAATAAGGCGGAAACAGGTCTGTAGTGTAATGAAGTGAGAAACAAAAATGCGTTTTCCGATATGCCACGAGTGTTACTTTAATATTTACAATGCCACTCCCTGGACACCTTCCTTACCTTCATGATACATATTTTTTTTATATTTTTCGACCCTAACGGCCCACTGCCAAACCAATCATAAAAAGGTTTACGACTTCATAACTCTTTACGTCGACTGGTTTCGACCTTGTTAAGTTTCTCTTGAGCAACGTTAGTTCCCAGAAATTCTTTCGCAGTGTAGGCAGACATATTCCGGGCTTGGGAAAATAAAAACTGAGCATTTGTTAGTTAACCTCACTATTTAATATATACTAGTAAAAAAGTCCTACTTCTAAGCTCAGTCTGTAAAGTCGGATGAATCCATGCAAGGTTAAGGAACTTTCAAAGTGAATTTCTTCCACAGTCCTCATAAAGTGGAGGGAAAATCGGCCAGCAACCGACATTGAACACTTTTCTCTTTGTTTTATTTGTTCTCGCAGTCAAGTTTATTGCGGAACTGTTATCAAGTTAAAGAACGAACGTATAAAGAGAAAGTATACAGACCTTGTTACAGGCGGACCGCTCTCCGAAAACTGATGAATTTATTCTAAAGTTATTAAACGGCTTAAAGTTGTAAAAAGTTTTAAGTTTATTTTGGAAACTGCCATGAATACATAATATGAGTTTCCAAAGACAATAGTTTCTTACAAAATTAAATTTGTTATTTTTAAAATACATTAAAATTTCTTTTAAGGGACACTTTTCCATAGTGGACACCTCCATTAATGGACGGTTTGGCAGGTGCAAAAAATGTAAATCCCTATATAGTAGTTCTCACTCCGACAAAAAGATCCCTATTATTTGTAGTAGCAATTTCGTGTCTTTTGTTTAAATGATGGTGGATTTTAGGGGACTGGACAAAAAGAATCTACCAGATATGTCGCAAAGCTTCATTATTATTATTGTGTATTTATACATTTTTCAATATTACCAAAAAATACTTTGGATTAAAGAAGAAAAGCGTTTTGGTTTTACTAATTTGGTTTCAGTTTAAGTCTTAATTTACTGTAAACGACTTTATCAAACATGTCGCAAAAGAGAAAACGGCTGTCCTGAAAAGGGAATGTTCACTAGTATGGTAATAATTTCCAAAATATTGAAGAAAAAACGTGAATATTTTTTTGATAATACCTTTCTTTAATAGACACCTACATATAGAAGACAATTTCCATGAAGTTTAGTGTCCAGTAAGAAGAGGTCGCTTGTAGTTTATAAATGTTTGGCTTCTAAGTAAATTTTAAAGTTTTAGATTTGGTTTACAATTTATGATAAAGTGAGTAATGAAACCACAGAAACACAAACTTATTTAAAAAATGGATATGATAATACAACTGCAAAAAACGATAAAGAAATATAAACTTAAACAAATATCAGACTCTCGTTATTCTTTGTAACCCGTCCATTATCATTTCTGCCATGCCATGCCCCTATTATTACCACTGGTGCCGCTCTCTTCGCTGCTGGTATTTGGAACGGAAGTGAAAGAACAGTGAGAGAGGATCTTGTTCACTAGATACCATGCGAGAGAATGAGATAAAGCACTTACCATCTTTTGGTGCCGCGAAGTTGATTTAGATGAGTGTGGAGCAGATGAGCGTAGAATGCACCCTAAAAATTTGTGTGTTATTTTGCTTCAAATTAAACGTAAAATTAATTCAATTACTTACTTTATTGGTATTTTACATACAATAGAATTCGAGAAACCCTTGGCGCAAACTTAATCAACAAATTTGGCGTAAATATATCTTCTGATTCAGTATACACTCACCGCTTCAAGGATAAAGCAGCACAGCGCAAATATATACAGGGTTCGATAGTTCTTGTTTAGGGTGCCGAAATATTGTGTATTAAAAAAGAAGCGCAATGGCCAGTAAATGAGAGCGAAAGAGGTAATAAACTTGAGAAACCGATACGTTGTTGCCGATGTCAACCACAACTAACTAAAAGATTTAAGACAAATTTAACGAAAAATGTTGCCTTCGAAGGTGTAAAATACTGATTAGAAGTATTTGCTTATTTTAGTTTGACATTAAAACTTTTACTACCGATTGACGTTGCTGTTTCATTAAAGCTACGAAAAGTCGGAGCCTGATCTTCCATACCCAGTTACGCTAGGGTCCCGATTCTACCAGAAAATTTATCGTAGCAGTATTGCGTTCTCATTCTACTATTTCTACTTAGTATACTTTTTGTAACCGTTTTCACGTCTTGTTTGATTTTAAAATAAATTTAAAGCTGTTATTAAACTTAATAACAAAAGGGAGTTCTTTCTTGTAGACTCCTTTATTTTCTCCTCAATTGTACAGTCGCGAAGGGACGCCTGCTCTTCAGGTCTTAAATAAAAACTATTTTGTGGTATTTCTTCTTCTAAGTGCTTAATTTATAAAAATTACGTCTACGAACTCCTTCACCCTCGCGTCTTCGAATAAAACAGACTAAAGCGCTGAAACCACTGGCTGGCGCTACTAAACGGATTGCGAACGGAATTATCGATCGATATCTATCGATTGTGGCACTTGATGGTTGCATTGATGATGTAAAGATGGCGCTGCCAAAAATTTTTTGCGATATGCAGAATTGCATTCAATATTCTCTAATTATTCATCGAAAACCGTCCGAGTCCCCTCTTTCGACTCGAAGATAACTTGAAATTTGACGTAAATTATGAGAAGACCAATTACCGTCGATAAAATAAGGTCCAATTATGTAATCACCAATGATCCCTGTCCATACATTCAGCTTTTAAGGGCATCTTGTTCGCAGAGCTGCTTCAAGGTGTTTGTTTTGTCTCGACCATTTTTTGTGAGTTTTGCTTTTTATCCAAAAAAAATGCTTTTTCGCCAATAACAGGAAATTTTCATCATTGTCATATTTTTTCCTCATAAATTCGCAAAACTGCAAACGAAAACAATTATCTTCATACAGCTCCTGAAAACACTTTTCCTTGTAGGATTTGTAACCGTACCTCATTAAAATCTTTTGGTAAGGATGATTCTCAACCCCTACCGCATCAGGAATTTCCCTAGTGGAGAACGGTTCATGCCCCTCAGCATAGGTGCATAAGGTCTCATACCGTTTTATCCTCTCATGAGGAATGGGATCATTTCGACAACCATTGGTACAACCGTATGTTTCAAAATTGTGGAAATTGATTGTTTAGAAGGAATCGGTCGACCAGGGAATTCAAATCAGACATTGCTAACTGACGTTGGACGTACTCGGAAGGAAAGCGACTGAAAATTTGTTTGCTACAAGCAATCCATGGCCCATGCTTTATCTCGTGACGAGTCGCGCTTGCGCTTTTAACGGTAGTTGCACTCTGAATGAGAGTGATGCTAATAAAACCTAGAAAGTGCAGCAGTTTTCCTAATCTGTTTGCTTGACAACGTTGCCAAGCCTGCATCTCTTTTCAGTGCATCTGAATTGAATAGCGTTCTCACTCAGACACATGCATTTCGATACCCTAGACGTGAACCCTGTATAGCAGTGGCATTAGCTTAATATAAACGAGGCATAGAAAAGTTATCGATTACTTTTTTATTACAAAAAAACTATGATTACGTCTGCATTTCGCTATCCTCCTTGTAGCAAGTGGTAAAACATGTTTTTGCCTGCTTGCTTCTCTAGAAAAAAGTTATCTTATGTATAAAAATTCAGGGTTGACAACAAAATTTCAAACATTTAATAGGCATTCCTCAGGAATTTAATATCAAAAACCATGCAAATACAAACGACAGACTATTTTTTTAGAAAAGAAGTGTCTCTTATACTTGTGCAAAATGATGGAGGCTTTATTGTCTTTAAGGGTGTGCTCCAGTTTTCAATTTTGTTGCGGAATTTCGATAGTGCGACCCACATTCCCGATATTGCTTTTAAGGGGTTTTATTTTTACGTGTGTTCGGCTTTTGTACGTCAATTTAAGAACAACGAATATGGAATTTAATTATATGAATTTTTTTAGAGATTTTGTATCTGCATTTTAGTCATTGTTTTTTATTATTATTTTTTTAAATTATTTAATTATCGTTTAGTTAAAGGATCTACTTATTTGCAACAAGAAAATTGTTTTGAAATATAATAAATAAGGTCAACTAAATCTGCTTATTTGCTTAACACAGCATCTAAAAAATTTTGAGATACAAAACTTATTAAATAAAATTATAAATAAGAAAAAGAAATTTCATATATATATTTATTCTGACCTAAAAATATTTATTCTGACCTAAAAACATAGACGAAGTGCTAAAAAAGCTTAAAATGAAGGACAAAACATATGCTTAAAAGTTGAAATAAAATTAAGAGGTAAACAAAATTATGACTGAAGAATATTATTTAGTTTTCTTATTATAGATTCTGTACGTGCTCTAAGGAATTTCATGATTTTGATGAGATTGAGTCAATCGAATTAAAATAACGCAGCAGTCAGGTATTTAAGTGTTAAAACTCATAGATGTCTTAGCTTAAAAATGGATAGCCAGCCCTTTGTCACTGCTGCGTAAAGGCAGCCATTTTGTCCGCAATGTGGTGACTTTTCTTGGCAACAATGATTTTCAAAAAAAAATTATTGGTATCACTGAGTGCGCATTTTTTCACACTGCAAAATAGGACCATTTTTTTAAACCATAAAGTGCTTCGTTCTTAAATATAAAAACATACAGTTCTTCTTGTGGTAGATTTTTCTACCTTTATAAGTATTATACTTGATATTTTTGGCTCTTTTTGACATAGGTAAATTTATCTCTTCTTACTAAAAAAAGGGACAAACGTGTGCCTACGGTGAAAATATAACTAACTAACTAGCTGTAACTCTTCGGGGTATACGTATCCGCATCTAGCGAGAACCAAGCACATTGATTGGTCAGAAACTTGTAGCACGTTCGAAAAGAGCAGATATATGCTAATTTAAGGTGTTTCTGAACGCAATAGGTGCTGAGATACGATACGTGTGCCGTAACGATACGTGATATCTAACGCATCTCAACACCTATCGCGTTCAAGAACACCTTAGATTAGCATATATCTGCTCTTTTCGAACGTGGTACAAGTTTCTGACCAACTAATGTGCTTGGTTCTCGCTAGATGCGGATACCTATACGGCGATGAGTTACAAATAGCTTTATGTCGCTACTATTGGTGAAATTACCTCTGGGCTGTCCTTTGTTTATAAATCGATCTTTATTTTAGAAAATCATACCTCTCCTTTTGGCGCTTCCTGGTTCAGAAAATATCCACTTAATTTCTAATTTATAAACTCGTCGTTGCTGCTCGACGATATCTGTGTGTTTTTACTGAAAAAAAGAGAGGTGTGTCGACGTTGAAGAAAATAGGAAAATATACCACTGCTTCAGTAGTACTTTTTTGTGCTTTTTATTTATCTTTTCTTATAAAAATCAGCTAGGTATATACTTGTTTATCAAACCAAACTTTGTACGGTTAATAAAAAAAATTGGACGCAAATATATATTTGGACCACAGCTATTTACATTTATATAGCTACATACCCACTTTCTAGAAGAAAAATCGCTTGTTTACTATTGTTAATTTTTATACTGACCTTACGAATTTTTAAACCTGTTTGAAATTCTTGTCCATTCTTATTCCACTATTTAGTGGTGGTGGTACTACCTAAAAATAACCATCGCTTTAGAGTTTCTAGCATCCAACCGCGATTTTCGCAAACCAGAGTCTGAGACAAATTTTTTTTTTATTAATCTAAAAGGGATTTAGCGAGGATGAATAAATAACAAAATCAATAAATAGCGAGCTTTCTCTCAAAAAAGGTAATGGTAACCGTAGATCCGGATTTCGTACTTGTGGTGCTCATCAGTACGGTGCTAAGAATTAGGAGATGATATGATGATGAAAAAAATGTGACACAGGATTCATGTAAAAAAGACAACCATCTGGCAAATTGCAGAGTCGGCAGATGTACCTTCAAATCTAAAGAAAATTAAACGTCTCTCCGGAGACAGACATAATTTTCTTTACAGATATCCTAAGCTCCGAAGTTAATAAATCTCCTCCTGAAAAAACGTGTTTTTTTTAACTCAAAGTAGGCATATATTTGACAGTAAACGTCGGATATTTTTGCTCGAAAAATGTGTTTTTCTTTCAGAATCAAAGACCTAATTATTTTTGCTGCATTATTTATGTTACGAATTTAGAGTCAGGAAATGGGGTTTGTAGATGTTTATTTTGTAAATATGGAGATTGTATTATTTAGAAGATGTCACGACCAATTTTTGGATAGCAAAAGTAAGCTCAGTGGGCGGTAAATTTAGTCATTTTCTGGTGAACCCACGACGTTACACCAATGACGCCCGCTGACTGTAGTTAGGATTACAACGTCGCTACGACTCAAAAATGTACAACATCCATAAAAAGTTAACCGGTCAACTACAGTCAAGTCGCCGACTTGCGAAATGCTGCTTGGGAAGTACATAGCTGATTTTTATAAGAAAAGTTAACTAAGAAAGAACCGGTTTTTTAAGTCGACTTTGGCACTCCTCTATCTTTTTTTTAGTAAAAAGACACAGATATGCGTACGTCATATTCGAGCAGCAACGACGAGTTTATATATCGGAAATTAGGAGCATATTTTCTGAAGCTGAAAGCGCCAAAAGGAAAGGAATGATTTTTTAAAATAAAGGGCGAATTATAAACTTTTCGTTGCTTTCCGCCGCTACCGTTCCAATTTATAAAATTATAAACTTTCTTTTGATATTTGCTACGTTGGGGGAACGTCTCGCACCGCAGAAAATAAAATAAATCGTTTTGAACGGCACGAAACTGCAAGCGGCGAGGCAGCGGGGTCATTTCAAATTTCTCTTGGGGGAGGGGGGTATATCTAAAAAAAGAACATTTCAAAGAAATTTAGAGAGGGTGCAAAGACACTTTTTTGACTCCAAAATAACTCAAATAAACATGAAAAACAAAAAAAAATTTTTGATAAAACATACGTTACAAAGAGAAACAAAAAAGCTTAAAACTAAACACTAAATTAATGGTTTAGCGGCTAACGGCAATGCGGTAAACCGTAGTATGTGTACTTAAGTTAAAAGGTGTTTTTAAAATGTGTCTCTATTTGTAAAAGCTAATTTTTCTTTTGGTGACAATTTCTCCCTCTGTCCCCCCCCTCAATTGGCGCCGTTGCCGGCAAGGGTTGACGTTTATTTCAGTAAGCTTACGTCGTTAGCGGACGCAAACGCAAACACAAACAGAAAGTCTATAATTCGGCAATAACACCAAGTAAATACAAAAAATAAGATAGTGTACACCACAAAACGAAGTCAAGTTTTTGCAGCTCAGAACAAAGCACTTAGAGCGATATTTAATACTTGTTTCCTATCCGTTGTGTTATTTATTTTGAATCCATCACTTTTTAATTTTATTATCGTCATTTTATCAGCCCCAAAATAAGTGGCCGCTCTCCTTATAGACCAGCCGTCTTCTGTAATTTGAGTGATAATTACTCTTTTGCAATAAAGATTGTTTTTAAATGCATTTATTTGCTGTTAAAATGACTGTTTTTGGTATCACCAAATAATTATATCAGATATTAAAAAATTGATTTTAGAAAAGAGAAACTAAATTCAACAGTATGTCTTATATTTTTCCTCTAATAAAAAACCCGCTTCTTAAGGTTTACGTGTGGCTTATTTTTGAAACACTAGACTTTTGTGACTGGAAGATGGTACCTGAAAAGTCTTTAGGCATACAAAAAAGTACAGACAAAAAGAATAATCTACGCTCATCAGTTTTTGTAGACACTAACGCCTTTTTTACGATATTATTGCAAACAGAATTGTCGTCAATATTTAACAGACGACGTTTTGTGGTAAACACGTCCTACACGTGCAAATCTTGTAATGTAACTCCAAAGTAACTGATTATTTTCTTTTCACAAAACATTCCAAAACAATTAATGAGAAAATCCGACAGGGCCATAAGTGGATAAAAATATTCAAAAAATAAATAGGGAGTAATTGTACCCTTCCTAGGACTCCTCAAAACTAAAGATTTTTTCTGCATGACCAACAAATTATGTAAAAAAAGCTACTTTTTTCAAAGAAACAAAAGCAGAAAAAAAATCAAGGAAAATATTCTGCGTCAAAAATTGAAGAGATTAATCTGGAGTGTGACAAGTATTCAATTATTTAGAACAGCTTTAAAGAGAGTAAGAAATAATCGTCAAGATAATATCCTATCTGCGATAGCACAGGGAATCTAGAGAAGAAGATTTTTTTTTTTTTGGTGCCGCAGATATTTTTTTAAATTCTGGTCAAAAGATTCAAAATAATTTTAGTTGTTTACTTTAGCAATGCTGAGGGAGGCCAATTCTCCTATTGCGCTCTGGATCCGCACCTCCTTCATTTCGTCGCAACCTTTGCAAGTACCTCGAGATAATTCTTATGGTGTGTGGCAACTTTAAGCTCGGCTTTCAAACGGCACGAACGATTGGGGAAACCTAGATACTTTTCAAACTCAATCGAAATATTACGACATTCGCCAAAAATCTTATTAAAGATATTAACATTTTGTTCATTTGACGTTTTGGACTAAAATGAGAAAATTTGAAAAAAGCCAATTTTTCGTATTTTGTACAAAACAGTAAGCATTTACATGGTACGGACAATAAATTGAAAAAAAAACTATTATTAAATCAGAGCGTCTTTGTCACTGTCACTCTTAATCGATACCTATATATCGGACCCTGTTTATACGTATTTTGCGATATCAGACTTTGCTTTTGAAATACGATAAAAATGGTCGCGCAACCTATGTCAGCATTCCTGCAAATAGGAAACGTAATTTATTTCCCTCTTCTATTATATCTATGGTTAAAACGTAACAGAAAAAAAATTTGGATTGACTGTTTTCCATCCTATCGGGCCTTATTTCGGTCTTTTATCACTTAATCCATCCAATTCAAGATTTTTTTACGTTATAAAATTATTGTTACGTCACCGACATTATTTTTTGTTAAGTTTTTTGGTCATAAAATATTTAATAGGGCGACACTGAATATATTATCAGCAACCACGTGACAATAAAGGCATGAGAGGATAAAAAGAATTTGTTTCTCATGTTTTCTTATTTAAAATTATTTAAAAAAATTGTGTTGTGTCGGATTGAACGGTAACTGTTACATTTTGATCAAAAAAACTGCGCTGACAAAAATTTACAAATATAATTAATAGAAAAGTATACCGATTTTTTTCCAGAACTATTTAAATCATTTTTTTTTTGATCTTAGAAAATTTACCAATAAGTGTTCTAAAAATTTTTGCTTGCAGTGGTTTTTTTACGCTTTGTTTTCTTTGCCCTTTTTTAAGGACGCTATGTTAGCCTCTAATCGATACAATTAAGGGCAGCCTTCGTGCATCTTCCTCCGTCAATGTGATGTTTTATTTCCGCCACACGCACACCTTCTACTTATCCTCTTGTTTATCTGCGTAGCAAGCTGGGAGATCTTATTCTTTTCCATTCTTTTTAAAATGGAAGTGGACGAGCTGTGAATACGCACACTGAATTCGTTTACGAGTTTTCACGGGAAAATCTGGATGGAAAAATGTTCAGTTTTAGTAGAGATTATTTTAAAAAAGCCTTCTAATGCATTCATTTTTGTATAAAACTTAAGGCCCATTAACGACAAATGATGAATAGGAAAAATGTTTTATTTTGTAGGAACTCAAGTATTTTATAATTTTGAACGATTTTCAGATTGTTGTTTCGTACCTCCAAAAACAAAAGAGGAAGAAAAGAGGAAAAAGTTGATGCATATTGATCAAAAATTGCAATCGGTCCAACATTGGGCCAACATATAGTTGCAAATGCCGTTGCTATGTCGCTGTTATCAATGTTGGATTTTACTTTCTAATTTGCATAAAATGTTTTTGTTTTATTTTAAAATCTGAGACTGTGGAGTGTGAGGAGATTTTTTAACTACCTATACACCAAACCCTTTTACTTTTTTTCATATTCTTAGGCAGGTATAATTTTTTATTTTTTTTTTATTGATGGAATTTGACTTTACAGTATTGTTTTTTGATCTCTGATCTACGCAAATATACGATAAAGAACTGAAAATAAAAAAATAATAAAATGCGTGTGATGGGATACGTAACCTAGTTCTATCAAGTGGCCGATTTCTATACTAACGTTGTGGTCCATCCTGGTTTACGTAAAATTTACGTGGAAGTTATTTTCTTTGATGTTTATTGTTTTGGATTGATTTGTATTATTTAAAAGTTGGCTAAAATTCTTGTTTTCTGCAGATAAATAATCGACAAACTGACAAATAAATTAAATAGGTATAATTAACCCAATTTGTTTTCCTTTGCTGTTTTTGATCATTTCTTTTTGTATTTAATTTTATTTATTTTCTGGCTGTCTGGTTCTCATGTTTCAAATTGTAGCTTCTCGCCTTCCGCCCTACGTCTCTCCCATTTCACCCTAACCTTCTGTTTCTTTTTATTCTTTAAATATTAGAGCGTTAAAAGGCCATCAAATTTGGTGATACCGTAGGCAAAATCGGTTATTTTTCTCCCGTATCCATTAATGGGGGTCTTTTGCATCTTTTATGAAAAATTTCCGTTAGGTGACTTTATCGCTTAATAAGTGACGTAGCTAAGGTCACGTTATTTACACGATATTTATTATTATCAAGATTTACAAGGAGAATTGATCCAATAATATTTTTTATTTAAAATATCTTATTCTTGTGTTTTTTACCGTAAATGGAAATTATTAATAATATTTAAAAACTCGAAAACACAACAGAGAAAAGGGAAGTTATAATAAACAGATCGGAGTCACTTATCACACTTGCCAGTGCAAGTCAATGTTTTAGATTTCTTACGAAATTCTAGACAAAGAAAATGATTGAACAAAATTGACATCTCTATTTTGACAATGAAAAAGAATACAGAATATATACCCGCAGGTAACGTCAAACTTTACCGGTTAGTAAGGGAAATCGTTCCCTAATAACCGAACCGAAATACGTTACTTACGGAGGCTTAACGAGACCGGCTCGATTATTTTTGCAGTGGCGGTCCCAGGAGGGGGCAGGGGGGGGCGGTCGCCCCCCTTTTTTCTTCATAAAAAAGTAGACAACAAAGATGCTGGTGGTAACCCTGAGGTATTTGGAGAAAAAAACGACTACTTAATTACAAAACGTTCCTTTAAAGGCATTCTAGAATCTCTCCACAGTATTTTGGGAAGTTTGAAACAGATGAAAACCACGATATTAGAAAACAGGACAGTATTATAGAGTTTTAATTTATTAACAAGTTTCAGACAAAATCAATTCAGACATAAAATCAAAGTTAAAAAAGGAGACTCTTAAGTATTCTTGACCTGAACATATTCATACCAAGTTTTATACAACGTGAAGCAAAAATCAAGGAAAATTACCTAATGTCGTTTCCAAATACTATAAACTGTTTGATTAATACAAAACACGAATTCTTGAACTTTTATTGGGAGAAGCCAGTATTTGGAAACAATATTGGTCAGAATTAGGCAAAATCTTAAATCAAAATATAATTATATGATAACGTTTTCGAGGCAATGAACAAGTATGGCGACTGGCCATATTTTTCCGTTGATAAAAACATTCTTGGATGTTTGTCAGTAAATAATTCTTCGTCAGCAAGAAGCTTCTCCTGCCTCAGAAGATTGAAAATAGAAGTACCTACTTAAAAACGCTATGACAGAAATTCGTCTGACGGGCTTAGCGTTGCGCATATCAACAGACATATTGAAATTGAGATTGAGCGAGTCATTGACCGGTTTGCGAAAAAAAACTGGAAACGAACTTTTTTTGAGATAGGCATCTTATATTTGAGATATGCAATACACAGGGTAATGTTTCAACTTAAAAAGTTTTTTAGATCTCGAAAAAATTTTTATTTAGCTATGAGGTTTTGTTTGTGGCTTGTTTGTTATCTATGTTTTTTATGACTGAAAAAATTATACGTAGTTAATCAAGCGTGGGTGGTAGGGGGGGGGGGGTAATGAACGTCCCCCGCACCTTGGATTTAATGTTTTTACCAAAATGTTTACAAAATCAATAGTATCGTATTAGTTTAATTTTGTGTTAACATTGGCATTTGTAGTGTCACTTTCTTAAAAATTTTCGCCTGCTGCGCTTTGGAACCTGTGATACGTTTACAATTTTAGTTTAATTTTAAATCAAAAATTTATTTTTCATTGCAACTTTGTTAAAACTTTCGCCTGCGGCGCTACGATACGTTAATATTTTCGACTTTAGTTTAATTTGACTCAAAAATTGCATTTTTAACGCAATTTTCTTAAATTTTCGGCGCGTTTAAACATATTTTGAAATAAAAAATGTATGAAATAAACAACTTAAAATCTAAGTACCCCCCCTCACCCTAGAATTGAGGCCAAATCCGCGCTTGGAGTTATGTTCCTCACGACAGCTATGCTTTTATTCTACTTTTTTTTCGGATCGAAACCGCCCCCCCCTTATTCAAATGGCTGGGACCGCCACTGATTTTTTGCAACCAACCAGATTTATTTATGTGCAAAAGCTGCAGCTGGTAGGTGATAATTCGTTTTTTTGTATAGTTAGGTTTTTAATTTTTTTGTAGAAGTGAATTTGCAAACACAGGAATTGTTGTATTCTTTTCTATTCTATTTGCATTGGCAGTTTGTATGTGGGCAAAAGAATACGGTTACCGTAATTTTTGTTTGTGGTTTAAAAACTCTTTTTAGCATCTCAATTACGGTAATACGGTAAGCAAACAAGATGACGATAAATAAGTGGTCTATTAACTCTCTATTCATAACTTTTGTTTCTGTGAATCGATGAAATCCCCATAAAAATCCGTTCAGTAGTTTTTGCGTGATACTGAAACAAAGTTACAGACAAACAAATAAAGAGAGATGGAATATGTATACATTTTTGCACGAACTGCCGTTCTTTACACAAAAATTACCAAAATGGCAATTTTTTATATCTTCAAAAAATATTTTGATATAATGGTCGCAATTCTTCAAAAACCGTCAGAAAATCTCGCCCTTACAAAAAATCTGACGATTTTTAAACACAAGTTTACACATAATGCTTTTTTTTACGACTATTTGCTAATATTCCTTAAATATTTTTATGTGTAAACAAACCTTTAAAAATTTTAACATACAAAACCATAGATAGCCATGGAATATTTCGCTGTCACTGTTCAGAAAAGTCACACAAATTCTGTCTTTCCTTTTACATGGTGAGAATTTTTGACGTTTATTGGTACGCGTAGTAACAATTTAGCTCCGCCATAAACGAGTCCTGCGGAATATCTTTAAAGTATTAAATTTATAAAATGTTAATAAAAAAATGACGCAGTTTCTCTTATAACGTTACAATAAATATGAAGATTGCTGTGTTTTTATTTTAAATGAGGCGATAAGTAAAAATCGCCACTTTCCAGAAATATGACAGGTGAGAATTTCTGTCGTTTCTGAAGAATCGCAACCTATCACCTAAAATTTTTGAATTTCTTAAATTTAAATTAAATCAGCACTCTTGTGTATATTTGTCAATGTCAAAATAAGGACGCGTCCAACGGGCTGTATCCGATTTTGAAACTTATACAAATTAAGTCAGACCGCCTGCCAATTGCGGCCGGCGTAAATCAGATGGCTGCGGGGTCAACAGTGCCAAAATACTGGCCGGCCATAACAGTGGTCTCCAATAAGTTCCTATTATTTAATTTTCTACAATATTCGGCACCCTATTGATACATGCTTAGTTCAAAGTATGTACAGGGTGTCCCATTTTCGATGGGATTCAATGAGAAACTCCGTTGCTACTGAAAATAAAAACTGTCTTACTTTTTTGAGCTTTAAAAAATGTTATTAACAGATTTATTCTGTCCCTTTGATTGATGATATCTCCCTTAATTTAAGAGATAATTAAGTTCTGTAAAACTGAAAAACGCAAAGTTCTTTTCGAAATTTTAATCCCACGTTTCGTTTCGTAGATACCATCATCAGGATCAAAAAGTTAAATGCGCACCAAAATGTAGTACTTCATATTTTAGTTTCTTTTTAAGTTTTTTTGATAACTAAACAACTCTTTTCTTTTTAAAGATTCAATCCCCAAAAAATCATCTTCAGTGCATTTTTTTTCTGGTACGGCCCTGTATCATTTTTTTGATAACTTGTATATTTAACTACTAAATAGTTGACCTGTACCACCAACGAATATTATATGAACATACCGGCTGAACCGAAAAAAACCGAAAAAATTGTTTTTTGCTATAACTTCAATTAAAAAAATAATGTATTGATAAGACAAATAAGCCTTTTGAAAACGGCGCATAAAATCAAATGCTTTCTTTAAACTGGTTTTTTATTTACAACATATAACAATAAGGGGTTTAAAAAAGGTAGTCATTTGATTTCCTCCGCCGTCTTGGATTTAAATATGGCGACAAGGCGAATGTTTATCTACTATTTCAACTGAATAATTTTAATTTATGATTTTAAGATCTCTAGAAAATGTCTTTTAATATAGTTTTTGTTTGATCCCTCTGCGGCTATTAGAAAAATGTTATCTTGGGAACAGTTATAACCCCCGTACAAAATATAATTTATTTAGGATACCGCATTAAATAAAGTAAATTTTAGCAAAGTCTCAACTTTACGTTTAGCGAGTTTTTCGATTTTAGCCTTGAATGTGAGCCGCATCCATATTAAAGCAATTTTAAAATTTTCAGGATGTTCAATTAATTAAAAAACTCTCTCTAAAAGAGTTCGTTATTATTGCAAACGAAAAGTTTAATTAAATTCGCGTTGCCAATAAACGACGCGTCACCTTTTGCAAACGAAGTTTTAATTAGACATCTAGGAGATTTTAAATTTGCCGATTTGACATGACGATAGAGCAATTTTACACTGAACTCATGTAAAGAAGAGAATCTCTATAATCCTTATGTTTGAAAATTTTAATTGCTATTACTCATTTAAGGTTGACCTCATGGGCAAACAAATCTGTATTTGCATAAGAAACCCGTGTAGTAGTAGTAGTAGATGGGCGGTCGTAGGCCTGGCAATTAGGCCCCATAATGCAGACCTATTTTTTGTTGAATATTCTTTAAGAATTTGTGATAGTTGTATTTCTTTGGTAATAAGATAATAATATGCCGGTGATAACCTGATAATCAAGTTATTTTTATGAATATTCCCAAAAAGAATGTTTTTGTCAGGATTTTGGCATGTTTGCGGAATATTACCATCTTACTTACCATTATAATTATAATTTAGTTTAATGTCACCTAGGTAGATGGTACTGAAATCAATATGTTCTCTATGTAGCAGGTAATATTATTATACATATAAGAAAGTTATTTATTTAGGTAATATTTTGATAAGTAATCTCAAGTAGTACCTATATCCATAGGCTACTCCGTAATTGCATTTTAGTGGAAGACTAATGCAGATTTGGTGTATATTCATGTGGATATAGATCCACTTCATATCTTAGGATATCCAACTCGTGGCCATCTGGACATGTGTTGAATCATAAAATCATATCCATGCAATTGTAGACGGTGTATATACTATAATTCTTTGAAAAAAATGTTCTGGTCGTATTGTAGTTATGTTTCACGTCACGTTTCTATCACATTTATATTACCTGTATGATCTAGATCTTAACTTATTGCCGGCATGTGTTAAAGGGTGGTCCTGCTACATGCGAGACTTGTATCTAACATCCCTACCCTCACAGAGGAACTTGGTCTAGAAGGTAAACTATTTCTTCCCAGCTGCTCGAAGTTATATGTGTTTTGACCTGGAAATCGGTTTGCTGTTGGGGGTTTTCCACACTCAGAATGGTGAAAGTCCAGCCATACAAAGTGCCCGAAGTCTCATCCTTAAATGCACCGTAAGCACTTGATCGCTATTGGCTATCTAATCCATTCATTTTCTCTCTTGATCCCACATAAATGAACAAAGAGGAAGCATGAATTAGCTAAACTAATCCGAATATTTTTACGGTGCATCTGGGGGTTAGTCTTCTGCTTTGGAATGTTCCCGCTGCCCGAGAATGCAGGTCAAATCTTTTGGCATCTTTGCTGTAGAGACCTCAATTCGGAATCCCCGGCCGTCCACCATGTGAATCTGACAATTTCTCCGGTCAACAGTGCCTGCTTCTACCTCGTTGTTGTTACTCTATGCACAACGCCGACCACATAGCTGTTGAGAAGTGGGGGGCCGCCAACCAACTCGTGGAATCCTACGGTTTTATGTGAAGCAATGTGTACTTGCCGAGATACGATCCTGCAATGTTCTGTTCTGCAGGCCAAGACGCCGCACCGTGTCAATAAGGATGTTTGTAATTTAACTTTCTAATGTATATGTTATGTTAATAAAGTCTCGTATTAAGTCTTTATAGCAGTTTTAACTGTCAAAAATCGCAACTTGGGCCTAAGTAACAGATTTAAAAATAAATTCCCAATGTGCATAATGGAGTTAAATGTAATTAAAAAAGAGAGTTTTACCAACCAAAAACTATTGGATTTTTGGCCTCCTCCAATTGTTCTACCACTAACTGGTTTCAGACACAGCTTGTCCACCAGTCGGGCTTTTTACTATGAAGAATTGATAGCAACATACGAACTTTATGAAAAGTTCGTAGGCCCGACTGGTGGATGGACTATGTCTAAAAACAGTCAGTGGTAGAACTAGTGGAGAAGGGCAAAAATCTAATAGTTTTCTGTTGGTAAGACTCTCTTTTTTATTTTTATTGGCCCTAAGTGTTGCTGTGTGCCAGTAATGTCAAATAGGTAATTAATTACGTTTTTGTCCTTATACTTAAGAGCTTGAATTTGAACACTTAAGAGGGAGAAAAGCCTATTTTTTATAAATGCTACGAAAAACTTAAGTAAATTGATTTTTTTTTTGCAACATTATTTTAAGGTCTATTTATAGTACTTAAAATATTAGTTTTGTGTGTAATCCAAAAAGACAAATTCCCAGTATTAGCCCCCAATTGACACAAAATTAAATTTTAATTTTCTACACTATCCATTTCATTGTTTTTATTAAAATCGATAAAGTTTAAGACTATTTTAAACACACAAACAAACGTCAGTAACCTGTTTTAAGTCAGTTCTGTACAAAAATTAGACTATTCAGACAACTTGAGGTCCTTTAATACTGAAACTTTAACAAACAATTCTGGAGTTGTTTTAAACTTAACTCCCAAAATGGTAGGGTAACAGTTTTGTATTCTATCCCCAATTTAAAACTTAAATTGCATATTACTAGTTAACTTTACTATATAAGGGGTAATTTACGCTTAAATATTTCATAGAAAATCAAGTACAGAATAATTGGCAAATAACACGTAATCTAACCCACTCAAGCCTTAAAAACTTTTATCTTTTGTGGTTAACAGAAAATACTAAACCAGTGAACTTTCAATGCCGTATGCAAGACCTCGATGAAACCGTTTTCTCATAAAATATTCCAATTTAATGACATCTACTCAAACAGAAGCGGCACCAAAACGAATTTTAAATGAGTTCCTGAAGTAGATTGTGGAAAGTGAGTCGAACTTCGCCAGCAAGTGGCAACTCCACCCTGTTAATTTTGGCAAAAACTGCGCTCGGCTCAGAATAGATTATGCTATACAGAAGATTGTGTTCCAGATTATTTGTGCAGTCTATTTTAATTTTCTTCATATACGTTATATATATGCGTCTATCATCATCATCATCATAAGCAATCACTCGATAACGAGTATGATTTTCCTCTATTCTGTATCGACGCTATCTGTTGTGTGGTTTTTGATGGCTACGTAAGCCAATTCTCGAGCCGCACACCCTTCCACAGTCCTGTCACACCCAGTCTCTGGCAGTAGCCGAGTGTTGTTGGTCATCCATTCTTCCATTTAGTTGCTCCTTTCTACGTTCTCTCTTTTCGGTCTCTAGTCTCCGCTGTTGCTCTTCAAAAGTTTTTGCTCCCTCGTGGACTGTTCGGCGCCATGAAGCCCTATTGTTTGCCGTGATCTCAAAGTTGTTTATATCGATGTGACCCTTCATCATATTGCCTTTGAGGACGTCTTTGTACCTTTTTTGTTGGCCTCCTTAATTTCTCTTTCCGTCCTTCAGTTGTACATAAAATATCTGCTTTGGAAGACGTGTTTCGGACATGCGGATAACGTGACCAGTCCAACGAAGCTGATGCTTGAAGATAAGGGCTTCTATACTAGTTGTTCGGCCTTCTTCTAAAACATTTATATTTGCTCGTCGGTCTTGCTATTTGATTCTCAGGATTCGTCTTAAACAACATTGGTGATATTTTTCTAATCATTTGATATGCCTTCTGTAGGTGGTCCATGTTTCGCATCCATATATTAGAGTTGGTATTATAACTGAATTGTAGACACGAAGCTTGGTCTCCGCATTGACGTCGTGATTGTTGAAGACTCTCTCCGAAAGCCGTCCAAACGCTGCGCTAGCACATTTTAGGCAATGCTGTATTTCTGCGTCAATAGTTGCATTTGATGATAGGTGGCTCCCAAGGTATGAGTAATGTTCCACGTTCTGCAGAGAATGCCCATTTATGAAAATGTTTGGAGTTTGGGGATTCGTACCTGGTTCTGGTTGCTGAAGAATTTGCGTTTTAGCAAGATTGATTTCTAGGCCAATGCTTTTGTAGGCTTGGTTAAATGCGTTGATTACCAGCTGTAGACCTTCCTCTGTATCGGCCATAATGACGTTGTCATCGGCGTACTGCTGTTCGATTACCGAGGTCGTCGAGATCTTAGTTTTTGCTCGAAGTCTGCCTAGGTTAAGTAGGCCACTGTCGAATCTATATAGAATTTCCACTTCTGGCGGTAGATGTTCCTCAACAAGGTGAAGCACGGCACCTAGAAATATAGAGAATAGGGTGGGCGCAATAACATACCCTTGTTTAACGCCTGTCTATATCTCCCGATATAACCGCCAAATATCCTTAAATAAAATTTTGGTAAAAATTCGGAGAAAAATTTATTAAATATTTTAACTTAAGGAATGCCGCAATCAAGACACCTACAAACAACCAGTCATCAGACTTTTTGAAAGTCTTTGCCTGGGAATCTATGCCAGACTTTCCGTATCAAGGTATTAATTGTGTTATCATTCTGAACACAGCATTCTAACAAAATTCTGATAGCTATAATTAACTAGCCTTTGTGCTAACTAACTCTTCTTCGAGTAAATGCTGACATTGCTCCGAAATGCTAATTAACCTACGTGGTAATAATCATTTAATTTACGTATGCGTGTGATATAGTTACTCTTATACTTACGTGAAGCTGACCTTACTAGTTTTTTATATTGTAGTTATTTATTTTTTATTAATAATCAAAATTAACAATTTTTAGGACAACTTAAAATCCGTCAAAGATTTCTTTTATTTATATAATCAAAGCTGTCGCGAACTATTACTCAGACCCACAAGACCTATTTGTGAATTGAAGATTTTCCAACCAATGGCAAATCCTACAAATTATATATTTCATTTATAGGTACATGCAGACCTCCTTAAAAATTATTTTTAATTTATTAAAAAACTTTAAAAGATTTATAGGTTGCATAAGAATCACCCGCAAAAGACTTTAAATCAACAACTCAACCTCGCTAATAATAGCGTTTTAAAAATATTCTTCGAAACTTTAAACTTTTTTAAAAAAACTTCTTCCTCCTCGTCATAAAAAAATTGTCTTTAAATTTGATTAAACTTTACTTTTATTTCACGTTTTTGACTGTCTTCTGTCTTATGTTCTCGTTTCTGGTGGTGTGCTTCCGCGCCATTAGCTTAATTTGTAAGAGTTTTACTGATTAATATGTATATTTTTAGCAATTTTGTAAAATAAATCTTTTAACGTTTTTTAATAAACTTAAAATAATTTTTAAGGACGTTTGCATGTATCTATAAATAAAATATAATTTGTAGGATTTGTCGTTGGTTGGACAATCTTCAATTCACATATACGTCTTGTGGTTCTAAGTAAAAGTCCGCGACAGCTTTGATTTTTTTATAAGGTACTACCCAGAAGTAGGTAGGCAGAATTATTGTTTAACAATATTCATACATGATGGAGCTGCACACCACTTAACCAAACAAAACAAAATAATATAATCGATGACGAGAAGAATTACACGTCTTTGGAAATTTTTCTAAAATAAAAATGAATATCCTTTTTTAAAGCTGAGCTTTTAAAAAATAGTGCAACCACACTTTAAAATATTAATTTGCCTTTCTTCCAAAGATGAACATGCATTCGATAAACGCCCTACATATATTGTATATTTTTTAGTATCTTTTTAGAACCATTTAGCTTAGATTTGATTATATACACAATTGACATAGTTCGCCTGTTAAAATATTTGTTCCCCCTTTTGTATTAATTATTTTTATATTTTTTATATTTTCTTACATTATTTCTAATTTTTTTCCAAAAATTCCCCAGTTTTCACTTGTAGTATTTGGTACTGAAGATACCTCTTTAGGCGAAACCGGTCTACCGGACTCCCTCCAAGGATAGTATAACGGCCCTGCGCTAGCAATTTCCGAAAAAATGCCATAGCGTTAATAACTCTCCTAATCCAGTTGCAGTGCAATAAACTTCTCTTTGCGCGAGCAGGCTGTGTCAGGCATCAGCAATAGATTTTTCGTCTTTGGCATCATGAGCCTTGCCTTGTTGCACATTTTGCGATACTTGGCCCCTTATAGTATCTAATAATTATATGGGGGGCAGCGATCTAGTAGGTGTTGGGTTAGATTAGTGTTTACGAAAATAGTACAACTGGTAGCTAAAATAGTGTTTTTTTACAAGAGTTGATATAAATAACTAGCGCACGAAGTGATTTAAAAACGCGAGTAAAAAAAGCACAGTTCAGCCATGAGTTATAAATACTTTTTTGATACCTTCCTCAAAAAATCTAAAAAAAAGGAAAAACTTACAAAATAAAACTCGAACCGAACATCCAGTGAGAGTTCGCCACTTTTTAATACTGTAAATCAAGGGCGACCGGGTATGACAAAACAATGGTTTCTATGGTAACCTTGCGTCATAGCCCATTTTAATTTCTTTCATTTCATTAAAATGGTTCTTTTGTGAATACTTGAAAAACACTTTTTTTTTTAATTTAAGTAAATAAACTATGCGAATTTTGTTTGGCACACGTGATCAAAAAAAAGCTTTATGCAATTGTAAGAAAAAAAGTCATGGTTTGGTTATTAGCAAAAAGTTAATTGGATCGTGTTTTTAATGAAGGTATAAAAAAGGTATTTTGCATCAGTGACCAAAAAGGCCTTGTTTTTGTTATTTTCGGAAGGTGAGTAAAATCGTGATTTTGATAAAGGTTTTAAAAATTACTTTAAAAATTATAAACTTTTGCATTAAATATGTATCATATCGTTCAGAATAAAAGTAATAACCTTCTTCTACATGTAGAAAAAATTCCGATAAATTTATTTTTATGAAAACTATGAAAAACCAGCAACAAAACCTTTAAACGATGTGAGAAATTAAATACCAATAGGCCGTCAACTGTAAAAATTTATCCACATCCCTCTAAATAAAATATCGATTTCCCATTTTGCGTTCCCGCACCTTTCAGTTTATTTGCATCGCAGATTTTTCCTAAAATCACTGTTAAAATGGCAGATTATGGCATTCGATTTGCAAAGTAAGTATATTTTAAAACTTTATTTTCACCCTTGCTCAATTACGTTTATATTTTAATATTCACAATAATGTATGCTGGACTTTGACAGTTAGAATGCAAGTTACTCGCACTTATCTGAGAGCTCGTGCGGAAATACATGACCCTCCTTTAAGATGTCGGTATTCTTCGGGCTTAACTATTCAATTTCCAAAGAGACAAAATATCCTACAAAACTTTCTAAGCTTCATAATTAGACATTTTTAGAAATAAGATAGGTTTGATTCAAATTGGGCAATTGAATTAAAAAACTCTTTTGAAAATACATCAGCTTACTTATGTATTTCATTATCACACCAAAAGTAACTTTCATGTGAAGGTCATTTTGACCTAAGATAAACTTTGAATTTGGTTTATTTTATTTTTTGTCCGCATGGTTGATTAGCTTATCTTAATGATTATTGCCAGCACTTTTCCAATTTTTGTAGTTCTCTAACTTTTGAGCTTTCCTTCTTAACTTATAATATTATATTAATCCGCAAAATATGTACCTCTATGTAGTGACGTCACATGTGCTAAAGGCAAAATTGTCCTGAATAATGGCCAATAAACAACTTGACAGAAAATCCCGAGTTTTTTCCGAAATTTTGTAACTTTAGGAGAGAAGGAAGAACTGGCTTAATGAAAAAGTTTTGTACTTTTGTACTATTATGATATGAGGGACTATTAAAATCGTGAAATTTTGACTTTTCTTAATTTTATCAAAAATGAGTTGATTAATTGATTGATTCGTTTGTGAGTGGCACTGTCCACTGCGACCACATTGGGTCTACTGTGGCTCACTCTTAACATTTTTGTTGCTACAGAATATTCAGCCCCTTAAAGAGGCTCGCAACTTGCTTTAGTGAAGCATCATTCAGATCCAGTCCGTTGATCTGTGGTTTACCGAAGATACGTTGACGCTGACGTGCAATGGCTGGACATTCACACAGCACATGTCTGGCCGTCTCATCATACTCCATACAGAGCCTACATTCGATGTCCTCACTTAGACCCATTCTGTGTAATGGTATTTTCAGCCAGCAGTGTCCGGTGTATAGACCAACCATTGTTCGGATGTCCTGCCTGGTGAGCTCAATGAGTTGCCCGGCCCTCTTCCTGAAGGGTTCTTTAATGAACTCTTTGGAATGTGCCATTCCCGGCAATTCTCTCCAGTATTGGGGGAACAGCCTAAGAGAGCAGTGTTGATTTTCTTGCATACTATTCCAAGGGCTGGTTTGGGGCCAATAAATTCAAAAAATGAGTTACTAAGGAACCAAAAGATGTAAATCGACGACAAAAAAAGTTATCTGACGGTCTGTCGGTGTATTGTCTGTCTGTATACACGATAACACAAGAACGCCTTAACTGACTGACCATGAACTAATTAACTTTTGGGTAGGGTGGTGGGGATTAAAGAGTGGAAAAGGAGGCTAAAATATTTAAAAAAATTTTAACATTGGACCAAAAGCAAGTAGCGATATACGGTTTTCAGATTTACGTTTCCACGATTGTGGACTATGAATTTTGTTATAAGGTCCAAATTCGTGGGAGCTTTAGTTTCCGAGTTACTTGAGAAAACGTTAAAATATATAAAAAAAAATCATTACTTTAGAAGTAAAGCAGCTATTGATAAGTCGGTTTCAGATTTTGGTTTTCGTAAATATTCCCCAAAAATTTTATTATAAAGTTCAAATCTTTCAAAGCTACACTTTTCGAGATATTTTTATTTCCCTTCAACATAAAATAAATGATTGTATGGTCCCACAACAACAAGCAAGCTGCAAATAAGTACAGCTTCTGTGATTTCTTCATTTATTTGTGCCCACCCTAGTTATAGCTACTATCAGCTTTATTTATTTTGTTATTTTGGTACGATAAATGTATATTTATCTATTTACTTTTTTTATGATGGACTATCCGTGTTTTCTAGCAGAAATTTTTAAATAACTCGCATTAACCGTAATCGTACTGGCACTGGCAATCCCTATACTTATACCTAACGCATTCAAGCCAAAAGGCACTATATTTTTGACTTGTTTATACCATGTTTTGAATGAGGCTCGATTTTATGGTGGATGCGATAGGAGAACAGCTTGACTGCACTCGTTGCGTACGTCAGGATGGATGTAACTACAGCCACGCACGCATCGATTGCAGTAAGCTGTTTGGCCCTCGCCTCAACCATAAAATTAAGCATCGTTTGAAAAATGGCGTAAATAAGTCAAAAATGTAGTTCCTTTTAGCTTTGTTTCGAATACGTTAGAAAGTACACGGATGTGTTTAAAAACTTGTAACGTTTAAATTTTGTTGCTAAAAGGAACTAGTATTACAGTTTTAAAAATCTTATAGTTCCTTAACAAAATAGCGCGTCTGTGTATTATTTCCTTTTTAATTTAACTTGACTCCCAATGTACTAGTCTAACGCATTCGCCAAATTAAAAAAAAAGTTTGAGCGTAAGAGATTATGTGGGAAAATTTAATACAATTAATATATATATTTTTTTTTCTGTAGTATTTAAGAAACGAATAAAAGAACACAAACTTTGTAAATAATTTTATTAAAAATAAAACGTATGTATATATGTAATAGCAACGATAGCAAATCATATATAGCTTTATGACGGAGTGGGGTTCTGTCTATTATTTTTTTTTCCATTGATGCAGCTTCTATGTAACATGGCAGTCAACCTGAAACAGAAATAGTATTCTGAAACTTTGTATTCCTTTTTTTTTTTCTTATTATTTTCATCTTACTTATTTTCTCACCTATTTTCTTTTCTATCCGTTCTCCATTTTTCTTCTATGCATCTCGTGTCGAAGATCTATTATTTTGTGCCTGAAAGAAAATAAAATATTAATTAGTTAATATTAACTAACAGAAATTTATTTGCCTAGCCGTCTATTTTCTATTCTGGCTATGTTAGTAATATTTTGTCGCCTATTACCTACCAACCTTAATCTAGGAACATTTCTGTTTGCATCACTTCTTTACTGTTCTGCAACCCATTCTCCATTTCCATTTTTCTATTTTCTATTTCACGTCTATCTTATATCTACCGAGATCTCTATTTATCTTATGTCAATCCTAGAACATTTTCTATTTTGCCTAGCTTATCACGGAGTTATCTGATGACTCATAGATCATTTCATAGTTTTCTACCTAGAAATAGATAAATAATTTAATTAATCTGTCATGCCTAACTATTTCTATCACTATTTTATTAATTTTACTTCGGCCTACCTTCGTGTACGTTATTGATAATCCCTAGTAATTTTCTGGGATAGTTTTACGTCTCTTTTAAACAATTTTGCTGCACCACTCGACCTTTGTTTTGATTTTCCTTATGCCTACGTTTTCCTAAAATTGAACTGATTTTTAAGCTAAAAATAAATTCAGTCACCTGTGTGTTAGTTTGGAACTGAAAATTTGCTATGTTGCCACCTTAGTCAATATTTCCGAAATATGTCTTTGGTAATTTGTTTTAACTTTTTAAATTAATTTATTATCTTTGTAACTTGTGTTATTTTAATTGTCCCAAACCATAACTTTATAGCTTGGTCAGTTTTAATTCTTTTCTTTGGTGTATTCTAATTATTTCATAACTGTTCTCAAAACTTAGGGAAGATTCTTTGCTGTGCACAATCTGAAAGACTTGCATTTTTAATGTTTAATTCTTGCACTCATAAGGGTTGCCATGTCCATTGGCAAAATATTTTTAGGACTATCAATTTATTAAAAGAGAAGGCGCTTTATACGTTGACTGTAAACTTAGACGTCATAATTTTCATATTAAATGCACAATTTGTCAAATATGGGGAAAATTAATATTGTCTTCTTTATTTGATTAACCTTATTCAAATCGGTTGTTGCACTTCAAAATAGGGGTCCTGGTATTTAAAGATCTGTAGCTTATATCGGTCGTTTCATGTAGCTAAATCGCCCATGGATTAGTTGTCTTTTTATGCTTCTTTCTCATTTTTATAAAATGTTGTCTTGTCTTTGTTGGACTTTTAGGACCTTTTCAGTAGTTAACTTACTTTCTGATAACTCTTTCATTTTATGTTACTGGAGTCCTTTTTCCCCCTTTCTGTCCTATTTTTGTACATATATTGCTGGTTGTTAGAAAAGGACAAACTGTAAGATTTGTTTTAGTAAAAGTTAATTTACTTTCATTTGTTAATTATGATCAAATGGTTTTGGAGTGCGCAGCACAGTGTTTTTGGAGGCATTCAGAACCAACCTTTAAAAAAGAACACACGATAACACGTCATTGGTAACCGCTAGTTCGAGATCTTAATTTTTATTCTGGCTTTATTTTCGCAATCCTTAGTGGGATTTCAAATTAAGTCATCTCAAAGTAATTCTTGTATTTGGGGCTACGTTTCTGAGAAGATATTTTGTGCGTTTTGCTGTTTTGGGACCAAGATTGATCGCATTGTTTGCGGATTTCTGTCGGACTTACCACATGCACGTGACTGTGTTTCTTGCCCTCCAGACATCCTATCGAGGTAATTATTAATATATATTTTATTAATGTTATTTCAATTCAAAACTTTTTGTTTGTTTGCAAGTATTTTTTTTTATCATTATTGTATAAGTTTAGTTTCATTAATGCTATCTTGAAATTTTATTCAAGTTCTTATATATATATTAAAGGCTCTTTTTTTTTCCTTGAACTTAAAATATTAATACTTTGCTATTCTGCTATTTTGAGTTTGCTAAATAAGTGGTCTCTCTTTCTACAATAGGGCTCAAGTGCCAGTCTAAAACCTAGCCTTACTCTGAATCAACACCTGAATCAACCACCAAGCCTACCCTGTCTTTTGGATCACCCTTTTGTATGGGGCTTACCTGCTCTTCACAAGGACAGTGACCCTTATTCAGCTATTTTGGATAAACAGATAAGTTTAGGCTTAATAATTTATCACGCTGATGCGCTTCTGCAAGACTGCGATACTGCAAAGACTGCCTTGCGCTACTGCGAGACTGAGTCGCGCTACTGCGAATCTGCGTTATTCCGCGCATTCATTTTAGTTATAGTTTTATTATTTTCTGGTTTAATTATTTGATACGATTTATTGATTCTCCGTGTGAACCGAAAGTGATCACTTGAGGGGCTTAGAAGGTACATAACAGTATGATGTGCTAAATTAGAATAACTTTTTTTTGGTTCAACTTATTTAACCTTTTTCTTTCTGCCTTTTAAGGTACCCCCACCCCTATTTTGTAGATAATTTGGATTATATTAAACTCATTAAACGGGTGAATTAAATTTGCTTCTTTTAAATTTCCCACAAATTATAAATCGTGTTTTGGTTAAACACCTAAAACAAATAGGCAGCTTTTCCAATTTAGCTGGTTTTGGAAAAATTGGTGGCGTCCACTAAAGTACATTTTGTTTTCTCCCACTCCCAATCTCCAAGACCGAGCAACGGGTAATAATAAAAAAAAATGTATTTGCATCCCGCACTTTAAAACTTTTAACTGTTTAATTCAAAACCCGATTTCCTTAATCAAAGATAAAACCACAATTTTTTTTTATTACATAAGCAAAAAGTGCGTCGCAAACTAAGTAAAAGTACTTGATGTTGCTAGCTAGCGAACATAATATTTTAGTTCACGTCAAGGAGAAACCTATCGCGTGGGTGTGCGAGACGGTGACTACGTTAAAGCCTATACTTTCGTGTCTCTTTATATTTTTTTCCTTTACTCTATTGCTTGGTCCAAGAAATATGGCCCGAAAAAACCTATAACTTACCAGTTTTTATATTCAACTTGAATTAGCAAGGATTTATTAGCTTATACTGCGAATTTTTAAACAAAAGTGGTTAGTTAGATAAAACACTATCAAAATGTGTCATTGTTACAACGCCTTTTGTATCAGAAACTAATTAAAAAAATAAATCACCTACCTTTTTTATAGTAAAAATTAGGATCGTTTTGGCTAATAAATTACAGTGAATAGGTAGATAAATAAAATACAACCACTTAATAATAAAGCGATACAGTAACGATTCCTTATAGGAAGCACTTAAATTTATTAAAGTTTATCTAGACTGCAACTAGTCCGTGATTCCGTTAAATTTATTAGCCTAATAAAATTCAGAAGTTATGAAAGGGACAAAAAAATGTTCATTCGTTTTAAACTATAAAGATAATGATTTAAAATTGTAAAAAAATTGGGAAACTTACCTTGCTTAGAGTGCCACATCTTCGGCAACTACCATATAACTATGAGATACTATAATGGCCCAAAGGTCAAACGTTGAATTAAATACGTTTTCAATACAATTCACTTCTCGGTTTTCATGAAGAGATTTGAATGCGTTTTGACCTCGATTTGAGTTCTAATGCATTTTGAGATTTTTTTTGTCATCTTTACTTCTTTGTTTATTTTTTTTAAAGCCAATAAATTTAGAACAAAATAATATACTTAAAACAAAGGTCTAAACCCCCTTTTTGCCGAAATATTGGAAGTGCTAACGGCTTATTATTGGTGTCATCGGTCCGTTCAATACAATACACGTTTCCATGCAGTTGGATTCCAATACGAATTCAAAAAAACGACATTAGACACTTAAAGTAAATATTTCAACGCATCGGTATCGGTATACGTATCGCGTTCGAAATAAAGCCAAAATACACTACATTTTTGACTTGTTTATGTGATGTTTCGAACGATGCCCGCTTTTTTTAAAGGTGCGATGACAGACTGTTAACAGCAATCGATTCGTGCATTGGGATGGACGTAACGATACGTTCATCACTCCGTATGCATCGATGTCTGTCAGCTTTAGTGTGATCGCATCCATCAAAAAAGCGGGCATCGTTCGAGACATGACATGAGAAAGTCAAAAATGTAGTGTATTTTGGCTTTATTTTGAACGCGATACGTATATCGATACCGATGCGTTGAAATATTTACTTTAAGTGTCTATTGAGCTTGGGCAGGGCCAATGGAACGTGTTGCTCCACACAATACCGAAGAAGGCGCGATGCGACGGGCGGGTCTCTTTTTTTCAGCAGTTCTGCGGTCCACGTTGCGCATAGAGCACCAAAAAACAAGAAGACGTCACGATTAACACTGCACCGAAAAACTTGCAGAACTAAAACGTAGACGGCCCAAGACCCGCCAAATTGGGTGGACGAGATCCTTACGAAGGCCGGTGATCCAAATAAAAGAAGACCTGAACTTATCCGAGAGCGGAACTCTATGGGAAGCAACTGAAGTCCGACAGATTTGGTTGCAGGAGATGTGAAAAGGTAACCTAAAAAGAGGTGTGACCTGCACTTTCGGGTAGCGGGAACCCCACCAAAAACGAGATGCAAGCCGGCATGGAAAAAAATACCTGTGTAATTGAGTTGCGTTACTAAAAATTGTAAAGACTCATTACATAATTGTGTATACAATAAACATGACTGTGTTAAAAAATGTAAAAACTCGATTTTTTTTTCGTAAAACATGTAGTCACCTTTCAAAAAGGGTGTAAAGCCGGCGATTCACAGTGTACTCTTACTATACGCAGTCCAAAGATCTCTGCTTTTGACAAAGAGGTCTCAGGCGAAACTAAGCCCTCGCTGATAAAAATGGTTGATAAATTTACATAATAAATTATTGGCTACCGTGTCGCCATAGTAGATGCGTGTAATTTTACAAAAAGATTGTGAATTTACCTTACAACATACACCTGACAGTGTATATTCACATTAATTGTATTTTTCCTAGAATCGATAAAGTTTCAGTAAGTTAGTAAGTGGTGACAGTAAGTGGTAGTAAGTAGTAACAAAATTCTGAAATGGAGAGTTTCAAAAACATGAACAAGAAAAAAATGTTTTGGTCTTTTACAAAATTCGAATCTGATCTGTACTACTAATAAATTGTGTAAAAAAAATATTTTAAAAGATGTTGAGTATGTTTTATACCTGATTGTGTAAAACAGGAATACAATTTTAGTTACATAAGTTAATGCACACAGATGTTTTTCCGGTACCATTTATAACGACATGAGGTATCGACGTTGTTAGACTGGTTTTCTGTTTCAAAGTTTTCGGCTTTGCTAAGGCGCCACCTTTAAAGCTTTCTTATTTATTTTATATTTTTACAATTTTCTAACAAATTTATAACAAAAATACGTAAAGTGTTTTTTTGAAAAGCGTCTTTTATACGATTATAGCGTATCCGAAGTCCCCTTCGCGTTTGCCTGCGGCGAATAATAAAGGCCAGAGTCCATTTTTGGCCGAGGTAATACAATAATATTGTTCATAGTCCAAAACAGAACGTTTAAATTAAGACGTGCCGTCCAAACACGATCATTAAAACATAAAAACCTGAATAATGACAAAGTAGAACAATTGGACTTTGATCGTTACTTGCCGCAACCACCCTTCAATTTAAATTATCGGTTAGAATTGACTAAAATATAACAGCAAAATAAATGTGTTTTTCGCGTGCTGTAGAAAAAGGAAAAACACTTTACGTATTCTGTTTATGACAGTAGTTCGTGCTTGTGTAGAAACGGGGCCTTTTCCATCTTTCTATTTTGCCAGGGAAAAACCTTATCTGACCGTATAAGCATCCCTAGGCAATCATTGGGCCGTTATCGGAGACTCTCTCCTCTGCCTTCTTTCATATGTATGCATGTTTCAAGATGTGCAAAAGATTTCTGTTTAAAAATGCGGATGGAGAGCTCTTTACTATTGTAGGTATATACCCCATAGAGCTCTAGAGAGCTTTATAGGTACTAGGTTCAAATCCTGGTCAGCGGAAAAACTTTTTGTTGATTCATTACCTACATTTTTAACCCTCTACGCCAGAAAACATGTTTTCCTTAAATTTCGATTGTTAAAAATATCCTTTCTAAAAATAAGTTTGGCTAGAATTGTCGTCTAAAATAAATAAAATACTATATATGCCATCCAAATAAGGCTATAAAAACCTTTCTACTTGCTAACAAATCAAGCGGCAGAAAGGATTTTTAAATAGCTGGTTAAGACTCACTCGACAGCGCAAGCAGAGAACGCTACACTATTCTAAAAATATTGGGTACAATTCCTTGTCTTGCCCAGGAAAAATTTGTTTTTGATTTATTACCTATACTTTTTGCCATAAAACAATTTTCAGTATTATAGATATTTATTGCGTAATGATGATTGATTGAAGAGCATTTTTAAAGGTATACAAAAAGTTGATTACATTTTATTTCTTACGTTTTAAATATTGATCAAATTTTTCTGACAAAGCTTTTATTTAAACTTACTTTTAATTTAAACTCTTTGTTGTAAAACAATACTACTTTACGTTGTTATATTTAAAACATTAGAAATGTTATTATCTTAAACTGATCTCATGGGGCTGATAGATCGAGTGTGATTTTTTTATTCCTGTGAATATACTAATTTAATTTACATTAGCCCTAAAGTCGTTATTAATTCTTGCAATTATACTTATCACTTCAGTTTTCTAACTAGCTTAAAAAGTAAATTATTCATGTTTAATTGCAAGATATTTTTAAAGTGTCACTTAATAAAAATCAGGTTGTAATTTTTTTTATTTTAAATAATAATAATAATATCTTCTTTGTTTGCCATGAACAATGTAAATGTAAATTACATATTCTTAGTGCCTAAAAAAAGAAAAAAGAAAAAGAGTCGCTCTAAGAGCGTTTTTCAAACTAATCCAAGATCTTTAAAATATACAAAAATTTAAATAATAAATAAATAATTACCCGTTTATAAAAATTTGATTTCTGCTAAATATAAATAAATAATCTAACAATTACAAATATTTTACATGCTATAGGTTTTTTGTTTCAAGGGTATCGAGGGAAAACCTTGCATGAGACACCCGGTTCAACCGATCAATCCTCCAGGGGGCTGATTCTTGAATTTCGTAGGAAAGATCGCACGGGAACGGTCCTCTCCCTGATATTGACCAATAATTTTAATTGACCAATAATAATTGAAGCGATCACGAGTTATCAAAAACCTATCTGACCACGACTGAACCTCACGTGTATCGAAGGAACTTTCCTACACTTTCATACACCTGTCACCGGACCAAGTGAATGAGCGCTATTGAAAAACGACAATCTGGTCAGCTTTGCGCGTGCACCATGCAAGCTCGTCAGCTTCTGAGCCTTCTTATTGGTCGAAACGAAGGATGTGAACGTTCCCGTGCGACCTTTCCTACGAAATTCAAGAATCAGCCCCCCAGCCCAGCCTAATGGCAGAGTCACTGCACTTCAGCCATTATTGGCTTATTGTGCATTCTTTGATTCTACTTTAACCACTCCATTAGATTTATTCCCTGTACGAGTTTGTACAGGGTCGTAATGGAACAGTTCATAGTGGTTATTGGGTCTAGTTCAACTTCCCCATAGGGTTATACTACCCATGTTCGGTCACCAGAGCCTCGTCTGTCTTAGACAAGGAGCATCACGATAAGGTGAGGTTTGCATCTGGATATGAGAGGCTGCATCATATTGAGGAAAACGCTTGCTGCGAGCGCAGTCTCCATTTGGTTTGAGCAGGATCTGAAAGCTACGTTACATTCCCATCACTATCCCTCACACCTCACACATGCTATAGGTAATAATACATGCTATAAGTAATAATACATTAGAGAAATATGCCTTATTTTTGCTTTAGTCGAGTTTCCTGTTGGACTTCATTATTATTAGGTATTTTTAAGTCTTTTTTAAAGTTGACTAAGGACAAGGTTTTGTATTTAAGAAGGTGTTTCGGTAGTTTATTTATTAATTTTGGTGCTTGGTATGAGAATGGATGTTGGACCATGGTGGTTTGATGTTTGGGAACAACTGTAAGTAAGTTTTGGTTTAGAGTTCCATACCTGTTTTTTAGCTGTTTAGTTTTTATGAAAAGATAGTTGGTAAGTTCAGTTTTAAGAACTCTTACAGTAAGAGTTGCGAGATTAAGTTCGCGTCGCTTGTTCAGCTCTAGTCTTTTGTGTTCTTTAATTTTATAACTGATTGTTAATATTTCCTTATTCCGAATGCAAATCTAAGGCAGGAGTTTTGTATTCTCTGAATCCGATTGGAATCCAAAGTAGTTAAGGCTGGATCATACAGACCGCTTCAAGCTACTGCGAACATAGGGCGGAAGAAGTCTAATTTGCCAGTGTACGTACATGCAGAGACACCGCACGCCTATCAGTGAAGCAACCAACACTCAGGCTTCCGATCGCCATTCGCTGCCCTTCGCCGCCTTTCGCCGTGTATATAGTACGCCTCTAACCACGGTGCTGTGTGGAGCGTAGTCAATGAAACCGGAATTTGGTCAATAAATACGCAAATTTTTATAACATAATTTTCTTATTTTTTGTCACTGATAAATAAGAGCGTTTTATTGTCAACTGCTCAGATTTATCAGTGACGACGTGTTACAATGAAAATAATAAGGAGAAACAAAATAAAAGCAAGTTCTCAAAATAAAATAATACATTCTAAAAACCAAATGTTCGAAAAGTCCTCCTTGCTTGGCTAGACAATATCCGAGCCTACTATAAAAACCCCTTCTAACGTTTCCAAGCATGTTAGGGGTGATAATTTGAAAAGCTTCTTCAAAAACAGATAGAAGTCATTAGGAGCAAGATCGGGAGATCGAGCTGGCCATAAAATAGTTCCCCGTGTACTTATAACCCGATTAGGAAATACATTATCAAGATATTCCCTAACAAGGCCAACATTGTGAGCGGAACAACCATCTTGTTGAAACCATGTTTCACCAAATCTTACACCTAACAACTGCCTAGCAGTTGGAATAATGTGCTGCTGCAGTAGATTCAAGTATCTAGAACCATTCAAATTGCAATTGCCGTTAATAAAAAATGGCCCAATTACGTGTTCCCCTATAATACCCCCCCCCCAAACATTTAGTTTTTGGGGATACTGTGTTCTTACGTCAAAATACAAATGCAAATTTTCCCTCGACCAATATCGAACGTGTGTTGGGTTATGACGATTTGACCATTTGACCATCTGCACTTTTTCGGCAACTTCGTAGACATCCATTTTTAGTTTTAAAAATGTATTATTTCAATTAAGAACTTACCCATCTGTTTCTCGAGCAAGGCAGAAATAAAACAAAATAATAAAAACAAAATGAATTTCCAAAAGATAACACTGCAGCGTGCTTTGAATCCACCTCGGTCGTACGGCACGGAGAGTAAATTGGACTTGATTCCCCCTATGTTCGTAGTAGCTTGATGCGGTCTGTATATACTGTATAACAATAGAAGATACGAGATATTATTAGAGATTCACACAAGTTGTAAGTTCATTTTGTTTTTATGAGAATACAGTTAAAAGTAGGTTTGACACAAGTAATTGACGTGTTTGGTAAATTTAAGGTTCGAGTAAATCCACAGTTCTAGGTGGGGCTGGGGAAGGTTTAGACCGTTCAGTTCGATTTGGGTGTTCTACTCGACATTGTCATGCTTTTCTTTGTTGCCAAAAAACATCACTTTTGACTTATTGGAATTAAGCGCTAGTCTATGTGCGGCGGAAATGTCGTGGATGATTTGAAGATCGGAGTTAACTTTATCCTGAAGATCTTAAATAAAGTTTTGATTATTGTACGGTATGGAGAGATAGCACTAAGAGTCATCAACATAATTGTGAAGATTACAGGATTTTAGAAAGAAATAAAAATCTGAGATATATATAGGGAGAAAAACAATGGGGCAAGTAGGAAATGTAGGATATACTACTAAAAGTTTTTACAAACTTTTTAAAGATAAAAAGAAATCTTTTATTCTAAAACTATGCATGTATATTCTCCTTATCTCTGGCATCTGTGGAGATTTTTCCACTTATCTACAACGCAAAAATAAATCTTTTGTTGTTTTGAATTACTTAAGGCTGACATGTAAAACCTCTGGTCCTACGCTTGCTGCGAGCATGGTATCCATCTGGTTTTTCTGCAGGTATGAAAGCTACGTTTTATTCGCATTACTTCCCATACGTGCTATAGATAATAATAGATGCCTAACGTAATAATGCATACTATAGGTAATAATATATACTATAAGCAATAATATATGCTTGAGGTAATAATACACGATATAGGTAATAATACATTAAAGAAATATGCCTTATTGTTTGCATTCGTTTAGTTTCCTGTGAGAGTTAATTATTTAAGTATGTATTTTTGAATCTTTTTCAAAGTTGACTAAGGAAAAGCTTTTGTATTCAAGTAGGTGTTTAGGTAGTTTATTTATTAATTTTGGTGCTTGGCATGAAAGTACCGAGTACCATACCTGTTTTTTAGCGGTTTAGTTTTTATGAAAAGGTAGTGGGGAAGTTCTGTTTTAAAGACTTTTACAGTAAGATTTGTGAGATGAAGTTCGCCTAGCTTTTTAAGCTTTATTCTTTTTGGTTCTTTAATTTTATAACTGATTTTATCGTGTTTCCTTATTCCGAATCCAAATCTAAAGCAGGTGTTTTGCATTCTCTGAAGCTGATTGGAATCCAAAGTAGTTAAGGCGGGACCACATATTTTGTCACAATACGAGATATTATTAGAGATTCACATAAGTAAAGTTTAAGTTGTGAGTTCATTGTGTCTTTATGAGAATACAGTTGCCTGTTATAGGAGGTTTGACACAAGTTTGCGTCAATCCACAGTGCTAGTTTTTTTGTCTCATTTTTGTGAGGAAGGTTTACCAACCAACCAACTTATTGAAATTAGGCGCTAGTCCATCTGCGGCGGAAATGTCGTGGAGGATTTAAGATGGAAGTTAACTTTATCCTAAGGATCTTGGATATAGTCGTCAGTAAAATTGTGAAGATTATAGTATTATAGAATAGAGTGAAAGTCTGAGATATATAGAGAAAAAAACAATGGCGCAAGAGGGCAATGTAGGATATACCACTAAAAGATTTACGCTCATTTTAAAGATAAAAAGAAATGTTTTACTGTAAAACTATTGCATTTTTATTCTCCTTATCTCTGGCATCTGTGGAGATTTTTCCACTTTTGTACAACGTAAAAATAAATATTTTGTTCTGTATTACTTAAAGCTGACATGTAAGCCTCGAAATTCATATAGGTAAAAATAGGTCCCAAATAGAAAAGTCATATCAGGTTTTTCTTTTACACTTTTTATGTAGGAAATCAATCTTGGGAATCCTGGTATAACATTTAACCTACCCACGTTATAGTCAGCAAATAATAAATGATAAAAGGAAAAGATATACGGAATAAAAAAAGTATTTCGGGAAAATCTTGCTCGATATGTGATGCCAAAATGAGATTTTGATTTTCGTAAAGGTATATAAAGAAGAGAAAATAATTTGTTTTTTCGTCATATTTGCTAGGTTTTCTTGCAAAAAAATTTGGATAATAACCTTGACTCCGGTAGGAATTCTGGCAACGAATAAGCGTTGACTCGTATCGTTCCTTTGTAGCATTTAACTAAAAAGTGTAAAAAGTGATAGCCTAGCCCACGCACCCTAGACCCCTTTTTGAATTTTGAGAGAATGAACTATTTTGAACGAACAGTGGCAGTGTATTCCGTGTCTGTTTTTTTTTCGAAAAAAACGCAATAAAATAAAAAAAAAACTTCTCTAAATAATATTTAAATAAAAGTTTAGCTAGAACATCCGAAGCTACGAGCTGAGACTTTCTCGCCCGATTTCCCATACAAAACAGCGCAAGAATTATTTCCACTTTTAAATGGAATAACTCACAAAACAAAAACAAGTTGTCAAAAAACTTTATAGTATATTACACACCAAGGGACTAAAGTGTAGCTTTTTATCCCGAAGCGAAAAGTTTGTAGTCCGACCGAAGGGAGGGATACAATTCGTCGAGGAATAAAAAGACATTTTAGTCTAGAGGTTTATATATTATGTTTTGCACTTCCGTATTATTTTTTACAAAAAAATATTACAGAAAAAACCAAGAAAATTAAGGCACTTTATCAAAAACAAAATGTTAAAATAATTTCGGTTAGTAGACAATTTGGACTATATTCCAAGTTATTTGTGGTGTAACAAATGCGTAAACAAAGCTTAGTTGACAACCATATAACTATGATATACTATAATGGCCTAAGTGCCGCAAAATGTGTAATGAAAATAACTTTAAAAAACAAAGAAGAAAATTCAAAATCGCGGTTGGCTTTGAAAATGTTTGGGCCACCAGGCCATAAACCAAAAATCTATTGCGCATGCACTAACAAATCCATGCGTAGTGTCGTAGTGACCTTACTATAATTTAATGACAAGGTATTAATTTAGTGACAGTGACAACGACATCATCTGTTCGAAAACTTCGATTTTATTTAATTGAATTTATTTATTATATTATGGATAAAACATCTCCAATCGCAAGTTTAATCTTACTCGAGGGTTTCAATCCACAAGGTAAACCCGTTACACGAGGACATTGTCGAAAAGTTAACCTTTTTAACGAGGTATGGTTTTGCCATTTTGTTTATGTTATTGTGGAGTTTTGGTGTTTTAAAATTTTGTGGCGATATTTTCTGTGATTGCGTGCGTTATTATTACGGTAGTGTCCACCATTTTAAGAGATTTAATAGATTTGATAGTTTGTCGGTTGCTTTTACTACTGACGCAATCGACGCGCCTGCCCATTACACTCCTCGGGATTTTTTCCAGGCCAACTTGATTGAGAGAGTTATTATCGGTACGCATTTTTCTCGGGAAAAGCAAGGGGAAGACAGTTATATTATCTTATAGTTATATGTTGACAACCAAATTTGTTTGCATAGATCGTTAGATCGCGTCGCTAAACATAAAAATGGATATTGAAGATGCTGCTAAAGGGGCAGTAAATGAACATTTTCCAGAAAAGTCTCGGAAAATCTCTGAACAACAAACAAAGTTTAAAGTGATCAATGAAGATACATTAACAAAAAAAAGTCAACTTGAGAGAAACAGGCAAGCTACTAAAGAGATTTTTGGTACCTCAAGCAGAAGCACGTCAAGATTTCAAATCAAGGAGCTGAGTGACTCTTTGGTTAACTTCGCAATTATTGTAGTGGAGTTAGTATAAACATTAACGTTAATGACAATTATTGCAACAAGTAGGTCATATTTATGTAGGTAATATTGGTGTAGATTTAATATCGCGTTATATTTTAGTATTACATTGTTTTTAATTAAAAAAAAAACATACCTATGTATGTCACTGTTTATATTATTTAAAAACAAAAGATCCAAAGATGTTGGGTGGAAATAACAAAAATTCAAACCTGAAGGAGCATCCCACAAGGAACACACAAAGGACCAAAGCGAAAAGAGAAATAATTAAAAGATGTTTCGCCTTGGGCAACCAGGGTAGGCTCGTCAGTGGTTTGACAGGTCACCCTCTCCATACATCATTAAACATCATCTTTTTTATTTTTGAAGGTTTACGACGTTATTACTTTCATTTCGGTCATTTTCGAACGGTTTTGGGATAGCCGATGTATATTTTTAACCCGGAGTGACAATTTTCAAACACACCCCAGTTTACTCAAAAACGCGAAGCGGGGTTTAAGGCCATTTTAAGCAAATGTAATTTTATTAAAAAAAAAAGAAAAACGCTTTAACAATCTACTGGCTTTGTTAAAAATCTTGAAATAACTCCAAATTAAAAAACCACCATAACACTTTTTCTTCCTATGTAAAGAAGCCGAAATATACAATCAATTTGGGATCTTAAGCAAATAATATTTTATCAATTATTGTATTTTTTGTCCCGTCCAACCCAAAAGAAAAGCTTTACTGGTTCATGGTTCACAATAATTTTTAACGTATATGTTAACAACATGCTTTCTCTTTTAATTGGAATGCCTTTTGTTTAGTTTTAAAAAGCCCTTATAAAGTATTTTTCTAAGAAATTGAAATACATGAAAGTAAGAATTTACTAAAAATGAACTTTTGGTTTTTATTGTCCCGTTCAACCCAAAGTTTAAAGTTTCACTCTATAAGCTCTGGATACAACCTATTGTTTTAAACTATTTTATTGCATAACCTATGGTTTTATGAAATTATTTAATCTCTATATCATGATTTTAATCATAAAGAAGTCACAGCTGGTTTTTCTAGTAATGGAAACTTTTTTGTCCCGTCCAACCGCTTGAAATGCCCATTTAGTCAAACCGTCCGAACATTCACCTTTTTAAAAAAATATGTCTTAAATGTGATGTGGTAAAAATGTTCCTTGTAGCTTATAATACCTATTTCAGATTAAATTTATGGTTCAAGAAATTTTACACTAAATCCTTAAAACGAATTTTGCTTTACATCTTCCTTGTTCAAGGCTTCATTTTTGACAGTCACAGAAAAACAAAACCGCTGAGAAATGTCTTATGTACGTTCACCTCGCATTAAATTAGCGAAAATATATCGTTATATTAGAGAACTTTTGCAGCTCTTATGAAAAATCCCCATTAGGCACTTTATCGCTTAATAACGTGTTGGGACGTAGCTAACATCACGTTATTTTTAAGGCTCCATTTTTAGGTTTTGCACGTCGCCTTTGGTTGGTTTATAGACGACTTTATACGGTATTTGTTATTATCAAGATTTACAAGGAGAATTTATCCAATAATATTTTTCATTTAAAATATCTTATTCTTGTGTTTTTCACCGTAAATTTTATTTATTAATAGTCTTTAAAAACTCGAAAACACAACAAAGAAAAGGGAGGTTATAATAAACAGATCGGAATCACTTATCACAGTTGTCAGTGCGAGTCAATGTTTTACATTTCTAAAAAAATTCTAGCCACAGAAAATGATTAAACAAAAACTGACACCTATTTTGGAATTAAAAAGAACTACTACTTAACGTTTTACTGTCGGCAATCATGACAATTATAAGGTATACGGTATTCATCCGCAGGTAACGTTAAACTTTAATAGTGAAATTGGGCCAAAATGAGAAAGTGCAAAAGGTCCCTAATAAAACTATTTTTAGTCCACCATACCAATATGGTATATTTTGATTTTTCCTAATTTTATCAAAAATGTTTTACTAAGGTTCCAAATCACCTTAATCACACACGATAACTCCAGAACGCCTTAATCGATTTTAACGAAATTTGGTACAAAAACCCTCTATCGGCTGATCATGAACTGATTAACTTTTGGGTAGGGTGGCGGAAGGTTGAAGGAGGGAAAAGAGGAATAAATATTTAAAAAAATTATAACTTTGAAACAGCAAGTAGCGATATACGGTTTTCAGATTTATGTTTCCATAAATATTGACTACAAATTTTGTTATAAAGTCAAAATTCATGGGAGCTTTAGTTCCTGAGTTATTTAAAAAAACGTTAAAATATATTAAAAAAATCATAACTATGCGGTTTTCAGATTTTGGTTTTCGTAAATATTACCCAAAAGTTTTGTCGTAAGGTTTAAATCTTTCAAAACTACAGTTTTTAAGATATTTTTATTTCCTTCCAACCAAAAATAATTGATTGTATGGTGGAAATCTTGCGTTAACGTGACTTGTATAAAACATGCCATTTACTGCATCTTTTACGCACTTTTTGCACAAAATTCACAATTTTTGTTTTTTTGGAAAAATAATATTCATAAACTCGAATTTCTGTTCATCTTTTTTCAGAAAAGATGCATAAACTTTTAAAAATAAAAATATAAAAAATAACAAAGTACGATTATATCTATTGTTTTGATCCAACTCTTTGATCACGCTCCCGCAGATCTCTACCCGTGATCCATGATTTTTAGGAACTGTTTGTAGATAACTAAAGCATGGCTTTTTTGGTTACCGATGCAAAAAAACTTTTTTTTTGATCACGGGTGCAAAAAAAGATTTCTGTCCGTTTTTTACCCAAAGTTAAAGAGAACTAGCGGAAAATAGTAATATTGAAAAAATCTAATTATTCTTGCCTAAGGACTAAGTCATTTCCGCCAGTTTTCACTAAGTATTTACGAGAAAATCACTTAAGAATATCGTCAAAATATTAAATTGTCCAAGATCAACAATGAACGTCACCGAGTGAAAAGACACATCGCTATGGAAACGATTGTTATTTCATTTACCAGCCGCCTTGATTTATAGTGTAAAGATGTTGTGTTGCGAGAAGTTCTCTTCGTTCCAGATTTTTAAAAGTATTTTCGTGTTTTGCTTAGATTTTATGATAAAGGTATTAAAAAAAATAGTGTTAAAAACTCGCGGCTACCCTGTGCTTTTTTTACTTGCGTTTTTAAATACCTCGCTGTGCTCGTTATTTAACCTAACGCTTGTAAAAGAAGCACTATTTTAGCCACTAGTTGTTAAAAGTACTATTTCGATTGATCTCGGATCGCTTGGGAGCAGTTTTTGCGCGTAGATCGAAAACGCTATCAGAAATTCAATAAGGTGATCTTTTAACCCGATTACCTACAGCACGAATGAAATGAAAACGAAACGTTTTTTCAACCGTGTAGAAATTTAAAAAATCTATTAATTCGATTTCAAGATATTAACGAAATAAAAATCCACGTGTCACAATATTTCTTTAAAAAAAAACGATTTTTGCATTGGTCCATATGACGAGAACTAACCACGGTCTAGTCCGCTTCTTATTGCGTTTTACTTTAATCTTACAAGATTCTGTAATTTTATAAGAAAAAGTCCAAGTAGACTACTTGCAAGACCCGGAGCTTGAACCCTGCTGTCAGAAGCCATATTGATTTATAAGTAACATAGAGTATTTTGCACACAGATTTAATTCACGTCAACTCTCAAGGCAAATTTGTGTGCTGCATTGTTTTGAAGATTTCATAAAACCTTTTCTGCACAGTTTTTTATCCACAATTTTGGAGATAAAAGTATCACTTTCATAAACGCAACTTTTCAAATTGTTTGCTTATATTTCTGGTAGTGTCAAAAAGCACAAACCTAGGTTTACTGGTGGCGCAATTGTAAGGTATTTTTAAATAATTTTATTTTCACGAGCCTTTTATCGCAAAAATGTAAACCAATACTCTTTTCGTCAAAATTTCTGTCAGGCAAAACTTAACCTGAAAACATAAAATTTGACAACAACAGCAATCTAGAACGTTTGGATTTATGTCAACTTTAAAACCTGGTTTTGTTCAGTCAGTGGAATATACTGTGTGTGACATTTAACAGTCAAAGACATGGTGTATAATAGACGGTTATGTTTAAGTTTATGATGACGTAAGAGTGACCCGATTTAATTTTTGAAATTGGAAATGTTGGTTATTTAAAGTGATATCAAGAAATCAATTTTACCACTAGTTTTCGGATCATTTCTACTACAAAAGAAATACAACTTGTATTTTTGCTGGAGACCCTCTTTAATTTCAGAACTACAACAGCAAAACAATTCCCTTTTCTGTAGTAATCCATATCCAGATTTGGGTATTTGTTTATTAAATTTTTCATAAAATTTTCTATAAACGTTCGTTTTTCTTGTCCTTATATTCTTTCGGGTAGAGTGCGCTAAAACTCAAGGCACCAAACCTGCTGAATAAATTAAACGCGAGATTGTTACTTAATATGCTGAAGACATTATGCTAAAGTTATGAAGTGCGCTTCAGGGAAAACCTCCCTCTCGTAAATTTTGTTTACGGCAGAATTAAAGTTAACCCTTTGTGTCTGTCTCGGGAGACAGGTTTTTGAAATTGGCATACATGAGAGACGCAAAGCTCGGATTTTTAGGTAGGTTAAAATAAAACTTTTCAATTTTTGATTCGGACAGTTTCCACTCGCCGTTATATTAATCATAAAAATTATTAATGGCTAAAACCAGAAAAAAAATAACATAATTTAACACTCAAACGGCTCCTTTAGCGCATAGTTTAAACCCCCAACTTACTTAATCAATCAATCAATTCTTTTATTGCAATCAAACCATTGTTTACTGAATTAGTGTAGTAAAGTCTTTGCTTTTAGACTTATTATATCATCCCGAGAGAGAGACTTAGCTGTCTTGTACTTACTAGAAACTAGTTTCTGTCCATTTGTTGAGATGTTAGGCTTGAGGGTTCTGAATAAGTCCCAAAAATCAATCTACCTTCGTCGTCAGTTGACAAAACACTCATCTGTTGGTTTTATTTTGATATCAATTATGCTTGACTTCCTTAAAGGGCCTTACTTCATCTCTTACAGCTGGGCCATATCAATTGTGAAACGTCTTGCCTGTGTCTGTGTGCATTTTTCGTCTGTAAGTTCCATCTTTTTTATGATTTATACAAATGGCTGTGCAGACTTCAAAAGGTTAAATTTCGATAGATTTTATGTTACGTATTCGAATGAGGCTATTATCTATTCTCGTACGACTCGAGACTGACCTAAAAGTACAAGAAATATAAAATAAAGGAGTTTTGTATTCGTTTTAAAGAGGCACACAAACATTAAAGTTTAGAGAGGTTTTTGTCGGGGATCCGTATGTTACCTACGCGAAAGCTGTGACTCACCTGGATTATTTAGGAGGGCTTTGAGGGCCGGAAAGTGGTCTTTTTGTTGGCAAAAATCCGTGTTTTTCTTTAGGTATTTTATGGTTTTTCAAAATAAAAGTGTCAAACACCAGCTGACCGTGACGTTTGGGACGACGTTATTAGGGGGGTGGTTTACAAAAAAGTGAGATGGAGATATGCCAACGGATCAGGGTGTAAAGAGGAAAAGGATACTTCCGCGGAAGCATTCTTTTCCCACACTTTCAAGAATACAGCCCCAGATTGTCATAGGCGAAATCCTGGGAGTAAACAGTGACTAACTTCACGTCACATAACTGTGGTTTACAGTTGTAAAGTACGTTACTGCTTAGTCGTTTTCGAAAAACCCAAGTGTCTGCACTTATTGTTTATTGTTTCTCCCAAAAACATAAAGTTCACTTGGTCCACTACTATTGCAACCAATGCCTTTTTGATAACCTCTATTCGTCACGTGAGCTCGCTGTCTCGCTGATAAAAAAGGAAATCTGCCACAAATTTTGTTGTCTTTTTCTGTCCTAAGTTGATGATGATGACGTCCAACTTGATCCTGTCGCATTCGAAAAGCAAAATTTGGACCCCTGCCTCCGTCGATTTTTGCCTAAATCAGAAAAGAAAAAAAAAAAGAAAAGAAAAACAATAGTAATGCGTTTTCAGCAGCACCACCTGACTAAAAATAAGCCATTAGCGACTGTAGTTTTTGCACTTCTGAGGTTCTTGATGAATCATTGCCCGCAGAAAGCTTCTCTTCTAGCGTCTGAAATTTCCTGCAGGGAAGGAAGCACTTCTTTTTCCGGCACCGTTTGGAGTGCCACGTTTTTAATTTCTTTTTCACGAATACCGAGAAAAAAGTCAAGCCTATGGTGACATGTGCAAGCTGAAATAGAATCCGCATAGGTCCCATGGGAAAAAAAGTCTCGTTGGAAAGGCCAACATTTTTTTTTTTTAACGTGAAATTCACGGAAAATGGCTGGCTAGCCGATCTATGGTAAATATTTTCGATTATTTTTTTAAAGTGTTTTCTTCCAGTATATTTCAAGATTCAAAATTTCTGATTCTGTGTTTTTCTTTGTGATGCAGGCTGAGTGGACCCCACGTCAACCACCTTTACGCATTGGATGCATTGGAGGTATTAAGTGGCCTGCAATGCGAACTGTTGCCCTCAGGATGATTTAAAGTAAATATATGCTGTGTGTGTAAATTGTTTATTTTTGCCCAGGTAAGAAATTATACTGTATTTTGTCGTTTTAAGTAATTTTTAGTTTTATCGTCCGTGGTACCCACTACACTATAGCGTGTGGGCTTGTAAGTCCTCTTTATGCTTTTTTGGCGTGTGTACGTTGTGTGTTAAAATCAAACAGTATTTTTTTTATCTTACTGTCTTACTTGTTATTTTTCCCTGTGTAGATTACATGTCAGGTGTCGAAACTAATTTTTTTTTTTTGGCTTTTTCGCCACTACGTTAAGGAATTTTTTTTCAAAAATATTGTAACATTTTAAATTTGCCACTAAAAGTTACTATATTTTATGTATAGGTAGTTAAAAAAAATTATGGAATAGAAAGACTACAAACTAAAATAATAAGTAATATTTTGTGCTACGGTGGACGCATCATCTTTACTAGCGCATTCATCAAAAAGTAAAAATAAAAGAAACGAATTAACTTTATGCACTGTGATATGTAAGTATATTTTTATTGCTTAAAATGTCTAAAATAATGGTTACAATACCTCTGTTCGTATAATTACAGATTAATCATCTTACTAGTATATTTCTATTCTGGCCTATCTTTTGTTTCTCAGTCATAGCTCAGTTTACTCCACAATGACATCTCTTGTCGACACATTCATTATCTTGGACCTAAAAGTAAATTTATATTACGTTAATTAATAATAATTTATTTAATAATAAATAACTGTTTAATATCTCTGTCTATATTCTGTATTATAGTATTATTTACCATAAAACCCAAAGTAAAGGCTCCCAAAATGTTTCTATGAACTTAATCCTTTTTCTATGAACTTCTCGTCTTTGCTAGACCTAAAAAGCAATTATTTTATCATTAAACATTTATCTAGTTACCGATGTATCTATTATTTTCTTAAGGTTTAAACCGTCAATTACTCACCATATAGTCTTGTTTTCTTCGTGATATTCTTCTCTGTTCTATCTAGCTTTAGAGAAATTTTTCTATGATCTATTTTAGTACCTAGGCAACTGTATCTGCTCAACTATCTCCTCCATAACTAAGGCCACCAATTTTATAGTACTGACTGTCTTAAATAATTAGTAACGCTTGTTGTCCTAGAACATCACCTGAAATAAATACAAATAGTTAACTTACTTACCTATTTTTATTTTCTTTCTTATCAATAATGCTATTTTGATTAACCTGGTACTCACCTTATTATTATCCAATAAGATTCACATTATAATAGTCTTTTAGCATTGTATGTCATTCGCTTCAAGTCTTGTTCTTGTGCTATCTTTACAAGTTTTCTATGAACTATTATCTATCCGCCTAGAACTTATTTTGTCTATGAGTCCTCCACATCTTTGTTAGAGTTCGCCTATTACATAAGCACGACTTATCTAGTCCATAGACTAAAACAAGTAAATAGATTGTTATTTTTCTCCTAGTTTAACTATTTTTCTATCCTAGTTATTAGACTTACCTTGACTATTTCAATAATCCTCTTTCATCCTTTGTAAATAAAATGGATCGCAGAGCATGGGTTTGGTTGTTTTTATGGTAGTCATTATTTAAATTTTGCACCTATTGTAAATATTTCCAAAATAATTTCACACCTTTAATTCACGAGTACAATAAATATTAGAATAAAATAAATCGCAGTATGTTATTTTTGCCATTTCCTTTTTTTGAGGTCCTAAATACGATGTTGCCAGTTTATTTAGTATAAAAGTCCTTAGACAAAATTTTATATAATAATTTTTTATACTTTTTTGGAATCACTCTGTAATTAGGATTTATGATGTATTTTTCTAGGAATAGGTTCTTACTTAAGAATTTTCAACATGTAATATCTCATCAGCTCCTTGCCTTATTACCTGTGAAATTTTTCTAATCTGGCAACTTGCTTTTAGCGTATTTCTTGTCTTTCTTTTTTTCTTACTTTCCACGTAAGTCTTTCTCTCTTAAATTGTGCGAACTTTTATGTGGGATTTTATTCCGCAGTTATTCTTTTCCACATGCGTGGAAAAGAAAAGGATAGTTATAATAATCATTTTTCCTTATTAGATTAGTATTAATCCACTTGAATTGAATCTTCCTTCTTCCCCTGCATTTAGGAAATGTACATAAGTGTGTAAATAGTTTTGGGAGATCATCCTGCCCAATTATTTGAGTCAAACGAACTCGATTTTAGTTTCTAAAACTCCCGTTGGTGTCGCTACTAATTTCCGTTTTAGGAGTTTGAAGCGCCTCTTCTGCTTCAAGAGTCACTTTTACGCAGTTGTTCCACTTATAGAAAGTGAAATTTAATATCGACCATTTTCTTGGTCATCTTAGCGGATCCATTTAAATTTCACTCAAAGTTGCAAAGAGCTTATTGTGATTTATACTTTGCTGTATTTATTTTTGTAATTTATTGGCGAATTGCATATCTTCGTGAGAAGGATTTTTGGAACACAAAACTGCATGTTAGCTGACGTGAGAGACTCAGCTCTTGACCCTCTGAACATCAAACGAGGTAATTAAATATCTTTTTCTTTTCTTATCTTGTTTAGTTTTAGTGTATATTTTATTTTGTAGGTAATTTTAGTTTTCATAGTTTTTTTCTTGCCAAAATAGTTAAAAACTACAAAGTAAAGTAGATTACGTGGTCTGGTCAGCCATTTTGCAGTAACATAACGACTTAGAATTATTGTTACAATTTGTTGTAAATTTGATATTATTTTTTTTTTGGGGCTATTAATTATTATAAGTTTAATTAAACTAACGTTAAAAATAAATTAATGTTTTAAATTCCAAGAAAAAAAAAGAAATAAATTAAAAATAATAAGAGTGCATTAGTTCTAGTTTTGGTTGTTGCCTACATTAGCTGAATTTTGTAGGGTTCTTTCACCTAGTGGTTTTTCCATCAATTTTACCACTCTCTTCTCAATTGGAAACTCATCGGAGCTGGACTTATTGGTTTACTTCCTATACCGACTTACAAAGGAGGCTTTGTGCAGAACACCTATTGTCTTATCTAATTGGCTAATAAATAGACCATCACAGAAAACTCGAAATGATGACGACATCACGACACTAAGGAGCTTTTGGTATGATCTAAACGATTTGGAAATTATAGTTTTTGATTTTTTGTATCCTCACTTTAAGTGGGTACATTTATTGCGTAAAAAAAAATATCAACCTTTTTTTTTTAGGGTATTATTTTTTTTTTTAAAAAATTATTTACCGAGTCTAAACTTTATTAAGTATTAATGCGCTCTGCGTTCGTCTGTAAGCCATTTAGTGATCACTATGCGGTAATGCGTACGGTGGTTTAGTTTTTTTTTCCTTATAATTTTTTTTTACAACTTTGGAATTTTAAGTTTACTAAACTTATAGAAATCCATGACCGATTAATTTAATTAACAAACTTCACCGAAGGTGCGTTGTACTTTTGTATAAAAATTTAAAGGTTCTCAAAAAAATAAAACTCGGCCTATTGTTAAATATTGACTTTTTTTTTATTTTTAAAGTTAGTTAAAATGAGAAAGAAAATAACTCGATTACTTTAAAAATGAATCTTTATTCACAAGTAATTATTTAATTTTGCCATTTCGTAACTGAGAGGACAATACTACTACCAACAACTTGTAGTTAATTACTAAAAGTAATCAAAGTTGACTGTGATTGGTTATATTGTTGCCTAAGAGGTAAGTGAATTATTCGTTCCATCTCGTGCATTTATTTATTCCAAAGCTGGTTTTATTTAGAGCGGAGTTCCTCTTATTTCCTAAGGAGATTGGAGAAGGTCTGCTACTTCCTGGCGCCGTTAATTTTTTGTGTGCTCCTTTATATAACTTTATTTTGAACCCCCCCCCACCGCTCTCAAACTCTGAGCATACGGGCAAACGCATCGCACGCACTTGGCAGCTCCTAACGTAATAAAATTCAGCAGGATTTGGAAGAATTGAAATGAAATAAAGTTCACTTTCAATTTAATTTTATAATATCTTGTGAACGAATGAGCGTGTGGCAAATTTGGCGCCCAACGTGCCGCTCGAAGCGCAGTAGATTCTTTTTTTTTGAACCATTGAACTTTTTCTACACTGAGAAAAAAATTTCGCATTATTTTTTTTTAAACTTTTCAAAAGCTAACCTTTTGTCGCAAATTAAAGCCTATGTTTACAGATTAAATAATTTTACGCTCATGCGCAGTAGGATTTTTTTTATATATATTTTGCCCTTGAGTTTCCCCTAAATTTTCCTGTAAATAACTTCTAGTTGTAAATTATATTCTCTTTGATTAATTTACTTAATGTTCTACATGGTTTGAGTTGCGCAGTAGTGTATCCCTATACGCATGCGCAGTATCATTTACCCCCTGTCCTTGATTTAATTCGCCTGTTTCTTGCTGATTAGTTTTAAATTAATTAAATCGTGTTTCTTTATACCTTACTTTTACTAGATTTGAAGTCTCGCGCGTGCGCAAAAGCTAACACGCTTATTAATAAAGATATTCAAGTGAAACTGTCACTAATCGTTTTTTTTATAGCAACGCAAAGTTGTTTTAAAAGGAAACAGCAATATTTTTGCAATTTTTGACGCATGCGCAATACTATTTCTGCATTTAAACTTATTTTTACTAAAAATAAACATTTGCCTTTAAGTGTTTGTATTTTTGTTTGTAAATAAAATTAAATTTTTAAGATTTTTTTTTGTATGCGCAGTTGCCTGACTTTTTGTTAACACGCGGGCGCAATTAAAATTTTGTGCGCAGTCTATTATCACGGGTATAATTTCAATTCTATTTTTAATTTTATAAATTTGGCTTTCATAAAGGCTATTTTAAATTAGTTTGTTCGGACTTAGTAGTTCTTTTTGTCGGTGCTTGTGCCTGTGTAAATAAAAGATGGATTATAAAATGAAAATCGATCACTTGCGGAAACCTGAACTCCAATGGGAGTTGAAGTTGCGCGGTTTACCAGCTGATGACAACGCTACTAGAGACCAAATGAGGGCAACACTTCGGCCATTGCTAAAACTAGAGAGCAAAAGCAAACTGTTAAATTACCCAAGAGCCAATCCTACAGAGCGCGTCAACAGAGTTCTTAAAAGAATGATTAGATCTTATATTTCTAATGGGAATCACAAAACATGGGACGAAAACCTTGCTGCTATCGCCTGTGCTGTAAGAACTTCAAAATCAGAGACCACCAATTACAGCCCTTATTTCATCAACTTTGGCCGCGATCATAAACTTTTTGGTACTGATTACGATGAGACCATTAAATTAAATTACCAACCTGGATCGGACTCCAATAACTTAATCCAGGAAAGACACGAAAAATTCCGTGAATTGTATGCAGAAATAGCGAAACGTATCCTAGCCTCACGAGAGCGAAACAAACATCGCTATAATTTAAGAAGACGCCCTGTACAGTATGCTGTCGGTCAAAAGGTTTGGCGCAAAAACAAAAGCCTCTCCGATGCTACCAAGTTTTACAGTGCAAAATTAGCACCAGAGTTCCTTGGTCCATTCGTCATAAAACGAAAAACTGGAAGCTGGACATACCAACTTGCTGATGAACAGGGAAATTATAAAGGAGAATGGCATGTGCAAGATCTCAAGCCAGTCTACCCACCAGAACCACCGGATCCAGGCATAAGTTCTGATTCCGAATAGAATAAACCTTTACGCCTATTTTTGCTATGATTTTTGATACCGAGACATCCTATCTATTTATCTTTCTAGTTTTTTTTTACCTTAACTTCTCTAGTTTGTTTTTGTAAATATTTAGCTTTCTACTCTTTATTACGTACTAAGTATATTCCTTGCTTTTGTTACTTGATTTTTTTTTAAATTTAAGTTTCCACATCGTCCGTAAATTATTTTAGATAATTTCCGTCCTTTCCTTGGAAGGGGGGAGTTGTAACATTTTAAATTTGCCACTAAAAGTTACTATATTTTATGTATAGGTAGTTAAAAAAAATTATGGAATAGAAAGACTACAAACTAAAATAATAAGTAATATTTTGTGCTACGGTGGACGCATCATCTTTACTAGCGCATTCATCAAAAAGTAAAAATAAAAGAAACGAATTAACTTTATGCACTGTGATATGTAAGTATATTTTTATTGCTTAAAATGTCTAAAATAATGGTTACAATACCTCTGTTCGTATAATTACAGATTAATCATCTTACTAGTATATTTCTATTCTGGCCTATCTTTTGTTCCTCAGTCATAGCTCAGTTTACTCCACAATGACATCTCTTGTCGACACATTCATTATCTTGGACCTAAAAGTAAATTTATATTACGTTAATTAATAATAATTTATTTAATAATAAATAACTGTTTAATATCTCTGTCTATATTCTGTATTATAGTATTATTTACCATAAAACCCAAAGTAAAGGCTCCCAAAATGTTTCTATGAACTTAATCCTTTTTCTATGAACTTCTCGTCTTTGCTAGACCTAAAAAGCAATTATTTTATCATTAAACATTTATCTAGTTACCGATGTATCTATTATTTTCTTAAGGTTTAAACCGTCAATTACTCACCATATAGTCTTGTTTTCTTCGTGATATTCTTCTCTGTTCTATCTAGCTTTAGAGAAATTTTTCTATGATCTATTTTAGTACCTAGGCAACTGTATCTGCTCAACTATCTCCTCCATAACTAAGGCCACCAATTTTATAGTACTGACTGTCTTAAATAATTAGTAACGCTTGTTGTCCTAGAACATCACCTGAAATAAATACAAATAGTTAACTTACTTACCTATTTTTATTTTCTTTCTTATCAATAATGCTATTTTGATTAACCTGGTACTCACCTTATTATTATCCAATAAGATTCACATTATAATAGTCTTTTAGCATTGTATGTCATTCGCTTCAAGTCTTGTTCTTGTGCTATCTTTACAAGTTTTCTATGAACTATTATCTATCCGCCTAGAACTTATTTTGTCTATGAGTCCTCCACATCTTTGTTAGAGTTCGCCTATTACATAAGCACGACTTATCTAGTCCATAGACTAAAACAAGTAAATAGATTGTTATTTTTCTCCTAGTTTAACTATTTTTCTATCCTAGTTATTAGACTTACCTTGACTATTTCAATAATCCTCTTTCATCCTTTGTAAATAAAATGGATCGCAGAGCATGGGTTTGGTTGTTTTTATGGTTGTCATTATTTAAATTTTGCACCTATTGTAAATATTTCCAAAATAATTTCACACCTTTAATTCACGAGTACAATAAATATTAGAATAAAATAAATCGCAGTATGTCATTTTTGCCATTTCCTTTTTTTGAGGTCCTAAATACGATGTTGCCAGTTCATTTAGTATAAAAGTCCTTAGACAAAATTTTATATAATAATTTTTTATACTTTTTTGGAATCACTCTGTAATTAGGATTTATGATGTATTTTTCTAGGAATAGGTTCTTACTTAAGAATTTTCAACATGTAATATCTCATCAGCTCCTTGCCTTATTACCTGTGAAATTTTTCTAATCTGGCAACTTGCTTTTAGCGTATTTCTTGTCTTTCTTTTTTTCTTACTTTCCACGTAAGTCTTTCTCTCTTAAATTGTGCGAACTTTTATGTGGGATTTTATTCCGCAGTTATTCTTTTCCACATGCGTGGAAAAGAAAAGGATAGTTATAATAATCATTTTTCCTTATTAGATTAGTATTAATCCACTTGAATTGAATCTTCCTTCTTCCCCTGCATTTAGGAAATGTACATAAGTGTGTAAATAGTTTTGGGAGATCATCCTGCCCAATTATTTGAGTCAAACGAACTCGATTTTAGTTTCTAAAACTCCCGTTGGTGTCGCTACTAATTTCCGTTTTAGAAGTTTGAAGCGCCTCTTCTGCTTCAAGAGTCACTTTTACGCAGTTGTTCCACTTATAGAAAGTGAAATTTAATATCGACCATTTTCTTGGTCATCTTAGCGGATCCATTTAAATTTCACTCAAAGTTGCAAAGAGCTTATTGTGATTTATACTTTGCTGTATTTATTTTTGTAATTTATTGGCGAATTGCATATCTTCGTGAGAAGGATTTTTGGAACACAAAACTGCATGTTAGCTGACGTGAGAGACTCAGCTCTTGACCCTCTGAACATCAAACGAGGTAATTAAATATCTTTTTCTTTTCTTATCTTGTTTAGTTTTAGTGTATATTTTATTTTGTAGGTAATTTTAGTTTTCATAGTTTTTTTCTTGCCAAAATAGTTAAAAACTACAAAGTAAAGTAGATTACGTGGTCTGGTCAGCCATTTTGCAGTAACATAACGACTTAGAATTATTGTTACAATTTGTTGTAAATTTGATATTATTTTTTTTTTGGGGCTATTAATTATTATAAGTGTAATTAAACTAACGTTAAAAATAAATTAATGTTTTAAATTCCAAGAAAAAAAAAAGAAATAAATTAAAAATAATAAGAGTGCATTAGTTCTAGTTTTGGTTGTTGCCTACATTAGCTGAATTTTGTAGGGTTCTTTCACCTAGTGGTTTTTCCATCAATTTTACCACTCTCTTCTCAATTGGAAACTCATCGGAGCTGGACTTATTGGTTTACTTCCTATACCGACTTACAAAGGAGGCTTTGTGCAGAACACCTATTGTCTTATCTAATTGGCTAATAAATAGACCATCACAGAAAACTCGAAATGATGACGACATCACGACACTAAGGAGCTTTTGGTATGATCTAAACGATTTGGAAATTATAGTTTTTGATTTTTTGTATCCTCACTTTAAGTGGGTACATTTATTGCGTAAAAAAAAATATCAACCTTTTTTTTTTAGGGTATTATTTTTTTTTTTTTTAAATTATTTACCGAGTCTAAACTTTATTAAGTATTAATGCGCTCTGCGTTCGTCTGTAAGCCATTTAGTGATCACTATGCGGTAATGCGTACGGTAGTTTAGTTTTTTTTTCCTTATAATTTTTTTTTACAACTTTGGAATTTTAAGTTTACTAAACTTATAGAAATCCATGACCGATTAATTTAATTAACAAACTTCACCGAAGGTGCGTTGTACTTTTGTATAAAAATTTAAAGGTTCTCAAAAAAATAAAACTCGGCCTATTGTTAAATATTGACTTTTTTTTATTTTTAAAGTTAGTTAAAAAGAGAAAGAAAATAACTCGATTACTTTAAAAATGAATCTTTATTCACAAGTAATTATTTAATTTTGCCATTTCGTAACTGAGAGGACAATACTACTACCAACAACTTGTAGTTAATTACTAAAAGTAATCAAAGTTGACTGTGATTGGTTATATTGTTGCCTAAGAGGTAAGTGAATTATTCGTTCCATCTCGTGCATTTATTTATTCCAAAGCTGGTTTTATTTAGAGCGGAGTTCCTCTTATTACCTAAGGAGATTGGAGAAGGTCTGCTACTTCCTGGCGCCGTTAATTTTTTGTGTGCTCCTTTATATAACTTTATTTTGAACCCCCCCCACCGCTCTCAAACTCTGAGCATACGGGCAAACGCATCGCACGCACTTGGCAGCTCCTAACGTAATAAAATTCAGCAGGATTTGGAAGAATTGAAATGAAATAAAGTTCACTTTCAATTTAATTTTATAATATCTTGTGAACGAATGAGCGTGTGGCAATATGTTAAAACCCACTGCGTAAATTCCTAAAGAAAAAAATTTGTTCGTTTGTCAGTGGTTTTTAAATAAGATAAAAAATTTGCCTACACACACGCAAATCCTAACTAGAATCTAAGTACTTATCTGACGTTTTGGCAGAAATTCTACTGCCGTTATCAAAGAATTTTATCCTTTTCAAAAACTTTTTTCGATTATTTTTTAAAATATCTGTCAGTTGTCATATAACTGACTGACTTTGACTGATATATATTTCAAATATTAACTTGACAGTTTGGTGCGTCGAAAGTAGCCAACAAGGTATTGGGTGAATTTAGTAAAATTTAAAATCAAAATTATATTTGTTTAAGTGTTTTCGATTTTAGATTACTTTATAAAAATACAAAATTTTTATTTTAAGATATTAATTATTAAAATTATCTTTTGACTAACTTTAAGAAAAAATATATTAGAAACCCAAAGAATATCAATGCTATTTTTTAATTTATTTAAAAAAAACTTTTTGAAAATCTTGTTTTAAAATTGGAAGCCAAACTGTATTTATATCAACTGATATGCTAGCTATGCATTCATCTTCATTAAGATAGATGCAAGCTGCTTCTTTGATTTTTCGTTTAATTTTGTCTGGTTCTTTTTGTAATATACTGGTTTCTCCCCACATTACTCTATGATCATTTTCAAAAGAATGTTGGCAAATTTTAGACTTCTCCCAGTCTCCCCTTCTGAGGTACCCCTTATGGTCATTTATTCTAACTTCAAGAGGCCTTGAAGTTTCTCCAATATAAAATTTACCACACTCGCAAGGAATTTTATAAACGATATTTTTTGAGTTTTGCTCAGCATTTAATGGTTTTGTTTTGGTTAGAATTGATCTAAGAGTATTTGATTTTTTAAAAATTGTTCTAATATTGTAAGTATTAGCGATTCGTTTAATGTTTTCCGAAAAACCTGGTATAAAAGGAATTATTAAATTTGTTGGTTGTACATTATTATGTCTACCTTCGCGTTGTCTTGGAAATTCAATTTATCTAAAAGAATAATAATGTACAACCAACAAATTTAATAATTCCTTTTATACCAGGTATTTCGGAAAAAATTAAACGAATCGCTAATACTTATAATATTAGAACAATTTTTAAAAAATCAAGAGATTATAGACTCTACGTCTATAATACCAATTTCGAAAGACGGCAAAACACGTACACCAATTTTCAGACCTCTTCAGCTTTTCGTTTTCAAAATATAGAAAACCTCTTTAAAATCTCAACCCCTATTTTTACCCCCTTAGGGTTAATATTTTCAAAAATCCTTTCTTTACGAGATCCTGTGAAACAAACAAATTTTCATAACTGTGGGTCAAGTGGTTTGACCTGTGCGTTTATAGTTGATGTTGACTACCGTTCTTTTATTGATATAGATGTGCAAACATCTATTCGACTGGGTTAGGAAAACTGGGAGGCTCGAAAAGAGTACTGGAGGGTTTGCAGCAAGGGTAGGAAGACAAGGGAGAAAGAGCTGTTAAAATGTTTAACAAATTAAATTAATAATTAGGTGTAAATTGTGCAATTACAAAATAATCACAACCATTGCACAAACCACAACGTCTGCACACTGTTTATTTCTCCAACAAACAGGATTATTTGTGTGCCTCGGTTACGCCATGAAAGCTTAATATTCAAACCGAAAATAATTAAATTCTCTCTTAATTTAAATATAATGAGAACCTGGCTAAATAAACAATTTCAGGCTTATTTTGTTTCTGTGTATCAAACGTTGCGGGAACATCACTTTAGAATTAATTAAAATTAAAATAAAAGTAAGAGGTTCACAGCACACAAAGTTTTCCTGTTGGTCATAGAAAGTAAAAATTAAAAAAACCCGATTAAAATTCACAGGTTGTGGTTTTGCTGGAAGAGTATTTTATTTAACATATTTTAAGAATGCTGATTAAAGTATAAAATATAGCTAACGATTTCGCATGCTTGACCTGTAAACTGCTAAGAGTAGGGATTGTTTTTATTTCTGCCAGTGACCTTATCTCAGGAAATGTCAAAGTGATGTTCAAGACGGGAGCTTCGAATGGAAGGCACATTTTGTAAAAACTAACACCCGTTTCCCACCTACGACTTTTTTGTGAGTGCCCACTCACGCGTCACATGATGTCAATATGAAATGTTTTGATAGTCATGTGACGCGTGCGCGGGCACGTACGAAAAAGTAGGTAGGAACCGGGTTTTAGACACGGCTCCGAGACCATTTTGATTTTTTGCGGAATAAGCTAAAACTTTTTTCTAACGCCACTAACTCGAAATACTCAAACATTTAAATCGGTGGCCTTAGAAATATATTTTAGCTTATTCGGCAAAAAATTAAAACAGTGCTCCGAGCTGTGTCTTGGTTTTTACAAAATAAGCCTTCCATTCAAAGTTAAGACAATACTAATATTTAGTTGATTCCAAAAAGTTTGGATATTACATTACCCGTTTTGTACCTCAACTTGTTTACTGAGTTAAGGTCATAACGAAATAAGTTTTAAGTTGTATATGAAAAACATCATAACATCACAATGTTATCAAATCCGAAAATACTAAAAAATCAATAAGATTTATGCAAATTTTGACAATCGCGGCAACAACTTGCTCCCTCAGATGAATTGGAATTTAAGAGTGTGATGGTCAAAACTGGTCATGTGGAAAAAATTAACATCAGAATTGACTGAACTTTGACAGGTAGGCCCGATACCTCCGACATGGAGGCCAGCCAACACCTTCTGTTTTAGTACCCTTTTGCACGTATGCCGCCGCCATTTTTGACACTGTTGACAGATATTACATTAGTTAATTGTCAAAATGGCCGCCACATACGTTCAAAGCTCACTAAAGCGCGAATAGATGGAAGACCTATTAAATATCGGAGGGACCGGTAGGCCATTTTGTAAAAACTAAGATACGACTCGGAGCACTTTTTTTGATCTTTTGCCAAATATGAAAGATATTTTATAGGTTCTAAGAAATCAGTAAGACTTCTCGCATGAAAATAGAACATGTTCCAACAACAAGTCCACAAATATTGGTTTTCTTTATACAACTTTTTACAATTGCGGAGACAACTTGCCGCCTCAGACTAATTGGAATTTAAGAGTAGAAATTTTTTTTTATGTTAGTGACCTTAAGACAAAATATTAAAGTGACGGTAAAACAGGTCATGTCGAAAAAATTACCATAAGAATTGACTGAACTGACAGATAGGCCATTTTGTAAAATTTGATTTGTGTCTTAGTTTTTACAAAATGTGCTGTCCATTTAAAGATCAGCAAATTCTGATATTTATCTGACATCAAAAATATGTGGATATCACATAAGCCCCGTTTTAAACGACACTTCGATGTTACCTGAGCTAAGGACCATCACAGAAAAAAAAAATAATGTCTACTTCTAATAATATCAAAACAGAACCAAAATGTGACCATAACTATCTTCGTCTATATCTAAAATTATCATTATTAAAATTGGTTTTTGGTTACAGCGGTTTTTTTAACAACTTATATCAAATTTCATATTCTATATCATAAAAATAAAAGACAAATTTGTGCAATTAAAGGTTTTGTATACTTTTGTATGCTAAATCTACAAAATCATATTTCTAGAATGTTTTTCTTTGAAGTGAGCAACATTTTAGAAACTATTGCTTTAAAATATTTTTTTTACTTTTGATAATACGCATGCTATTTACCTATCTTCCTCAATTTTTTACGTTGACTTAACGCAAACTTGCACCGTTTGTATACTACTTGTTCTCAGAGTTGGTAGCATTTGATTGAAAAAAACATCTCGGATAATATTACCTTTTTTTAGCGCGGGCACAACCCCTTCAAATAAAGTAGGAGTTTTATGTATAAATTAACGTAATTTAAATAAAATAAAGAATTTGGTACATTTTCGTAATATGCTTTGCACCATTAACTTTTTCAACTATTTTATATACAAAATTTACAACAAATGGTAAGAAAAAACATTATTTTGATCGCGGTCATAAACGCCGTATGTCTGACACATGCAGTAGACATCCGTATTAGATCAATCTTTCAATGCGAGCGCGAAAACATGTGCCACAGTTACTTCCACCTAATCCACGTAACTGCTTCTACTTAATTTCGAAGAACGCCCGCCACACTCAGTGTCGTTCCGCTCATGTTGCTATCTCATTGTTCACTCCATACCCCGTCTCGCACCCTTATCCTCCCACTCCCTCTACATTTCTTGCCTCTCTTTCTCCGGGCCTTTCCGCCTTCGTCACGAAGGACAGTACGTCCTAGCTCCTCCTCTTCTATTGTGGGGGCACCCCACTTCTTCTGCCTCAATCTGGCGTATACTTCACAGTCTCCTATCAGGTGCATCGCTGATTCCTCTGCCCAACCACATATTGGGCAGGCGGAGTCGTCCAACACTCTGATGCATATCAAGTGCTTGCGCAGCCGATTATGCTCTGTTCGGTCCAATGTATTGGGTTTCGGCACCAGCTCTGGCAATTCGTCCACCTTCTCATTCCCTGGTATTCCCTCGTGACCCGAGGCCCACATCAGTGTCACCCTCTTGTCTTCAGCTAATGTTTGTAGCGCGTTAACGCACTCTTCCACTAGGCTACTGACAATTTTTGGTGAACCAAGAGCCTTGAGGGCAGCTTGGCTGTCGAAACATATGCAAATGTCCCTCCTCCTATTTCTGACCTCTGGTAGGGTTGCCGCCATGATAATGGCGTATACCTCCGCCTGAAAGACCGTAGCGTGCTCGCCAAGCGGATAGATTTCTTGAACCTCTAGGTCTTCCGCATACACTCCTGCGCCTGTTGTCTGCCTGGCTGACAGTTTTGATCCGTCAGTGTAGCAGACCGTCGCGTCTCTGTTGAATTCGTTTCAGAATTCTTCTCTCTGCCACCAATCCCGTTCAGGTATTGTGACTTTGTACTTTTTGTCAAACCTCCATGGTTTCGAAGGAATCCCTACTGGCATCTTTAGGAGAGGCAACTCTTTTGTTACGAGTTCCTCGATTGCCAGATGACCCACTCTTCCCCCTCTGCCCTTCCATACGCCCTTGACTCTTCGTCGTAGGTGTGTCGCCATCGCTTCCTTCTTGATCCAAGTTGGAAGCGAGGGGAGACTTAAGATGGATTCTAGGGCTCTAATGAGGGTAGTCCTCATTGCGCCTATTATTCCCCTGCAGAAGGGGCCCTGCAGGCTCATGAACTTTCTGGAAGTGGTCAGGTTTTCTACTACAGGCCACCAGACCACTGACCCATATTGGATTCTTGGTCGTATGATGGCCTTGTATAACCAGTATAGGTTCCTGGGGGTGATATCCCATGTTCGACCGACCACTCGGCGCAACTGGCACATTGTTGCCTGGACTTTTTCAGTCATTGCTGCCTCCACGTGAGTCCCTTGTCCAGTATGAGTCCCAGATACTTAAGCTCTGATACTAAAGTTATGAGTCTGCCGTACATTATAGGAGCTCTGAAATCCTCTAGTTTGCTTTTTCTAGTGAAGAGGATCATTTCAGTTTTTGCAGGATTAACTGATAGGCCGTTCTGTCTGCCCAAGTCTTCTATGATTCTGATCGCCTTTTGCATTCTTTCGCAACAGTGGCGAGGAAGCGGCCAACGACCTTCACCACGCCGTCGTCTGCATATGCTTGCGCGTCGAATCCTTCCTGTGTCAGGCGAGTTAGGAAGTCGTCCATTATAAGGCACCACAGATGAGGAGAAAGTCACATTCACCTTGACCTTGGACTCTCCCAATCTTCCCTATGCTTCCCTGTCTGTTAACGCAGACTTTACCCATTCGGTCAGACATGCTTCAGCTCCTCTTTGCTGAAGGGCAAATGTTATTATCTGCGTTCTTGCCTTGTCGAAGGCTCCTTCCACATCACAAAATACCAAGAGTGCGTACTCCTTGTGCTGGAGGGCCTTTTCTGCCTTGTGCACTACTGCATGAAGAGCCGATTCCGTTGATCTGCCCTCTCTGTATGCGTGCTGATCCTTGTGGAATGGTCTGTTGGTCAGTATTCCCTCTAGAAGGTACCTGTCCACCATCTTTTCCAGTGCTTTCATCATAAGTGACGTGAGACTTATAGGTCTGAAGGATTTAGCCGTGGTGTAGTCTTTCTTTCCCGGTTTAGGGATAAAGACCGCATTGGCTCTCCTCCATGTAGTTGGAACGTATCCCAGAGCTACGTTAGACCTAAACACTCTCCTCGTGTGAGGAAGTAGTGCCTCCAGGCCTCGCTGAAGCAGTGCCGGAAAGATCCCATCTGGACCTGGTGACTTGTACGGACTGACTGACTACGCGGTCTGCCAGCCCCCAATTCGGCGTTGCCTCCTCATCAGGTGTAGCTGGCATTTGCTCGTCGTGCGGATCTCCATCCCCCTAAAAATGTACCTCCAAGAGATGTCTCAGTGACTCCTTTGCGGAGTTGGTCCAAGTTCCGTCTTGACCCTTGAATGAACTTAGGGTTTCCCTAGTTTCGTTGCTCAAGATTTTTAAGAGTGTAGAGGTCTCCGGCAGTGAGGTTATTTCACTGCAGTATGTCCTCCAGCGCTCTCTCTTGCAGCGTCTTACCTCTTTTTTGAACTCTCTCCTAGCCTCCTTGTAATCATCCCAAGTTGCCTGGTCTCTTTTTGCCATCGCCTTGTTGAGGGCCTGCTTGGTTTTTCTGTGAAGTCTGTCGATCTCGCTGTTCCACCAAGGTACCCTCCGTGAAGTCTCGGGCTTTAGGGGACATGCTTCTTCGAAGCTGGCCAAGATTGTCTGCTCCAGATTTGTCACCTCTTGTTCTAGACTCTCCTTCGTGGTTATATCAACTTCTACAGTTCCCTTCCTTCGATCTAGTTCCGCTTTGTAGCTTTCCCAGTTCGTGGATCGTGGATTCCTTTGGAGTTTCTGGCAGTTCTCATACCGAATCCGATCATTACGATAATCGGAAGTGATGACCTCCTTGGTAACTCTCCAGTCGACGATGTCTTGAAGTAACTCTCTTGAGACCAACGTTATATCAATAACTTTTTCCCGGTCCTTATTAACAAACGTGGGCTCCCTACCTCTGTTCGCAATTTCCAGGTTTGTCGTGGTTAGAAACTCGTAAAGGGCTTCATAGGAAAATATTAAATAGGAGTGATAAAAATGTCAATTATTATAAAAGTTACACTGCATTGAAACCTTGAAAATAGCATAACCAAGTAAAATCTTATGTTTGCGCATTACATTCCTTAAACAGAATGCGGAAGGTGAAAAGCATGCGCTTACAGAAAATATCACAATACTGTTCTGGAGAAATTTTTGTCGGTTTCTTAACCCTTGCTGCAAGTAGATAATTTTGTTGGCTGGAGAGGTACATAAAGAAACAATGCCATATGTGATTTTTAAGTAAATACATCTACTTAGGATAATAGTTATTCGTGCACAAAAGTTTTTGCTAAGATATTACAACTATAATTTTTATCTCGGAGATTGTTAACTTTCTTTTAAAATTATATAACTACTAAAATAAGTTGGGTAGAATAGTCTCGTTAAGATTCTCGCTATTGACATTAGATGAAACAATATTTTGTGTTAGCATTATATATCAGTCGTTAAGACTTGTACAGGGTAAAGTTTCGCATCGTTAGATGGTTTACAAAAAATTATCTTTTTGTATGCTAATCATGGCACTCGTCATCACAGAGGCGGAGCTAGGGCGGCAACGATATTTTTTTTTTTAAATGAGATACCCTGTATATTTTGGAAAATTTTAATAGAGCTTTTCCTTCTGTTGTCAAAACAACCTAATATGTTGATTTTTCTTTAACGGTTTTTAAATAAAATGGGAAAATCATTTCCATAAGACCAATGAGTTAAACAAGAAAACGGTGATTCTTTGCCTAAATCATTGATCTTATTTAGAAGGTTTTGTCATTTTATTTAAAAACCGTTAGAGGAAAACAGACTGAAAAGCTCTATCCAAATTAAAATGTCTAGGATCTCTCCTTTAAAAAAAAAGTATTGTCTCCGACTTAGATCCGGCCCCCTTAATAAATGGCGGCAAAATTAGCATCTTAACAGATACTTTTTTGTAAACCATCTAATTATGTTAAGCTTTATCTCTTTCCTTTTTTTGGTTCTGGAAATATTAAGGGGGGCCTCGGATTTTTAGGACATCTTCTATATTAAGTAGAATAGAATCATGGTTAATTGTTTTATTCCTTTGGTATTTTTTTTTAAGAAAGCTAAAGACACAATTAGATAAAGGCTCTATTTTAATAATGATAAATATAAAAATAATAAATTATAATGCTTTTGCTACAGACGGACAGTCAGACGCCGCAACAAAAAATGTTCAGAATGATCTGAAACGCACCAGCATGTAAAAAAATAACTCACACTATACTATAGTCATATCATATACGTGTGGGCTAAAACACACACCTGGTCATGTTCGTTTATATTTTCCATACACGTTAAATTTAAAACATATAAGGTTTTAGTAAAAGACTCAAAGTAAAAAAACTTAAGTTAACAGCCCGTTTGCTACAATTCTAAGTAACTATAATATAATTGATATCTACTGAATAATATTAGAATGATTAGAAATTTCAAACTTTTAAACCACTACTTAAAAGTTTTTAAATTTTTATTAAATAATTGATTTAGATTCATATTTCTTAATCCTCATTTTCCTCTACTCTATAAGCAAGATGTCTGTAAAAACAGAAAAAAAGAATCTCTATCTATTGCAATGTTCACCCCACTTTAAAATAATTATTTTTCACTTCGTATTCAAGACCAGTTCATTGTATTTTCTTAATTAAAACAGGTAGAATGCATTTAAACTCGTTTACTTCAAGCTCTAAACCTCGCTTTTATAGAAGTTTTGAAGACTCATTCCGCGAGCACTTTATAAGCAACACTGTACCTATTTTAACTTTATCATCAGGTTTCTATAAAATGCGAAATATAAAGCGTCTGAAATTTTTATGTGCGGTAAGAGATCTAAGAATATGCCTTGTTATTTTTGCAGTAACTAATAAATAAACTTTTTCATATAATTTTTAAGTTTCTACTTATTGCAGACAACTCAAAATTTGCAAATTAGCATACCATATTTCTGCCCTGCTAATAAAGAGTAGCATAAGTGACATTTTCTAACTTTCGATAAAAAGAGCTTCAAAGTTTTTGTATTGGTTTTGAGCCTATAACTTTTTTTTCTAAAGGTGGTACAATTTTTTTTATTTTTAGTTAGAAGCACTGCAAAAAACTACACTTTTAAAAAATATCATTTAAAATTGTTCTCATATTTTTTAAAAGTATTTCAGGATATCAAAAAACTCCAACAAAAAAAAACACGTGCGTGACCTTTGACTTGCGCTTAGGAAAAGACGCGTGTTGGTATCTCACATTACTAGAAAAGAAGAGCTTATATCGAGCAAGAGAGTACACTCGAGCGTATTACAAAGAAATTGAAGGTATTGCTTGGAAATGTGCTAATTTCTTTTTATATATGCTGTTCTTTTCTCTTTATTATGAAAGGGACAGTGTGATACAATTTTTTTGTTACTTATGCTCTTCTTTCTTCAAATGTTAAGTACCAAAAGTAAAATAAAGGAGACACATAAGCTTTATAAAAAAAAAATATGAGGGTGGAATTTACATTTTTATCCCAAACCTATTTAAAATGTTTACTGGGTCCAAGTAGTTACAAAAATGAAAAAAGTCAATTTCGAAAAAACTGGAGTTATGTACTTCTTTCTTAGCAGGGCCGATTTCACTTCACTAAATTTTAAAAAAATACGAGCAATTGTTTTAAAAGTAGCATTAAATAGATAACTGCACTTTTAAAAGTTATTTTCAAAAATTTAATAAAATACCCTAAAATTTTGCATAAAAAATTGGTATTTTTTTTGTACCTGTGGAAAGAAGCAAAGTGGAGTAAAGTTACTGATACGGCGGGGTAACTTTGTTCTGCTGGATTTCACTATGTTAAGATAAAGAGAGGAGGAGCAAGTTTAACCCAAATAAGCTTAAAAATTGCAGCCTTTTCCTAAAAAAAATGAACATTTTCTTATGTGCTAAAAAAGCGAAATTTTTACAAAATATTATTTAGATAACAATACACTAGTACAAATTTATTATTACAAATAAATATAGCCAAGTTATCCCAAATCAATTTTCATGTTTAGAACAAGAGAAAATTTAAATTGGGCTCATCCAAAACCAAGCTGTAGAAAAGTTATTACCTGATTATTTTTTGTTAATTTTATAAAACCACTAGAAATATACGGCTTAATAAAAGATATCTATTTACTCATTTTTGGTTTTCAAGTAAATAATTTATTAAAAGCCGCCTTTTTAAAAGTCGCTATAAAACAGCACAATCCAATCATCATTAAGCACTTTAAAAGCTACATAAAACTCAAGCTCTCTCTTGAGACAAATAGCTATAGCTACTGCACTTTCCAGGGCTTGATTAACTTCTGCATTTACCTTGGACATTGACGGATCCAAACGTTTAAATCTACTTTCTTCAACTCGCTAGGCTTTCAGAGTCAGTGTGACAGGCTTGATCTATGTGCGTTAAACCACCTCTATTTTTCTTATTAGAAATTAAACCCAGCCTTATTAGGGACTTATCGGTATATAAAGGCGGCATAGCCTGTCTTTAATAAAGACGGCACTATTTTTGACAATTCCTCACGAAATTTAAAGGGATTCTGACATTGTTCTTGTCTAAATATGTCATCTTTTCTATCAAAATAATGTCGACTTTCATAATGGTTTTGCCTGCCTTTAAAAAAGGACGGCATTAACTTTAATTTGTCAACTTTAAGAATGGCACAATATGAGCATGTTTAGATGACATGTTTACATGACAGAAATGTCAGAAACCTTTCAACCTTCATGCGGAACCGTCAGAAATTGTACCGAGTCAGGCTATGCCGACTTTATGTGCCGATAAGTTCCTATTATCGTTAAAACACAAAAGTATAAAGCTTCATTTAGGGCCGGTTTCTCAATAGCGAGTTAGCGTTAACTCTAGCAACATAAACTTGTAAAAATCTTTAAAAGGCGGATTAAAATTAACTACAGAGTAACCAGGGCTTCAAGTTGAGAGTAAGTTACCTAAGATAAGACAGTAAAAAACTGGGATTTATAGCCCGTGTTAATTTAACTCTCTGGAAACCGACCCTTAATATTCTGTTTTTATGTGATTAGTTTAAAGCATAAAAATAAACAATCTAATACCCTTGTGCACCACTTCCCCTTACTTATTTCACTTGTTCAAGTGCCGCTTGAAATGAGGGTGATCCTTGGCATTTATTTGGTTTGTAAAAGCTTCGAATATGTTCCACTTGGAAAAAGTAAGGAAATTATTGGCAACGGGGCAGTTATCTTCATTTTGTTGTGTTTTTTGTGTGGTTGCTATCATTATTATCTATAAGCTGTCAAAAACCAACAAAATTGTAGGTTGTTTAAAAAAAAATATTGATGATTTATGATTACATGGACGAAGAGGCAAATAAAACTACTGTAATTGGTTAACTATAAAACCTGACTATTAACTATTACACCACCAGACCAACCCAACCCCTTTTTGCGTTTCCTTGCAACGAATTTGCGAAAAAAAAGGTAAATTATTCGCTTAGTGACAAAAGTTTGATTTTAAGTAGTGTGCAAAGTTTGAAAAATATTTTTTTTTCGGACATTCCAAACCTTTTGTAAAAGGTATCTTCATCAAAAGTGTTCAATTAAATTTATTCTTTGAAAAGTCCTTCTTGGTATTCCATCAATTACAAAGTATAATTCTTCATCTTCTTCGTCATCCCAAAGAAGTTCCATTTTAAGCACACACCACTAATCACCGAAAGATTTTAAGGCAATGGAACAATTTTGTAACCGCATAAAATTAATGACTTTTGTTTTAAAACATAACCAAAAATACCTCACATAACCTCAAAATGCGCTTAAGCCGAAGTAATTCTACGGCTTATCTTAACTGCAGCTTAAGTGCCACTTGCATGATATTCCACAACATTGCAAACCAAAACTAAAGCTTAAGCTCGGCTTACATGTCAAGCCGAACCCGTGCACATGGGCATAAGACATGCTGACGGCACTGTCATAATTGCAGGCACGGTGGAAGGTTTGCAAGAATTGTTAAATCAAAAGTTCGCAATTCGTAAAAATATCACCTGACAGTGGCGGTCCGAGCCATTTGGAAAAGGAGGGGGGGGCGGTTTCGATACGAAGAAAAAAACTAGCTTAGTAACTACAAGCGCAGATTTGGTCTCAAATGAAGGGAGGGGGGGTACTCAGATTTTAATTCGTTTATTTAAAAAAATGTTTAAATGCGCCGAAAATTTTTGAGAAAATGACATTACCTATCTTAGAAAAAAAATTCTTTTCCGGTTTTTTTGGGCAATGACTCGCTCAAAGTCAATTTCAATATGTCTGTTGATATGCAGCAACGCTAAGCTCGTCAGACGAATTTCCGTCATGGTGTTTTTAAGTAATCTTCTGAGGCATGAGAAGCTTCTTTCTGATGAAGCATTACTTACTGGCAAACATCCAAGATTATTCTTATCGACGAAAAAATATCACCACACTTGTATATTGCCTCAACAACGTTATCGGTTATGTTTTCATTTAAGCTTTTGCCTGCTTCTGACCAATAATGTTTCCAAATATTGACTTCCCCCAATAAAAATTTAAGAATTTGTGGTTTGGATTAATCAAACAGCTTATAGTATTTAGAAACGACTTTAGTTAATTTTCCCTTGATTTTGGCTCCACATTGTATAAAACTTTGTATGAATATGTTCAAGTCAAAAATACTTTTTTTTATACCTGCATCAAAAACATGATTTTAGTAACTGTCTGAAGATAACATAAGGAACGCCACCGAGTAAAAAGGCACATCGCTATGGAAACCATTTTTATTTTATTTACCAGCCGCCTTGATTTATAGTATAAAGTATTTTTCTGTTTCTCTTGGATTTTTTGATAAAGGTATTAAAAAAATAGTGTTCACAACTCGTGCCTAAACTGTGCTTTTTTTACTTGCGTTTTTAAATACATCGCTGCACTCGTAGTTTAAACTAACGCTTGTAAAAAAAACACTATTTTAGCCATTACTATTTTTTGTACCTTCATCAAAAACAAGATTTTAGTAAGTCAAAAAAAACTTTTAAAATGATTTTTTCGTAAATAGTTGATGGAAACTGGCGGAAATAACTTAATTTTTAGGAAAAAATAAATAGGTTTTTTCAATATTACTATAATCCGCTATTTCTCTTTAATTTTGGGTTAAAAACGGAGAGAAATCTTTTTTTGCACCCGTGATCAAAAAAAAAAGTTTTTTGCATCGGTAACCAAAAAAGCCATCCTTTAGTTAGCTGCAGACAGTTACAAAAATTATGTTTTTGATGAAGGTATAAAAAAAGTATTTTCCTGTTTTTCTTCAATTTTTTGATAAAGGCATAAACAAAATAGTGTTAAACTCGCGGCTAAACTGTGCCTTTTTTACTCGCGCTTTTAAATACCTCGCTGCGCTCGTTCTTTAAACCAACGCTTGCAAAAAAAGCACTATTTTAGCCACCAGTTGTGAATACTACTATTTTATGTCCGAAATGATTTTGTCTAAAACTTGTTTATAAATAGAAACTCTATAATACTTTTCTCTATTTACAACCGTTTTCGCGGTAAGAACGTCATGCGTTTGTTTATTCTTGGTGTGACGAATTAAAGGTCAAACTGTTCCAAAATATTGTGGAGGGATTCTAGAATGTCTTTCTGTAGTTTCTCGTTTTTTCTCCAAAAACTTCAGGGTTACCACCAGCATCTTTGTTGTCTACTTTTTTCTGGAGCAAAGGAGAGGAGGCGATCGCCTCTACTGTGCCTAAAAAATTTTTATAGCTGTTAACAAGGCCCCAGGGTCAAGGGTTAAATTTCACTTCTCTTTCACACTATGTCAACAAAAACACACCACAAGTGGCGTAGTGGACCATTTCTCAATTTTGAATAACCCCTACTTTAAAAAACAAAAGATTAAAAGATCTTCGGTGGAAATAACGAAAAATCAAACTTGGATGAGCATCCCACAAGGAACACACAAAAGATCAAAGCGAAAAGGGAAATGATTAAACGATGTTTCGCCCTGTGTAACCAGCGTGGGCTCATCAGTAGTTTCACTGGTCACCCTCCACTATTCATCATTAAACACCATCATACACTTTGATTTCCAACCTTGAACCACTCACAAATAGGCATCGTTCCGCACTAGTACTTATCCAAGTTACCTGATACGAATTCGTCCTGGCGTGTTAATATTTCCAGTAGGATTATGCTCCTATGACAATTAGTTTCTTTTCGGTTGAAGTAATTGATTTGGAGATTTTTTAAATTCTTTTTTTGTTTTAATTACCTTAGGAGCATAATCCTACTGGAAATATTAACACGCCAGGACGAATATATAAAGAAAAATTTTTCGAAGAAAATAAAAATTGGATTTTAAACCTGACGTGAAATGACCCATATGGATCTTGTTTTTCGGCTGGCTCGGATTTGTAGCATTGGGGGGGAGGGGGAAAGGGGAAACTCCGTTATATAGTCTATATCACTCTTTTAAATTACTTTATAAAATTAAACCAGTCGTTACCAATTTTTGTGAATTATTTGTACTATTTATCCTTTTATTATTATCTTTTACACCAGTCTTAACAACTTGAAACTTTTGAATTGCTTTCTAAGTTCATTTTATTTCGTAAGTTTCATAAGTTTAATTAACTTTTACTAAAGACATTACACTTCAAAGGGTTAACTGTTTTAAAGTTTTAAGTTTTATTTTAATTTTAAAACTTTGAAAAAATATGCACTATATAAAGTGGATTTGACGCCATGGTCAAATTTCCTACTCGGCAAAAAATCTCAATAACAACACTGTTTAAGAAAAGTTAACAAAATATTTCAAAGTTTATTATAACATTTTTAACAATTACTTTTTATCGAATTAAAACTTTTTTAACTCTACTCTAAAAAAAAAGACTTAAATTTCGAATGCTTCAACTTGGGAAACTCAAAGTCATGAAGTCTCAAAATACAAATTTATTCAAAATTTGGTAGGTTACACGTGTTTCGCCTACATAGGCATATTCAGACCTACAAATTACGATGTAGTAGTAAGATAATTAAAATTGCAAGAACCGTCAAAATTTATGAAAGACAAAAGGAATTACCTGGTATATAAAACGTCACGGTTGAAATTAACATTTAATGAACATTACAGAAGTTAAAAAATAAAAAACATTTTAACAAGAGACTCATTCTACATTTTACAAAGAAAAACAAATGAACATTTTTTGGTTAGGTAAAGGACATAACCACAAAACAATTATAAAGTTATAAAAAAATTATTTATGCCGGAGTAAAGATTGAACAGATGCGTTATCACTGCGCTATATTCGATGTTGATAAAATTAATTTTAAAATCTTTTCACACACACCAACACTGGGCTCTTAATGTCTTTAGTAATTTCCATTTTCTCTAGCAAGTCTAATTTATTGCTCTTTTTGCACTTATGTAACAAGGTTACGTTTTCAGAAATTGAAAAGTCGTGCTTTGTTAATAAGAAGTGGTTGGCAAAGGCCGACTTTGTCTCTGTGATATCTGTGTTTTTATATTTGTTAACAAAACTCAAACGTTCGCGGACTCTAGTTAAAACATTCCTCCCCGTCTGTCCTACGTATGTAGCAGGGCAACTACCGTAGCTTAGAGAGTACACCCCCGATTTTGACAACCTCTCCGACTTCCCCTTAACCTTCACTAGATGAGCTTTTAGGGTATTAATGGTCTTAAATGCAATGGAGATGTTAAAAGGCTTAAGAAACTTTCCTAACTGAAATGAGAGATTACCGAAGAAGGTCAAACATCTAAATGGTTTAACAACAGATTTTTTATGTAAAATATGGAAAGAAAATTTGTACTTGTTAAGAAATTTCTTAACAAAATATGGAAAGAAAATTTGTACTTGTTGACGACTCGTGCAATTATAATTATCTTACTAGCACATCGTAATTTGTAGATCTGAAGATATCTATGTAGGCGAAACACGTGTAACCTACCAAATTTTGAATAAATATGTATTTTGAGACTTTATGACTTTGAGTTGCCCAAGTTGAAGCATTCGAAATTCAAGTCTCTTTGAAGAAATGGACGACCATTTTCAATGCATGCATTTGATTTAAAACAGGAAAAGTTCAACAAAAAAGGCATTTTTAGAGTAGAGCTAAAAAAGTTTTAATTCGATGAAAATTAACTGTTAAAACTGTTAATAAACTGCGAAATATTTTGTTAACTTTTCTCAAACAGTGTTGTTTTTGAGATTTTTTGCCGAGTAGAAAATTTGACCATGGCGTCGTCGAATCCACTTTATGAATTGCATATTTTTTCAAAGTTTTAAAATTAAAATAAAACTTAAAACTTGTAAATAGCTAACCCTTTAAAGTGTAATGTCTTTTTTTATGACACTTACGAAATAAAATGAACTTAGAAAGCAATTCAAAAGTTTCAAGTTGTTAACACTGGTGCAAAAGATAATAATCAAAGGATAAATAGTACAAATAATTTACAAAAATTGGTAACGACTGGTTTAATTTTATAAAGTAATTTAAAGGAGTGATATGGACTATATAAAGGAATTTCCCCTTTCTCCCTCCCCCTCAATGCTACAAAATTGAGCCAGCCGAAAAACAAGATGCATATGGGTCATTTTACGTCAGATTTACAACTTAATTTTTAATTTCTTCGAGAAATTTTTCTCGCACTGTTTAGCGAAAAATAATTGACACGTATTTTTTTTTAAATAATATTTTTTTTCTTCAAGTTATGGTTTTTTAAACTTTCGCAGTGGGATTTACTAAAACGGTTTAGTCTATTTTAAAACGGTCCCTAGTTTAAGTGAAATTTTTGGTTTTTAGCATTTTAAACTAACCCTCCTTGAGTTTTGGACATAGTTTGATTTATAAGAAGTATTTTAATAAATCTGTTTATTGAATAATTATCTTAACACAATCTTTTCTTTGATTTAAGAGGAAATTTTTAATTTAGAAGAAAAGAGAATTAAAAAATTTAAACCCACCCGCGGTTTAAATAGTAAACTCACTGTAGAATAAATTAACATTTGGGTAATATGTCACTCTAATTAAAACTTACCCTTGTTAATTAATTTTTACAATTAAATTTTGATGTCACACAATGATTTAGATGAGTAATAATAAAATAAGGAGTAGATTAATTTTGTATTTATTTAAAAGGTGTTTTTCTTTATGAAATATATTAAAAAACTTAAATGCAAGTTTTTTTTTACATTTATGTCACTGTCAAAATATCAGTTTAAAAATATTAGTGCTGCATTCAATCACAAACAGCGAGTTCGGATCTTTTACCTCTGCTCGCACCTTGGCTTGCACCAACCTCTACTGATAAAAGCTACAGCTTTAAAATGAGTGGGCTTTGAGTATGGAAAGTTTTTTTAATAACTTTAATGTTTTACTTTTAATTTGTAAATAAGTTAATATAGTTATTTTGGGTTTTTTTGTTTGGTATATTTTTCAATAATCAGTGACCTTCACTTATGTTTGTTTTGCCTCGTAGTGCCCTCATAAATATATTTTGTGTGCTGAAAACGGGTCCAAAATAAGGTAAATTAATCCTTGTAAAAACGGTTACTTAGGGAAATTATAAACGAACTTATTACCAAATGCCACAAAACAATCCTTTCTGGGGGCTATAAATTTAAACCACTTTTAACCTTTATAACTTTTAAACACAAATTTTTGGCGTATTCGCCATTTGCCATTTCGAAACCTATCAAAAAAAATTAGTTTTAGGGCATTTTCTTCTAAAATATGGTGTATTTTGAAAAAAAAAACAGTTTTTCAGTGGTATTTTCCAATAACAATTGAAAATAATCAATAACTTTGTGTCTTTTCTGTATGGCTAAGTGTTTTTTGAAAATTGGTTTTAAAATTTAGTACCCCCACAGGTGTAAATATTTAGACCTCTGAGGGGTACTATTTTAGATCTTAGTAAATCCCACTGTCGAAGTTTATAAAATTGAACAGTTTTTAATCACTGATAGCTCGTGAACTATTCGATATATGAAAAAAAAAATCGAAGTTGTGACGTTACGCAACCATACAACGTGCCGTATTTGTTGGTTACCGCGGGAATAAATATGAAATTGATATATCCTGCTTTGTTTACGGCAAAGTTAAAAGGCGCCTACGTCACGAATCGTTTCTTGTCGTGGCCTATTTATTTATGTAGGCCCTATATCAGATGCCCACAAAGCAACAACTTTATTGAGTTTCAATGAATATGTTTAAAAACACAATTTAGTTTTAATGCCTTTTTTGTTTCCAAGCAAAAAAAAAGATTTTAAATATGAATTCAATTTTTAATTTTCTTCTAATATTTTTTTGTTTTATTTTTAGGTAAGTAGAGAAGAATTCACATAAACCAAAATAAAGAAATTTCAACTTAAATATGGGTAAGTAAATCCAATCCTTCTACAAATTAAACCAATGCTTCGTCAAAAGTAAACTTAAGTACTTTGAGAGCTTTTGACATGCAAACTACAAGAGCGGATACATAAAAAACAATTGCTCCTCTTTTAACAATTTGTCCTCCCAAATATCTCAAAAAATGTTTTCTTAAAATTTTTTTCATAACATATTTCCTGTGTTGATAGTTTTTTGCCGCCCTCTTGAGCACCCAGCATCTACTCCTGATGTATTTTTTTATTTTATCTTTATTAAACAAATATCCCAACATAATGTACAGAAACATTATACTATTTACAGGGATGCAAAAATAACAACCCCATTTTAGCTGAATAAGATGGATAAGATTTATCCATCAACTCATTTCTATAATAATTTGAATCGAAGATAAACTAAAATTAAAACTAAAAGTAGAAAGTTAAAGAAAAATTTTAAAAATAAAGAATTTAATAAGATGGCACTTGGTCTTACGCGCCTCAAAATATTGACTATAGTTGCGCTGTATTTTATTTAAAGGAGGAATCAAGGAATAGTTAGTGCGAAATCTTGACTCGTAAAAAAGTGCCGAGATGCGCAATTATCTTATCAAGGCACTAAGATTAAGATTAAGTAAATTATCAAGAGATCTTTTCTATTGGTGAGAATTTTAGAGAAAAGAAAGAAGCAAAGTTTGGAATCTGCAAGAATCTCCAAATTTCTTACAGAGTTAACACTTGCAAAAATACAACATGTTTTGTTAGGGTATCAGAAAGCTAAAAAATATTTTTACCTTTTTAGTGCCTTTTATAAAAACATGTTACTAAAGAATATATTTTATTAAAATTTATTTAACTTTTATTGTCAAGTCTAATCTAATAGTCTAATTAGCACTATACATTTTTTACTTTTTTATCATTTTTCCTATTTGCCAAAGGATAACAAGAGTTTCTACGGGCGTAATATTTAAAACTTCTTTTGCTTAAATTACCTTCCTGCTTTATGCAAAGGGGAAAGTGTTAATACCTTCATAATTGACCGTAGTGTATTTCAAGAATTTTCCGGCGAAATTTTGAGGTAGACCTCTCTGCTGAAAATTGATTAATACCTCCTAAATTAATTTTCGCTTTGTGAAGAGGAAACCCTTTGCACTTTTCTAAATTACATTTGTCTTAAGAATTTTAAAATTAGAAAAAGTAATTTTCCTTGTTCTACTCTACAAACAGAACCTAAATAATTAAATATGCATCTTAAAGTAAAACAATTTTAATGTTGCAGTTTTAGGAAATAGCGCTGTTTATTGTAATAATACAGTTACTATTTATTGAGTATACTGCCTTTCCTCGGCGACATCGTTCGCGTATTCAAAATTTTCGCCCTTCTTCTTCCCGTACACCTCTCCACGCCCCTTTCCCAACCCCTTGCCCTCCACTTTTCTTAAACAATCAGAACTTATATTTCCCTAAAAGGGCTAATTTTACAACCAAAGGTAAAACTCCAGATTACACCATAGTTTAAACTTCAGTTTAATCTTTGGATTAAACCATTGGTAAACAAGCTTCATTTTATTAGTCGCAGTTATACCACGGCCAGGAAGAAAATAAGAGCTGTTGGATTAGCTGTAGGATTAGGAGCACTAGTTCTTCTAGTTTAAAAATACTACATTTTCTTATCATATAGGGTTGATTATTTTAACCATATTTTTAACATGGCAGCATAGTCACCAAATGACAGACGTACAGCCAGAAGGCACCACAAAAATTTTTCAGAATTGTCAAGTTTGAGAATAAAACTTACTGAAGTGTGGGATGTTCCGTGACCTTCGGTCACTAATCATAGCCTATCAATCAGCTGTTGATAGTGGTTTCTCCAGTAAATGTCAGTCAAATTATCTTTTTTAGGTTACCCAATATGATTGTCATGTTCATTGGCGTTTCGTCAAAAATAAGAAGTCCGTCATATAATTGAGGACACTAGACATTTTCTTATAAATGTGCTAATCGTCTTTACATTATTTATTCTTTATTTTTTACCTATAGATACCTATGTATTATTATAAAGAAACAGTTTAAAGTAGGTACTTTCAAAATCTTTTCGTTTAAATCTAGTTATAAAGTAAGTACAACAATTTAATTAGGTATTTTTAAAATATTTGTCTTTTAATCTAGTGAAAATCTAATAAAATAATTACATAGCTAATAATAATAAACTAAACTAATTCTTCCGCCTGATTCTTCTTAATGGTACTGATAAAAATTTTCCCGATTTCCCATCAAAACTCTTCATCGATGTTATGAAGTCGCTTGTTTTGAAATGAAACTCATGACTTATGAAAATAGAGATTAGAATTCTTGTTGTTCATAAGAGGTTGATCAGGATTTCTTCTACCTATATATTGTGATATAACATAATAAAATAGGTAGTTACTATTGTAGGTAAATGTTAAAATCATATTATTAATTTTTTCTTCTAGTGGGGGGTGTTTCTAAATTATTTTTACTATTGGAATGGATTTGTTGTTCATAGCTAAAAAAGAATATCTATCTATAAGTATCATATAAAAATAAAAACTTACCCCAGAAGTTTTGCTCGGCATAAAATGTGGTCACTATATGGCATTAATCCATTTTCCACAGATATCGGGATCATTTGGAAAAAAAACACCAAAACCTTTGGCCCGTACCTATAATTGCCTTTGCAACTAATAATAAAGGAAACGTTTGGCATTTTTTAAACAAATTTTAAGAAAAGATGGACTTGACAGTATCTTTTTGAAAAATGAAAAAGAATTTTGTTATTTTTTATTTTTCCGACCGTTATGGTGACAGCGTCAAACGTATAGGTTAGAAACTTCTATCCACAGCTGATCTATTCTGACAACCGAGTTGGTAGGCTATAATTAGTGATCGAAGGTCACGGATGTTCCAACTCTTGTCGAATTTTTTTGTGCCCAAAAGATTTGTTCCAGGACGAATAATTTTTGTCCTTCTTGGTGCTTCGACAATGTCAATAATTTCGGCATCATCTTCATCCACTTCATCAAAAATAATTTGAGTCATCGATCATAGCCATTTCACTAAATACTTACAGTTTTTTTTACCAAAAACAAATTTTAAATAAATTTTTAATAACCATTTTGAGGTTAGGCTCTTTCGGTAACTATTAAACTAAACAAAAAAGAAAGAAGAGAAAAAAATTTAAAAATCACCAATTCCGTTACTTCAGTCGAAAAGAATCTAAAAACAAAAGATGAAAGATCTTGGGCAGAAAAAAAAATAAAATATGTGTTGCTTATGGGTTGCTCATCCAAGATCTTTTGATCTTTTGTTTTTTTATAAAACTGAAGTTTAACCTACACGCAGACAGCCGGTAACGGTTAAACCGAAGTTTGTTGGTAAACTGCACCTATAAAACGTAAAAAACTCGACATCCGCGGTTTAAACTGAGGTTTGACATTGAAATTCTTTTCAAAACCTATTTGGAACTTTTTGTGTAATGTTGGAACAAACAAACAGACAAAAGTTCTGAAGATTGAATTTTTGGTATTTATATGATTTGGTTAAAGGCCGATACAAAAATCTTTAAAAAATATTCAATGTCTTAAAGAAATGGCCTATTTAGAAATTTACTATATGTACCTATAGATTATATAATGTTACTTTTCTTATTTTGACGGCGGTTTTGGTAAAATGCACGTGAAAACAAAACAACACCTTTAATATTTCAGCAAGAAAGTTTTTTAAAACTTGCTTCAGTAACCCAAACCCTAACTCAATTTAGAAATTGCCTTTATTAAACTCCATCACTAAAAATAAGTGCTCTCAAAGATTGATGCAATCAGCTAAAATGGAGAAGCGTATAAAGAGATCTCGTGGCAAATTTACCAACGTCTTTTTTCATCTATATAGCCTGCACTGAGCCATAAAATGCGTGTGCCATTGCAGTACGTAGGTATATAAAGTTATATTTTTGGGATCTATTCCTGACATTTGCAATCTTTTCAGAAGCCTTATTACTGTCCAGAATCTAGAGAACGAAAAAATTGTACAAATATAAAGCTTGCACAGCATAAAATTTTAAAAAATTAAGCTAATGATTAACCAAAAAATCTGTCCATCAAATTTTTCACACACACAAAGTTATAATAATTGTTTCGAGACGTTTACGTGGTAAGTTATAAAAAATAAACCTCAGGGAACATAATTTACAAAAACATAACAATTAGAATAGGAAATTTGGAAAAAATTACAACCCAAAATGTTTTTTCATCAACAAGCTTAGGAAACATACTAAAAGTACCTTCTACCAGAAAAATTGAAAAATCACAAGTAAAAATGATGCCGATGTGAACAATTTATTGCACATTCTTTTTTAGGATTTTCATCAAGATTTTTTAACCTACGAGTACCAAACTTAGCAGGGTTGATTTAAGAGCAATGATCTAAATTATATCAGAAAATTAATTTTTTCTAGTGGCGTAGTCCGATTTTCTTAACTAGAAAATTTCAAAATGTACCAAAACCCTTTGAAACGCCACTGTTACTGACATATACAATAAAAGGTCCCACTTTTTATTGGTTCTTTTGGATCTTATACTAGATAAAATTGCATTTTCAATGACACCTTCCGCTTGTATTTGCTGCTTCTAGTAATTACATAAGAAATTTTTTAAATCATAATTTTTTTAATATTTTTAGTCCACAATACTAATATGGTATGGGTGACTATTAAAATCTTGAAATTTTGTCTTTTCTAAATTAAGGTTCCAAAACACCTTAACTGACGAAAAAGAAAAGTTGTTTGTTGTTCTGTCGGTCTGTTGTCTGCCTGTATACAGGATAACTCAAGAACTCCTTAATCGATTTTAATGAAATTTGACACAAAAATGCCTTATTGGCTGACCATGAACTGATTAACTTTTGGGTAGAGTGGTGGAAGGTTGAAGGGGGGAAAAGGGGGATAAAATATTTAAAATTTTTTTAACTTTGGAACAAAATCAAGTAGCGATATACGGTTTTCAGATTTAACTTTATATGAACATGCGCTAGAAATTTTGTTATAAAGTCCAAATTCGTGGGAGCTCTAGTTTCCGAGTTATTTGAAAAAACGTTAAAATATATAAAAAAACCAAAACTTTAGAAGTAAAGCAGCTATTGATATGCGGTTTTTAGATTTAGGTTTTCGTAAATCTGATGCAAAAATTTTGTTACAAGGTTCAAATTCATTAAAGCTGTGAAAAGCGGGGCTTTTTTTTTTTGTATATGTCAGTTACAGTGGCGTATCAAAGAATTTTCATACATTTTGAAATTTTCTAGTTTCTAGTTACTGAAAAAATTTAATTTTCTGATATAACTTAGGTCATTGTTCTTAGATCAAACCTGCCAAGTTTAGTGCTCGTAGGTTGAGAAATTGGCATAATGTTTGCTTGTGGTTTTTCAATTTTTAGAAAAGAAGTAGAAGGTGTGGTTTAAGCTACAATATCACCACTTACACGGAAAAAAATCTATTCTATATTTAAGAATAGCTCTATTCTTGAAAAATTACATTTGCTTTAAGTATATTATTCTTAGTATAAGAATAGGGATTATTAGAATTAAGCTATTACCTATTCTTGATCTACGAAGGCTCTTATACTTAAATAGAAACCAAATACACTTTAAATAAGAAGAGGCGGTAATTTAAATCAAAACCAAAGCTATTATTAAATCAAATAACTTCTAGAGGTAAACCGATAAGAGCTTATTATTCTTTTAAAAAACAGGTAGGTTACTTGGACTAAAAACAGAAATTCTTCTTTGAAAGCGAAAACATATTAAAACCAAGTCGAAAAAAAGCCTGTCACCAGAAAAAGATAAATCTTGACCTTAAATATGTTACGAATTGATTGAATCATACTTTAAACTTAGTTGAACTAAAAAGGTTTAATTTGGACCAAATCCTTTTATTATTGCTATAAAGCCTTAGTTATTTTTAAAATAAGAATAGCTGTTCTAAAAACAAGAAATATCCCAATATTGAATCGCACCATAAACCGCTTGTTGTTTGGTATGGGGGCAACAAACACATAATGGCCTTCAGTTTCAGGTTTTTATCTCAACATCATTTAATATAGGTAAAACTATACTCCTATATCTTTAGTTTAAAGGTTTGGATTATTATAAACGCCTAAAAAGTTAAATACTTCCCTTATATTAATAGGAGAAACCGTTTATCATTATGTATACCCACGGTTGTTAAGAAGTGTGGATGAACTGGCGAAAGCACCTATTGTTTGGCACGGTCTTGACCGCCTCTTTTGCAAGAGCGCTTCAGAGCGTGCTGTCGCGAGAGTCGGTTCGAAATTGTGGTCATAATATCTCGCTGGCAGCTTGCGGAAGTTTTCTGATATATGCGCGAGCCGCAGAAGCTCGGCACTAGAAGTACACCACATAATCCGCCTATGGAAATGTGAGTCTTTTCAATTTGTATGCAATAATCGTGTTGATTTGATTCTGCTACGGGACTGAATCAGCATGGTTATAGGAGAAAGGTTATTTTGCAAGTGACGGGCTTACGCTGCATTATAGTAAAATAACATTATTATATTAGCATATAGTATATATATATTTATATATCTTTTAATTATAATATATCTTTTAATTATAATTGGTGTTAAGTGAGATATAAGTGAAATATAAGGCCGGTTTCAGTCACAAGTATAAGAACTATTTGAAGTAAGTATAATTTTTTCTTAATAAGTATAAAATATAATTGGGTTGAAGTATAGTTACTTTTGCGTTAAAAACATGTTATTCTCGTTCGAATAGCATTTGACATCAATACAACTTAAAGCAGTGTTCGAAACAAGCAAAGAAAAAATTTGAATTGAGTATAGCGTCCGCTTAAAGTAAAAAACCACAAACAAGAGTTGAGGATATCGAAGATGAAGCTTTTCTTGGATCAAGATTAATAATCTTGTTCCAAAAAGAGCTTTTTTTCCGTGTGCTTATTAATGGAGAGTTAAATTTGCAACATTTTTCCTATTTCTCACTTTTGACTAGTTGTAAAAAGTAGGAATGTAGTTAAGGTTAAACGGTGGACCTTCCTAAGCTTGTTGATAAAAAAAATTGGGTTTTATTGTTTTCCTCTATTTTTTCTTTGTAGCTTAGCCTAAATATACAAATCACAATGAGCTTTCTGTGTATCCTTCCCATTGGAAATAATTATTTTGTATTTCGTTGCAACATTTTTTTTAATGAATGTGCTTTATTTTTATAAATAAACAAATTTCCAATTATTGTTGGTATGTTAATAAATAAACATAATTATAAATTATAGTAACGATATTTGCAGATGATTTAAAATACACGTTTTTTTTTGATAGCCCCTGTGCGTTAGCTCTTAAAACAGACTATAGGCAAAGTTTTCCAGAATAAGCTGCTATTGCGTAGTATTTTGTAAACAAAATATCCATCTGACGGACGCTTGGTGTATTATTAAAAAAATCATAGCTTTCTTATTTATTACTCAAATTTTTGAAAAAAATTGATGTACCTATTAGCGAAAGCGGTCTCTAAAAAAATATTGTCATTACCTTGTATTTTTGACGTTTGTTCATCGAAATAAATATGTCTTTATAATCATTACATTTTTTATGTGTATGTGTACTTTAGAAAAACGGTTTTTTCGAAGGTTTTAAATGGTTTAAATGGTTGATATCGTAAACTAATTTTGATTAAATAAAGCCTACGTACTTCCCAGTAATTCAAGGAATGCAATGATGAATCTTTTATCTCAATTTTGTTCAGTCAAAAAAACAGACAAAAAGTAAAAATTGTACAAAGGCCGACATGCGACACTACCAATATAAAAAAATATTTAAAGTACATGAATGGTCTATTTAGAAATTAACACGAAAGTATAGTCAATTTTCGGTAGAGCGCCTTCTGTAGGTTCCCATTTTGACGTTTGCAAGATCTTCTGAGACATGACAACATTTTCTACCAAATGCATGCGTAAATTAATAAGACCCTAGTGCTGCATCTAGCACTTGGAATCAGTAAATGGTTTTTAATAAATACAGAGAATTTAAAAATTAAAAAAAGACTTTATATATAGTACAAAATCGTAAACTAACAAATCCAAAAGACTTTTTGAGAACATTCCTTCTATAAAGCTCGTTATTCAAACCAACTTTTGTAAAAAAGCACTATTTTAGCCACTACTTGTTAAAACTACTATTTTTTATCACGGGTCCAAAAAAAGATTTCCGTCCGTTTTCTATCCAAACTTAAAGAGAAATAGCGGAAAATAGTAATACTGAAAAAATCTAATTATTCTTGCCTCAAAATTAAGTGATTTCCGCTAGTTTTCACCAAGTATTTACAAAAAATTATTTAAAAACATCGTCAAAATATCAAACTGTCAAAGATTAAAATGTCACAACAATGAACGTCATCGAGTAAAAAGGCACGTTGCTATGGAAACCGCATTGTTATTTCCTTTACCAGCCACCTTGATTTATAGTGTAAAGATGGTGTGTTGCGAGAAGTGCTCTTCGTTTGATATTTTTTAAAGTATTTGCATGTTTTTCTTGGATTTTTTGAGGTATTTAAAAAAATAGTGTTAACAAATCGTGTCTAAACTGTTTTTTTTACATGCATTTTTAAGTAAAAAAAGCACTATTTTAGCCGCTAGTTGTAAAAGCTACTATTTTGATGAAAATATAAAAATAAAATATTTTTTTCACTACCGAACCATAATTTTGCTTTCAACTGTAACAAAAACAAACAGGCTTTAGTTCTCTGCGAACAGTGAGTAAAATCGTGTTTTTAAGGTAGAAGAAAAACTTTTTAATGTACGAATTCAGAAAAATTGATCCAAAGTAAGCCTGATTTTTACTCATTGATTTCTTATTTGTGGTTTTCTCTATAATAGACACTTAAAGTGAATTTTCAGTTTTATTAGCATTCATATCCTTATCTTTATCGAGTCGACCAATCAAGCAGGTGCACTTTTAAAATCATGGCGAATGCGTGACAGCTCCAGCTGATTAAATGCACGAAAACCTCGTTAGGTACGATAAGGGAGTCGTAACATTAAGACCGTCTCTGCATACGAAACGATGTTTTGACGCATTTGATCAGCTGGTGCAGTCACGCATTCGCCATTAGTTTAAAAGTACACCTGCTCGATAGGTCCACTCGATAGGGATAAGGATACGAATGCCGATAAACCTGAAAATTAACTTTGACAGCCGCTGTAGTAGTGTTTAACAACCACTACCACTACCACTAATCGATTTTACCATAGTTTTTGGAACACGTTAAAAACTGTGACTTGTAAAAATATTTAGAGATGAAAAAAAATAAAAAATTTAGCTTAATTTTACAAAATACGTGTTTTGTATGTTGAAACCTGGTAATATTTTATTACTAACTAACCAGAAAAATAACCACAACCACAACGAAATGGATTCGTAGCTTACGGCAGTGGTAGTGGTTAATTACCACCACGGAATGACGTTTAGCTATTGCGCAGACGCAGTCATTACCACAACCACAACGAAGTATCAAATAAGCGTTCCAAAATATCCCTAATGACTATGGTGGTTTTCCGTAAGATTAAATATATTAGAGACATAAAGCTATTTGTAACTCATCGCGGTATACATATCCGCATCTAGCAAAAACCAAGCACATTGATTGGTCAGAAACTTGTAGCACGTTCGAAAAAAGCAGATATATGCTAATTTAAGGTGATTCTGAACGCAATAGGTGCTGATATAGGATACGTGTGCAGTAACGATACGTGATACCTAACGCATCTCAACACCTATCGCGTTCAAGAACACCTTAGATTAGCATATATCTGCTATTTTCGAACGTGGTACAAGTTTCTGACCAATTATATGGTTCTCGCTAGATGCGGATATGTATACTGCGATGAGTTACAAATAGCTTTATGTCTCTATTATTTTTTATATTAGACGCTTAAAGTTATACAAATAGAGAATGCCTAATCGTAATCGATCTCAATGCGCATGCTTAAAACGGATACGTCGTACATCAGCGACCACGTCTCACCTATTTCTACGACCACCCTTGCAGTATTCGTACGTAGCTAGCGTATCCACAGTATCACTCCTTCTATTTTCTATTCTATTGCCCTCTCACTTTTTTCGACAAGAAAGGAAATAAAAGTGAGCGCCATGAAGCAAAACTGTGCAACAAGCTCTAAACAAGAATTGGTTTTGTTACGTCGCACGTTATAAGCACAACTCTAATGGTTTGTTCGGGTTCGTCGAAATTTCCTGTTCTAAACAGTCCGGAGCATGCGCGCTTAAAAAACGCGTTGTGTTTCGACCACACTGTTCTGTTCTGAACTGAAAAGTTTTGTGTTCGGGTCACTACCGAAAATTTGTCCAGGATCGGTTCAATATTGTTCTGTACAGTCTCGTGAAGGCGGGCGGAATTAAATGGAACTCTTTAGGACTATTTTCTGACGTATGCGAAAATTCATTTACGCATGTAAAGTTTGTCCGAAAAAATAATTTTTTCCTTAAAAATATACCCAAATGTGTTTTTATGAAAAATAATAAAAAGCCAGAGTGTAATCTTGTATTATTTTATTATCCCCGTGTATTTTTATAAAGATTTTGTCGAGAGTTTTGTATGGTGTGACTTAAAGAAGAGGAATGCCTAACCCAAATATTCAGCTTTTTCAGTGTTAAATTTATGTTCTTTAAAAAACTGCAGAATTTCGCTTTGGAAGAATTAAGGCAAGATTCTACCTCGTCATCAGCCATTGGCAGATTTTTAAAATGCAATTTTGTAGAAACACAAAACCTATGAACTTTGTAGAGAAACTGCGGAACTATATGATGAGAACCAAGTCATTTAAAATTTTCGGCAAAATATTTATTTTATGCTAAAAATAAAAGACGCAATTAAGACACTCTGGATCACATCACGTGCATTTTCTTCTTCTTCACTCTATTATTATGGCAATTTTATAAAAACGCGTTCGGGTTCGTCCAAAATTGTAAACTGTTAAGAACAGTCCCGTCGATTGCGCAACTATCAAGCGCAGTTCTAAAACGTTCTAGGACAGTTTTAAAATTCGGAACCCGAACAAACCATAAATCTTTTTTTTAAGCATGCTTTCACAAACTCATCAAAGTTACGCCAACAACAAGGCAGTGGCGGCTCGCCCGATGACGTAGATGAGGCGCTGCTTCACCTCTTAGCTGCAGTCTGACTAAATAATTTTGATTTAAATATTTCTGAAAAAAGTAAACCTTCCGCTTACATAAAATAAAATTCCAAATTTGTAAATATTGTATCTTTTACACCGATTTCTTTTCTTTCTTTCTCTATCCTTTGTTTCGATGGAAAATAGAAAAGGATAGAGATACACTTAGTGCGCACCAGTGCATCAAAAGGAAAATGCTATTATTCGATCATCAGCATCGAGCGGAACGACCGCGTGTCCAAGATGCGAAAATACTCCACGAGCCAAAACAAACGGCAAGGCACTCTGCGAAGCAGCTTCCTCGCGTCTTTTAGGCTGCGTTCAGTGTTAATTTCAGAAAAAGATCGGTGGCCATGACGACGGCACGCGCGTCTCGTTTCCGCCGGGGTTTGGGCGTGTTTGTATGTAATGCAAACTTTTAAGCTGGCTCTATTATAATTTTGTGATTATAATATCGAGCGTCGCATTCCGGGCTATTGCTATTGTTTCTCTTCAGTTGCGCGATATTCGTTTTTATTATTTTTTTTTGACAATGTTTCCTGTGTATGATGGAGTTTGTATTTTACTGAAAAAATTTTTTTTGGGGTGGAATGAAGATGACAAAAAAGACTTTTTAAACAGAGAACTTACCCTTGTTAATTAATTTTTCCAATTAATACTTGATGATACACAAGTTGTATCTATTTAAAAGGTATTTTTATTCATGAAATGTATTATAAAACATAAATGTAAGTTTTATTTACATTTCTGTCATTGTCGAAATGTCAGTTTCAAAATATTAGCTGCGTTCAAAACAAACAGGGAGTTCGGATCTCTTACTTCTGCTTGTACGTTGGCTTGCACCAACCTACACTGATAAAAGCTACAGCAGCAGTTTTCTTGACTGAGCTTTTAGATAACCTAAATGTTTTAATTTCAGTTTGTAAAAAAACTAATATATTTGTTTTGGGTTTTTTTTGTTTGATATTTTTTTCGGTCATAATCAGTGACCTTCAATTATGTTTGTTTTTCCTCATAGGGCCCTCATAAATATATTTTTGTGTTGAAAACGGGTTCAAAATATGGCGTTTTTATGCACAAAATTGGAGGTGTTCTATTGGTTAATGAATGACTTGGGATATTAAATAAGGTAAATTAATCCTTGTAAAAACGGTTATTTAAGGAAATTATAAACGAACTTATTACCAATTGTCACAAAACAATCCTTTTTGGGGGCTATAAATTTAAACTACCCCCCAGAAGTGGTCTAAAAATCTCCAACTTTATAACCTTTAACACAGATAAAGCGGTCCCCCTAATTAAAAGTACACATACACAATACAAATCGAAAGTACAGGTGAGGCGCATTCGGCGATGCTGCGTCACCTATAGAATCGTTGGATGTTTTCTAATGGCTTCAGAGCTATCAATATTCTACATTAATACCATGTCCTACTGAAATTATACATGCAGAGAATAGAGCTTTACTGTGGGATTTACTATGATCTAAAATAGTACCCCACATAGGTCTAAAATTTACACCTGTGGGGTAGAAAATGCCCTAAAACTAGACTAAACCCTGACAAGTTTCAAAATTAAAAATGATAAATACGCCAAAAATCTGGCATATATTACCTTCATTATCTGTGTTTTAGGTTATAAAGTTAGAGATTTTCAGACCACTTCTGAGGGGTAGGGTTTTTACAAGGATTAATTTACCTTATTTAATATCCCAAGTCGTTCATTAACGAATAGAACACCTCCAATTTTGTCCAGAAAAACGCTATATTTTGAACCAGTTCTTAACACAAAAAATATATTTATGAGGGCCCTATGAGGAAAAACAAACTTAAGTAAAGTTCACTGATTATGACCGAAAAAAATATCAAACAAAAAAACTCAAAACAAATATATTAATTTATTTACAAACTGAAATTAAAACATTTAGGTTATCTAAAAGCTCATTCAAGAAAACTTTCCATGCTCAAAGCCCATTCATTTCAAAGCTGTAGCTTTTATCAGTGTAGGTTGGTGCAAGCCAACGTACAAGCAGAAGTAAGAGATCCGACCTCGCTGTTTGTTTTAAACGCAGCTGATATTTTGAAACTGACATTTCGACAGTGACAGAAATGTAAATAAAACTTGCATTTAAGTTTTTTGATACATTTTGTAAATAAAAACACCTTTTAAATATATACAAAATTAATCTACTCCTTATTTTATTATTACCCCTCTAAATCGTTGTGTTATATCAATTATTAATTGTAAAAATTAATTAATAAGTGTAAGTTTTACTTAGATTGATGTATAGTCCCAATTTTAATTTTTTCTATTATTTATTTATTTATTTTATTAGTATTTACTATTTAAACCCCGCGTGCGTTTAAATGTTTTCATTTTCTTTTCTTCTAAATTGAAACTTTCTTCTGAAATCCGACAAAAGATTGTGTTAAGATGATTATTCAATAAAAAATTTATTAAAATTCTCCTTATAAATCAAACTATGTCCAAAACTCAAGGAAGTTGGTATAAAATGCTTAAAACCAACATTTTCACTTAAACTTAGGACCTGTCTAAAATAGGCTAAACTAAATCCCACTATTAAAGTTTAGAGCTAGCAAAAAACAGAGAACCATGCATTGTACATACGAAAACCATAAAACTTAACCAATTTTTCCGCATTTACAGTAAAATGTTTTTGCATAGAAGCAAACGCGATTGTTTGGAAACTTTTTCAAAATTGTCGTTTTCCTTGAATTACATTATATTTTAAAATTCAATTCTAGTTGTAAACTTTGGTATAGTTTTCGTGCGTTGTAAAAATTACCTGTCCCCAAGTTTACTGCCTTTCTCTAATGGAAAAGTTAAAGTTTTTTTGAAACATATGGCGTACATATACGTTTATTCTGTTTTTACCAGTTTTTGTCAGTAATCCACAATAAAATCGGTTAGTTCCTGAAAAGCATTCAATTGTTCATCAAAATAGTTAGATATATTTTATGAAATCGTAGGTTTGCAAGCCAACAAAATAATTCAGTAAGGAGGATTTTAAACAAAGTAGTGACATAGACGTTTAACCTTCAGTGTCGCCCTCAATGACCTTGAAAAGTGACATTTTACAAAAAATAATGCGTTTTGAGAAACTTTTAATAAAGTATAAAGCGGCAGCAGGTCTTTCTTTGTATTTTTTTATTTTATGTTTTTTTAATAAAATGTTTTTTCAAGATCATTGAAGGTCGTGTGTCAATTTAACTATCATTTTTGAATTACTTTCTATCAATTTATATGGTTTCGAGTATAATTTTGTTTCAATAAGCAATCCTACGATTTTTTTTAAAGACCTTAAATTTGACAAAAATCATCGCAATCTTGGCTTCTGAACATGCGATCATCAATTTTCTTGACCATAATTCTAAAGAATTGATAAAAGACTAGGCGCTCCAAATTTCATGCTTCTCGCAAGGAATGGACAATAGAGTACCATTTGGGACTTTACGCGAACGACTTAACCCAGGTTATGTAAACTTTACTGGACTATAGTATAAAAACGGCCTAATAGAATTTTGAATTTTATATCTCAATCAATTTATTCAGACCTTCCTTCAAAAAATTTATCTATATGTATATCCACCAAAATGTTTAGCCGCTAGTAAGAATTGAAAAAAAAAGTTGAAAAACTCGTCCTTTTTACATACTTCAAAAATAATTTAGGTCACTATTAAAAGGTCATATTAAACTAAAATTTTTTTTACGTACTTTACGAAGAGATTGAAACAAACTTGAACGTTTTTAAAATTTGAAATCGAAAATTCGGATGTCACATCGACTGCAGCGCCACTTATCCCCACTTATCTAAAGAATTTTGGTTATTTATTTATCGTATCAAAGTTTAAAATTCTACTTAATTTTTTTTTAAATCTTAATTTAACTGAACTAATATAACTAAACTAATCAGCCTCTAAGCAGAAAAGTCAATTAGATGCTATGATCTCTAAATTATAAAAAATTTTCAAAGAAAGTTTCTCAAAACGCATTTTTTTGGTAAAATATCACTTGCTGAAATCATTGAAGGTCACACGTCACCGTAACTATCTTTTTTAAATCACTCCCTATCGAATTGTTTTCTTGAGAAATCTATGAATTTGCAAAAATGAACGACTATTTCGCAGCCATCTTGGCTTCAATTCATCCGATTAATCGATTTCTTCGACAAAAATTTTAAATAATTATCCAAAGAGTAGGGGTGCCAAATTTCATGATTTGTGCACAAAAGGAACAATTGTTTGTTGCCCTGGTGGCTCAGTCGGTTAGCCAACTGACACGTTCCAGTAAAGTTTCTTGGTTGCCGGTGTATCGTGGGTTCACCCCGCGTAGTTCTAAAACACTTTTTCTGCACAGAAAAAAAATGAGGCCCTGTATCAATAACCTCTCCTAATTAACTGAAAGTTATTAATGCAATGCTTTTTCTATCATAGAAAGTACAAAAAATAATAATTAATAACTCCAGTAATGAAATAAACCATACCATTATTAAAATAATACTTGCGTAGTAATCAAGTTCAGAAACAATAACTATATTCATTTAATAATAAAAATCATTGTATTGATAAAAATGTTATTATATTCATAACTGTAAATATTAAAACAATATTTGGGTATAAAAAATTCAATAACCAAAACTATCATAACTGTAATGATAAGGTTTAATTATTTGATAACTGATGGTATTAATTTAATGACTAATTTAATTAATCTTCAAACATTTCTAACATAACAACAATAACTGCTATACCTTGATTCTAATAATCCAAAATAACTGAACCGATGAAAAAATGTTATTGTTTGATATTCCCTAAACATTCTTTTAATAATGTGATAATTGTCTAATACCTTTGGACATAGGACCAACGACAAAAATCATCATTTAATGACAACTGTATCACCATTTTTGAAGCTGTTTGGTAATTACATCAATAACAATAGGGAACAGGAACGATGACAAATTCATATTATTTAAAGCTGAAAGATTATTATATTAATAACAGTAAAGATCATTCATTCTCCTAATTCCCACATAGAAATGACGCATATCATATGCGTTAAACCTCCTTTTAAGGATGTCCTTTTGAGCACATCTTTAGCATATGCTTGGTACATACTATTTAAGTATATGCTATTAAGAATATCCATAGCAAATGCTATGAGTGTACCATTTGAACAGGTCCTTTTGACTACATCTTTAACAGATGCAAAGAATATATCAATTTTAAAACATTTTTTGGTCTGTTTAAAATAAAAAACATCAAAAAAATGAGCTTCTAGGTAGTTTCTTGGCATATGCTAAGGAAATACCACTAAAAGGGGTTACTATTAGAACATCTTTAGCATATGCAAAGTATGTTTGTGTGTAAAAGTGTTCGGCCTTAGGCAAAAAACCCAGGGAAGATTGTAAAATATAACTTGGTCTACCCCATCATTCACGCCGGTAACCAGGCCGGATGAGGTCGGTATCCCTTGGAGGCGGCCCTAGTCACACACTCCCCAGTTGGTAGACTACTCAAGGACAAAAAGACCAGATAAAAAAATACCTGGTTGGGGATTCGAAGGTAGTTGATGACTCGTCTGATTAAAAAGTGAACTGAAAAAAATAATATTTTAAATAATAAAAAATTGTTGTCAAGGTGAAATCAGGGCCTACATTAACAAACGGGCCACGAACTGAAACTTTTCTACGTCACGCAACCGCACATCCAACTAACAATTTTTATGTACTACAGGGCAGTTCTGGCATGGCCTTATAAATGTCACCAGATTACCAGGTTGATGTATTACGGTTTCGAAAAACTCATACAAAAGCTCTGCTGTAAGAACATTTATATGGTGTTACTATAGAGCAGAATTGCCGAAAAGTGCTTTAGGCTCTTAAAGTATTGTACAAGAGTGTTTCAGACTCAATAGTACAACAATTTTAAATCAAAAGGGTCCTATAAGGTTTTACCTGTAATTTTGCTCCCTGTAAAAATGTTCTTATAGCAACAATTAAAGGAATATCCTATAAAAGCTCTGCCTCTTTCTGTAAAAATATTTTACGGTATTACTACAGAGCAGAATTGCCGCAAAGTAATTTAGGCTCGTAAAGTATTGTATAAGAGTGTTTCAGGCCGAATAATACAACCATTTTAAATCAAAAGGGTTCTGTAAGGTTTTACCTGTAATTTTCCCCTCTGTAAGAATGTTTTTACAGCAACAATTAAAGGAATATCCCATAAAAGCTCTGCTTCTTTCTATAAAAACTTTTGTACGGTATTACTACAAAGCAGAATGACCGCAAGGTACTTTAGGACCTTAAAGTATTCAACTCAATAATACAACAATTTTAAATCAAAAGGGCTCTATAATTAGTAATTTTGCTTTATGAAGATACCTTTCAGGAGCAAAAAGGTGATAACCGTCATATCCGATCTCTCTAATAAAACAAAAATGCACTAAAGTGGTTGATGGTCAATGAAAATATTTAGCTACTTCTGTAATTTTTCCTTGCTTTTGTGTTATCCTCATAATTGGTCAATTGCCCAGTTGAAATTTCTCAGTCTCACATAACCTTAAACAAAAAGTTTAAGTTTATAAATCGGCCTTAAAGAAAGGACCTGAAAATATAAACACGGACCACTCAAATTGGACAAGATGCGGATAATGGAAACCCACAATGGTAAAAAAAATGAGTGAAATTCTACTCAAAAATCACTCAAAAAGATTTATAATTTCGGTCCACACCAGAATTGAGTGAAAATTCACGCAATATAATTGACTGAAATTATAGAAGCAGGAGTGAAATCCTAGAGGCGTTTTAACTCAAAGTTTGAGTGACTTTATGAGTTAAGGAAATTACATAGAAGTGATTTCCAAATCATATTAATCAACTGTTGAGTGAAGTTCACTTTATCATTTAGTACCAATAACTCAACATTGAGTTACTTTAACTCAATATCCAAGTAAAAAGTACTCTGGTTTTGAGTATTTTTACTCTATTTTGAGTTTCACTAAGATTCAAGGATAATATTTACTCCAAATAGAGTATAATTTTGCTCAAAATAGAGTTTATTCACTCGTTTTATGAGTTAATTTCATTTGATTTTTAGTGAAAAAGTGCTCTAGTTCTGAGTATAAATTTGCTCAAAATAGTATATTTGCTCATTTTATGCATTTACTCTAAATGGAGTGGAGTTCACTCGATTCACTCAAAGTTTGAGTAAATTTAACTCCGACTAGGATTACATTTCTATATGTTTATATCGAAATTTACACTCAAATTTTCATTACCATTTCAATGTTTTGTTTTTTCACTAGGTACATTGACTAAATTTTCTTATAAACGACAGCAAGTTTTGTTGAGCACATTTAGCAGCAAGAAAGTTTTATACACTATTTTTTCATCACTTCATTATGTACGACTACATGATGAAAAGACGAGAAAAAATTTGTATAAACAAATGTTTAATAGCAAATCAAATACAAATAAGAAAAGGCTGTGGATAGTTTCCCGACAGTCCCTATCTATAGATATATCCTTATGTATTACACGAATTGTTGTGAATTTAACTAAATTGCTACATCCACGATAGTGGCAGAAAACGCCATTTTTCCGGTTTTCCTCAGAAAAACTAATGTATCGTTCATGATCGTCTTAGTCACAGGTTTAGTTCTAATTTTTGTCATAACTTGTATCCCTGTCACTTGTCTTATTGGGAAAAAGACAGTGACAGGGATATATGAGTTGACAAAAACTAGAACTCAACCTGTGACTATGCCTTGTAGTAACCTAACTTAACAAAGTTTCATCATATTTATTATAATTTAACCTAACCTAACCAAACAAAAAAAAATTGATAACCTGCCGACATATCACCAGCTATAGGAATACCTTCCAAACTACTTAACTTAAGCAAAGCATACCTAAGAGACTGAAAAGAACATGCACATGTGCACTCTCCTTGGTAAGTTTGGGCGTGGGCGGTACAAAGTAGCTATATTTACTTACCAATTTCCTTATAATGGGCCATACACGTCATCCGTCAATTCAATTTTGCACCACTTGGTGACCGATAAAAATTTTATTTTAAAAATCATTATCCGATTCACAAAAATTCTGAACAAATGAGACCCATGAGCACTTCGCATCGTACAAACTGCGTTCCGGTGCATTCTGGGTAGATCTTCTCCGTTTACGATACGGCGCGACGAAATCCGAAACTTGCCAAGGGCCCGATGTACTCAAATTAGAGTCACGAAATCCACAGAATACTAAATGACAGAGTTAAATCACTCTCACTTGAGTTAGAGATATCAAAGGTCACTCGAAATGGAGTGAACTGACTCAATTTTCACTCAGTGGTGAGTAATAGATGAAAAGTACTCAAAATAGGTTGAAAAAACACTCAAAAATTTTACTTTTTTTTACTCAGTTTAGAAAATAGGTTCACTCTGATTGATTTTTTCCAGTGCAAGGCGGACGGGGATCCCTACAACTAAAAATTAATGTATGGTTATTGTATACTTACTATATATATATATATGTTATAAATATTTATAAAAAGACGTCCATCTTAGAAATGTTCTGTCTTTCTATAAATTTAACAATCTATCCCAAAAGCAACAAAGACTTCAATAACATGAAAGTATATAATTCATAAAAATACATAGAAATGATAAACCATACAAACAAATATTTCATAATTTGCTTAAAAAACCTATTCTGTATATATTTTGTCACTTTTTATTTTTAGACGGAGAGTATTTTAAGCTCCAAACAAAGATATTTCAATGGCGCGAAAAAATTTTCTTGAATAAATGATAGAAATATTAGCAGTAGAGTGGTGTTCGTTAATAAAATTGTAATGTACGTGTTTGAAAATAGGTAAAGTTCTCGCGTAATATTTATTTATTTTCACGATAGTTTTGGTGCCATTAATACCTACTGTGGAAGAAAAATCAGTCCATGGTAAAAGTCCACTTTATTATTTAAATATTTATTTAAACCACATTAAAAGAACATTTATTCTCTTACTTTAGGACTTCAGGTTCTATCAATAAAAGTAAAATAATGTATAGTATAGTTAAAAACTATTCTTCTTCTTCTTCTTCAAGTGCCATGCTCTCTTCGAACGTTGGCTATCATCAGCGCGATCTGCACCCTATTCATTGCCTTTCTGAAAAGTGTCGTAGTACTAACGCCATACCATTGTCTAAAATTTTTAAGCCATGATATACGTCTGCGACCCAGACCTCTTCTGCCCTCAATTTTTCCTTCTATTATTAATTTTAAGAGTTCATATTTGTCGTTTCTCAAAATATGGCCAAAATATTCAAGTTTACGTCTTTTGATGGTAAATAAAACTTCAAGATCCTTATTCAATCTAAGAAGAACATGTTACGTACTTTGCCCACCCAAGATATCCTGAGGATTCTACGATAGCAATACATCTCGAATGCCTCCAATTTTTTGCACAGCATCAGTCAGTGTCCATGCCTCTACGCCGTAATACAAAATGCTAAACACATAACAACGAAGCACGCGAATTCGGAGAGTAGTATTAAGATGCGACTACACAACACTGATTTCATTTTGATGAAGGATGATCTAGCCTGTTAAATTCTTGCACGGGCTTCTTGTATGTTATCCCAGTTTTCATTGAGCTGACAGCCCAGGTATTTATACAATTCTACGCGTTCGAATTGTTGGCCATTTACTTCCAGTATGCCTGTTATGTTTTTTTGCTTGGCTATAACCATACATTTTGTTTTTCTAACATTCAAGTTAAGCCCAAATTGCGAACTTTCGGCTGCGACTCGATTTACCAGCTCTTGCAGGCCTTCCAACCTATCCGCAATTATGACGGTGTCATCAGCATATCTCAAATTATTAACTTTTATGCCGTTTATAGTTAGACCCTCCTCGCAGTTGTGAAGTGCATTCTCGACGATTTTATTACTATAGATATTAAATAGCAGCGGAGACAATATATGCAGCCTTGGCGAACACCCGTTTTTATTCGGACTTCCCCGGACAGTTGACCATCAACCTTTATTTGAGCTGTCTGGCTCCAGTATAGGTCGGCAATTATTTTTAGATCTCGATCATCTAGACCAACTTCTTTAAGAGATTCTATAAGCTTTTCGTGCTGGACTCGGTCGAAGGCCTTCTCATAATCTATAAAACAGGCACATACTGGCACTGACACATCTCTAGACCGTTGAACCAAGACTTGAATTCCAAATAACGCCTCTCTTGTCCCGAAGCCTCCACGAAATCCGAACTGCGTGTCGCCCATAAAGAATTCGCATTTTTTATAAATTCTCTTATGAATAATCTTTAAAAATATTAGACCGTAATCACTACACTTCTTTGCTGAATGTTTTTTAGGCAATGTAACAAATGTTCATCTTAGCCAATCAGCTGGGATTTTACCACTGCGATAAATCAGATTAAAAAGTTTGACAAGAATATTCAGCGACTCTTTTTTGATAAGTTTTAAAACTTCCGTGTATACTTCATCTGGCACTACTGCCTTTTTTGTTTTTAGCTAAAGATATTGCAAGAATTCCTGTTTGTCTCTTATTAACTAAACCGTCCGCTTCCTTTATACGTTTGAGTAAATTAAAAGTGTCATGTTTAGTATTCAGATCTTCTATTTCTTGACAATGTTGTGTTAGCCATTCTTGTTTTGCTGAATTGATTTTGTTTTTTATTTATCTATGAATTTCTTTGTACTTAGCGGTGCCTTTTTTATTGCGCCTTTTATCCATTAGGTCCAGGATTTCATCGATCATCCAAACTTTCTTTTTTTTCCTTGGTTCATCCTTGCATAGGCGTGCTGTGCTTTCGACTATGACGTTTTTGACATCTGTCTAGACCATTTCTGCATCTTGTTTGGTAGATGTATCAATATCAAGTTTTTTGTTCAGTTCGACTCTTAGTTCAGCTGCTTCCATGGTATCTTGAAGTTTGCCAATCCTGAGTCTGGGTTTGTTATTTGTTAAGCGATTTTTCTTTAGGGTAAATCTAATTTTGGCTACAACTGGATTATGATCTGAATTTACGTCTGCGCCAGAGTAGGTTTTGGCTGATTTAATGCAGTTTTTGTTTTTAAATAATATGTAGTCCATTTGATTTCTAACGATCCTCTCTGGAGTGTCAGCAGGAGAGGTCCAGGTGTATAGGCGCCTGTTGGGAAGTTTAAAGAAAGTATTCGACACGACAAAATCCTTTTCCTGGCAGAATTGGAAAAGACGATCATTTTGTATACCAAGACCGTGCTTTCGAACAATATCTTCTCTTGGAGCGTTTCCAATTTTTGCGTTGAAGTCCCCCATAGCAATGGTAATTTCTGATTTTTTAGCAAAATCAAGGGCAGTCTGAACTTCATTGTAGAATCATCAGCATACAGCATCATCTGGAGATTCTCTGGTTGGAGCGTACACCCGACTAATATTGACGTTAAAAGGCTTTGAGTTTAGTTGAAGGAAAATGACTCGATCTGACACAGGGACAAAGGAGATTAAGGATTTTTGAGTTTCCTTATTTAAAATGACTGCTACGCCGTTATAGTGATTTGGGTCGTTATTGCATGCATAATGGATATGGTGTTTGTCTATCTGACATTCCCCTGAGTTAGCCCATCTTACTTCGCTAACTCCCAAAATCCCTATGTCTAATCTTTTCATTTCTTTGACAATATTGTCCACTTTTCCTGGCAGAAACATACTTTGTACGTTCCAGGTTACAGTCTTCATCATGACGAGCCCGGAGATTCTTAGCACCTTCTGATCACTTAAGACCTGCCGGGGACTGAGGGCCTGAGGAGAAATAATGAGGTGGTTTCCCGTTGCCTTCCTCATCGTAGTATTAAAACCGTTAAAACAATCCTTGTCACACCTTTAACTATGTAATTTGTTGCTGTTTTGTTTTCTATATCTAGAAATACGCCGAACAGTTACTTTTAGTGTTGCTGCTTCCCAACACTAATTTTCTCGCCATATCTGGCTACCCCTACATAGTTTGGCCTGCAGGTCGATGCAGTTACCTAAGAGTTACGCAGATCTTTTATACAGTTCTTATGGGTTTATCAATAGAAGTAATTTTCTCTATATGGTGGTGCCCATTTTGCACTTATAACCGGCCTAGTAGCGTCTTAGAGAAATCTTACATATGCAAATTATACAGGCATTTATTTCTGCAGTTTTTGCTGTAAGAATGTTCTTTCGGCTCTTACAGAGAAAGAAATGCTGGTTGGGCAGTACTCTTTCCACACAGGCCATTTTCACTCAAAGGTGACGAAAAATTCATTAGTTTTCTGTTAATACGACGGCGAAGATCACAAAAACTAAAAGTAATCGTGACGCAGGCGCTTTATAAAATTTGGACGTAAACAAACCAAGAAATAGTATGGTTATGATCTGTTTGTTTACGACGTAGACCCGTACGTACGAAAATATGCTCTATTTTACACGTTTTATATAGTTAACTAACTATTGAAATTTAATCAAGAAAATGGTATTTCGCTATTCATCAAAATATTTTTAACAATAACACAGCTCTACAAAATAATAAAAAAGTTATGTTGCAAAAAAAAAAACAATACGGATTTTTGTTGGGTCTGAACCACCGATTTGGTTCATGTATTTAAGTTGACTCAGTTTTATGCAAAAAAAATTAAATCTTTTATTAATTTTAACCATGTTTTTCTGAAGAAAGTTTGGTGTAACTTTGAAATGATTGATACTAAATTAGCAAAATTTGATAACTTTATAAAGAAACAAAAGAGTCCCTATTTAGACAGGCGTAATTCTCAATACATTACATACAAAAAAGATCTTGTAGATAAATATTTTTTATAGAATTATCAGTACAAAACATCATGCAAAAAAGGCAAAAATGATTATATAGTGTGTTCATAAAAAAGAGAGAGTAATAAAAATGCAAACTTGGATAAATTTTGTACTGAAAATCAATCACTTTCACTTTTTCTTCCCTTTTAAAAATTTTCTAATGTACCTCAGATAAAAATCTTTTATTTACAATAATACCCAAAACTGAGAACAATAGAAGACAAGCGATAAACTATTCTCATAGGCGACGCAATTGGGAGAAACTTACATTTTAAGTACCGTGGTATATAGGTATTAGTGAAGAAAATATTAAATATGTGAAAAGTTCTATGAAATTTAATAAAACAAATTACTTTATTAGAAAAAATTTACAATAAATATAATATTATAATATATATACAAAAACTAACTGGCGTTTTAACTACAATTAATAACCACACCTAAAAATTAAATTAGGGCTAAACAAATGGTTGGTACATAAAAAAATGTTGCGGAGGTAGATACGTTTCTTTAAAACCAAGTAAAAAATAAAATAGGAATAAATTACTCACATTCAGAAGAACAGTAAATGCTCTGATCATCACTCTTATTTTTTTCCTAAGAAATAATTAATGATTCCACAGTTTCTTCGATTAAACAATCAAGTTTCCACATTTTCTCTTCTACTTTTAAGATATGTTGTAAACGTTTATGCCAATTATCTTTGTATTCTATTGGATTAAGTTCACAATGGTAAGGCGGCAGTCTTAATACTGTTATTTTTCGTTTTTCAGCTATATCATCGACAACTTTCTTATTGAATGTTTTCTCTATCAAGTTAAAATATAATATATATTTTTAACTGCTGTCTTTTTTCTATTTTTTTTTAAATTTAAATGTTGGCAAAACACCTACGTCAATGGTACGCTCGAGAAAATGAGTTTTAAATCGTTTTATTACTCTCTCTTCTTTATGAATGGACTTTAGTTTTATCAATTGTTAAGAAAAAAAATGCACATATTTTACGATAACAGTCACTAGGAGAGATTTGCAGATAATCTTGGTGATTATAGTGAAGAGCAAGGACAGTGATTTCACCAATACATTAAAACAATGGAAGAGCGTTATCAAGGTCGATGAGATATTCACATGATGGCAGATTCGTGCTGGGGGTTGCAACGGGACTGTTCCAACACAAACATAAAAGACAAGCGGTTAAAAAATATTTTTGTGGTTAGCTTCTAGTATAGGTTAGTAGATACTCGATTCCTATAAAAAAAGTATATCTTCTATCAAGAAAACACAGCTTTGCATTTAATTTAAAATAAATTATAATTGTTTTCTTAGTGTTAGTAGCTTTTTAAGAAAGTGTCTAAAGAATTTTTTGTAGTAAATTTATCACACAATACAAAGGACAAAATTTTTTATTTTAAATATGTCTGCTTTTTTAATTTTATTAAGCTGAAAGATGCAGCTATTGATCCTCTATTTATGGCCCATATTTAATCTGTGTATCCAAAAGAGTTTCAAAAAAACTACTTTTTTTAAATTATAATTTATAAAAAATAGTTTTTTTTCAATTTTTTCTGCAAAGCCGAGCCAACTTGGGAAAACCAACGATGGTTATGATATCAGGGCTCCTTGACGAGTATGAATTTACAAAAAAAATTCTTGCGACATTTTGTCTGTTGGGCAGTGTAATAAGTTAATTGAGCGAGGCTGAAGAAAGAAACAGGTTTTACTCAAAACATGGTAGGTCAATGTTGTAGATCTACGCACCGGACGTCGTCGGATGATCCTTCTGTCACTATCTATCACCCAAGGAAAACAAAGGCGACAATATTTTCGGCGCGCTCCACTTTAATCTGAACTCACCCGAAGGTCGTTACTGACGTTTTGTATGTTATGAGATTGAATCATCCAGCTACATATAATAATATAACCTCTCTTGTTGCATGCATGCATGTTTTGTGCATTTCGGGCATTTAATATGGCTTTGGAGTAACTTCTGCTTTCGCTGGACAGATGTAATAATGCCCTGTATTACAAAATTTTTGATGCTTATGGCTAAATGCTTCAATTTTTAAATGCTCTCTATACTCTATTATTTGATATTGTACCAAAGCGTGCCCTTAAAAATTTATGGACTATATCGCTGGTAGCAAATATGCACCAACTTGCCCCAGTTATATTTTACTGCTGATATAAGCGCACAGCATTTACTGGCATATAATGCGAATTCGTTTTTATTTTCGATTTATTCTAGATGATAGATAAGTCCAAGAGATATCAACATTTTATACGAGGTATACCTAAAATATTCCAAATATATTTGTTTATACTTTCCTCTTTAATTAATCACGGTCATGTTTCTAAAAGGGTAATAGTTTTCCCTTTTTTTCGTTTTATATTTATTAAAAATTTGATTACCTAACGTTTTTAGAAACTCAACCTAAGAACGATCATTATGTTAGGTCAGTATTATTTAAATATATCCGTCGAAATAAATGCATCGGGTTTTATGTTTATCCTATTTGTTTGCTAATTAAACCAGACTGTTATATATAACCCATAATATAAACCTCAAAAGAGTAAAAATGATACTTTTGCCATTCCAAAATGAATGAAATGTAAAAATCAAATAATTTTTTAATTAAAAAGCAAAACAATGCCGAAAGGGAAAAAAATACCACGTGACAAAAGTTTATTTTTATCCCTCGGCGAATTATAGCCCGACCGGAGGGATAAAAACACGATTAAAACTACACTTTAGTCCTTAGGTGTATAATGTACTATTATCGAGTTCGCATCGGGAAATAGGTCAAAAAAATCTTAATTCGCTTTATTATGGGTTAATCTTACCTAGTTTGTGCCTTCTATGGGTAAGCATGTTTTCGTTTCTTCCCGATTAAAATGTCCGTAAATTATTTTATAATTTAACCAAAGTTTTTAAGGTTAAAAATAGGTTCAAATTGTCTGGTAAAATAAGTAAATTTAAACCTATAAGGTCAAATATTGGTGAGTAACCTAAACCTTTGACTATAAAACTCCTAAAGATCGATTATTTTGTCCTCACACTAATAAAAAGAATTGTTATCCAAAAAGAAATATTTTTTCCTATCAATGTAACCCCTCTCTTATCATCACAGCCTAATGGTGTGTCGTTTAACGAGAGGTGTTTACTACCAGAACAGGGCTATATTTAGCGATAATTTAAGCAAAGCAATACGCTTTTATTAAAAAAAAGAGCAGCATTTTGACGAAGCTCACCTACGGTTGTAACGCACTCTATTCAATATCAAGTTCGTATCTTATGTATGTATCTCAAATAATGTAGTTTACGAATAGTATTTTTAACAATAATTTGTGAATACGACGCTCTTTGCGCATAAAAGAGACATTTTGGTGGACTAAAATGACATATTTGTCTATATAATGTAGGTTTTTTTTTGCAATTGGATATTTCCTTAAATCAATATCAAGGTAAAAAAAAAGCTCGATGAGTTAAAAGGATGTAACGAATTCTTTTCAAAAACGAAATTTATCAACAAAATTAATTGTAAACTTGTGAACAAAGCTCCAACAACCAATTTAAATAAGGTACTTGACCCGAATAAGGTTATACGCCACCTATAGCAGCAATAAACAAGATTGTTTATTCTAAAGTACTTACATAGTTTTTTGAAGCTTTTCCGGCTAGCGAGTTTATATGGTGTGTTTATTGGAAAAAAATCAATTCAGAACCAGTTTTTAAGCCCAGGCAGCACAACTCTGTCCCACGTATGTCAGTGGAGAGAGTTTCCTGGAAAATGCAGCAGTCCATTGGACAACCAAATCTGTAGAAAATTTTGTCCAAGGCATATCCATCGGATAATACAATTGTCAAAACGTTGGACAGCTCTTTGACATCCCAAAAAAGTCCAAAAGTTTCACTATTTTGACTACTGTACTAATATACTAAATCCATTCGATATCCAGTGGAACGAAATTTTGTTCAAAAGTTATCCATTGGCTATCCAAATAGTATCTTTATGGTTCATTATTGGAAGAAATTAATAATTACAGTGTATATCCGTTGGTCTAATTTTCTTACTACACTGGATATACTTATTTGTTCCAATGGATATCCAGTGGACAGTTTCATCAAAAGCGGCGATATTTTCAATATTTAAGTATATAGGAACCTATGTTTGAACCACTCCAACATCATAAGTCTGATTGTCGATCCTTGCGAATGGAGTTCCTAGCAAAGGCTGTTGTTATCGGATGGATATTAAAATACTAATTGGTCCAAAATAATGAAAAATACTTACTCAAACGATTCGGCTAGATATGAGAGAAATGTTATTGTTAGTAGTGAATAAGAAAAAACATGATCCATTTGATATCCAAAACAGTTCGGATAAATGACTATATTTATTGATGTGCCAACTAAGCCAAGCCAATATTCAATATTCAATGTTGAGTCAATATATAAAGTGCATCACTTTTGCTAGACACAAAATCAACGTCCGCCGGATGTAGTTTATTTTTGGTCCGATGGACCAAAAAAAATCGTTATCCATTGGATATCCAAAAACTAACTGAAAAAAAGCAATTCTTTAAGGATCAAAATTGGAATTCCTTTGGACTCAGTTTTCTTGTCATCCTCGTACAGGAAAAACCTTTGTCCAATAGATGTCCATAAATGGTCCATGGAGAATGCGGGCAGTTTTGGACAAGAAATGGCTGTCCGATGGACAATTTGTGCTATCTGGGAGACATGTTGGCTTTATGGTTGTGTGTTAAGTTTTCAATTATTAACAACTTCGGATGAGTTACTGAGGTTTGTTGTTTGAGGTTGTGTTTCTAATAAGACCTGCCATTAGTACAGGGTAGGAATGGTATGATTGGGTCGGTTTTACGTGAAAAAAACTTCTCCCTTTCAGGAAGGTCATCAATTTATCAATTTCTACCAGGTGGCGTTATAAGGTCCATAAGGTCAATTTCTCTTTTCCGACTACAAAGTGAATACTCCACAGGTTAAATGAAATATTGAACATTTTTAATAGTGGAACCAATATATATAATGCACTGCTTATGCTAATTAATTTATACAAAGCTCGGAATAATGCTCTTTTGAAACTTAACGTGGCCTTAGTTGATTTAAGTACCTTACTCGTTTTAAAACTACCCAAACAAAACAAATTCTTAACCCATTAGGGACCATGTGTTCCTTTAAGAATAAACTGAAAAAGCAAGTTTTTGACAGTATTATTTTAGTTTCAGGGAAAAACTAGTAGCGCGTGGTTGTTAATCGAAATACCTTTATGACATTTTTTATACTGAAATTTTTCCGTCCAAGCTTAAATAAATTTTAATAGAAATAGTATATGACAACACCCAGTCACTAGCGGGGAATCGAACCTGGGCCGGCTGATGAATCAATACCTTTAATTAGAAATGCTAGAATTTATTACTCTAATGGTAAACTTTACGTCTCAGCACTTCCAAAAGTCTTAAAAAACAATTTCGTAAGTAATCATTTTATCATATAAATTCAAACAAAAAGATATTGGCCATAAACATCTCATGGGTCCTATGAATACCATCTCATCTCATTCAAATGTCGATAGCATCCGTACACACGTAAATCCATGGATTTTTACCTAATGTATTATTTAAGATTGCAAAATTGCATCTTTATGCTAAAGTCGGCCCCGAACTGCAGTGATATGTCCCTTGCTATATATTTAAATAAAGACTGGTGGCAGACGATCGTAGGATATAATTCTTAAAAGCCGTTCTAAATTTTGGAAGTTAAAAGCTATCTAATATTTGTCTCGTACAATTTTTTTCTGCCTAGCCTTAACATTTCTTAAATAAAAAAGAGAGTTTTACCAACAGAAAACTATTGGATTTTTGGCATCCTCCACATGGGGGTCCTGAACGAACTGTAGGTTGCACAAAAATGGTACCAAAATCTGATTGCAGATTATGATTAAGGACCCTCCCGTGATCCTAAAACAAGATATTTTAAAATCCCACCTGATCCTTTTTTGAAATTTTGCAAACTTTTATATTATATTAAGATACCGGTTTTCTATTATATTAACATATCGTTTAAGGCTTAAAAATGACTAAACTGTCTACATAATATATTTTTTTAAATAGTTTAACCTATCGAGGTTTTTAGGTTCTTTAAAAAATGTTTAAAAAAAAATTTCTCTACAAAAATATTAATGTTTTAAATTATATATTGTAAAACAACGGACCAAGGTGTAACTTTTTTTTTCCTGCTAAAGCATAAAATACATGGATTACATTTTAGTTATTAAAGGAAGCAGAGACTTTAGCAATAGAAACAAAAATCAAAGTGCCCCAGGGATGCGTTTACCCATAATACTTTTTTATTCTTTTGAGAATTTTTAGTAGGTAAGTTGTTTAATTTATAAAGTTTGTTGTAAAAGGTTTAAATAAAAATAAAAGCGAAACCAACATATAACGAATCATAATGAAAACAGAAAAAAATTTGCGCGGGTTGTGGTATAAAAATTTAAATTTGGAAAATTAAAACAAGAAATATTTAAAATATCTTTACGGTTAAAAAAATTACTACAAGCCTTTTTGAATCCAAACTTTAACAGAAATAATATAAAATTTCCTACATCTCTATGATATGATGATCGGGAAAATATTGTTTTTGATGCCAGATTTTTAAGCAATGAATGTAACTAGTCATACAAGATACAAGATTCCAGTCGTCATATAGAGAGAACAGTGGTAAAGGCACTAAGACCGATTATTTGAACCAATGCGGAAGAGCTATTATAAAAAGTAACAAGTGAAAGAAAGAAGTTATGGCCGATGGAGGACAAGGGGTTTTTTTAATTTGCTTGTCCATTATTCCCTTAGAAGATTGTAAAGTTGAAAGTCAGGTTGACAAAAGGTTTAGATATGTAAAAGGAGGCAGCATAGTTAGAGAGAGAAAAATCACTGGCATGCACAATACAATTAACTTGTGCTTACATAATAAAAAATTGTCTTTTGCGTCTTTAGTGTTTTTTGATAGCGAGAAAAAAAGGATTATGGGTAAACGCGTCCATGGTGCACCTTGATTTTTGTTGCCGGTCTCTGCCTCTTTCAATAACTAAAGTGTATGTAGACACTTTAGTAATTTTTAAGCCTTAACCGTTATTATTTCTTAATATGATATAAGATTTTAAAATATCTTGTTTTAGGATCATGGGAGGGTTTTAATCATAATCTGCAATCAGATTTTGGTATCATTTTTTTTCAACCTATAGTTCATTCAGGACCCTCGTGTCCACTCGTTCTACCATTGACTGGTTTCAAATACAGTCCATATACCAGTCGGGTTTTTTACTATGACAAATCGATATAAAATAAACAAAATTTACAAAATACACCGGAGTACAACAAGAATACATACTGGGTGCGACTTGGAAACTAGACGCAAACATGTGTTTCATCCTTGTTATGGATCTTCAGTACGCCATAAGTTTTTATAGACGAATATTACGAACGACCAAATCAACAAGTCATGGACAAATGCTCTTAAAAACATGGGAATTTATTTCTCATTCTGTAAACATTTTTTGCCCAATAATCAACGTCCAGGCTGACCATTTTGTAAAATATGCAATTTTATCTAACAGTTCTTTAAACAAGTGGGTGTTTTATGCAGGGTCTGCAACTAACGTGTAGTTTTTGGGATTTTTTGAAGGAGCCAACAGAAAAGAGCGGAGCAATTGCCCCCCCCCCACCGTTTCTTGTGTTTGCACCTATTTTTGAAAAGTTTGTAAAGAACGTTAGGTATTGCCTTCTATGACAAATGTGAAAAAAATGATATACTTTTTTTAGCTTATATTAGTATGCGCTCGGTGAATAACAGTTTTAATAGAAGCCCTAGAAATTAAACGAGAACAACTACGAATATTATAATTTGCGGCTTTTGAAAACATTTTTATCGATAATAAAAAAATTTTGTCCTAAACTGAAATTTATATTTTTATTTGGTTTACCATGTTTTAATTTTTGTGGTTTTTTGTTGTTTTAATATCACTTTAAAACTCTATAAGAAGCTTGTTCTTTTCAAAAGGATGACCAAATGACTTCACACAATTTTAAATCAATTAGTTTAATAATAATATAACCCAAACATGTTTCGATCCAATTCAGATCATCTTCAAAGAGTACTAAAATGATTAAGATAAATGTAGGTAAATAAGTACCTACTTAAAGATCAAATAATAAAATTGATTGGGCAATCCTGAGTTACATCACACTATTTTGAGTGACTTCCACTCAATTTTCAGTGAGATATTTTTTCACTCAAGGGTCTTTTTGAATAAAAATTTCCATTTTTTAAAGTGTAATTATCACCAAGGAGAATATACTCTACGTTGCTCTGTAATAACCTTTTTTTAAGAATAAAATTTTCAGAAAATATGTTTTTTTATACCTTTATCAAAAACATAATTTTAGTAACTGTCTGCAGATAACTAAAGCATAGCTTTTTTGGTTACCGATGCACAAAAAACTTTTTTCGATCACGGATGCAAAAAAATATTTCTGTCAGTTTTTTACTCAAAATTAAAGAGAAATAACGAACAATAGTAATATAGAAAATATCTAATTATTATTGCCTAAAAATTAAGCCATTTCTGCCAATTTTTACCAAAAATTTTCGAAAAAATCATTTAAAAAACCAGCAATATATCAAAATGTCGCAACAATAAACATCACCGAGTAAAAAGGCACATCGCTAAACCATGTTGTTATTTCATTTACCAGCTGCCTTGATTTATAATGTAAAGATGGTGTTTTGCGAGAAGTGCTCTTCGTTCGAGATTTTTAAAAGCATTTTCTTGTTCTTCTTGGATTTTTTGATAAAGGTATTAAAAAAAAAATAATGTTCGCAACTCGCGGCTAAACTGCGCTCGTTATTTAAGCCAACGCTTGTGAAAAAAAGCACTATTTTAGCCACTAGTTGTGAAAACTACTATTTTTGATCACGGGTGCAAAAAAGATTTCTGTCCGTTTTTTACCCAAATAGCGGAAAATAGTAATATTGAAAAATAGTAATATTGAAAATATCGCAACAATGCCGCCTTGATTTATAGTGTAAAAATGGTGTGTTTCGAGAAGTGCTCTTCGTTCGAGATTTTCTTGGATTTTTTGATAAGGGTATTAAAAAAAATAGTGTTAACAACTCGCGGCTAAGCTGTGCTTTTTTTTACTGGCGTTTTTAAATACCTCGCTGCTCTCGTTATTTAAACCAAAGCTTGTAAAAAAGCACTATTTTACCCACTAGTTGTGCAAACTACTATTTTAATTTTAAAATTCGTTGTCATTCTTGAAAACTCACATTTTGTAAAAAATAATTATTTCGTTAATATTGTGTAAATTATATAGGAAATTCTGAAAAAGTGAATGACTGTGAAAGGAAGTAAAATAATTTGGTCAAATATCAAAATATCTTTTGAGTATGGGCGCTTTTGCAATAAGGTACATGTCCGTATTCTTAGACTTAGGAAGAAGCACATGCGTTAGATGGAAGAACAGGACATCTGTTTTCTTCTGAAAATTGATGAGCTGAATCTCCCGAATTGATCAATATTTGCTTCTATTCTTTTTTTATGATATAATCAATAAAGAACTTAGGATTACCAGGGTGGCCATAAAAAATGATAGTGATTGGTACGAATTGTTTTTTGTGTGTTCTGTGCAGTTTCTTTTGGCTAGTTTTAGCCGGATTATTTATATGTTTGAAATCTTTTTTTGCAAACTTTTCTCCTGTATGCATGTAGATATAAGCATTTTATTCCTTTATTTTTCCTCCGATTATTCGATAAAGAAATGCTTATTCCAAATACGATTTCAAATAACGTGGTTTATCTGTTTATAGCATGAGGATGATATCGAGGGGAAGTAACTCGGAGCGTGCACCGCTAAAACAAAATAATATCAAGGACGTTTTATATAAATAAAAAAGGATCTTCTACCATCAAAGATAAAAAAAATTAATCATTAAATTGTGAAAAAAGTTGCTTTAATAATTGCCAATTGCACCAACGTTAAGTCTGTGTTTTTGTGTTTTAAGTCTGACCTAAAAGTTCTCTCTCTCTTATTGCGTGCTTCTAAGAGATATAAAAACTTTTAAGTCAGACTTAAAACACAGGCTTAACGTTGGTGCAATTAGCAATATCTTTCATATTAAACATGAACAAAAAATTACTGTAAAGAGTTCTTTTTATACCTTCATTAAAAACATGAGTTTAGTAACTGTCTGCAGATAACTGAAGCATGGCTTTTTTGGGTATCGATGCAAAAAACTATTTTTTGATCACAGGTGCAATAAAAGATTTCTGTCTATTTTTTACCCAAAATTAAAGAGCAATGGCGGAATATAGTAATATTGAAAAAAAATTATTATTCTTTCCTAAAAATTACGCCATTTCCGCCGGTTTCTACCAAGTATATACGAAAAAATCATTTAAAAACATCGTCAAAATATCAAACTGTCAAAGATTAAAATGACGCAACAATGAACGTCACCGAGTAAAAAGGCACATCGCTATAAAATCTATTGTTATTTTATTTGCCATCCGCCTTAATTTATAGTGTAAGGATGGTGTGTTGCGAGAAGTGATCTTGTTTCGAGATTTTTAAAAGTATATACCTGTTTTTCTTGGATTTTTTTATAAAGATTCTAGGTTTATTTATTCGCGTATTTTTTTTGAAAATTCGGAGATTTTTTGCAGAAGCCGCAATTTCTTGGTGGCTTTTATAAATTACGAAACGCGGCGCGGGAGTGTAGGTGAAAGTGTTACGACGAGGGAGGGTTGAATTTGCAACTTCATTATGTAACTGAAAATGATCTAGTAAAATAAATAATATATCTAAACATTTTTCACCTGATTTAAGGAGGGGAAGAGAAGGTTTCGAAAATTTTATAAAGAACAAAATAGGGTCCAATTTAAACTTTTAAAAAATTGTTCCTATACATGTCTACTAAGATGTAAAAGGCTTTTTTATTTTAGAAGGTAGGGTTCGCATCCAAAATGAGCAAGGCTTAAAATATTTTAGCATAACTTAAAGGGTACCGTTTTTGATTAAGCAATTTCTACTATGTTTTTCATATTTTTATGCCATGATTCTGCACACATGTTAAAGCTTTTTTCCAAACTTTCGATGTCTAGCATAAAACACTCAAATTTGTGAAGTTTTCACTGTTTTTTGAGCATTCAAAAAAAGTACTGCCAAAAAATATTTTTTCCCTGTTAAAATGAAAAATATTTAGAGAGAGAGGGTAGAATTTTAGAGGTAGTTAGAGATATTTTAGTAACGTGTTGAAGAGAGACAGCAGGCTATAAAAAATTATTTTGGAGAAAGATAAATATAATTTAAGGCAAATGTTTCCTAAAAGCTTCTGTTATGTCATCTGTCTGTCATCTTGAGTGGTGTCGTGCATATGATTTTTATTTGGCAATTTTTATCCAAAAAGCAGCAAAAATTGTAATTTTTCATAGTGTAAAGTATGTAAAACATAAGGTAGTATTATTTTATTTTAATCAAAGTTCTTTACAGTCTTTAAATTTACCAAAAAACGTGTCCTACTAAAGTTAAGAAAATTATTTTAAGGGTCATCATGGCTTTACCATTAAAAATTTTAATTTTATTTTTATATCATAATGAAGATATGTTGTGTTGGCTATTTCTCTTCATATGGACCTTTCCAAATTTAGGAATAAAAAGGAATAAAAAAATATGGGCAAGTGACCCAATTAAGAGAGCATTTTTAGTTTAGCGGCTTACAATAAATTCTTTTGTCTTTTGCGGAGTCACTTATATGATTAGGGTAATTCCAAAATTTCAACAAGTTTTACTCGAGTTTAAAGAAAAATGATCATAAGTGGTTTAAAAATGGCATGCGTCACATGGTTCTAAAACCTAATCCTTCTTAGTAAATATCGCCCAAAATGTCTAAAAAAATTACATAAAGCAACTTTTATTGCCATATTGAAAAAGTACGACTGCATTTTCTTCAAAAGAATTACACACAAAATAAAAAAAGAAACAAAAACCCAAAAAAAAATATAAAAAATGAAAAAAAAGTGCCCAAAATAAAACTTGATAAATTAATCGACTGGCTGTACAATAAAAAAATTTAACAATCGATCACCACTATGTAATCAAAGAAACTTGATTGTTGATCAAAATGCAAATATGTAGTGTAAAATGCAAAATTTAAATTAAAAATTTTGCATAACGTTGGCCCAGGATTGTTTTATATGAGAGTAAATAGAAGTTTTGAACTTCCATTGCCTTTATTTTTTTACTGTTTCACAACGCTTCGAATTCAGTCGTCATCAAGTGAATACTATATTCACTTGATGAAGTTTGCAGATACAAAAACTAAAAAAGAAAGACATATTATGTTATGTTCTTGCGGCGCAGGCTACAGAATTTTTGAATTGGAATTGTATGCCGAATTTGTTACATGGAAAAACATTCTTGTGTATTTTTTAATTGAGTTGTGTAAACTAAAATTGTATACACGTTTTCTATAATTGGGTATAAAGTATAAACAAATGCCTGTATTGTTTCATAATTTTGTGACCACTACATATCCAGTTACAATTGTGTAAAAAATTCCGAAAACTTTTTTCCGTGCAAAGTACGAAAAAGATGGGTCATTTGAATATCTTAAAGAATTGACGTTAAGCATCCTCGAAAAAACTTTGTTGATATTACATAATAATGATTGCAATGAAAAGCAACAAATAAAAATGAAAAAAAAAGAACAACGTGTTTCATGCCCCACTTGTGTTGATGATCGATATTTCGTATTTATTAGTTGTTGGCACGGACACTGATGCATTCCGGAACTACCGAGAGTTTTCTTTCTATTTTATACTGCGAACCTACAACACCTATAAAAGTATTGTATTTTCTTTAGACAGACATATTTTGCTAGTCCAAGTAGCATAAGCCAATGCCTTAAGGCATATTCAGAGTTCCGTAAGATAAGCGGTAAAACGCAAAGGAAATAAACTACAGCAAACGCCTGATGCTGTTCATAGTACTCCGTAAGCCGCAAGCGGTAAGAGAATCATGCGTTTGTTATTGTTTATTTTTCTTACGTCTTACCGCATACGTCACGAAACTCTAAATCCACCTTTAGTCCATCACTTTTGCAATTTTAAATCATTTAGTCCTGACTGCATTCGGATCCTAAACAAATAGTCTGAATCTTAACTATTGCCTATAGGACGTATACTCTTTAACAGAAAGCGCCATAGATCTATGACGAATGATCACACGGGAAGAAAACGTTATATTCTTGAGCGGTGATCTGATCTTATGGATCTCATTAAAATCATACGTGCCCGATCGCATGGTCCGAAACTGGTGAACAGCGTTGAATCTAGGGACACTTGCGCAATAAAGAGGTTTTTTTTTTAATGTATTGCTTCCTAAATTGCTTTTTGATCGTGGGAGGTGATAGATCCCATGCGATAAATCCCATCGCACGAAAAGACCGGATCGTAGGACTTTCAAGAATACACGTCCAGAACGACTTTAATACATAGTTCGTTAATTTGGTGAGCTCTCTCTGTTATGCCCAGAAGTGGTTTCAAGCATATGGGATTTTTCACTTACCCTTTAACTAAACTGCTCATTGTGTACTTACATTACAAGATAACTTCTGCCTCCGTTTCCTGCCTTTTTGACAAATAAGAAACATTTTTGCAGTAGCGCATCAGCTCTACTAAAGTTATTTAAAAATCTTTACTTTGCCATTTTTTGTTCTGGGATTGTGACTTCACTACCTTGTGCAAGATTTGTTGGAATGTAAAGCATTTATTTAGTATTATACCTTGTTAGTATTTTGTTCCGGTATAGTAGTTTTCTTTCTCGCCTCGGAAAATTGGTAAGGTTAAAAATGTCGACGGAAAAAGCGCTGTAACTGTTGTAAGAAAATTCGCCTCATCGATTTTATCATCAGGCTCTTGTGTTTCTTGCAAGCGATTGGAAAAAGTTTACCCTATGCTTTGGCGACGTGTTCCGTCTAGAAGAGAAATTAGTAGTAATGGCTTGTTGTTTTTTTTTGTATTGCTTGACATTCTTTATGTTTATGACGTAGTGGTTACGTTATTTGAGGTGCTCTTTACCTTCTTGGACGTAAATTGTAATATATTCTTAAATATAAATGTCTTTTGTCACTTATACAATTAAGAGAAATAATTCACAAACAAACATTGTTGGGCTCTGTAATTGACAACAGTTACTGAGCTATGGTTAGAGATCTTTAATGTTTGGTCTCTTTAACGCGACCTTTTCTGTAAAGCTCAGACACCCAATACACTAATAGGTCATGCCGCGGCAAGTTGCCATCTTTCTTTGCATGAAAAAGCCGATAAAGTGTTGCCAAGTGGTTACTGGTCCCACCAAAGCCCTGAGTAAAAAAAAGGTTTTAATGCAAATCAACTTCTAGCAGAAAAGGGTCGCAACTTAATACAGTTTTTTGTTGCCTTTACATTTTCGCTTGCGTGGTTTAATTTTATGACCATAAGCTAACGCCCTATATAAAAATATAGTCTTGACACGCTCCTTACTTTTTATTTTCAATTTGTAAAGTTCTTGTCAAACAAGCCGCATTTTAAAAAAAAGAACAAATCTGTTGTGAATTTACGTATCAGAACTAATTCAATACAACACAGTGGAAATGGAGAGCTTTTTAGCATCGGCTGAAAATACCCGCAAATCGTCAGACTTCCTATATAATGTATTATTCAGCTCAATCAAGTTTACGCTTGGGGTTTCGGAATCACCAGGAATTATTAGAAATGTATGTTTACTAAAGAAAGGGCACGTTATAATAAATATAAGCAAAAAAAAAAAAAATTAGCATTTCTTTAAAAAAAATTAATCGAGCCTTGCATTTCACGCCGATGCGCGACAATCACTCTGGGGAAGGGGGGCTAGGGAAAATGAAGGGTTGCGCCGGTTGCGGGGTGAGACAAAACAATTTAGGCAAATAAAGTATTACTTAACTAGGTAAAAATTTAATTTTGGTTGAACATTTTTTGGAATAATGAATACAAAAAAAAAATATTATTATTGTTTATTTCTAATATAAAATAAGGGTGCGCCGCAGGCAAAGAGATAATTACAAATCATGGGGGGTATGGTAATTACATCGCCGGTTTCAAACAAGGCTGAAAAAAGAATTATGACACGTTGCATATATACCAATTTGATTTCAAAACTATTCAAGGTCACTCCCGTGAAGTTCCAGAAAGATCAATGCTGCCATCCCAACAAATTTCAAAAATGCACAGCGACTTGAACGGAGGTTGCCCAGTCTGTGAAAATTGTAGATTTTTTTATGCAACCCGCATAAAATAAAAATAAGACAACAATCTTATCCTAAATTTTATCTATTTAATTTTTCTGCTCATTGTCTATAATTGCAGAGCTGGCAACATAGCTATTAGAGCCGCTCCGAGCCCGGGTGCAACAAGCCACATAAGGATAAAATGCATCCTTCTAGAAGAGATAGCAACATGAGCGGCACGACACACGGAGGTATGAGTTTTATACAAAAGGTCACACGGAAGGGACAGAATATTCGCAACCGATGTGATAAATTAGGTAGGGTCAGTTGCGGGGAACAGGAAAAAGTAACTGTAGCACATATTTTGGTGCGCGCAATGAAAGTTTGGTCAAAGACGGACGTCTACAGTGATCAAAATAATGTTTTCCCTTATTATTAGTCGTAAAGAAACCTGCACAAATTACATTAGAAATGGCTTTCGGCCGAATTTCATAATTTTTTTATATGTTGTAGTACTCGATCAACAAAGCACAAAAATAAAAAAAAATGAAATAGGGAGCAGGATTTCTTTCTGAGATATGGAGCATTAAAGTTGACGTGTTTTCAGGCTATAGTTTTGGACACGGTACAATTTTTTTTTCCCTCAACTTTGTTGATTACCGCCCAAATAAAATGATTCGAATCTTTGTTTGTCTAGAATGAAACACCCCTTTCACCCATATAAAAATATTTTTATACGGTTTCTTCAGTACCACCAGAAAAGTCACTGATTTGTAAGTTTTAAAAAAGAAAGAAAACGACCGTTTTTTAAAAAATGACAATTTTGATTTTCTTTAAAATGAACGGACCGAATTTAAAAATTTTTACATATGTTATTAAAAATAATGCCATTTAGCTAAAAAAAATATTTTTAGCTTAAGTGGTACCATGAATTTCAAAAATGGTAGGCATTTTTAATGTTTTTAAAAGTGATTTTTTTTTATACCGTCATCAAAAATATGATTTTAGTAACTGTCTGCAGATAACTAGAGCATGACTTTTTTGGTTACCGATGCAAAAAACTTTTTTTTTTTAATCACGGGTACAAAAAAAGATTTCTGTCCGTTTTTTACCAAAAACTGAAGAGAAATAGGGGAATATAGTAATATTGAAAAAATCTAATTATTCTTGCCTAAAGATTAAGCCTTTTCTTCCAGTTTTCACCAAGCATTTACGAAAAAACCATTTATAAACATGGTCAAAATATCAAACGGTCAAAGATTAAAATGTCGCAACAATGAACGTCACCGAGTAAAAAGGCACATGGTTATGGAAACGATTGTTATTTTATTTACCAGTAGCCTTGATTTATAGTGTAAAGATGGTGTTTTGCGAGAAGCGCTCTTCGTTCGAGATTTTTAAAAGTATTTTCCCGGTTTTCTTGGATTTTTTGATGAAGTTATTAAAAAAAAATAGTGTTAACTTTTCACGGACAAATCTAATTCAAAAGCTTAATACTAATATGTTGGTACCAATTATTACTCACAGGTACCTGTATTTGACCAATCAAATTGCTCGTGTGATATATGCTTTTAGGCTAACTTGGGGTTGCCGATAACATTTTTCCAGTTACTATTACTGTTTTTCTAGGAGAATAAGATAAAGTGTTTTTCCTACTTAAGTCCGGAAAGTTGTTTTTACGCATGCATTTTCGTGCAACAAGTTAATGTTAATACGGCTTTGTATTTTTAAAAAAATCAAGGTAGGCTATGACACTTTGCCAACGTCAAACTTTTGCTTAAGAAACGGCGCCATTTACTGCCAGATAATTTTACGCATTCCATTGGGAAAACAGTGTAAACAACCGGAAAATGTTATCATGTTCGGGAACCCCAAGTTAGCCTAAAAGTATATACCACACGAGCAATTTTTTTGGACAAATATAGGTACTAATGAATACCTATCAGTACCAACATATTCGTATCAAACTTTTGAATTGAATTTGTTCAAAAAAAGTTTGTATAGTTATTATTGCATAAGTTATTTTAAATCACTTCGTATTCCACCAATATTTCAAAAATATTAAAAAGTATTACCAATATTTTTTTTATCTTACTGATATTATTTTTATAAACATATGTAAAAACTATTAAAATCTGTCCGCTTCTTTAAAGAAAATTAAAATTGTAACTTTTTAAAAAACAGTCGTTTTCATGCCTTTGAAACTTACAAATCAGTGACTTTTTTGTTGGCGCCAAAGAACCCATACAAAAACAATTTTACATGGATGAAAAGGGTGTTTCACTCAGGACAAATAGAGAAACGAATCATTTAAGCTTCATATCTCAGGAAGTAATGATGATCCCTATCTCGTTTTTTTTATTTTTGTGCTTTGTTGATCGAGTACTACAATCTATAAAAATATTATGACATTTAGCCAAAAATACGAAGAAAAGGTTATTGGTGGTGCAATCCATATTCGAAAATGTAAGAAATTATTAATATTTTATTTAAATTACGTTCATTTATATGCTCGAATGTGGCTCAGACCAACAAAAAAAATATTTGACTTACCTTTCACTATTAATTTTTACTTTATTAAAGTCACTTCTCAAGTTAACTGTTGTGTTTTTGTTTATATTAATATGAATCATTTCTTTAATGGATCTTTTTTAAAAATTAGGTGCGCTGTCAAAAATTTTTGCTTCTTCATATTTAAACTCATGATTTGTTCTTTTTATTTTTATTCTTCTCTTGGCAGTCATATTTATGTTGTTAAATCATGGATTCAATGTATTGTTTTGTTTGACCTATATTTGTTTGGCCACAGGAGCAGGGTATACTGTAGACAACTTCCGATTGTTTTAAAAATTGCGTTTTATCTTTTGATTGCGTAAATAGTGTGTTTGTAGTTTTTAAATTATAGAACACTATATCGAGTCCATCTTCATTGCCATCCATCATTTTTCAACAAATCATGATTTTAAATATGATAAAGCAAAGATTCTTGACATAGAACCTGATTTTTATCAAAGATCCATTTCAGAAATGATTCATATTAATATAAACAACACAACAGTTAACTTGAGAAGTGACGTTAATAAACTAAGCATTGTCTATAACTCCTTACTGACTAGTATTCTACCAAAATAAAGATTTAATAAAACAAAAAATATGATAATATAAAATAAAAATATATATTATAATAAATCGAAAAAAAATTGGAAAAAAATAGGAAAAAAAATGAAAAAAAAATAAAGGAAAATTAAAAAAATTTAAAAAAAAACGATAAAAAGTACAAATAAATAAATAATTAAAAAAAATTATTAAACTTTTAGGTAAACAATTTTAAAGACTTTCATTCTGGAAAATAAATTGCTTTAAATATTAATTTTTAAAAACAACAGCAACATTGCATTTCCATTCATACAAAAATAACGACATTTTATCAGAAGTGAAAAATGTTTTCTTGAAAAGAAACATCAAGAATTATAAATAGCAATTAATTAAAAGAAAAAATCAATGGTATCTTTTCATGGAAACAGCTTTTACAATAGATCCAGCATATTGGTAACCAACACCGACTAAATTCGAAGGTATGTTGCTCGAATTTCTTTCCCATTTTTTTTGCCGTTTGAATGGTATAGTTTGTACGTGAAGTTCTTAATATGATTATAGGGTGCTAATTTTTACAAAAAAAAAGAAATTAAAAAATAAAAAAATTACCAAATTAAAAGATTATAATTATGCTGTTAATTAAAAATAACACATTTGTGTTATTGTTGTGTCAATTTTTTATGTAGAAAAAATTGTTTTTAGCTTGAAAAAGACGTAATTCAACGTTGAAATGTTGCAAATGAACTAAAGGTGTACGTAACGATTCAAGTATCCTTATTCCCACAAATCCTTTTTTCTGTAACGCCCAAGGACGAAAAAATTAGCCTAATCCTATTTACATTAGCTAGAAATAATAGTAAAGAGTGGCAAAGGTCAGGATTCGCATTACCTACACTGAGAGTGACTACACTGACAAAGAGTTTACTTATAATTACTAAATCTTATTAACCACAACAAAAGGATTTTGTGATTTACGGCTTAATAGATAATTGTTTCTGATAAACCAACCATAATTTTAGATTTTAGAAACAAATATTTGGTAATGAAAATCAAGTCAGTGATTATTATTGACAGACCTATTTATTAATTATAAATAACCGCCTTTGTAATAATAACCAAAAATGGAATTTAGAAACCGTCCTATTTGTTAATAGTAACCAAATATGATATTAACTAGTAACAAATCTTATTAATAAAAAACAAGGATAGTTGATTAACCAGACGAAATTTGTTTATAATAAGTATTTATAATTTAGCTAATAATAATGATTTATTTATGGTAAATAAATGTCAATTACCTATAAACCCTGAGTTGTTTTATATAAATAAATATACCTCACACATTCACTCTGATTTGGTAATAGTAAACAAATAAATGTTAACTATTAACAGCGATTTATTAGCAGTTAATAAATGCATGTTAACCCCAAACTCTTGATTTGTTAATAGTTAATAAATGTAATTTAACCATTAACCTTGATTTATTCTATATTTCGGATAATTCTAGAGAAGGATATGAAAAAACTGACACCACATTATGAGACTTACACCCGGCGGTCACGCCGGTTCCCACCTAAAACTTTTTCGTGAGTGCCCACTCACGCGTCACATGATGTCAATATGAAATGTTACGGCAGTCATGTGACGGGTGCTCAAGCACGCACGAAAAAGTCGAAGGCGGGAACCGGGTGTTATTGGTGGGAACCGGGTGCACGCCTTGTAACGTCGGATTTTCCTTATTCTAGCTACCTAAAACCCAAAATTAATCAACGCAAAGATTTTTGTAAAAATATTATTCTTGGATATTTTATTTATTTACATTTATTTTGTTTACTTTTTGTTTCAAATGACAAAAAAATTCTATTCCTATTCTATCATTACAAACGGCACCATCGATCGGTAGCCCATATTTTTGTATCAGCTCCTTCTGTTTTCGATAGTTTCCTCCAAGTCGCTGCTCGACTATAAATAAAAATTAATTTAATTAAAATGATTGAAAAAAATTTTTGTTTTTAGATAATGTAAAGATGCAAGAACAGGGGGATTCCACACCCAAATATGAAATAAAAAAAAGTGAGAAAGTGACTTTCTATTTCAAAAAAAAAAGTGACTAAAAAGTCTCGCTTTAAAAACTTACCAAAAAGTGAAATGGAATCTGCCATTTTTTCTATTTGTCATAGAAATTTAGTGTTTATAATATAAACTATAGTGTCGTAGGCCGCGCAGGTGCATATTATATATAAGAAATGAAAATTGTGCCGCAATAAAAAAGTGTGAAAGCAACAAATAAACTATGATCAATGGCAATATGACAGTAGAAGCGCCGGGCGCCACGCCGCAGAGATTTCACCCAAATTTAAAATTAAGAAATTAGTTTATTTTATTGAGGTTACCTTGGGTTGGGTTAGATACAAGTGGGGGGCGCCCCCACCACCGCCGCCCTCTCCCTGTATCTGCTACTGCTCGCGTAACCTGTGCACGACTCCGTGACTTTAGCCACTTCCTTCTATTTATTAAAATATATAGTTATACATAAACCCACCTTAAATCTAGGTACTGCAAATAGACCATCTTTTTTTTTCATTTATAAAGTTGTCTTTTAAGATGTGGATGAACATATGGGGGTAGCTACATACCTACATAGGAGAAAGAAACGCTTGCACTTACCCAAAAACCTGTTTATGGTTTCATGATCAACCGCCGCATTTCTCAAAAAAAACCGTAGCTTCGTTACCTTCCATTGCTTCCATATACACCTTGCGGAAAAGACATTTCACAAATATAGCAATAATCGTGACACACAAAACTCCTATGTATGTCCAATGTAAAATATAAAAATGACGCGACGGCGCGGCGGCCAAAATTTGCAAAAATGGCACAATAAAATTGCTAGTGACCGTTTCGGCTAACACTTGACGCTGACAGTCGTTGGCCCGCTCCAAAAGACTCGATCGGAGCTCTCGCGCATGCTTATTGCCGTCTTTTTATCCTTAGACAAAATATTTGCTAATAAAAAACAAATCGTTTTTAACCTATACTCTTGTGCTACTAACTTCAACAAAAACAATCGACCTTTTTATCCTCAGACAAAATATTTGTTAACAAAAAACAACTGGTTTTTAACCTATACTCTTGTGCTATTAACTTCAACAAAAAAAATCGATTAACAGGAAAAAGGACCTGTGATTACACAGTACTAAGAGCTTGTTTACTATAAATCTAGGTTTTTTTTTGGGATAAGATACAGACCATTATTGTGTGAAAAACTATTTGGCTTTATTTCTGTTTAATAAGTGTTGTTTTCAGTTACCATGGCTTTCCAAATTGAAAGAAACAAATTAGTTGTTATTTATAAACCTTCTTTTTTAAAGAAATAATTAACCAGAAACAAGAATATTCACTTTTGTAATATATCTTATTAATTATAACAAAAACACGGAATATCAAACATTTTTTATCTATAAAATCAAACTTTTCTTTTAGTGTACTAGTTGCCTAGTACACAGCGCGCTCTTCTATCCAGGCCTACAAAAATGTTTAAAAATAAATAATTAATTCTAAGTTATAACAGATTAATTCGTCATAACATGGATGGAATTATAAGTGTCGCCATTCCACATCTGTAGACTTTGGTGATGGTGCAGTCTGAAGAGTTTTACTGATCGTGTAGTTGAAGAAACCATTCCTTTGCAGATCGAATCGAATTTTTGACTTTTCTTCATTTAAAGTTTCTTCTGTATTGCAGATGTAGGTGGCTCGATCTATGAGAGATTTTTCAACTTCTAGTTTGGTTGATGTAAAGTGATTTTATTTGAAATTAAGTATAAGTTGGTTTTCGATATACGAAAGTGATTATGGTTGAATTATTTTTGGTGACTAGGACATCGAGAAAAGAGAGCTGATAATTTTCATATTTTTCCAGAGTGAATGTGATGTTCTAGTGTGTTGTTGTCCTTTTCCCAGATAATGAATATATCGTCCATGTCAAAAGATTCGTGAATTGAACGACAAAAATTTTAATAGGTCAAACTTTTCTTAAAAAACTAAAAAGTTGCTTAACACTGCTTAAACAGATGTGGTGAGAGTTTTGATTCAATTTTTGTTGATCGACCAAAGTTGCCCAACAAAACTTGACTCGAAAGAACGCACCTTTATAAAAGTTTAATTCCAAAAACATTATTAAAGATTAAACAAAACGTAAAAAAAGCTCACCGTTTGTCCTAAAAAGATTAGAAAACGTCAAAACGCTTACTTTATTTTGATGAGATCAGAAAGGTAAATGCGCACTCAAATTAGAAGATCTAAAAAACGTTGCATTAAAAAAAACATGACAAAAAATTTAAGTGAGTCATTTTCAGTTTAATCTTTCTTACTCCAGAGTAATGTATCTGATTTTGTCTACTACCTAATAATACCTAAAGTAACAAATATTATAAAACCGGTTTAATTTGCAGCAAGGATTCCTAAGCGATACAAGGAGGTAAAGTGGCAATTTCTTCCCCTATATGCTGGTTGAAAATGTAATTTTTTAAAAAGGTAGTAAGTAGATAAAATAATTTAATTATTTTTGGCCAAATTATAATTTTTATCCACTCAAACTTTTGGTTTTGTAATTTAACCCACTTAATATTTAAACAGTCAATCCTTTTCATTTTACTTCCAAACTTACCATATGTAAAGAGAACTCTCATGTGGTATCTTTAATGTTATTAGATAAAGTAGTTGCTATGTAATATAAGTCGGTTTTTATTGAAAACGGGGCAATACATTTTAATAATGTCCTGGTTCCAGCATAGTTTTTTTTTCTGTGATTTTACGAATTTTGAATTATGTACAGCTTCTAAGAATAGAGCGTGTTTTAAAAATAGCAAAATTGCCGCCGTCGATGTGGATTTTGAGTTTTGTTCTTTTTTTTTGGTTTCGACGGTAAATCGTTATATTACATTTAATTTTTTATTTAAAAATTGTTATTTACTTTGTATCCGATACTTCATTATTGATAACAGTTTGTTAAACTTGTTTTTTTTTTTCATCATATTTGAGACCTTTTTTTAATGATGTTTTAATCTAGAATATCGATCAATTGGAAGTTACATTATTCGAACTCAAGTCTACATTTATGTATTTTATTAAATTTTTATAGTTTTCGTTATCTCTTAAATGGTAAACAAAATGGTTATAAAAACTAGAGACTTTTTTTTTATTGCCTCTATCTCTTTATGAGATAATCTGCCAGTTCAAGTGGTAGAACCCTGGATGGTCTGACTCGAAGTCACCTGAATATCTGAAGCCCCTGCCCTGCTCGTCAAACCGATCTGGTGAGCACTCCCTAGGAAGGCAGTTTTCTTTTTCTAAAGTGATTTAGACCTAACCAGTATATGGATCTCACGGTACCTTTCTCTTAACGTCTTCTACGTGGGACGGTATGGAATCGTGTTAGCCTGCCTTCTAACTAACATGGCCTACTACAAAATGAGCTTCCTAAATTTCGATTGCTCACACAAAAGGTGGATTTTGGAACGACGCTGTTTTATCCTTATTAGGGACTCATCAGGTAGGTGTACGACAATGAGAGAGAATTTCGGTCGCGCTTATGTGCCAAAGATTACGGCTCAAGCGGAAGAAATCCTAGCAATGGCGCCCTCTCTGTGAACTATCGAAACCAAGAAAATAACTACTGTAGTTAGCAGTAGGTTAAGGTTGCATCCATCCTGCGAGAGACATATAATTATGCCATCTGTATGCAAGTTTTGTCTACAGGCAAGCGATTATAAGTCGCAAAACAACCGAAAGGTGCCGTACTGCACGATTTAAAAAACAAACGGAAGATGGCTGTGGCACTGTAAATCTAACGACAAAAGAAGAGTTTTTTGTACTTCAATGCAAAATGAACTCCATGAATTTCGATTGCAGAGGGCATAATTATATGTCTCTCGCAGGATCGATGATACCTCAACCTACTGCTAACTACAGTAGCTATTTTCTTGGTTTCGATTGTTCACAGAGAGGGCGACATTGACAGGATTTCTTCCTCTTCCAGACCTAGCTGATGAGTCCCTCATAAGAACGAAACGGCGTCATCCTAGGTTCCACCCTCTGTGTGAGTAATCGAAATTCAGGTTGCACTGAAGCACAAAAAACTCCTGTTTTTTCTTTAGATTTACAGTGACACAGCCATTTTTCGTTTGTTCATTAATTTATAGTTTAGGTCTAAGCTTTTTTGTTATTTTCTTTTTTATGTTTATTTCAGTTATTTTGGCATCAATACAGTGTTTTTTTTCGTTCATATTTTTTTTGACATTGGGGAAGCCCCCCCCCCCCCCCAAGGGAAATGTGAGGTGATGACCCTGAAAGTGAAAAAATGCAAACCGTAAAGCATTTCTTCTTTTTTCAAATTATCAATTTGTTTATTTAAGGCATAATGGTAGTACCTACTATAGTAAATTAATACAAAAATATATAAATATAATACGCAAAATTGTTACACATTCAAGACACATATCAAATAAACAACAATCTCACCAACATCAGCTCAAGTAAAAAGCCCTTTAGCCTACTGGTTCCGCTATTTTTATAACCAAATGGACAAGTTAAACAGGATTTTTTGACGGTTTGATGTCGATATAGCCGCAATAATGACTTAGCTAACTGGCTTTTTATTTTGATCTAATGGACAAAAAAAGATTAAAACTACATTTAGCGGGTTAAGTTTCCACACAGAATTCACCGACCATAGCATATTTAAGGTCACAAAATTTTCCTTTGATAACATTAAGGTCTGCAAGAAAGAGGAAAAAATATTAGAGACATGTCAAAAGTTAATGGCAAACAAGTTGGGTGCGTCGACTTGCATAACTATCTGGGTTGCCAGTTTAATGAGACCTGGAAAAACATGCAGGAAATCCGCGCAAGAATCGAAAAGGTCTGAACATCTTTCATTAAAATAAAATCAGTGATGCTCAGTGGTAATCTTACTACCATCTGCACCAGGCATTTGAAATGTGGTGCAATAGTAGAATGATTACGATATACAGCCAAAAGCTATACAACGCTATTCTCCCAGATAGGGAGGACTGGACGACAAACAGAATAAGTTTATCAACTGAAGATAGCTGTTGGTACACTGGTGGATCCAAAATGCCTTCAGGCGTTGGATCCGGAGCTTATTGCAGCCGAAAAAATATCAGGATTATACATAGTCTTGGACGAATGGCTACAATTTTCCAGGCGAAACTCTTCGCCATTGAAATGAGTGCACGTTGGATGATAGATCATAACTAGCGCAACAGATCAATAAAGATACTCTCCGACAGTCAACCGGCCCTTAAGACTCTTGAATATTATAGGTGCTCATCGAGAATTGTTAGGAGCTGCCAGGACATACTGAACACACTAAACCGAATAAACACTGTGTCGCTGGTATGGATTCCGGGACATTCTGGGCATCGAGGAGACAGCCGACCATCTGATGCGAGAAGCAGCTTCTGCCGTCTTTATTGCGCCCGAACCAGCATCAACGTATCTTCGGTAAACCACAAATCGAAGGACTGGATCTGAATGATGCTTCAGCAAAGCAAGTTGCGAGCCTCTTTAAGGAGCTGAATATTCTGTAGCAAAAAAAATTAAAAGTGAGCCACAATAGACCCAATAGTGGTCGCAGTGGATAGTGCCATACTGGCACACTCACAAACGAATCAATCAATCAACAATGAACTGAAGACGTCCTGGAGGCAAGAGTCAGAATGCAAATAGTATAGGCTATTCGTGGATGGTTCGAATGTAGCCGGAAATAAATGGCTCTTCCGAAAGGATATTGGACTGCTGACAGGGATGCTGAATGGGCACAATCGGCTGAATAAACATCTGTCGCAAATGAGAGTAGCAGGAGATCCCGTGTCTCCCGCTTGCGGGCTCGAAGAGAAATCAGCGCAGGACCTAATAGCAGACTGCGATGCATATGCCAGATCAAGGCAGCTGAAGTGGAGATTTCCCTCGATAGAGGAAGAAAAGCAGCACGCACTCAAATTCAAATTTAAACCAATAATAGGGAGAAAAAGTGAGGTTCGAAGAACATATTAAAATAAAGATTAAAAAAATCTTAAACAATGAATGGTGTGGTGAAAAGCAGTGACTAATAGATACTTTAGAAGAAAAAGTAAGTACTTACTCTGCAGCAAGTTTTAAGCAAGATTCTTTAATAAAGCTTGATAAAGACAATCTCAGCCTACTTAATGATAGTTTTAACTCATTTATATCTAAAAATACCTCTTGAGTTTGCTAGTACTTTTATGTTTCAAAATCTACCGGCCACGACCTATTTAAGGTCGCAAAATTTGCCTTTAATGGCATTAGTATGTATACGGCTCAATTTATCGTCAGCCAGTCGGTGCAAATAACACGCGTTTATGAAAATCAGTAAATTTGGCTTTGGAAAATCCATGCCGAAAGTAAACTAATGCTGGCGCGGCACGGCATACACGGATGTATAACTGCCCTACGCAATTTAACCTAGCGCATATTACATAAATAAAATTTATGTTACTGTATTTGAACAGAAACCGTTTCGTTTGTAGCATGATCAGAGATAACTACATCCCAAAGAGCAACTGCAAAAGTAAAGTTAGATAAATATGCAGACATTCCATTAGTTTAACTAAAACCCTCCAGTTTTGAAAGTTGCCACAGATAAATTCTTTTATGCACAACCGGGCGTTAAAATGCCTTTTACCGCCCGCGTTTTAAATTGATAAGTGGCAGTTTAATGCCCTAGAGCTCACTTAACGCCCGTGGATATTAAAGTGATTTTTTCTGAAATTTGATAGAAATTTTACTTTTTTGTTTGGCTTGCATTTTGCTCGTTCAAAACAAAGAGATTTTTTAGCTAGATATGTTTTTTTTTCAGTTTTTTCATAGATATAACAGCAATGCAAAGCAAGCTGTTTTATTTTTTTAATTTTTATTTCAATAAGAACTATTAAAAAATTACATAATTAAAGGTACAAATCAATTCCACTTAAAATTAAAGATGCTGTAGTTTAAAAAGTGTCTCCTTTTAGGTTTAGGCATCCACTTTCAGCAATATTCTTCTCTGAACAATACAAAAAATAGTCCTTATATACCTTTTCGTAAAGTTTTCTGGATTTCGCAGGCAAAACGCTCTTCTTTGCCTCTTCGGCGGCATGCAGCAGGATTTCCCAGGGGAGACTTGGTGAACTCCGTTCCTCGATATCCATTGAAATCGCGAGTGACGCTCAGTTTGTTTATTTGGTTGCTACGTGTTGCTAGGAGCATTATTCAATGTTTTTGTTAGATTGCTTGATTAAACAGTGACACGAATAGACTGGCCGCCCGCTTACTAACAGTGATTTGTGTGTTGTCACAATATTAGAGAGCTTTAGACCAACAATTTTTTTGTGGAATAATTCTTTTTTTCTTCTAAAAAGTCTTTTGTCTCCTAAAAAACAGGGTTGTGCATAAAACATTGGATGTATCTCGTTCTTAAATTGCGTTTAACGACCTCAGCGTGTAAAAACCCTCGCCTATCGGCTCGGGTCTTTATTTTCACGCCGCAGACGTTAAACGCTGTCTTTAAGACCTAGATACTACGCTACTGAAATGTTCCCCTCAAATTTATCCAGACCGAAGAAGTTTTTATCATGTTTTTATAAGTTCTATAAGATTCAATGAGAAGGCCAAAATTTTTTCATATAATATTCATAAAATATAGAAGCGGAGAAGATTATATAGGAAATATATAAATAGCTTGTAGTTTTAGAATAATTTGAAAGATTAGATAAGACTAGTTATTTTTATGAGAATCAGGGATGTATTGTAAGACAGAAGTCTAGGACATTTTATCAGTTGAGAATGAAGATTCTATCAGTATCGTGATAATAGGAGATCCTATGAGGAATGATTTTGGAAAAGTTTCTATGTGTTCTTGTGGGATCGGTTTCTAGAATATATATTCTATCAGTTTTGTAATTTAAGAAGATCTTATAATCGCAATTATTTGGAAAAAAATTTTATGGGTTCTTGTGGGAAAAGTTTCTAGGATTTTTTTATGGGTTATTGTGGGGTCGGATTATAGAATATTTGAGAAGATTCTATCAGTATCGTGATTTTAGAAGATCTTATGAGAAATGATTTTGGAGAAGTTTTTATGGGTTCTTGTGGGATCGGTTTCTAGGATGTTTGATGAGATTCTATCAGTATCACGATTCTAGGTGTTCCTTTAAGCAATGATTTTGGAGAAGTTTTTATGGGTTCTAGTGGAATCGATTTTTAGGATATTTGATAATATTCTATCAGTATCGTGATTCCAGAAGATCCTATGACGAATGGTTTAGGAGAAGTTTCTATGGGCTCTTATGGGATCGGTTTCTGGGATATTTGATAAAATTCTATCAGTGTTGTGATTTTACCAGTTCCTATGAGGAATGATTGAGCATATATTTATACCCAAAAACTTACACATGAGTTTCTGACAAATAACATAACTTTAATAGAATCCAGAACTAGAGAAAGATGAATGGTGCAACTGGCTCTGTCGTCACTCAATTTTGGGTTAAAAGACGATAACCAAAACAAAAGCAAGCTGGCCAAGTTGGCCGACTTTAAAAGCGCAATTTCGACAGGTCTATATTTAGCGAAAATCATACATAAATTCCGGTGTCCTTTTCATAAAAACTATGCCAAATTAATGTGATGCGGAAGCTGATAGACACTTAAAGTAAATATTTGAACGCATCGGTATCGGTATACGTAACGCGTTCGAAAAAAAGTCAAAATGCGCTACATTTTTGACTTGCTCATACCATGTTTCTAACGATGCCTACTTCTTTGACGGGTGCGATGACAGAATCTCGTTTCATACGGAAGAATGTACATATCGTTACGGACCCACGAACGTACGCAACGATTTCAATCAGCAGTTCTGTCAACAAGTCAAAAATATAGTGTATTTTGGCTTTATTTCGAACGCGTTAGGTATACGGATACTGATGCGTTGAAATATTTACTTTAAGTGTCTAATGATTTAAAAAGTATGCTTAAGGCAAATTAATTTAAAAATTATTTTCAGATCTGATAAAATTTTCTAAGATCTCATCAGAATCTGTACCAAAACCATCCCAAAACCCGATTAATCTCGTAGCTCATAGGACTTTCTAAAATTATCATAATGATAAAAGCTCCTCAAATCTTCTAGAAACCAATCCCATAAGAACTCATATAATCTTCTCCAAAATCATAGACCGAATAAAATCTTCTAGGATCTCATTGAAATCCGTTTCAAAACCGAACCAAAACCCGAAACAATCCTCTACTTTATAGGATCTTTTAAAATCACCATAACGATAATACCTCCTCAAATCTTCTAGAAACGAATCTCATAACAAGTCATATAATCTCCTCCAAAATCATAGATCCATAGATCTAATAAAATATCCTAGGATCTCATCGAAAACTGTTCCAAAACCGACCCAAAACCCGATAAAATCTTCTCCCCCATAGGATCTTCTAAAATAACCATAACGATAAAAGCTCCTCAAATCTTCTAGAAACCAATCCCTTAAGGACACCCATATAAGCTTCTCCAAAATCATAGACCCATAGACCTGATAAAATCTTTTAAGATCTCATCGAAATCTGTTCCAAAAGTCACCCAAATCCCGGCAAAAAAATCATACAAGAATTTTATCATTTTTTATGAGATTTGACGGGAAAATTTCAGCAGGGTATACAAAAATAGCTATTAGGCTACGTTAAAATGAAGCCGGGTGTTAATCATTTACTATGATTTCATCTAGAACTGAACATGGTTTCAGTATGATTCACTTTTAAACCTTCCATAAAAAGGCGCGAATCGCACTTTCTTTTCGTTGGCCCTGTCCAATACCGCTTTTTTTTGGATCATATCGGGATCCAATGGCATGAAATCTGGTATCGTGTCGAACTGCCTGATGACTCCTATAATAAGCTGTTAGCACTTCCAATATTTCTGAATTGATTTTTAGGATATTTGATAATATTCTATCAGTATCGTGATTCCAGAAGATCCTATGACGAATGGTTTAGGAGAAGTTTCTATGGGCTCTTATGGGATCGGTTTCTGGGATATTTGATAAAATTCTATCAGTGTTGTGATTTTACCAGTTCCTATGAGGAATGATTGAGCATATATTTATACCCAAAAACTTACACATGAGTTTCTGACAAATAACATAACTTTAATAGAATCCAGAACTAGAGAAAGATGAATGGTGCAACTTATTTTAATTATGATGATCGGTTGCTGTAAACTTATTGGCTTTAAAAAACGAACAAAGCAGTAAAATTGGTAAAAACTAATTTCAAAAGGCATTAGGCAAATGTCCAAAACTCAAGTCGTACTCAAAACGCATTCAAATCGCTTTATGTAGCGTGACCAGATTTTTTTTATGCATCTGTTTGTTAAAATTAACAAACTAATCTAACAAAATTTATAAATATTTTTCTGAAAAATTATAATTTTTTTAATTTTCATTATTTAAAATTTTTCTATAAAAGTTTTCGCAAGTCTCCGTTATATTATGTTTAACTATTTTAATATCGCCTTTAAAGTTTCTACATTTAATCTACTTTTTTCAGTGGTCCACATATTATTCATATTGCTAAACACTCTTTAAAAGAGTCGAAACTACTTTTTTTGGGTTTTTCGCCACTAAGTTAAGGAAATTTTTTCAAAAATATGTTAAAACCCACTGCGTAAATTCCTAAAAAAATTTGTTCGTTTGTCAGTGGTTTTTAAATAAGATAAAAAATTTGCCTACACACACGCAAATCCTAACTAGAATCTAAGTACTTATCTGACGTTTCGGCAGAAATTCTACTGCCGTTATCAAAGAATTTTATCCTTTTATTTATGCAGTGGGTTTTAACATATTTTTGAAACAAATTTCCTTAACTTAGTGGCGAAAAACCTAAAAAAAGTAGTTTCGACATTATGAATCCGCCACAAACATATAGATTTTATTTACTCTTTAAAAGAGTATTCAGCCATTTTAACAAAATTGCCGCAAACAATTTGCTCGTTTCTAAAATGTTCCAAAATTTCCACCCATCTTTGGTCTGGGATAATTTTATTGTTATTCGAATTATCAAGCTTTTCTTGAGAAACATATTTTTTTACGATTGTATACTCATCGAAAGTCTCATCATATATAATAATTATGTGGAATATTTCTATGCCTAACAAAAATTATATCAGTTATTTCCTTTTTCGCGATGCATGCGTGGGGGGCATTTAGGGGGACACTTACAATGGGGGACGTAGCACTAAAATGGGGGACGTAGTAGTATTGGTACGCGTGCTATAATGTGGACTATAATGACAACATTATCATTTTTCAAAAATTACCTATTTTATGATTGAATAAGTTACTTAAACTTAAACTAGGAATGTCAAGCTTTATTTTTTTGAATTCCGAAATCATTTTTTACATAATGAAATCAGGCAGCAGTGGGATTTATCCGATAAGGGCGCTGGTTACTATTATATAATAATCTTTTTCTGGTTGATTTAAATCTGTATTTTGGAAGATAAATGAAATTATCTGTACAAATTTATTAGGAGATAGGGAAATTATCGAAAATCATGTCGAAGATTTTTTGCTCATGGCAAGTGAAAAGCAATTGAATGATTTTCTGATTATTTCACGTCTCGAACCCAACACAAGAAAAAACCAAAATGAAAATGTTCGCTATTTATATATCATCAAACGACATATCGACAATAAAAACCTGTTGATACAGATGTGTGATTTTGAGTTTTGAAAAGGGCAATTACCAGTTTTGACAAGGGAGATTTTCACCTGAGCGGGAAATTTTCGTTGAATAATCAGGCGAAAATCGACCTGCTTTTAATATTTATAATATATGAGGTAAACAATTAACTTCGAGTAATTTATTAAGGGATGAGAAGATTATCGAAAATCATGAATGATTTTCTGATTATTTCACTATTACGAAATGAATTTTGAAGATTATTTACCAATCGCCATTTATATATCATTAGACGACACATCGACAATAAAAACCTGTTGGTACAGACATGACTTTTGAAAGGGGCAATTATCAGTTTTGACAAGGGAGATTTTCAGTTTTGACAAGGAAGATTTTCACCTGAACGGCCCAATTACATCGTTAAACCGGCAACGCTGTTGGGTCCGTTTATTAGGCAATTCTTTTTCCGCATGTTTCTCGGAAACGGGACTTCCAAATGGCCTAAAATTTTGCCTAAATTGTTTATTGGACTATGTTTTTCCATCAAATCTTGGTACTTTTTTAAAATTTTGTTTATTTTTTGGAAAAAACTGTTTTAGCTTTTGTGGTGTTTCAAAATTGGCGCGCCCATATTACGTCAGAAACAGTCAAAAATACCCTTTATAGAGACCTGTAAAACTAAATTGGAAATATTTGTAATTTTCCAAATAATGGACACCTAGTTTCAAAAACTCTCTAGATTGTATTAATAAGCTTTGTAATCCTCTTCCTCTAATAAAAAACAAATTGAGTATTATTTTCCTCTAAAGCTAAAACATGCGGAAATGTAAAAACATGGACTATACTGGTTACCTATCAATATTAGTTATATGCCTAGCATCAAAAAGTACTTAAATAGTTATATTATAGATACCGCCACCATCAAAATTAACCACCCACGTCTTTTTTTTGTGAGCTTACCCTAGGCATAGTTTCTAGTGTTCTCCTTTCCTAAATCTATTCGGCTAAGAGAGATCTAGCATATATACCTAGGTAACACCCCTTACCAGGAAAAAAAATTTATGCCATGCAAATATCGAAATTGGTCGACTCACTGTATTTGCAACTAACCAATGTCAGTGTGTCTGCCTGACATTCTTCATAACCTTAGTTTTGCCGTTTTGTTTTGGAGTTCGTCGGCCTGGTTTTTATGTTTTATTTAATAATTTTTCCTTTGGTGAAAAGCTACTTTTTAGAACCCTTAAGTGGTCTGTGTGTATGGCCATTTGACTAGTTGTCACTGCTCTCAATTCGATCACCTAGGTGATAAATAAACAATCCCCCTATAGGGTCACTGAATCCTGAGACCTGCGGTCCCAGCCGCAGGTTTTAGGATCCAGTGACCCTAATCCCCAATGATTCGCGGCGCAATCTGTGAACAGGAGAATACAGTAAAGAAACCAGAGATAGATAATGAGTGGTAGATGACGTATTGAAATCGATTGACAAATTTATATTATCTCTGGATTGTTCTTGCGCCGTGAAGGGGAAATTTTCTCTGAATAATCAGCTGATAATCGACATGGTTTTATAATGTATGAGATAAATAATCACCAGCAATAACACAAGAGGTTAATTTTTTTATAGATATTTTAAAATTTATCCTGAATCGAAGGCGAGGGATAATTATCCAAAATTATTCATGTGCTAGAAAAAATCTCACGATCTAATTTAACCTCGCAATGTATCTTTTCAAGACTTCAAGACACCAGCAAAATATAAGAAGCAATAATTAGTAAGGACTGTATAGTTTAACGAAAGTTTAGTTTGAAACATGGGTATATAAAAATTGATTTTAAGCCGAGCAATATCGCAATTGATAAGATATTTTTACCTAGATGAACGTAAATGCACTGGAATGAGACGCGTAAGGCTATTTTTTCTTAAAAACAGTCCAAATAATCCTTAAAAATTAATAAAATCTAAGTAAAAAACAAATTTCAAAACTGTCAAAGTGATATGAGATGTCGTATTTCGCGTAAATATATTGTAGACCACCGTCAAGGGGTAATTTATTTAAATTTTGAAGTATTTTATTTAGAAAAAAATCAAATACTAGTCTTTGCTTTAATTGGCTATTCCAGCCCGTTCTTGAAGATAATGATAAGGAACGTATGAGATCTCATCTGAAGTTGATTCAAGGAGATTACTGCTCTGCTAAATGAAGAAAAAAAGCCTTTTACATATAAGTGGAATAGCTATTTTCCTAACAAGTGCGGAAATTCAATTTTTCCGCACGCAACTGCCGTTGACGGAACGACGCGCAGCGAAGTGCGGAAAAAAAGGTTGTTAGGAACAATTGTTTTTCTACGAGCGTGAGAAAAATACACTGAAAATAGTTTTTTACCATTTTTATTTAAAATAATATTTAGTCACTTATTTATACTATAGTTATATTTATAGCAGATGCCAGTTGGTTGCGGTTGCTCATTAAAGATTCTGGGTACTGTTGTACAGGGATAATTACTTCAGTAGACTGCAGCTCGTTTACGGATCCTTGATGCCCAGTTTGTTTGTGTTGTACAAGTGCACCTGTTTCAGCTGAATCAGAAAAAACTACACAACTGGTGGAAGCATTGGCTGGAGAAGATTTCAATATTTTCCTTGCGATGAATTTTTTATTTTCCATGGATTCATTCAGGTAACCTTCGGTTAATTTTGTGGATTGCCATTCTCCATGCCGCTTCAAGTTCGTTATGCCCACTCCAGCATCTGCAAGGGCAGTGGCAGAAGACCTTCGATCCAGTAAACTCTTCTGAATTCGGAAGACGTAAATATGCCGCTACCTCAGATGGCATTTTTCCAAATTTATTTATACCGACGTACTAGATACTACATTTCCCCTTTGCGATATTGAACAAAAAACCTTTTGTGAGTTGTATGTTTTGGTCTAAGTAATGCATATTTTCTTACCAAGTTCAAATTTTTCTCTCCATTGATCACAAAACTTCGGCTTGTGTGAGTTTTGTTGTCGGCTATTTTAATAACAATCATAGATTTTTCCAGCTGCACGTTTTCAAGTAACAAGTTCGTTAATTCTTCCCGTCTGCACGCCCCTGCTAGACCGAAAATTGTTGCCACTTTAATAAGGAAGTAAATTTCATCGGGAACGCTGTCAATAAATTTCTCCACGTCATTTATGGTTAAAAATTTTTTGGTCTAAAGCCAACCATTTTTTTCTTGAGAAAAGCAATTAACTTGAAATGCCTACTAATATCCACATTTTACTTTAGCTTTAGCATACTTTTCAACATTGAGTACCTTGACCAAAGTGTGGACGGTTAACACGATGTCGATAATTCGTGAAAATGAGCTAGGAAAACTTCTTACTTTTGAAAATTCGTGTTTTTCTTGTCCAAACTCTATTTACAAAAAGCGTTGTACTCTTTCTCATATCTTTTTCTGGATTTATCTGGCAACAAACCCTCTTTTGCAAATTCAGTCGCCAAAAGAATCTCGTCAGGTACCTCTTCTACCGAATTTTCGGTACTTTCTTCATTGGAAGTCATTTAAATTTTGCTGCCACTGGCAAATAAATGCATAAACAACTGGTTAGTCACACCCTAGCAACCAACGCATTTCATAGGCAATATGATGAACAGAAACTTCGAATCAGTACAGGTTTTTCGAAATTTGACATATCGGTGCGGAACAATTTTTCCACACCTTGCGGAAAAATGTTTCCACACCGTGCGGAAAAAAAAAATTCCGCCCGCTCGTAGAAAAAATTAATTTTAGCAATTAAAAAATATTGCTCTGTAAAGACTGCGATAATTTTTTTGAGGTACACACCAATAACGCTTATGTTCTTAAGCAAGTAAAGACGTGACTATTCTCCTCCTAAGTAGTTTAGGGTACATAAAGATTACAGCCCAAGTTAGAGAGTAGCACATATAGGTGTTATATCTCTTGCTTCATATTTTTTTTGTGGTGGTGACCCAGGTTAAAGTCTTTCGCGGAAATTCTTACGCGCTAAATTTTTATGAAAGGTTGGAGATTTTTTGCAGAAGCCGTAAAAGAAGAAGAGCAATAATAACCCCCCCTCCCTTCCGCTGTTTCTCCCAGACCTTGCCTTATGCCTATAGATTGCAACTTTCTGGTTCCGGTTGCATTCATAAATTACGTAACGCGACGTGGGGAAGTAGGTGAAGTTTTATTAGGGGGGGGGAAATTTGCCACTACGTTCTGTTACCAATTTTATCTGAAAGATGATGAGAATAGGTTTCGCAAATATTACAAAGAAAAAGAGAGGATCGACATTAAAATTGACTTGTTTACTGAGATGTGAAAGGCTTTTTTTGGTTAAGAAGGGAGGATTGTTGTCCAAACGGCAGCGATCGAAACGTCAAATAAATTTGTTTTGATAGTTCTTAATTATTCTTTTATAACAATCGATAAATTAAAAATTTAGATTTTATTTTCTCATAAGTGTGAAGATGTGTGTGCATGGATATTTTTTCTCATATGGACCTTCGAAAATTTAGGACTAAAAAGGTATACAAAAATCTAAGTTACTAGTTTTCACAAGCTATCGTTTAACGCTATTTTTAACCTAGGGTCAAATTAACCTTGAAATATTTTAACTCTGAGTAAAATCTAAAACGATACCTTGTGAATATTTAAGATCGAGACGTAAAAACCGCATTGCTCTAACCTTAACCATTTAGATGTTATGGGCTGTCAAAATTCTAAAATTTCATTTTATACTTGTCAATACTTCAAAACCAGTTGAAGATAGGTATAGCATAAAATGTACGTAGATTTTTTTAAACAATCCAAAAATGCTAAAGTTTACAGGGTATTTTTAATAACAAAATTGTTGCCAAGTTTTCCTCCAAATAGCCACAGTGCAAATATAAAAGTATTTTAAAAAATACAAATAAAGATTGAAAACTTTCTATTCTATAGCTTTTAAAGTAATCTAAACGGTTACTCACCTTGGGACACCCGGTATATACGGGCTTGTAAAAAACTTTTCAGCAATAATATCATGTTAACGTTTTTATCACTCTCTAGGTAGATAAAATCGACAGATGGCCCATGGAAGGATTATTTTCCCTGGATTTGCAGGTCCCACGTTGCGAGACGTAAATTATTGCGTTAATACCAAAACTCAAATCGCCAATATCTGACCGCAGAGTAAAGAAATTAATATACAGAATGGTACAGTTATGTGAAAAGATGGAAAACACAAAATGGAGAGTATGCACAGGCTGATCCACTATATATTGTCCATGTCTCGATAACTAGTCTCCCTAAAATTATGATCCTGATGTCAAAAGGCAGCTCCATTCTTATCTACGCATAAACGTCATTTATTGACCCAACTTATTCTTTTTAATGTAACTAAATCCATCCGATATATTTTTTTAATGGCTTACGAAATCCTCTTGTCGAAAATGTATTGCATGCCTGTATATTTATTATTAGTTCGCGAGATATTTGCAAAAAACTCCAGGGATAAAAAAAACTACCCAAGACTTTCATTTGCAGAAAGCAACTGCGACAGAAGCATCTGTTATATTAACATAGTATTTACTCAAATCTAAAGTCAAAAAATTTACATAAAAAAAGTTTTCATAAAATTGACGTAATATTTACATAACATAACTTATGTTTAAAAAAATCAAAAAAGAAGTTAAAAAAACCTTCAAATCAGTTACATCAACCGAAAAGAAAAATCAAACCTGGATGAGCACCCCACAAGGAACACACAAAGAACCGCTCTGGGTAACCACCGTGAGCTCGTTTCCAACTTTGAATCACTCACAAATAGGCATCGTTCCGCACTGGTAATTATCCAATTTACCTGATACAGATTCGTCCTGGCATGTTAATATTTTCAATAAGATTATGCTTCTAAGGCAATTAAAAATCAAAAAAGAAGTAAAAAACCTCCAAATCTGTTACATCAACCGAAAAGAATCTAAAAACAAAAGATCAAAAGACCTTGGGTGGAAATAACGAAAATTCAAACCTGGATGAGCATCCCACACACAAAAGAATCAAAGCTAAAAGAGAAATTATTAGACGATTTTTCGCTCAGGGTAAAACACCATCATACACTTTAATTTCCAACTTTGAATCACTCACAAACAGGCATCGTTCCGCACTGGTACTTATCCAAGTTACCTGATATGGATTCGTCGTGGCGTGTTAATATTTCCAATAGGATTATGCTCCTAAAGCAATTAAAAATCAAAAAAGAAGTTAAAAAACCTCAAAATCAGTTACATCAACCGAAAAGAATCTAAAAACAAAAGATCAAAAGATTTTGGGTGAAAATAACGAACATTCAAACCTGAATGAGAATCCCACAAGGAATACACAAAGAACCAAAGCGAAAAGAGAAGTGATTAAACGATATTTCGCTGTGGGTAACCAGCGTGAGCTCGTCAGTGGTTCCACTGATCACCCTCCCCATACATCATTAAACACCATCATACACTTTAATTTCCAACTCTGAATCACTCACAAATAGGCATCGTTCCGTACTGGTACTAGTTAATGGATATGTGCCGTTTCCCAATTTTTTGTTGCCATGAATTATTTACGTTATTTGCAAGCAATTATGCAGAACACAAAAGTTACTTTTTCCTTGTTGTGATTTATGTAACAAATTAATCATGTGTTGTAACTTTAACGTAATATTTACGTAACGGTATTTGCTGGAATGACACTAAGGCATTTTGTTAGTTTTGTTTCGTCAACTGTTATGTGAAGTATAAAATATTCTCAAAGTCATCGATACTTTTTAAAAAAATATTCATTATCGTTTATGTGCATATACCTCGCAAACAGTTAAAAGAACCATAGTCATGCAATGTATTTTCGGAAAGAGGAATTTCTGAGCAATTAAAATAATCTGCTAAGAGAACATGACTTCATTTAAAAGAGATAAGTTTGGTTCCAAAATTACATTTTTTTCGCCGGCCAGCTTAAGTTTTTTTGGATAGCCACACAGGGCAGTGCTCTAAAATTGGTTGGGAACATAAGATTTGGTTAAATAAAAATATTCGCAAATCGTTTAATTTATTTAATTTGTTCAACTAGTGTACAATATAAAATAACAAAAAAGTTACTTTATCTATAGCCTAGCAAGTAGATCTCAATCGACACGACGGCGACACCGATGCCGAAGCAACATTATACTAGATGCATTATTTCATATTTACATGCAAATATTTACAAGCCTAACTTTGGTGTATTAATGTTATATTGCAAAAATATATTTTATTGAAAATGAAATACAAAACCTTAAATAACAAAAAAATATTTGAATAAAAGCTTATTTTTAGACCCAAAACAAATGCTTTTTTTCTATCACAATAAAAGTTATACAGAAAACTTAAAATATAAAGAAATATGTCACGAATATCCGTCCCCTTAATCCTTGGCAACACAATCTATAAATCATAAAATCCTGGGTTTGAAAACGAAATTCGAATGTGTTTATTCATCTTTTCTCCCAAAAAATGTCTGTATATCCTAATAATAAATCTCTGTTTTAAAAGTTACTAAAATGTATCCGTAAATCATTAGGGTTGAAATCGATTAAATTTTGGATTGGGGCAGGCGCGGCCTTAGAGAAGGGGAAAGGAAAATTGACCACTTCCCCCCCAAACCGAAATCATGTACCACTATTTATAGTTTTATAACTCCAAAAAGCGCGAATAAAAACCTCGACATTAATGATGACCCCCCTAAATGACATTTCTAGATCCGCCCCTAATTGAGGTGATACCATATAATTATGAGTTTTTGGCTCTGAATTTTTTTCAAGCTAACTTTATTGGAGAGTTATTAGAGATATAAAGCTATTTGTAACTCATCGCGGTAGAAACTTGTAGCACGTTCGAAAAGGGCAGATATATGCTAATTTAAGGTGTTTCTGAATGCGATAGGTGCTGAGATACGATGCGTGTGCCGTAACGATACGTAATACCTAACGCATCTTAACACCTAACGCGTTCAAGAATACCTTAGATTAGCATATATCTGCTCTTTTCGAACGTAGTACAAGTTTCTGACCAATTAATGTGCTTGGTTCTCGCTAGATGCGGATACGTATACCGCGATAAGTTACAAATAGCTTTATGTCTCTATTATCGCTTTTCTTCGCCAAATGCAAGAGCAGGGCCGTTATAGTATGTCAGATTAATGGGGGTAGTATATAATACCTATACACGTTGACTTTGCAGATCTATTGCGTTTCCTCTTTTTTCCTTGTTTTGATATTACAGAACAAGTTGTAAGTTTGCTAAGGGTAATTTTGATACGTTTTGATACTATAGGGTGAGACAAAAAATCAAATGACCCTGGACTTGATTTTTGTCAATGGGGAAAAAGCACCATACTTTTTTCGCCTACCGACACTTATCTAAATTGGTTATAAGATAAAAAAATTATAAAAATTTTAAATCAGAAGTATGTGTGCGCCCTGGACTTCATTTTTGTCAATGAAGCAGAAGCCCATACCTTTTTCGCCTACTGAGGTATCACCTATCTAAATTGGTTATGAGATAGAAAAGTTATAAGAATTTTAGATCAGGAGTGTTTTGACCAAACATTGTTTTATTTTAAAAAAATAGTTTTTACCCAGTCGCCCAATTTTTGACATATGTCAAAAACAGAATTAGTGAAGATTTATGTCTTGTTTTAACAAAGAGCTTAAAATTCTGAAAATCGGACGACTAGGTCGCCAGTTATGCTAGCCTTAATCAGTGCACCTTCCTGCAGACATTACAATTTTTGGTCCAAATACTCCTGATTTAAAATGTCTATAACTTTTTTACCTCACAACCAATTTAGATAATTAGTACATTGGTAGGCAAAAAATGAACGGGGCTTTTGCCTCATTGACAAAAATCAAGTCCAGGGTTGCACAAAAATTTTTCGCAGGGGGGTGAATTTTACCCATTTTTTAAAGCTCCCCCGTCATCTTGGACATATTTTGAGCCAGATTAGCAAGAGCTTATGTTTTCTCTTATCAGCAAGCCTAAAATTTTTAAAACCTTAAACAGTGCACCTTCCCACAGACATTACTCCTGATTTAAAATTTGTATAACTCTTTTATCTTACAATCAATTTAGATGATACCGATACCTCGGTAGATGAAGAAAGTATGTGGCTTTTGCCTCATTGACAAAAATCAAGTCCAGGGTCGCACACACATTTTTCGCAGGAAGGGGTGTAATTTACCCATTTTTTAAAGCTCTCTGCCATCTTAAATTTTTGACGTATGTCAAATTTTTAGTAGCGTCAGTAAAGTTCCAGCTTTTTTTTATAAAAACAGCGAAAAATTGAGTTGAGTTGAGTCCCAAGTTATAGCGCGTTAAAAAAGTGATAAATTTTTTTGCTCACCCTATATTATGTTACCTTGATCCTCATTTTCCGTGGTCGTATTATTTAAAAGTAGGTGTAGTATTTTTCGTACGAAGTAGTAATTCCAATCTCTGTGATCAATTTTATTATTTAAGTGATTAGTCAGAACTAGTAAAATAAACTTTCAGTCTGAATTATTTCTTAAAATGTGTTGGAAACATCAGATACTTTCTCCGCTTTATCCAGTGGGGAACTAATATATCCATGATTGAGGTTAACTTATCAGCATTGCTTTTTTCTGGATTTATTCGGTCGTGGAGAGGACACGCATAATACATAATAGATTTGACGATGTACGAGCTTCGAGACATGGGCTTTTGAGTTTTTTATTTTATTTTGTAATTGCACGTAATAAAGAAAGTTTTAAATACACAGATTATTTTGATTCTAAAGAGGACAATATAGGCATTTACGGTGCGATTTACTAAAAGGGTTTAGTCTATTGCAGAACGGTCCTGAGTTTAAGTGAAATTTCTGGTTTTAAGCATTTTCAACCAACCATCCTTGAGTTTTGGACATAATTTGATATATAAGAAGAATTTTAATAAATTTCTTTATTGCATAATCGTCTTAAAACAATCTTTTGTTGGATTTAAGAAGAAAATTTCAATTTAGAAAAAAAGAAAATTAAAAAATATAAAAAGCCACGCGGGTTTTAAATAGTAAACACTCTGTAGAACAAATTAAAATTGAGGTTATATGTCACTCTAATTAAAACTTACGCTTCTTAATTAATTTTTCCAATTAATACCTGATGTCACACAACAATTTAGATGGGTAATAATAAAATAAGGTATATTTATATTTGTATTTATTTAAAAGGTGTTTTTATTTATGAAATATATTAAAAAACTTAAAGGCAACTTTTGTTCACATTTCTGTCACTGTCGAAATGTCAGTTTCAAAATTTTGTCTGCGTTTAAATACAAAACAGCGAGTTCGGATCTCTTACCTCTGCTTGCACCTTACATTGCATCAACCTCTACTGATGAAAGCTACAGCTCTAAAAATGAGTGGGCTTTGAGTAAGGAAAGTTTTCTTGACTGAGCTTTTAGATAACCTCAATGTTTTAATTTCAGTTTGTAAATAAATTAATATAGTTGTTTTGTGTTTTTTTGTTTGGTATTAAATGAGGTAAATTAATCCTTGTAAAAACGGTTACTTAGGGAAATTATGAAGGAACCTCTTAGTAGTTGCCACAAAACAATCCTTTCTGGGGGTTATAAATTTAAACCATCCCCCAAAGGTGGTGTAAAGAATCACCAATTTTATAACCTCAAACACAGATTATGAAGCTATTATGTGCCAAAATTTTGGCGTATTCACCATTTGCCATTTTGAAACCTGTCAACAAAAAAATAGTTTTAGGGCAGTTTCTTCAAAAAAAATGCAGTTTTTCAGTGGTATTTAGCAATAAAAATACAAAATAATCAATAACTTTGTGTCTTTTCTGTATGGGTAAGTGTTTTTTGAAAATTGGTTTTAAAATTTAATGCCACCTCACAGGTGTAAATATTTAGACCTGTGGGGGGTACTATTTTAGATCTTAGTAAATCCCACTATTATAATTTATTCAGGGCAAATCTTTTAGAAGAAACAAAGGATAGTGAAATAAAATGTATACCCCAAAAAACTCCTCTTCCAGGCGTCCAGAGAAACTCAAAAAGAAAATCAAAAATATTCTCAATAATTTAAGAATGTTTAAGAATCTTGTCTATATTTAGAAAACATTTTTGATGATTTTACTAAAACTTTGAAAGTTCTATATGCAGACAATATAAGGAAATAAAAATATAATGTTTTCATTACTTGCCATCTCACCCTAGAACTTTATTTTGCCTCAGACCTGAAAAACGGAAGTTTAATAAAGGTATCATCAAAGCAATTTTAAATATTTTTGTTATATGGCGCATGCAATATTATTACAAACATGCTTCTTTAAGCACAAAATAATAAGAATATTATTATTTTTGTGGAACTTATATTGGCCAAATGTTGTTTTATGTTTTACAAAATCTATACGTATAATAACAGCATATTTGGGTAAAAAAAACATGAGTAAAATATCCCTAACATAGAATAGCCTGTAGGGCTCTTTTCTATACATATAAAAATATACGTAGGTGGGGATAAAGCTGTCGTAAATTTTTCCCACAAAATATGTCGAAGCAGTTAGTTGTCGAAATAGGTCTTTGGCTGGCAAAATAAAATACGGCAACGCTGTTTTAATATAGTAGCTGCGTTCGGCATTTACGTCATATTGATCTGTCTAATCTGAAGGTCTAGATATAGGGGAGGTAAATTACAACCGTTCGGTAATCCAGCTCCGATCAGTTAGACGTAAATTGGTTTGCTTAAAGGTTTTTGGCCGATGAAAGAGATCTATTTGCGATTGTGAAGTGTTCAGTTTTTTAAATTTGCAGGTGCCCTTTTTTAAACAGAATTCAAAATCGAACTTTATTGTCAAAAAAAATATCTGCTATTCAGCTAGATGATAGAAAAAAAAGAGAAATTATGTTATTTTCTATTCTCAATATAACCCTCGAGTTGCAGTTAACTAGAGATTCCTTGATCTTCAAAAAGTTATTTGTTAGCAATGACGACCACTTGTCTCAAACAAAAAACTTGAAATAGGCGATTCAGAGCATTCGTTAATTGCAATAAATCTAGATTAATCTGTAATCACGTGATCAAAAATCCGTCGCGTCCACAAGGTAACTACCGAAGGCAGCTGGTAATCTTGTAAAGAATATAGGCGGATTTAAGGTGGTAAGCAAGCAATTCGCAAAAGTTCGTCTTATCGAAACCCACACAACCGTTTACGCTTGCAAATGTCAAATAGCAAGCAGAAGTGCAATTCCCCATGTACAACAACTGTCAACTTTCTTTCTGCTTAATTGCTTGCTTAGCCCGCGTAAATGCGCCTTGATGGTGACCTAATATAACTTGAGAAAGACAAAGACAAAACTTTAGGTATCATATATCGGTCACATTGACGATTTACCTAAGAAACAGTTGTATTACTCTATAACCTAAGGACATTTTCAAAGGCTTGGCAAGCACGGCAATCTCACCCGTTCTTAGCTTCTTTAGATGAAAGCATTATGAGAATTTAGTTCTTCTTTTGTATTTCTCTCTTTGTCATCATAAAGTTAAAATTTTTACCTTGCGCCCATTGCTTTTATTATGGTATAAGAAAGATAAAAAATTATTTTCTATTTTTAAATGCATTTAATAAAAGCTTGTTCTTTAAAAGTTTTTTTTAATAAAAATTTATTTCTTAATTTTTAGATTTGTACCCTAAATCGTCAATTTTAAATCCGCCATATCGAAATTTTTAAATCCGATCAAAAATTCATATCCTCTTTCCGAAAAACCTCTGTGTGCCAATTTTTATTTAAATGGAGTAAACTAAGTATTTTCCCTCTTCCAACTGTGTACCTAATAACACCATATTATTGTATCGTCGCCGGAACTATAAATGCATACCAAATTTGAACACACACTTAATTTCTAGATTTGTAACCTTAGTCATCCATTTTGAATCCGACATAATAAAATTTTCAAATCAGATCAAAAATTCATAATCTTCCTCATTAAAAATCCTTGTATGCCAATTTTGATTGAAATCGAACAAAGTAAATTTTTTTCCCCCTCTACTTCCGTCGTTAGAGGGAGGTGGGTACCTGAGAATACCATATTATTGTATTTTCACCGGAACTATAAACGGATACCAAATTTGAACACAATCGGATGTGGATAAGTCAGCAAAACATGACTAAAAATCGTCCATCTTGAATCCGCCATATTGAATTTTCAAAATCCGATCAAAAATTCATACCAATTTTGGTTAAAATCGCACAAACTTAGAGGTTTTCCCCCCTACACTCCCTTCGTAGGTAGGATGGGTACCTAATAATAACATATTATTGCATTGTCGTCGGAACTATAAATGCATGCCAAATTTGAAAGCAATCGGATGTGTATAAGTTAGTTAAAATTGGTGACCAAAAATCGTCCATCTGATTAGAAATTCGGTATCTCCATCCTTAAGTGCCCCAACACACCAACCTTCAACGAAGTCGGGCGTACTTCAACTGTACCCCCTTCGAGTAGGGAGAGCTGTCAATTTCGTCACACTATATTCTTGTGGTCTCACCGCAACTATATAAGCGTGCCAAATTTGAAGCCGATCGAACGTCAGGAAGTAGCAAGATTTCACCCGAACAAACATATCTCGTTACATAGATAGTTACATACATTGCAAGTTAAATAAAAGCTAAAATGATCGATGTTTGACCTAGCTAAAAGGACTTGACATATTTCTTACATCAAACTCGATCATCCAAAATTTCCATCTAAAAAATAAAAACTATAAAAACTAAAGTGTACACTAGAGTTTCGAACTTTCATTGTCTTTATTTTTTTATTTTTCATAACGTTTCGAATGCCTGTGTATCTGAAATCGTCATCAGGTGAATATTAATAAAAAACTAAGACTAATCTTTTATACTAGCATGTGTTCAGTGAACCATGAAGTTTACACTTGGGTGGCTCTACTTTTTCAGAGTTGAAATCTGTTACCTCCGAAAAGTGTGGGTTCAAAATGAATGCTGTTTCTTTGAATTTTTGCTTGACTAGTTTTTTCTCCTTGGCGACGATCTTTGCCTTTCTCCATACCATATGATGTTGATTTTCCCAGCAATTTTGAGCTATTTTCGATTCAGTTGCGTCCCCTTGTCGAGTTTTGCGTTTGATTTCGGTTAGCCGAACTTCCATAGGTCGGCTGGTTTCTCCGAAGTAGATATCCCCACAATCGCATACTACCTGATAGATGCAGTTTTTGGTGTCGTGGCATTGTGGTTTAGTTTTTGTCGTCGTTCTGAAGACAGTCCGAAGATGGTATTGGTAGCTTATTCTTCTTATCTTTTCTGAGATTCTTTTGACGTATGGAATTATAAGTGTCGCCTTTCTTTCAGTATTTACGCCTGCAGACTTTGATGCTGGTGTGGTCTGAAAAGTTTTACTGCTCTTGTAGTTGGAAAAACCATTCCTTCGCAGACTTTTGACTTTTTATTATTTAAAGCTTCTTCTGTATTTCAGCTGTAAGTGGAGTGGTTTGATTTGAAATCAAGATATTGTCCAGCATGAGTTGGTTTGCGATATATGGAAATGAGTATGGTTAAATTATTTTTGGTGACTAGAATATCGAGAAAACGTAGCTGACAACTTTCTTCTTGTTCCAGAGTTAATTTGATGCAGTATCTTATACTGCTGACATGATTCAAGAATAGTTCTAGTGTGTTGTGGTGATTTTTCCAGCTGATGAATATGTCGTACATGTATCTTAGCCATAGTTTCTTCTTCAAAGGATTCCATTAAGATATTGGCCACTACCGGCGAAAGTAAGAATCCCATGGGTAGACCATCTTCCTGTCAAAAATATCTGGCCTTCTCCTGGAAATAGGAATTCTGCACATAGCATCACATCCACATCGGTGAAAACCAGAAATTGGGAGAGCATATAGAAGAAACCATTAAAAAGGCAAAAATCCATGATGGCATTGATTGGCAGATTGGTTCTGTCAGAGTGGTGGTTGTCATTGAGTAGCTTCTGTTCACTGATTTGGATAAAAAACTACTTGCTAAGCTTCAAACTGGTTCCTGAATCTAAGTAAAAACGGGTACAAATTTTTCTGACAAATTAGCCAATATTTTGCCTATTTTCGTTCCAGCATAGTAATTCTACTTATGAAAGATTTTTAAAAAGTAACTCTCCCCAATCCTATTAGGCCACAGTATTGAAAAAAAAACAGTAAAACTTGAGTTTACTTATTAGGTTAGGATACCTTTAGTGATGGTTTAGTTAATTCAAAATGCTGCTGGAGCAAGCCAGTAATCTACCGTGTCTTTTCTTTTTACAAACAGAATCAAAATTAGCCGAGAAAATTACGTAAGTTGCCTTATTCAAAAGCATGCCTCTCGGTGCACAACTACAACGACAACAATAATTCACTAACAACATTATTATAACAAAAAAAAAACACAATGACCAACGGACAATTTTTAAAGATGTTGGGTGGGTGAACAAACCTTTTTAAGAATTTTATTATCCTAAAAATATTTAGAAGAAATCTGTAAGAACCCGAAGATTGTAATTTAATTGTTATATAAAATTTTGTTTCAATAATTTGTGTGTGTAAGTTAGACACAAAATTATTTTAAAATTTTTAGTACATTTTTTTCGTTCCAGATTTGCCAAATATCTTTTACCTACTTAATATTTTTTCCCGCAATATTTTTGCCCGAAATATCAAAACTATACATTATATTTTTTAATAAAATATTTGTCACCAGCACATTTTTCTTAACCTACTTCTTTTAAATGAACTGTATCTGCCTTATTCAAATGTTGAACTCTTTAATGCATCAATTATTAATGTCCCCAAAACATAAACAGGTATCGCCTTCAGGTGCAAACTACAATCTATTCCTAAGGCTACGTATTTACATACTATGGGAAATCATTCAACCGTAAAGTTTAAGAATACAGCAAACAGGACAAAGATTACAAGATCAAAACTAGGCAGATGCATTCTTTACAATTCCATACAATAAAGGAGTATCAGAGAAAAGTCGAAGAGTAGCAAACAACCTTAATATTAAAACAGGTCTCAAATCTTTTTTGTTATAGCGACAAGAAATCTTCATAAACATCGGTCTCTGATGGTCTACCGAATGTGCCCGATTCATCCTCTCTTGAAGACACCTACGGACTAAAACCCTCCGCTGTAGATTTGGTCGAAATAGCGGAATTATTCTGAGGAATATAACGTCACTATTTCGCCGTTTACTGTTTTGATCTCTTAGGTGCGTTCGTCTTCGTGTTTAATTTTTAGAATTGTTCCTATTATAGCATGTCCCTGGTTCCATTTGTCTCCGTGTTGTATCATTTCTTTAAAGAGGTTCTCTACGGTCATATTCTCTATCTATAGATCGTGTATTGTTTTTTGGCCGTAGTTCTCAAATCTTGGAAAGTAAATTAATGTATGTTCTGCTTCAGCTATTCTTTGACAGTACCGACATATGTCATTCATTTTCCCTATTCGCTTTGTGTATGTCCTAAAAGATCTATGTCCCGTTAGAGCTTGTGTCGTATAGTAATCCATTTTTTTATGTTTGCAGTCTATCTATGTTTTAATGTCGAGAATAATAAAATTGTTTTCGTCCATTGTCATTTTTCGGTATTTAGGTCCCATCTTGCTTGCCAGGATTCCAGTCTTTTCTCTTTTGCAGCTTTTTTGTTTTCTTCACTGTGTCCATTTTTACCTTCATATACAATTTCTTCGACAATTAGGTCTATGGGCGAGATTCCTGTTATAACCTGAATAGCTTCCGTTGATATCGTTCGGTAGCCGCAGGCTACTCTTAGTAAGGCTTTCCGTTGCATTCTTATCAGCACGTTTTTGAACTTCTTTGTGCATAGTACTGGACTCCATATCACTGCACCATATGTCACGATTGCATAGATTACACTGTAGAGTATCTTCTTCTTGCTAGTACTGGGCCTGTTTATGTTGGTAATAAGTCTTTGTAGTTCAGCGAGTCTTTTAGTTGCCTTTTTAATGGTTTCTTCTATATGCTCTCCAAATTTCTGGTTTTCACCGATGTGGATTCCAAAATATCGTACGCTCTTTTGCGGTTATATGAGGACTCCATTTAGTCGAAACTCGATGTTTTGCTTTTAAATCTAATAACGCAATTGGAAGCAGCCTTCTTAATAAAACAAAACCGGAGAACAACAAAAATAAGGAATGCATTTACCAAGTTACTTGTGGGTGGTGAATCATATATAGGGAAAAATTAAAGGTTTTGCGCAGGGAGTCACACTGGAAGAAACGTGTGATGAGTTTCCATAGTATACAAGTACGTAGCCTTAGGAATAGATTTTAGTTTGCACCTGAAGATCATCAGTGATTGTACGGATCGAAACGTCATGTATAAATAAAATATAGACAATGGAAGTCCGAAACGCAAGAGGTAATAGGGACTTATCGGTACATAAAGTCGGCATAGCCTGTATTTAATAAAGGCGGCTCTATTTTTGACAATTCGCACGAAGTTTAAAGGGATTCTGACATTGTTGTTGTCTAAATATGTCATCTTTGCTGTCAAAATAATGTCGACTTTCATAATGTTTGTGCCTGCCTTTAATAAAGGACGGCATTAACTTTAATTTGTAAACTTTAAGAATGGCACAATGTAAGCATGTTTAAATGACATGTTTACATGACAAAAATGTCAGAAACCTTTCAATCTTCGTGCAGAACTGTCAGAAATAGTGCCGAGTCAGGCTATGCCGACTTTATGTACCGATAAGTCCCTAATTTCAAACACATCATTGTCTCAAACATTGTATAGCACCTTCAAGCAACAGTTACCAAATAATTTTTCAAGTTAATACGTCAAATTCCAAACTCCGATTTGTATTTAATCATGATTAAAACCTAATCGGGGAATTTTTCAGTGGCGCGGCGTGCGATTTTGGCGTTGGTGGATACGAGCATAAGGCTACTAAATATTAAAATGAACTAAAATTGATCGTTTCCTTTCCTCAAATGATAATGAAACTTCTGGAATTTTCAAATAGCATCAAATTGATGGACTTAACAAGGCGTAATGTCAAAAATGTTAAGAGTTTAAAGACGATTTCTGGCTGATTGAGAAAAGCCACACAAAAGTTCTAATTACCAAAAATGTATCACTAAAAGAGGAGAACAATATATCAGATTTTTTTTTCTGAGTTCATAGCGTCATTCGCAGTGCTGACATAGAATATTTTGAATTAGTTTTAGTACTTTAACAAATTTTTTTATACCTTCATCAAAAAAAAATATTTTACTAATTGTCTGCAGATAAATTTTATATATTTTGGGTACCGATGCAAAAAAACTTTTTTTTTGATCACGGGTGCAAAAAAAGATTTCTGCCCGTTTTATGAAAACATCATCAAAATATGAAACTGTCAAAGATTAAAATGTCGCAACAATGAACGTCACTCGTCAGCCGCCTTGATTTATAGTGTAAAGATGGTGTGTTGCGAGAAGTGCTGTTCGTTCGAGATTCTTAAACGTATTTTCTTGTTTTTCTTGGACTTTTTGATGAATATATTAAAAAAAAATAATGTTAACAACTCGCGGCTAAACTGTGCTTTTTTTTACTCGCCTTCTTAAATACCTCGCTGCGCTTGTTATTTAAATCAACGCTTAAAAAAAGCACTATTTTAGCCACTAGTTGTGAAAACTACTATTTAAGTTTACTCCTTCGCTGAATTAGCGTGAGAATTATTTCTAGGCTTTGTCTTATGTAATACTTGTTTTTTTAAACACTTTTTTTACCCACGGTATGGAACAAATCAGTAAATTTTACTTAAATTAACGAACTTTTCTACGCCAGAAGTTTATTTGTTTTAGAAGAAGTAAAAAAAACATGTGTTAATTAAAATTGCATGCATGATCGCCTTTTTCAGGTGCACTTTTATTGTACCATTTAATTAAAGGACTTTTTGTATAGTTTTAAAAAATGGTTTTGTGGTGGTAATTTAAAAGAACTTCAGTACCTTTACCCTTTTGTTTTAGCAAAAATTGTAAATTCAAAGACCTTAATTTACAGGTATAAAAACAAATCTACTTGAGCAAACTCAACACTCACTGACAGACAACGCACACCCTAAGCCCCAATAGGATGAAATGAGGGATGGAGGTTTGTATAATATTTTAACTGCAACTTCATTATCAACTAGGTCGAAACAGAAAGACACAAAGAAAATTAAGCTTCTTAAATCGTGGGGAACATGTTTGGTTTTTCTTTTGCTCGTTCATATTCTTGCATAAAAACTTATGATGCACTGATGATCCCTAGCAAGGGTGAAACACGTATTTTCCGTGAAGTCTCCAAGTCGCACCCGGTGTTCATTTTTGTGTTACTCCTGTGTTTTTTATACAAGATGATTATGACGAAATTTAAATATTTTAATGGTAAGTATTACATTTTTTTTTAGGCTTTTTGTCAAATATATTATGTGATTTATGAAAATATTGCAAAAATGAAAATGGACATATCTAGGAAACCAATATACGCATTTGCTTTAAATTTGGCACACAAAAGGAGCCCCAAAAGCCACTTGTACCAGTGTATAAAAGAAATGCAGGTCCGGACTAAAACAAATTGTATTATTTATTTTTGTATTACCACATAAAAGCTAAAGCCTGGTGCTATAATACCCTTAGATTTTATTTAACGCGATGAGTCTCAGTTTTTTATAAAAAAAAATTACACATTCCGATCCTGAGATATTAGGTTTACAAATATTACCACATTCTAAGTTACTAAAAACGTATTTATGGTTAAAACTAATTTAAGCATAAATAAATCAATATCCACTATACCCAAGCAAAAAACAGGCAGATACAGGACCGGATTAATATTTTTATTTTATTTTTATCAAATTTTTGTTTGTTTTCGGAATTGGTTTGAAGTAGTAGTCAAATCATTAAAATTTCAGGCCCGGACTAATTTGTTTTTATTTGTCATTACTGAAAAACAACATTTCCTTTGAAGATTTTGGTATCATAACATACAAGGCAAAGAATGTTGCTATATTATTTTTAGCCAGTCATATACAGGATGGAGGCTATTGGTATCGTCAAAAAAAAGTTTTTTAAATTGAACTGGGGAAAAGATTCCTTTAAATATTTTATGACCGTTCTTGTGTAATTATGACTGCCCATCTAGCCTGTCATCAAGAAAATATGGCCAACCAACTTATTATTTATAATTCCAGCTCATACGTTTATGGAAAATCTAATTTGGGTACGGCTTTTTGTGTAGTTTTTGGTTTTGTAGTGGTAATTTTCTTTTTAGTACGTTTACTCTTTTATTTTATCAAAAATTGTAAATTCAAAGACCTTAATTTAAAGGTGTAAAAACAAATCAACTTAAAAAAAAACTCAATACTCGCTGACAGAAAACGCACACCTTAAGCCTCAAAAGGATTTAACAGTAACTTCATCATTAACGAGGTCAAAACAGAAAGACACAAAGAAAATTAAGCTTTCTAAATCGTGGTGAGCATTTTTGTTTTTTTATTTGATCGCTCATATTCTTATATAACAACTTATGGCGCACTGATGATCCTTAGCAAGGGTGAAACACGTGTTTGCGTCTAGTCTCCAAGTAACACCCGGTATGCATTTTTGTGATACTCCTATGTATTTTATATAGTTTGTTTGTTTGTTGCTATGGATTCGTTGTGGGAAAAATCTCGACTGGTGGATGAACTAATGGAGAAAGCCAAAAATTCAAAAGTTTTCTTTTTTGGTAAAATTCTCTTTTTTATTTTTGGATTTATAAAGTAGCGGGGGCGTACAGAGATTATAATGTTTTTCATTCAAAACCTGTCAGGGTACTGACCAGAGTCGCGTTCGAGTCTAGGTGCAACTAGGACCACAAGGGTAATAAACTGCATACTTCTAAAATTTTGATAAGGCTACGGTACGACACTGAGTGTGACATGAGTCTGAGTTTTATAGAAAAGGCTGCACGAAAGAGACCGAATATTCGCGATCTTTAAACCATAGTTTAGCTAAAGCTCCAAAAATTAGGTAGGCGCAGTTTCGGGGAACAGGCGGAAGTAATGGTGTCATGTGTTTTCGCGTGTTTTCGCGCGCACATTCAAAGGTAGATCAGAGCAACACCGTACTCAACTAAAGAGCCAGTTAACTCATTTTCGTTATAGTATCCTTTGGCCTATGATCGGTGCCATATTGACACCAAACTGACAGAAAATCCATGTTTTACTTGTCAATTCGGTTATAAAAATGGCAGCCACAATAGGCTAAAGAGCACTGAAGCGGCAGGAGTTAACAGGCTTTTTAGTTGAGAATGGTGTTGATCAGAGACGGATGTCTACTGCATGTCTCAGAAATACCGCATTTATGACCGTGATCAAAATAATGTTTTCTCTTATTATTTGTCGTAAATTTTGTTTAAAAAATAGTTGAGAAAAGTTATTCTTTATCTTTAATTTAAATTACGTTAATTTATATGTAGAAGGCCTACTTCATTTGAGAGGGTCGTGTCCTTGCCCAAAAAGAGCGTGACTGCCCTATCTCGAACGCGGCTCTGAGAAGCGTTTGTTAAATAACGATTTTTACAAGCTTTTATTTAACTTCACTCGTGTATATTATTTGTTTGTATATTTGTATATAATGAAATTTTGTAGCTTAATTTTGACCAACTTTCACATATCCGATCGGCTTCAAAATAATATAGTGTGATGAATTTGATAGCTCCACCCTACTCAAAGGGGGTGGAGGGGGGTACAGTTGAATTACGCCTGATTTCGTGTGGAGGATGGCGATAACGAATTTCTAATCAGAGTTTGAATATTTAATATTTAAATTTGGTATGCGTTTAAAGTTCCGGTGAAAATACAATGATATTAGAGACATAAAGCTATTTGTAACTCATCGCGGTATACGTATCCGCATCTAGCGAAAACCAAGCACATTAATTGGTCAGAAACTTGTACCACGTTCGAAAAGAGCAGATATATGCTAATCTAAGGTGTTCTTGAACGAGATAGGTGTTGAGATGCGTTAGGTATCACGTATCGTTACGGCACACGTATCGTATCTCAGCACCTATTGCGTTCAGAAACACCTTAAATTAGCATATATCTCTATTGTATTGTATTGTATTATTAGGCACCACCTCCCCCCTACGAGGGGAGTGAAGGGGGGAAAAACCTAAGTTCGTCCGATTTCAACCAAAATTGGTATACGGGGATTTTTGTGGATAAGGACAACGAATTTTTGATCAGATTTGTAAAATCAATATGGCGGATTCAATATGGACGATTTTTGGCCATGTTTCATCACTCGACATAAGAAATTTAATCAGATTTGAAAATTTCAATATGGTGGATTCAAAATGGACGAATTGGAGTACAAATCTAAAAATTAAAAAGTAAATTATAAGTTAAAAAAAACTTTGAAAGAACAAGCTTTTACTATATGCACTAAAAAGAAGATAATAATTATTTATCTTTCTGATACCAAAATAAAAGCCATGGGTGCAAATGAAAAATTTTAACTTTAGGTATTACATCTTCACTCGTATATCGGTCACATCGACGCTTCACCTAAGAACATTTTCAAAGGCTTGGCAAGCACGGCAATCTGACCCGTTCTCAGCTCTTTTAGATGAAAGCATTATGTTTATCATTCGAATGGAAGAAGAATGTAATTCTTCTTTTGTAGTTCTACATGCCACCGTAAAGTTAAAATTTTTAGTTTATAATTTACGGCCATCGCTTTTATTACGGTATCAGAAAGATTATTTTCTACTTTTTAGTGAATTTAATAAAAGCTAGTTCTTTAAAATGTTTTTTTAATAAAAATTTATTTAGCATTATAATTGCTAAAAAATACTATTTTAAAATTCGAAAAATATATTTTAATAAACTAGAGCACCTCTCAAGCCTTGACTACATTAGCAATCTGCTCAAGCGGCAGCAAAATCCATAAATCCTAATAGGCCCTGGGATTAGAAATTCTCTTCATAGTTTAATAAAACCATCATGTATGCGGTTTAAATACACAATTAAAATTATTTAAAAAAGAGAAACCGAGACAAATGTTAAGAGCATATATGAAATGTTATAAATGTCACTTTCACAAGCAAGGTTATAAAAAAGGGAAGATCAAAAGAACTTGGGAGGAAAGAACGAAAATTAAAAATTGGATGAGTGTCCCACAAGGAACACACAAAAGACCAAAGCGAAAGGAGAAACAATTAAACGATGTTTCGCACAGAGTGACCAGCGTGGGCTCGTCAGTGGATTCACTAGTCACCCTTAATCCAGACATCATTTTGATCTTCCCTTTTTTAGATTCTTTTCGGTTGATGTAACTGATTTGGAAGTTTAACTTCTTGTTTTAATTGTCTTAGGAGCATATTCCTATTGGAAAGATAAACACGCCAGGACGAACCCGTATCAGGTGACTTATTTATAATAAGTACCATGCGGAACCATGCCTATTTGTGAGTGATTCAGAGTTGGAAGTCAGAGTGTGCGATGGTGTTAAATGATGTCTGGATTGAGGGTGACTAGTGAGTCTACTGACAAGCCCACGCTGGTCACTCCGGGTGAAACATCGTTTAATTGTTTCTCCTTTCACTTTGGTCTTTTGTGTGTTCCTTGTGGAACACTCATCCAATTTTGAATTTTCGTTCTTTAGATTCTTTTCGGTTGATGTAACTGATTTGGAAGTTTAACTTCAAGCAACGTTATGTTTTCAATTTTAGACTTATTTTCCACTTTTTTGGCTCCAGTCGGTTTATAAACCTCATATTGGCGTTTGCCCTGAGGGGCGATGACATCGGTGTTTAAAGTTGAACGAAATCAAGTTCATGTTTATAGCGTTTCGATAATTAACTTTGAATGCCAACGCCAGTGAAAGGCAATACCGACCTTATGGTAGAGCCATGATGGTAATTTAAGGCTTAAAATATTTTAGCATAAATTAGGGGTAACGTTTTTTGTTAACCAATTTTTTCTATTTTTCACATTTTTATGCTTTTGGTCACATTTGGTATCTTTTTTCCAAATTTTCTATTTTTAGAATAAAACACTCACTTCACTGTTTTTTTAGCAATAAAGAAAAGTACTTGAGTGGTGTCGTGCATATGATTTTTATTATGCCACTTTTATCCAAAAAACGACAAAAATTTTAATCGTTCAAAGCGTAAAGTGCAAAGTTCTTTACAGTATTTAAAATTACCAAAAGACGTGTCCTAGTATAAGTGTATTTTAGCACATCTAAAAATAATTTAACAGGTATTTAACTAAATTATTTTTAGGTTAATCATGGCTTTACCATTATAAATCAAAAGTAAATAAGTTATTAGATTCTTCTTAATATTTTGTAATTTGGGATGTCAGTAACGTTAAAACCACAATCTTCGATACAAGTAAGTGTGTGGATATTTTCCAAAACATCATGCTATTTTGTAAGTATACTTGTATTGTATACATGTATTATAGGTTGGATGAGTACATGCAATAAGCAGTTGTATTTTTTACTTTTTTTTCCTTTTTACTCATTTACTTTTTAATTCTTTAATTTTACAGTTATATTTATGTCGTTTGTGTATAATATATTTTTGATTGTTGTGACATCGTATTTTAAATCCTAGGTAGTAGTAACAGTAGTAAGTACCAAATAATATCAAAAAAAATTTTGTAGTCTAAGATATTTGACAATTATTTTAGATAAGCAGGGCTTTGTCAATATTCACTCGTTGTATCTATGACAATAAAGCTACTTTTGAATTTGAATCTAAATCTGAATACCCTATAAAGATTTCTTTTAAAAATGAATAAGTCATTATATAGGACATTATCAGACCGTCTTTGGTTTCAGCTGGATTTCTAGCTCAACTAGAACCGTCTGGTATATATAGAAGTGTTGGAAACAGAGTGGACGGGATCACTTGGGTGCCTTGGAAGAGGGGGAGGGCATTGGTTTGGGATGCTACATGTAAAGACACCATTTGTAGCTCCTATCTTGTTAAATGTTCTGAGATATCAAGGGAGGTGGCAAAGATGGGAGAAAAGCAAAAAAACAAAGAACTCGAAGATCGGGGATTTTTGTTTTATCCTTTTGCGGTGGAGACACTGGGTCCGTGGGGTGATGAAGCAAAATCTTTAATTACAGAAATATCAAAAATAATAAATACCAAAGACGCCAAATGCTTCATCACCCAGCGGATTAGTGTGGCCATCCAAAGCGGAAATGCGGCTTCAGTGCTATGGACTTTACCAGCCGAATCAGGTTTAAAAGAAGTGTTTTATTTATAGCTTTTATATATTATTATTTTTATTTAATTTTTTGATTTTTTATAAATTTAGTCTCTATTTTTATTTTATGACTTATTATAATAAAATTTTATTAATTTCGAACTAATTTTTAACCACTTTTATAAGTCATTGGGTTAACTTTATATGTTTGAAGGCGGCCAATTGTGTTAGACTTTCTATTTTGAAAAACTTTAAGCAAGATTATCCTCTGATTTTTCTTTTTGATTACCTTTTTGACTTTATTGCTCGTAAATTATAGGAATGAAGATTTAGTTCTTAAGACAAAACCATTTTTTTATTTTTCTTTAAAAATGGACAAATATTATCCAACCCGACAATATTAAACCAAGGTTATATTCGGAAGACACTTCAAGAGCCTTATAGAGTTACAGAGCCTAATTTGAATGATGTATACGCGAGTGTATACGTGTAACAAAAATCCATAGCTCATGGATAAACAAAGCCAGCGAGTTATCACCGAAATGCTCTTAAGAAAAAAAGTTTCAAAACTTTTAATGAAACCATTTTTTAAGGTACTACTCCCCACCACTTTTTAAAAAAATTAAAATTTTGCAAATCTAACTTAAGAACCGATTAGAAAAGTTGTTTTTATTGAAAATACAGTTTTGAGATAAGTGTCTAAAGTTATTATACTAAACATTCAATATCTGAAAAACAAAATACATTTGAAAGGTGGTAAAAGAATTTTTACACAGCTCGACAGTTTCTACTGTTTTCGAGATTAGCGTGACTTACGATTTCATCATTTTGTTTTTTTTTTTTGGTTTTGGTTTTTTGGAGTTTAAAAATCATCTAACATTTGTCTGTTTACTGGTTTGTATGTTATAGCGGTTTTTCTGAAAAAATGAACTAACTTTGAATGCCGATGTAAAAATGTCTCCATGTGACATGACTAAATTCCTGAAATCCAGAACTGTTTACAGAAAAAATTTTCACCTGTTTTGCGATCTGTATTCGGAACCTACGAAATCAAGTTTGGCCGTTCAGTGCCCATTTGAGTTAATAGAAGCAGACGAAACTTATCATACAGAGTAGATAGTATAGTGCTTCCAATGTCAGTTGGCATGGTATGAACACCAAAACCTCATAAAACGTCGGCATCGTCTTTGTGACAGAGAGGCGGAGAAGAATATTTAGTTATGCAGAATAATACAGAACGCTTTAAATACATAATAATCTAGTGATTTAAAAGACGGCCAGTTCAAAATGTATTTAAAAAAGCGGCTTTATTACGTACAAGCCTTGTCAAATTAAAGTAAACATTATTAAGTTGAGGAAAATCATACTAAATGTCATAAAAAATTTAAACTATACTTAGTAATTTAGGACGTGGTGATTTTTCTTACATATTATCATTATACGAGTTTTCAGAACTGGAATCATTATTAAATGAAATATTTATTGGACTAATCGGTGGTGGAACGCGATATTGATTTTCCTTTTCAATAAAATGGTTTAACAGTTTTTCCATAGGTCTGTTTTGCCTATTTGGCCAATCAAATTTCTAATAGTAAATAAAAGCGACTCACTAATTTGTGGTGTATTATTGTCAATTCGTATTTTTTTCTTTATTCAATCAAACCATTTCGATCGAATTCAAAAATGCAATAATATGGCGGAAGTCGTAAAACGGTGTGACCGCATTGCTCCAAGAGATTATTAACGAAATAGTCTTTTTCAAAATTTTGCTTTTTAATCAGCTCTAATAATATTTTCTTGGAAGCCTTCTCTGGTATTTCTAACACTTTGGTTTTCCTTTTCTTGTGTTGCTATTTGGTATTTGGTGTAAGTTGTTCCTCAACCCATTTTTCAAACAACTCTGCCGTCATTTTTTTGTGCTAGTCTGCAGAATATTGTTTAATATTTTTTGCAGATATCAGCAGGGCATTTGGAACATAACCCAATTCAGTTCCAGCATGTAAAGTGATTACTCGTTTTCCCCGAGAACACGGACCACTTAACGTACATTTTTTGCTGTCATTAACCCAGCCATACCGCACAACATCGTGCGTGTCACGTCTATATTTGTTAATAGTCCGCAAGTACTCGGAGCGCTGTGAAACAATTCTTGGCAACTCCATAATTACCATCCATTTATCTAGTTTTTTATAATGAAAATCGTCCTGGATTAACGCTTCGCGCAAGGTCTATAAAAATTTGTATGTATAATCTGGATATTCCTGTAACTTATTTTGAATCATTCCTAACGTTTGCATATTATTTTTGATATAATATTCGTAAGCTTCTTGATCTTCTGCTCTAATAATCCTGTAAACACTGGTCCGAAGAGTTATAGTTTTGTTCTTTTAAACATTTGTAAATGTTCAAAATAAATGTATGCCTTTATTTGCAAATTAGGGAGATTCCACTTCCACATACTCTTCAACAAGGTTCACCGCGGGGTCCTCAACAACCTGAAACTTAACACTTCAAGGTCTCCAAATTGTCATGTTTAATCGTAAAATTATTCGAGAACGCTTTTACTAAACTTTATTTCAATTCACCACAAACATGTCACGGCACTGGCTAAGAATGTACGTAAATAAACGTAATACCCATTAGCATAGAGATTAAATACCTGCCTATCGCCCACCCAATCAGAATCCCCTACACCCTTTCGGTGGCCAATGAGTCTTTTTCTTCGAGGTAAATGTGTTTGACGTGAGATGTCTAATTCCCGTGGAGTGGCATAAAACTCCATAATAAACTGATATTGGAAGCACGATACCTTAGTAGTAGTTTACTCTTTAGGGAACTCACAGAAGTCGAAATTTGAACTTTTTACGTTTCATAGAAGTGTATCGCAAAATTCTTTTTCCATTTTTATTTATCTAAGGCATATGGATCCACGGCACCCATCGAGTGACGGTACAAATAGTCTCATAATAAATATGTATAAGAACAATATCAGCAAGCAAATAAAAGAGCTAAAACGATTTAAATTCGAATACGAGATTGTTCAAACAAAATCCAGTATGATTTATTTATATTTAAAACATGGTATTATTTTGGCATTAACCCATGAAATTATACTACTTACAAGGTCCGCACGCCAGCCATTTTCGTGAGAGAAAATGTCTTTTTGTCGCAATAAACCGGATAATAATATTCAAATATACCGTAAGTTGGACTTTTTCCAACAGGTATTATAAAACCGCAATAAAACTCCGCGGTTAAAAGCACCATCAGATAAAAGTGCACGAAAAGTAGATGACTATAAAAGCGCTTAACGTATTGTGGTTTTGTTTCAATTTTAAGACAAAATACCTATACAGTTTGCAGTGTCGTGTTGTCCTCTATTTGCAACAATATCGTAAGTCAAAAATCAATATTACAAGAAAACAGTTTTTGAGTTTACAGTTTAGGTTTTTTATTACTTTTATTATAGAAAGAATGAGTTAAAAATAGTTATTCGTTTTTAACTCCTGCATGGTTTTTTAAGACTTGCATTAATTTTCCGCGGCTATTTTAACGCAAGTACAGGGTGGTCCAAATTCGAGGAGATTATGTTGGTGCAAATCGCTTTTCTATAGATAATTCAGAGCTACATTTTGTTCAAACTTGATTTTATTTGTACCTTTAAGTTTTTGAGATATAACATTTAGTGTTTTTCTTCTTATAGAATGACCTATTTTTACTCGATTTTTGTAATGAGTATAAAATTTCCTTCAAAATTATAATATATATATTTTTTAATACCTACTATTATTTTTTCTTTTTTTATTATTGTCTTTTTATTTTTCTATTTTCCGTTAAACTAAAAGCGAAAATAAAATAAAATACAAAGAATAACAAACACAAAAAAAAACTATTCACAAAATTAAGAAAATAGTAGCAAGCAAATTTATGCAGACTACAAAAACCAAGTAAGAAAAATAGGAAATTCCATAAGAAAAATACAAACTTTGTGTTATAGCTAACAAACGAAAAGTTAGTAGCTTGAGAAAAAAATTTGCTTTAAATTTTCTTGGTTTGCTGTTCAACGGTATATTGGGATAAATAAAAAAAACTGCATACTTCAAGTTACGCCAACGTTTTGATGTATTTTTATACCTTTATCAAGGCTAAAATAAAATAACAAAACACAATTAAAAATTGATCTTTATAAAGCACATTTTTTAAGTTATTAGAAAATCCTGTGAGAATTGTTAAACAAACTTCTTTGCAAACAGTACCTAAGAAAAGCTCTGTTTGCGACACAAAATTCAAAAATAATCTAAATTTTTTAAATATTTGTTAATTTTTTTTTTTAACTTATTCTTCAAACTAACTACAAAATTAGAAAAAAACACAAGAAAATAGATTTGTAAATGTGGAGCACACTTACCTAACTTGATGCAATCCTAGAATTGTTAGGTATGGTAACATCCGTGTAATTACTTATATTAATAACCACATTTAAATGTCTTATATTCAAACGAAATAATTAGAATTTTCAAAAAACACAAAACTTAATTAATTGTTTGATTTTGGTAGAGATGCTGCATATTGAATTTAAAAAAAAAACCTTTTATCTTCCAAAAAAAAAATTGTTAGATGGTCATTGAAATCATTTGTCTTTGAAACACAACATTAGAATTACTTAAAGTTTGCCGATGTAACCTTTGTCTTTTTGTTGATTGTATTTTCTTGGATGCACACCATCTCACTTATGAATCTTTTTTGATAATTTCCTTTTTTAGTCAACTATCTTAACTTCGTTAAAATTAAATTGGTGGTTGAAACTGAAATGGTATGCAGCCAAAGCCGCCTGTTCTTTTTTATTTTTTTGCTTGTCTTCACATGACCATCAATGTTTGGCCACTCTATTCTTTAAAAGCTGCTTAGTTTGTCGAATATACACACTACCACATTCTTCCTGAAACGGTATGCTATATACAACATTTGATTGGTAATCTTTATTTAATATGTCTCAATAATAAACGTTTTAATTTTTGCGACAACCCGGTGACAAAATAAACTTTAAAATATTTTGCAGGCGATCGATTTTCCATTATTCGTGTAGTTGAAGAGGAAGAGAGAGTATGATTTAGAACACCTCTACAAATATTATCCGGATAGTCATTTAGTTTTATTTTGTTCTTGAATTTCTCGAAATTGTCGTTGACAAATTGGTTATCACTGAGTTTTACAATTTTGTGTTTTAAAGATTTTAGAATAGACATTTTTTGATGTAAAGGATGTCTTGAGTAAAAGTTTAATAATCTACTGAAACTAATGTCTTTTTCGTACGTATTACCTGAATATCCAAGAATGGAACTCCATTATCAGACTCCGTTTCAAGTGTAAATTGAATTTTGTTACGATAATTGTTAAAATATGTCAAAATGTTGTTGGTTTCTGACCCAGGTATGGCCAAAATAGTGTCATCTACGTAAATTTTAATTAACGGTATTTCAAAATTTATATTCTGTAAAACTGATTCAATTAACAAACGGAAGATGGCTGCGGCACCGTAAATTGTACTTCAGTGCAAAATGAATTTCTTGGATTTCGATTGCTCATACAGAGGGTCGAACCTAGGACGACGCCGTTTCGTCCTTATTGGGGACTCGTCAGCTAGGTGTACCACAACAACAGAAAACCTCGGTCACGCTTATGTGCCAAAGATCACGGCTCAAGCGGAGAGAATTTCTGTCGAGTACCGACCATGGTGCCCTCTGTGTGAATCTCCGACAACCAAGAATAAAACCCACTGCATAAGCAGTAGGTGCATGCCGTAGCATCGATCCTGCGAGAGACATATTAAAACGCCATCTGTATGCAGGTTTGGTCTACAAGCGACTATAATCGCAAAACAACCGAAAGTGTCGTACTGCACGATTTAAAAAACAAACGGAAGATGGCTGTGGCACCTTAAATCTAACGAAAAAACAAGAATTTTTTGTACTTTAGTGCAAAATGAACTTCTTGGATTTCGATTGCTCATACAGAGGGTCGAACCTAGGACGACGCCGTTTCGTCCTTATTGGGGACTCGCCAGCTAGGTGTACCACAACAACAGAAAACCTCGGTCACGCTTATGTGCTAAAGATCACAGCTCAAGCGGAGAGAATTTCTGTCGGGTACCGACCATGGCGCCCTCTGTGTGAATTCTTGAGTCAATGAGTTTGTTAATTAGGTTATTGCACATTGTTTGGTATTTTCTGGTTGGGTCAATTTTAGTATATCGTAAGTCGTAATCAGGTAATAAGTACTACAGAACAAAGGGTTATCACTAATTGGTACGAAAAGGGCAGTAGTTTCAGTAGATTATTAAACTTTTACTCAAGACATCCTTTACATCAAAAAATGTCTGGTCTAAATCATAGTCCCTCTCCCTCGTCAACTACACGAATAATGGAAACTCGATCGCCTGCAAAATATTTTGAAGTTCCTTTTGTCACCGGGTTGTCGCAAAAATTAAAACGTTTATTAAGTAATGATTCCAACAAAATTGTGTTTTATAATAAGAAATAGCGGGAAAATTTTTACTCTTTGATTAAAGACAAATTAAATAAAGATTTTCAATCAAATGTTGTATATAGGATACCGTGTCAGGAAGAATTTGAAACAAAAAGACGGACACTGACAATCTGAGCTCTATGTAGATTAACATAATTAAAGGTTACATCGGCAAACTTTAAATAATTCTAATGTTTTGTGTCAAAGACAAATCTTTTCAATGACCATGTAACCAATAATTATTTTTAATTATCTTTGTTTCTTATTCGAGAACATTTTTTTTTTCTGTAGGATAAAAGGTTTCTTTTAAAAATTTAATATGCAGATCTCTACCAAAAGCAAACAATTACAATTTTTGTGTCCTTATTATGTTTTTTTTTTAAATTCAAAATATTGCGCTTGAATATAATACATAACTGTGATGTGGTTTTTACTATAATATATTACATGGAGGTTACCATACTTAACAATTTCAGGTGCTCCCCATTTACAAATCTGATTTTCTGTTTTTCTAATTTTGTTGTGTTGTTTGAAGAATGAGGTTTAAAAAAAAATTAAGAAATATTTAAAAAACTTAGATTATTTGTGAAATTTGTGTTGCAAACAGAGGTTCTTTTAGGTACTGTTTGCAAAGAAGTGTGTTTAACTTAAAAAATGTGCTTTGTAAAGATCAGTTTTTAATTGTGTTTTATTATTGTATTTTTGTCTTGATCAAATACATCGAAACGTTGGCGTAACTTGAAATATATCGTTTTTTTTATTTACCCAATATACCAATGAACAGCAAACCAATAATAAATTGAGGGATACGAACACAAAAATGCATATTTTTCAAAAAGTCCCCCCTGTAGCTCGAATAAATCATTTTTGTTAAAAATACTGATTTTTCGCTATCTGCTTTAGAAATATATCTCTCTCCCCCCTCGAACTTGGACCACCTTGTATATTGAAAATGCAGTGCCTGAGCAAGAATAGACTCTTAAAGTTGGCAAGTTATTAAATTACTAATTCTTGTTCAGTACTTGATCCACAGTTTTACTTCATACTGCTCACTTCTACCTTCTTCCTTGTCAAAAGGTGAGAGGGCAAAAAAATTATCTAAATGTCGTGCCAAGTTTCATTGCTTAATATTTTTTCGCAAGGTTGGCGTGATTTTTGGGCTTTATCATCCATACTAGCATACATCAACGGGTTTGTAGCACACCGCTGAAAAATAAAGCATGAAAATCTTTAAAAAAATCATTTTCTGATGTTATTTGTGAAATATTTTTGCCCAGGGCAAGCCTAATTACCTCCTACAACATCTGGAAATCTTCGCTTGTATAGGTGACTAAAACGTGACCATTAGGGTGGGGGGCAGCACAGAATAACGTTCGTAACAATCCTTCTTACCACATTTGTGTCATGCTATTTATTTTGTTAAAAGCTCTTAAAATGATTATAAATTCAATATTATTGTAGTAGCAAAAACACATAGTTTAATTTCATATAGATTACATAATTTGCTCTTAAGCTTAAAATAATAATTTTATAGAACTATATTTCCGCTCTCATTCGTCGTAATGAATTCGTTTTCAAATAGATTAAATGAATACTAAATCTTTATTTTAGACAGTGCAGGGTAGACGTTATTAAAGGGCAAAATTGAAATTATTCTCCGTTACATGGTTGCTTTTCAACGTTTTATCACAGCAAATAAAGCAGCACATAGCAGGTAAACTGTTAAAAATTAGCATTTTTTAAGTTTAAAAACTCAAGAGCCGTATACATTATAAAAGTCCTTGTCGCCCTCCCCAGCGCAGTGGGTAGTATATCTGCCTGCCGCACGTTCGAAACCAGGCTAAAGGATATTTTGTATTTGTACCAAAAAACGTTAGTTAGCACCCACTTTGGAAATTACTGGATATTCATCCTAACATTGAAGGATAGTCTCTTAACGACTAAAAAATATATATTATTCAGTAGCGTAGGCAGGGACGCCTGGAATTCCTCAGAAGGCTTGAGTAACAGAATAGTCTCAATAGCTGTGGGGAGGGCTTTACTCTCGTAAGCCTACTCCCTGCGTACGGTGGACTGCTATTGCTTCATATCTTAACATAATCCTATTCTCTCCCTAAAAGTATTATTCGGTTACTATTTTCCACAACAAAAATCTGTTAACCACCTGATCTTGTATCTATTGAAATGGAATCTTTTGAAGTTGAATCGTTCTTGGTAAACATTTCAATTTAGCACTGATCATTAGGGTTTCTTTTTATAGATTGATAAAGTTTTATACCTTTGACTATTAACATTCTCACACACACAGGTTAAATCTATTATAAAATACATATATTTCATAATAAAGATAAGTGGAATATGACAACCCGTCTTTGCTTTTCTCACGGCAAACAACAACGATTTCCAAAGTCCAGTATATATCGCATCGAAAGTTTTTAGGTCTCATTTCCGAATTTTCGCAACGATTGGTATTTGCATATTTTGTGGCCGGGTGGTAGAGCTCTTAGTCATTTAGTATTGCGCACCTTTAATAACAATAAAGTTTGCCCAGGTACATATTTTTTTTTGTTTGATAATAGTTTAAAAAATTTTAAAGTATTTGCGAAAATTTTAGAAAATTTCGTGTAGGACTTTCGTTATTATCTATAAAAAAATATGCAGTTTTGAGTGGAGAAACTTAAAATATTAACTTTTGTTAAAGTGGTGAATTGTGTTTAATTTATAATTTACACTAAACGGTTATTTTCCATTTATGTTGGTATTGTATCAGAAGGTACTGGTAAGAACCCAAGTGAAAATCAATCCAACGCAACCCAACAACTCTTGTTCGCTCTAAAGTTTAATACATTTTCTTTAATCAGCTTGGTTTATATTTTTAAGTAATTTTTTTGTTAAAAGCCACTATTTTTTAAATACATTTTTTGTAATATTGTGGTGAGGTCTTCATAATAGACCTACTTCCGTAAACAAAAAATATTTATTCTGCTTTGTTTTAATTTAATTGCTGCGATTATACATATGCCATGCTTTTACGCTGTGGTTTAAATATCCTCGGTAAATTTAAATTGAAACCTGAAGTTGAGTTAACAATTTTAATAAAAGTATGTATATATAGGTAAACAACAATTTGCAACAAAAGAAAAAATTTTAATTGCAAATGAAGAGAGATTTTTAAATAAGGAGTTTCAAGTTATTTAAACGATAGGAGAATTCGGTGCATATTTTCGAATATTTGTTGAGTAAGTTTAGTGTAAGAAAGATATTCTTAAAAAAATATGATCACACGAAATAACTAAACTATATTTTTAAGTAAAGGAGCACACTGTTCTTTAATTTCATCTCTTCTTCCACTTAACAATATACCAGTTATGTTTAAATTAATAACATAATAAAGTTTTGAGGTGAAAAAAGCATTTTTTACTTAATTGGATATATTTACTGAATCGCATCAAGTCAGGTTAAATCTTATTATAAAAAAAAAGTGTTAATGAATAGAATCAAAATTTTTCTGGAAACGGTAAAAAAGATCATAAATCGTATCAAACCATGTTGAATTTTATTCTAAGAATAAACTTTCATGGAATAAAATCAGAAAATGTGTACTTGATTCGAGCACTAATCATCTTTTTTCGATATTGTTTAATGTTTATTCCGGAAATTTATTATTGTATAAATAATTGTTTTTTTAATTTTTTACTTATGACCAAAGAATAATAATAATTTTACATCTCAATACGGTTTTAGTGGCTTATATACGGTCCTAGGATAATAATAAAATAACTATTTTAGTACCTAAACAACCAACCTACCTACCTAACCAAAAATAAGTTCCGTTAAATTGACACATTATGCATTTTAAGAAGATATATAAAAACTGCCTTAAAGGGTTTTTCCTCGAAGTACCAGGTAACTTGGTTGCTTGTTTTTAGTTTTTCTTCGTAGAGTAACCCAAGTCATGACGTCACGAGCAACCAGACTATGTTACCAGCCTAGGGGATATGGTTACTTGAAAAATGTAAGGTCAAAGTGCGGTTTATTGATTGTTTATGGTTTTTTAATTTGTATATTTTTTATAAATCTCATGTTTGTCAATGGTAATTAGCAACCTTATTTGTTTTGATATTTTAGATAGAACATCACTGAAACTTCAGATTATGGAGGCTGTTGACTGAAGAATATTCGAGTTTGATATTTTTTATAATTTCTGATGGATATGATGATATTTTCAGTGGTCGTAGGTAAAGGTAGTACACTAACTCGCATGTCACGGTTATTACACGCTCAGATAAATTAAGAAACTCGCCTGCGTCTCGCATCTCAAACTTCATCTTCGCGTTTATGGACGCCCACGGTTTATCAGAATGTGCAAAATCAAACCCCTTTAAAAAAAAGAAAGTTCAATTATAAAATCATTCACTATAGGAACAGCAATTCGTTAAACCAATTTTTTATCCGAACCTTATTATTTCTTCAAACCCATTTAATAAAAGATTCGAAATTTATAGGACCCGTTTTTAATCAAACCCTTGTTCATCAAACTCATCTAACATCAAATCGGGAATTCGTAAAACCCGTAGTTTATCACAAAATTTTTGCTAAATTAATTGCGCATTCGCCAATACCACATGAACTGGAGGTGTACTCGCAGTTGGCGCAGCGGCTTGATGCATTTGTCGCTGTTACGCGCACATACTTACAGGTTGCGTTCATTAGTTTGTGTATTGATGTCACTTGCATTCACCCGTCTTGCATTCATGTGTTATTGGCGAATTCGCAATCAATTTAGCAAAAATTTTCTGATAAATTACGGGTTTTACGAATTCCAGATTTGATATTGAATGAGTTTGATGAACAATGGTTCGATAAAAAACGGGTCTGTTAAATTTAGAATTTGCTATTGAATGGGTTTGATGAAATAAGGTTCAGATAAAAAGTTGATTTGACGAATTGCAAGTTTCTATGGTGAGTCGTTCTTACGATGAATTTTTTTATTAAATACGGTCTGATAAATTCCTGGTTTGATAAACCATAGGCGTTCGCGTTTATTGACCATCATAACATGCTTGTAATGGAAACTACTATTAATAGTTTAAACTGTGTCGACCTCACCCGCGCGATCTATGTCCAAGGTATGCAAACTAACAATTTATCAAATAAAATACCTTAGCAACATTTTCCTCACCTAATCCAATAAAATTATCTGCTTATACGATTTCAATTTTCAATTAGATATATGTAAGAAAGGGGTTTTCACAAAAACTGCTTAAAAAATTGAAATTGACATTTTTATGTTTTGCCTTTGACCCTGATTTTTACATGATTTTCTTTGTTTTTCAAAGTTATTATTGTTACACATTTTGGGATACTTGGGCCATTATATTATTTCATAGTCATGGGGATCTTTTGTAAAGGAGAGATTTTCTGACGGTTTTTGAAGAATCGCGTCCAGAGCGTCATTTATTTTTTTATAATTTTTTTAAGTTGATTTAATTCAATTTGTTGTGTAAATGATATAAAATCAGAAAATTTTGTCCCCCAAAGTTTGGACATATTGGACTTTCGGATATACTTATATTATATGTATTTTCAAAAACTCGAATTTTCTATTTGCAAACTAAAAAATTTTATTTTACAAAAATTATTATACGTCGTCTGTAAATTTAATTTCCTGTCTGGTTCTGAACAGCAAGAAGCCAGGCGACTGATATTTAATATTTTTTTAGGAATACTCATAAGTAAAAATTAAAAATTTGATAAGAAATAAATTATTCTGAAAATAGTCAGGTGATTATCCCTCGTGTATAGGAAAATAATGATAATTTTTGCCTCGGTACTTAAGCACAATCGGTAATTTGATAAGCACTCGGGATACTACCTATAACTGTTTACTCCATCTAGGCCCGTCCTTCCACATTAGTTCTTTTTTAAACTGTGTATTTTGCTGTTGGCAGAATTAGTACCTAAGGTTTATTTTCAAAATCGTAAAAAAATAAACAACAAAAATTTCGCGCCTGCGCAAAAACACGTTTTTAAGATACGGGTTAAAAACTATGCTGGGCTAGCTAGATAATCGACTTTAATCACTACTCTGCCATAGGAAAAAGGGAAGTTTTCTCTTACTATTTAACTTATGGCACTTTATTTATTTAGCGTATGGCATTAAGACACGATAATAGTGTTACTAGTTGTACCTTTAATTTTATTTAGTTTTAAGCTTTCTTTTGTTAGAAGTTATTTGTTTATATAGGTACGAGTATATTTAGTGTTAAGTATTTTATTTATATGCTAAGCTGTATATGTGACTAGGCCGGACGTGACATCGCGAAAAATTGAGGCAGTTCGCGAGTCGTATAGGCGCGTATATTCTCGAGTGATCGGAGTATTTTTTCAGCCTATGTAAAGCGCGAGCCGTTGTGCGCACAATAAATCTTAATTTAGTTAGCAACTAGTATGGATTCTGAAGGAAATAGTTAAATACTCCCACTGATTTATTTAATGACGATTCGTTAAAAATTAGAGAACCCGCAACATATGGTGTCAGAAATGGGGTGTTCTAGAATTTTCTGGAAATTGTATCAAAAATCCTATTTTTGTGTGTAAAATTCAGTCCTTTCTGGTTTTTGAATAGAACGTCGTGAAATTTCATGGAATTTTCTTGATTTTCTCAAGCTGGGTCATATTTCGGTATCTTCCTACTCGTTTGTCAAATCGGATTGTGAAGTCGCCGAAGTAGGACCAGGTTTGAGGAAATCAAGAAAAATTCCACAACAGTAGGATCCAAATATCACCATCTTTATTGCTAATTCTTTTTACAACAGGCATTTACCCATTCCCTAAAATCGGTACTGCTTACTAACTAAATTAAGACTTATTATAAGCGCCACTTTACATAGGTGGACGGAATAGTCCCTATCACTAAAGAATACACTCGTATAGACAAATGGCGAACTCCTCGGTTATTCGGGGCGCTCCGGTTCGCCCTCTTACATATACTTATAACTTAGACCAAAACCTAGATATATGGGCATACAAATACAACCCTTAACACTAAATAACCTCGTATCTAAATAAATAAATAACTTCTAACAAAAGAACACTTAAAACTAAATAGCCTAGTATACCAAATTAAAGGTATAACTCGTAACACTATTAATAATTACACAATATAACATTCTGCGGTCACTTCAGAAATTCTTCTAGGACATTCCTCTGTAATATTCTTTACAGTTGGGTTCGTGTTGTGTCCCATTTATGCGGGCACTGATCAGAGCAGACCATGTTTTACGTAGTAAATCATATATCGGTTGTTTTGCTAGGTGGTCCATTCATGGCGTTGGTTATGCTGAAATTTACTGCTATGTCAGTTTATGCTTATTTGGTAGGTGGCTTTCTAGATCAGGCAGTTGGCTAAGCAGTTGTGGTTGGCATTTTCAATGTTATCGCGTATTGGATGGCTTCTGTTTCTCAAGATCTTTTTGTACTCTCTTAGACAGGCGTTCGTAATTGGCGCAAAGCTTAAGCTAACGATCGCCATTTTGTTCCACACAATTTCTTTATTATGTTGTTTCTCGTTTTCAATTTCTCTGCTGTTTTCGTCAAGTGCTCTTTAAAAAAGAATATTTTATCGATTGCAGTGCCTAGATATTTTGGTGTTTTATTGTTAGTGGGCCATTTATTTTCCATTTGAATTCTAAGCTACTTTTTGGCAGATTTATTGTGTAAGTGGAGACAAGTCATTTTTTTACTGACATGTGGCTGAAGTCTCCATTTTCGAAAATACTTCTCTAATTTTTCTCAGTCAGCTGAAAATACTCTTTGAATGTCTTATATCTCACTGTTGCAGCCCAGTCATTGGCGTACCTTGGAAACGCTAAATGAACAAGCAAATACTGGCGTTCAGAAAAACTAAGAAGGTTCTCCTGACCACATAAGACACAAACTCTAACTTCTGGCATTACCAACCAGAATACATGTATACAATTCTAATAGGATTTTAAGTATCTCTAACAAATTGTTTCTCTTTTATAATCAGCAAATGTTTTTCTCGCCGCCTCCCGTACTACAGAATAACTTAAAATATTCGAAGCATATCTTAGATTATATTCAGATCCTTATCATCTTCGGCAGTCGAAAAAGAAAATTCTCGAAACTTATACGCCGACGAGTTTCAGAAGTTTTTTTCGGATGAATAAGCGAAAAAGGGCCACCTGGCCGTGACAGTTTAAAATGTTGTGCAAGTTCTAAAGGCACAGAATCTTAACCAATTCAGTATTGGATATGATTTGAAACTTATTTTTTGAATATTTCTTGTTTTAGAACATTCGAGCGCAAATAGTGCATGTTTACTTGCAAAACTTTTGATTAATATTTTAAACAAATTTGAATAGGAGGCTCTGATAATACTCCACTCGCAAATTATCCTTTCGTGATAGAGGAATTGCAATCATATACACACTTTTTATTAAGGTCTGTTTGTCGTGGCTATTTGTTGCAGGGATATTTCGGTGCGAGGGCGTATTGGCAAAGGGACGTTTAAGAACAATTAGAAAAATTGCACAACCATATTTTAACTTTAAAAAAAATGTTAATATATTAGCGGGTTGCGTTGGTAAGAATTCTATTCATTTTTCTTTGTTTTAGTGGGTACGGCTTAATAGAATGGTAAGGTTAGGTTGTGTGTGGTGCGACAGAATGGGATTGAACTAGGTTCGATTTTTCCAAGGATATACGAAGGTCAGTCAAGTAACACCCCTTCCGCCAGAAAGATATTCGAACTTTGATATGCTTATAATTAAAAATTTTGAACCACGCTCCCCTTCAAAAAATTTTAAATGCTTATAGTTTTGAACTAATTTCGAACTAATTTTGTACAACTTAAAAAAAATTTTAACCACCCTAATTTTTGTGATTTAAGAATTTAATTTGTTTTTCTTTGTTTTAGTGGGTACGCTTAATAGAATGGTAAGGTTAGGTTGTGTGTGGTGCGATAAGATGGGATTGGACTAGGTTTGATTTTCCTAGGAATTAACGAAGGTCAGTCACATCACACCCCTTCCTCCAGAAAGATATTCGAGTTTTGATATGCTTATAATTAAAAATTTTGCACCGCACTCACCCTCAAAAAATTTTATATGCTTATAGTTTTGAACCAATTTCGAACTAATTTTGTACAACTTAAATAAATTTTAACCACCCTAATTTCTGTGATTTTTTATATTTATTCGTCCGGCTGCATCCCTCCATTTTGAATATTAAAAAAAACAGGAAGGAGTGTGGGTAAACATTTTTAGAATTGGTTCAAAAATTAGTACGGAATTGGTTCGAAATTATAAGCATATCAAAACTCGAATATCTTTCGAGGGGGTGACTTAAATGATCTATTTACGAAAATTTCGAACTTCTGGCACTGACTGAAATGTACTAGACTCTTTATTAAGTAATGCATGGACCACGATCTTCATTTGAAGTAAAAGCAAAAACTCCCAGAAACATAATTGAGAGGTTTCTGAACCTCTGTAACGATTTCAATGACAAGAACCTTCTTTTAAAAAATACTTAGCTTAAAATAACCAAGTGAATCACAAAAGTGTGCACACTGTGTCTCGAAAAATTTAAATAAAATTACAATACTCTTTTGCTAACGCTAAAGTTTGCATAATTCGAGTAAAATCGAACACTGCTTGTTTTGAAAGTGGTTCAAATCTATCTTTGGTAAATGACGACTGCATATAATAAAAAACATAATTCTTCCAGATAGGATTATTCTGTAATAAGAGTGTGCTTGAAAAACGATGAATAACGTGTATTGTAATAAATGGCATCGGATTCACAAAGTTTTTAAGTGTTTGAATTGAATGGAATAAGTTTACTCTTTTATTAAAAAGGTTTGCATTTGAATCATTTATTATACGGCGTACGGAATAAAGTTATAAAAAGTTTCTGAAAAGCGCTTTGAAAAATGTTATCATTATTATTCAAGTGACTCATACCCATAATTTTTCAAGTGCCTATACGTTTTCATAAGGTTGCAGGTGCAGGTATTTTCGCTATACGTCTTAAGCTTGGACAAGATTTTTTATTGTTCTTTTTTTCGCGAAAAAAATTGTTGTGTTTTTTCTTACTTGTAATAATAATCCAAAAAAGAAAACATGCAAATAGTTTTGAAAATGTTTCTTCTTAGTAGGGCAGATGCCCCATGTAAAGTTTTACCGTAGGCTGGAAATGCCCTTTTAACAGGAGGTCCGGGACCCTTAGCTGATAACAAAAAAAAAATTATATATGCACGCGCGCAAGGGGGCAGGGGAGGGGGAAGTTTTAATTTCTTTTTTTACATGTAATGTATTATATTTCATAATTTTTATTTCAAAAAGTGCTTAACTAATGTAGTTAAGGATAATATCGGTTGGAAGGTTATACTTGCCGCAAAACATGTGACAAGTCTAAAGCTTCAGCAATAGTCCCGAAGGCAGTCATAAAATTACAAAATTTTGATTTAAAAAAGCAACAAAAAATTTTACTTTTTAAAATCTTGTATAAGATGGTATAAAAATGTTTTATAGATTTGTTTTCATATTTAAAAAAATATATTTTTTGTCTTAGGCACATCACATTTTCGCTATTTTTACTTCTCATTTAAAAATATTTTTTTCCTGGTAAAATAAAAACCTGTTTTTATTTAGAATTATATTTTTTGTGCTTCCCATTAGTTGGCCAAAATAAAAAGTAGCTGCAACATTGACCTTAATGACCTTGTGGTTGTCTAGATGTCGCCAAATTAGAAAAATAGAAAAAAAAATAATTTTTCGAAAAAGCACCATTTTAAAACTATTTCTATTTTAAATGAATTTTTGAAAGGTGATTCTGGTTTTGATTATGGAGTCTTAACCACTAAGGATAGAGCTTCCGAATGATGTATAAAATAATATTCGGTTCTATGAAATAAAAAGTGAGTTTTATAGGGTTCAATTCCAAAAAAATCGAATTTATAGGGATTCTGCGTTGTTTTTGAGTGGATCGTCTATGTTAAATTGGTTTTGCGATAGGCTGGAGAAACTTCAGGGGAATTACTACAAAGATATTTTTTATTACAAACCCGCACAAGGGGGGGCCAAGGGTTCGCTTTATTTTTTTTGCATATGTACTGGTTTCCCTTGAAATTTTTTTTTTGTGCACAAACTAGGTACCAAACTGATTTTAAAAAAAATAGTGTCTTATGGAAGGTGCTACCTACCAAAACTGCTTTTAGTAGTATAGTCCTGGAGGTAACAACAACAAAAATTAATTTTCTTAAATTTACAATTTTATTAAAGCAGCTATAACACATTGAATTTTTACATTTGTTAAAATAATTATATAGGTCATAAAAATGTTCCAAAGAACTGTTTCCATATTTAATTAAAAAAATTGTTTGTCTTAAGAATACCGCATTCCTTAAAAACATTTTTGATTTTTTTTGTCTGGCTCCTGCCTTCCTCTAGCCCCTTCCCGACTCTCTCCACCTCCCGTTGCCAGCGGGTTAACACGTGGTCTCCCATTCTTTTCCTTTAAATAATCATAACTTTGGTTCCCGTAAACCGATTTTGATGAAATATAGCCTATATATATGTATCTCCCAGGAACCCAACGAAAGCAGTAGTGTAGTTCAGTGGTTTTTACAAGATTCTGAGACACAAACAGGCAAATATTCAAAAATGGATTTTTGGTATCAATTTCACTCGGTTAGAATCCAAGACTATTTAAAAAATGTTCAATATACATTATATGTATATAGGTGTACGGTTGAATGAAAATGAAAAAAAATTAGTTTTAGAGAGGTAGGTAACGTGGACCAAAGTTTTTTTTTATTTTTTCTGGCTCCCGTTCTTACCAAAATTTTGGAGAAAAACGATAAAAACCGAAAAATTAAAAATCAATAAAAATTCAATGTCAGATTTTGTACGTATAAATGTCAATATAGAAAAAATTTTGACACATACATAATAATATGCTATTCTGAAATCCCATGACATCAAGATTTGCGTGGTTCAACAAATAATTTTAGGCATTTCAGGGATTAAATAGGTACCTTTAATCCCTCTTTATAGGGACTAAAGTGACACTTTTAATCCCTAAAGGATTAAAAATAAATTTAATCCCCCAGCTTAGGGATTAAAAGTCAATTTAATCCCTATGGGATTTAAAAAAAACTAATCCCTGGAAGCTTATAATTAAATTTATGGCAAGTCAAGCCAAACAGCACTTGCTCTTAGCACCGTTTCTTGTAGTTGACGAACCATTTGGCGTACAAATAACGTAATTTTAAGAAAGATCTTTTCCTAATGTGCATAAAATAGTATATAAACCTCGGGACTAAAGTGTCGTTTAATCCCTTAGCGAATTGTACAAACCTTTCGCAGCGGGATTAAATGTGGCACTTTAGTCCCTAGGTTTATAATGTACTATTATTTTAGTCCCCGGAACGAAAAGTGCCATTTTAGTTCCTGAAGTGCAAAAAATATTTTTTGCAGCAAGCCCATGCCCCTGGAGCTACTGTCAGAGGAAATTTGGAGTACGATGGTAAATATATATTTAGTAAGGCATATCTGTTCTATAACGATACAAGAGTGAGTGTATTATATATACATACATATATACTCTATTCAAGTTTTTTTCTCAGAGAACTCTATATTTTTAGTACATCTTAAAGTTCTGTCCAACTTTTCTTCTCTTATTTATTTATTTATATGTTTTTGTTGTGGAACAAAAAATGTTAAAAAATGAGAAATAGAAATATAGATTACTTTTTTTGTGTTTCGATAAGTACCTACCTAATTTACAAGTGAAAGGTTTCGGACCTCAATTGTCTCTTAATGAGCGCGGTAACTTTCTTGGCGGTAGAAGTCTTGCACTATAATTAAATTCGCGTTTTTTTTGTCGCGGTAATTGCAGGCTCAATTAAAGTATTTCGCGATAAGTGCATTGCGCTGTAAATTATTTCGCTGGTAGCTCCATTCGCGGTAAATTTTTTGCACTGTATATGATGACGCGGTAGAAAACCTCGCTGTAAAAAAAATCGCGGTAAATGTTTTGCGATAGCAGCCGCGTACCGTAAAATCTGTTTAACATAAGGCATCCGCCCAAGAACAACGCAGATTCCTATAAATTCAATTTTCTTGGAATTTAACCCTCTAAAACTATTTTTTTTTCATAGAACCGTATATTATTTTATACATCATTTGAAAGCTCCGGCCTTAGAGGTAACGAGTTCATAGTCAAAACCAGAATTACTATCAAAAATGCATTCATAATAGGGAGAGTTTGAAAATGATGCTTTTTAAAAAAATATATTTTTTTCTATTTTTCTAGTTTGGCGACAACCACAAGGTCATTAAGGTCAATGTTGTGGCTACTTTTTATTTTGGCCAACTAACGGGAAGCACAAAAAAAATATTTCTGGATAAAAATAGGTTTTTATTTCAACAGGAAAAAATTGTTTTTAAATGAGAACCAATTGCATAAAAATAAGGAAAATGTGATGGTCTTAAGACAAAATATATTATTAAATATATATTTTTTTTAAAATGAAAAGAAATCTTTTAAAGATTTTTATACCATTTTTACGTAGAATACTTTAGTTATAATTAAAATTGTATTCATTGTATTCTAACTTATTTATTAAAATTGTTAAGGTACAGTAAAATTAGATTTTAAAAATTAAATTTTTAGTTTTATTTTTAAATCAAAACTTTGTAATTTTCTTGTTACCTCCGGGACTAATGTCGAAGACTTACACTTATTACACGCTTTGCGGTTAAGTATTACCTTCCAATCGACAGTATTTTCATTTAAATGAGTTACGTAGTTTTTTGAAAAATAAATTATAAAGTGAAACATTACAAACAACAAATTTAAAACTCCCCCCTGCCCCCTTGCGCGCGTGTATGCATACATTTTTTTTTATTAGCTAATGCCCCTAGAGCTTCAGTTAAAACGACAGTCTCAGCCATTAAACTTTTACGATAAATCCCAAAATCTGCCCTACTATCTCTAAGCATAATTAAACCTCAATGATATCGTTAAACACGGAAACCTGTATACTGATATCTTTATAATAAACATAAATAAAAAGAAGAGGGAAATATGGGTAACTTCACTGGTTGCGTACGTACGGATGCACGTTAAGTTGCATAAACATAGGCACGCAACTATTGTAGTCAGAGGTTCTGACATCGCCAAAACGGGCCTTGTTCGAAACATACCGAGCTTTGGTGTTTCTTTAACGCGTTAGGTTGCCGGATATGTGTAATTATCCTAGTGATATCATAAGGTTTGTTGCTTTACAAACATAACCAAAACAATTTAAAATTTATTATTAAGATAATTAATAAAATCACCAGTAATATATTTCAAATTATTGTAGATTAAATATTTTAGAAATGATCCACAAAAGCTTTCAGTTTGGTCACGACAGTATTAATTTATTTTTTTCTACGAGCGTGCGGAAAATCGCATTTTCCGTACTGATTTTAGTGCTAAAAATCGATTTTCCCGCACGGTACGTCAACATTTTCCGCGATATGTCAAAATCATGGAAAACCATTAAAAACCTGTAATTCTAAAGCTAAAATACTTGGTTACTAAGGTGTAATCAACCAATTCTTTAGGCGTTTATTTATTATTGTCAAAAACTCTCGTTCTCTCTCAAGTCATTTTGGCGACATTTTAATTTAAAAAAATCAGTTCTGACGAATAAAGGAATGAAAATATCACTAATGGGGTTCTAGCAGGCATACTTTGAGCTGCAGAAGCTAGCGCCCGCTATAAATTTAAGTAGTTCTAACAAATAAAATTTTACTATTAACTATAATAATATATAATAAGTAAATGTAATTGAACCTTGAAAAAAACCTGTTTTAGTGCAAATATATTTATTAGGACTGCTTGACAGAACTCCGTGAAAAACTAATTTTCCGCACATGTTAGGAACATTTTAAGATATAATTTGTGCCTCCCGAATTGCGAAGCCTATACAGAAAAAAGTATTTGTTTAGCCCAAAAAAAAATTATTCGGCTCAATCAAATTATTTATTTAAATAGGTCGAATGCACTTATTTATTTATTACAAATAAAAATATAAATCAAAAACAATGTTTTGCTTTAATCGCTTTAGGAGCGTAACCCTATTGGAAAGATTAACACGCCAGGAACATTTATTTGTCAGTCGACAAAATACCTACCCGTTAGGCTAGTTTGAAGGTAAACGGTCCCCGAATATCTCAAAGTTTCTTGTACACTCTGTCTTATAACTGAGCCACATCAAGTTTGGAGCGTCTCGTCCATACAGTTATAAGATACTCTAATGGCCCAAGTGTCGCAAAATCTGTATCAATGATAACTTTGAAAAAGAAAGACCCCAATTGAAGAATCAAGGTTCGCCCTGCGCATCCCTGACGCGGTCTACTCGTGCCCAGAAGAGTTTTTGGCTCTGCATTTTTAATATAAGGCCAAAAAAATTGGTCCTAGAAACCACGGGTAGTCCACCATAAAATCAATTATTTTATGTTAAAAGAAAATGAAAATAACTCGAAAACTGTAGCTTTGAAAGATTTTAAACTTTATAACAAAATGTGTGGGTAATATTTACGAAAACCAAATTCTGAAAACCGCATTACTTCTAAAGTTATGATTTTTTTTGTATGTTTTAAAGTTTTTCTCAAATAACACGGATACTAAAGCTCCCACAAATTTGGGCTTTATAACAAAATTTGGAGTATATTCAGGTAAACTTAAATATGAAAACCCCTTCAAACTCTCATTACCCTACCCAAAAGTTAATCAGTCCATGATCCGCCGGTGTGTACCAAGTTACAAAAAAATCGGAAAAAATCTTCCTGTACACAAAAAATATCTATTACTGAAAGGAAATGAAAATATCTCGAAAACTGTAGCTTTGAAGGACTTGAACCTTATAACAAAATTTTCGGGTAATATTTACGAAAACCAAAATCTGAAAACCGCATATCCGTAGCTGCTTTATTTCTAAAGTTATGATTTTTTTTAATTTTAACGTTTTTTCAAATAATTCGGAAACTAAAGCTCCCACAAATTTGGACTTTATAACAAAATTTGTATTCCATATTCATGGAAACTTAAATCTAAAAACCGTATATTGTTACTTGCTTTTGTTACAAAGTTACAATTTTTTAAAATAATTTATCCACCTTTTCCCCCCTTCAACAAGGTGCTTTGAAACCTTAGTAACTCATTTTTGATAAAAATGAGAAAAGTCAAAATGTCACGATTTTAATAGTCCCCCATACCATATTGCTTATTATGGTATGGTGGACTAAAAAGAAGAAAAAAGGTCCTTTAGGGACAGAAAGGTAAATACAAAGAAGACGCCATATTTAGTTCGCGAGTTTGAAAAAGTGAGGTTATTTGATGAAAATTTATGTAGTACAAATATACAGGGTGAAACATTTATATGTTAAGTTCACTGCAATTAATACAAAAATATATAAAAAAAACGAGCACGCCGTTCTCAAAAGCCTCTTCCAAAATATTTCAATTAAGGAACATTTTTTTCAGACATGACTGTATCACTGAAAGTACGCATGCCTGTTATTGTATAGTAATAATGTTTTTTTCGTTGATAATAATACAAAGATTTATTATTAATTATATTATAAATTAATTTGCTGGTCTCGTAATTTTTTTTCACCATACCGGCAAATTAGGGTTAATTTAATAAACTGTATTAATACAAACAATTTTAGACTAGTTGTATTTTACAACTTGTGGATTTTAGGGATCATCGAGAAGCTACTTAACTTATTTTAAATATTTTTTTTGTTTTTTTTTTAATTTTTTTTTATAATTAATTTATAAACAGACACAAAATTTGTCAGTTTTAAAGTTTACTCTAATTTCTTTCTTTTTCGAATTGAGTTTCTAAAAAACTTGCATTGGAAAAGAAAGAAATGGTGATATAGCAAGTATTGGTATAAGTATAAAATACAATCAAAATTCTTCAATTTTAATAGTATAGTAACTAAAAATTTAATAATATTGCTTATTATCCATTTTTTCAGCTTGTTTTTTATTTTGTTGCAATTCTTTTGTTTGAATTTTTCCGGTAGTTTTTTCTAAATATTAGACGCTTAAAATGGATTGACCCATGTTTAAATTTACCTATGTCCTGTGCTAACTCTGCTTAACACTAACCGAGACACCGCATTGCATAAGCACCTGTGTGTTTGCTAGAGTGTGCACTGAACTGACACCGACAGACCCCGATTAATGGCCTAGCATGATGGGGTGAATATAAGGCCTTTATATTTATTTAAAGGGAATTTTATTGTATGAGATCTACTTAAAATTAAACTTTTCTAAAAGACAACTTTTTGGGAGCATATTGCCGCGGAAAAAAGTTTCGTTATCTCGGTCTCCATTAAAACCTGGTTTGGGGTGGTAAACCGAGTGTTTTGGATGTTGGACTCACATTGCACTTTTGACAACACCAAGCTAGTGTTAGTGAACTTTGTTGTTTGAGTGGCGTATCAATTTAGCTGACGGAAACCGTTATTAGTACCTTCTCAATTATATGCTGAAATGCAGGAACGACATCGTGGGACCTTATTCTAAGACAGATCATGTAAGAAAGCGTAGCGCAGTAGCTGGTGTATCGGCCTGCCGCACGGAAGATCTCGGGTTCGAATCCCGACTAGGTGCATGGATATTTTGTGTTTGTCTTTAACTTTGCAAATCACTTGGCTAAAACTGGCCAAAACTGGGCATTGATTCTATAATGGATGGAAAGTCGCAGTTTAAAGAAAAAGAAAAAAAAGCGACAACTGGAATTTTTTGTTTTTTCGTCATTCACAAATTGGTAGTAGGTTATGAACTTTTAAAAACAGTTTCAAAATTTTTAAGGCGTTTACTTATAAAATCTAAATAGGAAAGGTAACGGGTTTGTCTAAATTTATTTTAACGTTTTATGTTTTAATGGCCTTGTTTCAGTGACATTTTATTTAGAAAGTTTTAAACGTTACTTGTATTTCTCATTTGACATCCCTTGTTTTGGTTCTATCAATTTAAAATTACTTTCTGTAGGAAAAATATTTTTGCGCTTTGCTATCACTCCTTCATAAAGACATGTCCACAAACCTTCTCAATGATCTTAGTAACGAGGTCCAGCCTTCTGTCACTCGGACACTGGGGTGATATATGATCTTTTGTGTACATTAAAGCCCTTTGTGTTGGTATATATATTCAGGCCGGTATGTGAGACCTCTAATGATTGTGCGGCGGGCTGCGTATTGCCCCGTACCGTTGTCGTGTCAACTTAATCTACTTGATTGGGGTATCCTTTCAATCATAGAAATGGGGAGGTGGGTAGAAAAAAATTTACAGACCTTTAGAAAGATTCAACCGAACTTTTATGCTAAAATGATGGGCCAACTTTTATTTTAAAATTATTATTAGCAAATTTCCACAAAATTAATTTTCTTAAATATTACTGGTCCGCAAAAAAAAATCTTGAGCCCTAGCACCATTTCTGCTGATACTTACGTAAAATGACATCCTGAATCCAAATATAGCTCCCGTTTTCTTCTACCACCCACCATTTTTGAGGGAGCCCCACCTCTCTATTTTTATCACTTTTCGATAATAATAATAGTTTTAAAGACAAAAATTTTATTTTCAGTGATGAAAAGAATTATTTTAGCTGTAAACAATCATAAATAAAAAAATATTTACCTTTATTTGGTGCTTGCTTTCCTTTTATACCCTGAATACAATAAAGTACAACTATCTCGTCCCAAAGAGTAGCAGTACTCTCCCAACATACTTGCATTCCACTTCTCTGAATATTTCTTTTTCAGCTTAAGCGATGTCTTGATGGAAAAGTTCCCCGTGTTCATTTGAAACTAGGTACTTCTAAATTTTCAGGGAAGAAGTCCAGGTACGAGTGAAGCCCTTGGCCCTTTACGCTAACAGCAATTTCTCGACCTGAGCGACATAATCATCACTTTTCATCAAGCTCGTTTTTCTTTTCGAATCAAACGTTTTCTAATCTGGGGACCCACAAACCTTTTTCTTGATTTTAGCATCACTAAGACGAGAAAATTTGGTTTTTAAAAATTGAAATGCGTCACATGTCTTTTCTATTGCTTTCACAAACTGTTTGATAAATCCGAGTTTGACGTGCAAAGCTAACAAGTAAATGTTTTCCTTCGAAACCAATCGATCGTGGGCGACATTTTTCTGACCGAGAGTAAAATTTTCTCGAGCTCAGATGTCCCATTCACAAAGGAAGCAGCAATACTTAGTGAAACCTGATTTCAGGCCGTGAGTAGAGCAACAACATTTACGTCAGCGCAATGGTGGAAGAGTGCATAGAGGCGGTGGAAGAGTGCGTAGAGGCACTGGAAGCCTTAAGTCAAGACAAGAGAGTTACAGTGATGTGGGTACCAGGACGCACGGGAGATTCAGGCAACGAAAAGGCGGATGAACTCGCTCGGATCGGGGCCAGCACTCAATACGTGGGGCTGGAACCACTCTTAGGTATAACAAGGAGACAGCTGCAAAGTCCACTCATTATATAGGCTAACGATGCACTGGCAGACTCCTGGGAGAGCGAAGTAGGATGCAGACAGTTCAAAGAATTCATCGACGGACCGGACGCAGCCGGACTCAAATGGCTCCTGGGAAGGACACGAAAAGATATTGGACTACTGACAGGGATACTGACTGGCCACAACCGACTCAGTAAGCATCTGACTCGCATCGGGATCGGGAATGACTCTATCTGCCATGCCTGCGGGAGGGCGGAGGAGACATCAAGGCACCTCGTTGCGGAGTGCGAAGCATACCTAAGGATGAGGCATCAGATATTCGGACAATTGAACCTGGATGCAGAGGACGACCTCTCAAGTGGGCGAAAGTACTGGACTTCGTGAAGAGAACAGGAAGGCCCGAAGAGCCCACTACCGTGCAAACGGTACAGGTGGTGGATTAGGGGGCTGGGCTGGGATAAGGTAAAAAGGGACCAATTGGGCCTACTTTCCAGGTCTTGGGCCGCCTCCTAGTTACTACTACTACTAAATTAGCGCTACTAAGTTGAAATATTTGAAAAACATGCATTAAAGAAAGGAAAAATCGATCATGTTTATTTAAAAACAAAAACGGGAACCCGCCTCTAAAAAAAGTATACCGCCTTGCTACAAACGTTCAGGTTTCAGAACACTTAACTTTCATAGTACCTCAAAAATAACAATGTAAAGGCCAAATTAATCCTTTTACTCCCACCAAACCATTAAAAAGCAGTAAAAGTAGGTAGGGGGTTCTTCCCCGAAAACAGGGGGTGATGACGTAAAACGAAGGTCATGTTTGGTTTCAGGAGATCATTTTACATGAGAATCAGCAAGAATCGTGTCAGAGCCGATTTTCTTGCAGACCAGTGTATTTAGGCAGAGTCCGCTTAAACTGTAGCTCTATAGGGGTGCCTCGCCTAGGGGCTCTGCTTTATATATTTTTAACGCTGGTATATCTTTAATAGATCTTTAATATCGAACAACTTCTTCGATTAGTTAACTGGACTAAAGTCTGGTCATCATATTTTACTATTACATTACATTACATGTAATATTTTCCTGGTAATCGATACTGACATTTAAAAAACAGTGCCACACCTGATTTTTTTTAACTTATAGTAAAATAAGTTAAATATCTTAGAAACTATTAAACATCAAAGATATTTTTAAAAAAAGTTTATTGAGGACTTATCCAAAATGTGAAAACATACAGGGTGCTTAGTTTAAAAAACAGCATATTTTGTGTTGGTTCTTTGTGTGTTCCTTGTGAGATTCTCATCGAGGTTTGAATTTTCGTTATTTCCACCCAAGATCTTTTGATCTTTTGTTTTTAGATTCTTTTCGGTTGATGTAACTGATTTGGAGGTTTTTAACTTCTTTTTTGATTTTATAATGTGAAATGTTAAAGAAAAAGAGCAATAGTGTAGAAATGTTGTATCATTCGTATTTCTTGCTTAACTTTTTGGCTGGAGAAGGTTGATATACAGAAAAGTGTGTAACGTATTCGCCTTTTTTATTATTTTTTTTTTGAACAGCTAAATTTAAAAAATAAAGAAAAAATACAGAATACTGATAATCCTTTTTCGATATTGTGTAATATAATATAAGCCCTTTCGTCTTTTTAGCTGCTTATCACTGCTATAGGTACCTTTGGAGATATTTTGTGCATCTGCATCTTAGTATGTGTTCAAAAATCAACGGAAAGCTTCTTCAAAATGAGTCGCAAAACATATAGCAGAGTCGTCTGTTGCTCTGACTATTGCCTATGATATTTCGCTGGGCTGTCTCCAGTTCTTCAATCTTTCTGTAAATTTATTAGGGCACTAAATTTTCTCTCCAAAATTTAAAATTTAATAATATTAACAGTAAAATAGCAGTAGTACTTTTAAAACTATATGAAAAAAAATCTCAACCAAGAATAAATTAGAGTCAGTTTTCCTTAAGAGGAAGCAAACTTGAGTTACGCAACATTGGATTCTTTGGCGAATAGAAATATTATTATTACTTTAAGACTAAAACTCTTCAGTTCAAAATAAATTAAAATTAATTTAATAATTACTGGATTTACTTTATATTTGTTATTCTCGTTATAAGAATTAACTATACTTGCACCAGTAATTAGTTTAGGGTAGATTTAAAACGCTTATTACTTTAAATCTATAATGAAATTCTCACTTTTCACCTGCTTTGAGCCATTTGAAAAGTGAGAGAGGCAAATATTCACCGGTGACTACTCACCTCACAGGGTACCGATTCTGGAAGTCATAGGAAGTGATCGTTCGCCTGAGAGAAGGGAAGCAGGTTCAACCAATAAACGCGCTTAAACGCAGTGACGAGACGATCGAAGAATCACCAATCTATTATGGGCACGCGCAGAGCTGCCTCCAACAACAATTTTTGATCGAAGCCGTTCTCTTGCCTAGACCCAGTAGTATGAACTTGTAGGAAATCTCGTGTGAAAAACGTCTCTTGTATGATTTCACAGCACGCTATTGGATGAAACCATCACGTGACAGATCTCGCTAATGCGCATGCTACGACCAACTTGACCGTCTCGTAAAGTACGACGTCGCACAGTGGTTGATTTTTGTAAAAACGCGGACATTATAAAAAAAACTTCCACATTGTAATTTAATCGTACAAAATATTTAGTTTTAATAAAAAGATAAATAGTTTACAATATTTAAATAAGTAAGCATTTAATTTTTTTTAGCTGATACACAGGATGATCCTGTAAATTTTATCATTTAACAACAACATATTAAAGAAGGTAAAAGTTACATATTAATTAATTGGCTAAATTAAACTAAAAATGTTACTTTAGAACAATCAAATTTACTTTAAAGTAATTGACACAATATATAAGTGTTACAGTATACTAGTATATTTTTATGTATATAGGGTATATTAAAAAGAATGCCAACCGAAACTTTCAAATAAAACAGCTAGTATATTATTGCATTTTTGCATTGTGTTTTGAAATTCTAAGCATTTTTATATAACATACCCTATGTCGATCTTCACCTGTTTTCGAGATATCAACAGTTGAATACTGTCATACTCTTTGTCTTCTATTTGAAATTTGATGTTGAATACTGATGCGTAATATCAAACTCGTAAAAAGCGTCGTTTATTCTTCGGCCAACTATTCGCCTAGTATCTTGACAACCATATAAGGACATTTAGACACATTTAGAATTTTTTAATTTTTCGTTTACTCTCGATTTCGGATATAGCTGTACTAAGTCAAATGAATCAAAATATCAAGTTGGCCAAATCCGAACAATACATTATCCGAAAAGTTCTGCCTCCAACTATCTTTTGCACCTGGGGTACCTAACTTAAACCACACATGATTTTTACGCTGGTTAGGAAATATTGTACTGCTCATTTAAGGACACATTAAATAAAATCAAATTTTATTTTTTTTTAGTCCACCATACTCGAAGGAACATTTTGACTTTTCTTATCTTTATCAAAAATTAGTAACTAAGGTACCACACACACAAAAAAAAGTTGTCTATCTGTCTGTATACACGATAACTCAAGAACTCCTTAATCGATTTTAACGAAATTTGGTAAAAAAATCCTTTATTGGCTGACCATGAACTGATTAATTTTTGGGTAGGGTGTTGGGGAATTGAAGGGGGATAAAATATTTCAAAAATTGTAACTCTGGAACAAAAGCAGAGTTATTTGCAAATACGTTAAAATATATTAAAAAAGTCATAACTTTAGAAGGAAAGCAGCTATTGATATGCGGTTTTTAGATTTTAGTTTTCGTAAATATTACCAAAAAATTTTGTTACATGGTTTAAATCTTTCAAAGCTATAGTTTTCGAGATATTTGCACTTTTTTCAACATAAAATAATTGATTGTATGGTGGACTATCCGTGCCTTCTAGCACCAACTTTTCTCTTAGTTCTTATGGTTAAACACTAATTTTGATAAAGGATACATTTAATATCCTTTTTAATAATGATTGGCGATTTTGAATATAATTTGACTAATACCAAATAGGAATTTTATCGCCCTATTTCTTTTGAATAAAGAGGAGTAAGAATATTTATATCACATCATTTCCTCCCAGAAGATCAAAAGAAATAAAAATTTGGTTTGTTTTTCAATGGCCCAATAAAATTATAGCCCAATAAAATAATATTTTAAATGAGCACACCCTTCCCCATAAAGCTTGAGTAGCAATTATTCTTCTTCACTGTTTATGGACTCACCTCTTTTTCAAACGGCTGCCCAAATTTACTAATTTTTCATGTTCACGTATGACGCTCCCCTAGTCTGCTCGCCAGACCGGTCTGACGAGCACACCCTAGGAGAGCAGTTTTATTTTTCCAGAAGGATTTAGACCTAAACCCCTTTATCGGAGCTATGGATCACACGGTACCCTCCTCTTATTGTCTTCTACGAGGGACGGTATGGAATCGTATTAGCCTACTTTCCAACTAACACGGCCTACTCCGCTTCATACGGCGTTTTCCTTAATCTCACAAAATTAATTAATTTTGCAAAAAAAAGTCCACGTAGTCTACCGACGACCCCGCGTATCAAACTCAGGTCCTCCTGGGTGTTGATTCTTGAATTTCGTTAAAATGGTCATATGGGACCGTTCATATCCTTGGTTTCGTCGAATAAGAAGGCTCAGAAGCTGCCAAGCTTGTACGGTGCACGCTCAAAGCTGACCAACACCGTTCTCAACTAAAAAACTCTTATCTCTTCAGTACCTTTTAGTCAAAGATTGCTGCCATTTTTAAAACCAAATTTACAGGTAACACATGAATTTTCTGTCAGTTGGGTGTCAATATGACCGTTAGAGTAGGCTAAAGGATACGAAATCGAAAAAGACCCAACTAGCAATTTGTCGACGACTCAACGTTGTGCACCGCGTGCTAACGTTGCGTCGCAACGTTTACTTTTACTCAAACACCACCCACTTTTGCACCAATTTGGTAGATGATTTTTTGGTTGAGTCAACGTCGCGATCGCGACTACAGTTGAAGTAATAGTTCAATGGGGTTTGGAGTACAATTATTTGTTCAAAATATTATTCATTACGTAAAATGATAAATACACTATAATATTATTAAAATAAAATGATATTCTATGTCATATCATGTTTTGAATCATCATAACATGCGAACCAATGCCAAAATATATAAACAGACGTTACTTTACTGTCAAATGTACAGTTCGTAGCTCTAAAAAACAAGCGCGCCCTCGATTAAGATGATTTTATGAAATAAAAAAAAAATCATGATTTAAAAATCGCTTCGAAAAACCTCTGAAGATGTTGCTTAGGATTCCTAAGAACAAAATACGGATTTTTACATGCAAAAAGATCTTAGTTTATTGTAGAAAAAAGCAAAAAAATAATTTTTAATGTTTGCAACAATCAATCATGGCGGCAATTATTAGTTTCTATGACAACCAAAGAAGTCCCGTGTCTCGACCGCTTTAACTACTTAACTGTGTTTTGAACGGATCCCCTAACTTAAAAGACGCGAACACGCCTCAATTTTTACCCAATCGAAATTGCTCCACAGTTTGGCTTTCTGATGCTCACTTAATTTCCGTCCTTGTTGTTTACCTTCTTTTTTTCCGCCACACTGGGGAATCACTTTCAATGACAGCTGTCACATGTCAAAATATCGAAGAATATTTATACAATTTGTTCCTTTTCATAGTGCAAAATGTTCAAACAAAACTAATAGAAACTTTACAAAACATTTCTTAGTTACTTTTACTGAATTAATTGATGTTTGTATGACAGAAAGCAGTGCTCCAAAATTGGTTTGTTGCAAACATAACAGAAAAATTGGTTAGATGAAAACAGGTGCGCCCGCGTCTCCAACAAACCGGTCAGAAGACGTGGAGCAAATTGATCAATTTTCGGTTTAGCACACAACGGTTTGTAGTCGGCGCCATCACAACTAAGGAATTACTGTTAGTACAATAGATGGTCATAAATAGTTGTGATGGCGACTGAAGTGTGACGTTTACGCGTCGTATAATAGTCGACATTGTGGACCGTCACCATGATAACTATTCTTTATCTGTAAAACAACGTTTAAAATTAGTGCAATTCCAATTTTTACAACTTACACAACTAAAAATTGCTAGTTTTTTTAGATAAGCAGGTGTTGAGTTGAGAACGGTGTTGTGTTGAGCTGAATTGATTATCGTTTTTCAAGAGCGCCCATTCTCCTGCTCCCAGGCAGGTGTATGAAAGTGTAGGAACGTTCCTTCGATATACGGCAATCGGGTGAAGTTTGGCCGTGGTCGGATAGGTTTCAGAAAACTCATGATAGCTTTAAAGCGTGCGACCATTCCTACGCAATTAAAGAATCGGCACCATGGTTGATAGACCACTATACCAACCAGGTCGGTAAGTTAGGAATTTTATCGCCCTTTTTCTTTGGTACAAATAGCGGTAAGAAATTTTTGTATTACAGCATTCCTTCCCAGAAGATCAAAAAAATAAAAATTTGGTTTGTTTGGCATAGGCACAATAAAATTAATAATACTTTAAATAAGTACACCCTTCCCCATAAACCTTAAGGTTTGCTTATAAAAATATCATTTTTTGACTAACCTAATAATATGGTCAAGAAAGAGATGCAAAAAGTTCTATACCGCCATCAGAGCTATTTGGCATGAAATTTTAAATGAACAAACAGTTCCCCCCAAAACTTGGTGTTGCATATTAAAAGAGTTTTAAAATACTATTTTTCAACTAACCAAAAAGTTATTTTTGAATAAGGGATGGATAAAGTTCCGTACTGCCGCAGACCGTCAGGTAACAGACTAAAGCGACATTTTAAATCCGCAAACCCCTCTTCACAAAACCTAAGTGTTGCATAATAAAAGAATTTTGCATTACCATTTTTCAAATAAACAAAAAATCTTCTTAAAAGATGAGAAACAAAAAGTTCTATCACCGCAGCATTGGCAAAATAAAATGATAACAAACATAAATGACATTTTAAATCAGAAAATTCTCCTCCGCCAAACTTGACTGTTGTATATTAATTGAGCTTTAAAATACCACTTTCTAAATAGGTAATTCAAAAATCATATTGACCAAAACAGAAACAAAAAGTTCTGTACCGCCGCGTGCCGCCAGGTTTGTTTGGTATTGGCAAAATAAAATAATAGGATATTAAACTGACATTTTAAATCCAAAAACTCTTTCTCTCAAAACTTAAGTATTGCGTATTAAAAGACTTCTTTTGATACCTTCATCAAAAACATGATTGTAGTAACTGTCTGCATATAACTGAAGCATGGCTTTTTGAGTTACTAATGCAAAAAACTTTTTTTTTGATCACGGGTGGAAAAAAAGATTTATGTCCGTTTTTTACACAAAGTTAAAGAGAAATGGCGAAAAATAGTAATATTGGAAAAATCCAATTATTCTTGCCTAAAAATTAAGCAACTTCCGCCAGTTTTCACCAAGTATTTAGGAAAAAATCATTTAAAAACATCGTCAAAATATCAAACTGTCAAAGATTAAAATGTTGCAACAATGAACGTCATCGGTTAAAAATTCACATAGCTATGGAAATCATTTTTATTTCATTTACCAGCCGCCTTGATTTATAGTTTAAAGATGGTGTGTTGCGAGAAGTGCTCTTCGTTCGCGGTTTTTTCTGTTTTTCTTGAATTTTTTGATAAAGGTATTTTAAAAAATAGTGTCGAAAACTCGCGGCTAAACTGCACCTTTTTTTACTCGCGTTTTTAAATACCTTACTGCGCTCGTTATTTAAACCAACGCTTGTAAAAAAAAGCACTGTTTTAGCCACTAGTTATGAAAACTACTATTACAATACAATTGTTTTAAATAATCGAAAATCTTATTAAATAAAGAGAAGCAATAAGTCCTGTATCGTCGCGGGACGCCAGGTTTGTTTGGCATTGATAGAATAAAATTAAATTTTAAGTTCGCAAACCCTTCCCTACCAAACTTGACTGTTGCACTTTAAAAGACTTTTAAATTACCATTTTTTTAACTAACGAAATTATCTTCTTAAAAAAGAAATGCAAAAATTTTTGTACCGCTGCCAGGTCTTTTTGAAACTAGAAAAATAAAATTATAGCACCCTAAAACTCCCTCATAAAACTTGAATGTTACATATTAATAGACTTTTAAAATATCATTTTTTATCTAACCAATCATTTTTTTTTGAAAGTTCTATTGTGCCGCGTGCCGCTAGGTTGGTTTGGCAAAATAAAATGAAAACAGAATAAAGTGACATTTTAAATCTATAAACTCTCCCTCGCATTCTCTCTCTCCCCCGCGAAACTTAAGTGTTGCATATTAAAAGACCTTTAATTCACCATTTGCTAAATAGTCAGAATAATAATTTGGGACTTTGGGATAAGTTTGGAATACTCTCTGGTATCGTGTAAAAGGGCAGCTTACGTAATAATCACCCCCAGAAACGACTTCTTAATCGTATTCTTTATATTATCGTTTGAAAGTATTCCTTACCACCATCGGACAATACCAAGTTCCCGTTTCTCCAAGGTTCCTTCTCATTCGTGAATTTATAATAGCCCCGACTTTTATTCGTTACTTATTTGCCTCAATAAATTTAAGCTTTAAATTAAATCTGTGTTCCGGACTTTTATTGTCTATATTTTATTTGTATACGACGTTTCGATCAGTATAATCTCTGATCGCCTTCAGGTGCAAACTACAATCAATTCCTAAGGCTAAGTACTTATATACTATGGGAAATCACTCAACCGTGAAGTTTAAGAAGTTGGTTCCGCCGAAGGTGGGGCTTCCAAATGTTTGGAATTTCAACACATTTTTTACTGAAAATACCCTGATTCTGCCCAATAAAGGCAGCTTTAAGGAATTTTCTTTTCTTCCAGTGTGACTTCTTGTGCAAAACCTTTGCTTCTGTCTCATTCGGTATTGTTTTGACCATACATGTTCGGCGATTCCTGATTTCGTGGTTTCACCTCTTTGGGTATTCGTCTGATTTTCCTGAAGCCTAACAGATAGTGGTCTTTTTGTTTCGGCTATGTATGATTCACCACACTCACAAGGAACTTGGTAAATGCATTCCTTATTTTGTTTGTTTCCCGGTTTTGTTTTATTAAAAAGGCTTCGAATTGTATTGCTAGATCTAAAAGCTGTTTTAATATTAAAATTGTTCGCTACTTCTCAAATTTTCTCTGATACTCCTTTAACGTACGGAATTGTAAGGAATGCATTTGTTTGATTTTGGTCTTGTAATTTCTGTCCTGTTTGTTGAAATTTACCAATAGTATCTGTTATAAGTAAAGCAGTAACTCTGCTGCAGATCCTTCTTCATGTTTTTTATTTCGATTTCCAAGTCATGAGAATTGTTACAAATTTGACCATCTCTGTTATACAAAGTTGATTGATCTTGATTTAAATATTGTCCTGTGCGAGTGAATTTACGATAGACTGTTGTTCTGATGTCGCTTTCTACTCGTTTGACAAGTACATCAAGAAAAGGAATTTGACAATTTTGCTTCAATTCCATTGTAAATTTAATGGTGGGTCTTATGTTATTTAGGTGGTGAAGAAATTCTGAAAGTTGTTGGTCGTTCCCGGGCCAGGCAATAAAAGTATCATCAACATATCTCAGCCAGAGTTTAGGTTTATATGTTGAGGTATCAACAGCATGCGCTTCGAACCACTCCATGTAAACAATGGCCACCACTGGCGAAAGCGTTGAACCCATTGGCAGACCGTCATCCTGAGAATAAAACCTCTTTCACTTGAATCTTTCACTTGAAAAAAAGAGTTATGTAGACAGCAGTCCAACAACATACATAGGTAAAACAAAAAGACCACTATTTATTAGGCTTAAGGAACATCAGACGAATACCCAAAGAGGTGAAACAAATCAGGAATCGCCGAACATGCGTGGTCAAAACAACACCGAATGAAGTGGACAGAAGCAAAGGTTTTGCACAAGAAGTCACACTGGAAGAACAGAAAATTCCTTGAATTTGCCTTTGTTGGGCAGAATCGGAGTATTTTCAGTAAACTAAGTGTTGAAATTTCAAATATTTGGAAGCTCCTCCTTGGGCAGAGCCAATTTCTTAAACTTCACGGTTGAGTGATTTCCCATAGTATATAAGTACGTAGCCTTAGGAATTGATTGTAGTTTTCACCTGAAGATTATCAGAGATTGTACTGATCGAAACGTCGTGTATAAATAAAATAAAGACAATGGAAGTCCGAATCACAGAGTTAATTTCAAACACATCATTTTCTCAAACTTTCAAACAAATATAAGCTACAATTTTACTACAAAAGTTTGCGACATCATAGTTGCATAAGAATATGGCAGTGAACAGAAAATAATTTTTATGACCACTTCTAAGTCGCAACTCTTTTAAAGTAATATTTTCTGATATCGGGGAATCAGGCTCGGTCGGCCGTGTTCTTTCGCGGGACAGAAAATCTGCCTTTTTTATTTTCGTTTTTTGAGCCCTTATATCAAAGAAATAAATGTTTATAAATTATTTATTACATAAATAAAAATAATTAAATTAAAAACGTAGACTAAATTTATAAAAAAATTCAAAAAATTAAATAAAATTAAACATATATAAAAGCTATAAATAAAACACTTCTTCTAAACCTGATTCGGCTGGTAAAGTCCCTAGCACTGAGCCGCATTTCCCCTTGGATGGCCACACTAATCCGCTGGGTGATGAAGCTTTTGGCGTCTTTGGTGTTTATTATTTTTGATATTTCTCCCATCTTTGCCACCTCCCCTGATTTCTCACAAGATTTAACAAGATATGAGCTAAAAATGGTGTCTTTACATGTGGTATCCCAAACCAACGCCCTCCCCCCCTTCCAAGGCACCAAAGTGATCCCGTCCACTCTCTTCCCATTACCTCTACATATACCAGATGATTCCAGATGAGCTGGAAATCCAGCTGAAAACAAAGACCGTCTGATAATGTCGTTGATCAACCTATGGCGAACCAAACGTCCTGCACTTCTCTTGCAGCTCAAGCCGTGATGGCCTAATTTGTCAACTACTTGGCCGCAATCCAGACATAGAGCAACAGAAATACGAAAGGACGGGTCATCCAGCAAATTTCCCAAAAAAGGAGAGGGTAAGGCGTTGAGCCATGCATTGCTCTCTGGTTTTTGAAGAGCTATAAGACGCGCGCGATTAACTTGAGATTTGGAATTAGAAAAAAAATGAATAAATAGTTTGATACCCAAATTAAATTATGATAAGCAAACGTCGATATCCAACACATTTTGAGAGGCCCAGCTGCTGGTTGTGAAAACATAAGCCCAAAAACCACAACGAAAAAATTTCATCAGCTACAAGAAAACAGCAAAATTGTGAGGGCGCGCTTGTTTTTTGCAATAAACGTGATGTATATTTCACATTAAAATTTTCGCAGTTTAATTTTAGCTCTCTACTTGTAAAACTTCACACTTCTTAATCGCATATATATAATGCATACTAGACATAACCAAACTAACAAATTTTACGACATTGTTTGTTTTGTTAATCACTTTGTCATGACTAGAAATTTTGGAACTAATCCACTTGTTCGATGCCATCATGTAAAAAAGCTCCTCCTCGACGTATCAGGAACGAGGTTTCGACATAACAGTGTGGTATTTGGTACCTAACTTTAAAGCCGTGGCAACGTGGTACCTAACTTTGAAGTCGTGACAAGGTAATAATAACTTGAAAATTGTTCCCCACTTGGGAAATTAGTACTTCGCGGTATGATATAACGGTAACGGCGGCAAGTTGCGGTTACTTTCAGAAAAATCTATGTGGTGCCCGTTACGTGGTGAAAACTTTAAATGTTAGGGGGTTTTTTCGGCATTGGCAAAATAAAATGATAACAAGCTAAAGTAGCATTTTTAATCCTCAACCCCCCCCCCCCCTCACAAACCCTCGTGTTGCATATTAAAAGACTTTTCCAATACCATTTTTAAAATAACCAAACAATCTTCTTAAAAAACGAGAAGTAAAAAGTTCTATACCGCCGCCAGCAGCACCACGAGTTTCAGCTCTATTGTATTGTAAACCGTAATCCTCTTTACTTGCGTCGGGTAATTTTAAAGATGATTTATTCATTTTAAATTTCGCTTTATTACCGAGCAGGGTCTTTTTAGCTTTTGCATTTACAATTGTTTGGCCGCTTTATTTTTTCCTTAATATTTAGGAGGTTTTTAATAAAAAAATAACACTTAAGGAAGACGTAAACAAGGTTCAGATTAATCGTAATTATGAGGTTAGTATTTTACTGAATAGATGCTTATTTTTCCCTTTGATTGGCTTTTTTTCTGAAAGTATTATTAATATGCTATGACATCCGCTTGTTAGTGTGTAATTTAATGAAAAGGTGTTGGGTTGGGGTATTTTTGCAGCTGTTTTGGCTTAAAGAGGCTCTCCGCTCATTTTCTCTCTACTTACTTTAAAAGTTGGCGCTGATTTTCTACTTAAAATTCGGTTTTGTGTTGTCACAGTTCTATATGGCTAAATGGTAAATCTTAATTACATAGTGAGACCCATTTACCTTTACACTTTCGTTTAATATAAAGTGACCTTAAGTTGTTTGGACCACTTGTCATTCTCAACATAGCGCAAACACCGTTCCTAACTAAAAAAGCCAATTACACTTCTCTCCACATAAAACTGGTACAGCAGAATGTAGCTGCAAATACAATTTTTTATATTTTCCTATGTACAGGGTGATCCATTATATTTTGACCATATTCCGATACCTATATCTCAATAACTAATCGCGATAGAACTATGATTCTGGTGCCAAAAGATAGCCCCTGTTAATACATTTTAATCTACGTTATCCGTTCTTATTTAAACGTATGGTAAATGTCATTTATTGATTTAAATTTCCTTTTTTTTAATGGAACTATATGTCTCCAATATATTTTTTTAATGGCTTACGAAATCCCCTTCTCGAAAATATAATGCATGCTTGGGGTTTTATTATTAGTTTGCGAGTTATTTGCAAAAAACTCAAGAAATACATACAAAAATTCCGAATAGCCGAACCTTTCATTTACCTATGTGCGACAGAAGCTTGATACATCTCTATTTTTGTTATGTCAACTGCCATGTATGCTAAGGCCACTAATCCATAACACTCGTTTTAGTTTTTGCTCTGTTGCTTATGATAAAAAATAATAAAGAACTATAAGCAGAATCAAAACAGAATTCTTAGAGATTCGAGTTTATTGTTTAAATAGAAATCCAGAGTAAGATGCGCATTATACTACTTTTTTATAAAGCTGAGAGTAATATATCATAATTATACCTTAATTATAATAACGCAAACAAACAAAAACATAAGTTATTATAATACAAAATATTTTTAAAATAATTTACAACAAGTTTTCGAAATGCCCGCCCTCTTCTGGAATACAAAGTTCAAGTCTTCTTCTCAGATTATATACTGACCGTTCTAGAGCGTCTCTTCGATTAATTAGGAGATAATCTATCTCCTATATATATACACTCTGCATTTTAAAAATCCTCACAAAAAATTATCAAGTGGATTTAGATCTGGATTGTTCGCTGGCCAGTTGATTGGTCCATTTCGTCCAATGTAAATTGGATATCGACCGTCCGAAAATCCTCTGACTGGTCTAACATTGTGTGGGGTTGCACCGTCCTGTTGCCAGACAAGTCCTTGTAGCTGGGCCAGTGGCAAATCGTCTATGGCATCTTCAATTTGCCCTTCTAAAAATTCCAAATATCTTGGACCATTTAAAGCACCCTCATAAAAAATGGGACCAAGAAGATGTTGAACCTTTATTCCACACCAAACACCAATACTTTGCCTTCCAGATTTTTTTATTTCCATGGTTTTATGATTGTTTTCTGTGGACCAATAATGTGTATTCTTTCTATTTGGCGCCCCAGCCGGGGTAAAATTTTCTATAAAAAAAATATAAAGTGTGAGTAATGCAGTTGTTCAAAAACTCTGACACCAAATGTCTACATACAACAATTTTTGGAATACAGCAACATAAAAACAAAAAAGATGGCTCAATATCCTTTTGTTGGTTATATTCAGTATGTTATGTTACTTTTTTTGATGTGATTTAGATAAAAATATTTCTTGTTACCAATAAAATAGTGTCCAACTCCTCTCGAGCAACTACCATAACTTTTTTTTTCTTTCTAAACAGGAAACCTCTTGCTCTTAGATGCTCCTGAGTATTTCTAAAGGTATTTATGCTGGGAATAGGTCTACCGGGACCTGGTCTGTGTATATGCAAAAAATATCAAACTTTTCTTCTACTCCAAACAAATGCTAACAAATAACGCTAATCGCTAATATCAACTTCATGCACTATAGAGTGGCGGGTGCTTCAATAATTGTCATTGTCGTCGATATTTTTAAAAAAATAATATTTTTTAAGGATTATTTGCAAATATCTCGCAAACTAATAATAAAACCCCAAGCATGCATTATATTTTCGAGAAGGGAATTTCCTAAGCTATTGAAAAAATATATTGGAGACACCGTTAGAAAAAGCTAAGTTAAGTCAATAAATGACATTTACTATACGTTTAGATAAAAACGGATAACGTAGATTAAAATATATTAACAGGGGCTATCCTTTGGCACCAGAATCATAATTCTATTGCGACTAGTTATCGAGATATAGGCGTCTAAATATGGTCAAAATATAATGGATCACCCTGTACAACACTGACTTTTTGACTTTGTCATTTTAGGTTATATTTTTGGCATATATAAACTTCTTATAAGGAGACAGCTTGTTTATTTTTTACTTATTCAAAAATATTTTATTAACTAAACAAAAGCTACATAGTAATTGGTCTGTTCGACTGGCTTTTTATGAAAAAAGCAAATCTACGATAGTAATTATAGTAAATCGATTCAAGAAGAAGAAGCTGTCCCTCGAAAGCAAGGCACCGGTTTGACGAAAGTTACTAGCCCAAAAGAATTAAAAGGTCAGGTCAAGTTAACGAAGTAAATAATATTAAAAACAAAATAACAAAATTAAAAACATATAAAAAAATACTTATTTTTCATAGCGCGTCATTGCACCGTTGGCTGCAATAATGTTTTGAAGTCTTCTGGAACAACCGAACATAGTCTTCTGGGCATTGAATTGGCTAAATTTTCAAATAAGTTCGGATTTTCAGCAATAACTTCCCTATATGCCCTTGCGATGAGTTCCATTAGATGTTCTGTTCCCAAACATTCTCTATTGGATTGGGTTCGATATTATTATCCTGAAACCATCGCTGCGCAATTCTGGCCGTATGAACTGGACAGTTATCTTGTTGGAATACAAAATGATCTGGATATGGGACTCTCACCTCTGCCATGTCCCCTAGCCGATATCCAGCTCCAAACATTTACCGAAAATTTTCACACCCGGTCTTCATTTCCAGCAATATATTGTTCTTCGTATCGGGTTCTTGCTGCTGCCAAAATTCTTCGTCTCTCAGAAAATAATTCAACACAAAATTAATCGAGACTCTTTTCCTCACTTACTTTTTTTTTCCACAATGCGACATCCTAGCCTCGAACGTTTAATCCTTCTGACTAATGTTGTTATGGATCCTGGAAAACTTAATTCAATTTTTACTTCTTTCGCTTTGGCAAAAGGATGATTTTCCAGAAAATTGATTGCTTCTTGGTCTTCCTCTGGGCTAGTAACTTTCGTTAAACCGGTGTCTTCCGTTCGATAGATAGTTCCTTCCTCTTGAAATTGGTTTTTTATGTTTACTATCGTAGACTTGCTTCTCCCATAATGAACAGCTACTTGCCGAATAGACCAACGACCGTCTAGTTTTGCTAAGATTGGAGCTTTATTAAATTCAGAAAGATGCGGCGGCATTTTTTAAAATTTGGATGAATCTAACATGCAAAACATGATGTTGTCAGGAGTCTGTGACACTGTCACTTATAGGAAGACAATACCGTACTATACAAATTTTAAAAATTAAACAGGCTGCTAACTTCTGCTGTACCAGTTTTATGTGGAGAGAAGTGTACCTCATTTTAGTTTTAGTATTCTTTGGCCTACTATCGATGTCATAGTGGCACCGAACCGACACAAAATCCACATTCCACCTGTCAATTTGGTTATAAAAATGGCAGCCAAAGTAGGCTAAAGGCATAGCTTAAACGTTTTGTCGCTTTTTTATAATTTTTCTCCTAAATACTTGAAAAGATGCCCTCACGATGCGTAAACGCATATAGCTAATATAGTATAGTAATAGTAATATATAATAAGAAAAAAATTGAGAAATAAAATCATAACTCACTGATTGTGCTTTTTGCATTTATTATTTTAACAGGCATATTTCTACAAAACCAATATAGATCCCGCTCTCCGCTCTTCTCAAAATATTTATGTCGTATTGTTCGAATGAGATTTGATATATATTAACCAGAAATCTGTTGTTTCTTTCATATTCCGACTATTTATCAACTTATGTAGATTTTGTATCTTGATATCTCCCAATTGTGTGAGTGGCTGTTTGGGCATTCTATTTTCTTCTTTTGGTGCTTGAATTATGACGTTATATACGTAAGTAATTCTAACACAATTAATATTTTAAATTATTTGGTTTTCTTTGAAAATTGTGTGTATATATTTACACTTAGGGAATGCCAGCACCATAATACATTATCCAATATTTGACAATTTATAAAGGTATTTAGCAATTTTCTACCTCTTTCTCTAGTACTTACACCTCATTCTAACTCTGGACCAATTTCAATATGGCGGCTGATAATTAAACAGGAAAGCTGTCATTGTTAGTTTCAAGAAACTGGACCGCAAACTTGTTTTTTACATATCAGAAAACAACAAAAATCAACAAGCATATGACAAAACTTCTTAATCTCATTAAATTATGTCATTATAGATCAGTCAAGCTACACCCCCTCCCCGAAAGATATTCGAGTTTTGATACGGCTATAATTTCGAACCAATTTCGAAGTAATTTTGCACCACTTTTAAAAATGTTGAACCACACTCATTCCTGTTTTTTTTATATTCAAAATGGGGGTGCAGCCAGACGACAACCTACACCCTCCTCATTTAAAGCGTAGAGAAAAATGAAAAGCAACTATCCCAAAATTAAGAACTAATTTCGAACTCCTAATAATCAAAAAGAATTTCTAGAAATTCACTAGTAACCCTGTTCTTTTAGATATGGTGGGGGGTGCAGGTTGACGTCAAGTCACACTTCAAAAAAATTTCGAACTTTGATATGCTTATCATTCTGAATTAATTTCGAACTAATTTTGTACAACTTTAAAAAAATTTAACTACCCTAATTCCTGTGATTTTTTATATTTATACAAAATGGGGAGTCTGGCTAATTGAAAACCAGTGAGTTTGGAAGGCATTGAAATATACTAGGAACGACTAGAAATCACGTATGAAAAACTATTTCCATCTTTGTTGGACTTTTGGAACCTAATATGTGCATGTGTAAAGCACCTGATTTTTCCAATGGTGCTTCTTAGCTGATGCGGACTATATGAGCAGAGAGATCTGTATTGCGCATCCAAATCAATAGTGGATTTTTCGAAATTCTTTTCGCTTTTCATTTTTCTAAGCTTTAAAAGACGTCTGGCTGTAACCCCCATTTTGTGTATAAAAGAACTGGGAAGAAGTGCGGTTCAAAATTTTTAAAAGTGATTCATCATTAGTTGGAAATAGGTTTGAAATTATAAGCATATCCAAACTTGAATATCTTTCGAGGGGTGGGGATGTGTGTCTTTGACTGATCTGTTAATATAGAGAGCGGACAATGAAATACTTGAATCAAACCATTATTCTAAACCATATAGAACTGTGACGTCACGGTTACAAAGCTTAATGCATGCATATAGCTCGCATTATCAGATGTAAATGGATGTCCTGAAAAACGAGTTTTATTTGACGCATCAGCTCCTTTTCTATAATTACGCAATAAGCCGAACTAGTAAAATAAGTGAAGAGACCCTTTAATGCTAAAGGCCTTTTGAGTGAGAGCAATTTAACACAAACGGAGCAAATTAGGTTTTCAGAAAAAATAATAGAGAAAGTTTTTAAATTTCGTACATTGGTTACCAGGGGGAATATAAATACATGTCCGAAAAAGTCAAAAACATAAAATATTTGCCACTAAATACTGTGTAAAATATGCAAAAAAGATTCGAGTGCTCAATTTAGTAACATAAAGTAGAGTTTTTACTTTTTATTGTATAATATACATCGGATATTTTATTATAAAGTTTTATTCTATGTTTTTTATCCAAATTGGTTTTGCTAATACGAATTTATATTTTTTTTTAAATTATTTTGCTAGATTAGCACTTCTTAAGCTCAATATTAATTAAGTTTATATAGTGGCTACCTTTCTGCAAAATGCTGAGAGTTTGCATTACTTTGATTTAAACGAATGAGACTTCTTCTAATTAACTTTGTAAACACGAATAGCTACATAACGGAGCATAGGAGTAGATGTATAGCATAGGTGGATGCAAGGGTAGGATAAAATGTCAAATGTTAATAAACAACATTTAACAGTCTGCTTCGCAAGGAAATAATATTTTAAGAAAAAGGCAACAAAGTTTATGCATAAAAATAGTTTTCGAAATAGTTACAAGGTGTAAAACACTAAACATTTTTATTTTATTTTAGATCTTGGTGGATTAAGGTATAAAAAAACTTATTAATTCATTGCTAACGTTTTGACTGCTTTATTGGATAATTATCAGGGCTCTAGAACAATACAAAGAAAAAATAAGCGTAGAAAAATTATTAAAGGTTACAGCTGTTTGAATGTGAGTACACAATTTTTTTAAAATTTAAAAAACAAAAACACAGACTTTTCTGGTTTTTGGGTCATAAATCCTTAAAATTACGTCCAGACATAAATAGGGTCCATATAAAAAATTTGGCATAAACATAATTGGTCAGAATTTAAAAGAAAAGAAAATAATTAGACCGAAAGAAACACAAAATGTCAATAGAAACATAATAATACCGAACCACCAAATTCAAGATTCCCAATCGGTCTGATTTGAACCGAACTACGAATTCAATTCCTACGTTGCCAAGCTGTATATAGCGCCTAACAATAAAAAATATTAATTACAGATTTCTTAACAAGCGACATGTAAAACATTTATAAAAACAGTTAATATAGTGTCAAGCGCGGGTGAAACCGTACTGATTTTAAAATATTAATTTAGATATGCCTATATCGACGTTGTAACTTTTTTTTTCCTCAAGAAAAAATTATTAAAATAAATAAACTAGTAAAAATAAGTAGGTATTTGCTATGAATCGTACTATGAAATATATGTATTATTTTAACAATTTAACAAACACAATTTTTATATAATAATAACGTTCAATAACCAGTATAGGAAGTATATAATAAACTTTTAAAGGGAAGTGCAAAAATCAGAAAAGGAAGAATTTTCCATGATAAAATTAATTAGAAATTGTGTAAGAGCAACCAAATTAAAATTAACGGAGATTTAAGAGTTTAAAATAGGTGGGACTTAAAACCTCAATTTCTCGTTTTGTGTTCACGGTGAGAAATTTGTTAATGTTTATTATTTCAAGCATTTTCCTTTTTTCTTCGATGTTTTGATGACCAATTATTTTAACATTTTCAAAATCAAAATTATGACTAATTTCCTTCATGTGTTCTGCTAGAGCAGTGGGTTATTGTACATTCGGTCTTTTGAGTCTCTAACGTGTTCTTTAATTCAGGTTTGCAGATTTCTGCCTGTTTATCCAATGAAAAATGGTTGCAGTCCTTACAGGGTATTTTGTAAATGACGCCTCTATACTGCTCCGTAGGAGTTTTGGTTTTTACCTTTATGTAGAATCTGTCACCTTTGTTATTCTTACTTCGAAAAGCTACTTTACAATTCGTTAATAAAATGTTTGTTATGTTTTTTTAAGTTTTTCAACATAGGGTATTTTATAATAATAAATTTGGTGAAATTAGCTCTGTGTTTCGGACTTCCATTATCTACATTTTATTTATACACGACGTTTCGATCAGTACAATCTATATGTAGTTTGCACCTGAAGATGATCAGAGATTGTACTGATCGAAACGTCCGTCGTGTATAAATAAAATATAGACAATGGAAGCTCGAAACACAAATTTTCAAATAAATTTCGTATTTCCTAGGATTAGAACCAGAGTTATTTCTGCAATTTTTTACAAAGTGTTTTATTAGTCAGATTTTTTTGGTGGAACTCGAGACTTGACATTTGAGGAGCTCTATTTTTTAAGTTGGAGATAATGTTATGTTAATTTTTTGATTTAATGAGTGTGTTGGAAAATAATTCAGAAATCTTTCGAAAAATGTGAGTTTTTGATACCTGTCAACTGTTAGTTTTCTATTTACAATGCTTCTTATTATTTTGTTATTTAAAAAGGGAATAGAATTATTAGTTTCTTTTGCGCAAGTAAATTTTAACTTATGATGAAAAGAGTTAAAAATGTTAATAATTTCTTGACCTTTGTCTTCTGGTATAGCTGATATCATCAAAATACCTTCTAAAAAAGGGCACCATAAATGACAGATTATTCAAGCAAACGTTTTGTTTTTAATTAGTAACTATTTTTACAGTAATTACATCTTTAAAATGTACAGGGCATCAATAGAAATCTCAGGTTTTTTTCAAAATAAATAATTTTTTTTTTATTAAGAGCCTGTGTTAACATGCAAATCCATATTTGGACAATTTAAAATTCATGTAGCATGAACAAATTTGCTCCCTTTCCTCTCAATCAATTCTATGCGTCGATATCTCCTTTACGCTCAATAAGAATCAATACAGTGATCGTTTAACTTTCACTTCTTTGACCACTAGTTCCCTGACAAACTTGAAGAAATGCCAATGCTACAAGTATAGATTTTGGTTAGCATTTCTACTAGCTCATTGGTGTACAGGCTTGAAAAGCAGTTATTTGGACCGAATTAAAAAAATCAATAAGGTAAAAATATTACTTTTCAAGGGAGAGAGACAGTTTAGTAGGTATTGAGTTGGATTTGCATGTGGATGTATGAAAAAAATATGTTTACGTTAAGCCAGCGTGCAAATTCTTGGACCAAACTAGTCTCAATTTTAAAATTGTTTTTATGTCATGTTGGAGAAAAATCCGACAGGTGATGGGATTTGGTAAAAACCTGTTTTTAAAAGCGTTTGTAGCTCTGTCCATATTGGTGTTTCGGTTGCCGTTCGGTTGTCTTTATTGTTCGGCGTTGAGCGTTCCGATCTGTACGAGGCTAAATTTTGGCAATATGCCGCAAGCATTTTTGCGAACAAATCTTAAAAGATGGTAATAAAAATATTTTTGTTTTTACAATTTAATTATGCGGTAATAAACAAATGATTTTATTAAATTAAATCTGTGTAAATGACTTAAAAAGCTTCGTACATACCTTAGCATTACGCCGAACAACAAACAGAACAACGACAACGAACCGAACGGTAACCGTAACACTTACTACGTTTTGACGTTGAACTGAATACGTTTTCAATATACGATTCATTTTAAAACCTTCCATGAAAACTCGGCAAATCGAACTTTTTTTCGTTGGTCCTATCCAAGTTAAATATCGCTTTTTTTTTTGGGATCGTATCGAGATCCAACAGCATGTAAACTAACTGATGACATCAATAATAACGTTTGGCATTTTGGCTTTAAAAAGGCAACGAAAAAAGTAAAATTGCCAAGTACTAACCTTAAAATACATCAGACAAATGCCAAAAGCTAAAATCGTGTCAAAATGCGTTCAAATTGCTTCATGAAAACCGAAAAGTGGATCGTATTGAAAATGTATTCATTTCCACGTGAAAACGTAGTAACTACGTTAGACAAAGTTACGAACGCATTTGCAAACAGGTTCGTAAATCCTGGCCATTCGGCAAACGGTTTGCGGCGTTCCCATTACTTCTCGGTTTTTTCTTCGACATTATAGCAAGTGCTAACTAACACCCGGTTTTCACCTACGACTTCTCGTGAGTGCTCAATCACGTGTCACAGTCATATGATACGTGAGCGGGCACGCACCAAAAAGTCTTATGTAGGAACCTGGTGCCGTTCTGTTGCCATTCGGGTCGTTGTTGTGTTTGGTTTTTCTCATAATATTCAGGTCTGTACGAAGTCTTAGATATCATTTATATAGTAGGCAAGTGGTTTCTTATTCTTTCCATCAGCGAAATTGCCAAAAAGCATAAAACTTAAACGCAAATATAAAAAATCTAACATAATGTTCCCAGGAATGATATTCAACACATAATATATAGGGTGTTCCAAAAAAACCGAACTTTTTAGCTTGCCTATAACTCCCACATTAATTCTCCGAAATTTGAAGTTTAAAGTTTTTCTGAAAAAGAAAACATCCGATTTTATGCGCTTAACATCAAAATTGAAATTTTCTTCAAATTCAAGATGGCGAACAGTTTTCAAAAATGGATAATTTTGACCCTTCTAAAAAAATTTTCTGTACTCCACTGTAATAAAACGGAGATGTGCGCTAGATTGCCTGATTCTTTCTACGTACTTACATGTAACGTTTGTTTACATCGGTTAAAAAATAAGAAAGTTCTGCAGTTTTACATTTGATGCCTCTTTCTGACCATAGGTCGTTTTTAGTTGACGGGATACAGTTGTGAAAAAAAATTAAAACTTTCTGACAAGCTAAAAGCCTTACTTTTATTTTCCAAATGTCAAAATAACATCTCTTTTTTAATTTTTCAACAAACGTTACATATGTGTATGCGTTGAAAGAATAAGGCTATTTACTGCACATATCAATTTTATTACAGTAGCGTACAAATTTTTTTTCCAAGGGCGTAAACACACCCAATTTTTAAATAGTCCGCCATCTTGAATTTGAAAGAAATTACATGTTTAGTATTAGAATACAATTTTTTCCCATATTATTTGACGAACCTGTATCCCGTCGAATAAAGATTTAGTGAGAAAGTCTTTTATCACACAAAAAGTATGAAATGTAAAAATGTAGAACTTTTTTATTTCTTAACGGATTTAAACAAGTGTTACGTATAAATACGTAGAACGAATAAGGCTATTTAGCGAACATCTCAGTTTTCTTTCTCTCAGTGAGGGTCAAAATTACACATTTTTCAAAACTGTCCGCCATCTTGAATTTTAAGGAAATGTCAGTTTCAACATTAGTTGCATAAAACATTAAGTCCTCTTTTTCAAAAAAATGTAAAATTTCGAATTTCCGACAATTAATGTGAAAGTTATAGGCAATCAAAAAAGTCCGTTTTTTTTAAACACCCTATATAAGTGTCTTCGCTGAGTAAATACAGTTAACTAAAGAAAGACTCATTTGCTGAATTCTGATTGATACAAAAAATAATAAGTGAAATAGTCGGTCTAAAAATATTCTACTTTTTAACTAGATTTACACTGGACAAGATCTTTCTAGATGAAGAAGGAAAAAAAATAAAAAAGCTACGAATCGGTTACTTTAACCGAAAGGAATCTTTAAAAAAAAAGATCAAAAAATCTTCGGTGGAAAAACGAAAATTCAAAATTGGATGAGTATCTCACAAGGAACACACAAAAGACCAAAGCGAAAAGGGAAATAATTAAACGATATTTCGCCCTGGTTAACCAGCGTGGGCTCATCAGTGGTTTCGCTGGTCACCCTCCCCAAGTTGGAATCACTCACAAATATCCATCGTTCCGCACTTATACTTAACATAAGTCACTTAATACGGGTTCGTCCTGACGTGTTAATAGTTCCAATATATGCTCCTAAGGCAACTAAAACAAAATGACGAAGAAAAAGAAGTTAAAAAACCTCCGAATCGGTTACTGCAACCGAAAAGAACGTAAAAATAAAAGATCAAAAGATCTTGGGTAGAGAAACGGAAATTCAAAATTGTGTGGGTATCCCACAAGGAACAAACAAAGAACCAAAGCGAAAAGAGAAATAATTAAATGATGTTCTGCTCTGGATAACCAGCATGGGCTCATCAGAAACCACTGATCTGGTCACCCTCCCCAAACATCATTCAACACCATTATACACCATGAGATCCAACTTTGGATCACTCAAATATAGGCATCGTTCCGCACTTGTACTTAACATAAGTTACCTGATACGGGTTCGTCCTGACGTGTTAATATTTCGGGTATATATGCTCCTAAGGCAATTAAAACAAACTTAATAAAAAAAGAAATTAAAAAAACCTCCAAATCGGTTACTTCAATGGAAAAGAATATAAAAAGATAATATCAAAAGATCTTGGGTGGAAAAATGAAAATTCAAAACTGGATGGGTATTCCACAAGGGAGAAACAAAGGAACAAGGCAAAAAGAGAAATAAATAATTAAACGATGTTTCGCTCTGAGCAACCAGCATAGGCTCGTCAGTGGCTTTACTGGTCATTTTTGGGGAGGGTGACCCGTGAAACTACTGATGAGCCCACGCTGGTTGTCCAGAGCGAAATATCATTTAATTATTTCTGTTTTCACTTTGGTCCTTTGCTTGTCCCTTGTCGGATACCCATCGAATTTTGAATTTTTGTTTTTAGATGTTTCTACATTATGTAGGGGGTTTTTGTCAGAAAACCTACTTTTTCGCTCGATTTTTCAAAGTACTTAACCGAAATCGAATCAAATAATGATTACTGTTTTAAATCTCTTTTTTACCGAAAACCCGCTTGGACGTTTATGTGTTCCAATCACGCACTAGGATCCAAGGGATTATCTCCAAAACGGCAAAAAGGATTCCGTCGGTTTGTGTTTGTTGCCTGCTGGATCAATCCCCATTTCCTTTTTCCTGTGCCTCAATCTAACAAATATCGAAGGCTTGGCTCCTTAGATTAACTACTCCAACACACAGATAGTTACAGTCGTAGTCATGAAGAAAATAGAGACTGAGAGAGTTAATAATGAGACCATAGTTATCATAGGATGAATTCTTAAGACCTTTTTTCGCGCTGCTCTGTTACGTTAAATTGACTTTCGCGCAACTCTTGAAAGTTTTAGTCTTGCTATTGTTCGGAATCAAAGAAATCATATTTTCTTTTTATCGGTTTTGGAATTTAGATCCTGGGATCAAGCGAAAGTCAGCAGAATTCCAATTCCAAACTTCTAGCAAAATTTTTTTTGAAGAAAGAAACTTTTTGTATAGTGTGGACGAGAGTACCACTACTAAAAATGTTCGAAATATGTGCAGCGGGTAGATGCTTTTCTTTATTAGTTACTTTTTGCTGTCTTTAAATCTTTTATGAATTATACAGTTAGTGCAACACCTGCTTAACTAAAAAGCCATTTAACTCTTTTTCGATTTAGTATCCTTTAGCCTACTATAGCGGTCATATTGACACCCAATCTTTCGCTAAAGAGTACTGAAGAGATAAGAGTTAACTGGCTTTTTAGTTGAGAACAGTGTTGGTTAGTGACATAACGCTGCTCAGGGACCTAATTTTTGGATACCAAGAGACAGATTGATCACTTGACAGCCAATACAAATCAAATTCATGTCAGACGATTATTCGTACGAAATTTCAAACGATCACAATTCAATAATCAGCCCTTAGGAGCCCAATTCTTGAATCCCTTGAGTTTTAGTCGTATACGCATCGCATTTTAGCAAAAAATTGACGAAAAAAGGGGTAAATTTTCTCTTATTCACTTATTAATGCACACACAGCATTAAACTCGTACTGAAATTCTGTAATATTAAATTAAATTCGCCGTTAAATTACAATTTTATGTTTGTGATGCGCTTTTTTTCGCAAGTTTTGACGTTTGTATGTAATATTCGCTCCGATTTGCTTCTACCTACTCGATGTTTTCTGTCCCGCCAAAAATGCAATATTTAAATTTTGGGCCCCTTTTAATTAAATATTGTGCATTGTGCATACGAGTCAGAATTTGTGCGCATATTTGGTATCTGAATTACTAAAAATTATCATTTTTTCGACAATTATACAACTGAAAGTCGAGTGATTTAAGAATTGGTTCCCCGAAGTGCATGATTGTAGTTGATAGACTTTCGTAGAAACTTGTTTTTCCTTAGTTTATTATCATTCGTTTAATACGTTTATGTACCACTTTGGTTATGCAACCGCCGAAAAATCGATTAAAACGTGCGACTACAGTTGTCTTTAAAGGTCTATTTGTCAAATATTTTCTTTGTTTTGAACTGCTGAAATAGCATCTAATAGGCCTTCCACAGTTAATCTAAGCTTTGGCCCATGGCCATAGAAAATATATTCAGCCGCTGTTGCTTTGTGTATAATAAAATAAATAAAAAATATATTCAAAAGAATGAGATCTGCCTCTTAAAAAATTAGTTCAAGAGCTTTGTATCGAGAAGGGTAATTACAATTTTTTAATACAGTTTTCTACGTACTTAAGAATCATGAGAGTTATCTGCTGTGCCTCTTAACCTGTTGAAAATTTTATAAATCCAAATAAAAATATGTATGTGTGTATGTATGTATTCAAAACTGGTGGTTAGCTCTCTACTGAAGGCTGAACCATGCACTGCGGCCCAAAATGGGCATATTGTGCACAGATATCTACTGAGATTTTAAAGATCGCAATTCAAAAACGTACGACCCAGGAAAATAAAAAACCCTGCAGACTACAAAACTTGATTTAGGCTTGATACTTTGTCTTTAACTTATGCCAGTTGAAGCTTTAGTGAAAGCCCCAAATATAAATATACAACAATATACAACAAAAAATAGACTTAGGGGGAAGTTGGATGAGATGACCCAAAATTTTATCCTTGTCTAATTCATAGAAAAGTCGGCCAACCTTATGGACAAACAGTGGACACTCTTTGGGCCAAATCGTGGTCTTAATCAATAAATAGATAATTTTTGGTCGTGCCAATTTACAGCCCGATTACTTCGCCGACAATGATACCTTTAGTACTATTTGACATTTTAAAATAGCCTTTTTGGTACAGGTTTTACGTTTACGGTCCGGAATTTAATGCAAGCTCGGCAAAACACAAATCCGGGAAACAATGCCAAAACAATAGTGCATACGACTAATCTATTTTTTAATTGCCCTTCATCCCAATACAAATTATTAGGGGTTATAAGCCACAGCACGTAACTCGACGTAGCGTAAGTTTTGAATAAGTGCGCATGTGCAGTAAACTCGAAACGTACGATACGCTTTTACACACGGTGTATCGTTACGCCACGTATCGTACGTAAATGCGTAAGCACAGATCAAAAGAAAGGTGTGTAGTTTTTTACAAATTTCTATTCTATGGGTATGTAAATAGGACCTCGTCAAAGTTGACCATTCCATAACGGGCTTCTCTATTCCCGAGAACAGCCTTTCCACGGAGAATTTCGATGATAATGTCATCATCTATATATGTCATCATTTTCTTCATCCTCCATCAAAAATAAAGACATTAAGAATGTCTTCCATTTTTGAAATATAAAAAAAATAAAAATCACGACAATTTTTAGGTTATCTTATAAAAAACAAAGCAAATAAGAGCGCCGTCTGCTCGACAACTTAAATAATTTATAAGATACGCAAGAACCGTTGCTTTTAGCCTATTTTAGCTCGTCGTTACTAGGTGACGTATCCTTTCTGCGTAACGTATGTTGCGTTTACGTCATGCCGAGGCTTATAACCCCTATTACATGCTGTCGCGTGGCTCACGTCACGTAACCATAGCAACGGTGAATATCAAAGCTACTTGACTGTGTTGGCTCTTCACTTGCTGCTTTGCTTTTTGCTTTCGATAATTGTTTTCGATTCTTTTAGTAGCGGGGTGGCGATGCGCATTTCGAGAGGCGGTCGGCTAGAGCCATGCTGGACGCTTATTCTTGAACGACCGTGAGGTGAGGTGAACTTTTTTCGCGGGGAATTTCGCTCAACTCACCTCACGGTCGTTCAAGAATAAGCGTCATGGACCCGTATTCTTGACGGCCTGTGAGGCGAGCAGTCACCGGTGAGTATTTGCATCTCTCACTTTTCACATGGATCAAAGCAGGTGGTAAGTGATAAATTTGTTCACACTCAGAGGCACAGGTGTCAAGAATACAGGCCCTGGAGCGCGCCAAAGTGCAACCAGCGTTTATACAACGTATATATTGTCCATCGGAGTCGTGGCCCTATTATGCATAGCTACACTTGGATTAAATTAATTTTATTGTACCAAACATAAATATTTTTTAAGGGCTAAAATGATAGAGGTGTATTGGTACAATTTCTTCCTGATTTTATTTTTTTTTTTTTGGTGAAGAGCCTCTTTATCTACTTTACCTGACGAGCCGCCGCTGGGCCATTCTCATTTAAATAGGCAACTTTGCATTTTAAATTTATGATGATAAAAAGTTTTTCAGGAATATTTGTCAAACCTAAAAAATTAAATTAAATATTTATACAGGGTGTTAATAAATATAATACTGGTCGATGTTTGAAATGACGATTCATTTCGCTTAAATTTGATCCAAAGTTTTCGTAAAAAAATATCCAAAAATGTGCTAAAACATTTTCTTCGCCTTCGACTATACATTGAAGCAAAACACAGTACCTAACAAAACCCAAGGCAAGCAAGTGCGTTGTCCGCCCAGCTCTTATCTCCGTATCCTACCATAGAAAGTAAACAAACTATGCAATTATAGCTGTTTCCGTTTTGAATGCCACGTCGTATTGTGGTGTGGAGTATTAGTTTTTTTAATGAGTTTGTATTGTTTTTGATGTAAATAAATTTTTATTAAAAAAAACTTTTAAAGAACAAGCTTTTATTAAATGCACTAAAAAGTGGAAATTAATTTTTTATCTTTCTTATACCATAATAAAAGCAATGGGCGCAAATTAAAAATTTTAACTTAAGGTATCGTATATCGGTAACATCGACGATTCACCTAAGAAACAGTTGTATTACTCTATAACCTAAGGACATTTTTAAAGGCTTGGCAAGCACGGCAATCTCACCCGTTCTCAGCTTATTTAGATGAAAGCATCATGTTTATCATTCGAATAGAAGAAGAATTTAGTTCTTCTTTAGTCACCGGAAAGTTAAAATTTCTAATTTGCGCCCATCGTTTTTGTTATGGTATAAGAAAGATAAAAATTATTTTCTCCTTTTGAGTGCATTTAATAAAAGCTTGTTCTTAAAAATTTTTTTTCGTATTTGATCTGTACCCTAAATCGTCCATTTTGAATCTGCCATATTGAAATTTTCAATTTTGATCAAAAATTCATATCCCCTTCCCGAAAAACTCCTGTATGCCAATTTTGATTTAAATCGAACAAACTAAATATTTTCCCCCCTCCACTTCCCTCGTTAGAGGGAAGTGTGTACCTAATAATAGCATATTATTGTATTGTCGCCGGAACTATAAACGCATATGAACTTTGAACACACACCCTTAATTTTTAGATTTGTACCCTTAATCGTCCATTTTGAATCCGCCATATTGAAATTTTTATATCTGATCAAAAATTCATAATCCTCCTCCTTAAAAACCCCTATATGCCAATTTTGATTGATATATCGATATATTTTCACCGGAACTTTAAACGCATGCTAAATTTGAATACAATCGGATGTGGATAAGTCAGTTAAAATTGGTTAGCAAATCATGACCGAATATCGTCCATCTTGAATCCGCCATATCGAATTTTTAAAATCTGTTCAAAAATTCGTCCCAAAAGCCCCCGCATACCAATTTTGGTTGATATCTGACACACTTAGGTATTTTCCCCCACCGCTCCCCTCGTAGTGTGTATGGTGCCTAATAATGACATATTATTGTATTGTCACCGGAACTATAAATGCGTGCCAAATTTGAAGGCAATCGAATGTGTATAAGATAGTTAAAATTAGTTAGCAAAAGGTGACCAAAAATCGTCCATCATGAATCCGCCATATTGAGTTTTCAAAATCTCTTAGAAATTCGTTATCTCCATCCCCAAGTGCCCCAACACACCAAATTTCAACGAAATCGGAAGTACTTCAACCGTACCCCCCTCCACCCCCTTCGAGTAGGGGGTAGCTGTCAATTTCATCACATAAGGATATAGTTATGTTGTCACTGCAACTATATAAGCATGCCAAATTTGAAGCCGATCGGATGTCGGGAAGTTGGCCAAAATTAAATTGCAAGATTCCACCCGAACAAACATATCTAATTCGTTACATAGATACATTGCGAGTTAAATAAAAGCTTGTAAAAATGACATACTATTTATTCATTTCTTGGGATACTAAACCGTGAATTAGTGGATATTATTTTTAATTTATAACGAAGTACAACAACCCGCCGCAGAAGCTTACCGCATTTATTCCTGTGCCCTCTTACATTAACAGACGTATAGTATCCCTATATCCAAAACTAGGCCAAAAATTGGTGAGACTTTTAATTCAAACCCTACATTTTAGTTTATTAATGTATTATTAGTTTTTTAAGCAAGTAAACATACGAAATTATTTCATCTAAACCATATTACTTAGGCTAATTATACTTTGCAAAAAAAATCACTAGAAAAATATCTATGCTAGTGATATTTTATAAGTTCCATAGTAGTGACAACTCTTTTATCAAAAAAAAAATATTTATCAAGATAACAGAAACTAAAACAAGATTACCAATAGAATTACACTACTACAAGATAGCTGATAAATGCATACGCATTAAAAAAAACAAATAGTAAAAGACTTAAAGAGTCCATGGTAGTGACACCCCAAAAAAACGTTGTGCACAAATGATTCCCAGGCTTGCAAGTCAAGCTGCAAGTTCTAGAATTTTCTGACAACAACTGCAAAGCTTGCTCTGAACATGCGACCTTAACAGTGTTGCCAAATATTTTTGGTTTTTTGAAAGCCGTAGCGAGGTGGTTTCAGCTTGTTTATAGTAGTTACAGGGGTCCGATTTATGCACATTTACAACTTTTTTTTTAACTTTTTTTCAAACTTTTTTGAAACAAATGAAATTTCTTCAAATTAGTCGGTAAAATCGGCTACTTGCCGATAAAATCGTACAATACGGAGGATTTAAAGCATTCTTCTTTAAAAATACATTTTATTTTACTTTATGTAAATAAGATATTTAATAACTTTTTTTTTTGTTGACGAGTTTACCTTAAACTTTAACAAAAAAATCGTCAATAAACTAAAAAAAGGATAATTTGATTCACTTCGATGGCACTTCGAAAAGCTGTTTGTTTTGTTGGTTTTATATATCTATTTAAGGCGTCGTTTGGGTCATATTCAAAGCGAAATAAAAGCATTTGTCTCTAACTAATAGTGTAAAGCGATTTCTTTGATATTTTAAGAATGATAAAAACCTATAAATTCAAAAAATCTGTTACCTATTACGATCATACAGCGCTGTCTTTATCCCATTACAAATGAATGTTTGGCTTACCCCACAGTCATCATTGTCATGGAAAACAATCACTAAATTACAATGACACTTTTTTTTGATTTAACTAAATTTGTTTTAATTACAATTTTGAATAAAAAGCCACTAGAACAAATTTGGCAAAATACTACATAAAGATGGCAGCCGGCAGCCGCCGATTCGGTGATGTTTGGGGTAACTCATTCCACCTTGCATGAAAAAGCGGAGTTGCCGGATTTTCTTTGAGACTATTTCGAGACAAATATAAATACTGAGGAAAAATTTTAATCTAGTAGGTATGTTTTATTTTCGAGCCGTTCGCACTTGTGTAATGTTAAACTTGGTTTAAATTTAACTCATGTTTAGAAAGCAAGACCTTGATATTTTACCCTAAAACTGATTCAGGCGCTGGGATTTTTGGGGCCAAGGATTACGAATTTTCGATTAGATTTTCATAAAGTTTATAGTCGCCGCAGGGGGGAGGGAACCATCTAAATGTATCCGATTTGTTCAAAATTGGTACGAGGTTTTTGCGGTCGAGTATTATGTATTTTCGATCAGATTTTCAATAAGTTGACAGCTCGCCGGAGGAGGGGGAGGGGTACCATCTAAATGTATCCGAGATCTGTCAGAATTGGTATCCAGCTGTTTTAGGTATCGACGATTACGAATTATCAATCTGATTTTCAATAAGTTGACAGCTCGCCGAAGGGGGCGGGGTACCATCTAAATTTATCCGATATCTGTCAAAATTTGTATACAGGGGTTTTTGGTATCTAGGATTACGAATTTTCGATCAGATTTTTATTAAGTTGACAGCTCGCCGCAAGAACGGGGTACCATCTAAATTTATCCGATAGCTGTCAAAATTGGTGTACAGGGGATTTTGGGATCGAGGATTGCGAATTTTCGATCAGATTTTCATTAAGTTTACAGTTTGTCCAAGGGGAGGGGGGTTACCATCTAAATTTATCCGATATCTGTCAAAATTTGTGTACAGGCCTTTTGGGGGTTGAAGACTACGAATTTTCGATCCGATTTTCAATAAGTTGACAGCTCGCTGCAGAGGGTGTGGGTAGCATCTAAATTTATTTGATATCTGTCAAAATTGGTATACAGTGGTTTTTGGTATTGAGGATTACGAATTTTCGATCAGATTTTCATTAAGTTGACAGCTCGCCGCAGGGGGGGTACCATCTAAATTTATCCGATATCTGTCAAAATTGGCGTACAGGGGTTTTTGGGGTCGAGGATTACGAATTTTCGATCAGATTTTGATTAAGTTTACAGTTCGTCGAAGGGGGGGGGGGGTTACCATCTAAATTTATCCGATATCTGTCAAAATTTGTATACAGGCGTTTTTAGGGTTGAAGACTACGAATTTTCGATCAGATTTTCAATAAGTTGACAGCTCGCTGCAGGGGGTGGGGGGGTACCATCTAAATTTATCCGATATCTGTCAAAATTGGTGTACAGGAGTTTTTGGGGTCGAGGATTACGAATTTTCGATCAGATTTTTATTAATTTGACAGCTCGTCGAAGGGAGGGGTACCATCTAAATTTATCCGATATGTGTCAAAATTGGTTTTCGGGGGTTTTTGAGGTCGAAGATTACGAATTTTCGATCAGATCAGAGAGGGGGGGCACCATCTAAATGTATACGATTTTCGTCTAAATTGGTATACAGAAGTTTCTGAGTTTGAGGATTACGAGTTTTAGATCAGATTTCCATAAAGTGGACAGCCTACCGCAGGGGGGGAGTAACATCGCATTTTCTGCTATTTCGTTTGTTTTTGGGGTAAAGGATTACAAACTAATTTTCGATAAGATTTTAAAAATTATGAATTTGACAACTCCCGGAAGGTTGCAGAGGGAATACCAATTAATTGACTCGCTATAAAATAAATAGAACGGAAACTGCAAATTAAGAGAAGGGGCTGCACTGCAGCTGCCGGTGGCGGTATGGAGTGTCGCGACAAGTGTTTTAGTATTTTGCTCAATGTAGTTATAAATCCTATTCAAAACCAACACTTCTTTAAGTCATGTAAATTCTGTTGTATGCATTTGCACTCTCTAAAATTTTCCGCAACTGCTTATTTCGGTCATAATGGTTTGTTGCACAAAAAACCGACTTGCACTAAAATGTATAGAATTTAATTGTTTAACCAAATTTTTATTAAACATCAGAAAAATAACGAAACCACCAACGAAACAAAAAAAGATTAATTAATTGAAATTTTTTTAAAAAAATCTTATTCTAACTCAATAACCACTTAAGGCAGAAAGAAATGAATTCCCTGCAAAACGACGTGCTAAATTTTTATTGTAGCATATAGAAAATAAGCAAGAAATTTAAAAATATTCAAAAATACTTCAAATTAAGATGGCGTCGTTTCTGCAGAGGGGGCGTGTGATCTCTTCGGTTTCGAAATAGCTTATACTCTCTAGGAATTAGATATAGACACTATTTGCCATTTTCTGTGTAATTTATTTCGCACAGAAGATCTAATATTCCTGGACTATTTCCCCAAAAACCGCTTTGTACCAATTTTGAAAGAAATAGGAGATAATGAGACGTTACTTTCATAATTGTGGTTATCTGATCGAAAATTCATAATCATTGATCCCAAAAACACCTTTATATCAATTTTGATCGAAATCGGATACATTTAGGTAGTACCCCCCCCCCCCTGCGGCGAGACGTCAAATTTATGATAATCTGATCAAAAGTTCGTAATATTCCACCCCAGAAACCCCTGTATACCAATTTTGACCGAAATCGGATAGATTTAGATGGAACCCCCGCCCCCCCTGCGGCGAGCTGTCAACTTTATGAAAATCTGATCGAAAATTCGTAATCCTCGACCCCAAAAATTCCTCTATACCAGTTTTGACCGAATTCGGATACATTTAGATGGTACCTCCCTGCGGCGAGCCGTCAAATTTATGAAAATCTAACTGAAAATTCGTAATACTTAACCCCAAAAACCGAGTCCCTATAGTTTGTAAAAAAATACAATAGTGAAAACATATTTCATAGAAATGAACAATGGCAAAATCGTACTTTGCAGAAATCGAACTTCGGAGAAATTATACATCGCAGAAATCGTAAAACAGAAAAACCGTAAAACGTAGAAATTGGTAAGGCGAAAATCTATTCTGTGCCTGACAGCTGTTTGTATGTGCCCTTAGAATAAGAAAGGGTGTAGGTCAAGTTATTTTTTTCTAAACCAACCCGACTTTTCCCAACTTAAAAAAACTTAAACCAACCCAAACCAACCCAGATCAATCCAAAACACTTAAAAAAGCAACCGAAACCAACCCACCACTTATTGAAATTTAGCATAGAAAAATAAAAAAATGTCTTTTCTACGCCCTTTCTTATTCTAAGCTCGCATGCAAACACCTGTCAGGCAGAGAACAGATTTCGCCTTACCAATTTTTACGTTTTACGGTTTCTCCGTTTTACGATTTCTTTGATGTGCTTTTCTCCAAAGTTCGATTTCTACAAAAAACGATTTTGCCAAAGTTTGTTTTTATAAATAACGATTACTGCATTTTACTTTTCTTTATTTTATGGGACCCCCAAAAACCCTCATTTACCAAATCTGAACCAAATCGATATTTTTTTATCAGTATTTGTTCGGTATGGTTTAATATTCTCAGTCTCAATCCCAATAAACCAATCTAACTTCAACGACGTGTGCATAGCTTACTTGACGCAAAAGAGTCACGTGGTACAGCGAAAGTTTTTTTTGAGCTAACCAACCAAAAGTCCAAGCTATGGTTTGTTATGACAACATATTTTGATATCTGAACATTTAAACTGAAAATGTCAAAGTATTTTCACATGTCAAATGTGTTGTAAAACCAAACCATAGCTTAGACTTTTGGTTGGTTGACTCAAAGACTTTCTAGTCCCATGTGACCGGATGTTCAATAGGGCAGTCTAACAAAAATAATATGGGTGATCCAATATGTCCAATGTAGGGTAAACAACCCATTTTTCTATAAGACATAATGCTAACTTAAATCAAAATTTTGGCAAAAACAAGCATTTTGGCGAAATTTTAATAATAAAATTAAAATTCGCAAATAATCGTGCAAATGTCCATCTACATATTTCTATTGCACCCGTGTAATTACAGATAGCGTCATCTCCCTCAAATTAGATAGCGCAATTGTCTCTCTTCAGGCCGATCTGGCCCGTTCTTCAGGCTGAACTGAGAAAGACAATGCCTATCCACACTTTGCAAGTGCAAGAGAGAAAATAGTACATGACATTGCCTCTTTTAATTGCGAATTTTGAGTTTATTTAAAACATTTCGGCAAAATGCTCGTTTCTCCCCGATTCAGAAAGGATTACTATTCACTTTGTTTAATCTGCATCTTTTTCCACTTTCCCAAAATTTTCATTTTTATTAGCATTACGTCTTATGGAAAATCGCTTTGTTTACCCTACAGCCACCATTTTTAAAGGGCCATCACGTGATTAATGGCTGACTTTGACAATTTGTTAGACAGCCCTATTGTTTTTGCGTGTAACGTTAATTGACAGTGCCTTATTTCAGCGGCATTCAGAACGTCTTAAAAGTTACATGACTCAAATTTTCCACTGCAGCGCATTTAAAGCAAGCCTTTTCCAACAAATTTTTGGTAAACAATAAACATGAAATCTGACCACCAACCCCGCATAATTGTCAGAGGTAACTATCTCAAGAAGATACTTATATTGCTGGGTCGAAGGGTGTATAGGCGGGTATTTCTCTGGTATGCTGGATCTCTCTCAGACGAATGCATTTAGAAAAGGAGAACAATAGTAACTATGATCAGCTCGCAGAAACGTACGTTTTAAGGCGGATATATGCATGTTAATAAGTAAGCAAGCAATTCGGAAAAGTTCATCATTTTCTAAAAGTCGATTAAATAAATAAATAAATAAATAAATATGGGAATGCACACAATCGTTTACGCTCGAAAATATCATATGTCACTGCTTGCTTGCTTAATTTCGCCTTTACTAAACCCGTCGTTAAATTTGAGTCGTTGAAAACCGCCTCTAGCAATGGCAAGCGTGGCGAGAACAGATTCATGCGGTGTTGCCACTTTTTTTGTAATTTCATTAAAGCCGGTACGTACTAAACGTCAAAAAAGCTTTAAAACGCAAAGCCAACTGGATTTAAAAGGTTACAAAAAAAAGTTGTAAATGTGGATAAATCGCACCCCTGGACTAAGGAGAAATTTTCCATTATTATTAAATGCATAGTGATAAATTGTGCTCAAAATAAATTAAATAAAAAACTTCTAAAAATTCATCAGCTTTTTGATGAAGTTGCCCGTTTAAATAAAAATGGCCCATAAGCCCATAAAGACATCATTAGTATTTTCTTTTGAGTACATCTTTAGTACATATTAGTGTATAAAATTATTAGAACATTATTTCTTATATCTGGTGATAAGAATTTCTATGTCAGAACATCCTTATCATGTGCTTTGAATATTTTAGTGCTTTGTAGCACATCCTTTTCCTTCTTAGGGATATTCTTGCACTCTCTAAGGATGACAAATTGCTAAATTCCAGCCAAACCCATTCCTTCTCCAAAGAAAAGTAGAGTAAACTCTTTTAAAAAATGCATTTTCCCTAAAACAAACAAATGATAAACGGACTAAGCAAATGAATAATTGCCCCTTATCAGGACAGAAATTAATTTATTTTTCCCTTTAGGCTTCTTAAATATTCAGCGATGTAAAAAGATAACGTCGGTCAACGCTAGTCTAATTTTTCATCGGATAAACTCCCGGGCGCTCGGCGTGGAGAAATTTCTTAGTTCTACTTTACTTACTTCTCAGCTGCTATGCTATGTATATAGCTAAATTTCAGTGGCGCCCCTATGTACAACTTATTTTATTTTACAAAAGATGTCGCAAACAAGATCCATATGCTACATTAACACCAGCTCTTAGCAGTACATAATGACTTTTAGGGTTCTCAATTGTTCACATAGAGCATCTACTTACTTAGTTTACTAACTTCAATGGCGTATTTAACAACGACGATCTAAATTATTTTAAATTGGAGCCTTGTTTTAAAGGCAATAAGGTGATTTATAAATTGCTAGCATAACAACAAAACAAATTTTTTGGTAAAACATACATTAAAAATTGGTGCTAGAAAGCACGGATAGTCCACCATATAATCAATTATTTTATGTTGAAAGGACATGAAAATATCTCAAAAACTGTAGCTTTGAAAGATTTAAACCTTATAAAAAAATTTTCGGGTAATATTTACGAAAACCAAAATCTGAAACCCCCATATCAATAGCTGCTTTACAGTTATGATTTTTAGTCCACCCAATATATATGGGGGACTATTAAAATCGTGAAATTTTGACTTTTCTTAATTTTATCAAAATTGAGATACTAAGGTTCCAAAACACCTTAATCGACGAAAAAAAAAAGTTGTATGTCGGTCTGTTGTCTGTCTGTATACACGATAAATCAAGAACACCTTAATCGATTTTAACGAAATTTAGTACAAAAATCTTCTATCGGCTGACCATGAACTGATTTGGGTAGGGTGGTGCGGGGTTGAAGGAGAGAAAAGGGGGATAAAATATTTAAAAAAATTGTAACTTTGGAACAAAAGCAAGTATCAATATACGGTTTTCAGATTTAAATTTCCACGAATATGGACTCCAAATTTTGTTATAAAGTCCCATTTCGTGGGAGCTTTAGTTTACGAGTTATTATTTGAAAAAATGTTAAAATATATAGAAAAAAGTCATAACTTTAGAAGTAAAGCAGCTATTTATATGCGGTTTTCAGATTTTGGTTGTCTTAAATATTACCCGAAAATTTTGTTGTAAGGTTCAAATTTTTCAAAGCTACAGTTTTCGAAATATATTCATTTCCTTTCATGACGTTGGGCGTTTGAAGTTTTTTTTATATTTAAATTTAAACTGGGAAGATGCAGCAGAGTACCTCTAGTCTAACGAAATAGATGCTGATATTGCTGCATTAGCTCAACAGGTGAAGATGATATCGATGAGAACGAATTAGGCGAGGCTCGTGTGAAAGATATTCCGGGAGATGCCCCTATTTTCTTGGATCCTAAGGAAGAGGAGACCCAATTTGTTGATAATGATGATAGCCCTAGCTCTAGCATGAACTACAGGACAGAAGTTGATGAACAGAATTCAGAAGACGATCTACCTTTTCCAGTTTTGTCAAAAGAAAAACAGTTACTGGAAGAACATTATATTACTGTAACTTTTTACCAGAATGACAGACAGCTATTGTAAACGGCTTTACTTTATACACCATGATTCCTACAGGCAAAGAAATGTAGCATTCATACCTAAAAATTGGCCACGGAAGAAGGGTAAATTGTGATCGCCCGTTGACTCTTCCAAACACGTCCCGAAGTAATGATCCACAAAATGTAAAACTTGATGCTGTAAATCATGTTGTAGAAAAAAAGAACAAGCAATGTCAAAAAACCAACTGCAAAAGTAAACTTCGCACCTTTTGTGGAAAATGTAATGCAACTCTTTGTATACCAGAATTCTTCAAAAAATTTCACACAAAAAAGTGACCTAATTAGCTCTTATTTTTGCAAGCAACGTTATTTAACACTTTCATTTCATGTCATTTAAATTTTACTATCATATTAACTTAGCATCCTAATATGAGGACAGTCGTTTTCAAAAAAAATTGACGTCACAAAAATTTAAAAATATTTTTTTGGGTTTCAAAGACGTGTACTAAAGATTTACTTAAAATTCGAAAAAAAAATAATTTTGGCGTTAATGGCATTTGGTAACCTTTTGTCCCAAGTGTCGTCGCCATGTTGACATACAGGCCGTTCTATTTTTATTTAGATAAAACCTAACCTCAATGACATACTGAACATAACCAAGTTTAAAAGTTGACAGAAATCCAAACGCCCTAGATTGTTATGATTGTCACATTTAAAGTTTTAGGTTAGGTTTTTTTTGACAGAAATTTTTGCAGAAAGACTGCTGGCTTACATTTTGGCCATGGAAAACTCGTGAAAATAGAATAGAATAGATAAAAAAAGTGTGCAGAAAAAAGTTTTTTGAAATTTTAATAAAAGTAAAATTAAACAATGCGGCTCTGGCCCAACTGCAAACAACTGTCTTTTTAGGGAGAAAAAAAATTTCCAAACGTCAGATCTACAATTCTCGCTGACGCCAGATAAATCAGACGGTTGCCTGGGTAATGCACTTTGGTGCCAGAGACCAGACCTCTGCATGTCTTCATTCAGGCAGAAGCACGAGAGACAGGCTAGCGCGAGGTCAGTAGTATGAAAGACTTGAAAACGAGCTCAAAAAAGATCCTATACTAAAATTGCCGATCGACGTAATGGTCTGCAAGTACAATTTCAAAAAGAAATACAAAGTCAAAATTTCAGAAGAGCCGACTGGAAGGGAGGTCCTCCTTTCGGAACGGAAGCCCTCTGGTACAGAGACGGCTCCAAGGCTCATGAGGATGTAGGAATTGGCATATACGGGCTTTTTAGGCAAAAATACGAGACTTTAGTCTCTATAAGCCTAACAAACGATTGCACAGTGTTCTAAGCTGAAGTAGAAGAAATACAAAGAGTAGAGGAAACTTCTCATTCGGTAATTATACATTCAGATCGTCAAGCTGCACTTAAAGCTCTAGAAGCAGTGCAAGTGACGTCCAAACTGGTTTGGGACTGGAGAATAGCTCCAAGTAGACTGGAAAACACCAAAAGGGTGACACTAACCTGGGCTCCAGAACATCGGGAACACTCTGAAAACGAGAAAGCTGATGAATTGACCAGACAAGGCTCGGCAATAAAGTTCACAGGGCCTGGAAAATTTTGTGGGATCGCTAAGGCCAGAACTAAGTAATTTATTAAGCAGTGGCTCACCAAAGAGGCAAACGGTCTATGGGAGTAAACGCCTGGACAATGACAGGCTAAACATTTCATTAAAGAATTGGGATTGGTAGAAGATGCGACATGCCGCTTCTGCAAGAAAGAGGAAGAAACCTCATTACATGTCCTATGTGAAGGCCTAGTTAGAACCAAGGCCTTCTTATCTGATAATTTGGGAGGGTGGGGATATAACCCCACAGCACCTAGGCCTCATAAGACCCTTTGTGAATCCTCTTATAGGGCTTCCCCCTAGTTCGTCGGCCATCCTACGCTTCGAACGTAGTTGATAACGTCGCCAAGGGGAGCTTCCTGTATGTTGGCTGGTGTTGGCCAAAACTCGTCGAAAATAGCCTTTCAGGTAGATGGACAGTCGCAAAGAATGTGTTCATCTTCCCGTTTACAACCTCGACATAGAGGTGTTTCAGATAACATCACTCTATTGAGCTGTTTATTTAGTTGGTAATGGCCGGTCAGAATGCCCGTGACAAAGCGTAGGTTCTGTCTGGTCATTGATAGCAAGGTTGAGGTGGACAGGTATTTACACCAACCCTTTCTAATCTAATCTAATGCACTTTGGTGTACACGCCGCCGATTGCATTGCGTGGCATTTTGAGGCATTCTGAAGCATTATTTCGAGGCACTTCGAGGGCATTTAGAGGCATGCTATGTATTCTAAGGGAATTTATGGCATTCTGAGGCATTTTAAACAGAAAAATCTGGTAGAAAATTCCTTTTCGTGCACACAAAATGACGATCGAGCCACCCCTTGGATATATCTGTATAAACTTCTGCTGGAAAATACTGTAAATACCTGGTTAATGTCACAATGGCGTCGACGTTTGGGATTAAGGATACTAAATTGCTATTAAACTTGGAGGCATGTATATCGGTGGCGTCGGTTTGGTTCAGCCTTAATGGTAAAACCTAGGTCTTTTTAGTAAATAATATTAGAGTTTATATCTACTAACTAATTCTCAGTATTCTGGTTTCTATTAGAGCCGGGTATAAGCTAGAAAGTTAGGGGTTTAATAATTAACAAAAAGTTTTCTTTTTATTTTTAATCTTGTCAGACTTTTTTTCCTTGCGAGTTGATTACTGTGCAGTCGGGGTCTCACTTGATCAGTGTTTCTGTCAATATTCCTATTAGATAAACACACGGCAATGTAATTTCGCCTTTCTAATCACGTATGCTTTATTAAATTTTTACCAGACATTTCTGATCATCAATCAAATCAAAACCATTAAATTTTTATGACATCAAATCGAGTTTGGTTGGTTTATTCAAAGAAAAATGAAAAATCGGAAGTATGTGCTAGAAATTACAGACAAAGGTAACAGTCTAACAAATCGTAGTTTGCAACAGTATAAAAGATAAATAGTAAAATAATATTTAACCCTGGAGACGCACAGTGAGTTCTTAAAAACCCCGGTGCACTTTTGGGTTCATTTAAGGCGGGTAATTTGGTTTGTCGAGGCTTGTAAATATGGCTTATAGTCAACCGTGTTCAAGGAAAGTTTTCTTGGGTTTATTGGTAGCTTTGGAGCTTTATAGTTTTGACCTATTTTGTCATTTTGGTACTTCAGACCCCACTGTGCAGTTAACGATTAATAAAATTTGGGGAGCAGATATTATTGTAAATGATTACGTTGGTCTTAATAAAAAAGTTAAATGCACTTTTTCCACGCTGAAAAGATCACAAACCAAATTTTTTCTTGTTCAATGGGTCACAAATTTAACTGAATTAACAAAGTCAGCTTTATTCCAACTGTGAAACCCATGCATCAGAAATAAAGTAGGTACCTGGCTGAGAAAAACAAGACACGATTTTGTAAATGTTTGTATTCATCGGTTATATAAATGTTTTTATTTTGTTCTTTTAGTCAGTTGTTTTCGACTTTTAGAGATTTTAGAAAATGCTTATTTTTTTCGTGAATAAGAAAAACGAGAGTTTATAATCATGTTTTCTTCACATTTAAATTTCTTTTAGTAAGCGTGAGCTTGGAATAAACCCATATTTTTGGTAGTTAAATATTCACAAGATTATATACTAAATAAAAAATCTGTAAAACTATGCATTATTTATTACTTAAAAACTAAAGAACACTTTGGGGTTTCTTGGACCCCATGTAAAGAAATAAGTGTACTATTCCAGGATTAAAACTAGCTGAGGACGCACAACTGCGCCTGCGGTTTTACCCATTTTTCCATCTTTTTTTTTAAATGGTTTTTTGTTGCCGTAAACCGACTTGGATGAACTACAGCCCTGCCAGGACTCCCATCAAAATTCGTTCAGTAGTTTTGCGTAATTCTGGAACTAACAGACAATCAGATAAAAACTTTAAAAATTGGAATATTGGTATCTCTATAGTTTGGTTAGAAGCCGACATCAAAAATTAAAAAAATATATTCAATACACAGAACGGCTCCATCTAGACATTTATTATGTGTATAGATAAAATTTGAGCCACCACTGAATGCTTAAAAACCGGAAATTTCTTTTTGTTCCTTCTTGGCTTTCTTTAATTTATAATTGCGGCATAAATTAAAAAAAATTATACCTCCTCCCGCAAAAAGATAAGTGGTACGTAATTACTTTTGGTAAGGTTTCCTTTTTAAAATATTACAACTCTCTTTTGTGATTTGTAAAACTCGGCAAAAAATTGTCACTATTATGTTAAAAAAAAAAGATATATTAAACAATAATTTTGTTAATTCTTTGAAATATTTTGCCAGTGGCATGGATATTGAATCATATGTGTGATATAGAGCGTTGCTTTGTATTTAGTGAATCTGGACCCTGTGTTTTGGGGATAACATTTTGTTAAATCTTATAAACTTTTATTCGTAATGCACCATCGCTTGTGTTTTTACCGTTGTTGCACTTTTGTAAACCTCTTTCTTTAAAATTAACTTTTTTTTTAATTTTTGTGAACTAAAAATGTCAATAATTATAAGAATTTTGTCACGTAGAGTTTCGTTTACTTTGTAGTTATCCTTTTGTTGTATTTAATAAAGATTCCAGATTGAAACATTAAAAAAAGCATTTGTAAAAAAAAGTTACGAAAATAATTTTGTTACACTTTATTGGCTTAAAACCACTGCCGTTTGTTTTTTTAAAATACGTTTGTTTTAGACATATGGTTTTACTTTTCGTGGTAGCCATTCCAATGGCTAATCTATAACATAAGATTCCATACTAATATTAATCGGATAAATGGGGAGTGATTTTACCCTCTCTGTTTAAATTTTCCAAAAATCAATATACACCCATCGACTACCTTTTGAGAAGCGAATTTTAAGATCTATATTGATTTGGAACTTTAAGTATATGCCTATTGCCTAGCTGTAGTTTTTTGTACCCCCTTTAAAACAGAATAATCCCTAATTCTCAAGAACCAACGGTGAAAATTTCAGAAAATCGCTTCCTTAGTATTGCATTGTTCTATCAACATGGACGTTTAATGTAAACATAGAAGAGAGTCCACATACCACTTTTCAGACCCGTATCGCTAGCGCTCAACTAGCAGCGTTGCCCACGAAGGAAAAAAATTATGATATATAATAGCTGTCGTTGAGCTAAATGTCGAATAAAAAGTAGCATATGTTTCCATCCAGGTAACGCCCTATGTATACCGAGTTAATTTGCTTTAGGCTCTATTTACTTTGAGACTCTTGACTGTTAGATTAGAGTAGAGAAGGGGGCCTTAATACCAGCCAGAAATTAATAAGTCGTGGCACTTGTTGTAAGTCGGAAAAAAGGGCTCTTAACCACAAGGGCTACGAGTTCTGAGTAAAAGACCTGTTATCAGACCACCACCTGCTACAGGTTTAAATAAATACTATATAGCAACTAGTACTATACAGTTAAAGTAACAATTGCCACAGTGCACTCTCATACTCTGCTAGCATGAAGTGGTAGGCCAAAAATAATAACTTAGGCAGAATTAGTGTTAGAGGAACCACAGTCAGTTTGAATCTAATTTATAATTAATCTGGGAAACAGCAAAAATGTTTTCTAGACCAGCATAGTAAAGTCTTACTTATTTTATTATACTAATCAACAATCCGTCTTGCAAAAGACTCAGTTAGCTCATGAAATGGTAATTACCCATATTTCTTATACCAATTGTAGTTTATAAATTGCTCAAATACATTTTTATATAATATTGTTAGTTGCCTTCAGTACCGGTAGGTTATGCAGTCTATATGAAAGAAACGTGTAGTATTGTAAATTTTTTACTGGAGATCATACAATATGCAAGATATAAATGGCAAATTTGTGGGGATTTTAAAGTTGGAGTAATTTTAAAAATACTGTTGTTTATCTGCCTATGGGACAGTCGAGCAAAATTGGATCACTAAAAAGAAAATTTGGCCAAAAGTCTTTTGAGCCAGGGAAAAAAATGTAACCGGCGCGCCATTAGCTCTGCCAGAAAATATTTTATTACCGCCACTTCATATAAAATTAGGATTTAAGGAAAATTTTGTGAGGGCCACGGACAAAGAAGAGCAATTCAATTCCATACTTTAAGGCAACTCTTCTGGTTGGCAACGTTTTGTGAGTTGGATCTCTGCTTTCTGTCGAAAAATCATACTAGTAATTTGAAGTAGTATGTGATTTGATGATACACCTCCAGATAAAATCTATCCTATTTCTGTATTTGTGTATACCCTCTACCTTCAAGTAGAGCATCAATTGGGTAAGATTTCATTTGTGTATAAGCTGTTGCCTTCTAACAGATATCGTGGAGTTTATTGAATTAGTTTGGTATGTATTAACATAACTACTTTAAGTGACAAGTAACTGAGAAAGCGTGGTTTGATATGGATGTCTAGTGCAGAGGGGCAAACGTATGGATGTCTGTCTCCTATTCCTGAAATTTCTGCGCTTATTATCTGACGTGGAAGATCAAGACGTTGCTTCGCTTCCTCTGTGATGAAAGCAGATTGCGGTCCTTGATGAATAAGGACTCGTAAATATTGGGTGGTGCTGGATGTTGCTGCTTCTAGTTTGAAATTTGAAGTGTATTGTATTTGATATTGATCTTGTTGATCATTTATTCTTGAGTTGTTGCGTATTTGATTGTTTTCATTTTGATTTCAAAATCTTTGACGAGTTCTTCTTGGGTCATTGCGTCTTTGATTGTTTTTATTTTTATTTGAAACTGTTTGATTAGTGCTTCTTGATGTCTGATTTCCTGACTTGTTATATTCGCATTATTTAGGAGCGTGTGGTGATGCTTTCTGCAGATGTTGCAAGTTAGGCTGCTGTGTGCATATAATATATTTTTTCTACGAGCGTGCGAAAAATCGCATTTTCCACACTATTTTTAGTGCGGAAAATTTGTTTTTCCGCATGGTGTGGAAAAATTTTTCCGCACGGCGTGGAAAAATTTTTCCGCACCGATATGTCAAATTTCGAAAAACCTGTACTGATTCGAAGTTTCTGTTCATCAAATTGCCTATGAAATGCCTTGGTTGCTATGGTGTGACTAACCAATTGTTTATGCATTTATTTGTCAGTGGAAAAAAAATTTAAATGACTTCCAATGAAGAAATTACCGAAAATTCGGTAGAAGAGGTACCTGACGAGATTCTTTTGAATGCTGAATTTGCAAAAAAGGATTTGTTGCCAGATAAATCCAAAAAAAGGTATGATAAAGATTACAACGCTTTTTGTAAATGCAGCTTGGACAAGAAAAACAGGAATTTTCAAAAGGAAGAAGTTTTCGTAGCTTATTTTCACGAATTATCGACATCGTGTCAACCGTCCACACTCTGGTCAAGGTACTCAATGTTGAAAAGTATGCTCAAGCTAAAGAAAAATGTGGATATTAATAAGCATTTCAAGTTAATTGCTTTTTTCAAGAAAAAGGTTGGCTTTAGACTAAAAAAATCAAAAATTTTAACCATAAATGACGTGGAGAAATTTATTGACAGCGCTTCCGATGACATTTACCTCCTTATTAAAGTGGCAACAATTTTCGGCTTAGCAGGGCGTGCAGACGAAAAGAATTAACGAACTTGTTACTTGAAAACGTGCAGCTGGAAAAATCTATGATTGTTTTTAAAATAGCCGACAACAAAACGCACACAAGCCGAAGTTTTGTGATCAATGGAGTGAAAAATTTGAACTTGGTAAGAAAACATGCATTACTTAGACCAAATCATACAAGACACCAAAGGGTTTTTTTCTAATGTCCAACCTTTTTTTCCACACTTAACTGCGCGACAGAACTCCGCTGCGCGTCGTTCCGTCAACGGCAGTTGCGTGCGGAAAAATCGATTTTCCGCACCTGTTAGGAAAATAGCTATTTCGTGGTTAAGACAGTTTGTGCATAGGTTTGTTCTCTAAACAAAACGGTTTCTTTCTTCTACTGACAAATTTCTAAAGTTGGATTTTTTTTACTAAAAATCAAAATTCTGCTTTTTTCAGAGCTTATAATATTCACCAATATCGATATCTCTCCTTATTTTTATTATAGTTTTGACCAATAAATATTTGCCCCACGTTGTATTTGAATTCTTAATTAAAGAGTAGAGATTATCTTTTTTCTGTCAGTGACCTCAGGAAATGTCGAAGTGACTTTCAAAATAGGTCATGTAATATCCACATTTTTTGGAGTTAAATAAACATCAAAATGGGCTGAACTTTGAATAGAAGGCACATTTTGTAAAAACTAAGACACGGCCCAGAGCACTTTTTTGATTTTTTTGCCGAATAGCTAAAATTTATTTCTAAGGCCACCAATTCGAAATATTCAAACATTTGAACATAAATTAAAAACATATTTGATGCATTTTTTTAATTTTTAAATTTGCCTTTTCTTTTTCGAATAATAAGACCTGGGTTCATCTGGATTTTTCCAAAGACTGTAAAGAATTGGAGAAAATGCTGAAACACGTCGATTTTGTTTGTTAGGGGGAGACTTTGCGGAATTTTTGAGACGATTGTGAAGACATTTAGGAGACCTTCAAAACAAGGTATCCCTCGACCCACTTTCCCTATTCAAAATATAGGGGTAATATTTACCCCTCAAAGGGAATGCGCAACTACAAAAATTAGATAGCCAAAAAGTCTTCCCCTTACAAACAAAATCGACGTGTTTCAGCATTCTCTCCAATTCTTTACAGTTTTTGAAAAAATCCAGGTGAAGCCTTTTAAATGGCCAACCCTGTATATATTACCGTATTCTTTGCAAATAACATATACGGGTACATAACAAACGGTAAAAGCAAAAAAATATTCTAGCCGCACTCTCATTACGTTTTCATCCACTTTTCCGAGGCTTTTCAGTGCCGGAAATTAAAGAGGTGTAGAAGATCTTATTATGAAGAAAACTTTACTTACGGTCCCTATTTCAGACGCACACACTCACTTTCTCCAGTTTAGAGAAACGGAAAAAGGAACTGAAATAAATACCTACTTCTACAAAATGAAAAAGATATCGTCATAAATTTTTCGCACAATTTTTTGTAAGAAAAGTTACTTTTTTTGTGAGAGATTAGAAAAAGATCTTTTCCTGCCGCTCCCCTTTTTTTAGTCAAGTTGAACACGACTTGTGCTGACCGCTTCTAAATTTTAATTTTAATAGTTTCGGCATTTTCCAAAAAGCAATTGAACATTCCAGGTTGACGTCACACCTGTGTCACGTGACCACTCACACCTGTATCACGTGACAACTCACACCTATGTCACGTGACCATTGGAGGGCAAAAAACTTTTATTTGGATATCAATCCATGTAAATAAAAGTCTTTTAAATTTAATTAAAAAATAATATATAAAATAATAATAAATAAAAGGATTTTTGCAGCGTTTTTAGATCTTCAGAAGTGAAAGTAGAGAGAAATATGTAAGTTTGCCGATCTCTATAAGTGGGATTATGTAAAAATGTTATATGTTTTACTTCTAAAAATACTGCTATTATTTGATTTTATGTTGACGCTGTCACGTCGCCTAAAAAAAAGATGAAGCTTGGAACGATTCTCTCGAATTTTGCTGAAATAAAACTTATTTATCAGTCATAATTTATAAAATAAACATTTTCAGTGGGATTTACTAAGATCTAAAATAGTACCCCCCACAAGTCTAAATATTTACACCTGTGAGGGGTACTAAATTTTAAAACCAATTCTTAAAAAGAACTTACCTATACAGTTTATTATTGCAAAATACCATTGAAAAACTGCTTTTTTTCTAAAAATATACCATACTTTAGAAGAAAGTACCCTAAAACTAATTTTTTTTACAGGCTTCAAAATGACATATGGTGAATACGCCAAAAAATTAGCACATAATAGCTTCATCATCTGCGTTTGAGGTTATAAGGTTGGTGATTTTTTAGACCACCTCTGGGGGTGGTTTAAATTTATAGCTTCCACAAAGGATTGTTTTGTGGCAATTGGTTAGAAGTTCGTTTAAAATTTCCCTAAGTAACCATTTTTACAAGAAGCAATTTACCTTATTTAATATCCTAAATTGTTTTTTAATCAATAAAACACCTCCAATTTTGTCCAGAAAAACGCCATATTTTCAACCCGTTTTCAGCACAAAAAATATATTTATGAGGGCACTACGAGGCAAAACAAACATAAGTGAAGGTCACTGATTATGCACGAAAAATATACCAAACAAAAAAACCCAAAACAACTTTATTAATATATTTACAAACTGAAAGTAAAACATTGAGTTTATCTAAAAGCTCAGTCAAAATAACTTTCCTTACTAAAAGCCGACTCATTTTAAAGCTGTAGCTTTCATCAGTAGAGGTTGGTGCAAGCCAAGGTGCAAGCAGAGGTAAAAGATCGGAACTCGCTGTTTGTGATTGAACGCAGCGCTAATATTTTTAAACTGACATTTCGAAAGTGACAGAAATGTAAAAAAAAACTTGCATTTAAGTTTTTTAATACATTTCATAAATAAAAACACCTTATTTTATTATCACCCAGATAAATCATTGTGTGACATCAAGTATTCATTGGAAAAATCAATTATCAAAGGTAAGTTTTAATTAGAGTGGAATATAACCTCAATTTTAATTTGTCCTACAGAGTGTTTACTATTTAAACCCCGCGTGGGTTTCAATTTTTAAATTTTCTTTTTTTCTCAATTGAAACTTTCTTCTTAAATTCAACAAAAGATTGTGTTAAGATGATTATTCAATAAAAAAATTTACTAAAATTCTTCTTATAATTCAAACTGTGTCCAAAACTCAAGGAGGGTTTGTTTAAAATGCTTAAAACCAAAAATTTCACTTAAACTTAGGACCGTTCTAAAATAAACTAAACCCTTTTAGTAAATCCCACCGTTTATTTTTAACTTATGGGGTTGTTTCGCTTTGAGAAATACTCTTCACACCCGACAAAAATCGATTTTTTTAGAACTTCGGCGAAACGAAATCCAAACCCATATCATTACGGAACGCTTTAGATGAATTCACACAGGCTCCGAAGACACCCTTTTTGACACTAATGATACAAAAGCAAGTGCTGGAAGTACGGCAGGGTTGCATAAAATAGGCGCGTGTGGTCCACCACAATAAAATTTGTATTAAAGAAAACATTGCCTTCCTTTGATGCAAAAATTACATAATTTTGTGAGATTAAGGAAAAACGCCATATGGAGCTGAGTAGGCCGTGTTAGCTAGAAGGCAGGCTAACACGATTCCATATCGTCCCTCGCAGAGGACGATAAGAGAACGGTACCGTGTGATCCATATATTGATAGTGGAGCACGTTAAAGATCCCTAGCCCCGACAAAGGGGTTTAGGTCTAAATCCCTCTAGAGAAAGAAAAACTGCCTTTCTAGGGGGTGCTCATCAGACCGGTCTGGTTAGCGGGTAGGGGGGGGGGAATGAGCCACAATAGATCTCTCAGGTCTCAGTGGAGGGAGCTGTAAATTGCACCACTCATAACAAACCTATGGAACTTTCCTTTGACAACAAATTCTAACGTCAAAATAATGTCTTGGCATAAGTTATAAAACTATGTCTAGATTTTATGAAATGGACCGTTGGCATAACTCAAATATGGGTTTTCCTAGCCCGAAGCGTGTTGCAAATAGGGGACAGCCCAGACCTGTGTATTACAACAGTCCAATCACCTGAATTCTGGTGATCTTCCATTCATGAGTCATACAAGCCCCGAATAGGGGTTAAATTTATGCAATTTTTTTTTGTGGTTCGGAGAACTCATAAAACTAAAACTACTACAACCGTTACTCTCGGCTACATAAACCCAGAATTTGGATTACCACAACTCAACTCCAAGCTACCAGAACTGGACTCTGGGCTACCAGAACCCATATTCTGAGCTACTAGAACTCGACTTTGGACTGCCACGACTCCAACTCTCGGTCCCACAACCCAAATACTCCACTCCACTCCATAAGGAGTAGCTTATAGGCATTTTGTGCCATTTTGCAAGCTTACGACAAATTGAAAAAACACCATATTTTGGGGTTATTTCTTGCACACTCACCCACTCGAGTGAAAGAAAACGCTAATGGGTATGCTCTGGTTGCACGACACACATAGCGTGTTCGTCGAAAACGGCCGCGTAATAGGCAGGTTCGATTAGATTCAACCAATAAAAATATCGTCCGACCACTTTCATCAGACGGACCGTGCGGTGAACCTTGCGACGAACTCACGTTCCGAAATGTTGTGCTGTTGATTACTTCGGCACTTTCCGCAGCTGTTCGGCTAACCATTTGTGAGTTCCGGCAGCCCCAAACCAGAACTCTAAAAATTTAATACATTTCAAAAGGCTGTACTAACACAGGCTCTGGGTAAAAGTAAGGTATCCATTACATACAATGGTCTTTCCAATCAAAAAATAGGTTACCATAATCCATACACATGGGTTAAAAGTCTGGAGTTGTGGTAGTACAAAATCTAGATAAATTAAAAAAAAATATTTTGTTGGTTCCTCCCAGACCAAAAACGAGAAGTTACTGCAGCCCATGCCAAATGAAATGCAGCTATTCACATGGTCAGCTAGGCATGTGTATTATGTTTTTTTCATTAATTATCCTTAACCCCCCCCCTCCCGAAGTTAATTCCTAGATGCGCCACTGCTCGTAGTTTTATCATCAGAAATCCAAGAAAATTACAAAAACCTAATGAAAAACAACGATTCTATTTCAAAAAATTAACAAAATTTCGCACACTGGAGGCTTCTGGTATCCCCCACAGATCATTTGCTTGTTTTTATTTAGTTTTTTTTAAATAATCGATAGTTCTTACCGTTAATTGAACATTTTTAGGATACGTAAAATTATTTAAAAAACTTAAAATTATACAAAATCCGTGAAAGAGTTCCGGGATAATGCTTTAAACTTTCGCCGTACAAAATTTGATACAATTTAATTGGAAGAAGCGCATTTTTTCAAATTCACCCCTAAGATCCTGTTTCGTGCGGTTCGAAAATTGCAGGAAACTTGTGGATTCTTGTGAGGCAGAATTTAAATCGCTTTAAATTTTAGGTTTATTGCTTAAGTTTACGATTGAGCAGTAACGTACTAACGGGGGGGGGCGGTCCGCCCCGGGTTACGGGGGCCACCTTGGGATCTCACATGTACACAATTATCCAAAAACCTACTCTAAGTTATCCCAGGTACGAAAACCGCATAGTTTCTTAGGAAATTTGGTAAGTTTTGAAGGGTTTTATAAGATTCTACGAGCCAAGCTGTCTGTCTCATCAAAACTGATAGAAAAAATTCGTACTTCATGAGATTTTAAAGTTTGTTTCACATACTGCATAGAAAACATATAAAACCCGGTAAAACATTATAAAAAGTAAAGCTGTTCTAAGAGATTGAACGCGGTTTTTGTGGCAGGGATAAGATAAAAGCACCAAGTATACGCAGACAGGGGTGGCCGCTTTCTGGAAAACTGGTAAAATCCAGAACTCATCATATTCATATTCATGCATAAATAGGTATCAGATACCTAAAATGATAGAAAAATATATCCGGTATTCCGGTACGCATATCTCTCTCTCAGTCTGTCTAGCATCCGTCTAGGAGAGAAGTGCTGTTAAAGACATAAAAATCTTACATTTGCTTATTTCATTACTCCACTTTGTTTAAATCAAACATATTTCTGAATATATTAAATTGATTCTTTGGTAATAAAAATTATTCTTCGTCTTGGAGTTGTTTAAATTTTCTTAAATCATTGTTAAATATGAATTTTGCGATTCAGTTTCTTTTCCTTTTTTAAATCTGAAACTATTTATTACATTATGCATTTCAAACACTACATGTGAGCGCAGTTTTTCGAAACTAAAATTAATTAAAAATTATTTGCACTCCACAATGAGCTTACGAGCCAAGAACGGATAACAAGTTTGGCGAATTTATCCATTGAGATCGAAGTGGCTAAGCTAAAAACATTGAATTTAATGAAGGTATGCAAGCGTTTGCAATGGTAAATGGTAGAAAAATAGTAGTTTTCACAACTCTTAGTGGCTAAAATTAAAATAGTGCTTTTTTACAAGCGTTGGTTAAATAACGAGGGCAGCAAGGTATTTAAAAACGCGAGTAAAGAAAAGCACAGTTTAGCCGCGGGTTGTTAACACTATTTTTTTAATACCTTTATCAAAAAATCCAAGAGAAACAGGAAAATACTTCCAGAAATCTCAAACGAAGAGCACTTCTCGCAAGACACCGTCTTTACACTATAAATCAAGGTGACTGGTAAATGAAATAGCAGTGGTTTCCATAGCGATGGGCCTTTTTACAGGGTGACGTTCATTGTTGCAACATTTTAATCTTTGACAGTTTGATATTTTAACGATGTTTTCAAATAATCTTTTCGTAAATACTTGGTGAAAACTGGAGGAAATCGCTTAATTTTTAGGCAAGAATAATTAGATTTTTTCAACATTAATATTTTCCGCTATTTCTCTTTAATTTTGAGTAAAAAAGGGACAAAAATCTTTTTTTGCGTTGGGAACCAAAAAAGTCATGCTTTAGTTATCTGCAGACAGCTACTAAAATAATGTTTTGATTGACAATTTTTTCAGCTTTTTTTAGTTGGATTAAATTTATCCTATTTATAAAAATTTTAGGATTTAATATTGTGTTTTTTTCAAATAAAACTAATATAATACCGCCCCGGGCCTCACTTTTTCTCAGTACGCCGCTGCGATTGAGAAAACTATAGTTTTGCTGTTTGCATTTCAGTGGTTCTGGGCCTTTTCAACGCGCCTGAAAAGAAAATAGGTGTATCCAGTAGAACTGTAGGCACTTTAACTACAAGTTAAAAGACGTTTAAAAACTTAAGGCGTTTGATGCGATGAAGTTCGTGAGACAGATGCTACCCACATCAAATCAAATATAAACTTTAACTTTTGATATAATAATTGCGGGAGAAATTCCACGTGCGGGAATTAACTTTTCTCGTTTAATTTAGTATTCAGGTGACTTAGATCATCAACTTTGAGAACTGTCAACAAAAGTCGACTTAATACTTTCCCAAATTTTTATTCTATACCCTTTTTTGATATTTCTTATTATTTAATGATGAAAGACGTAAGAAAAGGAATAATTTAATAAAATGTATATTTTATCCAATAGAAACCCGGATTAACTATACAGTTGTTTAACTAAAGTAAAAAAAGTTTTCTGTAAAGGAGACGTTTCATATTTATTTTATTTTTAGTGTCTCATTCCAATCCAGCTACAGTCAGCTAATTGCAAAAACTGAATCGAAAAGTTAACCCAATATAAAATAAAATCTAGAAACCTGACCTGACGGTCTTTCGCTAGTTCTACGTTTCAAGAATTAGGTCGGACAACTGAACTGGGTAAAATCCACTACCTCACACCATGTTCAAGCTTTGACATCCCTTTTCTTCTTCTTTTTCAACTGTATCCTGTTCACTGCGTTTCGGGAAAGTGTCGTAGTACAAACACCATTCCATTGTCTAAGATTTTTAAGCCTTGATATCCGTGTACGACCCGGACCTGTTTCTGCCTTTGTTTTCTATTATCAAGTTTAAAAGTTTATATTTTTTGTCATTTCTCAAAACATGGCCGAAATATTCAAGTTTTTGTTTTTTGATGGTAAATAAAACTTCAAAGTCAGTCCATCCAAGATATCCTTAGTATTCTACGATAACACCATATTTCGAATGCCTCTGGCTTTTTACACATGGCCCCAGTCAGTGTTCATGGTTCCATGCCATAATATAAGATAGTAAAAACATAACACCAAAGCACACGAATTCGGTATTAAATAATATTAAGGTCGCGACTACACAACACTGAACGAACTTCTTGCATGTTGTTCCAGTTCTTATTGAGGAGGCAACTCAAGTATTTGTATGAATCCACGCGTTCGACTTGCTGTCCATTTACTTCTAACATGTTCTTTTCCTTGGATATAATGATCGATTTTGTTTTGCCAACATTTAAGTTAAGCCCGAAGTGCGAAATATTGGCAGCAATTTGATTCAGCAAGTCTTTCCGGCCGTCCAGTGTGTCTGCTATTATGACAGTATCGTCGGCACACTGAGCAAACGAGGTCAACCCACGCACGTGGGTTGAAAATTTGGGGCTGCCAGAACTCACACCGTGCTTTGCTATAGCATTTACGGTATGATTGTCTCAAACCATTTTAATTTAGCTGGGAGAAATCAGCAAGTCATTGGCTACCACAACATAACACAACAAGCCCAGTTTCATGTATTAACTTTTTGGGTCCGTGGTACTTCACGGTCTGGGCTACAATAACTCAGGGCCTGAATAGTTCTGCCATCTAGTAAAATCCAGGGATTTACACATGTGAATCCGATTATAGGCGGTAGTTGCCGAATGTCAAGTTTTGCACATATTCGGGCTTGCGGGTTCCTTTGGCTGTCGGTTGGAGCTTCATTTCTAGTTGTGATGTAGTTAGTGTCACGAGTGAAAAATATTAACGTGTTTATTGTATTTTCTAAATTATATGAAAGTAGAATGTGCGATATGTATATGAACAGTTTGGCTAAGATTTACTAACGTTACCATATTTATATTAAAATACTTGATTTTGTTTATATTTTTCACAGTTAAACATTTTCAAACGCGAGATTTTTGTTTTTTAAGCTTTCTTTTATGTAAGAGGTTATCCATTATAAACCTTATCGTCTTATATAAAATTTGACATTTATAATTTACAAATTGCATAAATATGTTTTGTTATGTTCATCACCTTGTTTATTGTGAATCTCTTTTAGTTTTTGAGTTATTTAGAATTGTTGCCAAGGGATAAAGCCTGCTTAGCTAAAAATTACACAAAATACAGGGGGTTTCATTTAAAGTAACAAAATACATGTACAAAGCCTAAGTATACTAATATCAAACACATGTTGTGGAGGGATATGTAACTAAAAAAGTGTGAAATTATAAAAGTTTTTCAATATCTAGTTCCTGAGATATAAACGGTTAAAGTTGGAAAAAAGGCTGTTTTCGGCTATGTTTTATCAATAAAAACTCGTAACACTTATCTAAAAAAAAAGTAAGTTACCATAAAATTAAAATGATAGAAGCTTATAGACAAACCCCATAATAATCTTATTTATGACAGTTCATTAGGTAATATACAGGGGCTAGTCAAAAACTTTTATTTTTTATACTGCTACGACTACCGAATTTTGAAAGCAAACATGTTGTTTTGAGCAGAAAATAATAGATTCAACCCATTTTTAAAGAAAAAAATAAGTTTTTAGTAGCTTCTTCTTTCTTAGATAATCACTTTTCTTTTAAAGGGCAATTTTTCTGGCAAATAAAATGGACAACATTTGATTGTACCTGTAATAACCCATTTTGTGAGTAACAAGAGTAATTTATTTAGTAAAAATAAGTTTTATTTTTTTTTTAAATACTAGTAAAGTTTTTTGGGGTTACTTTAAATCACTGTGGGTAACTTTGAGCAACTTGGAAAATTATATTTTGGGACTTTTTATGTATCTTAACTGTAAAGTAAAGTAAGTCCGACTGACTATACTACATCTCAGATCCTGAGTTCTGGTAGCCCAAAGGTAGGGCTCTCCCAGCCCAGATCATGAGTTACCACAACCCAGGCGCTGGGTTTTGGTAGCCCGACAGCAGGATTCTCCTAGCCCAGATCATGAGTCTGAGTCTGGCAACCCAAATGGCTAAAAAAATACATTCACTGTTTATGCATTTTTTGGGCTACCACAAAACACGAACCGTATTTCCCTGCAATCCCTTGGACTTGGTTCTAACAGACCAGAGGTCTGGGCCCAGCGGTCTGGGCTGTCCTCTATTGGCAACACGGCTGGGTCTAGGAAAACTCATATTTGAGTTCTCGTAGCCCACCATTTTTTTCAGTGCGTATCGTGGGTTGTTGATTTTTATGCCATTTTATTTATGGTCAGACCCTCATCGCAGTTATGAAATGCATTCTCTATTATTTTGTTACTATAGATATTAAACAACAGCGGCGACAATATACAACCTTGGCGCATACCTCTTTTTATTCGGACCTCTTCGCAAATTTCTGATCTGTCTGATTCCAGTATAAATTAGCGATTATCTTTAGATCTCAGGCATCTATACCAATTTCTTTTGGCGATTCCATGAGCTTTTCGTGTTGGACTCGATCAAGCGCTTTCTCATAATCTAAGAAAATGGCATATACTGACACCGACACATCCCTAGACTGCTGAACTAAGACTTAAATATCAAACAGTGCCTCTCTTATCCCGAACCCACCACGAAATCCAAACTGCGTGTCGCCCATAAAGGATTCGCATTTTCCATAAATTCTTATTAGGCTGATTAGGCGGTAATCACTACACTTCTTTGCTGAGTATTTTTTAGGCAGTATATCAAAGGTCGAATTTAGCCAATCATTAGGAATTTTACCGCTGCGATATATCAAGTTAAAAAGTTTAACAGCGTATTTACTGAATCTTCATTTTCTATTAGCTTTAAAACCTCAGTGTATACGTCGTCTTGCCGTACCGCTTTCCTGCTTTTAGCTGAAGATATTGTGTCTTATATTTCCTCTTATATCTATGCCTTGGTTTGAGAATTCTTCATGCTGTTTGGATCGGTTATCGGTAAAGAGATGTTCTATGTAGCTACACTATTCTTTTAGTTTTTCTTTGGTATCCGGTATGATTTTGCCCTGATTTTCCACAAGGATTCCAGCTTGTCTCCTATTATTACATACATACATATATACATAGATATATACATACATAATATTTATAAACGATTACTTGGCAGATCCGAAACTAATAAATACTTAAAAATAAATTAACATATAAAGGTCTTTATTTTTAAGGCAAGGAATGGTGATGCAGTTAACCGAGTAGGTACAAGTTATTAAAAATTGAACAGTTATCAACAGTTAATAAAAATATATCAAAACCGAAAAAAAATAAAATTAAATAGCGCACTACGCACAGGTACGTTAACTAATATAAAAAGAAAATACTACATACATACATAAAATATAAACACACTATTATTTGCAACTTTAAAAAAAAATAAGTAAACACTAGAAATCCTAAAAAAAGTTTCAAAAAAGTGAAAAAGACAATCTAGCAAAGCAGAGTACATTTCAGATTAGAAAACAAAAAAAAAAGAGTAGCTGTAGAATGTTAGAATAATGAGCTATAAATATATGTAAGTTCTTGCACCTGAAAAACAATATTTTTTATTTAATACACCATACTATTGCTACTAGTGGAATGCACTCCTAGACGTCATCGGGCAATTTTATTATTAAATTATATTTTAAAAGTAGTCTGCAGGAAATTTGCTGCTGCTAATTTTAAAACCTTATTGCTAAGTCGGCTCGTAAGATTAAAATCTAAGAACAAAATTAAACATAAAAAAATTTATAATGGAGATGTAATGTTAAAACACTTAAAACACGCTATGCCGAGGTGGGTTTTCTACAATTAAGTTATGTTTGTTTAATTGTTCAATTACTCATTGTCACAAGTTAAGTTCAAGTTTCTTTCGCCAATTTACTGAAAGCAAATAGTATAAGGGACTAATGTAGCGCCTTTTATCCCCAGGCGAAAACTTTATAGCCTGAGCAAAGAAAAGGTTACAAATGGTCGAGGGATGAAAAGACTCTTTAGTCATGTGGCTTATAAACTATTTTATGCACTTTAGAATAGGAAAAATCCAAGCTAATGAAAAAATAAAGAAAAAGTGATTAAATACAACACTAATTACAAAACTTAAAAAAATAAAGTGTAGTTTAAAACTCTGGTTTCAGGTATTAAAGTGGTACTTCAACTCTCTAGGTAATTTTAAGTGATTTTAAATCCCTAAGGGATTTTAAATTACTTTAAATCCCTTAAGAATTTTAAATGATTTTATGTACTTAAGGGATTAAATAAGTACGATTAATCTCTCTTTTTAGGCACTTTTAATCCCTAAGGGATTACAAAAAAATAATCCCTTGAAAATTGTAATTAAATTTATCGCCAAACAGCACTTGCTCTTGGCCAAGATTTCATTCTTAGCCCCCTTTCTTGTAGTAGTAGATTTTAACAATAGTCTTTTCCTAAAATGCATTTCAGTGTCATTACAAATATCAATATTTATAATATAAGGTAGTATTAAATTGTTGTTAAAGTCAGTTTACAAAATTTTTAGTGCACGGCTTTTAGTGCACTTAAAAAATATTGATAATATAAAACAAACATAATATACAAAATAAGGTTTAAAACTCGAATGAAAAGCTCTATATTTAATCTAGATTAATCATAATAAAAGACGTATAAGAAACCAGGAATATACTTACCTACATTAAAAAATAGTTTTCTTTGTAAGTAGCGTGAGATACTACTTATTTATTATTACATATTTTTTTCGCTATACAAAATATAAGCATGCCGAGGAGAATTAAGCATTCGACGTATTAAAATATTTTTGTGGTTTCTGAATTCTATTGTCGTTAAAACTTTTTGAAAAAGAGAGTTTTTAATTAAGGGGTTTTGGCCACCAAAAATGGTATGGTCAGTGTTGATCGGAAAGCCGAATATCTGGTACCTCGTCAAACATGGCTGTATTTTATTTTGATAAGTAGGTATGTAAGTAGGTATGTGCAGGGTGGGCAGTTTAATTGGAGCAAATTCGCTGCAGCTTCAGAAAATACGGATAAAACTCAAGAAAACGTCGATTGAGATTTCGTGGGCTTTTCTGTGATACTAAAAAAAATTCACTCCTTTTAGAGGGTGAAACACAACTTCTGTAATGTTGTAACCAGCTAAATACGAACAATTTCAAAACTTTTCAAATTATTTTATATTTAACAATTTTTGTTGAATTTTTCTTTCGAAAATTGTTTTTTAAAAAATAAAAATTATCTTTTAAGATAAAATAAAAAAAATGTAAAGACTATAGGCAAGGTGCCACAAGTACTATGATCATAAATCTCAATCATCGTGTTTTTGCGAAGCTGTAGCGAATTTCCTCCAGTAAAAGTCTCTACACTATATTAGATGTTACATTGCGTAGGTGTCGGTCCCCCCTCCTTCTTTTCGCGAGCCGACCTTGCACTGTTTCCTGTGCTTATGTCTACAAATTTTGTGCCCACGTTATCTACTAAGTTATTTAAAATAGTAGTTGGAGCACATACCACATCCTAGAGGTCAAAACCCCTGCAGATCATAAAAATATGATATACGCTTTTAAATACGGCCTCAGTTTTTTGCCATCCAAGTGCCACTAGAGGTTTCAAAATAACCCCCATACCAACGTGAAGGTCATTACGAAACCCCCAATAACACTTGTGAGGCGTCTTTGGTCAGGTGTTGCCACAGATTTCACAAGGAGACAAACTATGGCACTGCCACATCCAGGTATTCCACGTGGAGGCAGACGCTACACTCATACGAAATAGCAATATCCACTGCATCCTGACCCGACCGGCACCATCATGCCTAGGAGGGCCTTTTTTATTCTGGCTGCCCAGCTCTGATGCAATGCTTTTTTATGGACATGAAGAAAAAAATTGAAACTAACATTTTTGTTGCTAATGTGGACTTAGCCTGTGGCTGATATACCACGGTTTAATTAAATCATAAACAATGAATTATTTTATCTTTGCCCTTTTTGCTGTGATGTGTTTTTACAGATCATTTTATATATTTGTGAAAATGGTTTTATAAGAGCGGACCCTTTAAACATTTAATACCTAGTCACTTGACTTACCAGTTTTTTCAAATTTTTTAATTTATTTTCTATACTTTACAGTGTTTCTTAAAACCTTACTTACTTTGTTTTTTATATTTTTTTGAAATAATTTTTTTTTTAATTTTTTCTATACCTTCATCAAAATTTCAAAATTTTAAAATTCTCATTGATTTTTAAAAAATGCTCAAATATGCAGAATTTTGTTTTATTATTTTTGTATACTTTAAAACCATAAACCAATAAAACATTTTACTTGACTGCGATTTTTTGCGATATTCTGAGAAAAAGTACTAAATATTCCTATGTGCTCTCCCCTTCGTTGTTAAAAATTCTAATTGAATCTAGTGAGATAAATAATAATTTTAATAATTTAATCTCTCGATAACAGTCACAAATGCGAAAAACTTACATGAGACAAAATAATTTCTAAACTAAACATGTAATTTATGTATTAATTCGGAATCCATCAGCGGCGCACGACGTAAAAGTTTAGTGGGAAAAGAAGTTCACCTCTGAAAAAATATCTCCCTGTAGATTCTCACGATCAGTCAGTATTTTTGGATTACATAAGCTCTAAACAGTAGTCTGTTTCAAATTTGGTTCAAATATCTCAAAAACTGCAAGAGCTATGAAGAAAAAGCTAAAAAAACTGTGAAAATTCAATGTAAATCAGTAACTAAGTGTTTGAGGACATGTTCATGGAAAAAAATATTCTTATTTTGACCTGAAAAATTCATGCTCAAAATCTTTGCACTTAATTTTAAGACACTCTGTATACCTATAAGATTGACTAAATAGTGTTTTTCTTTATAACTGCAAGTTGAAAAGTTTGAAAGTTAAGATAAATGTCCAAAATTCCCTATACCTTGCTCCACTGTGCGACGTCCTACTCTGAAAGACGATCAAGTTTGCCGTAGCATGCGCAGTAGCGAGTAAAATATCGATCGGTCACGTGATGGTTTCGTCTAATAGCGTGATCTGAAATCACCCGAGTGACGTTTTTCCCAACTACTAGGTCTAATCGAGAGAACGGCTTCGATCAAAAATCATTGTTCGAGGCACCTCTGCGCGTGCCCATAATAGTTTGATGATTCTTCGATGCAAACCCAAAATCGGCACCCAGAGAACACGGCAGAGCGGCGGACGACGAGAAAGTCCCTACAAACACAATCATTGGCATTATCGACGCACTGCCGACGTTACTTACGTTGATTCGAATTTATACCGATAATTCGTGTTTGTAGGGCAAAATTTCTAGATTGGATAGCGGCAAAATTACTTTGTCTCATCAATATGGCAAAGTACAACGTTTTTTGTTAAAAAAAAAACACAAATTTTCCATTTACAAATTTAATATCTGAAAAAAAATCCTCCTTTTCGTTTAAATTTGATTAATTATTTACGTTTTCGTTCGGAAGCGGATTTCAGGTTTTAAATTTAATATTATATAAGCACCACAAAACTTCGATAGTGTTCTAATTAAGAACAAAACTTGACTGAACGAAAGATACACAAGTAGGGTAATAAAGTTTCGTTAATGAAAAGGCTACTTACTTTGGATAAAATTAAAAAAATAATTGCGAAATAATTAGCTTGCGGGTTATTAATTTTCTAGTATACATGTTACCGTTAAAACATTTAAGAGATGTGGATTTGCATAAGTGGGTAAAACTAGAGGCCCAGTATACGATTTTTGACAGTTATTGTTTTACCAAAGTTGAGCAACTGGATATGACAGTTGTTAGGGAAATGTTTAAAAACAAATTATGTGCGTTGGCAATGATAGTTGGTAACCCCTGACAATTTTTGATTAAGAAACGTCCGGTTTAAAAATGAAATTTTGCTCTATTAAAAACTGTAAAAACACGTGCCTTGATAAATTTTTATTGTTCCGTTGTCCAACGGAGAAATAAAAGTGGAAAGAAAACATGCATTTACCAAGCTGAAAAATTAATAAAAATAGACGAATTTGCGGGGTAAGTGAGATACAAGCAATAGGCAGAAACTTACGCATTTAGCATATACTTTGTTAATAAATAACACATATGTTTCCGTCTTTTATTGTAAGGAAAAGAGTAACAAAAAATATAAATTTTTAATATCTACCGTTGATATTCACTGTTTGTTTTTGGTTTTTTTTGTCATTGTTTGACATATTTTATTAACCAAAAAAAATCAATCTTTCAAAAACTGTCTGGGGAAATTATAAAAAGAAACAACAAAACATCAGTCCAGTTCATAAAATTCGTTTTACATGCAAATATGGAAAAAAAACTAGAAAGAGAGGAAAATATGAGTTGCCCACCTCTAGTAAAACAATAACTGTCAAAAATCGAATACAGGGCCTCCAGGTAAAACAACTCATAGAAATATTTAAATTTTGTAACCCTAAACAAATGATCTTTCGGATATTGCTATAACATATCTTGGCCTATCTGTAAACTACTAGTAAAGCTTGGCGGTCTAGGTATCCGTGATATTTCCACTTCATGTTTTTCAGCTTTCATTTCTTCAAATAAATTTTTTCTAATATTTCTTCCTTCAATTGTTCTGGGAGATATTCTAGATAGTCCTGATTTTGCTTTTCATGAGGCTTTACTCAACTGGTCATCTTTATGCAACAACCAAATTAACAATGAAAATCTTTTAAGACAAAAACAATTAGATTAGAATTTATGTTCCTTTTTTATCGAAAAAATTATTGAAGATACTACAAATCCTCTAGATAGAGCAAGATTATTAGTCATTAAAGAAGAAGAAAGTGGGGCCTGGTTGAATGCGTTCCCTTCCCTTCCCTGGACGATTCGTCATTCTGAATTTCAGCAGCTCTGAGAACAGACCAAAATATATGTAAACCACATATTTCCACTTGCGGCGAAAGACTAGACAAATTGGGTCTTCATGGCCTATATTGCCGTAAAAGCGCAGGTGGGTGGTCACGTCACAGCATGCTTAATGACATTTTAAAAAAAGCTTTTGCTTCTGCCCAAATAAACACAAGTTTGGAGCCTATAGGTATTTACAGAGTTGATGGAAGGAGGGCTGACGGGTTAACTTTGGTCTCTTGGAAGGCTGGAAGACAGCTCATTTGGGATGCTACTTGTAGCGACACTTTGGCAAATTCTTACATAAATTATTTCGGAAAGCAATAAAATTCATAATTATAAAGATTTCTTAAGTAAATACATTTTTGTTCCTTTTTGGACTTTTGGACTTTGGGGGGAACAAGCAAAAAAAATAATATCATGTTTCGGAAAAAGAATCCAAGCCGTAACGGGAGAGAAAAGATCAAATAGCTTTCTAAAACAACGAATCAGCATTGCCATTCAATTCGGAAATTTTTTCACTAAATTAAATTTTTATAGGGTTATGTATAATTTTGCGATTTTACTTCTGAGCTTTATTTATAAGTTATTAAATTTGTAACTTTTACGTATTTTATTATTAAAGAAAAAAGAAATAACACAATTAGAAATAAATTCCCAATTTCCATATGAGAGTTAAATTTTTGGCCATCTTCGCTATTTCTGCCACTAACTGGTTTTAGACATAGTCCATCCACCAGTCGGGCTTTTTACTATAACGAATCGATAGCAAAAAACAAGCTAAATATAATACACCGGAGTACCATAAGAATACATGGTGGGTGCGACTTGATGACTACATGCAAACACGTGTTTCACCCTTGTTAGGGATCCCCCAGTACTGATTAGCGTCGCTTACAATTATCTTTTTTATAAGAATTAATGAAATATAATTATTATTAATGCATATAGACAAAAATATAACGTCTTCAACTACTATTCATTATTTCAAATTCTCCGGACCCATTTTAATAAGACTGCTGACATTTATGTACAGAGACTAAATAGAACTGTCATTGTCACTGTCAAAAAACTGGTCTGATTGAATTTGGAATGAAGTGTAGAAGATAAAGGCTATTTTTTAAAACATAATCTTATATTACATTTAATCAAAAGTACAGTGATTTTGATTAAATAATTTATTTATGTATATCATTGATAAAATCGCAGTAGAAAATAATTTCTCCAAAATAGTAGGAACTTATCGGACATTATAGGTTGACTTTTATAAAGTCGGCACTATTTTTGACAGTTTCACACAAAGGTAAAGAATTAGTACATATTTTTAGGTATTTACACATCTGGGACGGCGCGAAGCATTTTTTGGTTGCTGTGGCTATCTAAAACCTACGCTTAGGCTATCCAGCCAGAACTTTTTGGATCTTGACGCTGTCACAATAATGTTGACTTAACATAATGTTGGTACCTACCTTTAATAGGGACTTAACGGTACGTAAAGTCGGCATAGCCTGACTTTAATTCTGACATTGTTACATTATGTCGACTTTTATAATGTTTGTACCTGCCTTTAATAAAGCACGGCATTAACTTTAATTTGTCCATTTTATGAAAGTATATGCCATACTGGCAGCCGCACGAGAGGAAGAATTAAGGACCGGAGCAGGGTCTACATATGCACGGACAGCCAGGCTGCCATAAAAGCACTTTATAAACCTACAATGCCAAAAGGACTGGTCCAGGAGTGCCCTCTAGGATCTAGCAGGGGAAAAAGAGGTTGAACTTGTCTGGGTTCCAGGACACATGGGGATCCCAGGTAACGAGATGACGGACGAGCTTGCAAGGAAAGGGTCAGCTCAAGCATACGTCAGACCGGAACCGTGTCTGGGTTTTACCAGAGGTCAAATGAAAACTACCACCAAGGAATGGACCACCACAAGACTAAGTCAGGAGTAGCAACACACAGGAGACGCCAGGCAGGCCAAGTAGCTCATCCAGGGCTTGAGCAAGACAGGAAGGGACTCGTTGCTGCACAGGAAATGTACAGAAATAGGACCCCTAATAAGAGTCTTCACTGGACACTGCGCGCTCCAAAAGCATCTGGCCAGGATGAAGTTAGTGCGGGACTCAACTTGCGGAGAGGAAGATGAATCCTCACACCACTTTCTTGCAAGATATCCGGCCTACAGAGGAATCAGAGAGGGAATTTTCCGAGAGGAAGTGTTCTTTTCCAAAGGACGGGAAGGTTCGACCGTGGTGAAGTGGGAGCATGAGGGGGGAACTCTGGGGGATGGCGAAAAGGGCTCGCGTAGAGCCTAGTCGCCGGGCCGGGAGTCCCCCCCCCTTATTCTACTACTACTGCTTATGGATGGCACAAGTTTGTATAACAAAAATGTCAGAAATGTTTTAAATCCCTAGTTTTCAGTAAATCGAATGCACTATTTTCTGGATTATTTTCCTTGTAAATTAAACTGAAATTTGAGTAAAACAGTTACACTGTATAATATTCAATTAATTGCCTCTATAAATTTTCCTATTTTCTTTCTATTGATTTTTCTATTATCTATGAATAATTTTCGATTACCCTTGCAAAATCCATTTGGTTACAAAGTATGCTATATTTCCAAATAAAACATCATATAAAGCATAGGATATAGGTTTGATATGAGTGGTGCAATTTACAGCTCCCTCCACTGAAACCTGAGATATTTATTGTGGCTAATTTTCCCCCTGCCCCACTCACCAGACCGGTCTGATGAGCACCCCCTAGGAAGGCAGTTTTCTTTTCCTAGAGGGATTTAGACCTAAACCCCTTTGTCGGGGCTAGGGATCTTTAACGTGCTCCACTATCAATATATGGATCACACGGGACCTTCCTCTTCACGTCCTCTCCGAGGGACGGTATCAGTAGACTACCTGCAAGACCCGGGGCTTGAATCCGACATCTCCTGCTTGAAAGTCGCGGCGTTAACCCCGACACCAAGCAGGCGCGGCTTATAAAGCATACACTTGATATTAAAGATTTCAAATTATGATTCCAACGTAACGTCACATTGTGCGAGAGAGATAGCAAGACCCTGCGCACTGGCAAACCGTGTTCGGTGTATCATGGTTTTGAAGGGGAAAATATTTGCTAGTCGCCTGTGCACATCAAACTCGGATTGATCACACAATTTGTAAAAGCAATAGAAATGACATGTGAGGCATTTCAATTATTAAAAACCAAATTTCCTCTTCTTAGGCTAAAATCAAGGAAAGAGTTTTTTAGGTCCCCAGACTAGAAAATTTTTCTAAGATACGACGTTTATTAAACACCTGAATTGAAAAGAAAAACGAGCCTGGTTTGCACTCCAAAACGTGTGTAAGAACTTTTTTCGGTAACCACAAAAGTGATCATTGTCGCTCAGGTCGAGGAATTGCTACAGAGCCATGGGATGTAACGTGTCACTTAAAGTGCACTTAGTTCACCCGCAGCTGGACTTCTTTCCTGAAAATTTCGGAGCAATCTTGGTTGAACATGGGGAACGCTAACATCGCTAAGCGGCTAAGCTGAAGAAGAGATTTTCATGCTCTGGCCTTTGGAACGAGAGAGTTGTACTTCAGGGTATAAAAGGAAAGCAAGCCTCAAATAAAGGCAAATCTCTTTTTATTTATTATTTTTTACAGCTAAAATAATTATTTTCATCACTTCAAATTAAATTAATTTTTCTATAAGATTATTATTATTATTATTAAAAAGTGATAAAAATAGAGCGCATGGACTCCCCCAAAAATGATGGGTGGTAGAAGAAAACGAGGATTCAGTATGTTATTTTACATAAGAATTAGTACGAATGGTGCCAGGGCTCGAGATTTTTTTTTATTGCAGACCAAAGTTTTTGTTCTTTGCGGGCAACGCCGCTAGTCGACCTCTAATCTATACTAATAAAAGAACGGTAGTCAACATAATCAACATCATTAACTATAGACGCACAGGTCAAACCACTTGACCTACAGTTACAAAAATTTAAGGACGTATTGGATTTGTGACGTAGGCGCTCACTGGGAAATGGTTTTTGAAAATATCACCCCTAAGGGGGTAAAAATAGGGTTTTAAAGAGGTTTTCTATATCTCGCAAACGAAAAGCCACAGAAGTCTGAAAGTTGATATGAAGATTCTACTAATAAAACACGTATTTTGGCATTTTTCAAAATTTCAACTGGGGGTGGAGAAATAGGGGTAATTCGATTTCGAAGGGGGTCAAGGGATCCTCTGTACCTCAGAAGAAAAAAGTCACAAAGGTTTAGAAATTGGTATTATAGACTCTACTAATAAAATAGATGGATACGTGTTTCAGCGTTTTTCTACCAACCACCTTTTAACAGGAGGGATTGTCCCCCATATCGAAAGAAGTTTTTTTTTTCTATTAATTTTTGAAATTTTTTACTCAAAATATGGATTATGGGTTATCAAATCGAAGAAAGTGGAGCCCAGAATAAAAACAATATATTTTTTTCAAAAATTCATGCATATTTTTATTACTTCCTTCTTAACGCCTATATTTGATAAAAAATGGGTGGTTTCAATTTTTTTAATTAATTCGGCCGCTAGCAACGCAGCGGGTGGAATGCTAGTGAGCTATAAGATAAAATGACGTGCAAATGGCTAAATTAGTTTGAAATTGCAATAGCGAATATTTTTAAGATATTGCATGTCTATTTCCGACGTGAAGACAATCCGAGTACATTTGAAGCCCTAAAAAATTATTTCCCTTTATTTTATTTTCAATTGGTTGATTGAATGCACGACACTGTCACTAATAAAGAACGGCTTGTCAGAATTCAAGCTAATAGATCTCTTATTTTATTTAATAATAGCTAGTTCAGCTTCATAATGCACTTTTAAATATTTTTTTTTTACTTTAAACTTCGAGCCAGGTAAAGTGTCCTGACTCAACAAACTTTGAAGTAGCCACGTTTCATTGTTATTTATTTATCTAACTGTGCCCGTGGGAGTCTTCTTTTTCGAATTCCGCGCCATTTTGTGGACGAGGCCAGTTTTAGATATTCGCCATAGCCTACAGTAGTTTAAAAGGCATCAGAATAAGTCCATTAAGTAAAAAATTACCAAAAAAAAGTTCACCAATTAAATAGTACACTTTTATTTGTAATGGTGTGGTATTTAATATAACGAATAAGTTATAGGTACCTCAAAGTATTGAAGAAACATCCAGGATTTTATTTTTTGGTGGGGTAAAAATTTTCAAAAAAGAAATGCTTTTAAATATATCAATTTTGGATAAATAAATTAATAATAAGCGTGGTTTATAAGGACAAAATTATATCAATTGTACGCACTAATTACAAGTTTTTATTTAAATTCACCTCTATGTATGTATGCTTGTATGTTCGGGTCAAATCTTGCAACTCAATTTTGACTAACTTCTGGGTGTCCGATTGAATCCAAATTTGGTATGATATTATAGTTCCGGTGACAATACAATAATATGGCATTATTAGGCACCCGATCCCCCCCTACGAGAGGAATGGAGGAGAGAAAACACTTTTTACATGTTTTTAGGGGTAAGGAATACGAATTTTTGATCAGATTTTGAAAATTAAATGATTTTTGGTCATGTTTCGCAAACCAATTTTAACTGACTTATACTTTTTTTTTTTCAAATTTGGTATGTGTTTATACTTCCGGTCATAATACAATAACATGGTATTATTAGGTATCCACCTCCCCCTAAGGAGGGAATTGGAGAGGAAAGTAGATTTAGTTTATTCGATTTCAAACAAAATGGGCATACAGGGGTTTTCAGGAAAGGGGATTATGAATTTTTGATCAGATTTGATAATGTTAATATGGCGGATTCAAAATGGTCGATTTAGGATAGTATATATTATACTTTTATAAAATATATATATTTTGCATAATGTTCTGTCTTATTATACTGCCTTGTAGTTTTTCAAATTTTAATATCAATATCATGTAACTATTTTATATATATACTTCCAACATTAAAAATACCACTATTTTTGAACAAAACCCACGCGTTTTGAACACGATTAGAGTTTTGACAAGTTTTTTTTTCGTATATACAATCATAAAAGCTTGGTTATCTCACCCACCGAATAAACTATCGAATCCATTCTTTTATTTCATTCATTTTCGATACGATCCACTTTTTTACGACAGCTAGATTCCGATAAGATCCCAGAACAAGGCGTATTGAACTGAGGCAGGATCAATGAAAAAAAACTTGGATTCGCTTTTCTATTCATGTCTTTACGATAGTTTTAAAATTGAATCGTATTGAATTTAGTTCTTCATGAGTAATTAATTAAGACATTGAATTCACTATATGGCGCCATTTTATTGAGTATAGTTTATTACTTAGGTTTTTAAGTACTGGGACTTTCAGAACTTGGTATCTTACTCTTGAATACGCCGCGCAATCTCCCACCAGATGCAAAGATATTTCTTCTGTCTGGTCCTCAGTCGAGACCCATCATGGTGTCGTTCTCCACACCAGCCATTTGTCATTTGCTTCTGAATGTACTAAAGGAGTCCTAACCTACTTAGGAAAGTGTTACTCTATTTTAAAATTTCAAAATCTTTCATAAGCAGTATTACTATGCTGGAGCGAAAATAGATCTAATATTGGCTAATTTGGCAACAAAATGTGTGCCGATTTTTACTTAGATTTAGAGGCGAGTGTGAAACTTTAATGTAGCTCTTTTTTACCAAGTATTTTTCCTTTCTAGTTAGACATGACGCGGTAATCACAAATTACCTATTTTCCACCTAAATTTTTGATGATGATAATATATAAATATTTTTGTCAGGTCAAACATCGATCGGCCGCCATATTTTTGTTATATTGATTTTAGTAGTTTTGTTAATTCACAAGCAAAAAGAAAACAAAATCATTTTTTTGTAATCCACTGTTTCAAAGTGTCCCAAAGCTTTTTAAAACATTGCGTGGCATTTTGGGGAATTTTGAAGCATTATTTCGATGCATTTCGGGGGTATTTAAAGGCGTTCTATGCATTTTAAGGCAATTTATGGCATAGTGAGGTATTTTTAGCAGAAAAATCTGGTAAAAAATGCCATTTTGTACACGAAATGAAAACCCAATCACCCCTCGATCTATACTCTTGTTTTGAAGGCAAGCTCCATCAGCTCCTAAGTGGCTTATACTACGGAAAAATGATAATTTTTTTCAAAAATTATATTTCTTTTTTGAATATTTGAGAATCAACAGTTTTAAATTTTTCGTAAAAAGATTTAAAAAAAACAAACCTGTTTAAAAAAAACTAAGTGATTTGTCCGTAATAACGAGAATCCTCCATATTATAGCCTAAAAGATCTATGTATAAAACTTTCACGCATGTGGCTGAGAGATTTAAAAAATACCAAGCAAAAAAGCCGTATGTTTAATAAATTGTGTAACATACATCGTTTTTGCTTAGTAATCACCAACTGACTCTGCCAGACTTACATATTCGAGCGTATGTTTGAATTTAAGTTGTAACGTATTATATATGTAATTAATTTATTTCTATAAAATTTACAATTATTAATAACAAAAATACCCATGACTTAGAGATAGAAATAAATAGAGACACTCACTAAAGTCTCTATGATGCTTGTGCGTGATGTAAGTTAATAATTCTTAACTACTTATGCTTGATTTGATTTGATTTGATTTGATTTGTCTCAACAGCAAGTTTAGGTCTGGAAATCCCTGCAGCTTCTTAGCTTATTGTATTTCTTGCTGTGTGCCTTCCTAATCTAAGAGGTTTGACGACCTCGCGAGGAGTAGCAGCCCATTTATTAGGTTTCTCTGGCAGTTAGCTTCTCTGATAAAGTCGTCCTCCAGAAGGTTTTGTGTTCAATGCAGAAGATTAGTGCTGGGCACTCAAATATGATGTGAGCGGCAGATTCGCCATTCCCATCACATAGTCTGCAGGTGGGTTCATCTCTATAGATTTCCATCCTGTGCAGATTTCACAGTTGAGTGGTGCTGAAGGGGATGCCACCATTCTTTTGCTGTGGTTTTGCCCCAATATTGAATGCCAGTGGTTTCGATGTTCTTTGTGCACCCATCTCTTGATATAGCCACGTATCGAGTTTTTTGGAATTCCAAATACAGGTTCAGGTCCTATAAATGATCTTTCTTATCCTTTTCTTACTAAATAATCCGCGGGTTTATTGCCTGCTACCCTGCCGCGGCACCCAAGCAAAGGTGACTCTCTTGTATTTCGCTATGGTTAAGAGGGTTTGAAGGCAGTTTCACACTAATTTTGAGTGAATATGTTGGCATGTCAGAGCTTTAATAGCTGCTTGCTGTCTGAAAAGATTGTTATATCTTTGTTGAGATATCTTCTTCTCAGGTTTTCCCGCAGACAAGTCTCTATGGTATGTATTTCAGCTTGGAATACTGTGGTATGTTTCCCCAGAGATGCAAACCAATTTGATCTTGGGCCTAGGCCATATACTCCCGCTCCTGATCCACTGTCCATCTTGGATCCATCGATATACCATACCAATTTTCCTGACTGGATTAGTGATTTCTCCGTCTTGGTTTCCCAGTCTGAAACGGCTTTTTCGTGTTGATTTGCGGAGTCATAATGTCACTCCTCATCTCCAGCAGCGAGTTGGTGACAATGCTCGCAATCTTGGTATATCCCAAATGGTTATCATACCAGTTGTCATTGCATTTTAGTCTGTATGCTCCCATTCTTGCCTCCGCTTTGATGACAATGTCAAGTGGTGGGAGCTTTAGAATGGTCTCCATAGCAGCGGTTGGTATGGTGCTCATTGTTCCCATTATGCAAATACATGTAAGTCGCTGGAGTTTGGAGAGCTCCAGTTTTGCCGTGCTTTGTTCAGTCTTCAGCCACCATACTCTGGCGCCGTAGGTTATTTTGGGTTTTACCACCATCGTGTATATTTGTCGTTTATGACAACTATATTTTGTAAAAAATTATGCTTCATATTCAAATTATTGGGGATTTAATTCAGGTTAATTTATTCGAATTTTTAAACGTTGTTTTCTCAAAAGTGAGAAATCATGACAAATGGTGTTTTTCCGTAGGACAGCAATATAATAGTTTTCAAATATAGACCGCACTTTTCATTACGGTCAATAGAATAGATACCACTCTTTGACCCGATTGGATTGGATAAGTTGGAGTTAGTTCGTCCTCGTAGTTCAGAAGTTTGGTTATTTAGTTGTTACTTTTTTCTGTTTTGGAAGCTATTTTATTTTGTTTTTTATTTTTCCAAGGCATTTTTAATTTGTTATTTAGAAGAAAAGACTTGTTGTGCATACTATATGTAATAAATCTGATTGCAAATTTAGAACTATAAGGTGCCTCACTTTCTTGTTTTTTTTCATTATTGATTGATTGATTTCATTGATGAGCCTTTTCACTAAAAAAACGCATAAATGCAGCTACCTATGACAAAAATAATATAAGTAATATCACAGGGTATTTAATTAGGGCCAGAAGAAAAGAAATGATGAACAAATACAATATTTATGACAAAAATTTATGCAAAAATAATATAACCTCAAATGAAACTCATCAAAAAAATCAATAAAGAAATCAGGCTGATATCCTTGAGGGGTCATCAGGTATGCGGAGCAAACAAATTACTAGACCGTGTTTATTCCAGAGACCGTGACTTTTCATGGGGTATAAAACTTTTGATCATGTAAATCGGTTTCAATAATCAAAGGTTAAACCACAGTCTTTAAACTCTTAGGAATAAGATTTTAACTGACTCCACTTTTACATTTTAGTGGGCTATGATAGTGGCTGTCTGCATTGCACCCCTTCGTGTTGTTGCTCTTCCTTGAGTTATGGCAATACTTGCCTTTTTCACGTTTCAGCTTTTTATACCAAAAAGGTTTGCAAATTTAGCACGTAGATATAGATACTATGGTTTTACTTTAATTTAATCAATTTTAAGGGGCATCGTCATAATAACGACTAGTCAAAAATGTGTATCCGAAGTTATTTTTGATGCTATACCTATTCATATTGACCTCTTATATTTTTATGTTAATGCCTGAGTCACAGTTTCACTTCTTCGAGCTCACTTCTATTTCTCTCTTCGTCTTTTAGAGAAAGAGGGAAATATATTTTCTATTGCTATCTCACTCTTTTCGATAAAGAGAGAAATAGAAGTAGCGGCTAGTAGTGAAACTGTGGATCAGGTATAATAGTGAAAATAACTAATAATTTGCTATAGTACTACACCAATTATTGGATTTAATTTGTGATAAAATATAGGGAGCTGTGTGTAATTAAACTCCGATAAAGATAAATATCAATCACCAATTTGTATTTTTAGACATTTTATGAATCAAAATCAAAGAATTAATGAATAATAATTTGTCTTATTACAAGGAGTGGACTAAGATTATCTAATTAGCCAACTGTTCGAAGAATATAGAACTAAAGGGTGCTAAGCTATTACAATTTGATGTTAGCTCAATAATATACTCCTTCTAAGCTTATTCTTTAAAAAACCTCTCAAAGCTTTAAAAAAATAGATGCAAATCTTCCATTTTTTTAAACGTACCGGTTTCGTCACCTAGAGCTCATTTTCAGTTCAGAATTGATAATTTTTGTATACCTACTATAATATGATTTTACGAACATATTGTTGTATTGCATAAGTAAGCACCACAGTTTATGTGTGTAATACAGTTTTATTTTTAAGTTTTACCATCAATACACTAACCTTAAATAGGGACATCCAAAATATGTTGACGCCAACATAAACAAAGCTATATCACGAAACATATGTCTTCATCAAGCAGTGGCCATCTTTTCAAGTACAAGCTTTTATAAAATATATAGTGCACTAAAAAGTAGTAAATAATTTTTAGCATTCTGATATCATAATAATAAAAGCGATGAGGGAATATAGGAGCTACTCGATAAATTTATATTATTGATTATATTATGATTGTTCGCAAGAATCTGAGTTCACTACAAAGAAAGAAGTGCAAGGGTAAGTAAATCCCTTGGCCCAAGCTACCCCAACATTTCTCTGATATACGTATGGACATATTTTAATTTTGAGGATTGTACTCCAATCTGATAAAAAATTCATAATTCTCTATCCCCTTCCCTAAAAACTCCTGTATGCCAATTTTGATTTAAATCTACTTCTCTAGTTAGAGGGAAGTGGGTACCTGATAATGCCATATTATGTATTGTCACCGGAACTATAAACGTATACCAAATCAGAATCCACCATATTAAGTTTTCAAAATCTGATCAAAAATTCGTATCCCTTATCCCTAAAAATCTCCGTATACCAAATTTGGTTGAAATCGTAAAAACTTGATCGTTTTCCTTTCTCCACTTCCCTCGTAGGGGGGAGGGGATTCCTAATAATACCATATTATTGTATTGTCAGCGGAACTATAATCGCATACCAAATTTGAATTCAATCGGACATCTAGAAGTTAGTCAAAATTGAGTTGCAAGATTTGACACGAACTCACACTACTTATATGTATTTAATTTGCACAAAATATATAAAATTTAATTAATACTTAAATTTTCACGGTTCTATAATGGAATAATATGGGTATTCTTTTGAACTAAAAGGCAGTTTTAATTATAATTATTAAACATTAGTTTACCAATATTGGTATGGTTCTTTCCTAATAAATTATTCTTACTGATTTTTCCTTAGTTAACATCGGCAATGTGGAGCATTCAGCAATGGCCCTTATCTGATTCATATAGTTGCTCACGTAGTGATTCGTAGTTTTTATCTTGTTGACAATTAATATTGATGTAATGTATAATAGAAATTGTTTTGTGAAGTGGTTTTTAAGCATTAAGCAATAAAGCTTAATTTATCCTTCTGTCGTTAGCTTCTAATTTCGTCATTTGAGTTGATTTTTTTATGTTTTTTGTTAGGCGTTATTCTCACAAATAAACCATTTACTTTATCTAAAATAGATATTTTTGCCACTGGCGAGTAGAAAAGATAAAAAAACTCAATTCTTGGAGAATACAATCGTCAACGGCAGGTATAAATAAGATAACTTATTAAAAATAATATAATTTAGTAATAAGATATATTAGGAGTGGCGGTTAACTTATTTACAAAAAGAAACAAATTAGTTATATTCTTCTTTTTTTTCTTTAATCGTAATTTTGAGGGAAGATAAGATTATACAAAAAATAATAAGGATCTATTGGAATTTTTTTACTTCTGGCCAGTATTAAGGCTGGGCAGTATTTTGACACTATTGACATATAGGCATACGTAGAAATCATCAGATTTATGCCTGCCGTAATAATGTTACATACCCGCCTTTCGTTAAAATAGAATAAAGTCTGTGTTTATTTTTAAATTTAGAAAAATATAACTTGAAAATCCAACAGTAATCAGAGCCTGTATTCTTGGCGCCCGTGCCCGTAAATGTGAACAAATTTCTCACTTCTCACCTCCTTTGAACTATGTGAAAAGTAAGAGAGGCAAATACTCGCCGATCGCTACTCACCTCACAGGCCGTCAAGAATACGGGCCCTGAACTGAATTAAATTATACCCAATCAACACCTTCTTAACTAAAAAGCCAGTTAACTCCTACCGTCTCAGTGTTCTTTTGCCTACTATTGCTGCCATTTTTATAACCAAATTGAGAAGTAAATCATGGATTTTCTGTCAGTTTGGTGTCAATATGGCACCGATCATTGACCAAAGGATACTAAAACGAAAATGAGTTAACTGGCTTTTTAGTTGAGAATGGTGTTGACCCAATAAAGTAAACTCAAGTGTTTACCAAAACACTTGCAGGGCAAAAATTTTTGTTTTTATTTAATTTTTTGTGAATTAATAGACCTTTTTTTCTAACAATAAATAAATAAAATCTAAATAAACAAAAACGGCAAAAAGTACGTTTTTAAAAAAGTTAAGGTTAGAAATACTGCCAGTCGCAGATCCGCTATTCCAATAACTGGCATGTTACAGATACCTAATTTAAGTCCGTATTTCAATATAAGCCATGCATATAATAAATCTCCTCTTGGTCTATTTGTACAAACACCAACAAAAGCCAAAATTTTAAAAATATAAGAAAAAGTCCTAGATTCGAAGTTTTATTTGAATATTTTTTATAAAAATATACATATAAACACATACATATACAAATACAAATACAGAATAGTTTGTAAAACATTGTTTATTGTAATATTATATTATATTTTCAAGCTTGGTTACAAGTTACATTAAAAATCTCAAAAATATGTTTTATATTTTTCTCCATATCATATCAGTTTTCTTGTTATTTTGCCTGTGAGGCACGTTTTTCTTCGCCCATTCTCGTTATTGGATGAGCTGTTTCCACTCAGGGGTTTATAAAAACACTATTCTTAATTTTAATAATTTAATTTAATAATTAATAATTATATTTATGTTTTGTTTCCAAACAGAAATTTATCTTTTTTTCGTATTTCTTTGTTTTAATGCTTGATTACGCTCAGCCCGCCGCAACCGCCATTTTTTATTTTTTGGCCTGATTCAGGAAGTTCCAATAACAATAAGGTATTTTTATAACCAAGGCTGCCTTAAGATCATGTTATTAATAAATGCAAAGGCGGCTCAAGTATTAATATTAAATAGAGATACACTAAGTTTATCGCTTTAAATTTATTAGAATAAAACATGCTCCAGAAACACCACAAATCGTTATATACTTCTTATATGCTTAAAACACCGGCATAGGCAGGAGGGCCTAGGTGCTACCAAAAGTTAAATTTTAAAGGTTATGAATTGGTTATCTGGGGAACTTGAATAACAGAATATTCTTATACCCTGAAACCTCAAGCCCCCAGGTATATGTCTGAGCCGCAAGCAAAAATATTGGCTTGGTATATATATATATATATATATATCTATATCAGATATAAGCTCTGAAATATCTCACCAAAACAACTACAATTTTCATAAAGGGAACGTTTCACTATTATATTCTTATTCAGTAGACACTGAAAAAACTTTTCTACAAAGTAGGTCCAGAATGCATGTAAAAATCTATGAACTCTATGACAGGTGCGTTCTACGTCACATGCCCCGCATAGTCTGTAAAAACTTATCCTCCGAGGTTTTCAAGAGAAATCATAGCATACATGCAACCAAAATCAATGTTGCATAAAATTTACAGAAAAACCTACGATAATTCAGTTTTATCTGATTTTGAAGCTTTGCGTTAAAAAACTTACTTTGGACTGAGTTAACTCTACAAAAAAGTTTTGGTCTTAGGTGCTTTCAGGAAAAGAAACGCAGGGAGTTCCTAACTTAAAGAATTACAACGAAAAGAAGATCGATTTTCTCGATCAAATTCTAAACTCTTACGCTGATTTTTTTGAAACAATCTTTAACTGTATCTTATTCTCAATATACTTCGGTTTCTAACACGCAACTGTTGCTTGAAGATGGTAGAGAACGTTGAACTTTTAGAGTAAACTAGAGTTAAATTCCATTGTTTTTATTTTTTACTTGTTCACAACGTTTCGAATGCTTATGTATCTGATATGGCCATCAGGTGAATACTAACAAAAACTAAGCCTACCTAATCTTATACACTAGTATGTGTTCAGCGAATCATAAAGTTAACACTTGTTTGGCTCCGCCCGGCCCTTTCGCAGTTGAAACCTGTTACTTCCGAAAAATATGAGTTTCCAAATATCCTTGATGGTGACGCCCTGTTGAGAAAATACATTATGGTTCCTAGCTTACCGTTGCTGGAAAAATCAACATAATATGAAATGGAAAGAGGCGAAGATCGTCGCCAAGGAGGAAATTCTTTTCAAACGGAAGTTCAAAGAAACAGCATTCATACAGAGGAACCAGAATGTAATTTCTCAACTGAGCACCACTATCAAGGATATTTGGAAACTCATACTTTTCGGATGTAATAGATTTCAACTGCGAGAGGGCGGAGCCAACCACGTGGAAACTTCATGGTTCACTGAACATAGGTTAGTTTTATGGTTCACTGAACACAAGCTAGAATATAAGATTAGGTAGTCTTCGTTTTTACTAGTATTCACCTGATGACGACTGCAGATACATAAGCATTCGAACTCTGGTTTACTCTCACGTACATTTAAGTTTTTAATTTGTATTGTATTTGAAGGTGAAATCTCTTTAAAAATCTGAAGCCTTAAATGACAACTGGTTTCGACCTTTGTCCCTCTTTTATCATGAAATCTGCAGGAGTATGATCGCTCAAACTTTTTGTCACATATTTAACTTATTTGAAAATTTCTAACGTGAATCTTGTATTTAAAAAAGCTGCAAAATCTGAAATATAACAATCTTTAATTTCAAATTGTCACTATACGGCCAAATCTATCCGTCTGTCAAAAACTTACTTAGGGCCGTTCCACAGTAAGTAACCTACTTATTTTTACTATAGCTAACTCAATTGACATCCACCGATAAGCTGACATTATTTACACAGATATTTCTATAGCTCTATAGCCTTTAACAAGGTTGACCACTCGATACTACTAAAGAAACTGGAAAGTATTGGCTTTACCACTCCTCTTGTCAATATTTTAAAATTTTCAATTAGCAATAGAGCAATTTTCTTAATATTTTATAATTAATTTTTGTTATTACTTAGGTGCTTATCTGTATTACTATAGTTTTTTCCACCCTTTAATTGGGCGTTGGTAAAAATAGATAATACCTGTTTATAAAAGGAAGAATATCTAAGTCGTTTTGCATATCCAAAAAAATATTTACATGAAATTTTCTGTAAGTCTAATTTACTAATATCTGTCACTGATATCAATGTTACTCGGGTTTGATTAAACCTATTTGTCTTAACAAGGGCGAGAATCTTCGTCTGTGCACGATTACAGAAGGCCCTGATTTATGTAAGCAGATTTTTGAAGTGTAAAATGAATACCTAGATTTTTGTGTATTTATATATAATTTTTTTTTTATAAATTTGGAGAGAATCTTAAGTAATGTCTGAGTTATGAGAAATAATATTTTCTAAATATTATCATGAAGAGGCCGACAGACTGGCTAGACAAGAATCATCAACCGATCCGGTAGGTCCGGAACCTATACTAGGTATTTTGGCATGCCAAGTTATAGCGGTGAGGTGAGCGTCAAAAAAACAAAGTCCTTGCTCCATCTATGTAGGAAGGATGTGAGACTAGCAACAGTGCTCCTAACAGCACACTGTCGCCTTAACAAGCACCTAGAGATGCTGGAAATCACCGAAGACTCAGAGTTTCATGACCTGCTGGAGTGTCCAGCACTGGACAGGTTAAGACAGTCGCACCTTGGAAAATATCTGCTGGCCCCAGGCGATGTAAGAGGGTTGCAGCCCTGAAAAATCTGTTCTTTTGCAAAAGAGGCAGGCTTTCAGGGCTAAATCATGGATAGTGGGCTTGCAACGGGCCCAGCAAGGTGGCCTACGTATATGGAAATTGTCCCACCCGCATTTCTACATTTATTAATTCAAATTTTACCATTCTAATACCGGATTATTTTTATCAAAACCAGCCTTATACAAGAACCTGCGTTAGCAAACAATGCTAAAATGGCTCGGCATTGGCGCGATTCTAATTTACCTTTTGCTGGCTCTGAAATGGTACATGGTGATGGCTATTAGAGATGTTCGCCTGGGCTGTGCAGTGCTGATTTACAGCGTCGTAAGATCCAATACTGGCTAGCTAACACTATTACTTCACATATCGGGTTAATTCGGACAGCATCTGATGAAAAAATTCGTAAATATAGGGCACACGCCAATTTTTTGATACTACTTTATAAGACATCCCAGGGATATTCGGAACGCCTCATAGCCGTGTATACGTACAACAGGACTTCTATAGACATCATGCGTTCATAGGACATCCCAAGAGATCCTGGTTGTCAAAAGAGGATAATCTTTCATAGAAGTATCACCATCATGTTCATAGATTTCTTGATAATAATTGTCAAGTTCACAGTTTTAACAACTTTTGCTGTCTATATGTATAATAATATTATTTACCATAGGGGGCAAATATTAAAACTAGCACCATATACCTACACTTCAATGACCCATACAACTCACTCTAAAGGCAGGAAAATTTATCAACTGAACGTTACTGGCGTCACTTTTTTGACCAATACCTACACCCTAGAAAATAGAGCAGTTGGTTGGCTCATACCTATTAATTGGCCTGGCTCAGTCATACTACGCAGTTCCACCGTTGGCGAGACTGCAGCGGAACGGCATGTCTCAAAAGTTTTTTTTAATATTCAAAATGGGGGTGCAGCTGGTGCATAGAGAAAAATTAAAAGCAACTATGCCAAAATTAAGAACTAATTTCGAACTCCTATTATAACCAAAAAGAATTTCGAAAAACCCACTGGTAACGAGGTTTTTTTTTAAATATGGTGGGGGATGCATGCTAATGTCAAGCCATACCCCCCCCCCAAAAGATATTCGAGTTTTGATATTGTAATTTTGAACTAATTTCGAGCTAATTTTGAACCACTTTTAAAAAGAACCCCGCACAGCGGCCCATGTAACCTAGACATCGGGCGATTTTGGAATTTTTTTGATATGTTATAGGTTCGGAGAAAAGCTTTAAAAATGTACGCCTTAAAAGTTGGTGAGGAATTTAGTTAGCGGCGTATCAAAGAAGAAACTATTAAAATACTGTTTATTTTTTCAATTTGACTGGAATTCGCCTTGAAGCCGTTTTATAATTTTGATATTTGCTAGCTGTTACGTGTCAGTTATCAATTGTGGCGTAGTGGCGTAATGTAAAATATATTGACATTTTTGTTTTTTTCTGTTTTTTTTTCAATGAATTTAACCCAAAAAAAGATGGCTGTTACGAAAACACGTCCTTTTATGTTATAATATTGCCTTTTTTTTCTAAACGGATACATCCACCAACTTCTCTTCATTTATTCACCCACAGTACGCATATCTTCATGTATAAAGTATCTTCCCCGACCTTGATTGCTTGCCCGAACTCCGCTCTGCGGCTTAAGGATCATCGGCAGTCGCGTTCGAAAAAAATACAATTTTCCTACGACCGCACACGAAAGTAACCAAATCTGCACTCTATAACGCCTCAGAAAGTTTTATATTTCACACGCATATCAATTTTATTTTCGTCTCTAAAGTCGAAAATGTTTTCTTCTCTAATGACGAAAATTAATGACAGCAAACAATCCAAACAATGTAGGTATCTAGTAGGCTATGATTTGTAGAAGCGTCGGAAATAGCCTGACATCATTTTCGTCCCTAGAGAAGAAAATACTTTCTTCTCTTGAGATGAAAATGAACAAAATTTAATAATAATAAAAAATACGAATTAAATCCTAAAGTGGTCATAGGAAAAATAGCGTACACAACTCGATAGAAAGGAACTTTCTTACACTCGCGTGTTGTTTCACTCAGCTAGCGTCTCGTTCACAACGCTCGTGTAAAATATCTTACTTTCTTCTCTCGTTATGTAATATACTATTTTCGCATTAGTTAGAATAATAACAATTACTTGCTTTAGATATTCTTGAAACTTGCCGCCTTAAGTTTCATAAAAAACATAATTTAGGGGTCGCCCTACGCTACTGTGTTGGAGTATTTATTTTGAAGAAAAATAGTAGATAAGTAATATTATATTATTAAAGCACATAGTTTTAATTAATAAGTTCAGTTATCAAATAAAATATTAGTAAGTAAGGGTGTTATTTTAATATTTGGATGTTACACCACTGATTTATCATTTTATAAAATATATAAAAAACTATAAAATAACACAAAATACATACATAATATCGTTGAATTGGTGCGGTGCGCCACTGACCCATCCTGTCAGAAAACATTGCGAAAAAATCTACAAATGTACATTTACACTAACCTTTAAAAAAGAAGTAAATACTTGCATGTTTTCTTCGGAAAATAATATTTCACAATGATATTTTATCCCACATTTGGTACGCCGCTGTAGCCAAACCAAATATCTCACCAACTTTAATGTTGCATTTTTTGAAAGCCCTTGTCCAGACCTACAACACATCAAAAAAATTTCAAAATCGCCCAATGTCTGGATTACATGGACCGGTTTGCGGGAATATTTTTAACCACACTCTTTCCTGTTTTTTTTTAATATTCAAAATGGGAGGTGGAGCCGGAGTTTAAGCTAAAAAAGGCAAAAGGGAGTGTGGTTCAAAATTTTTAAGAAAGGTTCAAAATTAGTTCAAGATTATTTCAAAATTATAAGCATATCAAAAATCGAATACCTTTTTGGGGGGGGGGGGGTGTTACTAGTGGGTTTTTCAAAATTCTTTTTGGGTATATTAGGAGTTCGAAATCAGTTCTTAATTTTGGGATAGTTGTTTTTAATTTTCCTCTACGCTTTAAATGAGGAGGGTGTAACTTGACGGCCGGCTGCACCTCCCATTTTAAATATTAAAAAAACCAGGAAAGAGTGTGGTTCAAAACTTTTAAAAGTGGTTCAAAATTAGCTCGAAATTGGTTCGAAATTATAAGCATATCAAAACTCGGTGTGCCAAACCATTGCGGCTAGCCAAAATGGACCCGGTATTGGTCCAATACAAGTAAACCGGTGCAAGCGTTGTCCATGCAGGCCCACTTTGGCGCCAACAATGAGTGTTTGCTAAGACGTATTTTAATTTGTTAGCGCGTCTTCAGACCGGCTAACAACTTGTTAAGTAGCAGAAACTTTACTTCAAGACCTGTTTTGTCGGACTCAAATCATCGACCATCACAATTAATGTAAGTGGCAGAAGTAAACACACGTGCAACGAATCAAAATACGTGTGTTTAATGAAGTTACCAAAAATCCGTCTGGTTTATGGGCAAGTATCGCACGCAGTTAAGCTGGAGAGTTGAAAACACAATACTAATTGAAGAATACAGAAATTCTAACCTCACTTCTTCTTGCAATTTTTGTTAACGAGATACAAATTACACAATATTGAATACCAAAAAATTGGTATTATGGTCGCGATTCTTCAAAAACGACAGAAAATCTCACCCGTCATAATTCAGGATAGTGGCGATTTTTACTTATTGCCTCACTTTAAATAAAAACACAGCCTCCTTAATGTTTAGTCTAACGTTGTAAGAGAAATGTCGTCATTTTTTTAATGACGTTTTCTAAATTTAATATTTTAATTTAAAGATATTCTGTAGGACTAGTTTTACGGCGGATCAAAATTGCTACTAATTGTACAAATAAACCTCAAAAAGTGTCGAAAATTCTCACCGTGTAAAAGGAAAGACAGAATTTTCTGAACACTGACAGCTACATATTCCATGGCTATCTATGGTTTTGTATGTTAAAAGTTTTAAAGGTTTGTTTACACACAAAAATAAGCTTAATAAAACACATTTTTAAATTAAAAAGGGGTTTTTTAACTGCTTACAGAAATTAAAATTGACATATTTTTTATTTACTGGAACATTATTAAGAAACTAAACTTTAGGATCAATAATTAAGCCTAGATTTCTGACGTATTTTTCTTCACTTGCAAGCACGTTGTTGTTAATTTTAACAATAAAGTTTAGCGAAACCAAATTTAAATGATTTTTTGATCCAAATATCATGAATTTGCATTTGTTAGCATTGAGTTTTACACAGTTTCTTCCGATAACCTGTATATAAGGTCAAGATCGGAGTTTAAAAGACTATTAGCACGTCGAAGATCCTTAGCGTCAAACTCAATGTAAACTTCGGTATCATCAGCATAAGACTGAGATTTGAATGCTCGAATTATGTCCGCTAGGTAAATGTTAAAAGGCAAAGGCCCTAGTATGGACCCTTGTGGTACACACAGACAAATAACTATCAAAAAAGCAAAAAAGCTTTCGAAAAGTCCAGGAGCACCAGTGCCATAACTTTTTTTTGTCTAAACTAGTAAAAATATTATCTATAACTCTAGTTAGGGCAGTAGCAGCTCCATGGCCTTCACGAAAGCCTGATTAATGTTCTGATAAAATGGTATTCACACATACATGGTCATTTTGGAGAGAGTCGATAAAATGCTAATCGGTCTCAAGTAATTTAAGAAACTGATATTGTGACTTCCAAGCTTTAGGAAATAACCAGCAATCAAACAGCTATTGACATATTTAATAAAAAAGGTTCAATAAAATCTTGGCAATAACTAAGCATATTTAGAGTGGTGTTATCCGAACCTTTAGCATTACTTTTTAGTGTTTGCATAATTTTCCTAATGTCTTCTGTACCTGCGAGTTGAAATTGAAAAGTTTTATCGCAAAAAACTCGATTTCTAAATTGATTTCTGTCAACTCCAAAGTTTTGCTAAAATACCGATGCAAAGTGTGTATTTATTTCAGATTCTGTCGCTAAATCATCAGGATTCGAGGTATAATGTTGATTGTCAGAGATATTGAGAGATTTTAGAGCTTTCCATTTTTCCTTTTGAGAGCCCTCTAAGCAGACCGCGTTAGGGTATCTCTTTTTTTCTTGCCGTAAAAGTGTTAAAGTGGCGTTTTATAATTCTTTGTACTGTTGACGATCAAAATCCGTTTTAGACTTTTTTAATTCGGCTGAGTTTTTTAATTTTATAAGCGATTTTAGCTCAAGAGAAATCCAAGGGGCGGGGGGTTTGCTGACTTTTACTGTTCTTAATGGGGTATGAACATCAAATCTTTCATTGATGAGACTCTCAAACCACCTCACTTTATTGTCGATTTCATTAGTTTGACCAAAATTCTTGCTCTCGAGATCTTTTCTGAATCTTTTGAATTTAAAATTTTTAAAATCTCTAAAAGTAACCATTTTTTGTTGAAATTTAGGTTTTCTCATTGCCAAGTCACAAACTACCAGCCTATGATTAGACATGCGCGGAAAGTCAATAGTACCGGATTGTATTACATTATTTTTTAGTTCATCAGATAAAAAAAATAGGATCGAATAAGGTTTTGGTTCCATTTAGACCCATCCGTGTACTTTCTGTTATTATCTGGTAAAAGATTGTCCAAATTAAACATATTCACATTAAAATCCTCAAGGCAGATCATACTAACAACAGTTGGGGCAATATATGAGATCGCATTTTCCATATACTCAATGCATTTAGAAAGATTATTATATTTTGGTGGTCAGTAGAAAACGGCAAGTCCAACCGAATACATATAAATCTTAATTCTAATGCATAAATAATCCGGACAACCTTCTCCACTATTATTTGGTATTCCTATTGCTTTTGGATTAAGTTCATGTCGCGCATATACTCCCACTCCACCACCAATGTGACCAGTACTGCGATCGCATTTCAGGAACCGTTCCCATTCAACCATGTCTCTGAAAGAAAGATAACGTCGTACGATTCCAGCAAAACCAGGTCGACACAATCTTGGAAAGTTTTAGTTTATGATAGTATATTTAAATATGCAATTTTGATGCCTTTCATTTATATAGTTATGATAAGTTGGATCTAAAATACAATTTAGGAGTTTTAATTTATTTATTCTAAACGAGTGAGAAAATTATGACAAGAAGATAGACTGAATAGTTATAAATTAAGCTATTACTAAAACTATAGACAAATCCCTTCCTTCTACTACGCTCCCTGATTCTTTTTAGTTAGTATAAACTTGTGTTTAACAATAGTCAGATTTTGGCCCGTCGCGTCGTAAAAAAAAAGAAAACTCACGCGAAGCTGCAAACCTTCGCCCAATAAACGTGCTACTAGGAATTGAGAAAATTTTAGAAAAATGTGCCTCTAAACAACTTTTAGATTATATAAGTGTAAATAAAATTTTATCCGAGTGACAATCAAGATTTCGCAGAAAGCGTAGCTGTGAAACTACAAATCAAGATGTTTTAGACCATTGAAAAAATGCTATGGATAATGGCTTGATGAAAATTGCAGTTGCTTTTGAGACAATTCATCGCAAAAATTACTTAGAAAGCTTAAAAAAATGGGAATAAAAAGTATAGTGTTAAACTGGTTAAAAAATTATTTAAGCGATAGAAAACAAAGGGTCAAAATAAACAAGAAACTATTAAAAGATCTTAATAACTTTTATAAAAAAAAATAATTAAAGATAAATTGTAGTAAAACAAAATGCTGAATTATTGGTAATGACATTGGATACTCTAAATTTCTTAACCAAAATTTTAAATAATTATTAATAATACCAGTATCGAGGTGGTACAGAAAATAAAATATTTAGGTGTGATTATGGAGAGAATTACACAATTTCCAAACTTTCATATAGCATCAATTATCTGTTCAGGTGTTCACGTTTTTATCTTACAATACAAATATATTAATTTATTATATTAGTTCTTTCACATTTTGCCTACTGCAGTACAATTTTATATTCCTTAAATCAAAACGAACTAAATATGATTTAAAAATTGCAAAAGAATAATACTGTTATGTTCATGCTTTCCGTTTTGAATTGGCTACCAATTAAAGACTTTCTTAAGTTTAATGTATTCATTTTTAAACTAAAAACAGGTTATGCTCGAACATACCTACTTTCGAAAATTTAATACACTAAAGGTGTACATAATAGAGCCAGGAATCGTTTTATGTATCTAGGAAAAATAAAAAAGCTGGGGAAAATACTATTTTTCATAAAGCTCTAATTGAATTTAAGGTGCTTCCCCTAAATAAAAAAGATGCAATATCTCTGAAAATATTTAAGACTAGATTAAGGACTCAGTTGTTAGCCCATTCTACGTAAAACTAGAGCACTTAGTCTTGTCACTTTTGTTGTTATTCATTCTTAGATTTGACGTTTTATATAAATTACTTGTTGTCCTTATAAAATGTTTGTTTTAATTTGTGAGTGATACTTTATATTAATATATTATTTTCCTTGTTTGGATACTGTTTGTAAAATTGTTCTTTTGTTTTCTTTAAACGATTTGCTAAAACATTTTGATCCTTTTATTATTGAATGTAAATACAAAGGTATAATTTATGAAAGTTTTATTGATACAAAAGTATAGATTAGAACCTTAGAATTAAAAACTAATGTAAAACATGTAATCAGCTATGGTGCTAAATAAGGGTGATGGGGGCTGAAGGGCAGAAAAGAGGGATAAAATAGTTTTAAACAGTTGTAACTTTGGAACAAAAGTAAGTAGCAATATACGGTTCAGATTTAGGTTTCCATGAATACGGACTACACATTTTCTCACAAAGTTCAAATTCGTGAGAGCTTTAGTTTCCGAGTTATTTGAAAAAACGTTAAAATATATTTTAAAAAATCGTAACTTTAGAAGTAAAGCAGCTTTTTATATGCGGTTTTCAGATTTTGGTCTTCGCAAATTTTGTTATAAGGTTCAAATATTTCAAAGCTACAGTTTTCGAGATCTTTTCATTTCCTTTTAACATAAAATAATTGATTGTATGGTGGACTATCCATGCTTTCTAGTGCCAATTTTTATTTTAATTTACAGCATTGATTGAATGACTTTGAAAGTCTGTAACTGGTACCCAGTAGCTTATATTTTTAATTTCCCCTTCAGCTTTACAGTCTACCCAAAGTCCAAGCCAAGCGTCTCTATAAAATTGAACCTCACGTACTCTCTATGCCTCGTCCTGCACTATCTTTTATTCATTGGCTCATAAATCGCACCGCATAAACGACAAGTGACAGGGAAAGTTCCAAAGTTTCAATTGCCATAAAACTTGCAAACAAACTGGTTTACTTTTAACCGACGCCTTTAAGAAACTATCAAATAGTGCCAGTGGCGTGTGTGCGACCCATAACACAATATTATTATGTAGATCAAAATTTGTTATATCTCTATAAAGCAAAAAAATCATAGTTTTTTGGCAAAAAATTCAAAGAATAGGTGATCCTGATTTAAATCAATGATATAACTTTTTTCCCGCACCACGTCATGTTTTCAGGACAACAAAGGGAATTGTAGAATGTAAAATAGGCTGAAAGCTATAGTTTCTCTCCATATTTTAAGTAAAAAAAAAGTACAACTGGCAACGCCTTGTTCCTTAATTTTTTAATCTTTTGCCAGAGTGTACATTTATTTTTTTTTTCATAATAAAAGCTGCATCTATCCCAAAAGTCTCAAAATAATTGCGGTTTAGAACAAACCCGATTTACAAAACAAATAGAGAAATACTTACAATTTCCACTAGATTATATTTTTCCTTTTTATATTTCCTTGCTTTAGTGAAAATAAAAACTAAGTTTCCTTTTTTCTAAAAGCCTGTGCACTCCGGAAAAGAAAACCGATCAATCAATCACACTTCATTGAATTTGGGAGATACACGCAGTTCAAGTGTTGACCTATAGATCGCAGAATTTATACGATATGGTAACTGCAGGTGTTTTGTCAACCAACTTTAAATCGGGCCGCAGTGGAAAAGAAAAGTATTTTTACGTTTTCAGACAGAAAACCATTCGAGGTTATGTTTATCTTTAAAAAATGTGTTTTCAAAAACATTGTTCTAAAACAAATATGAACCCACTCTGCGTGTGCGGTCGCCCGCCGAAAAAGGCATAGCGCTGCGCAGGCATCACTCCGAGTCTATCAAAGAACCAAGAGAACTTTACTGGCTTGCTGGGATTACTAGGAATTCGCATAGAAACATTCGGCGCCCATAACCCCACATAATTTTGTTTTTATTTTGATTCCACTATTTTTTTTTAAATTTAAGTTATTGCGGAATAGTTATGTGCAAGTGTATTAGTGAAATCTTGGAGTGCAAAGGATAGATGAGACCTAACAGGTCAGTAAACCTCCATTTAGAGGTTGCAAAGACTCTTGCTAGTCGTTGACGCTCCTGTTTAAAATAGAATACGATTATTAATACGATTATTTCGTCTAGCGCCAGTAGCCGATTTTTAAATATGCATGCTTTTAAGTTAACCTGTTGTCGGTATCAGCTAGCGGGAGTGTTTCCAATTCAATTATAAGTGCAACTGTAAATGCAACCTTCAACATTACACCTAGGTACTTTAATACGTAGTTGGGTAGCGTTTTTTTAGCAGGTAAATGGTTTTTTTACTTGTTTCTTTAGCGGCGCAGAACGCGAAAAGTCAAAATACGTAACCTAGCCCCAAATCTTTTTTCCTGTTCTAAAAAATCTCTGTGGATAAACCTAAATAATGTCTCCGCGTTGCCATGGAAAACAAATTCAATGACGTAAAATTTTGCAAAAAGATCAGGTCGACATAGTTAAATTGATTTCCCGTACAGTGTTGCAAAAAACAATTCCCCAGATTGTAACTACGACCTTAAGACTTGTAGTTAACGGATGCAAAAAATTGAGTCGTATGTACATTTTAATTTATGTCAGCTATAATTCACTACCTTTTTTTGTCTTTATTAGGAATCATCAGGCATTTGTTGCACTGTACTTGACCTATAAATTGTGTGTACGTACAAATTCTAACCATAAAAAATTTAAAATTTTGTAGATTTTTTGTAACCTACACAATTTGACTAATTTTAAAACAACTGTTTATTTAATGTTCAAGCATAAATGTCACTAGTCACTTACTAGACACAAATCAACCCAATATTTGCGATGTAAACCTACTTGGTAACAATTTTAAAGGAGTTAAATTCAAGATCCTCCTTTGATGACAAAGTCCAGTCAGCAGAATTTAGTTGATGAAGGGGGTACGAATGTCCAGCTAGGCTACACCAGTGAAGTCTTCACGTATTACTTCCTCGCACAACTTTCCACTTTTTGTTCCCAGCGCAATAACAATATTTCAAACTGGGCCCCCAACTGTCGAATCGGGCCTTATTAAAGCGAAACTTTAGCAGAAGAGATTTTACAAAAACGGCGACTTTTTGTTGGAAAAAAGGCACTAAATTTTCTGGTAAATTGTATACTTGAACTTTATTAATTTTTTGAGAGGCCTCTTGGGATATTTACCCTTGAAAAAGGAAAACGGGTTTAGAGAGTTTTATTGATTTTAAAAGAAGCAAATAATATTTTATTAATTTAATAAAATTCGAAAATAGGAAAAGTTTTAAAGTAACTACCTTTTTTATAAAAGTTATTAAAATATAGATATAGTTATATTTTTGGCAGCATATGACGCTAAATATACCAATCAATAAATGTGTAATACAAGCAAAAACTTGCAAAAAATACTAGAGAGTACCTCATTTATTTTTACTTATTAAAACTTTTTTAAGAGCCAAAAAAAATCGTTTTGAATGTATAAAATTAACTATATTTATAAAAAAACAACTTTTCACGTTCGCATCAATAAATATAAATAAATGCAAATTCAGTATCAATAAATATAAATAAAAGGTGCCTATGTAGCATCCTACACGAAACTAAAAAAAGGAAGGGTGGCTAAACAAACTCAATTTGAGTTCGGGAAACGATATAATTACTACGTTTTCACGAGAAACTTAATATTTTTTAATACGACGCAGTTTCAAACCTTCTATGAAGACGCGTCGAATCGAATTTTTTTTTTTCATTGGCCCTGCCCAAGTTTAATACCGCTTTTTTTAGCATCGTATCGAATTGACTGATGACACCAATAATAAGTTCTTAGCACTTCCAATATTCTTAAAAAACATAGGTATACATATATATATACCTTTATTTTAATTTGATTATTGTGCTGTAAACTTACTGGCTTTAAAAAAAAAACAAAAAAATAAGTAAAACTGGCGAAAACTAACCGCAAAATATATCAGGCAGCTGTCCAAAACTCAAATTGTTTTTATACCGCATTTAAGTCGCTTCATGAAAACCGAAAAGTAAATCGTATTGAAAACGTATTCATTAGTTACATCCCAAGGCCAGCAAAGTAACTTTACGACAGATTTATTATTTTAGCTTACACAGGGTTAATTTTGTACAATGCTTATTGATGCAAGTGACAATAAAGTTACTTATAAACTTTAAAGTTAATTCTGCAGTTTAAAAAACAAGAATCTGCACAACAGGGAGAAAGAGCCATGCCAATCTAGAGGAGTCCAAAGTCAACATAGGGGCAACAGGAGGCTGCCCACAGGGTAGCTGCTTATCCCCACACATACGGTGTCTGATCATGGATACTCCCTACAACGCCTAACAGAGAAAGGATTCGACGCCCACGCATACGCCGACAACGGTGTCGTGCAGGTGGTGGGCCACCACCTAAACACCGTCTGTAACAGAATACAAAAGGCGTCTCTCTGCCAATCCAGGAAAGACAGAGATGATCCTGTTCACAAGAAAGAGGAAAATGGAGGGATTCAGAGCACCTAAGATGTACGGGAGACCCCTGACTTTGGTTTCAGAACTAAAGTACCTAGGGGTCACCCTAGACAAGGGGCTCACTTGGTCAGCACACGTTGCGAAATTGACCAATAAGGTGCAGGCAACGATGTGGCAACTGCGTCGAGTGGTTGGCCGCACCTGGGGTTTAAACCCCAGAAACCTCCACTGGATGTACACGGCAGTACTAAGACCAAGGATCCAGTACGGATCCATAGTCTGGTGGCTAGCATTGGAGAAAATCACTACTACCCTCAAGCTTAGCAGCCTACAGGTAACCATATGCAGAGAGATAACCGGCGCTATGAGGACGGCACCTATACGGGCACTCGAAACCATTCTGGGACTTCGCCGCTTCCGATGTGAATCAGAAAAGAAGCAATAGCGACCCACCTTCGGCTGAGAGATACAGGTTAATGGAGAGGAAGAAGGGAAGCTGCGGGGCATCTTAGGATTGCCCAAATCGCCGAAAGAGAAATTCCAATGGCAGCGATCAAAACACAAAGACAAAAAACCCCTGGAGATTCAACAAGAGGTACAAAGTAGTCATACCAGACAGGGAAACTATGGCAGAGTGAAAACCTCCGCGAACAGTTCGAGGAGAATGCCGTAATTTGCTACACCGATGGGTCCAAACTGTCGGAGAAGCAAACCACAGGATCGGGGGTTTACTTAGAAGACCAGGACGTTCGACAGAGCTACCCGCTCGGAGAGCAAGCCACGGTCTTTCAGGCAACCATGGAGGAAATAAAGAACGGTACGGAGGAGCATGTTTATATATGCTCCGACAACCAATCGGCCCTAAAAGCACTAAGGGCGCCCAAGATCAACAACACCCTGGTAGAGGAATGTGCGGATGCACTAGAATCCTTGGAAGAGGGCAAACAAGTGACGCCTATGTAGGTACCGGGACATATAGGGGTGCTGGAGAACGAGAAGGCTGACGAGCTCGCCAGGATCGTGGCAAGCACCCAGTATGTAGGGCCGGAACCACTCCTTGGAACAACCAAAAGGTAATTTGCAAAGTCGACTCAATAAATGGGCCAACGATGCCATGGCGACCGCTTGGAGAGGAGGAACAGGATGCAGACAGACCAGGGACTTCGTGAAGGACCCGGATGTAGCCAGACAAAAATGGCTTCTGGGGAGATCACGAAGGGACGCTGGTCTGCTGACAGGAATCACAACAGGTCACAACCGACTAAGGAGGCACATAACCCGGATCGCGGTGGAAAGTGACTCGACCTGCCGGGCCTGCGGGCGGGCAGAAGAGACATCTCGACATGTTATAGCGAACTGCGAGGCATACCAGAGGGCGAGATACTAGGTATTCGGTTCCCCGACCATTGGCTTTGCAAAAAGAACAGTAAAACCAGATGAGCAGACTGTCAGACCAGTGGTGCAGGCGGCGGATTAGGGGCAGGCTCTGGGTAAGGCAGAAAGGGCCCAAAGAGGTCTACTTGCCAGGTTTCGCGCCGCACCTTCTCTACTACTACTACTACTGCAGTTAAAATTATTTTAAATATTTACATTTTAAATATTTACAGGGCATCATCAGGTACTTCTTCAGATTTATCTTTGGTTTGGAAACTTCAGATTTATCTTTGGTTTGGAAACTTTCTACACAGGTAGGCGTATTAGTAATTTATTTTATCAGTAGTTTTACCAAATCCATATTAAATACATATAATTTTTTTATTAAAAAAAATAACTTAACAAAGTTGGTTGGCCCAAATAGCATTTTTCCGTCTTCCGACTAGTTTGTACAGGATCTTACGTCAGAAGGAATATAAAATATAGTCAGTTGACGACTTTAGTGGCTCAGGTTGTTACGACATCTTATCTTGTATAGACGAACGTAAGTCGTCGAGATAACATTTGGAGCCGTTGTGCGTAGTCTAGTGCAGATTCCCGACAACGCTTCGACGTCGTTAAGGAGAACGTTGGCATGTAGTACAGAATAAGACGTTAGCCCGACGTCTGAACTTGTAGTACTTCTGTTAGTTAAGTTTTCTGACGACAGCTCAACGTCTGTAATGCCAACGTTGCAATCAATAAAAACTAAGACGTCCGTCCCCCGTCCGTAATGCGACAAATGTACCCAATATATGTGGTGATGTTTGACCTACACCTGAAGGTTTCTCAATGTTAGAGTTTGGAATCCAACCCAAAGTAGTGAAAATTAGACTTCCTTTTTATATTTTCATGCGTGCGGTACATTTTTGTGTTATAACTAATAATGCCAATTTAAATATTTTACCGTTCTACAGGAAAAGAATCAAAGTGCTCGCACAAAAATCACGTTTATCCAGTCAACATGAGTAGAAGTAGTTTACCACCACAAGCCGTTGTGTGTTGTGTATCACTTATGTTGATCACTTAGCGTCTTATATAAGCGTGGTTGAAAAACATAAAACGGAAGACAAAATGAAAGGCAGTTGGAAAAGGCGCAAAAATTGTCACAAAATTTTGCAGGATAGAATTTTTTGTATGCCATTAAAACTCGCTGCCGCCACTTTTCTGGGTCTTGTTCCGATGTCGGGCAGACGTAGTGGAGGAATCTTTTGTGGAAGCAAAGTTTCCTAAATAAATTAAGTAAACCAAACACCACCAGAGGACAGACCCACCAGATCAAGTCAAACTTACACGGCTGGCGACCTCTACAATCTTGCAGTTGCGTCACTGTAGATGAAACCAACGTTTTGCCAGAACGGGCTACCTATTAAGTAAACAAAAATTCACTAGAGGTCAGGACCAGTCAGATTTCAAAAACAAAACTGAAGTTTGAGTAGAAATCGGGCAAGTTTATTAGAATTCTCTGACGTAGCCATCTTTTCCTTGCGGTAGTTGTGGATAAATAATAAAGCCGATCGAAAATTTTGTATTTTTGTGTGAAATATCATGAAATCCCATGCACTTTGTAACTAAATATTGTTGAAATGTATGAATACATCATTTAGGCATATTGTATAAATAAAGGTGAACAAATCGTATTTTTTATTAAAAAAGTGAGAATATTCGTGGCGATGGTGTATTTTGGCCCTGCATTGGTCATATGTGTCAGTAAAGTGAAGTGCGTTGGTAATTTTTGGTGTTCAGCCTGATTTTCAAGCTCGCAGAAGTTACAAGTCTCAATGTTCTCATGGAGTATGTAATAATTTTGACATGAAACACTGACGGCATCTTTAGTTGTTATTTCGAATTAAAGCGTAGAGGTTTCCTAAATATGGACAAAAATATTTTAACTCAGTTTGTCGTCCAAGCGTTAAGCTATTTGCACTTAGCACGATTTAGTTTGTAGTACAAATTTCTGTATTCCGTCTATAGAACCCACGTATGGCGACGTCGGTACAACCCAGATTTTTAGTCCCCATTTTGGTATAAATTTGAGTGGATGCGCGGTTGATCTGACGTAGCTTCCTGACGTCAGGTTGTCTACGCCAACGTCGAGACGACGTCCAAATGCTAATTGGGGGTTGTGTCAAAAAAACTCGTTAAAAGAGTAAAATTTTAGTTTCTAAAATTAACCGCTATTGTTATTGTCAAAAAGCTCCTGATATTTATTTTTTTGCTCGTTGTTTAAAATGTTATTTATATCCAAAAATAGAAGGCGATAAAAGAAACCCTACAATTTCTTTTTGACGCTCTTTTGCTTATATAAAATATCTATACATTGTTATTCGCAGGGGAAATGTTAAAAATTTTACCTCGAGAAAAGAGAGAATTTCTCCCAAGAGTGTCCGATGCGGCTTCATTTCGCTTTCTTCGGAAACGATTTACCTTTAGATTAGAAAACTCTGATTATTTGAGAAAGGGCAATGAATAATATATAACAAAAAACTTACTATGGTTTGTTAAACCAAGAATTTTTCAAACCGTTTTTAATAAAAATTTTCATCGTAACGACCATTCGCTATAAAAACTACTATTTTACCCATTTTTAATCAAACCCAGCATTTGTCAAAACATACTTTTTGCAAAACCTGAATTTGTTAAACTCGTTATATATCAAACCAAATTTTTGCTAAATTAATTGCGCATCCGCCAAAAACACATGAACGAGAGGCGTACATGCAGGTAGCGCGGCGGCGCGGTTTTTCAATGCTTTTGTCGCTGCTATGGGTACGCACACTTGGTTAGCAGAGTTCACAAGTAACAATTAATACTTTGTGTATAGATGCCACTTGCAATCTGGTTTGTCAAACAACGGGTTTTAGCAAGTCTGATTTTGAAAAAATTCGGTTTAACAAATTCCAGGGTTGATAAAAAATGGGTTTTACAATCTACTAATTTTATTTTGAATAAGGTTCGGATAAAAAATTGGTTTAACGAGTTGCAGTTTATATAGCGAATATATGATTAAACTTTGTTTAATTTAACGCGAGTTTGATCATAAAAGTATAACTAAAATGGAGACATTATCTGTACCACAGTTGTATCCCTACAAAAACATATTATTTTTACGAAAAAACAAGAGTTTATCGGCGACAAGAGCGCAGCCAGTGGCTACAGGAAGTAACTACTTGTACAGCCAGACGCATAATAAAATACATTATTATTTTGGTTAATTTTTTACAGACACTTACTTATTTAATAATAAAAAGATATGAAAAACTTAACAGGCGCAGTTTTTTCATAATTTTTAGTGTTAAAAAAGCAATGCATTCGTGAAAGGTTTTAGCTCTATACAAACCTCAACCAGCTTTGTACTGTTCTATGCAGCTAAAAACTTTTTTTAGCTTACAAAACGTTTTTTAAAATACGGGGAGGCGGCTATAGCTATGTTGAGGAATATTATCAAATATAAAAGGCAACAACATTTTATTATGTTATTTTTTTTTATTAATTGGGAAAAAATGTTAGTATAAAAGTTACAGATTTTATAAATATTTTTTGTTGTATTTTAACATATTATCTTCTTGCTTAACTCTGTATAAGTCATCACAATATTTTCGTCAGGGATTTGGTTCGCAAAAATCTGAACCCCAATTTTCGGCACTCTTCAAATAGTCCCATACTCTCTAGCTTTAATGGTAGTGATCCAGCCTGATTTGAATGGCCTTTTAGACTTTACAATAAGTTGTTAATCCACTATAAAGCCAATCCCATAAACTTGCGCGATTTCCAACCAAAACTAATTAAAATAACTCACTTTTGAAAATCTAAAAAAAAACCGCTTGCCAAGCTTGACAGACTTTGACAAGCGGTGACAAAAACCGGTAGGTACTAAACTAAAATTGTGTGAAATATATTTCGACATTGAAAAATATTCTGTCTTTCTTTCATGATCATATAGAAAAAGATGTACGGAGCAAGGTAGGTGTTGATTTAATACAAGCATTACTTTCACTCTCCACCGCAATGCGCTATGCGCTACAGGAACGTAGTTCCTGCGCCTGTGCCTGTAGAAAGTTTTGAGCGTTTTTTGACAGCTTTAGGAATAAGGGCGCAGAAAATTAAAAACTAAAAATGAATATTTCGGTTTTTCCGCCTATCTCCGGAACTATCCGGAATTTTTAAACCAGTGGCGAGGACAATGGTTTTCCCTAAATCTAACGACAAGTCCATTTATTAATGAATTGATAGGTCTATTTTAGTTGAATGCCTTTGGGTTTGTTTCAGTTTGCACATTCTGATAAACCGAGGGCGCACACTTCACGTTTAAATTAATTTATGTGTCAAAGGGCCAATTTTGAGTCGTATAGTATCCCCACTCTTCTAACATCGAGTTTTCACTCCTAGATTACCTGTATAACTTAAAAAGTCTCGCCAAAATGCCTTAGGTTTTTATCGCGTTTGTGAAAAAGTTAATTTAAAAGTAAATCGACTTGATGGATATCTTTCTAGACAGGTTTACAGGGGGTAAAAAAATTTAAACGAAAAGGTTTTTAATTTTTTTAGATTTACAAATTTCTAGTTTATACTAATAAAGGGAGAGCCGGAACGAGTGTGAAGCAGAACATCACCCGGGGGGGTCAGCTAACTTAAACCAGTTTTTTTTTTCAATATTTCATAAAATCAAGAAAAAGTTGAAAATGTTTGAAAAATATTCTGCTTAAACTGCTAAAAATAATTTGGTAAAATTTTAATTTAATTTTAAGCAGTTTATTATATCAAGAGTGTTTTAAACATGTAAAAGATTGCATTTTTTTTAAATAGAATTGAGACCAGATCCTATCCAAGTTTTTTTTTAATATTATATTTTAATTAAAAACGAAAAAAGATAAAATTTTTGAAGAAAGTTACCTAAACTACCTAAAGAAATTTTTGTCAACAACATTTGGAACGTGTAAAAAATGGCACTTTTAGAATAATTTACTCTAAATTGGTAATAAAAACCTACTATAAACTGCCCCCTCACCTTTAAAATTGTCTGTGTTCATGCACACATGACTTCGACTTCATATTGAATAAGTCCCAAAACAACCATTTAAGAACCCAAATTATTTTATTTAAATTCCCTGTTTTTTTTTGGGCATTTTTTTATTGTCTATAGCTTTTTATAATTTGTTTGTTGATCACCTTTTTTTATGGCCTTGCATAATCTAGCAAAACTTCTGATTAACCTACTATATCTTAGTGAAACTAAATACGTGGGCGCAACAAGTTCACCAAGGTAGCTTATATGCATGCTTTGGTACAAACGCTTTTTACCGTTGCACACATAGATTTGTATTAAAAGAAAATATTTTTTTACGTTAAGAAATAAAAAACTTAATGCTCTTTCATATTCAGTAGGTAGATTTAGTGTACAGGGTGTCCCAAATTCGACGTTTTTGGGGGGTTTAAGGTACTTCCAGGCTAGATAGAAAAAATCTGCCCCCCCACTTGCGAGACTCGATTTTCAAGAGAAGTTCGATGGTGAAAACCGCATTTTGATATTTCAAGCCGTTTACAAGCTACGGGGGTGTTAAAGATAACTTCTTTATTAGTGAAAATTTAATTTTGGTCTAAAGAGCTTTTTTGTAGACTGTAAATAATTTAACTATTTTTTGTAATCAATATAGCATATGTGATAGTTTGGTAAAGTCGTTTTTGAGATATTTAATATTTTGCATTTCTGCCTAGTATGCCATGGCATAGTCAAACCATTCTGACAATATCTTATTGCATTGCTGCCATGGCCTACTGTAATAATTAGTATGTTTTCCTATCGTACTCAATACCTATCGAAAATCAAGCATCATGTTCTTTCATATGTCACGCTCTTTGTCAGAGCAGAGAACATACCAATTAACAAAAATGGTTTAATGATTTATTTCTTATAAAGGTGATAAACTAAATATCTACTTTTTTTTTAAAATATTACCTATCACTTGAAACGTGCTTCTATACTAATAATAACGTTATACATTTAAATGAAAGCTTTTAAGTTCTAAAAAAAATTTTGACTTTTCGCATAATATGGCTTATTTGCAGAAACTTGATGACTGTGAATCTGCCAAAATAAAGTCACAGCACACTAGACAGAACAAGGAAAATATTAAATATCTCAAAAATGGCCCAACCAAACTATCACATATGCCATATTGTTTAAAAGGAACAAATTCATAAATAAAATAAAATATGAGGTGTTCCATAAGAAAAATACTAACTTTGGCTTATATCTTGGAAACTAAAGACGATGGATAAAATCTAAAAAGTCAGTTAGATTCTTTGTCAAAAAGTCTATAAAAAGCTCTTTACATCAAAATAAAATTTTCAGTAATAACGAAGTTACAGACTCTATCCCAAAACGCAGACTTTTCAAAACCCCCCTGTACCTTTTAAAACATCAAAGAAATGAAAACTCTTATCATTAATCTCCAAAATTAATATTTTATTTAAACTATTCTTTGATATTATAATTATACTTTTAATAATCTGAACAATAAGAATCATTTTTATAACCTTAAATCACCCCTTATCATTTGGATGTATTCTTTTAATTCAAACTGTACTTTCTTCCATATTAACTGGAATACTAAATTATAATTTCTGATTTTCATATATTTTATTCTTAATTATAATTGGTGGAATATTAATCTTATTCATTTATATAACTAGTGTAGCCTCAAACGAAAAATTTAAACTTAGATATAAAATTCTAATTTTTATTATATTTATGGACTTACTAATACTAATTTTATTAATATGTGACTATTATTTATTTAATATTAACATTTTAAATTATGAAATAATTAATCAATCAATCTATTTAACTAATGAATTATCTATAAATAAATATAAAAATTTTCCTTCAATAATAATTACTCTAATAATAATTATTTATCTATTAATTACTTTAATTGCAATTGTTAAAATTACTGAAATTCAATATGGCCCAATTCGACAAAAATTTTAAATGTCAATACCTTTACGAAAATCAAATCCACTTTTAAAAATTGGAAATAACTCTTTAATTGATCTAGCATCCCCATCAAAATGTAAATGTCTTGACAAATGAAGATGCAGTTTTCACCTTAGATCTGCTCTTAAAATTCAAGTCTCGCAATTTGAGATATTTTAGTTTTTTGTGTCAGTTAGATACCTCATCCGTGAATATTTGTTGCTTCTAGGGAAACAGAGAGGTATGTCCACTTTTTATCCGTATTTTTCCAACAATTTAAAAGAATCCCTTTCTCAGCATTGTAAGGCACTTTTCAATTAAGGGTGTAAGTTCCTTTAAAATATTTTACCCGGATATACTATAGGGCAGGTTTGCACTTACTTCGAATTTGCAGAAGATATTTTGCTGTTTTTTGGAGAAAATCGATATTTGGAAATCGGAATATTAAAATTTAGGTCAAACTGATTCCAAAAATCAACAAAATTTAAAATCACTAAATTGTCAACTTTTTTTTTGCACGCAAGTCAAGGCTCGCATATACTGAATTAAGGTAAATATTTATTGATAATAAGTAAAATACTTTAAACCAAACAAAAAAAAAACTTTGTTATTGTATATATAACATATAATAAATCTTGCTAGTGCTAGATACCAAAAATCCAATTTTTAGAATTTTTTTGTGTTCGTCTGTCAGCATTACGCAAAAACTACTAAACCAATTTAAATGGGATTGGGGACATACGCTAATTAAAATTGGTTTACGTGAACAAAAGTTATGCCCATTCAAAGCAAGACAGGTAAAACCGCAGGCAAAGTTGCGGGTCTTTAGCTAGTTGTATAATAAAATTAACATTACTTTTGGCTTGGTGCAAAATAGACAATCATCCATTTATGTCTGCATTATAAAAAATAATAAATGTTTGGACCGTCCTATTTCATTATAACTCCAATCTCTATGATGGGGAGCTTAGAGGTACGTGCTTATGCAATAAAAGTAATGATTTTAGAGGCATTTCCGCGGTAAACAGCCTGTGTTTACTCGACTTGATTAAACCCCAGTAAACGTTCCTTGGCAAAAGTTGGTCAAAATAAACAGAAACTTAGCCAGAGCCAAGATGTAAACTGGAGTAAACACAACTTACAAGCTGGGAAACATAGTTACGCTACAGCATCGGCATATGCCTACTTAGCAACTAAACTGAAGCAGGTTATAGCAATCAAAGCGCTGTAATGGCGAAAGTGCAGGACATAAAAAAATGGAAATTAAAAATTACTACTAAGAGCTAGGGTGCAGACAGTTGAAACTATTTGTGAATAGTCTAGATGTACCCAGAGCTAGAGGCTCAGTATAAAATTTTTGACAGTTATTGTTTTACGAGAGGTGAGCAACTCGATTTGGCAGTTGTTAGGAAAATGTTGACCATTTTTTTGTTTGTTGGCAACCATTGAAAATATATAAGTTTTTCACTGTCACATTTTTGATTAATAAACGTAGGTATATCAAATTTTGTATTTGATTATTTATATGCGGTTTAAACATCTAATATTGCGGTATAATCGTAAAGCCATGATGACCCTTAAAATAATTTAGTTAAATACCTGTTTATATACAAAATGTTTCAAAAGTCCGAGACCACTCAGATGGTTTATTTATTATATAATCCTGCCGCCAGGCATGAAGAAAGCGGAGCTAGGGTGGAGACAGTATTTTTTAAATGCATAAATTGGAAAATTTAAATAGAGTTTGTTTCTATTTCCAAAAATACCTAATGTGTTACTTTTTTTCTAACGGCTTTGAAATAAAACGACACAAACTTTTAAATGAGACGATGAGTTAGACAAATCACCTAATATCGTTTTTTTTAAAACAAAAGATCACAAGATCTTGGATGGAAAATAAATAATTTTTCTTGTTAAACTTATGGATACGATTTTACCATTTCATTTAATTTTTTCAAAATGTATAGGATATCTCATTAAAAAACCGTCGCCTCCCTAGCTCTGCCCCTTTAATGACTGGCGAGTTGCCAATCATCCAAAAAGATACTTTTTTAAAACCATCTAATTATGAGTGATATTAGGATATAAAGGTGGACTGAGACTTTAAGACACGCTCTATACGGTTGTGTGATGCATTTTTTGCCCTAAAATTTAAGACTTTACTTGCTGACTACGTTTTTATATTGGGCATATTAATGCCAATCCTGCATCAGATAAAGTCTTGTTAAAGGCCAGTTTACTAATCAAGATAACTCCGGGCAAAACTAACCTGAACTTGTAAGTTGGGTTGCTTAACTAAAATAGTTTGGGTTGTTTAGACGCATGTGAAAGAATTTTTACATTTTTTCAAAATAATATTAAATAAAAATATAACTCAAAAACAAAAAATAGCAAGTTTCCCCTCAAAACAAAAATTGGTAACCGTAGACCTGAGTTTCGCACTTGTGGTGCTTATCAGTACAGTGCTAGGAATTGACATTTGATGAAAAAATCTGGAACAGGATTCATGTCTTCGGTTAACTTTTTTCAGGGAAAGCTCGATATTCTTTGTTTTTCACCCTCGCTAAATCCTTTTTAAATTTATCAACTCCAGAGCTTAGGACATCTGTAATAGTTATTTACCTAACAAGTGCGGAAAGTGTTACTTTACCACACGCGACGGCAGTTGACCGAACGAAGACAAGCGGTAGGTACACGCTCAAAAATTACCAAAAAAGAAATATAAATATCTGTGTTTTAATTTTCTGAAATAAACGCACGCAAATAAGTGCGGTAAATTGCACTTTACCGTACGCGAGTAGGTAAAGATAATTATATCTGTCTCCGTAGAGACGCCTAACTTTCCGTCAAATTAAAGGTAAATCTGCCGATTCTGCAGTTTGACAGATGGTTGTCTATTTTACATGAATTCTATTTCAGATTTTGTCATCAGAACATCATTATTTCATCTCCTAATTGCTAGCACCGTACTGATGAGCACCACAAGTGCGAAAACCGGTTCTACGTTTACCATTACCTTTTTTGAGGGAAAGTTCGCTGTTCTTTGTATTTTGATATTTATTCACCCTCGCTAAATTCTTTTTAAATCATATAATTTTTTAGTCCACCATAACAATATGGGGGACTATTAAAATTATGAAATTTTTACTTTTCTTAATTTTATCAAAAATGAGTTAGTAAGGTTCCAAAACACTTTGTATGTCGGTCTGTTTGCCTGTATACACGATAACTCAAGAACGCCTTTATCGATTTTAACGAAATTTGCTACACAAATCCGCTATCGGCTGACTATGAACTGATTAACTTTTGGGTAGGGCGGGTGGGGGGTTGAAGGGGGGAAAATATTTAAAAAAATTATACTTTTGAACAAAAGAAAGTAGCGATATACGGTTTTCAGATTTAAGTTTCCATGAATATGCAGTTTTGTTATAAAGTCCAAATTTTTGGAAGCTTTATTTTCCGAGTTATTTGAAAAAATGTTAAAATATATAAAAAATCATAACTTTAGAAGTAAAGCAATTGATATGTGGTTTTCGGATTTTGGTTCTTGTAAATATTACCCAAAAATTTTGTAATAAGGTTCAAACCTTTCAAAGCTACATTTTTCGAGATATTTTCATTTCCTTTCAACATAAAATAATAGGTTGTTTGGTGAACTATTCGTGCTATCTAGCACCAATTTTTATTAGTTGCAATACATTGATAAGCTGAAAATAAGTTAAGAAACCTGCAAACAATTTGGCTTTAAACCTAACAGCAGGGAATATATTTTGCTTATATATTCATGAAATAAACGGGGTTAAAAAAAAAACAGGTTTTAGAGGATTCAAAGTGGTGAAGTAAATTCGTAGGGATTTAAAAAATAAAGCTGCAACAAGGGTATATTTTTTATATTTGGCATAGTCATTGATCCCTATGTACTAAGCTGAATAGGCCCCGTCACAGACACCAAGACTGAACAAGATAGAGACCCCTCTTTATGTAATTTTTAGCCAGCGTTGTCTAAATTTAACATTTTACTGTTTTTTCTAGACATTACTAAAATTTGTTGTATTTTTTTTTTGGTTTGATATGCAAACTTGGGCCGATTTTTGTAGTTTTAGTATATATTGTGCCTTTCTTAAAGTGTTGCGAGAATGATATTATTAGTCAAATTAGGAATATTGTAAGTGTACGTAAAATTTGTTCTCCTGAAGAAGAATTGGTAAAACATTACTTTTAAAACTTTTCGTTTAAAAAATATTTACATTTAAAATTCGCTACCATTTTCTAGGCAGCACCGTTTTTTTTTTGCTTGACGCTTGGTTAATTACTTTGAAATTTAAGGTAAATTTCTAATTAGAAGGTAACAATTTTGAAGGTTATTCGAAAAAAACGAATATTTTACAACTAAATTTCAAGAAAAAAAAGCAATAAAAAAATATTCAATACACTTTTCTTAGATAAGTAATATCTAGTCACTGTTGTTTAAAGTTCGTAGACAATATTGAACTTGAGAGTAAAGCAAAGGTAACTTTTCTGAGAAATTTTAAATTTCCATGCATTTTTAACATTTTTCAAGTACTTTTTGTTAAAACTTTCGGAAAAAAAACAAAAAAAATATTTTTTTAATTTAAGGGTCTGTCATTAGAACTGAGGTTTTAAAATATCCTTTTTCTTACAAGGATTTAGAATTAATTTAGTTTACCCAAAAACTGCTTTCATTTGTGTAAAAATGCTAACGCGCAGAAAAATAATGTTGTTTATTTTAATTTATATATATATATTGGTATCTACTAATTTTTTAACGTGGTCTTTTGGTAAATAAGGTCCCTTATATTTTTGACATATCAAGCGCCACCTTTATAACCGCTTATAGAACTTGATTTTTTTGTATTGTGAAATCAAAGACTGGTCAGTGGCTCTAACATTACTTAAAAAGTTAAAAAGAAAAAGTAAATTTTTGAGATCTAACCCCCATTTTATTTTGAAGTGAAATTAAGAAGTAACTTTTTTCATATTTTTACATTAAATGGGACCTTTTTCTATCAGTTGGCTAATTTGGCTTGATTTTTTTAAACCGTAAAAAACACATTTTTTTCTAATTTTGACACGCACCGTTTGGTTTTTGGAGTCGGAAAATTATTCGTCGTTTGTCAGACCAACTTCAAATGTACCTCAAACTATTAGACATATACGCCAAAGTCGATCCTTAGAGTTTGATGCAATTTCAAGCATCACGACCTTGAAAAATACCCCAGTAAAATTAACGTATTTCAAAAATAACATACTAAAAGGCATCAACTATTAAAGCGAAAATCAAGTACAACAATGTTGTTAAAAAAAAAATTTGGTTCAGCTATGATGCGTTTCAATATGACAACTGATATATCAAAATGGCGACCTATGACCTAAAATGACAAGGTGAGCATCAATTTTTATTTACTTATTGCCGCTTACTATGAAAAAAAAAAGTTAAGTTGATGCACGACCTTGATTGACCTTGAAAATACCATGAAAAGTGAAAAACAAGCGTTTTGTACTTTTTTTTTCCATTTACCACTACGCAAAAACTTCAAGTGCCGGAGATGAAATTAACATCATAGCTATAGACAAACACTTCATTTTAAACCTACACGGATGCGAAGAAAACTCCCGGTGGCACATGATTGTGAACTTTATTATGAATGTTAATAAACAAGTATAGTCATACCCTACGGGCATAATTAAAAAAATTTTATGATTTTTCGACCGCTACTTTGGAAAATAGCATCTAAGACACCTGGTACAGTATGGTAATGTATATCTAACTTCTCGTAACTCTCTTATCAGTAATTTAAATGACTTTGTTGGCTAGCCAAGTGAGTAGAACATAAAATTCACAGTTCCGAAAATTTATTTATTTATGGCTAAGATGTTAATTTTATCACTGGCTCTTAAATTTTTTGGGTAGTATTAAATTGGAAAAAACACTACAAAAAGCTTGTTTTCCAATTTTACATGGTATTTTCAATGTCAATCAAGGTCATGCATTAAGTTAATTTTTTTTTCATAGTAAGCTGCAATAAGTAAACAAGAATCGATGGCCACATTGTCATTTTTGTTTTTTTACGAAACTGGATAAAATAAGAACTGGTTATAGGTCTCCATTTTCATATATCAGCCGCCATATTGAAACGCATTATAGCCGAACCAATTTTTTTTTTTTAACAATATTGTTGGACTTGATCTTCTTATCTTTCTTACTAAATTTGGTTCTCTTTGTTTTAATAGTTGAAGAATTGCGCTCTTTAGTATGTTATTTTTGCAATAACTGCCTCAAACTCTAAGGATCGAATTTGGCATACATACCTAATAGTTTGAGGTACATATGAAGTTGGTCTGATTAAACGTCGAATTATTAAGATTTTTTAAAGAGAAAATTCAAAAAATCTTGTTTATTGCGATTTTCAAGGTCATTTAAGGTCGAATGACTTTGAGCGTAAATTTTTTTGGAATCCTCGTCTTCGACTTATATGGAATCGAGTATAACCATGCCTTGGTCGCGAAAGTTGTATTTTTTTATAACTTTTTTAACACTTGATTGTGTGACTAAAGAGCTATTAGTCCCACACAGTCACAAAACTCCTTCATTTAAAATCCCACGGACTTACACATGCCCCTTTACTAAAAGTAATAGTAGACACTTAAAGTAAATATTTCAACGCATCGTTATTGGTATACGTAACGCGTTCGAAACATTGTCAAAATACACTGCATTTTTGACTTTTTTATGCGATGTTTCGAACCATGCCCGCTTTCTTGAAGTTTGCAATGACAGAACTGCTGATTGAAATCGTTTCGTATGTTCGTGGGTCCGTAACGATACGTACATCCTTCCATACGCAACGAGATTCTGTCATCACCCCGTCAAAGAAGCAGGGCATCGTTCGAAATATGGCATGAAAAAGTCAAAAATGTAGTACATTTTGACTTTGTTTCGAACGCGTTATGTATACCGATACCGATGCGTTGAAATATTTACTTTAAGTGTCTATTATCTTTTAGTTTTATTTTGAAAGCGTTAGGTATACGAAAACGAGATCAATAAAAATTTAAAACAGTTGCATTACTTAACCAACATTGCGAAACCCGTATACGTACGCTCAGCAACAATAAAAAAAACCGTACAAGAAAATCGATCGATCGATCGAAATTAATAGACACTTTAAGTTGGTCATGACACGTACGATGTACCTAGCGGTATATCTTGGTTTCTTTGGTTCGGCCGCTCGTATTACCAATCTATTGATTTTTTGACTATCGTCGCATTGGCAAAACTTGCTGCGTATATTATATACTTTAAGTTGGTCATAGGACGTATACGCAAACGTGGAATATAGCGCAATATTCTGTCTTCCTTCTATCTCTATAAAAGCAAAGACTTCCGCTCGAATACAAATAGCATAGTCTAATCTTCGCGGTCTATGATTGAGCTTTTTCAAGGTCACGCTATTTGCATGTACATATAACGGTCATACATGACGCTGCTAACGTAAAGATGTCATCAAATATGCAAAGAGTTTTGCCGACCGGAGCCAAAAATCAATAAATGAGCGGCCGAACCAAAGAAAGCAAGATAGAAATACATGGTAATAAAATGTAAAAGACAGAAACATCCGAGCCGGAAAATTTCACGTATACCGCTGGGCACCTCGTACGTGTCATGACCAATTTAAAGTGTCTATTGTACGTTCTCCATATCATGTAGTCGCTTACCTAGTTAGCTTGCACATGCGCAGTTTGATACGTTAACGTATAAGTAATTAGACTGGCAGGCGCTTTTAGTTAAGCTAAAAGTATATATCTAATAAAAACTTATTTCAAATGGTATAAAGCATCGTGCATTAGATACATACCTACCTGTATAAACTCATATCTTGGGTTAAGTAAATCTACTTAAAGTAATTCATTTAAAAAAAAATCATTTTTGGGTGTTAGAACACAACAAATTATGCACTATTGTATATCCCATAACATATTTTTAATTTTACATCATTCGTGCTCAATAAGCTTGCTAAGCATGCCTTTTTTGTTGTCTTGTCAGTCACGTCGTTTTCACCATGCGACGCCATTTTATTAAAAAAAGAGGTCGAAAATCCAAGCAAGAAACTTTTATTAAAAGGGTCTCTGCTCTTTATTGCGTTCGCATAATGGCGTACTGCAATACCTATCACCAAGTTTTGGGTTAGCTAAGCATTGGGAAAACTATAGATTTAAAATGCACATACTGCCCTGCTACTAAACAGTAGCATAATTGACATTTTCTAACTTTCGAGAAACAGAGATTCAAAGTTTTTATATATATTTTTATATTAGCCTATAACTTTTTTTAAAATTTGTTACAATTTTTTTTTGTTGCTAGAAGCACTGTAAAAAAATGTACAATTTTTCAAAATACTATTTAAAAATATTCTGAAAATTTTGTAAAATTACACAAAGACAAAAACGTATGTGTATTTGACTTTGTTTTTTTGCCAACGACCTTAAGAAAAAGAGTATATTTCGCTAAATTGTCACGTATGCTATTTTTTTAGTGTTACAGGATGTCAAAAAACTTTAACAAACTAGGAAAAAGTAGCATATAACCGCACCAACAATACAAAACTAAAGCAAATGATAAATAAAACACGTGCGTGACCTTTGACTTGCGCTTAGGAAAAGACGCGCTATATCTCACATTACTAGAGAAGAAGAGCTATCTATCAAGAAAGTGGCCTCGAGCATATATTACAAAGAAATTAAAGGTATTGCCTAGAAAAAACAGCACATGTGCTAATGTCTTGGTATAAGTACATGCTGTTCTTTTTTAGTATTATGAAAGAGAAAGTGTGGTATATGCTAGTTTTTGTTAGTTAGTTACATAAGCTTTATATAAAAGAAAATATAAGGTTTGAAATTTAAATTTTTCTCCCAAACCTTTTTTAAAATATTTACATGTATTATAAAGGTATTTTAATTCCCAATGGGTAGAGGAGAATAAAGAATAGAAAACGAAAGTTATAAGAAACTTTTGGGGGCTTTGTCACTGGGTTTCGTAGTTGTTATTTTGAACGTTGCAAGCATATACTTAAAACAGAAGGTCAGCGCTTGTTAAACAAGTTTAGTGATGGAGTCCAAACGGAGTGGACACAAAATTTTGCACACTTGTTCCAAATTGAATTAAAACTGGTGGAATTTTTCCATATTTTTCCAATTTGAAATTTTGGAAATAATAGATTTACATAAAAACAACGTAAATTCCGCCATTCTCCTGCGAATTTCAATGTCAATTTCAAAATTTTGTGTCTCCAGCAACTTCCGTTAGAGTTTTATCACTGATAGAGCCAACCCCAAGGGCCCTCTGCCCGGGGCGCAACGTTTCGGGGGCGTCAAAATGGTGGACCAAAATTTGCTTTGTCCATGCACTAATTAGATTAGACAGTGTCGGACCCAGGGGGGGGGGGGGTGATCGCCCCCCCCCTTTTGCTCCAGAAAAAAGTAGACAATAAAGATGCTGGTGGTAACCTGGAAGTCTTTGGAGAAAAAACGAGAAATTGTACAACGTTCCTTTAAAGCAGGATTGGAAGAAACCCGGGTTTTTTTTATATAAAACCAAACCCACTGAGCATTTTTGGGTTTACAAATGGGTTTTATTGAGTTTCTTATGGTTTTGTTTTTAAATTATATACATATTGTATTTCTTCTTTAAAATTAGGATTTATTCTCGCGATCGTTTATCAACTATAAAATACGACATAAAAATAGGTGGAATACAGAAATCGACAGTTTTTTTGTTTGTTAATAAATCAAAGCAGTTTTGGTTTAGTTTGACCAGCGCTTTTTTTATATACTTAGTATAAATAAACCTTAAGAAAATTATTGTTGGAGTTTGTGTATTTACTACACTGCAAGTACCTACTTACTAGTATGACATGTTAGTATACGATTCAAGTTTTCGTTTTTTTCGAGGTTATTAACTCTAAACCATTTTTTTAAAAGCAAAATGCCTAAGAGTAGCGCTAGAAAGAGAACTTTAGAATGGACTGAGGTTTTAGAATCCAATAATTTGCATTGTTGCCCATGGACATGGTCTTATTTGGAATAATAAAATAAGAAATTGTTTGGGATTAGAAAAAGATTTGCAACTGATCAAAGTTTATCGAATCTTACGATCAGATTTAAACGACTCGTAATAATATACCTTTTTTACGTTTATTTATTTTATTAGTAATGAAAATATCCACTTTAAAAAAAGCCCTACGTGTTTTTTTAAATGTGTTTTACCCAAAAAAAAACTCAGTGGGCTTTTTCAGTTATCCACTGGGCAACCAACTCAAGACATTGTATAATTCCTCGACAGTATCACAGAAAAAAAAAACGGGTTCGGCAGGTAGTTTATCTATGCACAGTATTTTGAGACAGTTTGATAGAGTTTCTATTTAATTTATAAACAAGTTTTAGACAAGATCATTTCGGACATAAAAAATAATTTTTGACCTGAACATATTCATACCAAGTTTTGTACAAAGTGAAGCCCAAATCAAGGCAAAATTAACAAAGTCGTTTCTAATCTAATGATTGGGACAAGTCAGTATTTGGAAACAATATTGTTCAGAAGTAGGCAAAAGCTTAAATCAAAACATATCTGATAGCATTTTCGAGGAAATGAACAAGTGTGGCAATATTTTTCCAAAGTAGGGCATAAATCGCGGCGCTATAACACCTTTGATATTTACGGTATTAGAGTTTAATTTTGTGTTAAAAGTGGCATTTGTAGTGTCATTTTGTTAAAAAATTTTCACCTCTTGCGCTTTGAAGTTATTGATATACTATTGAATTTTAGTTTAATTTTAAATCGAAAAATGCATTTTTAGTGCAATTCTCTCAAAAATTTTCGGCGCATTTAAACACTTTTTAAAATAAAAAATGTATAAAATAAACAACTTAAAATCCCCCCCCCCCTAAGTTTAGTTTGCATATATTTCAAATGGCTGGGACCGCCACTGGATTAGAAAGGGCGCCGTCGCCGCTGCCAACGCGCCGTCCGCCCTAATTAATTATCTTGGTTATTCACAATTAGAAGCAGCTATTTTCTTTACTTTTTGTTTTTTAGCGCTCATAAGAGCTCTTGGCGCTTTTGGAGGCCTTTCAAAGGGCGCCTTGCGCTTGTAAAAGATGCCTTGCACTTGCATGCGCCCGTGTGTACTGCTGCATTCTGTTGCCGGTACCTACCGTAAAAAGGAGTTCAGTGTAGTTTTTTTAATAAGAATACGCTAATTTATTTAGTGATTATACGTTTTCGGGCAATATTTAACACGTAGTTTAACTATAATATGTAATGTGTGTGTCTGTAAAATTCTGTCTGGTAATTTTACGTCTTCAGTACAAAAAATGTACGATGCTTTATTATGCATTTATGAAGACACAGAAATTGACACCATTATAAGAGATGAAGCGAGCAGAATATTAAATCACATGAAATAGTTTAAATTCATGTGTTCAGTTGTAATTTGGTACAAAATATTAAGTCAGCTGTAATCAAATTGTTACAGACGAAAGATTTTGAAATAATTATCTCAAGTTATTGATATATTGAACAAATGCAAACATTTCTTTCAAAATTTAAGATCAGATAAATTTTTTCAAAATGAACTTTCAGAAGCTTCCGAACTGACTTCTGAAGTTGACGTGGAACCTCATTTTGAAGCCAATATGCCACGACATTGTGTTCGAAGCAGAAAAAGAAAATTCCCGTATGAAGGTGCGGACGAACCTATCCAAGATGCAAAACAAAAATAGAAAATAGAATTCTTTTCGTAAACAAAAGATATTAAATGCTAAACAGAAAGGATTTATTTACCCATTGCAAAGATCTGGAAAAAATTTTAACCGATAGTGATATTTATCAGATTTGAACGCATTAGACCTGGCAAAAGGAAAAGACCTATTGAAGTTCTTAAATTAATAACCTCTATCAAAATTGCTCCAAATCTAAGCATAGCCTTAAAAATTTTATTAACATTGCCTATTACAGTGGCCACTGGAGAGAGGAGCTTCCCAAAATTAAAAATAATTAAGAATTATTTAAGAACAAGTAATTCACAAAATCGGCTAAATGGGCAATGTTAGCCATTAAGCAATAAGTCGAACCAACTTGAAGATCCGCGAATTTTCTGAACTAAAAGTGCGCAAAAAATATTTTAGTTTTCCTAACCAAGCTGATAGCAGATGATTATTTGATTGTTTATGAGTAGGTATTTTCTTCTTTAAGTTATTTTCTGTTGTTTGTCGTCAGGTTTTTTTTCGAATACAACGTAGTTTTTATTTAAAAATATAAAGTAATTTTTTATATAATTTGTATTTATTAGTCGAAAAAAAAAAAATATATATTTGCGGTGGGAGGCGCCAGAATCTCTGGGGTCGGCCCTGATCACTGCACAAGCCGACAACATGAATTCGCTAATTGGCATTTTCGACCTATCATTTTTGATGTCTTGTCAACCTTTGTCACCTGTGGATGACATCTGAGCCGAGACACAACCCATTCAAATGAAGTAGGATTTTTATATATAATATATATAAACAATTTCTTACATTTTCGTAATCTGCATTTCACCAATTAGCTAAGTATTTTATAAACAAAATATACGACAAATAATAACAAAAAACATTATTATGATCGCGGTCATAAACGCCGTATGTCTGAGACATGCTGTAGACGTCCGTCTTTGATCAATATTTGATAGCGCGTCCGAAAGCATGTGCCACAATTACTTCCGCCTGTTCCCCGCAACTGCCCCTACCTAATTTTTTGGGCTTTATAACACCGATTTCCAAACAGTTATTAAACTACGGTTTAAAGATCGCGAATATTCGGTATCTTCCGTGCGGTGTTTTTTATAATGATCAGACTCCCGTCGCACTCAATGTTGTGCTGCTTTTGTTGCTATCTCTTTTTTATATAGCAATTTACTAAAGCCTTATCAAAATTTTAGAAGGATGCAGTTTACCCTTTTGGGGCTAGTTGTACCTGAGCTCAAACGCGGCTCTGGTTACCAATTAAGAGTAGAGAATATTTTTTCTGTCAGTGACCTTAGCTCAGGAAATGTCGAAGTGACGTTCAAAAAGGATCATGTAATATCCATACTTTTTGGAGTCAAACAAACATCTGAATTGGCTGAGCTTTGAATGGAATACAAATTTTGTAAAAACTAAGACACGACTCAGAAAACTTATATTTTTTGCCGAATATGCGAAAATTTAATTCTAAGGCCATCAGTTAGAAATATTTAAACATTTGAATCGGTGGCCTTAGAAAGAAATTTTACCTTATTCGGCAAAAAATCAAAAGAATGCTCCGAGCCGTGTCTTAGTTACAACAAAATGTGATTTTATTTTATTTATTAATTTTTTTAAAAATGTGTTTCTCTGAGACTAAAGTCTAATTGCACTAACGAGTTAAGTTGCACTTTAGGTAAGTCGAGGGCTAAAATGTAACCTGCCACCGTTGGCTAAAAAAAGTGACAAATCACACCTGTCATAATTCTGAAAAGTTTAATTACTTTCTTATTTAAAATAAAAATACAGCATCCTTCCCAATGAGCATTTTTGTTTATATAGAAGTTACAGCAAATAATATAAAACCTTCATAAAATAACCAAAAGTTATATTATTTAATGATGGTGATAATTTTATAACTCTAATATATCTCTTGAATGAGTAAAAAAGACTTGAAAAACAACTGACCAACACCAGCTTATAAAAATTTATGGAACATAGTAATGGATAGAAAAACAACATATAGATTTTATAAAAATTCCTTATGAACCCTCAAGTCTAGATATTATTATAAAAAGGTTTTACAACTGTTCTAACAACACTACACAACAAATTAAAGCTTTTTATCGATTTAGAAATATAAATTTTCCATCTTTCTTCCCTTTGCTTGTTATATTTTAGTATTTTTCTTTTTAAAATAAAAAATTTATAAAATGGTGTTTACCAATCTTCTAAAATAAATTAAAATGGAAGTGAGATAAGTTGAAACAGGAATATGTCATCCTACTCTGATAATCAGCTGCGGTCCCGTGTGTACTGTATAGTTTACGAATACACTTACAAAATTTTCATGGGCTCCAAAAATACTTGAGAAAGGGGAAAAAATATTCATTTAAATAATACTTTTTTTCACATATGTTTTTTGCTTTCTGGGAGAAATATTGAATTTTGTATTTTGTTCTTAACCCTAAACAAGCAATATTTCGATTAAAACACATGTTGAAATCCCATAAATAACGTTTTTATTTTGGTCAAAAACCTATTATTGGAATCCAAAATGGCGAAAATTTACGAAAATTCTATAAAAAAAATAATACAATTATACCACTGTATAACACTATTTTATCAACGTTTTAAAACATGATGCTAATTGGAACAAAAGGCTGCAGATGACGCAGTGTTGAACACTGAAGGTCCGTTTCTGCGAGCTTAACATAGTTACCATTGTTCTCTTTTCCTAAATGTATTCGTCTGAGAGACATCCAGCATACTGCACATACCAAGAAAAATACCCGCCTGCACACCCTTCAACCCCGCATAACTGTCAGAGGTAACTATCTTAAGAAGATAATTAGATTGCGGAGTCGAATGGTGTACAGGCAGGTATTTCCCTGGTTATGCTGGATCTCTCTCAGACGAATGCATTTACAAAAAGAGAATAATAGTAACTATGAGGCTGATTTTCGTCGCGTCGTAAGGTGATGTGTTCACAATTGCCGCCGACCAGCCGTGCGCACTGTATGCACTCAAAGTTTCACGGTGCATTTTTGTGAACTTAACACGGTTACTATATTGTTCTCTTTTTCTAAAACCCAGTCCCCATCTATAGGTTTCTTATGCGTGGGCTCCCCGAATTAAAACAGATCACGTAGTCTAAGCGAGATATACAAGTTCATGTCGGTCCACGTGATGAGTTTTTTGAGTCAGGGTGGCCGCGTATCTCGCAAAAACGAGCCTTTCTGATGTCACAAAATTAACCTAAAAAATTTAGTTTGTTTTGTTATAAATTAAAATTGTTTTTTTGTTGTAAAAACAGTGGTATTATAACCACTATACAAAGAAATTAATAAAAATATTATAGAAAGAATGGGCAAAAAATGGGCAAACATGAGTTCATAAAAATATTACAGGCACCAATTTATATAATTATTATGTGTGAGTTCCCAAGTTTTTATAAGTGTCTCTTTGTTGTTGGTTAATTAAGTTTTTATAAGTGAGTTGTTAACAACATTTTAAAAACCAATCTATATATCTTTAATTGATAGTTACTTACGGTTTTATACACGGATTAACAGAAAGATTTCAAAAACCAATTTATATAACTTTTGTCACTCATGACTTATATTTTTATAAATATTTTGGTGGAAATACTGTTAACACCAATTTATATAACATTTGTTACCGATGACTTTAATTTTTATAAAGATGTCCGTGGAAATATTGTTAACGCCAGTACCATCAATTTAAAACCTTTAATAAAACAAATATACAAACTCAATTCCTGTAGGAAACCTCTAAATACCCTAGAGCATTAATGGAACCATCTTTATAATAATTATATAAATTTTTGTCACCAGAGGTTTCTGAAAATGCTCATTGGGTTATTATTTATCCTAACTTTGTAAGAAAAACTGCGTCACTTTTTTGATAAAATTTTGTAAAACTAATAATTTAAAGAAATTCTGCAGAACTAGTTTTACATCTGAGCTAAATTACTACTACGAGTAGCAATAAACGTCAAAATTTGTCAAAAATTTTCACAATGTAAAATGAATGACATAATTTGTGTGACTTCTCATCAGTAACAGCTTAATAACATACATTTTCAAATGAAAAAAAAAAGATTTCTCATACAAACTGTCTGCAAAAACTAAAATTGATATATTTTTTATATACCGAAACAGTACTAAGAAACTAAGTTTTACGAATTATTAGCAAATTTCTCCTGAAAAAAAAGAAGTTAGTGTAACTTATGTTTAAAAATCGTCAGCTTTTATGTAAAGGCGAGATTTTCTAATGGTTTTTGAAAAATCACGTACATTCTGCGAAGGGCAAATTTATGCGCGGCTTACCACACCTAGTCGGTAACAAAGATATGATTTAGGAACATTATGGTTACCCCTATTTATACACAACACCCACAAATAAACATAAACTTAAAGAGATGTGTAATTAGTGCTGGTAAAAGAACGCTCCATAAATAGCTATAACATAGCATTTTTTGTCAGCGCCTTTTATTCGCTCGGTAGCGCTCAGAATGTTTTGTTTATTCGCAACATCAATCATCAGCAAGTGTCACTGCAAGCTTACGTTCGAAAACAGTAAATGTTAAGTTGCTAACTATCGATTTTTCTTTGTCAGTTTACTTTGGTTAAAGAAAGAAAAATAAATACACTTTTTAGTGGAGTGATCTGTGTACATGGTGTGTCCTAAAATTTGCACTCCACAAAAAATGTGCGTGATGCCAAAACGTTTCTGAAATTAACTCTGTGTTTGGGACTTCTATTGTCTATATTCTATTTATACTCGACGTTTCGATCAGTACAATCTCTGATCGTCTTCAGGTGCAAACTACAATCTATTTCTAAGGCTACGTACTTATATACTCTGGGAAAGCACTCAACCGTGAAGTTTAAGAAGTTCCAAATATTTGGAATTTCAACACTTGGTTTACTGAAAATACCCTGATTCTGCCCAATAAAGGCAGATTCAAGGAATTTTTATTTCTTTCAGTATTACTCCTTGTGCAAATCATTTACTTCTGTCCACTTCGTTCGGTGTTTTTTTGGCCATGCATGTTCGGCGATTTCTGATTTCATTGCTTCACCTCTTTCGGTATTCGTCTGATGTTCCTTAACACATAGTGGTGTTTTTCTTTCGCCTATGTATGTATCACCACATTAGAGGCTGTTTTAATAATAAAGTTGTTCGCTACTCTTAGAATTTTCTTTGATACTCCTTTAACGTATGGAAAAAGGACTGCATTTGCCTGGATTTGGTCTTGTAATATCTGTCCTGTTTGCTGCAATTTAGAAATAGTATCTTTTATAAGTTAAAGGCTGTGATCATTCTGCTGCAGATCCTCCTGAAGTTTGCTTATTTTGATTTCCAAGTCATGAGAATTGTTACAAATTTCAACGGCTCTTTTATACAAAGTTCTTATTGTGCCTCGTTTTGTTGTAGCACAATATATTAAACCTTTGATTTAAATATTGTCTTGTGTGAGTGGGTTTACAATATACTGTTGTTCTGATGTCTCTTTCTACTTGTTTTACAAGTACATCAAGAAAAAGAAATTGACAATTGCACATGAAGACTGTAAGTACTGATCAAAAACGTCGCATATAAATAAAATATAGACAACGGAAGTCCTAAACACAGAGTTAATTTCAAACAAAAAACACGTCTCTGTTTGTTGCCCGGCTTCGACATCGGTTTTTCTCTTAAGAACAACCAACTTCTTTTCATAAATCATTAGCAGAATACCCGCAGCTTTGACTGTGGACCTATTTTAGTTTAATAAATCCTATGGTGTGCAATGAGTCTGGCACAAGTCGCTCATATCAAAATAGCGAATGGCCACAACGGCGCATAGATAAAAGAGTGCAGGTCAGAACAGCGCAGGTCGAAATATCTGCGCTATTCTGACCTGCGCCGTTACGAACATGCGTGTTCTGACCTGCGCTATTTTGTTGTTATGGTCATGCGCTATTATGAGCTCGCTATTTTGAGCAAAATTGGACCACATCCACAGTTCCACTTCTGGTCGTTAGCTTTTTAATATTCCAAATTTGGCGATAAAAAATAAGGTTAAGTTTCCAGCATCACAACAGGTGCAAAAAATGCAAAAAGTCCAAAAAAATTGACTACTTCTTGGTAGAAAAAAATAACTTAATTATTTTTCTTTCTCTCTCTATTTGATAAGAAGGGAAATAGAAATGAGCCGCAAAAAGTAAAGTCTGATGATATGATACGACCTTCCGCAAGAGGGTGCCGATTCTTGAATTTCATAGGAAAGGTCGCATGAGAACGGTCACCTTCCTGATCTCAACTAAAACCACGCTTTAGAGCTATCACGAGTGATCTGAAACCTATCCGATCACGGCCGAACTTCACCCAATGGCCGTGTATCGAAGGAACCTTCCTACACTTTCATACACCTGCCTCTGAGTAGGAGAACGAGCGTTTGAAAAGCAATAAAACAGTGAGCTTTGCGCGTGCACCTAATCAGCTTGGAAGCCATTACCGAGGATGTGAACGTTCAGAGGCGATTATTCTCTCAAAGTAAAAGAATTGGCACCCAGGTGGGAGCTTGAAAGTTAATGATTATTGTAATCTGATCAAAATATTACAAATCTAGACTCCACACTACAGGTTTATTAATTTTTAACAAACCATCCCCTGTTGAGGCGCTGTTAAAATTTGATCAAAAATTCCTAATCCTCGTCCTCCAAACCCACTTGTAAACGTAATTTTGGAGATAATCCACCCCCCCCCTTTCCTCCGAGCTGTCAAATTCATAATTTTAAACCATTTAGACATTAGTTGTAGATATTTTCTAATAAGGGTTCTAAATCCTTTCTTAGTAAGCGCCCACATTACAAACCCAAACTATTTCCCAAGTTTGTAAATTTAACTGTTAGTTAGTTGTGAAATAAATACTGTTTTATATTTATTTAAAATTTTAAAATATTTTGGAGTTCCTGCTACAAAAAGAGGGCTATCGCCATAATCCTCACGGATCCCTATCTGCCCCTTTTTAGTAATTTAATATTTTACGTTGCCCGAAAGGTGAGACCTGACAACGAACCCTACAGCTTACATCTGGCCTGGTCCTAACTTGCCCTAGCTTAACAAACGCAAACAGATTTATCCAAATTGGTAAATTTACCAAGGCTGTAATTGGAAAAGTTATGCCTTATTTGCTAGAAAAGGGTTATATCTAGAACATTGAAATCAAGTAAAAACCGCATGTTATATTACATATGGATGAGTTTTAAAACAAAAAATTAACAGTGGGTTCTATAATCCAAAACATTTATTTTTTTGTGCATTTTAGTGGGATAGGGTCACTTTATTGTGCCATCTTCAGGGCTTGAAAGTTATTGATCCTCTATGTCAAAAAGTCTTAAAAATAAAAGCATAATCACAGACAAAAACTCGTATAAGATCGGAAGAAGAAAAAAGGACTTTCCGTTGTTAAAACCACACTAATTTAATTTTTTTTTTATTTTTTTTATTTTAGTTGGTGTGGTTTTAACAACGGAAAGCCCGTTTTTCTTCTTCCGATCTTACTCGTGTTTTTGCCTGTGATTATGCTTTTATTTTTAAGACTTTTTGACATAGAGAACAAATAACTTTCGAGCCCTGACATCGGCGAAGAATAAATTTGGTTCTTTCTATCTGACCCTATCCCACTAAAACGCACCAAAAATATATTTGTCGGGTCGCAAACCTTAACCAAAAAAAAAACATTTATTTTAGAGTGACATAAACTCTTATTAGTGGAGTAATTTCGTAAAAAGAAACTGCAAAAAAGTATATTCTTTTATATTTGGCATAATAACACTTAACACCAAAAACTAGACTTCTAGTCAAGGATCTCCTATTTTTCGATCCCAAAAACCAAGATGACGGTGTCTAAGTTAGGAAAAATTGTTTTAACTATGTTTTTGAAAAAAAAAATAAAAAAAAATGACGGTCACGGTTTTGTTTTTATTTTGCCCAATTATAGAGAAACACAATGACTATAGTACTGAGCTTACTGCCATTATGCCTTGCAAACACTTACTTTTTACATAAAACAGTAACAGTGGGATTTACGAAGATTTATAATAGTACCCCCCACAGGTCTAAATATTTACACCTGTGGGGGGTACTACATTTTAACATCAATTTTCAAAAAACGCTTACCCATACAGAAAAGATACCAAGGTGTTATAATTTTTTTATTGTTGTTGAAAAATACCACTAAAAAATTGCTTTTTTTCTCAAAATGTACCATATTTTAGGAGAAAATGCCCTAAAACTAATGAATTTGGCACATAATAGCTTCTTTATTTGTGTTTGAGGTTATAAAGTTGGTGATTTTTTAGACCACCTCTGGGTGGTTTAAATTTATAGCCTCCAGAAAGGATTGTCTTGTGGAAATTGGTAATAAGTTTGTTTATAATTTTCCTATGTAGCCGTTTTCACAAGGATTAATTTACCTTATTTAATATCCAATTTTGTCCAGAAAAACGCGATATTTGGAACCCGTTTTCAGCAAACAAAATTATTTATGAGGGCACTACGAGGAAAAACAAACATAAGTGAAGGTCACTGATTATGTACGAAAAATACACCAAAAAAAATCCAAAACAACTATATATGAAAAACTGAAATTAAAACATTGAGATTATCTTAAAACTCAGTCAAGAAAACTTTTCTTACTCGAAGCCCATTCATTTCAAAGCTGTAGATTTTGTCAGTAGAGGTTGATGCAAGCCAAGGTACAAGCAGAGGTAAGAGATCCGAACTCGACAGTGACAGAAATGTAAACAAAACTTGCATTTAAATTTTCTTAATATATTTCATAAATAAAATCACCTTTTAAATAAATACAAAATTAATCTACTCCTTATTTTATTATTACCCATCTAAATCGTTGTGTGACATAGAACCCCAATTTTAATTTGTTCTCTAGAGTGTTTACTATTTAAACCCCGCGTGGGTTTAATTTTTTTCAATTTCTTTTCTTCTAAATTGAAACTTTCTTCTTAATTCCAACAAAAGATTGTGATAAAATAATTCTCCGATAACAAAATTTATTAAAATTCTTCTTATAAATCAAATTATGTCCAAAACTTAAGGAGAGTTGGTTTAAAATGCTTAAAACCAAAACTTTCACTTAAACTTAGGAGCGTTCTAAAATAGACTAAACCATTTTAGTAAATCCCACCGTAATATCTAATGCTAACTGATTTAGGCTCAAAAATGTCAGTTAAATATAGCGGTCACTTTCTTTATAGGCTATTTTATCATTTCACCTTATTTTACTTCCGTGTATCTAACTAAATAGCACAACATAAAATTCCAAATAAAATTTATCCCATATTTTGTGAGAGAAAGGTCAAAATAACTCTGCTTCTTTTGTTTCTTAAGTAATTTCAAAGACATGCGAACATGTTTCTTCCACTGATCGGTACAGTTATGCCTTAAGTGTGTTGTGTAATGGTATTACGAGATTATTAAAACCTAATTTTTAGTACAATCCGCAGGATAGAAGATGAGGACTATACCTATTAAAAGTTTCTAAACTAGGCGTATATTTCAAAATCCCTAATAACTGATTTTTTTCCCTAAAAATGTTTACGTCATTAATTTAAAATTAAAAAGCTTTTTCGCGAAATATTTTAAATGGCCATTTCAGGATAAGGTTAAATAATATTTCCTAAATTTTCGCCTGCCACATAACTTATAGTCAAAAATTTTAAATTACACATAATAATTAAAAGAGAAGCGCAAATTTTTGTTCCTGCATTTTTCAATTTTGAGTCCGCGAATTACGAACTTTTTGTTTTAAATTTGAAAAGTGACCATGGTTACCTGTGTTGCTTCAACTGACAAGTACAATCCTATGACAGCATGATGTATCTTAATAAGGATGAAGCAGGTCTGTAGGTGTCTGGATTCTCCATTAAACCTCTTTGACCGATATGTCAGGAGTGTTACTTTTATTTAGAAAAAAATCAGTTGTTTTAATCACCCGCTAAAGCAGGACAAGGCCTAAAAGTCTTTTATGAAAATGAAGTGTTAAAAAAAAAACGAAGAAAAGTTTGTGAAAATATAATAACATAAATGGGTCAAAAATTATGGCAAAAATTTAGGCTACACAATTTTTATTTTATACATACCTTGAGGGTTGAAATTCGTGCTCTAAATCTCTCTAAATAGAAATAATGATAAAATTTTTAGTTTATTTGTACGGTACTAAACACTGCTGATCTTAAATAATACATACATGACATATTTACCTATACTATTTTATATAAATTTTCCCCCAATTAAATAAAATTAATTGAATAAAAACCACAAAGCAACACACCCTGTTGGTTTTCAATAGCCAATATTAATTAGGTCCTAATTTCCCCCCAAATTTTCCAACAAAGGTTCAATTTTTCCAGTGAACCGTGAAGCCACCACTGTGCCCAATTTTTGTCAACGCTCTACAGGAAAGGGTCTTGACAAATAATATTTAAGTTCTTTTTCCAAATGTTATTTGCCTCGAAATTATGTGTTAGTAGTTTAGCTTTTATTAGGAAAGTTTTTAATTTTGTTCAAGTTTGTTTACAAAAAAGTTTTTATTTCTATAGATACGCTCTTGTGAAGCTCCGCGGATGAGTTATTTGCACTTCGTTCAAATTTTTGAAAACTAGTTTTTGTGGGCATATAGTTAGAAGGAAATAATTATGTTAGCTTGGATTTGTTGTAAATTTATTTGGATAGTTCTTTGTAAAGATCACTCATCTGTAAATAAACATAAATCCGAATACGGCTGGATCGAATCGCAAGTCTTGTTATTTTTCGTGATAATGACGAGAAGATTTTTGCACGAAACAAACAACAAGGCATTTTAAAATAATAAAAAAATGAATTTGTTGTCCGTGAAAAATAAATAAAAAGAAAGGCTCATGGCAAATCGGACACACATTTTGCTTTTCAATTCATTACGAGCAGGCCTCCAAGATCTATTGGTTAGTCCTGAAACCTACAGGCCTGTTTCATCCTTGTTAGGAATCACCAGTGTAACATAGGACTGTACCGGGCCTATGAAGCATAATATAAACAACTTCACCCAGCGAATTTAAACAACTTTTGTCGTCAAACAACGCGGCATGTTGGATGGCTATATGCAGCGCGCCGCCTATCGGAATAAAGCGAAAAGCAAAACGTTAAAGGATGCAAATATCAATAACAATGAAATTTGCGAGCAAGACAAAAAAAAAGAAACCTGCGAAACAGTACCGGTTACTGAAAGAAGACCGTTCAAAATACAACGTTCGCAGCAACTCCACCCCCAATTAGAGTTTATACTAAGTCGCCTTATATTAAGCCTCAGCAACAATCTCTCCGGAGGAGGCTTGTTGCGCAAAACAAAGCCACGTAAAATTTAAAAAGAAAAAATTTGTTGTCCGTAAAAAATAAATAAAAAGAAAGGTTCGCGGCATAATGTTTTTAAAGAAATTATTTAAAACCACGTAAAATATACCGGTATAATGTCTCTGCAAAATTTGGTCTTGCTATTCGATTAACTGTTAGGTATTTATAATTCCTACAAAACTTACAAACAGTACTTGTTTGATCGTTTATGGTTTGTTTGGTTTCTAAATAAGCAGACCTTATTATATGCAATGCAGTTTTTGTTGGACCGTGTTGTCTCTAGGTAGTTTGTCTAAGTTGAAAACTAAACATTTGCTTTAAGGAAAACCAACCTTTGATCTGAAGGATCTTCTGGTTTAAGAATTATTTTTACGAAATTATATGGACTTTTAGTTAAATATTTTTTATTTAAATACCTATAATTTGTGCAAAGACCCCATCTCCATTGCGGAAAATTAACTTCTTTTTGTTATTTTTTCACGAAAATTGATTTTAATAACGACACGGGCGCGCAAAAAATACAATGGACTCTTTGTATTGGAAAATTCTGGAAATTTTTAACACGTTATCCCCTGTCTATAATAGCCTTTGGGAAACGTTGCAGAAATGTTCAGTTTAACAGCATTTCAAATTGTTTTTTTTGTCACGTTGTACTAAAATTGCAACGAAACTTGAAAGAAAAACATTAAAAAATGTTATTACATTAATTAGCGTTTTAATTAACAAAATTTTTAGGTCAAAATTTTTCAGGCAGTTAAGTGTCTCCCGCGAAATAGATGAAGAAATCATATTCTTGCACATTGTATACCCCCTTGGATTATATGTTTTTGTTGATTTGCATGCGATTTTGCATTTCTCGATAAAAAAGAAAATTAACAAAAATATTCACTCTTTAAAGATTGTAGAAACTTGAATTTTCTGCACATTTGTTACTTACTTTTTTTAATTAAAAAATGCAAAATATAGGCGACAGTTGACAAAATCCAAGATGGCGGACACAATTTTACTACTCAACGGTGTCCTAAATGTTCTAAAGTCATTGAGCTAATCTCTTTTATCAATTTTTAAATATTCGAGATGAAAAGGTTTATTCATTTGTTTATTTAAATGTTTTTATTGTTTCAGTTCCAATGGAAGAAGTTCAAGGAGTTCTTGGAAAGAAAAAAGGCCTGCCATGTAACATAGCCCCTCTTAGTAAAGACGATGCCGTTGCTATGGTTCTTTGGTTTAAGACCACTATTGGTGAACCTTTATATAGGTAAGAGAAATTTTATTTTATTTTGCACGCAAAAGTGCGGGAGAACATTTGTTAAAAGACCGCTTAACATTTAAAGCAACTTACTTTTTCTTAATGGAGCTTTAAGCTAATGGTCCTTTAAAGTACCGCTAGTAATTTATATATCTTGTGCCGATTTTAATGGACAATTAAGCGTTCATTAAAGCATATTTAGCTAACTGACCAAAATCGGCCAATTAAAACAACTTTAGACCGACTTAAGTCAATTCCTAACCCCAATATTTCATGTGTTTTATTTTTTTTATTTTGTTTTCTTTAATTTTGTGACCAAGCCCACGATCATGGTCTTTTTCGAAGGGATCAAGAATCAACTGGAGTACTCAGATGAGAGGTAGGGTCAAGGGGAGTACCCGCTTATGGCATTATCTATACATATTAACATGGATTTTTACTGGCAATACCTCATACAGCTTACCTTAAGCGGATTCAAAGTACCTTAAGGTAAGTGGTATGGTGTAGGACGCAAGGAAGATAAACTATAGCATGCTGCTGTTCATAGTGTTTGGTAAGCCGCAAGAGGTAAGCGGTAAGTGCAGCAGAGCAGCATTCATTTGCTATTGTTTATTTTCTTTGCGGCTTACCGCATACCTCGTACCGCTTACACCCGGTTCCCACCTACGACTTTTTCGTGCGTGCCCGCTCACGCGTCACAAGACTGTCATAACATTTCATATTAATATAATGTGACGCGTGAGTGAGCTCCACAAGAAAGTCGTAGATGGGAACCGGGTGTTACCTTACGGAATCCTGAATCAGCCTCTACAGAACTCTGAAATCTGAACAGAAAAAATAAATGAAATTTTAAAGGTTATAGTGATAATAACAGTGATGCCACCAGACAGGCAAAAAAATCCCTAGGTTAATACGCTGTTGCTATACTGTCAGGTAGCTAAAAATCATTTTAGCAAAAGTTCCGCAAAAATTAGTCCGCGCAAGTCGTTGAAAGTTAATGGGCGTTTCAAAAAATGTCGCTACAAGTGGTGGTCATATACTGTTTTTGTTGAAAAATTAAATGTTGCGGACCTTATTGGGTACACATACGAATGCCGAATGAACAAATCCCGAATCTTAATATATCCGATAAAAGAGACAAGGTACCTGACACTTACAGAGACTTTGGTTATATTATTATATAGAACAATGTTTACCTTTCTGTTGTTTACAGTAAACACACCAGTGGCGTACCTACTTAAATATAAATTTACACAACTTTTAATATAATATAAAATCTGCAAAATAATTAAAAACAATTCCTTCCTAACAATAAATGTTTGTAGTATAACTTTATACAAAATAAATTTGTTACAAAGTTTGTATATGACTTATAGCAATTTCAATTTTTAACAAAATACAATTATGCCAAACATTAAAACAAAGAAACTCAGTTCACAGCACCTGAAACATGAAGAAAAATAAAATATTTGTTTGTTAATATTGTTATTTTTTGTAATCATTAGTAGAAACTTACTTATACTGACTTCTTCAGTATACAATAAAGTCAATAATGCTTAGGATACAAGGAGACATCTAGAAAAGACAAAAAGATTCAAATATCAATTTGAAGGGCGAGCGCAGATGGCAACGGTGGAAGTATAAATCAACTTTAATATTATGATAAGAGGTAGAAATTTAATATTTTTACAAACCTGAACACATGTGAATTAACTTTTATTGTTGTTTCCAAGTTGGTTTAAGGACTTTATAAAAAAAAACCTTCGAAAATATCTCATTGGCGCATTAACTACTTCATGAAAAGTATGCTTTATTTTATCGTCTTTATAAAAAAACCTCGAAAAAAACCTTACAAAAACGTTCAAAAGTATATCATTTGACGCATTGGGCATTAACTGCTTCATTTTAAATTTTGAGTAGTATTTTAAATTTTGAAAATTAACAAAAAAAAAACGTATTAGTAGATATTTTAATCTAAGAGTCTACTAATTTAAGTATATTTCTTGAAACTTTTTTTTATTTTCTGTGCTCTCCCTTTGTTTTCAAAACATTGGACGATTTGTTCCAAAATATCACTTTAAATGCACTGAAATTTTCTTCTATTGGTAAAAAACACATTTTAAACGTTTTTTGACAAAATGTGGTTTTAAAGCGACTCACAAACTGCTTAAAACATCCTGAAATTTTAAAATGAATAACACGAAAAAGCTCATGTTAATAGAAATATCATCAGACCGTCTGCGCTCTGCCGACTTTCCCCACCCACAAGCCAATCACGAACTAAAGTGGTTGAAACAGAATTCTCTGTCCCTATCGTTCTAACGTCGTATAAAAGGTTATAAAAATAATCGATATTTCTTACCTTTGTTTTGTTGAGATTTTATTTGTAAATAAACAGTGGTTATTATTTGCCAAGGAGTTTTCGTTGTCCCAGATATCTTGCCTCTTTTTAAGCTAAGGTGAAAACCGTAGTCAGTATATCTACCCGTTTTTAATATAAAGGGGCTTTTTGAAAAATATGCGTTTTAGAATTTGGCCTGTAACTTTTTTTAATGAAAATTTCTTTTTAGTGTAAATTGCTACTCAAAAGATAATTTAAAGAAGGATTTATTTTTCAAACTGGATTTTATCTGTAACATTCAGATTTTGAGAAATAACACTAGGTTGGCATTTTTACTTGACATTTTTAGATAAGCATAAAATTTCCTTTAAAATGATGTATTGCATTTTTTTTTATTTTATTTTTTATTTTGCATTTCAAACTGCTCTTTACAGAGTGGTCCAAATTCGAGGGTATTGCAGGGTTTTAGGTTTTTCTAAGACCGATAGCGAAAAATTAATATACATGTTATAGGCTCGATTTTTTAAAAATTAATAATGGCGAAAACCGAATGTCAGTATGTAACCCATGTAACCCATTTTTGAGCTACGAAGGATTTTCTAAAAACATGCGTTGAAGAATTTGGCCTCTAACTTTTTTATTAATAAAAATTTATTTTTGGCGTAAATTACTTTTTTATAGAAATTATAAATAACTAGATTTTATTTGCAACGTTTAGTTCTTGAGTGGTCTCCGTAGCGCACTAGACCTGCCGCATGGAAGGTCTCGCGTTCGAATCCCGGCTAGGTGCATGAATATTTTGTGGTTGTCTTTAACTTTGACTTTTTTTGTTATAGTTATTAATACCCGTCTTATAGTCTAAGTTATATGTAGCGCGTTGCGAGAGACCACGGTAATCGCGAATATTCCGAAATCGAATTGTCTGTAGCGTTCCGTGTAGTTATTCCTGAGATCAAGGAAAAGAAAATAATTCCTCACAAATGCAAGGGTCTCACAAATGCCACTAATGACAATATTTTAATGGAAATTGACATCTTTTATTTCTCTCACTAAAAACCATAAGAAACAAATTTCGTCAAAAGTCATGTTACTCGTGTCATTTTCTAACCAATAGGATATGTGCGTTTCAGGGAGATTATTGCTTTCTCTCTGATTTCAAGAATAGCTACACAGTAATGTTCTATCAGCCTATATAAAGCGCGGATCGTTGCGTCCACGAATAAGTACGGAAGTTTGCAGTTACGACTTCGCATTTGTGATGCCACAAGTAAGAGATTTTTAACTTATGACGTCAAAACTGAGGAATTTTACACTCTTACGTCACAAGTAGGAGATTTCCTACTTGCTACATAAAAAATAAAAATTGTTGTGTTCTGACCTAAAAAGTAAGTATATTCTTGTTTGTGACGTCAGAACTTGCAAGTTTTTTAAGTTTGGATGTACAGCAACATGCTTTTGAGTTTTTTAAAACATTTTTTTGGTTTTGATGACCAAATTAAAGGTAAATTATAATAAATGGGTATATCATATAGAATGTTAAAGATCTGGCAGATTATAAATTTTAATTTAAGCTCAAGACTTCGACACCAACTTACTCCAGATGAGAGCCTTAGATAGCAGCCACTTTGTCGGTCAATTACTTTGGAGGTGATTTTTTTTTTAGTACTTTACTTCTCCAACCCGAATCCTTAACTTGGACCAAACCCCCTCGGCCACCTCTAACCAACTTACCTACCTATAACCTACTTCTAAAAGAAAATATAACTCATGGTGGGGACAAAACTTCCTTATTGACTCGGTAAAAATGTTCAAAGGTTTTTACATCTTATCTAAAAAAAATAGAAATTATCACAGACACATAAATATATTTCTCTCTTTTTCTTACATACTTGACTGTGGCCTAATAATTTTTGATAAAATTCTGAAACACTTCATGACGTTCTGTTCGAGAATCGTAAGAGATAGTATTTGAAACACAAAAATTGAATTTTTAAAGAATCTTTCATAAAATTCTAGAATATTCTGCGATAATTAATTGCACCTTCTAAAATTCGGAAATAAGGACTTTACTCTATCCATAATACAACAAAAGAAGATCGAAACAGAGTTTTAGCAGCACGTCCTACGAGAATATTTAGAAACACCGAAACTTTCATTTTTGGGAAGAAGCTGTATAAGACTTGTTTGCCAGAATAACGCACCATGTACCTACCTCGTCCCAAAATCACTAGTGAAAGCCAAAGGAGACATCCTGAAGATCGTAAATATATTTTTTTCAAACTGTGTCAAGTTCAACAAAGGACACGTTAAAGATACATATGTTGCAAAAGATGTCTTAGAACAGTTTCAGTCAACGTAGCAACATTTTAGTACAGAAAAATTTAAGAATCCCATCATTCTTCTTTATTTGGAAACTAGGAAATCCCTGGTCGCACAAACTTTATTCAGCATGTAATTAATACTGACTGGTGATGCTCAACCTATCAGATAAGCACCAAGATGAATGGCTCTAGCCAAACAAGGAGAGGGGTAAAATCTGGTCGTTAAAATGCTTAGTGAAAGCGTAATTTAAGAATCTACAAGCTCGTGGTCATCTCTTGTGGTTTTGGTAACTAAGAAGGATGGAAGTACCAGATTCTGTGTAGAATATAGGAAACTTAGTTTAGTTTAGTTTAGTTTAGTATTGTTTTTATTGTCGCAAAATAATGGAAAACAAAAACAAATACAATTAAGTTTCTAGACACTACCTGACATAAATAAATGATGCGACAAAAGGCAGAGTTCACACTCTCCTATTAAGAAATAGGGAGCAGTGCTCTTCCACTCAACCTTTTGTAAAATAACTAAAATATTAAGAAAAACCTTTAAAGTACTTAAATTAGAAAGAATATTAAACCTAATATTAAACCTTAATGTCGTATTTTCTTAAGCGAGGGACATTTTGGAGTAAATCTTTACTCAATTAATTTTTTTTTTATTATTTATTTATTTATTTGTATAGTACATATACTGTTTATGCAACATGACGATAAAATAAAAAAATATAAAAAGACAAAAAATTTATTTAGAATTTAAAAAAATAATAAAGATTTTTAAACCAACTTGATGTTATATCTCGGAATACAAATGTTGCAGATGAAATCTAGTTTGTTAAATAAAGTCTACATTAAATTAAGTATAAAAAAGCAATTTACACCCAAAAAAATTTCATAAATATAAAAGTTAAAAGCCAAATCTAAAACGGGTTGACCTACTGACATGCAGTTTTCACCATCAATATGTTCCCAAAAATCTAGCCCATAACATGTATTTTATTTTTTTGCTGTCTGTCTTAGAAATACTTGAAACCACACAATTCGCTCGAATTTAGACCACCTTGTATTTATTATGGTATGTCGGTTCCACAACAACTCAAAGGATACGTTGGGCTGAGTGAAATAGAACAAAGAACATATTTAACTCCGCATTAAAAGGAGCTCAAAATTAAGCATAAAAAAGTAAGTAATCAGAAAGCAAGTTTGTGCGCTTCCTTTATACAAAAAAAAATATTATTTGATCTAAAACTTTCCAATCCACACGAAAGTTACGTGAAAAGGTCCAAATGAATAACAAACCTTCTGCGTTTGATACAAAAGCTTTTTTCTTCATTTTTCATGCCTTTTGTTAATTTAATTTAATATTTGATTACTTTATGGTAAGAAAACTTTTTTGGCTTCGGCAATCATAACAAAAATTTTTTAAAGGACAAAATAAGTTGTTTTTTTATTTTTATGGTAAGGCGTGAGGTATTTCAACGCTAATTTAATATACAGAGTGGTCCATAAAAGGCCAAAAAAAAATATTTTTTTAACAAATTTTGTTGTATAGGTATTCTAAAATATTTTTTCATACTCACACTAAGAAATCTAAAATGGCGGAGAAAAAAACTACTTTATGGTTTTGGTCGTTGTTTTTAAGGTTATACCTCAAATTACAAACACAAATAATCACCCAAGACCCACTCTACTAAAAGGCTATTAACTCCTAATAAATTATTACACCCTAAAATTGGTTGGGTAGTTTTTTAGATATCCGGAACAATAACTTTACTAAATTAAGCAGTTGATCAAACGTAACTTTTTAACCACACTTTGCTAATTTAAATCTATCTTAATAGATATAGACATATTTTATGCCCTCATGTTGAAATTCAAAATAGCGGATATAACTAAGGGCTTTTTAATTTTTGAAACACCCAAAAGAAACTAAACATTTAAATCTGCTAACAACGAATATTCAAACGTAATCCCATATGGCACCTAATTAACGGAATCGGTCTCAAGTTGTCGAATAAATTTTAAAAATACTTTTTTAGTGTCCTCTTATGTTTATATACAGGGCCTACACGCGCTTTATCTAGGATGATATAATAAAAAAAACGCTTTCTACCAAGAACCTTTTTCTTCCCTTGAGAAAAAGAGCTTCCCAGCTCCAATCAGAAAAAGCCTCATGTACAAGGAATATATGGGCAAAACGTCATGCCATAGGCCCACTGGTTTAGGCTGCGCGTTCTCTCTCAGAATGATAAAAAAGAGGCAACCAACTTTAGGTATATTGCTTCCAATGTCAGTTAGCACGGTGTGAAAACCAAAACCTCATAAAAAGTCGGCATCATCTTTTTGACACAGATGCGGAGGCAGGCAAATAATATCGAAAAATATTTATTTATGCGGAATAATACAGAACGCTTTAAATACATAATTAACTGGTGGTTTAAAAGACGCCCAGTTCAAAATGTATTTAAAAGCGGCTATATTTAGGCCTTGTCAAATTAAAGTAAATATTATAAAGTTGAGGAAAATTCATATTATACGTCATAAAAAATTTATCATAAGTAATTTAAGACGTGAAGATGTTTCTTAAATATTATCATTATCCGAGTTTTCCTAACTGCAATTATTAATAAGTGAAATAATTATTGGATTAATCGATGGTGGAACGTGATATTGATTTTTCTTTTTAATAATATAGTTTAAACAGTTTTTTCATAGGTTTGTTTCATCTATTTGGCCAATCACATTTCTGGTAGTAATTAAAGGCGACTGACTAATTTGTGATATATTATTGTCCTTTCGTATTTGTTTCTTCATTGTGGCCCAAACCATTTCGATCGGATTCAAAATGAAATAATATTGCGGAAGTCGTAGATCCAAGAGATTATCAACGACATAGTTTTTAATTTTGCTTTATGGAAGCCTTTTCTTGTATTTCTAATCCTTTGGTTTCCAGGAATTTAATCATGTCATCTTTTTTTGTGTTGCTGTTGCTCCTTAACCAATTTTTCAAACAACTCTGCCGTCATGTCTTCGTGATAGTGTGCAGAAGATTGTTTAAAATTTTTTGCAGATAGCAGCAGCGTATTTGGAACAAAATCCAATTCAAATTTTGCTGTCATCAACCCAATCGTACTGCACAACATCGTGCGTGTCATACCACGTCTTATCCAGGTATATAGTATTTCTTTTTTCTTGTCGATAATTTTCAATAGTCCGCAAGTACTCGGAGTACTGTGGAACAATTCTTGGCTACCCCATTATTACCATCCATTTGTCTAGTTTTTTATAATGAAAAACGCACTGGATTAACGCTTCGCGTAATGTCTGTAAAGATTTGTATGTATAATCTGGATATGCCTGTAACTTATTTCGAATAATTTCTGACTTTGGCACCTTATTTTCGCTATAATATCCATAAACAATTTGCCTAATAACCTTCTAACCACCGGCATCAAACTTCTTGAGGAATTGGCCATGTTTTTTACGCTTTCGATCACATCTCTTGCTCTAATAATCCTGTAAACACTGGTCCGACAAGGCTTTGTCAGTTCACAAATTCTATTTACAATTTGATTGTCTAAACAGTTATAGTTTTTTTCTTTCAAACATTGTAAACATTTAACTTCCACAGACTTCCACTTCCACAGACTCTTCAACAAGGCTCAACGCGGATACCTCAACAACCTGAAAGTTATCTCTCCAAGGCCTCTACATAACCATGTTTAAACGTTTATTTAGAACATTTTGAGCAACACTGTAAAACGAGGTGTGCCAACTGATATTGGAAGCACTATACTGACGGGACAAATCGTACGTATTTTACGTAATTTATTGCATTTTTCTATACCAGGTCATTTTTGCAAATATTTGTCTCAGCTTATAAAGTGTGATTACTGACGGGACAAAAATTTGGGTCTACAATCCTCTGAATTTAAATATGTGATAAAATGTTTCTAAATTATAATTAATAACTGCTTTCCGAGCTGTTTCCTAAACAGGTTTCGGAAACATAATAGTAATTTTATTTGATTTTCTGTTTAGCTTATAAAAACTGATATTATGATTACTGGGACAACTTTTGTCAACTTTTAAAAAATTGTATTTCAAATATTATACAACAGAGAACTAATTAGGAAACTAATAACAAATTAATTTTAGTAAAACATATAAATATTGTCGATTTCTGAGATCGCCAGGTCTTTCTAATTTCAATAATTTTCCGATCAAGATATTTGAAGTGGTGTAAACTGCTTATTTCCGGAATGGCCGGAATATTTTGTCCAAGAAAGGTTTTACGTTGTTGATAAGTTGATGATAATTTTTGTGGTCGTTACTTGATTCCACACGTTACAAATTGTATGTAATATTTCAGAAATATAATCCAATTTAAACAAAAAGCATTCATTTTTTTTCATTAAACAAATTGAATTATTGTACAAAAGATCATAACGTTGACAAGGTACGGCCATTTTTAAGTTGAGCAGCACGGCCATCACTAAATATATATAAGTTTTGAATCTTCTGACTTTAGCTAATTATTAATGCTAGAATTTTATTTATGAATACTTTAACGGATTGCTTGTCATCTGTTAAATAATCACGTATAACTGCAAAAGGCAATGTTGTATTGAACACGGAAGCAACGCCAGTAAATATAGTGACCTGAACATGTTGCCAATAGGCACTTTGGATCTTGTCCTGAGAAACTAACAAAAAATTTTCTGCAAAAGTCAATTTTAAAACTACGTCCCCTTCTACAATGCTATTTCGTCTAAAGTCGAAATATTTTTTCTGCACATTCTTAATAAAGTCGTGCGTTCTAAAAAAAGAAAGTTAATTTTGTAACATCTAAATTAATATAACTACCGTATTATATATACCGTTAAAGGTACATAGTGAAAGAAAACATCAACTTCCTTATTATACATTTTGCTTTGTCATATCACATATTTCTGAAAGATCTTTCTTGTGGTCAGAAGAAATTGTTTGTTACTCTTTACTTAAAGCGCTTAAGAGGTGAGTTGTTCTGATATTTACACGCACACACAAATTGTGCGACATTTCACTTGTCAGGCCTGTGCTCATAATATTTACTGAGCTTAATATCAATTTAAGGATATATGTACCGCTTTTGCTCATAACTGGTTCCGTCAAGTTTTATTTTTTACCCTATTTTTTCAGAAAAGAGACACTCTGCTGATATATTCCCTATCTAAGATAAAAGTTCTCGATAACTTTACCCGCCCGCAGACATTTTGTTCGAAATAGAACGTATTTAATACAAAAATTTATTATTAGATTTGGCAATTTTCTTACTGGGATCTATTAATGTTAAGAGCTTGTAAAAATACCACCTTTTTTTGCTGTCTACTGAGGTGAAGATTTACCCAAAAATTAAGCAGATTTGAACGGCTCTTTTTTCACGATAATTTCTTTTGGCTCTCTATCTTTTTAAATAGAACCTTTTCTTTTTCTTTAGTCTGTACATTTTAATGTTTTCTGTACTTTTTATTAAGTAACTTTGCATTGTGTTATCATTTACAAAAACTTTTTACAGTAATTTTAAACATTCCTTTTAACTTTTTCTCTGAGACGAATATTTATTTTTCCATCCTAAAAGGGGACTAAAGGAATAGTAAAATGTTTTAAAATTGTTACATAGGAATTGTTAACAAAAAACCAAGTTAATTTAACATAAATTAGTTTCATTTTGATATGTGACGGCACAAAATTCAAAAATATTTTTTTAAAAATGTTCAAGCTTATTGCCGAAAATATTTCTGGAAAATAGAAGATTAACAAATTATTCTACAGTTCACGTTTATATAAGAATATATAGAATATACCCACAGAGGCCGACTATGGTCACTTCTGGCGATGTTGTAGTATAAATAAGAGGCAAATTTGATATCTAACATCCTTCAGAAAAGTCTAAACCTAATCAACGGTTGGTGCACTGGGGAAGGTCTATTCATTAATTGTACCTTTCACAGAAAGGAGAAAACTAAATCTTATCGAACCTAGTATTAGCGGGGAACGTATTTCCTTCCTAAGAAAAAAAAAATAACTGGTACTGATACTGGAACAGAAACTTACATGGAATGCCCACCTGAACAAAGTTAGCTAGAAAGCACAAATATCAAAATCGGTATCCAACGAGGAAAGAATGGGAGAGGAATATAAATCAATTTACCAAAGCTGACCACGTTTGGTACAGAGACGGTCAAAAACCAAGGACGGCATATTAGCGGCTGTATCGGGTTCAAGAGATGCAATTTCAGTTGGACTCGGTAACCTTGCCACCATCTTCCAGGCCGAGGTTTACGCCATAGAGCTCTGTGCAAGAGAAATAGCCGACAAAGGCATCTCTAACAGAAGCATCAAAATCATATCAGATAGTCGAGCTGCTCCGAAAGATCTGTGGAACCAACAAAATCACTCTTGTATGGGTCCTCGGCCACACAGGATTCTGCATTCTAACTAAGGCCACGGTCAATAGGGAATTATCCGAGTGGGTTGAAATAAAAGGGGTGCAGCACTGACGCTTAACTCCGGAACAACAGAACTCCAAAGCCTTTCTGAATAAGCCAGACAAACGTAGACCAAAACAGCTCCTGCAACTATCAAGGAACAGCATGAGACTAGTCACAGGTTTGTATACAGGCCAGTGCGGTACATATCCTATGCCACTGCGTAAGACTAATGAGAACAAGGGCGAAAATATTTGGCCCTGGGTTAAAAATACCCCAAGATTTCGAGGAAGTCTCACCAAATAGACTGATTTCCTTTATCAGGGAATTTGGGATGAGTGACTTGTAAAACAGGTATCAGCCACAATAGACCTTTTAGGTCGCAGTGGACGGTGCATCTTTGCACTACTTATAACAAACCTGATTTAACCTAACCTAGGAATATTTTTTGATTTCTGATGGGACAAAAAGTCTTAGAAATTTGTACTGACTTACAGGACAGAAGAAAACATGATACACGATATATCGTCGAAAGTGACACCATCAATAATAAATCAATTTTGACAGTGCGAGTCGACATTTTTTGTACAAGTATAAGCGGAGCAAAAGTAAAGGTTTTGCTGATTATTTTCTTAACAACATATTACCCTCAAATGGCTGTTTTAGTTTATATGGTAGAGTTAATCCTTAATGGAAAATATGTGCATATTTTTCATTCGAAATTTTTATATTTATCCATCCAAACCTATACCAGCTATAGCAATTTTCCAGGTAATTTGCATAATTTTTTGCGTATCTTATGAAGCGTTTTGAGATGCGTATTGATGTTATTTTGCGAGCAATAGGTAGTAGAGCAATATTCGATTAAATTTGTTTTATTAAATCACAAGGTTTTAAAGGAATAAATCACATTGGAAAAAAAGGGAACAAAAACCCCACAAACTCTAATCCCTGCTCTTACCGTCGAATTTGCATTTTCCGAAATTTAATGTAAAATTCCGTGTAAAATCGGAAGAAGAGCGGCCCTTAATCTTGCCCGCGTGTAAATCAATTTAGATTTGGTTTTAATCCCTCGCAGGAATTCTTATGCGAGTGACTGGCACTCGAAAGTGCACTTTAGTCTTTTCCCTAGTTGAGAAGCTTCAGTGACGTAACTTAATAATATTTAATTTGCATTGACGGAACTTGACTTTCGCGAACGGCCTAACGTAATGACAGGGTAGAAGTAAAATCTGCAACAACAAACTGGGTATTTACGTTAGTAGGCCGGAAAAGGGAACTTTACAGGTCGATACAGAAAGTCTACAGTAGGCGAGACCTGTAAATATGTGAAGAACTGTAAAGTGAGTTTCCAGTCATGTATCGTACTTTTTTTTCAACCCACTAATGTTCGCCTATTTTTACACATAGAGTTCATTAATAAACTTTTAGTTCAAAAATAAAAAAAATAGTTAAAAAAAAATAATAAAAAATAATTTAAAAGAATTAAAAAAATATACAAAAATAACAAAAATAAAAAATTTTAATGAAAAATTAAAAAAAAATATAAATAAAAAAAGTTTTAAAACTGTCAACAGAAGTCTTAGCTAACTTGAGTAAAAATGGGACCGGAAAATAAAACATAGACTGGAAAAATGATCATTTTCCGGTCTGTTTTATTTTCTGATCCCAGCTTTGTAAAGTTACACTTTTCGTACAAAAAATTCCATGGAAAGTTTGTACTTTCCGGTCTGTCTGAAAAAATATTTTACAATGCACATTATTATTTATTGTTCATTCCAAATTTGTCGGACCAATTTCAATATGGCGGCTGAGATTTATACACAGGAACTATATGGAAATATCATTGTCAAAAATATGGTTCGATTGAATCTGGAATGAAGCAAAACTGGTGACACGCACTTTTATCCCCATTTGCACCGACATTTTTATGTGTGAATTAACTAAAACTGGCACTAACAACGGGTAGAATAGAGTAATGCCCGTATGCACTTGTTTAGCTTGACATGTAAGTCGAGCTTAAGCTTTAGTTACTTGCAGTTAAAATAAGCCGTAGAATTGCTTCGGCTTAAGCGCATTTTGAGGTTATGTGAGGTATTGTTTTGATTATGTTTTTAAACAAAAGCCATTAATTTAATCAGATTATAAAACTGTTCCGTTGCCTTAAAATCTTTCTGTGATTATAATAGTGGTATGTGCTTAAAATGGATGAACTTCTTTGGGATGACGAAGAAGATGAAGAATTAGACTTTGTAATTAATGGAATACCTACCAAGAAGAATTTTTCAAAGAATGAGATGAAGATACCTGTTACAGAAGGTTTAGAATGTCCAAAAAAAATCATGTTTTTTTCGCTAAGCGAATTATTCACCGTTTTTTTCGCAAATTCGTTGCAAAGAAACTGAAAAATGGGTTGGGTTGGTGGTGTAATAATTAGTATGTTTTCACATCTACCACGCTCTTTGTCAGAACAGAGAACATGCTCTACGAAAGAAAAATAAGACAATATTTTCAATACGTATTGACTACGATATGAAAACAAATACTTAATAAATAGTCAGGTTTTATAGTTAACCACTTATAGTAATTTTATTTGCCTTTTTCTCCATACGGTCATAAATCATCATTAAAATTTGTTTTTTTAAAACCTCAAATTTTACATGGTTTTTTGACAGCTGACAGGTAATAATCATGATCACCACACAAAAAACACAAAAAAATGCAGATAGCTGCCACGTTTCCAATAATGCCAGTAATTTCATTACTTTTTCCAAGCGGAACATATTTGCTTTTGCAAACCAAGTAAATCTCAAGGGTCACCCTCAGTTCAAGCGGCACTTGAACAAGTGGAAGAAGTAAGGGGAAGTGGTGCACACGGGCATAAGAGTTTTCATCTTTTTCGCTCCCGTTGGTGTCGGTGCAAATAGGGGTTACAAAAGCTGAATAAAGGCGGATTTATGCTGGTAAGCAAGCAAGCAATCAATTCGAAAAAGTGTGGCTTATGCAAGCAAACATAACCGTTTACGCTCGCAAAAGCGATTTTTTGCAATTTAAGAGTGCATTTGAATCCTAAAATCCGTTCGTTTACTTAAACAGATAAAGCGCACATCAAAAATTAACAAAATTTTGCACAGCAGAGGCTTCTGGTATCCCCGACAGACCATTCGCGTGTTTCTTTTTAAATATGTATCTTGTTTTTATTTAGTTTTTAAAAATAATCGATCATGTTAATCGTGAATCAAAAATTTTGAGGATACGTAAAATTATGTAAAAAACTTAAAATTACTAAAAATCTGTGAAACGGTTCCGGGATAACGCTTTAAACTTTCACCGTACAAAATTTGATACAAACTTGATTAACAGTTTTTTAGATTAAGTTATTGGAAGAAGCGTATTTTTTTATTCAAATTCACCCTTAACCCAAAAATATCTTTAAACTTGTTTTACAGATATTAGTTTGTTAATATTTGTAGAGAGTTTTGACAGTCCCCTCTTGAGTGCCTTTGATTTTACTAAATATACCTAAAAATAAAGGTAAATGGGCAAATGTTTGAAAGTTACATTAAAAAATAAAAAACTGGCATTTTGAATATTTTGGAAAATAAAGGCGAAAACCCTAAAAAAAGTCGAAGAATAAACCATGTCTACTTAACACCTACGCATGGTTTGGCAAAATATATTAAGTTGTTTTTAAGAACAACTTCAGCAGCATTTAAAAAAAATTGTATTCAAAACTTCACTATTTCTTTATAAAACGTGCCTGTATTTTATACTTAAATTGTATTAAAAAATGGACTTTTTACTTTTAGAAGATTAATTCACAATTTATTTGGGTGCTATTTTAAAAATCATGATTATTTCTAATATGGTATGCTACCGGCCGCCATATCGCAGTATCTGCGCGTATCTGCCTACCACACGGAAGGTCCCGGCTAGGTATATGGATATTTTGTGTTTGTCTTTAACTTTGCAAAAACCTCGCTAACACTGGGCATTGATCCTGTACTGTACTTTATATAAGAAGAGGCGGTAATTTAAATCAAAACCAAAGCTATTATTAAATCAAATAACTTCTAGAGGTAAACCGATAACAGTTTATTTTTCTTTCAAAGAACAGGTAGTTTACTTGGACTAAAACCAGAAATTCTTCTTTGAAAGCGAAAGCATATTAAAACCAAGTCGAAAAAAAACTTGTCACAAGAAAAAGATAAATCTTGACCTAAAATATGTTACGAATTGATTGAATCATACTTTAAACTTAGTTTAAATACAAAGGTTCAATTTGGATTAAGTCCTTTTATTATTGCTATAAAGCCTTAGTTATTTTTAAAACAAGAAGAGCTGTACTAAAAACAAGAAATATCCCAATATCGATTCGCACCGTAAGACCGCTTGGCTAATCCATTCTCCCTTTTTGCTGTTTAGTATGGGGGCACCAAAGACTTAATGGCCTTCAGTTTCAGGTTTTTATCTCAACATCTATCATTTAATATAGGTAAAACTATACTCCTATATCTTTATTTTAAAGGTTCGAATTATTATAAACGCATAAAAAGTTAAATACTTCCCTTATATTAATAGGAGAAACCGAATATCATTATGTATACCCACAGTTGTTAAGAAGTGTGGATAAAGTGGCGAAAGCACCTATTGTTTGGCACGGTCTTGACTGCCTCTTTTGCAAGAGCGCTTCAGAGCGTGCTGTCGCGTGGTTCGAAATTGTGGTTATAACATCTCGCTGGCAGCTTGCGGAAGTTTTCTGATATATGCGTGAGCCGCAGAAACTCGGCACTGGAAGTACACCACATAATCCGCCTATGGAAATGTGAGTCTTTTCAATTTGTATCCAATAATCGTGTTAATTTGATTCTGCTACGGGACTGAATCAGCATGGTTATAGGAGAAGGGTTATTTTGCAAGTGACGGGCTTACGCTACGTTATAGTAAAATAACATTATTGTGTTAGCATATATTATATAAATATGCTATTTTTGTTTTAATTACAACTGGTGTTAAGTGAAATATAAGGTCGGTTTCAGTCAAGTATAAGAATTATTTTAGGTAAGTATAATTTTTTCTTATTAAGTATAAAATATTATTTGATTAAAGTATAGTTACTTTTGCGTTAAAAACATGTTATTCTCGTTTGAATAGCATTTGACATTAATACAACCTAAAGCAGTATTCGTAACAAGCAAAGAAAAAATTTGAATTAAGCATAGCGTCCGCTTAAAGTAAAAAACCACATTGTTTTAAAATAAGTATAGACCTGTATTTGAATTATCATATAAATTACACTTGTCTCAACGCTAGTCATGCATATTTAAGAATAGGATTTTACTTGGATAAAGAATAACTAGAGTTGAGAATATCGAAGATGAAGCTATTTTTGAATCAAGATTAATAATCCTGTTCCAAGAAGAGCTTTTTTTCCGTGCAGACAAAATTATTTTGCTACATCAGTTAAGGCATCTTATGTAACGATGTTTCCAGGTTCAACAATTAACAGAAGGATTAAAAAAATTTGAAATTTCCTGTCGAGTTGCTGCAAAAAAATATTATATACTTCTAGGTTTGATCCAAAACACACCAACCAAATTAAGAAAGCTGAACATTTTTCAGCGAATATGTCTGGTTTAGCGCTAGAGGTATGGGTATGATTTGGCAAATCGAAGGAAAATTCAACAGTCACGAAAACAACGACTTCGTTTATCAGCAGGACAACTGTCCTTTGCACTCGGCTAATGTTGTTCACTAGAGTTTTGCACACAATAATATTGAAACTCTTCTTTGGCAATCCAACGTCCCTGATCTCAACGCAATAGAAAATATATCGGGCTGACTTTTCAAAATTATTTATCAGAGAAACTGGAAACTACAAATGCTGAACAGTTAAACGATGCAATTCATCGCGTATTGGAGGTGTTCTCAGAAGATAATAGGGCATTAATAGACTATCAAAATTGGTGATACCGTAGGCAAAATCAGTTATTTTTCTCCCGTATCCAAAAATAACCTAACACAAAATACATTACTTACGGAGGCTTAACGGGACTCGCTCGATTATTTTGTGCAAAAGCTGCAGCTGGAAGGTGATACATTTTTTTGTGGAAGTGAATTTGCAAAACCAGGAATTGTTGTTTTCTTTTCTATTGAATTTACATTCGCAGTTTATATGTGGGCCAAAGAATACGGTTACGGTAATTTGTGTTTGTGGTTTAAAAACTCTTTTTAGCATCTCAGTTACGGTTATACGATAAGCAAATAAGGTGATGATAAATTAGTGGTCTACTAACGCCCTATTTAATATTTTCAAAATTTAAATTTTCCAATGCCCAAGCGCCCACTAAATACTAATTTTTGTTGTTGTCTTAAGTAATATTAATTATTTAGTTGTTTTCAATTCGTCGGGTTATTTTGAAACCATCGCTTTTCCATTTTATTATCGTCATTTTATCAACCCCAAAATGGGTGGGCGCTCTCCTTATAGACCAGCCACCTTCCCACTCACTTGAGTAATAGTTACTCTTTTGCAATAAAGTTTGTTTTTAAATATATTTATTTATGTTTAAATGGCGATTTTGGTATTATTAATTATATCCGAGATTAAAATATTGAATTTATAAACAAGAAACTAAACTCAAAATCCTTCTTTGCGTTGCGTAGTCGGGTAAGAACAGGTTATTTGTTTTAAATTAAGATTACATACAAAGAATCCAATTTTTAGAATTTTGGTCTGTTTGTTTGTTTCAGCATCACACAAAAACTACTAAAGGGTTTTTTGTAAGAAGTTTCACTACTGTATCTCTTGGATTCCTGGGCAGGACATTCTTTCTTTAAACTAGGCACTCGGCAACAATTTCTGGGAATATTTAAAGCAAAAAACCGGAAAAAAGCCGCAGGCAAAGCAGATATTTAAGTGAATGGAAGAGACAAGAAACGGGGAGGCGTGAGGTGAAAGAAGAGGGGAAACCTAAAATTTTAAACACGCGAAGGAATTCGCCAAATGAGGACTGAAGAAGAAGTTCGTGCAAGAATTGAACAGGTCATATCGTCTTTTATCAAAATGACATCAGTGTTGTGTAACCGCCACCTTAATACCGCTCTCCGAATGCGTTTGCGTCGTTGTTATATTCTTAGCATCTTATATTATGGCATGGAGGCTGGATACTGACTGATTCAAGATATAGTTGTGGCAAAACCCATTATATTTAAGTAAATTAATTGTGTATTTCTGTTATTAATATTCTGCTATTTATTTTTTTTTCACTTTATAACAATTGACCTTATGTTCCATAAAAATAAATTAGTTGCACAGTGTATGTTTTAGTGAACTTAAAAATGGTAAATCTGTGCATAAAAAATTGCTGCACTCGAAATTTCTTTCTCGTTCTAAACTTTGCCGGACAAACGTAATTAATATTTTTGACTGTTGTTTGTAAGAAAACAAAAAAAATAACATCCTTTTTTTGTCTTTCTAGTTTACGAAAACAAGCCTGGTAATATAAAAAGAGGATAAAGTTGCCTTGTATAATAAATAAAAATGCCATTATTTCCGAAACCTCTGAGTCAGTTAATATGGATGTTCTGCTCAGAACAAATAAAGATCTTGATGTTTTATTCACGATCAAAAAACGAAAACTGAAACATTTTGGCCATATTTTGATAAGTGACAAATATAAACTTTTAATACTGATAATAGGAGGCTAAATTGAAGGCAGAAGGGGTCCGGGTCGTAGACGGATATCATGGCTTATAAATTTTAGACAATGGTATGGTGTTAGTGCTACAATAGTTTTCCGAAAAGCAGTGGACAGGATGAAGAATTGAAAGGCCAGGGAGTTTACAGCCGAAATAGTCTAAAGAAAGAAAAACCACCCCCACTACACTTTTTTAAAACATGTCAATTTTGCGAAATTAACTTAAGAACTGATCAGAAAAGTTACTCTTATTGAAAAATCACTTTACCTCATTAAAATCTGTGCAGTCTTTTTTGAGTTATAAGCATTTAAATTTATTATTTTAAGAATCACTATCTCGAAAACGAAACATATTTTGCAGAACATCAAAAATTCCTCATCTAGCTTGATTTATTGGCTTTAAATAATTTAACATAAATAATCCTCCAGCATAAGCCATTTTCAAAAATAGGGTGACGTACGATTCCATGTTTTTGTTTTTTTTTTAATTTTTGCAATTTTGGTTTTTTGGCATTTAAAAATCGAAATAAACCAAAATTAAAAAATTAAAAACAGAAGCTTGTAGGCCTTGACAATACCTTCAAAAATTTCTGAGACGCGTTCAAATCGTTTTACTGATATTTAAGTTATATCGGTTTATCTAAAGAAATGGGCTAAATTTGAAGGCCGTTATCTCGGAAACTGTAAAAATGTATTCACGTTTTGACCACCAGAATTTATTTGTCCAACGAAAGCTCTATCCACTAAAAAATTTTCATCTGATTTGCGTTCTGTATTCGGAACCTATGAAATCATGTTTGGCCGTTCGGTGCTCCAGTCGGGTTACTAGATAGAAGCAGACGAAAATTTCCATACAGAGTAGGTAGTACCCTAGAGTGGAAAAGCCTTAGAAAGGTCACACAAGTCGAAATATGAACTATTCACCTTATAACGCGAAATTTTTGTAGTAAATTTTATTGGTCCAGAGCGTCTATATGGATCCAGGGCACCCATCGAATAACCATACATTAAGTACGAAAATAAATCTGGACATAATTTACCCGTCTTAAATGCCTCGCACCTAATGATCTATTTTTGTAGATTTTTTAGCATCTAGTTTGAGCTTCTTGATTAAATGGAATTAAATAACTATTCGCACGCCACTGACGCGAAAGCTAATTTGTAACCGAAATTATCGGCCGGGCGCGTGGGAAATTTTCACCTGTGAATTTTCCAGTGGACGAACCTCCCTATTATACTCTCCGGGAAACCTTAGTAACCAGACACAGAGAAAACATATCATAGAATATTCAAACCTACTTTGTACAGTAAAAGCAGGGTTAGATTTACAATTAGAAAGGGTGACTTTTTTATCCTTAGGGATAAAATTTAATAGTTTTTAAAACTATCGGCTAATTTTCTTTACAAGCCGAAGCACAAATAAGAAACACAGTTTAGCAGAGAGTTGTTAACACTTTTTTTTATAACATTATCAAAAAATAAAGAAAATACAAAAAGCTAGAACAGAAAAGCATTTGATACCAGCTACCCCATTTTCAAATTTCGCACCTATACTGCTGTTGAGCATTTAATTTTTAGTAATTAGTAACTGTCTGCAGATAACTAGCATGGCTTTTTTGGTTAACGATACACAAAAACTTCTTTTTTTTATCACATGTGCAAAACAAAAGATTTCTATCCGTTTTTTACCCAAAATTAAAGAGAAGTAGCAGAAAATCGTAATGTTGAAAAAATCTAATTATACGTGCCTAAAAATTAAGCCGTTTCCGCCAGTTTTCACCAAGTATTTACGAAAAAATCATTTAAAAACATCGTCACCGATTAAAAAAGGCACATCGGTATGGAAACCATTGTTATTTCATTTACCAGCCGCCTTGATTTATAGTCCAAAGACTGTGTGTTGTAAGGAGTGCTCTTCGTTCGAGATTTTTAAAAGTATTTTCCTGTTTTTCTTGGATTTTTTGATAGAGGTATTAAAACAAAAATGGTATTAACAACTCGCGGCTAAACTGTGCTTTTTTTACTTGCGTTTTAAACCAACGCTTGTAAAAGAAAGCACTATTTTAGCCACTAGTTGTAAAAACTCCTATTTTTATACCTTCATCATAGAAAATATGATTTTAGTAACTGTGTGCACATAACTAAAGCATGGTTTTTTTACCGATGCAAAAAATGCAAAAAAACTTTTTTTCTTGGTTATTGATGCAGAAAAACTTTTTTTTTTATCACGGATGCAACAAAATATTTCGGTCCTTTTTTACCCAAAATTAAAGAGAAATAGCGGAAAATAGTAATATTGAAAAAATTTAATTATTCTTGTTAGCCGCCTTGACTTATGGTCTAAAGATGGTGTGTTGTGAGAAGTACTCTTCGTTTGAGATTTTTAAAAGTATTTTCCTGTTTTTCTTAGATTTTTTGATAAAGGTATTAAAAAATAATGTTAACAACTCGCGGCTAAACTCTGCTTTTTTTACTTCTAAGTAATACCTCTTAAAAAAAAGGCAGTATTTTAGCCACTAGTTGTGAAAACTACTCTTTTATACCTTCATTAAAAATGGGGTTTTAGTAAGTACCCACAAATAATAAAACCATGACTTTTTTGGTTACCGATGCAAAAACTTATTTTTTGTTCACAAGTGCAAAAAAAAATCCCTTTTTACCCAAATTTCCAGAAAATCATCATAAATAAAAATAGGTATTAAAAATCAAGAATAATATTAAATAAAATATGTTGAAAAAACGACAAAATAACAAACGTCAGAAATTAAAATATCCAACAGTATTACCATAGAAACCGTTGGCGAGCTCTCATTGGATGTTTGGTTCGAGTTTTATTTTGTAAGTTTTTTTTCTGTTTTTTTTTAGTATTTTTTTAGAAAGGCGTAAAAAATTGTATTTACAACCCGCTTGTTTTTATTCGCGTTTTTGAAACACTCTTCGCTCGCTATTTAAAGCAACGCTTGTATGAAAACACTATTTTAGCCGCTACTTGTATATAACCAAAATAGCTATGGTATAAAAAAAATCATTTTAATTAGGTACGCTTTATCATACCTCTTACTTAGAAGTTTTTTCTTTCGAGAATAAGGCATTGTCTTTACCAGATCCTATGTCGCATCATATACTGTTAAATGGAACTGAGGACGCTCATGCATATCATTATGTACATTAAAACATATACTTAGTTTGTCGGAAATGGAGATCAAATCAACCACAAAAGCACAGTTCTGACAAACGAGTTGTTTAGCATAAATTTTTTTAATAATTTGTGTAAGGAGTGCTTTCTCTAGGTGAGAAATTAAAGGGACTTCGAGTCCCCTGTGCCTCTCGGGTTAGCTTTTATATAGTGGAGAAATACAGGTAAATAGGCTAAGAAATTTAGCCCAGAAACAAATACCAAATTTAATAAAAATAAAGCTCATTTATCTCTCACTCTTCGTATACCGGCCAACGTTCATGGCCTGAGAAAAAGAATATAATAGTGAGACCGGTAAGATCAAAAAAATTTTACTACTGAACCAAAACCACATGGGTTTTATAGGAGAATTTCATTACAGCGATATTCTAAAGACGGTCGATGTTCCAAGTTGTAATTATCGGCACAAATAAAATAAAAACTATTGATTGCCTCCCGAGATACGTCTTAATCCAAACAATGGTTCTTGCTTGCCTCCAGAGGTACGGATTAGTCCAAACAATAGTTCTTGATACTACTTGCCTTCCGAATTACGGACTAGTCCAAGTAGGATTTATTTGCACAAACAAACTAAAACTGGTTCAAACAGTAGTGATTATTTTTACCAAAAATATATCCCGTTCGCGGGTTCAGAGCAGAAAGTTAAACGGAGGCTTAAGGTTTACCTGGTAAAATCAACACTTGCGGTCTCGTTCAGTAAGCTTGATAAAAACAAACAATAGTGAAAAGTCAAAATGGAAAAGTCGGAAAAACAGTATACAAACTGGAAAATTCTTGGTTCATCATCATTACTTTTCTTCCATACAATACATAGCATATTTGACCATCAAAACAAAGTAAAAGGATTGACTATTTGGGGCTACATATTGCCTTCGGTAAGTGGTAAGCTGAGTTCATACAGAAATAACATAAGGTAAGATAAGGTAAAAATAAGATAAGATAACATAAAATAAAAAAATTTGGCGTTCACACAGAAAAATAACATAAAATAACAAATCAATTCCAGTCAATCAAAACGTGAATTTTTGGGCATGTGGTTTTGAATTTTACTGTCACTATTATTGTCTCCTGTCATTCGTTCGTCGCGATGAGTCACGGTCATGCGTCGAACGCGTTTTCAGATAAAATAAAATAAAAAGATAAAAGTTTGTCATCTTTCTGTTATATTATGTTATCTTACTAAATTTTTCTGTCTGTATGAACGCCATCAAGCAGTCCTATGAGGCGAACTGTTATTTTTGATTTTATTTTTTATTTTCTCTTTTCTTATGATATCTTATCTTATTTTTATTGCTGTATGAACCCAGCTTTAGCACACATATGTTCTCCATGCCATATTGGTATGGTGAAGTAAAAAACACTTACCGATACAGAAAAGACACAAAGTTATTGATTATTTTGTATTGTTATTGCAAAATACTACTGAAAAACTTCTTTTTTTCTCAAAATATTTTAGGAGGAAATACCCTAAAACTAATTTTTTTGCACATAATAGCTTCATTATCTGTGGTGATTTTTTAGACCACCTCTGTGGGATGGTTTAAATATATAACCCAAGAAGCGATTGTTTTGTGACCATTGGTAGTAAGTTCGATTATAATTTCCCTAAGTAACCATTTTTACAAGGATTAATTTACCTTATTCTTGTTCACTTACCAATAAAACACCTTCAATTTTGTCCAGAAAACGCCCATTTTCAGCCCAAGAAATATATTTATGAGGACACAGCAAACATACGTGAAGGTCACTGATTATGCACGAAAAATACACCAAACAAAAAACCCAAAACAACTATGTTAATTTATTTACTAACTGAAATTAAAACATTGAGCTCTGAACTTTATAACAAGATTTGTAGGCCATAGTCATGGAAACTTAACTTACAATTTTTTGAAATATTTTATCCCCCTTTTTCCCCCTTCAACCCTTCACCGCCCTACCCAAAAGCTAGACAGTTTATGTTCAGCCAAGGATTTTTGTACCAAATTTCGTTAAAATCGATTAAGGCGTTCTTGAGTTATCATGTATATAGACAGACAACAGACCGACAGACAACTTTTTTTTTTTCGTCGATTAAGGTGTTTTGGAAACGTAGTAACTCATTTTTGATAAAATTATGAAAAAAATATTGGTATGGTGGACTAAAACCTATTAGAAAACCTCTTACACACTCGCTTGACCGGTGGACCTCGCCTTCTTTTTATTAAACAAAATTGTTTTTTTCATGTGCAAAGAGTCGTTGCAAATATTGTTGTTAAATACAGGGTGTAAACAATACCATAGTCATCCTTTTAACTGATGAAAGGAGGGGAGGTCAAAACAAGTCAAAAAGTTATGTAGCAAGACTCAACAGATTTTTGTCTAAATGACTTTAAAGTTGAAAAATTAGGTCCTTATATTTACCAGAATTTTAAAAATATTCTTGTCTAACTTTAACCATTTTACAATAGGGCCATTTCCAATTAAATAAAAATAAATATTTCCTCTAATTCCTCGAAATTAAAAAAAAAATAATAAAGAAAATATTAATGATTTCTTTTCAGTTAACGATTTAAAAAACACTTGACAACAACGCAATTCGCTGCATACGTGAGTCTCTGACCTCCAACCCTCTCTCCTCTCTACAGCACAGTGCATAGTGCATCATCCGCTGTTCGTTGAAGGTTGTCAGCCGGGCGAGTTTACTTGACGCCATTATTTTCGCGAGTTTTTTGCAGTTTTGTGGGAAATTAAACTGAATTAGAAATGTTCTTCAATCAGGAATACGCTGTCATGCTATTAGTATACGGTGAAGCTCCCAGAAACACAAATCTTGCAGGTCAAATGTATTGCGACAGATTTCCCCAGCGGCTTAAAATAGGTAAGTGTTTTTTCTCGGTTTTTCGTTTTTGTTTTTTACAGGTCTACAAAAAAATGCTTAAAATAAGTGTTTTTTTTTCAGTGTTTTCCAAAAAAAAAATTAATAAAAAAAGTTTTTACAAATTAAAAAGAGCTTTAAAAATTGTGTGACAGGTTCTTCGGATTGCTTTTCAAAGGAAAACTTTCGATACCGAAAATGACTTTTAAATAAACTCTTACAACCAGACGAGGCACTAAAACCAATTTTTGGTAAGCACATATTTATTTTTTTGCTTTTTACTATTTTTAAATAATTAATAATGTGTAAGATGTGGAAAAAAATACCGAGATAAAAACCGTCTTAAAGCTTGGTGATACGTTGATATTTACGCTGCAGTCTGCCGCGGCGAGCCACTCTACCATGAGATCTCTCTTAATTTTCTATTTTGTCGCACCTAAAAGCGCATTTTTGCCAAACTATGTTCAACTTAAAAGTCGTATATCTCCGAAACCACTAAGTTTTGACGCCTATATTATATGACATGTTTTGCTTATTTTGACCCCCCTATGATCCATTTAAATAATGACTATCATATCGTTTACACCCTGTATAATTATAGCGTGTTTTGCAAAATTCTTCGAAAAGAAAAAAAAAAGAGCTATTTTCATAATCCTCGTTTTCTACGAAAATAAACCACCGCACTCTTATCTCTTTCGTGATACATTTAGCGAGTGTATTCATCGCTTTTAATAGTATTTTAAGCACACTCTATTCATGTCCGGACGTAGGCCCTTTAATGAGATTTTAAATACCCTTCTCCGGATCTAGTGTACATTTTGACAGGAGCTGTTAAAAGGATATATATGAGCCGCTTAATGGCTATGGAAACTTAATCACAAAAAATGCAAGAAAATGATTTAGCATCAAATTAAACGGACGCTACTGGTGTTGTTTTAGGTGTATCCTAAGAAGCAAGGCACAGTAGGTAACGAGTCGTACACCCCGACCCCTTAAATTAAAAGTGGTTGACCGCCGTGGCGCAGTGGGCAGCGTATCTGCCTGCCGCACGGAAGGTTCCGGTTCGAATCCGAGGTGCATGGATATTTTGGGTTTGTCTTGAAAACTTTACATAAACTTGGCTAACACTGGGCATTGATCCTATAATGGATGGAAAGTCCCAGTCTCAAAAAAAAAGTGTGTGTCGAAAAGGGTTAAAGGTCTTCCTCTAATAAAGAAACTATCAAAAATTACGATTGCAACATGTATCTAAACTTTGGAAATTTTACAATACAATGTGCGTAATATTTAATACGTGTTGAATTTTGCTTTCTGACAGTGGATCAAAATTCAACAGAGAGATTTACTAACATCTAAAATAGTACCCATCACAGGTCTAAATATTTACAACTAAAAAACCAATTTTCAAAAACCCTTACAGAAAAGACACAAAGCTATTGATTATTTTGTATTGTTATTGCAAAATAACTTTATTATCTCTGTTTGAGGTTATAAATTTGGTGATTTTTTTAGACCACCTCTGGGTGGTGGTTTAAATTTATAGCCCCCAGGAAGGATTGTTTTAAAGCAATTGGTAATAAGTTCGTTTGTAATTTATCTAAGTGACCGCTTTTGCAAGGATTAATTTACCTTATTTAATATCCCAAGATGTTCATTAACCAATAAAACACCTCCGATTTTTTCCAGAAAAACGCCATATTTTGAACCCGTTTTCAGCACAAAAAATATATTTATGAGGGCACTACGAGGCAACAAATAAGTGAAGGTCACTGATTATGCACAAAAAACATACCAAATAAAAAAGAAAACAAAACAGCTATATTACAAACTGAAATTAAAACATTGAGGTTATCTAAAAGCTCATTCAAGCCCACTTATTTCAAAGCTGTAGCTTTCATCAGTAGAGGTTAGTGCAAGCCAAGGTACAAGCAAAGTGACAGAAATATAAACAAAACTTGCATTTAAGTTTTTTATTACATTTTACAAGTAAGAACACCTTTTAAATAAATACAAATTTAATCTACTCCTTATTTTATTATGATCCATCTAAATCGATGTGTAACATGAAGTATTAACTGAAAAAAATTAATTAACAAGAGTAAGTTTTAATTAGAGTGACATATAAACCCAATTTTAATTTATTCTACAGACTGTTTATTATTTATAATTTTTTAATTTTCTTCTCTTATAAATTGAAACTTTCTTCTTAAATCCAACAAAAGATTTTGTTAAGATTATTATTCAAAAAAAAATGTATCAAAATTCCTCCTATGAATCAAACTATGGCCAAAACTCAAGGAGGGTTGGTTTAAAATGCTTAAAACCAAAAATTTCACTTAAACTTAGGACCGTTCTAAAATAGACTAAACCCTTTTAGTAAATCCCACCGTAAAATTTTTGGAACCCACAGAAAGCTTGAAGTCAAAGTTGTCGTCTTGCTTTGCGGTTAGAGTGGCTGTTGCGAAACGGGGGTTTTCTGTCGCAAGAATGGTTTCTTTATCAATAGTAAACTCTTTACTTCCGTAGGAGACTGCATTCTGAGGTTTCCGTCCAACATACCTTTTTGATTCAGTTTTTGTCATTCAAAAGAGGGCTGTACGAGTGTACGGTATTTACATAAAAAAGACAAAGGGAACACTGCAAACCTTCATTCATTAGGGCAAAAATACTAACGCTGACCTCATTATTGATACTTCTAATTTATTTTTTTTTTAAACTTTTATTTCGTATAAGCGGTAGCAAAGCTAGAATACAACAAAAAAATTATGATGTTTCACATATACTTATAAACTAATTAAACTAATAGAATCTTCGGTTACTTCTGTTTTCCTAATTCTAATTAATAACTAATATCATATATAGGAAAATAGTCCAAAAACTGGCTTTAGTCACATATACTGAAGATGTCATGCCTTGAAAATCCTTCTTTTGGGCTGTCAATTGGGTCTGGATATCGTCGGTGGCATGTAAATTGATTAGATTTAAATCAATCGTGGGTGGATTGAAAATCGGTGATTGTCTTTTGATGTGGGTCCAATTGAGTATAGGCAAATTAACTTTTGTATAGGTCAGCGGTGTATTGACTTTATTCGAACCTTACATTCTGGTAGTACCTCCATTAGATAGGAACCAAAGAGTAGTTTGTTGGATTCGGAATTGCCATAATTGATTTTGGCAATTTTATTAATTCGTGTGGTTATTATCCATTTATTATCTGAGACTCTGGTAAATTGATTGTTGTGAAGGTGAATAACGAACGGGTGACAAGTGATGTTATTTAATTGAAACTTTAGAAGCTGTACAGCACATGGTGGATGTTCCTCAATGGTGCGAGTGTGGGTGTTCTTGCAGATGAATTCGTTTGTTTGGACTTCTTCACATTTTTCGTCTTGGTATACATATCTGGATTCGCCAAGTGCTAGGTAGGGTTTGTGCGGTAGGTTGACGAGAAAGGATTGATTATTGGGAATTGGTAATGGGAACAAATTATAATATTGATACGTTTCTTTTTCAATCAAAGGCAATTCAAAAATAAATATTATTTGATAATCTCTTATAAAACTTTTGATTTCAATGAATTTTTCTAAAATAGGTATATTTTTTGAGTCACCCTGTATAGGCAGCGAGTCTTCATTATGAAGATTTTTACTTATTTCTTGAATTTTTGCAAGTAATGAAGAGTGTTCATTTTCGAGAACGTTAAGGCTATTTTAATTTTATCCAATATATTATAAATAATAAACGTTTAGATGTACTCGTGGAACTGCATGTTATGAATGTCTGATCGTTTAATAGCGCTCTCAGTCTATAAAATACGCAATTTTAAGATTATTTGGTTATGGCTTATATTAGACATCATGGTTCTAAACTTATTAATGGTTCCGTTCAAGAGAGTAATTCGATTGATTGAGTCAATTTTTAAAGTATTTTGGTTAGATTGCAAAATTTTTATTTTTTCATTGAAGTTTCGGCATCCGTTTGGTCTAGATTTCCAGTGATACTCTTAATAAATGTACCCAATGGATTAAATAAGCCACGTTTTGTCTACTTTTGAATTCGTAAGGAAATATTTGGATTAATAATGTCGTAATGCGTCTTTCTATAGCATGTAGAGGTAGTAAAGAATTAAAATATTCCAGAAAATACTCGCTATCATTTTTTAAGTGGGAAGATAATATATTGGTGTGATTTTGAAGAGAATTAAACTATGTTGTTATTGGTTGTAGATCAATTGTTTGAATAACGAACCATTGATTCGTAACAATTTTGGCTGTTCCTAGATTGAAAGGCAAAATTCCAGGGTGGTTGTTCAAGTCGTGCGCTGATTCCGTAGATTATCCAGGCCCACCTGTAACAATGAGTATTATTTTAGTTTCATTAATGTGGATAACTTCTTTGCATTTATTTTTGGGGTTTTCGATTTCGATTTTATTGTTTTCTAAAATTTGCGTTAACGCAAAAGGCCCTAAAAATGTATTTTTTATTTTACCCGATCTCTTTTCAGTTTTCTTGTATACTTGCGATCCGATAACTTACTTTTGTTTAGTTTTCGATTGGTTTATTTTATCAATTATTTTTGTTTTGTTTCTTTGGTTTTATCCGAAATCTGATTATAAAGGGCTTCAGTTTTCGTTTTATGATTATGGATTTATTCGGTATAAACATGTGAATTAACTAAATTCATTGGATCCCTTGCATCTGTGTGTCCGTGGACAAGTTCAAAAGGTGTAAAATTTGTACTGGAGTGTATGGTGCTGTTATAGGCAATAAGTGCGTATGGCATTAAATTAGTAACTTCCGCGTTGGGGTCTGCGTCACGTAAGAGTCGAATATGTTCAATCAGCGTAGAATGTATGCGTTCGACAGGAGAATTTGATTCATGGCGATGAGGTGTAGTAAAATGTATTTTTATTTTATGAGCTTTTGATAATCCATCAACCACCTCGTTTCGAAATTCTGATCCGTTATCTGAAACAATTAGTTTCGGAACTTCCATAAAAGAAAACATTTTTATTAATTGATCGCAACATAAGATGGCATTTTCGTGGTAAGGTAATGCTTGCGCAAACTTTCAGAATTTATCTATTAATGTTAAAAATTTTTGATTTCCCATAATAAATGTATCAATATGAACTATTTCAAAAGGTTTACTCGGAGTTTCGGTAAGAACTAAAGGTTGATCAGGGGTTTTGCGATGGTATTTGGATCTTTGGCATACTTCGCAATTATTTATATAATTTGTCACATCGTTTTTTAAAGATTACCAATAATAATTGGCTCTCAAAAATTTAAGAGTTTCTTCGATGCCACGATGGTTAGTTTTGCCTTCGTTTATATTTTATTAACATAGTTCTCTCCTCTTCTTTAACGTTATTTAGTAATTTAGTGCATTCTATTAATTTGCAATTTTGGAAGTGATTAGACATGGCCTGTTGAAAATAAACTCTAAGATTTTTGAACTGAAAATATATATGCATTGCTGATTTTGACAAATATTCTTTTAAAAATGTTACAATATGCGAGACAGTTGCTGGTAAAGTGGCTTTTATAATTTTATTGCCGTCAAAATCTTTTTTATCGATTTTAACGTACGTTTCATATGATGATTGATTAACAATAATTTGATTGGTTTTATTATTGATTATTTTATCAAGCAATATCATTACAACATAATTTTGATCGGCGTTCGTAGGGTGGACAGTATTACAGTTTTGATTTTGATTTATGTTTTGTAGATTTGGTTCTTGTAGGGTCGGTTAAGGCGCTTGATCTGGTGGTTTAATTTGCAAATTTGAAGTTATATTTATTTTCGATTTTCCGTTATTTATGGTTTCAGAGACTAGTTCCGAAGAAAGTGCGTTTGGATCAAAGTCTTCACTTAAAAATTTAGAAATATCAGTATCAATGTCTCCCGGAGAATTGATAACAGACTCCGATTCTAATGCGTTTAACTAAATGCGTGACAGCGCGTCGGCATTGGTATTTTGTTTGTCTTTTTTATGTATAATTTCGAAATCATATTCTTCTAATTTTAATCTCCAACGTACCAATTTACTATTGGGTTCTTTAAGGTTACACAGCCAAACTAAAGGGCAATGGTCTATATAGATTCTAAATTTCTGACCGTAAAGATATGGCCTAAAATATTTGCAAGCCCAAACGATCCCTAACAATTCCTTTTCAATCGTGCTATATCTTTGTTCCGTTTCATTTAGCGTTCACGATGCGTAGGCGATAGGTTGGTCATTTGGGGGATTACCTTGTGAAAACACGGCACCAAGAGCAATGTTTGATGCGTCCGTCGTAAGTACCAATGGCTTTTCGAAATCTGGGTATTTTAAGATAGGTGCATTTATTAGTAGATTTTTTAAGTGATTAAATGAATTTAAAAAGTCTGACGTGTGTTCGACTTTGGCATTTTTCTTAAGACATATTGTCAGAGATTTAGTAATTTTTGCAAAATCTTTGATAAATCGACTATAATAGCCCGCTAATCCTAAAAATCCTTTAATTTCTTTTTGTGTTTTCGGTAAAGGGTAGTTTTTTACAGCTATAATTATCAGAGTTCGGTTTTATTCCCTCGTTAGTAATTTTTTGGCCTAAATATGCTACTTCTTTATGTAGGAATTCGCTTTTGTCCAGTTGGATTTTAAAGTTGGTTTGCCAAAGCCTTTCAAATACAGCTTTTAAACGGTCAATGTGTTCTTGAGGAGAGGTGAAAAATGCAGAGAGTGCATTTTTTAGCCCAAATGGCATGCGCCGGAATTCGTAGTGACCCTTATCCGTTGGAAAGGCTGTTTTTTGTATATCGTTTGGCCAAATCGAGCGTAGTGAAGTATTGGGATTTGCCCAATTTATCTAAGATGTCTGAAATATTGGGTAACGGGAATTTTACGTCAATACTTTAATCGTTAAGGCGTCGATAATCGATCACGAAGCGCCATTTGGTTTTACCAGATGCGTCCATCTTTTTTGGGACTATCCATGTAGGACTACTCCAGGGTGATGTTGATTCTTGTATAATTTGATTATTTAATATTGCCGAAATTTGAGAGTGAACTTCAGCTTTATGTACGTGTTATTTTATGTTTTATTTCATTAGTAAATGTCACTGGTGTATTTTCGCAGTAAAAGATGTCTCGGTACTCGTAATATAAATTTAAAATAGCTTTATTTTCTTCCGTGTTACAGTGTTCAAGACGCAGATTTTGCAAATTTTGTTTTTGTAAATTATCGATATTTTGATCATATTCGTTATCTACTTCTATTTTTTCAATAAAGTGAAATTCAGTTTCTTCCAAAATTTCAACATCTATGGGTTGTAGTAATTTGATTTTTATAGGATTTTTGCGTGACTTAGTAATTATGGTAAATGCGTAGGAATCAATGATTTTTACTAATGCCCGAGTAATTTCGGCACTACAAAAATCAATGCAATTAATAATACCAATACTTTGATAGGTATTTTTACTTTTTGAGACGTTATTGGTTGAATTATAATTTCGCAGGGGAATATTTTAAAGTTTGATTTTGACTTATTATTTGCCTGATAGTACAAAGGCAAAACTAAATTTTTTGATTCTAAACAAAAGTCCTTTAAATTAATACTAGCGTCTATCTGTGTTAAAAAATGTATTCCCACTAAGCCACCGAATTGGAAGAGAAATCAAAAAGATAAAATTTATGACGTCCGTGATAATTAAAAAATGGAAATATTGGTATATTCGTCACCTCATTATGATTTGATGTCGCATGGGCTGTTCGCACGAAAAACGGTTCAGTAATTATCGAGTTAGGACAAATTTGGTATGATAATTTTGGTTTTATAAAACTGCGTTTGTGTGAATGTTTAATAATATTATGTTATTTTGTTGGAATCCTGAGGTTCCTGAAAATTTTTGTTTAAAGGTTCCTCATAACTCTGGGTCGGCTCAAAAAGGGTTGAATCATTATTTATTTCCAAGCTGGTGTCGTAATAATAATTATCGAAATTACCTTGCTCTTGAATAGTGCAATAATTTTGAAAGTCCTGATTAGTCTGATTAATTTGATAATTTTGATATTGATTGATTGATTGGTTATTGCTATAATCAATATTTTTAGAATTAAATGGATACTCGTAATTTTGATATGTGTGATTTTGGGAATAATTTGTCATGTTAGAGATCGATTCTATCGTTGGGTTAAAAAGTTCTTCAACTATAAAATCGCGACGGGGTTGATTTTGGGGGTTTCTATTTAAAACAGTGTTGCCAGATGAAGAATCCATCGATTCTGGTCTATTTGTTGATCGAACGACTGACAAAGTCGCTTGTCGTTTGTTATTTTAATTAAAACTATTACTTTTACTAAAATTAGGGTTATAATTGTTAAATTGAGGGTGTAAGTTATTATTGAACATTGGACGATTTATTGGATATCGGGGTGCAAATGCGTTTGATTCATTTTGAAAGGTAGGCGGGTTTTGTCTCCACCTTCCAAAACCTGAAAATTGATTATTTGGTGTTGCAAAACGTGAGTTGTCGAAAATGTTAGGATATGGATTCTGCCTAGAGAAATTATGATTGTAGTGAGGTAGCCAAGAGGGTGCAAAATTAGGTCTTTGTGCTATATTTTGGGATAGTGGGGGTGCTAAAATTTGTCGTTGTTGGTTTCTCGATTCAAACATGTTATGGGTTTTATAATACTTAAAGTTTTCTTCTTCTTGCGCAAAACTCATGGTTTCTTCAAGCGTTTGAGGATTTTTTAAACGTACTATTAATTGCATTTGATAGTTTAAACCGTGAATAAAGGTTTTCAATACCAATTTATCGTATTCATTAATTTTTAATAATTTTATATCCCTATCGTCATTGGTTACATTTATTTTCGAGAATAAAAGGCTTCTGATATCTTGAAGTTTTAGACCAAACTGTTGCGGTGTTTCATTTTTTCCCGGTCTTAAAGATATTATATCTTGTACTACGCAATCAATCGACCTTTGATCGGCAAAGGTGGAAATTATTGATTGTTTTACGAGTTCCCAACTTGTTAATTCAACGCGTTACGCTATTAAATCTACAGCCCTACCAGTAAGTTTACTTAAAAATGTATCAAAAAGGCAGCTATTAATAGGGGCGTTCGTATTAGTTCCATTTTTGTGATTTGATAGAAAATTTCCGTCAAAACAGGGGATATTATCCGCTTGACACCTAATTAACGCATAATTAGGTTGTGCCATTTCTTAATACTATATACTTCAAAATGCCTTAAATATCTAAACAACGTATCAGTATCATATATTTTGTTTTTTTTAAAGGATTAATAATCAAGGATGCACTTACAGTAGTAATATTTTCTTCATTCTCTTCCCTGGTATCTAACTATGAGGATTGTCTGGACGATGCTTGTTCCATACAGCTTGCACCAATAGGACACTGTATTCCCTGGTCTTGGTTGTTTCACCACTTTTACAACACCACTTTCCCGAAATTTTAGTTTTTTTTGTAGGCTCGTTCCACCACTAATCGTTAACACGAAAACGGTTACTTTTCCGCACGATGCGCAATAGTTGTCCGCTGGCGGTCGATTATCCTACCGACTGCGCCAGTTTTCGAATGATCTCGGAAATTTATTTTTTTAAAACTTTTATTTCATATAAGCGGTACCAAAGCTAGAAAACAACAAACAAATTATGATGTTTCACATATACTTATAAAATAATTAATGCCAAAGCTAGCAAAATGAAAATCTAAGAAAAATATAAGGCACAGGTGTTCTTGTGAGAACGTAACTCATCATATAAGAAAGTATTAAAATTTATAATCATCTGCGACTAGGATCTCGTGATATCATAAGTCAAAAACAATTCAGGCGGGCAGTTATAGTTATAGGAAAAAGCATATTATGACATAAATTAATTTTATAGCGATGTTTTATTTATTTATATTTTATTACATAGTTATTTGTTGTTTTTATCTGTTTTTTATTTTTGTGATAAGCATCCTAATAATTTTGTTTGACAAAATTTTTAACTTAAAAGCTCATAATTTTGGTGAATACTACAAAGTTCAGAGTAGCCTGTGCTTTATTATTATTTTTACTAAATAACAGTACAAACGTGGAAAGTTTTTTAAACTATAAATAAATCTCAATATTTTTTTTAAGGTTTTAAGTTTTAATTTATTTTATCACGTAACAATGACCCCAATAATGAGATTTTAAATTTGTTAAAGTACCTGGCAAATATTATTTTTTCTCTACAAATTACTGTGTAAACTAAGGACTAACAGTTTTAAATTTATTTTATATTAGTTTAGTTCAGTAATTATTACTTTTGGTTTGTCTACAAGGTTGTGACATTGTTTATAATCTTATTAGATAATAAAGCGTATATTCATTCATAAAAGATAAAAATAAAAGCTACAGTTTTACACAGTAGCAATAAACTTTACATTGTAAAGTCAAACAAATAGTGTGAATATAACCTATTAGGTATGTAAATTGGTCAAGTGATGAGGATGTGCTTTAAAGAACAGTTTCTTCTGCAGTTCGTGCAGCTCTTTTCCTGTCTAGTGAGTTTTTTAATAAAAAATCTTGATTAAGTTTGTACATAAGAATATTTGTGTCTAAGTTCTGTAAAAAAGCAGCAGGAAAACACGTCTATTTTCACCAATGATAATTCTGATATGTTTTGGTTATACACGGCCCACACTAAGAATTTTTTTTAGTAAAATGGTTTTTGCTGGCGCCTATGTTGCCAAACAACCTTGCTGGAACAGCAAAGTTTTTGCTACAGCCGCAGAGTTTCTTGCAAGAAACCGGTTAGAAAAATAATGTTTAGTAGCCCCAGTTAAAAAAAAAATAGTTACGCCAGCAAACAAATTAATTATAGTAGGCGTTCATAGACTCTTTTTATGAAACACTCGTGCACCTGAGGTTTCTTTAAAAAGAATTCACCTTCTCCGTTTTTGTTACAGCGCTCTTTTATTACAGCGCTCATTTGTAGAGCACTCATTAGTAGTGCGCTGTTTTGTAGAGCGCTGATTTTTTAGGAAATTACTACTAGCTACTAACCCAGCCAGCAGCCCACTAGTTCCTTTGGGATACTCACCTCCTATCTATTGCCTACAATGTGGCCGAGGTCCAGCGGCATCCCTTGTCACATTTAGCATAAAGCGCATATTCAAGAAAAAAAAATAAAATAAAGGGAAAATTTAGCACTCTAATAAATTTACAGAAAAGATTTGTGGCATAGAGGGCAAAGGGTGAGGGAATAAATCGGAAAAAAAGTTGTTCCTCCACCAAGATTTGAACCCGGGACCTCTATAATACCAGTCTAATGCTCTAGCAACTGAGCTACCGAGGAACCGGGAAAATTTAGCGCCCTAATAAATTTACAGAAAAGATCTCCCCACTACTAACAAATGAATCGGACGAAAGAATTTTCGAATAGCCAGTTAAAACGCGGTTCCTCGGTAGCTCAGTTGGTAGAGCATCAGACTGGGATTCAAATTCTGGTCGACGAAAAAATTTTTTTTCCAATTTATTCCCTCACCCTTTGCCATCTACGCCACAAATCTTTTCTGTGTATTTATTTATTATATTTAGTTATAAAATTTAAAGTTTTAAGAGCGATTATCTCTCGGTAAGGTACTCTAGGATATTGGATGTAATTTTAAAGGATGTTCTAGAGAGAATTCAGAAATCGTAGCCTCTGGGCGATTACACATTTACATATGCAATTTCTGGTCATTTTGCCGTCATTTATTAAAAAGTGTTGATACAAATGCTTAATTTTAAAAATTTTATTATTTGTACATTCTCTTAAAAATACTTTTTAAAATGACACCCAACATCATAGGTTATCTTATTTAGTTTGTGAGATAATCGCTTTTAAAAAATAAAATTTTAAAATTTGGTATCAAAAACAGGAGATCGCACCAAAAAAATTGATTTGCTCCCAAAAATATCCCCCCAAATTTATATTTTTACATTTAATTAAAGCTAGGGGGATGTCTATCTCAAAAATATATAGTTCAATTTTTTTTTCGTAGAAAATTTTCTTTATGCTAACAGTGTTGTCGCAGTCTTGTTCTTCCAAAACAGTCGAGATCAGTCACTAGTCTGAGGTAGCCTCCACTTTTTTTTACCTTTTCTCACAAAGGTTTATAAACTGTTAAATTTAGCTTTTGTCGTGTTTAATTTCATGTAGATTTATAGAACTACTCTTTAGTTATATTGTCTACCTATTACAATTGCACTAATATGTGGTTGTTAGTTGTTCCTGTATGCATACGTAAATCTCGCACACAAGCATTTTCGCAGGTCAAAATTTAGTTGACAATGGGACATATGATGCCGGCTGTATAATGTGTTAAGTACGAGAGAAACATGATCTATTGTTGCCAAGTGTTACGTTTAATAAATGATATTGTGTACTTGCATGAAGTCAGAACATTTCGTAAATAAATCTGATATAAAATCTAAGAGTAAAATGGAATTTAGAATATTAGTTTTAGCTTTTTAATATTATCTGTCTGAAGGGGCCAAGCAGGTTTTAAATAACAAAACGGGCGTTGAGGACTTTCTAAAAAAAACGCCTTAAGAAAATTTTAATATAATAGGTTTTAATGTCATATTTAAAAGTGGCGCTAGTCACGGTCGAAGTGGTTAAAAATCCGTCAGCATCTTTCCTGATATGTTTGAAAATTTCCACCTGGAGGCACAGAAAAGAAAACATTAGAAGCATAATCTGCGGATAATACCGTATCCCTTATAATTAACATGGTTGCCAATAGTAAAACGTTAACGGCGCAAGAACAATCCAGAGATAATATAAATTTGCCAATCGATTTCAATACGTCATCTACCACTCATTATCTATCTCTGGTTTCTTTACTGTATTCTCCTGTTCACAGATTGCGCCGCGAATCATTGGGGATTAGGGTCACTGGATCCTAAAACCTGCAGCTGGAACCGCAGGTCTCAGGATCCAGTGACCCTATGGGGGATTGTTTATTTATCACCTAGGTGATCGAATTGAGAGCAGTGACAACTAGTCAAATGGCCATACACACAGACCACTTAAGGGTTCTAAAAAGTAGCTTTTCACCAAAGGAAAAATTATTAAATAAAATACAAAAACCAGGCCGACGAACTCCAAAACAAAACGACAAAACTAAGGTTATGAAGAATGTCAGGCAGACTCACTGACATTGGTTAGTTGCAAATACAGTGAGTCGACCAATTTCGATGTTTGCATGGCATAAATTTTTTTTCCTGGTAAGGGGTGTTACCTAGGTATATATGCTAGATCTCTCTTAGCCGAATACATTTAGGAAAGGAGAACACTAGAAACTATGCCTAGGGTAAGCTCACAAAAAAAAGACGTGGGTGGTTAATTTTGATGGTGGCGGTATCTATAATATAACCATTTAAGTACTTTTTGATTCTAGGCATATAACTAATATTGATAGGTAACCAGTATAGTCCATGTTTTTACATTTCCGCATGTTTTAGCTTTAGAGGAAAATAATACTCAATTTGTTTTTTATTAGAGGAAGAGGATTACAAATCTTATTAATACAATCTAGAGAGTTTTTGAAATTAGGTGTCCATTATTTGGAAAATTACAAATATTTCCAATTTAGTTTTACAGGTCTCTATAAAGGGTATTTCTGACTGTTTCTGACGTAATATGGGCGCGCCAATTTTGAAACACCACAAAAGCTAAAACAGTTTTTTTCAAAAAATAAACAAAATTTTAAAAAAGTACCAAGATTTGATGGAAAAACATAGTCCAATAAACAATTTAGGCAAAATTTCAGGCCATTTGGAAGTCCCGTTTCCGAGAAACATGCCGAAAAAGAATTGCCTGATAAACGGACCCAACAGCGTTGCCGGTTTAACGATGTAATTGGGCCGTTAAGTAGAAAGACAAATGAATCGAGTAAAGGTTTACTCCAAAACTTCCCTCGCCCAGAAGAACATATATTATATAAAAAACCGCTACTCATATATACATGGGTTAGATTGGGTTAATCAGACTTTGCCAGAGTATATCCAGACTTTTCTTGGGTGTATCTACACAGTTCAGGGTTTTTCCAGACTTTTCCAGAGTGTATCCAGACTTTTCCAGGGTCTTTCCGGACCTTTCCAGAGTGTTTCCAGGCTTTTCCAGGGTCTTTACAGACTTTTTCAGAATATATCCAGGCTTTTCCTGAGTTTCCAGACTTTTCCATTGTGTTTCCAGACTTTTCCAGGGTCTCTCCAGACTTTCCAGAGTGTATCCAGACTTTTCCAGAATCTTTCAAGACTTTTCCAGAGTCGTTCCAGACTTCTCCAGACTTTTCCAGATTATATTTAGACTTTTCCAGGGTCTTTCAAGACTTTTCCAGAGTGTTTCTAGACTTTTCCAGGGTGTTTCCAGACTTTCCAGAGTGTATCCAGACTTTTCAAGGGTCTTTCCAGACCTTTCCAGAGTGTATCCAGACTTTTCCACGGTCTTTACAGACTTTTCCAGAGTTTTTCCAGACTTTTCCGGGGTTTTCCAGACTTTCTAGAGTGTATCCAGACTTTTCCAGGGTCTTTCCAGACTTTTACAGAGCGTATCCAGACTTTTCCAGGGTCTTTACAGAATTTTTCAGAGTATATCCAGACTTTTCCAGGGTTTTTCCAGACTTTTCTAGGGTCTTTGCAGACTTTCCAGAGTGTATCCAGACTTTTCCAAGGACTTTCCGGACTTTTCCAGAGTATATCCAGACTTTTCCAGGGTCTTTCCAGACTTTTCCGGAGTGTTTCCAGATTTTTCCAGGGTCTTTCCAGACTTTCCAGAGTGTATCCAGACTGTTCAAGGGTCTTTCCACACTTTTCTAGATTGTATCCAGACTTTTCCAGGATCTTTAAGGACTTTTCCAGAGTATATCCAGACTTTTCCAGGGTCTTTCCAGACTTTTACTGAGTGTTTCCAGATTTTCCCAGGGTCTTTCCAGACTTTCCAGAGTGTATCCAGACTTTTCAAGGGTCTTTTCACACTTTTCCAGATTATTTTTTAGGGTATATCCAGAGTTTTCCAGATCATATTCAGACTTTTACAGGGTCTTTCCAGACTTTTCCAGGGACTTTACATACCTTTCCAGAGTATATCCAGACTTTTGTACAGTATATCCATACTTTTCCAGGGTCTTTTCAGACTTTTCCAGGATCTTTCCAGACTTTTCCAGGGTCTTTCCAGACTTTTCCAGGGTCTTTTCAGACTTTTCAAGAGTCTTTCCAGACTTTCCAGACTTTCCAGAGTGTATCCAAACTTTTCCAGAGTCTTTCCAGACTTCTCCAGTGTGTATCCAGACTTTTCTAGGGTGCACGGACTTTTCCAATACATTTTATATGTTCTATATATATATATATATATATATATATGTATATATATATATATATATATATAGACTTTATTGTTTCTAAAAACATTTCGTTTTACATGTGCTATATATATATATATATATATATATCCTCGTATACATAAGATTTTTGTCCATTAATCACACAATAGCGGCTAAACCGATTTGTATGAAATTAGATAAGACAATAGGGTGTGACCTGGATCTTATCCTAAGCTACTTTTTATTTAACATTTCATTTCATAACTCGAGATATATGGCCCAGAAACTTGCATTTTTCAATTATTTTTTGCAGTTTTATGTGCTATATATATATATATATATATATATATGTAGTCACAAATTTTGGCGCCATTCAACTACAATTTCTATAAGCTTTCCAAGGAGGTATCACACGTTAATAAACAAAAATATTTTTTTTAGGGATGAAGTTTTTTGGGGGTAGCTCCGAAGGGTCTACTAGGAGAATGCTCAAAAACAATAGGGGTCTGCGCGTCAACAAAAGTAATCACTATGTAAAATTTTGTTATGATTAGTGAGCAAGTTTTTGAGTTAGAGTGGCTAAAAAGTAGGCGACAGACAGACCGACAGACTGACAGACAGAGCGACGGCGTCTGGATTCGTGCTTATCACTATTCGAAACCTCAAAATTCGTGAAGGATCAGGAAAATCTCGAAATGCGATTTTTCGATGATTACATTACTTCCACCTAACGGGGATTTTTTATAAGAGATGCAAAAAATCTCTAATAAGACGTGCAAACGGTCCCTAATAACTCTCCTAATCAAGTTAGCCTGAAAAGAATGCAAAGCCAAAAACTCTCCTGGGCGCGAGCACGATACACTTAACCTTCCTTCCGCGCAGGGTACACTGACGCAAACATTCGAAGTTTTATTAGTATGGTCGATTGAGAGAATAAGTTCACTGCGTTGATATATTTGTCACATGTTTTATTTGAAAACGTAAAGGAACAGAAATATTCTCGATGCGCTTGCACTCCCAAATGCATACGATTTGATTGAGGGAGGCAGTAGACACTCAAAGTTAATTTTCGGGTTTATCGGCATTCGTATCCTTATCTCTATCGAGTCGACCTATCGAGTAGTTGTATTTTTAAACTAATGGCGAATGCGTGACAGCTCCAGCTGATCAAGTGCGTCAAAACATCGTTTCGTATGCAGGGACGGTTGTAACGTTACGACTCCCTTATCGTACCTAACGAGGTTTTCGTGCATTTAATCAGCTGGAGCTGTAATGCATTCGCCATGATTTTAAAAGTGCACCTGCTTGATTGGTCGACTCGATAGAGATAATGATACGAAGTGTCTAGTCTTTCTACGATGTTCTCCGATACCAACACACAACTTGTGCAAGTAACACTGAATACCTCAGATTATCAAGGGAAAAAGTTTTAGAAACGAAATTAATAATTTCCTTCTATCTAAACGACGAAGTTTTTATTATTTATTTTACCACCACGTTTTAGCATAGCCCTATATTTAGGCTATGGGTTTAGGAAACGCCATATGTATATTTTGGGTTATGATTTATTTTAGTTCAACCCGTTTATTTTTCTTTTAAAATCTAGTTTTGTTTTGTATAAAGTAGGTACCTTTTCACTACATTACATAATTAACACTTAATTTATGTACGTAGTGGGTAGCGTATCTTTCTGAAGCACGGTAGGTTCCGGGTTTAAATCTTTGCTAGGTGCATATATATTTTGTGTTTGTCTTTAACTTTGCAAACCCCTTGGCTACAAACTAGGTACATGGTTAAAACGTATTTTAAAAAATACATATTTGCTATTAGTTTTTGGTTTTCTGTCATTTTTGATTTTTTATGAAAAATTCTTTATGGAGGCTACTAGAGGCCTCAAAACGCCAAATCCGCGCCCGCCATTTTTTTTATTTTTTAAACTAAATCAACCAAATGTAACTTAAACGCAAGTCAACCAACCCATACCAACCAAAAAACACATTAAACGTGCGGCGACCCAAAATTACATTAATGAAAATTAATACCTTTTCCATGCACATGTATTGTTATCGGGGAGGACAGCCACGTCACGTCAGGATGCGCATTGTCATACCGTATTAAGTGTATCGCGGGTGCAAGCAGACTGCGTAGTAGATTTTTGGCCTTTGGCGTTGCCTAGGACTAAACTTAATTTTTACATTATTTTCTTTGTTTTTTAAAGTTATTATTATTACACCTTTTGCGATCCTTGGGCCATTCTAGTAACTCCTAGTTATATGAACAAAGTAAAGTAAAAATAGAACTATACGATTGTCTTTTGGTAACAATAGATAATTCCAACTTATTACATTGACCGTAGGCTCTCAAAAATTTCCCTTTATCTTTTATAAATGACTGTTCAATCGAGATGACCTTTTTTCCCTAAATTTAAACATCGGGTTGCGGAAATACGTGCTCATATAAAAATAAATAGCATCCTTTAAATTCTGGCAAAATATCTGTCATAGCGTGTTGGTGGTGTTGGCCCCGTTTCCTCTGCGGAAGCGGGAGTAATATGTGTGTTTACCGGTCCGGACAGAAACTATCAAACTTTTGGGATGCATTTCGGCTAAACTGAACATCCGCCGAGATTGTGTGTGCTGTCTACGGACACGGTTAAACGCTTTGGTAATTTTGCTTATACAGGGTGTAAACGATAACTGACTAAACGGTGATAGAAAATTAAAAAATAGGAAAAAAGTTGGCATAATAGACTTTTGTTTTTTTCTCAGCTCAGCATTGAAAAATACCAACCTTAGTGATTACCGTTATTTGATAGTCGTCAAGAATATATTTATTTCGGTTTAACTTTTTCACTACCACTGTCCAGAAGACAAACATATTTATACCCTCTAGGTAAACACCTTACTTATTTGTCGAGATACTTCTTTAATTTGTTTTTTTTTTGGTAGTTCTTAAAATGTCTCTCAATAGGAACAATGGGTCTGGAACACATAAAAAATTTGAGCCAAAAATAGTACTATTTATTTTAACAAAAAATTTAAAAAAAAAATATAATAAAAAAACTTTATTTTCTCCTTCCTCTCTCTCTGACGCTAAGTAGGTGTCGTTCTAACGTTTTTTTTATTATTTAATATTGCACTTGGAACAAAATATGTGTTTTATTTTTGCAACTTTCCCATTTACATCTAGAGTTTTCTTATTTGTCATTAATTTTTAATTTTTTCTAATGTTGTTGGACCATCCGTTGTATTTCATGTTCGCAACTCAAGAATATGATCTTGTGAAGGTAGAGTAAATGTTATCGGATTAGCCTAGTTTCATAAGTTACATTATTCAAACATTTAACATCAGATTTTTGTTTCTAGAAAACTTTCATCTTATGCGTTCCAATTTCGTCTTCAATTACCTCTTTTAGCATCCCAAAATCATCATCTTCTACATCCTGATTTACCTCAGCAAATATTCCCTTATCTTGCCCACCATCTCTTCTATCTTCAGCCTGAATAAGCTCGTCATCCTCTTTATCATATTCCAATAAAAGAATGTCCGAGTCATCATTGTTTTCCAGATAATGTAATAATTGTTGGTCAGTCTTTTTGTACTTTCACATGAAAAACACACATAAAATCAACCGAGAGCCATTGTTCCTGCTGAGGGATATTAAAAAATAACCTTTTCTCACACCAGTTAAAAAACAAAGAAAAAATATTAAAAATGTTAAAAGTAACCATTCTAGTGACCTACTGACTTAAGAAACAGACACGTAAAAAAAAACTATCATAAAATAACGATAAATCGATGCCGTGCACACTAACTGTTTATTTCGACTGAAAGAGCTGATGTATGCCAGTTGTCAACAAAAGCCATTGGGTGCAAAAAATTTTAGATGCCTAAATAAAGTTATTTCTTGGCATGTGTATTTAGTATTTAATGCTAGAATGCAACATTTGTCTATGTCTCTGAGGAGGGAGAGAAGTACTGGAAAGGTATACATTTTTTGCGGTACTGGTAGTGAAAGGGTTACCTGTTTCTACGCTTACTCATAAAGCAATATATTCTGCATCTTCCTTAATCATAAAGTAACAATTTTTAACTTTTTTACAAAATTTGCTAAAAACACAAACGAAGGGATTGCTTCTTTACAGGAGAGCAAGTTTATGACGTGACCTTGTCAGCAAATTTAGAATTCAGACCCCCGCTTATCAGCCAACCCAACCCACTTTTTTTATTATTTTACAAAAAACGTGAAAGATCAAAAATTTTCCTGCGTTGCATTGATTAACAAAGCGCAATTTTATTTTAATTTGAACGAATTTTTGTCAACAGCATTCAAAACGTGTCAAAAAATTAAATATCTCATGCGACCTAATCGTCTGTGCCAACCCACTTGTTTTTAATATTCCACAAAACACGTATAAAGCCAAAAATTTTTTCAAAAATGTTTTGCTTACTTCGAAAAATTTTTGCCTGCGGTAATCTAATATCACTGATTATTACAATTTTAGCTGATTTTTTTTTATTTTTTTTTATTAAAATAGTATTTTCGCCGGCGCATTTAAGACATGATTTTGGCAACAAATCTGGCATTGACTAGGTGCCAGGACTCGCGCCCTTGCTTGTACCTATGTCAGATTTAGTACCTATTTAAGTGCCTTGGTTTTTTCCAGGACTAAGCAAATGTTTATTTTTAAGAATTTTTGAATCGTAATCTCTTGTGATCCATGGCTGCCAAAATTAAATCAACCCTTCCTCCTCCTCCTTTATATGCCAAATGAAACTGTTGCACAAGGGCGCATAGAGGGCTAGAACCGACCCTAAAAATACTAGTTGAAGACCCGCAGCTGCTTCAACCGTTTTTTTTTTCGTTTTTGTTGCTTAAATGACCATAACTTTTGTTCCCGTAAACCGATTTTAATGAAATAAAGCCTATGCCCATAACTCCAAGGAATCCAGTGATGAAATTTCCATCAAAATACGTGTAGTAGTTTTTGCGTGATGCTGAAACAAATAGACAAATATTCAAAAAATTGCATTTTTGGTATCTATATAGTTTGGTTAAAAGCTACCATCAAAAATTTTAAAAAAATATTCAACGTATAAAAATGGTCTATCTATAGATTTATTACATGTATAGATAAAAGGTTTTGTTACAAATATGTAGAACGTGGCAGAGGGTTGGAAATTTGCCAATATTTTAAAGGGCGATATGCGGAGGGCCAAAACAATAGGGTAAATATCTACCACTGCATTGTGGTTACATTTAACTCAAATTTAATTAATTAAATTAGAAAGTCAATCACAACATTTTATTTTCGGAGAAAAAATACCTATGTTTTGTATATATATATATATATATATATATATATATGTTTTGGTTATAATTATTAGATTTGTAGATAATATTATAATAAGGGAAAAATTTCAAAAATATAATAATTCTTTGTTTTAAAATTTTATCCAAAAATCCAACCCATAAGAAAATTTGTAGAAAAATACCCTAACTGCAGTCCCAAGAAATTAGCAATAATTTAGAAAATTTAAGTTTTTTTTATAAAGACCAAAAATTAGAATGCCAGGGGAGGGAGTCCACCTCCAACCCCTCAGTCCTCGTGCCACTGATTTATAATTAACCCTGGGTCGTGAACAACTTAAAATAATTACTGGCGTCACCCTAAACAATAACTAACGTATTAACATGCATATTGTCGCTAACTAATTTACAACTTTCTTGTATAATTCGGGAGATATTGTTACAGACTAAGGTGCAACCACTATCAGTAATTATTCAGTATTTGAGGACAAAATTGAGACACTTAGGTAATTGTTACTTAAATAAACCTGAAAATGAATGAAATACAAATAAGTCAAACAAATAGCTGTCCATAAATGAACTGTGATTAAGTGAGATGGGGTGTCAAATATTTACAAGAAAAAAACAATTCAATTCAATAACAGAAAGTTTGGCATTAAAAATATGTCAGTCCTATAGATTTTGACTTGCTCGATGTAAATTCATAGCTTAAAATACTTTCCAAGATCTGTTTTACATGATACGGGCAGTATACCTGTCTACGCCATTTCTGTTAACGCATTGTCACCGATTAGAAGGAGAGAGTGATTTTTGTGTGTGTATTTGATTTTAGGTAATGAAAGCTATTGTTCTTTTATGTTTAGTTAATAGCTAGTATTAATCTACATTTAAGTTAGTTTATCTATGCTCTTGGTGTGGTGGACGCACACAGAACATTCGAAAAGTGGCGGGACGCGTTCCGCCCGCGAGTATTCTCGAACCACTCATGCCCTTTCATTGACATCTAAATACAGTAGTAGCAGTAGCAGTGTTGCCAGGATCATGATAATTATCAGAATCTATGATAATTTTGGGTGAAACATGATAATTAATAATTACCTATTATCAACCCCTAAATCTATGACAATTTAGCAAATCCTCACATAAAACGCCATTTATTCTTATAATGCGTCCAACGCACACAGTGCAGACTTTTTTTTGAATTGATATAAAAAACTGTCATTGTAGTCAGGCAGCCATCCTGTTTGTAATATTTGCATAGTGTTGCCCTGTTCGTGACTTTTAAACAACACCAACCACAGATTTAAGAAAGATTGCTTTTTTATTGTTAAAACATTTTTTTTTCAATTTTAGTAGTAGGTTTATACATATTAGAACAGTCATATATTAACAATACTTGATATCCTCTCCCGATCTTGAAACTCGATTAATCGACGTCGGTCACCTGATCATTTTCTCTCTCTCTCATTTACTGCGAAACAAAAAGCTCAAAAGCTGTAGGTACATCTTGCAAAATTGAAATTAGTAATTCAGTAGGTTTTTTGGCCACTAAATGCAAAAATAAAAACTTTGATAATTTTTCCTTAAACTTGATAATTTTTCGAATTGAAAATGATACTTTTTTTCCAACCTCCTGGCAACACTGGGCCGTAGCCACGTGAGTCAGTTGAGTTTAGTTAGCAAAGTCGAGGATTGCACGAAGCTATAGAAGCGATAGCAATTTATAAGATTAGCGAAGTAGTATGATTGGAGGGATTTGAGTAATACATTTTGGAGAATTTTAAACAGATTTTTTCTGTTCATGGAGAGCTACTCAAATACAGGTATCGAACCCGTAACAATATTTTTTATATCTCTTCGACGCGTCGACTAGGTACCTGGTTTAGTGCTATTTCAACCGTCGTCGTTCCGTTTAGTTGATATTTATGAGTAAATATGCTCAAATGCCGTGGGAGTGTGTTAATAGGCCAGACAATCTTTGTTGTATTTGTAGAGATGTTACCTATTGTGACAAGTTATTACACTTACGACCTCTGTATGGATGAACCAATATTTTTACGCTGTAGTGGGGCGGTACAAAATTTTAAAATATTACATAAATATTACATATATGTTGCTGCTGCACCGCTATAGCTTAAGAGGTACGGCAGACCTTAGGGCAAAAGTTTCAAGCGTGTAACTACGACTTATAAGGCTAATCCATATAACTATAACATATCAACTGAAAAAACCGTACCGATAACAACTCTCCTAATCAAGTTAGTCTATTAGCCTAGAAAAAAGCTGAGCGAAAAACTCTTCTGGGTAGTAGATGGGTAGTGGATATTTCGCCTTTGACCTGGTTCATTTCCTTTGTTTTTCAAAGTTATTATTACGACACATTACAGTATCTCATAGTTATATCGGTTAACCTTATCTTACGAACAGTACAACAGCTACAAAGTCAATTCACTTCCATAAAAGTTGTGTTCTTAGTCAAAATTCAAAAAAGGAAAGGTCGGTCGGATGATTTGGTTAACAGTTGGTCTTTTCCCCTCCGATAATCAAGATCGGATACTGTTACGAAGTGCATCACATTTAAAGTTACCAGAAAATATTCTAAATCATTTTAGGTAACGAAAGCTATTGTTCTTCTATGTTTAGTTACTAGCTATTGTTAATCTATATTTAAGTTAGAAAATAAAGAAATCCAAAGGAATTAGCTACCTAAACGTTTACACAAATTAGTTATTTTGATACCTGTATTAATACTACCTATATTGTCCCGTGTATGAAATACGTAATGCAATATGCAATTAGCATCAAAATGTGAAATGCATCAGTTACAATGTAAACATTATGCGATCGTATTGCACTAATGGATTTATAATATAGCGTATTTTTATATCATGAGGTACTATGTTGAGAATTTGGAACCTTTGCGTTGCATTAAAACAAAATTATGATTGTTTTCCACAAACCAAAACTACACTTTTTTGCACTCGACGCGCGTCACAACAATGTTTATCGTCTCCTGATGATGCTAACGTTGTTAGCGAAACGCGCGTCGAGTGCAAAAAAGTGTAGTTTTGGTTTATCATGAGATACGCTACAGTTTTCCATTTTATAGTGTATAACCATATACAATGCGGACGTAAAACTCCCCCCCCCTGCTAATTCTTGAGCGGATTGAGGTATCAACTTCAAATAAAAACCATGTTTAATAATAGCACTTTTGCTACGATTTGACGTATTTTTTATAAGCGCCATATTGGCTTAAGACTATAAAGTCACCAACCACTTTAAAACTTTAAATAGAAAGAGGGGTCGAGTGATACCTTGTTTAAAATATATTTAAATTCCCTATTTAAAATATTAATTTTAAAAAAATCGGTCTACCACTTACAGATTTATGAGTACTTTCGACGATTTCGACCAATTGAGATATCGATATCAAATACTTTTAATGACAATACTTTTGCTATTTTTTGACGTAATATAAGATCACTAACTACCTTGAAATTTTAAATGTAAATGGGGAACGGGTAATATTTTGTTTGAACGATATTTTAATTCCCTATTTAAAATTTTAATTAAAAAAAAACGGTTTGACCCTTACAGAGTTATGAGTATTTTTGACTATAGCTGGCGCACCTCCTTTTTCAAACGTATTGAGATATCGACATCAAATAAAACCATGTTTAGTAGTAAAACTTTTGCTACCTTTTGACGTACTTTTTATAAACGTCATATTAACTTAAAGCTATAAGGTCACTAACTAATTTAAAATTTTAATTAGAAAAAGGCGTCGAGAGAGAACTCGTTTGAACTGTATTTTAACTATTATCTATGTAAATTTTTAAGCTTTTTTTAAAAACTGTCTAGTTCTTACAAAGTGAACACTTATAGTCGAAAATACTCATAACTCTGTACGTGTTAAACCGATTTTTTTTAAAATTAAAATTTTACATAAAAAATTAAAATCCCATTTAAACAAAGTATCATTCGACTACCCTTTCTATTTAAAATTTTAAAGTAGTTAGTGACCTTATAGCTCTCCTTATAGTTTTAAGTCAATATGACGCTTATGAAAAGTGCAAAAGTGCTATCATTTAACATGTCTTTTATTTAAAGCCGATACCTCAATCCGCTTAAGAGTTACCAGGGGGGGGGAGGCTTTATACATGTCGGTTTGAGTCCGGAAAAAGATACGTACCTCAAAAGCAATATTTTCGCCTAAGAATAAGACAAGATTTCTCACTGGATGAGGTGAGTCAGAACAACAAACGCACCTTCGCAAAGCGATAAATTTAAAAAAAAAGTGCAAGAGGCTATAGTCCAATTTTTTAGCAGTTGCCTTGACGTCATTTTCTTGTATCTTTTTTTAATATACTATTTTAAAATGCAACACAAAAGTTACCAAGAAAAGGCATTTCTATTATCTTTTTCACCTGCGACGACTGTTATGTCATATTTTTTAAAGTGTAAGTAAAAAGACAGTTTTTTGCCAAATCAATAAAAACAGACCAAAATTCCACAAAATAAACGAAGATATAATAAGCAAGTCCAGATAATTATATTATATATTAGCGTTTTTTAAACTTGACAGAACGATTGGCCTCAGGAAGCCCTTTGGAAGTTGGTAATGTAATTTAAATAATAGCAAATATACCCAAAGTTGGTGCAAGAACCACAAAAAATATAAAAAAAGCGACAAACAACGTAAATATATTATCAAAGGCAAAAGCAAAAACCAATAAAGACTATCCTGATCTAAAGAATTAAATTTGACATACAATTTATTGTAGGTATGTAAGCCAAAAAGCATAAAAAGCTAAATAAGGAAAAGTCGAACCATTTTCATTACTCGATCAGTTTTTTGTTAAATCGGGTAAAAGAAAATGGCTTTAGGAGGAAGAAAAGAAGTAACCGAAAATATCTAATGGATTTACCGGGTTTTTAATAAACGAATAAAATTTTTAGGAGAATATCTTAATCTTTCCGAGGAGTCAATATTTTTTAAAGTTAAAAAATATAAAAAATTTGGTTTTTGCTTTTGCCTTTGATGACACATTGCAGTGCAACCTTTGTCTTTTGTAAGTCCACTTTTTTAAAGATTTTCCATGGTTCTTGCGGCAAATTTAGTTGCTATTATTGCTGTTCTTTCAATTGTATTTACAAAAGCTACAACAAATTGTCGCTTTTCAAACTCCAAAAAAGGCCATTATGTTTAATATATCAGCAAATAAATCTCCGATATGTCCTTAAAATATAAATTTAAAAAATATTCAAGTAACAAATTCCCGAAACTTGATGCTGTTGCTAAAACAGTTAAGTTAGTTAGTGCCCTTAAAAAACGATACCTTGACAAAGCAACTTTATACAATACAAACTACCTATAAAAAGCGACTAGTTATTTGTTTGTTAATAAAAGTTATTAATTTATTACAGAAAATATGTTCCAAGACGCTTTTATGACATCAGGGCAACTGCTAAAATATCGAACTATATGCTCGTACTCGAACCTTACAGCGGGGTAGCTGAATACACAAGCAATGGCATTGCTTGTTTATCTGACATCATTTAAATGCAGTAATTCAGATCTAGTAAATACAATAAATATATATATTTTTTTAAGTTAAACGATTTTAGTACAAAATTGACCTAAAATGTCAAAAATTATTGGCAGATCTCTGTTTACTACAGTATAGATTTAACACTAACGTAAATGGCACATACAGTTTTACATTTTAGTCTTAATCAAGCCTTTCTTTTCTATATTTATCGTTTTTTTATTCTAACTTTTCATTCTTATTCCCACGAATAGCGGACAAATATTCGGTCATCCCTTCCAGAGGTCCCTGTAGAAAGAAAACGCTGTTTTATATAAATATGTGCCTATATTATAAAGGGATACATTACTACTTTCACATGAGTTTTAGTTTAAAAATATATCTTTAAAAACGTTCTTTAACCCTTTATAAAATCTCAAGCCAACTACAAGTAGTTTTCAAATGGTTGTCAGAAGGTTTTAGCGCGTCCAATTTGACCCCGCCCCTTATTGATTTAACCGTATAATATATATGGTATTTTATTTCCTTCTTTAAAGTTACAATGCATGTGTTTTTTTATAATTTCGTCTTTGTCTAAATGCATCAAGTAAAATGTTTGCAGAAATGACGAAACTTTTGATGGATATTAATTTCGACAAATATTTATAGGTTATATTATTATAATATTTTATTGATGTTTATATCGATTCTCTACAAGAAATCCTATAAGCACGTCGTCTTTTCGTGTAGAATTAATTTCTGCGCTTGAAAAATTCATGAAGGAAAAAGTAAGGTTAGTTTTCTTAAAGTTCCTGTAATTCAAACAATAGTGAACAAATAACAAAATGCAGGTCGAACGATTAATAAATCAACTATTATTACATAACTTATTATACTGTTTGGAATTTAAAGTCAAAAATACAAAATTTTTGAATTATGAAACAGTTTAGGAAAATAGCTGCCAGTCAGATATTTTACGTCAAGTTTTATAAGGGTTATCAAAACCCTTATAGAATCCCAAGAAGTTGTAATTACCATTATACCGGTCTCTAGTCCTAGTGGGCACTTAGCCATTTTAACTAACCAAAATGTTTTCTTGGATATTTAACAGCATCTTCCGTTATTGTCAGTGCGCGCGGATAATTTCGCCAGAAAAATTTGTTTTTTTAAAATAAAATCCACAAAATATATGGCTTTAAAATCGTGCACATGCGCGAACAACATAAAAATAAACTAACAATAATGCCACATGCGTGGAAAACTAACAGTTTTGTAGTGATTATCTTTAAAAAGTTTTTATTTCTATCTTATAAAACTTAAATGAATTGAAACCAAAAGTTTTATAAGAAGAGCTTTTAAAATGTTTTGCTAACTATTTTATAAAACTTAAACTACTTTAAGATAAAAGTTTTATCAGAATAGTTTTTAAAAGGTTTTTATTACGATCTTTTAAAATTTGTCAACTTTAGACTAAAAGTTTTATAAGAAATGTCGTCAAAAGGTTTTGATTGCTAAATTATAAAACTCAAAAAGCAAAAGTTTTATAAGTTTTATTTAAAATCTTTTGTTTGCTATATTATAAAACCTAAGACAAAAGTTTTATAAATATAGTAATAAGAATATTCTGATTGATAATTTTGGAACCTTTATAAACATTAACATGTTAAAGGTTTCTTAAAAATATTGTTATAAATATTCAGGACCCCTATAAACCCCTTATAAAAAAGTTCAAAAATAATAAAACTATGTAGAAACCTAAAATGTTACTTGGGTGTAACGCTCGCGACAATTCATTTTTAGACCCCCCTCCCAGATCAAAAATATGACAACTGCATGTATGTATCTACTTCGTATCAAAAAGTGAATTAACCCTCTTTACATCATCCATCTTGAATTCGCCATATTGAATTTTTAAAATCTGATAAAAAAATCGTATTTCTTATCCCCAAAAGCCCCCGTGCACCAATTTTGGTTGAAATCGCAAAAACATAGGTGTTTCCCCCCCTCCACTCCCCTCGTAGGAGGGAGGGGTGCGTCATAATGACATATTATTGCATTCTCCCCGAAACTATAAATGCATGTCAAATTTGAAGGCAATCGCATGTGTATACGTTAGTTAAAATTGGTTAGCAAAAGATGACCAAAAATCGTCTATCTTGAGAGCCGTCAATTTCGTCATACTAGATTCTTGTGTTATCACCGCAACTATATAAGCATGCCAAATTTGAAGCCGATGTGATGTTGGAAAGTTAGTCAAAATTAAGTTGCAAGATTCCACCGAACGAAACATATCTGTGTATTTACATAGATAGATACATTGCAAGTTAAATAAAAGCTTGTAAAAATAAACGGGCTTCAATCCTGCTTATTTTTTGCTAAATTATTTTTTATTTAAATACCGAAAGTTTTAAAAGTTTTTTAAACTGCATAGCGAGTCTAAAAGAATACTTAAAAATTACTAAAACTACCTAAAAAATCATCAAAATCCAGCAAAAAACAAGATTCTTTAAACGATTAACACGAACGACGCAGCGGCGCAAATCAGGAAAAGAAAACAGTATGGCGGCAATATGCGACTAAGAAGGTTCCCTCTATAGTTGTCAGGTACTGTTATATTTTGAAATTGACCGCAACTGTATTGATTATTTGGCCACAATTGTCTCGTAAGGAGTGACGTTGAAAGAACGTAAATTAATCAACTCTAGTTAATTATCAACGTTCTGGTGTCGTTAATCCATCGTTCCTTGCGGTCGTTGAAAACCCGACAATATTCCATTAAAAATACACGTTGTTAGATCGTTTCTAAATTTACCTTAGTTAATAACAACGGTGTGACGTTGTTTTCTCGTCCATCATAGCGGCCGTTGTACAAATGACTAGTTTTTATACTGTATGCAACGTTAATATTAATGTATTTTTTAGTTATAGCAACTAAGGCAACTAAAAATTATTACTTGGGTATCTAGCTGAGTAGAACCACGACGTTTCTGTCAAAGCATTTTTTTGGGGTTAAATAAAAAAATGCGTGCTAAAAAGCATGGATAGTCCACCATACAATCAATTATTTTATGTTGAAAGGAAATAAAAATATCTCGAAAACTATAGCTTTGAAAGATTTGGACCTTATAACAAAATTTTTGGGTAATATTTACGAAAACCAAAATCTAAAAACCGCATATCAAAAAAATTGGTGCTAGAAAGTACGGATAATCCACGATACAATCAAATATTTTATGTTGAAAGGAAATAAAAATATCTCGAGAACAGTAGCTTTGAAAGATTTGAACCTCACAAGAAATTTTTTGGGTAATATTTACGAAAACCAAAATCTGAAAACCGCACATCAATACTTGCTTTACTTCTAAAGTTACAATTTTTTAAATTTATTTTAACGTCTTTTCAAATAACTCGGAAACTAAAGCTCCCACGAAATTTGTAGTGCATATCCATGGAAACTTAAATCTGAAAACCGTATATCGCTACTTGATTTTTTTCCAAAGTTACAATTTTTTAAAATATTTCATCTTCCTTTTCCCCCCTTCAATCCCCCACCACTTTACCTAAAAGTTAATCAGTTCATGATCAGCCGATAGAGGATTTTCGAACCAAATTTCGTTCAAATCGGTTAAGGCGTTCTTAAGTTATTGTTAATAGAGACAGACAACAGACTGACAGACATCTTTTTTTTTTTCGTCGATTAAGGTGTTTTGGAACCTTAGTAACTCATTTTTGATAAAATTAAGAAAAGTTTAAATTTCACGGTTTTAATAGTCCCCCATACCATATTAGTATGGTGGACTAAAAAAGAACACCCCTATTTAGATCGCAGGATCGGATCTCGGCCAGTACACATTGCTTCAAACAACACCGAATGCGACTCAAGACGACGACGGGCGGCCCCACTTCCCAGCAGCTCCGCAGTTGATGTTGTGCATAGAGTAACAACAAACGAGGTAGAAGGAGGCGGCACGATTGACACTGCACCGAAAACTTTGCGGGACTCAAAGGTGGACGGCCGGGAACCCCACCAAACTGGGTAGAGGAGACTAGCCGGTGACCCAAAAAAAGGATAACCTGTACTTCTCCAAGATCGGGACTCCATGGGACGCGGCTGGACTCCGACAGATTTGGTAGTGGGAGTAGACAGAGGGTGACTTAGAAGAGGCGGTACCACCTTCGGGTAGCAGGACCACTCCAAAGAGATACATCTGAAGACTCCGACGGCGACCTCGACCAGCGAAACCGGGAACTCGAATTTCAGATCAACCTATATGACGGCGGGCTGCTGGGAAGAAAAGTCTACCGTCAACCAAGTTCTGCTGGGACGGTAGCGATGTTAGATAGATGCAATTCTAACATGTAGCAGGACCACCCTTTGGAGGGAGTGTAAAGCCGGCGGTCCACTGTGTATACTTGCTACGCAGTATAAAGATCCTTGCCCTCGACAAAGAGGTGTCAGGCAAAATTAAGTCCTTTTAGAGAAAGAAAATATGGGTATGCTACTACTACTACTACTATTAAACATACCGTTCCTCCAAATTTTTTGGTCGGCTGATGATGTAAAACAAATTAACTTTTCCTTCACACGCTTGAAAAAATATCTGAAAATGTTTCAACAGATTGACTGAAAATATAGAACAAATCAAATCCGAACAGCGTTCTTTACAACAATCTGAAAAAGTATAATTTTATACAATAAACACATACATTATACAAACGTAAGCATTACGCACGGCTGAATATACAAATATTGTAGCAACGTTAAATTGCGGCCACGGAGTTATTTGGCTGTAAAGAAAATACGCCTTAAAATATGAAATATTTAGAATTTAAATTTTATCAAAACAACTCCCTTCCTGCTCCTGGAATCCAAAATTTTATATGAAAAAACCCCTCTTTTAAAAACATTTGATGCAAACTTTGTGCATTCTTATAGGGGAGTAAATTCGTAAACAGAAACTGCACAAGGTATATTTTTTTTATATTTGGCACAGTAATAACTAATATACCAAAAGCTAAATTTTCGGTTGGAGATGTCTTATTTCTTGACCCCAAAAATCAAGATGGCGGCTGTGTCAAAGTTAGGAAAAAATGTGTGTTCTACGATTTAAAAAAAAATCAAAACAAAATTAGTCGACTGATAGTAAGGACGTTACACTGAATCCAAATATATAAAAAAAAAGTTGACATATGTCACTTGAAAACAAAATGACAGCCAGATTTAAAAAATTTAGTTTTATTTTACTTTTTAAAGCTACTGACGAGTCCTTTGACAAAAGTTAAGGTTTATAAAAGATTATGCAGATGGCGCTTAATATGTCAAAAATATAGGAGACCTTATCCATCCATAAGCAACATTTAAAAAAGAATTAGTAGATACATTTAGTATTGAGATCGTCTATGTTACAATTTTCAAAACATTTTGATTTGATATTTGGTGTTCAAAATGGCAGCCAAGCTCTTAATAGAAATATTATTTTTTCCTTCTGGTGTGATATTTACACTAATGTCATGCAATGTTTCAATTTATACATACGTCATTCTCAAACTCAGATGGTGGTAATTAAACTAAACAGACAAATTTTTTAGGTTAAACTAAACTTATTTTTATTTATTGTGTCAAAAAAATGATATTTTCATAGCAAAACGTTTTTTAAAAAAATATATAATTTTTTTACACAAAATTTTAAAATTAATTTATTTCATCCTAAAACTGTTTTTCTTTTTGAAATAAGCTTCCTCGTATTAGTATAAATTGATATATTGCATGACATTAGTGCAAGTATCACACCAGAAGGGGAAAATACCTTTATTATCGGTAATATGGCCGCCATTTTGAATACCAAATATCAAATCATGTTTTTTTTTTGAAAATCGTAAAATTTATACGATTTTTTTAAAAATGCCATCTTTGTAACCACTTAAGAAACTTACCTTTTTTTACTCCAAGATAAATAAAAAAAAACTGGCACGTAGCTTTAATATTAAAAAAGGTCATTACTTTAAAAGTTAAAAAAAAAACTAGTTTTTTGAGTGACATATGTCAACTTTCTTTATATTTTTGGATTAAGCGGGATCTCCCTAATATGAGTTATCTAATTTTGATTTTATTTTGGCATCTGCCATCTTGATTTCTGGGGTCGGAAAATGGGGGATCCAGGACTGGTAATTCACCTTGTAGTGTTGAGTGTTACTATGCCAAATACAAAATTTTTTTTTGAAGGTATAGGATCTTGTTAATGAAACGTCCTTTTTTTGAAATGCCAACGTTTCGCAAAATTAAGTTAGTTCTTCAGGGCTAGTCAATACGGCCGTCAATTATATTGCCAAATGACGTCATCGTATGATAAAAAGACATTATTTTTACACAAAGTAACGTAAAACTTTTAATTTACGTGTTTTGAATTTTTTGGTACGAATTTTTTGTTTTTAGTTTTAGTAAAACAAAATTATGATTGTTTTCCACAAACCAAAACTACACTTTTTTGCACTCGACGCGCATTTCGCTAACAACGTTAGCATCATCAGGAGACGATAAACGACACGAAACGATAAATAAACAATAAATCATTGTTTATCGTCTCCTGATGATGCTAACGTTGTTAGCGAAACGCGCGTCGAGTGCAAAAAAGTGTAGTTTTGGTTTGTGGAAAACAATCATAATTTTGTTTTAGTGCAACCGAAGGTTCCAAATTCCCAACATAGTTTAGTTTTAGTGCCTTATGTGAACAAAATGGACTCGTAAAAAGTGGAAAGGAAATAAATCAAAAACCGAAAAGGAAACAGTAAAATTGCGCTTTTTGATAGAGTAAACTCATATCTATTAACAAAGACGTTTCATTATTTTTTTGTAAATATTGACCTTAATCCTAACTAAATACAACTCGTCCTAACTAATTTCATAAAACAAAGATAGCTATACATAAAAAACAACAAGTCAAACAAAGATAGACATATCTTTATTTCTGAAACCTACAGTAAAAAATAAGCACCACAAGTTGCATATCCAATCGTCTCAATTACAACTGCGTTTACATTTGAACCCCTAAACGTTTGGGATCCGTTCGAGTAAAAATTTTGATCACGCAAGTGCTGCACGACCTACACGGAAAAAAAGCTCTTCTTGGAACAAGACTTTTAATCTTGATCCAAGAATAGCTCCATCTTCGACATCCTCTACTATAGTTATTCTTTATCCAAGTAATATCCTATTCTTAAATATAATGCATGACTAGCGTTGAGACAAGTGTAATTTATATGATAATTCAAATATAGGTCTAGACTTATTTTAAGACAATGTGGTTTTTTACTTTAAGCGGACGCTATACTTAATTCAAATTTTTTCTTTGCTTGTTCGAACACTGCTTTAGGTTGTATTGATGTCAGATGCTATTCGAACGAGAATAACGTGTTTTTAACGCAAAAGTAACTATACTTCAATCAAATAATATTTTATACTTATTAAGAAACAATTATACTTACCACAAATTGTTCTTATACTTGACTGAAACCGACCTTATATTTCACTAAACACCAATTGTAATTAAAACAAAAGTAGCACATATATAATATATGCTAATATAATAATAGACAATTAAAGTAAATATGTCAACGCATCGGTATCGGTATACGTAACGCGTTCGAAACAATGTCAAAGTACACTACATTTTTGACTTTTTTATGCGATGTTTCGAAGGATGCCCGCTTTCTTGAAGATTGCGATGACAGAACTGCTGATTGAAATCGTTGCATATGTTCGTGGATCCGTAACGATACGTACATCCTTCCGTACGCAACGAGATTCTGTCATCACACCCATCAAAGAAGCAGGCATCGTTCGAAACATGGCATGAACAAGTCAAAAATGTAGTGTATTTTGACTTTGTTTCGAACGCGTTACGTATACCGATACCGATGCGTTGAAATATTTACTTTAAGTGTCTAATGTTATTTTACTATAACGTAGCGTAAGCCCGTCACTTGCCAAATAACCCTTCTCCTATAACCATGCTGATTCAGTCTCGTAGCAGAATCAAATCACACGATTATTGGATACAAATTGAAAAGACTCACATTTCCATAGGCGGATTATGTGGTGTACTTCCAGTGCCGAGTATCTGCGGCTCACGCTTATATCAGAAAACTTCCGCCAGCTGCCAGCGAGATGTTATGACCACAATTTCGAACAGACTCTCCCGACAGCACGCTCTGGGGTGCGTTTAGATTGAACGTCGGCTGTTCAGATTGTCGGTAGATTTTTACCGGAAGCTACCCAAACGCGCACTTTCGCACCCCACGAAATAGGTTGATAAAATTTGTCCTGCATGCGCAAATAAAATGCACAACCATTTCTAACCCTATTTCAGAGACAATATTTTTTGTATTTGCGTTTTTTAAATTTGAAGTCTAGTTTTTGGCAATGGAAAGAATCAGTACACATTTTCATAATTTGGTATTGGACGAGGAAGGAAATTTTGTTCTAGACTGAACAATCAAGAGTGATGAGTGGTGAAGGTAAATCATGTTCAACGAGTACCTTTGTAGTTAAACTAAGGTTAAAGTATGATTCAATCAATTCGTAACATATTTTAGGTCAAGATTTATCTTTATCTTGTGACAAGTTTTTTTTCGACTACCTGTTTTTTGAAAGAATAATAAACTCTTATCGGTTTACCTCTAGAAGTTATTTGATTTAATAATAGCTTTGGTTTTGATTTAAATTAGCGCCTCTTCTTATTTAAAGTATATTTTGTTTCTATTTAAGTATAAGAGCCTTCGTAGATCAAGAATAGGTCATTGCTTAATTCTAATAATCCTTATTCTTATACTAAGAATAATATACTTAAATCAAATGTAATTTTTCAAGAATAGGGCTATTCTTAAATATAGAATAGATTTTTTTCCGTGTAACCGCTATTTGCGGTTTCGAGGGCGCAACAACAAAAGCAAAAACCATAATTAAAAAAAAAGTACAGGGTGTCCATAATTCGATGGTTTTAAGGAGTTTCGGGTACTTCTAGAGGTGATAGAGAAAATTCGACTCTCATTTGCGAGGCCTAAATTTCAAGACAAGATTTTTGGTAAAAATCGCATTTCAATATTTCACCCCGTCCTCGAACAATTATATTTCTAAATAGTTTTTTGAAAAGTCTGCATTTTGTGATGGACCCTAGTACTTTTTTATTTATAAAAATATCTTAGTGGTGTTACTTGCATTTTTGTAGAGTTTTTAAATTAGAATTTAATTATTTGATAGATAGATATTTTGAGTACCTTGATTGACAATCTGGGCATAAAATATAGGTATAATAATTTATTATTGATATAATTGCAGGTCCTGAATTCAGTTAAGAAGCAAAATAGTTTTTTATTTTTTCCTATCAAATTCCATGGTACTCTAGATTTTTCTAATAATGTGGCGTGCCGCTTTTATCATAGCCTACCATATGGTTTATGGAAAATATTTAATAATTCGACAACTATTTATTCGATTTATAATATTTTTAAAAAATTGCGTTGTTTCCTAAGAAAAATACCGACTTTGTGTTATATCTCAATAACCAAAAGAGACTCATTAAATCTGATTTAATAGTTAAATTCTCGTTTAAAAACTCTAAAAAAACGTGTTAGCTGCGTTTTTGTAGAGTATATTTTTATAAATAAAAATGTTATAGGGCCTATCCCAAAATGCAGACTTTTCAAAAGGCCTACATATATAAACCTATTTTTCAACATTTTCACCATATTTTTGCAACGTTTGGTATTGGTTTGGTGGAATGACGTCAAAATTTCCACCGCAACGTTGCTGAGAAAAACGCAACTTATTCTTTGGCAATTTCATCATTGATCATAGAAACTCGCAAAATATTTTCTATAAAATAAAACTTTTTACTTCGCTTTCCTTTTTCGGATAAAATTGCTTGTTTTAGCAGAAACAAAATTCTCTTTTAACGGAATAATAAAACTTAATGTATCGGAATCTAAGTATTTTATGCACAGATTCAAGCCATAGGGAAACAATGTTGATGTCACAGAATAACAAAGTAAATACAGAATATAAATACTGTGTAAGTGTTTTAAGCACGTCGCAACTAATAATATAGTTATTTTTTTCTCAAAAAAACAGCCTAAAATAAATTTGTGTCAAACGTGCTCAACTGAAGGGTATTTTCTTAACCTACCCTTTCCTATCTTGCTTTACGGAACTATGAATCCACCTTTACAAACAGCTAAAAATAAATTTAAAAAAATACCTGATGGTTTACGAATTCTCATTGTTCTTTTAAATTCTACGAGTTTCGCCCTTGATAGATGTCCCCAGGTCAAATTTAACTTTTTAAATCGTGCATACTTATTATGTTTGGACGGACTGTATCTACTTCAAGCATATTTTTTATCTAACTGTTTTCTTGATTCTTTGTCTAGATTTTGTTTTCCCAAGGAAAATGCCATAACCAGTGGAAATTTCTTAAACATGAGATCCTAAATGCATCTTTATTCCATTGTGCTGTCGGTTTGTTACGACGACGCATACGAATGTGCCTGAATTTTTGAATACGTTATCAGTTCTTCCTAGGGAGACAACATAATGTAAAATTGACGAAAAGATTACAGAGTACCTAGCCCCGTTTGTTAAGCTTTTTATGTTTTTTAGCCTTATTTTTTGTCCGTCTTTTTACTTGTCCCTTTATACTTTTGAAGTAAAAGCATCGACACGGACTAGATAAAAGAATTAAAATGTTCAAATGTTACTTTTTGTGGTCACTGTATACAGGGTGTCTCAAGAGTCTTAGACCGCCTCCAATATCTCTAAAAGCGGCACAAAGTCAAATTTCACATACTACAAGAAAATTTACAGCCAAATTATTTTTTTTTAAATAAGAGTCCCTCTATATTTCGGATAAATATGATGAACACTTTCATTCTGGTTTCAAAAATACCTATGTAAAGGTTTTTAAATAAAATGGCTAAATTATCTCCCTAAGACCCAATGAGTTAAACAAGGAAAATGACATTCGGTGATTCTTTGTTTAATACATTTGGTATGTTTTCACATCGTACTCAATAAAAAGATTGTATTCTTTTTATTTCATAGAGCATGTTTTCTGTTCCGAAAAATAGTGTGTTATATGAAAGAACAAGATGCTTGATTTTCGATAAATTATTGAGTATATCTGCTGTGAAAACATACTAATTGATTTTATTGAACAATTTTTGTCAAACCATTAGAGAAAAAGGTAACCGGGACCTCTTCTACCTTCAATTTTGCCTTCTATTATCAATTTTGAAAGTTTATATATGTCATTTCTCAAAATATGGCCAAAATATTCACGTTTTTGGTTATTGATGGTATATAAAACTTCAAGCTCTTTATTTATTCCCAGCAGAACATCCACAATAGTTACTCGGTCCATCCAAGGTATCCTTAGTATTCTACGATAACACCACATCTCGAATACAACTTTTTGCACATGGCCTCAGTCAGTGTCCATGCTTCCATGCCATAATATAAGATGGTAAAAACATAACACCCAAGCACACGAGTGGTTTTAAGATCGCGACTACACAACACTGATTTCAGTTTCATAAAAGATGATCTGGCCTGTTCAATTCTTGCACGAACTTCTTGTTGTCCCAGTCCCAGTTCTCATTGAGGAGACAACCAAGGTATTTGTATGAATCCACGCGTTTGATTTGCTGCCCATTTACTTCTAACATGTCTCACATGTTCTTTTTCTTGGATATGACCATCCATTTTGTTTTTTCAACATTTACGTTAAGCCCGAATTGCAAACTTTTGACAGCAATTTGATTCAACAACTCTTGTAGGCCTTCCAGCGTGCTATTATGACAATGTCGTCGGCATATTGTATGTTGTTGATTTTTGTGCCTTTTATGGTCAGACCTTTTACTTCTTTCACTCTCTTTTACTATAGATATTAAACAACAGCGGAGACAATATAAAACCTTGGCGTACTCCTCTTCTTATTCGGACCTTTTGACTGACTCCAGTATAGATTAGTGATTATATTTAGATCTCGGTCATCTAGACCAACTTCTTTTAGCGATTCTATGCTTTTCTCTGTTGGACTCGATCAAATGCTTTGTCATAATCTATGAAACAGGCATATACTGGCACCGACAAATCCCTTGCCAAACAAGGCCTATCTTGTCCCGAACCCACCACAAAATCCAAACTGCGTGTAGACCATAAATTCTTTTGTGGATAATCTTTAGAAATATTTTTAACATATGGCTTTATTTCTGTTTTGTATAGGTACCAATGTACCTATACAAATCTACAAAAATTTTTAAAAATATTGTACTAACTGAAAATTATAATTTAGAAACAAGTGTGTAAGTATTGTATATTTACAAAATGTACGTAGGTAGGTTATTAATATCTACCTTTTAACCTAACGACAGATTTGATTAGGTAATTATTATTTATTTGATTTTAAAATATATAGGTAGGTAACTTATAATCGTATTTAAATTCTGGACATCATTAAGGGGGTCTGTCCCCAAAATCATAATGTCGGAATAAGATGTCCCCGGATTTCCCTCATTTCCGATAGGCTATTGAATATGGCAAAGGCTAAAAACTACAAATAAAGCTGTAGGATACTGTCTGCTTCTGTAACATTTTTTTATTAACTGAATGATTCTGTAACTTCTTGATCTTTTTGTGGTTCCATTTGACCAACAAGCATACATATAATAAAAAACACTCGTGTGGCACCAATTAGGTACGTTTTTCTAAGAAAAAAAAAAGATAAAATCGGGGAGTTTTGGCTGCTTGCTTCTGCTTTCAACCCTTTCAACCATGGTTTAACACGTCATGACTTGCGTGCTTAGACTCTAGTGGACACCAAGATGATATTATTTAGTTTAATACAAAGAACTATATATATGCAAGAATACACTCCTTAAAAATAAAGGATCAAAAGATCTTGGATGGAAATAACGAAAATTCAAACCTGGATAAGTACACAAAGGACCAAAGTGAGAAGAGAAATGATTAAACGATGTTTCGCTCTGGGTAACCAGCGTGAGCTCGTCAGTGGTTCCACTGGTCACCCTCCCCATACATCATTAAACACCATCATACACTTTGATTTCCAACTTTGATTCACTCACAAATAGGCATCGTTCCGCACTGGTACTTATCCAAGTTACCTAATACGGATTCGTCCTGGCGTGTTAATATTTCCAATAAGATTATGCTCCTAAGGCAATTAAAAAACAAAAAAAAAACAAAAAAAAAGTTAAAAAAAACTCCTTTAATCCTTTGTTTTTAAATTCTTTTCGGTTGATGTAACCGATTTGGAGGTTTTTTTAACTTCTTTTTTTGTTTTTTAATTGTCTGAGGAGCATAATCTTATTGGAAATATTAAAACGCCAGGATGAATCCGTATTAGGTAACTTGGATAAGTACCAGTGCGGAACGATGCCTATTTGTGAGTGATTCAAAGTTGGAAATCAAAGTGTATGACGGTGTTTAATGATTTATAGGGAGGGTGACCAGTGGAACGGCTGACGAGCTCACGCTGGTTACCCAGAGCGGTACATCTTTTAATTATTTCTCTTCTCACTTTGTTCTTTTGTGTGCTCATCCAGGTTTGAATATTTCCACCCAAGATCTTTTGATCATTTGTTTTTAGATTCTTTTTGGTTGATGTAACCGATTTGGAGGTTTTTTAACTTCTTTTTTTGTTTTTTAATACACTTCTTGTTATAATCTTAAACGCTATCCAAAACAGATTATTATTACAACTCGAATTAAGTACATTTAGTTTGATTTAATTTCAAAAAAGTTTATTCTGATAATAAGATTTAGCATGACTTAATACAATTCTTTTCTTTTGTAATATTGTTTTTAGATTAATTTGTTCCTAATTCAATAAAAGTTTATTCTTATAATTAGATTTAACAAGACTTCATGCGATTCCTCATTTATGTTACTGTGTTGATATTAACACTTTTTCTTTTGAGCTTAGTATTTCTCTGCTTAAATAAAAATACTGATTTTAAGTTAAAACCCTAATTCATTATCACTTTAAAACATTATTAAGTAAAGAATAGATTAAATTAGAGATCAGGACGTTGCTTTAACGAAAAATATAGTATGGTTTATGTAATAAATAAACGCCTGAATTAACTAAATTCATATTGGTTTGAGCCTTTTTATTTAAGAATATCTTTATACTTATTTATTAGTCGCAAACTTATGTAAATAAGTGTTGTCGTTCTTGCTTTAAAACGTCCTATCTCAATTTCCTATTTTAACAATGATGTGGTTATGTAAACGAGTATGTATTTCCAAAGTTCCTTTAAATAAAAGCGAACAAATACTAATAAACTTTTATTAGCTTTCCATAAATATGATCATCTTTTAAGTCCCAAATGCGCTTATCAAACCCAGTCTACCATAAAATTACAGCCCTCGAGGCTTTGCAAAATTCGCGCGAAATTATAAACTTTACGCAAATTTTTGAGAGTTGCAATAAAGTAGTTTGTGTATACAAAGTTTACAGCTTGTCGCACTCTCGTGTGTTACATGCTATATAAAACTCATTAAACCGCTCTATTAAGTAGAATTTTTATGTTTTAAACCGTGCAAGAGAAGTGAAACTGCTCCCAGGAATGCTTAATGCTGAACAATAAAACAACACAACCCTCTAAATTAATTAATTATTGTTTATCTATACGCCCAAACAGGGAAGCGGTCGTTCATAAATAACGTAACCCAAGCAGATTCCTCCTCTTCCTCTTGTAATGCACCCGTAACGAAACCTTAAACCCAATAATTACTTGACGTTAAATACCACCTGACCCCCTTTACCCAGTAAAGGGAAGAACATGATAAAAATATTCTTTAGGAACATAGGAATATTATTTTGTATACTTGCGAATATTCACATCATAGATTACAGTGGAGGTTTTTCATGTGTTGTTAATGTAACTGTAACATTACGTCAAATGTATTAATATTATTCTTTGACAACTTTTCCTAATATTTCACAAAAATATTGAGAACGTTATGTCAAAACACCAATGACGTTCAGGGCATATTACAAAAATGCTAGCATTGTATATTCTTGTATCATTTTAATATTATAATGTTACATTACATAGCAAATTTAACAGTATATTCAGGCTACATTTCTGTAAATAGTTTTATTCAATTTTGCTTAATGCTTATTTTACAATTTGTAGCATGTTCTTATCACATTTGGAGGAATATTCTTAGGAAATATTTTAAGAATATTTCCACGTAAATTGACGATTCATTTCCTTTACCCTAAGAGAAGTGTTTAGGAAATAATGTTTACACAAAGAATGTAACCACTAAAGATATGCTTTTGAACTAACATTTATAAATAAAACATTACGGAAAGTGTTGAAAAGTATAACGATGCAACTTAACAAACACAAACCACTCAATACTTTAAGGGCTTAGAGTGCAGAAAGTAGGTTCTATGAATGAACAATTTTTTTCTTTTCTTTTGAAGTAAAGAAAGAAAGAAAAATAATTTTATTTCTACATATCCACAAAATATAGAGCAAACGTAATTTTCGGAAATAATTTTGTAAAATAGCCCTTCTCCTTCGGACGCGGGCTATTTCGCCAAATATGAAAATAAACTCTTGTTTTTTCTAAGCAATATGCTTTCATGAAAAATTATCAACATTTTTTTTTGCACGAGTGTAATTTAGGAAAAAAATTAGTCAATAACGGTTAAAACAAATTTATATTAAAACTTTTATATAACAACATAAAAATTACTTAGTAATATTAAAAAAAAAAGTCACTGTAGTAATATTTAATATTTGAGTTTGTAGCTGAAGAGTCGTTTAATCTTGGTTTCGGCGTTACTTTCGAGCAGGTTCATTTTATTTGATCTCATTTCTTGAATTATACAGTGCGGACGTAAAAAGTCCCCCCCCCCCCCGCCGCTGCTAACTCTTAAACGGATTGGGGTATCGACTTGAAATAAAAACCATGTTTAATAATAACACTTTTGCTACTTTTTGACGTATTTTTGATAAGCGTCATATTGACTTAGGTCTATAAGGTCACTAACTACTTTAAAATTTTAAATAGAAAGGGGGGTCAAGTGATACCTTGTTTGAAAGGTATTTTAATTCTCTATTTAAAATTTTATTTTTTAAAAAATTGGTTTACGACTTACAGAGTTATGAGTATTTTCGACTATAGTTTACGTATTACGTATAGTATTACTCAACAATAATAAAAACTTTAAGTTGCTAGTGACCTTATGGTCTTACCTTAAAAATTTTATTTAAAGCCAATTGTATTCGTTCAAAAGTAAGAGGAGAGGTGCGCAAACTATAGTTACAAATGCTCATAACTCTGTAAGTAATACACCGATTTAAAAAATAAATAAATAGGGAATTAAAATACCTTTTAAAGTAGTTAGTGACCTTATAGTATTAAGTCATTATGATAATAATCTAAAATACATCAAAAAGTGGTAAAATTGTTATCATTAAGCACGTTTTTTATTTAAAGTCCATATCTTAATTTGTACAAAAGTAAGGAGAGGTGCGTAAACTATAGTCAAAAAAAACTCATAACTCTATAAGTCGTAAACCGATTTTTAAAAAAATTAAAGTTTTAAATAGGGAATTAAAATACCTTTGCAACAAGGTATCACTCAACCCTCCTTTCTATTTAAAATTTTAAAGTAGTTAGTGACCTTATGGACTTACGTGAATACGACGATTATAAAAAAATCGTCAAAAAGTAGCAAAAGTGTTATCATTAAACATGGTTTTTATTTGAGGTCGATACCTCAATCCTTCAAGAGTTAGCAGGGGGGGACTTTTTACGTCCGCACTGTATGCTCATGATGTTGTTCATCCATTTGAAGGTACGAAAAGATTGATTTTGTGTTCGTATGACCCCTTATTTTGCTCTCCAACTCCTTGCTTCATCCATTTTGAAACTGCTGTTGCCCGAAGAGAATGGTTAGTAATTTTCTGTTTTTACATGCTTTTATTTAACTTGCAATTTATCTATATATATATATATATATATATATATATGTTACGAACTAGATATGTTTCTTGGGGTGGAATCTTGCTACTTAATTTTGACCAACTTCCCGACATCCGATCGTCTTCAAATTTGGCTTGCTTATATAGTTGCGGCGACAACACAAAAATATAGTGTGATGAAATTGACAGTTCTTCCTTACTCGAAGGGGGTGGAGGATTTCGTTGAAATTTGGTGTGTTGGGGCACTTGGGGATATGGCGGATTCAGATGGACGATTTTTAGTCCTCTATTGCTAACCAATTTTAACTAACTAACCTGCTTCAACTAACTTGGCATGCACTATTAGTTCCGGTGACAATACAATAATGTGTCATTATTCGGCACCCCTCTCCTCTACGGGAGGAGTGGAGAGGGGAAAACACCTAAGTTTGTCCGATTTCAAGCAAAATTGGGATACAGGGGCTTTTGAGGATAAGGACTACGAATTTTTGATCACATTTTTAAAATTCAATATGGCAGATTCAAGATGAACGATTTTCGGCCAACTTATTTTTTAACTTATCCACATCCGATTGTGCTCAAATATGGTATGCGTTTATAGTTCCCGTGAAAATACCATAATATGATATTCTCAGGTACCCACCTCCCTCTCACGAGGGAAGTGAAGGCGGAAAAGTATTTAGTTTGTTCGATTTCAATAAAAATTGGCATACAGAGGTTTATAACGAGGTGGATTATGAATTTTTGATCCGATTTGAAAATTTCAATATGGCGGATTCAAAATGGACGATTAAAAGTACAAATCTAAAAATTCAGGGTGTGTCTTCAAATTTAGTATGCATATATAGCTCCGGCGACAATACAATAATATGGTATTATTAGGAACACGCTTTCCTCTAACGAAGGAAGTGGAGGGGGGAAAACGTTTAGTTTGTTCAATTTAAATCAAAATTGGCATACAGGGGTTTTTCGGGAAGGGGATATGAATTTTTGATCAGATTTAAAAAATTTCAATATGACGGATTCAAAATGGACGATTTAGGTTACAAATCTAAAAAATAAAAAATAAAAAAACGACAAAAGTATAAAATAATTTTTTATCTTTCTTATACCATATTAAAAGCGATCGGCCCAAATTAAAAATTATCTTTACGGTAACAAAGAGAGAACTACAAAAGAAGACCTAAATTATTCTTCTATTCGAATTATAAGCATAATGCTTGCATGTAAAGAAGCTGAGAGCGGGTTAGATTGCCGTGCTTGCCAAGCCTTTGAAAATGTCCTTAGTTTATAGAGTAATACAACTGTTTCTTAGGTGAATCGTCGATGTGACCGATATGATATAAGAACTTTTGAGTGCATTTAATAAAAGCTTGTTCTTTAAAAGTTTTTTTTTAATGAACAACTTTTTGTATCTTGGCGCGTTTTCTTCGCCTGCTTGATGGTCCATAGACCAGTACTGTTTACTCCAACTGGAATGTTTCCATATGAATTCCAAAAAGGATTTTCGTGATAAATAATTTTTTTTTTAAAGTTAACATCCTTTGGTTACTACAATAAACAGTAATAATTTTTTTCAAAGAGTATTTCTTTATAAATATCCTTGATATATTCTGGAACGAATATTTTAAAATCAAATATTATTAGAATATTATAAAAAGAATATCCAAAAGCGAATATTTCAGGAATCATACAAGAATATGACAAAATTTATACAAATACTCTTAGAATATTCTTTAGTAATTATTCCTAACATATAGTTAAGGAACATTCTAAACATATATACAGTGTGTCCGATTTAAAGGATTTCTCTAGAATCGCTAAAAATTTAGAAAAGCATTGGGACACATCGATTTAGTGTCTGACGGGGACACTTGGAATTTTTGTAGCATGCACCCCCTTCGAGGGGTAAACTTTAATCCCACATTTTGAATAAAGAGAGTGGGTCAAATGATACATTGTTTTGAAGGTGATTCAAATGCCTTCACAAAAGTATTAAAATTTTTAAAATCTAGGAATTCGTTTTTCAGAAATATCAATTTCAAGTAAAAAAATGTTTAAAAAACTGAAAACGGTTTACTATGCTCTTATTGACAGTATTTTACAATATGGTATTTCAGCATGGGGTGGTGCCTATAAATGTGTCATAAAAAAACTTGAAGTAACGCAAAAAATATTTTTAAAGTTATTATAACTTATACAAAGAAAGTGGAATCGTGGACCCAAGACAAGCTTATGCACAAAAGATAATATTATATCAACACAAATACAAAGAAAATTTAAACTTAATACAGCACAGATATCCCACTCCCTATAAACTTGAAAGACAAATAAAAACAAACAAAGCTGTCAAAAAAATTAGACCAAGAAGTCTTAACTACAATTCGCCAAGAGTATATAGCTTTCTCCCTCAAAATATTAGATTTATAAAAAATAGTAATAAATTTAAGAAACTTCTAAAGCAATGGATAATCTCACACCCAAAAATTATATTCTTAGAAATGTTTAATGAATAAAAAAATGAAAACAGATCCTATTCTTTATCTTGCATAATTTATATGCTGTAAAATAATATTTTCATTTTTACTACTAACTTTGAATTTAAATTAACATAGAATAGTTTCTTTTTAATTTCCGAAAATTGTTGCCATATTTATGTAAATATTTAAGATCAAAAAATGTACAAGTACAATTTTCTCTGACACTTTACTTAAAATTTTCTCCAAGTCATATATAGAGTGCAACAAAAAACATGTATTCTTTAAAAGAGACACCCTATATATTTTGGCATTTGTGAATTCTCCCAAAAATCTACTTTTCAAAAATTCATACAACCATTTTTTTTACAGTTTTGTGTTGCAAAATATAAATCACCATTTAAGAATATTCTAAAATAGATCTTTTTAAATTTTAAACATGAATATCCTGAAGACCATAAAATATAGGATAGTAGCGTGTGGAATTTTTAAAACTTAGACTTTTGGGAGAATTCAAAAATGGCAACAGCCCAGCCAACACCGTTACATAAATACTACGTAACAGTTACAACACATGGTTACTTTGTTACCTAAATTCTAGGTAAACTGAAAATTACAACAATGTAAAAAGTAACTACCTACCATATTCTGCATATTAACATGCACAAAGTTCCCTACTTTTTACGTAAATAATATGTAAATGGACAAATTTATTTACATAATATTTACATCGTTACTATTGTATAAATTTTTAATATAAATATAGTGCCATGCACAAAGTTCCCTTCCTATTAGGTAAATATAATGTAATTAAAGAAAGATAAGTTATGTTATGTAAATATTACGCAAATTTTATGAAAACTTTTTATGTAACTTTTTTGCCTTCAGATTTATGTAAATACTATGTTAATGTAACAGATGTGTTTGCTGGGAGGGTATATCATTTAAAGAATACATATTTTTTGTTACATCCTATATGATTCCCGGTAAATTTTAAGTAAACTATCAGAGAAAACCTTAAAAATTGTTCTTTTAGTCAGTTTTTGTTTGAACCTTCAAACACGCTTAGTTTAGCCTCTACATCCCAGCCAACACCCTTACGTAAACATTACGTAAAAGTTACAACACATTATTAATTTGTTACATAAATTCTAGGTAAACTGGCAGTCACAACAGGGCAAAAAGTAACTTTCATGTTCTGCATAATGCTATGCACAAAGTTCTCTACTTTCTACGTAAACAATATGTAATTAAAATAACGTAAATAATACATGGCAACAAAAAATTGGGAAATGGCAGATAACTATTGACGTCACGTCAATAATGTAATCTTTATGTAACTACTATATAAATTTATAACATAAATATTATATAAATATTACGTATTGGAATGTAACATTTTTGTAAAATTAAAGTCATATTGTGTATAGAATAGTTATATAATTCTAATGTCACAGCAAGATAAAAAGTAACTTCCATGTTCTGCATAATACCATGCACAAGGTTTCCTTCTTATTACGTAAATATAATGTAAAAGGTATCTTATGTAATTATTACGTAAATTTTATGAAAACTTTTTTATGTAAATTTTTTAATTTTATATATATTTTCCGCCTCGTTGGAATCTATCCCAGAAGAAGAAATGAAATTATGAAATGTACTATTAACAAAAACTAAATCGACGGGATTTCTCAAAAATCAAATTTTAATTTCGTAAGAAAAAAACGATTTTTGCATGGGTGCGCATAATTTATAAAAAAGTACTTTACAAAAAAGGTAAATTATAAAAAAGTACAGGTGCATAACAGTACCATGTAAAAACAATAAATACGCAAAACTATACTATCACAAATTCGAAATAGATCATAACGGACTGGCCTAAAACGTTACAAGGGCAAAAGTGTACAAAAGCAAAATAGTGTAACATATTCCTGCTGGATCGTGGAACAGTACACAGCCGGCCGAAAACAGCTGGACAGCAAAGCCTGTGTAATATATTGCCGTTAGATGGCCGTACATAGCCGACAAATAAAACTAGAAAGTTGCATTGGTGTTAGCAAGCTAAGAATTCCCTAATTGTTTTAAGCTTCCTTAATTGTCTTAAAATAGCATACTTTCCGAGAAAATTAAAAAAAAGGGTTTAGGTTGGCACACCTGTTTGCTTGCTTGCTTGCTTAGTTGTAAATCCGGCTTAACAAATCAAACGGTGTCCATCTCACCGCAGCGCCATCCAGCGGCAATATGTTACACTATTTTAGGTTTGTACAGATTTGCCCTTGTAACCTTTTAGTATTGTAAGGTTTTAGGCCAGTACGTTTTGACCAATTTACTGCTTTGCCGCTACACAGTTTTGTCATTTTAAAATTTTTGCTCAGTACTGATTTGTTATTGTAAATTTTAGGAAAGTACGTTTTGACATTGTATTGTTTTGCTAAATTATAGCCATTTAATTATGCAACTTTAAATCTCGGACACTAATCGCTAGATGTTTAAAATTTTAACACTTTTGTGAAGACATTTAAATGATCTTCAAAAAAGGCATCACTCGACCCACTTTTCCTATTCAAAATATAGATTTAAATTTTACCCCGCGACGGAAGTGCATTCTAAAAAAATTTCAAGTCAAAAAGTGTCCCCCTCGAAAACTACATCGACGTGTCTCGGGGTTTTTCTAAATGTTTAGCGATTTAAAACAATCCTGGGTGGTACACTCTAAATAAATGGACACCCTGTTTATTCCGTTTTTGTTAACTGGATATTTAAATATCTTCTTTGCTATCATCAGCGCGATCTGCAACACCATACCATTGTCTAAAATTTTTAAACCATGATATCCGTCTTTGACCTGGACCTCTTCTGCCATCAATTTTGCCTTCTATTATCAATTTTAAAAGTTAATATTTGTCATTTCTCGTTTTTTGAAGCTCTTTATTTATTCTAAGGAGAACATCCACATTAGTTACTCGGTCTATTCAAGATATCCTTAGTATTCTACGACATCACACCACATCTCGAATGTCTCCAACTTTTTGCACATGGCCTCAGTCAGTGTCCATGCTTCCATACCATAATATAAGATGCTAAAAACATAACACCGAAGCACACGAATTCGGAGAGTGGTATTAAGATCGCGACTACACAACACTGACTTCATTTTGATAAAAGATGATCTGGCCCGTTCAATTCTTGCACGAACTTCTTGCATGTTGCCCCAGTTCTCAATGAGGAGGCAACCCAAGTATTTGTATGAATCCACGCATTCGACTTGCTGCCCATTTACTTCTAATATACCTCGGATGTTCTTTTCTTTAGATATGACCATCCATTTTGTTTTTCCAACATTTAAGTTAAGCCCAAATTGCGAAATTTTGACAGAAATTTGATTCAACAACTCTTGCAGGCTTTCCAGCGGGTCTGTTATTATGACAGTATCGTCGACATATCATATGTTGTTGATTTTTATGCCGTTTAGGGTCAGACCCTCTTCGCAGTTATGAATTACATTCTCTATTATTTTGTTACTATGGATATTAAACAACAGTGGATAAAATATACAACCTTGGCGTACTCCTCTTCTTATTTGGACCTCTTCGGACAGTTGGCCATCAACTTTTATTTGAGCGGTCTGATTCCAGTATAGATTAGCGATTATCTTTAGATCTCGGTCATCTAGACCAACTTCTTTTAGCGATTCTATGAGCTTTTCGTGTTGGACTCGATCAAATGCTTTCTCGTAATCTATGAAACAGGCATATACTGGCACCGACACATCACTAAACCGCTGAACTAAGACTTGAATACCAAATAAGGCCTCTCTTGTCCCGAAGCCACCACGAAATCCAAACTGGGTGTCGCCCATAAAGGATTCGCATTTCCCATAAAGTCTTTTGTGGATAATTTTTAGAAATATTTTTAACATATGGCTCATTAGGCTGATTAGGCGGTAATCACCACACTTCTTTGCTAAATATTTTTTAGGCAGCGTAAAAAAGGTTGATTTTCGCCAGTCAGCAGGGATTTTACCGCTACGATAAATCAAGTTAAAAAGTTTGATCAGCGTATTTAGCGAATCTTTGTTTATTATTAGCTTTAAAACCTCAGTGTCTACTTCGTCTTGCCCTACCGCTTTTCTGTTTTTAGCTGAAGATATTGCGTGTTTTACTTCCTCTGGTGTTATATCGGTAAAGAGATGTAGCTACACCATTCTTTTAGTTTTTCTTTGGTATCCGGTATGATTTTACCCTGATTGTACTGCAGCTTGTCTTTTATTAAGTAATTAAGTCTTGTTTTGCTGACCTTATCTTGTTTTTTTATTGCTTTTACTGCGTCTTTTATCCATCAACTCCAGGATTTCATTGGTCATCCAAACTTTCTTTTTATTTTTTGTTTCATCCTTGCCTAAGAGTGTTGTGCTTTCGACTATGGCACTTTTAACCTTTGTCCAGACCATTTCTGCATCTTGTTCGGTAGACTCCTTAATATCTTTAAGCTTTTTGTTAAGTTCGTCGAGGTTTGATATTTGGGGGACAATTTTTCTTGAGGGATAAATTTAATTTTCACCACAACGGGATTGCGATCCGAGCTTACGTCTGCGCCAGGACAAGTTTTTGCAAATTTAATAATGTTTCTAAATCTTTTATTAATTAACATAAAGTCTATCTGGTTTCTAATGATACTCTCAGGAGTGTCGAATTTAGAAGTCCAAGGATAAAGGCGTCTAGCTGGAAGTTTAAAGAAAGTATTTGATACGATAAAATCCCTTTCCTGACAAAACTGAAAAAGGCGATCTCTCCGGTCATTTGATGTACCAAAACTGTACCTTTCAACAATGACTTCTCTTGGGGCGTTTCCAAGTTTTCCGTTGAATTTCCCCCTTAACAATGGTGACTTCTATCTTTTTTTGTAAAATTAAGGGCAGTCTGAATTTGGTCGTAGAATACTTCTACGTCATCATCTGAATATGTACTGGTTGGAGCGTATACTTGAATGTATAACAGAGCCGCTTAAATGTGTATCATGAATTGGAAATCTAAATAAGAAACATTAAGAAGGAGTTGCAGCAGAATGGTTACAGCCTTAAACTTATAACAGACACTATTTCTAAATTTCAGCAAACAGGACAGAGATTACAAGACCCAAATTCCGGCAAATGCATTATTTACAATTCCGCACATTAAAGGAATATCAGAGAAAATTCGAAGAGTCGCGACCAACTTTAATATTTAAACAGCTTTTAAATCTAATAACACAATTCAAAGTAAATTCTTAGTAAAACAAATCCGGAGAACAAACAAAATAAAGAATGCATTTACCAAGTTCCTTGTTAGTGTGGTAAATCATACATAGGTGAAACAAAAAGACCACTACCTGTTAGGCTTAAGGAATATCAGATGAATACCCAAAGAGGTGAAACAACGAAATCAGAAATCGCCGAACACGCATAGTCAAAACAACACCGAATGAAGTGGAAAGAAGCAGCACACTAAAAGACAAGAAAATTCCTTGAAACTGCCTTTATTGGGCAGAATCAGGGTATTTTCAGTAAACCAAGTATTGAAATTCCAAATATTTGGAAGCACCTTCTTGGGCGAAGCCGACCTCTTAAACTGCACGGTTGCATGATTTCCCATAGTATAATATAAGTACGTAGCCTTAGGAATAGATGGTAGTTTGCACCTGAAGACGGTCAGAGATTTTACTGATCGAAAAGTCGTGTGTAAATAAAATATAGACAGTGAAAGTCCGAAACACAGAGTTAATTTCAAACACATCATTAGACAATTAAAGATAATTTTCAGTTTTATCAGAAATCGTATCCTTATCTCTATTAAGTCGACCAATCAAGCAGGTGGAGTTAATTTCAAGTATAACAGTTTTTAATTTAAACAATATCTTTACTTTCCGCTAATTATTACTTGCATTGGCCCTAAATAACTTTTGCTTGCCTTAAGTAGATCGTAAATATCGATCCAAACAGTTGTGAACACTTTTTCCAACGACTTACTAATATTGCGGACTATCAAAACTAAAGTTATGCTTGCATGCTTACTCGTGATACCAGTATATTTTTTCCATCTAGTTCAAAAGTTAGGCAGTAGCGTTTCGCAGAAATTGTCTGGGGGGGGGGCGAGTTAAAATAGTAATTAATTCTTGATGATGTAGTTGTTATTTTCCCTATTTTAAATGCTATTTTTGTGTTAGTTAGGCACAAATTTTGTACCCAAACAGATCCAATTTACCGGCCGAGCGTAGGTAAAATTGCTTTTTTTCTCTTGCGCTAAAAGATACTTCATTCATCACGCTGTTCAATTAATGGCTAAAGCAATTAGGTTAGGCAGAACAAGAAAGCAGTTAAAAAAAACTCAAGCCATGTCTCAGGTTTGAGTTGTTTAACCCAAGAGTGATAAATTCGTTATATTCGCACCTTTAGGCATTGTGAAAAATGACTGCGTATTTCGTTCTTCCTCGAAAAACGCTTTTGAAACAATTAAGAGATTAAGAAAGCTTTTCTGTCGGAAATAGATTTGTTCTTGTCAGTTAACGAAGATATTAATTTTATTTTTAATTTAATATATAATATTAATATAATTAAGGATTAAACGACTTACCTGTAAGGAAGTTCAATCCAAATTATACGAGATTGGTCACATCCTATTAGATACACCAGGTAGTGATACTTCGTAGCACGTCATATGCAAGTTTTAGAGATAAGAAAAACATACCGCCATGGCAGCCTGCCTGATCTCTGCTAGGTACTTCAGTATACTTCTAAAGCTTTCCTGAAATACTAAGATCGCCAAGGGCGGGTTGACTAGTACTTAAATAAATTGCATGAAAAATACATGAATATATAATTTGGATTGAACTTACAGGTAAGTCGTTTAATCCCTAATTATACTTCGATTGGGCATTTTCCTATTAGATAAACCAGATAGTTGTTAAGAGAATATAGCGATATTAGTTAAAAAGTTAAATAATAATAGGAAACCACAAGTTTAAAATTTAAATGTGTTTAAAATATATTTCTTAATATAATTAGCTAGGAAATCTTTTTAAATTAAAGGTTTATTATAAAATCGATTGAACGTTTTCCTTTTTTTGGAACATCCCGCAGCCTTTCTAATATTTTGACTGATGCACCAACCCTTAATGCTACGGAAGACACCTCATGTCCTGTGCTATGTCCTTTAAAATTTGATTCTATTTCTGCGTTCTTTAGACCTTTTAAATCCACCTGCTAATGCTTTGAGATGTAGCGGGCTTATGAGGCTTTTTAATTGTTAAAATAATTGTATCCTCTGTTCCTCGAAATAGTTTTGTTTTCTGTATGCAATATATAATGGTAAAACACAAATAGAACTGTAAATTTTCTTTGAAACAGGATACCTAAGCCAAGGCTGAAAGGCTGAATTCTTCTGGGTCCCGATATTTTAAAAATATCTTTAAGAATTATTTCCATGCTCTCTTTGCTAATCTTGATGTTACTTAACTTATAGAAAATGTCTGAAGTCTGAACTCTTTGAGCAGAACAAAGCGTCAAAAAAGTACCATTTTTATAGTTAATAACCCGAATGTTAAATTTTCCAAAGGCTACAAGTTACCTATATAAGGTAACACTGGTTCCGGATACCAAGTTTATATTTCGGAAACTGAGGGCGCAGCTTAAAAATGCGTCACATAAACCTATCTACGATTTCTGATTTTTCTGCTCGGAAACTAAATTCAAGGCAGACCTATGTGTGTTAAGAGTTTAATATTTCCCAATATTTTGAGATTCTGTTTCTAAAACGGATACGACTTTACTTTACTATAGGCCACCTTGATAAGATTGCTACCCCCAGGGAAAGATTCTTTCATAGTGGGTGAGATTACCTAAACGAGGATAAGAGTAAATCACCTTTCGGATTTAAAACGATAACTTTTAAGCGAATCACGGATTCTACTTTTGGATTCCATGCTTCAGTTCTCCAGATAAAATAAACCACCAGACATACCACATTATCGTTTTCAATTTTCTTTTTTTTTTTCGTTACATTTTGGAAACAGTGAGGAAGGAGGAAATATATAAGAATTAAGGTTTTTCTAATTCATTGTGAATGCATCCACTGGAAGCCACGACACAAACCGGTGGCATGTTCAGGTAGCTTGCAAATAAATATACAAATAAAATTTTTATATCTGATTATCCAACGTATTTATATACGAAAAATACAAAAAATATACCTAAGCTCACTGCCACATCATTCTCCCAATAACAATCAATTCTTAGTAAAGTATGACAATTTTTTAAAGTTTTTTACAAAGCTTGTTAAGCCATAGAAAGCTGCCTTCATTTCAAGAATGTTTATGTGTTTCTTTCCATTGCAACACTCCCCCATCCCGATTTGTATGCATCGGAGAAAATTTTAATGTTATAATTTGGCTGTAAATAGCTCAAGTTCATTTTTAACTAAGAACCTAACAAGCATCTTTTTGTTATAGTTGTTCCTGTTAGCCTTTAAGGCACGATATTTTTCTCGCTCAAGGCTTTTTACGTACAACAAGCCGTACTCTGTACAAACCGAGGCTAGCCTTCCTATAATTTGCGAAACCTCTTTAATTGCTTTTTTTTTCTTTGAATAATCTTAATGGCTGTTTTTTTTTTGTTATTCTTTTTGTGCGATATATATCCACATATTTTTTGCATTAAGGATAAATGCTAAAAATTGTATCTCTTGAGCCGGTTGTGTATGTTTTTTTAATTGTTGATTAAAAACCTAATCTTTTAGATAAGAGAAACAAGTCTGAAAGAGTGGAACAAAAAAGTGCAGTGGCTAGACCGAATGGTAAACATTGGAATTCAACTTTTATTTCGAAAAGAAAATCTTAAATTGTTTTTTATACTCATCAAACATTGCAACTAAAAAATATGCATCTTTAAGGTCTAATGTCGAAAGGAAGCAGTTTTTAGTAATTAAGTTCTCTAATATCTTCTAGTTGAAAATGAGGTGGGCGAAAGAACTTTATGTAGGTTTCTAGGATTAAAGATAAACCTAAAATCCCCTGTTATCGTTTTGTCTTAAAAAATAGCTTGACAAAAACTGATCTTGACAGTTATTAACAATTTAAACTGCTCCTACTTATAAATGTTGTATGCTTTTCGAAAAAAAAAATTAACTCATTTTTGGTTAATTTTGGGGTTTTGGGGGTAAAAACTTGAAAAGGTTTGTCCACAAAAAGAATTTTGTAACCTTTTGTCCAAATTAAAGTTAATTTATTTTGAGTTATTTGATTCCACTCTTCTAAAAAAACATTTTTCGACAGGAATACGTTCTTTCACTGTTTAGCTCTAATATTTCCTTTCGGCGCGTGTTTTATATTTTTGCAATTTTCCGCAAAAACTTCGCTAAAAAAGAAAAGATCTCGATTTTGCGCAGTAGCAATTTGTTATATTTTTTCATGAAACAATATTGTGGCCAATGCAAAACAACTGCGCCGATTCGGCAAGACCCAAAAGGTCTTCATCAAGTGCTTCGTCTTTCCCTTTTTTTGTTTAGGCCAAATTAGAGAAAACCCGCTCTAAGGCTGTCAAACCTTTTCCCAAAATGGTTTACAATTTCAAGAGTTACGTATCTCTTTTTTGCTCTGTGGATGCTAGCATCCTGGTTTTAATTTGGGTCCTTGAAGAATTTGGAAATTTTTCCGCGAATTTTGTATTTCTCGAGGAGATTATTTTTAGTTTCCTTATCTATATATTCCCATAGAAAGATGCTTTTTCCATCTGCAAGCTAGCTCTGCTGATATTTCTGGACTCAATGTACTATCATCTATCCCCCCTAATATACTTTCTAAGGATCGCCTCTCTATGCTAGAGTTCGAGGAACTACTAGTATCTGACGAGTTGAGGAACTATCAGATTCGTCGTCACATATAATAATATGAAAAACGATGTGCTAATAATACTTTTTTAAGTAAACATATTATAATCTTCATGGCATGGGTGAGATATGATAGTATTTGTTTTTACGGGCAGCATATAGGATATAGCGTAATAGCCAAAAGAATTCTGAGTCATGCTCCGTCTACATGGAAAATTCGGTTGAAAATATTTGTTAAATTACAACGGGTAAAGGGTTTTTGTTACAATAATTATTCCGGAAATTAAAATGTGATATTTTGGAAACGGATTTTATTAACATTATGTAGTTTTTTATTGAGACTAATATGGCGCGCATAAGTCAAAAACTACGCAGTGTTTCTATGAGTCATAAAAACAAATATGTGTTTACAGAATAAACAAACCCATGCCAAAAAATATTAACCAATAGGCTAATATTTGTCTCACTCCACTATATAAAACTGACAATGCGCCTTAATTACTTGAATCACGACGAATCCTTTGCTCATTTTCTTCTTTGGGTAATCCATTGCTTTCCGCGTTTTCTTTTGTTAAATTTTTTCGGCATTTTATTCGTTCTGTCAGATTCGTCGTCACATATAATATATGAAAAACGGCGTGCTAGTAAGTAAACATATGGAGTTTTTTATTGAAACTAATTTAGCGGGCATAAGTCAGAAATTATGCAGGGTTTTAGTTTTTATGCGTAATAAAAACAAATGTGTGTTTACAGAATAAACAAACCCATGCCAAAAAATATTAGCCAAAAGCATAATATTTGTCTCACTCCATTGTTTAAAAACTGACAGTTTGCCTATATCTTGAACACGATGCTACCTTTTCATTTCCTTTTTGAGGTTCCTCTTTTTCTTCTTTAGGTAATCTATTTGCTTTTCACGTTTTCTTTTGTTACATTTTTTTCTTTAAACGCGTATTTTCACAATTCGCGCGCGCGATACCGTCTTCACTTGTCGCTTGAGCGCAAGAAGTATACTGAAGTACCTAGCAGAGATTAGGCAGGCTGCCATGGCGGTATGTTTTTCTTATCTCTAAAACTTGCGTATGACGTGCTACGGAGTATCACTACCTGGTGTATCTAATAGGATGTGCCCAATCGAAATATAATACTCCTTTTATATAGAAAAATCACATCATGGTTGGAACAAAAAAAAATGCTTTGCTATGACAATCTTTTAAATAGTATAAGTGGGAATAGAGAAGGGACGGTTTAAACTTAGCGAGAAGGCCTTTTTTAACGTGAATTTTTTTTACAAGAGTATATTCTGTTAAGCACATTGATTGACAATAGCACCAACAAGTTAAGTGGTTACTTATTTAAGTAGGTAGTTAGAATGTGAAAATTTTAAATAAACCTAAATTAATCTCTTTTGTTTTATTCATATTATTGGCCTTATGAAAATCAGGTAGTTCATGTTGACACCGACGTACAAAAAGTTATGTTTTATCATTAAATTTGTAGTGTATACAGCCATCTTCGATTTGGATTTTATTAAGAATATGTTATCATGTGGACTTTTAAAAATTTAATTATTTTTGGATATTTCAAAATATCATTATTCCTAAATAAAATAAATAAGTTAATTTAAACACAGACAATATTGACTGACCTGAAGAAAATATATATTCTTAATTTAAGTAAATAAATTGATTAAGCACAACACGAAATATAAGAATTTCTTATTTTTAGGTTATTATATCACATATTTTCCAAAAAACGGCAAAGAGTCCAACCCTTAGACCACAGATGAGTACGCATATGATGATTTAGTGTCTGACCAGCATAAAAATTATAAAGCTACATAATTGGTCTCATTAACAAAGCATTAGAAGAGTAGGGGACCTTGGCTCTTTCATTTACCAAATTTACTAAAAGAAATATACAAAATTATTAGTTTAAAAAATTCTTACTTTATTACTAGAAGCAGCAAATACAAGCGGAAGATGTCGTTATAAATGCAATTTTATCTAGAATAAAATTCCGTGAAAAGCGGGGCTTTTTTTTGTATATGTCATCATTGCCAAGTTTGGTATTCGTAGGTTGAGAAATCTTGATGAAAATGGTAAGAAGTAATATGCAAGAAATTGTTTAAATTGTCATTATTTTTCCTTGGGTTTTTTCAATTTTTCTGGTAGAAGGAGTGGTTTAAGCTAAACTATTACTATTTACTTATTGATAGAGAACTAAATTTGCAACATTTACACACTTATAACAGTGTGTCTCTGTTTAGGAGTTATCCAAGAAAAACGCTTTTTTGGAGTTTTTTGGAGGTCAGAAATTACAGATCCCGAGGGGGTAGGAATCAGAACATTTAGTATGTTAAACAGTGCTTTTCCCTAAGCTTATTAATGAAAAAAAATTTGGGTCATAATTTTTTCCTCAATTCAGAAAATTTATATTTGAATTACCTATCCAAAAAAATCATTTTCTTCTACCTTATTGTGTATTTTTTTGTCGGTTTAATTAAATTTATTGCCTAACTTTTTTTTTACTTTGATCGTTCGGCTTCTTTAAAGGTTGGTTTCTCGATAGCGATTTAGCGTTAACTTGAGCAACATAACCTTCTAAAAATGGCCTAAAGCGTTGTACTCCAGTAGAATAGAAATCTGACTTAACAGCCAAATTTTTTACAGCAAGTAGAAGGTCATATGGGACTCTTAAAACCACATTTTTCCAACAAAATTTCTCTCTAGGTTCGCCGCCATTTTGACTTTATGCGTAATTCGGGTTTACTCGGTTGTAGTCTTTTTGACAAGTGGTCTGATTTAAAAACAAATTGTTTTGTTTTATAAAAAAGTTAATTCAAAAACGCCGAAATAATGATTAATCAAGGTAGCATATATATAGTATTGACTAATTTGTTACCATTAAACTTTTTTTAAAAAATGTTCCTATAAAAAATGTAGTGTGTTAAATTTTCTTTAAATTTTGGTGATAAAAAATAACAGTTTTGTTAAAAAAAAATAGAGGGCGCCACAAACGTGTATTTTTTTATAGAAAAAGAAAGAAATGTTAACGCAGGCAAGCCTTTTTAAAATACTCTTTCAGTTTATAGGCACTGAAGCTCTCACCAAAGCCTTCACAAGCCCTGTTCCAATTAATACCCCACATGCCATATTCTGGATTAAACTGGATTGGGAAATAAGAATTTTATTTAAATTTAAGTAGCACTGGCTAACCACAACCTCGCCTCTCCCCTTGGATACGCCACTGTAAATCCGGCAAAACTCGAAGTTGCCGAAAATCACGTGATCTCCTATAGAAACGTCAAAAACATAGAAAAACCAAGTCTCGTTTTATTTCTATCTTAAAAACGTAGAAAGGAAGAAGTAAGGCTATCTTCTAGACCACTAAAAAAAGTGTCAAAAAGCGCCGCAGGTAAAATTTTTCTCAATGAGACTTTTTATATTTTTATTCTTTAGGTAGGTTATTGGTAAATGAGCACTTAATTCCAGATATCACTATTTGCTTACCTTTCTTTTTTACAACGTGATTTTAATTCTCGCATAATGTTTTGTTGCAAAGCAAACAATTAATTTCCTCGTTTTCCTCAAAATACTTAAGGACGAATATCGAATTATACTTAAAAAAATTAAATTTTAAAAGTAGCTACGCAGAATATTATCTAATATTTCAATATTCCCGAATGGAAAAACACTCACTAACGACAGTTGTCAATAACAGGTGAGTAGGTACTTTTGTTTTTTCTTTGCGGACGCCCATGGTTTATCAGAATCTGCAAAATCAAAACGGTTAAATAAAAGAATGTTCAGTTTTAAAATTATTCACTATAGAAACTACAATTCGTTAAACCAATTTTTTAGTCATAACTTATTTCTTCAAACCCATTCAATAACAAATTTGAAATTTATAAGATCCACTTTTAATCGAACCATTGTTCATCAAACTCATTTAATATCAAACTCGTAATTTGTAATACCCATTCGGAATTCGTAAGAATCGAGGTTTATCATAAATTTCTTCTAAATTGATTGCGCATGTGTTGCATTCCAGTTAACAACAAATTTCTGATAAACAACGGGTCTTACGAATTCCGGTTTTGAAAAATAATGGTTTGACAAATACCGGGTTTGAATAAAAATGGGTTTTACAAATTACGAGTTTGATATTGAATGAGTTCAATGAACAATGGTTCAATTAAAACCGGGTCTTATAAATTTCGAGTTTGTTATTGAGTGGGTTTGAAGAAATAAGGTTCGGATAGAATATTGGTTTAAAAAATTGCAGTTTTTATGGTGAATCGTTCTTACGATGGAAATTTTTATGAAATACGTGATAAATTCCTGGTTTGACAAACCATAGGCCTTCATCATGGCCAACTTGACACAATAAGGGAGTTAAATCTTACCCCATCTGTAGTGTCAACTTTTCAGCACTCTATTTTAGCTATTTTTTACTATACAGAAAAAGTGTTTAAAAAAATGTTATAGAAAATTTTGATGTCTACAATTTATATTTGAACACTTTTCTTCTCAAGTCTACACAAAGTGAAATATTGGCTAGTAAGTAATCACACATCACCATTTTCGGGAGTCTTTTAGGCATAACTTTATTTTTATGACACATGCAAAAAAAAATTTCAATAAAAGTTTTAAAAAATAATATTGTTTAGCCAACAAAAAAAAACGCAAAATCCAAGATGGCGGTGAACCTAGAGGGAAATTCTGTTGGAAAAATATAGTTTTAGGTTTCTGGCATGATCCCCTATCAGCCCTGAAAAGTGTGGCTGTGTAGTGAGTTTTGCCATTTTAAAGTACTATTCTATTGGGCAATTGGGGAAATCATCTTGCTTACTAATTTTTTTCAAAACCATGGGTCTATCGTCCGTGACAAAACCTATTTAGAAATCTTTTTTTAGATACCATGAATTTGTTACTTCCTACCCCTTAGGTTCTACGGTCGCATCAATAGTGCTATTACCTAAAATCGCATCCTTTTTGGCTTATAAATAACCCAAAGCTTGATTGTTGCTCGTTTCAATGCGGTCACGAAAATGCCTGCCGAAAATGGCCAGGCTAAATTCACAAGATCGATGGTGATTAGCCTAAAATAGAGTGAAGTCGTTTAATCTTTTCGGCTGATTTATTTTATTTGATTTTTTCGTAAAATGAGCTTGTTTTTAATTAAACACGATGAAATGTTTGGGTAATAAAAGACAGTGTGTTTTATTATTTTGTTGGGATAGTTAAAATATATATGATGATTTATGTTGTGTCGTATTTCTGTAACTATTTGTTCAGTGTTTATACAGGACCTACATATACAGAGAGAGCACGTACCTAAGCCGTTTTGACGTCACGCATCCCACAATTATGACATAATTTTGGCTGCTGCTGCAGTGGACAGTTGTTTAAAAAAGGATTTTCGATTTAAGAATTGGTCCTGGTTCTGGTTGACATTATTTGGACATAAATTTTGACAGCGGTTCTAAAATAATGACGTCATTTAAAATATTATTAATTGCAAAATTTTAGGGGTTATGTTTGCAACCAAAGAGCTGAACCAACCTCCCAAGCTGGTTCTAAAATTTCATAACCGGGTTGCAACTGTGACGTCATTGTTTTAAAACGAATGGACCCGTTGCGGTTCTGGTTCAACCAGAACCAGGACCAATTGTAAAACGAAAATCCTTTATGCCAACAAAATTACGTCACGATTGTGGCGTGCGTGACGTCAAAACAATTCAGGGTCGTGGCCTGTCTGTTTATGTAGGCCCTGCTTCATAAAATAACATGCTGTGAGGATAAGTTTATTGTGAGGTTAAACTTTATTTATATTAGTAAATTATATTATTGTGTTACTAAATAGGTTGACTTAAATATATTTCAGTTCTGATTTTTCTGCACGTATTTACGACTGATCTACTCTTTAGACCTTGTGAAGTACTTTACCGTCAGGCAAAACTAAGTGCCACAAAAAGTTAACAAACGTATGAAGTGTGGCTCAACAAAGATAATTGCTTTAAAAAGTTGGTTTGTGTATATGTGTGGGTGTGTTTGTTTCTCAATCCCCAATCACGAAAAAACGAAATTTGATATAAATAGTATGTTTTAACATCGCAATCAATACGTATTGAAAAAATTGCCTTCCTTTTCTTTCATAGGGCATGTTCTCTGTTCCGGCAAAGATCGTAATATATGAAAGAATAAGATGCTCGAGTTTTCGATACGTATTGAATACGATGTGAAAACATACTAAAAAATAGGATGTAACCTGGATTAAACATTTTTATATGACATTTCGCCCACAGACAACTGTCAAATGACATTATTTTTGATATCGTGGGCAACACTGCGGGTCGATCGTTAATTTATGTAATTTTTTAAACATATTTTTTTTTCGAGAAAATACCGAAAAAACTAATCTTTGTTCTCTCATCAGCCCATTGAATTCACCTAATCGATGGCTTAGGTATACGGTAATTTTTTTTTTGAGTCTTTCTGTTAAATATACAATGTGATTTATGAAAATATTGCAAAAATAGAAACGGACATATCTCGGAAACCAATAAACGTATTTACTTTAAATATAGCACACATAAGGAGCCCCAAAATCCACTTCTACCAGTCTATAAAAAAAATAGAATTTCAGGTCCGGACTAAAAAAAATGTAGTATTTTATATTTGTGTTAAAAACAAGACCCTGTGCAATTTTAAAATTTTGGTATTACCACATAAAAGCTAAAGGATGGTGCTATAATACCCTTAAATTTCATTTAACGCGTTAAGTCTCAGTTTTTTATGTAAAAAATTAAAAAATCTAAATTTCAATCCTGAGATATTAGGGTTACTAACACTATCACGTTTTAAATTACTAAAAACGTATTTTTAGGTTAAAACTAATTTAGGCATACATAAATCAACACCCACCCTACCCAAGCAAAAAACAGGCTGCTACAAAGCTAGATTAATATTTTTTAATTTATTTTTATAAAATATAAAAACACATACTTTTAATTTATTAATAAATTCTATTTTAATTTGAAATCCGTTTTCGGAATTGATTTGAAGTCGTAGTCACATTATTAAAATTTCAAGCCCGGTCTAATTGATTATCATCTACAAAATTGTCCCAAGATTATAACCAGGGTATATGTACAGGGTGATCTACCAAAAATGCCACCGCCCTTTTTCTCCGTTATTATGGATGCTATAAAAAAGTTTTTGAAATCATAAGAAACCGAGGAGTTTAAAAATTCGATAAAATATAGGATGTTTAACTTAAGATAAGAAACCATATGTCAAAATTTGACATTTGCAATGGCACTTGTCGACTTCGGCATACATATTCTAAAAGGTCAAAGACTTTTTAAAGTATGCCTAATAAGAATGAAAAGTGGCGGTGGCATTTATAGTAGATCAGCCTGTACATTATCACCTGGTTGTAATCTTTGGACGATTTTGTGGAAGATGATCAATTAAAGAAAATACTTATAGCAACATTCTTTGCCTTGTATGTTGATGATATCAAAATCTCCAAATGAAGTACAAAAAAATGTTGTTTTTCAATAAAGGAAAATAAAATCAAATAAATATTAGTCCGGCCCTGAAATTTTAATCATTTGACTACGACTTCAAACTAATTCCAAAAACGGATGTCAAATTAAAGTAGGCTTTATTAATAATTTAAAAGTATGTGTGTCTATATTTTATTAAAATAAATTAAAAAATATTAATCAGCCTGTACCTGCCTGTTTTTTGCTCGGGTAGGGTGGGTGTTAAGTTATTTATGCTTAAATTAGTTTTAACCTAAAACTAAGTTTTTAGTAATTAAGAACGTGATATTGTTTGTAACCCTAATATCTCAAGATCGGCATTGTGAGTATTTAATTTTTTTTATAAAAAACTGAGACGCAACCCGTTAAATACAATCTAAGAGCATTATAGCAACATCTTTTACCTTTTATGCGGTAATACCAAAATTTGCGAATTGCAGTATACAGAGGTGTTTCTTATAAAAAATATATAATACTAATTTTTCTTAGTCCGGACCTGGAATTTAATTTGTTTTATACATTCGTAGAGGTGGCGTTTGGGGCTCCTTGCGCATGCCAAATTTAAAGTAAATACGTTTATTGGTTTCCGAGACATGTCCGTTTATATTTTTTCATATATCACACTGTATATTTGACAAAAAGACTACAAAAAATCGAATCGTCCTGTATAGAATGGCAAGACCAATACGTTGTTTGGTTCGCGATAATTTAACAAAGTAAAATTAATAACTATCATTAAATAAAATATTTTTATCATTAAAAGTTTTATTTAGCTTCATCAATTAATGGAATTTATCTGGAGTATGGTATATAAATCAGTTTTACATTATAATTTATTTAATACTGTATTATTTATTGTAATAAATAACAAATTTGTTATACTGCATTTGTTATTAGGATTTGGATTAGTAATTAAATTATAGGTTTGTATGAAAAAATTTAAATTAGTAATTTTGTGTTTGTGTTCGACATGGGATTTACTAAAAGGGTTTAGCCTATTCTACAACGGTCCTTAGTTTAATTAAATTTTTTGGTTTTAAGCATTTTGAACCAACTTTCCTTGAGTTTATTACTTTAGTGAATAATAATCTGTACACAATCTTTTCTTTTATATTTCAATTTAGCCGAAAAAAAAATATTTGAACATTCATGGGGTCTAAATTGTAACCACTTTGTAAAACATATTAAAATTGGGGTTATGTCACTCCAATGAAAACTCAGCCTATTTAATTATTTTTTCCGATTATTAGTATGTCACTCAACGGTTTAGATGTGTAAGAAAAGAATAAGGAATAAATTTACTTTATAGTTTATGAAAAAAATTAAAAACCTAAATAAAAACTTTGTTTACATTTCTGTCACTGTCGAAATGTCAGCTTCATTTTGAAGTTCGGATTTTTTAATTACCTCTGCTTGTACCTTGGCGTGCACCATCTTGTGGTCCTGTACTGATGAAAGCTGCAGATTTAAAATGATTGGGCTTTCAGTAAGGAAAGTTTGTTTTGTTTTTTTCCTTTGAGATAGTTTTCGTGCATAACCAGTTTTTTTTTTGTTTGTTTTGCCCCTTAGTGGTCTCATATGCAGGGTGTTTCACAATTTATTTATAAAAAGACGTGATTCCTAATACTGGTCGATGTTTAAAATGACGATTCATTTTGCTTAAATTTGTTCAAAAGTTTTGCCAAAAAAATAACCAAAAATGTGCTAAAACATTGAAACATTTCAGGCCGGGGCTTGTTATGAGAAAAAATTTTTGATAAAAATTTTAAATTAAAATAAAATTTCTTACATATTTTTTAAACGAAACCTAAACCTCCTTAAAATAGAAAGTTACCATAGGCAGGTACATCGAAATCGTGTTAGTAAACGCAAGAGTTTTTGTAAGAACATATGTGGCTTTCCTTTGGGTTTCATACAAATTTTAAACCAACTTAAAAGAAAATATAAGGGTGGGTTTTGCATGAAGATAGAATCTTCATTTTTTTATAAAAACCAAAGCTCACATGTACGGAGGAACAATAACGAGAGTGAGGCCAACCGATCATTATTCTTCTTGGTGCTCTGTTTTTTAAATTTTTAGTTTTTTCTTTTAAAGGAAAAGGGTAAAGGGAAATTTCGTTAAATGACGCTCCAACGGGTTATCCCAAATCCGAGATGCGTTGATCTTGTTTTTCCAACGGGCTACCCCAAGCAACACTATTTTCGTTTTAGTATCCTTTGGCCTATGACCGCTGCCATGTTGACACCAAACTGACAGAAAATCCATGTTTTAGTTGTCAATTTGGTTATAAAAATGGCAACCACATTAGGCTAAAGGGCACTGAGGCGGTAGGAGTTAACAGGCTTTTTAGTTAAGGACGGAGTTGCCCCAAGTCTGAGAAAGACAAGATATAGTGGTATTGTTGTTAAACTTAAAAATAGGAAATTCCGTTAACCGACGCTCCAACGGGTTTTTCCAACGGGCTATCGCAAGTTCGAGAAAAACAAGATAATTAAAAGAGAAGGAGATACATAATTATATTTACCGTAAGCACCAATAGAGAGCACTAAGACGTTCAAATTATTTTCTTAAGGCATTTTAAAAATTTTTAAAAATTTAAAACAATGTAGCCCCGATAATTAAGTCAAAAAACCGTTTTTAGGTAAGCGAGTCTCAAGGGGGGGAGGCATAGGGGAATAAGAGCCTTGATTAACCTAATTCTATACACATTTCCAGGGTGTAATGATGTGGCCATAAACTAACCTCATTATGAGATAATGGCCTTTATTGAAATTAACTCTGTGTTTCGGACTTCCATTGTCTATATTTTATTTATAAACGATGTTTCGATCAGTACAATCTCTGATCGTCTTCAGGTGCAACGACGATCAGAGATTTGTTTTAATTTATAACGAAGCACAAGAAACCGCCGTAAAAGCTTACCGAATTTTTTCGTGTCCCCCCGTGTGACCATATTTTCTGCAGGGCAATGGGGGACATTTAAGGATTTTTGTTAATAAATGTTAAATATGTTTATATGTTTGTACTAAGTATTGGTATGTTATATTACATATATATAGTTACACGACGAACTCATGCAATAATATCATATTATGCATGTTTAAATCTTAAAAAAAAAATTTTTTAAATAAAAAACTAATCTAATAAAATCTATGAATATTTTTGTGAAAAAAGATTTTTTTTTTAAATGTTCATTATTTAAAATTCTTTAGCAGCGAAATTCGCTCCTTACTAACCTGTAAAAATTCTGTGCCCAATATATTCTTGTCTAGCGCATGTAAACATTAAAAGGCGGAACTATTAGGGAACACTTGATTCTCTTCCGCTTAGAAAATTCGACCGGCTATCAAAAAAGGCGCACACGTACACTGATACACAAAAAGTGGAGAGCAATGTGATGATTACTCCAAAATGGGGGACTGTCCTCCTAATGGGGGACGAACCTTAGATTAATAAAGGTATGTCATGACCTTTTTATTTAGTTATGAGAATATTCAGCGATTAGGGGTTTTTGTCACTTTATATATATCATCTATGTTGGGAATTTGGAACCTTTGGTTGCACTAAAACAAAATTATGATTGTTTTCCACAAACCAAAACTACACTTTTTTGCACTCGACGCGCGTTTCGCTAACAACGTTAGCATCATCAGGAGATTAGCGAAACGCGCGTCGAGTGCAAAAAAGTGTAGTTTTGGTTTGTGGAAAACAATCATAATTTTGTTTTTATATATATTATACTTCAACGAATCATTTGCATACTTTTAGTGGTAGAGTCATGTCTTGGAAAAATATTCCCTAATTGAAACATTTTTGAAGAGGCTTTTGAAAAGGCGTAATCGTTTTTTTTATATATTTTTGTATTATTTGCAGGCCACCTAATATGCTCTAAAAGTTTCTGACATAAGTTGTTGTAAAACACTCTGTATATATATATTTTGTTCTGAAAGCGGGTTTAGAATTCGGCGTTGGAGGTGTTCTATTGGTTAATGAACAACTTGGGAAATTAAATTCGGTAAATTAATCCTTCTAAAAAAGGTTTCTTTCAGAAATTATAAACGAGCTGACTATATCCATCGCTACAAAACGATACTTTAGTATAAATTTAAACCACCACCCAGAGGTGGTTTAAAAAATAAAAATTTTTTGGTGAACCATTTGCCATTTTGAAACATGTCAAAAAATATTAGTTTTAGGGGATTTTCTCCTAAAATATTATATATTTCGACGATTAAAGTAGTTTAAGTAAGTATTTTCTTAAAATTGATTTTAAAATTAAGTCCGTCCCACAGGTTTAAACATTTAGACCTGTGGTTCGTACTAATTTAGATCTTAGTAAATCCCACTGAAAAAATCTAGATAAAACGGAAAACACATGGACTAATTAACTGAGTATATTATTTTGGAAAAAAGTGATTATTTTGATTTGTGGCGTTTAATATTTTCTGTGGGCACAGAAATAATACCGAGGATAATACTGTGACCAAAACAATTCCCCAAACGTATTGTGCTTAATTTAATACCTATTGAGGTATTAGCTAGTATATTACATAACAAGAGAAGAAAGTGACAAATTTCACACGAGCGAAAATATTGTGAACGAGGCGCTAGCCAAGTGAGATAACACGCAAGGTAAGAAACTTGCTTTCTTTCGAGTTGTGTACGCTATTTTTTCTACGAACACTGATGATTTGCGCTAATTTTTGTAAAAATTGGTCTTTAATTTTTCACAAATTAAATGAAACCGCTTTTCCGTACATGTGTGGAAAAGTACTTTGCAACACATGTGCGGAAAAGTATGGTGACAGTTAACGTCATCGTAAACATTTCCACACATGTGCGGAAAAATTTCTGCACACGGGCGAATTTTAATGTTTTCTAAGGGCGCAAATCGTATGATATCCATCATTTTCATATGTAGTCGTAGGAAAAAATAGTTGTTGAACAGTCGCCTGTAAAACACATTATAATCTTGCATGTATGACAGGTAAGTAGATATAGGACTACACATGTTGTTTAACTGCGAACAAAAATGATAGAAAGGAAAGAAAACTGGACCGGAATTCTCGTTACTAATTAGGCTCAGCACTCTGTACCCGCTAACCTAGTGATGATGTAATATTTGCACACAAGTTACCCAAGTAACAAAAATGGTATTCACGTTTAATAAACGAAAGGCGTCTGTTTGAAAAACACCTACCATTTGTTAGCGGTTTAGCCCTTTGCGCTTAGTATTTTGCTACCCGTAAGTATTTATTGTTTAATGTTGGGTAAAATACAGTAGTAATCCATTCATTTATATTATCAGCCACACAAATATATTAGTGAAAAGTAGGAGCCAGATGACCTTAATTATAATACATATTAGTTAAAAAAAAGAAGAAGAAACTTCCAGCTAGACGCTTTTATTCTTGAGTTTCTACATCCGACGGTCCAGATAGTATCATGAGAATCCAGATAGACTTTATATTGTTGTGTGGCCAAAATTAAATTTACCGCGAATAACAACTCCAGACCCAGGATAGACGAACTTCAAGATAACATGGTAGACGCTAAACTTCGAGTCGAACTAAACAAAAAGCTTAAAGGTATTAATAAGTCTACCGAGCAACAATTGACCGATGAAATCCTTCCTCAACAAACGCATAAAGGAAGCAGGTGGATAATTTAACATACGACAAGCTGGAATTCCTGTGGACAGGCAAGACAAAATCACACCGGACATAAAAAAAAAGCTAAAAAATGGGGAGCTACATTTAACATCTCTTTAGTTGGAGGTAACACATATTGATTTTGTTTTTACCATTATTTGTGTGCCTACTATTATTCTAACCAATTTTTAAAAATGTAATATTAAATAATTTCTATTTTAAACAAAATGTTTAAAGTCAACAAAAAACTGAACATGTATTATTTTAACATAATTTTGTGTAAGGTCAGGGTAGAGGCCCTGTATACGATTTGTGACAGTTATTGTTTTACCAGAGGTCAGAGGTGAGCAACTGGATTTGACAGTTGTTAGAGAAATGTTTGATATGTGTTGGCAATGATAGTTGGTAACCCCTGACAATAACTAACTTTGTCACTATCAGATTTTTAACTAAGTAACGTCAGGTTTAAAAATGGAATTTTGCTGTAGCGAAAACTATACAAATACGTGCCTCGACGAATTTGTATTGTTCCGTCGTCTAACGGAGAAAGAAACTCAGGAAAAGTGAAAAGAAAACATGCATTTACCAAGCTGGAAAATTAATAAAAATACCCGAATTTGTGAGGTAAGTGAGCTACAAGCAGTAGTTACAAACATACGCATTTAGCATGTACTTCGTTAGAAAATAACACATTATTAAAAAGAATAATAAAAATATAGATCATAGGAGGACATTTTTAATATCTACCGTGTGTATTTTTAATATCCACCGTGTGTATTCACTGTTTGTTTTTGTTTTTTTTTTGTCCAAGCTTGACATATTTTACTAACCAAAAAAATCAATCTTTTAAAAACTGTCTGGGGAAATTATAAAAAGAGACCACAAAATATCAGTCCATTTCATAAAATCCGTTTTACATGCAAATATGAAAAAAACTAGAAAGAGAGAGCAACATGAGTTGTCCAACTTTGTTAAAACAAAAACTATCAAATGTATAGAGGGCCTCTAAGTTGTAACGTTGTTTACGTTTTCAAGCGGTAGGCATCGGTTTCTGTTGGATTAACTACTCCTCTGAGAGATAATCCAACAAGCATCTCGGGCGCCACCCTCTGGATTTATGTGGTAGAGGGCCCACAGTCGGGTAGCTTTTAAACAGTGGAGACGGTTAAACTAGGGGTCTAGCTGTCTCGATTCTTAACCTAAGTAACACGAGTAAAACAACCAATTTTCCAGCATGGCGGATTTATTATAACTCATTTTAAATCAACAGTTCTCTTTATTTAACATTCAACGGACGTATACAATAGAAAAGGGCGGAAAATATTAGAAATAATCGGTAACTTGCATGTCTCATAACGTTTACGGTAAACCCCGGTATTTGATATTTAATGTTAACGGTAGAAAACTCCTTAATACGGCACCCCCAACCTAGCGGAATTTACATATATAGAATTCATAGCAGGTTTAGAGAAATAAGAATTAGTGTGTCAGACAAAGATACCTTTATAGCACCACTACTCCATAAATCACTCCATATGCTGTTCCACCGTGTGTTAGAAAGAAGAAAAGACAGTCCTAAAGGTAATCCGATCCAGCGATAGCACTGTCTCCCTCTCACTCACTAACCGGTCAGACAGCGCAAGACAAACCCATTAATAGCTTTGCCTGGTGCTAGAGAGAGAGATGTGTTACCCGTATTCCGAGCCAGCAGTAACCCATCTCACCTCTACTTACCATACGGAAAACTGCATTTTACGGTATGTATAGAAAACCCCGCTATACTGGTCAGGTGCTTACCTATCGGGTTCTGGCAGGTGATGTTTACTGGTCGGTCGGAATGAATTCCCAGGTGGAATTATTTACGGCGGGCGGTCGGTAGAATGAATTCCCTGAAACGCGCTCGACATCGCTTTAAATAGCCTCGCGTATCCCCACCTACCATACTCCCGTCGAGCAGGCTGTGCGCGCAAAGCGGTGGGGTATAGCTCACTGACCGTGCAGCATAGCAGGAAAGGGAAACGTGGCGAGTCAAAGCGATGTCTAGAGTCTAAGAATAGAAAATAATAAAACGTCATAGAAATTACAGAAATTATGAGACATGAAGTACCTAAAAAGAAAAGAAAAGCTAAAATAAATAAATAAAATTAGTAACTTCGTTACAAGGTCATAGTACGTCGGCACAATCCTAGTTTCTATTTACTCTTCCCCGACGTAAGGCTACATCATCACGATACCATTTCGGAATAAAAGAAGATATCAAAAACAGTTATTTTGTGCAACAGAGCTATACCTTTTTATGATAAAGAGAATATTGTCAGTTTAATAAATCAATGTAATATCTGGTTGAAAATATACCTGCCCAGATTAATCTTGTTTTAATTGGGACACCCTAATAATTTAGAAAAGCTTCAGTGACATTAATGTCTTTTGTTTCAGAAGTGGGTTGGATATTTACTCGCCAGGTCAATTTCACGGAATATTTAGAGAAATTTACGTATTGCGTCAAAATCTTAAACTTGCAAATTTCCCTTCAAAGGAGAAGGCTTCCGTAAAACGTTATACCTAGCCACGCGTTAATTGTGCAAAGGAGCGAAAGAAGAATTTATACGGCGACAAACGTTTTCATCAGAATCACACTAAGAATGCACGAGCAAAATGAAAAAGGTTTATGACACAGTGTTATTTTCAAATAGAATATTATTATCCACGTATTTTACTTATTTTGCGCACTAAAAAATTTGTAAAATAGTTGATTATGCTTAAATTTAAAAAAACAAAAATAGCGCCACAGGAGGAAATTTTGAAAAACGTTTTGTGGAATTTAAAGAGGTGGAATCTGTTAACAATACACTGGTATTAATAAAAATGCCGTACATAGAAATTCACTTATTATCTTAACTGAAAAAAGATTTAAAAGTAATTAGAAATTACCTCTGTGTTTCGGACTTCCATTGTCTATATTTTATTTATACACGACTTTTCGATCAGAGATTGTACTGATCGAAACCTGGTGTATAAATCAAACACATGTAGTATAGTACCTATAGATATATATTATTAGGTGAAAGTCCGACAACACAGAGTTAATTTGAAACACATCATTGTCTCAAACTTTTAAACAATACTTCATTTAGTATTGACGTAATTTACTAGAACAAAAAAAATAGTTTTTGAACTCAATAATGCGAAGTAAACTTTCTAAGAAATTTTCTTAAAAATCTTGATTATAGACATCGCACCGTCCTGCAACAGGTAAACATTAACACCCTTCTGATTTTCACCTATTCTGCGACTTTTTGTCTCAGTGCGGCACAGATGAATATTCATCGCGTCGTACAAAAGCCAAACTTGAGTTTTCGAGAGCCTAGCAGCGGTTGTTTTAATAAAACACTTAAATCAAGTTATAGAAGACAAGAAACTCCACGGCGAAGGAATATGGGCGTTTTAACGCAATTATGTTTCTATTTAGAAATATTAACAGCATTGAACTTTTCAAATAATACAAAAATTATCGCGTAATTTTATAAAACACTTTTTTATGCTGACGACTGGGGCAGCGCGTAGCCAAGTAGTCGGACTTTTAATATCAAGCATGTTATCTGATTTAGGAAAATACACATCCTTCTTCCTAAATAAGGCAGCGTTAGCTAAGCTTCGTCTTCCAAAATGCAAAATGTACTTATTATAGTATAGTACCTATAGATATATTATTGTGGTATTCGGCTACAGATCGACACAGTAAAGTTGCAACCCTTTTTTTTAAGGTACCTAGTAGCAAACTACAAAGAATAACGATCTTAAAAGTGAGCCCCAATAAACCCACTGGTGGTCGCAGTATAAAGTGGTAGACTGGCACACGTAAAACTGAATCAAATCATCATCATTTTTAGTTAACGTGGAACAGATTTAACATTTTATGAAAAAAAATATTTTAAAAATCCTTTTTTTCTGTACCTTCATCGAAAACAATTTTAGTAACTGCCCGCAAATAAGCAAACTATGGCTTTTTTGGTTACCGATACAAAAAAAAATTATTTTTTTTATCACGGCTGTAAAACATAATTCACATCCTTTAATAATGACCGGCCACAACCGACTCAGTAAGCATCTGACTCGCATCGGGATCGAGAACGACTCTATCTGCCAGGCCTGCGGGAGGGCGGAGGAGACATCCCGGCACCTCGTTGCGGAGTGCGATGCATAACTAAGGATGAGTCATCAGGTACTCGGACAACCGAACCTGGATGCAAAGGACCTATGAGCTCTCAAGTGGGCCAAAGTACTGAACTTCGTAAAGAGAACAGGAAAGCCCGGAGAGTCCACTACCGTGGCTGGGCTAGGGTAAGGTAAAAAGGGACCGATTGAGCCCACTTGCCAGGTTTTGGGCCGCCCCCTAATTACTACTACTTCTACTACTACCCAAAAATGTAGCCACTTTATTAGGTACTTTTGAAGTATTGACAAAAAATCATTCTGAAACTACGACAAAATAACAAACTGTCCTCTTTATGTTTTTCTGCCTTTTTTGGATCTGTTCAATATTTAACCAGTGGATGAAAATCTCAAATCTCCAAGTGGATGAAAATCTCAAATCTCCGATCTGTATCAGATATTCTTCCAACTTCTCAAAAAGAGTTTAACAAGGTGACCTCCGGAGATCTGGTGCGGCGTGTTCTTTTGGACTAGGATGGCTTAAGAGGAGGAGCTAGATAACTCGCTCTTCAAGAACCAGAAAGTAATGCTTGGCTTAATGCTCTCCCATCTTCTTTGGGTATGTATGTATATATTCAAAAAAAAAACTGGTGGTTAGCTCTCTACCGAAGGCTGAACCATACACTGCGGTCTCAAATTAGTCTATTGTGCGCAGGGATCTACTGAGATATTAAAGATCGCAATATAAATACATACGACCCAGGAAACTAAAAAATCCAATCTTGATACTTTGTCTTCAACTTATGCCATTTGAAGCTTTAGTGAAAGCCACTTTAGGTACTCTTCTGGACAATCAGACCTTTCGTGTTTCCGTTGCTTTGAGGCTAGGCGTTCCTGTTTACGAGTCTCACGACTGCAACTCTTGTGGCCAAACAGCACGTTAAATATTATTCTTCAACGGGTTCTAGCTTCTGCGGGATTTCCTTCCTTTCTCGAGCCGGTTGGAGTGTGTCGGAGTGACGGAAAACGGACGGACGGAATGACCAGATTTCCATGGAAGTCTGGCAAACATCTCCTCTGGGATGTACATGCCAAGATACTTTGTATCAATCTTACATATATTTGTCATCAAAAACAGCAGAGTAGGTTTGTAAACTAGGACTGTCATTGAAGAGGGGGAACTATGAGGAACTCTTGGATCGCTTCTTTTCCGTTGAAACCTTAGGCGCTTTAGGACCAGTGGCTAAAAATTTAATAAACAAAATCTGTCAACTTATAAAGGATGTATTGGAAGGCGACTCAAGAGTTAAATCATTCATTACCCAAAACATAAGTTTAGTAGTTCAGAGGGGCAACGCGGCATCAGTTCTCGGGACTTTACCTTACGAAGAAGGTATGAAAGAAATGTTTTATGTTTAAAATTATTGCTATTTTTGTAGATCTTCAGTTACATTTTTATATTGTTGTTGTATTTAACGTACGTTTTAGGTTTCTTTTATGTCTCATATGTACTTAGATATTGTTTTTAATTTAAAAATAAATGAGAGCACTAAATAAAAAAACCCATACTAAATTGTTTCCACTGTCTACTACAATATCAAGTTTCCATAGAAACCATTTTTGTGTCATCCACAGCCGCCTTGATTTATGGCATAAAAATAATGAGCTATCAGTGGATGTTGTGCTCGAGTTTTAGTAATTTGGTACCACCAAATAAATGTAGATGTCTGGAATAAATCTTTGCCCACCTGGTTTTCGCAGATTTCGTAAATTTTACATAATTTTTAAATGACATCGTGCACATAACTTAAAAAAATAGATCACGCAGTTTTAACACAATTAAATCTGAGGCGCGTTGGGTTAATAGGAGCGCAAAAAGTTTTGTCGCCCTGCTGTTCATAGGCCCTTTCTTCTTCCAATGAATAATAAAATTGATGTTTGATGGTAGACAAAGGAAACGAAAGTCGCGAGTTTATAAATTGTGACAAAACGTTTTGTCGTGACTAAAGAAATTGGTTTGTTGTGGGCTTAAAATAGATTCATTTAATTAAAACGTGGATGCCTGTCGAGGAACTTAAATTTAATTTATTGTGTACAAATGTGGTAATAATTAAAAGCAAGTAAGTACAGGGTGATTTACCATGTTTTTTACCTCCCTTACCTGCGTTATTTTAGAAATGGAAAAAATGTATCGGGAACCCACAAAAAAAACCGAAACACAATTGAACAGAAAATAAAACGTCGGAAATGAAATATGAATGAAAGTAAAATACCCAGAAAATAATGGATACGCATATAATTTTATAGAATTTTAATTTACTCGATCCTTAAAAGAAACGAATATAATTTAACCGATTATAATTTTCCCGAACCTTAAAATATCGGAATTACAAAATTATCGAAAATAATTGTCTAAAAAAACATCCGATCCACAAATTGATAGAAAATAATATGCCCGATCCTTAAATGAGCAGAACCACAATCCAGCCGAATCGCTATTGGGCATGCATCAAATTTAAATCTCTAGAGCGCCTTAGGCTCTGAATTGCGGCGTTGACAAGTTTCTTTATTTGGAAGATGACACGGAGATTTTTTTTATTAAGCGATTTTATTTAACTTCACAGTTACTTTGTTTATACGGGCCTTTTAAAGCGCTTTTATACAAGGTCGGTTTAAAAATTTTGTTATATAAACACCATTAAAACCGTTTTAATTACTAAATGGATTTTATTTTAAAAGTGGTTTATCCATTTTAACACCGATTTTAGGGTCGGCATAAACACTTTACCGCATTGCTGGGCTGGTTGGTTTGAGTTTTTTTGGGTTGGGCTACTATTATGAAAAAGTGGTTATATTTCTTTACTTTTTAATACTGGCATTTAGTGACATTTAATAAAAGACGTATAAACACTCGGAGAAAGCGATTTTATTTAAAACCGCCCTTACATAAAAGCACTTTAAGGTGTGTTTATACGTAGTTTCTGGCTGTCTAACTGTCTATCAAATCTTGCGATGCATTTTTGTAAAGTAGGTCCGATGACAATACAATATTATGAAGAAATTTGGGGGTAGGGAGTGCATGAAGAATGTAAAGGGGTTAAATTACTACAATATCACGACACTTCGACTATTACTTACCGTGAGCCTGGCAACGTAGCAATTGAATTTATGGCTATCGGTCCAAATCAGTTTCGACCAGATTGGGGTTCTTGAATTTTTTGTTTCTGCATTATTATGTTTCTATTAAATTTGAAAATAGTTTGTGCTTCTGTAAAAATATATTTCGGTTAAATTTAATTCTATGCATTTTATTTTCCCGTCATTTCATTTTCGAGACCAATTTTTTTAGGACCAATTATTTTATTTTCTTTTAAATTCTAACAAATTATCTTTCTGCCAAATTTGGTTTCGGGTTTTTTATAGCAACCCGGTAAATCCAACACATTATATATTTTTAGAATCAGGAAAAAATCATTCTATGTTTTAAAACAATATACACAAGTTTCTAATTAAAATAAAAAAAATCAACTTAACTTAACAGCTGCTATTATTTAGGGACATCATTTGAAAATTGACAAAAATTTTGCAACTTCTGGTCAAGAAATTTTTTTCCAGCTCTGATAATAAGGGAGGTTAAAGAGGGTGGAAAATATCGAACAATCTTTACAGCTAAATGGTTAGTATTAGCAAAATATTTTCGTGCTTAGTGAGAACATCCTAAAATTGCGACATTTTATTAACAACTAAAAAATTTAAGACCGTCTCTTCCAAAGCATAATTCTAAAACCACGTCATCGAAACTTTAGGCATTATTTTAACTTTCTACGCGTGATAATCCAACCCTGTTAGTGGAGAAAATTAAAACCGCATTAAACCAATTTCTGAGGTTATATTTTCGAGTGTTGAAAACAGCTTTTATAATTTTATTAAATAATTTTGGGAAGGGGTTAATTAAAAAACAAGAAAAGCTTTTTTAAAATTTGCGAACGTTTCGATTTATTTAAAATCATCATTAGCGCATCATCATGATTTTAAATAAATCGAAACGTTCGCAAATTTAAAAAAAGATTTTCTTGTTTGTTAATTGACCCCTTCCCAACCAAATCAACGTTTCATAAACACTAGGGTCACGAACTAGCCATATAAAATAAAAATATATTTTATAAGCTTTTAGAATTTCTCTTAAACATTTAATGTTAAATTAGTAAAAATATGTTTCGTTTAAATTTAATTCTATGCATATATTCTCTATCGATTTGTATTTCCGGTCATTTCATTTGCGAGATAATTTTTTTCGGACCAATTATTTTGTTTTCTTTTAAATTCTAACAAATTATGTCTCTGCCAAATTTGGTTTCGGATTTTTTATAGGAACCCGGTAAATCCAACATATTATATATTTTTAGAATCAGGAAAAAATCATTATATATTTTAAAATAATATTCACAAGTTTCTAATTAAAATAAAAAAATTAACTTAACTTAACAACTGCTATTTTTTAGGGACATCATTTAAAAATTGACAGAAATTTTGCAACTTCTGGTCAGAAAACTTTTTTCCAGCTCTAATAATAAGGGAGGTTAAAGGGGGTGGAAAATATCAACCTGTACAGCTAAAAGGTTAGTATTAGCAAAATATTTTCGTGCTTAGTGAGAATATCCTAAAACTGCGACATTTTAGTAACAAATAAAAAAATTTAGGACTGTCTCTTCCAAAGCATAATCCTAAAACCACTTCATCGAAACTTTAGGCATTATTTTAACTCTCTACGCGTAATAAGCCAACCTTGTTAGTAGAGAAAATTAAAACGGCATTAAACCAAATTCTGGGGTTATATTTTCGAGTGTTGAAAACAGTTTTTATAATAACAAAGCTTATCGAATTTCTCTGAAACATCAAATGTTAAATCAATAAAAATATGTTTCGGTTAAATTTAATTCTATGCATATATTCTCTATTGATTTGTATTTCCCGTCATTTCATTTTCGAGAAAAAAATTTTCGGCAAATTATTTTATTTTCTTTTAAATTCTAACAAATTATGTTTCTGCCAAACTATTTAGGGTTTTTTTATAGGGACCCGGTAAATCCAACATATTACATATTTTTAGAATCAGGAAAAAAATCATTCTATATTTTAAAACAATATACACAAGTTTCGATTTAAAATAAAAAAAAATTAACTTAACTTAACAGCTGCTACTTTAAGGGACATCATTTAAAAATTGACAAAAATTCTGCAACTTCCGGTCACAAAATTCTAGCTCTAATAATTAGGAAGGTTAAAGGGGGTGGAAAATATCGAACACTCTTTAGTATTAGTAAAAGTTTTTTGTGCTTGATGAGAATATCCTAAAACTGCGACATTTTATTAACAATTAAAAAAAAAATAAGACCGTCTCTTTCAAAGCATAATTCTAAAACCACTTCAACGAAACTCTAAGCATTATTTTAACTCTCTACGCGTAATAAGCCAACCCTGTTAGTGGAGAAAATTAAAACTGCATTGACCCAATTTCTGAGGTTATATTTTCGAGTGATGAAAACAGTTTTTATAAAAAAAATCATTAATAAAAATATTGTAAAGCTTATAGAATTTCTCTCAAACATCAAATGTTAAATCAATGGGTGAGTGGTTTCTCATTGTGTTAATTGCAATATGAGCATCGATTAAAAATTTTAATGCAATGCTTCGTCATAATTTTTTATATAAAAAAATTTTATTTTCCATTTTTTTTTCGGAACAATAATTGTAAACAAAACACACAATAATTTTCGTTTCCAAAACTAGCTAGTCTACAACAGTAAAAAATTTTTTAAAGTAAATATTCCCCTATAAAAACAAAGATTAATAACGGCCAGTTATTTTAAAAGTTAATACAGTATTATTTATTGCACCAAAACCAAGTAAATAATAACCCATATTTGAAGAGAAATAAAAATAATGTGCCAAATATGGCGGATACAAAATGGCAAAGCTGCAAAAATATTATTTTTTTTTACGGTCTGCGGCAAAAATCGATATCCCAATACAGAGTTTTCGGCCCGCTGAAATGTTTAACCTATACAAGGCCTCTGAGGGGGGATCGAAAATGAACGTGTCTTTTGTTACCTTAGCTGGCAAACCTTCACTGTTCAAAAGGATTTGTAAAATTAATGAACTTATCGTTGGTAATTTTGTGACCAACGAAAAGTATTGGAACAAAATATGTAGACTGTCCTTTACATAATATACAGACCGCTTCAAGCTACTGCGAACATAGGGCGGAAGACGTCTAATTTGCCAGTGTACGTACATGCAGAGACACCGCACGCCTATCAGTGAAGCAACCAATACTCAGGCTTGCGATCACCACTTGCATGACTTTCCTTTGGTATTTAGTACGCCTCTAACCACGGTGCTGTGTGGAGCGTAGTCAATGAAACCGGAATTTGGTCAATAAGTACGCAAATTTTTATAACGTAATTTTTTTATTTTTTGTCACTGATAAATAAGAGCGTTTTATTGTCAACTGCTCAGATTTATCAGTGACGACGTGTTACAATGAAAATAATAAGGAGAAACAAAATAAAAGCAAGTTCTCAAAATAAAATAATACATTCTAAAAACCAAAAAGATTCTCCCAGTCAAAAAAAAATTAAAGCAAATGTTCGAAAAGTCCTCCTTGCTCGGCTAGACAATATCCGAGCCTACTATAAAAACCCCTTCTAACATTTCCAAGCATGTTAGGGGTGATAATTTGAAAAGCTTCTTCAAAAACAGATAGAAGTCATTAGGAGCAAGATCGGGAGATCGAGCTGGCCATAAAATAGTTCTCCGTGTACTTATAACCCGATTAGGAAATACATTATCAAGATATTCCCTAACAAGGCCAACATTGTGAGCGGAACAACCATCTTGTTGAAACCATGTTTCACCAAATCTTACACCTAACAACTGCCTAGCAGTTGCAATAATGTGCTGCTGCAGTAGATCCAAGTATCTAGGACCATTCAAATTGCAATTGCCGTTAATAAAAAATGGCCCAATTACGTGTTCCCCTATAATACCCCCCCCCAAACATTTAGTTTTTGGGGATACTGTGTTCTTACGTCAAAATACAAATGCAAATTTTCCCTCGACCAATATCGAACGTGTGTTGGGTTATGACGATTTGACCATCTGCACTTTTTCGGCAACTTCGTAGACATCCATTTTTGGTTTTAAAAATGTATTATTTCAATTAAGAACTTACCCATCTGTTTCTCGAGCAAGGCAGAAATAAAACAAAATAATAAAAACAAAATGAAGTTCCAAAAGATAACACTGCAGCGTGCTTCGAATCCACCTCGGTCGTACGGCACGGAGAGTAAATTGGACTTGATTCCCCCTATGTTCGCAGTAGCTTGAAGCGGTCTGTATAGTGTATTTTTTTACAAAGTATGTACTGGAATTATAGGAATCGCAATCCCGACTTGAAGATGTAATTTGGTAATTTTAGCACTTCTATATTGTACGAAAAAATTTTTTCAATGTAAAGTTATAAACCTTTTGGTAAAATTACAATAATATTTCCAAATTTTTCATAAAATTAAATTATAACTTTGCAAACTGTTAATGTAGATTTGCTATCAAAGTTGGAGTGTTCCAAATGATTTTAGTAAATTATCAACCAAATTTGTCAAAATTAATTGTAATTTTATAAACTTTCGGAATTGTACAATTTTTATATGTTACATTACAATATTTGTTGTAGAAATAAAAAAATACAAAAATTAAGATTAAGAACATATCAACGAACAAATTGCTAGTAAGTATTTTAAATAAATAATTTTATATATGTAATTTTTCAACAAAACACATTTTTGAGTTTTTCTTACTCAATTCAGATTGTTTTGGTAAACAGAAACTCGGCCCTGATTGGATTTTACTCATAACTGAGTGCATATGAATGGGCTACATGTCGCGTCGTGCCGATCGGTATGGAAGAATTTAGTTCCTTCCTGAACGTGTGATGATCGAGTGGGTGGGCTCTGATGCTCTGAAGATCCGGGTTTGTGTAAATCCTGATAAAAATGGCCAAACTAATTTGTAAACTCGATTTTAATGGCAAAAATTGTGGTGTCACATAGGAGAAGATATTTCATACGCTTATTTGACAGAAACAGGTAAAATAATTTGGTTTTTAAAACATTATTTTCACAGAAAGCTGTATTCCTCTTCATTTTGAGAAATGTATCTTAAAAAGTGAACAATATTCAGGGCTCAGTTAATGTATATTTAATAAAGTCATATAGATAAAGTGATTACCCAAATATTTATGAATAAAGAAAGGTAAAATATCTCACAAAGATTTTCCGCCATTTTAAAGTCAAGTACTTGTGTGATTGTCTCACCCAAATTTCGCTTATTTTTGAGTGTTTTTTTTTGTTTACACTGTTTTTTTCAGTGAATTAGATACGAGCCATTTTCTAGCATGCAGTATAATTAATTATTGTTGTACTATTTGTTAAGGATACTGATGTTGTTCTTATCATATATTTTATTAGTTATTACTTATAAAACCGCGGAATTATTTACTATACGGTTTTCTGTCATTTTTGATTTTTTTGAAAAATTCTTATATGGATTTTTTTCTGAAATTGTAAGAACATAAATTTTTTCATTGTTTCTCCACAATAAACAATATAGAAACATAATTTTTCATCTTTGAACACAACTCTGATACACTTGCTTTTCTGTTTAGTCTTAGGGGAGAGTTTAGGTTGATCTCGGTACTGCCCGGTCCTGATTGACAGCAGTCATAAAATTTCTCAGAATCATGAGCAGAAGTAGAAATCGATTGACATAGACGAGCTTTTCTTTGATGTTCAAAATGCCGACAAACATTTACACGAGCCTATATGTTAAAATGTTCGAGCAAAAGCTCGCGCAAGAGCTTATTTATTTTCAAAACTTTATTTATTAGGAACAAGTTGTGTTGTTCTTATATTTTAAAGTTGTTCTTTAGAAATAAGGGGGGGGGGCATTACAACATCTCTACCATAAAAAAAACCTTTTCATTTAAAAGGCTTGACTAAAGATTTAGTTTTTTTTTAGTTTTATTTTACTATACTTATCAAAAAATGTACTTCCCTGGTATAGGGTGATCATTTTTATTACCTTGTTATAAGCAGGGTTGCCTTATCGTCACCCTGCCTGTACAGGAATAAAAAAAAACAATAAAACTGTGGTAAAAACTACAACATTTTATAGGTTATTTACTTATTTTCACGATAAATAATAATACAGTTACGGAACTTTTACGTTTATAAATTATCACCCTGTACTTTTTGAACTCAGTACTTTTCAAACGATACTCAATATTGTGTAAAAAGATTACTCAAAATTCAGTTTTTAAACACTCATAAATGAAACAAATCCTCAATATTGTGTGAAAATTACTCCGAATTGTATTAATAATTAGAAATAATTGAGTTTTTTAATACTCCTAATCGGATCAACCACCCAAAAAGTACTCAAAAATGAGTACAAAAACACTCAAAAAAGCGTTACGTTATATACTACATTAGGAGCATCATTTACTCCCAAAAATTGAGCGAAAATTTTACTCATGGACCTATTTTGGGCAAATTCGGAGTAATTTTCGAGTAAAAATTCACTCAGAATTTTTTACCGTGTACTAGAATCCGGTGCTTTCTCTTTTCTCTCTAGTACCGTTCGGTGATGGTATTACACAGAAAGCTTCATACACTCATAGCGCCCTTATGCACAGGTTATGTCGAATAAAACTTTTTGGTCCGTAAAATATCGTCAGGCTCTTTCGATAGAAAAATAATTTTGCTTTATAATTTATCGAAGATAAAATATCGAAGATAAATTTGCGCGATTTTTGTTAACGAGAATTAACGAGCACTAGTAGCTTGTATTTAGTATTTTTATTTTGGCTCACATCATTGATTTAACGGCTTTGAACCAAGTGGCGCAGCTATAGTTTTTTTTTGGTTCTTGGCTTGGAAACTGGTGCGTCACTTTGCTTTCGTTCTTGCTTATTTTTATCGATCCAAAGCAGTGACGGCACACAGGAAAATCGTATATTTTGGACGAGTTCCGCGTTGGGAACTATCCATAATATCCAGTGCTCGTGTTGTGCTGCAGATAACAGGCCCAAACCGGTCACAGGTGGCGAATACAGAGGAAGGCGATCGACCCCCTCTCCGACGAAATTACGTATCAACTTTCCTAAAAATGTTGCCCTGCGGGGCAGCTTTTTTTATTTTAAATTAAACATTAATCTTTTACAAGGTTTCGTCTTCGGCGGACAAATTATAAAAATAATTTTGGAGAAGACTCCTCATGATGGCAATTGACACGGCTACATCACAACCGCCTCTTTTGGATTAGGAAAACAGATCCATTAAAGGAATATCGAAGGAAATTTATTATATGAGACCATCAGTTTTCGCATACCTTCTCACCCATTCTGATTTCCTAATCATGTATTTTTCAAACAATTGGAAATTACAGGATTATTAAAAATTTTTACAGAAGCTTAATATGGGTGGTTTGCTGCAAACGTTTGTTTTTTATAGCAAAATTGAAGTAACCTTAGATAGCAAAATATTTAAAAAAATAAATAAAGACACTTATTTTTTACCGGAGAAAACCTAAATTATATGCTTTCTGCTTTTTCTTTAATTATTACAAGTAATAAAGGCTTGAAAATTGTATACAATAAAAACTTTCTGCCAGCTCACTTAGCAATAAGTTCATTTAAAATTGCATTGAATATAAGTATGTACGCCAGTGGTAAATCGATTTTCATTCATAGCGTGGGATTATTGCCGTTTTAATTTTAGATAAATATTACCCCGGTTTATCCTGACGCATTCAGCTAAAAATAAAAAAACTCGCTGTAAATTGCGTTGCCTTGCTGGTCGAATATTACTATTACGTATCCTCTCTATTTATATTTATATGCTCTCTGTTAGTATATAGTAGTATTTTTAATTGTGCCTTCAGCTTCACTAAAGTAAACATTGTGTGTGCCACTATGAAAAAAAAACGACTGCAAACTGGCCACCTCAGGCCTGTTCCGGCATGTTACAGCCATTTTGCCGAACAAGTACTTTTACCATAGTACAGTGGTATATTACATTTTACAATATAAATTTTTCAAGAAATAGGACAATTACCATGTAAAATTGTAAAATTGTTAAGTTAGCATATAAAATAAATTTCTTGTAGTAAAACGTAACTAGATGTGTAAATATAAAAGTTTACTTTGTAAGAATAAGAAACAAAGGGTTTTTACAAGAAAAGTGTAAACTTGCGAAATTAGTTTACAAAATATGTTTTGTACTTTACATATATTTTTTTTCAGTGTACCCGTGATAATAATAAACAAACTTATGTTAAGTAATCAATTGCCTCAAGTCGGCAACCCAAAACTGTCAAACGTCGTTATTTGATTAACTGTATTAACAAAATTACGGTGGTATATCCTGAATTTTGTCACTATAAAGCCAACTCAAAGCAAACTGACGAAAACTCCGCGGGATGGCACTTAAAATGACATTAGCATAACATTTGTAATTTATGAATGCTTTAAAACAACTTGATAATATTTAACATAGGTATTACACATAGTTATTTTAATATTTCTTTTGTTGTAGTTTTGACGTAAGAGGTAGAAACTTCAAGGATGCCAAACTGTGGTCATCGCCCAGCGTCTTTGGCAACCGCGCCTACTTTCGACCTTCGACCAATCCGGCCACACTTGTGATAGACAACATTCAATTGTCGGACGAGGGCGTGTACAGGTGTAGGGTGGACTTTAGGAACTCGCCTACTAGAAATAGCAAGGTCAATTTTACTGTGATTGGTAAGTAGGTTATGAGTAACTAGATACAACAACTATCCAGGACACTTATTCTTGACGGCTCGTGCGGTGAGGTGAGTTCATTTCTCCGTGTAAATAGATGGTGAAAATAAGCTCACCTTACCTCACGGGCCGTCAATAATAAGCGTCCAGGTTGATAGCTCCCCCCCCCAATGCTGCTAGCAGTTGGGAAATATGAAGGTTCAGTTGGAAAATTTAGGTACATTTTACAAAATATTTTGTGTTTCTAATTTCTTCAAACAACAAGAAAAAAAATCACAAAGTTTCACATAACTTGGGAATCGCTTTTATTATTAGTTGGGAAAATGGTCTTCATCGTCCCCCCCCCAATCAAACTCGGGTGGTCTACATATGTGTACAATATTGCTGAATTTAAACTTTAGTAGATGTATACTGAACTAATTTTTATAGGAACAATTATTAAGGGGCCCACAGACTGCGTTTTTGTTCGACGAGCAAATCTGGTTTAGCAAAAACGACGCAAAACCGAAGTATATGTGTGAAAAATTGTTGGTTTTGCTGGCGTACAAAACCGATGATTTGTTCATCGGAGATGTTCGATATATATATTTAAAGTAATAATAAAACTAAACCGAGGTCTGTGCGCAACTCGCATCCGTCGGTTTTGCTCGACCAGATTTGCTCGTAGAAAAACACCGTCCAACAAAAATGCACTTGGGCCTCTTTAGAAAAACGAGGTAGGTATTTTATTGTTTTGGAATGAATTTAGTAAAAATGCTGTCTATGTACAAGCAGCAAGGCATTCAATAAAGCGGGATAATGGAGTCAAAAACCTGTCAAAAATTGTGATAATTTTCTTTTTTGATCCCTTGTTTATCATATAATTTGCTATATGTTATGTCTTTTGGGTATATAGAGACTAGTTTTCCAATTGATTTTAATGAAATTTGGTATACCTATTTACTTACTTACGTAGGTCCACTGATAGAAAGATTTAGTTGTCACAATCAAACACTCTTATGGATATGACTAAGCAAATATTTACCTACCAAAAAGTGAAACAAAAAATATCAACCTTATACCTAGTAAAAATTTTTACCTACGACCAACGAATAATACTAATTTTACGACCATCTCCAAACAATTTGAATGTCTCATTTACGGCCCCAAGATAATAATAAAGCTTAGACGTACACCGCAAGATGGCGTGACAAGCGATGAAACTCTTTATAAGAGCACTAATTGACGCCAAAATGTGAATTATTTTTCTACATTTTTAGGACAGTAAATATTTATTAAACCTAACCAAAAGTAGGTCCCGTTAAGTTGACATATTACGCATTTTTAAGAAAAAAACTTTGTTTTTAAAAAGATATACGAAAATTTCCTTAGTAACCTTATTTGTTTTGACGTTTTAGATAAAACGTCATTAAAACTTCAGGTTATGAAGGTTGTTGACTTAAGGCTATAGTTTCTCCCCAGATTTTAAGTAAAAAAAGTACAACTGGCAACGCCTTGTTCTTTAATTTCTTAATATTTTGTCAGAGTGCTCAGGGAAAACTAAACATCAGAATTAGCTGAAATTTTACAGGGGTGATCATTTTTAAATGCTTAATAAAAATATATGAAGCATTTTTCAAAATTCTCAATTATTTTTTCTTTAAAATAAAAGCTCTGGTGCTTTTATCTATCCCAAAAGCCTAAAAATAATTGCGGTTTAGAACAAACCCACAATTTCCTCTGGATTACATTTTTCCTTTTTATATTTCCTTGCTTTCGCGAAAATAAAAACTAAGTTTCCTTTTTTCTAAAAGCATGTGCACTCCGGAAAAGAAAACCGATCAGTCAATCACACTTCATTGAATTTGGAAGACACACGCAGTTCAAGTGTTGGCCGATAGACCGCAGAATTTATACGATTCCATGGTAACTGCAGGTGTTTTGTCAACAAACTTTAAATCGGGCCGCAGTGGGACAGTAGCGTACTTTTACGTTTTGTGACAGAAGACCATTCGAGGTTATATTTATCTTTCAAAAATGTGTTTTCGAAAACATTATTCTAAAACAAATATGAAACCACTCCGCGTGTCCAGTCGCCCGGCGAAAAAGGTCCTGCGCGGGAATTACCCCGAGTCTATCAAAGAACCAAGAGAACTTTACTGGCTCGCTGGGATTACTAGGAATTTTTTTAAAATTTCAATTATTGCGGCATAGTTATGTGCAATTGTACTAGTGAAATCTTGGAGTATAAAGGATAGATTTTAGAACCTCAGTTTCAAAAACACACGGATACTTAAGTACTAATAAAACAGGTTAGTAATGCTCCATTTAGAGGTTGGAAAGACTCTTGCTAGTCGTTGACGATCCTGTTTAAAATTGAATACGATTATTTCGTCTAGCGCCAGTAGCAGATTTTTAAATCTGCATGCTTTTAAGTTAACCTGTTTCCAATTAAATTATAAATGCACCTGTAATTGCAACCTTAAATATTACAGCCAGTTACTTTAGTATTTTACTTGGTTTTCTAGGGGCGCAGAACGCGAAAAGTCAAAATAATTTTTGACCCGGTGCAAAAAAATCTCTTGTATCCCACTGTGGACTAACATAATGAAAGTCTCCGCGTTGCCATTTGCAAAAAAATCAGGTTGACATAGCTAAATTGATTTCCCGTACAGTGTTGCTAAAAACAATTCCCCAGATTGTAACTACGACCTTAAGAATGTTCGAGTTTGATATTTTTAATAATTTCTGATATTTATGATGACATTTTCATTGGTCGTAGGTAAAGTATAGTGCACTAACTCGCATGTTGTGGTCATTACACGCTTAGATAAATTAAGACACTCGCCTGCAGCTCGCGTCCCAAACTTTATCTTCGCGTTTAATGACCATCATAACCTGCTTGTTATGTAAACTACTATTAAATTCTATTTTTCAAGAAAAAACATTTAAAATACTGGTGAAAAACTCATAACGGCCTCTCTGTGTCTTAATGAAGACTATCCGTATCGTCAAAGCAAAGTTTTGAGAAATATTGAAGTTCATTTAAAAACTTCTTTTACTGTGCTTGCCCAGAGAGTAAAAGAGTTAGTGTTGCGGAAGATCAAAGACACTCTGGCTCTGTGAACAATTTGATAACTTTTTTACTATTCGTCTCTTTTTAAAAAGATTATTATAAAGAACACTGCGAAGCTGTCCTCTTTCAAAAAGGAATAAGGACCTCTTAATGTGGATTCTTTACTAAAATTAAGCACTTAATTGAGATACTTACTTCGAAAAAGATCCCGTTTAAAGGATTTAAGAAACGTATTATGCGCGGAGAAAAGAGATTTCAATAAGAAAATTTTTTTAATTTGTTTGGAAAAAATGGCCCGTCAAAAAGAATGTTAAAGTCGCGAATAAAATATCACCTTGTAACTTTTTAACCGATTTCAAAAAGACAGTGTTATATTTTAACGTGAACTTTTTTTAGGTGTATGTTTAGGAAATTTGCATAGTTACCTTTTTATTTGATTACGGTTTTCGGTCTCGTTTTATTGAAAGCATAGCTGAGGACCCGCAGCTTTGCCTGCGGTATTACTCATTTTTTCCTGTTTTTCTTGCCTGACGTACTCAGGGGGAGGTGGGTTTGGGGTAAAAATCTCCGCCCGAGAAGCCTGGCTATTGGCACAATCAAATAACAGCAGAAATAAAATATACAGGGTAATTCACGACAAAATCAAAATATTTTAATGGTAAGCCAGGGGCAACTCATATCCAATGCAAAGTTTTTTTTGAGTCTTTTTGTCAAATATACAGTGTGATTTATGAAAATATTGCAAAAATAGAAACGGACATATCTCGGAAACCAAGACGTATTTACTTTAAATTTGGCACACATAAGGAGCCCTAAAAGCCATTTCTACAAATGTATAAAAAATATAAAATTCCAGGTCCGGACCAAAAAAAAAGTGTTATATATTTTTGTTAAAAACAACACCCTATATACTGCAATTTGCAAACTTTGGTATTACCACGCAAAAGCTAAAGAATGGTGCTATAATACCCTTAGAGTGTATTTAATGCATTAAGTCTCAGTTTTTTATTAAAAAAAACAATATCACTTTTTAAGTGACGAAAAACGTATTTTTAGGTTAAAACTAATTTAGTCAAAAATAAATCAACACCCATCCTACCCAAGCAAAAAACAGGCTGTACAGGGTCGAATTAATATTTTTTAAATTATACGAACACATAATTTTATTTATTAATAAACCCTACTTTAATTTGTAATTCGTTTCCGGAATTGATTTTAAGTCGTAGTCAAATCATTAAAATTTCAGGCCCGGACTAATACATATTTCGTTTTATTTTTCCTTATTGGAAAACAACATTTTTTTGTACTTAATTTGGAGATTTTGGTATAAATATTTTTTTAAATTATCATCTATAAAACCGTCCCAAGATGACAACCAGGGCATTATGTACAGGGTAATCTACCATAAATGCCACCGCTATTTTTCTCTGTTATTATTAATCTTTGGACGATTCTGTAGATAATGATCAATTTAAAAAAATACTTACAGCAACATCCTTTGCCTTGCATCTTGTGACATCAAAATCTCCAAATAAAGTAGAAAAATATTAGTGCTAGAAAGTACGGATTTGATTTTTTTAAATTCATTTTTGAGTGTGCCAGTATGGCACTGTCCACTGCGACCACTGTTGGGTCTATTGTGGCTCAGAGTGTAAATATTACCCAAAAGTCTTCTTATAAGATTAAAATCTCTGAAAGCCACAGCTTTCGAGATATTTTCATTTCCTTTCAACATAAAATAATTGATTGTATGGTGGACCATCCGTGATTTCTAGCACCAATTTTGTTTTTCATCGATTAAGGTGTTTGGAACCTTAGTAACTCATTTTTGATAAAATTAAGAAAAGTCAAAATTTCACGATTTTAATAGTCCCCCATTTGGCATGGTGGAATAAAAATGTTGTTTTCCAATAAGGACAAATAAAATCAAATAAATATTAGTCCGGGCTTCAAATTTTAATAATTTGACTACGACTTCAGACCAGCTCCGAAAACGGATGTCAAATTAAGATAGAGTTTATTAATAATTTAAAAGTATGTGTTTGTATATTTTATAGAAATAAATTAAAAAATATTAATCAGGCCCTGTACCTGCCTGTTTTTTTGCTTGGATAGGATTGGATTACGCTTAAATTAATGTTAACCTAAAAATACGTTTTTAGTAATTTAAAACGTGATATCGTTTGCAACATTAATATCACAGGATGGGAATTTGGATTATTTATTTTTTTTATTAAAAAACTGAGACTCAACGCGTTAAATACAATCTAAGGGTATTTAAACACCATCCTAGAGATTTTATGTGGTAATACCAAAATTTGCAAATTGCAGTAAAAAAAAATATATTATACTAAATTTTGTTTAGTCCGAACCTGGAATTTTATTCTTTTATACATTTCTAGAAGTGGCTTTTGGTGCTCCTTATGTGTGTCAAATTTAAAGTAAATACTTTTATCGGTTTTCGAGATATGTCCGTTTTTATTTTTGCCATATTTTCATAAATAAATAGTATATTTGATAAAAAGACTAAAAAAAAAATTATCATTGGATATGAGTTTCCCCCCTCCTGTAATACTTACCATTAAAATATTTGCATTTTGTCGTGAATCACCATGTATAGAGAATAATATACAAAAGCCTGGACTTTAATTTTTAACAAAGACTTTAAAAAATCATAAATTTCAAAAAATTTTGCCTGCGGCGCTATATCACCTGTTTGATTTTTTATTTATTTTCAATTTGGATCACCATAAAATTAGTCTTTTCAATATAATTTTATCAAAATATTTTTGCCTGCGGTTTTTTCGCTTGCAGCACATTTTACCATTTTTACAAACAAAGTAAGGGTAAATAACCAACTCAATTTCCCAAAACCCCATCAATATTTTGGTTTAATTTTAAGTCAAAAATTGCATATTAAGTGAAATTTTCTTTAAAAAAAATAATTTTCCCGCTCTACATTTGAACCCGCTTATAAGAACCTGATTTTTGTATCAATTATGAGATTTTTTATCTCCAATTAAGTTTTTTTTATTATTTATCCCTCCCCCCAAAGCCAATTTCTGTGTGCGCAACTGCTATAAAGCCTGTCTAGGAATCCAAGAAATGCAGCAGTCCCATCAAAATCGGTCCATTATATTTTGCGTATTGCTGGAACAAATAATAGACAAACAGGTATTGGTATCTAAGTATATGGTTTGGTTAGAAGATCTCACCGAAAACTAAAAAAAATATTTAATGCACAGATATGGTCTATCTAGAGATTAATTATATGTATAGTTATATATAGTAAAAGATATATGTATTAAAACATATTTTTGGTCAAACTAACAAAGCCTCAAGTTCCGCGTAAAGTTACAATTTTTTTTTTAAATACTCCAAAAGGTATAAAATAAATTTTATATATATGTATAAAACTACTTTTTTTAAAGTCGGTTACAAAATACCATCAATAATATACTCTTCTTCTGTATATTCTATACTTTTTATAAAATCAGCCTTTAGCAGGTTCACATTTTTGGTTTTTAACTTGTTTTGTATTTGTTTAAATGTCTTTTAACTGTGAAGTCCAAAAAAAAAAACTGTTTATTTTTTAAAATTTTTGTTAAAATCTGTAAGAGACCACTGGAAAATAACCCAAATGTAAGTAACCACTTCATTAACCGCCTTAATTTATACATTTAAAATAGTCTTTTAAATTTCTTTTGTCATATATATATTCTTTGTAACGTGCGTTCTTTTTTCTTCGTTTTTCAATTTTACTACTGTTTATATCCTTCGGAAGGGGAAAAAAAATTAAATAAATTAATTAGCACTGCCATATACAAACAAACAATGACTTTTAAATTAACAGGTTAAACTAGCTTCTTTCATTTTTTTTGTATTTTATTTTAGAAACCCCGAAGATGATGTAAAATATATAGAAACGTCGGTAAATTTGAATTTGTTTTTCACTCTCCTGACCTTAAACCCACAAAACTGCACAGAAAATTATAATTTCTGCCAACTAGTTTAACTATCATTTGATTTACTCTTTATGAACCCCGGATCGTAATCGATCACGTAAACCCTCTTTCTTAAGGATAAAAAAGGAGAAGAAATGACAAGGCTAACAAGAAATAAAAATGTGCTAAGCGAATTTGATTTGTTCTGCTCGCAGGGTAGCGCGTTCGGCAAAACGAATACCAAAAGTCGTCGGTCAGCGTGCCGGTGAGCGAGCTGCTCGCTATTCGTTTCGCTTAGGGACTTCAAAACGTTACGAGAATACCGGTTCAACTCACTCACTGACCGACGACTTTTTGTATTCATTTTACCGAGCGCGCTGTCCTGTAAGCCAAGAGAATCAAATTCGCTTAGCACATCTTGACATCACCACATTATGTATTTTTATCTCTTGTTAGCCCTTTTGTTCCTTTTCTTTTTTCATGTGTGAGCAAGAGGGCCTTAAGTGATCGATTTAGATCCGAAGTTCAGAAAGGGTAAAGCAAATGATGGTTAAACTAATGCTGGTTTTCTATGGATTCAGCGTTCTTCCACTTGCACAAATGTTGATCCTTTAAAAAATTGCATTTTCACTTGATGCTTCGGTTTAGCCCAGTTAAACTAGTAAAACCCGCCCTTTAAGCCCGTGATATAAAGTAAGTAGCACGTTCCAGAGATAAGTCGGGCACCGGCAAAATGCAAGTCGTACATGTATAGCAGGACCAACTTTCGGGAAGCACGTAAAAACGTGTGTCCAGTCTTGGTATAGTACGACCATAGATCTAAGAGACTCATTATAAATACTAATCCCTTACAATAATAATCACCTATTGTTCGGGGTGTGAAAGTCAATAAAAAAAAGCTGTAAAAATGCTACCATTTCTGAGGATTACAGGTGCGGATTTAAAAATGTGTAATTATTTCTTAATAAGTACACGTTTTTGGCCGAATTAAAATTTATCAACTTTATGACTAATTACGAAACGTTATAACATTAGGGTTTGATTACGTTACAAACTAATTTTTTTAAAATAATTAGGACAGGCTTAACATACCAAGCTGATTTGTAGTTTTGAAAATCATATAGCAGTTGGTGTTTGGTTACAAAAGAAGTTATTTGTTGTTAATTGTGATTGTATGAAAAATGTTTCGTCGGTGTGAGGAACAACCGAGTACGTCACGTGAAGATACGGGGAATAATGGCGTTACAAGAGAAATAAGTGATAACAAAACAATTTAAACGCGATAGTTTATCACTTGATACAAAAAAAGTGATATTTAACGTTTATACCACCCTTCTTGAAAGTGGGTTATCAAAATTTGGTGCAGTGAAGGAAGCGGCAGCTTTAACACGAAGATCGGTAAAAACAGTGTGGCGTGTAGTAAATAAACCGATAGTTGGGAGAAGAAAAAGGAAGGATTCTCATACTTCCAAGAAATTGGACATGGGTGATGTGGATATCATTCGTAGAAAAATATATTAAATGTATAGGGAACAAATGATTCCTACTTTACAAACAATAATTCAAAGATTAAAAAAAGATGATACAAGAATACAGTGTTGCTGTGAGACACTGAGAAAATGTATTTTAAAAAACGGTTTTAAACGGCAACTGATTATGAAATTGGCCCGTTTAAAATAATGGAGGATGAAATATTTATTTGCAATACACGAGTATTGAGAAAGTAACATGGATATCTTATCTCGACGAAACTTGGTTTGACACCCATGAAGCTCCAGATAAAGGTTGGGTAGATTCGTCTGGTCACTTCACAACTAAAGCTCCATCAAATAAAGGAAAGCGTATCACAATAATTCATGCTGGAACAAAAAATGGGTTTATACCAAATGCGTTGGTCTTATCAGCCAAAAATAAAAAGGATTGCCATACTGACTACCACGATGATACCATAGCGGAATTATTTGAAGACTGGTTCAAGAATAAACTGTTACCCAATATACATTTATATTATATAATAATATTTATATATATATATATATATATATAGTTAAATGATCACCACCAGAAAATCACTTTTAAAAAAACTTTATTTATTACTACGGCTTACAACTATGTAGCTCTTGCTACTTCTAAACCTAAGAACAGACTGACTGGTATATCTATACGACTATATCCTGAAAGAAAAAGTGCGTTTGTTTTTATATTAAGATGTTTACATTAGAAAGGTTAATGCTTAATGTTAAAATAATGATTAGAACGTTTACTTTCAAAAACATATCAGTGAATGTGTAATTATCTACTTATGGGTAAAGAATGTGGAGACGTAACATCTCCCTCCTTAGAAAAGTTCATGTCCTCATGAACATATTTCTTAACTTTTTCAAAAGTTACAAAATTTTCTACATGTTGTGAAAGTTTTGTATAAATTCTTTTCCTAATTAGAAAAATAGCACATATTATACAAAGGCTTATTATGCTTAAAATAATAACTGTAACCAAATAGGAGGAATGATGTGCAAACCTATTTTCAAGAAAAATGGGTTCACTTAGATCCCGTGAAATAAGTTCTGGGCTTTTTATGTGTTCAAGTTTTAAATTAATTGTAGAGTTGATTGGCAAAATGCTAGTATTAAGTGTTGTGCTAAAATCAATTAAATTATCTTTTGTAAGAAATTTTTGATTTTTATAGATAATTTCGCAATTGCTATTTAGTAAAGCGCATTTGGGAATTTTGAATTTCTTAAATTGTTGACAATTCTCAAAAACTTCATGAGTTTGTTTAGAGCATAATAAAAGATTATTTGTGAAAGTTAAAAGAGAAATTTCAAAATTGTTTTGAACTTGTACTGATGTGCAATTTTTAAGTGTGCAGTTTGACTGTATATTTGAATAGCAAATCCATTTTCTTGAAATTTCAATACAATTTGAATACCAAGAGGAACAATAGTATTTGCTAGGTATAATTAACAATTGATTTTGCTCGTTTGGCAGAGGATAAATAAATTCTAGATTACATTTTTGGTTAGTGAATATAGGTATCTTAAGAACTAATACAATCATATCGTCGTAAAATACAATTCCTGACTTACATACTAAGGTTAGTTCCGAAAGATGCTGCAAGGACCATAAGGTTTTATCATCATAATGGTGTTGCAAAAATGACCAAAGTTCAGTAATTTGTTGAGTTGAAAATAATTCGAGATTAACAGTTTCTAAATGGGCAAAAGAAATAGTTCGCAATATTTTTTCCAAATAATTATGCAAATTTTCCAATTGTGTTTGTTGATTAAGAAGGCTAAATAATAGTTGAATCTCTGTGTTCACTATCTCAAATTCGTTGTGTATTTGTAAGGTGTTAACATTAATTGATTGAATAGCACGGCTAAGTGTGTGAGTAATATTTCCTGCATATGAAGAGAAATCATTAATTTTTTGAATTATTTTGTATTCGTTGCTTTTTAAAATGTTCATGTTTTTGTTTATTAGTTCTAGGTCTTCGTTATCTAAGTTGCCTGTGATAAATTTTACGCCTGAACCAAGAAAGTTAAAAAGTCCTCTTTTGTATCTTTCGTTTTTGTTAACTGACGTAATACGCGAGTATATGTCATAGCTGTCATATAAAAGGTTGTTAAGATGATTTAGTTTGTTATGAAAAATAGTATTGTTTAATTTTTGAGATATGATTGATTTTAATATTACTTCGTTTGTAACTGTTAGTTGGGCTATAGTAAACTTAATTTGTGTAAGATTAAAATAAATAAATGTCTTATGATTATGATCAAAAACTAAGGCTTGATCGATTTTTTCATTGTAATACCCTGTAGTAGGAACTTCATGTACTTGAAGGGCCTGGTTGAGGGTTGTCAGAAGGGTCAGGAGGCTCCTGTAATGAAACATCTTTTTTAGGTTTCTTTCTTATTCTTTTAATATTTCTGACATGAATTTTCGCTTTTTGCCTGTTTGGTGTTTTTCCAGTTAAAGTGTTATTTTTTATTTTAGTAATTTTTAAGGGAATGTATTTGGGGTTAATTTTACTTGGTTTCGTTTGTTTTTTATAAACAATTTGTTCTTGAGCCAATTCTAATGTCTCATTAGGTTTATTATTTCTTTTCTCTGTATTTTCTTGTTGTTTTCGAAGGGTATTTTGGTACTCTTCGTTTATAAAGGGTAAAACTTCGTTTTTCCGTTTTTCATTATATTGCTCGTAAAGAGTTAAGTCATGGTTAATTATGGGTTCATTCATGTAGGGTCCATAAATTAGATTAAAAGGTGTAAAACCAGTGGTTGAATGTTTGCTTTGATTGTATATCAAGATGGCTGATGTCATTAAGTTTGGTATTGGTTCGTGAGGGTTTTGCAATTTTAATATTCTTAATTTTTCAACAAGAGTAGAATGTAGTCTTTCAACTAAGCTGTTTGAGGTAGGGTTGTAGGGGGTAGTAAAATGTATCTCAATGTTAAAAAGTTTACAATATTCTTGTACTGTCTTATTTTTGAATTCTAAACCAGAATCAGCTACTATTTTTTCTGGAGTATTATGGTGCGAAAAATAATGTCTAAGTTTATTTAAGACAGAAATTCCATTTTTGTCTTGAATGTGATAAGCCTGAGCATATTTTGAAAATGAGTCAATTATTGTTAAAAAGTTGCAGCTTTGAGTGGAAAAGGTATCTAGGAAAATAGTTTTAAATGGTTTTTCGCTTAGTAGGGGTCCTTGGTAAGATATGTGGTAGGGATTTCTTTCGTATTTTGATTGTAAACAAATATCACATTGATTTATGTATTCCTGAATAGTATCTCGCATTTTTGGCCAGTAATATTTTTCTTTAAGTGTTTGATAAGTTTCATTTATGCCATTATGATTTTTAGTGTGATAATTTTCAATTTTTTGTTTTTGTTGTTCTGTGTTAATGATGTCTTCAAGGTATTTAGTGGCAAAAATTAATTTAGCTGTAGGGTTTAACTGACAATTTACGATATCTTGAAACTTTTGTTTTAGATCTTCTTTGGGGATAAATACTACGAAGGTAGTGTCGGGTCGTATAATTTCTAATAAAATTTTGTTTAAGTGCTCTAGTTCCCTTTCTTTTTGGACACGACAAGAATAATGATTTTTATTAAAGGGTTTAGAGTGGTAACAATAATAATTTTTTCCATAATCGATAACTAAGCGATTTTGTGCAAAATTTAAAGGACTTTCAGAAATCGGTAAATATTTTCCGGTGTTGTCTTGATTTGAATGGACAGTTATGTCTGATTGGTTATCTTCGTTTAATTCAGGAAGTATAAAATCATCGGGATTGGCAACATCGTCACCTATGTTGGGAGCAATTGATTCGGTTTCGTCATTGTTTATTTCGATTCTAGAAAGCGCGTCAGCAACAAGATTTTCTTTTCCCTTTTTATATTTTATTTCAAAATTAAATTCTTCTAATTTTAATTTCCATCTAATTAAACGCGAATTTGGTTCTTTTATTTTCGAGAGCCAAACAAGGGGGCTATGATCAGTTTCAACAATAAATTTTTGTCCGTAGAGATAGGGTCTAAAATGTTTGGTTGAATCGATAATGGCTAAGAGCTCTTTTTCAATTGTGGAATAATTGCGTTCGGCGGTGTTAAGTGTTCGAGAATAGTAAGCAATCGGTTTTTCATTTTGAGATAAGACGCTACCTATGGCAACGTTGGAAGCATCGGTCGTTAATTTAAAAGGTTTTGAATAGTCAGGGTACTGGAGTACGGGAGAGTTCGTAATTAGTTCTTTGCATTTTTCGAAAGCTTCTAGGTATTGGGGATCATTAAGGTTTATTTTCGTATCTTTTCGTAGACATTTTGTAAATGGTATTGTTATTTTTGCAAAATTTCTAATAAATTTTCGGTAATAACCAATTAATCCGAGAAAAGATTTAATTTCGGTTCTTGTTTTGGGCAATGGATATTTGGTTATAGCTTCGATTTTATTGGGGTTTGGTTTAATTCCTTCGGGTGTGATTATGTGTCCTAAAAATTGAACTTCTTGTTGCAAAAATTCAGATTTATCAAGTTGTACCTTAAGATTTACGTCACGGAATTTTTGAAATATTTTTCTTAAGTGAACTAAATGTTCTTCAAGGGATTTTGAAAATATAACGACGTCATCCATGTAAACAAAACAAAATTTGTAAAGGTAATCGCGTAAAATCTCATCCATCATGCGTTGAAATGTAGCCGGGGCATTTTTTAAACCAAAAGGCATTCTTAAGTATTCAAAATGACCATGATTAACAGTAAAAGCAGTTTTTTCTATTGATTGGGGATCAACTTCAATTTGATGGAATCCTTGGGCTAAATCAAGGGTTGTAAAATATCTGCATTTGCCTAAATTATCTAAGATTTCGTCAATTCGGGGTAAAGGATATTTGTCTTCAACTGTTTGTGTATTTAATTGTCGATAGTCTATGACCATTCGATATTTTTTTATGCCAGATGCGTCAGTTTTTTTTGGTACAATCCATACAGGGGCTGAATAAGGGGAAATAGAGGGTCGTATTATTTTATTATCGAGTAATTTTTGTATTTGTTTCTGTATTTCTATATTCATTGTAGGTGGGTGTCTAAAAGATTTTACGTAAATAGGGCGATCGTTGGTGGTCCTAATAAAATGTTTAATCTGATTTGTAAATGTTAGATCAGAATTTTCTGAATACATGACATCATAAAATTCTTTGCACAATTTGGTGATATGGATTTTTTCTAGTTCTGACAAATGATTTAATCTTAACTGTTGGATTACTTCATTTTTTTGGAAAGATTTTGGCGGATTTTTAAGTTCAAAATGTTCTTGGGGAATTACATGCATTCGTTCAAGAAAATTTACTTCAATTTCTGAATGGGGTTTTGGTAAATGGCAAAGGCCATTTTGCACTTTGATTAGAGTGTCGGGAATTATATAATCTCCGATTTGAAAAGATGGGAGAATTGCATCGCCATTATAATAGTCAACAGGAATAGTTAATAAATTATTGTAGTTTCTTATAGATTTTTCAAGGGGTTGATTATACATATTAGCAAAGGGGATTTTTATATTATTTATTATTAAGTTTTTTTCTTGGTAATTTACTATGGCTTTTAAGTCTTCTAAATCGCTAGTTCCTATAAGGGCGTCAAAATGTTTATGCCAATCCAAGATTCTCATTTTAAAATTTTTCTTTATTCCAAAGTCAGATAAGAGTTGCAAATTTAGATTTTTGTTTGCTTCGAATTTTTGTTGGCATGCTATTACTTGAAAGGGTTCTTCAAAAATTTGATTTTGATAAAGGCTTGCAATTTTTGGAGTTATTATTGAGTCGGATGCTCCAGAGTCTATTAAAACTGTAATTTGTTTTTGCGGTAAATAAAGATAAGGAAGTTCTGTTTTTAAACAAATGTTATTTAAGTCAATGGTGGATCGTGAGGCAGGTTGGAAAAATTTTGTATTTCGTCTGATTGAGGTTCGTTTTGGATTTCGTAAAAATTTGGGTATAATTCATTTTGTGTTGAGAAACTGTCTTCTAAATTTTCTTGTGAAAAGTTTTGGTTTTCGTACTGGTAATTTTCAAAATTTTCACATGTAGGGAAGGAAAGATTATTATCTTGTACTTCAATATTATGCATTTGACGTTGTCGATTTGTTAGAATAGTGGATGTGGACATAGGTTGTGGGGTGTCTCTCGCTGGAATTGCATTTCTGGGGTGAAAAACATTTTGGGGTTTGCCGAAAACTTGTGCATTAGTAGGGAATTGTCTGGGAGGTAATTGTCGGGGTTGAATTGGTATTGGTTGAGATTTCCATACATTATTGTTATTATTTTGTTGCGGAAACTGTTGGGGTCTAACATTTGGGTTTAGTTGTTGTGCAAATGTAGGTCTGGGTAAGAATTGTGAAAATGATGGTTGCTGGAAAAATGATGGTTGGTTTTGCTGAAATCTGTGTGGTACATTAAGTTTTGCAGGTTGTATAACGTTTTGATTGTGGTTTTTAATTAATGGGGTGTGTTGAGTTGTAAATCTAAGTTGTGATTCGAGTAAATTAAATTCGGTTAAGAGTGTGTACACCGAATCGAGAGTAGTTGGTTTTTGTTGAATAAGAATATTTTGTAAATTTGGTGGTACATTTGCCATAAAAGTTATTACTGCTTGATAACTTGTTTGAGAAATAAAAGCTGTTTTAATGTTTTCGTCGCTAACTTCAGCATGGATTTTTAAATGAACTCGGTTTAAAAATGATTTTAGTCTACCGAAAAAGTCCATGTTATTTTCGTTTTTAAGTTTAGAAAAATAATTTATTTCCTGCATGAGAACTTGATAAGAGATGGGATCTCCGTATTTTTCTCTGAGAGCAGTTTTAATTGTTGGCCAGGTGGTCAGGTCTGGTCGTGAAAGTAAAAAGTCTTGCGCATCTTTTACAATTCGCGAGCCTATGCAATATTCTGTTAATTCTGAGTGTTGTACTTTAAACTTATTATAAAACCTATCTATTTTTAAAATAAAAGACTCTAAATGTTCCGGTTTTCCGTCAAATGTTGGGAGGTATGAGGCTAATAATTTAAATTCTTCCATTTTTGTACTCTTACAAACTACTTGATTATTATTTGAAGGGGTTTCTAGTTTTAATTGAGTTAGAAAACTTGCTAAATTTTCAATATTTTCATCAGTCATGAAAAATTGTTTTCTTAATAACTACCTAATCTAAGAAGTTTTTTTAACGAATAATCAGCAAAAAACTTACAGGAAGAGCAACGGGCTTCCGATAAAGATCTTCATGTGGTTTTCTCCGCAAAAGGTAAGCGTAGGCTGTATTCTTCGTGTCTTCTGGTGCGTCGGGTTCGTTGAGGAAAATTGGCCTATTTTTCCTCTGGAAAATGGGAAACAGCGTGGGATCCGTCACAATGGTTGCCCAATAAAGGAGGATCGTTTTCACTACTGCGGTCTCTTGATGAACCAGTTCCCGTAGGATAGCTACTAAAGGCTTGAGAACCACACTCTTGCAATGGTATCCCAATAAAGAAGAGCTGTAGCTATCCTGTTCGCAGCGCCAGTTAAATGATCACCACCAGAAAATCACTTTTAAAAAAACTTTATTTATTACTACGGCTTACAACTATGTAGCTCTTGCTACTTCTAAACCTAAGAACAGACTGACTGGTATATCTATACGACTATATCCTGAAAGAAAAAGTGCGTTTGTTTTTATATTAAGATGTTTACATTAGAAAGGTTAATGCTTAATGTTAAAATAATGATTAGAACGTTTACTTTCAAAAACATATCAGTGAATGTGTAATTATCTACTTATGGGTAAAGAATGTGGAGACGTAACAATATATTGTGATGGATAATGCGAGCTACCACAGTAGAAGGCTAAATAAAGTTCCGTGTTCAAATGACACAAAACTTACCAGTCAAGGGAAAATTGCGTAGCTCATGTTCACAAAATAGAAAAATCATATGTAAATATAGATCTGGTACCCAGAGAAAAATTATCATAAACTTTAATGACAACAGTGACAGTGAAACTGACTTAACTTAAAATTTGTTAATTTTTTTACTATCCCGTATTTTTTTGTACGATATATGTATGTACCAGTTAAAATCAAATTTTATAAATTTAACCTATGTTTGTGTTTTTTATTCTATCATCTATTAGATTAAAATAATTTTTTCATTATATTATATTATTAGATTAAAATAATTTTTTCATTTAAAAAAAAAATTGTTAGAACGAACCGTCAATAAAACATATTATCTTCTTCATCTTTAAGGTGATCCGTGGTAGAAATTCACTGATCTATTACAACACTAAGCGCGTCCATGCTTCCATTCGAAGACCCGCTGAGTCGCAATAAATGATGATGATGCACGGACAAAACCGGAGTTAACTACTACATCTCTTTTGAAGGGCGTTACAGCGATAGAGGTGGACACATCTTGTCCTACAAATGTGTGTTTACATCACGGTTCATAGTGGCTTTTTTGCGCTGACAATCCTTAAAATGTTAAATTTTTTCTCTCAAGCAGCATTTTTAGTGATGTATTTTTGCACATTTAGTGCATTTCAAGTGATATTTTTGTAACAACACCGGAAAGATAAACATTACCCCAAATAATTATAAAACTCAAGTAACCTAAGGAGAAACGAAGCTTTTTTGTTTGTTAGCCAGACAACAAATTCCAAATTATATGAATTTAATACACTTTTAATTTTTCAAAATCAGGTCCCTATATTCGTGGAATTGCCCACAGGTTGGCCTTTAGTAATGGACATATATTCTACATGATTGTAATCAAAATAAAGGCCCTCAAGCGTTTATTCCCTTTATTTCGAAGTCCCTAACGTATTAATATCATGAATGCGGGATACGGGAAGAGCCGAGACAAAGGAATGGTTTAGTTGAATTAGTACCAGATTAGCGAGAAATTATTATTGTGGTTCAAAATTTGGAAATTTCAGACCCCCCTTAATCAATGGACAAAGTTTTAGAAACTTTGTCGAACATGCATTATTCATAATCTTCCCGCAATAAAAGTTGTTCAACCTCACTTTTTACTCAAATAGAGGAAAATCTTAAATATATTGGGTATTGAATAACTACAAATATGTATTACAACTTATTGCATGACTAAAAATTTTCAGTGGAATTTACTAAGACCTAAAATAGTACCCCCACGCGTCTAAATATTTACACCTGTGGGAGGTACTAAATTTTAAAATCAATTTTTAAAAAACACAAAGTTATTGATTATTTTGTATTGTTATTACAAAATACCACTGAAAACCTGCTTTTTTTATCAAAATCTACCATATTTTAGGAGAAAATGCCCTAAAACTAATTTTTTTTGACAGGTTTCAAAATGGCAAATGGTGAATACGCCAAATATTTGGCACATAATAGCTTCATTATCTGTATTTAAGGTTATAAAGTTGGTGATTTTTTAGACAACTTCTGAGGGGGTGGTTTAAACTTATAGCCCCCAGAAAGGATTGTTTTGTAGCAATTGATAATAAGTTCGTTTATAATTTCCCTGAGTAACAGTTTTTACAAGGATTAATTTAACTTTTTTAATATCCTAAGTTGTTTATTAACCAATAAAACACCTTCAATTTTGTCCAGAAAAACGTCATATTTTTAATCCGTTTTTAGCACAAAAAATATATCTTTGAGGGCACTATGAGGCCAAACAAACATAAGTGAAGGTCACTGATTATGCACGAAAAATAAACCAAACAAAAAATGCAAAACAAAATATATTAATTTATTTACAAACTAAAATTAAAACATTGAGTTTATCTAAAAGCTCAGTCAAGAAAACTTTCCTTACTCGAAGCCCACTCATTTCAAAGCTGTAGCTTTTATCAGTAGAGGTTGGTGCAAGCCAAGGTGCAAGCAGAGTTAAGAGATCCGAACTCGCTGTTTGTTATTTGAAGGTAGCTAATATTTTGAAACTAACATTTCGACAGTGACAAAAATATAAACAAAACTTGCATTTAAGTTTTTCAATACATTTCATAAATAAAAACACCTTTTAAATAAATACAAAATTAATCTACTCCTTATTTTATTATTACCCATCTAAATCGTTGTGTAACATCAAGTATTAATTGAAAAAATTATTTAATAAGAGTAAGTTTCAATTAGAGTGACATATAATCCCAATTTTAATTTGTTTCGCACAGTGTTTACTATTTAAACCCCGCGTGGGTTTAACTGTTTTAATTTTCTTTTCTTTTAAATTGAAACGATCTTCTGCGATGCAACCAAAGATTGTGTTAAGATGATTAATTGAGATGATGATGAAAAATTTCACTTAAACTTAGGACCGTTCTAAAATAGACTAAACCCTTTTAGTAAATCACACTGTTTAACTCTTCTTCCATACTCATTTCAGTCAATTGCGTCGTGTTGATTGACTCCCTTCATTCTTCGTGTCAAGCGCGGATTTAAGACAAAGAGGGAAGGATTATTTCTTCCCCTAGACTTAAATTTTTTACAAATCACATACAAAAATGCAGGGATAAAACATCGATGATATAAAAGAAAACAAAGATATTTACAATTAGGGTTTAATTTATATTCTTTTTCAAAAAAATTTTCGTCTAACAAATTTAACGTAAACGGATAATTTAAAATCTAATTCTTATTTCCTAGCTATGTTGGGAATTTGGAACCTTTGGTTGCACTAAAACAAAGTTGTGTGTTTTACACAAACCAAAACTACACTTTTTTGCACTCGACGCACGTTTCGCTAACAACGTTAGCATCATCAGGAGCCGATAAACAATAAACTAAATTAACCAACGCTCTATTTTATATACTATCTTTTAGTGGGCGGAGACAAAACTAATAATTTGTGATTGATCACGCTTTATAATCCTATCTCTCCTCAACTAAAAAATAAAATTTACTAAACGGGATGGGTCCCATATCTTTATTTAAACTATTTCTGGAATCAATGATTTCCATACTTTCATATGCATGCTCGGCCACACTTGACTCTTCTTTTCTTCCGTATTTTAAGTGTGCTAAGTGTTCTTTAAATCGTGTTTGGCCCACATATTTTTTGTCACAATCCATGCAACTAATTTGGTAAATTCCACTTTTTTCTAGAACTGTAGTTTTATCCCTGGGATTTCCTAGTAAACTTCTTATTGTGTTACTTTTTGTAATCCTTTCGTATAATTAGGATTATAAGAAATTGATACAAACTTTGAATCGCAGGTATCTTTTTGTCTGAAAAAAGTGGAATTCCGAAAGATCTTTTGAAAAGAATGTCTATTTATCAGTTTATTTATTAAGCTTTCGTCGTAACCGTTTTCGCCAGCTATATTTCTAATCCTGTTCTTCTCTGCTTCAAATCTTTCTTTGTTTAAGGGAAAATTTACTAATCTATATGTTAAAAAGTGCAAACTTGCAAGCTTATGTTGTAAGCAATAAAAAGAGTCATTAGGAATATACCTGTTGGTGGCTGTTCCTTTTCTGTATAGGTCAAAGTCAAATTTATTTTTATTTCTTATAACTAAAGTGTCTAGAAATTGTAGTGTACCGTTGTTCTCTGTTTCATAAGTAAATTTAATTGTGGGAAATTCGTTATTTATTTTTTCCATAAAATTTTCAACATTAGTTACTTTAGTGTTGAATACTGCAAACACATCGTCTACATACCTGAACCATTTACTTATATCTGATTCAAATTTGCTCATAAAGAGGTTTGCGATAAAAGGTGATAAAGTATTACCCATTGTGGTTCCTTCTAATTGTTGGTAGTAGTTATTTTTATATTGACAGTTTTGATTCATGCAGAGTTTTGTTAATGATAGGTATTCTTAAGTCTGTTTGTCTTCTATATTGTCTTTTCTTGGTAGTTCCTCCAGCTATTGTAAGGCATTGGGGATCGGCACACTAGGGAAGAACGAACTAACATCAAACGAGATTAAAATTTTACCGTCTTGGAGTGAAATATCTTTAACTTTGTTGATAAATTCAAGGGAATTTTGAACAGAAAAACCTTTTTCTTTATAGGTAAATTTTCAAACTCGTTAGCTACCCATTTCGAAATGTTATAAGTAGGTGATCCTACACCAGAAACTATAGGTCTAACCGATTTTCCAGGCTTGTGGATTTTCGGAAGACAATACAGTTTATGAAACAGAGAACAACGGTACACTGCCATTTCTAGACACTTTAGTTATAAGAAATAAAAATAAATTGGACTTTATAACCTATACAGAACGGCCACCAACAGGTATATTCCAAATGACTCTTTTCATTGCTTAAAACTTAAGCTTGTAAGTTTGAACTTTTTAGCATATACATTAGTAAATTTCCCCTTAAACAAAGAAAGATTTGAAGCAGAAAATAATAGGATTAGGAATATAGCTGGCGAAAACCGTTACGACGAAGGCTTAATAAATAAGCTGATAAATAGACATTCTTTTCGAAAGTCCTTTCGTAATTCCACTTTTTTCAGACAAAAAGATACCTGCGACTCAAAATTTGTATCAATTCCTTATAATGCTAATTATACGAAATGATTACAAAAAGTATTTAATAACACCGGTCTTAAATTAGTATATCAATCCGGTAACACAATAAGAAGTTTACTAGGAAATCCCAAGGATAAAACTACAGTTCTAGAAAAAAGTGGAATTTACCAAATTAGTTGCGTGGATTATGACAAAAAATATGTTGGCCAAACGAGACGCTCTATTCAAACACGATTTAAAGAACACTTAGCACACGTAAAATACGGAAAAACAGAAAAGTCAAGTGTGGCCGAGCATGCTTTTGAAAACAATCATAGATTCACATTAGATAACCTAAACCTTCTAAAAAGTGTACCAGTTAAAAGACTTTTGAATGCATATGAAAGTATGGAAATCATTAAATCCAGAAATAGTTTAAATAAAGATAGGCGACCCATCCCGTCCCGAGCGTGGGTTAATTTAGTTTATTGTTTATCGTCTCCTGATGATGCTAACGTTGTTAGCGAAACGTGCGTCGAGTGCAAAAAAGTGGTTTGTGGAAAACAATCATAACTTTGTTCTTTATCTCATTTCCTAGATTTAAAGTCAGATCCGCCCTTGCTTCGTATAACATTAGTCCTCGAGAAGTTTTAGTCTTTGACTGGACTTTTGCATGAATTATAACATATTTTCTATAAACTACAGTCTGTTCCATTTTTATTTAGATAAAACCTAACCTCAATGACCACTGAACAAAACCAGGTTTTAAAATTGACAGAAATCCAAACGCGCTAGATTGTTGTTGTTGACACATTTGAAGTTTTTGGGTTAGGTTTTTTATGACAAAAATTCTTGGCGGAGAGAGTTTTTGTTTACATTTTGGCTATGGAAGACTCGCGAAAATAAAATTGTTCAAAAATACCTTACAATCGTTTCAGCAGTAAACCTAGTTTGGCTCGCATTCGTTTTATTCTAAATTTTTTGCATTTTTTGACCAGACAAGGAACTGTGGACAAACATTTTGAATTGATGCGTTTATAAAAGTGATGCTTTTATTCTTAAGATTATAGGTAAAAAAGTTAACAAAAAAAGTTTTATGGAATTTTAATAACAAAATTATCAGCACACAGATTAAAGAAAACTATGCGGCACTGACCCAATTCTGACCAACTGTGTATTTAGGGAGAAGCACAATTACCGAAGGTCAGATCGAAAATTCTCGCTGACAGTTGACATTAATTAAATTATGTAAACAGTTAAAGAGACTTTAGCACGCAAAAACTGTTTGCCCTGAATCTCATACTATATGAAATAACAATTTGGGAAAATCCGTTGATCCTTCAGAGCATAAAGGAAGTAGCGGATTTTTAAACAAAAAGACCTTATGAAAGCAAAGCATACCATAAAACCTAATATCCGAAAAACGGTATAAAAACTAGATATTTATTCAATGAAAAAATTTAACCATAAATAATATAAATGCATATTACATAAAATTAAGAATGTAACAAAAGAGCGTAACCCCTTTAACCACAAATTTAATGTTCTTCTGACAGTGCTCATAAAACACCTAATGGCAGCTATTAAGTGTTGGTTTCGGGATACCTGTAAGATATGTTTGATCATTTCTTTGGCGTAAAATACTAATCTAGCCATGTGGTAGTAGTAAAATATGGTGGCTCAATGCATGGCAACTAGTTTTTTACTTAACCCCATTCCTCTCTTTACTTGTACTATTTTCCTCCTTTTTCTATTCTTTCCTAGCCTGTCTGTTCTCTATACGAGATAAAGAACGAATTTTCATTCATTCGGGAAAATGCAGATCCTATGCATTAAGTGGGGAGCTCTTGGCACTCTATGATGTCTTTCGCTTATGTATACTCCTGACACTCTGTTATCAGGTTCCTTATCCTTAAATCATTAGAAAGTACCACTCCTTGATGACCAATGACATTGCTGGATGCATCACAAGATTCCCGAAAGCCAATTGCTTACTCTTTCATTCTATCGGAAATTGCTTTCGACCAACAGAGAAGTTTCCATCGAAATGTGAGTCGGATCATGTTTATTGGCTTTTGCGTAACTTATCACAGCTGCTGATTTCTTGGTCCTTCTTAATTTCAAGGGTCTCTTCTGCCTTTTTGCATGCAAATTATAGAGTGGTACTTGACATTCATGCGGGAAAGGAGTTTCCAATATCCATAAATATCAGAATTACCTCGGTCTAGTTCTTGATTTAAGATTTTGAGTGCTTAATAGGGTTGTTTGGTAAGTCTCTTGGACACTTTTCGTTTCCGGGAATCCCTCTGTACCCCAAAACCCACATAAGGTCAACATGGGTCCTTCTTGTGTGTGTCCAATATCTAGAATGCATCAGCACAGCTATCTAATAGAACATTAATAATATTTGGTACCTTTACCGCTTGGCTGTCGGTGCAATTGTTGTACATTTACTTAGATATGCCCCTTGATGTAAGCTTTGTATAACTCTTTTGTGCTAGCCAGAATTTTTATTTTTTCTTTCAAGAATATCGAGGGAAAATCTTGCATACGACACCCGGTCTAACCATCCAATCCACTCCCCCGACAGGCTCCGACCAGCCTGATGGCTGGCCAGAGTCACTGCACTGGAGCCATTATTGGCTTGTTGTGCATTCTTTGATTCCAGTTTAACTACTCCATTAGATTTATCCTCTGTACGAATTTGTACAGGTCCTTAATGGAGCAGTTTCTGATTTCTAGTTTCTACCACCCATATTCGGTGGCCAGAGCCTCGTCTGTTTTAGACAGGGAGCACAACCAAGAGAAAGTGAGATTGGCATTTGGATATGAGAGGCTAGATGTATTTGCATCATACTGATTGAAAACCTGTGGTACCACGCTTAGTGCGAGCATGGTCTTCAACTGTTCTGAGCAGATATGAAAAGTACGATATATTTGCATCACTAGCCCTCCCCGTGCTAGCCTACGATAGAATTTCTATTTTAGAAAACCATTCATCATTTCTTTTTTATTATGGTAATATCATTCATGTAAAGTAGATTGTATGTGACACAAAACTTGTGTCCTTATACCGTTTGCGCTGAAACTACGCGCTCTCCGATCAGCTTTGGCGGTATTTCGATTAAATTTAAATACTAAGGCAAACGAAAGGAACCTAGTACTCAAAGCCTTGTTTCGAATTTAGAAGTTTTGATTAGTTGGAGAAACTTTCGCCGCATAGACAGTGTGTGCAGTACACGCAGAGTTCGAAGATGAATTTATCAATTCAGGATTTCTCCACAGATTTCGGAAACATCAGTTTTTTAATAAGAGGGAAAAATGTTGGACAGGTTCACCACTTACAGCACGGACGAAGGTCCGGAGCTTTATTTAGAAGATTTTCAAATTAATAAATAATTTATTGGATAAAAAATAAAAATTTGACTTTAAGAAACCCTCTCCCCATAGTATTTTTATGTATTTGAAGGACTTTGCCGGTTACCTTATCACTCCCCTAGGAGCTAGCACATACCATACCGTACATTTAAAGAAACGTTTGTAATATCTATGAAAAAGCTGATCTTATTGGTGTATTTTTTTGCCATTTACTACTTATATATAAAATAAATCTCTAGAGGAAAACTATTTCGGTACATATTATAAAAAATTCTTTGCGTTGGCTTCTAACCAAATCTATCTGTTTGTCTGTCTGTCTATTTGTTCAAGCATGACGCAAACACTGCCCGACCCATTTTGATGGGAATTACAATGCTCTATTCCTTGGACTCCTGTGGAGTACGTAGCTTTTATTTCATCAAAATAGGTTCACGGGAACAAATGTTAGGACCATTTAAAGCTAGAAAAACAGGAGAAAACGGACAAAACCGCATGCAAAGCTGCAGGGTCTTCATCTAGTACATAAAATAAAGTAATGTTATTATGCTGAAAACAAGTTAAGTGGTATTCATAACACTTTGGTTGTGTTTTGTTAAAGGATTCTCGAAACCTTTTCTTATCTCCACTACCATTTGGGAACCGTGGAGTTGAAGATGTGGAGTATTAAGGTATACACCTATGTTTTTTTTGGAAAATATTACACACATTCCAAGAATTCATTAAAAAAATAGTAAAACCATATGAAAGGCGCATCAACCTCCCTTAAAAATTGTGTAGTTTGGATTATTTCGTATCAACAATCAACAGGAAGTAATTTTAATTTCTTTTCTTCATAAAACTGCAGTGTGAAAAAAAACTGCCACACCATGGTGTTAAACAGTCTTTCTAATCTTATATCGCCCTTCTGCACAGGCTATGAAAAAAGTTCAATATTTTTTGGCTTTACAGATGTCGAGGATGAAATATGTCACAGTTAGGTCGCGATTCTTCAAAAACCGTTAGAAAATCTTGCCCTTACAAAATATCTGACGATCTTTTGTCAGGACTTATTTGTTAATATTCCTTAAAATTTAGTTTCTTAATACTGTTCCAGTAGATAAAAAATATGTCACTTTTAATTTTTGTAGGCAGTTTTTGTAAAAAACCCTTTTTTTATTCAAAAATGTATTTTATTAATCTTATTTTTGTGCGTAAACAAAGCTTTAAAACTTTTAACATACAAAACCATAGATACCCATGGAATATTTTGCTGTCACTGTTCAGAAAAGGGGCGGCGGATGAAAGATCGAAAAACAAAAAGTCGAAAGACAAAAAGATGGAAAACATAAGATCAAAAATTAAAAGTTCGAAACAACAAGAGGTCGAAACTACAAAAAGTCGAAATCACAAAAGATCGAAATTACAAATGGTCGAATACCAAAAGATCGAAATTACCAAATGTCGAATGAAAAAAGGTCGACATTATAGAAAGTCGAAACTACAAAAGGTTGAAATTACAAAAGATCGAAATTACAAAAGCTCGAATATCAAAAGGTTGAAACTACAAAAGATCGAAATTGCAAAAGGTCGAATATCAAAAGGTCGAATTTACAAAAGGTTGAAATTATAAAAGATCAAACATGAAAAGGCACAAGATCAAAAATGTACAAAGGTTGAAATATTAAAACATAGTAAATTAAACCTAACCCAACTCTAATACAACCCTAACCCAACCCTATGCCGCCTTAATCCTAATCCGAACAAATTTATTAACATACCTGGATAGTTTTAAAAAGAGTCAAAATACATATTCTAAGCATTAAATGAGGAGGGGGATATAACCTCAAATCCTTGCCCTTTTTTATTTTCGACCTTTTGTTATTTAGATCTTCTGTTATTTCGACCTTTTGCAGTTTCGACCTTCTGTAATGTCGACTTTTTTGCATTCGACCTTTTGTAATTTCGATCTTTTGTATTTTCGACCTTTTGATATTCGATCTTTCGTTATTTCGATCTTTTGTAATTCCGACCTTTTATATTTTCGACCTTCTGTAATATCGAACTTTTTGCATTCGTTCTTTTTTAATTTCGATCGTTTGTATTTTCGACCTTATTTAATTTCGACCTTTGCTATTTTCTACCTTTCGACCTTTTGGTCTTTCGACCTTTTTGTCTTTCGACCTTTTTGTCTTTCGAACTTTTGTTTTTCGATATTTCGTCCGCCGCCCAGTAGAAATTTAGCTCCGCCGTAAACTAGTCCTGCAGAATGTCTTTAATATATTAAATTTACAAAATGTTAATAAAAAAATGACGCTGTTTCTCTTACAACGCTAGAATAAGTATTAAGCACGCTGTGTTTTTATTTTAAATGAGGCAATAAGTAAAAATCGCCACTTTCCAGAATTGTGACGGGTGAAATTTTCTATGGTTTCTAAAGAATTTCGACCTGACAGTCAAAATATTTGTAAAATAAAAATGTATAAAATTTAAAAAATATTAAAAAAATTAAACGCAAATACGTAGATGCCAAACTAAAATAGCTTAAACCTCAGATTAATAAAAAAAAGAGGTAAAACAGTAAACAATACTACCCCGATCAACCATCCATAGAGTTCATTTTGCCGTAAAACGCATGGTTGCCAATTCACCACCGATTTTTCTACGAGCAAAACAATTCATAAAGTTCTTGACCCTTTTTTTTATATTATATTGACAATTTTATGTATTTTCTTCAAGATAATTTTTTGGCACAACTTTGGCATCCTCAGTATCTTCATCTGGTTTAGTTGGGTATAGGACTAGCCATAGTTTTTGACGTCTGGTTCGTTTTGAGTTTAATTTATAGATATGAATTTTCTGAATAGGTCGGTCAGCTGTTTTAAAGTCTTTAATATACCCAACTAAACCTGACGAAGACGCTGAGGATACCAAAGTTTTGGTGAAAGATAATAATAAAAAATTCAAACTTTGCACGAAATAGCCATTTTTGTTTTCAATCCTCCTCATAGATATATTTTTAGACATGAACATGCAGCTAAAATTGAAACAAACAAATTTGTTGGCCTTAAAAATTTCGTAATTTACCAAAACAAAAACTTTTTAACATCCTTTATATTTGCGTAAAATTTATCTAAATTTTTTGCTTTAGAAAATATTGTTTTATTTTGATAAATAAAGTTAATACTATAAAATTTAAAAAAATATAACTGCCATTAATAGTAATTATTGTAAAACATATTTCCAGTGGTCCAACTTTGGTAAACTTTTGATCTTTTCCTCAAACTAAACTCTAACCTACAATAAACCAATTTTTTGTGGTTATGTAAGTTCTGGCAGTAATTTAATTTTTTTTTGTTTTAATTCTTCTAAATGTAAGAGAATCTGAAGTATTGCGTGGCACCCTACCAACCCAACCTTATACTTCTTGTTTTTCTCATTTATATATTTAAATTAAAATTCACTCCGCCACTGGTAATGGTGAAAGCAATTTTCGATAGTGTTGCCGTTTTATTCCTCTATCTCTTTTCTGCTCATATAATCGTTCAGAAGGGTGTCGGATTGTAAATATTAAAGGATTTCTATTTATTATACTTTTGAAAAATGATATTATTACATACAACAATACAAAATTTGTTTAACTTTCTTTCGATAAAAATTACGTAAAATAGCTAATCGTGTGATGTGACACGACTAACAAGTAAACAGTAATAATAGAAAAACCAACGTAGCTTCCGCATAGCATTGCATGCACAAAGAAACACACGTGGGACACTTTTCTCTTTCAATAAAAAGAAAATAATTGGACATGCGGCAGGTATGGAAGCAAGAATAGTAATAAAATGTTTATTTTGAGAATTTCCTCTGCAGCAAATTACGTATTCCCGTTTTCGAACTTCTACAGCTTTAGCTACTTTACAGACGCATGATGTGAAAAAGTCGTAGGTGGGTGTTAGTTATATTGGATTGGCTTTCATCAAAGCGTTAATATTAGACATACCTACATAAGGTTATTATTAGCTACAATAGACAGATTTTGATCGAGCCTATTTACAGCCCGATAACTTCGCCGACAACGATAACTTAACACTATATGACACTGACAGCTCAAAATAAGGGCGAGTTTGTAAATTCAAAATTTTATGGACAGCAGTGAAACATCGGTGCAAATATTCGGTTGATAGATGGGTTTGACATCCATCTGGCATCTAGCAGTGATGAAATATCGTTGTTCCATCGAATACAAAAAGAACACGTTGCGGTGTAAACAGCTGAGTGCCAATAACCACACTTAAACTTATAAATTCATACCTCAACTTCGGCTCGAGAAACTCGGAAATGTGACTTATAAGGACCGTATTCATAGTGGTTCCCAATGCAAGTACGTTCGCATCCTGTACTGTACCTTGTATTAACCAAAATGCATACAAAAAATATTTTGGTTTGAATAAGTTATAAAAAAACTTGTGAAAATAAATAAGCATAATGTAGAGTTATGTTTAAACCAACGACGATTTTCCACCGACTCCAATGACTTCAATGAAACGGGGTTTTGTGATAAGAGCAACCGAGGAGCAAAGCATTTGGCACACACGATTGGTGAACCAATATATGAGCATTTTAAAAGAGAAAGCTGCCCCCTCGTACTGCCCCCCCCCCCCTTTGAGTGGAGATGGCAAACAACAAGGAATCACAATATTTCGTGATTTTAGAGTAGGTTAGAGAAGGAAAAATAAAAAAGGTCCTTCTTTATTATAGTTTTAAACTCTAGAAGTAGTCCTTACCTCAAAGAATTTGTAGATACTTCAAATATATGCAAGAGTTATTTTTTTACTTACAATTCTTTACACTCAAATAATTCATTCTCATAACCTAAAAAAAAACATAGGCATTTGCCCACATAATTTTTAGGTACTTACATATAATTAGTGCAGGACTCCTTGCAATTCCTGCACAAAAGCGTACAACTCTTATTTGAGGCCTTGCAAGAACATTTTGTAGAAGAACATCCTGCCCCACAATTGCATTTTGTCAGCTCTTCTAATGCTTCATACACCACGGGCTTGGTAGTCCATATCGGCAACCAACGATCACTCGCATGCAATGTTTAAGTTGCCCCAAAAATGTCCTGCTTGAAAATATGCTCTTTGAGTATGCAAATTTAGAGCATCTGATGGTGGAGTCAGGTTCTGAAGAAGTTTGGTTTTACTGGTAAATAAGATTTTTCTATTGGTGTCAAGACTGTAGCTTTTATCTCCACTGTGTAAATGTTGGTAACATTTTTTTCCAAAGAGGCAAGATCAATTTCGATTTTTGAGTAAACTGGAAGCGAACCTTTTATAACGAAAGATGAAACACTATCTTAGCCTGTTTATCGAAAGCTCGCAAGCCTTCTTTTTTCAATGCAAAAAAATGACTAATGCATTATAAAATTACTCTGATCTGAATCAACTGTTTTGACCAAAATGAATCGTTTGCTCTGTTTTACTTGGTCGTAAGCATGTATAATAATTCGACCATCGGCTTCTTCCAGAAGTGTACTCTTCCCAACTAGGTCTGATTGATCTGTACCAGAACTGAAGATATGCTTTTTTATATTGGTAACCACTTGCTTATCAAAATTTGTTAGCACAAATTTTGCAGTAAGGTTAAACAGCGCCTCTTTATTTTCTGTAAAATTTTAAAAATTCTGCCAGTTAGAAGGTAAGTTAGAATTTTCGTTTACTAAAGGACGTGTTCCAGCACCTCACTTGGCCTTTACTGCAATTTTAAGGCTATCCTCCAAATAAAGGTCATAAACAAAATCTACTCTCTACTTTTAAATTCAGTTGTAAGATACTGAAAAAAGTTCTTTGAAGTTCGAAGTACAATCATGTGAATCAAAGCCGCTCCGTCATACACAATTTCTTTGCAAGAATTATAGCAGTAGTCAGGCATATCGGAACAATATTTGTCAAACAACATTTACAATTTGGGACTTGTTTGTATGTCTTATATTGCCAAATGTAGACAACGATAGTGGATAGGCTTAATTATCAAATTAAAAACAATTTATCAAGAAACAGATTACGATTTTGAGCAGCTGTTAGTAGTGCTGAAAACAAAGAGATATCACATTTTAGAGATTGATTTAAATTGTTAAGATTTTGTCTCTTTTCTTAAGCTGTGTTGTGTTTTTAGGGTAGGAGTCAATTTATACATTAAAGAAAAGGGAGACGCGTGGAGGACTAAAACGACAATTCTGAGTTCTTTAAAAAATTCAAGCCTGTTTCTTTTCTTATAGGTCAGTTTTTTTTATTAAAATCCACTGGAAAAATCCAACGAGAGATACTTACATATTTAAGGGTATGAAGGAAGGTAAAGGTAAACGCCTACCTGGGGGGCGCGAAGGGGGGGGATGGAGGCTACTTCTCCCCCTCCTAAAATAAACCATGGATTTTTTTTATCAAAGATTAAGTATAACTTTTAACTTATAGGACTTTGAAAATATGGGAGGGGAAAGCTTTTTGTTTAATTTTTTTATTGAATATTTTAGGAAATGCCATCTAAAGAAGTCAAGCATCTTTTTTAGTAAGTTTGTTAGTTGTTTGGTATTTTATCTTATCCAAAATTTGGTTTTTGGTGTGATTTTAAAATATTGGTAAAAATTGAGGTTATGTTTTATACGTTAGAGCAGGAATATAACAACAATTGATACAATAAATCGGTAGAGAATTTTATGAACTACAAAAAATCATACCACAACTTTTCCGATAAAGTCTATAGTTTTTATGTAAAATGCAAAAAAACTAAAAAACGCACCTTTAGGAGTGGCTCCACCTCCCCTCCTGCCAGGGAGGGAGGATGTCTCCCCTTCTAAAAATGTTTGCATTAGTCCAATAAATGTTTGTGCCAAGTGGCTTGCTTTAATCACAAAACGCCCTGTCTTCGGATTTTTGAGCTTGTAGGGCCTCGACTATTGTATAGGCGAAAATTTTTGCAATTTAACCAGGAAACGTTTTAGAATTTTTAAATACTTTCAGGAAAATTATACCAAAAATGTAATTTTTAAGAAATTTTAAATGCCGCTGATAAAAATCATTTAACATTAAACTTTAATCGTAAATATTAATGGAACGTCATACGGGGCCTGCCCTAGGGTTTTCAAAATTAACTTCTACTTTTAATATAACAAAGAGAAGTAACACCAGTACAAGGGCGGCCAGCAAAAATAGAAACTCGAAACGCAGAAACTGTTAAATGCAAAAATGTGTATTGTAGAAAAATTGCATGGTAGAAACCGTTAAAAGAAGAAATAGTACATCATATACCGGGTGTCCCAAGGTGAGTAATCTAAAGAATAATTTGAAGGAAAACTTGCAACAACTTTCTTATTTTAAATTAAATAAATTATACCTATGCTCAACTGTTTTTAAAATATTAACATTAACATCTTGGTTTTTCACAAGATATCGTTTCATACTATTTTTAACCCAGGGTTAATCTAACCTTGCGATATTTTAACTCTGGGTTTAGATATAAAACGATAGCTTGTAAAAAACCAAGATAGGAATATCAAAACCGTTTTGCTCTATCCTTAACCGTTTCGATGGTACGGGCTGTCAAAGTTAAAAAATGTTAATTTTCACCTGTCAATATTTTAAAAACAGTTGAACAGAGGTGTAGGACATTATATATAAAATGTACCTAAAATATTTTGTTGAATCCAAAAATGCAAAAATATACAGGATGGTCAGTTTAAAATAAGAAAGTTGTTTCCAAGTTTTCCTGCAAATGGCAACATAAAGATAGTTTACAGGGACTTATGTTAGAATAGAAAGTTTAAAAGGTTTTCATTGTATAGTTCCCAATATATTCTAATAGGTTACTCACCTTGGGACACCCTGTATACCTAAGGACACTTATCCTAAAGCAACCTCTAAAGGAAGCGAAGTCTGACATTTATTTTGACACTTGCGTTGTTGGTTTACCTCGCTTTTGTCATCGGCGGCTCGTTATTATTGTAAATAGTTTTTTTATCAACCGATTTAATTTTATTATTTATTCCTGTTGTGTGCCAGACTGCAAAAAATTGTCCTGCGACGGAGTTCAGCTCTTTCAAGTACCTATTAAAGGTAAGCTATAATGAGTGAAGAAGTATTTTTATTAGGAAAATCAAACAGCAATAGAAGGAGAGCTTGGCTGGAAGCCTTCGGAAAAGACTTTAAGCAAGTTTTATAACAGTACCTATTTTTGCCTCGACGATAGTGCTTAATAAAGTGGAAGTATAAATTCGATTCCTTGTGTATTTAAGTGCCTGGTGTGTGAACTTGTGTGTCCCATTTTATATCCGAAATTAGTAAAAAAATTATTACGACGTTGTGAAAGTTTATCTTTATTCGAGTTTAGCTTATCTTGGTAAAAAAATTAATTTTCAAAGATATAGGTATATAGTTATTTAGTTTATGGTAAGAATTTAAGTACTTCTTTTGGGTCAAGTATTCGCCTGTATATATGTTAACGTAAAACCCCGATTTCAGTTGCAACCTGGTTTTCCTAAGAAAAACTAGTTTAGATTAGGTCAGTAGGATTAGGTCAGAATAAAATCTAATCCAAACTTATTTAATTTAGTCTAATCTAATGTAACATAGAGTTAACAGTTATAACTAGTTTTTACTAGGAAAAACCGGGTTTTAACGGTAACATATAGGTACTGTGATAAGAATGCGTTGTATTGGTACAAGATTTTAAACATTATAAATGTAATGTAGTTTTAAGTTCATTTGAATAATTTAGATAACTTTAATCAGTTTTCTTTAATTATTACGGAATAATTATTTTTTTTTACGTATAAGTATAAATATAATAGTCAAAAGCAAAAAAAAAATGTTTTAATTCTTACTTGGAACACAGTGACACAAAGTGTGTTATCAGTACGTACACCATCATCATACCAACGTATGGTACGGTAGTTCATCAAAGCTTTAGTTGCTATTTGGATCCTAAAACACCCACATCTACGAAAAAAAAGGATTTTCTGTCGGTCTGCACACATGATAGAGAAGGCATTATGTATTATGATTTTAACCAAAATTTGGTACCAAAGCGTTTTCTTGACCACCCACCAAGTAAATGTTGGATAGAATGATGGGGGTTTAGGAAGAGAAAAGTGTGAAATAGTTGAAAAAATTGTAACTTTGAAATATACATTTTTCTGCAGTTTGGTTCAAATTACTAAGAGCTTTAGTTTTTGAAATATTTAAAAGAGGTTTTAGAATATTTTTTTTAAAACATAATTTTTGAAGCAAAGAAGCAGTACTTACCTGAAAATTTTGTTGTCCGGTTTTACAAATCAAAAATGACAACTCAAACTTTCAAAGTAAGGTCACGCTTCGCTTCCTTTAGAGCTTGCTCTAGGATTAGTGTCCTTAGGTATACCGAAATTACTTTGAACAATTTCTAAAGTTCTTTTTCTACGATGCACTGTTGGAAATAACATTTCAATATTTTCTTGTTTCTAAAAATTCACGAACCACCAGTACAACAAACATACTAAAGTTAGCGGCGTAGCGTGACTTAAAGGGCGGGGGGAGGGGGCGATGGCTCAAAAGGGCGCCACGATTGTTGGTACCTACCTGATTTTCAATTTTTGAATTCCCTGAGTTTTCCAGGGTTTCCCTGACCAAAAATTAAAAAAATTCAGGTTATTTTACAAGTTCCAATAAGCACATTAAAAAAATAATTTTTAATTAAATGTTTACAAGCTTGTGGACCTATAAATACTTCGTACATTTTTTGCGATTTAAGCAAACACAAAAATTTACGTATTGAAAAAAAGTGGGTTAGGGTGAGATCCAGTGTCAATTCTGGACTTACCAATTTTTATGTCCTAAATGTACCGTAGGCAAAAATTTTGAGAAAAGTATACTGAAAATATCAGTTTTGACACGTTTTCAATGATGTTATCGAGTCACAGGCAAAAATTTTTTGCAATATAGTAGTAAATTCTTCAAAAATATTGATTTTTTCGCGTTTCTGTGAAATATTATTTAGAGGCAGTTGCAGCTTTTTTTGTGCTTCTAAAATCATGACGTAAAAGTGACGAACTTGGAAGTTGAATTAAACTAAAATTCTACTAAGTAAATATGTCGTCGCGCCACAGGCAAAAAGTTTTAAATTTAAGAAGAAAATTTCTTAAAATAAAAACAAAAATAAATACTGAAGATAAAAAAATCTATGTTTTTGGCGTTATATGAGGAACAGAGTGAGGAAAGTATAAAAGATAAAAGCCGCATACTGTAAAAATTCCCTGATTTCCATTGCTCGCGACCCATTCCCTGACTTTTCCAGGTCACTTTTTAAATTCCCTGCCCGCTAAACAAAAGTAAGAAAAACGTTATTTTCACAGTAGTGATAAAATAGTAAAATAGTAAAAAAACCCTGGGTATCCGCTAACTAAGTCAACGTTTTTCTCGAAAAAAACGTTAAATTAACATCTAACAGTACACTAGTACGCGTAAGTTTATTTAGCGAATATTCAGCGTTTTTTTCACTGGGAAAATAACGTTTATTTCTAGTTTTGTTTAGTGGGTGACTTTTCCAGGTTTTTCAGGTTTCCCGGACCAGTTTCAAACCTGATATAGTGTATAATATGTTAACGTTAAACTAAAAATTAAGTCTTAGAATTTTTACTGACTTCATGTAGACCAGTATCACATCGAAATCAATAGTATGGCTATATTCCCGCTCAATGCTAATTACAGCAAACACATTCAGCTTGTCTTCCGTCATTTGTGACCGTTCACAATTTTTATTTTTTTATTCTGTTAAATAATAATAAATAAGTATAATTTAAAGATGTTTGGGAAGCTGTTCCTAAAACTGTTTTTATCACAAATAATAGTTCAGATTTAAAAAGTACTACTATAGATGAATATAAATCGTTTTGTTTGCTGATATCGGAATTAAAAGATGAAATTGGAAAACCCGAAGAAATTTTGCTTATGTTTTTTCCATATTACGAGCATTTCAAAAAAAAATCAGTTAAGTTTTTGGACTGTTTAGTCCCAACGCTTTCCATCAGCAACCTTTTTCGCTTTTCTAAACGAAACACATTTCCTGATTCTTTCTTTATTGACTTTTCACAATTATTTTTTGCAATAAATCACACGAGGATAATAACTTTTCTGCCACTGTTTCAAATCATTGGGCAAACAATAAAAGCATCTTTTTTTTCACGGCATAGTGGTCAATAGTTGTTACATATTGCGGTGCACGTAACGGACGTTCTTTATACACTGATTAAAAATAATATTTATTTGTGGGCGTCTTTAAAATATAAGCTGTTTAAAAAAAATTTTTGATTATTTTTTTTATATCATTGGGGCGCCAAGACCCAGAAGGCAAGAAGGGGGGGCGATTCTTTTGAGCATTTTCTGTGCAAAATGACGAATAAATTCTTTTATATCTAGTTTACTATTTTATTTGTGTTCAATAGTCAACATTGCTCACTCATTAAAACAATTTTGAGTAGACATGGTTTTTAAGTAAATGTTTATAATTTGAAGTTTAGAAAATGATCTTCCCTCGGTAGCAACGGCTATGAGGAGGGTTAGCAAAATTCTTAAAGCAATACTTAAATTTGATCAATGTTAAAAGAGGGTATATATTTAAAGAGACGTAAAGTTTCGTCAGTAAATTTTTGAAATCTTTACAATGTGCTAGTAATTTTTTTTTAGATATGTCTTTAAGTTGTAAGTCTGTTGAGCGGTAGATTGCAAAACGTAAAACTTAATGAGAAACATTCGGCCAAAATAGATAATGACAACGGAGTTCCGCAGGGATGTGTTTTGGCTTCGATCCTATTTCTTATTTATATAACCGATATATATGTCTTTAAGTTGTAAGTCTGTTGAGCAGTAGATTGCAAAACGTAAAACTTAATGAGAAACATTCGGCCAAAATAGATAATGACAACGGAGTTCCGCAGGGATGTGTTTTGGCTTCGATCCTATTTCTTATTTATATAACCGATATATCTGACGTAATTGCTCAATGTATTATCTATTTATTTGCTGACGACGGTCTATTGTTTTGTGTTTCGGAAAATATATAATTGAGGCTTTGGAACCAATAAATATTGGCCTAGTTAATATCCAAAAATGGTGTGAGGTAAACTCACTACAAGTTAACGTTAACAAAACAAAATGTGTTGTGTTTGGAAATAGAAAATATCAAAAAGATTTTAGAGTAAACGAGTTTAGCATAAAAATAGGGATAGAAGAGGTCGAAAAGGTTAAAACATTTAAATATCTTGGGGTTATAGATGAAAACTTAACTTTTAAGAATCATGCTGAGTATATTATTCATAAAATATATTTTAAGCTATCATACTTTTACAGAACCTGTCATTTTTTGAACAAGTGGACAGAATTGGTAAAAACAAAAGATCTTGGGTGGAAATAACGCAAATTCAGACCTGGATGAGCATTCCACAAGGAACACACAAAGAACCAAAGCGAAAAAAGACATGATTAAACGATTTTTCGCTCTGGGTAACCAGTTAGGTCTAAAAATTGTGCAGAAATAAACTCTGCTCTTTCAAAACTTAGATTAGTTAGTTCCACAAGCCTATTTATTGCTGCACCAGTTGACATACCCTGGCTAAAACTAAACTGACTAACGGTAAACAAGTTGTTTTCTTCAAAGTAACTACAAATTTGTGCCTTAAGAGCTTTTTCAAATATCTTCGCAAAAATAGGCGTAATAGAAATTGGTCTATAATTACTAGGTATATTAATGTCACCTTTCTTGTAAATCGGCAGAACCTTCGCCAATTTAAGAAAGTCTGGGAGGTTATCAACTAAAATACACTGATTAATTATTTTGGTCAAAGGGATAATATTAATATCTTTGATAGCGTTTATGATTTTATTATTTAAGCCATAGGGATCTAAGTAATTTATTATTAATGTCATAAATTTTTAAATTATTAATAATGTCACCCACTTCAATTATTGTGACTTCTCCAAAACTAAACTTTAAATTTTGGTTAATAGTAAATTGGTTTAGATATTGATTAAAGCATACTTCTGAAGAGTCCAACTTTTTGATAATCTTAGCATCTATATTGGCAAAGTAAGTATTAAAACTGTCAGGGGATATATTACTTTTAGAAGCTGTTTTTTTATTTGCACTCCCATTAATAATCTGCCACATAGCTTTTTGTGGATTCCCAGATTCCTTTATAATTTTATCATGAGTTTTCTTTTTTACCAATGATAGTTCTTCTTTTATATTCCTTATTAAAGTTTCTTATCGTCACTTTCCTTGGTTCCGATGGAAATTTATTAAGTAATTGGTGAAGAAAACTCAACAAATCTTTCTGTTTTTTAAAATTTTCTATATACCAATTTAATTGCTTTTTTTGTTAACCCTGGCTAATGGTGTTATGGTGCCGCAGGCGGAAATTTTTGCAATTTAAGCAGAAAGTTTTTATTTATTTTCTGCTTAAACTTGAGTCTAAAAATATATTTTAATTCATTCACAAAAAAAAAATTATTTCATTTTAAATTCGGAAAATATGGGTGGCAGAGGGCATATTCAAATAAACTATCTTGAAAATGAAAAACATTTCCACAGATATATACTTATCTACCTATTGGACTTTCATTTCGTTAAAAGCAGTGCTTAGTTCGGACATCAGGGAAGGCCATGCCCCCCCCTGTCGTTACCTTCCTACGGCCAAGAACTAATCCCGCCTTCCATTAAATGATTTTAAAATAATTGGATTTTGTCGCTTCTAATTGGGTTGCTTTTACTTATTACGTTTATACGTAGCTAAAACCGGTTTAGACAAGGATGGTTTTAAATAAAATCGCTTTCCCCGAGGTTTTACACGTCCCAAATGTCATTTTAAAAGAAAACATAAAAAAACCTAAATTAACAACAGATTTTTCAGTAAATCGAAGGTTTAGTATATATTTATGTTGGAAGAAACACGCTAAAACTTTTTTAAACTATTTATACCGCCCTAAAATAGGATTTAAAACGATAAATTGCTTTTTGCTTTAAGATCAAATCGATTTAGTGCTTAATCATTAACGGTTTGAGTGGTGTTTATACAAAAAAAAAATTTAAACCGTTTTTATACAAAAGCCGTTTAGGCAGCCCGTATAAACAAAGTAAGTGACTTTGCCGCCTCTGGACCATTACGCCCTGAGCAGTTGCCCTGGTTGCTTCGCCCTGGGTAGTTGCCCTGGTTTTTCGCCCTGGGCAGTTGCCCTGGTTGCTTCGCCCTGGGCGGGTTCTGATGTCATCTTTATTCACTGAAAAAAACGATATCTTAGTGTTACGAAATACGACGTTAATTTAAAAGAATTATTACTTTCGATATGCGCGAAGTCCCCAGTTTCTTCTCACGAGATCTTCATTCCCTTAAACCAATTTGAGATTCAAAGTCCCATGCAAAGAACATAAAATCTTATGCCAAGAGCATATTTTTTTAACTTTTTCTATCATAGTATAATAAATAGTTTGCTTTTAAAAGCATATTTTCTTAAAAATTGGCCTTAAAAGAAGCACACAATTCTCTTACGAAAACTTTAAAAAGAATGACGTCATTACATACAATACAATATGGCAACACGTAAAGAGATCATTGCACAATTGACAAAAGAACCTTTTTTTATTTTGACTTTCCCCACTCCTAATATAGCAAAAGAAAAAAGAAAGAATCTTATGCGAATTATACAATTGTCCTTTTATGTGTTGCACTGTGCAGAAATGTCACACCAGTAAGCAAAAATTAACTATAGGTACTGGAAATAAAAACAAATAACAAAAACTGTTCATTAATAAAATAATAAAAATTTTTGTTTCTAAACATATTTAAGGGTTTACATTACACCATCAAAAGAGCAATAAGTTAATTTTAGCTATTTCTAACAAAAAATCTAGATTGACTAAACAGTTTATAAACAGTATACAAGTATAACAACTCTGCTATTACAGAACTTGCTTAAAAATTAACAGTGCGAATAATTTTTGTTTTTCGCAAACACATGTAAATTAAGAAAAATTCTAATAGTCTTTCCCTTTTGGCTTTGTTCAATAAAAAGTACACAGCATAATTCTTAAATTAAAATATCAAAAATAGTTAACATTAAAAGTGGGACTTAAATTTTATCTCCCTACATTAAAGTCGAAGAGCTCGTGAACAAAAACTGCAAAAATGGTTGATTTCTTAGTTTATGGGGGTGGGTTATACATCATCAAGGGCACCTCTAGTCAGCCAGTTCTCCTAACAGCAGGTGGTTGAAAGGAGGAGGAATTCAAACCTGCAAAAAAAATAAAATCGGATACTATACTGTTACCAATGTTTTTAATTGAGTTAGATCAAAATGTTTTTGAAAAATACTTCACAATAATTCACTTGACACAGACCTGTACTTTTAACGTTAGGTGCGCGTTTAAAATAAATGCATGTGGTCTGTTTTACTGTCCTCTAGTTTACGCAAGTTCTAATTTATTTTGAAAAAATAAAAAGAGACCGACGTCAAAAATTTCTATTCATTACACTAGAAAGTTCTTACACACATAAAGAATTTTTCATAAAAAACTTGTTGTAAATTTAACGAATAATGGTTTTAAGCTCTTAAAGAAACAACAGGAGCTCTATTCTCAAGTCCACACAGCATATTGTACAAGAACCGGCGGGGCGGACCGTCCATTTTGGATTGCCTTTACTAAAGCTAATGGTGAAATTTACTACACACAAGATGATTACTGTACCTTACAAAATAACGGAAATATATATTTTAAACTCTAAATGGAAGAAATCAAGAAGGCGTACCCTGCATGTTTTCTAGCAATATCGTTTTTAAATTACTCAAAAAATACTACATGCTTACCTCTAAATTTTGATTTCAAGTGCCCCATGCTCATACACATGTATCAGTTCTTCAAACCACGTTATTTTTGAGGTTCTCACATTATCTATTTTTACAGCCAACTGCATGACCACACGTTTGACTATCGATTGACGGCTGGCACGATAGCCGATCGGGTATGCTCGGTAACTAGCCGAACGGATTGAAATACTTGTCTTTTGGGAAAAGAACTTCTGTCCTGAACTGAAATAATTTCTTTTAAATTTGTAACCAATGTTAAGCATACTCCTCTTGACAGATAAAATAAAACCAAGATATTAGGAATCTTGTTCGGACAAATCTTAAGTTTTTTCAATTAGAACAAACCAGAGCTTAAGAAAAACCAAGAATTATCGATTAATTCCTCCGGATTATATTATACCTGTTAATATTTCTCTACTTTGGCGAAAAAAAAACTAAATTTTGTTTTTTCTAAAAGCGTGAGCACCCCAATTTACAAAAGCTAAAATTAAGTTATTTGTTGTGTACTTCATAATTTTAAAATATATATGGAAGCATTCATTACTCTGGGTTACTGGATTAAATTCCGTTAATTAATAATTCCTATTATAAATGATCCGCAGCTTTCTATTCGAATTCAATGCCTGTTGCACGTCACAACTTTGAGTGCAAGGAGGTTTTCGAAATAATTGGGTTGTTAGAAGCTGCGTTTACTTATTTGATCTGCAGTCAAAATCCTTTTTAGTGTCGAACTTTTCGAACCAATATTTAACGCGTATTTAATTTAAGCTTGCACGCACTTTAAACTGCAAAATGATCCCTATTTGCAATAATATATTCTATTCTTGCACGTTCAAATAAAAATCATATAACCAAGTTAAATTATGGGTTAACTAAAAAGGGTACAATTAAATAATTTTTATTTGAACCCTATTTAGTTATTTATCCATTTTGAACTTAGGTATATGGTTTTTATATGAAAATAAAATTTATTTTATTTTATCCTTTTAGTGATTTTTATTTTTATTTATATTTAGTAATGGTTAAAAAAGGTTAAAAAATCGACTAAAAAATTTAACCGAATTAAAAAACAAAAGATCAAAAGATCTTGGGTGGAAATAACGAAAATTCAAACTTGGATGAGTATCCCACAAGGAACACACAAAATATCAAAGCGAAAAGAGAAATGATTAAACGATGTTTCGCCCTGGGTAACCAGCGTGGGCTCATCAGTAGTTTCACTGGTCACCCTCCACTATACATCATTAAACACCATCAAACACTTAGATTTCCAACCTTGAACCGCTCACAAATAGGCATCGTTCCGCACTGGTACTTACTTACAGTAGGATTATGCTCCTAAGGCAACTAAACCAAAGAAGAAGTTAAAAAACCTCCAAATCAGTTACTTCAACCGAAAAGAAACTAAAAAACAAAAGATCAAAAGATCTTGGGTGGAAATTCGTTAAACACAAGTGTTTGATGGTGTTTAATGATGTATAGTGGAGGGTGACCAGTGAAACTACTGATGAGCCCACGCTGGTTACTCAGGGCGAAACATCGTTTAATCATTTCTCTTTTCGCTTTGATATTTTGTGTGTTCCTTGTGGGATACTCATCCAAGTTTGAATTTTCGTTATTTCCACCCAAGATCTTTTGATCTTTTGTTTTTTAGTTTCTTTTCGGTTAAAGTAACTGATTTGGAGGTTTTTTAACTTCTTTGTTTTAATTGCCTCAGGAGCATAATCCTACTGGAAATATTAACACGCCAGGACGAATTCGTATCAGGTAACTTGGATAAGTAAGTACCAGTGCGGAACGGTGCCTATTTGTGAGTGGTTCAAGGTTGGAAATCTAAGTGTTTGATGGTGTTTAATGATGTATAGTGGAGGGTGACCAGTGAAACTACTGATGAGCCCACGCTGGTTACCCAGGGCGAAACATTGTTTAATCATTTCTCTTTTCGCTTTGATATTTTGTGTGTTCCTTGTGGGATACTCATCCAAGTTTGAATTTTCGTTATTTTCACCCAAGATCTTTTGATCTTTTGTTTTTTAGTTTCTTTTCAGTTGAAGTAACTGATTTGGAGGTTTTTTAACTTCTTCGACGTCCCAATTACTTCGAGTCTTATTTTTTCAGAAGTTTCTTCCGGCTTCCAGCTGATTTCATAAGTACTTAATTTTTTATTTAATTCAGAGAGCTTTAATTTCTATTTTATTAGAAATCATACTTTCCCACCACATTCATGAGATAAATTAAAAAGTGTTTAATTTAAACATATAAAAGGTATATTAAGAAAGCCTAGAAAATATAAAAATCCTTAAGAAGGAAGGTCAGTGGTTGATAGATAATAAATAAGTATACTAAATCGAGGTTAACCAGATATTATCCACAGGTAAAAAAGGTTGGGAGGGCATTGAAAATGATATTTCCAAAATGCCAATTAGGTGATTATGCAAAATGGTTAAAAATGAGTTCAGTGATAAAGCCATAACGAAATGTGCTAGAGACACAAACTTTGGAAATTGCCTACAAAATTCCCAGAAAAATGGCGAAATTTGCTTGATTTTTGTATAAATGCAATAATTTAGACATTATAATGTCAAATTTGGCAGTTGACAATAACAAATAAAATTCCGCTCTTATTTATTCAATTTTAAACAAGTGTGTAAGATTTTGTTTCTTTAGCACACTACATTTGGACTACATTACCAGACTTTTTTACAAGCGCTGGCCTTCGGTTTTAAATACTAAAAGTTACTTAAACACATATTTTTATATCGCTCTAAAGCGATAACCAATATGGGGAAATAAACAGTGTTACATATATGAACTAAACGACCAAAGAAATTCAAAAAATGGCACTTGGTAAAACTAAAACTAATATTCTGAAGAAACATAGGTGAATGTAAATATATATAGGGTGTCCCAAAAGTCTTAGTCCCCCCCTCCTATATCTCCAAAAGCTACTTTGGGAACTTCAATAAGAGGCGAAATGAAAAAAATCTAGAGAAGCGGTATTGCCTTCTCTTTGTCTGGGGCGGCCTGGGGGCGGCATACTAAAAAAAGTTAAATGGAAACAGATATCGAGTTGCACCTCGTTTTATTGGTTTCCTGAAATGCTTTATCCCAACGTTAATATTATTGACATGTGTCACTCCTGTCAAAAGTTATTGGGATCAATTTAATATATCAAAAAGTCTTAGTCCCCCCCTATATCTCCAAAAGCTCTTGAGATATTGTAACACTACTTTAAGAACTTTAATATAAGACAAAATGGAAAAAATTTACAGAGGCGGCATTGCCACCCCTATTTCTGAGGCCGCACTGGGGGCGCCATACTGAAAAAAATAAAATTAAATGGAAAAACATATCGAGTCGCACCTCATTTTAAAAGTCTCTGAAAATGCTGTATACCAACATCAATATTTACGTCTGTCACTCCTGTCAAAAGTTATTTGAAACAATTTAACATATCAAGCAGTATCTTCTTGGTTTTTCCATTTAATGTATTGCGTTACTGTCAGAAAAAAGTAAGGACATACGTCTAGTAGTCTGATTCCATGGCATCATAATAAAATAAAAGAAAATCCTGTCAAACAAATATTACGTACAATTCAAAAATGTTTTTTATTCAAAATGCGTCGTTTGAATGAAGACAAAGTAGAAATTGTTCTTTTCTATGGTCAGACACGGACTGACAAAGGTGCAATGCGTCTATTTAACAATGCTTTTATTGAGGGTAACCTCAATGGCGATGGGTACCTTCTTCTGGAGGAGCAGATTATTCCTGCTATAAGAGAAATTGAAAACGAAATTGGTGACGTTGGCAGTAGCATATTTCAACAGGATGGGGCACCTCCACATTTTAATTTACCTGTTAGACAATTACTTGCCACCCAATTTCACCGCTACTTGCAGCAGTTAAGAGAACGAGTAATTCATATTAGTCGATCTATTACTCCTGAAATGCTAAGAAACGTCCGAGGCGAATTCGAAAATGGACTTTATTTTTGCCAAGTTCAAGAAGGTCACTTTCAGCAGTTTTTGTTGCCTTTACAATAACCCATTATTAATGTTAATGGTTTTAATAATTAGCTTACTCTGAATAACATTCGACGGAAGTGACATACGTCAATTATATCGATGATAGTATGTAGCATTTCTAAAGACCTTTAAAATGAGGTACGACTCGATATGCTTTTCCAGTTAACTTTTTTTTAGTAAGCCGCTCCTAGGCCGCCTCGGAAATAAGAGCGGTGATATCGCTCCTCTAGATTTTTTTCATTTCACCACTCAATGAAGTTTCCAAAGTATTTTTATAATACTTCAAGATCTTTTGAAGATTTAAAGAGGGGCTTTTTAATATATAAAATTATTCCCAATAACTTTTGACAGGAGTGACAGATTAGGACGGAGTACTTTAGTAGACCATTAAAATGTGGTGCAACTCGATATGTTTTTCCATTTAACTTTAACGCTCCTCTAGATTATTTCCATTTTGCCTTTTATTGAAGTTCTCAATGTATTGTTACCATATCTCAAAAGCTTTTGGATATATAAGGGGGGACTAAGACTTTTGGGACACCCTGTATACTTAAATCACGCCACTCTATGTTCAAGTGCCCTCTGGGTGTTCAAGTAGAGCCGTTTTACGGTATATGCAAAAAAATATTTCAACATCACTTGTAAAAGGGTTTAAGAATTTAACTATTATGTTAAATAAGGACACGTTAATAAAGTTTATACAACTTAACTCCTCAGCCATTATTATTAAGAAATTTACATCACAACAACTTTTCTAGAGCAAAGAATTATATATTTCAGTAGAACTGCGTAGGTATCTCTTACCCTAAGATACAATTTCTCAGAAAAGGGACAAAACACCCCATTTTAAACCCTATACGCCCTGCTATAGTTTCTAATATTTCGTTATGAATAGGACAAATTTAAACTGAGGTATTTTCCCGTGAGACCTCGAAGTAAGAACTTAGATCATAGTTATAGGCACCCTTAAGGGTATGAATGAACGAATGAATGTAGAAATGCGGGCGAGACAATTTCCATGTACGTAGGCCACCTTGCTGGGCCCGTTGCACCCCCACTATCTATGGCTTAGCCCTGGAAACTTGCCTCTTTCTTCCCAAGATTTGACTCTCTTGAGCTGGCCAGAGCCGGACTCTCCAGGAGGCTGATTCTTGAATATCGTAGGAAAGATCGCACAGGAAGGGTCCTCTCCCTGATATCGACTAATAATAAGCTTTGAAGCGATCATGAGTTATCCGAAACCTATCCGACCACGACCGAAGTACACCTGGTCCGGGGGCAAGTGTATGAAAGTGTAGGAAAGTTCTTTTGATACACGGCAATCGGGTGAGCTTCGGTTGTGGTCGGATAGGTTTCGGATAACTCGTGATCGCTTCAAAGCTTATTATTGGTCGATATCAGGGAGAGGACCGTGATCTTTCCTACGAAATTCAAGAATAAGCCCCCAGCAGAACATGCAAGGACGATTCCTCGTCCTCCATGCATCATCGACACTCTGAGTCTTCGGCAATTACCAGCATTTCTAGGTGCTTGTTAAGGCGACAGTGTTCCGTTAGGAGCCCTGTTACCAGTCTCGCATTCTTCCTACATAGGTGGAGCAAAGACTTCGTTATTTTGGCGCTCACCTCACCAATCAGGAGTTTGGCCTGTCTCATACCCTGTGTGCTATTCCCAAGCTCTTCAGAGCGACTGTCTAAGTCACTTTTCAGGGCCGTTATAACTTGGCATGCCGGAATACCTCATATAGGTTCCAGACCCACCGACCGGATCGGTTAATGATCCTTGTCTAGCCAATCTTAAAAAAATTAGAAAACAATCACTTTTTTTAGATGTTTATGAAAAAAACGATATAAAGTAGTCGCTGCAAATTAGAAAACACTGACGTTTTGGTTAACGGAGTAAAAATAGTTGTTTTAAGAACTGGTTACTAAAATAGTACTCTGATCATAGTTACAATGGTTTAATAACGAGAGTAAAGAAAGAAAAAAATAAGAAGAAAAGAATATTTTAAAAAGACGTGGGGTTTCTTTGTATTCAGTGCAATATAATTTTATTTCATATTGAAATCTTAACATGTTTTCAGCCCTTGCTGGATCGTCTTCAGAAGAGATCTACAATAAAGAAATTGATAAGCATGCATGATTGCTTGAAGAGCTTACAACTACCTATACTATGGCGGGGTTTAGTTTTATATGATTTTACATGGCTACAAGGACATTTTTATATATTATATTCTAATCACTAGGAGACAGTGGGGTGTTTTGAAATCTCTAGTTTTAATAAAGTTAAATTTTACGTGAGGTTAAAATGAATTAAAATAAAATGAATTTTTTAATTTCCTAAGTAATACTGACATGGACTTACTTCTTAAAGGGACAATCATGAACATTGAATTCGACGAGAACAATTAAAATTTATATTTAGGATGAGTAGTCAGTCAATTTTGAGTTTTTTAAATTTTTGATTTTTTCTTTTCGAAAATGCTAGTCATCATTTTTTGGTTATAATCACAGAGTAAGGTTTGGTTGGTTTACATATTTGTATGCGCTTTGATTATGTGTGGTAATAAAGGTTGTTTTACACTCACCTGGTGATATGTATTATATTAGTCACTGAGGCCCGTATGCACCTTAAAAATATTCGGATTAGTTTAGCCAATATTTTAGCGAATTATTTTGCCCCGCCTATATAATCCGGCGGTGGCCCTAGGCTAGAATTTGCCGCTCTGCCCTTTGTCTGTACTCAGAGTTATACTTTTTGTTTTTGTTATCTTATTTGTTTTTTGTTCAATAAAGACGATTTCAATTCAGTTCGGGCTTATTTGACCCAGAATTATTTATCGTGCAGTTCACAACCAAATCTCAATCCAGTGCAGTATTGACCATGTAGTCTATTCCAAGTGCTGGTTTTTTGAGACAAACACAAAATACCCATGCACCTAGCCGGGATTCGAACCCGGAACTTCCATGCAGTCGGCAGATACAGTGCCCACTGCACTAGGGCGGCCAGCATAAAAAAAAAATAAAAAAAAAACAGAAAAAAAAATATTATAAAATAAAGGTGTTTAAGATACACATACCAGGTTATGCGATTACCTCCTCAACGTAGAGATGCTATTGTATATTTTCCGTAAACTCAAACGTTTCTTCCTAGGTACAGTGTGATTTTCTCGTAATTTTGAAGCTCGTGGGTTGGGGAGTTGCAACTGCAAGATGGTCGACTTACTAATATTGAGGACTATCAAAATAAAGATATGCTTAGATCAACATGTATCCCTCTTGGTATCAAGTGGGCTTAAGAGAGGACGCCTAATGACGACTCTGTATTTGGAGCGACGCGTGTATTAGCGTCAGCTTGAATTCCTGCGGAACGATGCCTATTTGTGAGTGGTTCAAGGTTGGAAATCTAAGTGTATGATGGTGTTTAATGATGTATAGTGGACGGTGACCAGTGAAACTACTGATGAGCCCACGCTGGTTACCCAGGGCGAAACATCGTTTATTCATTTCTCGTTTCGCTTTGATCTTTTGTGTGTTCCTTGTGGGATACTCATCCAAGTTTGAATTTTCGTTATTTCCACCCAAGATCTTTTGATCTTTTGTTTTTTAGTTTCTTTTCGGTTGAAGTAACTGATTTGGAGGTTTTTTAACTTTTTCTTTGTTTTAGTTGGCTTAGGAGCATAATCCTACTGGAAATATTAACACGCCAGGACGAATTCGTATTAGGTAACTTGGATAAGTAAGTACCAGTGCGGAACGATGCCTATTTGTGAGTGGTTCAAGATTGGAAATCTAAGTGTATGATGGTGTTTAATGATGTATAGTGGAGGGTGACCAGTGAAACTACTGATGAGCCCACGCTGGTTACCCAGGGCGAAACATCGTTTATTCATTTCTCGTTCCGCTTTGATCTTTTGTGTGTTCCTTGTGGGATACTCATCCAAGTTTGAATTTTCGTTATTTCCACCCAAGATCTTTTGATCTTTTGTTTTTTAGTTTCTTTTCGGTTGAAGTAATTGATTTGGAGGTTTTTTTAACTTCTTCTTTGTTTTAGTTGCCTTAGGAGCATAATCCTACTGGAAATATTAACACGCCAGGACGAATTCGTATTAGGTAACTTGGATAAGTAAGTACCAGTGCGGAACGATGCCTATTTGTGAGTGGTTCAAGGTTGGAAATCTAAGTGTATGATGGTGTTTAATGATGTATAGTGGAGGGTGACCAGTGAAACTACTGATGAGCCCACGCTGGTTACCCAGGGCGAAACATCGTTTATTCATTTCTCGTTTCGCTTTGATCTTTTGTGTGTTCCTTGTGGGATACTCATCCAAGTTTGAATTTTCGTTATTTCCACCCAAGATCTTTTGATCTTTTGTTTTTTAGTTTATTTTCGGTTGAAGTAACTGATTTGGAGGTTTTTTAACTTCTTCTTTGTTTTAGTTGCCTTAGGAGCATAATCCTACTGGAAATATTAACACGCCAGGACGAATTCGTATTAGGTAACTTGGATAAGTAAGTACCAGTGCGGAACGATGCCTATTTGTGAGTGGTTCAAGGTTGGAAATCTAAGTGTATGATGGTGTTTAATGATGTATAGTGGAGGGTGACCAGTGAAACTACTGATGAGCCCACGCTTGTTACCCAGGGCGAAACATCGTTTATTCATTTCTCTTTTTGCTTTGATATTTTGTGTGTTCCTTGTGGGATACTCATCCAAGTTTGAATTTTCGTTATTTCCACCCAAGATCTTTTGATCTTTTGTTTTTTAAGCTAAAGATACTTAATTGAAAAAAATCTCAAAGACCAGCCATAGTAGACCCACTGGTGTTCGCAGTGAAAAGTGCTTGGCACACGCACAAATGAATAAGTCAACTAAACCTTAAAATTTGAGAGTTAAGTAAAAATGTTGTGTTGACCAAAACAAATTCAAAATGGATTTTCTAAAATAATTTACTTTAAAATTTTCTTAGTTTTGTGTAAACTCTTGGTATCGTATTAAAGGGGAAATCTTATGTCTATGATCTAATACTTTTGAAAAATAATACGACACAAAGGAATAGTTCACAAGACATTCATCTTATCCAACTTAAATACAATTTCAAAGTTTTAGTAGAGAAACAGCGGGCCGTCTCTTGCCGAATACCTACTCGCGATACAAAGTTTTAAAAAAAAAAAGAATTGTTGGTTATTATACCTTACAACAACTACTTTCGAAGTTACCATCAATGGGGTTTATGCCATAAATATAAAAATTTTGTTTCCACTGTTATAATAGGTTCTTGCACATTTTTTGAAAATACAATTTTTTAAATCTAGACATAAAAGTTTTAAATTAATCCCTGGGTTTTTAATTTTCCGTAATTAATATTAAGTCAGTAAGCAAGTAAGTAGAGTAGAGATTCTTTTTTTTTTCTGTCAGTGACCTTAGCTTAAGAAATGTCAAAGTGACGTTCAAAATGGATCATGTGATATTCAGCTTTTTTTTTAGATTATAAATGTAATACATTAAACATATTTTTTCTTTTTAAAGATATATTTTTCCCAGTTTTTCCGATACTGTATCGGTACATCACGGCCAGCGTCAGTACCGCTGATACTTGTATTTTTTTTTTAAAATAGATAGTTTAACAAATGCGATTCTTAACTCGAATTTTTTGGGCTTGAGAATGATGCGAAAGGGACCGAAAAGTTGGCTTTTAATTTATACATTTAAGTAAAGTCCAAGTAAACTAAAACTGACAATAACCTTAAATAATAAAGCCCGTAAAAAAATTAATAAATCTGATTCAGTAAATATTACGTCATTTTCACCAACCATTTTTTTTTCTCCAAGGATGCATGGAACGATCGATGCAAGCAGTACTTTTTTAATTGAAATAGTATCAGTATCGGACCATCCACCTCGCTTAAATGCTCCACTTTACAGAATTAGGGTTATAATGGATTTATAGCGACCTGGTGCCTTGATAAAATTACATTTTCTTCACAACTTGCCGGTATTTATGTCGGCGATTTAGCATACGTTACTTTTATTAAAAAATGGCGGAGGGCTGCGGTGCGAGCGCGGCATTAGTGAGTTCTCCTTTTTTATATAATTGATTGGATAGCGTCAGCACACTCTAATATTCCAAATTTTTAACCAAGAAGATAGATCCCAACCAGCATTTTAAGTAACTGTTACCGTTGTTTTATTGATCATTAATATAAACTAGTAAAAATATAAGTATTTCTCTTTACCAATAAATTTACCCAGAGAGGTACACTTACCTAAAATGTATGTAATTATTAAGTCATGAAAAAAACTTTATGGCATTCAATCTCTACAATAATATTTTAAAGTAATAATTCCTACAAAAGTACTTTAAAAAAACTTTTAGGTTACACTCACTTTATGCTCTTAAAATAGTTATTTTAATTACTCACCTTTTATTATTATATTAAACCTAGAAAGCAGTAAATATTAAGTAAAATTTAGGTTATATTGTATTAAGCATTTAATTACATAGTTATAATTGTGACCTAAGAGTTAGGACTTTATATTACGTGTTAGTTACTTCTCCCTTTGCTATTTTTTTATTTTTTGCAAAAGTGATCGTTTTTTAATCGAAAAATTTATTCAGCCTGACTGCCAAACCAATACCAACAACTAGAAATAATTAGCTTTCAGCCGATTTGCTTTTATATTAAACGCCTCCACACAGAAGATTTTCAAGCATTTCTAGAAGTAAAAATTAATTTGTGCCAAAAAATAAATACATTTTTAAAAGTTGCTTTAAATATTATGTTTATTTATTGGCTAAATACCTATTTTTGCAAAAAAAATATCAATATGTCGTATTCTTCACAAAAACAGGGGGTACCTAAAATTGTTGTTGTATTGTTATTAAATTTAAATATAAAGTCTCAAAACTCTTAAAATACAATCATATATAATCTTAAAACCTTCAGGGTGTTGAACAAAAAAAGTTATAAAAAAACTTTCAACTTTCAAAAACTTTTGAAAGTAGTTAAATGCTTATTTTAAACAAGCAAATTTTCCAAATTTTCTGAGCAGTATCAAAATTTCTCCAAAAAAAATTTTAAAATGGTCAAATGCAGATGGAAGATAATAACATTGAAATGCATAGTTGTTGAAAAGATTTTCATAATTTTCTGATAATGTATTAACTCAGGGTTAACTATACAACGATTCACAAAAATCTTTACACACCATCACTTAGAAACTTGAAAGCTTCAAAATAAGGTGTCTGATATTTTTGCACTTTAAAATAAAGATAATTAATAAAAATAAATTTTGAAATTTTTTAAAACTTTTGATAGTATTAAATTATTAAAAAGCTGATTTTAATTAAAAAAAAGCTTTGAAATCTTCTTAGCAGTGTCAACACTCCTCCTAAAATATTTTAAAACAGTCAAGAGTAGCTACCAGACAATAACATAAATATATTAAAGTGCTTAGTGATCAAAAATATTTTAATCATTTTCTCACAGTTTTTAACTATGCAACGAATAACAAAACTCTTAACACACAATCACTTAGATTCTGGAAACTTCTAAAATGAGAAATCTAATATTTTTTCACTTTAAAAAACAATTATGACCAAAAATAACTAAAATATCAACACCACCTTATTGAAAAAATGGCAAAAATAGATAATTTTTTGGGTTTGTCTCGAGCTTATCGCTAATTATCTCGAAAACTGTTCGGTCCACAAAAAAACTTATGGCACCAAACTAAAAGCGCATAAAATTTTCTTTCAAACAGTATAACAAAATTTGTGCTCAGACCACCAGTGGCCGAGATAGATTATTTTTTCTTTAAATATGTGTTTCTCCTTCTTTCCATAATATCTTCTAATACAATAAAAAATATAGGAGTCGAAAAAATAACTTGTTTTTTGCCTTCTCTAGAATATGACATATTACGTATTAATATATAAAAAAACAGTGGCACACTTAGAGTTTCTTAAAATAATTTTCTAAACAACAATTTTCGTTTTCCAAAACAAATATAATGTTCTTAATATGAGTTTTTAATTTTATATCTTATGTTTTGTGATTAACGTGTTTCTCTGATTGCCCTAAGTTATCCACTTTTAACTTAACAAAAATATAGTTAATTAGCCCATCTCCCTTTATCGGCTTCTAGGAGGTGACGGTGGATCCTAATAATTTATAAATGACAAATGACCACCTACGACAGCTTAAACATAAACTACTTACCAAATTTTATTGAACGAGTAGTGTTCGATGAGCCTGTGAATCTGACTATTTTCTTTTCACTGCTACTATTTTAGTCGAAAAAATTTATAAAAAAATTTCTCGATTACGAAATCTACTAGTAGCGGTTTTATACAAAAATAGACAACGTACAGTCGCATATTATATGGTCCCGTCGTATTTACCAATAGGGTTTTCATAAAATCAGCAAAAATATAATTAATATAAATGTTGAAATTTAATTTTTCCGAAAGGAAACTGATTGAACAACAATTTGATCGAATCGCAAAATGATCGAAAATACCAAGCTAAAAGATAATTTCGTCAAACCCAAAAAATTTTTTTAATATGAACCAAAAATATAAAATTACAAATAATTTGATTAAACGAAAATATAAAAATTCAATATAATTTGATCAAATCGCAAATCGGTGCACATCATACGTTAGAATCGCAACATTGTGAAGCACGGGGCACAAATCCGAGCTCAACTAAGTATTTTCCTTACAGTTTCGCAATACTACAACCTCGTTTTCCACATGCACCTGCTGTATTTTTGTATTTTCATTTAATTTACGTTTCGACGTTTTTACGGTTTAATCAAATTATTTTCAATTTTATGTTTTCGGTTATTTGTTATTTAATTTACAAATAAATTAAATATCAACGTTTATATTTAATATATTTTTGCTCATTTTATGAACCCCCTATTCGTAAATACGACGCGGCCATATGATATGCGAGTATGTAGGTACGTTGTATATTTTTGTACAAAACCGCTACTAGTGGATTTGGTAATCGGGACATTTTTTTACTATTTTTTTTCGATTACTAAACACTAAAATAGTAGCAACGAAATAAAAATAGTAAAATTCATAGGCTCATCGAGAACTACTCGTTTGATAAAATTTGGTAAGTAGTTTATATTTAAGTTGTCGTTTGTCATTTATGAATTATTAGGATCCACCGCCAGATCCTAGAAGCCGTGAAAGGGAGATGGAGTAATTAACTATATTTTAAAGCTAAATGTGGATAACTTAGGGCAATCAGAGACAACATGTAACCACAAAACATAAGATATAAAATTAAAAAACTCATATTAAGAACATTATATTTGTTTTGAAAAAAGAAAATTGTTGTTTAGAAAATTATTTTAAGAATCTTCAAGTACGCCACTGTTTATCTATATATATACACGGAATATGTTACATTTTAGTTATTTTTTCAACTCCTATATTTTTTATTGTACTATAGGAGATATTATGGAAAGAAGGAGAAACACATATTTAAAAAAAGTATATTTTATCTCCGCCACTGGTGATCTGAGCCTATAAATTGTTCTACTGTTTGAGAGATAATTTTATACGCTTTTGGTTTAATACCATAAGTTGTTTTGTGGATCGAACAGTTTTCGAGATAATTAGTAAAAAGTTCGAGACAAACCCAAAAAATTACCTATTTCTGCAATTTTTCCAATATGGCGGTGTTGGTACTAGTCGGATTGTTAAGGACTTATTAGGGAATATCCAGGCGGCGGATTAGGGATTAGGCTCAGGCTCGAGGCAAGGCAGAAAGGTCCCAGGGAGGCTCACTCGCCAGGCTTCGCGCCGCCCCTTCTCTACTACTACTACTACTACTACTATTACGGAATATTAAGGTTGGTATTCCTAACATCTTGTGGCTACTAATATTTTTCTCGAAGATATAGAGCAATAACTAACTCGCTTCTATAGTAAACAGCCCGCGAGTTTTGAGTATAAAATCATTTCCGGCAAGATGTAGAGTGCCACCATTTGATATTCGTATCGAAGAGATCAATACCTTTAATTTGACACCCCAATCAAGTGGTTAAGTTATGCCGGATGCGGGATTGCACCATTGCATTTTTCCCATCGCTCAAATTTAATTCAAGTCCCAATACAAGTAGTTTTTGGTTACGCTCAAAAAAAAATGTCAAAAAAATGGGCCAAAAACAATTCATTATGGTACCAGTCGGCATTCTGCCAAATGCCCACTGGTACCATAAGCTTTCTGTGAATGGTGAGTACTAATCTTTCACTTTTTAAATATTTTGAGTGGTTACGCGATTGGTCAAAAAATTTGCAGCCGGATCTCTTACTAATAATTACATTGCAAGTTAAATAAAAGCTTGTAAAAAAGACTGATTTTTCGACAAAAATAGCGTCTTTATTTCTGATAAAAAAACTTTTTGGAAAAAATTCATTTTAAATATATAAATTTTTGCATATTTTAGGAGCTCGTATGTTTTTTAGGATAACTAAATAATGTTAATCAGTAAACCAAGCTGCGTTTAAATTTTTAGCTTATTCGACGTGCTTAAATCGCGTGATTTTGTACATTAGGGAGTCTTAAATAGTGTTTTAGTATGTTTTGTTATGATTACTAACATGACATTTTTTTTTCCTTAGTAGGTAATTTTTTCAAAACTTCAAAAAGCTGTTCAGATGGACGTAACCTTTAAGTGAATCTTAATACATTTTTTCGTTATTATTAGCTGTTTGTAACTATATCGTGACGTAAAATTTTAAATTCCAGTATAATAAAATTTAAGGAATTGGTTCCCTTAAAAATGTCCCCACTTGAGTAAAAAAACCGTCCCCTAGCGGTTTCCAAGCAATAATGCTACCTGTAAAAAAGCCCGTAGGATTTTCAGTAATAGTAAATTTCACTAAAAATGTTGGTTGGGGTGTCTGTGTGTTTTTGGCCAGTATACCGGGCAGTGGCGGTTCGATCCATTTGAAAGGGGACATGGAACATATCAATATATGCAAACAAAACTGTAAAAAAAAGTAACTGTAACTAATTTTTATTTTAAAAAAATTTTTAAATGCGCCGAAAAATTTTGAGAAAATTACATAAAAAATGCAATTTTTGAGTCAAATTAAATTAAAATCGTAAATATCAACTGACTGAAAAGTGCATTTTTTAATTTAAATTAAACTAAAACTGTAAATATATCAATGGTTTCAAAGCGCAGTATGCGAAAATTTTTAAGAAAGTAACACAACAAATGCCATTTTTAACACAAAATAAAACTAATACCGTAAATATCAATTCATGACCTACTTTTGATTTTTTAAATGTTTTCGTAAAGAAATGAAATGCAGGGTTGGGGGGTTAATTACCCCCCTACCCCCTTGAAGTCCGCGCTTGAGTAACTGCGTATAATTTTTCCGGTTATCAAAAACATAGATAACAAACAAACCGCAAACAACACCTAATAGCTAAATACTTTTTTTTGGGGGGGGGTCTAAAAAGATTTTTAAGTTGAAACATTGCCTTTTATATTGCATATCTCAAATATAAGATGCATATCTCAAAAAAAAGTTCATTTTCGATATTTTTGGGCAAGTCAATGTCAATTTCAATATGTCTGTTGATGTGTAGCAACGCTAAGCCCGTCAGACGAATTTTCGTCATAGTGTTTTTAGGTACTTATGTTTTCAATCTTCTGAGGCAGGATAGGCTTCTTTCTGATGAAGCATTACTTACTAACAAACATCTAAGAATGTTTTTATCAACGGAAAAATATCGCCACACTTGTTCATTGCCTCGAAAACGTTATCATATATGTTTTGATTGAAACTTTTGCCTACTTCTGACTAATATTGTTTCTAAATAAAAGTTCAAGAATATGTCTTTTGGATTAATCAAACAGTTTATAGTAACTGAAAAAGACATTAGTTAATTTTACCTTGATTTTGGCTTCATCACTGAACAAGCAGTTTGCCTGTTCACTGGCTTCATATTGTATAAAACTTGGTATGAAAATATTCAGGTCAAAAATACTTAGAGTCTGTTTATTGAACCTTGAGTTTATGTCGGAAATGATTTTGTCTAAAAGTTATTATTTATACATAGACACTCTAGAATAATGTTCTGTATTTATAATATTGTGGTTTTTGCGGTAAGTACGTCATGCATTTGTGTATTTTTGGTGTGACAAATTAAAGGTTAAATAACTTACCCAAATTAGTGTGGAGGGATTCTAGAATGTCTTTAAAGGAACGTTCTGCAATTTCTCGTTTTTTCTCCAAAGACCTCAAGGTTACCCGAAGAATGCCAGCATCTTTGTTGTCTACTTTTTTCTGGAGTCCCCTTTCCCTTCAGCGCCCTTCTCCCCCTAGAACCGCCACTTCCTGGTGACCCAAAGAAAAACGTATAAAATATTTCTAACTTTTTTTGTAACCGTTTCTTTGCAAAGCATAAAAAACCAGCCATCATTATTATCTTGCGCCAGCGTCAACGACAAAACGCCAATGACCAGATTCCTAGTTAGTACTTTATTCGTTATTTTCAGAAACTTTAATGCTTCTCCTAACAAATGACTTTTCTCCGATTTTTTTCAAAGCAACGTCAACTCCCATTCCCTGGTGTAATGTACAGATTTACTCGGGTATCAATGAGCTTCAAAAAACATGTTGACGTTGGGGACGCGACATCAGCGCGCGACTTGATAAATCACTTGGTTAAAAAAAAACTCAAAAAAAACTTCCCCGTAGAGCCAAAGGATGTGTCTCCGAAATTGACTTGAAAAGGATGTAAAAATTATCTTTAGCGGAAATAAACCCCGCAATATGATTAATCTATTTTTTTGAAAGATTCAAATAAAAATGTTAGAAAGGCGGCTTTCAGGTATAAACTCTGTTTTTATAATCGAAAGTAAGATTAATTGTCGCAGAAAGAAATAAATTGTTATTTACTTAGTGTATTTTTAAGAAGCAAATTGAAACTTTTATACTTTTGATACTTTCCTCATGCATTTTTTTTCAGGTTAACTAATTTTTGCCAATTTTACTCATTCGTTGTTTTTTTCTAAACCCAATAAGTTTACAGAACAATAATATAATTAAAATAAAGATATATACCTATATAAGGGTGTTCAAATTCCAAATATCCACTAATCCTTAGTAAGAATTTATTAGTTCCAAGTAGAAACTTAATTTAAATATGAGACAAGTAAACTGTCTACTTACCATAAGTTTTCTCACCTACTGAAGGTTATAAAATAACATATTCACCATAAGTAAAAGTTTCACTTACCATAAGTGAAATATCTATTAACCGTTAGTAAATCTATAGTAGCGAAAAACCAGTATAATTCCAAAAATATAGCTTTAAATAAAATAAAAAATATATTTTTGACTTCTAAAAATCATGTCCTATCACAATACACCCTAAGAAAAAAAAATAAAAACAAATAATTAAAAAAAAGTGCGCTTATAAAGAAATAGGTTGAAACCGCGGAATATAAGCGCTTTGGCGGATTCCTAGTGACTAAGAAAATGGCTAATCATCAGAGAATTTTCGCATTTGGTGGATATATATGGACAAGCATCTCTAAACCAAGGGTTACCGGGTTCGTTTCCTGTCATCGATTTTTTTTCGAGTTTTTTTTAACTTGTTTCCATCATAATTTCCCTACAAATCATGACAAATAGAACAATGATCATTGCAAATGGGATTGTCGAATTCTTTTGATGGCAATACGTTGACAAATCAATATAGGCATGCATTATCATTAGGATGATTATATTTTTTCGCATAATTTTTCATTATTTGGTGCCTTCACTTGTCCTTAGTAGAAAAATTCACTAACCGTAAGTGAATGGAAAGTTAACTGAGTTGTCACATATTGAGAAGAAAGCGCGCTCAGGTATAATCTGAAAAAAAATAAAAACAAATAATAAAAAAACTGTGCGACGCACCGACTTTGTTCGAATCGACAACCTACAGTTTGATAGACCAATGCTTTATCCACTGCGCTTATAAATAAATGGGTTGAAACCGCGGAATGTAAGCGATTCGGCGGATTCTTAGTGACTGAGAAAAGTGTTAATCATCAGATAATTTTCGCGTTTGGTGGATATATGTACAAAGATCTCGTTCGTTTCCAGTCATCAATTTTTTAGGCATGCATTATTATTAGGATGATTATATTTTTTTGCATAATTTTTCATTATTTAATACCTTCACTTGTCCTTAGTAGAAAAATTCACTAACCGTGAGTAAATGGAAAGGTAAGTGAGTTGTCACATATAAGGGTTAACAAACTCGGGTCTAAGTAGGTTGCTTTACTTGCAGCTATTGAATTCATCACTTGGGGCTAATAGAAACTTCACTTACCACTAACCAAAAAAAGCTAAGTAGAGACTTCACTTGCGCAATTTGATGCTTTGCCTAAAACTAAAACAAAAGGTTACAAAATGTAGTTCCGGAGATAGGCGAAAAAATTTTTTCAAGGGACAGGAGCACTGTCAAGTTCAGATATTATGGAAACCCGCTTGCAGTAGATTTTTTGACATTTTATAAAAAATAAAAAAATTTCTTTGTTTTTTAATTTTGTAACTTATCTTCATAAAATTTTAATAATTTTTAATTTTAACTCTCATATGATTATTATGTTAGTAAGTTGTATTTATAAACGAGAATTTTAGAATTCAAAACCTCGTTCAAAACAACAAATAAAATATTTGGCAAAATGACTTTGCCTCCTATGTGTAGTGGGTAGCGTATTTGCTTGCCACACAGAAGGTTCCGGGTTCTAATCCCGGCTAGTTACATGGATATTTTGTGTTTATCTTAAGAAACGCTTGGCACTTACTTTGACAACACTGGGCGCTGATCCTACAATGGATGGAAAGTCCCAGTATAAAACAAAACAAAACGTCAAGAAAAAAACTTTTATTTTGGTCGCGATTCTTCAAAATCGTCAGAAAGCGAGTTTGTGTCAAAAACGGTACTGCAACTGAGTTTTCAAAATATCTTGAGTAAGTTTAAGGCAAAAATTGAATTGGGTCTGATGATGGTCAATTAACGCAAAAAGTCAGGTGACTTGTCAAAATAAGGTTGTAAAATATTATCACAGGAGAAAAAAGTACGCGTTTATAAGAAAAAATAAACTTGACAGCTCCTGTCACACTTTAATGTCAAATCTCAAAACCGCAATTATCATTAGGTAGATCTTGAGAGTGCCTGTGACAAGTTTAAACCGTTGTTATAAAACAAGTTAAAAGTGAATCGTATTGAAAACGTATTCAGCTCTATATGAAAATGTAGTATTTAAATTGAAAAGTATTATTTTAGAGAATTGGAGGGTTTGGAAAATGGATTTGTTAGCCATGATAATTAAATTATAAAACTGAACAAAAAACCATTAAAAAGAATATTTCCAAAATTTAAAATACTCTAAAATTAAAACCGAGATAAATAAAAATTCACTAGTTTTTAGTCATTATTTCTTTATAACTTTTGTTTTCTAAAAAAACATATTATAATAGTGTTGCATAAATGTTTGTTACTTACTTTAACAATAAATCCCAACTTTTACTCTCCCATGGAGGTTATCGCAAATAAAAACGGTTTTACAAAATATTGTCCATATATATATAAACAACAGCGTCGCCAGAGAAGGGCAGGTGAGGGGCAGCTCCCACTTAATTTGGAGTCGAGAACTTCCGGAAGCAACGGCAACACTGCTTCGCGAAGCTATTATTTGCACTTTGTAGTCTGAGTCAGGATTAGTTCGAGTTTCTGTGGCCAGAGAAGGGCAGGTGAGGGGCAGCTCCCACTTAATTCGAATTCGGCTAATTAACAAAAGCGCTTACTTTGGAGTCAAGAACTTCCGGAAGCAACGGTAACACTACCTCGCGAAGCTATTATTTGCACTTTGTAGTCTGAGTCAGGTTTAGTTCGAGTTTCTGGGATATCAAGGGATACAAGCACAAATTTCTGAGGGGGAAAAGACCCCTGGATTATTTTTTTTTACAAATCACAGAAAGAAAATCAGAAACTTTAAAAATCTTAACACTTTTCGACTTTGACCCTGTCACAGCGATAATATTTTTTATACATTTTTTTTATAAGAATTTAAAATGTATTTTATTTTTAGTTTATTATTTATTTTTACTGTCTTTTTTTGATTTGTTTTTTTATTGTATTTTTTTAGACCAGCTATCTTGTGCACATGTTGTGTATAATAAGCTAAATTGAATATAACATTGATGATATATATATATTATTACCAGAATTTTAAACGAATTCAAAATGGCATTATTTAGTAAAATTTTCATAACATTTTCGCGTACAATTATTAAAAAAACAGTTCCTGCTTGGATTGTATTTTTTAGTAAAAAACATATTCTTGATTTTTTCTATGCTGCCCTTTCCCCTAACTCAGCGGCTGACGACGCTCTTGTAAATATACGCTTTTTTGTTTAAATGTCAGTCCTACTTTAATGCGTTTTTACCAGTTTCCCATAACACTAAATAAACAAATAAAAATTACAATTTGGTAAAATTTTGATAGACAAATATATAACTATATAAATAAATAACTGTAAAAAAAGTTAAATAGAAAACTAGTAGACTGCTAAGTTCCAGATAAGGTTTATTATACAGATTAGAAAAATATAACTGTAGGCATGCGACTGCAAAACGTTTCTCTATTCTCTCTGCTAAACCCGATTTAAAACTAGCAGTCAAGTAATTCATTTATTTATTTTTTTTGGTATGTTACACGATATAAACCTTTAACCCCACCCCGTAGTCCTTAGGGTGTGGAAATATGGGGGTCACAGTGCCCCTGAATGAGTTATGGGTCATTTAAAACTGAGCTCAAAAATCGTGATCAAAGTTTGAAAAACATTTTTTCCTGATTTTTGGATTTTAATAATTTCTGGATATTGTTATTAACCAAGTAAAACTTTAAATTTTTATTTTAGCAAGTAACATCATGCAGTGGCGTAGCCAGGGGGGGGGTTTGGGGGTTAAACCCCTCTTCCCATGAGGTCCAACCCAACCCAATAGATCTATAATAAATTATTCATGATCAACGGCCCCAGGGAGAGTTATAGCTTCCTCACTTTTTTTACCCTTTACTCCGGTTTTTGTCGTGTGTTTGGTGTGATGTCTTAAATTTTAAAAATTTTTCCTGCGCTGCTATGACGTCATTGATTGTTACAATTTTAGTTTAATTCTAAGAAATTTTTAACACCAGAATTCAAAACTTATAATAAAATGAGTCTTAGATTAATTCTCAGAGTAATTTTTCCTAAAATTTTCATTTGCGGTGCATGTATGATTTGGCAATAAATCTATATATATACCACCGCAACCCACCCCTTCTTGTCATCTAACCCAATCTATTTTCTCAAAAAGTGGCAGAAGATCGCAATTTCCAAAAAACGAAAAAAAAACCCGACTCCGCCAATTAATTACTCCATATTAAAAAAACGTTTAGAGTTTAATAAAAAACAGTAATCAGAGACATAGGTAAGGGTTTGGGGGAAGTTCTGGGAAGGTTTTATTAAAATCACCACATAAAATTGAAAGCTATAAAATTTAAAAAAAGTTAAAAATAAAATATATGTTTTTTCTTTAGAATTTTTTAATTTTAAAACTAATTTTATGCTTAACTACGATCAATTGTATTATGTGTCATACACGTGCGGAAGCGCCATACAATACTCCTGAAAATGACTTACAGTTATCCAAATCGTTAAAGTGGTTTTTGAGATATTGTATTCAAAGATGGCCGCCTGGCACCGCTCCCCTCCGCTTTCAGGGGTTTTAGTATGCTTACGCATACCCTGGTAGGGCTGTCTACCTCCCATATTAAGTTCTTGCTGTTATCCCTTCAGGCACCAAAAAGGGCATATTCGACTGTACTAACGTCCTTCATACTGATACTAATTAAAAAAAAAATATCCGAACTCTCAGCTTTCCAGCGATGGCACTTTTATCAAAATCGTTTTAACCGTTTTTTTCTTTACCGTAACAAAACACAACGTTCCAAGGACATTCCAGGAATGTTCTTTTAGAACCTAAAGAATATTCCAGGAGCAGCTTGAAATATTACAAAATGTTTTCAAAACGTTCCCGGAACGGCAAATGTTAGTAAATATAACGTTCCCTTAGAAGACTCCTGGACGTTTCTTTGTAAAGTTAAATAATTAAAATAAATAAAATAAAAAACATATTATTGCGCTCTAAAAACCATGACCTACTAAAATGCGGCGTAAGAAAAAAAAATAAAAAACAAAAAATGAAAAGTGGAGACAATGACGGGATTCGAACCCTTAACCTCTGGATAGCCTGTATATTACCATAACCGCTGGACCATTGCGGCCTTAAGATATATTTACGTATATCAACTTTTTGGCAAAAGTTCCTTGGATTCTTTATCATTTTGTTATTGATTTTTATCACAACGCAGTTCGACTTTTATTTATATAAAATACTACAAGGCAACAACTAAAAATATTATGATCGCCCCCCCCCCTTTGAATCCTCCTAACTGATCAATAGCCAATCTAAATATGGGATGTTTCTCTAAACGTTCCATGGTGGCCATTTAATAACATGTCTGGAACGTTTCTCTAAAATCCGTTAGAAACCTTCCTAAAATGTTCTTATAGCAGGAACTCTCCCAACCAATGGGAACCTCAATGAAACGTTCCGGAAACGTCGTGTGTTGTTGTGGATATTAACATACATAAATACATATATAAATACTTTAACCTCGAAAAACATTACCCTCGTAGTCGAGTAAGAAGGTTCTTTCCACCGATTCCTTTACCATCATGCGACTTTTATAAGCACTTATTTTCCTATAACAATAAATCCAAAATTCTACCCTGCCAAAGGAAACAGCACTAATCCAATAAAAACATAATATTCTCACTAATAAACTGCCAAAAGCTGGCTCAAAGCGCCCTCAAATTCGGCATTAATAATAATCATAATCATTTCGTTTACGAGCGGGGTTGCTTTCGAGGACACTTTTTCGCCTGACAGGAATATAGTCGAACAAACAGAGGGTTTTTGGCTTTAAAAATGACAATCGCATAAAGACAAATAAAAGAGAGTATAAGTATATGATGATATACTATGTTTATACGCACCTAAAAGCGCTTTTATATAAGGATGGTTTTAAATAAAATCGATTTCTCCGAGTGTTTATACGTCCTTCACTAAATGTCATTAAATATGTCAGTTTAAAAAGAAAAACAAATAAAACAATTTAGATAACAGCAAATCTTTCGGAAAACCAGGGTTCTCTTTATGTCCAGTATACATCCCCCTCCCCCACGGTTGACCTAAATAAAAAAACTTTTTTCATATTTTTTTAATTAAAAATCTATATCTATATGTAAAAGAATATTAATTAAAATTAACATAAAGCTGAGTTTTTTTACTACTTCAAAAGTTGTTTATAATTAAAAACACTCTTTCTTCCTCTGCAATGGTACCCGGAAGGCAAAGCGCAAATTCAACTAGCAAAGATATGTTTTTAAAGGACAGTTGGTTTTTGTTAAATTATTAAAAACTTTAAGCAATCGAGCACCAACATTAGTACTATTAGCTTGCCAATCTTCCAGCTTTTCGTTAGTTACATATCCCTTTATTAAAGTTATTTCGTCAAAGAGTTCATTTTTAGTTATTTCTCTTCCAAATATTAAAAGAGTTTCTATCGATAGTTAAATTTCTGAGAATAGTGGTATGCTTTGAAGTAACACCAATTTAAATGTACTCAATATTTGAGAAGATGGTGTATCCCATTGTTCAAGGTATTCCTCGGCTGTTTGATATAACTCAGTTATCGTTCTTTTAATAGATTTTTTTTGTAATTAATTCATCTGTCTGAAGCACATTTTTTCAATGAGAGGAATAAAGTTATCCTCTTTTCGAACTTTAATTTTGCTCTTGAGTTCTGTATAAATATGTAGGCACTCTACTGCTGATATTATATTTCATTACCTTGTATAAGTAGACTTGTTTTATGAAATAATGCAGCAGCATTATGCACAAATACTAGCATTCTGTTTCCGTATTGTTTATACAATTTTTAATTATTAAAGGACATTTTGGTATTGAGAAAAAGTACTGACTTAACGGGCGGGAAACAGTTGAAGGACGGATTCCAGAGCTGGAAGAAGGGCAAGTATTACTGTAGCCTTAAAGATTTTTAAATTAAATTTCTACAAATATGCAGAATTCTTTTAATTTTTCGATTCTAACAGTGTAGATATTAAGAAATAAAAGAGCTTTAATAAAAAAGTATTTAGATTTATAGGTCAAATTTCACAGACTGATTGTATGCAATTGTTTAATATGTGGGTCATGCAACCAACTCCTATAATATTTTTATTATTGAGTCTCCGTTTTACTTTGATGTACACATTATTCTGTCCTAACCGGCAAACTCCACCAAAATTTGAATTGATATTATCAGCGCATAATACAACTATTTTTTTACTAATATTGTGTTGAGACAAAACGCTAATCAAATATTCACTGACTTGGTCTGCTCTAAAATTTTTAGATGGATGCCATTGGTAGGTAGAAAATACCTAATTAGAATTGATACAACTTTTGTATTTTTATGGGTTGACGCATCAACGCAAACGGTAGCAAAAGATAATTTTTCTAAGTCCTCCTCGAGTTGCTTCATAAACATGGGTTCAAAAACGCCTTTAATTATCGCTCTCGATTTTATCCGTGCGCTTGCGAATCTAGTTTCGAATATCGATTGAATTAATTTTGACTCACAATCCGCTTCATTGAACCCAAACTTTCGCCTTTTTGCAGACATAAATGACAAAGTATTGCTGCTGTTGAGCTGCCTGTCTTCTTGGCCGGCGGGCCTCCTGCATCGTGCTGGGGCCGCTTGTTGGTCTGGTTTTGGTTGACTGACGATGGCTTGCTATCGCTTGTTGTATGCTGCAACTAGGTTATTGTGTTTGGCAATTATCGCACGGTATTGTGTCACAGTTGATTTCAATTGGCCCCCGGATGTTTGGAGCTTGCTTTTTAATTCATCGTTCTCGTTGAGCAAGGAATCTTCTGGGCTTTCTGACATATCGTCATCGTCCGTCATTCTAAAAAAAGGCTGGCGAATGACTATTATCTGATTTTTAACTACTGACTTCATTACGCTTTATCCTCCTTTTATATACCCGTGAGATAGAACGAAACCTATCGAGAATATTGAAGCATCGCCTATTGGCGTGAGTTCTCGAATTTTCCTGTTCGAACTCAGGAGTTAGTGCGCTCTCTTTCCCACTTAAAGCGGAGTGCAGCCATATGCCTCTTGCGAGGCTACCTGCTGCCAGAACTGAAATAAGAGTTTACAGCCAGAGTGGAGCGCGTCGTTAAGGGTACACAGAATTACAAAAAAAGATCAGAAAGGTAACTTAATCTTTCAGAACTTGATCAAAGGTAGAAATAGAGCAAACGTGACTAAATTAAAAAAATCCAGTAGATGTAGATTTTCCAGTACGGTTGCCCTGGGTAATCCCGTACGGTTGGTTACCTTGTATATTGATCCAAAAATGGGTTTTAAAGCGATAAACCACTTTCTTAAATCGCTTTAAACTAAAGTCGAGTTAGTTCTTAAAACGTTTTAAGTGGTGTTTATATGACAACATTTTTAAACCGTCCTTGTATAAAAGCACCTTAAAAGGCCCGTGTAAACAAACTAATTTTTTTTAAAAGCACTGGTTCATTCCAAATTTTTTTAAACCAATTTCTATTTGGTGTCTTACGTTTAAACACAGAAACTAAAAGGAACTGTCATTGTCTTAGAGGTAAGTCCAATTAAATTTGGAATGTAGTATGGTACTGAACCCAATTTTATTTTTAGTAACCTTAAAGTCTAATTTATATATACAGGGTTCCTAAGATTTTCCTTAGGGATGGGATTTCAACAAATCAAACAGAAATGGCATAGAAAGTTCTGCGCGCACAAAAGAAACAGGTATATTGAGCAATGGTGCCAGTTTTTTATTATCTCCGGACTGCTTTCATGAGAAAAAATTGTCGCCACTCTTTCATTGTGAGCATAAATCATAGTTGCAATAATAACCGTTGACAAGATGTCTGCAAATTCCGCTAGATGGCGGCCACACCATGAGATGGTCGAGGAAAAACTGGGATTCACAGGCATTCCATTTTTATTTCCTTTCGAGTCGCTTCAGTTTACGATACTGAGCGATAAACTCGTGAGGTTGTTAACATTAGCTTTGAATTAAATTTCTTTCCATTCTGTTCTACTAGAGACATCTATCCGGAAACGGCCCAACCATGCAGCTAGCACTAGCAGCCAAAGAAATCAATAAACGGCGCTGTTTTTCCTGCAGAGCTTTTTGCTTGCGATAATATTGATTTTAAATAAAGCTGGCCCTACACTAAATTTGATATTTTCGAGGTGTTTTATAAATGATCTCGAAACATATAGCGAACCAATTCTTCAAAACTAGCGGGAGGGTAAAAGCAAAAAATAAGGGGCTGCCAATATTTATAACACCCAAAAAGGGGTGAAAAGATTTATTTTGCTCTGTTTCTTTACAAAAAACGTTTTTTTACGAAAAACTTGAGCTCTGCCACTTTTTTAATTTTTTTCTTCAACTTTCTCGAAATTTTCGTCATACCGTAGAAAAAAATTATTTCCCCCATGGTCATACTCTATGTTTATTCGAAAAAATTTAGAAACAGAGACGGGATCAGTTTTCCTAAAACGGGGGATCTTGGTTTCGAGTGAGAAGATAAAGGGCGCCGCAGGCAAAAATTTTTCAATTAAATTAGCCGAACGCAAAAATGTTAGAAAAACATAGCACGAAATAAAAATGACGCCGCTTACAATTTTTTTTCAAAAATTACGTAATTTCGGGAACGCAAAGAAATAGGTCTAAATAGTATAATTTTTAAGAAAAAAATATCAATTTTCTCGCCCTCCTCCACTGGGACTACAGGGGCCGGGCACAAATTACGTAATGGTCATAGGGGGGAGGGGGGTTACAAAACGTTACGTAGGAGGGAGGGGGGTTTTCGACAGCGTTTGCATTTGTGTGAAACTAAGAAAATTTGGAATGAAAATAAGTGAAAAGTTTTTTTTTTTGGGGGGGGGGGGTAGTGGTCTTGAAATCGTTACGTAATATTAAGGGAGTGGCGTGCCAAACCGTTAGAAAACATTACATAGGGAGGGGGTCAAAAAGTGGTAAAATCACCGTTACGTAATTTGTGCACGGCCCCATATCTGACTGTTCCTCCTTTTTGATTTCGAATCAAAGTGCAAAACCCGGGTTGGACATTCGAAGGTGTCAACCCGTCCTATTTGCTTGATAAAGTTTCTATGGAAATATCTCAGTCGATTTCTCCGGCCGTGTATGAACGCTTTAGGTTAGGCATTTGCATGTATCTCAGTCCCCAGCCTGTAAACAGTGCGTAAGGACAATGGTTACAAAATGAAAAGCCGAAAAATATTTTTTTTACGATATCTTTCATCAGTTTGGTATTAAAGTCGAGCAAAAACAATTTTTATTCCAGTCCTAAAGGTATGAAAATGGAAAACATTAGAAAACAACAACCTTGATGGATTTACTATGTGTAAGATGTAGTGACAACATCGCCCCATGCCCATCCTTTTCTGCCTAATGTGCTTTTCCGTTTGTCTGCGTCTTATACACGGCCGCTTGGCCCCCTAAGGACTTGCTTAGGAACCCTGTATACAGGGTGTTCATTTGAAAACTTTCCACCCAAGATTTACGTATTTAGAGTCTGATTTTAAAGAAATCCGCAGACACGTCGATTTTTTGTTCAAAGGTCACATTTTGGTTATCTTAAAATTTTTGTAGCACGCACCCCCTTCGAGGGGTAAACTTTACTCCTCAATTTTGAATGAGAAAAGTGTGTTGAGTGATACCTTGCATCTATAGAGTTCACTATATTTATAGATCGGGAGTGGGGAGAGAGATGAATGTATTTTTAAACGTTATTAAGCAGGTATTAAATAAGTTATATAAAGAACAAAAAAATATATAATCACTGGGGATTTCAACATTCATTTTAATATAAGCTGCAATGAAACTAATAATTTTTACGATATAATAGTCACTTTTAATCTTCAACCCACAATAAAAGATTTTACAAGAATAACAGCAACATCAACATCTTGTATATATAATATCTTAGTCAATATAGACTTTTTTCTTTTAAAATAAAATGTCATTCACGCTGGTAAATCAGATCGCTCTCCCCAAATCATTGAAATTAATTTAAATGGCATACGTAAAACTGTAAACGTTCCAAGATATATAAGATCTTTCTCTGAAAATAACGAAAATCTATTCCTTCAAAAAATAAAACAAACGTCATGGCAAGATCTTTATATTTTGGAGACGACAAATGTAAATTAGCTATGGAATCACTTTTAAAAAAAGTTCTCTGAGATGTTTGAAAGTTGTTTTCTCCTAAAATTAGTTAAAATTAGGAAAGAGATTAGAGGAAAAAAATTTCGAACTCGAAAAAATGAAACAAGAGGTAATCGCTTTGCAAGTTATGTCTTATAACAATCCTAATTTTAAAACTCTTTTCGCAGAATCAAAAAAAATATACAACATCGAACTAAACAAAGTTAAAAAAAAACTCATTGCTAGCAAAGATTGAACAAAGTTTAGCCCACAACCTAAACGATTTTTTAGCAAACGCAGCACCAAATCTGCTAAAAGGAAAACCTATTCCCCTTAATCCTGCGCATTACGCAATCGATAAAAAAACCAACGCACACTTTTATTTACACCCTACAACTCCAATCGAACTAGTCGATCTAAGTAAAAAACTAAAAAACAAAGTATCATCAGGGTACGACTCGGTGCCATCTAGATTGTTAAAAAAGTGCGTAAGTTATCTGGCTGAATCTTTAACCTTTGTGTTTAACTCTAGTATAGAAACGGGGGTCTTTCCGCACGCCCTGAAATTAGCGCATTATATTGCTTTGAACTATTACTTCATAATAGATTGCTAAATTATTTTCAAAAATTTCATTTATTTAACAATTTTCAGCTGCTGGGCCTTTCAAAAGCTTTTGACACAATTAATCAAGAAATTCTTATGATAAAACTAAACGCGTATGGGGTCAGGAGTGTTCCACAGGATTTGTTTCGTTCATATCTTGCTGAGCGCCATCAGCGGACCATTGTACTTAGGGGTAATAACACAGTGCTTTCGGAGCCTGCAGCGATAACTACCGGAGTTCCTCAAGGGAGCATATTAGGACCTATTCTTTTCATTATATATCTCAATGACTACATAGATATAAACGAAAAAACAAACGTCATGAGAAACTTTGCCGACGACGCAAATACAATTATCACAATAAGTAAGCATGATAACTTGAAGGAGAAACTAACAACTACACTAACAAAAACCGATGAATGGCTTTAAAAAAATCAATTAATACTTAACTCGGAGAAAACAAAGTTGATGCTTTTTTCAAATATCAATGTTAAAAAACCCGACACAATATCCTTTAAGGATGATAAAATAAAATTTGTGGAAACTGCAAAAATACTGGGTATACATATCGAATCTTTATGTACGAAACTAAGTCCAACGTGCTACGCATTTAGGTTAATAGTAAAAACCTTTGAAAACAAAAGTTCTCTGAGATCAATATATACGGAATGTTTTATTCAAACAGAAGGTATGGGGTAACACTATGGGGTAGTATCAGTCATCTGGAAAACATATTTAAAGTAAAAAAGAGAATAATTACAATAATGTTTAAAATGGTAATATCGAAAAGTTGTAGCGGTATTTAAAAAAAAACAAATATTTAACAGTTACCGGCGTTTACATACTCGAGTGTCTTCTTTTCTTAAAAAGTAATACCGATATGTTCAAACCATACCTCTCTTACCACACATAGAATACTAGAAATCAAAATGAATTATACATCTACCCACATCATATATTAAAAATAACAGAAAAGGGCCCCATTTACTCCGCATTAAAGTTTTGCAACCACTTGCCAAAAAACGTCCAAAACATTTTAAATGTCAAACGTTTCAAAAAAACTTTGTTTTGAATACATCTGTCAAATTGAACCGTATTCCATTGAAAAGTTTTTAAACAACAAACCTACTTGTTCATAATAATTCACATACTAAGATTAAGTCTGTTTTTGTCTCCATCCCCCTCTATGTTGTTTTATCAGGTAACACTATTGTCTATAATCATGCATGTAAGAAATATTTTATTTACACTTTTAATGTTTTGATTTTATATTTGTTTATTTTGAAAAATCTCAGGTAGATTTTATTTCTATTTCATACCCATACTAGTCTATGTTGTTTTTGTCAGGTAACAATGTTGTTTTTTTTTGTCGCGTGTTTTTATATTTGTTTGAGAAAAATCGCATGTACATTTGATTACTGTATGCCCAAAAAGAAAAACATATTTAAGTATTTTATTTCTTACTGTCTCCTATTATTATTTTAATTTACTTACCTAAAGATTAATTTGTAGTAGCATGACAAGGACTAATCAAGGTAAACTTGCTTTATCGATTATTAGTATTATTACATTAGTGCCTTTCACTGTATAATTAATTAAGATGACGATACCTGTATACATGTATTTTATATGTATAAATAACTTGGCAATAAAGAACTATACTATACATATACTAAAGGTCACTTAAATATCTTTACAATTGGGTAAAAATTTTGAAAATCTATCGATTCGTTTTTAAAGTATTCATTTTTAAAATAAACTAAAATTCTACAGGTAAATTTCAATCCTCCTAGAAATGTACCATAGAAAAAAAAAGAAATGATAAAATGTACCTTTAACAAAAAAAAAGTCGACGCGTCCCGGGATTTTTAAAAAATTAAAAAATATATTTTGTAAACAAAAACTGTTTTTGCATTGGTCCATGCAACTGTAAAATGAATATCTCAGAAAAGAATCGATGGATTTTCGAAATTTGTACACGATTCTAAAGACCTTCAAAACAAGGTATCACTCGACCCACTTTGCCTATTTAAAATATCGGGGTAAAGTTTACCCCTCGAAGAGGATTCGTTTAATAAAAATTTCAGCATAGTCAAAATGGGTCCCAAGACTAAATACATAGTATGATAAAGGTCCTATGTTGCGAAGGCAAACGTATTAGTCGGTATATAGAAGAACAGAGGTGAACTAATAATTACCCACCCACAGGTTAAACCAATTGACCTAAAACCTTAAAAGTGGAAGGATAGATTGAGTTTGTAATGTAGACGCTCACTAAAAAAATTTTTTAAAAAATTTACCTCTAACACCCGGTTCCCACCTACGACTTTTTCGTGCGTGCCCGCTCACGAGTCACATGACTGTCATAACACTTCATATTGACATTATGTGACACATGAGCGAGCACTCACGAGAAAGTCGTATGTGAGAACCGGGTAAAACTAGGGGTTGAAAAGCAAAAGAGTTTTGAAAATTGCTATATAAAATACTAATAAAATAAGCAAACACGTGTTTTGGCATTTTTTTAGATCTTGATCGGGGGTTGAAAAAAAGAGGTTCTATTTTGAATTGGTTAGAAATAAGTCACAATTACTTTTTGTTTCAAATCATTGTAGTGCTGGAAATTCGCATTTAGGTTCCGTTTTAGAAGATAGTCAAAAGGTGTTTTTGGAAAATTTGAACAGGTAGGTTGAATTACCTTTCCCGCCCCCCCTTCTGTACTGTATTTCCTAATTAATGTATGCGGAGATAACAAGATGAGCGTGTATCATTCATAAAGTACGGGGATTCAATACGCTACAGCGGGCGATACCGGTCATAAACGGAGTACAATATACCCCCCATGGGCCACTTTCTCACCTTACACTTAAGTCCTGAATACCACTTATCTTATCATCTGTCTTTTAAAACGAAAAAGTTGCCCTTTAATTCTAGGTTATAGCTTAATTCAAAGTGAGGAAGTGGTCCTACATCTGATAAATATTTTAATCCGTCAAAGTATGGCCTGTGAGATATCAATCTAAGGATCTAAAATAGTGTCTTTTTTTATGTTTTCAAAAGTAAAAATTTAGAATGTGGGAAGAAGATTGGAGGTATGGTGTTAATCCGTCAAAATATGTGGTATGAGGTTTTAAATTAAACGAAATATATTCTCGAATCTACAACTAAGGTCTAAATTGTTGTGTGTACGATTGCCAAGCTTTCTGTGTTATTAAACAACCATCGAGAGAGGTGAGGAGGAATACCATGTAAGTCTCTCCAATTTCATTTTAAAGTGAATTATGGAGTAGAGGATTACGAATTTTTGATCAAGGGAGGGGCACTATAAATACATTGTTTATTAAAGGAACGCCACTGAAATATAGAATAATGTGATATCCAGTTTCTGTTAAAATAATTTATCAAGTATTAAGATAGAAAGTCAAAAATTGTTTAATTTTTGTACAAACTCATGTCTTGTAAGGCGTAAGTAAGTTTTTTGTCACATATCAATGTTGTAAAGATATTAATTAGTTATATATAAAATATGACTCTATTGACTGTTTTTTTTAAATAATATTTCTACAAAAACTTAAGATACAGAGCTAAACTTGATAGTGTTTAATAAAAGTATATTCATTTCACAGTTCTATGTTCTCTACTTACAGAGTGATCCAAAATAAACTAGTAATCGAGCTAGTAATAAATTTAATTATTAAATAATTGAAAATTTTTATTTTGGTCTGGACTTGATGGAGATGGAACGTGAAAACTGTTGTTGTTTTTTGAATATCTAATGATAATTTCATAATTTTTTTGAGATAGTTTGTATGATACCTATTTGCAGGGTGATTTTAAAGGGAGTAAAGAGTTAAAATTATTAAATAATTTTTAATCAAAGTTATAATTTGCCTATTTTAATTTAATTTATGGAACATGGAGTAGTGTGCATATGCCTTTAGTCGGATTTGACATGCTTCCTTGTCATAGCCATCTATCATTCATATTTTCATGATGCGCTTAAAATGCATTTAAAACAGCAGTACAAGGACTATTGGGTTTCTACAAGGCCACAATCGATTTATTTGAGTAATCTTCATCCTTACCCAACGAAGTTTAACTTATAGTAATATATTATCATAATATGTATATATAACTGTATACCCTGTGAATATGTAACGCTGTATTAATCACAAAAATGGCTATAAAATATAAAAAATATACCAAATGATTTGCTGTTACTCTTAACCCCAATTTTTAAAAAGACGGTTTATTCAATTTTTTCCTTGTAAATAATTAAATACCTGCTATTATGGTGTAGAAAGAAAATCTTTTCTTCCATATCTTTTTTACTATTGGCCCGATTTTTCTGAAATAAACTCTGTTCTGTAGAAAATAAATCTGAAATGGTAAACTGTACGCCATTTTAAAATTCAAAATTATTATTATGACAACTTTTTTATCAGTTCCGATTTCTTTCAAAAAAACTGAAAAATTATTTTGTAGAGAACAAAGTTGGATTAAAACAGTAGCAAAAAAGTTATTCAAGACAATATTTTTTACTTTTTTTATATTCTTTACACCAGATAAGCACCTGCACTATCATATAGGCGGTCACTTCAAGTCAATTTCTAAGGACAGAATTTGGATATTACTAAAAAATCTTTTAAAATTATGTTTAGCACTCACAACAATGATAAACCTTGATTAATCCAGCAAAGAATATCGATACGTCCGTTCAAAAAAGATTTGAAGACTTTGATCTATATTTTAATATTCCTTGGCAAAAATTTAATTTTTTTCACAAAAACAATGATTTTTTTGCAAATCAAACGTAGGTGCAAAATTTTTCTGAAATATCCGTATAAAAACATTATAAAGTTACTTACGCCTTTTGGCTGAAATTGTAAAGTCAATTTTTCAATTGAATTCAATTCGTTTATTGGTTTATCACACACACATCCTTATAACCTTCACGTTCTGCCAAAGACAAATTTTCTTAGCTCTAAGTAAAAAAAAAGACCAAAATATGATTTCAACAAGAAAAACACTACGGTAAAAAAAGCGTAAAATACGTTACGACGTTTTTCCTTGGAAGTTTTTCGATTTGAAGGATTGTAATGGCATTTATACTGTTGGTCAAAGTGTCACGAACATGACTTCAAGATCTTTAAAAATACTTCATAAGATGAGAAAGGGAAGACCATATGGTACCATCGCTGATAAAATTTATGTGGCCCATTAAAGATCTGACACCTCCCTACTCTATTAGCAAAGTACAATTAAACCTTACACCTCCACGAGATTTCAATTGTAAAGTATTTACAATTTTTTAAATCGGAGAGTAAGTTAGCAAACTAAAAGGGTAAAGCCACTTACTTACTTCTTTTTTACCGTAGAAGTATCCAATCAAAAAACATTTTCTTTAACTTTAACTTTAAACGCTTGGCCTGAAAAGTTACGTTTTGTCAGTTACTTCCTTTTTGCTCGAAGGTATCGATATAATATTTAACTTTAAGTTAAAATTCATTGGACTCGGATGAGAATTGCTTAGATAAAATAGTGGCCCTGAAGGGAGATCCACTAAAAGTAGATTTAAAAAAATAGCGCTCTCCATGGAAATATAAATAGTATTTAATCACCCTGTAAGTAGATGGCTATAACCAGGCAGGACATGTCAAGTTCAACTAAAGGCTTAACACTACTCTATATGCCAAAAATAAATTAGAACAGGTAGTTAAAGAAATATCGGTTTAATTATATTAAGATATTTAATCTATTTTGAACCATCCTGTAAATACGTAACACAAAATATCGTCAAAATCTTATTATCTTTTACACTAAAAAAAGATAATTGTTTTCACATTTCATCTCCATTAAGACCATTAAAATAAAATTATTTTTATTCACCTTTTAATTAAATTCATTTCTAGCCTCTTCTCTTGAGTTTTTTCTTAAATATTTTAAGATATAATATTAATCATGACAGTCATATTTTACATATAACTAACTAGGAATCACCCTGTATCTTTACAACATGGATATGTGACAAAACGATTACTTACTTCTTACAAGACATGAATGCGTTTGTAAGAAAATTAAAAAAATTTCGATTTTTTATCCCAGTGATAAAATTATTTAACAAAAACTGATGGGGATCACATTATTCTCCTCTAATTGATTATATCTCGTAAAGTAAGCCGATGACCCCCTCAAATTTTTTTGTAAATATATCAGGAAAGATAGCGCTATTACATATCACAACCCGAGGCCATTTCACCGATACTGGTAAACAATGTATTTAGTGCCCCCTCCTTTCAAAAATTATGAAATTGGCAGCTCCTCAAGGGGGGTGGGGTACCATCTAAGCCTGAATTTATGTATTTCCGATTTTGTTCAAAATTCTTATATATAGAGGTTTTTAACGTCCAGCATTACGAACTTTCGATCAGATTATACCAATTTATGAAGTTGACAGCTTTCCGAGGGGCAAGAGAAATTGGTAAATGGATGGATTTCTAGGATCTATGAATTGTGAATTTTGGTAAAGCATGTCCGATTTTGCTCAAAATTAGGAGGATTCCCTGGTCCCTCATAGGCTTCATTAGATTAAAACAGTTCACAGAAAAAAAAGTTTAGATAAACATTTTTGTACAACTGCAGGCAAAGCTGTGGGTTTTCTGCTAGTATCTAAATATAATTTAATTTTTTTAATTAGCTACATAGCTAATCGCCATCTTGAATCCAACACATTCAACCTATTTGTTTCTAGTGCGATTTAAGCGAAACTTTTCATTTTCGGTCTACACTGCTCTCAATCGCTTTCAGATCGCTTCAGGGTGTAGCTGATCTCTCCAAAATCAACTACAAATTGATCCGGATCTAACACGGAGCGCTCACTGTAGAATCAATTAAGCGTGTGTTGTGTGACTGTGAGTTTTAGGATTTTAAAGCTAAATATTTTCAAATCAAAACCAGATGAACATTATTTCGTTATTCTCTTATTAGTTTTTTTATAAAAGTTAAAGTTTCCATAATTATAAAAAAAAAATTGCCCTTTTATTATATTCTTAAAAAAATACTACTAATATAAAAATCTTACATCTATATACCTAAACTATCAAATTTTTCTACAGCTACATGATTATGCGGGATCTTGCTTTGGCTGCTTGGCTACATTTTTTGGGGGGTTTTTTAATGACTTACTAACCCCAGTTCTCCTTTGTTTCTTCAGCGCAGTACGTATTTAATAGTTTAATTAATTAAATAAACCTAGGGACTAAAGTGATACTTTAATCCCGCGGCAAAAGGTTTGTATCCCGACCATAGGGAGGGCTACAATTCGATTAAAAGACGCTTTAGTCCCGAGATTTATATACTATTTTATGCACTTTAGGAAAAGATTATTGTTAAAATCACGTTACTTCTACGCCAAATGGTTCGTCGACTACAAGAAAGGATGCTAAGAATGAAATCTTTGCTCAGGGCAAGTGCTGTTTGGCTTAACTTGCAATAAATTTAATTATAATTTTCCAGGGATTATTTTTTTTAATTCCTGAGGGATTAAATTCCCTTCTAATTCCTAAGCTGAGGGATTAAATTTACTTTTCATCCCTTAGGAATAATTTTTCTTATTCCCTTAGTAATTTTTTTTTAATCACTTAGGAATTCAAAGTGACATTTTAGTCACTAAAAAACGGGATTTAACGTACCTATTTAATCCCTAAAGTGTATAAAATATCAAACTCAGCAACATTTGGGTGTTATGATTTTAAATCCTAAGAAGACATTACATTTTACCCACAAATGTTAACGTATTTTTTATGCTTGACATTTCAAGATTTGATTTTTCTTACTTTTTCTTTATATTGAGGCACCACTTCTTGCACAAAATTCCTAATTTTTGTTCTTTTGTAAGGCTCAATAAGGAGTTAATGTTTATAGACTATCCAATGGTTTTCATCCCTAGAGCGTGCTGGACAATAAAAATATGCCAACACTTACTTTTTTCACTCTGTCCATTCTATTATTTTGGTCCAAATTTTGATACGTAAAAATTGACAGAGCCAGGAAAAACGATCCGCCAGAGATTTGGGGGCATAAATCGAACTACCAAGTCTCGGCCGGTACGTGATCCGTTCTTAAATAGAACACGCAAATCTTTTTCGGCTTGATCTCGAATAGCTCGAGTGCGGTTAAAAACGGTGCGGTTATAAATTAAAAAGTGTTTTTTACAATATTTCGCCATCTTTCGTCAGCCATATTATACTTCGTTATCTCTTCTCGGGTTTAAACAAAACTATGTAGCTATAAAAGTAGCAACAGCCATATTATAAAATTCAATATGGCGGATCCTAAGTGGAGTTTTGACATATTTTAATAAACTAAAGTTACACTTTTCTCCACATAAAACTGGTACAGCAGAAGTTCTCAGCCTGTTTAATGTTTCAAATTTTTGTAGTAGGGCATTCAAATCCAAAACTAGATGATGGTTGGTCTATTCGGCAAGTAGCTGTTTATTATAGAAGAAGAAAGTCTCGATAGTAGACATAAAAAAACCGATTTCAAGAGGAATTAACTATCCTCCGCAAGGAAGTCACTAGCCCAGAGGAGGACCACGAAGCAATCAATTTTTTGGAAAATCATCCGTTTACCAAAGCGAAAGCAGTAAAAATGTAATCAAATTTTCCATGATACATAACAACATTAGGCAGAAGCATTAAACGTTTGAGACTAAAGTGTCGTACTGCGGTAAAAAAAATAAACTAAGTGAGGAAAAGAAGCAGTCTCGATTAATTTTTGCGTTAAATTATTCTCTGAGAGACGAAGAATTTTAGCAGCAGGTGGTTTTCACAGATGAGAAGATCTTTAAGTCCAACAGCGATAAAAAAGAAATTCTGGTTTATCGGCCGCCAACAACCCGATATGAAAAACGATATATTGCTGGAAACGAAGACCAGGCGAGAAGATTTTTGGTAAATGTTTGGAGCTGGAAATCGGCTAGAGGATATGGCGCTCTATTTAGAATTATTGGGCAATTTACAGCCGAAGTTTACGTTAATATGCTGGAAAATGTAATTCTTCCAGAGGTGAGAGTCCCTTATCCAGATCATTTTGTATTCCAACAAGATAACTGTCCAGTTCATACGGCCAGAATTGCTCAGCGATAGTTCCAGGATAATAATATGCCTTGGCCTGCAAAAACCCCTGATGCGAATTTAATAGAGAACGTTTGGGGACTTATCGCAAAGAACTCATCGTAAAGGCATATAGGAAAGTTATTGGTAAAAATCCAAAATTACTTGAAAATTTAGCCAATTTAATGCCCAGAAGACTTCAAAACGTCAATGCAGCCAACGATGCAAATAAGTATGTTTTTAATTTAGTTATTCTTTTTTAATTTTATTTATTTCGTTAACTTAATCTTTTAATTTTTTTGGGCTAGTAACTTCCTTTCGAGGGACAGTTCATTCTTCTAGAAATTGATTTTTTACGGTTACTATAGATGGCTTGCTTCTTTCATAATCAGCTAATCCAATAGATCAATTACTGTGTAGGTTTCGTTTAATAAAACATTTTTGCTTTTTTTAAACGTAGTTTTTATTTTTAGTGATCTTGTATTTTAAATTATTAAAAAATGAACAAGGTGTTTCCTTATAAAAAGTTCATATATGCCAAAAATATAACCTAAAATGACAAAGTCAAAAAGTCAGTGTTGCATATAGGAAAATATAAAAAATCGTATTTGCAGCTATCTTCCGCTCTACCAGTTTTATGTGGAGAGAAGTGTACATTAATTTGTTTTAGAGCTATATCAGTAATACCCTAACAATTGTCAGTGTAAAGATCAGCACTATCAGCTATGGCCGTGATAAAAGGAATCTTCTGTTGTTACAGACGTGTGATTTTGAGTTCTGACAAGGGAGATTTTCAGTTTTAACAAAGTAGATTTTTAATTTTGACAAGGGAGATTTTTACCAGAGCGGGAAATTTTCGCTGATTAATCAGGTGAAAATTAATTTGGAGGAAATTTCCGTCATATGTAGAAACTGTCCATAAGGGGTGTGAAATTCCACCAGTAGGTGATAATTCCACTGCTCTGCCGCGATCTAAATAATTATATGTATATCGCGATGGCTTTCGAATAAACAGAACGACTTGCGTCCTTAGCAACGCGTACCATGAGTAAAGAAATTCGCCAACGCACTGAGTTTTCCGTGTTTTGATACAACATGAATCGTTTCGGATCTTTATTCTTTATTTTAATAAACATACCACAGAACACCAGAAAAAATAAGAAGTCTGGAACCAATTTATGGAGTTCTGCAAAGCCAGAAGATATGAATTGAAGCAGGAAACGCCAGTGAGCGAAAATTTTGAAGTAATGGGCACAAAACAAAATAAATAAAATGTGAAGAAAGGAAACGGTGAGGAGCATAAAGAAACTAAAGTAAAAACAATTTGGAACGTCACAGCAAAATTATTCCTGGATGAATATTATGAAAAATATGGCATATAGCTTGACCCATTTCAAGATATAATTTTCAAATCTGCAAGAGAAGCAAAAAAAGCGAAACGACTGGATCTGCAGTCCCAAGAGGACAAGAGAAAACTAAGCTTAACTGTCTTGAAAATTGATGAATTGCAGAAAGTAGTGAGCAGCTGTGATGAAGAAACACCAGACGGGTTGCAAAAGAAGCTGTTCTTTGTGTTATCCTATGAACTAGCCTATAGAGGAGGAGAAGGCTGCAGGCCCAAGTCGCAGTTTTTTAAAGAAGAAGCGGACAATGCGGGTGAAAAGACTAACAGAATTGAAGATAATCCAATTTTTGGAAAAACCACTGAAGGTGGATCTAAGACAAAACTCACTTCAATTTCTGTCCAGTTCGACTTTTTCATACACTGAAATCAAGGGGAGGTAGCGTTGAAAATGATCGCCTGTTTCTAACGATCAATCTGTTCTGGAAATTGGGACGTCAATGGTTTAAGAACATACCCGTGGGCAAGAACAAGATGGCGAAATAAACTCAGATGCAGGTTGCATAGGTGGTGAAGAAAAAAAAGATTACCAATCACTCACTGAAGGAACTGCTGCGTCTCAACTCGCAAAAAGCGGAGTTGCTGAACAGGAACTTATAAAGATGACAGGTCATGCTAGCTCCAAGTCCATCGCGAGCTATTTGCAGATGGACGAAGAGCACCATCAGGTGCTCTTCGATAAAATGCGAGGAAGTCAGAGCCGCACTAGTTCAGGGGAAATTTTGAAAAATGAAGATCCGAACGAATGCATGGCAGGGCCAAGCAGTGTAACTTTAGTCTATATTACCTATAATAATTGTACAATTAATTACAATAAAAAGTCTAATTTCTATTCTTGAAATTTTCTACCGAATACCATTCGTGCTTTGAGAATTAATTCTGAAAAAACGTGTTTTTGTTGAAAACCGCACTCGGTTATTTTTTCCGTTGTATAGAAAATTCTGCATTGACACAGTGGAAAAAATAAACGCGTGCAGTTATCAAGAAACAGGTTTTTTTAGAATTATCGATAATTTTCAAAGCACTTATGGTATTACCCCCGATAATTTGCTCCCAAGTTGTTTTACATTTAACAGCTCAGTAATAATTTGCCAGGTTTGTAAGTATCATAAATACGACGCCAATCCCGCGTCGAAGACGGACGGTGTCATTAGTTTTTTATTTCGGCGTATAGTAAACTGACAATTATTATTATAACTTTCAAGTAGTAAAAAGTAACTTGTCGTTATGCAACCAAATTTTGTAAAAATCCTTTCAAGGGTTTAAAAAGATTGCGAGGGGACGAAGGATTTTATGTTCTTAATTTATAATTAAAATTTTAGATTACAAACCCCTTCTCTTGCTTTGTTGTTTTTCCAAAATCTTCACCGCTAAAAGAAAAAACATTCCATTAAATAAGGTTTTCTTTTGTTTACAGTCCCGCCTGAAAAGATCCATATCTACGACGACAAAAGGATAGACAAATCAGTATTATTAGGCCCTTATAGCGAAGGCAGCGACGTCAGTCTTTTGTGTGAAGTAAAAGGAGGTAAGTAAAAGAGCGTGAACAAAAAAAAACCGGAGAATATAATATTATTTACTTACGACCTCCCACAATACTAGTTGAACGAGTGTCCTAACCTAGGATAATAATAAAGCTTAGACGTAAATCGTAAGAGGGCGTGCCAAGCGATGACACTTTCTTCCATAAGGAGACTGAATGACGCAAAAATTTATATTATTTTTATTTATTTTTAACAAAATAAATATTGGTTACATACCTACAAGGTGTGCCAGAAGTTCAAGTCCACCCTTATATCTCCAAAACCAAAAGAGGCAGAGAAGTAAAATTTTATATAATTATAATTAGAAGGTTTACAAAAAAGTATCTTTTTGAATGCTTATCATGGCACTTGTCATTAAGGAGGCGGAGCTAGAGAGGCGACGACACTTTTTTTAAATGAGATACCCTGTATATTTTTGAAAATTGCCCTTATTTAAAAGTGTTTGTCATTTTATTTAAAAACCGTTAGAGAAATAGGTAATATATTAGTAATTTTTGGAAACAGAATAAAACGATCTATATATTTTAGAAAATATACAGGGTATTTCGTTTAAAAAAAGTATTTCCTCCACCCTATTCCCTTAATGAATAGCGGCACAATTAGCATCCGAAAAGATACTTTATTGTAAACCATCTTATTATGTGAAATTTTTCTTCTGTGTCTCTTTTGGATCTGGAGATATTAGGGTGGACTCAGATTTTTAGTATATAAAAAATATAAAAATTCAAAAAAAATATTAAAATTGTCAAAAATTTAAACATTTTCACAAATGCAAAAAAAAAAATTCAAATATTTTCAAATTTCAAAATTTGATGAAATTTTCAAACACCTGAGTATCTCAATTTTGTCTTAATTCTCTTAGAAACAGTAATGTTCCATATATTATTTAGTAGTGTTTATATGTGGTATTTTTAATCATTTTTGATATTTATAATGAAATTTTCATTGGTCGTAGGTACACTATAGTCACAAATTTAAATTAAAAGATATTTTTTTATTAGATATTTGTTATATAAGTATAAAAGATTTATTTTATGTTTCTCCCATAAACATGACATTGTTAATTTTACCTAAATTGCCTTTAAGGAATCAATTTGACTCAATTTAGCTCGAAATACTGCGAAAAGCATTCTGTTCAGATTAGGTATAGGTCATTACCTTTCCCAGTCTGTTATTATAGAGCCTAGGTTACATTACGCATTAACAGGGCATAATATTTCCTATACGAATGATATTTCGGAAATACAGCATGTGCATGTGTAGACAAGCAAAGAATTAACATCTATCAGAATAATAGTAGTGCATTATTTAGTTTTTTTAAGTACACCCCTGATAATACAGGGTGGTTGCTATTTAAGTTAGAGACATGCGATTTTTGCTTTACTGTGTTACTTTTTTGAGGTTTAAAAAAATGACGGGGTAACAGATTTAGTCTGTCTCTTGTAGTTTTTGAGCGACAGGGGAAAGTTGAAAAATATTCGGAATTACCAATTGATGATATCTCCCTTAATTTAAGAGATAATTGAGTTCTGCAGCAATAAATTTTAATCCGACATTTCGTTTCGTAGACACCATCATCAGGATCAAAAAGTTAAATAACAAAATGTTTTCCTTCATATTTTAGTTTCTTTTTAAGTTTGTCTAATAATAAAATATATATTTTTTTTATTTTGGAGTTTCGATCCCGAAAAAAATCATCTTTAGTGTATGTTTTTCTAGTACGACCCTGTCCCATTTTAATTTTGTTTTGAGACCATTTATATTTAACTACTATATAGTAGAGCTGGACAACCAAAATATATTAAATGGACAGCGGGTGAATCGAAAAAAAAACCGCACAAATTGTTTTTTTGCTATAATTTTACCACTATTTGATAAATAACTATATTGATAAGATAAGATAAGTCTTTTGAAAAAAAAACATTTGCTTTGCCGCCATATGGCGGAGGAAATCAAATGCCTACCAGGTATGTTCATATATCTTAGTTGTCCAGGTCTATTATTTAGTTCTTAAATATAAATGGTATTAAAAAAAATAAATTAAAACGGGACAGGGCTGTACCAGAGAGAAAAAATTCACTCAAGATGATTTTTGTCGGGATCGAAACTTGAAAATAAAAAAAAAATAACAATTTATTATATTATCAAACAAACATAAAAAGAAAAATATGAAGTAAAACATTTTGGTCCGTTTTTAACTTTTTATCCTGATGATGGTATCTACGAAACGAAACGTCGGATTAAAATTTCGAAAAAGCCGTTGTGCTTTTCTAAAAAGGCTGCCACCGACATGTTTTTACGGAACTTAATTACCTCTTAAATTAAAGGAGATATCATCAATTGGTAATTTCAACCATTTTTCAACTTTCCCCTGTAGCTCAAAATCTACAAGGGATAGAATAAATCTGTTAACATCGTCTTTTAAAGCTCAAAACAGTAAGGCAGTAATGGGAAAACAGCATGTCTTTATCTTCAGTAACAACGGGGTTTCCTACCCTGTACACTCCAATACTTTAAATAAGACCAAATTAATTTTTGCGAAACTTGAAACATATTACGTAGATATTTTATGAAATAATAAATTTAAATCAATCAATTTAATAAAATTCACCAATATTAGAGCGATTGATTTATTTTATATTTTAGAAAAATTTCAATAGCCTTTAGAATAGCACTAATAGCAATATTTATTTAAGTATTTTTAATTAGACACTTAGAACGGATACGTCGTATAACAGCGACTATGTCTCACCCACCTCTACGACCACACTTGGGGTCTGATTCTTGAATTTCGTAAGAAAGGTCACACGGGAACGGTCACCTCCCTATTCGTGAATCGAGAGAAAATTTGCTCCCAGGAGGTCAAATTCTCTCGCTATTATGCATCTCATTGGTCCAAATATTCGGTTTAAATCGGTTTCTGTCACTTTTGCCCGTTATTAAAAGTGAGAGAAACCGATTAAAAATTTTCTCTATAAGACCCCCTGATATCGACCAACAACAGGCTTTTGAGCCATCACGAGTTATCCTAAACCTATCCGACCACGGCCGAATCTCAGCCGATTGCCGTATATCGAAGGAACCTTCTCACAATTGCATACATCTGGCTCTGAGCAGGTGTATGGGCGCTCATGAAAAAACGATAATAGAGTCAGCTTTGCGCGTGCACCATATAAGCGTGGCAGCTTCTGAGTCCTCTTATTGGTCGAAATGAAGGATGTGAACGTTCCCGTGCGACCTTTCCTACGAGATTCAAGAATCAGCCCCTTGTAGTATTCGTACGCAGCTAGCGTTTCCTAACCATTTTCTTACCTGTTGGTTTTCATAAATGCCTGATCCACACTTTTACTCCTTCTATTTTCCATTCTATTGCCCTCAAGGATTCAAAAATAGCTTGTCAACTTTAACAGTGAGATTTACTAAGATCTAAAATAGTACCCCCCACAGGTCTAAATATTTACACCTTTGGGGGTACTAAATTTTAAAACCAATTTTCAAAAAACACTAACCCATACAGAAAAGACACAAAGTTATTGATTATTTTGTATTAATATTGCAAAATACCACTGAAAAACTGCTTTTTTTCTCAAAATACACTATATTTTAGAGGAAAATGTCCTAAAACTATTTTTTTTTGACAGGTTTCAAAATGGCAAATTGTGAATACGCAAGAAATTTGGCACATAATAGCTTCATTATTTGTGTTTGAGGTTATAAAGTTGATGATTTTTTAGACCACCTCAGGGGGGTGGTTTAAATTTATAGCCCCCAGAAAGGATTGTTTTGTGGCATTTGGTAATAAGTTCGTTTATAATTAACCTAGGTAACAATTTTTACAAGTATTAATTTACCTTATTTAATATCCCAAGTAGTTCATTACGCAATAAAACACCTCCTATTTTGTCCAGAAAAACGCCATATTTTGATACCGTTTTCAGCACAAAAAATATATTTATGAGGGCACTACGAGGCAAAACAAACATAAGTAAAGGTTCCTACAAAAGGAAAAATATACCAAATAAAAAAAACCCAGAAAAACTATATTAATTTATTTACAAACTGAAAGTAAAACATTGAGGTTATCTAAAAGCTCAGTCAAAAAAAACTTTCCTTACTCAAGGCCCACTTATTTTAAAGCTGTAGCTTTCTTCAGTAGAGGTTGGTACAAGTCAAGGTGCAAGCAGAGGTAAAAGATCCAAACTCGCTGTTTGTGATTGAACGCAGCGCTAATATTTCTAAACTGACATTTCGATAGTGACAGAAATGTAAAAAAACTTGCATTCAAGTTTTTTATTACATTTCATAAATCAAAACACCTTTTAAATAAATACAAAATTAAACTACTCCTTATTTTAATATCCATCTAAATCGTTGTGTGACATCAAGTATTAATTGGAAAAAGTAATTTTCAAGGGTAAGTTTTAATTAAAGTGACATATAACTCCAATTTTAATTTGTTCTACAGAGTGTTTACTACTTAAACCCCGAATGGGTTTAAATTTTTTAATTTTCTTTTCTTCTAAATTGAAACTTTTTTCTTAAATCCAAAAAAAGATTATCTTAAGATGATTATTCAATAAAGAAATTTATTAAAATTCTTTTTTTGAATCAAACTATGTCCAAAACTCAAAGAGGTTTGGTTTAAAATGCTTAAAACCAAAAATTCCACTTAAACCTAGGACCGTTCTAAAATAGACTAAACCTTTTTAGTAAATCCCTCCGTCTATTATTTTAAATTTTGGTTTATTGGGTGAAATAATTTAAAAATTTACGATCCCACGCGCGAGTTCGATCCTTGTGGTAGTTTTTTGTTAATTTGCATTAATTTTTAAATAATGTATATACAGGATGTCCAAATTCGATGCTCACCATGGAGATTTCCTAAACGGTAGGAAAAACGAAAAGGTTTAAATTAGGGCAAAGTCGCGGAATTTGATGCTTTGCTCAAAACTAAAAAAAAGTTCACCTACAACCAACGAATAATACTAATTTTACGTCCATCTCAACAGGATTTTAATGGCTGATTTGGGGTCCTAGGATAATAATAAAGCTTAGACATAAACCACAAGATGGCGTGACAAGCGATGAAACTTTATTTTATAAGAGCACTAATTGATGCAAAAATGTGAATTTTTACAAGCTTTTATTTAACTTGCAAGGTATGTATCTATCTATGTAACGAGATATGTTTGTTCGAGTGGAATCTTGCAACTTAATTTTGACCAACTTCCCGACATCCCATCGGCTTCAAATTTGGCATACTTATGTAGGTGCGGTAACAACATAAGAGTATAGTGTGATGAAATTGACAGCTCCCCCCTATTCGAAGGGGGTGGAGGGGGCTACAGTTGAAGTACGCCCGATTTCGTTGAAATTTGGTGTGTTGGGGCAGTTGGTGATGGAGATAACGAATTTCTAATCAGATTTTGAAAATTCAATATGGCGGGATCAACATGGACTAATTTTGGTTATCTCTTGCTAACCAATTTTAACTAACTTAAAACACATCCGATTGCCTTCAAATTTGGCAGACATTTATAGCTCAGGTGGCAATACAATAATATGCCATTATTAGGCACCCCTCTCCCCTACGAGGAGAGTGGAGGGGAAAACATCTAAGTTTGTCCGATTTCCGCTTTTGGGGATAAGGAATACGACTTTTAGATTAAATTTTGAAAATTCAATATGGCGGATTAAAGATGGACGATTTTCAGTCATGTTTTTCTAACCAATTTTAACTGACTTATCTACATCCGATTGTGTTCAAATTTTCTATGCGTTTATTGTCCTGGTGAAAATACAATAATATGTTATTCACAGGTACCCACCTCCCTCTAACTAGGAAAGTGGAGGGGGAAAAAGATTTAGTTTGTTCGATTTCAATTAAAATTGGCAGACAGAGATTGTTAAGGAGGGTGATTATGAACATTTTATCAGATTTGAAAACTTCAATATGGCGGATTCAAAATGGGCGATTTAGGGTATAAATCTAAAAATTAAAAAATAATTTTTTTATTAAAAAAAAACTTCTAGAGAAGAAGCTTTTATTACATGCAGTCAAAAGTAGAAAATATTTTTTTATTTTTTTCATACCATAATAAACGCGATGGGCGCAAATTAAAAATTTTAACTTTACGGTGGCAAAGAGAGAACTACAGAAGATTCGAATTCGAAATTCGAAAAACGAATTCTGTTTGAAAGTTAACTCTGTGTTTTGGACTTCCATTGTCTATATTTTATTTCGCCGTACATCAGTACAATCTCTGATCGTCTTCAGCTGCAAATTATAATCTATTCCTAAGGCTTACTTATATACTATGGGAAATCACTCAACCGTGAAGTATAAAAAGTTGGCTTTGCCCAAATAGGAACTTCCAAATACTTGGAATTTTAATAATTCTGCCCAATAAAAGCAGCTTCAAGGAATTTCGATTCTTCCAATGTGATTCCTTGTGCAAATCCTTTGCTTCTGTCCACTTCGTTCGGTGTTTTTTTGACCATACATGTTCTCGATTCCTGATTTCGTTGTTTCACCTTATTAGGCATTCGTCTGGTGTTCCTTAAGCCTAACAGATAGTGGTCTTTTTGTTTCGCCTATGTATGATTCACCACACTCACAAGGAACTTGGTAAATGCATTCCTTATTTGGTTTGTTCTCCGGTTTTGTTTTACTAAGAAGACTTCGAATTGTATTTTTAGATTTACAAGCTGTTTTAATATTAAAGTTGGTCTTGTAATCTCTGTCTTGTTTGCTGAAATTTAGAAATAGCATCTGTTATTAGTTTAAGGTTGTTACCATTCTGCTGCAGATCGTTCTTAATTTGAAAAAGTAACGAAAAAGCATTTACCAAGTTCCTTGTAAGTGTGGTGAATCATACATAGGCGAAACAAAAAGACCACTATCTATTAGAAGTAGGCTTAAGAAACATCAGACGAATATCCATAGAGGTGAAACGACGAAATCAGGAATCACCGAACATGCATGGTCAAAACAACACCGAATGAAGTGGACAGAAACAGAAGCAAAGGTTTTGCACAGGGAGTCCCACTGGAAGAAACAAAAATTCCTTAAAGTGTTGAAATTCCAAATAATTGGAAGCCTCTCCTTGGGCGAAGCCAACTTCTTAAACTTCACGGTTGAGTGATTTTTCATAGTATATAAGTACGTAGCCTTAGGAATAGATTGCAGTTTGCACCTGAAGACGATATTATCTAGATAGACAAAGATATGCTTCTGGTCTAAGAACTATTTTAAGTTATGTGAGTGAGCATATTGGCCTGTATTGATGTGTTTGCAAAAGGGAATCAGCTCCGGTTTGTACGTAATTGGAAATGTCTTGTTATAGCGACGAAATTTGCCCCACGTTTGAGGGATTCTACAGGAAACATGTCAGGATAAGAAATAGAAGTTCTGTAATGCAACAAAATTTTTTTTTTTACAGACCGAAATTTTTTTCTTTACAGTGTGTTCTAAAAAAGACCTTTCTTACAGGACTTGCCTACGGCACGCCGCGCGCCATATCACCGTGAAGCTCACGTTTCCGATCTAATAACGTAAATAGCTGTTACTATAATATGATAAGTCTAATAAGCAATTAATGAATTTGACAGTATGTCTTACTTTTCTCGCAAAATTTCTTCAGTAAACTATCAACTGATATTTGGGATTTTTAATTTATCACTGTGATTATAGGAGTATTTTAGGACACCCTGTTAAATGATAAGTTTAAAATAGATAAGATTATAGGGCATTTAAATTACTCTTATCATATAAATGCGCTACGATCCATTTATCTTAAATGCTTAGGTATTGTTTTACGAATTACATAATGCACATCCAAAGTGACAGCATCCCCAGAAATAAAAGCGGAGTCAGAATTAAGATTTAGAAACTGACGTTACTAGCAGAGTATAATTTGATCATCATTTTATTTTTATTGTTTAACCAGCAAACACCGTTACGTAAAACTTTTATCACATGATTACTTTATTACATAAATTCTATGTCATGCGCAAAGTTCCCTACTTTTACGTAAATAATATGTAATTGAAATAACGTAAATAATACATGGCAACAAAACATTAAGAAACGTCAGATATCGATTAACTAGTAACTAGAAAGTAAATCAAAAGGGTCTAAATTTTTTTACATAATATTTATCTCTTTTACAAGTAAAATTAAGGTAAACTTGACGTCACGTAAATAACATACTCTTTATGTAACTACTATATAAATTTATAACATAAAGGTTATATAAATATTACGTATTGAAATGTAACATTTATGTAAAATTAAAGTCATATTGTGTACATAAAATTTATATACTTCTAATGTCACAACAGCGTAAAAAGTGTCTACGTAAATATAATGTAATAAAAAAACATATGTTATGCTATTCCGTAAATTTTATAAAAACTTTTTTATGTAATTTTTTTTACCTTAGATTTGCCCGCACCTTCGTTCGCGTGTTTTAAATTGTAGCTACCCTCTACACCTCCCCACTACTTCTTTATCTCTCTCCTAAACCCACTCCGTCCAGTCAAATAGCCGCTTTACCTGCGGTTTATCCCTTTTTTTTACTTTAAACTTTTGTTTTTGTAAACTGTTTAGTAGTTTTTGCTAGAACAAACAAACGGAGAGACAAACGAGAATTCTAAAAATTGTGTTCTTGCTATCTATATCGTTTGGTAAGACGCCTGCACAAAAATAAAAATAAATATATTTAATATAGAGAAATGGTGTTTATAGAGATTTGTTATATGTATAGATAATCTTGCAGGTATCTACCATGAATTTACCATAAATCAAGTGTTTCCAAGGTCTTGGGTCTAAAACACAACAAAACATTTTCCACACAGAATAGTAGTAGAAATATAGTAGAGAAATGTAGGACAAACGTGTCATCCCTGCCAAGAAAACCGCATCGAAACTCTTAAAACCTGTTCAAGTCTTCATCAGATATTAACAGATTTGATTAGCTTGACGAGATTTCAGACCCCAAATTTTTGCGTCGTGAAAACTTGTGAAAACTGATCAGATTTTACCATATTTTCACGAGAAATATTTTTTGGTTCTCAAGAATTGACAAGATTTTAAGAGACCCTATGAGGGATGTTTCATAAACCGCATCAAAAACATATTAAATCTGATAAAATCTTGTCAAATATCTCCACGAGATTTGATGCGGTGTTTTTGGCAGGGAAATTACATGCCTTTTAAAAGTAAGGGTTAGCTACATCAAAAATTGGTCGTTCTGGCATATATCTTTATCATCTAGATAAAATGAAATGTTAACGCAAAACTAGCAGACGCTTAACAAAATTTAAAAGACTATTTGCCTGTAGGCTGTTTGCCTTCAAAATATCGTTAAAACTATTTTTTTAGGTTAGAAAATGATTAAAATTTAGGATAAAGGATAGCATTGAACGTCAATGCTATTCTGGAGCTCCTCACATTATGCATAATAACCACATATTTTATTTTTACTTAAAAGCCACTGACAATGAACAAAGTTTTTTTTAGGAATTTAAATTAAAAGCGAAAAGCCCAAAAAAGTAGTTTTTACATTATGAATCCGCCACAAACATATAGATTTTATTTAAAATTATCCACCGAATATCAGTTATCTGAAACTAATGTAAATTATAAATCAAAATGGCAAACGTCTACTAAATCTAGTGGACAAATATGTTAAATTACATGGTTTTGAAATACTTTCTCCAAATGGACAAAAAAAGTTAAGCTACATGGTTTTCGAAGACCTCCTTTTAGCGCAGGCTGTCTCAAGACTTTCTGCGTTTCTAAAAATAATAAAAGTTTAATAAAAATCAGCCAGTTACACCTGCTGGACAAAAACCTCTTCCCAATGTGTTCGTCTGTGGGATGGAAGTAACTATTTAGTTAAAGGCTGGATGGAAAACGAATTATTTTGTTGACATTGCTACTTCGATGGGGAAGGAGTAAACTTAAAATGATTTCTTGATTAACTTTCTACACTACCTATTTTTGAGGAGACAATTTTTTAATTACTTTCCAGGGATTCAATTATCAGTTATTTCCAAAGTTAAAGTTTCGTGGTCTATGGTTATGCCGTACTTGAATTTCGCAGCCCATACGAAGACACACAATACACTACACAACTAAAAACAAAATGGCAACCCTGAAATGTTATTCACCGAATATTTCCGTCATATGTCAAAACTCCCATAAAAGGTGTGCTATTTTATTAAATTAACGGCGCTAATTGCATTGTAGAAAACGAAAATTTCACCGCATGTTCCTTTTGTTTCCATAATGGCAAGACATGTCAGCTTCTAGCATTAAGTGTCAAAATTAGCCTGTTTTAATTTGAATTTTTTATTTTTAATGAGGTGCAAGTAAATAAAAAATTTACCTCAAAACTTTGAAAACCCTAAAACTAGCCACGTGCACGTGTTTCGCACCTATTTTGATCTCATCAGTGTGGCATAAAAAAAACAAAAATCAACTAAGTTGTTGCTAGTTTTAGGGTTTTCTAAGTTTTGAGGTATATTTTCTAAATCATCTGCGAAGCTCTGTATGTTGATGAATTGTTATAGCCCCGATGCATATCCTTGGGTGATACCAAGTGGAGAAGGGCTCTTGGGTTTTTCTTGTAAATTTTCCGAGCTCCACTGGTATTTTACTTTGTTGTTTATACAACTCAGTTGATTTTTGTTTTTTAAAAAATGTTATGGACAACCGGGCTTTAAAGTTGCACCTTTAACGCCCGCACTTTAGGGCGTAATAAAGCACTTTAATGCCCTTGGGCGTTAAAACAGTACTTTAACAACCGCACAGGTTAAAACTCATTGTAAGGCCCGCATGTGTTAAATTTAGGGGCTTTTTGAATTATTTATGAAAAACAGTCATTCTATAGTTGTTTGTAATACTCTTTTCTTGAATTTTTAGACGAAAAAACGCAAATTTTTGTTTCAATATTTTTTATTAAACGAACGCAAAAATAAAATTACCTATAGTAAGAAAATAATAACTATAATAATAATAACTAACCCTAATATCTCCATAGGAAAGACGGCTTGTGTTGTTTCACTTTTTCGTTGAAGTATGCAAGTAAGGCGTCTTCTTTTACGATTAGGTTGCTTTCCAGAATGTTTGTACCAGTACACCACAAAACATAATCTTTATAGGTTTTTTGTATAGTTTTCTTGATTTGGCCGGCAAAAGATTCATCTTCGCCTTTTCAGCGGCCTCCAGTATATTTCTAGGGATTATATTTTACAAGAAAAACGGTATAAATAGCGACTAAAACGCAACATTATTTGTAAAGATGACTTTGTTGATATGGTTGCTAATGACAAGCAACTGTTTGTGTCTCAGATTGCTTGATTGAGAATGACAGAAATAACCATACAACAGGTCACTTTCGAATACTATTTAACTATTTGTCAACTGGTGATTTATTTATTGTCAAAATATTAGAGAGATTTTGACACAAAAGAAATATTTTAAAATATTTTTTTAAAATATTTTTTTTTCATAAATCATACGTTTGTTCATAAAACATTGTATGTATCTCAGTCATAAAATGCTTTTAACACCCTCAGCGTATAAAAACTGCCGCGGGCGTTAAACGCCTTCTTTATGACCTAGATACATAAATAGCTATAATGTCTATCAGATTTTTTAAAAACTTTAAGGTTTATACACTAGTACAACCAATCTTTTCATTTCTTTAAACTGGCCAAATATGTTTACAGGCGACCCAAACACTGTCCGATTTCAACCGAAATTGATATACGGGGGCTTTTGTGGATAAGGAATACGAATTTTTGATCAGATTTTCAAAATTCAATATGACGGATTCAAGATTCAAGAGACGATTTTCGGTCATGTTTTGAAAATTACAATGTGGCGGATTCAAAATGAACGATTAAGAGTCCAAATTTAAAAATTAGGGGTGTGTGTTCAAATTTGGTATGCGTTTATAGTTCCGACGACAAAAAAATAATATGATATTATTAGGTACACACTTCCCTTTAACGAGGGAAGTGGAGGGGGGAAAAGATTTAGTTTGTTCGATTTAAATCAAAATTGCCATACAGGGGTTTTTCGGGAAGGGGATATGTATTTTCGATAAGATTTCAAAATTTTAATATGGTGGATTCAAAATGAACGATTTAGGATACAAATCTAAAAACTAAAAAATCAATTTTTACTAAAATAAAACCTTTAATAAAGCTTTTAAATATAAATATAATAATAAAATCGATGGGCGCAAATAAAAAATTTTAACTTTACGGTGACAAAGAGAGAAATACAGAAGAAGAACTAAATGTTTCTTCCATTCGAATGATAAACATAACGGGTAAGATTGCCGTGCTTTCCAAGCCTTTAAAAATGTCCTTAGGTTATAGAGTAATACAACTATTTCTTAGGTGAATGAAAGAAAAAAATTTTTAATTTGCGCCCATTGCTTTTATTATGGTATAAGGAAGATACAAAATTATTTTCTACTTTTGAGTGCATTTAATAAAAACTTGTTCTTTAAAAAATTTTTTTAATAAAAATTTTAAATCACTTATTTTATGGTTACACCATCCATTATTTTTCCGCAAATGCGAAATCATATCATCTTTGTAACTATATGCAAAAAGCTCCTTAAAAATCAGGATTTTATGGAAACTCGGCAATGGATGTGTAGCTTTCTGTCGAAAAAGTTTTTAACGTGCTGAGGATGCAGAATTCGAAGAGTTTATGGGCCAAGAATAGCTTAATATCAGAAGAATATTTTAAGTTTCTTAGTACGTGGTAGCGCAGTACAATGCTATAAATATTTATTTTATAATCTCGCGGAGAGCAGAGCAGAGAGAACAGTTCGGAATCGACACTTTTCGGCGCCAAAAGTTTTGCTTTTTTTTCCAGTGTTTTCTCCAGTCAAAATGTTTTGGCGGCAACTCGTCTCCACATCAAATCGGCGTACAGTGGAACGAGCCCATATAAAATGTTGGATATTTTCTCAAAATCCATTTTAAAAAGTTAATAAAAATGAGTATGGGATCTTGTACAGAATTGTCTCGTGAATAAAAAAAAATGCTCTTGATTTTTTTTTTGGTCTATTTTTTTATTAAGAGAGGTTTATTTAGAGAGATGATCCTAAAAAAAATTTGCGCCAATTTGACCGAACCTAGAAAAATATATTTTTTAAGTTTTTGGTGCTGGATGTTTATAGTATATATATATATATAACTTGCCAGACTAGGGGCCGAAACCAACCGGAACCTCTGCTGAGAATAATAAAGAAACAGGTACAGAGTGAGCTCAACAAATGGGCGAACAATGAACTGAAAACGTCCTGGAGGCAAGAGTCCAAGTGCAGACAGTCCAAGCTATTCGTGGATGGTCCGAATGTAGCCAGAACTAAATCGCTCTTAGGCAAGACCCGAAAGGACATTGGACTGCTGACAGGGATGCTGACTGGGCACAATCGGCTGAACAAACATCTGACGCAAATAAGAGCAGCAGGAGATCCTGTATGTCCCGCTTGCGGGCTCGAAGAGGAATCGGCGCAGCACTTGATAGCACAGTGTGACGCATATGCTAGATCAAGGCAGCTAATGTGGGGATTTCCCACGATAGAGGAAGAAGAGCTGCACTCGCTAAAATGGGCCGACATACTGAACTTCGTAAAGAAGACAGGGAGGCCCGGAGAGAGAGGTGCAGCGGAAGTAGGGGCATAGGGGTAAAGAACGGGGTATGGCAGAAAGAGCCTAATTGCTAGGCCCACGGGCCGCCCCTATACTACTACTACTTATAATATAGAGGAGTAAAACTTAGTCTGCTAGATCTTACTTAGATCAATTGGCTACCTATTTTAGTGCTGGTGAATAAGTTGAAACTACTTTCTGATAAAAAAATAAACATCAGTCATTTTGACACCCATAATATATTGCCGAGTTTTAATGATTTTAAGACTATTTTAATACCGGAACAGGTCCTAAAATACCTAAAATGTCAATCTTAATCTCAATTTTAACAGTAACAATGGGCGAGTTTGGAAATTCATCAGCTTTTTTTGTCATCGGTTCTTTGACAAATGAAATATAACGTTAATCTGACATTCCATGTCGTTGAGTTCGATGAGCCGTCGAAAATTAAAAAACGCGATAAAAATCAGTCAGAGTTTAGCTATAGCCTAGATTTTTTTGTTTTTTTTTTGTATGTATTACAGTAAAGGCTAGGCGTAGGGCTTCAGGAGAATATGGCGAGGATAAAACTTATGTCCATTTTATACCAACCCAAATTGAAGATTTATTTATCTTAATCTTTTGATGGATTTATGCGGCAAATAAAATAAAACAAGAAATAAGAATTAGCCTTGCGATTGGTCAAATGTGATCGTGTGATCACAAATATGGTTTTTTATTGGGTGTTCTTATTATTGTATTATTTTATTTTGCTGTATAAACCCATCATTAGTCTAATTTTAACGCGACTTCTTATCAAGTCGGCAATCTTTATTAACAAAACATCAAAAAATTTGAAAACAAATCAATAAAAACAAAAAAACAGCTGATTAAAGTTTGAAGGCTCACCGATGCCATCAATTGGTGAATTGGTGGAGTCAATCGGGTAGTCTAAGAACCCGATAAATATCATCAAGAATCGTAGATGAATTTATAAACTCGATTGTTTTCATCGGTGAGCTCATCGTTAAATTTACAAACTCGCCCATTTATCAAGTTTATAGCTATTAAAAAAATGTGACACGTTTTGACTAGTGTCGAATTTGCTTACCATCTACCCCTGCTAGGTACAGCTTAATTATTAAACTATGCTAGAAGAACATCATAGATTTCAAATAATGAAGACGTCTTTAATCATTTGCTTCTTACTTCTGATTCAATAGTTTCCAAATATCGACTTAAAATATCTCCTCCTGCAGATGATTTAATACCGGAAGTTTTAGACTTATTAGATTTGTCGGATATATAATTTAGGTTCTTTAGGCTAAGTGTTAATATTATTGATATTCATAAGTCTTAAAAAATATTTTATTATCACTACTAAACATGTACCTAGTTTAATGAAATTAAAATAAACCTAATAATGAATTAATTATTACACGATCTAACTTAGTAAGTTAAAAATATCTGGCACGTTCACGTAAGCCTACGAAAAAAAAAATCTGCAAGGTTTACTATTAAAAACTCACTATTATTAAAAATTGAGTACTTTTTGTATCCCCCCTGTATATATAGTTTTTAAACATGCACTTGAGTGATGAGTAAACTATCATTTGCGTACGTTGTATTTAAATTTTTCACATTGGTTATATTTACTATCCTTTTATTTTCAGTGTTTATTGATCCTGTTATCTTATAATTTTTATATCTTTGCTGTACACTATTGATTGCACCAAATTTTACAAAGTTCCGATAAATAGTTTTCGAGTTATTAGCTCATGTCCAAAAAAAATACCCATTTCGTTCCACTGTGCGGCGGGCCGAACCGGTTGCGCCGAATCATCTTATCTTCTGTTTGGGTATATTATATTTATAAACTTGACCAGTGCTGTGTATGGGAAATTTTCTTTTTAACTGAAAACTAACCGATCGACTATATTCAGTAAATTTTTGTAACAGTAACAAAAAAGAAATTATAAATATTGAAAAATTTTACTAATATTTAGTTAATTTAACTTTTTCTTGTTTATTATCCTTACTGGCTTTTACCCTTTTCTGAGCATAAAAGTTTAAATTTGTGCGAAATATTAACTTTTCGTTTTAACCAATAAAGGCTCACTTCATAAAATAAGTAACAGCACGAACTATCAAAAGAAAATAATAAATTATTCTCACTTATGTTGAATTTTTCAGAAACTTTTAATTGCTTTAACTTAGTTAATTACTTTTAGTAGGGGATATGGAAAGTGATTTACATTTTCGTTACTTTGGGAAACTCATATACAATATTCTTCCACCTGATCTAAAATCAAAATATACCCGGAAACTTTTTGGAAAACTCCTGACAACCTTCTTACTTGCAAATCAGTTATTTATTTAAAAAATTAGTACTTTTATGTAAACAATAATACATAAACAGTAAAATGATATAAACTTAGTGTTTACACATAATTAACCTATCTACCAATTCTCCTTTTTCTTGACACTCAATTCCATTCAGAAAGACCTGGCTATATAAACAAAACTCAAAAAATCACTGGTAGCAAATCCATTCGAATTATAATTCCCACAACTGCCGATATATAACCCCACTTTTTTGTCCTTTTTATATTTAATTTTAAGATTATACCCATTCTTAAAATTCCTTTGGTTAATCCTCAGATTGAAAAGAGACAAGATATCTGATCCAATGAAAACTTCTTGGCAAATAATAACCACTGTGTATTTACAAATCAAATCACAACAAAACAAAGAGAAGAAATATCGATTATTTTTCTATCCTTTTAAACGACGCACGACGTTAGAACGATAGGGACAGAGAATTCTGTCTCAACTACTTTTGGTCGTGATTGGCTTGTGGGTGGGAAAAGTCGGCAGAGTGCAGACGGTCGGGTGATATTTTTATTGACATAAGCTTTTTCGTGTTATTTATTTTAAAATTTCAGGATGTTTTAAGCAGTTTATAAGTCGTTTTAAAACCACGTTTATAATGTGTTTTTTACCAGTAGGAGAATATTTTAGTGCATTTAAAGTGATATTTTCGAACAAATCGTGCAATGTTTTGAAAACAAAGGGAGAGCAAGTGAAATCAGTCAGTGGCGGAACATGCCGGTAGGTACACAGAAAATAAAAAAAAAGTTTATAAAATATACTTAAATTAGTAGATCCTTAGATTAAAATGTTTTTTTTTTATGAAGTAGTTAACTCCCAATGCGTCAAATGAGATTTTTTCATTTTTATGAGGTTTTTTTCGAGGTTTTTCTTTATAAAGACGATAAAATAAAGCATACTTTTGATGAAGTAGGTAATGCGTAAATAAGATATTTTCGAAGGTTTTTTTTTATAAATACTATAAAATAAAGGTAAATAAAGTCCTTAAAATAAATTGCAAACAACAATAAAAGTTAATTCACATGTGTTCAGGTTTGTAAGAATATTGAATTTCTACCTCTTATAAAAATCTTAAGGTTGATTTATACTGCCGCCGTTGCCATCTGCGCTCGTCCTTCGATCTCTCTATATACCCTAAGCATTATTGACTTTATTGTGTACTGAAAAAGTCAGTATAAGTAAGTTTCTGCTAATGACCAGAAAACAGAACAAAATTAACAAACACAATAACATAATTTTTTGCTACTGGGTAATTTTTTTCTTGATATTCCAGGTGCTATGAACTGTGTTTTAATGTTTGGCATAATTTTATTGTGTTGAAAATTGAAATTGCTATAAATGATATGCAAACTTTGCAATAAATTTCTTTTGTATAAAATTATACTACAAATATTTATTGTTAGGAAGCTTCCAAAGCTCAAATTGGCACAATTATTTTTTGCATGTTTTTCAAATTATTTTGTAGATTTCATATTATAGTAAAATTTTAATAATGTAATCCATGTGTAAATTTATATATAAGTAAGTACACCATTTGTGTGTTTACTGGAAACAACAGAAAGGTAAACATTGTTCTATATAATAATATAACCAAAGTCTCCGTAAGTGTCAGGTATCTTGACTCTTTTTAATCTAAGGGTTAAAACAAAATAATAACAACCTTTACTCTAAAGTGATAATAAATCCTATCGTACTATTTACAATTTTCCTTTGGTTTTTCCTTTTTTTTAACAGGATTATTATTCTATATTTTTTTTTTCTTGTATTAGAATTTTTTTGTGCTCACTAGAGAAACGAAGAAATTTACAAGCACAAACACACAAACAAGCACAAGCAGTGCTAAGCCAGCCAGAGTTCACCTTTTAATTAGTATGTTTTCTAACTTTAGCTAAAATGTACATATTGTTATGTTTATTGGTGATATTAAATAAATTAAAATTGACCTAAATAGTAACTGTCTTATTTATTAGTAATGATTTTTATCCGATTTCATGACCCAATTCATTATTCTAATATCCTGTCACACGGCCGGGTGACTAAGTAAACTTCTCGAAAACTTATTCCTAGATTTCTTCTAACATTTTTTTTCTTTTGGTGATAAAAATCACCTTTTGAAAGGGTTATGTCCCACGAAAAACTGAAATTTTAATAATATCGAAATGTGTTTCGTCAGGTATATAAACAAATTAAAAAAACACATTTCTATACTTTTAATAGGAAGTTTTTTATAATTCCAAGTTTTGCGGCAAATGATGTCAAGGGAATTTTTTACAATTTACAAAGCAACATTGTTATTTTTTTGCCGTTACACCTTTTTTTAAATTTTGTATGTTTTCCGGGCAATTGCATTTCATCAAATGCATTTACTGATTTTTATCAGTGGTAATTGTTCTAAAAAATAAAACTTTAAAATCCATTTATACTAAGGAACATTTTTATAGAGGAGAATTTCTATGCTTCTGACTAAGAACTATTTTGTAATGTTCTTTAGGCAAACTTATTGAAATCCTTTTACAAGAAAAACTTATGTGCGAGTTTAAGGGTAAGTGAATAAGAATAACTTTTATCGAAAAGACGACTTAGCGAATTTTGAAATTTTATTCTTAAAACAGCTCCCATTATTCAAATTTTATGAAAGTTTCTATAGCTGTCAACTATTTACAGTTTAATTTTATTACAAATTTTGTAATTTTATTTCAGAAAGTAAATTTGTACAGATTTTTTTGCTTCCATTGCAAACAATTTTGCTTGTGGCGCTATAGCATTATTGATTATTAAAATTTTTGTTTAATTTTAATCAATTTTTGTCAACAACATGTAGAGTACCTATCATTTTTTAGCATAATTTTCTCAGATTGAAGATATAATTTTACCACAAAATCTAGTAATAAAAGTAGATCCCATCTCAACACAACCCCTTTTGGCAGCCAACCCAACCCACTCATAATATTTCAGAAAAAATGCAAAAGAGATCAAAACTTGTTTGCAAATATTTTCCTGAGGATCCGCTCTTGCTTTTAAACATAAATGAGTATGTTTTTTTCGTACACACTATCAAAGCGACACCTACTAAACCGCTTCCTTTGCTGCAAAAAAGTTGTGACCTCTATAGATAGAGCCCCTCACTGATCACTCACATATCAGCTTAATTTTTTTACAAAATATATAAACCCTTAAACAAATTATAAAGTTTTTCGCCCTCTCTCTTTGAGGCGGTAATGTAGAATACTAGCTGACTACGTACGATTTTGTTTAAAATACGAAATTATCCAATTCATTGCAGTATCAGAAAGCTAAAAAATTAATTTCTGCATTTTAGTGACTGTTATAAAAGCTTGTTATTAAAAAACATTGCAATTGGATTGGTGTTTTTAAGCTTTAAATGGGAATTCGTAATACCCGACCCCAGTAACCACATTACACCAATTTTAAACCAAAACTTGCTAAGTCAGATGTCCCCCCCTCTCACCCTCGAAGAGGTGGGAGCTGTTAAAAAATTTTAATCCTCTTCCCCAAAAACATCTGGGCATCAATTTTCAACTAAATCGGACTTCTTAAGATGCCTCCAGTCCTCGAAGAGAGAGGAGATGTCAACATTTGAAAGTTTTAAAATCTGATCTCTGAATCTCAAAACGGCATATTTGTAGCGGATTCGGTTAAAAAGTTATAAATTTTCAAATATATTAACCCCTTCTGATCCCCTTAGCCACCTTCCACCAACATACCCAGCAAACACGGTTTACTCGGGCCTTCGTCGGCCCGATTGCCGCATTTGCCGTCATCGGCATGACGTCGATTTACGACATCGGACCAGGAGTATTTTTTGTCCATTTTGCGATGTAGGCCCAATGTATGTTTGCCGACGTAACGTTAGACTGTAGCCCGCCGTCGGACCAAAAGTAAATTTTACTTTTTGCTAACATCGGCATACCGTCGCCGTACGATTGAGGTCCGATATAGCTACTTGATTTAGTCGGTAAACTATTCAAGTGCGACATTGGTATCCCAAATCGTTCCAACGTCGGCGTTTGACGAAGGTCCGTCCGTGGTAGATTAAAGCGGACCGACAAACTACATAGGTCCGATAATGGGTGGATAATAAGGCCCCATATCAGCCTCTCAAAGCGGGCCAACGTCGGTGATTGACGAAGGTTCGTCGGTAGTTGCTCAACATGATCCTACATTGGCCAACTACAAAGTTTAGATAATGTGGGTGCTTAACCAGTTGGAGTGGTTTAAGTGGCCGAAGAGGTGATTCTTGTAGAGAAGTACCACCATCTTGTCAAGTCTGCATTCTAGTTTTTAAATATCTTTGCTCATTATATATATAATATTATCTTCCACTGTACAGACAACATAGTGACATTAGCGCCATCTCTACATACTAGGAAGAAACTATTAAGCAGTTTAAAAATTTTAATGTGACGTACCATAGTCTGTTGACGGTTATCGACCAATCGAGCAAAAATCTGATCAGGCCATCGTCGGTCCTAAAGCAGATAGAGTGCGTTTCGACATAAAGTCGACTATAGTAAATCGGACCATCGTCAGTTGCCGATTCTCGACCAACCAAACAAAGTTCAAATCGGACCATCGTCGGCCCTAAAGCAGTTAAAGTGGTCGTCGGCATAAAGTCGACTATAGCAAATCGGGCCATCAACAGTTGTCGATTCTCGACCGATTAAAAAAAGTTCCAATCGGACCATCATCGGCCTTAAAGCAGATAACGTTTGCGTTGGCATAATGTCGACTATAGTAAATCGGGCCATCGTCAGTTGCCGATTCTCGTCCGATATATATAAACTTCCTCTCATCCCCTTAACCACCTACCACCAACATAGTTTTTATCTCCAAAATTAGAAAATATTTAGAGAAACATTAAATGGGTTTTTCAAAGATATTAAGCCACTGTTTTTATCGGGGGTAATATCATAAGTGTATTTGAATTTTCCGGACATATTTTGGAAAAATTAGTTGATAAATTGCTTTTAAACGAGTTTTCCAGAATTTTTTCATAGGAAAAATTAGATGCACGAATGGTATTTGGTAAGATTATTATATGTATATATCACGACTTGAACGACACAAAAATACCAACTAAAATTAATAATTTCTGTCATAACCACTAAAAAACACTATTTAAATGAAGGAGTGAAACAATAGGACATAATATCATAAAAAAAGAAAATTTTGCCGGAAAAATTTTCGACTGGTATGAAACTTTGGTGCTACATAATTTTCGCGAATAAAATTTTGACAGTCAAATCACGAGACGTCAGTCGACTGATTTTATCAAAAATTTTACGAGCGAAAATTTTTAAAAAGCAATAAATTTGAAAAAATCAAAAGAAAATTTTACCGTGACAATGAAAGAAGGGCACAAGACAAGACAGACAAGACGCTTTAATGACGTTTGTCAAACTAACAATAATAGTTGTTCCAACACACACCTTTATGACGGGTCTGTCATAGTTTTATCGAAGAGTTCGGTCAGTAAGAAACTGGCCGTTGCTATAAAAGAATAACAAGACAAGACGCTTTAATGACGTTTGTCAAACTAACAATAATAGTTGTTCCAACAGACACCTTTATGACGGGTCTGACAGAGTTTTGTCGAAGAGTTCGGTCAGTAAGAAACTGGCCGTTGCTATGGTGTTGTACCATTTAAAAAGACTAGTGAAATATGGAGTATGGGCTTTTTTAAAGTTGGAAATATATCTCGCCTCTTTTATTCCCCTTAACGACGACCATACAGCAACTCAGTTTAATCAGATGTGAAATTTGAAGTTTATCGCATACGGAGAAGTTAGTCAAAATTGGCTTGCAAGATTTGTGCAAAAGATAGTAACAAACCAACAAAAACATGTGGAGTTAAATAAAAGCTTGTAAAAAATACGATTCAGATGTAAATATACATCAGTAACCTATAAAATTTTACGTTGTATCATTACTACCCAGCTTTATTCAAAATGAAAATTACATTCAATTAACCGAAAAATAAATGGAAAACTGCAAAGAAATATGAAGAATTACTATGTTAATTCACAAACTTTTTATAAAGTCATATGCAGGAGGTAATTTTTATTGTTTTGATTTTTTATCAGTGCTACAAGACAAATTTTTAGCAATTTCTTAGCATTTCTTTTTACTTAGAATTACCTCCGTTAACCTGTCCTGATGTCTGTCTCCTGAGCAAAGTTCTAAATTCAATTTTCCCTGGATATATTGGACAAATAGTGGAGGCAAACAAGACCAAACGTATATAAAAAGGCTCATATTTACCGTCAGACGCAGGGTCCGTATTAGGTCAACAATTTTATCTATCCGGTTGGTAGTGGGTTGGCTCCAAAAGTTTTTTCAGACTGGATACATAATAAAATTTAGTCATTAGTTTGTTGCCTACTTAAGCATAGGTTTACAACTAGTGGCTTGTTACATTTTTAAAAGGGTGGTTTTGTAAAACGAGCGTTTGCAGCAAACTGTTTTAAAAACGCGAATTAAAAAAACACAATTTAGTTTCGAATTGTAAACATTATTTTTCTTATACCTGTATCAAAAATTTCAAAAACGGGAAAACATACAAAAAACTAGAACACAAAAATCATTGAAAGGTCATCATTTTTATAGTAAGTATAAATCAAGGACGTTAAATTTTTTGGGAATTGTGTGCAAAAAATGCACCCCTAAACAAAAAAATGCATTGGTAACCAAAAAAGCCATGACTTTTTGTTTGCGATCGTACAGTCGTAATTTTGATAAAGGCTTTATAATTTAAGTAATTTTGGTGAAAGTTTTTAAAAAAAAGTGTTCGAAAATAATCAAATTAATTTTTAATAAACAGTATTTTGCAAAACAGTTGCCCTCGACTAAATGTGTTTGAATGTATTACTCCTTGCCCCTTGAGAGATCACCATTACGTACGGTAGGTATTTTGAAAGACGCACACCGGATTCACCTATACAGGTAGATATTTTATGAGTAGGGCGAGTTCTTTTAATCAGCTTAAATTCAGCGATTGCTGAGTGCGCTCTCAGCAGTCGACATGTTAAATCCATCCAGCGATCGGCATCGGCTTTAAAAGCCGATGGGACTTAATGTCTGCTTGCTGGCATCAGCTGCTTCCAGCGGATTTTTTTAATTTTATTAGGGGTTATAAGCCACAGCACGTAACTCGACGTAACGTAAGTTTTGATCAAGTGCGCTTGTGCATTAAACTCCAAACGTATGATACGCTTTATGCGCGGTGCATTATTACACCGGGTATCATACGTAAATGTGTCAAGATTTTAGCCTGGTCTTAATTTATTCTTATATTATTATAAAAGAAAAACGCAGATTTAACTTTCACTATTTTTATTATTTACTTTTAATCGTGAACAGTCTATTCGCTGTTCTTGTTCTCACTCTCTTTCTATCCTATTGAAAACTTCCTCTGCTATCCGGCGTATTTATATGCGACGACATCCCTCTCGACTCACCCGCAACATTCTGGTCTTTGTCTTACTCATCTAGACCTATCTACATCTTTCTTGAATATTCGGGAATGGTCGCGTCAATCCTTTTATTTTCTTTACCACCGCTTCGATACTATAGTTTAATCTAATTACGACGCGTTCGAAACAAAGTCAAAATACGCTACATTTTTGACTTGCTCATGCCATGTTTCGAACGATTCCTGCTTCTTTGACGGGTGTGATGACAGAATCTCGTTGCGTACCCACAATCAACAGTCCTGTCATCGCACCCTTCAAATAAGCGGGCATCGTTCGAAACATCGCATAAACAAATCAAAAATGTAACGTATATTGATTTTGTTTCGAACGCGTTACGTATGCCATACAGATACGTTGAAATATTTACTTTAAGTGTCTATTGTTTTAATTTTCTTAACAAAATGCTTAACCTCAGATTAAAACAAAGTTGTTTACTCTAAGCATGTCTGGTATTACCAAGCATCTAGCGAGGCGCGGTAGGTGGTGTTTTTCAAACCTAAATAGTGTCAAACACCTCATCTATATATAACGGTCTGCTCTATTCACGAGAGCAACCTCACCACGGAGAATTTCGATGATGGCATCATCGATGTTATATAATTAAGCCACACATAGATCTAAAATCTGCCTTTTTTATAGTTCTGGTAACAATACAATAATATAGTATTATTTAGCACCTCTACAAGGGGAGTGGCGGGGGAAAAACGCCTAAAATTTTCCGATTTCAACCAAAATTAGTATACGGAGGTTTTTGGGGATAAGAAATACGAATTTTTGATCAGATTTGGAAAATCCAATATGGCGGATGGACGATTTTTTGTCATGTTTTTCTAAGCAATTTTAACTGAGTTATACCCACCCGATAGCCTTTAAATATGGTAGGTGTTTATAGTTCTGGTGACAATACAACAATATGTTATTATCAGGTACCCACCTCTCCCTAATGAGGAAAGTGAAGAGGGAAAAAGATTTAGTTTGTTCGATTTCAATCAAAATTGACATACAGGGATTTTTAGAGAAGGTGATTATGAATATTTGATCAGATAGGAAAATTTCAATATGGCGGATAATAATAAAAGTGATGGGCGCAAATTAAAACTAACAATGGCCATCCTTATATCAGAGAAATGTTAGGGTAACCTAGGTCGAGTTGGGTTCGATTTACGTACCCTTGCATTTCTCTGATTTACAGTGAATTCAGATTCTTACGAACAATCATATTAAAATCAATAACATAAATTTATCGAGTCAACATGGTTCGCCCATACCTTCATCACTTTTTTTGTTATGAAATCAGAATGCTACAAATTATATTCTACTTTTTAGTGCATTTTATATTTTATAAAGCTTGTATTATTTTTTATCACAGTTTCGATTTTTGTAAAGTAAATTTAGAGTTACTCCTAAACTTTGATCGATAATCTTATAAATCTCTTCTGCTGTTAAGTTGTTTAAAATGTTTGTTTTTCTTATTTAAGGGGATTGTTTTGAGTAGTGGACTATATATTATCAATAGGTAAATTTTCTAATATTTGACTTCCCGACATCCGATCGGCTTCACATTTGGCACGCTTATATAGTTGCGGTGACAATACAAGAAAATAGTGTGACGAAATTGACAGCTGCTCTCTACTTGAAGGGGGTGGAGGGGGTACAGTTGAAGTACGTCCGATTTCGTTGAAATTTGGTATGTTGTGGCATTTGGGGATGGTGATAACGAATTTCTAATCAGATTTTTGAAATTCGATATGGCGGATTCAAGATGGACGATTTTTGATCATCTTTTGGTAACCAATTTTAACTAACTTATACGCATCCGATTGCTTTCAAATTTGGCATGCATATTTAGTTCCGGTAACAATACAATAATATGTCATTATTAGGCACCCCAGCCCCTACAAGGGGAGTGGAGGGGGGAAAACACCTATGTTTGTCCGATTTCAACCAAAATTGGTATACGGGGGCTTTTGGGGATAAGGAATTCGAATTTTTGATCAGATTTTGAAAATTCACTATTGACGATTTCCGGTCATCTTTTACTAACCAATTTTAACTAAGTTACACACATCCGATTGCCTTCAAATTTGACATGCATTTATAGTTCCAGTGACAATACAATAATATGTCATTATTAGGCACATTAAAACACCTAAGTTTGTCTGATTTCAACCAAAATTGGTATACGGAGGCTTTTGGGGATAAGGAATACGAATATTTCATCAGATTTAAAAATTTCAATATAAAAATTAAGGGTGCGTTTTCAAATTTGGTATGCGTTTATAGTTCCGGCGACAATACAATAATAGGGTATTATTAGGTACACACTTCCCTCTAACGAGGGAAATGAAGGGGGGAAAATATTTAGTTTGTTCGATTTAAAAAATCAAAATTGGCATACAGGGGTTTTTCAGGAAGGGGATATGAATTTTTGATCAGATTTGAAAATTTGAATATGGCGGATTCAAAATGGACGATAAGGGTACAAATCTAAAAATTAAAAAATATCAGTATGAATATGAATATGAATATGGCGGATTCAAAATGGACGATTTAGGGTACAAATCTACAAATTAAAAAATACTTAAAGAACAAGCTTTTATTAAATGCACTCAAAAGTAGAAAACAACTTTTTATCTTTCTTATTTCTAACGAATTCGCCACACCTTGGTAATTAATACAAGACAACATAGCTAGGTAGCCACAACCTTTACCAAACATAAAATATAAGCAAGTTTTTTTTTTCTGATGCATACGTCAAACCGTCAACCTTGCTTAACACAAAATAATTGGGTTTAATAACAGTCACTACAGTATTTAAGCACCACAATATCTCGGCATCTACAATAGGGATATTTTGGAACGCTTATTTGACACTTCGTAGTGGTTGTGGTAATTACTGCGTCTGCGCAATAGCTAAATGTCATTCCGTTGTGGTAGTTAACCACTACCACTGCCGTAAGCTACGAATGCAATTCGTTGTGGTTGTGGTTATTTTTCTGGTTAATTTTAGAGAATTTTGGCTTAACTAATTTTATAAATAATAAAATATTGTAAGGTTCCAACATATAAAACACTTATTTAGTAAAATTAAGCCAAATTTTTTTTTTTTCTATTCTTTAAATTTTTTTACAAGTGACAGTTTTTAATGTGTTCCAAAAACTCTGGTAAAATTGATGAGTGGTAGTGGTAGTGGTTGTTAAACACTACCACAGCGGCTGTCAAAGTTGTCAAAATTTTAAGCGTTCCAAAATATCCTTATTGTCTTTTTTTAGAATAAAATCTGTCATAAATACATTTTTCGGAGTTTCTCAAATATTATTGGAATGTTTTGAGGTACTAGCTTCATTATTTTGATCTGTCATCACACTCTCTTCATGGTTTTGGTGCTCATTTGTTATCATATTTTTAACAAGCCCCTTTGGTTTTTGCGTTTTTTGAAAAAGTTCAACTTTATTTTTGTGTTTGGATCTTTCAAAGTGCCGTAGCAGACAAAAAAACCACACAAATTACATAACAAATATAGATTTCTGCAGGAAAACAGGAAAATTTTTACGCGCTTTAACTATAACAAGCAAAAAATATTTTTGCTCCAAATATTTTTTATCTGTCCTCTACTAAAACTCTTTAACAACAAGTGCGAAAAAAACAAAAAGTCTACCCATCTCCTTCTCTCTCGTTTGTTAATGTTAACACATAAACATAAGTCGGTGAAAATTGGGGTAAGAGCCGGTGCAATAGGGTACAGTTCACTTTTTGATTGATTTTAAGAAAAAAAGTATAATGCTTTCGAAAGGTATATTTTTGTGTAGATGACGTCCGCAAATAGTTATTCTGATAAAAATTAAAATCTTCAATATACCTTTTACTGTCAGAACCTGTCAAAAATATGTCATTTTTTCCCAAAATATAAAAAAAAATATTTTTAAAAAATAAAAAATTTGGGCTTCCATTCTAGACAAAAAAGTCACATAAGCATTTTTGTAGTACTAACTAAGAAAATGGTATTGAACTTTTTTGCACCAAGATTTTTCTATAAAACTAAACTCTAAAAGAAACAAATTTTTTTCCTAAACAGTTATCTTGTTCTTATCACCTATTAAACGACAGTAAAAAAGTTTCGCCTAGATTTGGAAAGGTAACCTCTGGCGGAACTAAATAAGAGGAGCTCTCTGAAAGACATCTTTTTATATACAATAAAATAACAACAAATATTGACTATATAAGGTACTTCCCTTATTCCTGCTTCTCTCTTGCCCCCTTAATCTCAGTGAGTTCGAAGGGTCTTATAGAACATTTAAAAAAAATATCAGAGCACAAAGCATCATGTATTAGTCAGTATTACGGTCATTCAAAAAATTATTTTTCTTATGTTGCAGAAATTTGGTTATTTCTTATTTTTACTTAATAAACATAAGAACGTCAAAACTTTTATACTGTCGTTTGATAGGTAATAAGACTACCTACTTAACACATAATTGTATTTTTTTTAGAAGTTTAGGTTTATAGAAAAATCTTGGTGCAAAGACGTTCAATACAATCGACATGATTTTAGCATTTTCTTCAACTAATTTTATTTTTATATAGAAACTATAATTGATGTAAAAAATATTGTAACGTTTTTTTTATCGAAAATATGTTCTCTTTCAGGGTTCACATCGCTTTTTCAGAAAATATATTTTTTTTAATTAACAGCATTAAAATTCATAATGTGACAATTTTTTCCATTTTTCAAACATTTAAATAACGTTTATAAAAAAAAGGTTAGTACTACAAAAATGCCTGTTTGACTTTTTTTTGTCTAAAATGAAATGCTCTATAAGCCCTTATTTTTTTTTAAATATTTTTTTTTACATTTTGGGAAAAAATTACTTATTTTTGACAGGTTTTGACAGTAGGACGTATATAGAAGATTTTAATTTTTATCAGAATAACTATTTAGGGACGGCACCTATACAAAAATATAACTTTCGAAAAGAGTATATTTTTTTTTTAAATCAACAAAAAGTGAACTGTGAGGCTTGAATTAAACAACAAATACACTGGCACGTTTTATACATTCTCATTGGTGCGGACAAAAATATGAATATAGCCCAGACAAATGTAGTGACTCTCTGCTTCTTTTTTTGCACTATGCCACACGGTTGTTGAACAATTTCAAACATACTTAATATTTTGGTTGTACCAGGATAATTTCTAAAAAAATCATAAACAGTTTTACACTATGGGTATCTTATTCCCTGACTTTTTCCTGACTTTTAGGTCATTTCTGGGTTCTTACTGACTTTTCCCTGACAGCATACAAATTCCCTGACTTTTCCAGGTTTTCCCTGACCACTTTGAAACCTGATTCCATTATCATTTCTTTTCCTATTTTCATTGGGCAACGCCTTACTCATAACCACTATTGGCGAGAAATTCCAGTCTGCGGTTACCATTACTTTTTTGAGGGAACGCTCGGATTTCTATTGTTATTGTTGAAAATACAGGATAAATTTAGTTTTGATTAATTAATAAACATGCAGCTGCATATGGTAAATATAAAATTTAAGTATAAATTTGAAATTGATTTATATTATTTTAGAGTAATATTTTGTGCAAACTTAATTAATATTTAAAATTTTATTGGGTTGTAGGCACGGGTGCTTTCAAGGGCAACCTTAATTTAATTCATCTACCGTGGGTGAATAACTTTTGCTTGAATAAAATGTGTGTTTCAGCTTGGGTGTGTCTAAGTTTAAGTTGTGTGCAGTTTTTGAAATATGAGTTTTGAAAATCAATACATATTTCAAAAAATTTACTTTTTGGAAAATTATTGAAAAATTAACTGCAGTGATGGTTTAAGGAAATTTAGAAAAAATTTTCTTCTATAAGATATTTCATCAAAACTTTTTGGCTTTCATACCAGGTGGAACAAAATTAAGTTCCTTTTACCATATTCTATGAAACAACCACATCGTTTCTATTTTCTAAAAAAATATTTTATCTTAAAACTATATTTTTTCTTATTGAAAATATCTATTATCTAGTATAGTCCGGTGTCTTAGCCCCAAGAAACATAAAAAAAATTGGATGCATTTGAGATTTTTAGTTTTGCTGAATGATATGACGACATAAAGATTAATGTTATCAAAAATTCGTCAAATTACGATAATTTTATATTTGAATCGTATAGAAAACGCATTCAGTTCTACCTCAAAACAAAGTAAATAATAACTTTGAGAAACAACGAAAATAATTTTAAAAGTGGAGTTGGCCCTGGACAAGGCTAAAGGCGGATAATCTACTGCTCATGATGATGGCTTGACCATGATACAATAAAAGAAAGGTATGATACGTAACAGTTCAAAATTCGTCTAGATCCGCGCATGACGTCACCTGGTGAGATTTTTGTTGCGCGAACAGGGAACTACCTACACACAGATGATACCAGTTCACCTACAAACATGAAAATTTGAGAATAGTTTGGGTTGATAACGGAGGAGCTCACCAATAAAAGATTTTTAGTTATTTTGCTCCTGAAAAGGTAAAAATAGGGGTTGAAATTTTAAAATGATTTTCTGTATCTCAAAAACGAAAAGGAACATAAGTTTGAAAATTGGTGTACAAATAACTCACAATTACTTAGAGTTGTAAATCAATGTAGAGCATTTAGGTTCCTCTTGAAAAGCTAACAAATAGGTGGTTTTGAATTTTTGTAAAATTTGAACGGGTGGTTGTAACCACCCCCCGATAAATATTTTAATCTGTCAAACTATGGGTTGTGGGGTATCAAACTAAAGGAAAAAAAGTCAGGAATCGAAAACAATGTTTCTTTTTGAAAATTAACAATTTTGGGTGGGGAAGGGGTTGCAGGTAGGAATGGTTTTCCGTCAAAATCTACTACAAGGGGTGGGGAATGTGAGAGACTAAAGCTGGATTCAGAGTTTCATAAACTAAGCGGTATGACGAGGCAAGATGCAAGGGAAATAAATTACAGGGTAAGGACTTTAAATGGAATACTGGCCCTAGCGGGTTAGAAATTTGTTTCTTATAAGAATCCAAAAACACATCTACAAAGACCTTTAGTAGCTAAAATTTTCGGCACAGACCCTCAGAAAGGGGTCTATTCACATACAACTTTTTTTTCCAAATTAGAAAGCCACGGTACGTTTTGGCCTATAGCCAAGCAACTCGTGTTTAACGTTTCGCTCATAATCATTATCACTAAAATGTTTTCAGCAAATTCGAGCATTATTTACGTTAAAGTTATCCCGTCCACAAAAGTGCTTCCATATACCGTCCATTTTCTTGTCTTTTGAAAATCTGAAAAACGATCTTGAAATTAGCGGGTAATAGGACAGGAGAAAAAGAAACTCCTAACTTCAACGGATCTAAAATAATTATTCTTTTTTTCATGTTTAACAATAGTAGTTTTATAAATCTAGAAGTCTAAGAGGTAATAAAACAGCACTTTTTTGTATAAATAAAAAACAAAATGACACTAAACCATAAGCAGAACACTTTAAAATGGAAAATGGAAATATAAAACATTGAAATCATTTCGTTTATTGATGCAAACAATTTAACAATAGTTCCAGACAATTTTTATTATTTTTTTAAACTATTTACACAGAATATAAAAATAAATAGGGAATCAAGCCGAATAAAACGGAGACTAAAATTAGGTTGCTTATCAAAGCAGGTGCACGGTTCGATTTTTCGTTTTACTATTTTCTTCTTGATCTCCCTTCCTTTAAGATTTTTTTTGTGATTCTTGAATGGAGGTATATAACAAAAGATGACCGCAAAATTAATTAAAATAATAAATAAATAAATAAAAAGAACCACAAAAAAAATCTGAAAGGAAGGGAGATCAAGAAGAAAATAGTAAAACGAAAAATCGAACCGTGCACCTGCATTGATAAGCAACCTAATTTTAGTTTCCGTTTTATTCGGCTTGATTCCCTATTTATTTTTATATTCTGTGTAAATAGTTTAAAAAAATAATAAAAATTGTCTGGAACTATTGTTAAATTCCACTATACTGGTGAATGGAGGTAGAAAATAGGAATTAGTTGGAATGTTTGCATCAATAAACGAAATGATTTCAATGTTCCATATTTCCATTTTCCATTTTAAAGTGTTCTACTGATGGTTTAGTGTCATTTTGTTTTTTATTTATACAAAAAAGTGCCATTTTATTACCTCTTAGACTTCTAGATTTATAAAACTACTATTGTTAAACATGAAAAAAAGAATAATTATTTTAGATCCGTTGATCACTAAGTTAGGAAATGTTACCTACCTATATTTGAGCGAAAGTGTGTTTATATTAATAAAAAACTAATGTAATCTTCTCCATTGTTGCAGCCTTGATAAAAATCCCAATAAAGGGTCGAAACGTTGGCCGTTAAAAAAGAATAAGAGTTTCTTTTTCTCCTGTCCTATTACCCGCTAATTTCAAGATCATTAGTACATTCCAAGGACGCTAAACACACCCAAAAATCTGAAAAACTTAATGTCTCACAAAAAACCTTTTGTCTGATTGTCGACACCACATCCGTGTACATAGCACCTTATTTTGTTAATTTTTTCCACTGAAAAATGATACTAATGATTTCGACCAATCAGGTGCATTTCTGATTTTTGGGAGCCCGAAATTGAGGAATACGGGCCCACTTTTTCCAGGTTAACTTGATTTCTTTATCACAAAGGATTTAGACATCTTAATTTTAATTCCAGGTAGACCCCGGCCCCGAGTGGTGTGGTTTCTGGAAAACCGAGTGATCGACGACTCTTACGAAAATCGGTCCAACGACATAGTCGTCAATCATTTAACGTTTCCTTCGGTGGGCAGGCAACATTTGCACGCCAGACTGATCTGTCAAGCTACAAACAACAACATTGTTCCTGCTGAGACGAAGGCCGTCGTTTTAGATGTCAATCGTAAGTAAATTTTTGTTTTAAATTGATTAAGGTTGGGCTATAAGTTTTCAATTTTGTACGAGGGTTGATGCCAAAGTTGATATACAGAATTTCCGAAAAGTTCGAGTCTTCCTAATATATACTGCGAAACTAAAAAAGGATGGGAAGCAAAATTTTACCTACTTAGATTACGAAATAGCTGTTTGTGTATTAAGAGCGCAAAGAAATACTATGCATCGCGCGGCAATGTTTCGAAATCAGCGAAGTTTTTGCGCTCGAATTACACCCAATATTTTTTCTACAACCGAACGAAAAGTAGTTGCAGAAGCGAAAAAGTAAAAAAAAAACTCCTCGGAAAAGTGCAACTTTGCACTTTCTTTTTGAAGCGCAAACATGGTACGTTTCGCTCGGTTGTAGAAAAAGCATTTTCCTGGATGCTGAGCCTGTCGCTAAAGGGGCGAAGCTTGGGCGGCGACGTTACTTTTTTTATGGACGCAATTTTAGATAACGCTTTTCTTCTTTATTCGAAAAATACGTAAAGGCTTTTGAATAAAATGGCAAAATCATCTCCATGAGACCGATGAGTTAAATAAGAAATATTTCGCTAATTTTATTTTTCAAACGCATTGGTACTACTAAGACCACTAGAATCTATGATTCTCACTTAGTTAGCGAACACTTGGAGAGTGTTAAAAAATATAATGTTTTTATGGATTAGTAAAAAGTTTTGTCGTTTTCTTTAAAAACTGGAAGATATTAGTACGTATTTTTGGAAACAGAAGGAAGAGCTCTTCAATTCAAAATTTCGCGCTGCCGTAGACCAGTGAACAGCATTTTAGTTTGCAGAACAGAGATCGCAGGATCGGATCTCGGCATTGCTTCACATAACACCTAATGCGACTCGAGACGACGAATAACAACAAATGAAATAGAAGTAGGCGGCACGGTTGACACTGCACCGAAAACTCAAAGGTGGACGGCCGAGGACCCCACCAAAGTGGGTAGAGGAGAGGTAGCGGGAGTCGACAGAGGGTGACTTGGAAGAGGCGGTAGCACTTTCCGGTAGCAGGACCACTCCAAGGCATGCGTTTGAAGACTCCGACGGCGACCTCGACCAACGAAACCGGCCACCTATGTGACGGCGGGCTGCTGGGGAGAAATTTTTACCGTCAACCAAGTTCTGCTGGGACAGTAGTGATGTTAGATAAATGCAAGTCTAACTTGTAGCAGGACTACCCTTCGGAGAGGGTGTAAAGCCGGCGGTCCACTCTGTATACTTGCTACACAGTCTAAAGATCCCTGCCCTCGAAAGGAGGAGAGAAAACTTGCATCCTAAGGGGCACGTGCATCAGTAGGGGGTGCACGGGGAGTGTGGCAGAAAGGATCCATTATGTGGCCTAATTGCCAGGCCTACGGCCGCCCATCTACTACTACTAGCTCCATCCCCTTTGTGTCTAGTTCCAGCATTAGCATTAGCAAATGTGAAATATTTATTCTGAGTCTTTTTAAGATTTTAGGAGATACTTGAATTTTTGGGACACCCGAGTTGGACTATAAAACTAAAGAAATCATGTTGACATTACAATATTACTAAATCTTAACTAGTGTTAATATGTTACTTTCTGTTAAAAACTTAATACTTGAATGAATGAATAGTCAATACATATAGGCAACCTATGTAGTATATCGACCTTTGGGTTATCCAGCTCACTCAATTTTTAGAAACTACTACAACACGAGAATGCCTTGCTCTGGTACACTGACGGCTCCCCACCATATTCTAAGCTGAACTGCTTGCAATCATCCTTTTTACACTGGGGTGTCTCAACCAGAGCTTCACATCTTTATACTCTTAGACAGTCAAGTGGCTTACTTATACAAATGTGAGTCGAAACTAGTCTCGGAATTCCAACAAATCCTAAAAGCGCTTGCAACCCACAGTCAGCTAACCTTGATGTAGGTACCCGGACACCGAGGCATAGCGGGCAACGAGGCAGAAGATACCCTCGCAAAACAAGGTGCTGAAACGCCTTATTGTGACTCAGAGCCCTACTGTGGACTCATCAAAAGCCACGTTCTAAGAAAACTCAACAATTATTGGGAAAAGGACCAATTGTCAAAACACTGGAAACACACTCCAGAAATAAAACAAGCAAAAAGGTTCATCATCACATGAAAAAAAGAGCAATAAAGCTTATAAACATGAACAGACAAGACATCAAAAGAGTCATCGGACTGCTCACCGGACACTGCCCGGTAAAATATCACCCAAAGGTAATAGGAAGAGCAGAAGATGACACCTGCAGATTTTGCGAAACCGCAACAGAGACAGAAGAGAGAAGAACACTTACTCTGTGAATGCCTCGCCCAAATCTGCAAGAGGCTTAAGAACCACGAGGGGGTACTCCCATGTACCCAAGAAGTGGTACAACTATCCCTCAGGAAAATAGATCCCTTTGGAAGAAGCCTTAAATTCCTGGACACGAACTAAAATGAAGAGTCATGCACAAACATGCAAAAAAGGAAGCAGTGCTGTGTGGCTAAAAGAGCCGAAACGATTCCCCCTGCAATCTACAATCTACAATGTTGGTAAACTTAAAAAAATAATAATTAAAAAACGACTTGGCAATCTTGAATTATTCATAAAAATATTTCAATCATATTGTGAAGAGCTTCAAGTTTCTAAGGACCTGTTTTTTTAAAAATTGCTAAAAGGTGGTAATTCTCTAATGAAGAGAACCAAATCTTAAAAAGGATATTTTGTCAAACCTATAAGCGGTTAAGGCTAAACCAAGCCGTAAATCCTGGCTGAAATTTGACTTATCCCTTGTGACAAACTTGCTATATACCTTCTTCGTAATACATTATTCGGACAACAAATATTTCCCAGGCTTCCTGAGAAAATAGGCTCTTAACAAGGGTCTTAGCACGATCCTTCGTGAAATACAATACACCTGTTAAAGCCCCTAATGTCCCTTGGTAATTTGACGTCTTACGTCAAAGTATCCAAAGTGTTGAAAATAATAAGCAGTAGATATACTGAAAAGCATATAAAAAATATAACAGTGGGATTTACTAAAGGGGTTTAGCCTATTTTAGACAGTTCCTAAGTTTACATTGTTGTTGAACATAGTTTAAGTTATAAGAATAATTTTAGTTATTTCTTTTAGTGAAAAATCGTCTTAACACAACCTTTTGTTGAATTTAAGAAGACAATTTCAATTTAAAAGAAGTTTTTTTTAAACCTAGGGAGGGATCTAAATGGTAAACACTCTGTTGAGCAAATTAAGATTGACGTTATATGTCACTCTTATCAAAACTTACCATTGTTTATTGATTTTCTCGAATAATACTCACTGTCACAAAAGCATTTCGAGATGTAATCATAAAATAAGGTTTAGAATAACTTTGTATTTATTTCAAAGAGGTTTTTATCTATCCAAAGTATGAAAAACTTTACAAACACAAACCCATCGCAATCGAAAACCACATCAAAGGAGGTCATGTAAACAAATGCGGCTAAAAACAGAACTGAATCCAACTGATGCGTTCACAAAAGAGTCATGTCGGCTCAATGAACTGGACGGTGCCCGGTTCTCTGGTAGAACATGAGAAAATGGCCACTAGCGAAGTACTGATGAAAACTGCAGATTTGAGACTTTTGAGTGTGAGCTTTCAGTGAAGAGTTATGTTTGATGATTAGGCTTTTAAATAAACTCAATGTTTAAATTTAAGTTTCTAAATAAATCAATGGGTACAGTTGTTTTGGTTTTTTTTCATTGGAAACAGTTTTCGTGCATAATCAGTGACCTTCACTTGTGTTTGTTTTTCCTCCTAGTGCTCTCATAAATATAGTTTTTGTGCTGAATAAGGGTTCAAAATAAGGCGTTTTCTGGACAAAATTGGAGGTGTTTTATTGGTTAATGAACAACTTGGGATACTAAGTAAGGTAAATTAGTCCTTGTAAAAATGGTTACTTAGGGAAATTATAAACGAATTTATTACCAAATACCACAAAACAATCCTTTCTGGGGGCTATAAATTTAAACTACCCCCCTGAGGTGGTCTAAAAAATTACCAACTTTATTCAAACACAAATAAGGAAGCTATTATGTGCCAAATTTTTGGCGTATTCACCATTTGCTATTTTGAAACCTGTCAAAAGGAATTAGCTTTAGGGCATTTTTTTCAAAAATATGGTGTATTTTGAGAAAAAAAAGTAGTTTTTCAGTGGTATTTTGCAATAACAATACAAAATAATCAATAACGTTGTGTCTTTTCTGTATGGGTAAGTGTTTTTTGAAAATTAGTTTTAAAATTTAGTACCCCCCACAGGTGTAAATACTTAGACCTATGGGGGGTACTATTTTAGATCTTAGTAAATCTCACTGTAAGTGTCTATTTTTACACCTGTGCTTTCTTAAATCTCGTTTCTAAATTGCTCGATGCACTCGTCCTTTAAAACCATGCTTATAGAAAAGCACTACTTTAGTTGTTGTGGAAACTTACAATGGGATTTACTAATATCTAAAAAAGTACCCCCCTCAGGTCTAAATATTTACAGCTGTGGGGGGTACTAAATTTTAAAACCAATTTTCAAAAAACACTTGACCATACAGAAAAGACACAAAGTTATTGATTATTTTGTATTGTTATTGCAAAATTTTACTGAAAAACTGCTTGAAAATGCCTTAAAACTATTTTTTTGACAAATTTCAAAATGGCAAATGGTGAATTTGCCAAAAATTTGGCACATAATAGCTTCACTATCGGTGTTTGAGGTTACAAAGTTGGTGATTTTTTAGATCACCTCTGGGGGGTGGTTTAAATTTATAGCCCCCAGAAAGAATTGTTTTGTGGCCACTGATTATAAATTCGCTTATAATTTCCCTAAGTAACCGTTTTTACAAGAATTAACTTACCTTATTTAATATCCACGTTGGTCATTAATCCATAAAACATCTCCAATTTTGTCCAGAAAACGCCATATTTTGAACCCTTATTCAGCACAAAAACTATATTTATGAGGGCACTAGGAGGAAAAACAAACACAAGTGAAGGTCACTGATTATGCACGAAAAATATACCAAACAAAAAAACCCAAAACAACTATATTAATTTATTTACAAAATGAAAGTAAAACATTGAGGTTATCTAAAAGCTTAGTCAAAAAAACTTTCCTTACTCAAAGCCAACTCATTTTAAAGCTGTAGCTTTCATCAGTAGAAGCTGGTACAAGCCAAGGTGCAAGTAGAGGTAACAGATCCGAACTCGCTGTTTGTGATTGAACGCAGCGCTAATATTTTTAAACTGACATTTCGACAGTGAGAGAAATGTAAAAAAACTTTTATTTAAGTTTTTTAATACATTTCATAAATAAAAACACCTTTTGAATAAATACAAAATTAATCCACTCCTTATTTTATTATTACCCATCTAAATCCAACCAAACATTGTGTTAAGATGATTATTCAATAAACAAATTTATTAAAATTCTTCTTCTATGTCCAAAACCCAAGGAGGGTTCGTTGAAAATGTTTAAAACCAAAAATTTCACGTAAACTTAAGACCGTTCTAAAATAGACTAAACCCTTTTAGTAAATTCCACCGCAAAAGTAAATATTTCAACGCATCGGTATCGGTATAACTAACGCGTTCAAAACAAATCCAAAAGACACTTTATTTCTCATTTGTTTACGGCATATTTCGAACGAGGCTTGCTTTTATGGTTTGAACGCGTTAGGTATATTGATACCGATGCCTTTAAATATTAGAGACATAAAGCTATTTGTAACTCATCGCGGTATACGTATCCGCATCTAGCGAGAACCAAGCACATTGATTGGTCAGAAACTTATAGCACGTTCGAAAAGAGCAGATATATGCTAATTTAAGGTGTTTCTGAACGCAATAGGTGCTGATATGCGATACGTGTGTCGTAACGATACGTGATACCTAACGGATCTCAACACCTATCGCATTCAAGATCACCTTAGATTAGCATATATCTGCTCTTTTCGAACGTGGTACAAGTTTCTGACCAATTAATGTGCTTGGTTCTCGCTAGATGCGGATACGTATACGGCGATGAGTTACAAATAGCTTTATGTCGCTATTTACTTTAAGTGTCTAATAATTCAAGAAACTGGAATACCATTCAAAAGCAGATCTCCATTTTGACAACTATAATTCAAGGGCGGCTGCCTCGCCTATCAGTTTTAAAATTTCGTACCATATTCTTTTACTGTTGGCCATATAAATTTTTGATATTCATATGGAAAAAGTCGCGGTTCTGTTGTTTGCCGATAGTGTCACACTGTCATAAGTGAAGCAGGCATAAGATATCTAAAAAACCTATTTATTTACAGAAAATCTGGCGGATTAAAATTTGTTGGAAAATTTTATACTACGACGCTAGAACTTGAATTTCAAAATGGCGGATAACCATTCAATTATAGGTATAATGTTTAATTAAAATCGGACAATAAACGAAAAAGTTAAACCACTCCTAATACTACTATTTACAGTAAGCCGCTGTAAATGATCGATAGCTTATTTGAATTAACAGGAAAAAGAGTTTTAGGTGGTACATGTTTTTAATTTTTATTTAAAGGTAATATTAGATTAGAAAGGTGTGGTGTAGACACCTGTCCACCTCGACCTTCTCGGATCTATTGTAGTTCCCCTTTCTTCTTCCCTGCTTTGCTAGAACTAACTAGAAGTTGCAGCCCCATCGTTGTCATGAAACCCAGAAGCTTTGCCATTGTGTCCTGTATATAGCTTTCTGGCCGCGTACATACTAGGCCTTCACATTGACATAGGCCATGTAATGAGGTATCTTCCTCTTTCCTGCAGAAGCGGCTTCTTCTACCAAGCCCATTGCATACAAGTGCTTATTAAGTTTGCAATGACCTGTAAGGAGCCCCACTATTTGTCTGACAAGCTTCTGTTCCTTACTAAGAAGTTCTGCAGTCATCTTTGGTGGACGTTCTTTAATGAACTGTTTGACCTGTCTTTGTCCAGGCGTTTGCTCCTGCAGACCGTTCGTCTCTTTGATGAGCCACTGTTTAATAGATTGCTTGGCTCTGGCTTTAGCGATCCCACAAAATGGTTTAGGCCCTGTAAACTCTGTTCATCCGCTTTTTCGTTTCCAGAGTGTCCCAGGCTAGTGTTAGCTAGTATAGAACACAACGAACATCAAATTCGTCAATTAAGTCTGTCATCTTGCTTGTAAAATAAACCTAGTTTTTTTCATTGTTGACCTGCAGTTATTGATATAAAAATTTCGTGACATTTTTTTAGCTATTACTAACGCAGGAATTAGGAAAGGATAAAACAAAAAGTAAAAGAAATTTTTTGTAAAATTTCTGAAATTTTGTGAAGAAGTATTTGCGCCCAACTCATCTTTTTTACCCACCTCTGCTTACAAACAAAGTTATTCCTATATTTAGAAAAAAAAATAATTTATTATTGTATTAGAACATTAATTATCAGGGAAAAATAAATTTTCTCATGGTTAGATAAACTGACAACCTGAAAGTATTTTGTAATAATTCTGTGGCGTAAAAAACTCGGTGCATTTAAAACATCAACTCTTTTAAGGGCACATCTTAGTTTTTAAATGAAGAGACATTCCTACGAAAATGCGGGTGTCTTGCTGGAACACAATAAACTTTGCTCCTTAATATTATACTTGTTCTACACGTTGCTTTAACCCAGAAATTCACACGGCTGCCTGTGCTATCTGCTATAAGCAAGATAGTTCGCGAGATATAATTAATCGCCTGTCAATTAAGCAGGAATTAATGACTCAGCGCAGAGTAGAAGTTGAGTAGAAACACTGGATTAGACGGTTTCCTAACCGCGTCAGTGGGCTTACAAAATAATTACGGGCTTTATTGAGTATAAAAAGTGCTATTGGAAATAATTAAATTAGTTAGCTGCGATTTGAATTTGCTGGTGTACCAACCCATGGTAAGTGTGGTAGTTGAGGTAAAAATGTCCCAAAACTTATATACAGGGTGCCTCAACGAAAACGAAACAGAGACGTTTACTAGTATTTAGAGTGCGACTTTCAAAAAACCCACGAAAACGTCGATTTGTTGTTGAAGGGGGAGACTTTTCAGCTTTATTTGAATTTTTGTAGGAATTTTTAAGGGGTAAGTTTCACCACCAGAATTTAAATAGGAAAAGTGGGTCAAGTGATACCTTTTTTATTTTTATTCTACTAGGTTTAACTGAAATAATGACAAAATATTTTAATATTCCGCACGCTTGTAGGAAAAATGTTGTACCTAACGCGTGCGGAAAGTATTTTCCGCACTTACGGCTTGCCCGAAAGGTAAATAACTATTTCCACACATGTGCGGAAAAGCAGTTTCGCTCGATTTGTGCAATATAAAGACCAATTGTTACAACAATTAGTGCAATTCAAGGACTTTGTTGTGTAGTTACAAAAGTTAACGTTTACTTTAGGCATACTCTATAAAAGAGGATCTCCTTTAAAACATAACATAATTATTTAGGTCAGTCAAGCCCCCCCCCCCCCGAAAGATATTTGAGTTTTGATATGCTTATTATTTCGAACCAATTTCGAACTCATTTTGAACCACTTTTAAAAATTTTGAACCACACTCCTTCCTGGTATTTTTATATTCAAAAGCTAGCCTCCCTCATTTAAAGCGTAGAGAAAAATGAAAAGCAACTATCCCAAAATTAAGAACTAATTTCGAACTCCTAATATCACCAAAAAGAATGTCGAAAAATCTACTAGTAACCCCGTTTTTTTTGTGCAGTGGGGGTGCAGGTTGACGTCACGCCATACCCCTCTCAAAAAATTTCGAACTTTGATATGCTTATAATTTTGAACTAATTTTTTAAAACTTTAAAAAAATGTTCACCTCCCTAATTTTTGTGATTTTTTATATTTATTCAAAATGGGGGGTTTAGACAATTGAAATCCAGTCAGTTTGGAAGGCATAAAAATATACTAGAAACGACTAGAAATCACCACGTAAGAAAAACTATTTCCATCTTTTCTGGACTTTTGATACCTTATATGTGCATGTGTAGAGCACCTGATTTTTCCACTGGTGCTATATGAGCAGAGAGATCTGTATTGCGCATCCAAATCAATAGTGGATATTTCGAAATTATTTTTGGAGATTTTAGGATTTTTAAATTAGTTCTTAATTTTGGGATAGTTGCTTTTCATTTTTCTCCAGTCTTTAAACGAGGGGGGTGTAGCTTGATGTCCCTTTTGAATATAAAAAAACAGGAAGCATTTTGGTTAAAAATTTTTAAAAGTAGTTCAAAATTAGTTCGAAACGGGTTCGAAATTACAATCATATCAAAACTCCAGTATCTTTCGGGGAAGGGGTATGGCTTGACTGACCTAATTGTTTGGTTAAGTCCCTATATTGTTTACCTAATAATATTTTAAGAAAATTATATTTTACCATAAACTAAAAACCCGCGCCTCATTTTTAATTAAAATTGGAATTAATTTCAGACGATTAAAGGCTTTTAAATAAGAAAAAAGTTGGCAGAGGATAATTAAATACCTTTCATCTTTATCAAATAAACTCGCTCCGTTTTTCTTCGATAGAGTTCAAAAAATGATCGAAAAAGAGGGACACTCGTTAATAAGTCGAGAACGAGAACAAAAAATCGTTTAAAGCCTGCGGGTATGCTTCTTTCACAAATTTGTTTTGTACTAATTAGATTCTTCCACGTAATTGCCCCCTTTTTTCTTGTTTAATTTGAGAAAAGAGAAATTAAGTTAATTTCATAAGAAATTTAAAGTTTTAGCAGAACGACCCCTGCCATAAAGTAAAACATTTCGGTGTAAAATACATAAAATACATATGAAAAACAAAAGGTCATTAAGAACCTAAAAGTAAAGAAATTAAAAAAGAAATTACTTAAATTCATGAGAACAAAACGTCATGGTGATCGTTATCTACCACGTAATCATCTGAGCTGTTGTACTTAAATAGTTGACCTTATTTGGATACCCCAATTAATGCATACAGATTAGGTTATTCCCATTACGTAAAAGAGTACTTAATATTATATATTTTTATACCCTTAATTGGATCAATAAAGGGCAATATTTGTCACTTCTTGCTTAAGAGTTACCCAATAAAATGTTCACTTAACAAAAAATTTACATTATTGGCGATCTTATAAAAATTATTCCAGGCTCCATCGAATACCCCCGCAAAAAAATGTAGGTCCAGTTCAAGTTCATTGTCATAAAATAGAAATTTTAATTGGCAAAACAGGTGGTTCAAATTAAATTAAAAAGAAGAATACAACATTACACGCATTAGTAGAAGTAATATTACTGTAAACCATAAAAATAAAAATTTAACAAAATACAAATTACATGTAGAAACATACAATAACAAGCGTTTATACCACCTTGATCAATAAAATTTGAAATACATAATTTAGGCAGCGAAAAGAAGATTAATGTATACCGTAAAATAAAAATTGTACAAAATATATATTACTCTACAAAATATATAAATATGAGCTTTCCTTCTTATCTGTTATCTGTAAAACACTCTTCAACAGTATAATAAGCTTTTTTTGTCAAAAGTAGTCTTAACTGATACCGGAAGCGTTCCATTCTCTGGATATTTCGCAAATCCAGGCTGAGATGATTATAAGTTTTGACTCCTTTGTAAACAAAAGAGTTTTGAAAAATACCGGAATATGGCATCGGTAAAGGCACATTGTTTTTTTGTCTAGTATCATATGAATATTGGTGGGTAGAAAGTCGAGATCTATTTTTATGAATGAGAGATGCTGTCTCAAGGATAAATAAGCATGCAAGAGTCAAGATGTTGTTCTTGATGAAAAGAGGTTTACAATGTGTCCTTGGTGATACCTGACAGAGTTTTTTAATCGCTCTTTTTTGAAGAACAAAAACGGAATTGAATAGGTACAAAGAGCACGCTCCCCAAAATGTTAGAGAATATCTAAGGTGTGACTCAATGTTCAATGTTCAATTCCAAACCCAGGAATTTGGTATTACCTACCGAATTAATTGTCTCGTTTCCTGCGACAAGACTATCTACTCTACAATTAAATCCCACAGCATTAGTTTTAGAAACACTCAAGCAAAGCTTGTTAGAAATGCACCAAGATTTAATCTTTAAGAAATTAGCTTCTATATTAGTTTTTTGTTGTGCAAGACTCGTGTTGCTCCAGGAGACCGTAGCATTGTCAGCAAATGCTGTTATTTTCCCGGAAATATCAAGTTGAAGTAGGTCATTAATGTATATCAAAAAAAAACGTAGGGCCTAATACCGAGCCTTGCGGTACACCGCATGAGATGGATCGTTTCTTTGATGATACATTGTTAGCATAGACATATTTTATATGGTCAGAAATAAATGATTGCAGCCAAGAAGAAACTCCGCGAAATCCATAACAAGACAGTTTCCTCAGCAATGTCTTGTGATCTACGCAGTCGAATGCTTTAGACAAATCACAAAACACCGCTGCAGATGCTCCTTTTTTATTAATACTTGATAAGAGTCGAGACAAAAAGTCATGCATAGCATCAGAAGTGCTTCTCCCTTGTTGGAAACCATACTGATTAACGTCTATTATATTATGTTTTGAAAAGATAACATTCTTTTACGAGCTAAAGTCTCAACTAGTTTTGAGAGGGTGGAGACGAGAGATATAGGTCTGTAATTTGATGGTAACCACCACCCCTATAGAGAGGAATAATCTTGGATGTTTTAAAGGATGAAGGGAAAACGCCAGATTCAAACGATAAGCTGATAGCGGTCGACAATATATTTAAGGCAGGTGCAGGTAATTCTGCTAAAATATTAAGTGAAATGCCGTCTTCGCTTGTTGATTTTTTATTATTCATAGTTTTTATAGTTTCTGTTATTTCACCCGAAGTTGTTGGAGAAAAAAATAAAGTTTCTGGAATATTAACATGCGAAAGATATAGTAATGAGTCAGTTGATGGACTAATATTATTCCCAGATTTTGACTTCTGATTCGTGTTTTTGTATCATTTTAGAAGTAATTTTACCTTGGGTAGACATACACACCCGGGCCAAACTATTTTAGTGATCATCCTATATTTTTGTATTAAAAAGCTTAAAATTTGCATTTTTTTGTGTGTTTCCCTTATGGAAAAAGGCTAAATATTAAAAAGTATTTGGCTAATCGAAACAAAAAACACTGATCGAAAAATAATTTATCTCTGCGTTTTTTGTATTATGTTCTATATCTACTAAAGATAAGTGTTGCCAAGGAAACCGAGATAAACAGGATACAGATAGTAACTTCAGCTTTTAAATTTATATAGGGCGTAGTCTTGACTCACTCTGTACATAAATGAGGAATAGTATAAAGAAAAATAAGTAGATCGTGGTCAAGAGAATCACATGTAAAATGTTTGCAAATTCGATTTATAATTTATTTAGCGACTTCCAAAGACCATTTTTTTGGCTGAACCTGCACAAAAATTTTAAGATTGTTACCTCTGGAATTAGAATTCCTGGTATTACCTCAAAAAAATACTTTTTTTTATACCTTCATTAAAAACATGATTTTAGTAACTGTTTGTTGCTAACTAAAGCATGACTTTCTTGGTTACCGATGCAAAAATTTTTTTTTTGATCACGGGTACAAAAAAAATTAAAAAAAATAGCGGAAAATAGTAATATTGAAAAAATCTAATTATTCTTGCCTAAGAATTATGCCATTTCCGCCAGTTTTTCACCAAGTATTTATCGCTATGGAAACGATTTTTATTTCAGTCACCAGCCGCCTTGATTTATAGTGTAAAGATGGTGTGTGTTGCGAGAAATTCTCTTCGTTCGGGATTTTTAAAGTATTTTCCTGTTTTTCTTGGATTTTTTGATAAAGGTATTAAAAAAAATACCAACGCTTGTAAAAAAAGCACTATTTAAGCCACGAGTTGTTAAAACTACTATTATTGTTTTACTCTTCTTTGAAACTCAATTTTAGCGGGTGCGATTAACGGTATTTTCAAACGTTTTTTTTTGGGTCACCCCAAATATATACCAAGATAAGTGCAAAACAAAAATTGTTGATAATGGCATGTACAATCACATTTCGACGGGAATTTTTTATAAACCTTATAGTTTTCTCATAAACCAAGGTCTAAAACGGGCATTTTTGGAACTTTACCCTTCATTGCTGGCTCACCCTGTACAATTAGGGGAAAACAGTAATGACAGTAAATGTTTCTTGAGACCTTCTCTATCACACATTAAAAAATTACAAAAATTGAGCTATATTTTAAAAACTTTCATTTAAATTCGTTTTTTGGACACCCTGTATAATATTGAAAATTATGTTGATTTAAATATAGTTCATTTTGGCTTAGCGAATAATCTCCCTAAAAATAAATAAAATCAGAAAAGATATCTTGAATCTGCGAATTTTTTTGGAAAACGTACATAATTTGGTGTAACCATCCTGTTTATCTCGGTTCTCATGGCAACACTTATCTTTAATAAACATAAAACATAATAAATAAAACGCAGAAAGAAATTATCATTCGATTGGCCAAGTACTTTTTCATATTTAGCCTTTTTCCATTGGCGCAGCCGGAATTGACTTGGGGGGGGGTTAAGGATAAATAATAAAAAAAACCTAATTTGAAGGAAAAATGTGACGTGACGGGGGCGGTTTTAACCCCAAACCCCTGTTCCCTCGGTGCGCCAGTGCTTTTTCCACAAGGGAAACACACAAAAATATGCAAATTTTAAGCTTTTTAATACCATAATACAGGGTGGTCACTAAAATAGTGATCAATGTCTACCCAAGATAAATTATTGCTACAATGATCCAAAAACATGAATCAAAATTCAAAATCTGGGGATTTTTTTGCGAGGGTATATGATGGGGACAGGACTAAATTGTAGTTTAAGTCGTATAGAGCAAAAAGAAAATGCAAAAAACTTTGCGCGCCCCAAAAAATTCACAGATCTTGCATCCTATGCAAGTATCTTGTGTGTTGAAAATACCAGGCACAATTTTTATATTTACATTTTTTTTATGTTTATTATTATAATTACAGCCGAAATTTTCCAGGAGCTTATCACACTGTTTGAAATAATAACTTATTTTGAACGCTATTAGTACCCAAAAGCAATTTTGCATTATTTAATAGTACAAATCAAGATTCCGTTTTTATTTATTCTAGAAGCGTAAAATATGCTGACTGCTCCGTTTGAATAATACACGGGTAGGCATAAGTTACCTAACAGCACATAACCTGTAAATTTATCAGGTGACTTATGCCCACGCCTGTATATCGAATTTCAGTGTGATATCTTGTGCATGCAAACGGGGTACCTGTGGTCTTGCTGGCCTTTAGGATGTGACAGTGATGTTAAATTTTTTTAATGGAACACACTGTATATTTTTACATTTTTAAAATTTCCAATTCAATAACTATAACATAAAAGTATGTTATAGTTATTGAATTGGTTAAGTCCAAACCAAAACATAGACAGAAATTCTGGAGTCTATGAACCTATTAATTATAAATTGTAGTCGAGGGGCATAGAATCGAAATTCGGCCTCCGTGGGCCTTTTGATGATGATTTTACGAAACTTATTTTAATCGGTTACTAATAGACCACTTAACATCACCTTGCCTGTGAAGAGTCTGAAAAGTCCTGCAGTTAAAAAGTGACGTTAAGGCGACAAAATATTTTTTTTTAATCTTAACGGTTTCACCTACGATAATGAAATTTGGTACACATATCGGCCTTCTGGCCAGATTAAATAATATAATTTAAAAAATAACATTAAGGGCATCTAAGGGCCGGTAGAGGGCAAAATGTGTTTTTAGATTTTTCCCTGTATCTCCTGAACGACTTATCCTGCACACTTGAAACTTCACAAAAACATTTTTTAGCCTGTGAGCGGAGGGCCCTGCACAGACGCCATTTTTTGACAATTAATTTAGAAAAAAAAACACAATTGATCCCCCACCAGCTCCCAGTGACATTAAATGTTATCTTTGTAATGATATAATACAATTTGACCAAGCCAAATATTCCGTTAGGATTTAAAAAATTATTTTGTCACCTTAACCTCACTTTTGGACTGCAACATTTTTGAGGCTGTTTACAGGTGGGGTAATATTTAGTGATCTATAAGTAACCGATTTATATCAATTTTCGATGCCCTTAAGTTAAGTTTGCGTAAATAGATTTTTTTTTCGAAATTGTCAAAAAAATGGCGTTTGTTCAGGGCTCTCGGCTCACAGGCTACAAATTTCTTTTTGATATCAGGCTGGTTGGTAATAGTATATACCACAAAACCACATAGTTTCAAGTGTGCAGGATAGGTCGTTCGGGAGATGCAGGGAAAAATCTAAAACCACATTTCGCCCCCTACCGGCTCCTAGAGGCACTTAATGATATTTTTTTATTTTTATGATACAATCTGGCCCGAAGGCTAATATGACTACCAAATTTCATCATCGTAGGTCAAACCGTTAAGATTTAAAAAAAAATTTGTCACCCTAACCTCACTTTTGGACTGCAACATTTTTGGGGCTATTCATACCTTCGAGACTATGCCTTGTAAGAACGATCCTTTAGTTGTTTATTTGTTTTCCTTTAAAACTGACATTTAATGACATTTAATGAAGGACATATAAACTCTCGGAGAAAGCAAATAAAATTGCGTCCTTGTATAAAATCGGTTTTAGGTGGGTATAAACGTAGTAATTAATGACTACTACTACTTAATAATGTCCCGTTAACACGAGTGTCTCCATAAATGAATAACGGCCTATAACACAAACGTATTTGTAATCGATTTTATCTACTACCTTATCAGAAAATGATATTTTCATCCAGTATTTGAGGGGCGAAAATGCCACTTTACCTCCCTAGAGAGTTATAAATATTTTACCTCCCTCCGGGAATTTTCGTTACTTTATCTCCCTGTACCGCGTATATATCCTTGCTGCAAATTAAATCGGTCCTATAGGTCGCGATTTTTCAGAAACGACAGAAAATCTCACCCGTCAGAATTATGGAAAGTGGAGATTTTTACTTATCGCCTCATTTAAAATAAAAACACAGCGTCCTTCATATTTATCCTAAAGTGTCGAAAATTCTCACCTTGTAAAAGGAAAGACAGGATTTGTGTGACTTTTCTGAACAGTGACAGCGAAATATTCCATGGCTATCTATGGTGGAGAAATATTGAGTGGTCTAAAAGTAATCGATTTATATAAATTTTCGATGCCCTTAAGTTAACTTTGCGTAAATAGATTTTTTTTCGAAATTTTCAAAAAAATGGCGTCTGTTCAGGGCCTTCCGCTCACAGGCTAAAAATTTTTTTAAAGATATCAGACTGATTGTTAATAGGTTGTACTACAAAACCACATAGTTTCAAGTATGCAGGATAAGTCGTTCGGGAGATACAGGGAAAAACCTAAAAAAACACATTTCGCCCTCTACCGGCCCCTAGATGCACTAAATGTTATTTTTTAAATTCTATAATACAGTCTGGCCAGAAGGCCAATACGAGTACCAAATTTCATTATCGTAGGTCAAACAGTTAAGATTTAAAAAAATATTTTGTCATCCTAACCTCACTTTTTGACTACAGCACTTTTAAGGCTGTTCACAGGCGGGGTATGTTAAGTGGCCTATTACTAACCGGTTAAAACAGATTTCGTAAAATCATCATCAAGAAGCCCACGGAAGTCTTTATGCCCCCCAACTATTTTAGTTATTTCGTGTTATCTAACAGCAAATCAATAACTCTTTAAATTAATCAATTGGTATGTTTTCATATCGTACTCAATACGTATGTTCTATTTATTTCATTTTATTTCATGTACAGAGCATGTTCTCTTCTCTGACAGAGAGCGTGATATATTAAATTTTTTATTCCTCTCACCCCAATTTATTTCGAAATAAAAAAATTGTGACTTTTTTTATTTTACGACATTAACGTTGTTTAAAAAGCAGCTCCACTCAGTTACCCTTCAGGGGTGCTCTACACCTAATTTCTTTTGTAAAGATCAAAAACCGACGTATTTACTTAAAATTTTTAGAAAGACATTTCATCCATTATTATTTAAAAACAAATCAATAACTGCAATCATTCAATTAGTATTTTTTCATATCGTACTACGTATCGAAAAGATAGTGTTCTCTTTATTTCATAAAGCATGTTCTCTTTTCTAACAAAGAGCGGGATATTTGAAACAACAAGATATTAGATATTCGTTACGGATTGAGTACGTTTTGATGAAACGTTTAAAACTGAGTGATATTTAATATTAATAATGTTTCTGGTGAAAATTGACATCTTTTAACTTTGAGAGCCCGTAACATCGAAACGGTTAAGGATAAAAGCTATCGTTTTATATCTAAACCAAGGGTTAAAATATCCCAAGGTTAGTTTAACTCTGGGTTAAAAATAGTATAAAACGATAGCTTGTGAAAAACCAAGAGAGGAATGTAAAAACCATTATGCTCTGTCCTTAACCGTTTCGCAGTTAGGATCTGTTAAATTTTAAAAATGTCAATTTTCACCTGTCAATATTTTAAAAACAGTTCAACATAGGTATCGAACATTATATATAAAATATACCTAAAATATTTTGTAGAATCCAAAAATGCAAACATATACAGGGTATTCAATTTAAAATAAGAAAGTTGTTGCCAAGTTTTCTTGAAAATGGCCACAATGGAAATATGAGAGTATTTCACAAAGATAGTTTCCATTGTATAGTTTCCAAAATATTCTAATAGGTTACTCACCTTGGAACACCCGATATACCTACTATATTTTAGTGGACTGCTTATATAGTATACAATAAGCTTCAGGCTACTGCGAACATAGGAGGAATCAAGTCCAATTTACTCTCCGTACCGTACGACCGAGGTGGATTCGAAGCACGCTGAAGTGTTATCTTTTGGAAATTTATTTTGTTTTTATTATTTTGATTTATTTCTACCTTGCTCGAGAAAGAGATTGGTAAGTTCTTAAGTGAAATAATACATTTTTAAAACTAAAAATGGATGTCTACGAAGTTACCGAAAAAGTGCAGATAGTCAAATGGTACTATTAAGGCAGACCATTCAGACTTATTCAAGAACTTTTTTTGGAGAATGTTGTAAATCGCCCAGAACCTAGTTTATCAACGATTCATAGGTTTGTGCAGAATTTTGAAAAGTTTGGTTGTGTAGCGCCAAGAAACCATAAAAAACCCACTGTTTTGAATGACGAGCAGAAAGTACGAGACGTGATGATTTGCACTACAGTGGTGGAAAATCGAAAGTTAACTAGCCACCAAATTGCCGAAGCAGTTGATACGTCTTCAGCCACTGTCTTACGTGTTCTCAAAAATAATGGTTATAATTCTTACAAAGAGTCAAAAATGCATCAAATTTTTCTGGAGGACAGCTATCATCATATGGAATTTTGCGAAACAATGTTGAAAGGGTTAATCGTGATTAAAACTTTCTGAGATCTATTTTTTTCACAGATCAAAGCACTTTTCCATTATTGAATCGTCATAAACAAACACACGTTCGATATTGGTCGAGGGAAAATTTGCATTTGTATTTTGACGTAAGAACATAGTATTCCCAAAAACTAAATATTTGAGGGCGTATTGTAGGGGTAATTTTTTTTACGGCAATTTGAATGGTCCTAGATACTTGGACCTACTGCAGCAGCATATTATTCCAACTGCTATGCAGTTGTTAGGTGGGAGCTACTCTGCCTTGTCTTTTCATTTATGCGTATTATCCAAAATAGAGCTTTTATATAAGAAAGGTTTTAAAAATTTTGTGGTATATGCGCTACCAAAACCGCTTCACGCACTAAATTGATTTTATTTTAAAGCGGTTTAAGAAAGAGGTTCATCGCTGTAAAACCGCTTTAACGCATTGCTTCCAACTTAAAAGTTCTACCTTGTTGACATAGTCTTAGTCTTTGGTTTAATTTTTGTCACAGTCTAAATCATAAAAAGGTTAAAACCACTGTTTCTTATGAAAGCGTTCATGCAATGCTTTTGTATATGCTTTGTCATAGGCTTAGTCACGGTCCTAAGGAAAAGTTGGCAACTTTCAACTTTTATAACTAAAATTCCGACTATTACTATAACAAATATAAGTGCGATTTCGAGAGTTCCACATTGTAAGTATGGCGCCCAGCTATGTTGACAGGAATAAAATCAATATTTTCAAAAATGTTATACAGGAAAATTAGAAGCAAAAAACAAGTTGCTTAGTGTTTTGTAGGTTCCAAATAATAAACTGTTTCTATTAAACCTTATTTTCTTTCAAAACAAACTACAAAAATTAAAAGTAAACAAAATAACAAAAAATCAAAAAGTGAGGTTGGATGCACTTGCTTAGTGATTGTTATGACTATAACAATACTATAACTAACACTATAACAAAACCAAATACTAATCAAGTGACTAAGCCTATGCCTTGTAAGAACGATCCTTTAGTTGTTTATTTGTTTTCCTTTAAAACTGACATTTAATGACATTTAATGAAGGACATATAAACTCTCGGAGAAAGCAAATAAAATTGCGTCCTTGTATAAAATCGGTTTTAGGCGGGTATAAACGTAGTAATTAATGACTACTACTACTTAATAATGTCCCGTTAACACGAGTGTCTCCATAAATGAATAACGGCCTATAACACAAACGTATTTGTAATCGATTTTATCTACTACCTTATCAGAAAATGATATTTTCATCCCGTATTTGAGGGGCGAAAATGCCACTTTACCTCCCTAGATAGTTATAAATATTTTACCTCCCTCCGGGAATTTTCGTTACTTTATCTCCCTGTACCGCGTATAGATCCTTGCTGCAAATTAAATCGGTCCTATAGGTCGCTATTTTTCAGAAACGACAGAAAATCTCACCCGTCAGAATTATGGAAAGTGGAGATTTTTACTTATCGCCTCATTTAAAATAAAAACACAGCGTCCTTCATATATATCCTAAAGTGTCGAAAATTCTCACCTTGTAAAAGGAAAGACAGAATTTTTGTGACTTTTCTGAACAGTGACAGCGAAATATTCCATGGCTATCTATGGTTTCCTATGTTAAAAGTTTTGTTTACACATAAAGTTTAATAACAAATATCTTTTAAATAAAAAACAGGGTTTTCAGAAAAACAGTCTACAAAAATTAAAACTGACATTGTTTATTTACTAGAACAGTACTAAAAAAAATTTTAAGGAATATTAGCAAATAGTCCTGACAAAAAAGCATTAAGTATAAACTTGTGTTTAAAAATCGTCAGATTTTTTGTGAGAGCGAGATTTTCTGACGGTTTTTGAAAAATCGCGATCATAATATATGTTAATGTAGGTATTATTAGGTAGTAGATACCGTGTCTTTACCGTCCTTGCTGTCGCGTGCGGTAAAGTGTCACTTTCCGCCCTTGTTAGATACATAAATACAATAGATTGGCCGGCCTCCATAGCGCAGTGGATAGCGTATCGGGCTACCGCACGGTAGGGCTCGGGTTCGAATACCGGCTAAATGCATGGATAGTTTCTGTTGGTTTTTAACTTTGCAAAACTTGGCTAACACTAGGCATTAATCACATAAAGAACACCTATGTTTTCTCAAAAATTCATCGTAAGAGCTGTTCACCACAGAAACTGCAATTCGTCAAACTAATTTTTTATCCAAACCTTACAAATTCGAAATTTAACACACCCGTTTTTAATCGCACCATTATTCATCACACTCATTGAATATCAAACTCGTAATTTGCAAAAGCTATTTTTAATAAATCCCGAAATTTGTCAAACCATTATTTATAAAAACTGGATTTCGTCAAACTCGTTGTTTATCAGAAAATATTTGCTAAATTGATAGCACATTCGCCAATAATACCTACATGAACTGGAGGCGTACACGAGGGTGGCGTGGCGTCACCGCGCGGCGTTTCGATGAATTTTTCGTTTTATAAAAGTACTCACCGGTTGTGTTCAATACTTTGTGTATAAAGGTCGCCACCTGCCTGTATGCCTCCGTTTCATATAAGTATTATCAGCGAATGCGCTATCAATTTAACAAATATTTTCTGTTTGATCTGTCTGATAAACAGAAAATATTTGACGAATTCCGGTTTTGATAAATAATGGTTTGATAAATTTCCGGTTTTATTAAAAATGGGTTTTGCAAATTACGAGTTTGATATTGAATGAGTCGGGTCTGTTAAATTTTGAAATTGTTATTGAATGGGTTTGATGAAATAAGGTTCGGATAAAAAATTGGTTTGACGAATTGTCGGTTCTATAGTGAACCCAATAAGGGTTTGATTCTGCACATTCCGATAAACCGTGGGCGTCCATAAAGAATGGCAAGTCCCAGTTGTGGTATATATATATTTTTTACAATTTATTTAATTTTTAATTATAAAAACCAAATTTAATTAAAAAAACATAAATCGTAACAAAGGGGCACGCGTAAGTCCTAGTCATCGGGCCGAGTCTCGGTTTAAAGTTAGTTGCTTCCTACTGTCAGATATTAATATGCAATAATTTTTAATCTATGTCCCTGTTTACCCTAAATTTCTCAAAACCTGTTGGTTTCCCTACAAGACAAAACGATTTCCCCAGATTTATTTACCCTTTCTTTCGTGCTTTTACTTGGATTTATCTTAATGAACAATCCATTTTGTTTAATCTATTTAATCGTTTGGAAAGCACGACCTTCCTAGGCATGAATACCACAGTAGATATATAGTAACGGAATAAATCAAAGGAAAAAAGTTTTTCCTCAACAGGGGTTTAACCCTCGATCTCTAGAATCAGCCTAAAGGTGCGTTCAGAGTTCCGTAAGGTAAGCAGTATGAAGTAAGAAGTAAGCAGTATGAAGTAAAGAGTAAGAAGTAAGGAAAATAATGGTTCATAGTTTAAACACGTAAGGTGTAACCCAGGCATTATTCTTTTTGAAAGTAACACTCGTGGCATATCAGACAAAGCGTTTTTGTTTCTCACTTCATTACGACCAGGCCTCCAATGTCTAATGGAGAATCCAGACACCTACTGACCTGTTTCATCCTTATTAGTCTGTAGGTACCTGGATTCTCCATTAGACATTGGAGGCTTGGTCGTAATGAAGTGAGAAACAAAAACGCTTTGTCCGATATGCCACGAGTGTTACTTTTATTTTTATTTGCGGACACGAGATTCATTTTATTGTTCTTTTTGTTATTGTCCTTGTAGTCTTAAAATTTTGTCCTACAAGAAGGGATTGTGCTGGATAAGATCAATTAATAATTCAGTTCAAAATCATTTTAAAAAAATACAAAATCCAAATTACATAACCTTAGAATAAAAACCACTGATCAAAAAATTTTTTGGTTAGTTTAAGCCGAGGCTAACGAGAAAAACTGTCTACCGATTGGTCACATGGGCCACATTCCGGAAATGTAGACCACAGTTGCCGAGTTTCTATAATTACCACTTATTTTATTTCCTATAACTATGTAATATAGCAATAAGTAGCATAAATACAAGACATTATTCTGATAAAGTAGGTATAGTGCCAAAGAAGTTCACTTTGAAATGCATGAGAAAGTTTATTTAATATAATGTTTTGTTTTAGCTTCCAGAAATCATTATTGAAATCAGGCTTAGGAAAATCTGACAACCAGGGCAAAAAAGTTAATATTTCAACGTATCGGTATACCTAATGCGTTCGATACAAAACCAAAATACACTACATTTTTGACATGTTCATGCCATGTTTCGAATAATGCCTGCTGATTCCAATCGTTGCGTACGAAGGGATGTCAATTAGCAGTGCTGTCATCGCACCCTTCAAAAAAGCGGGCATTGTTCGAAACATCGCATAAAAGTAAAAATGTACTGCATTTTGGCTTTATTTCGAATGCGTTAGGTGTACCGATACCGATGCGTTGAAATATTTACTTTAAATAGACACTTAAAGTAAATATTTCAACGCATCGGTATCGGTACACCTAACGCGTTCGAAATAAAGCCAAAATGCACTACATTTTTACTTTTATGCGATGTTTAATAGACACTTAAAGTAAATATTTCAACGCATCGGTATCGGTATACGTATCGCGTTCGAAATAAAGTCAAAATACATTACATTTTTGACTTGTTTATGCGATGTTTCGAACGATGCCCGCTTTTTTGAAAGGTGCGATGACAGAACTACTAACAGCAATCGATGCGTGCGTTTGGATGGACATAACGATACGTTCATCACTCCGTACGCATCGATTGCTGTCAGCTTTTGTGTCATCGCACCCGTCAAAAATGCGGGCATCGTTCGAAACATGGCATGAGCAAGTCAAAAATGTAGTGTGTTTTGACTTTATTTCGAACGCGATACGTATACCGATACCGATGCGTTGAAATAATTACTTTAAGTGTCTAGTGTCTATTGTCTATTGAATTATTGCGGCAGGGCTATCTTAGGTCCGACCGATCCGACGGGCTTTTTTCTGTCTTTTTTGTTGAATGAAATTGTTATTTAGTAGTAGTAGTAGTAGTAGTAGTAGTAGTAGTAGTAGTAGTATAGGGGCAGCCCGTGGGCCTGGCAATTAGGCCTCTTCATGGGCCCTTTCTCCCATACCCCGTTCCTTACCTCTCTCTTCGGGCCTCCCTGTCTTCTTTACGAAGTTCAGTATGTCGCGGTCGGTCCATTTGAGCGAGTGCAGCTCTTCTTCCTCTATCATGGGAATTCCCCACTTCAGCTGCCTTGATCTGGCATATGCATCACACTCTACTATCAAGTGCTGCACCGATTGCTCTTTGAGCCCGCAAGCGGGACACACGGGATCTCATGCTACTCTTATTTGCGTCAGATGTTTGTTCAGCCGATTGTGCCCAGTCAGCATCCCTGTCAGCAGTCCAATGTCCTTTCGGGTCTTGCCTAGGAGCCATTTAGTTCTGGCTACATTCGGACCATTCACGAATAGCGTATACTGTCTGCACTTTGACTCTTGCCTCCATGACGTCTTCAGTTCATTGTTCGCACAACTCTGTACCCGTTTCCTTGTTATTCACAGAAGAGGTTTCGGTCCAATGTATTGCGTTTCGGCCCCTAGTCTGGCAAGTTCGTCCGCTTTCTCATTCCCTAATATTCCCTCATCACCTGGGACCCACGTCAATGTCACCCTTTTGTCATGGCCAGTGTTTGCAGTGCTTCAGCGCACTCCCCCACCAGACTACTGACTATTTTGGGTACACTTTGAGCCTTGACGGCAGCCTGGCTGTCGGAGCATATGTCCCTCCTGCCATTTCTGACCTCGGGTAGGGTTGCTACCATGATAATGGCATACACCTCCGCATGAAACACCGTAGCGTGTTCTCCAAGTGGATGGATAACTCTTCTGAACTTGTAGGCTTTCCGCGTTTACTCCTTCGCCTATTTAGGGCCATAGTTGTAGCAGACCGTCGCCTCTCTGCTTAATTCTGTTCGGAATTCTTCGAACGGATTTAAGGAGAGGCTTGTTATTTACTATACTTATATATGTTTGATTAAATACTTATAAAAATGTGTGAAAAAAGTGCTGAAAAGTCGCCGGAACTATCTTTTCACGGTAAACAACCAATCTGTATTAAACCGCCACATTTCAAATATTGCTTTTAAACCAATCAGAACGCGGCTCTATAATGTTTCCATGAACAGCCCTCCACAATTTCCTTAGATTTGGTCACTGATTTGGAAAATTTGCTTTTAATATATGGAGTGCGCCTTCTAGTTTCTTTTAATTTCTTTGGTTTTAACCAGCTATTTGAAAATCCTTTTCACCGATTCATTTGTTAAAAGTGGGGTAATTTTTTTACGGCTTGAAAACCCAAACCAAATCACGGTCGGGGAAAATTTTTTCTGATTTATTCCCCTATCTCTCGCCCGTTACACCAGAAATTTTTCCTGTATTTATATAGGGTGCTAAAGATTTTTTCGTTACTGGCTAAAATATTTAATGCAGGCTTTTAAGTATTATGACATACTCAGTGATCAGAATATTTTGCTGCCAAACATGATCGCAAATTTTACTAGGGTTTTATTCTTATAGGGGTTAAAACTGCACTATCAAGTGCTCAGAATATTTTGCTGCCAAACATGATCGCAAATTTTACTAGGTTTTTATCCTTATAGGGGTTGAAACTGCACTATCAAGTGCTTAAACAGCGCCATTTTTGTGTGAGTAATACATCTTATAGGGATTTATTGCATAAGTGCATCAAAATTGCCGATAATTTTAGCACGAAACGTGTTTTCTATAATTGCAAAACTTTGTTTTCATATTTTTTCGAAAAAGGCCGACTTCGCAGGAGGAGCAATTCTCGCAAATAAAAACACGTTGAATGCACGAATATAGTTTATTTCAATATTCCACGAATTAGAGAAACAGCAGCCAAATTGTAAAGAAATGAGGACATTGGTTGAAGTATTCCCAAAGTTTTTAAAAATTGTGACCTCCTTCACCTCATTAAAAATAACAAATCAAAATTAAAACAATGTAATTTTGACATTTATTGCCATGGAAACAATAGGAACTTGCGGTGCAATTTTCCTTTTAAGCAATGGAATTACCGCTGAAAGTTTGTGAAAATTGCACACCTCTTATAAGTTTCAACACATAAGGGATTTCTCCAATGTAAATAACGGGTATAAATTTTAAACTTTTACTTTTGTTTTATGAAGTCTTTACACTACATCACTTTCTTGATTTTTATTTAAATACATTTTGTTCTAATTGGTACCATTGTGAAACACGGCCCTTAAGGGCTTATTTCTAAAGTTCAAGCGGATAACTTTTAACTCCTTAAGAGACGCCACAAGCTTTTACAATGAAATTAACTATGTGTTTGTCTATATTTTATTTATACACGACGTTTCAATCAGTACAATCTCTGATCGAAACGTCGTGTATAAATAAAATATAGACAATGGAAGTTTGAAACACAGCGTTAATTTCAAATTCATCATTATCTCAAACTTTCAAACAAGCTTTTACAATGTTGTGCATGAGTGTTCTAGTGTGCATAGTAATCCTTAACTTTGGGATGTGAAAACAGACAACTCGATTTTTTTGATAAATAAAATAAATATTTTATTTGAAATATAAGATTCATCGATAAATAATTCTCTCCAGAAATAAGCGGATACTTTAACTTCCTAATATTGAATTCTTACATTCTGGGTCTCTCCCTCTCGTATTTTATCTGGCTCAAAATATTTTAATGGCAAAGTCATTTTGAGAACTTTTTTAAACTTTTACTGCTGCTGCATTTTTTACTATTTAAGTCACTAAATTTTGGAACTGATTTGTAATAAAAACTGATGCTTAAAATTCATTTCAGACTGATCTTAATTGATATTTGCATCTATCTATTACCACAATTTCTAATAATTCTAGCCCTTCTAATCAGTCTTAAGCAGCAATAAAAACTGATGTTTAGAATTCATTTCAGACTGATCTTAATTGATATTTGCATCTATCTATTACCGCAATTTCTAATAATTCTAGCTCTTCTAATCAGTCTTAAGCAGCAATAAAAACTGATGCTTAGAATTCATTTCAGACTGATCTTAATTGATATTTGCATCTATCTATTACCGCAATTTCTAATAATTCTAGCTCTTCTAATCAGTCTTAAGCAGCAATAAAAACTGATGCTTAGAATTCATTTCAGACTGATCTTAATTGATATTTGCATCTATCTATTACCGCAATTTCTAATAATTCTAGCTCTTCTAATCAGTCTTAAGCAGCAATAAAAACTGATGCTTAGAATTCATTTCAGACTGATCTTAATTGATCTTTGCATCTATCTATTACCGCAGTTTTTAATAATTCTAGCCCTTCTAATCAGTCTTAAGCAGCTGATTCTTTGCTACATGTTAGTTTATTTTTAGAAGAATTATTATTATTATTATTATTGTTTCTATTATTTATCTACTAAAAATTTACTTTATATTAAAAGTGCCAGCCATCTGAGTTTATTGTAGCAGAGGTTGTAAGTAGATATTTGTTTAGATATTGTAATTTTATTTTTATAAACCTTCTGCTGCTGTGCTTCTTCAGTGGCGTAGCCAGAAATCGACTCTGGGGGGGTTTTATCATTTAATAAAAATCAAATTAAATTTTTTAAAAAATTAGGTAGGTGACTATTGCTTGAGCTCTTGAACTGAAGGGAGGTGTCGAGTTATAGCTGTATACGAAACAAAAATACCTATTTTTAAAAGCAAGTCTCATCTAGTCTCATTTGCAGATTTTTTTTTAAGTAACCCTTAAGTGCGCCGCAGGCATAAATTTTAAAAAAATTATACTAAAATGCTATTTGTTGACAAAATAATTGTTTAAAATTCAAGAAAATTGTGATAATATTTAATATTAGTATAGCGCCGCAGGCGAAAAAAATTAGAAAAAAAAATCTTACAAAATTTTCATCTCGTAGGTTTTTTGTAAAATATTTTTGAAAAAGCAGATTGGGTTAAATCCCAAGAAAAGGTGAGTTGCGGTGGTATAATATATAGATTTCTTGCCAAATAATAAATGCGCCGCATATGAAAACTTTTAGAAAAATTATACTGAGAATGCCATTTATTACACGTCTTGAATGCTGGTGATAAAAATGCCTTAGAATTAAACTAAAATTGTAACAATTAATGACGTCATAGCACCGCCGGAAAAATTCTTAAAATTTAAGACATCACACCAAACACACGTCACAAACTGGAGTAAAGGATCAAAAAAGTGGAGGAGCTATAGCTCTCCCTGTGTCCCTTGATCATGATTAATTTATTGTAGATTGGGTTGGACTTCCTATGGGGGGGTTTTAACTCCCAAACCCCCCCCTGGCTACGGCACCGGCTTCCTACAAAAAATAATTTAAAAATGTTTGATCTATGTTCGAGTTCTGTATGGATATGGAGTTAGATTATTTTAAAGAAAAGGTAAAAGCTTTTCACACGTTTTAATAATTTAAAAGAAACTGGAATTAATTAAATTTTTTAATAAAGAACCCTGAAATAAAAAAACGAGATAAGGAGCAAGATTACTTTCTGAGATATTGAGCTTTAAATTTGACGTGTTTTTAGGCAATATTTTTGGACATGTTCAAAGTTTTTTTTCCTCAACTTTGTTGATTACCGCCGTCAAGAATATTATTCAGATTTGAGTAGCACTGGGTAACCACAACCTCCCCTCTCCCCTTTGGTACGCCACTGTATATTCGGCTCGAAGTTGCCGAAAATCACGTGATCTGCTATAGAAACGTCAAAAATATAGAAAGATAAAGTCTCGTTTTCTTTTTTTCTTAAAAACCGTAGAAAAGAAGAAGTAAGGCTATCTTCTGGATCACTAGGTAAAAAGTGTCAAACACATTTTATTATTTCTAAAAAGTGGCGCAGGAAAAAATTTTCTCAATGGGACTTTTTATTTCTTTATTCTAGTAAATAAATACTTAATTCCAGATATCAGTATTTGCTTACCTTTCTTTTTCACGACGTGATTTTAATTCTCGCATAATGTTTTGTTGCAAAGCAAACAATTAATTTCCCCGTTTTCCTCGAAATAAATAAGGACGAATATCGAATTATACTCAAAAAATTTAAATTTTAAACGTAGCTACGCATATTCCAATATTCCAGATTGGAAAAATACTCACTAACGACAGTTGTAAATAATAACCTTATGTTTATCAGAAATGTCTGCTAAACTAATTGCGCATTCGCCAATAATACATGAACGGGAGGCGTACACGCAGGTGGCGCGGTGGCACGGCTTCTCGATATATTTGTTGCTGCTACGCGCGCATACTTGTACAAGTAGCGAAGTAGCGTGTGTATAGATGTCACTTGCATTCCAGTTAAGAACAAATTTCTAATAAACAACGGGTCTTATAAATTCCGGTTTTGAAAAATAATGAAAATTACGAGTCTGATATTGAATGAGTTTGATGAACAGTGGTTCGATTAAAAACGGGTCTTATAAATTTCGAGTTTGTTATTGAGTGGGTTTGAAGAAATGAGGTTAGGATAAAAAATTCCTGGTTTGACAAACCATAGGCGTTTTTCATGGCCAACTTGACACAATAAGGGAGTTAAATCTTACCTCAAGGATTTGTAGTGTCAACTTTGCAGCACTCTATCTCAGCTATTTTTTACTATACAGAAAAGTGTTTAAAAAAAATTATAGGGAATTTTGACGCCTACAATTTATATTTGAACACTTTTCTTCCCAAGTCTACATATAGAGAAATATTGGCTAGTAAGTACACATGTCAACATTTTCGGAAGTCTTTTAGGCATAACTTTTTTTTATGACACATACAAAAAAAAATTCGAATAAAAGTTTTAAAAAATTATTTTGTGTAGCCAACAAAAAAAAACCGTTTTAAAATTGGACAAATGTCAACCGAAATATTAAGCCCAACACAAAATCTAAGATGGCGGCAAACCTAGAGGGAAATTTTGTTGGAAAAATGTGGTATTAGTTTTCTGGCATGATCCCCTATTAGCTCTGAAAAGTGTGGCTGTGTAGTCACTTTGCCATTTTAAAGTAGTATATGAGTTTATTAATTTTTAATAATTGATATAATATTTAGATAGCTCCTGAGACCTTACTGAACTGGCTTGTTTAATTGCATTTCAAAACATTTTAGCTGTGCCCATTTTCTGTTGAAATAGACTATTATTGTTACCCAAAAAGCCCTTTTGAAGTCGAAATAACAGCCATAATAAGGGTAAAGCCCAAGGCGCGTCGGATTACAAATATTTCGCGATTCTATTGGATAACAAATCTCTAAAATGTAGGTTAGGGACCAATTTTATGCCCCCATCACTATACCGAGGCTTTCAATATTTCCCAAAATATTGACTAAAAAATTATGTTATATAGATTAAAAATATATTGAAGAACTCTAAAAAATTCAAAAGAAATTTTTTCGCTTTTTGTACTACAAAAAGTACGGTACATATATCTTTGATATACCGTATCAAACTTTACTTCAAGAGTTTCGTTACGAAACACTAGAAACAAGACGGAAAAAGTGTGCACTAACGTTCTTTTTTAAACGAATTCACTATAAAATTGACTGCTCTTATCTCCTAGGTAATACTAGTTTTGACTTTAACCCTTACTTCACGAAAAGAAGTAACATTTTTTACTTAAATAGGCCTCGTACTAATGTTACCGAATGTGCAACTTAGCAAACAATGTAAAACATGAAACGGACATATTCAAATTCACTTCCATTAACTCATTTAAGAACCGTGTTAAAAAAATTAAGATTTAATACCTTTAATACCTTCAATACAAAAATGTAGTACAAATCTAATTTTTCTTTGACTTTTCTTTTTTAGTATATATTTTTTTTACTTTGACTTTTGTTTCACTCTTAATTAGTTTCTATAAGGTAGTGCCAACTAAAAAGTGATTTTTTTTTTTGCAATTATGTGCGGTAAACTTAGATAATATTTCTGTTTGTAATCTGTTATTGGGTTGTGAAGTCCGTTGATTGCAAATAAATAAATAAATAAATAACCATAACTGGAATGTACAAGAAAGAAATCTTACAATAAAACAAATACTTAGGGGGCATAGCATATTCCGTGGGATTGTTAATGAAGATTTTACGAAACCTGTTTTAATTAATTACTTATGGACCCACCAACACTTTTTAACCTGTTAACAGCCCCAAAAATGATGCAGTCAAAAAGTAGGGTTAGGGTGTCAATTTTCTGTCTTAAATTCAGACGGTTTAAGTTAGAGCAATGAAATTTGGCATATACGTTGGCCTTCTGGCAAAATATCCTCATGTGTCATAAAAAATGACGTATGTGGCACCTAGGGGGCGACAGGAGCCAACATGTTTTTTTTAACTATCCCTCATACCTTCGATACTAATGCACTTAATTTATTAATCTGAATCTCAGCCAGTTGATAGTTCATAACATTACCTACAAGTTTACTATACCGAAAAAAAATTCGTGTCTATTAACAAGGCCCCTACGTTAGAGACTAAAAACTTTGTCGATTTCAATTAAAAAATTATATTTGACTTATATTAAGCCAATCGCAACAAAAATGCACCACCAGAGGCGCAGTGGACCATTTCTCAATTTTAAATACCCCCAACTTTGCTTCAGCCTCTAGGGTCTGTAAGGGGGCTAGATCTAATTTTTACCGTTTTCATATTCCAGAAAACACTCCATATGCATATTTAAAACTCATGAATTTAGCAAATATTATGAAATATAAAAATCTTAAACCCCAGGATGACCCCTAAATAGAGGCTAAAAATTTTATTTCTCGAACCACTTGCTCAAAATTTATTACACCAAATTCAAAAAGTGCAAAATTTTTTAGCAATTACAAGTTTGAGTCAAAACACTTTCAGTGAGATTTACTAAGATCTAAAATAGTACCCCTTACAGGTCTAAATATTTACACTTGTGAAGGGTACTAAATTTTAAAACCAATTTTCAAAAAACACTTACCCATACAGAAAAGACACAAAGCTATTGATTATTTTGTATTGTTATTGCAAAATACTACTAAAAAACTGCTTTTTTTCTCAAAATACACCATATTTTAGAAGAAAATGCCCTAAAACTAATTTTTTCAAAGGTTTCAAAATGGCAAATGGTGAACACGCCAGAAATTTGGAACATAATAGCTTCATTATTTGTGTTTGAGGTTATAAAGTTGGTGATTTTTTAGACCACCTCAGGGGGGTGGTTTAAGTTCATAGCCCCCAGAAAGGATTGTTAGGTGGCATTTGGTAATGAGTTCGTTTATAATTTCCCTAAGTAACCATTTTTACAAGGATTAACTTACCTTATTTAATATCCCAAGTTGTTCATTACCCAATAAAACACCTCCTAGTTTGTCCAGAAAACGCCATATTTTGAACCCGTTTTCAGCACAAAAAATATATTTATGAGGGCACTACGAAGCAAAACAAACATAATTGAAGGTCACTGATCCGAAAAAAGTCATAGGGTAAAAGAGAAGTAAAATATAATTCTTTAATTGAAATTGACAAAATTTGTAGCCCTTAATCTAGGATCCTTGTTAACAGCAACGAAATTTTTTTCGGTATAGCAGACTTGTATCTAATAGTATGAACTACCAACTGACTAAGATGTGCAGGTGCATTAGTATGGAAGATATTAAGAATAGATAAAAAACACATTTTGGCCCCTGTTGCCCCCTAGGGGGTGTTGCCGGAAGGGCAACATAAACGCCAAATTTCATTGACTTAACTGAATTTAAGAAAAAAAATTGACACCCTAACCCTACTTTTTGACCTCAGTATTTTGTTAACAGGTTAGGCAGTGTTGGTTCCATTAGTAATCAATTAAAATAAGTTTCGTAAAATCGTCATCAAAAACCCACGGAAACCAAATTTTCTAAGTAAAAGTGGATTTTCAATATTATTGAAAAATACGACTAAATAATGAGACAGACAATTGTATGTGTACCTTTGGACTAACCAGGTAGGGATATCTTCTATTACCAACTCTAGGGGGACATAACTTCCGGCTTCTGTTTTTCATATACGGCTAAAAAATACGATCAAAATTAAATTTTTACAGTGGCGCACCGGGGGGGGGGCGGGGGGTTAAACCCGAAAAAGCTTGGTTGTGGTGACATGTTTACTTCAAATTAAGTTTGTTTTATTATTTTATCCTTAACCCCCCCACCCCCCCCCTCCTCGCAGTTAATTCCTAGGTGCATCACTGATTTTTAGTTCAAACGATCTTCCTGAATATGAATTTACTTTAGATTGCGAAAATCAGCAATCCTCTTCTCGGGTGCTCGTGCTTATAGAGCAAGAGTTCAAGTTATAAAATATGATGGATAGGTAACTCTCGCCATTTTTTGATAATATGTGTATTTTCTCGTCCTGCATACGAAATGGACAACCCTGTACCTCAAAATTGTAGATAAGGGCTCGACACACCAATCCAAAGGTGGGCAATTTTAGGGGGAGTACCCCCAGACCAAAAATCAAAATCAAGTTTTCTTTCGGGCTGATGGGCCGTGATTCTGTAGAGGTTTGTTTTCTCGACGTTTCGCCGATTCGAGTGCTCGGCATTTTCAGGAGATCTGTTCCCACAATCGGCATCAGTCCACGTTCAGTCTATTGTAGGAACAGATCTCTTAAAGATGCCGAGAACTCGAATCGGCGAAAGGTCGAGAAGACAAACCCCTACAGAGCGACGGCCCAACGCAACAGCCCGAAATACAATATAATATAAAAATATGTATGTTTTAGCCCCTGCAATGTTTTTACGTGTGCCACTTAAGAAAAACTTAATTTTTTTATATTTTCCGAGTGTACTTATATATGGCTTGTTATCTTTAGGTAAGAAATAAGGAACTTATGAATTGTTCAATTGAGTGTGTTTAATAAACCAAAGTCAGTCAGGCCAAAACAAAATTTTGCTTGGCTCTTTCAAGTTTAACCCAAATTTTTAATAATGTTGACCATTTAAAAATTTTGCAGTTTTTTGGAAATATTGACAATTTCGAAATATTCAAGATATGTGAACATTTCATAACTTTCTTATTTCTTACCCGATATTCATAAGCTATATATCAGCACATTGGAAAAGATGCAACTTCACACAACTCAAGATTTTTACCAATTCATTTTAAAAAAATGTCCGCCATGTTAAATTTTTATAAATTGACAATTACAGGATAAAATTCATAAATTCTAATGTCTTGGTTTTCTAAAATGGATAAAATTTTTGAAATTCGGCGAAAAACTTTTAAGTAATGGATAATCAAAAAAGTCCCGTTATTTTTGGGCCACACTATATATAAACATGACCCACTTTAGACCAAAAACTCAACGTGCTTACGTTTTAGCGAGCTGTCCTAATGATCACCGTGTCCGGAAGCATACTCTTCTACCCTACACTCACTTGCACAGAAATTACGTACATAGAAATCTGAGGGTATGCATTTTAACAATAGTTTTTTTCACGACCATTTATCGATACTTATTAAACTACGTTATAACAGGTGTATTTTCCAAAGTGTAAGACCACGTATAACACGAAAAGCATGTATAAAATTATTACACGTCAGCTTCGAGGGTGTAATGAATTTCAGATCAATCAAATAAAGTCATTGCTATATTATTGTAATACCAAAAACTGTTAAAAGTTCTCAAAATTGACGAAAAGAAATATCAATTAAATTATTGTATCATATGCACTGTTTACATTTTTATCATTTAACTGTGAAGAGTTGTCGGCTGCACTGTCAAAATGGGTGTCTAGGCTAGTACAAGAAAAAAAAATATCCCCTAGGTGGCGCTGGTTTGAATGAGTCAAAGCACTACCCCCTTCAATTGAAGAAGGCAGCAGTCAAAGTCGATTTTAGTTTTACAGTTAGCATATCCCAATGAAATAATAGAGGAACTGTCAGAAATTTTAACGGAAAGAAAGAATTTTAAAAGAATTAGCCCAAAAACTTTTTTTTGGGAATAGTCATTTCGCAAAATAAAATGCGCCACTTGCTCACCCGTTAGCATGATTAAAGGGTGAATTCGTTCCGTTTTGAACCCCTTAAATATTCTCCTCTTCTTTTTTTTTTGGTTTGGGTGATCCCACGAACTAAATGGAATTATCACTGACAAAAAAGGGATCCAATTTAATTTGAAATAAAAGCTCTTTATTTATAAACCATAATTTTTGTTTCAGTTAAACCACAAACAGTTAACATTCTGACCAAAGAAAAGCAAGTATCGGCAGACAAAAGGTATGACGTCGAGTGCCGTACATCAGGTTCCCGACCGGACGCTGTCATAACCTGGTGGAAAGGAAGTAGACCCGTTAAAAGACTGGCAAAAAATGTAAGATTTAGTGTATGTTTTGTTTTAACCAAATTACAAAAATGTATTCTTTTTCGAAAACGCCTGGTTGCACACAAAATTTATGTTGTGACCTATTCTCGTCAAACCTGTCAATAATTTCCCATGGGCTAACGCAGATGTAGTTTGTATTATTATTTGATCATTTCAATACAATAGCTGTTTAACTCAACCATCAGTCAAGAGGCTCTTAAGGCTCTTGAATCCTATAGGTGCTCATCGAGAACCATTAGGAGCTGCCAGGACACACCGAATACCCTTAGGCGAATAAACACTGTGTCGCTGGTATGGATTCCAAGACATTCTGGGCATCGGAGGAATGAGACTGCCGACCAGCTAACGTGTGAAGCAGCCTCCGGCATTTTCATTGGACCTGAACCAGCCCTTGGAATAGCATACAATACAATCAACACTGCTCTCGCAAGCTGGATGGAGAATAAGTTCCACCAATACTGGAGAGAATTACCTGGACTGGCACACCCCAAAGAGTTCATTACAGAACCCTGCAGGAAGAGGGTCGGGAAACTCATTGAGCTCACCAGTCAGGAGATCCAGACAATGGTTGATCTATACACCGGACACTGCAGGCAGAAAGTATCATTACACAGAATGGGTCTACGTGAGGACATCGAATGTAGGCTCTGTATGAAGGAGGACGAGATGGGCAGTAATGTGCTGTGTGAATGTACGGCCATTGCACGTCAGCGTCAACATATCTTTGGTAAACCACAGATCAACGGACAGGATCTAAATAATGCTTCACCAAAGCATGTTGCGAGTCTCTTTAAGGGGCTGAATATTCTGTAGCAACCAACAATTTCAAAAGTGAGCTACAGTAAACCAACAATTTTAATGAAATAAAGCCCAATTTAATATTTACACTTTGGTTGAAGCCGACACCAACATTAAAAAAAAAACATAATATGCAATGTACTACTTATCTTTTGACTTAAAGTGATTTTATTATTATGAAAATGGGACATAACAATACCTATATCCGTAAAACAAAAGAAAAAGGGAGGAAAAAAAATTAAACTTGGATGAGCATCCCTCAAGCACCACACAAAGGACCAAAGCGAATAGAAAAAAGAAATTTCGCTTTGGCCCTTTGTGTGTTCCTTGTGGGGTGCTCATCCAAAATTGAATTTTCGTTTTTTCCACCAAAGATCTTTTGGTCTTTTGTTTTTGGATTCTTTTCGGTTGAAGTAACTGATTTGGAGGTTTTTTAACTTCTTTCTTTTTTGACCTATATACTAGTTGTAAAACTCCAAAATGCATATATTCTTGATGATGATGGATTGATTGATTGATTAAAAACATACTTTACTGTCAAAGAATAACACAAATTCTTAGTGGCAAAACTTAACTTAAGCGTAAGTATCCATCATAAAAAAGTATAAATACTGATAATACTATAAGAAAACGACTTAATTACTAAATACAACGGTCGCTCTAAGTTACGCAATACACTAAAATCAAATAAAATTAAAACTAAAAATTGTGAACAAAACAAAGTTTTTCAACAATAAAAATTTAAAAAACATAAAGTATACGAATATTAAAACGAATGTCTCAAGGAAGATTTAACCGAGGAAAATGCTAAATCAAGAAGGGCATTTCTACATTTTTGGCGAAAATTTTTATAATTTGGTGCATTTCTAAAATCAATAGGCATGTGATTGTACATCTTAATGCCGTTATATATTATAGAGTCCTTAACAAGAGTGAGATGAGGGACTGGAAGCCGAAGATCTTGAGCGTGTCTCGTTCTATAGACATTGTTTTCCTTTTTGTATTATGACAAATGCTTGTGTATTAGGCATACAGTTTCCAGAATGAAAATGCATAGGAGAGTTAAGTTATAAATTAGGTACTCATATATAGGCGGGTTCATTATTTTATATTATTGCATTACTTTGGCGCATGAAAATCTTTTAAAATCGTTCCAGTAACTTTGATTGTGACATCGTGGTATCTGATAGCTTACGCCCAGTAAAAGTCGGAATGTGTAGCCGACTTTCTGAGTAAATTTTTAGTCGGATAATCGTTTTTAAATCGGACTTATGCTCTATTTTATTTAGCTAAAAATTTTATTTTCTCATTTTTTCCAATTACATCTGTGTAAAACTTTAAACAAGAAATATGTTTTTTGTGTTTTTTTAAGAAAGTTTGTAGAAAAGGTTCTCGTATTATTTTGTAGGTCCGTCTTAACAATTCCCCAGACATTTGGCATTGACAAAGCGCAGGAAATTACATTGTCTCATATTTCTCTGCCTCTCGCCTTATTTTTAGCCAAAAGTCAGGGTAACAATCTGTCTGTGAGTTACTAATTTATTAGAGCCTCTATAGAATTAAAATTAAATATTTTCTTCATGTGTTAAATCTCCCATAAGAGGTGTAAAATTTTCGCAAACTTACAGCGAGAATATACCTGGTACATTTAATAATTTTTGTGTGTCAATAATTTCCACGTAAATCTCATCTTACATCTTTATATTAGATTTTCTAATATTTTAAATATAATTTCTCCTCTGGACCCGTATTCTTCAATTTCGGGGACGAGAATGCTCCCGGGAATCAGAAAGGCACCTGATTGGTCGAAATCTCAGTTCTCTGTCACTATTCTGTCTTTTTTGGCACTAATAACTTCGTGAGCGGTTTTGCCGTCAGTTTGTTCTCCTCGTATAAGGAAGGAGAGCAAAATCGCTCACAACTAATGCCATTAGTGCCAAAACTTACAGAAATGTGACAAAAAAATGAGAATTCGGCCAATCAGGTGCGTTTCTAATTCCCGGGTGCATTCCCTTCCCCGAAATTGAAGAATACGGGCCCTGATGGAAATATGCAGTTTCACTCGGTATATTCTCTATCAAATATAATGCGTGCATGTCAGATTTCCTTCTCGGAAATTTTGGAAAATTTCGGTTTTAGCCAATTCTTTTTAACAAAAGCTTTCCTGCTTGACGCATAACGCCAGAAAAAATCCGTCACCCTACGGGTTCGGGATTTTTTCAGATTACATGTACTCAAGCTTTTGTTAAAAAATTGGCTTCAAACAAAATTTCTAAAAATTTCCTGGAATCTGACATGAACTAGGTATATTATTACTCACAATTGCTTTGTAAAAATCGAAAATTGCATTTTCCTATTTTTTCCATAACGCCAAAACATGTCAGCTTCTGACAATAAGGTTGCGATTCTTCAGAAACGATAGAAAATCTATCCCGTCACAATCCGGGAAGTGGCGATTTTTACATATTTAAAATAGAAATACAGCGTCCTTAATATTTATCTTAACGTGGCAAGAAAAACTACGTAATTTTTTTGATACCATTTTGTAAATTTATTATTTTAAAGAAATTCTGCAGGACTAATTTTACGGCGGAGCTAAATTGTTACTACGCGTACTAATAAACATTTAAAGTGAAGAGAATTCTCACGATGAAAAAGGATGACAGAATTTCTTTGACTTTTCTGAACAGGGTATCTATGGTTTTGTACGTTAAAAGTTGTTTGGTTACATACAAAAATAAATTTATTAACAAACATTTTTAAATAAAAAAAAAGAATTTTCACAAAAACTGCATCCGGAAATTAAAATTGACATATTTTTTTTACTGGAACTGTATTAACAAAGTAAATTTTAAGGTATACTGGCAAATTAATCCTGGTTAAAAAGCAGTTAGTGTAAACTTATATGTAAAATTTTTTGAATTTTTGAAGAATTACGTCCTAAATGTCATAATTTTGATTTGTTATTTTTAACGAAGTGACAGGAGATAAAAAATTCAATTTCATCACAGTTATTTTAACTTTAAGGACACTAGTACAAGCAATTGTATTTAACCTGTTTTTATTCAAATTCCATTCGTTTGTTTTCACATTTTATGAAAATACCCTTCGCCTGCGGAATCGGTTTTTTCGCGAAAATATGAAAACAAACTCTTGCAATTATATAAAACATGTTTCATTTAAAAATTATTGGTAATTTTGATGCACTCCTGTAATGACACCCGAAAAAAAAACCGTCAAAACGCAAAACTTTTAAAAATTTTTCTCATATTTACACCACTTGATTCTAGTCTATTTAGGTCACATTGTAGATCTAAAATTGATTTAATCATAACTTTCTAGTTTTTGGAAAATAATTTTAAAGTATAGATATAATAGATTTACTTTTACATTTTTCCGGACGTTTAAAATTATTTTAAGTATAAAAATACTAACTACAATATTTAATATTTTTATCGTCTGAACAAACCTAAAATCTCGAAGTTGTTAGTTATTTTATTATTGACTAGCTGAAGACCCACAGCTTTGCCTGGGTTTTTATCCGTTTTTTTCTGTTTGTCTTGTTTCAAATGGGCATAACTTTTGTTCCCGTGAACCGGTTTTAACAACGTAAAGCCTGTTTTCTGCTCAGGGCACCATGCTTTTTAGTGGTAAAATTATCATCAAAATCTGCTTATTTGTTTTTGCGTAATGCTCGAACAAACAAACAGACAAACAGCCAAATAAACAGTCAAATATATCTATATCATCTCGCTGGAACCCAAGACCAAAAATGTTAAAAATTGATACTAAAAAGCACGGATAGTCCACCATATAGTCAATTGTTTTATGTTGAAACTGTAGCTTTGAAAGATTTGAACCTTTTAACAAAATTTTTGAGAAATACTTATGAAAACCAAAATCTGAAAACCACATATCAATAGCTGCTTTACTTCTAAAGTTATGATTTTTTTAAATATATTTTAATGTTTTTTATAACAAAATTTGTAGTCTATATTCATGGAAATTTAAATCTACTTGTCTTTGTTCTAAAGTTACAATTTTTTTAAACATTTTAAACCCCTTTTGCCCCCTTCAACCCTCCACCACCCTACCCAAAAGTTAATAAGTTTATGGTCAGCCGATAGAGGATTCTTGTGCCAAATTTCGTCAAAATCGATTAAGCTGTTCTTGAGTTATCGTGTATACAGACAGACAACAGACCGACGTTCGTCGATTAAGGTGTTTTGGTACCTAAGTAACTCATTTTTGATAAAATTAAGAAAAGTCAAAATTTCACGATATTTAGAGTCCCCCATAGCATATTGGTATGGTGGGCTAAATATATATACATAAATGGTCTATCTAGAATTTATTTTATGTATAGATTTACTGCACTATTTTGTACAGCTTAAAAGCTACTTCCAAGAAAATTCTAAAGGGATATCATGAGTTTTTCGTGCAGCTGAACTAAAATATTGGACTTTTCAATGTAATTCCCAAAAATAAATATCAGATCCTGCTGAATGTTGGGAAGTTTTAACTCGGAAAAGGGAAAATTCTGAAAATGTCTGTATTTTTCTTTGAGTGGAATTGTGCATGTGTTTCCATAGTTTGTTTAAACAAAAACCAGGCCGCTGAAACAGTATTTTTATCTCGATTTTTATTCATCCTATTTCTTTATCCATTTTCATGTTTTTTAATCCACGTACAATAATAATACATGAGAGTTAACTAGAGTTTCGAACTTCCATTGTTTTTATTTTTACTTTTTCACAACGTTTCGAATGCTTATGTATCTGCAATCGTCATCAAGTAAATACTAACAAAAAACTAAGACTACCTAATCTTTTATACTAGCATGTGTTCAGTGAACCATAAAAACTACTGGTTGACTCCGTCCTTGAAATCTCAGTTGAAATCTGTTACCTCCGAAAAGTGTAGATTTCCAAATATCCAAGAAAATACATTCTGGCTCCCCAGGATGAATGCTGTTTCTTTAAATTTTCACTTGAATAGCTTTTCGTCCTTGGCGAAAATATTTGCCTCTTTTCATTCTATATGATGTTGATGTTCCCAGCAATGTTGAGCTATTTTCGATCCAGTTGTGTCGAAATTCCATAGGTCGGCTGGTTTCTCTGATGTCTATGTAGATGTAGATATGTAAATATCCCCACACTCGCATGGTACCTGATAGTTGTGGTTTAGTTTTTGTCAATTGACTTCTTATTGTTATGGTCGTTTCGAAGACAGTCCGAAGATGGTATTGGTTGCTTATTCTTCTTATCTTTTCTAAGATTCCTTTGACGTATGGAATTATAAGTGTCGCCTTTCTTGCAGGGCGGATCAAGTTTTTGACTTTTCTTTATTTAACGCTTCTTCTGTATTGCAGATGTAGTTGGTTCGATCTATGAGAGATTTTGCAATTCCCAGTTTGGTGGATGTGGAATGGTTTCGTCTGAAGTTTAGATATTGTCCAGTATGAGTTGGTTTGCGATATACGGAGTGATTATGGTTGAATTATTTTTGGTGACTAGAATATTGAGAAAAGGAAGCTGATAATTTTTTCTTTTTCCAGAGTGAATTTGATGCAGTTTCTTATGCTGTTGACATGATTAAAGAATTATTTTATTGTGTTGTGGTCCTTTTTCCAGATTATTAGTCATAGATTGGGTGTCTGACGTGATATTCACAGAGCTTCTTCTTCAAATTGGCCATTATCGGCTAAAGTGAAGATCCCATGGGTAGACCATCTTCCTGTTGAAAATATCTATCCTTCTCCTGGAAATAAGAATTCTGCAGACAGCACTTCAACAAATTCATAATAGCATTGGTTGGTAGATTGGTTCTGTCAAAGAGGTGGCTGTCCTTGGGTAGCTTCTGTTTAATAATTTGAAGTGATTCTTCCAGTGGTACGTTGGTGTACAAACTTTCGACGTCAAAACTAAAAAACTGTTCGTCAGATTGTAGGTTGATGTCTCTAAGGAGGTCCACGAAGTGCTTTGAATTTTTCATCAATGATGGTGACTTTCCTTGAAGAGGCTGGATGATAAGTAAAAGATATTTAGCAAGATTATATGTCGGAGAATTGCGGGAACTGGTTATCGGTCAGAGAAGCATGTTTTCCTTATGAATTTTTGGCAGTCCATACTTATGCGGTGCGCACTACAGCGTTGTGAGTTTGCTCCTTTCAAAATCAATATCATATGGAAAGGAAAGAGGCAAAAACCGTCGCCAAGGAGGAGAACCTATTCAAGCAAAAATTCAAAGAAACAGCATTCATCCTGAGGAACCAGAACGTATTTTCTCAAACAAGCGTCACCATCAAGGATATTTGGAAACCCACACTTAGTAGTTTTTATGTTTCACTCATATAACTATGAGATACTATAACGGCTCAAGTGCCGCAAAATGTGTAACGAAAATAACTTTGAAAAACAAAGAACAAAATTCAAAATCGCGGTTGGCTTTGAACCTGTTTGGGCCACCAGGTCATAAACCAATAATCTACTGCGCATGCACTAGCAAATTCATGCCTGGTGTCGTAGTGACCTTACGATAATTTAATGACAAGGTATTAATTTGAGGGACATTGACAACGACATCATCTGTCCGAAAACTTTGATTTTATATAATTGAATTTATTTATTACATTATGAATAAAACATCTCCAACCGCAAGTTTAACCTTACTCGAGGGTTTCAATCCACAAGGAAAAACCTGTTACACGAGGACATTGCCCCAAGTGCCGAAATTTTGTTTATGTTATCGTGGAGTGTTTGTGTTTTAAAATTTTGTGGTGGTATTTTATGTGATTGCGTGCATTATTATTACGGAAAACACTAGACAACAATTTTTTTACGGTAGTGTCCACTCTTTTATTAGATTTTCCAAAAGTAAACAAAAATATTAAACATAAACCTACATTTTTGGTGTCAGATGGTTGTCAGTTGCTTTCACTACTGACGCAATCGACACTTACACGCCCATTACACTCCTCGTCTATCGGTTTTTTCCAGTGGGGCTATTCTTGAATCGCGAGAAAATTCTCTAAAATTAACCAGAAAAATAACCATAACCACAACGAAATGAATTCGTAGCTTACGGCAGTGGTAGTGATTAATTACCACAACAGAATGACGTTTAGCTATTGCGCACACGCAGTAATTATCACAACCACTACGAAGTGTCAAATATGCGTTCCAAAATATCCCTAATAACTCTCCCAATCAAGTTGACCAGGTGGTCTATTCTTGAATTCGAGAGAAAATTTGCTCTCAGGGACTCAAATTCTCTCGCTACTATGCATCTCATTGGTAAAAATCTTCGGTTTAAATCGGTTTTTCTCACTAATGCCCGATATTGATCGAAAGTAGTTCTCTTAGTCGAAACCAATAGAATTACTTTCGATCAATATCGGGCAAAAGTGAGATAAACTGATTTAAACCGAAGTTTTGGACCAATGAGATGCATAGTAGCGAGAGAGTTTGACTCCCTGGGAGCAAATTTTCTCTCGATTCAAGAATAGACCACCTGGTCAACTTGATTGGGAGAGTTATTAGGGATATTTTGGAACGCTTATTTGACACTTCGTAGTGGTTGTGATAATTACTGCGTGTGCGCAATAGCTAAACGTCATTCTGTTGTGGTAATTAATCACTACCACTGCCGTAAGCTACGAATTCATTTCGTTGTGGTTATGGTTATTTTTCTGGTTAATTTTAGAGAATTTTGGCGTAATTAATTTTAAAAATAATAAAATATTACCACGTTCTAACATATAAAACACTTATTTTGTAAAATTAAGAAGAATTTTTTGTTTTTTCTCATACCTTAATTTTTTTACAAGTGACAGTTTTTAATGTGTTCCAAAAACTCTGGTAAAATCGATGCGTGGTTTTGGTAGTCGTTGTTAAACACTACCACAGCGGCTGTCAAAGTTGTCAAAATTTTAAGCGTTCCAAAATCTCTCTATTATCGGTACGCATTTTCTGGGGAAAAGCAAGGGGGAGGGCCGTTATCTTATCTCATAGTTATATCATTTCACTGAACACATGCTAGTATATAAGATTAGGTAGTCTTAGTTTTTTGCTAGTGTTCACCTGATGACGATTGCAGATACATAAGCAGTCGAAACTTTGTGAAAAAGTAAAAATAAAGACAATGGAAGTCCGAAACTCTAGTTTACTCTCAAGTTCAACATTGTCTACCACCTTCAAACAAAAATAATAATACACTTTTAAAATACCCTGTATATTTTATAAAATTTTGATAGATCTTTTCTTTCTGATTCCAAAAATATATTATTTGTAGGGTTTATCTTTGGCGGTTCTCGAGGTAAATCAAAAATAGTTTGCCATAAGGGCAATGTGTGGGCAATGGAAAAATAGTTTAGGTGGTTCTTTGTTCAACACTCGTATGACAACGTTTCGTGAATTTGCTCAATGACAATCAGAAAAGAGAGATCTATCAAAATTTTAAAAAATATACAGGGTGTTCCATTAAAAAAATGACCTCATGGCCATCCAGCGTGTAATGGGTGATTTAACAAAAAAGTGAAACTGTAGTAGAAATCTACATAATTTGTAGTAACTGTGTAAACAGTCACCCTGTACATACCCGGGCAAAACTTATACCTTGCTAGATTACTAGATGCCTGACCCTAAAAATATAAGAAACTTCTTACAAAAACTTTTCTCAAGAATACAAATAAAATTTTAGAGGGACACATCCTAAAAATATGCATTATAAAACCTAAACTATCCGAAAAAGTTCCTTGGATGGTGGCATTTTCTTTTGCATAACATCTACAACTTATAACGAGCTTTTTATGTAAATAACATGCAACTCGACAGAAATTGGTTATGTAAACTAGTAAGAGACGTTTTCAAGAAGAAGAAAACATTTTGCAAAGTTATTTAGTTTTTTGTTTTATGAACCATGAGAGAACATGACTTGTAAAAATGCAAAACTTTGCCGAGTACGAAATAAGGAAGTAGTTGTATAACTTTGGTTTTTGCTAAATTTTTTCTGTCAAACAAACATCGCTGTAGGTAAAAATAAAAACAGCTTGGTAGATTTACTATAATAATTATACATTTACGAATAACTTTAAATATGCGGTTGTAATTTTAAAGATTTTTAAAATATTTATTATTTATGTATTCTCTTTGTAAGCAATGAACAGGGTTTAACAAAAAACATTTCACGGCTATGGAACATACTGTTTTAATAGAATCGTAGATTTCTCCAGGGTAAAGCAGTTGAATCATAGTAGGTAGAAGGAAAGAAAGTCCTATATGCTTCACAAATATTTAATTTCATTAAACACGACGCGTTTCGATTTTTTCTTTAAAAAATCATTTTGAAGTGTGCATTCTGTAATACAATAAAAAAACGAGTGTTTCAAAATTAAGTTGAAGATTTAGAGTTCGAGAACACTTAAATTCTCAAAAATCTCCATCCGATAAGTGTTCGGCGTTTGGCATGCATTTGCGAGAAACGGGTCACACTTTTAATTTGTAAAATAACTTGAAAATGTTACATGATGCTCACAAGGGCAGGAAATTGAATTTTCTGGAGAATTTTGAAATAGCGAAGTTGTAAAATGATCCTACATCTGTCAGTTTGAATGAACCCAGCAACGCACACTATAAAGAGATAGCCAAAGTTATCGATAATTTTAAATAGTTTTCTTGTTTTTTATCTTTGTTCCGTCTCGACAGTTTTATTTATATTTTTTAATAAGTTTTTATTATTCTCGTTTCCTTTGTCTTTTTTAAAAAATGTTTTGTTAGTATATGTTTGACTAAAGTGTTTTTAATTGTCCGACATGTTTTATTTATTAATTTAATTATGTGCGGTTTGTGTCCTAAATTTTACCCTTAATGATGGATTTTTGACGTTCTGTAAGTACTCTTTTTTATTTTTTATTTAAATTTTATTTTGAAACACTAGTTTTTTTATTTTATTACAGAATAAACACTTGAAAATGATTTTATAACGAAAAAATCGAAACGCGTCGTGTTTAATGAAATAAAATATTTGTGAAGCATACAGGACCTTCTTTCCTTTCCTTCTAATTTGTGTGTGTGTGTGTGTAATTTATTTTGACATCTATCAATCCATGTGTCAAAATCCTTAAAAAATTATTGTTTCGAACTTCAAATGTAACATTGCCCCTATTTATTAATATTATATATTATTATTATTATAATTATATATTATTATATATATTATTATTATATTAAAGTCCAAATTCGTGGAAGCTTTCCACGAATTCGGACTTTATAACAAAATTTGTAACCCATATTCATGGAAACTTAAATCTGAAAACTGTATATCGGTACCTGCTTTTGTTCCAAAGACTTTTACCCCCTGGTATGTGGTAAAATTCCTATTGGTAAAACATAAAACTTGTTTTTAAATCACTGCTAAAAAACCTTTTAAAAAAATAAAAGGCCTAAAAATGTAAACAAATTTTTGCAACTTTAACTTGCTAAAATTCTTAAAACTCCTTGCTGAAAAAACTAAAATGGCCGTTTAAACCACACACAAATTTTTTACCTTTAATTCCTAATAAGAATTTGCACATAGGGCTAACAGCCCAAGCAGAATATGGTCGTTATCTTACGTTCCGCATCCGTTGCCCTTGAGAAACACAAATTCGGGTCGCCGTCGAACAAGAACATTACGTTTGGTTTTGTTTCGACTACCTAAAATATATAAAGTTTTTGTAAAAGAAGTTCTTGAAGAATTACTTAAATTATACCCAATAAATACATATTTTACAGGTTAATTAAAAATGTTTGCGTTTTTTAAAGGCGGATCCTGATAAGTGTACAAGAATAATATATAATTATTTTATTTATTTTTAAAGCCCCTTACCCATAAAAATTTATAAACGAAAGGCGTTTATTGATAAATGTAAATAAGATACTTCGAAAAAACCGGGCGCCATGAAAATTTGGAAAATCTAAGAAAATAAAATATTAACAAAAACAAATCGGTCGAAATATTTTTTTTAAATGATATTGTTAGTTTTGTTGTAAAAATATTCTAACATTTTCCCAAAATCTTATTTTATTAATTATACTACACGGCCCTTTCTAATTTTAGTCTAAATCTAAAAAGAAAATTTATAATGGCCGACAAACGCCAATCTATTCATAATGACGAATTTTCGTGCCCTACTTAATGTAAACTAACCAAGTCATTGCACGGAGTATGTAATATTAACCTAATCTACGCATTAGAATCTAAGGTCGTTTTTAGTGTCACACACCTAACTGTCAAATATTGCCCTAACCTCACAGTTTTAGCGTTTTTATTTATTCTTTTTTGTGGTCGTGCCTCGTTATCTCGACATGAGCGAACACTTTACAAAGAAATTTGTTTGTATCTCGGATTTGTTGAAGGTTTTCCTCTGCAAAAGTTTAATTTTTTTCTGTAGGAACTACTCGAAAGTTTGGATGGTTATTTTGGCATTTTCAAGAGTAATTGCAACTAGCAATAAGCAGATTCTGGATCAAAAACCTCCAAGAAAAAAAAACTTGAATAAAAGTTGACTTAAAATTTAAAAAGTTAGGTTAGAACCAGAGAAATAAAAACAATTGTTTTAAGTTAGATCTAACGCCCGAAAATGGGCGTGTTCGTTTTGTACGTTGGTTGACGTAGGCCAGTTCCAACGAGCTACACGTTTTAAATTTCAACGGCAAGCAGACGTCGGTATCCGGCACGTTTAAATTTCTTACGCACTGAAGACGTCGGCTTTTCAGTAAAAAAGTACATCGCTTTTGCCAACGTGGGCATATCGTTGGGTTTTGTAACGGATAACTAAGAACGTAGCTTTTACCTCAAAAACAACGTTGGAGACAACGTCCTTGATCACAACCTTAATTGGTTGGCATTTAGCATTTGGTTGGAAGTAAGATTTTTGCTGCTTGGGAGCACGTAAATTCGGACTTTAGGTTCAATATTTCTGTAAAGTATTTTAGTTTAATTTTTTATTAAAATGCAAAATTGAGTCTTGGCAAAGACCTAAAAGTAGGGCCTTCCAAAAGCACAATAAATCTCAATATTTGTTATTTTACTAAATTTAAACGTTAACGCTGTATTTATTATGTAAGACCCTATAAGAGAACGATAATTCCCGTAAGAACGCGATTGTTGTCAGAGCTATGATTTTAAAAAATGCTTTGGTATAGGCCCTAATATCTCTCTATTGTTATGTTGCAGTTTTCCGAACAAAACAACCAGAGCCTGAGTGTGCTGACCTTTGTGCCAGTCATCGACGACGACGGCAAATACCTGACCTGCAGGGCCGAGAATCCCCAGATAACGGACAGTGCCCTCGAGGACAAGTGGAGGCTGAATGTTCATTGTAAGTTTTTCAAACTACTGACTGCGTCCTTTATTTACGTATCACATTTCCCAAAGTTTTTCTACTGTTCATTCAAAATTCTTCACAGAATTCAATCGACTACGAAAACAAATTTGTGTTTAAGTATAAGATCCACAGAATAAAAAAAAAATAAATGGCGCCAGCAGGCATGTATAAGCATCCATAAAATCTTTTTAAAAAAAAAGAAAAAAAAACAATTTTTTTTCAAATTTTTTTTCTCAATTTTTTTTTTATTTTCAATTTTATTATGGTTCAATATGCAACTATTTACCTTAAGATGAAAACAGCGTGTCGCTAGCTGCAACGCTTCGTGAGTTATAATTCATGACTCACTAGTGAGTTATGGATTATAACACACTAGTGTGTTATTTGATAGTTTACTTGTCTAAAATGACATTAATAATGACAGTCATAACTGTCATGTGTTGGATAAAAATATATTAATTGAAATTCGTTTCTCATTAGTGTGAAGAAGTGTGTGTATGGATATTTTTTCTCGTATGGGCCTCCGCAAATTTAGGAATAAAAAGGGATACAAACATCTGAGTAAGTCAGCCAATTAACAGAGTATTTTTAGTTAAAATGTCTACTATGCAGAGACAAACACCGCCAATATTTTTCTTTTCACTTTTTAAATTATTATATAATAAGTCTAAAATTTCAACAATTTTAACTCAAACGACATGTGTTAGTCCTATATCTTGGTCCAGGTTAGTAAATGCCGCCCTAAAAGGCGAATGAAATATCTTCACTTTATAAATAAAAAAAGTTGCAAACTTCCTCCACGTCAAAAATTAAAAAGTTACAATCCTTTTAGCCCGTCCAAGTAGCCAAGAAATTGTGAAAGCTTTCCAAATTAACTTTGAGCGAAAGTTTGGCGCTAATAATATAAGGACTTTCAGCAAAGTTCGGATTCCCTGTCAGGCGAATTTTTTCGTTTGGATTGGAATTATTTTTTGACAACACATTTCTAATACCTTCTTAATTCAAAAATCATCGGAAAAAAAAGCTTTTACAACATAATTCGGGATTTGGAATATCCATTCAGTCCGAAATGCAATATTATTGCTATGTTTCCATGGCCCAACGCAACGAAACGCCTGTTTTTGCATTTTTTAAAACGTTCTCAATCTAGTTGGCAGCCATTCCAGCGTAACGGACGCACACATTGCACGATTTTTTTAAATTTTAAATTAAATATTGCCATTAGGCACTGCAAATATGTTAACGCTGATACCAAAAAATAAATACATTAATTGTACTCAAACAATTTAAATGTAAACCTATTTTTTATCTACTTTATTACGCAACAGGAAAAAGAAACATACCTTCATTCATTTTTGTAATATTTATTTATTTGCCAATAGGACCTCAAAAAATGCCAAAATTTAATATAATCGTAAAGTTTAAATCACACTTAAATAATATTTGTTATTATTTTACCAAAAAACGAAAAGGTTAAGAATTGAACAAAAAAAATGTTGCGTAACGGACGGAACGTAAAGGACGGAACACTATTTCGACTCAAAATAGAAACAATATTTAAATTGCAAGAAAAGTTATTTACGCAAAATGAATAAATCTTGGTAATACTAGCAAGCCTACCTTATTGATTTTTTATAGAATTATTTCATGGATAGTGTGCAAAAATATTTGAGAGTAAAAAATTTAAGCTAATCTTTTAATATAAGAAAACGCCCAAATTTCATGTTTTTGACATTTTTTTTGTCACAAAGAAGGATTTTAAATTACTTTTTTAATAAAAATAGTTTCAGCTTTTGGAGACAAATTCAAAAATTCACAAAGAGTAGGTTAATGCCTTCTTTAATTCGAATTTTGCGATATTACCCGTGGTGGACTTTTAGCTGGAATGGCTGTTGGGTGGATGTATAGTTAACAAAAAAAGAAAATAAGATCATTATCATAACATAACCTTACTTGTTTTGCTTTTAGTTTTTTAATTTATAATGAAATATTTGGCTAGAGAGTGAAATAAGAATAAATTTTGAATTCCAATATTTTTGATATATACCTCACCACTATATTGACAATTTTGACATACAACACCTGGAAGATATTAACACTTTAAAACGTTTTTCAAATATTGAAAATCGAATTAAAAACTGTTATAAAAACCAATGCAAAATAAACGTTTAAAACTTATTGAAAACGAACTCATTACCCTTGAATATGTAGCATATGGTCAGATTTACAACCCAATTTTTAATTTCTTCGAAATGTGTTTTTTCTTCAAAATAATATATTTTTTTTCAAGTTATGTTTCACGTTATGATTTTTTGAACTTTCGCGGTGGGATTTACTAAAAGGGTTTAATTGACGAATTTTGTGACCCAAAATTAGATTTAACTTAAAATTTTGTTGGATGGGATCAAATAAACAGAAACCAGGTTTCCTTCCAATTTCGACGTTTCGACTCGTTTATTGAGTCATCCTTAGGACACTAAAAATAATGATGAACAATAGTACCGTGTTTGTTTCTACCTAAATATCTTCTTTTTATAACAATTTTTATAATATATATATATTAAAAAGTTATTTATAAATAGATATTATTATTTTTTTTTTTTAATTATAGATAAAACATAATAAGTAAAACGAAATAAGAAATGACATAATGTGTTTTTTTTGCTTTTTTTATATAATTTTAACAGTACCTATGTAATAAAGATGATAATTTACGTTGGGGTACTTACTGAACATTAGAGAAAACCAAATAATTTTTTTTTTAATTAGGGTTATATGTCACTCTAGTTAAAACTTACGCTTGTTAATTAATTTTTCAGATTAATACTTGATGTCTCACAACAATTTAGATGGGTAATAATAAAATAAGGAATAGATTAATTTCGTATTTATTTCAAAGGTGTTTTTATTTATTAAATGCAAGTTTTGTTTACATTTCTGTCACTGTCGAAATGTCACTTTCAAAATAATGCCTGCATTCAAATCACAAACAGCGAGTTCGGATCTCTTACCTCTGCTTATAACTTGGCTTGCACCAACCTCTACTGATGAAAGCTACAGCTTTAACCTCAGGGATTAAAAATAATTTTAATCCTGGGGGATTTAAAGTAAATTTTTCCAAATTAAACAATAATTTTATTGAAATTTTATTTATGTGTTAAAATGTATGAACGAAAAAAATAATTAGCATATATTAGCAACAACTGACTGACATTTATTTTGTGCCATAGCAACACTTCCATGGCACAATAAATTTTGAGTGAATCCACCATGCCAACAACAATCAATGACAACTATCAGTAATACGAGCTGTCAATCTTGAAACTAGAGTACCGTTAAGTGTATTTTAATCCCTTGTCAAACAGGAAACAAACCTTTCGCTGCGGAATTAAAAGAGGCACTTTAGTCCCTAGGTTTATAATGTACTAGTAAAAAGTTGAACACATTTATTTTATCGCGTTGCAACAGTGACGTCATATTTAAACTGGTGAAAAATATTACGAAATGGAATCCATTCCCGCGTGCGCAGTTTTAAAGTTTTGTTTTTTTTCTAAAGACTGTTTATACTTTCTTAAATTAGAATGGGAATTCAAAAATAACATGGTGTTTTTCGAGACGAAAATTGCAAACTAAAAGGGAAAACTTATTGTTTCTGCCCGGATTTCGAAATAGTGAGTTTTTTGAAATAAGAGCCAAAACGCGCACTCAAACGAAAATCATGTCAATCAAAATAAAGGCGTACGATTTGCAAAAATAACTGTGACAAATATTTTTTAAGGAACACTCGATATACACAGCATGACTTCTGTAAAGTTCGTCAATAAGCGTACGGGTTATGTAAATAGCAATAAATAACATTAGGAAGACGAAGAATGCATGAATTATTAAAAAAAAAACAGTGTGAAACCCAGATCGTAAAGATAATATGGAATAATCCAGTCATTACCAATCTCTGAACCTCTGAACTCTTGAGTGCAGGCGCTTGCTGCGTGGAGCGAAACATAGGTCTATTATAATTAAAATATCTCGTAAAGTATATCGAGATCCACTCTGAAATTTTCACACAATATTTTCAACATGATTGCAAATATTTACAAAGAAAAAATCACAAAAAATTGGTCCAAGTTAAAAAAACATTCAATTGGTTTATAAAAATTGCAGAATACATTAAAAAAAATATTTCAAAGATTTTTCCGGTGAGCTCATACGAAAACGCAAATAGTTTACGAGTTATCAATGATTGAAAAATGTTGAATTTTATAAACGTCGCAAAAATTTTCGAACAAATTAAAAATTGCCTTGTAAATCTGACGTGGAATGACCCATATTTATCTACTTAATCCGAGAAGCATAGACACATTTAGAAAAATACAAAACTTCCTGAAAAATCCCCGAAATTCTTTAAGATTTATAAAAATTAATAAAATTGTAAAAATTCTTAAATTGGTGTAATGAATTTCCTCCAGTCTGCTCTAAAATACATTTATTTACATCTAAATTAAATTACACACTTTTGTTTCAGATGTTCCTGTAGTAACGCTAAAAATGGGCTCCACCCTTAACCCAGAGGACATTAAGGAGGGAGATGACGTTTATTTTGAGTGTAATATTCGAGCAAATCCCAAAGCCTACAAACTTAGTTGGTTTCATAACGTAAGTACAGGTACTTACTTTATTTTTAAAACAAGGTAAATTTACTTTCTACCTCATAATTAGCTCCGATTGATCCGACTTTAATAGGGGATATGCCAGTTTACTTGTAACTTTTCTCGGGTTGGCAAAAAAACAAGACAAATTAAAGAAAATAATACATTATGGCATTTAATTATTGACTGTGAAATGTAAAAAGAGTAGTACGGTGCCTAGCAGGTAAACACCGTGGAGTAGTGAGAGGGGGTTTTGATTAAGTTTTATATGAGTTTCATTGTCCAGCTGATTAGCTTGGCTATTTAGCGGGGAAATTCGGCCTCGATCCTCGGGACCCTCCCAGACCAGAATGGCTTGGAAGAGGTTTTAAATATACTAGCTTTCCAGGAAAAAACAACAAATAAAGTTCAACGCAGTTTTTTTAATCAAAGTTTTAGAACAAAGCTTTTTATAAAGCGCCCTCCGACGCAAAACAAAAAAATATGCCTGAGTACGCTTTAATTAGTTTATTTTGTTTTATTTTATACAAATTATACAAAAATATGAACCATCTTTTTATTTCCGAATTACTGAGCTTTGTAATCCAGTAACGTAAGAACACTTTTTTTAACGGACCACTTTCCGTAAAATGTATAGATTTTAAAATGCCATTTTTACACTTTTTTACAAAAATTGCTTAAAAGTAAATTTCATCAACGAAGTTATATAGCACCGAAACAAGACTAGTAAATACTAGTTTATATTCTTACAAAAGACAGTAGCATTTTATTATTTTAACATGATAATTTTTTTTAAATGTGTTTTTTATCATAAATAATTGCTACTAATATTGTTAGCTATTCCACGGAAAGATAAACTTGCCCACATAGCATAAATTGAATATTTGCAAAATAACGTGATATAGACGGAGAAAATTACGCTAGGTTATTTTATGTAAATCACCTGTTTTCACGTGAAAAACACGTGATTTGAGAAAAAAGTTAGAAGCTACCTATTAAGCATGAATAGGGAGATTTTGGTTACGCAGTTTAACTGCAAATTTCCTTACTCTTATGGTTACCTTTACCGTAAATGAACGCAACTTCAAGAGGTTAAAAATATAGCTTCTGAACGTAGTCAATCGTTTCGCGGTAAACATAACCTTACTTTTTTATTCACTTTTGTTGTTTATTTCTCAAGTCTTTTTTTTATTTGCTTTTCTAATGATATCATGGAGGAAAATATTGATTTAGTTATAGGACTGGGAGACAAACACCCCAACATAAATTTAGTCAGGCAAATGATTTTGCAAGATATCTTTGGTGGAGTAATAGAAGACAACGATCCTCTGCAAGCTTATTTGTACTTACTCACCTTTATGCTGGGCAGGCACTACTACTATAAACACGGTAAAAAAAAAATAAAATCCAAATACACAAAAATTTTCTAAAACTAAACAAACTTTTATAACCTAAAAATCTTCCATCACAGAATCACATCAAGTTTGGTTGGTTGTCTTTTTACCGGTAAAGGTAGTCGCTATTCGACGCTAATTAGCGCCAGTGGTTACCTTTAATAAAGGTAATAGCCTGACAGAGCGCTACTGCGCCTGTCCAGAATAAAGGTAAGGGTAACAGACTGACAAAAATCTTGACCAAAATCTCTCTATTTTCGTTATCTAAATTACGTTATTTTGCAAAAGGACAAGTTGTGCTAAGTAGGTGAGTTTTACACTGTGGAAAATTCAAATCTTTTCTTTAGGTAATTTAAACTTTTGTACAATTATATTAAATTTATTTTGGTAATTAATAAAAAAACGTTTTTTTGTAGTACATACCGATAGTTGCTCTAACGACAGTATCCGACATTTTGGGGCAAATTTTTTTTAGACTGTTAAAATACATAAAGAACTATGTTATTATTTTTTTATCCATACATTACCCATTAAAAAATAAAACTTCCTATTTTATGTATCTTAATTGTAACGAAATTAATTGATCTGCTAGACCACAAAATTAGCTCCTACTAAATCTTCAAAATAAAAAAAAATATAACGATAGTTACCGTGTTACCTAATAATGTTTAAAGTCAAAAACGACAAAAGTGTATTTTTCCAGTTTTAAACCCGTTTTTGTAAGTACTTTTTATAAATTCAAAAGTCTTTAGCTAATAAAATAACTTTCTGGGAACCGTTTTTATGTATCAACAACTGATCTGCTGCTTAGTTAAACGTAAAATTGAACTTAAAGCTAAGCGATTTTGAGCTGTTTATGTATGACATCCAGAGTTAAGGTAAAAAAATTTAGTTGTGGTCCGCAAAATAACACACAAAAATATTTAAAAACCTTAAAAAAAAGTATATTTCGCAAGTTTTTTTTAAGTACTCTGTACGTATTGAAAAGTTTACAATTTACAAAACTACTTTGGGAGAATCCTTTGTAGGTTAACAAAGACTCTTTTAGATTTCGAAGCATTTATAAACGTCAAAATTTTGTTCCAAAATAAGGATTTCTTGGCTTATCCTGTACATATACGGGCATCAGTAACAATATTAAAAATATATAGTACATACCTTTTCAATCACATCTGTAAAAATGGTTTTAACCGACCCAGAGTTTTCTTGTAACCGATGGCCGATTGGCCGTTTTCATAACTTTACTACTAATTTTTGGCTCAGACTATACGGATTGGGGAAAGTGCCTATGAAGAAAATTGCTTGTTGGGACCTCTCTAAAACATTTTAAAAAAATTACCCGAAACACATTCCGCATAAAAAAGGGGTTTTGAACAAAACTAGTACCAGTAGTAGTGAGAGTAGTAGGGGTGAGGGGCGGCCCGTGAGCCTGGCAATTGGGCCACTTCATGGGTCCATTCTGCCATACCCCCTTATGTACCCCTATTCCTCTACTCCCGCTATGCAGGCTGCGACTCTCTCTCTCTGAAATGAGGAAAAAATTTTATGATTTTGTATAAATACTAATAAATAAACAAAAAAAAAATATTCCGACTCCCCACACCTCCCCACCCAAAAAAATACCAAAAATTACGGTTTGCTTAGAAATTATGTTAAAGCGGGGAGAAACTGATAATTTAACAGAAAAAAAAATATTCTGCCCCTTCCCCCACCCCTCTAAACTCCTAAAAAATAGTGTTTTACGTAGAGTTTAAGGAAAAAAAGGTCAAAGTGGATATAAACAAGTAAGTAGATAATGAAAAAATATTTCGCCCCTCCCCATCCCGCGTAAAACGACAAAATAATTTGTTATAAAATTTATTTTATTTTATGTTAAGCCTGTCTCTAGAATAATAAAAAAATGCCAATTTTAATTGCGCGAAAAAACATATGTTTTATTAGGAGAGTAATAATAATTATAAAATAATAATTGATTAAGTATCACGTTAGAAAAATCCTTCAAAAAATTCGTGTGAATAAACAATTATTATTCACATTTCAAAAGCAACCATAAAGATAAGCCTAGTCCAATTTGATACTTTAAAGCCGATCACCATTTTGGATTTTAAAATAGCGGACATACTGTAAGATAATGTGAATAGCTCAACTTATAAGCTACAAAACTCTGTTTATTTTAAAGAGTTATTAAAAAATAACTTAGACCGGTTATGTTTAATACACTTAAAACAAAATGCACCAAAAAGCTATTATAAGATAAATAGGCCAGTGGAGCAGGTAGGGGCAAAACATTTTATATGTTCAAAAAAATGGACACCATGATAAAAATGAACCTTCAAAAATTTCGGTTAAATGTTTAAAATTTTTTTGTAACCCTCTGTAATTAAATAATTTTTTAAATATTTCTTACCCCTATTTGGAAAAAAATCCGCAAATATTAGATTTACATATTAAAAAACATTTTCTTTTGTTAAATTATATATCTTACCTTTACTTAAAATGATCACTAGGGATATTTTGGAACTCTTATTTGACACTTTGTAGTGGCTGTCGTCACTACTGCGTCTGCGCAGTAGCTAAACGTCATTCCGTAGTGGTAATTAACCACTACCACTGCCGTAAGCTACGAATCCATTTCGTTGTGGTTGTGATTATTTTTCTGGGTAATTTTAACGAATTTTGGCTTAATTAATTTTAGAAATAATAAAATATTACCAGGTTCCCACATATAAAACACTTATTTTGTAAAATTAAGCCAAATTGATTATTTTTTCTCATCTCTAAATTTTTTACAAGTGACAGTTTTTAATGCGTTCCAAAAACTCTGGTAAAATCGATGAGTGGTAGTGGTAGTGGTTGTTAAACACTACCACAGCGGCTGTCAAAGTTGTCAAAATTTTAAGCGTTCCAAAATATCCCTATTACTAAAAACTTTCTAAAAATTCACCCACTCTCCAAGCAGCGGTGTAAGAACTTAACACAAGATATACCAGATTATGAAACAATTATTTTACTTGTCGGGCACAGCCATTTTTGTACTGAAGTACCTCCATGACTACTTTGATTTTCCTCAAACCAATGCCGGACGTTTATAAAGCAATTCTTTAGTGAACAAAATTACGTTATTGGATATTTTTATTGTAACTTTGATCATATGTATTTTTGACCAATTTAATATCTGTTTAGACCAAAGTGTGTCGGCCCATCGTGGGGCAACCCTACGTCATCGTCAGTCGCCTTAATCTGGCCTGCGCGTTACGCTCTCCTATCAGGTGTCGGGCCGATTCCTCTTCCAACTCGAAGGCTAGACAGACGGGATCCAATGCTACTCCGATGCGCGACAGGTGTTCGTTCAGCCTATTGTGTCCACTCAGCATTCCTACCAGCAATCCAATGTCTTATCGAGATTTGCTTAGGAGTCATTTAGTTCTGGCTGCTTCCGGGCCATCCACGAAAAGTTTGGACTATCCGCACCCCGGCTTTCGCCTCCAGGACGATCTTTGTCTATTTATTGAGCTCACTTTGAACTTGTTTCCTTGTTATTTCCAAAAGAGGCTCCGGTCCTATATATTGGGTTTCGGCCCCTACTCTGGCCAACTCTTGTATTCCCTCATGGCCCGGGACCCACATTGGTGTTGCCTTTAAAAAAGTAGATTTCTTGTCCGTGGAAAATAAAGAAAAAGAAAGGTTCGTGGCTATCGGACACACATTTTGCTTTTACATTCATTACGACCATGCCTTCAAGACTTAATGGATAGTCCAGAAACCTACAGACCTGCTTCAGCCTTGTTAGGAATCATCAGGGTAACATAAAACTGTGCCTGGCGTATGAAGCATAAAATAAGCAACCACACCATCCTGCTCGCAAATTTCATTCTTATTAATATTTGCATCTTTTGAATTTTGCTTTTCACAACGAAAGTTGTTTAAATTCGCTGGGTGTGGTTGCTTATGTTATGCTTCATACACCAGGTACAGTCCTATATTACCCTGATGATTCCTAACAAGAATGAAACAGGTCTGTAGGTTTCTGGACTATCCATTAGATCTTGGAGTCCTGGTCGTAATGAATTAAAAAGCAAAATGTGTGTCCGATAGCCACGAACCTTTCTATTTATTTATTTTTCACGGACAAGAAATGTACTTTTTTTAATTTTACTTGGTTTAGCTTTGCGCAACAAGCCTCCTCCTGAGTGATTGTTGCTGAGCCTTAATAGAAGGCGACGTAGTATAAACTCCAACTGGCGGTGGAGTTGCTGCGAACGTTGTATTTTGAACGATCTTCTTTTAGTAACCGGTACATTTTCGCAGGTACGGAACCTGCGAAAATGTGTCCTGCTCGCAAATTTCATTCTTATTGATATTGGCATCCTTTAACATTTTGCTTTTCGCCTTGTTCCGACAGGCGGCGCGCTGCATATAGCCAAGCTAGATTTCGCGTTATTTGACGACGAAAGTTGTTTAAATTCGCTAGGTGTGGTTGCTTATGTTATGCTCCATACGCCCGGTACAGTCTAGATTATCCTGATGATTCCTTACAAGGATGAAATAGGCGTGTAGGTTTCTGGACTATCCATTAGATCTTGAAAGCCTGGTCGTAATGAATTGAAAAGCAGAATGTGTTTCCGATATCCACGAACCTTTCTTTTGTCTAGAGTTACCCTTTTGTCCTGAGTCAATGTATGTAGTGCGTCAGTGCACTCTTCCATCAGGCTGTGGACTTTTTTGAGCTTAAATAACTAGTTTTCCTGTTAGTTTAAATCAAAAACACTATCCACTGGGCTATCCAGGATCTTTTATGACGTTTGAAGCTTAAAAGTCAGAATGTTAAATCCATCATTGCCACGTGGCGTTTATAACCTGATAAATTGAGTACACCTTGACCTAACGCCTTGCCTCACGAACGTTCACTTGTAATTTAATTATTAAATATGGAAATGCTTTACAGTATTAGCAGTCAAAGCTAGCGTTTACCTGTTCCAGAACTATTACAAAGGGATTTTCCCTAAGGAAGTAATTTTCAAATAGTCACGCATGCAAGAATGAAAAAATTAGTAAGCATTTTTACATATAATGGGTTTTTTGTTGTTGCCTTAAAATATTAATCTAAAGAATAAAAGAGTTCGCAAAAATCTATGTTGTCTTCTTTTTCTTTCGTAGAGCAAGTTCTCTGTTCTGACAAAGAGCGTGACATATGAAAGAACAAGATTGACTTTCGATGCGTATTGAGTACGATATGAAAATATTCTAATTTATAATCTCATCTCACAAAATATCAAGTAGCTTTTCGTTTGTTGATTTTTTTATCGTATCTTTCATTTTTGTTTTGAACCAGAAATGGGAGTAAATTTAATAGGAATCATGTCTGCACAAACGGCCATCAAGATTTCTTAAGAAACCAGTTTCTTCCGTAATGATGAGGAGCTGGAGTTAATTTGAAGACCAAAAAGACAAGATTGTCAAAACCGTCGCCAACTATGATTTCTTTCCAATCGGGGCATTTTTATTCCATGTTCTATCTGATATTCGGTTATGACGTCACTATTTAACAAAAGATCAAAAAGATCTTGGGTGGAAAAAAAACGAAAATTCAAACTTAGGTGAGTATCCAACAAGAAACATACAAAGGACCGAGTCACCTGATACGGGTTCGTCCTGGCATGTTAATCTTTCAAATAGGGTTACGCTTCTAAGCTGACTAAAACAAAAAGAAGTTAAAAAACCTTCGAATCAGTTACTTCAGCCGTAAAGAATCTAAAAACAAAAGATCAGAAAGATCTTGGGTGGAAAAGTACGAAAATTCAAACTTAGATGAGTATCCCACAAAGGACTAAAAAAGAGAAAATATCAAATGATGTTTTACCCTGGGTAACCAGCGTGGGCTCATCCATCCACTGGTCACCCTCCCTAAACATCACTCAACCATCACTCACAAATAGGCATCGTTCCGCAATGGCACTTATCCAAGACACCTGATACGGGTTTGTCCTGGCGCGTTAATCTTACCAAAAGCGTTAGGGAAAGATTAACCCGCCAGACCGAACCCATATCAGGTGACTTAGATAAGTGCCATTCCAATACGGTTAGCGAAAGATTAACACGCCAGGACGAACCCGTATCAGGTGACTTAAATAAGTACCATTGCGGAAAAGTTGTAAATCAAAGTGTATGATGGTGTTGAATGATGTTTGGGGAGGGTAACCAGTGGAACCACTGATGAGCCCATGCTGGTTGCCCAGGGTAAAATATAATTTGATCTTTTCTCTTTTCGCTTTGGTCGTTTGTGTGTTCCTTGTTGGATACTCATCGTTTTTTTCCACACAAGATCTTTTTGATCCTTTGTTTTTAGATTCTTTTCGGTTAAAGTAACTAATTCGGAGGTTCTTTAACTTCTTTTTGTCACTATTTAGCTGTCCATCAGTCAATGCCACCGAACTTTAAAAAGCGTTGATTTTAAAAACGTACCCACACTATTTCTCTGCTTACTGAGAATACTGTTGTCTTATATTACTTAATTTCATAAACTTTCTTAAGTAGTTTCCAGGTCACATGGTTTTAAAACTTAAAACAAGCATCTCGCGTGCATTCTCTAAAATGCAACGGTTCTCAGAATCAGCTCGATATGGTATTTAGCAGCAGGTCTAAGTTTTAACACTTTGCTCAAGTTATCTTATGCAAACTGCCATAAATTGTACCTTGGGAAGACTTAGTTTAATATGTTAGTAACTTCTGTAAGCAGCTGTGCTGCATCTTAATAGCAGATGCATAAAGAATGGCTGAAATTATTAAGCTTGTCTAAATTATCATATTTATGCAAAAATAAGCTTATATTTTAAAGCGAGTTAAAAATGGGAAAAAATTTTGAACTACAAGTAGAGTGACAACAAAATAAACCACAAAAGTCTTAACAGTTAAAAAAACTTATATGCATGTTTTAATTTTAAGCAATTTTTGTCAGCAGCATTTAAAATGTGTAAAAATTGAAAATTTAGGTATAATTTCCACTGGCTGCACATTTAACCTAACCCTGTAATCTGTAATTGGGCTGTAAGTCTGTTGATTGCAAACAAATAAATAAATACTAACACATTGAAAAAAGAAGAACTTAACAGCTGATTGCGGGATGCATTTTTTTGGTTAGATTTTTTTGAATTTCCGAAATTTTGAGAATTTTTATGTTTCTCTTTTGTTAATATTAAAAAAAATAGGTTAAATTTTTTACTTTCCTATATTTTTTTTCTTTCTTACTTGTGTCACAAGATTCCGAATCCGCTAGCCTTAATTAAGTAAATTTTTCTTTTGGATCAAACAAATTAACTTCTATTTTTTTTTTGCTAGACTTTAGTGACCCAGAAGTTTATTTTTTTCTCAAAACTTTGGTGGGTTAGGTCAAAATAAAAAAAAAAACATACTAATTCATTGCCAACGTTTCGACCGCTTTATTGGGTCATCATCAGAGCTCTATAGTTTACATACTTTATAAAAATTATTAAAAACAAAAAACATTTTCTGGTTTTTTGTGTCGTAAATCCTTAAATTCCTTAAAATTGTTACGTGTAATTAATACTTGTTATTTTTACGTGTTATATACATTTATGTCTGGACTTAATTTTAAGGATTCACGACACAAAAAAGCAGAAAATTTTCGGTAAGTCTATGTTTTTTGTTTTTAATAATTTTTATAAAGTATGTACTCACAATCAAACAGCTGTATGTAACCTTGAATAACTTTCTTACGCTTGTGTTTTTTTCTTTGTATTGTTATAGAGCCCTGATGATGACCCATTAAAGCGGTCAAAACGTTGGCAATGAATTAATATGTTTTTTTTATTTTGACCTGAACCCACCAAAGTTTTGAGAAAAAGATTAACTTGTACTTTATTATTCATTTTTGAAAGATTTAAACATTACAAAAAGCCAAAATAATTTTTGTTTACTTTTAATTAAGGTTAGATTAACTGATCTCGACGAAGTGCGCGCAAAAATATTTCATCACTTATGGCTATGAGTAGAGCGAAAGAATACATATATTATTTATCTGATATTATGATATCTATTAAAGCATTTTTTTGCCACCTTATTTTTCGTGCCATTTTCCTGTTACGTCCCAAATAATCTTTTCTTTTGGCCAAAGGACTTTTCACAGTGATATAAGACATTATCTCAGGATGTCACCAAAATTAACATATTGTAGGCCTTTATAATGTATAAAGTTAAAAACTTTTTTTGTGGTGAGGCAAGCTCAGAATCTTTGAATTAAATTAAAACTTTACTCTGTTACGATAAGACGGGTGTAGAGTGGATATTAAATATTTTTGGGGGTTTTTATAAAAAGTAAAATTTGCACAGAATAAAACTCCTCGCAGTTTTACTGCGAAAGTAAGTAAATTAAGTGGAAAAGACTTTTTTTAATACCTTCACCAAAAACATGATTTTAGTAACTGTCTGCAGATAACTACAGCATGGCTTTTTTGGTACCGATGCAGAAAAACTTTTTTTTTAAACACGGGTGCAAAAAAAATATTTATGTGCGTTTCTTACCCAAAGATAAAGAGAAATAGCGGAAAATAGTAATATTGAACAAATCTTAGATTAAAAAGAGACAAGATACCCGACACTTACGGAAACTTTGGTTATATTATTATATGAAACCATGTTTACCGTTCTGTTGTTTACATTAAACATACCAGTAACATACCTACCTACTTAAATATAAATTTACATATGAATTATATTATTAAAATTTTACTATAATATGAAATCTGTAAAATAATTTAAATAACATACAAAAAATAATTCTGCCAATTTGCATACTTTACCAGTTCCCAACTTGGGTCTTCTTGAAATTAACTCTGTGTTTCGGACTTCCATTGTCTATATTTTATTTATACACGTCGTTTCGATCAGTACAATCTCTGATCGTCTTCAGGTGCAAACTTTTTTTGGGTCTTCTTCTTAACAGAGAACTTATTCGAATTGCCGTTGGACTTCGCCAAGGATGTCAAATTATTAAGCCTCATATATGTCGATGTGGAATTATGGTGGATTGCTCAGGAACACATGGTTTATCATGCCTTTATAGCAAAGTCCGAAAAAAGCACTCATTACAACAGGGCACCATCCCACTCTAGAACCTAGGGGTCTAAACGAGTGAATGGCAAACGACTAGATGGTATGACACTTATTCTATTTGAATGCGAAAAATCTTTGGTTTGGGACGTCACTATCGTAGACACTTTACCAGAATGCTACTTAAAGAAGACATCTTTGGAAAACAGTAAAGCCGCTGAAGAAGCAAAAATCAAAAAAAGCATTAAATACAGAATGCTGTCTAATAACTATGTTTTTAAGCCATTGGGTTTTGAAACATTAGGTGGGGAAGGTAACGTATGTAGGCAGTTTTTACATAAAATCTCCAAAATGTTCATTGAAGCAAAAAAAACAAAAAAGAAGGCGACTGGCTGTATCAGCGTCTCCGCATAGCTATTCAACGAGGAAACGGAATCAGCGTTTTGGAAACAAAAGAGCTTGAGGCAGAGGAGTTCAAAGAAAATTAACTTCTTTTATTATTATACACTAAATAAAATTTAAAAAATATAAATAAAAAAAAAGATTTTCAAAATACCTGATAATAATTTTTGGAGAAAATTTTTCTGTATTTTTCAAAAATATCTTCTTTTTAAAATAACAAACATAAATATGTTTATAAAATAAAAAAAAATCCATTTCGGGTACTTCTAGAGGAGTTAGAGACAATTCGACCCCCTTTGCGAAGCTCAAATTTCAAGACAAGATTTTTGGTAAAAACCGCATTTCAATATGTCGAGCTACGGGGGCTTTTTGAAAAGTCTGAATTTTGGGATAGGCCCTAAAACTTTTTTATTTATGAATACATCTTCATTATAGTAAGTAAAATTGCCATAAATAAGGTGGTACCTCGAAAAAAATCCGGGGAAGCTAAAATTTTTACATATTGTTGGGGAGAGCCTAAAAGAATGATCCCCAAGTTTGTGTTTCCCCCACTCGTCGGGAACCATCCACCATTTTGAAAAAACTTTGTAACCGACTTTTCTCCAATTCTATTGGTGGGAGGCGAAAAATTCTGAAAACAAAAATATTCGGCATAAAATTTTTGGCCGAGTGCTTTACTTTCTGTAGTTAGATGACGCAGAAGTTACCGAAAATTAGTTTTGACGTATTTTGATTGATTTTTTTTTAAAACTTTAAATGAAAAAGTTGTAGATCTCAGAATATATATGTAATAGATATATGGTGGAGGGTGACCAGTGGAACCACTGATGAGCCCACGCTGCTTACCCAGGGCGAAACATCGTTTAATCTCTTTTCTCGCTTTGGTCCTTTGTGTGTTCCTTGTGCGATGCTCATCGAGGTTTAAATTGTCGTTATTTCCACCCAAGATCTTTTGTTTTTATAATGTATATTGTTTAAAATTAATTTAAGCAGTCTCTCAGCTACAACGACTGAAAGTTGATAAAATTCTTTGAGAACCGCTTCCTGGGCATGCATGAAGTCGCGTATTGTGGATTATATATTATTATTTATAGTAAAAGCAGTACAAATGAGGCATCAAATGAAAGCTTGTGACGTACGCTACACAAATGACCCGGTCTGCCGGCATGAAAATATATATATATATTTTTTCGGCAATTTTCATGCCGACAGACTGGGTCATTTGTGTAGCGTATATCACAAGCTTTAATTTGATACCTCATTTGTACTGCTCTTACTATAAATAATAATATATAATTAACCACACGCGACTTCATGTATGCCCAGAAAGCGGTTCTCAAAGAATTTTACCGAATTTCAATCGCTGTAGTTTAGAAACTGTATAATTAATTATAAATAATATACATATTTTTATGGGATCTTTCCGAGATCTACTACTTTCTTATTTAAGTTTTATTTTTAAAATCACTTTTTAATGGTTAAAACACGTTAAAACTGATTTTTTGTAACTTTGGCGCCCTCTATCTTTTTGGAAACTGACTACAGAAAGTTGAGCACTTTGAGAAAAATGTTGCAAACTTTTAGTTTTTGAGATATAACAAAAAGTTGGTATTTTTCTTAAGGAACACTCCAATTTTTTTATGTTTTTTTAATTTCCTTCAAAACAATGTGCCTCTGGCGAAAATCGGATAAATAGTTGTCGAGTTATTAAATATTTTCCATAAATTATATTAGTGAAGGGGCATGTGTAAGTCCGTGGGATTTTAAATGAAGGAGTTTTGTGATTATGTGGGATTGATAGCTCTTTAGTCACACAATCGAGTGTTACCGGTTTTTTTGTTCGCATCCGTGTAGAACAAGTTGATATGACGTCACCTTTCAAGATGGCGGCCAAAAATCATAAAAAATACAACTTTCGCAAACCGGGGCATCATTATGCTCGATTTCATAGAATTCAAAAACTAGGATTCCAAAAAATTTGCTTTCAAGGTCCTCCGACCTTAAATGACCTTGAAAATACCAAAAAAAAAACAATATTTTTGTCATTTTCTCTTTAAAAAATCTTAATAGTTCGAGGTTTTGTCAATCCAAGTTTAAATCTACCTTAGTTTGAAACTTTATGAATACCTCAGTAAAATTAACATATTGCAAAAATAACATACTAAAGGGCGCTATTCATCAATTATTAAAGCGAAAAGGACCAAATTTGGTAAGAAAAATAAGAAGGTCAAGTCCAACAATACTGTAAAAAAAATTGGTTCAGCTATGACGTGTTTCAATGTGGCGACTGATTGATCAAAATGGCGACCCATACCCACATTTTATTTTATCCAATTTCGTAAAAAAGCAAAAACATCAAGGTGGCCATTAATTCTTGTTGACTTGTGACCGCTTACTATGAAAAAAAAGGTTAGTTGATCATGACCTTGATTGATCTTGAAAATAACATGTACAAGTGAAAAACTAGTTTTTTGTGATGTTTTTTTTCCAATTTATCACTACGCAAAATTAATATCTTAGCCGTAAACAAACACTTCATTTTAAACCTGCCTACCATTTTTTTTTTATATGGCATCCCAGATGTTTATGCTATACCTCGGTAAAAATGACCTATATGCCTGTCGTCTTTATTAATTTTTGGAACTGTGAATTTTATGTTATACTCTACTCACTTGTCTAGACCATAAAGTCATTTAAATAACCTATAAGAGAGTTAGCAGAAGTTAGATCTGCATTACCATATACTGGACCAGTGGTTTTGGATGCCATTTTTCAAAAAAATTCTAATTATGTCACTACACTTGTTTATTAACATTCATAATAAAATTCAAGGATGAGGATTTAACAGCCATTTAGTCACACATTCATGTGCCACCGCATCCCTGTAGAAGTTTCGACACTTAATAAAAACGATAGGCATATAAGTCATTTTTACCGGGATATAGCATAAACATCTGAGACGCCATATCAAAACAAATGGTAGGGAGGTTTAAAATGAAGTGTTTGTTTATGGCTAAGATGTTAATTTCATCTCCGGCGCTTAAAGTTTTGTGTAGTGGTAAATTGGAGAAAACATCACAAAAAGCTGGTTTTTCAATTGTACATGGTATTTTCAAGGTCATGCATCAAGTAAACTTTTTTTCATAGTAAGCGGAGACAACTAAACAAGAATTGATGGCCACCTTGTCATTTTTTAACAATATTTTTGGACTTGCCCATCTTTTCTGTTTTACCAAATTTGGTCCTCTTCGCCTTAATAGTTGGTGAATAGCGCCTTTAATATGTTATATTTGCAATGTATTAATTTTACTGGGGTATTTTTCACGGTCATGATGCTTCAAACTGCATCAAACTCTAAGGATCAAATTTGGCATATATGTCTAATAGTTTGAGGTACATTTGAAATTGGACTGACAAAACCTCGAATTATTAAAATTTTTTGAAGAGAAATTGGCAGAAATCTTGTTTTTTTACGATGTTCAAGCTCATTTAAGGTCGGATGACCTTGAACGTTAATTTGTTGGAATTACCGTTCTCGAATTATATGGAATCGAGTATAACCATGCCCCGGTTTTATGATTTTTGGCTGCCATCTTGAAAGATGACATCATATCAACTTCTTTTACACGAATGCGAACAAAACACCCGGTAACACTTGATTGTGTGACTATAAAGAGCTATCAATCCCACATAGTCATAAAACTCCTTCATTCAAAATCCCACGGGATAGAAATTATCGGACATATTATTAAAAAAATCTTACGTGCCTTGGGTGACAATCTGAGCATAAAATATAGGTGGTATAATAAGTAATTTGTTACTGATATAATAGTATAAGCAGAATTCAGTTAAGAAGCAAAATAGGTTTTTATTTCTTCGGAACAAATTATTTTTATCATCTCAGATGGACAACCATGGGACTCTAGATTTTTTTAATAATGTGGCGTGCCACTTTTATCACAGTCTACCATACGATCTATAGAAAATATTTAATAACTCGACAACTATGTATCCGATTTTTGCAGGAGGCACATCATTTTGAAGGAAAATAAAAAACTTTGTGTAACATCTCAAAAACTAAAAGTGACTGATAAAATCTGATTTGGTAATTAAATTCTAGTTTAAAAACTCTACAAAAATGCAATTAACACTAAGAGGATATTTTCATAAATAAAAAAGTTATCGGGCCTATCCCAAAATGCAGACAGATTTGCCTTGGTTCATGGACAGTGACAGAAATATCACCCGACCAAGTCCGTCATGTAGTCTGAACGTAATTCTGACAGTGTATATTCACAGTATTTGCGTGAATTTTAATATTTTACTTTGTAAAAATGCAGTTGTACGTAGATAAGACATATTTTTAGATTTTAGAAAGCAAAATCCGATACGTATTAGAAATTATAGACCTTACATTCTAAAATAAGCATAGTATTACATTAAAAAAGGAAAAATACATTACCAGCTGATCTCTAAAAAGCTATGGTAATTTGTATCGTTTTTTTTATCAGTGTAGGCACCCATATTCACAATTTTCTCTTAGTTTATGTAAAAAACTTAGAAACCTACTTGAACAAAATATTTTATCAGTTAACCACAGACAAAGAAGTTCTTACATATACAGGGTGGGGAATAACATATTGCAGCTAACGGATAAGTTTATGTGTTTTAAAAACTTTTTTCCTACATTTAGTCGTGTAATGCCATTTTTTAAGAGCTTTTTTTTAATGGGACACCTTGTGTATTTTTACATTTTTCATACCTACAAATCATTTATACGCTATTTTTAAATAGTAGCATTTCAATTGTTGTATGCTGCTTTTTTAACAACAATATGAAAATATGCCATAATAAAGGCTTTTTCTGGCTTTTTCAATTTAATTTTTTTTTATTTTCTTTAGAGCAACGAGATCTTCCAAAATGTAACGGGCGGTGTTATCCTTAGTGACCAAAGTCTAGTCCTTCAAAACGTAGTCAAGTCGACGGCAGGGGAATATATTTGTGTGGCTACGAATCATGAAGGGAAGGGAAGCAGCAATCCGGTGAAGCTGGTAGTTAGATGTAAGTAATTACAAAATGAAAACTTTACTACTCAATCTACATTTACATTAAAATTCGATCTCCAATTTTGCCAGTTTGGCTTATGGCAAAAGCATGTTACTAATTACATTGGAATCAATTGAAAGTCCACTTCAAACTCAACTTCGAATTTAGTCAAACTGTTTGCCAGTAGTGAACTCTTTATAAATTTTTGAGTTAGAAGATTGAATTTTTAGGCAGATTTACTCTGATTTTGCAGATGCTGCTTTCGAATCTTCGGAAATTGATCGGTAGTATATGTTTTAGTTGTTTGGTTGCTTGAGTACACTTTTATGAAGAATAGGATTGAAAGAGGGTTTGTACCCAGTGCAATTATTCATTAATGTAAATAGCTTAGCACGCTTTCGGCCTTAGGCCATCATCAGAGCTAATCTAAAATTACAGTTTTGGTTTTAGTACAGTACATGTTATAAATATATTAGTTGGTAAAATAACTTACTGTCAATTTTATTAGATTCAAATACATATAAAATCTCGGTAAATGCCACAGCTTTTGTTTGTCTTATATTCTGAAAGTTGTTGTTTGTTATATTTTTGAACTTTAGGTTTTGTTTTACCAAATTAAAAGCAACCCAAATATTACTAACATTTAAGGCCAAATACATCAAGAAGGGGGCGATGGCGATGCACCCGCGATTAAGGGACCAGGGACTATGGCAGTCGAGGGACTGGCGACAAAAGAGTTGCCCCACCTAAGACTACAAGGTCACAATACCAGAATGGAATGAGTGGCAAAGGGAAGAATTCCGAACGGAATTAAGCAGAGAGGCGACGGTCTGCTACACGGATGGCTCTAAACTGTCAGCCAGGGAGACAACAGGCACAGAAGTGTGCGCGGAAAGCTTAGAAGTTCAGAAAAGTTATCCACTTGGAGAACACTCTACGGTGTTTCGCGCGGAGGTGTATGCCATTATCATGGCAGCAACCCTACCGGAGGTCAGGAATGTCAGGAAGGACATATACATGTGATGCGACAGCCAGGCTGCTCTCAAAGCTCTAAGTGCACCCAAAATAGTCAGTAGTCTAGTTGAGGAGTGCACCAAAGCACTGCAAACACTGACTCAAGACAAGAGGGTGACACTGATGTGGTTCCCAGGTTATAAGAGAATATCAGGGAACGAGAAAGAGGACTAACTTGCTAGACTGGGGACTGAAACCCAATACACTGGACCGGAACCTCTTCTGGAAATTAGAAGAAAACAGGTACAGAGTGAGCTCAACAAATGAGCGAACAATGAACTGACGACGTTCTGGAGGCATCAACGCAGCACTTGATAGAAGAGTGCGCAGCATATGCCAGATCAAGGCAGCTGGAGTGGGGATTTCCCACGATAGAGGAAGAAGAGCTACACTAAAATTGGACGATATACTGAACTTCGTAAAGAAGACAGGGAGGCCCGGAGAGAGAGTTGCAGCGGAAGTAGGGGCATGAAGAGACCTAATTGTCAGGCCCACGGGCCGCCTCTATACTACTACTACTAAAGACAAATACACTTAAAATATTTTAAAAAAGAAAATTCTTTATGTTTTTAATTTTTATGGTTATGTATTTATTAAACTTGTTTGAATGGGTTGCGTTCATAATTTAGTTCAGAGTTCAGTAGTCTATAAACAAAAACAACTTCAAGAATATAATGCAAACAATGTACATTAACCGCGCCTTTTTATGTATTGGAATCTAATAAAATTGACAGTAAGTTATTTTACCAACTAATATATTTATAAAATGTACTACTACAACCCAAGCTGTCATTTTAGATTAGCACTGATGATGGACTAAGGCCAAAAGCATGCTAAGCTATATTATTTAAAAATTTGCCAATGTAAATGAAGAAAGAAGAAAGAAATTATTTTTTGAAGTTTCCAACGTTTCGAAAAATATATTTTCTTTCTCAAGGGTTCTAAAAATAAAAATAAAAAAAAGTCAGTTTATTAGAATTTAAATTATTTTTAAAAGAGGAAAAAAAAGTTAGATTGTTAAAAACCAAGGTTAATTAATCATTGTTTGGATTTTTTTGTTTTTCTTTTTAAATTTTAAAAAGTTAAAAACGTAAAAAAAAACTTAAAAAAAAAACACAAATAAAATGTTACAGATATAAAACGGAAGTCCTGTATGATTAAAAAATACAAAAAAAAAACAGAAAAACAAAGTTGGAATATCGCTATTAAAAATATTTTAAAAACTTACATTCAAGTTGTAGTTTCCTTGTCACAATCTTTCCACATTTAGCAAAAGGACATTCACTGGTCAAAGATATAATTTCAAAGCAAACACGTTACATGAAACAATATTTTAAAATCTGTTCTCACCGTGGTACTCTTTGAGTGACTGATTTATTTATTGGCTTGTGTGTGATAAGACGGTACCACGATTAGCAATTTTTTTATAAGTAATAATATATTTTGATTCTTCTAGTTTTTGTTGATACTATTTATCAACCGGAACCGGAACTTATTTAGTTAGGGTAAAAATATTAAAACAAGCTCTATTGAGTGTATCAATGTCTGTTCTTTTTTTAGTGCTTCTAGGGTGTTTTGTAATGTGAATCATTTCTGAAAGTAGTCTTTTTTTGTAGTTGGTCTGGGTATCCAATATTTGTATGTCTAAAAAATTAAAGATAATTCCTCTATCACTAAAATGTTCGAAAAGCGCTGTTTTTGTTTTTTTTGTCTATACAGGGATTTCTACAATCTCTACCCTTGTTTTTAAACACCTTAAGGTTTGTCCTATATATATCCCTTGGCAGTCTGAACAGTTATTATATTAGACTTGGTATCTTTTTTGGTTCTGTCTTTGAGCTTTGTATAGAATTTTTGTCCTACCGTGTTACCACATTTAAAAGCTATTTTAGTTTTATTTTTAAAGATTTTTTTTATTTTTTGTGAAAGAATGGGTAAACACGGAATTTTACTATATTTGTTTGTTGTGTTTGTGGGAGTTTGAGTGTTATTATGTGAGGAGGGGGTTCTGTGATTTAAGGTTTAAAATTTCCAATTCCACTGTACTACGAATTTTAATATAAATGTAGCTTTAATTTCATTATTTTGACGTGGGCAGGGATTTACTTAAGAGTGAAGTCTTCGGTGGCAGCTTTCCTTGTCTGACTCATGCAAAATTTCGCCTGCAAGGGTATTTTTTGTCCCACATTTTTCTATTCCAATACAGAAATTTTTAAAACGTTTTAGTCTCATTTTAAAAATAAAGCTTGAATTCAGGGTTATCTAATAGTACTTTCTGAGAGGCTTTACTGTTATGACCAGGCAAAATACGTCATATTTAGATCCATATTTCACAAAAATGAAATTTTCAAAAACTATTCCTAGGCAACCCTAGATTTAAGCTTTATCTTTAAAATGAGACTAAAATTTAAAAAAAAATTGTATTTGGATAAAAAAAAATGTGCTGGTCCAAAAATACCTCTGCAAGTGAAATTTTGCATGAGCAATACAAGGAAGGAAACCATACCAAAAGACCCACTTGGTGGTTGGTGGGACACGCTGCCTAATCAATATGGTGCTGATGGCATTTTTTGGCTGAGAGGTCCCAAATGGATAAGAACATTTCAGATTTTGGCATAGAAAATTAATAGTTATTATGCACCTAGGTCAAAAATTACAGAAGAATCTTTTCTATTAAAGTTCTAAAGTGGCTCGTGTTCCTGTACAATCATTTGTTGTTTTAAGCCAGTAATTAGGCTTACATTTTGAAGTATTTTTGACTAATATCATTACAAAATTAAAAATTACTATTTTTAAATATTAAAATGAAAACACGCTCCTCATGCCTAAAATTTTGAATATACCTTGATAAAAAAACAGCTTTAATGCGCTAAGCGTGTAACAGCGTGTAATTTACACATTGCGGGCGATAAAAAGCTATTTTAGTGACTTAGAACAACAAACGATTGCACAAGACCACAAGCAATTTTAGAACTTTAATAGTGGAAATTCTTTCTTTTTGTATCAGTGACCTTACCTCAGGAAACATCGGAGTAACATTCAAAACGTGTCCTGTCAAGTATCACCTACTTTTTGGAGTCCATTAAATATCAGAATTGCCTAAACTTTGAATGGAAGGCACATTTTGCAAAAAAAACAACAAGAAACGAAGCTCTTTTTTGATTTTTTGCCGAATGAGCCACCAACTCTTAAGGGCTTACGCGTCCAAAATGTGTCCCACCTTGTCCCAAAGATGACCCACGTTGTCCTAAAAGGTATCCTATGCTGTCGTAAAGGTGTACCACGTTCTCCCAAAGGTGTCACACGTTGTCCTTAAAATGTCCAAAAGTGTGTCCTAAAGGTGTCACACGTGGTGTCACCCAGTCTGGAAAGTCTTGTCCTTTAATTTTCCCGACCTGTCCCAATTTGTCCCCTGTTTACTATTTTTATAATTAACCGACATTGTAAGGCCTAAATAAGCGATATTGTAAAACCCTTGCGGTGCCTGCATATTCTTGAATATTCACGGAAAAAAATATGTATGTAAAATTTTTACATATTCTGTGCAAGTGAAGTTGTGCAATAATTTTAAATAAATGTTGAAAAAAATCGAATGAGGCTGTGTAACTTTTATACATGCAATTGTGCAATTGATTTTGTGCAATAATATTACACAGATTTGCAATTAATGTCAACAACGTTGTTGAGAAGACGTGTGTAATTTTTTTACAAAAATTTATTGAAAATGTTTATTATTTTTTAGGTTCTTTTTTCTTTACTTTATTAGTAAAACATATTTATTAAAAAGCCCACTAGATGTTTTATAAAAACATGCAATGTTTCGCTGTGCTCAAAAATATAAAAAATTTAATAATAATACCGATATAATTTTTAAAGAAATCATGTCACCCCGCTCTTTGATTTTAGGTTAGATATACCTACCAGTTTTTATATTAGATATACTTTACCATGTCCTACCTACCTTCGTTGGCTAACATTTTTGAACTCGTATTTGTTTAATATTAGGTTTATGCGAAAAATTTTCAATTTATTACAATCGACGTCTGTAATAAAACGCTACATTTTGTAGAGGTTTAACACGGACGCACTCGGCTAAAGCCGCCTCCAATCGGTGCAAAGCAAAAGCCTTCTTGATACCGTGTACTTGTGGCGCTTGACCGCGCCACTGCGTCCGTCAAGTTAGTTTTTGGTTTCCGCAATGGTGGATAATTTTTGTGATGCGATGTAAAATCACAAGTGAGTGAAAACTGAAAATCCAAGTGAAAATGAAGGAAAAGCTAGAGAACTGGAGTTGGGGATGCTAAGGGATAAATTTAGAGGTAAGCCAATTATTATTACCCATTTATCTACGATTTGTCCGGCAATTTTTAGCTGTTAAAATAAATTTTGCCTATAGTTATGATACATTTTAATAGGAAAAAAAGAGGCATTCCCTTTAAATTGTGGTTAATTTATGAAATCAAAACGTCAATTCACTAAATACATTTCAAATTTATTGAAGAACAAGGTTTCTCCCTGACGGCATAGAGAAGAGTTCCGCTCTGCCGATGGCGCCATTTTATTTATTTTTGGACAATTGTGCATTTTTTTAAAACAATTTGTTGGTATTTTATTACAATAGAAGCTTCGGTAATTATGCAGTTATCGGTTTTTCTTTTATTTTTGTTTTTTTTTTTAATTCTTGATGTAGGAAGGTTTTAGGGACCCTTCAAGGAATCCAAATCCGTGACCGCCGGCGAAAATTTTGTTTAGGATAGGTGAGAATAGATTAGATTAGGATTAAAAGTTAGGTTATATCTAAAAAAGTTTTTATTTGTTTTGTGTATGTAAAGGTAAAAACATCCTAAACAACTTTAATGAAATTTGATCTTTGATAAACAACCCTAAATGCAGCATAAATAACTACCTAAACGCCGCGCCATTTTCTTTAATTTTAAAAACAATTGTGCAAAATTTCACAACAATTTGGAAAACAAGAAGCATTCCTTATAAATTTTAAATAATTTGAATAGCTTTTTGTCATTAATTGAAATTACCTTCAATATATGAGCTGACAATTTATTGCTGTTATTATTATCATAACTTTAACGGTTCTTGTCGGGTCTATACCTGTTCAAAATTTTGTTTTTGTTTTAGAAAAAAGTGGTTTTTAGAACGTTTTGATACATTGTCTTAAAAAAATAGAGGAATTTTTTTAATTTTGTTTTTTTAAAAACTAGGTAATTTGGTAAACGACCAAAAAAAATATTTTTGAATAATCCCTCACTTAAATTGTTTTGAAAAGTTTGCACTTCAATCAAAAAAAATCTTCCGAATATAAGTATTACGAACAGATATACCTACATACACCCGACGAGAACAACTTTAATACTTAATTAGGTACTCATTTCCATTTTTTTGGGGATGGTCCCTTTCTACAAAAAGCTGTCCATTTATAGAATCGAAATGCTTATTCACGAAATACATCTCAAGCTTATCGAAGAACAAGGTTTCTCTCTGAATAATGGCATGTGCATGATTTAGAGAAGAGGTCCAAACTTGTTGACGACGACTTATTTTTGTGTTTAACTTAATAAGTTTTGTAGTTTGCACTTTCAGCTAGGGTCTTAAGTTATATATTTTCTTTGTTTCAGGCTGCTGCGGAGGCCAGAGCTGGGCTGTGAACAAGTTGACTATTGGATACATTTTCACTTGGCTTAGACTGGATAATCAGTTAATAAATATAAGAAAAAGTTTGACTTTATGTATATAGTTATTTTGGTAATACATTTTGTTTAGTTAGCAGAAAATGTTCTTCTTTTAAAGTAAAGTGTAGGAGGTAAAACCTATTTGGGCAAGTAAAGCAGTATTTTTTGACTACTCATTTTAATGTTAAACCCAGTACTTTGTTGTTTTTAAGCAAATAAAACTTTTGATAATTTTTTAATATTTTTCAATAGCTTGTATTAAACATATACACAATTTGTGTAAAATTTGCACAAACTGTTGTTTAAAATATTAACAAACAATATGTAATATTTTAGAATAAGCTATAGAAAATAAATGCACAATTTACACTAAATTTGTGCACATTTTTGTGTAAAATATAAACAAGCATTGTCCAATAGTTTTTAAAGCTTGTATAAAATATATACACAATTTGCAGTAAATTGTGGACATAAGCTGCAAAAATTGGTTTAAAAATTGTTTAAAAACGTGTACAAGATTGGAGTAAACCTTTTTGCACAACGTTGTACAAAAAAAAGTTCCACAATTTGTTTAAAAACTTGCCGCAATAAAAACAAATTGTGAAAAAATTTTCAACAATTGTTGAAAAAAAATACAAACATTTTTTTCCGTGTAAATAAACTAAAAAAAATGATTAGAGATTTATGGAACTAATAATATTAACACGTATTAAAAGGCCATAATGCTCATCAGCTAAACAAATACATTGTGTGGCAATGGCCAACACAACAAGGCGGGCTTTATTATGGCATAACACAATATATGCAAACAAAACGCGCAAAACCATAAAAGCACATCATCAATGGAATAACCAAATGGTGGCCTATTATTATCAAAAATCAGCGGTGTAGCAATTTTCCGATGGTATTAAAAATATCATTAAAAAAATACGTAAATTTATTTATAATTCTGTACTAAAGCGTAACTCAATAATATGCATTACACAGAATCGTAGAGCGCTTTACACCAACTCGAAATCAAAGGCGATCCTAATTGGGGTTTGAACTTAGGACGGTCGACAGCTTTCGCATCTGATCACTTTTGCGAATTATAAAGTTGACCTCTATGACACACTCCTTATCGCATATCAACTTGAATAATTCGTAGCGTCCCACGGATAATTTTCACAGGCAAAGTTATTCTTTACCATTTAGTAGCGTCCCACGGAGAATTTTTACAGGCAAAATTATTGTTGGTCTTACCTGTTGTGGCCATACTAGATACTGTCAAAAAAATTGTTGAGTGTAAATTTACAAAAATATTGTGAATTTACTATACAATTTACGCACCTAGCAGTGTGTATTTTTTTGTGTAGATATACAATATTAAGTGTATTGCTACTTTGTATGAAATGTTAGAAAGCGAAATTCAACACGTATTAGGGATTATACCCATTACATTGTAAAATTGCCACAGTATTACAATTAAAAAGAAAAAATAAAATACCTGATATGTTTTTTGTCCGACGATTTTTAAACACAAATTTACACTAAATGCTTTTTTGTTAGGGGTAATTTGCTGAAAATTCTTAAAATTCAGTTTCGTAATGGTGTTCCAGTAAATACAAAGTTTTTGAATTTTAATTTTTGTCGATAGTTTTTATAATATACTTTGTTTGCTTAAAAATGTATTTTATTAAGTTTATTTTTGAGTGTAAACAAACCTTTAAAACTTTTAACGCACGAAACCATAGATACCAATGAAATATATAACAGTTCAGAAAAGCGTCTACGCGTAGTAGTAATTAAAAAGAAAATGTTTTTCAAAATATTTTTTCTAATTTCTTAATTCTAATTTAAATGTGATATAGTAGTGTACCTAACAAGTGCGGAATTTTCCACTTTTCCACACGCAATTGCAGTACGGAAAGGTCAAGTGCGGAAAAGTCACGTTACGCGCGTGTTGCATGGGAACAATATTTTTTCTACAGGTGTGAAGAAAGTAACTCAAAATTTAACGTAAAATAAAAATTTATAAAGCGGCTACACACCTAAAACCGGTTTTATATAAGGACGGTTTTAATAAAAGCGCTTTGTCACTAATGTCATCAAATGTTAGTTTAAAAACAAAACAAATAAAACAGCTAAGCTAACAACAGATTTTGTAGTAAAACCAGGATGAGTACTTCTTTAGGTTGGAAGCAATGGACTAAGGCATTTTTAAAGTGTTTATGACGACTCTAAAATCAATTTTAAAGCGATAAACCACTTTCTTAAATCGCTTTAAAATAAAATAGACTTGTGTGTGCATAAAACGGTTTTAGTAATATTTACGCGACAAAATTTTCAAACCGTCCTTATATAAAAGCCCTTTAAGGGGTCCGTATAAACAAATTAATTAGTTTTGACTAGGTAGTGTTCTGACTGGCTTATTTTTACTTTATTTGATGCTGTCGTGATTTCAAGTGCCAAATCAAAAATATTGGGGTATTGATTTATTGTTTTAACATATTTTGCACATTTTTTTTTTGGTTTAATAAAAATTATAGAACAGCCCTAATAACTTTTTACGATTTTTTTGTTGGGTTATAGGGGTAGGTTTAATAAGAACACCAATATTCTTTTAGCGATCCCGACGTTTCGCCGCGAGATCGCTAAAAGAATATTCGTGTTCTTATTAAACCCACCCCTATAACCCAATAAAAAAACTCGTAAAATGTATCCACAAGGGGACGAACCAAATCCAGTTCTAATAACTTTAAATTTTTTTATAAAACAAAAACCATTAAATATATTCTTAAAATATGTAAGCGTCAGTAGGCCTCCCAAAAACTAAGCTCATTTACTTTTTCGCTTGTGCGAAATAGTAATACTTTCAAAACTAACATGTGCTGAGATGTAAATTTTTCGCATAGTATAAAAAATTTTTTTAACGAAATTTGTTATACTTATTATGAACAAACTAATTTTGTGGGGATCCTGGAGAAGGGTATGAAAGGGTTCATATATTTTCCGGCTTTGATAATGTATCGTGTTTCTATAGATTTTGAAAGTTAAGATGTTAATAAAAATCGACAGCCTACAATAGGTGGTTGAGAGGGCAAGATACAAATATGCAGATTTTATATTTGAGTTTCACTACATATTTCCTAATAATTTTTTTCATAAGACTGATGAAAAGATAAAAAAATTTGGGATGGCTTTTTACAGATCAGCTTCATTTTTTACAACATTTGTGTAAACTAGTTTCTGGAAAGGGACGATTTTTACTTATTGCCTTATTTAAAATGAAAACACAGCGTCCTTAATCCTTATCCTAACGTTGAAAAAAAACTGCTTCATTTTTAGCCATCCATACATCGTATGGACGCTATTGGGATCGTCAATTTTTTTTTTATTTCCACTAAAAATAAGTTATTTCGGCCAAAGAATACCTAAATACAACATTTTGTCGGGAAAATTTTAGCATCCTGATAAATTTCCAAAAGAATTTGTGGCGTAGAGGGCAAAGGGTGAGGGAATAAATCGGAAAAAAGTTTGTCCTCGACAACAGATTTTACGGTAAAACCAGCGTTGAGTACTTCTTTAGGTTGGAAGCAATGAGCTAAAACGACTCTAAAATCAATTTTAAAGCGATAAACCACTTTTTTAAATCGCTTTAAAATAAAATCGATTTATTGCATAAAACAGTTATAGTAATATTTACGCGACAAAATTTTCAAACCGTCCTTACATAAAAGCACTTAAAGGGGCCCGTAAAAACAGAGTAATTGGTTTTGACTAGGTAGTGTTTGAACTGGCTTATTTTTACTTTCTTTGATACTGTGGTGGTTCAAAGTGCCAAATCAAAAATATCGGGGTTTGTTTTTAATATTTTAATATATTTTACACACTCTCTTTTTGGTTTATTAAAAATTATAGAACGGTTCTGATACAACAAACAATTTGAACCTGGGACCTCTAGAATACTAGTCTAATGCTCCACCAACTGAACTATCGAGGACATGGGGTTTTGACTGGCTATTCAAAAATCTTCTCCGATTCATTTGTTAGTAGTGCGAAGATCTTTGAAGCCTACTGCGGCTTTAAGAACAGTATAGTATAGTACAGTCCCAGGTTCAAATCCTGGTTGAAGAAAAAACTTTTTTTCCGATTTATTCCCTCACCCTTTGCCCTCTACGCCACAAATCTTTTCTGTACATTTTGTCATGGTGTCTGGCTGTCTATCTGTCGATAATACGATTACTCCAAAACCCGCTTAACCGATTTTTATCAAATTGGGCACAAAGAAGCAGAGCCCCTTTTATTTTTATATGTGGGTTGGCAAGAGGGTAGGAGGGGGGCTTAAACTTTTTAAAATATTGTAACACTTGAACCGTAGCAGATTGCGACACGCGGTTTTCACATTAAGATAGATATTTGCATTTTCGACAAAAAGAAAATTTTTTTTGAAAAACTTTATTTTTGTCGAAAATGCAAATATCTACGGTGCTACGGTTCGTGTGTTACAATATTTTAAAAAGTTTAAGCCCCCTTCCTACCCTCTTGCCAACCCCCATATAAAACTAATAAGCTCTGCTTTTTTGTGCCCAATTTGATAAAAATCGGTTAAGCGGGATTTTGAGTAATCGTGTTACCGACAGACAGACAGCCAGACACCATGACAAAATGTACAAAAAAGATGTGTGGCGTAGAGGGCAAAGTGTGAGGGAATAAATCGGAAAAAAGTTTTTTCTTCAACCAGGATTTGAGCCTGGACCCTGTAGAATACTAGTCTAATGCTCTACCAACTGAGCTATCAAGGACATGGGGTTTTGACTGGCTATTTGGAAGTCCTGTGTACATCCTTGTCTTTATAACATCCCTAGGTTTTTAAAGCCGCAGTAGGCTTCAAAGATCTCCGCACTACTAACAAATGAATCGGAGAAGATTTTAGAATAGCCAGTCAAAACCCCATGTCCTCGATAATTCAGTTGGTAGAGTATTAGACTAGTATTCTAGAGGTCCCAGGTTCAAATTGTTTGTTCTATCAGAACCGTTCTATAATTTTTAATAAACCAAAAAGAAAGTGTGTAAAATATGTTAAAATAATAAAACCAAACCCCGATATTTTTGATTTGGCACTTTGAACCATTGCTTCCAACCTAAAGAAATACTCAACCCTGGTTTTACTGTAAAATCTGTTGTTAAATTAGTTGTTTTATTTGTTTCATTTTTAAACTGACATTTACGGTCGAGGACCAACTTTTTTCCGATTTATTCCCTCACCCTTTGCCCTCTACGCCACAAATCTTTTCTTTAAATTTATTGGGGTGCTAAAATTTTTCCGAAATAATATTGTATTTAGGTATTCTTTGGCCGAAATAACTTATTTTTAGTGGAAATAAAAAAAAATTCCCGATCCCAATAGCGTTCATAATATGTATGGATGGCTAAAAATGGAGCAGTTTTTCTTCCAACGTTAGGATAAGGATTAAGGATGCTGTGTTTTTATTTTAAAAAATCAATAAGTAAAAATCGCCTTTTCCAGAAACTAGTTTACACAAATGTTGTAAAAAAAATGAAGCTGATCTGTAAAAAGTCTTATTAAAAAAATTATTGGGAAATATATAGTGAAACTCAAATCTAAAATCTGCATATTTGTAGCAATTTTGGTTGAAAATTTGAGATTTTTTGAATATATTATCCTCCTTTTGCCTTCTCAACCACCCTCACTAATGTAGGCTTTCAGTTTTAAATCAATAAATATTTTTATTAACATCTTAACTTTCAAAATCTATAGAAACACGATACATTATCAAAGCCGGAAAATATATCAACCCTTTGATACCCTTCTCCAGGATCCCCACAAAATTAGTTTGTTCATAATATTAATTGTTATCGAATAACTATAAAAAATTTCGTTAAAATTGATAGACAGAAAAATAAACAGACAGATAGGCCCTGTGGAGCTCATTAGAAACTTTTTTTATACTATGCGAAAAGATTACTTCTCAGCACATTTTAGTTTTGAAAGTATTACTTTTTCGCACAAGTGAAAAAGTAAATGAGCTTAGTTTTTGGGAGGCCTACTAACGCGTAAATATTTTAAGAATATATTTAATGGGTTGTGGTTTATAAAAAATTTTTAAGTTATTAGAACTGGATTTGGTTCGTCTCCCGTGGCGAAACGTCGGGATCGCTAAAACAATATTGGTATTCTTATTAAACCTACCCCTATAACTCAACAACAAAAAAAATCGTAAAAAGTTATTAGAACTGTGTTTTATTAAACCAAAAAGAAAATGTGCAAAATATGTTAAAATAATAAAGCAAAACCCCAATATTTTTGGTTTGGCAATTTGAATCAAGACAGCATCAAAGAAAGACGACAGCATCAAAGAAAGTAAAACTAAGCCAGTCAGAACACTACCTAGTCAAAACTAATTAATTTGTTTATACGGACCACTTAAAGGGCTTTTATATAAGGACGGTATTAAAATTTTGTCGCGTAAATATTACTAAAACCGTTTTATGCACATACAAGTCTATTTTATTTTAAAGCAATTTAAGAAAGTGGTTTATCGCTTTAAAATTGATTTTAGAGTCGGCATAAACACTTTAAAAACGCTTTAGTCCATTGCTTCCAACCTAAAGAAGTACTCATCCTGGTTTTACCACAAAATCTTATAATTAGTTGCTTTATTTGTTTTGTTTTTAAACTAACATTTGATGACATTAGCGACACCGTCCTTATATAAAACTGGTTCTATAGTCCATTAATAAAGAAGAGAGAGTAATAAAATGATTTAAAACCCATTTTCTCGAGCGTACCATTGGCTTAGGTGTTTTGCCAACATTTAAATTTAAAAAAATATAAAAAAGACAGCAGTTAAAAGTATATATTGTATTTTAACCTGATAGAGAAATTGTTTATTATGCGTGTTCTGTTTTTGCACTATAATATATAGGTATGCAGATAATGCCATAATTTAAAAACGAAACATAACAGTATTAAGACTGCCGCCTTACCATTGTGAACTTAATCCAATAGAATTAATATGGGATCAAATGAAAGGGTATATAGCAAGGAATAATACTAAATGTGTACAACATGTTTTGAAAGTAGAAGAAAAAATGTGGAAACTTGATTGTTTATAGAAGAAACTGAGGAACCGTTAATTATTGCTTTGGAAGAAAATGAGAGTAATGATGAGAGCATTTACTGTTCTTCTGAATCTGAGTAATTTATTTCTATTTTATTTTTGACTGGTTTTAAAGAAACATATCAACCACCATTTTATTTTTGTAGTTATATTAATTGACAACCGAAACATTTTTTTTATGTACCAACCATTTGTTTAGCCTTAATTTAATTTTTAGGTGTGCTTATTAATTATAGTTAAAACGCCAATCCGTTTTTGTATATATATTATAATATTATTTTTTCCTAAAATAAATTTTTTTTATTAAATTTATAAATTTTTTCTAATAAAGTAATTTGTTTTATTAAATTTCATAGAACTTATTTACTATTTTCTTCACCAATACCTACATACCACGGTACTTAGAATATAAGTTTCCCCCAATTGCGGCACCTATGAGAATAGTTTATCGCTTGCCTTCTATTGTTCTCGGTTTTGGGTTCTATTGTATTCTCCAGTCGAACAGGGTGAGGTATATAAAAATAAAGGATTTTTACCTGAGGTACATTAGAAAATTTTTAAAAGAGAAGAAAAAGTGATTGATCACTCAGTACACCAATTTTTATTACTATCTCTTCTTTATATTAAATATTGAGTTATTTTCTTCACACCTGTGGAAAAAATAGTATACCCAACACGCGTGTAATGTAACTTTTCCGCACTTGACCTTTCCGTACTGCAATTGCGTGCGGAAAAGTGGCAAATTCCGCACTTGTTAGGTAAAATACTCTATCACATTTAAATTAGAACCCAACAGTCATAAATTCACTTTTATTTTGTTTAAATCTAACGTTACAGTCCATTCCATTTTTATTTAGACAAAACCTAATCTCCATGAACCACTGAACAAAACCAGGTTTAAAAGTTGATAGAAATCTAAATGCCCTAGAATGTTGGCATTGTCAAATTTGAAGTTTTCAGATTTGGAAAGAGAATTTGTTTACATGTTGGTCATGGCGCCACCAGTAAACCTAGTTTAACACGCATTCGTTTTATTTTTCATTGTTTGCGCTCTTGGCCCTAACATATTGTAACTAAATATATCTTCAGAACAATTGGCCCAACTGTGTTCAACTGTCTTTTTAGGGAGTAAAAAAATTACCAAACATCAGATTAAAAATTTTCGCTGACAGTTAAGTGACGTCTAAATTTCGGGTGGAAAATATTGTACCTATTAAATTTTGTGGAAAACATGTGTTTTTTATAAAGGTAGTTTATCAATTTTATGCACAACCGGGCATTAAAATGCCTTTTACCGCCCGCGTTTTACAGCGATAAGTGGCACTTTAACGCCCTAGAGCTCAGTCACTCACACGCCCGTGGGAATTAAAGTGATTTTTACTGAAATTTGATAGTTATTTTGCTTTTTCTGTTTGGCTTGCATTTTGTTCGTTCAAAACAAAGAGATTTTTTACCTAGATATGTCTTTTTTTTAGTTTTTTTAATTACATAATTAAAGGTAAAAATCAATCCAACTTAAAATTAAAGATGCATTTGCTGAGTAGGCATCCACTTTCAGCAATATTCTTCTCTGACACCAAAAAAAATAGTCCTCGTATGCCTTTTCGTAAAGTTTTCTGGATTTCGCGGGCAAAAGGTCCTTCTTTGCCTCTACGGCGGCATCCAGGATTTAGCGGGGGAGACTTGGTGAACTCTGTTCCTCGATATCCATTGCTAAATCGCGAAAAATTTAGAAGAAACTTTTTAGGTGACACTCAGTTTGTTTATTTGGTTGCTACGTGTTGCTAGGAGCATTATGCAATATTTTGTCAGATTTCTTGATTAAAAAGTAATTGGCCGCTCGCTTACTGATAGTCATGCGTGTGTTGTCAAAATATTAGAGAGCTTTAGACCAATTGTGCATAAAACATTGTACGTATCTCGTTCTTAAATTGCATTTAACGACCAGAGCGTGTAAAAAATCTCGTCGATCCGCTCGGGTCTTTATTTTCACGCCGTGGTCGTTAAGACCTAGATGTCCTTAAGACCTAGATACATAAATAACTATTATTAAATATCGGCGTCGGAAGGTCTGATGTCATATTCGATAATGTTTTGTGTATTGGTGACATAAAGCTGTCCCCCACAACTTACCCTATCTACGGCTCTGCGTATTTATATTCGGTTCAAAGTGGGAGCGTTGTTGTAAGCTTTTTGGAACATCAGACAGGCGGAATTTCGTACAGTTAAATAAAAAAGTATTGTCCCTATAATCTACTATAAAACGGGCAGCGCCGTTATTCCTATTTAAAGCATCGTATATTTTACGTCAGTCAGACTGCTAAACTGTCAACGTCGCGGTAAACAAACCATGATGCCAGTTAATTCAAATCGTTCTTTCTTATAAAACTTAGGGTAAAAAACTTATTTATGGAGCAACATTTTCTGTACAGAGATACCCCCCTTTATCTGGTTTATTAATTATCTTAATACATTTGCATAAAAACTTTAAAAAATGGGATAGCTGGGTCCAGACTATCTAACAAAACATATTATATAAAAGAAGAAACAAAATTATAGATTTTTTTACATCAATTACTTTTTTAAGCCGGGTCCACACTATGTAACAAAACACGTTATATAACAAAGTTTTATAACTTGTTAGAGAGTTTTAAATAAAAAAGTTTAATAACACGGTATTGTACAACATTTTGATGTCCGTAAAGATCAAAGGAAGATATAAAACTTTGTTGTAAAACATGCTCTGACTTTTCTACACTTGATAAGATATTATTAAATATTTCTCTTGCATCGAGGTTTTTTTACTTAGTATTAGAAGAACTGTTGTTGTTGTACCATCGTATTTTTTATTTGCTCTGTTCAAGTGCAGTATTTAAATACGTGATGGAATGGTCGAAGGAACTGACAGCTCATTTAATTGAGATATTTCGTAAGAACCTATTTTATGTCCTTTTTGCCTGTTTTGTGGCCGATTTCACTTATGAGATATTCAAAATCCAAACTTGTCATTCTTAAGAAGTTCTTAAAACAACCATCACATTTAATATCTCCTGTCAATGAGTCTATGTCATTTGTTTTAAGATCAGTTAAAAGAGATACACCAATATATTTTTCTCTACGCGTAATTATTACACAAGCTTCTGCTGCTATGATTGCATCCTCTATGTTTGACGCCATGTCACAACTCCTATCACTGGACTGGAAATATGTTAGCATAATTTAAGGGGTAATGTTTTTGATTAAGCAATTTTTACTATGTTTTTTACATTTTTATTTCATGATATTGCTCACATTTTAAAGCATTCTTTCTAAACTTTCGATTTTTAGAATAAAACATGGGATTTTTTCAAGTTTTTACTGTTCGAAAAAGGTACTGGCAAAAAAAATTTTTTCTCTGTTAAAATGAAAAATATTTAGAGGGAGAGGGCAGAATTTTAGAGGTAGATGGAGAGATAATTTAGTGAAGTGCAAAAGTATTTAAGGTTGTTGACTAAAAATTTCTGCTATGTCATCTATCTTTCATCTTGTGTAGTGGTAGTTTGCACCTGAAGAGGATCAGAGACTGTACTGATTGAAACGTCGGGTATAAATAAAATATAGGCAGTGAAAATCCGAAACATAGAGTTAAATTTAAACTTGTTTAGTATTTTTAAAAACGGATTTATTTGAAGAATTTAAAAAGATGAAATAATATAGGTAGCTATGACAATATTATAAAAACCGTTGACAGCAGGAAACTAAAATCAGGTCCGACACCTCATTAACAAACGAGATATACAGGGTGTCCTAAAATCCGAGTCCCCCTAATATCTCCAGAACCAAAAGCGACAGAGAAGTAAAACTTTAAATAATTAAATGGTTTAAAAGAAAATATCGTTGTGGATGATAATTGTGCCGCCATTCATTAAGGGGGCGAAGCTAGGGCGGAGAAAATATTTTTTTTTAATGAGATATTCTAAATATTTTATAAAATTTAAATAGAGCTTTTCATTCTGTTTCCAAAAATACCCAATTTGTTACATTTTTTTTCTAACTTCTAAATGACAAAAACTTCTAAAAGAATCACCGAATATCTGGTTTGTTGTTTAACTCACTGGTCTTATGGAGATGATTTTCCCATTTTATTTAAAAACCGTTAGATAAAAAAGTAACATATTGGGTATTTTTGACAACAGAAGGAAAAGCTCTATTTAAATTATCTCATTTAAAAAAATTATCATCGCCGCCCTAGCTCCGCCTCCTTAATGACGAGTGCGATGATTAGCATATAAAAATATTCTTTTTTTATAAACCATCTAATTATGTAAGATTTTAGTTTCCTGCCTCTTGGTTTTGGATATATTAGGTTGGACTTTAATAGTTTTCCCGTCGGGACTTCAAACAACGTTAAAGTCCCTTTGGAGCTACCTTAAGTGGTCCTTGACCAATATTGTCGTTAGTCGGTCTAAACGGTTTTCAAATAAAATGACAAAAACTTCCAAATAAGAGCAATGATTTAGACAAAGAATCACCGAATATCTGTTTTGTTGTTTAACTCATTGGAGATGATTTTCCCATTTTATTTAAAAATCGTTGGAGAAAAAAGTAACATATTGGGTGTTTTTGGAAAGAGAAGGAAAAGCTCTATTTAAATTATCTCATTTAAAAAAAGTATCGTCGCCTCCCTAGCTCCACCTCCTTAATGACGAGTGCGATGATTAGCATATAAAAATATTCTTTTTTTATAAACCATCTAATTATGTGAGATTTTAGTTTCCTGCCTCTTGGTTTTGGATATATTAGTTTGGACTTTAATAGTTTTCCCGTCGGAACTTCAAACAACGTTAAAGTCCCTTTGAAGCTACCTTAAGTGGTCCGTGACCAATATTGTCGTTAGTCGGTCTAAAAATTTGCAGTATAATACCAAATAAATTGATGATGAATAATCTCTACCTATATTTCTTAAAATTTTCTTTCTTGAGAAAGGTTTTATACAATAGGAAACTCGAGTACGCCCCGAGGATCCTTCACACAAGAAGGGCTCATGTCTTGTCTTGAAATTTTATCCTGCCTAAAAGTTCCGTAACACAGCTATTTACATATAGTCGGGCAGTAGAAACCTATTTTCTTTATTTATGTGGTGATTTTGATATATTTCGGTACGGTAATATAGTAGACGAAAATAAATCCAAAAATGTTATTTTTTAATTTGGCGTCCCATTACAGGTGGCGTCGCGGCGCCCTAAATTACTTAAATGTCCTTACATAAGTTTTTATACGTATCTTGAAAACTAAAGCTCTCGGAACAATTTTTTTGCAAATTTTGTTGCCCAATGAAATTACCTCTTTATTTATGTATTACACTTGGTACGTGCTTTTCACCACTGTGTATAAGTTTGGTTAAACACCAATTGTAGGGGTGATTTTGATTTACCATACAATAATTTTTTCTTTTGAATTCCTGAAAATTAACTGTTTTTAGCAAAGACCATATCTCATCAGATAAAGTGATTACAAAATCACAAATTTTCCAATGCCAATTATCGTAGTTTTTGGTCATCATTTCCTATATTTTTGTTGTAACATTTTACTCTAGCTTAATTTTTCAAAAATTTTTCTTAGCGTAAGAAAAAATAGTACAAAAAAATTAACGTAGATCATCTTTGTCACTTGGGTGTTTATATTTTGTTTTTATACATCTTCAAACATAAAAAAAATATGGAAGAGAAAAGTGATTTTTGGCTCCAAATTGACATACTTTTACTTTTGTCTCTGGAACTTTTACATTTTTCATCTGATTATGATGCTCCCTTCAAAACATTGCTCCTTAGAGAACTAGTATTTAAACTATATAAAAAAATATCAAATAAAAATGACGGGTGCGAAAGTTGGTATTTTTGGAGATTTCTCTAAATTCATCAAAACATCATAACACAATTTTGTAAAATGTATATTTTTTTGTCTTAATTGAGGTACAAATGTAACTAAAAATAAATATTAACATTTAAAAAAGTAAAACCAAAGTTTAACTTAAAAACTATTGCATTTATTATATTAGTATGGGTGCAAACGTCAATTTTATAATTTTTATATTAATTCGGAAATAAAATGTTATTATATTGATTGGATCATATTTCACTTATATTAGGCTACCAATTATTTTTAAACATAATTGAACTTTAGTAGGAGTGCCGACTACCATGTCAACTTTACTTCCTAATAAAAAAAAGCACAGCCAACAAAAGAAAACTACCAAGAGGAGCAATAAAAATTGTCAATCAAATATCTACTTACTTTTATTTTAGCATGACTTAGTTTCGTCTGCAAACCTTACTTAAAATCGTTAGAATTTAAGTAAAAACATAAGTTGCTTAAACTTATCCTTGTTACGTTATATAAGACAAATGTTTTTGCTTACATCTAATAATAGTACAGTATTATGCTTTTACGTACAGAATATAAAGTGACTATTTTATTCCCATCAAATATACTTTAATTTAAGTACAAAAAAAATATTATTTTAATGTAATATAATAAGAACATAACATTATTTGTTATATACTTACATATTTGATTTCTACTACTATGTCCACTTATCATTCTTAATTTAAATAAAGTAAAGGTTGAAGTTGAGTTCTTAGCTTATTTTTTAGTTATATTACGTTTCGACGTAATTTTTAGGAGTGAATTTGAATAAAAAAAAGCGTTCCTCAATAAACCTTACTTCAGCAACACATCATTTTTGCACCGGATGCTTATTCTTGACCGATCGTGAGGTGAGGTGAGCAAAATTCCCATGGAAAAAGGTGATGAAAAAAGCTCACCTCACCTCACGGTACTTCAAGAATAAGCGTGCAGCAAATCGATATCTTGCAAAGATTTGTAAATTTTATTTTATTTTGCTTTTTTGTAGTTTTATTTCATTATTTAGTTTCTTACAAAATTTTTCCCCACCCATCAATTTTAGAAACCCTGAAACTATCTACATGAAAAATGATTAAAATAAATTAAGGCAATGGAATCTTGATAAAGGAATAGTTTAGTTTTTAAGGTTTGGTTCAAATCTGAAACAAAGCTTTGGAATGCACATATGCTACAAATGCTGAAACCTAAAAATAATACTAGTTATTTTTCTAATACAAAAATATAAAAAAGTAGGCTATACTTTTATGATTTTTGGACCAATTTTAAATTAAAATGAGCAACATTTCTTTTGTCCAATAAGACCTGCCACCTCCATTTTTTCATTGGGCCTGCATTTTGTGCCTTATAGAGCTTATTTTTTTTCCGAAAAAAATTTGGTGACTAGTCTTATTATCACCCTGTATCTGAAATGTCCCATTTAAGGCCCAATATAATATACTAAGTATATTAGGTATTCAAATTAAAATAGAAACTTTGTTATACTAGACTTTTTAATAATTAGGTGCAATGCTGAGAGAAAAAATAAACATTGCCAGATTTTAAGTACAAAATCAATATATTTATGTAAATTTCAACTTTTATGGTATTATGAATTACAAAAAGTAACACAATTTAGGGTTATTTACGGTAATTTTTCTTTACCAGTAATATTGCATTAAATGTAGACATCATAATTTTAAGAAAAAAAGATCTAGTATTTGTACGCCTCTGGTACTGTCAGATGTTTATTTAAGGTACGCTTGTGTTGCTCTAAGTAACGAAACTTAAAATCATAGTCATTCCTTTTTTTAAGAACCATAGGCACTGTAGTTGGGACCCCAACTAAAGTTAAATTATGTTTATAAATAAGTGGCAACCTAATATAAATAAAATATGATCCATTGTATTCATTCTAATAACGTTTTAATTCGAAATTAATAAATAAAATCATGAAATTGACGTTTGCACCTATAGTAATACAATAAATGCAATACCTACTTTAAGTCATTCTTTGATTTTACTTTTTAAAATGTTAATACTAATCTTTAGGTACATTTGTACCTTAATTAAGACAAAAACATATACATTTTACAAAATTTTGTTATGTTGTTGTGACCAACTTAGAATTCTGTAAAAATACCATTTTTCGCACCCGTCCGGTTAAATGAAATTAATTTTTATTTCATATTTTTTATACAGTTTAAATACTAGTACTCTAAGGAGCAGTTTTTTAAAGGGGGCATCATAATTAGATGAAAAATATAGAAGTTTCATAGACAAAAGTAAAAGATTGTCAATTTGGAGCCAAAAATCTTTTTTTTCTTCAATATTTTTTTTGATGTTTGAAGATGTATAAAAACAAAATTTGAACAGTTAAGTGACAAAGATGATCTAAGTTAATTTTTTTGCACTATTTTCTCTTACGTTAAAAAAAAAAATTGAAAAATTTAAGCTAGAGTACTTTTTGCGTCTTTTGTTGAAGATGCTGGAAATCTAACCTCGCTTTGTATATTATTTTTTCGTTTGTCAGTTTTATTTAAAAAAATGAAGAAAGATATGACTTTGTTAATGTGGGGGATGTGAAATAAAATTAAAAAAGCGATTTTGCTATATTTAATTGGTCAAAGGAGGAGACTGGAAACAAAACAAATTGAAATAAAAAGGCGATTTTATATGCACTCTCTGAATACTCCTGCCAAACGAAGGGAGCATGATGATCCCAAAAAATGTCATGCACGCACAAAAACTGCTCGCTTTTTAACGCCAAACTGTGGACAACAAAAAAAGGCCGCTAGCTTTTTTGATTTTTTTTTAAATAAATCTAGCTGCAAAAAGCAAATCTGTGGATCAGGCTTAATAGGTAGTCAAATTAATCCTTTCTTTTCTCGATTTAAAAATTTAACCTCGATTAAGTAAGATTAGGTGTCTTTTTCGTTCTGTCACCAGGGGCCGGATTCTTGATCTGTGAACGCATATAAATGCGCACACGGATTATAATTGTGATATTCTTTAACCAGCGTTCACCGATCACATTCACCCAAAAGGGACCTACAGACACGCGCACATTTCTTGAAATATGTACGCGCGTAAAAATCTGTGCGTATATGTACGTTTAGTGGAATTGACTCACACGCGAAGATGATTTTAAATGCAGTTTATTAATCAACATGGCGGCAATGAGGGACAGTGACTTAAATTTATTAGCAGTGGCGTGTGTGTGCATAATAAAAAAGAAACAAAACCGATTATTGAATAAAACGAAAGTAAATGGGTTTTTTTCTATTTCTTTATACTTTTCCACAAATATTTTATAAGCATCGTTTTTTAAATTTTTATTCATATAGTCTTTGGATTTAGTTTTCCATAAACATGGGTAAGATTTAAAAGCTCAATGAATTCTGTCAAAAGTTCTTTTGAATAATTCAGCTGCCATGGTTTACGCAAAATAAAACAGAAACACGAACCGCACTGATTTTATCGCCGAGTTTTGCCCACACACGGAGAGATGTGTCCGTGTAACTTGTGCATGCGTAGAAATCTTCAAGCGGCGACTAAATACATTTTTGACAGATATTGCCTACACACTGAGAGATATGCACGCACAGATTTAAACGCGCGTACATATCTCAAGAAATGTTCGCGTATCTGTAGGCCCCTTTTGGGTGAATGTGATTGGTGAACGCTGGTTCAAGAATATCACAATTATAATCCGTGTGCTTATTTATATGCGATCACAGGTCAAGAATCCAGCCTCTGCGCTGGCAGACCGAAAAAGATACCTAATCCTACTTATTCGAGGTTAAATTTTTAAATCGTGAGAAGGAAGGACTGATCCACAGATTTGCTTTTTGCAGCTGGATTTATAAAAAAAATCAAAAAAGCTAGCGGCTTTTTTTTGTTGTCCTCAGTTTGGCGTTAAAAAGTGATCAGTTTTGGCGCGTGCATGACATTTTTTGGGATCATCATTCTTTTGGAAGGAGTATTCAGAGAGTGCACATAAAATCACCTTTTTATTTCAATTTGTTTTGTTTCCAGTCTCCTCCTTTGACCAATTAAATATAGCAAAATTGCTCTTTTGATTTTATTTCGCCTCTCCCACATTAACAAAGCCCTCTCTTTCTCCATTTTATAAATAAAACTGACAAACGAAAAATAATATACAGAGAATGGTCCTGCCCTTGCATTTTCTAAAAAAAAAAGATGGAGCGATAATAACTTTCCCAATCAAGTTAGCCTGGAACAAATGAAGATCCAAAAACTCTTCTAATTTTCAATTATTTTCTCTTTTCAAAGTTATTTTTGTTACAAAATTTGTGACACTTGAACCATTATAGTATCATAGTTATTTATATTATCTACTGTCATTTTTGAGGTTATTTTTTGATTGGTTTTTAAATTGGATTTTCATGGAAAAATAAAAAAAACTGGGTCGCATTGTAGATGCTTTTATTTACACAAATTCATTTAACCGACATGCCATATGCCGCTAGGATCAGCAGAATTCAAGGAAAAAAGACAAGTTATTTATTAATCTAACTCAGTTTTAATCACAAGACATAAACTAACTATACTTGTGTTTTTAAGCACCAGTCGGTCAACTTGAGTTGGATTTAAGCTGATTTTATAAATATATTTAAACAATAATCAGTTCTCTACGCTTAAATTGTTAGTGGAAGGGCTTGAGGTTCTTGGGGGTCTTTAAGTAACAGCATAGTCTGAGATAACCATTTTATTCTTAACGAGATATTACCCGCGACTTGGTTCGCGTGTTTTAAGCCTTAACTACTATCGCCTATTCATATTAACATAAGTACTATCGTGGGGTTACAAATGACCCCATACTTAGTTTAAAAAATATATTTTAAAAGATTGTAATAATAAAAAATAGGAATTTCTTGCCCGTGAAAAATAAATAAAAAGACAGGTTCGTGGCATATCGGACACACATTTTGCTTTTCAATTCATTACGACCAGGCCTCCAAGATCTAATTGATAGTCCAGAAACCTACAAGCCTGTTTCATCATTGTTAGGAATCATCAGGGTAACATAGGACTGTACCTGGCGTATGAAGCATAACGTAAACAACCACACCCAGCGAATTTAAACAAATTTCATCGTCAAACAACGCGGGATGAGTGTCCGATATGCCACGAACCTTTCTTTTTATTTATTTTTCGCGGACAATAAATTCCTCTTTTTCAATTTTACTTGGCTTTATTTTGCGCAACAAGCCTCCTTTGGAGTGATTGTTGCTGAGCCTTAATATAAGGCGACGTAGTATAAACTCAAATTGGGAGTGGAGTTGCTGCAAACGTTGTATTTTGAACGGTCTTCTTTCAGGAACCAGTACAGTTTCACAGGTTTCTATTTTTTGTCCTGCTCGCAAATTTCATTCTTATTGATATTTGCATCCTTTAACTTTTTGCTTTTCGCTTCATTTCGATAGGCGGCTCGCTGCATATAGCCATCCAACATCCCGCGTTGTTTTGACGACGAAAGTTGTTTAAATTTGCTGGTTGTGATTGTTTATGTTATGCTTCATACGCCAGGTACAGTCCTATGTTACCCTGATGATTCCTAACAAGGATGAAGCAGGCCTGTAGGTTTCTGGACTATCAATTAGATCTTGGAGGCCTGGTCGTAATGAATTGAAAAGCAAAATGTGTGTCCGATATGCCACGAACCTGTCTTTTTATTTATTTTTCACGGGCAAGAAATTCCTATTTTTTATTATTACAATCTTTTAAAATATATTTTTTAAACTAAGTATGGGGTCATTTGTAACCCCACGATAGTACTTATGTTAATATGAATAGGCGATAGTAGTTAAGGCTTAAAACACGCGAACCAAGAAATAATGTGCTTAGCACATAACAAAAGGGTTTTTTAACTAAAAAAGTTAAGTACCAATTCTTTTGTGTTTTAAGAGACCCCATTCATCACACCAACTCAGCAACTCACTTTTAAATCCAGTGCTTAAAACTATTTTCGGGATTAATTAATTATAGTCAAACCTATAAAACTCGATCTTGAAGGAACAACCTAAACAGATCAAGTTATAGACATTGGAGTTTAGAAGTATTAACAGAGAATTTGAATAAAAAATGTGTTAAAACAGTTAATCATAAAAACCATCCAGCATGTGTCGGAACCATTCATGTGGTTTTACATAATTATTGACCTATTTTGAATAATTTAAAAAATTTCTTATTGACATTAAAAAACAAAAAGCGTGATTTGCAGAGATTTCTTTTTCTATTAACTATAGGCATGTATTCTTGAAATATCTGTTTTATTTTAAAAAAAGTCATGTTTATTTTTTTTACATCTTTTTTATTTGTGATTAAATTTTATACGCCGGCGATGAACATAAACGGGCATTACTGGTCCATGCGTTCTTTATCCGGACCAGTAGCTCGTATGTAAAAAAGCAGGGGGCCGGTATAGTTTTGCAGATGCAAACGGTTACCCAACGCTGACGACACTCGGCCGATCATAATCCGGACCATTAGTGTTTACTGGCTAACCTTAAATCTGTTATATCTGCGTGTTATATTTCTAAAAAAATATTGGCACAACTAGCTTTAACGGGTGTTTGTATCTTCCAAAGCTTTATCGTTACCATGTTTTACTCTACGTCGCGTAAAGTTTCGTGGGTCAGGTGTGACCATTTATTTTTCTGGAAAGCCGCATTGAAACGAGTATCATAGACACCCTACAAATCAATTTCAAATGCGGACACTTCGTGGCTATGTGATAAAATGTTTGGCACATCTGCAGTGAGAAAGGTGAAAGATTTATAACTAAGCAAATTGTTTTGTACATACCTATACTAGATACGAAACAGATACGTTTCGAATACTTATTTTGAGTACGATTTTTTTTTTTTTAAATCTTAATTGTAATACTCAACGGAGACTATACCCTCGAGACTACCCCAAATCTATTAGCAAAAATAGAAGAATGTTTCGCAATCAAGCTGAATTTTTCACAGATGATATTACTCTAACTTTCTAGATCGCTTGCTTACGCCATCTCATCTTGGATTAAAGTTGGTCGAAAAGGTCAAAAATTATAACTTTCTTATTTAAAAACCGATTTTTCTTATATAATTTTAATGTATTAACAGGAAAACCATCTTTTGGAATTATCACCAAAAATAATATATTGTGTTCTTTGAGCATTTCCACGTAACTGTATTTTATCTGTATAAAATTTGTTGAATATAAAATTGCGCACTTCCGAAATTAATACTAAAAAACAATGTTTAAAACATTTTTTTGTTGGGCATAAATTTACCTTTAAATTCCTATGTCTGTAGGGGTTGTTTTTATACGTAAAATGCAAGGTAAACCTGATTTAATACGGGGCAATAAAGGGCAGGCAAACGCTGCCTCGTGCCAAACTAACAAGCATTCAACATCAAGCCAGTATGATAATATGTAGTGCTATGAGCACCGCACCATCAGTAGGACTTGAGTGCCTCCTTAACCTTTTTCCTCTACACCTTTTCTTGGAGAATGAGGCTATGAAGCCAACATACAGAATCATAGCCAACCAAAGGGATGGCAGTGCAAGCCGAGTGGTACCAAACCCTTTAACGCGCCACTGCACTCTAGGGCTGCTACTGCATCTTTTATCCGCAACAGTAAACAGCAAAAAGCTATACTGGTGCCGTTTGCAACATATACATGGCAAATAACTGCTGGTTTAATTAGGTTTTAACAAATCTTGTATTACTAAACGTTCTTTACAGTAAAAAAAAAATGACGTAAAAATTTACAATAGAAAAATGTCATAGTTTCTTTCGATCGTTGCTTCTTCCGTAACGTCTGGAAGGCAAGTCAGCTTCTCTCCCCTCACGACCTGCTATCCTTGGCCCCACACCTGCGCGCCGACCAATAGCGAGCGCGTACGGCCAACATGCCCATATATGGCGATGCTTTTGAATTGGCGGCATGCAATAAGCCAATTTTATTTTTGTGTGGCTCTTGTTGGTGGCCTATCCATATACAATAGTATTCTCCCGGATCTGGACGACTGGTCGTCCAACAGAATAAGTTTCGCAAATGAAGATAGCTGCTGATATACTAACGGATCCAAAATGCCTTCCGGCGTTCAGAAAAAATGTCAGGATTATACATAGTCTTGGACAGATGGCTACAATCTTCGAGGCGGAACTCTTCGCCGCTGAAATGAGCGCACGTTGGAAGATAGATCATAACTAGCGCAACACATCAATGAAGATACTCTCCGACAGTCAAGCGCCCCGGGCTCTTAAGGCTCTTGAATCCTATAGGGGCTCATCGAGAACCGTTAGGAGCGCAGTGGGCCGCGTATATGCCTGCCGCACGGAAGGTTCTGGGTACCCTGCAGGAAGAGGACTGGGAAACTTATTGAGCTCACCAGGCAGGAGATCCGGACAATGGTTGATCTATATACCGGACACTGAAGGCTGAAAGTACCATTACACAGAAAGTGATGACACCGAAGATAGGCTCTCAATGGATGAAGACGCGACGGACAGACATGTACTGTGTGTCTGTCCATTGCACGTCAACGTCAACTTATTTTTGGCAAACCACAGATCGACGGGCTGGATCTGAAAGATACTTCACCAAAGCAAGTTGTGAGCCTCTTTAAGGAACTGAATATTCTGTAGCAACAAACAATCTCAAAAGTGAGCCACAATAGACCCGCTACGCAGACTGGCACACTTACAAATGAATCATCATCATCAAGGTAAACTCCATAAATCGCATGTCGGGCATCTTTGAACCGCAAAATTTAGTATATCGTTGACTTCTAGTTGGAACCACTAGCCCTATTTTATTAAAAAATACGTCTTCTCGATTTTTATAGTTTTTTTTGGCTCTTTATGACTTTCGTTAAAAAGTGAAATTTTTGGGTTCGTACCATATTTTTATTGCTCCCTCTTTCTAGTTTTTTTTCATAATTACATGTAAAAGCAATTTTATGAAATAGACTGATCTCTCTTAAATGCCTGCAATTTTGACGATTTTCGACCAAATGCCAAATCAACTTTTCACCTCTGCGCCCGTATTCTTCAATTTCGTGGAAAGGAGTGCTCCCGGGAGCTAGAAACGCACCTGATTGGCCGAATTCTTACTTTTTGTCACATTTCTGTCAGTTTTGGCACTAATCGCATTAGTTGTGAGCGATTTTGCTCTCGTGCCTTATAAAAGGAGAACAAACTGATGGAAAACCGCTCACAAACAAAGTCATTAGCGTTAAAACAGATAGAACAGTAACAGAAAACTGAGATTTCGACTAATCAGGTGTGTTTGTGATTCCCGGGAGCATTCCCTTCCCTGAAATTACGTGCCCTGGTAAAACAATAACTGTAGAAAATTGTATATGGGATCTCTAGGAGTACCCGTATTTCTCAAGAACCACTAAACCTAGCGCCGAGACTTATTATTATAACCTCTCGAAAGTGGGTCTTTTTTTTATGACATTATAAAATGCACATAGTTTCACAAAAATATATTTTTGATGATAGACAAACATCAAAAAATCCGTTAGACTATGAATACGTCAAAGTCTCTTTCAAAAAAATCAGTGCAAAAAAAAGTTATCATTTTTTGTAAAAATTTTAAAGAATATTTAGAAAATAATTATGATTTATGGATAAACGGTTTAAGGTTTTAAAAAAATAATAATAAAGTCCATTCTTTCGGCTCAGTCCACAAAACTGTCTATCTCTTGTGCAAAGAGTCATTTTGAAACCTTGTTGTTACATAGAATTCCAAAGAAACCACGTAGCATCAATCTGGTGGTGTTACTAATTTGCTTATTGATGAAATCTAAAAAACCCCTTTACTTGTACAAAAGCGTATCTGTTTAATTACACCTACTCGTAACAAACTCTGCAAATATTTTTATTCCCCACGCCCCAAATTGGGAAAAGCAACACAGGCACAACTTTGTGTAAAAGCGCAAATTTAATTTTGTGGATAAGTCGCCCCGAGGGGGCAACACCACACGGTCACTAATGTCCCTTTACAAGGCTCCTATGTGCTTTTTAATTTGACTACCGCTTAAGCCTTAGACTAACTTACCTCACAGACTCAGAGGCTGTGCTTGTAGGTATTAGCTTTAAAGTTTTCACCCCCTATTTTCTGCATTTTTTAAGATAGAGAAATGAAATATCATATAATGTCAAACGTTTTTTGACAAGTCACGTTACTTCCGGTAACTTCCGTTTTCACCGAAAACGGTCTCAACTTTCGAATTTTAAATAGGATAACCTGTATATTTTTACGTTTTTGGATTCCTGGAAACATTATGCGTCAAACGTTACCCATATGTCAAATTCTGAGAGCTTTACAATATTTTTTTTTTCAAAATTAAAATTCCGATCTCAATTAATGTTACAAATTATAAACACTCTGTGAGTGCTTTACGCCTAATTTGATCTCATTTTAAATTTTTAATTAGGCTGATATGTGTTGACCCTATTATTAAAAAGTTTTAAGGTTATAAGGAAAAAATTTTGTAAAAAATAGGAAACTAAACAAACGTTAAGCTCCTAAAATTGTTTTATTATTTGTGTTTGTTTCTACCTCGTAGGCTTGTTTTTAATGTTCATTGGCAGTGGAACACCCAGAATTTTTTTGTGAACGACTTGAATTCCTAGGTAGGTACTTAGGCTTAATTCATATTTGTATAGTCCTTGATGTATAATTAGTCTATACCAATACAATACTAAAATCAGAGCCTACACTTACATATGTTATTATTATAAACTAATACAACAAAACTAATAAAAAAATAAAAACCTATTCTAAATGAACTCTGAATTTTGATTTTGCCATCTCGTCAACAGATTTGCCAATGTCTTGATTGGTGTAAAAAGCAGCCAAATCATTAGACCGGATATTCTCAATAGTATTTCGTAATTTTTTAGATATTTTACATTTGAAAAAGATTTTTCTAATGTTGCGTTGGTTATTGACATATTTATGAATATTTTAAGCAGTTTTTTGTTATTTGGAAATATTATACTTTGTAAAATATCTTGTCTTATAAGTTCAAGTTCTGCTATCAATTTTATTGCACTGCTGAAGTTTTTGATAAAACCCCTTTTTTATTATAAAAATAATGGACATTCAAAAAAGATTTCAATTGTGTATCTAACGGTACTGAGGTCGAAGCTTTCAAAACTTTTTCAAATATTTCTTTTAATCTTATAAGTTGATCATCAAGTTATTGAAATATGGCAAGTATATAGTTAGCTTCCTTTTAGTCTGTTTAATCTGTTAAGAATGTTATAGATGGGGCTACTTTAATCAAGTTAGATTAATGATTCTACTAAGTTTTAGATATTTTTTCAGTGGGCTTGGGAGGAGTTAAGCCTTGGGTACGCCCATGTTATTAGCTGTCAAAACGTATAAAGTAGACTTGAAAAATCTTCATTGGTTTTTAAACTGCTTCATTACCTCCTCAACATTCAACAGTCCTACGAGTTATAAACAAAAACAAATGAAATATAAATGTTTGATTAAATTCGCAGTTTTTCATTAAAAATTATTCGACCAGTAATTTGTTACAGGCGTGTAGGAAAATTTCAGCAAAATAAGCTAAAAAACGGCTTCTTTAAAAGTTAATGTCCTTATTTTCGCACCCAACCAAATGTATTCCTTATCATATATATGACGGGATTTTGATGGCATCCAAGTTTGCAATTATGGTCGCTTCTAAAACTGACTATGGCAGAACTTTTTCTAGAACAAGCGGCGTCAACAAAATTGATTTTGAGAAGCTAGTGTTTTAAGTGACAGTCCTATTTTTACTTTTTTGCTATGGTGACTCAAACTTCCAAATCAAAAATATCAGGTTTTTTTTATTGTTTAACATCGATTTGATCAGATGAGGTCATTAAAAATAATTAGATTTTCTCTTTATTTTATCAAAAATTATAGAGCAATTCTAATAAATATAAATATTTTTAAGTAATTTTATAAACATCAACTATAGAAATATTTTCTTTAAATATTTAAATTTACTGCGCAACAACTAAGCACATTTAACTACTTTTCCGTATTAGTATTTCGTTTATTTATTTTTCGTTTTAATAAAAGTTGTATGCATATTTAATTAATTTTTTGGCGATTGCTAGACGATTGCTTAAGACTACAAAATGCAAAAAGAAACTATAACAAAAAAATGCGAGGTCTAAGAAAAGTTTCCTAAACCCAACGTATGTAATGATGAAAAGAATTCACGTAAGTAACGCCGGATTTATATAACACGCAATTGTTTTGTAAACCACAACAACCAATTAAATTTGTAGACAATGGACAGTTAAATGGCATAAATAAATAATATTCTCAACCCATAGGTATTCTATGTAGTATACTATTTATTCTAGGGATTAAAAACCTTTTGTTGCGAAGGATATTTGACTGCCTTGACTATAAATTTCGACTTTTATGGTCTACTCAAATTTTATAGAGGTAAAGTTGTTACATGCAGTCAAGTAAAATAAAAAATGCTTTTCTAGTTTCTTCGAAATATGTAATTGATGACAAGTTTATCTTTTGTAGGGCCGGTTTCTCAATTGCATTAATTCGAGCAAGGTGGTTGGTGTGGTTAGGATAAATTATCTTACAAGGTGAGGATAAATTATCTTACATGAAGGATAAGCAAAAGACAGTATAAGATAGTAAAGATAACTTGCTATTGAGAAACGGACCCTCAAACTCATCCAGTAATCTACAAATAATTTTTTTTGTGTAAATTAAAAGTTATAAATTACAAAAGTTAAGTTTTTAAAGCCTTTGAAGGAAGAAATACATGAAATATTTCAGCCTCTTCAGTTAGTGCCCGCAACTTCTAAAGACTGCTAATGTGTTTTGAGTTAACAACTAACTTTTAGAATGTAATTTATTTTATGTAAACCATGCTTTTCCTTTTAATTTCGGTATTTCTCAACCCATACGTGGTTTTGTCCCTTTTATGCAGGGTTTTATTTCACTCTCTGAGATGTATTTCCACAGTCGATGTTTGTTTTACCTTTTAATTAATTTCCACAAACTTTACAGAAAATTTTGAAAGCTTGTATTCGGAATTAGTTAGGGTGAAAAAAACTTTTAAAAAGGAGGACATAAGAACTTAGAAGATCCTTTCTTATTTCATTTTACTTTTACAAAACGTGTAATCAATCTAAAAAAAAATCAATATTTCTGATCAAAAACTTAGTTCTGTCAAAATTTTAAGAAGAAAAATTTTGAAAAATGGTTTTTGAATAAAAATATATAGTGGTCCTTTTTATTCCGAGGAAAAAACTTTGTACAATTGCCGAGGGATAAAAAAAAAACAATTTAGTCTCATAGAATATATACTATTTTTTGCACTTTTGGAATTTGTTGAACGAAACTAACAATCATTATCTGACGTTATGTCAAATTAGCTTCACTAATAGTTGGATGCCAAGATACTGGAAAATACACTCCATTCGAAATTCCTTCGGACCAGTTTTTTGACACTGACAATAACAGTTCCATTTGGCTTCTGTGTTTAATTGTCAGCCGTCATATTGAAATTGGTCCGGAAAATTTGGAATGAGGAGTAAGCGATATAGGTACTTATAAACAACTTCACTGTCAAGATTTCAAAAATTTTAAAGCGGAAGCGATGAAGGCGCCTTAGAAATGGCAGTAGATTTACGAAAAACAATTCCACGATTATCTCCACTAGTGCAGAACACCACAATTCAATTTTAACGCTAAATTCTATTGTCCTATCTGGATTTTGTTTTTAGTCCCTAGGGACAAAAAGTACTATTTTAGTCCCCCATTTGAGGAACTAAATGCGTTTTTAGTCTCTAAAGTGCAAAAAATATATTTGTGCTAAAATCTTTTTAGGTTTAAGGCTTTAATTTTATTTTTGGGCGTTGTTAAAAAACAAGAAAAGTCTACCTTTTTTGATTTGAAAATTTTAAAGTAAAGATTATACGCACTGCGGGAAAATTTGTTTTACACTGTTGCCATAAAACTGAACTAATTTTTCCTGGAATTTTTGATATTATCATTATGCCACTAATAAATACATTTCTAATAATTTTAGAAGTTTCTTAACAAATATTTTTATATATTTCTAGTTCAAACTTGGTAAGATGTTGTAAAATAAATTTTCTTTTATATTTTTTTTTTTAGTGATGTGATTTGGCAAACAACTTTTCTTGGACGCTTTCCGTTCACCAATTTGGTAAACCAATTTTTCAGAAAATTGGTGATTAAAGAACGCTGTACCGGAATTTTTGGTCGCCCGGTTAACAATTTTGTTGCGAAATTGTTTCGCATCAAACTGCACATACATTGACCGAAAATACCACGATTAACCGACCAGCTATCCGTGACTAAAATTATAAACGGAATACATCTGGGGAAGTGGCTGAAAGAGAAAGTGCAACCTTCTTTAGGTTTAATTTTTATTGCCTACGCGTTTCGACTAACTATAGTCATCTTCGAGGCATTTGTAAGTATAACAAAACTTTATCTTAAAAAAAAAATAATCTCTTATGGAGAAAAAAAAAATTACTAACGAAAAACTATAGATCACAGCCTTCTAAACAAGTAAAGCCACGCCAGTCTGCTAGACAGCAGTCACATAAAATTGTTAAAATTTCCTATTACTACATACATTTAAACTATTAAAATTTATTTAAAAAAGAATTTACCACAAGAATTGGATAGGTTCTTTTTGTCTCTTCTTTGTATTTATAATTCGCGTTCTGAATATATCAATAGCAGGTAAGGGCCCTGAAACGTGGAAAAGTTTAGGGGGTAAAGATTTTGGTTGAGGTGTTTGTGAATCTTTACCCCCTAAACTTTCGGGGTGGTAGGGGGGGGTGTACTGGTGTTTCAGGGGTGTAAAGCGGGTAAATTTAGAACTAATTAAGAAGTACAAATTGGGAACACGGCATCTTACTATTTTTGTACATTTGATGCTGCACTTTGCGGTGCAATTACAAATAAAGCAATATTTTGGTGCTCTAATTAAAGTACTTTATGACAGTGCAATATTTACGCTTTTTTGTATTGTTGCTATGCATTGCAGCACAAATTGTAAGTACAAATATTGTAAAATGCCGCGTTCAAAATTAATGCTATTTTTGTACTGCGATATGTTTGCCGGGTTATACTGAAAACAGATACAAAAACATGCGGTTTTCAGATTTATGATTTGTTCTGGTAACAGTACAACTTTATGAAAAGAATTGGGGTGATTGAGGAGTGTAAAAGGGGTGAATTCATAACTTTATCGTATTTATGATCTGAGTAAAATACACCATGAAAAAAAAATAAATTTCGCGAGCGTTATCCACCCAGAATGTTAAGGGTAAATATGAATAAAAAATGCGCGTCTTCCAATTAGGTAATTTAAAAAAATTTTAATCAAATTTTGCAGGTGATTTTGCAGAATTTGACGTTTTTTAGGTAATTTTACGTATCCTAAAAATGTTATCGATTATTTAAAAAAAAACTAAATAAAAACAAGAATCATTTTTTTAAAAACCACGCGAATGATCTGTGGGTATCCAGAAGCCTCCGCTTTGCAAAATTTTGGTAATTTTTTATGTGCGGTTTATCTGTTTAACTAAACGAACTGTTTTTAGGATTCAAATTCACTCCTAAGGTTCACTTTTAACATCGCGAAAGGGTTGGTAAATGGCGTACTTGGTTTTATAACCGAAATTGTCTGGCCTCATTTCCGTCCAGCTCAAATGTATGAGACAGATATTCCATCAGTGCGTATTGATTTTGGTAAAGATGAAATACATATTATTCAACCGCAAAGGCAATCCAGTCTTCAGCTACGTTTAGTTATGGAACCGCTGAGAGACGGATGCTGCCAATAATTCTTTCATGGGCAACCACCGTAGATAAAATGTAGATACTGCATTCGTATCTGGGATCAAAATTATTTGAGGAAGGGCAAGCTTATGTCGCAATGAGTCGTGTGAGATCCCCTAATCAGGACGCTAAAAAAAATTTCCCTTCATTTTGTAAATACGTTTGTCTGAAATTATTAGTTGAAAAGTCGCCATCTGACACTAACACTGACATAATCGTGAATGTGTACCTGCTTGTCTTTATAACATCGTTTTTAAAGCAGCAGTAGGCTTCAAAGATTTCCCCACTATACTAACAAATGAATTGGACGAAAGGACTAGTCAAAACTCCATGTCCTCGATAGCTCAGTTAGTAGAGCATTAGACTGGTATCCTAGAGGTCCCGCGTTCAAATCCTGGTCAAGGAAAAACTTTTTTCCGATTTATTTTCTCATCCTTTGCCCTCTACGCCACAAATCTTTCCCGTCAAGTCAAACGATTTTATTAAAAAATTCCACTAAAAAGTAAAAAATAACTTGGCATATCTTTGTTTACCATAACCTAGATTTAACAATAGTGTTAATGGCTCATTATACATATTGATCGCGTATAGATTTTTATTTAATAGGTATCTTTAATAGTAGCGCCACGATTATATATCGAACTTAAAATTGATGGGTATCTTTAATAATTACTTATTTTATTTTAAATCTTGCCCAACTTTAATTTAGCTGTAGTTTCTTGGCAATAATATAGACTTGTTTTTTTATAATACTTGCCTATAAAAAACTTCCGGTTTTGATATTGTTGCTGGTTTTTGCTCTAAACGTATACGTTTTTATGAAGTAAAATATCGTAAATATAAAAAATATAAAAGAGCAGCCGCAAAAAGTTTACTTCGTATGCTCAAAGGGTGTTTCGTATAAAATCGCTAAAATGTACCAAAGCCCTCCCCGAAAAGTGCAAACTTCCATTCGAAAAATTGGGTTAGCCTTATATTTGCTTATTTAAGCAAGTTTACCAGAGCCTCCTAATGTCGCAGCTCATTTCATTCGGCTTTCGCCTTAACAGGATGAAAGCTTAGGCGTGGATGTACGAATGTAACGCATTACCGCAGAATAACTGATTCTCAGAGTATTAAGGGGTTATATATAGGTACGTTTGGGCCTTGAGAAAAATAAGAGGTTTTATTTTTTTTATAAATGTTTTGATCTTTTTGTAAAAAAATAATATGACCCCTAATAGCACAAGTACGTTTTCAAAACGTCCCTGTAACGTCCCACCGGGACTTTGTGTGTGTCCCGGGAACGTACGGTGCCATCGCGGGACCTCCCGGAGACGTTTTTTTTTGGTAAAAGTATACTTTTTCGACCGCCCCAGTACGTCTTCTGGGGACGTTTTTAAAACGTACCAAAACAATCAAAAAACATCCCCTTACGTCACAACCATCCAGACCATATTCTTTGTACTACTCCAAGACGGATCACTGTTACGTGCAGCTTTAGAGCCTTCATTATCAAAGAAATGTTGCCGGGATATCCCCGGAACATTGCAAGGAGGTAATGTTATTTTTATCCCCGAAATAGCTCTAGAACGTCCCGGGGACGTTTGCTAATATTGCGAGATACGTCTTTAAGGGGAAACATCCTACTCTTGTTTGTAAGAAGTGACATTGAGATTAGAAATCGACAAAAAGCGTTTTTTTTTTGCTTTTTTTCTGCCTGCATTTGATTTGTTGATTTGATTTATTTGAATTGAATTTGATTTATTTCAATACCATTCTCGACATCTAAAGTGTCCTAAAAAGTATGTCCCGGGGACAACTAATTATAAATGTTCCTGAAACGTTTTTCGGTTAAGTCCCTAGAACGTCCTTTATGAGTCCGGGACGTCCTTGACCTACAGGGACTTAAAAAGTACATCTCGCGGACGAAGTGTGCTATTATAAATGATATATCAAGAACTGCTTTACTCAGACAACTGAAGTAAAAATCGTTTTTGTATTTTTTTGTAAAACCCTTCGTTCACGTTATTCAAATAAGCATTTTTCTGTTAGCTGTTCTTGATATATAATATTCACCGTAAAAATAGTAGTTTCTACAACAAGAAGTTGTTTCTAGAACCGGTGGTTTGATTCAAGAGCGCAGCGAATTATTTAAAAACGCGAGTAAAAAAAAAGAAAAAACACTATTTTTTATACCCTTATCAAAAAACCAAGGAAAAATTTAAAAAAATCCTTGAAAAAACTCAAATACATTGATTGATCTCGTTTAGGTTGTTTGAGAAATGTTTATAAAATATTAGGTAATTTTTGGTCGTGCTCAAAACGCCCGACGACTGACACTATTTGAAACTGTTGATATTTGAACGTCATATATAGTTAAGGACTGCCATGAAATCCTGCAAACGTACGGACGGCTAACATAAAAATTTTGACGTACGAAGGACATGCGCTTTTGTGTTTTAGTGAGCTTCTATTCGCTTTCGAACCGGCTGGCGCTGTCATCAGTATCCAAGACGAACCCCAAGCATGTTTTTATGAGAGTTCTCTCATAAATAATTAACATACCTGCTCTAAGACGCAATAAATTTGGGTATTTTGAATATATATGTAATATAAAGTTTTATCTTGGTCAAATAACCAGACCTTCAACATAAAACCTGTACCAAAAAGGTTATTCTGAACAATCAAATAGCGTTAAAGTTATCGTCGTCGAAGGTATCGGGCTGTAAATTGGCACGACCAAAACCTATCTAATATCATTCACTGTCAAGTCCAGTTAAACGACGCACGTGTTTCTATTCTATTAAAAATGAAATAAATAATTGCACACGTTGCATTCCCATGCTTTGTTACTTCGAAGAAAATATTTTTGTCTCTGCAATAAATCCTTTAAAATCTAATACTTAATTAATAAAATCAACACCGTTACAAAGACGTCCTAGTGTCATTGGTATTTTGAAAATGTATTGTTTCTATGAAGGAAATCGTACTTTTCTTTTTGCCAAAAATAATGATTTTTTTTAAAACTAAACGAAAAAAAAAGACAGAAAAAACATTTTAAATATCAAGTTGTGAATATTGTGTGGTAGAAATGATCCTAAGACTAGCGGTGTAATTGAATTTTTCTACTAGCGTGTGGAAAATGCACTTTTCCACACTATTTTTCGTGCGGAAAATGCAATTTTCTACACTAGTGCGGAAAAGTTAACTTTATAGTACTAAACCAAAACTAAAAAAACAAATATATTGCTATATTTTAAAAAATTTTCCTTTTTGTGCTAGGTAAACATTTTAGTCACGATAAATAAAGTGTAACATTTTCAAAATTCCTTTTATTGAGTTAATTTAATACTTAAGTCAAGCGAGTAGAAAAACATTGTTCCTAACACCTGCGAAAACCTTTTTTTTCCGCACTTGTTAGGAAAATAGCTATTTTGACCTCACGTTAACTAACCAAGATTTTTAATTTCAAAAGTCATTTTACACACCAGTTTTTTGACACTGACAATGAGAGTTCCATTTAGCTTTTGTGTTTAATTGTCAGCCGCTATAATGAAATTGGTCCAAAAAATTTGGAATGAGATGTAGATATATAAGTAAAAATATGTTCAACCTTTTGGAATCCATCATATGGTAGAGAGACGTGCTTAAAATACACTTATAGTAGGACATGTTTTTTGGTAAATTTAAAGCCTGTAAAGAAACTTTAAGCTTTAAACAATTACAATTTCGGCAGTTTTTGGGATGAAAATGGCAAAACAAAAATCATATGCACGACACTACTGAAGATGACGGACAGATGACAAAACAGAAATTTTTATTAAAAAATTGCTTAAATATTTTTCATTTTAACGGAAAACAAAATGTTTTCTGGCAGTACTTTTTTTGAACGCTTAAAAACAGTGCAAACTTGAAAAATGTGAGTGTTTATTCCAGAAATCGAAAGTTTTGAAAAAATATTTAAAATCATGACATAAAAATGTGAAAAACATATCAAAAATTCCTTAAACAAAAACGTTTCCCCTTAAATTATGCTAAAATATTTTGAGCCTTAAATTACCATCCCGGCTTTACCAATGCACCTTTTCTTTAAAGTGTCACACATAGACATGACAATTACATATTGCTTTTGTTAGCTAATATCAGTATCGCAGCATTTCATGTTTTGTCCTAGCTTGTATTATAATCCAGGCAAATTGTAATTTTTCTGGGAACTAAAAGCGACCAAGCTGAAATTATAGATTTGCACCATTCTCACCCCCTTAACTTCGGCGCCATCTTGAATCAAAAGGTTAAATCGGTTTTTCGCTCATGACTTCTGTTAATAATAATTAAAAAAAATTGTAAGGAAAGACAATACAAAACTTCGTCTTTCAAAATTATAGTAACTTTTTTATTCATACTCAGAATTCCATTATTTAAACAAAATGAGCATAATAATATCAGTTTTTTCGCTATTTCTAGTTACCTGTTACTCTGATTGAAACAAATTTTCAACAAACATTGCAGAAAAAGAGAAGATCAAAAGATCTTGGGAGGAAAGAACGAAATTTCAAAATTGGATGAATGTCCGACAAGAAACACACAAAAGATCAACGCGAAAAGATAAAACAATTAAACGATGTTTCGCCCGAGATTTTGAGATATTGCGATTTTTGTAAAATTTCATTTTTTTTTTTTAATTTTGCGTGTTTTTGGATGTTTTGCCGTAAATCTCAAAAACAGTATGTCCTAGAGTACTCAAAACTTATTCAGAAATTATTTTGGACCTAAAGAAAATAGCAGTTCAGGAACCGTAAAAAAAAAGAATAATTTTTGAAAAATGCTCAAACCTCAAAAACTAAAAAAAAAAACAACTATACAGTCACTAAGCAGACATTCGGCTTTATGATTGTACAAAATTTGGTTTAAATCAGTTAGCTACTTCTCGAGTAATGGTTTCAAATATTTTAAAAAGCGGAAAAATTATCTACTTTACCTCATGTCGTAAAATGGGGTCCTGTGGTCCTTTAGAAAAGTCATAAAATGAGTCACTTGTCTTTTTCTGATTTAGCCCATTTTCAATACGCTTCGTAACTGTACTAATTTGTGCAAAATTTGAAAACGACTAGTCAACTTCCGGGACAGTTAAAGCGGAACAACGGAGGTACATCTTAAAAAGGCATATTTTTGACACTTTTTCCCATTTCTACTGCACTTGCCGTTTTCCGATTCTTCTGAAAATCAAAAGTCTTCATTTTCCACTAGTGCTTAACAATTGTGCCAAGTTTCGCTCTAGATTTTTGTAGATGGCGCTGACGTAGTTCATTTATATTTATATAAGAAAGAAAAATTAAATAAAGAAATTTTGAAATCTTTTAAAAATATATATGGCATTATTATCACGTGACTGCACTTAACTGAGGCTTATATAAACAAATGACGAAAAACGGTAATATAAAGGTAGAGATACCATAACCAATCCTTGTCCTCCAGCGATTTTTAGTTTAGAAGTTTGGCGCGGTGTACAACAAAAAGAATTAGTTTAAGAAAAAAAATGTTTGATCATAAAATGTAGAGAATTTTCTGCTTTACAATATTTGTTGAAAAATTTTTTCAATCAGAGTAACAGGAAATTAGAAATAGCGAAAAAACTGATATCATTATGCCCATTTTGTTTAAATAATGGAATTCTGAAAATGAACAAAAAAAAATACTATAATTTTGAACGGCGTCGTTTTCTAGATACTGTTTTTCTACACAAAATTATTTTTTGATTTTTTTTTCTAGTGCTAAATTAGCTCAAGTTATGAGCGAAAACCCGATTTAACCCTTTGATTCAAGATGGCGTCGAAGTTAAGGGGGTCAGTATCGTGCAAATCTATAGTTAGGCTTTCCCAGTAGTACCCTACACCCATGCACAATTTCAGCTTGCTCGCTTTCAGTTTCCAGAAAAGCATGATGAAAAGTACAATTTGCCTGGACTATTACCAAAGATTTGATAAAGCTCCAAAATTGATGACGACATAGTGCCCGATTAAAGTTTTGAAATTAAAAGTCTCGTTTATTTAAACTTATATAAACAAAATCAATAAAACCGCAAGTTTGTATTTTTCTGGAGATCCCCTTTAACTCTTAGCTGGTGTGGCGGAGTCCCAGGGACCAGCAAGCATAAAATGTTCAACAACTTCTGCATTTTTCGATCAGGCAGCGCGCGCTCTTCAATACCTTCCTATGGTGTAAGGACGCATGGGGCGCTTAGTCGACTTTTTTTCTTTTGTTAGTAGTTAGTAGCATCGTTTACAAGGCCTTGGGAGTCCCTGGGACTCCGCCACGCGTGAACGTACCTTGTTAGTGTATTTTTGCATAAAAATTACAAGAAATATTGCTTTATCTGTGATGCAAAATTAAAAAGAAAAACAATACTTATGTGTGCAATGCTAAAATCCGATTTGTTTACAATGTTCTAAAAAAATATGCGCATTGAGGGGTTACACTTCAGATATACCAAGTTATGAATCATACTTTTTAGTTCCTTGGTTTCCACAAATTATATTTTATGTGCAGAATTTCTTGATTTTTAGGTATTTAAAAAAAAAAAAACAAGAATTTATGTAGAAACGTGTTATTTTTTCCTTAAAAATTATTATTTTTGGTTCAGAGCTTATTACAAATAGATAGAGTTTTCTTTCCATTGTTCACTTATGTAACAAAAAAAATATTACTCTTAAAAAACATTGAAAACCTCCTCTTAAATCTTAATAAATAATATATGGAACTCCGCCACGCAGTAAATGTAAAAAATTTTGGCTACGCCAGTTAAGTGTTAAGGATCCTCGGTAAAACACCAAGACTAACACAAAACTTATAGACCCCAAGTAAAACTTGGTAGCTAGCGAATTGAATTCTGACTGACTTGTTTATTATGTGAACATTTCCTTTGACTCGAAGTCATATTTTTATGGAGATCCATAATGGACTGAGTGGAGGTACGCTCTTCCATTTATAAGGAGAATTAATAATTTTTCTCTTCAGTGCCTTTATTTATTATCAAATCTTAGCAAAAACATGTTTTGTAAAGGATTGCAACTGCCACACTGAAAAAAAAATGTATGAAGAGTATAACACATATTTTGTAAAAATTACCTAACTTATTACGTAGCTTTACACTTTTCTTGTAAAAAGCCTTTGTTCTTACAAAGTAAACTTGTATGTTTTATTATACATACATACATAATTTTACCAACTTCTCAATTCTACATTTTAATTAGCCTAGTACCAGAAAAAATATATACGCCGGAACACATCTGAGGCGGCCATTTTGCAGTCATTTGTTTCACAGTGGCATAGTGGTTCGCTCGAAGAGCACTTCGCAAGTAAAAAACAGTTTTCACAACTAGTGGCTAAAATAGTGCTTTTTTTACAAGCGTTGGTCTAAATAACGAGCGCAGCGAGGTATTTAAAAAAGAGAGTAAAAAAAGCACAGTTTAGCCGCGAGTTTGATATTTTGTTTTTAAATAATTTTTCTTATACCTTCATCAAAAATATGGTTTTTTTCATTACCGTTGCAAAAAAAAAATTTTTTTGATCACGAGTGCAAAAAAAGATATCGGTTGTTTTTTTACCAAAAATTAAAGAGAAATAGCGGAAATAGTAATATTGAAAAAAATCTAATTATTGTTGGCTAAAAATTAAGCTATTTCTGGCATTTTTCACCAAGTATTTACGAAAAAATAATTTAAAAATATCGGCAAAATATCAAACTGTCAAAGATTAAAATATCGCAACAATAAACGTCACCAAGTAAAAAAGAACATCACTATTGAAACCACTGTTATTTTATTTACCAGCCGCCTTGATTTATAGTTATGTTGGAAATTTGGAACCTTTGATTGCACTAAAACAAAGTTATGATTGTTTTCCACAAACCAAAGAGAGTGCAAAAAAAGTGTAGTTTTGGTTTTTGGAAAACAATCATAACTTTGTTTTTATTAATAGTGTAAAGATGATGTGTTGCGAGAAGTGCTCTTCATTCGAGATTTTTAAGTATATTCCTGTTTGTCTTGGATTTTTTGATAAAGGTATTAAAAAAAATAGTCTTTACAACTCGCGGCTAAACTGTGCTTTTTTACTCGCTTTTTTAAATACCTCGCTGCGCTCGTTTTAAACCAACGCTTGTAAAAATGAGCACTATTTTAGCCACTAGTATCGTATAATTTTTAGACAGGAATAATTAGATTCTTTCAATATTACTATTCTTCGCTTCTCTTTAATTTTGGGTAAAAAACGGACAGAAATTTTTTTGCACCCGTGATCAAAAAAAAAGTTTTTTTGCATCGGTAACCAAAAACGCCACGCTTAGTTATCTGCAGAGAGTTACTAAAATCATTTTTTTGATGAAGATATAAAAAAAGTATTTTTTTTTCTGTTTCATAAGTCGATAAATTTTTAGTTTTTTCAGAAATGTATTCTTTTAAACAATTCTTACTTTAGTGAAGCTGAAGTCACAATTAAAAATACTACTACTAGATACTAGCGTGAGCAAAAGCGTGAGTCAAAATAAAAATACTAGATATATATATATATATATATAGTGATAAATACAAAATACCAAAGTTTTGTTAGATATTTTTTATCTTGTGATTTATCTCTTTAACAAAAATCGCGCAAAAATGTGAGGTTGGAAATTACTGTAATCTGAATTTAGTAGCTTGTGTTTTTAATTGTGATAACGTTAGATATTTTTTTTTCAAACAATCCGAAAATAGCCACTTTCCTTCATACGGAAAATTCTATATTACAAGGCATGTTCTTTTGAAATATTTCCACTCTCAAGAAAGGTCCTTTTAGTTTAATTTTCCGGTCCCTTGATCCTTTTCGCGGTCGCAGTTTTGGCCAAGTTGGCTGTGACTTCTTGTTGACAGATTTTAGCTTGTTTTTTTGGCAGTTTTGACACTTCTAAAAAAGCTCTTTTAAATTTGTTTCAAAAGTTTGGTTTACAAAAATGGACTCAGATCTATAAAATGTGTTGAATCCGGAGGAAATAATAGAAGCTGCTTTAAGAGTCACTTTCGATTGGCCACCTGGCCACACATTTTTGACGCTCAGAATAAGTATACTATAAAAAACGAACCTAGAAATTTGCCTTTCATGAGTTGTTTTATCATTATTTTGCTTGATAATTTGGTCATGATCGGCCACAACTGGGCGTCAGTCATCACTGAATTAGGTGTGTAAAGCTAATAGGCACTACAGTATAATTTTTCTAATATTTTTTACAATTTAGCACAAGTTAGAACCGCAAAATCATTTTTAACCACAAAAGTTTACTTGTTCTTCTTTAGTTTTCATCTTAAAAACTACTGGCCTTAGCGGCAATGGCTGTCTAGCCAACAAGAAACAGAACGATAACATTTTCTTATTATTATTTTAAAAAAAAGTACGTACGATACACGACCGGAAAATGTTGTACAGCGTAAATTTCCTGCGTCGACCTGTAAAGACTAATTTTTCGGTCTAGTGACGTAAATACCTTTTTATTCTCGACATGTATAAAGCAAAATAATTTTTTCTATCGAAAGAGGGTGACGATATTTCACGAAACAAAAGTTTTATTCGAAATGTGCATAAAGACATTAATAGATAGAGGAGAGGAAGTACCGCATTCTAGTACGTAATGCTTCTAAACCTTCACGTAAACTTTTTTGTCGATTTTCCAAAATTTTGACGATGAAATAATATGTTACGAGATCTCGCGGGCTATCCATTCTATATTTCTTATTTATGTCATATTAAAATACTTTTTTCTACTACCGTGTGAGAAACACCATTTTCCCACTCGAATTATAGTTTTAAATGTGTTACTTTTCCGCACTGAGTTCGGGAATGAAATTACACACAACTTTCCCACATCCAAATGTCACTTTTCCGCACTGATTTTATTTGTGTTCTACCTTGATAAGGTCGCAGAAAAAATTTTAATAACTAACTCATGCATAAAGTATCTTTCCCGCCCTTAACTGCTTGCCAGAACTCCGCTCCGCGTTAGGATAATTACTATTTATCAATTTGTTCCTTAATATTTTCCTAACAAAAATATTTAAATAGAAAAGCGTGCAGTATAATGTTCATGATTTTAAAACATTCCTTTTATAATTACTAAAATGAATACAAAGTTTTTAGAGATCAAATGTGTCCTTCCTGCTATCAATTTTTTTAATTGAATGAGCCATTTTTTTTATAATTTTAATATATTCTTATTAAATATTAAAAATCCACTAAATTCATTGGCAAAGATCCTTTACAAAAAAGCATATTAAGTCATTAAGAAGACCCTGTATATTAAAAAACGTTTTTAATTAAAATGACAAACATTTTTCAATAAGAAGAGTGTGTTAGGCAAAAGAGTCACCGAATATCATTTTCTTTGTTTAACTCATTGGTCTTAAAGAGCTGATGTTGCCATTTTATTTTAAAATCGTTCAGAAAGAAATTTTCCAAAATATACAAGATGTAAAACTTTAAAAAAAAGTAACATCTCCGCGCCAACTCTACTCCTTTACTGACTGGCAGAAAATATTTTTTCAACCAGAGTTTTGATGTTTCTAAGACTTACATCCTAAAACTGCTTTGGATTGTGCAAAAAATGCAGAAAAATAATGACGTTTCTTAATTTTAGCCGCGGTCATCTTGATTTACATTTTTTTGCAACTTTTGCCCTCGATCAACACCGTTCTAAACTAAAAAGCCTGTTAACTCATACCTCCTCAGTGCCCTTTAGCCTAATGTGGCTGCCATTTTTATAACCAAATTGACAAGTAAAACATGGATTTTCTGTCAGTTTGGTGTCAATATGGCGCCGACCATAGGCCAAAAGATACTAAAATAAAAATGAGTTAACTGGCCTTTTAATTGAGAACGGTGTTGCCTCGATTTAGTGCAAATTGATATATTGCATGACGTTGGTATAAATACACCACAAGGGGAAAATTACTTTTTTCTCGATAGTTTGACCGCCATTTTGTATGTCAAATGTCAAATCAAATGTTTTTTAAAATTCTAGCATAGAAGAACTCATCGCTAATAGGTTAATAAGGTCTCTTTTATTTTTGACATGTCAAGCGCCATCTTTGAACCCGCTGATAAACTCTAATTTTTTTTATTTGAGATGAAGAAGCCAGTCAGTAGCTTTAATATGAGGCATTAAAAAAAGATCATCACCTAAAAAGTAAAAAATAAATCAAAGAAAAACTAAATTTTTGAAATCTGGCCGCCACTTTGTTTTGAAGTGACATATTTCAACTTTTTTTATATTTTTGGATTAAGTGGGATCCCCTCACTATTACCCAATTAATTTCGATTTGATTTTTCTGAAAATGTAGAAAACACATTTTTTCCTAACTTTGATAGCCGCCATATTGGTTTCTGGCGGCACAAAATGGAGAATGCTCGACTGGAATTTTAGCTTTTGGTATTAGATATTACTAAGCCAAATATAAAAAATATATCTTTTTTGCAGTTTCTTTTCACAAATTTACTCCACTATCATGGTTCATGGTTAAGTTAATTTTCATTTTCAGTAACTTTTTCCTTTTTTTTCAAGGGTCTCAACGGGAAATCTCGCATAAGACGCCCGAACTACTTTCCTGTCAGAGTCATTTTTCCTCTACCAGGAGAGGATTCCTACCGACTAAGACCCCTCGATTGTGACTCCAACGTGCCTGGTGGAAAGCTAAAGTCAAAACTTTTTCCTTGAGTTTAGTTTACTAATATTTTTATTGTGTCAAATTGTTCTAAATCAACACAATATAATTTCTACAAACTGTTGAAAAGAAAATACAAATGCGACAAAAGGCAGAGTTCACACTCTCCTATTGAGAAATAGGGAGCAGTGTTCTTCCACTCAAGCTTCTGTAAATAAATTAGCAATTAAATAGTAAAAAGAAGAATAGAGAACAAAACAAAAAAAATAACAAAGCAACTTAATAAATTATTCGAAAATTTCCTTAAGTAAAATGCTGGTTCATGCTTAAATTTCTCTTCCTGAACTTCAGTCATTAATGTTGACACTCGCACTCGCAATTTTGGCCTTTTGTTTACAAAAAAATGTGGAAACTCTTTCACCAACTCTATTACATATTCAATATCCATATCCGTAAAAACTCCTGCTAGAAATATAAAAAAAAAACAATCAATCTTAAGGTTAAAAAAACGCCAACAAATATTTTGCCTGCAGCGCTTGCGCAACACGACGATTTTTCCGTTTCTTTTTCCGTAAAGTTAAATATTGGTTACCTTTCAAGGTAATTCCTTAAAGTTTAAGGAAAAAGGTACGGAAAAGGAGCAAGCATGAATACCCCAGTCTAAATACAGAGAGAAATTTAATAATTGATAAAGGAAAAAGTTACAGCAAAAGTTACGGAAAAGGAATTTAACTATAATAGGATACTGATAGGCGGGGTCATATTTAGTTTTTATTTTATTTTGTTTTTTTCGTAGACGCCCCAGTCTGCATTCAAGAACGGGAAGAAGTGTACGGAGCCCTTAAACAAGAAACAGTGACGCTTAGATGTAGAGTAGACGCCAATCCACCAGTAGTACATTTTCACTGGACTTTTAACAACAGCGGGGATCAGATGGATGTACCAGCTGGAAAATACACCAATGAGGTAGAAAGCATTAATTTCACACTTTTCCTTCTCCTGTCAAATTTTACAACTGGCTGATTTTTAGATGTTCACTTTTCGAAAAAACGGAAGTATAATTAAGGTATAAACGACTTTTCTGTAAGGAAGTTCAATCCAAATTATACGAGATTGGTCACATCCTATTAGATATACCTGGTAGTGATACTTCGTAGCACGTCATACGCAAGTTTTAGAGATAAGAAAAACATACTGAAATGAACTGAACTGAACTGAAATACTAAGATCGCCAAGGGCGGGTTGACTAGTGATACTTAAATAGAATGCAAAAAAAATGAAAAAATTTATAATTTAAATGTGTTGCTAAGAAATAGATAGATATTTTTAAAATATCTTTACTTAACTTATAGAAAATGGCTGAACTCTTTAAGCAGAACAAAGAGTCAAAAGAAGTACCATTTTTATAGTTAATATAGTTAATAACCCGAATGTTAAATTTACCAAAGGGTACAAGTTACCTATCTAAGGTACAACTGGTTCCGGATATTTCGGAAACTGAGGGAGCAGTTTAAAAATGCCTCTCATAAACCTATTTACTATTTCGGATTTTTCTGCATCGCAATTAAATTTAAGGCAGACCTATATGTGTTAAAAGTTAAGCGAATCATGGATTCTAATTTTGGTTACCATGCTGGATGGATAAACCTCCAGACATATCGCATTATCGTTTTCTATTTTTTAAAAATTTTTAGAAACAGTGAGGAAGGAGGAAATATATTATATAAGAATTAAGGTATTTCTAATTCAATGTAAATGTATCCACTGATAACCACGACACAAACCGATGGCATTTTTTATTCAGATAGCTTGCAAACAAATATACAATTTTTATACGAGATTTTTTGTCCGCTATATGATTATCCAACGTATTTATGTACGTGGCAAATACAAAAATATACCTAAGCTCACTGCCACATCATTCTCGCAATAGCAATCAGTTGTTTTATATATTATGCTGTTCATTTTGTTTATGACGGCTATAGCGACTATGCTGTCAATTCTTAGTCAAATATGACAATTTTTTAATTTTTTTACAAAGCTTGTTAAACCATAAAAAGCAGCTTTAATTTCAAGAATGTTTATGTGTTTCTCCTATTCACCTTTTTGCCAAAAAACCCTTTCGCTTCCTTTCCGTTGCAACACGCTCCCATCCCGATTTGTATGCATCGGAGAAAATTTTAATTGTAAACTCAAGTTCATTTTTAACTACTAACCTAACAAGCATCTTTTTGTTATAGTTGTTCCTATTAGCATTTAAGCCACGATGTTTTTCTCGCTCAAGGATTTTTACGTGCAACAAGCCATACTCTGTAGTGTAACAAATCGAGAGTAGCCTTTTGCGAAACCTCTTTAATTGTTATTTTATTTCTGTTATTCTTTTTTGTGCGATAGATATCCATATCTTTTTTGCATTAAGGATAAATCATAAAAATTGTATCTTTTGAGTCGGCTGTGTATGGTTTTTTAATTGTTAATAAAAAACCTAATCTTTTAAATAATTTTGATGTTTCTGACATTTTTTTTTCCTGTTTTATCTCTTAGATAAGAGAAACAGGCCTGAGTAATTTGGTAAAACCTTAGATTAAAAAGGGTGAAACAAAAAAGGGCAATGGCTAGACCAAATGGTAAACATTGGCATTCAACTTTTGTTTTGAAAAAAAAATCTTAAATATTTTTTATATTCATCAAACATTAGAACTAAAAAATATGCATCTTTAAGATCTAATGTCGCAAGAAAGCAGTTTTTAGTAATTAGGTTATATCTTCCAATTGAAAGTGAGGTGGGCGAAAGACATTTATTTAGGCTTTTAGGATTTAAGATAAACCTAAATTCCCCGTTATCGTTCTGTTTTAAAAAACAGCTTAACAAAAACTGATCTTGACAGTTATTAACAGTTTTAACTGCTCCTACTTATAAATGTTGTATGCTTTTCAAATAGATTTTTTAGTTATTTTTGGCAAATTTTAGGGTTTGTAACCTTTTGTCCAACTCAAAGTTAATTTATTTGAAGTTATTTGATTCCACTCTTCTGAAAAAAAAAATATTCGACTGGAATACATCCTTTCACTGTTTAGCTCTAATAGTTTCTCTCGGCGCCTTTTTTTATATTTTTGCAATTTTCGGCAAAATCTTCGCTTAAAAAAATATCTAGATTTTGCGCAGTTGCAATTTTTTATACTTTTGCATGAAACAATATTGTTATTAATTGACGAAGAATCAAATAAAAATACAAGTCAGTTTTTCACTATTGCAAAAGAAAATTCGATTACAAAAGAAAAATCCATTATTATGGAAAATAAAAGTCATTCAAATAAAACTGCAAAAACAAAATCAAAACAATCTACATCAGAAATTGAATTTGAAAATGCACTAATGGCACTGGAAATGGAAAATAGAAAACAACAAATAGAGATGGAGTTTCGTGAAAAAGAACTAGAACTACAGGGATCTTGAAATAAAATCAAAATCGACTGGGACAAAAAGCATAAGAACAAAAAAATCTGAGACTGTAAGTACAAAATTTGATATTTTATCTCAAAATTCAGATAACAGTTACACCAAAAATTCGGTTATAAAACACAAGAAAAATTTTCATGAATACCCTGAACTGACTTTCAATACAAAGCCAGAAATTGCACAACTGTGTGACACTATCGCGAGCACAATACAGGCTGTAGCAACTCCAAGACAGACAGAAAATAAACCGGACCGACGACATTTAGTAGGAAAAGACTTTCCTTTTTATGATGGTAAACCGGAAGAATGGCCAACATTTATTTACCAGTTTAGAAAAATTTCAAACATATGTCAATATACAAACGAGGAATCCCTGATTAAATTACAAAAATGTCTTAAAGGTGATGCCAAACAAGCAGTTTCCGGATTATTAATGAGCCCTGGTAATTTAAATGAAGTGATTCACACTTTAGAGTGAAGGTTTAGACGTCCTGATTTAATTATAGATATTTTAATAAATAAAGCCAAAGCTTTTTCCCAAATCAGAGTTGGAAAATTTAATCAATTTCTCTAGTTCTATAAACTCAATTGTAAGTGCATTAACATCGCTAAACTACAATCGACATCTGGAAAACCCAAGTTTATTAAAGGATCTCGTGCAAAAACCACCAAAAACACACTAAAATTAAGGTGGGGAGAAGAAGTTTTAAAAAAAAATGGGCAAGTGAACATTATGGACTTTTCTAAATGGGTGTCAGGGATAGATGATTCAGCATGTTATGTCATTATGCCAAAAATGTCATTCCAAACGTCAAACTTGCCTCGAAAACATGAAAAATCACTTATAATAAATGACCAAGAACCAATTTGTGGATATTGTTATGAAAAACACCTGGTAGAAAATTGTAGAAAAATTAAAACTGATCACACAGAGACAAGGTGGCAAGTTGTCACTAAAAATAAATTATGTTTTTTATGCCTAAAAGGGTCACATCAAACCAAAGACTGCAAAAAACGACAACCATGCAACGTGCAAGGATGCAAAAGATGTCAAAACAAAATGCTACATAATGATACTGAGACCGCCCCCAGAAGAGACAACAGCTTAGTCAGTACACCAAAAATAAACATTACATCAGAGTCAAGACCCTTACGACCAGAACCGACAACCCAACCAGGACCATCATCTACCCGAGCTGGACAAGGTTTCATTGCCTTAGGACAAAATAAAGAAAATAGTGTACTTTTAGGAATGGTAAATGTCAAACTCACCGGACCCGATAATAGCACAATTCACACAACAGCACTTTTAGACGAATGTTCCACCGTAACCTTAATTGATGAAAGCTTGGTGCAAAAGTTACCCTGGATTTATAAACTGGACTATATCGGCGAACAACGACGTTGTCGGCAGCGGTGTCGGTGTGGTTAAGCTTTCCATTCATAAACTGGTCTATGACGGCAGAATCAGACAGAGATAGGGACAAAAAAAGAGGACAATTGTACCTAACCTAAAATTGGTTTTCATTCAGTGTTTGTTTTTTTTAAATTTTTTTGGAAAAAAGAGAAAATATGGACACTGAAACCCAGATGTTGGGTTTAATGAGTGTGTTTTTGTGTTTATCCATGGCTTACATGCTAAAAAAGAAAAAAAAGAAGATTTAAAACCAGGCCTATTAACAGAGAAAGAAGACAAACAAGATGAAAAACTTGGATTCAGAGCAATTTTTCAAATATACACGCATGACCAAGCCAGTCTTTGATAAACTATTGGGAAAAATAAAAATAAAAATTTCCAAACAAAAAAGACGTGATGGGATAATGGCAGAGGAGAGACTAGTGATCACACTACGGTATGTATACCACTAAAATTGACAGACTAAACAATAATTGCTGTTTTGTATTTCTTACATAGGTATCTGTAACAGTGGCATATACACCTCTTGGGAGGCTTGACTTAACACCTTTTTATTCTTAATTTTGGGGAAAATTTCCTTAAGTACATTCAAATAGTAGAAATTACCTACATGGCATGGAGTTTTCATATTGGAATAACAACTGTTCACCAAATAATTCATGAAACATGTATTGTAGTGTGGGAGGTCCTACATGCAGAGTATCTTAAAACTCCTTCAACACAAGAAGAGTGGTTAAAAATTTCAAAGGACTTTGAGAGTAGATGGAATTTTCCCCATTGTTTGGGCAGGTTAGACGGAAAACACATTAAAATTCAGTCTCCTGCACATAGTGGCTCTCTTTATTTTAACTACAAGAAAGACTTTAGTATAGTTTTACTAGCCGCTTGCGATAGTAAATATAGATTTACAATGGTGGATATTGAAGCATATGACTCTCAGAGCGATGGTGGTATTTTTCGAGATAGCTTATTTGGTTTTTTTTTTGGTGGCAGATGAAGCTTTTCTCCTCAAACAATATATTATGAGGCCCTATGTGGGAAAAAATTTATCAGTAAAGCCAAGAATATTTAATTATCGCTTGTCCCGAGCCAGGCAAGTTATTGAAAATACTTTTGGGATTATGGCCAATAGATGGAGAATTCTGCGAACAGATATAATTGCAAAAGTAGAAAATATAGATAATATTGTCAAAGCAGTTACAGTCTTACATAACTACTGTCAGATTGAAATGGCAAAAGATTATCAAAATATTTACTGCCCTCCAGGGTTTGTAGACTCAAATGACCAAAAAAATGGAAAATAGAGAGAAACACCAAACCTTCAATCTGTTGGGAGAATGTCAGCAAATTATTCAAGAACAATTCTTTATGATCTAAGAGATACTTTGGCTAATTACTGAGTGTCTCCAGTGGGAGCTGTTTCATGGCAATTGGAAAGAATAAACAGGGGTCTACTATTATTTCCAAATTCTCCGGACCAATTTCAATAAGGCAACAAAAACTAAATGGAACTGTCATTGTCAGTGTCAAAAATATTGGTCAGATGAATTTGAAATAGTGTTCATACATGTTTAGAAGCTTAAAAAACAATGAATGTATTTTGACATAAATTTAAATTTACATACTTGGTTTGTGTGCTTTCTTTTTTGATGTGAGTGTCAATTTATGTTTGTCAAAGCAACACTGTCGTAACTAATAAGTGAACTTTTTTTTGACTACCTTGTAACTTGTAACAAAGATTTATCAAAATACAAAAGTTTGTTATTAATTTTTACTAGATTTTTTTGTAAATTAATAGTAATTTTCTACAAAATAAAGTTTATATTAAAGTGGGTATCTACAAAAAAATATGCAGTAACAAAAATTTATTTGTCTTCCTCCAGGATGAGAAGCATTGCCCTTCTTCGTTGCTTTGACTCCTCTGGAGTCATTTCCTGGAGCCTTGTGTAAACAAAGTTTTATTTACATTTGAATCTTTTTTTTTCTTTGATAGAATCCATAATTTTTTTGGCTGTTTCCACCATTTCAACTATGGCCCCATCACCCCCATCTTTTTTCCTTTGACCTGCAAAATTTAAAAAAAAATGTTTAATTTTTTTTAACGTTTTATGAATGTGTCTGCTGGTGCCATTTATTTTAAATACCTTCATAAAAAAAATAAAACACTACACACTACACACTACTACGGGCTAAAATAGTGCTTTTTTATACAAGTGTTGTTTTAAAGAACAAGTGCAGTAAGTGAATTAACAACGCGAACATAAAAAAGCAGTTTAGCTGCAAGTTGTAAAAACTATTTCCTTTAATAACCATAAAAAATTTGAAAATTGGATCAAAACCTACAAAAAACTAAAACACTATATGTCCTTCTGTTGACCATTTAATTTTTTGACATTATTTGTATGTACAAAAATAATACAAATAAGGTTTTTGCACCCCTAAAAAATAACAAAATTAGCCAGCAAAGCAAATATTTTAACAATTAGCTGGCTGGGAGCTTCTTGAAGACATCATGAGGCTTTCAACTGTTGACCAAATGGAATTAGAACTTGACGGTCTTGAATCTGGCCCAGTTGCTGTGGAGACTGCCTGAACTTTTTTTTTGCCTCAATTTTTTTTTGGTTATTTTTTCCCCCTTCTTTTATCTTACTTTTTTTTTGCTTTCGTCAGAGATATTGCCATGTGTGCTAAAAAATTAAATAATGTTTAATAATATACATATATGACAAAAATACCAATGGTCTCAGGTCTGCTAAGCTACTCAAAAACTAATAATTTGTATCAAATTTGGCGCAAAAATTCTTTGCCACCAAGGGACCATTCATTTTTGGGGGGTGGCGGATTGCTGGGAAGGGGGTTGAATTATTAAAAAAATCAATTCAAGAATGATTTGTGTTTTTCACAACTATATTAAGCAGTAGCAGTAGCTTTTGCGATAAAATAAAAATATAACATGTTTTCAATTTCTTGGCTATAGCGAATAGAATATAAAACAGTTGTCTTAGGGTAATATTTTAACCTTTTAATACCCTTATTCAAGCCTCAGAATCAACCATTAAAAGATCAAAACATTTCAAGAGATAACTGGCTTTTATTCCATTCTCCATTCCCTATACCCGATTCAAAACTTGTCATCTTCAGGAAATGACTTTAATCTTTAAAAATATAAAAATCATTACTTAAGTTCTTTTCCTTGAGCACCTCGAATAAAAAAGCATTTTGTTGAAAAAGGTCCAATTAGACCCTGCTGCATCTCCTGATTTATTTTTGTTTTTTCTTTTTTTCTCTAGAAATCTATCTCTGAGGGCCCTCCATGCTTTTATTACTGTATCCACTAAACCAATAAAATTTACTATTATTTAAAAATACCACTGATCCTAACCAGAATTTGGTTAGAGACCTTTGTTTCAAAAGTCTTTCTAATGAGATTTTATAAATAAACAATACTGTCTATTTTTTGTTGAGCAATATATACCCACCATCACAACCTAATGTGTCTGCCATCTCTTTCCAGCAAAGCTCTTTTTTTTGCATTCTTGTAATCAATATGATGTCATATACAAAAGGATAATTCTGAATTATTTCTATCAATAGTCCAGGGTCGAATGTACGAGCATCTTCAATTTCTTCCACATCCTGGGAATCTTCCAGATTCTGGGAATCTTCTATATCTGGTAATTCATATATGTTCTGGGAATCTGGGAATCAAATATATCGAATACAAAATAAACTACCAAAAAAAAGAGACCAGACAACAGAATTGCTACCAACTCTCTATGGAGGTACAGTCGAAGTTGCAGAATCCAAAAAACTTGTCATTATTATTAAATAAAATGGTACAAGTTGGAGGCTACAATCAGCGTATTTTGGGTTATTTTCTTGGATGGACTACAATATATTTGTTTGGGGTTTTTAAATAGTTTGCCTCCATGGTATAAAAAGAAAGGGTAATTATTTATTAAACGGTTTTCTGCCATTTTTGTTTTTTTTAATTCTTTTTGGGGCACCTACCTAAGGGGCTTCAAATCGGTCTGCGCCGAATTTTTTTCTTTAATTTTTTTAGTGCAAAAAGGCATGCCGTGGCGTGGTTGTATTGGGTTTTTTGGTTGTTTTGGGTTAGTATAAAAAATAAAATAAAAAATTAAAAACAAATCGGCGCAAACGAATTTGGAGTCCTGGGGGACCCTAGTAGGCGTCCCCAAAAATAATTTTTCAAAAAAAAAAACAAAAATAGCAGAAAACCGTTTAAATAATTACCAAAGAAAGTAACCAAAGTACTTACCTTCATCATCCTCCAAAAACAAACAAAGCCCTTGTCAAAATGAAACGTCAAAACAGGCGGCGCCACAGTATGATATCACGTGGTAAAAACCGCGACCTTTCATTGGTCGAATATCTGAACGCGCTCTCGAGGTTGTCGGCGAAGATAAAGTTGGTTCATCTCGGCTTACCGTCGTACCGATAACGGCAAAAGCTTTATGAATGGTATTATGCCATTTCCATTGTTGATCTTCTACCGATAACAGTAACGTCACCGTTCGCCGATATAGTCCAGTTTATAAATCCAGGGTTAAATATTAGTGGAACGTCTCAACCGTTAACGTTACAGTGGACAAATGATGTTACTTCAACACATGAAACCTCAAAATGTTATGACATGAAAATTTCAGGTGACTATCCAGGTGCCAGAGAATTTTTGATGAGAAATGTAAGATCGATAAAAAATTTAGCCCTTCCGCGCCAAGTGGTTTCTTACGAAGATTTGAGACATCTTCCGCACATACAGGGACTTCCCATATCAAACATTAAATACCCTCCCATGCTATTAATTGGACAAGATAATTCCAAGCTTACTGTTCCACGAAAAGTAGTTGAGAGACCGGAAGACACACCAATGGCTACCAAGACTAATTTGGGATGGACTATACATGGAAAAGTTGACAACTCGACAAATCAACATTGTCTTACCTTTCACATCTGTAATAAAGAAATAGAAGATGACGAATTACACCAACTTGTTAAAAAATCGTTTACCTTTGATGCTTTTGGAACCTCATTGGAATCAAGAACCAAAGAAGACGAAAGAGCAGTTAACATAATGACAAACACGATAAAATATGTCAAGAATCGTTACGAAATTGGGCTGCTTTAGAAATCTGATGATATACAATTACCACCGAGCAAGAAAACAGCTAGTAAACGACAGCAAATAGTAGAAAAACAAATGACAAAAGATCCAATGTTTGCAGAAAAATATAATCAAAATATTCAAAAGTACCTAGATAAGGGCTATGCCAAAAAGCTAACATTTGAAGAAGCGTTGCAAGAAGGGACAAAAATTTCGTACATTCCACATTTTGGTGTAACAAATTCCAATAAACCAGAGAAAGTTAGACTTGTCTTTGACTGTGCAGCGAAATGCGAAGTTATAAGCTTAAATGATAATCTATTGGCTGGACCTGATCTCCTGGCTTCTTTAAATGGAGTGCTTTTAAGATTTAGAGAGGGAAAAATTGGATTTGCCGCCGGTAAATGTTTCACCAAGTTCGAATTAAGGAGGATGACCAAGGATCACAAAGGTTTTTATGGCGTGAAGGAAAGATCAATAAACCATATGACGTGTACCAAATGAATGTTATGATGTTTGGTGCTACGTGCTCAAAAACTTGCGCACAATTTGTAAAAAATGCTAATGCCAAATTAAAAGGAAAATCATTTAGAGTTATTGAGGCAATAGCACGAAAGTACTACGTCGATGATTACCTTGACAGCTGTCATACACCAGAAGAAGCCTTTAGAATAATATCCGAGGTACGAGAAATTCAAAAGCATGCAGGGTTTGATTTAGTTAGCTGGACCACATCTTCAAAAGATTTAACTAGACTAATGGAAATAGACGAAAATATGAAAAAAAATATTAACCTTGATTGCGACAATTCGATCCAACGAATTTTAGGAATGTTTTGGGGTGCTAAGAAAGACAAATTTATTTTTCAAGTTTCGACTAAATTTAATAATAGTGTTGCTGAAAGACCAACGAAACGACAAGTGCTTAGAATGGTGATGTCAATTTTTGACCCTTTGGGAAAAGTTGTGGATAGAAGACCTTAGATCGATACATAACCTTTGCATTCAGCTTCACATATTTTGTGACACCAGTAAAAAAGCATATGCATCAGTTGCTTATTTGTGAGTAAATAATGACGATAATGATATCAATGTGTCTCTAATTTTTGGAAAAGCCCGTGTAACCACAAATAAATCCTTGACGATTTCACGATTAGAACTCCAGGCAGCACTACTTGGAAGTAGAATGGAAAAAATGTTAAAAGAGGAACTTAATGTAAAAATTGACCAAACCTTTTATTGGACGGATTCTACGACGGTTTATCACTGAATTCACAACGATGCTAAAAAATTGGGACAATTTGAATCACATAGAATAGGGGAAATTCAAGAAATCGCCAAAGGAAGTCAGTGGAATTGGATTCCTTCCAAATTAAATCCAGCTGATTTGGCAATCAGAACATACGACGACACTGGAAAAAGTGATATCAATTTTGACTTTTGGATCAATGGACCACCATTTCTATACAAAGACAAATCAACCTGGCCAGAACCAAACTATTGTGGAAACAAAACCTACAACAGAAGTTTTGTTTGTTATAAAGAAAGCAGTTGAACTAGTAGATACCAAAAAATTTTCTAACTGGAGTGACCTTTTAGTTTCCGTCGCAAGACTTATAAAATTTTTAAGAATTTGGATTTCTTGAACTAAAGGCACCAATTTTGTTCCACATATGACATTTGAAGACTTGGAAAAAGCAAAATTTATCATAATAAAACAATGTCAAAAAGAAATTTTTATTGAGGAATACAAAAAATTAAAGGACAACACACCGATAAAAATTATTAGTGGAAGAAGAAACTTGGCTCCTACGTTATCACAATCTGCCAAAAATCCTATTATTTTACCAAAAAAACATCATACGACAAGACTCTATTTACAACACTTACATGAAAAGTTTGGTCATCAGGGGATTGAAACTGTTTTAAATGAATCAAGAAAAGATTTATGGATTTTGGATGGAAGATCCGAAGTTAAATCAGTCTTTAGTCGCTGCCAAAAATGTAGGCGAGAAAAATGCAAACCAACAAATCCAATCATGGGACAACTTCTTGTTGAAAGACTAACACCAAACGTTAAGACTTTTACTTATACTGGTATTGAATATTTCGGACCATTTCATGTTTCAGTTGGACGAAGACAAGAAAAAAGGTGGGGAGTGATTTTTACCTGCTTGACTGTTCGTGCAGTACATTTAGAAGTCGCCCACTCACTAACAACCGATTCAATGATAATGGCCTTAAGACGATTTATCAACAGAAGAAATGAACCTGTCAAAATATTTTCCGACAATGGCACAAGAACTAAGAAAAGCCATTAAAAATTTGGATAAGATTAAAATTCAAAGTAACCTAACGAGTAAAGGTATTGAATGGAGTTTAATTCCACCAGCTGCACCTCATATGGGTGGTGCTTGGGAACGCCTAATCAGAATCACAAAGACGTCTTTTTACTCACTTTTACAGACAGGAACTTAAAGATAAGCTTTTATCTATATTGTTTGTTGAGATTGAAAACATTTTAAATTCTCGGCCAATAACAAAAGTTTCTGTTGATCCTGACGATTATGAAGCACTTACACCAAATCATTTTATTGGAGGCAACTTGAATAACAGTGAAATGCGGACAGTGTTTGGTGACCAAGAAGACCTTAGAAGAAATTGGATAAAAATTCAATTTTTACCTAATCAATATTGGAAAATATGGGTCTAAAACTACCTATCAACTTTGACAAAACGACATAAATGGAACAACAACCAGGACTCTCTGAAAATTGACAGTAGAGTTCTCGTTCTGGAAGATAATATGCCTAGAAATTTATGGAAGCTTGGCAGAGTAATAGAAGTATTTCCAGGACCAGATGGGAAAATCCGAGTTGTTAAAATTAAAACGAAAGCTGGAATTTTAACACGAGCTGTCAGTAAATTAGCCCGAATAGAAACCTAGAACAAAAAAAATTATTATTTTAGTTTTAACAAGGGGGAAGAAATGTTGTTTATTGACGAAGTGTCCTTCTTTTTAATTTGTCGTTTGTTGACTTTTGTCATATTTTGATATTTTTGGTTATTTTCACTGAGTTTGATAGACAGGGTCAAAAAAAGTTTAAAAAATAAAAATCATTGTCAAAAAACCCAGACTCTAAATCCTGACAAAAACCCAGACATTCAACCCTAGACCACCAAAATCTTTTAAATATTGTGACCAATGCAAAGCAACTGCGCCGATTCAACAAAAATCAAACAATCTTCATCAAGTTCTTTGTCTCTCACTTTTTTGTTTAGGCCAAATTAAAGAAAACCCTCTTTAAGGCTGTCAAACCTTTTCCCAAAATGGTTTACAATTCCAAGAGCTACGTATCTCTTTTTTTTTGTATTTTTCGAGGAGATTATTTTTGGTTTTCTTATCTGTTCCCATAGAAAAGTGCTTCTTCGATCTGCATGATAGCTCTGCTGATATATCTGTACCCAATGTACTATCATCTTTTTCCCCCCCCCTCTAATATACTTTTTAAGGGGTGCCTCTCTATGCTAGAGTTCGAGGAACTACTAGTGTCTGAGGAGTAACGAACTTGAGGAACTGTCAGATTCGTCGTCACATATAATAATATGAAAAACGACGGGCTAATAATAATTTTTGAAGTAAACATATGGAGTTTTTTATTGAAACTAATATGGCGAGCATAAGTCAAAAACTATGCAAAGCTTAAGTTTTTATGAGTCATAAAAACAAATGTGAGTTTACAGAATAAACAAACCCATGTCAAAAAATATTAGGCAAACTTACTTGAATCACGACGCTTCCCTTTCCAGCTTCCTCATTCTTTTCTTTAGGTAATCCATTTGCTTTTCACGTTTTCTTTTGTTAGATTGTTTTAGCATTTTATTCATTTATTTGTCAGATTCGTCGTCACATATAATAATATGAAAAACGACGTGCTAATAATAATTTTTTAAGTAAATATATGGAGTTTTTATTGAGACTAATTTGGCGGGCATACGTCAGAAACTATGCAGGGTTCTTTAGGAAATCTATTTGCTTTTCACGTTTTTTTTTCGTTAGATTTGTTCTTTAAAAGCGTATTATCACAATTCGCGCGCGTAAATCTTTCGATGCCGTCTTCACTTGACGCGTGACAGTGCAAGAAGTATACTGATGTACATAGCAGAGATCAGGCAGGCTGCAGAGGCAGTATGTTTTTCTTATCTCTAAAACTTGCGTATAACTGCGAAGTATCACTACCAGGTATATCTAGTAGAATGTGACCAATCGAAGTATAAAAATGATCAAAGATTTTTTGTTAATTGTAGATATTGAGGTTAGAATTTATAAATGATAAATATTTCCATATGCGGACCTGATTTTTATTGGAAAAACATCGAATTCTAAAAAAATATATCATTCACGGGGTATAAGAGCATTAACTTGGCAAAAACTAAGCTAGGATCATAAGAACTATTACTACACAAATAAAAAACAAAAATTTATTTAAAATATATCTTCTTTTAATTCTTCACGGATATTAAAACGTCAAAAAAAACATTCAAATCTCTCTGTCCGTGCCTAAAACCAGCGTGATATGTTTTTCAGGATGAAACCTGATCTCTGCCTTTGCCTAAAGGCCCTGTATACAAGTTTTGTTAGTTATTGTCTTACCATAGGTAAGCAACTTGATTTGGCAGTTGTTAGTGAAATGTTGATAATTTTTTTGTGTGTTAGCAAACCATTGCAAAAGTCCATTTCATAAAATCGGTTTTACATGCAAATATGAAAAAAAAAACTAGAAAAAGAAGACATGAGTTGCCCACCTATGGTAAAAAAAACAACTGTCAAATGTATAGAGGGCCTCTACCTTTGCGTAAAACCAGCATGACATGCTAATCAGGATGAAACCTGAAATGTTTTAAGACAAGCGAAAACTAAATTACTCTAGCGTTTCTTTCCTCATAGAACAATGAAACAATACAAGTTCTTAGGCGCGAGTATTTTTATAGTTTCTTAAATAGTGGAAAAAGAGATAGAAAATATTATTCAGGTGCTCTAGGATAAACCCCCAAAATTGATCTGTAAACTATTTATAACGTTATTAGAGTTAAACCATGGAAAGCTATTTTTAAAATAAGTACAAGTATTGATAAACTGACCTTAATTGCACTTCCTTCGAGTGTTACATCATACTTTAATGCAGTTTAGGCAACATTTGCTTGGATAATAATAAAGATAAATTTGAAAATATGTACTTTTTGTTGTAAACCACAAGAGTTGTATTTAAATAAAGAATTATTGACCTAAAATTGTTTATATCTTTTTTTAAAGTTCAAGTTTCCTTGAATAAAATATTGTGTCATTATTAATTTAATATTATAAACTACTGATTTAATTATTGTTATTCTTCAAGATAACAATAGAATAGTTTATTCCAAGTATTGAATATAATGTATTGAAGAATAATATTGCATTAACTATATTTTTGAAGTAATAGGTCATTCTTAGAAACAGACCACATTTTTTTTTAAGTTACACTTTTTAAATTTCTGATTGCCAAAAATGCTAAAAATTTAACATTTATATACGTCAAAAAACGAGATTCTTAATTTCATCTCGTATGCTTGCTAGGGTGTAACATTCAAAATAATAAAGCGTTTCTACCAGTTCAATAATGAAATATGAATTTTTCGTTTGAACTTGCATTTTTTATGGTTATATATCTTACTTTTGATTACAGGTAACCTCTTCTCGTCTCAACTATACTCCAAATTCCGATATGGACTATGGTACGCTACTCTGTTACGGAGTGAATGGTATCGGCAAGCAAAAGGAACCCTGCGTCTTTCAAGTGGTTATTGCGGGTAAGTTTTATGGATCTAATAAATATTAAAGTAACACTCGTGGCATATCGGACAAAGCGTTTTTGTTTCTCACTTCATTACGACCAAGCCTCCAATGTCTAATGGAGAATCCAGACACCTACAGACCTGTTACCGTTAATACAGAATCCTGTACCTTTTAGCAGGTTATAAAGAAGAAACCTTTAAAAATATAAGGTCACTGTAAAATGACTCTTAAAAAGATGTAACGTTCGCAGCAGCACCGCCCCCAATTGGAGCATTTGATGGCTTAAAATTAGGGCCACGTAGTATAAAGCTCCAATTGGGGGTGGTGCTGCTGCAAACGTTAATCTTTTTAAGAGTCATTTTACAGTGGCCTTATATTTTTACAGGTTTCTTCTTTATAACCTGCTGAAAGGTACAGGATTCTGTATTAGCGGTATTCTGCATTTTTCAATTTTGATGTTTTTGTTTCTCAGCTTATTCGACAGGTGGCGCACACAGGTACTAGGTCCCCGCGGATTATAAATTTTTTTAAACAGAACAGAAGGTCGGTAAATAAACGGACCGACATTGGCAACGTCGGCGTTGGGTCGGCATGAAAAATAATTTTGATGGTTCGATGAAAGTCCGATGTAGTATCCTTACATCAGAATTGCGAATATACTGTGTCGGCCTTACGGTCTCAGGCAGAAATAATACCGGCGATTCAGTGCGAACGCGCCGCGCGCTCTATGTGCAACAGATGCCAAATAACCATATAACGCGAGTAACATTTTTCTCACCCTGTCCCATGCAAAATATCCACATACTTATACGCATGCATATTACTACTACGACGTCCGTTATTATAATTGTCCACTCATTTTTTATTTTTCGCACTGGGTTTTGGCATGTCGGCAAATGATCTGCGGCCGCACGTCGCCCGGCGGCCAAAAATGGTGATAGTCCGATGTCGGTTACTGACATCGTGACGATGTCGAGGGCTTCGGCGGCTGACGTACGTCCGACATCGACACGCAACCACTGTGTTTGCTGGGAATATTTATCTGTAGCTCGTAAACAGTCGTAGGTCCAATTTTACCACCAATAAAGTTAATAGATTTAAGCCTGTCTGTTACCCTTAGGACGTTCACTGGCGCTAATTAGAGCCGAAAAGCGACTACCTTTACCGTTAAAAAGCCAACCAACCAAACTTGGTGCGATTCTGTGGAAGATTTTTAGGTTAGGAAGTTTGTTTTGTTTAACCAAAATTTGTTGATTGTTGATTTGTACTGTATTTTTATGCGATTAGTAATGGTGTGGAGTTGATACCATTACACACAAATGCATATATTTCGGAAGCCCTATTTTTAACCTTTTGGAGTTATTTACGGTAAAGGTCAGGGTAACGAAATTTGCCGTTAAACTGTGTGACCAAAATCACTATAATATTCAAACGTCTGGCTCATATAACTTGGCCATCCCCAGTAAAAATTTTCAAAAAATTTTAATTACACCGCAATGCACCACTTTTGCACCGCTATGCACCAGCTTGCAAACATTTTGCACTCCCTCCGTCGAGAAACTGGAGCCATTTTTATGTGGGGGCCAAATGAAGGCTGCCCCACCCCCCCTCCCCGCCCCCCAATCGTCTTTTTATAAAAACAATTTTTGCACCGTATAGTAGATCTTTTGCACCGCAATGCACAGACATTAAAACCTTTTGCACTCCCTCCCTTCCTCCGCTATGGCAATTTAAATGAATATTAATTGGCCCCCTCAATCGTTTTTCCCAAAACATTTTTTTGTACCACATAATAGATCTTTTGCACCGCAATGCACCGCCATTAAAACCTTTTGCATCCCCTCCCTTCCTCCACTATGGCCATTGAAATGGATATTACTTGGCCCCCCTTCCCAATCATTTTTTGACAAAAAAAAAAATTTAATCGTATTGTAGATTTTTTGCACCGCAATGCATCACTTTTAAAACTTTTTGCCCCCTCCCAATCTGCTTTGTAGCCATTTAAATAGATATTACTATATAGATTTATTTTGCACCCCCTCCCTTCCATTGCATGCACCACCATTAAAACCTTCCTCCCCCAATCGTTTTTTTTTTTAATTTTTGCACCGTATAGTAGATCTTTTGAACCGCAATGCACCACCATTAAAACCTTTTGCACCCCCTTCAATCGTTTTTTTCCAAAAAAATCGTTTGCACCGCGATGCACCACCATTAAGACTTTTCCCCGCTATGGCCATTTAAATGGATATTACTTGGCCTCCCCAATCGCTTTTTCCAAAAAAATTGTTTGCACCGTATAGTAGATCTTTTTTTGCACCATTAAATGGATATAACTTCCCCCCCCCCCCCAATTGTTTTTTCCCAAAAAAATTTTTTGCCTCATATAATAAATCTTTTGCACCGCAATGCACCACCATTAAAACCTTTTGCACCCCCTCCTTTCCTCCGCTATGGCCATTGAAATGGATATTACTTGGCCCCCCTTCCCAATCATTTTTTGACAAAACAAAAATTTTAATCGTATTGTAGATCTTTTGCACCGCAATGCATCACTTTTAAAACTTTTTGCCCCCTCCCAATCTGCTTTGTAGCCATTTAAATAGATATTACTATATAGATTTATTTTGCACCCCCTCCCTTCCATTGCATGCACCACCATTAAAACCTTCTTCCCCCAATCGTTTTTTTTTTTTTAATTTTTGCACCGTATAGTAGATCTTTTGAACCGCAATGCACCACCATTAAAACCTTTTGCACCCCCTTCAATCGTTTTTTTCCAAAAAAATCGTTTGCACCGCGATGCACCACCATTAAGACTTTTCCCCGCTATGGCCATTTAAATGGATATTACTTGGCCTCCCCAATCGCTTTTTCCAAAAAAATTGTTTGCACCGTATAGTAGATCTTTTGCACCATTTTAAATTATGACAATTTTTTTAAACAGTTGATTCCAAATTAAAACGAGCTAGTTTTTTGACAATGACAGTGACATTTTCATTTAGTTTTCTTTTTTGAATGTCACGCCGCCATATTGAATTTCAATCCGAATAATTTGGAATAAACAGTACCTATATTGTCGTATTTTTAAAATGATTATTTTGCAGAATCTTGAGGAATGCCTTAATTTTATATTAGAATTATTGGATGCTGATTTATGGAACAGGCTTGAGCGGAGCAACAATTTTGGTAAAATTGTTGCTTGGGAAAGGTTTCTGGATTCTTCATTAGATCTTGGAGGTCTGGTCATAATGAATTTAAAAGAAAAATATGACCGACATGTATACCACTAAACCATTATTTTAGAATAAACTAAACCACTAAACTATTCTTGTTAAATAATCAAAATGGGTGGCTTTTGATTATAAATCATCATACGATAGGTCAAAAAATAGCTTACTTGATGGTCAGGTCCCACATAACCAACGACATTTAAAACATATGCCATACTAATTACTTTCAATCGCTTCGGAATTTTTAACAGAGCGCGTTTAATTTTAACTGTTTTTTCTGCAGGATTTATTTATTAATTTAAATAGCCATATCGAAGAAAGGGAGGAGGAGCAAAAGATTTACTATCCGGTGCAAAAATTCTTTCTATTTATACATCCATTTACATACCTATATGGGTGGAAGGGAGGAGGTGCAAAAGGTTTTAATGGTAGTGCATTGTTGTGCAAGAAATCTATATAGTAATATCTATTTAAATTGCTACGAAGCAGAGGAAGGGGTGCAAAAAGTTTTAATGGTGATGCATTGCGGTGCAAAAGATCTACAATACGGTGCAAAAATTTTTGGAAAAAAACGATTGGAGTCAAGGTAATGTCTACTATATGGTACGAAAAAAAGATGTGGAAGAAAACGATTGGGACGGGCCAAGTTATATCCATTTAAATGGCCATAGCGGAGGAAGGAAGGAAGGGGGTGCAAAAGGTTTTAATGGTGGTTCATTACGGTGCAAAAGATATACTATACGGTGCAAAAAAAAGTTTTGGAAAAAAACGATTGGGAGGGGCCAAGTTATATCCATTTTAATGGCCAAAGCGGCGGAAGGGAGGGGGTACAAAAGGTTTTAATGGTGGTGTATTGCTGTACAAAAGATCTACTCTACGGTGCGCAAAAAAAAATTGGAAAAAAACGATTAGGGGGAGGCAAGTTATATCCATTTAAATGACCATAGCGGAGGAAGGGAGGGGGACCAAAAGGTTTTAATGATGGTGCATTGCGGTACAATAGATCCTATTATACGGTGCAAAAAAAAAGATTTTTGGAAAAAAACGATTGGGGGCCAGCCTTCATTTGGCCCCCCGCCCCTCTACATAAAAATGGTTCCAGTTTCTCGGGGGAGGGGTTGCTAAACGTTTGCATGCTGGTGCATAGCGGTGCAAAAATGGTGCATTACGGTACAATTAAAATTTTTTTAAAATTTTTACTGGGTGGTGGCAAGTTATGTGACCCCAAACGTTTAGGTTTCGGTATAGCTAACACATTTTTAGCTTGTTCATACGTTTCGAACGACGCGACGCCCGGACGTACGCTGCTGCGCCCGCAACGTTACGTCTGACCCTACCTACATAACGAGTACAGTCAGCTGTTGTGTGTCTGAAATAGTGTTATTTTATAAGCGTTGGTTTGTGATTTTAAAGGCGCAGGTTTGTAAACACTATTTTTTATTAATCGGAAGAAGTTTTGTATTTTGTGCAAATTTATTAAACTTTAATTTTAAATTGCTAAATTGTGAACATGTTTTCGGCCAAGTATGCCATCATCAGATTTCAACAATCATTACCCCTGTTAGGACATAAATATTTAAAGAATAAATTTTTTAAATGTGTACATCCTAATTTTTAAAGTATTTGTAAAATCCAATGGCATACTTGGCGAATAACATGTTCACAATTTAACAGTTTAAAATTAATATTTAATAAATTTACACAAAATACAAAACTCCTTTTGATTTTAAATGTATGTGCACGCAAGCACTACTAGTTCACAACTAGTGGCTAAAATAATACTTTTTTTACAAGCGTTGGTTAAAATAACGAGCGCAGCGAGGTTTTTAAAAGCGCGAGTAAAAAACAGCACAGTTTAGCCGCAATTTGCTATCACTATTTTTTAATACCTTTATCAAAAAATCCAAGAAAATCAATAAAATACTTTTGAAAATCTCGAACGCAGAGCACTTCTTACAACACACCATCTTTACACAATAAATCAAGCTGGCTGGTAAATGAAATAACAATGGTTTCCATAGCGATGTGCCTTTTAATCGGTGACGTTCATTATTGCGACATTTTATTCTTTGACAGTTTGATATTTTGACGATGTTTTTAAATGATTTTCTCATAAATACTAGCTGAAAACTGGCGGAAATGGCTTTATATTTAGGCAAGACTAATTTAAATTTTTAAATATTACTATTGTCCGCCATTTCTCTTTAATTTTGAGTAAAAAACGGACAGAAATCTTTTTGCACCTGTGATAAAAAAAAAAGTTATTTTTGCATCGGGAACCAAAAAAGTCATGATTTTGTTTTTCCGCACGCTCGTAGGAAAATACATTTTTAACCTAAATTGATACGATAAATAATAAAGATCTCTGTAGATAGATATCCTCTTTTATATAGGATCAGAAAGTTTTTACCCTCGATCCGTAAAACAAATCGTTGCGGAATCACCCACTCAATATGCGAAAAACTTAAATTGGGTAACTTCAGAATTTAAATCTCCGATTTACCCTTACCTATACTTTAAATTTGGTTTGAATTTATCCTCCAAGATATGATTTTAAGTAAATACTTTGTTTCGTTTTAAAACAAACATTATGCAGTATTAATAAACTCCAGAATTTGTAGACATTTAAAGGCTCTAGACATAAAAAAAATTCATAAAACTGCTCGTTTCGTAAAACAAAAAGAAGCGAAACTAACACAACGACTGATTTCAAAACGTAAGTAAAAAAAGCACAGTTTATCCGCGACTTGTTGTTTTGTTGTTGTAACTGTATCAAAAAATTCTAAAAACTACGAAAAAACTTAAGTAAATCAAAGCGGACGTGGATGACACAACAATGTTTTTTTCTGATATTTGTTATTTTGTTGTATTTTCAACATGATTTTTTTGTGAATAAATAAAAAATACTTAACAAAGTTGCTTCATTTTTAGTTAACAATCATAACATTTTCTTTAATATTACTATTTTAAGCTTTTTTCTTGGAATTTGGGTGTAATAAATGGCTCCAGCAAGCACGTATAACCATCCATAAATCCCTAAATAAAAATTAAAAATATGTATATATTTTTTTTATTAAAAATGTAATTATCCATCTTTATGCAACTTTCTTCCCAACCCCGTACCTTCACCAAGAACTAATCAGCTCATCGCCTAAAGAGAAAGAATTTTTGTGCCAAATTTGATAAGAATCGGTATAGCGTGTCTCAGACAGACGCCATCCCAAAATTTTGTATTTATGTCTTTTTGCCCAGATAACTCATTTTTATTGAAAATAAAAAAAAAAACCTTTTTTTTGCCGATTCCAATAGCTTTCATACTATGTATGCATGGCGAAAAAGAATAGGATTTTTTTGCACCAGTGATAAAAAAAGGTAACCAAAAAAGCCATGGTTTGGTTATAGTCTAGTAAGTGGGTATTAAAAAAGGCCTTTGGCTTGCAAAAGGTGGGGAATAAACGATTTTGAAATATGTTATAGATGGATAGACTCTAATAAAAAAATCCAAGTTTTCGACCTTGGGGGCGGGGCGGCGATAGCGCCGCCATCCTGGATTATATGTGCAACAAACTCTTTTTTTAGCTTTATTATCTTAACAATTGGTTATGTGTAGAATAAAATTATCTACATTTTATCGATTTACACTTTTTTTGTATGTCTTATAGGTTAAAATTTACACAGATAGAAATATTAAGTTTATAAAAAAACTTCAAACTCCGAATAAAAACACACAGTATTTCAATTCAACAGTCAAAATTTAAGGAAATACCCTGGCATAGCATATTTACACACCATCACATACGACGGCACCACAGCAGTGTGCTAAAAAAGCTCACTGATTTGGGAACCCACGCCTATTATGCGCTCGAAGGCTGTTCAAGTGTGCTTTTTTCTTAACAGTCTTCACCTAGTTTTTCTCTTCTTCCAGATTGAAGCACGTGTTTGTTATGTAAAAGGAAGAATATGAAAAAAATATCAAGTTTCTCTTAAAGCCTGTGGATCCAGCGTGTAAGATTGTGTGGCTCTGGCTGGTAAACGAAAGGAAAAATAAAAAAAAGAAACAAAAAAAACAGCCGAAAAAAATAACCCCGGAAAAAAACCCTGGAAAAATTGATGTTCATTTATTAAAAAATAAGTTTAATTAAAACAAATATTATTTTGGGTTAGGTTGGGTGGGTTTAGGTTGGGCTGGGTGTGTCCAGCTTGAGTTGGGTTAGTTGTAATAATGTTATCTTAGGGGTTTTTTCCGTTTATTTTCCGGGATTTTTTTCCCGGTTTCTTTTGTTTTTTTTTGCGGTAGTTTTTTTCCCATAGATCCTTTGGCTGTTTAACTAAAAATAAGTTAAACAAATCGCATAGGTGCCTAATTTTATGGAAGGGTGTGTAAATATGCCCCCGGGTAATACATTTTATAGTTTTTTTGAAAGTTTGAGACAATGATGTGTATAAATAAAATATAGACAATGAAAGTCCGAAACACAGAGTTTATTTCATACATTTTATAGTGTTTTACTCATTTCCGCACCACCATGAGCTAGAGTAAATGACGCATTTTTTTTATGTGGTATTCCCAGTAGGCCAAATCTACGATTTGTTGATACTTGCAAATCTCTTCTTGGCTGGAAAGAGTCACTTTGAATTTGTAGACGATGAATTCTTTTTGTATCGTATTTATACAAGAATTTTCGTTCAGTATAAATCTCTGATCACCTTCAGATAATAATATGATTATTTTAGAGTGTCCGGGAAGATTTTTTTATTTTTCTTTGATTTCGTCTCGGAAGTCAACACCAAACAACTGCTAAGGTGCGGTTATAACATTCCCTACCATTACAAAAACCACACCTAATCGAACAATTTAATCCAGCTTTCCTACAGCTACATGCTCCTCCACACCCTTTCTTACAATTACAGGAAATAATTTTTAATAATCCGTCGGGGGCTGGTTTATCTGTCGTAGTCATGAGAAACAGAGCATTTTGCCTCCAATTTCCATCCCCACTCCCCTGCCACTGTTGAACTTGGTGATACGTTCGGAATGAATGGTATCATGCGACGCTCTTAGTTGGAGGCAAAGAAATTTCATATTTGTGTTCATGTAAAATTTTACCTGCTAGGTATACAAAAAAGTGTAAATACTTAAAATGTAAATAATTTTATTATCTTCATTTTTGCTATTGAATGTTTTCCGGTAGGAAAAACCGTAACGAAGATATAGTTAAAAAATGAGTTTATTGCACATTTAATCCAAGATGACGGCGCGGGCGGCGCCCCCCCAAGGTCGAAAACTTGGATTTTTTATTAGTGTCTATCCGTCTACAGCATGTTTATTCCCCACCTTTTGCAAGCCAAAAATCCCTACTGCCTGGACTATTATATGCAGACAGTTCTAATTTATTAGATATCGTTTAGTTCTAAACTCAGTCAAACATTATTGGCGAAGGCAGCTCTAAAGGGTAGCAGTAATCCTGTCGATTAGTATGCATGAGCTTTTGTCAGCGAAATGCGGCTGAATGGACTAATCAATCACCATTAAATGTTCGTGGGGTCCGCAACTGTTTTTATTAATCAAGACACTAATCTTTCCTGGCAACCACGCCGTGACGTGAATGACAAAATTTCTAAATTTCGGCTGGTATATTAACTTCGATGGCCGATTTGGGACGTCATTGTCAAATTATTGCCGATTGAGTTTTGCATAAGAAAATGCATGGGCTAAAAAGATTTCTTGCAACAAATTCTTTTCGCTTCTTTACTATTTTTTTTTTTTTTTGGTCTAAACTTGGAACCGTTGTTGGAATTTTTTCCATTTTCAGCTATATTGTGAATAATTGGTTTTCGAAATAAAAATGGATGATTTTTGTCAGTATAAAAAGTAAAGATGTTAAATGATACAACAACTAGCAAAACAGTGCAACCATTTCCTTCATTGGTGTCAATCTCAAGATATAAAAGTAAGATAAATATAAAAATTTTTTGTTAGGTTAATGTTTTTGTTTATTTCGTTACTGAGTACTTTTTTTAATTTTTATATTTTTTATTATATTAGATAACAGAATGCGAAATAAATTCCCAATGTCCATAGTGGAGTTAAATCTAAATAAAAAAGAAAACTATTGATTTTTGGCCTCCTCTACCAGTTCGACTTTCTACTTTAATAGCTGCTTGGCTATCTGAGAAGATTGTTATATCTTTGTTGAGATATTTTCTTCTCAGGTTTTCCCGCAGACAGGTCTCTATGGCATGTATTTCAGCTTGGAATAATGTGGTATGTTTCCACAGAGATGCAAGCCAATTTGATCTTGGGGCTACGCCATATACTCCCGCTCCTGATCCACTGTCCATCTTGGATCCGTCAGTATACCATACCAATTTTCCTGACTGGACTAGTGATTTCTCCGTCTTGTTTTCCCAGAATAGCTGGGTCTTAAACGGCTTGTTCGTATTGATTTTCGGAGTCATGATGTCACTCCTCATCTCTAGCAGCGAGTTGGTGGTACTCCGGTGTATTTTGTAAAGTTCTTTTTTTTCATATCCCAAATGATGGATGGAGTGTGTCTGAAGCCAGCCAGTTGTAGTAGGTAGTTGCCGCCAATTTCAGAATATAACTGTATCTGAAAAATATAGAGGACAGCCGCTTAGTCTCAAAACGGTTAGGTGTTCAGTTTTCCTAATTTCTGCCGCTACGCCATTGGTGTAAATCGTTAAAAAAAATTGTTTTTTTGATGCATTTTGATGATTTTCTAGCTAGTTTTAAAATAAAATAGGTTTAAAGCATTTTAAAATTTTTCAGTATTTAAATAAAAAAAATAATTTAGCAAAAAATAAGAAGGACTGAAGGCCCGCTTATTTTTTAAAGCTAAAATATCCATTTTTGACAAATACTAAGGTTCATTGCGATATTTAGTGGATGAGAAACATTAAAACGCCAATAAATAAAATCTATATGTTTGTGGCGGATTCATAATGTCGAAACTACTTTTTTTTGGGTTTTTCGCCACTAAGTTACGAATTTTTTTCAAAAATATGTTAAAGCCCACTGTGTAAATTCCTAAAGAAAAAAATTGTTCGTTTGTTAGTGGTTTTTAAATAAGATAAAAAATTTGCCTACACACACGCAAATCCTAACTAGAATCTAAGTACTTATCTGACGTTTCAGACAGATATTTAAAAAAAGAATCGAAAAAAAATTTTGGAAAGAATAAAGTCCTTTGATAACGGCAGTAGAATTTCTGCCAAAACGTGAGATAAGTACTTAGATTCTAGTTAGGATTTGCGTGTGTGTAGGCAAATTTTTTATCTTATTTAAAAACCTCTGACAAACGAACAATTTTTTTCTTTAGGAATTTACGCAATGGGTTTTAACATATTTTTGAAAAAATTTTCTTAAATGGCGAAAAACCCAAAAAAAGTAGTTTCGACTTTAAAACGCCAGTTTAATGTAATAAAGTAAGTGTCAGTTACCTAGCTAGGTAATTTTAAAATTATTAATAAATGGTGTTTGAAAATGAATTAGTCCACTTGTGGTTGTAGACGTGGAACTCTTGATTTCAAATCAATTATATTAATATTGGTACAAAAGCGAGTTGTTAAAACGTTTTTACGCCGTTTTCACACAACGTTTAGTCGCCTTTGGCAACGTTAAAACGTCGACATATTATTCTTTGGGAAGGTGACACATCATCCGGGCGCAAAGTACCGATTTCAAATTGAGTTTTCCGTGTGCAAAACCTCATTTTCTAAAGCAGTCGTATAAAATAGTAGTTTACATAACAAGCATGTTATGATGGTCATTGAACGCGAAAATGAAGTTTGAGACGCAAGCCGCAGAGTATTTTAATTTATCTGAGCGTGTAATTACCATAATATGCGAGTTAGTGTACTATACTTTGCCTACGACCAATGAAAAATGTCATAATAAACATCACAAATTATTAAAAATATCAAACGCAAACACTCTTAAGTCAACAACATTCATAACTTAAAATTTCATTGACGTTCTATCTAGAACGTCAAAACGAATAAGCTCATTAAAGGCGTTTTCATATATCTTTTTTTTTCTTAAAAATGCCTAATGTCAATTTAGCAGGATTTATTTTTGGTTAGGTACTGAAATTATATTGGATTTATTTTAATTTCATAAATATCTATTGTCTTAAAAATATAGAAAAATAATTGACATTTTTGCGTCAACTTGTGCTCTTATAAAATAAAGTTTCATCGCTTGTCTCGCCATCTTGTCGCTTACGTCTAAGCTTTATTATTATCCCAGGACCATAAATGAATCATTAAAATCGTGTTGAGATGGTCGTAAAATTAGAATTATTCGTTGGTCGTAGGTAAAAGCAATTACGCTTCAACTGAAAATGGTTAGATGGTTTTCATTTGGCTTTTAACATACAAAAACTGATGCAAAACGTCAAAAAATAACACGGGAAAAGAAAACTGACAAATTAAAAATACCTATTTTATGATATATTTGTATTAACAAAAATAAAGTGCGTCATGACCCTATGTTGTCCATTAGATAATTTTTTTTTGTTCATCCATTGTGCGCGTAAACCTGGGAAAATTTAATTTCGGTTCCATTAAATCTAACGGCGGGTCTTTTTATTTGGAATCATTCGGTTCCCTGCAAGATTTACACCCACTTAAAATAAAATGGAATTATATTTACTTACAATATTTCTGCAAAGTGGGGGAAAAAATTTAATTGGAAGGTTTGGGTAATTAGTTTTGAGTCAGACCTAAAAAATAACTTTAATTCATACCGTACCATAATGTACACATTACGTTGTTAGTCCGGGAAATGATACATCACATGACAAGGCCGGTTGAAACTAAAATTTAGTATTTTAACTAACTTTGGAACATTTTTTATTGATGCATAGGTATAAATAAACGTTAACAGTAAAAGCATTTTGAATTATTGCAAATATTTATGGGAGGAGCATCAGGTATATGTTCGGATTCTTTAGTTATCAATCCATCAAAAATCAAACTTTCTACTATATTTTCAATCTTCAGGGAATTCCCGCAGTTATTTGTCTTTTCTAAACTTAAAGACTGCTAATAAATTTAATATTTTCAATTTATTTTTACGACTAAATCCCTTCGCTCCAATTTTTACGGCAAACACAATCATTGTAATAGTGAGAACTTTAAAATTTTGACAGTAATTTAATGGAAATTTTTTAACTAAAATTTGAAACAATTATAAACCACATGAATTTTTTTGATATATTTATTTTATAAATAGAATATAAAACAGTATGATATAAAACGTTTAAAATTATAATTTTGGAACAATTTGTTTTATCAATTTCATCTAGAGATATTTGATTGGGCTTGTGAGTAAGTGTAAATAAAACGTTCCGTAACGCGCACAAAAGAATGAAGAATTCTAATTGTTGGCCATTTTCTGAAAAAGCTTTCTATTTGTTGCCGCTGCTTTTCTCACAATCGGAAATACTCACTTTGCTGCTTTTGCGATTGCGGAAATTCCAAAAGATTTGTGTATGGAAGATATGCTTTGAAAAGAACCCATATATAATAATTAGCAAATCTGTTTATTTTTAACTTTAATTTTTGTCTGTTTTATTCCTCGGCAGTACATAGGCTTTATTTTATTAAAATCTGTTGTCGGAAACATAACGTGGAAGTGGTGGGAAAGGGAGGGGTAGGTGAAGCGGGGTCATAGATGGAAAAGATAAGGGGTGGAAGTGGAGTGGTGAGGAGGAAGGAGGCCGTATTTACATTATAATACATAATTTAGAATTATTAATAAATGATGCTTGGAAATTAGTCCATCTGTGGTTGCGGACGTGGAAGTCTTAACTTGAAATAGATTATAATAATAAAAATATTATCCAGAGGGTATTTCAGTCGTAATCGCTTCGGCGACGATGTGGAAACGTTGCACGCGATTCTAGTCACAGGCGACGTTAAAATAACTCAAAAAATCTCCGCCAAATTGGTGCAAAAGCGAGTTGTTAGAACGTTTATCCGCCGTTTTCACGCAATGTTAAGTAACCTTTGGAAACGTCAAAACGTCGATAAATCATTCCTTGAGTAGGTTTATGTTTTTTGTGACTTGTGATAAATATTAAGACATAGAATACCGAAGTTTTTTGTCAATAGGACTACTATCAAGGTCAATTTGTGATCTCATATTACAAAAACATACCACTATTAAGCAGAACACTTGCGGTTTCGACGTCGCATGGTTGACGTCGATCATCATTTCTGATCCTTAATAGTTTATCACTACTTGATATTTTTCTTTCATTTCTTAAACCCAACAATACTTATCACAAAAAACCAAAACAGCTGATGTTAAGTCACAATTTCCCCTACTTCGTTTAAAACCGAAATCTTGAAAATGCGCTTTCTACGCACCGATGTCAAGGAATTTCAGATATAAGAACAAATATAATCGGATGTAATTTCTCAACCGCTGATCCAATTATGATAAAATTTGGTGTGGGGATGTAGATGAGTTACATTTTGATTAGTCGTTCATTTATTTCAGTACTGTTTGGTAAAAAAAATACTCGCATTTTCGCAAAAACGGGGCCGCCGTAGACTAGTGAACAACGTCTTAGCCTGCAGAACAGATATCGCAGGATCGGATCTCGACAAGTACACATTGATTCACACAACACCGAATGCGACTCGAGACGACGGCGACGGGCGGCCCCACTTCTCAGCAGCTCTACAGTCAACGTTGTGCACAGAATAACAACAAACGAGGTAGAAGTAGGGGAGACAGTTGACACTGCACCGAAAACTTTGCGAGACTCAAAGAAGGACCCTACCAAACTGGGCCGAGAAGACTAGCCGGTGACCAAAAAAAGGCGGTAGCACTTTCGGGTAGAAGGACCACTCCAAGGAATGCGTCTGAAGACTTCGACGGCGCCCTCGACCAGTGAAACCGGGAACTCGGCTTTACACCCCCACCTTTCGGAGGGGGTGTAAAGCCGGCCGTTCACTGCGTATACTTGCTATGCAGTCTAAAGATCCCTGCCCTCGACAAAAAGAAAGAAAATTTGCATCCTAAGGGGCACATATATCAGTCGGGGGTGCACTACTTCGCAAAAACATATGCTTTATTGTGAGGTATCAAATCAATTTAATATCAATTTTTTTGTATATAGGGGACCTAATCTCTATATCTCTAACTAAACTCAAAGTCAGGTAGTGTGAGACTCTTAAGCCCCATCCTCATGGCTTCGACGTGCTGAGAGTGACAATTCCTTCGACTCTCGCCGGTGGAGTCCGGCGACATTAACTGACTGTCGTTCATTGTCGTTGAGTGTCGCAAAACATTCACGGGAGTCTGCGATGTCTTCAGGGCCTTTATTCTTGAACTGAAGCCGGGAGGAAAACTTGCTAGGAAAGTGGGCGTGGTTTACAAAAAAGTGAGATGGAGATATGCCAATGGATAAAGGTGTGAAGAGGAAAATGATACTCCCGCAAGAGCATTCCCTTCCCACACTTTCAAAAATCAAAAATACAACCCCAGCAATACGTCAGCCTGACAGGCCTATTGTATCATTCCTCCCTTTATTGTAAGTAACCCTTTTGAAACAACTTATACCCTGGTCCAGGTTGTAGGTGACCAGAGGACGGACACTTAATATTTGGGGTGTAATAAAACGTACGTTCCACTTAGAGAGTAGTTAAAAATGACGCCAGCCAAATCTTCCACTTTAATACCTAAAGAGGAGCCGCAACTTAGTCAGGGCTAACGAAAATGACTTAATAAGCCTAGTTCTTCCTCTCAGAGACTACCTTAAGGGACCACCATCCAAATCTGTTACTCTGCACCAAAGGCCTCTCACCAAAGAGAACAAAAATAGTTGATGAGGTCAGTCCTCGACTACTCATTCTTTCGTCTTTATCCCAACTGGTGACACAGAAGACAGCCATAGTTACTGCCGCCTGTTATTATCATACTTGCAGATGCTGGATGTTGTCTGGAGTTTATTTTTTTTTAATTTTGCTTATAAAAGTCCAATTTACAAAATATAGTGACCCAATTTAATTTCACTGATATAATCTATTGATGGCCCGTTTGATATAGGCTCTATTTATAACGCCTAATACCCTATTTTGCCGTATTTGTAAACACTAATCCCGCAACAGGACCGCAAGACAAGGACCCGGTCCTTGAGGTCAGCATGCTCATAGAATATAATAGATCCCTTCCCAGAAAAATATCTGTTTCTTGCATGGAATTTTTGCTTTTTTATGGTTTTTATACGTAAAAGAAGATTTCCAAATAAACGTTTTTGGTATTTACTTGAGATCGTTAAAGATTTTTTTTGGTAAAAAATCATTTAAGTAATTAAAAAAGTAATCCACCAAGTAAAAGTAAACAAAACTATTGCACAGTAAATAATTGGAGACTTTGTGATGGTTTTGCATTTTTTTTATTTTGGACTATTCATTTCAAGTTTTTGCTACATAGTCCGAATTTTACTTCTGTTATTGCAATGTCTTTGTATTAAAATAGTCGTTAAAGATCATTATTAGACTCTTCATTTTTTGCAACTGATTTTGTTAAGTTATCAGGATTAGATAATTCAAGTTTTTAAAAGACAAGTCTCCGTAAAATCGTTTTTAAAAAAATTTGCAATTTGTATTAAATCTAATTATAACTAAAACTAAAAGTAACTAAAAAGGTTCAAAACACATGTTAATAAAATAAAAAGATTGGGAGAAATATTCCGTAGAATTGAAGACTCAGTAATATCTTCCGTACGCAACGAGATTCTGTCATCACACCCGTCAAAGAAGCAGTCATCGTTCGAAACATGGCATGAGCAAGTCAAAAATGTAGCGTATTTTGACTTTGTTTCGAACGAGTTACGTATACCGATACGGATGGGCGGAAATATTTACTTTAAGTATCTACTGTGAACAACCTTTTTACGTATGCTTTAGTCTGATTAATGCTTATAATCAACTGGGATCCGGTATTTTCTAAGTCCTTTTCATTTAGTTTGTAGAGTTCCTCCCATCTACACCCTTAACAGTGCTATTACCTGAAAAAATACAGAATACTTATAGTACCTTTACTTTTTCATTATAACTTGATTGTTATCGTTAAGGACAGACACACAGGAGGGGGTTTGGTTTTTAAACTCCCTTAGATATAGACCTAAAAATTAACTACTCTCTAAGACAATCATCCACTTAAAAATGTTGATCGTCCTTTCTTTTTCAAAAAAGTTTTGCCATTAATTTTTTTTCAAGAATCATTTTTCAGAAAATCAGCTTTTTCAAAATTTTTAATTGTGTTAAGAGAAAGATATTAATACTTTTGAAATTTTATCCTGTCCAACTTCTTAACCCCCCTCCCCCCAGAGTCAGTTTCTTGCTACGCCACTATTGTGACGTTAAATAAAAGCTAAAAAATCTGTCTCAGTCGCGTCGGCGCATCTTGCATAAATCTGTCGACTTCTTCGCTTGTTAATATCTTCGACTGGCTGGTTGTTGAGTTTCAGAAAAGCTAAAACTTTGGGAAATTTGTCCACGTTTCATTGACTATCAGCACGGATTTCAGCTTCGAGTATTTGACCCACAATATGAAACGATTTCTTTAACTAAAAATAACCATTAAAATCAGGATATTGATTTCTTGTAAATATTTTCAAAAATAATTATAAAATTAAACGTTATTTTTTAATTTAAAAATATTTATGTTTAATTCTTACCATGTCCAACAGGTAGGCCAGCATTATATTTTCATTCACTGTTTTTCTACATTAAAAGTTGTACGCCACTCGCTGAACAGGTCGTATTCTTTCTTGTACCGCTCCTGATTTAACGGGAATTAGATTTCCAGTTGCTTCTGTGCTTTTTTGTAGACAGAAAGTCAACAAATTGCATTGTTTCTGTTACAAACCAATTTAACAGTAAACTATAATCCAATTTTTTTGACGAGCTGACTGACGTGATTTTTGCCTCTCAAAACGTATTCCTTTTTTGTCAACAATTCGAATAACAAATTTTTTTTTTGAGAGTAAACTAGAGCTTCGAACTTCCATTGTTTTTATTTTTACTTTTTCACCCGTTTCGAATGCTTATATATCTGCAATCGTGATCAGGTGAATTCGAAACTCTAGTTTACTCTCAATTATAACATTGTCTACCACTCTTAAATATTTTGTTGTTGTCAGTTTGAAGTAACAGTTAAAACAATCAACGCTGTCGCAGTCTAAAACAATGTATCAAATAGAGATCCAAAAAAAAGACGTCGGTCCACTCATCAAAAAATTGGATTTGGATTTTTATAATACTGACACCTGTTTGAAAAGTGTCAAAATGTTAAGAGGCATTTTGCTATTTTGGTCTAGGAAACAGTTTTGCTGTTCCCCAGTGTACAGGGTGTCCCATTTGCGATGGGATTCAATTGGAAACTCCGTTGTTGTTGAAGATAGGGACATGCGGTTTTCGCATTACTCTTTTGAGCTTTAAAAAAATGGTATTATCAGATTTATGGCCCTTGTAGTTTTTGAGCTACAGGCGAAAGATAAAAAATGGTCGGCATTACCAATTGATTATGTCTCCTTTAATTTAGGAGATCATTACATGTCCGTGGCAACATTTTTAGAAAAACACCATGGTCTTTTCGAAATGTTATTCCAACGTCTCGTTTTGTAGATACCACGATCAGGATCAAAAAGTTAAATACGGACTAAAATGTTTTATTTCATATTTTAGTTTCTTTATAAGTTTGTTTGATAATAAAACATAATTTTTTTATTTTGAAGTTTCGATCACGAAAAAAATCATCTTCAGTGAATTTTTTTTATTTTGTTTTGAGACTATTTATGTACCAAGATATATTATCCGAACATATTGGGTGAATCGGGAAAAATCGGACAAATTATTTTTTGCTATAACTTTACCAATTTCAATAAAAAAAACTATATTGATTGATGCACTCCTTTTTTCAAACTTGTTTTTTTTTAGGTATAAGTGTTACTTTTCGACATACAAAACAAAGTATTTAGAAAAAATGGCAACATATAACAAAAAGGGGTTTATAAAAGGTAGACATTTGATTTTCTCCGCCATCTTAGATTTAAATATGGCGGCAAAGCAAAAGATTTATTTGTCTTATCAATAACGTTTTTTTATTGAAGTTGGTAAAGTTATAGCAAAAAATAAATTGTCGGATTTTTTTCGGTTCACCCGGTATATTCATATAATATATCTTGATTGGCCAGGTCTACTATATAGTAGTTAAATAATTTATTTCGGGATCAAAACTATAAAATAAAAAAAATTATATTCTGTTATCAAACAAACTTAAAAAGAAACTAAAATATAAAGTAAAACAATTTGGTCCGCATTTAACTTTTTGATGATGGTATCTACGAAAAGAAACGTCGGATTAAAATTTTTAGTAAACCATTGTACTTTTATAAAAATTTTCTCACAGACATGTTTTTACAGAACTCAATTATCTCTTAAATTAAGGGAGATATCACCATTTGGTATTTTCCCCATCCAAAATGGGACACCCGGTACTTAACCAAAAGACGATCATTTGGTTTTCAAGGATTTCGTTAATTTAAAACGTGGATCGGGTATTTCTTCTGTGCAAAATCTATTTTGTGACGATCACTTGCACGAGCAGGAGGTCCTATCCTTTATCCGAATCCCTTATAATCTTGAATAATGTCCCGTAATACGCAACGGGTCACTATCTTAGGGTCGAAGTTATACGTCTAAGATTTCGTTATCTATCTTACAAGCAAGTGGTTTTGTAGTAGGGTCGAGTGATCGGATTATTTCTTATGAGGTTTAAGTGAATCATGAAGTGCACGTGACTTGTTTCCTTAAATCTTGGAAGTTTTCCATAAGGTCGAAACATTTCTGTCATGTTAATCTCAAAATTAAGTCAGCCCTTAAGAGGGCGATTTACCACATTCCTTTACCTGAGAAATATTTAGTTCAAATTAAGCCTTTAGAAAAAAAAAAGCAATAATACCATAAAAAAAATTGTAAACCACTTTAAGGGGCTAAAAGGCAGGCATTACACTATAAAATTTTTTTGTCAAAGATCTTTTATAAAATATTTAGAACAATGTCTTTTATGATAGTACAGTAAAATTGTCATAAATAAGAGGGGTACCTCGAAAAAAATCCGGGGAGGCTAAAATTTTTATATATTGTTGAGGGAAGTCTAAAAGTAAGATCCCCAAGTTTGTGTTTTCCCCACTCCTCGGGAACCACCCGCCATTTTGAAAAAAATTTGTAACCGATTTTTCCCTATGTCTGTTGGTCGGAGGCGAAAAAGTCTGAGAGCAAAAATATTCAGCATTAAATTTTCAACATTTTTGTAGAAGTGCTCAACTTTCTGTTTCGATCAGTACAATCTCTGATCGTCTTCAGGTGCTAACTATAATCTATTCCTAAGGCTACGTTCTTATATACTATGGGAAATCAATCAGCCGTGAAGTTTAAGAAGTTGGCTCCGCCCAAGGAGGGGCTTCTAAATATTTGGAATTTCAACACTTGGTTTACTGAAAGCACCCTGATTCTGCCCAATAAAGGCAGCTTCAAGGAATTTTCGTTTCTTCCAGTGTGACTCCTTGTGCAAAACCTTTGCTTCTGTCCACTTCATTCGGTGCTGTTTTTACCATGCGTGTTCCGCGATTCCTCTGATTTCCTTGTTTCACCTCTTTGGGTATTCGTCTGATGTTCTTTAAGCCTAACAGATAGTGGTCTTTTTGTTTCACCTATGTATGATTCACCACACTCACTGTTTTACTAAGAAGGCTTCGAATTGTATTATTAGATTTAAAAGCTGTTTTAATATTAAAGTTGTTCGCTACTCTTCAAATTTTCTCTGATACTCCTTTAATGTATGGAATTTAAAGGAATGCATTTGCCTGTTTTTGGTCTTGTAATATCTGTCCTGTTTGCTGAAATTTAGAAATAGTATCTGTTATAAGTTTAAGGCTGTAACCATTCTGCTGCAGATCCTTCTTAATGTTTCTTATTTCGATTTCCAAGTCATGAGAACACATACAAAGTTCTTATTATGCCTCGTTTGGTTGTAGCAGAATGATTTGAACCTTGATTTAAATATTGTCCTGTGTGAGGGGGTTTACGATAGACTATTGTTCTGATGTCGCTTTCTACTTGTTTGACAAGTACATCAAGAAAAAGAATTTGAGAATTTTGCTCCAACTCCATTGTGAATTTAATGGTGGGTCTTATGTTATTTAGGTGGTGAAGAAGAAAAGTTGTTGGTCATTCCCGGTCCAGACAATAAAAGTATCATCAACATATCTTAGCCAGAGCTTAGGTTTATACGTTGCGGTATCAACCGCATATGATTCGAACCACTCCATGTAAATATTGGCCACCACCGGCGAAAGCGATGAACCCATTGGCAGACCGTCCTTCTGAGCATAAAACCTATCTTTCACCTGAAAATAGGAGTTATGTAGACAGCACTCCAAGAACTCCATCACTCCCTCCAGCGGCAGGCTTGTACGTTCACGAAGGGATTCGTCATCAATCAGTCTCTGTCTAATAATATCTAGCGATTCCTTTATCGGGACATTGGTGTATAGACTTTCGACATCAAAACTGACAAATCTATCCTCGGGTTCTAAAACAGAAGATTTAAGAATATTAACAAAATGGTTGGAATTTTCTACATATGAGGCGCTCTTGCCTGCAACAGGTTGAATAATTTTCAAAAGAAATTTGGACAGATTGTTTGTTGGAGAATTTCTGGAACTTGTGATTGGGCGTAAGGGCATTGCATCTTTGTGAATTTTGGGCAGTCCATATAGATGTGTGTGTAAGTTGAGACCTTGTGTTGTCCGGAATATATCTGGAATATTTTTTTAAAGTTCTATAAACCTTACTTTCGATTGATTGCGTTGGGTCTTTTGAGAGAAGTTTATAGTTTCCTTTGACAAGTACCTCTTCAACTTTCTGGTCATAGTCCATAGTTCATAGTCATTATCATGCAGTTAGTTTCCAAAAAAGTTTTAACGTATTTTGACCAACAAAAAGTGATTTTTTTTAAAAACTTTAAATAAGAAGTTGTAGATCTCGGAAAAATCTTATAAAAATATGTATATTGTTCACAATTAATTAAACAGTCTCTGAACTACAGCGACTGAACGTAGGTATCAAATTAAAGCTTGTAATGTGCGCTAGTAAAATGACCCGTTATATCGGCATCAAAATTGTCGAAAGTATCTGACAGACTGACATTTATACGTTAAACTGATTTTTCGTAACTTCAATGCCCCCTATCTTCTTAAAAACTAACTACATAGAGTTAAACCTTTAACAAAAAATATTGCAAATTTTATTCCAAAGATTTTTGTTTCTACACTTTTGTGCCTCAGACCAGCAGAATTAGAGAAAATCGTTTCCAAAGTTTTTTCAAAATTGCTCTCAGACTTTTTCGCCTCCGATCAATATAAATGGAGAAAAGTCGGTTACAAAGATTTTTCAAAATGGCGGATGGTTCCCGAGGAGTGGGGGAAACACAAACTTGAAAGGCTTTCTTTCAGACGCTCCGAAATATACCAAAAACTCAGCCTCCCAGGATGTCACATCAGATGACAATTTGATGATATTTCTTTTAATAAAACTGAAAGTGCTATTACACTGTCATCGATATTGTGTAAACGTGTTGTGAAATTGTTTATTTTTTAAAAAATAAAATTCAACAAAAAGTGCTTGATAATAGACACTTAAAGTTGGCAAGCTATTTTTGATTTCTTGTTGTTAGTATCTTCGATACGTTTGTAAAAGTGTCCTTAAAAAAAAAGGAGTAAGAGTCATGCTTACAACGTAGGACGTTACCAAACCAATTCCGCTCAGTTCCATTCCTTCCTTGTCGAAAAAAGTGAGAGGACAATAGAATGGAAAATACTTAGATGGTGTGAAACGCTAGCTGCGTACAGGGCGATTCACCATATTTTCCCGACTATATAACTCGTTTATTATTGAAGAAAGGAAAAATGTTTAAACGCAAAAGTTGCTTAGTTTTTTACAATTAAAAAAAAAAAATAATCAAAATTTTCAAAATGCCATTCAACATCAACTTTCTTACCTCAAATGAAACACCCTGTATATTTTTTAAAACCTCGATAGATCTTTTCTTTCTGATTCCAAAAATATACCATATGTAACCTTTGTCTTGAACGGTCATTGAACAAATTTAAAAAAATGTTGCCAAAAGAGAAAACAAAGAACCACCTAAACTATTTCGCCTTGGCTAACACATCGCCCTCATGGCAAATTATTTTTTATTTCACTTGAGAACCGCTAAAGATAAATCCTACAGGTGGTATATTTTTAAAATCAGGAAGAAAAAGTCTATCGAAGTTTGAAAAAACAGGGTGTTCAATTTAAAATAATAAAGTTTGGTTGAATTTTGTTAACATTTGTGAAGAACTAAGCAACTTTCGTATTTAACTATTTTTCTATCTCTAATAATAAATGAGCTATGTAGTTGGGAAAATATGATGAATCACCCCGTACGAATACTGCAAGGCTGGTCGTAGAGATAGGCGTCGCTGCTGTACGACGTATCCGTTTTAAGCATGCGCGCTGAGATTACGATTTTGATTAAGCTCTCTCTATTTGTGCAAGATCTAAAATAGTACCCCCCACAGGTCTAAATATTTACACCTGTGGGGAGTACTAAATTAAAAAACCAATTTTCAAAAAACACTTATCTATACAGAAATGGACACAAAGTTATTGATTATTTTATATACTTATTGCAAAATACCACTAAAAAACTGCTTTTTTCTCAAAATATACCATATTTTAGGGGAAAATGCCCTAAAACTATTTTTTTTTGCAGGTTTCAAAGTGGCAAATGGTGAATACGCCAAAAATTTGACACATAATAGCTTCGTTATTGAGGTTATAAAGTTGGTATTTTTTTAGACCATCTCCGGGGGTTGGTTAAAATTTATAGCCCCCAGAAAGGATTGTTTTGTGGCAATTGGTAATAAGCTCATTTATAATTTCCCTAAGTAACCATTTTTACAAGGATTAATTTATCTTATTTAATATCCCAAGTTGTTCATTAAACAACAAAACACATAAACATAAGTGAAGGTCACTGATTATGCACGAAAAATATGTATACCAACCAAAAAAACCCAAAACAACTATATATATATATATTTATTTATTTATTTACAAACTGAAATTAAATCATTGAGGTTATCTAAAATCTCAGTCAAGAAAACTTTCCTTACTCAAAGTCAACTCATTTCAAAGCTTCTCTTTTTAGATTCTTTTCGGTTGATCTAACTGATTTGGAAGTTTAACTTCTTGTTTTAATTGGCTTAGGAGCATATTCTTATTGGAAAGATTAACACGCCAGGACGAACCCGTATCAGGTGACTTATAATAAGTACCATGCGGAACGATGCCTATTTGTGAGTGATTCAGAGTTGGAAGTCAGATTATGCGATGGTGTTAAATGATATCTGGATTGAGGGTGACTAGTGAATCCACTGACGAGCCCACGCTGGTTACTCCGGGCCAAACATCGTTTAATTTTTTTCTCCTTTCGCTTTGGTCTTTTGTGTGTTCCTTGTGGGACACTCATTGAATTTTGAATTTTCGTTCTTTCCTCCCAAGATCTTTTGATCTTCTCTTTTTTAGTGGTTGCCATATTGTGCAAAATAGCAATTTTCGTTTTATGGAAATCATAGCCAAATGAGATTTTGGGTGCAAGACTAAAATTTCACTTCCAAATGCGCTACAGAGAGCTTTTTTAGAAAAAAAAACTTTATTTACAAAAAATAACTCCTAAATTAAGATTTGGCACATTGGGCTCTGTAGCGCAATTGGGAGACACATAATTAGTATGTGTGCAAAATTTCAGCACTCTAGCACTTTTTGCTTGGCCAGGATTTCCAGAATACGTCTGTCCTGGCTCTTAAGGAGATCTTAAAAAAGTGCCTGTAGAAAGTTTTAAGCGTTTTTTGACAGCTTCAAGAATAAGGGCGCAGAAAAATAAAAACTAAAAATAAATATTTCGTTTTTTTTTCGCCTATCTCCGGAACTACCCGGAATTTGTAAACTTTTTTTTTGGTTTTAAGCAAAGCGTCAAATTGCGCAACTTTGCCCTAATTTAAACTTTTTCATATATCCTACCGTTTGGTAGATCCCCATGGTGAGCATCAAATTTGGAATACTCTGTATACCGTAAAATGTTTCATCAAATATCTTTTATAAAAGATCTTTGACAAATAAATTTTATAGTGCAATAACGGCCTGTGAGTGAGTGAGCCATAATAAACCCATCCGCTGGTGATCGCAGTGGAAAGTATCAGATTGGCACACTCACTAATTTTTTTTGTTTTTTTATACTGGGAATGTCCATCCATTATAGGATCAATGCCCAGTTTCAGCCAAGTTTTTTACGAAGTTAAAAACAAACACAAAATATCCATGCACCTAGCCGGGATTCGAACCCGAAACCTTCCGTGCATCAGGCAGATACGCTGCCCACTGCGCTACAGCACACTGTGGAAAGATCCCATGTAAATCCCGGACATTTCGGAATAAACAAAATATTGTAATTTTAAAACCAAAACCATTGAATAGTATTCAGTAAAGTCCACTTTTATTTATTTTTATTTGTTTTATAGATAAAATGTCTACCAAATGTGATTATGTAGAAATTGCAATTTAGTATTACCAGTGTTAATTTTTTTTTCTCTCAATATCTAGAGTAATTCTTGTTAAATAAGCTTCTTTGAATTTTGGTCGTTTTTTTATCACAGTCCCTACAAATAGCATAAATTTAGTGACCTTATTCTTTCTAATAGGCACTTTATTTCAAATAAGCATAAAGTGGGTTGGGTATTCGAAAGGAAAAAAAAGTCATGTATTCACATATTGCGTAGTTCATAGTGATCATGTCTAATGTAAAGACCTGCCCCCCCCCCCCCCCCACACTCCCCCGCCTCGAGAAATAAGACTTTATACATGTATATATGTACCCCTTTTTTGTAGGGTGCAACCAACAGATAGATGTGCAGATTATGCGACGTAGACGACTTATTACTTATAGTAAAGCAATAAAATTAGGCACGTTTATATCTTGTAACGCGATATGTAGCGTATAATGTTATGTGGGTAACCAACTTTTATTTATTTTTATTTGTTTTATAGATAAAATGTCTACCAAATGTGATTATGTAGAAATTGCAATTTAGTATTACCAGTGTTAATTTTTTTTCTCTCAATATCTAGAGTAATTCTTGTTAAATAAGCTTTGAATTTTGGTCGTTTTTTTATCACAGTCCCTACAAATAGCATAAATTTAGTGACCTTATTCTTTCTAATAGGCACTTTATTTCAAATAAGCATAAAGTGGGTTGGGTATTCGAAAGGAAAAAAAAGTCATGTATTCACATATTGCGTAGTTCATAGTGATCATGTCTAATGTAAAGACCTGCCCCCCCCCCACTCCCCCGTTTCGAGAAATAAGACTTTATACATGTATATATGTACCCCTTTTTTGTAGGGTGCAACCAACAGATAGATGTGCAGATTATGCGACGTAGACGACTTATTACTTATAGTAAAGCAATAAAATTAGGCACGTTTATATCTTGTAACGCGATAATAGCGTAGGCACTTTATTTCAAATAAGCATAAAGTGGGTTGGGTATTCGAAAGGAAAAAAAAGTCATGTATTCACATATTGCTTAGTTCATAGTGATCATGTCTAATGTAAAGACCTGCCCCCCCCCCCACTCCCACGCCTCGAGAAATAAGACTTCATACATGTATATATGTACCCCTTTTTTGTAGGGTGCAACCAACAGATAGATGTGCAGATTATGCGACGTAGACGACTTATTACTTATAGTAAAGCAATAAAATTAGGCACGTTTATATCTTGTAACGCGATAATAGCGTAGCGTATAATGTTATGTGGGTAACCGACTTTTTCAGAAATTAACTGTTTATTGATTTTCTTAGAACTTTTTCGATCCTGGTTACCTCCTACGCATGTAACGAAACCTCGGTTCCCCCCAAATACTACGTAACGCTAGCACATTTGGTCAAGCAAAAATACAAATAAAAACAGTATTAAAAAAAAATACTACAGTTTATTTTTTAATGAAATTTTCTAAAAATCAAAAATTTGTCGGGAATACTTAAAACTTTTATAAAAAAAAGCAAACACACAGTTTCGTAAGACCAGTTTAACTCAACAGTTAAATTACTGTAGATATAGGATACTAGGGATTCTCTTTGTATGGTTTTACACATTAAATCTATCTATCCTAACTTTTTAACCGATGGACCATTTTTTACGAAACAAACTGTGTTAAGTTTAAAATCAACCAGGCTTATTATTTGTTATATTTTATGCAGCTATCTTTTATTGTATGTAAATATTACTTAATTTAAAAAAAAACGTTGTTTATTAAAATCGGTATACCTTAGAAACTACTAAAACGATTTTGGTGATTAATAACTTTTTTACCAAAAAAGAACAAGGCTTTTTATTTATTAAAGAAACAAGCATGAAAGCTGGGTAGTTTTTGATTTTGTCCGCCATCTTGGATTTCATAATGGCGGGTCAAACAATACATAAAGATAAAAGCCTTATCGATTACCTACACAACGCAGTTTATTTTACTAAAAGTGGTTTAGAATTTATTTAAAAAATTATTTTGTTTTTTAACTAGGAAAGACATATTTAAGTACATTCCAATGAAAATACCGAGTTAAAAAATTGTAGTTAAGCTTTATAAATATATCTGTATTTTAATTAATAAAATTCTGGCCGGTAGAACATATCATTTAGCAAGGACTCGCCATCTTATAATCCAAAATATTAAATATTTGAATAAAATACAGTAAAAGCTTTCCAAAAAAGTATAAAACATTAAAAACGGATAAAAAAATTTTATTACTGAATTTTATTTTGAAATGTCCGGGTTTCCCTATACCTCGCTCCACTGTGCGGCGGTCTACTCACTACTGAGTCAATCAACGTAAAAATAAAAGGTTCTCTAAGGTTTTAAGTAGGTAAAAAAACAAAATTTTAAACAATTTTTCACTCTTTCCATAATTAAATTGGAAAAAGGTTTAGAATTTTTATTTTATCTTTATTTGGCCAAATTTTTATCATATCCCAACATAAATTTTCTAATTCCTTTTAGAATGAATTATTATTCTACCCAAAGCAAACAATAACTTTCGAAATTTAATTTTCCCTTTTTCTTTTGGATTCATTTCCAATATCGAAAAAAACCTTTCGGCAATCATTTTTTGCCTGCTCCGTTTTAAATCTAAACAAAGATAAGGCTTTTAAGGTATATACAGACCCTCCATAGTTAATATTTATGAAATGGTTTTTGTGAAAAAAATATTTACTTGCTTGCGCATAATTTAGTTTAAACTCTTGCAGTGGGATTTACTAAAAGGGTTTAGCCTATTTTAGACAGTTCCTAAGTTTAAGTGAAATTGATGGTTTTAAGCATTTTATACCAACTTCCTGGAGTTTTGGACGTAGTTTAATTTATAAAAATAATTTTAATTATTTCTTTTAGTAAAAAATCATCTTAACACAACCTTTTGTTGAATTTAAGAAGAAAATTTTAATTTAAAAGAAGTTTTTTTTAACCCTAGGGGAGGATCTAAATGGTAAACACTGTGTTGAGCAAATTAAAATTAAAGTTATATGTCACTCTTATCAAAACTTACCATTGTTTATTGATTTTCGCGAATAATACTCACTGTCACAAAACCATTTCGAGATGTAATAATAAAATAAGGATTAGATTAACTTTGTATTTATTTCAGAGAGATTTTTATCTATCGAAAGTATGAGAAAACTTTACAAACACAAACCCATCGCAATCGAAAACCACAAATAAAAATATTTCATCAAAAGAGGTCGTGTAAACAAATGCGGCTACAAACAGAACTGAATCCAACTGATGCGTTCACAAGAGTCATGTTGTCTCAACGAACTGGACGGTGCCCGGTCCTCTGGTAGAACGTGAGAAAATGGCCATTAGCGAAGTACTGATGAAAACTGCAGCTTTGAGACTTGAGTGTGAGCTTTCAGTGGAGAGTTATGTTTGATGGTTAAGCTTTTAAATAAACTCAATGTTTTAATTTCAGTTTCTAAATAAATCAATAGGTACAGTTGTTTTGGATTTTTTTTATTGGAAACAGTTTTCGTGCATAATCAGTGACCTTCACTTGTTTTTGTTTTTCCTCCTGGTGCCCTGATAAATATAGTTTTTGTGCTGAATACGGGTTCAAAATATGACTTTTTCTGGACAAAATTGGAGGTGTTTTATGGATTAATGACCAACTTGGGATAATAAATAAAGTAAGTTAATTCTTGTAAAAACGGTTACTTAGGGAAATTATAAACGAATTAATTATCAATGGCCACAAAACAATTCTTCTGGCGAGGTAGAGGTGGTCTAAAAAATCACCAACTTTATAACCTCAAATACAGATAATGAAGCTATTTCGTGCCAAATTTTTGGCTTATTCACCATTTGCCATTTTGACACCTGTCAAAAAAATAGTTTTAAGACATTTTCTCCTAAAATATGGTATATTTTGACAAAAAAACAGTTTTTCAGTGAAATTTTGCAATAAAAATACAAAATAATCAAGAACTTTGTGTCTTTTCGCTATAAGTGAGTGTTTTTTGAAAATTGATTTTAAAATTTAATACGCCCCCAGCTGTAAATATTTAGACTTGAGGGAGTAATATTTTAGATCTTAGTAAATCCCACTGTTTGATTTTAAATTAAAATTTTAATTGGATTTAAGCTGTGGAAGGAAAATAAAAACGTGACCTTGTCAAAAAATATGTACATATTTTATATTTCTTGACCGTAAGAAGAACTGTACATACACACAAACTCAAAATAAAAAGATAGCAGTGGCGGTCCCAGGGGGAGCGATCGCCCCTCCACCTTTGCTCCAGAAACAAAGTAGACAACAAAGATGCTGGTGATAACCCTAAAGTCCTTGGATAAAAAAACGAGAAACTGCAGAAAGTTTTCCTTTAAAGACATTCTAGAATCTCTCCACAGTATTTTAGGACAGTTTGACCTTCAACAAGTTTTGTACAAAATCATTTTGGGCATAAAAATAGTAGTTTTAACAACTATTGGCTAAAATAATGGTTTTTTTTACAAGCGTTGGTTTAAATAACGAGCGCAGCGAGGTATTTAAAAACGCGAAGAAAAAGGAAAATACTTTTGAAAGTCTCGAACAAACAGCACTTCTCGCAACACGCCATCTTTACACTATAAATCAAGGTGGCTGGTAAATGAAATAACTATGGTTTCCATAGCGATTTGCCTTTTTACTCGGTGACGTTCATTCTTGCGACATTTTAATCTGACAGTTTGATATTTTGACGATGTTTTTAAATGATTTTTTTCGTAAATACTTGCTGAAATCTGAGGAAAATGGCTAAACGGAAACAAAACCTTTTTTTGCACCCGTGATCAAAAAAGAAAGTTTTTTTGCATCGGTAAAAAAAAAGCCATGCTTTAGTTATTTGCAGACAGTTACTAAAATCATGTTTTTGATGAAGGTATAAAAAAAAGTATTTTTTACATATTCATAACAAGTCAAAATCAAGGTAAAATTAACTAACGTCGTTTCTAAATACTATACTACTACTAGTAGTCAGAATTTGGAAACAATATTGGTCAGGAGTAGGCAAAAGCTTAAATTAAAACATACCTGATAACGTTTATAAGGCCATAAACAAGTGTGGCGATATTTTTCCGTTGATAAAAACATTCTTGGATATTTGCCAGTAAGTAATGCTTCGTCAAAAAGAAGCTTCTCATGTACCTAAAAACACTATGACCGAAATTCGTCTGAGGGGCTTGCGTTGCTGCATATCAACAGACAAACTGAAATTGAGCGAGTTATTGACCGGTTTGCCCAAAAAAACCGGAAATGATTTTTTTTTGAGATAGGCATCTTATGTTTGAGATATACAATATAAAAGGTAATGCTTTTTAGACCTCAAAAAAATAGTAGTTTTAACAACTAGTGGCTAAAATAGTGCTTTTTTACAAGCGTTGGTTTAAATAACGAGCGCAGCGACGTATTTAAAAACGCGAGTAAAAAAAAAGCACAGTTTAGCCGCGAGTTGTTAACACTATTTTTTTAATACCTTTATCAAAAAATCCAAGAAAAATAGGAAAATACTTTTAAAAATCTCGAACGAAGAGCACTTCTCGCAACACACCATCTTTACACTTTAAATCAAGGCGGCTGGTAAATGAAATAACAATGCGGTTTCCATAGCGATGTGCCTTGTTACTCGGTGACGTTCATTGTTGCGACATTTTAATCTTTGACAGTTTGAAATTTTGAAGATTTTTTTAAATGATTTTTTCGTAGATACTTGGTTTAAACCGGCAGAAATAACTTAATTTTTAGGCAAGAATAATTACATTTTCTCAATATCACTATATTTCGCTATTTCTCTTTAATTTTGGATAAAAAACGGACCGAAATCTTTTTTTACACCCGTGATAAAAAAAAAAGTTTTTTTGCATCGGTAATCAAAAAAGCCATGTTTAGTTATCTGCAGACAGTTACTAAAATCATGTTTTTGATGATGGTATAAAAAAAAGTATTTAGCTATTAGGTTTTGTTTCTATGTTTTTATAACTGAAAAAAATTATACGTTACTCAAGCGCGGATTTCAGGGAGATAGGGGGTTAGTTAACCCCCCCTCCTACCCTGGCTTTAATTTTTTTATGAAAACATTTAGATAATCGAAAATAGGGCATAAACTGCGCCGCTATAACACCTTTGATATTTACGGTATTAGTTTAATTTTCTGTTAAAAGTGGCATTTTTAGTGTCATTTTCTTAAAAATTTTCGCCTGCTACGCTTTGAAACCATTGATATATTCAGAATTTTATTTTGATTTTAAATCAAAAATATATATATAATACCGTTGATTTTTGACGCATTCAAACATTTTTTAAGATAAAAAATGTATGGAGTAAATGACTTAAAATCTGAGTACCTCCCCCCCTAGATTTGAAACCAAATCCAGGCTTGTAGTTACTAAGTTTTGTTGGCATATATTGATATGTTCCTTATAAAAGCTATGCTTTTATTCTAGTTTTTTTTCGTATCGAAACCGCCCCCCCCCCTTCCAAATCACTGGGACCGCCACTGAAGATACACATATCTGAAAACGGATATTTACATAGACACATAATATATAGGGTGGGCCAAAAAATTTGTCACTTTTTGAACGCTTTATAACTTTGCACCTAATCCGCCGATTTTTGAAATTTTTAGCTTTTTTTATAAAAAAAAGTCGAAACTTTACCGACGCGACTCAAAATTTGACGTATGTCAAAAATTCAATATGGCAGAGAGCTTTAAAAACTGAGTAAATTTCACCCCCCTGCGAAAAATTTGTGTGCGACCCTGGACTTAATTTTTTCAATGAAGCAAAAGCTCCGTACTTTCTTCGCCTACCGAGATATCACTTATCCCAACTGGTTATAAAATGAAGAAGTTGTACAAATTTTAAATCAGGAATATTTAAACCAAAAATTGTAATGTCTGTAGGAAGGTGCACTGTTTAAGGCTAACATAACTAAAATTTTAGTCATGTTGATAATACCAGACATTAGTTCTTGCTGGCTTAAAATATGACGTATGCCAAAAATCCAAGATGGCAGAGAGCATTAAAAAATTGGCAAATTTCACCTCTCTGCGAAAAAAAGTTATAAACATTTTAAATCAGGAGTATGTAGGAAGTTGCACTATTCAAGGCTAGCATAACTTGCGACCTAGTCCTCAAATTTTCAGAATTTTAGGCTCTTTGATAAATCGAGACATAAATATTCGACTGAGACAAAAGTTTTTGTGAAAACAATACTGCCCCATTGACAAAAGCCAAATCCAGGGACGCACACAAATTTTTCTCAGGGGGTGAAATTTACCCATTTTTTAAAGCTCTCCGCCATCTCGAATTTTTGACATATGTCAAATTTTGATCCAGATTAGCAAGAACTCATATCTTGTCCTATCAAAAAGCCTAAAATTTTCGAAAGTCGAAAGTTATGCTAGCCCTAAACAGTGCACCTTCCTACAGACATTATAATTTTTGGTCTTATAACTCCTGATCTAAAATTTGTATAACTTTTTTGTCTTGTAACCAATTTAGATAAGTGGTACCTCAGTAGGCAAAGAAGGTATTTGCCTCATTGATAAAAATCAAGTCCAGGGTAGCACACACATTTTTTGCAGGGGGGGTGAAATTTACCAATTTTTAAAGCTTTGCGATATCTTGTATTTTTGACAATGTTAAATTTTTAGTCGCGTTAATAAAGTTTCATCTTTTGTCTATAAAAACAGCTAAAAATTTTGAAAATCGGCCGATTGGGTCCAAAGTTATAGGACTTTCCAAAAATGATAATAAATTTTTTGGCCCACCCTATATTTACACTTTCATTGGTTTTTATTTAAATAGTGTTTTTTATTCCTTTTATTTAAAAAACACGATTTCAGTAAGGGTTCGCAAATAACCAACGATCATCCATTTTTTACTCATATAAGAAGAAAAAAAAATTAAAAAAAAACTACCAGACTGCTATTTCTAAATCGGATTTACTAAGCAAAATAGAGAAATATTTTGCAGTCGCATGTCTCCAATTGAGTTCCTTAGTGTGACTATATGTATGCGATTGCAAAACGTTTCTCTATTCTGTAGACTTAACCCGATTTACAACAGTCGGGTAGCTTTATATACTCAATTTTTTTTGGGTCACATATTATAAAGCTTTAACCTCACCCCGTAACCTCACTCAGTAGTCTATGACACTCGGCACTTTCAGCTTTTCAGTGACACCACTTATATTAAAATCGGTTCAGCCGTTTGCTCTCTATTGTGGCACATTCAGTGGGTTCCAAAAGTCTGGCTTAATGGATTTTTTAAGAAAACTATGGTTTTAAGAAAAAAACTTAAATAGGATCATTTTAGGAATAAAATCAGTTTTGAAAAATGCAAAGCCTTATATACAGGGTATCCCAAAAATAAAATTTGATACCAACTTATCTTTATTTAAAGCGGACACTCTGTAAATTATCTCATTTTCTGAATCCTTAAAAGCTCTTCAAAAATACCAAACGCTTTGGGTCTATTCTTTATCTTCTTCAAGATATTCAAGTTTAAATTTGTGTCTCGTCCTGTAAAGTTCAGGTTTCCGGTCTAGTAACGTAAATAGCCATTACATCTCGTGGTTAAACTTGTCTTTTAAAATAACCCGCTGCGCTTGCTTTTTAAACCAACCCTTGTAAAAGAAAACACTATTTTAGCCGCTATTTGTAAAATTATTATTTATTTAACAAGTTCGGAAAGTGATACTTTTCCGCACGAGATTGCAGTCAAGGGCGGAAAAGACACTTTTCGCACGTGTCAGGTACAAAATTTTTCCTACTTGCGTAAAAACCGTCTAGACAACATTATATTTTAATTTTTAGGTATTAAAATAGCAAAAAAATTTTTTTTTGCATTTTCTCTACATTTGAGTAAAAAAATATATCTAAAAAGTCGAATTGATCCTAAAAAATCGGTAAAAAAAAAGCGTGCGTAAAAGTATTTTTTAGAAATAGAAGTTTTAACAATTATTGGCTAAAATAGTACTTTTTTTACAAGCGTTGGTTTAAATAAGGAACGCAGCGAGATATTTAAAAACGTGAGTAAAAAAAGTACAGTTTAGCTGCGAGTTGTTAACACTATTTTTTTAATACATTTATCAAAAAATCCAAGAAAAAGGAAAATACTTTTGAAAATCTCGAACAAACAGCACTTCTCGCAACACACCATCTTTACACTATAAATCAAGGCGGCTGGTAAATGAAATAACAATGGTTTCCATAGCGATGTGCCGTTTTACTCGGTGACATTCTTTGTTGCAACATTTTAATCTTTGACGATGACGGACGGAAATCTGTTATTGCATCCGTGATCAAAAAAAATTTTTTTTTTTCGTCGGTAACCAAAAAAACCACTTAGTTTTCTATAGACAGTTACTAAAATCATGTTTTTGATGAAGGTATAAAAAAAATTATTTTCCGCACGCCGTGCGAGAAAGACACAGAGTAAATCTATTCCCGCAGGGTGTGCGAGAAATGCAACTTCTCGCACGCTAGTATTTGGATTTGGCAAATATTAAGAGTTTTGGGCCCTCACATTTGTCTAGATATGCAGATGCCGTGTGCTAATGTTTTTAAAGTATGTTTTTCACTGTGGGACACGATAACTCAAAAGTGACTAAAGCGAATTTTATATTTGAAACAAAAATTATTATTATTATTGGAAAAAGAAAGCGATGAACTTAAAGTAACTCAATCAAAATTCGGATAAAATATAGTTGGTGTACGCAATATATAGTCTCAAATTTTATTTTGGGGAAAGTTCAGGGCTTGAGCCCCTAAACCCCCGCACCCTCCCTGCCACTGGTTAATAAATATTAGATTCAAAAAAATCAAAGCAATTTTTTTTCGCAAATTATTAATACCAGACGATAAAATAAATGTTATTGACAAAGTCGTGTCGCATGGATGTGGCAGTATCTCCTTGGTTTTCCTGTTCCAATATTGGATATTTGGCAACTTTCCAGTCACTAATCTTTATACGCCACCTCGCCGGCCAAAAGATAAATTGCACTGATGGTGTGGTTAGTTGGGCTTTATTTTTTCAACAAGACAAATACTATGGTTAAAGCATATGAACTATAATTAATTCTTTTAATAAACCTAATATACTGTTAGACGTCTGCATTTACGAAAAATCGTCCTAAAGGGCCCCACACACCTCGTTCTTCTCTGCCATTTTTAATTCTCGGTTAATACTGTTCGGGTAAAACTGCCACAAAACAGAGGTGTGTGGGCAGGAACGTCGGTTTTCCACGTCGTTCCAAAATTTCAGGCAAGGCTCAGTGGCGGTTCCTCCATAGGATAGGAGAAGTAATAATAAAATGTCTGATTTATATTATTCTTTATAATGTTTCCGAAACTTCTTATTATTATCAGCACTGATTTCATTATATCACCGCGTCAAAATTAGATACGTATTTATAATTTAACACAGCCAGATCTCTTTCCGTCTCGCGCGCTCTCATTGCCGCGTCCGGCGTCCGTCTATTTAAGGCCACAAAAACGGCATAGATTTGACGACACTGCTTTGCTATTTTTTTGAAAGATCAAGAATAGGTGGCACCACTAATGCCATTTCGAGTGGGATCGTGCAGTGTTCAGAACAGTAACTAAATATAGGTAGGTATTCATAATATTCCATGAAAGTATAATAAACAGCTTATGCCTGACTCATCTTGATCCAGAATTTCTTGACAGATCTCCCATCTAGTTTGGCAGGTCTTAATTTCAGGTTATAAGACTGGAACACAACTGTAGGCTAATGATGCTAATGATAATAAGGCTACGCCCCACTCGATGCTCGCATAAAGTACCCAGCGACGGCCTCAAAAAACGCAAATTTCTACGTTTTTTTTATCACAATGACTACTTGATTCACTAGCCATTGCGTTTCATGCTTCATGGATTACAATCTCTCGAAATTGAAAAATAATAGCAAATTTCCGTATTATTTTTATCACTTGACATGTGTCAATTTATTGGCCGAATGTTCCATTAGACAAGTGGACAGTGGCTATGCGGAACCTGAATTCCAATACTCCAATCGAACTCACTCAGTTTCCCTGAGCCTACCAAATTACGTGACCTTGACGTTTCATAATTCCGGCAGAATCTCGCTTATAAAGAAAAAAACTATAACTTTTTTGTTATCAGATAATAGGATTTATAAAAATCTACAACCGTATCTAAAGGATTTTTCAAAATTTGGTGTATTTTTTTCAAAAAATAAAAAAATCCTAGATTTGACAACACTGCTTTGTTGTTTTTGAGCCAATCTTTACCGGGCAGAATAACGGAAACGAGAAAACGGAATCTGTTGAAATTTGGCAGGAATGTTTCTTTTTGAATTCCTCTCAACCGTATCCAGACAGTTCTTTGCTGGACTCTCTCATTCCTGAAATAAAAAAAACGGCTATTATTAGTCAAAAATCATACCTGGCTTTTTCTTTAGCCTTGTCGATAATATAGAAATCTGTACCAACAATTTATGGATTTTTTCATTTTTGGAAAAAATATACCATATTTTCAAAAATCCTTTGGATACGGTTGTAGATTTTTATAAATCCTATTATCTGATAACAAAAAAGTTATAGTTTTTTCTTTATAAGCGAGATTCTGCCGGAATTCTAAAACGCTAGGGTCACTTAATTTAGTAGGCCCAAGGAAACTGAAGTGAGTTCGATTGGAGTATTGGAATTCAGGTTCCGCATAGCCACCGGCCACTTGTCTAAGGCCAATAAATTGACGCATGTCCAAGTGATAAAAATAATATGGAAATTTGTTATTTCTCTGATGTTGAGTAATGATTTTTCTTTCGATTATTTTTAATTTCGAGATATTGCAATCCATGAAGCACGAAGCTGAGCATCAAAATCATTTATAGAAGCATTAGTAAATGATTACTTTCCTAATAAGTTATACTTTTCCTTACACGGTGTTCGCACCGTGTTCTGAACATTGCACGATCTCACTCGAAATAGCATTAGTGATGCCACCTATTGTTCATCTTTCTAAAAAATAGTAAAGCACTGTTGTCAAATCTATGCCGTTTTTGTGGCCTTAACGCATTTCCTGCTCTCGCCGCCGAATGAAATGAATCTCTGCTTGATGACGCGGAACAGTCGATGAAGTAGGTGGAGCCTAGCAGGATATCTGTATATTTTCAGTAGGCGAATACTGGGGGATATCGTAAATTTCAATAGAGAAAGGCGCACACATTTGCTGTGCTACAGTCCGCTTGCTTTACCTTGTTGCTGTGGCTTATTATACTTTTTCTGTTGTATTATTTTAACAATTTTTATAATGAACATTTTCACGGTAGAGTACTTAAAAAATAATTTTAGCTCTTTGAGTATGAAGCAAAAAATTGATATACATCCAATAATACATGCCGGTAGACCTAAACCCGAAGTTCACTTAGCGCAAACCACTAATGGCCAATCTAGAGACTTCAACAGAAAATTTACGTACAACGTACAAAAAAAATTCACCTCCTCTTCATAGATCACGAGCCGCCACTGGCGAGGCTTGATTTTTGTCGGCTATTGTTCTAATTGTTTTTGCAGTGGCGTTGCTAGCATTTTTCTATTTGTGCTCTTTGGGTTTGCGTACAATGTGTTACATATTACAAAAACACAACTTTAAGCAGAAGACTTGGTGTTTTCGATAAATATTCCTAATACTTCATAGTTTACTCCTACTTGGTATTTTTCTTCCCTTTCCTAAAAACAAAAAAAAGTTATAACCAAAAGATGAATCCAAGCACAGAGTGTAGTCACCGGTGATATCTTGCGGAGATTGTTGCTTTCGGTTGCTTACAGTTGAGAAATATGAAGGTTCAGTTGGGATGGACCCCGCACCCGGTTTTTTTCGTTCGAATTCGCTATAAGGGGGATATATAACTAAAAAAATGTAAAATTATAAAAGTTTTTCTATATCTAGTTCCTGAGATATAAACGATCAAAGTTGGAAAAAAGGCTGTTTTTGGGTAGGTTTTATCAATAATGATGATGTCATTTATGAGCGTTTATTAGGTAATATACAGGGGCTAGTCAAAAACTGATATTTTTATACTTCTACTAGTACCGAATTTTGAATACCAACACCATTTCACATTTTATGATACTTCTACATACATATCCCTCTACAACATACCATAATTATAGCGAATTCCACCAAAAAAAAACCTTCCGATATAATCCTGTATAATAGGGTGCGGGGTTCTTTAAGTACATTTTACAAAACAACTAGTATTTCTAATTTCTTTGAACAACAATAAAAAAATGTGGAAGTATCAGATAACTTGAGAATCGCTTTTAATATTAGCTGGACAAATGGCCTTTATCTCCCCCAATCAAAAGTATTCGGATCACTGGAGAGTATGGTTATAAGTGGTGAATAGGAATAACCGTAGATTGTAGGGGGAGTCGTTTCGGCTCTTTTAGCCGCACGACACTCCTTCCTGTGCAGAAATTTTGTGCATGACTTTTCATCTTAGTACGTGTCCAGGAATTTAAGGCTTCCCCCAGAGGAAGTTATTTCCTTGGGGGATCCTTGGCCTACTTCTTGGGTAGATGGCACTACCCCTTCGAGGTGCTTAAACCTCTTCCAGAGTTAGGCGGGGCATTCACAGAGTAAGTGTTCTACGGTTTCTGTTACGGTTTCGCAAAATCTTGTCTTCTGGGTGCTTCTTCTTGACTGTCGGGGAGGTGTAGGGAGCAAAATTCTACCAGGAAGCGAATTAGGGAGTAGTCAAATCAAGTGATATACCGAGGAAATGCAGCGTTTTCCTAGTTCAATGTACGAGAACTTGGCCAGGGAGTAGAATAATCCTTTAAAATTCAGGGGCTGTCGTTTCGGCTCTTTTAGTTTCACAGCACTCTTTCCTGTGCAGAAATTTTGTGCATGACTTTTCATCTAAGTACGTGTCCAGGCATTTAAGGCTTCCCCCAGAGGAAGTTATTTCCTTGGAGGATCCTTGGCCGACTTCTTGGGTAGATGGCACTACCCCCTCGAGGTGCTTAAACCTCTTTCAGAGTTAGGCGGGGTATTCATAGAGTAAGTGTTCTACGGTCTCTGATACGGTTTACAAAATCTGCAGTGGTCAACTTTTGCTCTTTCTATTACCTTTAGGTGATTTTACCGGACAGTGTCCGATGAGCAGTGCGACGACTATTCTGATGTCTTTTCTGTTCATGTTTATGAGTTTTTCTGTTCTTTTTTTATGTGGTAATGGATCTTTTTGTCTGTCTTAGTCCTGGGTGCTTATTCTTGAAAGTAAGAGAAGGCAGTACTCCCGGCGACCATACTTGGGAGTGAAAAAAAAGTAATAAATCAAAATTAATAACGAGTTTTAAAGGTTTATTCTGCTCCCTGGCTGAGTTCTCTCAGGAAGATTTTGCTCCCTACACTTTCCCAACAATGAAGAATAAGCACCAAGGAGTGTGTCTCCAGGGCTTTGCATTTGGTCCTCTTCCCAATTGATGAGTTCTTTTAGAACGTGGCTTTTCATGAGTTTACAGTAGGGCTCTGAGCCATAGTAAGGCGTTTCAACACCTTGCGTTTTGCGAGGGTATCTGCTTCCTTGTTGCCCACTATGACTCGGTTTCCAGGCACCTATATCTAGATTAACCTGGCTGTGGGTTTCGAGCGCTTTTATGCCCATTTGCATCAAAGAGTTAAAACCAGATTTAAATTTAAGACGCCGATTTTCATTTGCACCGTATTTTAAAAGCGAAAAGCGAATTTGAATCCTAAAAACAGTTCTTTGACTTAAACAGATAAACCGCACATCAAAAATTAACAAAATTTTGCGCAGCGGAGGCTTCTGGTATCCCTCACAGACCATTTGCCTGGTTTTTCAAAAAAAAATATATATAACTTATTTTTATTTAGTTTTTTCAAATAATCGATGATTTTTACCGTGAACTAAACATTTTTAGGATATGTGAAATTATGTGAAAAACTTAAAATTATGCAAAATCCGTGTAATGGTTCCGTGATAATGCTTTAAACTTTTACCGTACAAATTTGATTAACAGTTTTTTAGATTAAGTAATTGGAAGAAGCGCATTTTTCATTCAAATTCACCCTTAAGGGTCGTTAAACCCGGTTTGGCTAACACCTCATTCGGCAAGGCTTAAAAATTCTTAAATCCAGATTCAGCATAAAACTTGTTTCCCATTGGTCAGATTTTTGACGGAAAATGTCAAATTCAATCAGCTGTTGTTTTGTTTTCATATTTATTAAGTGCGTTGGTGAAGAAACAGAAGTGCCCAATGATCTATCATGATCAGGTGTTGTGGAGGGCAAACAAACGATTTTCCAAAAGACGCAACGTTAATTTCAAGGAAGCAGCTAAAGTTACGACAGTCGTATCTGAGTTACGAAAGTCGTTTTTGGGATTGGGTTGCTTTTTCTGTGTTGTGTAGGGTTTACTGGGCTTGTGTTGTGTTGGGTGGAGCTGGTTTTCTTGTAAAAATGTAAAAAACGGGTTTTTCGCGACTGTCGTAATTTTAGCCAAGGTATAATTTAAAGTGATTTTCCTATTGGTGAAAATGCTTTTTTATTTTAGTTTGTTCGTTTTGTAAAGTGGATAAAATAAGTTTAATCGCTGATTTTTTTGAAGAAAGTAAAAAAACCGGTAAAAAGTCAATGACCTGGTTTTCGTTTTTATTGTTTTTTTTTCGTTTTTTAAGGATTTATAAGAAAATAACTCATGTTATTTGTTTTCACCATAAATGGGCTTTCAGTTGAGGCGGATAATTATGCATTCACACTAGCTTCCAGTGTTGCCAGAGTGTCTGCGTCTTAAAGTTAAATCTGACCTGATGCAAACAAATTTACTTAAATCCGGATTCAAAATTAAATCAGAAAAGAAAAGATGTGTTTTCTTTTGGGGCTTTAGTTCATCTTGGAATATGATAGAATCTTGGCCCCTTAAGGAAGATATCCTAAAAATTAATAGTCAAGTTGTGACTGCTGGTGACAAGTCCTCTGTTGATATGGTAAAAAAGTTTTGACGGAACTGCTTCATTCCTTTTAAAGATTAGTGGCCGGTTTAACGCTGCACTTGTTATGTTGTGATCGAAATATCGGGCGTCAATGTTAAAGTCAGTAATCTTGACGCAAAACTGGTGAGATTAAGTCGGCCTGTGGCCAAAAGGGAATCGATGTCCGTCGAGCTAGGTCGTTTCCTTAAACAGCAAATAGACAGACAGTCCATTAGAAACTTGGGTGAAATGCATTTCGGAGGGGGGAGGTCAAGGATAAATATTAAAAAAACTTAATTTTAAGGAACAATGTGACTATAATTGATACCACGAAACAGGTGCTTACAAGCGCGGACATGAGCTCAAATGTAAAAGAGAAATTTAAATTTGGTCAATACATCGCAGGCAAATTTTTTTAAGAAGATAACACTTAAAATGCAATTTTTTACTTAAAATTAAACTAAAATCGAAAATATTAATAACATTTTGGGAATTTGAGTTGTTTATTTACCCTAATTTGTTTGTAAAAATGCTAAAATGCGCCACAGGCAAAAATTTTTTCAAAAATGACATTTAAAATGCCCTTTTTGACACCAAATCGCAAAATGTTTCGATAAAATTACAATAAAAATACTTTTTTGATAAAAAATCGTAAAAATGAAAGGTGTTGTTGCGCTGCAGGCGAAAAATATTTACAAGCTATGATTTTTGTTAAAAATTAGAGTCCAGCCTCTTGCATTTTATTTCCTGTATATTTTATTTCTGCTGTTATTTGATGGTGCCAATTGTAACAAAGGTTCTCAGGGGGGGGGAAGTGTTAACTCCAACCCCCTCGTTGCACCACTGATTAATCGTAGAATATAAGAGTCTCTTAGGTGCCAGGCAAATCTAAATATGTGTCCGAAAATTTTAAGTCCCCCTAATGTCTCCAAAACCAAAAGAGGCACAGATGTAAAATTTCACATACCTAGATAGTTTTAAAAAAAAATTCTTTTTGAATGCTGATCGTGCCGCGATCCAGTAAAAGGGCGGAGGCAAATTAAAATGGGGCTGGTCCTTGTGTTTTCAAAAATACCTTATATGATATCGGACACAGCGTTTTTGTCATTACGACCAGGTATCCAATGTCTAATGGAGAATCCAGATCCAAACAGCATAACTCTGTCCCAAGGATGTCCAGTGGAGAGTTTTCTGGACAATGCAGTAGTCCATTGGACAACCAAATCTGTAGAAAATTTTGTCCAAGGCATATCCATCGGATAATACAATTGTCAAAACGTTGGATAGCTCTTGGACATTTCAAAAAAGTCCAAAAGTTTCAATATTTTGACTATTGTACCGCTATACTCAATCCATTGGTTATCCAGTGGAATGAAAAAAATTAATAATTATATTGTATATCATTTGGTCTAATTTTCTTACCACACTGGATGTACTTATTTGTTCTAATAGATATCCAGTGGACAGTTTTGTCAAAAGCGGCGATATTTTCAATATTTAAGTATATAGGTATCTATATTTGAACCACTCCAAATTCATAAGTCTGATTGTCGATCCTTGCGGATGGAGTTCCTAGCAAAGGAAGGATATTAAAATACTAAAATACTAATTAGTCCAAAATAATGAAAAATACTTACTTAAATCATTAGGCTAGATATGACAGAAATGTTATTAACAAAGAAGAAGTTAAAAAACCTCCAAATCAGTTACTTCAACCGAAAAGAAACTAAAAAACAAAAGATCAAAAGATCTTGGGTGGAAATAACGAAAATTAAAACTTGGATGAGCATCCCACAAGGAACACACAAAAGATCAAAGCGAAAAGAGAAATGATTATGTTTCGCCCTGGGTAACCAGCGTGGGCTCATCAGTAGTTTCACTGGTCACCCTCCACTATACATCACTAAACACCATCATACACTTTGATTTCCAACCTTGAACCACTCACAAATAGGCATCGTTCCGCACTGGTACTTACTTATCCAAGTTACCTGATACGAATTCGTCCTGGCGTGTTAATATTAATAAGTTTGCATCCTCTTTCGCTCTCCTAGGAGTCTGCCAGTGCATCGTTAGCCCATTTAATGAGTCGACTTTCCAACTGTCTCCTTGATATACCTAAGAGTGGTTCCGGCCCCACCGGCCGTATTTAATATATTATACTATTCTTTTAAGAAGATATATACATATCGAACCTATTGTATTGATTATTAAACTATTTAATATGCTTTCTATATCGTCCTTAAGACTTGCGAGTTTTCTTCATTTTCAAAAAATTCGGTGTAACTGGTTACCCATCAGCATTTTTGAACGGAATGGGCTAAAAAAATTTAATTAACAAATAGGCTGAATAAATGCCCTATTAAAGCGTTAATAGTCCATCAAAATTGGTGATACCGTAGGCACAATCGAAATACGTTACTTACGGAGGCTTAACGGGGCCCGCTCGGTTATTTTTTTCAAGCAAGGTTTTTATTTTTTTTTTGTGAAAGTGAATCTGCAAAAAGAGGAATTGTTGTTTCCTTTTCTATTCTATTTACATTGGCAGTTTGTATGCGAGCCAAAGAATACGGTTACGGTAATTCGTGTTTGTGGTTTAAAAATTCTTTAGCATCTCAATCACGTTAATACGGTAAGCAAATCAGGTGACGATAAATTATTGGTCTATTGACTCTCTATTGAATAGGCTGTTTTTCCTCTGGTATGTAAAAACCTTGCCCGGTCCTTAACATTAAAGTCTGTTTTAGACTCTGGCGGTAAATGCAAGGATGGAATTACATGCCGCATTAGTAGGCTTCGTCCACAGTTTTTCGAATAGTTTTTAAAATGTCAAGTGCATACTCTAAACCTATAAAGCGTTTCAGATGGCAAACCATTATCTTTGGCCAGCTTGATCTCTATGGTGTAAAAACGATGAAGCAGAGGATCACTGGGACACTATGGGACTTAACACTTAGGCATAGTTTTCCAATTGTCCTTATTATAAAAATCTAAAAAATTACTGTAATAGTTCAAGAAAGACCAAAAACACACAAAACTAAAAATCCTCAATAAAAAGATCGCATCAAAAGAACGAAAAGACACATGAGCTTCGAGACCGAGTCCCCAGAGACGCTGTATCTTGTTTTTGCGATGCCCTTAGTAAGAGTTTTCTTCAAGTCCGTAGGTATATGCTTTGTGGATTTTACCTAGAAGTTGAAGCTACACAGACAACCATGCACACCTATCGAATTTAAAACTAAAAGTTCGTAATCCGCGGAGACGTGGCACCTGTAGGCGCCATCTGTCGAATAAACTGAAAAAAATGCAGGAGACCATAAAAACAGAAATCTGCACTTTTCAGCAAGTAATAGAGAGAAAACTGCAAAATATAAGGTAACATGACTCCTAAAAATAGGTAACATTCGCAGCAGCACCATGTTTTTTGTTACACTCATTTTACTTTACTTAAATATTTTATGGATAATAAAAATGAATCTGATTTTGATTCGTATTTTTTAACAACCTTAGTGGGATTATTTTGATTTCAACTCTGAAATAAGACAAAGATCACCGTGGAAAAAACAACCAACCCAAAAAATAATGCCTGAATTATGTATTTTAGAGTAATATGCCTTCCTTTTTATAGATGGTTGTAATTTTAAGAAACCCAGTCTTTTCGGATGTGCTAAGTAACCTTTTCGGGATAGTAAGAACTTTTTAAATAACTTATTGAACAAAAGAGTAAACGTTTTCTTTAAAAACTTCTGGGGCATTTATTATTTAGATCAGAGCACTTCGATCAATTCAATCTGGATAGTTCGGTTTTTCAAAGTGGGCGAAAGATAAATCTATCTTTTGTTAATTTCTGGATCTGGAGCAAAAGGTCAAAATTTTATTATTTATTTTTATTGAGCATAAATGTGTGAAAAAAATTGGCCACAGTTTTAAAAACTAGCAAAGGAACGCAATTATACCCACCAAAACATAAGTGTAACCAAAGAATATTACTCTACCGTAGAGTGGGGCTATTTCACACTTTTTTGCATTTCTTTGATTATATCTCGGAAACACCTGCAAATTATTTTTCTCTAAAAACTAATTTTGGTAGGAGACCCCAATTTGTTTTTCAAAGAGCTGTCCAAAATTACCCCCTACGGTGGGGATATTTGGGAAACCGTGGAAATACAACGAATTATATTTTATAACCGCTTTTGGAGTTATTGTAGACGAGAAAAATGTTTTGCTTTTGGGTTTGTTCGAAAAAATTCTTGTTCTTAGGCACAAAATTATATTTTTAAGAAAAATTAGACAATAAATATATGAACATATTTGAATTATATTTCTATCTGAAAACAGTAGATAGAAAAAAATCTAAACTATTTAAATTTTGCAAAATGAAAAACATTGGCTACCAGAAACTCACTAAACCCCAAACTAATTGTCTTGTGTAAAGTAGCCCCAGTTTACGAAATGTTGGTTAATGGCAGTACATGAATGATACGACATATCCACAGTACCAACACATGTAACAATTTGCTAGCATGTTTATACCAGTGTAGAATGAAAAGATTGACCATTATATTTTTTAATCAATTTTTTGACAGGTTTTTGCAAATTTGTCACAATTCAAGAGCCGTTGCAATACTTTCCGGCGAACTGATACAAGTCCCCACGATAACACCTAACAAAATTGCAGCTCTCAGCCGGCAAGTTTCTGCAGTATTGTCAGCTTTATCTGAAAAAACACGATATCCAAAATAACCCCGCGTTTCTAAAATAGCCCATTTTACGGTATATTTTTTGCGGTAACCCAACAGGTGAACGTTTAAGTATAGTTCATAATTTTACTGGTACCCTGTATTCATGATCGTCGTAGTTTTTGCAATAACATCTGTTAATGTGTTGTAACTTTCACTGAGTAAAATTTTGTTCTGTTCAGAACTTTCAACTGGTGTTATTTAAGCTGCCTGATGTATACTCCAAATAACAAAAAAAGAGAAAAAAAATAAAAAAAATAATGGTAAAAGACAACGTCATTTCGGATTCAGATCAATCGATATTTTTGCGCCTGTGCATTTTCGTTTAGTCATAAGAGTTGAAATTTCCCAACTTTTCTTATTGCAAAAACTATTGCAATTGCAAATTCAAGGTAAAATAACCCTATTAAATACTCCTGTTTTAAATAGTGTTTTTTAACTTTATTATGATTGATGATGATGATTCATTTGTGAGTGTGTCAGTCTGGCACAATTGTTTGTTGCTAGAGAATATTCAACCCCTTAAAGAGGCTCGCAACTTGCTTTGGTGAAGCATCTTTCAGCTCCAGTCTGTGGATCTATGGTTTACCGAAAATACGTTGACGTTGACGTGCAATGGCCGGACATTCACACAGCACATGTCTGACCGTCTCGTCCTCCTCCATTCAGAGCTTACATTCGGTGTCCTCAACTAGACCCATTTTGTGCAATTGTAATTTCAGCCTGCAGTATCTGGTTTATAGATCAACCATTGTCCGGATCTGCTGCCTGGTGAGCTCAATGAGTTTCCCGGCCCACTTCCTGCAGGACTCTGCAATGAACTCTTTGGAATGTGCCGGTCCCGGCAATTCTCTCCATTATTCGTCTCTTATGATTACAACTAACACTAAAATTAAAACAAACACTGTGACTATGCCAATTATAAACCATACTTTAGACTTCATTAGGAAAATTCTATCATATTTTACCTGCTACCCTGCACTTGTTGTTTTTGCTTTTTCGACAAAAAACAAAAATGTGTGGCTATTTTCCATTGAAAGAGCAATTTTAATCCAAGAAAAAACACTTTTATTCGACCTTCTTTTTTAAAATTTAAAACCTTTCCATTTAAAAAATAGAAAAAAAACTTTGAATAAGAGTTTTGTAAAGTAGAACCGTCAAAACCACAGGTTCTACAAAGTTAGAATTTTCGAAGCTCCGAAGCGCCTACTGAAATACGAAAAATTGAGTCTAGTGGCTTGGAACGGCTACTGACGTCACAGTTCGAATAATTTCTCCATCGGTGCAAGTGGTGAAAAAAATTAACAGAGCCCCGGATGCACACAACGTGTTTCTTGCTCTCCGCCGAAATAATCAGGGTAAAGAAGTTCACCGATTTTTTGAGCCTCCGGCTCCACCGACATTACTAACAATCCAAGCAATCTTTATCGTGCGTTCCAAACAGTTTGGGTTTTATTTATTTCCATTTATCTGTTGAAGATAAATCTTATTAGAGCAAATGGCTTGGGGTGGCTTCCTGGATTTAATTTTGAAGTTGCTACTTGTTAGACTCTTCTGTTTTTCCAACATAGTCTTCTGTTTTTGTCAAATTAAATTTTTGCAAAACACATTCTATAGTATGTTTTTTTTTATTGTAATTAATAAATATTAAAAATATACGCTCAACAGCATCTTTGTCAAATTACAGTTAAATAGTTTTTTAATTGGTTGATTTTGAGTTCGCTGTTTCTAACATTTAAAAAATATCGTAATTGAACAAAATACATAAAAATGGCACATTACATTCCAAAACTATTTAACCTCTTGTGAAATAAATTTCATGAAAATTGATCAAGCCCATTCGATTTATTAAAATGTGCAATTTTATCACTGATTTTTATTTTACTTCCTAATTTTTTCTTTTACTACCAAAAATATCATTTTACCCCCTAAATTTTATTTTAGTCCCCAAAGTCGCAACTTCGTCCATCAAATAAGGGACTAAAATGAGTTTTTACTGCAAATAAAAGTGATAATGTTTATCCCGACGAGAAAAGTTTGTACAATTTGCCGGGGGTAAAAAGACACTTTTGTCACGTGGTTTATATACTATTTTTTGCACTTTTAAGATTTGTCTTGCTTTTTCTTTAAATAAATTGTTGATGCAATACTTTTTGCATGCAGTCTTTATTGCGTGCAATATTTACGAATTTTATTTTTACTCCCTATGTACTAAAGCTGCCATTTTATAAGATTTTATTTAACTTGCAATGTATCTATGTAACGAACTAGATATGTTTGTTCGAGTGGAATTTTGCAACTTAATTAATTAATTAATAAATTAAATTTGGCATGCTTATATAGTTACGGTGACAACACAAGAATATAGTATGATCAAATTAACAGCTGCCCCTACTCGAAGGAAGTGGAGGGGGATACAGTTGAAGTACTCCCGATTTCGTTGGTGCGTTGGGCACTTGGGGATAGAGATAACGAATTTCTAATCAGATTTTGAAAATTCAATATGGCGGATTCAAGACGGACGATTTTTGGTCATCTTTTGCTAACCAATTTTAAATAACTTATACATACCGCTTGCCTGTATTTTTAGTTCCGGTGATACAATATATTGTGTCACTATTAGCCTCCCACCTACGAGGGGAGTGGTGGCGGGAAAACACCTAAGTTTGTCCGATTTCAACCAAAATTGGTATGCGGGGGCTTTAGGAAATAAGGAATACGAATTTTTGATCAGATTTTTAAAGTTCAACATGGCGGATTCAAGATAGACGATTTTCGGTTTGCTACCGCATTGCGTTTATAGTTCCGGTGAAAATACAATGAAATGGTATTCTCAGGTACCCACCTCCCTTTAACGAGGGAAGTAAAGAGGAAAAAAGATTTAGTTTTTAATCAAAATTGGCATACAGGGGTTTTTCACGAGAGGGATTATGAATTTTTGATCAGATTTGAAAATTTCAATACGGCGGATTCAAAATGAACGATTAAGGTTACAAATCTAAAACTTAAGACTGTGTGTTCAAATTTGGTATGCGTTTATAGTTCCGGCGACAATACAACAATATGGTATTATTAGGTACACACTTCCCTCTAACGAGGGAAGTGAAAGGGGAAAAGATTTAGTTTGTTCGATTTAAATCAAAATTGGCATACAGTGGTTTTTCGGGAAGGAGATATGAATTTTTGATCAGATTTTAAAATTACAATATGGCGGATTCAAAATGGACGATTTAGGGTACAAATGTAAAAATTAAAAAATAAATTTTTATTTAAAAAAACTAGTAGAAGTAGAAAATTATTTTTATCTTCCTTATACCATAATAACAGCGACGGGCGCAAATTACAAATGTTAACTTTACGGTGACAAAGAGAGAACTACAAAAGAAGAACTAAATTCTTCCTCTATTTGAATGATAAACATAATGCTTTCATCTAAAGAAGCTGAATTGCCATGCTTGCCAAACCTTTGAAAATGTATTTGGATTATAGACTAATACAACTGGGTGAATCGTCGATGTGACCGATATACGGGACGATACCTAAAGTTAAAATTTTTAATTTGCGTTTATTGCTTTTATTATGGTATGAGAAAGATAAAAAATTATTTTCTACTTTTGAGTGCATTTAATAAAAAATGATTTATTCTTTATTGACTAAAAGTATCTAATCCCTCAGGACGAAAATTACATTTTAGTACCTCCTCATTTGTGGAACTAAAATGCGTTTTTAGTCCCTAACGTCCAAAATAACATTTTCGCACTTTAAGGACTAAAGTGCTACTTTAGTCTCTGAGGGACTAAAGTAAAAAGTGACATAAATAGGTTCTTTTTGAACTGTTGTTCGTAGATATTCCGAGATTTTTCTGGCAAAAGTTCATTTACTGCCGCTTCAGCTGCAGCTTTAACGTCCATTTTTAGGTTTAGCAACACGATTTAACGATTTATGCAAAACATTTAGTTGTCAACTAAGCTTTGTTTACGCCTTGCATTTGTTACACCACAAATACCTTGGCAACCAAATCTTTCGCACAATTTTCGAATATAGTCCAAATTATCTACCACCCGACATTATTTTGACATTTTGTTTTTGATAGAGTGCCTTAATTTTCTTGATTTTTTTCTGTATTTTTTTTTTTGTAAAAAATAATACAGAAGTGCGAAAAATAATATATAAACCTCTGGACTAAAGTGTCTTTTTATCCCTAAACGAATTGTATTCCTCTCTTCGGTCGGGCAACAAACTTTTCGCCTCAGGATATAAAGTTACACTTTAGTCCCTTGGTGTATAATATACTATTTTACTACTTTTTAAAGATTTATTTTATTTATATTTCTGAACCTAAGGAAACAACTTCTGCTGTTGTTAAATGTTTAAATCAGTCAAATAAATATGTAAAATTTTCTTATACTCTCAACCTTTATACCCATTAAGAGGAGTTTCTATGTAGGTACCAACAAATTTTATTGGTTGAAATTGACTTTTGATGTCATATCCTGTGGCAACTCAAAATCCATATACATGTAGATTGCGAAATAGTTTACGAAGAGGGCAAACCTATATATTAATTAGAACCAATATATAAGGCAAATGAGCTCTTTTTGTGAGTAGTACCAAAATGATTCATGATTTGTTAGACGAATCGGAATGGAGCATGTCAAATTTAATTTGTGTTTGTTTTTAATAAAATATATAGAGTGGGACAAAAAACTTGTAACTTTTTGAACGCGCTATAACTTTGGACCCAATCGGCCAATTTTTGAAAGTTTTGGCCGCTTTTATAGAAAAAAGTTGTAACTTTACTGACGCGACTCGAAATATGTAAAATTTTCTTATACTTTTAACCTTTATACCCATTAAGAGGAGTTTCTATGTAGGTACCAACAAATTTTATTGGTTGAAATTGACTTTTGATGTCATGTCCTGTGGCAACTCAAAATCCATATACATGTAGATTGCGAAATAGTTTACGAAGAGGGCAAACCTATATATTAATTAGAACCAATATATAAGGCAAATGAGCCCTTTTTGTGAGTAGTACCAAAATGATTCATGATTTGTTAGACGAATCGGAATGGAGCATGTCAAATTTAATTTCTGTTTGTTTTTAATAAAATATATAGAGTGGGACAAAAAACTTGTAACTTATTGAACGCGCTATAACTTTGGACCCAATCGGCCAATTTTTGAAAGTTTTGGCCGCTTTTATAGAAAAAAGTTGTAACTTTACTAACGCGACTCGAAATATGTAAAATTTTCTTATACTTTTAACCTTTATACCCATTAAGAGGAGTTTCTATGTCGGTACCAACAAATTTTATTGGTTGAAATTGACTTTTGATGTCATGTCCTGTGGCAACTCAAAATCCATATACATGTAGATTGCGAAATAGTTTACGAAGAGGGCAAACCTATATATTAATTAGAACCAATATATAAGGCAAATGAGCTCTTTTTGTGAGTAGTACCAAAATGATTCATGATTTGTTAGACAAATCGGAATGGAGCATGTCAAATTTAATTTGTGTTTGTTTTTAATAAAATATATAGAGTGGGACAAAAAACTTGTAACTTTTTGAACGCGCTATAACTTTGGACCCAATCGGCCAATTTTTGAAAGTTTTGGCCGCTTTTATAGAAAAAAGTTGTAACTTTACTGACGCGACTCGAAATATGTAAAATTTTCTTATACTTTTAACCTTTATACCCATTAAGAGGAGTTTCTATGTAGGTACCAACAAATTTTATTGGTTGAAATTGACTTTTGATGTCATGTCCTGTGGCAACTCAAAATCCATATACATGTAGATTGCGAAATAGTTTACGAAGAGGGCAAACCTATATATTAATTAGAACCAATATATAAGGCAAATGAGCCCTTTTTGTGAGTAGTACCAAAATGATTCATGATTTGTTAGACGAATCGGAATGGAGCATATCAAATTTAATTTGTGTTTGTTTTTAATAAAATATATAGAGTGGGACAAAAAACTTGTAACTTTTTGAACGCGCTATAACTTTGGACCCAATCGGCCAATTTTTGAAAGTTTTGGCCGCTTTTATAGAAAAAAGTTGTAACTTTACTGACGCGACTCGAAATATGTAAAATTTTCTTATACTTTTAACCTTTATACCCATTAAGAGGAGTTTCTATGTAGGTACCAACAAATTTTATTGGTTGAAATTGACTTTTGATGTCATGTCCTGTGGCAACTCAAAATCCATATACATGTAGATTGCGAAATAGTTTACGAAGAGGGCAAACCTATATATTAATTAGGACCAATATGTAAGGCAAATGAGCCCTTTTTGTGAGTAGTACCAAAATGATTCATGATTTGTTAGACGAATCGGAATGGAGCATGTCAAATTTAATTTGTGTTTGTTTTTCATAAAATATATAGAGTGGGACAAAAAACTTGTAACTTTTTGAACGCGCTATAACTTTGGACCCAATCGGCCAATTTTTGAAAGTTTTGGCCGCTTTTATAGAAAAAAGTTGTAACTTTACTGACGCGACTCGAAATATGTAAAATTTTCTTATACTTTTAACCTTTATACCCATTAAGAGGAGTTTCTATGTAGGTACCAACAAATTTTATTGGTTGAAATTGACTTTTGATGTCATGTCCTGTGGCAACTCAAAATCCATATACATGTAGATTGCGAAATAGTTTACGAAGAGGGCAAACCTATATATTAATTAGAACCAATATATAAGGCAAATGAGCTCTTTTTGTGAGTAGTACCAAAATGATTCATGATTTGTTAGACGAATCGGAATGGAGCATGTCAAATTTAATTTGTGTTTGTTTTTAATAAAATATATAGAGTGGGACAAAAAACTTGTAACTTTTTGAACGCGCTATAACTTTGGACCCAATCGGCCAATTTTTGAAAGTTTTGGCCGCTTTTATAGAAAAAAGTTGTAACTTTACTAACGCGACTCGAAATATGTAAAATTTTCTTATACTTTTAACCTTTATACCCATTAAGAGGAGTTTCTATGTAGGTACCAACAAATTTTATTGGTTGAAATTGACTTTTGATGTCATATCCTGTGGCAACTCAAAATCCACATACATGTAGATTGCGAAATAGTTTACGAAGAGGGCAAACCTATATATTAATTAGAACCAATATATAAGGCAAATGAGCTCTTTTTGTGAGTAGTACCAAAATGATTCATGATTTGTTAGACGAATCGGAATGGAGCATGTCAAATTTAATTTGTGTTTGTTTTTAATAAAATATATAGAGTGGGACAAAAAACTTGTAACTTTTTGAACGCGCTATAACTTTGGACCCAATCGGCCAATTTTTGAAAGTTTTGTCCGCTTTTATAGAAAAAAGTTGTAACTTTACTGACGCGACTCGAAATATGTAAAATTTTCTTATACTTTTACCTTTATACCCATTAAGAGGAGTTTCTATGTAGGTATCAACAAATTTTATTGGTTGAAATTGACTTTTGATGTCATGTCCTGTGGCAACTCAAAATCCATATACATGTAGATTGCGAAATAGTTTACGAAGAGGGCAAACCTATATATTAATTAGAACCAATATATAAGGCAAATGAGCTCTTTTTGTGAGCAGTACCAAAATGATTCATGATTTGTTAGACGAATCGGAATGGAGCATGTCAAATTTAATTTGTGTTTGTTTTTAATAAAATATATAGAGTGGGACAAAAACCTTGTAACTTTTTGAACGCGCTATAACTTTGGACCCAATCGGCCAATTTTTGAAAGTTTTGGCCGCTTTTATAGAAAAAAGTTGTAACTTTACTGACGCGACTCGAAATATGTAAAATTTTCTTATACTTTTAACCTTTATACCCATTAAGAGGAGTTTCTATGTAGGTACCAACAAATTTTATTGGTTGAAATTGACTTTTGATGTCATATCCTGTGGCAACTCAAAATCCATATACATGTAGATTGCGAAATAGTTTACGAAGAGGGCAAACCTATATATTAATTAGAACCAATATATAAGGCAAATGAGCTCTTTTTGTGAGTAGTACCAAAATGATTCATGATTTGTTAGACGAATCGGAATGGAGCATGTCAAATTTAATTTGTGTTTGTTTTTGTGGGACAAAAAACTTGTAACTTTTTGAACGCGCTATAACTTTGGACCCAATCGGCCAATTTTTGAAAGTTTTGGCCACTTTTATAGAAAAAAGTTGTAACTTTACTGACGCGACTCGAAATTTGACATATGTCAAAAATCCAAGATGGCGGAGAACCCCCTGCAAAAAATTTGTGTGCAACCCTAGAATTGAATTTTGTCAATGAAGCAATAGCCCCATTCTTTCTTGGCCTACCGAGGTATCACTTATCTAAATTGGTTATAAGATAAAAAAAGTTATACAAATTTTAAATCAGGAGTATTTTCAAAAATTGTGATGTCTGTAGGAAGGTGTACTGTTTAGGGCTAGCATAACTTGCGACTTAGTCGTCCGATTTTGAAAATTTTAGCCTTGTTGATAAAACAAGACATGAGTTCTTGCTAATCTGGCTCAAAATTTGACATATGTCAAAAATCCAAGATGGCGGAGAACTTTCAAAAATTGCTAAATTCCCCCTGTAAAAAATTTGCCATTTTGAAAAGAAATTAGGCTTATTTGACAAATGTTTTGTTTTTTCTTTGCCATGCATACCCAGCCGCCTTGATTTTTGTTTTGCAGTTCATAAAATGTTATAATTTATTGTTAGCTTTTGATCTGTAAAATGAATTTAGTGTCCTATGTGTTATGACTTTATTTTAATGGTTGATAATGAGCAGTAAAAATGCCTTGTTAGTAATAGGTCAACTAGGAACATCATTTTAATTTAGTGACCGCCAGTTTGTTTTGGCCTTCATTTTGATTTAGTGATCTTTGTTATCATTAATGAATGATTTACATTTGAAAGCTACTAGTTAGTAATTGATCAAGTAGGATTTTGTTGTAGATTTTCTCTTGTTTTAAAACGATTTATTTTGGAAAATTCTTCGGTGCAAACAACAACCTTCAGCAAAATTTGAAATGATGTTCCTAGTTGACCCATTACTAACAAGGCATTTTTACTGCCCATTATGAACCATTAGAATAAAGTCATAACACATAGGACACTAAATTTATTTTACACATCAAAAGATAACATTTTATGAACTGCAAAACGAAACCGTTACAATGTATGTATGCTAGGAAGTTTTTGTTCCGTAGATACCCACACACACAGATTTCATTAATACTCATTTGTCCGGATTTGTGAAAAATGTCAAATATCAAGCTGTATCGAAAAAGTCTCACGTCTCTAAAGCCTAAAATTTTGAAATTGGGCGACTGGGTCAAAAGTTTTTGAGAAAACCATACTAAAATTTGTATAACTTTTCTATTTAATAACCAATTTAGATGAGTGATACCTCAGTAGGCCAAAAATACTATTTATTTTCTGCCTCATTGACAAAACACAAGTCCAGGGACGCACACAAATTTTGCGCAGGGGGGTGAAATATATCCATTTTTTAAAGCTCTCCGTCATCTTGGATTTTTGACATATGTCAAATTTCAAGAATTCATGTCTTGTCCTACCAACAAGCCTAAAATTTTTAAATTTGGACAACTAAGTCGCAAGTTATGCTAGTCCAAAACAGTGCACCTGCCTACAGACATTACCAGTGGGATTTACTAAGATCTAAAATAGTACCCTCCACAGGGCTAAATATTTACACCTGTGGGGGGTACTAAATTTTAAAACCAATTTTAAAAGAAAACACTTACCTATACAGAATAGTTATTGATTATTTTTTATTTTTATTGCAAAATACCATTGAAAAACTGCTTTTTTTCTCAAAATGTACCCTATTCTAAGAGAAAATGCCCTAAAACTAATTTTTTTTGACATGTTTCAAAATGGCAAATGGTGAATACGCTAAAAATTTGGCACATAATAGCTTCATTATCTGTGTTTGAGGTTAGAAAGTTGGTGATTTTTTAGACCACCTCTGGGGGGTGGTTTAAATTTATAGCCCCCAGAAAGGATTGTTTTGTAGCAATTGGTAATAAGTTCATTTATAGTTTCCCTGAGTAACCGTTTTAACAAGGATCAATTTACCTTATTTAATATCAGAAAAACGCCATATTTTGAGGGCACTACAAGGGAAAACACACATAAGTGAAAGTCACTGATTATGCACGAAAAATATACCAAACAAAAAAATCCAAAACAACTATATTAATTTATTTACAAACTGAAATTAAAACATTGAGGTTATCTAAAAGCGCAATCAAGAAAACTTTCCTTACTCAAAGCCCACCCATTTCAAAGCTGAAGAGGTTTCATCAGTAGAAGTTGGTGCAAGCCAAGGTACAAGCAGAGTTAAGAAATCCGAACTCGCTGTTTGTGATTTCAACGCAGTTAATATTTAGAAACTGACATTTCGACAGTGACAGAAATGTAAACAAAACTTGTATTTAAGTTTTTTAATACATTTCATAAATAAAAACACCTTTTAAATAAATACAAAATTAATCTACTCCTTATTTTATTATTACCCATCTAAATCGTAGTGTGACATCAAGTATTATTTGGAAAAATTAATGAACAAGGGTAAGTTTTAATTAGACTGATATATAACCCCAATTTTAATTTTTTCTACAAAGTGTTTACTATTTAAAACCCGCATGGGTTTAAATTTTTTAATTTTCTTTTCTTCTAAATTGAAACTTTCTTCTTAAATCCAACAAAAGATTATGTTAAGATGATTATTCAATAAGCAAATTTATTCATATTTTTCTTATATATCAAACTATGTCTAAAATTCAATGAGGGTTGGTTTAAAATGCTTAAAACCAAAAATTTCACTTAAACTTAGGACCGTTCTAAAATAGACTAAACCCTTTTAGTAAATCCCACCATAAAATTTTTGGTCTAAATACTCCTGGATTAAATTTTGTATAACTTTTTTTTATCTTATAACCAATTTAGATAAGTGATGTCTCGGTAGGCGAAGAAAGTATGGGGATTTTGCCTCATTGATAAAAATCAAGTCCAGGGTCGCACACAAATTTTTCGCAGGGGGGGGTTAAATTTATCCAATTTTTAAAGCTCTCTGCCATCTTGGATTTTTGAGTCGCGTCGGTAAAGAAATAAAAAGGAAATAAAAAGCTTCAATGAAATAACCACTTCATTAAGGGTGAAAATTGAATATGTAGAAAGCTCAATATCCTCAGACAGCAGCCGGTTTGATAATTCATTTCTGGATTCTCTACTAGATCGTATGAATAAAATTCAAGCAGATTTCTTGACCATATCAGAACATTGGTTGTTAAACAATAATATTGAAACCGTAAATATCCCAGGATATAATTTAATATCTTACTTTTCAAGGTCTCAGCATATTCATGGAGGTACAGCCATTTCCTGCACAAATAAATTTGGTTGTAAGCAAATGGCTACAAGCACAGAGGCTCTCGGAATTCACTGTGAGTTATCAATTTCTAGAGTCACAATGGGTAAAACAAATCTCATCTTTATTTGTACATATCGTTCTCCCGACGGGGACATTGATTTGTACCCAGAAACCTTGGACAGTCTTCTGCATGAAATATACAACAAAAAATGTTCATTGATAGTGGGCGGAGACTTTAATTGTCATTTTGAAAAGAATGATAAATAAAGTAAGCTACTGACCGACACCTTAGTATCTTATGATCTTCAGCCACACATCTCAGGAATAACAAGACCGAACTCACAAGCACAACTTGACAACATTTACTCTAATATAGCAGCTGAGGAACTAGAATCTTCAGAAATCATATCTTCTGATTTTGCATTATGTTTTAAATAAGCAAGTAGAAATAGTCAGCATATTTAAAAAAAAGCAATACAAAAAATTCTACAACTCTAAAAACAAAACAAAAACGTTATGGTCTATTCTTAACTCAGAAACAAATAAATGTAAGAAAAATGAATTAAAAGAGATTCGAATAAACAAAGACATAAAAACAAGTAATACACAACAAATTTGCAATGCCTTCCTTCAAAAATTCACTGTTCCCATCATTAATAGACACAACCAAATACCTTTTAATAATTACAGTAAAAAAATTTCAAATTATTTGTTTCTTCTTCCTACAGATGAGGTGGAAATATCTAGCATAATTCGTAATCTACCAAACAAATTCTCATCAGGTATAGATGAAATACGTCCAGCTATTCTCAAAAAAGTCGGCGGCTTAATATCATTTCCACTTCAGAAATCATCAACAATTCCTTCCTAACTGGAATCTTCCCATCAAAACTAAAACTTGCAAAAGTGGTCCCAGTGTATAAGAAGGGTCGTCAGGACGAAGCTTAAAATTACAGACCAGTGTCAAAGCTTCCAGCTGTCTCAAAGGTCTTCAAGAGAGCGATTTACAATAGACTTATTAAGTTTATAGAGTCCAATAACATTTTATCAAAATCTCAATATGGCTTTAGACCAAAAAAATCAACGTAACAAGCAATATTTGCTACATTGGACTACATTACAAAAGAACTCGACAAAGGTAACAAAGTAGCATCATTGTACTTCGACCTATCAAGAGCCTTTGATACAATAGACCATAAAATACTATGTGGCTATCTGGAATTGTGTGGCATCAGAGGGATTGCACTTGACCTGCACATTTCCTACATGGATCACCGAAAACTAATCATCTCCATTTGCAGAGATGGTGAGGAATATTTCTTAGATTGGGGCAACATCACTACTGGTGTTGCCCAGGGGTCATACATGTCAACTTATTACCTGAAGCCACCAATCCTCTTTATCATCATCCCTGCAAAGGTATGCCTGCCCAGTTCGCTGACGACTATTCTTATGTGGTAGTTAGTAAATCAATACAGACTCTCTCAAAAGGATGTTCGGAGGTTGCCAATCTCATGTCTCAATAATGTATTGATAACTCGCTTATTTTGAACAAAGACAAAACCGGACTAGTAACTTTCAGCAAACGAAAAAATAATTAATCATCTCTTTATGTCCAACTGGAACAAAAAACTATCCCTATAAACAGTTCCATCAAATTCTTAGGTATTCAATTGGATGATATATTAAGCTGGGAACAGCATACAACACTTCTCACATTATGCAATAAATATTTTTATTGTTCAAAAGCGACTATTAAGATGCATGCTAGGATTAAGTCCTCAAACATCCTGCAGACCACGTTTTAAAAAGTTAAGTATTCTCACTGTACCGTTTTTATATTTTGTGTATCTAGTAATGTTTGTTAAAAAGAATGATGATTTTTCTTTAAATCAAAATAACTATTCTGAGGATATGACTATAAGAACCAGGCAGGCATCAGAATTGGCTATACCTCATCACTCCTCTACCTTCTTTAAGAAAGGTGCCTTCTATGGGCTATCAAAGCATGCAGATCCTTACCAATGCAAATTAAAAGTAAAGTAAGGGATATGCCCTTGACAATTGTTTTTATACTTTCCAATTTACTTAATTAGTTAACAATAATAATCAATTATTTATTTATATTTTAATATTTAGTTTAAGGATATTCTTTGTATTTTTTTTCAAATTTAAAACATATTGGAAAATTGTATTGTGAGCAATAAACTAAGTAAAGTTTCATCATTTGTCTATAAAAACAACCAAAAATTTCGAAAATCGTCCGATTGCGTCCAAAGTTATAACGCGTTCAAAATTTTTTTGCCCCACATATTTTTGGTCTTCGTCTAAAACTAGTGGTAACATTTTTTCAGGTTTCTTTTAAGGATAGCAGGCAAGTGATCTTGCTAGCTGTGTACGCTAGTTTTAACAAATATATGAATTTAAGTCCCAAATGACCGTGTTTTGTAACTTGTAGATGCCCGCTTGAAGCTGTAGCTGTTCAGGGAACAAGGGTCTCTCTTAGACGTTAAAATGTATTAATCGGTTGATAGTTGACTGCATCGAAATAAGTAGATAACTCTGGGACATGGGCCAAACGAGCAGAAATTAAAATACTAACTTATATCCATATTAATAAAAGAAAAAGAAAAAAGAACTATAGACGCACAGGTCAAACCACTTGACCTGCAGTCATGAAATTTGGAGAACAGATTTTTTATGTGACATAAGCACTCGCTAAGATTTTTAAAAATATTACCGCTAAGGGGGTAAAAATAGAAGCCTGAACATTGGAATGTAGATTCTACTAAAAAAAAAAATAAGCATGTTTTGGCCTTTTTCAAAATTTCAACTAGGAGTGGCGAAATAGGGATAATTCGATTTTGAAGGGGGTAAATGGATCTTCTGTATTTCAGAAGAAAAAAGTCACAGAGATTTAGAAATTAGATGGACACGTGTTTCAGCGTTTTTCTACCAACGCCTTATTAATAAGGAGGATTATCCCCCTTATTTACTAAAGGAAATAAAGTCCGGAATCGAGAAAAGTGCTTCTTCTATTATTTTGGCAATTTTTTGTTACCCTTCTTCTCCCCCCCCCCCCCCGCACCATGTTCGTTAAAAACAATTAACTATTAAAAATTAAAAGTTACCTATGAAACCGGAACCAAAGAAAGTCTTTTTAACTATTGGAAGAATTTTGCTGCACTATTTCAATTTCTGGGGAGTATATAGGCTTCATTTCATCAAACTCGTTTCACGGGAACAAAAGTTATGACCCTTGAAAGCAAGAAAACGGGAAAAAAACTTCAGACAAAGCGGATACTCGAGTAGATCGAACGGTTTAAGGGGATGAAAGTGGGGTAAGGTGGAGAAGGAGGGGGAATCTACAATTTTAAACACGCGAACGAAGTCGCGGGAGGCCAGCTAGTTTTTGAACTAGGGACGTGTGATAGTGATAGTGAACGATTCGTTCACTATGATCGAATCACTTGACCGACGAAGACAGAATGAATCAAACGAGTGAATCAAATCGGAATGGATCAACGACTGACTGACCCACTGTGGTGATATATTGAATCAGTTGGAATTAGGTCGATCATTTCGTTCCTTTCATTCGAATTCCTGCGCGAGGGGTAAACTGTATGAAAAAGATTTTTTGGTCAGCAGAGTATTTCGTATTTAGCTGCATCCTGCATAGACCTTTTTTTTTGTTTCTTGGTCACCATTTTCTTTAATTTAATTTTAAATGATTGATTCAATGATCGATTCAAAAGATTCGATCATTCTAGAAACGAATCACTGAACGATTCGCCCATCTCTATTTTGAACACTTTAATCTCAAAACTCAACAGGGCGACTTTTTGACAGCGAGAGAGCAATTCTGCGGTATTTTTGTATTTCAGCTCTCCGATGGCTGCTTTCGCTAAGATTAACAATTGCTACGTTTATACGCGCCTAAAACCGGTTTCATATAGGGTTTTAAAAGAAAAAAAAATAAAACATATAAATTAACAACATATTTTTCGGTAAAACCAGAGTCAAGTGTTTCTTTAGGGTCAAAGCAGTGCGCGAAAGGGTTTTTAAAGTGTTAAAAGCACTTTCTTAAATCGCTTCAAAATAAAATCGATTTAGTACTTGAAATGGTTTTAGTGGCGGTTCCATGACAAAATTTTTAAACCGTCCTTATATAAAAGCGCTTTAAGAGGCTCGTATGAACAAAGTAATTAAAGAGTTAATAAAAGAGCCTTAATCGCTTTGTCGCTGTCGCAAAGTCGCTTCGTGGAGTTTTACCTTAAATTTTATTGACAAACTGATTTGCACTGACGCTGAAATCGTACTTTCAAAACTTGAGTCTCAATCATCTATGTACTAAACTAACTACTTAGTCGATGGTCTCAATCGAATATGACCACACGGTAGCAATTTGGTGAAGAAATTGTTTGTTATTAAATTTGTGGAAAAAGTGAAATCTTGAGAATTTTCATTTTTGGCATTTACGGTTTAGTAAAAACGTACAATCTATAAAAATTTTGACAACTTTATAACCTTATCGAAACATAACACGTGCATAAAATATTTCTTAACAGAAATTTTCGAAAAATTTGATCTTCCTTTAAGTAAAAGCCTTCGTGCATAGAACCAAAAAAAAATCCTTCGCACTGCGGCATGCGAGTTTCGGGAAAATTTCCGGAAATATTTCATGCAATGGTTATACTTCTACTGGAAAACACCTTCAGTAATCACACATCAAATTTAAAAAAATTAATTAGCCAACAGTAAGAATGTAAATAAGATCTATATGTTTGTGGCTGATTCATAATGCTGGAACTACTTTTTCCTACGAGCGTGCAGAAAAACGCTTTTCTCTCACTTATTTCCGCGTGAAAAAGAATTTCCGCACGCCGTGCGCGAAAAAAATTTTCCACACACGCTGTTGAGAAAAAAAATTTTCACGCACGATGTTGAGCAAAAAAAAATTCACGCACGCTGTTAAGCACGCTGTTGCTCAGTGATAAATCAGGAAGACTTGAAGTCGACGATGGTTTTGCGCAACATGAGCAGTGGAACTTTTAATGTTACCGTGATTAATAATTACCATAAAAATAAATTTTTTAAGCTTGTTAAAGTTTAGTTGTGAATAAAACATAAAATTCGTAGTTTTGAATATTTTTTCATTTTTAGTCTGCTAGGTTTAAGTAAAATAATGACATAATATTTTGATATTCCGCACGCTCGTAGGAAAAATATTGTACCTAACGCGTGCAAACGCCGGTGCGCGCGGAAAAGTATAACTTTCCGCACTTGTTAGGTAAATAACTATTTTTGGTTTTTCGCCACTAATGGTCAAGTCATGATGGTAATTTAAGGCTTAAAATATTTTAGCATAATTTAAAGGATAAAGTTTTTGTATGAAGCAATTTTTTACTATGTTTTTCACATTTGTGTGCCATGATATTGCTCACATTTTAAAGCTTTCTTTCCAAACTTTCGATTTCTAGAATAAAACACTAAAATTTTTGAAGTTTTCACTGTTTTTTTAGCGTTCAAAAAAAGTACTGCCAAAAAACATTTTGGTAATTATGCAGTATACGGTTTTCTGCCATTTTTGATTTTTTATGAAAAATTCTTTATGGGGGCACCTACTAGGGTCCTTAGGACCGCAAATCCGCGTGCGCCGGTTGGTTTTTTTTTTAAATTTTTTTCCACTAAAACAACCCAATCCAACACGGTCCAATCCAACCCAACCCAAAACCATAAAAAAAAAACGTATTAAACCCCCCCCCCCCGGGCACCCGGGCACTCTTTTTTCTCTTTAAAAAAAAATCAGGCGCAGGCGGTTTTGGGGTCCTAGTAGGTGCCCCCATAAAGAATTTTTCATAAAAAATCAAAAATGGCAGAAAACCGTATACTGCATAATTACCAACATTTTTTCTCTGTTAAAATTAAAAATATGTAAGGTTGTTGGAGAGAGACAGCAGGCTATAAAAAAGTACTTTAGAGAAAGATGGACATAATTTAAGGTAAATGTTTACTAAAAATTTCTGTTATGTCATCTGTCTGTCATCTTGAGTGGTGTCGTGCATATGATTTTTATTTTGCAATTTTTATCCAAAAAACAGCAAAAATTGTAATTTTTCAAAGTGTTTAAAACATAAGGTGGTATTAATTTCTTGCAATCAAAGTTATTTACAGTCTTTAATTTTACCAAAAAACGTGTCCTACCAAAGTGTATTTTAGCACATCTAAAAATAATTTAACAGGTATTTAAGAAAATTATTTTAAGGTTCATCATGTCTTGACCATAAGTTAACAAAATTTCTTACAAAATAAATAATTTGTACACACTCGTATATCCTAACTAGAATCTAAGTACTTATCTGATATTTCGGCAGAAACTCTACTGCCCTTATCAAAGAAATAATTATTTACAAACTTTTTTAGATTTTCTAAAAATATCTGTCTGTTGTTTAGTAGTTTCAGCAGTAAGAATGTGGTGCAAAATTTAAAAACGAAGTAGGCATTAGATAAGCAAATGTAGCGCCATAACCGTCCTTGGTTTATGTAATGGTGACTTGTCGTTGGTTTTTGGGTTCTAGTTTTTTATATGTTTTGTTTTCCCGCTTTTTGGATTATTTAAATAAGATCTTTAAAAAATACTTAGTGTTAAACTACTGTTTTGTTTTCAGGTCGTCCTGGCCAACTTCAAAACTGCTCACTGCTCAATCAAACTACGGATTCTCTGCAAGTGGAATGCATGGAAGGCTATGACGGAGGCTTAACCCAGAGTTTTTACATGGAAGTTTTGGAACTGCCCAGTTTGAGGCCGAAAATCAATATCACTTCGTACAAGGTAGATTTAAAAAAATTATTCTGGTTAAAATTTGTTCATAATATTTTGGTAAACATCATGACGGAAAATATGAATTTGTCCCATGTAACGGCTATAATAGTTTTTATATACAGGGTGCTTCTAGCGGGTTAGAATTTGGTTTTACAAAAAAATCTAAAAACACGTCAACTGAGATTTTTAATTTTCTCTAATCGTGCTATCTTGGATTTTTTTATGTCATTTTGTTTACGAGGTATGGCAAAAAAATATTTAAAAAAAAATAGAACTCCCTGTATAGTTCGACATTTTTGAATTCTAAAAAAAAATCTTCTAGACAATATCACACGCTAATACTCTACCTCTTATGGTTTCCAAGATAAAGGCATTTAAACTTGCATGGAATTGTTGTCTATGCCCTGTTTTACGGGGGATATTTGAATGAATATCGAAGTTTTCCATACAGATTAAGATAAAAATATCTTGATTATCGTAACAGACAGATCCTACTGTGTAGTATTACTGAAGAGAGATTTGTCTGCAAAATTCAAAAATTGCAAAATATACAGGGTGTTCTATTAAAAAAAAAACTTTTTTGCCATACCTCGTAAACAAAATGACATAAAAAAAATCTCAGTTGACGTGTTTTTTTATTCAACCAAATTCTAACCCGTTAGAAGCACCGTTCCGTTTAAAGAATCCACACTGTATACAACCCACATTATAAGGGCTTATTTCACAACCATCAGCTTGTTTAACGTAATAGGTTAAATTATCGCAGTAGTGATGTAAAGAGCTAATAACTTAACTCATTTTTTCTTATAGAAAAAAATGTTTTTTGTTCAGTATCGTCTCATAGTAAATATTTCTAATATAATTTTTACTCGTAAAGTAAATATGTGGTGCAACGTGAAAACCATTTTCAATCTATATATAGAGTGGGCCACAAAAACTGAGACTTTTTGGATCACCTAAAATTTTTGAACCAATGTTCCCATTTAAAAAAAAGTACATGTCGGGAAAGATCATACTTCATGTTTTTTAGCAACAAGTATCAAAAATGACGTCTTGTAAAAATCCAAGATGGCGGACAACTTTAAAAAGTTGCAATGTTTCACCCCCCCCATGATTTTTTTAATGCGCCACTGGCTCAGAAACTATTTTATTCTTATAAGCTTAAACAAAGGTTATCGGTAGACACCTCACAAATAAGACGTAATAGAAACAAAAGACATCCAATGCGGTGTTCCAAATTCGATGCTCACCATGGGGATCTCCGATACGAAAAGGTTTAAATTAAGGCAAAGTTGCGCAATTTGACGCTAGGCTCAAAACCAAAAAAAAAGTTTACAAATTCCGGGAAGTTCCGGAGATAGGCGAAAAAATCCGAAATCTTAATTTTTAGTGTTTATTTTTCTGCGCCCTTATTCTTAAAGCTGTCAAAAAATGCTTAAAACTTTGTACAGGCACTTTTTTTAGATCTACCTAATGAGATGTCCCTTTTCCCGATTTGACATTTCAGTGTGACAGGAGGACTGTCAAGTCAATTTTTTCTTATGGCCTCATGCTTTTTTCTCATGCCGTTTGGTTCATAAAAGATGAAAGTTATTTTTCAACTTCATTTTGATAAGTACCTGACGTTTTGAGTTAATTGACCATCATCAGCCCAATTTCAAAGATTAAAAAACAAAGAAAGAAACGTATTTTTAAAATATTAGGTAATGTTATTTTGTTATAACAAAATGTCAAAAAAACTGTCATTTTTAAAATGTTAAAAAAGTAATAGGGTTTCCAAAATATCTTGAGTAAGTTAAAAGCAAAAATTAAATTTGGGCTGATGATGGTCAATAAACCCAAAACGTCAGGTGACTGTCATCCTTTATGAACCAAACGGCAGGAGAAAAAAAGGATGAGTCCATGTCACACAGAAATGTCAAATCTCGAAAACAGACCTCTCATTAGGTAGATCTTAAAAAAGTGCCTGTAGAAAGTCTTTTTTGACAGCTTTAGTAATAAGGGCGCCGAAAAATAAAAACTAAAAATAAAGATTTGTGTTTTTTCCGAAACTCCTCCGAAACTATCTGGAATTTGTATTTTTTTTTAGTTTTGAGCAAAGCATCAAATTGCGCAAGTTTGCGCTAATTTAAACCTTTTCGTATCTCCTACCGTTTAGGAGATCCCCATGGTGAGCATCGAATTTTAAACACCCTGTATGCTATAACTAATAGAAAACTATAATAGCTATCAGTTTTTCGGGTACCGAAATCGTGTCACACAGTAAAATCAATGAAAAAATGTTTGTGTCCTAAAATATGAATTTTTCCATACAGGAACCAATATTTATCGCAGACGACTTAGATCCAGGAACTAGCTACAGAATAATGCTGTATGCCCTTAACAAAAAGGGAAGAAGTGACCCAACTGTGATCGACCCTGTGACGTTTAAGGGAGTTGCAAAATTACAAGGTAAAATATATTTTATAATATAGTATAATATATAAGATTTTTAAGGGTAAATTCTTCTGTTTCGCTACCGTTTCAAGTTTTAGCCATGACTTACCATCAACAAAAATGGGATTATAGCTGTAGCAAACTTCTCAGCCCAAGGATAATTTAAAATTTGCAACATTCGTTTAAACGTCCCAAATATGATCGACCTGTGTAAGAGGGTTAAGCTGAAACCACAATTAAAAATACAAGCTACCAAATCGCTAGTATAGACTTTCAAAACAGTTAAATCAATGGTGTAAGTTAAAATAAAAAAATCAAAAGTTACTAGTGACAAATATGGTTTTGGTATTTTGTAGCTTGTAACTTGTACCTCGCCAATGAAAATCGGAAAAACTACTACTCACTTTAATCTGTATTTTTACAAGCTTTTATTTAACTTGCAATGTACCTATCTATGTACCTATATATGTAACTAGATATGTTTGTTCGGGTAGAATCTTGCAACTTAATTTTGACCAACTTCCCAACATTCGATCGGCTTCAAATTTGGCATGTTTGTAGTGTGATGAAATTGACAGCTCTCCCCTACTCGAAGGGGGTGGAGGAGGGTACAGTTGAAGTACGCCCGATTTCGTTGAAATTTGGTGTGTTGGAGCACTTGGGGATAGAGATAACGAATTTCTAAACAGATTTTAAAAATTCGATATGGCGGATTCAAGATGGACGATTTTTGGTCATGCTTTGCTAACCAATTTTAACTGACTTATCCACATCCGATAGTGTTCAAATTTTGTATGCGTTTATAGTTCCGGTGAGAGCAGAAAAGTAAAAAAAAAATAACTATATTTTTTTATTTATTTTTCAAAAAATCGCACTCTGTAGACAAACTGCCGCATGTACCTTCGCTCTGTCTTTATGTCAAACGATAACATCCATACTTGTCAAAGAGAATTTGACATATTTTCTGTGGCGTGGCTTTAAAAATGAACGTCGAAAAAGCGGCTGCAGAAGCTATGCGGAACTTCTCCCTGCAAAAAGTGAAAAACTATATCAAAAACAGTTTGCGGACTACAGAAATGGACAGAATGCTGAAAATGTAGCAGATGAAAAGGCACTCTTGGCTTATTTTTGGGAAAAGTCCAAGAAGCTGAAGCCCTCTTCCATCTGGAGTCAGTACTCAATGATAAAAGCCTTTATCATTAAAGAATTCAATATTGATATTGACATTCCTAAAGCGGAAGAATGAAGGAAAAATCAAGAGTTTTAACGGCAGAAGAAATCAAGCAATTTTTAGAAAAGGCGCCAGACCGTGAATTTCTTGCTCAAAAGGTAGGATTTTTACTATTTCTTATAGAATAGAATATGCGTATGCGTGGCATTCATTTTTCTTTAGTACCTATACCTACATATTATTAAATATATAATTTTTTATATTTATATTTTGGTCAAATTATGTATGTTTTTGTTACAGGTGGCCCTAGTTTTAGGCGTTGCGAGGGCCTGTCGTGGTCAAGAATTGGTCAAGCTACAGCTCAAAGATGTCGAGGACCATGGGGAGTTTTTCTTAGTGAACGTATCTGATCCGAAAAACTACAAGGACCGCTCATTTGTAGTAAAAGCATCTTCTACCTCCACGGATGTCGTTGGTTTGATTAGGAAGTACATTTCGTTAAGACTTTCAGCTATTCAGAACCATAACCGATTTTTTGTTTATCACAAGAATGGCCAGTGTAGCAGTCAACCTATTGGAAAGAATACATTTGGACAACTGCCAACAAAAATTGCCAAATTCTTAAATCTTCCAAACCCCCACTTATATACGCCGTTTTCGCCGCTCATCAGCGACCATGCTAACAGACTCTGGTGCCAATCTAGAACAATTAAAACGTCAATGAGGTTGGAAGAGTAGTGCTGTTGCCGAAGGGTACGTGGAAAACTCTTTATTCCAGAAAAAAAACGTTTCAGACCAAATATTTGGAAACAGGTCTTCTCCAAAAAAAACCTGTAAGCCTATATCAACAATCACGAGTACTTCATGTTCCAAACCATCCACGAGTGAACAAATTACGATTGTGAAAAAATGTCTCCTGACATGTCTTTATATAAAGATGCCACGACTGTCTCCAGTGCTAGTGTGGAACCGCAAAATAAAGCAGAAATCACTATTAATATTAACTTAAATCTTAAAAATTAATTTTTTTAAATTATGTTTTATGAATTATTATATTAAAGTGTACCTAGTTTAAACCTCTGTAACTACATTTTTAAATTCTAGTAGACAAATCAACAAAAAATGGTAAAAAAATCAAATTTCCAGGGCAATAAATATAGTAAAATCGGGATTTTTTTTACTTTATTTCCCTTGGAAATAAATGACCCACTTTATTCCCGCAAAAGCGGGATTAAATGGGTGCATTTATTCCCGAAAGTGCATAAAAGGTTTTTTTTAATAAAAATTTGTAGCTTGGTAATTTTAAAATTGACCAGTGGCGGTCAATGAAATGAATCTCTGCTTGATGACGCGGAACATGAGATGAAGTACGTGGAGCCTATCAGGATATCAACACAGAGTAATTCGTGATATCTATATGCTTTCAGGACGCTTATTCTTGACGGCCCGTGAGGTGAGGTGAGCTTACTTTCACCACCTATTTCCACGGAAAAATGAACTCACCTCACCTAACGGGCCGTCAAGAATAACCGTCCAGTGGGCGAGTAACCGGGGATATCGCAAATTTTAACAGAGAAAGGCGCACACATTTGGTGCGCTCCAGTCCGCTTGCTTTGGGCTTGTATTTATACTTCTTCTGTTGTATTTTTTTAACAATTCTTATAATAAACATTTTCACGGTAGAGTACTTGAAAAATAATTTTAGCTCTTTAAGTATTTAGCTAAAAATTAAAATAAAAAATACCGGTAGACCTTAACCCGAAATTGACTTGGCGCAAACCACTAAGAGTAACCTACAAAAACAATTCACTGTCAAATTTGTGATCCTCCTTTTAATAGATCAAGAGCCGCCACTGCCATTGACACTCACGCGCAAAATTCAAAATATATTTCAATAAAACAGTTAGTGTAAGTATAAAAAATTAGAAATTGACATTACCCAATCACCAGCCGGGAGTCGAACCCTGGCCGTCCGTTCAGAAATGAATACACCGACCGCGCGCTTTACCACGGCGACTAAATTACTACGTTTATACGCACCTAAAAGAGCTTTTATAATAAGGACGGTTTTAAACGAAATCGCTTTTTCCGAGGGTTTATACGTCCTTAATTAAATGTCATTAATTTATGTCAGTTTAAAGCAAAATAAATGAAAAAACTTAGGTAACAAGAGATTTTTCAGAAAATCAGGGTTGAGTATTTCTTTAGGTTGGAGGAAATGCGCTAAAGCGCTTTTTTAAATCGCGTTAAAATAAAAGCGACAATATTTGCAAACCGTCCTTATATAAAAGTGCTTTAAGAGACCCTTATAAACAAAACAAATTAAGAAATTGTCATTCCGTAATATGGATGGTAGCTCGTATTAAAGCTATAGATCCTGCAGTGTTTGATCTATAGGCGGCTAAATTTTGTTATTTTGTTGTAATTTTCTGTCTTAAATTAAGCAGTAATGATGCCAAAATTCGTCTTTTCTTATGTAATAAGAAACTGGAAACTTTTCAGCTTCCGATTTTTCGCCGAGCAATATTTCGTTACCGTTCCATTTTCTCTCATTTCGTGAGACTTTTCTTTTAAAAACGGAAAAATGCTGTTGCCTTTTGTTTTCGTCTTTTCGTTCTGGGTTTCATTATTTTCATTTATTTGAAATGCGAAACTTTCCCTGGGGGACGAGATATTTCCACTCGTTACAGAAACCCTTAAATTAAAGCATGTTTTCTTGACAACTAGAAGGTCAAGACTATTTTTGTACATGGTATGCCGAGACATGATTCGATTTAAAGATAAATAAATAATATAAATAAATATTAGTTTATTTGTTATAAAAAAAAACTTATAGGCAATTTTTTTAGTATTATAAAAAATTAAATTTGATATACCTACTAATAAAAGAAAAAAAAAGAAAAAATATGCTTACGTATGAGTATACTAATCTAACATTTGCAAAAGTGTGAATTTATGTGATGTGAAAAATCGACTGCCGGCGGATGAAAAGAAGTTGTTTTTTTGGTTAATTTTTTAAAAAGGGCTATCTAATTTGAGTAGGTTTCAAAAGTCGGGAATAATTTGTCAAAATTGGAACAGATTGTTATAATCTGAGGGTAGGTTATAGATTTTCATTTTGTTTGTTTGGTTTTTAGTTTTATTTTTATTGATTTGTTAAAGTCAATAATTTGGTGGTTTATTTTTTGACTAAAGTTATCTAGAATAATTAAATCATTTAATGCTATTTATTATTTTTAAGTCAATGTTGAAGCAGTGTTGAGCTAATTTGGGTAACTAACCTATTTGCTCTTTAAGTATTGCTTGATATAAATATTTGATCTTAATAAGACTATCCTTTGTTTTAAATTGCCGTGGAAAAATACTTTGGAAATATAGCTACCGTAAGTCGAGGACATCCGATCAAAGAGTTCAATTTTTTCCCAAAATGATTTTCAGAAGCCATTTTTGGATATATTTAGGTGGTTCCAATGGATGTGGTTGGAATAATGCTGTGTATAATTTTTAAATTTTCAGAGTAAAAAAAACTTTTACTTCCTTAAATTTATTAATAAATGTTCGCAATTTGTTTGTGACACACTGTACATGCTTATCCCACTTGGGGTGAATTTGAATAAAAAATGCGCTTCTTCTAACTAGTTAATCTAAAAAAACTGTGAATTAAATTTGTATCAAATTTTGTACGGTGAAAGTTTAAAGCATTATCCCAGAACTATTTCACGGATTTTGCATAATTTTAAGATTTTTACATTAATTCACGGAAAAATTATCGATTATTTTAAAAAACTAAACAAAAACAAGATATTTTTTGAAGGTAGTTAACGTCCTATTAGTCAGATTGTGTAGAGATTATTGGGAATAAGGACACCTTGTTATTGTTGTATAAGTTTAATTCATAAGCAACGTTTCGACAATAGTTTTTGTCTTCCTCAGACTAAAAAAATAAAGTTTTTTTATAAATATTTGCACGTAAAGAATAAACAAAGAGAACTTATATAATTAACAAGTAATAAAAGGTAGTTAACATATTGTTTCACATAATACCGTTTTTTTTTTGTAATGTTCAATTTTAAAATTGTATATGATTATAATTTAATTTATATATGAAAGTTGATTTGAATTTAAAACGAGAATAAAACGAATTAACAAAACAATTAAAATCCAAACTAGGTAGTTTAAAATTCATAATATTTCTTAATTGTACACATACTTAAATTATTTCTTTGGCTTACTAGGATACGGAAAGATGTTTAGGTTTAAGTTTAAAAGGTAGTTAACATATTGTTTCATATAATACCTTTTTTTTTGTAATGTTCAATTCTAAAATTGTATATGATTATAATTTCATTTATATATGAAAGTTGATTTGAATTTAAAACAAGAATAAAACAAATTAACAAATTATCAAAATCCAAACTAGGTAGTTTAAAATTATTTCTTTGGCTTACTAGGATACGGAAAGATGTTTAGGTTGTTTTTTATTGTTATTAATAAATTTCTACTTCTACTTTTATTAAATAAATACATCATGGCGCTAACGAGTGATAAAAAATTAAGAATGTAAATCTTACCTTCGAATTTGGTTGTATACTTAGGTAGGCTGGTGATGTACATCTTTAAACTATTGCACGTAATACAAAACATAGATATTAACTATATTTTTTGTAATTTTTATTTTGTTTTTAAAAATTATTACACACATAGATTTGACAGAAAAAAAACAATAAAACCGCGGTTAAAAATATTATATTTACAATGTTGGTTCAATTTTAAGATGATCATGATTTGTTTATCTATCACACAAGAGCAAAAGTAGTTAGTATTTAAAGAATGGCAACACTTAACAACTATATTAAATTATTAAGTTTTGATAAAAAAGAAGACGCTAAATTGTGTTTTTCTAATGAGAGGCAAAGATAAGTAGAATTATGTCCTATAGTACTACCAAAATTCTATCGTGGTCGCAATATGAGTGCGACGTTGTCACTAATCTTAATAATAATTATATTATTATAGAGTTTGTTCATATTTACTTTTCGTAATATTTTTTTTATGTTTATTTATTTAGATTTTATATACCTATACATTTTTTTTTGTGTTTCTTTATTTTGTTAATTTTTTTATATATTTTACTTTTAATATATTATTATTTTAAGCGTATCCTGTTTAGTAAAGGATGATATATTGCGCTTAGCTTGTTGACATCGCTACGTAGGTTGACAGCTTTAGTTGTACCAAGATTAATATGTATCATTTCCAAAATGGAACGCTTATAAAAGTTGTTTTCTTTATCCACTATTCTTGGGTTATCAAAGTCAAAATCATGATTGGTTTCAAAGTGGTGAATGGCAAGGGCAGTTTTTTTTTTTTTTTCTTTTTATTTTTATTTTGACAATCATATTTATGCTGTTTGATACGATTTTCCAAATATTGTTTAGTGTGACCTATGTATACGTTACCACAACTACAGGGAATTTCGTAAATGAGACCGGATTGTTTAGAGGGAGGGGTTTTATCTTTCAGTTTAGTAAAAAGAGTCTTCGTTGTTTTTATGTTATAAAATACTATTTCCAAGCCATCATCCTTAAAGCATTTCCTTAATTTATGTGAAAGGTCATTAACATAAGGAATCTTAAAATATTTTTTAATTTCTCCGCTATTAGTGTAAGATTGTTTCTGTGAATCATTAGATGTTGATAGAGTTAATTTATTTAAAATTTGGTTAACAAAGGATGATGGGTATATAAAATCTAAATAAATAAACATAAAAAAATATATTACGAAAAGTAAATATCAACAAACTCTATAATAATATAATTATTATTAAGATTAGTGACAACGTCGCACTCATATTGCGACCACGATAGAATTTTGGTAGTACTATAGGACATAATTCTACCTATCTTTGTCTCTCATTAGAAAAACACAATTTAGCGTCTTCTTTTTTATCAAAACTTAATAATTTAATATAGTTGTTAAGTGTTGCCATTCTTTAAATACTAACTACTTTTGCTCTTCTGTGATAGATAATTAAAATTGAACCAACATTGTAAATATAATATTTTTAAACGCGGTTTTATTGTTTTTTTCTGTCAAATCTATGTGTGTGATAATTTTTAAAAACAAAATAAAAATTACAAAAAATATAGTTGATATCTATGTTTTGTATTACGTGCAATAGTTTAAAGATGTACATCACCAGCCTACCTAAGTACACAACCAAATTGGAAGGTAAAATTTACATTCTTAATTTTTTATCACTCGTTAGCGCCATAATGTATTTATTTAATGAAAGTAGAAGTAGAATTTTATCAATAACAATAAAAAACAACCTAAACATCTTTCCGTATCCTAGTAAGCCAAATAAATAATTTTAAACTACCTAGTTTGGATTTTGATTGTTTTGTTAATTTGTTTTATTCTTGTTTTAAATTCAAATCAACTTTCATATATAAATGAAATTATAATCATATACAATTTTAGAATTGAAAATTACAAAAAAAAACGGTATTATATGAAACAATATGTTAACTACCTTTTATTACTTGTTAATTATATAAGTTCTCTTTGTTTATTCTTTACGTGCAAATATTTATAAAAAAACTCTATTTTTTTAGCCTGAGGAAGACAAAAACTATTGTCGAAACGTTGCTTATGAATTAAACGTATACAACAATAATAAGGTGTCCTTATTTCCAATAATCTCTACACAAAAAGAAGATATATAATTTTTTTTTGAAAAACCTCGCGAATGTTCTGTGGCGGATAACAGAAGCCTCCGCTGTGCAAATTTTTTTTAATTTTTGATGTGCGGTTTATCTGTTTAAGTAAACGAACTGTTTTTAGGATTCAAACTTACTCTTAAGTTTGGATCAATAATTACTCCGAGATATTTAATTTTTTATGATGATCTGATTTGTAATTTCAATTTCTTCAAAAATAGGCAGTGAATCAGTGTAACAGCCACCTGGCATAAAAGAGTTTTGTCTACATTAATTGTGAGCTTTTGATTTGAAAACTGATCTGATCAAATCTGATTTTGCCTTTTCTTTTACATCATATCAGTTACTAGACTTACAAATTATCTCATCTTTTAGAACGTTAAAGAATAAATTATTAATATATATATATGAAATAATATAGGACCTAGAACGGTTCCTTGTGGGACGCCCATTTCTACCTTAATTTCAGAACTGCCATTTTCATCGATTGTAACAGTAAAAAGATTAAATGGCAGACCACGTATTCCTATATTATTCAAATCACTTAAAAGAATTTCACTAGAAACACAGATAATATTTTCTCTCCTTTATGCAACGCATATTGGTTTGGTAATAGGATATCGTATTTTTTTAGATGGTCTATTAGCCGTTTTTTCTTGACTTAATATATTCGGAATAGATAAAGGTCTGTAATTATTTAACTTGTTATGAGATCCACTTTTATGTAAAGGTTTTATCATTTACTTTTTTTAATGTTTTTGGAAAGTGACGTTCAAATGATATGTTGATGAGTTAGTGGCATTGCTAAGAATAATGAGTATTTAAATATTTCAGTTTTTAGGCCATCATGACCTAAAGTTTTACCAGTTTTTAAAGAAGCCATAATTTTAATAATTTCAGCATTATTTGTAGGCAGTGATTTATGTGTTTTATTGGAAATATTTTGCTTCAAAAATTTAACGGTTTTATTAGACTTAATACTTTTAGCCATTTTTTGCCTATGTTGATAAAGTGGGTAACAAAAAAGTTTGCTATTTCTTTTTTTGTTAGTTGTTAAATGTGTCCCAGTTTCAATTTTTATAATTTTGGTTCTATGTTTATTTTTATTGCGAACCCTTTTAACGTTTTTCCACAATTTATCTATGTTGGGTATTTGGAACCTTTGGTTGCACTAAAACAAAGTTATGATTGTTTTCCACAATAAACAGCAACGTTTATCATCTCCTGACGATGCTAACGTTGTTAGCGAAATGCGCGTCGAGTGCAAAAAGTGTAGTTTTGGTTTGTGGAAAACAATCATAACTTTGACAATTTATCTGATTTATTTAAATTTTTATCCATTTTGGATTGATAAAAGTTGATGCAAGCATTATCTATAAGTTCGTTTAATTTATTTCGATAGTTTTTTCATTTTCTTATTTTTATTAAGCCTTAGTTATCCAGGGCTGTTTATTAACAGAGTTGCGCCGACAAGTTTTTGTAGTAGTAGTACAACTAATAAAGTTTTCTCTAGCTACCTTAAGATGTGGCTGAGCAAAGACACTATGTTAAATATGTTTATCGTGACAGTTAGTACTAGGTTAATAATGTGTTTGTATAGGCGTAGGAATTTTTAATGCATTTTTATTTGTGTGATATCATTATGTGAATTTTTTGTTCGTAAAAACATATGCTCTAGATAGTTGCTGCTATCAGGACGGGTAATGTCATTTATTATTGATATAAAACCTGATTCACTAAGAGGGTTTTTGTATTATTCGGTGTCGTTTTTTGTTTTTAATATTTCCTCCCCCCCCCCCATAAACCGTGGTCGTATTTTAAAGAGTTGCTTTTATTTTTATTTCTTCAAGAAAGTGTTCAAGATTTTTGTTAACACTTAAAACGCAAGTTCATGGGGAGCGATAGGTTGCAAGAATGTTTATTTTTAAGTTAAAATAAGTTAATTTTAAGATTAAAACTTTTATATCATCAAAATTTCTAATTGAAAACTCATACTGTATGCCTTGTTTAATGTAAATAACTCTTCCGTCATGGCTGTTTATTTTGTCTTCGCTGTAAATTGGAAAGGCTTATGAAAGTCTGCGTTAAAATTATTTTCGAAAAATCTCTGATGAGACTTTGTAAGTGTTCTCGCAAATGTAAAGAGAGATTCTCCTTTTCAGAATTTTTGTTTATTAGCAATACCTCGTCATCACTGTCTAATTCTTCTTCATTTTCACTCTCCTTAATCTTTTCCTAAGTAGACGCTGCTTAAAAACAAAAGATCAAAGTTCTTGGGTGGCAATAACGAAAATTCAAACCTTGATGAGCATCCCACAAGGAGCACACAAAAAAACCAAAGCGAAAAGAGAAATGATTAAACGATGTTTCGCCTTGGGTAACCAGCGTAGGCTCGTCAGTGGTTCCACTGGTCACCCTCCCCATACATAATTAAACACCATCATAAACTTTGATTTCCAACTTTGAATCACACACAAATAGGCATCGTTCCGCACTGATACTTATCCAAGTTACGTGATACGGATTCGTCCTAGAGTGTTAACATTTCCAATAGGATTAAGCTCCTAAGGCAATTAAAAACAAAAAAGGAAGGTAAAAAAACCTCCAAATCAGTTACGTCAACCGAAAAGAATCTAAAAACAAAAAATCAAAGATCTTGGGTGGAAATAACGAAAATTCAAAATTTTTTTTAATTGCCTTAGGAGCATAATCCTATTGGAAATATTAACACGCCAGGACGAATCCGTATCAGGTAACTTGGATAAATACCAGTGTGCAACGATGCCTATTTGTGAGTGATTCAAAGTTGGAAATCAAAGTGTATGATGGTGTTTAATGATGTATGGCGTTAATAACGAAAATTCAAATTTGGATGAGTATCCCACAATGAACACACAAAAAACCAAAGAGAAATGATTAAACGATGTTTCGCCTTGGGTAACCAGCGTAGGCTCGCCAGTGGTTCCACTGGTCACCCAAGGCGAAACATCGTTTAATCATTTCTCTTTGGTTTTTTGTGTGTTCATTGTGGGATACTCATCCAAATTTGAATTTTCGTTATTTCCACCCAAGATCTATGATTTTTTGTTTTTAGATTATTTTCGGTTGATGTAACTGATTTTAGGTTTTTTGACTTCCTTTTTTGTAGACGTTACTTCTTGCACATCTGTGCAGCTGTGTAGGTGTTACCATTTATAATCAGCTTGTGATCACTTATTTTTACTTCGTAGCTTTGATTATTTGCTTCCTTGAGATGGTGCCTTAATACTTTTAATTATTCGCGGTCCTCTGGGCCCAGGTCGTTCGCTATAGCTAAATTGTGATTCTTTAGCTTTTTTAAGTTCAGGTTTTTAAAAAGGCTCTTTTTTATAAATATACAGAATAATAGGTGATTCGTCCTCGTTTCCAACAGAGCAGAGATTCTTTTTTTTTCTATCAGTGACTTTACCTCAGTAAATGTTAAAATAATTTTAAAAATGGGTTATATGATATCCATAGTTTTTGGAGTCAAATAAATATCAGAATTGACTAAACGTCGAATGGAAAGCACATTTTGTAAAAACTAAGACAGGGTTCGGAGCACTTGTTTTGATTTTTTTGCCGAATAAGCTAGAATTTCTTTCTACGGCCACCAATTCGAAATATTCAAACATTTGAATCGTGGGCTTTAGGTAAAAATAAAAAAAGTGCTCCGAGAGCCCTATCTTAGTGGCTTACATTCAACGTTCAGTCAATTCTGACGTTTATTTGACTACAAAAAGTATGGATATCATATAACCCGTTTTGAACATTACTTTTAAAAAAAAATATCTACACTTGAAGTATATGATGATTGCAGGTTTACCAGGTTGATTCTGATAACAACTTTCAAAATCGAATGGTATTCAAACATTTTTTTCAAAAATAACAAAAATTTTCTAGTCCAAGAAATGTTTTCCTCCTGTTTTCAAACTAATTGATGTGGAATTTATTTAACTTAAATCTGACCCAAGCTAAACTAACCCAAACCCCTAAAAAGCGCTAAATAATACAAACCAACCATATAAAGGTACTGTTGTAAAACTGTAGCCACAGCCTTATTCATATAAGTTCCAAATAACAAAAATAAACGTTTAAAATCCTACGAGGATTTCGAGGCAGCATAAGCTTTAAAACTGACTACTTAAAATATTTACCAATAAAACAACTGGAACCTTTCTACAAGTGTTTTGCCATCTTCAGGGGAAGATTTAAAAATTGGGAGAAATGAGTAAAAAATTCGATCAATTATGAGTAAATAAAATTAATATAAATTAAATTATTCTTTTTTCGTTTTTTACGGTATACAGGATGTTCCAAATTCGATGCTCACCATGGGGATCTCCTAAACGGTAGGAGATACGAAAAGGTTTAAATTAGGGCAAAGTTGCGCAATTTGACGCTTTGCTCAAAACTAAAAAAAAAAAAGTTTACAAATTCCGGATAGTTCCGGAGCAAAAAAAACCGCCGCCCTTATTCTTAAAGCTGTCAAAAAACGCTTAAAACTTTCTACAGGCACTTTTTTAAGTTCTTCTCATATAACTATTAGATAAATAAAGGACCAGGATGCGACAAAATTGTCGCGGCAACGGTCAAAATCTAGATTGCTATGACATGGCCAATGGGCTAAAGACGGCTCGATCTGAGCCTGCGCCAGTTTGTAACGTCGAATTACCTCATTTCTCGTTCAGCGCACTTCCAGCTGACGCATACGCATTGGAGCCCGTCTTTAATCCATTGGCAACGGCCAACTTGGTATTTCGCAGGGAGTTTCCACGACGCTTTTTATCATAGGTAAATAGGGCAGGACTTTTATAGTATCTCATAGTTATATGGGTCTACCTAATGACAGTGTGACAGGAGCACTGTCAAGTTCATTTTTCCTTATGGACACACTCTCTTTTTCTCCTGCCGTTTGATTCATAAAGGATGACAGATATTTTACAACCTCATTTTGACAAGTACCTGACGTTTTGAGCTAAATGACCATCATTAGTCCAAATTCAATGATCAAAAAACAAAGAAAAAACGTATTTTTAAAATATTAAATATTATGAACCAAACGGCAGAAGAACAAAAGGATGTGTCCATAAGAAAAAATGAACTTGACTGTGCTCCTGTCACACTGAAATATCAAGTTTCAAAAATGGGCCTCTCACTAGGTAGGTGTTAAAAAAGTGCCTGTAGAAAGTTTTAAGCATTTTTTAACAGCTTTAAGAATAAGGGCGCAGAAAAATAAAAACTAAAAATGAATATTCGGTTTTTTCCGCCTATCTCCGGAACTATCCGGAATTTCTAAACTGTTTTTTAATTTTGAGCAATGCATGAAATTGCGCAACTTTGCCCTAATTTAAACGTATCTCCTACCGTTTAGGAGATCTCCATGGTGAGCATTGAATTTGAAACACCCTGTATAGCTCTATTCATAGGTCTTAAATTAACTTCAACTGACCCAAATAACCCAATTAGATTAAAACCAAATTCTGGTTATGGGTAGGAGGTTTTGGACCATATCTCGTGAAACTTAAGTAACCTTTTTAACGCGGTTTTGGATTTTGGTTGGTGAGAATACTTCCATAAAAAAGTTGTGTCAAACGTTGCTTTTGAAAAATGTTAAAAAGTCTAATTACATAATTTCAACATTAAAAATGTTTGAATTTTCACAATAAGGTAATTTAGGCGGTTACATTTGCAACTTGCAGGTAAAGTGCGAAATGGGGAATAGGAAGGGGGACACAAGCTTTAGCTGCCAACGTAGAAAGAAATGTAAATTTCATTAATATGTTAGCGACTCCGCTTTTGGTGACTTAAATATTTTAGACGACTGCAATTATAAAAAAGATTGAAAAAAGTTTTTAGAGCAAGCGGCCAAAATAGTGGATTTTACAAGCGTTGGCTTAAATAAGCGTAGCACGTTATTTAAACATGGATTAAAAAAAGGTACAGTTCTAAACACAACAAACACTAAGAAGTCACCATTTTTATAATATAAATCAAGGGTGGGTATGGATGACACAAAATCATACGACACGCGAGATTTTTCAAGAACTGATAACCAATCTTTGATGAGTAAGAAATAAGGTTTTGTTCTATTTAAAAGCATTTTCACCATTTAGTTTTTATTAAAATTTGAGAAACCGTTTTTCTATTATAGTTTTTCTTAATTTTACCATTTTGCACTACTTTTCTTTAAACTTGGGTAAAAAGCTGATGGTCAAATTTTGTTGATCAAGTTTTTTTTTCATCGAACCATGATTTGGTTATTTACTAAAATCGTTTTTTTTTAGGAAGTTATAAAAATATATTTTGTAGCGGCAGGATGGAAAATACTCAGTTAAAAACATATAAAAAGGTTTCCAAAGTTGTTAAAAAAAAGTTTAAATCTAACTACAAACATCTCAAAATCTCTGTCTTCTCGAAAATATTTGCCAAATTGTTTACTAAAATATCTAAAACTTCAGATCAGTCCTTAAATAAAATATCATCTACAGTTCAACAAAATGTATGAGTGGGTTATTCAAAGATATTTACACATTTCAAAAACGTTTTGACTTATACTACACAAAGGTTTTACGCAAAAATATCGCGGTCGAACTCGCAAAAAAATACTTATTTGTTAATATTTCAAAAATGGTTTAGTCCTTATAATACAAAATTAGATACTAGATAATATTGGTAATGAAAAAATATAGTAATTTATAGTGCAGAAGTGTATTTTTGTCAATTTTGTTGTGTCTGTGTCAAGTCCCCCCAACCTGAACAATTCTGTTATTGAAAAGCAGTATATTAGCAATCAATTCTGTATAAATAAAAAAATTAGGTTATATTTAAAATAAGGTCATTTCACTGTCAAATAATATATTTTACCTACGACCAACGAATAATACTAATTTTACGACCATCTCAACACGATTTTAATAAATCATTTACGGTCCTAGAATAATAATAAAGCTTAAACGTAAACCACAAGATGTCGTGGCAAGCGACGAATCTTTATTTGTTAAGAGCACTAATTGACGACAAAATGTGAATTATTTTTCTAATTTTTACGACAATAAATATTTATTAAACGTAAATAAATCCAATATAATTTTAGTACCTAACCAAAAGTCCCGTTAAATTGACATATTTCGCATTTTTCAGGAAAAAAAACCGTGTTTTTAAGAAGATATATAAAAAGTCCCTGAGTAACCTTATTTGTTTTGACGTTTTAGATAGATTGAAACTTCAGGTTATGAAGGTTGTTGACTTAAGAGTGAACGTGTTGGATATTTTTAATAATTTTTGATATTTATGATGACATTTCGTAGGTAAAGTCTAGTACACTAACTCGCATGTTATGGTCATTAGATGCTCAGATAAATTAAGACACTCGCGTTTAATGACTATGTGTCTAAACTACTTTTATTTATACCGTGAGTTTCCGCGGAAAGTCTAAACTTTTACTTTTAATGAAAATATGACATACCTATTGTTATTTAATCCATATAGTATATGTAATCAATTTCAATGTCCTGCGTTTGCATTTTTGTAAAGGACTATAAATTTTTTCAATAAACATATTATTCTTACTTTTAAAAAATCATTACCTTGTTTTCGTTTGAGTATAGATTATTTTGTAATTTAAGTTTTAGTATCCAATGAAATTTCTATTCGTATTAATTAAGTTTATTATTATTGGTGAAAGTTTCCGATTGCTGTAATTTCCTCGAAACAGCGGCTTTCCAAACACTCTATTGAAATATACTTTGCAAACTCTTAATGAAAACAACAATAATAATGACTATTAGACACGGAAGTGGTTATTTAAATTAAAAAAGAGGCTTTTTTTATTTTCATTGTTTTATTTAGTAACGAGAAACCATTTTCCAAAGAAAACAAATTTAAATCTTTAAATAATATCATTGATTATATAATTATTAAAGTCCTATACAATAGAGTAAAAAATTTATTTGCTTTTTAAAGCTGTTACCCTTAGATACTAACCGCGTAAAAGGTTCATTAATACCATAATTAGTTCGATGAAATGGTACAAAGTAGTAGTAGTAGTAAGGGGGCGGGGCCCGTAGGCCTGGCAACTAGACCTCTTCATGGACCCTCTCTGCCATACCCCGTATCGCACTCTTATCCTCCCACTACCTCTACATTTCTTGCCTCTCTCTCTCCTGGCCTTCCCGCCTTCGTTACGAAGGACAGCACGTCAGCCCATCTTAGAGAGTGTAGCTCCTCCTTTTCTATTGTGGGGGCACCCCACGTCTGCTGCCTCAATCTGGCGTACCCGTCACACTCTCCTGGGTGGAGTCGTCCAACACTCTGATGCATGTCAAGTGCTTGCGCGGCCGATTATGCCCTGTCAGCATTCCTAATAACAATCCAATGGCTTTGCGAGTTTTTCCCAGGAGCCATTTAGTTTTGACTGCGTCTGGTCCACTTACGAACAGTTTGGACTGTCTGCACTCTTCCCTTCAGGACGACTTCAGTTGATCGCCCGCCCATTTATTGAGCTCGCTCTGAACCTGTTTTCTTGCGATTCCCAAGAGCAGTTCCGGTCCAATATATTGGGTTTCGGCACCAGCTCTGGCAAGTTCGTCCGCCTTCTCATTCCCTGATATTCCCTCGTGGCCCGGGACCCACATCAGTGTCACCTTCTTGTCTTCAGCTAATGTCTGTAGCGCGTTAACACAGTCTTCCACTAGGCTACTGACAATTTTTGGTGAACTAAGAGCCTTGAGGGCAGCTTTGCTGTCGGAACATATGCAAATGTCCCTCCTGCCATTTTTGACCTCTGGTAGGGTTGCCGCCATGATAATGGCGTATACCTCCGCCTGAAAGATCGTAGCGTGCTCGCCAAGCGGATAGCTTTCTTGAACCTCTAGGTCTTCCTTCAGTGTAGCAGACCGTCGCGTCTCTGCTTAATTTGTTTCGGAATTCTTCTCTCTGCCACTAATCCCGTTCAAGTATTGTGACTTTGTACTTTTTGTCAAACCTCCATGGTTTTGAAGGAGTCCCTACTGGCATCTTTAGGAGAGGAAACTCTTTGGTTACCAGTTCCTCGATTGCCAGATAACCCACTTTTTCCCCTCTGCCCTTCCATAGGCCCTTGTCTCTCAGTCGTAGGTGCGTCGCCATCGCTTCCTTCTTGATCAAAGTTAGAAGCGAGGGGAGACCTAAGGTGGTTTCTAGGGCTCTAATGGGGGTAGTCCTCATTGCGCCTGTTATTCCCTTGCAGAAGAGCCCCTGCAGGCTCATGAGCTTTCTGGAAGTGGTCAGGTTTTCTACTACAGGCCACCAGACTACTGACCCATATTGAATTCTTGGTCTTATGATGGCCTTGTATAACCAGTATAGGTTCCTGGGGGTGATACCCCATGTTCGACCGACCACTCGGCGCAACTGCCACATTGTTCACTGGACTTTTTCAGTCATTTTGGCAACATGCTGCCTCCACGTCAGTCCCTTGTCCAGTATGACTCCCAGATACTTAAGCTCTGATACTAAAGTTATGGGTCTGCCGTAAATTATGGGAGCTCTGAAATTCTCTAGTTTCCTTTTTTTGGTGAAGAAGATCATTTCAGTTTTTGCAGGATTAACTGATAGACCGTTCTGTCTGCACCAGTCTTCTATGATTCTGATCGCCTTTTGCATTCTTTCGCAGACAGTGGCGAGGAAGCGGCCAACGACCTTCACCATGCCGTCGTCTGCATATAATTGCACGTCGAATCCTTCCTGTGTTAGGCGAGTTAGGACGTCGTTCATTATAAGGCACCACAGATGAGGAGAAAGGCAGCTGCCTTGAGGGCAGCCCCCCGTCACATCCACCTTGACCTTGGACTCTCCCAATCTTGCCTGTGCTTCCCTCTCTGTTAACGCAGACTTTGCCCATTCGTTCAGACGTGCTTCAGCTCCTCTTTCCTGAAGGGCAGATGTTATTATCTGCGTTCTTGCCTTGTCGAAGGCTCCTTCCACGTCAAAGAATACCATGAGTGCGTACTCCTTGTACTGGAGGGCCTTTTCTGCTTTAGGGCACTACTGCATGAAGAGCCGATTCCTTTGATCTGCCCTCTCTGTATGCGTGCTGGTCCTTGTGGAATGGTCTGGCCAGTACTCTCTCTGGAAGGTACCTGTCCACCATCTTCTCCAGTGCCTTCATCATAAATGACGTGAGACTTATAGGTCTGAAGGATTTAGCCGTGGTGTAGTCTTTTTTTCCCGGTTTGGGGATAAAGACCACATTGGCTCTCCTCCATAGAGTTGGAACGTATCCCAGAGCTACGCTGGCCCTAAACACTCTCCTCGTGTGAGGAAGTAGTGCCTCCAGGTCTCGCTGAAGCAGTGCCGGGAAGATCCCATCTGGACCTGGTGACTTGTACGGACTGAACTCCCAATTCGGCGTTGCCTCCTCGTCAGGTGTAGCTGGCATTCGCTCGTCGTGCCGATCTCCATCCCCCGGAAAATGTACCTCCAAGAGATGTCTGAGTGACTCCTCTAAGGAGTTGGTCTAAGTTCCGTCTTGCCTCTTGAATGAACTTAGGGTTTGCTTAGTTTCGTTGCTCAAGATTTTTAAGAGTCTAGAGGTCTCCGGCAGCGCTCTCTCCTATTCTTCTTGTAATCATCCCAAATTGCCTCGTCTCTTTTTGCCATCGCCTTGTTGAGGGCCTGCTTGGTTTTTCTGCGAAGTCTGTCGATCTCGCTGTTCCACCAAGGTACCCTCTGTAAAGGCTCGGGCTTTACGGGACATGCCTCTTCGAAGCTGGCCAAGATTGCCTGCTCCAGATTTGTCACCTCTTCTTCTAGACTCTCCTTCGTGGTTATGTCAGCTCCTACAGTTCCCTTCCTTCGATCTAGTTCCGCTTGGTAGCTTTCCCAGTTCGTGGATCGTGGATTCCTTCGGAGTTTCTGGCACGTTTCCTCGGTTCTCACTCCAAATCCGATTATACGATGATCGGAAGTGATGACCTCCTTGGTAACTCTCCAGTCGACGATGTCTTGAAGCAATTATTTTAAGACCAACGTTATATCAATAACTTCCTCCCAGTCCTTATTAACAAACGTGTGCTCTCTACCTCTGTTCGCAATTTCCAGGTTTGTCGTGGTTAGAAACTCGTAAAGGGCTTCACCCCTTAGATTAATGTCACTGCTACCCCACACTACGTGGTGGAAGTTCGCGTCACGTCCGATAATCACCAGCAATCGTTTTTCCTCCGCAAATGCTATGACCTGCGCTAATTCCTCTGAAGGAGGTGGATGTTCGCTATCGTATGGAAGATACGCGAGAGCGGCCGCCACGTCTCGTGTCCTCAGTTGCGGTAATGCTACCGCAGTGAGGTCCCTCGATATTAGGATACAACTTCTTGTTGGTTCTTCCTCATTATCCGGTGTCGGTGCTGCCTAGTCCCCCTACTTTTCTTCGTATAACATAGAGTTCTTGTATTAAAACAATCTGCGGGCATTATTGCCAGCCATCGCTCCGACTAACTCAGCAGTCGGACCGAGGCTTTTATGCAGATTGATTTGACTTACCCGTATCACCGCCATGTCGGGGATGTCATGGAGTGTAGGGAACCCCCTACAAGTAGTTCACGGCGTATCTCGGTCACCTCTGCCTCTTCGATTTTGCCGTTTGCCCTATCGGAGCGGAACACTACCTTCAGAGCCCTGGATCCCCGACTCTCGCTTTGAGGGGGTTCGGCCTCTGCGGGTACGGCTTCTTTGCCCTGGGTTATTTTGGTCGAACCACCTCTCCGCTTCTTTCGGTTCTCCTCAGGCCTCCTGGATGTGTCCGGTCTTCGGCGCTTGGGAGCAGCGTGCCCTATGCCAGATATACTCTGTTGGGTTCCCTGGCTTTCCGAGCTTCTGCTCTTTGGCGCCTTCGGTAGGTTGGCAATCGCCACCCTCTTTGCCAGCCATTTGGCTGTTTTAAGGTTGTCCCTCTTCTCAGGTCCTCCTTGTTTTTCGGTGCCCCGGTGCCGCCGGTGTTGGCCGTTATGTCTCGGCCTTTTGGACCTTGACTCACCCTTCCAACATTCCGCGGCTTGGGAGCAGCCTTGGTGCCGAATGAGAGGGCGGGCTCCATTTTTTGGTCCCCGGTCCCCTCATCGGCCGCCCGGCTGCTCTCCTCTTGCTGGGCCATCCACTCGAGTTTTTTGAGTTTGCGGGACTCTCTACGCCTCTTGTTTTTCTCCGCTTTCCTCCGCCCTTTCTCGCTTGGCGATTCCGACGTGACCTCGGCTTTCCCGTTACCAGGTTTTGGGTTTCTGGGCCGGCTCCGCCAAAGATTCCGGGTCGGCATCAGACTTGCTTTTTGGCTCGTCTTCTGCCTTCCCTTCCTCCTTACTGTCTTCACCAGTCCTTTCTCCCTCCGGGTTCCTTTCGGGCTTTCCCTCACCCAGCTTAGAGTCCACCTCCATCTCGTCGGCGGAGGATCGCAGAAGCTCTTCCTCGTTGGGTCCACCCTCCTCAGCGGGTGGTGGGGTAGGGTAGGGGGTTCCCTCGCTTCTCTTTATCAGTGCACTTTTTTCCTCTCTTCAACTCATGTTCATATTCATATGAAACAGAGAAATAAGGGGTTTATGTGTGTGCGGTTGTGTCTGAATGATTGAGTGTGTGTAAAAGATGATGCTTGGTAGTGTCGTCCACCCCGGTTCCCCGCCAAACCTGAGCTCAACCAAAGCAGCACTAGAAATAAAGATACCAACTTTAACCATTTGAACAATTTGGTTCTACCTGTTGTAGAATCATAAATCCATGATAGAAATGAATTCAAGATACAAAACGCGTGAAGCTTACTTCGGAGCACATCATAATTGAGTCAGTCAAGTGCCTTTGAAAAATCAACATAGGCCGAGTCAACCTAAAGGCCTTTTTTCAAAACATTAAAAATATAATGAACATACAGAACCAAGTTTGTGTCAGTAATTAAGCTGCATAAAGCCCAAGATAGTTTTTGGTAACTAAAGAATCCAATAGTTTAGGCAGTTCCCACTGCACTGAATAAATACTGCACTGTAGTTAGTAGCCTCATCTTTGGCCCCCAGATTTATAAATGGGCTTCAAAAAACTCTTCTTCCAAAAATATGGAAAATTACCTGTGTTCAATGATTTATTGAAAATCTTTAAAATAGGCGATGTCAACACGCAAACGCATTTTCCCCGAAAAAATGCTGGTACCCCATTTGGTCCCGCAGTTAATCTACTTTTACAGCTCTTTATACAGGCAAAAACTTCTGTTGTTCACGAAGTCCCTGGTCTGTCTGCATCCTGTTCCTCCTCTCCAAGTGGTCGCCATGGCATCGTTGGCCCATTTATTGAGTCGACTTTGCAATTTCCTCTTGGTTGTTCCTAGGAGTGGTTCCGTCTCTACATACTGGTCGTCGACAATCTCGTTCCTCGGCACCCCCATATGTCCCAGTACCCACATAAGTGTCACTTTTTTTGGCTTGCTCTCTGAGCAGGTAGCTCTTTCGAACCTCCTGGTCTTCTACGTAAACCCCCGATCCTGTGGTTTGCTTCTCCGACAGTTTGGACCCGCCACTGTAGCAAATCACGGCGTTCTCCTCGAAGTGTTCGCGGAGGTTTTCACTCTGCCATAGTTCCCTGTCTGGGATGACTACTTTGTACCTCTTGTTGAATATCCAAGGGTTTTTTGGTCTTTGTGTTTTGATCGCTGCCATTGGAATTTCTCTCTCGGCGATTTGGGCAATCTTAAGATGCCCCGCAGCTTCCCCTCTTCCTCTTCATTGACCTGTATCTCTCAGCCGGAGGTGGGTCGCCATCGCTTCTTTTCTGATCCAGATCGGAAGCGACGGCAGTCCCAAAATGGTTTCGAGTGCCTGTATAGGTGCCATCCTCATAGCGCCGGTTATCCCTCTACCTTAGGAGCCTACAGGGAACCATATTCCCTGTAGGCTCCTAAGCTTGAGGGTAGTAGTGACCTTCTCCACTGCTGGCCACCAGACTATGGATTCGTACTGGATCCTTGGTCTTAGTGCTCTCGTGTACATCCAGTGAAGGTTTCTGGGGCTCAAACCCCAGGTGCGCCCAAAATTAGGAAAGTCTGGTGTCAGTCATGTTTCACTAATCATAACAATGTCATAACCAGCCGCTAGTGTGTAAATAATAAACAGGAACTTTCCGTCCCTCAAAGTCTATGGAAAATTTTGATAAGGCTGTCTAGAGCTAATTCAAAACTCCCTCAGAATTATGCCTCTGGGCCAAATTTCGGGTCGCGTAAGTACATCCTTTGGACTAAAATCAATACAAATTTTAGGTAATTGTTGAAAAGTTGCATTTTCTGCAATCCTTAAATTATATTTCGACTATTATTAAGGTTATAGTCTCTTCTTTTCTCCGCAATCGTGTCTTCTTGGCCATTTTGCGATTTCCGACCGTTCGTTCTTGATTTAACCAGCTGAAATGGTTCTTCTTCTTTTTGATCGTCAACCTGGCTATCCTGCCCATCCGCAAAACTGGCAATGTTGGAGCTTATGATCCGTTGTCTACAGGTTTGACGTTGATCAGCTGACAAGAAAATGATAGACTGTGGTGGTGCAACGGTTTTGGTCAATTTCTTGTTTTTGATTTTTGAAAAATAATCTAACCTTATTACTCTCCAAAATCATCATCAAACTCGCTTTTCTACCAAAACCAAAACTATATCAATAGGAAGAGTACGTGCAAAACCACCCTCCAAATTGCTTAATTCAGACATTTGATTAATACAGCTTCTACACTAAATTAGGATTGTTCTTGATTTTGCTTGATCTGTACCTATCGTGCTTTTACTAAAACTGTAAATTTTAAGAAAACTAATGTTAAATTTAAAACAAACGAAGAACAAATAAAAATGTTTACAGAAAAGATTGTGGCTTAGAGGGCAAAGGATAAGGGAATAAATCGGAAAAAAGTCTTTTCTCGACCAGGATTTGAACCCGGGATCTCTAGAATACCAGTCTAATACTCTACCAACTGAGCTACCGAGGAACTGGGGTTTTGACTGGCTATTCGGAAATCCTTTCGTCCGATTCATTTGTTAGTAGTGGGGAGATCTTTGAAGCCCACTGCGGCCTTAAAAAGCTAGAGATGTTATAAATACAAATCCTGGTCGAGAAAAAACTTTTTTCCGATTTATTCGCTTACCTTTTGCCTTTTGCGTCATAAATCTTTTCTGTAAATTTATTAGTTTTGTGGTTGTAAATGATTTTTGTATTTTTAACTTGTGCAAAATTGTAAAAAAGCACTAGAAAAATTATAGTGTAGTGCCTATTAGCTTCAGACAGCTAATTCAGTGATAACTGACGACCATTTATTGCCGACCATGGCCAACTTATCAAGCAAAATAATGATAAAAGAGGTCATAAAAGGCAAATTTGTAGGTTTGTTCTTTATTTACCCATATTTATAGTACACTTACTTTGTGACTCTTGAAGCAGCTTCTATTATTTCCTCCGGATTCAACTCCTTTCCTAGATCTGAGTCCATTTTTGTAAACAAAATTTTTGAAATAAATAAAGAGCTTTTTTAGAAGTGCTGCCCAAAAAAACAAGCTAAAAGCCGTCAACAAGAAGTCATAGCCAACTTGGCCAAAAATGGGACCTGAAAAGGATCAAGGGACCGGAAAATTGAACAAAAAGGTCCTTTCTTGAGAATGGAAGTATTTAGAAAAAAAATGCCTTGTAATGTAGATATTTCCGTACGAACAATCGTACGGAAAGTGGCTATTTTCCGGTCGTTTGAAAAAAAAAATACTTTTCATGAACATATAATGTATTAGAGAGAGAATAATCTTAGTTTTAACTATGCTTATGATAAGGGTTTTCGCAATTTCCTCACAAACCACCATATATAGAAATAAAATGTTTGGTAGTTTTGAAATCAAGAAGAAAAGGCTGATTCAAAAATGCAATAATATTTAGGTAGGCTAAATTTGACATTTGTTTCTTTGATCTCTTCTATTAAATGAGTTATCAAGAGGTTTAAAATATACTGAGACACCCGGTACCTCGACATCTTTTATGCAGGGTAAAAGACTGCACAGTAAGTTTTTCCGTCAAAAGGGTTTTTTACTTTTTTATATGATAATATGATTGATTTAGATTAAATCAAGTTGCAAAAACATATTTTATTGTTGAAAACTAATCCAATCAGCGTTTGAAAATTCAAGGCCATATTAAGCTTAGAGTTATCCGGCGATTTTGAATGGCGTCATAACGTTACCTAACCGAACTCTCGCTTCACCTTCAACTTTGAATAAAACGCACTAGATCACACAACACTCACTAACCAAAAGACGCTGAGAGGATGATAAAATAATGTTTCCGAAACATGTCATCCGCAAATTGAATTAATATTTTGCCGAAAGCATGCACGATGATGTGCTAGCTCACAGTCAGTCGTCGACAGACGTAGACGGTGATAATTGTACAATATGGCACTGGTCCACGATATGGACGAGTGAAAATCGCCTCTTGGCACTCCATATTTCATCTCGGACTTTACGTGGTCGACCAAGAATAATAAAAAATAGTGGAAAAGGTGTCTAGTAATAAAATAATCGAGAATGCATTTCACAACTGCGAAGATAGTAAACGGCATAAAAGTTAACAATTAAAGATATTATGATGCTGATGACACTGTCATAAATTGAAGACACGTTGCAACGTCTGCAAGAGTTATTAAATCGAATTGCAGACGAAAGTTCGCAATTTGGTCTTGAATGAATGAATGAATGAATGAATCTAGAAGTGCGGGAGGGAAAACTCCCATGTACGTAGGCCACCTTTCTGGGTCCGTTGCATGAACACTATCCATGGTTGCATGCATTTATTAATTATTTAATGAACATAGTTCGATAAGGGATCTTATTACCGACAAGAAATGACTGCACCTACTTTCCCGTAAATTACATAATTAAGCCGCAAATCGCGAAAAACAAATGTACCCCCAAATCCATGATGGCGGAAAAACCCCTGTGGGAATGAAGTCTAAAACGTAGATTAATCTTCTAGCTTATGTACCCATACTACCCACAAAGTTTCATTGAGCCTTCTCTTATACCAAAGTACTTCTGCGAGATTCGGTTTATCATATCAGCCGCACCACGCTCGACTTTCAGGCGTTGGGGGTGAGCGCGCGCGAATTCGGAGCGCCGCACTGCGAAAATGAAGAATGAATGCAAAAAAGTTAAGAGATAAATATTGTAGAGCTTTTTAAGGTCTACATTTATCTCCTGATTATATTTTTTCATAAATGGCACAAGAAGGCTAAAAAAGTCAAAAAAACTGTAGTTTAATTTTTGATTCAAATGATTATAGTTTTTTATACCTTTTCGATGGAGACTCTTATTATCTACAATAATCACTGCGCATACTTTTTCGTAAACTGCATATTTAAGCCGCAAATCGTGAAAAATAAATGCACCCCTAAATCCAAGATGGCGGAAAAACCTCCCGGGGGATGAAGTTTAAAACTTAGGTTTAAGCTTCTTTATATAGGCCCTAAAAGTTTCATCCTGTCCGCTCCGATTCCGAACTAAAATTCTAGATTGCTTGGACTAAGGGCGATAGGCGACAATTATAATTCCACGCATCAAATAAATCTGAGAAAATATAAGATTAGGCAACCAATACCATCCTCGGCCTGTCTTCATAACGACTACAACAATAAGAAGTAAATTAACAAAAACTAAACCATATCGCCACGACACCAAGAACTGCATCTACCAGGTACCATGCGAATGTGGGGACATCTACATCGAGGAACCCAGCCGACCCATGGAAGTTCGCCTCACATAACACAAACGCAAAACTCAACAAGGAGATACAACTGGATCAAAAATATCTCAACATTGCTTGGAAAATCAATATCATATGGAATGGAAATGGAAGGAGGAAAATCTATACAAGCAGAAGTGCACAGCATTCACATAGAGGAACTAGAACATATTTTCTCAACAAAGCGTCACCCTTAACGATATTTGGAAACCGGAGGTACCAGATCTCAACTGTTACTTTTATGATTCATTCTTCTTCTTCAAGTACCATGCTCTCTTCGAACGTTGGCTATCATCAGCGCGATCTGCACCCTGTCCACTGCTTTTCGGAAAAGTGTCGTAGTACTAACACCATACCATTGTACCAAGATTTTTAAGCTATGATATCCGTCTATGACCCGGACCTCTTCAATTTTGCCTTCTATTATCAATTTTAAGAGTTTATATTTGTCATTTCTCAAAATATGGCCAAAATATTCAAGTTTTCGTTTTTTGATGGTAAATAAAACTTCAAGCTCCTTATTTATTCTAAGCAGAACATCCACATTAGTTAATCGGTCGATCCAACATATCCTTAATATTCTACGATAACACCACATCTCGAATGCCTCCAACTTTTTACACATGGCCTCAGTCAGTGTCCATGCTTCCATGCCATAATATAAGATGCTAAAAACGGAGAGTTTTTTATTTTTATTAATCATAAATATATAGCTATAAAATTGTAAAAATTGGTTTAAAACTAAAAAAAGAAAAAATCAAAAATTATAAAAAAAACTATAAATAAAAAACTTCTTCCAATCCTTGTTCTTTGGGTAAGGTCCCCAGCACTGAGGCCGCATTCCCCCTTTGAATGGCGATACTAATCCGCTGGGTAATGAAACTTCTAATTTTTCACCCCATGGACCTAGGGTTTCCACTACAAAAGTGTAAAACAAAAATCCTGTCTTCTAGCTCTGTCTGATTCCAGTATAGAATAGCGATTATCTTGAACTCGATCAGTGATCGATGATTCATTGAATAATTTAAATAGGTACCTAGATAATGAACCTAACTTTGGAGGTTAAAACTACGTTGGTGGGAGGATGGTTAAGGGGATGAGAGTGGGTTAATATATTTTAAAATTCATAACTTTTTAACCAAAGCTGCTAACTTTGGGATTTGGAGAGGGACGCGAAGTTGATCTTGCTTTTTTTCTTTTTTTCTATAAGCATAAGCAATAAGCATGAATGGTAGTTTAAGAAAAAAAAACAAAAAATTAAAAAAAAATGGGCAACATTGCAAACAACAAGATTAAAAAACGGCTTTCGTTTGTTTTATTGCGCCATTTTAAATTTCAAGATGGCGACATTTTTTGGGTACGCAGCAAAAAACCTTATTAATAATCTACAAAATACCGCCTAAAAATCGGTTTAGTACTTCAAAAGTTATAGCGAAAAAACTTTTGTGCGATGTTTTATGGCCCACCCGGTATATCATTTTTTAGAACAACCCCAAAACAAAATCACTAAAAAAACTAATACTCCGCACCACAACGTGACGTGACATTCAAAACTGAATCAGCTAATATTGCATAGTTTGCTTACTTTCTGTGGTAAGATACGGGGATAAAAGCGGAGCGGGCAACGCACTTGCTTGCTTGATGATTGTTTTTTGTTATACTCCGCACCACAACGTGACGTGACGTGACATTCAAAACTGAATCAGCAATATTGCATAGTTTGCTTACTTTCTGTGGTAAGATACGGGGATAAAAGCGGAGCGGGCAACGCACTTGCTTGCTTGATGATTGTTTTTTGTTACGTACACTTCTCTCCACATAAAACTGATACAGCAGAAGTTAGCAGCCTATTTAATTGTTAAAATTTTTATAGTACCGCATTGTCTTCCTATAAGTAACAATGTCACAGACTCCTGACAACATCATGTTTTATATGTCAGTGTCATCCAAATTTTAAAAAATGCCGTTGCATCTTTCCGAATTTGATAAAGCTCAAATCTTAGCAAAACTAGACTGTGGTTGGTCTATTCGGCAAGTAGCTGTTCAGTATTAAGCAAGTATACGATAGTAAACATAAAAAACCGATTTCAAGAGGAGAGAACTATTGACCGAAAGGAAGGCACCGGTTTGACGAAAGTTACTAGCCCCGAGGAAGACCAAGAAGCAATACATTTTCTGGAAAATAAGCCGTTTGCCAAGCGAAAGAAGTAAAAATTGAATCAAATTTTCCAGGATCTATAATAACATTAGGCAGGTGCCGCATTGAGGCAAAAAAAATTAAACTAAGTGCGGAAAAGAAGCAGTGTCGATTAATTTTTGCGTTGAATTATATTATGCAGTATACGGTTTTCTGCCATTTTTTAAGATTTTCGAAAAATTCCTTTACAGATGGTTAATATGCCTCGCCAGAAGTACGAAACCGTTTGCGCGTCGAAAAAATTCTTTTTTTTTCAAAAGTTACAGGCATAAAAAGTTTCAAAAACAACAAACTTACGGGACAGCGGAGTGAATAGGGGTGCTGGGCGGGGCACTCCCTTCATCTAAAACACTGTAAAATATGTCAAAATGTAGGTAAAGGATCAACCTTTATGCGTCACTTTTTTGTTTTTTTTTTTGAACCTCAATTTTCCGAAAAATCATCGAAAGAAAACAACACAACATTTTTGGATTTTCCAACAAAACACGACATTTAACGTCATTTCAGTGTTGCCAACCACGAAACTGCGTCATTTGCAAAGAATCATGTGTTTTGTTGGTAGGTCATCCGCACGGGCATCAACTTGCCAATTTAGGCGCGTAATTTAAATTTGAAAATTTTCTTCAATTTAAAGGAAATTTAGGCGTTTGGATTTGGAAAGGCAGGGTCGGGTTGCGTTAGGTTGGGTCCGGTTCCATAAAAGAAGGGTTGGGTTGGATTGGTTGGGTTGGTTTGGTTGGGTTGGGTTTGATTTCATAAAAGAAGGGTTGGGTTGGATTGGTTTGGTTGGGTTGGGTTTGATTTCATAAAAGAAGGTTTGGGTTGGATTGGTTGGGTTGGTTTGGTTGGGTTGGGTTTGATTTCATAAAAGAAGGGTTGGGTTGGCTTGGGTTAAGTTTTCGAAAGAAGGGTTTGTATAGTCTTTAGCCCAGACGTAGCGGGGGTTTTTAGTCCGTAGGCAGTCCTCTAGAGAGGCTGAATCGGGCATGCTTGGAAGACCATTTTGGCCGGCATCTTTTGAAGATTTTCCTTCGCTATAAAAAAAACAAAAAAAAAGTCTGGGCTAAAGACTATACAAACCTTTCTTTCGAAAACTTAACCCAAGCCAACCCAACCCTACTTTTATGAAATCAAACCCAACCCAACCAAACCAACCCAACCAATCCAACCCAACCCTTCTTTAATGAAATCAAACCCAACCCAACCAAACCAATCCAACCCAACCAATCCAACCTAACCCTTCTTTTATGAAATCAAACCCCACCCAACCAAACCAACCCAACCAATCCAACCCAACCCTTCTTTTATGCAACCGGACCCAACCTAACGCAACCCGACCCTGCCTTTCCAAATCCAAACGCCTAAATTTCCTTAAAATTGAAGAAAATTTTCAAATTTAAATTACGCGCCTAAATTGGCAAGTTGATGCCCGTGCGGATGACCTACCAACAAAACACATGATTCTTTGCAAATGACGCAGTTTCGTGGTTGGCAGCACTGAAATGACGTTAAATGTCGTGTTTTGTTGGAAAATCCAAAAATATTGTGTTGTTTTCTTTCGATGATTTTTCGGAAAATTGAGGTTCAAAAAAAAAAACAAAAAAGTGACGCATAAAGGTTGATCCTTTACCTACATTTTGACATATTTTACAGTGTTTTAGATGAAGGGAGTGCCCCGCCCAGCACCCCTATTCACTCCGCTGTCCCGTAAGTTTGTTGTTTTTGAAACTTTTTATGCCTGTAACTTTTGAAAAAAAAAGAATTTTTTCGACGCGCAAACGGTTTCGTACTTCTGGCGAGGCATATTAACCATCTGTAAAGGAATTTTTCGAAAATCTTAAAAAATGGCAGAAAACCGTATACTGCATAATTACCTTATTCTCTAGTGGTTTTCACAGATGAGAAGATCTTTAGGCCCAACATAGATTAAAAATAAATTCTGGTTTATCGACCGCCAAGAAAGATTTTCGGTAAATGTTTGGAGTTGGATATCGGCTAGAGGACATGGCGCTCTATTTAGAATTAGTGCTATTAAAAATAAGTATTTTTTTAAATGTTTTTAGTTTTACTATTTTTTTTATTTTATTTATTTCGTTAACTTAATCTAGCCTTTTGATTGTTTTGGGCTAGTAACATTCGTCAAACCGGTGCCTTCCTTTTGAGGGACAGTTCCTTCTTCTTGAAATCGATTTATTATGGTTACTATCGTAGACTTGCTTCTTTCATAATCAGCTAGTTGAATAGACCAATTACTGTGTAGCTTTTGTTTAGTTAATAAAACATTTTTGCTTTTTTGAAATGTTGTTTTTATTTTTAATGACCTTATATTTTGAATTAGTAAAAAATAAACAATCCGTCTCCTTATAAAAAGTTTATATATACCAAAAATATAACCTAAAATGACAATGTCAAAAAGTCATTGTTGCACATAGGAAAATATAAAAAATCGTATTTCCAGCTACCTTCTGCTGTACCAGTTTTATGTGGAGAGAAGTGTACACTTCTCTCCACATAAAACTGGTACAGCGGAAGTTAGCAGCCTGTTTAATTTTTAAAATTTTGATAGTACGGCATTTTCTTCCTATAAGTGACAATGTCACAGACTCCTGACAGCACCATGTTTTGCATGTCAGTGTCATCCAAATTTAGAAAAATGCCGCCGCATCTTTCCGAATTTAATAAAGCTCCAATCTTAGCAAAACTAGACGGTCGTTGGTCTATTCGGCAAGTAGCTGTTCATTATGGGAGAAGCAAGTCTACAATAGTAAACATAAAAAAGCGATTTCAAGAGGAAGGAACTATCTATCGAACGGAAGACACCGGTTTGACGAAAGTTACTAGCCCAGAGGAAGACCAAGAAGCAATCAATTTTCTGGAAAATCATCCATTTACCAAAGCGAAAGAAGTAAAAATTGAATCAAATTTTCCAGGATCCATAACAACATCAGGCAGGAGGATTAAACGGTCGAGGATAAGGTGTCGCGGTATGTTACGGCAAAAAAAATAAACTAAGTGAGGAAAAGAAGCAGCCTCGATGAATTTTTGCGTTAAATTATTCTCTGAGGGACGAAGAATTTTGGCAGCAGGTGGTTTTCATAGTTTAGTAGATCTTTAAGTCCAACAGACATAAGAAACAAATTCTGGTTTATCGACCGCCAAGAATCCGATACGAATACGATATATTGCTGGAAACGAAGACCTGGCCGGAAGATTTTCGGTAAATGTTTGGAGATGGATATCGGCTAGAGGACATGGCGCTCTATTTAGTATTAATGGGCGATTTACAGCCAAAGTTTAGAGGTGAGAGTCCCTTATCCAAATCATTTTGTATTTCAACAAGATAACTGCCCAGTTTATACGGTCAGAATTGCGCAGCGATGGTTCCAGGATAATAATATCAAAGTTTTGCCTTGGCCTGCAACAATCCCGGATGCGAATCCAATAGAGAAGAAGAAATAGTTTGGGGACTTATCGCAAAGGAATTAGCAAGTTTTAATATCATTCCCAGAAATTCAGAACATCTAATGGAACTCATCGTAAGGACATATAGGGAAGTTTTTGCTGAAAATCCAAACTTATTTTTTAGCCAAAATTTAGCCAATTCAATGCTCAGAAGACTTCAAAACACCATTGCAGCCAACGGTGCATTGACGCGCTATTAAAAATAAGTATTTTTTATATGATTTTAATTTTGCTATTTTTTTAAAGTTTTATTAATTTCGTTAACTTGTTTTGGGCTAGTCACTTTCCTCAAACCGGTGCCTTCCTTTCGAGGGACAGTTCCTTCTTCTTGAAATCGTTTTATTATGGTTACTATCGTAGGTTTGCTTCTTTCATAATCAGCTAGTCGAGTAGACCAATTACTGTATAGCTTTTGTTTAGTCAATAAAACATTTTTGCTTTTTTGAAATGTGGTTTTTATTTTTAGTACCCTTATATTTTGAATTAGTAAAAAATAAACAAGCCGTCTCTTTATAAAAAGTTTATATATGCCAAAAATATAGCCTAAAATGACAAGGTCAAAAAGTCAGTGTTGCACATAGGAAAATATAAAAAATGTATTTGCAGCTACCTTCTGCTGTACCAGTTTTATATGGAGAGAAGTGTAATTTGGTCATAATCTTCAATGTACAGTCGAAGGCGAAGAAAATGTTTTAGCCCATTTTTGGTTATTTTTATGGGAACACTTTCGAATGAATTTAAGCGAAATAAATCGTCATTTCAAATACCGACCTGTATTAGGAATCACGTCTTTTATTTTTATACATAAGTTGTGAAACACCCTGTATATAGTGAATATAAATAACCTTATGGATGAGACTGTTGACATTTGAACCAAATCTGGACCAGAAAATCCTTTTAAATCAAAAGTCCATGACTCATTTGGTCCAGATTGGGTTTAAAACTCTGTCAACAGCTTGATGCGTAAGGCTATTTGTATACATATCTTTCCCAGTGGCGCACCAAGGGAGGGAGGTTGGGGTTAACCCCGTAAAAGCCTGGTTATGGTCACACTTTTACTCCAAATTAAGTTTTTTTTATTATTTATTCTTAAACCCCCCGTGCGCCACTGTCTTTTCTATATGTTAATCAAGCCAATAACGTTAACCACACACAATCTTTTCCGTTTTACCATTCTTGGGAATTAACAGTTGCTTGTGTTTTGGCACGCACCCAAATCTTAACGGCTTGGTAATAAAATGCTTTTTTCTTCGATCGTTTTGGTTCCAAACCCTGCCGGTATATCGGACGTTTGCGGTCCTACAAACGAGCTGCAGCGAGGCGCGAGAACGCTATTAGTTATGTCCGGGAGGATGATTTTTGACAGCCAGACCACTCGCTCTAATTGACCTTACTCCGTGTGCACCCTACGAATTAACGGGATGCGAGGGGTTTTAGATTAAGTGGGCCCGGGTTTATAGATGTAAGTATAGGTAAACTTATAGAAAGGTGTCTGTAGAGTAGACTGGGATATATCTCCATAGATTTTTTAAAGAAGGTACAAAATTTTGAAAACTCGCGCATAATTAACTTTACTTGCTATCACTTTTTAGCTACCAGTTGTAAAAACTACTATATTAAAGAAATTTTGGACCGCTTAAAATTTTGACAACTTTGACAGACGCTGTGGTAGTGTTTAATAACCACTACCGCTACCACGCATCGATTTTACCAGAGCTTTTGGAACACATTAGAAACTGTCATTCGTAAAAAAATTTAGTGGGCAGAAAAAACAAAAAATTGGGCTTTATTTAACAAAATAAGTGTTTTATATGTTGGAAACTGGTAATATTTTATTACTTTTCAAATTAGTTGTGCCAAAATACTCTAACATTAACCAACAAAATAACCACAACCACAACGAAATGGATTCGTAGCTTACGGCAGGTATAGTGGTTAATTACCACAACAGAATGACGTTTAGCTATTGCGCAAACTCAGTAATTACCACAACTACTACGAAGTGTCAAATAAGCGTTCCAAAATATCCCTATCACATCTAATTTAATTTTGTGCGTTCTTTTGTTCCTTACTCTGCGCACCAATGCCCCACTAATGGGGCAAATGTACAATGTTGCATCCCATAAAACTTTTAATTTATTTTTTTCTACAAACTTAAAGCTTTTATTTTTAGGTACTATAGTTAATTTTTTTGCATTTATATAGCAGTGGGGGAAAATTAAAAATTAAGTGCATACTTTCTGCCCGTCTATGGTAAATTAGTGCATATAACAATCTCAAAAGTAGACCACAGTGGACCCGCTAGCATTGCAGTTAGGGTTGCCATATTTTTATTTTGAAAAATTTATATCTTACTCCCCAGCAAACATGAATTTAAAAAAATAGTACTTTTTAAGTACTTTCTTTCCGCGCTGTCAATAACGGCAAAGTATTAAGTAGCAAGTACTTAGTTAGTATTGATTTGGAACAACGGCCTGCATCGGGCCAGCATGTATATATTTAGTACAAAAAAGTTGTACTTTTATTTTAATTTTTTCTTTATACGTTTTTAACTAATAGTAAAAACATAATGGATAAGTACTACGTAGAAAGTAGTTAGTAGTAAAGAAAATAAAATTTAAATAAAAATAAAACAAACAACATAATCTCACACCCTAATAGCCGGAAATGATCCATTTGGGATGTTCAAAATATCCCAGGGAATAGGGATTGCCTAAATGTCCCACAGAAGTCCCATTTAGATTAAATCCCAAGCCGCATAACTCCAGAAGAGGATAATGATTCTTAGATGTATCATTATCGTATTTCCTAACCTTCTTTATATTAATTTTTAAGTTCCCAGTTCTAGCTGTCTAAACAAACATATCTAATAGTAGTATCTTCTGTGGAGCAAAAATATTGAAAGTAGCGTCATCTACTTACAATAGATACAAGCTAGAGGCATTGTATACGATTTTTGACAGTTATTGTTTTACCGGAGTTGAGCAACTGGATTTGACAGTTGTTAGGGAAATGTTTGAAATTGTGTGTTGGCAATGATAGTTGGCCACACCTGACAATAAATAACTTTGCCACTGTCAGATTTTTTATTAAGAAACGCCAGTTATAAAAATGGAATTTTACTGTATCAAAAACTGTAAAAATACGTGCTTTGACAAATTTGTATTGTTCCATTGTCCAACGGAGACAAAAACTCAGGAGAAGTGAAAAGAAAACATGCATTTACCAAGCTGGAAAATTAATAAAAGTATCCGAATATGCGAGGTAAGTGAGCTACAAGCAGTAGGTACAAACATAACCATTTAGCATGTACTTCGTTAATAAATAACACATTATATTTTCATGTTTTATTGTAATAAAAAGAGTAACAAAAATATAGATCATAGGAGTCTTTATATTTTACCTATTATTTACATTTTTAATATCTACCATGTGTATTCACTGTTTTTTTTAAATTTTTTTGTCAAAGCCTGACATATTTTACTAACTAAAAAAATCAATCTTTCAAAAACTTTCTGGGGAAATTAATAAAATCCGTTTTACATGCAAATATGAAAAAAACTAGAAAGAGAGGGCAATATGAGTTGCCCACCTCTGGTAAAACAACAACTGTCAAATATATAGAGGTCCTCTAATACAAGCTAACTATTTTGAAACAAGATGTAAGTGTTTTGTACAATACTCGCTGATTTTAACCTCTGTTGTACATAAAATATAAAAGAATTTAAAAAAACCTTCAAATCAGTTACTTCAACCGAGAAGAAACTAAAAAACAAAAGATCAAAAGATCTTGGGTGGAAATAACGAAAATTCAAACTTGAATGAGTATCGCACAAAGAACACACAAAAGACCAAGGCGAAAAGAGAAATGATTTTCGTTTAATTAGTTCTCTTTTCGCTTTGGTCTTTTTTGTGTTCCTTGTGGGATGCTCATCCAGGTTTGAATTTTCGTTATTTCCACCCAAGATCTTTTGATCTTTTGTTTTTTAGTTTCTTTTCGGTTGAAGTAACTGATTTGGAGGTTTTTTAACTTTCTTTTTGTTTTATTTGCCTTAGGAGCATAATCCTACTGGAAATATTGACACGCCAGGACGAATCCATATCAGGTAACTTGGATAAGTACCAGTGCGGAACGATGCCTATTTGTGAGTAACTCAAGGTTGGAAATCAAAGTGTATGATGGTGTTTAATGATGTACGGTAGAGGGTAACCAGTGAAACCACTGATGAGCCCACGCTGGTTAACCAGGGCGAAACATCGTTTAATCATTTCTTTTTTCGCTTTGGTCTTTTGTGTCTTCCTTGTGGGATGCTCATCCAAGTTTGAATTTTCGTTATTTCCACCCAAGATCTTTTGATCTTCTGTTTTTTTTTCTGTTGTACATATTTGCCACTACTAATAGTATGCTTGATTTTTGTATTTTTTTTGTACAAATTTTTACATGATCTATTTTTACTTCCGGAAGTTTATTTATTTTTTGCTTATACCGAAATATTTTTAAATCACTTGTTTGGATATACTTAAAGAAGGTTTTATTGCCATTAACTCTGGCTACACTAAGATTTTTTTAAAAAGAAAGCGCAATTTCTTGCTTTATTAAGAACAAAGTCCTAAAAATGTTGCTTTTTTGGTACTTTTTTAACATATTATGTAAAGTCTGCCATATAAAAATAATAAAAAAAGCACATCATTGCCGGTGCCAGCAGTTGCCAGTGGTCAAAGTAAAATATTAAAAGTACCAGTAGATCGATGTTTGCTGGGTTAATTATGATTTTCAGAAGAACCAATAGCGCAACTTGCTTTAATAACAAAATAAAAAAAATTGAGCCCCGACCAAACGCAAAGTGTTATAAACATTTTTCTTCATCATTAAAAAAAAAATAGAGTGTGAGATCTCTTTTAAATAGCTTCCGCATTCACCATTATTCAAGGTAAAAATCTGAAAACGACTCAGCGATCAAAGAAAGTTTAAAAGACTACGTTCCAAACTTATAATGCAAGAGGGTATGTCTGCTTATTAAGAAGGCTGTTCAAGAATGCTGGGGAATGTTTAAAAATGGAAAACTATCTTGCATAATTTAAATATCGGGGGAGTATTTTTGCATCATGCGGTAGGCGGGAGGAAATTTAAAAAATCGCAGTAGAAAGTGCCACACTCACAACAGAATCAATCAATCAACCCATATAATCTCTGGCAGCCTGTTCTTTTTTAAAATGTCCAGTTTATTTTTGCTCATTACTGAAAAAAAATATCGTACTAATAACAGGCGTTTATTAATTTTTTATAGATAATTGTACATCAATAACACCTAACTGTTACAAAAATCGGAAAAAAGTTATAAAAATTGTCATATAAAGTAATGAAATTAATAAACGGAAGTTAGGAAATATGTTTCTTGACATTTTATAGAGACTTGTTATTAATAGTATGTACAGGTTATGGAGATAATAAAAGAGCATATTAAATAAATAAAACATGTTGACGATTTTAATCAATGCCTTATATAAATAATAAATGGCGATCATTGACTGTCGTTAGTTATGGAATGTATGTACAAGTTTATGAAAATTTTTATACGTAACAGTCTTTTACTAAATTCATTCTTAGTTGTAACTAAAAGCTATGAAAACATGTGTCTTAATCCTTGATTGCATAACACCCTTCACAAAAATCTTTCTTAAAGACTCTTTATATTGTAACAACTTTTTTTGAAACTGTGTCTTGTAGCAGTAAAATCAATAACTCGTTTTGGCCATAAAATTTATGTAAACTTGATCAATATCATATCGATAAAACTTTATATCGGAGCAAAAATCATATACAAAATGCATTGGCTCAATATATTTTGTTTTAGGAAACGGTGTCTTTTTTGGTTCAGTGTTCATTCGAGCGTTCCCCAAATCCAGTAAAGATTTAATTCATACTTAATAACTTCCAGACAAGAAATCAGGTACATATAATCACGAGGGCCGAGACCTATCTGCTGCCATCCATCTTTATGGGCGAAATTTATCAGGATAATGGCTCTGCGTCGTATAAACGAGTTTTATCTTTTCACTGGCCCGGAGGGTCAATGGATTAGGAGAGCGTGACTTTTGGATTTTGTGTAGGTTTTGTGTGGAGCGTATCCGAACAACACATCTGGCATGGGAATAATTTGGTTGGATTTAAGTTGAGTTGGGTTCGGGTAGTCTATTATTACATTAGGATCTCATCAATCCGAAATTTTTCCGGAAATGTCCGGATTAAGGTTTGCAACGGGTGCTTTTCGGAAGCAAAAGTTTTTATTGGTGTCTCTCTGGATATTAGACAATAATCTCAGGTTGTTAAATTCGAATAATGCAGTGATTAAGATTTAGTCAAAATATCAAAGAAATTTTTATTTCTCATTGCCGTTTTTATTTGTTATAAAAAACCAGCAAAAAAGCCGTATTAAATTTCATAAAAATACACTTGATTCTTATTAGTTTTTGTAAGATTTATATAAGCTTTTGTGAGGTAAAATTTTAGGTTTATTCAAGTTTGTAATCATTTATAAGTTGTGTCTTTGATTTCGGTAAGATTTTAGTTGGTTTTATGTATCTGATTTTTACCTGATTCTACAATCTGGAAAACTTATAAATATATTTACAATTTTATAGTACAAAATTTTATTTTCAAATATCTCGTAGGTTTATGAAAGCACCGATTTAATAATCAAACGAACGCAATAAACTGTATATATTGATACCCTTGTTTTTTATAATGTACTATAGATTTGTATAAGCAAATTTTTGATGAGAAATTTGGGATATATATACATAGGCAGACATATCTAAAAATTGCTTCGAATTTCAAGATAATCACGATTTGGTTGATTTTTTTGTTCAAAATAAATATTTCGAAATATTTTAATTACAAAAAAAATCATTTCCAGGCCTTTCTTTGCTTCAATTGGGTATTACAACTCGTTTTTTGAAGTCACTGTATCGATAGATAGATCACTCCTCTCATAAGGCCCGGTTGTTCAATGGCCGTTCAAAGCCAGTTCAGTACTTGAACCTGGTTTAAGGAAAATGGTGTTCAATGTTGGTTCAGAAATTAAACGGAATTTTTCCGTACTCTTGAACCTGGTTGAACAGTTTTTTTTTTTGTTTACAAAGGAGAAATATAGATAAAAAACTGATTTTATAATTTAAAGGAGCCTTTGAAAATAAAAAAGTATAATCCGAAATTTTACCGTTCCAAAAAAATTTGTTATTCCATGTGTTTTTGATATTTGTGCCAGTCCAAACTACTGATTGAAATGAATTTTTAACTTTTATAAAACGGACTAACTAACAGATGATAAAGACTTTGTGGAGATTATTCTGGCGATTCAGGGAGATATTAGAAGGCGAGGCCAGAATATTTATTATGGAATATAGTGATAGTACGAGAGAGGGGGTGAGGTTTCTCGTTGGCCAAATTGGAGAAAGAATCCAACACCAAACCCAGCAGTAAGGATTTCAATTGACAGTAAATAAAGTTAAGCCCTTGAGTATAAACCCCTCTCTCAATTTTGTGGAACCTTTTCAGAAACTTGTATGAATGAATTTATGTTTAGTTTTTTGTTTAATGACCGTTGGAGGTTTTTTAGACCAGTGGAAATTTACTCACTTTGAACTTATTAAATAGGATGTAAGAACTTGCATGCAATTCATAATTTATTGCAACATAACAAGCGGGCTTTAACTTTTCATTTATCGCATATATGTTTCAGGACATGTGAAAAGTTAATACTGTACCTTATTCAATACTTTTTATTTCTTTTTCAAATCGTGCTTTTGACACCAACAGAGATGGTGCTTTTAAAACTCAGGTATTGTGCTACAGGAAATTTTTTAATCACACTTGGTAATTTTATAGGCGTATACCAAGGTACAGGCAGTAGAGTAGTGCCGAGAATCTTTCCAGCAATCTGCTTACTATATCCAAGTTTCATCCATCCAGCTAGTACCGAAGAAAACAGACTACAAATTTAATAAAATCAACCGCTCTTTTAAACAATACAAAATTTTAAGTATTGTGTTGTATTCTCCCCAAAATATTACATTTGACCAGTTCATTATTGCTTTCAGTAAAATAGGTCGACAGTTAAACTTCAGTCAACTGAACTCAGTTCAAATTTTGATTGAACAACCGGAGAGTAAAGCTGAACCAGGTTCATCCTTAAACCAAGTTCACTTGAACCCGCAGTTGAACCTTAATTGAACAACAAATCCTTTTACACTTCCGGCCACATAAAATGCGTACGCCGATTTTATATAGTGTATTATGAGCCTCGCAATTCAGTGACCTTTTAGGTATTTCAAATGGACAAAAAAATGTCACTGTCAGATTTTGTTGTTGTCATACGCTTATATTTAAAAATGACCCAACTAAACGAATTCGAAAAACCTCAAATTTTGCCAAAATTAGACGCTGGTTGATCGATTCGAAGAGTAGCGACCCATTATAGACGAAACAAGGCTACAATAAAGAATAAGAAGAAAGTATCAAGAAGAAGGAAGTGTTGGACGAAGGCAAGGCACTGGCTTGACCCAAGTCAGTACGCCTCAGCAGGATCAGCAACTGATCGACCTTCTTGAAGACCACCCATTTCCGATGGCCCCAGAGTCGAAAATTGAAGCACATTTTCCTGGATCCATAAGAACGACGCGCAGACGGATAAGCCGTTCTAGACTTAAATGTCGCGTTGCTGCCAAGAAAATCTTACTTAGTGAGGAAAAGAAGTAAGCCAGGTTAACTTTTGCACTAAACTATTCACTACAAGAAGAAGAACTTTGGCAACAAGTGGTCTTCACGGACGAAAAAATCTTTCAGTCCCACAATTGACAGCAAACAAATTTTGGTATATCGCCCGCCACGAACACGCTATCTCGAAAAATATATTGCTGGAAGATTTTCCGTGAATGTGTGGAGTTGGATATCGGCGAGAGGACATGGGGGTCTTTTTAGAATCCATGGAAGATTTACGGCTGAGGTTTATGTTGATATGATGAGAAATATTATGCTTCCAGAAGCAACCATTCTTCATCCAGAAGGTTTTATGTATCAACAGGATAACTGACCTATCCATACTGCACGCATTTCTAAACAGTGGTTCCAGCAAAACAACATTGAGGTCTTGCCATGGCCGGCAAAAACTCCTGAAGTTAACACGAATGAATATTGTTCCCAGAAATTCCAACCACTTAATGGAGATGATAGTCAGAGGGTACGACGAAGTCATTGTATCAAATCCAAATTTATTTCAAAACTTAGCAGATTCCATGCCACGAAGACTGGCAAACATTAAAGAAGCTGACGGGGCAATGACACACTACTGAAGAAACATTTTCTTGTTTTTTTTAATTTACGTAGTGTTTGAATATTTTTTTTTTTATTTTAAAAATTTTTGATTGTCTGCAAAGACTTAGGTTACTCAAATTTGATGATCCTGCAGAGGTGCGCTGACTATGATTAAGTTATTGCTTTCCTTTCGCCAAACAGTTTTTTTCTCTCGATACTTTTTTCTTATTCGCACAATTGTGGTATTGTTTTGTCCATATTGAGTTTTAAGAATAATTTTTTATAATAAAATGTTGAATAATTTAAAAAAAATTGTTTTATTGATTAATATATTAGTTTTTTGAGTAAAGTGAGGCCAGTCTCTTTATGTTTGTATTTACAATGTCAAAAGATCTAACCTGTAATTCGAAAACGTCAAAGTCAGTTACAATAAGCAACGCGATTAGCAAAACTTAAATTCAACAGACCGGCAGCTAACTTCTGCTGTACGCATTTTATGTGGCCGGAAGTGTACATATAAGTTCAAAATTAATTTTAAATAATCAAATGAAAACAAAGACACCTGTTTGGCTTAGGCGTTTGCACACCTTGTCAGAATGTACGGTTCTCGTCCAAAATGAGCTAAACGTCACCGATAGAAACGTCAGTTAACTATTTTATATTTTTTTTTGTGAAAAGATATGAATAAGTGACTCAATTAACAGAGTATGTTTAGTTAAAAGACCCTCTATAATTTGACGAAATTTTTGGAAAGCCTGTGTTTTTTCCTTGCGAAACTTATATGATTATAAGAAGACCAAAAATCCAACTACTTTTATTCAGGTCTCATCTCATCTCAACAGATTAAAAACCACATGCGTCCCATAGTCCTAAACCCTTACCTATTTTCGTATATATATATATATATATATATATATATCGCCCATAAAATTTTAAAGGTTTTTATGAACTTCTCGTTTTATTATTAGTTTGCTATGTGTTGATAAAGACACAAGATCTTATATACAGGGTGGATTCTTTAAAAGGAACGGTGCTTCTAGCGGGTTAGAATTTGGTTTTATAAAAGAAATCTAAAAACATGTCAAATTAGATTTTTAATTTTCTTTAATCGTGCTATCTTGGATTTTTTTTTATGTCGTTTTGTTTACGAGGTATGATAAAAACAAATTTAAACGTGACACCCTGTATATGTTGACATTTTTTAATTCAAAAAAAAATTATCTTTTTGACAATACCACATACTAATACCCTATCTCTTATGGTTTCCAAGATAGAGGCATTTAAACTTGTATGGAATTGTTGTCTATGCCCTGTTTTACGGGCGATATTTGAATGAATATCGAAGTTTTCCATACAGATTTTAAAAATATCTTGATTATTTATTATTTTATTATACTTATTATTTTATATCGTAAAAGATAGATCCTAGTGTGTAGTATTGCTGAAGAGAGAATTGTTTGCAGATTTCAAAAATTGCAAAATATACAGGGTGTCCTATTTTAAAAAAATAAAATTGCCATACCTCGGAAACTAAATGATATAGAAAAAATCCAAGATAGCACGATTAAAGGAAATTAAAAATCTAGAAGCACCGTTCCGTTTAAAGAATTCATCCTGTATATATATATATATATATATATATATATATACAGACCGCTTAAGCCTACTGCGAACATAGGCCGAAAGAAGTCCAATTTGCCAGTGTACGTACATGCAGGGACACCGCACACCTATCAGTGAAGCAACCAATACTTGCGATCACCACTTGCGTGACTTGTGTTTAGTATTTAGCACGTATTTAGTACGCCTCTAACCACGGTGCTGTGTGGAGCGTAGTCAATGAAACCGGAATTTGGTCAATAAATACGCAAATTTTGATAATGTGATTTTCTTATTTTTTGTCACTGATAAATAAGAGCGTTTTATTGTCAACTGCTTATAAAATAATACATTCTAAAAACCAGAAAGATTCTCCCAGTCAAAAAAAATTAGAGCAAATGTTCGAAAAGTCCTCCTTGCGCGGCTAGAAAATATCCGAGTATTATGAAAACCCCTTCTAACGTTTCCAAGCATGTTAGGGGTGATAGTTTGAAATGATTTTTCAATTTTAATCCGAAGTTCTTCCAAATTATTAGCCCTTTCATGCCCGTAAACTTTATTTTTGATATAACTCCACAAATAGAAGTCATTGGGAGCAAGATCGGGTGATCGAGCTGGTCATAAAATAATTCCCCGTGTACTTATAACCCGATTAGGAAATACATTATCAAGATATTCCCTAACAAGGCCAACATTGTGAGCGGGACAACCATCTTGTTGAAACCATGTTTCACCAAATCTCACACCTAACAACTGCCTAGCAGTTGAAATAATATGCTGCTGCAGTAGATCCAAGTATCTAGGACCACTCAAATTGCCGTTAATAAAAAATGGCCCAATTACATGTTCCCCTACAATAACCCCCCAAACATTTAGTTTTTGGGGATACTGTGTTCTTACGTCAAAATACAAATGCAAATTTTCCCTCGACCAATATCGATGGTGTGTTGGGTTATGACGATGTAATAATGGAAAAGTGTTTTCATCTGTGAAAAGAATAGATCTCAGAAAGTTTCGCAAAATTCCATACGACGATAGTTGTCCTCCGGAAAATGTGATGCGTTTTTGAAGCTTTGTTGATAACCATTCTTTTTGAGAACAATTAAGACAGTGGCTGAAGACGTATCAACTGCTTCGGCAATTTGGTGGCTAGTTTTCGATTTTCCTCCACTGCTGCGCAAATCATCACATCTCGTACTTCCTGCTCGTCATTCAAAACAGTGGGTTTTTTTATGGTTTCTTGGCGCTACACAACCAAACTTTTCAAAATTCTGCACAAACCTATAAATCGTTGATAAACTAGGTTCTGGGCGATTTACAAAATTCTCCAAAAAAAGTTCTTGAATAACTCTCAATGGTCTGCCTTGATAGTACCATTTGACCATCTGCACTTTTTCGGCAACTTCATTCAGCATTAGTTTTAAAAGTGTTTTCACTTAAGAACATCTTGTTTCTCGAGCAAGGCAGAAATAAAACAAAATAATAAAATCAAAATAAATTTCCAAAAGATAACACTGCAGCGTGCTTCGAATCCACCTCGGTCGTACGGCACGGAGAGTAAATTGGACTTGATTCCCCCTATGTTCGCAGTAGCCTATATACTATAAGTTTGAATATATCCACAATGTTTATGGGGTTTTCCAGGGTATTTTATGATCTGACAAGGTCATAATATTTTATAGGTTTCTATAATTAATTTATTAATATTTTATACTTTTACTTGTTCTAAGCTATGGCCATTAACACGTAAAACTCAGTTTTTCTTTCAACCACTTGAAACTTATAAAATCTAATTAATAAATATATTATTGCATTTTTTTAATCGGTCTTTCCTTCCTGATTTCAAAATGACCCCACACGCTCTTTCTATCTATAGGAATCGCTTCTGAGAAATATAACCTTACCATAAGCATTATGTGCTAAACAGAGAACAATAGGGACTTATCGGACATTATGGGCTGACTTTAATAAAGTCGGCACTATTTTTGATAGTTCCACACAAAGGTAAACAATTACTACATATTTTTAGGCACTTACACGTCTGTTATGGGAAAGCGCGGCGCTCTTCTTGGTTGCTGAGGCTATCCAAAACCTACGTTTGGGCTATCCAGTCGAAGCATTTTTGTTTGCGGTGCTGTCAAAATAATGTTGACTTAACACAATATTTGTGCCTGCCTTTAATAAAGGACGGTATTAAATTTAATTTGTCAGCTTTATGGATGGCACAATGAGCATGTTTAGATGACATGATTATATGACAAAAATGTCAGAAACCTTTTATCCTTCGTGCGCAACTGTGAAAAATAGTGCCAAGTCAGGCTATGCTGGCTTTATGTACCGATAAGTCCCTAATAAGTTTTAATATATCAGTAATACTTTATGCTAATGAGAAGAATTTTAGCAATTTTTTCACAAACCACTATAAATAAACACCACCTATTTGGTTTTATATTTATGAAAGCAGGAAGGAAATTCTGATTTAAAAATGCAATAACATATATAGTGTTCTGTTTAAAAATACAAACTTGAGCTCTAAATTTGACATTTTCAATGGCAATTAGGCTTCTTTTGACAGTTAAATGTAAAAACACTCAAAATTATAAAACGCTGCGTTTAAAGTTTTTTTTTTCGATCTCTGACCAGACCAATCAAAAGTTATAACACGTTTAGGAAAAATGGAAACATCAAAACCACAAATACTGTTTTTGCCTAGGTTGATTGACGCCTAGGACAGGGGCGAGGGTAGGTATGTTTTTACGCCGGGTCACGTTGCCCGACACTCGTGATATTTTGTCACAGGGTTGATCTGTGATTTTGTCCATTTCGTCCCACATTACTCAAAAAACACACTGAACAGAAAGCGAACTTTATGGGCGGAATTTTAGTAAGATGGACTGAGGTTTAAGACTATGGGACGAATGTCGTTTTTAATCTAATTATGGCTCGGTTGTTCAAGTGAACTGTTCAATCAAAATTTGAACTCTCTCTCTCACATGATTACCGTCACTTTTTTGAGTCCCGTAGGCACTATTAACTTAATCGGACGGGTCATCGAGTACTTTCGTAGTCTACCGACTTAAGGAGTGTGTAACTAGGTCCGGCCTGATTACCGGCGTGAATGGAGGGGTAGGACCTAAGATACCTTTTACACTTATTTACCACGGGTTACCCCCCTGAGCTACTCACCAGACCGGTCTAATCAGCACCCTCTAGGAAGGCAGTTTTTCTTTTCCTAGGAGGATTCCTTTTGTCGAGGCTAGGGATCTTTAACGTACTCCACTATCAATATATGGATAACCTCTCCGAGGGACGCCGAACGGTATGGAATCAAATTAGGCTGCCTTCTAGCTCGGTCTACTCCGTTCCATACTGCGTTTTACCTTAATCTTACCAAATTATGTAATTTAATAAAAAAAAAGTCCAAGTAAACTGCCCCGGGGATCGGACCCGAGTCTCCTGGTTGAAAGCTCAGGTATGTACCCACTACACCAACCAGTGCGGTAACTGAGTTTAGTTGACTGTAGTTTAACTGTCGACCTACTTTATTGAAAGCTATAATAATGAACTGGTCTAGTTGAATATTTTATGTAGAATACAACAAAACCCTTATTATTTTGTTTTATTTTGTATTGTTTAAAAGAGCGGTTGATTTTTTTTGAGTTTGCAGTCTCGCTTCTTCGGTTCTACTTAAATATAGTAAGCAGATTGCTGGAAAGACTGCACATTACTCTGCTGGCTGTACTTTGGTATCCGCCTATAAAATTACCAATTTCGATTAAAAAATTTCCTATAGCACAATACCTGAGTTTTAAAAGCACGATTTCAGAAAGAAAAGAAAGTATTGAATAAGGAACAGCTTTTTGTAATAAATCTCCTACGGTCATTAAACAAAAAAACTAAACATAAATTCATTCATACAAGTTTCAGAAAAGGCTACACAAGGGCTTACTAGATATGAAGCTTACAACCTAATCCATTAAACCGTGTAACTTTATTTACTGTCTATTGAAATACTTGAGCTTGGTGTTGGATTCTTTCTCCAATTTGGCCAACGAGAAACTTTACCCCCTCTTTCGTAAAGCGTCCCTTTTATATCTTCCACCAAAAATAATCTGGCCGCGCCTTCTAATATCTCCCCGAATCACCAGAATAATATCCATAAAGTCTTCATCATCAGTTAGTTGGTCCTTTTTATCAAAGTTAAAAATTTACCTAAACGCTAAAATTTCGGCTAAATTATATTTAAAAGAAAAAGATCTTGGGTGAAAATAACAAAAATTCAAACCTGGATGAGCATCCCACAAGGGTAACCAGCGTAGGCTCGTCAGTGGTTCCACTGGTCACCCTCCCCATACATCATTAAACACCATCATACACTTTGATTTCCAACTTTGAATCACTCACAGGCATCGTTCCGCACTGGTACTTATCCAAGTTACCTGATACGGATTCGTCCTGGCAAGTTAATATTTTTCATAGGATAATGCTCCAAGATCTTTTGTTTTTAGATTCTTTTCGGTTGATGTAACTGAATTGGAGGTTTTTTAACTTCTTTGTTGTTTACATTTTTTTATTTTCAAAAGACTTTTTTAAACTATAAAAACATTTTTTATTTATATTTCTCCTTTTCTTAAAAAAAAAATTATACTGAACTTCCGCTTGAACCCTTAAAAATGAGCGTTCAAGGAACCAGGTTCAAGTGCACGGAAAAATTCCGTTAAAGTTCTGAACCAACATTGATCATTTTACCATTTTTCTTAAACCAGGTTCAAACACTAAACTGGCTTTGAACGGCCATTGAACAACCGGGCCTATGTGAGTTTTTCTTCAAAACTGAGTGAATCTTTCGGAAATTTTGGACTTACTATAATCATATAAGTAATTTCGCAAGGGAAAAACATAGGCTTTCCCAATATTTCAAGAAAAAAAAAGGAGATTGGCGCTGAGTTTGTCAATGTATCGTAGGCCTTTTAACTAAAAATGCTCTCTTAATTGGGTGACTTACTAAGATTTTTGTATCCCTTTTTATTCCTAAGTTCCACATTTCTTTACACTAATCAGAAACGAAAATTGAAATTTTTAATTCATATATTCTTAGCGAAGAATACTTAAAAACTGTCAAAACAAACTTAACTGACTTTTCGCTCGCTGACGTTTGGACCAGAACATTATCTTGTTAAATAAAAAAAACGTATTATATCTCAGTAAACAAGTGTACCACCAATTTTGTCAAATCTTAAATTTCGACCCTCTCTTCTCCTTAAATTAGGTAGCAAATATTTTAAAGTATTAGATTATTTTCTTTATAATTTTTCAAATAAAAATGGACACGGAACGCAGTTGCGAACTTTCCTCCCCTTCGTAACATTTCACCTACTCCCCCATGCCGCGTTACGTAATTTATAAACGCCAGTAACAAGTTGCAATCTATAGACATAAGGCAAGGTCTGGGAGAAATGCAGGAAGGGAGGGGATTAGGCGATTGCTTTACCCCTTTTTCCGCTTTTGCGAAAAATCTAGAAAAATTGCTAAAATTATGTTACATTACCGGCACCTGGCGCGCAAGAATTTACCGCGAAAAGCTTTTGCCGCGCAAGGTCACCAAAACCAAAGAATTCGAATCCCTAACAACCCAAAAATGTATTTTTTTATTTGTACACCTATTACACCTATTTTTTCCATGCGCTTTTCTTTAAATTACGCTGTAATTTTTATGTACCCTTATTATTTAGGGGCAAATGGTCACGTTTGCGCTGTAATGGCATGCGCGGTTTCGTTTGCTAAACACCACAAACACTAATGCTGTGTACCGTATAAAATTACCCAAAATTTTCTTACAGCACAATTTTTTACCGCGCTAGCATATATAGCGAAAAACATTTACCGCGAATTTTTCTTCTTTTAATTACATTTTTCTTGATTTAAGAGGGCAGTGATCTCCTTCCCAAGCAGCAAAAATCTAACTTTCAACTAAATGACGTTTGTCTCCAACGTTGTTTTTGAGGTAAAAACTACATTCTTAGTTATCCGTTATGAAACCCACCGATATGCCTACGTCGGCAAAGCGACGTACTTTTTTACTGCAAAGCCGATGTCTTCAGTGCGTAGGAAATTTAAACGTGCCGGATACCGACGTCTGCTTGCCGTTGAAATTTAAAACGTGGAACTGGCCTACGTCAATCAACATCCCAAACGAACACGACCATTTTCGTGCATTTGATCTAACCTAAAACAACTATTTTTATTTCTCTGGTTCCAACCTAACTTTTTTGAAAATGTTAACTCAACTTTTATTCAAGTTTTTTTTCTTGGAGTTTTTGGATCCAGGATCTGCTTATTGCTAGTTTCAAATGTCAAAATGACCTTTCGAGTAGTTTATACAGAAAAAAATTTGCAGATTTTTTTTGCAGATGAAAACCTCCGACAAATTCGAGATACAAACAGATTCCTTTAGGTTCCTTAGGTTTTCCTCCGGCATGTGGAGAATAGGCTCCATCTATAATTTTTTGATATAAATAACTTTGAAGTATTCATTCAGGTCGAGATAACGAGGGACGACCACAAACAAGAATAAATAAAAACACTAAAATGTGAGGTTAGGGCGACATTTGACAGTTAGGTGTGTAATTGTAAAAACGACTTCAAATTCTAATACGTAGATTATAGGTTAATATTACATACTCCGTGCAAGGCGGACGTACGGTTTTAATACGTCGTAATACGTTTGCGAACCGACGGATTTCGTAACTTTAGTCATTGATTTCATTTGATTTGTCTCAACAGCACTGCAGCTTCTTAGCTTATTGTATCTCTTGCTGTGTGCTTTCCTAATCTAAGAGGTTTGACAACCTCGCGAGGAGCAGCAGGCCCTTTATTAGGTTTTTTTTGCTGTGCTTTTGCCCCGATATTGAATGCCAGTGGTGTCGATGTTCTTCGTGCACCCATCGCTTGATATAGCCACGTATCGATTAACCTTCGCCATCTCCTTCTAGTAAATTATGTCTGAGTGCCCCCGGAACTCCCACTATCAGCAGACTGCTTGGCGCCGAAAACGTCACACCTACCGCCGTATCTATCGAAAACGAGGTACTGTGCACGCAAAAACTGCCGCCACCATCAACATTCATACTCCCACCAAAACCGAATAGCGAGCAGCCCAGTACCGAATTGGCAACAACAGTACAGAAACCAGCAATTCATAGGATAATAACGTTTCTAAGGACATTCTGAAATCTAACACACGAACTAAAACTATAAGTTCTGGCAGCAGTTCTCCAGCAAGTAAGGAAGCGTTGAAAAGCTCCTCAAGACTCCAAAGAAAGTAACTAATGATTTTGTATTTCTATTACATATTAAGCATAATATTTATTTTTTTTTGTTGTTATCCAGATTTTTCTTTTTTTCCTTCTTTCTCATAGATCCTTATATTATAAACTAACCCGACGAAAATAAAATATAACCATCTATAATCAAGTTTATCCGTTCGCAAAAGATTCAAGCTTAAGCATTTTACATCTGAACATATGTAGTTTAAGTAAGAATTTTTATAATTTGTGTTTATTTTTAAGTAGTCTACAAACTTCCTTTGATATAATTGTTTTAACAGAAAAGTTTCAACAAAAAAACCTTGGAAAAACTCCTTTTTCCTAAAAAAAATTACGACATTTTGTACAATCAGGGCAACTACAATAAAAATGATGGGGTCATAATTTATATTCGTAACAACTTGAATTATAATTATAAAATAGTACCGCTAGCGCCTCTAAAAATCAAGGAAGTTAATATTTCCTACCAAAACAAACAACTTTTACTAACGAATAAAGATTCGTTCAATTAATACTTATGGGAATACTTACAAAGTCAAAAAAATCAAACCCTTCATGTTCTAGTGGGAGACATAAATGTAAATCTTCTGGGGGATGAAGACTATATTGAAAATTACAAAAACATATTAGCTCAACACAAATTTATGTCATTTATAAATAGTGTTACTAGGCCAAAAACAAATACTTGTTTGGCTCACATTTTTATCAAAAGCGCAAACGAAATACAAAAAAATACAAAATCTTACATTTTCAAAAGAGATATTACTGATCACTACCCTATCTCAGCCACAATAAATTTTTTACCACTACCTAGAACATCAAAAGAAACACCCAATTCTCAAAAATCAAAAACTTTTATAAACTATAATACTTTAAAAACAGATTTAAGAAATGAGCCCTGGAATAATGTTTATATGTCAAATAATCCAAATGTATGTATGATTAATTTTGTGGAAAAGTTAAAAATCTACCTAAATAAACACAGTAAAACCATAAAACTGAACAAAACACAAAACAAAATAAGAAAAGAATGGATGTCAAAAACTCTTTTTAAATCTATAGAAAAAAAAAATTATACATTGAATTAAAAAAAAAACCCATAACCAACAAATTAAAGAACAATGCAATATGGCAAAAAATGAAACAAGACTGCTTGTAAAAAAGGAAAAACGAGACTTTCTACAAAAAAACTTTAAAACATCCAACTCAAACACAGATCTTTGGAAATGTGTCAACAAACTATGCAATTCTATAAAAAAAAAACTAAAATTGAAAAAATGATCACCGAAAACAATATTTGCGTTACCGATACAACAGAAATAGCCAACTTATTTAACAATCATTATAGCGATATAGGTCGAAAATATGCAAATAAAATAAAGTCTCCAAAAAATTTTAAAAATGTTATACCAACACTAAACAATACTTTGTTTTTGAGTAATACTAGTATTATGGAAGTACAAACGATTAAACAAATTTCTACAACTATTGCTCCTGTTTTAACATTTACAATAAACAAATGTTTTCAAAAAGGTATTTTTCCCGAATGTTTAAAAATTGGAATAATAAAACCTATATTTAAAAGCGGAGAGAAAAACAAAGTCGAAAATTTTAGACCAATTTCACTACTCTCTATCTTCTCAAAAATTTTGGAGGGCCTAGTCAAAAAAAGAATTGCCAAGTTTTTCGACCGATATCAAGTCCTCTCAAAATTACAATTTGGTTTTCGTGAAGGTAAATCCACGCAGGATGCCATACAACTTCTAACTACAAAAATCTATGATGCAATTAATAACCGTGACCCTTCATTATGCTTATTTTTAGACCTATCAAAAGCATTTGATAGGGTATGTCACGAGACTCTGTTAAAAAAATTAAAATGTTACGGTTTAAGAGGCAAAATTTTTAATCTGTTAAAAAGCTACTTGTCAGACAGAACACAGCGGGTTTCTGTTAACGGCGTTGTCAGTAACGCGAGAAAGGTCCAATATGGAGTTCCTCAAGGTACCGTACTTGGACCACTCTTGTTCACAATTTACGTAAATGATATGCTTAAATTAAACGTCAAAGGCACCACTGCTAGATCCTGGGCTGCCTTAAAAAGCTGTATTGGGGATGATATTAAACTTCTCAAAGACTGGTTTGATTATAACAAACTGACGCTAAACGTAGACAAAACGAAGTATATTCCATTCAGTTCATACAAAAACCAACTGCCTAACTTTGGCCCTCTAAAGTGTGGAAACTTCGAAATACCTGAATGTTCATCAATCAGATATCTTGGAATTTATATAGATAGTCAGGTCAAATGGGATGTTCATACAAAAAGTGTTACTAACAAGGTCAGGGGTTTATTGTCTAAATTTATGTACTTGAGAGACTTTCTCAGTATAGAGCAATTGCAGATTCTCTACGGATCACTAATACAGAGCCACTTGACATACGGAATCATTGGGTGGGGCGGATTGTCTGGAACATATTTAAAAAGTTTAGAAACTCTTCAAAAATGGTTTATAAAAATTATTTATAATAAAAAAAACCTACTCCACTGACCGTTTGTTTGAGGAAAGTAAAGTGTTACTTTTACTCGCCAATTATTTAGCTTAGAAATTCTGAAATATATTAAAAAGGGCAAAATAGAACTAAGTATTAACGAACACAACTTTAATACAAGACACAAAGGTGCGTACCTAACAATTTTTCAAAAAACTCAGGGTCAGCGCTCAATTAACTACTACGCTCCCAGATTGTACAATATGTTACCAGAAAATCTAAAAAATATTCAAAATTTTAAGAATAGATTAAAACTCTGGATTTATCTCAAGGGAAGACCCTTTTTTAATGATCTAATAAATTTAAAATATTTAAGGTAAAAAAGTCCTCTCCTTTATAATGCGTATCCCGAAATGTGACTTAAACCAGATAATGACTCTTACTACTTATGACTTCTTTCCTTAATAAGACCAGAAACCCGCCTATACTAAAAAAGAAAGAGAAAAAAAAAGAAAAAAATCTGCAAAATTCATTCATTTAAGTTGATTTTATAAGCTACTATTATTATTATATTTAAGAATATTTAGTTTTTCCTTCAAATCTACGAAACATATCCCGCACAAGCACTTTTTAAGTGCTTCAGGGATTAGTCTTCCTACGTTTATTGTTATTATTAATACAAGCATCTATTGTGAAATTTCTAACCTAATTACTATAATAAACGTATAATTTATTATCGAGGTTTGTGGAATTCCAAATACAAGTTCAGGTGCTATAAATGGTCTTTCCCATCCTCTTTTTGCTAAAGAATCCGCGTGTTCATTGCCTGCTAGCCCTGTGTGCCCCGGCACCCGCGCAAGGGTGACTATTGTGTTTCGCTAGGGTTAGGAGGGTTTGAAGGCAGTTCCACACTAATTTTGAGTGAATTTGTTGGCATGCCAGAGCTTTAATAGCTGCTTGGCTATCTGAGAAGATTGTTATATCTTTGTTGAGATGTCTTCTACTCAGGTTTTCCCGCAGACACGTCTCTATGGCATATATTTCAGCTTGAAATACTGTGGTATATATTCCCAGAGATGCAAACCAATTTGATCTTAATTAACCCAATTTATTTTAATATTTTATTTTCTTAGATTTTTCAAATTTTCAAGGCGCCCGGTTTTTTTCGAAGTATTTTATTTTCATTTATCAGTGTCAATCAATATCGTTTATAAATTTATATGTGAAAGGTGCTTTAAAAGTAAATAAAATAATTATATATTATTCTTGTATATCAGAATTCGCCTTTAAAAAAAATATATTTTTGATCAACCTGTAAAAATATGTATTTATTGGGTATAATTTAAGTAAATCTTCAAAAATTTATTTTACAAAAACTTTATATATTTTAGGTAGTCGAAACAGAACCAAACGTAATGTTCTTGTTTAGTAACTAATTTTAGGTGAGAGAAATTAAACGTAAAATAACGTTGGCAATTGGTAAAGCTAGTCAGGATCAATGACGTCGAGGCGACCCGAATCTGTATTACTCATTTAGGTGCGAATGAGGGTCATTAGGCAGTCGACACGACGTCGCTAGCCGACGTCGCGTTTCTCAAGGACAACGTAGGCGCAACGTAACATAACGTCCAAATGCTACTTGGGTTAAATCAATTTAAAGTGAGATCTCAAACGTTCCTATACATTTACTTAGATATAACGGTCTGGAATAGCCAATTAAAGCAAAAAAAAGCCTGGAATTTCAATTTTTTATTATAAAATACATTAAAATTACGTTTTGAAAATACAGTCAACAAAATCGTGATTTTTTTAAAATTTGTAGTATATAAACCACCTCTTGACGGTGGTCTACAATATACGACGATTTTAATCGAAAGAGGCAAAATGCGTTTTTGTTCCTAAGTGCAAAAAAATCCTTTGTTTTCGAGATACTGGTACGCGACTTTTTTGTTACCCATATCCTGTTTGGGAATGACAAGAAAAAACACGTGAGGAACAGGTAGAGAAAAGGAATTGATAATTAAATAGAGGTTTCAAGTGACCTACAGTCAGACGAAAAACTGTTTAAAAAAGAGACAGTCATTAGAACAACAAGACAGGACAAGTAAGACTTAATCAAGAAAAGTTGCTACGATATACTTATGCGTTTTAAGTATATGGGTGCTACCTTTTACTCCGAAATCACAATCTTGTTCTTTCGGGCTGGTTATTCGGTTAACCGTAAAATAGACCCACAGTGGATCGAATGGCTTCCCGCACACAGTTTGGTATAAATTTTGAAGCACGTCTCCAGTTAGAGTTCTGCTCAGTGTGTTTTTACGGTGCCCTTATCGCAATCAGCGATGCATATACCTTGTTAAAAACTACAAGCCCTCATAACAAGTGCATCGCATCGCAATATATACAGAATAAGGCAACAGGGACGCGGAGCTAGGGATTTGGCGCCCGGGGCCGGCAACAATACAAAAATTGTGCCTCTCTAACCTTACCCTCTTCCAGGTTGTCTTGATGGTATGGTTTTAAACAAAAAGTATATATAGACACCCACACATATTTCGTTTTGAAATAAGTATTAAAATAAAATTTACTTTCATGTTATATAATGTCTAAAGAGTTTCATTAATTCATTTCATTTCTTTCCTCTATAGACTTTTAAAGAATCCTCGAAATTAGCTGATTCGTCTGATTCAAGATTCTGAAAAAATAAATATTTCTCTTTTTTTACTAACCGCAATAGTTTGCGTGGTTTAGTATTTTGTAACTTTTGCGCGTTCTATATTTTTTGCAAGCTTTTATTTAAGTTGCAATGTATGTTCGGGTGGAATCTTGCAACTTAATTTAGACCAACTTTCCGACATCCGATCGATCGATGGGAAAAAGATTTAGTTTGTTCTATTTCAATCAAAATTGGCATAGAGTGGTTTTTGAAAATTTTAATATGACGGATTCAAAATGGACAATTAAGAGTACAAATCTAAAAATTAAGGGTATGTGTTCAAATTTGGTATGCGTTTATAGTTTCCGGCGACAATACAATAATATGGTATTATTAGAAATCAAAATTGGCATACAGGGGTTTTTCGAAAAGGGGATATGAATTTTTAATTAGATTTTTAAAACAAAAGACAATTTTTTAACTGCTGTCCTTAACATACAATAGTTAAAATAAAATATATAGGGTGGGCCACAAAATTCCGCACTTTTTGGATTGGCTATAACTTTTGATTTGATTAATCGATTCTGAAGTATATTGGCTTTTTGGAAAGATAAAACGTGGGAGTTTTTCGATTCGGTTAAAAATTTAAAACTTCTAAAAAATCCAAGATGGCGGACAGTTTTAAAAAATGTGTGTGTAATTTAATTAGGTGATACCTCGATATACGAAGAAAAAATGGAGATTTGGAAAAACTAATTTTTATTTTGTCCAGGTCTTACTTAAAAAAAAATTAGGCGTGTAAAACCTAACTCTTTTTAAAACTATCGGCCATCTTGATTTTTTTTTGAATGTCAAATTTTGAACAAACGGACGCAACTCTCATGTTTTGTCTCTTTACAGAATAAATTTTTTTAATTAAGTAATCAGGCCAGAAGTTACAGCAAATTGAAAAAATATATAATTTTGTGATTTTTTTCCAATGTTAAGCTCAAACACTCATAATCTAAAAGCTTATAACTTTTTCATTTTTCAACCGATTTATTTAATTAATACGTTAATATACATATAAACAATAAGCGTGAAGGTGAAAACTTTAGAGTTTGTTCATTGTCGCACATAAATTTTTTTCAGGGGGGGTGAAAATTACACATTTTTTAAAATTTTCAACTAAATCAAAAAAGTATCACGTTTCATCTTTCTAAAAAGTGAATATCTTTAAAAATCAAGCACTTATGTCACAAGTTATAGCCAATCAAAAGAGTGCGGAATTTTGTGGCCCACCCTATATTAACTTTTAAAATACTACATCTTTAGAAGTAAAATCTATTTAAGTATATTTTTATATTAGTTTTTAAAATATTGGATAGGTGTCCTGTATAGTAATATAAAATATATTAGTTTTTGAAATAATTATTTTTAAATTTAAAATATTTTTTTCCGTGCAGAATTAATGCTTAATAAATTCTAAACCAAACATAATAACCGAACGACAGCGTATACCTATAATATTTTTGGTTGGGGACGCATATGGAATCTCAACTCTTGATGGTTGAAAGTTTGCGGTCGGAAATAAAGAAAAAAAATGCCTTTGCTTTTTAACTTCCGCATTGTTTTGTTCTCTTTTTTTAATGTTGATTATTTTATATTTAGGTTCAACAGCCTCGATGCCAGTCAGTCCCCTGATCATGGGTCTCCTTGGAACCGCAGGAATATTGGCCACTGGTGTTTGCTTGGTTTTGGTAGCTCTTTGCAGGAAGCACTATTCCAGGCCTTGTCATAGGTAAGCATTAAAAATATAGTGAGTCAAAAGCTATAGGGAGCCCAACTATCAATTTGTCGACGACTTAACGTTATGCACCACGTTCCAACGTTGCATCACAACTTTTTTTCTAAACATGATCCTCTTTTGCACTAATTTGGTGGATCATTTTTTGGTAGTCAACTATGCGATCGCAACTAGTCTTATTATTTATTTGTTCAAAAATTATATTTATAATAAGTAAATTATTTAACCGAAAAATAAACTATTTCTATAAGATATTTTATATCCGATACACGGAGATCAATGCCGAAATTTAAAAACAAGCCGCCATTCACTGTGAAATATGCAGATTTTAGCCCTAAAGAACATACGCGCTTTCAATTTAAGATGTTGTCTATATTTTATTTATACACGACGTTTCGATCAGTACAACCTCTGATCATCTTCAAGTGCAAACTACAATCTATTCCTAAGGGTAAGTACTTATATACTATGGGAATCACTCAATCGTGAAGTTTAAGAAGTTGGCTCCGCCCAAGGAAGAGCTTCCAAATATTTGGAATATCGACACTTGGTTTACTGAAAACACCCTGATTTTGCCCAATAAAGACAGCTTCAAGGAATTTTCGTTTTTTCCAGTGTGACTCCTTGTGCAAAACCTTTGCTTGCACTTTTGACCATACGTGTTCGACTATTCCTGATTTCGTTGTTTCACCTCTTTGGGTATTCGTCTGATATAGTGGTCTTTTTGTTTCACCATGTGTGATTCACCACACTCACAAGGAACTTGGTAAATGCATTCCTTATTTTCTTTGTTCTCCGGTTTTGTTTTACTAAGAAGGCTTCGAATTGTATTACTAGATTTAGAAGCTGTTTTAATATTAAAGTTGTTCACTACTCGTCGAATTTTCTCTGATACTCCCTTAATTTATGGAATTGTAAGGAATGCCTGCCTGGTTTTGGTCTTAGAAATAATATCTGATATAAGTTTAAGGCTGTAACCATTCTGCTGCAGATCGTTCTTAATTCTGAGCATAAAACTTATCTTTAACCTGAAAAAAGGTGACTTGGAAATCGAAATAAGATACAGTAAGAAGAATCTGCAGCAGAATGGTTACAGCCTTAATTTCAGAAAATAGGACAGAGATTACAATTAAGGGAGTATCAGAGAAAATTCGACGAGTAGCGTATAATTTTTTAATACTAAAACAGCTTTTAAATCTAGTAATACAATTCGAAGCCATCTTAGTAAAACAAAACCGGAGAACAAACAACGTAAGGAATGCATTTACCAAGTTCCTTGTGAGTGTGGTAAATCATACAAAGATGAAACAAAAAGAACACTATTTGTTAGAACAAGAAGTCAAAACTTCCAAATCAGTTACATCAACCGAAAAGAATCTAAAAAAGAAAAGATCAAAAGATCTTGGGAGGAAAGAACGAAATTTCAAAATTGGACGATTGTCCCACAAGGAACACACAAAAGTCCAAAGCGAAAAGGGAAACAATTAAACGATGTTTCGCCCGGGGTGACTAGCGTGGGCTCGTCAGTGGATTCACTAGTCACCCGCAATCCAGACATCATTTAACACCATCGCACACTCTGACTTCCAACTCCGAAACACTCACAAATAGGCATCGTTCCGCATGGTACTTATTATAAGTCGCCTGATACGGGTTCGTTCTGGCGTGTTAATCTTTACACACAATCTTTACAGGCACTATCCCAAAATACAGACTTTCCAAAAAGCCCCCGTAGCTCAGAGATGGGTGGACATATCAAAATACGGTTTTCACCAATTTGAATCACCCTGTACATCTGAATCCGAGATTTCTATGTCGCTAAATTAAAATTCTTATAGGTCGACAAAAGTTTCACTTGAACTACGAAATCTGTACCTAGTAGTGTAAGAAGGTTGACTCAATAGTTTTTTTTTTAAACTGATAAAGTATATATTTTTGGTTTCAAAAAATAGACCCATAACCCTGGTAAAAAAAGCAAATACGATCTCATGAAAGTTGGTAACAGGGACAGGGAAGTAACACCAATTTTTAAGTAATAATAATAATAAAGTTAATTAAAAAGAGAGTTTTACCAACAGAAAACTGTTGAATTTTTCGCCTTCTCCACCAGTTCTACTACTGACTGGTTTCAGACACAATCCATCCACCAGTCGTGCTTTCTACTATAACGAATTTTATAAAATACACCGGAGTACCACAAGAATAGCGACTTGGAGACTCTCTCTTGTTAGAGATAATCAGTGCGACATAAATTTTTATGTATATTAGACAAATGTTCGGCACAACATTAGTTAACAGAATGATAAATAAATTTCCAATGTCCATAGTGGAGTTAAATATAAATAAAAAGAGAGTTTTACCAACAGAAAACTGTTGGATTTTTCGCCTTCTCCACCAGTTCTACCACTGACTGGTTTCAGACACAGTCCATCCACTATATTCGACTATAAAAACTTATGTCGCACTGATGATCTCTAACAAGAGTGAAACACGTGTCGGCGTCTAGTCTCCAAGTCGCACTCGGTATGTATTCTTGTGGTACTCCGGTGTATTTTATAAAGTTCGTTTTTTTATATCGATTCGTCATAGTAGAAAGCCCGACTGGTGGATGGACTGTGTCTGAAACCTGTCAGTGGTGGAACTGGTGGAGAAGGCGAAAAATAAACAGTTTTCTGTTGGTAAAACTCTCTTTTTATTTATATTTAACTCCACTATGGACATTGGGAAATTATTTCTCATTCTGTTAACTAATGTTTTGCCGAACATTTGTCCATGACTTGTTGATTAGATCGTTCATATTATTCGACTATAAAAACTTATGTCGCACTGATGATCTCTAACAAGAGTGAAACACGTGTCTGCGTCTAGTCTCCAAGTCTCACCCGGTGTGTATTCTTGTGGTACTCCGGTGTATTTTATAAAGTTCGTTTTTTTGCTATCGATTCGTCACAGTAGAAAGCCCGACTGGTGGATGGACTGTGTCTGAAACCAGTCAGTGGTGGAACTGGTGGAGAAGGCGAAAAATCCAATAGTTTTCTGTTGGTAAAACTCTCTTTTTATTTATATTTAACTCGACTATGGACATTGGGAATTTATTTCTCATTCTGTTAATAATAAAGTTGTTTATTTGCTGTTTTAAACAGGCGCTATTTTGGAGGGAGCTGTTTTTGTCGTTTTGATGCGCGCTGTTTTAGGGTGATATTTTGTTGCAAACCCAAATCATGTAATATTTCCTGTATTTTTTTAATTCTGAAGAAACGAACACAAAATTATTTTTTGGCGATGAATTCAATATTTTCATGAATTTAATTTAAATCTAGCCAATTATACATCCATAACCTAGAAAACTTGACGAAAAATTTAACTACCCGTCCACGTCAAAGTGACGTGTCATTACACAATATGTCGCAAACAATTACTTTGTCTCTGTTTTTTCTACCAATAGCCCCAACTATTTTCCCAAATGATAAACCGTAGTTCAATAAATATTTATTTTGTAAGTGAATCTAACAATAGCAATTTCTTGTTATTGACTTTTCCCCCGATGCTTTTTCCCATACAGCAATAAAAGTCCCATAAAAATAAAAGGTATAAAAGTATCGCGCGTGAATCGAAATGAAATATAAATGAAGCCAAAAAGCGCCGCCGCCAGCGTGTATGTTTGTGTGTTTGTGCCACCGAACATAGAATTTTACGCAAGGATTACAATGGCTTTCTGTAAGCCACAAGATGACACAATTCTAATTCGAATACAAAACAGAAAATTTATTTACACTTTAATAGGTGATAAGGGAAGCGAAAAGGAGAATGCAGCGTAAGGAAATATCCTTGGTTTTCGAGATATTAACACAGATGATGGGCATCAAACAATTTCAAAAAGTTATTTTCAAAATTTTAAAAATAAAACATCTTTTTTTTTGTTTAAATTTCAAACAATTTTAAATTATGAGGGCATGTTTTGGTTTTTTTATATTTAAAAAATAGGTCATTGCCCATCAGGTATACACACATGGTATGAACATATCCTGGTATTTTTCTAAATATTAAAGTTTTCTTTTTCTAAAAATTTATCACTTTTATTACCCATGCATTGCTATGGGGTTTTTGACAGCATGTATCTCATTACACCCCTCGATTTTTTATAAAACTAAATGGAACATTTTTGAATGATAATAAATAAAAAAATATTTGAAAACATAAATTTTTTAAATTTTTTTGAATGGTTTTGCTCCCTTCTCGAACTTTAAAAACAAATATATTTTCGAAGCAAAGGAGTTTAGACCCCTATACATTAGAAATGATGGATATCATATATCATCAAACCACGCGACTTGCTGTGGTCATAAAGTAAGTATTTATTCACTTTATGCTGTGGTTACTCGCTGTCGACACGTAGATATAAAGATAATACGAGAAAGAGTAGGATGAAAACATGTTGGGTTAAAAGAATATCACGAACTCCTCTTTAAAACGATTACAAAATAGATATGTATAACTGGGTTCCTAAGGATTTCTTGTGTAGGGTTTCAATAAATCATATAAATTTCTACGCATTATTTCCGTACTGCTTCCATGAAAAAAAGATTGTCGCCACTCTTGCATTGTAAACACAAGTCAAAGTTAATAATAACCGTGTACTGTGTGCTCTAGGTACCCTGTAATCTGTTTGGCATTGCATTTTTATTTCCTTTTGGGGTAGCGTCAGGTTACGTAAATTTGGTTTTTAAAATGCCGTATACTTGGAAAAAAGAAGAAATTTCGTTCCATTCTGTTATTACTAGTGCCACCTCTCTAGAAAAGGCCAAACCAGCATTCGCTACGCTACACGACCAAAGAAATCAATAAACAACCTTCTTTTTCGTGCAGAGCCTTGTGTTGCTTTGTCACGGATGTTTTTTGCTGCTGGTCGCTTTAAAATAACTTTTCTTCAAAAATTTTAATGTGTTTTACGAAGCGAACCAATTCTTCCAAAATAGCGGGAGGGTAAAAGCGAAAAATAAAAGTAGCTGCCCATATTTGCAACACCCCAAAAGTGGGGAAGCCTTTATTTGGCTCTGTTTCGTTACAAGAAACCATACCTTTACGAAAAAATTTAGGCTCTGCCACTTAAAAAAGAAAAATTTCTTATTTTTTTTTTCTTCAACTTTCTCGAAATTTTTATTGGTCATACTAGCTCTTAGTGTAGAGAATAAAAATAAAGGGCGCCGCAGGTGAAAATTTTGCAACTAAATGAGTGTACAACATACTGCCGCACGCAAACATCTTAGAAAAATTAGGCAAGAGATAACAATGGCACCGCAGGCAACTTTTTTTCAAAAATTGGATAAATTCGGGTGAAAATTTTAGAAAAATGTAGTTGCCAGAGAAGATTGCGCCGCGAGCGAAATATTTATAAAAATAAGCACAAAGTAGCTCTGTAGGTTATGATTTTTAGAAAAAAATATCAATTTTTGTCGCCCTCCTCACTTGGCCTACCACTGACTGTCCCCTCCTTTTTGGTTTCGAATCAAAGTGCGAAACCCAGGGCAGACGTTCGGACAAAATTAATGGCCAAAAAAGTCATTTTTTACGATAGCTTCCATGAGTTTGTAAGATTCAATGACAACCGCCCTATGTCCGTCTTTCTCGGTCTATTGTGCTTTTCCGTTTGTATATGCGTCTTATAAAGGGCTGCTTGGCCATCTTAAGGATTTATGTAGGACCATCTATAAAAGTGTATAAAGAAACGACCTTGCACGCACGTCGTATAGCAGCAACTATCCAAACAAATATTTTACTAACAAAATTTCGGGGTAAAGTTTACAATCGCTGGAACAAAAACGATTCTGTTTATTCCGCAGCTGTCTCTTGGACTAAATTCATACCCAGCAATTTACAAGTGCTTTTACTAACATTTCGATGTTGTGTTCGAGTGTCGGGAATCGAAATTGAACGAGAACTCCCGTGGAAAAGCGTGGCACGGTCTATTATAAAAAACAACGCGATTCATGTGTGACACGTCAGTTGCGGATTAAAGGGAGAAGCAAAGACATAACAAACCCCCAAAAAGCCTTAGGTATTTTTTTAAAATATATTTTTTATATAAGCGTTCGCAGAGGGTTTACTTTGCGGACTCTTTGCGTGCGCGAGATTGAACTTTGTCTGAAAAAAAGAGGTTGTACATTTTTTTTGTGTTTTTTAAGATTTTAGATGGGGAGTGGTTAAAGGATTGATGTATTTTACCAGTGACTGATCAAGATCATTCAGTCATTGGCGTACGCACAAATTGTCCTTGGGGGTGTGGGGGTAAATATTCTTAGATTACCATTTTATTGGTTATTTTTGGCGAAAATTCGACCTTTAGTATATTTTTGGCTTTGCTAATACAACACATTTTTAAGTTTTCTCTAATTTTAGATTTTTACTATTTTGTGACACTCATAGAAAAAATATTATATCTAAAAATTAGCTGCGGAACCCGCAATTAAAGCTTATCCAAACTATGAACTGCTTTTGCGTGCGTCAAGAAAATAATTGCATATTTGTATTTTTTTCTGAGCTCTACCATACCTATACCATCTCTCAGGAATTAATGTGGGCTCCACGTTCCCAGCGAATATAAGTGATAGTGTGACAGGATAAAGGGAGGGAAGTTACTTTACCACTGTTAAATTATAAGGGGTAACTTTTTATGGGTTAAAAGCTGTAGGTATCTTCCTTAAAGTGGTAGTCAACTTTTAGGCTATTTTAAGTTTGTTAAAATGAATACACGCGGTTTAATTAGATGGTTAAAAAATTTATTAACAATAATAATTAAAACCAAACAATACAATTAATGAATTATTTAAAAAATATTGGGATTACTATTACATTAAATTACTATTAAATATTGCCAGAAGCGTCCAGAGCAACTTTCCATAACCAAGAGTGACTAAGCACTTTGGGAAAGGAATCTCTTCGTCCCAGAAGCTTAAGGCCCCTGACGGAGGCTCCAAACGATTGTTCTTTTTACCTTGGATGGTAAACCCCGACTGCCTATGTATTAATCAATTCCCCTTAGGTAAAAAGCCTGGCCCACCTCGCCCGGTTTAATTGTTGAAAGTCGTCGACCTGCCAATTAGCTGTGATTGCACAAAATGCTGTTTATTCCTAATGTTTAGCAATCTCATACTAATCGACACTTTAGCCGTACTTCGCAACAAGTTGAACTGAACTTTGGGTGAAAAAAAAAAGAGGTTGTAGATGTTTTTTTTGTGTTTTTAACATTTTAGCTAATGGTGAGGAGGGGTTCAAAGTTTATATTTTACGAGTGAATAATCACGATTAAAGTCATTGGCGTACGCAGAAATTGTACCTGGGGGTGGGGGGGAGGCTTGAGTAACAGAATGTAGTCTTAGATTACCATTTTATTTGTTATTTTTGGGCCAATTCAATCTTAAGGGGTAGATTTTCAGTGCTGACCCTGCGTACGCCGCTGGTGACATCAACTTTTCTAATGTACAATTTTTTGGCTTTGCTAATGTACCGCATTTTTAAGTTTTCTTTAATTTTGGATTTTTACTATTTTGTGACACTCATAGAAAAAATATTATTTCTAAAAATAAAGTACGGAATCAACAATTAAAACTTTTTCAAACTATAGACTGCTTTTGCGTGCGGGAAAATATCACTTTGCGAACTTGTCAGAAAAATAACTATATACTTGTATTTTTTTCTGAGCTCCACCATTTCTCTCTCTCAATAATTAATGTGCGCTCTATGTTCCGAGCGAAAGTAAGTGATATTCTCATGTACGCGATCGCAGGAATGTTGCATGAGAAGGGATACAAAACTACTTGCCGTCATATAGTAAATTGTTGAATTTGTGTACGTCCATATATTCCCAATTCTCAGACAGTCAAACAGCTCCCTATCATACATGCCCATCGAGAATTGCAGTTGTATCACTGGTATAGATTCCGGGATACTTTGGGGTCAGAAAAGAAATGAGATTGCGTATGAGGAGCGTGCGAAGCAGTCTCCGTCATCGTCAATACGGGAGATGCTGGCACATTCCAAAGAGTTCATTATAGAACCCTGCAGGAAAAGAACTGGGAAACTCATCAATTTTCCGGACAAGGTATTCCTATATACAAGGTGTCCCAAAAGCAGTGGCGCACTCAGCGATTTACTTCGGGGGGGTTTTTTAAGGATACATAATTAAAAAAAACTTAATTTGTGGTAAAAATGTGACCATAACCAGGCTTCTCGGGAGGGGGAGGAGTTAACCCCAAATCCCTCCCTCTCGGTGCGTCACTGCCAAAAGTCGCAGTCCTTCCTCAGATATCCAGAACCAAAAAAAGCATAGGAGTAAAATTTCACATAATCCAATAAGTTTACAAAAAAGTACCTTTTTGGATGCTTATCGTGCCGCCAGTCATTAAGGAGGTGGAGCTAGGGCAAAGAAAATACTTTTTTAAATGAGATACCCAGTATATTTTGAAAAATTTTAATAGAACTCTTCTTTCTGTTTCCAAAAATACTTGTTATGTTACCTTTCCTCTAACGGTTTTAAAATAAAATGACAAAAACTTTGAAATAAGAGCAATAAGTTAGACAAGGTATCACCAAATATCCTTTTTCTGGTTTAACCCATTGATTTTGCGGAGATGAGTTTTTCATTTTATTTAAAAACTGTTAGCTACAGAGAAAAATAACACATTAGGTACCTACTTTTGGAAACAGATGGGAAAGCCCTATTCCAATTTTCCAAAATAAATAAAATCGTCGTTATTAATAAATTGTACTGATGGAATGTACATTTTATAAGAATCTAAAATTGACGCTTTTCATGACGAAGTTTAGCTGCTATAGCTAATCATACTTAACCACAAAAAGCATCCAGAAAGTTTTAACTATCAAACATAAAGTAATAAAATTAAAATTAAAATAATTATAAAAAAATATACTTTTGAAAATTTTAAATATATAAAATATACAGGTTAGTTAGAGATACTCGTATCCCTTAGAGTAATTAACTGTTTAACTCGTCGGTATTTTGGATAAATAAAAAGACGGATTTTTTAAAGTAACTCCAAAGTTTCGGTGTATTTTCACACCTTCATCAAGACTAAGGGATAAAAATTTGTCTTTTTATTTATCCCAAATAATAATGATTATTCTAAGGGATACGAGTATCTACAACTAACCTGTATATTTTGGAAAATTTGACTAGAGCTTTCCCATTTGATTCTAAAAGTACCTACTGTGTTACTTTTAAACCAGAAAAAGGATAAAAAAGCATCGTCGCCGCCCTAGCTCCGCCCGCTTGATGACTGGCAGGATGATTAGCATCTAAAAAAATATTTTGTTAATTATGTGAAATTTTATTTCTTTGCCTCTTTTAGTTTTGGTGATATTAGGGTAGACTCGGACTCTCTGTATGAGAGTACCTACCATATGACAGAATAGAGGCGTTTCCTTGCGCATAAATTGTTTTTGAAAAATTGAATAAGTTTAAACCATTAATATTCCGCAGGTTAAGAATATTTTGAAACGGAATTTATTGCGGTTTCAAAACCAACGCGTGCGCAGAAGAAAAGGCTAAATTTTACATTTTCGTTGTTGTGGTGTACTTGTACATCCTGATCTTCGACTTTTTACACAGAGGGTGGAACCCAGAATATCGCCGTTTCGTCCTTAATAGGAACTCATCAGCTAGGTGTACCACAAAGACAGACAATCCAGCTCACGCTTATCAGATTCTTAAATTTTAAAGTCTTGGCTTTTTAAAATTGGTAAAATTTTTGAAATCGGACAAGAGCGTTTCAAGTAATGGATAGTCAAAAAAGTCCAGTTTTTTTGGACCAAATGTAATTTTGTAACAAGGGGTCATAGTCATGCCGAAAGTTTTGGAAACTACTAAAAATTTTTACCTGCTACGCCACTGAAAAGTACCCTTTACAAAACAAATAATTTTTTTATTTCCAAAAACTGTTTTATGCCGGAGGTTAAATCAACATGACAGCAAAAAGTGTCTAAAAATGGTGCATTTCGAGGGGCTGTTCATTCAATATGAAGGGCTATTTGGAAAATGAAAAGAAATTCCAATATCGTTTTAAAATAAACACTATAAAAACACTCTGCTAATAGTTTTACTATAGATTTACTTACGATACTTTAAAAAGTATATCCTCCCTCCCCTATTCCCTCAACCTCATCCAACTCAATTTTAATTATACCCAATCAAATTAAATTAAAACAAAGTTATGATTGTTTTCCACACACAAACCAAAACTACACTTTGTTTGGTTTGTGGAAAACAATCATAACTTTGTTTTAGTGCAACCAAAGGTTCCAAATTCCCAACATAGTTAAATAAAATTATGTTATAATCCACACAATAAATTAGCAAAATTACTTTTTAAAACAAAACGCAATAGAAGCCCACGATTAATAATTATTATTTTAAAGTAAAATAGGCTATAGTTATTTACTTAACAAGTGGGGAAAGTGGTAATTTTCAGCAAGCGACGGCAGTTACACGAACGACGCGGAGCGGAGTTTGGGCAAGCTGTCAAGAGTGGAAAAGGCACTTTCCGCAAGAGTTAGCTATTTATCAAAAGTGTTTTTAATACGCGAAGATTTTGTAATAATGCTACAATATGACCCATAAGATAGAATAGTTACATAATCATTTAGTTAGTCCTAAATATCTTCATTTTTAACAATTGTCAAAATAAAGGGAAAATTTAGCGCCCTAATAAATTTACAGAAAAGATTTGTGTGTGTAGTGTGTAGATGGCAAAGGGTGAGGATATAATTCGGAAAAAAGTTTTTCCTCGACCAGGATTTGAACCCGGGACCTCTAGAATACCAGTCTAATGCTCTACGAACTGAGCTACCGACGAACTGGGGTTTTAACTGGCTGTTCGGAAATCCTTTCGTCCGATTCATTTGTTAGTAGTGGGGAGATCTTTGAAGCGTACTGCGGCTTTAAAAACCTAGACATGTTATAAAGACAAGGAGGTACACTTTCACGATTATTAGTTGTACGAAATTTATATTTATCTATCAACCAACGATACACAACATATAGCGTTTTATTGGAGGTGTCAGGTGGCGAATTTCCAACTAATAATTTCAGCCAAACATATTTACAAAATGTAAACACATTTTGTAAAAAAAATGTTTGGCTGAAATTATTAGTTGGAAATTCGCCATCAAAGTAGGTCGATTTTTCATAAAATCAACCCCCCCCTCCGTTAGGGTGCCACCCAGAACAAAAATAATACAGGATTTGGATTTAGGCGACTCAAAGTCCACTAAAATGATATGCCAGTTACCTATATTATGTTAAGACATTTTTTTCTGTATTTTTTTCCACTTAAAAATGACCGCCATGTTGGATTTTTCAAAGGGTAAGAGTTAGTTGTAAAATTCTGTACGAATGTAAGATAAGTGCCAATTTTCGTCTTAATAGCCTTTTTGGCTAGTATATAGTTGTATGATTAAACATAATAGTGAAGGGGTATATGTAAGTCCATGGTATTTTGAATGAAGGAGCTTTGTGAGTATGTGGGATTGATAGCTCTTTAGTAACACAATCGAGTGTTACCGGGTGTTTTGTTCACATCCGTGTAGAAGGGGTTAATATGACGTCATTTTTCAAGATGGCGGACAAAAATCAGAGAAAAAATACAACTTTCGCAACCGGGGCATGATTATAGTCGATCCCATATAATTCGAGAACGACGATTCCAAAAATGTTCAAGGTCATCCGACTTAAAATGACCTTGAAAATAGCAAAAAAACAGATTTTTGCCAATTTCTCTTAAAAAAAATCTTAATAAATCGAAGTTTTGTCAGTACAACTTCAAATCTACCTTAGACTATTAGGCATGTATGCCAAATTCGATCCTTAGCGTTTTATGCAGTTTAAAGCATCATGACCAATATATCAAAATGGTGAGCCATAACCGCATTTTATTTTTATTGACTTTAAATGCCTTCATTTTAAACCTCCCTCCCATTTTTTTTGATACGCCGTCCCAGATGTTTATGCTATACCCCGGTAAAAATTTCCTACATGCCTGTCATTTTTATTGAATTTCGGAACTGTGAATTTCATGTTCTACTCACTTGTCTAGCCAACAGTCATTTAAATAACCTATAAGAGAGTTAGCAGAAGTTAGATATATATTACCATATACTGAACCAGTGGCTTTAGATGCCATTTTCCAAAATGGCCGTCGAAAAAGCATAAAAAATTCTAATTATGCCATTAGGGCATGGCTAGACTTGTTTATTAACATTAATAATAAAATTTAAGGATGAGGATTTATTTAGTCACACATTCATGTGCCACCGCATCCCTGTAGAAGTTCCGAAACTTAATAAAAACGACAGGCATATAGGTAATTTTTACCGGGGTATAGCATAAACATCTGGGACGCCATATCAAAAAAAAATGTTAGGGAGGTTTAAAATGAAGTGTTTGTTTATGGCTAAGATGTTAATTTCATCTCCGGCGCTCAAAGTTTTTGCGTAGTGGTAAATTGGAAAAAACATCACAAGCTGGTTTTTCACTTGTACGTGGTATTTTCAAAGTCAATCAAGGTCATGCATCAACTAAACTTTTTTTTCCATAGTAAGCGGTGACGATTCAACAAGAATTGATGGCCACCTTGTCATTTTTGCTTTTTTACGAAATTGAATAAAATAAAATGTGGTTAAAGGTCGCCATTTTCATATATCAGCCGCGATATTAAAACGCGTCATAGCTGAACCAATTTTTTTTACAGTGTTATTGGACATGCCCTTCTTTTCTGTCTTGCCAAATTTGGTCCTCTTCACTTTAATAGTTGATGAATAGCAACCTTTAGTATGTTATTTTTGCAATGTGTTAATTTTACTGGGGTATTTTTCAAAGTCATGAAGCTGCAAACTGCATCAAAATTTCAGGATCGAAGCTGGAATGTTTTCCTAATAGTTTCAGGTACAGAGAAAATGGCAACAATCTTTTTTTTGCGATTTTCAAGGTCATTTAAGGTAGGATGACCTTGAAAGTTAATTTTTTGAATCCTCTTTCTCGAATTATATGGAATCGAGTATAATCATGCCCCGGTTGCGAAAGTTGTATCTTTTATGATTTTTAGCCGCCATCTTGAAAGATGACGTCATATCAACTTCTTCTACACGGATGCGAACAAAACACCCGGTAAAACTTGATTGTGTGACTAAAGAGCTATCAAGCCCACATATTGAAATTATCGACATATGCCTCTACACTATAAGTCATCCAGTTTTATAGTAGCACACATAGTTTGAAAGCAAACAAACCATCACTAGCAAAAAAGTATGAAAGTTTACGATTGATTTTCACACTTTAGCTTCATTTGTAAAAAACTCTGTCAAAAATCATATCTGATAATGTATTTTTTATTTTTAAATGTAGTACAGTGGTAATTTTACAATGTAATCTCTCATAAATTTGCAGTTTTTTTTTGTAAAATTACACGCAGCAAGTAATTGTATAGTAGGCCATACGGTAAATAATGATTGATTTTATCAGTAAACCAACTTTTTTAAAAATAACGTGAATAATTTTGAATGGCTTGGAAACAATATACTTACCCTTAATCAAACAAAGAAGAAATTTATAACATTTGTGTCATACTCAACTAATCAACTAGTACGTTGGGTACGCCGCTAATATCGAGAAAACCGTGCACTTTTTAATTGAGAAATGCCGCTTTCAGTGATGAAAGTTAATGCCAAAAGACAACTTTTTAGATCCAGATGCACCTCTGAATCCGTGTAGAACACCAAAATGCCGGCATTAAAGATGGCTGCCATTATAATCTTTAGGAAATATTCTATCTTTCCTTCTAGTCGTCCGATTTTAATGATTTTTTTTTCGAAAGCTTTTTACTAAAATAACATATTTTTATCTTTAGAGGGTGATCTCATGAAGAGGACTACCGAATAAATAACTGATGTCTCAAAAAACCGGAAAAAATTTAAACAGCTACAGCTTTTTCAACTTAAGACCGATTTTGTTTGACTGATGGCCTGAACAATAACATTTTTTATCCCATTGTAAAAAATGGCTGCCATTTTTTAAACCAAGATGGCGGATCAAATCCAATGTATTATGATTTCACCTTGAAACTAGAAAAGAAACTTACCTGTAAAAAACACCAACCACCACTGCAAATTTTTGTTAAGATGGCGACAAATAAGTGCATCACAAGAATTGTTTTATTTGACAACTATTGTTTTGGAAGCTTCTGTAAGACTTTTGTTTTTAGCTATCCATAAGGCTATTGGGATCGTCAAAAAAGTTTTCTTATTTCCACTAAAAATAAGTTATTTGGGTCAAAAAAGACCTAAATACTAAATTTTGTCATGGTGTCTGTCTGTCTGTTAGACGATAACTCAAAAACCGCTTAACCGATTCTTATCAAACTTGGCAAAAATTATCACCAGACACAGAGCTGAATAGTTTTTGATGAGGGTGGGAAGTTGCGCGATACGCGTTTTTCACATTAAGATAGATAATTGAATTTTCAACCAAAAAAAAATTGAAAAATTTTTTGAAAAAAAAATTTTTTTTTTACTTTTTATGGCTGCCTATACGTGTCTGCTAGCGCCATTTTTCTCCATGGCACACTGAGCAAAAACGGACGTACATGATAAAGGTTTGTACCTAGGCAACGACAGTAGCACGACGCTAGGCCTCATTTCACTGAAGCCAAGCAATGTTTCATTGATAACAATAAATACCTGCCAAATTTTGTTCTGACTCAATTCAAATCACTAAAGGTCTGATTTAAACTTACATAACTTGACTTCTGAGTTTCTTTTCAGCTGAGAAATCATTCATTTATTCAAATTTAATTTTTCAATGAAAATGAATTAAACAAAAAAACTTTTTTAAAAAATTCAAATTACCCATAATTATATGGACGCCAAACTAAATGAGTAGTGACAAGCAATAACCTTTTTAGAAGATCGTTCAAACAAAAAAAATTCTAATAGCGGCCATCTTTAATGGCCGCCATTTTGGTGTTCTACACGGATTCAGAGTTGGCTCTGGATCCAAAAAGTTTTCTTTTGGCATCAACTACTACCCCAGAAAGTCGCATACCTAAATCAAAAAATGCACGATTCTTTGATGTACTGGAGAAAATATACTGATCTCACGAACAGATTGCATTAAATATCTTGGAATAATGATTGACCAACATTTGCGGTGGGATAAACAAGTTGAACATGCGATTTCAAAAACAAGATATTTATTCTCTCGCTTCTTCTATCTAAGGACTCGCTTAAAATAGAACAATTGAAAATTGAAATTGAAAATTGTTTGTTATGCTCTGGTTCAATCCCAATTAAATTATGGCATCACAGGATGGGGTAGCATAAGGCAATGTTACATACAAAATTTAGATGTCATTCAGAAATGGATTCTAAAAACAATTTTTAACAAAAAACGACTCTTTTCTAGTGACCTGTTGTTTAGGGAAGTAAAAGTGCTTGACATTAGACAGTTGTATTTTTTTGGTAACACAAAATCTCACTTCAAAACACACGATTCAAAAAAAGAGTATATGGTCGTTCCAATAAATCGTAAAGAAGTGGGTCACAGATATATTAGCTACATGGCACCAAAATGTTATAATCTAATGCCAAGGTATCTTAAAGAACAAGTCTTTCACAAAATATTTAAAAAAGAACTGAACAGAAATGAAAAACATTGTATTTTTTAAATAAACCGATTATTTTATTAAAGTAATTTTTATCAGTAGATTTAGTTGTGAACTGAAACCCGAATGTGACTAGGCACCCGGTGCTAACAAGCAATTTGTTGCTTCAGCACCTTTCAATGTTTATTGATCACTGTAGACAAAAAAAGGTATAATCTTTATGTATTGCTGAGAAATAAACTATTATTTATTTATTTATCTATGCTTCGTGCTCGATGCGTTAGCGATTAAACTACTAGACGACGTAAGCGTGGCCTTGATAATAAAAAGGTTTACGGAAGACCAGAGAGATGGGATTTTAATATCTTTATTGGAGCGGATGGCTTTTTTTATAGACAAAATGAGGATAAAATTTTGCGCTACATGTCACGTCTAAGCGTGCCTTCTTAATTATTAAATTAAACTGCCTAATAAAGCGAAAGTCCCCTTCAGATTTTTCGTTAGAGGGGCAAAAGATATCAATTAGTCGTAATTTTAGGCCTGACACAAACAGTACCAAACACATGCCAATGGAGGCGGTGATTAACGCGGACGACTTGATCGTCGATGGTTCCATAACCGGAGTACGAACGCCCTGCAGTTCCGAACACGGAATCACCGCTGAAGCGATACGGAATGGTAATATGATAGAAGCGATGGACCCCGACATCATCAAAAATCAGTATGGTAAGTTTTCATAAATTTTCATATAGATCATAACCCAGCAAAAACAATAACAATTTTTTGCCACAACGTTTTAGAAACCTTATTGAAATGTTGCCACAGCTATTTCGAGGAATAGTTTTTGCCTGTAACAGCTAAAAACACAGCATTTTTGCACATGCGTACATTTATTCCGTAAACTGATTTTGATGAAATAAAGCCTTGTGTCCAGGACTCCAAGAAATCCAGTAGTGAAAATGAAAAATCAGTTCATAAGTTTTTGCGTGATGCTAGAACAAACAGACAAAAATTTACACCGTACAATATTGAATATCTAAGAAGATAGCAATTAGTAGCAGCTAAATTTAGTATAGACTAAAAGTAAATATGCAATACATACAAAGCAAACTAAATTTCACTTTGAGGAAGAAAACGTTCCTAGAAATTTTGCCTCGTAATTGATACTTTTTTAGAACAAAAAACAATATTTTTATTACTTAACTAATTTATAGTTAATAAACAACTATATACTTCCCCCTTCATCATCCCCTTGCTTAGCTGGTGTCTAAAGCTCCTAATTATTTTTAAAGAAATAAAGAAATAGCACAGCTATTTGATGTTTAAATAACTAATTGCAACAATTAAAAAAAAATCCGAACTTTTGGTCAAAAACTCAGTTAGGCCTGGATCAGTGTGCGACGCCCAAATGGTCACATCCAAACACAAAAAGTCGTACAGTGAAAGAAAAAATGACAGACAGATTTTTTTATGGCACAAGAAAGGTTGCAATACAAAACAAAATTAAATACCTGTAACGAGTGACTTTCCTTCCGAGTGCCTCTCCTCCCACAACTCAAGTCAATTTTAACAAAGTTGCATATATAGCTCTTTAAGGGTGAATTTAAATAAAAAATGTGCTTCTTCCAATTAATTAATCTAAAAAACCGTTAATCAAGTTTATATCAAATTTTGTACGGTGATAGTTTAAAGCATTATCCCGGAACTATTCACGTGATTTTGCATAATTTTAAGTTTTTTACATAATTCTACGTATCCTAGAAATGTTTAATTTACGGTAAAAATTATCGATTATTTTAAAAAACTAAATAAAAACAAGATATAGTATACATTTTTTGAAAAATCACGCGAATGGTCTGTGGGGGATAGCAGAAGACTTCGCTGTGCAAAATTTTGTTAATTTTTGATGTTCGGTTTATCTGTTTAACTAAAAGAACTGTTTTTAGGATTCAAGTTCACTCTTAATGACAAGAATTGAATAAGAATCATCAGGAAAGTTACCCTCTTACTTGTATTTCAAGTGTGATTTGTAAGCTGAATAGTTTAGGCCTTTTTTCACTAATTTCCTTGTAAGGGACATTTTTTTTAATTTTAATATTTAGGTTTTTTTAATGAAAACTTTTATTTTGAGGGAAAGAAATAAGAATCATTTTTTTCCTGCAGAAAGACGACCGCTCCACGGGTTCATGCAAGTGTATGAATACGAACCTCCCAAGTGTAGGGAGAACAACGATCTCCAGGAGGACGAAGGTGACACGACGGGGTACACCTTCAAACACCACATTGCCAAAGATACTCAATTAGCATCAAATCAAATGGTAGGTTTTTAACCGTAACTAGTCCAAAACCTATCCTTACTCACATGCAGTATGAATACATTTTCTTGGATAATTTATTTTATTTTAAGTAGCATTATAGGAATGGATACATTATGTATTAAGTGTAGAAAGTGCCAAATTTTTTCCAACGAATAATCAATATTTGCAATAATTTCTATAATTGCACTATTCAACACCAAATAAATATCGCTAAAACGATGTATGTATGGTACATTTTGCAGGCATCCTCTCACATTAGTTTTGTTACATCACGTTATTATTATGATATCCGAATGCTTAAAATTATTTTCTTCTTTTTTATACAAAATTATTTTGTAATTTTTTGATTTGTACCCTAAATCGTCCATTTTGAATCCATCACATTGAAATTTTCAAATCTAATAAAAAATTCATAATCCCCTTCCCTAAAAACCCCTGTATGCCAATTTTGATTGAAATCGAATAAACTAAATCTTTTTCCTCCACCACTTCCCCCGTTAGGGGGAGGTGGGTGCCTAGTAATACTATATTATTATATTGTCTTATTGTATTGTCAATTTAGGTATATACTTATTTAATATCTATTTTTATTTTTACTAAAATTTCAATTAGTAACTTTTACTGCTAATTTTTACTGTTAATTTTGCTAAACTTTAACCGCATTTGGCACCAATTGTTAGTATTATTTCACAGGCTTGGGCGGTTTTCCATCTAAATTTAATTTAATATTAGTTTATTTATTGTTAGTACTTTCACGCTATTAAACTAATAGCGTTTACTTTATTCTATTATTTGTATTATTTATTATTCTATTATTTTTTAACTATTTCTTTTTCTTTTTTGGGATGCAGTTTCTTGATTATTACTATACTATAATCTTTAATTGTAATTTTATTTTACCTACTCGCGTGAGGTAAAGTGCACTTTGCCGCACTTATTTGCGTGCGGAAAGTAGAACTTTACCACACTTAGTGTGGCAAAGTGACTACATTTATTTCAGAAAATTAAAATACAGATCCATTTATGGTACATAGAGTACATAAGGATGGGTTAGATTTTTATATTTCTTTTTTGGGAATTTTTGAGGCTTGTAGGCAAAATCTTGTACAGGGTGTTTGTTTATAACTGGAACACTCAGTATCTTTTTTACTAATGAAAATAAAGGATAGGTTTGAATTCAAAAATTTCTTGGCAAATTGCAACGAACTTAAGCGCTATAACAACTTTTTTTTGTTCCCCTTGGTATACAGGAGGTGGCAATAAAGCTATTTTAAAAAAATAGAATACCCAGTATATTTTTGCATTTTTAAATTTTTTAAAAAATTAGCTTTACAAAATTACCAAACACTATTGAAATATCTTTTGTAGTTTCTGAGATATTTGCGTTTAAAATTTTAATAAAATACATTAGAAACGACCATCCGATCAATCGTTTTTTTTCAAGGCCACTAGATTTTTAAGTTTATATTGTTAAAATAAAGACATACATTCATGACCCACTTGGTAGCTTGATCATATTTTCATTTTGACAATTATTAAAACTTAAACGCAAATATCTCAGGAACTACAAAAAATATTGAAATAGTGTTTGATATTTTTGTAAAGCTAATTTTTTTTTTAATTCAAAAATGCAAAAATATTCTATTTAAAAAAATTGTCTTGCCACACACTGTATACCAAGGGCAACAAAAAAAAGTTGTTGCAGCGCTTAAGTTCGTTGTAATTTGCCAAGAAATTTTTGAATTTAGACCTACCCTTTATTTTCAATAATAAAAAAGATACTGAGTGTTGAACACCGTGTACCTAACACATGCGTAAAGTGTCTTTACCGCCCTTGCCGGCTTGACTCGCTTCAGTCGTTCGGTAAAGTATCACTTTCCGCACTTGTTAGGTAAATAACTATTACTTCTTCCATTATCTTTATTTATTTATTTTTCTTATTAATCTTGTATTGGGACTTCTTTTTCCTGTTAGACAATAAAAATTTTAAATTGAATTGAATTGAATTGAATTATACAAAATAAAGTCACATAATTATTTTAATTCGTGCGACTTTACGGCACACACCATACTATGTGCGTATACATAATATAGCAATCCATATAGATATATTTAGGAAAGGTATATACAGGGTCGATTCTTTAAACGGAACGGTGCTTCTAGCGGGTTAGAATTTGGTGTTACAAAAAATCCAAAAACACGTCAACTGAGATTTTTAATTTTCTTTAATCGTGCTATCTTGGATTTTTTTTATGTCATTTATTTACGAGGTATGGCAAAAAAATATTTTTTTTTAAATAGGACACCCTGTATAGTTTGACATTTTTAAATTCTAAAAAATATATCTTTTTGACAATACCACACACTATCTCTTATGGTTTCCCAGATAGAGGCATTTAAACTTGCATGGAATTGTTGTCTATGCCCTCTTTTACGGGGGATATGTGAATGAATATCGAAGTTTTCCATACAGATTTAGATAAAAATATCTTGATTATCGTAAAAGATAGATCCTATTGTGTAGTATTGCTGAAGAGATAATTGTTTGCAGATTTCAAAAATTGCAAAATATACAGGGTGTCCTATTTAAAAAAGAAATATTTTTTGGCATACCTCTTAAACAAAATGACATAAAAAAAATTCAACATAACACGCTTAAAGGAAATTAAAAATCTCAGTTGACGTGTTTTTGGATTTTTTTATTCAACCAAATTCTAACCCTCTAGAAGCACCGTTCCGTTTAAAGAATCCACGCTGTATATATAATACGAAAGGTCTATCAAACGATGTGGTTTTCTTCCAATCAAAACACAATTTCGCCTAAATTAACGAAATTAAAGCAATTAAACCCATTTAGATAGGAGAAACCCTCTCTAATTGGAATTGTATGTCTGTACATGTCTGCGTCTTGTGTTCCTAATGTGTGAATAAGTGTCTTTACTTAGGCAGGTAACTTAGCGACACCTTTTCCACGTGAACGGGCTCTTTGAGACCTTTGCCTTTACCTTGTCAGCCAAGTGTCACTTAAAGAGAGCTTTAATTAATGTCTAGGTGAAATACGGTCCTTAATTATGGCTACTTTAACAAAAACTGTTTTTATTAGGGTTGTGAGCAGCAAAGGGGTAATCACTCGGTCAAATCGCATCACAAAATAGCTCAGTCGAACTGCACCCCCCCCCCCCTCAACGAAACTCAATTTGGATATTGTAAAAATTATGTACTAATTTATTCCTCTTTTTAAATAAATTGTACTTAAGGAATAACGGAGTTATTCGCACTCAAAAGTGGGGGGGGTGCCTAGGCACTAAGCTGCACCCCCCCCCATGCTTAGGAGATAGATTTAATAAAAGGTGATATGTCATAATTTTGTACTGATTATGTACTCTTACAGAAGGGTACTTTTAGTTTACAAAAACCATCGATTTCTAAGATTTTTGTTTGTTTGTTATGGGGTGTGTAGCTTGATATCAAAGTACACCCCCTCTGCTTAGGAAAGAGATTAGACCAAAAGTGTCTATGACAGAATTTAGTACTAATTAAGTACTAATCTAGCCTCCTTCTAAAAATTGCCTACTCTCAAGATTTTTTTGTGTTTTTATGGGATGTGTAGCTGGATATCAAGGCACACGCCCCTCTGCCTAGGAAAGAGATTTCAAAAAAGTAATTATGCCATAATTTGCTACTAATTATGTACTAATTTTGTCCCCTTCTAAAAAAATGCCTACTCTCAAGATAACTTTTTTTTGTTTTTATGGGGTCTGTCGCTTGATATCAAGACATACCCCCCCCCTCTGCCTATGAAAGAGATTTCAAAAAAGAAATTATACCATAATTTGCTACTAATTATGTACTAATTTCGTCCCCTTCTAGAAAATTGCACTCTCAAGATAACTTTTTTTTGTTTTTATGTGGTTTGTGGCTTGATATCCCAAAAAAGAACAAAAAAAAATGAAGTTATCTTGAGAGTAGGCAATTTTTTAGAAAGTGACGTCACTTTTCGTCGAATCTCATTCCTAGGCAGAGGGGGTATGCCTTGATATCAAGGTACACACCCCATATGCTAGAAAGCACAGATAGTCCACCATACAATCAATTATTTTATGTTGAAAGGAAATGAAAATATCTCGAAAACTGTAGCTTTGAAAGATTTGAACCTTATAACAACATTTTTGGATAATATTTACGAAAACCAAAATCTGAAAACCGCATATCAATAGCTGCTTTACTTCTAAAGTTATGATGTTTTTTCTATATTTTATCGTTTTTTTCAAATAATTTGGAAACTAAACCTCCCAGGAATTTTGACTTAATAACAAAATTTGTAGTCCATATTCATGGAAACTTAAATCTGAAAACCGTATATCGTTACTTGGTTTTGTTCCAAAATTACTTGATCGTTACTTGATTTTGTTCCAAAATTACAAAGTCCTAAATATTTTATCCCCTTTTTGCCCCTCTTCAACCCCCCACCTCCCTACCCAAAAGTTATGGTCAGCCGATAGAGGATTTTTCTACCAAATTTCGTTAAAATCGAATAAGGCGTTCTTGAGTAACTTTTTTTTTCGTCGATTAAGGTGTTTTGGAACCTTAGTAACTCATTTTTGACAAAATTTCACGATTTTAATACTCCCCGATACCATAATGGTATGGTGGACTAAACATCAAGTTATCTTGAGAGTAGGAAATTTTTTAGAAGGGGACCAAAATTAGTACATAATTAGTAGCAAATTCTGGCATAGTCAATTTTGGTCGAATCTCTTTCCTAAGCAGAGGCGGGTCTACCTTGATATTAAGCTACTCACCCCATAACAAACAAAGAAAAATCTTAGGAACCGATGATTTTTGTAAACTAAGAGTACATAATTAGTACAAAATTATGACATATCAACTTTCATTAAATCTATCTCCTAAGCATAGGAGGGTTGCAGTTTAGCGCCAAGCCACACCCCTCCCCCCCTTCGAAGTTCGAATAGTGATTCATTAAGTGCAAATTTTTTTAAAAGGGATCTAAATTAGTACATAATTTTTACAATATCCAAATTGAGTTTCCTTAAGGGGGGGGGGCGTAGCTTGACTGAGCTTCCAATTTTTAACCTGCGATTTAAACTTTCAATTTATTCCCACTGCTTAAAACACACACCCTTTTAATTATGATAAGGAAAAGGTCCTAGCTTTAAATGGGTTAATTTAACTATATTTACCAAAATGTAACCTATGTACAGGGTGTCCAAAATTCGATAGATTTGGGGGGTTTCGGGTATTTTCAGAGGGGAAGAAAAAAAACTTAAGGCTTAAGTTTTAAGAAAGTTTAAAGGTGAAAACCGCATCTTGAGATGCCATTTTCGGGGACGTTTTGAAAACTCTGCATTTTGGGATGAGTGTCTATAACTTTTTTTATTTGTGAAAATTTCTATTTGATGTAAATGACCTTTTTATAGATTTTTTAAGCAGATTTCGATTGTCAAACTGGATTTTCTCTATCACTTTTAGTTTTTAAGGTATAACACAAAGTTGGTATTTTTCTTTTTAATATGACGCTTTTTTATTTTATTTTTTAAATCAGCTTAAAATTCCTTTCAAAATTATGTATCACAGTTTGTGTTTTATTTTTTTATTGTTTTTATGTAATTTTTATTTCTTTAATAGCTACTTTAATATTTTTATTTTTTTGGAATTTTTTATCTTTGCAAAAAGTGTATAAAAATATATAAAAAAATACAAAAATCATTTTAAAGGGTTTTTTAAGCTGATTTAAAAAATTAAAAAAAAGTGTCTATAACTTTTTTTATTTGTCAAAATTTCTATTTGATGTAAATGACCTTTTTATAGATTTTTTAAGCAGAATTCGATTGTCAAACTGGATTTTCTCTATCACTTTTAGTTTTTAAGGTATAACAGAAAGTTGGTATTTTTCTTTTTAATATGACTCTTTTTTTATTTTATTTTTTAAATCAGCTTAAAATTCCTTTCAAAGTTATGTATCACAGTTTGTGTTTTATTTTTTTTTATGTAATTTTTATTTATTTAATAGCTACTTTCATATTTTTATTTTTTTTTTGAATTTTTTATCTTTGCAAAGTGTATAAAAATATATAAAAAAATACAAAAATCATTTTAAAGCGTATTTTAAGCTGATTTTAAAAATCAAATAAAAAACAGGTAATTCAATACGAAAAATACCAACTTTCTGTTATATCTCAAAAACTAAAAGTGACTGAAAATCCAGTTTGACAGTCGAAAATTTTCACAAACCCCATCACAAAATGCAGTTTTCACCTTTAAACTTCTCTTGAAAATTAAACCTCGGAAGTGGGGGTTAAGTTTTTTTTCATCTCACTGGAAATACCCAAAACCCTCCCAAACCATCGAATTTTAAACCCTTAGTACCTACAGGGTGTCATTCCATATTTTGACCCCCCCCCCAGTTAGCGTTGCTATGATAAGAGCTATGAAAAAGTAAATACGCAGGTTGCAGTACTTTCTAAAAAACTTTTTAATTATTTACTGTAAAATACCAGGACTAACCCGACATTGCAGATGTCAAATTTTGACATTCTTCTTGTTCTTTAAGTGCCATGCTCTTTTCAAACGTTGGCTATCATCATCGCGATCTGCACCCTGTCTACTACTTTTCTACAAAGTGTCGTATACTAACACCATACCATTGTCTAAGATTTTTAAGCCATAGACCTCTTCTGCCTTCAATTACTCCTTATATTACTTTTATGAGTTCATATTTATCCTTTCTTAAAATGTGTGAAAAATATTTTATATAAAATATATTTATTTATTTTTAGTTTTGACATTACTTTTCTATATTGAACATCTCGTATTTTTTTGTTTTAAGTGTTCTTTATTTTCAATTTAAAAAAATGCTTATTTTATCTTTAACGCTCCTTGCACAAATATACTAAAACATAAGTAGCCATAAGAGTAATGAGTTGGACAAAGAACCATCTAAACTATTTTATTAAACTAACACATTGGATTTATTAGTGAAGGGGCATGTTCGTGGGATTTTGAATGAAGAAGTTTTGTTCACATCCGTGTAGAAGGGGTTGATATGACGTCATCTTTTAAGATGGCTGCCAAAAATCATAAAAAATACAACTTTTGCAACCGGGGCATGATTATACTCGATTCCATATAATTCGACGACGAGGATTATAAAAAAATTACTTTCAGGGTCATCCGAGCTTAAATGACCTTGAAAATCGCAAAAAACAAGATTTTTGTCATTTTCTCTACAAAAAATCTTAATAATTCGACGTTTTAACAAACTAACTTCAAATGTACCTTAAATTATTAGGCATATTGACAAATTCGATCCTTGGAGTTTGATGGAGTTTGAAGCTTCACGACCGTGAAAAATACCCCAGTAAAATTAACATATTGCAAAAATAACATACTAAAGGACGATATTCATCAACTATTAAAGGGTAGAGGACCAAATCTGGTAAGAAAGATAAGATAGTCAAGTCCAACAATATTGTTAAAAAAAATTTGGTTCAGCTATGACGTGTTTCAATATGGCACCTGATATATCAAAATGCCGACCTATAACTACATTTTATTTTATCCAATTTCTTAAAAAAGCAAAAATGACAAGGTGGCCATCAATTCTTGTTGGCTTTATCGCCTCTTATTATAAAAAAAAGTTTATTTGATGCATGATCTTGATTAACCTTGAACATGCCATGTACAATTGAAAAACAAGCTTTTTGTAGTGTTTTTATCAATTTACCACTACCCAAAAACTTTATGTGCCGGTGATGACTGTTGTGTATGTGTGACTACATTTTAAACCCCCCAACTATTTTTTTTTATCTGGCGTCCCAGATGTATATGCTATACCCCGGTAAATATGACCTATATGCCTGTCGTTTTTATTAGGTTTCGGAACTGTGAATTTTATGTTCTACTCACTTGTCCAGCCAACAAAGTCATTTAAATTACCGATAAGAGAGTTACCAGAAGTTAGATATACATTACCATATACTGGACCAGGTGTTTTAGATGTCATTTTCCAAAGTGGCGGACGAAAGATCATAAAAAATTCTAATTATGCTAGTAGGGCATGACTATACTTGTTTATTAACATTCATAATAAAATTCAAGGATAACGATTTAACAGCTATTTAGTCAAACATTCATGTGCCACCGGGTGTTTTGTTCGCATCCATGTAGAAGGGCTTGATATGGATAAAAAAGATAGGCATATAGGTCATTTTTACCGGGGTATACGATAAACATCTGGAACGCCAGATCAAAAAAAATGGTAGGGAGATTTAAAATGAAGTGTTTATCTATGGCTAAGATGTTAATTTTATCTCCGGCACTTAAATTTTTTGCGTAGTGGTAAATTGGAAAACACTACAAAAAGCTGGTTTTTTAATTGAATATGGTATATTCAAGGTCAATCAAAGGTTGTGCATCAACTTAACTGTTTTTTCATTGTAAGCGGTAAACTGGTTAAATTAAAATGTGGTTATAGCTAGAAAAAAAAAGACCTTCTTATTTTCGTTAAAAAAATTTGGTCCTTTTCGCTTTAATAGTTGATAATTAAAGCCCTTTAGTATGTTATTTTTGCAATTTGTTAATTTTACTGGGGTATTTTTCAAGGTCATGAAACTTTAAACTGCATCAAACTCTAAGGACATTTGAAGTTGGTCTGACGAAATGTCGAATTATTAAGATTTTTTGAAGAGAAAATGGTAAAAATCTAGTTTATGGCGATTTTCAAAGTCATTTAAGGTCGGATGACCTTAAAAGTGCATTTTTTGGAATCTTCGTCCTCGAGTTATATGGGATCGAGTATAATGATGCCCCGGTCGCGAAGGTTGTAATTTTTATAATTTTTGACCGCCCTCTTGAAAGATGTCGTCAGGGACAAAAATTATCGACATATGCCCCTACGCTATTATGGAAAGTAAACTTTAAAATCTGACATGCCCAATGACTTTTTGAAAAAAGCAGAAAATTAACAAAATTTGAAGGAAATCGTTAAACTCTATATTTTGTTAACTAGTGTTTTTTTTTCAGATTTACAGAAGCCTGCAAAGGCCCAACCGGACCCCTTCAATCGGGGCTCTGCCTCCCATTTCGGGGTCTCAAACCCTAATGCACAAATACAGGGGCCCCGAAGTAGTTACTATGTCAAATAGGATTCAGGAGAGTTGTATTTAAGTTAATAAAAAAAGAACTGTGTCGATTTTATCATTTGTAATATATGGATGTATTTAAGTTATTATAAAAAATAAGAATAAAGACAGTTTTACTTGTCATCCAAAAAGCGTTTACTTTTTAATTCTAGTTATCAGGGAATCATCGGAATTGTTTGAAGGTGGTAGACAATGTTGAACTTGAAAAGAGTAAACTAGAGTTTCGAACTTCCATTGTCATTATTTTTTACTTTTTCACAACGTTTAGAATGATTATGTATCTGCAATAGTCATCAGGTGAAGACTAACAAAAACTAAGACTACCTAATCTTATATACTAGCATGTTGATCGAACCATAAAACTATCTTGTGTTCAGTGAACCATGTATGTGAAAAGTATGGGTTTGCAAATATCCTTGATGGTGACGCTTTGTTGAGAAAATACATAGCTTGCATTAGAATTTAGTAAGATTTGCTCTGTTTATACCAGCCTCTTAAAGCGTTTATTTTAAAACTTCTCACCCAAGATTCACGTATTTAGAATCTGATTTTGGGGTAATCCTTGGACACCTCGATTTTTTATTACAATTAGACACATTTTGGCTATCTTGACAATTTTTGTAGCACGCACCCCCTTCCAGGGGTAAAATTTCACCCCTTTGAAACATCTATACAGGTAAATTTCACCCCTCCTAAGAATGTACCCTAGAACAAAAAATTAAATTATAAAATGTACTATTAACAAAAACAAAGTCGACGTGCAGTGGGATTTCTCGAAAAATAAAAAAAATATTTTGTAAAAAAAAACGATTTTTGCGTTGGTCCATCCATGCAACTGTGAAAGTGAATATCTCAAAAATAAATAAATAGATTTTCGAAATTTTTACACTTGTAAAGACATTCAAAAGACCAAATTAAAGTAACACTCGTGGCATATCGGACAAAGCGTTTTTTTTCTCACTTCATTACGACCAGGCCTCCAATGTCTAATGGAGAATCCAGACACCTACAGACCTGTTTCAACATTATTAGGAATCATCAGGGAGTCATAGGATTGTACCTGGCAGTTGAAGCTACACAGGCACCATGCCTCTCGAATTTAAAACAAAAAGTTTGTAATCCGCGAAGACGTAGTACCTGTATGCGCCACCTGTCCAATAAACCGAGAAACAAAAACATCAAAATTGAAAAGTGGAGAAGACCGTAAATACAGAATCCTGTACCTTTCAGCAGGTTATAAAGAAGAAACCTGTAAAAGGGTTTGCGGTGCGGACAGGAGGTTCACTTTGTTGTTATTCAAAAGACCTTCAAAACAAGGTATTACTAAACCCACTTTCCCTATTTAAAATATAGGGATAAACTTTACCCCTCGAAGAGGTGCGCGCTAGAAAAATTTGAGAAAATTTTCGACGTTATTTTAAAGTGATTCATGAAGCGATTGATCCGCTTTAAAAACGATTTTAAGGTCGATATAAACACGTTAAAAACGCTTTAGCATTGCTGCCAACCTAAAAAAAATTCTCAACTCTACTCTTACGGAAACATGTTTTGTCAACTTGGTTGTTTTATTTGAGTTTTTTTTTTAAATAATGAAATATATAAAACATTGGCCGGCCGCCGTAGCGTAGTGGGCAGCATATCTGCCTGCCGCACGGAAGGTCCCGGGTTCGAATCCCGGCTAGGTACATGGATGGATTTTGTGTTTGTCTTTAACTTTGCAAAAACTTCGCTAACACTGGGCATTGATCCTGTAATGGATGGAAAGTCCCAGTATAAAAAAATTAAAATATAATATTTTGTAATGTTAAGTAGTAGTAGATGGGCGGCCGTAGCCTGGCAATTAGGCCGCATAATGAGCCCTTTTTGCCATACCCCCGTGCACCCCCGACCGATCTCGGAGAAGTCCAGGTCGTCCTTTTGGGTCACCGGCTAGTCTCCTCTACCCAGTTTGGTGGGGTCCTCGGCCGTCCACCTTTGAGTCCCGCAAAGTGCCAGCTACTTCTACCTCGTTTGTTGTTATTCTATGCACAACGTCAACTGCGGAGCTGCTGAGAAGTGGGGCCGCCCGTCGTCGTCTCGAGTCGCATCCGGTGTTGTGTGAAGCAATGTGTACTTGCCGAGATCCGATCCTGCGATATCATGCGATCATAAACCCTTGGAGAAAGCACTTTCACTTTAGTGTAAATGTAGTAACAAGTAACTATCGTGAAACGGAAAAATGGGTAATATAACCACGGAAGTAAAATAAAGGTGGAATGATAATATCCTATAAATAAAATGACCGCTACATGACAAAATTCCCCTAACTCTGAGGCTAACAATAAAAAGGGTTATCGTAGAGCACTTATGAAAGGCAAAAAACTAGTCTGCATGACGGTTGTATAACAGCACTGAACAAATCAAAATAGTGTTTTGATTTTTTAGCAAAAACATGCAAAAAAAAACGAAAACGCTTTATTTTGACTAAAAAAACAACGGAGTTACATCCTAGTAACTTTTGGTTTGGTTCAAACCAGTGTGTGGCTAATAAAAAAAGCAGGCAAATATATATCATGTTTACAGGGGGACTTAAAACCCATCTAAAAATGATATTACTTTACTTTTTCTATTAACAAAAATTTAAAAATACACAATTTTTAATATATTACGAAAAATCATGGTAAAAAATACTGATTGTGGAAAAGACCCATAAAAAAACAATGTCAAGTCGATTCGATTGATGTGACTACGTTCTTTTAGGCTCCTAACTGTCACCTACATAAGGCTGTCATTTTTGTGAAATTTCTCAGGGGGTATTATCATTCCACCTTTATTTTTACCTTCGTGAATATAACATTATATTTTTAACAGCTTTTCCCTACATTGTCATCATTCAAACTGATCGAAATTAGGCGCAGACAACAAATACACATAAAACTGTAAAAATAAAGTTTTACTTTTCATTATAATTTAATTTTACCCAAAAAGTCTGATGAGTAACCTTATTATAATGCACAGTTGGCCTAGAGAGGGGTTTTAAGAAAAATAATCTTTAAAACATAGATTTACCGTAAAAAGTAAAATCCCTTATATAGCCCTTTTTTTTGAGGGGCTATTTTTGAAAAATATAGAGAGAACCTTAAATAGCAACAATTTTCGCTGAAATTCTCTTTCCAATGGTACCCCATATCATAAGGTTTACTTTAATAATTTTCGAAATATTGGCTTTCAAAATGTCAAAAATTAAATTTTCAAAGGCGCATATCTTAGAAACTAAAGAAAATATCTCTATTGTGTTTATTATGGATTTTTAGGGCTTTTTAAAAGCAAATAAAAAATCACAACAGTTTTACGATTTAAAGCAATTAAAATTAAAATGATTTTTCAGTGATTTTGACGATATTTTTGTTGTCATTTTTTATTTCCTCGTAAAAACCCCCAAAATCGAATTGAACAATTTTTGACATTTTAAAAGCCAATATCTCAAACACTATTAAAATAACCTTATGATATGGGATACCACTGGCAAGAGAATTTCAGCGACAATTCAAATATAAAGTCAGAATAGGGAGTTGCTATTAAGATTTTTAGAATATTTTCCAAAAACAGCCTCCCCTTTTTACAGTAAATGGTAGTTGGCGATGTATCGAAAACAAAAATCTATATTTTAAAGATTCTATATTTTCTTAAAACCCCTCTCTAGACCAACTGTGAATGACGAAACAGATTAAACAATAAAAAATAATGCAAATAAAATCTTAGATCAAAGAACTTATCTGTTAAAAACTCCGACTTGTTTCTGCAGTTTAGCCTGCCATCTAGAATTTTTCACGAAAGATAAACTTTTCAGACTAAAAAAATTTTTAATTTAAAGTAATATTTCGTATTTTTGGTTCTTTAAATTAAAAATTTGATCTCTTCTGACATGGTCAGAAAGGAACCGCGTTAATATAGTTAGATAGTTTTTTTTAAGTGGCTTTTGAAATATAAGTATTGTTTTTTTTTCAACCATGGGTTTCCTACTCTTTTTCTTTCTCCATTGCTGATGGGACTAATGGTTCGTTAATTCGACCCATTTTAATTTTCACTGGTTCTTATTCAACCAAAACTGCAATACTGAAAAGAAATTAAATTCAGTGGAAAAAGATCATAGTTGTTTGCACTTCACCATCATGGACTACATCAACAATTTCAAATAAAAGCTTCAATAAAATCAAAACATCTAGCTCTTATCAAAAACATCAGATTAAAAATAAATTTCGATCCGTCCTCAGATTAATAGGATCCGTCATACTACCAATTCGACTTAAGTATCCGAAAATTCCATATTTTAATATACTGAGTGAAAAAGAAAGGTAAAGACTTATTTTTATTTGATATATTTTATTGATATTATGCTCACATATTTACCAGGCAATACTGCTTAAGTGGTTTATAGCCAAATCGGCTGACCATTAACAGAATTAACTCTAATAATAGGTTGAGGATCCTCGATTTCTTATACACTCATTCGCACGTCTGGGCATTGTTCGGATGAGGTGCTCTATATCCTCTTGGGTTACCTCGTTCCACCCTACTTCTAACTCATGTCTAAGTGCTGCAAGGGTCTGAGGAGGACGCTGTAAGTTTAGTAGCCTGCGACCCAGAATGTCCCACACATGTTCGATCAGGGACAGATCAGGGGATCTTGGTGGCCATGGTAAGAGGTTAACGTTGTGTAGATCCATGAAGTCTAAGCTTACTCGGGCCCCCTGTTTCCACTACCTCCTAGATGTAACGGACTGCTGTCATGATACCTCTAATAAAGACTAGAGGTGTCCGGCTACCATATGCGACAGCACCCCATACCATAACACCCACTGTAAGATGAACATGCCTTTCCATTTCAAACTGTGGATCCCGCCTTTTACCACGACGCCTTCTTACCCTTGCTCGACCATCATGCATGCCCAAACAAAAGCGAGATTCATCACTGAAGATCACACTATTCCATTCCTGATCCCACTGCAGTCTTTCTCTGCACCATTACAGTCGGTTGCGTCGATGCTCAAGGGTGAGTGGCAACACCCAGTGTGGGCGGTAAGAAAACAGTCCAAAACTTCTTATTCGGCGATACACTGTACGCATCCCAATCGCCCTTCCATGTTCTTCAAACCACTGATTGACAATCGCCCGAGTAGAGCTAAACCGATCTCTTAGAGCCAAAAGTCTAAGTCGGCGGTCTTGACGCTCTGTTGTTCCCCTACAACGTCCAGTGCCGCTAGCTCTGTGTCCTCGGCCTTCTTGGGTCCATGCCCGATAACATCTTAAAATCGTACGTAAAGATCGGTTGGTTCTTCTCGCAATTTCTCAAATTGATAAACCTGCCTCCCGTAGGCCCACAATCCACCCTCTCTCAAAGTCATTAAGCTGACGAATACGAGCAACTCTACGCACGCGGGGCATTCTGACGAAGAAAATGAAGCGCTTTGCAACGAACTCCGTAAGAGTTAAACCACAATTATGACCACAAATTCGTTAAACTAAATTCGAACCCCTCAAAAAGGAATTTAAAAAAAAACGGCAAAAAAAGACGTTGATAAGGCTGAAAATTTAATCAATTTATACTGAACCCAAAATAAACCTGCCTGCAAAAAATTATTAAGATAGGATCATAAATACTGGGTGTTTACCTTGCTTTGTCACTCAGTATAGTTAAGTTTTAAACAAGCTTTTAAAAGATACATATATATTTTCATAAAGATTTATAAACAACCTACCTTAAGTGGTTACAGCTTAATAAACAATTTTCTGTAAATTATAAAACAAAAATCAATCCTATTAAAACTAAAATAGGCATCAAACAGAAAAATTAGTTATTCCTTTTAACTTTCTTTTTAGTCTGTTTTTTCTTTTTATTTTTCTTATTTGACCTGATTTTTCTGGGATGTACCCAAACAGGGTAAGCTCCGTTTTTATTTCTTAACGTTTTGGAATTAAACTCACTTTTTATGTTATCAATATCTAAAACCATCTGGTCGACTTGTGACTCTTCTGTAGTTTCTTTTTGAATATCTTTCGCTGATTTAACGTTGGCAACTGCATTAAATTCTATGACTAAGGATTCTTCTGTTGGGGGTTTGCTACTGCCTTCACCATCTGTAATATTAACAAATAATTTTTAAATAATGCTTGTAAAAGATTGAAGATCTAAGTAAGGAGGAATTTAAAATTACAGCAAGAAAAATACGCATTTTATATTGGTTAAGATTTATTGGTGGCTTGAAATTTAAACACAGAAACTAAATGAACGGAAAGTGACTAATTTTTTAGCAAGTTGTCCAGCATAAAAAGAATAATATTTTTCAGTAAAATCTTTTTAGATGAGAATTAGCGATCACATTAAACCCATCCTTTTATGTAACCATATCAAAAATAAATATTTTTCAATATATGGAAATTTTTTTAAATTTAGTTATCAAAAAATAAAAAAAAAAATACTTAATACTTATTTACTTGAACTATAAATTAAGGACTGATGGTCGACACACCAATGGTTTTGTGTAATCGTGTTTCTTCTTAGCCTGTGTACACCTTACATTGTCGGTTATTTTAATTTTTAACACTTTGTTGTATAGTCATATTTTCGAAATGATTTTTTGAGAATATTGAGAGAAAACTGTTTTAAAAACGCCGCACGAAAAATAGTAAAGATATAAAAAACCAGGAGTAGTTTCAGCTTTTTTGAAGGGGGGAAGACGATTTAGTATGTAGGTGTTGGTTTCAGTTATTGTGTACAAAAAAATACTTATTTATGTTCAAAAGAAAGGGTGGATCCTTGGCTAAACTCAGTTCTGGATTTGTTGCAAATATCATGTCTTGAATGCGCCGCAGGAAAAAATTTGGAAACAATTACGGTAAAAATGAGATTTTTACACTGGTTGAATGATGTTGACAAAAGCTGCGTAAAATTACACTAAATTCAACAATGATTGATATTATTTATAGTGCCGCAGGCAAATTTTTTTGATTTTAAGCAAATTTTTTTTTAAAAGGTTTGATCTCTTTCACTTTTTTAGTAAAATATTTTTAAAAAAAGTGGGTAGAGGCAAAGAGAGGCTGGTCTGGGATGAAATCTAGTCTCAATTATGGACTAGTAGCCAAAATCATACCATAATAACGCCGCGGGCGAAAATATTAAGAAAATCAGAGTCAAACTGCCATATTTTACATCCTCCCCTACCCATTAAAAACAAACTAACATTGTTTATTTTCTCTATCTTTCCCAACGAATTTTTCGATTTGTGGAAATTCCAAGGGTGGATGCAACTCATATTATATTAATGGTCAAGCTACCTTAACACTTCAAATAGGCCAATTTGATGATTGGCTAAGAACAGTTTTAATTTGCCGATTAAATAGAAAAAGTATAATTTGCACACTGACTGTTTTATCCCTGTTTGTTACATTTCATGACAACAACAATTCATGCACAAGAAGCTAGCAGCGCATTTAACTAATTAGAGCTAATTTAGTACTAATTTTGTTCCGCAAAAAAAAATTTAGAGCTTGCATTTTTCAAAAGTTAGCGCATGCGCTGCTAGGTTCCGTGAGAAGCCAGCAGCGCATGCGATTGCAGCCTAATTAAGAGTATTTAGAAAACAAAAGATACCTACATAATTAGAGCTAAAGTGCATTTGTTGTAAGAAGTCCGCTAAGCAATAAAACCTCTTGAGCAGGTAAGTCGGTGGTTCTCAAACAATAAATTATATTTTTGGACCGTGACGAATTACATTTTCTAAATAATAGTAGTTTTTACATCTAGTGGCTAAAATAGTGCTTTTTTACAAGCTTTGGTTTAAATAACAAGCGGAGACAAAATTTTTTGTTTATACCTTCATCAAAAACATGATTTAGGTAACTGTCTGCAGATAACTAAAGCATGGCTTTTTTGGTTACCGATGCAAAAAAATTTTTTTTTTTTGATCACGGGTGCAAAAAAAGATTTCTGTCCGTTTTTTAACCAAAATTAAAGAGAAATAGCGAAAAATAGTAATATTGAAAAAATCTAACTATTCTTGCCTAAAAATAAAGCCATTTCCGCCAGTTTTCACCAAGTATTTACGAAAAAATCATTTAAAAACATCGTAAAAATATTAAACTGTCAAATACTAAAATGCCGCAGCAACGAACGTCACCGATAAAAAGACACATCGCTATGGCAACCAATGTTATTAGTGGGTTAGCATCCATATTGCCGTGATAATCGTCAGGTTTTTTTGTTGTTTAAAATATTAAACTGGCATTTAAAATAAACCCTTCTTCATTGCCTGCATGTATTATTATATATCTTTTTCCATTACTTGCACGGATACTGGAATAGCAATGTTTCGAGTTCCGTGCGCAAATACCCATGTTTCGTCAAGAAAAACAACTTGCCTTGGCAATTCTGATTTTTTGTTTTTTATGTAATCTCTCAAAAATTGCCATCCTCGTGACACAATATTGAATTGCTCGCAAAGCACTTTTCTGTTGTTCGTTTTTTTATATTTAAAGCCCATCTCTTTTAAAATTTTGGACAAACTGGTAATTCCAATATCGCAAAGTTGTTTTTCCTTTATCTTTTCTAGAATAGCTGTGAGGGTAACATATTCCTTTGACTTATACATATCATAAACAATATTTCTAATCGATAGTTTAATCCCTTGGGATAAATCAAAGGTTTTTGAATGCTATCGAACCCTTTAATATGGTCTGTCCAATTCACTCTGTTTTTGAAGTCTTCTTAAGGTCTTATCTGAAATCCCGCAAGCATCAAACGTTCGTTTTTGCTCTGCCAAAACAGACACTAACTGGCCCGAGATATTTTTTTCTAACGTAAAATATCGTTCCACTTGTAATAATAAACGGCGTTCACCTGGAGATAAACACCTTCTAGGCGTTGTGTCACCTTGCTGAACATTTTCCGTAACTTTGCTTTATAATTGCTTTAAACTCCGTAATTCACACACAATAAGAAACAAACTAAAAGCAAATAAAAGTATACCTACTTATTTAAAATAGAAAATACCATCCCCAACTGGAGCAAATTTTAATTAATTCTTGGAAGCGATAAAACCTATTTGCAGTGATTATTAGCATTGACGACAGCTCCAGATTTACCTATAATGACCCCAAAATAATTAAATTCTCCGAAAATATACCTGTCAAAATCTTTAATTTATTGAGGCAAAAAGTTTTTCAAAATTATAAGTGAAAAATAAAATAAAATAGAAATATTTATCGTGGTGTAAGTGTAAGGAGTTATTCTTAAATAATTTTGTTTTAAGACCGCTGATACATACAGTGAACCAGTGGGATGTCTGACACGATCAAGTACTACAGCGAGGGCATTTTAACTTAACTGACTTACTGTTCAAAAAGCGATAACATCTTTTGGAGATTTAATCCGATATCGGACTTCATACAGCGAACCGACTTTAATTTAATGCTCTATAGTTTTATATATTTTTTTTATTTTAAATATATAATAAGAAAATTATACTACAAATAATATTAGACACTTAAAAGTTAATTTTCGGTTTTATCAGCATTCTTATCCTTCTCTCTATTGAGTCGACCTATCGAGCAGCTGTAGTTAGGGATGGTCGTAAAGTTATGACTCCCTTGACGTACATAACGAGATTTGCGTGCATTTCAGCTGGAGCTTTCACGCATTCGCCATAATTTTAAAAGTGCGCCTGCTTGATTGGCAGACTCGATAGAGATAAGGATATGAATGCTGATAAAACTGAAAATTAACTTTAAGTATCTATTATATTCTGATGTCATTTTCTTATAAAAAAAAATCGTTTTTATTTTACAGTGAATCAATAAGATTACTTAACACTAACATAACTATAAAAGCGGGAAAAGTACTAAATTTATATTACATAAAAATATGTTGAGCTGGGTTTTTTTTTGAAAATGACATCCGAACATAATATTTGTAGTATAATCTTCATATTTCTATATTTAAAATAAAAAAATATATGAAACTATGGAGCACTAAATTAGCTCTAATTATGTAGGAATCTTTTGTTATATGAATTCTCTTAATTAGGCTGCAATCGCATGCACTGCTGGTTTTCACGGAATCTAGCAGCGCATGCGCTAACTTTTAAAAAACGCAAGTTCCAAATTTTTTTTGCGGAACAAAATTAGCACTAAATCAGCTCTAATTAGTTAAATAGATTCTGATAAAAAAAAAATCACAAGTTTCGCTGCTAGCTTCTTATACATGTGAAATTCCCGGTGTTCCCGGTTGCTGGACACCCTGATTAATAGAGGTATGTCATTATTTAACCATTTTATTTTCTCACTTTATATGTATTTGCGTACTTTTAGTGGTTTAGTCATGCCTTAAAAATATGTTCCCTAATTGAAACATTTTTGAACAGGCTTATAAACCGGCTTAATCGCGAATAGGTTTTATTAGGTTAAATTAAATTACATTAAGTGCTGTTAAAAACGTAATGCATAATTCTTAAATTTAGTGCTTCTATCTCTATCTTTTATCAACATTAGTATAGTAGAAAGATAGAGATGAAAAATTAAGCAGTAAATTTAAGAATTGTGCACCCTTAGCCCGAAAAGGTTACTGGCGTTCAAAGCCAAACCTCCGTATATGAAAAAAAAAGCAAAAATGCGATTTTTGATCCGGGGGGGCAATTCCAGTGGGCTATCGTTATGAGATAACGATCACTATCGCCATTATTTTTACTGTTACGGCAACATCGCTTATTGTTAATTAAAAAGAAGACTTGAATGGCACGCAACCCGCAATACTTTCCCAAAAATAACTGTCAAATGCCGCCAGTCACTCAAGTTTGTTTACCTTTTTTGGACCTTGCGGCGAATTTTCGGGAAAATAATAATTTTCATGAACTTTTTGCATGCAATATGGACTAAAAATCTGATCACAATGTGATGGTGGACGACTGTTATCAATTTTTGAGTCAATTTTGTTTGGAAAAGTCACGTTCTTTGTGAAGAAAAACCCACATGGGCCTTGTATGGAAGTTCCACAAGATTTTTTGTTTGGGTAAGTACCTATACTTTCTTTATCTTATGTTTTATTCTGTTCTTTTTGGTGCTTAAAGACCACTACTTCATATTGTAAACAAATAGTACATTATAAACCTAGGGACTAAAGTGCCACATCTAATCCCGCGGCGAAAGGTTTGTAGCCCTCCCTACGGTCGGGCTACAATTGGCTAAGGGATTAAACGACACTTTAGTCTCGAGGTTTATATACTATTTTATGCACTTTAGGAAAAAATCTTTGTTAAAATTACGATATTTCTACGCCAAATTTAATGGTTCATCAACTACAGGAAAGGGTGCTAAGAATGAAATCTTGGCCAAGAGCAAGGGCTGTTTGGCTTGAATTGCCATAAATTTAATTATAATTTTCCACGGATTAGTTTTTTTTTAATCCCTGAGGGAGTAAATTTACTTCTAATCCCTAATCTGAGGGATTAAAAGTACCTATTTAATCCCTGAAATGCATAAAAGATGTAGGTCAGTTTTAAGTTCAGGCGGCGGATTCTGAATTGCTATATGCACCACCAAGCAAAAACTTTGCATTCCTTCTCATGCTATCCCCCCTTCTCCAATGATTTTTTTTGCACAGGCCATTTAAATCAATAAATGACAGACGAGAATCATGTACTTAACTTTCGTACATTCAAATTGATTTTGCTAAAACAAATTCTGATGTACACATTGCCTTTTTGTAAGGTTTGCAAAGTTTTAATGTTTTAATGTAATGTACTGTGTTTTTTTTTAGGTCAACTGTTGAAAATCGACGAGAGCAGGACCCATGCTGTAGTGCTAATAAGAGAGAAAATAAATTATGAAGTTTGGGAATAAACACTTACCATAGCTGCTCAATGTATATTGATAAATTATCCATAGAAATCAGTTTTGGTAAGTTTTCAATTCAACACCTGACTTTAAATTTGTAGGTCAAGTAATGAAAACTATCCTAAGATTTTGTCTCATAGACTCAAGTATTGTCAGGTATTATCGAGTTTTCGTATACCTATTGGAGGTGTTCACCTCTCGCATTCTATGTTTTAAAAATGTTTAATTAAATCTCGGATTAATAATAAGGCATGTTTAAAAAGTAAACAAAAACTTCTAGTAAATTTTACCATCAGTACCTATAGCCATTGGGTTATTACAATTAAATCGACCAATTTAGGATTAGATTGTTTCTCAACATGTTTTAAAATTGATAATTTTTGACACTTATATACTATAATTTACATGCATTGGTTAAAAAAAAAACCAAGATTAGTTTTTTTTCTCTGTTTGTAAATATGTACTTACTTGGTTATCATTTAATATTGTGGTTTCAATAAAACCAAGATATCTGAAATTACATAAAGAATAGCTAGGCTAATAGTAGCTTTTAAAAGACCCTGTTTAATCGTTCTAATTTTTATTAAATATATTTTTTAGTTAAAAGAAAAAATTTTGTGTAAATATAATACTTTTGTGTAAAAGTAAAGTATTGTGGTTTTTAACGAAACATCATTTTAAGTTTCGCAATTATGTCTGCGTAACTTTAATACCAATTTTCTCACCTTTGTCAAAATCAAAATGCATAAAACTTTTAGCTTTTCAAGCTCTACTGTTGATCAAATTCCTGACTTAAAAACTCTTTTAGTTTTTAGAAACTTAAAAAAATTTAATGTGCAAAATGAGGGAAATAATTTAATAATAACAAAATGTAATTTTACTCGGAAGTCATTTTATTGGGATAATTTCAGATAATTTCGTTTTTTTAACCGGTATCAGAGAGTTTTTAGCTGGACTCCCCCTTGCTTTGGGACGCCTACCTATTTAACAAATCTTATGCAGTTTTGTTATATAACGTTTCCAAAAATGGGATTATTTAATTCACATTACATTTTTTATGCATAGATTTGATGGACGTCAATAAAATGTGTTATAAAAAATCTAAACTTTTTACATGGAAAAGTTAGCTCATTTTTTTCCTCATATTGAAAGGTCAATATCTCAATAACTGAAAGTCTCAAAGACAGAAATTTAATCATCAGTAAAGCATGAAAGAACAACAATATATGACAAGTTTTCTTCATTTTGATTTAGGCCTAGATGAGAAAATTAACTTTAAATTTAGCACAAAATTTGAAAAATATTGGGAAAAACAAAAAAAAATATATGCTATTGTCTAAAGTATTAATTCAAGTGAGCTAACCGGTTAGCTGCTTAGACTATACATACATCACACATTATAAATTATTTGTTTAATTTCAGATCAATCACTTCTCGTAATTATTAAGATGTATGATGAAGACATTTAAGCAGACAGCACCCCACCCCACGCATTTTAGCAAAATCCGGCAAAATCATATGAAGGACAAAACACACATGGTAAGCTACCTTAACCACATTAAAAAGAAAACATTTTAAAATCCAAGAATTCGTCAGTAAAATTAAAAAATTTGGCTACTTTTTGGAGAATTGTTGTCGTTTCATCCAAATATAAATTTCTACTTCTTTATTGCTGTAATTTAAGTTTTTGTTTTCTACTGTTTTTATTATTTTTTCAAATTTCATTAGTTAAATCCAAGGTGAGATAAATTTTTAAGGTAAATTTGTATGTCCAAAGGATATTTAAAAAAAAAACATTAAATAACAATTCAAGGTAACTAGGGGATAAGCCACATTTATTTCATTAATTTAAATTTAAAGAAAAAATCAAGAGTCTTTTTCCACTTGGATCCCAACAAAAGTTACTATATAAACCAAACCTGAAAGCTTTCAATCCTAAGTAGCCATTTTACTGGCTTACATTTTGAAATACATCTTATTTTTTGTTTCAGGTTAGCAGTGCCTAAGCTGATGAAACAAAAGATGCAATTCACCAATTATTGAAATATTAGAAAACATTTTTTAATTCTAAGTAACATTTAAACCAATAAGTAAAAATAAATCAGTTTTGTTTCCCAAATTTTATTATTTTTTAATAGCAATGTTAGGAGTGACAAAATCAAGTCAAATCAATTTTTTCTTTTGTACATCATAAATTGGTAATATTAATTTAAAAACTAAGTATAAATCTAGCCAAAAAATTAAATTTACCTACCTATGTCAGTCAGTAAACTATTAAAGTTAATTTAGAGATGCGGAATACATTTTAGGCACTTTATTTTAAGTACTAGTTTTTCAAGGGTATTATTTATAAAAATAGGTCTTTCAAGTAACCGTTTATTTTATTATTTAGAATCTATAACCTTGAGTTATTAGTTTTTTTGCTAGCCCTAAAAATAAGTTGAGAGAGCAAATATTATAAAACTATTAAAATAATTTGCTTAAATAGGCAACTGCTAGAAATATCATTTAGGTAACTTAAAAATGGATGTAAAATAATGAAGAAAAATAATTTAGGTAAATATTAAATCACATCAGTTCAACCAGAGCTTGAAATAACCTAATACTGTACTTAACTTACCCCACCCATATAAATGCTCTTGATTTATCTGCTCTGCTGATAATTTAAAATGACAATTATAGGACATTTTAACAAAAAAAAACCCTGCCTTATTTTCAAAAGTTTGCAATAAGTTAAATTAATATGTTTAGAATAAAGTGGTTTTATATGTGTGGCAGTGAACAGTAACTGTGACCCACTCTTTTGACAATTCCCCTAAAAAATCTCCAAATTTTCACAAAATAGTTCCAAAATCCCAGTTACAATAGGTACAATGTTCCATAACTTAAGTGACATTTAAATAAAGTATTCAAGTTAACAGGAATAAATAATTAAATTTTATAACAAAATCAATAAATAGCGAGTTTTCTGTCAAAAAAGGTAATGGTAACCGTAGTTTTTTGAGGGAAAGCTCGCTATTCATTGATTTTGTTATTTATTCACCCTCACTAAATCCCTTTTTAAATGAAATTTTATTTTTGTAATATATTTTACACAACTGTTTAATAGGTACATTAAAAGTTATCTTATATTTTTTTTGATGGGAGAACAAATAGCATTTAGCATACATGTACGTATATTGCATCAGTTTCTTCTGAAAGTTAGTTTCACTAACACACTACACTTTGCCATAATTATCACGAAGTTCTTCATGTCTATTGAATATTTATGTCTAGTTTCATCTAGTGCCTTGAAAGGTTGGTCTATGTCTTACTTGAATCCATCCATACTTAATAGGTGCTTTCGTTAAAGGGTTGTGGCCCGGGCTGTGGTACTTGATTGGAGACTTGATCCTACTAGAAGGTTTCTTACATGTAGCTTCATTCACATACCCTCGCACATTATACCTAAAAATAAGCAGGATACATTTTAAGTTTTTTCAAAATAGTACTTATCCAAAATCCACAATTTAAGTATTTTTTTTTGGTAAACTGTAAGAATCCAAGTCAGTAGTTTTCATTTTAATTAAACTATCTTAGTAAAATATATAAATGGACTCAATAGCTCCAGCTATTAGCATGCATTGTTTGCATGGTCCCTACATAGATGCAAAGTATATATAAGTCATATATGCTCACTTGTTAACTTTAAGCCCAAAATCAGTAAAGTATGTTGCATAAACTGAGCTTTAATTTCTCTCAAAAAAAATTTGAATTATCTTTTACTGCATAAATTTAAAGCATTTTTTAGCTAACAGAATAGTGCTACCGGTTTTTTGTTTTAATTTATTATATTTATAATCTTGATAAAGACACCGAACATTCGGTAATAAAGAGTTAAAGACTAACAATTAAAGCGAAACAATTTACATATCCAAAGCAAATAATCACCTCAAAGTATCACCTTCTCACCCACCCTGACTTTAAGTAGATTTATTTAGTAGATAGATTTTAGCAAACTCAACTATGCAGGTTGTGCCATGCATATCTATTCTGCCATAAGGGCTTGCGATTCCTTTTACAGAAGAGTATAAATAAAAAAAAATCACCTTAAAAGTGCACTTTCATAAATAGCTAGTCGGGAACTTTTGATATATCCAAGTTTAGGGTGAGAAACCAGTATTTCCCCATAACAAAAGCTAGTTTTACTTACTGTGCTGCTCTTTGTGGGCTCCAAATATAATGTAAACTTATTTTTGTCTTCCATTCGGGTGGTTATAGAAAACACAAGATCACAGGAAAAACTAGTCAGGAATTATAAAAAGTTTATTCTTTCTCGACGTCTGCAACCATCGCAGAAGAAATCATGTTAATTTTTTTCAATCGTTATAGTCCAAAGTTGTATTTTTGTGCGAGTTTAGTTGTCAAAGTCGAATTGACATGGCCGCGACCATTATGAAACTGGTAAACCAAACAAACTGCGGTGTTGCCGCGATAACAAATTCGCTTCGTTACGATATCGGTATGAGCCACTGGAATAGCCCCCCTGGTATAATAAATCATTATGTTGTTATCTCAAAGTACTGTAGATACACAAGTCAACATGGAGGAACTGTGGCCTTAATCAACCAAAACTTTTATGACACATTGGCTTCTTCAGGAGACAGTTTGAGTTCTCAATAATCTTCTCAAAAAAATTTGGGCTGTGTGTGGTTAGCATTTACAGATCACCAATTTCAGATGTCTATGTTTTTCTAAACAAACCTTTGCACATTAACATGTATCATTGAATATTCAGCGACTACTATAGATTACATTTGCTACAGTGCAAAAATAAAAAACAAATAATCCGTACACGCATCTTTGGTCATCGAAATTATATTAATTTTGTTTACTTTTTTACTCTGCTTTGTGCACTTTGGATGCTTTCAACACTGGATAACTAAAAGCATTCATATCTACTCTACTCAAAAAAAAGGTGTTTTCTTGCCTAACCTTAAAAGCCTGGTTAACAGGTTAAGTATTCTTCCTTCTTCCTAAATTTTTGTTTTCTACTGGTCAAGCCATGATGGTAATTTAAGGCTTAAAATATTTTAGCATAATTTAAGTGGTAAAGTTTTTGATCAAGCAATTTTTACTATGTTTTTCATATTTTTATGTCATGATTTTGCTCACATTTTAAAGCTTTCTTTCCAGACTTTCCATTTCTGGAATAAAACACTCACATTTGTCAAGTTTTCACTGTTTTTTTAGTGTTCAAAAAAAGTACTGCCAAAAAAATATTTTTTCTCTGTTAAAATTAAAATATTTAGAGAGAGAGGGCAGAATTTTAGAGGTAGATGGAGATATTTAGTGATGTGCAAAAATATTTAAGGCTGTTGAAAAGAGATGGACATAATTTAAGGCAAAAGTTTACCAAAAATTTCTGTTAAGTCATCTGTTTTTATCCAAAAAACAGCAAATATTGTAATGTTTCATATTGTAGTGTGTAAAACATAAGGTGGTATTAATTTCTTTCAATCAAAGTTCTTTACAGTCTTTAAATTTTCCCAAAAAAGTGTCCTACTAAAGTGCATTTTAGCACATCTATAAATAATTTAACAGGTATTTCAGAAAATTATTTTTAGATGTGCTAAAATACACTGTAGTAGGACACATTTTTTGGTAAATTTAAACACTGTAAAGAACTTTGATTGAAAGAAATTAATAGTACCTTATGTTTTACACACTTTACACATTGAAAAATTACAATTTTTGCTGTTTTTTGGATAAAAATAAAAATCATATGTATGACACCACTCAAGACAAGAGTCAAGATGCCTTAAATTATGTCCATCTTTCTCTAAAATACTTTTTTATAGCCTGCTGTCTCTCTTCAACAACCTTAAAAATTTTCGCATGTCACTAAATTATCTCTCCATCTACCTCTATAATTCTGGCCTCTCTCTAAATATTTTTAATTTTAGCAGAGAGAAAATGTTTTAAGGCAGTACTTTTCTCGAACGCCTAAAAAACAGTGAAAACTTGAAAAATTTGAGTGTTTTATTCTAGAAATCGAAACATTGGAAAGAAAGCTTTAAAATGTGAGCAATATCATGGCAAAGAAATGTGAAAAACTTAGTAAAATTTGATTCCCACTTAAAGCAAATGTAATTTTATTTAAAGAAAAGCAAAAAGCTTTAAAAATCTGCTGGTTTTTGTTAAAAATCTTGAAACAACTCCAAATCATAAAACCACTATAACACTTTTTCTTAGCATGTAAAAAAGCCGAAATATACTAACAGTTTTGGGCCTAAAGCAAATATTTTTTCAATTATTATATTTTTTGTCCCGTCCAACCCAAAATAAAAGCTTTACTGGTTCATGGTTCACAATAATTTTTAACATAAATGTTCACAATATGCTTTCTCCTTTAATTCCAATGTCTTTTGTTGAGTTTGGAAAAGCCATGACAAAGCATTTTTCTAAAAAATTGAAATATATAAAAGTAAGAATTTACTAAAATTAACTTTTTGTTTTTCTGGTCCCATCCAACCCAAAGTTTAAAGGTTTACCTGATAAGCTCTGGTTACAACTTATTGTTTCAAATTATTTTATTGCATAACCCATGGTTTTAGAAAATTATTGGGTTACTCGTATTCACCAGTGTAAAATTTGTGATGCGATTTCGCATTTAACATATTTTTCCTATGATTTCCCAAAGACTTTTGTGGGATTTCGCATGATTTAGCAAGGATATCGTGCGAATTTGCAAGGATTTCGCGCAATTTCGCAACGATTTCGCAGCCAAAATGTGACGCGATTTCGCGGAGTGGTTACCCCCTTGGGGTTACTTTTTTGCCCATCCAACCTCTTGAAATGGCCTCTCATCAAAAATGTTAAATTATGCTAAAATATTTGAAGCCTTAAATTACCATCATGGCTTGACCATTACATCAGCTAAAATTACTTCTATTTTGAGATCAACCAACCAAAATTTTTTCTTGACTTTTGACATAGATTTTTTTCATATTGATAGTATACGGTTTTCTGCCATTTTTGATTTTTTTTGAAAACCGTATACTGCATAATTACCCATAAAATTAAAGTTAACCAACTCTAAAATTATGCACTGTGAATTATAACTATAAAAACTTGGGTACACACACTTCTATTAACAATAATGTATTTTATGATTATGAATAAAATTGTGCTTAGGTTATAAATTATCAATATGAAAAGTTGGGTAATGAGGCATACACAACCCATTATACAGAATTTTCCTACCTTCAATCCCTAGTGTTTTCTTTAGCCTTTCCAGTTCTTTCTGTCCATAACGTACTCTTTTAATAGCTCTACACTTTCTCTTCCACTTGCTTCGAATACTTTTGGCCATTTTGATGAAAAATTATAGGTTACCAAAAGAAAAATGTGGTTTGTTTTGAATTTGCAAAAAAAGAGGTTAAGTTTAAAAAGGTTAATTTTTGCGAGCTTAGCATTCTCTTTTTTTAGGTTTGTTTTTGCTAGCTTAACATAGTGAATGCTGGATCTCCCTCAGACACGTGCATTTAGAAAAAGAGAACAATAGTAACTATGCTTACCTCGCAGAAACGGACGTTTAAGGCGGATTTACAATCAAGCAAGCAAGCAAGCAAACGGACAAATGTCCATAGGGAGATTTTCGTCAGGGAGTTTAACGCCAAATTTCTTTACTCTTATGATTACCGTTACCGTAAATAAAAGTAGCCTCAAGAGGTTAAAAATACAGCTTTTGAACGTACCCAACTAGCAATTTGTCGACGACTCAACGTTGTGCATCGCGTGCCAACGTTGCGTCGCAACGTTTACTTTTACTCAAACACCACCCACTTTTGCACCAATTTGGTGGATGATTTTTTGGTTGAGTCAACGTCCCGATCGCGACTACAGTTGAAGTAATAGTTCAATGGGTTTTGGAGTACAATTATTTGTTCAAAATATTGTTCATTACGTAAAATGATAATTAAACTATTCGACTACAATTTAAACTATTTCTAACACCATAATATTATTAAAATAAAATGATATTCTATGTCATATATCATGTTTTACATCATCAAAACATACGAACCAATGCCAAAATATATAAACAGACGCTAGTTTACTGTCAAATGTGCAGGTCGTAGCTTTAAAAAACAAGCGCGCCCTCGATTAAGATGATTTTATGAAACTAAAAAAAAAATCATGACTTAAAAGTTGCTTCGAAAAACCTCTCTATTTTTACATGCAAAAAGATCGTAGTTTATTGTAAAAAAAGGTAAAAAAATTTTTTTTATGTTTGTTTACATATTAGCATACAGTGGTTTTTACAATCAATCATGGCGGCACTTATTAGTTTCTATGACAACCAAAGGAGTCCTGTATCTCGACCGCTGTAACTACTTAACTTTGTTTTGAACTGATCCCCTAACTTAAAAGACGCGAACACGCCTCAATTTTTACCCAATCGAAATTGCTCCACAGTTTCGCTTTCTGCTGCTCACTTAATTTCCGTCCTTGTTGTTTACACAGGACCTTACTTTTCCTTTTCCGCCACACAGAAGATGACACATTTTGATCCAGTATATCAGCTAAATGCTAGGCTAAAGCCTTCTATGACGATAAAATATCGAAGAATAGTTATACAATTTTTCGCTTTCTGCTGCTCACTTAATTTCCGTCCTTGTTGTTTACACAGGACCTTACTTTTCCTTTTTCGCCACACAGAAGATGACACATTTTGATCCAGTATATCAACTAAATGCTAGGCTAAAGCCTTCTGCGACGATAAAATATCGAAGAATATTTATACAATTTGTTCCTTTTCACAGCGCAAAATGTTGAAACAAAACTAATAGAAAATCAGTACCCTCTCCAGATAGGCCGATCAACTCATACCGATTTAGTGTCCTTTTATCCACCTTCGCCGCCATTTTCACTCAAAAGTGACAGATAATCCATTAGTTTTCTGTCAAAATGGCGGCGAAGGTGGATAAAAGGACACTAAAACGATAAGAGCTGATCGGCCTATGTGGAGAGGGTAATGAGAAAATCTACAAAACACTTTTGACGTTTGTATGACAGACAGCAGTGCTCCAAAATTGGTTTGTTGCAAACGTAACAGAAAACTTGGTTAGATGAAAACAGGCGTGCCCGCGTCTCCAACAAACGGGCCAGAAAACGTGGGGCAAATTGATCAATTTTTGGTTTAGAACACACCGATTTGCAGTCGGCGCCTTCACAACTAAGGAATTACTGTTAGTAAAATAGACGGTCATAAATAGTTGTGATGGTGACTGAAGTTGTGATAAACGTTTAGGCGTCGTATAATAGTCGAAGTTGTCGACGGTCGCCATGATAACTATTCTTTATCCGTAAAACAACGTTTAAAATTAGTGCAACTCTAATTTTTACAACTTGCACAACTAAAAATTGCTAGTTGGGTAGTCAATCGTTTGGCGGTAAACATAACCTTACTTTTTTATTGACTTTTGTTGTCTTTTTCTCAAGTCTTTTTTATTTGCTTTTCTAACCATAGTGCCTCTGCAAACTTATTTGTATTTACTCACCTGTTTACCAAAAAAAAACTATAAAAAAAAGGCACTTCACTACTACTATAAACACGGTTAACAAAAAATAAAATCCAAATACACAAAATTTTTGTAAAACAAAACAAACTTTTATAACCTAAAAATCTTCCACCGCAGAATCACATCAAATTTGGTTGTTTGTCTTTTTAACGGTAAGGGTAATCGCTATTCGACGCTAATTAGCGCCAGTGTTTACCTTTAATACAGGTAACAGTCTGACAGAGCGCTACTGCACCTGCCCAGAATAAAGGTAAGGGTAACAGACTGACCAGAAACCTGACCAAAATCTCCCTAGTGTCAAATTTTCCGTTACGGATAAATAATTTAAAAAACTTAATTGGAAGTAAAAAAAGTGACCATAACTGATACAAGAAAACCGGTGCTTACAAGCGCGGAGCTGGGCTTAAATATAGAGGGGTGGAGGTTGTTAACCAAATTTGCTTATTTATTCAAAATTTGATGTCAAAATCATTGTTTATTGCGCCGCAGGAAAAATTATTTGAGAAAATAACACTTAAGATGCAATTTTTAATTGACTTAAAATTAAACCAAAATTGTAAATATTGATGGGGTTTTGGGAATTTGAGTTGTTTATTTACCCTTATGGTAAAGTCACATTGATCCTTAAAATAATTTAGTTAAATACCTTTTAAATGATTTTTAGATGTGCTTAAATACACTTATAATAGGACACGTTTTATGGTAAATTTAAAGTCGGTAAAGAACTTTGATTGAAATAAATTAATAACACCTTATATCTTAGACACCTTTGGCTGTTTTTGTAGATAAATGGCAAAATATAGCCTACTGTCTCTATTCAACAACCTTAAATATTTTTGCACTCCACTAAATTATCTCTCCATCTACCTCTGAAATTCTGCCCTCTCTCTCTAAATGTTTTTCATTTTAACAGAGGATAAATGGTTTTTGGCAGTACTTTTTTAAACGATAAAAAAATAATAAAAACTTGAAAAATTTGAGTGTTTCATTCTAGAAGTCAAAAGTTTGGAAGGAAAGCTTTAAAATGTGTTCAAAATCATGACATAAAAATGTGAAAAAATAAGTAAAAATTGCTTAAATAAAAACGCTACCTCTTAAATAATGCTAAAATATTTTAAGCCTTAAATTACCATCATCACTTTACCATTAAGTTGTTTATAAAAAAAAGGCGAAAACTTTTGATAAAATGACATTAAAAAGACCATTCAAATTGAAAACAAATAAAAAAATCAAACATTTTTATATCGGTCATGAACGAACGAAGTCGTAAAAATTAAAGTGTTATAGCGCCGCAGGCGGAAAAATTTGCAATTTACGATTTTTTAAAGATTTATGGGTTAAAAATTAAAGTCCAGGCACTTGTATTTTATTCCTTATATATTTTATTTCTGCTGTTAATTGATTGTGTCAATTGTATATAAACAAGCTTACCCTCTCGGTGCGCCAGTGGGTAATATATGCTTTGCCAATTATGGTACCTAAAATGTTCAATTAGAACACTTTTTGAAGATGTAAATGGTGAGTTTTGAAATCTCAAATTCAACTGTAGTACTTATTTCGTTTATTGCTCTAATACCACTCTCGGGTACTCCAAGATTGATCCGAAAAGGATTTGGATGTTCGATTATATAGTCCTACTCCGAGTAGCGTGTTCGATTTTCCAAATTTTTTACTCCGGATTTGAAACAGATCGATCTTTCTGCTGCCGAAAAACCGCGAGAGTAAAGAATATATTAGAGCAAAATGATAGGGATATTTGGGAACGCTTATTTGACTATTCCATTGTGGTAATTAACTACTACCACTGCCATATGTTACTAATCTATTTCGTTGTGGTTGTGGTTATTTTTCTGGTTAATTTTAGAGAATTTTGGCGCATTTAATTTTAAAATTAGTAAAATATTACTAGTTTCCAACATATAAAACAGTTATTTTGTAAAATTAAACCAAATTTTTAATTTTTTCTCATCTCTAAATTTTTTGCGACTGACAGTTTTTAATGTGTTCCAAAAACTCTGGTAAAATCGATGCGTAGTAGTGGTAGTGGTTGTTAAACACTATAGTCCAATTTTTTGATGAACGTACTGACGTAATTTTTTTGGATCTCTATTTGATACATTGTTTTAGACAGCGACAATAAATATGTAAAAAAAGTCAAGTCGTTGATGGTGTCAACTGTTACTTCAAATTGACAACAACAAATTATTTGACATGCGAACTGTTGAAAATAAAGAAATACGTTTTCTGAGGCAATAATGACGTCAGTCCGCTCATCAAAAAATTGGACTATACCACAGCGGCAGTCACAGTTGTCAACATTTTAAGTGTTCCAAAATTTCCCTAAAGTCATAAAACCTTACTTTTTACTACATTTTTACCTTATTTTTTAACTTTTTATTGGTCACAACAGAAAAACATTGATCAAAAAAGAGAGTTTATTGAAACTGAAGAAATGTTTTTCATTTATTCCACTTTTTTTTATTTTGAGAATTTTCCATCCATAGGCCAAAGTAAGAGCCAACTGTAAAGTTTTTTGGCACAAACACAAAATATCCTTGCACCTAGCCAAGATACGAACCCGAGACCTTCCGTACGACATAGATACGATTCTACTTCCTATGAGGAGGAAGATATATTTGTCCAACTTGTACTCGATGGGGGTATTAGCTTTCAAAAGCGGACCGAAAATACGCATGGTCTTCGATTATACTGAGGAGCGAGTAAGCAAACAAAATAATTTTGTAGAGCAGGAACAAACGACTAGACAACTTTTACTTTTTTAATTTATATTCTGTTCTGTTTTCTCTTTATGGAGTTGGGAACATGGATGAGTATCCCACAAGGAATACAAAAAGTCTTTTTGTGTTCCTTGTGGGATACTCATCCAAGTCTGAATTTTCGTTTTTTCCACCCAAGATCTTTTGGTCTTTTGTTTTTAGTTTCTTTTTGGTTGAAGTAACTGATTCGGAGGTTTTTCAACTTCTTTTTATTTTAATCGCTTTAGGAGCGTAACTTTTTAAAAAAATTGAAAAGATTAACATGCCAGGACGCCCAAGGCGAAATATCATTTGATCATTTCTCTTTTCGCTTTGGTCCTTTTTGTGTTCCTTATGGGTACTCATCCAAGTTTGAATTTTCGTTTTTTTCCACCCAAGATCTTTTTTTTTAGTGTTTAATTTGTTGTGGGACTTTTCTAAAAATGAAACCGGCAGCAAAAAATAGACGGAAATGTAAATTTTGGTTATAATCCAACGATGGACTGTTACTCTAACCCAACCCAACCAAAGTTATAGGGTGACCCCTCAGCTTAACCGTTATGCTAAGGGGAATATGATTTTCTGGGAAACGGCAGTAGCGACAAAAATAATTTAACCGTAACAAAATAGCTACAAAAAAGTTGGGACCAATACCATTCAAAACAAAGGTCCACAAAAAAATCGTTTTTTTGTTATAAAAACTTTTAATACGAATAAGCCGAACTACAAAATTTTGTGTTTATTTAAACTTTCTAGCTTTAGCAGAATATTGAAGTTATGGGGTGGCCCCACAGCTTAAGGGTTAAGCTAGGGGAGTCGCGTTTTTCGAAAACAGTTACAGCTACAAAATTAGTTTAACCGTAAAAAAATAGCCACAAAAAGGCTACAAAATGTATCATTGAAAATATTTGGGCCCTTTATGATGGTCTCCCCAGGTTAACAGAGTTATAACTATATTCTTGAGACGTCCTGCTACGTCAGACCATAGAAGATTCAGGAGAGAGAGAGATAGTTATGCGGGGTTGAAGAGTGTATAGGCGGGTTGGTATGGGTATATAGTATGCTGGATCTCTCTCACACAGATGGATTTAGAAAAAGAGAACGACAATAGTAACTATTAGCATTTTTTTGTAAGCTTACTATAGTTACTATTGTTCTCTTTTTCTAAATACATTCGACTGAGAGAGATCCAGCATACCAGAAAATGGCCTGTCAGACCCGCCTTTACACCCTTCGACCCCGTATACTTGTCAAACGCTAACTATATCAAGGAGATAGTTACATTTTTATGGGCAGAGGGAGAGCATTTTCTGGTAAGCCTAATCTCTCTCAGACCGATACAATTAAAAGAAGAGAATAATAGTAACTATAGTAAGCACACAAAAAGGTTGCGTTCGCGTAGAAACCCCCAGCGTTCGGAGGTCTCCTTTTCAGTTTGAGTTTACGTTCGGGGTAAGATCTGTTACGTTCGCGAAAAGATAGAAGTTTTCTATTTGTTTTTCTCATTCATAGCAAAACAAATAAAATACTTAGTAGATAAATTACAAACAAAAAAATAGTTATTTACCTAACTAGTGCGGAAAGTGGTACCTTTCCGCACGAGACGGCAGTTCGTCAAGGGTAGAAAAGGCATTTTCGGCAAGAGTCATTAAAAGTGAAAATCGTGCGTTACATTAAAAGTGGTGCGGAAAAGTACAAATCATGCAGAAATGTTAAATCGTGCAGAAAAGTAAAATCGTAGGAAAACCTTTTTTCACATAACATATACAAATAATTTTTAACAAAAAAATCAGATGGTGATTCAGCTATCCCTTGACCTTATTTTAATGTGTTTTTATGTCAGTTTTGGCAAATGTGGGTATGAATGTGGAAAGGAATAAATGACTTAACAAAAAAAGAAGGTAAAGGAAAATATAAAAAAGAAAAAGACAGACGCAGCATTGAAATTAACTCCAAAAGAATCTTACAAAAAAAGAAAGTAACAACCAGTAGAAAAGGATATAAAACAAGGACATGTACGTCAGATTATCCTGTCAGTCCACGGAGAAGAACTGGCAAATTGTCCTGGGACATGGCCATTATCCAAAGAGATAGAAAGATAGATTGCATTCGAGATGATATTCGGGATTGTCTCGGGGCGCCCTGTTTCATCCGAGCTTGGAGACGGAACAGCTAGCGGGCATTTCAAAATATATAACCTCACTTTTTTATTTAGATTATTTAAAAGTTGGGTTGTCAGAATTAGTCCAAAATATATTTGTGAGGTTTTTTAATTGGAGAGTGCACGCCGTTTATTTATTCAGAGTGTAGGTGCAACCAGATTGTACTTCGGTTTGCCGACTCTTGAATCTCGGAGAAAAAGAACTGACTTAACATTGTTATTTAAATTGGTTAACAATTATATAGATGCTTCCGATCTCTTATCGCAGGTCAAATTCCACGTTTCCACCAATACTAGACAAATAAAACTTTTTCATATTGAACGGTCTCAAACCAATGCTGTCATAACTAGTCCAATTCGTGGATTTTGCTTTACCTTTAATCAACTCTGCTCTGACATTGATTTATTTTTTTTGTCCTTAAATGCGTTTAAACACTACTTAAAACAGTCTAACATATGACTCTATATGTGGATTTTGAATTGATTCGCATAATCTAATTTAGTTACTTTTATATTAAATAATTTAAGTTTAGTTAAGATTGTAATACTGTTTGTTGTTCAGATTATTATGTAGTGGATGCTATTTTGGGTCCCGACCTGTTGGTATCCCAAAATGTAATAAATAAATAAGATATATCCAACATACTATACTATCTCACTAAAATATTTATCTGTATTTTCGTACACCCTTCGCCCAAGTAGCAATTTGACGTAATTAGGCAAAACGACGAAATGTCGTCGCGTCAATTATGTGGCAACGCCGGATCTGCTAAATGCGCCTGTATCATACCGAAGGTGAAACGATCAAGTTGGCCATGACCGAAACCTCTACTCTTAAACGTCAAGGTCACTTTTAGGTTATATTTTTATAAAAAATTTTGTTCTCATATCATCGGAATATTTTTTGTCCGTTTTTAAAGAAAATGTGTTGAGAAAGACTAGACTAGGTGTAGATTTGAAGAAGACACAGATGGACCAACAAAAACCACAAAGAAATATTTTGGGAATGCCAGCCATATTTACAGTAAGTCGCAGGTTAAATTAGTCTTAAATAAAAGCGTTTTATAGTTGTAACTGAGCCTGTATTCTCGTAGTTATAAAAACGCTAAGCGTTTTCAAGAACTATAGGCAAAACAGCAAGTGGTTGGTAGAGGTTTTGTGAAAAAGCGAATGGAGAACCGCAAGCTATTCTGCCCTCTCTCTCTAAATATTTTTCATTTTAACAGGGAACTTTTTTTGAACGCTAAAAAAACTGTGAAAATTTAAAAAATGTGAGTTTATTCTAAAAATCGAAAGTTTGGAAAGAAAGCTTTAAAATGTGAAAAAAATAGTAAAAATTGCTTAATCAAAAACGATACCCGTTAAATTATGCTAAAATATTTTAAGCCTTAAATTACCATCATGGCTTGACCATTACTTTTAAAAAAAAGAAAACTTTTCCAGCTAACCTGATCCACATTTCTTTAAATATTTTAAAAAAAGTCGAAGAAGATCTGATGCACATTTTGGCAAAAAATCTAGAATTAAGATTAAGAAACCTACTAAATCGTTCCCTCCCTCCCAGTCTGTAAAAAAAATTTGCGACCCCCCTGTATGAAGAACAATATTTAAGTTTTTTTATACATTTTTAGGAAAACTACTGAACTGGACTACTTCGACAACAATTTCCTACTAATTCAAAGGCAATTATAAGGAGGGAAAATAGTAGGCAGATTTCATTTCACATTACGGTGTAGTATCAATATTTTGTTTGAAATTTTAGTTTTTAGTCAAGCAAAACTGTGCCCCAATTAAAAAATGTGTAATTTAATTTATTGAGGGATTAAAAACCACTTCCTGAATCCTGAGGTATACACACCATTTTATACTTTAAAAAAAAGATTTCTAGTAGTAAAATATAATCCCGTCGAAATAAAGTAAAAATTTAATGCCTGGGAATAAAACAAAAATTTAACCCCCGAGAAGAAAGTAAAAATTTAATCTATAATAATAATCTAATGATTCCTAGTAGTAAAATTTAATGCTTGGGAAATAAAGTAAAAATTTAATCTCCAGAAAATACAGTAAAAATTTAATCCCGGGGATTAAATACCCACTTTATTCCTTAAGATCAGGAAATAAAAGGCTACTTTTAATCTCTAAAGTGCATAAATACGTTGTTAGGGAATTTGAGGGAAAAGGCAATGAATTTTCTAAAAAATATCTGAAGCTGCCAAACTAATTTTTTCAGTTCAAAAACTTGATCACCATATTTTTTTTCTGCTTCGTTATTTTTATGAAATTTTTAGTTTTTATTTTTTTACATCTGTACCCAAGACGTTTGAATGCTCGTTTGAAATTTATTATCTACCGTTGATTTTATACCGATTTTTTTCTTGCAGACGCTGGATAAATTTGAAAAAGTGGAATAATGCTGCAGTGTTAAGAGGAAAATGATACTTCCCTGGTATAGACATCCCTCTCAGACTTCATAACGTTTTGCACAAACCCAAAATTGCATTTGTATCCCAATGAAAGTGTTTGTATATTTTTTTAACCACAAAGACAAAGTCTCATTTTCTGTTAATGAAGTATAATATTATTCAACTACTGTTTTTTGCAATATTTTTTATAAGAATTAAATCATTTATTTTTTTTAATCATTTTAAAAACTAAATTCGTAAAATAATAGCGGCCATGAAGCTAGCAGACCATCTCTTGATTTTTTTTATTCCAACCTGTAAAAAATAAAGCTCGCTTTTTAAAAAAAATGGCGCCTTCGATACAATGTTTTGTAATAAAAAAAATCGATTTGAAAAAAAAACAACTAGATAATAAAAGCTGATTTATTTCTCCACAGTTATATCGGTAATTCGTAAAAAAAAAATCTTGAGAAAATCACATAATTTAAAAAAGAATGAGGCTTTGCCTTTTTTATAAAATATACAGGGTAAGTAAGAAAATATCGACAAAAATAATTATAGTTGGCAACGAGATATATGAAAATCACAAATCACTTATTCCTCAGTATTTGGGGCGGACAAACACCGGCGGCGGCGATCTGAAGGCATTTTATTGGGAGGGGGAGGGATAAACGCCATTTTCCCAACTAATATTAAAAGCGATTCCCAAGTTACCTGAAACTTTAAGATTTTTTTTATTGTTTGAAGTAATTAGAAAAACAAAATGTACTTAAATTTCCCAACTAAATCTTCATATTTCCCAACAGCAATCAACTGGAAAGCAACATTGGGGGGAGGCCCCCCCAAGGGATCGCAGGTGCAAACAAAATATTCATGACCAGGATCGGACTTTTCGTTAAGCATTATGCTTAACATGCAAGTTGTATTTATTAATACAACAATAATAAATATTTTAAAAGCGCCTCCACCCACCTGTAGTCACTATTTTACTGCAGACCCTTTTTTGCTGCCGGGATTATTTTCTTCATAATAGGTATTATAGAAGCCAACCGATAGTGATATACATATACATAACAGAACTTTTAATTTTGGAAAAAAAATATGCAAGGTGCAACAAAAAATTGCCAATGCATTTTTAATGTTTAGTTAAAGTTTAAAGCATCATCTTAAATTTTTGCAGGTCGTAATTTTTTTATGCTTTTAATAAAAGTTAGTTTTACCCACTTTCAATCAAGCCTAACTACCTATTTGCCTAGTAGTGTAGTGTAGAAGATACGAATCAAAAATGTTATTCAATAGTCCCATTTTTACGTTAATTACTTAGTGACCAAGTGATCACTAAAAAATGACCACAGTAACTTTAGTTTGACCCGTGTCTAACTACACCACACAAAATAAAATTTTTAGAAATACGTGGAAAGACTGGCATATCAATATTCTATATTGACAATTTATTTGACTACCGGTTACATAATTTCTTTAAACCAGCATGGCGAAAGTTTTATTTTGAAATCAAAGTAGGTACACATTTTTACTTTTTTAAATTTCAATAGTAGCACTTTTAATATGTATAAAAAAAAAATATTAAAAAGTAGAAGGTTATAATAAATTGATCCCTGCACCATTAAAAAAATTTAATATATCAGGTAGTCAAAAAAATTGGTGAAATGGTTAATTCTTTCAAAAAACTTAAATTTCTGTAAGGTTTAAACCCTAAAATTTAGCACCATTTCTTTTTTTTTGTTTCATATTAGTGGTGCCCAAGCTGTTCAGCAAATATGCAAGCAATTGATGACCATCAAAATGTAACTTAAAGTAAATTTACTTCTAAATTTCAATAAAAATATATGTATATAGTTGGCAATAAATAAAATAAAGTAAATCAATATTGTGTTTTAGAGATTGTTATAAATTTTGGTCACTAACTGATAGTTTCACTTAGTTATTATTTTCACCCAAATAATTTATTAATAAAGTAACATTTTGGCCAGTTAAATATAATTAACGTGAATTTTGAAAACATTCAAGCTAAAGTAAGTAGATAAAATATTTTAATACTTGAATCTTTTTTTTGTGCATTTTTGTTAATAGAATTTTAAAAGACTAAAATAACACAAGAAAAATAATGATAAGGAAAGAGGTAAAAAAGTACATATGAATATCATTTACCGTGCGGAGTTTTATATACTTCTGACTCCGGACATTTGGGCACCGGTAAAAGAAAAATTTAGGAAGCAACCAAACCAACCTTATTGTTTTTTTGGACCTTACGCACTAAAATAAAGAAAAATAAATCGAGTCTACCAACGCGGTAAAATATTGATAACATTCTAAATTTTTCCTTTGGTGGCGCCCAAACGGTCGGCGCTTAAATGTGCACAGTCCAAAAGTCCGGCATTGGCATTTGCTTAACTAATTTACCCAATTTTTATGCATGGTTCAAACTTGCTCCGTAATTTTTTTATTCTAATTCCAAAACAAAACAATTTTGAGATATACTTAAAATTTAAATAAAAACCTAAATTTGTTTGCTCTCTGATACCTAGAATATCTACTAGTTCTGTCCTTGAAAAATATTAGGTGAAGGTGTAGCTTAAAATTAAGCTACTTCCTTTTCCACGCGTTTAGGAGAAAAATTTGAGAAGCTATTAGGTCATAGTTCTTTACTCGTTATAAACTTGCAGGAATTCCCAATACTCAACGAAACGTCGCGTCGAAACTTTGTCGCCAAAAATAAACGACAAAATATTTGATGAAAACGGCCTACTATATTCCAAAATTCTGCCAGGTTGAACCTCTACGAAAAAAATATGGCAAAACCGCAGAGTGCCGAAAATCGTCATGATACCGTTCAAAAATCCGACTGGCTTCTCGTGAGCTCAAAATATTACGCAAATTTTATTTATAAAAATTGTAGTAAATCATATATTTAAGTATTTAATCATCTCTAGCATCATTTAGCTTTTTTCTAATTTTTCTATGGGCAGTAAACTATTTTTAACACCTATCTTAATTAAAAAGCAATCGACAATTTGGGGACTGCAGAAACATACCCCAAATAGATGACATTTGTTATCACAAACTGACTAGAAAATGACGAGTGGAAAGGTTTTAATTTGAAAATCTGTATTAAACCCCTTAAAGTTGCACTAAAATCATTTGTGCTCGATGAAAAAATGTGTAATCAAGTACAAGGAATGAAAATTAAGATACATATATCTCAGGTAATTTATTACTACTTTGAAATACCTCAATATCTTTTGAAACGTCGGAAATTTTTACGCGCCGAAATTTCGTCGTTTTGTCTAAGAATCGGCCCCATTATGACGTTGTGCGTTCGTCCGCATTAAAAATCGGACGTCGGTCTCCAACGTCCGTTTAACCTCGAACCGGCTCCTATTTGCACCTATATGGCACATTGAAATGCGAGTCGTATCGACGTCGAACACTTTACTTATTAGGGTCTAGCGATGTACTTAAACTGACTTGGCGGTAATACACGGGTTGATCGTACGACGTTCGTCGGACCGCCATCGGAATTACTCAAGTTTCTACAATATGTCCAGGACGCATCGACATCATTAAGTAGTAGGAGTAGGAGTAGTCGCCAACGTAAAATATAGTTTTAGCCGAGGTGGAGTAGGTAGAGGTAATCTCATTATACCTATTTATATCTTATTAGTTCCATCGGGTAAACCTTTTTGTTAATAGAAGCTACCTATATGGAGAACAAGGAATATTATTCTTTAGAAGCAGTTTATAATAATGATAACAAGACAGGCCTTTAACGCACGATCGGGATGTAAAATTACCAACGAAGATTAGTTTACCGATAAACATTGATAAGATAATTCAGAAAAATACATGCGCCTCAAAATTTCTTAGATTTTATAGAAAAAAAAACTAAAATCAAAAAATATACATATATTTTTTTTTAATTTGCAAACATATTTGACATTTCTAAGTTTAAGCTATATTCTAAAGACATATTGGTTGCAATATTGACCATTTTTTATTGTCAATATCAACGTAATTGGAAAATTTAACCAGCGTTTGTCTAATGGCGGAAGACACCTAATTCCTAAGTATGGCGGATTTCTGCTGAGACCCAAAAAATAACCAATTTGGACCGGATCTCCAAGTTTAGTAGATGGTCTTTACTCGATCCGTGATAAATTGATTTATTCGAATGCATTTCGGACGTCGGGCCATGGTATACACCTTATACGTAGGTTTGACGATGGCTCAACTTCCCGCCGACAACTCTGGACCCGACGTCCAATTTTAGTACGTGTCTTTACTTAACACAGGGAAGGTTTCAGACGTTCATTCGTAGGGTGCAGCTTTCATGTAGGTACGACGATGCCCCAATGGCCCGTCGACCTAAGTGGAATTCGTCCGATCGACGACGGCTCGGAATCCAGTAACTGTGCTTAAACGGCAAATGTCAGCCATGTCGAAATAATCCTAACCGTTTTTTCAAATATTTCTTGCAATACAAAAGCAGTGAGCAGTGAATAAATTTCGGCAAAATCGCAAAAAACAATGAGTGAGTATGTCTGAATGCCTTTTTCTTTGGCATCTTTAAAAGAACCCTTGTTTACTGTTTTGAACTATCCACTGAGACGGTGGGCCTAATTCCGACGTAAATTGATGTGCATCCATCGTTAAGCATTTTTCCCTCGGCAACCAGAAGACACCAGTAGGAATCTAGCGGACGTTATTATACGTACGTTATAAATACAAAAAATACGTCGTACAAGCCAACGGCATACATCGTCGGCGATATACCTATGATTATTGGACTGGACTGGACATCAACGGATGTCGCTACATCGTTGGAAAATCCACCTAAAACTACGTCGTCTCTGTTGACGATGGGACATCGTCTGAATTTTGCCTTAATTTTACTTTTATCTATTAGGGACTCTACCGGACGTTATTTGTAGTTGGCGGAACTTCTTAAAAATATGTTAGACATAAAGACGTCCGTCGAACGACTAGGCGTGCACTTATATTTGAACTGGACTAAGGTGGGCTACTGACCGACGTCAACGGGTCGATGGAACCTGTACTCAAAACTATATTACAATAGCTGACGTCGTCTCCACGTCTGATTCAATTATTTTTTGTAACTGTACTCTAATTTTTAGTCGAACCGGATGTTGGATCATGATTTAAGGCGGTGTGTTCCACCAGAGAACTCAAATTCAACTTAAATACGACGTCGCATTGGTCAGATTAGGTCGGAAGTCAGGAAAATGCTGCTTGGGTCGACCCTGCATATCTGTCAGGGAACACTATCTCAAGAAGATAGTTGGACATGCGGGGTCGAATGGTGCAGGCGGGTATTTTCCCTGGCATGGGTAGTTATGCTGGATCCCTTCACGCAGTAGTGCAAAAGGCAGAAAATGCACTTTAGCACAAAGAATATGCACTAATGGTGTTCTTCGATGTCGAAGGAGCTTTCGACAAGGCAAGAACGCGAATTATAACATCTGCCCTTTAGAAAAGAGGAGCCGAAGCAAGTCTCACTAAATGGGTCAAATACGCGTTAATAGAGAGGGAAGCACAGGTCAGCTTAGGAGAGTTCAAGGTGAAGGTGGATGATCTACTGAATCATCTGACGCAGGAGGGATTCGACGCATAAGCACGGTGTAGTGAAAGTGAACGGTCGCTTTCTAGTCACAGTCTGCGAAAGAATGCAAAGGGCGGTAAGAATCATAGAAGGCTGGTGCAGGCAGAACAGTTTTTCAGTGAGTCCTGAAGACTTAGATAAATAAATAAATAATATTTTATTTCTCAGCAATACATAAAAAGTATACATTTTTTCTTGTCTACAGTGAAGATCAATAAACATTAAAAGGTCAAAATTTGAGAAAAAGTCACATTGGGTTTTCAGTTCACAACTTTTACTTTTACTTTCCTAAACAACAGGTCACTAGAAAAGAGTCTGTTTTTGTTAAAAATTGTTTTTAGAATCCATTTCTGAATGACATCTAAACTTGGTATGTAGCATATGTCTTACGCTACCCCATTCTGTGATGCCATAATTGAATTGGGATTGAACCAGAGCATAATAAACAATTTTTAATTGTTCAAGTTTTAAGTGAGTTTTTAGATAGGAGAACCGGGAGATTAAATATCTTGTTTTTGAAATCACATGGGCAATTTGTTTATCCCACGGGAAATGTTGGTCTATCATTATTCCAAGATATTTAATGCAATCTGTTCGTGAGATCAGTATATTTTCTTTAGTATTTGAGAAACAAAAATCTGGTTGATTAGTTGAGTATGACGCAAATTTAATGTTATAATTTCGTCTCTGTTCGATTAACGGTAAGTTTTTTGTGTCCAAACCATTCAAAAATATTGCCTAAGTCAGACTCCACCTTGTTTTTGAGCTCTTGTTAAGAATTTCCAGAAAAAAAATTGCAGTGTCATCGGCAAAACTGATAACAGTCCCTTTCCAGTCATTTTTAAAAGATTGTTTCTATAAATAGCACTAGCGCACCCAAGAATTTGAAGTAAAAATGTGACCATAACCAGGCATCTCGGGGGGGGGGGGGGTTAACGCCAAACCCCCCTCTCGATGCGCCAGTGTAAATAGTAAACAACAGTGGGCCCAGAACTGTCCCTTGCGGCACGCCGAAAGTGACCGTTCTAAACCGACTTGCTACCCCATGAATTTTGACATATTGGAGTCTATTTTCAAGATAACTCTTAAACAAGTGCAACACACTGCCTCTTATGTCTATTTGTTCAAGTTTTATTAAAAGCTTTCTATAGCACACTGTGTCGAAAGCTTTACTAAAATCGACAAATACACAGAGAGATGGTATTTTTTTATCAAGCGCATTATATATTTCAGATGTTAGAGATATTATTGCATCTTCTGTGGAATTGACTTTCCTAAAACCGAACTGCTTTTTTGACAACATATTTTGTTGAAAAAATGTTATCCTTTGTTTTATGATTTTTTCAAAAATTTTTGAAACGTTTGAAATTAATGAGATGGGTCTGTTTTTAATAGAGTTTCGAACTCTCCAATTTTAAGAATAGGGATATTTTGGAACGCTTATTCGACAATTCGTAGTGGTTGTGGTAATTACTGCGCCTGCGCAATAGCTAAACGTGATTCCGTTGTGGTAATTAACCACTACCACTGCCGTAAGCTACGATTCCATTTCGTTGTGGTTGTGGTTATTTTTCTGGTTAGGTTTAGAGAATTTTGGCGTAAATAATTTTAAAAAAAATAAAATTATCAGGTTGCAACATATAAAACACTTATTTTGTAAAATTAAGCCAAATTTTTTATTTTTTCTCATCTCTAAATTGTTTTACAAGTGACAGTTTTTAATTTGTCCCAAAAACTCTGATAAAATCGATGAGTGGTAGTGGTAGTGGTTGTTAAATACTACCACAGCAGCTGTCAAAGTTGTCAAAAATTTAAGCGTTCCAAAATATCCCTAATATCTGGGAATTCACCAATTCGAAAGCTCAAATTAATCAAATAAGAAAGAACAGGTGAAATTTTATGGGTAATTTCTTTAAGTGCCTACAAGGGCTCTTCTGCAGAGGGATAACCGACGCAATGAGGACGACCCCCATCCACGCCCTGGAAACAATCTTGGGTCTCTCCTCGCTGCCAACTTGGATCAAGAAGGAGGCGATAGCGACCCACCTACGATTAAGGGGCCAGGAACTATGGAAGAGCAGGGAGGAAAGAGAGGGCCATCTGGCGGTCGAGGGACTGGCGACGAAAGAGTTGCTCCTCCTAAGACTGCCAGTGAAAGCACCACTTAAACCATGGAGGTTCGATAAAAAGTACAAAGTCACAATACCAGAACAGGAGTGTACGCGGAAAGCCTAGAAATTCAGAAATATTATCCACTCGGAGAACACGAAGGTGTATGCCATTATCATGGCCTACCGGAGGTCAGGAATGGCAGGAGAGGCATATACATATGCTCCGACAGCCAGGCTGCCCTCAAGGCTCTAAGTGCACCCACAATAGTCAGTAGTCTGGTGGAGGAGTGCGCTGTGCACTGTAAACACCGACTCAAGACAAGAGGGTGACACTGATGTAGGTCCCAGGTCATCAGGGAATACCAGGGAACGAGAAAGCGGACAAACTTGCCAGACTATGGGCCAAAACCCAATATATTGGACCGGAACCTCTTCTGGGAATAACAAGGAAACAAGTACAAACTGGAGGCAAGAGTCAACGTGCAGACAGTCCAAGCTATTCGTGGATGGTCCGAATGTAGCCAGAACTAAATGGCTCTTGGGCAAGATCCAAAAGGACATTGGACTGCTGACAGAGATGCTGACTGGGCACAATCGGCTGAACAAACATCTGACGCAAATAAGAGTAGGAGGAGATCCCGTGTGTCCCGCTTGCGGGCTCAAAGAGGCAGCTGAAGTGAGGATTTCCCACGATATAGGAAGAAGAGCTGCACTCGCTCAAATGGACCGATCCGACATACTGAACTTCGTAAAGAACACAGGGAGGCCCGGAGAGAGAGTTGCAGCAGAAGTAGGGGCATGGGGTATGGCAGAAAGGGCCCATGAAAAGGCCTAATTGCCAGGCCCACGGGCCGCCCCTATACTGCTACTACTATGCTGGATCCCTCTCAGACGTATGCAATTAGAAAATGAGAATAATAATTACTATGTTAAGCTCGCAAGAACGGACCTAAAGTTAAATTCCGTTTATAACGGCAATTCAAGGGACAGTGGGTTACCCGTTCACTTCGCGTGGCTCGTTTAATGTCATCGCCTATGCCGACCTAACGCCGACATTACCGAAATCGTGCGTCGGTCCGAATACATACCAACCTTCTGTGTTTGCTTTTGGTTGGGTTATAAATCTGTTTTTTGCTATTTTAAGCCAATATTTTTTGGGTTAACCTTAAGGTAAAACAACCAACCCTCGGCGTCTTCAAGCCAGAGGGTTTTACCACCTAGAGTTAACTTTAACTCGCATTTTAAATATTTTTTCTCGAGCTAAGGGCTAATTTTACAACCAAAGGTAAAACTTTAGATTAAACCATAGTTTAAACTTCAGTTTAATCTTTGGATTATACCATTAGTAAAAAATTTGCTCAATTTTATAAGTCGCAGTTAAACCACGGCCAAGAAGAAAAGAAGAGCTGGATTAGCTGTAGGATTAGGAGCACAACAAGATTTTTTCGAGTTTAAGAAGACTACATTATCTTGGCATATAGGCTTGTTTATTTTAACTACATCTTTAAAATGGCACCAACTAGAGCCAAAACCAGCATAGTCACGAAATTTGATAAAAATCGGTCAAATAGTTTTTGAGATATCAGCATTGGTTACAAACAGACAGACAGTCAAACACCACAACATAATTGTCAGAAACATATACAGTAAATATGTATATATATGTGTGAGCTCGGTGTGAGAATAAAACTTACTGGTTTGTGGAATGTTCCAACTCTTGTCGAATTTAATCGTGCACTATTTCGCATGTCTCTTTAGATAATCTAAACCTCTTTTTAAAATCTACATCGTCGTACTTCTCCAAAGGATTTGCTCTAGGACAAATAATTTCTCTCTCTCTCTCCTTGGTGCTTCGACAATGTCAATAATTTCGTCATAATCTTTATCCAAGTTTATCAAAAATAAATTCATCGATCATAGCAATGTCACTAAATACTTAAATTTTTTTTACAAAAAAAAAATTTAAATAAATTTTTAATAACTTTTTTCAGGTTAGAATCTTTCGGTAACTATTAAACTGAAGTTTAATACACACCCAGACCGCCGGTAACGGTTAAACCGAAGTTGGTAAACTGCACCTATAAACGTAAAAAAGTCAACATCCGTGGTTTAAACTGAGGTTTGACGTTTAACTATCAGTAAAATTGCGCCTAACGCTAACTCGCTTTTGAGAAACCAGACATAAGAAAACAGCCATTACTTCAAATGAATTCTACATAAGCGCGTTATCCTGTGAGGTTGCCGAGGAAACAGAATACGCTCTATGCTGTCAACATCAGCAGCATCTAGTGGTTGGGACAGAAAATGCCGCAAATACGGGGCAATGATTTTGTAGTAGCTTTTTAAATTATTCCTCATGTTGAAAAATTCCCTTCTCTCTCAGCTGTCTTTTATTATAATGTTTCAAACAAGAAAGACAGAGAACAAAAATCTACTTTGAGATCTCTTTTTGTTAGTCCGATAAAAAGACAAAGAAACAAGATTTTGGCAGAAAAATCGATATGATTTGGGGGTTTTTGCGGAGATTCCTACGAAATGGGTGGTAAAACGTCGAATGAAATACGCAAGGTCAGTAGAGCAGAAAGTGGGAGTGGGAGAGAGGGATCGGCAGGATCGGTAACAGCCGAATTTCTAGGCCAAGAGAGAGTTGCGTTTTCTTAAATTCAGAAAAAAAATCTTTCTTTTGGGACGATTTTTATTTTTGATATACTATAGAAATATGACTACCTTTAAGTTTTTATAACTAGTGGCTAAAATGGTGTTTTTACAAGCAGCATATTTATAGTCAAAGAACGAGCGCACCAAATGAAATTAAAAAGCGAGTAAAAAAAGCACAGTTTAGCAGCGAGTTCACTTATTTTTTTAATACCTTCATCAAGAAATTCAAAAAATGTAAAAAATACGAAAAACTAGAACATACTCCGTTTATTTGTGTACAAAAAATAATAAAAATAACTCTTGCACCCTTAATAAAAAAAATATTTTGCTTCGGTAACTGAAAAAGCCATAGTTTTGTTTTTTGTAGACAGTAAGTACCTATAGAAAGAAAATCTAATATCGAGTATACAGCGAGTTACTAGTTAACAGCTTATTATTTCATGAATAAAAGTTAGCAACAAAAACAAAGTTCACAATTTAAAGAGGCAATGTTCTATACTTTTAGCACTCTCGCACTCGCGTAAAGTGGATAGGCATTGATCCTTGCAGGTTCAGCTTTAAGATCGTACTAGATCGGCTTGAAGAGAGACATTTGCGGCTGTCGGATTCTGACGTTATCTATAAACAAATGTAGGGGTGCGATAGAGAAATCTAGAGGGGCAATCTAGCTCTGAGAAATTGCCATTTTTGTACTTATTTTGACAACTTTTAGAAAATACTAATTTTTCTCTCACTCAGGAAAGATTGCTTTACAGGATCAACACTTTTTCTGACCGGATCTTGCGTCTTATGGAAAAAGGATTTGTTCACTCTGTGTGGTACAGTGCATTAGAGCAAAGGAAAAATGTATTATTTCTTTTAATCAATTACCAATGCGTTGTCGCAAGTGGTTCACCCGGTTAATTTTTTTGTAACTTTTTAAATATTATTTTATTAAAAAACCCCAACTCCATCCAAAAAATTATGCGACCGTTTGCTTACCCGAATATAAAAATATCATTTATAAGTTTGCACCTACCAGCACCGAGATTTACCTACAAGTCGGGATTTTTTCGGTCGACGAAGATACCGATGGGGTAAATTTCATTTCGGCAGAAATATATTTCGTGACTTATTTAATCGGTAGGTATTTATATGCCCCGTGTGACTCTGCAATTAAAACTACTGCACAAATTCGTGTCTCGTGGGGCGTTTTTAAAGTAAAAGGGTGATGTGCCTAGGTGTCTATCGGCTGTAAAGCAATAAATCAGAAATAATCGTAGGTAAAGAGGAAACCTGCTATTTGACGACTGAATAAACAGCAATTGTACGATTTTCGGCGATTTGACTAGATGGAAAAGTTCAAACAAAGCGAGAGGTGGAGTTCTGAGGAGGATGGAGGCGTGGACTTATAGAAGGGGAAGGGTTAGAAGCAGGTGAAGAGGAGGGGAACAGCTAGAATTTTAACCTTGCAAACCATTTCGTGGTAATAGCTTGTTCCTAATAAAGGTATAACTACGCGCACTAATCTAATAACTATTACCGCGACAGCATAAAACATCGCTATAGTGCGCAGAATAAGGATAACATAAAAAAAATCAAATTGATGATTGAGTAGAAAAAATTCCCCCAAATTAGACAATATCGTACACAGAAATTGTACCCGCATGGGGGGATGAAGCTTGAGTCATTACCCTCTCCACATAGGCCGATCAGCACTTATCGTTTTAGTGTCCTTTTATCCACCTTCGCCGCCATTTTGACAGAAAACTAATGGATTATCTGTCACTTTTGAGTGAAAATGGCGGCGAAGGTGGATAAAAGGACACTAAATCGGTATGAGTTGATCGGCCTATCTGGAGAAGGTACTGCTTGAGTAAATATTAATTTTTTTTGGAGTCAAATATACTGGCTCTGGGGTTGGGGAAGGGGGCTTTAGGCCCAACGGCCGTGTGTAGGCTACTATAAATTTTAGGACCAGTTGGTTAAATTAGAAGGAGGTGCCGAAAATCGCGGCGAGCTTCTGGTCTAGAGCTCTCTGCTTGCTGTGAATGCTGTGTGGCCGAGAGCGAGCGACCTTCATGGCTGTCATGCGAGGTGATCTATTTTCCGTGTGATTTTCTGGTCGCGTTTGTTTGGTTTACCTTACCTATGTAGCTGTGAATCTAGGCACGCGGGTGTGGTGGACTATTTTCGCCTTGGGCCGCAGTCATGTTCACGGGAACAGTGAGGGTCAAAATCTGCGAGGCTCAGGGCCTAAGGCCGACCGATTGCTCGAAAAGGCACGCGTTTGGCAAGGCAGAAGAGCAACCGCTAGACCCCTACGTTACCATTGATGTCGACGACATCCAGTTAGCCCAGTCGACCACCAAACAGAAAACCTTCGACCCCGTATGGAACGAGCTGTTCGAGCATCAAGTCGAAAATGCCAAGACGCTCACCCTCACGGTGTTCCACGACGCTGCCATACCTCCGGACGTCTTTGTTGCCAATTGCTGCATTCCTTTGGAGGACATCCTGGGCAGAGAAAAAGACGAAATGGATTTCTGGGTGAGTTTTCCTCTTGAAATTGCCATTTTTGCTACAAATACCTTGACATATTTTCGAGAACATCTGCGCATCTATCGGGCTCTAGAGACAAGTCATTTGTTTATTATTTTTCTTTCAGGATTTGGCTAATGAAATTACTGAGGATGTATTTTTATGTTTTTACCTTCCTGTGGCTATTAATTATGCATTGGTGAAAATTTACAAAACAGAAGAAAATGCTTAGTGTTGTGCACCCCTTTTTTGAGTGGCAAAAGGGATCCTAAAATTTGGCTAGCAGGGAACATAGGGCGGATTCAGAATCAGAACTGTGCTTTATTGTCGAAGTCAGTATATAACTTTTTGAGAAAGCTTAAAAATCTTAGTAAGCAACTTATAAACTAAAATATACATGAAATAAAACACAACACAAAATGGTCAAACCTATATCTATAAAGTTTACACAACAAACAGGTATTTCGGTAATTATGCAGTATATGGTTTTCTGCCATTTTTGATTTTTTCTGAAAAATTCTTTATGGGGGCACTTACTAGGGTCCCTAGGACCGCAAATGTGCCTGTGGCCGATTTTTTTTTTTTAATAGAAAAAAGGGTGCCAGGGGGGGGGGGTTGTAATGTGTTTTTTTGATTGTTTTGGGTTGAGTTGGATTGGGTTGTTTTAGTGAAAAAATTTTTTTAAAAAAACCAACAGGAGCAGGCAGATTTGGGGTCCTAGGGAGCCTAGTAGGTGCCCCCATAAAGAATTTTTCATAAAAAAGCAGAAATGGCAGAAAACTGTATACTGCATAATTACCAAAACAAAAAAATACTTTTACTCTTTGGTGATTAAAAAGAATCTGTGAAAAATTCATCAATGCTATAGTAGGGTTTCTCCTGAAATTCAAAAGTAGCTTTATTGTTGTGCATATTAAATAAACATTGACAAAGCCTTACTTAAAATCTAGGATAATTTAAGAATAGTCATTTTACAAGAAAAAAAAATAATTAAAAATAAATCTAAAAGTAAAAAGCAGTAATCATAAAATATACATACTTATCAAGCTTGATCTAAAATACATCAATTTTTACCCTTAGTTAGTTAATCATTCATTCTATCATTAAAAAATTCTTCCAAAGTATAGAATGCTTTGGAGATTAAAATATCTTCTGGCTTCTAAAATGTTTATAACAATTTAATTTGTGTATTTCTAGTGGCAAATGATTAAAAAGTTTTTTACTTTATACTTTTTAAAAACTAAACAAAGAGTTAATTGCTGTTTTCATGGATATTGAATTCGCTTTCAATATGTTTTGAAAACTTTTTTTTCATGAGTTTTCATGACAGGTTTTCAGATTTTGATATTTGGCAGCCGACATGTGTCATAGTTGTCAAATATTCATTTTTGAGTTTTGGTACTTTTTTTTAAAAATGCCACACATTTTTTTAAAATTTTAATTACTACTCTGTTTGCAAGTAGAAGTGAAGAAAGAAATGCTGGACTGGCATATGTGCATAGCACATACACTTTCAAGCCAAATATTTCTTTTATTTTCCATGATAAATTTTTTTAAAGTCTTTAAAAAAACAAATCTTTAGTTATTTAAGTAAGGTTATGTTATTAATCTTATATACTCCACCAAATTTTAGAATGCCGGTTCCACAGTTTCACTTCTATTTCTCTTTCTCTCTCAAAAAGAGTGAGAGCAATAAAATATAATTTGGCGGCTGTCTGGTAATCCGACGCAATACGCATGTGTAAACTCAATCCCCATTTTCATGGAAAATCGGTATTTCGATCTCAATACGATCTTGACCCAACCATAAAAATTTTTTCATGGACAGTATCAAATTGAAATCATTTTCAGAACAAACTCAATTCCCATGAAAATGTAGCAAATATTTTATTATCTACATATAAAGATCTACAAGAATATCTTCTTACACCACACAAAAAAGAAAAATAAACATTTTTCGCACCTTCAAAACGAAGGTTATCTGTTATAACTTTTATTGCGTAACAGCTAGATGCAATTTTGCTTTGAAGTTTTATTATATGTTCATTGAACTTTAAGTTTTCATCAATAACAAGGCCAAGAAATTTGTTTACACCTGGATTGCTGACATTTTCATTATATAAATGAATATTTTGGACATTACATTTAAAGTTCAAAATATTAGTTTTCGAGACATTAAATGATAACAAATTTGCATCACACCACTCTTTAAATAGAGATAAGTCATTTTGAACTGTTGCTCCAAGCCTCTCTAAATCATTGTCATGCCACAAGAAGGTGTTATCTTCTGCAAACCTGATAAGTTTCCCTTTAATTGGCAGGTGTGAGATATCGTTAACAAAAATTAGGAACAGCAGAGGACCAAGTATGGAACCCTGTGGTACTCCTTCATTAACTGAATTAAAGAAAATTTTTAAATATTCGCCTGAATTCTTTTAGGCTTTTTATATTGATATTTCTTATGATGCCTGGCAAATGATTTCATAAATAAGAGAGTTTTTTGTGAGATTGTATTTTGGTATTGGAAGAGGTAGTTTATTATCCTCAGTTTGACAGGTTAGGTAGTAATTTTCCTGAGCATAATTATTTTTATTTTTATGAATTACGGAGGCAGTCTCCAAAATAAAGACACAAGTTAGTGTTAATATTCCTTGCTCAATAAAAAGTGATCTACAAGAGGTTCTCAGACTCACATTGCAAAGAAAATGAAACGTCTTTTTTACAACAAAAAAATCAGACCAAAAAGGTACCCACTACAAAATCCCCAACAAATCATTTATGTAAATCAAAAACAACATAGGCCCCAATACCAATCCCCAAATCAGACAGAAAGACAGACTGTCTCTGGCCAGACAAATAAGACCAATGCCAATCATTTGCCACATTTCTAACACCATACCAATCCAGCTTTGCCAGCAGTACTGTGTGATCAACACAGTCGAAGGCCTTAGAAAGGTCACAGAATACTGCGGCAGCTACTTCTTTTTCATTGTATAAAGCAATTCTAAAAAAGAGAAAACTGCATCCTGTGTACTTAAGCCTTCCCTAAAACCAAATTGAGAGTTTAGTAAGGCAAGTGGTATGAGCTATGCAGTAAGAGGTAAGGAAAATAAACAATAGCAAATACATGCTGTTCTTGTGGCTTACTGAACATTATGAACATTATGCCTGTTGCCACATAGCTGCTACTGCTTTCCTTATAACTTGTAAAAAATTTGGGTCAGAATGTTTTTTTTTTAAATTTTTTTCAAAAAAAAAAATCACAGCTCCGCCCCTGATGTTTGCCACCCTACCTACAAAAAAAACATAAGTGTGGAATTGTATCCTCTATAACTTGTGAATGTTTTGAGTCAAAATCTTTTAATATAAGAAAGTTTTCTTTACATCTATTATTTTCAGAAAAAAAATCACAGCTCAGCCCCTGCCTTTGCTTTCTCATCTACAAAAATCCCATAAGCTTGCCCATAAGTCTATGATTGAGTCCTTTGTAACTTTTGAAAATTTCTGGTCAAGATCTTATATTACATTAGAAAATTTTCCTTTTTCCTATTTTGTCAGAAAAAAAAATCATAGCTCCGCCCCTGGCAACACCACAGCTGACTTTGCCTTCCCATCTACAAAAAACCCATAAATGAGTCCTTTGTTACCAAGTTGCAATATATTTAGATGCCAAGGGTGTACTATTTAGTATTATTCAGAATAAAACATAAATACCAATAAATACTTATTTTTTTATTTTTTAAATTTATTGGTGACTGCACATATTTTGTAGAATGACCCTTATATCTATTATTTTCAGAAAAAAACCACAGCTCCACCCCTGACATTTGCCACCCTATCTACAAAAAAACAAATGTAGGATTGGATCCTGTATAACTTGTAAAATTTTTGGGTCAAAATTGTTTAATATAGAAAACTGTCTTTTTTTTATACTTAAAAAAAAATGAGATCTCCTCCCTGACGATTGGATCCTTTATAACTTGTGAAAGTTTTGAGTCAGAATCTTTTAATAGGGATAAGAAAGTTTTTTTATATATTATTTTCAGAAAAAAAAAATCACAGCTCAGCCACTGACCTTTGCCACCTCATCTACAAAAAAAACAAATGTAGAATAATTGGATCCTCCTCAAGATCCTCTATAACTTGTACAAGTTTTGGGTCAAAATCTTTCAATATAAGAAATTTTAATTTTTTATATTTTTTTCAGAAACAAAATCACAGCTCGACCCCTGATTGCAACCCCATCTACAAAAAAAAATAAGTGTGGGATTGGCTCCTCTATGACTTGTGAAAGTTTGGAGTCAAAATCTTTTAATATAACAAAGTTTTCTTTACATCTATTATTTTCAGAAAAAAACACCCTCGAAAACACCACAGCTGACTTTGCCTTCTCATCTACAAAAAATCCATAAATGAGTCCTTTGTTACTAAGTTGCAATACAATGCAATACAAATACCAATACACACTTATTTTTTTAAATTTTTTAAATTTATTGGTGACTTTGTTTTGCACATATATCTATTATTTTCAGAAAAAAAAACACAGCTCCACCCGCGATGATTGCCATCCCATCTACAAAAAAAAACAAATGTAGGATTGGATCCTCTATAACTTGTAAAAGTCTTGGGTCAAAATTGATTAATATAAATTAATTTAATTAATTTAATTAATTAATATTAAAAAAAAATCAGAGCTTGCCCCTAATGATTGGATTCTCTCTAACTTGTGAAAGTTTTGAGTCAAAATCTTTTAATAGGGATAAGAAAGTTTTTTTATATCTATTATTTTCAGAAAAAAAAACCACAGCTCTGCCCCTGACCTTTGCTACCTCATCTTCTAAAAAACAAATGTAGGATTGGATCCTCCTCAAGATTCTCTATAACTTGCACAAGTTTTGGATCAAAATCTTTTAATATAAGAAATTTTAATTTTTTATATATTTTTTGGAAAAAAAAATCACAGCTACTCCCTTGATGGTTGTCACCTCATCTACAAAAAAACATAAATGTGAGATTAGATCCTCTATTACTTGTGAAAGTTTTGAGTCAATAGTCAAATTACTAAGGGACTTTTCATATATCTTTAAAAACAAGGTATTTTTTTTCTTAAAAATGCATAATATGTTAATTTAACAGGACTTGGTTAGGTACTAAAATTATATTGGATTTATTTATGTTTAATAAATATTTATTGTTTAAAAATATAAAAAAATAATTCACATTTTCGCATCAATTAGTGCTTTTATAAAATAAAGTTTCATCACTTGTCACACCATCTTGTTGTTTACATCTAAGCTTTATAATTATCCTAGGACCATAAATGAGCCAATAAAATTGTGTTGAGATGGTCGTAAAATTGGTATTTATTTATTTTTTTATATATTTATTTAATATACAAGATATCCCCATTAAATGTTACAAAAAAAAGTATAAATAGTTAGGTTCCAAGTAACTCATAACTCAAGAAAATTTAAGTAATAAATATACTAAAAACTAAAAATAAACTATGAAAGTGTAAACCAAAATACAATTCAAAAATAAGTAGCTATTAGTAACTACTAAAGTTAAAAGAAAAATTAACAAATTATAAAGAAAAATATAAATATAAAGAAGAATATAACAAGTTATTAAAGCTCAATAGTTTTATTTTAATGTAAAGTAATCGATCTTTTTAATTGGCCTAGTTTTATATTAAATAAATCAATATTATCGCAATTATTTAAAAGGCACATATATCTATCCACTGGAACACACACACTGGAAGATGTTCTGTGAAAGGAGATGTTAAAAGTCGCATAATGCCGGAGACCTTGATATGGGATATTAAATTTTATCTGTTTCAACAGGTCAGTGCAGTCTATCAGTCCATGTATGATTTTAAATATAAAACAGCACCAGAAACATCTCGACGAATCTTGAGTGGAGGTAATGACATCTGTTCTTCAAGAACCGAGTAATCATGGTCTTCAATAAGAATACCAGTTCGGAAAGCGCAATGCCTTAAAAATTTATGTTGTATTCTCTCAAGAGTATCGATATGAGACTGGTAGTAGGGAGACCACACAACTGAACAATATTCCAACAAGGACTGTACCAAACTACAGTAAACTAGCCTAGTGGCATCAACAGAAAAGTATTTACAGTTTCTTGCAACAAATCCTAGTAGTTTAGCTGCTTTTATAGAAATTAAGTTAATGTGTTCAATGAATGTCAATTTTTCGTCTAGTATGACACCAAGATCCCTAATAGAAGACACATAATTAAGTGGACTATTGTTTATAAAATACCTTGTATTAATCCTGTTAACCTTACGAGAGAAACTCATGAAGCAACACTTTTTGACATTCAATTGAAATTTATTTTGGTTACACCAATCTGACAAGCAGTCTAGATCTTCCTGCAACAGAACCTGATCTACTAAGCTAAGGACAACTCTCCAACATTTTAGGTCATCAGCCAACAATAAACATTTACTGTTATGAAAACACTTAATTATATCATTTACAAAGATTTTAAATAAAATAGGTGACGTGTGTCTGCCCTGGGCCACACCAGAGCTAACAATGATGGATTCAGATAGACGATTACCAATCTTGACCCTTTGATTACGACCTGAAGAAGAGCTTTTTATCCACTTGACAAAACTTACATGAAAACCAAACGCTATTAATTTATTTAAAAGAATTTGGTGATCTACATGATCAAACGCTTTGGAAAAATCCGTGTATATTATGTCAACCTGGTTTTTACCTTCCATTTCATGTAAAATGTCAGACTGGTAGCAAACTAGAAATCAAAAATTGTGATTGGAGAGCGATTTATAATGAACAAGATGTTGATAGGGCTTTTTCTGGTTTTGAACAAATTTTAACACAAAAAATAAACTTAATATTTCCAATTAAAAAAACTAAACTAAAAAATACAACATCACAAACTTGGATAACCAAAGGTATTAAAATTTCGAGCAAAAACAAAAGAACTCTGTTTGAAAAACTAAGGTTGGGTAAAATCACTAGAGAATATTACCAAATATACTCAAAAATACTCAAACAAACAATAAAAAACTTGATAACAAAAAATTTATACAAAATTCAGAAAACAAAACAAAAGCTAGCTGGAAGTTAATTAAAAAGGTGTCAGAAACAAAAACAAAAGTAAAAGATTCAATATTTAAGCACTTTAACTATCAAAATGAGATAGAGTTCCTGAATGATGTCAATGATTTTTTTATAAACATTTGTCCTGATAATAAAAAGAACACAGAAATCGTTGATGATATAAAAAAATGTGAAGCCACCCTAGAACTCCTTCCATCCACACATCAAGAGATTTTAAATATCATAAAAAACAAAAAATCAACAGGGTATGATGAAATACCAATTTCTCTAATCAAAGCTACCTCACATATTATTACAGAACCTTTGAATTATATTGTAAATCTTTCCCTAAAAAGTGGTATTTTTCCAAAAAAAAACCTAAAAATTACTTTATTAAGACCAATACATAAAAAAAGGACCTCGTAGTGATTTAAAAAACTATAGACCTATATCACTTTTGTCAAATTTGAGTAAAATTTTTGAAAAAATAATATATTCTAGATTTGTTAACTTCTTTGAAAGTCAAAACATAATATCAGATAAACAAAACGGATTTAGGAGGGGAAAATCAACAGTTAGAGCAATATACATGGCACTTGAAAAAATTTTAGAATCACATGATAAAAACAATATTACTATGGCAGTTTGCCTAGACCTCTCGAAAGCTTTTGACAGTGTAGACCACAGTCTGCTCTGTCGGAAGCTTAAGAGATGTGGCATTTGTAATATTGGTCAAAAATTAATTAATTCATACCTAATAGATAGACAACAATGTGCAATGGAAGAAAATGAAAATGGGGAGCTTAAAAAGTCTAATTTTTCTAAAATAAAACGAGGTGTACCGCAAGGCTCAATTTTAGGCCCTTTACTCTACATTATCTATACTAATGAAGTGTCAAATTTGCTCAAGAGTGAGGTAGTACTTTTTGCAGATGACACTACAGTAGTCATAAACAAAAAAACTATAGAATTAGGTATAAAAAATGTTGAAGAGACACTCACCACCCTAGAAAAGTGGTTTACACAAAACAATCTACAACTAAATGTCACAAAAACACAAATAATAAATTTCAACAAAAAAAAATGAAAAAATTTCCCTAGATTATGAGAACTCTACAATTAACACACAAAAAAATGCAACATTTCTTGGAGTGGTGCTGGACGAGAGGCTTGACTGGAAAGACCATATTAATAAACTAGCACACAATATGTCTAAATATTCTTATACACTCAAGATCATTAGAGACACTGCCGGTACTACAGTAGCAATAACATCCTGCCATGCACACTTGCAATCACGGGTAAGGTACGGTATAATTTTTTGGGGGAATTCCTGTAATATAAAAAGGATCCTAATATTACAAAAACGTAGCTTAAGAATTATCTATCAAAAAAACAGGCAAGATAGTTGCAAAAATCTATTTACTGAATCAGGCATTCAAACAGTTATCAATATTTACATATATGAATGTGTGAAATTTTTAATAGAAAATCCTTCTTTCTTTGAAAAGTTCAAAAATGAACACATATATGGAACCCGCTTCAAACAAAACTTAACTTCCAATAATATTAACCACTCATATATTCAAAAAAGTGTAACATATTTACTTATCAAAGTCTGGAATACCCTACCTATTACCTTTCGTAAACGGCCGTGTCAAGAAATCAAAATAAAACTAAACACTTTCTAAAAAACAAGGCGTATTATGATATTAATAAATTTTTTAAAGATAGTGATGTAAAACTTATCTAAACTCCTAAAAACCAGCTCTTTTTTCAATAATATATTTCTTAACTATTCTGTACTGGTGCAGGCTCTCTGAGAGCGGCCGTCCTCTGGATACTCTGTGTGGAGTGGCGGGGACACAGGGTTATTTATTAGTTACTTCTTAAAGAAACAATAAAAAAAAAATAGGCTGTGTGTACAAGTGTAAGACTGACAACTCGTGTATGTGATATTTGTGTATGCCTGTTTTAAATAAATTATGTATACATTACTGAAAAGTTTTCATTTGATCCTTAAATTAAATTAATATCAAATTGACAAATATATAGTAAATATTTTTTTTTTCTTTTCAATGTTTTAATGCTACTTATTTTATGGTAATATTGTGATAATATTAGCTTAAGAATTTTGACAGGATTTACACCCAAAGGGGTATGCAATGTATTTTTTTTAAGAAGACCATTGTAAAAAAATCAAATAAATGTATCTATCTATCTAGGTTTGTTATGGTCGATTTATGTTTGCAGAAGCCATGTTGTGCTTCAGTTATTAAGCCTTTACAGAGCCAAGATAGTTGCTTATCCACCAAACAATCAAAAAGCTTAGGTATGGCAGATTGAATGTATACACTGCGATAATTTTCAATATTGTCTTTAGAACCATTTTTAAAAACAGGTACAACATAACTCGTCTTCCAGATCTCTGGATACATAGAAGTCTCTAAAGATGAATTAAACAAAATAAATAGAGGCTTAATAAGGGTACATATGCACTTCTTCAAAAGAAAATTAGGAACACCGTCCGGCCCAGCTGTAAGTTTGTTAGGAAGTGAGCTTATACCTTCAAAAATATCTGTTATAGTGATTTTAGAAAGACTAAGAAATGTATTTATGTTATCATACTCAATATTGGTATCCAAAATTTGCAGATTATCATCACTCGGAGAATAGACAGAGTGAAAAAAATTCTTAAATTATTATTATGTATTATTCGTTGATCATAGGTAAAATTTTTTAATATAAGAAAGTTTTCTTTATATCTATTATTTTCAGAAAAAAAATCACAGCTCAGCCCCTGACCTTTGCCTTCTCATCTGAGTCCTTTGTAACTTTTGTCAAGATCTGATATTACGTAAGAAAATTTTCCTTTTTCCTATTTTTTTCAGAAAAAAAAAATCACAGCTCTGCCCCTGGAATTTGCCAGTTTGCCACCCCATCTACAAAAAAAATAAGTGTGGGATTGGATTCTATAGAACTGCATAGTTTTGAGTCAAAAAATTACAGCTCCGCCCCTGATGTTTGCCACCCCACCTACAAAAGAAAAACATGTAGGATTGGATCCTCCGAGGGATCCTCTAAAACTTGTTAAAAGTTTTGGGTCAAAATGTTTTAATATAAGAAAGTTTCTTTTTTCTAGTGTTTTCAGAAAAAAAAAACACTGCTCTGCAACAACAACTTTTGCCACCTCACCTACAAAAAAAAAACAAATGTGGGATTGGATTATCTAATTTGTGAAAGTTTTGAATCAAAATCTGTTCTCTCAATCACAATATGACTTCATTGTGTTTAAGAAACTATCTTATTGACAAAGTCGTACTTAAAATAGTCATGAATTAAGTAGTATCACAGAGGGTCACTACAATAGTTGCTAATTGAGTAGTACATTTTTTTTAAGAGATCCTGTTTGACTGATTTTTTAAACAATTTAATTGATCTCCCTTAAATGGCGAGGCAAAATATTATAAATTTTAATACCATCTTATAAAAGTGATTTTTTCACTTTTGGGTATAGGAAGGCTAAGGTAATTCTCTAGTGCAATTCTTGTATTATAAACCTGTGGGTAGCTGCTGGTAAACATGATTTTATTTTTATGGACAATCACTACCTCCATTAACCTAGCGACCCTACCCCAAGAAAATCAAAATTTAGTTATGCCATAATTATGTGCTAATTTCGTCCCCAATCAAAAAATTTTGTGCTCCTCTGGTTTCTGAGAAAATCGAAAAAGAAAATGGAGTAGCTGGATTAAAATTAACTTAGCAACGGAATTTAAAAATTTCAGAAACCATTATCTGCAAATTATGTGCTAATTTCGTCCATGATCCGAAAATTTTCTGCTTGTCTGGTTTTCAAGTAAATCAATAAAAATGATACAAGATTACATCATTTGTAATAACCTAGCATTTGCAATCTGAAGTATGATTCCAAAGTAAAAATATATTATTACAAAATTATGTGCTCCATGAATATGTGTGAGACTTATGATATAATTTTTAGTTTGGCGCCATATTTCCTGGTGGGGTTGCTAACTTAATATTAACCTAGCTAACCCATTTTCTTTTTCGATTTTCTCAGAAACCAGGGGAGCACAAAATTTTTTGATTAGGAACGAAATTAGCACATAATTATAGTGTGTGTAAATTTTGATTTTCTTGAGGTGGGGTCGCTGTAGAGAGATGTCAAATTAAAAGCCGATGTTTATTAAATGAATTTAGTTTTCACAAGATAAAAAAAGATACAGATTGTGTCTCCTTTTAACCTGTTATTAGAAAATTTAATGCATGAAAAAGATGCATCATGTCTTTCTAGCTTAACAAGATCCGGTTGGAATTTAAACGTCATTAATTTTGTTTTTGATAAGTTAAAAGATAGCATGTTTGCATTGCGCCAATGTTTCATTTTTTCTACATCAGTAGACACTTCACTCATGAACTCTACAGGATCTAATTATCGTCCCAGACTACCGTGTTACAGGATTCCCACATGTCCTGGAATGCTTGTAATGTTATAAAACCAAATTCCAGGCCCGGAATTTCAGAAAAAAGTTAATTTTCCCGAAATTTTTTGAAGTGTTCCGGATTTTTTTTAGCTTTTCTGGTTATGATTGATCTTAAGTATAAATGAGAATATAAATATTATTTATGTGAAGATTAATCTTGAAGGGTGGTAACTATCAGTTGGTGGAAGATTTTATCAGTTTATTTTATTATTTTATTTTGTTCACATGATTCAACCAATGTAAAACACAACTTAACCTAATTTATCTAAATGTATATTGGGTCAAACCACATCAAATCAACCAAAAAAATGCTGTTTTTTGTTTTGACCACCTACGATTCTGATAAAATTTGGTAGACACATAACTGTTTTTAAAAAACTAAAAAATCTAAAATTTTTGATTTTTTGGATCAGCAGTTTTCATTTTATTAATTTTTGGAAATGGAAATTTTGACCAGTTTCGTTGCTGCAGGTACTTAAAGAAACAGCAATATTTTAAAAACTATTTGTACTAGAAAAGCAAGTGGTGACTTGTTTTAAAGGTATTTAAAAGACCTTTTGAACGATGTGTCACATATCACCCTTTTTAATTAAAAAAAAAATTAAAAAAGTACCTTGTTTATTTTTTCTAAAAAAAAAATATATTTTTTATTAGTATTTTTTCAACATATTTGGAAAGTTTTAGGATGGAGAAATAATTGGTTATATTTTTATTTTATTTTTTAAAAGACCCTACAAAGAAAATCCTATAAAAAATCCCCTTCTAGTTAATATGTTCACTGCAAAGACGAGTAATACCTACTTCCTTTTAAAGAAAAAACACTAGGTACTATTTTTTTTTCAAAAAGTAGCTTGTAAGCTTAAAATATTTTTTGAATGATGTGCTAGTATTTCTGTTTTAATATATTTTTTCCATGTCTTTTTAATAGAAAATAGGATTTATTTTACAAGGAAAAACTATAATATATGACAGGAAGTAGGTAAGGAATTTAAACAAATAAAAGTATTTAGGTACAACATATTAATCTTTTAACTTTATTTTCAAAATATTAGCTACAGCAGATAGAGTGTATGTTCTACCAGTGGCAACGTTGGGATTTACTTTTCTTAAGATCGAATTTTGTTCTATGGTCAATTTTTCTGCTGGACTTGGAAAAAAGAAGGAGGGAGAGGGGCCGTGAGGATTTAAAAAACTAACTTTGATGACTCATTGAAAATAATTTTGTCACAATTTTTGATTGGCTTATTGGAACTATAGCATTTAGTTTTTGAGCTTCGAGATATCTATTTTCAAGGTACTTGTTGTGTTGTTCATATTCATCAGATGCGCAATATTCCAAAATTATCCCAGTTATATTTTCTTCTGCGAAATTTAAAAAGATCTTGAGGGGTCATGATTTGCTCGTTGTATAGCCTTTGTAAGCTTGTCTTGGTGGCCAACCTTTTTACGGTACCTCCCAATCCATCGCAGGCACTTTTGCCAAGGGATGTGGCAAAAAAATGCCACTCTGCTTTAATGCCAAATTCCTCTTATTGATAAGCAATGTTTACAAAATTCTTTTTATTTTTGTACTGGGCAGCACATCCATCTGAAAAATAAAAGATTTTGCCTGAATTATCTATTTTTTTCTTTAATTCTGGCAACTGTATTGTGCATCAAACAATCTGAAATGATCACATAATTTAAATTTTCCATCTTCACCTTTAAAATAAATAAATAAAAATAAATTACAAAAGGATGTAATGTAGCCTGGCTATTTGTCCAGTAGTAGGACTGCACTTCCTCTTCTCAAATGAATGAGACTTTAGTTTAATTAGATCTTATCCAAATTCCTCAATACAATCTTCAGTTCGTTTTATTAGCGTTTCCATATTACACCTATCCACTGTAATCAATTTGTTAAATGTGACATTTGTTCTTCAAACTTTTCACTCAAATAATTTTTTAAATTTTGTACTTCAGGACACATTTCACATTTATCCAGGAAACAGTGGACTCCTGGCGGATTGCACATAATTTTCTAAAATATTTTATTTAGAATAAACTTGTTTATTTTAGAACCTTCCATCATAAGTTTAACATTTTGGTGGATTGTGCGAACCAGGCCTGACTCAAACACAAACCATGTGAGTACCGCTCTTCCCTGCTAGAATGCAGTTTTTTTAGCCTAAGTTCGGTAAATTTAGATAAGCCAATTTTCTGATTTGAATACTCTTCTTTAAAATGCAAGTATATTTCTTTAATTGATTCCCTCATTCCTCACAACACCAAAATTTTTCTTCCCAGGCATTATTCTACTAACATCCTCTCTGAGGTAAAATGATGTTACTTTATCCACAACACCCTGTTCAAGTGTTTTACCTGATTTTGGGTTAGTTGTGGATAAAATCCCTTTTTCCTTTACCATTTTTTTTACCATTCTGGCCATGTATTAGGAAACTCCAAACTCGTTTTGAATTTTGGCACGAATCCAGCTCTTAGGAACCCAAGATAAAATTAACATTTTTTTGTACTTTTTTGAACTCCGTAACATTTTTCTTTTAACTGTTGCAACATTTCGCACTCATCCATATTTTTCTGCTTGGTCTCCTCTTTTGTGTTTCATTCTTCAGTTAATATCTTTTCTATCAGTTTTTACTCTTTCAGCTTTTTCTTTAGATAGCGTTCTTTTTTTAATTGGTGATTCCCCCATAATTTGCAAAGATTGGTTTAAGAAATCCAGATTCTTTAAATTCTGGAGTTTGACTTGAACGTGAAGTTCTGTAACAATAGGTAAGTATTAATGGTAATTTACCGAGGAGGAAAAAAAAAGAAAAAACATTAATTGTGATCTAAAAAAATTAACAATTCTAAATTAGTCCATATGTGTAGAGCTGGGTAGAAAAAAATTAAATTTCTCAGTACTTACCCTGCTTCGAGAGATGGTTGTTCTGAATGATATTCTTTTAAAATTTTCATTCTGCAACTATCACATATTTTCATTCCCGCTTCAACTCCTTTAAATGTACACATCCAATCTGTTACATTCCGTAACTTTCCCGAATGTTTCCCGTAATTTAAAGGGTCACAGAATTTTACCAAAAAACGCAACTTTCGTTATTATTTTGTGCCATTTTGCACGTAACACAACAAAAATCTTGGCTTTTGAAAATAAATCAATTAATTTAGAACATAGGTCACAAATAATGTTCTAAAGTAATAATTTTTTCCTGTCCGAACTAGCAAAATGCAATGATCTTGATGCAATGAGGATGGTGGGGAGACCAATAATTAAAACACTAGGAGGAGCCAAAAATTTTGCAGGATTAAACAAGTCTTTGCAAAAATTTAAACTAAAATAAGTTTACAGAATTTGCAAGAATTAACAAGTTTTAAAATTTTAACCAGTCTCGATATACACACATACACTTTAATAACTAAAAAAGGGGATTTTATATAGTATTTTCTTTTTAGAGTTTTTTTTAAAAAAATAAATAAAAATAGAACAAGTTATTTATCCATCCTCAAACTTTCCAAATATGTTAAAAAAATACTGAAAAAAAATGTATTTTTTTTCAAAAAAAATAAAAAAGGTACTTTTTAAATAAAATTTTGTTTTTTTAAATTTTCAATATTTTTTTTTTAAAAAAAGGTTGATGTGTTGTTTTAATTGCCTTAGGAACATAATCCTACTGGAAATATTAACAGGCCAAGACGAATCCGTATCAGGTAACTTGGACAAGTACCAGCGCGGAACGATGCCTATTTGTAAGTGATTCAAAGTTGGAAATCAAAGTGTATGATGGTGTTTAATGATGTATGGTAGAGGGTGACCAGTGAAACCACTGACGAGCCCACGCTGGTTACCCAGGGCAAAACATCGTTTAATCATTAGTCTTTTCGCTTTGGTCTTTTGTGGGATGCTCATCCAAGTTTGAATTTTTGTTATTTCCACCCAAGATCTCTTGATTTTTTGTTTTTTAGTTTCTTTTCAGTTGAAGTAACTGATTTGGAGGTTTTTAAACTTCTTTTTTTGCTTTGAGGTTATGTTTTAAACAAAAATTCTTAAAACATATATAGTTTTCGTACCAAAAAATATGTTATAATTATAAATATACCTGTGCTTTGTATTTACCCCTCACTCAAATAAAGCCACCAGTATAATGAAACTGAACCTAAGGTGGCACCGGTAATCAGGGGCGAAGTTTAAAAGTTGGCCAGGGGAATTGACACCTTTAAGCATGACATTACATAACATCATAAAAATGGAGTTTGTCAAAAATTTTATTAGTTGGCTAAATTTCTTCCATCAAAATAAAAACTAACTTGATTACAGCCAGGGGAATGGACTTTCGACTATATTTATATTTTTATTTATTTATTAAACATAATTTACAACTGTAATAGTATCTTACATTTTCTGTCTTTATTATAGATGCATTAGTAAAAAACTATTAGGTTCGTAAATTAGAAATAGGTGTAAAGTTATAGCATAATTACAAAAAATGTACAGTTCTGGTAGAACGACCCATGTGTTACATCAATTTGAAGATTTTGGGTCCCCAAATGATATATAACATGTATTTTTATACAAATAATGTTTTTTTACTGCTAAAAACTCCCCTAAATCCGTTATATTTTCTTTTAAAATAACCTCAAAATTCTCCCAAAACAAGTCCCAAAAACCCCTAAATTAATATACCACATTCCTTTAATTACAGGGTATCCAAAGTTCGATGGTTTTGGGGGGTTTCAGGTATTTCCAGAGACGATGGAAAAAACTGACCTTCACCTGCGAAGCTTAATTTTGAAGAGAAGTTTAAAGATGAAAACCGCATCTTGATATGTCAAGCCATTTTCGAGCTATGGGTTTATAACTGGTTTATTTGTGAACATTTCTCTTTGGTGTCATCGGCTTTTTTTTTAGATTTTTGAAAGCGCAGAATTCGATTGTCAAACTCGATTTTTTCTGTCATTTGGGTCATTTCAAATCAAATCAACCAGAGGTTTGGCAGACCATCTCACCGATTTCGATAATTTTTGGTATATTTATGCTACCCATAAAGGGAATGAAAATTTTTTCGCCATTAGTTTCTTCAAATGAATTCTTGAAAATCAACACAAAATACCATTTTGTTCAAATAAAGAAAGAAAATATCTCGATAATTACTTAAACTAGGACAGTGGTACCTTTCCAATGATATATCACATGATATAGTTTTTGTTTGTTTTAATATACCTATAAAACAAGGTATTACTCGCTTTTTTACGGTATACAGTTACACAATACAAGATGTTACTCTTTTTGTGTACCTGCACATTTGGTTAAAATTGAGTGAACCATACATACTACAAAAGCGAGTGATAGCTTGTTTTAAAGGTATTTTAAATGCCATTTTAATGAAGTATCACAGGACCTCATTTTTTAAAAAAATCAAAATTTTTAAAATATTTTTTTTATTTTTTTGTTAAGTCTCCATCTTGAAATTTTGTAAATAGGTTGGCGAAATACCCAGAAACAAAATATATTTTTATAAAAAAAATAAAAATGCTGTTTTTCAAAAATATTTTTTTTTTCTTAATTGCAATTTGTTTTTAACAAAAAGTATATCATGTGATACATCATTCGAAAGGTATTTAAAATACCTTTAAACGAGCTGAGTTTACCTTTGTAAAGTGTCTTCTTTTTCTATATGGTTTTTGACTTGTATGACTATATCTTTTGTTTATTTGTGTCAATTTTTTGCTTGATATCTACGAGTATGTTTGTATATTTGTAGATTGCTTTGGAAAATTTCTGTTGCTGAATACTAGAGATATTTTTTTTCGTCAGATACTCTTGTTCTGCTTCATACTTCATGATTCTTTTGTAATAATGTTTTGTGAACTCTTCGCCTGAGAAAGAAGTGGCACTAGCTCTGTGATCCCTTTCAGTTAAAAACTTGTAGCCTCCCCCTCGCAGTCTTTGTAGAAATGTCCGCCTTTAATTGTTTTAGCGTGCCCAAATCTGAGACACCCTAAACATGGTATCACCTCGTTTAGGTAAGTAAATACTGTATAACGAGCACCATATAAAGCTACATCCACTAGCTATCTCAACCCTTTTTCTGTAAATTCTCATATTTTGTCTATATGTACACTAATCACTTAAATCTACAAAATTATCATCTACTGTTTTTAGTGAATTTTGATCTATTTTTTTAGTTTTACCTCGATATTTGAGGCCGAATGTAACTACCCACGCGTCCCGTTCGTTTCTTCTTGTATCCAACAAAAAAATTGGATATTATTGTTAATTCACTTCTTTATTCGTCTTACAATTGTTTTAGCAAAATTTGGAAGAAGTAAAAAAAAACATCTTTTAAACCAGCATTAGTCGGAATAGTTATGAAGTTATCATTACCACTTGCAATTTTATAATGTTTAATGTATACATTAATTGTCGTTTTTTTGTCGTAAATTTATCGTGAGAGAAAAATTTTTGTCGCGCTCTTGTAAATTGCACTTTTCAAATATTTTAAATATGGATTAATTGTCGGTTTTTTTGTCGTAAATTTGTCGTGAAAGAAAATTTTTGTCGCGCTGCATTAAAAAAAACCCTGGCAATGCTGACTTCATGCGGAAGTTAGCACTACCACCATTTTAACTTACACTGTCGTTTTTTTTGTAGTAAATTTTTCGTGGAAGAAATATTTTTGTCGCACTTTTGAAATATTTTAAATATGGATTAAGTATCGCCTTTTTTTCGTAAATTCGTTGTAAAAGAAAAAAAATTGCCCTCTTTTTTTTTGAATAGTATGGTAGAACGACACTTTCCAGAAAAGCAGTAGACAAAGTTCAAATAGCGTTGATGATAGCCAAAGTTCGAAGAGAACATGGTACTTGGAGAAGAACTTTAGTTTGTGCACACTCTTTTGTAAAAATTCGACATTTGAACACCCCCACAAACTTTTTAAAGTCAAGTAACATTTTTTAGTGCGTAATATTTTTTGTCCTTTATACTTACAAAACTGCATTTTGGAATTACACATTATAAAATTGATATTTGAAATTTGAGTCAGTTCCCTCGCTTTGTAAAATAAAATACTTTTTAGATGCTAAGGATTTTATTTGAAAATTTCTTTGTAAAGGATATGGTTTTTACTGTGGTTTTTTTTTAAAGGAGCGCGACAATTGTTTTGCTTTCTCGACAAAAAAACGACAATTAATCCCTATTTAAAACCTTTGAAAAGTGCAAGTTACAAAGGTAGTGGTAACTTCCCTATGAAGTTAGTATTACCAGGGTTTTTTTCTAAACGCAGCGCGACCAAAAAAAGTTCACGACAAAGCTACCACAAAAAAACGACAGTTAATCCATATTTAAAAATCTTTAAAAAGTTCAAGTTATAAGGGTGGTAGTGCTAACCTCCGTATGAAGTAAGCTTTACAAGGGTTTTTTTTTTAAAAGGGAGCGCGACAAAATTATTTCTTTTACGACAAAAAATCGACAATTAATGTATACATCAAACATTAAAAAAACTGCAAGTGTTAATGCTAACTTCATGGACGTTCGGATTGGATAGTTCGTTCTTCATAATTGAATAAGCTGGTTATTAACCCCTTAATGCACCGTCGCCATTTAATCGCGATTAGCTATTTAATCCACTCTTCTCTGCAGAACACATAGAAATAAACAGTGGATATGTAACTGGGCCATGCCAAACTTTGACAGCGTTGTACTACAACTTTGCAGACTTTGCAAAACCCAGGTTTCAATTTTCATACAGTCAAGTATACTATAGATATATTATCCTAAACATAAATAATTTTTCTATTTTAGGTCAATCTTGAACCCAAAGGAAGACTTCATGTGAGCATAGACTTGAGAATATCTAAAGGTAAGAATTTTCATTTCCTTTGTTTGGCGCAACTGTCGAATTTTTTAATTACTTTATGAAAAGTTGACAGTTTTAACATTTAAATAATTAAGGTAGGTTTACACAAAGGAACCTCTACTGGATCTACACGACAGCAATTAAACCTAGAATCCAATATGAGCCCATAGTATGGTGGCCGCAAGGATGGCCGTTAGTGGAGAGACCGCTATATCTCTAAAGCTTAGAAACCCACAAGGGGCGATCTTAATCCAGGCTGTCAAAATAATTTTGAGACTGCGGCTGTTACCGACTTGAATTTTAAGAAGGAGGCGATGGCGACCCTCCTGCGTCTGCGGGACACTGGCCAATGCGGTGAAGGTGCAGTGATTAAACGATGTTTCGCCCTGGGCAACCATACGTGGCGAAACATTGTTTAATCATTTCACCTTTTCGCTTTGATCCTTTGTGTGTTCCTTGTGGGATGCTCATCCAAGTTTGAATTTTCGTTTTTTCCACCCAAGATCTTTTGTTTTTGGATTCTTTTTGGTTGGAGTAACTGATTTGGAGATTTTTTAACATCATTAGTTATAACAATATACAAAGATTCTTATTAACAAAACTATAAATCTTAAACATAGCATAGTTTATATATTAATAAAGAGATAAACATACACATAGATGATAAAAGAAAAACGTTTTCAATTTAGCATATGTTGTGAAAAAGTAATGACTGCATCTAGTAAAAAATAAATACATACAGTACTATACTACCTACCTAGATATTAACTTAACTGCAATTTGAATAGCTTAATAATAATAATAATTAAAATATAGAAAAAGGCACCTTATGAAACAATCACAGGTTAAGTCGAAGTAAAACATTCTAAGGAATATATAGTTATAAAAATGGAAAATCCTTATATTTATATAAAAAAGTTACAGATTGGAAAATTTAAAATCAATCTTATTGTAGTAAAAATAAAACAGTATTAAAAATAAAAAATAAAATATTGGAAACAAATAAGTAATTGAAGAAGTATTATATTAAAAAAAATCACATTCCTAAGTCACAATAAAATATTCCACTAGTCCTCCGAAATTTCCTTAAATTTGGTTACTGATTTGAAAAATTTGGCTTGGATATATGAGTTGCGCCTCTTTAATAGAAGGTGCATCTGTTGCTTCAAGCGAATTTCTAAAGTTTTTCCATTGATCGTTTCCTAATGAATAAAATCTTCTTTTTAGACTATGGAGTCAAACCACGAGAATTCAAAGAGCGTCAGGGCTTCAATCGCAGGCGAGGAGCCATGCGACGTCGAGTACATCAAGTCAATGGTCACAAGTTCATGGCCACATTCCTTAGACAGCCGACTTTCTGTTCACTATGCAAGGAATTTATTTGGTAAGAAAATATGGCAAATTTGTAAAGTTGCTTCTCAGCCATTCCATGACAACAGAGGTTACGTTTTGCATAGTTTTCTTATAAGCAAACTAGCCGGCCACCCGCTACTTCGTTCGTGTGTTTAAAATTGTAGATTCCTCCTCCTTATCCACCTTACTCTCCAGTTTCATGGCCTCAAACCTTTAGCCCCTTAAACCTTTCCATCTACTGGAGTATCCGCTTTGCCTGAAGTTTTTTCCCATTTTTTTCCCCAGAAATCCAAATAATGCAGCAAAATTCTTCCAGCAGTTCTTTTTGCAAAAGAAAAACACTTTCTTTCATTTCGGTTTTATAGGTAACCTTTTTTAAAACAGTTTAAAAATAGCAAAAGTAATAGAAGAAGCACTTTTCTCGAATCCGGACTTTATTTCCTTTAGTTTGATACCCAACAACCCATATTTTAACACATCAAAATTTTTATGAAATATGGGGGATAATCCCTCCTATTAATAGGGGGTTGGTAGAAAAACGCTGAAACACGTGTCCATCTATTTTATTAGTTGAGTCTCTAATACCAATTTCTAAACCTCTGTGACTTTTTTTTTAACCCCTTCGAAATCGAATTACCCCTATTTTTCCACCCCCAGTTGAAATTTCGAAAAACGCCAAAACAAGTGTTTACTTATTTTGTTAGTAGAATCTACATACCAATTGTCAGATCTTTGCGGCTTTTCGTTTCCGAGATATAGAAAACCTCTTTAAAATTTCAACCCCTATTTTTACCCCCTTTGGAATAAAATTTTCGAAAATCCTTTCTTAGCGAGCGGCTACGTCACAAACGAAATATATCATTAAATTTATTTGCCGTTCTTTTATTAGTATAGATTTAAATATAGGTAGCGTCGTTAACCAAATAAAAATATTAGGAGCATTGTGAATTTGCACAACGGAGGTTACCCAAGCAGCTCATTTTGTATTTTTCCTATTAATGAAGGGAACAGTATTTATTGAGATGTGATCTGAAATAGCAAGGAATAAAAAGTCTTTATTTAGGTTTCACAAAATGCAGGCTTTATGATTTAATAATAAACTAAATAGTGCACAACACAGAGGTTACACAATGGAGGTTACAAAATTTTCTTTAAAATGTGATACACATGTTATACACTTTTTATTGAAATCCTTATTTTTTATTAATTCACAGCACGCGACAAGCTTCGACGATAGAAATAAAAATTTATGATGATGCGTGTAAAGCAAACGCAAATATCAATTTTCGACCTCTTAAAATGAATTGTTTTTTTATGGTTTTTCCGTTGCCAATCTTAATTTTTTGCTTATTTTGGCCAAATATGCAAACTAAAAGAACTTGTATGAGTTAAATAATTAAGAAGCGGTGTTGTTTGTGAATAATATATAAACTTAACACTACACCATATTGAGTTTTTATGTGAAATAAATTAAATAACCAGGGAATGACTGCTTATTTTATATTGTGTTTTTTGGGTAGGTATGTAATTTTATCTGAAGTATGTGCTCACTAAATTATAGAATTTTAGATGATATGATTTTATACAGGTTTTTATAATATTTTATTTTCTATCACCCTTTTTAACACAGCTTATTTTGTATTGTGTTTTTTGGGTAGGTATGTAATTTTATCTGAAGTATGTGATCACTAAATTATAGAATTTTAGATGATGAAAACTTATATGATATTGTATCAACAAAATTACCCGCAGTAAGTTCAGGAACCTTTTTTCCAAATGTCATTTGCTTAGATATTCTTTATTACACCATATTTGTAAAGGTCTCAACCTTATTTTAGTAGATATAATACAGAATTTAATGCCCCTTATTGAAATACTCAAATCTTATTTATTTCTTTTCTTGTTTCTCTGAAGCTTAATCAAAATAAATAAAAACTTTTCTCTTAAATTTGATCAACCATTTGAAAACCTGAAATTAGAACCATATTTAACTTTATAAAATTGTTTTTAGATTTATATTTTTATAAAAACACATCTATTATTTTACAACTTTCATCATTTTACTATTACTTTTTTACTTTCATTTCAGAACGTTTAAAATGTTCGATCGTCTATTTTTTAGTACTTTCCACCTTCTGTCTTCATACTAATTGATGAGATTATTGTAATCTTCTACTGTATTCTTACAGAAAGGCAACTTTTCCTATTTAAAAATTAAATTATTCTTAACAAAATTTTTTAAATTCCTATATAAATGATTCAGCCAATTAAAACTTCATTTACCTGAAGGAATCATTAAGTAAATGCCTTAAACTTAAGTAGCTGGTAATTAGCTATATTTGATGACAATAAATAATGCACTTTTTACATAACAAGAAATTTTAATACCAAGGAATAAATGAAAACAAAATTGCTTCGTTTATTTGGGGTAAAAAGTGGAAGAAGATTAAAAACAAGACCTTGTGACAATGACAAAAACTGATTAACAAAGCAGTACAGCGCGAGAACTGAAAATCAACCGCACACAAAAAAAAAAACACAATAAAAACCCTCAGGAATTTTTCGTCTTTCTACTGTCAAAAATTTGACCACTACATACAAGTGAAGCAGAGAAGTTTGTATTCCGTACGTTGGGCAATAGTTTTTGCGGAGACGTTGAGATGAACAGTATAGAAAATGATTTTATATTTGTTATTTTTCAAAGTGAAAACATTAAAATAATTTGGTACTTTGGGATTATTCGACACATATACCTATATTATTTTTGCTATCGGTCTCTAGTTTCAGATTTTACTTGTTTGCCACTTGTCAATTATGGCTTATACATAGCAGGGGCTAAATAAACTGAAACTACATTCCAATGGCGGAAATTTCCACGAGGGGGGGGGGAGGTATCCCCTTCGCTCTATAATACATAAGACTAATGTACTTCTAAACATACAAAAACGCATATGATTTGATTTTTCCTTTTATCATATGGAACGAAAATTATCATAAAGAACGAAAAACGGGAAAGTCCCGCTTAGACGCAGATTATAGTCTGCGAACGTCATGAACAAAACGCAAACGACCAACATATTCCTTGTATGATTAGCTCTTTAAATTGCACTGGGATATTTTTTTGTTTTTTGACTAAAACGTTTGGGTTCCAATAGCTCTAACAGTGGTGCTTTTGTTTTACAGGGGTATAGGCAAGCAAGGCTATCAATGTCAAGGTACGATTTTGTCTAATGCATGTTTTTTGTTGTTGTATTTTTTTTAATTTCTTCTGTCATATTTGCTAGAAAAAGTACCCGTGCGGTTATTATCATTGGAACACTAGTGATAAAATTTTTGTTTTTTTTTTAAATTTTGATCTTGGAAATGATGTTAAATCAAATGTATTAATCAATGCCATCAATAAATAGAATCGTAAAAATGTTATCACTAGTGCTATATTCTATTTAGCAGGAGGGTCATTTCAAATCAAATCAACCAGAGGTTTGACAGAACATCTCTCGATTTCGATAATTTTTTGAACATTATTCTACCCATAAAGGGAATGAAAAATCCCAAATTTTAAATTTTTTTGGCCATTACTTTTTTAAAATTAATTCTTTAAAATCAAAACAAAGTACCATTTTGCTCAAACATGTACCTAAGAATATCTCGATAACTATCTAAACTAGGACAGTGGTTTAAAGGTATTTTAAATACCTTTAGAATGATGTATCACATGATGTACTTTTTGTTAAAAATAAAAATGAAATTAAAAAAATTAAACTTTTAAAATGTGTTAAAAACCGCATTTTTTATTTAAAAACAAAATATTTTGTTTCTAGATATTTGGCCAAACTATTTACAAAATTTCAAGATGGAGACTTGATGGGTTCATCAAAAAAAATATTTTAAAAATTTTGAAAAAAAAATTACTTTAAAAATTTTAGTTCTCAAGATATTACTCTTTTTGTGTACCTGCATATTTGGTTAAAATTGACTTGTCTTTACTATTCGCTTGTTTTAAAGGTATTTTAATGAAGTAACACAATTTTTAAAAAAGTTTTTTTTGGTGAACTCATTAAGTCTCCCTCTTGAAATTTTGTAAATAGTTTGGCGAAATATCCAGAAACAATTTAATTGCAATTTCTTTTAAAAACAAAAAGTATATCATGTGATACATCATTCGAAAAGTATTTAAAATACCTTTAAAACGAGCTATAAACCACTGTCCAAGTTTATTTTATTTAAGTACATGTTTGATCAAAATTGGTAGTTTTTGTCATTTTCCAGAATTAATAAAACAAAAACTAATGGTCAAAAAAATTTCAAATTTGGGAATTTTCATCCCCTTTATAGGTAGAATAAATGTACCAAAAATTATCGAAATTGGGGAGATAGTCTGCCAAACCTCTCCTTTTTTTTTTGGTTGATTTCATATGAAATGACCTAGGACTATTCCACGAGCAGTAATCTCCTAGAGGAAGAAGGCACATAAAAATAGCGCAAAAAGTTATTACACTTGTTGGTCCTTTTTGTCCAAAGTTTTTATAAATTAAAAACACTCAAATCGGTAGTGGCTGCTGACGCTCTCGCTCAGGACCACGTTTATCTTAAGGGGCAGCGGCCAATTTTATAAATTACCCTAGCGAGTTAATCTTAAACCGCAAGGGCAACTGAGACGAGTAGCACGACCGTTTTCTACAAGCATGTCATATGAATTTAACAACAAAGTGACAGGAGTGGAATAGTCCATATTTCTTTTTTTCTGGTTATGGACCTTATCATCATTGCATGTTGGTTGCTGGTCTATAACAACTTCATAATAATCTCGAAAGAATAAATTAGTGTCTTAATTTTTTAATTCTACCTTATTTTTATTTTGTTGCAGCGACAAAAAATGCACTGGCATGGCTGATTTTTAGCTTTTTATTTGTAAGTTTTACTTATTTTCTTTGGCTTTTTTTCTGTCCTTTTTAGTATTTGCTTTAAAGCTAGTAAATACATTATTTTTTCACGCAGTTGGCTTTAGCAGCATATTTATGAAAATAAAACAGCTAGTAAGTAGCCCTTTTAGATAAAGGAAAAATTATTTTTTTTACATAGGTCCCAGCGAGAAACTCTTTAGAATTTGTATGATTATTATTCTATTTACTTAAAGTTTTTTACGTGTTGGTGGAGTTAAAAGCTTTTTCTTTTGGGATCAGTATTCCACTTATTGGACATCTGTCAGAACAGAACAATTCAAATCAAATCAAAAATAGCTTTATGGGTTTTTTAAGATCCAAAGAAATCTCATAAACAAAGCAAACTTAAATACTAATCCTTGCAAGTAAAAAGATATTGAGTTCTGTTGACACTACATTAGGCTTAACATTTCAAAATAAGAAGTAAAAAAAACAACAACAAATTATTAAGAAAAGATTTCAACAAAATTTACAACATATACCTATATTTCACTGCTAAAGCAAAACAAGATATAAAAATAGTTCATATAAAAAATTTTACTTAAGTTTTCTAAATTCAATGTCTCATCATAATATTCGTCACAACTATAGTATGGGTGATTCTGCAAGTAAGCTGTCACAGTTTTACGGATTTTTTTTGGCATCTTATTATTCGAATGTCCACTGGGAGATGATTATCCCTTTTTTTGCTCTTGTATATGACTGAATCCTTGATTAGGGTCTGCCTGGTGATGCGCTGGGGAGTATCGGTGCTATTGTCAACTGTACTATATTTTTTGTGTATAAGAGAAACTGACTCCAGTGGGGCTATTCTTGAATCGAGAGAAAATTTGCTCCCAGGCACTCAAATTCCAACCAATAGAATTATTACTTTCGATCAATATCGGGCAAAAGTGAGAGAAACCGATTTAAACCGAAGTTTTGGACCAATGAGATGCATAGTAGCGAGAGAGTTTGACTCTTTGGGAGCAAATTTTCTCTCGATTCAAGAATAGATCCCCAGGATAAAGATTGTTTGGTCCCAACCTGTTTATAATTCTAACTCCTCGCTTCTGAATCCTAAACACCGAATCAAAAGAGTGCCTGTGAACAGAATCTAGCTCGCGGCTCAAATAGAGCATAATAAACCATTTTGGCCTTCGCCAACTATTGTGTTATCGTCAGCAAAAACGTAAAATTTTCCTCTAATATTGATAAAGACAATATCACTGATGTAAAATAGGAAAAATATTGGTCCCAGAACAGAAGCCTGAGGAACGCCTCTTGAGATGTTAAGGCTAGTCGATTCTAGGTCATCCGTACTGACTACCTGAGTTCGGCCAATTTTGTAGGACATGGCCCACCTGAAAGCCACCGAATCACCGTCATTGATATCCCAGTACACCTCCTCCAGAAGAGCAAATATTGCATTATTTGTTCGCTTGTTGCGCTGGAACCTAAATTGTGATTCCTATAATCTGATATTTTTCCAAACGATCGCTTATTCTGATTTTGGCAAGCTTTTCTATTAGTTTTGATATAGATGACAGCAGCGCAATAGGGCGGAAATTAGATAGGTATTATCCCCTCCTTTATTTATTGGAATAATGATTGCTTTTGTTTAAATTCACAACTTTTATTTGTAAACCAATTTTTTAAAAGTAATTTTATTTTGTTCAAGTCATAGTGCACTTTTAATAAAAGTATCAATTATTTACATTTTTGATGTTTCAGTATCAGAAAAAAATATATCTTTCAACTTTTTTTGCTTTTTATAGAGTAACTGTCGATTCGGCAAAAAAATCATACGATAACAAAAAAGATGTGAATGAACAAGTTGTATCCATAATGGATACCATTTTAACCATAGGTTAAAAGGTTTTCCAGTTATGCACAAAAAACTACGAAATTGTCTTACCCCCCTAGACATCAAAATTTTACATTTTAATGAAAGTTTGAAAAGCAGGAGAAAGAACCTAAGCAGTTTTATAATATAAATAAAATTTCAATATTGTGTCAAATATGGCGGCTTACATTTGGCAGACACGCGATTTTGCACCAGTTTTTTAACAGAATCGAGAGTTACTCCATAAATAACAAAAAACAAAAACATCAAAAATGCAAATTCCGCACGCTCGTAGAAAAAATGTTGTACCTAACGCGTGCGGAAAAGTATAACTTTCCACACTTGTTAGGTAAATAACTATTGTTTTTATTATTTTGTTTTATTTCTGCCTTGCTCGAGAAACAGATTGGCGAGTTCTTAAGTGAAATAATACATTTTTAAAACTAAAAATGGATCATTGAGATCATTGAGACTTATTCAAGAATTTTTTTTGGAGAATCACCCAGAACCTAGTTTATCAACGATTCATAGGTTTGTGCAGAATTTTGAAAAGTTTGGTTGTGTGTGTAGCGCCAAGGAACAATAAAAAACCCACTGTTTTGAATCACGAAAATTGAAAGTTAACTAGCCACCAAATTGCCGAAGCAGTTGATACGTCTTCATCCACTGTCTTACGTGTATTGTAGGGGAACACTTATTATTCCAACTGCTAGGCAGTTGTTAGGTTGTTAGGTGTAAGATTTGGTGAAACATGGTTTCAACAAGATGGTTGTCCCGCTCACAATGTTGGCCTCGTTAGGGAATATCTGGATAATGTATTTCCTAGTCGGGTTATAAGTGCACGGGGCACTATTTTATGGCCAGCTCTATTACCGGATCTTTCTCCTAATCTGTGGAGTTATATCAAAAATAAAGTTTACAGGCATGAAAGGGCTAATAATTTGGAAGAACTTCGGATTAAAAAATCACCCCTAACATGCTTGGAAACGTTAGAAGGGGTTTTTATAATAGGCTCGTATATTGTCTAGCCGGAGCAAGGAGGACTTTTCGAACATTTGTTCTATTTTTTTTTGACTGGGAGAACTTTTTTGGTTTTTAGAATGTGTATTTTATTTTGAGAACTTGCTTTTATTTTGTTTTCCTTATTATTTTCATTCTAACACGTTGTTAGTGATAAATCTGAGCAGCTGAAAATAACACGCTCTAATTTATCAGTGACAAAAAAACAAGAAAATTACGTTATCAAAATTTGCGTATTTATTGACCACATTCCGCTTTCATCGACTACGCTCCACATCGCACCGTGGTTAGAAGCGTACTAAACGCAAGCCGCGAACGGCGAACGCAAGCGTGAGTGTTGCTTATTCCGCTGATAGATGTGCGGTGTCCCTGCGTGAACACTGGCAAATTGGAACTCCTTATGTTCGCAGTAGCCTGAAGCTCTGTATAAAAGATTTTAATTTTTCCTTTATCTAAAAGAAGAACTATAGTTAGTTCTTTATAAATATCCTACTAAAACCAACTGTGCTTATATTACATAGATAATTTTTTCTGGCTTTGATTTTCATTAAGAGGAAATTTTAATTTTTTTTGACTTAGAAAGAGAGCTTAAAAACATTTGTACTGACTTCCTCGTTTTGCTTATTTTTTAACGTTTCATGTATGTAAATAGAAGCTCTACCGATTTTATTCTTGAATTCTCTGAATAAAATACTATTGTAATTGTATCCAAGATATTTGTAATTTTGCTTGGAAAAATGATGTGCCTCTTTTATATTATATATCTTTTTTTTTTAGTATGCACCTTGGTTATTCATAAAAGATGCCATCGTCTAGTGCTGACAAAATGTCCAGGAATGCAAGAAGAGGTAGGTTTATTTAGTTTCCCAACAAAATAAAAAAAAATTCTTGGTGCCTGAGATCTAAGAACTGATTTTAGATATACTTAATGTGCTGATTCTAAAACTGGCAGCAGATTTTTTCTATCAGCTCTAGTTTTTGAGATAGAGATGAATTGAATTTAATTCTAATAAATGGCAAAAATAAATAAATCAATATCTCTTTAAAATTCAAAATAGAAATTTGGTATTCAAAACTAGGATCTAATTAGCCAAATATACCTGAAATTGTCCGTAAACAAATATTCCTAGACCTGGTTAACCCGCATTAGTTAATCCTATTAATTTTATTAGCTATATACCTGCTCAACCCCGACTAATTGGTTTTGGAAACATAGTACCTTTTGTCTACCTTTATCCTTCTCGACTTAGTATATTGTGTAGTTTTTGCAAATAAAGTTGTGTCATAATTTGTACATTTTTTTGTACAGGCGTAGTTGTGTAAACCATCCAGATGTTTTTTGTTATGTATGTGGCGAATACACTTTGAAAGAAAGTAGAAAAACTATTTTTGAATTTGTGAAAAGGTCTTATTCATTTGGGAGATCAAGATAAATCTTGGGCTCCACATGTGGTGTGTAAAACATGTGTTGAAAATTTGCGACAGTGGACAATTGGAAACAGAAAGTGCCTGAGATTTGGTGTACTAATGGTTTGGAGGGAACCACGTAACCATTATGATGACTGCTATTTTTTTCTCGTCCTGATCTAGATTCTGCAAGAAGACCTGTACCGCACTCTAAGGAAATACACATTCCAACCTTCAGCAGTCTTCCTGAAATCCCGGAAGATGATCCAGAAAAATCAACGTCTGATGAAGTTCAAAGAATGCAATCAGAAAACGACAGTGAATTTGAAGCAGATTTAACAACTCCTCAGTATTTTAATCAACAAGAGCTGAAAGATCTCGTGAGAGACCTATACCTCTCAAAGGAGTGTGCTGAATTACTTGCATCCATATTCAAAGAAAAGAACCTTCTTTATCCAGGCACTAATGTTACATTTTATCGTAAGCCTTTTTTCACTCAGGAAAATAAGCTGGTATTGTTGGGGCTTATGAAGCAGTTTGTGAAAGCGTTAGCTCGAGATGGAAATTGTTTTCGGTACTTGTCACGTAAGTTTCCTGGGATTAGCACGGAAAAACCAAAAGCTGGTATATTTGATGGTCCTCAAATAAGGCAACTTATTAAAGATCTACAGTTCACCACATCAATGAATGAGATTGAATCTTACTCTTCGGGTTCATTTGTTCAAGTAGTTAAAAATTTTCTTGGAAATCACAAAGCAGACAATTACATAGAATTAGTGGAAACTATGCTTTCAAATTTTCATATTGTCGGGTGTAACATGAGTATAAAAGTTCACTACCTCCACAGCCACTTAGATCGCTTTCCAGAAATTTAGGTGACTGTAGTGAAGAACAGGGAGAAAGATTCCATCATGATATTAAAACTATGGAAGATCGATATCAAGGACGATGGGATAGCCACGTGATGGTCGACTAATGTTGGAGCCTTCAGCGAGAATACACCAGTAAACTCCATGCTAGAAAGTCGTATAAAAGAAAATTTTTAGGTGATAGGGACTAATATGAGTGAATGTAATATGTTAAGCTACTTTTTATAATAAATATTTAATTATGTGTTTTTTTTTGTTACTGTCAATAGTCATAGTTATAACGTAAAATATATATAGAGGTTAAAAAAAAGTAAATAATTTCTCTTTTAAAAACTAGATCTGATAGACAAAATCTGATGGCTATTTCGGATTCTTCACCCAAAAATTACCCAGGAACAGTTAAAAAATCGACGGCACCAAAATGTGTGTTGGCTAGTTAAGATCACATTTAATAAGAGACTTTTTCACTAAAATGTCGTATTAACAAATGCGGATCGTTAGAAAAAGATGTTTGCTGATAAGCTTATGCAAACTACGTGCCTTGGGTAAACCGTCTTTTTGCTAATTATTTTATTTCTAAAAATTGACAAAAACAACTACAGAATATTTTAACTATAGAAACGACACACAACCTATTTAAGAAAGACAACTTCAATAAGGTTTGAGATTGTAAAAACAATTCCTATAAAAAAACTTAAGATATTATTACCCAAACTCCCACCCACAGCGAATTTTATATTAACAGATGTTGCATGCATGTTATTTATTAGGGTTAGAAAGGCACAGTTAGCGAAACCAGCGTTTTCAAGAAAAAAAAATACCAACAAAAACTTAAAATTCATGTTTTAAAATAATACATGCTCCTAGCCTCAAATTTTAAACCAAGGAGTATGTTTTATTTAAAAATATCTGATTGAGTTTAAAGCAAACGTATTTTTTTCCGGAAAAAGACTGATTTTTTAAACCTTAAATGGATTCCCTTGAATTTTTTGGCTCTAATGGGTGACTTTACCGTTATGACTTCGGGTAGGCTTGTTTAATACTTTTTGATATTGTCTAATTAAGCTAACTCACACCTGATTGAACGAATTTCAAATAATTTTGATTTTGTCGTCTGTGATAATTCAGCAGTTAATAAAAATCTCAAAATAGTTAAAGATTATCCAAATCGATATCGGGTATGTCAATAGCCAAATCGGCCGGTACGGGCGACGGAACCGCCCTGTGCTCTTCTTCGTCCGCCATCTTGCCTTCCTCGTACTGTTGTTGCAGGTACTCGATTATGTCCAGAAGAGATTCCTCGGAATCTTTCACCATTAAGGGCACTGGTTCCGGAGGTAGCAAGTCGGTTTTGTATTCTGTTATTTCGCGAGCGCGCCAAATGGGTACTAAAAGAAAATGTATTATGTGAATGTATTTGTTGCAATTGCAGAAAAAATGCGTACAAGAGATGTTTTGAGATCTTATGAAAAAAAGTCAAAAGTCATCTAACCTGAATTTCTATGTATGCAATTTCTCTGCAACTGAGTGTACTCTTGTTTTCACAAAAAAAACGTATACATGTGTTCTTCCCGGTTTTTCCTATCCCGCAAAATTTACATTTTCACTAGTTTAAATTAACTGGCGGTATGCGTCAAACTGATTTTGACAATAATTTTCAGTACAAATGCCGCAAATTATAACATTTACGAAAGGAAAAATTATCACTCGAGAAGACGGCTGGTCTATAAGGAGATAAAATGACGATAGTACGATGAAAACAGTGCTGGGTACAAAATAATTCGATGAATAGAAAACATGGATTAGGACGAAAGCCTGTAAGGCCTGAAAGGCTTATCGACCACCTCAGACAAAATTATTTCGCCACATCCGTTCAAGCATCTAATGTAACGATGTTCTCAGGTTCCTTATTAACTATTAATATAAGGATCAAACAATCTGAGATTTCCTGTCAAGTTGCTGCAAAAAAACTGGCCAGGCTTATTTTTGCACTAAATATGTTCTTCATGATGATGATTTTTGGGGGGTGATCTTCACAGCAGAAGAATTTTAGTGTGTCGTCCACCAAATTCTAGGTTTGATACAAAATACACCAATCAAATTAAGAAATCTGGACATTTTTCAGTGAATAAGTGGGGCTGGTTTAGCGCTAGAGGTTTGGGTATGTTTTGGCAAATCGATTCAACAGTCAAAAGTATGTTGAGATTCTTGAGGATGTTATGTTGCCCTCTGTGTTTTACGAAAACAACGACTTCGTTTACCAGTAGGACAATTGTCCCGTGCACACGGCTAATGTTGTTCGCCAGTGGTTTGAAAATAATAATATTGAAACTCTTATGTGACCATCCAACAGCCCTGATCTCAACCGAATAGAAAATACATGGGGGCGACTTGTCAAAATTATTTATCAGAGAAACTGGGACCACAAAAATGCTGAAGCGTTAAGCGATGCACTTTATCACGCATTGGAAGATTTTCAATGTCCAGGCGTTTGCAGAGTGTTATTGAAAAAGTAAGTGATATTGTTTAAGGGGCGATTTTTGCTATCATTAAACAATTAAACCGTGCTTTGCGTTGCTTAGTCGGTTATTTTTCTTAAAATTAAAGCATTTTTTTTGATTAGAGGCCCTTTTAGTTTATTTTATCAAAGTTTAGGACCGTCAAAATATGTGCTAAACGGTTTTCGTTATTTTTGCTCCTAGGATATTTATATTTGTTCATTGTCGTTGATAAAGGCGGCCTTTGAGGCGTCCTTCGATTTCGTATTCATAGGGGAGAGTTTCGATGGAATCCTGCCCATAAACGGTTCTGGTCCTATTCATAAATGTAACCAGCTCTGCTATTGGTCAAGTTTGATCATGTGATGTGATATAGTTGATTATTCTTTTTATTATTTATAAAGTTAGCACACAAAGTAAAGCAACACAGTAATTCTAAGTAAACAAATAGTGGAAGTCATTTTTGAAAAGCCGAGGAATCAAATCCTGAATAAATAGGGAGCTGGTGGGTTAACAATTCATGACCAATGAACTGGTCAAAAACGGTTATGATTCCAACTTCAAATTATAGAAAAGGGACGAAATAAAAAAGTCGTAATTTTAATAGATCACTATCTGTCTCTTTTGGTTGTATAATAAAAAAAAAGAGGATAAATTTGACATCTGTCAAAAACAAGCAGGAACTTTGTCAACCAAGACCAGGAGTTCTGCAATTACCTCCTGTGCACAAGCTTGGACTTTTTTGATAGCCGCCTGCGTTGCGTAGTTTCGAAGTCGTCGGATGTAAAGCTATATTACCTATTCCAATGGGATTTCCTAGTTCTTCAACGGGTTTTTGATCTTCGTCTAGCTTCATCTCTTCTGCGCCTACGTAATCAAAAGCGGGATCTCTAATGTTGACGTAAAAACCATGTTGCATGTATTTCGCGTCAAAGGCGAAACATCCTTTGCCTTTGGGGAGATTTTTTTCGAAAGAACCGTGGTACCTATAGGTTAAATAATTTATTAAAAGAGTTGTGGGCAAAAACTATGTTAACCCAATTTAAATCGAATGGTCTATGTTTGTTAGACCGGCAAACATTCTTAAAATTGTTTGCTGAGGTCTAACCATACAGATTGACTTTCTATTTCGGTATCGACCATCAATCAAGTTTTTATGGAAAACAATCAATGATTATGAGGAGAAATATTAACTCCTTTTTAGGAATGTCTTCAACGCTGCTCTATCTTTAATAGTTTCCAAGATATTTAGCTTTTTTATCATCGAACAAATTTTTCTACTGAAAGTCTGGTCATCGTATTTTTTATCAACGCCGTCATTGTCTGACATTTAAAATGTCAAAATCTAGAATATTTTTGTAATCAAACGATGTTGACATTAAAAAGACAGCAGTACCTTAAAATGTAGAATATTTTCCTCGTATTTAATTGCTTTTTAAATGATCTTCCTGAGTCCAATAACAACTTTTCCCAAGGGAAAGTTTATAAATTATCACATTGTTCCAAATTCAATCGGATCACTGTTTTGACAATGACAAAGATATTCAGCCGCCCTATTGAAGTTGGTCCGGAGAATTTGGAATGAACAGTAGCTTCTTTAAAACGAAAGTCCCGTAACAATAGGACAGTGAAATTAAGATATTTTGAGGAAATAATTTGCAGCGAGCTGGAAATCATTTTAATAACTTTATTCGGTCCTAAATGCGTATAATCTGAGTTTGCAACATCCCAGGTGGTGAGCTTTTTGTAGCCAAAAACCCGCTAAATGTTACTTTTTTTAGTTTTTTACTTGTAGCTGAAAAACGGTGCATCGGACGGAAAATGCTACTCTATTCAATAATGCATAGGAATAAATTCTGGCTGGTATAGCCGAAATCGAATGTAGGAAACAGGGAAAATTTTTCATTTCGGTGCAAAAGTACACTTCATTTTAAAAAAAAACTCACATGCATTTTTTCCTATGCCACAAAATTTAGCTTTCCATTAGTGTATACTATTATAAGGCACCACCAGCTTAGTATGCCTGACAGCTTAAAATTCAGTGTGACATCCTTAAAAATGCCACAGATATCAACATTTACAAAAGTTCAAATTATCACTCGAGTTATAGAAGACGGCTGGTCTATAAGAAGAGCGGTCACCCATTTTGGACTTGATAAAATGACGATAATGCGATGGAAAAAGCGCTGGATTAAAAATAATTCTACGGATAAGAAATATGGATCGGGACGACCAAAAGTAAGTTCTGAAGTGCAAGATGAGAGACTTATTGACCATCTCAGACAAAATCCTTTTTCAACGTCGGTTGAAGCAGCTAATGTAACATTATTTCCGGGTTCTTTAGCAACAGTAAATAGAAGGGTAACGAAATCAGAAGTCTCTTGTCGAGTTGCTGCAAAGAAGCCTTTTCTAACAAGAACAAAAACAGGTCAGAGTGATTTTTGCACTGAACAACGTTCTTCGTGATAATGACTTCTGGGAAAGGTGGTTTTCACTGACGAAAACATTTTTCAATCATCTTCAAGCAGCAGGAGAATTTTAGTTTATCGTCCACCAAATTCTAGATTTGAACCCGAATATACAAACCAAATTAAAAAAGCTGGACATTTTTTTTTGGTTTAGTACTAGAGGTTTGGGTTTTTTTTTGGAGAATCGAAAGAAGATTCAAAAACATGCTGCCATCTGTACAGGCTTTACATGAAAATAACGACTTCGTTTATCAGCAGGACAACTGTCCAGTACACACGGTTAATGTTGTTTGCCAATGGTTTCAGAATAATAATATAGAAACACTTCCTTGGCCACTTGGCCAGCCAACAGCCCTAACCTTAACCCAATGGAAAATATATTGGGTGAAATCGTTAAAATAATATACCAAAGGAATTGGAGACCACGAAATGCTAAAGAGTTAAGCGATGCTATTTATCGCGCATTGGATCAGCTTGTAATACAGAAAAATGGTGATTCTATTAAATACTAAGTTATTTAGTTTAGTCCTTTTTTAAGTTAAAATAACTAGTATTAAGTTTGCCATCGTTTTTGTCCTATTGGATCAGCTTGTAATACAGAAAAATGGTGATCCTATTAAATACTAAGTTATTTATTTTAGTCCTTTTTTAAGTTAAAATAATTAGTATTAAGTTTACCATCGTTTTTGTCCTAATCCAAGTTTCCTATTCGTCGAATTGTTTTTAATCCAGCGCTGTTTCCATCGTTTTATGGTTATTTTATCAACTCCAAAATGGATTACCGCCCTCTTTATAGAACAGCCTTCGTCCGTTACTCGAGTGATAATTTGAAATTGTTCAATAAAGACTACTAAAACATTATTTTTGCTGATTTTTTAGTATTATGCAAAATTTAATATAAGAATAAGGTTGCCTTTAATTTAAGTAAAAAAATATTTTCAGTTTTAGAGACCTTTTTTGAACAATATGACAAATTGTCGTACTTTTGAAGATTTTAGCTGGTAGTCCGTATATATTATACACTTTTAGAAAGGTCAATTTTGTGACTGCATGTATGCATTTTTTTTAATCAAGTGTACATTTTGCGACGTCGGTTAATCTGTTTCAACATTCGATTTTGGCTATCCCACTTAACCGAATTTGACGTTTTCGATGTCATTCAAAATTTGGTACTCTGCATTATTATAGAATGGCAGTTTCCGTCCGGCGCATCGTTTTCCAGCTACAAGCAAAAAACTAAAAAACGTGCAAAAATTTGGCGGCTTTTTGCCTACCAAAAGTTAAGCTCACCACCTGGGAGGGTGCAAATTCAGATAACACACATTTAGGACCAAATAGAGGTACTAAAATAATTCTCAGCTCGCTGGAAATTAATTCCTCAAAACGTTTTTTTTTTCGGCCTAATTTGACTGACCGAAAGTGTGTTTTTTTGGACTAATTTAATAACGTAGGTACTTTTGAGGCGAATCATTTTTACCCGAGTACCTGTAGTGTGGATAATTTAAAATTCCCGGCCCTTCCATCCTTCCATTTTTCCAAGTCCCATAGTGCGTGACATTGCAAGCCTTAAAAGTGTAGGTTCCCAAGCCATGTCGCTGTCCCCTCCACCAACAACCCTCGTAAGTGTCTCCGTTGATGTAGTAATATATTCCCTGTCCTAAGGAAAACAAAATCAGCCATAAAACTTTGTCAAACAGTTTTACTTATTATCTTAGCTTTATGTTTTGTCTTTTGCTCTAAATGATGCAAATTTGTGATTATTATCAAAGAAATTAAAATAAACTAGAACGCGCACTCCATATGTTAAAAACAAATTTTCCAAATCAATAACCAAATCTAAGGAAATTGCGGAGGACTGTTCATGGCAACATTGTAGAGCCGCGTTCTGATTGGTTCTAAAGTAATATATAAAATGTTGCGGTTTAATATGTGTTGTTTACCGTGAAAAGATAGTTCAGCACTTTTTTCACCTAACACACACTTATGCATTTTTATAAGTCTTATAACAAACATATATGAGTATAGTAAATAACAATTGCATAAAAAACAAAAAAAATCCCGTTGGATCGATCGGACCTAAGATGGCAAAACGTGTCACAATAATTCAATAACTTTTTTGGCCTGATTGTCCGATTGTAACCCTGGTTTCAAATAAAACAAAACATTATATTAAGTAAACTTTCTCATACATTTTAAACTGAACTTTTTCGGCACTACACCTACTTTATTAGAATAATGTCTTGTATTTATGCTACTTATTGCTATATTACATAATTATAATTTTCTTTGATTATTATACTGATTAAAACTTGTCTTGCTTACCATGTTTTAAGTCCTTTCTCCAATCACCAACATATTTTGATCCGTCAGGATATAAAAAAGTCCCTTTCGCGTATTTAAGACCTTTACGCCACATTCCGGTGTATCTTGCTCCGTTTTTGAAACAATACATACCTAGAAAGTTAAGATTTTTTTTTACTTCAAGCAACGCTGTCAAGTATAATCCGAATTGTAAAACTGTGGGTTTTATGGCTAATTCAAGAATCTATCGCCAAAATTGGCGACAATATGGCGGACATTTAAAAAATTGGATTTTTTTACTTCCCTGGAAAATTTTTATGTGCTTCTCGGTAAGTTTAACATACTTACAGAGAAGCAGATAATGCTTATGTATGTGCAATCGTCATCAGTATTCTTCGAATGCTCAGCTGAATACTGAAAACGTAGTGAAAAACTAAAAATAAAGACAATGGAAGTTCAAAACTCTAGTTTACTCTCATAATTGGCATTTGCTACAAAATATTCACCTTCTTAAATTTTTATCACGATATGTGTCAATTTTGACAGTGGATTATTTTTAGATCGATTTTGAGAAGTGTATGGTTCTTTACCAGATCTTACAGTGATGCACATAAAAATTAAAAAATATATAAGTAGTCATAGAGAATAGGGTAATGCCTTAGTCAATTCGAATTTTGTGGTGGACTTTTATAGGCTATCAAGAGTGTGTTTTTTTTATGAAACAGCCTATATATGTTGCTCGCGGTCGCTAAAAAAACTGTGAGTTCATCTGCACGCTAAAACGCTGATTATGTTTACCTTTTCCATGCCTCTTTCCATGGTAATATTCTCCTTCGTATATATCACCGTTCGGTAACAAAGCACTTCCCCAACCGTGTCTATCAAGCTGATCGTCTCTTCCTCCCTCGTATTCCCCATACGGATATCTAAAACCCATAAAAATTAAATTGACGAACAAATTTTTTTTATCCTTATATTACTCTTGATTTTTACTATGATCTATTTCTAAGAAGTGTTTTTAGGTATCATTCATACTCGTCCCAGTATTAGTCCCTTGATTAGTCTTTAATATTGTGTAACCGTGGTTGTGATTTTATATTTATAATAATTATTTTATTTTAGTGATTGCTCTAATTGTAATTGAGTTTTGTGCATATGGAACTGTATGGTTTTTAAATAAGTAACCAAAACCCAGCGAGTGTTGTCGGTTGTTGTGAGATTAGGCGAGAATGAAAACAATAACTCCTGTTGACAATCTCAGGAACCCAAATTTCGAAGGGAGCGAGCTAAGGTTCTTGATGGTTTGAAACATTTTGTTAATTATAAAATCTATACGTACCTTTACACGTTGACTTTATTATTTTCACTTTATTTTATGTTTTTGTTTTTAACTAAATGTGCTTCTTAAATTTGTATCATTTTATAACTAGTTTAACTTTAAACTAATCAATATTTACTTTATATAGTTTTGTTTGATTTTATTTTCAATATTGAAATTACTAAAATTCACTTAAAGGTCACTGAAGGAGTTAGTTTTCTTCCTTTAATATTACTTGAATAATATTTCTGATTAACAAATTATTGTTTTTCTTAATTCAGATTTTATTGGAAATAACTTAGACCAACACTGATAAACGGCTGTGAACGAATTAGTTTACCTCAACCGTTATTCAATTTGATTTAATTTAATAACAATCTATATGATTTCAATTCTTAAAGGGAATATGTTAAATTTTAAGTTTAAATAAAAATCAGAAGTTGTGGCAACGTAAGAGATTTTAATGTTAAATTTATGTAATGTAGAACAAATAAAATGAAATAAAAGAATTTATGAAATAGTGGTCAAGTACAAAACTTATTACTGAAAATTTTATAAACCCTAAAAAATGTGAAATCATAACAAAAGAAAACTATGTGACAATCAGATTTTCTGTCCTTAGCAAACAATACTCTTCTCGGTAAACATTCACCTCTGGAGTGAAAATGAGAAAAATTGCAAATCTTGGATTTTATTAGTGGGTAATAAAAACTCTTGTACAAAACGATGACTAATTCCCAAGTTCATTAAACGCGATTATTTAACATAGAAAATCAACCTTAAATTACTTAAAATTTAAATAAATTCTCCAGATAAAATTTACAGAATAAGATCCAAAATTATTCACAAATTACAGAAGATACCAATTATTTCTAGACTTAGAAGTGGCTTTATATTAAAAAAGAAGCAAAAGAAGTCATTTAAAAATTCCAAAAATTTATCTTGAATTTGACACAAACCGCGATATTTAAATTTAGACTTATCTCAGAGAAATCGAACTACCAATTAACTCGGAAATCTTAATTTTTGAAAAGCTTCTTCTAGGTTTTCGAAAGGCGTGTCTAGAAATTCCCCACCAAAAATTGTACAGCCTATTATAGTTACAACCAGCCAGCAATCGGACTTTAAAATAAAAAAGGAAAACATATCGTATCATTGAAGAAGAAAAATATACATATAAAAATATGAAATGCAGCTATAACTTCGTTTAGAAATTACTAAACGCATCACCCCTCCAATTTGCTTTAAGTATACAAAAAAAAAGAGGTGATCTCGTTTTGAAAGTGGAACAAAAGAAGTAATAAAACAATGGCAGTTGCAATTGAAAAATTAAATTACTCTATAAAATAATTACTTGACCACCAATTGACCAATATAATAAAAATTTAATTAAAGGCTTACCATACGTAAAAATGTATTTGCGCTCGTACACGCATGAGGTTGGGTCCGCATCTCTTATACGTCAAGGAAAAACCCAACCAAAAAACCTTGCGTTGTTGCCAAAAATCAAAAAACACTTACGTACTAATTACAAACTCATACTTAGAAACTAATAACATAGCTTGACGAACTTTTCATTTGCAAAATTTTATAAGAATATTTATTTAAAGTATTATTTAAACGCAAAAGTCAGAAACAAGAGTTCTTGCTGAAAATAATTAACAAACTTACAAACACAGATATCCGAACAAAAGAAAAACTCTTTGAAAATACTGAAAGACTTCCACTAGTTCATTAATTTACAAAATTGTTACACCTGTAAAGTAAAACCAATTTGACATGAACAAAAAGATACATACAGTTATGACATACCAAAATAATCAGAAAAGTGAACAGAATCAAAATTGAAGTTTTCTACGGAAAATTCTTAAGTATAACGAAAATTGTGAAAAACGGTTATTTTTCTACATCGAACAAAAAGGGCTTTGTTGTTTAACATGCGTTCCCATATTGAATTTCCTTTCTTTAAAGATACTAAACATTTGCAGTTGGGAAAATATTTATGGTTCTATAATGCCAACCCTTAGAAAATAAACACATAGAAATCTTTTGAAATTACGAAAACAAATCATGATTCTGCAATGACAAACGTTTATGACTTACACATTTCTCTTGAAAAAATAAAGCCGAAATTATTTTAAAATCAAAGATAATTGAAATAACGTAGAGTTCCACTTGTTACAATGGTATTAGTATTAGTTTTTCTTTTAGAACTAAGAAAAATCTACTGTTCATGCCCGTCTTGTACTTGTCTTAACTATCACTGAAAATATGTCATTTATTATTTTTTTTTACCTACTAGTAGGCCTTCTGCAAAGCTCATTTTCCAAATTAAAAAAAAATTAAAAAACTTTTCTTAGAACAAAGACTAAAGCTGGGTTTATACAGAAAAATAACGTATCATAAAATAAAATAGGAAATAACAAATAAAATCTGAAATAAGATGTATACAGGCAAATAACATAAAAATCTTCAAGGTACTGCCTTGATATAAACTCCAATAAATCGCAAGCAATGTTGTTTGGTCAAAAACTTGCCCGAACTGTGTGCAAGGATCAGATTAAAATATGTTTCAATAAGAAGAAGAATTAGGAATAGTACTTGATACTCAATTAGATTATGAACATCATATATCATTGTTAATTAAGAGGAGGTTTTCAAATCTAAAAATGTTATACAGCAATCCAGGGTATTTAAACAAAAGTACAAAAATTGTTCTTTGTGACTCACTGGTTTTATCACATCTAAACAACGGTGGTTCTATGACCAACGTATTCTCCAAAGCGAAGTACGATTGCAGTTATCACAAAATGCTTGCGTAAGATTGATTTGTGGACTTAGAAGGAAAATTTAATATTCCTCGTGAAAGAACTATTTTTTATAATGGGTCTTTTACTAATTCCATCGCCAAAACATATAATAAAATTCCTGATTCATATAAACAATCAAAAAGTATTGCCTTATTTAAAAATGCAATTAAAAAAGACTTACTTTCGGGTAGCATTAAAATTATGATCATTTATTATATTAATGTATCTGTAATTTATTTTTTTTTAGCACCTTTCCTTACAGTTATGTAAATTTTAATTTTATTTTTTTTTTGTTTTTTTATTTATTTATTTTTTTTTAATTTAAAGTAACATTTATAAGAAACTTTTTATTTTATTTTAATTATTAAAACCCAGCATGACTTGGTTTATATATTAGTTTTTAAGGGTAATATATCTTGCAGGCCTGAGTGGAGGAAGTTCGCTCTTCCTACTAAGCAATTAGTAGACTGTGGAAACGCTGACCTTTGTCAAATATTTGGTTGACTTATAGTTATAATTAAGAATTATGTGTATTTGAGTTGATTATGTGACAATAAAAACATTATTATTATTCTCATAAAATAATAAAGGTTGGACAACTTTTCATGTCTCATGTTATGTTATGTAAACTCTTTATTTCATTTTATGTTATGTCTTATCTTAGGTTATTTTTTGTGTAAACCCAGCTTAATACTAATACAAAGACAAAGCAAAAACACTGTACAATAAGGAACAATGGTTTTAACTTTCTTAATATATGTACTAATACCAGAATTAGAATAAAAGTAGGGACTAGGACGGTTATGAACGATACTTTAGTGTTATTTTTTTTCATTAGGCCCAATATTTGTTTACCTCTCTTTCCCCTCTCCGCCCTCTCCGGCTTCCTCTTCTGAGCGTTCGTCTTCATCGTCGGACATTTTCTAGTTTTTGTTCTCGTTTTCTATTATTTTTTTAAATAATTTGACAGTGCTATCTTGAAGTATCAAGTTAGACATCAGTCATAGATAGATGTCGGTTAGGGCCGGTTTCTCAGTAGAAAATTAGCATTTACTCTAGAAATATAACATTATAAAAAATATTAAAATGCAGGTTAAAATTAACTACAGGGTAACCAAGTTATCTCAGGTTAACCTAAGAAAATATTGAAAAACTGAGATTTTTAACTCGAGTTAATTTAACTCGCTGGTAACCAGCTATTGAGAAATCGGCTCTTGGATAATTTTGTAAATGTTTTAAGGCCGTTTTCAGTGATTTTTTCTTATGCGTCAATTAACTAAAACTCCCATTGACAACGTGTGAGACAGAGATGGCTATAGTTTTCCTCGTTTTCCCCCATGTTATTAATGAGATCTTTTGTTAATAGATACATGAATAAGTCGGTACCTGGATACATTAATTTTATAGATTAAGTCGTTCCTATTTTCATCTTAAAATTATATCAAATTCGTTTAAAACTTATTTGCACTAAGTCACAGCTTAGTTAAGTCGGGCAGCTCGTTAAAATTCGGCAAGGCAAGTCACATTCTAACGATTTAGCTAAGTCGCACATTTTGGAGCAATTGGAAATAAATGTAAAAATGTGCTTACTGTCCAATTGTATCAATACTTGTTTTAAATAGTATGTTTTCATATCGTACTCAATACGTATTGAAAAGTTTGTCTTCTTTTTTTCCATAGAGCATGTTCTCTGTTCCGACAAAGAACGTAATATATGAAAGAATAAGAGGCTTGCTCGATACGTATTAAATACAGTGTGAAAATAATGTTTGTATGCAATTTTTTAAAAACAAAAACACATTTTTTCGAAAAGATAAGTTATGAAATCAAAGGAGATCATGATGAGTTCAAACATTTTTCTTGCAACATTGTGACTGTCGTGCAGTGTAATATAATTCTAATTATATAATTTTTTTTTCAGAAAACACAAGCGAGCACCGGTTTCAATGTGAACCTACCCCATCGTTTCGTGGTGCACAACTACAAACGTTTCACGTTTTGTGACCACTGTGGCTCGTTGCTATATGGCCTCACTAGACAAGGTAACTTTGTTAGCATTTTACATTTTTTTCTCGGGGACTCCAGGTACTCAAATGCCCAGCACTAGTAAAAACTATGAAAGGCATAGTTAACAACGACATTTTTTAGTAGTGGCTTTTTATGGGATTGAGTTGAGTCGGCAACATTGCTTAATTTTTTTTTCCGTTTATAGTACTCCCAAATTCTTATAGTCTGGAGGAAATTAAAAAAGGTGAAAATGAGTGGTATGCTCTATATTAAGAATCCGGTTGATGCCAATTCGTCACCTCTGGGCATTTTGAAAAAGCAAACAAACTGGAGAAAAAAAAGATCTGAACTAAATATTGGCCGCCGGAATCCAAATCCAATATTATCTTTTTTCTGGGGGTACACCAATGTACGAGGGACTGATTTTATGGAAAAGATCGACCTACTAATATAGGCATGTGATACATCAATTCTGGGGTTTTTGAGTCCGCTGAATTGAAATCTGTAGTGGGGGAGGGGGGGGGGCATTTACTAAGTAAACAGTAAAACTGTTTATGTGGAGGCTTAATGAACAAGCTTTATTCAAGTTTTTTTACAGATTTCACCAGGTCTGCTTAACCCCATTGTAAAACTGATGACTTTTGGGCATAATCTACCATTTTAACTTCCTCAAATTATCTCCAAAATCTTTTTTTTAACCACAGATTTAGACTAAGTTTCCACATAAATGGTTTACACTATACTCCCACTCCCTCAAAATATCCATACCCAAAAACCCCAGAATTAATGTGCAAGGCAAGCCCAAATCAAGTTTTTGTAGTCTGCAGGATTTTTTTAGTTTCTTGGGTCGTATGTGTTTAAATTTCGATTTTTAAAATAGTAGATATTTGGGCACAATAGCCCCATGTGAGGCCGCAGTGCATGGTTCAGCCTTCGGTAGATTGCTAAACAACAGTTTTGAATACATACATACAATATGATGTGCCACACACCTATATTTTGTTTAGATATTTTTCTCCACATAAAAATGGCTGCCACCTGGGTTTTTTTCCAAATGCTCAATGGTGCCAGAGAGGCATAACCAAATCAGTACAAAAATTTCTTGTACCATTAATTTCCCACTTGATGCCAATATTCAATTCATTCTCGTCGCCTGCTTCTACATGACTTTCATCTACCTAACATTGCTACCGCCCCAGAAGAACTTGCTTTCGAAGATAGACTCTCCAGCAGCCAACAAATGTAACATTCCCGGTTGTCGCCGAGTCCCAGTCGATTTGTGGCACGGTTGCCATCTTAGGTCCGACTGATCCGACGGGTTTTTGTTTGTTTTTTGTGTTTTATGCAGTTGTTAAGACTTATAAAAATGCATAAGCAGTGTTTGTTAGGTGAAAAAAGTTCTGAAAAGTCGCCGGAAGTATCTTTTCGCGGTAAACAACATATCTCTATTAAACTGCCACATTTTAAATATTGCTTTAGAACCAATCAGAACGCGGCTCTACAATGTTGCCATGAACAGTCCTCCGCAATTTCCTTGGATTTGGCTACTGATTTGGAAAATTTGCTTTTAATATATGGAGTGCGCCTTCTAGTCTATTTTAATTTCTCTGGAGTGCACATCTTCTAGGTCACGTGCCTCCTCTTGTCTCCGTCTCCCATTTCGCCGAAATCTCACCAGCATCCTTTGTAGTAGTCCCCCTGCCCGAAAGAGCGGGACAATGTTTTGGGTCCCTTGTTGTCGTCTCCAGTATCCAAATTTGGTCTCGCTAATATCCCGGTCAACTGTGCCTGATCTACTTCGTATCATTGTTAATTTATGCACAACCTCAATATGGCGGCTGATATTTAACCACAGAAACTAAATCATTATCAGTGTCAACAAATTGGTCCGATTAAATTTGAAATAGAGTGAAAACCCAAAAAATTTAATATTTTTTATTCCATTGAACAATATCAATGTGTTAGTGGGAAATGTAATTATTTGTTTTGTATAGGTTTGCAGTGTCAAGAATGCTCCCTGAACGTCCACAAACGATGTCAAAAGAACGTGGCCAACAATTGCGGCATCAATACGAAGCAAATGGCCGAAATTTTGACAGCTATAGGTAATCCCGAGGAAACTAATCCGAGATTAGTGCTTGCCGCTCGCTTAAGTTCTTTGCTTGGTATGTTTTTTATAAATTTTTATTTGTATGCATCTTACCCTTTGAATATTGAACTTTATAGAAGGATAAGGGATTTGTTGACCATCTTTAAAAAATGGTTGCTATGTTAACCTAATAGATTAAATCGTTATCTAAAATGCCTCTGATATTTTTTACTTTTGTGTGTAGGTATTTATGCACGAAAAATGGGATAAGAGAGATAAGAAAGAGAAAGGTGAATACGACATGTGCGGTCCATGTAAGCAAAAATTAAAATAATATTAATAGTTACACTAAACGAAAACTGACTTGTTAGGACTGTAGAGTTGTGTAACTCACAGCCCAAGGAACATTTATTGTTTTTTAAAGGTTGTACCTACCTTTTTAAGTAGTGACAACTTTTTTGCAACTTTTATAAATAGTAAAATGTTACTTGGGAGTAACTGTGTGAGTAACTTAGAGTTTCGAAACTCCATTGTTTTTATTTTTTCGCAACGTGAATACTAACAAAAACTACGACTACCTAATCTTATATACTAGTATATGTTCAGTGAACCATGAAGTTTATACTTGGTTGGCTCCGCCCTTTCGCAGTTGAAATCTGTTCTGTACCTCCTAAAAGTATGGCTTTTCAAATATCCTTGATGGTGACGCTTTGTTGAGAAAATACATTATGGTTTCTCTGTATAAATTCGGTTTCTTTGAACTTCCGCTTGAATAGATTTTCGTCCTTGGCCCTTTCCATTCTATATGATGTTCATTGTCCCAGCAATGTTGAGCTTATTTTGATCCAGTTGTGTCCTCTTGTCGAGTTTTGCGTTTCTGTTCTGTAAGGCGAACTCCTATGGATCGGCTGATGCCTAGTATATGCAATTCTTGTATATCTTTTATAAAAATACCTTTGGTGTATGGAATTATAAGCGCCTTTCAGTATTTACGTCTGTCGTCCTTTGTGTTGGTGTAGTCTGAAGAGTTTTATTGATCGTGTAGTTGGAGACACCGTTCCTTCGGAGATCGGATCCAATTTTTGGCTTTTCTTTATTTAAAGCTTCTTCCGTATTGCAGATGTTGATGGCTTGATCTATGAGAGATTTTGCAATTACCAGTTTGGTTGACGTAGAGTGGATTGATTTGAAGTTTAGATATTGTCCAGTATGAGTTGGTTTGCGATATACAGAAGTGGTTATGGTTGATTTTTTTTTTTGGTGACTAGAACGTCGAGAAAAGGGAGTTGACAATTTTCTTCTTTTTCCAGAGTTAGTGTAATGCAGTTTCTTATGCTGTTGACATGATTGAAGAATTGTTCTAGTGTGTTGTGGTCCTTTTCCCAGATGATGAATATGTCGCCCATGTATCTTAGCCATAGTTTGGGTTTCTGACATGATGTCCACAGAGCTTCTTCTTCAAAGGATTCCATAAAGATATTGGCCACTACCGGCGAAAGTGGAGATCCCATTGTTAGACCATCTTCTTGTCAAAAATATCTGTCTTTTTCCTGGAAATAAGAGTTCTGCAGACAGCACTTCAATAAATTCATAATGGCATTGATTGGTAGATTGGTTCTGTCAATGATTTGGAGTGATTCTTTCAGTGGTACGTTAGTGTACAAACTTTCTCTAAGGAGTTCCACGAAGTGCTTTGAATTTTTGACAAGTGATGGTGACTCCTTGAAGAGGCTGGATGATTGGTAGAAGATATTTAGCAAGATTATAAGTCGGCGAATTGCGAGAACTAGCTATCGGTCGAAGTGGCATGTTTTCCTTATGAATTTTTTGCAGTCCATACATATGTCCAAATCATTGAACATAATCTACTCAAGGACAACCACCTCTCTGATAGAATCAATCTACCAATCAATGCCATTAATATCTTTATGGAATCCTTTGAAGAAGAAGCTCTGCGAACATCTTGGCAGAGACCCAAACTATGGCTCCAATACATTGACGATATATTATATACACTAGAACAATTCTTCCATCCCGTCAACAGCATAAGAAACTGCATCACATTAACACTGGAGAAAGACGAAAATTTTCAGCTCCCTTTTCTCAACATTCTAGTCATCAAAAAGAATTCAACCATAATCACTTGTGTGGATCGCAAACCAACTCATACTGGACAATATCTAAACTTCAAATCAACACACTCCACTTCAACAAAACTGGTACTTATAAAATTTCTCATAGAACGAGCCACCTACATCTGCAATACGGAAGAAGCTTTAAATAAAGAAAAGGCAAAAATTCGATCCGATCTCCGAAGGAACGGTTTCTCCAACTACACGAACTAGAAAACTCTGCGGACCACACCAACACAAAGGACGACAGAAGTAAATATTGAAAGGAAGGCGACGGCGATGCTTATAATTCCATATATCAAAGGAATCTCAGAAAAGATAAGAAGAATAGGCAACCAATACGATCTTCGAACTGTCTTCAAAACGACCACAACAATAAGAAGTCAATTAGCAAAAACTAAACCACAACGCCACGATTGAACACCAAGAACTGCATATACCAGGTACCATGCAAATGTGGGGATATCTACATGGGAGAAACCAGCCGACCCATGAAAGTTCGACTTACAGAACACAAACGCAAAACTCGACAAGGGGACACAACTGGATCAAAATAATATGGAATGGAAAGAGGAAAAGATGTATTTTCTTAACAAAGCGTCAACATTAAAGGATATTTGGAAACCCATACTTTTCGGAGGTAACAGATTTCAACTGCGAAAGGGCGAAGCCAACCAAGTGTAAACTTTATGGTTCACTGAACACAGGTTTTTTATGGTTCACTGAATACATACTAATATATAAGATTAGGTAGTCTTAGTTTTTTTGTTAGTATTCACCTGATGACGATTGCAGATACATAAGTTCGAAACTCTAACTTACTCTCAAGTTCAACATTGTCTACCACCTTCAAACAACATTAACTGTGTGTTGTATTTTTTGTTACAAAAAGGCTTTTCTTCTCAAAGTACTTGCCTTGTCTCAAAGTTCGCCGCACACCGGTGGTTTTTTGGAACGGGCGTGGAAAAGGTTTTTAACGAACCAACGAATGTATAGCTCCTATTTCTATTTTTTGTGTATAAATACCTAATTTTAGCAAAAGCCCAACCATTTTAATGCTTTTTTAAAAATTTAATTTGAGTTGCTTAATACATTTTTTTAAAAGAACCCTGCCATTTTCTTATGGGGAATGTATTGTCAAGGAGGACCCAACGAGAAATTTTCGTCATGGGCACACCCCCCAATCTGTACAGAGTGAGCCCGAAATAAGAGATAAAGTTAGGCAAATGGATTTTTACTAAAGTTCACCTTCGTTTACGAGAAAACTATGGGAATGGATGAAACTAATTTTTGCGGATGTGATTGAAAACATATAGGACTTATACACGTATATGTACATGTTAAGCCAAGACTTACGCCTGAAATTGCTTAAAATCCCTTACTTTGAAACTCGATTTTAACGTTTATAAAAGCTCGGAAACAAAAAAGAATTATTGTTACCCTGAAAAGGATTCCCTATAGTAATTTTATGAACTGTAAGCTTTTTTAACTAGTGCTTACAAAAAAACTAGCGATAAGGAATCTTTTTTTTATGGACTACAAACTACAAATAACAGTTTTAACTCATTGTATGTGTACAGAGTAAGTCAAGAAAAGCCGTTGATTTGAAACCTCATTTAAGATGAGGGGTGTTAAAGAATTATAATAATTTAACTATTAAACTTTTAATAAGAGGTAGTCAAAAACACTAAAAATTGAAGTTTTCAGATAATAAAATTACTACCTAGACTGTTTTTATGTATCAATAAAAATCTGTTTTGATTCGTTGCTTATTTAAAAAATTTTAAAAATTAAACCGAGTTTAACGCTAAGCGATTTTGAGCAATTTCAAACGTATTTTCTGGCTCAACCTCTTTATACAGCCTGTTCCAAATTCGATGATTACTATGGGGAACCTTTAAACGGTAGTAGATACGAAAAGGTTGAAAATAGGGCAAAGTTGCGCAATTTGATGTTTTGCTGAAAACTAAAAATAAGTTTACAAAATCCGGGTATTTCCGGAGATGTTTAATTTTTATTTTTCTGCGCCCTTATTCATAAATCTGTAAGAAAATGCGTAAAGTTTTTTACAGAGACTTTTTAAAGATCTGCCTACAGGCTCGCTTTTGAGATTGACATTTCAGTATGACAGGAACAGTAGATCATTTTTTCTTATGGACACATGTTTTTTTTCTCCTGCCGTTTGGTTCATAAAGGATGACAGATAATATTTTGCAATCCTTTTTTGACAAGTCAACTGACGTTTTGGGTTAATTGACCATCCTCAGCCTATATTTTATTTTTGCTTTTAACTTATTCAAGATATTTTTGAAACCTGTTCGCAGTACCTTTTTTGACATTTTAAAAATGACAGTATGTTTTTACTTTGTTTTTAATTTTAAAATCCTTGTTTATAAATACTACTTACGGACATAATCATATAACAGTTAAAATCTAAAAATATTATTTAAATTGTTGAAATTTTAATAAAGTAAGAAATATAGTTTAAGAATTAAAAACAAAGAAGAAAAGTATTTAATTTTAAAATATTAATCAGTTTTTATTAAGCGTTTTTTGACAGCTTTAAGAATAAGGGCGCAGAAAAATAAAAACTAAAAATGAAGATTTCGGATTTTCCGGAACTACCCGGAATTTGCAAACTTTTTTTTTAGTTTGGAGTAAAGCATCAAATTGAGCAACTTTGCCCCAGTTTAAATCTTTTCTCGTATCTCCTACCGTTTGGGACATCCCCATACTGAGCATCGAATTTGGAACACTCTTTATACGACATTTTGAGTTGAGGTAAAAAATGTTAGTTGTGATCCATAAAATGACAACAAAATAGTAAATGTTGCCTTGTTGGCAGTTATTTCGCTAGCTTTATTATTTTTTTGACGTACTGTGTACATAATCAAAAGTTTACTACATTTTATAAAATTACTTTGTGGAAATCCTTCTTAGGGCAACAAGACCGCTTTTAGGTTTCTGAGCTCCTATAAACGTCTAAATCCAGTTCCAAAATAGGGGATTTTGAGCAATTATTTTTATCCAACCCATAGCTTTCTTTTAAACGATGGTTAAGTTTAGTAAGAAACGGACATTTTACAACTTTACCCCTAATTTTTGTTTCACCCTGTACAGATTGGGGGAGTGCCATTTACAAAAATTGCTCTACAACATATTAGAATATAAAAAAAAAAATAGCCGAAACACTTTCCCCCTAAGAAAATGGTTCGTTGGTAACCAGGCTCCTTCTATAAAGACCAAGTTTCTAGATTTTTGGATTCCAGCCCGCCCAGCAAATATTTAACTTTAGAAATGCTTGTCTCTGTTACGTTGAGTTGATCCGATTTTGAATTTTTGATACAAAAAACTTTTAGGGGTTAAAGCACATGTTAAAGTTTTAAAAAAATATAATCGAAAAATATGTATTTTAAAAATTAAATAATAGACCTCATCAAAATATGGTCTTCACGTTTTACCTTCCTAGAGCTTTACTGAACTTAAGATTCAAGAAAAAAGTGTAGGGATAGAGATAAGTTGGGTAGTATCGGTAATACTTACTTAACATTTATAATGTTGCCTCAAAAATTAAAAAAAAAGACTTAAAAATTAATCTCAATTAAGCCATTTGAAATAATTTAATTAGTGCTATTTTATTTGTTAGTACTAAATACGTTTTACGTGACTGTTTAAGTTTCAGAGCTATTTAGGCACCAACAGATTAGTAAGTGACCAAGCTACAGATGTATTTATTTTTATTTTATTTTATGTTATATAGGGTGGCCCAAAAAATCTGGACTAGGGAATTTTTCTGTAACTTTTTTAATAGTTGGATTTTAAGGTTTATAGTTGAAAAACTTAAAAACTTTTCTTGAAGGTCCAAGGTCAATTTATTAATATTCTAATGCCCTGTTATTAGAAAATTTGATGCATGGAAAAGTTGCATAGTGAGAACAGGGCTTAATAGCGTTCAGACTATATAACTATGAGGTACTGCATCTTCTCATACACCTACTGTTATTGATATACAAAGAATTCCCATCTAAAACGAGCTAAGATAGTGAAGCCGAAATTGTACCGTGATCAGAGGACCCCATCGGACTGCGCAGGCTCCAGAATTATTAGGTGGGTATATGCGATTTCCGAAAAAAAACTCGCAATCAAGTTTGCCTCCTGAAAAAAATTTAGTGGCAAAGACTCTTCTGGGCGTGAGTCAATATCGCGTCGCGCATGTGCAGTAGACCGACCCCGATTTTTAAACTATTTTGTTTGTTTTTCAGAGTTATTATTGTTACACATTTTGCAATTCTTGAACCTTTAGTATCCATATAGTATATCATAGTTATAGTTTATTTTTTATATTGAGACTTCTCCATCCATTAAGGATCATAGCCCAGTTTAGCCAAGTTGTTGTAAAGTTAAAGACTAACACAAAATATCCATGCACCTAATCGGGATTCGAACTCAGAATCTTCCGTACGGCAGGCAGATACGCTACCCACTGCGCTACGAAGACCGGCCATTATATTACTTTTGACTTTTGCAAAGCAAGCAATACTCGCGTAGATTGCAGTATCAGTCCCTAAAATCTATTAGGATCTATCAAGGACATAGAGTAAAAAAGTATTTGATTTTTTTTTAGTTTTCAGTAATATTTTTTAATAGATTTTAGCGTTTAGCGTCAGAAAGGATATCGCTTTTGTCCCAAAGTCAAAGAAAGTACTCAGGGCTACTAAAAACAAATACATACTGTTGAGCGACCGCCATTGTGGATTTTTGCTAAATGTCATTTTTGACATTCAGCCTACAGTAACATTTCGGCTTTCTGAAAACATTTGAAACATTAAAATCCAATGAAAAATAAACAAGTTACAGAAAAATATAAACAGCCCGATTTTTTTTTATATATGTGCTTCCGCACTTTAGACAATATTATATTCATTGCTCGTAATAAAATAGATTTTATTGTTCATGTCTGAAAATGAATTTATTTATGTTATTTTGCATGTGTGTCATTGCCTAATTTAAGTTTTGATTTGATGTTGATATTTCTGTTTTTTGCACACTGTTTGGCTTTTACTGCAAAATTTTATAGATTATCTTGCCTCAAAATATCGCTTCTTCAAAAAGCTAATCCAAAAAAAAAGTGGTTGAAACTTATTGGATTACTTTTGGAGGTAATGAATTTCATAACTAGGTGGCACTTTTGTTATGTTTCTTTAGCAGCGGTGAAAAATGATTTAAAAAAAAAATATGGTCATTAAAGTCACTTTCTTCACAACTTTACCCAACTTTGAAATATCTATATCTAGGTATTGATAATAAAATTGTATAAAATAGTTTCCATTAAAGAATTTTGTAATTACTTTTTCGAGTGTTAAAAGGACATAATTTTAGTATTAGTCCAGGCAGTAGGGGTCTTTTGCTCGCAAAGGTGGGGAATAAACAATTTTGAAATATGTTATATACGGATGGACTAATAAAAAATCCAAGTTTTCGACCTGGGGGGGGGGGGCGGGCGCCGCTTGCGCCGCCATCTTGGATTATATGTGCAACAAACTCTTTTTTTTTAACTTCGTAACGGTTTACCCTACCGGAAAACATTCAATGGCAAAGTTGAGGAGAATAAAATTATCTACATTTTGTGTGTTTACACTTTTGTATACCTAACAGGTAAAAAGTTACATGAACACAAAGCGAAATTTCTAAAAAATAAATTTCGCAATTGTTTTTATTATATGGAAATTAGAGGCAAATGGTCTGTTTCCCATGACCATGACAGGTAAACCAGCCCCCGAGGCATTATTAAAAATTATTTCCTGCAACTGTTAGAAAGGGTGTGGAGGAGCATGTAGCTGTAGGAAAGCTGGATTAAATTGTTCGATTATGTGTAGTTTTTGTAATGGTAGGGAATGTGATAACGGCACTGTAGTTCATATCGACCTCGAGGACGAAGGCCAACAGTTTTTTGGTGTTGACTTCCCAGACGAAATCCAAGAAGAACAAAAATCGTCCCGGACCCTCAAAAAGAATCAAAATTTAAATACTTAATAATAATCGCAGATATTTGATATTATCTGAAGATGATCAGAGATTTATACTGAACGAATTATATACTGAAGAATTCACCGTCTCAAAATTCAAAGCGACTGGATGCCAAGAAGAGATTGTCAAGTAAATACCTATCAACAAATTGTGGATTGGGTATACTGGGGATACCACGCATGAAAAAATGCACCATTTACTCTATCTCATGGTGGCGCGGAAATGTGTAAAACATAATAAAATGAAATGTACAAATTTTCGTGGGTTATGGGAAAGGCAATGAAAAGACTACAATCAAATCTTTAGGACGTTTTGGATTCTTTATTATTAAATATTGCAAAAAACAAAATTATGTTTATAGGTTATGAGGATAAAATTACAAAATATTTTTTGTTTGTTTACTCACTTCAGACTCTAAACTGGTACTGCCATAATTTCTTAGTCATCAGAATGGTGTGTTGGCACATCATGAAAAAACTGTTTTTACGAATTGAGCTTAATTTTTTCACTTTTTTTATTGTTAACTTGCGTGTTAAATATATAGCAAATATTTTGTGGTTAGGAGTTTTTCTGCAGTCGTTCTTAAAAGCGATGTGCATACCTATTAACATAAAAGCACCTTTTTATTTTATACCAGTTTTAAGTTCCAAAATGAGAACAAAAACCGTTTAAAAAGACAAGCAAAAGTAAATAATTAATACCATACAAACATTTAATACAGTTATTTTTTTGTTTTGTTACATATTATAGCCTATGTTAACTTATACTATTAGATCACATATTGCATGAAATTGGTGTTTTTTTATTAAGCAATTACATTGATGTTTTTTAGAAGTTGTTGTTATTTTTTTATTATTTTATTTATTTAATTATTTTTTTCCTAAGTTAGCCAGAAACTTTTTTTTAAAATTAAAATAAATTAGTGAAGAACAAAAACAAAACTTGTTTGGAGATACATAGATAGTGAATTTATGATGGTCATATTCTGTATAGCTGTTATTTTTATTTTATTGGTAATTTTAATTTTTTATTTTTTTAATAGATATTATTAGTTTATTTGTTATTTTTGTAAGTTTGTAGTAAATTACTATATAAACCACTCAGTCCATCCGCATCAGTCTTTATATTAACTGTATCATTCATATTTATATGTATCATCTCACTTAAGCGACTTCTAAAGTAATTGTGTTCTGTATCACCTATTTTAGTTTCATTAAATTTAAAATGATGTCCCGTTTGAGAGTGATGTTTTGCAAGGGCTGTTTTTTCTTCATAGTAAGATCTGTCGTTATGTATTCCATTAACAAAAAAAGAAATCCCAATACCAATAACAATAAAGGAACTGGAATATTGCATTCAAGCTCAAAACATAACGATTGATGAGAAAGACAATCTAAGAGCACAAACCACAAATGTCATAACAAATTATTACACAAAAACTAACATTAAACAAAGTAGCCTCACATCAAAAATAAAATCAACAAAACATTTTTTAAAGAATAATCCAGATATCATGGTTAGCAAATCAGATAAGGGAAATTCCACTGTAGTTATGGATGCAAATGAATACCATAACAAGGTTACATTTAACTTTGCCACTAAACATTTTTTTGCATAACCAATTTGTTAGAATAATAAAGCTAAAAAAGGGGTTTTTACACATATAATCCAAGATGGCGGCGCGGCGCCCCCCCCCCCCCAAGGTCAAAAACTTGGATTTTTTATTAGAGTCTATCCGTCTATAACATATTTCAAAATCGTTTATTCCCCGCCTTTTTATACCCACTTACTGCAATATATGTAAATAATTGAAACATAAAACAGGATGTCAACGTTGATTTCCACGTCTGTATAAGTTCAGTTGGAAGGTCACTAAATCAATGAACGCTGGTCAATATTGTCACTGTTGTTTAATTTGTCCCAAAACTATTTTGTTGCACTTATGCCTTATGACACATTGTATTGAGAGAGTGCCGTTTTTATGGCATGCTTCGATTCTAAGTAAAATACTAAATACTGTGCTCATACAACATGGTTTGTTTTTAGGAATATCTCCAGATAGTAAGACTCCCAGAAAAAGCAAAATTCTGCCGGGATCGGGCAACGGCGGCCAAACAGATGAGGGCGAAAATTCTTCAAGTGGGAATGAGGCTGGCACAGATGAAAATTTATCCAAACTTATGCTGGATAAAATGCACATCGGTGGTAAGAATTTGTAAACATTTTTAGTTTTTATATTCTGATCAAAATGGAGCATGTTAAGCAGTTGTTACATGTGAGTGTTACGCACTTGTAGAAGATACAGGCGCACTGTGGGCCAGGATCCCATTGAAATGTTGAAAAATACCAAAATAGTCAATTTGTAGAGTAATAAATAATTTTTATCAATAATAGTGGAGAAGGCTTTGGAGTATTCTAAAACAGTTGAATCCCTGTAGTTGGTGGGTAGTCGTGAAGCGTGACCTTCGGTCACTAATCATAGCCAACACCGTTCTCAAGTAAAAAGCCAGTTAACTCATTTTCGTTTTAGTATCCTTTGGCCTATGATCGGTGTCATATTGACACCAAACTGACAGAAAATCCATGTTTTACTTGTCAAATGGCAGCCACAGTAGGCTAAAGGGCACTGAGGCAGTAGGAGTTAACTGGCTTTTTAGTTGAGTACCGTGTTGATCATAGCCTACCAATCAGCTGTTGATAGTGGTTTCTTCAGTCAATGTCAGTCAAATTATCTCTTTTTGGTTACCCAATATTATTGTCATGCTCATTGGCGTTTTATGAAAAATAAGAAGTCTGTCATATAATTAAGGACACTAGACATTTGCTTATAAGTGTGCTAATAATTTTTACATTATTTATTCTTTACTTTTTACCTATAGTTACCTATGTATTATTATAAAGAAACAGTTTAAAGTAGGTACAAAGTCAAAGGTTCAAAAAATTTCCGTTTCAATGTAGTTATAAAGTAAGTAATACTTTTTACCTATAGGTATATCTATGTATTATTATAAAGAAACAATTTAAGTAGGTAGGGATTTTAAAAATCTTTGTCTTTTAATCTAGTTATTAGTTATAAAGTAATTACATAGATAATAATAATCAACAACTAATTCTTCTGTCTGATTCTTCTTAATTGTACCGATAAACTTTTCCCGATTTCTCATCAAAACTCTTCATCGATGTTATGAAGTCGTTTGCTTTGAAATGCAACTCACACACCTATGAAAATAGAGATTAGAATTCTCTTAGTAGTTTCTACAAAATATGCGGCTGAATATTAATACAAATTTTCAACTCTATAGGAATGGATTTTGTTGTAATGTTTTAATTTTCATTGCTAAAAAAGAATAACCTATCTATAAGTATCATATAAAAATAAAAACTTACCCTAGAAGTTTTGCTCGGCACCAAATGTGGTCGCTCTATAGCATTGATCCATTTTCCACAGATATCGGGAACATTTGGAAAGCAAACACCGAAATCTTTGGCCCGTACCTATAATTGCCTTTGCAATCAATAATACAGCAAGCGTTCGGCATTTTTTAAACAAATTTTAAGAAAAGATGAACTTTGAAAAATGAAAAAGAATTTTGTTATTTTTTATTTTTCCGACGATTATGGTGAGAGCGTCATACGTACAGGTTAGAAACTTCTATCCACAGCTGATCTATTCTGACAACCGAGTTGGTAGGCTATAATTAGTGACCGAATGTCACGCATGAAGACGAGTAAACGTACTGCAAATTCAAACAAGTTTGTTGTTTACCTTGCGCCTATAGCAGTTTCTACAAAATACGCGCCTGAATATTAATACAAATTTTCAACTCTAACATATCTTGAGAGTTTTGCTATGGCAGAATTTCAAAAGGGTATGTTAGTTTTTTTAAATTTTTACTTAGATCTCATTTATCTTAAAAGATGCGCGAATAATTTTTATAAAAACAGAATTATCCAAAATTTATGTAGTCAAATTTGATTTCCTAAGTTTTTGTTGAAATATCTATAATATACGATTCCATTCGAGGAGACATGTTCTAAAGTATACATTATTTGTTAATTATGGGATAAATAAAACACAGTGGATTTGGCTTTTACTTGAAATATTTAATTTTCTTTTAATATAAGAACGCACGTGGAAGGTCTAACCGTAACTAACTACATATCAACACAGGACCCATAATCTTACACAACAGTTTTATTTCATTTCGGCATTAAGTGCCTTGGTGCTTTTTATATAAACATAAGCATTCTGAGCTAGCAGTAATTAATTGAAAAAGACGGAACATCGAATTGATTTTTGTCAATATTCCAACAGTATTTATGGCACGTTATCCTATTTTCTGAAAAAGTGCCAATTAGCTGCTACTGTTTGCTACTTTCTGAAAAAAAATCGTTTATGAATCACTAGTATCCTTTACCGATATTGCTAAAAATGTATATGGCTCAAGACTTTGGCGTTTTTTTAAAAAGCACATACAAAAAATTAGGCAGTTCCCATCCGCGCCACTTCCAACTTCGCCCCCGGGCCTGGATTTTGCGCTGTCAATGCCGCGCGTCTAAATTGAAGCTGATGTCAGATAGATTGTTTGATAGTTTTGTTTATAATGTGTTTGATAGTTTTGTTTATAATGTCAATTTTTCCCCAAGAATATCATGTCATTAAAAAATAAAATCATAAAAAAAATATTTGTATACAGGTACTTCAGTACTTCACCAATAATTTAAAAGATACCTACGCCACTGCCCATATCACTGACTTATTGAAATATACTTTATCACTATTTCCTCCTAATTACTTTCATGCAGGCACGTTTGGTGTGTACCTAAATGAGAAAAGTATGAGAAGAATGAAGAGAATACATTAAAAAGCAATATTTTATTTTATAAAATGATACCAAACTTATATTTATTATATATTTATTATATTTTCCTTTAAACTACATGTTTACTACTTTATTGAACTATTAGATCCTCCCCCCAACTCTCGCCCCCCATAGTAAAATCGCTGGTCAAATAACGTACATATACTTTCAAAAACCATTTTTACATTATAAAAATAAGTGCTTACATTTTAAAAGCACCCTTCTAGGTACGCGTCTGGTCAAACTTCAAAAAATGACAGATGCCTCTATCATTCAATTTTCTTGCGATTGAAACAAAAATTACAAAAATGGGTTAAAAGTATTTCTAGTTAATAAGGACAAATGAAATTACATGCATTTTCAGACATATTTCTTTGACGGCCCATATCTTCTATCGCAGACATACCATCTTCTAATTATAATTTGATTCTTACGCCCTTCCCCCCTCTACGGGGTCGTATAACCCATTTAAATGATTAACTGGTAGAAAATTGTTTAAAATTGCATGTTTAGGTATATTTTAAGATAATTTCTCAAAAAAAAGTAATTTGAGCATTTTGATAGTTTTTCAACATTTCAACGGGATCCTGGCCCACATTGAGGCGGCTAGAAGACATTCAAAAAAAGCCTACTTAGAGGTTTTTTTTAAAAATTTTAAAGACAGTGCTAAAGATGACGTTACATATTGGAAATGTGCAGAATTTCTTAGAACAAAGGATTTTTGGCAAGAAAATTTATTTCCGAATAAAATTCAGTTTAAACAGTTTCTTTTTGAAAAAATGGTATTTAAACAAATTTCCTCTCGAAAACATATTCTTTAAATAAAACTCCATTTAAAAATAATGCGACTAATATTTATTGACTTTGATTGTTTTTTAGAGGGTGAAGGCGGGGGAAAGCAAGAAATAGGACTAAACGATTTCCACTTCATTAAAGTGTTAGGCAAAGGCAGCTTTGGGAAAGTCATGTTGGCTGAAAAGAAAGGTAAGGCTACAGTACATAATAGGCGATTTCGGCAAGCTTTGGTACATGGTTTGGTAGCCTGTTTGGTCTGTCCAATGCTTACCAACCGATTTCGGAAACAAAAATGATGACGTCACCGTGACTCTGGTATCCTGTTTGGTATGTCAAATTGCATACCGTGGAATGGAGCACGGTTTTGTGGTTTGGTATTGTCTATTTTCGTTTTGTCCTGCTTTAGAAATGTAAACAATTAAGTTGGATTTAAAATTTTTGTTGTCTTCAGTTGTAATGGATTTAAACGACCGATACGGGTTAACTTTTTTTCTAAATGGAATATCGTTTACTTCGAAAACGCGCTGAATAATTTGCGCATAGGTTACTCAAAGGTGAATAAAGGTTGCCCAAGTAACATTTTAGGTTGCTACATAGTTTTATTATTTTTGAACTTTTTTATAAGGGGTTTATAGGGGTCGTGAATATTTATAACAATATTTATAAGAAAACTTCAACAGTTAATGTTTATAAAGGTAATGGAAAAACCAGACGAGCATTATTCTTCCAAAATTAGCAATCAGAATGTTCTAATTACTATATTTATAAAACTTTTGTCTTAGGTTTTATAATATAGCAAACAAAACATTTTAAAAAGCCTCCTTATAAAACTTTTGGTTTTTGAGTTTTATAATTTAGCAATCAAAACATTTTGACGACATTTCTTATAAAACTTTTAGTGTAACGTTGACAAGTTTTATAAGATCGTAATCAAAACCTTTTAAAAACTATTCTAATAAAACTTTTAGCTTAAAGTGGTTCAAATTTTATAAAATAGTTAGCAAAACATTTTAAAAACTCTTATAAAACTTTTGGTTTAAATTCATTTAAGTTTTATAAGATAGAAATAAAAACTTTTTAAAGATAATCACTAGTGTCCATAACTGCACAAGCTTTTATAAGATAGCAAGGAAAACTTTCTGAAGATTTACCCTAAGCTTTTCATGTGTAAGAGTTTTTTAAGTTGTTAGGTAGTACCCAAAACCTTTTCAATAATTTTGATATAAAACCTTCGCTTTAAAGAGAAAGCCAAAATCACATGGAATGCAGCAGACGCGCAAAAGGCCAAGTGCCCAATACATAAAGGCCTGAATATTTTTATATTGTTCGCGCGTGTGCACGATTTTAAAGCCATACATTTTATGGATTTTATTTTTTTTAAAAGATGAAGAAAAGATGCTGTCAAATATCAAAGAAAACATTTTGGTTAGTTAAAATGGCTAAGTGGCTACTAGAACTACAGTTTACCAAATAATTAATCATTATCGAGGGAGACCAGTATAATGGTAATCACAACTTCTTGGGATTCTATAAGGGTTTTTATAACCCTTATAAAATTTGACGTAAAATATCTGACTGCCAGCCATTTTCCTAAACTGGTTCATAATTCAAAAATTTTGTATTTTTGACTTTAACTTCCAAACAGTATAATAAGTTATGTAATAATAGTTGATTTATTAATCGTTCGACCTGCATTTTGTTATTTGTTCACTATTGTTTGAATTACAGGAACTTTAAGAAAACTAACCTTACTTTTTTCTCAATAAATTTGGTTAAAAATTCTTTAAATTACGGTTTTTTTCAAGCGCGTATGTTTTTAGAAGGCAGAAATAAATTCTACACGATAAAGACGACGTGGCTTATAGGATTTCTCGTAGAGAATCAATATAAACATCAATAAAATATTATAATAATATAACCCATAAATATTTGTCGAAATTATTATCCATCAAAAGTTTCGTCATTTCTGTAAACATTTTACTTGATGCATTTAGACAAAGATGAAATTATAAAAAACGCATGCATTGTAACTAAAGAAGGAAAGCAAATAACATATATATTATATGGTTAAATCAATAAGAGGCGGGGTCAAATTGGACGCGCTAAAACCCTCTGACAACCATTTGAAAACTACTTGTAGTTGGCTTGAGATTTTATAAAGGGTTAGAGAATGTTTTTAAAGATATTTTTTAAAACTAAAACTCATGAGAAAGTAGTAATGTATCCCTTTCTAAAAACTGACACTTAAGACGTATAAGGGGTTTATAAGATTCCTGAAAAGGTTTTAAAGAGAACCTAATACAGCTATTTGTTTTATTAAGTAGTTGCCAGAAGGTATTGATGGCCATTATAAAAAAATAAATGTTACTTGGGTGTGGAAAATTGTGTGATAGCCGCAGCAGCTTTTCTTTCAGGAATTTTTTAAATCTTTTTCAGCCATATAAACCACTTAAATAAATAGGAAAATAATCACAAAAAAGTTGGTTAAGGCTCGTTTCTCTCGGAAGAAAGTGGTATGTTACGTCATTACTATGACGTCACAGGTACCAATTGGTTAAACAAATGGTATACCAAGGAAAGCTTGCCGAAATCGCCTAATAAATAACACATTACTATTACCCAACTAACATTTAAGGTCAAACTTAAAATATACCTAGTGCAGTGCACAGTAGGTATATTTTAAATAAAGTTTGACCTTGAAACTACGACAAATTTTAGGGATTGTGCAAAACAAAAGGTAAATTTATGTCTTAACTCCACAGGTTTCAAAGGTTGATTGAAATAACAAGGCATAGTTTTGGGAACCCACAAAAGAGCCGAATTTACAAAAACCGAAACACAATTGAACAGAAAATAAAAGGTGCGAAACACCCAGAAAATAATAAATACGAATATAATTTTATAGAATTTTAATTTAGTTGATCCTTAAAAGACACGAATATAATTTAACCGATTATAATTTTCCCTAACCTTAAAATATCTAAAGTATCAAAATAATTGTCTAGAAACGAAAAACACCCGACCCACACATTGATAGAAAATAATATGCCCGATCCTTAAATGAGCAGAACCACAATCCAGCCGAATTGCTATTGGGCATGCGTCAAATTTAAATCTCTAGAGCGCCGTAGGCCCTGTATTGCGGCGTTGACAAGTTTCTATATTTGGAAGATGACACGGGGATTTTTTTTATTAAACGAGTTTATTTAACTTCACAGTTTCTGGCTGTCTAACTGTCTCTCCTACAATATTATGAAGAAATTTAAGGGGGTAGGGGGTGGTTGAAGAATGTAAAGGGTGTAAATTAATACAATATCACAACTTACTTCGACTCTTCCCTGCCGTAAGCCTGGCAACATAGCAATTGAATTCATAGCTATGCTATCGGTTCAAATCATTTTCGGCCAGATTGGGGTTCTTGAATTTTGTGGTTCGGCATTATTATTATTATTTTTTAACATTTTGTGTTTCTATAAAAATATGTTTAGTTTAATTTAATTCTATGCATATATTTTCTATCGATTTGATGTTCCCGTCATTTCATTTTCGAGACAATTTTTTCGGACCAATTATTTTCTTTTCTTTTAAACTCTGACAAATTATGTTTCTGCCAAATTTGGTTTTGGGTTTTTATAGGGACCCATAGTTTTTCAATTATGAAATGAATGAAACGACGCGACAAAGATAAAAAAAAAATAAAACAAATTTAAGGTCAATTACTATGGCCAAAACCATTTTAAAGATTTTGCCCTGCTGTGAAAAGACTTTAACCAACTTGTCAAATATCAAAAAGAACAAGTAAGATCAGTTCTTATCAAAATTGTCGTTTATTAAATCTAGACGAGAGAAAAACAAAATAGAAAAATCAGAATCTAATAGGATATGGCATTAAAACAAGAGATCAATCACCACAACTCACTCCAAGTCAACCGGATCCTAAGGTTGTATACAAGCGCTTTCTCTTAATGTTTGAACTTGGGCAGGGATACTTGCTTACTGTTCATTCCAAATTCTCCCGAACAATTTCAATATGGCGGTTTGCATTTTAACACAAAAATTAAATGTACCTATCATTCACAGTGAGTTATGTTGGGAATTTGGAACCTTTGGTTGCACTAAACTTTAACAATCATAACTTTGATTCACAGTGAGGTCGCGATTCTTCAAAAACGACAGAAAATCTCACCCGTCGCAATTCTGGAAAGTGGCCATTTTTAACATTGAAAAAAAACTGCGTTATTTTTTTAAAACCATTTTGTAAATTTAATATTTTAAAGATATTCCGCAGGACTAGTTTTACGGCGGAGCTAAATTGCTCACTTACGCGTACCAATAAAGGTCAAAAAGTGTCGAAAATTCTCACCAAAATTTGTATGACTTAACTGAACAGTGACAGCGACATATTCCATGGCTATTTATGGGTTTGTGTGTTAAAAGTTTTAAAGGTTTGTTTACACTTTACACACCAGCTTAATAAAATACATTTTCAAATAAAAACAAATTTACTGGAGCGGTGTTACGAAACTAAATTTTAAGAAATATTAGCAAATAAGTCCTGTCGAAAAATCAGTTAGTGTAAAATTGTGTTATTACAAATCGCGACCTGAGTGCCAAAAAATGATCGAATGAATTTGAAATGGAGTGTAGTTTAGCGTATAAACGCGGCGGAATTTTATTTTTATAAAAGAAAAAATACAACCTGCGCTGATGTATTATGTAACTTGGTAATATTATAGTGAAAAAAAAATGAGGAAATATTTATTAACTCGGCTATAAAATCATCTCAGGTTGACTTAGAGTGGATTGGTGTGAACTTTTATGCAAATGTCCGCTTTTTTTGCAGTTTTTCTCTTGTTACGTTTGATGATTGGAGTTTTTTAAACGGTCCATTGATAAATTGTGGGCGTTCTTAAAATAGAATAGTTATTATTGGTTTATACTACGGATATTGTAGCCCTTCATAGACCCTTTCTAATAAACTTCATAATTTGTGCACCTCCGACTGTGCCCCTTAGAATCCAAGATTTCTTTCTCGAAGAGGACTCCTTCTCCATGTTAGACTATCATAGATTTAACATCGCTACCGCCCCAACAGAACTTGGTTTAGAAGTTATTTCTCTCTACCCGAGTTATTAGATACATTTAGCTAGTTTTTAAACGCATCCATATACTTATACCTAACTCGTTCAAAACAAAGTCAAAATGCTATTGCCATTTTTCGAACGAGGCCCCATTTTTTTATGGAGGCGATGTTTGAATAGCTGACCGCAATCGATGCCTGCGTTATTGTGGTCGCAACGTTACGCCCATCCCGACATACGCAACGAGTGCAGTCAGCTGTTCTACTATCGCATCCACCATAAAATAGGGTCACGCTCAAAAAATGGCATAACCAAGTCAAAAATGCAGTGCCTTTTGGCTTTGTTTTGAACGTGTTAGGTATAAGTATACGGATACGTTTAAATAATAGCTAAATGTCCCTATTTTCACAGCCCGAAAGCGCAGATTACATCTTTTAGGCCACTTGCTACATCTAATTTGGTCGAAGTCTCAGCGATATCCCTCGTAGCAGTCCCAGTGCCAGAAAGCGCAGATCACATTTTTTGGCTCTCCTGCTGTAAAAATTTGAAGGGATCTCCTCGACATCCACCTTTGAGTCCCGCCAATTTTTCGGTCAACCGCGTTTGCGGTTCGGTTAGCTTCTGTTCTCGCGATAAAAACGATGTCCACTAGCCTTTACGCTGGCCTTCACAGATGCTGTTAATAAAAAAAAATCTTTTTATATTTTAGTGAAGGGGCTTGTGTAAGTCCGTGGGATTTTAAATGAAGAAGTTTTGTGACTGTGGAATTGATAGCTCTTTAGTCACACTACCAAGTGTTATCGGGTGTTTGGTTCGCATCCGTGTAGAAGGGGTTGATATGACGTCATATTTCAAGATGGCGGCCAAAAATCATAAAAAATACAAATTTTGCGACCGGGGAATGGTTATACTCGATTCCATATAATTCGTGGACGAGGATTCCAAAAAAAATCACTTTCAAGGTTATCCGACCTTAAATGACCTTGAAAATCGCAAAAAATTTTTTTTTTATTTTTTCTATTTTTTATATTTTATGTACCTCAAACTATTAGGCATGTATGGCAAATTCGATCCTTAGAGCTTGATGCAGTTTGAATCTTCATGACCTTGAAAAATACCCCAGCAAAAATAACATACTAAAGGGCGCTATTCATCAGCTATTAAAGCAAAGGGGACCAAATTTGGTAAGAAAGATAAAAATATCAAGTGGTGAGAAAGAAAGAGAAGTATCATAACTACATTTTATTTTATCCAGTTTCGTAAAAAAGCCAAAATGACAAAGTGCCCATCAATTTTTGTTTACTAATTGCCGCTTACTATGGAAAAAAAATAAGGGTATGTATGACCTTGATTGACTTTAAAAATACCATGTAAAATTAAAAAACAAGCTCTTTGTAGTGTTTTTTCCGATTTACCACTACCCAAAAACTTTTAAGTGTCAGTGATAAAATTAACATCTTAGCCATAAATAAACACTTCATTTTAAACCTCCCTACTATTTTTTTTTGATCTGGCGTCCCAGATGTTTATGCTATACCCCGTTAAATATGACCTATATGCCTCTCGTTTTTATTAAGTTTTGGAACTGTGAATTTTATGTTCTAATCACTTGTCTAGCCAACAAAGTCATTTATTAAAATTACCGATAAGAGAGTTACCAGAAGATAGATATACATTACCATATACTGCACCAGGTTTTTAGATGCCATTTTGCAAAGTGGCGGTCGAAAAATCATAAAAAATTCTAATTATGCCAGTAGGGCATGACTATACTTGTTTATTAACATTCATAATAAAATTCAAGGATAAGGATTTAACAGCTATTTATTCATACCTCCATGTGCCACTGGATGTTTTGTTCGCGTGCGTGTAGAAGGGCTTGATATAGATAAAAACGATAGGCATATAGGTCATTTTTACCGGGGTATAGCATAAACATCCCGAACGCCAGATAAAAAAAAATGGTAGGAGGTTTAAAATTAAGTGTTTATCTTTGGCTAAGATGTTAAATTCATCTCCGGCACTTAAAGTTTTTGCGTAGTGGTAAATTGGAAAAAACACTACAAAAAGCTTGTTTTTCACTTGTACATGGTATATTCAAGGTCAATCAAGATCGTGAGTCAATTTTAATTTAATAAGAATTGATGGCCACCTCGTCATTTTTGCTTTTTTACGAAACTGGATAAAATAAAATGTGGTTATAGGTCGACATATCGTCGCCTATATTGCTGTACTTGATCTTCTTATCTTTCTTACGAAATTTGGTCATCTTCTCTTTAATAGTTCATGAATAGCGCTCTTTAGTATGTTATTTTTGCAATATGTTAATTTTACTGGGGTATTTTTCAAGGTCATGAAGCTTCAAACTGCATCAAATTCTAAGGATCGAATTTGGCGTACATGTCTGATAGTTTGAGGTACATTTGAAATTGGTTTGATGAAACATCAAAAAATCTTGTTTTTAGCGATTTTCAAGGTCATTTAAGGTTGTACGACCTTGAAAATAAATTTTTTAAATTGTAGTCCTTGAATTATATAAAATCGAGTTTAACCATGACCCGGTTGCGAAAGTTGCATTTTTTATGATTTTTGGCCGCCATCCTGAAAGATGACGTCATATCAACCCCTTCTACATGGATGCGAACAAAACACCCAGTAACACTTGATAGTGTGACTAAAGAGCTATCAATCCAACATAGTTATAAAACTCCTTCATTCAAAATCCTTCGGGATAGAAATTATCGACATATGCCCCTACACTATTTCTTGGGTTCTCAATTTCTATTTTTTTATAGGTTGTCCAGACGAGGTCTACGCGGTCAAAGTTCTCAAGAAAGACGTCATCATTCAAGATGACGACGTCGATTGCACAATGACAGAAAAGCGAATTTTGACGCTGGCTGCTAAGCATCCGTTCTTGACCGCCCTGCATTCTTGTTTCCAAACCAGGGACCGACTGTTCTTCGTCATGGAGTACGTCAACGGGGGCGATTTGATGTTCCAAATACAGAGGGCTAAGAAGTTTGACGAGCCCCGTGCCAGGTAAGAACTAACATTTGACCAAGCCACAGGGTTCCTACTCTTCTGACTTATCATTTTACTATTGGTTTAATATGATTGAAAGGGTTAGCCTCTGGGTTAGCAAAAATTCCTATGTTTTATTTTCTTTTAGTGGGTAAGATTTAATAAAATATAATTTTTTAAATGTTACTAGTCTTTGAAGGGACAGCTAATGCTAAAGCAAATAGCGTGTTTTCGTTAGCAAGTGTTATAGGCAATAGATATTTCAAAAATTATATAGGCGATTTTTATTGTTTCCAAGACTATTACGATTGAAAACTATATAAAAAAAACAATAATAAGCAATAAAAGTAACACTCGTGGCATATCGGACAAAACCTTTTTGATTCTCACTTCATTACGACCACACCTCCAATGTCTAAAGGAGAATCCAGACCCCTACAGATCTGTTTCATCCTTATTAGGAATCATCAGGGAGTCATAGGATTGTACCTGGCAGTTGAAGCTACACAGGCAACCATGCACACCTCTCGAATTTAAAACAAAAAGTTCGTAATCCGCAGAGACGTGGTACCTGTGAGCGCCATCTGTCGAATTAACCGAGAAACAAAACATAAAAATTGAAAAATGCAGGAGACCGCTCACAGATACCATGTCTCCGCGGATTATGAACCTTTTGTTTTAAATTTGAGAGGTGTGCATGGTTGCCTGTGTAGCTTCAACTGCCAGGTACAATCCTATGACTCCCTGATGATTCCTAAGAAGGATGAAACAGGTCTGTAGGTGTCTGGATTCTCCATTAGACATTGGAGGCCTGGTTGCAATGAAGTGAGAAACAAGAACGCTTTGTCTGATATGCCACAAGTGTCACTTTTATTTACGGACACGAGATTCACTCGTTTGTTTTAATACTGAGCAATACAGAACAAAGAACAAGCTGAGTCATTACAGCGCGCTTGTTATCTCGTACCCCCAAAGGACCAGCGCAGGACGCTCGCACAATGCAAACACGCAAATTTTGTTGGCGGCCCTACACTATTTCAAACTAGACTTCTGATTGGTTTTTGAAAGGTGCAATGGCTGTCAGGAATTAACGCCTTTTGCACTGCTATAATTTTCTTGTACCCCATCATAGAAGTGTATCCCGGAAGAAAAATTTAATTATAAAATGTAATATACTAAAGAAAACACACTTATTTTGTAATTTCTTAAATGTTTTGGATTGTATTTCACACGTGAAATTATAAATGACAAATCTAAGCAATTAAAATATAGAACAGTTTTGATAGACATACACATAAACATTTCTGAGATTAGGTTATACTTTGGTTACAGTCGTCAGTAAATAACCTTTCTCAAAAACTCAATTTTCCAAAGGCAACCTTCAATGTTTTTAAAGTTTCTTAAACATACTTTTTGTTTTTGTTTGTAGATTTTACGCAGCCGAAGTAACCCTAGCCTTGCAGTTCCTGCACAGAAATGGCGTTGTATATAGAGATTTAAAATTAGACAACATTCTATTGGATGCGGAGGGCCACTGTAAGCTGGCCGACTTCGGCATGTGCAAGGAGGGTATTTATGATGGAGTCACGACCTCCACTTTTTGCGGTACTCCCGATTATATTGCTCCTGAAATATTACAGGTAATTATTAACGCTTTGTTAGTAAAATAAGTAAAGCTAAAGACAGAAATATCGCTATAAATCCCTAAACGCAATTGCCGCAAGTCTTCAGGCGTCAGTCCCAAACTGGTGTACTGGATGCCAATCACAGTCATGATTAAATAGTTTAGCATACGAAGAACTAACAAGCATTTAACCAGTTTGTCCAGGACGCTCTCGACGTGAGGGCCACTTATTTCACTGCCTTTTTTCACTGCATAAGTTATGTCAGTATTGGAGATAATTGCCAGATCTGGCACATTGCAAAGTGTTCATTATAGAACCTTACAGGAAGAGGGCCGGGAATCTCATAGAGCTGAGAGTACTACTGCACAGGGTGGGTGTAAGGAGGTACACCTAATCCAAACTCTGAATAGAAGACAACGAGACGGCCAGGCATTTACTATGCAAATATCCTCCGATTGGACGTCAGAGCCAGTTTGTATTTGCCAAGCCACAGATCGACTGGACGCTTATTTTTTTAATATCCGGGAGGACAACTTTACGTGAAGTGAGTAAAAGTTCCACAAAAATTGAAAAAGCCGTATTCTTCAAAAAAAATACAGTGAGAAGCAGCTCCCGGAAATTAAAATTTCTCCAACCCCTTGACAAGGAGCAAATGCGCTCCCCGAGAAATTGTGGTTGAATTTGAAATTGCCAAGTTTTTTCATAGTTTATTTTTTTTTAATGCATTTAATCTTTCCGATTGTCCAGATTTTTGAATTGACAAAAAACTTGTTCATTGCTTTAACGAAGGAGTTCGGCGTTATTTTATGAAATAATAAAGAAGTATGTGTCCGTTTATAAAAGTTATTTTACAGAGAAATAAAGTTCAATTAGTAAATAAAATATAATTAAGTTATTTTTAAAACAATTTTATTATTTATTTAGATTCGTTGCGACTCTGAAAAAAAAGCACAATAAACATGCGGCAACGTTGCAGTGAATCGTGTGTGCTTTCAAATGTTCAAGAATACAATTAATTTTTTTCGGGGAGGTGATCAATAATTTCCGGGAGGGTTTCCTCGATTGCTCCCTTCCCAGACATTTAAGAATAAGCATCCTGAAGATCTACATAATACTTCAACTAAACAAGTTGAGAGCTTCTTCAAGGGGCTAAGCATATTTTACTAAAGAGAAATCCTAAAAGTCAGCAACCATAAACCTGCTCATCAGTGTCCAGAAAACTACTGGCTAAAATAGCTTTGTTGGTTTAAAGAATAAGTGCAACGAGCGATTGGTTGTATTCCGGTTATAAAATCGATTTCTATTTTGCCTTTTAGGAGCTAGAATATGGTGCTAGTGTGGACTGGTGGGCCCTGGGCGTTCTGATGTACGAAATGATGGCCGGCCAGCCACCATTCGAGGCCGACAACGAGGATGACCTCTTTGAATCGATTCTGCACGATGACGTCTTGTATCCGGTTTGGCTTAGCAAGGAAGCGGTAAGTATAATGTTTATTTCAAATTTTTCGGACCAATTTCAATATGGCGGCTGACATTTAATCATAGAAACTAAATGAAACTGCCATTGGCATTTTGATTGTCAAAAAAGTGGTCCGATTCAATTTGCAATGAAGAAGTACATGCCCTTGAAACAACTTACTGTCTACGCTAATGACGTGAATAAAGAAGGAGTCAATGGCAGCCTATCTGAAATTGCGAGATTTGAAACATCTGGCGATTAAAGCATTAGCGTATCATGAGTTGCCAATAAGACCTGCAGCGAAGCCCGAGAGTTACGCCTTCTAAAAGCACACTACAGTTTCCCAAGCCATCATTACGGCAGCAAGAAGAGTTGAGTTCACCAGTAGGCAAGTGATCCTCATCGCGTAGTCTACAGATGTGCAATATCGAGTTGGGGGTCGTATTTATTCAAGGGAGTCTCTAGATTTCCTTGCCGAAGGCGGTTTTTGAGGCGTCCTTTGATTTGCTATTCCGTAACAGAAGGAGGCCTTCAGGAGACCTTGTGCGACTATGAACACTGTTTCTAATCTAACTTTAGAATTTCATAGGCCAATGTTTTCAGCGAGATTTCACCATAGTTTAGTAGTGGTGTTGCCAATGGTTTTTGTGTTATTCCACTTTTCTAAGCAGCTACGTACCGAGGTTTTTGATATCCTGAACACGTTCCTTTTTTGATCCTCTCCTACCAAAGAAGCCTGCATTTTCATTACCGGTCACGCGCGTATGCCACGACCCCCACGCAAGAGTTACCGTGTGGTTAACAAGGGTAAGAAGGGGTTGCAGTCGAGGTTGCAGGTGGCAAGAGCAGACAGTGTAGGCTCAACCACCGGGCTTATGTAAAATGTCTAGACTCCCATAGAACTATTATACGCCTTACCCAGGCCAAACTTGTAAGCAACATGAAATTGGATTAGCTCTTGCACACGCGCGAAAATTTATCAACGAGGGGTTTTGGCAACGCCATTTTTGTTGTTATTATAATTAAGTTAAAAGATGCGGCTTTGTAAAAAAGACGTGCTGTGTTTATAGAGAACATCAGATAACCAAAGAGGACTATCGATGACAGAAGGTCCAGACGTTGGTAGCTTTTTTGTTTTGGAAAGCTGCCGTTAAACATCAATGGGATCATGTTTCTTCCTTAGAGGGACAAATTTATATTTTTTTCTTTGAAAAAAATACAAAAATTCCCGATTTTTGAGAAAAGTCAAAATAAAAAAATCTTTCTGTCAAGCCACAACCATCAGCTGCCTTCGTGGCATGGGTGGGTCTTAGCCGATAACACTGGCGCGGTGCATGTGCAAAACGGCGTTACTAAGAGATAGAGAGAATAGAGAAAGGGAGATAAATAAGAGAGAAACTAGAGTTCAGTTCAGTTCTAGTTGATGGCGCTGTCCTTCTGTTATATAAAGACAATTTGCCAGCTCTCCTCTTATGGCTCCAGGGTAGTCTGGCACTAAGCCACCCAGAGTGAGTTGGTTTTTTTTTGGACAGTTGACTTTTTTTTTCTTTCTTCGCTTTCTTCTGTCTTATCTCCTGTTTGCTCTATCTTTCATTTTTTTTTCAAAACTTTTTTACTTTACAAGGGGGATCATTCATCAGGGTTCAAAGTGGTCAGGGAAAACCTGGAATTTGTATGTCAGTTTAAAGTGTGTCAGGGAAAAGTCAGTAAAAACTCAAAAATGACCTAAAAGTCAGGAAATAAGATACCCATAGTGTGCAACTGTTTATTATTATTTTAGAAATAAACCTGTTACATATTTAGTATCTTTCAATTCTCCCTCGTATGTCACTACGTTTGTCTGAGCTATATAAATTTTTGTCCGCAACAATGGGAATTTAAAAAACGTGCCTTTAATTCCGCCCTTATTGCACGGGCTCTTACCCTTATTTTAACCGACGTTCAGAGAAAAAGAGATGGGTAGAGTTTTTGTCTTTTTCGCACTTATCGAAGAGAGTTTTAGCCGAGTATAACAGTTATACTCGGGTTTTAGTAGAGGACGGATAAAAAATATTCGGTGCAAATAGCGGTTAGAGACTTTTTGCTTGTTATAATTAAAGTGCGTAGAAATTTTCTTGTTTTTTTTTGTCTGCTAGTGGAATAAATTAAAAAATGTCAGATAGAAAAACTAAACAAGTTGCTTGATTTTCGATACATAATGAATTCGATGTGAAAACATACTAAATTTTAGTATGGATGGGATTGATCCTGATGCGAAAGCTCCACCTGATGATCTAAACATAAAAACAAAGTTGAACTTTTGCAAAAAACGCCAAAAATTAAAAGGGCTTGATAAAAACATGACAACAAATGAGCACCAAAACCATGAAAAGAGTGATGACAAACAAAAATAATGAAGCTAGTACTTAAGGTACTAAAATTCTAATAATATTTGTGATACTCAGAAAAATGTATTTATGACATATTTTATTCTAAAACAAGACGTTGTAGTTGCCGATATATCGTAGTGCTTAAATACTGTATTTTCATAGAATTATTAAGGTATTACAACAGTGTTAAAAGTTTGACGAATGCGTTGGAAAAAAGTCACTTTTCTTGTATTTTATAGTTTGGTGAAGGAGGTGGTAACAGTTTTTTCAAATAATAACTTATCAGGGAAAAAATAGTGTACAGAGACTATGAAACCAAATTTGAAAAAGTGTAACATGGACAAAAATGTTAATTTTTTTTTTAAATGGTCAGGAATTTCAAAATTGAAAAACACTTGAACCCTGTTCATACCAAAAATTATTCCCTTCCTATTTCAATAGAAAAACACTTACAACTTCGAACATGCTGAAAGTATTGGAAGGGCGTATCTTTAACTAATAGCTTTATGCATAGAACCAAGATCAAGGATGTACTGTTCATTCAAAATTCTCCGGACCAATTTGAATAGGGATATTTTGGAATGCTTATTTGACACCTCATAGTGGTTGTGGTAATTACTGCGCCTGCGCAATAGCTGAACATCATTCCGTTGTGGTAGTGCTAATTAACCACTACCACTGTCGTAACATACGAATCCATTTCTTTGTGGTTGTGGTTGTTTTACTAGTTAATTTTGGAGAATTTTGGCACAATTATTTTTAAAAATAATTCCAGGTTCCAACATATAAAACTACATCATATATCTATTTTGTAAAATGAATCCCAATTTTGTGTTTTTTCGCATCTTTAAATTTTTCTACGAGTGACATTTTCTAATGTGTTCCAAAAACTGGTAAAACCGATGCGTGGTAGTAGTAGTAGTGGTTGTTAAACACTACCACAGCGGCTGTCAAAGTTGTCGAAATTTTAAGCCTTCCAAAATTTCCGTAATATGGCGCCTGAAATTTAAGCACAGAAACTGTCAATATTGTCAGTGTCAAAAAGTTCTCTTTTTCAGACATATAATCAGATGTAGAAATTATGTTTGGCAAGAAGTTTTAAAGAATTATGATTGCCCATCAGATGAAATACCCGACATAATCAAATAAACCTCGAAATAAACAACGTTGTCGATTGTCGAATTTGTTCTCAATAAAAACAGCAGGAAAACTGGTTACGATTTGTCAAAAAAGGCACGATTTTTTCCTGTGTTTCGACAGTAGAAACATAGCGTTACCGTAACTAAACAAAATTTAATAGCTTTATCTTAACGAATCTATTTTGCTAAATCGCTTGTTTTTTTTCAGGTTAGTATATTAAAAGGTTTTATGACAAAGAATCCTAGTCGACGTCTGGGTTGCCAAGTGAACCAGGGCTGCGAAAACGCCATTTTGGTTCATCCGTTCTTCAAGGATATCGATTGGTCGGCCTTGGAGCAACGAAAAGTCAAGGCGCCTTTCAGGCCAAGAATTGTAAGTTTAATTTTCTTTTTTCTGTTTAATCTTAGTTAAAACTACCCAAGGCTTGGTTAATTGGGAAACCATTGTTCCCAGAATTTTTATTTGGCACCCATAGTTAATAATATTATTTTTGGCTCAATAAGGAAAACTGCCATGTAAAAACTAGACAATTAAAGGAATTATTTTTTATTTAATAAGAAAATTAGGGGTGTTCGACTGTGCCAAGGAAAACAAGCTGCGTACGGTTTTCTCCTCGCGGAAAAGTCGAATTTTTGGCTAGGTATTTTGCGACGTATTTGGCCCTTCTTCAGGCCATGTGATGACTGAAGGGCGCACGTGAAGACACCCTGTCAGGCTTAAACGAATCAATATGAGTGACCATCTGCGACCTACCAACAAAAAAAATTGGAACGATTTTCTCGACTTATTAGGGACCCTTTGCACCTCTTATTTTTGCCAATTTCACTTTATCCCTTATTTGAAGCGTGTCCACTTGATAAGACATAACGATTTCCCTTACTAACCGATAAATTTTGAGGTTTCCTGCGGGAATTGATTTTCGAATGCAAGTATGTCCTGTATTCTTTTTAATTGTAAAGATAAGTGTTAATTTTTGTTTACTCATTTTCTTTGGCTAGAATTTCATAAGAAATGTACAACATTGATTTGCACTGGCAACTATGACAAGTGATTCCGATCTGTTTATCATAACTTCCCTTTTCTCTGCTGCGTTCTTGAGTTTTTAAAGATTAATAATAATTAAAATTCACCGTAAAAAACTAAATGAAAAATATTATTGGAAAAATTCTTTTTGTAAACCTGTATAATAATAAATACCGTATACAGTCGGTCATAAAAAAATCAAAGGCGGCGTGCAAAAACTAAAAATGCTGTCTTAAAAATAACGTGACGTTAGCAATGCGTTATTAAGCGATAAAGTTACCTAACGGGGATTTTTTATAAGAGGTGCAAAAGGTCTCTAATAAGATATTTTAAATGAAAAATATTATTGGACAAATTCTCTTTGTATATGTTGATAATAATTAATACCGTATAAGGTCTCTACAAAAAAATCAACGGCGGCGTGCAAAAACTAAAAATTCTGCCTTAAAAATAACGTGACGTTAACTACGTCACAACGCGTTATTAATCGATAAAGTCATCCAACGGGGATTTTCATAAAGGGCGGAAAAGGTCCCTATTGCTAAAAGAGCCCCATTAACGTTAAAATGTAGACTAGTGCACTAGACAGCAGTGCGGGGATTCTTGAAAGTGTGAGAAGGGAGTACTCGCCAAGGGAGTATCCATGTCCTCTTCTTACTTGTGTACTTGTGAACCACGCACAGTTTAAATGGAAACTGGATCTCGGTGGGATTTAAACGCCGTTTAAGTATGTTATTGGGACAGTCCCTGAGAGCATTTTGTCTCCTAGACACAGGTGTCGATATCTACAGGGTGAGCCAATAATAGCTGCCAAAGTTTGGGATGAGCTTATTATTATCATGCTTATGATGACAGATATTGGCAAAAAAGCCATCAATTCCCAATAAAATGACAACGCTGAATTTAACGTCTTTAACTTAACTTAACTGCTATGGGGAAAACCACTGGTGCGTTGACACATATTTACGAGTGGGGACTCGAACTATATTAAATTAACGTCGATGAACTTGTTCGAAAAACGTTAGTAGTGTTGACACCTGTCAAACCCTGTCAAAATAACGAATAAATAATTTATGAACAAAGCAAATACCTTTTTTCCCTCTGTTGATGATATGGAATCGAAAACCGTGAAAAAAAGTGACAGTTGTCTTAACTAACATTTACCTGATACGATAAATTGCAGTTTGACAGGGTTTGACATGTGTCAAAATTAATGATAGTTTTGAGTTTATCGACCTCAATTTAGTAGTAAATATGTGTCATCGCACCAGTGGTTTTCCCCATGACAGTTAACAGAACTGTCACTTTTTCTACGGTTTCCGGCTTAATGTCTTCAGCAATGTAAAAAAAGGTATCGACCTCAATTTAGTGTAGTTCGAGTCCCCTCTTCTTCTTCAGAGTAAAAAGAAGGTATTCGCTTTTCCAAAAACTTCAATTTCATTAATTATTTTTCCGCCATTTCGACAGGGTTTGACAGATGTCAAACAGACAGACATATTTTTAAATTCAGCGTTGTTATTTTAGTGTGAATTGATGCTTTTTTGCCGATATCGGTCATCATAAGCATAATAATAATAATAATAATAAGCTCATCACAAACTTTGGCAGCTTATTATTGGCTCACCCTCTAGATATCGGCACCTGTGTCTGAGACAAAATACTCTCAGGGACTGTCCTAATAACATACTTAACGGCGTTGAAATCCCACTGAGGTTCTTTCGGAGAGTACTCGCTGGTTTTGATTTCAAGAATCTCCGCACAGATCACAAAAATATGCAAAATTCTAAATCTCTTAATTTTTCGTTTCAACAGAGAAGCAGAAAAGACGTGACCAACTTCGACGCGGAATTCACCAGGGAAGACCCGGTGCTAACCCCCGTCAGCACCGAGGTGCTGCAGTCCATCAATCAGGAGGAGTTCCGTGGATTTTCGATCGTCAATCGAGATTACAATCCGGGCAGATTCGTATGTGAGTAATGAAAACAATCGCGAGGTGTTTGAGGTTAGGATCTTTAAACGAGTTTAACTACTGAGCAGAACCCGTGTTGCTTATAAATTAGTTAACCGTCTCTTCCAACGTTTGACCGTATGTTTAATAGACATATATGTATGTACCAAATCTGGCATTCCTCCGAGCGAGCGTGACTTCTTACATCATGGTCGCAATGTACATGCGCGAGTTTTTTGTCTTTTGCGGTGTTGCCGTTTAATAATTTCGTTTGGGTTTAAAGCGTTAAGTGAGGATATTTTTCTTTTTATTTCGTGACGATATATATTTTGTTTTGACAAAGAAATATATCAAAAATTAAGATACCCTACCGTTGGTTTATGTTTAGTAATGCTGAGCTTTATACTAGTTTATTATTAGATAAACCCGCAGGCAATACGGAAATTGGTTAGACCTGTGAACAAACCATCAAATTATAAACAATTATACTAAGTAAAGCACAATATTCTAAATATTTATTGACTTTTTAAAGACTTTTAATATTTAAATCTTGGAAAAAATCAAGTACTTCAAGAAACATTGCATTTCTTCAAGGTGTCTGAATGATCGTTGGTTGAATTTACTAGCCATTTACTGCGCACTTTACTGCGCACGAGATACAATATTATAATTTTCCTCAAATTGTAGATCTTTTATCGTTTTTTCGGATGCGACGTACATATATGAATCTATTAAATATAAAGGTTTAACTTAAACGATGTCGATCCTTCAAGCCTTTATTTTTGTTGAGAAATACTTTTTACCCATAAAAAATGGTAAAACTTATAAAGGCTTGGGTCGGCAAAATGTAAACCACGCGTTTTTTAGCCAATCAAAATGCATTTCGCAGTTTTTTAAGGCCTACGTGATCTCTTAAATGCATGCGGATTGGTAGAAAACGACTTACTCTCAATACTGTCGTATCTGTCAGCTGTTTTCTGAATATATAGAACGGAGATGTTTAGTAAATTTTATATCAGGTTATGAGTGAATAATTTTGTTACATACCCTATTTACACAGAGATTTATTTATAATGGTTGCAAAAACTGAAAAATATTTATTATAGATTTTATTTGGGCGGGGACGTTTTAAAAACGACCCGTTCTGTTGTATTGTATTATTACATACCTAAAGTATTTATTTGTTTGTGTCGAGAAATTTTGAGTAGAGGCAATTATTGAGTTTTATTTTTGTGGACAAGTTTATTAATTATTAAGAGTAAACAAAAATACAACAATAGCGTTTTAGATGCAGTAGTTTTAATTTTGTATTTTGTTTAATTTATTGCATTTTTTCGTAAAAGAATCTATTTTTGTGCAATATACAGGGTCTGAGTAAGGTCATTTCTCTTTAATTCCAGAAATATCCAGCGTGTAAACGGTACGACTGTAAATAATGAAAAGCGGGCGAGTTAAAATTTTAAAAAAAACTTTTATATATATAATAAATAACAAGAGAGTCAGAAGTCAATTTCAATTTTGGGCTCTACCTTTTGTTAACTTTCTGATCAGATGGATTCTTGAATTTTCTATTATAATTTTGAAATGTTTTTTTATATGTCCACCTCATATCACGCTTTAAAATATATACAGTCTTTGCCGTTTCGACTGTTTTTAAAATGTTTTAAAAACGATAAAAATGCTTATCCATTGCGCACAAAAAAGTATGTGTGTTTTTATAGTTTAAATAATAAATTGTTTCTTTTGTTGTTCTTTAATTGCTTAACATAATTATCCAGCTTTTTACTTTTAGCCCAAACAATAGGAAATTTAAAAAAGGACTTTTTTAGGCTGTTAAAGACAAAAACTTTAAAAGATATATATTAATACGGGTATTCGTACTTGAATTGCCTACATTACTTGAATTTATAATTTTAAACTGGCAGTAAGTAAAAGCTCTAGTCATTAAAAAAGTTGTATTTGTGGGGCCTATGTAAATAATAATATGTCTAAAGTAAGTGAAAAGATGTTAAAGAACTGAGGTTATAAAAAGGATTAAGAAAAAAAAGCATTTTAAACTGTTTTTTTATTAATTTAAGTGTTTTTCGTTGTGCCATATTGACTGCTTTTCTTTTGTAGTTTAAATTCATTTCAAGATATATTAGTTCTCAATATTTAATAATTTGGCATTTTAAAGATTTAAAATAATGTGTGAGTAATAAAAAAACGATATTTGTAAAACACAAGCAAAGGTGCTTTCGATATAATTCATCAAAATTACAGAAAAAGAGAGTCTACTTATAAAGAAATCACTTGCACTTCTTTTGTTTGTTTATAATTATTATCCAGTGTGTTTTTTGAATTTGTATTTTTTTAAAAGAAAGGTAGTCAAAAAAATTAGTTGAATTAGACACAAAATAATATAATATATTCTAACTAGGTAAGTGTATGTTTGTGCGTAGAAGAACTGCCAAAAAAATCTGTTATAATAGCACTGCGTTGCTTCATAGAAAACCTGATGTGTGCAAAAAAATCTAGGAGTAGTGTGTACTATTTTGTTATTTTACTGTATTTTATTTGAGATTTTATTATATTTTTTTGTCTTTAATCAGCTATACATTTTTGTATAGCTGTTTTTTCTTTAACTTTGGAAACAAAGAAATTTTTGTCTAGTAAATTTTAACAAATAAAAAATTACACAAAATTTAAATAATATTTTATTTTTTTTAATAGATAAATTTTTTAATTTATTTTGATGAGAATGGAAACTTCAATTTTTTTTTAAAAAATGCGTGTAAATTTCTTTCAAGAAATTCCTTAAAAATCTGTCCACTACTTCTTATAGGTTTAAAATAGGACATCGAATTTTTATAGGAAATTTTAGAAATTGTATTTTTATATAAAATTTTCTTAGTTGACTTTAAAATTTTGTCAAAAATTTATTCTGATGTGTACAACAAAAAAAATTGGAGATTCTGTTGCATATTTTTTTAAAAATAATGTTGTGATTGCAGTTGTGTGGGAAATGTGCACTACAAAGAAAAACAGTGCAAAGTGGCTCTTGAATGTAAACTCTTTTATGTAATTACTAGAAATTGTTAAAATAGATTTAAAATGTACATCAAAAATAAATTAAATTTTGCAAGCAAATATATTTTGCACGCAAATATATTTTGCACCTTACTTTTACATAAATTTTATTTTTCGTATTTTAATTAACTTATCGGGTACCTCGTATTCTTTTTAAAGCAGGGATCGTAAATATCATAATATTTACTGAAAATATCAAAGTATCGGATATTTACGATATATATCGGATATTTACGATATATATCGGATATTCACGATATATATCGGATATTTACCATATATATATGGGATATTTACGATATATATGGGATATTTACGATATATATCGGATATTTCAATTTTTGTCTTGGATCTGGGTAGAACTGTTTCCAGTTGGTATATCTTCATCATTGTTACAATTCTGAACATGTTTGGTCATTCTTTGAGGTATGCCTTGCATCCTTAAAACCACACTTCTTGCAAACTGAGCATTGGTTACTATTATTTTCTTTAGATTTGCAATGAAAATATGTCCATATCAGATTTTTCTCGCTGCATTTTGTTTCGATTACTAATTAAACGCGTATCTTCCCGAACATAGTCCACCTAACACAGTTACAATATGGTCAAGCACACAGACCACCATACTACCATAGTTACTGTGGTCAAGCAATATATGCAAGTTGTCTAATCAAGGGGAATTACCGTTTTAAAAAATCGCCGGTGGTTCCCGGGTTGCATATTTGTAAATCCGCTGTTGCCAGATTTAATTAAAAAATTTTTTTTGAGAAGTTGATATATATCCAAATATTGATATTTATTTAGAGATAAATATCGCAAAATATATCTGAGAGCCCTGTTTTAAAGACAATTTTTAAATTAATCAATACATTTAAAAAAACTGGAAAGTTTGAACATTGGAGCCATTTTGTGAGCTTAGCCAAGGTTGTTTTATATTTACCAAAGATTCTAATTTATTTATTTTTTTCATGATATATGTGTATATGTTTATAATATATATATAGTTTATGTATTATTTAAAATTGAGTAGTTAACTAAAAAATACAATTATAGGCATGCATTTAAAGGATTTTTAGTAAAGTCTGTAGAGGTTGTGCACGTCCGAAACCGATTTAAAAGTTTTGACAGTTATTAATAGCAGGATCGCAATTATTCAAAGTGACTTAATTTATTTTCTCCTTTATTTTCTTGAAAATTATATTTTTTAATCTGCAATAACTTTTTTACTACCTATTATTGAGATCAGGGTAAAGAAAATAATCGATGTCGTTGATTTCTCTCATAAATGACACTAGTGACAGTGTTTTAAATAAAAATTGGTGTATTTTATTAGTCTCACTAAAGACCAGTAGAAACAAATTTCCTCAAGTCATGTTATTAGTGTCATTTTCGGGGGAATGGGCTGCGTCGACCAATGGGATCTGTGCTTTTCAAGGAAATAATTATTTTCTCACTCATTTCAAGAATGGCGACACTGCACTTGAAGATAAAAAGCTACTTTAAAACCAGTTTTATTTAATTAATTTAGGGTTGCCACAATCCTTGAAAACCGGGAAATGCGGGTGGGTTCGGGAAATATCCGGGAAATTTGCTGGGAAACCTTAAATTTTTTAGATATTTTTGGTTGTTTAGTTGACATTTTCTTGTATAATTTAACTAACCCAAATTTTTGCCTGCGGAACGACCCTTCGATTTATAAGTAACAGAAAATATATTTACATAAAATATCAAATACTTTTTTAGTGAGCAATCGCAACGCTTTCCCCCTTTGCAGCTTACCAAGCCCAAAAGTTTCAAAAACAAATTGCCTTTGGCGCTATAACGTCATTAATTGTTACAATTTTAGTTAAATTTTAAACAGTTTTCATCAACAGCATTCAAATTTTTGTAAAAAATTTCAAATTTCTTTAAGGTTTTACCTGCGAAGCATGTATGACATATTATCCACACATATAGAACTAAGACTAGATCCCACTCCAACTCAGCGTCTCTTGGCAGCTAACCCAACTCAATTTTTAAAAAATAGGAGATAAAAATGTTTGCTATTGCAAACATTTTTATCAAATACAAGACAATTTTAGTTTAATTTTGAGCAATAATTTTGTCAACATCATTTAAAACGTGTACATTTTTTGTTGTGTATTAAAAAAAACGTTTGCACCATACTTATGACAGGGTTTTGGCAAGCAATCTAAAACTGAGACCATGAATTTTTCATAAACAACGCGAAAAAAACAAAATGTTTAAAGAATTTCTGCTTAACAACTTTGACATCAAGTGATTGTTAATACTTTCGTTTAATGTTGAGGACCTTTGGTCAACAATATTTAAAGTTATAAAAAAAGTGCAATTTTAGAAGTGTGTAAAAATTTTTTTCCTGGGGCGCAATTGAAACAAAATATAAATAATTTTTTTTTGTACACACTAATGTGAGATTGTTGATGACTTTTTTAAAAGAAGTCGGGAAAAACCGAAAAAAATCTCTGGAATTCTAACTAGGGACTCTTGTGGCAACCCTGTTAATTGATATGTTTCTGTCAAAGTTGAAAAAACTTGGTCTGCAATGGATGAAACATATAAAATTCTTCATCCCGTTATGCACTATTTGTTTTCTTTCTTTAGATTTTGAATTCGCTTTTTATGTTCATGGTACATAAATGTAGTAATAAAAAAATGTTTGTTATATGGTGGTTAAAAAAATAATTATTGGATTTCCTATAATTTTGGAGGATTCTTAAAAAAATTACATGTCTGAAAATAATATCCTAAATATTTTTCAGAATAAGTGTCAAAAATGACGTTTTAAAGAGAGTAACATTTTTCATTCCCCTTGAAACTTTCTGTGAGCCCCTGGTTCAAAAAATATATTTTTTTGGAGGTTTATCCAATACGAACATAAAAATGCATTTACTTAATTTTCTAAAAATGTCAAATTTTACTTTTAATGTCTAATGTATTGGCTTTTTTAAATGGTTCATTGAAATCGGTTGAAGTCTGTAAAATTATAGCCAAAGTAAAGACTTCATTTTACTTAATTTAAACAATACCTAGCAAAATATGACAAACATCATGCATTGTTAATTCTTCACCGATTTTCGCAACTGATACATTTTTGTTTCCGGGAAAAGTGCAGCTTTCAGTAAGAAAAATTATTTTTGTGCTATTTTTAAAAATTGTGCATTTTTTTACTTTTATATTTTTTATTGCTCCATTTTAAAGTTATGGGCAATTAAAAAAGTCTCATATTTGTGGACCACCTTATATATCCTAAAGCAATGCCGAGTAAAATAAAATACATCCAATTCTTTATATTTTCTAGCCTTACTGATGTTGAAATCTTTCAAGTCCTTTTGAAAAGTGCACAGCACGTTGAGGTTTCTTTAGCGTATGTCTTTCTAGACATTTATAATTCTTTAAATGCATTAGACAAGGTTTTTATTTCCAGAGTTCTTATAACTCTTGAAATTTTCGCCAGAATGTACCATAAATAAAAAGATAAAAAAGTTATCTTAGAAGTTATTACACTTTAGCCCAGGTAGCGAAATGTTTATGTAAAATTATGACAAATCAAACGCACAAGTTTTATTGGCAACAATTTGAAAGTTTCATGATTGTTTCAGAATATTTCGCTGTCTGGATATGTTCCCAATGCTTATGTTTCATAAATTTCGCAGATATTTTTAGGCATTGCTGCGCACGAAGTTTTTTATTTTAACAAAGGTTTCCTATTCTCGTAAATTGCTATAAAGAATATACATATACCGGGTGGGCCATAAAAACTGCTCTTGCAGGGAATTGAGCAAGACTTGGAGTAAAAATATTTTTTGTCCGCCATCTTAAAATCTAAGATAGCGGAAAGAAACAAACTTTACCCTTCAAAGAGACACGTTTATTCTTATGTTACGGAAAATTTTTGGATTTTTTTATGAATTCGTAAAAAAGCTCTGCACGCAGAACGAGGTGCGAATCATTAAAATCGGTTAAGTGGTTCCCCAAAAAAAATTAAAAAAATTCAATCAGTGTCCCATTTTCTCATAAATTCATTATTACTAAACGGATTTTGATGAAATAAAAAGCCTCATGGCGAAAATCGATTGTTCTTTAACCACTGCTATTGAAATCAGAATCAAACTTGACCCTTCAAAGAGGCTCGTTTATTCATATGTTCTGTAAACTTTTAAATATTTTTTTTAATTTGAACAAAAGTTCTGCCTTCGACACGCACAACGAGGTATAAATCATCAAAATCGGTTTGGTGGTTCTCCAAAAATTAATTTTTGTTTCTATCACCGTTTTCCAGATTATACGATTGCCTTTTCAAATTAAAAACTCTAAAAAGATCACTATCGAAATTTGTCGCCATTTTGAAACCCAAGAGGGCGGACACAATTAAATTTATCTCTTCAAAGATGCTCGTTTATTCTTAGGTTTCAAGAACCTAAAAATGCCTTTTCTCCAACGCGCATCTAGGTACGAATTATTTAAATCCGTTTGGTGGTCCTCAAAAAATTAATTTTTGTTTTGGTTGGTTGTTTCTTCATAAACTCATTATTACTGAACTGATTTTGATAAAATAAAAAACATCATGGTAAGAATCGATTTCTCTTTATAGATCCCCATTGAAATTTTCCACCAAAAGCCGCTCTTTTTTTTTGTTGCGAGTAATTTTTTTACCTTTTTTTTTACGAATTTAAAAAAAGTCGAAAAGGTTCTCGACACATCGAGCGTTTTTGAACGGTCCAATTTGATTTTGTCCGCAATCTTGGGTTTGGAAATTACGACAAATTTCAATAGTGGTCATTAAAGTTCAATCCATCTTTGTCATAATGCTTTTTATTAAATTAAAATCGGTTTAGTAATTATGAATTTATTAAAATAGAAGGAATTGAGAAGGCAATCGTATAATCTGGAAAAGAGTGATTGAGACAAAAATTATTTTTTAAGAACTACTAAACCGGTTTTAATGATTTATACCTCGTTGTGCTTGGCGAAAACATAACTTTTCTACGAATAAACGAAAATTAAAAGTTTTCAGAAAATATGAATAAACGAGCCTCTTTGAAGGATCAAGTTTGATTCTGTGTATTTCAAGATGGCGGCAAATTTCAATAGCAGTGGTTAAAGAACGATCGATTTTCGCCATGAGGCTTTTTATTTCATCAAAATCGTTTTAGTAATAATGAATTTATCGCATAATCCACAAAACACTGATTGAAAATTTTTTATTTTTTTTTTGGGAACCATTTACCCGATTTTAATGATTCATTCATGATGAATTCATAAAAAAGTCCAAAAATCTTCCGTAACATATGAATAAACTTGGCTCTTTGAAGGGTAAAGTTTGTTTCTTTCCGCCATCTTAGATTTTAAGATGGCGGACAAAAAAATATTTTTACTCAAAGTCTTGCTCAATTCCCTGAAAAGAGCACTTTGTTGCATTAAAATCGGTGGTACGGTTCGAAAGTTATAACAAAAAACATTTTCTCCCTTTTTTTATGGCCCACCCGGTACGTGGCATTGTTTGGGGTCAAACTATTTTTTATTTCAAAACAAAACCCTTTTAACATATTGTAACCTATTTATAATAAGAAAAAATAACTAAGAAACTTCTTGCACAGCAAAGCTTTAAAATTTGTATGAAAACTTGTAAAACCTATGCTACGAGAAATTTAGGATTTCAACTTTAAATATCTCGGAAATAAAGAGTAACATGTTGTTAAAAAGTGAATATTGACTTACAATGTTTAGATATTTATTAATATGTGGCGCTTAGATTAGGTAAACAAAAAATTAACCCTGCTAATTTTAGTGAATGTTTAGATCTCTTTCCCACCATAGTCGATATATATCAGAAATTACTTAACCGATCGCCTTAAGGACATTACAATAACGCAAGATTTTTGACACATTTTGCGTTCAGCGACTCCTGTAAATAATAATGGTAAAAATACGGTATTTTAAAAAAAGTTTACCCCGCGTAAGATTACACCTACAAAAAAATTTTTAGTGAAAATTTGTTCCTGGAATAGACCTTCAGAGCATATCAGTAAAAAGTACTGAAGATGAACAAAACATGTTTGAAATATATCGACTATAATGCCAAGGTCCGTGTTGTTAGCACTAAGCTAGAAAAAAAATTATATTTACCGCTAAATTGTTCAGAATATTTTCATAGTTTGGAGAAATGGCACTAAAAAAATAAATTCTTATGGTTAAATAAAATAAAAATATAACACTGTAAATTTGATTTACTTGGTCGATTCCAAAAAAATTATATATTTCTTGAAGTCTGTGTTTTTGTGTTATTGTCATACAGGACCATCATTTATCCAAATATTTGTCTTTAAAAAAAAAACAAGAAATGCCAAAGAAAGCTCCGTTTTTTGTCTAGCAGCAAGCATTTCAAACAGTTGTCCACTTTGAAAAAATTACATCTGCTAGATAAATAACTGAGCTATATTTGGCATTTTTTTTTTCTTTTCTTTTAAATGCCAGGTACCTGGTAAAACAAAAAAAGTCCAGTAAAATTGGCTATGTTTGTAGTATTTTCAAACTAGATGTTTTCTTTTTGTGAGAAAACTGTAAGTATGTAGAAAAACATATATTTTTTTTTGGAATCGACCAAAAAGTGTTCGTCACCGAAAGATACTACTATATTTACTTCAGTTCATATGTCTACTAAGGTAATACAAGTTGTTTAGTATAATGCAAAAATTTTCTTGATAATAAATGGCTTTTTGCGAACATTTATACATTTTATGTGAAACCCTAAAAATGTATTATTTTCTATGCTAATAGTAAAAATGTATAAATTTTATGACACTGGCAGACTTGAATTTTGTAAGTGAAAGTGCAAAATATTCGTGTGTTTCTCCAAACTGTCGTCATACATTTCGAACAATCTAGCAACTTTTTTCAGTGATATCAGAGAGAGATATGGTTTAAAACACCAGTATTATTTAGAGTTTTTGTCATTTTAGTTTTTATCCTAAAAGCACTATAGAAAAAACTAACTAAAAAATAAATGTTTATTAACTATGTTCTTTTGAGTTCTATTGCCTAAATTTATTTTAAGTAAGGAACATATACATATACTGTTTGATACAGTATTAAAATCCTCTAGAAACTGTGGAGTAAAGTTCCTTAGGAACACAGTTTTGTTTTAATGTTGTTTAGTACACGTTGTATTATATTTTTGTTTCACTTTCAGTGTTTGTTTTTAATTTTTATTTTACTGTTAAGTGATTTTTGTGTTTTAATGCTAACTACTGATCGACTTGGCATTTTAGATATTTTTTTATTTTAAATATTAACTAAATATTGAAAAAAAGTGAAAGTAACTTGGGCCAAAGCGAATCGTTTTTCACAAGTTAGTAGTTAGCAGTTTTTGCATTTAATGTATCGTCGACAAAATCCACCAAGTCACTTATCCTAAGGATGTGTTTTTGACTCAGTGCAGTCTAAACAACTTTGAACAAATTAATAACTAGAAATATACTGGCCATTCCGAGGAGGATTTTTACTTGCTTAAATGTATAAATTTTTTAGTATTTTTTTCTCTTCACATACATGACCGCATTTTTCAGAATACATTATTTTGTATAATTTCACATTTGTGTCACATGTTTCATATGTTTGGCATTGTTTTGCATTTTTTCACTTTATTTTTAAATCAAATTTATTCAATTTTTTTCGTATTGTTTCACACTATTTTCAGATTTTTTTTATATACAAGTTTTTTCTTTTATTTGTAAATAGAAAGTAGTAGAAAATAAAGCGACAATTTAAACGTACATTGATTTCCAAATAGTCAGTTAAATCCCCTTCGAGTGATTCGGTTTGAAAAATTTAAAAACCAAGATACTGTATTTTGAAATAAAAATATAAAAACAAATATGAGTTGGTAGATATTGTCAGGACATCGATGATATATTAAGTTATTTTAAGTAACATACAAGGGACATTTTCAAGAGATTTTTTGTTATTGTTAAAAGAAAATATTTATTAGTTAGGTAACGCGTCGTGTAAATTGGATTACCTATTATTTCTCTGATGTTAACTAAAATTATAAATAAAATATTATTTAATGTACACACTTTTTTCGAAACCCAGACTTTTACTTTTTTTTGCTGTGGGGGTCGTTCTATGAATTAACGCCTGGCTGAAGGCTATCGTAATGCGATCGGATGCACTTACAGAAACACTTTGACTGCTAAGACAATTTTGGACTTTGGTATTGACAGGCGACTTTTTTTTTAATGAAGTAAAAATTGAGTTTTTACTTTCCCCGCTATTTTTTTTTCTTACCGTGTGATACCTCTTGGGAAACCTTAAAAAAGTCGTAGTTGAATGGCGCCAAAATAAAATCACATAAAAAATGCAAAAAACTCTTGAAAAATTCAATTTTCTGTGCCAATTATCTCGAGTTATGGAACGAAATCTTAAATAAAAAGTAGCTTAAGTTAAGATCCAGGTCACACCCTATTGTCTTATCAAATTTCATATAAATCGGTTTAGTCATTTTTGCGTGGTTAATGGATAAAAATCTTGTATATACGAATATACATATACAGGGTGGATTCTTTAAACGGAACGGTGCTTCTAGCGGATTAGAATTTGTTTTTATAAAAAAATCCAAAAACACATCAACTGAGATTTTTAATTTTCTTTAATCGTGCTAGCTTGGTTTCTTTTTATGTCGTTTTGTTGACGAGGTATGGCAAAAAATATGTTTTTTTTTTTAAAAAAGGACACCCTTTATAGTTTGACATTTTTGAATTCTAAAAAAAATTATCTTTTTGACAATACCACATACTAATACTCTATCTCTTATGGTTTCCAAGATTTAAACTTGCATGGAATTGCTGTCTATGCCCTGTTTTACACGGGATATTTGAATGAATACAGATTTAGATAAAAATATCTTGATTATCGTAAAAGATCCTACTGTGTAGTATTGTTGAAGAGAGAATTGTTTGTAGATTTCAAAAATTGCAAAATATACAGGGTGTCCTATTTTTTTTTAAAAATAAAAAATTGCCATACCTCGTAAACTAAATGACATAGACAAAATCCAAGATAGCACGATTAAAGGAAATTAAAAATCTCAGTTGACGTTTTTTTGGATTTTTTTATTCAACGAAATTCTAACCCGCTAGAAGCACCGTTCCGTTTAAAGAATCCACAAAAAACCACTAGTCATATACACATGGGTTAGATTCAGTCGGTCAGACTTTTCCAATCCAGACTTTTCTTGGGTATATCCACACTGTTCAGGGTTGTATACAGACTTTTCCAAAGTGTACTCGGACATTTTCAGAGTGTATCCAGGTTTTTCCAGAGTGTAGACAGACTTTTTCTGGGTGTATCCAGACTTCAGGGTGTATCCAGACTTTTCCAGGGTCTTTCCAGACTTTCAGAGTGTATCCTGATTTTCCTGGGTATTTCAAGACTTTTCCAGGGCGTATCCGGACTTTTCCTGGGTGTATCCAGACCTTTACGGGGTGTATTCAGACTTTTCTAGGGTGTATCGAGCCTTTTTTAGAGTGTATCCAGAATTCTTGAGTGTTTCCAGACTTTTCTTGGATGTATCCAGACTTTTCAGGGTGTATCCAGACTTTTCCAGGGTCTTGCCACACTTTCAGAGTGTATCCTGACTTTTCCAAGACATATCCGGGCTTTTCCTGGGTGTATCCAAACCTTTACGGGGTGTATTCAGAGTTTTCCAGGATGTATCAAGCCTTTTTTAGAGTGTATCCAGAATTCTTGAGTGTTTCCAGACTTTCAGGATGTATCCTGACTTTTCCAGTATGTATCCAGACTTTTCCAGTGTGTATCTAGAGTTTTCCTGGGTGTATATAAACTTCCAGGTTGTATGTAGGCGTTTTCAGGGTTTATCCAGACCTTTCCAGGGTGTATGCAGATTTTTTTTCGAGTATACGGACTTTTCCAATACATTTTATATGTGCTATAAATATATATATACATATATGTTGTCAAAAATTTTAGTGCCAATAAACTAAGATTGATTATAGTAAAAGATCCTACTGCGTAGTATTGCTGAAGAGAGAATTGTTTGCAGATTTCAAAAATTGCAAAATATACAGGGTGTCCTATTTAAAAAAAAAATAAAAAATTGCCATACCTCGTAAACTAAATGACATAGACAAAATCCAAGATAGTACGATTAAAGGAAATTAAAAATCTCAGTTGACGTGTTTTTGGATTTTTGTATTCAACCAAATTCTAACCCGCTAGAAGCACCGTTTCGTTTAAAGAATCCACACTGTATATAAAACCACTACTCATATAAACATGGGTTAGATTGGGTCGGTCAGACTTTTCCAGGGTATATCCAGACTTTTCTTGGGTATATCCACACTGTTCAGGGTTGTATACAGACTTTTCCATAGTGTACTCGGACATTTTCAGAGTGTATCCAGGTTTTTCCAGAGTGTAGCCAAACTTTTTCTGGGTGTATCCAGACTTCAGGGTGTATCCAGACTTTTCCAGACTTTCAGAGTGTATCCTGATTTTCCTGGCTTCAAGACTTTTCCAGGGCGTATCCGGACTTTTCCTGGGTGTATCCAGACCTTTACGGGGTGTATTCAGACTTTTCTAGGATGTATCGAGCCTTTTTTATAGTGTATCCCGAATTCTTGAGTGTTTCCAGACTTCCTGGATGTATCCAGACTTTTCAAAGTGTATTCAGACTTTTCCAGGGTCTTGCCAGACTTTCAGAGTGTATCCTGACTTTTCCTGGGTGTTTCAAGACTTTTCCAAGGCGTATCCGGGCTTTTCCTGGATATATCCAGACCTTTACGGGGTTTACAGAATTCTTGAGTGTTTCCAGACTTTTTCAGGATGTATCCTGACTTTTTCAGGATGTATCCTGACTTTTCCAGTGTGTATCCAGACTTTTCCAGTATGTATGCAGACTTTTCCAGGGTGTATCTAAAGTTCTCCTGGGTGTATACAAACTCTTCCAGGTTGTATGTAGGCGTTTTCAGGGTTTATCCAGACCTTTCCAGGGTGTATGCAGATTTTTTTTTAAATATACGGACTTTTCCAATACATTTTATATGTGCTATATATAAATAAATATATATATATATACATATATGTTGTCAAAAATTTTAGTGCCAATAAACTAAGATTTTTGTCTATTGATCACGCCAAAAAGGCTTAACCGATTTGTGTGAAATTTGATGACAATAGGGTGTTATCTGGATCTTAACTTGAGCTACTTTTTATTTAACATTTCGTTTCATAACTTGAGATATATGGCACAGAAGATTGAATTTTCCAACAGTTTTTTGCATTTTATATGTGATATGTGTCAAAAATTTTGGCGCCATTCAACGAAAATTTTTATAAGCTTTCCAAAGAGGTTATCACACGATGAGCAAAAAATTATTTTTTTATAGGTATGAAGTTTTTTGGGGGTAGCTCCGAAGAGTAATAGGGGAATGCTCAAAAACAATCGGGGTTTATGTAAAATTTTGTTATGATTGGTGCAGGGGTTTTTGAGTTAGAGTGGCTACAGACCGACCGACAGACAGAGCGACGGCGTCTAGATTCGTGCTTATCACTATTCGAAACCTCAAAATATGTGGAGGATCATGAAAATCTTGAAGTGCGATTTTTAGATGATTACATTACTAACCTTAGCGAGGGAAGTAAAAAGAGTGAAGTAGTGTGAAAAATTGTTGAAAGAAACCTTTTCAGTAGTTTTAGAAAAAAATTATGATATATTTTAGCAAACTACCCCAATTGGTCCGTTACCAGAAAACGCATGCACATTCTGACTCACTCAAATTTTAGGGTGAGATTTCAAGAATACTGACCCAAGAGTAAAAATATTTATTTTATTAAACCTTACCCACCTTGGCAGTAGGTGTACAAACTTGGCAGTATTTGGCAGCACTCGCACTACTGCAATACTTGGCAGGATGTAGAAATACTGACAATAAATCCCTATAATTTTAGCAGTACATATTTTGACCCCTTCTTACCCACCAAAACAAGAATAAATAAGAAAATCCGTAACAAATCTAGGGTTCCCACTGACCTGGAAAATCTGGAAAAGTCGGTGAATTTTGAGAGCTACCTGGAAAAGTCAGGAAATGCCCAACAAAATCCTCAAAAGTCAGGGAATTGACCCACAAAACCTGGAATTTCTCTTTCTCAACCTATTTTTTATACCAACTTTGTAAAAAATATGGTAGTTCAATATCATCTGGTATTATTTCTCCTTGTTCTAAGCAGACATCGCGCTCTCATCTGTTGCAACTTTCAAGTGTAGTCTAGCTTTTTTCTAATCCTACAATATTTGTCATGTAATTTATTTATTCCTAATTTTTAAATGATGTGGGGTGCAACTGCGATGCGAGATTTCGAGAATTTTCAATTTTTTTAAAAGCAAGGATGCAAAATGTCGAAAAAAACATTTTCTAATTTAGACTGGATAAGTCCACCAGAGTGGCAGTGTCTACAGGCTGTGAAAACCAATAAATATCAACCATATTGTAAGCTTTGTTTAAAAAATATTGAATTGAGTAATCAGGCTATCTCGTGCCATTTTAAGAGCAGTGGTCATGTAAAGTACGTGGAGGCTGAAAAAAATTCAAGGAAATTGGCTTTGTTAATCAAAAAAACTGATACACTATTTTTAGCCCAAAATGACAAGGGACCTACGTCTAAACCAACTACTGGAAATTAAAGAACCTCCACAGCAACTGCTTTTACTGCCAAAAAGGGTTCGACTCCTTTTTTGTAATCTTTTCTTATTGAGCAATCATTTATGGATGCACAAATATTTTTAGTCTTTAAGATTAATCCTGCTGTTGCCAATTATGTTCACATCATCTGCGAAGGCCAGTAGTAGGTTGGGTTCTTCCTGGTGGAATATAGCCGTTGGTGTCTCAATCTTGGATTTTCTAATTGCATATTCTGATGCTATGTTGAAGAGTTGGGTTGAAAGAGAGTCACGACACAGCCCATTGTTGATACCAAAGAAATCAGACTAGCTCTGTTTCACCCTTATCTTGCACCTTGTATCCTCCGTACACATTTTTATCAGGGATATTAGCTTTTAAAGGCCCAGTTCCTGCATTGCTTCCCACAACTTTGCTCTACATAATCTGTCAAATGCCTGCTTGAAATCAATAAACATCTGCTGAAGTTTTTTTGTCAAATCCCCAGCATTTTTCCATTATTTGTCTAATGGTGAACTATATGCTTATGGGTGTAGTATCGGTATTTACCTCTTCATTAAATAGTTTGCAAAAGTAGTTCTTCCATGTGGTTAGGATCTCTCTTTCTTTGGTTATCAGTTGTCCGTTGTTTGTTGAAAGGAAGTTTTCGGTTCTGGGTTGGTATCATGTTTTGTGCTTTATTATTCCGTGCAAGTATTCTTTTATTCTGTTGTTTTATCTGTTTTCCTCCATTTCTCTTACTATATTTAGATGGTGGTCTCTTTTTTTCCTTTATATCATTATGCGTGTTTCAGATCTTTGTTTATACTCTTCTATATTATATGCTGTTGGGTGCTGAAGCATTTTTTTTTGCTCTACTACAGTCGTCATCAAACTACTTCCTTCTTTGTTTTCTCTTTTTGTCGAGCACTTGAATAGCCATCCTAGTTACTGTTTCTTGAATGTTCTTTCATAGCTCGTTTACATTGTAGTCCCATTGTGGTTCTTTTATTTCTTCAGTAATTGTTTTCTGGTATACTACCTGTGTTTGTTCTGTCCTGAGTTTTTCCGTATTTCAGCCTATGCTGGTATTCTTTTTCGTGTGCATGTGCACATGTGCATATATATTAACACTTCATACAATTTAGTTTTTTAACTTGCTAGATGAACCAAAAAACGTTGCTAGAACTAGGCAAATTAATCTTTTATTTTTAACACTGTTAGAATTTAACGAATTCGTTCGTGTGATTTTTGTCTTCAAGTAAAGTTTCAAAAATTGTCATGGTAAAAGTCTACATTTACTTGGTATATACGTAGACAAGCAATTTATATCCAAAAAATACCTGGAATTTTTTAAAAAATGGTCAGGGAAAACCTGGAAAAGTCAGGGAATTTGGAAATCAGAATTTGGTGGGAACCTTGAAATCGGAGGTAAATAATTGACATTATCTACAAAATATATCAACAAATATATTTTCAGTAAATCATTAAGCAAAAATAGACTTACGAAACAAAAACGACTTTCTAGGTATTGTATCTTCTCCGTTTTTTATCCTAGGATCCGAAGGGTCCAGGTATTCAACAAATCTGTACATCAAGAATAAAGCTGGGCAACTTATGAAAATAATTATTGCGCTGCCACACATACCCAAAACCTGAAAAAGAAGAAATGTCTAGTTATTACCCTAACTCGTTACTCTTTTCCACATGCGGCTGCCGTTGATTCAATAACCGACGCGGAGCGGAGTTCGGGTAAGCGTACGCATGAGTTAGGACCAATATTTTTGCTACAACCACCAAAAAGAAAAAAAATCGAACACTTTCCGAAATAAAAGGCGTGCGAAAAGTGGGGTTTCTCGCAGTCCTAGAAAAATTAAAAATCGAAACTGCTAAGTCAAAATTTAAGAGAGTGGCAAATTATTATAAAACCATTAGCTTTCGACAACAACGTTCAATAAAATGACACTTGAGTGCGAAATAGTCTTGAGCAACACCTCAACTAAAAAGTCAGTTAATTGTTTCTCGATTTATTATCCTTTAGCCTACTATAGCGGTAATATTGACACCAAACTGACAGAAACTCCATGTAGTCTAAAGGGCACTGAAGATGTAGGAGTTAACTGGTTTTTATTTGAGAACGGTGTTGTATCGGGGTACATTCATTCATTCACAAAACGTTGCCAAAAACAAAAGTGTTTTTTTTTTCATCCAACCCTACAACCCGCGAATCAAACCATTTATGTAACATTTACTGTTACAAAAATGTTTTGATTATTATTTGTACGTACCTCAGAAACCTGACTCGCCAGCCCAGAAGATTCGCTTTGACAGAATTTTAACGAAAGGGCAGCACTTATCAAGCTTAGCAATGAAACAATTATGTTGAAAAAGATATCCTAAAAGACAAAAAATAATTAGCCAAAGTAGTGAAAAGGTGAAACTAATTGTGCTTTTGAAATAGGGGCTCTTTCCTGTCCTGTCTGCGTTCACTAAAATTCCAGCTGATGCTCTTTGAAATTTTGCACACAGTTTTAAATAAAAAAAAATTGGTGATAGAAAGCACGGATAGTCCACCATACAATCAATTATTTTATGTTGAAAGGAAATGAAAATATCTCGAAAACTGTAGCTTTGAAAGATTTGAACCTTATAACAAAATTTTTGGGTAATATTTACGAATACCAAAGTCTGAAAATCGCATATCAATAGCTGATTTACTTCTAAAGTTATGATTTTTTTTATATATATATTTTAACGTTTTTTTCAAATAACTCGGAAACTAAAGCTCCCACGAATTTGGGCTTTATAACAAAATTTGTAGTCCATATACATGGAAACTTAAATCTGAAAACCGTATATCGCTACTTGCTTTTTCCCCCTTCAACCCCCCACCACCCTAGCCAAAAGTTAATCAGTTCATGGTCAGCCGATAAAGGATTTTTTTACTAAATTTCGTTAAAATCGATTAAGGCGTTCTTGAGTTATCGTGTATACAGACAGACAACTTTTTAGTCCACCATACCAATATGGTATGAATCGTGAAATTTTGACTTCTTACTTTTATCGAAAATGAGTTAATATATAAGGCCAAAACACCTTAATCGACGAAACAAAAAAGTTGTCATTGAGTTATTTGAAAAAACGTTAAACTAAATTAAAAAAATCATAACTTTAGAAGTAAATCAGCTATTGATATGCGGTTTTCAGATTTTGGTTTTCCTAAATATTACCCAAAAATTTTGTTACAAGGTTCAAATCTTTCAAAGCTACAGTTTTCGAGATATTTTCATTTCCTTTCAACAAAATAATTGATTGTATGGTGAACTATCCGTGCTTCTTAGCACCCATTTTTTTAATTGCATTTGAATTTTATGGTAAGTACCCTGTTTTTTAAGACATATCGTAAGTATATATATACCGTCAGATTTTGGAACGTGCTCCGTAACGTAACTTTGGACTCGACCATATATCTAAGTAAACTTACGATATTCTAGCTCTCACCGAGCGTTAATGCATTAAATTTACAATACAGTAAATTTATACATTTTCGATATCTTGCGATAAAATGCGGCTAGGCAAAAATATCTTATCTTCAAAAACCATGTCAGAACTGAAAAACAAATTTTCGACCCGTATACCGGGTGTAACAAGCGATAGGTACGGTGACTTAGCGTCTTTATTTTTAATAATGGAATTCTGAAAAATTGGAATTTTACAGAACTGATAAATGCACAAAATTGTGTCCTGTTGACATATGTCAAACTCTCAGTTTCTATGAAACCGAGGTTAACTTTTGATTTATAAATGAAACGCTCTTTTTATGTCATTATGCCTGAAGACGCGAAGGCATTCTAAATACGTTTTTGTCATCAATATATGTCATTTTGACAAGTTTGAAAAAATAGATTTTTTTTTACATTTTACAGTTTTTTCTAATATTTTTCGATTGGCGGCAGTGTAAACGCCTACCAAAACCTGCGGCTTTAAAGGAATTTTTAAAATACGGGAGAAAATAATAGCTAAAAGTTTCATTTGCATTTTTCTACTTCACATTGACATTTTGTTACATATCAGTTAGAGTTTTCTGATTTAACTTACGATAAGAATTACTGAAGTAATAATAAAATATAAAATATTTAAACTAATTAAATTTTTAAAAACTAGACAGCACGCCAGAAAAAAACACTCTCTCTTGTCAGAATTCGAGATGACATTAGTGATCGAAGATCACGGATGACATGACTAGGTTGACGAATTAAAAATTGTCACTGTCTCTCTTTCTTGGTGACAGTGCCGTGTTGTACATATTTTATCTTTTATAACTTAAGCTATTTTTATTGTAACTTAAATTAATCTGATGTGTAAGAAAATGTGGTTTCAAAAAACGTACAACATTCTCTTAAGCCGTAGGTATTGTTAGATGTTTTTACTCATTGAAACATTGGAAAAAAAACTGTAAAATGTAAAAAAAATATTTTTATAAAGTTGTCAAAATAACATATGGATGACGCAGTAGTAGTTTTCACAACTAGCGGCTAAAATAGTTCTTTTTTTTACAAGCGCTGGTTTAAATAACGAGCTCAGCGAGGTATTTAAAAACGCGAGTAAAAAAAAGCACAGTTTAGCCGCGAGTTATTAACACTATTTTTTTAATACCTTTATCAAAAAATCCAAGAAAAACAGGAAAATACTTTAAAAAAATTCGAACGAAGAGCACTTCCCGCAACACACCATCTTTACACTATAAATCAAGACGCTGGTAAATGAAATAACAATGGTTTCCATCGCGATGTGCCTTTTTACTCGATGACGTTCATTGTTTGCGACATTTTAATCTTTCACAGTTTGATATTTTGTTGTGTTTGTTTTTAAATAATTTTTTCATAAATACTTGGTGAAAACTGGCGGAAATGGCAAGAATAATTAATCATTACTATTTTCCGCTATTTCTCTTTAATTTTGGGTAAAAACCGGACAGAAACTTTTTTGCACCCGTGATCAAAAAAAAGTTTTTTTGCATCGGTAACCAAAATAGCCATGCATTAGTTATGTGCATACAGTTACTAAAATCATGTTTTTGATGAAGGTATAAAAAACGTATTTAGAATATCTTCACATCTTTAGGTCTGATGACATATACAGGGGGTGTTTCATTTAAAAATCAAAAGTTATCCATGTGTCAATAGGACACAGTTTTGAGCTTTTACCAGTTCTGCAAAATTTCAGAATTCTATTCTTAAAAATAAAGGCACAAAATTGCCGTACCTATCCCTTGTTACACCCGGTATATTGTCTCCAGTAAAATTGCTTTTTTGACTTACGATATTCTTGCAAATAGGGGATATATATTAATATTTTTGTCTTTTTTGGATTCTGTGGCTCTGATTCATAAATCTTTTTTTTTCTTAAAACATTTTGGCAAAATAATTTACAAATTTAAAACAAAAGTTAACTTTCCTAGTTTAATCGGAGTTGATTCTTCGCCATGCAAACTTTGACAGTGAATATTTTGTCTCTGCGTGTTCATAAGAAAAAAAATCATAACTTTGCCACTTAGGACATTATAAACAAGCAATAACAGTTTAAACATTTTTAAGACGGACGAGAAACAATATAACGATGTTTAAAGTAGATTGTTTTCATTTGAGTTAAAAACTAGATAAAAATCAATTCATCACTAGTGATGTAATAAGTTCATAACGTAACGCGAATTACATCACTGGTGTAATTACAATTTATTGATTAAAAAATGTTTAGTTATTATAAAATATTAAAAATAAAACTAACACTTGATCCTGATGACAGCAACTCGGCTGTGTTTTGAACGTTTTAGATATAATGTAAAATAAATTAAAATAAAAAGACAGATTCGGATTCAGATTCGAAAACAGCTACGGTGGGGCGAAATCACAGAGTCGACCAGATAAATAGTTGCGCTCAACACTATTTTATGATTTTTTGATAAAAATAACGTGATTTTATTATATTGCCAATATTATATTGACATCCCTAGAAAGTCCTAAGAAAACCCTATCGTATTTTTAATTATTCTAAGAGGGTAATATACCCCCAAACTTTAACGAATATGGCCCCTAGTCATTCTTCTGCGATCGACTAAGTCAAAAAACTTAAATTTTAAGAAAAGGCGATTTTAAATTCTTACTAATCTAAAGTGCTGCATTTAATTGGTTATTTATTTTGAGGACTTTCTTCAATTTTTTATGGATAAAATTAGTATAAAATAAGTGCTAATATGAAAATTGTATCGGTCGCTATTGTTTGCACGAATAAAATAAAAAACGAAAAAAAGTGACTTAGTCGATTTTGCGTTTAAACCGACGATTTAAAGTATTAAAGTTCTTAGAAACACAAAAATATTTTTTATATATTGGAGTTAATGGTGTTGAAAAAAGACCCTTAAGAAAATAAATACCGAATCTGGACATAGCCTTTTTTGTGCATCAATCAGACTATACTATACGCAAAATGTGCCTTCAAAATAGCTCTTAAAAACACAAAAATCATTTCTTTATATATTTTATTTATAGGGTTGAAAAAGGAACCCTTTGGAAAAAAATACCGAATCTGGACATAAGCCGTAAAATTATGAATTTTTGAGTTTTTAAATATATTATTCCCCTCTTACCTTCCTTAACGACCCCAACCAACCTAGTTTTTTCATATTGTATGACAACGAAACTGTAAACGCATACTAAAGTTGAAGTTGCGGTCGGATATGTAGAAGTTAGTGAAAATTGACTTGCAAGGTATGTACCAAACATAGGTCATAACAAACAGACAAACAAGTAAGCAAACAAACAACCAAATCTGGGTTGTAGATAAAATGTCGCATATCACACGTACAGTACTCGTGTTTACCATGACTCGGTCAACGCGACCTCTTCGTGGCAATAAGCTAATAATTCCGATGAAAACTGATAGGTTTCTTAAAAAATTCATAAACATATTTTTGTGTTCGATTGTATATTATATGCACATTATATATTCGCTATTACTTTCCAAATTTATTTATCAGAACAAAGTAATTAAAACCAAATGTTTTTATTAAGAGTCTGATGGCGCTTGAAAATACAGTTTTACACACTTCATTCCAAATTCAATAGGACCAATTTTTTGACAATGAGTTTCATTTAGTTTCTGTGTTTATGTCAGTTGCCATATTGAAATTGTTCCAGGTAATTTGGAATGAATAGTACAAACCTCGTTGAAAAGATTTACTACTGCCTTGAGAAGTTAAACTTGGCGCTTCGCGCTACCCAATTTCAAGGTCACAATAAACCACTTTCCACCTAGGTATGTAATAAACTATTATTTTACCAGTCGAATCCACATCCCAGGCTTCTTGACGGCGAGCCCAAATGAAAATATTAAAAATAAAATCAACTGTCCAAGAGCAGCTATGGCAGCGCTAGTTACAAAAACGATGGAATAGTCGGTATTTGTGCAAGTGTTTTCTATTATTACAAAAGATAGGAAACTGCCCATGAGAATCGCCTAAAATTATATTCTTAAATTAGCAGTTCATACAAATCCTTCTGTTTATGTATATTTTTTATATTTCAAGAACTAATGGTACGTAAGGGGTAACGTTTTTGTTTAAGAAATTTTTACTATGTTTTTCACATTTTTATGACGTGATTTTGCTCACATTTTAAAGCTTTTTTTCCAAACTTTCGATTTCTAGAATAAGACACTCACATTTTTCAAGTTTTCACTGTTTTTAAGCGTTCAAAAAAAGGACTGCCAAAAACATTTTTTCTCTGTAGTCCATGGCAAACTGTACTTTTCACAATGCTTTTCTGGGAACTAAAAGCGAGCAAGCTGAAATTTTGCATGGGTGTAACTGGAAAAGCTTAACTATAGATTTGCACCATTCTCACCCCTTAACTTCGGCGCGACGAATTATTTTTGCTGTACATCGCACCAAATGTTCAACAAAACTTCAACGATCCTGCAGTCGCTCTGCGCACGATTTAAAAATCGCTGGAGGACGAGGATTCGTTATGGTATTTCTATACTTAATTATTTTTTTCAATTCAAATTTCTAAATTTATTTATTTAATTTTTTTTTCATATGATTACACACACAAATATTAAGTGAGCTGCGTCACCGCCATCTACAAAAAAGCTAGAGCAATGAAACTTGGCACAATTGTTAAGAACTAGATGAAGCCTAAAAAAGAGAAGATCAAAAGATCTTGGGGGAAAGAACAAAAATTCAAAATTGGATGAGTGTCCCACAAGGAACACACAAAAGACCAAAGCGAAAGGTAAAACAATTAAACGATGTTTCGCCCGGGGTGACCAGCGTGGGCTCGTCAGTGGATTCACCACCCTCAATCCAGACATCATTTGACACCATCGCACACTCTGACTTCCAACTCTGAATCACTCACAAATAGGCATCGTTCCGCATGGTACTTATTATAAGTCACCTGATACGGGTTCGTCCTGGCGTGTTAATCTTTCCAATAGGAATATGCTCCTAAGACAATTAAAACAAGAAGTTAAACTTCTCTTCTGTATAGCTTGTTTTTGATATTGGTTTCTAGTTTTTCAATTTGAGTAGTTTTCGAAAATTATGTAAAATTTTGACAGTCAAAAATACTTGAATTGAGAGATTTTTTGCCCTTTCTTTTTTTGACGGTTCCTGAACCGCCATCTTCTTTAAAAAGGTCCAAAATAAGTTTGGCGTACTCTAGGCAGTGTTAATCATTTAATAAAAATCAACTACCTACCTATGGCAAATTTTTAAAAATTCGGTAGGTGTCCATTGCTTGAGCTCTTGAACTGGCAGGGAGGGGAGAGGGGCGGTTTATAAGATGTTGAGTTAGTGTATACGAAAAAAAATACTTATTTTTAAAGCAAGTCTCATCTACTCTCATTTGCAGATTTTTTTCAAAATTAACCCTTAAATGCGCCGCAGGTAAAAATTTTGAAAAAATTAAACTTAAATGCTATTTTTGACGCGTTTTAAATATTTCAAAATTGTAGCAATAATTAATATTGGTACAAGCCGCAGGAAAAAAAATTCATTAAAAGTTTTGATCTCTTAGGTTTTTCTAAAATATTTTTGAAAAAGTATATTGGGTTAGAAGCCAAATCATAAGAGCGCTGCAGATGAAAATTTTAAGAAAAATTATACTAAGAATGCCATTTATTACTACGCCCCTGCTCTAGGACATACCGTTTTTGAGTTTTAGGGCAAAACATCCAAAAACACGCAAATTTTTTTTTTTTTTAAATTGCATTTTTCCCTTTTTTGATGTTTTTTACATAAGAATCAATCAAATTTTTTACCCGTTTTGTAGATGACGCTGACGTAGTTCACTTAATATTTGTCAAAACGAGCTAGAATCATAAAAAAACAAATAAATAGGGAAATTTTGAAATATTTTTAAAAATAAATATGTTATCATTATTACGTGACTTCAGGCCACAATCCACACATCATTAGAGCTTTAAATGAAGGTTATGTAAACAAATGACGAAAAACGACCATAAAAAGGTAGGACCATAACAAATACTCGTCTTCCAGCGATTTTTAAATCACATTTGGTGCGGTGTACAACAAAAAGAATTAGTTTAAGAAAAAAAAATGTTCAAACATAAAACTTAGAGAATTTGCTTCTCTACAATGTTTGTTAAAAACGTTTTTCGATCATTAACACGAAATTAGAAATAGTGAAAAACCTGATATCTCATTTTGTTTAAATGCTCATTTTGTTTAAATAATGGAATTTTGAGTATGTACAAAAAAGTTACTATAATTTTGAAAGGCGTCGTTTTGTAGGTATTGTTTTGCCATACAAAATGTTTTTTTGATTTAACCCTTTGACCCCAGATGGCGCCAAAGTTAAGGGGGTGAGAATGGTGCAAATCTATAGTTAAGCTTTCCCATCGGTGGTAGGTACCCTACACCCATGCAAAATTTCAGCTTGCTCGCTTTTAGTTCCCAGAAAAATTAAAATTTGCCTGGATTACTGTTAAAATGAAAAATATTTAAGGTTGTTGAAGAGAGGCAGCATGCTATAAAAAAGTATTTTAGAGAAAGATGAAAATAATTTAAGGCAATTGTTTATTAAAAATGTCTGTTTTGTCATCTGTCTGTCATTTTTATCCGAAAAACATCAAAAATTTTAATTATTCAAAGCATAAAGTGTGTAAGACATAAGGTGGTACTCATCTCTTTCTTCTTTGCAGTATTTTTGCACATCTAAAAATAATTTAACATGTATTTAACTAAATTATTTTAAGGTTCATCATGGCTCTACCTTAAAGTCATAGTTTCGATCTTTTTTTTATTATTTTAAATAAATGCCTTAATACAATAACAACACAATTTTCTAAATTCCCATTAATCTCAAAAGTTAAATTTGCACCTAAATGTTGAACATCTGTATGTTTAAAACAAAGAAATAAATGAATGTACGTGTAACATTTTCATAAAAATTTAAACCAAAATCAAATAAAATTTGATTAAAAATTAAATAAAAATAAATTATTAAGAAAAATTAAGTAATCATTTTCTCATCAAGGTTTCAAGATGTTTATAAATTTTCGGCATTGCTTTTTAAAATTATATTTACTGATTAAACCCCTTTTGTAATTTATTAAAGAATTTTGGTCCCAAATTTGTCCTTTTACGGTGGAGACACTGGTCCATGGGGTGATGAAGCAAAATCTTTAATTACAGAAATATAAAAAATAATAAACACCAAAGACGCCAAATGCTTCATTACCCAGAGGATTAGTGTGGCCATCCAAAGGGGAAATGAGGCTTCAGTGCTAGGGACTTTAACAGCCGAATCAGGTTTAGAACGAGTGTTTTATTTATAGCTTTTATATATGTTTATTTTTATTTCATTTTTTAAATTTTTATAAATTTAGTCTATATTTTTATATTTTTAATTTATTACTTATTATTATAATAGAATTTTATTAAAAAAAAGGATAAATGTGAAATCCGCCAAATGACCATGATGGGATACCTGAACACTGCTGCAATCTATTATCCAATACTTAAACTACACATTTCTCTTAATTCAATGAAATAGAAACTCTAAGAAAAAAAAGAAAACTGCTAACCTAGAGAAATATAAAATAGAAAAAAGTAATCCAGTAACTTTCGAGAAAGATGACCAGCTTTTATTGAAAAAAATAAAAATTTTGAATTTTTGTAAAACTGCAAAATTTCAGGCAACTCTGACGTTTAGTTGCTAGTTTGTAGTTATTTTTCTTTAAAATCTAGAGTGAAACATGGCCTTTTAGGAGTTGAGTTTTTTCCGTCAGTGACCTTATATAGCTCAAAACGGGTCAACCCAGCAAACACAAATCGTCGGCATTGAATCGGGCCAATGTCGACAACGTCGGCAGTGTGTCGCCATCGGCGACTATACTCTGGCCTACAGTCGACTTTATGCCCCGACACCACTTAAGCACCGACGATGGTCCGATTGGAACTTTATTTAATCGGTCGAAAATCGGCAAATGACGATGGCCCGATTTACTATAGTCGACTTTATGCCGAAGCCCACTTTATTTGCTTTAGCGCCGACGACGGTCCGATTGGAATTTTGTTTAATCGGACGAGAATCGGCAACTGAACTTTTATAAATTTAGTCTATATTTTTATATTTTTAATTTATTACTTATTATTATAATAGAATTTTATTTAAAAAAAAGGATAAATAATTTTTAGAATAACTGCACGCGTCGGTGATCACGATGAAACGGCGTGAAATCCGCCAAATGACCATGATGGGATACCTGATACCCCGATTTACTGTAGTCGACATTATGCCAACGCAAACCTTTTCTGCGTTAGGGCCGATGATGACCCGATAGGAACTTTCTTTAATCGGTCGAGAATCGGCAACTGACGATGGCCCGATTTACTATAGTCGACTTTATGCCGATTTCTTCTTTATCTGCTTTAGGGCCGACGACGGCCCGATTGGAACTTTGTTTAATCGGACGAGAATCGGCAACTGACCTTATCTGCTTTAGAGCCGATGATGGTCCGATTGGAACTTTCTTTAATCGGTCGAGAATCGGCAACTGACGATGGCTCGGTTTACTATGTCGACTTTATGCCGACGACCACTTTATCTGCTTTAGGGCCGACGATGGTCCGATTGGAACTTTGTTTGATTAGTCGAGAATCGACAACCGACGATGGTCCGATTACGTCAACTTAATAGTTTCTTCTTAGTATGTAGAGATGGCGCTAATGATACTATGTTCCCTGTACAGTGGAAGATAATATTATATATATAATGAGCAAACATATTTCAAACAGTAATGTGGACTTGACAAGATGGTGGTACTTCTCTACAAGAATCACCTCTTCTGCCACTTAAACCAGCTCGACTGGTTGAGCACCCGCATTATCGAAACTTTGTAGTTTGACAATGTCGGGCCGCTTTAAGCTACCATCGACGGACCTCCGTCAATCGCCGACGTTGGGCTGCTTTAGGAAACCAATGTCGGACTTGAATAGTTTACCGATGTCGGGCTGAGACCAGCTTGCCTACGTTAGACCGATCAAATTAAGCAGTTATGGGCGGATGGTCGGTACCATGTGGTTAAACCATATCGGACCTTAATCGTACGGCGACGATATGCCGATATCAGCAAAAATTAAAATTTACCATTGGTCCAACGACGGGCCACAGTATAACGCTGCATTGGCAAACATACATTGAGCCTACATCGCAAAGCGGACAAAAAATACTGCTGGTCCGATGTCGTAAATCGACGTCGTGTCGATGACGACAAATTCGGCAATCGACATCGGACCGACGAAGGCCCGAGGGAACCGTGTTTGCTGGGAAGTGATATCCATAACTTTTTGGAGTCACTTAAACATCAGAATTGGCTGAACTTTGAATCGAAGGCACATTTTGTAAAAACTAGGACAACCCGGAGCACTTTTTTGTAAATATTCAAACACTTAAATCGGTGGCCTTAGAAAGTCACATGAACTGTTTTGAACGTCACTTCGACATTTTTTAAGCTAAGCAGGTCACTGACAGAAAAAAAAGAATCTCTACTTTTAAGAGGAAAGGTCAGTATCTCATCGAATCAACACCTGCTTAACTAAAAAGCCAGTTAACTCTTTTTCGATTTAGTATCCTTTAACCCAACTGACAGAAAATCCATGTTTTGCTTTGGCTAAAGGGCACTGAAGAGATAAGAGTTAACTAGCTTTTTAGTTGAGAACAGTGTTGATCGAATACTGTACTAAATTGAGCTTAACCAAATGTCATCCACAGGCGACAAAAGTTGACAAGACATTGAAAATGATAGGTCGAAAATGAGTCCCCATAATTTGTAACATATTGCACAAGAGCGAATCGTTAGATTATCAAAATCGAATTTCTTAAAAAATTAACAATGCAGAAATCGAAATTCATAGGAAAATTTGAACTATGGTCTGTGGTCAGGTGATTGACAGGATGCATAGAAAATGTAGCTTGTTTGTTTCAATGCTCTGGATTTGTTTATTTTTACTTGATTTTGCAACATGATGTGTGCCTTTTTCGGAATTTGACAGAGGGCACATAATATAACAAAAGCTTAAACCAAGTTTAAGCTTCAAACCGAGTTTAAACCCCTATTGAACAATCGGAACTTAGTCAGACCATACTTGTGTAAGGTCGGCTAATAGTGGCAGGACGTATTCCAGTAAAGTCCCTAATGCTTTTTTCTTATTAAATTACATAATTTGGTAAGATTAAGGTAAAACGCAATATGGAGCGGAGTAGGACGAGTTAGCTAGAAGGCAGGCCAATACGATTCCATACCGTCCCTCGGAGAGGACGTTAAGAGTACGATCCCGTCTTATCCATATATACAGTGCGGACGTAAGTCCCCCCCACCTGCTAACTATTGAACAGATTGAGGTATCGACTTCAAATAAAAACCATATTTAATGAAAACACTTTTGCTACTTTTTGACGTATTGTTTATAAGCGTCATATTGACGTAAGTCTATAAGGTCACTAACTACTTTAAAATTTTAAATAGAAAGAGGGGTCGAGTTATACCTTGTTTCACAGCTATTTTAATTCGCTATTTAAAATTTTAATTTTGTTTTAAATCTGTTTACGACTTACAGAGTTATGAGTTTTTTCGACTATAGTTAACGCACCTCTTCTTACTTTTGTACGAATGGAGATATCGACTTTAAATAGAAAACATGCTTAATGATAACAATTTTACCATTTTTTGATGTATTTTAGATTATTCTCATAATGACTTAAGACTATAAGATCACTAAATACTTTAAAATTTAGAATAGAAAGGGGGGTCGAGTGATACCTTGTTTAAAAGGTATTTTAATTCCCTATTTTTTTTTTAATCCATGTATTACTTACAGTAATGAGCATTTGTAATTATAGTTTGCGCACCTCTCCTCTTACTTTTGAACGAATTAAGTTGACTTTAAATAAATTTTTTAAGGTAAGACAATAAGTTCACTAACAACTTAAAGTTTTTATTATTGTTGATTAATACTATACGTAAAATATAGTCAAAAAAACTCATAACTCTGTAAGTCGTAAACTGATTTTTAAAAAATTTTAAATAGGGAATTAAAATACCTTTTAAACAAGGTATCACTTGACCCCCCTTTTCATTTAAAATTTTAAAGTAGTTAGTGACCTCACAAACTTACGTCAATATGACGCTTATAAAAAATACGTCAAAAAGTGATAAAATTGTTATCATTACGCATGTTTTTTATTTAAATTCGATATCTCAATTCGTTCAAACGTAAGGTGAGGTGCGTAAACTATAGTCGAAAAACTCTGTAAGTCGTAAACCCATTTTTAAAAAAATGAAAATTTTGAATAGGGAATTAAAATACCTTTTAAACAAGGTATCACTAAACCCCCGTTTCTATTTAAAATTTTAAAGGAGTTAGTGACCTTATAGACCTACGTTAATATGACGCTTATAAGAAGTACGTAAAAAGTAGCAAAAGTGTTATCATTAAAAACGGTTTTTATTTGAAGTCGATACCTCAATCTGTTTAAGAATTAGCAGGGGGGGGGACTTTTTACGTCCGCACTGTATTTTGATAGTGGAGCACGTTAAAGATCCCTAGCCTCGACAAATGAGTTTAGGCTAAATTAAATCGTCCTAGGAAAAGAAAACTGCCTTCCTAGGAGGTGCTGTGCAACCCGGGGTAAATAAGTGTAAAGGGTATCTTATTAGATCCTACCTCTCCATTCACGCCGGTAACCAGGCCGAATGGGATCGGATATCACGTGGAGGCGGACCTAGTTACGCACTCCCTAAGTCGGTAGACTACGAAAGTAGTAGATGACCCGTCCGATTAAGTTAATAGTTGCCTACCCCAGCAAACACGGTTCCCTTGGGCCTTCGTCGGCCCGATGTTGATTGCCGAATTTGCCGTCATCGGCATGACGTCGATTTACGACATCGGACCAGCAGTATTTTTTGTCCGCTTTGCGATGTAGCAATGTATGTTTGCCGACGCAACGTTAGACTGTAGCCCGCCGTCGGACCAATGGTAAATTATACTTTTTGCTGACATCGGCATACCGTCGCCGTATGATTAAGGTCCGATATGGTTTAACCGACCATCCGCCCATATAACTAACTAAGTCCGACATTGGTTTCCTAAAGCGGTCCAACGGTGGTCCAAAGGTCCGTTGGTGGTAGCTTAAAGCGGCCCGACAATGGCAAACTACAAAGGTCCGATAATGGGTGGATAATAATAAGGCCCCACATCGGTCTCTCAAAGCGGGCCGACGTCGGTGATTGACGAAGGTCTGTCGGTGGTTGCTTGGCAAACTACAAAGTTTCGATAATGCGGGTGCTTAACCAGTCGGGGTGGTTTAAGTGGCGGAAGAGGTGATTCTTGTAGAAAAGTGCGACCATCTTGTCAAGTCAGCATTCTAGTTTTAAAATATATTTGCTGATTATATTTATAATATTATCTTCCACTGTACAGGGAACATAGTGACATTAGCGCCATCTCTACATACTAGGAAGAAACTATTAAGCAGTTTCAAAATTTTAATGTGACATACCATAGCCTGTTGCCGTCATCGACCAATCGAAAAAAAATCTGATCAGGCCATCGTCGGTCCTAAAGCAGATAAAGTGGTCGTCGGCATAAAGTCGACTATAGTAAATCGGGCCATCAACAGTTGCCGATTCTTGACCGATTAAACATTGTTCCAATCGGACCATCATCGGCCCTAAAGCAGATAAGGTTTGCGTTGGCATAATGTCGACTATAGTAAATCGGGCCATCGTCAGTTGTCGATTTTCGACCGATTAAACAATGTTCCAATCGGACCATCGTCGGTCCTAAAGTGGTGTTGGCATAAAGTCGACTTTAGTAATGTGGACCTCCGTCAGTTGCCGATTATTGAACGAAAACTGAAAATCGCAATCTGTCCAACATCGGGCCAACGTGTAGTCGCCGATGCCGACACACCGTCCTCGGCACTAAAGCAGATAAAGTGGGCGTTGGCATAAAGTCGACTATAGTAAATCTGGCCATCGTCAGTTGCCGATTTTCGACCGATTAAACAAAGTTCCAATCGGACCATCATCGGCCCTAAAGCAGATAAGGTTTGCGTTGCCGTAATGTCGACTATAATAAATCGGGCCATCGTCAGTTGCCGATTCTTGTCCGATTAAACAAAGTTCCAATCGGAGCGTCGTCGGCCCTAAAGCAGATAAAGTGGGCGTCGGCATAAAGTCTACTATAGTAAATCGGGCCATCGTTAGTTGCCGATTTTCGACAGTTAAACAAGTTTAATCGGACCATCGTCGGTCCTAAAGTGGTGTCGGAGTAAAGTTGACTAGTAATGTGGACGTCCGTCAGTTACCGATTATTGACCGAAAACTGAAAATCGCAATCTGTCCAACATCGGGCCAGCGTGTAGTCGCCCATGCCGACACACTGCCGACATTGGCCCGATTCAATGCCGACGATTTGTGTTTGCTTGGACGGGACTCAAAAAAGAGACGGTAATCAAAATGAAAGAGAGAGAGACAAGCTTTGACACCGTGCATCACATTCGAGCCACTAATTGGAATGCACCTCTGCACCAAACGGGGAGTCAAATCCTCTTCTTCTATGTCCACTGAGGGCCATAGATAAAGTGTACGATGCAGTACTACGTTGTACTGTTTGACCTTTCTCGTTTTTAGTACAGTAAAATTGGCCTAAATAAGGGGGGTACCTCGAAAAAAAATCCGGGGAAATTTTTATATGTTGTTGGGGAGGATCAAAAGTCAGATCCCCAAGTTTGTGTTTCCCCCACTCCTCCGGAACCATCCGCCATTTTGAAAAAACTTTGCAACCGACTTTTCTTCATTTCTATTGGTCGGAGGCGAAAAAGTATGAGAACAAAAATATTCGGCATAAAATTTTCAACATTTTTGTCCAAGTGCTCAACTTTCTGTAGTTAGTTTCCAAAAAGTAAGATGGCGCCGAAGTTACAAAAAATTAGTTTGAAGGTATTTTGACCAACAAAAAGTTTTTTTAAAACTTTATATGAAAAATTTGTAGATCTCGGAAAAATCCTATAAAAATGTGTATATTGTTTATAATTAATTAAACAGTCTCTGAGCTACAGCGACTGAAAGTCGGTAAAATTATTTGAGAACCGCTTTCTGGGCATACATGAAGTCGCGTGTTGTGGATTATATACTATTAATTATAGTAAGAGCGAGTACAAATGAGGTATCAAATTAAAGCTTATGACGTGCGCTACACAAATGACTCGGTCTATCGTCATGAAAATTGCCGAAAGTATCTGACAGACTGACATTTAGTCGTTGTGATTTTTCGTAACTTTAGCGCCCCCTATATATCTTTTTAAGAACTAACTACAGAGAGTTGAACCTGTAACAAAAAATATTGCAAAGTTTACGCCAAAGATTTTTGTTTCTACACTTTTTTGCTTCCGACAAAGAGAAATGGAAAAAAATGGGTTCCAGTTTTTTCAAAATGGAAGATAGTTCCCGAAGAGTGGGGGAAACACAAACTTGGGAATTTTACTTTCAGACCCCCCAAAGAACATACTCAGCCTGTCCGGTGTACTACCATCAATTATGTAAAATCATTTTTCTAAATTTTGACCCCTTCCCCCTTGCAACACTTTATAACATTTTTGCAACCTCTTTCCCCTCCCTCTTGGCACTTAATAATACTTTTACCTACCCCTCCAACCCCTCTTTTCGCGTTTATATAAGCGATGGATGGCCCGTTACTCAAAAGGACTCGACTATCGGTACCCGACTAAATATGAGTCTGTCAGATACTTTCAGCAATTCGTACATCAAAAGCTTTAATTTTATATACCTCATTTGTACTGCTTTTACTATACATAATAATATATAATCCACAACACGCGACTTTCCGAGATCTACAACTTTCTAATTTAAAATCTTTGAAAAAAATCACTTTTTGTTGGTCGAAATCCTTTAAAACTGATTTTTTGTAACTTTGGCGCTCTCTATCTTTTTGGAAACTAACTACAGAAAGTTGAGCACACCGAATATTTTTTCTCAAACTTTTTCGCCTACGACCAATAGAAATGGAGAACTCAGTTACAAAGATTTTTCAAAATGGCGGATGTTTCCCGAGGAGTGGACACACACAAACTTGGAAGGTTTACTTTCACACCCCTCGAAAGAACATACCAAAAACTCAGCCTCTCCGGATTTTTTTCAGCTCATAATTTTACTATACTATCTCCCGAAATACTTTCTTATGAATTTAGATTTCTAGAATGTTCAATTTCTGATAAATTATTTGACCCCTTATCGGCTTGTGCTAAATGGTTGAAAAACGACTTCAGGGAATGGTGGAATTTGCTTGATTTTTGTATAAATTTGACAGTTAACAAAAATTGATAAAATTTAGCGAATTGAATAATTGTGCAAAATTTCGTGTCTCGAGCACAGGTTTAGACTCCACCACTGAACTCGTTTTACAAGAGCTGTCATTCCATTTTAAATGTAAAATATTTAATCTAAAAAAATCACTTACCAATCCCACCATCTTGATAATGCCGGTTTTCGTCAAAGGAAATTTCCCACACGTTAACTTCTTTTTTACAAGGTCGTCGAGTGTGTTTGTAACCGGACTTAGATTGTGCAAAAAAAGTTGGGATTTCCTTCTGTCAATAACTTTTTCCGCCATTTTCTTTTGTTTGTTTAACAGGTTTTTGGCATGTGCATATTAAACAACGTGTGGATTAAAAATGTAATATGTACTGCATGACTACATAGCCAGATTTGTCTAGCAATCTAGAAACTTAATCATATTACGACTTAATGTTAATGATAGAGGATTAGAAAATACTTGATGATTTCCGATTTTTTAGATTGATAAGACAATGATTAATTATCTTTTTTCCAAAATTTGTTTTTGTAAAGTAGTAGTCCAAAACGTAAGCAGACTAAAATTAATAAAAAGTTCGAATGGCAACAGTTAATAAATCAATATAACTGATAAACAAAAAAAAAATTACACCTCGAATGCTTTTAATTGTAAAACAGGTATGGTTACCTAATATTTAATATTTGACATAATGGGAAACAAAAGCATAATTATGGGCGATTTAAATGCAGACAATAGAGTATGGGGTAGTTTAAATGAACAGAACCATGGAAAAATCACCTTAAAACTATAAGAGAAAAACAACTTTATTATAATGAATGATGGGAGAACAACTAGAATACAAAGACCAAACGAGAATCCAAGCCCATTAAACCTGACACTTATATCGCAAGACTTGAGTGAGGGGGTTAATTGGGACTTGATTCCAGGTTGTGGTAGTATCGATCGCTACCCCACGGTCTGTGAACTCAATAGAAAGGACTTCCAAATTATTTCACGATACAATCCTACCAACTGGAAAAAATACACAACAGCAGAAATAAAATATAAACAAAACAACATAAAAAACTATGAAGAATTTGAAGACATCCTAATGCAAATAGCAGAAGAAAACATACCAACTAAAAAGTAAAAAAAAAATGGTAACCCATGGTGGGACCAGGAGTGCACCGATAAAATCAGATAAAGAAAAGAAGCAGTAAAAATATGTAAAGAAGAACCAGACATGACAAACTACCTCAATTTAAAAAGAACAATTTCAGCTACAAAACATTGTTAAAACAGAAGAAATAATAAAAAACTTAACAGAAGTTTGGACCACTTCTAAAAAATTTTCATGTATACAAAACAACACGAAGATAAGCCAATTACCAGACAAAGAAAAAGATGAACAAATACTAGATAATATGTCAATAATTAATATGGATCCTAATTTTCAATTAAAACAAAACAAAGACAACAATATGTATTTTTCCATTGAAGAACTTAAACGCGTAAACAACAAATGAAAAGATAAAGCACCAGGAATGGACTACTACATTTTTAACATAACAACATAAAAACATGAGAAAAATATCAGCAAAATGTAAAAATATCTTATTCATTGCATTCCCAAAACCAAACAAAAATCCAGAAAATTATACCCATAGGACTTGGCTCTTGCATCATGAAAATATTGGACACTATAATAAGAAACAAAGTAGAATGGTTTTGGGAAAATGCCAGATTTTTCTCAGATTACCAAATGGGCTTCAGGAAAAGCATGGGAACAAATAATAATTAAGCATACTAACTAGTTTCAAATTATTGTATTGTGTGGATACATATATACAATCTGCCTTTATTCAAAAAGAAACAGACTTAGCAGTCTTTCTGGACATCAAGGCTGCTTATGAAAATGCCAATATTCAGGTGCTATATGACAGGATGGTTGATGCTAACATCCCAGTATCTATTTGCAATCTTGTATATAGAATCTTATAAAACAGGAATATATACATTACAAAGGTGAAATTTTGGGACCTAAAAAACAAGCCTAGGCCTAATTCAAGGTTGGCCCTTGAGTCCAATATTATTTAACATACATATAAAAAAAAATTTCATATAATTCCTAATACAATAAAGATACTGGCCTATGCATAGGACTGGTTATATTTATTAAGGAAAATAATGTCATACACATGACAGAAAAGTTAAATGGGCCCTACAGATATTAAATAAATAACTTTTTGCTTTGGTCACTATGGTCACCCCACCAGATCTATACACATAGCTAATCAAAAAATACAATATAAAAACCACATAAAATATCTTGGGACAACTCTGCACCAAAATATGAACTGGGATATGTAAATAAATAATGCAGTGGTTAAAGCAAAAAAGGACTAAATCTAATTAAAGCATTCTGTGGAAACTGGTGGGGCAGACCCTAAAATCTTAAGGATGGCCTTTAACGGTCTTGTCAGGTCGCACCTGGACTATGGATCTATTTTAATACAACTCACATCTCGAAAAAACTTAAAAAACTTGATATAATATATCATCAAGGACTGGATGCATGAATTCGACCCCATACTGGTCCTATATGCAGAGACTTCATTCCCTAATCTTCATACCAGAAGACAAATTTTAGCACAAAAATTAATTATAAAATCTTCAACTACTTTAAATAACCCATTAATTAACATTATAAATTATTACAAAAGTGTCATTATGCAAAATTATACAAAATACACCATATTAATTGTTAAAGTTGAAAACCTACATGAGATCAGAGGCCACAATATCATGCTTCAGGGAAAATTATGAGATGCAGTTACACCAAATTTAGAACTTAATCTGAGAAAAAAAACAAGAATATATAAATCAAAACTTCGTAGAAAATACTAGTAAATATCAAAATATATCTATACGGATGCATCAAGGGTAAAGGAAAGAGTGAGGTATGGAATTCATATTCCCAAAATAAACTTTAATTTCTGTGACTTCCTAACAACACAAACATATGCACAGCAGAAACAGTTTTACGAGTGAGTAAGAACATATGCTTTAAAAAAATATAGAATTTCATAACATGCACAGGCTCAAAAAGTGCAATTGAAAAGCTCAACAAAACAACAATTAACTCTGATCAAGATTTTATAACGTTAGCAACCAAAACTATAATTATTTTAGAAAATCAAAAATCCGAAATATACTTAACATGAATTCCAGGACACAATTGAATCAGAGGGAATGAAATAGTGGACAAACTTTCAAATGTTGGAGGAAATCTGGGAGTACCAAAAAGACTGAACTATACTAAGGAGGATACCTTTTCCTTTGCTAAAAATAAGTCAGTCGATTATTTCAAACAAAAATTGAAAGAACAAAATCAAGAGAGGTAATCATGGTACTCACAAATACAGGAAGAATTTCCGTGCAAGCCTTGGTACGAAAAAATTAATTACATAGAAACACTACAACTTTTAGTAGAATGAGTACTGGACATTGTCTTGCATCACAGCACACAGCAACACATTAAACATTAAAGAATCCCCCCTCTGTGAGTGTGGTCAGATTAAAAATTCTAACCACATACTCTTTCACTACTCAATAAATAAACTACCTAATTTTGACCTATCTGATTACCTCTCAAAGACAGGTCTCTCTCGATCATTTTCCATTAGCAATATGTTAAGGGAGCCCTCTCCCAACAAAATAAAGCTAAAAAAGAAGTTAAAAAACCTCCAAATCAGTTACTTCAACCCAAAAGAAACTAAAAATCAAAAGATCAAAAGATCTTGGGTGAAAATAACGAAAATTCAAACTTGGATGAGCATTCCACAAGGAACACACAAAAAACCAAAGCGAAAAGAGAAATAATTAAAGGATGTTTCGCCCTGGGTAACCAGCGTGCTCATCCAAGTTTGAATTTTCATTATTTTCTTTTTTAATTGCCTTAGGAGCATAATCCTACTGGAAATATTAACACGCCAGGACGAATCCGTATCACGTAACTTGGGTAAGTACCAGTGCGGAACGATGCCTATTAAAAGTTGGAAATCAAAGTGTATGATGGTGTTTAATGATGTATGGTGGAGGGTGACCATTGATGAGCCCACGCTGGTTACCCAGGGCGAAAAATCGTTTAAACATTTCTCTTTTCGCTTTGGTTCTTTGTGTGTTCCTTGTGGGATGCTCATTCAAGTTTGAATTTTCGTTATTTCCACCCAAGCTTTTTTAGAAAAAAAAACAAAATAAAACTCTAGCTACAGTACGGTACTGGGTACTGACTTCTAAAAAATCCTCAAATTAAAAAAAAAAACATAAATTTATGTTATTTTAACGTATTTGTGTGTGTATGTAAAAACCCTATGTGGTATGAATGATGTATAAATGACTATCAAAACCGCGAATTTAAAATAAAAGTATAAAAAAAGGAAATTAAAAAGAAAAGAAGACAAGAAAACGAAAACGAAGACGGCCAGAAACACAAAGAAATAGGAAAAGCAGAGAAGGCATAAGCAGAACCACATAAATCAGAAGAATACATAACATGATATTGGGTGACATAAAGTCAGATAACCCCAAAATCCGCCATATTAAGCTGGCATATGCTCTGAACCAGCAACGCCATTAACAAAGACTGGAATTGGATTTTGGAGTACGCAGGAATGGTTTTAGAGCAATAAATGAAAGCGCTATAAGATTTGTACATTTGGTGGTCAGTTATTTTGTTAGTAGTTCCTCCTCTAAGCCTCTGGCTTATGGAACTCAATGGTAGCACACTTTTCATTTCCAATAGGTTAAATTTTGGATAGATTTACATAAAATCAATATGAAATGAAATGTTTGACTCATTTTGTCTAAGATATTTAATGATTTAGACCACGATTTGGTCCAAAAAGTGTCAACAGTTTTGTGCGTAAGGTTAGCCAACTTTCCTTTATATTAGACAATGATCGAAGACTGGAAATGATGCAAGCGTCCCCCGCCCAGAGGGAAATTGCTTTTCTAGACTACTATGTTCTTATTTATAGTAATTTCAAAACCTATTATTGGCAAGCAGGAAATCCAAATGAAACAAACACACTTGTGTTAAAAATTTTTGGTTTATTTAGACTTTTTTTCTTCTTAATAAACCATGTGTATAAGACTTAAATAATACATAATATACAAAAGTTCAATTAAAAAAATTGATTTAAACCTAAGACAAAGTATCGCTTTTGGCCAATTGTTTTTGTAGTAATGCAAGTTCTTTAATTCGGTTAGCTTTTTTGTACTTTTTGTGTTTTTCTTGCACTTCTTGAAAATGTTTTAAAAGTTCATTAAAATCTATCGGTAGCGATGGTTCTTTTATACAAGGAGCACTGAAAAAATATATTTTAGAGCTAAAATATTTGTGGCTATTTCCTTATTTTTTTATCAAATCAAAAAGTTAAGAATGTCTAAGTTTTTGTTCATCAATTATTAAAAAAAATATATTAAAATTTAAAACTTGTCATTTTCTTACCAATCTTCTTGACGCAAATAGAGTCCAGGTATACAACTTAGTCTAGTTTTTAAAGTTAGAAAAGCTTCGGTTTGTGGTAAAAGCATCAATAGTCCATACAAGGCTCTTACCAAGTGTTTGTCACATGGGACATCGAGTAATTTTAATCTTAGGTCTAAAAAATAAGAAAAATCATGTTAAATCCACTAACCCTAGCTAAAAATTGTTTTGCTTATTTCATTAAACAAATACATGGTTCAGCATATGAACAGTTGACTATAAACATCCCCGTTAAATAGATCGTTTTCTTTTCTTCGCGGCCAACAATAACTTTAACACCATTTGACAGTTCAAAATAGGGAAATTTTGGAACGCTTAAAATTTTGACAACTTTAACAACCGCTGTGGTAGTGTTTAACAACCACTACCACCGATTTTACCAGAGTTTTTGGAACACATTAAAAACTGTCACTAGTAAAAAAAATTTAGAGATGAGAAAAAATAAAAAATTTGGCTTCATTTTACAAACTATTTGTTTTTTATGTTGGAACCTGGTAATATTTTATTATTTTTAAAATTAATTGCGCCAAAATTCTCTAAAATAAACCAGAAAAATAAGCACAACCACAACTAAATGGATTCGTAGCTTACGGCAGTGGTAGTGGTTAATTACCACAGAATGACGTTTAGCTATTGCGCAGAATCAGTAATTACCAGAACCAATACGAAGTGTCAAATAAGCATTCCAAAATATCCCTAATAGCTTTTTTGCTACAGGTTTTACGTTGACGTTCCGGTTATTTAACGTTTTCCATTTTCAAAATAAAATTAGTTTACTGTGGTTTTTCATTCCAAGCCAAAATTTATACCTTCTTAATTAAATTCCTAGAAATCAGAGAATAAAAACTACCCAAATTTATTGCTTTTATTCATTATTTTATTTATTCATTTTTCATGAAAGAACGCTCAAACAGAAAAAACACGCTTGGGGGTGTCTTTGGTATACTGACGTACTGAGCGCAACACCACCCTGTCGGAAAAGGCGCGCGGGATTTAATAAAGCTCGTCAAAACACAAATCTGCATCATCATATATGACGTTCAAATGTCAAAAGTGTCAAATATCGTTAGTCGTCGGGCGCTTTGGGCGCGACCAAAATCTTATAGCTAGAAAATATTTGTAAGATTTCAATCAACGTTATTTGACACTGTTGACATTTGGACGTCATACATGGTTAAGGGCTACCGCGAAACGCTGCAAACATACGGGCGGTTAACATAAGAATTTAGACGTACCGGGGGGCGCTGTGCTCAGAACCCAAACGTGTATCTTTCATGAATAATTAAATAGGTATCTGCTTTTAATAAAAGCAATAAATTTGGGTAGGAGATAAATTTAGTCTTGGAATAGAAAATCACAGTAAACTAATTTTATTTTGAAAATTAAAAACAAATACTAATAAATTGATCCCAAACGTCCAATACACAGTTCACTTTTTGATTGATCTTAAGAAAAAAAATATACTATTTTTGAAAGTTATATTTTTGTGTAGGTGTCGTCCCTAAATAGCTATTATGATAAAAATTAAAATCTTCTATATATGTCCTACTGTCAAAACCTGTAAAAAAAAATATTTTTTCCTTTTTTCAAACATTTAAATGCCGTTTAAAAAAAACGGTTAGTACTACAAAAATGCTTGTTTGACTTTTTTTATCTAAAATGAAATGCTCTATAAGCCCAAATTTTTTATTTTTTAAAAATATTTTTTTTTTACATTTTGGGAAAAAATTACATATTTTTGACAGGTTCTGACAGTAGAACGTATATGGAAGATTTTAATTTTTATCAGAATAACTATTTAGGGACGTCATCTACACAAAAATATACCTTTCGAAAAGAGTATATTTTTTTCTTAAAATCAATCAGAAAGTGAACTGTGAATAACCGGACCGTCGACGTAAAACCTGTACCAAAAAAGTCATTTTGAACTGTCAAACAGGGTTGAAGTTATCGTTATCGGCATAGTTATCGAGCTGTAAATTGGCACGACCAAAAACTATCTAGTGACTTCTTGGTCAACAATTGATCCGTCCCACATTTGTTGTGTTACATCTTTAGAGTTACTAAAAGTTACTAAAAACAGTTACTAGAATCATGTTTTTATTTCGTAAGTCCTACTAGTACTTGTGAGGTGTTTGAATTTACCGACCGAGACATTCAGGACCTTTTAGTTGAGTTCATAAGTGAGACAATTGAACATAAGGTTACTTGTTCTTGGATGTTCATTTTGGCCACTAAGCAAGCCTTGGACTTTTGTTTTGTTAACTACACATACCTATTAGCTTAAATATAACCTCTTCCAAAGCTTTCAGCAGCAAATAATATATTTTTATCTTTACAGGGTGATCTCATGAAGATGATCACCAGATAAATAACTGGTGTCTCAAAAAACCGGAATAATAAATTTAAACAGCTGCAGCTTTTTCAGTTTAAGACCGATTTTATTGAATGATGGCCTAATCAATAACAATTTTTATCGCATTTTAAAAAGTGACTGCCATTTTTTAAACCAATGAGCCGAACATACCCGAACTTCTATAGGCGGAGGCGTAAACGATTAGTTTAAATAAAGCTGAAGATTTTGATGTTCTCGGCAAGGTGATTTATATTTAATCTTAGCAATCCATAATATTTTTTTGTGTAACTTTAAATTAATTTAATTTTATGTCCTTCTTTACCTAGAAAAGGAAAAGATAAACAATTAAAAAAACTTAAAAAACTACCAAATAGGATTATTTGTTTTAAATTTTATGATAGCAGGCCTCCAGTACCTCCCCCCCCTCCCACCCTTCATAATCCGACAGTAGGTCGCTAAAAGTTGGAAGAAAATTATAAACCATTACAAAATATTTAAAAAAAAAAATAAGTTGAAGATGTTTCACTATAAATTTTATATGGCTTGATTGCGGGATTCCAGCACATTATTTTGATACCATACTCAACACCTCACCGCCTTCAGAATCCGGCAGTAGGTCGCTAAAATTTAGCAGAAAATTATAAACAATCACAAAATTAAAAAAAAGGGAAAGATGTTTCACTCTAAATTTCCAACACCGTTCTCAACTAAAAAGCCAGAGTAACCTCCTACGTCTTCAGTGCCCTTTAGCCAATTCTTGGCGCCATTTTTATAACCAAATTGACCGCTACAGTACGCTAAAGGATACTAAATCGAAAGAGTTAACTGGCCTTTTAGTTGAGATGGCTTTGCTTTGGCCTGGGTAAGGCGTATATTTAAGCTAATAGGAATATGGTTAACAATAAATAGCTATCAAAAGCAGATTACAACTTATGCCAAGTGGGCCATGTCAAGCGTCACTGTAACTTTTTTTTTATAGTTGCTGACTAACTAATATTTTTAATCCTGAACCGAAGTCTGCTGCCCGACCGGAGGAAGGCCTACAATTTGCTGAGGGATAAAAATGGACTTTATTCCCCCTCCCCACTTAATGGACCTTATTTTGAAAATGTCAACCCTGATGACTGACCTTCAGATATTAAAAGCACATTTTTTATCCATGAGGTATTAAAAGTGCTACTTTAAAGATTCCAAGCGAGCCTTTAATCCTTGAACAGGGATTCAAAGTGATGTTAAAACTTGGGTGAGAAGTCCAAGGCCCATTGTCTTAAGGGAATAAGAAGGGATTAAAAGTACACGTTTATCCCTAAAATGCATAAACATTTTTAATTCAGTCCGGGATACATTACATCACGTCCGGGAAAGTAATTTTTCCGGACTGAAATCGATATTTCAGTCCGGGAAATAATACATTACATCACTAGTCCGGTAAAGTAACTAAAAAAAATAAGAATAAAATATAGGATTTCCCACTTACAGTATGAAATAAAACGTTTTACGATACACGGCTGTGAAATGTCATTAAAGTACTCGTCTAGAAATTCCGGACTCGGTTCCTTCGTCGCCTTGGTAAACATGTAAACTTGTACTTTAATAGAGCAGTGACCGGCCTTGTAACGTAAATTACTATTTATAGATATTTTAAAACCGATTCGATTTTTGGGCTGGAAAAGTGAAAATTAATAAGTCACTTGAGTTTACTTACAGGCAAAAATTGGAGACTCGATCAATTGTACCAACTTATCTATTTCTTTTAAAAAATCCACTGTCACTTCTATACTGCCACTGTAAAAATTATGTTAAGAAAAATTTCATATTTCTATGTTCGTTTTCACTAGGTCTAAAAATCTCACTCAATGGACAAAACCATAAAGATAGGTTGGCCCATATATCTAATTATTAGGTATAATGGGTTGGTCACTGAGACCATAAAAACTCGATTGTTAGTCAAAACCTAATATTATTACTTGATATACCACCACCATATTAGCCATATCCAGAAATTTACTGAAAACACTGTTTTTTCAGTTTTTTGCCACTAACAAATGACACTAATACTTATGATATCAGGAAGAATTTTCAAACAATCCAAGAACAGTTTTGAAATGGAAATTAGGCTTTGCATCCATTTTAATGTTGGTTGGTTCTGGGAATTTTTTTAATCATTGCACCGATCGCCGTACATACGGCAAAAGGTCATTATTACGGGGACAACATTATTTCGGTGTTCCCTTTGAGAATATGTCATTGAAACATAATGTTTATGGTTCAAAAATTGAGTTAAACAATGATAAATTAAAAAGTTGTACAGTTGTAAGTATTTCGCACTCTTTTTAAGTAACGTTTATAAGGTTAAACAATGATAGATGAAAAAATTGTACAGTCGTCTGTAAAAGTATGTCGCATTTTGAACATAAATTATTTATAGCTACACTACGAAACGCACTCAACGTGATTAAAAACATTTTTTTCTTAAAATCTTTTGATTTGCGCAGGCAAGATCAGTTTAAAAAATTAGCCCAATCACATTATTTTTACGGGACTCTGATTAACGACCATAAAATTTGAACGTATATTTGCTTATAAATACGTAATAATACATATAAAAAGCTAAGTGGTATAATCATTTTTAAAATTTCTGAGTTAAAAGGTCTTTTAAATGTCCTTGGACTTTTTCTCACTGATGAAATGACTGGATCTGATGATTTACGCAATGATTTTTAACATTTTAAAAATAATTTGTACTTCACTTAGTGGCGAAAACCTCAAAAATTGTATTTTTAATAAAAAGTGATTTTGTATCTGTATTCTGTACAATGAATTTTGAAAAATGTTTGGTTTCGACTTTTAAACAAACTATAGTTCAATTTTCTGATGAGCGGACTGACGTCATTTTTGCCTCTGAAAACGTAGTTTTTTCTTGTCAACAGTTTGCATGTCAAATAATTTGTTGTTGTCAATTTGAAGTAACAGTTGAAACAATCAACGACATGACTTTTTTTACATACTATTAAAGATCTAAAAAAATGACGTCAGTTCGCTCATCAAAAAATTAGACTATATATAGATATCAAAAAATCCAATTCTTATTTTTTTTGTCTGTTTGTTTCTGCATCACGCAAAAACTACTTAAACAGATTTTGATAGGAGTTCCAGACAGGACATCAAAATCGGTTGACGGAAATAAAAGTTATGAGTATTTAAAGCAAGAAAAACAGGAAAAAGCAAGTAAAACCACAGGCAGAGCTGCGGTGCTTCAGCTAGTCAAGTATATTAGATATGTGGTCAAACGAACAAACGACCACAAAAAGTAAAATATGTTATTTAAAAAAAGATTTAGCGAGGGTGAATAAATAACAAAATGAATGAATAGCGAGCTTTCCCTCAAAAAGGCAATGGTAACCGTAGACCCGGGCTTTACATGAATCCTGTTTCAGATTTTTTCATCATTTCATCTTCCATTTTCCTAGCACCGTACTGATGAGCACCACAAGTGCGAAACCCGGGTCTACAGTTACCATTGCCTTTTTGAGGGAAAGCACGCTATTCATTGATTTTGTAAAATATGTTATGTTTTGACGTGACTTGTTTTAAAGGATACAATAAATTCGTCAGGTCACAAACGTGGCTATAACTTTGGGTCAATAAACAAAGTGCGACTGTGGCTACTGGATTGTGGCACCATGTTCTGTATAACGATAAAAAAAGTAACCTGTTTTCCTAAAACAATAGATATCAGTGAGTATTTGATCAGTATTTAAAAATAAATACCTTTGTGGTTATCGTTTTTGTTTTTACGCTCCCCATAAAGCAATATATTCCGCATTTTCCTTAATCAAAAAGTAAAAATTCTAAACATTCTTTTTGAAAAATTTTTCCAAAAGCGCAAACACTTTGACGTGAATTGACAAAAATAAATATAATGAAAGTAAGGTTAATCACAAAAATAACGTCATTTTGGCGGTAAAAAGCACGACGTGTGGTTAATAACAACGATTTTCGTAGTTATCTTACACTTAAGTTAATTTTCGGTTTTATAGACATTCGTATCCTTAAGTCTATCAATTCGACCTATCGAGCAGGTGTACTTTTAAACTAATGACAAATACATGACAACTCCGGCTGATCAAATGCGTGAAAAGATCGTTTCGTACGCAGGAATGGTCGTAACGTTACGACTCCCTTATCGTACCTAACGAGGTTTTCGTGCATTTGGTCAGCTGGAGCTGTCACGCATTCGCCATGATTTTAAAAGTGCACCTGCTTGATCGGTCGACTCGTTAGAGATAAGGATACGAATGCTGATAAAACTGAAAATTAGGTGTCTATTTTGTTTATATTTACTTACAAAGCGATTGTTTTTGGCGAATTTCGCAAAAAGAAAGTCTAAGATTGTTACTATTTGATTAAGGAAGATGCAGAATATATTACTTTCTGGGTATTTAGAAATTAGTTAGAAAAATAAATCGAAATTCCTTTATTCTTGGCGGCATGTCAAATAACGATAACCACAAAGGTTGTTCTATTTTTATACTGACCAAAAACTCCCTATTATTAACACAGGCAAAAAATAATTGGTATTAGGCCTGCCACTATTAGACCTTACACTAAACCTACTCTCTCTCGATTTACAATGGTCCTGCGCAACTGTGACGTCCGACCAGTACTACTTTTTTTCCTTTTTTATCTATATACCCCCCCCCCTCCCCACTCATCAGACAGGTCTGATTAGTACCTCCTAGGAAGGCAGTTTTCTTTTCCTAGAAGGATTTAATTTAGACATAAACTCCTTTGTCGGGGCTAGGCATTTTAACGTGCTCCACTATTCTAATGACTTCGTGGGCAAAGTGCTACTTGATTCCAGTGGTAGCGTTCACAATGAAATTCATGTCAGTACGCAAGTCGACATAAATCCTTGCAAGCTTTAGTTGCGTTTTTTACCGCAACGTTACGGTGGAGATTTTGACGTACTTCCACCAAACTAACATCAAACGTTGCAAATATGATAAAAAGGTTTAAAAATACGTTTCAGCAAATTGAAAATAGAATCGAATTTTTATCTAAAAGCACCATGATCAATGTACTTTTGTAATTATGTTTTTTTTTTACTTTTGTTGTTGCGCACTCGAAACCGCAAAACGCGGTTAGGTCGTGTCAGTACTTGCGCGATCGAACTTTTTACTCGAACGGATACAAAAGGTTTAGGCGTTCAAATGTAAACATAGTTGTGATCGAGACAAGTGGATATGCAACTTTTAGTGCTTTTTTGTGTATCGTAGATTTCAGAAATAAAGATAAGGCTATTTTTGAAAGTTTGAGACAATGATGTATTTGAAATTAACTCTGTGTTTCGGACTTTCATTGTCTATATTTTATTTATAATACACGACGTTTCGATCAGTACAACCTCTGATCGTCTTCAGGTGCAAACTAAAATCTATTTCAAACCGTGAAGTTTAAGAAGCTGGCTCCGCCCAAGGAGGGGCTTCCAAATATTTGGAATTTCAACACTTGGTTTACTGAAAATACCCTGATTATGTTTCAGTGTGACTCCTTGTGCAAAACCTTTGCTTTTGTCCACTTCATTCAGTGGGTATTCGTCTGATGTTCGTTAAGCCTAGCAGATAGTGGTCTTTTTGTTTCACCTATGTATTTTATTTATAATACACGACGTTTCGATCAGTACAATCTCTGATCGTCTTCAGGTGCAAACTAAAATCTATTTCTAAGGCTACGTACTTATATACTATGGAAAAACACTCAACCGTGAAGTTTAAGAAGCTGGCTCCGCCCAAGGAGGGGCTTCCAAATATTTGGAATTTCAACACTTGGTTTACTGAAAATACCCTGATTATGTTCCAGTGTGACTCCTTGTGCAAAACCCTTGCTTTTGTCCACTTCATTCAGTGGGTATTCGTCTGATGTTCGTTAAGCCTAGCAGATAGTGGTCTTTTTGTTTCACCTATGTATGATTCACCACACTCACAAGAAACTTAGTAAATGCATTCCTTATTTTGTTTGTTCTCCGGTTTTGTTTTGCTAAGAAGGCTTCGAATTGTTAATAGATTTAAAAGGTGTTTTTATATTAAAGTTGTTCGCTACTCTTCGAATTTTCTCTGATACACCTTTGATGTATAGAATTGTAAGGAATGCATTTGCCTGGTTTTGGTCTTGTAATCTCTGTCCTGTTTGCTAAAAATGCTGTTATAAGTTTAAGGCTGTAAGCATTCTGCTGTAGATCCTTCTTAATGTTTCTTATATCCATTTCCAAGTCATGAGAATTGTTACAAATTTGAACGGCCCTGTTATACAAAGTTAGGTAAGAAGATACCCACTATCGATATCATCACTACCATAAAAAGTCATCCTCTTCCACGACAAGGCGCCGACGAGACATCTATTAAGCATACTTCTAACATAAGCAAGAGAGAGGAAATCGCGTTGAAGAATCTTCAAAAGGACAAATCAGTTAAAAACTTACCAGGAGATAAGAGCAATGCAACAGTGATTTTGGAAATGGAAACATATGACCAGAAAATCGAAGAGGTATTTGCCAAAGGCAACTATAAACTTCTCCCAAAAGACCCGACGCAATCAATCGAAAATAAGATTTATACAACTTTAAAAAAGCATTCCAGATATACTCCGGACAACACAAGGTTTCAACTTACACCACATTATAGCAAGCTTCTTCATCTATACGGACTTCCCAAAATTCACAAAGATGCAATGCCCTGACGCCCAATCACAAGTTCCAGAAATTCTCCTACAAGCAATCTGTCTAAATTTCTTTTGAAAATTATTCAACCTCTTGCAGGCAAGACCGCTTAATTTGTAGAAAATTCTAACCATTTTGTTAATATTCTAAAATCTTTTGTTTTAGGACTCGAGGATAGATTTCATTAGACAGAGACTGGTTGATGACGAATCCCTTTATGATCGTACCAGCCTGCCCCTTTAGGTGAAAGATAGGTTTTATGCTCAGGATGACGGTCTGCCAATGGGTTCATCGCTTTCGCCAGTGGTGGACCAACAACTGTCAGAATTTCTTCACCACCGAAATAATATAAGACCCAACATTAAATAATATAAGACCCAACATTAAATAATATAAGACCCAACATTAAATTCACAAACGAGTAGAAGGGAACATCAGAACAACAGTCCATCGTAAACCCACTCACACAGGACAATATTTCAATTAAGGTTCAAATCATTCTGCTACAAACAAACGAGGCATAATAAGAACTTTGTATAACACAGCCGTTCAAATTTGTAACAATTCTTATGACTTGGAAATCGAAATAAGAAACATTAAGAAGGATCTGCAGCAGAATGGTTACAGCCTTAAACTTATAACCGATACTATTTCTAAATTTCATGCATTAAAAGAGTATCAGAGAAAATTCGAAGAGTAGCGAAACTTTAATATAAAAACAGCTTTTAAATCTAATAATACAATTCGAAACCTTCTTAGTAAAACAAAACCGGAGAACCAACAAAATAAGGAATGCATTTACCAAGATCCTTGTGAGTGTGGTGAATTAGACATAGGTGAAACAAAAATACCACTATCTGGAACATCAGACGAATATTCAAAGAGGTTAAACGACGAAATCAGGAATCGCCGAACACGCATGGTCAAAACAACACCGAATGAAGTGGACAGAAGCAAAGGTTTTGCCCAAGGAGTCACACTGGAAGAAACGAAAATTCCTTGAGCTGCCTTTATTGGCAGAATCAGGGTATTTTCAGTAAACCAAGTGTTGAAATTCCAAATATTTGGAAGTCCCTCGTTGGGCGGGGCCAACTTCTTAAATTTGTGAGTGTTTTCCCATAGTATATAAGTAGGTAGCCTTAGAAATAGATTGTAGTTTGCACCTGAAAGCAATCAAAGATTGTAATGATCGAAAAGTCGTGTATAATTTCAAGGCTATCTTTGTTTGACTTGTTGTATATGTATATAGCTATCTTTGTCATATGGAATTAATCAGGACGAGTTGTACTTATTTAGGATTAAGGTCTAATATTTAAAAAAAATGAATAAAAGGTGTTTGTTTGTAGATATGAGTTTACTTTATCAAAAAACACATTTGAGAGCTGCAATTTTACTGCTTCCTTTTCCCTTCGTAATGTGTTCCTTTTTACACTTATTAAACATCGGCGATTCTTATTGGGTACCTTTAATAAAAATTCAATGTCCCGTCAGAATAAAAATCTTCTAAAGAGCAAGACGAAAACGAGTTTTGAACCATTTTGGCCACTAGTCTTGTAAAATTAAAAACAAAAAATTCTGTCGAAAAAAATTACCAGCCACCGCAACGCTAACGACTTTGGGAGGTGGTGGAAATAATCAAAATGCTTTTCTCCTTCACCAATTCAGTAATTCTCGGACAAACCTCTTTTTGACATCGGCACCCATAATAATAAAGACTGATCTACATAAAATTTAATTAATTCCGATAAAGATATTTTTTTAACACACGAAAACGATTAAATTAAATAGAAGTAATAATTCTATCAGTCCCACAAATACATTTTTTATTCGCGTGTGAACACATCTTAATTCTACCAAACAAAAAAAAAACATTCGCGTTGTCGAACTCCAATGCAACGTTGCGGAAAGAAACGCAACTTTTCACTTCAACTCGCACTTTATGTCGTAACGGTTGTTGTTATTGTTTTGTTTCCTTGGGATTGAACGTTTTTTTTTAAATTAAGGTCGTAGTTACAATCTGGGGAATTGTTTTTAGCAACACTGTACGGGAAATCAATTTAACTATGTCGACCTGATTTTTTGCTAAATTTTACGTCATTGAATTTGTTTTCCATGGCAACGCGGAGACTTTATTAATGTTTATCCACAGTGGGAGATTTTTTAGTACCGGGTAAAAAATTTGGGGTTAGGTTACTTATTTTGATTTTTCGCGTTCTGCGCCGCTAAAAAACCAAGTAAAATACTAAAATAAAAGAAAACCATTTACTGCTGAATTAACTGCTAAAAAAACGCTACCCAACTACGTATTAAAGTAAGTGGGTGTAATGTTTAAGGTTGCATTTACAGGTGCATTTGAATTGGAAACACTCCCGCTAGCTGATTCAGGTTACCTTTAAAGGATGCAGATTTAAAAATCGGCTACTGGCGCTAAACGAAATAATCGTATTCTATTTTAAACAGAAGCGTCAACGACTAGCAAGAGTCTTTCCAACCTCTAAATGGAGCTTTACTGACCTATTTTGTTAGTACTCAAGTATCCGTGTGTTTTTGAAACTGAGGTTCTAAAATCTATCCTTTAAACTCCAAGATTTCGATAGTACAATTGCATTGGTTGAATCAAAATAAAACAAAATTATGTGGGGTTATAGGCACCGAATGTTTCTATGCGAATTCCTAGTAATCCCAGCGAGCCAGTAAAGTTCTCTTGGTTCTTTGATAGACTCGGGGTAATGCCCGCGCAGCGCTAGGCCTTTTTTGGCGGGCGACCGCACACGCGGAGTGGTTTCTTATTTGTTTTAGAACATTGTTTTTGAAAACACATTTTTGAAAGATAAACATAACCTCGAATGGTTTTCTGCCAGAAAACGTAAAAATACTCTTCTGTCCCACTGCGGCCCGATTTAAAGTTTGTTGACAAAACACCTGCAGTTACCATGGAATCGTATAAATTCTGCGGTCTATCGCACAACACTTGAACTGCGTGTGTCTCCCAAATTCAATGAAGTGTGATTGATTGATCGGTTTTCTTTTCCGTAGTGCACAAGCTTTTAGAGAAAAGGAATCTTAGTTTTTATTTTCGCTAAAGCAAGGAAATGTAAAAAGGAAAAATGTAATCCAGAGGAAATTGTGAGTATTTCTCCATTTTTTGTGCAAATCGGGTTTGTTCTAAACCGCAATTATTTTGAGGCTTTTGGGATAGATGACAGCACCAGAGCTTTTATTTTATAGAAAAAATAATTGAGAATTTAAAAATGATCACCCCTGCAAAATTTCAGGTCATGCTGATGTTTAGTTTTCCCTGTGCACTCTGGCAAAAGATTAAAAAATTAAAGAACAAGGCATTGCCAGTTGTACTTTTTTTTACTTAAAATCTGGGGAAAAACTATAGCCTTAAGCTACTATTAAAAAGAAAATGGATACAGCGGACATAAATAGTGGGATACTTTTGACATGTTAGAATATGACTCTGGAGTCTGATTTTCGAAACCATACGAAAATATCCGAATACGGGTAACTTTTGTGTGCTAAATAATAAGCAATTTTGACGTCAGTTTTTTTCCATACCGTTGGGCAGGGACATTACCTTCTTAGATAAAGTAGGCATTTTACATCTAAATTAGCGTAATTTAAATAAAACATAAAAAAATTACTTTTTTTACTATTTTATAAACATGCACTCAAAAAGCCGTATGTCTAGAGACATGCAGTAGATGTCCGTTTTTGACGCGCGCGAAAACATGTGTCACAGTATACCGGGTGTCCCATGGTGAGTAACCTATTAGAATATTTTGGAAACTATACAATGGAAACTTTTCAAACTTTCTATTCTAACATAAGTCCATGTAAACTATCTTTGTGAAATACTCCCATATTTGCAGTGTTGCCATTTGCAGGAAAACTTGGCAACAACTTTCTTATTTTAAATTGATTCTACAATATATTTTAGGTACATTTTATGTATAATGTCTTATACCTATGTTCAACTGTTTTTAAAATATTGACATGTGAAAATTGACATTTTTTAACTTTGACAGCCCGTAACATCGGAACGTTTAAAGATAGACCAAAACGGTTTTTACATTCCTATCTTGGTTTTTCACAAGCTATCGTTTTAAACTATTTTTAACCCAGGGTTAAACTAAACATGGGATATTTGAACCCTGGGTTTAGATATAAAACGATAGCTTGCGAAAAACCAAGACAGGAATGTAAAAACCGTTTTGCTCTATCCTTAACCGTTTCGATGTTACGGGCTGTCAAAGTTAAAAAATGTCAATTTTCACCTGTCAATATTTTAAATACAGTTGAACATAGGTATAGGACATTATACATAAAATGTACCTAAAATATTTTGTAGAATCCAAAAATGCAAAAATATACAGGGTGTTCAATTTAAAATAAGAAAGTTATTGCCAAGTTTTCCTGCAAATGGCAACACTGCAAATATGAAAGTATTTCATAAATATAATTTACATGAACTTATGTTAGAATAGAAAGTCTGAGAAGTTTCCAATTTATAGCTTCCAAAATATTCTAATAGGTTACTCACCTTGGGACACCCAGTATATAAAACCAATATAAAATCACTTTTTAAGGGTGAGGACAAACAGTTAGCTACTAACTATCGGCCAATATCCCTCTTATGCGGTTTTTCAAAATATACGAAAAACTACTAAAGAAACGTATAATGGGTTATCTAAACAAAAATAACATTTTAAATAAATTACAATTTGGTTTTCGGGATAACTTAGAACGGAAGATGCTTTGGCCTCAGTCACAACAAATATTTTTCAAAATTTGGATGATTCTAGGCCTTGTGTTTTTCTAGACATTAAAAAGGCATTTGATACAGTAGATCATACCCTGCTGTTAAGCAAACTTCATTGTTTGGGTTTCAGAGAGGTCATGTTTAAATTAATCAAAAACTACCTTACAAACCGAACACAAACGGTCAAAGTAGGTAAAGTAGTAAGCTCTGAATATGTCGTAAAGTGTGGTGTACCTCAGGGTACAGTACTTGGCTCGATATAGTTCTACCTTACATAAATGACCTATTGGACCATGACCAGGATTTTCTTTCGGTAGCATTTGATGATGATAAAGGATTGTTCATAAAAGGATCGTCTTGAGAAGAGGTAAAAAATAAAGGCGAACGAGCTCTTAAGTGGGTAAAAATCTGGCTTAACCTAAATGTCCTTAACTTAAATTGTAATAAAACTAAATGTCTACCCTTTTTTATTAACAAAAGGACAAACCCTAATTTTAAAAGTGTAATTATACACAAGGGTAATAACGAACACAATTGTCATTGCTCAAATAATATTGAGGTAGTTGACAGTATTTGGGCTTAACATTGGACAGTCGCCTCAATTTTAAAGCTATATATCATGCAATCTTTGAATCAATACTTCACTATGGGATACTCATCTGGGGAAGTAGTCACGACGCGTCTCTTAACAATTTAGAAGTATTCCAAGGAAGATGTATAAAAATAATTTTGTAAAAAAATCAATTGTATCCAACTGATCAACTTTTTCAAGATTTCTCAGTACTTATATTAAGACAGTTATATGCAAGTAAAGTATTACGATATATACAAAAGTATCCTCACACTTTAGGCATCATAAACTCCAACCAATATAGAATCCGACAGGTAAAACAAAATATCGCTGATATAACAAAGAAACATAAAAGCAACTCAGAAGTGTATAACCTACATGGCACCAAAAAATATTTAACCTTTTAACTGCCGATCAAAAAACTTCAATCTCATTAACTATGAAAGCCTTAGATCCTGTTTTCCGTAAAGGACACTATTAAAAAATATCAGAAAACTTAAACAAGCCGAGTCACTTATTCTAATTCTAATTTGACTAAAATAAACCCATCTTTTTTCTTTGGACCTTTTTTACATATAAACTAAATCTTAAGAAATGATGTAGCATTAGGTATAAGTTAGATATAGTAGTTATTAAGCCTAAATAACATATTTATATTGCGCTAAAAGTATATATTGAAGAAAGTGGGAAGCAATCCCTTCCTACTTTACTCATATTCCTTAGATTTTTATTTATTTAATCAGATTTTATTTTAATTGTAATTATTTTTTAGTTTGGATTTTGCATAAAGTAACTTCCCCCCACATAACTATAAAATACTATAATGGCCCAAGGATCGCAAAATGTGTAACAATAATAACTTAAAAAAAAAGAAAATAACGTAAAAATAAGGGTTGGCCCTGGGCAAGACCAGAAGCGAAACATTTTTTCAGGCTCATGTTTCTATCTCTTTTTTTACATGGCAAGCCACTAAAGCCGTATAAAAATTTTAGAAGAATACAGTTTACCCTTTTGGGACTAGTTGCATCCATGCTCCAACGCGGCTACGGTATGTGTGCACCGTGTTCGCATTCGACTGGTTTTTTCGCACGTTAAACCGGTTATTCTTTCACACACTACACAGCCATTAGCTTATCGGCATGTCTTTTGCCTCCTATCCTACACGATATAGGAAGAGACGGAAGTAGTCGTATACGAATCATTCAGGGAAGGCCTACACAGAGTTACAGGAACAGCCCACAAGAAAACCTTGGTTTTTAAATATAAAATACTCTAACAGAAAGGAAGTTACAACTCTCATACGGATGAGAACAGGGCACTGCCTAACAACAAACCATCTTAACTGGTTGGGGATTAAGGACACAAACCAGTGTCAATGTGGAGGACCATATAATCTTTGAATGTCAGTTGAACCCAGATTCTAAAGAATTGTATAGAATGGGCTGTAAAGATCTACAAGGACCAGCAAATATCAGAACTCTAATATCAAAACCAACAAGCAAAATAACCCAGACAATTGTAAAAAGCCTAAATAGGAACAATTACAGTATATAAAAGGAATAGGATAACATGGAAAAAAAAACTATTGTTTCTAATTGGAAAGAAAAAACAAAAATAAAACAAACAACAACGTGCACATGGCCTGCACTTCTAGACTAGCTAGATATAATTAATCTTTACTTTCCTTGCATGCATCTCTGCCATCAAATCAGCACCTCACTCCATATCTACAAATAAATCATAACCCTAACTATTTTCTTTCCCAGAAAATAACCCCCTACTTTATTTCGAAAAAACCAAGATCTCTCTATACCCATCTCCTAGAAACAACCGACTACTTTTCTGGAAATAAACTCTTTTTGCTATAAACAGCTATCTTCAGAATCTACATAAAAAGCTTTCATCATATCATCTAAAATTTTATCATACAAACAAGAAAAAAAATCTAATCTTTTTCCATTAACTACAGCTTAGCTAATTGGCTACCAAGCCTTAAAAGAAAATTTAAAAAAATAATTCTCTTATCTACAGATACCCACTTGCAGATAATCAAATCGAAATCTACCCCCTTACAAAAGGGAGCAATTCCCCAGTAAAAACTATCCCCATGAATGTGATGGAAAGTCCAGACGTGCTGAACTGAGTAGGCACAGCGTTCATGGTAGCACTCTAATTGAACGGCCGACCGGAAGGACGCGAGTTCACCAAAAAAAGAAGACTATCCGCACACGTGATAGAAGTAAAATTAAAGAAAACTATGCGGCACTGGCCCAACTGTAATCAACTATCTTTTTAGGGAAAAACAAAATATCCAAACGTCAGATCGAAAATTCTCGCTGACAGTTGACGTCAATTAAATCTGTATAAACTTCGCGTGGAAAGTACTCTAGGAATAGATGTATGCAATTTGACATACCGGCTAAGACTAGATGCAGCCACGTTTTATTTCTCTTGTTAGGGCTCATCAATGCGCCATAAGTTTTTATAGACGAAGACGAACGATCTAGCCTAAGTGTTAGCTCAAGAATCAGGCTAGAGGGGAATTTTTCAGGATTAAGCTGGATTTTTTATAGATGTTAGTTTACTTCGATAGTAGTTTTAAAAAAAAGTTTTCCTCTAAGGGACGCTTACTTCCTCCGCCATCTTGGATTAAAGAAGGCCGAAAGGGGTATTATTCAAAACATCATGTGATTCTTATTTATTAACCGACTTTTCTCAAACAAATTTTGTTATATTTATGATACAGCGGTCTTTTGGACTCATTATCAATACTTTGTAGTTTTGACGTTTGCTTACCTAAAATCATTACTTTTTTTATGTATTTTTTGAGGTTTTTTATGAAACAGTCTACTTTAAAAAAAAAACTATTTAAACAAAAAATGTGCACTTTTTTAGAATGGGCACTAATTTTGTGCTAGGTTTAGCGGTTCCCAGGGACACAAAAATTTTACTTTTTCACGTCATCAAAGCCCCTAAAAAACTATTAAAATTAAGAGGCAATGTCATTTTGAAAGTGGTTGAGTGGCTAGTGGTTCCGACTAAAAGTCGAGTATAAAAATGGCCGAAACGCGATTTACGAAATTTATCTTGGGGAGTGCACTTTTTATATAAAAACAATGGGTCTTAGATATACAGCGATGTAAAGGTAATTTGACACCCTACAAAAGTGCTTAATAATTTTTTTCACAAAGTTGATGATTTTTCTCAAAAAAACAAAAAATCGTTTGCAAAAAAGCTGATACCTGGCTGTATGCGAATGTCTGATAATTTTTAAATAATACCTTTGTCGGCTACCTTTAATTCAAGATGGCGGACTGCTCAAGCATCCTAGAAAAACTTGTTTTTTCCAAATTACCACGATGCTGATTGTTTGAGAAAAATCGGTTAATTCTATTACTAATTAAGGCAGGCTGTAACATAAGCGTGTATCTCAACGGTTTAAAAAAAGTGCCCGTATGTAAAAAATCCCCAATAAATCCCTAATAATTGCCTTTTGAGGGCCAGTCGAATTTTTAATATTATTACTATAATATTCTATATATTTGTCTTTAAGAGCGTTTATCACGTGTAAAAAAGAGAAAAATCTTACCTCAACGGTTAAGTCCTTCAGCCTATTTCTAAGATCGTATAACTCGGAAGAAGTCAGAAGTATCATATTAAGGTGCTCCACCATTTTGCTGACGAATTTAAGATTGGGGTCCTTCAGAAGAATTTGGGCTAGAGTTTGGTAAATATCTTCTGCGTTAAGTAACACACATAATTGCCTAAAATTGCGGAAGTTGGAAAGTTTAATAAAAAAAAAAGTTGAAAACAAATTTTAAAGCCAAAAAACTCCTAATCTCAGACAAAATTTGTTATAGTCAGTGGTAATATAACTAGTGCATGTTCGATTTCCAGGAAAGATTTGGAAATTTTATTTGAAGTCAGTTTTTTAACAAAAGCTTGAGTGCATGCAATCTGAAAAAATCCCGAATTCGTAGGGTGAGGGATTTTTTTCTGGCGTCATGAAAGCTTTTGTTAAAAAAAATTGATTGAAGACTAAATTTTCAAGAACTTTTTGTATCCTTTTTTATTTTATGGTCATAAAAAAAGACCTAAAATAACAGAAAATATGATTTTTGTCCCCAGATTTCAGTCTCACGCCTGTTCATCAAACTGACATGTTAAAAACTAGACAAGTAGTCAAAAAATGTATTTAGAAAAATGGCCAAGAGAATTTCCGATCAAGAAAAAAATTATTTTAAAAGCTAACGAATGACACAAAGATCTTTTTGAAAGTCTTCTTTTCTATTGTTTTCAATGAAAGTAAAAATATGATAAACAAATAACGTAAATTTACAGACCAAAAAGTATCGCTTTATTACAAAAATAAAAGATTCCATTAATATTATTACCTGGTTATATTACTATTTATTTAAATAATTAATTAGTTTGTATTCACATCGTACTCAATACGTATTGAAAAGATTGTCTTCTTTTATAGAGCATGTTCTCTGTTCGGCCAAAGAGCGTGATATATGAAAGAACAACATGCTTGATTTTCTATACGTATTGTATACGATGTGAAAACATACTAAATATATCAAAACGAGAACCATTTTATTAGTGTCTCTAGGTGTTTGAAACCTTGGGCTGTTCTTTTAAATTTTCTGGCACTCGTTCACTTCCAAAAAGCCTTTTAGTTTTTATAGATAGCTGCACTAACAACAAACTGTCAAGAAAAACAATAAGTAAACAATATCAATTAAAGTTTTTTCCTTCAAACTCAAACATTTGAAAGCTACTGAAACTTCAAAACATAATAAAAAAGAATACACCTGCGTTTTGTAACTAGTTACAGTGCGGTTAAATTAAAGAGAGCCCTATTTCCACGACTATACATTTTATGCACTTCTTTCGTTTTTTATCGATTTAGTCGAAAAAGTAGAATTTAATTTAAAGATTGGGGAATTGAAAAAGCCTTAAATTTTAATAAATATATGTACTGTTGTACTTGTAATTTACTAGTCCGAGAGTACTTTCATTATTTTAGTGATGTTTAGTTATTCCAGTCCTAAAATGCATAAAATAGTTATAAACCACGGGAATAAAGTTCTTTTTGATCTCTTAGCCAATTGTAGCCATCCGTCGGTCGGGCTAAAAACTTTTCGCCTCGCGATTAAAAGCGGTGCTTCAGTCTCTAGGTTCATAATGTACTATTAGGCGTTTGTTGCAAGAGTAGTCCCAGTCACAAAAATAATTATTTGAGAAAAACCCAAAAGAAATTTAGTCATTTTGTGGGTTACTTAACTATAGCATAATAAAAACGTTTTTTTTTTCAATACGAAAGCAAACTAAAGTGCCATCTCGCGAAAGTTAACTAAACCAGAGTTAATGCACTTTTAAACAATACTTTCTCGTACTTTTATCAGAAACACGATTTTTTCGCAACTGTTCGCAAATAACCAAACCATGAATTTTTTGGTTACCAATGAAAAAACAACTTTTTCTTGCAAAAAAATGTTTCGCATCAATTTTTTTACCAATATTTGAAGAATAAATACTCCAAAACTTCCGTCGCTTGTGCATCCGGACTTTTCCTGGGTGTAAACAAACTTTTCCGGAGTGTGCCACGCTTTTTTAGAGTATCCAGACTTTTTCAGGGTGTATCCAGATTTTTTCAGGGTGTATCCAGGCTTTTTAGAGTGTATCCAGACTTTTCCAAAAGATATTCAGACTTTTCCTTGGTGTATCCGGTCTTTTAGCGCCAACAAACGAAGATTTTTGTCCAATTATCACGCCAAACGGCTAAACCGATTTAGATCAAATTTGGTAAGAAAATATGGTGTAATCTGGATCTTAACTAGCCTACTTTTTATTTGACTTTCGCTCAATGACTTGACAGAAGTTTTTTGCATTTTTTATGTGCTATATATACAGGGTGTTAATTTAAAAATTTCCCACCCAAGATTCACGTATTTAGAGTCTGTTTTCAGAAAAATCGTCGGGCACATCGACTTTTTATTCGACAGGAACACAAATTTTTTAAGCACGCACCCCCTTCGAGGGGTAAATTTTACCCCTATATTTTGACCAATGCACAATTCGTTATTTAAAAAAAAAATATATTTTTTGGGAAATCCCGGGACACCTCGACTTTGTTTTAGTTCTTCTAGAGTACATTCCTATGGGGTGTAAAATTTACCTGTACAATTTAGATCAATCGAGAATCGATGGATTTTCAAAAGACATATAAGAGACCATCAAAACAAGGTGTCACTCGACCCACTTTCACTTCAAAATATAGGAGTAAAATTTGCCCGTCGAAGGGGGTTGGCCTACAAAAATTTCAAGAGCCAAAATGTGTCCCCCTCGAATAAAAAATCAACGTGTCCGTAAATTTTGGGTGAGGAGTTTAAAAATGAATACCCTGTATATATATTTTGTCAACAAATTTGGCGCCATTAAACAAAGATTTCTATAAGCTTTTCAACGAGGTATCACAAGGAAATAAAAAAAAAATTAGGGATGAATTTTTTTTGGGGGTAGCTTTAAAGGGTGTAATGGGGAAAGCTGAAAAACCAATAGGAGGCTGCACTTCAAAACAAGTAATTGTTATGTAAAATTTCGTTATGATTGGTGAAGGGGTTTTTGAGTTACAGTGGCTACAAAGTGAGCGACAGACAGAGCGACGGCGCACAGTGATCTGGCTAGGACGGAAAGCGGTCAAAAGTCGTTTTGTCAAAAACTACTTGTCCGATTTTGACGAAATTTGCTGTGTAGTCTTAGGATAGGATCCAGATGGTCCCTTTTTAAGCACATTAAAATTGGCCCCCACGGGCGGAGATAATGAGGGGGGACTTATTTAAAAAATACAGTTTGATGCCAAACATGGCTTGTGGGGTCGAAATGTTTTTGAATGCGGATTGTGAAAAAAATATTTTTAGTTGTCAACTGTCATTTTGACAGTTTGGACATACCTTTTCAATATCAATGAAATTTCATTTCAGTTTGTTGTTTATAGGAAGCTAACTAACTGTAAATTAAAAATTAATTCAGCCTTATGAAATTTTTAAAGTTAATGATGGCTGGTAAGTTAGATATTTTTAATGATTATTGGCGTATTTAAAAATTAAATAAATTTATTTGTTTAAAATAATTTAATTATGAAAAATAGCTAAATATAACATGTTTCAGAATACAAAATTTATTAACTAGACATATTATACTTAACCACAATTAAGAATACACATCAGTATAAAAAAGTACTTAACTTATACTTACCCCCCGCCTGCGCACGTTTATGGAGTCTGGCGAATGAATTTTGTCCGTGTCCGTCATAATGATGTCACCAGTAAATCCCGTGAGAAATGCTTGGTGCCAATAATAACGCACCGGACAACGAAGTTTATCTCTGTTGTCCTCATGGGCAGGTCAGGTCGGGGAAATGTATAATTTAGATTTACTCAGTAAGACTTGGGACATAATACTTATATACTAGCAAGCCGGACCAAGGTGGACTTTAAAAGATCTAGTCTATAAAACTAGCAGGAACTAGTTTTAAAATAACGTTTTATTAAAAAAAAAAATAACGCAAAAACCAAAACGCTCTCACCATTTTTTTTATACTGCTTAAAAGCTCAATGCTTTAATTTCTTTCACGAAAAATTTTTGCCTTACTTATAATTTGTTATTACTTATAATTTGTTTCATTTCTTTAGGCTTATGGTGATTATACACCAAAAGTTATACAAAATGAACCCTCTATAACTCTATAAAAGAATAGATTTAGGAATTAACTTTTAATGCGTCGAATTCCTAGGGACATTTAAGATTTCAATTAGCATCGGTTAAGGATGTTATCAAGATGTAGGATTTGAGCACTTATGACCTAGCCCCAGATCACTGTGCGGCGTTCGGATTCGCAACCACCAAATTTGTGGAGATTCATCAAAATCTCGAAGTGCGATTTTAAGATGATTACATTACTTTCCTTAGCGAGGGAAAATCTAATTGTCCTTACTCAAAAATTAAGCCATTTCCTTAAGTTTTCTCCAAATATTAACCAATAAAAATACGACAAGTAACAAAATGTCTGAAATTCGAATGGCCAAAAAATTATACAAAACCATCTTTTTATGATGAGCCACCCTTGAGTTATAGCATAAAAATAGTAAGCTCTCAGTGGATAGTGCGTTCGAGTTTTTTGTAAGTGTTTAAAACTCGGTTTAAGACTTTCGGCTAAACTGTGCCTTTTTACTTACCTTATTATAAAAGAACCTCGCTCCCTTAACAATCGATTATCCATACTGAATGAAGCTAATAAACTTACGATGAATTTATTGTAATAACTATTGCTATCTGAAACACAAAAAAATACCGAAATAATTAGTACAAAAAAATTATACGCTCGTAAATGGTCAGAACAAAAAAAATTGCCACAATGCCTTTTGTCATTTGCTTGCATAAATAGTTGATATTTTAGTAGCCAATAGTGCAGGGGAGTAAGACGTTAACTTATTATGGTAGAAGGTAGAGATAATTTCTTATCAAGTTTCAACTGGTTTAAGTTGAACGCAAAGCATCAAGCCTAAATCAACTTTTGTAGTTTGAAGTTGTTTTAGTTTTCTGGGTCGCATGTGTTTTAATTCCGATTTTTACAATCTTAGTAGATTCCTGGACACAATAGGCCCACTTGAGGCCGCAGCGCATGGTTTAGTTTCGAATACATACCTACAGGGTGTATTAAATTGGGCACTTTTGGGGGATTTAAGGTACTTCCAGGGGAGATAAAAAAACTGACTTGCGAGGCTTAATTTTAAAGATAAGTCGTATGTCAGGCCAGCTTTTTAAAAAGTTTGCATTTAGTTATAGGTTCTAGAACATTTTTGTTTGGTGTAAGTGGCTTCTTTGTAGATTTTTAAAGTAGAATTTGACTGTCTGTCACTTTTGGTTTTTAAGATGTAACCAGGGTGCCCACTGGAAAAAAACGGATTTTTTTTAATGATTTTATGACAATTTTTGAAAAATTTTATGACAATTTTATGACATTTTTGTAATAATATCTTCCTAGGAGCATGCGGAAACTTCCACTTTTGGGCACAGCGCAGCGTGCGCGAAAAAAAATTTACCGCACTGGCCAATTTTTTTTTACAAAAATCATGTAAAACAAGATGTTTTTAATTTTCCTCACGCTCGTAAGAAAAATATTTTACCTAACACGTGCAGAAAGCATCTTTTCGAAATGCATGTCGCCGGTGCCTGCGGAAAATTATCACTTTCCTCACTTCTTATGTAAATAACTATTACCCACCCATTTTCTTAGTTTTCCAGGAGATGGATGTCAATCGAAATTAAAATGGTAAATATATTTTAAAAATTGAATTCCAAGGAGGTACCTGTTATTGTGTGAAATAATAAGTTTACCCTATTTTTTTATCCAGTTTCTTGAGATTTTCTGAAGCTGAGTGGGACAATATTGAAATTATATGAACTCAAAAAATTTTATGACAAGTGGCCACTCTCTGTAACACAAAGATGGTTTTACTTATGGGATGACCCTTTTTTTTATTTGATTTTTAAAATCAGCTCAAAATTCCGTTTAAAATGATGTATCACACAGTGTTTTATTTTTTGTATTTAATATATAATTTTTTTTTTATTACTATCTTATTTACTTTTTCCACTCAATAAAATATTAGAAAATAAAAAATTGAAAAAAAAATAAAAATATTAAAACTAGCTAATAAATAAATAAAAAAATAATATAAAAATTAATTTTAAGGGAATTTAAAGCTGATTTTAAAAATCAAATAAAAAAAGTCATTTCATAAGAAAAATACCAACTTTGTTATGTCTCAAACACTAAAAGTGACAAAGAAAATTCACTTTGACAAAATTTTAAAAAGAACCATTTACAAACAGATATTTTCACAAATAAAAGTTATAAACCCCATCTTGTAAATGCAGATTTTTCAAAAATGGCTTGAAATGTCAAGATGCGGATTTGACCTTTATAAAACTTCTCTTAAAAATTAGGCGTCGCAAGTAGGGGTCAGTATTTTTCTCTCCCCCAAAAGTGTCCCAGTTGGAAAACCCTGTACATGGTAGTGAGAATTTTAGATCTTGGATTATTTATTATGTGTAGATATATTATAAATATAATTAATATAATTAAATAAAATTATAATGTAAAATAAAAGAAATTTCTTTAGCCCCTGTGGCGTAGAGGGCGAAAATCAGTTTCCTGTAAATTATAATAACTTAAAAACGCCTTTTAGTGAGTGAAGAAGTTAAGAGACGATTAGATTCAGTGGGAAAGAGGTATAACGGTAAAACAGTTTTACTAACCATTTTCTAAACTCCTACTTTTTGGCGTCGATATCACTTCGGCTATTACTACTAAGCATTGCTGTACCACTTCGTCAGACTCGTCTGATAAGGTGGCTTGAAGGGCGGGAAATAATTCGTCTAAGTAGGCTACCATCTAAAAAGCGAAAGTAACATTTTTCCTGTTTTACCACGTTTAGCTCGCTTTTCTGTATATCTGGGTGTTCGGTAAAAAAATTGCAATGGATTTTAAACTAACGTTCCGTTAAACAATTTAATGAATCTTGAAGTATGAACTTATCGAGTGATAATACAATGGAAAAATTACGCTAGTGGGGAGTCGGTGAAGGGGTGAGAGTGGGCTGATATATTAGAATATTCGAAAGTCCATCACTTTTGAACCAAAGTTTCTACGAATATGCAGTTTTCAGATTTAACTTCGTCTAAAAGTATATATCACCTATTCCTAAAAAAAGCCACGTTTCTGGGGAAATGGTTCAAAGGTAAAACGTAAAAATTTTGAACCAAATCTGCTCCAAATATGAAGTTTTTAATAGATTTAAATTCCACAATTTTTTTTTTTAAATGATTACTTTGCTTTTAAAATTTTGGACGCCGTGTGTATGTAACTTAAAAGACGAGTCTCCGTAAAACCGTTTTTAAAAAATTATAATTTTCTTGTTCAAAATTATACAAGTGATTTCTATCAAATCTAATTCTAGACTAAAACTAAAAGTAACTTAAAAATGGTAAAACACATGTTAATAAAATATAAAGATTCGAAGAAATATTCCATAGGGTTGCAGACTCAGCAGCTTTGTAACGTCTTCACTAGTTTGTCAGTATAAGGTGGTCATATAACTCCTCCACCCTTAGAAGGAAGCCTCCCCTGGGAGGATAACTCTAACATGTTCCCTTTCGGAAGATTCCAAAGTCGAAGTTTGCTTATTTTTTCCTCGTTTTTTGTAGTAGCAAAAGTACGTAAAGGCTGTAACCAATATGACATAAAGACAGATTGTCCAACCACTAGGCACGTACAAGTCGGATAGTGTATTTTCTTTATATAAGGGAACCAAAGGGTTGATGATTGGTTTATCAAATTCCAATTTTTTCAAATCAATACTGAATTTAGGTAATTCTTGATGACTGATTTCCAATATGGGTGAATTGATTATTAAGGGACTGCCAATTGTTTTTTCTTGAAAATGCAGTTGTTTTCCTTTAAATAACAGTTTGCATGTGTTTCCGGTGATCAGAAAAATGCCTCTTAGCTCCTTGACTTCAGTTTGCTTTTGGCAAGTAATTTGAAGATTTTCCGCAAAAGGAAAAACTGCCAAATATTTATTTAGTTCCGAAATGATTTCCATATGATTTTCTTCAATTTTCAGTTTGGTCAGTGTGCAGGTGTCGGCGGTTCCCTGCATAATAATACTCCTTTCGCAGAGTGCTTGGCTGTTGCTTAATAAATAGCTAGGACAGTGAAATGATTTACCTTGGGTAATACATTTGCCGTTTAGAGGTTTAATTTGATTATTTATTCGCGATTTTAAGAGGTATTGATTATTTGGTAAAACTGTTACAAAATCCGATTTGATTTTTGAGGGAATTGATATTAAGTGAAACAAGTCAAATTGTTCTTCGGTATCGATTGGAATTGATAGGAAGTACATAATTTTATTATTATCTATATGACAATTGATTTTTATCATAGACTCAATATAGAAAATATCCTCTGTTTTAATTTCGAAAGGAAATTAATTTTTATAAAATTCGGATATTCTTTTTAATTCTAAAATTAAATTTTTCGAGCTTATAATACTCGGATGCATCACATTTAATTTACAAAAGGTCAGTGAGTTTTCTACTTCTCGGAAAATGCCTAACACGCTACTATAAAGCAAGATTAGTTCATTGTACAATGTTTTGATAAAAATTGCATCATCTGAGGTAGCACCGTTTTTGATTATAGAATGCATTTGCAAAATTTTTGACCTTAACATAAGTTCATTATGCTGAATATTTTGGACAGTTTTGTTAAATTGGTTAATTATATTTTGATTTATTGAATATTGCAATGATAATTGATTTTGAATGCTCTTCTCATTACGCTGCATGTGATCTATTATGCTGTAAATTTTATTCCCGTCGTTTGAGTCTAGATTTCCTGTTACTCCCTTAATAACCGAACCTAAACTATCAATAAGGCCTCGTTTAATTCGTTTTGATTGGTGAATATTTATGTTTTCGAGTTTTTCGAAAATTGATTGGTTATAGAAATGGGCTATTTTGTTAAAATTATATGTTTCTCTTTCTAACACGGTGAGATTCGCATAAGTCCGTCTCAGTAATAGGTGCTGCGATTTTATGTTTTCGTATTCTTTTAGTAGGGGTCCTAAGTCATAGTAATGTACAAATGTGTGTTCTGTCCTTTGAAGTCTGGCATGTCCTAGATTGATTGGCAGAACTCCTAGGTTTTGCGTAATGTTCGTTATTCCTGACCCTCTTGCGTGGGTGGCGAGGAATCTGAAATAGGTTTAATTTTAATTTTCTTTTTGGGTCTTTTTATATTAGAAATGTGTATTTTGTCTGATGTGTTGGGATGTGTAGTTTGTATTCTGGCTGTTTTTAGATTAGGATCCAAACTAGATATTTTTTCTTTTTTGTATTTATTTTTTGTCTTTTGCTGTTTTTGTTTATTTTTAACATACACGTTTTCGGGGATTTCTGGTAATTTTTCGCGCGATTCGTTTGCCTTGTCAATGACTCTTTGTTTTTTATTTTGTATATCTTGATTGATTTTTTCGTAAAGTGTTTTTATTTTCTCGCGGTGGTTTTCAATATAGTTATTGATAAGTTGTTTATTTATGTCCAGATTAAACGGTGACTCGTTGCCAAAATGGCCAGTAATTATCTCGTACGGTTTTAAATTTGTGACCGAATGAATTGTGTTGTTATAAGCTAAAATACTATAGGTTACTTTATTTTCTACAGGGTCATTTTTAAACTGTTCTTGATTATTAAAAAGTCTAATATGTTCTATTAATGTCGAATGAAACCGTTCCACTATCCCATTGGAGTCTGGGTGCTGGGAACAAATAAAATGAATTTTTATTTTATGTAGTTCAAGTAGTTCACGTATAACGGAGTTCTTAAATTCGCCGCCATTGTCAAAAATTATTTGTTCTGGGATGCAATGATGAGAGAAATAAATTAATAATTTATTTGCTATTTCGATGCCTTGCGCAGAATCGATTTTATAGGCCTGCGCGTATTTTGAGAAAGGATCGACAATGGTTAAAAACTTGCTGTTTTCCAAACTGATAGTATCTGCGTGCAAAATCTGAAAAGGTTTGATCGAGGTGGGTGTAACATTGTATTCTACGCGTATTGGCTTTCGATCGTATTTTGTAAGTTGACAGACTTCACACTCGTTTATATAATTTTGGATTGTTCTAGATTGATTCGGCCAGTAATAATGCGCTTTTATGAGTTTTTCAGTTTCTTCGATTCCCCTGTGATTAGTTTTCCCTTCATGATTATTTTGTATCATTTCCTGTATTTCGTTTTCAGATAAAACATCGATTAATTTTTTAGAGCATTTGATCATTTGAATTTCTGAGTTTTTAAAATAAGTTTGTAAGACAGTACTGAATTTTTCGTAAATTGGGTCTTCGAAATAAACATAGTACTTTATTTTTGGAACCACGTACTCTTTAATAAACTGGACTACATCTTTTTCGAAATTATTTTGAGAGAGTTGAACGTGAAATCTTTGTTTTGTTAGGAATAATCTGGTAATGGAAGTTTTGGCAGGGGCAAAATTTACTTCCGAAATAAATATTTGATTTTTTCCAAAATTTACAGGGCAATCAACTATTGGTATTCCGATTATTGGGTTTTCGTGACTGGAGTGTACCGTTTGGTCGCTAACGTTGTCTTCGACCGCGTTATTATGATCGTCCAAGTCTCCTGTTTCAACGACGATCGATTGATTTTCTTGATCGTTTTTATTTGTCAAATTTTCGTTTATTTTTTCGACGTATTCGCGCAAGCGATCTAAGCAAGCCTGTGGATTTTGGGGGTCTACGTTTTTTGTCTCGTTAGTGTTTATTTCCACGCGCGAAAGAGCGTCTGTATTTTGATTTAAGCAACCTTTTTTGTATTTGGTTTCAAAATCATATTCCGCAAGCTTTAAGCTCCATCGTACTAACCTAGAATTCGGTTCTTTTAATGACATTAGCCATTCGAGTGGTTTATGGTCAGTTATAATGTTAAATTTTCGGCCAAACAAATAGGGTCTAAAGTATTTAACCGCCCACACTATAGCTAATAATTCTTTTTCGGTTGTGGAGTAATTTATTTCCGACTGATTAAGTGTCCTTGAACCGTACGCGATTGGAAGATCTGACCCAATTTTTCCTTGCGAAAGTACGCAGCCAATTGCGAAATTACTAGCGTCCGTAGTAAGGTTAAACGGTTCCTCAAAATTTGGGTATTTTAGTATGGGTTCGTTAATTAATATGTTTTTGCACGTCTCGAAGGCTTTTATATACGCGGGATTTTTCGGGTCAAGTATGGCATCTTTTTTTAGATAAACAGTCATAGGTTTTGTTATTCTCGCAAAATCCGCGATAAATTTACGGTAGTAACCCACGAGACCCAAGAATTGTTTTATCTGTTTTTGTGTAGTAGGTATCGGGTAACAAGATATCGCTTTAATTTTTTCAGGGTTGGGTTTCACGCCGTGAGGTGTAACAATGTGTCCTAAGTAGGCCACTTCTTTTCTGAGAAATTCCGACTTATCTAATTGCACTTTAAAATTTGCTTGTCGTAATCGATCAAATACTTCTCTTAAACGATTTATGTGTTCTTGCAAACTTGTGCTAAACACTATTATGTCGTCTAAGTAAACCAGACAGCGTTCGTTTTGGATACCTCTAAGGATGTTATCCATCACCCTTTGAAAGGTGGCAGGCGCATTTTTTAGGCCAAAAGGCATTCTTAAAAACTCGTAATGCCCATTTTCGGTATTAAATGCCGTTTTAGGAATGTCTTCCTCTGCCAACTCAATTTGGTGAAAACCTGATGCAAGGTCAAGAGTAGAGAAATATTGACAGCGCCCAAGCTTATCAAGAAGATCTGATATATTTGGAATTGGATATTTGTCGCCTATTGATTTAAGATTTAATTTACGAAAATCGATAACTATCCTCCACTTACGTTTCCCGGAAGCGTCCAACTTTTTGGGTACCACCCAGATTGGTGACGACCAGGGAGAATAGCTGGGTCTTATAATATTTTGTTCGAGCATTTCTTGGACCTGCCTTTTAACCTCATTTCTGTGAATTTCGGGGTACCTATACGATTTAGTGTAAATTGGCACTTCGTCCGATGTTTTTATTGAATGTTTTATTTGGCTGGTAAAAGTTAACTGATTTCCATCGATATGAAAAATATCCGAATACTCTTTTAATAATTCGATTGTCAATTTACATTCTTCGCTGTTCATGTGCTCGGTTCTAATTTTCGAAACCTCAAATTTAAATTTATTTACGTTAACGTTATTAAGGTTTGGTGTAGGTTTTTCTTGAAGTTCATACTCGTTAAAATCAATGACTTCTAAAGAGTCAAAAAGTTCAACTTTTAAATTTTTTTCGGTTGGGTTTAAGATCGTGCAAATGGCCTCATAGTTTTTTACCGTCGTAAGGCATTGCGGGATTTCTAAATTTGAAATTTTTGTGTATGGGATTATTACGTCACCATTTTCGATATTTTTTATGTTCATTTTAATTACTTGTTCTGACCTTGGTTGCAAGAATAAAATATTGGTGTTTTTTGACGAATTATGAAATTTTAATTTTATTTGAGAATTGGGAGTAATTAAGTTGTTTTTCTCAAGGTCAATATTTGCTTTTAATAAGGACAGATTGTCTATCCCCAACAAACAGTCAAAATAGTTGTGAAAATCAAAAATATAAAATTTTAATTGTTTTGTATCCACATTAAATATTTTTGAACAGGGAATAAGCGTGCTAAAATGTTCTATGGAGGTACCGTGAGCAGTTGAGATTTGAAATGGGTCATTTTTTATCGATTTTTGGAAATATTTTTGTGCGATTTCTGGTTTTACAAAAGATCTAGTACTACCCGTGTCTATCAGAATTTTTAGATTATTTTCTGGAAAAATAATATAAGGTAGTTTATTTTCGCTATTAGTGAGGTTCATTAATTCGTATTCGGGGGTTCCGAGGCTGGTTCCTGAAAAAACTCGTTTAACTCGTGATCGTTTTGAGAATATTCGGTGTAATCCGTGTAAAGATACTGATTTTCTTCCTCCGGATATTCGATTGTAGGGTCGTCCGCCGATTGGTCATCGATATTATTTATTTCTTCGATTACGAAGTTTGACCGGGGTTTTGATTGATTATTTTGAGCGTAATTTTGCATTGGTCGATAAGGAAAGTTTTTGTTTTGTTGGGGTCTAAAGGTTTGGTTTGATATGCCGCTCATGGGCGTTGATTTCGATAATTTTGACATGGGTATTTGATTAGGCCTAAATACGTTTGTTTGGTTTGGATTTCTTGCAAAATAATTTTTATTTTGTTCGGGTTTGTATATTAATTGTGGTTGTCTGTAATTCGAAGTGGAAGCAAGCTGGTTATGAGGATAATTTGTTAACTGTAAAGGTTGGTTGGGTCGTGGTCTGTTTAAAGTGTGATTGGTGTTATTATGTAATGGTTTCGAATTTTGAAATTTTTGGGCACTTTCGATTTGAAAATCGTTTGTAAGCATTTTAAGCGCATCATTCATATCTATTGGATTTTTAGTTCGCATTAAGGACCCAACAGGCTCTTTTAAACCGCGTAATAAAACTCTTAAAGATAACCCTCTACAAAACACACCCATGATTTTTCTTTCATCAGCCGAGCCGTGAGTGGAAAGATAAGAAGTTTGGTGATTTAACTGGTGTTGTAATCTGTTGTAAAAATCGAACGGCGATTCATTTCCTTGTTTCATTTCTGTAGTTTCGATAACAAGCGTAAAAAGATCGCGTTTATCCCCATACGTATTAAGAAGAGCTTCTTTTAAATCCACAAAACTAGAAATGGTGTTTGAGGCAATATTTATTGCCGCTTCACCTTTAATTTTACCCAAAATACTCGACATCAAATATTCATTTTGAAAATCGCTAGTATCAGCGGTGTTGTAAAATTTGGTGATTAATTTTTCACATATTTCTATAAATCTGGCTAATAGTTCTGGTTCCCCATGAAATTCGGGGATCATGTTTAAATACTCAGATTTTAGTTGTGGTGTAGCCATTTTTGTTAAATTTGCTTGCAGATTTGTAGAGATATTATAATTTGGTCCTAAATCTAGCCCTAAGTTAACTTTTCCTATCAATTCCGATAAAAATATATCAATTTTCGGTTCTGAACTTTGACTTACACAAGTTTGTTCTTCGTCTTTTATTGAGTCAGAATCAGAATTTGAAATATCAGAATTTTCGAAAACGGAACCTCTAAATGACATTAAAAGTATTACTTACAGTGAAACTATCAAGATCTGTCCAAGCATTTGTCCTCTGATATCCATTCAAAGGGCACTGATGCAAATACTTCCGGTATTGATGTACGTTCAATAATCCTTCGGTAAATCTTCTCGTTGAGCTACTCAGTTCACTCAACTGGAACTTCCTCTTGATCCAAACAATTCGAATTCGCGAACCGCCCGGCACCTTTTTGTTATTTATTTGTTCGTAGAATCCCAATAAATCGTTAAGACGAACCGTCAATAATATTCATTTATCGCGATTGGGAATCCTACCGACTGCGCCACTTAAAAGACGAGTCTCCGTAAAACCGTTTTTAAAAAATTATAATTTTCTTGTTCAAAATTATACAAGTGATTTCTATCAAATCTAATTCTAGACTAAAACTAAAAGTAACTTAAAAATGGTAAAACACATGTTAATAAAATATAAAGATTCGAAGAAATATTCCATAGGGTTGCAGACTCAGCAGCTTTGTAACGTCTTCACTAGTTTGTCAGTATAAGGTGGTCATATAACTTGTATATAAGTGAGTATGAACTAAAAGCTCGAAATAACTTAAGGTAAGCAACGCTTTACGAGGTAATTCATATTGTCACATACACATCAAAAAGTGATAAATATGTGTTTTATACTTTTAAGTCCAAAACAATCCTATTGTGTTTAACCCCTTACCATCTCGTTATTTCTAACAATAATAAAATCAGAAAATATTTAATTATTACTTACAAATAATTTATAATAAATAATATGTAGCTCCATTACCAAAAACAGAAAAGGAAAAACGTTCCCACTTTTGAGTGTCTTGAATACCCAAGTTTTAACCCGTTACTAAAACCTAATCGAAAAATAATCAAGGTGATCAATCAGTTTTGAATTAAAATATAGTGATTTGAAGGGTTCCACAGCCATTTTATAGAATCTGCGGGAGGATATACTTGATTGTCATGTAAAAAAGATTATTTGACAAAGCCGGCTAAAGCTAAAATAATGACAAAGTCATATCTAACAAGAATAGACTAAGCAAAAATTACAATTTTATAACAAGTCTAAATAAAATTTTGAAATAAGTCAAAAATTATAATTTACAATGATACACATTACATTGGGAAAATAAATAATACAATACTACAATAAACATTAAATTACAAAACAACACTTTATTAGATGAAAACAGCACAACATTAAAAAATAATTAAATAGAGGGATAAAATTAGTTATATTAGAGCCGATTTTCATAAAACTCAGTCAAAGAATAGTATGGGATACTAATCAGGAGGTTTTTTATTTTTTTTCTGAACTGTTTGACAGATGTTGTCTAATTGACAAAGGCAAATGATTGAAGACTTTCCTACCTTCATAAATCAGTGATTTTTGGGTTAAAGTAGTTTTTGGTATAGGGTGCCTTAAAATTTTGATGCGTGAAAAGTAGGTCAGTCCTACGAATGTTTTTAGTTTAGTTTAGTTCTTGAAAACAAATGTAGCAGTCTCAAGTATTTAGAGGGATGTAAGTGTTAGGATTTTTTGTTTAATAAAATGTGGCTTGCAAGATTCTCTCTGATGGGCAGCTTTTTTTGGTAAGATGAATAAAAGTTTTAAAAAGTACTGATGGGCAGAACACCCATAACGGAATCCCGTATCTTAGGTGGAACTCGACTAAGGCAAAATAAATGGATGTAGCGATCTCAGGGCCTAATTCAGTGCTTGCAGATCTAACAGCGAAGCATCCAGACGAAAGTTTTTTGCTCAGTTTAACTAAATGCTCATCAAATTTTAATTGATTGTCAATATGCAAGCCCAAAAATTTAGTGATATTCTTGCTCTGCAAGAGATCATCTCCTAAATGTATATCTTGCATATTCAAACAAACTTTATTGGCATTACACCAGTCCTAAATTTTCATCTTGAGAAATTCGGCTTTATAAGATGCCAATATTTTTATGATGCCACATGACAGATGTGTCATCAGCAATCAATGTAAATTCCCCGGTTAACGAGATCGTTAATTTATAAGAGAAATAGAATTAAACGTTTGCATATCGTCTCCCTTTTTTGTAACCCACGCCCACTTCCCTATCGGATTCCCTTCCAGAAAAACTCAAGAATATCCCGCCGTAAATACTTTTTTATCTGAGAGAGTTCGCGGGAGCTTTTTTCACGCACAAGAATTTTCATAGGTAATATCCCGAGTGCATAGCAAATAAGCAATAATTTTTTCTGAAGCACGAGGGCGCGAATGCGCTCGAATGCTCAGGTGAATTTTTTTTTCCTCAAGAAAATATTGTATGATTTGTATGATAAGTATCTAACTATTTTATATTCCTAATCTGTACAACTTACGATTTACTGAGCTGTTTTGTTTAGTTACCATAAACAATACTCTACCTAACAGTAATAGGCAACATAAGTCTTAAAATTGACTTTTTATGGAAGGCGATAATTTGCACTAGTGCAAAATGTCGCTGTAATTCATTTTCTATAGGTTTAAATCTGCCAGCCGCATCGATTTTATTAGTCAATATTTTCTGAGGGAAATAGTCAATTTAATCGGTTTTAATTTTCACAAAATTTAAATTTTTACCTTATCTGGTAGCTTTGTATATAAGTCATGAATCCAATTTAATACAGCGACTTTAGTTTGGATGGAATAGTGGCTCGAATTTAAATAGACTTTTAAAACTACAACTACCGATGCCAAGTCTAACTCGTGCGATAACTCGTTTTCGGAATCTGAAAGAACATAATCACATTAAAAAAAATAGTTTATTTATCTTTTATAAAATACTAGCTATTACCCGCGCATCTCCCGCTCCTTATACCGCTTTGCCTGCAGTTTTTTTAAATTTAAATCGCCAAAACTGTTGTTTTCGTAACCCGATTTTGATGAAATATAACCTATAACCTGCCCAGAACTCCAAGGAATCCAGTAGTGAAACTCCCATTAAAATCCATTTAGTAGTATTTGCGTGATGCTGGAACAAACAACCAGACAAAAATTTTAAAAATTGTATTTTTCTATATCGTTTGGTAGAAGCCGGGTTTTAAAAAAAATATTTAATGTACAGAAATGGTCTATCTAGCAAGGTTCCCACCAAATTCTGATTTCCAAATTCCCTGACTTTTCCAGGTTTTCCCTGATCATTTTTAAAAACATTCCAAGTATTTTTTGCATAGAAATTGCTTGTCTACGTGCATACCAAGTAAATGTAGACTTTTAACATCTCTGAAATTTAGCAGGTATTTATATTATTGGAAGACAAATTCGTTAAATCCTAAAAACAAATTAGGTACCTAACAGCATTAAAAATAAAAGACTAATTTGCCTAGTGGTACCTAGGTTTTTTTGATTCATCTAGCAAGTTATAAAACTAAATTGTAACACATGTGCACGTGCATACGAAAAAGAAGACCAGCATAAGCATGGAATACGGAAAACTCAAGACAGAACAAACACAGGAAATATACCAGTAACCAATTACTGCAGAAACAAAAGAACCGCAAAGGGGGTACAACGTAAACGAGCGACAAGAACATCCAAGAAACAGTAATTAACTAGGGTGGCTAGTCAAGTGCTCGACAAAAAGAGAAAACAAAGAAGGAAGTAGTTCGATGACGACTGTAGTAGACCGACGGAAAGACGAAAGATGACCAGGTAAAAAATGCTTCAACACCCAACAGCATCTAATATAGAAGAGTATAAACAACAAAGATCTGAAGCACGCAGAATGATATAAAGAAAAAAGAGAGAAACCCATCTAAATATAATAGGAGGAATGGAGGAAAATGGACAAAACAACAGAATAAAAGAATACTAAAATAACAAAGCACAAAACAGGATACCAACCCAGAACCGAAAACGTCCTACCAACAAACAACAGACAACTGAAAACCAATGAAAGAGAGATCCTAACCACATGGAAGAACTACTTTTGCGAACTACTCAACGAAGAGCTAAATACCGATACCACAACCATAAGCATATTGACAGCTGAAATAGAAATACTAGCCCCAACATATGAAGAAACAGTTAAAGCCGTAAAAAAAGCTAAAAAACAACAAAGCTGCTGGTAGTGACAGCATACCTGCCGAATGTAAAAATATGGTGGAAAAAACTGCATAGGGTCATCCATAAGCTCATCCAAAACATTTGTAACACCGGAATGGTACCGGATCCATGCAAGGAAGGCGTGATAGTTTCCATCCATAAAAAGGAGATAAAATAAATTATCTTGAAATAACTGTACTAAATACATGCTATAAGGTCCTCTCCAGTATCCTGCGAGAGAGAATTGAACCATAAGGGAAGAGAATACCAGTGCGTATATAAACCAGATTTTCACCGTTAGAAAAATAATTAAAAAATGCTGGGAATTTGACAGAGAACTTCACCAGATGTTTATTGATTTCAGACATTTGACAGATTATGAAGAGCAAAGTTGTGGGAAGCAATGCAGGAACTGAGCTTTCCAAAAAAGTTGATATCCCTGGTAAAAATGTGTTTTCACTCTAACTCTTCAACATAGCATTAGAATATGCAGCAGAGCCAAGATTGAGACACCAACGGCTATATTCCACCAAGAAGGATCCAACCTACTATTGGCCTTCGCAGATGATGTGGACATAATTGGCAACAGCAGGATTAATCTTGCATCTGCATCCATAACTGATTGCTTAATAAGAAAAGATTACAAAAAAGGAGTAGAACCCTTTTTGGCAGTGGAAGCAGTTGCTGTGGAGATTCCTTCACTTCCATTTTAGGCCCAGACTGATCATTTTTCTTGATTAACAAAGGCAATTTTCTTTAAATTTTTCAGCCGCCACTCCACATGACCACTGCTCTCAAAATGGCTAAAGATGGCCTGACACATCATATTATTCAATTCAATATTTTTTAAACAAAGCTTACAATATGCTTGATATTTATTGGTTTTCACAGCCTGTAGACACTGTCACTCTGATGGATTTATGGAAGGACTTATCCAGTCTAAATTAAAAACTGTTTTTTTTTTGGATTCTTACTATTAAAAAAATTGAGAGTTCTCGTAATCTCGCATCGCTGTTGCACCCCACATCATTTTAAAGTTATGAATAAATACATTACATGATAAATATTGTCGGATTAGAAAAACTGCGCTCGACTACACTTGAAAGACGAATAACACCAGGTGATATTTATTATTTCGAAACAAAAACAAAATATGTTCAATAAACACAATCTGCCACCCTGGGTAATGATACGTTTCTTGTCCAACACGTTTTAAAAGTTTTCCTCTCTCTTCTCTCTTGCTCTTGGATTTTAGGTGGACTGGAAGTGATTGAGCGCGAAACAGATGTTGAGCAGAGAAAAACTCACATATTTTTTAAAAAGTTGGTTTAAAAAATAGGTTAAGAGAAATTCCAGGTTTTGTGTGCCAATTCTCTGACTTTTGGGGATTTTTTGGTCATTCCCTGACTTTTCCAGGTAGCTCTCAAAATTTTCTGACTTTTCCAGATTTTCCAGGTTTTTCCATGTCAGTGGGAACCCTGTCTAGAGATTCATTATAACAGATATTTTATAAAAAATTTAATTTAAAAGTTTAGTAAAGAACTATACGGTTTTTTACGAGACGCAGCAAAAAATGGTGGCAAAACACACCATAATTCAAGAATTGAACTTTGCGCACATTGTTTAGTGGCATACCGAACCAAGACCTTTTTATTTAATTTATTCATCCAGGCAGGTCTACTACATCTAATAGTCCAAAAACCTACATGGAATCATCAAGGAATCGATTGACTCTCTCTAATTTAAACAGATGTAGTCTAAATAATCATGCAACTAATTTCCCTTAATAAAAATGTATGATTACCCTTTAGTAATCCCTGCAACACACTTATTAAGCGCCACATACATAATAAACTTTCAAAACAAACCTTATTTTTAAGACCAAAAACCTATTTCTCAATTTTATATTACGGGTAGGTAATAAAATTAAAAACAAAAAACAAATATAAATGAATGGCGATAACGTTTTATTATTATTTTTCATTATTAATTGCTGTTGACCAAAGGACGTAAAGTAAAACAAAGGGAACGCTTTTTATCCTACAAGCGGAAAAAACCGGTAAAGAAATTATTCTACCACCGTACGTTTTTGCCCCCCCCCCCCTTATTATCTGCTCTTTTTTTCAGTTGGTCGTAGAAATTTTTTTATCATCAGCAAATAACACATTGGCTGGTGTAACTCCTGTCATATTGTGGACAACGGACCTTCCTTCAGTACTCGAGAGATTCTAGCTCTGGGTACTACTACCTGTTTTGTTAATGAAGTTCCATCCGCACTTTCTTTTTTTCTGGTAATACTGTAATTTCGTTCTGGCTTTGAAAGTTTCCGACTAAAATATTCGATAACTTAGCTACAGAAGGAAATGCGTTCCTTTATTTGAGAAGGAAGTTCCCGCCTATATGGAAGGCAAAGCTTAAAAAAAGAATGTTCGTTGGGCCTCAAATACGAGAACTTTTTAAGGACGAACATTTAGAAACTACACTTTTGAGAAAAGGGCGTAGCAACTTTCTAGATACGAAAAAGTCGGACAATTATAATAAATATAGTTAAAGAACTTATCCAATCTTGTATGTCCTTGCAATATGTCACTTAAGCTGACAATTTGGGTGCAATTTTAGACGAGCACGGCGAGAGATTTCACCAGCAAATTGCTCAGATGGAGAAGCGCTACAGTGGAAAATGGACCCCCAAATATGCTAACGGACTACTGTTTGACCCTTAAACGTAAAACCGATCCTGGCCAATACAAGCGAAAAAATAGAACCAATTAAATTATTAAATTATATTTATTATTTTTTCGATAAAATATTAAGTATATTTTGTAAAAAAATTGGTTTTGTTTTTTTAATCTTTAAAATTCATGAAGGTTGAATTTACCCCAAAAATAACCAATAAAGACTGTTCTCTTTGAGGCAATGCCGTGTTTGAAATTAAGTCTGTGTTTCGGACTTCCATTGCACTTCTTGGTGTTGCGGCGATATGGTTTAGTTTTTGTTAACTGACTTCTCATTGTTCACTTTTGAAGACAGTCCGAAGATGGTATTGTTTGCCAATTCTTCTTATCTTTTCGGAGATTCCTTTGATGTATGGAATTATAAGTGTCGCCTTCCTTTCAGTATTTACGTCTGTCGTCCTTTGTGTTGGTGTGGTCTGAAGTTTTATTGATCGTGTAGTTGGAGAAACCGTTTCTTCGCAGATCGGATCGAATTTTGGCCTTTTCTTTATTTAAAGCTTCTTCTGTACTGCAGATGTAAGTGGTTCGATCTATAAGATATTTTGCAATTCCCAGTTTGGTTGATGACATTGTCCAGTACGAGTAGGTTTGCGATATACAGAAGTGGTCTCCTTAGAAACATCAACCTACAACCTGACGACCAGTTTGATAGTTTTGACGTCGACAGTTAACATAAACTAAACCATATCACCGCTACACCAAGTACCATGCGAGTGTGGGGATATCTACATCGGAGAAACCAGTCGACCCATGGAAGTTTCGCCAATAACGCAAAACTCGACAAGGGACACCACAACTGGATCAAAAATAGCTCAACATTTCTGGGAAAATCAACATCATATGGAATAGAAACCGGCAAAGATCCTCGCCAGGGAAGGAAATCTATTCAAGCGGAAGTTCAAAGAAACAGCATTCATACAGAGGAACCAGAATGTATTTTCTCAACAGAGCGTCACCATCATCAAGGACATTTGGAAACCCATACTTTTCGGAGGTAACAGATTTCAACTGTGAAAGTGCGGAGCCAACCAAGTGTATTCATGGTTCAGTGAACACATGCTAGTATATAATAATAGGTAGTCCTAGTTTTTGTTAGTATTCACCTGATGACGATTGCAGATACATAAGCAATCGAAACGTTGTAAAAAAGTAAAAAATAAAGACAATGGAAGTTCGACACTCTAGTTTACTGTCAAGTTCAACATTGTCTACCACCTTCAAACAACAACAAGAAACATTAAGAAGGATCTGCAGCAGAATGGTTACAGCCTTAAACTTATAATGACACTATTTCTAAATTTCAGCAAACAGGACAGAGATTACAAGGCCAAAACCAGGCAAATACATTCATAACAATTCCATACATTAAAGGAGTATCAGAGAAAATTCGAACAGTATCCAACAACTTTAATATTAAAACATCTTTTAAATCTAATAATACAATTCGAAGCCTTCTTAGTAAAACAAAACCGAAGAAAAAACAAAATAAGGAATGCATTTACCAAGTTCTTTATGCGTGTGGTGAAACATACGTAGGCGAAACAAAAAAAAAACACTATCTGTTAGGCTTAAGGAACATCAGACGAATACCCAAAGAGGTAAAACAACGAAATCAGGAAGAATGAAGTGGACAGAAGCAAAGGTTTTGCATTGGAAGAAACGAAAATTCCTTGAAGCTGTCTTTATTGGGTAGAATTAGGGTATTTTCAGTAAGCCAAGTGTCGAAATTCCAAATATTTGGAATCCCCTCCTTGGACGGAGCCAACTTCTTAATCTTCACAGTTGAGTGATTTCCCATAGTATATAAGTACGTAACCTTAGGAATAAATTGTAGTTTGCACCTGAAGACGATCAGAGATTGTACAGATCGAAACGTAGTATATAAATAAACTATAGACAATGGAAGTCCGAAACACAGAGTTAATTTCAAGACTATTCTGTTACTTAAACCCAGTTACTCAACTCAGGAATCTCAAGCCAGCCCCAAAAACAATTTCTGCGTACGTCACTGCTTCAGGCGCTGCATTCAATGCTTGGGAGCTTTAGGACCGTCAGTTACCAGCATCTTAAGTTGAAGAATTTGATTCTGTCCGTAGACTAGTCTCTCCGTCTCTGGAAGGCTATTTTTTTTTCTCTTTGGTTTTGTGTGTTAAAAAGAAACCAAGATTCACTGGACTGGATAAGAAGTAAACAAAACACGGGTTTTAAGCCAACAGATTAATTAGTATAAAATAAATATATTGTACCTTCTGCTCTAAGTTTCTCAGGATTGGCTCCTTGGTCGGCTTGTAGTGAAATAAGCTTCATCAAAGTATGGTTAACTGCAGTTGCGGTTTCTTTAATGTCTGTCTCTAAATTAAGGAAAAATAATGTCAATTTTGCCATACAAATTTAATGAAAGTTTTTAAAACTAAAATAAATTAATAAAACTATAGTTTACAATACAATCAATAGATACATTTTAGTCACAAGAAGCAGGAAATAAAAGAGTTAAATTTACAAAATATTAACAATTTTTTGAATTTTAATTACAATATAGCTCATCATTTCGAGTAACTAAAAACTCAAAAATTCTGACAAAGAGCATCACACAATCTACATAGCCACAAAAAATCCACTGCCCGTCTAAATTCTACCTATAGCCCAAGGTCGTTAGCATTTTTAGGAGAATTTTCCCGGATGAGGCTGGATTTTTGACAGATGTTAGTGTGCCTCTTTAGGTATTTGTAAAAAAAAGTTTTCCCTGAGGGACGATTGTATTATTCATAAAAATCATAACTTTCTTATTTTTCTGAAACAAATTTTGTTATATTTATTATAAAGCAGTCTTTTGGAATCATTATCCATACCTTCTATTTTTGAGGGTTATGTACAAAAAAAATATTTTTTTGAGAAACCGTGTACTTAATAAAAAAAAACTATTTAAATAACAAATAGGCACTTTTTAGTTCCTTTTAGAGATGGTACTAACTCTGCTAGTTTTAGTGGTTCCTGAGTAATACTTAATAAAATCGCAAAATTGGCCTATGGGTCCCCTACACAAAAATTTCGAATTTTGTATAAAATAAGAGTGGTGGTTCTGACTAAAAGTCGACGGTACGCTAAATACCCGCGATTTGTGATATTTTTCTTGGGGTGTATTTTTCATATAAAAACAGCCCCTATGGGGTTAATACACAGGTTATTTTATGCCCTATAAAAAGTTCTTTACATTTTTTTAATAGAGTTCATAGTTTTTTTATGCTGCTACATACGAAAAAATTCCCCTTTCGCCATTTTTAAAAGCTAACGCTCTTGGGCTACTATAATATCTGATGATAATCATCCACGCCGATCTAATATTTCTGAGTAGGACCTATTATAGTTAAGAAAGCTATTACTTTAGAAAATACCAAAGTTATTCCTATAAAACACTTTCTTATCTTTATTTTGAGATAAAAAGGATATTTTAACTAGGCCGGTTTGATAAACGGAAATGATTCATATAGTGTTTTAAAGAAATAGTAAGGGTTAGGTTACAAAAACCAACAGGTAACAGGTAGCGGAAGTAGAACAGAGGAGTACGCCAAAACCACCCAGTCTTAAATTAAATAGTTAAAATAAGGATACTTCTCCGTGCTTCCATTTCGTAGGCGAGGCATGGTAAAATGGCGCTGAAAATTCCTGACATATGCGGCAACATGGCTGGTCCCGAAAGTTGGACAAACTCCTTTATCCAAGTAATCGCAATAAACTAAGAAAATTAAGAAATTTTATTTGTTAACTTTTAAATACAAAATTATTACACAATTACCCACAGTTAGCCTAAAGTACATATTCAAGAAAAAAAATACACTTGGATTCTTTAAACGGAACGGTGCTTCTAGCGGGTTAGAATTTGGTTTTATAAAAAAATGCGAAAACACGTCAACTGAGATTTTTAATTTTAGAGATTTTTATTTTATGTCGTTTTGTTTACGAGGTATGGCAAAAAAATTTGACACCGCGTATAGTTTGACATTTCTGAATTCTAAAAAAAATTATCTTTTTGACAATACCATACTCTATCTCTTATGGTTTCCAAGATAGAGGCATTTAAACTTGCATGGAATTGTTGTCTATGCCCGGTTTTACGGAGGAAATTTGAATGAATATCGAAGTTTTCCATACAGATTTAGAAAAAAATTTCTTAATTATCGTAAAAGATAGATTCTACTATTGCAAAATATACAGGGTGTCCTATTAAAAAAAAATTGCCATACCTCGATACCGATTAAAGGAAATTAAAAATCTCAGTTGACGTGTTTTTGGATTTTTTTATTCAACCAAATTCTAACCCGCTAGAGGGTGATTTTTTGGGGGCAATTCTAATTTTTTTCGGGCGATCTCCTGTTTTTAATACAAAATTTGAAATCCTTATAAAATTTTCTTTTTGAATCGAATAGAATAGAAAAAAGCTTTTTTGTCCAAAGAAATAATTTCTCATTGACAAAGCAACACATAGCTAAACTTATCAAACCTCTCCATAAAGCTAACAGTAATTATTGTCATATTGTAATTTAATTTTTAATGTCTGTATTGATAAGATTGTTTTTTTTTTGTTAAAGAAACAAGTACGTAAACAAGAACCAAAAAACTTTAAAAGTTAAAGTAACTAAGGTTCTGCTGATATTGATTTGAGATAAAAGTTAACATAATAATAATAAAAGATTAAAAAGCACATTACCTAACAGTTTAAAAATACCAAGTTATTGTTTAAAAACAGTACAAATAATTTTTATAATAGCTAGTCAAGAAGTAAAGTTAAATAATAAATAAGGTTTACACTAAACATCTTATTATCTAATGTAAAATTCTAAAAGTCTTTGGTCGTATTACTCAGAAAAAAGTTATATTTTAAAGTTCTATAATAATGCAAAAGACGGAAAACTGTTTTACACAAAAATTTACAAATAATTAACAAAACACATAAGTCTAGCAATACATTAGGATTTGTCTTGATTAATAAAATGATTTTTAGTCAAACATGTCCTCAAGGAACTCATCTATTGTATGATAGGCTTTTGCTACTAGGAGAGCTTTTAATTCATAACGGAATTTTTTACTAGAAGTAATTTTCTTTAGGTTTAAAGGAAGATGGTTGAAATTTTTTTTACTCTTGTATATAATTGAGTTTTGTACCTGACTACATTTTGGTATAAGTAAGCGAATGTTATAAGATTGTCGCGTGTTCTTTTTTGCAAAATAAATAGCATGTTAAATAATTGTTGCGAGCAGCACCCCCAAAAACATATTCCATACCTATACACAGACTCAATTAACGAATGATAAGCGTTTTTTACTATGCTTGCTTCTAGCTGATTTGAGAGAACTTATTGCATAACAGCTTGAAGCTATTCTTTTTGCAAGGTAAAATATGTGAGTCTCAAATTTTAATTTAGAGTCTATAAACAAAACTAAAAATGTATTGGTTAATTCTGTAGCGATATATTGATCACCCAAGGAAACATCTATTATAGAGCATTTAAAAGTAACTAAGTTGGTTTGGCAAATTAAGTGTCAAAAAATTTTTCTTTTCTTTTTCTTTAATTTCTCTTAAATCCTCTTTGAGAATGTTTTCAAGATCAGAGAGATTCATTTGTCTCTATAGCACAGTTGTATCATCAGCAGTTTATCGTCATTAAATCATTTATATAAATGAGAAACAATAAAGGCCAAAGAACAGATCCTTGCGGAACTCCTGATTCAATTTTAGCAAGTTCAGATGATTTACCATTAAAAGTTACACTTTGATAACGAGTACTTAAATAAGAAAGAAACCAATTCGGAGCTATGCCCCGTACTCCATATCTATCCATTTTCCACAGCAGCACCCTGTGATTGACATAGTCGAATGCCTTTGTCAAATCACAAAATCCTAAATACAACTCATTTAGAAATGAAAACATAGCATCGTTGGTGCTTCTTGATTTCTGAAAGCCAAACTGTTCTGGTGAAAGTAACAGATATGTTGGAAATTTGGAACCTTTGGTTGCACTAAAACAAAATTATGATTGTTTTCCACAAACCAAAACTACACTTTTTTGCACTCAACTCAAGTGCAAAAAAGTGTAGTTTTGGTTTGTGGAAAACAATCATAATTTTGTTTTAAAGTAACAGATGTTTACCTAAAAAACTTTCTAATCGTTCTTTTACCAACTTTTCAACAATCACTTTTGACAAGGTAGGCAGCAAAGAAATGGGTCGATAATCTTCTGGAGCATTCTTATCCCCACTCTTATACAGCGTGGATTCTTTAAATGGAACGGTGCTTCTAGCGGGTTAATCGTGCTATCTTGGATTTTTTAATCTCATTTTGTTTACGAGGTATGGCAAAAAAATATATTTTTTAAATAGGACACCCTGTATATTTTGCAATTTTTTAAATCTGCAAACAATTCTCTATTCAGCAATATTGCACAGTAGGATCTATCTTTTACGATAATCAAGATATTTTTATCTAAAGCTGTATGGAAAACTTCGATATTCATTCAAGTTTAAATGTCTCTATCTTGGAAACCATAAAAGATAGAGTATTAGTGTGTGGTATTGTCAAAAAGATAAAAAAAATTTTGAATTGAAAAATGTCAAACTATACAGGGTGTCCTATTTAAAAAATATATTTTTTTGCCATACCTCGTAAACAAAATGACATAAAAAAAAATCCAAGATAGCACGATTAAAGAAAATTAAAAATTGTTTTGTAAAACCAAATTCTAACCCGCTAGAAGCACCGTTCCGTTTAAAGAATCCACCCTGTATAAAGGAGTAACTATTGCTTTCTTGAGATAATCCAGAGCCCAGTCTGGTAAATGTATTGTTTTAATTCAGAAATATTTGTGGATCCTAGCATAAAGGATTCTTTCACATTTATGTTTGTTAAGTATTCCATAAAAGCATTAGAATTATTATTTTATATAAAGTGTTTGATATGTTTATTTTATAGCAATTTAAGTCAGATTGAACTGGGTTTTCGTTATTTTTTCCCCTTAAGTCATTCACTATGTTCCAACTTTCCATTTGTTTGTTTCTTGCACCTGAGATTGTAGATTTGTAATATCTATTTTTTTCCGCACTTATTAGTCTCCTATAAGTCTTTCTATAAGTGTTAAAATAACTCATAAATATAGGATTATTTATGGCGAATTTACGAATGAAGTGCAAATAACGCATATTTCTGGCAGATATTTTTATTCCCTTGGTTTTTTTTTGGTTATTTTTTACAAATTTTAAAGGAAAGGCTTGATTGAATGTGGAAATAAGTAACTGACGAAAGTACATCAATAAAGTATTTAAAATTGTTTTTTGTGTAAAGTCATTTTACTTCCTTTTGTGATTTTTGTTTATTCTGTATTTTAAGAAGCTGAAAACCACTGCCTCATGATCCGAGATGCCTACAGTAAATGGTTTACAAGCTGTATTTTGTTCTTTAATGTTTGATCAAATATAATCAATCAGTGTAAAAGAACCCGCTGTAATGCGAGTGGATCTGTATATAACACAGCCAAGAGTGCTTGGGTTTGTAGTGCCTGAGTCTCTAAATAATTGATATTAAAATCTCCCGTAACAATTAAGTTTGTGTTTACAGGAATCTCCGCAAAAAGGTTATTTAATCTATCAATAAATTGTGAAACACTACAGCTAGGAGGCCTGCGAACACAAAAAATATACAGGTTTAATAAAGGAGAAGTTATAACAGAAAATTCGAATTATTTTTCAATGATAAAATTATTAAATTTGTCAACGTTCTCAAAGTTAAATAATGTAAGTATGCTGTCTTTAATGAAAATTAAGGTTCCTCCATGATTAGTTTCTTGCCTACAGTACTTTGATAGCAAACTGTAACCGGGTAAATATACTGGTTCATTTTCAAATAACCAATGCTCTGTAAGCAACACAAAGTCTGGATTTGCCAGATCATCTAAAGCTAAATTCAATTCATCAATCTGGTTTCTGAGTACTACGTGGTGTTTTATTTAAATTTTTAACAATTGGACTAGTCGGAAGTTCATTATCTACAAGAGATGAGCTTACCGAGGACGATTTTCTTCTGTTTGTATGTGTCAAAGGGTTTTATTATTTTTTACACTGAAGCTTGTAGTAGAAGAGATAATTTTTGCAATAATATTAAGTTTTATTTTCTCCTGGTAGTTTTTTGTTTGTACAAATGAGACAGCATTTTATGAGTAATGATCAAGTAAGTTTAAAAATCTTTCTAATTTACTATTAAATGTTTGTACTTTTGTTTGAGAAACCGCAGTAGATAAAAATATAAAGATTGTATTTGAGCATAATTTAAGTTTTTTCCATATAAATTTAATGCTATTTTAGGGTACTTTTTAAGAAAAAAAAATATCATAGTCATTTTTACCATAATCTCTAACCAGATGGTTCACGTTCTTGATAACATTTTCAAATGATGCTCCTGGTTTAACGATCGATTCCAGACGCAACGCACATTTTTTAAATGTCTACTTAAATAGTTTGGTAAAGTTCTGCCGTTTTCATCACTAAGAATTAGTACCCATTTGGGTTAACCCTTTATGTTTTTTGAACTGCTTAAAAGTTGTTTGTTCAATGTCTTTTGGAGCTCAATTTCTTTAGGTGAAAATTCATATTGGGTAAACTTATCATGCGCAATTTTTGTTGACAAAATTTCCATATTTATTTTTTCTTGAAAGTTAAAATTTTGCAGTTTAAGCTTGCTTAATGCGGCTGTATACACTGTATTATCTTTTTCCAGAGTTTCCACAGAAATAAGTAAATTTGTTTTAACTTGAATTCATTATTTCATTTCTGCCGCTTGCGATTTGCACTTTTCTTCTATGGCTTTACAACTTTTTGGTAGTTGCATATTTTTATCTAGTAACTGTGATATTTCAATATTTAATGTAGTTATTTTAAGTTTTTGCGATTTGATTTCATTTTCAAATTGCTGCTCAGCATTTAAAGCGCTATCTTCAATATCTATAGTATTTCGTTGTAGTCTGACAATGTGAGCTGTTTTATTTTTGAGTTCTAAATTTACGTTGCCCAACTCAGTTTGTAGGTCTTCCTTTGCTAAGTAAATTGTTTTGTATTCCTCAAGCTTTTTTTCATAAATTGTTTGTCTAGTTTGCAATCACTACAGCAAAAAGTTACATTTATGTGTTAGAGCCAAAGCGTGTGCTTCAGTCGTTGATAATCCTGCACATTTTTGCACAAAAATTAAGCACATGTATCGCATGAATATTTCGTCATTATTTGGCCTGCTTTTATTAATGCAAAAAACCAATCACTTTGAACAATTAGATGCACAAATCTATACAATTTTTTTAGTATGAAGTCTTTATTGTGGATTTTCTTATCACTTTTTTTATTTTATTTAGGAATATTAGTTTATTTGTCGAAATACAATTTTACATTATTATAAATTGTTTTTTTTTTCTATATTTGTTAAATACACTGTTTTTTAATGAACAAGTACATGTAAACATAACTTTTTTATATGTATTCTACCACGACATTTATTTAGGAAACTTGGAGCATCATTGCCTTCGACGTGACTTCGACGACGACATGAAGATTCGAATATCAAGTTTTTGAGATACCTGCAATCAAAGTCTTAACAATTCAATTTTCAAAAGCGATTATCTCACAACTAAATAAGGCATATAAAATCTATATGTTTGTGCCGGATTCATAATGCTGAAACTATAAATAAGGTATCCTAGGATGTTGGGTGTCATTTTAAAAGATTTTTAATGAGATTTTGACGTCATTCATTAAAAAGTATTGTAATTTCAAAAATGTTATTATTTGTATCAAAAACATGAGATCGCACCAAAAAAATTGAGATTACCCCCAAAAATCTCCCCCAAAAAATTAGCTAGCTAAAAGATTTTAATTTTTGTATTTAATTAAAGCTAGGGGCTATTTTTTTATTGAATATGCACTTTATGCTAACTATGTACCGTTGCATACTAGCGTGCATAGAACATAAACCGAGACATAAACATGGGGTAGATCATTCAGGAGCAGTGAACTTAACCAAGTTTAGAAACTGAAAAGATCCCCGTGCAACTATTTTTGAGATCATGGAATACAAAATAATTCCTCACAAATGCGCGGTGCCCATTGGTCGATGCCGTAGATTTCTCTCACAAATGACACTAATGATAGTATTTTAATAGAAATTGGTATCTTTTATTTCTCTCACTAAAGACCAGTAGAAACAAACTTCATCAAGTCATGTTATTAGTGTCATTTTCGGGGGAATCGGTGGCGTCGACCAATAGGATCTGCGCGTTTCAGAGAGATAATTGTTTTCTCCTTGATTTCAAGAATAGCTACACCGGTTTTATTATTTTATTTTTTTCTCTATTGGACCTCATTATGGCACCAGCGAAAAAGTGGTCAAAAATTTTATGCAGCTGTGTAATGGCGTTTTCTTTTCAAAGGTAAGGTTAAAATCACTGTTCTCGATTTAAAATCGTCTCAAAAATTAATCGAAATCCATCAACCATCGCAATCAATCGAAATCGTCCATTTTCCTCAAAAAAAAACCTTAAGGGACAGACGACTGAGAAAATGTTGCTAAAAGGGCGTCTACACATAATACAATTTAACATATGAAACTTTGGACTTCTGGAAATCACAATGACAAATTTTTATGTTTTCATACCCAGGTACAGGGTGTCCCATTTTCAATGGGATTCAATGGGAAACTCTGTTGTTATTGAAGATAAGGACATGCGGTTTCGCATTACTGCCTTACTTTTTGGAGCTTTAAAAAATTTTATTAACAGATTTATTCTGTCCCTTGTAGTTCTTGAGCTACAGGGGAAAGTGGAAAAATGGTCGGAATTACCAATTGATGATATCTCCCTTAATTTTAGAGATAATTGAGTTCTGTAAAAACATGTCTGAGACAACGTTTTCAGAAAAACACAATGGTCTTTTTGAAATTTTAATCCGACGTTTTGTTTTTTAGATACTATCATCAGAATCAAAAAGTTAAATACGGACCAAAATGTTTTACTTCATATTTTAGTTTCTTTTTAAGTTTGTTTGATAAAAAAATATAATTTTTTTTATTTTGAAGTTGCGATCCCGAAAAAAATCATCTTCAGTGTATTTTTTTTCTGGTACGACCCTGTGTTTTTGAGACCATTTATATTTAACTATTATATAGTAGAGCTGGACAGCCAAGAAATATTATATGAACATACCGGGTGAACCGAAAAAAAACGGACAAATTGTTTTTGCGATAACTTTACCAATAAAATAAACCTGTATTGATAACACAAATAAGCCTTCTGAAAAAAAAAACATAAGGCTTTGCCGCCATATTTAAATCCAAGATGGCGCATAAAATCAAATGTGCACCTTTTTTCAAACTTGTTTTTTATTTAGGTATAAATGTTAGTTTTCGACATACAAAACAAAGAGTTTAGAGAAAAAAATGGCAACATATAACAAAAAGGGGTTTGAAAAAGGTAGGTATTTCATTTACTCTGTCATCTTATATTTAAATATGGCGGCAAAGCGAATGTTTGTTTTCAAAAGGCTTATTTGTTTTATGATTACAGTTTTTCCTTAAAATTGGTAAAGTTATAGCAAAAAAAAAATTCGTCCGGGTTTTTTCGGTTCATCCAGTATGTTCATATAATATATAGGTATATCTTGGCTGTCCAGGTCTACTACATAGTAGTTAAATATAAATGGTCTCAAAAACAAATTAAAATGGTACCAGAAAAAAAATTGCTCTGAAGATGATTTTTTTCGGGATTAAAACATCAAAATAAGAGAATATGTATTTTATTTTCAAACAAACTTAAAAAGAAACTAAAATATGAAGTAAAACATTTTGGTCCGTATTTAAATTTTGGATCCTGATGATGGTATTTACAAAACGAAATGTCGGTTAAAATTTCAGAAAGACCATTGTGTTTTTATAAAAAGGTTGCCACAGACATGTTTTTACAGAACTCAATTATCTGTTAAATTAATGGAGATATCATCAATTGGTAATTCCGACCATTTTTCAACTTTCCCCTGTAGCTCAAAAACTACAAGGGATAGAATAAATCTGTTACTACCATTTTTTAAAGCTCAAAAAAGTAAGATAGTAATGCGAAAACCGTATGTCCTTATCTTCAATAAAAACAGTTTCCCATTGAATCCCATTGAAAATGGGATACCCTGTAAATGAGCACGAAAACATAAAAATTTGTCATTTTGATTTCCAGTCGTCTAAAGTTTCATATGTTAAATTGTATTGTGTGTAGACGCCCTTTTAGCAACATTTTCACAGTCGTATGTCCCTTAAGGTGTTTTTTTTAAGAAAATGAACGATTTCGATTGATTGTGATGGTTGATGGATTTCGATTGATTTTTGACACGATTTCAACTCGAGAACAGTGATTTTAACGTTACTTTTGGAAGAAAACACCATTCATGACAGCTCCGTAAAATTTTTGACCACTTTTTGGTGAAATAGGAATCTCAAAAAATAAAATAATAATCTGAAAGATCCTTCACCAAAGCTAGTGGTCGCAGTGGACAGTGTCACACACCCATGTACAGGGTGTCCCAAATTGGGCACTTTTGGAGGGTTTAAGGTACTTCTAGCGGAGATAGAGTAATACTGACCCCCACTTGCGAGGCTCGATTTTCAAGAGAAGATCGAAGGTGAAAACTGCATCTTCATATGTCAAGCCATTTACAAGCTACGGGGGGGTTTTGAAAAGTCTGCATTTTGGGAGAAGGTCTGTAACTTCGTTAATACTGAAAATTTTAATTTAATGAAAAAAAAACATAAGGCTTTGCCGCCGTATTTAAATACAAGATGGCGCATAAAATCAAAAGTGCACCTTTTTTTAAACTTGTTTTTTTATTGTTTAATGTTACTTTTCGACATAGAAAACAAAGAATTTAGAAAAAAAAAATGGCAACATATAACAAAAATTGGTAGTTTTTATAGACTTTTTGAAAAAGAATTTAACTGTCTTTTCAGATTTTTTCCGCCCTCTTTAGTTTCCAAGATATAAACCAAAGTTAGTATTTCTCTTATGGAATACCCCATATTTTATTTAATTTTTGAATTTGTGATAAAATTTTCATTTAAACAATATAGCATATTATGTGATAGTTTGGTTGGGCCGTTTTTGAGATATTTATATTAACGTTGGCTTATATCTTGGAAACTAAAGACGATGGAAAAAATCTGGAAAGATAGTTAAATTCTTTGTCAAAAAGTCTATAAAAAAGCTCTTTACATCAAAACTAAATTTTCAGTAATAACTAAGTTACAGACAAACTTTTTAAAACCCTCACGTAGCTTGTAAACGGCTTGACATATCAAGATGCGGTTTCCACCTTCGAACTTCTGTTGAAAATCGAGCCTCGCAAGTGGTGGTCAGATTTTTTCTATCTCGCCTGGAAGTACCTTAAACCCCTCAAAAGTGCCCAATTTGGGACACCCTGTACAAGGTGGTCCAAATTCGAGGGGCCTCTATAGCTTTGGGCTTTTGCAGCATAGTTAGCCCAAAACTAATATACATGTTACGGGCTCGATTTTCAAGAGAAGTCGAAAACTAAAAACCGCATTGCGATATGTCAAAGCGTTTCTGAGCTACAGGGTGATTCTCAAAAATGTGCGTTTCTAAAAACCCTCTACAACTTTTTTATTTGTAAAGATAGAGATTTTCATTAAAAACATCTTTTGAAGATTTTTTAAGGACAAAAAAGAAGACCCCGATTTTGCCAGAAAAGTTATTTGGACCGATGAGGCAACGATTTCTAGTGATGGAATATTCACCAGATATAACTGCTATTCCTGGAAACAGCAAAATCCCCATATTATGGTGGAACAAGCGAATCAGGGAAGGTTCAATTTTAAGGTATGGGTAGGCATCTACAGAGGACAAATTATTGGGCCATATATTTTTGATGGAAATTTAAATGCGAAAGATACCAACAAATTTTAGAAGAGCAGGTGATTCCGTTTATCGACAATTTGCAAAATAATGTGCTATACTTTCAACATGACAGTGCACCTCCTCACAATGCACGAGACATTACTAATTTGCTAAATATTGTGTTTGCCGAAAACTGGATCGGAAATAAATATTGGCCCCCCAGGTCTCCAGACCTGACCCCTTGCGACTTATTTTTGTGGAGGAGAATCAAAGACCTTCTATTTCGAAATCGCCCAACTACTAGAAGGGAATTGGAAGAGGCACTTCGTACTGCATTTAGGCAGCTTTGTGCGGTAGAACCTCTTAATGCAGAAAATAGCGTCAAGAGAAGATGTAGGATATGTTTACACGAAAACGACCGTCAATTTGAGCATTTGTTTTAGAATTAAAGAAAATTGTTAGGTGTTACATAGTTTAATTATTAAAAAATTTAAATAAAAACTTTATTATTTTTGTTTATTATTTTAGGGTTGGTAATTATAGTAGACTAGAAGTAGTGTGTTTCATACAAAATTTTATTTACACTTTTTACTTTATTTAGGGCGCGCACAGCGCCTACTATGGTAAATATCAAAATATGCAAATATCTTTTAAACTATTTAAAAACAATAGGTGTATGGCACATCGTTCGACAGGAAATTTTATTAGAAAAATTGGGGGTATCCCATTTAAAGAAATATAACTTTGTGTGATATCTCGGGAACTAAAAGCTTTTAGAGAAAATCGGTGAAACAGGTAGATTTTTCTTTAAAAAATCTTCAAAAAATGTTATTAACGAAAATCTCTATCTTTACAAATAAAAAAGTTGTAGAAGGCCTTTAAAATCGCACAAAGGCACCTAATTTTGCCCCAGTTATGTCAGTGCTAGAGAGATCGGTTATAATAAGTTAGGCTGTTCAAAAAGTTCGATAAAAATATTATGTTTGTCACAAAATGATACATACTTGAACTAAGTCATCATTTTTCTCGTTGGCAGCATGCTTTATTAAAATATTGATCACCCTCCCAAAATTTACTTTAGAAGGATCACTTTTTATATTTCTCATAAATTCGCCAAGAGTGATTTCACACATTTTTTTCACTTCTGTATTGGGATCATCTAATATGGTAAATAGTCCTAAAAATTGCAAGCACAGTGTTATACCAAAAATGTTGAATATGAATATAAATTATAAAATAAATATACAATATTTTTTTTTCGAGAAAAATAATTGATTTTCTCTTCCTCGTGTATGATCCAAAAATATTCGTAAAAACGACTTTGAAAAGAAGTGACATTAGACAGAATCATCAGGAAACCAGGTGATTTGATTATTATAAAACTTCAAAATATGTTAATGAGGTATTATTTACATAATTAGCTGGCTTCCTATGATTTTGTGTAGGGTTCTTTTAATTTATCGAAATGCTCAAAATCATCACACCATTAATATGGACCTATTATCCATTCTGATCGATTTTTATTATAATAGATAGCCTCTGGCAACTTTCTGGAAAATACCTAAATTATTTTAAATATATAATTTTAGTTTATACAACTCACCATCTAAAATTTCAGGCAAATAACTAACTAGATCCAAACTTGGTTCTGTGTTCAAAAGTGATATCCAAGTAATGACGAATTGACGAGAAAAGGAGTCTCTAGTGTAGATTCTTTCCCTGAGAAGTGGTATAAAACCTTTTAAATCAAACGACGTGCTTTCTGCAACAATATCCTAAAATAAGTAGCAAAATAACTAGCCAAAAATGGAAAGTGTTGCTTTTTACTTATAGTACTTTAAAATAAAAAAAAATATATTAAAAAATATTTTTCCAAGATCATGCGTGCAAAAAGTATACGGGGTGCACAAAAAAACAACGAATTTTGAATGTGGTGAAAGTAAAAACTAGGGCGCCACATAAAAATATAATTATTTCATGCTTTAAATAGAAGACAGTTTCACTCATCTAAGTCAATTACTCATTTAAAACCCAGTTGGTACCCTCATATGATTGACCGTTGACAAATCTTGGTACAAATTCAAGCAGCATTTTTTCCATGTAAAAGGCACTCACTTGTCTTGACCATTACAATTTTATTGTGTTCAAAATAATAAAAATAAACCTACTTTTAACAATCTATCCAACAACTCTGCAGCATTTTTAATATTTTGGTCAGGATCGGCCGCTGCTTTACACAATGCATTAAAAACCGGTGGGAAGTGCGGCAACACTGAGCCCCTACACACTTTGACAACATTGTACAATGACTCGAGGGCATAGTATCTAACTCTTAGGTCTTGATCAGAAAGACAGCCTAAGATGGGCTTGATTAGTTCTTCAGTGTAGAGGCTGGTGTCCTTAAAAATTAAAAACAAAATTATAGTATCTTAAAAGGTAAGCTAATAGAACAAGTCCTTAGACAACTGAACAGTGCCAAAAAGATCATGACATTATTTAATTTTTTCCATCTCTAAAAAATATTTGAGAGAGAGAATTTGTCCAATAATATTTTTCATTTAAAATATTTTATTCCTGTGCTTTTTACCGTGAATTTTAATTATTAATAATCTTTAAAAACTCGAAAACACAACAAGAGCAAAGGGAGGTTATAATAAACAGATCGGAATCACTTATCACAGTTGCCAGTGCGAGTCAATGTTTTACATTTCTAACGAAATTCTAGTCAAAGAAAATGACACCTGTCTTTACAATTAAAACTAATACAGAACATATTTGCATTCAAAAATCAATTTAAATATTTTGTTTTTCTACTTAACGTTTTACTGTCGGCAACCATGTCAATTATAAGGGATACGGTATTCACTTGCAGGTAACGTCAAACTTTGTCGGTTAGTAAGGGAAATAGTTATTTCCTATCAAGTGCGCACGCTTCAAATAAGGGATAAAGTGAAATTGGGCCAAAATAAGAGGTGCAAAAGGTCCCTATTATTGGCCGGTCTCGGGTTTCTGCTGGTTTTCCGTAGTTTTGAAACTGCCTGGCTGCCGATTCTTGCTTTTGTAAGACGTAATCGATCGATTGAGAGAAGTGATGTGGTTTTAACCAATAAACACCGAGCACGTGGTGTGTAGCCACGAACACCGCCTTTTAAGAGTTCTATTGCCAACAACCAGTAGAAGAGAAACCTCGCTTAAAAAAGGCAGTTGGGTGATCCCGAGCGGTGCGTGGCCGAGTGTCGGGATATCTTGTGAAGCTTTCAGAGCATGCTATTGGACTAAACGACTTAAGCCCCGTTCTTAGAGCTTCGACGTGTCGTGAGCGACACTTTGCTGACCAATATCAATTAAGCAGCTTTTCCCCCACTCTTCTGTCACTGGCTGCCGCTGGCAGAGTTAAATTTATTTAAAATTTTTCTCTTGTAGCCGCGACAGTCGCCATATTTAGATTTTTTCCATATTACGTTCCAAATTGTTTAGGTTCTTTAGACTTTTGCACATTTTCAGTTATTTTGCACGTTCCAAAGAAAGTAAACTAATACCAAGTAGTACATTCTGCGGGTATTTCTCTTTTTTTATGTCCTGTTTTGCTTTACGTTAAAGATAAAAAGCAATTAACGTATTCCGGTTCATCGTTAAATGATGTTATTATTTAAAGAAACATCTCACCTCAAAAAACAAATGTTTTGCGACACTGAACGACAGTCGGTTGATGTGGCTGGATTCCACCGGCCAGAGTGGAGGGGATTGTCGTTCGCGACACGTCCAAGCTCTGAGAACGGGGCTTTAAGCCGCGTTCGAGCTTAGGTGCAACCAGAAAAAACATAATTTTCTTTGTGATGCTACTAGATCCAAAAGTGTAAACTGCATCCTTCTAAAATTTTGATAAGGCTTTAGTGACTTGCCATATAATAAAAGAGATGTCAACATGAGAGGCACGATATTGAGTGTGATGGTAGCTCGGATGGTAATCTGAGCTTTACAGAAAAAGCCGCACGGAAGGGACCGAATATTCGCAATCTTTAAACCATGGTTTAACAACTGGTTGGAAACCGGTGTTTAAAGCTTCAAAAATTAGGTAGGGGTAGTTGCGGGGAACAGGCGGAAGTAACTATGTATGGCACCGGTTTTCGCGCTCGCAATCAAAGATTGATCAAAGACGGACGTCTACTGTATGTGTCAGACCAACACCTACTTAACTAAAAAGGCAGTTAACTCTTTTTTGATTTAGTATCCTTTAGCCTACTATAGCGGTCATATTGACACCCAACTGACAGACAATCCATGTTTTACCTGGGAATTTGGTTATAAAAATGGCGGCAATCTTTGGCTAAAGGGCACTGAAGAGATAAGAGTTAGCTGGCTTTTTAGTTGAGAACGGTGTTGGTCAGGCATGCATTGTGTCATAAATTTTGTTATGAAATAGATTAGCTTATTTATTATTAAGGTTATTGAACACGGCTCTGGTCAACACTTTCTCAACTAAAAATCCAGTTAGCTCTTTTTTTTAAAGGGCACTGAAGAGATAGGAGTTAACTGGCTTTTTAGTTGACATTGGTGTCGCTTTGGTATATGCAGGATCGAATGAAGGAAAAGTGTGGATGATATGTCTTCGTTTCCATAGCAATTGGGTATTTTTGTAGGACGTAATGTGCAAAAATAATAGCCTTACCATAAAATAATATACCTACGGAACAGAGGCGCAAAGCGGACCGAAGTGGACCGCAGGCTCCTACGGAACAGAGGCAAAAAGCGGACCGAAGTGGACCGCAGGCTCCTACGCGAATCCTCGCAAAAGGCGTTTCCGCGCAAAAGTCTGCGATCCTTTTCGACCGGCTTTGCGCCTCTGTTCCGTAAGTATATTACTCTATGGCTTTACTTACTTTGCTGGTCCAACACCGTTCTCAAGTAAAAAGCCACTTAAGTCATTTTCGTTTTAGTATCCTTTGGCCTATGATCGGCGCCATATTGATACCAAACTGACAGAGAGTTTTACTTGTCAATTAGATATAAAAATGGCGGCCCGCAATAGGTTAAAGGTTACTGAGACGGTAGGAGTTAACTGGCTTTTTAGTTGAGAACAGTGTTGGCTGGTCGCATCGGATAATTAGCGCATCCAGAACACTTTGTAAAGGACATTGTATTAATTTTTTATAAAAGTATTTTACCTCAAAAGATGGATAAGGTGAGCTCGCAATGTAAGTAGTTAAAAAAATTGTCAAATGGCCCTAAATATATAACACAAAGAAAAAAACACTGTGAAATACACTTCTCTCCACATAAAACTGGTACAGCAAAAGGTAGCTGCAAATACGATTTTTTATATTTTCCTATGTGCAACACTGACTTTTTGACCTTGTCATTTTAGGTTATATTTTTCGTACATATAAACTTTTTATAAGGAGACGGCTTCTTTATCTTTTACTAATAAAAACCACATTTCAAAAAAGCAAAAATGTTTTATTAACTAAACAAAAGCACAAAGTAAAGCACTGGTTGGACGAAAGTTACTAAAACAAAGTTATAATTGTTTTCCACAAAATAAGACAATCATTGTTTATCGTCTCCTGATGATGCTAACGTTGTTAGCGAAACCCGCGTCGAGTGCAAAAAAGTGTAGTTTTGGTTTGTGGAAAACCATCATAATTTTGTTTTAGTGCAACCAAAGTTTCCAAATTCCCAACATAGACGAAAGTAACTAGCCCAAAACGATTAAAAGGCCAGATCAAGTTAACGAAATAAATAAAATTGAAAAAAATAACAAAATTAAAAACATAAAAAAATACTTATTTTTAATAGCGTGTCATTAGCTGCAATGATGTTTTGAAGTCTTCTGCATGGGCATTGAATTGGCTAAATTTTCAAATAAGTTTGGATTTTCAGCAATAAATTCCCTATATGCACTTACGATGAGTTCCATTAGATGTTCTGAATTCCTGGGCATGATATTAAAACTTGCTAGGTTTTTTGCGACAAGTCCCAAAACGTTCTTTATTGGATTTGCATCAGGGGTTTTTGCAGCCAAGGCAAAACTTCGATATTATTATCCTAGAACCACCGCTGCCCAATTCTGGCCGTATGAACTGGTTGTTGGAATACAAAATGATCTGGATAAGGGACTCTCAGCTCTAGAAGCATTACATTTTTCAGCATATTAATGTAAACTTCGGCTATAAATTGCCCATTAATTCTAAATAGAGCACCATGTCCTCTAGCCAATATCCAGCTACAAACATTTACCGAAAATCTTCCCGCCCGGTCTTCGTTTCCAGCAATATATCGTTCTTCGTATCGGGTTCTTGGCGGTCGATAAACCAGAATTTGCTTTTTATGGCTGTTGAACTTAAAGATCTTTAGAAAATTTTTGTGAGCTTACTATAGTTAGTATTGTTCTCTTTTTCTAAATGCATTCGGCTGAGAGAGATCCAGCATACTACAACATACCAGGAAAATGGCCTGTCAGACCCGCCTGTACACCCTTCGACCCCGTATATCTGTCAACGATAATTATATCAAAGAGATAGTTATGTACGCTTGATCTCTCTCAGGCCGATGCAATTAAAAGAAGAGAACAATAGTAACTATAGTAAGCACACAAAAATTTGCTACTTCTCTTCTGTGAAAAACCACCTGCTGTCAAAATTCTTCGTCCCTCAGAGAATAATTCAAGGCAAAAATTAATCGATACTGCTTCTTTTCCTCACTTAGTTTAATTTTTTTTGCCGCAATGCGACACCTTGGCCTCGAACGTTTAATCCTCCTGCCTAATGTTGTTGTGGATCCTGGAAAATTTGATTAAATTTTTACTTCTTTCGCTTTGGCAAACAGATGATGAGAGATGAGAAAATTGATCGCTTCTTGTTCTTCCTCTGGCTTCGTCAATCCGGTACCTTCATTTCGGTTGATAGTTCTCTCCTCTTGAAATCGGTTTTTTTATGTTTACTATCGTAGACTTGCTTTTCCCATAATAAACAGCTACTTGCCGAATAGACCAACCACCGCACCGTCTAGTTTTGCTAAGATTTGAGCTTTATCAAATTCGGACAGATGCGCCGGCATTTTTTAAAATTTGGATGACACACACATTTACTATAAAAATATTAAAAATAAAACAGCCTGCTAACTTCTGCTGTACCAGTTTTATGTGGAGAGAAGTGTACATTGGCGTGCGGTGAAATTTCAAGTAAGGGAAGCAATTTTTAAAAACTTACCCTATTTGTAATTTAATTTGATTCTTTGAACACTTTTTGCAAATTCGTCAATGACGTCATCACAAGAACAAGGATGCTCAAGACAAGCTTTGAAAAAGTTTATTTTCAATCGAGAAGACCGAAAATCTTTCCTGACCTGTTCAATTTCTCACGAAATTTTATTATTGCACACACAACAGATTCACACACAATTTTCTTACTTAAGTGTCCAAAATTTTTAGTGATAGCTTCCACACCCGCCTAAAGCAGGTTGTATGACGCAAAGAAATTAAAATAAACTAGAAACCGCATAAAAAAACATTAGAAAATCACACATCTAGGCTGAAATTCCAGAAATTTAGACCGCGGTTGCCGAGTTTCCATAATTATTCCTTATTTTATATCCTATAATTACGTAACATTGCAATATGTAGCATAAATACAATACAATATTCTAATAAAGTAGATATATTGCCGAAAAAGTTCAGTTTAAAATGTATAAGGAAGTTTATTTAACATAATGATTTGTTTTATCTTCTAGAAACAATTATTGAAATCAGAATTAGGACATTTACTCCCTACAATCTGACAACCAGGGCAAAAAGGTTATTGATGTGTCGAGGCATGTTTTGCCATCTTAGGTCCGACCGATCCGTCGGGTTTTTGTTACTTTTTTGTGTTTTTTGTAATTGTTATTGTAATATTTTTGTTTTAAAACTTATAAAAATGCATAAAAAGTGTGCGTTAGATAAAAAAAAGTGCCGAAAAGTCGCCGGAACTATCTTTTCACGGATAAACAACACATCTGTATGAAACCGCCATATTTTAAATATTGTTTCAGAACCAATCAAAATGCGGCTCTACAATGTTGTCGTAAATGTTCCTCAGCAATTTCCTGAGATTTGGTTACTGATTTGGAAAATTTGCCTTCAATATATGGTGTGCACCTTCTAGTTTATTTTAATTTCTTTGGAATGACCTCTCGACGCACCACCATAAACCTACCGAGCCACCTCATAAAATCCAAATTTTAATCAAATCAAATTAAATAAAAACATTCTTTATTGTCCAAGAATTTCATATAGTAACATGACTTCTTATTGACAAAGAGTTCTTCACTATAAATATATATATATATATATGTATACCTAGTTAGGTTAGTCTATATTATAAAAAATAATACCAAAGTATAGTCGTTTACTTACAATAGTAATTATTACAAGATAGTCGGGAAAAAATTTTCAAAATTATTTGACTACTTTACATAAAACAATTACTTTTTTGTTGTTATTCAACTCCTAATATTTTACCCAATATTAGTTAGTTAGTTGCTTTATTCGATCAAGTACAATTTACAATGAATAGTACATAAACCCTTTTGTGGGTGTTGATCCCGTCATTAATTACAATAAATACAACAATAAAAGTATGCCTAAAATTAATAAATATAATAAAATTATTAAAAAATTGCTTAAATTGATATTCTAATCAAGAGATCTTAATTAGTCTTTATCACATTTAAGATTTAGTTTAGATTTAGATATGTATATAAATTAATGTGATATTTTACAATTTAGAATAACAAATAAAATAGGAGAAAGACGAAACATTACAGTATTAAAATAATTAAAAAAGAAATGAATACCTTTGGTACTTTGTAATTTTAGATAATTTGACTTACACACTGATCTTCAAAGAATTCGTGTACCCTATAATATGATTTTGACATAAGAAATGACTTTAAATTAGTTTAGTTTCTTTGCCTCATTTGTGTTGGCAACATATGTGTCGAAAAATAAGAACTAAAATAATAAGCAAAATACTTGAACTGAATGGAAACGATTATGAAAGAAACATATCAAAATAGCAAACGAGTTATTGGAACCAACCTGTCCTCAGCTCCGTTGCTCTTCCACCAAATCTCTGCTGGCCGTGGTCGTTGTGGTTAATTCTTGCGAAGCACACCCTAGGATATTTCCGCGGCACGTGCCCGATGTTAACGTTGAGTTTTCTACCCAATAACGAACTCGCGCCAATATTTGAATTAAATTTAAAATACGCGCTATTTCAGCTACGTAAAAAATAAAAGAAAATTCTCGAAAAGTTCACTTAAAACTAGAAGTGAAAAGAAAGTTTTAAAATGCTGTGCTTAACATTTTTTTGGATATAATTATGTTTTGTTAAGTTTTTAAGTTTGTTTTTTGTCTAGTATGCTAATGTTGAGGCTCTAAATTTTCAAAAAGAGAATAATTATCAAGCACACAGATTCCAGAATATAAAGGTTGTACACAGTAAGGGTCTTTTGCAACACAAAGTGTTCCCTATAACTCTCTCTGTTATTTAGTACACATAATGAGCGAATGCATTTTTCTGAAGGTTTAATATTCTCTGTTTCGTTAAAATTGGCCCAAAAAAAAACACCATACCGCACTCGGGACTGCACGAAGGCGTGAAATGCAGCTAGAGCTGCTTGGAAACTAACAGTTTCTCTTATATTTTTTATGACATAACAGAACTGTCCCAACCTTGTTGCAAGTTGTGCTATATATGAGGCCTCCAACTTAGTTCCTAGAAAAAAGACATGATTTTCAGTTTTTATATTTAAATTTTTGTGGTTTATCGATATTGTTTTTCACTGTTTTTTGTTGAAATTTATGATTTGTGATTTTTCTACATTCCGCATTATTTTGTTACTTTTGCACCAATCCTCAGCAGTATCTATACAGCCTTTTACTGATCACACACAGCTGCCAAGATTTTCTTCACTAAAGACCCACATAATATTGTCTGCAAAAGTCACTATTTCGTCATTTAAGATGTCGAGAGACCCCAATATAGAGCCCTGAGAGACGCCTTTTTTAATGGTATCATAGTCAGATGTTATTTTAGTTCCATTTATTGTGGTCTGTGTTACACACTGTTTGCGGTTTTCGAGATACGATTTTATAATTTTTAATTTAATTCCTCGGACTCCACACAGTTCGAATTTTTTGCAGATAATCTCATGGTCAACGCTATCGAATGCCTTGGTCAGATCAAGATAAACTACCATAGTGTTCTTATTTTTATTCATAGATTCTAGTATTTTCTCTAATGCCACGTATACTGCCTTTATTGTTGAGCGACCTTTTCTGAAACTATTTTGTCTATCATTTAGTATGCTGTTTTTCTCGAAGAAGGATAAAAGTCTTTTATAAATTATACGTTCGAAAACTTTGCTAAGATTGGGAAGTAAAGATATTGATCTGTAATTTTATTTCATTTTTTGACCCCTTTTTATGAACTGGTCTGACCAAGGCAATCTTCAGCGCCGACGGAAAGACTCCTGTTTTTAATGACAAGTTTATTACGTGAGAATTTTTATAACATCGGCGATTGCTTTTAGCAGACAAACTGGCAACTCATCATGGCCAACTGATTTTTTATTTTTTAGAAAAGTTATTACTTCTAGAACCTCTGTGGGAGTAGTTGGACCAAAAACCAAGCTTTTGGCACACCCTAGCACTCTGCTGTAATGAACTAGACATCCTTGATTCACATTTGGACAGATTGTCAAAAAATAGTTGTTAATTTTGTTTAACAGCTGTTTATCATTTACGCAAGGCATGTTTTCAAATACTGTAGATTTATCTTGTGGTTGTGGTTTTGTTGTTTTTTTAATTGTATTATTCTTAAGTGCTAACATAGCAGTACCTTCAGTACTTAAATAATAATAATTCTAGAATTATATGCTTTTATGTGGTAATTTCCTCCCCTTTTAAAAATTTTTGAGCTCTTTGAGTTTTTGAGAAAATTAAACATAACCGTTACATATCTCAGAATTATGAAAAAGATAAAAATGTTTAACTTTTTTAGTTATTTTGTTTTAAATGTTATGGCCTCGCTAGCTTTATATAAACCTAGCAAGCCCAACCTTAAGTAAAGGTTAAACATATCCGTTACATATCTCAAAATTATGAGTTTTTTATGTGCTCCATGAAAATATAAAGTATGACTTTTAAAATCATGAAATTTTGATTTTTCTTAATTTTATCAAAAATGAGTTACTAGGGTTCCAAAACACCTAAATCGATAAAGTCGAAAAAAAAGTTGTTGGTATACACGATAACTCAAGAACGCCTTAATCGATTTTAACGAAATTTGGTACAAGAATCCTCTATGAACCTCATGAACTGATTAACTTCTGGGTAGGGTGGTGGGAGGTTGAAGAGGAGAAAAGGGGGATAAAATATTTAAAAAAACTGTAACTTTGGAACAAAAGCAAGTAGCGATATACGGTTTTCACATTTAAGTTTCCAAGAATATGGACTACAAATTTTTTTATAAAGTCCAAATTCGTGGGAGCTTTAGTTTCCGAGTTATTTGAAAAAAACGTTAAAATATAATAAAAAAATCATAACTTTAGAATTAAATCAGCTATTGATATGTAGTTTTCAGATTTTGGTTTCGTAAATATTACACAAAAATTTTTTTATAAGGTTCAATTCTTTCAAAGCTACGGTTTTCGAGATATTTTCATTTCCTTGCAACATAAAATAATTGTAAAGGTAGGAGGTTGTTGGAAGAGGTCAAAAAAACACCAGAAATCTGTTTTCTTCAGTACCGACGTTTCGGCATTTATAAGACCATCCTCAGGATATGAAAAAGGATGGTCTTCCAACAACCTCCTACCTTTAAAATTGATCTGGGTCGCAAACCATAAAGGGAATAAAATAATTGATTGTATGGTGGACTATCCGTGCATTCTAGCACCTATTTTTTTTAATGTTGTGGGTTCGCTAGCTTTATATAAACCTAGCAGGCCCAACCTGAAATAAAGGTTAAAAATATTCGTTAAATATCTTAAAATTCTATCTAGAAAAAAACTAAATATTTTTTACTTTTTTAGTGATTTTTTACTTTTTTAGTAATTTTTTACAAAAAATGTTATGTGCTCGCTAGCTTTACATAAACCTAGCAAGCCCATAAGATTTTTTTTTAAATCACTAAAAAAGTTAAAAATCTTTACTAGAGCACATAAAAAGTACATATAATTCTGAGATAATTAAGAGATATTGTCAACCTTTTTTTTAATTTTCTCAAAAACTCAAAGTGCACAAAATTTTTTTTAAAGGGGACGAAATCAGCACACAAAAAGCACACAATTCCGGAATTATTAAAATTTGGATTTTGTGAGGTGGGCTCGCTAGGTTTATGGAGGTCTTCTATTCTATTTTTCTAGAGTGGTAAAAGCCGCGCGCACATGACACGCGGGCAGACTTTCTGCTGTGACTCGGTTTCAGTCAAGGCCACATTTGTTATGGGCTTAACATTTAAAATAATTTTTAGCATTTTTAATAGAAACTAAAGTAATTCTTTCCTATTTCAAAAATTACATTAAAGAAGATGATGTTTTTCTACGGGAAGCACTGTCTCCCTTGCTTACATGGGCCGCACGCCGCTAATGAAATAAATAACTTACCTTTCCTAAAGCAATGGCAATTCCAGCTAGACCTATAAGTCCTCCTTTGCGTGCATGTGGGTTTTGAGACAGGGCAAAGTCTTGGCCCAATATTTTTAGTAACTTTTTGATTTGACCACTGTTGTTGACTGCTGCAAATTCTTTAACCATTCTGTAATGAATTTTGTAAATAACAATACCTACATAGGGAATGAAATGAAAATCAGCTAAAGGAATAAACTCTGACATGACAAAATAACTTTCTTATTTTTAATTTGGGTTTAGGGCATTTTGAAAGTAATCAAAAATACATGAAAAACAATGTATAGAAAACTTGGTAGTCCCTGGAGCGATCACATTTCAATAAGATTTTAATATTGTTTCCAGTAGGCAAGGTGACCAACCGTACGGGATTGCCTAGTACAGGTTCAGGATTTTGGACAACCGTACTGGAAAATCTACATGTACTGGATTTTTTAATTTAGTCATGTTTTATCCATTTCTACCTTTGACAAGTCCTGAAAGATTAAGTTACATTTCTGATCTTTTTTTAAAATTCTGTATCACCTTGACGACGCGACCTGTTCTCGCTGGAAACTCTTGGTTCAGTTCTGGCAACAGGTAGCCTCTCAAGAAGAATATGGCTGCACTTCGCTTTAAGTGGGAAAGAGAGCGCACAAGCTCCTGAGTCCGAACAGGAAAATTCGAGAATTCACGCGAGCAGGCCATGCAAAACTTACGTTTTTAAAAAAAATTAGACAAGATAATTCGAGGATTACCTGCAGTTATTGCGAGTCTAGTTTTTCAATCGAATATGGAGGTATTATTGAAATTCAAGCGCATATAAAATCCGCTAAGCACAAAAGTGGTGCTGCTGCTGATGCTGGTACGAGTAGTATGGTAAACTACTTCAAATGTAGTTCGTTGGATGAAAAAAGAAGAAAAATATTAGCTGCGGAGTGCACCTGGGCTTATCACCATATACAGCATAATTATAGCTTTAGATCGGCGAATTGTGAGTCAAAATTAATTCAAACGATGTTCGAATCTAGATACTCAAGTGCACGGCCAAAATCGGAAGTATAATTAAAGGCGTTTTTCAACCTATGTTTATGAAGCAACTCGAGGAGGATTTAGAAAAAGTATTTTTTGCTACCGTTTGGGTCAAACCATAAAAATACAAAACTTGTACCAATTCTAATTAGATATTTTCTACCTTAGGAGTTAAATTTTATTTCAATTCTGTGATGTATTAAACACTCTTGTAACACACTCCATATGAAAGTTTGTCTGTGTTATAACTAACTGTGTCACTGTTACTTGAGCAGAACGCCATTTTTCACCCCCTCAACCACCCCTTAGTTGTTAAAATTGCCAATTTAACTTGGACATAAAATTTTATTTTGATTCTGTGATGTATTAAATACCCTTTTAACACTATAACGTGATCATAACCTAGGCGGAAGATTATATTTTACTGTGGCTGAACATTGTTTTCACCCCCTACTTCCCCTTTAATACTTAAATTGTTACAGTGACATGGATAGTCATTTAGCACCTAAATAGCACTAATTTATTCCAATATCAAAAACACCACCAACGTCTTCTTTCATGATAACTCAAATATGTGTATGACCTAAAGTTAGCCGTGCGCCAAGTTAATTTTAAAAAATATGCAGGAAAAAGGACCATTTAGACCACTCTACCACTTTTCTGGACCATTCTAATATGGTGCACTGCTATCTTTAACGGATAGCAGGTCATATCTAAGAGACTACAAGAGCACAAAAATTTTTGACTTGGCATTTAATTAGCACTTCCTTAGCACTAATTTTTCCAATCATAAAATCTTTGCACTGCTAACTTTAGGGACGTAAACTAATGATATGACAGTCCTATGCCATAACCCGGATGTTGTTAGGCTGGCAGAGATGGTTCCGCAGGATGTTTCAAAAATTAAAGAGGTGTGATGCTAACCGGTTGTCTTTTAATATTTCTAAAACAAATATTTTGAACTTCAAGTGTGAAATAAACAACATACAGCTAGAAAACGCAAACCTTGCCAATCGAGATACAAATAAATTTTTGGGTTTGACAATTGATCAGAATCTGAAATTTAGTGATCACGTAAACATTTTGAGTACAAAAATCGCCTCTAGCTGCTATGCTCTGATTCATTTCAGATAACCTTGGGTTTGATATTGCAAAAAATGCATATTTTTCACTGATTCACTCTAATTTACCATATGAAATTTGCTTTTGGGGTTCCTGTACATACTCCCTTTTTAAGACAGTTTTTATCGTACAAAAGAGAGCTCTTAGGAATGTCTGTAGGGTTAAGAGGCGACATTCACGCCGACCATTATTTTTAAAACACAAAATTTTAACTCCCTGTATATTTATTTTAGAAAGTGTTTGTATAGTTTTTAAAAAGTATAATGACGAGCTGAGTAGGCTAAGGCGGTACTGTGTACGTCGCCCACTAATAATGCAATTACCTATTCCTCGCTCTACACTTGTAAAGAACTCTTTTGTTTACGGTTCAATGAAGATGTTTAATCATTTACCAATTGATATAAGGCAACTAACAAGTTACAAAAAATTTAGACATAAAACAAAAGAATTCTTAACATCTAAAGCATTTTATACACTGAAGGAGTTCTACTCGGGGTAGAATTATGGTAGTTTGTTCTAGGACCACCATTATTTTTGTATTTTTTGACCAGATTATTAAGGTTTAGCTGTTTATTTACCTATAGGTACATTACTTTTAGCTGCTTATACTCTTTTTAATAGTTATTTTAAATTAAGCAAGGCTTTGTCAATGACTATAGATTGTATTCTGACAATAAAGCTACTTTTGACTGATTGACTGATTGAATGCACAAACATAATGTAATGTAATCTTACAATTTTACTATTGAAGGAGTAGTAACGGGTGAAAAACAATGTTCTGCAGATTACAGTTACGTGGTTAGGCATAGTCTCGGGCATAGTTGAGGGCTGTGTTAAAAGAGCGTTTAATATATTACAGAATTGAAATCAAATTTTATGTCTAACTTAAACTGGCGATTTCAGCATATAAATAGTGGTTGAGGGAGCAAAAAAACGTTATTCGGCTCAAGTAACAAGGTTGCGCTTTTGCAGGGAGTTTTTAGTAAAAAAAAGAGAATTATTTGGAATATTTTTTAATCAGCCCTCATTGTTTAGTATTCCATTGGGCCACAAAAAATGTTTAGAATATATTAAACAGCAAGCTATACAAAAAATAAACAACAGGACAAAACTTGAGAAATTAAGTGAAATACATAAGGAACAAAAAAAGCCGCAAAAAAAACAAAATATAACGAGAATACTCAACAAAACACATCAACAAATGCATCTGACTGTGAAAACCAGAATGCAGCTAGAAAAATTTTTAAAAGATAAAGTAAGAGATGGACAGCTAGAAGAAGAAATGTATCACAAAATAAAAACAGAAACCTTAAAAGTTACCTTAGATAGTTCTTACTCAGCCAAAATAGAATGTATCATGTGTTGTTTTAAATCATCGGCATACTCTATAAAAAATTCAAGTGAAGGAAGAAAATGGACCTTATCAAATTTCTTAAGACACTTTATGACACATTTTGTTTGCAAAACAAAAGAAAAAAATTCGATAAAAAATAGTAAGGTAAAAGATAAAATAGACAAAGAAGTTGTATCAGCTGAACACCTGAAACATTTAGTTATCAATTACAGTAAAGACAAACATTTTTTACGGGAAAGCCATTTAGATCGTAAGTAATTTTTTCTGAACTCAGATTCTAAGAAGTGCATTGTGTTTTGTTACAAAATTATTTTAAAAAATTTCTTCTTTTAGATTCAGACCGGATGAATTTCGATGCAATTGACAAGCTAAGTGTGGAATGTGTCACTGACCTCTTAAAGGAAATACCAGGTGCTACAGCTACACGGCAATTTTTAATATTATTAACTTGATATGTGCTTGATTATTTTTTATTAAAAGAATTGTCTGTTGAAGAACGAATATACAAAATCTGGTATTCCAAAATATTTTGTCGTATTTGGAGGTATTGGATACTACACAATGGTGGAAAACTTCAAGGAAATTTTATTGCTTTGAATACCTATACATGTATTGAACTCAATGCTCACAGACTAATTTTAATACTAGAGATATTACTTGAAATTCACACTGAAAACGACGTTCCACAATTACTAACCTGGTTGTATAGTAGCCAAGCATGCAAAAATTTTTTTCGTGAAACCAGAGCTACGAGTAGCATGTTTTCTACAATAGTTAACTATACAATGCTTGATAAGTTACGATGTTTGAAAAGAATACAGACTATGAATGAAATAACAAATGATTTCTTAGGTATATGAATTCTAATTCAAGTTTTTTAAAATGAATTGTTAAGATCTATGTTATCATAGTTTATAAATTTGTATAAAATATACTTTTAAATAATTATTCTTTCTAATTCACTGAAAACTGCAGCAGAATTTAATATAGTATTTAATATAGTATTTGAATCAAAAACTAAATCCCCTTTTCAGAGGTGTAAGATTGTTCCTACAACAAAATATAATTTTAAGAAAGATAATTTTTTATTAATGAGTCACCTTTTCAAATTTCAGAACTGGGATAATCTTATGAACAATGCAGATGTTAATGCAGCTTTGGACAGCTTCTACAATATTCTTAACAATATATTTGAAAAATGTGTTCCCAAATCCACACAGGTTGATAAGAAATACTCTGTATGGTTTAACAAAAAAAATATTTTCCTTATTAAAAATAAATATCAATATTTCCTAAAATCAAAAAAATATCATTCACTCTACTGGAAGTCTAAATATATAAATTTACGGGGTATTATTAAAAGTAAAATCAAATTGGCCTATACTAAGTATTTACAAGATGTAAAAAAGAGTCTAAAAATAAATCCATCCATGATCATATATAAAAAGGCTTAAGGACAATCCTGATCTGCAACAGGAAATGACATTTAATGATTTTTTAAGTCTGTTTTTATTAATGACACTGATATAGCTTGCCATACATTTGCTGTAAAATCAAATTTTTCCGAAAACCTAATTACCAAGACCGAAATTGTGAAGGCAATTAAATATATTAAAGGCAATAAAGCAATAGGTCCTGATGGAGTGCCAGCATATATTTTGAAGGGATAGTGTGAGTTTTTACTTTTGCCTCTTGAATTTTTATTTAACATAATTTTAAAATCGTCCAATTACCCTGATAGATGGAAAACTAGCAAAGTGATACCTGTTTACAAGTCTGGCTCTAGACATGACATAAAAAATTATCGTCCTATAAGTATTGTGTATGCGATCTCAAAAGTTTTTGAGCTTATTGTTTTTGATCGTTTGTTTAGTGAAATTTCGGGTAAAATAATTTCATGTCATCAGATGAAGCAAAGCAAGTAGGTTACTACTACTTATTGTAGGTATAGGTTTTACATTATATAGATATTCCAATCTCCATTTTTATCATTTTCATTTATTGTATTTAGTGTTTTAATGTTTTATACTGTTTGTAACTACTTGAACTTTTGCTTTAAAAATATTTTATAATTTTTTAGTGTATCGATACCAATCTCCTTAGCAATTAGTAAATATACATGTTACTCTGTTTTTTTTATATCTAGGTGGATATCTGTAATTGGCAACTTGCTGTTGATATCTGTATAAATAAATAAATAAATGAGTCTATATATAATATATCGATAACAGGAATTATCGAAACAGAAGATTGAGCTGAAGAGCAAAATGAAGTGAAAAAGCTTTGGTCATTATCCACTGTTTTATTGAAAAATCACCCAACATGTTTCAACAGTATAGACTGTCATCTTCAGGGGTGTACTGAAAGAACCCAAGAAGACTTATTGTAAAATTGATATTTGTCAAATTTATATTTGAATGACACACTAGATGTCGCCATACTTGTAGCACCACCCTAAGGTAAGTTTTTTTTAAAGATTAGATTTTAAGGTTTTTGAACCATAACTCTGTTTTTCGAATATAAATTTTACAAATATCAAATATCAATTTTACAATAAGTCTTCTTGGGTTCTTTCAGTACACCTCTGAAGATGACAGTCTATACTGTTGAAACATGTTGGGTGATTTTTCAATAAAACAGTGGAGAATGACCAAAGCTTTTTCATTTATTATTTTTACACCAACTAAAGATAGTTTTTAAATCTTCCTGCAAAAGCAAACAGTCATTTTTACAACGTACAATTTTATAGATTTTCATATCATCTGCAAAGAGTAAGCATTCACTATTTAAAGATGAAGTAATGTCACTAATGAATAAGGAAAATATTAAGGAAGCCAAATTACTTCCTTGAGGGGCACCGCTGAAAGTGAGGTATTCATGTGACAGAAAGCCATTGTACTCAACAAATTGTACCCTACCATTTAGGTAACTAATAAAAAAGTTAACCAAGTTAGCATGGAAACCAAATGACAATAGTTTAGATTCTACAGCACCATGATCCAACCTGTCAAAGACCTTCGAGAAATCTGTGTAGATTACATCAAGCTGAAGCTTTGATTTAATAGCTTCATATGCCTTTTGCAAGAAGCAAATCAAGTTAGTTTGAGTCGACCTTTTATGAAAAAATCCATGTTGCTTAGGAGATAATAAGTTTTTAACTTGAGGGAACAATTTTTCGTAGATACAGATCTCGAAGGCCTTTGAAAAGTTGGACAGGATGGATATTGAGCAGTAGTTTTTGATATTATTTATATCGCCGCTTTTAATGACAGGACATACCTTCGCCTTTTTCCAAATATTAGGATAGGTGTTTGATTGAAGAGAGTGATTAAATATAGTGTGCAATGGTTTAATCAGAACTTCAGCACAGTTACGCAATAAAAAACGGGGAACTCTGTCCGGACCTGCTGTTTCTTTATTTTTTAGCTTTCTTAGAGCTTTAAGAGCTTTTTTAAGAGCTTTTCACTAAAATATTTGATTGACATATTTTCATGAATTCGTTCAGGCAGTTTTTTTTGTCTGTTGGTGGGGTGACAACCTAACAAAAACCCTGCTAAAGTAATCAGCAAAAGCATTTACTATTTTGTCTGGGGTGTTAAAGATTGATTCTTTGTAGGTCATAGATCCAGGAATTCGCGATTTTTTTTACTTTTGTTTGACAAAACTCCTTTGGATTAGATTTGATTGATTTTTCAGTATTTGCTATGTACTTTTTATATGCAATGTCAATTTTAATTTTTATTAACCACATTATTTGTGAGAAATAATGCTGAGATAATTTCTTTTGTGTACCACTCAGGATTGGGATGTTTTTGTTTCTTTTGAATGGTAAATGGGAACAGTTTTGTCAAAAATTTCAGTTAGTTTGTCATAGAAAGCTGACGCACTGCCATCAATGTCTATTAAGTTATTCAGAAAGCTCCAGTCTATCTTGGATAATAGTTGATATTTTGAGTTTGTAGTAAAGTTTGGATTTGAGGAACTGTCTATATTAATGGTTATATTGAGTGCAGGATGATAAACATCCTCAGGGACCAATGGTATGTCTTCTTTGGATACTGAACATGGAAAACTAGGTAGGACCTAGTCAAGCATGTTCATATTATGATTTAAAATTTCGTTAAAATGTTTAAGATTTGAAAAAGCCATGAAATCATAGATAACTGTTCACTTAGGATTCATCAGATTTCCATAAGGTATCTAAATGTTGAAGTCTCCCAACAAGAGCAGTTTTTTGTCCTGAAGTAAGCAAAAAGATGCAATGTATTCAAACAGAATCTGATACAGTTGCAATGGTGAATTGGGTATGACATAAATAACAAAAATATAGAAACTAAAGCCTTTGGGAAAGATTTGACATCCAACAACATCAACTTCAGGTACTAAATTATAGAGATCAGATAAGTTAACCTGGACAGATCTCACACTCTGCTTTACTTCCAGAAGGATGCCTCCTCCTCATTTGACATTAAGAATATCCAAGTTTCTGTTCTTGCAGTACACTGTATAAGGATCACAAAATAGTTCTCTGGCATGCACTCCATCTTGGATCCATGTCTCCGTTATGGCAACAATGTTGTAATCCCCAGTAGATATTGCTTTATATTAGTTTAAAGGATCCCTGCTATAAGCGAGATCTTTGTTGGAAACAGCAGTTTTGTACATACCATTTCTCAAGCCATTTCTATATAAAATTTTTAGGTTTTAGTAACACCAACAAATTTTCAGGTGGGAATCGCCTGGCAATCACCTGGGAATCACTGGGAATCTCTGGGAATCATTTGACAATCACTGGAAATCAGTGGTAATCAGTTGGGAATCATTGGCAATACCTTTAACCCCTGACATTGCCACCCTATCTACAAAAAAAACCATAACAGATTGGATCCTCTATAACTTGTTAAACTTTTGGGTCAAATTATTTTAATATAAGAGTGTGGAATTGGATCCTCTATTACTTGTAAAAGTTTTGGTTCAAAATCTGTTAATATAAGAATTTTTTCCTTTTTTCTATTTTTGGGAACCAAATTCATATCTCAGCCCCTGAAGTTTACCACTTTAAGTTTTGGAGCTGGCTTCACAGAGGTTGCTTATATACGTTACTGATCTCTGAATCTGCCTTTTGCATTGCAGCTTAAGATACCCTACTATACAACTATAATTTTATATCATTATTTTTGGTAATTATGCAGTAGGTATATGGTTTTCTACCATTTTGGATTTTTTATGAAAAATTCTTTATGGGGCCACCTACTAGGGTCCCTAGGACCCCAAATCCGTCTGCCCCAGTTGGTATTTTTTAAATTTTTTTAGTTTTTTTTCACTAAAACAACCCAATCCAACACAGTCCAACCCTATCTAATCCAACCCAACCCAAAACAATCGAAAAAAGAAATTACAACCCCCCCCGGGCCCCCTTTTTTTCTCTTAAAAAAAAAATCGGGCGCAGGCAGATTTGGGGTCCTAGGGATAAAGAATTTTTCATAAAAAATCAAAAATGGCAGAAAACCGCATACTGGATAATTACCTTATTTACATAGCATGGTAGAAAAAGACAGAGATGAAAAATTAAGCACTAAATTTAAGAATTGTGCATTGATGGCAAGTATATCCAACTCATTAGTATGCTTAAGCATGTCTGTCTAATAACGACGAAAGACAGACATACAGAATCAGCACTAAAACATAATGAGTTGGGTAAAACTGTCATAACATAAGTTGCTGCGTAAACCTCCCTTACTTTTCAATCTCCAAAGCCGCAACTTTCCTCTTCTCATACAGCTTATCATTCAGTGCTCTTACGCACGAAACACTTAGGGGGGCATAGTCTTTGTCAGTCATTATTTTTTGAATTTAACCCTCAATTTAAAAACAAAAATATTGCCAATTTACAGTCTTCTGGCCGGCTGGCCCTGTCATTTCTTTGTGACAAACTTAAGAAGGGAACGACGGATTAGTTTTTGGCGAGCTTACCAAAGCTACTATTTTATCCTTTTTTTTTAAATGCATTCGTCAGAGAGAGATAGAGACATAGGTGGTTTGTGCACTGGCGGACACACCGAGTTCGCGCACTACACCAAGGTTAGCGATTCCGAACGCATCACACACCTTAACCTAGAAACGTCAAAAAAGTGACGTAAGTGGCGTGTTGTGAAAGGGCAATTTGCGAACAAAACAAAAAGTAAATAAAGTTTCTGGATCAACATACAACTTAAAGGACTGTTTGTAGACTTCAAGCGGAGGTGCATAACGTAAGGTGCATATAGATTTATACTTACTCAATAGTCATTGTTATGGCAAGACTCAAGAAACTGAACCTTAAGGCGGATTCATAGTTCCGCAAGGTAAGCGGTATGAAGTATCTGGTAAGACGCAAGGAAAATAAACAATATCAAACGTCCTTGGGCCAATTCTTATTATTATTTATTTAAATGATCTGCTTCATCTTAATATCCATGGTAAATTTAAAACTTGCAGATCATAACACAGTTGTGTCGAAACACATTGATCCCACCAACCTTCCTGATATAATTACACAAGATACTTGCTTAATTAAGAAATGCTGCAACTCCAATAAGTTATGTTTTAATATGCCTAAAATGCAACCTCTTAGTTTTAAATGTGATAATAAGTGAGCTAGCAAGTTCTGATAGCACAAAGTTTTTAGGTGTTACTATAGATATATAGATAGAATGGCTTTTTCAGGGAGCTGCAGTGACTACATGTTTCAATCTGTTTGTCCTACAGAAAAGGACCATTACATTTCTTTGTCAAGTACCCCCTAGAACAGCCTGCAATCCACTGTTTTTGCAAAATTATACTCTTTAAACCCATTACCCTCGCCATTACTACATATGCAAAATAAATCAAATAACACTACATACCTATTTCACTTTTGGAAAATGTTGGGACAATGAACTACACAGGGTTACTATTAAGAGTTTCTTGTTGACTAGGGTATATTACTCAGTGGATGAGTTTTTTCAGGATACCTTTACAATATAGATGGTGGCTTTATGGGCCTTTGAACTATTTTTTCCAAAATTTTTTCTTTCTTTTTTAAATGTTTGTTAAATGTTTTACAATTATTTTTCCTATTTTACTGAACTTAAAGAAACCATAATAGTTTGCAACTTGACTAGCAAGTTTCTTGTTTTTAATTTTTTTGACAAAAAAATTAACTTATAAATAAATCATGTTTTAATTTCTCTGTGATCAAGTCAGAACTTGCTTATTTTAATTAATTTAAGGCTATTTCTTATAGGTCTGTTTTTTTATATATAAAATTTTTTACATTATTATTTTTTATAAGTTTATAATTTATTTTTTAGCTTTTTCAATAAGAGGATTTGTCATGTAAAATTTATCTTGGACAATAAAGCATGTTTCTACTGTACATGCTGCTCTTATTGCTTACTGCTTGCGGCTTATGGAACACTGAACAGCAGCTTGCATTTGCTATAGTTTATTTTTCTTGTGTCTTGTCACATATTTTACAAAACTCTGAATCTGCCCTTAGGAAAGGTTATGAACTTAAATTTGGATTTTGTGCTAACATTGGCATTTATAAACTCATCGTTTGCATCAAATGCAAACCTTTCACTTTTTTTTACTTAAGTTTTACTGAAAAATCTACTCTTAATTCATCCCCAATTTATAAACTAGATATTACTGTTGCTGTTTGATGTTGATCCACATCTGTCTTTTTCTCTCTAACATGGGTTTATATGGTGTGAAAGTAAAATAAATCTTTATTTTCCTTTTGACCCAAGGATTGACAATTCTTCTTGCATTATGCAGCAAAGTCCCGCATTTGAAGGTTGAGAACCATATTGTGACATAAAATGTCCCACATTGCACCACATTATTATATTCTTGATTATATTGGGGGGAGAATCAATTTATCAGGAGATGTACCAAAATCTTGGCAGGACTTGGCAGAACTTATCTTTTAGGACTAGGCAGGACTAGTCAGGTGCCAACTGAAAAAAATGCATATTTCATGTCCTGTTGGGCCCTAAGAGGACCTGGCAGAAGGTGTACAAAATTTGGGATTGGTTCACGCCTCAGGTCGTGCATAATACTTAGGCATACACATTGACCTTTGAAGGTCTATTGTGTTTATTATTATATTCTTCTTAGACAGAAAGTTTTGGATGTGTGTGTAAAAGCATTAAATTTTTTTTTCCAAAACTTAACAGTGTCATAACATGGTTTTCTTTTGTTGAAAAAGCTTTTTACAGGCTTGACCATATTATTAATAATATTACTAAGTACATTTTAGTACATAGGTAATTTTATTTTAAAACTGAAGAAGTTATATCAAAAATTATCCCTTTGAGACCCAAATTTAAGAAAACAAATTAAACTAGACTATACAGTGACTACACAGATTACATAGAGACTACACATTCATTACACAGACTATTACAGACAATACATGGTGATTGCAAACTCTAGATAGTGATTTTTACAGATTACACAGAACCCACAATCATTACTTCCATATATATAAACACTATATTGTATTAATAAGCTTCGCTATATATATCACCTAATTAATACAAGGGTAGATTTTAATTAATGAGTATGAGGTCAGTGTAGTCTGTGGAATCACTGTCTAGTGTGTGTAATGACCGTGTAGTCTGTGTAATTACCCTGTAGTTGCTGTGTGTTCCATATAGTCTGTCTAAACACTGTGTAGTCACCAATTAATCTGACATTAAAATGTATTGACAATTTCTTAGCTAGTAATCCTGACAATATGTCTGCGGTGGTTTTAAATCCTGGATTTTGAGACCATTACGGTCAACTGAAAAATTAAAGAAAAACCAGAACAGACCAAGCAATTTTTTGTCTATAACATTATTTCTGAGAAGAAAATATTTCCCATTTCAAATCATGCCTGGCACAGGAGGACTGACCACTTATTGTCGTTGGATCCCGAGGAAGCTTTTAATATTATTTTCAATAAGTTTTCTTTTACTTCAGCTTATGCTTTCCTTTAAAATGGGTTTAGAAGGAGATTTTTTAAAAAGAAGGTGGTGAGACTTTGGGTGACACCAAAAATAATCTGTGTAAAAAATTAATAAATTACTTTGTCTAGTTTAATAAAAAATATCCAGACCTAAAAAAATCCTATTCAAAATTAAATAACTTTTATCAAACGCTCTTATTAAACACAAAAGAAAGTTTTCATTTTAAACTCAACCAAGGAGTGAAAAAAAAATAATTAAGAACAAAAAAGTATCAAGCAACAAAACAATAAAATTATATTAAACTATGGAACTGCTTGTCGTTAAAATTCTTACTTTAGCTCAATTGGCATTATTTTGTTAAACTCCTTTGATGAAAAGATAGATAAGGATTACATAAATAAATGTGTGGCGTTTTACCATAATAATTTTTTCATATCACCAGTTAGTGAAGACAAATCTTTGAAATTTTTTTATAGTTTCGAATCGACTCCATCAAGTTAGTTACAACAATGTATTTAGTCAAATCGTAAAAGTAGAGATTCTTTTGTGCACAAGAAGCTTACGATTTTATTTATTAAAACATATAAAACTAATTAGAGCTAATTTAGTGCTAATTTTGTTCCGCAAAAAAAAATTTTGAGCTTGCGGTTTTTAAAAGTTAGCGTATGCTCCGTGAGAAGCCAGCTCCACTGAAGCTAACAGCGCATGCACTCTGTTTAAAAAACGAGCTCTACATTTTTTTATGGAATATAAATTTAGTACTTGGCCCAGTTTTAACAGTTATATTAGTGTTAAGTAATCTTATTGATTCACTGTAAAAATCAGAATAGAATATTTGTAGTATTATTTTTTGTATTATATATCTAAAATAAAAAATATGTGAGACTATGGAGCACTAAATTATCTCTAATTATGTAGGTATCTTTTTTTATCTCAATTAGGCTATAATCGCATGCTCTGCTGACTTCTCACAGAACCCAGCAGCGCATGTGCTAACTTTTAAAAAATGCAAGTTCTAAATTTTTTTTTGAAAGACAAAATTAGCACTAAATTAGCTCTAATGTTTCAAGTTTATTTATTTCAAAATAGTTACAATTATTGTTAAATTAAATGTATATAAAACTAACTAAAGCACATATATGACTTAACACCTGTATGTGCTTATTTCGTTTTTTTAAAATTTTTGTAATCGTATTTGGAGATAAGCTTTGTTACAGGTTTATTTTTTTTTGCAATGGAAACAAAAATTACTACAACTTAAATTACTTACTTAACTAATAATGAAAAGTACAAAATTACAATTAGTTATTATGACAGCAGTTTCAAAAATGTTATTCTATTCTCCTAGAGATATTTTTTTGCTTGTTTTGAAAACTGTTTAGGTCTTATGTTACTTTTTATTGTTTCAGGAATCAAATTATAAGCCTTTGGTCCTAGATAGTTAACTGATCTTTTGTAGAACTCGCTGACAATTTGGTACAATTAGCATGGTGTTTGTATTATTTCTAGTTAAATAACTATGTGAAACCACATCTGTATCCTGACTGTTGTGCATAGAACACACCACTGAATGAAAAAATAGTATTCTTAGGTTATTAATTTTACTATTATAAAGTAGATGTGTTGGATAAAGGTAATCTTTTTTATATATAATTTTTTCATATTTTATTTTGAATAATTTGTAGGGGGTTTAAAGTATTATTGTACGTAGCTCCCCAAGCCAATATACCATACCTCAGCAGGGATTCTACCAAACTTTGATACAGGGAGGTTATTAAAGCCTTTGATACAATATTTCGTAAAATATAGAATCTATATATTAAAGTTTTTAGCTTTTTTGTAATATATTCAACATATTTTGCCCATTTTAGGTTAGAGTTGACAAAGATACCAAGATATTTTGCATGTGGTACTTCATTAATGTTTTTGTCAAATGTATCAATCTCTATAAAGGTAAAATCTGGATGATTTCTGTCAATTTTTGTAAAAGCTATGTAATTGGTTTTTTGCAAGTTTAATGAAAGCTTGTGGATATCTAGCCAACTTTTTACTGTTTTTAAACCATCTACAACCTTGAATTTAACCTCTTCCCAAGTGCCACCCCAGAAGATTATTACAGTGTCATCTGCATACGAAATTATTTTTGCTATTATTCCTTGATCTACCAAAGCTTTTATGTAAATATTAAAAATATTGGACCCATGACAGACGCCTATATTAATCTTCTGAGGTTCACTAGTAATTCTCAATGCAGTTCCTCTCACTCCAGTTATACAGGATTTAATAAAAAAAATCGCAAGTTGCGCTGCTAGCTTCTTGTACATGATTCTTTTTCTGTCAATGACCTTAGCTCAGGAAATTTCGAAGTGACGTTCAAAACGGTTCATATAATTTTTGGAGTCAAATAAACATCACAATTAGCAATTATGTCGTTGTGTGTCGTGAACGCCTGTGATTTCTACTTTATGAGTACATTCCCCCAGGAATGATTTGAGGCAGCTCAATACAGTCTCTAATTCCCAACGCATACTGCTTTCTTTCAACAAATTCTATGCATACTGAGTCAAATTCTTTAATCATGTCGATTGATAGCTTTGTTCGCAAATTATTTTTAGAAAAGATACAAAATCTGCTGTTGCTGTTTCTGTGGATCTGTTTTTCCTATAACCATGTTGGCAGTCATGCAAAAGACTATATTTGTCAGCATAAGTTTCTCATAGATTTTTAAGAATACACTGAGTTTACAATGGGGGCATATAGCTATCAATTTGGTCCTTGTCCCCAGATATGCAAATTGAGACGATTTTTGCTTCCTTAAGAATTTTTTGATGAATGACATCTGGGGTTGCTTTGACTACTCATGTGCCAATCTCATCGAAGCCGCAAGAACTGATTGGTTTTAGATTTTTTTATAGCGTGTTTCACATCGTCCTCCGTAATATGTTCAAATACCCTAGTGTGTCTGTTCGTCACAGTTGTAGTACAGTCGTTAGAAGGCCCATCAAGGATATCTGACTCTGTGAAGTATTCTGCAAATTTATCAACAATTAGCTTTTTATTGATGACAGTTTGGTGTTTGTATACAAGGCTTTTGACTTTAGGAGCTTTTTTCTATTAAATTTCTTATTTACTTCTTGCCAGATTTGCTTAGTTTTGTTTTCAGTATTACTGATTCTATTCCCTATGTAATTTATTTTAGCAATAGATAGCACTTTACGGTAATTTTTTCTCTTGACTGTGTAGATTTTCTTAAACTGTGCTTTCTCTAGTTACCTCGCACTTTGCTGCCCTTATGTCGTGGTCATTTTTCCAGGGTAGATAACTTATTTCCCCAAAAGATTTCCTCTGAATTTCTGTACAGGACTCCATTATCTTTGTTGAAATTCAGTCATGAATTTGACTAGTGCTCAATCTTCTCACGATAAGCATTGTTTGAGAAGCCTTAAGCTGTCATCGGAAACTGTTCTATAAGATCGCTTTTTTTGGGTGTCCGTTGGCTCTATCCAGTTTATAATTGAATAAAAGTGCTTGATGATCTCTCAAGTTTTAAGCTTCTTCTGTATTTGATAGGATCTATATTTATGCAGATATAATCCAATGCCGAAACTGATGGTTGGCGTCTCTAGTACAGTAAGTAGTTCAAAGGCTTGGATGCAGTCTGAAAGAATCTAAAACTTTTTTTTGTGTTCACCCTTCTTGCTTAAGTCATATTTACCACAATCAATTTCCGGATTATACTGATTAACCTTGCTTAGAAGAAGCGAGAAATTAGTGAAGAATATCTCTTAAGGAGCCCGAACACGGTCTATATATGCTTAGTAAACATACTTTGTTGGTGCTCCTATAGGATACCACAATTCAAGTGTATTCAGAGTTCCCCTCTGAATTTAGATGTTACTTCTTTGTACTGAAAATTTATTGATGCCACTATAGGAGACTACAATGCAACTGTATTCAGAGTTCCCCTCTGAGTTGAATTTAGACGTTACTTGTTTGTATGGTTTTTTTTTTCGTTCTGAAAAAATTGCTGGAAAATAGGCACATGACTTGTTTATACAAACAAATGCTGGTTTGATAGTGTCAAGGTCATTAAGTTCATTTATTACTGCTTGAGATTTGATTGTTATATTGTTGTCCAAAACATTCAAGATACTCTAAACTTAAAGTTAAACCCGGATTATATTATCTTAACTATCTGCAAACCCAATGCAATGCTTGAGAATATTATCTGCGATCTAAAAGGCCTATGCAAAAATTTTGAATTTGACGATTATATAGTGATTTCAGGGGGGCTTATATATTAAACAGCAAAACAGCTGGGAACAGCTGTAAAAACTGAGTTGTGAAAAATAAATATATTTTGGATATAAACTTATCTTTTTATATTTTAATAATTTTAATTTTTAATAACGCCTAGTTGTAGCAAAATAATGGTATTCAACGTTCAGAATTCATTTAAAAACACTGACTTTTGACTTAATAATCGCGTTATAAAAATGAAATTCTCCGCAAAAAAAGACTCTTTTATTTATGAGAATATGTTTGGAAAAGGGAATCATTTTACAACCCAAAGATGTAATTCATATCAGGCTATCGACAACTTAAAATTAAAAACTAGTTTACTCTCAAATTAAAATATATTGTATGTTGTTATATTGTTGTATATCAAAGTGAACATGAAAAGGCTCCAACAACTTTAGAAGCCAATGAAAATTTGCTAACTTATTCTCCATTACGCCTGCGATCTGCAGAACAAGTTAATAAAAATTGCAACCACGCACCGCTACGCTCATCACCGATAAAAATGTTAGCACCTTGAAAAAACAGAACTTCGCCGAATATTGTAAGTACACAACAGGAAGCTCAACAAAATTCAAAACTAGGTAAGCAACCAAATTTTCAGTAATAAACGACGACTTGACCATTTATCACCCAAATTTACAATCCATCAGAAACAAAATGGAAAAAATTGCTTGCATTGTCGAAAATAGAGCCAGATATTCTTTTTTGTCACTGAACATTGGCAAACCAGACTTTTCCTCAGCTTGATAGCTATAATTTCTGTACTTTCCAATGTCGTAATATCGGCGAGCTTGGCGGCATAGCCAATATATGCAAAGAAACACGTTAAATTTTTAAATCTTGATGTTACAAACTTTTGTGTGCCACTAGTGATGGAGTGCTGTGCGATAGATAGACCACCTTCGAATTTTCTCTGTTCGAGACCGAGAGCAAAGCTATCACCGTGCAAGCTATAGTTCAATTTTGAACTAGGGCTAAGAAAATTCAAGCCGAGTGCGGTATAGTAAAATCGAGAGTGAAATGCGTTATTATTCTTAATGAAAAAACAGGATTGTTTTTTACTTAGTGCAAATGAACACCCTGATCTTCGACACAGAGGGTGGAACCTAGGACGACGCCGTTTCGTCCTTATTATTATTAATCCGTTTATTTTTATATAAAAAATAAATTACATACAATAAAGTCCAAAAATAGTCAACCTAGTTATAAAAATAATAGAAATATGAGTATAATATCAACAGTGAAAGTTAATAAAATAAAATAAAATACACACATCCAACAAAAAACCAATCAAAAATTTAAAATTATGCTAAAAAGAAACAAAACATTCAAAAACAGTGAAATACAAGAAAAAATAAAAACAAAACCAACAAACATTAAAAAGCAAATAAATTAAGGAATAGTTTAAATTGAATTATTTATTAAAAATATCACATTTTTTTAATAAGCATATTCGTAGTTGTTTTTTAAAACATTGAAGTGTGGAACAAGCTTTTATATCAGCCGGTAGTCTATTGAAGGCATCCAGACCCTTGAAAAACACAGTTCGTTGCAAATTTTTTATTTCTGCGTGCAACATAGAAATTATTTCTTTGTCTCGTGGCATAACCATAAACTTCATGATTGACCGTCATTTTGTTTCTGAGGTACGATGGAGCCTGACCCTTTTTAATTTTAAAAATAAAAACCAAAACATTAAACCTCAAAAACTCAACAACAGTCAAAATTAGTTAAAATTATCCGCATTGCTCTATTTTGCATTTTTTGCAAACGATCAATTTCATTTTGCTGTAACATATACAAAATCGTACAGCAATAATTGAAATTTGGTAATACCAGAGTGTTGAAAACTAGCAACTTTGACCACTTTGATAAGCTAACGGAACATCTTGACAGATGATTGATTGCAAAACTTATCGACATAACTGAGCTACAATGATTTTTGAATGCCATTTTGTCATCTATTGCTACACCAAGGTATTTAATTTTTCTAACCATTTCTATATTATCATTTGCAATTCTAACTAAAGGCAAGTTTAACTCAAAATTTCGTCTAACAGTTTCTTTAGCGATAATAAATTTTTTCGACAATACAGGTCAATATTTCCTAAAGCTAAGTTTATATTTTGCAACAGAAGGTCAATATTTGCATCTGATCCATTCAATAAACTGTCGTCAGCTAGGAGATGCAGATCTAGGTTATCATGGACATTTACAACATTTACAATATCATTTATATACAACACAAACAGCAAAGGTCCTAATATGCTTCCCTGAGGAACGCCACACTCATTATTCACACACTGAGATATTCTACCATTCATCTTCACCCTTTGCTTTCTATCACCCAAATAACTTCTAAACCAACTCAAAACTCTTCCAGATAAACCAATTTTTTCTAGTTTCTTCAGCAGAATCTTACGATCGACAGTCTCAAATGCTCTTTGTAGATGTAAGAATACAGCAATTGTGGATTTCTCATCATCATAAGCAACCTTCCAGCTATCTAGCACAAACTGTATCGCGGTTTCACAGCTGTGACCTTTACGAAATCCCGATTGCTTTTCAGTTATAAAATTACAGTGCTCCAGATAATCTAAAACTTGGAGATGCACTATTTTCTCAAGAATTTTTTCAAGAACAGGTAAAGTATTGATAGGTCTAAAGTTTTTACTTCGATAGTGTTTGCTTTTTTTTACCGAAACAATAGTAGAAAGTTTTAACAAATCTGGAAAAACGCCCTGTTCCAAAGAAGAATTAATTAGATTTAACAAAGGAGTTTCAATAGTCTGATAAATATTTTTGAAAAAGCTTACATCTGCGTCATCAGGACTGCCTTTATTTTTTAGTGAAAAAACAATTTTTTTAAAGTGGAACCATCAATTAACCTAAAATCAAAAAACTGTAACGCATTGAACACATTTTCAGTATCGTCAAAATCTACAGTCTGTATGTTATTTACAATCTGATCAATACTACCTATGTAAAATTTATCAAGCCTATCAGGTAAAATATTCTAATCTGTTTCTACTTCCCCATCAAAATTAATATAACGATTTTTTTTACCTTTCTTTGAACTCTTTTAATGGAGTGCACATATTCTTCGGAACACTTCTACACTGATCTACCTTTTGTTCAAAATAAAGTCTTTTTCCTTGCCTTATTATTTCTACACCCTTGTTCCTATTTTCATTATAAATTTTGTGGCTCTCCTCTGTTTGCAACCTCTTAAAATGTTTATATAACTATCATCTCTTATTATCTCCGCTTGTTTAACTCTGTTATTCCACCATGGTTTAAAATGCGGTTTAATCTTAACCGTTTTAAGGGGCGCTACTAAATTTAATACCCCAAGTAATTTATTTACAAAATCTTTACATTTAATATTAATATCTGTAATATTGTATTTCCAGGCAATCTGAGACAAGTGACTTTTTATTAGTTCATAATTGATTTTTCCTCTGGTTTGCAAATAAGAGGGTGAAGTTTTGTTCTTAGTAAGAGAATCTATGTTCTGTGTAAAGTAGTGATCAGCAATTCGTGGAGTCTGCCAAACTTTCGAGCTAATCTTGTCACATTGGTTTGCAATTACCAGATCAATAATGGTTCCACCAGGTATGGAAAGCCTTGTGATATCATTTATTATTTAATGCAAGCCATTTTCAATAATTATCCTAGCAAGAATAAGTATCACTAGTCTTCATCATATCTATATTAAAATCTCCTAAAATTGCTGCTACCTGGAGGATGATACAGACACACACTACACACTAACCATTCGTTTTTTTAAATGTGCAGTATGGCACCTCGGTTGTTTTGATTTTGCTTGTGGACGAAACTGGCATACAGATGGCACTGTAATATGTCTTTTGCAGGATCGATACTACGCCATGCACCTACTGCTCATGCAGTGGTTACTTTTCTTGGTTGTCGGAGGTTCACACAGAGGGCGCCATGGTCGGTACTCGACAGAAATTCTCTGAGCTTTGCCGAGTTTTTTGGCGTAAAAGCACGAGCGAATTGTCTGTCGTTGTGGTACACCTAGCTGATGAGTCCCTAAAAAGGACGAAACGGCGTCGTCCAGGTTAGCACCTCTGTGTGAAAAGTCGAAGAACAGGATGTTCGTTTTGCACTAAGTACAAAAAACTCCTGTTTTTTCGTTAGATTTAAAGTGCAGGCAACTACTACCCGTTCATTATTCTTAATGACTTTTTAGGTAGTATTTTATTTAATAAGTTATATAATAAGACACTCTTGTGCCATTAATAAACTTGTTAACATGTTTGGGGATTTTATAATCTTAGTGTAATTTTGAACTCACCAACACGTGTCACAACGTCAAAATGTATTGAAAATTGCATGCGAAGGTTAGTTTGGTCGTAAAAACTAAGACTCGGCTTGGATCAAATGTTCGAATATTTCCTATAACAAAGTTTTTCATTTCTAAAAAAAAATAATATTATTCATAAATTCCAAAACGGTTTTGTAAAGGAAAAAGTTTAGAAACAGCACTGTATGAAATAAACAAATTAATTGATTAAAAAGATATTGGGGTGGATTTATATATCGACTTAAGCAACAGATTTGACTTTATTAGCCAGGACATTCGACTCCATAAACTAGAGTTGTTGGAGTTACAGAAATGTCATTGCAGTGGATCAAATCTTATTTACAACGTCGAACACAAAGAGTTAATAGAGACTTATCGGTACCTAAAGTCGGCATAGCCTGATTTTAATAAAGTCGCCACTATTTTTGGCAGTTCCTTACGAAGGTTAAAAGGTTTCTGACATTTTTGTCATATAAACATGTCATCTAAACATGCTCATATTGTGCTATCCATAAGTTGACAAATTAAAGTTAATACCGTCCTTTATTAAAGGTAGTCCCAAACATTATGTTAAGTCAACATTATTTTGATAGCCCAAACGTAGGTTTTGGATAGCTCCAGCAACCAAGAAGAGCGCCGCGTTGCGCGCCGTCCCATAACATATGTGTTAATGCCTAAAAATATGTAGTAATTAGGGATATTTTGGAACGCTTATTTGACACTTGGTAGTGGTTATGGTAATTACTGCGTCTGCGCAATAGCTAAACGTCATTCCGTTGTGGTAGTTAACCACTACTTGTGCCGTAAGGTACGAAACCATTTCGTTGTGGTTGTGGTTATTTTTCTGGTTGATTTTAGAGAATTTTGGCTTAATTAATTTTAAAAATAATAAAATATTACAAGGTTCCAACGTATAAAACACTTATTTTGTAAAATTAAGCCAAATTTTTTATTTTTTCATATCTTTAAATTTTTTTGCAAGTGATAGTTTTTAATGTGTTCCAAAAACTCTGGTAAAATCGATGAGTGGTAGTGGTTGTTAAACACTACCACAGCGACTGTCAAAGTTGTCAAAATTTTAAGCGTTGCAAAATATCCCTATTGTTTACCTTTGTGCGGAAAGGTCAAAAACAGTGCCCGCTTTAAATGTCATGTCAGATTATACAAATTTGATTATTAAATTTTCAAACCTATGCGACGTCGAACTGGTTGTCAATCGGGTTCTTTCTTTCCACGGTGTATGCAGACTCTTCTTGGATGTATACAAACTTATTCGGGGTGTGTCCAGACTTTTTCAGAGTGTATCCAGACTTTTCCATGATGTATACAGACTTACATGGTACATCCAGAGATTTCCAGTGTGTATCCAGGCTTTTTTTTATAGTGTATCCAGACTTACAGGAGGTATCCAGACCTGTCCTGGGTGTATTCAGACTCTTCCGGGGTGTATCCAGACTTTTCCAAGGTGTATTTGGACTTTTCTATTGCATTTTATATGTGCTATTTTAATGCCAATAAAGTAAGATTTTTTTCTATTGCAAAAACGGTTAGGCTGTAACATGGATTTTTAACATAGACTACTTTTTTAACATTTCATTCAATGAATGACTTAAAAGTTTTTTGCATTTTTTATGTGCTATATATACAGGGTGGATTATTTAAATGGAACGGTGCTTCTATAGACCTTAGGGAAGAGGTTTTAAAAAAGCTAAAAGCGAATTAAAGTAAGACTCGTGGCATATCGGACAAAGCGTTTTTGTTTCTCACTTCATTACGACCAGGCCTGCAATATCTAATGGAGAATCCAGACACCTACCGACCTGTTTCATCCTTATTAGGAATCATCAGGGAGTCATAGGATTGTACCTGGCACTTGAAGCTACACAGGCAACCACGCACACCTCTCGAATAAACCGAGAAACAAAAACATCAAAATTGAAAAGTGCAGTAGTCCGTAAAAATACAGAATCCTGTCACCAGGTTATAAAGAAGAAACCTGTAAAAGTATAAGGTCACTGTAACATGACTCTTAAAAAGAGGTAACGTTCGCAGCAGCACCACCCCCAATTGGAGCTTCATACTACGTGGCCCTAATTTTAAGGCATCAGTAAGCAATAAATTAGAGCCATGTAGTATGAAGCTCCAATTGGGGGTGGTGCTGCTCCGAACGTTACCTCTTTTTAAGAGTCATGTTACAGTGACCTTATACTTTTACAGGTTTCTTCTTTATAACCTGCTGAAAGGTACAGGATTTTGTATTTTTACGGACTACTGCACTTTTCAATTTTGATGTTTTTGTTTTTCGGTTTATTCGACAGGTGGCGCACACAGCTTCCACGTCCCCGCGGATTACACACTTTTTGTTTTAAATTCGAGAGGTGTGCGTGGTTGCCTGTGTAGCGTCAACTGCCAGGTACAATCCTATGACTCCCTGATGATTCCTAATAAGGATGAAACAGGTCTGTAAGTGTCTGGATTCTCCATTAGATATTGGATTAATTTTTATTCGCGGACACGAGATTCACTTTGTTGTTTTCTAAAAGCGAATCTCTGTCCATGATAAAAACAATTTCTGGGGCCCCCAACTGGAGGCCCAGGGCCTACCAAGTATTTTTTTTTAATGAGAAGGTACCACTTGTGGCATTTTTTAAAAAAGCTTGTTAAAAAATAAACCTAACGCACTATTTTTTTTTGAAATCTGTCAACCAATGTATCAAAAATTAAAAATTAAAAAAATTTTTTATCAATTGGTTTACCTTCAAAATAAACTACATATTTCTCTATTTACTAAGCGGAATAAAGAAAATACCACCCAAGGCCTTTATTGCCGGCCCATTTGGGGGCCCTCACTGAAGACCCAGGGCCTACCAACATTTTTTTCATGAGGAGGTACCACTTTGGGCACCTTTTTGAAAAGCTTGTTAAAAAAGAAACTCGATTAAATAAATTTTTTTAACATCTGTCAACCCATGTGTCAAAAATTTTAAAAAAAACTATTTTTTTGTCAATTGTTTTAGCTTCAAAATAAACTAGGTACATATTTTTTTTATTTTTTAAGTGGAATGAAGAAACTACCACACAAGGATATTATTGTCTAAACACATGGGTTGACAGATGTTAAAAAAATTTATTTAATCGAATTTCTCTTTTAAACAACTTTCCAAAAAGGTGCCACAAATGGTACCTTCTCATGAAAAAAATGTTGGTAGGCCCCGGGCCTTCAGTGAGGGTACCCAAATGGGCCGCCAATAATCCTCCTTGTGTGGTATTTTCTTTATTTCGCTTAGTAAATAGAGAAATATGCAGTTTATTTTCAAGATAAAACAATTGACAAAAAAATAAGTTTTTATAAATTTTTTACACATTAATTTAGATGTCAAAAAAAAAACTAGTGCGTTAAATTTCTTTTTTAACAAGCTTTCCAAAAAGGTGCCATAAGTGGTACCTTCTTTTTAAAAAAATAATTGGTAGGCCCTGAGCCTCCAGTTGGGTGCCCTGGGTCTCCGGTTGGGTGTCCTGGGCCTCCAGTTGGGTGCCATGGGCCTCCAGTTGGGGCCCCAATTTTTTTTACCATATGCGGAAAGTCCGTAAAAAATCATTAAAGATTCGCTTTTGGCTTTTTTTAAAACCTTTTTCCTAAAGCCGCTGGAAGCACCGTTCCATTTAAAGAATCCACCCTGTATAGTGTGAACGAAACAGAGGCTTAATCACGTATTTAGAATCTTATTTTGGAAAAATCTTCAAATACGTCACATTTTTTATTTGAGTGAGACACTTTCAAGCACTTGCCCTCCTTAAGAGGTAAACTTTACCCCAAGGGGGTTAGTTTAGAAAATGTGACACGATTGCCAATTTTGTTGAATTGTCAGTGATTGCAGCGGACTGCCGAGAGATTTCTAAAGAGTCTCAGGGACTGGTAGGGTCTGCAAAACAGGGTTTGGTGAGGTTTAGGTATTTGCAGCGGCTGTAAGAAACTGCGAACGGATAAGATTTGTGACATGATTGCCAACAGTGGTTACTCCCTTCCTTTACCCCTATATTTTTAATAGGGAAAGTGGGTCGAGTAATACCTTGTTTTAGAGGCCTTTGCCTTCACAAAAGTGTTAAAATTTTAAAAATCTAACAACTAGTTTCCGAGATGTTAAAGTTGCATGAACCAATGCAAAAATCGTTTGATTTTGAAGAAATTCCGTGACACGTCGATTTTCATTAATAGTTCATTGAATCATTTCATATTTTCTTCTAAGATACGTTCCTACGAGGGGAGAAATTTACGTGTCCAATTTCATCTTACTTTGAACGTGAATATCTCAAAAACGAATCGATAGATTTTCGAAAATTTAATACGGTTGTTAAGACATTCAAGAGACCTTCAAAGCAAGGTATCACTTGCACTCAATCCACTTTCCCTATTCAAAATTCGTCCAAAAGGTGTCCCCGTCAAATAAAAAATCGACGTGGCCGAGGATTTTTCCAAAACCATACTCTAAATATGTGAAAACGCTACTGTTTTGTTTTCGTTGGATCACACTGTAAAATGTACATACAGGGTGTTCCAAATTCGATGCTCACCAAGGAAATCTTCTAAACGGTAGGAGATACATAAAGGTTGAAATTAGAGTAAAGTTGCGCATTTTGATGCTTTGCTCGAAATTTAAAAGTTTTCAAAATCCGTTTAGTTCCGGAGATAGGCGAAAAAAAAACGAAATCTTAATTTTTTTTACAGTCACTTTTTTAAGATCTATCTATAATAACAGAGATCCGTTTTTGAGATTTTATATTTCAGTGTGACAGGAGCACCGTCAAGTTCATTTCTTCTTATATACAGATGCTATTTTTCTTCAGCCGTTTTGTTCATAAAGAATGACAGATAATATTTTGCAACCTTATTTTGACAAGTCACCTGACGTTTTGGGTAAATTTGGGAAACTTAACTTATTAAAATTTTAATATTTAAATAACTTTTTTGGATTTTAACTCTCATATGATTATGTCAGAAGTTTTATTTCTTAACAAGAATTTAAGAATTAAAAACAAAGTAAAAACATATTTTTAAAATATTAGGCAAAATTATTTTATTAAAAAAAAATGTAATTTTTAAATATCAAAGAAGGTACTGCAAGCACGATAAGTAAGTTAAAACACAACTTGAATTTGGGCTGATGATGGCTAATTAAGGCCACAAAAACGGCATAGATTTGACAACACTGCTTTGCTGTTTTTGGGCCAATCTTTACCGGACAGAATATCGGAAACGAGAAAACGGAATCTGTTTAAATTTGGCAGGAATGATTATTTTTGAATTCCTCACAACCGTATCCAGACTGTTTTGCTGGACTCTTTCATTCCCGAAATAAAATAAAACGGCTAACAATACTCAAAAATCTTACCTGACTTTTTCTTTCTCCTCGTCGATAATAGAGAAATCTGTAACAACTATTTTTGTTTTTTTTATTTTTTGAAAAAAATACACCAAATTTTTTTTGAAAAATTTTTTGGATACGGTTGTAGATTTTTATAAATCCTATTATCTGATGACAAAAAAGTTATGTTTTTTTCCTTTATAAGCGAGATTCTGCCGGAATTCTGAAAGCGCCAAGGTCACGTAATTTGGTAGGCCCAAGGAAACTGAATAAGTTCGATTGGAGTATTGGAGTAATTTAGGCTCCGCATCGCCACCAGCCACTTGTCTAATAGAACATTCGGCCAATAAGAATACGGAAATTTTTTACTTTCCTGATAAGGCCTAATAAGTTATACATTTCCTCACATGGTGTTCGCACCGTGTTCTGTACACTGCACGATCTCACTCGAAACGGCATTAGTGATGCCACCTATTGTTGATCTTGAAAAAGGTAAAAAAGGGTTGCAAAATATTGTCTGTTATCCTTCATGAACCAAACGGCCGGCATCGGCAGGGGAAAAAAGCTCGTATCAATAAGAAAAAATGAAGTTGACAGTGTTCCTGTCACACTGAAATGTCAAATCTCAAACACGGACCACTCATTAGGTAGATCTTACACGGTGGGTTTTAAAGAGTCAAATTCTAAAAAGTGGAAAACCCCAATTTTTTCAACGGAAAGAAAATAGTTCTTTAGGTACTCCAGATACCATATGTAATGAATCGAAAAACCTCCCCAGAGCCGTTTTTGTATAACCACATAAAACTACATTTTTTAGCGAAAACAGAAAAAAAAGCACTCATTTCGCTACTTGTTGTATACACTACTATTTTATTATCAACCAATTTTCTTTTCTTCAAAGCTCATATGATTCTCTCTCAGTGAAATTATGTAACATAAATTTTTTATGTGTATTTTCTATGGCGAAAACATACGTTTGATAAGTTTTTAACTCGTTCGTGTAATTTATAGTAGGAAAGTTTCAGATTTGTGTCTTGTTTTTAATTTTTCGTTTTGTTATTAATAATTGTATCAAGCTTTTTGTTTACCCTTTTGAATTTTATGTTTCTCTCGTGTAAAACCAATTGGTTTACATCAAAGGTTTGTGTTTTTAAAATTTGTGTCATTTTGTAGGCTGTTAGTTTGTGGCTAATTCTAATTTAACCTCGAATTGATTTTTGTGTTTTACTGGCGTTTCTTGAAGGTTTTGTTTGTGCAAACCTTGGTGTGACTTCTAAATTGATCGATAAGTTCTTATATTCTGCAACCTGAGCTACCATACTGTAGATTGACAAAGTGAAGGGGGATAGTTGGGTGCACGAATAATTTAAAAAGGCAAATTTTGTATTTTGTGCAAATCTTTATTTTGTAAAGCATACCGGTTTCGGCACTTAAGGCGCCATCTTCAGTGTTAAAACAAAATATTTAATCTTATAGTAGGTGTTTCTAAATGGTTACTGTTTTGTTACCTACTTAGTTTCAAGCTTGGTAGACTAGAATAATATGGTTTTACAAATATTCAATTGCAGCAAGCACGACAGTATGTGTATAACGACAAAACATAATATTACAATAAACAATATTTTACAGTTTTTTGTTTTTTAAAATTTTTACCAATCGGTTTAATTTGTTTTTGGCGAGTTTTATTCTAGGTTATAAATACGCTTTCTGAGAATGGTTCAAAACGAATAGCTTTTAGTGGGATGCTTTCTGGGGTTGGGAAAGTTTTACTTTTGTAGTTTTTATGAGTAGGTTTAATTGGTACATATTTGTTTTTGTTTTAGATGGACATAGCTGCAGATGACCATTCTCGCACAATAGTACACTTTGATATTGACTGTTTTTACGCACAAGTTGAAGTCAATAAAAACCCAAACTTAAGGAATCTTCCTGTTGGAATTCAGCAGAAAAATTTATTGGTATGTCCAAGTTTTATGTATCGTAGGTGGTAGTTTTGTTGTTGATTCATTTTAGTACATTTTTAGAACTACACCATGAAGAATGGCAGTAAACATATTAAAAAGATATCTCTATAATTAAAAGCGGTACTGCTTAGAATATTATAGAAATTTTAAAGAATTTTATTGACCTTTTTAATGTCCCAAATATCAAAATAAAATAATACGCCGTGTATAGAAAATAGTCCAGATGTTACAATTAAGAAATTATGAAAATACTAAAGTCTGCCGAATAACAAATAAATATTCAGTTGTTTGTTGTCATCAAACACGCCCTAAATCACAATGCCAAAATTCTCTGTGCGCTCTGTGTAACTTTCCCTGACCAACTTAAAATAGTTATTCCAGTATTTAAAAAGAATCAAAAGAGGACAAATAACTACCGACCTGTTTCAATATTACCAGCAGTGTCGAAAGTCTTTGAGAGAGTTATTTATGCAAGGTTGCTTGAGTCTGTAATATAAAATGAAATGCTTTCAGAATTCGATTTTTTGCTAAAAAATCAACGCAATTGGCGATTTTTAGCACAATAACCTACATAGATGAGCAACTAGACAAAAAGCGATTAATGTCGGGGCGCTTTTTCGACCTAGGGCATATTTGACATTGGACCACCAAAAACTTAGTATTACGCAAAAGTTTAGTGTGGTACCCATACAATAACTTATGTCAGGTACAAGTGCGGAACGATTCCTATTTGTAAGTGAATCAAAGTTGGAAATTAGAGTGTATGATGTTAAATGATATTTTGAGAGGCTGACCACTGATGAACCCACGCTGGTTTCCCGGGGCGAAACATCGTTTAATTATTTCTCTTCGCCTTGGTCCTTTGTGTGGTCCTTTTGGGATACCATTCAAACTTGAATTTTCGTTATCCCATCCAAGATCTTAGGATCTTTTCTTTTTGGATTATTTTCGGCTGGAGTAACTGATTCGGACGTTTCTAACTTCTTCTCTTTTTTAGATGTTAATTTTTTATAAACTTGGAGTCGAACATATCGCTTTATTAATTTTCTACCAGTATGTTAAATCTTAAAATCATATTTCCGTGTAATCACAATAAGTAGAAATCATCTTGACCAAAACTAATCATTTTGCTCCTGCCGCCTCACAGAGCTTTTGCTACAAAGCTGACAGTGTCGGAACTCAAATCCTTTTTAGTTTCTAACCTGGTATTTGACGTTGTTTATTTTTGCCTTTCAGGTTACAAGTAACTACATAGCCCGTGAATATGGAATAAAAAAGTGCATGTCAATAAATGAGGCAAAAATGTGTTGTCCCAGTCTTATCCTCATAAATGGTGAGGACTTACAAGACTACCGCAGGGTATCTTACCAAGTAACAGCTCTCTTACACAACTACTCAAATAATGTTGAAAGGTTGGGCTTGGACGAGAATTTTATTGATATAACACATTTGGTGAACACACGAATGAAGCAAGCGGCTAGTAGCGCACCAGTAGGTTATGTTTTTGGTGACGGAAATGACCTTTGTGATTGTGGGTGCACAGAAAGATTACAAATAGGATCTCATCTAGCGCAAGAAATCAGGGATAGGTTAAAAATTGAGTTAAATTTGACGACATGCGCGGGCATTGCACATAACAAACTACTAGCCAAGGTTGTTGGAGCCAAGAACAAGCCCAACAAACAAACTATAGTATATCCTAATAGTGGGTTTGAACTAATACAAAGTTTAGAAAGTGTTCAAAGCATTCCGTGGATCGGTAACGTAACCGCACAACAACTGGAACAAAACGGCCTGGTAAAAGTTAGCGATTTGCAAGAAATCGATTTAAATACCTTGACAAAACTTATGGGACCTGACAAAGCCAAGCACATAAAAAATTTAAGTTTAGGAATCGACCGTACTGTTGTTAAAAACAGTGGAAAACCTCAATCGATTGGTTTAGAAGACAGTTGTAAGATAATCAGTGTTGAAAAGGAGATTGAAGAAAAGTTAAAACAGCTTTTGAACAGGTTACTAGTGATAGTATCTGAGGACGGCAGAATTCCGAAAACCATAAAGTTAACTGTCAGAAAATTTGACAAAAATAATCCTAACAATAGTAGTCGAGAAACAAGGCAGTGTAATGTCAATTCATCATTTTTTTCCAAAAACACCGACATAACAGAGGCTAACAAAATAAAACTCATGAATATAATAATGACGCTTTTTAAGAAAATTGTTGATACCAAATGCATGTTTCACATAACTTTGTTAGGATTATCATTCACCAAGTTCGTAGAGAAGCCCAGTATTAAAAATACTCTTAGCAATTTTCTTTGTAAAGACATTGAGGTACAATCTATTACTGACTTTGCAAACACAGAAGATACTAGCTGTACACCACCAAAAGCTTCTACATCGAGTTTACACGATAATACAGACTCCGAACCAGAGCCCACCCCTAAAAAGGGTAAATTTCAGTTAAAAGCAATTGCAAAACGACACCTTAATGAGGAGTCAGACACCGAGTCGCCTTCAAAACTAAAAGTTGCTGAATTAAGGTTAAGTTCAACTGATACCATACCAGACACCAACCAGAATATTTTGTGTCCACCGAATATAAATGAGGACGTCTTTAAGGAACTACCAAGAGAAGTGCAAGTCGAATTGTGGGAAGATTATAGGCAAAATAAAGATAGAGACAAACCTTCTAGACTGCATCAGAGTAAAAAGACAAAACCGAATAGTATACTTAATTATGTGGTAAGGAAATAAAGCTTTATTTAATCTAAGTCCGCTTAAAAAAAAGAAGAAATTTTATATTTTTTATTCTTAAGAAATGTTAATCTAGGCACTAATGAAGTGATAATATTTTTGTTTTATATTTTTTATTTTCTGTGTACAAGCTTTAATTTATAATTTTCTTCCTTTTTTTGCTCAAAATTTTATTTGTAATTTTTTTATCTCTATATATTTTCAGCTTCTTAACATGAATATTGTTATGCATTTATTTTACCGTTGTACATAGCTACATTAATATAAGTTTAAAATATTATATTTTGTAAAGAGTTGAATATATTTTTTACCTTTTAGTATAATTTTTATTTAGCCCTTTGGTACAGGAGTAAGATCCAAACAAAAACAACTTTGGTTGACATTTTGGGCCATCACGGTCTGTGCTGTTCCAATAGTGCTGGTAGGTTGTCTCGCCATCGATTCCTAAACGACATCATTCATCGGTCTTTGGTTGTAGCAGATACACCAAATATGTTGGAACCAACTGGTGTATGTAGGAGTGATGGAAAACGAGCAGATGGTTTAACATATTTTCCATGGAGGGAGGGAAAACAACTCGTTTGGGATGTAACCTGTCGGGACACTTTGGCAGATAGTTACATATCCAGAACGAGCGCCAAGGCAGGTGAAGCTGCCTATCTTGGTGAACAACAAAAGAGATGCAAGTATAAAGAGTTAGTGGATAGGTTCATTTTTGTGCCCTTTAGTGTGGAGACCTTGGGACCTTGGGGTGATGATGCAAAGCGCATGGGCAGTGAGATCTCTGCGAGAATAAAAAATTCTGGCAGAGAGTCACTGACCAGGAGTTTCATTGTCCAGCTGATTAGCTTGGTTATTCAGCGGGGGAATGCGGCCTCGATCCTCGGGACCCTCCCAGACCAGAATGTCGAACGAATATAACGAATTAGTTATTGTTATTTATTTTTTAAGTTTTTAAATATACGACTTTAAATTATTTAAAAACTACATTCTTTGTTTTTATAAAAAAAATATGTATTAAAAAATATATTTCAACATCTTATACCTAAGTAAGCTAAAAGAAAATAACACACCACCAGAGATAATTTGTTTTAAAAATTGGTCCCGATTTTTTTATTAATTTACCTTTTCCGATACACTCTAGAGTATAAGCCAGGCAGTAGAGTTAATTTTTTTAAGACAATTATCACTGAAAGTATAATTTTAACTTTGGTCTTAAAATTATATGCAGACACACTAAGAACAATATAAACCTATTAATTTTTTCCAGTGTCTCAGACACCAGAAAAAAATTAAATGTAACTCATAAAGAGAAGAAAAGCGCTACATATTATATTGTCAATATAGATGTAAGTATCAAAAACATTAAAAACTTGTAATCATCACTTTAAAATTCAACATCTTAAACCTAATTTAAAAAAAAAAAACAACAAAGATAAATGGACTATATGTTACCCTTAAGGTACGGATACATTCAATTTTGAACGTGCTTACTTCACGCTTAACATATGGGTGATCGATGTCAATTCCATTTTCATTAAAAATTTGACGCCAAAGCAAAATTGTAATTGGGCTATAGCAGCTTAAAAATGCCAGCAAATTATTTGAAAAAATTACAATTTGCTCATTCTATGTAATTTATTATGTTTAAGTTTGATTCTCATTAAAAGTACAAAAAAGAACACATTAGTCGTAAAATAAGGAAACAAAAAAAACAACACAACAAGAAATTGGGCTCAATTTATAAGGTAGAAATAGAAATGTCAATTTAAAACAAAATTAGGCAAGCACGCAATTAAATGTATATGTAGCTTTATCCTTAATCTGCACGGGCGCAGTCATGCATGTTACCTTTATTAGCAAATAAGAGTAACAATGGCTGTAAGTACCGCCCCATTACTAGTTACCCTCGTATTTTCTATGGAACGCTTTTTAATTAATAAGGGTAGGTAACGGAGTACCAAAAAAAAATAGATAAAAGTGTCCTAATAGTTTATGTTGTTGCACATCAGAGTTGCAACAAAAGCTAAGTGAATAACACTTTTAAAATATATTTTTTTAATTAGTAAAAACCAGGCACCATTTAGCCAATCATTGACTGAAATGTACCAGAACACTAATGTCTTCATCTCTTATTCCAAATACTAAACATATTTGTGCAATATTTTAACAATTTAAATTAGTAAACCCGACATCATATTGCTTGAGTATCGTCATAAAACGGTGTGACGTTTCGGGTGTCTAGCAGAATTTTATGATTGCCTTAGCTCTATAACTTCTCATGACTTAGTCTCAGAAATCGAGGACTATTTATTAAATCGGATAGTTTGAATGAAAAACATTCAAACTTTAAGAAAAGCTGTAAGTCTTTCAGCAAATGTGGACCTTTTTTAAAATGTAAAAATAGTACACAAAGAAGTTTTTTTAATGGTTTTGTACTAACGTTTGTTTATTAAATTATTCTGAATAAGAAACGAAAAGATGAAAACGACATCATTTTAGTGCATTTATGCGAAAATGCGGGCCAAGTTTATTGTCATGTCACTATTAAAATTACACATAAAACCTCAAATAGAACCCAGGCAAGAGCAAACATCAGAATAAAATGGACAAACCGGTTTTATTACATAAAAGTACGTATAACGAAAAGCTATATACAATTGATTATTTTAAAATAAGAAATAAATCTAAATCACAGGTAACGATTTTTACGTTGATATAAGTGATTGATAGTTACGCTACAATTAAGATAATTTAGCTTCAAAAAAATATTATCTTTAAAATATCTGAGAAGTCACTTTTTTGTTGTTAATTATTATTAAGAACTAATTTACTAAAGGTTTACTCCAAAACCTTTCCTTGGTCACAGAAATGTATTATTTAGTGATGCAGTGAACCGCTAGTCATAATTTAATAACGACAAAAAATATAGATAGAAATACCTACCACGTTATCTTATACAGGGTGACAGAAAACAAAATATTCTATGAGCTCATTAACATTACATTAACATTAAACTTTTGATATCTATGACATTTATCAATGACCTTGCGAAAGCTTTTCCCTATTCAGAGTTTGCTTGATTCGCAGATGACAATACTGTCTTATACTTCGCTTAACATTAAGACATTAAGCCGAACTTGACAATATTGTTTCAAGACGGATTATGAGGAACTAATCAAATTCTTGGAGGTACACCTGGATACAAAGTTCATATGGAAGGGTCATATAAGACATCAAAGTGCGATAAACTGTCCAGAAACACCTTTTTGCTAAGATCACTTTCTCAGGTGGTAACTCAAAAGAAACTCATTATATACTTGCTATTATGGACTAGTTCATTCATTACTACCTTGCATTATTGGCCTGGGGTCATTCCCCCTGCTAAACTTGCTTTTAGGTTTCAGAGACGAGCTGTGGGAATAATTGCTAATCTTAAGTACAAAGAAAACTGTGTGGAAGCCATCAAGTCATTAAATATCCTCACCACTTCCATGTCAATATATGCTGCTTTGCTTTCTATAAATTAAAGAAAATATCTGTTTGCTACACATAGTGATATCCATAACATGAATACCACAAACTAGTTTGCTCTTACCAAAGACTCACGAAAACCAGAAACGGAACAAACTATTACAACATAAAACTCTACAATGCTCTCCCTCAAAATGTTAGAAATGTGGATCTAATTAAACACTATTTGGTTAAAAACGCATTTAACTCGATTTTTCTGGAATAATCATATTTCTCCTTCCTCCAGCAATTAAATTAAAATTGACATTTTAATAATGGGACTTGTTGTTTTGACTGCACCTCTTTTATTATTATTATTATTATTATTTGTCTTTAATGAGAATAAGTAAAAAGGTTTAACAATAAGTCATGATTAAAACTAAATGTACTATGCAGGGAAAATTAGCCTAATTCTCAAAGGGCGAAGTCTAGCTAATTTGAAATCAGCCACTCAAAATTAACCCGTGGTTGATTAAAAAATTACATATAAAGCTGAACTCCATTGAACGTAAAACAACGTGTAAATAATTTGGTTCCGTGCCTAGGCATAGCAAAGGCGTTCGTTCTTATTGAACTGAACATAAGTTTTCCCAGGTTTTTAGTAACTTAAAGATCAGAACCAATAATAAGTGTTGAAATACATTATTTGTTTTTAGACAGGATAATTTTCTTGAAATGTGATCGTATTATAACAAAATTTTCCAAAAAAAAATGGTGAATTAAAAGTTACTTTTGACATTTAGTTTTATTAGTATATGGGTAAGATGTGACTATATTTTACAACTTGAAAAGTTACCTGGACGTTTTGCTTGCTTCAGGGATGTCGTGACCTTAATTGTTTGTTGGATAGGGTCATAGGATCATAATGATGACTTTTATCAGATTTTTGTTTATAAATTACAAAACGTCAAAAAGGGTTAAAATCCAACAGCGCGGGTACAAATCGAAACTTGACGATTCACCTTTATTTTAACTATTTTAGATGGACTAAGTTCAAATTTCTAACAGCATTAAATCACGACTTGCGATCCACTGAAGCAGTCACGTGACTTTGTTGATTGGGTATTCCAAACTGGTGGTTAACTCCCATACAAAAGCTAAACCATCTATTGCGACCTCAAGAAACTAAAATGTCTGCAGACTACAAAAACTTGAAACTTGATACTTGTTACTTATGCCATTTGAAGCTTTATAGTGAAAGCCATAGTAGGGGCACTGATAGTAAACTTGGCCCCTTGATTACCTATCCCGTTCTAATATTGTTTTGTTACGTGGAGAACATAAGTGGGACAAAATTCTGCATCATAGAACTTTACAAAGGTACTCCCATTTTCCCTCATAGTGGTGTCACACCCTTTAGGCGGAACCTTTAAATTTTCCTTACCCACACCACATTTGATGATCAACACATCCGCCATGATTAAGATTTTATCCATATTTTTTTTTGTATCACAAAAATTTAAAGCAAATTTGGGGTTCGAGGTAAAATTGACACCTTGTCCATAACGGTGACCCTTTTCTAAACCTAAAAAAAATAAATCAGTATAGAATTTGTATATTTATTAATTTACCCAACGCGTTTCGGCATATTTCGCCATCATCAGGACATGCGAAATATAAAACCCGGTTTTTATATCATGCACCTGTTGCTGGTGATACAAGCTTTTTTTCTTGTTGGAGGGGAAATGCTTTAGGAACCACAAACGCCACGTTTCTGATAGTGGGACTAAGTTGCCTGGCATTCATAAATGTCTTTGCTGCTTCCCAGTTTGCTTTCCTTTCCGGAATTTTTGTGACAAGGTTTTTACTATTTCTCCCATTTCTGTCCTAAGCTCCATTCTTTCCTTTTCAAAGCGTGCGCAGTCGAACGACGTGTGTTCTGCTGTATCTGTTTCGCTGCAAATATCTTATTTTTCTTTTATTATTTCTGTTTTCCGTGACTTTCGTTCCTTTGGTATCACTCCGGCACATTCCGTTGCTGCGTCTGCTGATATCTTTCTATATGCGCATTACCTCAGAAGAGTCAGACCAAAAGTGACAAAGCAAAGCAAAATCGAGTGGTGAGGATGGTATACTTAACACACTGAGAGAAAATGCGAGAAATATCATGAATATATTGAAGTAGTACACTTTTTTTTATTGATATTTGACGTTTAAATGATATACAGACGTACAAAAAATGTGTAGGATGAACTGGACAAATAATAGACACTTAAGTTAATTTTAGGTTTTATCAGCATTCGTATCCTAAACTAATGACGAATGCCAGACAGCTCCAGCTGATCAAATGCGTGAAAACATCGTTTCGTACGCAGGGATGATCGTAACGTTATGAGTCCCTTATCGTACCTGACGAGGTTTTCTTGCATTTGATCAGCTGGAGCTCTGCACCTGCTTGATTCGTCGACTCAATAGAGATAAGGATACGAATGCTGATAAAACTGAAAATTAACTTTAAGTGTCTAATATTGATGAATTAAATTAACTTTTGCTTATAAAGAAAATCATTCAAGTATATGATTTTCTTTCATTTTAGCGTTTTATGAAAAAATCTTTATCTAGACACTAACTAGGGTCCATAAGTACAAATTTGCGCACGCGCGAATTTTTTTTTGTTAGGTTAAATTGGGTCAGCTTGGTCTGGGTTGGGTTGGTTTGATTTTGTTGGGTTTCTATTTGTTCTCGTTAGGTTGGTATGAGGTTAGATTGCTCTAGTAGGCTGGGTAGAATTTGTTGTGTTACGTTTTCAAAAAATAAAACTTCTTGTGTATGTAAATTTGTACTCCTTATAGACAGTATTAATAAGTGTCTATAAAAATATTTTGTTACAAAACACTGTTTTAAAAGAAAAAAGTACTGTTACCAATCATTCTTTTTTACGAAGCGGAAAGGTCGTGCATGAGATTAAGTAGTTTTTTAAATGTTTTTACCGATTACTATTAAATGTTTTAAAGATCGAGGGGTATAAAACGTAACACAACATGATTTTACTTCCCTATTGCTAAAAAACCATTTTTTGTATTCACATATGTATATGTGTGCGCGTAAGGATTTTCGCACGCCAAGTACATATTTTAAATCAAATTAATGAATTTTTTTACGAGTTATTAGGACGTTATTATGTAAAAACACAATTAGGCTTACGAATGCATTGGTTCTAAACTTTTTACATCAGCATCCTTTCAATCACATTTCGTATTAATTCTAGATCCCCTATGTATAATATATACAAAGAAATATGAAATACGACAATAATAAAGCATATACTTCTATGATTACCACCTATCAATGCGTTTTCTTTTTAACACTAAAAATTAAAATGGAACTACCAACATTACGCAAGGTAAAAATGTATTTTTCTCCGTGTAGCGTTTCTAGCCTGTTCTCTCAGTGTGTTAAGTATACTTTGTGTCAAATGACGTCACGGATTTAAAACCCATAAGACCAATGCTTTTTCGGCCTCTTTGTCGCTTCTGTAGTATTCTATGATATTACTCTTAGGAGAGTTCTTCAGTGTGCGCACTGGAACAACGTGTGTCTGTTTGTCATACATGCAAATATCTTATTTTTCTTTTATTATCTCTGTTTTCCGTGCCTTTCTTTCCTGTGATATAACTCCTGCACACACAAAAAATTATAAAGTTGCAAAATACTGCTTATCGTTTAATGCAAAGTCGAGATCAATAACAATTTTTTTCTACCAATTATATATTTTTTTATTTTATCGCGTCCACACCAGAGATGACACCCGTGATTTATAAAAAAATATATATAATTACGCATAGAAAATGGTTTTATTATCAGTGACTCTTTGAGAACTTGGTTTTCAAAACAAAAGCCTAACCCTAAAGCCGGTCAAACAAAAAACTAATTTAAAAAGTAGAGCTAACAAGTTAAATTTTTGAAACTAATTTGGCTATGGTAACTGTTTATAAATCTTATAGTAGAATACCTAAACCTCGATCGTTACAATTTTTTCAAATATTTTATTTCTAAAAGTACTTTAAAAATACAAATACAAAAAAACAATTTTACTATTTTTGGCTATCATAACTGTTATCCTTGTAGAATAGTACCGAAACGTATAAGCCTCGTGATAAAAGTGTATTTTTATACCTCGACGAATTGTAGCACAATCGTAGCGTTTTCTTCTCTAGATAGAAAGTGCAACTTTTATGCCTTGGTCTATAATATACATTTAATACAAAAAAAATGACAGATTATACAATATACGGGGTTAAAATAATACAGGTAATATATTAATAAAAAAAAATCTGATCACTCGAGTGACCATGTATCACTGATAAGGACATTAATTAAGTGTCCATACAAGTGACGTCCACGCGAGTGAGATTTTCTAACGTTTTATTTATTTTTAGAAAAGCTGTTATAGATGCGCCCTTCACATGTTTTCAGAAGAAACTAGTTCCTAAACTTTAAGTAAAATTCCACTCATTTTTATAAAAAATTAATTTACTACTTTGTAAATATAACCACATGCGTGATGACTTTAACGGGACACTTTTAAAAAACAGAACTTATGTCCCTGGCTCTTCCTCTGACACTTGCTTTTTTCGCGGTTATATGAAGATTTTGAGGGGACCCTCCCATAACAACAGGTTTTGCGCTTGGCTGATGCCAGCTTATGGTCTGAATCTTGTTGTTTTAGGATGTCCATCCTAGTGATGGGGATTTGGATTACAAGCGTTTTTATAAGCTTTTTACTTGTTTTGCATTTAATTTTTAAATTTTTTCGTTTACAGAAGTGTTTTTCTTGTTGTTCTAACTGAGCTATCATCAAAATATTTTCGGAAACACGATTACATCGGCTATTTAATTCTAAGCAAAGTTGCAAATTTATAACGATTACAGTCCACACCACGTGACGAATCACGTAGTGTGGGCACTTTTCTCATATTTTAAAGCAAGATTAAAATTGTTGATTAAGAGTCCTAAATAGATGGTAATACCTGCTCTGAAAGTTTTTAAGAAGAGTGACTACATCAAATGTTACACATTTTTGAAAATGACCCACATGCTGTTGCTGCTTCTGCTGATATCTTTCTATATACGCAGATTACTCTTGAGTTCTTCTTTGGCACTTGTAATAGTTCGACTGCTGAACTTCCCAATATCTCCACACCAATAAAAGAAATTTAAAAAAATCGTTATCAAATGCGGATGCTATCGTGGGGGGTTCGGGACAAGAGAGGCCTTATTTGGCATTCTTCAAGTCTTAGTTCAGCGGTCTAGGGATGTATCGGTGACAGTATATGCCTGTTTCATAGATTATGAGAAAGCATTTGATCGAGTCCAACACGAGAAGCTCATAGAATCGCTAAAAGAAGTTGCTCTAGATGACCGAGATCTAAAAATAATCGATAATCTGTACTGGAATCAGACTGCCCAAATAAAGGTTGATGGCCAACTGTCCGAAGAGGTCCAAATAAGAAGAGGAGTACGCCAAGGTTGTATATTGTCTCCGCTGTTGTTTAATATCTATAGTAACAAAATAATAGAGAATGCCCTTCATAACTGCGAAGAGGGTCTGACCATAAACGGCATAAAAATCAACAACATACGATATGCCGACGACCCTGTCATAATAGCAGACACGCTGGAAGGCCTGCAAGAGTTGTTGAATCAAATTGCTGCCAAAAATTCGCAATTCGGGCTCAACTTAAATGCTGGAAAAATAAAATGGGCAGCAAGTCGAACGTGTGGATTCATACAAATACTTGGGTTGTCTCCGCAATGAGAACTGGGACAACATGCAAGAAGTTCGTGCAAGAATTGAACAGGCCGGATCTTTTATCAAAATGAAATCAGTGTTGTGTAGTCGCGATCTTAATACCAATCTCCGAATTCGTGTGCTTCGGTGTTATGTTTATTAGGCCATGTGCAAAAAGTTGAAGGCTTTCGAAATGTGGTGTTATCGTAGAATACTAAGGATATCTTGGATGGACCGAGTAACTAATGTGGATGTCCTGTTTAGATTAAATAAAGATTGATAAACTTGAACATTTTGGCCATATTTTGAGAAATGACAAATATAAACTTTTAAAATTGATAATAGAAGGCAAAATTGAAGGAAGAAGAGGTCCGGGTTGTAGACGGATATCATGGATTAAAACTACGACACTTTTCCGAAAAGCAGTGGACAAGGTACAGATCGTGCTGATGATAGCCAACGTTCGAAGAGAGCACTTGAAGAAGAAGAATCGTTGAATACCGGGTGGGTTAAATATAGGGTGGACCAAAAAAATTGACTCTGAACTAATTTATTGTCCGATTGATTTAAAACATTAATTTAAATTTAAAGAAAATGAAAGGTGGCGGACGGTTTTAAAAATGGGGTTTTCCAGATACCCAACAAGGTGTATACTTAAGAGAAGAAAACTTTATTAGCCATAATGAAAAATATTATTTGGGTATTCTTCATGCGATGATAAAAGAGCAATGGCAAGCAAACTTTGGGATAACTACTGTTACAATCGACATGGCTATGTCAAAAGAAGATGAAAGACAATCTCGACATACCGATGCGATTGGTGACCAATTCGAAACTAAACTCATATGGAAAGTCATTAGAAAACTAATGCAATGAAGAGAATCTTTGACCCAAAAAAATTGTCATAAATGCTGAATTTGAAACTGCGATTTCACCTACCCAGACATGGTATTTGCCTCACTTCGGCATGATTATATTTAACAATATTCGTATTTAAATATTTATGGTTACTAAATAATTTAAAAATTGATTATTCTAGAAAAACGTATACTTAAGTTAATTTTACAAAAAAAATACTGAGATATATTAGAACAGAAACTAAAAGGCGGGAGGCGAGTCATTGGCGAACTCTGTTTAATCGTTTTATCTAATTAAGTCTAATTGCTAGATAATTGCACAGGTTTAGTGCCATCGCTACGGCGGCGGCGCCGACGCGACGTCCAGATCAGGTTGTTTTATTTAATTCATTTTCTTAAGAGTAATTTTTGGAATATTATATTGCGAATATGACAGGAATGTTCCAGACCTATTTTTTGTTGAATATCCTTTAAAAGTTTGTGATAGTTATATTTCCTTGGTAATAAGATAATATTCCCATGATAACGTGATAATCAAGTTTTTTTATGAATATTTGCAAAAAGAATATTTTTGTCAGCATTTTGGCATGTTTGCTGAAAATATTTACTATCTTGTGAAAAGAAAGCGATTTACATGATTTATAATTATAGTTTAGTTTCATCTATTGTAGGTAGATGGCACTGGAATCAATATGTTCTCTAGCAAAGTTATTTAGGTAATCTTTTGATAACTAATCTCATCAACATAATGGTGATACATTGATATACCTATATGGTCGTCTGGACATGTTTCGAATCACAAAATCATAACCATTCAATATTCAATAGGGATATATATTTGCTATGCTAGATAGTCAGTGCCCAGGTATACTACTATAATTCTTTAAAAAAAAAACGTTTTGGTCGTATTATAGTCATGTTTCACGTCACGCTTCAATCACATTTATATCACCTGTATGAGCTATAACGTAACTTATTGCCAGCATTCCTATTATATTACAGGAATGTTTAATTGTTATGTGGGATATCTTTAAATTTTTATAAAATAAACAAGAACAATTTTTGCAATGCTTTACCTGCAAGACGCCAATCAAAGTTGTATTTGCAAATGTCAAAAAAATGTTTAAACTTGGTTCCATGGTACATTTGTTTTGGCTTAACATTATTATAAGCAAACGTCCTCTTCAAATTAAACGCCATTTTTAAGTACGGATTATCAACTTGTAACAGTTTCGTCAAGTATAAAGGATAAGGTAGGTTTTCCTCAATGCTCTGAAACTTGTATGACCTTTTTTTTATAGTTGTCAAAGTTACGGGCTCCTTCGGTAAGTCTGTCCACATCATTCTATATCTCTTGCTAATTGTTTCAACGGGAATTTTATTACAGCGATGCCGATCATTGATGTCGATAAATGAATTATTAATCCCAAAGTTATGGTTTTGGTAGCGTCCATTATTTCCTATAGAAAACTTTGAAAGTCTATAAGTTATGTTGGAGATGTCATTACTTGATGATGAATCATCATAATAGCTTTGATAATATGCCATTTCTGATCCCTTGTACCGTTTTTGTTTCGTTTCTTCTTATTCAATTTAGCCAATCGAATCTGAAAATTAAGTCAATAATATTTTAGGACGGGTATTATTGAAGTAAGCTTATAACCACAATAAATAATTATATCTTTAATAAATCAAAAACTCGATATTAGTAATTCTCCTCAAATAACAAAACAATGACTTTGTTAGTCACCGATGTAAAAAGTTCAGTTCAGTTTACAATTTTTAATAGACTTTGCCCAGTCACATGGGTGCAAAGAAAATGGTTTGAATTTAGCCACGAACCCGTTTTTTCACTCATCCAGGGCATTTGGTATAAAATTAAGTGTGGTGCTGCAGAAAATATAGCAATTAAAATCTAATAAGCTGACCAAATAAGCTTTACAGCAGTCACTTTCGTGCTGATCCAGGAAAGTCAAATTAAAAATCTTATGCGCGCATGAAAATATCGATAGCTAAGGAAAAAAAGATTCGAAGAAAAGTAAATGTACTATCAAATTTATTGAATTGTTTGTTACGCTTATTAAACAAAGTATTAAATTAATTTTAATTTAAGTAAAATAAAGTAAGAGTAAAGCATTGAGTCCCCAGTGAAGAAGTTGAAACATATAGTAGGGTGACCAAAGCCTTTTTGTCAATGTTTTTTAGAATTTTTACGACAAAAACCAAAAAATTGTAGGACATTTTCTTTCCCGTACCAAACTCTTCCTGCAAGGCAACCATGAATATTTTTAAAAACTCCAAGTTAACATTGGGCCCATCCATACTTATATGAATTAGCAGTTTTGGATCCAACCAATATTCTTTTATGAAATCAAAAGCTACTTCTTTAATACACAGTTGGTCTAGAGAGGGGTTTTAAGAAAAAAAATATATAATCTTTAAAACATAGGTTTTTGTTTTCGATACATTGCCAGCTACCATTTATCGTAAAAAGTAAAATTCCCTAGGTAGCCCTTTTCTGGGGGGGCTATTTTTGGGAAATATTCTGAAAATCTTAAATAGCAACTCCCTATTTTGACTTTATATTTGAATTCTCCCTGAAATTGTCTTTGCTATGGTACCCAACATCATAAGGTTTACTTTACTAATTTTCGAGATACTGGCTTTCAAAATGTCAAAAATTCAATTTTCAAAGCCCATATCTTATAAACTAAAGAACATATCTCTATTTTGTTCAATATAGATTTTAGGGGTTTTTTACGAGGAAATAAAAAATGACAACAGTTTGACAATTTGACCTTCTACTTCATATTTTTGGAATAATATCATCAAAATCACTGAAAATCAATAAACTGTAAATAGGAATGTGCAAACGTCAAACTGTTGTCATTTTTTATTTGCTCTTAAAAAACCCTCAAAGTCGACAATACACACAATAGAGATTTTTTATATTGAATTTTTGACATTTTCAAAGACAATATCTCCAAAATTAGTAAAGTAAACCTTATGATGTGCGGTACCATTGGCAAGATAATTTCAGGGAGAATTCAAATATAAAGTCAGAATAGGGGGTTGCTTTTTAAGGTTCTCAGAATATTTTCCAAAAATAGCCCACCAGAAAAGGGTTACATAGGGGATTTTACTTTTGACGGTAAAAGATTATATATTTTTTTTCTTAAAACCCCTCTTTAGACCAACTGTGAATATGTTCGGAACTGCAATGGCCAATAAATGCAGATCCAATATAGACCGCTGGTATCATTACGTCATTTGCAGAATCCCAAAACTTATGTGGTTTTGTCAAATAATAAAGAGTAGAGATTTGAACCAATCATTTCTTTTAATTTTTGTTTGAAGTGGACTGCCAAATAAAATTGAAAAGTCGCAGATGCCTTCGGAACTGCGAAACGAGTAATTTTTTACCCAAGGAAAAGTATTTTTCCAAGACTGAATGTATTTTGTTTGTCTATTTAGCATTTTTTCCTACAAGATACAAAGTATATAATAACACCATGCATCTTTGTTGGTTCTATTTGCTAAAAAAAAGACAGCAATATTATTCGATGAGAAATAATAATACTAACATCATGCATCCATGTTGGTTTTGGGTGCCAAAAAAAGACACCAATATATATATAATCGGAACGGAGGTTCAGTGAGACCTACCATAGACATTGGAACTCAAAAAAAAAAAATCAGAGAAAAAATAACTTTTTTATTTCAGTTAAAATTTAAGTACATTATAAAGGAATTTTAGGACAAAGTGTTAATATGTGAAAGTTTTAGGATTTTTGGCCATTTTGACTTGACATTTTAGGACGCAGTCAAAATTTTATGATTTTTTGGGATTTTAGGAAATTTGGTCACCCTGATATAGTTCAGTCAGTTAAGAAATGTATTTTAAGATAAGTAGTAAAATCATTCAAAGTGACCAGTTAAAGAAAAAGAAGATATTTTCAATATGTATTGAGTATGATGTGAAAACATACTATTTAATTCATAGTGGATAAGCACAATTTTAGTGTTAATACATTATTTAACAGCACCTGTTTATTCAAGGTTTCATAAGCACATTATATAAGGTTAGCAACAGTACGGTATTGGACCGGACACCCTGCCAAAAATACCGCGTCAAATCTCTTGGAGAAATTTGACTAGATTTTACCAGATTTAATATGTTTTTGATGCAGTTTATGAAACATCCCTCATAGGATCTCTTAAAATCTTGTCCATTCTCGAGAGCTAAAAATTATTTCTCGTGAAATATGGTAAAAGCTGATCAGTTTTCATAAGTTTTCACGAGGCAAATAATCTGGCTGGCCAAATCTCGTCAAGCTAGTCAATTCTCTTAATATCTGTTGAAGACTTGAACAGATTTTAAGAGTTTGCTGCTGCTCGTCTGTAGCTATTTTCACAGTTTACCGCGCCTAGGTGAGGGGCAATGAGACATTACTCATGCATTTGCGGATTGCGATTGGTTGAGTTTATGCAGTTCCGCCAATCGCATTGCGCAACTCTGCGTAAGGAGAGTCGCCTGTTAGTTCTTAGAAGATCTAATTTTTCTTATTTTAGAATAAGTAATTGTGTCATTTCGGAGTCTTTTTGTCTCGTTCGTAGTTGTGCGGTTTTATAATTATATATAATCAAAGGTTTATAAATATTATTTGGCATTATCAACCTGCGCAGCTACACGCATCTAAGCGCATCAGTGTTAGTTCCAGGTGGGTCGAAGTATTTGAATTTTGTTCAAAAAATAATCTTGAATTGAAGAATGTTTTAGATTTACCATTGTATGGTTTTACTTGCATAATCTTTGGCCTTATCTGGGACTAAAGCAGAGTTGGAAAGGGTTTTTTCTTTCATCAACAACATGTGACCAAATACACCTGCCTCGAATCTCATAAATATCTCTTGCAAAATGTTAACTCACTACGTGCTATACATGGACAAACCAAGTGCAAATTTAAAAATAAAAAGGTTTATTAAAAGTAATGATTTGTTTAAGTTTATTATTTTATTAAGATCATTGTTAGTGTGTAGTAATGACGCATCATTTTTAAGAAATAAATTTTAACAAAAAATTTTGACCGCGTCCGGTATTTTGTTGTTCGGGAGTTGGCCACCTTATATTATATGCACAATAGTGCATTAGGATAAATTTTAACAATTGCCATACCAAATTAACAGACAAGAAGAGGAAAGAAATGTTTTTCCACCCTCATTCTTAGCTCCATTCTTACCTAACCTCAATATTATAGGTTAGGTAGGTATTCTTTTTTTTACTAAATTTCTGTTTTCTAAGAGTTTTTGAGATCAACCAACCAAAGATTTTTCTTATTTGCTTTTGACGAGGTTATAGGTTAACCAAGTTTAAAATTATGCACTGTATTATACTAATGAATTGTGAATTATAACTATGAAAACTTGGGTAAACACTTCTATTAACAATAATTTCTTTGTAAGTGGGGCCAAACTGCGTCCTGACAGACCCCTCTTTGCTTTTTAAAATTTTTATACTTAAATTATATTAACAACTTTTTGCGCAATCATTATAAAACATTTTGTGCAGCAACCACTCGATAATAGCTATTTGAAGAGCGTGAAGTTGCCGCCCCCCCACCACTTTTACAAAACCATATATAGTGTATTAAATAGTATATATTCCTTTTGCGCAGCATTGCCGGTTACCGGTGTTTTAGTCAATGCATAGTAATTAAGTATACAGGGTTCCTAAGATTTTCCTTACGGATTTCAATAAATCAAACAGAAATGGCATAGAAAGTTCTGCGCGCACAAAAGAAACAGGTATATTGATCAATGGTGCCAGTTTGTTATTATCTCCGGACTGCTTTCATGACAAAAAATTGTCGCCACTCTTTCATTGTGAGCATAAATCATAGTTGCAATAAAAACCGTTGACAAGATGTCTGCAAATTCCGCTAGATGGCGGCCACACCATGAGATGAGGTCCAAACCACAGCTTTTTCTTGCTTAAAGGAGGCGACAGGGCCCATTATTTACGATACTGAGCGATAAACTCGTGAGGTTGTTAACATTAGAAAGAAATATCTTCGCTTTTAATTAAATTTCTTTCCATTCTGTTCTACTAGTGACATCTATCCGGAAACGGCCAAACCATGCAGCTAGCACTAGCAGCCAAAGAAATCAATAAACGGCGCTGTTTTTCCTGCAGAGCTTTTTGCTTGCGATATTATTGATTTTAAATAAAGCTGGCCCTACACTACATTTGATATTTTCGAGGTGTTTTATGACATAATCTCGAAACATGTAGTGAACCAATTCTTCAAAACTAGCGGGAGGGTAAAAGCGAAAAATAAGAGGCTGCCAATATTTGTAACACCCAAAAAGGGGTGAAAAGATTTATTTTGCTCTGTTTCTTTACAAAAAACGTTTTTTTTTACGAAAAACTTGAGCTCTGCCACTTTTTTTATTTTTTTTTTCAACTTTCTCGAAATTTTCGTCATACCGTAGAAAAAAATTATTTCCCCCATGGTCATACTCTACTTTTATTCGAAAAAATTTAGAAACAGAGACGGGATCAGTTTTTCTAAAACGGGGGATCTTGATTTCGAGTGAGAAGATAAAGGGCACCGCAAAAATGTTAGAAAAACAAAGCACGAAATAAAAATGGCGCCGCTTACAATTTTTTTTCAAAAATTACGTAATTTCGGGAACGCAAAGAAATAGGTCTAAAGAGTATAATTTTTAAGAAAAAAACATCAATTTTCTCGCCCTCCTCCACTGGGACTACAGGGGCCGTGCACAAATTACGTAATGGTCATAGGGGGGAGGGGGGTTACAAAACGTTACGTAGGGGGGAGGGGGGTTTTCGACAGCGTTTGCATTTGCGTGAAACTAAGAAAATTTGGAATGAAAATAAATGAAAAATTTTTTTTTTGGGGGGTAGTGGTCTTGAAATCGTTACGTAATATTAGGGGAGTAGCGTGCCAAACCGTTACAAAACATTACATAGGGAGGGGGTCAAAAATTGGTAAAATCACCGTTACGTAATTTGTGCACGGCCCCACATCTGACTGTTCCTCCTTTTTGATTTCGAATCAAAGTGCAAAACCCGGGTTGGACGTTCGAAGGCGTCAACCCGTCCTATTTGCTTGATAAAGTTTCTACGGAAATATCTCAGTCGATTTCTCCGGCCGTGTATGAACGCTTTAGGTTAGGCATTAGCCTGTAAACAGTGCGTAAGGACAATGGTTACAAAATGAAAAGCCGAAAAATATTTTTTTTACGATATCTTTCATCAGTTTGGTATTAAAGTCGAGCAAAAACAATTTTTATTCCAGTCCTAAAGGTATGAAAATGGAAAACATTAGAAAAAAACAACCTGAAATGGATTTACTACGTGTAAGATGTAGTGACAACATCGCCCCATGCCCATCCTTTTCTGCCTAATGTGCTTTTCCGTTTGTATGTGTCTTATACACGGCTGCTTGGCCCCCTAAGGATTTGCTTAGGAACCCTGTATATGGGTCATTCCATATGAAATCAACCATCAACCAATCAAACATTTATTCTAACCATAAAGGGGATGAAAAATCCCAAATTTGAAATTTTTTTGACCATTACTTTTTTTTAAATTAATTCTTGAACATCACAAAAACTACCAATTTTGCTGAAACATGTACTTAAAAAAATTGAAGTACCTATCTCGATATAACTACCTAAACTTGCATGGTGGTTTATAGCTCGTTTTAAAAGTATTTCAAATACCTTTTGAATGATCTATCACATGATATACTTTTTGTTTTAAAAACAAGATTGAAATTATAAAAAACTTTTTTTATTTTTAAAAAACAGCATTTTTTATTCTTTTTTATAAAAATTTATTTTGTTTCTGGATATTTCGCCAAACTATTTACAAAATTTCAAGATGGAAACTTGATGGGTTCATAAAAAAAATTATTTTAAAAATTTTGATTTATTTATTATTATTTATTTATACCTTTAAAACTTGCTTTTGTAGTATGTATATTCATATTTTGATAAATGCCAGTAAAGACAGTTTTTAACCAAATGTGCAGGTACACAAAAAGAGTAATATACTGTACAAAAGCGAGTAATACCTTGTTTTATAGGTATTATATTTTAAAGCCGATTTTGATAAAGTATCACATAACCTAATTTTTTTTTTTAATTGTTTTCAAAATTTTTAAAATAATTTTTTTTGGTAACCCATCAAGTCTTTATCTTGAAATTTTGTAAATAGTTTGGCGAAATATTTAGAAACAAAATACATTTTTTTAAAATAAAAAACGCGTCTCAAAATCTTTAAACCCTCTGTCTGAAAAATTACGTTTTGTCAGTTAGGTACTTCCGAGGGTACTTCCTTTTGCCTCAGAGGTATCGATATCTCATTTTAAAAAAATCCTTTTCTGCTATTTCTTAGGGTAAGGGATGCAGGTCGAATAAAATTCTGCAGCAAACGAAAATAACCTTACTCAGTTAAAAAAAAACATGTAGGTTCTTATCAAAGTTGGCGAGTTCAAAAATTTTATAAGATTCTACAATTAAGCCAGTCAAAACTGATAGAAAAAATTTGTACTTTATGAGATTTGCCAAGGTTTTTAGAAGCTTATTGTTTCACATACCCCACCTTAAGAAAATCAAAATTTAGTCACACCATAATTATGTGCTAATTTCTTCCCAAATCAAAAAATTTTGTGCACCTCTGTTCCTGAGAAAATCGGAAAAGAAAACGGGGTATCTACTACTACTACTTTATTACAAATGATGTAATGTAATACCCTTTTAATTGATTTTCTAGGAAAACAGACAAGTACAAAATTTTCTGATCATGGACAAAATTAGCACATAATGTACAGATAATACTGGTTTTTTAAATTTTTAAATTCCGTGATACCTAAACATGTGGAGTCACTTAGTTAATATTAACCTAGCTCCCCCACCCTTTTTAAAAAAAAAAACATAATTTAAAACGAAAAATTCTATTTCTTTGTTATATATTTGTGGAGCACATAATTAGCAGATAATTTTAAAATCAAAAATTTTTAGTTTGGCGCCATATTTCCTGGTGGGGTTGCTAAGTTAATATTAATCTAGCTACCCCATTTTCTTTTTCGATTTTCTCAGAAACCAGGGAGCACAAAATTTTTTGATTAGGGACGAAATTAGCACATAATTATGGCAAAACTAAATTTTTAATTTCTTAGGGTGGGGTCGCTAGGTTAATGGAGATATATAAAACATAAGATATATCTGTTGGTAATTATGCAGTATACGGTTTTCTGCTATTTTTGATTTTTTTATGAAAAATTCTTTATGGGGGCAACTTACTAGGGTGCCTAGGATCCCAAATCTGCCGGCGCCGGTTGTTTTTTTAAATTTTCTTTCACTAAAACAACCCAATCCAACACAGCCCTACCCGACCTAACCCAACCCAACCCAAAACAATCAAAAAACACATTACAGCCCCCCCCCGGCAAACCTTTTCTCTTAAAAAAAAAACCGGCGCCGGCAGATTTTGGGTCCTAGGGACCCTAGTAGGTGCCCCCATAAAGAATTTTTCATAAAAAAATCAAAAATAGCAGAAAACCGTATACTGCATAATTACCAACAGATATATCTTATGTTTTATCAGGTTTTATATATCTCCATTAACCTAGCGACCCCACACTAAGAAATTAAAAATTTAGTTTTGCCATAATTATGTGCTAATTTCATCCCTAATCAAAAAATTTTGTGCTCCCTGGTTTCTGAGAAAATCGAAAAAGAAAATGGGGTAGCTAGATTAATATTAACTTAGCAACCCCACCAGGAAATATGGCGCCAAACTAAAAATTTTTGGTTTTAAAATTATCTGCTAATTATGTGCTCCACAAATATATAACAAAGAAATAGAATTTTTCATTTTAAATTATGTTTTTTTTTTTAAAAAAGGGTGGGGGAGCTAGGTTAATATTAACTTAGCAACTCCACATGTTTAGGTATCACGGAATTTAAAAATTTAAAAAACCAGTATTATCTGTACATTATGTGCTAATTTTGTCCATGATCAGAAAATTTTGTACTTGTCTGGTTTCCTAGAAAATCAATTAAAAGGGTATTACATTACATCATTTGTAATATCATAAAGAATTTTTGATAAAAAATTGCAGAAAACCGTATACTGCATAATTACCGATCTGTTCAATGTTAAAACTTTTCTGAGTGATTTGCACCTGTTTCTTTATTGACTCTCGAGACCCTGTTATCATGGAAAAAATTGACAATTTGACTTCTTTTATTATTTGTCTTTAAAGTTCCACAGTTTTCACCAAAGATGTTAGAGGCTTCTTTGGTTTTCACGCGGCTTGGTAAATGAAGACAATTTCAAATTTTGGAGGACCTTGGACGATACTTGGGGCCAGGATGTTGGGGGAAATTATGGTATCTCAAACCACCACCAGACCTTTATTTAAAGCTGTCTATAAAAAAATATATGTTGTCGAGTTTATCTTGAACCTGCAGTTGGCGCCAGCTTTTTTGACCTCTACACCTTTTAGTTGAGTATGATGTTGTGCCTTGCGCCGAGGCTTTGCAAGATAAGTGACTTCCCCTCGGACTTCCCTGCGGTATATTTTCTAGAAATAGAAGGGTGGTATTGAATGGAAATACACCATACACCGAGAAATACACCTACCTGTGAATTATTAAAAATTAAAGAATTATTCAGGAATTTAGCAAAAAGGGAATCCCATAATCAAAAAACAGAGGCCAAAAATAAGCAACAACAAATAAATTCATAAATTCAAACATTTCGCCTCTTTCTCACACTACAGTTTTTTGGCTTCCATTCCTTTCTGGCGGCTAATAAAAAAGAACGTACTGATGCTCGCAGTGTTGCCGGGTCCGGTCTTCCTCGATATCGCCCTTAGGGGATTTCGAGCTTGTGCAGAACCGCTCTTATTGGGCGCGAACACTGCTTTCTTAAATGGAAAAAGCCTTTTACGCTTAAATTTAAAATAAAATTGTACGTTTTTTAATTGCACATTATATTGTTTGAACGCAATTTGCGTACGTTTACATTCTCCTCCTCTACATGCTGTTGAAAGAGACGAAAAGATACCAGCTGTCATCTATAGTATAGGCTTCGGACAGTCGAGTTTTCACCTATGTTGCTAAACATGACGTGAAGATATGGCATAAAACTATAAGCTACTAGGTACTTTTAGCACGTTTCAAAATTTTTACTTATCCATATAAGTATTGAACTGCGCATGTGCAGACCCGACCAAAATCAGTATTCAGTGGTTTTATAACCGCAATTTGTTTTTGTTTATTTTTTTAATTTATTATCTTGAAAAAGACTACATTTTCTTGGCATATAGGGTTGATTATTTTAACTATATCTTTAAAATGGCTAACTAAAGCCAAACCCAGCATTGTCATCAAATTTGATAAAAATGAGTCAAGTAGTTTTTGAGATATCAGCGTTGGTTACAGACAGACATACAGCCATACGCCACAACAAAAAAGTGTTCAGAATTGTGAGAAACGCAAAGATATACAGCATATATATATACGTGTGATCTCGGTGTGAGAATAAAACTTACTGGTCTGTGGAATGTTCCAACTCTTGTCGAATTTCCTCGAGCATAATTTCGCATGTGTATTTAGATAATCTAAATCTCTTTTTAAAATCTATTTTGTGGTACTCCTCCAAAGGATTTGTTCTAGGACGAATAATTTTAGGTTTTCCTGGTGCTTCGACAATGTCAATAATTTCGTCATTATCGGCATCTTCTTCTTCAAGTGCCATGCTCTCTTCGAACGTTGGCTATCATCAGCGCAATCTGCACCCTGTCCACTGCTTTTCGGAAAAGTGTCGTAGTACTAACACCATACCATTGTCTAAGTTTTTAAGCCATGATATCCGTCTACGACCCGGACCTCTTCTGCCTTCAATTTTGCCTTCTATTATCAATTTTAAGAGTTTATATTTGTCATTTCTCAAAATATGGCCAAAATATTCAAGTTTTCGTTTTTTAATGGTAAATAAAACTTCAAGCTCTTTATTTATTCTAAGCAGAACATCCACGCATTAGTTACTCGGTCCATCCAAGATATCCTTAATATTCTACGATAATACCACATCTCGAATGCCTCCAACTTTTTGCACATGGCCTCAGTCAGTGTCAGATGCTAAAAACATAACACCAAAGCACAAGAATTTGGAGAGTGGTATTAAGATCGCGACTACACAACACTGGTTTCATTTTGATAAAAGATGATCTGGCCTGTTCAATTCTTGCACGAACTTCTTGCATGTTGTCCCAGTTCTCATTAAGGAAACAACCTAAGTATTTGTATGAATCCACGCGTTCGACTTGCTGCCCATTTACTTCTAACATGCCCCGGATGTTCTATTCCTTGGATATGACCATCCATTTTGTTTTTTCAACATTTAAGTTAAGCCCGAATTGCGAACTTTTGGCAGCAATTGGATTCAACAAGTCGGCATCGGCATCCAGTTGATCAAAAATAAATTCTTAGTCATCGATTATAGCGATTTCACTAAATACTTGTTTACCAAAAATAAATTTTAAATATATTTTTAATCAGTATTTTCAGGTTAGAATCTTTCGGTAACTATTACACTAAAGTTTAACCTACACCTGCCGGTAACGGTTAAACCAAAGTTTAAACTGAGGTTTGACGTTGTAAAATTGCGCAGAAAGACAGTGGAAAAATTAAAATATAAAAAACAATTAAAATTATGTGAACCGTGAACAGGTCAAAACCGTACTTAACTATAGCTGAGAACGGTGTTGAACAGGTATACCTAGTGCGTTCAAAACAAAGTCAACGGCATATTTCGAACGAGGTCTGCTTTTATGATAGATGCGATGAGAGAACAGCTAATTTTACTCGTTGCATACGGAGGAATGTCCCGCTATATTTTGACTGATGAATTCAAACTTGATCTTAGAAATTGCTTTTTTTGACAGATATTTTTTTAGATATGCAAAAGTAAAACAACTTGTGGATTTAAACTTTTGCATATTTAAAAAAATATCTGTGAAAAAAAGCCAAGTGTCGTTACAAATGCTAGTTTCTAGAGCAAGTTTGAATTTTTAAATAAAACATTGTGTATTTTATAAAATTTTTGAATCGGCCGTTCCTTTGTGATCCTAAATATACCATATATGTTACCTCTATATACAGGGTTCCTAAGCAAATCCTTAGGGGGCCAAGCAGCCGTAGACGCAGACAAACGGAAAAGCACATTAGGCAGAAAAGGATGGGCATGGGGCGATGTTGTCACTACATCTTACACGTAGTAAATCCATTCCAGGTTGTTGTTTTCTAATGTTTTCCATTTTGCTCGACTTTAATACCAAACTGATGAAAGATGTCGTAAAAAAAAATATTTTTCGGCTTTTCATTTTGTAACCATTGTCCTTACGCACTGTTTACAGGGTGGGGACTGAGATACATGCAAATGCCTAACCTAAAGCGTTCATACACGGCCGGAGAAATCGACTGAGATATTTCCGTAGAAACTTTATCAAGCAAATAGGACGGGTTGACGCCTTCGAACGTCCAACCCGGGTTTTGCACTTTGATTCGAAATCAAAAAGGAGAAACAGTCAGATGTGGGGCCGTGCACAAATTATGTAACGGTGATTTTACCAATTTTTGATCCCCTCCCTATGTAATGTTTTGTAACGGTTTGGCACGCCACTCCCCTAATATTACGTAACGATTTCAAGACCACTACCCCCCCCCCAAAAAAAAAAACTTTTCACTTATTTTCATTCCAAATTTTCTTAGTTTCACACAAATGCAAACGCTGTCGAAAACCCCCCTCCCCCCTACGTAACGTTTTGTAACCCCCCCCTCCCCCCTATGACCATTACGTAATTTGTGCACGGCCCCTGTAGTCCCAGTGGAGGAGGGCGAGAAAATTGATATTTTTTTCTTAAAAATTATACTCTTTAGACCTATTTCTTTGCGTGCTTTGTTTTTGCGTTCGGCTAATTTAATTGAAAAAATTTTGCCTGCGGCGCCCTTTATCTTCTCACTCGAAACCAAGATCCCCCGTTTTAGGAAAACTGATCCCGTCTCTGTTTCTAAATTTTTTCGAATAAAAGTAGAGAATGACCATGGGGAAAATAATTTTTTTCTACGGTATGACGAAAATTTCGAGAAAGTTGAAGAAAAAAATAAAAAAAGTGGCAGAGCTCAAGTTTTTCGTAAAAAAAACGTTTTTTGTAAAAAAACAGAGCAAAATAAATCTTTTCACCCCTTTTTGGGTGTTACAAATATTGGCAGCCTCTTATTTTTCGCTTTTACCCTCCCGCTAGTTTTGAAGAATTGGTTCGCTACATGTTTCGAGATCATGTCATAAAACACCTCAAAAATATCAAATGTAGTGTAATTTAAAATCAATAATATCGCAAGCAAAAAGCTCTGCAGGAAAAACAGCGCCGTTTATTGATTTCTTTGGCTGCTAGTGCTAGCTGCATGGTTTGGCCGTTTCCGGATAGATGTTACTAGTAGAACAGAATGGAAAGAAATTTAATTAAAAGCGAAGATTATGTAGTTTTTAATAATAAAAATCTTTTCTTCTCGAGTATACGGCATTTTAAAAACACAAAATTTACGAAACTGAAGCGACTCGAAAGGAAATAAAAATGCAATGCCTGTGAATCCCAGTTTTTCCTCGATCATCTCATGGTGTGGCCGCCATCTAGCGGAATTTGCAGACATCTTGTCAACGGTTATTATTGCAACTATGATTTATGAATATACCTGTTTCTTTTGGGCGCGCAGAACTTTCTATGCCATTTCTGTTTGATTTATTGAAATCTTAGGAACCCTGTATATAGATTTGCGAGCAAAATCACAAAATCATTTCCATAAGGCCAACGTGCTAGAGAGAGAATAACCTAACCTTTAATCTTTCTCTAACACATTATGCTTATGGAGAGGATTTTTGCATTTTTCTTGCAAACTAATATAGACAAAGGTAAAGTGTTTGGTATTTTTGAAATTAGAAAGAAAAGTACGATTCAAACATTTAGAAATATACAGAGTGCTTAATTTAAAATAACATATACATGGCGTTTAATTTAAAGTAACAAACTTGGCGTCGAAAACGCTTTACGTAACGTTACGCACATAGCAACGTACACAACGATTGCAAGCAGACGTTCAGGCTTAGCATAAACAAGGAAAAAATGTAGTGTCTTTTGTCTTTGTTTTGAATGCGTTAGCTATTAAGTGTCTGACTGTCTGCTATAATGACCCAAGGATCGCAAAACGTGTAGCAGTAACTTTTAAAAACAAAGAAAATAATTTAAAAATCAGGGTTTGCCCTGGCTAAGGTCAAAGACGAAAAATCTACTGCGCATGCCTGGACGCAGTCGACTCGAAATAAAGTTTTTGCCGCTGCATTTTGTCCGACGTAACTTGATTGGGAGAGTTATTATACATTTACGGGACGGCATTTTTAGGAAAATGCAAGGGCAGGGTCGTTATAGTATCTCAAAGTTATATTAGATACAGCCTGATAGTACAAGCGTTCGCCATTATGATGGATAGGTAACCCTCGCCATTTATTGATAAGATATGCATTTTCTTTTCCTGAATACGAAATGGACAATCCTGTACCTCAACATTGTGGATAAGGACTCGGCACACCAATCCAAAGGTGGTGAAAAAGATGCAGATTAAACGAAGTGAGTATTTTATAGAGTAGTCCTTTTTGAATCGGGGAGTAACGATTATTTTGACGAAATGTTAGAAATAAACTCAAAACGATTCACCATAAAAACTGCAATTTGTTAAACCAATTTTTTATCCGAACCTTATTTCTTCAAACCCAATCAATAAAAAATTCGAAATTTATAATACCCGTTTTTAATCGAACCATTGTTCATCAAACTCATTCAATATCAAACTCGTAAACTGTAAAACCAATTTTTAATCAAACCCAAAATTTGTCAAACCATTATTTTTCAAAACCGGAATTCGTAAGACCCGTTGTTTATTAGAAATTTGTTCTTAAAGTTACCTGTACAAGTATGCGCGCGTAGCAGCGAAAAATACATCGAATCACCGCGCCACCTGCGTGTAAGCCTCCCATTCATTTATTATTGGCGAGTGCGCAATCAATTTAGCAGAAATTTCTAATAAACAACGGGTCTTACGAATTCCGGTTTTTAAAAATAATGGTTTGACAAATTCCGGGTTTTATTATAAATGGGTTTTACAAATTACGAGTTTGATATTAAATGAGTTTGATGAACAATGGTTCGTTTAAGAACGGGTCTTATAAATTTCGAATTTGTTATTGAATAGGATGATGAAGAAATAAGGTAAGGAAAATTGGTTTAACGAATTGCAGTTTCTGTAGTGAATAATTTTATGATTGAACCTTCTTTTATTTAACGGGTTTGATTTTGCACATTCTGATAAACCGTGGGCGTCCCCCGAAGATTGGCTCAGATCGGCTTGAAGAGCCTTATGGTAATCATTTGGTGATTTTGCTCGCAAATCTATATATAGAGAGGTAACATATTTGGTATATTTGGGATCACAAAGGAACGGCCGATTCAAAAATTTTATAAAATACACAATGTTTTATTTTAAAATTTAAACTTGCTCTTAGAAACTACCATTTGTAACGATACTTGGCTTTTTTTCACAGATATTTTTTTAAATATGCAAAAGTTTAAATCCACAAGTTGTTTTACTTTTGCATATCTAAAAAAATATCTGTCAAAAAAGCAATTTCTAAGATCAAGTTTGAATTTTTAAATGAAATACCCTGTGATCGGCCGTTCCTTTCTGATCCAAAATATACCAAATATAAAAAGAAAGGTTCGTGGTACCAGACCTCCAAGATCTAATGGAGAGTCCAGAAACCTACAGGCCTTTTTCATCTTTGTTAGGAATCATTAGGGTAACATAGGACTGTACCTGGCGTATGAAGCATAACATAATCAACCACACCCAGCGAATTTAAACAACTTTCGTCGTTAATATATATATATATATAATATGTTACCTCTATCTATATTAGTTTGCGACAAAAATGACAAAATCCTTACCATAATCTCTCCCTACCACATTATGCATTTTTCTTACAAACCAATATAGATAGAGGGCGATTCAAATATGCAAACAGTCATACAAGTTTTGCATTTAACCTATTTTTTCTAACATTAATAATAACGGCGCCAACTGGTGGGTCAAAATATAGCGAGACACCCTGTACATCCCTCCGTATGTAACGAGTAAAATCAGCTGATCTCTCATCGCATCTGTTATAAAAGCAGACCTCGTTCGAAACATGCCGATGAGTTTGTTTTGAACGCGCTAGGTATACCTGTTCAACACCGTTCTCAGCTATAGTTAAGTACGGTTTTGACCTGTTCACGGTTCACATAATTTTAATTGTTTTTTATATTTTAATTTTTCCACTGTCTTTCGGCGCAATTTTACAACGTCAAACCTTAGTTTAAACTTTGGTTTAACCGTTACCGGCAGGTGTAGGTTAAACTTTAGTCTAATAGTTACCGAAAGATTAAAAATATATTTAAAATTTGTTTTTAGTAAACAAGTATTTAGTGAAATCGCTATAATCGATGACTAAGAATTTATTTTTGATCAACTGGATGCCGATGCCGACTTGTTGAATCAAATTGCTGCCAAAAGTTCGCAATTCGGGCTTAACTTAAATGTTGAAAAAACAAAATGGATGGTCATATCCAAGGAAAAGAACATCCGGGGCATGTTAGAAGTAAATGGGCAGCAAGTCGAACGCGTGGATTCATACAAATACTTAGGTTGTCTCCTTAATGAGAACTGGGACAACATGCAAGAAGTTCGTGCAAGAATTGAACAGGCCAGATCATCTTTTATCAAAATGAAACAAGTGTTGTGTAGTCGCAATCTTAATACCACTCTCTAAATTCGTGTGCTTTGGTGTTATGTTTTTAGCATCTTATATTATGGCATGGAAGCATGGACAATGACTGAGGCCATGTGCAAAAAGTTGGAGGCATTCGAGATGTGGTATTATCGTAGAATATTAAGGATATCTTGGATGGACCGAGTAACTAATGCGTGGATGTTCTGCTTAGAATAAATAAAGAGCTTGAAGTTTTATTTACCATTAAAAAACGAAAACTTGAATATTTTGGCCATATTTTGAGAAATGACAAATATAAACTCTTAAAATTGATAATAGAAGGCAAAATTGAAGGCAGAAGAGGTGCGGGTCGTAGACGGATATCATGGCTTAAAAATCTTAGACAATGGTATGGTGTTAGTACTACGACACTTTTCCAAAAAGCAGTGGACAGGGTGCAGATTGCGCTGATGATAGCCAACGTTCGAAGAGAGCATGGCACTTGAAGATGAAGATGCCGATAATGACGAAATTATTGACATTGTCGAAGCACCAAGAAAACCTAAAATTAATATATATCTTGTGATAAAAGAATAACCAAATTAATAATCGTCACAGAAAACACATTTTTTTCAAATTTAGGTTAGATATCTAACCTAAATTTGAAAAAATGTTAACAAAAAAGTAGAGTTAGTGATGCCTGCTGTTCTCCGTCTCCAAGCTCGAGGGAAACAGGGCGCGCAACAGAGACGTGTATTCTTGCAAGTAATTAATACTATCCGGTCTTTCTCCCTTGCGATGGGATCTACCGCACGGGATCTATCACATCCCACGTCACTAGATTCACTTCGTTCCCCGGCTTCCGATCATGCGATCGGAAATATAATTTTCATGAGATTCTTAAGATCGGATCATCGCTCAAGAATATAATGTTCTTGTCTCATATACAGGGTTCCTAAGATTTTCCTTAGGGATAGGATTTCAATAAATCAAACAGAAATGGCATAGAAAGTTCTGCGCGCACAAAAGAAACAGGTATATTGAGCAATGGTGCCAGTTTGTTATTATCTCCGAACTGCTTTCATGAGAAAAAATTGTCGCCACTCTTTCATTGTGAGCATAAATCATAGTTGCAATAATAACCGTTGACAAGATGTCTGCAAATTCCGCTAGATGGCGGCCACACCATGAGATGAATTTAGATGTTTTCAGGTCCAAACCACAGCTTTTTGTTGCTTAAAGGAGGCGGCAGGTTCCATTATTTACGATACTGAGCGATAAACTCGTGAGGTTGTTAACATTAGAAAGAAATATCTTCGCTTTTAATTAAATTTCTTTCCATTCTGTTCTACTAGTGACATCTATCCGGAAACGGCCAAACCATGCAGCTAGCACCAGCAGCCAAAGAAATCAATAAACGGCGCTGTTTTTCCTGCAGAGCTTTTTGCTTGGGATATTATTGATTTTAAATAAAGCTGGCCCTACACTACATTTGATATTTTCGAGGTGTTTTATGACATGATCTCAAAACATGTAGCGAACCAATTCTTCAAAACTAGCGGGAGGGTAAAAGCGAAAAATAAGGGGCTGCCAATATTTGTAACACCCAAAAAGGGGTGAAAAGATTTATTTTGCTCTGTTTCTTTACAAAAAACGTTTTTTTTTACGAAAAACTTGAGCTCTGCCACTTTCTCTTATTTTTTTCTTCAACCTTCTCAAAATTTTCGTCATACCGTAGAAAAAAATTATTTCCCCCATGGTCATACTCTACTTTTATTCGAAAAAATTTAGAAACAGAGACGAGATCAGTTTTCCTAAAACGGGGGATCTTGGTTTCGAGTGAGAAGATAAAGTGCGCCGCAGGCAAAAATTTTTCAATTAAATTAGCCGAACGCAAAAATGTTAGAAAAACAAAGCACGAAATAAAAATGGCGCCGCTTACAATTTTTTTTCAAAAATTACGTAATTTCGGGAACGGAAAGAAATAGGTCTAAAGAGTATAATTTTTAAGAAAAAAATATCAATTTTCTCGCCTTCCTCCACTGGGACTACAGGGGCCGTGTACAAATTACGTAATGGTCATAGGGGGGAGGGGGGTTACAAAACGTTACGTAGGGGGGGAGGGGGGTTTTCGACAGCGTTTGCATTTGTGTGAAACTAAGAAAATTTGGAATGAAAATAAGTGAAAAGTTTTTTTTTTGGGGGGGGGGTAGTGGTCTTGAAATCGTTACGTAATATTAGGGGAGTGGCGTGCCGTGCTTTTCCGTTTGTCTGCGTCTTATACACGGCTGCTTGGCCCCCTAAGGATTTGCTTAGGAACCCTGTATGTGATCATTCGCCATAGATCTATGCCACCCCTCGAGAGAAGGAAAGATCCCTCAAGAGAAGGGATCAATCCCGGGGAATGATCTCATCCCTCGAAAAAAATATGCTTTTTTTTAAACATCTTCGAAATTTAGATTGAAAAATATACATTTTACGCGAATGTTTGCCTGAGAAATGAGACCGATCGGCGCCCAACCGAAGTAGGCCCTGCGCCAAGCAACGAATTTCGGTCCGTTTTTGCGAGGTTATCATAGTAACTATTGTTTTCTCTTTCTAAATGCATTTGTCTGAGAGAGATCCAGCAGACCACCCATATCAGAAAAAATACCCGTCTCCACAACCTTCAACCCTGGTATAGGTGATCACACACAAAATTGCATAGTGCATAGCATGCTGCATAAAAAGTTCAACCTTATGGAAATATATCTATGTATATGCAATATGGTGGCTCCAAATTCCTCTGATTGGTCGAACTGTTATGCAATGTGTTATGTGAGCAAGTTTGTTTGTGATCAGCTCATACTGGATCTCTCCCGGACAAATGCATTTAGAAAAAGAGAACAATAGTAACTATGTTAAGCTCGCAGAAACGGACCTAGTCAGATTTGACAATCAGCTGATCGGCTGAGTCGGGGGAGTAAGTGGAAAATTACCATAAATTATTCAATTTTATTATCCACAAAACCTGCCGCATCGCTCAAAAAATAATAAGAGCACCGCGTTGTCTATTTCTTCCATCGAATTGGTATTTTCTTTTGCCAAAATGTCTACGGCGATTTTGGCGGCGATCGCCGTAATTTTATGTATTTTGTTCCGAATTCTGAATGTGAGTTCCCAGCCCCAAAAACCGACGATTTGGTGTGGCGACAACAAATTCTTGGACAATATCCTAAAAATATCGCCGTTGTTAAATGAGCCGTAAGTTAACAAAAAAGAAATAGGTGATAAGGCAGATTCAGAGTTTCCTAAGGCAAGTGGTATGCAGTAAGAGGTAAGGAAAATAAACGATAGCAAATGCATGCGGCTCTTACCACTTACCGCTTGCATACGGAACACTATGAACAGCAGCATGTGATTACTATAGTTTTTTTCCTTGAATCTTACCGCATACCGCTTACCTTACCAAATTCTGAATCCGCCTATATAGTTTGGTGCATTGAATCTTGGAAAAAAAGAATGCCAGCTTTAGGCTCATTTAGAATAAAGTATTGCTCATGGCATATCATACAAAGCATTACTCTGACAGGTGTCAAATTTTTGGTAATTATGCAGTTTTTGTACAGATGGGCTCTGATTTTGAAGATGCCTTGTAAATAAAACTTTACTTTTGATTGGTGATGTGGTGTACAATTAAAATACCCAAATAAAAAATTTAACACCTGTCAGCTTAAGCAGTGTCCAATTTTGTGCTATTCTAAATGACTGCAGCTTCTCATCTAAAAAGTCAGTTAACTCATTTTTATTTAAGTATCCTTTGGCCTCCTATCGCGGCCATCGAGGTGGGCATATTGACACCACACTGACAGGAAATCCATGTTTCACCTGTCAATTTACTTATAAAAATGGCTGCAACCTTAGGTTAAAGGGCACTGGAGTGGTAGGAGTTAAATGGCTTTTTAGTTAAGATGGTGTTGGACTGTGTTTGCATCAAAACATGAGTGACCCTTGTTTGATTAAGAATTAAAAAGATTATTCCATTTAAGCATTTTCCATGACATTTATCAATTAAGCATTAATAAGTTCATTCAGCATTAAAGATTGGGTAAAGTCGAGGGTAAAGTAAAGTATAACAGGGTTCAAAGTGGTCAGGGAAAACCTGGAAAAGTCAGCGAATTTGTATGTTGTCAGGAAAAAGTCAGTAAAAACCCAAAAATGACGTAAAAGTCAGGAAAGAGTCAGGGAATAAGATACCCATAGTGTGCAACTGTTTATTATTATTTAAGAAATAAACCTGGTACAACCAAAATATTTAGTAAATTTAGAAATTCTTTTATAACTGTGCGGCATAGTGCAAAAAAAGAAACAAAGACTCGCTATGTTTGTCTGAGCTATATTCATATTTTTCTCTGCACCATTGAGGATGTATAATCAAAATGCATAAAAATTTTCCTGTTTTCCCACTAGATATTAAAATAAAAACCCTTAAGTAAAATAACATAGTATACAAGACATAATACAGCACAAAAAAAAGGAATAACTAAATGGTAACTTGGTAAAATAACTAAATGGTAACTTGGTAAATGAATTGGAAAAAAGTAAATTTGCTTGTATTTTATAGGTGGTTACAGTTTTTTTAAATAATAACTTAAAACTAATAAGGCAAAAATATAGATATGAGACTAAATTTGAAAAAGTGTAACATGGACAAAAATGTCAGGAAATTTTTATAAAATATTCAGGGAAAGCCTGAAAAAGTCAGGGAATTTTAAAATTTAAAATTACTTTGAACCCTGTATAATTAACCCTTATGCATTAAAACATAATGGCACCATAATCTTGGATCGTCTCACAGAAAACCTATAAAAGACCTAGCCATTGTGAACAATGCTAATTATACAATTTTTTATAGAGCTCTAAACATCCCTTCTGATGGAGCAGCATATTTAAATCTCACAATACAATACAATACAATATTTCTTTATTCCAAGAGGCATACAATATAGAACTTAAGTAAATATATTGCACAGTTAAGTGAATTGTTTCAATAGTCCAAAGCAATTTAATTAAATATAAAAAGTCAAGAGAAAGTTAACTTAATTTAAAAGTCATAAATCTTTATATAAATAAAAAAAAATCCATCAAAATATTTAATGCCTAATAAATAAAAAACACATTAAAATATTGTCATTCAGTAGACAAAGCAAGCAATTTTTTTTTTCTTTTAACAAATGACGAACCATTTAGAATGTAAATAATAAAAATCACTAGTGTAAATCTGTAAAATTATAATTCACGAATTCCTTGATGCTATAAGGTTCAATGTTAAGCAATATATTAAATAAAGATTTTTTAAAAAGTTTAATGTTGTATTTTTCCTTTTGTAACTTTGCTGGTAACCTATTGAAGTAAGAGATGCAAGTATTTGTTGGCAATTTCTCAGTGAACGTTAACCTGTGTGGAGGGACATTATAATTTAATGAGTGTGTATTGTAATTTTGGTGTATATTTGCAAATTTTTCAAATTTATGTTGATTTTTTTATAAGGAAGGTGATGCATTCAAATATATATGCATGCACTGTCAATAAATTCATTTCTTTGAATTTTCCTCTACAGGAATCTCTAAATGCCATAATTTGTATTGTTTGAATAGCTCTCTTTTGTGTGGGAAAAATAACCTCCAACATGTTAGATCCACCCCAAAAAATCACCCCAAACCTCGCTATAGATTGAAAATTTGTAAAGTATATTATTTTTAATGTTTCTATGCTCACATGATTTCTAAGTTTTCGTAATGTATAACAGACAGAGTTTAGTTTTTTGTTTAGTTCTTGTATATGTGTGTTCCAATTTAAGTTTTGATGTATCTGCATTCCCATGAATTTTTTACATGTCCGCTTTCATTCCGTAGACATACTGCTCAGATTAGAGTTTCTACAAAATTCGTTTTATCGCTTTTTTATAAAGGAATTTGCTACCGAATAAACCAAGACGAGCTGTGTAGTGTTTGTTACATGCTCACAAATGAGACACTCTTTCATGTGCTCTTTATTTGCCCATTATATAGGCATCTTAGACCTTTGAGTTGGAACGATCCTGAAAATTTTGCCATTACCTTGGATAGTTTTTTTTTTGGTTTTTTTGGCTTTTTTAGACTTATTGTTACAGTATACCTACATACTTATGTATTAATTTTTGGGTTTGTTTTTATTTAGAAGTTATTTTTTATTTTTCATGATACTGTATAAAACAATGTAATTAAAGTTTTAGTATTATTTAGTTAAATTTTGCCTTGTATTGTACCATTAGTACCATTGTAATGAAAATGTTTTATTTTTAGAAAACAATAAAAGTTCAGTTCAGTTCAGTATAAGTAATTTTATTGTAACTTGCATTAATAAAAATTGTTCAGAAATAACCATGTGTTAGTTAACACCCTAAATTTCAGTTTTAGTCCGGTGAAGTTACTTTACTGGTCTAGTGATGTAATGTATCATTTCCAAGACTGAAACTGATTACATAATGGAGTATATTACAAGACAGTATGAAGTAATAGTAGTTTACATAACAAGCATGTTATGATGGTCATTTAACGCGAAAATGAAGTTTGAGACGCGAGCCGCAGGCGAGTGTCTTAATTTATCTGAGAGTACTATACTTTACCTACGACCAATAAAAATGTCATCATAAATATCAGAAATTATTCAAAATATCAAACGTGAACACTCTTAAGTCAACAACCTTCATATCCTGAAGTTTCAATGACATTCTATCTAAAATGTCAAAACAAATAAGGTTACTAAGGGACTTTTCATATATCTTTTTAAAACCAAGGTATTTTTTTCTTAAAAATGTGTAATATGTCAATTTAACGGGACTTATTTTTGGTTAGGTACTAAAATTATGTTGGATTTATTTACGTTTAATAAATATTTATTTTATTATTAAATATATAGAAAAATAATTCACATTTTTGGGTCAATTAGTGCTCTTATAAAATAAAGTTTCATCGCTTGTCACGCCATCTTGTGGTTTACGTCTAAGCTTTATTACTATCCTAGGACCGTAAGTGAGCCATTAAAATCGTGTTGAGAAGGTCGTAAAATTAGTATTATTCGTTGGTCGTACTATTTTTGGTCTATTCAGCCTAATAAATTATTTTCTAATGCAGTCATACTGAATTGAGAGCTACTTTAAGTTAAAATTTTTGGGTGGGACCAAATGTACACACATTTGCTGGTTTTGGCACAGGTAAGGGAACAAGGGGTTGAAAATAGGCATTTTTAGCCATATTTCCTTTTTATTTCCCTTGGTTTCAATTATTTTTTGATAATTTTTCTCATTTTCCATTATTTTCCTTGCTTATTTTATTTCCCTTATTTCACCTTATTTCTCCTAAAACACAGAACCAAAATATTTGAAGTTGCGTTGATTCTTTGTTAATACCGTGTTTCATTAAAAAATATCAATGTTTTGATTGCTCAAAACTTGGCCAAGAATTTTACAATTTCAAGATGATGACAGTTTTTAAAAAAAGCTAGTTTCTGCAAGTTGTGCCTTTTTTTGTCAGGGGCCATTCATAAATTATGTAATGGGAGAGAGAGGAGGTTAGCAGTAAGTAGTATTAAGCGAGGGGAGGGGGGTGTCTCGTGTTGCGTTACACAACGCCCAAACCCAACAGCCACCTGTTGTTACCTCAAAAACAGTTAATAATTTATATAATTTATTTTTTTACTTGATACCTATATTTAATTACATAATTTTAGAGGGGGCATCTAAGGTTGCAGGTGAGTCACAAGGGAGTGAGGGAGGGGGGGGGGAAAATCTCCGAATTTTTATGTTACATAATTTACATAGTCAAAACATTTCACTCCCTTACATATCATCTACTTGTTCAGTTTTTCTTACATATTTGATGTATTTTTTACAAAATTGATCTTCTCTCAAAATGTGACAAGATTTTATTTGTTTTCTATGCTCCTCCGTTTTGGAGGGGTTATATCCGCCTCTGCTTTTTGGTGGGACACTGAGACTGGCAACACCTGGTCACCTTTCAATGTGAAGATGACAACACATTATTTAAAACATAATAAAATTTTCTACTATAAAACTAGTGGGTCCCACCTCAATAAAATAAAAAAAACGATAGTGCCAGAATTAGGTGCTCTTTAGGTGGTAATTTGGTCCCCGAACGAGTCCCCGAACTAAAAATTAAATGCTCCTCTAGTTATATTTTAAAGGATTTAGAAAATATGGAAAGTTTGAAACTTTTATTTGGCGGAATGTTGTTTAATTCAGGGTGTTCCAAAAGTCTAATATCTCAAAAACCAAAAGAAGCAGAGAAATTAAATTTCACATATGTAGATAGTTCATAAAAAAGTATCTTTTTTGAAATAAAATCACTGAATATAAGTTTTCTTAAAAAACAAAAAATAGGAAGCTTTCCCTCAAAAAGGTAATAATGTATGTAGAACGTTTTGCACTTGTGGTGCTCATCAGTACGGTGCTAGAAATTAATCTGAAAGGGGATTCATGTAAAAAACAAGCATTGGTCAAATTGCAGAATCGGCAGATGTACCTCCAATTTGATATAAGTATCTTTACAGATATCCCAAGCTCTTGATATAATTGTCTTTACAGATATCCCAAGCTCTGGAGTTGATAAATTTTAAAATAGCAAGCTTTCCCCCAAAAAAGGTAATATTAACCATAAACCTGTCTCCTTGAGACAATTAATTTTCCTTCAATTTGAAGGTACATGTGCCAATTTTTCAATTTGACAGATGGTTGTTTTGTTACATGAATCCTGAATGAGCACCACAAGTGCGAAATTTATAAGTTTTCTTGGAGAAAAATTTAATGTTACCATTTAGGTCCTATTTAAGTGCTCCACGTATTTTCGTAAAAAAATAAGTAAAGATGGCTAGCTTATTAACATAAACCTAGCGGTCCCACAGGTACCCCTTCAGAAAAAAACAAATTTTAATTATTTTAAAATAAAGAGCAATTTAAGTGCTAATTTGGTCCATCTTTCGAAAATTAAGTGCTCTTTTCGTTGTAGCGTAAAATGGAAAAAATGCAATTTCATTGATAATATCACACAAATTCGAGATAATAAGCATAAAATGATTAATATCTTCAATTTAGTAGTTCAATAAAAATTCGAAAACCCTGTTTTTTGGCGCGTTTTTTTTAAACTAAGCCCCAATCATGACCCTTGTACCAACCCAACATAACCAATCCAACCCAACATAACCAACCTAACTGATTGAAAATATTACTCATTTTATGCTTATTGTCTCGAATTTGTGTGAAATTACCAATGAAAGCCGCAAATTAGTACTTGAATTGCTCTTTATATTAAAATAATTAAAATTTGGGTTATCTGAAGCGGTACCTGTGGGACCGATGGTTTTATGTTAAGTTAGCGGTCTCTGCTTATTTTTTTTGCGAAAATACCAAAAAAAAAATAGTTTTTAAAGTTTTGATTTAATATTCGGGGAGCACTCAAATAGCACCTAATTTGAAAATAGTAACCTAAAATTTTTCTCCAAGAATTATGGATGGGGCCGCTAGCTTAACGTTAACCTAGCGGTTCTACCGTTTTTTAAACTTAATTTTATTGAGGTGGGACCACCTAGTTTATATAGGTTGATAAACGCAGGAAAATAATAAGAGCTTATACTTGCATACTGCATTTTAAAGGATTTAGAAAAATTGGAGAGTTTCTTTGGCGAAATTGTTGTTTACTTCAGGGTGTTCCAAAAGTCTAATATCTCCAAAACCAAAAGAAGCAGAGGAATTAAATTTCACACATGTAGATAGTTTATAAAAAAGTATCTTACTTTTTTAAGTAGGGGTATATTTTGCCAAATTTAAATAGAGTCCTTTTTCTGTAACAGTTTTGAAATAAAATCACTGAATATAAGTTTTCTTAAAAACAAAAAATAGCAAACTTTCCCTCAAAAAGGTAATGTTAACTGTAGAACATTTCGAACGTGTGGTGCTCATCAGTACGGTGCTAGAAATTAGTCTGAAAGGGGATTCGTGTAAAAAACAACCATCTGTCAAATTGCAGAATCGGCTAATGTTTGTATGTATCTTTACAGATAGTTCAAGTACTGGAGTCGATAAATTTTAAAAAAAGCAAGCTTTCCCTCAAAAAAGGTAATTTTAACCATAGACCTGTCTCCGTAGAGACGCTTAATTTTTATTCAAATTGAAGGTACATGTGCCGATTCTTCAATTTGACAGATGGTTGTTGTAGCACCGTACTGATGAGCACAAGTGCGAAAACCGGGTCTACGGTTAACATTACCTTTTTTGAGAGAAAAGTCGCTATTTTTTGTTATTTATTCACTCCAGCTAAATCCTTTTTAAATTTATGTTTTCTTATTTACTTCATTGGTCTTATGTAAAAAATTAAATAAAGGAAAAAGGTTACATATTTTTGGAAACAGAAGGTAGAGCTATATTCAAATTTGTCAAAATATACATGAAGGCAACATCACGGATCACCTTGTGATAACATCGCGGCCCAAGCTCCGCCCCCTTAATGACTGGCGGCACGATTAGCATCCAAGTCTAAGTAGGGTAGGTATATACAAATCTTGAGGATCTTCTAAATGGTAGCAATTTTACAAAATCCGAGTAGTTCCGGAGTTAAGAAAAAAAAAACGAAATTTTCATTTTTAGTTTTTATTTTTTTGCACCTTTATTTTTACCGCAGCATCTGTGTTCCGAGAAATGGCTGAGTCGGCCATGGTCAAAGCAAACCAAGCCTCTGGAGCTGCAATGACGACAATGACCAAAGCTAAAATGTGCAATTTTAAATCTATTACACCAGTTTTGCAGGCTGTCTTCCTGTTTGGGACTGCGATATTGTGATATACTAGAAAGGGCACAATGTTTCTTATACAAAAAATTGCAGCTTCTTCCACAATCCGCCTCTGGAGCTATATTAAGAATAGAAACAGGGATTTGGCAAAGTTTAAATGAGCTCTACAAGTGAAATAGACATTCATTGAAATAGGTTCTGAACATGTGTGGGAAAACGTGAACTATGCACATTTAAAACGCCTTAAGAAAGAAATACTTGATAAACATAACACATGGTGATATGAGCGTGACTTAGTGATAGCCCGAGTTCTAGGTACACAAATATTTATACTAACTTGGTCCTTTCAACTGTTCCAGAAAAATATCTCACCCTGTTAGTTTAAGTGAGTACACATGCTATTTTGTTGCTCCTCTATAAATGTTAGTTTTTATGTGTTAAAGTGACTGAAAAATTATAAGTTTTTTATACAGTGTATGTTAGTGTATTGTGCAACTAGTCTGTGAATTTGAGTGAAAATGGTTATATAGAACTTTGAAAACATCGAAAATTAATTGCAAGTTTTTACAATTAAAATACCTTTTCTTTTTGTTTTTAAATAAATTAATCTTTAACAAAAAATGCAAAAGAGATAAGACGACAAACTCGAACTTCCTTATCAATCTATGTGAAAGTTTTTGTGGCGCACTGACCTTACTCATTGTTTTTGTCCTCGTATTTACTTTATTATACCGATAACATATATTGTGCTTTTTAACTTTTGTCTTTGTTATGACTGCTCCACCATAACAGGTGCGCATCTCTTAACCCTTACGAGCAACATTTAAGGGTAGAAAGTTTTAACAATGAATTTAACATGCGTAAATTGCAACACGTCTTGCATACTAAAAAGAAGACCTAAAGAAAACGAGCGCTTTGGACATTGCTGTGACTTCTGCAAACGCGGTTACTGTAAAACTTGCTCTGGTATTACAGTAACTGAGGCTGACTGTTTAGTTCTGAGCCAGAGAAAAGTCACCTTCTACTGCACAGAATGCCTGAATGACCTTTCGAACTCTCTAAAAAACTTAAATAGTTTAGAAAAATCATACAACAAAATAAGGGAGGAACTAGTGGAAAAAGATAAACAAATAGAAGATATGACAGAAACATATGACAACATGGAACAAGAATGTGCAAAACTAAACAAAAAATTAACTGAAAAGGACAAATACATTCTGCGACTGCAAAGAGGATCAAAAAGTTACCAAGATATGGCTGTCGACGCGGAAGAAAAACTTCAACAGAAACTAGAATTTCAGATTAAAATAATAGAAATTTAAATAAAGAAATAAAGAAATACAGAGACGAACAACTGAATAGGGAGCAAAAAAATAATAAACTAGAATTGGAATTTAAAGACCTAAGAATTAAATTACAAGAAAATGAAGAGTTAAACAAGATCATGATTGTATCGATACAATCTTTGGAAATTGAAGTTGAAACCCTAACAAGCGAACTTAAGACCAGTAAAATTGAACAGTTTGATTTAAACAATAATCTTGAGGAACATAGAGACAAATTAAAAATGCTAAAACAAGAAAATCAACAGCTAAACAAAAAACTAGAAGATGCATCTCTGCACGAATGCACAATTAAAAACATTTTCAATGAGACACCAAAAGATACACAACACCATAAAGTTATAATCTTGGGTGATAGCACGGTGGTAAACCTTCATAAATATCTAAAAATTCAATCCATGCAGAACTACAACGTGATGACACTTGTCAAACATAATGGTACACTAGAAAACATAGTCCAGGATATTGATAAGTATACAATGAATTTTACAAATCAGGACTTTGTGGTGATATCCGGTGGTTTACAAAACGCTTGTCGTGGCGGACAAATAGATGCCAAAGTCATTGAAATGTTGTCATTGGTGGGTCAACGTACAAACTTAATTATGGTGTCAGCGCCGCTCTGGGAAAACCGAAGAATATTAAACAAATTTATTGATAAATTTAATGTAACAATCTTTGAAAAATTACGTAATTCCTTTACAAAATATTTAAATATTAATTCTTTTTTAAATTCTATGTACTTCATCTCTAATAAACACTTAGTATTAAAAAATATAGGTAAGGTTAAGTTAGCTGAACAATTAGATAACCTTATGGTTAATTTAAGTAGGAATAATGAGAGTATCAGTTCATCACATTTTTTACATTAAAAAGCAACGACGTTAGTAAACATGCTAAAGAATCAGAGCTCACATTCTTTCTACTTAATATACAGTCGTTACGTAATAAGACAGACGAAATGTTTATTTTACTTGAAAATAATGACTTTCCATCGTTTATTCTCTTAACTGAGCACTGGCTGTTTGAGGACGAATTGTGCTATATTCCAGACTATGAGGTCATATCAAAATACTCTAGAAAAAACGGATATGGGGGGACACTTATATTGGGGCATAAAAATGTTCTTCCTAACTACGAAATTGTTAATATCGATTTTTATAATAGTTTTATCTTAGAACAGCAGTTTGAATTCTCTATCATACATATTAAAAACTTAAATATTTACGTAGTGTGTATATATAGGTCCCCATCAGGAATAACTAATGTATTTCTAGATTGTCTTGAAGGTATTTTAAACAAGTTTCCAAATAACGCAAAAATTGTCATCGCGGGAGATTTAAATATCGATTATAAAGACCAAAATTCATCAGATACGAAACTACTGGTCAATTTATTAAATTCCTTTAATTTAACTGTCTTTGTGAATGAACCAACCAGAATCACGCAACACTCTTCAAAAATAATAGATTATGTTTGTAGCAATTTTAATTGTGATAACCTTAGCTGTAGCGTTATACCTTCAGGACTCTCAGATCACGAAGCTTTGGTTGCTAAACTAAATATTTCTTTTAATAGACCCAAAAAAGAGCAAGTAAAACGTAGAGTTTATAGTAGTAAAAATTACAATAGTTTTAAAATTTTAGCCAACCAACAAAACTGGTACGAATGTCTAACATCAGCAGATCCAATTCAGTCTTTTCAAGCAAAAATAAAAACGATATTTAATAAAACTTTTCCTCTTCGTAAAATTAAAGTTAAAAATAACAAAAAACTATGGATAACCAAAGGTATAAAAACTTCAGCGCGCAATCTAAGATCTCTTCACACAATACGTAAGTTTACTACTTGTCAAAATATTATTGCATATTATAATAAGTACCGTTCAATTTACAGAAGCGTATTAAAAAAGGCAAAAGAAATTTATTACAAAAAAAGAATTGATAATGCGGATAACAAAGGCAAAGAGTATTGGAACATTATAAATGAGTTCAGAAACGTTAAACAAAAACATAAAGATAAACCTAATATTAATCCAAATGATCTCAACACATTTTACACATCCATTGCTGCAACATTAACAAGAAATCTAAACTCCCATATTGATCCCTTATCATATTTAGAACCTGCGCAACACACGGAAATATTTAAATTTCAAAATACCGATGGAAATGAAATTAAACACTTACTAAAGACCATAAAAAAACAAAACTCATCTGGTACAGATAATATATCATCAAAACTTGCCAGACAATGCCATTGACGTTCTAGCCTTAAGCATTAATGGGTCATTTAGCACTGGAATATTTCCTCCATGCCTTAAAACGGCCATGGTAATACCCATTTTTAAGGGAGGCGATAACACCGACCCGTCAAACTACAGGCCTATTTCGCTGTTGAGTACTCTGTCTAAGTTAATGGAAAAAATAGTAAAAAAACAACTTTTGGAATATTTAAACAATCACAATATAATTAATAAAAATCAATTTGGATTTCAAAATACTAAAAATATTAACGATGCTGTCTTTTCCTTTTTAGAGAGGCTTTACCTTAGCCTTAATGATCAGGAGGTTGCTGCGGCAGTGTTCTGCGATTTTTCAAAAGCTTTTGATTGTGTTGATCAAGGAATACTGATGCAGAAGCTAGATCATTATGGTATTCGCGATACGCCATTATTTTGGTTTTCATCTTTACTCTCAGGAAGAGACCAGTTCGTTAGTTTTAATGAGAGTGCATCAGGGGTTCAGACGATTAGTCGGGGAGTTCCTCAGGGCTCTGTCCTAGGACCAGTTTTGTTCCTATTGTACATCAACGATCTCTTATCCTTGCCAATCTCAGCGGTGGTTGCTGCTTTTGCTGACGATGCAAATGTTTTATGGACTGCAAAGTCTTTAATTAATTTCTGTACCACTATAGAAAAAGATCTCTCTTTAATAAGTCAATGGTGTGAAGCAAACAAACTCTGCTTTAATATAAAAAAAACAAACATCATTACCTTTAAATGTGCTTTGACTGACATAAAACTAAAAGACGAGACTATCGAAAACAAAACAACAATAAAATTCTTAGGCATTCACATCGATACACATCTAAAATTTGATATTCATATAGACCAACTCACAAAAAAACTAGCCAAAGGATGTTACGTCATAAGAGTAGTTGCACAGGAGCTTGGCAAACAAGCAGCGAGGGCGGCTTACTTCGCTTTAGTTGATGCACACATACGTTATGGTATAGCTTTCTGGGGTAGCACAACAGACAGTCTGTTACATTCAGTGTTCATTCTACAGAAAAGGGCTGTTCGTTGTATGTGTAAAAAAGGATACAGAGAGTCATGCAGGCCCCTGTTTAAGCAGGAGGAAATACTAACGGTGTCATGCATTTTTATATTAGAGTCAGTTTGCTTAGTATACAAAAAATTCCTTGGTTATTCATATGAAAGAAATTATAATTTTAGACACAATAACTTGCCATTGCCAATTCCAAAAACAACACTCACAAAAAAATCATTAATTTATGAAAACATCAAAATATTTAATCACTTGCCCCAAGATATTAAAATCATTAACAATTACAAATTATTTCGCACTACAGTCAAAAAATTTCTAGCAACCAAAGCATTCTATAACTTAACTGAATATTATCTATAACTTGACTGAATATTATCTTAACTGAATAACTTAGTAAATAATATAATTTCGTTTTAAATGTCTTGCTTCTTTTAAACTTTAACTAATAACACTATTTGTGGTGTGTTTATTTAATTGTCTTTTACAGCGCATATCATTATTTTTAAATGTTGTATTTTTTGTTTTATACTTTTCTTTAAATTTTTAGCCACAATGTAAATTCTTAATAAGAGTATTGCATGATTTAGAGTTTAATTACTTACCTATTTATAATAACAATTGCTTTGTCAATGAAATATGTTTATTTTGAGACAATAAAGCTTATTGAGATTGAGATTGAGATTGAATCTTCCTATTTTCATAGTGAGGGCAATAGGGCAACTTCGCACCTCAAATAATGTTTTTTTGAAAATTCTCTATTAAAGGATATACATACAAAATCAATCCGCAAGAGATTTGCTAAGTTTGTAATCTACTCATGCCTGAAAATCTAAATAATATGTATTTGTCTGTCCTCTATATGGGTATTTACGTACTGCAGAATTAATAAATGTCGAGTCTCTCTTTTACTCTCTAGATCACTTGCCAACATAGTGCAAGATCAATAGCTTTAACCATCTTCATTATTTTAAAAACCCCAGAGCTTTTTTAATAAATTAATGGTAAATTTTCCTCTTGACATTATTTATTATTGTAGGCTTACTTTTTAGTTTTTAATTTTGTTTTTTATTTTTGTTTTTTTTATATTAAGTGTAACTCTATTTAAAGAACTTGTTATAAAATCTACCTAATGACAGGTCAGTTTGTTTCATGAAGGATTATAGATAATACTTCGCAACCTTATTTTGACAAGTCACCTGACGTTTTGGGTTAATTGACCATCATCAGCTCAAATTCAATTTTTGTGTCTAACTTTCTCAAGATTTTTTTTGGAAACCCGCTTGCAGTATCTTTTTTGACAATTTAAAAACGGTATTTTTTTACGTTTTGTTTTAACAAAATATTTCTGCCTAATATTTTGAAAATATGTTTTTCCTTTTATATTAACTTAAACTTAAACATTTTTAGATTTTAACTGTCATATGACTATGTCAGTAAGTAGTGTTTATAAATGAGAACTTTAGAATTAAAAACAAAGTAAAAACATATTTTTAAAATAGTAGGCAGACTTATTTTGTTGAAACAAAACCTCAAATTTTAAAAAATATCTTGAATAAGTTAAAAGCAAAAATTGGAATTTGGGCTGATGATGGTTAATTAACTCAAAACGTCAGGTTTTTGTCAAAATAAGGTTGCAAAATATTATCTGTCATCCTTCATGAACCATACGGCATCGGCAGGAGAACAAAAGCACGGGTTCATAAGAAAAAATGAACTTGACAGTGCTCCTGTCACACTGAAATTTAAAAAACTGTACTGTCATTATGTAGATGTAAAAAAAAAGTTCCTATAGAAGGTCTAAAGCATTTTTTTATAGCTTTAAGATTAAAGGCGCAAAAAAAATAAATGAGTAATGACAAATTGTTGTTTTTTTTTGTTTGGATGGGCTTTTGCTCTGGGGGCACTTATCACATGCGGACGATATATTTAGCATTCAGAGAAAGTCTCTGCGAATGCCGATATAGAAATAAAAATTACTGGCGCCTATAAAACAAACGCAACTGTCAAATCGCGGTCTCTCAAAATTAATTGTTTTTTTTATGGTTTTTCCGAGGGTTTTTCATCTGCCAATTTTCTTTTTGCAAACTAAAAGTACTCATCAGTTAAAAATTAAGAAACGGGTCTGTTTGTGGATAATATATAAACTTGACACTACCATAGTGAGTTTTTTGTTGTGTAAGCTTATTTAAATCTCGTGATTAGCTGTGAATTTTATCCATTAACGAATTGTATCGCTTCCTGCGCTCGTGCTACAAACTTTCGCCTAGGGATGAAAGTGCCACTGTTTTTCTGGCAAAATTTCCAAAAACTGCAGAAACAATTATTTTACTGTGTTAAATTTAATTATAAAAAATATGCATGTGACTAACTGGTTTATCAACAATATTTTATTGGGTATATGTTAAGAAAACCTTTGTTTGGTCTGACTCACTAACCGAACCTACCTGCTATTTAAAAATAAATATACAGTGACTAATAATTACCTATTTATAATGGCAAATTCAATCAGTTGTACGCAAAACATGTGCTTACTTTTAATTGATTTTTTATCATACCACCAATTCTTTTTCAACAGACCGGAAAGTAGACACTTTATTTTTCAAATTTTAAACCTCTTTATTAATTGAAAATCCTCTGTCCACCAAATTAGAATAGGTTTAACTACTTATCTAGTCTGTTTTCTTTTCGTAAATAGTTCTTGCATATAACCTGATTGCTTCCCAAAGAAATAAAGCTTTTAAATTCCCTTATATGTATGTAATCGATGTATCTTGTATTTGTTTAAAAATAATATTTATATTAACCCTTAACTTTCCCCTGGGACCCTTATATCACCCTTAAAAATCACCCCGAAAATTAATTTCGTCAACCCGATAATTTCGAAAATTATGTATCTTATTGTTTTCTATTAATAATGTATGTTGTTTATATCCCGTTATCCCCAAAACTCGTCCTTAGTCCCCTTAAATTACCCCGAAAATTGTTTTGATCCCAATGCTAAATTCAATAGCCTTAAAATCACTAAATTGATGTATTACATTTATTTTTGTTTTTTACAGTTCTTTTTCATCCTTTTTAAACCCAAATCCGTGGACGTGTATATGTTTTTAGGGCTGCCAAAGCTGCATCAATCGGATTTATAAAATGTGCCCCTTAAAATCAGTAAAACTCAAAATAGTTGAAACTATCTGAATTTTTATAATCCATTTTTGATGTCTCTGGTAATTAAAAATTTTTACTTTTTAAACTACCCATAGGAGAACCCAAAAAACACCATGAGTATATTTGTTTAATCTGGTTTCCTTGTAATGAAAAAAACACAAGCTCTGACACTTTACACTTTAGGCGGATTCTCCGAATTTTGACCCGGGACGTTTGTACTTATATGTTTGCTATTGGAATCCCCGTTTACAGAAAGTACACACTTTCCGGTCGACTTGTGTTCAGTCAAGTTGACATGTAGTTTTGCTATTTCTGACAGTTTTATTTACCAAAATAAACTTATTATTTAAAAACGAGTGAAAATTAAAAAAAAATACAAGGAGCTTTATGACTCAGCAAACACAGAAGGTGGGTAAATAATCGAACCGATGTCGGCAATGTCGGCGTGATGTCGGCAATGTCGGCGTGAGGTCGGCATCGGCAATTAAACGTCGGCTGATGTTGGCCCAACTTCCGACTTCCACCACCGATAATTCGCCAAGCTCAGGAAAAATAATTTTCGACGAGTGTAATTTTCTATTAGATATGTGTATAGGTCAAACGAGTCTAGGGTGTGCTAATTCAGGGTGTCTACAATCCGGGAAAAACGGCAAAAGCGGAAAAATGACGGGAATTATTGTCACCCGGGAAAAAGACGAGAAAACTACGGGAATTTTATAAAAAAACGGGAAATTTGAAAATTTAGGTGATCAGTTAGTTTGTATTCTGGGCCGGAAAACGGGGATTCCAATAGCAAACATATAAGTGCAAACGTCCCGGGTCAAAATTCGAGGATTCCGCCTAAAGTGTAAAGTGTCAGAGCTTGTGTTTTTTTCATTACAAGGAAACCAGATTAAACAAATATACTCATGGTGTTTTTTGGATTTTCCTATGGGTAGTTTAAAAAGTAAACATTTTTAATTACCAGAGACATGAAAAATGGATTATAAAAATTCAGATAGTTTCAACTATTTTGAGTTTTACTGATTTTAAGGGGCACATTTTATAAATCCGATTGATGCAGCTTTGGCAGCTCTAAAAACATATTGGGAATGCCTCAGGGGCACAGCACAAGGGGGTTTTTCACGTCCACGGATTTTAGTTTTGAGTTTAAAAATGATGAAAAAGAACTGTAAAAACAAAAATAAATGTAATACATCAATTTAGTGGGTTTAAGGCTATTGAATTTAGCATTGGGATCAAAACAATTTTCGGAGTAACTTAAGGGGACTAAGGACGAGTTTTGGGGATAACGGGATATAAACAACATACATTATTAATAGAAAACAATAAGATACATAATTTTCGAAATTATCGGGTCAACGAAATTAATTTTCGGGGTGATTTTTTAAGGGTGATATAAGGGTCCCAGGGGAAAGTTAAGGGGTAATATAAATATTATTTTTAAACAAATACAAGATACATCGATTACATACATATAAGGGAATTTAAAAGCTTTATTTTTTTGGGAAGCAATCAGGTTATATGCAAGAACTATTTACGAAAAGAAAACAGACTAGATAATTTTTGGACGGAGCATTACCCTCTCCACATAGGCCGATCAGCTCTTATCGTTTTAGTGTCCTTTTATCCACCTTCGCCGCCATTTTGACAGAAAACGAATGGATTATCTGTCACTTTTGAGTGAAAATGGCGGCGAAGGTGGATAAAAGGACACTAAATCGGTATGAGTTGATCGGCCTATCTGGAGAGGGTACTGGACGGAGCAACTTGGCAAAAAAATCAACACAAGTAGTTAAACCTATTCTAATTTTATCCCATGACAATGCCGCTGTGGACAGAGGATTTTCAATTAATAAAGAGGTTTAAAATTTGAAAAATAAATCTTTGATTGCCCAGCGTACTGTTTCCGTAATTAATTTGGGTGGGCTGCAGTCCCTATCAATTTCAAAAAAACTTATTTTGTCAATGAGAAATGCAAGAGGTAGGCTGATCCAAGCAAAAGTTGAACAGAAATTAAATTTAGCTAAGGAGAAAGAAAAAAAAAGGGCAAAGAAAAGAGCACAGGATGAAGGCAAGGAATTAGAAATTAGGAAAAAAAGGTTATGGAAGATTCAAAAAAGGAAATTGCAGTTGTAAACCAAAAAGTAATTGATCTTAAAAAGTAAAAAATATTTATATGTTTGCGTAAATTCCTAAAGAAAAAATGTTGTTCGTTTTTGAAAAGAATAATTCCTTTGATAACGGCAGTAGAGTTTCTGCCGAAACGTCAGATAAGTACTTAGATTCTAGTTAGGATTTGCGTGTGTGTAGGCAAATTTTTTATTTTATTTAAAACCCACTAACGAACGAACAAAATTTATTCTTTGGGAATTTACTCACTGGGTTTTAACATAGTTTCGACAAAAAATATTTATTTTACACAAGACCAAGTTTTAAGTGTACTATTTATTTTCAGTTGTTGTATAAATATGTTTTGCGTTTATTTAGTTCAGTAGATATATTTGACTTTATGTAAAACCGCTTCAGTAATTTAATTTTAAATTTTATTAAAAGCACCGTTTTTAGCAATAAATTATTACTTTTTATTTTACCTGAACATAAATTTTAACTGTTTGTACTGCAAAAAATTATTGAACCGAAACTTTTTATTGAGTACCAAATTTTTTTATTTTAAAAACTAACCAAAAAAAATTTATTACAGAAATAAAAATTAATGCGGGAAAAAAACTGAAAAAAGACGGGTATTTTATTCGGATAATTTTGCAGATACCCTGTAATTGTAGATTAGTGGTTAGGCCATTATAGTTCAACTTCGGTTAAGTTTAGGATACTTAGGTGTGATTTAAATTTAGTTTGTGAATACAAATGCATATTACTACAACTACTGCGTGCCGGTGTCGAGGGCTGTGACATCTGGCGTACGTCTGACATCGGCCCAGGTCCACTGTGTTCGCTGGGTAGTGCCATTTGATTTGTCAAAAAAAAAGAGCGATAGGTCCTGTAAACCTGTGGAGTCTTTTTTTAAACCGAAGCACAGTGGCCTCCCGGGTCGAATTTTTGGCCAAAACAAAACAACAAAAAACGGTTGAAAAATTATTTAAGCATAAAGTTCATTCCTTTAGGATGACAAAAACATTGAAATTATTATTATTAACTTGTTTCAAAAATTACGCTAGAATATGCAAAATTGGAACGATAATCAGCAAAACAGGTTTTTTACACTGGTTATTTTTAATCATTTTAATTTTATCCATTAAGTTACCGATTTTTACGAACACAACTATGTTTTACGAGTTGTGAGCAAAGTTTTCAATTGAAGAATTTTTTTTTAAATAAAGTGCCATAACGTTAACTTTACCGCACTAGTCAAAAACAAATATCGTACACACGCAAATAAACGCAGATATTGTTTCTTTATTTTAAATCCTAAAATTCTGTAGTTTTACAAAGTATAAACCTCAAAGTGGAGGTTTGTGGAGAAGTTTTACTCCAACGTTATCAAAATTCATATTTTTTTTTAGTTTTCTACATTTAAAGTAAATTCCCTACTGTCCGTAAGTCCTTGACCTATTTTTTTTACCCTTCTCTACTAAATTCATTTTAGTCTTTCGTCACTGTATGAACCACTTCTGTAAAAAAACTCTGTGCAATTTTCTTAAAATATGGAAGAAAATAAAACAGCTTGAACTCAGAAAACAGAAAATTAAAACAAATCGTCGCTGAAGCGCGTAAAACAATATTTTTCTTTTTGTTTTTTTGCATTTCGAGGCCTATTGGATTGTTTACTTTAAGTTAATGCTTAATTTGCTTGCTTTAGGACCACTTCACATTAAGCCATTTTTGGCCAAAAATTCGCTCCGGAAGCCAACTGTGAGAAGGCATAAAACAACTTTAAAAATAATTATTGATGAAACTTACCTCAAACCATTAAAATTACGTTGGTATCGCTCTTTGGATTTGTTTGACAACAAATCAAATGGCACTCGTAAAGCTCCTTGCGAATGTTTTGTTGATTTTAACTTGTCTTTAAATATGAGTTTATTTTATTACTGTTGACGGAACATAAGTCATTGCCAAAGTGACTGCAAATGGGCCGCAACAGCAATCATGGCCTGGATAAATAAAAAAAGGTCCTTTATTTCATACTGTATCGTAATATACTCCATTACATTATTAGCTTCAGTCTGGGAAATGATACATTACATCACTAGTCTGGTAAATTAACTCAAAAAAATAAGATTAAAATAGTAATTGATTTCCCACTTACAGTATAAAATAAAACGTTGTACGATACACGACCGTGAAATGTTATTAAAGTACTCGTCTAGAAATTCCGGACTTAGCTCCTTCGTCGCCTTGTCCGTAAACATCTAAACTTGTACTTTAATACAGCATTTCCCGGGCTTGTAACGTAAATTACTATTTTGAGAACTGCCTGTAAAGAAAAACTTTGTTTGGTCTGTAAAAAATTATTACGTTTTCCTAATGTTTATGAGGTTTATGCAGATTTTAAAGTCATCACATAGGTATATTGATTATATTAACTCCCAATATAAACAGAAAAGCTGAAAAAGTATTCGTTGGGCATAAAAAACGTCCAAACTTAATGTGTAAGTTTGGTATCCCATGTACACGAATAGACTATAAATTAACCCCGAAATTAACATGTTTATTGGATTTGAGTTCAATTAACTTACTATTAGGTAATTAATTTGCATTTTGATTGTGCTGTTTATTTAATTGTATGCGTGGAGATTTATTGGATAATGCATACAACACTCATAAGTGTTTAAATCAAACATTTGTTTTCCTGTAATTTTTTAGAATAAAATATTCCTTGACAAAAAATTAGACACACTAAAATTATTGTACATCTAACCCGTATAAAAATTGCGATAGTTATCATGTTTTAAGTAGAGTATTAAAAAAAAAATCTTTGTTAGGCAATTCACGGTCTAATGTCTACTTTAACTAGAATTTTAACTCAAAATGTTTTATTCTGTTTTGTTTCTACAGACTTATTCAAATCCGTAGAAAATTATCTTAAATTCAAGGTCGTAAAAAAAATTATATAGACTCTTCTCAGTGGAGGGGGGGGGGTAAGCTGACTATTTAGTTTTTATTTTCCTCCATGTATGTCTAGAGTGCATTTCTTTCCTTTGATTTTTTTAATGTTATAGGTATTTTGGCAAGGTTTTTTAATGGTTGCAAAATAAAGAGACCAATCCAATAATTTATGTTTATGTAATAAACAGAGAGAGACTATGAGTAAAGTACATTTCCTCCCTTGGAGTGTAATGCATCAATCATGTTTTTAGGAGGGGTAAGATTTATAAATAAAAGATAAACTAAAAAAAATAAAGTTTTGAAAGTGAGTCGAATGAAACCTTCTTTTAAAGGTTTTTTAGTACCTTTACGGCACGTACAAATTTAGCATATGTGTCATTGAAATTTGCCATAGAAAAAAAATAACCGTTTTATACAGAATATTAATTTTTTTTTAACTGTTTTTACAAAAACGTTCTCCGGATTTTCAAAAAATTTATCGAACATTTACGCGCTTATAAAAGCAATTAATCCAAAAAGAGAAATCACTTGACACTTTTTCCTTAAATATTATACTCTGGGGTTAATGACACCCCTCGTAGGGGACTTTCGTCGACGTATCAAGGGCTTTTTTTTAATAATATAACGTCATTTTTCTGTTAGTTAAGTTGTTTTTGTAATCAATTTTTAGAAATATGTCAAAAATATATTAAAAGAAAAACACGTTTTTAAGGGGTATTGTGAAGGATTCGAAAAAGTGATATATTATGTAGATGTCCAACAAAATGTAAAGACATAATCGTCGCAAAACCAGTATTTCTTAAACCTACAGACCAAACCGAGCTCCATATTCCGTGGACATAATGTTAAATAACTATTTTGTTTTCTTTAACTTTTATATACCAGCATCCATGAAGGTCGAAAACTTGGATTTTTAATCCTATATAACCATGTTGGAATAAAATGGTTTCCGGCCCACGTTTTGTAAGGCAAAACAGCTAGTGCTAATGTCTTTAATGATATCTTTTAGTTACATTCCAACCAGATTATGGGGTTTCAGCGGTCATGTTCAAACCATCATGCATAGTATTATAGGCCGGCTTAAATGTCCTTGGCCGATAGGAGAAAGAGTGTTCTTGACATTAGCAGATGGCACTACTCTAACATATGATCTGTACCAGCCTCTGGATACAAGCTTTCCGGGTAAGTACAAAAATTACATGCTGGCAGGGTGAATTCCCACTGCATCAGTTAGATAAAATTAAATTTCTTTTTTTGCTCAACAGTAATTAACCCTTTAAACAGAGAAAAAAAATCAGTGAACTTTATTAAATGCAAAGGTATGTACTTGGCGAACCATAATAAAATACTGTCCTTATTTGGGCGGATTACTGTAAGATTTACCCTCTAATATAGATTAGATTATAATGGGGTGGTGTAGACACCTGTCCACCTCGACCTTCTTAGATCTATGGTTCCCTTTTCTTCTTCCCTGCTTTGCTAGAACTTGAAAGCAAGTTGCAGCCCCGTCCTTGTCATGAAACCCAAAAGCTTTGCCAGTGTGCCCTGTATATAACTTTCTGGCCGCAGACATTCTAGGTTCCCCAGTAAGGCCCTGGTTCTAACTAGGCCTTCACATTGACATAGGACATGTAATGAGGTTTCTTCCTCTTTCTTGCAGAAGCGGCATGTTGCATCTTCTACCAATCCCATTGCATACAAATGCTTATTGAGTTTGTAGTGACCTGTTAGGTGCCCCACTATTTGTCTGACAAGCTTCCTTTCCTTACTAAGAAGTGTTTCAGTCAGCTTTGGTGAACGTTCGTTAATGAACTGTTTTGCCTGTCTTTGTCTAGGCGTTTGCTCCCACAGACCGTTCGTCTCTTTGGTGAGCCACTCTTTAATAGATTGCTTGGCTCTGGCCTTAGCGATCCCACAAAATGGTTCAGGCCCTGTTAGCCTTGTCTGGCCAATTCATCGGCTTTTTCGTTTCCAGAGTGTCCCCGATGTCCTGGTACCCAGGCTAGTGTCACCCTTTTGGTGCTTGCCAGCCTATTTAGAGCAGTCCCAAACCAGTTTGGACGTCACTTGCTTCTAGAGCTTTAAGTGCAGCTTGACTGTCTGAATATATAACTACCGAATGAGAGTTTTGCTCTTCTCTTTGCACTTCTTCGGCACAGTGATGTATTGCCGCTACTTCAACTTGGAACACTGTGCAATCGTTTGTCAGGCTTATAGAGACTAAAGTCTCGTATTTTTGACCTTATATGCCAGCTCCTACATCCTCGTCGGTCTTGGAGACGTCTGTGTACCAGATGGATTCCGCTCCGAAAGGAGGACCTCCCTCCCAGTCGGCTCTAGCTGGAATTTTGACTTTGTATTCTTTTTCGAAATTGTACTTGCAGACCATTACGTTTCTCGGTAATCCCAGTATAGGATCTTTTTTGAGATCGTTTCAAGTATTTCATGCTCAGTTCCATGTGAACTGATAATGGGTGCTTGACTCCGCGTTACCCCGTAGACTACCTCTCGTGCTTCTGCCTGAATGAAGACATGAAGAGGTGCCAAATTCAGTAAAACTTCCAAAGCTGCCGTTGGGGTGGTCCTCATAGCACCTGTGCTGCTTAGGCAGGCTTGTCTTTGTATGCTATTCAGAAGTGCTATGGCCTCGGCCTGTTTGGTTCTTGTCCACCAAGCCACCGAACCATAGGTTATTATGAGCCTTACCACCTTTGTATATAACCATAAAGTCATCTTGGGATTTATCCCCCAGTTTTTGCCACACAATTTACTGCATCTGCCCAATGCAATCGATACTTTTTGGGCTGCCTTGAGGTTTCCATGTTAGCTTTTGGTCAAAGATGAACCTTAAATATTTCACCTAACCTCTAATATAACAGCTGTAACATTTTTTTTCGCAGCAAATAAGTAAGAATTTAAAACGAAAGTCCTGCTTTTTGACTAACCTCCTTAATTTATCCGACTTTTCAATGTCAACCTTGTTTTTAAATATTTGGAGCACATTGCTACACGTTACCTCATTTTGGACCCAAGAGGGAAAGGTAATTTTGAAAAAATTATTAATTTTTAAAATGAAGTTTTATTCAAACGTCGCTCAAAAGATCACCAATACCTCGAAAAAAAGATACCTCCTGAAGCGCTTCGGTAAACTACTCAATCCCTTAGATAAAAAAGTGACAAGATATCTGGTCCAACGAAAACTCCTTGGCAAATAATAACCAGTGTTTTACAAATAAAATCACAACAAAACAAAGGTGAGAAATATCGATTATTTTTCTATCCCTTTAAACGACGTTAGCACAATAGGGACAGATAATTCTGTCTCAACCACTTTAAGTCGTGATTGGCTTGTCGGTGGGAAAAGCTTTTTCGTGTTATTTATTTTAAAATTTTAGGATGGTTTAAGCAGTTTATAAGTCGTTTTAAAACCACATTTTGTCAAAAATCGTTTATAGTGTGTTTTTTTACCAGTAGGAGAATATTTCAGTGCATTTAAAGTGATAGTTTGGAACAAATTGTCCAATGTTTTGAAAACAAAGGGAGAGCAAGTGAAATCAGTCAGTGGCGATACATGCCGATAGGTACACAGAAAATTAAAAAAAAGTTTATGAAAGATACTTAGATTAGTAGATCCTTAAATTTAAATATCAAAAAACACGTTTTTCTTTTTGATGTAGTAGTTAATTCCCAATGCGTCAAATGAGATATTTTCGAACGTTTTTATAAGGTTTTTTTTTATAAAGACTATAAAATAAAGCATACTTTTGATAAAGTAGTTTATGCGCAAATAAGATATTTTCGAAGGTTTTTTTTTATAAAGACTATAAAATAAAGGTAGTAAAGTCCTTAAACCAACTTGCAAACAACAATAAAAGTTAATTCACATGTGTTCAGGTTTGTAAGAGTATTGATTTCCTACCTCTTATAAGAATATTAAGGTTGATTTATACTGCCGGCGTTGCCATCTGCGCTCGCCCTTCGAATTGATATTTAAATCTTTTTGTCTCTCCTAGGTGTCTCTATATACTCTAAGCATTGTTGACTTTTTTGTGTACTGAAGAAGTCAGTATAAGTAAGTTTCTGCTAATGACCAGAAAAAATAACAAAATTAACAAACACAATTACATAATTTTTAGCTAGTAGGTAATATTATATTTTTTTTTTCGTGACGTGCCAAGTGCTATGAGCTGTGTTTGTTTGTTTTAATGTTTGGCATAATTTTATTGTGTTGAAAATTGAAATTTCTATAAATCATATACAAACAAAAGCTCAAATTGGCAAAATCATTTTTTGCACGTTTTTTTCAATTATTTTGCAGATTTCATATTATATTAAAATTTTAATAATATAATCCATGTGTAAATTTATATTTAAGTAGGTACGTCACTAGTCTGTTTACTGTAAACAACACAAAGGTAAACATTGTTCCATATAATAATATAAGCAAAGTCTCCGCAACTGTCAGGTATCTTGTCTTTTTTTAATCTAAGACTCAATCCCGATAGTAATAAATCACTTTTTCTACAACTAGATAGCCTTGGAAAATAAGGTTTATGTACGAGCGTGCGGTAAAGTACACTTTACCGCACTCGTTTTGGTTCGGAAAGTTGTCCTTTGACGCACTGAGTGCTTTTAAGTTACTTTACCAACTCACGTGTCGTAAACTGCACTTTACCGCACTGTTTTGTATGGGGAAGGTTGTACTTAACCGTACACTGTACGATAAAGTTAACATTATGGCACAACAAATTAAATAATTTCAACTGTCGTCGCGTGCGGTAAAGTATCACTTTCCGCACGTGTTAGGTATGTAACTATTTTCACACCCTTCGCTAATTAGTTTTCTATTATAGGTGCAATTTGTACGGCTTATTCGTTAGAAAAGCTGTCTTAACGACTTGCTTGACATGTGTATCTCGCCTACGGCTCAGCCCAAACAGTCTTTCTCGTGTGGAAAAAGTCGTTTTCCAAATTTGTGGTTTAAAATACTATTTTATCGGGTTTATTTAAATTAAAAAATCTAATTGACATTACATTTTACTAACACTAAATTACTCAAGCATACAATATCATTTTTGCATGCATGCAATTCTGATTGACGGTAATTTACAAGTACTTACTTAAAGCAGTCATTGCAAGTTTCATAAGTAGATACTTATCTATGGGTCAGGATGCAGTTCGTAGGTAGAAAATTGTTTAAGAAGACATAGTTTGTAAGGTTGTAGAAATAATGGGACTGATATAATAACATATATTTTTTAAAAATGTTTGGTGTAGGCTTCTAACCAAACCAATAGATAGAATTTCATCAAGATCGGTTCACGAAAACAAAATCTATTTGAAGCAAAAAACTGCAGGCAAATCGGGTATTCAAATGGAAGGGTTTGAGGGGTACGAGGAGAGGGTAAAAGGAGCATGGTGGGATAGGAGGGGGAGGGGTCGAAGGAGGAAGCACCAATTTTAAACACGCGAACGAAGTCGCGTGCAATAGTTAATGTGATTGTAAAATTTGCCACAAAAGTCTTCTTGTGGATCCAAATGCAAATAGCACACTTTAATAGCTGCCTTATTTGCTGCCTACAGTAAAAATTTAAGCATTCAGTACAAAAATCTTACTTTATTGTAAGCTGATGCAGGCTTACATTAAAAAAAATGTTTGCCCTCATAACACTGTTACAGACTTTTAAATTTCCCATACTCTCATAGACGTAAATTATTATAATTATAAAAACTTTTGAACAAAAAAATTAACTGACTTCAAAAAATGCCCTAAAAAGTATAAAAAATAATAATTTTTATTTGCATATAAAATCCAACTTTTTTGAAGTTGGGGGCCTACTTACCATATTGTATTGGACTACTTATATAGTAAAAAAATTTGATTTTATATACAAATAAAAAACCTCCATTAACCTAGCGACTCCACCTCAAGAAAATCAAAATTACCATACTTATGTGCTAATTTCGTCCATGATCAGAAAATTAAGTACGCGTCTGGTTTCCGACAAAATCGAAAATGAAAGTGGGTTAGCTAGGTTAATATTAACTTAGCAACCTCACCAGGAAATATGGCGCCAAACTAAAAATTATTGGTTTTAAAATTATGTGATGATTCTTACACATATTCATGGAAGACATAATTTTTTAATAATATATTTTTAAAAAACAAAAGATCAAAAGATCTTGGGTGGAAATAACGAAAATTCAAACTTGGATGAGTATCCCACAAGGAACACACAAAAGATCAAAGCGAAAAGAGAAATGATTAAACGATGTTTCGCCCTGGGTAACCAGCGTGGGCTCATCAGTAGTTTCACTGGTCATCCTCCACTATACATCATTAAACACCATCATACACTTAGATTTCCAACCTTGAACCACTCACAAATAGGCATCGTTCCGCACTGGTACTTACTTATCCAAGTTACCTGATACGAATTCGTCCTGGCGTGTTAATATTTCCAGTAGGATTATGCTCCTAAGGCAATTAAAACAAAGAAGAAGTTAAAAAACCTCCAAATCAGTTACTTCAACCGAAAAGAAACTAGTTTTTAGTTTCTTTTCGGTTGAAGTAACTGATTTGGAGGTTTTTTAATATATTTTTACTTTGGAATCATACTTCAAATTCCGAATGCTAGGTTATTACAAATGATGTAATGTAATATCCTTTTTATGGATATTCTCCGAAACCAGACAAGTACAAAATTTTCTGATCATGGACGAAATTAGCACATAATTTGCAGATAATACTGGTTTTTGAAATTTGTAAATTCCGTGATACCTAAAAATGTGGGGTCGCTAAGTTAATATTAACCTAACTACACCGTCCTTTTTTTAAACATAATTTAAAATGAAAAATTCAACTTTTTTCTTATATATTCATAGAGCACATAGTTAGCACATAATTTTAAAACCAAACATTTTTAGTTTGGCGCCATATTTCGTGGTGGGGTTGCTAAGTTAATATTAAACTAGCTACCCCATTTTCTGTTTTGATTTTTTCAGAAAACAGGAGCACAAAATTTTTTGATTGGGGACGAAATTAGCACATAATTATGGCATAACTAAATTTTGATTTTCTTGGGGTGGGATCGCTAGGTTATTGGAAGTAAATTAAAATTATTTTATTTTATACTTTTTAGTGTACATTTTGAAATTCGGTTTAATTTTTTGTTAAAAATTTTTGTTCTGTGTTCTTAAAAATACCTGCCTCTTAGGTGTCTTCAATATATAGGTACCACTCTTATATTTAGATTTTTTTTGTCGTAAAAGTGCCGAGAAAAATAGAAATAATTATGCAGGAAATTAAATTCCTTACCTGGTGTGGATTTTTAGGCTTTTCCAATGATTATTTAGTATTGCCGTGGAAGTGGTAGGGGAAGTAAGTTTTTGAATAAAACGGTGCCAAATCGGAGCTCTCATAAATTATAAGAATGGATGGAACCTTCCTGAATTAAATATGAAAAATTGGTGCTAGAAGGCTCGGATAGTCCATCATATAATCAATTATTTTATGTTGAAAGGAAATTAAAATATCTCGAAAACTGTAGCTTTGAAAGATTTGAACCTTATAACAAAATGTTTGGGTAATATTTACAAAAACGAAAATCTGAAAACCGCATATCAATAGCAGCTTTACTTCTAAAATTATGATTTTTTGTATATATTTTAACGCTTTTTCAAATAAGTGGGAAACTAAAGCTTCCACGAATTTGGACTTTATAACAAAATTTGTAGTCCATATTCATGGAAACTTAAATCTGAAAACCGTATATCGCTACTTGCTTTTGTTCCAAAGTTACAATTTTTTTAAATATTTTATCCCCCTTTTCCCCCCTTCAACCCCCCACCACCCTACCCAAAACATCAGTTCATGGTCAGCCGATAGAGGATTTTTGTACCAAATTTCGTTAAAATCGATTAAGGCGTTCTTGAGTTATGTGTATACAGCAGACCGACAGACAACTTTTTTTTTCGTCGATTAAGGTGTTTTGGAACCTTAGTAACTCATGGTGGACTAAAAATATATTAAAATCGGTTAAGCCGTGTAAAAGTTATGCTAGAAATCAATCCCTTCTCGGGGTGCAATGGGCCCGAAAAAGTGGTCTAGTTATTTTTGAAGTCTACACGCTGACTTCAAAAATAACGTTGATTTGGTTTTGTCTTTTTAAAACACCTAATCATAAAATCACTCTAACGACTTTTGAATATTTTCGTGAAATTGGAGGGGGAAGTATATTTTTAACTAAAAACTAAACTAAAAAAGGGCTCGTGAGTCGAATAAAAAAAAATAAATGAAAATTGCTTGATCCGTTTAAAAGTTTTGCTAGAAGAAAAACCCTTTTCGCGGTGCAATGGGCCGGAAAAAGTGGCCAGGTATCCAATTTGTTTAGAGGGAAGAGCCGAAATGTGACAGGTAGTTACCGTTGAATGGTTCTTAAACTCTCACTGTGCAAAATTTAGTACGAGTACGGTTTTTTTATTGTCCCAGTGGCAAAAATCACAGTTTTTATAAATTCCCTTTGAAATATGTACTTTTTGCTAACTGTGCTGCAAGTTTTAATTTTCCGTGGAGCAGGATTAAAATTATGCACTCGACTAAAAATATCCGTTAAAGCCATTCACTCAATTTAAAAAAAAAGAAGATAGTATCTAAATCAAACATTTATTGACAGGTTCTTATCTGATTAATGAATTTAATGCATATTAGATTTTTTATTTACAATAAGTTGATCGATGTCTGAAACTAGTATTAATTTTATGTAAAAATATGTTGAAAGTAGTAGGTAGGTACAGTTTAAATAATGTACTCTTTTAACTGCTTTCTCCTAAGTACTTAAAATACTTATTAAGTTATTGAAATATTGATAATTTGACGTTAGTAAAACAAGATTTGATTATTTAAAATATCATCTTTCATTAATAGTAAAAAATGTTCATTTCGTTTTTTAAATCTAGTTCAGGGCAATAAAGTCAAAATTTAGAAATCTTATTTGTCGTCTTGTAAATTTTGTAATTAAATATTTTGTTTGTTAATTTAAATTAAAATCCAAGATAGCAAACACATTTTATAGAGTCGAAACTACTTTTTTTGGTTTTTTGCCACTAAGTTAAGGATTTTATTTTAATATAAGCAGAATTTTTTTTTTACGTTTTTTGGGATATATTTAGAAATAAGTGGTTAAATTGTCTAAATTATCCTAAAAACATGTCATGAATACGCCGCGTAGTACTTTTGAATGGTGTTGACCAAAATTGCTTGCTTAAAATTAAACTAAAATCATCTTAACAATCACTAATGTTAATAGCGCTGCAGGTAAAATTTTATTACAATTTAAGCAGAAAACTTTTCAAAAATTTTGTTGTTTCTGAAATATTTAGAAAAAAAATAATAGTAAATATTAAAATCAAATTAAATAAAAATTTTTATTGATGTTAATAGCACTTACACAAGTCAGATTACAATAAAATTCGTGTTAAAATAGCAAAGTGGATTTAAGTTCCATTCTAATAAAGAAGGTAATATAATAAAGTTAAATAATAAAAACACTTACATATCTATAAACAAAAATGTTAAAAACAAACACAGAGAGCGTGTTGAATTAATATGATAAAATATCAGCACAAAAATAAAAACTAAAAAACAAAGCGGTTTTAAAAGAGCCGTATTATAACAACAAGTTTCCATCGAAAACATTAAGAAGAAGTTAATAAAATATCTACTATCCAATAATAATATTGCAAAGTCTGCAGTCAAAAAGTCATTGACATCATAAAATGCCTTATATACTATTAAATATATTTTTAAAACACATTTAAATGCCTTGTAATCAAGATTTATAACTCTGTTTGGAAGTTGATTATAAAACTTAATACTTATCTGTTTCATTTTTTGCAACAGACACAGCAGAATATATTGTGATGGAAGAGTTAAAATATTTAGCTTTTTAAAAGCACCACGAGTCATCCTTGTAACCCAGATTATCCAAAATTCTGACAGCTCTTCTTTGAATCCTCAAAACCTATGATTTATGCTTGGAATGTCCCCAAGTGATACGTGCATCCGTGACAAGCATCTCAAAGGATATGTATTTTTAGATAAAACAGTGACCAGGCTATTTGTGTGATGTTCCCATGTAAGTCTTGTATCCAAGTTGACCCCCAAATACCTTACAAAAGAATTGAGATGTGTGTTTGGAAAATTTTGCGTTGCTCTTAAAGAAAAAATCATGTGTTTCGTCTTTAATTCATTTAGACTAAGTTGGTTGTAGTTAAACCAGGCTTTTAAATAATTTAAGGTATTGGTGGCCAAGCTGGATAGTTCTCTAATGCAAATTTGATACTGCACTGGTGTTGTATCATCTGCGTAAAGCACAATTTTATTTATTGGACGTGCTTTGTTAACGTCATTCACGTAAATCAAAAATAGTACTGGTCCTACTACAGAACCTTGAGGAACTCCATGTTTAACCGAAAGTTTTTCTGACTCATAGCCAGCTGATGACACAAACTGTACCCGCTCGTCCAAACCCTAGTAGATCTCAAAGTCCAGTAGCCATGCCAAATGTAACATTTCTGTAGTAGTAAAAATATATTGGACAAATAAAAAGAACCTGTTTGCGTTTTATTACAGATGACGTTTCAGTAGCGATCTGCCCAGGGATTTGCAACACGTCAGAGAGTGTTTACATAAGAACCTTTGTCCACTGGGCACAGTGCCATGGGTACCGATGTGCGGTGCTCAACCACGTAGGTGCCCTAAGAAACGTCCCCGTCACTGCTCCCAGGATTTTTAGTTATGGTAAACCATTTCCTTTTTTATGTTAAAAACTTTAATTTTTTCCAGAAATCAAAAGAAAGTATCGTGATTTTTTTGCTTATATTATATTTTAGGGCCCTAAAATTACGAAAACTTACAATTATTTCCACTACTTTTCTCATTTTTTCTTTAACAATGTGACTGCGAAAAAGTCGGGAATTTCGTAAAATCTCCTAAAAATTTTGTTAATTTTTTCTATATTTAATAAACCTGAAAAAAGATAATAATAATATTATTATATATTTTAAGACATCACACTTGAAAAATTTGACCTTGAAAAATTTGACCTTGAAAAATTAAAGAGGTTTGCCATTACCCACCCCACGCATAAAAGGCTGCCTTAACTAAAACAAACACGTGAGAAGTTTTAAGATGCGGCTGCACATAGTGAAATATTTTCCTACGATTTTCAAGACAAGAAAGCGCATTTTCAAGCTATGAGAAGGAACATTATATTTTTGTGTTGTTTTGATATATTTTTTTAGTTTTTTAAAACAAAACTTCAAAAACACTCTTTTTTCCGAAGGCTATATATCTTTCAGCTTAATAATATTACGATCCACCTGTCACCTGTTTTTTTCCACACAATACCAAAATGCAGCGATACGTAATTTCGAGTTGCCATCCAAAATTTACATTACGGATTTTTAGAAGCTCACAAAAAATAAAATTGTAAAATTAAAATTATTATAATGACACAAAGACATTTAAAAAATATAGTATGTTTTTTAAGAAAAAAAAAACGAACTTGGTGTTATATATCTCAAAAACTACAAACAGCTCAAAACAATAGTTTTAGTGGAAAACATCTAAAACTTGCTATAATTTTTCCGCTCTTTTTTCTTCTTCAAACTTGGATCCCTTGAAAAAACTTTTGTTGGGTGATATCACACTGCACAAAAACCTTCAGACCTCCAATTTAAAAAAGAACTTATTTTTTTACCTAAATGTAATTTTCCGCAAACTATGGGGTTATTACTTGGACCAATTTTCAAATATACTGTCAGAAAAATTCTGGATATTTTAGCCAATTCAGCCAATTTGTCTGTTTTTTAGGATGCACCAATGACTACCATGCGATGCTTACCAATCTTATGACCAGACATCCTGGCACAAAACTTGTCTGTGTCGGTTTTAGCCTCGGCGGAAACATAGTCACCAAATATTTGGGAGAAACCCAAAAGGCGAAACATCCAAATATTATGGGAGGAATTTCAATATGTCAGGGTTATAACGCAATAGAGTAAGTCTTTTTGTTGGAAATTGGGTGGGGAGGAATTTTAATGTCAGGGATCGTCTTAAACACACCGTCCTTTAATAAAGTATAAGTTTGACAAAAGGTCCTAAACCTAAAATTAAAATCGTACCTGCTTCTTAAGCCGCGTTTTTGACATATGTATATAACATTTTGGATCTTGTCTAGAGATCCTAATTGGTGTACCTTTTTTGACAAAAAAATTGTAAAATTGTAATGAAGTTTTTAAAGCTGATAGAAAAAAACTTTAACTTCAGATTTTATATCTATAATTTTATTATATAAATCGCCTTAACAACAAAAGAAAGAGAAGTTGAAAGCTTTAAACTATACCTAATGGAAAATTTTGACAGTATATACTTAGTGCCTATGTGACGAAAAATCTAGAACTGCTTTCAGCAAGTTATGTCCGTATCTGACATCACTTATTGAATTTAATTTATATTTATTCCAAAGTTTTAGAAATTCGCGGTGCAAAGCCAATGAAAGTTACTCCCCAGATGTTTTGGGAAACGTTAGCAATTAAACATGAATGAACCTTTTATTTCAGAGATTCAGAATAGTTAGTAATTGCTTCTCCTCTAAAGTAAATAGCAGCATTGATGATTTAAAACTTAATGTTGAATACTTGAGATCTGTATGCTATGTTTTCATGGATATTGAATTCGTTTTCAATATGTTTTGAAAACTTTTTTTTCATGAGTTTTCATGACAGGTTTTCAAATCGATTTTGAATCGATTTAAAAACGGTTTTCAAATTTTGATATTTGGTAGCTGACATATGTCATAGTTGTGAAATATTAATTTTTGAGTTTTGGTCCTTTTTTTTAAATGTATTTTATTCATTTTTTCTAATTTTAATTACTACTCTCTTTGCAAGTGGAAGTGAAGAAAGAAATGCTGGACTGGCATATGTGCATAGCACATACACTTTCAAGCCAAATATTTATTTGATTTTCCATAATTAATTTTTTTAAAATCTTTAAAAAACAAATCTTTAGTTATTTAAGTAAGGTTATGTTATTAATCTTCTTTTTTCTATACACTCCACCAAATTTTAGAATGCCGGTTCCACAGTTTCACTTCTATCTCTCTCTCTCTCTCTCTCTCTCTCTCTCTCTCTCTCTCTCTCTCTCTCTCTCTCTCTCTCTCTCTCTCTCTCTCTCTCTCTCTCTCTCTCAAAAAGAGTGAGAGCAATAAAATATAATTTGGTGGCTGTCTGATAATCCGACGCAATACGCATGTGTAAACTCAATCCCCGTTTTCATGGAAAATCGGTAATTCGATCTCAATATGATCTTGATCCAACCCTAAAAATTTTCAGGGTCGGATCTAGATTGAAATCGATTTGAATACTGGAAAAACAGGCGTTTTCATGGACGGTATCGGATTGAAATCGTTTTCAGAACGAACTCAATTCCCATGAAAACGTAGCAGTACTTAGAGATACCGATGTATCCAAAAGTCCAAAGATGCACTGTATTATAAATCTAAATCATTTAACTGATACCGTGGAAAATCTTAAGACTGGTTTAGGTTCAGGGGCGGAGCAGGCAGGGGAATCTGTGCACCGCAAATTTCTAAAAGCTTGGAATAAATATAAATTAAATTCAATCAGTGATGTCAGATATGGACACAATTTGCTGAAAGCAGTTCTAGATTTTTCGTCAAATAGGCTCTAAGTATAATATAATTTTCTATTAGGTATATTTAGTTTAAAACTTTAAACTTTTGTTGTTAAGGTGATATATACAGGGTGTTCATTTTAAAACTTCCCAGCCACGATTCACACATGTAGAGTCTGAGTTTACCCCTTCGAGGGGTAAACGTTACCCCTATATTCTTTAATAGGGAAAGTCAAGTCGAGAACGAATCCATAGATTTTCAAAATTTTTACACGGTTTCTTTCCCTATTCAAAATTTAGGGGTGAAGTTTACACCTCGTAGGGGGTGCGTGCTACAAAATAATCAAAATGTCACCTCGAACAAAAAATCGGTCCGCGGATTTCTTCAAAATCAGACTCTAAAAACGATCTTGGGTGGGAAGTTTTCAAATGAACACCATGTATAATAAAATTATGGATATTAAATCTGAAATTAAACTTTTTCTATCGGATTTAAGAACTTCATTAAAATTTTAGAATTTTTTTGTTTGCTTTGAGTTTTTTTAGAACTTTTTGTCAAACTTATACCTTATTAAAGGACGGTATGTAGTGTAAGTTTTCATTCGTTACAAATAGTGAATTTTAATCCCAGCCCAAAAAAACTTGCAACTCGACCGTTATGTCAGCAGCTATTAATGCTATTGCGCTTACTTTTTCCCTTTTTCCTTATTTTCGGAGTCCTTTTTTCGTGTTTTTATACTCGCAGGGCTTGTACGGACCGGAAAAAGTAATTTCTTATATTGTGCAAATTTCAGGAAATTATCTTGAGCAAATTTCACGAAATTTAACACAAGTCGGACAAAGTCAGGGAAAATCTGGAATGCTATGTGAAAAACATTGAAGTACCTAAAGTGTACAGCAAAAAAAGTATTGATTTTTTTAATGAAATAAGTAAATTAAGAAATTAACAAAAAATATTTTGCGGTCGTTTTTTGTTATAACCAATGACTGCCAGGCAAAAGTCAGGGAATTCAAAACTTATTTTGATAGAAACGCTGACTCAATTTTCTGTTTTTAGCGGTACCAAGTGGCTCCTCAACTGGCAAAATTTCCGCCGATTTTATCTCTACGTCATGACTGAAAATATGAAAAATCTAATTCTACGTCATAGCAAAATTCTGCTGTCTGAAGAGGTGAAGCAGAGACACAATCTGTCAGAAAATGATATAATTTCGGCGGCTACGTTGCCGGAGCTTGATGAAGCTTATACGAGGAAGGTTCATGGGTTTGGAAGCATTACTGAGCTTTATACGTAAGTTAAAATAGCAGGGTTCGTACGGAACTGGAAAACCGGGAGAAGTTAGGGAATTGGTCATCACGTGTAAAAGTAAAAAAAAAGCAAAAATGAGGGAAAATCCGGAACGCCTTCATGAAAAAATTAAAAAAAAGTGCCAAGAGTTTTGCGATTGTTTTTTGTTATAAAAAATGATGTTCCACAAACCGTCAGGAAAAAATGGGAAATGTACCTTAGTCGTCTGGCTTAGGTCCCCAATTGTTGATTTTGTGCAGAAAGTATGAAATTTGGCACACTTATTCTTTAGACAATTCCTTAAAATTTTGGTCGAGGAAATCGATGATCGGATGTATTGGAGCCAAGATGGCGGCGATTTTTTCAAAATGGACGTCTATTTTTAAAAAAAATTGCAGGTTCGTCATCAAAACAAGATTATAATCGAATTCATATAATTCGATAGAGAAGAATTGAAAAAAAAAGTTACATTGACGTATGACCTTTATAGTCCTTGAAAAGTGACATTTTATTTTAAAAAAATGCATTTTGAGAATTTTTTTTGGATAATTTTTCATAATTCAATAAGCAGTGACAGGTCTTTTGTTTTAATTTTGTAATTTAGCAAGAACATCAAAATAACTTTTCTAATAGACTTTTTGGTTACAGAGTAATTGGTTTAGTTATACCAGGCCAGTCAAAGTAAGATTTTTAAAAATAGCTAGTTTTTAGTTTTAGTTTTTGAGGAAAAAATGTCAAATTTAGCACGATTATTACAATTGTCAAGGTCAACTGATACTCTAAAAAATTTTTGGATAGGTTTAAATTTGATAAAAGTTCATATTTTTTTAATAGCTTAGATAAAACATGCATATTTAATAAAATAATCGATTATGTATAGCTGAGGTATGTAAATTTTTATAAAAATAAATTTAGTTTGATATGATCCTGGGTCGCCTAATTTTTTTTTTGAGTATGTAAAAAAAACGGGGTTTTCAACGTTTTCTTCAATTCTTCCTAGCGACCAAAAATTTGGCTAGATATACACGTTGATGACTTCTGATGAATTAGAAGGCCTCAACAAATCGATTCAGATACAAAATTCCAAATTCTATCGGGCCGTTTTTACGCTATAGGCCAGTAAAATTGACCTAACATGTGTTTAGTCGCCCCGAATAGGTACTCTTATGTACCCTATTGTTCATTTCTTGCGGAAAGCACTAAATTTGGTACGCTTAATTTTTTAACAATTTTTTAGGATCGTGGTCAAGAAAATTTATGATCGGATTTACAGAAACCAAGTTGGCGGCGAATTCTTCAAAATGGCGGTCTTAAATCGAAAGTTACTTATCAAAAAGAAATTATGCTTGAATCTATAGAACTTAATGAAGATAAATTTGACAATACTAGTTAAATTGACATGCACCTTTGATGACCTTGAAAAATGTCATTTTACGTTAAAAAAAAATACTTTTCCAGAGCCTTTTTTTAAAATGTTTTATAATTTTGAAAACGGCGACAGGTCTTGTTATTTGATTTGCATTTGTTACGATTACTAGATAGTTTTTATATCTATATAGTTAGGGCAATAAATACTTCAACTTACATGTATTAGAGTCTATATTTTTATAAAAGCACTATAACTTAAACTTAAAAGGCACTATAACTTTTTTTTATTATTTATGGAAACATAACAAAACATCCAGTGGGTGCCTAACATAATCTTAATAAATTTAATTAAAAAATATTTTATGAGATTTAATATATATTAAGATGTTTCTATGGCACCTCGTCCGCAGCGCCACCTATCCAAAAAAAATTTAGTTCGTAACAAATTTGAAAATTATACTTTAAAAAGTAAAAAAAAACAGATGATAATGTGGCTTTTAAAAAAAATTTTACTAAACCAATCACCCCGAAAGCAAAAAGTCATTTAGGAGAGATGTGTTGATGTCATGTTAAAATTATGAAAGAAGACCTGTCGCCGTTTTCAGAATTATAAAACATTTTAAAAAAAGGCTCTGGAACTTACTCTGGAAAAGTATTTTTTAAGGTAAAATTAAAATGATTTTTCAAGGTCATCGAAGGTGCACGTCAATTTAACTAGTATTGTCAAATTTCTCTTCATTAAGTTCTATCGATTCAAGCATATTTTTTTTTGATAAGTAACTTTCGATTTAAGAGCGCCATTTTGAAGAATTCGCCGCCAACATGGTTTCTGTACATCCGATCATAAATTGTCTTGACCACTTCCTTAAAAAATTGTTAAAAAAGTAAGCGTACCAAATTTGGTGCTTTCCGCAAGAAATGAACAATAGGGTACATAAGAATACCTATTCGGGGCGACTAAACACATGTTAGGTCAACTTTACTGGTCTATAGCGTAAAAACGACCCGATAGAATTTGGAATTTCGTATCTGAATCGATTTGTTGAGGCCTTCTAATTCATCAGAAGTCATCAACGTGTATATCCAGCCAAATTTTTGGTCGCTAGGAAGAATTGAAGAAAACGTTGATTAACCCAATTTTTGACATACTTAAAAAAAAATTTTGGCGACCAATGACCATATCAAACTAAAATTATTTTTATAAAAATTTACATACTTCAGCTATACATAATCGATTATATTATTAAATATGCACGTCTTTTCTAAGCTATTAAAAAAATATGAACTTTTATCAAATTTAAAATCGGAACGTCGTCCGCAGCGCCACCTATCCAAAATTTTTTTAGAATATCAGTTGATCTTTACAATTGTAATAATCGTACCAAATTTGACATTTTTTCCTTAAAAAATAAAAAAGATACGGATGATAATGTAGCTTTTTAAAAAAATCTTACTTTTATCGGGCATATAACTAAACCAGCAGCGTCCGCAGCGCCACCTATCCAAAAAAAATTTAGTTGATAAGGTAGCATTAACAGTTCGTAACAAATTTGAAAATTCTACTTTAAAAAGTAAAAAAAAAACAGATGATAATGTGGCTTTTTAAAAAAATCTTACTAAACCAATCACCCTGAAAGCAAAAAGTCATTTAGGAGAGATGTGTTCATGTCATGTTAAAATTATGAAAGAAGACCTGTCGCCGTTTTCAGAATTATAAAACATTTTAAACAAAGGCTCTGGAACTTACTCTGGAAAAGTATTTTTTAAGGTAAAATGACATTTTTCAAGGTCATCGAAGGTGCACGTCAATTTAACTAGTATTGTCAAATTTCTCTTCATTAAGTTCTATCGATTCAAGCATATTTTTTTTTGATAAGTAACTTTCGATTTAAGAGCGCCATTTTGAAGAATTCGCCGCCAACATGGTTTCTGTACATCCGATCATAAATTTTCTTGACCACTTCCTTAAAAAATTGTTAAAAAAGTAAGCGTACCAAATTTGGTGCTTTCCGCAAGAAATGAACAATAGGGTACATAAGAATACCTATTCGGGGCGACTAAACACATGTTAGGTCAACTTTACTGGTCTATAGCGTAAAAACGACCCGATAGAATTTGGAATTTCGTATCTGAATCGATTTGTTGAGGCCTTCTAATTCATCAGAAGTCATCAACGTGTATATCCAGCCAAATTTTTGGTCGCTAGGAAGAATTGAAGAAAACGTTGAAAAACCCAATTTTTGACATACTTAAAAAAAAAATTTTGGCGACCAATGACCATATCAAACTAAAATTATTTTTATAAAAATTTACATACTTCAGCTATACATAATCGATTATATTATTAAATATGCACGTCTTTTCTAAGCTATTAAAAAAATATGAACTTTTATCAAATTTAAAATCGGAAATTTAGGTGCCACGTCGTCCGCAGAGCCACCTATCGTATTTTTTTTAGAATATCAGTTGATCTTTACAATTGTAAGAATCGTACCAAATTTGACATTTTTTCCTTAAAAAATAAAAAAGATACGGATGATAATGTAGCTTTTTAAAAAAATCTTACTTTTATCGGGCATATAACTAAACCAATCACCCTGTAACCAATTAGAAAAGTTAGTTTGATGTTCTTTCTAAATCAGAAAATTACAACAAAAGACCTGTCGCGGCTTATTAAATTATGAAAACTTATCCAAAAAAAAATTATCAAAATGCATTTTTTTAAAATAAAATGTCACTTTTTAAGAACGATAAACGTCATACGTCAATATAACCATTTTTTTTGAATTCCTCTCTATCGAATTAAATGGATTCGAGTATAATTTTATTTTGATGGCGAACCTACAATTTAAAAAAGATAGACCAAAATTTTAAAGAATTGTCTAAAGAATAAGTGTGCCAAATTTCATGCTTTCTGCACAAAATGACTTGCGACTTAAGCCGGACGACATCTACCTCTGTAGTACTGTACTCTCAATAGAAGATAATGGGTGCCTAATTTGTTCTTGTTTGGCAATACAAAAGTAAAATATTTTTTTAGCTGGGCATCGAGTATCAACTACCTCAATACTATAGAGCATCCAATCATATTTATCAATGCCAAAGATGATCCAATCGTACCTGATCCCCTCTTAGATCCTGTTAGATTGACAGCATGTAAGTATAAAAATTTTATTTGATTTAGTAAAATTGAAATTATGTCGATGGTTTTTTTTAAACTGTAAAATACTTAAAAATAATGTTACATTCCCCGGACGATACGCCAGAGTTTGGTTGTAATCATATAACTATGAGATACTATAAAGGCCCTGCCCGTGTATTTCCCTATGATAAAAAGCGTCGCGGAAACCCCTGCGAAATACCAAGTTGGCCGTTGCTAATGGATTAAAGACGGGCTCCAATGCGCATGCGTCAGCTGGAAGTGCGCTGAATGAGAAATGAGGTGATTCGACGTTACAAACTCGCGCAGGCTTAGAGGGAGCCGTCTTTAACCCATTGGCCAAGTCATGGCAATCTATATTTTGACCGTTGCCGCGACGATTTCCTCGCATCCTGGGCTTTTATATATCTAATAGTTATATGGTTGTAATAGTCACTAATTAATAGGATAATTACAAATTTTTCGAGAACACGACGGGAACCGTGCGCGGGCTGTCATTCAAAGAGGCGGATGCATGTTGCATGCTTGTTAGCTGATCTTTCCCTTTTTGGCTACCAGGGATATTTACAAAGTATATAAATTAACACAATACATTACAAATCTATCCGCACTAAATCACTACACTATACAGTTTAAAACAGCTTAAACTAAAATTTCCCAATACACTGACTATGTAGTCTATTTCTAGGCAAAACTTTTTCACTTTGGCTTTAACTCGGCTACCGCGACACACTATGTCTTCCTGGACCTTCACATATTTTCTTGGGAATTTTGCAATTCCTCTTGCCAAGATATAATGGCAGAACTTCCCATAAGGTCCGGAGATAAGCAAGTAGCGGGTGCTTGTGTATTTGTTTGGCTTTCTAACAGTGAAGAGTTTTCTACAACCTGAAGTTCCTGTTTTTGGCCCTTTCATCCATGCATGCCTCCTTATTATGTTTCTTCTGACCCTGTCAATGTTTGGTTAACAAGTCGTTTAGCAATCTGGTTTGTGTGACGTTTCCAAAATTCACCATTGTTCATGTTGCATAAGTAGACTGTTCTACATGCGTTTGCCAATAGTTGCTTGACCCCAGTTTTTTTTCTTTCTTATCCTGTAGTTTCTATATATATGTTTTCATATGCTTTTATATTAGGAATTTTGTCCTTTGAAGCTGGTTTTATTACATCTGATAAGCATCTGGTTTTTTTACCGAACATTAGTTCAGTTGGATGATGTTTAGTGCTACAATGAGGGGTGCTTCTGTAGTTCAGAACGAATCGAGGCACCAACACTTCTAAACAAACTATTTTTTAAATGTCTTCACAGCATCAGTACATGTTTTATACAGTTTTTTTGTAAGAATAATTTAGTTTCTTCCGAGCTAAAACTCGTTCCGTTCTCTGAAACATTTACTATATGATCTGAATCTGTTACAATTAAAAAATTCTTGCCTCGTAACTAAATAATCAAACTGTATTCTTTGGTATGGGTAATGTGCAACAGGTCAGCTGGTCAGAACAGTTCTTTTGAGGTGCTTGGTTTGTTTTAGAGCATGGTAAATAAGACTGAACTTTTATTTCCATTCCAGACCTAGCCATTAGATGACTTTTTACAATACCCAAGTGACTTGTATGACAATGGCTGGCCTTTCCGCAACTTTGGTATCTGGGCCATTTTATTATCTCTGGGCCAGCCTGTTTTTGTTGAAAGAAAATTTATGTATTTTTCAGGGTCTTCTTCTCCAACATCAGGTGGACATTTGTTGTGTTTTTCTGGCAACCTAGATAAACAATCTGCCATAAAATTTGTTTTGCCTGAAATATGTTCTAGCTTGTAGTCGAAACCAGGTATAAATAATTATCAACGCTGTAGTTGACCTCTTCTTCATATGGGAACTCTTTTTCCCAGTATAGGATCACATCTTATTATGAATTTATACCCAGTTAAGTACTGTTGGAAGTACTTTAAACCAAAAATTATTGCAGCTGCCTGTCAATTATTGCCATTGATTTTTCCGAAGAAATTAAGGTTCTTGACACACAGCCATTTGGTCGCTATATGCCATTTTTATTTTTGCCAAGCAACACTAGAGACAATCCAGTATCAAACGCATCCGTAACCAGGATAATTTCCTCTTCATGGTTGAAATGTGCTAGGGTTATGTCTTTTTTTTATTTCTTCTTTAATCTGCGTTTTCTGTCCATTCTATGTTCTTAGCGTTATCTTTCTTCAATAAGATGTATATTGTAGTCAATAAGCTAGCCAAATTTGCTACAAATCTTGCGTAGAATTGAATTAATCCACAGAACGAACGCACTTTTGTTATCGGTCAGTCAGTTGCTGCAACTTTCTTATCACTTCTTTAAAATATTTTAATTGGTAGTGAATCCCAAATATTCAATTTCCTTATCGAAGCATGGTAATTTGTAAGGACGTACTTCAAAACAGCGGCCTTCGGTCTTTGAAGAACCGCTTCCAAATCTTTCATATGCAACTCCCTAGTCTCCCCAGTTACACAAATGTCACCTATCCACACTGCCACACCTTCTAATCCTGTTTTATTCTATGTTGAAAAATGCTGCTCGCAGGTGACACTCCAAAAAGCATCCTCTTGGATCTAAACCATATTCAATGTCATAATGTATATACGCTTTATATAAATCTAGTTTGGTAAATAACTTACTTTTGTTATATGTCATTAATTCGGGGGAGGGGGTAAAAAATGGAGTCGCCATATGATCCTATTTAAACTGATTAAAAAAATATTCGCAGATGCGCACAGTGCTGACGCGCACGGGCACGATTGGGGTAGCCCATTCCGATGTTACAACAGGTTCCAAGATGTTATCTTTAACAATGCTCTTTACTTTTTCTTCAACTTGCTTTTTATCGACTTGGTCCCCCTTTATTCAAAAAAATATTTCCATACTAGTAGGTGCTCAATTTTGTTGTTAAAACATCCTTGTATTTATTAAACAACCCGTTTTTCGAGTCACTTAAATTTAGAATTTGGCCAAAGTTTAGTCCACTTCTTTAAAAATACTCTACCCAGCAAGGGTGGTTCATCACAATCACCTATTTTCACACTTAATTTAAACAGATCGCTACACTCAGGCGATAACGAAAACATTTCAGCATAGTCACCGCCCCCTTCATCGTTTCGTTTCGCAGTTTTCCAACGCGTTTACTTCCGCATTGTCATCTAAAAAATTTTACCTTCGCACGCGCCCAAGGTGTCCTAGAGCGGAGCACCGACCGGTTGCAGGTGTAGTTTATATAATATTGCAAAATATTGGTTTTAAACTGCGTACTCTTGCCTCCCATTCGTGTGCCCCATTAATTAAGCAGTAGACCACAATTTCTCCCTTTTTCTACACGAATAAAATACGGGTGATAAGTTTTTGCATCAATGATGGTAGCAGCCTTAAAACGGACACCATTGCAGGGGCGTACAGCGTTAAAATTTTGCTGGTAATCTTTTAGCGTATTCCTTCGGTAAAATTAGTGCACAACTCATTCGGTGCACCTGTTGGGGTGCTATTTCTCAGTTTTATTGTTCCATTGGCCAATTGACAATTTTCAGTTTTGCACAGTGCAGCATTTTCTGCACCAGGTCTGAGAGCCGGTGTCGCACCGAAAACTTTTTCTGCCATTTTATTTTTAAAAATCATGGTTAAAAAAAATGGCCAGAAATGCGAAAAGTAATATTGCCAAAGATTTTTTAGAATTTTCTAGTTTTTTATCAGGCAGTAGTGATGATGACGATGATAAGGAGTTTTATGCGTTATTACATATGTTCGTGAGGCAACCCCCAAAATCAAAAACCTTATTGAAAATGTGATACATAAGTACAATGACAAGAAGGTAGGTAGGAATACTATTATAGGCCTACTATATAAAACTACTATAAAACAAAAAAAAACAACGAGTAACAATAATGTAAAACAAGAAGTGGGTTGACGTCCTAACTCCACAGGTTTCGAACGATGACGAAAATAACAAGCCGTAGTTTTTCAAAAATTTTGGCTCATTTATTTCCATTCAAACATTTTCCCAACGCGTTTCGGCCTTACTGGGCCATTTTCAAGGGTTATGAAAAAACAAGTTTTTGGAAACAAAATATCAGAAAATGTAGCACAATTAATATACGTGACTCATCATTTTCATCACGTAGGAGAGTTGGAATCCAAATTTAATAAGGCAACAACTACAACAGAAATAAGTTCTAGCAGTTCGCAGGACCCAGTAACCCCTCTTCTGTGTCTGCATGGAAAGATATGCAATATAGTTTATTAGTCACATTTAGGGTCTGTTTATGCTACCTATACGCCTAAGCTCTTATGTATTTTGCATTCACCTAATATTCGTAGCAACCATAAAGGCTCTGACATAGGGAAAAATGTAAGTTCCATTCCAAATGCACCAGTGCACTTTTTGACAGCACCGGACGAGTGTTAAAGTGTAAAATTAAGTGCACAACTGTCTGTGCACTTAATTTTACCAAAGGAATACACTATTAGTGCCTCCCATATACACACTTCCAAAATTCTCTATTTTCTATTTATTTCAGTGGAAAAACCAAACATGGTCTACATCGAACTGCACCACGGCGGCCACCTGGGCTTCTACGAGGGCGGGCTAATTTACCCCAACCCAGTCACCTGGTTAGACCGTGCTTTGGTCGCTTTAGTTGGCAGTCTTGCGCTAAATTACGACGATAAGATTATGAAATCTCGGGCTGCTATTTAAGCAAGACCTAGGTCCGGTTTGAGAGTGTATGCGTTTTGATTAGGCATGCTTGAAACTAATTTTAGTTTTTAACTGACTTTTTTGGCCTCTGTTTTATATATGCCGATACGAGTGACGGATAACTTTAAAGGAAGGAAATTCTATTTTAACTGACTGAACAATACCGCATAGAGTAGTTTACCCATTTTTTATCCAGAGGATAATTTGGAAGGCTGTATTTTCTAAAACAAAAAAATGTAATTTTCTTTAAAAATTGGGGCTTTTGATTTTTCGTAAACTGAATCCAAACGAAATGATTCAAAATATCCCAAGTGGCGTAGGAGAGGGACGGTTATTTTTTTCTTTGTCATTTATTTTAGAAAATCAAGCCACTAAATTTTTAATTTTCATCCGGTATAGTGTCCGCTAAAATTTAAAATTCGTTTCATACTTACAAGGTGAGTGGCCCTTTATTTTATATGACAGATTTATATATTCGTCGACTCGTGTTTCAGTTGCGTTTTGGCATTTGTGGCGGTCATTTTGACAATTAACTCTTGTAGTAACTGTCAAAAATGGCGGCTGCATATTCCGATAAGGGCACTAAATTGAAAGTCGTGATCTGGCCTGAATATCGGACCAAAACTGACTATACCAAAAGACGTTTTTATGTTCATATCCACCAGCGTCAAAATTATCCGATTATTATCATGATTAACACTAATCGGAGTTTGGAATGAGTCTTTGTTAACAAATTTGTAAGGTAAGAGACCACATTCTAAACTCGGATTAGTAGCCAATCACGATTAAAGCCTATTCGGGAATTTTTATTTTGGTGACACGAGCATGAGTGTTCTGAATGATTTTTATCAATTTCACTGCCAAAATAGGAGCGAAGGCCGATAAAATAGGGAGACTAAAATCTAAGTAGGGGAACAGCCTTGAGTGGAGTCGGTTTTGATCGGAGTTATCGGACACATAAGCTCTTACGTAATATTTAAGAATTTTAAAATTGGTTTGAGAAGAGAAGCGCCTTCTAATTTATCTTGCTGATAACTGTCTTGCAAATTATTTGAAGACTCTTAAGCCGAACTTGCAGATTTTTTTTTACAAGTCACATGTTCAAGCTAAATTAAATTAAGTAGAGGTAAAAAAGAAATTGAATGAGTTGATTGCATGTGTCTAGCATTCCATAAATGATTTGTGAATGTATAGGGAAACATGTATCAATTTAAAAATCTAAAAAAAGAGGTCAAACTACAAGCCGCCACACGTTTTTAAATTGGTATTTAAAATTAATTATTATTGACACAAACTACATAAAATGTATTTTTTGTTTACTTTCTCATAGCACTACTTTGCATCAAAAGTGTTTGGTTAGGAGTCTTTCGTTTGTTGTCGTTCACAGAGGAAATGGAAGTAAAAGAATCAAAAACCCGCGAGAAATCGCTACCATCCACCAAAAACAAATCGATGGCGCCACTTTCGCGCAAATGATTTGCTGTATGTTCTAGTTCCACAAAACGTTTTTTCCACATCTATATTTTTTTTTCATTTATTTTGTCCTAATAGTTATTACTTATGTTTATATCGTTTAGTTCGCGGCCATAGAAGTCAAAAGGTATAGTGGGTACATACTTGGTCCATCAACCAGGAAGAACCGGGTTGTATCCCCGTGACGGTCGTTAGTCTGCTCTAGTAAAAAGAAAACTGCCTTCCTAGAGGGTGCTTATCAGACTGGTCTAGTGAGCAGGGTAGATGTGGGCTCAGAGGAAAAACATTTCCATGAATGTGATGGAAAAATTCCAGACGTGCTGAATTGAGTAGGTACAACCTTCCTGGTAGCCCGTAACAACAACCGACCGAAAGGAAAAAAAAGAAAGAGATATAGGACAGATAAATAGATACTGGCCAGTCTTTTGTAGTTTTTGACTTCTTTTAAGAATAGGGTATCAACAACCGTAGTTCTTAGATGACCAGCCATTCCAGCATATCGGACGGGACACTTTGCACGATTTTTTTATATTTAAAATTAAATATTGCCATTAGGCCAAAAAATTAAATGTAAACTTATTTTTTAACCACTTAAGTAAGTTGGTAAAAAGCCTTTTAATATGCGTAACGGACGGACCAGCGAAAAGTGGCATACTTTAATTTTTTTTTTTATTTATTTATCTGCCAATAGGACCTCAAAAGATGCCAAAACTTAATATATACATAAAGTTAAAATCGCACTTAAATAATATTTGTTACTATTTTACCAAAAAACACAAGAGTTAAGAATTTAACTAACAAAATGTTGCATAACAGATGGAAGACCAAAATCGAAACAATATTTAAATTAAATTAAATGAATAAATCTTGATAATACTCGGCTGTCTCGTCCCAAAAGTAAGTGATTTTTTTGTAAATGGAGAAATCGATTTTTTCTAAAATTTCTAGGCCGCAGGAAATTATTAAAATAAATTAAATAAAAAAGTTACAGTTCCTTAGAGAAACCATATTTACATATTTTTTATGTAATTAACAGTAGTTCTGCAGTCAAAAAACTAATTGAGCATAGACTTTTTAAGATAAATAAACAAATTATTTCATATAAAAACACAGTAACTGCCCTTGCTGGATTTCGTGATAATCAGTTTCGTAAAAATACTTTGTTTCGAAAACCAGTAACTGTCATTACTGTGTCTTGAGAATATAAATTAACAATATAGGGAGACAAAAAATGTTTGCTAATTGCCATTAACGAGTTTTGAAAAAGTAAAATAAAAATATAAGACAGCAAAAAAATCTAAATTTTTTTCAAGTAATGCAAATAAAAGTTCAAATTAATTAAAATGAGTATTACCTAATAGTAAACTAATACAAAATGGACGGATTAGAAAAAGTAAGTAATACTTAAATTCAAAAATTTAACGAAAAGAAAGAACATTAAAAATATATAGGTACATATAGGTAGCGCTTGGTAAATATATTATTATAACTTATATTGGTAACAAAACTAAAAATAATGGAAGGAACAAAAATTAAACTTTACAAATCCAGTCTATTTATTCGTGATTGATTAAATATAAAGAAGTTTGCGATTCTTCTAAATTTTGTCAAAATTTTTTTCTATTTTGTGGCATTACTGGCATCAAATTTTTTGAAATAAGAGATTTTCTATCACTCGAAATTCGACGATCATTTAAAGTTTTTGGCGTAAGATTTATAATCATAACATTTCTCTTTCTTAATATCTTTTGCTCTATATTTCCTTGAATGTCATCGGCAGTCATGTGTGTGTGTCCCTTCGTTAGGAACTTTATAACAATTTCTTTTGGTCCGCCAGCACGATTTAGTTCGGTAATCAAGGAAGTATCAGCCCCGAATACAAAATAAGAAAACTGAAAAATGAAAAAACATGACCAAGTAGGATTCCTACTTAACATTTTCCACTAGTGGCAAGTGAAATTTCGGTTTACCCTAAACACTTAAGCAGATCCACCTATTTTGATTGAACTTATTAGCCCTAAGTGAATTTTTTATTTCTCATTAATATTTATTCAATTAACCCTAATATATATTTGTGGTAAAAGAAGTATCTATTTAAACAAGTAACTTTATAACCACAAGTTATCAAATTATTAAACAAATAACTATTAACCCTTAATGATTTTTTTTTATTTACCGCTAAAGGATTTTCCCTTAGTAACTCTATAATGTGTTTTGAAATGGGAAAAGACGGCCGAATGTCAGTTACTGTGTTTTGCACCTAACGTATCTTCCTTATTTATAAACCGATTTTAGTTTTGAAAATACCAAAAGATAGACCTGAACCCCATAACCTCAAATTAAAAAAAGCTCGATTTTCAAAAAACTGTCAGTTACTGTGTTTTGAGATGGGACAGCCGTACTAGCGGGCCTATGTTAATTATTTTTTTGTACAATTATTTCATGGCTAGTGTGCAAAAATATTTAAGAATAAAAAGTTTAAGCTGATCTTTTAATATAAAAAAAAACGCCCAAATTTCATGTTTTTCACATTTTTTGACACCATGAAACATTTTAAATTACTTTTTTAATAGAAATAGTTTTAGCCTCTGGATGCAAATTAAAAATATATAAGTGGTCACAAAGAGTGGGTTAATGCCTTCGGTAATTCGTATTTTGTGATATTACCCGTGGTGGACTTTTAGCTGGAATGGCTGTGACAACAATTAGTTTTTGAAAAAATATAGTATTGTGGTTTATTTTTAACTAAATGAAAACAATAAGAGCTCTAAATATGCCAAAAAAGGCTAATACATTAAAAATAAAATTTTAAACACATCCACAGGCAAAATATTCGAGAAAATTATGTAAATTTTATGTTATTTTTATTTAAAACTGCCAGGAATAGTATTAGCGATATAATGTTTCAAGGGGGTTTTGCAGACTTACTTGAAACCAGTCCGAATAAATGAGTTGTGCATTTAATTTACCGAATTATTACCAATAGGTTGCGTCAAAAATGCATCCAAAGTATTAGTAGTTAAATTTTATTTAAGCTCTGCTTAAGAAAACTTATAACCAAAAGCAATCGCAATCTGTCAATGTCAAATTTTCGCCAAGGAAAATAACAAGATTGTGGACCTGATCGCCTTTGGTCACAAATTATACTAGATATATTAATTATTATAATTATTAAGTCAATATACACAAAAAGATTTGTGTACCAACAATTTGGAAAGAGTGGTGCACCATTAATTGGTATAAAATTCGATATTATATACATTTTTACCTTTGAGAGTTTAATTATTTTCTGTTAGTCTGTGATTATTTTCGCTACTAACAACCCTGGTGTTCAATTGAATTGTACACCAGTAAAGTTTTGATAAATTTTTAGAAAGTGGGCTTCTAAAGAAATTCGTTTTTCTTTTTTTAAATAGCTTTCAAAAATATGTAGCTTAGTTTACTTTCAAAAGGCAAAGTTTAGAGATTTAATATTATTTATTTTCTAAAATTAAATAGGTAGTTAAGTTTTCCGTACAAGGGACCCCGCTCACTTAGGATTGCCACTGGCTTTCGGTGGAATGGACTGGGCGTTTGAAATGTTGTCTGTTCGCCCTGATCAACGTTTACATGGACCTCTTTTTGATTCCATCCACGGTTTCAGAGATATAGGTGTGCAAAGTTAGAGGTTTCAGATTTTAGGGATTTTCACTAAAATCAGTTTTTTGCCTTTATTTTTGTATTCGAGTAGCTAACTGGCTACTTCCAGTACACCAGTTTTTAGGTAGCGAACCAGGCTATCGAAAGCAGTTGAAAAAATTGACCTATTTCATTTATATCACTTTCAGTGTCGGCACAAACTTGAAAAACGTAAAAAACTTTTTTCAAAATTCAATTTTCGTAAAATCGCTGATTAAAAAAGAACAAACGGTGAAATATTTTTTATTTTTTGATATGTTATAGAAAAGTCTTCAGAGAAAAAAAAAGATAAGCCACAAATGTATCAGCTCATAACACTTTGTGAAAAACGCCCGTGAACCTGGAAAATGTATATGTGTATGCCATGCTAAAGACCAGAAGGCTTCGCCCATTTTGACAAAAGTGGTACCGCTGGAGTGCTCTGAGTCTCAGAGGTACTATATGCCCTGTATTGTTTAAGAAGAAAATCAATATATTGTTTTGAAAATCGGTTGAATCGTTTTCGAGATATTTGCTATCAAACTTACCATGGGCAAATAAAAAATGCTTTTTTGAGCATGATATCTTCAGATATTAACTTTTTCCTCGGACACGTCAATTTTGTTTGTGAGGGGGACACTTTTTGGTAGGGGGTGATATGTAGAATGTGTATATTACTCATTTCTTAGTGGGGTGACCTGGGCTGAGAAGGGTGCGGTGAGTTTATTTGGGCGGAATGCGATTATACGTTTTAAGTCATTTAAATTGATATGCGACACCTTGCATTACATATTTTTAAGCGGGTCACCTGGGTTGGGGAAAGTAGGGAGTAGAAGAGAAGGGGAGTTCGAAGCAGGAGAAACGGTGTTGAATGATCACTCTAAAGAAACCAAAGAAAAAGCATTTATATTATCAGATGGCTTTATATTTTTGTAAGTTATATCTCAAAAGTATAAAAAGAAATGACAATGGCGGCTCGCATCCGCCATATTCATTTTCTTCTTGAACAATATATGGCATATAGTACCTTTGAGACTCAGAGCACTCCAGCGGTACCACTTTTGTCAAAATTGGCTGAGCCTTCTGGTCTCCAGCATGGAATACACATATACATAGTAGAAATGGGGACAATAAAACACAAAGTGTGATGGGCTTATACATAAGAAGCTTATCTTTTTTTTTTCTCTGAAGATTTTTCTATAACATATCAAAAAATAATATATATTTTACATTTTGTTCTTTTTTAATCAGCGATTTTACGAAAAATTGCATTTGGAAAAAAAAGTTTTTTACGTTTTTCAAGTTTGTGCCGCCACTGAGAGTGACGTAAATGAAATATGTGAATTTTTTCAACTGCATTAAATAGCCTGGTTCTCTAACTAAAAACTGGTGTACTGGAAGTAGCAAGTTAGCTACTCGAATACAACAAAATAGGCAAAAAACTGATTTTAGTGAAAAATCCCTAAAATCTGAAACCTCCAACACCTGTATCTCTTAAACCGTAGGTCGGATCAAAAAGAGGTCCATTTAAGCGTTGATCAGGGAGAACAGATCTACAACATGTCAAACGCCCAGTACATTCTAACCAAAAGCCCGTGGCAATGCTAAGTGAGCGGGGTCCTTTTTGTACCAACAATTTGGAAAAAGTTGTGCACCATTAGTGGGCATAAAATTCTATTATATGTTTTTACATTTAAGAGTTTAATTATTTTCTGTTAGTCTGTGATCATTTTCGCTATTACCACCCCGGTGTCCAATTGAATTGACACTTGTAAAGTTTTAATAAATTTTTAGAAAATGGACTTCTAAAGAAATTCCTTTTTCTTTTTTTAAATAGATTTCAAAAATATTTAACTTAGTTTTCTTGGAAGAGGCAAAATTTAGAGATTTAATAAAATTTATTTCCTAAAATTAAATAGGTAGTTAAATGTTCCTTACTCAAAAAAACCTACATACAATACATACATACTTTTAAATTTGTGAAAAAATACCTATATTATTATTAATTATTACCCAGAAAAATTCCTTTTAAGCGATTAATTTATTTTCATTGTTTAAAATTAGTAAAAAAAATATTGTTGTAAATTGAATAGCCTGCCAGTACGCTTAGAAAAAAAAATATATATTTTGGTAAGTATTAAAAACCAAGTAATTTTATTGTGGGTTTTCAAATTATACAGGGTGTATGGAATGTGTTCTTGATTCAAGAATATTTTCTTTGGTTCAAAAAAATTCTCAGTTTATGTGCCGCATATTTTACCTGTTAAAAATTTCCTTGGTAAACAACGAATTTAAAGCAATTCGTACAGCGAAGTAAACATAATTTTGGATATTGTTTGGAAAAATAATAGAAATAAATAAAATTCTCAGTTGCAAGATATCGAAGTGTTGAACCAAGAATATATTGTTGGATCAAACTTGGCTTACGAAAATAAACTTATTTTTCATAACTTTAAAAAATGTGAAAGAAAATTGAATTCTAAAGTAACCAAAAATATTTTGTAATATTTAGACAGTTTAATTTAAAAATGTTTAATTTAGTAAGTAGATTCCGTTTTCAACCCACAGTGCGTCAACTTTGCTTAATTCTACAAAAAATGTACGCGTGTCATAGCACTTTTGTAATGTAAAATATACCATATGACTAAAATAATAATGGACTACTTCTTCAATTTAAAATAATGTCTCCTATTTCTTTTTTAAGATTATTTTACCATGCTAAGAAAAGAAGGCGACTTTTAGGTTTTATTACATATATTTTGAATGCACATCTTGAAAACTAGAAACTTATTTCATTTACGTGGTCGTTTAGTACCAAAAATAGAGCTTTGCGGTTTTTAACGTTAGAGTTCTACTTTTCGAGACTTGTAAAGTGGCATAAATGTTAAGATTTTTACAGCGCCGCACTATGGTATAGAAGGTCCTTATTTTACTATTTAAAAAATAGTCCGAACCCCCCCCCCCCCCCAACCCAAAAAAAATACCAACAGTTCTCTTCTGTGTAAATACTTGAAAATTATGTTAAAGCGGATAGAATATCATAAGTTAACAGAAAAAAAAATATTCTGCCCCTCCCTCCCCCACCCCCTCCACAAATTCCTAAAACATCGTGTTTTACGTAGAATTGAAGAAAAAAGGTCAAAATGGATATAAACGAGTAAGTAGACAAATAAGAAATAATTTGTAATAAAATTATTTTATTTTATGTTAAGCCTCTAAAATAGGTAATAAAAATAATAATAATAATTAATTGAGCAACAAAACATATATTTTATTAGGAGAGTAATAATAATTATAAAATAATAATTGATTAAGTATGAAGTTTTATGTTGAAATTATATGTTCAAAAAATTATATATCACATCAAAAATTTCGGTTGAATAAACAATTATTATTAACCTTTTAAAAGCAAAACACAAAGATAAGCCTAATCCAATTTGATACTTTAAAACCGACCACCATCTTATAGATGATAGTAAATAGCTCAACATATAAGCTACAAAACTGTGTTTATTTTAAGAAAATTGATTGCGTAGTTAAAGAGTTATTAAAAAAAGAGTTTAGACCGATTATGTTTAATACACTTAAAATAAAATGCACCAAAAAGCTATTATAAGATAATTAGGCCAGAGGGGCAGGTAGGGCAATTTAAAAATTTCGGTAAATCTGTTTAACATTTTTTTGTAACCCTCTCTAAAGTGTAATTAAATATTTTTTTTAAATATTTCTTAGCCCTATTTGGAAAAAATCCGTAAATATTAGATTTACGAATTAAAAAACATTTTTAGTTAAAATATATATCTTACCTTTCCTTAAAATGCTCGTTATTAAAAACTTTCTAAAAAATCATCCACTCTCCAAGCAGCCGTGTTAGAACTTAACACTAAATATAGCAGGTTATGAAACAATTGTTTTACCTGTCTGGCACATCCAACTTTGTACTGGAGTATCTCCATGACTACTTTGATTTTGCTCGAACTAATACTGGATGTTTATAAAGCAATCCTTTAGTGACCAAAATTACGTTATTGGATATTTTTATTGTAACTTCGATCATATACATTTTTGGCCAAATCAATGACTATAGACCAAAGTGCGCCGTTGTGTTCCTCTTAACGAGTTAAAATGATGTTTTTACAAAACACACATATCCCATGTTTTTTTTCTTCCTCTGTTTTCTTTTAACTTCCACTGTATCTTAACAACTGCAAGAGATAGCAAGAAACTACTATACCAATTTAAAATGGAATTACGCTTTTTTTTTCTTCGACAGTATAGGTACTTTAAACCAAATAAATTTTAAAAGATTAGGAGACATTAAATTAAAATTTAAAAAAAATGTTAATATAGCTCCCTGTGTACTAAATGTGATATTAATTTTTTTTTTTAGTTAGATACTAAGGTTCGTTTTTTAGTTGTCAATTATGGATATTTTAGGTAATTAATGATAAATTATAAAATTATTACAAAGTTTATTTATTTAGGAATTGTTTTCTGTTGATTTCTTAAAGACTGCAGAAGGTTTTTTACTATAGAAACCCTTCTTACATGCTTTTTACTTTTTCTATAAAATGTTTATAGGAATATATTGCCGTTTTTATTAATGTTTTAATATCAATTTAATACCTTTTGTAAAACATTATTAATTGACTAATAAAAATCTTGCTACATGTAATGTACCTATGTGATATTTTTTTTTGTATACCAACTTCTATGGTATAATTTTGAAAAATTAGATGTATAGTCGCATTAAAAAAATAAACATAAACAAAATTTGTGAATAGGTTTGGTGAAAAAATGTTTAATTAACGTTGAGGACCAAAACATTGTTTAACTTTAAAACTAATAAAAAGAAAGGTTCGTGGCATATCGGACACACATTTTGCTTTTCAATTCATTACAACCAGGCCTCCAAGATCTAATGGATAGTCCAGAAACCTACAGGCCTGTTTCATCCTTGTTAGGAATCATCAGGGTAACATAGGACTGTACCTGGCGTATGAAGCATAACATAAACAACCACACCCAGCGAATTTAAACAAAAGTGCGCCGTCTATCGGAATAAAGCGAAAAGCAAAACGTTAGAGGATGCAAATATCAATAAGAATGAAATTTGCGAGCAGGGCAAAAAAAAGAAACCTGCGAAACTGTACCGGTTACTGAAAGAAGACCGTTCAAAATACAACGTTCGCAGCAACTCCACCCCCAATTGGAGTTTATACTACGTCGCCTTATACAGGGTTCCTAAGATTTTCCTTAGGGATAGGATTTCAATAAATCAAACAGAAATGGCATAGAAAGTTCTGCACGCACAAAAGAAACAGGTACATTGAGCAATGGTGCCAGTTTGTTATTATCTCCGGACTGCTTTCATGAGAAAAAATTGTCGCCACTCTTTCATTGTGAGCATAAATCATAGTTGCAATAATAACCGTTGACAAGATGTCTGCAAATTCCGCTAGATGGCGGCCACACCATGAGATGAGGTCCAAACCACAGCTTTTTCTTGCTTAAAGGAGGCGGCAGGGTCCATTATTTACGATATTGAGCGATAAACTCGTGAGGTTGTTAACATTAGAAAGAAATATCTTCGCTTTTAATTAAATTTCTATCCATTCTGTTCTACTAGTGACATCTATCCGGAAACGGCCAAACCATGCAGCTAGCACTAGCAGCCAAATAAATCAATAAACGGCGCTGTTTTTCCTGCAGAGCTTTTTGCTTGCGATATTATTGATTTTAAATAAAGCTGGCCCTACACTACATTTGATATTTTCGAGGTGTATTATGACATGATCTCGAAACATGTAGCGAACCAATTCTTCAAAACTAGCGGGAGGGTAAAAGCGAAAAATAAGGGGCTGCCAATATTTGTAACACCCAAAAAAAGGTGAAAAGATTTATTTTGCTCTGTTTCTTTACAAAAAACGTTTTTTTTTACGAAAAACTTGAGCTCTGCCACTTTTTTTATTTTTTTCTTCAACTTTCTCGAAATTTTCGTCATACCGTAGAAAAAAATTATTTCCCCCATGGTCATACTCTACTTTTATTCGAAAAAATTTAGAAACAGAGACGGGATCAGTTTTCCTAAAACGGGGATCTTGGTTTCGAATGAGAAGATAAAGGGCGCCACAGGCAAAAATTTTTCAATTAAATTAGCCGAACGCAAAAATGTTAGAAAAACAAAGCACGAAATCAAAAATTACGTAATTTCGGGAACCCAAAGAAATAGGTCTAAAGAGTATAATTTTTAAGAAAAAAAATATCAATTTTCTCGCCTTCCTCCACTGGGACTACAGGGGCCGTGCACAAATTACGTAATGGTCATAGGGGGGAGGGGGGGTTACAAAACGTTACGTAAGAGGGAGGGGGGTTTTCGACAGCGTTTGCATATGTGTGAAACTAAGAAAATTTGGAATGAAAATAAGTGAAAAGTTTTTTTTTTTGGGGGGGGTAGTGGTTTTGAAATCGTTACGTAATATTAGGGGAGTGGCGTGCCAAACCGTGACAAAACATTACATAGGGAGGGGGGTCAAAAATTCACATCTGACTGTTCCTCCTTTTTGATTTCGAATGAAAGTGCAAAACCCGGGTTGGACGTTCCAAGGTGTCAACCCGTCCTATTTGCTTGATAAAGTTTCTACGGAAATATCTCAGTCGATTTCTCCGGCCGTATATGAACGCTTTAGGTTAGGCATTTGCATGTATCTCAGTCCCCAGCCTGTAAACAGTGCGTAAGGACAATGGTTACAAAATGAAAAGCCGAAAAATATTTTTTTTTACGATATCTTTCATCAGTTTGGTATTAAAGTCGAGCAAAAACAATTTTTATTCCAGTCCTAAAGATATGAAAATGGAAAACATTAGAAAACAACAACCTGGAATGGATTTACTACGTGTAAGATGTAGTGACAAGATCGCCCCATGCCCATCCTTTTCTGCCTAATGTGCTTTTCCGTTTGTCTGCGTCTTATACACGGCTGCTTGGCCCCCTAAGGATTTGCTTAGGAACCCTGGCTCAGCAACAATTACTCCGGAGGAGGCTTGTTGCGCAAAACAAAGCCAAGTACAATTTAAAAGAAAAGAGAATTTCTTGTCCGTGAAAATGTGTGTCCGATATGCCACGAACCTTTCTTTTTATTTTTCACGGACAAGAAATTCTTTTTTTTTTAAACTAATGATCCTATTTTAATACCTAATTACATATCTCTACAAAATAAGAAAAAATCTGTTGAAAAAAAAACCATACAGATTTTGCGCCAGAAAAACATATTTAGCCTAAACCATTCACAAAATTTCTTTGCATCCGTGGGTTTTACATTGCATGTGACCAAAAAATTATTTTTTTTTATAATTTGCGGACAGTGTCTATTATGATGTTTTTGATCAAGGCATAAAAAAAAATTTTTAGGAGCAAAGATAATTTTACGACATAACATTTTTGAGTCATCGGAAGACAGATTTTTTTAAATTACTGAACCGATTTAAAGATTACTGAAAACACAAAGAATGTTAATCGTCCTATTAAGAAAAAAATAATAGAAATTTTCTTATGGTTGAATATTGTAGTAATAATTAGACTTTGTCGTTCGTAAAAATCAAACCACACTTATAATTACACATAAATATTTTCATCACACGTTTATTATTTTAAATAGTTGCGTTTATTGTAAATAATTTCTCTTTCGGCTGAAAATTCTAATAAACCAAATAAAGTTTGGTTCCATTTAAAAATAAATGTCGCCAGCACCAGCTGGCACATATTGCCCTCCCTTTAACCACATAGTACCGAATTGGTGATCCGTGGTTTTACCTTCAGAAAATTCCCTGACGAACTTTGCCGTCATTAAAGATTTTGTTTAAATGTAATTCTCCCTCCTACCAAAGACGCTCAGAGATTGTACTGATCGAAACGTCGTGTATAAATAAAATATAGACAATGGAAGTTCGAAACACAGAGTTAATTTCAAACACATCATTGTCTCAAAATTTCAAACAAGATTTTTTTTATTACGGGGGTATTGTAAGAAGTACATAAATCAATCATAATTTTAATATTTGCATAAAAAAAGGTTTTTTTCAGTTGGCATACCGGGGACACTCATGAAGTACTAAAACCTATTAATACTTTACAAAATAGGAAAAAAAATGCGAGGAAAAATGTCAAAAACAAATAAATAATACTATTAGTTACGCATCAGATTTTTATTACGGGAGTATTCTAGGAGGTACACAAATTAATCATTATTTTATTATTTGCCAAAAATTATTTCTTACTGGCGAGAAGAGTTTATGTGACTAAATAAAATTTAGTGGGGTCAGTTGGTATAACAGAGATACTTAAGGAGTACTAGCATAAAATTAATATTAATCGTAATCCCTATTTTTGACAATATAACGAATAATAAGTTCTATTATTTATTTTTGTCAATCATCTCAGAAAATGGCGTTTCCACTTCGGATTGTTTGTTTTATATGTAACTCTTCTGGCCAGCAATTGCAACAAGAAACAATTCTTTGCAAATATTAAAATAATGATGGATATGCATTCGTCCTAGAATATCCCCGTAATAAAAAGTCTTATGTTGTTCCACAAATATATAGTATATGGGACTTTGGTTGGCACAGAGGTGTAAGTATATTTATTTAGATTTTTATATTTCCTCTCGTATTTTTTCATATTTTGTAACGTATTAATAGGTTTTAGTACTTCTTAAGTGTCTCCTGTATACCAAGTGACACTATTATTTTTATTTAGTAACATAAACTCTTCTGACCAGCGATATTGCAAAAATAAAGCTTTTGGTGCAAATAATAAACATTCTCATTGATTTATGTACTTCTTAGAATACCCCCATAATAAAAAATCTACGATTACAAAAAACAAAAACTAATTAATATTTTACTAATAAGCTTTTGGTACTTTTTAAGTGTCCTCGGTATACCAAATGACTTTTTGGGGCACTTATGGCCCTCTTAATATTTATTTAGTCGATTAAACTCTTGTGGAAAAACCAATTTTTTTCTGCTAATATTCACATTTAGTTTATTTATTAGCACTATCAAATAAACCCCTATATCTTCGAAACTAGTCGTACGATTTTTTTTTGGTCAATTTAAATTGTGATCAGGATCTCAACTACCAAATTTTGGTAAAATTCCTGTGCCAACCAAAGTCTCATGTTAAGTGTGCCTCCTCCTTTGGTATCAAAAGCAGGAGATCGCACAAGAAAAATTAGGGTTGCACCCAAAAATGCTCTCTCAAAAAATAGGTACGTGAAAGATCTGCCTGCCGCACGGGTCCCGGGTTCGAATCTCGGCTAGGTGCATGGATATTTTGTCTTTTTCTTTAACTTTGCAATAAACTTCGCTATTCGCTAACACTGGGCATTGATCCTGTAATGGATGGGAAATCCCAGTATAAACAAAAACAAAAAAAAATTCTCTATTTAATCACAGCTAGGGGTATGTCTACCTCAAAAATATAATAGTTCAAAGTTTATTTATTTTTGTTCTTGAAGCGAACCGTGACCGTTGGCTACTACTTTTCGAGAGGATTTTTGTAAATATATTTATTTTTCTTTAAATCTTAATAACTACGGATCTAAAAGACTTTGGCATAGTTTTTGTTGATGAAGTAACTATTCATCTAATTGTGAATACCCAGGGTTGAAACTGTTCAGAGAAACCTGAAAAACTTGGAAAAGTCAGAAAATTTAAAAAGTGATCTGGAAAAGTTATGGAAATCAGGAAATTTACAGTATGCTTTTCATCTTTTATGGTTTCCTCACACCTCACAATGTTTATTTTTTTTTCTAGATTTTGCAAAAAATGTGAAACTTATCAAAACTTTTAAGAAATTTCCTTCTCAAATTTAAAAAATTTTTGCCTGCGGCGCCATAACATCATTAGTTATTACAATTTTAGTTTAATTCAACAGCCAAAAAAAGCTGTGACTGCCCCTGAATATTTCGCAAAAACATGAAAAATATCAACATTTTTGAAGAATTTACTGCCATATTGAAAAAAAAAATTTGCCTATGGTTCATTTATGATACAATTTTGGCAACAAATCCAGAATTGATACTGGATCCACCCAAACCCACTTTTTTTCAATACGTGAATTTTTGTGTTCTGCTTACATCGCAAATTTAAAATTTTAAAATAGGTATTTATAGGTCCACAAGCTTGTGATTATATTTTCTTTAAAACGTTTTCAGGGAGTAAACATTTAAATTAAATTATTTTTTTAATGTGCTTATTGGAACTTGTAAAATAACCTGGATATTTTTGGTTAGGGAAAACCTGGAAGTCAGTTTTGCTGCTAGCTGCCATGCTACCGTTCGTGAGAAGTTTTTAAGTTCGACCCCCTTATTACCCTCTTTTTTAGGGTCTAGCAAAATGCGACGCCGCCGATGCGATGCAGAAAACTCGGCGCCAGGAAAATTCGGAGTCGGAACAATAGCAAATTATAGAAACTAACAACGTTTTAAAAACTTATTACACCCCCACCCTTATCAAAAACTAATCAGCTCATCGCCTGGTGCCAAAAAAATGTTGTGCCAAATTTTGCAAAAATCGGTTAAGCGGCTTTTGAGTTATCGTGTCTCAGACAGACTGACAGACACCATGACAAAAAATTTATTTAAGTCTCTTTTTATCGAAATAACTTATTTATAGTGTTTTTTGCCGATTCCAATGGCTTCCATACTGGTATATGGATGGGCTAAAAGAACCTGCTTACAATAAGAAACAAACCAAAAATCAACAAATTAGTACTAAAAACGAGCTACGCGAAAAAATTGATTAATCATCTTTCTACTTAATTGCTGTGTAACGAATACTGTTGTAACTTATAAAGACTTTTTTTTATATCTTCATCAGAAACATGATTTTAGTAACTGTCTGCAGATTACTAAAGCATGCCGATGCAAAAAAAAACTTTTTTTTTTTGATCACGGGTGCAAAAAAAGATTTCTGTCCGTTTTTTACGCCAAATTAATGAGAAATAGCGGAAAATAGTAATATTAAAAAAAACTAACTTCTTGCCTAAAAATTAAGCCATTTCCGCCAGTTTTTTAGTATTTACGAAAAAATCATTTAAAAACTTCGTAAAAATATTAAACTGTCAAATATTAAAATGTCGCAGCAATGAACGTCACCGAGTAAAAAGAGACATCGCTATGGCAACCACTGTTATTTCATTTACCAGCCGCCTTGATTTATAGTATAAAGATGGTCTGTTTTGCAAGAAGTGCTCTTCGTTCGAGATTTTTAAAAGTATTTTCCTGTTTTTCTTGGATTTTTTGATAAAGGTATTTAAAAAAATTGTGTTCACAACTCGTGGCTTAACTTTGCTTTTTTTACTCGCGTTTTTAAATAGCTCGCTGCGCTCGTTATTTAAACCAACGCTTGTAAAAAAAAAACGCTATTTTAGCCATTAGTTGTGAAAACTACTATTAAATAATTTCAGCGCATACCTGTATGTTTTTTATTTATAATCCAAATTTGGTATTTTGCACAGACCTACACCTCTGTGGTATTTTGCTTTAATATTTACCTTTATAGGGTACCTACATAATGGGTGGTGTCGACGGTAATAGCATATTAACAATACTTATAATAATAAGAAAAATACTTTCGCTGTTGTAGTACTTTCCCATATCTTCGTCAAATACAAGAACATAATCTAGTTATTAAAATAATTGGTAAATAAAATGTCAACAGCAGGGGCGGTTTTAGAGCAAAATTCATAGTGATGCACATCCATAAATATAGTTTAAAAAAATCGGATTTGCTTTTGTCAGATCTAACGCAAATTTCTGCCTCCAGGGGCAGCGGCAGCTCGCCCAAAAGTGCATGGGGTGATAAATATAGTATATTATAAACCAAGTCACTAAAGTGTAACTTTATCCCGAGGCGAAAAGTTTATTACAATTTGTTGAGGGATAAAAAGAGACTTGAGGTTTTTATACTATTTTTTGCACTTTTAAACTTTTTTGTTATTATTATACTCGTGTAAGATATTATTTTGACTATATGACATTCATATAGGCATCAAACAGGTACTCTACCAAAAGCAGGTCTGGCAACTAATTGATAGTTTTGTGACTTTTTATCCCTACTTTTAATTTTTATCCTTTCTTTTTACTTTTTATCCCTATTTTGACTTCTTATCCCTTGGGACAAAAAGTGACACTTCACTCCCTAAAATTAGGGATAAAAGTGAAGATTTTGTGTCCTAATTGCGAAAAAGGTATAAACGCCACAAGCGAAAGTTTTCAGAAAATATTCGTGCGACATTCGTGTTTTTGACTAATATTTTGAAAAAAATGTGGCCGTTTAAATATTTAAAAAATAATACACACTGAAACCTTTTTTTCAAGCAATATGTATGGGTAAATTCAAATTTTTTTTTTTTAATGAGCGTGGCTTTTGGGAGGGAAGGGGTACTTAATTACCCCACTACTTCACACCGCAAAAAAAAAATCATACAAACTATTGTGGCATATTTTTAGCGCTGTTTCGATTTCCGCACTTCGCATTTAGAATTTAATACTTTTTTTCTCTGTTATCTAGTCTGTATCGAAATATATCTCCCCGAGGCGTTATATATTCGCCAAGAACCGAGCTTATAAATTGGAGCTACAAATCTCATAATCAAAATGTAACATATCGGTGCACCGGTTCAATTCTCTAGCGCAATTTGTTGCGTAATAGTCGCGAGTAGCGCATTTTCCGGTCCTTTTTTACTTGTAAGGGTAAGTGGCATAATTTTTAAGTAGTTTTTTCTAGGCCTTTGCACTCAGCTGTAAATGAAATTTGCCCCAAAATTTTTGTAGGGCCACAACGAAAATTTCCCTTTTGCAAATTTAACTGGAAATTTTATAGGTGAATTTACAAAAATGATAAGTTGAAATTTTTTAAAATATCCCCGGAAAATATACAGAATTGTCCTTTACTTTTTGACAACTTTATAAACTCGGGAAATTTCCTATCAAAAGAAAACACGTGCATAAAATATTTTCTAAATTAAATTTCCTTTGTGCAAATTTAACATCGATTTTGGAAATTTCATCTAGAAATATCCCTGGGATCTTTCCACATGCAATTTTTAAAAATTTCGACTTTATAGACTTTTTCTACCAAAACATAATACGTACATAAAATATTTCCTAATGATATTTGTTTAAAATTTAGTCTTTAACCAATTTAAAAAAAAGCACCCTGAGGGGTCGGGATTTTTAGCTTCAGACAAAATTGTCAAAAAATTTCCGGAAATATTGTATAAGTATATGTTTCTACTAAAAGTTTTACAGGTAAATTTTAAAAAATGAATTGTTCCAGAATTGTCATTTTTGGCATTTATTACGCTTAGACAAAAAGTTTTTCTAAACTTAAAACATAACACGTACGTGCTTAAAATATTTCCTAATGAAAATTTTGGAAAAATTTGGTTTTCAGCCATTTTTTCCTAAAATAAAAGCATTCCTACATTTGGCATCAAAAAGAATATCTCTGACCCTGTGAGTTCGGGATTTTCTCAGGTGCATGCACTGATGCTTTTATTACAAAAGTGACTTTATATTTTCCAAAAAATTCCAGAAATATATTATGTACCAGTTATATTTCTACTGGAAATTCTCCTTGTGCAAATTTAACTGGAAGTTTCACAGGAAACTTTCCGAAAATTACTAAGTGAAAATATTTGAAAATCTTCCCGGGAATATCCAGAATTTTCATTTTTAACTAAACATAACACGTGTTTAAAATATTTTGTAGTGCATAGCACCAAAAAAAAATCGGGTTTTTTTTATTAAAATATAGGCTGTACACCAAATTTTCAAAAGATTCTTAGTTAACACAAACGGAATTTTCTAAGAATTTTCCTTAAGTATATACTTAGAATATTTACTACAGAGTATTTTAAGAATATTTGTATATATTCTTTTCATATTCTTGTATCATTCATAGAATATTCTTTTCCGGATGTTCTTTTTGTCATTTCCGTTCTGTTTAAATTAATTTTTTTGCAAATGTTTTAATATCATTCCAAGTATATTTGGGTAAATAAATATTTTTAGCAATCAGAATGTTAACTAAATCCAGTGCTTTATCTGGAGAATTGTCTTTACAATATTTTGAGGATAGGTATGTAGAAATGAAATCTTATGAAGCACATCAATGACATTTACGGAAGGTCCTTACTTGGTATTATCGAGGGTATTATTCTATGTTTTCTGGAATTAATAAATACATAAAATATGAATGTATTTTTTATAATCATCTGGGAGTAGAAAAAATTAAATATTCTTTTGTAATAGAAAATTGCCCATTCATGGAAACTTTCCAAATATTTTTAGAATATGTTCTTGGGAATATTCTATAAATGCTTTGTAAAAGCACAAAGAACAGTCCTTAAAGTGTTGAGTGGTTTGCGTTTGTTAAGTTGCATCCTTAGAGTCGAGATTGCGCCTTGCTCGGTACACTTTCAACACTTTTCGTATTATTTTATTTATAACTGTTACTTAAAAGGCACATCTATCTTTAGTGGTTTAAATTCTCTCCTAAGAAGTTCGTTTAGGATAGGAGAGAAAATTATTATTTTCATCTTGGAAGACTATTTATTTCACATTCTAAGATCTCGTGAAAACACTTTTCTGTAAGCTATTCTTTTCACGTCCTATGAATGTGCGCGTAGAACCTTACCGGAAAATTCTAAGAATGTTTCAATCTACCCGAGAGATACTCTTAGAATGTGCGATGAATATATTTTAGTTTACTGGGTTTTATAGACTAGTTACTGATAATTTGCACTAGGGCATTAAATTGTCGACAATTTGCACACTTACAATAAATTGCTACTCATGACAAAAAAAATAATGTCAAAAAAATTAATTTGATGATTTTATTTTTTTTTGGGTTCACGTTTTATTGTATAAAGGGGTTTTTTTAATAACGTGTAAACAATTGAACCTATTAAATCATTTTCATAGGATTCAAAACCCTTAAAATTAATCAAACAAGCAACAAATTAAATGAAACAAACAAAATAAAATAAGTTGAGGTAGTTTGTTGGAAAATACTGTTGGAAATTTATTTTCGAAACTTAAAACTAAAACACCATTTATATATAAAATTCCCTGTTCAGAGTGCAATGGAGTATATATTGGTCAGACTGAAAGATATTTAAAGACTCGACTATCAGAAAGAAATAAAAAAAACCGACACTGAAGATCTAAGCGCATCTTACTTCAACCTTATTAATATATGCGCAAGCACCTCTTAGAAACCTTAAAAAAAACAAAAATTTAACATAAATAAAAATACATCACTCTTTATAAACAGAAAACAATCCCAAATAATGTTTGAACACTCTGTATCATATTTAAGTAACCCATCCCGGTAAAAATAATAAATAAATCAAAACGTTTTTTTGTTTATAAAGTACCATCTAAAAATTTTTATAATTTTTTTAATTTGTTTGTTTTTATCTTTCTTATTATCAAAAAAGTCTCCATTTCGTCAATTGCCTTCTTTATAAGAGATATTTAACTTTTACTTAACAAAACATTATTTTTATTAATATTTACAAAATACCAAGAAATCTGAATATGTTTTTTACATCATTTGAACCCTACCTACAAATATTTTGGACAGAAGAAATCTAAAAAGTTCCAGTAAGTACCTAGCTACCTATCCTTATTTGTTGATATTATTAAAAGCCTGCTTGCAAATCGTTTAATAAAAATATTTAAAACAACGGAAATATTATATAAAAAAAGCCCAAAAACAAAAAAATAGTATATAACACTTTTGAGTATTACCCTGTATTACCATGTGTTTTGGATCTTGTGTTATAAGTATAAATATCTTTGTTGGTGACTATACGTTTCTGGTATGTGCCCCCATCAATAAACTAATTGACTTGTCTTTGCTTTTTTTCCAAAAAATTTCTGGTTTTACGAAATCTTGGGTGGCAAGTAAGTACACTCTAATTATTTGTTATTCTAACTATGCCTTGTTGACCTAAAGAAATCAAATAAAAAACAGGAAAAATTAAAATTTTGCGGAAATATGGTTTCATATATTAAAACCTTTGCTGTGAAAAATGTTGACCTTTCTACAATATTTAAACCCCGTTAAAGCCTAAGAATAAAGAGTTAGCGGAAAAAATCGGGGTGGTTATTTTTGAAAAAGGTCACTAACAATTTAAAATAATAAATTATTCCAAAGGTTGTAAAACGATAAATCAGGGAGTTTATCCACAGAAAGGTATGGTCTTAATACAAATATACGCACTGAATCGACTTTTAGGGTATAAAAAACAGAGCATGCAATTAGTTAAGACTACTGCATGCATGTACTCTCCTTAAGACATAATTTATTGCTAATTTATGCTTATGGGTCTATTATGCAACTTTCTTCTTAAACGGAAATGCATTGCTATGTTAGTGTAAGTAAGTAGGTGGGTTTTTATGTTTTGGTTTCTTCCGTACTACAGTTATATATCAGTGGCCCAGCCATTTGAAAAGGGGGGAAGGGCGGTTTTGATACGAAAAAAAACTAGGATAAAAGCATAGCTTTTATGAGGAACATATCAATGTATGTAAACTAAACTTAGTAACTGCAAGCGCGGATTTGACCTCAAATCTAGGGGTGGGTGGATTTTAAGTTGTTTATTTTGTAATTTTTTTTTTTAAATGTTTCAATATGCCGAAAATTTTTGAGAAAATTACATTATAAATGCAATTTTTAGTTAAATTAAACTAAATCGTGAGTATCAACGGTATCATAGCGCCGCAGGCGACATTTTTAAAGAAAATTGCACTAAAAATGCATTTTTTGATTTAAAATTAACCTAAAATTGTAAATATATCAATGGTTTCAAAGCCCAGCAAGCGAAATTGTTTTAAGAAAATGATACTACAAATGCCACTTTTTACACAAAATTAAACTCTAATACCGTAAATATCAAATGTGTTATAGCGCCGCAATTTATGCCCTACTTTGGAAAAATATCGCCACACTTGTTCATTGCCTCGAAAATTTTATCAGGTATGTTTTGATTTAAGCTTTTGCCTACTTCTGAACACTATTGTTTCTAAATACTGACTTCTCCCAATAAAAGTTCAAGAATTTGGGCTTTGAATTAATCAAATAGTTTATCGTATTTAGAAATGACTTTAGTTAATTTTGCATTGATTTTGGCTTCACGTTGTACAGAACTTGGTATGAATATGTTCAGGTCAAAAATGCTTTTTTATGTCCGAAATGATTTTGTCTAAAACTTGTTTATAAATTAAATAGAAACTCTATAATACTGTTCTGTATTTCCAATATCGTGGTTTTTGCGGTAAGTACTTCGTGCGTTTGTTTATTCTTGGTGTGACGAATTGAAGGTCAAACTGTCTCAAAATACTGTGGAGGAATGATAGAATGTCTTTAAAGCAGAGTTGACTGCCCAGTGGATAACCGAAAAAGCCCACTAGGTTTTTTTTTGGGTAAAACCCACTTAAAAAAACATGTAGGGCTTTTTTAAAAGTGGATTTTTTCATTATTAATAACATAAATAAACGTAAAAAAAGGTATATTATTACCAGTTTGCCCAGTTGCAAATCTTTTTCTAATCCCAAAAAATTTCTTATCTTATTATTCCAAATAAGACCATGTTTTTCAATGGATCCTGCACTAGCTGGGTAACAATGGAATTATAAAAAAAAAACGATTCTGGTTCAGTATTTACAGACTCAACTTTTATTACCTCAGTCCATTCTGAAGCACTCTTTATAGCACTACTCTTAGGCATTTTCCTTTTTAAAAAAATGGTTTAGAGTTAACAACCTCGAAAAGAACGAAAACTTGAATCGTATACTATCATGTCATACTAAGTAAGCAGGTATTTGCAGTGTAATAAATACACAAACTCCAACAATAAATTTCTTAAGGTTTGTTTATATTAAGTATATAAAAAAGCGCTGGTCAAACTAAACCAAAACTGATTTGATTTATTAACAAACAACCTGTCGATTTCTGTATTCCACCTATTTTTATGTGGTATTTTATAGTTGATAAACGATCGCAAGAATAAGTACTAATTTTAAAGAAGAACTACAATCTGTATATAATTTAAAAAAAAACACAAAATACCCAATAAAACCCATTTGTAAAACCCAAAAAAGCCCAGTGGGTTGGGTTTTATATAAAAAAAACCCGGTTTTTTTCCAACCCTGCTTTAAAAGAACGTTCTACAATTTCTCGTTTTTTCTCCAAATACTTCAAGGTTACCACCAGCATCTTTGTTGTCTACTTTTTTCTGAAGCAAGGGGGGGGGATCGCCACTGTATATATTTAGTATGACAATTTAAAGACTAGCAATAAGGAACGCCTCACAAATGCAACATACCGGCAAATTTAAGGAGAACCAAAATAATGTCACGTTACATTATCCATGTGCTACGTAGCTGGAAATAAATATATAAAAATGATGGATTTCACACGATTTGCATCCTTGGAAATTCGGAAAGTTTTCCGCACATGTTGTGGAAAAGTGTACGATGACGTTAACTGTCACCATACTTTTTCGCACATGTGTTGCAAAGTACTTTTCCACACATGTTCTGAGAAAAATTAAAGACCAATATTCACAAAAATTAATGGCATTCATCAGTGTTCGTAGGAAAAATAGCGTACACAACTCGATAGAAAGTAACTTCTTACACTCGCGTGTTCTTTCACTCTGCTAGCGCCTCGTTCACAACATTTACGATCGTATGAAATTTTTCACTTTCTTATCTTGTTATGTTATATACTATTATTTCTTGTTTTTGAGATATCGGGTTTTAAAGACCTAAGTTTATTTGAGAATTACAAACTTTAAGGGCTAAAACGGTATCATGGCGCAATAGGTAGAGTATCGGCCTGCGCACGGAAGGTGTGTTTGTATTTAACATTACAAAAAACTTAGCTAAAACTAGGCATTGATCCTATAATGGATGGAAAGTCCCAGTAAAAAAAAGTGTACAGCATATTTTCTAAAGTAAATGTAATATAGAAAAAATGAAAAATGCAGTTTTTATAAAAACATTTTATGATTATTTTTGATTTGTCGTAGTTTGCACCCCAACCCCCACAGAGGGGTAAAACTGACCCCTAAAATTTAGATAAAAAACTTGGGTTCAATAGACAGTTCAATTTTTTGCTGAAATAATTTGTTGTTGTCAATTTGAAGTAACAGTTGAAACAATCAACGACGACTTTTTTTTACATATTTATTGTCGCTGTCTAAAACAATCAAATAGAGATCCAAAAAAATGACGTCAGTCCGCTCATCAAAAAATTGGACTACAGCTGTTTGTTAAGGTTATTTTCTATTTGTCGCAGTTTCCACCCCTCCTCCCACGGAGGGTTAAAATTGACCCTTCAAACTTGATAGGGAACATTGGTAGTGTGGTACACTTGATTTAAAAAAAAACTCATACATGCATTTTTTCCTATGCCACAAAATTTAGCTTTCCATTACTGTATACTATTATAAGGCACCACCAGCTTAGTATACCTGACAGCTTAAAATTCAGTGTGACGTCCTTAAAAATGCCACAGATACCAACATTTACAAAAGTTCAAATTATCACTCGAGTTATAGAAGACGGCTGGTCTATAAAAAGCGCTGGATTGAAAATAATTCTATGGATAGGAAAGATGGATCAGGACGACCAAAAGTAAGTTCTGAAGTGCAAGATGAGAGACTTATTGACCATCTCGGACAAAATCCTTTCTCAACGTCGGTTGAAGCAGCTAATGTAGCATTATTTCCGGGTTCTTTAGCAACGGTAAATAGAAGAGTAACGAAATCAGAAGTCTCTTGTCGAGTTGCTGCAAAGAAGTCTTTTCTAACATAAGAACAAAAACAGGCCCAGAGTGATTTTTGCACTGAACAACGTTCTTCGTGATAATGACTTCTGGGAGAGGGTGGTTTTCACTGATGAAAAAATTTTTCAATCATCCTCAAGCAGCAGGAGAGTTTTAGTTTATCGTCCACCAAATTCTAGATTTGAACCCGAATATACAAACCAAATTGAAAAAGCTGGACATTTTTCTGTAAATATGTGGGGCTGGTTTAGTGCTGGAGGTTTGGGTTTTTTTTGGAGAATCGAAGGAAGATTCAATAGTGAACGATATATTGAAATCCTTGAAAACGTTGTGCTGCCATCTGTACAGGCTTTACATGAAAATAATGACTTCGTTTATCAGCAGGACAACTGTCCAGTACACACGGCTAATGTTGTTCGCCAATGGTTTCAGAATAATAATATAGAAACACTTCCTTGGCCAGTCAACAGCCCTGACCTTAACCCAATGGAAAATATATGGGGTCGAATCGTTAAAATAATATACCAAAGGAATTGGAGACCACGAAATGCTGAAGAGTTAAGCGATGCTATTTATCGCGCATTGGATCAGCTCTCAGAAGACCAACAGTATTTTCAAAATTTAACCTTTTGAATGCCCAGACGTTTGCAGCTTGTTATAGAGAAAAAAAGTAATTAGTATTAAGTTTACCACCGTTTTTGTCCTAATCCAAGTTTCCTATACGTCGAATTGTTTTCAATCCAGCACTGTTTCCATCGTATTATTGTTATTTTATCAACTCCAAAATGGGTTACCGCCCTCGTCCGTTACTCGAGTGATAATTTGATATTGTTCAATAAAGACTTTACTAAAACATTATTTTTGCTGATTTTTTAGTATTATAAATATAAAAATAAGGTTGCCTTTAATTTAAGTAAAAAAATATTTTCAGTTTTAGAGACCTTTTTTAAACAATACTGTCGTACTTTTGAAGTTTTTAGGCATTTTAGTTGGTAGTCCGTATATATTATACGCTTTTAGAAAGGTCAATTTTGTGACTGCATGTATGCGGTTTTTTTGAAATCAAGTGTACATGTTTAAAGGTGTTTGAATTGCCTTTACAGGTCTTAAGTTTTTGTTAAATTTTATCAATTCGTTTCCGAGATATTTGTGATTAAATTTATTATAGATCGAAAAAAACGATTTTGTTGATGTTTTCTATAGTTTTTTTTAAACTTTTAGGCCCTATCGATTTAGCTTTTTATGGACCCTATTTTGCGATAAGTTGTTTGTGGGGATAAACCCCTACTCAGAGGTGCTTCATGGTAAATTTAAACGTGAATATCTCGGAAACCAATCAATACAAAAAAAACTTGAAATCTGTAAAGGCAATTCAAACACCTTTAAATATGTACCTACCACACTACCAATGTTCCCTATTAAGTTGAAAGTTTTTAGGGAAGTACCTAACTAAATAAGTAGCCTGCCCTCATCCTTTTCCAGAAGCTTACTGGACTGTCAATAGCATGTAGGGGTTGTTTAGGAGCAAATTGTAGGGGGAAGGGACGTTGTATTGAAACGACTGATTACTGGCAACTCCGTCTTCTTCATACAAAGTGACTCATAATGGTTTAAGCCACCACAGAAACCACAGCGTCGACCATAAGCTCGACACTGACCAAAACCATGAGTACTACCACATCTTCTACAGGGGTCAATATATTTATCCTTTTCTCATTTTATGGTCGAACTCCTACATAATGTTTTATCATAAAATTTTAATTTTTGGACTTGGCATGTACTTTTGAATAAATTAGCTTCGAATCATTCAGATCCATTATTATTAAACGTTAAAATAAGATCTTTTTCTTCAGAAATTATAATTAGAAGTTAATGGAATGATGTAAAACTAAAACATGCTGATTCAGTATTTCTGTTTTTTCTAAAACCATACTGTTTATTCGTTAATAGATTAAATTTATCGAGAAAGTCAATCATACTTTGATAAATTATTCTGAAATTGAATTAATATCCTGACTATCTCCACTTTTAAATATAGGCAACACCTTCGAAATTTTAAGATTATTTGGGAAAATACCATCCTCAAAGGATTTATTTATTAAAAAAGTCAACGGTGGTGCTCTAGCTTCCGCTACACTTTTAAGTATTTTGTAGGTATGCAGTCGATGTGTTAAGAACAGTATAACTTCTGCCTGGTATGGGCATGAATTGATAAGAATTTAATGTGTATCCTGACGTGGTGCAGGAATTATTATTGCTAGTTGGGAAAGTCGATTCAACTAACAGTTTAGCAGTATTTATAAAATGCTTCGCCATTTCAGCACAAATGGTGTTTTTAGAGTGGTGTATTTCTGGTAATGTTGATATTCCATATTTATTTTGTTTTATTTGGTCTATTGTTTATTTTATGTGTGTAGAATTTTGCTTTCAGTTTTTGAATAAGTTAATTCTTTATATTGTTTTCTTTTTTCTGTATACAGTATTTGTAAATTATTGTTTTATTTTTTTTATCTGAATAGTTCTTTTAAATTTTTACTTGCACCGTTGTATGAAGTGACCTTCCAACTTGAGGTGGAACTTGCAGGGTGGAGGGAGCATATCTTTTTGTTTATTTGGGCCAAAAGACCCTGTGTATTATCTGCTCATTGTTATAATTTTATATAAAATATTATTAAACTTTTATCTTTACGGTTTTTTTGACGAATTATAAATTTTAAGCGCCGTTGTGAACTTTATTACCCCTTAAAAAAAACTGCACTTTTAGTCCCTAGGGATTAAGTTTTAGTGCCTCAATATAACTTTTACTCCCTGCAAATGAGCTTCTGCCTTCATTAAAGAAGAAGAAATTCATAATATTACCAACATAAAGACTCGCTATTTTGAATCAACCACCAAAGAATCCTTCTAATCTAACCAACAAAATATTTGCAACGCCTGCAGTGCTATAATACGATGTACGATATTAGTTTAATTTTTTCCTAAAGATCCGTCTCTGTATTAAGATCACCCAATAGATCCGAGGCAAACAATACATGTAAACCAGCTACAATGAAACAAATGAAATGAAATGACTTACAATGCGCAGTAGTCAAAACCAACCCTTTTATTTCTACCCCAATAGACAACTTTTGCTGGGCGAACAGTAACAAATAAAACTCGACAAAATAGAGCAAAACATAGCAATTTAATTTTCCTTTGTTTATAAAAATGAAAACTAAGTGAAATGGAAAGTCTAGCATTAATTAAGTTTGCTCGGAGAAATGTGAAATTTATTAAACATCTTATGCGTGCATGCGATGATTTTTTAAAAAATAAAATCACAGTCTGGTTTTGTACAGTCGCTCGTAATATAAAATAAGTATGCGTAATAGTAGTTTACATAACAAGCATGTTATGATGGTCATTCAAGTTTGAGACGCGAGCCGCAGGCAAGTGTCCCAAGTAACACACGTACATTGTACACATTAGAATTTATGAACAAAGTAAAGCTGTGAAAACGTTTTTTCAGCACCTTTTTGGTTGTAAATTAGCTTGCTTCGTTTTTGTAATACTTTTTGCTTTCACTGCAAACACACTAATTTTAGCCGTCGGGTCCTTTCGGCTTGCTTAGCGAACAAAGCCCCGCCCCTTATTCATATTAAATAGAGAAAATAGTGGAAAAAAAAACATTATTTTCTAAAGTGCATCAATATTAGCAGACGAGTTAGGTCGCGTTGTTAGTTTCAATGGGGGCCATTACACGAAAACAACCTTAAAAAAAATATTATTTTTACCAAAATAAAATCAAAAATTCTATAAAAAGAGTAGATTTTTGAAACTAAATCTAGTTTTAAGGTGGAGATAAATCTTTTCTGGTTATTTTGGCTCCAATTTTTAATATTTGAAACGTGCGTGTTTTGGTGAGGTTTCGTGATAAATATTATCAGTAAACTGGCCTTCGCATGTTAATTTGGTTCATGCACGAAGCCAAAAATCCGATATTAAGTGTGTATATAAATAAATATTCCCATCATCGACATCCATACTTTCAACCATTGAAAATCTATTTTTGGGTTTTGTAAGAAATGTTTTTTTAAAATTAAATTAACTGAAAAAGCTATATCGGTTGTAAAAAGTGCTGCACTGGTAATTGCAGTGACCAAAAAATGATCGCCAAATTGGGCTAGGCGACGTTTTATCAACACTTTCAAGACGTTGTGGCAAATAACAGAAAAAACAAAATAGTAGAGGAGTTTTGATGCCGCAACATTTTTGCAAAAAATTTTCAGCGCCTCGTGTTACTTGGGGTCTTAATTTATCTGAGCGTGTATATAATATTAGAAATTATTAAAAATATCAAACGCGAACACTATTAAGTCAAGAACCTTCATAACCTAAAGTTTCAATGACGTCAAAACAAATAAGGTTACAAAAGGACTTTTCATATATCCTTTTAAGAACAAGGTTTTTTTTTCTTAAAAATGCGTAACATGTCAATTTAACGGGATTTATTTACGTTTAATAAATATTTATTGTCTCAAAAATATAGAAAAATAATTCACATTTTTGCGTCAATTAGTGCTCTTATAAAATAAAGTTTCATCGCTTGTCACGCCATCTTGTGGTTTACGTCTAAGCTTTATTATTATCCTAGGACCGTAAATGAACCATTAAAATCGTGTTGAGGTGGTCGTAAAATTAGTATTATTCGTTGGTCGTAGGTAAAAGCTTTTACCTTACACCTTACGTAAATAAATCCAATATAATTTTAGTACCTAACCAAAAATAGGTCCCGTTAAATTGACATATTACGCATTTTTAAGAAAAAAAATCCTTGTTTTTAAAAAGATATATGATAAGTCCCTTAGAAACCTCCATTGAAACTTTAGGTTATAAAGGTTCTTGACTTAATAGTGTTCGCGTTTGATATTTCTAATAATTTCTGATATTTATGATGACATTTTCATTGGTCGTAGACAAATAAAAAAAAACGGCATCTTCACGTTTAATGACCATCATAACATGCTTGTTATGTAAACTACTATTTCAAGTAAATATAAAGGTATAACCACCGACTTCAAATTTGGCGAGCCTTTTGCACCTTAACTTTTGATGCCTTTTTACTTTATCGCTTATTTCAAGCGTGCGCAGTTACGAGGTAATAACGGAATCCCTTACTAACCGATAAAGTTTGATGTTACCTGCAAGAGAATACCGTATCCCTTATAATTGACATGGTTGCTGATACTAAAACGTTAAGTAGAAAAAATGCCAATTTTTGTTTAATTATTTGCTTTGGCTAGAATTTCGTAAAACATTGATATGCACTAGCAACTATAACAAGTGATTCCGATCTGTTTATCATAACCTCCCTTTTCTCTGTTGTATTTTTGAGTTTTTAAAGATGAATGATAATTAAACTTACCCTAAAAACACAAGAATAAGATATTCTAAATGAAAAATATTATTGGACAAATTCTTTTTGTAAATCTTTATAAAAATAAATACCGTATAAAGTCGACCATAAACAAATCAAAGACGACGTGCAAAAACTAAAAATGCTTTCTTAAAAATAACGTCACGTTAGCTACGTCACAACGCGTTATTAAGCGATAAAGTCACCTAACGGGGATTTTTTGTAAGAGGTGCAAAAGATCTCTATTTATTTAAACCTGTCCCTATTTGGTTTTTAAATATTGTGAGAGCATTTTTTTAAGTAAATGAGGATACAAAAATTTGATTAGGCTTAGAAATAGTACATTATATACCTAGGGACTAAAGTGGTACTTTTCATCCCGAGGCGAAATGTTTTTAGTCCGACCGGAGGGAGGGCAACAATTCGCTGAGGGATAAAAAGACACTTTTGTCACATGGTAACGGGTGTCCCATAAGTTTTGGCAGAAAATAAAAAATCGTATACTTTTTGAAAAACAAACTTTTGTTTAAACTGTATATATTTTTTTAATAAGTTGATTTTCTATGAATATAATTTATCTATTTTAGTATATGCAGCGATCCGTGTTCCTCAACAAGCCGCAACTTTGTTCGGACACCTCTTTGGGTCTGGGCGGTGACAATATTAATTTCTCTACACTTAATTAAAATTCTGCGGCGCAGTTGGCCTTCATTTTGAGCAGTCCAGCCTCCGGCGTACACTTCCCTTGCCAAGTGGGCCCAAAAGTCTTCAATTGGGCGAGCCTAGGGCAAATTAGGGGGATTGTCATTTTTTGGTACATATGGAATATTATACTCTTGAAGCCAATTTTGCGTTTCCCTGGCATAATGGCAAGATGCCAGGTCGGGCCAAAACATAATTTATGCTTCGCCCCGTACATGTCCTATATATGGTATTGCTATACCCCTTTCGGAAATTGCACAACACATTAAAATTTTGTAGGCAAATTTGGCTTTTTCTGTGAATCTTACGTTGTCCGGAGTCTCCTCTATATTATCGGTGTAAAATCCTTGATTGCCTGGAATTTCTGCGTTTTCAAAAGTAAAGTACTTTTCATCGTCCATTATGATAGGTTTGTTGTTCGCAAAATGAACACAACTCGAAGAGAACGACAACATCGAGGTATCCGGACAAGTTTATTAGGGGTGTATTTTGGACATTTTTGCCTTTTGCGGTATTTTTGACCATTTCTGCTCAAAATTCTACAAATAGTACTTTTTGAAGTTTGTTTTCTCCTCGATAGCTTCCTTACAGACACCCCGACCCTGTTTTTAGCCAACCTTACCACTCTGTTGCACTGAGGGGGGGGGGAGTGAAAATCCTTGGTCTTCCACTTTTCGGGGGGTTCATACAAGGAATACCCTGTTCGCATTCCAATTCCAATATGGTTCGATAAATGGTTCTCCTGGATATGTCTTGATGTTGAAAGATTCGCACTATTTCAGCTTTGGGTATTTGTCCAACCAAATTATAAATAGATTTTATTATTTCCAATTTTTTACAAACTGACTTAAAACATAAATATGTCAAATTAAAACCTAGGAAACAAAGAAACTTTTGTTATTAAAGCCAACTTGGTAAGTAACTCAGGTATTTCTTTTGAGCTCCTTAAACTTTGTGCCAAAACTTATGGGACACCCGTTATATATACTATTTTTTGCACTTTTGGGCACCGTTTTTATTAAATTTTTATGAATTTAAAAAAAAATAATCTTCATTATACTGACCTATAAAAATGTGACAACCAAACTATCATTCACTCTCTGATAATACTTAGTGGCCAGGGTGTAGCCAAGGTACTAGAAAACAAATGGTAAGATACAAACAAAGCCTATAGCTGTCAAGATTTTTGCGAGTGTATTCAAAAGCACAAAGAAAATTTTGTGATCCAAAAGTCGAAAAACGGACATCGTCGAAGCTGCCGCATAGGCAATGAAAGTGCTGCTGCCTGCCAAATCAGAAAAAATATACGAAAAACATTACAACCATTTCCTTGATTGGTGTCAATCTCAAGATGTTGCTGATGTAACGCAGGAAAAAGTGCTCAAGACTTCAACAGTTTGCTTTCATTATTCAATGATTAAATCTAGGCTGATTGCGGAAAAGTTAATTTATATAGCCTGATAATAAGGAGCGGGACTAAAATATTTTAGTCTCGAGGACTAAAATATTTTAATACCGGGAATAAAAAGTACCATATTAGTCCCTGAAATGGGGGAGTGAAATACGTTTTTAGTCCCTGAAGCGCAAACAGATAATTGTTAACTTATAAGTAGCTTTTTCATGTCATCACAAAAAACGTTATGTTTATAAAGTTTTTTTTTATTATTTGGTACATTCAAGAACTGTTTTGTTTTAGCATCAATTTTAACTGATTTTAAATATTGTTAAACTTTTTGACCACTATCTTGAACTAAAGAAAACTGTTAAGAAATGATGGGAGTGCGTTAAAAAGATATAGTTATATAAAAATTTACAATTTTTCGAGTCACTGATATCTACTTCCCGGTCGGTATATTGAATTTGTCTGTAAATTACATTTTTTGAAATCTAGCGTCTAGAGTTGAACTTTTTCATGAAGGTCACGTTTTTAGCATGTATAACGTTCAGACCAGACGGAAGCTTACGTTCTATAACGTCTGCTCTATGTTGCTAACGCAGAAATATGAGAAAAAACGTAGCGAGTTTTGCCGAAGGGAGTCAAAAAATCTCAATAGATTGGTAATACGAACGACCGAACCAAAGAAAGCAAGATAGAACAAAATCTAATAGTTATTTACGTTATTAGACAGTAAAAGGGAACTTTACTGGTCGACACAGAAAGTTTACAGGGCGACCTGTAAAATGAGTTTCCGGTCATGTATCGTATTTTTTTTTTCAACCAACTAATATTCGCCTATTTTTACACCTAGAGGTCATTAATAAACTTTTTAGTTTAAAAATAAAATAAAAACTATAAAAAAAAACAAAAAAAAATGTTTTAAAACTGTCAACACAAGTCACAGCCAACTTGACTAAAAATGGGTCCGGAAAATAAAACATCCTTTTCCGGTGTATGTTTTACGAAAAAACTAAAGAGAGGATAATTATGGTTTCTGCAGATCTGATTCAACACCTAAAGGCGCTTTTACACAGAGTGAATAGGTTCGTCCAAAAATTCGGGCCAAATATGGCGAACCATTTTCGACGAGCGTTTGCCCGAAAACTCAAAAATTTGCAACGAACATTTGCAGCGAACATTTGCCACGAACGTTCAGGCAAATTTTCGCAAGATTTTTTGGAAATATATTTTTGAAAGTGGTAATAGATAATATTTTCAATATATCAATTCTTGAAATTAAATTGGAACACCAAAAATATTTTATTATATTTTTCGATTAAATTAAAATTATTATTTGCTGGGTGGTAGGTTGTGAGGTTGGTAGATATCTGCTAAATAAGCTTGTACCTAAGTGTTCCTATCATGCATTATCTCTAATTTGGTTTTTCTTAATTACCAAACCCCACCACCAAAACCCCACAAAATGAAATAAAATAATCCTCATTATTTTTTATCAAGTGCGTCAAATCGTTTTTCTGTCGGAAAGATTTTAAAATTTAATTTTTATATTACAATTCAGTTCAATTATTTACGGTAAATAATTTTTCTAATTTTTATTTTATTCCAAATATTTCTTTCAGCAAATTTTGTACGAACACCATAAACTTTTTTACCCGAACCCCGACCCTTTGGTCCCGAACCTTTTGCGCGAATCTTTAAATAAATTATTCGCGCGAATGTTTGTCGGCATTTCGAAGATCAAATTTTAAATATGTACAGCGTACGCCAAAACATACAAAATACGCTTGTCTAACCTTTTCAAATTGTCCTTACAAATAAATCACCAATCAGGCAACACCTATTTATTTGTTATGTTATTCTACGGACCATAACTAACATTTTTTACCTTAATTTCGGGTATGGTATACATACAGAGTGAGTCAGGAAATATCTTTGAAATTGCTGAGGTTCTAGAATTATATAAGCTATAATTAACTGTTTTTTACTTATCCGCTTATTTAAACGTTAAATCAAGTTTAAAACTAAGGTAATTTTCAAAATGTGAATATACGATATCCGGAATTAAGGTAAATGTGTTTGTTGTGGTCTGTAGACTAACATTACAAAAATAATGAATAAGATAAGTGTTGCCTGATTGGTAGTTTCTTTGCAGGACAATTTGTAAATGTTACAAAAGCGTATTTCGTATGTTTGGCGTACTCTGTAAATATTTAAAAGTTTATCGCTCATTTTCGTGTGCATCCATTTTTTTTTCGCTGCTTCTACAAGCGTCAAATGTGCTTCTAAAATAAGGGATTTTGAGCAATTTCAGGCGTATTTTTTGCCTTACCCGTGTAAACATTTGAACATTAGTACTACCCAGCAAACTCGGTTCCCTCAGGCCTTCGTCGGCCCGATGTCGATTGCCGAATTTGTCGTCATCGGCACGACGTCGATTTACGACATCGGACCAGCAGTATTTTTTGTCCGCTTTGTGATGTAGGCCCAATGTATGTTTGCCGACGCAGCGTTAGACTATAGCCCGCCGTTTGACCAATGGTAAATTTTACTTTTTGCTGACATCCCGTACGATTAAGGTCCGATATGGTTTATAACCACACCGACCATCCGCCCATAAAGCTGCTTAATTTGGTCTGTCTAACGTAGGAAATTATTCAAGTCCGACATTGGTTTCCTAAAGCGGTCCACGTCGGCAATTGACGAAGGTCCGTCGGTGGTAGCTTAAAGCGGCCCTACAATGGCAAACCACAAAGGTCCAATAATAAGGCCCCACATCGGCCTCTCAAAGCGGGCCGACGTCGGTGACTGACGAAGGTCCGTCGGTGGTTGCTTGACACGATCCGACATTGGCAAACTACAAAGTTTCGATAATGCGGGTGCTTAACCAGTAGGGCTGCTTTAAGTGGCCGAAGAGGTGATTCTTGTAGAGAAGTACCACCATCTTGTCAAGTCCGCATTCTATATTTGAAATATCTTTGCTCATTATATATATAATATTATCTCCCACTGTACAGGGAACATAGTGACATTAGCGCCATCTTTACATACTAGGAAGAAACTATTAAGCAGTTTAAAAATTTTAATGTGACGTACCATCGTCTGCTGCCGGTTATCGACTAATCGAACAAAAATCTGATCGGGCCATCGTCGGCCCTAAAGCAGATAAAGTGGTCGTCGGCATAAAGTCGACTATAGTAAATCGGGCCAACGTCAGTTACCGATTCTCGACCGATTAAATTAAGTTCCAATCGGACCATCATCGGTCCTAAAGCAGATAAAGTTTGCGTTGGCATAATGTCGACTATAGTAAATCGGGCCAACGTCAATCAGCTGCCGATTCTAGTCCGATTAAAAAAAGTTCCCATCGGACCGTCGTCGACCCTAAAGCAGATAAAGTGTGCATCGGCATAAAGTCGACTATATTAAATTAAACAAAGTTCCAATCGGACCATTGTCGGTCCTAAAGTGGTGTCGGCATAAAGTCAACTATAGTAAATCGGGCCAACGTCAGTTGCCGATTCTCGTCCGATTAAACAAAGTTCCAATCGGACCGTCGCGCGTCGTCGGCCCTAAAGCAGATAAAGTGGGCGTTGGCATAAAGTCGACTATAGTAAATCGGGCCATCGTCAATTGCCAATTTTCGACCAATTCAAGAAAGTTCCAATCGGACCATCGTCGGTTTTAAAGTGGTGTCGGCATAAAGTCGACTGTAGTAATGTGGACCTTCGTCAGTTGCCGATTATTGAGCGAAAACTGAAAATCGCAATCTGTCCAACATCGGGCCAGCGTGTAGTCGCCGATGCCGACACACTGTGTAGTATCAAAAATGTAGGTCGTTATGTGTTGAATCAGATCTGCAGAAACCATTATTATCCTATCCTTAGTTTTGTCGTAAACGAAGGTTAAGGTTAGTAAAAAACCGCCATTTTTGTAACACGTCTAATTTTTAGCTCACCCAGTACATATTGGGGAAAGTGCCTATGACGAAAAATGCTCATTGCGACCCCCTCTATAACATATTAAAATATAAAGAAAATTTAACCGAAACACATTCCCCATAAGAAAAAGGCAGGGTTCTTTCACGTCCACCGCAAGGCAACTTAAACTGTCTAAAGCAAAATATACAAAAAAATCCCTTTTCTTTCGGGTAAATATGAACCCCGCATCGAAAAATCAAAATGTGGGAATTACGGGTTAATTATGGGTTAATTAGAGACCTTTGGCACCTATTTTTACTTTATCGCTTATTTCGGGCATGCGCAGTCACGAGGTAATAACGGAATCCCTTACTAACCAATAAAGTTTGACGTTAGAGAACTTTTGCACCTCTTATAAAAAATCCCCGTTAGGTAACTTTATCGCTTAATAAAACAGATCGGAATCACTTGTCATAGTTGCCAATGCAAGTCAATGTTTTACATTTCTCACGAAATTCTAGCCAAAGAAAATGATTAAACAAAAATTGACACTTATTTTTACAATTAAAAAGAATACAGTACATATTTGTAATCACTTAAATTTTTTGTGTTTCTACTTAACGTTTTACTGTCGGCAACCAAGTCAATTATAAGGGATACGGTATTCTCCCGCAGGTAACGTCAAACTTTATCGGTTAGTAAGGGATTCCGTTATTACCTCGTAACTGCGCATGCCCGAAATAATCGCTAAAGTAAAAAAGCATCAAAATTATAGGTGCAAAAGGTATCTGTTATCTGCGGGAGAATACCGTATCTCTTATAATTGACATGGTTGCCGACAGTAAAACGTTAAGTAGAAAAACAAAGAATTTAAATCGATTTTTGAATGCAAATATGTTCTGTATTCTTTTTATTTGTAAAAATAAGTGTCAATTTTTGTTTAATCATTTTCTTTGGCTAGAATTTCTTAAGAAATTTAAAACATTGATTTGCACTGGCAACTATGACAAGTGATTCCGATCTGTTTATCATAACCTCCCTTTTCTCTGTTGTGTTTTTGAGTTTTTAAAGATTAATAATAATTAAAATTCAACGTAATAAACACAAGAATAAGATATTCCAGATGAAAAATATTATTGGACAAATTCTTTTTGTAAATCTATATAATAATAAATACCGTATAAAGTCGGCCATAAACAAACCAAAGGCGGCGTGCAAAAACTAAAAGTGCAGCTGCATGTGCAGTCCTACCCCGCATGCCCTTACCCCATTTTTACAAGCTTTTATTGAATTTCACCATGTTTTTTATAGGTTGTTGATAAGTCAAATCTTGTTAGTCAATTTTGATCAACACCGATCAACTTGAAATGTGGTATGGGGATCACAACAGAGTGTGAGGGGATTTACTTATTTCGAGACTTATTTATTTAAAAATCAAAACTCCTACGGATATAAATGGTTTGGATGCATTCCCCAACAACACATAAAAAATTAGGTAAGGGCACAAGCCCAATTTTTTTTTTGCAGCAGTTGATTAGCACGTAATTAGCCCGTAATTCTGACATACTTTTTTTTTAGGTACCGCTATTATTAATGGATGCAGGGTGGGACTGCACATGCAGCTGCACCCCGCATTTTAAACTTTAAAAAAATCAGATAAGGACATGAGCCCAAATTTTTTGTTTGCCTTAGGTGATTAGCCCGTTATTAGATCGTAATTCTGACATACTTTTTTTTAGGGTACCGCTATTAGGGACTTATCGGTACATAAAGTCGGCATAACCTGACTTTAATAAAGACAGCAGTATTTTTGACAATTCCGTACGAAGTTTAAAAGAATTCTGACATTATTGTTGTCTAAATATGTCATCTTTGCTATCAAAATAATGTCGACTTTCATAATGTTTGTGCCTGCCTTTAATAGGGACTTATCGGTACATAAAGTCGCCATAGTCTGACTCGACACTATTTCTGACAGTTCGGCACGAAGGTTGAAAGGTTTCTGACATTTTTCTCATGTAAACATGTCATCTAAACATGCTCATATTGAGCCATTCTTAAAGTTGACAAATTAAAGTCAATGCCGTCCTTTATTAAAGGCAGGCACAAACATTATGAAAGTCGACATTATTATGATAGCAAAGATGACATATTTAGACAACAACAATGTCAGAATCCCTTTAAACTTCGTGCGGAATTGTCAAACATAGTGCCGTCTTTATTAAAGACAGGTTATGCCGACTTTATGTAGCGATAAGTCTCTAATAAAGGACGGCATTAACTTTAATTTGTCAACTTTAAGAATGGCAAAAATATCAGAAACCTTCGTACGGAACTGTCAGAAATAGTGCCGAGTCAGGCTATGCCGACTATATAATCCGATAAGTCCCTATTAATGGATGCGGGGTGGGACTGCACATGCAGCTGCACTCCGCATTTTAAACTTTAAAAAAATCAGATAAGGATACGAGCCCAAAATTTTTTTTGCGGTAGATAATTAGCCCGTAATTACCCCGTAATTCCTGCATTAAAAAAATTGAGGTGCAGGTGCATGGACCTAAATATGAATTCTTATGGTCGCAGTATGGAACAGGGTCCATACTTTGGACCACACACCATAAATATTTTCGTATGTTGTAGGGAACCGTTATCTACAAAAATTCTTCTTAAAATGGGGTGGGGCCTCTGGTATGGACACATAGGTACATGGGCGTCTTTCTTTATTATTAAGTGAGGGAAAAACAGGCAAACATACTGTTACAAAGTAACTAAGTTTTAGGAATTGGTAATAGTTTTTAAGTTGGATTTATATATGAAATTGATACGTGTTGCTAAGTTTTATTTATAGATGCTTATAGGTATTATAGTACGACCATAGATCTAAGAAACTCATTATAAATGGTAATCCCGTCCTTACCCTAATAATCACCTATTGTTCGGGGTGTGAAAGTAAATAAAAAAAAGCTAACATTTCTGAGGATTACAGGTGCGGATTTAAAAATGTGTAATTATTTCTTAATAAGTACACGTTTTTGGCCGAATTAAAATTTATCAACTTTATGACTAATTACGAAACCTTATAACATTAGGGTTTGATTACGTTATAAATTATATTTCTTAAAATAATTAGGACAGGCTTAACATAACAAGCTGATTTGTACTTTCGAAAATCAGTTAGCAGTTGGTGTTTGGTTACAAAAGAAGTTAATTGTTGTTAATTGTGATTGTATGAAAAATGTTTCGTCGGTGTGAGGAACAACCGAGTACGTCACGTGGAGATACGGGGAATAATGGCGTTACAAGAGAAGTGATAAAAAACAATTTAAACGCAATATTTTGTCACTTGATACAAAAAAAGTGATATTTGACGTTAATGCCACCCTTCTTGAACGTGGGTCATCAAAATTTGGTGCAGTGAAGGAAGCGGCAGCTTTAGCACGAATATCGGTAAAAACAGTGTAGCGTGTACTAAATAAACGGATAGTTGGGAGAAGAAAAAAGGATTCTAATACTTCTAAGAAATTGGACATGGGTGATGTGGATATCATTCGTAGAAAAATATATCAAATGTATAGGGAACAAATGATGCCTACTTTACAAACATTAATTCAAAGATTAAAAAAAGATGACACAGGAATACAGTATTGCCGTGAGACACTGAGAAAATGTATTTTAAAAAATGGTTTTAAAATAAAAAAAATAATAAACGGCAAGTGATTATGGAATCGGCCCGTTTAAAAAAATGGAGAATGGAATATTTAATTGCAATACACGAGTATAGAGAAAGTATTGTTTATCTCGATGAAACTTGGTTTGACACCCATGATTCGTCTGGTCACTGCACAACTAAAGCTCCATCAAATAAAGGAAAGCGTATCACAATAATTCATGCTGGAAAAAAAATGGGTTTATACCAAATGCATTGGCCTTATCAGCCAAAAATATAAAGAATTTCCATACTGACTACCATGACTATACCACAGCAGAATTATTTGAAGAGTATAAACTGTTACCCAATATACTTCCAAATAGTGTAATTGTGATGGATAATGCGAGCTACCACAGTAGAAGGCTAAATAAAGTTCCATGTTCAATTCCATGGCATGTTAGAAAATAATATGAAAAGTTGAGAGGATAGCTACACCAAAAAACAATTGCTTGAAATAATTAAAGCATTTTCAGTACAAAAACAATACTATTGTGATACTTTCGTGGAAGAAATGGGCAATACAGTGTTGAGACTTCCTCCTTACCATTGCATGTTTAATCCATTTGAATACATATGGCGTGAGCTAAAAGCAGCGGTTAAAAGAAATAATGTTTCGCCAAATTTCAATTCTTCTGTGGTAGCTTTAATTAGGTCGGCGGAACAGAATATTTTAAGTAAAAGCTGGGAAAATTGCGTAGCTCACGTTCACAAAATAGAAAAATCATATGTAAATATAGATCTGCTAACCAGAGAAAAAATTATCATAGACTTTAATGACGACAGTGACAGTGAAACTGACTTAAGTTAAAATTTGTTAATTTTTTTAGTATCCCGTTTTTTTTTGTACTATATATGTATGTAGCTGTTAAACGCAATTTTATAAATTTAACTTATGTTTGTGTTTTTTATTCTATGAGCAAATATATTTTGTAGGTGTAGGATGTGTCTATTAGATTAATATAATTTTTTCATTAAAAAAGAATTGTTAGACCGAACCGTCAATAAAACATATTATCTTCTTCACCTTTAACGTGATCCGTGGTAGAAATTCACTGATCTCACTAAGTGCGTCCCTGCTTCCATTCGAACACCCGCTGAGTCGCAATAAATGCTTATCGGCCATGAATAATGATGAGTCTCCTAGATCGATGGTCAAACTATAGCTAGTTAAAAGGGCTATAAAGTAGGTACTTTCGGTTACAGTTATAGAGGTTCTTCTGAGGAAATATTGAGTTTTCTTTACTTAGGAATTTGTAAGGTTATCCCAAAGCTACACAAATGTTTTTTTTCTGGAATTATCGTGAAATTTCTACGTTCTTCCAGATTCATAGTTACATTATTGTTCATTGTTAAGTTGTGATAGATCCATGGAAACTGTCTTTTCGGTGAGTTTATATAAACCCGCGTGCAAACTTGGAGAGGCAGTTAGTTTTTGGAATTAATTGAGAGCGACATTAGTCAGTCAGAGTGAAGGATAGAAGACAAATAAAATCTATATGTTTGTGGCGGATTCATAATACTGAAACTACTTTTTTGGGTTTTTACACACTAGCAAATCCTAACTAGAATCTAAGTACTTACCTGAGGTTTCGGCAGAAACTCTACTGCCGTTATCAAAGGGATTATTTTTTTCAAATTTTTGGCTACTATCGATGCAGCAAACTGTCAATTATTAATTTTTTGAAATATGTATCAGTCAAAGGCAGTCAGTTGTATGTTTATAATAATCGAAAAAATTTGTAAAGAATAATCCCTTTGATAACGGCAGTAGAGTTTCTGCCAAAACGTCAGAGATTCTAGTTAGAATTTGCGAGTGTTTAAAAACTATTAACTTTTTTAAAGAAATATCCTTAAGTTAGTAGCGAAAAACCCAAAATAGCTATTTTCCTAACAAGTGCGGAAAATCGATTTTTCCGCACGCAACTGCCGTTCACGGAACGACGCGCAGCGGAGTTCTGTCAAGTAGTTAAGTGCGGAAAAAAGGTTTTCGCACGTGTGAGGAACAATTGTTTTTCTACTCGCTTGACTTAAGAATTAAATTAACTCAATAAAAGGAATTTTCAAAATTTTACTCGTTATTTATCCTGACTAAAATGTTTACCTAATTCAAAAAAGAAAATTTTTTAAAATATTTTTGGTTTACTGCGGAAAAGTACCATAAAGTTAACTTTTCCGCACTAGTGCGGAAAAGTGCATTTTCCGCACGCAAAACAGTGCGGAGAAGTGAATTTTCCGCACGTTAGTAGAAAAAAGTAGTTTCAGGATAGAAGACAGGTTATCAAGAAATTGTCAATCATAAATAAAAAGGTCACTGACAAAATCAAGTTTGATCTGCGAGTTGAGTGAGGACCCTACCCATAGACGGAGTGTGTAACGATACATTTTTTCGGGATCTTCCTGATGACAGATCTTTTTTGGAGAGTTAATATTAATTTTGGTTGAGCTGTCAAATTTCCTATTTCTTATGGACACAGGATCTTTTTGTCATTTTTTTCTTTGAGATCTGCTTTTATTGAGCCAACACCGTTCTTAACTAAAAAGCCAGTTAACTCCCATCTCTTCAGTGCCCTTTAGCCCACTGTTACCAACATTTTTATAACCAAATTGACAGGTAAAACATGGATTTTCTGTCAGTTTGCTGTCAATATGGCCGCGATAGTAGGCCAAAGGATACTAAAACGATAAAGGTTTAACTAGCTTTTTAGTTGAGACGGTGTTGATTGAGCCTAAGTTTTCTAAAAACAAAACTGGTAAATCCACTCAAGTAAAAATAAAAAGAAACAGGAACGTCTGTGAGGTAAAGAGGTGTTAATTCTACTAATATTATAAATGCGAAAGTTTGTTTGCGTGTGAATTTTTGACCTTCAATCACGCAAAAACGACAGAACCGATTTGGATGAATTTGGTAAGAAGATACGATGTGACCTGGATTGAAACACAGGCTACTTTTTATTTGACATTTCGCTCAATGACAGTTATCAAATGACAACGCCGTGGGTCGACCGATAGTCCTGTATATAATTTTTGACAGTCATTGTTTTACCAGAGGTGCGAAACTCAATTTGATAGTTGCCAAAAATTGTTAAAAATTGCAGGCATTTGAGAAAGAAATATGAAAAAAACTAGAAAGAGAGGGCAATATGAGTTGCCCACCCCTCTCGTAACATCTTAAACTATAATCTTTCAGTTTTTTTTTTTACCGCAAATAAACAAACTACTACCTACAAAAAAGATTCTAATCGACAATATACCAGTTTTTAAGTGTATCGTATCAGTATTTCTTAAAAACAGCATATTTATGGTCATTTTATTTCACAACATCTGAAGCGACCTAAAATTATTGGTCTATTTATTAAGACAAGCCCATTAATAATTTTAAAAATATAATAATAAAACCTGATTAGTACCATGAGTGTACAAAATTTTTAATATGATCAAAGATAGGTAAGCGGAACCGATAATTTGAATTTCGCAATATTTTTGCCCATATGCAGGTGATTTAGTAGTTTTAAGCATTTAAATCTAATCCACAACCAGTAATTTTTCAGCGAAAAAATCCATAAAACTGCGGGCAACATTGTTTAACATTCTTTATGGAATATAAATTTTAATCTTATGAAATTTCCCAATTACAACTTGTATGCAGGGTAGTGCAAAATATATGCAATATAAATTCTTAATTTTTTATAGTATAAATACGCTATCAATTTATATCGGCAATAAATTTAGTGCCATTTGACATCATACTGAAAAGAGATTGGTAAATCTAATAAAAACATTCAAGAAGTTTTATCATCAAACACGGAAAAAATACATGTGCAATTTTTTTAGAGTTGTGTAACTAAAAACTGTGTAGACTTATTACACAAGTGTATATCGGGTGTCCCAAGGTGAGTAACCTTTTAGAATATTTTGGAAACTATACAATGGAAACTTTTCAAACTTTCTATTCTAACATAAATCCATGTAAACTATTTTTATGAAATACTTTGTACCGTTTATATTTTTGCATTTTTTAATTCTACAAAATACTTTAGGTACATTTTATGTATAATGTCCTATACCTATGTTCAACTGTTTTTAAAATATTAATAGGTGAAAATTGACATTTTTTAACTTTGACAGCCCGTAACATCGAAACTGTTAAGGATAGAGCAAAACGGTTTTTACATTCCTATCTTGGTTTTTCACAAGCTATCGTTTTATATCTAAAACCTGGATTAAAATATCCCAAGGTTAGTTTAACCCCGGGTTAAAAACGGTATAAAACGATAGCTTGTGAAAAACCAAGATAGGATTGTAAAACCGTTTTGCTCTATCCTTAACCCTTTCGATGTTATGGGCTGTCAAAGTTAACAAATGTCAATTTTCCCCTGACAATATTTTAAAAACAGTTGAACATAGGTATAGGACATTATACATAAAATGTACCTAAAATATTTTGTAGAATCCAAAAATGCAAAAATATACAGGGTGTTCAATTTAAAATAAGAAAGTTGTTGTCAAGTTTTCCTGCAAATGGCAACACTGCAAATATGAGATTATTTCATAAAGATAGTTGACACGAACTTATGTTACAATAGAAAGTTTGAAAAGTTTCCATTGTATAGTTTCCAAAATATTCTAATAGGTTACTCACCTTGGGACGCCCGGTATATAATATACACAACAATTTGCAAAATATACAATAAAATGTGATTTTTTTACACAATTTTGTAACCAGAAATATTCAGCTACAATTTGTGTAAAAAATTTTCCGTTCACTAAGAGCCTAGAAAGTACAAAGGATGTCGCCCCTTGTAAATGCCAATTTATATTATATTATTTATATGACGTAGTACTTTCCCTTGAATTTTGTTTCAATGCACTAACTCTTTACTCCTTCCAGAAGTACCCTAACAAACAACAACAGCAAACAGACCTTCATGTAATTCTCTTTTTTGAATTTGCCACAAACGCTTCTTCGAAAATAAAAATGTCAAAACTGGCACCCTCATCTTGAATCTGTCATGTTAAACTTAATTATTACCCATCCATACTAATATGGAAGCTATTGGGATCGTCAAAAAACGTTTTTTTTTATTTCCGCTAAAAATAAGTTATTTGGGTCAAAAAAAGACTCAAATACAAAATTTTTTCATGGTGTCTGTCTGTCAGTAACACGATTACTTAAAAACCGCTTAACCGATTTTTATCAAATTTGGCACAAAGATTCTCTTGCACCAGGCGGTGAGCTGATTAGTTTTTGGTGGGGGTGGGGGGATGCGAAGGGGGTAGAATTTGGGGTTAAACTTTTTAAAATATGGTAACTCGCGAACCGTAGCAGTTAGCAACACTCGGTTTTCACGCCAAGATGATGATGTGCCAGATCCGTAGTTTTTTAAGATATTTAAGCAAAAAAAAATATACTTATAAAAATCGTAACCCAGGGTTTTAATATTTAGACAGATCATTTTTAACAAAGACTATATCAATTCTAAACTCTGTCTGATTAGTAGATTTTGAGATTTCTAAGAAAAATAACATTTTTTATTTTATGCATAGAAATAAATAAGAATCCCAATATTTCTCTTATTTCTTAATAGATTTTAACAAATAATACATGGATTAACAGATAATAGTTGGTACTTTTCTATTATAGCATAAAATTGTAATTGTCACAAAATGTCATTTTTTGACATGTAGAAAAAGAAGCGTTATTTTTAGTGTCCTTGTCAACAAAATTGGCGAAAAGATAACGAAATCCGGTTAACTTAAATTATTAGCAGTTTTTATTTTAGGCAAGAAGTTGGTATCCGAAAAAACCCATAGTTTTTTATTTCTTCATAGAATCTATCAAATGATTAATCTGTATACAGACAATAAATAGAAATTTTTTGTAGTTGCAACGTCTCAAAAAAACCCAACGGTTTTTTAAGATGCCTAAAACTTTTACACATCCGCCATTTTTAATTTTTGATAAATGTAATTTTTTGACATATTTTCGTTAAAACCCGACAATAAATAAAAAATTGGCAGCTAAAACAAAACAGTCCAATGAACTTAATTAGCACTTTTTATTTTATGCAACAAGTTTGTATATGAAAAAACCCAGTTTTTTTATTTCTTAATAGAATTTTTCAAATGGTACATCGGTTTACAGACAATATATAGAATTTTTTTGTAGTCGCACAAAAAATATACAAAGTGTCTCAGAAAAAACCCAATGGTTTTTCAAGATGCATAAAACTTTTGAACATCCGCCACTTTTAATATATGTAATTTTTTGACATATTTGCAAAAAGTCTATTTAATAACCTTTCCAAAACTCTTTTTTTGTGTTAAAATTCGACAATAAATATCTGACACAAATGAGAGTAGCAGGAGATCCTGTGTGTCCCGCTTGCGGGCTCGAAGAGGAATCCATAGACAATGCCAGACAGACCGAACCCAGTTTTTTTTCTATGGAGGAATCGTCGCAGAACTTAATAGCAGAGTGCCATGCATATGCCAGATCAAGGCAGCTGAAGTGGGGATTTCCTACGAGAGAGGAATAAGAGCTGCACTCGCTCAAATGGGCCGACATACTGAACTTCGTAAAGAAGACAGGGAGCAGTGTTACCAACGGTGTGTAATTACACACTTTTCGTGCGTTTTAATGGTTGAGTGTGCGTTTTGTGAACGTTCTCAAAAAGTGTGCGTTTAGTGAACATTTTAGTATTCATTATACCTGAATGGGTATAGTTTGGATGATTCTAAATTTATTACTTTTGTATATTTTGGAAGAATGTGGTGCTCTACTCAACAAAGAGAGGATACTTTTTCTTAGATAATTGCTTGTACTGCTGTGCAACCAAGCAAGACCTGTATTGTTTTTTGTAATTTTATCAAAATTTTTATTTTTATATTTTTTTACCTATATATGATATGATTATTCGTCATAGCAGGCGACTTTTTCTCAAAAATTAATAAGTCACCCTCAAATACATTAGTTTATCGTTGGTTTTTAAATCACATCAAAAAGGGTGTAAAAAGTGTGCACTGGTTTTACTGAAAGTGTGCAAAAGTGTGCGTTTTTGAACGGCTTATGTGTAATTTTACAAATTTCGGTTGGCAACACTAACAGGGAGTCCCGGAGAGAGAGTTGCAGCGGAAGTAGGGGCATAGGGGCAAGCAACGGGGTGTGGCAGAAAGGGGCCATGAAAAGGCCTAATTACAGCGTCCGTACTTAGTTTGACTGTTTTTATTAAGTCAATATATAAATTATATTCGACAAATATGTAACTTTATGTAACGATTTTAGGAAAAATAGGGTTTTTAATGCAGTGTCGCAGATAAAAATTGCAAAAATAATATAAAATCTTATCTTTTCCGCCACCGATATTTTGAGAACCAAAAGTACCCTGCTTGCCCCACGCACCCATTCAGCAAGCGCAGGCCACAGTCACCAGTTTTTTTTTTAATTGTAATCTACACCTTGTAATACTCCGTTCAAAGGGGTTTTGCACCTGCTTTACAACAGTGTATTTTTTGCCTGCTTTAGAAGCATATATTGGAAATTTTAATACGCCAGCACGAACCCGTATGAGGTGACTTATGTTAAGTACAGTATGGAACGATGCCTATTTGTGAGTGATTGATGTTTGGGGAGAATGACCAGTGAAACCACTGATGAGCCCATGCTGGATGCCCAGGGCAAAACATCGTGTAATTATTCTCTTTTCGTTTTGGTCTTATGTGTGTTTCTTGTGGCATACGACAGCCAATTTTAAATTTTCGTTCTTTGATCTTTTAGTTTAAATAATAGCAGAAAGATAAAATGAATGGGTCTAAGTGAGGACACCGAATGCAGGCTCTGTATGGTGGAGGACGAGACGGCCAGATATATGCTGTGTGAGCCCTTGCACGTCAACTTATTTTCGGCAAACCACAGATCGACGCGTTAGATCTGAAAGATGCTTCTCCAAAGCAAGTTGCGAGTCTCTTTAAGGGGCTGAATATTCTGTAGCAACAATCTCAAAAGTGAGCCACAATAGACCAGCTAGTGGTCGCAGTGGACAGTACCAGACTGGTACAGAATCATCATCATGCATTCAGAGACCCACCCCTCGACGCAGAGCACGCCCACATTTGTTTTATTTCAATTGGAACCACCCGATGGAAATAAAAAAAATGTAGTCATGGCTCTCTAAATGTACACTTGATTTAAAAAAAAACGCATACATGCAGTCACAAAATTGACCTTTCTAAAAGTGTATTATATATACGGACTACCAGCTAAAATGCCTAAAAACTTCAAAAGTACGACAATTTGTCATATTGTTTAAAAAAGGTCTCTAAAACTCTTATTTTTATATTAAATTTTGCAAAATACTAAAAAATCAGCAAAAATAATGTTTTAGTAAAGTCTTTATTGAACAATATCAAATTATCACTCGAGTAACGGACGAAAGCTGTTCTATAAAGAGGCCGGTAACCCATTTTGGAGTTGATCAAATAACAATAATACGATGGAAACAGTGCTGGATTGAAAACAATTCGACGAATAGGAAACCATTGGCGAATAACATTAGCCGCGTCTACTGGACAGTTGTCCTGCTGATAAACGAAGCCATTATTTTCAGGTAAAGCCTGTACAGATGGCAGCATAACGTTTTCAAGGATTTCAATATATCGTTCACTATTGAATCTTCCTGCGATTCCCCAAAAACAACCCAAACCTCTAGCACTAAACCAGCCCCACATGTTTACAGAAAAATGTCCAGCTTTTTTAATTTGGTTTGTATATTCCGGTTCAAATCTAGAATTTGTTGAACGATAAACTAAAATTCTCCTGCTGCTTAAAGATGATTGAAAAATTTTTTCGTCAGTGAAAACCACCCTCTCCCACAAGTCATTATCATGAAGAACGTTGTTCAGTGCAAAAATCACTCTGGCATGTTTTTGTTCTTCTGTTAGAAAAGGCTTCTTTGCAGCAACTCGACAAGAGACTTCTGATTTCGTTATTCTTCTATTTACTGTTGCTAAAGAACCTGGACCGACGTTGAAAAAGGGTTTTGTCTGAGATGGTCAATAAGTATCTCATCTTGCACTTCAGAACTTACTTTTGGTCGTCCTGATCCATCTTTCCTATCCGTAGAATTATTTTCAATCCAGCACTTTTTCCATCGCATTATCGTCATTTTATCAACTCCAAAATGGGTGGCCGCTCTTCTTATAGACCAGCCGTCTTCTATATCTCGAGTGATAATTTGAACGTTTGTTGTTGTACTAAGCTGGAGGTACCTTATAATAGTATACACTAATGGAAAGCTAAATTTTGTGGCATAGGAAAAAATGCATGTATGAGTTTTTTTTGAAATCAAGTGTACAGATCTGGCGAAAAAAAAGTAGGACATGTAAAATATATATATGCTTTTTTTTTGTATGTCACCCTATACGTTCAGATATTTATTGGTTTGGCCACCATTCATCAACATTTTGAAATATCTGACAATTATCTGAATTATCTGACGCTTTCTTGCAGCATACTTTAAACTAAATAAAAAATGCCTCAAGTTTCAGAATTTACCAAAATTCAAATTATAACTCGACTTACGGAAGATAACTGATCTATAAGAAGAGCGGCGAACCATTTTGGAGTTAATAAAAATACAGTACTACGCTGGACCCAGCGCTAGACCGAAAACAATACCACAAAGAGAATTAGTTCAATGGATCAAGGCGGACGACTCCTTGATCATTTAAGGCAGAAGGGTCAAACCATATCAAGTCAACCAGACAATAGTTTTGACCATCTCCGATTTTGATGATTTTTGGTACACTTATTCGTCTTATCAAAAAACTCAAAAATCCAAAAAATCAAATTTTTTGGATAAGCGGTTTTTGTTTTATTGATTTTTGAAAATCAAGAAATTGACCAATATGTCCTTGACAGACACTTACAAAAATAGTAATATCTCAAAAACTATTCATCCTATAGAAGCGAGTGATAGCTCATTTTTTAAAGACCTTTTTAAAAATGTGTGACACAATATAGTTTGTTTAATTTTTTTTTTCTTAATTAAAAAAAAATTTTTTTTTTGAAAAATCTCAAAAACACATTTTTTAATTTTTTTCAAAAAAATATTTATTTCTTTTTTTCAGTGTTTTTTTAACATTTTTGGAAAATTTTAGGATGGAGAAATAATGGAGTCATACTTTAAAAAAATAATAAGATATTAAGATATTAATATGGGTATAACAAAAAAATTAAAAGTAAGAATAATAGAAAATTTACAATAAAAAATATTTAGGTTGCTAATTTTTTTTGTAAAATATTTGAGGAATCTGTCATTTCTTCTGCAGTTAGCGTATATGTCCTACCAGTGGCAGTATTTGGGTTGACCCGTCTTAAAAGAGAATTTTGATCTTTGACCAATATACCAGCTTTTGGCTTTGGAAAGTAAAAAGACGGAGAGGGACCATGAGGATGTAAAAAACTAACTTTTAATTCCCCGCTTTCTATATTTCCACCAAAGACAGTCATAGTTTATGGTTACAAAACCGGAGTCGATGTTTTCAATTTCTGTGTTTGACAAACCACAGGTTGCAAAAAGACGTTGAATATTTTCCTCTTTACTTAGTGAAAATGGTTTTGTAATAATTTTTTCATTACTGAGGGGGATAATCGAGTGCAATTTTTGAGTTCCAGGTATCGATTGTGCTTCCAGGTATCTTTTTTCCAAAAACTTTTCATGTTGCTGGTAGTCATTTAATGAACAATATTTAAATGTTATACCAGGAATGTTTTCTGTTGCAAATTTAAAAAGATCTTCGGGGGTCATAATCTGTTCATTATATGGTTTCTGCAGATTTGCTTTAGCAGCCAACCTTTTTACGGTGCCTCCCAGTCCATCGCATGCACTCTTCCCGTGGAAGGTGGCAAAAAAATTCCATTCTGCTTTAATTTTAAATTTCTCGAGATGGTACGCAATATTAACAATTTTTTTTTATTTTTTACTGTGCGGCACAGTCGTCTGAAAAATAGATAATTTTGTCTAAATTATCAATTTGCCTATTTAGTTCAGGCATAAGGTGGCTTAAAAAAAGATGAAATGCCATGCCATGCCATGTGTTGTGTACCAAACAGTCTGAAATAAATATATAATTTAAATGACCCAGTTTTCCCTCATGAGTTTTGTAATATATTACAAAAGGATGTAGGGTTGCCTGGCTATTTGTCCAGGACTGCACTTAATCCTGCAAAATAAATGAATAATTTTCAGCGAAGTCGCATGTGATTAGTGCTTCCCTCTTTTACCTCATTGTAGTATTCTTTTTGCATGTGAGTGTAAAAAGAATGAGATTTTAATTTAATCAAGTCGTTTGAAAATTCTTCAATGAAGTCCTCTGCTGGTTTAATTAATGTCTCCATATGGCATCTATCTACAGATATCCACTTCTTAAAAGTCACATTGTCAATCATTGCTTCTTCGAACTTTTCATTCAAAAAGTTTTTTAAATTCTCAGTTCCTGGGCATATCTCACATTTGTCCAAAAAGCAGTGATCTTGGGTGGAGGGGAGGACAATTGAAGAAATACTCAAAATTTTGCAGGAATAAACAGGTTTGGAAAAACCTTTTATGTATCTTATTTACAAGACTGGGAGCAATTGACAAGTTTTTAGATATAAAGAGTAAATATATAGGTATTTATCAAAAAATTTATGGTTTTTACCTGCAAGATTTTTTATATTATTTTTTCAAAAATAGAACCAATAACTTCTCCATCCTGAAATTTTCCAAAAATATTAAAAAAATACTGAAAAAAATAGTATTTTTTTGAAAAAAATTCAAAATGGTGTTTTCAAGATTTTTCAAAAACAAAAACCGCTTATCCAAAAAAATTAATTTTTTTGATTTTTAAGTTTTTGGATCAGAAGAATAAGTGTACCAAAAATCATCAAAATCGGAGATGGTCAAAACGAAAAGTGCCTTTTTTTTGGTTGATTTGATATGGTTTGACCCAGAATCCTTTTACCAACGATGAACTGCTTGTAGTAGGATACAAAATTCAAATCTATCGTGTAAAGTTGCAGCAAAAAAGCCTCTTTTAACGAGCAGAAACCGGCTCGAGTAATTTGAAAGGAATGATTTTTGGGATAAAGTGGTCTTTACGGACGAAAAAATTTTCCAGTCATCGTCAGATACTCGGAAAATTTTGGTTTATCGTCCACCAGATTCAAGGTATGATCCAGAATACACACACAACATCAAGAGAGCAGGACATTTTTCCGTCAACATGTGGGGATGGTTTAGTGCGAGAGGTATGGGTGGGTATGGGTGTTTGCTGGAGAATAGAAGGTAGATTTACCAGTGAACGATACATCGATATTCTTCGTAATATTATGTATCCATCTGTTTCGGCCTTGCATGAAAATAATGAGTTCATCTACCAACAAGATAACTGCCCTGTGCACACAGCGAATGTAGTGAACCTTGGCCATGCAACAGCCCGGATTTAAATCCCATGGAAAATGTTTGGGGACGGATTGTTAAGATAATTATATCAACGAAATTGGTTCTCCAGAAATTCAGACGAGTTGAATGAAGCCATTGAAAGAGCCGTAGATATCATCTCAGAAGAAGAGCAATATTTTAAACATTTAAGTTTTTCAATGCCGACTCGTCTGCAGCTTGTTTTAGACAAGAACGGCGAGCCCATTAAGTATTAAAATTATTGTTTTTATGGATTTGCAAAAAGTTCAGTTTTTTCTTATCGCCGTTTATTCTTGTTTTTTCTCTGTGGCATTGTCTTTGTTACAGCGCTTTGCCCAGCGTGGTAATGTATTTTAATTAACTCCAAAATGGTTCGCCGCTCTTCTTATAGACCAGTTATTTCTCGTAACTCAAGTTATAAGTAACTAACAAATGACTAACAATGTAAATTTTATATTTACCCATATTTCAATTCCCTGTCCTACTTTTTTTTTGCCAGGAGTGTACTTTCTGCTATATTGTTATCTAGTATCTCTTCTGCTGTTCAAAATACTTGAGCCAAAAATTTCATATTCTTTCATTTTAACTGCTAATATCTCGAAAACTAGTTGCTTAAATTTAAAAAATACCCTGTTTTTGTATTATTTTTATTTTTATTACTATGTTGGGAATTTGGAACCTTTGGTTGCACTAAAACAAAATTATGATTGTTTTCCACAAACCAAAACTTGTTTATCGTTGTTTATCGTCTCCTGATGATGCTAACATTGTTAGCGAAACGCGCGTCGAGTGCAAAAAAGTGTAGTTTTGGTTTGTGGAAAACAATCATAATTTTGTTTTATTTTTATTGTTTATACTGTTAGCTATAGGAAAATTTATTTCTTGTAATTGTTTGTGATTCCCTTTGCAACCATTAACTATACGCCGTTAGCTATTAACATATTTAATATTTGTACGTTGCAATAAACTATTTATTATTTAATACTAGGTGTTATTTAGTTTGATTTGTTAGTTTTGAATCTGTCTACATCAGTTCTTTTTATACCTAATATTATTATTATATTATTGCATTGTAACAGTTAGTGGGGGTTTCTCGTTATAAATAAATAAATAAATGAAATAATTTAAACAAGGTGTTACAAGGGGGGGTTACAATTTTTTTTAAATGTGGTGGGTGTGGCCTGCGCTGAATGGGTACGCGGGGGCAAGTCTTTTAATACATAATTGGCCCTCCCCCACGCGCATTTTTGAGAAAATTTATCTCTTTTGTACGTGTAATTTTATTTTTTGCTTAATTCGGATATTTGTTGGAGAAGCCAACGCAAAAGGGTAAAGCAATGGCCCCGGCAGTGGCGGCGCCCCGTTCTTTTATCCACACCTCAGTTTGAGAAGTTGAAAAAAGCAGACTTTCAGTTGTTTATTTACCTTTTTTGGAAAAAAACTTGCCCTTATTGTGCCGCGGGGGAAACTTTTAAGAAAATTATACTAAAAATTAAAAATACCATTTTTGACATGCTTTGAATGCTGCTGATAAAAAATAAGGCAAATAACATTTTTGACATATACTTCAGGGAAGATACAAATTTAAAAAAAAAGTTCTTCATTTTCCACTTAAAATAATTTAATAGGTATGCTCAGCCATGAAAGAAATTTTTCAAAGCTCTTATTATTTTAAAAATTTTAATTTTTGTAGATGTTTTGTGTTAAATGCATCTTTATGTTGATTAATGAAGGGTGGCCAGATATTTTTAATCCCGTCGAAACATTGTCACATTCTGAAAGAAGCATTCATTTTGTTAAAAATTAACTCTGTAATTACCAAACCTACCCCAACTAGCAATTTGTCGACGTCTCAACGTTGTGCACCGCGTGCCAACGTTGCGTCGCAACGTTTACTTTTACTCAAACACCACCCACTTTTGCACCAATTTGGTGGATGATTTTTTGATTGAGTCAACGTCGCAATCGCGACTACAGTTGAAGTAATAGTTCAATGGGTTTTGGAGTACAATTATTTGTTCAAAATACTATTCATTACGTAAAATGATAAATACACTATTCGACTACAAATTAAACTATTTCTAACACCATCATATTATTAAAATAAAATGATATTCTATGTCATATATCATGTTTTGCATCATCATAACATGCGAACCAATGTCAAAATATATAAACAGACGGTAGTTTACTGTCAAATGTATAGTTCGTAGCTCTAAAAAACAAGCCCTCGATTCAGATGATTTTATGAAATTAAAAAAAAATCATGATTTAAAAATCGCTTCGAAAATCCTCTAAAGATGTTGGTTAGGATTCCTAAGAACAAAATACGGATTTTTATATGCAAAAAGATCGTAGTTTATTGTAGAAAAAAGCAAAAAAAAATAATTTTTAATGTTTGTTTACAAATTAGCATAAAATAGTTTTAACAATCAAACATGGCGGCACTTATTAGTTTCTATGACAACCAAAGGAGTCCCGTGTCTCGACTGCTTTAACTACTTAACTGTGTTTTGAACGGATCCCCTAACTTAAAAGACGCGAACACACCTAAATGTTTACCCAATTGAAATTGCTCCACAGTTTGGCTTTCTGCTGCTCACCTAATTTCCATCCTTGTTGTTTACACAGGACCTTCCTCTTTTTTTCCGGAACACTGGGGAATCACCTTCAATGACAGCTGGCACATGTCAAAATATCGAAGAATATTTATACCATTTGTTCCGTTTCATAGTGAAAAATGTTCAAACAAAACTAATAGAAACTTTACAAAACATTTCTTAGTTACTTTTACTGAATTAATTGACGTTTGTATGACAGACAGCAGTGCTCCAAAATTGGTTTGTTGCAAACATAACAGAAAAATTGGTTAGATGAAAACAGGCACGCCCGCGTCTCCAACAAACCGGCCAGAAAACGTGGAGTAAATTGATCAATTTTTGGTTTAGCACACACCGGTTTGTAGTCGGCGCCTTCACAACTAAGAAATTACTGTTAGTACAATAGACGGTCATAAATAGTTGTGATGGCGACTGAAGTTGTGATAAACGTTTAGGCGTCGACGTTGTCGACCGTCGCCATGATAGCTATTCTTTATCTGTAAAAAAACGGTTAAAATTAGTGCAGTTCTAATTTTTACAACTTGCACAACTAAAAATTGCTAGTTGGGACTGGCCGCCCGTGTACTACTACTACTAAAGTAATGCTTTTATCGCTAAAATTATAAATAAAAAAGTGTGGAAAAAAACGAACTGTCTTTTTAGGAGAAACAAAATTACCAAATGTTAGATCGAAAATTCTCGCTGACGTCAATTTAATCTGCATAAACTTTGGACGGAAAATACTTTGTGTCTAAGAGTGTGATGACGAAATAGTGACTCAATTTAATTTTTTAAATTAAAAATCTCGGTTATTTTAAGTGATATTAAAAAATCAATAACGCAGCTAGTCTTAGGACCATTTCTACCATAAAATAAACACAACTTGTATTTTTGCTGAAGACCGCTTTTAAGGTAGTTTCGGGAAAAGGATCATAAATTCCAAAAAAAAAAAAATTAAAAATCATTAATATAAACCCGAGTGGGTAACCACACAAATGTGACATGATTGCCAATTTTGTTGAATTGTCAGGGATTGTAGGGGACTGCCGAGAGATTTCTAAAGACTCCCAGGGATTCTTAGGATCTGCAAGCCAGGGTTTGATGAGGTTTAAGGTACTTACAAGGGGGGGTTACAAGGGACTGCAAACGTATAAGATTTGTGACATGGTTGTCAACAGTGGTTACCCCCTCGTATAAACCCTTAAATTTTTTAAGCCCAAACCTATACAACCACTTAAAAGGACCAGAGTGACAACGTCCATTATTTTTCTAATTATAATACTTTTTTGAATTTTAAATCGCTATTTGTTTACTCAATCATGTCATGCCATTCTTTTAATCCAACATATTTTCATCCTACTCGCACCTGCATTTATCAACATTTAATTTTCTTTTCAGATGCGCTACCTTATTAGAATACTACTGCTCAGTGTGATCATAGGATACGCAAAGGCTCACAGTTTTATCAAGCTAGTAATTTTAGCTGGACTGGGCTTGGCTGGACTATACATGATACACACTCTAGCTACGGATTTTAACAATATTGTCCAGGTAAAGTCACTCTACAAAAATAAGACCAAAAGCTCACCAAACAATTAAAGTTGATTAAAACGTCTATTGATCAACTTTAACAGATAAAGTACATGAAAACAACTAAAAATCCGTAAATTGCAAAATAAAAATATTTAATTCTTCTTTAAAAAATCCTTAAAATGACTCCCAGCATCATTTAGTTTGTCCATAAAACTATGAGATACTATAACGGCCCTACCCTTGCTTTTCCCGAGAAAAATGCGTACCGATAATAACTCTCCCAATCAAGTTGGCCTGGGAAAAACCGATAAACGCAGAGTGTAAACGGGCAGGTGCGTCGATTGCATCAGCAGTGAAAGCGTCATTAAATCATCGTAAGGTCACTACGACTACGACGCCAGGCATGGATTTGTAAGTGCATGCGCAGTAGATTTTTGGTTTATGACCTGGTGACCCAAACAGTTTCAAAGCCAACCGCGATCTTGAATTTTCTCCTTTTTTTTTCAAAGTTATTTTCGTTACACATTTTGGAGCATTTGGGACATTCTAGTATCTCATAGTTATATGAGTTTATCAGACATAAAAGTTAAAATTTTGACACTTTTAACATCCTACATCTTGAGAAGTAGTAATAGCCCAATAGAATAGTACTTTAAAATGGCAAAACTGACTACACAGCCACACTTTTCAGAGCTAATAGGTGATCATGCCAGAAACCTAAAGCTACATTTGTCCAATAAAATTTCCCTCTAGGTTCGCCGCCATCTTAGATTTTGTGTTGGACTTAATATTGCGGTTAATATTTTTCCGATTTTAAAACGGTTTTTTTTTGTTGGCTAAACAAAATTATTCTTTTAAACTTTTGTTCGAAATTTTTTTTTGTATGTGTCATAAAAAAAAAGTTATGCCTTAAATATCCCGAAAATAGTGACATGTGAGTACCTGTGTTCAAATATAAATTGTAGATATCAAAATTCTCTATAATATTTTTTTAAACACTTTTTCTGTATAGTAAAAAATAGCTGAGATAAAGGGCTACGAAGGGGTCAGTCCATATCAAGTCAACCAGGGTATTTTACCACACCATCTCCGATGTTGATGATTTTTAGTATACATGTTTTTCCTACCAAAAAACTGGAAAATCCAAAATTTCAGACTTTTTTGACCAGTTGTTTATTTTGAATTAATTTTTGAAAATCGAAAAAGTCACTTATTTGTCCTTAACATGTGCGCACAAAATTAGGAATATCCAAAGAACCACTTATAATAGAAAAGTAGGTGAAGGTTCATTTTAAAGCTCTTATAAAGACCTTTCATATGAGAATATTGCATAACATATATTGAAAAAAAAAATAAAAAAAAAATTTTTGATTTTTTTTTTGAAAAATTTCAAAAAGGCCATTTTTAATTTTTTTCAAAAAATTATATTATTTTCTTTAAAGTGTTATTAAACTATTCACAAAATTTTGAGATGGACAAATCATGGGTTCAATGTGAAAAAATTTATTAAAAATGTCACATGCATGAAAAATCGCCTATAAATAGACAATGCATTTTGGTAATTAGAAGAATATAATGGGGTTTAAAGCGATATTATAAAAATATTTAACAATATTTTATTTAATAAAAAATTATATCCTACGTTTCATTCTGTATCAGTAATCAGATTAACATTGCCCCTCATTGTAATATTTACTTACAAAACCTCTTTTCCACCGGAGACGTACTATTGGATGTTCCAATTCTTAGGAAAATATGCCTGTATAAACCTGCCAATACTTTTGTGAAATACTGCCTGTTTATTCCTGTTTAACATTAAGGACACACCTCCTTCATTTTATTGGTCTGTTTAGGTACATTGTGGGGATTTGCTGACATGAAAATTCCTGCATAAATTGATTTTAAATTTTTGGCAAGTATCTTCCTGATACAGCTCCAAATAATCGATACATAATAGTTCGACTGAAGGTTTATCAGAAGTCATCTCTGTGTAATTTTAAAAGTTTCAACTATGGGTGAGGCAAGTGGATGGACTAAATATAAAGTAAAGTGCTGTGATCCACTAGAGTTAAAAATCAAGCATTTTGGGAAATTAAGAAATGTGACCAAGTGGATGTGCAGTTACAAAAATGTCAAAATGGGAATGAAAATCTGTGATGGTTGTAGACTAAAGCTTTCAAAGGAGTTTAAGGCATCTGAAGAAGATGAGGCAGGGTAAGTAACAAATAGTATTTTTTAATATAAAATTAATAAACTAAACCAATTGCGTCAAGTACGGAGTGGAAAAATCTCATGGCATTATTTTGCATGGCATTTTGAGAATACAGACATTATGTACAAATTTCTTGGCATTATGTACACATTTTGGGTCAGCTGTTACCCCCTTTTTAAGTTCTTATAAAAAACTAACTTTTTAAATTTTTTTAGACCCAGTCAAGTTCCAGAAAATGATCCAGATTTTCAAGATCCTGCTGAATCATTTACTCTTTTAAACAAGTCATTGGAGCTTCTTGGTGTGTCGCCGATTAAAAGAAAAAATGTATACAAAGAAAAAATTGATATTGTACAGCATACAATTGCGAAAGCATTTACAAAGGAATCAGATTCAACGCTAGTAAAGGAATGCCAGAGTGACGAAAGTGAAATGATTAAGCAGTTAAAGGACAAATTTTTAAAAACCGAAAGGAGGAGTGAGAAAATACTAGTTTTATCATGTTTACCTCAAAGTTGGAGTAGAAAGAAGATTGAAGAAGAATTTGGAGTTTCTCAATATTTGGCCAGAGCTGTAAAACAGTTAGTTAAGGACAATGGGATATTATGTTCTCCTAACCCCAAACCGGGAAAGACCCTTAGTGATAGAGTGGCCCAAATAGTGGTAGATTTTTACCAAAGGGATGACATTAGCAGGACCATGTCAGGTAAAAAAGATTATGTTGTTATCAGAAAATATGGAGCTGAAAAAGAATATGTACAAAAAAAATTAGTCTTAGCTAATTTAAAAGAAATTTATGCATTGTTTAAAACTGAGTACCCCAATGAAAAAAATTGGGTTTTCAAAATTTTGTGAACTGCGACCCAAAAACTGTATACTGGCAGGAAAAAGTGGGACTCATACTGTATGTGTATGTACTATACATCAAAATATAAAACTAATGCTCAATGGCTCCAAATTAAATAAGCTATATGATGAAAATAACAGGCCTCTTGCAATATCTTATCATGATTGCCTTTATAAACTAATGTGTAATCCACCTTCAGTGGACTGTTTTTTAAGCAATAGATGCAAGCAATGTCCTGGAGTAGAACAGTTTAAAAATACGTTAATAGAAAAATTTGAGGAAGAATTAATTGATGAGGTCTCATTTAAAAAGTGGGTCTCAGTAGATAGGTGTACTATGGAAACCGTTGTTAAGAAAAGTGATGATTTTGTCCAGGAATTTACTGATGATCTTGTAAAACTTAAATCACATTCTTTTATTGCAAAAATGCAAAAAGATAGATACAATGAAATAAAAATTAACCTTAAACCTGGAGAGTCTTTGATCACTTGCGACTTTGCGGAAAATTATTCCTTTGTTATGCAAGATGAAGTCCAGTCTTATCATTGGAATAACAGCCAGGCAACCCTCCACCCTTTTGCCATTTATTTTCTAAGTGATGGTAAACTGCACAACCTGAATTATGTGTTTATTTCGGAAAGCTTGACACATAATACAATTGCATTTCATTTATTTAAAAAAAAATTAATGCCTGATTTAAAAATCAAAATACCAGGACTTAACAAATTTTTTTATTTTTCGGATGGATGTGCTGCGCAGTACAAAAACAAAAAGAATTTTCTGAATATATGCCTGCATAAAAAAGATTTTGGTGTTGAAGCAGAGTGGCATTATTTTGCCACCTCGCATGGCAAAAGTGCCTGCGATGGCTTGGGAGGAACTGTTAAAAGACTTGCTGCCAAAGCCAGTTTGCAGAGGCCCTATGACAATCAAATAATGACACCTCTACAATTGTTTACTTGGTGTGAAGAAAACATATCTGGCATTGATTTTAAATATTGCACAGAAGCAGATTATACAAATCATGAAATAATTTTGAATAAAAGATTTGCGGAAGTCTTAACAATACCGGGGACACAAAAAATTCATGCTGTAATTCCTCTTACAGAAAGCACGTTTTTGGCAAAACAGTTTTCTACATGCTTAGAGGTCGAAACACATAATCTTTTTAAAGGTGGAAGCATTATTTTGCAAAATATCGAGTCAGGGTTTGTCACTGTAGAATATGACAGTGCTTGGTGGCTGGCTTGTGTCTTGGGGAAAAATAATGAGAGCGGAGAACTGAAAGTAAGCTTTCTTCATCCACGAGGACCTGCCTCATCATTTTTTTACCCAACACCTCAAGATATTTTAATTATTAAACCAGAAAGTCTTATAAAAAAAGTTGAACCCAATACTGCTACTGGCAGAACTTACAATGTCAGCAAAAAAGAAATGTCAGATTCATCAGAAATTCTTAAAAGAAAGTTAAAAAAATAAATTTAAGGTATATAGTTAGTCTTAGTGTTTTCTGTCTAATTTTTATCAACTAAGTAGAAAAGTTTGTTTATTTCTTTTGCGAGTTTAAAATAAAATAATTTGTAGATAAAGCCTCTGGGTATTTTTTAAAACCTGTATCCATCCAACAAATTTATTTATTTTAATATCCAGTGCTCTATTGGTGCTCCTAAAATATGTTTATTTTTTTAAATGCATGATTTTTAATGTACTTAATATTTTTGATATTTTTTTTGACATTGAACCCATCATTTCTCCATCATAAAATTTTGTGGATAATTAAGTAACACTTTGACCAAAATTATATATTTTTTTCAAAAAAATTAAAAATGGCCTTTTTGAATTTTTCAATTTTTTTTTTCAATTTTTTATTTTCAATTTTTTTTTTGTTAAAATTATGTTGTGATATTTCATAAAAAAGAGCTTCAAAATGACTTTAAAATGAGCCATTTATTACTTTCCTAGTGTAAGTGGTTCTCGAGATATTGCTAGTTTTGTACATTCTTGTTAAGGTCAAAATGCTGACTTTTTTATTTTGAAAAAAAAAAAAAAAAACTACGAATCAAAAATCTAAAAATTTGCATTTTCAACTTTTATGGTAAGAAGAAAATATATACCAAAAATCATCAAAATTGGAATTGGTCGCGTAAAATTTTTGTGATTTTTTGGTTGATTTGATATGGAATGACCCGAAGGTGACACTACAAATTCTTAAGGTAAGATTTGACTGCCTTATTGTGTCAAGTTGGCCATGACAAAACAAAAGCACCTACTCACTGGCGCACGGAGGGGGGGATATTTTGGTGTTAACCCCCCCCCCCCCCCCCGAGATGCCTGATTATGGTCACATTTTTACTTCAAATTAAGTTTTTTTTATTATTTATCCTTAAACCCCCCCTGAAGTCAATTTCTGGGTGCGCTACTGCCTACTCACCTATTATTGACCACTGCGTAGCTACTTTTTAAATTTAAATTTTTTGAGTAGAATTCGATATTCGTCCCTATGGATTTGGAGGAAAACGAGAAAATTAATTCTTTGCTTTGCAACAAACCATTATACGAGAATGAAAATCACGTCGTGAAAAATAAAGGTAAGCAAATACTTATATCTTGAATTAAGTATTTTACTTACTTATTTACCAATAACCTACCTAAAGAATAAAGATATAAAAAGTCTTATTGAGAAAATTTTTGCCTGCGGTGCTTTTTAGAGATCTTATAAGTACGTTTGACTCTTTTTACAGAGTGATCCAGGAGGTAGACTTACTTCTTCTTTTCTACGGTTTTTAAGATAGAAATAAAACGAGACTTGGCTTTTCTATGTTTTTGACGTTTCTATAGCAGAGCACGTGATTCCCGGCAACTTCCAGTTTTAACGGATATACAGTGGCGTATCCAAGGAGAGAAGGGAGGTTGTGGTTACCCAGTGCTACTCAAATCTGAATAAGATTCTTATTAAATAACCGGCATTTTTTCTCAAAAACGGTCGAAAAAAAAGTTGCTCCGATTTCAAAATTTTGTATAGATCTTTGCATATCAAATCATTTAGAACATTTTTGCCTTAATGTCTGTCTGTCCGTCTGTCTGTCACCAACGTGCCTAACTCAAGAACCACTTGTCCGATTTTGACGAAATTTAGTAGGTACGTAGACTTGGTTTGTCCTCCAGATAGTCCCATTTCAAGAACATTAAAATTTCCCCCCAGTTTAATCCAGAATATGGCATATGGGGGTATTAATTGGAACGTATTTAAACAGGGATTATGAAGGCTTTGGTGAGAGCTTTGGTGCTTATAAGTTGAAAGAGTATTTTAAAAATTCTTGCCTGCATTAACATTTCTTACTTACTTTTACTTACCAAACCCCCCCCCCCCCACAGCTTGGTCCTGGGTATGCCACTGGGAAATGACGTCATTATGATATGTGTCGATGTAAGACAAAAATAGTATATTATATAACAAGAGAAGAAAGTGACAAATTTCACACGAGCATGAATGTTGTGAATAAGGCGCTAGCTGAGTGAAACAACACGCGAGTTTAAGAAAGTTACTTTCTATCGAATTGTGTACGCTATTTTTCCTACGAACACTGATGAATTGCACTAATTTTTGTAAAAATGAGTTTTTAATTTTGCACAAATAAAATAAAACTGCTTTTCCGCACATGTGTGGAAAATCACTTTGCAACACATGTGCGGAAAAGTATGGTGACAGTACCGATCTGTTCACTGATGACAGTTAACGTCATCGTACACTTTTCCACACGTGTGCGGAAAAGTACTTTTCACAGAAGTCCGGAGAAGTTTCTGCACACGGATGAAATTTAACTTTTTCTAAGGATGCAAATCGTGTGAAATCCATCATTTTCATATGTGGTCGTAGGAAAAATATTATTTCGGTCTCAATCTCGTTTAATTTCAAAAGCTGTAGAAAAAAGGAGGTGAGTCTGGAGCAACAGATTATCTGGGATTACGGGTAATATTATGCAAGAATGTATATATCACCATAACCAAAAACTGCTTATCCGTTTTTCACGATTAATACGTCATCGTCGCCATTCGGTCGCCTCATTTTCATGATTTGAAAAACAAAGGTGCGTGTTATATTTTTTCAAAAATACAATCTGTCACAGGTAAAACTGGTTCCAGAATTCCAGAACTGAAGTCTACGTTTTTATTCTATTTCTAGTATTTGTCCATCAGGAAGTTGTTAATTCTTATAGTAGATTTTTTTTAAAGTCTTTATTTATTCATATACCTAGGTGTGCAGACCTTATTCTCCTTTGCTCTTAAAAGAGATGACGAAGAGAAAGCTGTTGTGCTGGAAAATTGGCAGGAGATTTCAGTACATTTATTCGCAGACAAAATAAATGTGCGTTAAGGAAAAATAATAGAAAAAACTTAATAAATGTGACCATATGCGGGGGGTTAACCCCCCCCCCCCCAGAGAAGCGCCAGTGTGTTATACCATTATTTCTTAATATAAGTGTATTTTATGCCTCTGTAAGAATATGTACACAAGAATGCCCTACACACTTTTTCTATAAAAAAAATACACATTTGTGGCGCCCTCTATCTGCGTTATTTTTAGCATAACTGTTATTTTTTATTACCAAAATATACACTAAATTGTTTATAGGAACATTTTTTTCAAAAAGTTTCATGGTATCGAATTATATGTCAATATACATATGCCACCTTGATTAATCATTATTTTCGGCTGTATATGTGAATTAATTTTTTATCCGAGACATATAGGAAAAAAAATGTTACATCAAAAATTTTTATAAAACAATTTTTTTTAAATCGGATCAATGGTCAATAGATATCGGACTAAAACCGAGTTAACCTTGAGAGAAATTTTGTTGGAAAAATGTGGTTTTAAGAGTCTCATATGACCTTCTACTTGGTGTAAAAAATTTGGCTATTAAGTGAGTTTTGTAGATAAATCGCGATTTTCTGATTATTCTATTGGAGTATAAAGCAAAAGCTTCTGAGATACGGGATACATTTAAAAAACCAATTTTTATAGGAATTAAAAAAAATAAGATTGCCATTCTAAAAAACCGTTCGGTACAAGATTTCAATTTTTCTAGTAAATTAAAGATAGGTTTATGTATATTTCCAAAGTAAAACTTGGTTTATACATTTCTTAAATTTTTAGTTTTTACTAACTATGCATCCACTTCTGGTTTTTAAAATGAAACACCCTTTTTGCTCTATATGTATTTGACATCGTTTTCCAAATATCCCACGCATGTGTAATTAAACTAAAAAAAATATTTTGAAAAAATTAACAAAAATTAAAAAAGGAGTTGTATTAATAAAAAAACTAATCGACAATTTTGACATTTCTTAATAATTTTTGCTCCCCAAAAATTTACAATTATATTTATATCTTAAATTCTGAACGAGCTAAAGCGTACCTTGTATTTGTTAGACCCGGTATATAAAACCAAAATGGTAAAAACTTCTCATTTTTTACAGGGTGGATTTGGTGGAAGCGCGGGGGCAGGCCTTCCAGTATTGCAAGCAGCGGGTGGAGGTTTAAGCGCTCTATTTAGACATACACTCGGAAGAAATAATAATAATGATGAGGAAGGAAGTAGCACTTTTGGACATAATTTCGGAAATCATGACGGACCAAAACAGTTTGATGGACATGGAAAACTTTATGACGGTAAATTCCTTGCTAAATTTCCTTACACAAAAATTAGATTAAAAAAAATATTATTACAACCAAAACATTAAAATGACAACAATTTTCACCTTGCTACAATATGTTGGAACAAAAACAAATGACTGAAATACATGATGTATTTTCCAAACCAAACTAAAATAATTTATCAATCTACAGAAAATTATAACATAATTAAGAATATAGTCCTCGCTGACAGGTTTCCTTGTCTTATCCATGCAAAATTTCGCTTCCAATCCAAATACATAATCTAAGGTTCTCTAGAGATACTTTTTGCAATTTTTATCTAGCCTTGCAGATATGAGAAGACAAAATCCATATCTGGATCCATATTTCACAAAAATTAAAGTCAAAATTCAAAAACTATCACTAGATTTAAGCTTTATCTTTAAAATGAAACTAAAATTTCTGAAAAATGTGTGTATCTGGATAGAAAAATGTGAGTAAGAAGAGGGAAGCTGCCAGCGAAGACTATAATAGTTTCCTTTTTGTATTTATTTAATTTATGTATATATTACTGATGAAATATTACAATAGCATGAGATACTAACTTAAGTTTTAAAAAATTATTTTAACTCTAAAAATTTTAAGACACTCTCGTGTAACCAAATTTTTATTTTATAGATTATCTGCTTAAAATTTGTTCAGCTAGAGGGTTTGCAAAAAAGAAATATTTAATTTTTATTTTAATATATTTAATTTAATATATAAACATTCTTTGACTATGTGTTTTGGTAAGTTAAGTCCATTATTTTTTTAATAAATTTACAAATGTTTATACAATAAAGTTCTGAAAATTTTTATGTTTTTTGAAAATATTTGTGGTATGTTCTCTATGATTACCTCCTTCTATGATTCTGATGAATGATTTTTGCATAATTTTTATGCTATATATATTTTCATTGTAAATTCCACCCCAAATAGTGTTCCCATAACTTAATATGGATTGAACCATGGCAAAATAGGATGTTCGTTTTAAAGATATTGGTATTGTATGTTTTATCTACTTAGAATGAATTTTAGTTTATTTGTTATATTTTACGTGTTCCTTGAAGTTTAAATTCCCATCAAAATCATGCCCAAGTATTTAAATTTATTTTTTTTCTATAATTTCACAGTTGCAATTTTAATTATTTTGACAGTTTATGTGGTATTTCAGAGGATTAGTAAATTTATAACTATTTCTTAAAGTAAAGTTTACATATTCCGTCTTTTTAGAGTTTATAAACATATTATTTTGTGTGTACCAATTTTGAAGGATTTCTAAATCATATTGTATATTTGTTCTATTTGTTTCCCCGTTTGTTGATGTATAAATAATAGCAATATCATCAGAAAAAGCCGTAATTGTAAAATTGAGATGAAAATAAGCGGTCAAGGTAAAGGCCCTAGTACTGAACCCTGTGGTACTCCACTCAGTATTGGTTCAATTTCACTTATTATATTGCTGTTAATTTTTGTAATTTGAGTTCTACTTTCCAAGTAAGTATTAATGTTTTAAATGATACTCCCCAAAGAAATCTACCTTTTTTCTATCATCCGGTCAAAAATTTACTGGAGCAACCTAACCGTTTCTGTTTTTTTTTTTAATTTTTGGTGTTGGCTTCTAAACAAACCATAGATACCAAAAATAAATATCTGTGTGTTTGTTTGTTCCAGCATCACGCAAAAACTACTGGACCGATTTTGATGGGACTTTCACAACTTACTTGGACTCTTGGGAAGGACAAAGGCTTTATTTCATCAAAATCGGTTCACGGGAAACACGGGAAAAAAACTACCGTGGAAACTAAGAAACACTAATCTGTTTATATGTTTCCAAATCATTAAAAAAAAATTGCTACAAGTTATAAAAACTAATAAAAAAAAACATCTAGAAACGCAAACTACCTAAAAGTCAACTACGAAAAAATTAGATCACAAATTATACAAGAATCTAACTTTTTACTAATCAGTTCAAACTAATACCAACAAACAAAGTTTTTATAATTTCCAAGCAGGAGTTCCTCTTCAAACAGGCTCTATCAGAATAGGTCAACCCCAATATGACTTACATTTTCCAGAACAAGAAATAAAAAACGTCTACAAACGTTCGGAAATAGAGGCGAAAACTGGCAAAAAGGTGTACAGAAGGTCGATAGCTGAAGGAAAACCGAAAGGCATCAATTGGCAATTGGTATTATCTAGGGACCCTGCGAGTTGCGCGAGGAGTTTTATTTGTCAATTGGCGGCTACTAAGGAAAAGGACTTGAACAAGGAGGAGAAAATCATTTTAGAACTGACAAAGTAAGTTATTATTTTAGCACCCTTTATAAATACTACTATTACTAAATACAGAATCATGTTTTGTGGCTTAGAGGGCGAAAGTATAGGTATTAGGTTTAAAAAAGTTTTTTCATGGACCGAAATTTGAACTCGAAACCTCTAGAATATTAGTTAAATGCTCTACCAACTGAGCTATCAAAACAACTAGTTTTAACTGTCATTAAAGAAAATGTAATGTAAAATGTAGAGGATTTGATAAAAGTAAATAAAATCATTGAGAAACTTAAAAATACTTTTGTTTGAAGGCGGTAAACAATATTGAACTTGAGAGTAAACTAGAGTTTCGAACTTCCATTGTCTTTATTTTTACTTTTTCACAACGTTTCGAATGCTTATGTATCTGCAATCATCATCAAATGAATACTAACAAAAACTAAGACTACCTAATCTTATATCCTAGCAGTGTCCCCTTGACGAGTGTTGCGTTTGTGTTCGGTAAGTCGAAATTCCATAGGTCGGCTGGTTTCTCCGATGTAGATATCCCCACACTCGCATGGTACCTGGTAGATGCAGTTTTTGATGTCATGGCGTTGAGTTTAGTTTTTTTTAAGTGACTTCTTGTTGTTGTGGTCGTATTGGTTGCCTATTCTTATCTTTTCTGAGATTCCTTTGACGTATGTAATTATAAGTGTCGTTTTTGTTTCAGTATTTGCGTCTGTAGGCTTTGGTGTTGTTGTGTTCTGAAGAGTTTTATTGATCCTGTAGTTGGGGAAACCATTCCTCCGCAGATCGGATCGAATTTTTGACTTTTCTTTATTTAAAGTTTCTTCTGTATTGCAGATGTAGGTGCCAGCCATCTCTCTGACAGAACCAATCTACCAATCAATGCCACTATGGATTTGTTGAAGTGCTGTCTACAGAATTCTTATTTCCAGGAGAAGGACAGATATTTTCGACAGGAAGATGGTCTACCCATGGGATCTCCACTTTCGCCGGTTGTGGCTAAAATCTTTATGGAATCTTTTGAAGAAGAATCTCTGCGAATATCATGTCAGAAACTCAAACTATGGCCAAGATACATGGACGAAATATTCATCATCTGGAAAAAGGACCACAATACACTAGAACAATTCTTTAATCATGTCAACAGCATAAGAAACTGCATCAAATTCACTCAATTTCAAATCAAACCACTCCACATCAACCGAACTAGGAATTGTAAAATCTCTCATAGATCGAGCCACCTACATCTGCACTACAGAATAAATTTAAATAAATAAAAGTCAAAAATTCGATCCGATCTGCGGAGGAACGGTTTCCCCAACTACACGATCAATAAAACTCTTTAGAACACACCAACACCAAAGCCTACAGACGTAAATACTGAAACAAAGACGACACTTGTAATTCCATACGTCAAAGGAATCTCAGAAAAGATAAGAAGAATAGGCAACCAATACCATCTGCGAACTGTCTTCAAAACGACCACAACAATAAGAAGTTGCTTGACAAACACTAAACCACAACGCCACGACACCAAGAACTGCATCTACCAGGTATCATGCGAGTGTGGAGATATCTACATCGGAGAAACCAGCCGACCTATAAAAGTTCAACTTACCGAAAACAAACGCAAAACTCGTTAAGGGGACTCACATCAACATCATATGGAATGGAAAGAGGCAAAGATCGTCACCAAGGAGGAAACCTATTCAAGCCGAAATTGAGGAAGCAGAGTGTATTTTCTCAAACAAGCGTCACCATCAAGGATATTTGGAAACCCACAATTTTCTGAGATAACAGATTTCAACCGTGAAAGGGTGGAGCCAACGTCATGGTTCGCTGAACACATGCTAGTATATAAGATTAGGTAGTCTTAGTTTTTGTTAGTATTCACCTGATAACGATTGCAGATACATAAGCATTCGAAACGTTGTGAAAAAGTAAAAATAAAGACAATGGAAGTTCTAAACTAGTTTATTTTTAAATATACTTCGCTCATTTACCTTCAGCAGATACAGATAAATGTAAAACAACTATTTCTCTTGATAATGCATCGAGAGTTATGGAATTACAAACAGTACATATGTCGCGATATGTTCACAATACCACCACTTCCTAAACAAAAAAAAATGTAGAGAAGATTTGATGTGCCAATTCTTTTTATTTTTTATAGTAGTTTATTTTGCCATTTAAAATCTCCCTTATTTGTTTGGTCCAATACCATGTCTTTACTTTTAGATCATCTATTGAAGGAAGTTCCTGGGCCAGTAAACAAATTCAGGAAGCTCTGAAACATGGCCATTCTGTTACGTATCCTTATCAATGCATGAAAGAGTATAAATTTTGCCCCTACACTAAAAATATGATGATTGCGCTTTTGAAAATTTTTAGTGGTAGGTAGTCGACAGTGTAGTAACTTGACATTTAGATGTTATTTTCATTAAGTTTATAGGCCGGGGAACCATTCATTGTGTATGAAAAAATCTGGAGTACACTGTGAGTATCTTAAAGATTTTGTCGCAGTGAATGATCTCTCGATAAAACCACTTTATCAAATTTGTATCTATATGATTTCTTAATTACTATTTAGGAATTTAAGAAAAGCTGATGATATTAATTTTTTATTTCTTAACTTATATAAGTGAAAAAGACATTTTACAAAGAGCAGTATTATTAATAAGGCTATTTTAGATTAAGGTAAGCTCAGAATCTAAAAAGGGATTTAGCGAGGGTGAATAAATAACAAAATCAATGAATAGCGAGTTTTCCCTCAGAAAAGGTAATGGTAACCGTAAATCCGGATTCCGCACTTGTGGTGCTCATAGCACCGTACAAGTGCGAAATCCGGATCTACGGTTAGCATTACCTTTTCTGAGGGAAAGCTCGCTATTCATTGATTAAGCTCAGAATATTTAAGAGTGCTATTTTATGTGATCTTTTTTGTTATTATAATTTGTATCATATTGTAATATATAACTTATATCTTATATTATTATCTTTTTTATATTATTATATAATTATATTATTGTCTTTTTTGAAACTTTATACAATAAAACAAGAAAGTTGATTTTGGATCATTTTATTTTGTTTTTTTTTTTCATGAAATAAATTATTATTTGGACATAAAAAATCTAATACTACAGTTGCACCATTGTAAGATCCAAATCAATACTTAAAAAAATTGCCTACTATAAATTTAAAAAAATAAATAAACCTTGGTCCAATACATAAAAATAATTTAACTTAATAGTACGGCATAGAAGAAAACTCATTGTATTTAAATCGAATTGAAGAAAAAAAATTAATTTACTCAGATTCTCGCAACTCATAAAGGTCCACAAAACAAATAATGATCAAAATAGTTACTTATCTAACAGTGGATCTTTTCCGCAGGCCCCGGATTCACACGCGGAAATAGTTATTTACTTAACAAGTGCGGAAAGTGATACTTTACCGCACGTGACGGCAGTTGGTCAAACAGGCAAGGGCGGTAAACAACTTTACGCATGTGTTAGGTACAAGATTTTACCTAGAAGCCTTAAAAATTCCCAAAAAAGAAATATTAATATCTGTAATGAACTCTGTGTTTCGGACTTCCATTGTCTGGATTTTATTTATACACGACGTTTCGATCAGTACAATCTCTAATCGTCTTCAGGTGCAAACTACTTAACAACAAACTGAAGACGATGAGAGATTGTACTGATCGAACCGTCGTGTATAAATAAAATATAGACAATGGAAGTCCGCAACACAGAGTTCATTTCAAATACATCATTGTCTCAAACTTTCAAACAAACATAAATATCTGTATTTTAATTTTCTGAAATAAACGTAGTCACTTTAACGAACAGTGTGCTGTAAAGTGTATGTAGTAGTATGCGGTAAAGTACAATCTTACACACCCAAAAGGGTGTTGTAAAGTGCACTTTACCGCACGCGAGTAGGTAAATTTTTGTAAGTTAAATACAAATTTTTTGCAGCTCCTAGTTTCAAAAAACATGAAAAGTATCCTCGTAAGGAATTTTTACTAAAATTCCTGGTAAAATTTACTTTTAACCGTCCTAAACAAAGTAGCAAAATACATGGTCCTCAGTTAGTTTCACCTTACTTATATCAAACACAAATTTAAATGTGATATCGAAAGGCGAAAGTGTATTTTTTAAAATCATGCTAAAAACATGTAGTTGAAATATGTACATTGCGAGTGTGTGTCGTGGTTTGGATTATTATTAATTCGATTTATCATAAAAAAGCGTTGTGTAATGAATCATATTACTAGGCAACTCAAATAACTCTTATAGGTTTTTAAACGGTACTCTGTAAGTTCCATATAGGCCTAATGGACCAAAGTTTTTTTTTCTTTAATAAATATAAATATGCCTTTAGTAGCCTAAAAATGCCAACCAAAAACGGTACAATAAATTATTATCGAAACTACGCAAAAATGTTTTAAAAACAAATATTTGTCATATTTGTCTTTTTTAAGAGTGTATTACTTTTTTCCTTTTTTACCTTTTTGTGGTTCCACAGTGGTTCCCGTTAATGCGGTTAGTTGAGACTTCAAGGCTAATAACTTATTTACTTCAGGTTGCCAAACTGACTTTTCTGCACCACCTTCCTTTAATTTTCTGACTACCACACCCTAAAATGATATATAGTATTCCTCTAATAAGTGCTAAAAATTCCATTTGTCTGCGTAAAACATTTTTCCCATTACCAAAAAGGACAATAAACTGAATTCCTCGGCAGTGGTGAATTTAAGAACATTTTCTTATTAAGCTTTAACCTTTAACCTTTACTGCCCTCCACTGTTTAAGAAATTATTTTTGTCTGTGCTTGGGTGAAAAACAAAATTTGCTCGTTTTAACGCAATTTAAAATCAAATATATTTTATCAAGTCAAGTTTGTACTTTTTAACACCGCGAGCAGAAAAGTGCAAATTTTAACAAGCGCTAGCTGTTTGGAAACGCTTTTAATAGAGGTATTTTTAATTTTTGTTTTGTTCCAAACCAACCAATTTCTTAACTATGCTCAAACTCGTTACCCGCACATTTTTGACTGCGGGTGAAGAAGGAGCTTCTGAAAAGTGTATGGTGATCTGTTGATCTGGAAGTTGCATTTTCTCGAAAAAAAGGGGTAAGTTTGAGCAATACTTTTCAATATTTGGCGTGCTTTCTACTGGGGGGGGAGGGGGTTAAAAATTGAATTTTTTTTAACTTTTCAATTTATGTATTAATCAGAAATCGCACTCATTAATTGGTCCTTCGTGGGCAAATCGTGGAAAAGTCTTGTGGTTTTAGTGATTATAACGATTTGTGCAACTAATTAATGTTTTTTTTTCAGAAATTGACACGTTGTTTTTGATTTCCAACGTTTTTTTTTCGTGTGGCTGTCAGTTTTTTGCGCGAAAAAAAAAAGCGATGGAATTTGAAAAACAAGTATGAAGTGAGCGGTCGGGTTCCACAAATCAATGGGCTAATTATTATAATTATATATTAATTTGTTCGACTTTTTATAGTCGGCCAAATAAGTTGTGACAATTATTCCGTCTGGTGATACTTATAGGTCCGGGGTTGGTAACACTGCGGTCTGCCAAAGTCAAAAGGTGCAATAATAACCTAACCTCAAATTTTATTTTTGTTTTCTATTCTGGTTTTTTATTTTTTTTTTGAGCGATTATTTACTAAAAATGAGTTTTTTTTTCATAATGCTGGACCTAAAGACCTTAAGTTCGTAAACGTGCGGTGTTGATTAAGCGCGTAAAGACGGCGTATGATTTAGCAAGTAAAGCGCAAACAGATCCTTCCAAAGGTCGGAATTGGAACAACGGTTTGAAAGTCTTGACCAATGGGTAGATTCGTTTGAAAACTTACATATGGATGTGATTTCTAATTCTTCAGATGATAAACAAGATGATGAACAAGCAATTCTTGATGAATTTGATCAAATGCAGTTTGCAACAAAAACAATTTGCAATAAAAGCAATTTGCAAGGATTTGTTTGCTGCTAGTGGCACTAATAATGTAAAAAATGAGTCATTAGGGACTTATCGATATATAAAGTCGACATAGCCTATCAATTAATATAGACGGCACTATTTTTACAATTCCGCACGAAGTTTAAATGGATTCTGACATTGTTGTTGTCTAAATATGTCATCTTTGCTATCAAAATAATGTCGACATTCATAATGCTTGTGCCTGCCTTTAATAAAGGAAGGCATTAACTTTAATTTGTCAATTTTAATAATGGAACAATATGAGCATGTTTAGATGACAAAAATGTCAGAAACCTTTCAATCTTCGTGCGGAACAATCAAAAATAGTGCAGAGTCAGGCTATGCCGACTTTATGTACCGATAAGTCCCTATTATCTGGGGGTGGAACGGTTAGGATGCTTACAATGCCAAGGTTGGAGTTGCCAGTGTTTAACGGTGAGCGAAAAAAGTGGCAAACCTTTCATGACTTGTTTAAGACGTTGATACATGATGATGATCTGAGTACCCTGTCTCAGATGTTGCTAAATTTCAATTGTTATTGTCAAAGTATGAAGGGGAAGCAGCTGATGTAATTAAAAATATTCTAATTAGCAATGCTAATTACAATGTGGCATATAATGTAAAAAGGTATCAAAATGACCGAATATTTTTACCACCATCAAAAACCAATTCAAGTGAGCTAAGTAAACTGCTTTCTACTTTTAGTCAGAATTTAAAAGCATTTGATACATATAAAAATGTTGATCTTTGGGATTTTACAAAACTAAACCTGTTGTTGCAAAAGGTTGATTCTTTTTTAAAGACACGGTTTGAAATAGAACATAGTAGAGATAAGGTACCAACCTATCAAAGTTCAATTGATTTTTTAGAGATTAATTGTCTTGCTTTTGAAAATAGTGCTTTACTAACAAAGTCTAGTACTGCTGTATCAAATATCGTGAAAGGGTCTGACATGTCATGAAGGGCCCAAAACTCGTTAAAGCAGAGTGGGGGTGGTGTTGCTGCGTCATCTCTGGCATCAAATAATTCCTCTGATAATAATCAGTCAAAAAATGTGGTTGATATACGGTGGATAATCCCAATAGTGTTAAGGTACATGTTCGTAGGAATAATCTCACTATCAAAACAGTGTGGTTTGCAACAGCTCAGTTGCATGTGAAAGATGTTAGAGGTCAGTTTTTGACTTGTCGGGCCCTCTTAGACTCGGCAAGTGAGGCATCATTTGTCACAAAGACATGTGCTGATAGGCTTGGGTTGCCTAATGTTAGTGGTAGCACTCCAATTGTTGGCATCAATAATATGACGTCATCAGTGTCACTTTAAACACAAATAATGATCCTTCATTTTCCTTGAATATTGAGGCAATAATTATCCCATTGATTTGTGGGACTACTCCCTCTAGTGTTGTTTATGTGGACCACTGGAAATATTTATCAGGCATTTCTCTTGCCGATCGTAATTATGGAAAACCACATGGGGTGGATTTGCTGCTTGGTGCTAGTGTTTTCTCACAAGTTTTCCTTCCAGGTTTTAAGCAAGGACAAAATGGAGGTCCATGTGCCATTAAGACCAGTTAATTTATTGATATCCACAAAATCAGTTAGTTTGGATGAATCTATGCAAAATTTTTGGCAGCTTGAATGTATACCTAAAGATATTCCTTTGTCACTGGATGACAAAAGGGTGAGGATATATTTCAGTCTACACACAAACGGAAGGAAAATGGTCAGTATATTGTGAATCTACCTTTTTGAGAGAATTCAGAATTAGGAGAATAAAATTATTTGGAACAAAAGCATACGAGTCTTGTAGATCCTGAATCTTGTGATAAGGTTAGTAAATATTATATTGTGTGGAAATGTAAGTAAATTGCGTGTTGTGTTTGATGGGTCAGCAAAAACCACAAATAATCTAAGCCTTAATGATGTGTTACTGATCGGTCCAAAGAAATATTGTTTCGATTTTGTTGAACTTCCCTGTTAAAAAGGTAATATTTACCACAGACATACGGCAAATGTACCATAATATTTTCACGAATCACCAAGATGTTGATTACCAAACCATTTTTTGGAGATTTGATTTAAATCAGCTTATTCAGGAGTCTGTACTAAATACAATGACTTATGGGTTGAGTTGTAGCCTCTATTTGGCCATACGTACGTTGTTGCAGCTCGCAGATGACCATGGAAAAGATTATCCTTTCTTCTTCTTCAATGCTCTCTTCGAACGTTGGCTAACATCAACGCGATCTGTACCCTGGCGACTGCTTTTCGGGAAAGTGTCGTAGTACTAACACCATACCATTGTCTAAGATTTTTACGTCATGATATTCGTCTACGACCCGGACCTCTTATGCCTTCAATTTTGCCTTCTATTTTCAATTTTAAAAGTTTATATTTGTCGTTTCTCAAAATATGGCCAAAATATTCAAGTTTTCGTTTTTTGATGGTAAATAAAACTTCAAGATCTTTATTTATTCTAAGCAAAACATTACATCAGTTACTCTGTTCATCCAAAATATCCTTAATATTCTACGATAATACCACATCTCTAATGCCTCTAACTTTTTGCACATGACCTCACTCAGTTTCCATGCTTCCATGCCATAATATAAGATGCTAAAAACATAACACCGAAGCACACGAATTCGGAGAGTTATATAAAGATCGCGACTACACAACACTGATTTCATTTTGATAAAAGACGATCTGGCCTGTTCAATTCTTGCACGAATTTCTTGCATGTTGTCCCAGTTCTCATTGAGGAGGCAATCCAAGTATTTGCCTCTGATGTTCTTTTCCTTGGATATGAGCATCTATTTTGTTTCCCCAACATTTAAGTTAAGTCCGTATTGTGAACTTTTGGCACCAATTTGATTCAACAACTCTTGCAGGCCTTCCAACGTGTCTGCTATTATGACAGTGTCGTCGGCATATCGTAGGTTGTTGAATTTTATGCCGTTTATGGTCAGACCCTCTTCGCAGTTATGAAGTGCATTCTCTATTATTTTGTTACTATATATATTAAACAACAGCGGAGACAATATACAACCTTGGCGCACACCTCTTCTTATTTGGACCTCTTCGGACAGTTGGCCATCAACCTTTATTTGAGCAGTCTGGTTCCATTCAAGATTAGCGATTATCTTTAGATCTCGGTCATCTAGACCAACTTCTTTTAGCGATTCTATGAGTTTTTTGGGTTGGAATCGATCAAACGCTTTATCATAATCTTTGAAACAGGCACATACTGGCACCGACGCATTCCTAGATCGCTGAAGTAAGACTTGAATGCCAAACAGGGCCTCTCTTGTCCCGAACCCACCACGAAATCCAAACTGCGTGTCGCCCATAAAGGATTCGCATTTTCCATAAATTCTTTTATGTATAATCTTTAAAAATATTTTTAACATATTGGTTGATTTTAGGCAGTCATTAGGAATTTTACTGCTGCGATAAATCATGTTAAAAGTTTGACCAGCGTATTTACCGAATCTTCGTTTTTTATTAGCTTTAAAACCTCAGTGTATACTTCGTCTTGCCCTACTGCTTTTCTGGTGTTATATCTATGCCTTGGTTTGGGAATTCTTCTGGCTATTCGGATCGGTTATCGGTAAAGAGATGTTATATGTAGCTACACCATTCTTTTAGTTTTTCTTTGGTATTCGCTATGATTTTGCCCTGATTGTTCACAAGGATGCCAGCTTGTCCTTTATTAAATAATAATAAGATTATCCTTTCGCAGCTGATATCTTGCGTCACTCGACTTACATTAATGATGCAATTGGTTCTTCAAACAGTGTTGATCAAGCTTTGGAGGTTCAGCGACAGCTAATTGATTTGTTGAAACTTGGGGGCTTTGAGTTGAGGAAGTGGGCGCAATTGTCCCGAATTGTTGGCAAATTTACCTCATAATCATCTTCAACCTATCAGTTTTGATAGTGGTGACACTGTTTGGAAAATTTTGGGGCTTCAATGGCATCCAGTGAGTGATAACTTTTCCTACTCTGTTAATGCCGATTCTAGACCTTGTACTAAAAGAACAATCCTCTCACCGCTAGGATTTATAATCCACTAGGATTCTTATCTCCTGTGGTGTTGCTATCTAAAACTTTGATGCAAAAATTGTGGCTTCAAGGTTTAAATTTTAACGATCAACCTGATCAAGAAATTGTCACCCAATGGACCTCGTACTTGTCACAGTTATCTGTTTTGTCTACGGTAGCTTCCCCTAGACATGTGACTATTTCAGATGTTGTTTTAAGTGAGCTGCATGGCTTCTGTGATGCTTCCATGACAGCTTATGGTGGTGTGGTTTATTTAAGACAAGTGGATTCTTGTGGGCATGTGGCTGTCCATATTTTATGTGCCAAAAGTAAGGTGTCAGCTTTAAAAACCGTATCAGAGCCTCGATTGGAACTATGCTCTGCGTGATTTAAAAATTGATAATTTTTATGCTTGGTCAGACTCCACTATCACCTTAGCATGGATTCAAGACCATCCTTTCAAGTGGAAGGTGTTTGTTGCTAATAGGGTGACACAAATTCAGGAGACTTTACGTCCGAGCTGTTGCAACCATATTGAAGGAAAATTAAATCCAGGTGATTGTTTATCAAGAGGCTTATTGCCTGATCAGTTTGTTGAACATCCTTTGTGGTTTCAAGGTCCTCCTTGGTTGAAGTTGGGTTCAGATTTGTGGCCTTCCTTACAGAATGTTGATAGCGACATAAGTGAGATTCATGCAGAAGAAAGAGTAACAGCTAAAAGGGTATTTTTAGCTTGCGGTGAAGATCATTTCTTTAGTAGGTTTATGAAAAAATACTCCTCTTTGTGAAAAGTGCAAAATATCATTGCATATTTATTAAGACCTCTTCGCAAATTCTGTTTTAAAGAAATATTTCAATCGTTAGCTTTATGTCAAGGAGAGCAACACAGAGCTAAATCGAAATTGTGCCTTCTTGTCAAATTTGTGCAGTATGATTGCTTCAGTGATAAAATCCATAAGATTTTGACTAAGGAACCTTGTTCTAAACCTCTACGTAAATTAGCCCCATTTGTTGATGAACTAGGTATCCTCAGAGTGGGCGGAAGGCTCCGTCACACGTCGGATTTGTCTCAAGATGCCAAGCATCCTATGTTGCTCCCCAAAAAATATCGATTGACAGTTTTGATTATTGAACAGGTAGATTGTTGCAATATCTCCTAATGGGGAGATTTTGGATTTTATAGGTAAAAGGAGCGATCCATAGCGTCAAAGTGTTACAAATGTTTTAGGATTAATCCCATGCCTTTCACTCCATATATGGGTGATTTACCAAAAGCCCGTATATCACAGGTCAACCCTTTTTCGCAATACAGCAGTCAATTATATGTGTCCTTTTAATATTACTCTAAAAAAAGGCCGTGGTATCCGTAGTCATAAAGCCTATGGCTGTATCTTTGTTTGTTTACCGACAAAAGGTGCACTTAGAATTAGTTTCTGACCTGACGTCAGAGGCTTTTCTCGCAGCCCTGCGGCGCTTCATAGCCCGCCGTGGCAGATGCGCGTCCTTGTACAGTGACCAGGGATCTAATTTTATTGGAGAACGGAATCTAATGGATTTGTGTTGTAAAAACGCGACGGAAACCTTGGCGATTAAATGGAAATGTAACCCCTCTGCAACCCCAAATTTTAGAGATCTATATGAGGCAGGGGTAAATCAACTAAATCGCATCTATTGCGAATTGTTGGAACTCAAGTTCTCACTTTTGAGGAACTTTACACGGTGCTAGTCCAGATTGAATCTATCTTGAATTCTCGTCCATTGTGCAGTCTTAGCCCTGACCCCAATGACATATCTTGTTTAACACCAGGTAATTTTATGACGCTAGAGCCATTGAATGCGCCTCCAGATGAGGATTTAACTGGTATCAAGACTGGTTGATACCAGTTAAATCGGTGGCAATTAGTCCAATAACTCCACCATATTTACATCAACTTCAACAAAGGGAAAAGTGGAACACTCCAGACAAACCCTCTCAAATAGGTTCACTTGTTGTGCTTAAGAGTGAGAACACCCCCCCCCCTTTGCACTGGTCCCTGGCTAGAATCATCAAGTTTTACTCTAGTCCAGACAATATTCCACGAGTGGCTCAAATAAAAACTAGTAAAGGTACGTATGACAGACCTCTAGTGAAATTATGCCCCTTACCACTACAATAATTGTCACAAACTTGACCGTGAGTGTGTATGTGTCATTTTTTTTTATTATTTTTGTTTTTTTTTTATAGCTTACTCACGTTGCAACAATCGTGCTGCGCTAATTTTTATAGAATTTTTTTGTAAGTTTTTTGTTTGGGTAATAAGTTATGGTAAAATATTACTTTGTTAATAATATTTTAAGTGGGCGGAAATGTTTGGAAACGCTTTTGAAAACGCGATTTGAAACGTTGATCTAGAAGATGCATCTTCTCGAAAAAAAGGGGTAAGTTTGCAGCAATACTTTTTAATATTTGGCGTGATTTCTATTAGAGGAAAAAATTGCATTTTTTTTACTTTTCAATTTGTGTATTAATGAGCAATCACGCTCACTGGCTGAATTGTTAATTTATTAGATTAGTGGCTAAAAAACCATGTCATTTTCTAACGCAATCGTATAAAAAGTAAATTTAAGTACAGTTGGTTCGGAAAAAAACTCATATGACATTGAAACTTCTGGTATCAAATATCAAAGGATAATCATGACAATTCTTGATATTTCGTATCAGTTTTTTTTCCGAACCAGCTGTACGATTCAACGGGTGCTTATAATTTATCAAAAAGTGCATTACAAAAAAACTCCTTATTTTTTTTTGGACCAATTTCAGTTTTGCTGCTACATAGCTTTGTCATTTTAAAATTTTTTAACACTACGGATGTTATTGTAAATGTTGGGAAAGTACGTTTTTACCTCGGTTTTTACGTTGTATTGTTTTGCTAAATTATAGGCATTCGATCCAACATCTTCTCAACTAAAACGGCAGTTAACGATTTTTCGATTTAGTATCCTTTAGCCTACTATAACGGCCATATTGACACCAAACTGACAGAAAATCCATGTTTTACCTGTTAATTTGGTTATAAAAATTGCGGCAACAGTAGGCTAAAGAGCACTGAAGAGGTAGAAGTTAACTGGCTTTTTAGTTGAGAACGGTGTTGTACGATCTAACAACCGGTTTACTCCGGATAGTGTTCGATTACCGTTTTTCATTTAGAACCCAACAATCAAAATGTTAATCTATAGTCCTAAAACTCACGATCACAGTACACCCTTTGACTGGGTCGGATAAAATAACTCACTTGCTTGGCAACCTCATCTTCAAGCCTCTTAACATCATTCGGATCAGCTTCAGTGGCTGCACATGGTTTCTGACTGCTTTCTGTTGCTAAACTTTTCTTGGCAATCTCCAATTTGGTTTTGAGATCGAGTAAAATTTTGACTTCGGGTTGCCATACTTCCTTGCCTTTACCACTGCCTTTGAGTTCTCTTACTTTCTCTCCCTAGGAAAATATAAGAGAGTCCAGTTTTTTATCGTCAGAAACAAATTTCTTTAATATAAGCAAGACAATATTACAAATTTTACTTGTTTAAAACCTACTTGGTATGCCACTTCTTCTTCCAATTTTTTAACGACACTAGCATCTACCACGCCATTTTGAACTACCTCTTTCGCAGGGGTATTCTTTTTGACGGCTTCGAGTTCAGTTTTAAGCTTTAACAAAATCGCAACTTCTGGTTGCCACACGTCTTTTGGTTTACCACTGGATTTTAATTGTCGCACTATGTCAGCCTATAACAAGAATAGGAGCAGTTGTATTTGTTTACCAGCACATAAATTAATACTAGAAAAAAAATTTGTGGTAAATAAGGACAATTTTTCGTCTACTTCAGGCTTTGAGTTAAATAGAAACTTTCAACAATGTCGAAACTACTTTTTTTGGGTTTTTCTCCACTAAGTTAAGGAATTTTTTTCAAAAATATGGTAAAACCCACTGCGTAAATTCCTAAAGAAAACAAAATTGTTCGTTTGTCAGTGCTTTTTAAATAAGATAAAAAATTTGCCTACACACACGCAAATCCTAACTAGAATCTAAGTACTTATCTGACGTTTCGGCAGAAATTCTACTGCCGTTATCAAAGAATTTTATCCTTTTCAAAAACTTTTTTCGATTCTTTTTTAAATTATCTGTCTGGTGTCATACAACTGACTGACTTTGACTGATATGTATTTCAAATATTAACTTGACAGTTTGGTGCGTCGATAGTAGCCAACAAGGTATTGGGTGAATTTAGTAAAATTTAAAATCAAAATTATATTTGTTTGAGTGTTTTCGATTTTAGATTAATTTATAAAAATACAAAATTTTTATTTTAAGATATCAATTATAAAAATTATCTTTTGACTAACTCTAAGAAAAATATATTAGAAACCCAAAGAACATCAATGCTATTTTTTAATTTATTTAAAAAAAAAAACCTTTTTGAAAATCTTGTTTTAAAATTGGAAGCCAAACTGTATTTATATCAACTGATATGCTAGTAGCATTAATTCTACATGTCATAAACTCGCAAAATATTTACTTAAAATTTTAAATCCCTTAGTAGGAAATACAAATTCATTTATAAAAAATTCTCAACACTTTTTAGAAAAATTATCCGAGGTCAATTTTAATAACAATCACTTAATGGTGAGTTTTGATGTGGTGAGCCTTTTCACAAATGTACCTGTAGATAAAAGCCTTTCTATAGTAAGACATCGATTAGAAAATGATCAAAATTTAGGCGAAAGAACTACACTGAGCGTCAATGCTATTCTAGAACTTCTCACATTATGCATAAAAACCACATATTTTCAGTGGGAAAGTGATTTTTTTCAACAGGATTTTGGGATGGCAATGAGCTCTCCACTTTCTCCTCTAATGAGTAATATTTTTATGGAAGATTTTGAAAATAAAATTTTCGAGGAATTTAATTTTAAACCGGTCATTTGGTTTCGCTATATAGATGATATTTTTAGTATTTGGCCACACGATTTAATTTTATAAACGGTAAAGAACCAACAATGAAATTTACTTTAGAAGTAGAAAACGATAACAAAATTTCATTTTTAGATGTTTTAATAAACAAACAACACTTTATAGAAAACCAACACATACAAATAGATATCTAAATTTTAACTCGAATCATTGCTCATCGGTTAAAAAAGCAGTAATAAAAAGTCTATACGATAGAGCTAAAATTATTTGTTCGGACAATAACACATTTTTACAAGAAAAACAAATAATAAAAGAGGTCTTAATTAAAAATTCGTATCCAAATAACTTCATCGAAAATTCTTTTAGACAAATCGAATTTCCAAGACAACGCGAACGTAGACATAATAATGTACAACCAACAAATTTAATAATTCCTTTTATACCAGGTATTTCGAAAAAAATTAAACGAATCGCTAATACTTATAATATTAGAACAATTTTCAAAAAATCAAATACTCTTAGATCAATTCTAAACAAAACAAAACCATTAAATGCTGAACAAAACTCAATATCGTTTATAAAATTCCTTGCGAGTGTGTTAAATTTTATATTGGAGAAACTTCAAGGCCTCTTGAAGTTAGAATAAATGACCATAAGGGGTACCTCAGAAGGGGAGACTGGGAGAAGTCTAAAATTTGCCAACATTCTTTTGAAAATGATCATAGAGTAATGAGAAACCAGTATATTACAAAAAGAACCAGACAAAATTAAACGAAAAATCAAAGAAGCAGCTTGCATCTATCTTAATGAAGATCAGTTGATATAAATACAGTTTGGCTTCCAATTTTAAAACAAGATTTTCAAAAAGGTTTTTTTAAAATAAATTAAAAAATAGCATTGATGTTCTTTGGGTTTCTAATATATTTTTTCTTAAAGTTAGTCAAAAGATAATTTTTATAATTGATATCTTAAAATAAAAATTTTGTGTTTTTAGAAAGTAATCTAAAATCGAAAACACTCGAACAAATATAATTTTGATTTCAAATTTTACTAAATTCACCCAATGCCTTGTTGGCTACTATCGACGCACCAAACTGTCAAGTTAATATTTGAAATATATACCAGTCAAAGTCAGTCAGTTGTATGACAACAGACAGATATTTTAAAAAAGAATCGAAAAAAGTTTTTGAAAAGGATAAAATTCTTTGATAACGGCAGTAGAATTTCTGCCGAAACGTCAGATAAGTACTTAGATTCTAGTTAGGATTTGCGTGTGAGTAGGCAAATTTTTTATCTTATTTAAAAACCACTGACAAACGAAAAAATTTTTTTCTTTAGGAATTTACGCACTGGGTTTTAACATATTTTTGAAAAAATTTCCTTAACTTAGTGGCGAAAAACCCGAAAAAAGTAGTTTCGACATTATGAATCCGCCACAAACATATAGATTTTATTTAATTTCAACAATGTCAAGCAAAATAATCTTGTGCACAATTTAAGTCAAATCCTGAGGAAGATGAACAATCAATTTTCGTCGAAACGTCGCTAATAAATTAAAATGTACATGAAAACAATCATTTTCTTTATTTCCCATAAGAATATATTCTCTAGTATAAAGTGCAAGGACACAAAATACTTAAAAATATTATATTATCATAAACCGCGTGTGACCGCGTAAACTGCGATTGCTGTGAAATATCACAAAAAACTACACAAAATACCTTGGTGGTGTAATCTTCGAGTACATAAAAAACAAAATAAGAAGAATTATTTATAAGTTTTATCAACTTAGATATACTATGACACTAAAAACACTGAAAATGGTATACATGGCATTAAATCAATCCATACTATGTTACGGCGTAATTATATGGGGAAATACCTACAAAACAATATTAAATCCGTTAGAAATTACACAAAAGTATATTATAAAAGTTATGTTGTTTAAAATAAGACGACATCCTACGGACTATGTTTTTAGTGATAGTGGCCTGATGAGCATTGACCAACTATACATTAAAATTGTATTAAAATATATGTTGACAAAAAAATACCACAAAAACCCTATACAACACAACAGAAACAATGAATCAAATAAAGCAAATAACTTTACATGTTCACAAATGCTTTTTACTAAAAACTTCAAAAGTACTACAATTTGTCATATTGTTTAAAAAAGGTCTCTAAAAATGAAAATATTTTTTTACTTAAATTAAAGGTAACCTTATTTTTATATTAAATTTTGCATAATACTAAAAAATCAGCAAAAATAATGTTATAATTTATGTAATAAGTCTTTATTGAACAATATCAAATTATCACTCGAGTAACGGACGAAGGTTGTTCTATAAAGAGGGCGGTAACCTATTTTGGAGTTGATAAAATAACAATAAAACGATGGAAACAGCGCTGGATTGAAAACAATTCGACGAATAGGAAACTTGGATTCGAACAAAAACGATGGTAAACTTAATACTAATTATTTTAACTTAAAAAAGAACTAAAATAAATAATTTAGTATTTAATAGGATCACCATTTTTCTCTATTACAAGCTGCAGACGTCTGGTCATTGAAAAGGTTAAATTTTGAAAATACTGATGGTCTTCTGAGAGCTGATCCAATGCGCGATAAATAGCATCGCTTAACTCTTCAGCATTTCGTGGTCTCCAATTCCTTTGATATATTATTTTAACGATTCGACCCCATATATTTTCCATTGGGTTAACGTCAGGGCTGTTGGCTAGCCAAAGAAGTGTTTCTATATTATTATTCTGAAACCATAGGCGAACAACATTAGGCGTGCGTACTGGACAGTTGTCCTGCTGATAAACGAAGTCATTAATTTCATGTAAAGCCTGTACAGATGGCAGCATAACGTTTTCAAGGATTTCAATATATCGTTCACTATTGTATCTTTCTTCGATTCTCCAAAAAAAAACCCAAACCTCTAGCACTAAACCAGCCCCACATGTTTACAGAAAAATGTCCAGCTTTTTTAATTTGATTTGTATATTCGGCTTCAAATCTAGAATTTGGTGGACGATAAACTAAAATTCTCCTGCTGCTTGAAGATGATTGAAAAATTTTTTCGTCAGTGAAAACCACCCTCTCCCAGAAGTCATTATCAGGAAGAACGTTGTTCAGTGCAAAAATCACTCTGGCCTGTTTTTGTTCTTCTGTTAGAAAAGGCTTCTTTGCAGCAACTCGACAAGAGACTTCTGATTTCGTTACTCTTCTATTTACTGTTGCTAAAGAACCCGGAAATAATGTTACATTAGCTGCTTCAACCGACGTTGAAAAAGGATTTTGTCTGAGATGGTCAATAAGTCTCTTATCTTGCACTTCAGAACTTACTTTTGGTCGTCCTGATCCATCTTTCCTATCCGTAGAATTATTTTCAATCCAGCGCTTTTTCCATCGCATTATCGTCATTTTATCAACTCCAAAATGGGTGACCGCTCTTTTTATAGAGCAGCCGTCTTCTATAACTCGAGTGATAATTTGAACTTTTGTAAATGTTGATATCTGTGGCACTTTTAAGGATGTTATACTGAATTTTAAGCTGTAAGGCATACTAAGCTGGTGTTATAATAGTATACACTAATGGAAAGCTAAATTTTGTGGCATAGGAAAAAATGCATGTATGAGTTTTTTTTTAAATCAAGTGTACACTGAACCAATCATATACAACAAACTACCGGAAACATTTAAATACAAGAATTACAACAAAATAAAACATAAACTGACAAAATTGATAATAAGCAATAATATTGATACAAAACTTTATCTTTAGTTAATACTTTCAATTAAAATTTAAGAATATTTTATTGTATTTTATACTTATACCTATACTAGCTATACTTCTATTTTATCTAGTAATATTTTGATCTTTTTTAAGTAGATACATCAGTTTAATTAAATTAAAATTATTAATGGGTGTAACTTGAGCATTTATTTTTTTTTTCAATAAAAGTTTTTTTAGAAACTCAATTCAAAAAAGAAAGAAATTAGAGTAAACTTGACAAATTTTGTATCTGTTTATAAGTAAATAAATAAATAAAGTAAAACATTATGGTGTTTTGACTGCCAAAATATGCAAAATATGGTTATCTACTTTTGTGCTTGTCCTAAATATTTTATAGCAAACCAACTTTCAACAAAATAAAAGCTTTTATGTCCATATCCAGCAACGTGGTGAATATTCTTCGATTAAGATTTAATCATGATTAACAATAATGGGAGTTGGAACTGAGTCTTGGCGAACAAAGTTTCAATATAAAACACTACATTCTAAACTCCGATTAGTATCTAATCATGGTTAAAGCTTAATCGGGAAATTTTACGTTGGTGCATACGAGCATTAAAATGTAAAGTTGACAGTTTGATCTCTTTTTAACTCTGGTTTTACTAATAAAAAATAACTTTTATTACCTGTTTTGCCACTTTGTCTTCTAGAATCTTAACATCAACATTCTTGGCGGGACTTTTTCTGCTTTCCTGGTTTCCACCAAACTTTTTCCTGAATTCTTCCACCGTAGCTAACTCAATTTTAGCAAACAGTGGTGCAGGATCTCCCAGTTGGTGACCAGGAGGAAGGAGATTGATAATTTCAACATTTCTAAAATATTTTTAATAACTTGGAAGTTTGTGCATTTGGGAAATTTAATTTTAATCGGGGGGCCGATTTCATGCAAAATTGCTTGCGGACTTTTATCCAAATATGTCCTCAACCAACACCCTTCTCAAATAAAAAGCCAATTAACTCCTACCTCTTCAGTGCCCTTTACCCTACTGTTGCCGCTATTTTTATAACCAAATTCACAGGTAAAACATCGATTTTCTGTAATTTTGATGACAATATGAACGCTATAGTAGGCTAAAGGATACTAGACACTTAAAGTAAATATTTCAAGGCATCGGTATCGGTATACGTATCGCGTTCGAAATAAAGCCAAAATAAACTACATTTTTGACTTGCTCATGCTATGTTTCGAACGATGCCCGCTTTTTTGACGGGTGCGATGACACAAAAGCTGACAGCAATCGATACGTACGGAGTGATGAAGGTATCGTTACGTCCATCCCAACGCTCGCATCGATTGCTGTTAGCAGTTCTGTCATCGCACCTTTCAAAAAAGCGGGCATCGTTTAAAACATCGCATAAACAAGTCAAAAATGTAGTGTAATTTGGCTTTATTTCGAACGCGATACGTATACCGATACCGATGCGTTGAAATATTTACTTTAAGTGTCTAACAGCCATTTCCTTTTGTTGCACCAGTGCGTACTGAGTGTATCTCTATCGTTTATTTTGATACAAAATAAAAAAGATAGGCTTATTAGTTGAGAAGGTGTGGCCTTAACAGTCCCGTTTTCCACTTCCTTTTATAATTTTTCACGTTTTTTGTCAATTATACTATGTATATTTTAAAACCCCCTTTATTTTTTAAGCTTTTAAAAAACTGATTTTTGGTACGAGTCTTTTATTTATTAATTCCTACTTTTCAAGAATAATATTAAAATAAATGAACACGAACGCATGGCTTACCAATCGCTTTCCTCATCTACCGCCCTTATCACGACCAAAAAAACAAACATGCGGTGAATAGATTTTATGATTTTGATTAACGTTGGGTACTGAACCAGGTGAAATCATTTTGGACAATTTATGAACCACCTTCTCTAGTTAAAAATCGTCACGTTTCTATTGATCCCCTAAAATTATGTCACAAAATTAAAAAAAAATCTCACCCTTGAATTCGAAAAAAAGAGTGGACAAAATTTTGATACATTTTTCTTTGCCCTTTTATTTCAGCAAAAAAATTTGTTTTAAAACTTGGTTGGCTTCTTTTTAATAAGAGAGGGGGGGGGTTGCTTTAAATTTGTGAAGTTATTTTAAGCGGGTCATCAGACACGTGACGATTTGTGCAATTCTGCCGTCGACTTCCAATATTATTATTGAAAAGTAGAAATGAAGAAAGGATAAATACTCATCAAATAACTCAAAGGTTCTATAAAAAGCTTAGAAAATAACAGGGTGAAAATGTAAATTTGACAAAATAGGTACTAAAAAAAACTGACACCGGCCCTGGCGCCGAGTCTTATCGTGTTCTGTGAATTTAATGACTATGTTGGCGCGTAACTTTGGAAAATGGTGAAAATTTTTAAAAATTGTTGCAAAAAGAGACTGTTAAGGACAAATTTGGATACCTAAGCGATAAAGGTAGGTGGAAATATTTTGAAACATAGTAAAAAGCCATTATTTTGGGTATTCTCTGATAAAATTGCCATGAGCAATTGTGCATGAAATCGGCTACCGGATGTCAATATTTAACAAGTTTTGAATATTAGTTTAAATATCTAGTGAGTGAGATTATTATTATTATTATTAAAATGCAAACAATTTGCTATTCGTTTAAATTAAGATGGAAAAAAATGCAAAAACACGTGATACCTTAAAAAGTGTTTTTAATTTTGTTTAGGGTAAGACCAACTTTTTTTTTAAAAGGGACACCCTCTATCTTTGACATTTTTTAAATCTACAGAAATTTTTCTTTACAATTATACCACAGTACAATACTCTCTATATGAACTCTATTAGAATCAATCTGTCCGAACTTCGTCTACACACGTAACTCAAAGGTTCCATACTGCTCAATAATAAAAAAAGGAGATTAGCTACACTTCATTCCAAATTCAATCGGACCAATTTTTTGACACTGGTAATGACAATTCCATTGTTTTCAGCCACCATATTGAAATAGGTCGGGAAAATTTCAAATGAACAGAAGCTGCACTTCAAAATCCAACGCAAAAACTATGAGAGAGTGCAATGTGAAAGTACAGAAAGTCAGTCTCCATTTTTACTTATATTTAAATAAGGGAAAGCAATAATATTTAGAATGAGGCAATTTTCGTACTTCAGTTCAAATTTATTTAAAATATTCGGGAGATCGTTTTCGATTTTAAAAGTTGAAAGTTCACAATAAGTTATGTCTCTGTTGAATAAGATATTGAAATTAATAAAACGTACAGAAAATTGCCTTAATTCTGACTGGTCAAAATTTAAATTTAGCTCAGTAACGGAAAATCAGATTTATCGAGCGGTTATTTCAATTAAATTCAAGACTATAGGAGTGGATGGAATTAGCATTGAAATGTTGCTGCGAAGTTGTGCTCTCATTTTACCTGTAATAAAGCACATCTTTGACTTTTGCTTGTTATTTAACGTTTATCCTATTTTGTGGAAAAAATCAAATGTTATTCCATTACCCAAACTGAATAATCCAGAAAAATATAACGACCTAAGACCAGTCAGTATTCTTTGCGCAATTTATAAAGTTTTAGAAAAGGTTGTGGAACAACAACTTAGAGGTTTTGTTGATCAAAACGGTTTACTCCCAGAAAATCAATCGGGGTTCCGAAAAAATCAGTTGTTCTAGCGCCTTGGCACAGGTAACTGACGATCTGAAAAGTCTTGACGAAAATAAAATGACTGTTTTGGCGCTTTTAGATTATTCAAAAGCTTTTGATAGAATCGATCATACTTTACCACTCGCGTTGTGTAATTTTTTAGGCATTTCTAGTGAAGCGATAGGTACTATCAGGAGCTATTTAATCGAACGCATCCAAGCAGTTAAAATTCAAAAAGATCAATACTCTAGTTCCCGAAAAAGAAATAGGAAATGCTTGCCAAAAAATTCAAACAGTTATTGCTTGTCCATTAATGTAAAGAAATCTAAGGTAATTCGGTCTAAAGATGGCACAAAAGGATGTCTTGACAGTATAAACATTATAATTGATGGTCAAAAACTAGAGATTGCTGACACTGCAAAAAACTTGGGATTGGTTCCATTCCAACAGACATTACTTAAACAAATATGCAATAAAAGTATTATGTGAATCCATCGTCTTGTCTCTCCTTAATTATTGTGACGTAGTTTTTGGGCCATGCATTAGAGAATCTGATAAAAGAAGGCTTCAGTTTCTACAAAATTCATTGTCAGAACCTCATAAACAGCTTGGATGGCTCAGTATGAAGCAACGAAGAGTTCTGCATTGCGCGCTGTGATTATAAAACAATCTATTTATCTGTTTAAAAATATTTCATTTATGCCTAACGTATACAATCGCAATACGCGTTACAAAAATAAAATCTGTTTTCCCAAATATGAAAACAACATTTATCAAGGTTCCTTCTCATATTTGTAGCTAAAATTTACAACGAAATTCCAGAAAATCTAAAAAATTTAAGTACATTTGGCTTTAAAAGAAAACTGAAAAAATATTTACTTCAGAGCAATAACAATAAAATTTACTGATTCATTTTTGTTACTATTTGTTATTTATTCTATCTATTTTCATTTTTTTTAATTGTATGGTTTTAACGCCATACTAAATCTTTATATTTTATTTATCGGTATCGATCACAAAGTTATAGAATTTTAAGATGAAGATCAAAACTATCTTCGTAGTATTCATTCTTCCTTTATATTAAAATAGTGTTTTTTTCTACTAAATATAATATATTTGTATCATTTTTTTAATTCAAATCTTACAAGAAAAGGTTAAATTCATTTGTTTTAAGTTTTAAAACTCGAGGTTAAGTGAAAGAGCTCTGCCCCTTTATTGGTTCCATAGGGTACCCATAAGGAGTTGGGAACTATGCCTTTTGTCTTATTTTTTTTATATAATTTAAAACAGTTAGATTTAAGATTTATAATGTAATTTATGCTTAATTAACGACAATGAAAACATATAATAATAAGAATAATAATAAAAAGACCAACACATAAAATAGACCAACACATAAAATAGCCAAACAATGGAATTAAAATGATACTTTTAACTAGTTATAAATCTCATTTTAGTTACATTGTTCGTCTATTTTATGTATTGGTCTTTTTGTACGTTTTATACATTTCAATGTCTTATTCAACAAAGACATTACTTATTATTGTGAACTTTCAACTTTTTGACGTGGGAGGATTTAAATCGAAAGCGCTCTCCCGAATATTTGAAATAAATTTGCACTGAAGTACAAGGTGCACTTAGCCACTACAAGAATATTTAGGATTATTAAGTAAATCAACAAATAAGTATTCTGAAAACAAGAAAAAAGTTCTAAATGTTAGACAGACTATACTTACTTGGTGTCAATAGCAAAATCTGTAGAATTCAACTGTTTGTTTAGGTTGGCGCTAGTGTCGGGCATATAAGGTGCCAAAAGTGTTGCTAGCAACCTGGCAATGTTGCAACATATGCCTACAACTGTCCCTGCTCGCAATCTACAAAAACCAATGCATTAGGTACTAGGTGATTCACCATATTTTCCATCCCCTTTTACCTCCTCTATATTAAAGCTGGAAAAATGTTTTAAAAAATGAATCCTTAAAAATTAGGAGCTGTCATCGTAAATGACATTAACTTCTTTTTAGCCATCCATACATAGTATACTAACTAACTAAAATAAGTTATTTGAGTCAAAAAAGATCTGTCTGTCTCTCTGTCGGTAACACGATTACTCAAAAGCCGCTAAACTGATTCTTATCAAATTTGGTACAAAAATTCTTTGTCACCCTACGCAGAGCTGATTAGTTTTTGATGGGGATTGGCAAAAGGGTAGTAGGGGGATTAAACTTTTGTATCTCACGAACCGTAGCAGCTAGCGACACGCGGTTTTCACATGAGGATAGATAATTAATTGAATTTTCAACCAAAAAAATGTTTAAAAAAACGAGGAAAAAAATTTAGATTTTTTTTTATTATTTTTGGTTGAAAATGCAATTATCTATTTTAATGTAAAAACCACGCGTCGCTAGCTGCTGGAAAAAGGAGGGATTAAACTTTTTTTTTTAATTTTGACACACGAACTGTAGCAGGTAGCCACACGCGGTTTTCACATTAAGATAGATAATTGCATTTTCAACCAAAAAAGAAAAATGATTTAAAAAGAAATTTTCAAAATGTTTTATTATTTTTTTTAGACGATTTTATGGCTATACCTGCCTGCTGCCGCCATTTTTTTTAATAGAACAACCATGTATAAATTAAAAAAAAAATTCCTGAATGTAAAAATATGTTAGATTTATCTTGAACGTTTCTCGAGTAAAAAGAAAAATACTTTCTCATAAGTACAATGTGCTAGACAAGTAAACATAGTTTAGGTGGTTCCTCGTTCAACACATTAGTCATATGGGAAAGTATTTACTTGAGGACCATCTAACATAAATCCAACATATTACATATTTTTTTTTTAAGTTTTTTTCCAGCTCTAATAATAAGAGAGGTAGTTGAGTGGAAAATATTGTAGATCACCCTGAACATTTCGCTAATAAATAAGTTAACGTATACCTTACTCGCTCCAACCAGCCAAAACCAAATTTTTGACATGTTTTGAACGAGGCCCGCCTTTTTGGTGAATGCCCCGAATAGCTTTACGACCATCCCTACATACGACGTAAAAAGGTTTTTGCCCATCGTATCGCAGGAGTAGCTGTCCGCATTCTCCATAATTAATTGGTTGTCTTGTTAGGTATACCGCGAATACGGATAGGGATACCGATACCACTGACAATTAGCTAACTAAAAGTCCCCATTAAAAAAAATACCTACATAACTGTTAGCGATTGGATCAAACAAGAACGTTTGACAGCGTTGGTGTTTCATATTGTATTATGTGGACGCAAAAATGTAAATTATTTTTCTATATGTTTAACAAAATAAATTTAATGAAATTTTCAAAAACTTTGTGATTTTTTTTTGAATTTTGACAATTTTAAAAACTTTTGAAATTTCAAAAATTTTTAAAATTTCAAAAATTTTTAAAATTTCAAAAATTCGCAAAATTTTCAAAAATTCTCAAAATTCCGAGCAAAATTCAAAAAAGAATTCACAAAATTTTTGAACATTTTCAAAATTTAAAAAAAAATAAAATTTTTAAAAATTTTAACATTTTCAAAATTAAAAAAAAAACAAAATTTTCAAAAATTCAAAAAGAAATCAAATTTCCTAAAATTTCAAAAATTTAAACATTTTCAAAAAAAAAATTCAAAAATTTTCAAAAATCAAATATTTTCAAAATTTTATGAAATTCTCAAAAACTTAATGTTGTCTTAATTCTCTAAGAAACAGTAATGTTGCATAAATAATATAACATGTATTTAGGAGTGTCTAGATGTGGTATTTTTAATCATTTTTTATATATATAATGAAATTTTCATTGGTCTTAGGTAAAGTATAGCACACTAACGCGGATATTATAGTCACTACACGCTCAGATGAATTAAGACACTCGCCTTCGGCTCGCGTCTCAAACTTCATCTTCGCGTGCAATGACCATAAAGTACTATTGCTTACTTCTCATCTGGACTTCCTTTTACAAGCACCCAAGGCTGGTTCACTTGCATATATTGGTTTCCATGTCTCGAAATCGACATTATATGCTTTATGCCGTCTCGTAGCTTCACCTTTTCTAAACACGTAATATATCCTTCCAGCTCTTTCCTACAGAGGGCTAAAAATCGATAGTCGTCTTCTGTTGGTGACATTTCGGGGACAGATTTGTTAAAATTGTTTTTGGCAAATACTAGAGCCCTGTACGCAAAAAAAGCCAATTATTTACATTACGAGACTTGAAAAATATTACTTAAAAATAGAGCAGTAACCAAAGCTGAATTAATTTACATTTAAAAAAATCAAAAATTTCAAATGGTGACCAAAACATTTACGGATTTCAATTTTTAAGATTTTAAAAAACTTTTTAAACTTTATTTTTGTGGTGATTTTTTTGTAAAAACACGAAGTTTATCCAAAAATTAATTAAAAAAAATAAATAGACAAGAAAAAAGCCAAAAACAGCAAAGAAAATGTTTAGGTTATAAATAACGCCGATCTCTCTCAATATGTTTTTATCAGCTTTCGTTAGGCTTACCCCAAAATGCACCCTAGGCACTTAATCGCGATTGGCTATCTAATCCATTCTTTTTCTTTCTTGATCTCACATAAATGAACAAAGAGGAAGCATGATTAGCTAAACCAATCCGAATATTTTTACGGTGCATCTGGGGGTTAGATTAACTAAGCTACTCCGTAGATCATCAATGGTATTAAAGACAAACCGAGCTGTATTTTATTTGACACTAAATATTTATGAAATACAGGAGTAAACCAATAAATTTATAATTTGAAAAAATTCCTACCTATTTAGGAAGTTGCCCAAATTGTTTAACAATTCGGAATTATTCCTAGTGGCTAAGTCAGTCCAGCTAAAGCTAGAATCTTGACTTTCCGGCCTGATGGAGAGTAAGTAGAACCTCCAAATGTCGCTGGGTATACCCGTGTCCTTTGCGTCATTGCCAAAAATGCCTGTGCCTCTGGATTTTGAGAATTTTCCTTCTTCGTAGTTTAGATATTCTAACAACAAACGACAAAAGTTTTAGCCTCAATTTTAATCGTGCATACCACTTTTTATCTCTCTCTCTTTAAAATACGCGAAATTTTTGGTATTTTTTTGGATAAGAAGATCAGTTGAAACCTTTTTCTCTAAACTGTTTTTCTAAGATTACCAACATTTATTAATTTTGCGTAAACCCATTTTTCGGTGATTTAAATATTTTTTTACCGACATTTTTCATTTAAATAATGCTTTATTATGAGCGCAAACAGGTTTCACCCGTTACCTTTTATCTGTTAGGCAATATTTTAATTTTTGAATTCTTAACCCTTTTGTTTTTCGATTAAATATTTACAAACATTATTTAAATATGTTATTTACTTTACGATTTTATTAAATTTCAACAGTTCTGGAGATCCGAGGGGGGAATACATGTACATTTTGACCCACGAGATCTCACTAATAAATGAATGCATGATTTTGTTTTCTGTTCCGTCTATTATGCAGATTTACGGGCGTTTTACCAAGTACTAATGTAGACAACAAGAAATAAGTTAACATTTTCAATATTTAAACACAAAAATGCAGTGGCGCATCCATAAAAAGATTTTGGGGAACTTACAATTTTTTTTTAAATTCTATAAGAACAACGGCAGACCTGGCGTCAAATCTAGGGGATTATCAGATTTTAAGTTTACCTTAAATTTCTGACGCCGCAAGTTTTTTGAAAAATTATACCTGTGTTTTGCAACGTTTTGAATGCAGCTGATGAAAAATTCGCTCTTGTACAAAAATGACAGTGAGCTTAATGCCTAAATTTGTATTATAAAGAGGTTAAGGCTATAGTTTCTTCCCAGATTTTAAGTAAAAAAAAGTACAACTGGAAACGCCTTGTTCTTCAATTTTTTGATCTTTTGCCAGAGTGCACAGGGAAAACTAAACATCAGAATTAGCTGAAATTTTGCAGGGGTGATCATTTTTAAGTGCCTAACAAAAATATCTGAAGGATTTTTCAAAATTCTCATTATTTTTTCTTCAAAATAAAAGCGCTGGTGCTGTCATCTATCCCAAGAGCCTCAAAATAATTGCGGTTTAGAACAAACCCGATTTACAACAAAAAAAATAGAGAAATACTCACAATTTCCTCTGGATTTCATTTTTCCTTTTTATATTTCCTTGCTTTAGCGGAAATAAAAACTAAGTTTCCTTTTTTCTAAAAGCCTGTGCACTCCGGAAATGAAAACCGATCAATCAATCATAAACGTTTATACTTCATTGAATTTGGGATACACACGCAGTTCAAGTATTGGCCGATAGACCGCAGAATTCCATGGTAACTGCAGGTGTTTTGTCAACAAAGTTTAAATCGGGCCGCAGTGGGAATGAAGAGTATTTTTACGTTTTCTGACAGAAAACCATTCGAGGTTATGTTTATCTTTCAAAAATGTGTTTTCAAAAACATTGTTCTAAAACAAATATGAAACCACTCCGCGTGTGCGGTCGCCCGCCGAAAAAGGCCTAGCGCTGCGCGGGCATTATCCCGAGTCTATCAAAGAACCAAGAGAACTTTACTGGCTCGCTGGGATTACTAGGAATTCGCATAGAAACATTCGGCGCCCATAACCCCACATAATTTTGTTTTGATAGTTATGTGCAATTGTACCAGTGAAATCTTGGAGTGCAAAGGATTGATTTTAGAATCTCAGTTTCAAAAACACACGGATACTTAAGTACTAACAAAAAAGGTCAGTAAGGCTCCATTTAGAGGTTGGAGAGACTCTTGCTAGTCGTTGACGCTCCTGTGTTTAAGTTAACCTGTTGTCGGTATCAGATAGCGGGAGTGTTTCCAATTCAATTATAAATGCATCTGTAAATGCGACCTTAAATATTACAACCAGTTACTTTAATACGTAGTTGGGTAGCGTGCTCAATAAATGGTTTTCTGTAATTTTAGTATTTTACTTGTTTTTTTAGCGGCGCAAAACGCGAAGTCAAAATAAGTAACCTAACCCCAAATTTTTGACCCGGTGCTAAGAAATCTCTGGTTTCCAACTGTGGATAAACATAAATAAAGTCTCCGCGTTGCCATGAGAAACAAATTCAATGACGTAATATTTTGCAAAAAAATCAGGTCGACATAGTTAAATTGATTTCCCGTACAGTGTTGCTAAAAAAAATTCCCCAGATTTTAACTATGACCTTAAGAGCAGAGATTTTTTCTTCTCTGTCAGTAAGCTCGGCTCAGAAAACATCGAAGTGACGTTCAAAATGCGTCATGTGATATCCATACTTTTTAGAGTCAAATAAACATCAGAATTGGCTAAACTGTGAATGGAAGGCATATTTTGTAAAAACTAAGACACATCTCGAAGCGCTTTTTTAACCCAACCCAACCGTAACCATGGCAACGAAAGGAACAACAGGACGCGCGGCTCCTAGCCTAAACCACACTGTATTTATTAATTATTTTAAGAAATTTGACATTGGTGAGGCTATTGTGATTAATTTGGTTTGAAATTAAATATTTGAATTAAGAGCGTCCTTGCAAACGTTTTGCGTTAAAATGTTTGCTGTCTCTATCTATAATGATTTTATTTAACTTTAATTATTTTTTTTATCGAGCAAAATGTTTTGTCCATGACGATAGAATGGTTGTTTATCCCACTAGTGTGCTTATAGAATACTTTATTTTTCCTAAAAACTAACGAATAATATATACATTATTTGCCAGCGCTGGATAAAAATAATAACATACCTGTAGCCATAATATGTGACACAGTCAAATACCCCTTATTAGCACCTAGCAACATAGATGGGAATAGCACAGAATGGAACGGCACATTGTCTTTCGCCATAAAATTATACAGGGTAACGCTAGTGTCCTTCGCCGGTTTCCACCACTTCTCAAAGTCTTTTGTGTACGATTTAGTTATTGACATGTAACCTATTGGTGCATCGAACCATACATAAAATACCTAAAAAAAACTCTTGATAATCTTCCTCTCAAATTCTAAGGAGAACGTTACAAAAACTGACCAGAACCAGTTGTCATTGCAAACAAAACTCATGCATGCATTTTAGTCCAGTAAGTGGGTATAAAAAAAAGGCCTTTGGCTTGCAAAAGATGGGGAATAAACGATTTTGAAATATGTTACAGACGGATAGACTCTAAAATCCAAGTTTTTGACCTTGGGGCGCCGCTCGCGCCACCATCTTGGATTATATGTGCAACAAACTCCTTTTTAAGTTTTATTATGCTAACAATTGGTTATGTAAAAAAATGTTTAATGGCGAAGTTAAAGAAAACAAAATTATCTACATTTTATGCATTTACACTTTTTTTGTATGTCTTATAGGTTAAAACTTATACAGATAGAAATATGAAGTTTATAAAAAAAAACGTCAAACTCCGAATATAAACAGACAATATTTTGTCAAAGTTTTAGTACAAAAAAACAAAGTTATGATTGTTTTCCACAAACCAAAACTACACTTTTTTGCACTCGACGCGCGTTTCGCTAACGAACTAAATTAATCTACGCTCTATCTTATCTACAATCCTTTAGTGGGCGGAGATAAGACTAATAATTTGTGATTGACCACGATTTTTAATCCTATCTCCCCTTAACCAAAGAATAAAGTGTACTAAACGGGATGGGTCCTCTATCTTTATTTAAACTATTTCTGGATTTAATGATTTCCATACTTTCATATGCATTCAAAAGTCTTTTGTTTGGTACACTTTTTAGAAGTTTTAGGTTATCTAATGTGAATTTATGATTGTTTTCAAAAGCATGCTCGGCCACACTTGACTTTTCCTAGTAAGCTTCTTATCCCAAGGATAAAACTATAGTTCTAGAAAAAAGTGAAATTTACGAAATTAGTTGCATGGATTGTGACAAAAAATATGTTGGCCAAACGAGACGCTCTATTCAAACACGTTTTAAAGAACACTTAGCACACTTAAAATACGGAAGAACAGAAAAGTCAAGTGTGGCCGAGCATGCTTTTGAAAACAATCATAGATTCACATTAGATAACTTAAAACTTCTAAAAAGTGTACCAAACAAAAGACTTTTGAATGCATATGAAAGTATGGAAATCAATAAATCCAGAAATAGTTTAAATAAAGATAGAGGACCCATCCCGTTTAGTACACTTTATTCTTTGGTTGAGGGGAGATAGGATTAAAAATCGTGATCAATCACAAATTATTAGTCTTATCTCCGCCCACTAAAGGATTGTATATAAGATAGAGCGTAGATTAATTTAGTTCATTGTTTATCGTCTCCTGATGATGCTAACGTTGTTAGCGAAACGCGCGTCGAGGGCAAAAAAGTGTAGTTTTGGTTTATGGAAAACAATCATAACTTTGTTTTAGTGCAACCAAAGGTTCCAAATTCCCAACATAGTAAAGTTTTAGTAAATATCTTGGGTAGCATATTTAATTACCCTCCTATACGACGGCATCAGCGTGCTGAAATCTGTAAGCTTGTGTGGCCAACGATTACGCTTCAAAAGCTCACTGATTTAGGTAAGTATGCACATTAAGTGCGCTTTTGCCTTAACAGTCTTTAACCTAGTTTTTCTCTCGAGTTTTCTCTACTTCAACATTGAAGCACGTGTTTGTTATGCAAAACGTCGTAATGGAGGAAGAATATGAAAAAAACTACCAAGTTTCTTTTCTTTTGCGGTGATTTTTTTCCTATAGATCCTCTGGCTCTTTAAATAAAAATAAGTTAAACAAATCGTATAGGTGCCTAAATCAATAAGCTTTCGTAGCTTAATTACATATTGGCCACAAAGACTCACAGATTTCAGCACCCTGGTGTCGTCGTATGGTAAGGCATACATGCATAGGTGCCTAAATCAGTGAGCTTTTGAAGCGTTTGGACACACAGGCTCACATATATTAGCACGCTGGTGCCGTCGCGTCGTATGGGAGGGTGTGTACATATGCCCCGGGTAACACATTTTATTGTGTATTACTCATTTCCGCACCACCACAGTATACCTAATCCACGATTTTTTATTTATATACTTGACAATCTCTTCTTGGTGAGACGGTGAATTCTTCAGTATATAATTCGTTCAATATAAATCTCTGATCATTTTCAAATATCTGCGATCATTATTAAGTACTCAAATTTTGCTTGTTTTTGATGGTCCGTAACGATTTTTTTCTTCTTCTTGGATTTCGTCTGGGAAGTCAAAACCAAATAACTGCTCGCCTTCGTCCTCGAGGTCGATATGAACTACAGTGCCGTTATCACATTCCCTACCATTACAAAAACCACACGTAATCGAACCATTTAATCCAGCTTTCCTACAGCTACATGCTCCTTCACACTCTTTCTTACAGTTGCAGGAAATAACTTTTAATAATGCCTAGGGGCTGATCTATCTGTCATGGTCATGGGAAACAGACCATTTGCCTCTAATTTCCATCCCCACTCTTCGGCATTTATTTATTGAAAAATATTTTATTTACATAAAAAAAATCTTTGTGTTAATTTAACTTTTTACCTGTTAGGTATAAAACAAATTTAAACACACAAAAAGTAAATAATTTCATTCTCTTCAACTTTGCTATTGAATATTTTCCGGTGATGTAAACCGTTCCGAATATATAGTTAAAAAAAGAGTTTGGTGCACATATAATCCAAGATGGCGGCGTAAGCGGCGCACCCCCCCCCCCAAGGTCGAAAACTTTGATTTTTAATTAGAGTCCATCCGTCTATAACATATTTCAAAATTGTTTATTCCCCACTTTTTGCGAGCCCAAAACCCCTACTGCCTGGACTATTTTGGCACATGGCCACTACTAACTCTCCAGAACTTTGTCAGCATTATTTTTCTAGGGTTTTAGAACCACTATTAAATAAAAAAATCCAACAAAAAAATACCTTATCTCTATATCCATCTAAAGGCACAGGAACACCCCATTTTAAATCTCTGGTTATACACCTTGGCTTTAAACCTTCTTTTAACCATGACTGGGTTATACCATCTGCATTATGGGTCCAGCCGGGACTGGAGAGTTTTATCCAGTGTCTTAAAAGAGGTTCCAACTGTAAAAAATAAGGTGGTATTTCATTAATACACAAAAATTTGTTGGGATACAAATGAGCTTCACTGACTCCAACAAAGGCAAAACAAACAATTACACTTAATTTAGCTTTCTCTTTTTGTTTAGAAACAGGTTATGCGTTGTGAGTTAAATAAATCCTTAGAATTCGGCAAAATATTTTTAAATAATACTCTAAAAAACCTTTTTATTTGACTTTTTGAGATATAAAAATAAAAAATATAGAAAGTGCAAAAAACACATTTGCGCGATTTTGCGATATAAATCAAAAATTCGATTTCCACGTGAACATTCGATATAAGCAAAATCCTCACAACTTTACAAATAAATAATATATATAATATTTTTGAAAAACATTTTTGTAATCACTGACACTCAACTTACCTTAGGGAGATCGATGAAGAATTGTTTTGAGGACTTTAATTTAGGCGTATTGCCACACACTTTACACCGAGGATTTTTCAATTCAACGGCGTTGACTAATTTTCCACAAAAATCACATTGATCGCCTACAAAAAAGTTCAACAAAAACTATAACCAGTGCGTTATTTTGTAAGCAAAACTTTAGCAATGTAAAATAAAAACAATCATCAATTCTTTCTAAACCGTCACCAAAAAATTGAACATTTGAAATTATTTAAGATTACATAAAGTCCTACCTCTAGCATCCTCATAAGTACAACCAATGTTAGGACAACCGCCCTCTACGAATCTATCGGCCAAAAATCTGTCACATTTTTCACAATGCAGCTGCTCTACCGATTGAGTAAACATAAAACCATTACTGTTTAAAGTTAGAAAAAGATCTTGAACTTGCCTGAAAGAAAAACGCCAACAGTTTTTAAAATACATTTTAATGCAAAAATAAAACAAGTTCATGTAATAGTATGTCATAAAAAAAAGTATGTCAAATATATAGGGTGTGCCAAAAAAACCCGCACTTTTTTAAATGATTATAAATTAGCGGGAAATTGTCCGATTTTAATAATATTTAGCATTTTAGAAAACCAAAGCTTCAAAATTTGTAGGACCAAACTTGACATTTCCTGAAAAATGGCGGACCTATCTGAGAAATAGGCATTTTTAACCCACTTTGATATTTTTTGTGTGCAACACTGTAATAAATCTGAAACATCGGTTAGGAAGCACATCGATGTAACATTTTAAAAATTTTGACAAGAAATAAGGAAGTTTGCAATTTTTAAATAGACCAGAATTTACCTGCAAAATCAAGTTTATTAAGAAGAAATCTACTTGTTTAAATAGCAATAACTTTTTCAAAAATTGATCGATTTTAATAAGTTTAAACTTTTTGAAAGGCACAGGCCTCAAAATTTATGGAACTTGTATAAAAAATGACACTTGTTAAAAATTCAAGATGGCGGACTTATTTAAAAAACAAGCATTTTTGACTCCTCTAGAAAAAACTTTTTCTGCGACACTGTGTATTCAATTTCAAACATCTGTTACAAAATATTTTAAAAATTCGGACAAGAGATAAGGAAGTTTTAAATCTTTATATAGACCAGTTTTCCTGCAAAATTAAGCAATTTTTTCTTAATAAGCTTGATTTTCCATGCAAACTCTGGTCTATATAAAGATTTAAAACTTCTTTATTTCTGGTACGAATTTCTTAAATGTGTAGAAAACCGTCTATTTAAAAAAATATTAAATCTTTTATAAGGTTTTGTAGCACCTTATAGTTAGGTATTAATAAAAAAAAAAACAACAAAAAAGAAACATGCATTTGTGTGTGTGTGTGTGTGTGTGTGTTTTTACGAGATTCGGAATCAAGAGATAGTAGTTCCAGTTGTTTGGTTGACGGTGGAGAGAATTGTTTACAGGTCAATAAAATGCGTATTTAAAAATTATTATATTTCAAAAAAGTGTTCTTTTATTTCTATTATATTCGATGTGTTGGTTTATAACATGTGTATATTTAGATAGAATCGTTTTATGCTGTGAACCATGCAGATTTAAATTAAATCAAAACATTTGCTGTCTTTTGTGCTGGGATTTTAGTTTGTATGACGTATGACCAAAGATGTATGAAATAGATATATCATATATTTTTGGCATGATTCAGTATGTGAGAAAGGGCCTTGGTGAATGTACTAACACAAATATTCTAGCAAGTAAAAAAATATAGTCTAGAGATATTAGCCCAAAATATCAACTATTAGCTGAGTAGCCTCCCGTATGGGTTTCTGGCGATGTCCAGCTAACTAACAACAAACTCTTCAGTTTTGAATGTATTGTTATAAATGTAGAACGAAAAATTTTAGTACTGAGACCGTCATTTTATTTTTTTTAGTAATTTAATTAGTATTTGTAATTCAATGTTTGGCACAGCATGACTCGATTTTTGGAATTGGGACCGAGGGTTTCTCTGGCGTGCTCTTTCCCCACGTGAATTTCCGGCTGAGTACGGCACTACTATTGATTTTTCTTTGAATTAATAAATTAGGATTATTTTTCACACCTTACCTCAAGTCTCCCTAAATTTTTTATTGTCAGGCGCATTCTGGGCAAGTAAAATGATGTTGCGTGGGGTTAACAACGTAGGGCTTTTATTTATTTTGGTTGTTTTATTTTAATTTTCTTAAACGAACCTGATGTGCTTGGAAAAGATGTAGCTTTGTAACTGATGTTTGAGATTGACTACAGTGTCGCAGAAAAAGTTTTTTCTAGGGGGTGATATATGCCTATTTTTTAAATAGGTCCGCCATCTTGGATTTTTAGTAAATGTCACTTTTATCATTAGTTCTATAAATTTTGAAGCATGTGCATTTTAAAAAGTTTAAACTTATTAAAATCGATCAATTTTTGAAAAAGTTATTGCTATTTAAACAAGTACACTTTTTCTTAATAAGTTTGATTTTGCAGGTAAACTATGGTCTGTTTAAAAATTGAAAATTTCTTTATTTCTTGCCCGAAAAATTATAATCCTTTAAAAAAGTGCGGCTTTTTTTGGCACAGCCTCTATATCCAGGGTTCACACGAAAAGAGATTTTCACATATTTTCCAGGCTTTCCACGTTATTGCTTACCAAATTTCCAGGTTGAAAAAAATACAAAAAGATGAAACAGCGAAACCAGAGAAAAATTTAAAAAGTATTAAATTTTAATATCTGGTAATACAAAATAAAGCTGACTATACATTCGTTCTTTAAAACACAATTCGTAAAAAAGGCACTTTTTTGTATTAACAACTAAATAAAAATAAAAATCAACTAAAAAATGTTGATCAATATAAATTTTAAGAAAACTGAGATGAGATGAGATGAGACACGTTTGGTAATAATATGAAAAAAAAAATGAACCTTTTAAACAATATTCTAAAAAAACAAACGCACCAATTTTCTGACAAAAAGGGCTACATAAAAAGTCTTATCATAAACAAACAGGCGCGATCAAAGCTTTTTTTAAAGGGGGTGATTTAGTGGGTATAGTTATTTATCCTTAGAAGGATCTAGTCTGAATTTTAGATTTGGTGCCAAATTTTGCCGCAGGCGAAAACTTTGAAAAAAAATTAAAAAATGCCATCTTTTACACGCGTTACATGTTGTTGACAAAAATTAACAATCAATAATTTTATATTACTGCAGGCGTTTTTTGTAAAATATTTTTTTTTAAGTGGATTGAGTTAGCTGCTAAAGATGGGTTGGTTTTTGGAGATATTTATAGGCTTATGACAAAATCCTCATCATCATAGTTGCGCCGCAGACGAAAATTTTGCTGAAAATGCTGTTGAAACAAATTGTACCAACCGAAGTTAAAGCGCCGCAGGCAGAAAATTTAGATATTTAAACCAGATATTCTCCAAAAATTTTGATCTAAAATAACAAAGCAACATAAAGCTTTTGAGGTGATATTTTATTTTAAGTCACATAATGATAAGTTTTTCAGGATTTGTTTGCCATTCCTAAGTATTTTTTTTGCCTTTTTCATCTTCAGGTTTTCCAGTAGCGTACGAATCCTGTTATTTTTTCTGCTATAATTGGCTATTCCAGCTATTCTGTTCTTTAAGAGTGAATTTGAATCCTAACAGTTCGTTGACTTAAACAGATAAACCGCACATCAAAAATTAACAAAATTTTGCACAGCAGACGCTTCTGATATCCCCCACAGACCATTCGCGTGGTTTTTCAAAAACACACACATATAATATATATATCTGGTTTTTATTTAGTTTTTTAGAATAATCGATAATTTTTACCGTGAATTAAACAATTTTAGGATACGTGAAATTATGTAAAAAACTTAAATTTATGCAAAATCCGTGAAATGGTTCCGGGCTAATTTAAACTTTTACCGTACAAAATTTTATACAAATTTGACTAACAGTTTTTTAGATGAAGTAATTGGAAGAAGCGCATTTTTTATTCAAATTCACCCTTAAGAGTATTTTTTTTGCAGTACACGCCATTAATGCTTGTGCTGTTTAGCTGTCATTACAGCGCAAACGTGACCATCTCCACCTGAATAATTTAGGGCATATAAAAACTACAGTACAAATTAAAGAAAAGCGCCTGTAAAAAGTACGTATAACAAAAGTTCCACGCCTTTCTTACCGCGCAAGTCAAAAAATACATGTTTGGATTTTAGGTCTCATTTTTTTTTTGGTAGTCTTGCGCGGTAGGGCCGGAAAAATAACGTGATTTTAGCAATTTTACCAAATTTCGGAGGTTTTTCACAGAAGCGGTAAAAGAAAGAGAGCACTCACCCACTCCCCTCCCTCCCTGCATTTCTCCCAGATCTTCCTTTATGCCTATAGATTGCTAGAGTTGTTGGTCGCAACTCCGTTGCATTACTATTTTTATCTGAAAATGATACTTGAAAATATGAACCTTATTTAAGGAGGGGGGAGGGGGGGTTCGAAAATATTACAAAGAAATTTGGCAAAATTGGTTTAACACTTGTCTACTGAGATGTAATAAGCTTTTTGTTATTTAAGAAGGTAGTGTTCTCGTCCAAACTTCACTGAGTGAAACGTCAGTGAAGTTTGTTTTGACAGTTTTTTATTATTCTTCGATAAAAATATATGAATTGTATAAATATTTCTTGTCATATGATCCTTTGCAAAAGGAATAAAAAGGGTATAAAAATCTGAGTTAGTTACCCAATTAACAGAGCATTTTTAGTTAAAAGGCCTTTTTCTCTTGAAATACTGGGAAAACCTGTAGTTTTCCCTTGCAAAAATCACTTATATTCAGAATTCCCACAAGTTTCACTCCAGTTTAAAGAAAAACTCGCCTAACTAGATTAAAAATGACATTTATACGTCCCATAGTCCTAAACCTTAGTCCATCTTAGTAAATACCGCCCTTGTGCTTACTCTATTTGTTCAGGATTAGAAGTCCTTCCAAAGTGGTCAAAACTAATATTAAACCATTTGTATATCTCGTTGTGTATCTTAAAATACTTGTCGCATATCGCTTTACACGATAGCTTCTCCTCTAAAGCCTTGGTTTCGGTTGCTGTGCCGTATTCATCAGTTCCGCTAATAAATAAGGTGTTGTAGTTGCATAACCTAAAAAAATAAACACATTGTTGCAAAATTGGCGGGTGGACCAAAACTCTCCATTTCTATGTTATGGAAAGAGCGAAGACATTGTAAGACAAAATACAGACAAGAGTATAATGAAGTACGCAAACAAATCAGAAACGAAATAAGGACAGCTAAAGAAACTTTTTATGAAAGAAAATGCGAGGGAATTGAAGAATTTGCAACTAAAACGCGACACTTTTAAACTACATAAAAAGATAAAGGAATTGGCAGGTATACAGAAAGCCAATCTATTATACAACGCAAATGGAGAAATAATAACCGATCTACAACGAAAGCTTATCACTTGGAAGAAGGAAGAATTATGTACAAGAATTGTTCGATGATGAAAGACAAGAACATAATATAGAGAGCATACAAGGCGACGAAGGTCCAGAAATAACTAAAGAAGAAATACTATCCGCTATAAAAACTATGAAGAATGGTAAATCACCGGGTCCAGACGGGCTTATGTCGGAACTTCTCAAGTTTGTGGAAGGTGATTCAGTGAATACTTTAGTCCACCTTTTTAACTGCATTTACAAAACAGGAGAAATACCAAAGGAATGGCTCCTGTCAACTTTTGTCACCATACCAAAAAAAGCAAACGCAAAACAGTGCACTGACCATCGCACAATGAGCCTAATGGGACACACATTAAAAGTATTCCTATATAAACACACAAGAATTCACAGAAAACTAGATGTGGATATAAAGCACTATTTGCACTTAACATCATGTGCCAAAGATGTCTAGATATGAACCAAAATATATATATGTGCTATAACAAAGCGTTCGATAAAGTACGTCACGATTATCTAATGAGACTGCTGGTGGAAAAAATATTGGATAAAAAAGACATCAGGATTATTTCCAAGATTTACTATTACCAAAAAGCGAATATTCGAATAAAGCAAGAGGCAACGGAGGAATTCGAGATTAAGAAAGGCGTAAGACAGGGATGTATACTCTCCCCAATCTTATTCAGCCTATACTCAGAAGATACCATAAAAGGAGCAGTTTCAGAGCAAGATATAGGTATTAAGATAAATGCCATCCCAATAAAAACCTTAAGATATGCCGATGATACGGTTGTAATTGCAGAAACTCCAGAAGATCTTTAGATACTAATTAACAGAATAGTAGAATGCAGTTAACCGTGCATGGTCAAAAAATTGAATGGTGAAAAAATATAGTTACCTGGGAACTGTTTTTGACGAAAATAACGACAGCAATGAAGAAATCAGGATCAGAGTGGAAAAAGCTAGAGCTACATTTACTAAAATGAAGAAGGTGTTCTGCGTAGGAGATCTAAGCCTTAAGCTTAAAATTCGCGTTGTGAGATGTTACGTGCCGTCGGTTCTTTTCTACGGAATGGAAGCGTGGACATTGAAAAAGATCGATACCAAGAAGGTAAAAGCATTTGAAATGTGGATGTACCGTAGAAAACTGAGAATATCTTCTTAGAATCTGAGAATGTGGAGGTTTTGCGAAGAATTCAGAAGGAAAAATAATTGATAATTATTATTAAGAAGCGCAAACTGCAATACTTATTATCCAGGATAAAATAATGGACAAAAAACCATAGGAAGAAGAAGGAATTCACGGTTGAAGAACCAAAAGAATGGTACAATTACAACAACTGCGAACTGTTTAGATCTGCAGTATCAAAAATACGCAAAGCTTTGATGATAGCGAACTTCGGAACGAAGACAGCACCTAAAGAAGAAGAAGATGGAAAAATATAGTCTTCAGAATAAAACTTAATTTTTCGTTTGTCCAAAATAGGCAGTATCCCCATGTCTAGTTGGTTCTAATTTTGTTCTTAAATTTTACAAAATTTGGTCAAATGACACGAAAAATCACGGTATTATATTATTGAGTTTCTGAGATATTCAATTTTTAAAAAATATATTTTTAAACCTTAAGGGCGTATCTTGGAATCGACTCAAGAACACCTATGGAAAATTTTTAAAACAAATTTTCTGATCAAATTTTATTGGTTGCCCTTAAAGTCGCCCCTTTAAAAAAAAATTACCTTTTTGCTAACTGTGTTATGATTAAAAATTAGGCAAAGTGTCAAAACCATAGTAATCCAATTTTTGTGTGGGACTAGTCAAAAATCAGTAAAAAAAATGTAGACAATTGTGTAACGATGTTAATACTCAACAACAGACTTAAAATTCTGGATGAAATTTGTCAGGAAAGAGTTTATTGAGATCATCATAATCACATCTCAATTAAATAAAAATTCAGGGACGGATATATCGGTCCCTGCTACTATCCATTTTTCTAAATCAAGCGGGTCACGAATTTTTTGATTTTAGTAGAAATTTACAACTGATTTTTTTTTTAATTGTACTGTAATTTTTTTTTTAATTTTAAAGTTATAGTGCTAAGTCGAGAGTGTTTAATTATTTATTTCTTATCGAGACGATACCAATGACTTACCTACAATATCTAGCAAAAACATCTGCTGACAGTACACAACCAATGATGTTTCCCAAATGTGGCACATTGTTAACATAAGGCAATGCTGAGGTTATAAAAATGTTCTTTTCATTTTGTTTTGGCAGCCTAAAATTAAAAAAAAACATTTGATTTCTAAAGATTTGTTTGTCGAGTGTTCACAAAAACTAATCAAATGTTGATGATTTGAAAAAAATATAATTACACTGTTTTATCGGGCTTGTTCAATTTTCGCAGCTGATCCACATTTCTCTTCCAAGATTCCTGTGCAGCTTTTATTTCTTCTGCAGTCACTGATTCCTGCTCATTTTTCTGATTTTCAATACCCATAGAGGGGGAATGTTGTAATACTGAGTGTTCACTTGAAGGTTGTGAGACTGCAGTGTATTTTGAAGTTTGAAGCAAGACTTGATAGGATTGTTCACCAATTTCATTGGGTTTAGGAAAGACTAGGGTAATTGCGTCCTTTTAAAAATACAGTTACAAAATTAGGTAAAAAAAAGTATCTAATCTCTACAGTTTTACTACTAAAAAGGCGATAAAACCAATTTTATAATTAGCTTTCCTTAAGATATATATAATTCTAAACCTCACATTCATTTTTTCATGAACTATTAATTTGCAAAAATATTGTAGTACTTTTTAAAAAATTTTAATTATTCAATGTTATAAAAATACCTTAAATTCATTAACATTTTCAAGCCGTTCAATCCAATTAACAATACTGGTCAGTTCACTAAAATACTCCTTAGCTAACTTGTTCGACTTTGATAGGGGGTACAAAGTGCTCCATATGCTTATGTCTGCTGAGGTGATATCATCCTAAAAGGTAAAAAAATGTAAAGGGTGACCGTTTATAAAGTTACACTTGGGAAAACTTTTTTGTTACTTGTCACAAGAAGATAAATCAATAAGTGAATGACTTATGAAATTTCTGTAACATTTTCAGTTTTTTTCTTTAATCACACTGTACACGTAGAGTGGCCATGATGTTCTGTTTTTTTAATTGAATACCCTGTGTATTTTATAAAATTTTGATTTTGATTTTCTTTCTGATTCCAAAAATATATCATATCTTTATCTTTGGCGGTTCTCCACTAAAATCAAAAATAATTTGGTATACGGGCAATGTGCCAGCCAAGGACTAATAGTTTAGGTGGTTCTTTGTTCAAAACATTAGATACTCTTATGACAATGTTTTTGTGAATTCGCTTAATGACCGTTCAAGACAAAGGAAATATATGGTATATTTTTGGAATCAGAAAAAAAAAGGCCATTGAAATTTAAAAAAATATTCTATTAAAAAAAAGGTCATCATGGTCATCCTGCGTGTAACGGGTGACTTAAAAAAAAGTGAAACTTTAATAGAAATCTACACAATTTTATAGTAATTCACTTTTGTGTTTATCTTTTTGTGACGAATAATAATAAAGTTTTCACCTTGTAAATAAAAAATTTTTATTAAGATTTTGATTTTTTTTTACATGTGTCTCTAAAGTGGCAGTGCAGAGTTATGGATTTAAAAAAATAAGTGCAAATTAAATGCCAAGTTATCAGATCTATTATATATATTTATAATTCTTAATAATCCATCAAATAATGAATTTAGATAGGCACCCAAAAACAATATTTAACAACAGAATGAATGTTTATATCCACGATACAAGAAACTAGAATCTCTAAGGCCAAAAAACCAGATTGGTTTAAACTCCATACACTTTAAAGGACTAAAGTTATATAACAGCATTTCCACTAAAATATATCATGTATTATAAAGTTATATTTTGATTGACTGATTTTAAGAAAAAATATATTAGAGAAACAAAACGAATATCAATGCTATTTTTAATTTGTTAAAAAAAAACTTTCTGAAAATTTTGTTTTAAAATTGGAAGCCAAACTGTATTTTTTGTTTAGTTTTATCGGATTCTTTTTGTAATATACTGGTTTCACCCCACATTAATCTTATGATCATTCTCAAAAGAATGTTGGCAAATTGCAGACCTCTCCCAATCTCCCCATTTTTAAAACAAGATTTTCAAAAAGGGCTTTTTTTAATTATAAATTGTACTGATGTTCGTTGTGTTTCTCTAATGTATTTTCTTTTTCAGTCAGTCAAAATATAGCTTAATACTGGATATTTTAAAACAGAAAACCAAATATTAAAATTTATTTATGATTTCACCTTAAATTTTGTATTTTTGTAAGATAATCTAAAATTGAAAAAACTCAAACGAATATATTTTTTTATTTTAAATTTTATTATACTCACCTTGTTGGCTACTATCGACACACCAACCTGTCAAGTATTAATTTTTTGAAATATTTTATCAGTCAAAGTCAGTCGGTTGTATGACAACAGACAGATATTTTTAGAAAATCTAAAAAAGTTTGGAAATAATAATTTCTTTGATAACGGTAGTAAAGTTTCTGCCAAAACGTCAGATAAGTACTAAGATTCTAGTTAGGATTTGAACAAAAATTTGTTTAGGAATTACGCAATAGTTTTTACCTATTTTTTAAGAAATTTCCTTAACTTAGTAGCGAAAAACCCAAAAAAGTAGTTTCAGCATTTTGAATCCGCCACAAAGCTACCCCTTATAATGAAAAAATAAAAAACACTTAAAAAATGCTTAAAAATGGTGACAATGAAATTTGGCACAATGGTTAAACACCTTTTTTTAACCACAATACCAAGCTGCATCCCCTTAGGTCCCGTCTATCAAAAGAACTAGCCCTTATAATGAAAAAATATAAAAAACATCTCTTAACATCATTTTATGGGGTAGTTTTTTTATGTTAGAAGGGCATAAGAAGAGGTAGCTTGGTACAGTGGTTAAAAAGAAGGCGTTTGATCATTGTGCCAAGTTTCATCGCGTAACACCATTTTTAAGCATTTTCAAAGTGTATTTAATATTTTTTCATTATAAGGGGTAGTTTTTTATGATAGGCATTGCCTGCGTAAGAGGATGCAGCTTGGTATGGTGGTTGAAAAAAAGGTGTTTAACCATTGTGCCAAGTTTCAACGCGTAGCACCATTTTTAAGCATTTTTTAAGTGTGCTTTATATTTTTTCATGATAAGAGCTTTTTATGATAGACAAGGCATAAGGGGATGCAGCTTGGTACAGTGGTTAAAAATAAGGTGTTTTACCAATGTGCCAAGTTTCATCTCCTAACACCATTTTTAAGTGGGTTTTTAATTTTTTTATTTAGGGGTATTTTTCTAAGCATTTTTTAAGTGTGCTTTAAATTTTTTCATTATAACGGGTAGTTTACTTTTTATGAAAGATGTAAGGGGATGCAGCTTGTTACAGTGTTTCAGAAGAGGGTGTTTTATCATTATGTCAAGTTTTATTGCAGAACACCATTTTAAGCATTTTTTTGAATGTGTAGGATGCGTGGTTGTTTTGAATAGAATTTTGACTATGGCAGGTTTTATTTTTACTCTAAATTTACGCATTTGAATATTTTTTTTATATTTTAAATTGGCTGCCAATACTGCTAACTTCACACTTTTGGCTGCGTAAAACGGCTGCTATTTTCACACCGGTATACCAAAGACTGTACTGAAAGGAAGTTAAAACTTTTTGAGAAACAGGGAAAATTCAATTTATTATTTATTTTTGTATAATTTAAGAGTTAAAAATTCTGTTAAATCTTATTAAATTCAAGGCCTCGGTACTAGATTTTTTGACGATCTGATTTGAGGTCAGAAATAAATATATTTAAAAAATACTTTAATTTTAATTGTGGTACGACCACCTAAGAATTAATATTCTTGTGTATTTAAGTTTATATATAGTTATAGGAAGAACCTGTATAACTGTAATAAGCTTGCTGGTTTAACAAAGATTTATGAAAATACTATATCTATATTATATTAAAGGCTAACAGGTCAAATTTTGAAAACTAAAAGAGATTGAAAACTCGGCATTTATTTAGCATCCAATTATTCCATTACAGAGCCATTCCAGCGTAATGAATGGAACACTGCATGATTTTTTTAAATTCAAAGTTAGATAATGTTTTTAGGTACCTACTGCAAATATATCATAGCTGATACCAAACCAGAAAAACATTAGTTGTACTCAAAACAATTTAAATGTAAATTTATTTTGTGTTGACATTAGTTAGCTGGTAAAAAATATTTTAATATATATAATTATTTATTGGCAAATGGGACTTCAAGAAATGCCACAATTTCTTAGTTGTAAAGTTAACATCACATTAAAATAATATTTGTAAACGGGAAGTGTTAAGAATTTCAGTAACAAAATATCAAAATAGAAACAATATTTAATTTACAAGAAAAGTGATTAATTCAAAATTATTAAATCTTGGTAATACTAGCAAGCCTAATTTATTTATTCTTTATAAAATTGTATCATGCAAAGTGAGCAAAAAAAGGTGGAAAAAGTTTAAGCTAACTTTTTAAGAGTGAATTTGAATCCTAAAAACAGTTCGTTTAGTTAAACAGATAAACCGTACTTCAAAAATTAACAAAATTTTGCACAGCAGAGGCTTCTGGTATCCCCCACAGACCATTCGCGTGGTTTTTCAAAAAACTATTTATATCTTGTTTTTATTTAGTTTTTTAAAATAATCGATAATTTTTGCTGTGAATTAAACATTTTCAGGAAACATTAAAAAACTTAAAATTATGCAAAATCACGTGAATGGTTCCGGGATAATGGTTTAAACTTTTACCGTACAAAATTTTATACAAATTTGATTAACAGCTTTTTAGATTAACTAATTGGAAGAAACGCATTTTTTTATTCAAATTCACCCTTAATACAAAAAATACCCAAATTCCATGTTTTCGGCTTTTTTTCACACAAAGAAACATTTTAAAGTACTTTTTTTAGTAGAAACACAAATTTTGTGATATTATCTGTGGTGGACTTTTACATGGAATGGCTGTAAAACTGATTGTACAATCATAAATCCTTTCTGCTGCTGACTCTGCACTGCTAACTTTAGAGTGGAACATCTTTTATACACTAAGTAAATAGGAAACAACAAGGGAGGAGGGAAAGACTTAAGGACTGAAAAGACAACTAGGAAGACAACATACCCCAACAAGAAATAAATTTCTTCCTAGTTCAGCATTCAACTTCTTTAGGGCTTCAATTAGATTACTCTTAAGAGTAATTTGTTTTGAGTTACTACCAACACAAATTGCTAGTCCTGGGGACAATATTGTTGCTTCCAGTTCCAGTAACTCACTGATTTTTTCTTTTATACTTTCCAAAGGTTGTTTTAAGTAAGTAACAATTGCATTTGGAATAAACAGAGACTCACTTGAGGCTAGTTTAGCATATGGAAGACGGAGGTTGATTACTGACCCTAAAAGCAACACTTTAAAAAACATCTATTTAGGGGCAAAAAGGGGTTTTATAGTTTATTTAGATTAATTGGGTTAGTTGAGGCTCCTTAATAAAATAATTATGAATTTAATGTCAAAAATCCGTTTAACCAGTTTATCTTATTTTGCTAATAATTATAATTAAAAAAAAAAGAGTGTGATCATTTAATACCTTGTTACAAAGATCGTTTACTCCTCTATTCAACAGTATTTGATTCTTCAAAATTCTTTTTTCTGTTGAAAAGAAAATTAAAAGCAATTATTTGAAAGTTTTGGGTATGCTTTTTTAGGGCCTAAGGTATATTAAGTGCAATTTTTATATTTTAAAAAAACTTTTATTTTCAGAGCTAGCTTTCGGCTATAAATCCATCATCAGTGCTTTGTAAATTTGGGCAAACGCGCCAGTTTTTGAACTTCTTAATTCTAACAGGTACATAGGACATTCACAATCACACTTGTATGTTTTTATCTCTTTGTTCTTTGGTCTAAGGCAATTTAAATTTAGGTTTTCCTAAGGCTATATGCAAATCACCTGAGGGCTGTGTCTTATGTTCTATTGAAAATGAAAATGACTAGGACATAAAATTTCATAGTTTATTTATTTAAAATAGTTCACATTTCATTAAATATCTTAAAATTAGACCATGGTACCTAAGTCACAAGTGATTTGTCAGTCTACTGGTCTTGTGTCAAAAGAGAAAAACAAATATTTAATTTATTCCTATTATAGATTTCATATGTTATTAATATTTATCAATATATATATCAATATATTTATCTATGATAATATACCTATAAAGACTTAAAATTAACAATTATCACAGTATTGCTTTTAAGACAATAACAATTATATTTAATTAACCAGAGTAAGGAGAGAAAGAGTAGACATATCAGAGTGTCGGTCTTTGTTCCTATATTACAGTAACTAGAACACAGTTAAACCCAATCCCCAAAGTGTATAAGGATATATCAAAGCTAAAATATGTTAAATTTATCTTTTATGTAGGTATAATTAGTTTTTATCCAGTTAGTTATTTTATCTTTCAAATTGTTCTTACTAAGTATGCCTTTTATTTCATTAGGAATTAAGTTGAAGAGCCAGGTCTCTATTATGTTTCTTTTTCATTTGTTACTGGTTGTAATGCATATTTTTGCGTATTTTGAGTTTGACTAACAGTCATTTTTTAATAAAAAAACCAACATGATTGTTAGTCGTGGAAAATCTAAATTTAAAATTATTAAAAAAACCAACATGACTGTTAGTCAAACTTAAAATACGCAAAAATATGCATTACAACCAGTAACAAATGAAAAAGAAACATAATAGAGACCTGAAATAGTACAGGAAGTTTTAAACATTTTAATTTTATGTCCTAGTCATTTTATATATATAGCCTTAGGAAAACCTAAATTGCCTTAGACCAAAGAACAAAGGGATAAAAACATATAAGACTGATTTTGAATGTCCTTTGTGCCTGTTAGAATTAACAAGTTCAAAAACTGGCGTGGTTGCCCAAATTTACAAAGCCCTGATGATGGCTTTATAGCTGCAAGCTAGCTCTGAAAATAAAAGTTTTTTTGAAAATATAAAAATTGCACTTAATATACACCACAGGCCCTAAAAAAGCCTACCCAAAACCTTATTAATTTGAGGAAAGTGATTATTTTAAAGCTTCTTAACAGATTAAGTCATTGATAAAGAACCGAGTAAAGAACCAAGATGAATATGTGGTTGAAGACAGATTCCGATTCAGATTCGAAAACAGCTCCGGTCGTGCGACCAGATAAATAGTTACGCCCAACACTATTTTAAGAGTTTTTGATAAATATAACGAGATTTTATTATATATTATTGCATCCATAGGAAGGTCTAACACAACCCTATCGTATTTATAATTATTCTAAGGGCCAGCTTCTCACTAGCGAGTTAGCGTTAACTCGAGCAACATAAACTTGTAAAAATCTAAAAAAGTGGATTAAAATTAACTCCAGGCTAACCAGGCCTTCACCTTACCTCAGGGTTACCTTATTTCAGGGTTAACCTAAAAAAAATTGGCTTACCTCAAAAAACTGACATCTATATCTCGAGTTAATTTAACTCTCTGGTAACCCGCTATTGAGAAACCGGCCATAAAACGGTAAAATATCCCCAAACCTTAAAAATAATAAAAATAGATAAAACTCCTATTAAATGCGATTTTGCATGAAACTCTATAAGACAAAAAATATTTCTGTTGTTAAGACCTTTAAAATTAGCAAAAAAGAATTGTATATCAAAGATTATGGGGTCGAAATATCCACCCTTAAGAGAAAACCAACAAATATGGCCCTTAGTGATTCTTGTGCATTATTTAAAGTATACGCAAAATGTGGCTTCTAAAGAGCTCTTAAAAACACAAAAATAAATTCTTTATGTAAGTATCAAGGGGGTAAACACTGACCCAAAATTTGTACATGTATTGCCAGTAATGCCATGTCCAGGGTTCTTAAAAACACAAAAATAAATTCTTTATGTAAGTATCAAGGGGGTAACAACTGACCCAAAATTTGTACATGTATTGCCAGTAATGCCATGTACAGGGTTCCCACCAAATTCTGATTTCCAAATTCCTTGACTTTTCCAGGTTTTCCCTGACCATTAAAAAAAAAATTCAAGGTATTTTTGGGATATAAATTGCTTGTCTACTTGGATACCAAGTAAATGTAGACTTTTACCATGACAATTTTGGAAAGCTCAAATTTAGCAGGTATTTATATTATCGAGATAAAAAGTTAAAAAGCACATAAATAAGACGAGAAATTTTATTCGAAACTTTATACGAAGACAAAAATTACAGGAACCGAATTCCTTAAATCCTAAAAACAAATCAGGTACTAACAGTATTAAAAATAAAAGACTAATTTACCTAGTTCTACCAACGTTTTTTTGGTTCATCTACCAAGTTATAAAACTAAATTGCACGAAGTGTTAATATATATATAAAGAAGACCAGCATAAGCTGGAATACGGAAAAACTGAAGACAAAACAAACAAAGGAAATATACCAGAAACTAATTACTGAAGAAATAAAAGAACCGCAATGGGGCTACAATGTAAAGGAGCTCTGGAAGATCATCCAAGAAACAGTAACTAGGGTAGCTTGTCAAGTGCTCGACAAAAAGAGAAAACAAAGAAGGAAGTAGTTTAATGACGACTGTAGTAGAGCGACGGAAAGACGAAATATAACCAGGAAAAAAATGTTTCAACACCCAACAGCATCTAATACAGAAGAGTATAAACAACAAAGATCTGATATAAAGGAAAAAGGGAGACCACCATCTAAATATAATAAGAGAAATGGAGAAAAACAGACGAAACTACAGAATAAAAGAATACTTTCAGGGAATAATAAAGCACAAAACATGATACCAACCCAGAACCGAAAACTTCCTCTCAACAAACAACTGATAACCAACGAAAGAGAGATCCTAACTCAACGAAATAATCGAAAAATGCTGGGAATTTGACAGAGAACTTCACCAGATGTTTATTGGTTTCAAATAGGCATTTGACAGATTATGTAGAGCAAAGTTGTGGGAAGCAATGCAGGAACTGGAATTTTAAAAGCTGATGTCCCTTGTAAAAATGTATATGGAGGATACAAGATGCAAGATAAGGGTGGAACAGAGCTACTCTGATTTCTTTGGTATCATCAATGGGCTTAAGCAGGTTCGTGACTCTCTTTCGCCCCAACTCTTCAACACAGCATTAGAATATGCAATTATGAAAGCCAAGATTGAGAAACCAACGCCTACATTCCACCAGGAAGGACCCAACCTATTACTGACCTGACATAATTGGCAACAGCACTATTAATCTAATCTATTAAAGACTCCTTGCACCACAATATTTCTGCATCCATAACTGATTGCTTAATAGGAAAAGATTACAAAAAAGGAGTAGAACCCTTTTTGGCAGTGGAAGCAGTTGCTGTGGAGGTTCCCTCTTTTCCAGCAGTTGGTGTAGGTGTAGGTCCATTGCCATTTTAGGCCAAGACTAATAGTGTATCAGTTTTCTTGATTAACAAAGACAATTTCTTTGAATTTCTTTCAGCCTCCACTTACTTTAAGATGACCTGACGCCCCATATCACACACTTCAATATTTTTTAAATAAACCTTAAAATATGCTTGATATTTATTGGTTTTCACAGCCTGTAGACACTGCCACTCTGGGTAAATTAGAAACTGTTTTGTTCGACATTTTGGATTCTTGCTCTTAAAAAAATTGAAAACTCTCGAAATCTGGCATCGCAGTTGCACCCCACATCATTTAAAAATTAGGAATAATTATTGTCGGATTAGAAAAAACGCGCTAGACTACTTGAAAGTTGTAACAGAAGATAGCGCGATGTGTGCTTAGAACAAGGAGAAAGAATACCAGGTGATATTTATTATTTCGAAATGAAAACCAAATATGTTCAATAAACCCAATCTGCCACCCTGGGTAATCATACGGTTCTTGTTCTACACGTTTTAAAAGGTTCCCCTTTTCTCTTATTCTTGGATTTTAGGGAGACTAGAACTGATTGAGCGCAAAACAGATGTTGAGATTATATAGGAGGTGAGCAGAGAAGAACTTACATAATATTTTTTACAAAGTTGGTTTAAAAAATAGGTGGAGAAAGAGAAATTCCAGGTTTTATGTGTCAATTCCCTGACTTTTGAGGATTTTTTAGTCATTCCCTGACTTTTCCAGAAAGCTCTCAAAATTCCCTGACTTTTCCAGATTTTCCAGGTCAGTGGGAACCCCGAATGTAAATCTAGTAGTAATGCCAAGGAATTTGTAGATGTATTGCCAGTAATGCCATGATAATTTATATGGGTAATGCCAACTAATGCCATGAGTGGTTTTCCCCTCGGTAAGTATGAGAGTTTTTTAGGTTGAAAAAAGACCTTTAAAAAAAAATACTAAATAGCTCTTTAAAAAACAAAAATTAATTTTTTATATATTAGAGTTTTATGGAGCAGAAAAAAGACCCTTAAGAAAATAAATACCGAATCTGGACATAAGCCGTTTTTGTGAATCAATTAAACTATATGCAAAATTTGCTTTTTAAATAGCTCTTAAAAACATAAAAATAATATCTTTATATATTAGGGGTTATGGAGTTGAAAAAGGAACTCTTTAGAAAAAATATACCAAATCTGGACATAAGCCTTTTTTGTGCATCAATCAGAGTATATGCAAAATGTGCCTTATAAATAGCTCTTCAAAAAAAAAAAATATATATTAGAGTTTATGGGGTTGAAAAATGAACCCTTTAGAAAAAAAATATTCAATCTGGACATTAGTGGTTTTTGTGCACCAATCAGACTATACGCAAAATGTGCCTTTTAAAGAACTCTTTCAAAAACAAAAAGAATTTTTGTATATATAAGAGTTTATGGGGTTGAAAAAAAGACCCTTAAGAAAAAAATTGCGAACCTGGACAAATGCCGTTTTTGTGCATCAATCAGACTATACACAAAATCTGTCTTTTAAAGAGCTATTTAAAACGCACATTTTGCTTATATTCTGATTGATCCACAAAAACAGTTTATGTCCTGATTCGGTTTTTTTTTCTTAAGGGTCTTTTTTCAACCCCATAAACTCTAATGAACACGCTCTAATATATAAAAACTTTATTTTTGTTTTTTACATAGCTCTTTAAAAGACACATTTTGTGTATAGTCTGATTGATGCACAAAAACTGCGTATTTCCAGATTTGGTATTTATTTTCTTAAGCATCTTTTTTCAACCCCATATACTCTAAAATACAAAAAAAGATTATTTTTGTTTTTTAAAGAGCTATTTAAAAGGCACACTTTGCATATAGTTTAATTTATGCCCAGAAAAGGCTTATGTCCAGATTCGATATTTTTTAAGGGTCTTTTTTCAACCCCATAAACTCATAGATATAAAAAAATTATTTTTGTGTTTTAAAAGCTCTGTGGAAGGCACATTTTCCGTATACTTTAAATAATGCACAAGAATTACTAAGGGCGATATTCGTTGGTTTTGTCTTAAGGGTGGCTTTTTTGACCTCATAATCTTTGATATAAGTATAATTTTTTTTGAGTAATTTTAAAGGTCTTACCAACAGAAATATTTTTGGTCTTATAAAGTTTCATGCAAAATCGCATTTAATGGGAGTTTTGGACTATTTCCTCAGGTATTTTAGAATAATTAAAAATACAATAGGGTTGTCTGAGGCCTTTCGATGCATATCAAGTATAAAATTTTGGCAATAATATTTAATAAAACCACGTTATGTTAATCAAAAACTCTTAAAATAGTGTTGAGCTCAACTATTTATCTGACAGACTGTGATTTTGCGCAACTGGAGCTGTTTTCGAATCTGAATCCAAATCTGTCTTCAACCACATAGATAAAATATGTTCACTTCTCTTTAACTTGGTTTTTAAGAAATAATTTAAAGGTTACCTTAACCCCATAAGGTCACTAACAAGGGTACCGCCACCAAGTATTAATCTGAGGGGAATCAACGATTCACTTGTACTCCTCATTCTACACACGCCACCAAAAAACTACTCTTTAACTTGGTTTTTAAATAATTTAAATGTTAACTTAACCCCATAAGGTCACCAACAAGGGTCCCATCACCAAGCCTTTTATATTTTATATTCATAATGATATCAACAGCCTGGGCCCATTACAGATATCAACTAAGTATACCTACACTAAACAATAATAAAGTGGAAAATGATAATAAATAAAGCAATGGATAGTAAATTATATTACAATAATAATTATACTATAAAATGTAAACTTTGTAAACTTCAAATTACAAGTTTGATAAACATTTGTTATTAAAGACAATTATTTATTAAAAGATAGAATAGCAAGATTTGAACATCATTAATATAATTAATATATGGGTAGAGTGTGGATTTTTTTCACAATACAAAATTTAAGATTGAGTGGTGAAATTCCATAAATTATTTGGTTTAAAATACATTACAATAAATAACAAGTAAAAATTGAGACAGACTACCCAAACAGATTTAATTACATATATTAGGACATTTAAAATAAATAATAAAAAAAGCATTAAAATCATAAAACATTAAATATTAAAAACAAAATGTCTACTATGGGATTTTAACATACAAGGCATCTTGTTGTTAAACATATGTTTTAAGATGTAGCTGAAGTTCTGAACGTTCAAAACATTAAATATTAAAAACAAAATGTCTACTATGGGATTTTAACATAGAAGGCATCTTGTTGTTAAACATATGTTTTAAGATGTAGCTGAAGTTCTGAACGTTCAGTGAATGACAAGGCCTCTCATATTAACAGGCTTGATCACAAAATATCCCATTTTTCTAAAATACCTTAAAACGGCTTTCATAGTGGTTTCATGTTATTGAAATGTAAATATTACTTGCCTAACTATCAGTTGCAATATAAATTTACATATTTTGCTGTTTATTTGTAGTGTATAAGAACACTAAATCTCCAGAACCACTTTTAAACTCTGGAATTGCTACTAAGGGTGCATAACTCCCCCAAACAATAAAACACTAAATTCAATATAAAACTGTAATGCCCCTCCCAAAAACTGTTCGTCTTTCACCTTTTGCTAGGCCTAAGGTCACTAATATAATATAAGTTTTAACCTCCGGAACTGATACTCAAGGCACAAAACGCACCCAAACAATACAACACTAAATTTTATAAAAAACTGTGATGCCTCTCCCCAAAACTGTTCGTGTTTCACTGTTTGCTAGGCCTAAGGTCACTGATATAGTATTAATTTTAACCTCTGAAATGACTGAGTACTTAAAGGTCAAAAGACTCCCAAACAAGAAAACTGTTCGCGTTGTACCATTCGCTCGGCCTAAGGTCACTAAATCCACAGTGCTTATAAGTTTTAACCTCCAGAATTGCTACTAAGGGCGCAACACCCACACACAGTAGAACGTCGTATGACTATTTATTTGTAGTGCATAAAGACACTAAGTCTCCAGCACAAATTACAGTAAAAGTTTTATCGGCCTGAATAGTTACTAAGGGCGCAAATCGCACACAAACAGTAAAATGCTAAATTCAACATATAACCGTTATGCCCCTCCCCAAAAATAGTTTTCTTTCACCGTTTGCTAGTCCTCAGGCCGGAATCGCTACTAAGGATGCAAAACACTAAAACGCGACACATGACCTTAGGCTAAGTAAACGGTGAAAGGAAAACGATTTTTGGGGAGGGGCATCACAGTCATATGATGAATTTAGCGTTTTACGGTTTGTGTGCGTTTTGCGCCCTTAGTAGCAATTCCGGAAGATAAAACTTATTCTTTAGGATTAGTGACCTTAGACCGAGCGAACGGTGAAAGAAAACCAACTTTTGGGGAGAAGCCTCACGGTCATTTGTTGAATTTAGCATTGTACTGTTTAGGTGCGTTTTGCGCCCTTAGTAGCAATTCCGGAAGATAAAACTTATACTGTAGATTTAGTGACCTGAGATCTAGTAAACGCTGAAAAGAAAACGATTTTTGAGGAGGAGCATCACGGTCATATGATGAATTTAGCGTTTTACGGTTTGTGCGTGCGTTTTGCGCCCTTAATAGCAATTCCGCAAGATAAAACTTATACTGTAGGATTAGTGACCTTAGACCGACCGAACGGTGCAATAAAATTAATTTTTGGGGAGGGGCATCACGGTCATGTGCTAAGTTTCGCGTTTTAGTGTTTGTTTATTTATTTATTTATTTATTTAATTAACGTAAATTACATTTTACAGAGTATAAAATATAAGATAACAACTTTAATTTAAGTATACTTAATCTATTGACTACATGACATTGAATCATACAATATTAAGTAAAAGCATTTATGGAAGAAAAGTTAAAATAATCAAGCTCAGAGCAATATTTATTTACACTGGACGATATTCTGTTGACTGGGCAATGCAGCAAATAAAATGTTCTACAATATGGAACATGCAGAAGAGACTGATTGCGAGTGTGGTAAGCTGGAACATGAAACCTGAAGGTTTCCAGACATTCAGGACTTTTAATTATGCCATCTAAGACTTTATATGCAAAGCAAACATCGTAATAATTTCTTCTGTCTGACAATGTGTTTAAGTTAAGGTAACGCATAGTTAAATCCTGTGTAAGGTACATTCCTGATTTTGAGAGAGTATAGCTGGCGAATTTAAGAAATTTGTTCTGAATGTTATTTAACCTATCAATATGAATTTGGTTATAAGGACACCAGATAATATTGGAAAACTCAAGTATGGACCTAACATATGAAATATACAATGTTTTGAGTGAAAAGACATTATTAAAATCTCTGATGTTCTCTTAATAAACCCTAGCATTCGGTTTGCCCTATTAATGATATTTTCATAGTGCGAGTGAAAAGACAGCTCACTATCTAAATAAACACCTAAGTCTTTTATGACACTAACCTCTTCAAGAATAATGTTGTTAATGGTATAACGAGCTGGAAATTTTGTTGTTAGATGGCTAAATCTTAAGAATTTACATTTGTCAGCATTTAAGGACATGTCATTAGCCTGGCACCATGAGAAGACAAAATCAATGTTCTTTTGTAGGTTTAGCATATCAATAAGAGATAATATTTTTATATAGAGTTTTAAGTCGTCAGCAAACATTAGGAAATTACAGGTGAGTAATTTGCCGAGCTCATTTATAAAGATTATAAAGAACCCCAGATGTAACATTAAATGTACTAGATAAGTGGCCATCTATCTTCACCTGCTGCCATCTGTCTATTAAATAGGAGGCTACCCAACTCAGCAAGGCCCCAGACAAGCCATAGGAGGAAAGTTTAGAAAGTAATAAAGAATGGTTTACTTTGTCAAAGGCCTTGCTGAAATCAGTGTATATGGTATGTGTGATCCACAGACCTTCCGAGGGAGAAGCCGTGCTGTTGCGACAATATCTTACCCTGAAAATGGGCCGAGAGTATTTCCATAACACACTGTTAAAAAACCTTTGGGACTGCCGACAGAATACTTATTGGCCTGTAGTTTTTGATATCATTCTTATCGCCATTCTTGTGAATGGGGGTAATATATGATAGTTTCCAGGCATTGGGACAAGTGCCAGATTTTAATGAATGGTTGAATATCAGGTGCAGGGGGTAGTAAAGCGTATGAGAGCAAAGTTTTAAAACCTTGTTAGGGATAGCGTCTGGACCTTTACCTTTATTTATATCAAGGGAACTTAAGGCTTTTTCGACCGCAACAGCGCTGATATTAATTTTATAGAGATTGACATTGTCATGAACGCTCGTGTTCGCATATCGAAAGTTTTTCTTTGAATTATACAAAGAAAGGAAAAATTTGGCAAAGAGATTGCCTATATCATCGCCCTGTGCAGCTGTACAATCTTCTAAATGCATTTCCTGCGGCACGGCACCCACACTCGATTTGGAACAAATAAAATTCCAGAAATATTTTGGATTGTTATTTACAGAATTTTCTGCTTTGGTTGTAAAGATTTCGTAGCAATAATTAGCAAATAATTGACAGCCAGTCGCAGCTTAAAAAATAATTATTCATTTTTTCATAATTTGCATTCTTAAAGTCATAGTAAAGAGATTCCTTGGGCTTCAGATATTTGGATAAAATACTATAAAACATTATTTCCAGAGTTGGATGCAATGGGTCTGACTTAACCAAACCAGTACTCTTTACTATGGCTTTAAGATCAAAGCTTGCATAACAGAGATCCAGAATATTATCTTGGTGATTTGCTATGCAATTATATTGGGTTAATCCTAAGGAGGAAAAATAATCACAGAGTAGCATTTGAGGGCGAGAAACCTGGATTATTGTCGTACTGAGACCACACAATATGGGGGAGGTTGTAATTGCCTACCCCAAAAACATTGCCAAACATAGCACAGGCTGTAGAGACCGTCTGTAAGTGTGCTTCATAGACAGACACGTCCATATCAGGAGGAATATAAAGGCATCCAATGCAGTAGGTAGCTTTCCCACATGTCACAGAAACCGATACTTCTTCCACAGCTGGGTTGTTGAAGTTTAGATGGTGGGATTTATAACAGTTTGTGGAGTTTCTATCAGTTCTGTATATGGCATAGCGGGAGTCCAAAATTTCAGCATCATTTATATTGAAATCAAGCCAAATTTCCGTTAGGGCTATGACAGGATATGATTCGAGAAAACCCTCAAATTTTTAAAAAAATGAGATGGGTTTTACTGATTCAGATCCGGCAGTTGACCTTGCTGAAAATTTTTTGCTGCAGGCGCATTACGTGGTTGGCGCGGACAAAACTCTTTGCCAGCAGTGCCATCAGGCCAGAGGCCGAGTTCCAATAGATAGTTTGGATGCGGTTTACGTCCTTAGTAGCGATTCCGGCGGATAAAACTTTTTCTGTAGATTTAGTGACCTGAAGACTAGCAAACGATGAAAGAAAACGATTTCTGGGGAGAGGCATAACGGTTATATGTTGTTTTACTGTTTGTGTGAGTTTTGCGCCCTTAGTAGCAATTCCGAAAGATAACTTATATTGTAGATTTAGTGACCTTAGGCCTAGCAAACAGAGAAAGGAAAACGATTTTTGGGGAGGGGCATCACAGTCATATGATGAATTTAGCGTTTTACAGTTTGTGTGCGTTTTGCACCCTTAGTAGCAATTCCGGAAGGTAAAACTTATACTGTAGGATTAGTGACCTTATACCTAGAGAACGGTGAAAGAAAACCAATTTTTAAAGAGGGGCCTCACGGTATGTTGAATTTAGCATTGTACTGTTTAGGTGCTTTTTGCGCCCCTAGTAGCAATTCCGGATGATATGGCTTATACTGTAGATTAAGTGCCCTTAGATCTAGTAAACATTAAAATAAGATAAATTTTTGGGGAGGGGCATCACGGTCATGTGCTGAATTTAGCGTTCTACGGTTTGTGTGCGTTTTGTGCCCTTAGTAGCAATCCCAGGGCATAAAACTTTTACTGTAGATTTAGTGACCTTAGGCCTAGCAAACAGTGAAAGGAAAACGATTTATGGGAAGAGGCGTAACGGTTATATGTTAAATTTAACGTGTTACTGTTTGTGTGCGTTTAGCGCCCTTAATATCAATTCCGAAAGATAAAACTTATACTGTAGATTTAGTGACCTTAGGTTTAGCAAGCGGTGAAACAAAAACAATTTTTGGGGAAGGGCATCACGGTCATGTGCTGAATTTAGCGTTTTACTGTTTGTGTGTATCCTTAATGGCAATTCCGAAATATAAAACTTACACTGTAGATTTAGTGACCTTAAGCCTAGCAAACGGTGAAAGAAAAACAATTTTTGGGGAGGTGGCATCACGGTCATGTGCTAAATTTCGCGTTTGGATGCGTTTTGCGTCCTTAGTAGCGAGTCCGGTGGATAAAACTTTTTCTGTAGATTTAGTGACCTGAGGACTAGCAAACGGTGAAAGAAAACGATTTTTGGGGAGGGGCATAACGGTTATATGCTGAATTTAGCGTTTTACTGTATGTATGTGTTTTGCGTCCTTAGTAACTATTCAGGCTGATAAAACTTTTACTGTATTTTGTGCTGGAGACTTAGTGTCTTTATACACTACAAATAAATAGTCATACGGCGTTCTACTATTTGGGTGGGTGTTGCGCCCTTAGTAGCAATTATGGAGGTTATAACTTATAAGCACTGTGGATTTAGTGACCTTAGGCCGAGCGAATGGTACAACGCAAACAGTTTTGGAGAGAAGCATCACAGTCATATGTTAAATTTAGTGTTCCATTGTTTGGGTGTCTTTTGACCTTTGAGTATCAGTTCCAAAGCTTAAAATTTATATTATATTAGTGACCTTAGGCCTAGGTGAAAGACGAACAGTTTTTGGGAGGGGCTTTACAGTTTTATATTGAATTTAGTGTTTTATTGTTTGGTTGAGTTATGCACCCTTAGTAGCAATTCCAGAGGTTAAAACTTGTACTGGAGATTTAGTGTCCTTATACACTAAAAATAAATAGCAAAATATGTAAATTGATATTGCAAATGACACTTAAGTAAGTAATATTTACATTTCAATAACACAAAACCACTATGAAAGCAGTTTTAAGGTATTTTAGAAAAATGACATATTTTTTGATCAAGTCTGTTAATATGAGAGGCTTTGTCATTCACTGAACATTCAGAACTTCAGCTACATGTTTTAAGCAGGGTTTTTTGATGGGGTGTGTACAGGGTTTCTAGGAGAAAATCTGGTATGCATGTTCAGGGCTCGATTTTACAAATTCAATTTTGAAAAATGCATCTTAATATCTCAAGCCGTCTGTGAGCTACAGTCACCTGACACCTCCAATAAAATGCTATATGTCATGTATCGTAGGTTGATAGATAAATGAAAATTTTGTACAACTAATATTCGTTAATGTGTACCTACTTGTCTTTATAACATGTCTAGGATTTTAAAGCCGCAGGCTTCTAAGATCTCTCCGCTACTAACAAATGAATCGGATGAAAGGATTTACAAATAGCCAGTTAAAACCCCAGTTCCTCGGTAACTCAGTTGATAGAGCATTAGACTGGGTAATTATGCAGTATACAGTTTTCTGCCATTTTTTATTTTTTATGAAAAATTCTTTATGGGGGTACCTACTAGGGTCCCTAGGACCCCAAATCCGCCTGCATCGGTTGTTTTTTTTTTGTTTTTTTTTAATTTTTTTTCACTAAAACAACCCAATCCAACACAGTCCAACCCAACCTAATTCAACCCAACCCAAAACAATAAAAAAAACACATTACAACCCCCCAGGTACCCTTTTTTCTTTAAAAAAAAAGGCTTTTTTTTCATAAAAAATCAAAAATGGCAGAAAACCGTATACTGCATATGTTCTAGAGGTCCCGTTTTCAAATCCTGGTCGAGGAAAAACTTTTTTCCGATTTATTCCCTCACCCTTTGCCCTCTATGCCACAAATATTTTCTATTAAAATCATTGCAGTCCATTTTCCATTTAAAAACTGCGATATCCCCCCACACTACCAAATGGCCCAAATTACCTGTTCCATCCAAGTTAACAATAGGTTTAGAATCGCAGTAGTTCGCAGCGATTACTACCTTTAGCGTAGCCGGATTATTTATATTTCCGACAATTTCTGTGACCAAATTCATGTTTTAGTAACTTTGGGAGGAAAACAAGGCGAAAAACCAGTCAGAAAAACGAAAATAACGTTTCCTTCTCCAAACAGCTGTTGACTGACCTAACCTCAAACCAATTTTGAAGTTAGCAGGTTAATGCCAGGTGCTCGTTGGCAAACCGCGTTTGTTTATTCGCTAATGGAGCTAGTTACGAAGCGCATAAGAGATAAGCGGAAGTGCTTTCAAACTGGTGGCATTTGGGCGAAAACCATAGAAATATAAAGGGAACGAGAATGTGCTTCAACCTGCGCGAAAGGGCTAATGAGGGCCGCAGCCATTTTAAGCATAGACTTTATATTTCTATGGCGAAAACACTTCCTTCTTAGATCAAAAAAGCTTCTTATACCTGTTATTGTACGCAATACTTTCTTCACTTACAAAGAAGTAGGATCTTACCCAATTTTTTTTGCTTTTTTTTGTAAACACGCTTATTTTTATATTTGGTAATTATGCAATATACGGTTTTCTGCCATTTTTGATTTTTTTTGAAAAATTCTTTATGGGGGCACCTTCCAGGGTCCCTAGGACCCCAAATACGTCTGCGCGGGTTGGTTCTTTTTTTGATTTTGTTTGGTTTTTTTAAATTTTTTTTCACTAAAACAACTCAAACCAACACAGTCCAACCCAACCTAATTCAAACCAACCCAAAACAATTAAAAAAAACACATTAAAACCCCCCCTGGGCACCCTTTTTTCTCGTAAAAAAAAATCGGGCGCAGGCGGATTTGGGGTCCTAGGGACCCTAGAAGGTGCCCCCATAAAGAATTTTTCAAAAAAAATCAAAAATGGCAGAAAACCGTATACTGCATAATTACCTTATATTTAACTTGCAATGTATCTAACTATATAGATATGTTTGTTGGGGTGGAATCTTGCAACTTAATTTTGAAGAACTTCACGACATCCGATCGGCTTAAAATTTGACATGCTTATATAGTTGTGGAGTGAAGGGGGTGGAGGCGGTACAGTTGAAGTACGCCCGATTTCGTTGAAATTTGGTGTGTTGGGGCACTTCCCAAGTAACAATTTTTAGTTGCCTTAGTTGCCATAACTAAGAAATGCACTAAAATTAATGTTGCATAAAGTACAAAAACTAGTCATTTGTGCAACGGCCGCTATGATGGACAAGAAAACGACGCCACACCGTTGTTATTAACTAGGGTAAATTTGGCAACCCTCTAACAACTTTTAGTTATACTGGAATATTGTGGGGTTTTCAACGACCGCAATGAACGACGGAACAACGACGCCATAAGGTTGTTAATTAACTAGGGTTAATTTGTATACCCTACATAAACGACTTCGTGGCGTCGCAAACAACGTTTTTACGACGCGTCAGTTTAACGTTTCCTGGCCGTTTACTCAACGTCAACATAGTTGGTCTACTAGAGGCATAAAAAAATGGTGAGATAGACATAAATTCAAAAAATAATTTCCAAGTAGACCAGTGTGCACAATTAAAATACGAAAGAACAGAAAAGTCAACTGTGGCCGAGCATGCTTTTGAAAACAATCATAGATTCACATTAGATAACCTAAAACTTCTAAAAAGTGTACCAAACAAAAGACTTTTGAATGCATATGAAAGTATGGAAATCATTAAATCCATAAATAGTTTAAATAAAGATAGATGATCATCCCGTTTAATACACTTTATTCTTTGGTTGAGGGGAGATAGGATTAAAAATCGTGATCAATCACAAATTATTAGTCTTATGTACGCCCACTAAAGGATTGTATATAATATAGAGCGTAGATTAATTTAGTTCATTGTTTATCGTCTCCTGATGATGCTAACGTTGTTAGCGAAACGCGCGTCGAGTGCAAAAAAGTGTAGTTTTGGTTTGTGGAAAACAATCATAACTTTGTTTTAGTGCAACCAAAGGTTCCAAATTCCCAACATATTTTTAGTGGGATTTTCCATATTCATTAAGTGTTGCACAATTTGCAAAAGTATTACGAGGAAGAAAAGAGGGGTTAAAATTGGGATAAAATGATGTTAGATAATTGACCGACCATGCATAATTTTGTTAGCAGCTGTAATTGTTTGATTTGTTTTTCTGCCTATAAACTATGTAACGCCCCCCAAGTGACCCAGAGTCTGACCGACTGTAGATAGCAAGTAACGAAGAGTCAGGCTACCTTGAAATTAATTTGTGGGGTTCTTCTTTTGATGCACTGGTGTGCACTAAAGGTATCTATGTCCTTTTCTAACTTGTGTAAATATAAAGGATAGATATAATTAGTGTAAATTGTTGCAGCAAAAGGTAAAAGCTATTAGCACTTCCGTCCAATTTCAAAATATTAGACAACTATAGAGGGCACCTCTTTAGTCGCAAAATGGTTAGGTTTTCAGTAAATCAAGAAACGATTATTGCCGCCATACTATTTTCTTTTCCTGATTTGCGCCTCTACACCATTTGTGTAAATCGTTAAAAGAATCTTGTTTTTTGCTGGATTTTGATGATTTTTAGTTAGTTTTGGAAATTTTTAAGTATTCTTTTAGATTGGCTACAGTTTAAAATAGGTTTAAAGCATTTTTAAAATTTTTAGTATTTAAATAAAAAAATCATTTAGCAAAAAAGTAAGAAGGATTGAAGGCTCCTTATTTTTTATAGCTAAAGTGTCCATTTTTGACGGAAAACTAAGGTTCGTTGTTAAATTTAGTTAGTGGGAACCTTTAAAAAGTCACTTTAATGTAATAAATTAACTGAGTGTTACCTAGCTACGTATTTTAGAATTATTGATAGATGGTGTTTGGAAATGAGCCCATTTGTGGTTGCAGAGACGTAGAAGTTTTGATTTCAAATCAATTATATTAATAAAAATATTATCCAGATGGCACTTCAGTCGTAGTCGCTTCGGCGACGGTGTGGAAACTTTGCTAGCGAATCTAGTCGCAGGCAACGTCAACACAACTCAAAAAATTTCCGCCACATTGGTGCAAAAGCGAGTTGCTAGAACGTTTATATGGCGTTTTCACACAACGTTAAGTCGCCTTTGGTAACGTTAAAACGTCGAGAAATTGTTACTTGGGTTGGGGATAGAAATAACGAATTTCTAATTAAATTTAAAAAATTCAATATGGCGGATTCAAGATGGGCGATATTTGATCATCTTTACTAACTTATACTTTTTGTGACAATACAATGATATGTCCAAAACCAAAATTGGTATACGGAGGCTTTTGGGGATAAGGAATGCGAATTTTTGATCAGATTTTGAAAGATCAATATGGCGGATTCAAGATGAACAATTTTTGGTCATGTTTTGCTAACCAATTTTAACTGACTTATCCACATCCGATTGTGTTCAAATTTGGTATGCGTTTATAGTTCCGGTGAAAATACAATAATATGGTATTCTCAGGTACCCACCTCCCTCTAACGAGGGAAGTGGAGGGAAAAAAGGATTTAGTTTGTTCGATTTCAATCAAAATTGGCATACGGGGGTTTTTAAGGACGGGGATTATAAATTTTTGATTAGATTTGAAAATTTCAATATGGAGGATTCAAAATGGACGATTAAGGGTACAAATCTAAAAATTAAGGGTGTGTGTTCAAATTTGGTATGTGTTTATAGTTCCGGAGACAATACAATAATATGTTGTTATTAGGTACACACTTCCATCTAACAAGGGAAGTGGAGGAGGAAAAATCAAAATTGGCATACAGGCGTTTTCGAGAAGGCGATATGAATTTTTGATCAGATTTGAAAATTTCAATATGGCGCATTTTAAATGGAGTATTTAAAGTACAAATCTAAAAATTAAAAAATTAATTTTTATAAAAAAAAACTATTAAAGAATAAACTTTTATTAAATGCACTTAAAAGTAAAAAATAATTTTTATCTTTCTTATATCATAATAAACGCGATGGGCGCAATTTAAAAAATCTAACTTTACGGTGACAAAGAGAGAATTACAAAAGAAGAACTAAATTCTTCTTCTATTCGAATGATAAACATAATGCCTTCATCTAAAGAAGATGAGAACGGATGAGATTGCCGTGCTTACCAAGCCTTTGAAAATGTCCTTAGGTTATAGAATAATACAACTGTTTCTTAGGTGAATCGTCGATATGTTTTATGGTAATAGATGAAAAATTATTTTCTACTTTTGAGTGCATTTATTTATCTTTATTTTTTTTTTAAGAAAAATTTATTTATTGCCAAATTTGGTATATTTAAAAAAAAGCTAACGGCAGTAAGTAGACGCCTGTTTTTGATCAATGTTTCATTGCGCGAGCAATATCAAGTGCCCCAGTTACGTACTTTCCCGTCCTGCATTCTCCCCGCAACTGCCTAAACCTCTAATATTTAGGGTTAGGTTTTTGGCCAGTTTGTTACTCTTACCTTTATTCTGGACAGGCAAAATGGGATTCGCTGTCAGGCTTTTACTTTTATTAAAGGAACCCGCAGGCGCTAACTATATATACCGTTTAAATGCCAACCAATCAAACTAGGCGAGATTGTGTGGGAGAAGATTTAAAGGTTAGAAAGTTTGTTTTGTTTGACGAAAATTTGTTAACTTTTGATTTGCACTTTATTTTTATGATATAGTAGTAATGTGGAGTTGATATGATCATTGTATGAACATATGATTAAACAGAAATGAAAATATTTTACAATAAAGAAAGAAAAAACACCAAGAAAGATAAGGTTGTGTTTATCGTCAAACGTTATTTTTGGATACGTTCAAAAGCACTATTTTTAACCCCTTGCAGTTACCTTTATTAACGGTAAAGGTAACCATAAGAGTAACGAAATTTGCCATTAAACCGTCGTCTGGCCAACAAAAAAGTAGGGTTAGTTGTAAAATGCCCGCTGTTAGTCTTCAAGCTCGGGTGAAACAAGTGTCATCTCGAACGCAACAGAGCGTGCTCCGAACATCAACTCAAACGGAAAAATGGGCCTCCGACATTTAACCATGAGATACTACCCAATAAACATTTGGACGTAACAGCGACGTCGCCTCAGGCGACCCGACGTCGACTGCCGACGTCGTATGTCGTACCTGACGGCCCAAATTTCTACCTAAATGGAGCATACGAACTTGGGTCGTAACGACTTCGGCTGCCGACCAACCATAAAGCAAGACAGTTTATTAAAACTGACCTTAAATTTTTTTTACTAGAAATGTAGTAGAGAAAAATTGGACAAGTTGACAAAGTAAAATTGATAATATTGACTTTTAAGGAATGTTCCACATCGAAATTTCCATGCGACGGGTATTTTACTGATAAATATAGCAAGGTTAGGTGGAAAAAAATGCGTGGGCTTCAAAAATAAGGCAAATTTGATGTTTTTTGTATTTTTTTGCAAAAAAAAAAGTTTTAAAACTATGTTTTTCAAATAATATTTTAATACATATCATAAAAACTAGCATTGTCATTTTAGCGACATCTGGCGACTGACCGCGAACTACATTTACAGCTTGGCAACACCGTTGTGTTTTGGTTTTTTTATTTGTTTTTAAATTAGGCAGGATTTGCATTTTGGGGACGTGTTTATTTTTTAACTTTTATATTACGAAATAAAATTTATTGATAAGGTCGGCAGTTTTGTTCCTGTATCTTTACCATATTGTTGAGCTTTTTAAAGTGTAAAAATGTCGAGCCCAAAAAATGAATGCGAGCTAAAGGCCGGTCATCCACCAGCTGGTAAGTTATTTTTCTGTAAGGAAGTGATATTACCTCTTTTAAATGTACATTTTATTAGTTTTTGTAATACATTGTCAAAATTGGCAAAAAAGAACTGATGCACATAGAACTTACAGCAAACAGTTTCGCAAACCCTAGTATACAGTTTTCTGCCATTTTTGATTTTTTATGAACAATTCTTTATGGGGGCACCTACTAGGGTCCCTAGGACCCCAAATCCGCCGGCGCCGGGTTTTTTTAATTTTTTTGTGTTTTAAAAAAAAAAAAAATATTCAAACAACCCAATCCAACACAGCCCAACCCAACTTATTCCAACCTAATCCAAAACAATCAAAAAAACACATTACAACCCCCCTCCGGCACCCTTTTTTCTCTTAAAAAAAAACCGGAGCCGGCAGATTTGGGCTCCTAGGAACCCTAGTAGGTGCCTCTGTAAAGAATTTTTCATAAAAAATCAAAAATGACAGAAAACTGTATACTGCATAATTACCGAAATATCTTTTAAAAGTTCTTAAACTAAAACTTAAGGAGAGCTTTCTTTTCATGTTAAAAAGGTGTCTACCTAGTTGAAGTAGAAACGAGAGTAGAAACAACATTTAGCAAGAAAACTTGCTGCAGTGTCAGGGAGACCCTGAACTTCACCTTGTAGAAAAAAGTCAATCAATTAATGGCAGGTTTACCCAACTCCTTTTTATGCATAATTCTTTATCAAAATAAAGAGACAGAGTTAGCACTAAATTTATGCTTATGGGTCATTCCATATCAAATCAACCAAAAAATCACAAAAATTTTACGCGACCAATTCCAATTTTGATGATTTTTGGTATATATTTTCTTCTTACCATAAAAGTTGAAAATGCAAATTTTTAGATTTTTTTGATTCGTAGTTTTTTTTTTTTTAATTTTTGAAAATAAAAAAGTCAGCATTTTGACCTTAACAAGAATGTACAAAACTAGCAATATCTCGAGAACCACTTACACTAGGAAAGTAATAAATGGCTCATTTTAAAGTCATTTTGAAGCTCTTTTTTATGAAATATCACAACATAATTTTAACAAAAAAAAAAATTGAAAATAAAAAATTGAAAAAAAAAATTGAAAAATTCAAAAAGGCCATTTTTAATTTTTTTGAAAAAAATATATAATTTTGGTCAAAGTGTTACTTAATTATCCACAAAATTTTATGATGGAGAAATGATGGGTTCAATGTCAAAAAAAATATCAAAAATATTAAGTACATTAAAAATCATGCATTTAAAAAAATAAACATATTTTAGGAGCACCAATAGTGCACTGGATATTAAAATAAATAAATTTGTTGGATGGATACAGGTTTTAAAAAATACCCAGAGGCTTTATCTACAAATTATTTTATTTTAAACTCGCAAAAGAAATAAACAAACTTTTCTACTTCGTTGATAAAAATTAGACAGAAAACACTAAGACTAACTATATACCTTAAATTTATTTTTTTAACTTTCTTTTAAGAATTTCTGATGAATCTGACATTTCTTTTTTGCTGACATTGTAAGTTCTGCCAGTAGCAGTGTTAGGTTCAACTTTTTTTATAAGACTTTCTGGTTTAATAATTAAAATATCTTGAGGTGTTGGGTAAAAAAATGATGAGGCAGGTCCTCGTGGATGAAGAAAGCTTACTTTCAGTTCTCCGCTCTCATTATTTTTCCCCAAGACACAAGCCAGCCACCAAGCACTGTCATATTCTACAGTGACAAACCCTGACTCGATATTTTGCAAAATAATGCTTCCACCTTTAAAAAGATTATGTGTTTCGACCTCTAAGCATGTAGAAAACTGTTTTGCCAAAAACGTGCTTTCTGTAAGAGGAATTACAGCATGAATTTTTTGTGTCCCCGGTATTGTTAAGACTTCCGCAAATCTTTTATTCAAAATTATTTCATGATTTGTATAATCTGCTTCTGTGCAATATTTAAAATCAATGCCAGATATGTTTTCTTCACACCAAGTAAACAATTGTAGAGGTGTCATTATTTGATTGTCATAGGGCCTCTGCAAACTGGCTTTGGCAGCAAGTCTTTTAACAGTTCCTCCCAAGCCATCGCAGGCACTTTTGCCATGCGAGGTGGCAAAATAATGCCACTCTGCTTCAACACCAAAATCTTTTTTATGCAGGCATATATTCAGAAAATTCTTTTTGTTTTTGTACTGCGCAGCACATCCATCCGAAAAATAAAAAATTTTGTTAAGTCATCAGGCATTAATTTTTTTAAAAATAAATGAAATGCAATTGTATTATGTGTCAAGCTTTCCGAAATAAACACATAATTCAGGTTGTGCAGTTTACCATCACTTAGAAAATAAATGGCAAAAGGGTGGGTCGAAACACATAATCTTTTTAAAGGTGGAAGCATTATTTTGCAAAATATCGAGTCAGGGTTTGTCACTGTAGAATATGACAGTGCTTGGTGGCTGGCTTGTGTCTTGGGGAAAAATAATGAGAGCGGAGAACTGAAAGTAAGCTTTCTTCATCCACGAGGACCTGCCTCATCATTTTTTTACCCAACACCTCAAGATATTTTAATTATTAAACCAGAAAGTCTTATAAAAAAAGTTGAACCCAACACTGCTACTGGCAGAACTTACAATGTCAGCAAAAAAGAAATGTCAGATTCATCAGAAATTCTTAAAAGAAAGTTAAAAAAATAAATTTAAGGTATATAGTTAGTCTTAGTGTTTTCTGTCTAATTTTTATCAACGAAGTAGAAAAGTTTGTTTATTTCTTTTGCGAGTTTAAAATAAAATAATTTGTAGATAAAGCCTCTGGGTATTTTTTAAAACCTGTATCCATCCAACAAATTTATTTATTTTAATATCCAGTGCACTATTGGTGCTCCTAAAATATGTTTATTTTTTTAAATGCATGATTTTTAATGTACTTAATATTTTTGATATTTTTTTTGACATTGAACCCATCATTTCTCCATCATAAAATTTTGTGGATAATTAAGTAACACTTTGACCAAAATTATATATTTTTTTCAAAAAAATTAAAAATGGCCTTTTTGAAATTTTTCAAAAAAAAAAAATAAAAAATTTTTTTTTTAATTTTTTTTTTCAATATATGTTATGCAATATTCTCATATGAAAGGTCTTTATAAGAGCTTTAAAATGAACCTTCACCTACTTTTCTATTATAAGTGGTTCTTTGGATATTCCTAATTTTGTGCGCACATGTTAAGGACAAATAAGTGACTTTTTCGATTTTCAAAAATTAATTCAAAATAAACAACTGGTCAAAAAAGTCTGAAATTTTGGATTTTCCAGTTTTTTGGTAGGAAAAACATGTATACTAAAAATCATCAACATCGGAGATGGTGTGGTAAAATACCCTGGTTGACTTGATATGGACTGACCCTTATGCATAAACATGAGTTGGGTAAACCAAGGGGAAAAGCTCCCATAAGAGTAGAGATTTTTTTTTCTGTTAGTTATCTTAGTTCAGAAAATGTTGAAGGGACATTCAAAATGGGTCATGTGATATTCATACTTTTTGGAGTCAAATTAAACATCAGAGTTAGCTGAAATTTGAAAGGAATGCACTTTTTTTATTTTTTGCCAAATAAGCTAAAATCAAAAAAGCCATGTCTAGTTTAAAAAAGTTCAGCCAATTCTAATTTAACTCCAAAAAAGTATGGATACCACATGACCCATTTTGAATGTCACTATGACATTTCCTGAGCTAAGGTGACTCGCAGAAAAAAAAGAACCTCTATTCTTAAACTACAGTCATCTTAATTGACAACCAGATGGCAAACTACTTGTTTATTTATTATTTACTAAATTATTTTCTTATAAATAAAATTATTAATATTAAATAAAAATTATTATCTTTTGTTGCCCCTTTGTAAATTTAAAACCACTTATCCTTTTAAAATCAAAGTAGGAGGATAGTTAGTGTACTCAAAGGCTAACATTATGCAGCAGTAATGAACTCTCCAAGAAATGTCTCCATGGAAGAAAAGTTGTTCACACCATGTGACATGTCACATTGTGTGATCTGTAATTTTCAAAGTTAATAGATTCAGATATAACAAAAAGACACTTTAGAATCATAAAATTTATTTAGATAATGATTTAGACAAGGGGGTAACCACTAGGGTAAAATTTGTGACTCAATTTCGCATTTACCTTATTTTTCTGATGATTTCGCATTGTTCAAAGTGATTTCGCGTTTTTAGGAGATTTCGCACGATTTCACGTTTTTTGAAGGCATTTCGCGTTTTTTAGGTGATTTCGCGTTTTTTGAAGGGATTTTGCGTTTTTTTTAGACAATTTCGCATCATTTCGCGTTTTTAAAGGGATTTCGCGTTTTTTGAAAAGGATTTTGCGTTTCCCTAATAGCACAGGATATTCCAGGGATATCCCAGTAAGGTGCTCTGAATGTTCTGGCACATTCACAGTATATTCGTAGGATGTTCCAAAAACGTGCTTTGAATAACTTTCAAGTTAGCACATGAACAGCACATTTAAAAGACATTCTCAGAATATCCAACCTAGAACATTGAGTGAAAATTATATGCAGGATATTCCAGGAATTTTCTGTGAAAGTCCGAAAAAGTCCTTTTTTTGGACATTGACAGCACATTGAAAATATGTTCCCTGGATATCCTGTATAGAACATAAGGTCCTAAAAATATCCTTACATTTGCACATTGATAGCACATTTGGGAGATATTCTGGGAATATCCTGGGGAATACATTCAGCGAATGTTCTAGTCAGGATAATCTACCAATGTTCTACCAAAGTCCTAAAAATATCACACAATATTGTAACATTTTTTATTCTAACAGCTGCAGTAAAGATATTTTTGGGGATATTTTTATCTGTCTCTGCAAGTTTTTTTTTATTAAACAAAATACTCTATTTTTAGTTGCAAGAAAAAACCATTTTTTTGGCCTAAAAAAATATAATCAAATCATGCCATGAAAAGAATAATATGTTTATTTTGTTCAAATATGTTGTTAGGGTAGGCTAATATTTATTTCCAATAAAACAATAAGTATGAAAATCGGTTGAGCCGTTCGGGAGTTATCCTCCATAAAAGAAATAACATAATCACCGTCCACTACCGTTTGGGAGGATTCGGGGAGGGGGATAATATTTTTATCCCATAAAAAAAGAATTATGAAAATCAGTTAAGCCGTTCGCGAGTTATCCTGCATTGAAAAAATAACGTATTCCCCTTCCACTACCGTTTGGAAAAAAAATTAAATAAAAAAAGAATTATGAAAATTGGTTGAGCCGTTCAGGAGTGATTTTATGTAAAAAAAAACAATTCACGGTGCTCTTCTAACAGAAAACATGTCCAAAAGGTTATATCCCGCTAATATATAATTTATCCAATAAGCCCCCGTAGCGCGAAAGGTCATTGGAAAAGTCGTTGGAAAAGTGTTATATGGATGTTAGAAGGTTGAAGGTTCGAATCCCATCGCTGTTTAAAAACTTTTTTTTTAAATTTTTTTAGGGTGTTTTGTGAGAGAACATATTTTTTCAAACTCATGCTATGAAAATCCTGCGAAAATATTCTATGAATACTCTACCAGGATGTTCTAGGAATATCAAAACTGCGGACACAGAACATTCTTGAACATCCCTGGTATGCTTAAAGGATTTGTCCCTGAATGTTCCCAATATCCTAGCTGAACATTTAGCGAATGTTCGGGGCATATTTCTGCGCTATTAGGGTTTGCATAAATTTATAAAACCTAAAAAAAATCCTCGCAAAATTGATATACTTTTGACCTGTTTGTAGTTACTTTATACTACTTATATATTTGTTTTCTGGGAATTTCTGAGGCTTAACTCATGTGGAAAGTGTCTTTACCGCCCTTGCTCACCTGAACTGGCGTCGCATGCGGTAAAGTATTATGCTGCTGCGAGTTTAATAAAGCTTAAATCTTAGCAAAACTGGATAGTGGTTGGTCGATTCGGCAAGTAGCTGCTCATTATGGAAGAAGAAAATCTACGATAGTGAACATAAAAACCCGATTTCAAGAAAAAGGAACCAACAGGCAATCAATTTTCTGGAAAAAAAAGCAAAAGTTGAATCTGACTTTCCAGGATCAGTAACAACATTACGCAGGCGCAGAAAACGTTCGAGGCTAAGTTGTCGCGTTGCCGCTAAAAAAAATTAAATTAATTCTAACAGCGATAGAAAACAAATTTTGGTTTATCGTCCCCCAAGAACGCGATAGGAAGAACGGTATATTGCGGGAAACGAAGAACGGGCTGGAAGATCTTCTGTAAATATTTGGAATTGGATATCGCCCAGAAGACATGGAGCTCTATTTAGAAAAAATGAGCGATTTAGAGCCAAAGTTTATGTTAATATTTTGGAAAATGTAATGCTTCCCGAGGTGAGAGTCAACAAGATAACTGTCCTGTTCATACGGCTAGAATGCGCACCAATGGTTTCAGGAAAACAATATCGGAGTTTTGCCTTGACCTGGGAAAACACCTGATTCTAACCCAATAGAGAACGTCTGGGGACTTATTGCAAAGAAAATAATTAAGGTTTAATATTATTCCCAGGATTTCAGAACATTTAATGGCACTCATCATAAGAGCATATAGGGAAGTTAGTGCTGAAAACTCAAACCTGTTTGAAAATTTAGCCAATTCAATGCCAAGAAGACTTCAAAACATTATTGCATCCAACGGTGCAATGACACGCTATTAAAAAAAAGTTTTTTATGTTTTTGATTTTTTATTTTTCAAATTTTATATTTGAAAAAATGAAACTAATAACATTTTTAGTTTATATTATACACATTTAAGCATTACAAACCTTAATTTTTTTGTGTTTTTTCCCAAAAAATCGTAATTAAAGACAAACTGCGTTTTTAAAGAAAATAATTAAATCACGTGATTTAAAATACTTGTGTCTCTTTTCAACAAGTACTTTTTTCTACTGTACGTCTCTCTTCAACGATCATCAAAACTTTATTTATGTTTTAACAGGACAAAAAATATTTTTAACAGATTTCTTTTTTTTAGTAAAAACTCAAAGAAAGTGGCGTTTTTTTTCTTTCACTTGATAGTTAAATAAATTTATAGAATGCAGGTAAAATTTTAGCTTGAAACCCCCCAATGAAAACCAAAAAAACTCTCTTAAATCAAAAAATTTTTCCCTAAATAGGCTTGTATGGCCAGGCCATTAGCCTTGCTTCTTCCATAATAAGCAGAGACTTGCCGAATAGACCATCACTGTCCAGTCTTTCTAAGATTGCAGCTACTAATTTAATTAGGCTGACCAGACGTCCTCTTTTTCCCGGACATGTCCTCTTTTTGAAGGCCTAATTTGCGTCCTATATATATTTGCCAAAAATCGCCTTACTGTCCTCGAAGTCAAAAGTCAAAATACGAAATTTAAGGTGCCATTTTTACTTCAAATGTTATTCTTTGTTTTTTGTCAGAATTCGATTGCTATTCTTTACAAATTTTTATTCTATGATTTTGGCTGGATGTTCTCAGGTAAGCAAAGAAGAAGAGTGAATTATAACCTACAATTCTGGTTTGTTTTGGTTACCGGTCGGTGTTTTTCACTGATTTTTTTACTTCTTGTGAAATATGCAAACAAAAATAGTTTATAATCGTAATTCTTTACACACAACTGTTTTTTCCACTAAGGAAATACAGATTGTCCATCTCAAAAGTACTATTTTTCGCGGATCCACCCAAATATATTTTTTGAAAAATTTCAAAAAGGCCATTTTTATTATTTTTTTTTAAATATATAAATTTTTTCAAAGTGTTTTTTACTTAATCCCTCGATTAATCCCAAAATTTTGTGATGGACAAATGATGGATCTCAATGTCAAAAAAAAAAAAAATATATTCAAAATTTCCTTAAAATTTCATTATATAAAAATCACCTAGGGGGTTATACTTGAATCAAGAGAAAATTTGCTCTCAGGGAGTTAAATTCTCTCGCTACTATGCAACATTGGTCCAAATCTTCGGTTAAAATCGGTTTCTCTCACTTTTGCCCGATATTAATCGAAAGTAATTCTATTGGTCTTGACTAAGAGAATTACTTTCCATCAATAGGGAATTATTGAAATACGGCCGCACTGGATAGTGCCTACTTAGCGCCGACTTTAACACAGGCTGTGCCTGGCTCTAAAAGGTGCAAATTATAGAATTATTGAACGCGCCTCTAGCAAAACGGTGACGATACGACTTTATTTCTAACCTACAAATGTATGCTGCCTGTTTTCGAAATTCTGTGTTGTTTTTTTTATATTCTGAGTGATCAAAAGCATGGATGATGTGTTGGAAGCAGAGGAGGGTGGAGAGAAGGACCATTTAGAGTTCTGAAGGGATTTTGTTGAACTACTTCTCGTAGCAAACAAATATTGGCTTCATCGGTAAAACGAAGTATTTGAGCCTTGCTTTTTCTAATTTTCTTGTGCTATGTCACCCGATTTCATAAAAATATAACTATTTTGTCCCAATTTTTGCTTTTTTGGCCGTCACAACACAAAAAATTCCCGAAAGTAGGGTTAAGGTAAAAAAAATGGCGAATAGTTGTCAAAAAGTCAAATACGGCTAGACACAGCCAAGATGCGGCCCAGTATAATTCCTCCACAAATAAGGGCAGGTCCTAACCTTATTAGTGTCGGCACTAAATGTGGCCGTTCTTGCGCATGCGTAACAGCGTCAAAATAGTGCCTGGCCTTATTAGTGCCGGGCCCTAACTGCGTTTCAATAATTCCCTAATATCGGGCAAAAGTGAGATAAAACGATTTTAACCGAAGATTTGGACCAATGAAATGCATAGTAGCGAGAGAATTCGACTCCCTGGGAGCAAATTTTCTCTCGATTCAAGAATAATCCCCCTAGATAACAGGTGTTTCACATGCCTTTTTTCGATAAATATTAGGATATAAAGTTTAAAGTTTTAAACCACATATTACATTAAATTTGACGTTTTCTGAGAGGTCCTGTGACTTCCAGATGCTTCCTGTTTCACCAGAAATAGCACTTACTTTGAATTTTTAAATAAAACACCCTGTATATTTTTATATTTTTTAATTTCTGAGAGCATTCTGCGTGAGTATTGCATGCCGAACAGATTTCATCGGGAAAATATTTATAGATATTTTTAAGAAAGAAGTTATTATCAAAAATGAATTGCTTAATCTGATTTCTGCTACTAATTTGTTTATGTTTAAGTATTTTGCTTAGAGAAAGAGTTAAAACGTAGAACTTCTTCTTGTGTGTTAACATTTATTTATTATTTATTCTATTACTCGTCTGTATTATTTTAATTATTTTTATGCCTCTACGTTTTCTTTGTACCTGTGTTGTGTAACAGACCAATATTCTACAACCTAAATACCTAAGTGCCTATTTTAGTTTTATGTTTTTAATTTTACTTAACATTTCCTTTATAATATTAATATATATACATAAGTTTTATTTATTGACACATATTAAGGTTACCATTGTGCCTTGTATTTTTTATTATTATTTAGTTTATGAGCTTTATCAATAATAGTTTATATTATTCTGGCAATACAGCATACTTTGATTTGATTTGATTTGATTTTGGAATACTAGGTACTAGGTATCTAAAGCTTTGTGCAATGGTTAACTACTAATGTTCAGTTTCTTTAATAGTCTACTCTTTGCCCAGGAATCTCAATAGAGCACAACAGGTTTACTTGAGGCCGCAATTACCTACATACCAAGGGTGTAAGGTGAAGTGATGTAAGAGAGATCCAGAAACTTTCATTGTAGATTTTGCCTCGGATTTAGCAGTACACAAAAAATAAGTAAATAGTGCTAAAAGGCTAAAAACTGAAATATTAGCATCTGGGTGTGTTTACTTTAAATTTATATGCTTAAAATATATATATATATATATATATATATATATTTTATAAAGCGGTCCAAATTTTTTTATATTTATTTTGATAGGTCTCACTCACTCTGATGTTGGGATAATTGGGACTTACGGCTGAAAACCTAATTAGACCTAGAAAGAAAGAAAGAATGTTATCGAAAATGGTAACTCTAAAATGCAATTTATTTTACATCATTTTATTAATTAGAAAAATTGTGTGTTTTTCACACAATTTTTCTGGAAGCTTGTTTGAAAAAAACAAGCCATATTAATGACAAAAACTGTAAGAAAAGAACATTAAATAAAAAAATAGTGAATAAACTTAAATTTAAGCAAATAAGTTAAGTAACTTAAACTCCCTAATAAACATCCAGTAGGTCCCATTTGCCCCATGGCAAGGTACCCCAAGAAAGTGTTATTTGGGGTAACAGGGACCTAGCCAGTTCTAAGAGTAGCTACTGACAATTTCCATTTTTGTTAAATCTAACAGAAAAACTGATGAACTTTTGAATATTTTTGTCATCCTATGCTGATATATAGGTATTAAAACCTAATACTACAACCTTTAACCAATGTTACTAAATCTTTAACCATTGCTCTAACGCAGTTCAAATAAGAAATACCTATATTTAAAAAAAATAATTTTATCAGCAAATTTTTTTATTTTTATGATTTTTGAGGAAAAATAGTATAAGAAGGTTTTATTTTTAGTTGAAGGTCTTTGGTTTTATTGAACAATTCCATAAAAAAAAGAAAAGTGAAATATTACATCTGTCACATTTGGCAGCTACATGGTCCACTTTCTCCGGGTTCTCACTTACGCACTTCATATTACCAGGTGGTACCTTTAAACTTAATATTTTATTTGAGATATTTTTGTTAAGTTTGGATTGTTTAGTATTCTTTTTTTGTGTCAAATTTTTTTCATTAGGCATTTTAGGTCACATGATTTTACTGTCAGATGGGCACACAAAAGTTAAATTTGCGTAAGAGCGTAAGTCAGGATATTTGGTAGGTATCCTTTGCAACTCAGGAAATTTTACAGAAAATCTGAACCTTAATCTAAATCTGACAAAATTTGAAGAACAAAGCATAATCAGAAAAAACAAGTTTTTTTGTTAAAAAAATGATGGGACATTGAGGCATATTTGGATGCATCCCAAGACTGGTGTCCCTGTATCACAACTCGTCAGTCACGCTAGACATACTACCAAAAAAGCAACCAAATGGAAAAGTGATGATTTGGTTTCAGTTGTTATTTAAAGGTGGTAGACAAAGTTGAACTTGAGAGTAACCTAGAGTTTTGAACTTCCATTGTCTTTATTTTTTCCTTTTTCACAACGTTTCGAATGCTTATGTATCTGCAATTATCATCAAGTGAATACTTGAATTTACTTATCAGAATTTAAGACAGAACATGTGTTGAATATAAAACTTGATGTACAGGGTGGTCCAAATTCGAGGGAATTGTGGGGTTTTAAACGTTTCTAAGGGAGATAGCAAAAACTAATATAAATGTTACAGGCTTGGTTTTTACGAAATTATTAATGGTGAAAACAGCATGTCAGTATCTCAACCCGTTTTTGAGATACGGGGACATTTTATAAAATATATTAAAAAAATTACAGTTGGGGCTGTAACTTTTTTTATTAAAAATTTCTTTTTACTTGATTTCTATAGATAATTTAAAGTTAAATTTATTTGTCAAAGTGAATTTTCTATGTAACGGTTTAGTTTTGGAGATCTGCAGAGCCTTTTTAAAAAAATTAAGCATGTTTATGCAAAATCTGTGTTTTTGGCACTACGTGTTTTTTGTTGAAAGCGTTATCCATAAAATCAACAAAATCATTTAAAGCAATATGAAAAATCGTGTCAAATATTAGCTGTTTAATTAAGGATTGGGTTTTAATTTTATATTTAATAAAGCATTGTTTTCTTACTGATTAGTTACCAAATATCCGGTAATTGGCGGGGGGTCAATCACTGGCTTTTGTTGTGATTGTATTTTGATAGCTTTTACAAAATAATCACTCAGGTATTCAAATATTTTAAAAATTTCCAAGGCATTCAGTATTAGGACTAGGAGGAGTGTCCATGTTTGGTGCGAATCAATTACAAGAATTATATTATTTAATTTTATTCGTATTATATCAGTGGCGTACGCAGAAATAGTTTCTGGGGGGGCTTCAAGTTTGGGGGGGAGGGGGGCTTGAGTAAAAACAAAGCCTCCAGAACACCATTTTATTCTTGATTTGACTGAGACAAATTCTGGTCTATGGGCGGGTAAAATTAAACCCTGGAAACGAAGAACTACGAAGAGAATACACAACCTACAGAAATAATATTCATTCTTTAGTAAACAAATGTAAAAACCAATATTACAAAAATCAACTTGAGAAAAATAAACACAATTCAAAAAAATTTTGGAACACAATTAAAGAGACACTTAACCTTAAAAAATCAGAAAATCTACTCGGAAGTATTCGAGACGAATCGGGAAAAATACTGGAAAGTGATAGTGAAAAAGCAGAATATTTTAATAATTTCTTTTCTGACGTCGGAACAAATCTGGCTCAACAAATAAAAAAAAACAAATCAAGAAGCATACTTAATACAATATAATAAAAAATACAGAACTCAAAAGTCTTTTCTACTACATCCAGTCACGGAAAACGAATTAATCAACACAATTATAGAATTAAAAACAAATAAAGCCCCCGAAATGGACAACATCACCCCCCTTTCAGTAAAAACACTATGTTCGTCCATAACTAAACCGTTACTCTATATTTTCAATAATTCATTTCAAACAGGAATATGTCCAAATTATTTAAGAAAGCCCAATATAAAACTACTTTTTAAAGGTGGGGACAAACAGTTAGCCACTAACTATCGGCCAATATCCCTCTTATCTGTTTTTTCCAAAATATACGAAAAACTGCTAAAGAAACGTATAATGAGTTATCTAAACAAAAATAACATTTTAAATAAATTACAATTTGGTTTTCGGGATAACTTGAGCACGGAAGATGCTTTGGCCTTAGTCACAAAAATATTTTTAAAAATTTGGATGATTCTAGTCCTTGTGCCGGAGTTTTTCTAGATCTTAAAAAGGCATTTGATACAGTAGATCATCCCCTACTATTAAGAAAACTTCATTGTTTGGGTTTCAGAGGGGTCATGTTTAAATTAATAAAAAACTTCCTTACAAATCGAAAACAAACGGTCACAGTAGGTAAAGCAGTAAGCTCTGAATATGTTGTAAAGTGTGGTGTACCTCAGGGCACAGTACTTGGACCGATATTTTTTCTACTTTATATAAATGACCTTCTGGACCAAAAGGATCATCTTGGGAAGAAGTCAAAAATAAAAGCGAACAAGCTCTTAAGTGGGTAAAAAACTGGCTTGACCTAAATGTCCTTAGCTTAAATTGTGATGAAAGTAAATGCCTACCCTTTTTTATTAAAGGACAAACCCTAATTTTAAAAGCCTGATTATACACGAGTGTGATAACGAACAAGATTGTCATTGCTCTGAAAATATTGAGGTAGTTGACAGCCTTAAGTATTTGGGCTTAACATTGGACAGTCGACTCAGTTTTAAAGAGCACGCTGACAAACTAGCTTCAAAGCCTAGAAAAATAAATTGTATGTTCAAAAAACTTCGTAACATCCTAAATATCTCAAACCTTAAAACGATATATTATGCAATCTTTGAATCACTACTTCAGTATGGGATACTCATCTGGGGAAGTAGTTACGACGCGTCTCTCAATAATTTAGAAGTACTGCAAAAAAGATGTATAAAAATAATTTTGCAAAAAAATCAATTGTATTCAACAGATCAACTTTTTCAAGACTTCCCAGTACTTAGATTAAGACAGTTATATGTAAGTAAAGTCTTACGATATATACAAAAGTATCCTCACACTATACGCATCATAAACTCCGACCAATATAGAACCCGACAGGTAACGCAAAATATCGCTGAAATTAAATCCTGTTTTCCGTAAAGGAAACTATTCAAAAATACCAAAAAACTTAAACAAACAGAGTCACTTATTCTAATTCGACTAAAATAAATCCATTTAAGTTCTTTTTTCTTTTAGACTTTTTTTACATATAAACCAAATCTTAAGAAATTATCTAGCATTAGTAGGTATAGTAGGTATTAAGCATAAATAACATATTTATATTGCACTAAGAGTATATATTGAAGAAAGTCGGAAAAGCTACGCACTGGCAGAAGTACTGCCTTATTCATTCATATTCCTTAAATATTTATTTAATCAGATTTTATATTAATTGTAATTATTTTTAGTTTGGATTTTGAATAAAGTATTTCATTCATTCATTCAATTAAACATTTGGAAATGCCTCATTACAATTGATGTTTGATATTGAATACAGTGTTGCGCATAAAGTTTTTTCTACGGCAGCGACCATACTCGAAACATATTTACATATGTGACCACACTATTTTAACTTACATATTCATCCACTTTTTCAGTTTTTCCTACATATTTTACATATTTCTAACAAAATGGATGTTTCTTTTAGTTAGTTTATCAAAATTTTTCCTGATATCCGATCGTTCTGTGAGAGCGCCCTTCCTCAGAGATTGAAAAAATATAGCCACCCCGAGGGGAAAACCACTCATGGTATTAGTTGGCATTCTTCTTCTTCTTCAAGTGCCATGTTCTCTTCGAACGTTGGCTAGGATCAGCGGGATCTGCACCCCGTCCACTGCTTTTCGGAAAAGTGTCGTAGTACTAACACCATACCATTGTCTAAGATTTTTAAGCCATGATATCCGTCTACGACCCGGACCTCTTCTGCCTTCAATTTTGCCTTCTATTATCCATTTTAGGAGTTTATATTTGTCATTTCTGAAAACATGGCCAAAATATTCAAGTTTTAGTTTTTTGATGGTAAATAAAACTTAAAGCTCTTTATTTATTCTAAGCGGAACATCCACATTAGTTACTCGGTCCATCCAAGATATTCTTAATATGCTACGATAACACCACATCTCAAATGTCTCCAACTTTTTGCACATAGCCTCAGTCAGTGTCCATGCTTCCATGGCATAATATAAGACATAACTAAAAACATAACACCGAAGCACACGAATTCGAAGAGTGGGATTAAGATTGCGACTACACAATTCTTGCACGAACTTCTTGCCTGTTGTCCCAGTTCTTATTGAGGAGACAACCTAAGTATTTGTATGAATCCAGGCGATCGACTTGCTGCCCATTTACTTCTAACATTCCTCGGATGTTCTTTTCCTTGGATATGACCATCCATTTTGTTTTTCCAACATTTAAGTTAAGCCCGAATTGCGAACTTTTGGCAGCAATTTGATTTAACAACTCTTGTAGGCCTTCCAGCGTGTCTGCTATTATTGCAGTGTCGTCGGCATATCGTATGTTGTTGATTTTTATGCCGTTTATGGTCAAACCCTATTCGCAGTTACGAAGTGCATTCTCTATTATTTTGTTACTATAGATATTAAACAACAGCGGAAACAATATACAACCTTGGCGTACTCCTCTTCTCCTATCCTCTTCTTAGTTGACATTACCCATATAAATTAACATAGTATTGCTGGCAATACATGTACAGATTCCTTGGCATTACTATCAGATTTACATGATATTACTGGCAATACATGTACAAAGGGCCACCCTTCATTAATTAACATGAAGGATTTGACACAAAACATCTTAGTATAAAAATTAAAATGTGGAATGGTACGGCCATGATGAACTTAAAAATAATTTAGTTAAATACCTGTTATTTTATTTTTATATAGATTTGCTAAAATACACTTATAGTAGGACACGTTTTTTGGTAATTTTAAAGACCGTAAAGAACTTTGATCAAAAGTAAGCGTAAGTAATTTCATAAGCCGTAAGCGGTAAGAGCAGCATGCGTTTGCTAGTTGATTTTCCTTGCATCTTACCGCATACAGGCGGATTCAGACTTTCGTAAGGTAAGCGGTATGATGTAAGACCAAAGGAAAATAAACAATAGCAAACGCTTACGGCTTATGAACAGCCTTATGCGTTTGCTATAGTTTATTGCCCTTGCATCTTATCGCATACCCTATACTTTACGGAACTAAAGGCGAATTCAGAGTTCCGTAAGGTAAGGGGTATGGGTCAAACCATATCAAATCAATAAAAAAAAACTATGTTGGAAATTTGGAACCTTTGGTTGCACTAAAACAAAATTATGATTGTTTTCCACAAACCAAAACTACACTTTTTTGCACTCGACGCGCGTTTCGCTAACAATGTTAGCATCATCAGGAGACGATAAACAATGAACTAAATTAATCTACGCTCTATCTTATATACAATCCTTTAGTGGGCGGAGATAAGACTAATAATTTGTGATTGATCACGATTTTTAATCCTATCTCCCCTCAACCAAAGAATAAAGTGTACTAAACGGGATGGGTCCTCTATCTTTATTTAAACTATTTCTGGATTTAATGATTTCCATACTTTCATATGCATTCAAAAGTCTTTTGTTTGGTACACTTTTTAGAAGTTTTAGGTTATCTAATGTGAGTCTATGATTGTTTTCAAAAGCATGCTCGGCCACACTTGACTTTTCTGTTCTTCCGTATTTTAAGTGTGCTAAGGGTTCTTTAAAACGTGTTTGAATAGAGCGTCTCGTTTGGCCAACATATTTTTTGTCACAATCCATGCAACTAATTTCGTAAATTCCACTTTTTTCTAGAACTGTAGTTTTATCCTTGGGATTTCCTAGTAAGCTTCTTATTGTGTTACCGGATTGATATACTAATTTAAGACCGGTGTTATTAAATACTTTGTGTAATCCTTTCGTATAATTAGGATTATAAGGAATTGATACAAATTTTGAGTCGCAGGTATCTTTTTGTCTGAAAAAGGTAGAATTCCGAAAGGTCTTTTGAAAAGAATGTCTATTTATCAGCTTATTTATTAAGCCTTCGTCGTAACCGTTTTCGCCAGCTATATTCCTAATCCTATTCTTTTCTGCTTCAAATCTTTCTTTGTTTAAGGGGAAATTTACTAATCTATATGTTAAAAAGTGCAAACTGGCAAGCTTATGTTGTAAGCAATGAAAAGAGTCATTTGGAATATACCTGTTGGTGGCCGTGCCTTTTCTGTATAGGTCAAAGTCCAATTTATTTTTATTTCTTATAACTAAAGTGTCTAGAAATGGCAGTGTACCGTTGTTCTCTGTTTCATAAGTAAATTTAATAGTGGGAAATTTGTTATTTATTTTTTCCATAAAATTTTCAACACTAGTTACTTTAGTGTTGAATACTGCAAACACATCGTCTACATACCTGAACCATACTTTGGGGAAATACTCAAATTCTTTACTTATATCTGATTCAAATTTGCTCATAAATAGGTTTGCGATAAAAGGTGATAAACTATTACCCATTGTGGTTCCTTCTAATTGCTGGTAGTAGTTATTTTTATATTGAAAGTAATTTTGATTCATGCAGAGTTTTGTTAAAGATAGGTATTCTAAAGTCTGTTTGTCTTCTAGATTGTTTTTTCTTAGTAGTTCCTCCAGGTATTGTAAGGTATTGGGGATCGGCACACTAGGGAACAACGAACTAACATCAAACGAGATTAAAATTTCACCTTCTTGGAGTGAAATATTTTTGACTTTGTTGATAAATTCAAGGGAATTTTGAACAGAAAAACCTTTTTCCTTTATCGGTAAATTTTCAAACTCGTTTGCTAGCCATTTCGAAATGTTGTAAGTAGGTGATCCTACAGCAGAAACTATAGGTCTAACCGATTTTCCAGGCTTGTGGATTTTCGGAAGACAATACAGTTTCGGCATAGTGGGATTGCTTACTTGTAGTTTATATTTAATATTGTCAGTAATAATATTGTTACATTGTTTATCGTCTCCTGATGATGCTAACATTGTTAGCGAAACGCGCGTCGAGTGCAAAAAAGTGTAGTTTTGGTTTGTGGAAAACAATCATAATTTTGTTTTAGTGCAACCAAAGGTTCCAAATTTCCAACATAGTTGAGATGGCTTCACGGTCAACGGAACTAAATCTCTATCGTAAGTTTAGTACTAAGATTAGGCTAGTTGGTGCAGATATTTGGTTTCTAAAATCTTGCAAAAAATTCAAAGTTTTTCCAAACTTTGTTCAAGTAAAGTTGCCGAAATCTACAGTTTCTTCAAAAGTAGCCCTGTTTGCAAAACAGAAATGGTTAGATTTAGAAATTAAAAATTTGTACGCAAAACGAAGTATGTTTGAGCTTGAAGCATACCGACTGTTTAAAAAGTTGACATTTAGACTTAGTGATAAGAACTTTGAAGAATGGTGCGATTTCCAAAGACATATGTTTGTAGTAATTGAGAAAAAATTTACGAAGAAGATGTCTTCACTTAATAAAAAGCTACAAAAGTTAAAACGTTCTGAACCAAAACCAAAAAAGTCGAAGGAAATCGCAAACATTGTAGAAAACCTATCCTCTCAAACTTTTAATAACAAAGAAATATCACTTTTAAACAAAGGTCTTAATTTTGCTCTGCCCCCACAAAAAGATAATTTAAGTGATATTATTGCAAATATTGAAAGTTCAATCTCTTATCTTTCAGAAGGCACAAAGGGCTATGTGCGAGATGCTTGCCGATATCAGATCTCTCAAAACATCATTCAAAACAATAAAAATAGTACATTAAATCACAATAAAACAATTAAAAGTTTGAGAGAAAAAGATGTTTTCTATCTAAAGGCTGACAAGGGTAATAAAGTTGTTATATTAGATAAAACAGATTATTTGGAAAGGGTAGATAACCTAATAAAAAATGGACCCTACAAACAAGTCCCAAAGAACCCCTTACCAAAAATGATTAACGAAGTAAAAAACACAATTAAAAAATGTAACAATATTATTACTGACAATATTAAATATAAACTACAAGTAAGCAATCCCACTATGCCGAAACTGTATTGTCTTCCGAAAATCCACAAGCCTGGAAAATCGGTTAGACCTATAGTTTCTGCTGTAGGATCACCTACTTACAACATTTCGAAATGGCTAGCAAACGAGTTTGAAAATTTACCGATAAAGGAAAAAGGTTTTTCTGTTCAAAATTCCCTTGAATTTATCAACAAAGTCAAAAATATTTCACTCCAAGAAGGTGAAATTTTAATCTCGTTTGATGTTAGTTCGTTGTTCCCTAGTGTGCCGATCCCCAATACCTTACAATACCTGGAGGAACTACTAAGAAAAAACAATCTAGAAGACAAACAGACTTTAGAATACCTATCTTTAACAAAACTCTGCATGAATCAAAATTACTTTCAATATAAAAATAACTACTACCAGCAATTAGTGTAATAGTTTATCACCTTTTATCGCAAACCTATTTATGAGCAAATTTGAATCAGATATAAGTAAAGAATTTGAGTATTTCCCCAAAGTATGGTTCAGGTATGTAGACGATGTGTTTGCAGTATTCAACACTAAAGTAACTAGTGTTGAAAATTTTATGGAAAAAATAAATAACAAATTTCCCACTATTAAATTTACTTATGAAACAGAGAACAACGGTACACTGCCATTTCTAGACACTTTAGTTATAAGAAATAAAAATAAATTGGACTTTGACCTATACAGAAAAGGCACGGCCACCAACAGGTATATTCCAAATGACTCTTTTCATTGCTTACAACATAAGCTTGCCAGTTTGCACTTTTTAACATATAGATTAGTAAATTTCCCCTTAAACAAAGAAAGATTTGAAGCAGAAAAGAATAGGATTAGGAATATAGCTGGCGAAAACGGTTACGACGAAGGCTTAATAAATAAGCTGATAAATAGACATTCTTTTCAAAAGACCTTTCGGAATTCTACCTTTTTCAGACAAAAAGATACCTGCGACTCAAAATTTGTATCAATTCCTTATAATCCTAATTATACGAAAGGATTACACAAAGTATTTAATAACACCGGTCTTAAATTAGTATATCAATCCGGTAACACAATAAGAAGCTTACTAGGAAATCCCAAGGATAAAACTACAGTTCTAGAAAAAAGTGGAATTTACGAAATTAGTTGCATGGATTGTGACAAAAAATATGTTGGCCAAACGAGACGCTCTATTCAAACACGTTTTAAAGAACACTTAGCACACTTAAAATACGGAAGAACAGAAAAGTCAAGTGTGGCCGAGCATGCTTTTGAAAACAATCATAGATTCACATTAGATAACCTAAAACTTCTAAAAAGTGTACCAAACAAATGACTTTAGAATGCATATGAAAGTATGGAAATCATTAAATCCAGAAATAGTTTAAATAAAGATAGAGGACCCATCCCGTTTAGTACACTTTATTCTTTGGTTGAGGGGAGATAGGATTAAAAATCGTGATCAATCACAAATTATTAGTCTTATCTCCGCCCACTAAAGGATTGTATATAAGATAGAGCGTAGATTAATTTAGTTCATTGTTTATCGTCTCCTGATGATGCTAACATTGTTAGCGAAACGCGCGTCGAGTGCAAAAAAGTGTAGTTTTGGTTTGTGGAAAACAATCATAATTTTGTAATAAAAAAAAGGCACTTTTCGTTTTGACCATCTCCGATTTTGATGATTTTTGGTACACTTATTCGTCTTATCAAAAAACTCAAAAATCCAAAAAATCAAATTTTTTGGATAAGCGGTTTTTGTTTTATTGATTTTTGAAAATCAAGAAATTGACCAATATGTCCTTGAAAGACACTTACAAAAATAGTAATATCTCAAAAACTATTGATCCTATAGAAGCGAGTGATAGCTCATTTTGAAGGGTTTTTAAAGACCTTTTTAAAGATGTGTGACACAATATAGTTTGTTTAATTTTTTTTAATTAAGAAAAAAAAAATTAAACATTGCTATTGCCTGGTGCCCGTGCCCGTGCGTCAAACCATATCAAATCAACAAAAAAAAGGCACTTTTCGTTTTGACCATCTCCGATTTTGATGATTTTTGGTACACTTATTCGTCTTATCAAAAAACTCAAATATCCAAAAAATCAAATTTTTTGGATAAGCGGTTTTTGTTTGATTCATTTTTGTCCTTGACAGACACTTACAAAAATAGTAATATCTCAAAAACTATTGATTCTATAGAAGCGAGTGATAGCTCATTTTGAAGGGTTTTTAAAGACCTTTTTAAAGATGTGTGACACAATATAGTTTGTTTAATTTTTTTTTCTTAATTAAAAAAAAAAACATTTTTTAATTTTTTTCAAAAAAACATTTTTTAATTTTTTTCAAAAAAATATTTCTTTTTTTTTCAATGTTTTTTTAACATTTTTAGAAAATTTTAGGATGGAGAAATAATGGAGTCATACTTTAAAAAAATAATAAGATATTTAATACCTGTATAATACCTGTATTAAATATGTTATTATTTTTTTAAAGTATGACTCCATTATTTCTCAATCCTAAAATTTTCCAAAAATGTTAAAAAAACATTGAAAAAAAAGAAATATTTTTTTGAAAAAAATTAAAAAATGTGTTTTTGAGATTTTTCAAAAAAAATTATTTTTTTTAATTAAGAAAAAAAAAATTAAACAAACTATATTGTGTCATACATCTTTAAAAAGGTCTTTAAAAACCCTTCAAAATCAGCTATCACTCGCTTCTATAGGATCAATAGTTTTTGAGATATTACTATTTTTGTAAGTGTCTGTCAAGGACATATTGGTCCATTTCTTGATTTTCAAAAATCAATAAAACAAAAACCTCTTATTCAAAAAATTTGATTGGATTTTTGGGGTTTTTTGATAAGACGAATAAGTGTACCAAAAATCATCAAAATCGGAGATGGTCAAAACTATTGCCTGGTTGACTTGATATAGTTTGACCCGTATGGAGTGTGCGTTAAGACGCAATGCAAATAAACTATAGCAAACGCATGCTGCTGTTCATAGTTTTCCGTAAGACGCAAGAGGTAAGCACACCATGCGTTTCCTATTGTTTATTTTCCTTCCATCTTACCGCGTTAAGTCAGCGATAGCCGAGGCGATAGCGTTACAAAGGGGCGTCTCTTATCGAGTTACGTAACGCCCAAACCGAACAGCGACCTTTTTACCTTTCAACTTTTATTGCAAAATAAACAGTGTTTTTATAATATTAGAACTGTTATTCTTTATTGTAATTCCAATTTAATTTTTTTTTCAGTCAAGGCAGGAGGAATGAGAATAACTCAACACAAGCAACGCAGAGACTCTAGTGGACTGGGTGAAGACACCACTGGCATTTCAATGTCAGGAAGTCCACCAAAGACAACCACCGTCTCTGGTAAAACCGTTTAAAAAACTTAAATGAAAGAAGTAAATCTAACATTAAAAAAAAAAATAAATTTAAAGAAAACAATGAATAGCGAGCCTTCCCTCAAAAAAGGTAATGGGAAGGTTATGATGATTATCAGCAGTGCGAAAAACTCGAGTTTAAGGTTACCATTAGGTATCTTTTTTGAGGAAAAGCTCAATTTTTTGTTTTTTTTTTACCCTCAATAAATCCTCTTTGACTAAATTTAAAGCCTGTAATACTTCAGAGTAAATAAAGACATAACAAATTTATAGTTTTTAACAGCTTCAAGGAAATTTCAAAGGTTGAACTCAGGATTAACTTAACCATAGTTTTTTTTTTAAATTTTTAGCACCCTTTTAGAAGTAAATTTTAAATATTTTTATAATTCCAAAAATATTTTTAAATTAGTTAAGTAGTTTTATTTTGTCAAAATTGACCAATAAAATTGATTTTTAGGGGCTGTTGTAAAAGGCAACGCCGATTTCCCAGCAGAAGCCGTGCAGGCTTTCCACAAGGAAAAGCCTCCTACGCACCACGCTAACAGGCCAATGGCCAACATTCAACAACCCAGAAAGTAGATTTTTTAATGGATGACCGATATTTTTGACTACTAAGAGAAAAGAAACTGCATTGCATTTTTTAAAAGCATTTTGTCATGCTTGAATTTATCATTTTGTTAATCGCGCTAAAATGATGTGAAATCCTCACTATGTTTTTACGAGTACTGAATCGAGTTTTGAACAGTTATTGAATCATGTCAAATTTTAAAAACCGATTCAAAAATGACTTAAAACGTTTTTAATACCGCCATAAAAACAGGTGAAGAAAAAAGTTTCGAATCCTTATAGCAACTCAGTACTCTTAAAACACACCTAGTAGATATATGACTTTATTGAAGTTTTTTAATTTAAGCTATAAAATCACTTGAGTTATGATTTTCACATCATTTTAAAATGTCAACTATCGAAACACTTAAAACGTGTCCAAGGTTTTTGTTTATAATTTTTAGTATTTTTAAAATTTACATTTTTGTACAAAATCTACCTACTTATTGCTAAATTGTGTACAGACAGAATTTAAAATTGTTTTTTATTTGTGCATGTTTTAGATTAAATTCTATAAGTTTAAGTACATTTTTACTCATACTGATTTTCTAAAAAGAAGTAAGGAGTTTTTAAGATTGTTTATCTGGCTTAAGTTGATTATTTTTGTAATTTTTTCTTCTCTTACCAAGCAAATGAATAATAGCTGGTTGAAATTTATTATTAATAGTGTATAAGTAATAAAAATAAGCTTAGAGCTGAAATAAATCTATTTAATTACAGTGAAATACACTGCACTATATAATGTAGTAAAAAGCCATACTATTTTGAACAGTAGAACCGACATTTTGCACTTAACATTTTCTGAGAGAAAAGAAATTTGTACTTTAGGTGCCCTTTTTATATAATGTTTAAGTGGTAAAATTTGGGGTTGTAGATACATGCAGAATATATTTTAATTTACATATATAAACTAAAGTTTAGGTGGTAGGTATTTCCTTATACTTATATGTAAGAAAAAAATAATATGTATCTCGAAATATGACTTTATTTGAAAAATATTTAATAAAAGTTTTTAGTAACAACTAACTGTTATACATTTTTTTTTAAATATCGTAAGTCTTATTGTAAATAGTTTTAAATGGCTTTATTCCAAGAATTCTGATTCTTTCGACCCTTGTCCTCTTTAGAGAGAGCTTTTAAATGTGCAGCTTCAACAATATCCCTTAAAAAAATATGAAAAATTTTGCATTAAAATATTGTTTATAATAAACACTTGTAGTTCTATTTTCAAAACAAATAAATACTTGATAAGGCGAATTTTTAATGATTTTATCGACAATAACCATTGACTTGTATACTCCTCTCTGGCTTATGGAACTCGATGACAATAACCTTTTTAATTTATTATGAACAAGAGTTTACAATTTACGTCTTAGAGCAAAAATAATTAACAGTCCTTTTCCAAGCCCGTACATCATTCTTTCTCCTTAATAGCTGATATAGACGAGCAACTACACTCTCTCCACATAAAACTGGTACAGCAGAAGTTAGCAGCCTGTTTAATTTTTAAAATTTGTATAGTACGGCATTGTCTTCCTAAAAGTGACAATGTCACAGACTCCTGACAACATCATGTTTTGCATGTCAGTGTCATCCAAATTAAAAAAAAATGTCGCTGCATCTTTCCGAATTTGATAAATGAAATGAAATCTTAGCAAAACTAGGCGGTGGTTAGTCTATTCGGCAAGTAGCTGTTCATTATGGGAGAAGCAAGTCTACGATAGTAAACATAAAAAACCGATTTCAAGAGGAGGGAACCATCCACCAAAAGGAAGGCACTGGTTTGACGAAAGTTACTAGCCCAGAGGAAGACCAAGAAGCAATCAATTTTCTGGAAAATCATCCGTTTGCCAAGGCGAAAGAAGTAAAAATTTAATCAAATTTTCCAGGATCCATATCAACATTAGTCAGGAGGATTAAACGTTCGAGGCTAAGGTGTCGTATTGCGGCAAAAAAAAGCAGTCTCGATGAATTTTTGCGATGAATTATTCTCTGAGGGACGAAGAATTTTGGCAGCAGGTGGTTTTCACAGATGAAAAGATCTTTAAGTCCAACAGCGATAAAAAAAATTCTGATTTATTGACCGCCAAGAACTCGATACGAAGAACGATATATTGCTGGAAACGAAGACCGGCCGGAAAGATTTTCGGTAACTGTTTGGAGCTGGATATCGGCTAGAGGACATGGCGCTCTATTTAGAATTAATGGGCGATTTAGAACCGAAGTTTACGTTAATATGCTGGAAAATGTAATGCTTCCAGAGGTGAGAGTCCCTTATCCAGATCATTTTGTATTCCAACAAGATAACTGTTTAGTTCATAAGGTCAGAATTGCGCAGAGATGCTTCCAGGATAATGATATCGAAGTTTTGCCTTGGCCTGCAACAACCCCTGATGCTAATCCAATAGAGAACGTTTGGGGACTTGTCGCAAAGAAATTAGCAAGTTTTAATATCATTCCCAGGAATTCAGAACATCTAATGGAACTCATCGTAAGGGCATATAGGGAAGTTATTGCTGAAAATCCAAACTTATTTAAAAACTTAGCCAATTTATCGCCCAGAAGACTTCAAAACATCATTACAGCAAACGGTGCAATGACGCGCTATTAAAAATAAGTATTTTTTTATGTTTTCAATTTTGTATTTTTTTTTTTAATTTTATTTATTTCGTTAACTTGATCTGGACTTTTAATTGTTTTGAGATAGTAACTTTCGTCAAACCGGAGCCTTCCTTTCGAGGGACAGTTCCTTCTTCTTGAAATCGATGTATTATGGTTACTATCATAGACTTGCTACTTTCATAATTAGCTAGTCGAATAGACCAATTACTGCGTGTAGCTTTTGTTTAGTTAATAAAACATTTTTGCTTTTTTGAAATGTAGTTTTTATTTTTAGTGGCCTATGTTTTGCATTAGTAAAAAATCAAAAGTTTATATATGCAGTGTTGCACATAGGAATATATAAAAAATCGTATTTGCAGCTATCTTCTGCTGTACCAGTTTTATGTGGAGAGAATTAATTGTACTTCCCTGACTAGTGCCTGTGTATAATCTTTGAATTAATAATAATTATTTATTTTTATTTTATATACCTATAATACTTAACAATCTGAAACCGCATATTACTTGGAATTTGTATAAATTCGACTTAACAACTTGAAATTATTATCATTATTTCTTACCTTACAATTTGAAATAGTATAATTTCGAGTTTATAACCCAAGAATACTACAACTCCGATTTTTAGCATAGTATGGAGGTCAAAAAATACCTAAATATAAAACTTTGTCATGGTGTCTGTCTGTAAAAACTATTAGTGAAGTCTGTCAGATTCGAAGCTTTTCAGTTATCTAAGAAAAATAAAAACATACTTATAAAAACCCAACACCGTACTTAACTAAAAAGCCTGTTAACTCCTACCACTTCAGTGCCCTTTAGCCTATTGTGGCTGCCATTTTTATAACCAAATTGACAAGTAAAACATGGATTTTCTGTCAGTTTGGTGTCAATATGGCGCCGATCATAGGCCAAAGGATATTAAAACGAAAATGAGTTAACTGGCTTTTTAGTTGAGAACGGTGTTGTAAAAACTTAACTCGTGAACCGTAGCAGCTAGCGAAATTAGTCCAGTCATCAGAAAATTTTGGCTTGCAAAAGGTGGGGTAGCAGCGATTTTGACATGTTTAGATTGGGCCTCTAAAAAAATTTAAGTTTTCGACCTTGGGGGGGGGGGGTGAGCTCATTCCGTCATCTTGGATTTAGTGTGCATAAATTTGTTTTTCTTTTAAATAACACGAAAACTATAAACTAGGACAAAAAATCTTATTAGGAAGTTAAAGAGGATAAAATGTCCTACATCTTTGATGTACAAATTTTTTTTGTAGCTGTTAGCTCTAATGAGCTACAGCTTTACAAAGTCAGATTTTTTCTGCTTTTATTTCTCTTTAGTTTATCCTGATAAAAAAGCGATAAAACTTACGTATTTTACTAACATATATCGTATAATAATATACGTTTAATGTATAACAATTTAATATTATATATGATATATATTATAAGTATATTATATATAATAATAACTATATATAATAAACACTCATTTACACACCACCAAGAGGTAGAGTAAACGGCGCGTTTTTTTTTATTGTGATATCTCCAGTAGACCTAATCCACATATAACATATAAGGTAAAGCAACGAATATTGAATCTCATTATATGGATCTTCTACAATGTCTATTTTATTTTCATCTTCGCTTTCAATAGAAAAAAAGGTTCTAAAAACTTTAAAATAAACACAATTTTTTTTAAGAGTGGTAAAAATTTTGTTTTTCTCTGACCAACGATCGCCGAAGTTGTGTCACATCCAATAAATGCGTGCAAAAAGCAAATGAATTCTGCTAGATTTTTCTGCTTTAAGCTAATTGGTGAATACATTTTCTCTAATATATTTCCTTGCCCTAGCTTGAGAAGGAAGATGTTGTCTTGATATGGAGCCAATGCCGTTAGCAGAACTAAAAGATCAATATCTTCACCAGCAATAAACACAGAACCATGATCTGAGCAAAGCGTGGCGTATACCTGAGTGTAACGATTCAAGGAGAATGACTGCTGCTGACTGGCCTGATACTCCAGACGAGAGCAAATCTCAGCAGGGCATTATTCTTGACGACCAGGGCCATAATTCTTGAGCAGGGAACGACAAAAATTTGCGTCGAATGATTCCACGTCGAACGCATTTCGTACTCTTGAGCGGTGATCGCTCATTCCATTCTATCAAAAATTGGGTGTTCGCGCTCCCCGACTCCAAAGCCAGGGATCGTTCCCATTTCTCAGGAAAGCATGCGCGTAAAATGTATATTTTTCAATCGAACATTTCGAAGAGGTTTCAAGGAAAAGCATATTTTTTTTGGAGGGATGGGATCATTCCCCGGGATTGATCCCTTCTCTTGAGGATCGTTCCTTGTCTCGAGATTCAAGAATTAGGCCCCAGAAAGCTACATGGCCAACATGTGATGCGTTCATCATTTAAGACACGTGGAGAGTCTGCGTCTTGTTTGCTATCCAATTTTCTGGTTAATTTTATGATGAGATTCGATTTTCCCCTTCTAATGTGGAAGGCTTTGAAACTGCTGGCAGCTGCTGCTTCCGTGGTTTGCGTTTTTACGTCCGGAAATGAGTATTCTGGAGGGTCTATGTTATTATAATATGATATACTTATATGTTTAATTGGTATATTACGTTGCGTCGGTACGTAGGTATATAAAACTGTAATATTAGGTTACATAACATATATGTAACATATAACTCAAAAAAAAATAAACAAAGGTCATTTTTTTCAAAAAACGCAACTTTGTATATTTCATATGGTATGTATAAAAATAAAAGACCTGATTCCTATATTGGTTGGTGTTTGAAATGACCTAACAAAAATCAATCATCAAGCAAGCAAGTGCATTGCCCGCCCCGCTCTTATCTCCGTATCATACCACAGAAAGTAAACAAGCTATGCAATATTAGCTGATTCAGTTTTGAATGTAACGTCGCGTTGTGGTGCGGAGTATTAGTTTTTTTAGTGATTTTGTTATTGTAAAAAATAACATAAAACTATTAATTTCTTGGGATATTAGACATCGAGTTAGTGGATACGGTTTTTATGACGAAGCACAAAAACCCGCCGCAGAAGCTTACCGAATTTGTTCCTGTGTCCCCTTACATTAATAAAGCTATATATGTCATTTGACCTTTTTATTTAGTTGTGATAATATTCAGCGATTAGGGGTTTTTGTCGCTTTATATGTATCATACTTCAACGAATCATTTTCATACTTTTAGTGGTAAAGTCATGTCTTCGAAAAATATCCCCTAATTGAAACATTTTTGAAAACAGCGTAATCGTTTTTTTATATATTTTTGTATTACTTGCAGTCCCCTTAATAACCTGCCAAAAAAACCGCATAAAACCTCATAAAAAACACCTGAATTTTATCAGATTTTTTTAGAGTCTATAAGCTTTTGTGAGGCAAAATTTTAGATTTATAAAAGTTTGTAAGAATTTATGAGGTATGTGAATTTATATGGTGTGTTTTTATCTGATCCTATAATCAGTCAGGCTTATAAATGTTTATAAAATTTGATAAGTGCAGACATTTTTTTTAGATATTTTATGGTTTTATAAAAGCACGATTTTCTAAGAGATTTTATAATCCAACCGACACATCAACTTTTATGGGTTTCTATAATCATATTCTTTTTCTTTTCATATGTGTGTTTTTTATCTGATCCTATAATCAGTCAGGCTTATAAATGTTTATAAAATTTGGTAAGTGCACACATTTCTTTTTAACATATTTTATGGTTTTATAAAAGCAGGATTTTCTAAGAGATTTTATAATAAAACCGACACATCAACTTCACATCAACTTTTATAGGTTTTTATAATCACATTCTTTTTCTTTTCATATGTGTGTTTTTTATCTGATCCTATGATGCCGGCATTTTTTTTAACATATTTTATGGCTTTATAAAATGACGATTTTCTAAGAGATTTTATAATCAAACCGACATATCCACTTTTATGGGTTTCTATAATCACATCCTTTTTCTTTTATGATGTATTATGGGATTATATAAACCGACGTTTTTATAGTTTTCTGACAGATTTTATAGTCAAACTAACTCATAACATTTTATGGGTTTCTATGATTACACCCTTGTTTTTTTTATAATGTTTTAAGAGTTTTAAAAAAAACGTTTTTTCATGAGATTTTGGGATATTTTATGATCAGATCAAGACAGATTTCTATGAACATTTATAATTTTCTAGGAGTTGGTAAAAACAAATAAGTATCTAAATAGATTTTATAGTCAGAAAAACTTACAACATTTTATAGATTTTTATCTGACCACCCTGCCAAAAAAACCTCATTAAATCTCATAAAAAACACCTGATTTTTATCAATTTTTTCGACCACCTGAAAACTCAATCAAAAATTCATAATCCCTCTCCTTAAAAATCCCTGTATGCCAATTTTGATTGAAATCGAACAAACTAAATCTTTCTCCCCTCCACTTCCCTCGTTAGAGGTAGATGGGTACCTGAGAATACCATATTATTGTATTTTCACCGGAACTATAAACGCATACCAAATTCGAACACAATCGGATGTGGATAAGTCAGTTAAAATTGGTTAGCAAAACATGACCGAAAATCATCCATCTTGAATCCGCCATATTGAATTTTTAAAATCTGATCAAAAATTCGTATTCCTGATCCCCAAAAGCCCCCGAATACCAATTTTGGTTGAAATCGGATAAACTTAGGTCCATCTTGAATCCGCCATATTGAATTTTCAAAATCTGATTAGAAACTCGTTATCTTCATCCCCAAGTGCTCCGACACACCTAATTACAACGAAATCGGGCGTACTTCAACTGTACTCCCTTCCACCCCCTTCGAATAGGGGGAGCTGACAATTTCTTCACACTATATTCTTGTGTTCTTTAGCTGTACCCTCCTCCACCCCCTTCGAGTAGTGGGGAGCTGTCAATTTCATCACACTATATTCTTGTGTTGTCACCGCAACTATATAGGCATACCAAATTTGAAGCCGATCGGATGTCGGGAAGTTGGTCAAAATTAAGTTGCAAGATTCCACCCGAACAAACATATCTTGTTCGTTACATAGATAGATACATTGCAAGTTAAATAAAAGCTTGGAAAAAAATAGTTTTTGGCTTATGAAATCTCAAAGAAATCTATCAAAGTAACATCTCTCCCAGCTCCTGGCGATAAATAAGTATTTATACGAGAAAAATTTTCTATTAGATATGTAGATATTTTGCAAGCACAAGGAGTGTTATTGTATTATAGTGGTTTAGGTTGTCGTAGTTTATAGTTTAGGTTAGGTTATAGTTTAGTTTAACTATATTAAACTCTTACATTACTTCTACTACTACTACAACTGCTAAAGTTGAGCTGTAATTTTTTAATGTTACAGGTAGATCTTATAAAATCTCATAAAATCTTATAAACTTTTATAAGCCAAGTGGCTGATAAAATATGATGAAGTCCTATGCGGAATTTGTGTTTCACTTTCACTAATCAAAAATTTTAAAATATCATAAGTTTATATGAGCATAGATTATAAAAACTTATGATGTTTTATCTGTTATTTGCTATGATCTTTTATGAGGTTTTTTTGGCAGGGTACGCTCTAAAAGTTTCTGACATAAGTTGTGAAACACCCTGTATATATAATATCAATATTTTATATATATCACTGGTTAAGTATATAATATACTGAAATATGTAAAGTAGATATTATATTATTATATTAGTAAGTAAAAATGTATGCAAAACCTTAAAAAACCTCGACTTTTTTTTCAAAAATCTGGCTTTGTAAATCTGTAGCTCAATACAGCTAACAGCTACAAAAAAAAATGTACATCGACGTTGTAGGAAATTTTATCCTCTTTAACTTCCTAAACTTTACTTCTCGTCCTAAAGTTTACAGTTTTCTTGTTATTAAAAAAAACAAATTTATGCACACTTAATCCAAGATGGCGGAATTAGCTCACAAATTTTTTTTTAGGGGATCAATCTGAACAACATATGTCAAAATCCCTACTACCCCACCTTTTGCAGGCTAATAGTCTGTTTTAATCTCTAATGACTGGACTATTTTCACATACATTTTCAACAAAACAAAAATTTTATTATTTTAAAAGGTTTTATGGATTTCTTGGAATCAGTATTCACATACTAATTCGAAGTTGTAAATTCAGAAATACTAATTCCATGTTGTAAGCTCAAAATGATACTATTTTCAAGTTGTTAAGGATTATACTATTCCAATTGGTTATATGTTATTTACCTTGTGTGTAAATTTTAATAATTTCCAAATAAATGATGTTCAGTAGGTACCTAATTTCTGAATTATACTAATTTCAAATTGTTCACTTGGAATTATGTTTGTTTGCTATGTGGCCCATCTTTGCCGGCTTTGTACTTTTTTCCCATTTATTCTTAATTTCCTTTTGGGTGTTCAATGGTACATGGGGTCGATATAGATAAGCCTTTTTCTTGACTATGTAAATATTCCTATATTTTGGATAGGGTCGATAAACTGGCCACATTTCGGCCGCCAAAATCTTTCTCAATTTCCCAGTTGATTTTGAAATATTTGTAAACAAAAAATCGGTCCAAAACTAGACACTTTAAAAACATTAATATTGTGAATTTTAAAGATTTCAATGTTTCGTACCCGACCCCCATACAATCTAGCAGGTGAAAAAGATTTTAATCTATATACGAAAAAATGGGTTGACAGAAATAGATTGAACGATTTCTTAGTAGGTACAGCCAAAAAACTGCTGAAGTGGTCGAAAACCCGAGACGGTCGGATTACTTCGAATCTACCCTATTATTTCGCCAAAAACTTATGTAAATTAAAATTTTACAAAATATAAAGCTGGCTTTATACAGAAAAATAACATAACATAAAAGAAATAATAACAATTGGGAAATAATTTTATGGTGTGGTTTATACAAGAAAATATCAAAAAATAAGAAATAACGATACTATATTCACCAATAGGGGCAGACCTTAGCATCTTGTCATGGTTAGCTGGTTATTTTCACATAAAACAAAATTAGAAAGGTAAATAATGTTGGGCAACTTTTAATGTCTCATGTTATGTTATGTTATTATAAACGCCAACAGGGTTTTATTTTATGTCTTGTTTTATGTCTTATCTTATGGTACTTTTCTGTAGGTATAAACCCAACTTTATTCTTACCGAAATTCGTCGTAACTTTTTGACGAAACCACGGCTCTTAATTTGGCGTCGTTTCTAACCCAATAACGTTTGTCAGCTTCCAAATTATTATTCAGTTCTTTCATTAGATTGTCCATTTCTTCCTTTACTTTCGACATTTTGTTTGTATTTCAAAATTTTTTCACAAGTTGTTTTATCAATAGTTTGGCAGTTGTCATGGTGATGCTAGTATAGGCAGTTCAGTTAGTCCAATTTTTTTATGAGCGGACTGACGTCATTTTTCCCTCTGAAAACGTATTTCTTTGTTGTCAACAGTTCGCATGTCAAATAATTTTTTGTTGTCAATTTAAAGTAACAGTTGAAACAATCAACGACATTACTTTTTTTACATATTTATTATCGCTGTCTAAAACAATGTATCAAATAGAAATCCAAAAATATAACGTCAGTCCGCTCTACTATAGATATTTTATTTGCATTACTAATATTTGTGATTTTTTTGTGGCCGCCAGTTTTTAAATTGCCATAAATGTTGCCGTTGGATACAATAACATGATACAATTTATTGTCAAAGATCTTTTATAGAAGATATTTGATGAAACATTTGACAGTGTAATATACCATATTTTATAAAACATTTCTTTTATTTTATAAAATATTCATGGGCGTAGGGAGGGCGGGGCAGGGTGGGCCATGCCCCCCCCCCTTTGGGATTTGTAAATGAAATGCTTTTAAACAAATTAATATCTCACCGATAGAACAGAGGTACAGAACTTGAAAAATGTCTTCATTTAAAATAGAAAGAACAGTTTGCTCCTCCCCTGTGGAATATCCTGGATGCGCCCATGAAAATCTGGTATATTATACTGTAAAATGTTTCATGAAACATATTTTACAAAAAAATCTTTGATAAATAAATTTTATAGTGTACTACCGGCCTCAGCCTTAACTACATATATTCAAGAAAAAAATATATAAACTTTGAACTATATATTTTTCTGATAGGCAGACCCCTGCCTAGCTTTAATCGTTCTTTAATTAAATATAAAAATTAATAAGTTTGATGTAGATCTTTTTTGGGCTCAGTCTTAAAAAGACGCTTGGAATGCATTTAAACTGCTTGCCAAACATTTTTTCGGGAACACTAGAGCAGAAAACTATAAAGACTTGGTTGCCCAACTTTTTTTGTGTTACCAAAACCTAGGATGTATAAGATGTCGTTAAAATTTAATTTTTTGGATTCTTATCTGGATTACTTTCCGGAAAATTGTGGTGCTGTAAGTGACGAGCACCGTGAGAGGTTTCACCAACTGTGAGATGTTATCCGACTACTGCTGGACTATTACGAGAAATGCCCCAGAGGCTATACTTTCAAAAGGCAGGCTAAGAAGTGCAAAATGAGTGTCTTAACTCTAGATTCAATAATAAAAACGTGTTATTTAATTGGTTTTATTAAATGAAAAATATATGGTTGTATGCCTATACACGGGGGTCCTGAACGAGCTATAGGCTGCAAAAAAATGGTACCAAAATATGATTGCAGATTTTATTATGATTAAGGACCCACCCGTGATCCTAAAACAAGATATTTTAAAATTCCACCTGATCCTTTTTTGAAATTTTGCACACTTTTCTATTATATTAAGAAATAATACCGGTTAAGGCTTAAAAATTGCTAAACCGTCTACAAATATTTTTTTTAAGTAGTTTAAGGACACAGAACAAATTTAACTTATACAGTAACCTATCGATTTTTTTAGGTTCTTTAAAAAATATCAATAAAAAAATTTGTCTACAAAAATAATAACGGTTTATATTATATATTGTGTAACTTTTTTTTTCCTGCTAACGCATAAAATAGATGGATTACACTTTAGTTATTAAAGGAGGCAGTGACTTTAGCAATAGGATCAAAAATCAAAGTGCGCCATGGATGCGTTTACCCATAATCCTTTTTTTATTCTTTTGAGAATTTTCAGTAATTTTAATTTATAAAGTTTGTTGTAAAAGTATAACCAATCATAAAAAAAAATAATGAAAACAGAAGAAAAGTTTGCGCGGGTTGTGGTAAAAAAATTTAAATTTGGAAAATTAAAACCAGAATTATTTAAAATAACTTTACAGGTTAGAAAAATTACTACAAGCCTTTTCGAATCTAAATTTTAATACAAATAATATAAAATTTCCTACATCTCTATGAGATGGTGATCGGGAGCGAGAATCTTGAAATGAAAAAAATCACATTCACAGTCTTGATCCGTTTAAAATCTTGTATTTCTAGTAACATTCATTGCTTCAAAATCTGGCATCGGCAGCAATTTGCAAATAAAGTAGTAGTTTTAACAACTAGTGGCTAAAATAGTGCTTTTTTACAAGCGTTGGTTTAAATAACGAGCTCAGCGAGGTATTTAAAAAAGAGAGTAAAAAAAAGCACAGTTTAGCCGCGAGTTGTTAACACAAAAAAATCATCAACACAAAAATCCAAGAAAAAGAGGAAAATACTTTTAAAAATCTCGAACGAAGAACACTTCTCGCAACACACCATCTTGTAGTAAATAGCGCATTTCTACATGTGCTACATACAGATGTAGGAAATTTTATATTATTTGTGTCAAAGTTTGGATTTGAAAAGGTCTATAGTAATTTTTCTAACTTTCAAATTTATTTTTTTCACCACAACCCGCGCATTTTTGGCTTTCATTTTTACTTAAACTTTTACAACAAACTTTATAAATTAAACAACGTACCTACTAAACATTCTCAAAACAAAAAAAGGATTATGGGTAAACGCATCCATGGCGCACTTTGATAATATTTTTTAAAGAAACTTAAAAAAATCCATAGGTTAGTTTATAAGTTAAATATGTTTTCGTGTCCTTAAACTACTTAAAAAAATATATTATGTAGACAGTTTAGTAATTTTTAAGCCTTAACCGATATTATTTTTTAATACAATAGAAAAGTGTGCAAAATTTCAAAAAAGGATCAGGTGGAATTTTAAAATATTTTGTTTTAGGATCATGGAAGAGTTCTTAATCATAATCTGCAATCAGATTTTGGTACCATTTTTTTGCAAACCTATAGTTAGCCAACTTAAATCTTTAATTGGTATTTTTTCGTTACTTGGGTGTAGTTAAAACCAAAAAAATAGCTTTTCCTCGGGAAACGAAAAAAAACTTGGAATTAGTTCCCTAGTGTAATACTACGGTACCACGAAAATTGCTGTCGATAGTCTAACGGAATTGACAGATTCAGCATAAACGCCTCCACACACTTTTTGTCGTGGTAACAATTTTTTTTACCTATTTTTTTTACCTATTTTTTTTTCAAGGGTATCGAGGGAAAATCTTGCATAAGACGCCGTCTAATCCACTCCCCGACAGAGTCTCATCCCTCTGTCAGGACAGCCCGGGTAGTGTCGGATTCTTACCGACTAAAACCCCTTGATTGCTGAAAAGCGGCTGTATTACGTACAATCCTTGTCAAATTAAAGTAAATATTATAAAGTTGAGGAAAATTCATATTATACATCATAAAAAATTTAAACTAAACTTAGTAATTTAGAACGTGGTGATTTTTGTTACCTATTGTCATTATCCGAGTTTTCAGAACTGGAATCATTCTTGAATGAAATAATTATTGTATTAATCGGTGGTGGAACGTGATATTGATTTTCTTTTTAATAACATGGTTGTTTTTTCCATAGTTTTCGCCTATTTGGCCAATCACATTTCTAGTAGTAATTAAAAGCAAGTCACTATAATTTGTGGTGTATTATTGTCCCTTCATATTTGTTTCTTCGTTGTGGCCCAAACCATTTCGATCGGATTAAAAAAAAAGGGTGTGGCCGTATTGCTCCAAGAGATTAATTAACAACTTATTTCTTAGTTAGTAATCATTTATTTTGCTCAAAGAAACTAATACATCTTGTAAAATACAATTTTTGTCAAAAAATTACATACAAAATACATAATATTATACATACTTATTATTTAAATGTAAAAAATTGATAAATACCAATATGTCAAGATCTCTTAAGTTCCTCACTTAATCTAAAAGTACATAGCTTATAATACAAAGTAAGTCACGTTAAAGAAAAATAATTCAAGACACCTTTATATACAACAGACATAGAATACAGACACTTACATACATATAAACAGGTAAAGTAATTAAAATTAATTTTGTATTTTTATAAAAAGAGTTTAGATTTAAAAATATTTATTCTTTGGCAGTCTTTAATTTCATTTGGTAGGTTGTTGAACATATTTAAACCTTTGTAAAAGATAGAGTTCTGCGTTGAAGTCTTAGTATATCGCTTATTCTACTTCCTCCAGTAAGTAAATTGGAGCATTCTTAGTTTTTAGTTTATAAATAAAAATAAGTGCTTGGAAATCAAAAAATTCTTTAACTGGCAACCAATCGAGTTCCTTCAGCATATCTCTTATAGGAGTTCTCTTCGGACAACGCAGAATACATCTCATTACCTTATTTTGCAATTTTTCCAACCTAGATGTTTCATTCTTATGTAGTAAGAAAAGAATGGTTGCACAATATATAAAATGTGGTAATACTAGCGAATTGAACAGGATTTTTTTTGTGTATTTGTTTAAAAAGTTGCATGTTCTATAAAAATCTGAGAGTTTAAAACTAATTGTATTAATAATATATTCTGCGTGATCCTTAAAGCTCAAGTGCTCGTCTATTATGACGCCAAGGTATTTAAAAGTCCTTACTCTATCAATTTGGTCATTCCCAATTTTAGCACATACATTTTCTTCTTCAAAGCTTTTTTGGTATTTAACTTTACCAATTAACATAAATTTTGTTTTCTTTATATTTATTTTAAGTTTATTTATATTACACCGCTTATGAATGTGTTCCAGATCACTGTTTATTACATCCATTTTTTTCTCAGAAAAAAACAACAATCCATCATCAGCGAATAAGTGAATAACGCATTGTAAAACTACTTCTGTTATATCATTGATGTAGATTAAAAAAAGAATTGGTACTAATACGCTTCCCTGTGGGACGCCGTGATGGTTTTGTACTTTATCGGAAACTACCCCGTTAACTTTTGCTTTTTGCCACCTATCTATCTATCTATCTATATTTTTAAGCTTTTTTATCATTCTAGGTCTACTAATTGTTTCAAATGCTCGCTTTAAGTCTATGAAAACTGCTAAAGTGACCTTGTCTTGTTCAAAACTATCTTTCCATTATTAAGGACACACTGTAAAGCGTTTTCGCAACTATGTTGAGGTACTGGTACAATAGTCGATATTTTTAACTCCATAGGTATGTAAGATTGTTCGATACAAATGTTTACTATATGTATTATTGGTTGCCATATCCCATCAAAACATTTTTTAAAGATTTTGGCTGTAACCTCCTCAGGGCTGCCCTTATTTTTTAAAGAAAAAACTATCTTTTTAAGCTTGCATTTCTAACCCTTTAGTTTCCTGCAACTTAATCATGTCACCTTTTCTTGTGTTGCTTTTTGGTATTTTTGTCTTTTGGCGCGAATGTCAAGGCCGATTTTGCGGAATATTTGGTATAAGTTGTTCCTCAATCCATTTTTCAAACAATTCTGCTGTTATGTCTTCGTGATAGTCTGAAGAAGATTGTTTAATATTTTTTGCAGATAGCAGCAGCGCATTAGGAACAAAACTCAATTTCACTTCCATCATGTAAAATGATTACTAGTTTTCCCCGAGAACTCGGACCACTTAACGTACACTTTTTGCAGTTATCAACCCAACCGTACTGCACAACATGGTGCGTGTCATACCACGTCTCATCAGATATATAATATTTCTTTTTTCTTGTCGATATTTTTTAATAGTCCGCAAGTACTCCGAGCGCTGTGAAACAATTCCGTTTGTCTAGTTTGTTTATGATGAAAACCGCACTGGATTAACGCTTCGCGTAATGTCTGTAAAGATTTGTATTTTTCGCTATAATATCCATAAACAATTTGTCTAATAAAATCCTGATCACCAGCATCAAGCTTCTTGAGGATTTGGCCAGCTCTAATAATTCTGTAAACCCTGGTCCGACTAATTTTTGTCAGTTCACAAATTCTATTTATAACTTGATTACCTGAAGTGATTTTTTATTATATAGGGCAGAGCCATTTTACAAAAAAAATAAATACAAAAAGTATATAGAGTAAGATTAGCCTAATATACATTTAAAATATAATATAACAATAATAATACTTAACAAGGTACACATGGTAGAATATAATAGCTATATAATATAATAATATAAGTATATCAGTCTATTATATTTTTTATTTTAGATTTAAAGCAACTTAACGTGCTACTTGAAAATGGATCGTTGTTATTATTATTTAGACATCTTAGGGTTCTCGTAAGAGGAGAGTAAAAGCCATAGCCTGATGGAACGGAATCCGAAACATCGGAGAATCAGCCCTTCTTTGATTTGTATTAAAGGGAATTTCTTGCAGAATAATTGGACAATATAACAAAATTGTCGTCGCCTTTTTTAGGGTGGTGATATTAAACTGTTGAATAATTAAATTGTAACGTTATTTAAATAAAGTTTTTATTGTAATGTTAATGTTCACCCTGTGTGCCAGAGATCTTAAAAAAGTTCTCTGCACAGACTCAATGCTATCAATATGGTACGAGTAATATGGGATCCATATCACTGATGCATACTCAAGCAAAAAGCGAACAAGAAATTCATAAAGTAATTTGAAGCAGTAAGGTGATAGATTTACACTATTTCGCGATATAAAGCCCAAGCTCTGCTTTTCTCTATTAACAATGTTTTCAATGTGTGGCACAAATGAAAGTTTACTATCGAACAAAACGCCCAAATCTCTCACAGTTTCTGCCGATGTAAGTATGTTATTATTGATTGTATACTTCTTATGAACAATTTTATTAGAGCAACAAAATGTGATGGTTTGACATTTTTTAACATTAACATCAAGGCTATTTTGACTATAACTCTGGAGCAACTCTGTATCAAGATTAGATTCAATAATTTTGTAAACAATGACATCACTTAAATCCCTAATAAATAGATTAAAAAATGTGGGACCTATATGTGAACCTTGACGCACACCTGAATAAACCTTAATGCTATTAGATATATAATTATTGATTCTAACTAATTGCGTTCGTCTAGATAAAAAACTGTGAGAAAATCTGACCAAGATCTCACCAAGCCCCATTGCTTCAAATTGTTTGACCAAATGACTATGACTGACTCTATCAAAAGCCTTCGAGAAGTCCGTATAGATACTGCCTACCTGTTTAGACCCCTCAAAGGCTTGCAGCAGTTGGTATTGATAAGTCAGCAAAGGTATCTTTTTGTCTGAAAAAGGTAGAATTCCGAAAGGTCTTTTGAAAAGAATGTCTATTTATCAGCTTATTTATTAAGCCTTCGTCGTAACCGTTTTCGCCAGCTATATTCCAAATCCTATTCTTTTCTGCTTCAAATATTTCTTTGTTTAAGGGGAAATTTACTAATCTATATAACATATAGATTAGTAAATTTCTCTTTAAATTAGTAAATTTCCCCTTAAATTAGTAAATTTCCCCTTAAACAAAGAAAGATTTGAAGCAGAAAAGAATAGGATTGGGAATATAGCTGGCGAAAACGGTTACGACGAAGGCTTAATAAATAAGCTGATAAATAGACATTCTTTTCAAAAGACCTTTCGGAATTCTACCTTTTTCAGACAAAAAGATACCTGCGACTCAAAATTTGTATCAATTCCTAATAATCCTAATTATACGAAAGGATTACACAAAGTATTTAATAACACCGGTCTTAAATTAGTATATCAATCCGGTAACACAATAAGAAGCTTACTAGGAAATCCCAAGGATAAAACTACAGTTCTAGAAAAAAGTGGAATTTACGAAATTAGTGGCATGGATTGTGACAAAAAATATGTTGGCCAAACGAGACGCTCTATTCAAACACGTTTTAAAGAACATTTAGCACACTTAAAATACGGAAGAACAGAAAAGTCAAGTGTGGCCGAGCATGCTTTTGAAAACAATCATAGATTCACATTAGATAACCTAAAACTTCTAAAAAGTGTACCAAACAAAAGACTTTTGAATGCATATGAAAGTATGGAAATCATTAAATCCAGAAATAGTTTAAATAAAGATAGAGGACCCATACCGTTTAGTACATTTTATTCTTTGGTTGAGGGGAGATAGGATTAAAAATCGTAATCAATCACAAATTATTAGTCTTATCTCCGCCCACTAAAGGATTGTATATAAGATAGAGCGTAGATTAATTTAGTTCATTGTTTATCGTCTCCTGATGATGCTAACGTTGTTAGCGAAACGCGCGTCGAGTGCAAAAAAGTGTAGTTTTGGTTTGTGGAAAACAATCATAATTTTGTTTTAGTGCAACCAAAGGTTCCAAATTCCCAACATATCTGTTAGTGATGTACCAATACAGTTTATATAAAGGTTATAATTAAATTGATAGTTTGGGATTTCCCCATCAGGTTTTTTATAAGTTGATGCGAAATGTTTAGCAAACAAGTTCACAATATCTTGTCCATTTTCAGTAACTTCATTTTTGGAAAAATGCATGTGTTATATATATATATATTTGCAAATTCGGGAGATTCCACTTCCACAGACTCTTCAACAAGGCTCACCGCGGGCTCCTCAACAACCTGAAAGTCTGAAATTAATTCTGTGGTTCCGACTTCAATTGTCTATATTTTATTTATACACGACGTTTCGATCAGAGATTATACTTATATAAATAATATATAAACAATGGAAGTCCGAAACACAGAGTTAATTTTCAGCGAAATTTTTGCGAAATTCTATAATTTTAGAGTAACGGTGTAAAACGAGGTGTGCCAATTGACATTGGAAGCACTAAACGAGTTTGTACAGGTCCTTAATGGGGCAGTGCCTAGTATAGTTATTCGGTCTAGTTCAACTTCCCCATAGGGTTATATCGCCCATGTTTGGTCGCCAGAGCCTCGTCTGTGTTAGACAGGGAGTACGAGAAGGTGAGGTTTTATTATTATTTATTTATTATTAAACATGCTTTATTGTCCAAGTAAAAAAATTGTACAATACAATTATTCCTTGTTGACAAAGCTTACTTAAAAAACTAATAGAAATGGACTTAAACTAGATAAGCTAAGCACTGTCAAAATAGTATATAATAGTAAGTCAATTTAAAATAGGTAGGTACTTAAGTATTTTTATAGTCAGGTACTTGCAGGCATGTGAAATAGGAATAAATAACTAGGTATTAATAACACTATTTCTAATTTAATGTTTACCATCATAGACAAGCAGCATAGTGTAATAAAAAAGAAAATAGGTCAAATATAAAACATTCAATAAAACCATAAGTAGCAATAATTATCTAATATTATCACTAAAAATATGTTTTTTTTAATGGTTACTAAAATCACAACCAAGAGGTTGGCATTGGGCTATGAGAGGCTACATGTATTCGCATCATATTGATGGTCCTATGCTTGCTGCGAGCACGGTCTCCAACTGGTTTGATCAGATTTAAAGGCTACTTTATATTCGCATCACTATCTCTTACTCCCCAATATACAGGCTGTTCCGTTTAAAACTTCCCACTCAACATTCACGTATTTAGAGTCTGATTTTAAAGCAATCCTCGGACACGTCAATTTTTTATTCGAGGGAGACTTGCACGCGCCCCCTTCTAAGGTGTAAAAATTTTGAATATCTCTTGATTCGTTTTTAACACGCCATAACTGACGCTCCCATGTTTAACGTGATCGCTGACCTGTGAGATTTTATCTTACATACTGCCCATTGCAAAATAGTCAAAAATATAGAAAAATATATTTTTAACCAAAGCAAAACAGAAACATTCAAATGATTATATATCAACATCATTGTTTTGTACAATGCATTCGCAGCAAATAAAAACCATACTTTTTGTATGTTCCTTGCAAATAGATTTGTTACAGTCGCTACAACAGTGCTGCGTATAACGATTTTTTCTAGCTGAACAGTATGCACATTTTGGTTTTCTCGTTTCTGCTGCTTCACGCTGTACTTCCACATTTGTTTTGACGCATACTATTATTTTAATTTTTTGACGAATCACATAAGGCAACGTGGGTATGGAGGCTCGTCGTCGAGTCAAATGCGGAAATGCAAGTTTCTTGTCTAGTTCGGTAATATACGCTCTTCGGCTTATCATATTGCCGGTATTAGCTTATATAATCTGACTATTGACAGTTGCAACATTGAGGAGACTGCAAAATATGGTAAACGGCCACCGGTTGATTATTCTGTTTACTGAGTATTCTGTTTTTAGACGATCTACAACGTCAACCCCTCCTTTGGTGCTATTATAAAATGTTATAATATCAGGTTTATATTGTTCTCCAGAAGATGGATCTATGGAATCATCATCGTGGAAGGTTGACAAAATCAAAACGTTCTTATTCTTCTTTGGAACGGACAATAAAACGCAATTGTTTTGATTTTCTTTATCCCCAAACAAGAACAGTGAACTATTTATTTTTCGGAACTTCACGTCCAAGAATTCAGCTGGTATTTCTCTCTTGTTTTTGCGAAGGGTGCCTACTACAGTTAATTTGTGGTTAAGAAATAAATCATTGGCAAGATCAACTGACGTAAAGTAGTTATCCATCGTTATATTTCTTCCCGAATTATCTATTGGGGATATAAGCCGTTTTACTACACTTTTCGCATCATTTGGAAGTTGAAATGGCCCATTTGGCTGTTTTCCTGCATGAACCTCCATATTTGCAATATAAAACATTCTAGCATCCACCAACGTCTGTATCTTGATCCCGTATTTTGCAGGCTTATTTGCTATGTACTGCCTAAATTTACACCTACCACGAAATCCATCAAGCATTTCGTCAATCGTTACGTATTCCCCAATTGTGTAGCATTCTTTACATTTTTGCACAAATTCTTCAAATATTTTTAGAATTGGAGCTAAATTATCCTCTTGTATCCTTTCTTGCCTTGTGTCACTATCATCAAATCGAATTGCTTGCAAAAGTGGGTGGAAGCGTATTTTCGACATAGTAGCAGAGACAAAATCAGGTGCAGTTCCATCAGTGTACCATAGCTCATCAGTATTCAAATGCTGAGCCTTCACACCAGCGAGATAAAGTAGTCCTATGAAGGCGCTGATTTCCAAAAAATCTGTAGGTGGACAATTTTGATATCTTTGATAGGACTCTCTCATTTTTTGGAGTTTTTGGTTTGTGCAGTCGACAACATGGGAAATAGTTTCATGTGGAAAAAAGAGCTTCCAACACTCCAGCACACGTTTGCAGTTTTTGGCAACGTTTTTGACTCCCGGCAATTTTGTAATGATATTTTGACGAAGAGTCTTACCCTTGATTGAAATTTTATGTCGAAACCAAACAGTTTTCTTGTCTTTTCCCAGAACTGTCGGCACATTGGCTCAGTTGCTTGAGGCTGTGCTTACGTGAGATGGTGGTGAGCTTCGAATTTGAACTTCACTCGTTTCCTCAGTTTCACTTGCATGTCAATCATTTCCTGATTTTCACTCTGAACACTACTTTCTGAATCCGAAATTTGTTCAATGTCTGGTTCACTATCAATTTCTTCGTACCACTGTAATAATTTCTGTTCAGTTTTGTATCCATGATAGAGTAAACAACGAAAACTGTAAATACCTAATGCTAGTAAAATACACGACAAAACACAAACGCGATTACTGACTCGTATAGATTTCTTCTCACACAGTGACGATCGTCAATACTAAATTCGTTCTGAGCGTTCCACGCCAAGCTAGTCTGCAACTAGCGCAAGTAAAACACGTGGTAAGGGGCGAAAAATGCATTTATGAAAGTACACTATTGCCGGTTTGCCAATAAAGAAATTATAAGGAAAAATAAAAAAAATGTGAGATTATTTCTCACATGGTCAGTGATCGCGGGTTAAGATGTTCACTTTCAAAATAAGCCCAAATTGTAAAAGATGGTTTAAATTCGACGAGATTGGTGGATTTCTAAGGGAGATAGAGAAAAACTAATATACGTGTTATGAATTATAACAAATGAATAAAAATATGCGTTTTACAATTTGGCCTCTAACTTTTTTATTAAATTAATCTCTTTTTTGTGTAAGTTGCTTTTTTATAGATAGTTTAAATTAGAATTTATTGGTCAAGCTGGATTTTATTCGTAATGTTTAGTTTTTGAGATATAACACTAAGTTGGTATTTGTGTGGCAAATAAATTCTACTTTAAATTATAAAAAAAAGCTTTACAGCAAAAACAAATTTTCATTAAATCACTAAATAGCATATTTTTCAAAAAACCCTCGTAGCTCAAAAACACCAATTTTCAACTAGTTTGTCGCTGTCTTTCTTAGAAACATCCAAAATAACCCAAACTCCTCGAATTTGGATCACCCTGTACAGGTAAATTTCACCCCACGTAGGAATGTACCCTAGAAGATAAAATTATAAAAATGTACTATTAACAAAGTCGACGTGTACCGGAATTTCTCAAAAAAGAAAAATATTTTGTAAAAAAAATCGCATTAGTCCATGCAAGTGTAAAAGTGGATATCTCAAAAAAATAAATTTAATAACACATATAACTATCATTAATTTTAAAATCTTTGTGGAGCGACTTAAAAACTTGGATTTCGTGTATTACTTTCAACATCGAACTATGACTGTCATACTAATTTTTCGGATCATATTGGCACATCAAAATGCCTGTTACAATTTTTGTCTTTAATAAAACTCGTAATGAAAACCTCTGGACACTCCCTCGACTTATATATTTGCCTTGGTCTCAGTCCACCTGCTTGTTTCGCTCGCGTCCAACCTACTGTGTAAAAATTAAATACTTTGAACGTCATTTATTTGCCATTACATTACAAAAAAAACCTCTTTTTGGTTTTGAATTATTTGTTGAGTTTTAGCTTGCTTTTAGACTATATTTTACCAAAAATATGTTTGTCATTGTGTATAATTTGTACAAGGTATTGAGAGTTAAGTTATACGTAAAAACACTACATTTTTGTTAAATTTAATTTTTAATAAATAAATTAAAACAAATATAGTACCTTACCTACATTATAATCTACTATCTAATAGTCACCCCCAAGTTGTCAGTGGCTGATTTTTCAATTTCTTTGTGCACCTTGTTCACTTCCTCCTGTGTTAAGGTCTTTTCCATGTGTCTATAAGTAATTCTGTAGCAGTGGCTTGTAATTTTCTTCTTTGGGTGGGTAAAGTTGTCTATAAGTTCAACCTACCAATGAGGAAAAAACCAAACGTTGATATCTATTAGAAAATAGGACGAGTTTAATTTATTGGAATTATACTTAAATCGCGTGCGAATTTTCTTTTACCGATATACGCTTTTTCACGAAAGAGCACGAAATTTTTTAAAAGGGGACGAAATTAGCACATAAAAAGCACATAATTCTGGTATTATTAAAATTTGGATTTCGTGAGGTGGGCTCGCTAGGTTTATGGAGATCAATTACCCCCAATATTTTTAGTGCATCGTGTTTTCTTCACAAATTCGTTTGTGTTCATATTTTACGAAAATTTCCCGAAAATATAAAAACAAACTCTTGGAATTATAGAGAACACGTTTATAAAGCCTTATCGGTAATTTTGAAACATTTATTTTCTTTATACGGGCCTCTTAAAGGGCTTTTATAAAGAGTGTCCCAAAAGTTCGAGTCCACTAATATCTCCAGAACCAAAAGAGACAGAGAAGTCAAATTTCACATAATTAGATGGTTTACAAAAAGTATCTTTTCGGATGCTAATTGTGTCGCCATTCAGAGTTAGGGCGGAGAGTACTTTTTTTAAAGATACCCTGTATATTTTTTAAAATTTAAAAAGAGCTTTCCATTCTGTTTCCAAAAATACCTAATATTTTACCTTTTTCTCTAACGGTTTTGAAATAAAATGGGAAAATCATCTCCATAAGACCAATGAGTTAACCAAGAAAACAGATATTCGGTGATTCTTTGTCTAAATCCTTGCTTTTATTTAAAAGTTTTTGTAATTTTATTTAAAAACCGATAGAGAAAAAGGTAAAATATTAGGTATTTTTAGGACACCCTGACACCACTAAAACCGTTTTAAGCACTAAATCGAGTTTATTTTAAAGCGATTTAAGAAAGTGGTTTATCGCTGTAAAAACCATTTTAGGATCGTTATAAACACTTTAAAAATGCTTTAGCGCATTTCTATATATTTAATGACGTTTAATGAAGGACGTATAAACACTCGGAAAAAGCTAATGTAAATAGGATTCTTCATAATTTGTACCTTTTAGGTGCGTATAAACGTAGTAACTTATAAACTAGAGTTCCGAACTTCCATTGTCTTTATTTTTTACTTTCTCACAACGTTTCGAATTTTTATGTACCTGCAATCGTCAGGTGAATAGTAACAATTAAAACTACCCAATCTTATATACTAGCATGTGTAAAACTAATTTGTGTTCACTGAACTATGAAGTTTACACTTGGTTGGTTCCGCTGTTTCGCAGTTGAAATCTGTTACCTCCAAAAAGTATGGGTTTTTAAATATCCTTTATGGTGACGCTTTATTAAGAAAATACATTCTGGATCCTCTGTATGAATGATGTTTCTTTCAACTTCCACTTGAATAGATCTCTCCCAATAAGTATAATTTTTCAACTTTTCCATGATAATGGATATTTTTCGGCCGCTTGGAAAACTGCTTTTATAACTCCCGTCTTTAAAGGTGGAGACTAGAGCGATATAACGAATTATCGCCCTATTTCCGGGCTTGATACTATCGCCAAGGTTTTTGAATCGATTATGGCCGATGACCTTAAATGAACTTAAACTCGCTTTTAAAAATATCAGAAACGCAACATGGATTTATGTCATCTCGTTCTTGTCAAATAAATCTTAGTTTATATGCCGACCATTTGGCCAAAGCTGTTAAAAGAAATAGGCAGGTGGATTGTATCTACTTTGATTTTAAAAAGGCTTTTGACAGAGTAAATCATAAAATATTGGAAAATAAGTTAACCTGTTATGGAGTCGGGAATCCTTTTCGCTCTTGTCTGTAGTCATACATGACTAAACGCACCCAAAACGTTAAAATTAATGATATAGTTTAATGCTCCTTAGATGTTCCTTCAGGAGTACCGCAAGGGTCTCATCTAGGACCATATCTCATATTCATAGATGATATCAAATTTGTATTAAAGAAGTGTAACTAACTAAGTTTTGCAGATGATAAAAAAACCTACAAAAATGTTGAGACATTAAGCGACTGCATAGCCCTGCAGAATGATATCAATAGCTTGGTTGATTGGTGCGAGCTAAATAAGCTAGAATTAAATATCAGTAAATGTAAAGTTATTACTTTTTCTAGGCAGCACAATCCAATTCATTTTAGATATCACATGGCGGTAGGGAAATAACAAGAGTGAATGTTATACGAGATCTGGGAGTCATCTTTGATCACAAATTATCTTTTAATGATCACATACATGATATAGTGAGTAAAGCATATAAAATGCTGGGATTTGTGATCAGACAGTGTTATGAATTTTCGGATGTTGAAGCCATTAAATGTCTGTATTATGGTCTTGTACGAAGTCACTTAGAGTATTGCTGCGTAATTTGGTAAATTGAAAAAAATTAGCGTATTAGTAAAACCCAACTGTCCTATCAACAAAGACTAAACATGTTGGGGTTGGAAAGTTTAGATTCAAGAAGGAAAATGCTCTCGTTATCCTTTGTACAAAAGATTCTTACAAACAACATTGATTGCTACTCGCTGTTAGGTTCATTTAGTTTTAATGTTCCTTCTCAAAACACTAGAAAATGTTTTATGTTAATAGATGTTATACTAATATAGGTCTAAATTGTGTGAGTAATCGTCTAATGTCCTTATTTAACAAATGCATTACTCAAGATATTGAATTAGGTTGCAAACCAAACACCTTTAAGTTCAAATTTAAAAAAATTGTTACTAATTAAGTAATTGTAATTATCATTTTATAAGATGATCTTTTGTGTAAAAGTTTAAAAAAACGTGTGTACTAAATTATTTAGCTTTAGGTTGTAGGTACTACTTGGGAATAACATCACCTGTAATGTACCATAAATAAATAAATAAATGATGTTGCTTTTTCCAGCAACGTTGAGCTATTTTCGATCCAGTTGTGTCCCCTTTTCGAGTTTTGCGTTTGTTTTTTGTAAGGCGAACTTCCATTCCAGCTGGTTTCTCCGATGTAGACATCCCCACACTCGCATTGCACCTGGGGCCTAATTCTTGAATCTCAAGAAAAGGAATGATCCCTGAAGAGTAGGGATCAATCCCGGGAACTGATCCCATCCCCCGAAAAAAAAATGCTTTTTCTTAAAACCTCTTCGAAATTTTAGATTAAAAAATATACATTTTACGCGCATGCTTGCCAAAGAAATGGGACTGATCCCTAGCTTTGGAGTCGGCGAGCGCGATCACCCAATTTTTGATAGAATGGAATAAGCGATCACAACTCAAGAATACGAACTGCATTCGACACAAATCTATGTCGTTCCCTGCTCAAGAATTAGGGCCCTGGTAGATGCATTTCTGGGTGTCGTGGTGTTGTGGTTTAGTTTTTGATATTTGACTTTGACTACAGCAATAAAATGTCAATTGAAAAAACTAAACCACAACGCCACGACAGCAAAAACTGCATCTTCCAGGTACAATGCGAGTGAGGGATATCTATATCGGAAAAACCAGCTGACCCATGGAAGTTCGCCTTCGAAACTCGACAAAGTAAAAAATAAAGACAATAGAAGTTAGAGACTCTAGTTTACTCTCAAATTTGTGGAATTGTTCCCCTTGGGACGATTTTAAGATGTAAAGCGTCCAAAAAGACAAGTTTTCCTTATTTTTTCCTATTCTTTCATTCAGTTTAAATTAAGTTTTTTCGCATGCATTCTAAAAATTTTGTATTGTCCCGAAGATTTTGTATATAACAAACAACAACAAAAACAAAAAAATTTGTTTCGTGTTGGGTTTTTTCTAGCTACATTTTTAAACACGCGAACAAAGTCGCGTGCAATTGAATAGCTAGTTTTAAATAGTTTTTTTAAAAATGTTTTTAAACTTTCATAATGGTAAACTGAAGGAGTTATATTTCAGAAACAAAACAAGCCTAAGGCAGGTATTTAACAAAGAATTATTTTCATATCAGTCCAGGTTTGAAAAATTTTTACACTAAATTTTAAAAAATTTAAAAAAAGTTTTACCAACCTGCTCCACAATTTCACCTCCAACGTTCCTCACTAAATCATAAAAATCATTACTGCTAAATTCTTTGTCTTTCGGCAACCAAAAGCTGATGTCATTACAACACTGCGGATATTGACTCACTGCCTTGTAAATTATATTCTTGTTGATGTCGTACGTTTTGAACTGGTTTAGAAACCCTGTGTCCTCAGACCAAAATATTCTTATGTCGGGAACTTTGTACAGGCACATTGCTATCCTTTCTAAACCTACAAGAAAAAAATCACAGAAATAGGGTTCCAAAAAAAAGATCGGTTTCTGAATTACTGAAAACATTTTTTCCTACTACTTCAGTCTCTTTTGGCTTTAGTTGCAGAGGTAAAGAGGCGGCCTGTAGACCTGATAATTCGGCCGCTTCATGGGCCCCCCTTTATACTATACCCCGTTTCACACCCCTATTCTCCTACGCTTGCTGCGTGCCCCGTCTTCTTTATGTTGGCCTATCTTAGTAAGTGCAGCACACCCTCCTCTATCCTGGGAAAGCTTTTTTTTAAAACATGTTTTTATTAAACCAAGAAACTGTACAGTTTATATAGGTTTATCCTATAATTAAATTTATAAAATTTGAATATAATATTAAATCTAATGTTTATACAAAATACTCAATATTGGTATCACAAAAGGAGAGAGCAATTAAACTAAGCACCAAGAAGATCCCCAAACCATATTTTTTTAAAAGTTTTTAGATCTTTTTAGCATGTTCGCTGTCGGGATACTGCTGTGCTTTTCTGTAGTAGTAGTAGTAGTAGTTACTTCGAAGGGCTTGCTGAATATCTTAGTTAAACCATGGTTTATTGTTTCTATTAACTTTTAATTTTTATATACTTCTAAGAGGTATTACTTATAAAACGATTTAGCAATGCCTCATAGTTTGCGTTGACACTGTTCATAGAGCTGTAGGATTCATCAGAGTTACAATATTAAGTGTCAATCTGGCGTGTGCGTCACACTCCTGTGTGCATCACACTCCTATCAGCTGCTGTACCGATTCCTCTTTTAACCCTCAGGCTGGGCAGGTGGGGTCTTCTGCTCCTCTGATGCGCGTCGAGTGTGCGGTTTTTGGTTTATAGTTGAGGCCTTTGAAAAAAGCGGTAAAATACTCGAAAATATTGTTGTAAAAAATAATGAAAAATCTCTTAAAGTGTTGTAACCTGGATACGTCACTAATGACTCGTAAGTAAAGGCTTGTCACAAGGCATAATCAAGTAAACCTGTAGAGCACGCAAATCGTGAGGTTGGGGTGTACAAAATTCAGATTCTCATTTTAGTCCACTTTTAAACTAAATCTGGTAACGATCAATTTTTCATAAGTGGCTAAGAATCACTTTAAAAATGGTGCTTACCTAACCCAAAAGCCCATCCAATTTTGTCGGGAACTCCGGAATTTGTCAAAATTGGTTGCCTCATAACACCACAACCCAACACCTCCAACCAGTCATCATCATAAAAGACTTCCAGCTCCCAAGAAGGTTGGGTAAATGGGAAATAGGTGTCGACCCATCGAATTTGAGCTTCAGGGCCAAAAAGGTGCCGTGCTAACCTGATAAAACGAAAGAAAAGTTATGCAACCAGGAAAAGTGCGTTCATATTTTGCCTACCCAAAATAAAAACCATGTAATTGCCGCTTAGATAACTTCATGACAAAAAATGTTGTTAATTTTCGGATACAAGAGTTTCGAGTTTTCTCTTCTTTAATCTTCGATGTTTATTATCCGATTTTTATACCAAAATATTTCTATTTAAGCACGGATAAAGAAGTAGTAGTAGTAGTAGTAGTAGTAGTATTGTTTATTTTTGCACATAAAAAATTATTATAACATCAAAAGAGGTTTTTTTTTCAAAAATGCAAAAAAGGAGCCAGCAGGGAATAAATTGATCAATGCTCACCCCTACAGAATTATTTGATTATATGTAACTATAATAAGACAAAGAAAATATTGAGTTTGATAAAAAGCACTTTTGCAGCTAATACTAAAATCTTCTCTTATAAACATTAGCCCAAAATCTAACCCAAGTATAAAACAAAACAAAAACTTAAGAGGCAGAAGTACAAAAAGAAGAAAGAACGGTATATAATCTTTATTTCTCATAGTTGTCCTCAATTAGGAACTTTTTATATTTTTTCTTAAATTGACTAGGACACAGATCTTTCAATTTGTTAGGAATTCCATTAAATAAGCTAAAGTGCCGAGGAGCATTTATCATGCCTCTGAATCTGACGCTGATGTTATAAACGTCAGTCCGATATTTTATTTTTCTAGCAAGATATGGTGGTGTTTATTGTTATGTTATGAAATAAAACCAGCGAGTGAAGATGTCTTCTAGAGAGTAGTAGAGGGCAAAGAGTGAGGGAATAAATCGGAAGTTTTTCCCCGACCAGGATTTGAACCCGGGACCTCTAGAATACCAGTCTAATGCTCTACCAACTGAGCTATCGAGGACATGGGGTTTTGACTGAAGCCCACTGCGGCTTTAAAAACCTAGAGATGTTATAAAGACAAGGAGGGACACTTTCACGATTATCAGTTGTACGAAATTTCTATTTATCTATCATCCAACGATATATGACATATAGCGTTTTGTTGGAGGTGTCAGATGGCGATTTTCCAATTATTAATTTATATCAAATATATTTACAAAATTGAGAGAAAATTTTAGCGCCCTAATAAATTTACAGAAAAGATTTGTTGCGTAGAGGGCAAAGGGTGAGGGAATAAATCGGAAAAAACTTTTTCCTCGACCAGGATTTGAACCCGGGACCTTTAGAATACCAGTCTAATGCTCTATCAAGTGAGCTATCGAGGACATGGGGTTTTGACTGGTTATTCGTATTATGTATTTTGTAAATATGTTTGGCTGAAATTATTAATTTGAAATTCGCCATATGACACCTCCAATAAAACGATATATGCCGTGTATCGTTGGTTGATAGATAAATATTAACGATTATTAGCTGTACGAAATTAATTATTAATTTCGTACAACTAATAATCGTGAATGTGTACCTTGTCTTTATAACATCTCTAGGTTTTTAAAGCAGCAGTAGGCTTCAAAGATCTCTCTACTACTAACAAATGAATCGGACATATTTCCGAATAGCCAGTCAAAACCCCATGTCCTCGATAGCTCACTTGGTAGAGCATTAGACTGGTATTCTAAAGGTCCCGGGTTCAAATCCGGGTCGAGGAAAAACTTTTTTACGATTTATTCCCTCACCATTTGCCCTTTATGCCAAAAATATTTTCTGTAAATTTATTAAGGCGCTAAAATTTTCCTTTAATTTTAGCTTCTTTTATTTTAAAAGATATAGTCAAACCCCTCCCTATTCCATAGATAAATCTTAAGCAGGATTTTTGAGCCCTTTCTTTCATTCCGATCATTTTGGCCCGTTAACTAGATCACAAAAATTAATATAGCACAAAATAAGAGTGCCACAACATTGCTTTTTCTGACCGATAGACAACAGATGTCGGTGAGGGTAAAGAAGTTTTAGAGAGGCATATACACGTAGCACTTTACATGATCATGGAAGCGTAAATCTGTGTCCATTAAGAGATCAAGATTTCTTGCATAATTAGAGGAAGTAATTGACTTTTCCTGTATGTTGATTTGCATTTGATTTTGAAATATACTTTTATCTTTACCAAAATATAGGACTACCGATTTATCAGTGTTTCTTTTTAAATTGCGTTTTTCAGAATATCGCACAAGATTCTGTAGACCTTCCTCTATAAGAGTATTTGCACGTTCCTAATCTTTGGGTGGAAATGTGTAAGATATTTGCTTGTCATCCGCAAATTGATAAACTGTACCAGTTTTAACACATGTGTCAATGTTGCAAGTGTAAATGGAAAACAAAATGGGTCCCACAATACAACCCTGTGGTACACCGTTCTTTATCTTACTGTCATGCGATCGCCCATTTGACGTTTCAACATATTGAACTCTCCCATCCAAAAAACCACCCATCAACGCACTGGCACCCTCAGAACTTGGAGTAGTCCAAAGGAATCAAAGCTGTTGTGTTCTCTATATCGTTGTATCAGAATGTCGTCTGTTATATTTACCAAAGAAGCCAACTGTACCCTGGTCTAAAGCTAGATTGCAGTTGCGGTAAAATTTTAAATTTATTTAAATGTTTCCTGATTTGTTTGTCCATACATCCAACAATACTGTCAACAATATTTTTTTTTTGGTAATGGTACTCCAGTAAATCTAGCAAAAAAGTGACTTTAGAATACCTTCATAAACAACATACCGAAAGTCCCCAAAAATCTCCTAGATCCGAGGTCCGTCATATTGAAAAAATGACAGATTTTTGCTAAAATTTGGTATGTAGGTACTCATTCGGGCCTAAGATGAAAATCCAAGATGACGTCCTGCTAATGTCAAAAATAGGTCTGTCATATTTGAAAATACCTTCTCTCATTATCATTGATCTAACTTCCTAATTCGTTTAGCCATGATCGTAAATTCGGTACACTGGCTAAGCACAAATGTCCAACTGTCAAAAATTGCGGTCGCCATCTTGCATTAAATGTTGCATTTAAACATAGAGCTTTCTAAGTGCTAAGCGGCGTGCGCCATTTTTAAAAAACTGTCAGTTTTTTTATAATACAGTTATAAAAATAATAAAAAAACAAATTTTTATACAAAAAAAGTTATTAGAAAGTATGTTCAGTCCATACACCTATTTTTTATATTTTCTGAGATATGGGCTGTCAAAACTATCAGAATTTAACTTAACAATTTTGAAAATAAAACATTTTCACCCTGACATGTGGCACATTATTGAAAAGCATTTTTTAAGCAGATCCTAAAAATACAGCTTGCAGTTAGAATTTACCCCCTTCTCTCTTTCCCTCATATTGACCTCATTTTCAAGAAACATTTTTTAATTCCACTAAAAATAAAACAAAAAAAGACCTAAATACAAAATTTTGTCATGGCGTCTGTCTGTCTGGAACACGATTACTCAAAAGCCGCCTTACAGATTTTTGAAAAAATTGGCATTAAAAATTATCTGGCTATGAGCTGATTCGGTTTTGATGTGAGGAAAAGTTTGTGAGGAGTTTAGAAAAAGGAGTTAAAATTTACAAAAAAATGGGGAATTAAATTTTCAAGAAAAATTATAATAATGGCCAACTTTGTTTAACCGCTAAGTAAAATATTGTCAAAGCCAACTTATTCAAACCCCGCAATAATTATTTTTTTTATCATTAGCTTTTGTATAAGGCTCGTTCATTAATTTAACCATGGGCAAGTTAATCTTTTGTTAAAAATTCCAAAAAAAATAGGACAAAATATACCAAATTTTGTTGCCACGGTGAAAATAATATAAACCAATAAAAAATTGGACAATATGGAAAAAAGGAGTTAGGGGGGGAATACATTATAACTGCATGGTGTGTTTTTAAGATCTGGTAAAAAATTACAGTTTTGACATCCCATATTTCAGAAAATGTAAAAAGGAGGTCTATATTGTGGGGTATTTTTAAAAAGTATATTTTAAGGACGATTTATGTTTATAATAATTTGAACAAAAACTCATTTTAGAAAAAGTTCGATAATAAGGGGGAGTAAGAGGGGGAGGGTTAAAAGTAGATATATTTGTCACTTGAATTATATTGGGCTGAACATACTTTCTAATAACTTTCTTTGTATAAAAATCTGTCTTTTTATTATTTTTGTAACTGCATGTTGTTTATGAGGGCATTCTAAAGCTCTATGCCAAAAATCAAAGATGTTATTTTTTTCCACTTTTTTGCTAGATTGACTGGAGTGATGGTATTACTTTGGCAATGTTCCAAGCAAAGGGAAATTTATTATGCAAAATGCAAGAGTTAACAATATTAGTGATGTAAGGCAATATTTTGGGACAACATATTCTGACCATTTGAACATTAATAGAATCCGGTCCAACACCAAGAGACGCTGAGCTATCCAACATCTCCTTCACCTTACCAGCAGTCAGTGTCGTAAAAAAAACAAATTATCAAAACGGGTGGCCTTATGGCTTTTATAAAAATTTAGTAGTTTTATTGGTTCCATAGATTACCCATAAGGAGCTGCGAACTTTGCCTTTTGTCGTTATTTTTTTTATATACTTTTAAAACTGTTAAATTTAAGGTTTATAATGTAATTTATGCTTAATTAACGACGATAAAAACATATAATAATAATAAATCTATAGGGAAATCGGTGCCTGAAAATTGCAAAAAAAGTTACTTATATCTCATTGACTGTTTAAAAATTTGGGGAGAATTTTGTTTTTAGAACCAGTAAGAATCTCAAGCTGCTTGAAGCGTTTCCATACCTGTTTTTTTTCAAGACGAGAGCAATAGTCAAATAGTTTTTTTTCGTTGTTAATTGCAATGTTTGTTGTGTTACATAGCAGCTTGTAAAAATTCCAATGATTATTGTCTTTAGATTTTTTTATTTAACTCATTCAACACCGCAAACTTTTTGGTCTATATTTTGAGAAACCACTATTTTCTCAAAGTCAGTTTGATCTAGTAGAGTTAAAAGAAGTATGATCAATCCTTTTTAAATTTCTAAAAGTAACGTAGATAGGAAACATACAAACTTTTTTTCACTCGCTGACTTTGCGACGAGAACACTAATTTCTTTAATAAAAAAAAGCCTATTACATCTCAGTAAACCAGTGAAACACCAATTTTGTCACATTTTAATTTCGACCCTCTCCTTTTCTTTGTAACATTTTTAAAACCTCCCCCCCCCCTCCTTAAATAAGGTCACAAACATTTTGAAGTATTAGTTAGAACGCAGTCGCGAACTTCCCCCTCCCTCTTAACACTTCACCTACTCCCCCACGCCGCGTTACGTAATTTATGGTTGCCACTAACAAGTTGCAATCTATACAGGTATAACCCAACTAGCAATTTTTAGTTGTGCAAGTTGTAAAAATTAGAATTACACTAATTTTAAATGTTGTTTTACAGATAAAGAATAGTTATCATGGCGACGGTCGACAACGTCGACTATTATACGACGCCTAAACGTTTATCACAACTTCAGTCGCCATCACAACTATTTATGACCGTCTATTGTACTAACAGTGATTTCTTAGTTGTGAAGGCGCCGACTAAAAACCGGTGTGTGCCAAAAACCAAAAATTAATCAATTTACTCCACGTTTTCTGGCCGGTTTGTTGGAGACGCGGGCGCGCCTGTTTTCATCTAACCAATTTTTCTGTTATGTTTGCAACAAGCCAATTTTGGAGCACTGCTGTCTGTCATACAAACGTCAATTAATTCAGTAAAAATAACTAAGAAGTATTTTGTAAAATTTTCCATTAGTTTAGTTTGAACATTTTGCACTATGAAAAGGAACAAATGGTATAAATATTCTTCAATATTTTGACATGTGACAGCTGTCATTGAAGGTGATTCCCCAGTATGTCGGAAAAAAAGAGGAAGGCCCTGTGTAAACAACAAGGACGGAAATTAAGTGAGCAGCAGAAAGCCAAACTGTGGAGCAATTTCGATTGGGTAAAAATTGAGGCGTGTTCGCGTCTTTAAGTTAGGGGATCCGTTCAAAACACAGTTAAGTACTTAGAGCAGTCGAGACACGGGACTCCTTTGGTTGTCATAGAAATTTATAAGTGCCGCCATGATTGATTGTTAAAACCATTGTATGCTAATTTGTAAACAAACATTAAAAATTTTTTTTTTTGCTTTTTTCTACAATAAACTAAGATCTTTTTGCATATAAAAATCCGTATTTTGTTTCTAGGAATCCTAAGCAACATCTTTAGAGGATTTTCGAAGCGATTTTTAAATCATGATTTTTTTTTAATTTCATAAAATCATCTTAATCGAGGGCGCGCTTGTTTTTTAGAGCTACGAACTGTGCATTTGACAGTAAACTACCGTCTGTTTATATATATTGGCATGTTATGATGATGCAAAACATGATATATGACATAGAATGTCATTTTATTTTAATAATATTATGGTGTTAAAAATAGTTTAATTTGTAGTCGAATAGTGTATTTATCATTTTACATAATGAATAATATTTTGAACAAATAATTGTACTCCAAAACCCATTGAACTATTACTTCAACTGTAGTCGCGATCGCAACGTTGACTTCACCAAAAAATCATCCACCAAATTGGTGCAAAAGTGGGTGGTGTTTGAGTAAAAGTAAACGTTGCGACGCAACGTTGGCACGCGGTTCACAACGTTGAGGCGTCGATAAATTGCTAGTTGGGAAGGCAAGGTCCCGGAGAAATGCAGGAAGGTTGGTGGGCGATTGCTCTCCTTCTTTTACCGCTTCTGCATAAAATCTTCGAAATTTAGTAAAACTGCAAAAATCTCCTTACTTTTCCGGCCCCCAGCGCGCAAGAACTTACCGCGAAAGATCTTTACCGCGCAAGATCACCAAAACAAAAATGAATGAATGAGGCCCAACCAACCATTTTTTTTACTTGACTGGTTAAAGCCGCGAACCTTTTATCATACATATTTTTTATATCCGCTTTTCTTTAATTTGCGTTGTAAGCTTTATGTACCCTAAATTATTTAGGCAGAGATGGTCACGTTTGCGATGTAATGGCATGCGCAGGTTTTGATTGCTAAACAGCACATGCATTAATGGCGTGTAAGGCAAAAAATTACCGCAAATTTTCTACAGCGCGATTTTTAACCGCGCTATCATACACAGCGCGATTTTTAACCGCGCTATCATACACAGCGCGATTTTTAACCGCGCTGGCATATACAGCGCAATTTGTTTACCACGAATTTTTCTTCTCTGAAATACTTAAAACTTATTTTAAACTTATATGTAAAAAGCTTTTTTCTTAATTTCTATACTTTAACTTAAAGAACGGGCTGGAATAGCCAATTATAGCGAAAAAAGCATGTAATTTGATATTTTTTAAATAAAATACAAAATTACTTTTTAAAAAAATAATCAACAAAATCGTGATTGTTTTAAAATTTAAAGTAAATAAACCACCTCTTGGCGGTAGTCTACAATATTGGATGATTTTACTTGCAATACGACATCCCGTGTCACTTTGACAGTTCTCAGATTTCTGGTTTACCTAGATTTTATTAATTTTTACGGCTTATTTGGACTGTTTTAAGAAAAAAAAATGGCCTTACGCATCTCATTCCAGTGCATTTTGCATCTTATCAATTGCTGTATGGTTCGGCTTAAAATCAATTTTTAGATACCCATGTATATGTCAACCTTCAAACCAAACTTTCCTCAAACCATAGTTCTTAGTAAATATAGCCCGATATGTTTTAACCGATATATTTTAACATTTTAGATTTATTTCACATTGAAATGCTACAAATTATCTCTGAATAAAATTTAGCCCGGACATGTTGCCTAAGTGTGAAAACAAAACATTGTCAAATTCCAAACTTTGAATGGAAATTGTAGAGCTCCTGCAGCCCATCGGAAGGTTTGTCTAATTTAAACATTGCACACGAGAACCTTATTATAACATACGTGTATATCAAAAAGCATTTCACCGAATTTGTGCCCCCTCTTCTCTTTTTAACTCGTGTTCCCTTCACTCACCCTTCTAAAGTACTTTTTAGCTCATGTTCCATTAACTTCACAGCCTCTAATGTATGACAAGCTTGTTTTTCTTGTGATCCGATGTTTTCAGTATTATTTCCAACCTATAAATAAAAACAGTGTGTGTTAATGATTAATTAATTTGCCTGAACCTAATATAAATTGGAACAGGTAATAACTGAGACCCCCCTTTATAACCAATTTTAGTGGAAGAAATACAGAAAGTGGTATCGTCTATTCTATATAATCCATTTTTCTCTCCCAGCAGATTATTTCAGTAGATCAGAGGTTTCTGTTCCCAAAAAATATTGCATGTGTATGTTTTCTTTCAAAGTTTTCGAGATTTTTGCAAATAAACTGTAAATAATATTTATTTATTCCACAGTAACGACGAATATGAGTATAGTTGAGGCATCCGTCATTCAGAGAGAGATCGACCCAAGCTTGACAAGCTGACCAATCTAAGATACAATCCATAAGAACGAATATAATAAACTCACGGAAGTAAAAACAAAAGTGGAAAATAAACTCTTAGACCAATAATAAAAAGGGTTTATCGCACATCACTTATGGAAGGCAAAAAACTAGTCATTCCGGTTGTATAACAGCACTGAACAAATCAAAACACTATATTTTTAGCAAAAACACGCGAAAAAAACGAAAACAATTTATTTTTACTAAAAAAACAACTGAGTAACATCCTAGTAACTTTTGGTTTGGTTCAAGTGTGTGGCTAATAAAAAAAGGCAGGCAAATATATATCATCTTTACAGGGGGACTTGAAACCCATCTAAAAATGATATAACTTTACTTTTTCTATTAACAAAAATTTAAAAAATACCAATTACTGATTGTGGAAAAAACACATAAAAAAAATAATGTCAAATCGATTCGATTGATGTGACTACGTTCTTTTAGACTCATAGCTGTCACCTATATAAGGCGGTCATTTTTGTGAAATTTCTAAGGGGGTATTATCATTCCACCTTAATTTTTATTTCCGTGAATAAACTGCAAAATGATGAGTAAACCCTGGCAAACTTAGGAAGGACGCTGACAAATTTGCTATTGGTCTGTTTGCTCCAGCATCACGCAAACATCTCTAAACCAATTTTGATGGGAGTTTTAGTACGATATTTCCTCGAGTCATAGGAAGCACACAGACTTTATTTAATTAAAATCAGTATACGAAAACAAAAATTACAACCATTTAAAGCCAAAAATCGGAAAATCACCAGCGCCCTTCCTAAGTTTACCAGGCTTTACCTAAACAGTTTTCATAGTCATGAGTACTATAAAATATTATATAAGGCGGGCCAAAAAAGCCGTACATTTTTTTTCAGCTATAGTTTTGCTACTGTAAGTTTGAGAAAGAAAGAAACAGTAGAACATGTAATATGCCAATGTGAGGTACTGGATCGCAAAAGGCATCTAATATTTGGAGTAGTTAAACTAGACCCAATATTGACTGGGGACTACTCCATTAAGGACCTGTACAAACTTGCGCAGGGGATAAAATTAATGGAGTGGTAAGCCTAGGAATAATAAGCCAGTAGTGGCTGCAGTGCAGTGACTGTGGCTTGCCACCTGGCAGATTGGAGTCACAATGGAGGGGTTTCCTTTGATACCCTTGAAAAAAAAAAATTATATTTTGATATTAGAATCATTACTCTATCCTAACTGGTATGGGGGAGAGAAGATAGAAGTTGTGAATCATTTTACTTACTTAGGGGTTGACTTTTCTTGTTCTTCAGTTCAAAGTATAATGTGTGAAGCAAAGTTAAACAACTGGGACTGCAGAATTAAACTTTTTGAAAGCATAATAATTTCAAGTATGTCCTATGGCGTTGAGATATGGGGTTTAAGATATGAAGATATTTTGGAACGTATTCAAGTAGGTTTCTTTAAGAATCTGCTTTATCTAATCAAAACCGAGTAAAACTTAGTTATAACATATTTAAGACGTCTTTATCATGGCTGCAAAACATTAAAAAAATGGAAAATACAAGGCTGCCAAAAATATGTTATCAACGTTTATTAAGTCTTAGTGAACAAACTCAGTCTCAATACAACTGGGTGCTTCAATTAAAGTCCTTTTTTGGGAAGTCTTCATCACTACATCTGGGGGAAGAAGCTGTATCAGACAACACAAATACCTCTCTTGTTACTAAAAAAGCACCTAATAACTACAGGACTGCCCTTACACAAAACGATTCAACAATGCTTAGTAACTCGTAATTTCTCTGGTTGGCAAATTTTTTAACTTTCAACAAGTCAGAGTTATCTTAGAGTTCCTTGTCCAATTTATATTACCAAAGTCATAGCTCAACTAAGAACCTCTAATAAAAAAATAAATCAAGTTTTCGAACAGAGGTATATCTTATTCAATTGAGCCAGAGGAAATATGTTCTATCTGTAACAGGCTGAGACTTTGCAACATTTATTTTTATTACATTATTTAACATGTTAAAGCTTGTAACAGTAGTTGTTTAAAAGAATGTTATGAATTTAGTTCTAGTTATATTATATAAAACAAACCTCTTGTAATAAATATAATACTTAAGATACAATAAAAGAAAATAAAACAGTTACTGAGATATAAAGGTTTAAACATGGTCAAAATATAAAAGATTACTCTGTACAATAAGCAAACCAGTTGCAGTGTCGGGGAAACACTAAACCGGTGTATTATCTGCTTCCTTAAGCAAGGTTCCTTACAGGATTCGGAAAATTTAAATCGAACTACTGCTGCGGCGAATCTATTTTGCCAAACGGGCTTCACGGTCTTTCCTGTCGCAAAAGCGCAGGTAGTTGGTCATGTCACAGTTATCTTAACGACATTATTAAAAGAGCCCTCGTCTTCGCTTCTAGTCCTACAGTCCTAGAACCACCGGGAATTTGCAGAACCGACGGAAAACTTGCAACCTAATGCCATACCTTAGCTGCCTCTTATATTAACATGACTTCAAGGTAAGCCGGGGAAGCTGCAAAAATTTGGGAATTTGAAAAACTAATAAAAATTTAGAAATATTACAAAACCATATTTTTGTTCCAATTTCCGTTGAAACTTTTGGTCAGAGGATTAGCATAGTCATTCAGAGGGGCAATGCTGCATCGGTTTTGGGTACACTCCTGAGCAAAAAATTCTAGTACATGGGAAATCTAATTTAGCCTTTTTAATATGCTGTAAATAGATCTTCTTTAAGGACACTGATTCATAATTAATAAATTTTGTAAACAAATGCTTGATAAGCGCTCTGTTGACTGGTTTATGTTTAAGAATCTAATATATAAATCTACATTCGTTTAAAATTAAAAAAAAAAACAATGTTTACTGGAAACCACAAAATTGAAAATTAAATTAGGAAATTTGATTAGAAACTGAACAATAAAAAAATAATATCATTAACAAATAAAGAACAAATCGAAAACCAAGAAGTAAGCAGCAGTAATAAAAATTATATAAATAAATAAAAACGCCTTTATTTTAGACTCGGCGAAGTTCAGCTTAGGCTGTTTTCTTAACCGAGCATGTAAAAATTACAAATTGAAAAACAAAATCAAATATTTAAACAAGTTTTAAGTACATAAAAGAAAAAAATATTGAGTGTAAAATTTAAAACAATTTGTGAGATTATCAGTATAAGTAGATAACAAAGTTAACAACGTACGAAGAAATGAAAATAACACTATATAAAAAAAAAATTAAAACACTTTTAGACAAATACAGATACAATAACGTTAACATTAAAGCTAGGTATTCTCTTCAAATAAAATGGACTTAAATCTACGTTCAAATTGATCACAGGAAATATCTATTAGGTTGCTTATATCACAGTATTGATTCAATAGTTTCGCGGAGATGTATGAGAAGGCATTTTGGCTCATAGATTTCCTGTTTTGGTACTTCAAAGCATGCATTAAAACGAGTGTTTCGCGAATGGATGTTATTTCTACGAGTTAATTTTTCGAACAGATAAGGCGGATTCTTGGTCTTGAACAACTTCTGCAGAAAGCAGCCAAAGTGCAGCTTTTGTCGGTTGGCGATGTTCAGCCACCGCCACAGATCTTTAAGCTTATGACTGACATGATCCCTCTTTTTAAGACTGTATATAAACCGTATACAGGAATTCTGAACTTTCTGCAGTTTGTTTTTGGAGTCGGTATCTAAGCAGGGTCCATAAACGCAGTTGCAGTAGTTGGTATGGCATAAAACTAATGCCTCGCAGAGAGTTGGTTTGAGTTTTAAGTTCAGTATGTCCTTGCTCTTATAGATGTTCCGAAGGTTGTAATAGGCCTTCTGAAGAATTTTCGAAACTTGTGATCGAAATCTTAGTTTTACATCAAAAACCACCCCCAAGTTTTTGTACTCATTCACCACTGGAATTTTTACGCCGTTTATGCATAAATCTAAGTTCCCAGCTGCCCAATAATTTGCAGGACCAAAAAAGATAATTGCCGATTTGTTCGGGTTCAGCTTCAGACCATTGTTAGGTGAATATTTTGAAATTGAATCCAGGCATCTATTGAGTCTTCTAACTGCCTCCGCTGCATCAGATCGTGTAAGAGTAGTGGACCTGAGTGTCATCAGCATATCTGTCTTGAGGAACTCCTCTCTCCAATGGCAAAGCTCCCGAACGCCCATTGTCAACTTTGACAACTTGCGACCTTCCATCCAAGTAGCTGCGTATTAACTGTATTGTTTTTCGTTTAAAACCAAAGTGACTTAACTTAGCACATAAAAGTGAGTGGTTCAAAGTGTCAAAGGCTTTTCTGAAATCCAGCAGGACCAATGCTGTAGTCTATATATATAATTCAGTATCCTATGCAGCTCCATATCACTCTCGATTTCTTAGCAGCGAAACAGCCGCTCAAAAGCCATTCTTGTATTTTGCTGCAAGAGGTTGGTCTAGATGCAAGAAAGCCTGTGGCGTGCACAGCTTTCTCTCCTGTGGAGAAGGGATTTTTTTAATCAACTGGGTATCCTCAGCTTCCTTAAGTTTTTTCTTCCTTAAATAATTTTTCTGGAGCCATCTTTTTATATGAATTATAATAATTATGGTTCGGTAGCTTCTCTTACGGTAGAGCCATGATGGTAATTTAAGGCTTAAAATATTTTAGCATAATTTAAGGGGTAACAATTTTTATTATGTTTTTCACATTTTTATGCCATGATTTTGCTCACATTTTAAAGCTTTCAAGTTTTCGCTGTTTTTTTAGGGTTCAAAAAAGGTACTGCCAAATTTTTTCTTTGTTAAAATAAAAAAATATTTAGAGAGAGGGCGGAATTTTAGAGAGAGAGAGAGAGAGATAATTTAGTGAAGTGCAAAAATATTTAAGGTAGTTGAAGAGAGACAGCAGGCTATAAAAAAGTATTTTAGAGGAAGATGAAAATAATTTAAGGCAATTGTTTAATAAAAATTTCTGTTATGTCATCTGACTGTCATCTTGAGTGGTGTCGTGCATATAAAATTTACCAAAAAACTTGCCCTACTATATCATTTAACAGGTATTTAACTAACTTATTTTAAGGTTCATCATGACTTTACCATTACTGTCCAATGGTCTTTAATTATTCTCGTTATTTGCGTTTTGGTCAAAATAGATTGAAAATGTTTGGTCGCGGCAGTGAGAGACAAAAAAATAATTGTCAAAACATGAAGCATGAAAAGACCTAGTTAATATACAAAAAAATTTTGTACGAGAATTTTTTGCACAGGAGGTACTTTACCTAAAATGCAGCAATTTTAATAGTTTTTTTTTATGTTGTAGTTTACTTTTTGGTTTTTACAAGTGTTACAACCAATTATTTTAACTGCTCTAAAATATATAAATTTTTTGGGACAAATATTACTCTATCAAGATTCGTAACCGGCGTTGGACTTTGTTACTTGGTTATGCCTTTTTGTTAACTTATGACCCCTTTTGGGGGAGATCGATTTTAACTATCACTTCTTTGAGATCTTACTCCAATACAATTTTGTCTAAATATTTTACTGATGCTAAGACATATAAACCTCACGACAAAAATTCAAATTAAAAATGAAATTAGTTTTTTTTGAAGGTCTAGGTTTATGGGTAATGAAACGTCCTTTTTTTGAAATGCCAACGTTTCGCAAAATTTATTTGCTTCTTCAGGACTATTCAAGACGGCCGTTCAATGTGTCGATTTTATTGCCAATAGACGTCATCCTTGGGTAAAGAGGCATTATTTTGGCAGAAGTGCCGTAAAATTTTGATTAAAACTTTGAATAGCCCTGAAGAAGCAAGTAAATTTTGCGAAACGTTGGCATTTCAAAAAAAGGACGTTTTATTGACAAGATCCCTCAACCCATAAACCTAGACCTACAAAAAAAATTAAAAATAGGATCGCTAAACCATTCTACAACCATATTTAGTGCTTAAAAGCGCGCTTTTAAGCTTTTAGCCGTACTTAGTAGCAGAAATGGGGTTGCTTGTTGCTGGGCAAATACCCATACTAAATCCTGCCCTGCAAGTCATTGGATCAACCTTACCCAACCCAACCCAAACCAACAGACAAACAACTAGATTGTGCAAAATCTATTATGTGATCGATTTCGCTCCTGAAATTAAAAAGTAAGAATTTAAAGAAATATCTAGTTTTTTGGATAAGGCATAATTTTACTGATACAATATTTATCAGACAAATAATTTTAAAATCGCCATTCGGCTTATCTCTGGATACTGCTTGGTATAGACCAGCCAATATATTATCTGTGTGTCAATTATTATGTGATATTCTTACTTAACCTCAAAAATCTGTAAATTGTCATCTGTGGTAAACAATTCATCTCTGCTTTTCAGTCTTACTGCATCAATTTGGTGAAATACTGGATAGTGAGTTCTGTCAATTTCGTCTCGACGATAAACGTCACCAATCATCAAAAAATTGTTAAGACCTGTAAACAAAATCTTTTATAAGAAAAAATTCTAAAACTTACAACAAAACTATGAATAAACAAGGTTTCTTTGGCCGACCGATTTATAAATTGTTAAAGCTAAACGTCACCAATCATAAAAAAATTACAAATTGTGAAAGGCTTTCGCGGCCATCGTCCAATGGTGGGTGTGCTTTCGGGCTGTTCGGCCGTCGTCGTTGAGAATTCGTTCTCGACGTTTCGCCATCTCGAGTGGATGACATCTTCAGGAGATGTTCACTGTTTGTCGGCTACTCGAAGACTAGTGGTTAGTCTGTCGCGGGCGCAGGTTATATACGCTCTGGTGGGCGGGGCGTATTTCTGAGCTGGTCGATGATTGGTCACTGTCCCGAGATTCAGTTTGTTTGATGTTGTAAGCGAGCCGTTTAGGATTTTTAAGAACCGGTACCCATATTCTGTTAATTTTAAAGGTTTCTTCAGATCTGCTGAAGTTATATTGGTGTATATGAATTTCAATTGCTTTTCTATAGTCTTGGATAGTATGAAGAGGTGGAGCAGAGTGTGTGGTCTGCAACTGCTGATTTTTCCGTGTATCCAAGTCGACAGTTGGCTTTGTGTTCTGTGATTCTTGTATTTACGGACCGTTTGGTTGTTCCAATGTAGACACTTCCACAGGTACAGGGGATGCGGTATACCCCTGAAGAACTTAGTGGATCCCTTGTATCCTTGGCAGATCTGAGGTGGTTCTCGATCTTCTTAGATGGTTTTGATATTGTGTTTTCCCAGAATACGTCCAATTCTATTTGTCACTCGAAGTCAAAAAGGCTTTTGAAGTGACTTCGCGGCTACTCAGTTCACTGCTACTGTTACTCCTCGTACTCGACTTTGGTTGTATACATTTATCTATTTCGTTTTCAGTTCATTTGCTACAAGGGCGTTTTTAAGATTTTTTAATTCTTCGCCTAGGTTTTCTGGTTCGCAGATCCTTTTCGCCCTATCTACCAATGTTCTTATAACCCCTTTTCGTTGGCACGGGTGGTGGTTAGATGTGTTGTTTAGGTAACGATCTGTGTAGGTAGGTTTTCTGTATACGGTATAGTAGTTGTCCCTCCTTCCTTATTATTAGTACGTCCAGAAATGCCAATTTTCCGTTGTCCTCTATTTCCATTGTGAATTGTATAATGGGGTGTATGCTGTTAATGTGGGTGAGAAATTTATTGAGGCTGTCTCTACCATAAGGCCAAATGACAAAGGTGTCGTCTACATATTGAAAGCATACTTTGGCTTTATGAGGGACGCTATCCAGCGCCTTCTTTTCTAGTTTCTCCATTAAAAAGTTTGCGATCACTGGTGATAACGGGCTGCCCATTGATACCCCATCGATCTGTTCGTAAATTTGTTCATTGAAGGTGAAATACACGAAGTCGAACACATATTTCCGAAGGACATCACCGACTTGTTCAAAATCTGTCTCACGACAAACAGTCAACATCTCCTGAAGATGCCATCCACTCGAGATGGCGAAACGTCGAGAACGAATTCTCAACGGCCGAACAGCCCGAAAGCACACCCACCATCAAAAAATTGTTAATACCTGTAAACAAAATCTTTATTCGGTTGTGTCACATCAGCTATTTAATTAGAAAACATCACTAGGGCGAACAAAGCAAGTTTTTCTGTTTTTTTTGCTAGGGGTTGTGTTTGCAGTTTCTCTAGTGAAATGAAAATGGCCAACAAATAAATGTGCTGAAGACTGTACTAATTAACGCAAATCTTCAAAAAGTAAGAAAAAAATTCTAAAACTGAGAGCACAAAAAATATAAATAAGCAAGGTTTCTTTAGGCGACCCTTTTGAACCCGATCAACTAATTCTGTCAGAAATGGAATTTATATAAAGTGGGCCCAAAGACCTTCAACTAGGGCCAATAAATCCGTAAATTTTTTTCGGCTGTAGTTTTGCTACTGCAAGTCTGATTTTTGTGATTTTAGTTTCTGCAAAAAGCTAAAGCTTTAGACGAGACGAGACGAGAAAATGTCTAAAATCGAGTAAAGTGGTGGACATACAATTTTGGCGGGGGATGTTAAAAATGGGGAAATTTCAAAATCATGCGCCATCTTTGATTTGAACGAACTGCCAATTTTCAAAAAAGTTTCATACAGTCTGAAGCTTTAGTTTTTCGCAGAAGCTAAAATAACAAACATCAGACTTACGGTAGCAAAACAACAGCCGAAAAAAAATGTACGGTTTTTTTTGGCCCACCTTATAAAGAACTCGAGACAACATTTTAAAAAAATCATAAACAACGCTCTGAAAGTGAGGTGGGTTGATTTATCGATGTAGGTATAGCCTGAAGGAAATAAACAAAAGGTGCAAATGAATGGTTTAAGAATTTTTTTACTAATCTTATTAGCCAAGATGCTCTATATTAAGAATCCAAGATTGCGGCCATTTTTAAATTAAAACACTGACGAAAAAAATATCTGAACAAAATATAGGTGTATGGCACATTATTTTCATAATTTTTTGGTCGCCGGAATCTAAATCCGGCATTATTTTTTTTCAGGAGGGGGGCATAGGCATGTCTACAATGAAAGTTATAGATTTATAGATAATTAAAAATTAAAAAATATAATATACATAAACTTTTTTGTTAAAAAAGAATGAGGTTTTGAACCGAATTTGGGATGTGGGATCACTTTTTTGGTCATAAAACGTTTATTGTGTATAGAAACAAATTGACTGACTGTTACGAAGAAATGGTAAATAAAACACTTACTCGCAAAAAAAATGTTTTTGAAAATTCTGGATTTTGTGTCTTGTCAAAGACATTTTTCACATTCCCAACCAACAGATGTGTTACGTCAATTTAACAGTGTTAAACAAACTACTCAATGTTAAAAACCCTTAACTCTTCCTACAAGCCCAACAACTCCCTCCTTTCAACAACTCAACCGAACCTAAACCATCTAACTACACCTCTCGAACTTGGATCAGGGAGGCGATGACAACGCACAGGGCAGGGAGGAAAGAGTGGGCCATCTGGCGGTCGAGTGACTGGCGACGAAAAAGTTACCCCTCCTAAGAATGCCAGTGAAAACATCGCTTAAACTATGGAGGTTTGATAAAAAGTACAAAGTCACAATACCAGGACGGAATGAGTGGCAAAGGGAAGAACTCCGAACGGAATTAAGCAGAGGTGCGACGGTCTGCTACACGGATGGCTCTAAACTGTCAGCCAGGCAGACAACAGGCGAAGAAGTGTACGCGAAAAAAAGTTCAGAAAAGTTACCCACTTGGAGAACAGAGGTCAAAAATAGCAGGAGGAACATATACATATGCTTTGACAGCCAGGTTGCCCTCGAAACTCCAAAAGCACCTAAAATAGTCAGTAGTCTGGTGGAGGAGTGCGCTGAAGCACTGCAAACACTGGCTCAAGACAAGAGGGTAACACTGATGTGGGTCCCAGGTCATGAGGGAATACCAGGGAACGAGAACGCGGATTAACTTGCCAGACTAGGGGCCGGAACCCAATACATTGGACCGGAGCCTCTTCTGGGAATAACAAGGAAACAGGTACAAATGGGCGAACAATGAACTGAAGACGTCCTGGAGGCAAGAGTCAGAGTGCAGACAGTCCAAGTTATTCGTGGATAGTCCGTATGGAGCCAGAACTAAATGGCTCTTAGGCAAGAACCGAAAGAACATTGGACTGTTGACAGGGATGCTGACTGGGCAAAATCGGCTGAGATCCCGCTTGCGGCTCGAAGAGGAATCGGCGCAGCACTTAATAGTAGAGTGCGATGCATGTGCCAGATCGAGTCAGCTGAAGTGGGGATTTCCCACGACAGCGGAAGAAGAGCTGCACTCGCTCAAATGGGCCGACATACTGAACTTCGTTAAGAAGACAGGGAGGCCTGGAGGAAAAGTTGCAGCGGAAATAGAGACATATGGGTGAGAAACGAGGTATGGCAGAAAAGGCCCATGAAGAGGTCTAATTACCAGGCCCACGGGCGGGTCGCCCCTTTACTACTACTGCTAAAACTCCCCCTCACTATCCCTCCAACCCCAACACCTGCTTCACCTCCTCTTAACAACTTCCTGTCTTAGAACATTGCTTAAATGTAGGGTTCATTTTTCCAGATAATTATTATTTTACTGCGAATAAAACCATTCTTTCAAGAAATGTGTACCTACCCTTCCAGATTTAATTTGGTTTTCTCAAACATCAGAACATGTTAAAAATTTAGGAAAACTCCCCCCTGGTAGTTTTCTGAGGATATTTAGTTATTTATGTTCAACCAGTGTAAAATTGACGTAAACATCTGTTGGTTGGGAATGTGAAAAATATCTTAGATAAGACACAAATTTTTAAAAAAAAATCCAATTTTTTTACGAATAAGCTTTGTATTTTAAGTAAGTGTTTTATGTACCTTTTGTTCGTCACAGTCAGTCAATTCGATTTTATACAAAATTTAACGTTTATGACAAAAAAAAGTTTTTATATATATTTTTCAAGTATTTAATTATATATTACTTTTATTCTAGAACCCTTGAAAATGGCTCTCAAAGAGGCCGAAACGCTAGGGAAATAAAGTCGAATTTTAAGGAAAAAAACTGGACTTATTTATACAAACTATTTGTGGAACAAGGATAACTTACCATTTTCTCTTTTACTATAGTGCACAATAATAAAAGATACCTACCTATATTTTTAGATGACTTAAAAAAAAATTCCAAAAAGTAAAGACAAAATTACTGGACATATCAATTTATACATTATACCTAACAAACGCAAATAACTGTAACAAATTTCACTTTCATGAACTTGCATTCATATCCTTCATTAATGAAATAATACGATGGAATACTAAATATTAACAAGGCCCATGACTCGATCATTTTTTGGCAGGGAGCTTTAAAGATTATAACTTAATTCCTACAATAGTTGGAACTAATATTACTGATAACTATATCGTTGAAACAGTTCAGTCACTAATAAAAACATAAAAACCTTAACTACTTTAAATTACTAAACCAGACCAAGCAAAAAAAAATTATTAGTATCAAGATGAAAAAACACTAAGACCAAGAAACTTTTGCATAAAACCTGGTTGAGGTTATTAAAAGGAATCTGAACACTTCTAGAAAAAATACAACTCTAACTTATTGCATTAGCCGATTTTAGAAGGCTTCTTTAGTCTTCAATGATTTGAAAAGAATATTATGTTAACCCAGCTTAACAGTTGACATGACCCAGGACTAATAAGAGTGGTACATCAATTTCAAAAAATTATTGCATAAATTTGAATCTAACAAAAACTCATGCTTCAGCTATGCTCACCAAAAAGCCGCCCCTCCTCTACTACTAGCTATGCTCACCAACACTAAACACTCGTACATTTAAAAAAAAAGCCATACCTGATTTAAGCAACTCAGACTGGTGAGCTGTCATATGAGCCCTTAAGAGCTGCTCTCTGTTAAAATAATAACAATCGCTTTTACTCCTAGAAGGGTGCTCTTTAGGAATCAGTAACGAGTCGAAATTTTGTTCCACAGTGACTACAGGTGGCAAGTTGTCGTAGACACTAAATATGGGGTTAGTTCTTGAATTAATAAACCTACAAAAATATTTTAAAGGTTATGAGTTTTTCAGATATTAAGTAACGCAAATTTTAAAATATATTTAAAGAAGTAAATAACCCAATGGATGGTTCTATACTACAACATAATAATTGTATTTATATAGGCATTATTCTGTATTTGCCTAGTCCATTAATTTTTTATTGGGTCTTGATGTATTTCATGTTCATTAAAAATTAATTTTAGTTGTTTGCCTTTGTGTCTATCTTATTATTTATTAAATATTTTGTTGCCTACATGTATAAGTGCAAATCTTAAAACCTAATTCTTCAAAGGCAAGTCTATCACATTTTCATTTCTTTACTAAAAGTGTAAAGAAAAAAATGTAGAAATTTAATCAGATTTTAGAAAATTAATTAAATCCTAACCTTTTATAAAAATAGTTGACAATCCTCTGTCTGACTAAATTCAAGGGATGATGTTCCTGCATATGCAGGTTCCTTCCAAGATGGGATAGAATTCTTTCCGTGACATTTGTGTAGTCATCTCCTCTGTGCTCTTCATATACGAATACACCTTGAGGTTTGGTTGTGGTTGGCGAGGATGAGGAAAATGTTCTATGAACAAATAAGACAATAAACTTTTTATTTAAATTTAACTATGTGTGCAAAAAAATGCTTATAAGATTTGTTCCTAAAAAGTATAGTATGTCCCAGTGAGTGTAGATTTTTTCCAATCGCGCAGCAATGCTATATTTTTACGCGCTTTAAATGTTGATGTAGAAAAATTGCATCAAATTAAACCAAAAGTAGCCTCCTAAACCTCTTCCTAAAATTGGCTTCCAAGTTATCCATTATTTGGTAGTGGATGTTTATTTTCCAGTATTCGTAGCAACTTTCATCTCATGGCAATTCTATTGCTCTGTCATATCCAAGAGTGGAATTTGCAGTTTTGGTTTTGATACTGTGATTTGTTCTAAAGAAATATCATGCTTCAGCTTCAACGTCATATCAACCACTGACAGCCGGGCCGCCCCCTATTCGCCTCCACCAGTTATGCTGGTGTATCTCTTCCACACAAAGTTAAACCTAAATATCTTGAATACTAACTAATAGTGTTTGGTATTTTTGAAAGGCTTATTTTTTAAGGATTCAGAAAATGACATAATATTCAGGTTGTCCAATTAAGATTTTACTTTTGGGACATTTTTGGGTATAGATTTTTTTTTAAACACTTTTTTACCTAAAATGGTCCTAAATAAGTTTTTCTTTGGGACACACAGTGTATGTTAAGTGTGGATTATAGAACTAAACCTTCTATGACTAGTCCAAGGAAATGATTCTGTGGCTCATAGAATATTACTTCATAAGATTCACTACTATGGCACAAGAGGTAGAACTATGGCACCGAATTAGATTTAATCTTTTGTGTCTGAGCAAGTGCAGGGAGTAGTGTAAGAATGGTCTTTTACTAAACCTTGCCTGATTTATATTGAGATATAATAAAAGACAACTAAATAAAAATTAAAAAATGAAGCTCTTCAGAGATCTGTACCTACTTAGTTAACATTTGCATAAAATAATATATTTATAATATGGACACGCCACACCCAAGAATACTGACGTACCTTATTACAACAAACACATAGTGTGACACAAATAAATTATTCCTTAACATAATAAATAAATAAATCCCCAACCCAACAGAAAAAAAATACTTTCTTATTTATTTGTAGATTCTAAAAAATTACAAAATTTTGATAAAAATATTTTTTGTAATGACTAAACAGCCACACTACAGATCTAATCGAGGATCTAATATTATACCAGGGACAGTCAAATCATTTTTTTAGAGGGGGGTAGGAGTGGTTGGTTTGGGTTAGTGTGTACAAAAAATTAATAATTCATATATAAAAGCAATAAAGGCAGAACATTTTTAGAAAATTATACCAAAAATGCCATTTTTTAAACATTTTAAATGTTGCTGACAAAAAAATTGTATTAATTAATGATGTTAAAGCACTGCAGGCGAAAATTTTGGAAATTAGTAGTACTAGCAATATATTTTTATTTAGCATCCTGATACTTGATAAAATATTTATAATTAAACAATCTTTATACATTTATGACCCATTTTGTTTGTTTAATAGGTACTGAACACCTTCAAGATTTTTTTACATGATGTTTTTGATTGTTTTTTAATTGATTAAATTCTAAAAGCCCTTTATAGAAAATTGAATGATATTTCACAGTAGATCAGCAATCAGAAATAAAAATTTCTATTATTGCAAGTCAAATGTAAATGCACTTCAAAATTTATACATAGTAAAAGATGATTTTAGATTTTCTGGAAGTAATTAATTAATTTTATTAAAGAAAATTATTTAGAAAAAATGTTGGAAAAAATTTGTTTTTTACTGCCATTATTTTTCCAGAATAACCTATATTTAATGAGCTATGAATTAAAAAAAAATATCTCTATTATATAAGTAGTAAAAAAAGAATTAAAAAAAAATATCTCTATTATATAAATAGTAAAAAAGAAAAAAAAAACATTAAATGTATTTTTTTCCCATCAAAAAGACTTTAATTGTTTTATTTTAAAAATAGCTGTTTAAGAATTTTACAAAAATCTTTTTTTGCAGCACCGTCAATTTTTTTTAGCCAAAACTATAAGAAAAAAACAGCAAAAAATTGTTTAGTTTTTGAGTTATTAAAAAAATTGTGTTTTTTCAATGTCTTATTTTTTTGGGAGTGTTGCAATTAAGGATTTTTTTTCCTGTTTATTGGAAAAAAAAATTTGTTGTCCAACAAAAACTTTAAAAACAGATGGTCAGCTTTAGAACACCTTGTTCCAATACCTGACCCCCTTCTCAGCTATAGGTATGTTTTAATTATTTTTTTCACCCACTTTAAAGCATTTTTTGATGCAAAAAACACTAACAAAAAATGTATACTGAAAAAAAAGTCTGTAACTATTATAACAGAATAAAAGGAAATGGTTAGCTATAAATACACGGTCAGGCACAGGTGTCTTTATTTTTTGTTTATAGCTCGGTTCATAGGTACACTTAAAAACTTTATGAAGGATTACCAGATTTCTTTCTATCCCACATCTATCAAAGTCTCTTTAAATTGGCACTTCAAATCAACCTCCACTAATTATAATTTGATCAAGGATGCTACCTCATGCAAGCTCCTAGGGGAAGTCTGATCGAGATGTTGAGGCTTAGAAATGCCTGGTTTGAGATTACACCAACACTTTAAAATCTCTGGGTATAAAATCTGAACCACTGCCATTTAAGTTACTAGTATAAGGGAGCTTAGAAGGGGGGCAGCACCTCAAGCAGCACATAGGTTCCCCCGGATCTTTTTTTTTCCTTACCCTGAGCCGACCCCCAATCCTACACCTGCGCCACTTGTCTGACAGTCTCTCTGTTCCGACTCTGTTCTATTTGCAACTTCAATATTTTATCCGAAATGTTATTAAATTTAAGCATTTGCAGATCCTATGCGCCCATTTGGCATTTAAACAAAAACTAATACTGGGTTTATACAGAAAAAATTAAAACTAAATTAAAAATAAAATTAAATTAAATATAAAAATAAGAGTTAAATCTATAGGAACACCTGTAAGTGTTTATACAGCTAAAATTAAAACTAAGAAAATTAAATTAAAATTAAAAGATGGTCAACCTTTATCTTTTTAACTTAATTTTAACTGAAAATGGATGTGCGCATGCCAGGAATCATTGATTTGTTTTACTTATAACCTCACTTTTTTGTTTTTTTTATTTTTTTTTATTTCAAAAGGAGATTTATAATTTTGGTCCTTTTTTTCTAAGGAAACTGACTGGTGTATATAAAGGTAAGGAAAGGTTTTGACACCAATTTTGCTGAAATAAGGGAGTTATGTGACTTGGACAACCATTAGCTTCTGGTGGCACAGCCCTGATAAGTAAGGTAACCAACTCCTAAAGGGCAAAACCGGGACACTCCGGCCATTCAATGTATTATATATCATGTATTTTTTCTTATATGCACCCCTAGATGTATTTTCCAAAATACTTATTAAAGAAAAATAATAAGTAAGGTTTCAATTCAAATTTATAGATGGCAGAGATCATCTGCTTTTTTAATTGCAGTGATTTTAAGTTACAAAATACAGTGGTATCAAAACCGGGGCGAGCCGGAACTTTTGCTAAAAAATCGGGACTATCCGGGATGGATTTTTTCCCCGGGACAAATGGTTAAAAATCGGGACTGTCCCGGCCAAACCGGGATGGTTGGTCACCTTACTGATAAGACACTGCTATAAAATATATGTGTGATTTTAGGTGTTAAAAATTGATGCATTTCTGTAAATTTTTAGCACAAGTTTCAAATAAAAAACAAAACAAACTGGTAAAAATGAAAAATAATTTTAATTCCTGTATAAACAATCAAAAAGTTCTTAGTTTTAATTTTATTTTTAATATAACTTTATTCTGAATTTAGTTTTAACCCAGCTTAATTTTGAACGGCGAGCGTGAGCTACGGCTTTCGCTCGGGCTTTCATTAAGTATTTCCATCTTGGCTTCCATTTCGATCCTCGTTCGAACCATTTAACTATATTTTTAAGTGGTCAAACTAAATTTAAAAAAAAATGTTTTTAAATTTACCTGCATATATATTTAATTTGTTTTAATTTAATTTTTCGAAATTCAAACATATTTAAAAAAAAAATAAAATGTTTGGTTAAAAGCCAACAAATAACAGCTGTTGTTGACAGATATCAGCTCAGCTGTTAGGCGGTTTAATCAAATTAGCCTGCCTTCTAGCTAAAGAAGGCAGGCTAATTCGATTAAAGCGCCTAATGGCTGAACTACTCGAGTCGATTTCGATTTATCACGGTTCTAGTTGACCTTGGTTCTAAAATTTCCCAGGACGTGTATTCTTGAACAGGGAGCGGCATAGATCTATGGCGAATGATCACATAGTATGAAAAGATATTCTTGAGGGATGATCCGATCTTACGGATCTCATAAAAATCGTACGTTCCCGATCGCATGGTCCGCAACCGGGGAACAGCATTGAATCTAATGCCCGCGTGCACGGGTTTGGCTTGACATGTAAGCCGAGCTTAAGCTTTGGTTTTGGTGTGCAATGGTGTGGAATATCATGTAAATGGCACTTAAGCTGCAGTTAAGATAAGCCGTAGAATTACTTCGGCTTAAGGGCATTTTAAGGTTACGTGAAGTATTTTTTTGATTATGTTTTTAAACAAAAGCCATTAATTTAATCAGATTATGTTTCGTTGCCTTAAAATCTTTCTGTGATTATAACAGTGGTCTGTGCAATACCCTCTCCACATAGGCCGATCAGCTCTTATCGTTTTAGTGTCCTTTTCTCCACCTTCGCCGCCATTTTGACAGAAAACTAATAGATTATCTGTCACTTTTGAGTGAAAATGGCGGCGAAGGTGGAGAAAAGGACACTAAATCGGTATGAGTTGATCGGCCTATCTGGAGAGGGTACTGGTCTGTGCTTAAAATGGAACTTCTTTGGGATGACTAAGAAGATGAAGAATTAGACTTTGTAATTAATGGAATACCTACCAAAAAGGATTGTTCAAAGAATGAGATGAATGCCCATATCCACCATTAAACACTCTAATCAGGGCTAGCTAATTGGAATTAACTTGCTAATCGCGGCTAAACAAGTTTACCTATCCACCAACTTTTTTTATGTAATAATTACCTAATCAGGGTTAAGTAACTCGATTAAAAAAAAAGAGCTAACAACGCAGCATATTTGGTGTGTATCTATTGGTAACACTGGAAATGTCAAAAAAAAATTGATGTAAAAGGTTATATTTTCTGTTTACTTTTTAATTTTCTTTCAGTTTTTGTTTATATATTTTTAAAACCTATTAGAAAATACGTTCCCCAGCTGTTGCGACTGAAACTCTCAAGTTAAACGGGGATGTCCGAATCGGTGCTGTTTGGAGCTGATCAGTTTGTTGTCCTCAGCATTATTTCCAATAATTAACTGATCATTTTCAGTCGTGTAGTGTAAAAAAGTGGATTTGCCTAAAGTTTGTTTTTTAACACAGTGTGTGGTAAACAAAAGTAGGCATTGAACAGTATGCTGGGTGCATATAACTATGAAATACTATAATGGCCCAAGGATTGCAAAATGTGTGTATAAATGACCTTTTCAAAAATAAATTCTTTGCAACGAAGTCAACATAGTGACTTTTTGTAACTCACATGCGTTCAGATAAGAGGGTTAAGTTAAAGTAAAAGTGCCTTAAATTTTATCAGCCCAACAAGTCGTTACAAACAAAAAAAAATAGTTTAGACGGTTCGTTAATGTGAATTTTTATGTGATATGATATGTATGGGAGAATTATCAGCAGGAAAAACTATTAGCCATCTTGTGACTGGATTAGATATTTGAAAATATTTGTTTTTTTTTTATTTTTTTTTTAAAGTCACTTTCAGTATTTGTATAGTTTTAGAATAGGATACTTATTCCCTTGTATTACTTGACAGATCCCCATTGCAAAACCTACTTAAAAAATGTTTAACAAAGCAAGACTGCCAAAATTAAATCTATCTGAGGCACCACATCACTGTTTACTGCAACAACGACATTATGGTAGGTGCTGCAATAGGGCTTTTTACTTTAGGAGGAGCACAACCCACTTTTGTTAATAAAATGTCAAAAAAGTTTGTTTCCAGTTATCACCGACCTAGAAGGTCTGTGGGTAATAATCTTCTCAGCTTAAAAGTGATTTATTTAGGATGTTTGTTAATTTTTAGATATATTGAGTACCTTATAATTAAGAAAGTAGTTCATAAGGTTGAGATATTTTTTATATCAAGAAAAAATGTTGCTCTTCCAAATTTTACTGAAATTATTTAAATGCCCTAGGTGACAGAACCACTCTAAGAAAAAAGAGGTTTTAAAGTTATAATAATTAAAGAAGAAAAATAATAAAATATGAATTTAGAAAAATCAAGCTTTATAGGACCTCGACTTAAAGGTTGCAGCAATGAGGTTTTGTACACACTGGTTGCAGATGTGTTTATTTCATTTTCTATTTCTCTTCTTAAAAATGTGTTTTTTTTTATATTACAAAGAGAAAAAAAACCTAAAAGTTTTAGATTAAAATGTTTCAGGATCTTTAATTTTTCTTTTCATTCTCATTACTTTAAAATTTTAGGTAGGGTAGACTTTTTATGATGACTGGTGATTGACAGTGTCAAAAAGTGTTTTCCTCGAAGTAACCACAAGTTACCAGGTAAACCAGTTGCTCGTTTTCAATTTTTCTTCGTACAGTAATCCAAGTCATGACGTCACGAGTAACCAGACTATGTTACCAGCCTATGGGACATGGTTACCGATTTTTTATGGTTTTTTAATTTGTATAATTTTTTTTATAAATCTCATGCTTTTCTATGATGATGTCATAACTATGCATGGTCACTGACAGTAACCGTGACGTCATGACAAGTAATCGAAAGAAGTTACTATTGTCCTTGAGCAAAAAGCCTATATGTAATACCATTAAACCATGGAAACCGTTTTAAAAACTTAAACTAAATTGGTTGAGATGGACCATTGTTTTTTATTAAGATCCTAATTGATGAGGTTACTAATTTAGGTGTATTTTCTGCTGTTGAAAGACAATGTTTTTTGTGATATGCAATTTCTAACTGACCAATGTGATTTATTTAGGCATGTCTATGTGCAATAGTTGTCTGCATTTTTTCTTTGTTTTATTAATGTATTTATTTCGTTTTTAGATAAATAAAACATCGACTTTACTTTTAATTATATTTGTTTTTATTTTATGAAAATTATTAACTACAAACGTTGGTAATTATGCAGTATACGGTTTTCTGCCATTTTTGATTTTTTATGAAAAGGACCTCAAATCCGCCTGCGCCCAATTTTTTTTTTTTTAAGAGAAAAAAGGGTGCCGGGAAGGGGGTTGTAATGTGTTTTTTTGATTGTTTTGGGTTGGGTTGGATTAGGTTGGGTTGGATTAGGTTGGATTGGGTTGTTTTAGTGAAAAAAAATTTAAAAAAAGCAAAAAAAAACAACGGGCGCAGGCGGACTTGGGGTCCTAGGGACCCTAGTAGGTGCCCTCATAAATAATTTTTCATAAAAAATCAAAAATAGCAGAAAACTGTATACTGCATAATTACCCAAACGTTAATCAACACTTAAATAAAAGGTGAAACAAAGAAAAAAAAACTTAAAAGAAGCTTATTAAAGTGAAATAAGTCTGAAGTCTGAAAGCTTTGTGAGCCGAAACCTTCTAAAGAACCCCCTGTTGTCCATAGTCTCAAAATAATTTGGTCTTTCGTTCCATCGTCTTGGAATTCCATCATTGATTATGTCCAACACATCCAAATCGTCATGATACAATATATCTTCCATATTTAAAAAAAAACCAATTCAATAAATCAAACTGGAAATCAAATCATAACAGAAAACATACCCAACAAAATGCATATGACAGCGACTTAATTGCTCAATTAAGCTTTAATCGCCCAACATCGGCCGGGTTGGTAAACGGCGCGATTAACGCAAAAATTTTGTGGGTGGATACCGAATTTACTCGCTAACCGCAATTAAAAGTTAATTGGAGAAAAAATGCGTTGGTGGATACCGGCATATATGTAATACCATTTAATTATGTAGACAGTTTTAAAAACTTGATGAGGTTACTAATTTAGGTGTATTTTCTGCTGTTGAAAGACAATGTTTTTTTGTGATATGCAATATCTAACTGACCAATGTGATTTATTTAGACATGTCTATGTGCAATAGTTGTCTGCATTTGTTCTTTGTTTTATTAATGTATTTATTTGGTTTTTAGATACATAAAACATCTACTTCACTTTTAATTGTATTTGTTTTTATTTAATGAAAATTATTAACTACAAACGTTAATCAACACTTAAATAAAAGGTGAAACAAATAAAAAAAAACTGAAAATAAGCTTATGAAAGTGAAATAAGTCTGAAGTCTGAAAGCTTTGTAAGCCGAAACCTTCTAAAGAACCCCTTGTTGTCCATAGTCTCAAAACACATCCAAATCGTCATGATACAATATATCTTCCATATTAAAAAAAAAAACAATTCAACGAATCAAACTGGAAATCAAAATAAACAGAAAACATAACCAACAAAATGCATATAACAGCGACTTAATTGCTCAATTAAGCTTTAATCGCCCAACATCGGCTGGGTTGGTAAGCGGCGCGATTAACGCAAAAATTTTGTTGGTGGATACCGGATTTACTCGCTAACCGCAATTAAAAGTTATCTGGAGAAAAAATGCGTTGGTGGATACGGGCAGAAGATACCTTTTTTGCAAATTCGTTGTAAAGAAACTGAAAAATGGGTTGGGTTGGGCTGCTGGTGTAATAATTATCATATGTCACCGAGTATGTCACGCTCTTTGTCGGAACAGGGAACATGCTCTATGAAAGAAAAAAAAAGACGATCTTTTCAATATGTATTGATTACGATGTGAAAACATATACTAAATAAATAGTTTTATAGTTAACCAATTATAGTAGTTTTATTTGCTTTTTCCTCCATATAATCATAAATAAAATTTGTTTTTTTAAAACAACCTCAAATTTTACGTGGTTTTTTGACAACTGATAGATAATAATCATGATCACCACACAAAAAACACAAAAAATTGCATATAACTGCCACGTTGCCAATAATTTCCTTACTTTTTCCAAGTGGAACATATTCGGAACTTTTGCAAACCAAGTAAATCTCAAGGGTCACCCTTAGTTCAAGCGGCACTTGAACAAGTGGAAGAAGTAAGGGGAAGTGGTGCACACGGGCATAAGTGACGCTTGCGCAATAAAGAGGTTTTTTTTTTGAATGTATTGCTTCCTAGACGTGTATTCTTGAAAGTCATACAGTCCGGTCTTTCTCTCGTGCGATGGAATCTATCGTATGGGATCTATCACCTCCCACGTATGAAAAGTAGTTTTAGGAAGGAAATCATTTAAAAAAACCTCTTTCTTACGCAAGCGTCACTAGATTCGACGCTGTTCCCCGATTTCGGACCATGCAATTGGGAACGTATGATGTTCATGAGATCCGTAAGATCGGATTATCGCTCAAGAATATAACGTTTTCGTCCCATGTGATCATTCGCCATAGATCAATGCCGCTCCCCGTTCAATAATACACGTCCTAGACGTGTATTCGACGACGAACGATCGGCCCATCCCACAAAAGTCATTCGAACGACGCGCAACGTCCTACTCTAAAAAACGGTCAAGTTAGTAAAATATCGATCGGTCACGTGGTGGCTTTGTCCAATAGCATGCTCTGAAATAATACGAAGATATCCGACACTCGGACAGGGTGTCGATTCTTGAATCGAGGGATGGTCACATATGGGATCGTTCTCACGAAAAAATTTCTAGTCTGGTCTGTGTTCCCGTCCGTCCAAAATTCGCAGGTGAGTGTTCTACTGGTATGAGGCAGGAGAATGGCGCTGTAATCGCACGAAACTTGCGCAGAATGCAATGTTTGGTTGGTTAATTTGTAACCTAACCTTTGTTTCATAGTGTAGTGATTCGGTTTTTATTTCGTTTGCCTTTTTTATATAAATATTGTCGGTAAAAATGATGGATCCAGAAGAAATATGGCTCGTGAATAGAGTTATATATTATTTAGAGGAGGCCGAGGCGGATACGCGCAACAAGTCGCCTCTAGATTCCAATACAAGACGATTTGATCCTTGAAAAATTACAGTTTCAAAAAACCTGGCAAGAGAAATAATGGCCATTTATGGTTGAGGGCTGAAGGGCATGAGACTTGTCCATCGACACAAAAGTAAGCAATAAATTAATATACCTAGTGCAATATATAGTATGTTTTCACATCATACTCAATACATATTGAAAAGATTGTACCTCTTCTTTTTCTTTCATAGAATATGTTCTCTGTTCTGACTAAGAGCGTGATATATGAAAGAACAAAATGCTTGATTTGATTGATTGCATACAAAGTAAACCACATAACAAGCCATGGATATGTATATTTAACGGATATCCGTCGGCATATATACATTCATCCAACATCCATTGGATGTGTAAATGATATTCTTTTAATGGACATACATGAACGCCTCTAATGGATATTTAACTTTTATCCCATTTATGATCATACATGAAACATACATTCAATGGACATCCAGTGATGTATATGTGCTCCATCAATGTATATCCATTCTATATATTACCCATATAAAATGGATATACATTGATGCAGCTGCAACAGACATCCAAGTGTGATAAATAATCACTTCTGATGGATTTCCACTGGATATATACGGGACATTCATGGATATACTTTATGTGGGAATAGAAAAATTGAGGTTTCCTCATAACTCAAAAACTAATTAAATATCCAATTTTTACAGTTAACAGGTATCCTTAGTTATAGGTTAACCTAGTTCAATCCTCTAAAGCAAGGTTTATGCAGCTACTTAATCTTATATGTCTGTCTCTTTCTCACATATATGAAAAGAAAAGAATGGATAGAAAGTTCATTATGTTTGTCAATTGTGCATCATGCAGCTGCACAAACCTGCTGCAAGTTAATACCTCATACTAATAAGCTCTTATTTAGTTTTTTATTTATAGGTTATGGTAACTTCAAACCTTCTATCACATGATAAAAAGAAAGGTTCGTGGCATATCAGACACACATATTTTGCTTTTCAATTCATTACGACCAGGCCTCCAAGATCTAATGGATAGTCCAGAAACCTACAGACCTGCTTCATCCTTGTTAGGAAGCATCAGGGTAACATAGGACTGTACCTGGCATATGAAGCATAACATAAACAACCACACCCAGAGAATTTAAACAACTTTCTTTGTCAAACAACGCGGGATGTTGGATGGTTATATGCAGCGCGCTGCCTATTGGAATACAGCGAAAAGCAAAACGTTTAAGGATGCAAATATCAATAGGAATGAAATTTGCGAGCAGGACAAAAAAAAGAAACCTGCGAAACGGTACCGGTCACTGAAAGAAGACCATTCAAAATACACCACATGGTTCCTACCAAGAAAGTGTTTGGAGTGCTCCGAGCTGTGTTTTAGTTTTTAGTTCAGCCAATTCTGATGTTTATTTGACAACAAATAAATAACTTTACTGTTAAGTTTTTTTTTGTTTTTTTTAGTGATACATTTAGAATTTTTTCTGTAGAAAGCACTTTAAACTTTAAACCAATTAAGTAAAAAGTAGAGATTTCACATGACCCATTTTGAATGTCGCTTCGATATTTCTTGATCTAAGGTCACTGACAGAAAAAAAAAGAATCTCCATATAAGTACCACTTTTTTTTAAAAAATCTACAGTTTGCTTTATCTATAGCCAAGTTTTATGTGAAATATTGTAAATTAAAGAATTTAATAAATAAGACCTTTCATTTACACTCAGTTATGTACAAGGTGACCGCTTATAAAGTACAGCTTGAAAAACATTTTTTGTTATTTGTCAAAGCAAGCTCAATCAAAAAGGGAATTACTCATAAAATTAGGTAGATTTCTATCACAATTTCAGTTTTTTCCCACACTAGACGCAGGGTAGCCATGAGGGTCTCTTTTTAATGGAATCCTATTTTTTTTTTTGGTTTTGATTCAAAAAATATATGATGTAGGGTTTATCTGTGGCGGTTGTCAAGTAAAATTAAAAATAATTTGCCATAATGGCAACGTGTTAGTTAATGAAAAATAGTAATATGGTTCTTTGTTCAACACATCTGCTTATGAACGTTTTTGTGTGACCGTTCAAGAAAAAGGTAACTTATAGTATATTTTTGAAAGGGAGTGTCTAAAGAGCCGACAATTCGGCTGAATAGTCATGAGGCTAAAGAGCCAACAGTAATTTAATTTATTATGTGTTTTTCATATTTTTGTTTTTTTTAAACTAAATTAACCTAACCTAAACAGACTCAAACCAACTTATTCAAAGCCAAAACAACCCAAAAAACACTACAACCCTCTCATCTTATTTTAGCATAAAAAAATGGAGGCACCTTCTAGGACCCCTAAAGGACCCTAAATCCTTGTCTGGAGTTTTTTTTAATGCAAAAAAAAGGTGCAGGGGAGGTTCAAGTGTTTTTTCTTGGGTTTGGTTTAAATCTGTTTCAGTTGGGTTTTGTTCATTTAGTTAAAAATTACTAAATAATTACTGTCGCCTCTTTAACCTCACGACTATTCAGTCGGCCCTTTAGACACTCCCTTTTGGTTTTACAAAATATAAAAAAAGACCTTATGGCCTGCGTGTAAGGTGGAATTAAATAAAAATTAAACTGTAATAGAAATTTATAATCTTCATAATTTTATGTTATTCCCATTTACAGCAAAAAGTAATTTTTTTAATGGTTTGTCATGCGTTTATTTTGCACCTTCAATTCAACGACTGTTTTTGGTTAAATGTCAAAAAAATAAGGAAAAAATCACATAACATGTTTTGGTTACTTTGAAATTAGTTCAATCGCTCAAAAAACAAACTGGCAGCATTGGACGTGTTTCGGCTGCATTCGAAAATACGAATAGCCAGCGACGGGGATGGGATCGTTCCCTGGGAGTGTTCACATCCTTTAAGTGATCATCCACCACAAGAACGTCCGTCTAAAATTCAAGAATCGACACCCAGGCAGAGCCAAAAATCACCCGAGTGACGTTTTTCACACGAGCTTTTCTACTGTTCGAGGCAGCTCTGCGTATGCTCATAATAGTTTGGTGATTCTTGGATCGTCTCGTCTCGTCTTGTCTCTCGTCTTTCAGCGCATTTATTGGTTGAAACTACTACTCTTTTCTCAGGCGAGCGATCCCATCCTACGAAACCCAGAATCGATAACCTGGTCGATTTTCACAGTAACGCGAAGCTATTGTAAATCTAGAGAGAGAGAGGGACATCCGAAGTCCAAAACTGTTTTTTTTTTATTCTTAAACGGTTATACTTACAACAAAAACGATGAGAGGCTTTTAAATGGGGCAAAAAATACATTTAATAGTATTTTTTTTTCTCTTACTCTTTACCCGAGATTTTTTTTCTCATAACCCGTGAAATATAGGTTATTTCGAAAAAATGTCAGACTAGTGTTATGAAAGTTAGACTTTTGAATAATATTAATTTTTATAATATCTTCATAACCTATTCTTCTGGTTGTTTATAAATTTTTAATCTTTTACGTATCTTTTCTGGAAAACATTCAGTGGGGGTGTTAATAAAAATCATATTCTTCCCAGTCCCAGTCCTCATTACATTAAAAATTTATTTTATAAAGTTTATAAGGGGGTGGGGTGGTAATTTTTTTATGTTTGTTTGTAAACTGGCGACCAACCAACCAATTTTTCTTGAGAAAGGTCGAAAACACTCCAAAAAAAAATTCGAAAATTCAATATTTTCCAAACGAGTGGCGTTGAAAGAAATTAATTAAAGTCTGTGTATTTTTGCCAACCATAACGGGGCTAGTCGCGCACCAAAAAAAAATCGGGGGGGATGAGATTAATTTTTCAAATATAAACGGTTGAGATAATCGAAAGTCGTAGCATACGACAGTTGCCAAAGATACAAAAAAAATCTGATGGAGCCCATAGGGGTCCTTGTGACCTCCCACCATTTGTTTAAAAATATGTTCGAAACCAAAACAGATCCAGGATGGACACCCAAATTCGGGCAATCTAGGTTCTTAGTCGATTAAAGAAAAAGATCCTCTCCTGCCAGTTTTTCAGAGAAGGTACGTAAGGGATTCAAGCACTTATTTGAAGGTCTTAGTGGTCTCCGATACCGACCAAGCGCCTATGGGATAATTTTAAATTACCAGAGATTATTTTTCTATTATTAATACTCGGATTTTTTAAAAATATTTTGGTCGCCAGTTTAAAAAAAAAACATAAAAAAATTAAATACTGGAATTCTCAATACTTTGGGCAATCTACAACAATTTCTGATAATGAATATGATTTTTATTAACCCCCTTCCCACTGAAAGTTTTCCAGAAAAGGTCCACAAAATATAAAAAATTTAAAAACACTCAGAAAAATAGGTTATGAAGAGTCCGTGATATTATAAATGTTATTGTTTTTCAAAAGTCTAACTTTCATAACACTGGCCCCCTCTGATTTTTGATATTTACAGTACTAAAAAAATATATATTAAAAAAATAATATATTGGAAAAATGTTGGAAAAAACATTATTTTTTTTTAATTTCTGTCATTTTTCGAAATAAGTTATACTTAACGGATTATGACAAAAAAATTATCTCGGGTAGATAAATGCCAAAAGAAAAAAAATACTATTAAATGTATTTTTTTTTCTCCATGAAAAGACTTTCATCGTTTTTGTTGTAAGTGTAACAGTTTCAGAATAAAAAAAACGCTGTTTTGGTCCCCCCTCAATCTTTTCCAGCCGAAACTATATAAGAGTTAGAAAAAAAGTTAAATATAAGCAATGTTCAGTTTTTTAAGGATAATTTATATCAAAAAAAGTAATTAATTTTTGTTGAATTTTTGGGTTATAAAAGACCTTCTACCCTTTCGTACTACCTTCTTAAATTAAGTAAGCTTTTTATATTGAAATTAACGTAATATGGGCATAACAAAAGGGACTAGATAGTTTTTGGTCATGCCAATTTACAGCCCGAAAACTTCTCCGACAACGATTACTATAACTTTATGGTCCGGTTGTTCAATTGTTGTATGATTATTTTTGTTTGATTGCACAAGAAATCCGAAAACTGGTCAAAGTCAAATTCACTTACCTTTTAATGCGTTTCGTACCCAGTCCAAACATATGTAGCACCTGACTATATAGGCGTTGCGTATTCAGTTCTAATGAATGTTGCACAGAATATAGTTCACCAATTCGTCCAAATATAATATAGAGCCGCGGCGCGAAAATGAATACGGCACCGAGATGAATTTTGTATGACGGCTTTTTATTGAGTCTATCGACCGGTTCTGGTAGGACTTGGCAATATTTCGACCAGCTTGATTATTTTTTAGAGCCAAAAATATAAATATTGGCGATTGGAAATTAGATAATAAAATAATAAAACAAAATAACCGAATTAAGGGTAGATAGCAAGTACGTTAATTATTAACCCAAATTAAAATAAGAATTAATTCTAAGGCATTAGATTGAAAATTAATTTTAAAAAAAATAATAATTTTACGCAGTATGCGGCGTAAACACCAAGTTTATTTTTAGTGAGTAAGTTTAAACCAGAATAAGATCTACGCCATCTACGTATTGAACTTGAAAACTATTTTCTTATAAGTGCCCAAACTCGAACAACATTTTGGTAAAATATCACTGACATTTGACAAGAATTTTACGAAATTTTGAGTGAGCATTTTTTTCGTGTTATTTGGACGTTTTGAGCCAAAAAAAAATGGCTAGGAAAACGTGCTTCTAACTTTTCCCAAAAAGAAGAAACGATTTTAATTCATCTGGCGAAAACGTTTAAGTGCCAAATTTATAATCGTCTTTCAAGGCTCCCTTGTTCCTTCAAGGAGACTTTCGGGCCAATTTGATATTTATAGTGGTGGTAGGTTCATCATCACTAAATTAATATTTTCCTCCATGATATGGTAGAAAGGCAAATAAAAAAGACTTGAGAAAAAAACAACAAAAGTCATTAAAAAAGTAAGGTTATGTTTACTGCCAAACGATTGACTACGTTCAAAAGCTCTATTTTTAACCTCTTGAAGTTACCTTTATTTACGGTAACGGTAACCAAAATCTCCCTATTTATTCAAAATTCGGTAAAAAACAATATTATTAAAATCTGGAAAAATCTTCCTCAATTGGTCAAAGATTTGCCCGAAAAAAACTTACTTTTTTATCTTTCTGACAGTTCTTTTCTTTATAAGGAAAACTTACATGATTTGTATTTATATTTTCATTTATATAAAAAGTTATTTTTTCATTTTTTCTTTAATTGACAATTTCAATACTTATGTAAGGTAAATAAGAACAAATAAAATAAAATGTATTGTATTGTATTTAAGTACCTTTTATTATAAAGTTGGATTCATAGTTCTGAAAATTATGGATTAAGACGCAAATAGGGGAGTAAGGGATAGTGATGTGAATATAATGTAACCTTCATATTAGGAACTTATTGGGCGTTACTGTATAAGGTTTTACCATAATAAGGGAAAACCGTATTTTATTTAGGTTGAACCTTAACAGTACTTTAAAAAAAGTGTTAATGGAAGTCGCATTACTTTTCCTTATTCCTAACCTAAAATTTCTAATCTTAACATTGGGCCGCCGCTGTCTCCACAAGCAGCATCAAATGCTGCTTAACACTTCCCAGAGAAGTGTCTTCCCCTTAATATTTGAAGGTTTTTCCATATATTTTCCCAGGCCGCTGGGTTGTTGTAGGGATTTTCCCTGATAAATTCTCGGAAAAGAATTATATCGTCAGTGTAGCTGAACCTCAACCTTGTAGGTTTCTCCAATCTATTCATTTTTTGTTTATAAACAAAAAACTAAAAATACAAAGAATATTAAAAAGTCGTGTCGAAAAACAAACCAACCATCACTATTATATCCGTGCTAATTGAGGTTATGTTTAAAGATAAGGGACGTACGGTAACTGTACCGAACTAAGGGAACGCCGTATTTTATTACGGTTCCCTTGTGTACAAACTCGTACAGGGGATAAATTTCATGGAGTGGTTAAACTAGGAGTGCACAATAAGCTAGTAATGGTTGCAGTGCCATTAGGCGGGTCGGAGCCACAATCGGGAGGTTTTAGTCGGTAGGAATCCTACACTATCCGGTCTCTCCTGGTAGAGGAGAAATGACTCTGGCAGGAAGGTAGGTCGGGCGTCTTATGCAAGATTTCCCCTTCAGACCCTTGAAAAAAAAAGAAAAAGACGCAAATAAAATAAACTATCTTACATAAATTTTTTTGTTCATACGTGAACATATAACGTATCTTATATCCTTGAATCAGTTCAGCGAGGAAAACCTTTTGCTGGCTAGTGTAGGGTCTTTTTTTGTTCGACGAGCAAATTTGGTTGAGCAAAAACGACACAAAACGCGATAAATTGTCGTTTTTGCTGGCGTACAAAACCGATGCAAATTTAATATCTGGGTTCCCCTGATTTTGTTCGTCGAAGATGTTCGATATATTAATAAAATAATACTAAACCGAAGTCTGTGTTCAATTCGCGTCCGTCGTCGTTTTTTCTCGATCAGATTTGCTCGTCGAACATAACTGTTCAACAAAAACGCAGTCTGTGGGACCCTTTATAGTGCCCTGTTTTTGAATTTTATTTTCATTAATTTTAAAAAACAAATACACTAATTTTTTTGACATGCGCGACATGTGGGGGCGCTGTGATCGCCCACCTTGCTTATTGACGAGATCTTTCATGTCGAGTGGCCAGTGCCTTGTTGCGTTAAAAAATGAACTTGTATCTTGTTTTCGTACATGAAATAAACGTTTTTTTTCAAAATGCGTTAGAGACATTCACAATCAGTGACTGCGAGTTTGACAAGGATTCGTTGGATTTTTCCTGCTATGCTGGTTTCCTGCTTTTTAATTATAATTTTTTAAATTTATTTATTAATATATATTTTTAACCTCCAAATGTGATTTCCCAGGTAGGTATACTTATGTTCCATAATATTGTATAAGTTTATGTGGAGTGATCAAGCAAACCGGTTGATCCAATTTTATCAATCTAATGATATACAAAGATATGTTTAAAATAGTTAGTTAAAATTTTGTAAAAAGTTTTAAAAAAAAGTTTTTTTTTTAAACTCATGATTTTATAAAATTGGATCAATAGGATTTCGTGCGTGTTCCTTGATAATTACACATACAGACCGCTTCAAGCTACTGCGAACATAGGCCGGAAGAAGTCCAATTTGTCAGTGTACGTACATGCAGGGACACCTCACACCTATCAGTGAAGCAATACTCAGGTTTGCGGTCACCACTTGCGTGACTTGCCTTTGGTATTTAGTACGCCTCTAACCACGGTGCTGTGTGGAGCCTGGTCAATGAAACCGGAATTTGGTCAATAAATACGCAAATTTTTATAACGTAATTTTCTTATTTTTTGTTACTGATAAATAAGAGCGTTTTATTGTCAACTGCTCAGATTTATCACTAACGACGTGTTACAATGAAAATAATAAGGAGAAACAAAAAAAAAGCAAGTTCTCAAAATAAAATAATACATTCTAAAAACCAAAAAGACTTCCCAGTCAAAAAAAAATTAGAGCAAATGTTCGAAAAGTCCTCCTTGCTCGGCTAGACAATATCCGAGCCTATTATAAAAACCCCTTCTAAAGTTTCCAAGCATGTTAGGGGTGATAGTTTGAAAAGCTTCTTCAATTTTAATCCGAAGTTCTTCCAAATTATTAGCCCTTTCATGCCCGTAAACTTTATTTTTGATATAACTCCACAGATAAAAGTCATTAGGAGCAAGATCGGGTGATCGAGCTGGCCATAAAATAGTTCCCCGTGTACTTATAACCCGATTAGGAAATACATTATCAACATATTCCCTAACAAGACCAACATTGTGAGCGGGACAACCATCTTGTTGAAACCATGCTTCATCAAATCTCACACCTAACAACTGCCTAGCAGTTGGAATAATATGCTGCTGCAGTAGATCCAAGTATCTAGGACCATTCAAATTGCCGTTAATAAAAAATGGCCCAATTACGTGTTCCCTTACAATACCCCTCCAAACATTTAGTTTTTGGGGATACTGTGTTCTTACGTCAAAATACAAATGCAAATTTTCCCTCGACCAATATCGAACGTGTGTTAGGTTATGACGATTCAATAATGGAAAAGTGTTTTCATCTGTGAAAAGAATAGATCTCAGAAAGTTTTCATCACGATTAGCCCTTTCCATCATTGTTCCGCAAAATTCCATACGACGATAGTTGTCCTCAGGAAAAATTTGATGCGTTTTTGACGCTTTGTAAGAATGATAACCATTCTTTTTGAGAACATGTAAGACAGTGGCTGAAGACGTATCAACTGCTTCGGCAATTTGGCTAGTTAACTTTCGATTTTTCTCCATTGCAGCGCAAATCATCACATCTCGTACTTCCTGCTCGTCATTCAAAACATTGGGTTTTTTATGGTTTCTTGGCGCTACACAACCAAACTTTTCCAAATTCTGCACAAACCTATAAATCGTTGATAAACTAGGTTCTGGGCGATTTACAAAATTCTCCAAAAAAATTTCTTGAATAAGTCTCGGTGGTCTGCCTTGATAGTACTATTTGACCATGTGCACTTTTTCGGCAACTTCGTAGACATCCATTTTTAGTTTTAAAAAGGTACTATTTCAATTAAGAACTTACCAATCTGTTTCTCGAGCAAGGCAGAAATAAAACAAAATAAATTTCCAAAAGATAACACTGCAGTCTGCTTGGAATCCACCTCGGTCGTACGGCACGGAGAGTAAATTGGACTTGATTCCCCCTATGTTCGCAGTAGCCTGAAGCTCATTGTATACAGACCGCTTCAAGCTACTGCGAACATAGGGCGAAAGAAGTCTAATTTGCCAGTGTACGTATATGCAGAGACACCGCACGCCTATCAGTGAAGCAACCAACACTCAGGCTTCCGATCGCCATTCGCTGCCGTTCGCCGCCGTTCGCCTTGTATTTAGTACGCCTCTAACCACAGTGCTGTGTGGAGCGTAGTCAATGAAACCGGAATTTGGTCAATAAATACGCAAATTTTTATAACGTAATTTTCTTATTTTTTGTCACTGATAAATAAGAGCGTTTTATTGTCAACTGCTCAGATTTATCAGTGACGACGTGTTACAATGAAAATAATAAGGAGAAACAAAATAAAAGCAAGTTCTCAAAATAAAATAATACATTCTAAAAACCAAAAAGATTCTCCCAGTCAAAAAAAATTAAAGCAAATGTTCGAAAAGTCCTCCTTGCTCGGCTAGACAATATCCGAGCCTATTATAAAAAACCCCTTCCAACGTTTCCAAGCATGTTAGGGGTGATAATTTGAAAAGCTTCTTCAAAAACAGATAGAAGTCATTAGGAGCAAGATCGGGAGATCGAGCTGGGCATAAAATAGTTCCCCGTGTACTTATAACCCGATTAGGAAATACATTATCAAGATATTCCCTAACAAGGCCAACATTGTGAGCGGAACAACCATCTTGTTGAAACCATGTTTCACCAAATCTTACACCTAACAACTGCCTAGCAGTTGGAATAATGTGCTGCTGCAGTAGATCCAAGTATCTATGACCATTCAAATTGCAATTGCTGTTAATAAAAAATGGCCCAATTACGTGTTCCCCTACAATACCCCCCCCCAAACATTTAGTTTTTGGGGATACGTCAAAATACAAATGCAAATTTTCCCTCGACCAATATCGAACGTGTGTTGGGTTATGACGATTTGACCATTTGACCATCTGCACTTTTACGGCAACTTCGTAGACATCCATTTTTAGTTTTAAAAATGTATTATTTCAATTAAGAACTTACCCATCTGTTTCTCGAGCAAGGCAGAAATAAAACAAAATGAATTTTCAAAAGATAACACTGCAGCGTGCTTCGAATCCACCTCGGTCGTACGGCACGGAGAGTAAATTGGACTTGATTCCCCTTATGTTCGCAGTAGCTTGAAGCGGTCTGTATACAATGTAGAAAATAAGTAGAAAAACGTATTAAAAACGCCAGATTCATGTAGATGTTGATAAAATCACTGCTAGAAATAACGTAAACACGTTGTTATTTTGATTTGATAATTACGTTATTAAAACGCTCTTTTTAACAACGTTTTTTTTATAACGCTAAAAAGCGACCTATTAAGCTTGTTTTCATATATGAAATAAACGTTTTTTTCTAGCAACTTTAAAAATTAACGTTTTTTTTTCTCACGCAGTTTTTACGCAAAAAACACGCAATTGCATATGTTATGTGGGTTGAAGGACTTCTTCGTCAAGGAGGCCTTGAGGCTTCTTGCTTCTACGTCGAACTATAAATTTGGCCCTAAAAGTATGCTAGAGTACAAAGAGACAGGATCAATCGCTAGCAAAAAAAAGAGGAAACTTGGAAAAAATCGAATTTTCGTTTAATAGTGAGAGTGGCACAGTTTGTCGAGTTGCTTCGACCAATTCCTTCTTCACATAGGCCGATCAACTCCTACCGTTTTAGTGTCCTTTTTTCGACCTTCGCCGCCATATTGACAGAAAACTAATGGATTTTCTGCACTTTTGAGTGAAAATGGCGATGAATGTGGATTAAAGGACACTAAATCGGTAGGAGTTGATCGGCCTGTATGGAGAGGGTACTGCTTCGACACTAAAAATAAAATAGGAAAACTTGATTTAAACCTATGAATTTGCCTCCAACTTGGTTTAAGGCTAAACCAAGATGGAATAACTCTTCCAAAAACTGAGTTTAAACCGCTACTGAACAACCGGGCCCAAGATGCGGCAATCGATTTCCGTTTCCTATTTTCATCCGCTGTAAAAATTTCAATCAAAAATAATCACTCAGAACCAGGACCTATTTTAATCGGAAACTCCTAAGAAATTAACGTCACACGTCACTGTATTTATATAACCTCACTTTTTTCTCCAAAATTCAATGTTTTTAGTGATTTTTTTTCACATATGCCAAAAAATTGCATTTATTTCCACAATTCTTGATTAAAGCAATTATTAAATAATTATGGTATTATTAGAAAGTGATACAGTAGGTTGTGTTTTTTTTTTAAAGGGTTGAGCTATAGTTTAAGTCTGTTTTTTTTTGTAATGTGACCTATACTTTTTGAGAGTACTCTTTTTTTAAAAAGTACTCTTGTTTTTAAAGCTTTATGGGTAATTATGCAGTATACGGTTTTCTGCCATTTTTGTTTTTTTTTTTAATTCGGCTCCGGTGCACTATCCGGACACTAAAACGGGACGTTTTTGGAAGACGATTCTTTTTGAAAACGGTAATTTAGCGGTTTTTAAATTTATTTAGCACACATAACCAACAAAACTAGGGTCATACTGGCCATTTTTCAGAAATGCAAGGATGCCAAATCTCAGGTACCAACAGGATTTTTTTTTGGGGAAGAAGTCAGGTTGGTTGGGTAGGGTTAGTTTTGGTTGGTTGGGTTGGTCATTATTTGTTTTTTTATAAATTTCTGGGGAGCCAAAAGAAATCAGGTTACACTCTGGGTTGGGTTGGGCCGGGTTGGTTGGGTAGGGTCAGTTTTGGTTGGTTGGGTTGGTTATTATTTGTTTTTTTATAAATTTGTAGAGGAGGCAAAAAGTTAATATTTTTGTTCCTTTTCCCTAATTTTTATTATTTTCTGGAAATGTAGCAACATTGTAAAAATATCAGGGCGTGGATATTGCCAGGTATTGTTTTGATCAAGTAAAAAGAAGAAGAAGGAGCCAAAATTAAGGAAAGAGTGAGGTTAGGGCGCTCTTTTTTATGGTTTTTTTAAAATTTATTTTCTTCAAAAATACTGGATAACCCGCAAATTTTTTTTTTGAAAAACACTATTTAGGAGGCATATTTTAAGCACAAATTTATTTTTTTTGAAAAATCGTGTGTCCGGATAGTGTACCGGCCCCAAAAATTCTTTATGGGGGCATCTTCTTGGGTCCCTAGGACCCCAAATCCACCTGCGCCCGATTTTTTTTTTTTTTTTTTTAACGAGAAAAAAGGGTGCCCAGGGGGGGTTGTAAAGTGTTTTTTTAATTGTTTTGGGTTGGTTTGGATTAGGTTGGGTTGGACTGTGTTGGTTTGGTTTGTTTTAGTGAAAAAAATAAAAAAAAACAAAAAAAAATCAAAAAAAAAAAACCAACCGGCGTAGACGGATTTGGGGTCCTAGGGACCCTAGAAGGTGCCCCCATAAAGAATTTTTCAAAAAAAATCAAAAATGGCAGAAAACCGTATACTGCATAATTACCGCTTTATGCTCTTATTCAATTCAATTCAATAGACTTTATATAGTATGTTTGATAACAGTGTAGTATATGGGTTTCTGCCATTTTTGATGAAAAATTCTTTTAGCAAACTTTTTTTGATTTTTTTTTTGTTTTTTTTTATTTTTTTTATCACTAAAACAACCCAATCCAACACAGCCCAACTCAACCTAACCCAATGCAAAATAATCAAAAAAATGCATTGCAACCTCCCGGCACCCTTTTTTTCTCTTAAAAAAAACCGCGGTCGCGGATTTTGGTTCCTAGGGACCCTAGTAGGTGCCTCTCTAAAGAATTTTTCATTATAAAAGTGGCAGGAAACTACTACATTATTATTGTTTTCACCTCAATTTTCACATTGTACTCAATAAATATTGAAAGGATTATCTACTTTTCCTTTCAAACAGTCATACTTTTTCATAGAGCATGTTCTCTGTTCTGGCAAAGAGTGTGATATATGAAGGTACAAGATGCTTGATTTTTGATACATATTGAATATGATGTAAAAACATAACAATTGTCAAAAAAAAAGAAAATTTTTATAGACAAAGTAATACAAAAAAAATTAAGAAAAAGTTCCTTTGTGTATTCCAAAAATAATTAATCAAGACAGTAAAAATATCACATCAAATTAATTAACTTTACAAATTAAAATAAAGAGGGTTGATAACAACTTTAAACACAAATTGATTATAAAGACAGAATAACTCAATAAAAGATTTTTATACTCTCACATATAACAGTTTGAATGAAATTGGGAATTGGTAGTGGATCACTGTCATGATTTCTAGTATTGTAATGACGAGAATTTTTTATATTTTTTAAACATTAGGCACACAGCCTTTAAAATAAATTAACAAACAACTGTTAAGATCTGTTCTTTTCTCATAGAAATCTTTGACTTTTCCAAAGTGCAAAGAATTTATGAATATAAAAATGGGAAAAAATGTTTCATTACAAATTTTCCAGACATTTTGTATGTATTGTAAGTATGGCTGCTTACTTTGACTGAAAAACAAAGGTGCTACCAAATTTTGATTTAATTTTAATTTAGATCTTTTTTTCCATAACACTTTCAAAAAAAAGCATAGGAAGAAAGCCACAAAAAATAATGAAAATTACACATTATTGAATATAATTAAGGAGAGTAAGCCATTACATTTAAATAAAATAGGAATATCTACATTTAAAATAACAAACCTTATAACCGAGCTTATAATACTTTAAAATAGAGGTTATGTTAACTAAATAAAAAGTTGTAAAATTTTGTGCACTTCTAGTTTCTTGAAATATGCCATCTACTGTTAGCTAGTTGTTAAAGATAGTGGGTCAAACCATATCAAGTCAACCAGGCAATAGTTTTGACCATCTCCGATTTTGATGATTTTTGGTACACTTATTCGTCTTATTAAAAAACTCAAAAATCCAAAAAATCAATTTTTTTGGATAAGCGGTTTTTGTTTTATTGATATTTGAAAATCAAGAAATTGACCAATATGTCCTTGACAGACACTTACAAAAATAGTAATATCTCAAAAACTATTGCTCCTATAGAAGCGAGTGATAGCTCAGTTTGAAGGGTTTTTAAAGACCTTTTTAAAGATGTGTGACACAATATAGTTTGTTTAATTTTTTTTTCCTTAATTAAAAAAAAAATTTTTTTTTTGAAAAATCTCACACATTTTTTCAATGTTTTTTTAACATTTTTGGAAAATTTTAGGATGGAGAAATAATGGAGTCATACTTTAAAAAAATAATAAGATATTTAATACAGGGCTAATTTACCTAATATGGGTATAACAAAAAAATGAAAAGTAAGAATAATAGAAAATTTACAATACAAAATATTTACAAACTTTTTTTGTAAAATATTTGAGGAATCTGTCATTTCTTCTGCAGTTAGCGTAAATGTCCTACCAGTGGCAGTATTTGGGTTGGCCCGTCTTAAAAGAGAATTTTGATCTATGACCAATATATCAGCTTTTGGTTTTGGAAAGTAAAAAGACGGAGAGGGACCATGAGGATGTAAAAAACTAACTTTTAATTCCCCGCTTTCTATATTTTTGCCAATGATACATCCTATCCACCAAAGACAGTCATAGTTTATGGTTACAAAACCGGAGTCGATGTTTTCAATTTCTGTGTTTGATAAACCATAGGTTGCAAAAAGACATTGAATATTTTCCTCTTTACTTAGTGAAAATGGTTTTGTAATAATTTTTTCATTACTGAGGGGGATAATCGAGTGCAATTTTTGAGTCCCAGGTATCGATTGTGCTTCCAGGTATCTTTTTTCCAAAAACTTTTCATGTTGCTGGTAGTCATTTAATGAACAATATTTAAATGTTATACCAGGAATGTTTTCTGTTGCAAATTTAGAAAGATCTTTGGGGGTCATAATCTGTTCATTATATGGTCTCTGCAGACTTGCTTTAGCAGCCAACCTTTTTACGGTGCCTCCCAGTCCATCGCATGCACTCTTCCCGTGGTAGGTGGCAAAAAAATTCCATTCTGCTTTAATTTTAAATTCCTCGAGATGGTACGCAATATTAACAAATTTTTTTTTATTTTTATACTGTGCGGCACAGCCGTCTGAAAAATAAATAATTTTGTCTAAATTATCAATTTGCCTCTTTAGTTCAGGCATAAGGTGGCTTAAAAAAAGATGAAATGCCACAGTGTTGTGTACCAAACAGTCTGAAATAAATATATAATTTAAATGACCCAGTTTTCCCTCATGAGTTTTGTAATATATTACAAAAGGATGTAGGGTTGCCTGGCTATTTGTCCAGTGATAGGACTGCACTTCATCCTGCAAAATAAATGAATAATTTTCAGCGAAGTCGCATGTGATTAGTACTTCCCCCTTATTTAAATTGTCTTTTACCTCATTGTAGTATTCTTTTTGCATGTGAGTGTAAAAAGAATGAGATTTTAATTTAATCAAGTCGTTTGAAAATTCTTCAATGAAGTCCTCTGCTGGTTTAATTAATATCTCCATATTGCATCTATCTACAGATACCCACTCTTAAAAGTCACATTTTCAGTCATTGCTTCTTCGAACTTTTCATTCAAAAAGTTTTTTAAATTCTCAGTTCCTGGGCATATCTCACATTTGTCCAAAAAGCAGTGAACTCCTGGTGGGTTACACATCATTTTTGAGAGGCAAGCATGGTAGTCTCGTAAAGCAGGATTACCCTTATCATTTAAGATAAACTTGTTTATTTTAGAACACTATCATTAAAACAAACAAAAAATTACATGGTGATACACATCGTTAAAAAGGTCTTTAAAAAACCTTCAAAATAAGCTATAACTCGCTTCTATAGGATCAATAGTTTTTGAGATATTGCTATTTTTGTAAGTGCCTGTGCATATTGGTCAATTTCTTTATTTTCAAAAATCAATAAAACAAAAACCGCTTATCCAAAAAATTTAATTTTTTGGATTTTTAAGTTTTTGGATCAGAAGAATAAGTGTACTAAAAATCATCAAAATCGGAGATGGTCAAAACGAAAAGTGCCTTTTTTTTGGTTGATTTGATATGGTTTGACCCTAGTAGTAGTGTTCCACTTTTTTTTTGAACAACTTTGGCTGCTGGGTCATTTTAAATCAAATCAACCAAAGGTTTGGCAGACCATCTCCCCGATTGCGATAATTTTTGGTACATTTATTCTACTCATAAAGGAAATGAAAAATCCCAAATTTAAAATTTTGGCTATTAGTTTTTTTAAGGAAATGAAAATATCTCGATAACTACTTAAACTAGGACAGTATAGCTCTTTTTTTAAATACTTTTCGAATGATGTATCACATGATGTACTTTTTGTTTAAAAAAAATTGAAATTAAAAAAAAAACTTTTTTTTTAAATTTTTGAAAAACAGCATTTTTTATTAAAAAAAAAATAATTTCTGGATATTTTGCCAAACTATTTACAAAATTTCAAGATGGAGACTTGATGTGTTCATCAAAAAAAATTATTTTAAAAATTTTGAAAATAATTTTTCAAAAAAATAGGTTATGTGATACTTTATCAAAATGGGCTTTAAAATACCTATAAAACAAGGCATTACTCGCTTGTTTACAGTATACAGTTCTCAAGATATTACTCTTTTTATGTACCTGCACATTTGGTTAAAATTGACTGGCATTTATAAAAATATTAATATCTTGAGAACTAAACATACTACAAAAGTGAGCGATAGCTTAATTGTTTTAAAGGTATTTTAAATGCCATTTTAATGAAGCATGAGCTCATTTTTTTTTAAAGGAAAAATTCAAAATATTTTTTTTTATGAACACATTTGGCAAAATATCCAGAAAAAAATATATTTTATTATTATTATATTATTTTATGTTGGAAGGAAATGAAAATATCTCGATAACTACTTAAACTAGGACAGTATAGCTCTTTTTTTAAATACTTTTCGAATGATGTATCACATGATGTCCTTTTTGTTTAAAAAAAAATTGAAATTAAAAAAAAAACTTTTTTTTTAAAATTTTTGAAAAACAGCATTTTTTATTTAAAAAAAAAATAATTTCTGGATATTTTACCAAACTATTTACAAAATTTCAAGATGGAGACTTGATGTGTTCATCAAAAAAAATTATTTTAAAAATTTTGAAAATAATTTTTCAAAAAAAATAGGTTATGTGATACTTTATCAAAATGGGCTTTAAAATACCTATAAAACAAGGCATTACTCGCTTGTTTACAGTATACAGTTCTCAAGATATTACTCTTTTTATGTACCTGCACATTTGGTTAAAATTGACTGGCATTTATAAAAATATTAATATCTTGAGAACTAAACATACTACAAAAGTGAGCGATAGCTTAATTGTTTTAAAGGTATTTTAATGCCATTTTAATGAAGCATGAGGTCATTTTTTTTTTAAGGAAAAATTCAAAATATTTTTTTTTATGAACACATTTGGCAAAATATCCAGAAAAAAATATATTTTATTATTATTATATTATTTTATGTTGGAAGGAAATGAAAATATCTCGAAAACTGTAGCTTTGAAAGATTTGAACCTATAACTAAATTTTTGGGTAATATTTATGAAAACCAAAATCTGAAAAATGATTTTTTTTTATATATATTTTAAGGTTTTTTCAAATAACTAAAGTGAACTGAAACTAAAGCTCCCACGAATTTGGACTTTATAACAAAATTTGTAGTCCATATTCCTGGAAACTTAAATCTGAAAACCATATATCGCTACTTGCTTTTGTTCCAAAGTTATAATTTTTTTAAATATTTTATCCCCCTTTTTCCCGTTTCAAGCCTCCACCACCCTATCCAAAAGTTAATCAGTTCATGGTCAGCCGATAGAGGATTTTTGTACCAAATTTCGTTAAAATCGATTAAAGTGTTCTTGAGTTAATATGTATACAGACAGACAACTTTTTTTTCGTCGATTAAGGTGTTTTGGAACCTTAGTAACTCATTTTAGATAAAATTAAGAAAAGTCAAAATTTCTCGATTTTAATCCCATATTGGTATGGTGGACTAAAAAAAGTATTTTTTTAATTTCAACGTTTTTTTTTAAACTGAAATTATATCACATGATATTTAAAATACCTTTAAAACGAGTTATAAACCACTGTCTAAGTTTAGGTAGTTATCGAGATATTTTAATTTCTTTAAGTACATGTTTGAGCAAAATTGGTAGTTTTTGGGATTTTTAAGAATTAATTTTATAAAAACTAATAGTCAAAAAAATTTAAAATTTTGGATTTTTCATCCCCTTTATGGGTAGAATAAATATACAAAAAAATTATACAAATTGGGGAGATGGTCTGCCAAACCTCCCTTTTTTTTGGTTGATTTCATTTGAAATGACCCTGCTGCAGTACACATGAAGTTCTCATGAAAGAAGATGTTGGTGGTGTTTTGTTTATAGGGTGACCTAAGAGAAGCAGACTTTTGACTGTCCACTTAGTGAGTATACTTAAAAAGGTTTTGTCTGATTTAAAAAATTTTGACCATTTTGAAAAGTAATTAAAATTATTTAAGTTTTTACCCATTGTTAACAAGTGATAAATTGGTAAACTCAGGAAAGGTAAAGCCCTACATGTAAAAGTTTTTCACCAGTGGCACACATCAAAATATCCATAAATTGTCAATTTTTTAAAATGTTAAAAATTTTTGGAATTGGACAAAAAGGTTTCAAGTAGTGGACAATCAAAAATATCCCATTGTTTATTAAATGATCAAGAAAGTTTAATGCTACCAACCATTTTAATAAATATTCTTCTATTTTCTGAGATATGGCCTGCACTGCTAGCTACCCATTAAAGATGGCAGTGCACTACACAGAAATTATCTAGGAAAATGAGGGCCCAAAAAGTCAAAATGCTAATTAAATTCTAACATTATTTTTTTGCTTTTTTAGAAAAATAATTTATTAGACATTACAATAATGTTAACATATGTCAGTAACATTGTTTTAACTAAATCACTACTAAACTATATACTTACAGTTCAAAAGTCTAGAAACAATTAAAAACACAAATAATTGGTTAAGATATTACTAGTTGTAGTAATCATGCCCAAAATACAGAGATGATTTTTGACAAATCTATTTAAGCCTAAAAGATCTAAAAAGAAACAAACCAATATATATAAAACCTCATATGAAACTAATGTAGCATAAAAATAATACTATCCCAATACTAAAAATCTTAAAGATATGGAACACATTAAAATAAGGAACTTTGATTTGCTTCAGTTAAAAAGATAAAGATACAAGTAGCATTGGTAGTCAATTTTTTTTGGTAATCAAAATTTTATGAAGCTATCTAACAGAAGCAGCAAGGTTAAAATTTTATAAAAGATTACCAATTCATCAACTATGTAAAGGAATTCAAACACCGGTTAAAAAAGATTGGCTGCTATGGCTTTAAAAAGATAGCCGATAAGAATCACATTTGGCTACTATAACATTTGAATTTGTGGCTACTGCCCAAATACAGTAACAACCAAAACCAATTTTCTTATTGAGGGCTACCATATGTGACTGGAGTTTAAGATTAACGTCTGTTTGAATTCCAAGAAATTTTAGAACTATATTATAGGAGGTGTATGAAATTTCGGGGTTGGTGGATCTTTTCTGTTTCTCTAAGGGCACATTATACAAAACTAGCCCAAAAAACATTAAAATATTTTTGCAAGTTGGACTACTTTTTAAATTCACCTGGTATATTTTCTTCACTTTATCTCTATCACTAAAATTTCTTACTTTATGGTATTATTATTTTAGTGTGGTTTTTGCATCTTAGCAAATAAATATATATATAAGGATCCAGAACATATTGCAGAAAAAGTAAAGGATGGATGCGAATTTTTAAAATTAGAATATAAACAAGCATTTTCGATCTTTCAACTTAATTAGCAGTGTGTCAAAAAATGTTGATAAATTATGTGTACTCTTGGAACAATGTAAATATAAATTTGACATAATTATTTTGACAGAAACATTCCAAATTGAAGATCTAAATTTTTTTGAGATACAAGGATACAGCCAAATTTATAATTATGGGGACATAAATAGAAATGATGGGGTACTGGTTTATGTCAAAACAAAATACAGCGACATTACAATTACAGAGACAGTACAGTTGGGTAAAATAAAAATAATAAAAACAAATATTACTCAAAAAAATTATAACTCTATATGCTCTCTATAGGCCACCTGAAACCAATGTAAATGACTTTTTGGAAGACTTGAACCAGTACCTCACCAATACTACATTTTTAAATCAAAGCATCTACTTTATAATTGGGGATACAAATGTCAATATAAAATCCCAAAAATAGTATTGTCAGAATTACCTAAATATGTTGAGCGAACAAGGCTTTTATTTACTGATTAACGAATATTCAAGAGTACATGAAAACACAAAGACTTGCATACACCATATCTTTGTACGAGATCCAACAAAGATTCAAAAATATAGGTCATATATTTTTACCTATAAAATCACAGATCATTACCCTGTGGTATGAGTTATAGTCAATACTCAAAACAACTTATACAAAAAAATGTCATACAAATTTCAAAAATAAATAACGATAAATTAGTGCCACTGACAAAAACTCAAAATTGGCTCGACATATACTCTATAGAGGACATAAATACAAAAACTGACCAATTCATACAAAATATACAACAAATAGTAAACATCTCAACCACAACACTAACATACAAAAGTAAATACAAAAAAAGAAATCCTTTGATCACAGTGGGACTGATGAAATCTGTAGAAACAAAACAAACTTTATATCATAGAACAATAGAGGAGCCACAAAATGTACACTTTAAACAGCAGTACAATTACTTTAAGAATATGGTCAATGAACTAGTGAAAAAAACAAAATGTGATTATTATAGAAATAAAATAGAAAAAAACAAAAACGGCAGTAAACAGAGTTGGAAAATTATAGATAAATATTCAAACAAACAACATAAAAAGCAAAATATAGAGAAAATACAGATAGACAAACAAACAATAACAAACAAAAAAATCATTGCCGACACCTTTAATATTTACTATACAAAATTGGAACAAAAAATGGCAGAGCAAATACCAATTTATAACGAAAATCTTAAGTTAAGTAGACTGATTAAAAATTTTTGTTTAAAAAAATCGAAAAAACATAGATTGAAGCTGCTATAAAAGACCTTAAGGTAGGGAAGGCCCTAGGGATAGATAATTTAAGATCAAAAACTCTAAAACTTTTGGCACTACATATATCAGAACCTTTGTGTCATATCACTAATTACATTTTGTCGTCTGGAACCTTTCCAAATAGCCTAAAAACTGGAGTGGTTTCGCCTATTTACAAAAAAGGTAGAAGAGGGATGGTTTGTAATTATCGGCCTATAACTTTAATTTCAAGCTTGTCGAAAGTAGAAAAAAATAATAAAAAATTAAATAATGGAGTATCTACAAAAACATAAATTATTATCAAAAAAACAATACGGATTTCTAAAGGGAATTTTAACTGAAGATGATGTAGTTGAACTAAGAAACAATATTTACAATTCCATGGACAAACACAAACCAACCTTCTGCATTTACTTAGATCTAGCCAAGGGTTTCGACACAGTAAGTCATAATATCTTAAAAACTGTTTTAGAAAGTCTTGGGTTTTTTGGAATCTCATTAAATTCAGTATGTTAAAATTGAGGAAAATTTAAGTGAACCAGAGGTAATAGAGTGGGGGGTTCCACAAGTAACTGTCTTGGGTCCTACACTTTTTTTTAATTTACTTGAATGGTATTTTTTCTATTGACACCAAAGGGAAAATTGGATCATTTTGTGATGATACTGTTGTTGAATACACTACGAATACTTGGCAAGAACTAAAAGCACTTGCAGAATATGATTTTGAAAAAATAAAAAAATGACTTGATTAAATGAAGTTGTAATAAACTTTGAAAAAACAAAATTTTTACCTTTTTGCTGTGATAAAAGGACACAGCCGTCATTTGATGAACTGACCAGTAGCAACCCCACTAGTAATTTCAGAATTAAAAAAGTTGAACACATAAAGTACTTAGGAGTTGAAATGGATATGTACATGAAATGGAACCACCATATAAATAACAGCATAAAAAAACTAAGAACAATAATTCACAAGTTTAAAATGCTTAAACAAATACTCAGTTTTTAACAACTGAAGACTGTTTTCTATGGTCTTATTGACAGTATTTTACAATATGGTGTTATAAAAAACCTGGAAGTAACGCAAAAAATATTTTTAAAATTATTGCTAAATAAAAATCGATACTACCCAACTGATAACTTGTACAAAGAAAGTGGAATCATGGACCCAAGACAAGCTTATGCACAAAAGATAATATTATATCGACACAAATACAAAGAAAATTTAAACTTAATACACACGCCATAAACTTGACTGACAAATAAAAACGAACAAAGCTGTCAAAAAAATTGGACAAAGAAGTCTAAACTACAATTCGCCAAGGGTATATAGCCTTCTTCCTGAAAATATTAGATGTATAAAAAATACCAATAAATTTAAGAAACTTTTAAAGCAATTGATACTCTCACATCCAAGAATTAAATTTTTAGAAATGTTTAACGAATAAAAAAAATAAAACACATCCTTTTCTTGATCTTGCATAATTTATATGCTGTAAAATAATATTTTCATTTTTTACTACTAACTTTGAATTTAAATTAACATAGAATAGTTTTTTCTTTTTTAAATTAAGATTAAATTAAAACAATTTTAAGAAACAAAGCAACTCCCATGCACAAGGCGTTAAATCACCTTCAGTGGGATACCGTTTATTTCCGAAAATTGTTATCATATTTATGTAAATATTTAGGATATTATTGGAAATAAATTTGTGTTATGTTATTATTTGAGAAAGAGGTATTTAATTAGCACCTCGATTAGCACCTAGTAAGGTCTCATTTTTCTCATCATAAAATCTTTGAACACTAACTTAAGCGACGCCTATCCTTGTTTAAAAAGAATATAATATAGACTTATGTTTTTAGTTCCTCAGCGAGTTAACCAAGTTATTTCAAAAGGCAAGATTAGATGGCTCCGTAACTATGACTTTTAAAAGATGTAAGTAAGCTGAATATCCAGCTTCTTTGGCTTGTAATTTCTATCAGTAGAGGATGGTGGCCCACAGTGAGACGATTTTTTTTCAATCCAGATTTTTTAAACTTGTGTAGACGTATTTATTGTTGATATTGCATATGGTCTCACTTGCGCCAATGGTGGTTCATAGTACACAATCCTTTATTGGACATATAGCCGTCCAAAATTAACTTCGAACTGGACACATAGAATTGTCTTTATATACACAGAATACATACATAGAATTGTCTTTATATCTCCAGTATGATTCTAGGCTCTTTTACCTTACATTTATTTAATAAAAATTATTCCAAACTTCCTGCGCGTGGCGAGGTATGTTCAGTATGCCCCAATTAGTATTGTTTCACTGTTCCCCACAAGCACCATATTTAATAATAATGTAATATTTTTTAATTAACTCAAAATAAAAATAATATCGCATTGTAAATGAACACACACACAAATGGCTAAAATTTACTTACCACAAATTTTAAAATTGTAACTGAAATCATGCCAAAACAATATCAACTAAAGTGGCTTTTTCAAAAATTACTTTTATTCTAAAAATTTTTACAAACTCTTTGTTTTCGAACATTGGCTATTATCAGAGCGGTTTGCACCTTATCTACTGCGTTTCTGAAAACTTGTGGTACTAACGCCATTAAATTAGAATGGGGTGGTGTAGACACCTGTCCACCTCGACTTTCTCAGATCTGTTGTGGTTCCCCTTTCTCCTTCCCTGCTTTGCTAGAAGTACAAAACAAGTTGCAGCCCCAACCTTGTCATGAAAACCAGAAGCTTTGCCAGTGTGCCTTGTATATAGCTTTCTGGCCGCGGACATTCTAGGTCCCACAGTAAGGCCCTGGTTCTACGTAGGCCTTCACATTGACACAGGACATGTAATGAGGTTTCTTCCTCTTTCTTGCAGAAGTGTCATGTAGCATCTTCTAGCAATCCCATTGCATACGAGTGCTTATTAAGTTTGCAGTGACCTGTTAGAAGCCCCACTATTTGTTTGACAAGCTTCCTTTCCTTACTAAAAAGTTCTGCAGTCAGCTTTGGTGAACGTTCTTTTGTGAACTGTTTGACCTGTCTTTGTTCGGGCGTTTGCTCCCACAGACCGTTGGTCTCTTTGGTGAGGCACTGTTTAATATATCAATGGTTTCAAAGCGCAGCAGGCGAAATTTTTTGACAAGCAAGTGACACTACAAATGCTATTGTTAACACAAAATTATATTAATACCGTAAATATCAAAGGTGTTATAACGGGTGGGGCGGGGGGAATTAATTACCCCCTACCCCCCTGAAATCCGCGCTTGAGTAACTGCATATAATTTTTTCATTTATAAAAAACATAGATAACAAACATTCCACAAACAAAACCTAATAGCTAAATAGCCTTTTTTTGACATCTAAAAATCTTTTTGCATATCTCAAATATAAGATGAAGAAGATATAATATAATATCTTAAAAAAAAGTTCATTTCCAGTTTTTTTTGGCAAACCGGTCTATGACTCTTTCAATATCAATGGCTATGCAGCAACGCTAAGCCCGACAGACGAATTTCCGTCATAGTGTTTTTAAGTACTTATATTTTCAATCTTCTGAGGCAGGAGGAGCTTCTTCCTGACGAAGCATTACTTACTGACAAAACATCCAAGAATGTTTTTATCAACGGAAAAATATCGCCACACTTGTTCGTTGCCTCGGATACGTTATCATATATGTTTTGATTTAAGCTTTTGCTTACTTCTGGCGAATATTGTTTCCAGATACTGACTTCACCCAATAAAAGTTCAAGAATTTGTGTTTTTTATTAATCAAACAGTTTATGGTATTTGGAAACGACATTAGTTAATTATGCCCTGATTTTGGCTTCACGTTCTATAAAACTTGGTTTGAATATGTTCAGGTCAAAAATATTACGCCCCCCTCCCCCGCCTTTCCTGGGACCGATCTAGAATTACCAATATAGAGGTTAGGTTGCCTAGGACGATTTTATTTAAAACCGTACTTATATAAAACCGGTTTTAGGCGCGTATAAACGTAGTAAATGACATGACAAAGTAATCGTATCTTGGGAAATAAACGTACTTAAATTTTGGTTCTAGATGATGGCATAGATCGTCCCCAACCCCGCCCGGGCAAACCCCCTTTACCCGAACCGTCAGAACACATGTGTCTTATACGAGCCAAGTTTAGATCGAAAAAAATTGCCACCATAGTACACCAAAAGGACGTAAACAAATTCCAAGTGGCCTACAGTAGCCTGTTGAAAGGTAATTTAGATGGACTTAAAAAATTAAAAAAGCCTAAATCAAAAACTAAGGTGGAGTCTTAAACAAAGGATGTTTATGAAGAATATTTCTGGTTAAGTAAGTTTTTGTTTATTTTTTTATTTTTTCATTAAAGCGTTTGGAATAATACCCGTATATGTTACAGAAAGCAGTTATTAGATAGTTTTTGGTCGTACCCAAAACGCCCGACGACTAACGCTATTTGACACTGTTGACATTTGAAGTCATATATGGTCATGCAAATTTGTGTTTTAGCGAGCTTCCATTAAATTCCAAACCCATTTCCGAGAGGGTGGCAGCGCACTCAGTATAACCAAGACACCCAGGCGTATTTTGGGACATTGCATATGAAATCAACCAAAAAAAGGGAGATTTGGCAGACCATTTCTCCGATTTCGATAATTTTTGGTACATTTATTCTTACTATAAAGGGGATGAAAAATCCCAAATTTTAAATTTTTTTGACCATTAGTTTTTTTAAAATTAATTCTAAACATCACAAAAACTATCGATTTTGGTTAAACATGTACTTAAAGATATTGAAATATCTCGATAACTACTTAAACTTGGACGGTGTTTTATAGCTCGTTTTAAAGGTATTTTAAATTTAACCTTTCGAATGATGTATCACATGATATACTTTTTGTTTTAAACAAAATTTGAAATGAAAAAAAAACTTTAATTTTTGAAAAATAGCATTTTTTATTCTTTTTTATAAAAAAATATTTTGTTTCTGGGTATATCGCCAAACTATTTACAAAATTTCAAGATGGAGACTTGATTCAAAAAAAATGAAATTATGATACTTCATTAAAATGGCCTTTAAAATGCCTTTAAAACAAGCTATTACTTGCTTTTGTAGTATGTATAGTTCTCAAGATATTCATATTTTGATAAATGCCTGTAAAGACAGTCAATTTTAATCAAATGTGCAGGTACACAAAAAGAGTAATATCTTGAGAATTGTATACCGTACAAAAGCGAGTAATACCTTGTTTTATAGGTATTTTAAAGCCCATTTTGATAAAGTATCACATAACCTATTTTTTTTTGAAAAATTGTTTTAAAAACAGCATTAAAAAATTAATTCGGTTAGTTTTTGTGGAGTATAGGGCTCCAAATATGTTTCTTGTTATTTAGGTAAACCAACTAAATTATTAACAAATTTGTATATCGGCTAATTTTAACGCCGTTTTAAAAAAAGTAAAGGGCCAGCAGGTGGCCATTCTATCAACGCTATCAACGGGCCCGACCGACAAAGCATCTCTCGCCCGGTCCGGGATTCTCAACGGCCCAGAGTGAACCTAGCCGATCAGGCAAATGGACCGGCAATCTAACTGTGGCCCTATACTGTGAAGTCTGGGGGACTTTTTTTTTACGGACATGTTTAAGCAAAATGATAATTTCTTTTGATTTTCAAAAATTAATTTAAAAAAAAGTAATGATCAAAAAAAAAATTAAATTTGGGATTTTTCATTCCCTTTATGGGTAGAATAATGTAAATAAATAAATAGGTACCTTAAAACGCATTTAAATAAAATCAATAAATTTCACTTAAGAGTGGAAAATTACAGTAAACTAATTTTATTTTCAAAATTAAAAACAAAAACTCATAAATTATGTCAAACATCAAATAACCGAACCGTCAACGTAAAACCTGTACCAAAAAGGCTATTTTGAACTGTCAACTAGAGTTAAAGTTATCGTTGTCGGCGAAGTTATCGGGCTGTAAATTGGCACGACCAAAAACTATTATGTAATGGCTGAGCGGCTAATGAAGATGGGTCGTCACTTTTATTAAAAAAATTCTAACTGACCGCTATTCGTTCAAACGCGTTAATTAATAAAATTCTTCCCATAATTTTACCTTATAATTATTAAGGCAGAATGACATATTGATGCCCATTATAAAAACGTAAATAGTAGAATAATTTATGCTGGACTGTAATTATTTCCCAATGCTATTTTTTGTTAAGTGTCTAATATTAGCGGAAGTCAGTAGTGATAATAAGCGAGGGTGAAAATATTTTTCTTGTGAAAAATATTGAACCCTAGGATATTCTGAATATCCTACTTTGTTTTATTTTTCTGTTAAAAACTGCCCACAAATATTTACTTAGTAAAATAAAATAATTTTTAAGATTACTTACATATTTCGTGAGGACATGTCTTTATTACTATTACACTTGTATATAAACTATAAAAGATTGCAAAAGTTGTAAAAGTTCAGATTTGTTTTTACTGCATAAACTAGACACTACGATGCCTGTAAAGTGAAAATATTGTTTTACCTAACTTTGTTTAAAGATTCCAATTTTACAGGTACCTAGATAAAAGTATTATTCTTTTTTTTGTTTAGTTTACTAGCAAGTAATAATAAAAATAAATAATTTGTTATTTGGTAACATCATAGATCGGCTGGGCAATAGATGGTCATTAAAAGAGCTCCAGACAAAAAATATAAAAAAATTGACTTTTATCTTAAGATTTTTGTTAAAACAAAGAAGTTATTAATATATTTCGGTAATTTTTAGCAACATAATGAAAATAGAAAACCTTTTAAATAATTTTGTATTTTTCAAAAAGATATATTTCATATAATATTTTACTCCGCTTTTAAAACTCCTTTAAAGGAAGTTACTGACCATCTATATCCCTAAGCTGGACTTTTACTTCCATACCGAACCCAACCTAGATCAGAGAAAAACTCTTATCATATGCAACGTCTTTTGAAATGGAGATCGTGACATTGGTAGCAATTGTGACCATTATAAGAGTGGTTTTGATATTTACAGTCAATTCCATTTTTATTTAGACAAACTCTAACCTCAGTGACCCACTCAACAAAACCAGTTTTGAAAGTTAAAAATAATCCAAACGCCCTAGATTTTTGTTGTCAAATGTAAAGTTTTCAGGTTAGGTTTTTTCTGACAAAGATTTAGCAGTAAACGACACCAATTACTACGGTTATACGCACCTAAAACCAGTTTTATATAAGAACGGTTTTATATAAAATCGCTTTCTCCAATTAAGGGTTTATACGTGTCGTCCTTCATTAAGATAACACACATTCAAAAAGAAAACATATAAAAGAACTACGTTAACTTAAGATTTTTTTGGTAAAACCTGGGTTGAGTAGTTAGGTTGGAAACAATGCGTTAGAGCGTATTTTAGAGTAATAAAACGCTATGTTAAAATGCTTTAAAATAAAATTGATTTAGTGCTTAATGAAGAGAGTGTTTAGGGCCAGTGTACTTCTGGGAGACATTCCAACTGCATGGAGGAGAGGCAATGTGGTCTTTATCCCCAAACCAGGAATGAAAAGACTACACCACGTCTAAATCCCTCAGACCTATAAGTCTCACGTCATTTATGATGAAAGCACTGGAGGAGATGGTGGACAGGTACCTTCTAGAGGGAACCCTGGTCAACAGACCATTTCACAAGGTTCAGAACGTCTACAGAGAGGATAGATCAACGGAATCGGCTCTTCATGCGGTAGTGCACAAGGTAGAAAAGGTCCCTCAACACAAGGAGTACGCAATCATGGTATTCTTTGACGGGGAAGTAGCCTTCGACAAGGCAAGAACGCAGATAATAACATCTGCCCTTCAGGAAAGAGGAGCTGAAGTACGTCTGACCGAATGGGTAAAGTCTGCGTTAACAAAAAGGGAAGCACATGCAAGGTTGGAAGAGTCCAAGGTCAAGGTGGATGTAACGGGGGGATGCCCTCAACACAGCTGCCTTTCCCCTCATCTGTGGTGCCTTATAATGGATGACCTCCTAATTCACCTGGCACAGGAGAGATTCGTAGCGCAAGCATACGCTTCCTCGCCACTGAAAGAATGCAAAAGGCGATCAGAATCATAGAAGACTGGTGCAAACAGAACGGCCTCTAAGTTAAGAGCTCCCATAATGTACGGCAGACCCATAACTTTAGTATCAGAGTTTCTGGGGGTCATATTTCACAAGGGACTCACGTGGAGGCAGCATGTTGCCAAAATGATCGAAAAAGTCCGGGCAATAATGTGGCACCTCACTCAATTTAACAATGTGGCAGTTGCGCCGAGTGGTCGGTCGAACCCAGGAACATATACTGGTTATACATGGCCATCATAAAGAATCCAATATGGGTCAGTGATCTGGTGGCCTGACCTGAACGGGATAGGAGGCAAAGAGAAGAATTCCGACACGAATTAAGCAGAGATGCGACGGTCTGCTACACTTACGGTTTAAAACTGTCAGCTAAGCAGACAACACGCGCAGGAGTGTATGTGGAAGACCTAGAAGTTCAAGAAAGCTACCCGCTTGTCGAGCACGCTACGGTCTTTCAGGCGGAGGTAAACGCCATTATCATGGCGGCAACCCTACCAGAGGTCAGAAATGGCAGGAGGAACACTCAAGGCTCTTAGTTCTTAGTTCACCAAAAATTTGTCAGTAGCCTAGTGGAGGAGTGCGTTAATGCGCTACAAACATTAGCTGAAGACAAGAGGGCGACACTGATGTGGGTCCCAGGCCACGAGGAAATACCAGGGAACGAGAAGGCGGACCAACTTGCCAGAGCTGGGGCCGAAACCCAATATATTGGACCAGAACCGCTCCCGGGAATCACAAGAAAAAACATTGCGAGCTCAATAAATGGGCGAGCGATCAATTGAAGTCGTCCTTGAGGGAAGAGCGAGTGTGCAGACAGTCCGAACTGTTCGTGAGGGCATCAGACGCAGTCAGAACTAAATGGCTCCCAGAACTGAAAAACTCGCAAGGATAATCGGCTGCGTAAGCACTTGACATGCATCAGAGTGTTGGACAACTCCGCCTGCCCAGCATGTGGGTGGGCGGAAGAATCAGCGGTGCACCTGATAGGAGAGTGTAACGGATACGCTAGATTGAGGCAGCAGCTGTGGGGTGCCCCCACAATAGAAGAGGAAGAGTACACTCTCTAAGATGGGTTGACGTGCTGACCTTCGTAAGGGAGTCAGGAAGGCACGGATAGAGAGAGGCAGGACGAGTAGAGGGAGTGGGAGTATAAGGGTGCGAGACGGGGTATGGCAGAAAGGGCCGATGAAGAGGCCTAATTGCCAGGCCTACGGGCCGCCCTTTACTATTACTACTACTTACATTACTAGTGCTTAATCCGATTTTAGTGGTGTTTATTCGACAACATTTTTAAACTATCCTTATATTAAAGCGCTTTAAGAGGTCCGTATAAACAAAGTAATTGTTTGTGCTTTTTGATACATGTCAGTGTCAAAAATGTATCGTTATTTTTGGCTAAACTATCCCCAAAATTGTAGATCTATACAAAACTGTGCACAACACAAACAACACCGTTCTCAACTAAAAAGCTAGTAAACTCTCCTATCTCTTCAGTGCCCGTTAGCCTACTGTTGCCGTCATTTTTATAACCAAATTGACAGGTAAAACATGGATTTTCTGTCAATATGACCGCTATAGTACGCTAAAGGATTCTAAATCGAAAAAGATTTAACTGGCTTTTAGTTGAGAAGGTGTTGAATGCCCACCTGTCACCAACTCTCTTTAGGGAGAAAGAAAATTACCAAACGTCAATTGAAAAAACTCAGTGCCCTTTAGCTTACAGTTGCCGCCATATTAACTAGCCTTTTAGTTGAGACGGTGTTCGGTAGAAAAACTGTAGTTTTGTATTGGATGAATACATTGGCCAATATAATAGAGAACGAGAAAAACCATTTTACTGTACTGTACTGTCTGTACGTTTTGGTTTTTGGAATTTGTGTAAATGTTTTGGTAAAATTGTAGGAAAAAATTGAAATGTTTCGTTGGAGAGAGCTCAAAAAAGTTAAACAAGATCCTCGACAAGATTATACATGCACTAAGAACAATAAGCTAAAACAACCGAAGTACTGTAAGTATATTGAATAAAATTTCTTTATTTTCTCTGTACTGTACTGTACTGTCTGTACTGTACTGTCTGTACTGTACTGTCTGTACTGTACTGTCTGTACTGTACTGTCTGTACTGTACTGTCTGTACTGTACTGTCTGTACTGTACTGTCTGTACTGTACTGTCTGTACTGTACTGTCTGTACTGTACTGTCTGTACTGTACTGTACTGTCTGTACTGTACTGTCTGTACTGTACTGTCTGTACTGTACTGTCTGTACTGTACTGTCTGTACTGTACTGTACTGTCTGTACTGTACTGTCTGTACTGTACTGTCTGTACTGTACTGTCTGTACTGTACTGTCTGTACTGTACTGTCTGTACTGTACTGTCTGTACTGTACTGTCTGTACTGTACTGTCTGTACTGTACTGTCTGTACTGTACTGTCTGTACTGTACTGTCTGTACTGTACTGTCTGTACTGTACTGTCTGTACTGTACTGTCTGTACTGTACTGTCTGTACTGTACTGTACTGTCTGTACTGTACTGTCTGTACTGTACTGTCTGTACTGTACTGTCTGTACTGTACTGTCTGTACTGTACTGTCTGTACTGTACTGTCTGTACTGTACTGTCTGTACTGTACTGTCTGTACTGTACTGTCTGTACTGTACTGTCTGTACTGTACTGTCTGTACTGTACTGTCTGTACTGTACTGTCTGTACTGTCTGTACTGTACTGTCTGTACTGTACTGTCTGTACTGTACTGTCTGTACTGTCTGTACTGTACTGTCTGTACTGTACTGTCTGTACTGTACTGTATGTACTGTACTGTCTGTACTGTACTGTATGTACTGTACTGTCTGTACTGTACTGTCTGTACTGTACTGTCTGTACTGTACTGTCTGTACTGTACTGTCTGTACTGTACTGTCTGTACTGTACTGTCTGTACTGTACTGTCTGTACTGTACTGTCTGTACTGTACTGTCTGTACTGTACTGTCTGTACTGTACTGTCTGTACTGTACTGTCTGTACTGTACTGTCTGTACTGTACTGTCTGTACTGTCTGTACTGTCTGTACTGTCTGTACTGTACTGTCTGTACTGTACTGTCTGTACTTTACTGTCTGTACTGTACTGTCTGTACTGTACTGTCTGTACTGTACTGTCTGTACTGTACTGTCTGTACTGTACTGTACTGTCTGTACTGCACTGTCTGTACTGTACTGTCTGTACTGTACTGTCTGTACTGTACTGTCTGTACTGTACTGTCTGTACTGTACTGTCTGTACTGTACTGTCTGTACTGTACTGTCTGTACTGTACTGTCTGTACTGTCTGTACTGTACTGTCTGTACTGTCTGTACTGTACTGTCTGTACTGTACTGTCTGTACTGTACTGTCTGTACTGTACTGTCTGTACTGTACTGTCTGTACTGTACTGTCTGTACTGTACTGTCTGTACTGTACTGTCTGTACTGTACTGTCTGTACTGTACTGTCTGTACTGTACTGTCTGTACTGTACTGTCTGTACTGTACTGTCTGTACTGTACTGTCTGTACTGTACTGTCTGTACTGTACTGTCTGTACTGTACTGTCTGTACTGTACTGTCTGTACTGTACTGTCTGTACTGTACTGTCTGTACTGTACTGTCTGTACTGTACTGTCTGTACTGTCTGTACTGTACTGTCTGTACTGTACTGTCTGTACTGTACTGTCTGTACTGTACTGTTTGTACTGTACTGTCTGTACTGTACTGTCTGTACTGTACTGTCTGTACTGTACTGTCTGTACTGTACTGTCTGTACTGTCTGTACTGTACTGTCTGTACTGTCTGTACTGTACTGTCTGTACTGTACTGTATGTACTGTACTGTCTGTACTGTACTTACTTTACCGAGTGCCAAAGTTTAAATCATTTATTAAGTATGACTTATTTTGTGTATTTATTTTGTGTCATTTTAAAAAATAATTAAAAATTCACACAATATGAGTGAGGTATTAAAAGTAAATAATTGTACAATGGTTTAACGATCCTATTTTTAATTTTTTTGAAGGTTGAGGTTTATGGGTTGAGGGATCTTATTAATGAAACGTCCTTTTTTTGAAATGCAACGTTTCGCAAAATTTATTTGCTTCTGCAGAGTTATTCAAGACGGCCGTTTCATATATCAGTTCTATTGCCAATAGACGTCATCGTTTGGTAAAAAGGCATTATTTTTACACACGTACCATAATTTCGATTAAAACCTTTTAAAAAGACGTATGCCCGTGTGCACGGGTTCGGCTTGACATGTAAACCGAGCTTAAGCTTTAGTTTTGTTTTGCAAGGGTGTAGAATATCATGTAAGTGGCACTTAAGCTGTAGTTAAGATAAGTCTTAGAATTACTTCGGCTTAAGTGCATTTTGAGGTTATGTGAGGTATTTTTTGGTTATGTTTTTAAACAAAAGCCATTAATTTTTTGAGCTTATAAAATTGATCCGTGGTGTGTGCTTAAAATGGAACTTCTTCGGGGTGACGAAGAAGATGAAGAATTAGACTTTGTAATTAATGGAATACCTACCAAGAAGGATTTTTGAAAGAATGAGATGAAGATACCTTTTACCAAAGGTTTAGGATGTCCCAAAAAAATCATGATTTTTTCGTTAAGCGAATAATTCACCTTTTTTTCGCAAATTCGTTGCAAAGAAACTGAAAAATGGGTCGGGTTGGTCTGGTGGTGTAATAATTAGTATGTTTTCACATCGTATTCAATACAATCGGAAAATCAAGGATCTTGTTCTTCATATGTCACGCTCTTTGTCGGAACAGAGAACATGATCTATAAAAGAAAAAGAAGACAATCTTTTCAATAATGTGAAAACATATACTAGATATTTATAGTTAACCAATTATAATAGTTTTATTTGCTTTTCCTCCATACAATTATAAATCATCAATAAAATTTTATAGTTAACCAATTATACTAGTTTTATTTGCTTTTCCTCCATACAATCATAAATCATCAATAAAATTTGTTTTTTTTAAAACAGCCTTAAATTTTATTTGGTTTTTTGACAGCTGACAGGTAATAATCATGATCACCACACAAAAAACACAAAAAAATGCAGATAACTGCCACGTTGCCAATAATTTAATTACTTTTTCCAAGGAACATATTCGGAACTTCTGCAAACTAAGTAAATCTCAAGGGTCACCCTCAGTTCAAGCGGCACTTGAACAAGTGAAAGAAGTAAGGGGAAGTGGTGCACACAAGCATCTTGTTCTTCATATGTCACGCTCTTTGTCGGAACAGAGAACATGCTTTATGAAAGAAAAAGAAGACAATCTTTTCAATACGTATTGATTACGATGTGAAAACATATACTAAATAAATAGTCAGGTTTTATAGTTAATCAATTATAGTAGTTTTATTTGCCTTTTCCTCCATACAATCATAAATCATCAATAAAATTTATTTTTTTAAAACAACCTCAAATTTTAGGTGGTTTTTTTTGACAGCTGACAGGTAATAATCATGATCATTACACAAAAAAAAATGCAGATAACTGCCACGTTGCCAATAATTTCATTACTTTTTCCAAGTGGAACATATTCGGAACCTTTGCAAACCAAGTAAATCTCAAGGGTCACCCTCAGTTCAAGCGGCACTTGAACAAGTGGAAGAAGTAAGGGGAAGTGGTGCACACGGGCAGTAAACAAACACATTAAAATATTACTACTACGACGAGTATTTCGTTCACATTTAATTAATAGTCCGTTGGGTTTTTTTAAAACTCGAAAAATGTGTAACTTTTATGAAAGTTCCAGGGTTGTTTGCAAGTATGGTGGGGAATACTTTGCAAATATCTCCTGTATTTTTTACTTTTGACATATGAAAAGTATGTCATTATAAAGAGGACAGATTGCCCTGTCTAGGAAACTAAATACAATTTTAACAGGTCAATTATTGGGGCACCAGTGGCGTTTGTAATTAAAAAAAAATTGCACTTAGATTTTTTCTTATTTTTACATTTTTTTAAAATCGTGTAGCGTGCGTGGTAACCCAAAATAACTTAAAAACATCTTCAAATTTTGTTCTTTCTAAAAATGTTAAAGTTTTAAAAATCAGAATAAAACTAAAAGCACAAGCTGAGTTTAAATTAGTATTAGCTGTGAAAATTTGCTTTTTTTTTAGTTTTTGGCATGGACATGTCATTTTTGCTGGGAAATGCAGAAAGATAATTTTTTTCCGTTTTTTCCTTTTTATTTATACAAAAGATACTTACCGTCACCGTTGGATGTACTACTAGCCTATATATGATGGAAACGTAACGTAAATAATTGGATTCAGAAAAAAATTGTGATTTTTCTTAAATTTTGGATTTGCGACGTTCCTTATCAATATGAGTAGAAGATCTAGGCTGATTTTGATCTAACCTACCTCATTTTTTTCTCTTTTTTCTTTATTTTAAAACCTTCAAGGTTAAAATCCTTTATTTACAATTTTTGCTTATATGACTTTTAGTGCCTTGCAATACAATTTGTTGGATTTTTACTGCTGAAAGATGTTTTTGGGCACCGAAAAATATATTCTATACTAAAATATACAGCTTTTTGTTTATGGAATTTACCCAAAATAAAATTGTAAATTTTTTTAAAAAATACCCCCCCCCCCTCCTTCCCTCATTCTAGCCGTTGCTTAATGATTTTCAGCAAAGTTTTGCACATTTGTGTATACGTACATATTATTAGATATTATTTAACGAAATAAATTTTACAGTCGTACCCCCCCCTTACATTCGTACTTCCCCTCTTCACCTCGCTCGGTTTTTGGCACATGACAAATTAGTTTTAATCTGATTTTTAAAAATTTTACATTTTTACAAAGGACAAAGTTTGCAGATGTTTTTAAGTTATTTTGGGTTACTGTGTTTGTGTGAATTGTGTGAAAATAATGCCTTTTTACCAAACGATAAGGTCTATTGCCAATAGAATTGACATATGGAACGGCCGTCTTGAATAGTCCTGAAGAAACAAATTTTGCGAAACGATGGCATTTCAAAAAAAGAACGTTTTGTAAACCTAAACCATCAAAAAAATTAAAAGTTATACGTGAAATTTAGTTTTTGCGTAATATTTCCACTTTAATTTAAAAAAAAGCGATTGGAGCAACCGAGATCCGAACCTGGAACCCCTTGGTTATGAGACTTGTAATTTACCACTAGATGAACGCCTATGGTTTGTCAAACCAGGAATTTATGAGACCGTATTTAATAAAAATTTTCATCGTAAAAACTATTTAATATAAAAACTGCATTTTTTTAAACCAATTTTTTATCCGAACCTTATTTCTTTTATAAGACCCGTTTTTAATCGAACCATTGTTCATCAAACTCATTCAATATCAAACTCGCAATTTATAGAACCCGTTTTTTTTCAAAAACCTTTGTCAGATCTATTTAAAATGAAAGTCGTAATTTGTAAAATCCATTTTTAATCAAACCCGGAATTTGTCAAAACATTATTTTTCAAAACCGGAATTCGAAAGACCCGTTGTTTATCAGAAATTTGTTCTTAACTGGAATGCAAGTGACATCTATACACAAACTATTGAATGCTACCTGTGCAAGTATGCGCACGTAGCAGCGATAAATGCATCGAAAAGCCGCGCCGCCGCACCACCTGCATGTACGACACAATGTTCGGGTGTTAGTAAAACTATGAAAATAAATTTAAATGTGTTGTCTAAAACTATGTGTTTCAATATTTAAATAATTAAAAAGACAAATCAAAAAGCAATTAATTTATTTGATGAAGGTGAAGACTTCACACCTACCAAATTATTTTATACCTTTTGGACTATAAGGGATTAAAACAGTTAAAAGATGTACCAAAAAACATTTTTATTAATTATTAATTTATTATTTTACATAATTTGTACGACAGACGGATTTTGCTTCTCAAAATGCGGACAAATATTTGTCCACAACTGCCTCATATTGGATTCTGTAGCAATGCATTCGTTGGCGCATTTGAGAAGGACGTCCGTTTTGAAGCATCTGTCACACGTTAAAATACATCTGTCAATGTCGTCAAAGACCGGCAAAGAGAACGAGCCAGTCACGAAGACGGTTACGAGGAGAACAGTGTAGAATCTGAAAACTGAGAAAGGAAATAGTATAATATATAACAAGGGGATAAAAAGGCATTTGCTCTATTTTCGAACTTGTCGTAGAATTCTAAGAAGTTATGTGACATTCAGGTACTCTACTAAAAGCAAAATGTCAAAAAACTGTCCGGTGGCCATATGGTTGGTCGAAACTTTACAAAGGAATTTCATAATATCAAATAAGTGTCATGTCGATAATAGTATATTTTAAACCAAGAGATTAAGGTGTCACTTTGTATAAGGACTAAAATTCATCGCGGGATAAAAAGATACTTTAGTCCAGAGGTTTATTTACTACTAACTGAAGACCCCGTAGCTTTGCCTGCGGTTTTACCCATTTTTGCCCGTTTTTCTTGCATAACTTTGTTCCCGTAAACCGATTTAGATGAAATAAAGACTATATGTACCATGCACAATGCAAACAGACTTACAAAAATTGTATAAACTGGATTTTCGTAATCTATATCGTTTGGTTAGAGGCTCCCACCAAGAGTTAAAAAAATATTCAACGCACAGAAATGGTTTTTCTAGAGAATTTGGTACTTTTCTGTTGTTATTATACTCATAGATATGGCACCAAATAGGTATTCTGCCAAAAGCAAATTGTCAAAAAGCTGTCTGATTTTGTAGAATTGTTTTTTATTCCTATTTTTGCTTTTTATCCCTTCTTTTTACTTTTTATTCATATTTTTACTTCTTATCCCATGGGATAAAAAATGCCTCCTTACTTCCTAAAATTATGGATAAAAAGTGAACTTTTTGTTTTCCAAATTTATAAGCTTTAAAACGAACATGTATACTCAGGTCGCCTTTGAACAGAAGTTGTTCTATAAAAGTCAAGGTTTGTCATTTTTTTACTTTTAATCTCAGCAAAAATAAGTCTTTTCTCTCGCTAAATAGTATGTACAATTTCCAAAGTAAAACTTTTATTTTGTGGTAGAAAAAAAATGCAAGAAAAAAAAGCCCAGATATTAAGGGTGGGAAGTTTTATTTTACAAATATTTAAAGGTAAGTTTACTTTGTCAAAATCGGTTAAGATGTGAAAACATTGCCTTCGATCGCGCGGTGTGCATAAAAAAATAATTTTCTAAAATGTCTTAATATCCTAATTTTATAAGATTATTAGAATGTACACTCGATGACACAAGAAAGTGGTATGTATGTATGTATCCAAAACTGTTGGTTAGCTTTCTACTGAAGGTTGAACCATGCGCTGCGGCCTCAAATGGGCCTATTGTGCCCAGGTATCTACTGAGATTCTAAAGATCGCAATTTAAACACATACGACCCAGGAAACTAAAAAATCCTGCAGACTACAAAACTTGATTTAGGCTTTCAAATTCAAAATTTTATTGACGCTTATAGCATTTACAGTAATTACTTAAACAGGTTAATCAAAAGTCACAAATAAAATAATTAAAAGTCAATTTTACAATGAAAAAACACTAAATATGACACATAACATAACAAAGATGGCTAATCATGCGCGTAATTATACAAAACTATTTTCACTTTTTTAGTAAATTTTCCAAAATAATCACCAAACAGTTCAACATCAAATTTGTTTAACACATCGTTTGTAGACTTACATATTCTACTTAAAGAAGAATTGACACCATAATTAGTTCTATGAAAGTCAACATTTCTAGAATTCTAGAATTAAACGGTTGAATACGAAAGCCAATACGCGGCAGGAGGTCCGGTGCATCTATCATATTGTGAATGATTTTGTAGAGAGTAGAAACATCAAAAAAAATTCTTCTATTTTCTAGAGGTGTTAAATTTAAAATTTTCATAATATCATTATAATTTGGATGAGTGTCCCACAAGGAACACACAAAAGACCAAAGCGAAAGAAGAAACAATTAAACGATGTTTCGCCCGGGGTAACCAACGTGGACTCGTCAGTGGATTCACTAGTCACCCTCAATCCAGACATCATTTAACACCATCGCACACTCTGACTTTCAACTCTGAATCACTCACAAATAGGCATCGTTCCGCATGGTATTTATTATAAGTCACCTGATATGGGTTCTTCCTGGCGTGTTAATTTTTCCAAAATTGAACGTACAAGGGCACAATAAAGATGTTTAAATGTAAAAATATTTTAAAGCCCCTAAGAGTTCGAAAAACAAACCCCAATAGCCTCATGGCCCTATTAGTAATATTATCAATGTGGTAAGAAAAAGTTAGTTCAGAGTCGAACCAAACCCACAAATCCTTCACCAAGGATTGCCTCTCGAGCTGTTCAGAAGCAAGTGAATAGTTAAAGATTATAGGATTCTTGGATCTGCTAAATGAAACACTTTTAAATTTTTCCACATTTAAAGATAGTTATTCTTTTGGCACCAAGCTGAAAAATGTTCCAGATCCTCCTGCAGCAAGTGGCAATAATGGTCCGAACAAATAATCTTAAAAGGTTTTAAATCATCGGCGAAAGCAAGGAGTTTGGAATATTGAAAAGAGTCTTTGACATCATTAAAAAAACAGTTAAACAAGAACGTGGAGAGATGTCTGCCTTGTGGCACTCCAGAAGTAACTGTTGTTTCAGAAGAAATATAGTTTTTAATTTTAGTTGTCTATTTTCTACCTGTTAAACTAGATCCAAACCAGTCAAGTAGGGAACCAAATATTCCAACTGCGGCCAGCTTCTTTATCAAAATGTCATGATCAACTCTGGCAAAAGCCTTCGAAAAGTCCGTATACACAGTGTCCACCTGACACTTACTTTCAAAGGCTTCCAACAGGGATTGCTCATAACACAAAAGGTTGAAAACTGTTGACCTTGATTTCATAAAACCATGGCTTGCTATAGTCCAATTTTTTGATGAGCGGACTGACGTCATTATTGCCTCTGAAAACGTATTTCTTTGTTGTCAACAGTTCCAATGTCAAATAATTTGTTATTGTCAATTTGAAGTAACAGTTAAAACAATCAACGGCTTGACTTTCTTTTACATATTTATTGTCGCTGTCTAAAACAATGTATCAAATAGAGATCCAAAAAAATGACGTCAGTACGCTCATCAAAAAATTGGACTATACTTTGTCTTCAACATATGCCAGTTGAAGCTTTAGTGAAAACAAGTGGTACAAGAAGGTGGTTGAAAAATTGTTATAAGTCACATGAAGTAACTTGTCTTTTTGTACCACTGTTAAGTGCCCTTAAGTGTATCTTCATAAAATCTGTCAGAAGAACGTTGATAAAAAATTAAAGAATTCCAAACGCCGACTAAATACTCGTTGTCAAAAACTCATGACAGTCAAGATATAAAAACTTAACTAGTAATTTAAAGTGTTTGTGTTGTTTTTTTTTGCTACTATGTTTAGTGGCAACTCTCATTACTAGTGAAAAGAAATGAAATGCTTACGTTTAGCAGTGATTAACACGCGTTAAGTCGCGAAAGTTAAGAAAAATTACTTACGCATGTTAAGAAAAATTACTTACTCATGATTGCTAGGTAACTTGCACTATACTCTACTTAAAACTATTCTTGGTGGATTCACTGAAAATGAGACTTAGTTTTTACATTATAGGAGTTTTATATGCAATCATTTTCGGTATAATAAAGAAAAAATAATTACCGATATATAGCAGCAATATTACGATACTTTATAAAGCCATAAAACAATCTATTTCCGATTAATAAAACTTACCGCAAAAGTTATTAAATTCTGAGAAAAAAAAAGAAAATACTTTATGGATGGAAAATGAATGAAAAATTTTTGTTTGGCATGCAACGTTTGCGTTTTTATATGACTATTAACACTTTTGTAACATTTTGTTGACAATGTGAATTATTATTAAAGACTGCAAATAAAAAAAAAAAGTTCAATAATTTTTAATTTTTTTTCCTGATGGGGTATAGTTGGAAGATACTTAAAAATATTCATATTTGAGTTTTTTTTTTCGAAAAATTAGTCGAAAAAATCGCGTTTGAAGTTATGCCATTCAAAAAGTTTAAAAATTTTCCAAATTTTTTCTGAGGGTTGCAGGCCAAGTTGATCTAGTCGATGCTTTTTTTTTGGACGTTTTATAAAAGAAGCAACAAGCTTTATATATGATTATATATTGGGATGACCCGATAATTTTAGGAAGGAGACCCAACCCAACCCCCGCCCCGTGCAGTGGGGGTAAAATCACAATAACTAAGAATTTATCAAAAAAATGTAGTTAAATTTTATCTAGGCAATAAAATTTTCTTTACTTTGTGTTAAAAAATATTTCTTAATTTTACTTCTCAGATACCTATACTTTAAAAAATTGCATGTACTTTTTGTTATTTTTAAGAAACTCTTGGGTCTTTGAAACCCCTCACCTAGCTACTAAATAAAGCACGAATAAGTAGGTAAGTCCGTAATTAATAAATAATCAAAGCTATCTATATTCTGAGGCGTGGATTACCGCTTAAACGTGCGATTTTTAGTTTTTCCGATAATTTGAAAAAGGGGTCAGTACTCTTTTGTAGCCTATAAAATTAATCTTTAATTTGAAATATAACATGTATGCCCTTATCTCTTAAATTTACTTCAAATTATTACATTAAATTTATACAGACCGCTTCAAGCTACTGCGAACATAGGGGGAATCAAGTCCAATTTACTCTCCGTGCCGTACGACCGAGGTGGATTCGAAGCACGCTGCAGTGTTATCTTTTGGAAATTCATTTTGTTTTTATTATTTTGTTTTATTTCTGCCTTGCTCGAGAAACAGATGGGTAAGTTCTTAATTGAAATAATACATTTTTAAAACTAAAAATGGATGTCTACGAAGTTGCCGAAAAAGTGCAGATGGTCAAATCGTCATAACCCAACACACGTTCGATATTGGTCGAGGGAAAATTTGCATTTGTATTTTGACGTAAGAACACAGTATCCCCAAAAACTGGTAATTGGGCCATTTTTTATTAACGGCAATTGCAATTTGAATGGTCCTAGATACTTGGATCTACTGCAGCAGCACATTATTCCAACTGCTAGGCAGTTGTTAGGTGTAAGATTTGGTGAAACATGGTTTCAACAAGATGGTTGTTCCGCTCACAATGTTGGCCTTGTTAGGGAATATCTTGATAATGTATTTCCTAATCGGGTTATAAGTACACGGGGAACTATTTTATGGCCAGCTCGATCTCCCGATCTTGCTCCTAATGACTTCTATCTGTTTTTGAAGAAGCTTTTCAAACTATCACCCCTAACATGCTTGGAAACGTTGGAAGGGGTTTTTATAGTAGGCTCGGATATTGTCTAGCCGAGCAAGGAGGACTTTTCGAACATTTGCTTTAATTTTTTTTTGACTGGGAGAATCTTTTTGGTTTTTAGAATGTATTATTTTATTTTGAGAACTTGCTTTTATTTTGTTTCTCCTTATTATTTTCATTGTAACACGTCGTCACTGATAAATCTGAGCAGTTGACAATAAAACGCTCTTATTTATCAGTGACAAAAAATAAGAAAATTACGTTATAAAAATTTGCGTATTTATTGACCAAATTCCGGTTTCATTGACTACGCTCCACACAGCACCGTGGTTAGAGGCGTACTAAATACAAGGCGAACGGCGGCGAACGGCAGCGAATGGCGATCGAAAGCCTGAGTGTTGGTTGCTTCACTGATAGGCGTGCGGTGTCTCCGCATGTACGTACACTGGCAAATTAGACTTCTTTCGCCCTATGTTCGCAGTAGCTTGAAGCGGTCTGTATAAGTGAAATAGCAAAATGTGTTCTTTTGGGATGTTTTTTGTACTTAAACCTATACAGACCGCTTCAAGCTACTGCGAACATAGGGCGAAAGAAGTCTAATTTGCCAGTGTACGTACATGCAGAGACACCGCACGCCTATCAGTGAAGCAACCAACACTCAGGCTTCCGATCGCCTTTCGCTGCCGTTCGCCGCCGTTCGCCTTGTATTTAGTACGCCTCTAACCACGGTGCTGTGTGGAGCGTAGTCAATGAAACCGGAATTTGGTCAATAAATACGCAAATTTTTATAACGTAATTTTCTTATTTTTGTCACTGATAAATAAGAGCGTTTTATTGTCAACTGCTCAGATTTATCAGTGACGACGTGTTACAATGAAAATAATAAGGAGAAACAAAATAAAAGCAAGTTCTCAAAATAAAATAATACATTCTAAAAACCAAAAAGATTCTCCAAGTCAAAAAAAAAATTAAAGCAAATGTTCGAAAAGTCCTCCTTGCTCGGCTAGACAATATCCGAGCCTACTATAAAAACCCCTTCCAACGTTTCCAAGCATGTTAGGGGTGATAATTTGAAAAGCTTCTTCAAAAACAGATAGAAGTCATTAGGAGCAAGATCGGGAGATCGAGCTGGCCATAAAATAGTTCCCCGTGTACTTATAATCCGATTAGGAAATACATTATCAAGATATTCCCTAACAAGGCCAACATTGTGAGCGGAACAACCATCTTGTTGAAACCATGTTTCACCAAATCTTACACCTAACAACTGCCTAGCAGTTGGAATAATGTGCTGCTGCAGTAGATCCAAGTATCTAGGACCATTCAAATTGCAATTGCCGTTAATAAAAAATGGCCCAATTACGTGTTCCCCTACAATACCCCCCCCAAACATTTAGTTTTTGGGGATACTGTGTTCTTATTTATTTTTCCCTCGACCAATATCGAACGTGTGTTGGGTTATGACGATTTGACCATTTGACCATCTGCACTTTTTCGGCAACTTCGTAGACATCCATTTTTGGTTTTAAAAATGTATTATTTCAATTAAGAACTTACCCATCTGTTTCTCGAGCAAGGCAGAAATAAAACAAAATAATAAAAACAAAATGAATTTCCAAAAGATAACACTGCAGCGTGCTTCGAATCCACCTCGGTCGTACGGCACGGAGAGTAAATTGGACTTGATTCCCCCTATGTTCGCAGTAGCTTGAAGCGGTCTGTATATAAATTGACTTAAACTATGTTGGGAATTTGGAACCCAGTTGGTTGCACTAAAACAAAGTTATGATTGTTTTCCACAAACCAAAACTACACTTTTTTGCACTCGACGCGCGTTTCCCTAACAATGTTAGCATCATCAGGAGGTTTATCGTCTCCTGATGATGCTAACGTTGTTAGCGAAACGCTCGTCGAGTGCAAAAAAGTGTAGTTTTGGTTTGTGGAAAACAATCATAACTTTGAATTGACTTAAAGTCAATACACACTACAAAGTTAAATATTGAAGGTCAGTTTGACTTTATAATGTACAAACTCACTAAGAAAGGAGTTTAAGAAGAAATTATCCTAGAGTGGTGAGAATAGGGGTTGTTTGTAAATCATTTTCTGTCTTATAGAATACAATTGTATGTAAGCTATCTACTATAAAAATTAAACTAACATGTGTTGTAGGAGAATTAGGGATGATTTTGTTTTGGGAGTGGCACAATTAGGGAAATTTTGGAACGCTTAAAATTTTGACAACTTTGACAGCCGCTGTGGTAGTGTTTAACAACCACTACCGCACGCATCGATTTTACCAGAGTTTTTGGAACACATTAAAAACAGACACTTGTAAAAAAATTTAGAGATGAGAAAAAAAATATATATATTTTAAAAACTCATAGTTTTATATGTTGAACCTGGTAATATTTTATTATTTTTAAAATTAATTACGCCAAAATTCTCTAAAATAAACCAGAAAAATAACCACAACCACAACGAAATGGATTCGTAGCTTACGGCAGTGGAAGTGGATAATTACGACAACAGAATGACGTTTAGCTATTGCGCAGACTCAGTAATTACTACAACCACTACGAAGAACCATATAAGCATTCCAAAATATCCCTAATAACTGACAAATATTTTAAGCAGTTCTAGTTTCGAATTAAGATAAACTTAAAAATGCAAATTTTGGTTCTAAATAATTAGACCAGTGCTTTTGCAGTTTTGGAAAATAATAGGATTCAAAACAACCCTTAAAAACGCTGAAACACATGTTGGTTTATTTTTAAGTAGAGGTTTTCCTATTCGTATTAAAGAAAATTATGAATTTCAACCCTTATTTTAACAACCATAAGCTTTTACATTATGAAGCCAAACTGGGACTCCAGGTTGCAACCCATGCACTTAGCACAAAACAGGACTAACAACAAAAAACGTGAAAAATAATATCTTTCTAACGCTTAATAGGCGGATTTCTAACGTTTTTTGGTTTTGGAACGTTAGAATTAAAACATTTTTGAAAAAAAATTGAAATAAAAATGCAATTATCTATCTTAATTTGAAAACCGCGTGTCGCCAGCTGCTACGGTTCGTGAGTTACAAGTTTAATCCCCCGTCCTACCCCACCAAAAACTAATCAGCTCATCGCCTGGTGCCAAATTTCGTAATCGTGTTATAGACAGACAGACAGACACCATGACAAAATTTTCTATTTAGGTCTTTTTTAACCCAAGTAACTCAGCTTTTTTTGACGATCCCAATAGCCTCCATACTATGTATGGATGGCTAAAAAGGGATTTAGTGAGGGTAGTGGTCAAGCCATGATGGTAATTTAAGGCTCAAAATATTGTAACGTTTGAATTAAGTAATTGTTACTATGTTTTTCATATTTTTATGCCATGATTTTGCTCACATTTTAAAGCATTCTTTCCAAACTTTCGATTTCTAGAATAAAACACTCAAATTTTTCAAGTTTTCACTGTTTTTTTAGCGTTCAAAAAAAGTACTGCCTAAAAACATTTTTTCTCTGTTAAAATGAAAAATATTTAGAGAGAGAGGGCAGAATTTTAGTGAAGTGCAAAAATATTTATGGTTGTTGAAGAGAGACCGCAGGCTATAAAAAAGTATTTTAGAGAGAGATGAAAATAATTTAAGGCAATTGTTTGATAAAAATTTCTGGTTTGTCATCTGTCTGTCGTCATCTTGAGTGGTGTCATGTATGTGATATTTAAGCTGGGTTCATACAGAAATAAAAATGTAAGATAACATAAGATAAGAGAAAATAAAAAATAAGAGTTCACCTTATGGGACTGCTTGATGGCGTTCATACAGACAGAAAAATAAGATAAGATAAGATAACATAACATAACACAAAGATGGCATTTTATTTTATCTGAAATCGCGTTCCGCGCATGACCGTGACGTCATCGCGACGAACGAATGACAGGTGACAATAAAGTGATAGTAAAATTCAAAATCGCATGCCCAAAAATTCGCGTTTGATTGGCTGGAACTGATCTCTTATTTTATGTGATTCTCTGTGTGAACACCCATTTTTTTTTATTTTATGTTATCTTATGTTATTTTTATCTTATCTTATGTTATTTTATTTCTGTATGAACCCAGCTTTATTTTGCCATTTTCATTCAAAAAACAGCAAGAGACATTGGTGGGTGAGACATAAGGTGGTATTAATTTATTTATTATTTCAATCAAAGTTCTTTACACAGCCAGTTTAATTACAGAAAGGAAAACCATTTTTACTGACTAATAACTGTAATACTGATAACAGTTTTGCTCGATTAGCTCGTAATTTCACGTTATGCGTGGCTGCCATTTTTACTATATTCTTAAAGGTCGGCTTGAGTTTCTATCAAAATAACAGTTTTGGCAATGGTTAATTAATGGTAGTGGAGCGGGGGAGCCTTAAGCACTTTGTCATTGGCTATTGTTTTGTCCGAGCAGGTAAGACCGCCTCGTCTATGTGGCGACAATGGTGCGGAGTCGCGGATTTGCTAACATAAGTGATCAGTTAAGAGTATTTTACGGGTATTTTATTGTTTTTGATTTTATTCTTAATTCGTGCTGTTGTCTTCTTAGTAGATACTCTAGCTCTACATTGTGTGCCGTTTTTTCGCTTTTGCAACATGTCAGGTTCTTCTCGTAGAGTTTGTAAAAATTCACCGGACCGATTTTGTTACATTTGTACAGCGGTACAGTCACAGATTAGACCGATGAATGATACTATTTTTATTTCAACTGCAAAATCGGTGATCACGATAAAAGCTGGGCTCCTCATGTATGCTGCCTAATGTGTTATGCGACCCTTACGGCATGGCTGAAAGGAAGTAAGAAAAGCATGCCCTTTGCAATTCCCATGATATGGAGAGAGCCCCAGAATCATCATGACGACTGTTATTTTTGTTTGACAAATACAATAGGAGCTAATAAGAAGAAACAACGTGCCATTCAGTATCCAAACTGGCCATCCGCAATAAGACCAGTGCCGCATGGAGAATCTTTACCGATACCTACTCCGCCAAAAAACTGGGAAATAATAGATATTACAGAAAGATTGACTGACAAAAGATTGCCAACAGAAACTTATGAGGATACAACATCAACATCCTCGGATGAAGATACGAGAAAGGATGAACCTCACCTTATACTACAAAATGAATTAAATGATTTAGTTAGTTCAAAAGAGAAAGCTTAACTGTTAGGTGCCAGACTGAAACAGTGGAATTTGCTGGCTCCGGGAACTACTTACACTCAATACAGAAAAAGGATTGAACCTTTTTCAGAATATTACAAAATGGAAGGTTCACTTTGCGTATGCACGAACATAAATGGACGGATGACCGAGTTACAAATTCAACACAATCCATCCGAATGGCGTCTTTTCATAGATTCATCAAAGTACAGTCTCAAAGCAGTTTTAATGCATAATGGGAACATAAGGCCGTCTATTCCTGTGGCACACTCTATTTCGATGAAAGAAACGTATGAAGATCTCGCCCTTATTCTAAATCATATCAACTACAAAGAACATAGCTAGCAAGTTTGTGGAGATCTGAAAGTTCTTGCAATATTACTTGGTATGCAAGGTGGATTTACAAAATACTGTTGTTTTTTGTGTCTTTAGGACTCAAGAGCTACTCAAGTAAGTAATGTTTAATTATAAAAAGAGTGGCCCCCTAGAGAGTCATTTAGGCCCGGTACTAATAATGTCAAGTATGAGCCTCTGGTAGATCCAGCCAAGATCCTGCTGCTGGGTCATTCCATATCAAATCAACCAAAAAATCACAAAAATTTTACGCGACCAATTCCAATTTTGATGATTTTTGGTATATATTTTCTTCTTACCATAAAAGTTGAAAATGCAAATTTTTAGATTTTTTTGATTCGTAGTTTTTTTTTTTAATTTTTCAAAATAAAAAAGTCAGCATTTTGACCTTAACAAGAATGTACAAAACTAGCAATATCTCGAGAACCACTTACACTAGGAAAGTAATAAATGGCTCATTTTAAAGTCATTTTGAAGCTCTTTTTTATGAAATATCACAACATAATTTTAACAAAAAAAAAATTGAAAATAAAAAATTGAAAAAAAAAAATTGAAAAATTCAAAAAGGCCATTTTTAATTTTTTTGAAAAAAATATATAATTTTGGTCAAAGTGTTACTTAATTATTCACAAAATTTTATGATGGAGAAATGATGGGTTCAATGTCAAAAAAAATATCAAAAATATTAAGTACATTAAAAATCATGCATTTAAAAAAATAAACATATTTTAGGAGCACCAATAGTGCACTGGATATTAAAATAAATAAATTTGTTGGATGGATACAGGTTTTAAAAAATACCCAGAGGCTTTATCTACAAATTATTTTATTTTAAACTCGCAAAAGAAATAAACAAACTTTTCTACTTCGTTGATAAAAATTAGACAGAAAACACTAAGACTAACTATATACCTTAAATTTATTTTTTTAACTTTCTTTTAAGAATTTCTGATGAATCTGACATTTCTTTTTTGCTGACATTGTAAGTTCTGCCAGTAGCAGTGTTGGGTTCAACTTTTTTTATAAGACTTTCTGGTTTAATAATTAAAATATCTTGAGGTGTTGGGTAAAAAAATGATGAGGCAGGTCCTCGTGGATGAAGAAAGCTTACTTTCAGTTCTCCGCTCTCATTATTTTTCCCCAAGACACAAGCCAGCCACCAAGCACTGTCATATTCTACAGTGACAAACCCTGACTCGATATTTTGCAAAATAATGCTTCCACCTTTAAAAAGATTATGTGTTTCGACCTCTAAGCATGTAGAAAACTGTTTTGCCAAAAACGTGCTTTCTGTAAGAGGAATTACAGCATGAATTTTTTGTGTCCCCGGTATTGTTAAGACTTCCGCAAATCTTTTATTCAAAATTATTTCATGATTTGTATAATCTGCTTCTGTGCAATATTTAAAATCAATGCCAGATATGTTTTCTTCACACCAAGTAAACAATTGTAGAGGTGTCATTATTTGATTGTCATAGGGCCTCTGCAAACTGGCTTTGGCAGTAAGTCTTTTAACAGTTCCTCCCAAGCCATCGCAGGCACTTTTGCCATGCGAGGTGGCAAAATAATGCCACTCTGCTTCAACACCAAAATCTTTTTTATGCAGGCATATATTCAGAAAATTCTTTTTGTTTTTGTACTGCGCAGCACATCCATCCGAAAAATAAAAAATTTTGTCCTGGTATTTTGATTTTTAAATCAGGCATTAATTTTTTTAAAAATAAATGAAATGCAATTGTATTATGTGTCAAGCTTTCCGAAATAAACACATAATTCAGGTTGTGCAGTTTACCATCACTTAGAAAATAAATGGTAAAAGGGTGGAGGGTTGCCTGGCTGTTATTCCAATGATAAGACTGGACTTCATCTTGCATAACAAAGGAATAATTTTCCGCAAAGTCGCAAGTGATCAAAGACTCTCCAGGTTTAAGGTTAATTTTTATTTCATTGTATCTATCTTTTTGCATTTTTGCAATAAAAGAATGTGATTTAAGTTTTACAAGATCATCAGTAAATTCCTGGACAAAATCATCACTTTTCTTAACAACGGTTTCCATAGTACACCTATCTACTGAGACCCACTTTTTAAATGAGACCTCATCAATTAATTCTTCCTCAAATTTTTCTATTAACGTATTTTTAAACTGTTCTACTCCAGGACATTGCTTGCATCTATTGCTTAAAAAACAGTCCACTGAAGGTGGATTACACATTATTTTATAAAGGCAATCATGATAAGATATTGCAAGAGGCCTGTTATTTTCATCATATAGCTTATTTAATTTGGAGCCATTGAGCATTAGTTTTATATTTTGATGTATAGTACATACACATACAGTATGAGTCCCACTTTTTCCTGCCAGTATACAGTTTTTGGGTCGCAGTTCACAAAATTTTGAAAACCCAATTTTTTCATTGGGGTACTCAGTTTTAAACAATGCATAAATTTCTTTTAAATTAGCTAAGACTAATTTTTTTTGTACATATTCTTTTTCAGCTCCATATTTTCTGATAACAACATAATCTTTTTTACCTGGCATGGTCCTGCTAATGTCATCCCTTTGGTAAAAATCTACCACTATTTGGGCCACTCTATCACTAAGGGTCTTTCCCGGTTTGGGGTTAGGAGAACATAATATCCCATTGTCCTTAACTAACTGTTTTACAGCTCTGGCCAAATATTGAGAAACTCCAAATTCTTCTTCAATCTTCTTTCTACTCCAACTTTGAGGTAAACATGATAAAACTAGTATTTTCTCACTCCTCTTTTCGGTTTTTAAAAATTTGTCCTTTAACTGCTTAATCATTTCACTTTCGTCACTCTGGCATTCCTTTACTAGCGTTGAATCTGATTCCTTTGTAAATGCTTTCGCAATTGTATGCTGTACAATATCAATTTTTTCTTTGTATACATTTTTTCTTTTAATCGGCGACACACCAAGAAGCTCCAATGACTTGTTTAAAAGAGTAAATGATTCAGCAGGATCTTGAAAATCTGGATCATTTTCTGGAACTTGACTGGGTCTAAAAAAATTTAAAAAGTTAGTTTTTTATAAGAACTTAAAAAGGGGGTAACAGCTGACCCAAAATGTATACATAATGCCAAGAAATTTGTACATAATGTCTGTATTCTCAAAATGCCATGCAAAATAATGCCATGCAAAATAATGCCATGAGATTTTTCCACTCCGTACTTGACGCAATTGGTTTAGTTTATTAATTTTATATTAAAAAATACTATTTGTTACTTACCCTGCCTCATCTTCTTCAGATGCCTTAAACTCCTTTGAAAGCTTTAGTCTACAACCATCACAGATTTTCATTCCCATTTTGACATTTTTGTAACTGCACATCCACTTGGTCACATTTCTTAATTTCCCAAAATGCTTGATTTTTAACTCTAGTGGATCACAGCACTTTACTTTATATTTAGTCCATCCACTTGCCTCACCCATAGTTGAAACTTTTAAAATTACACAGAGATGACTTCTGATAAACCTTCAGTCGAACTATTATGTATCGATTATTTGGAGCTGTATCAGGAAGATACTTGCCAAAAATTTCAAATCAATTTATGCAGGAATTTTCATGTCAGCAAATCCCCACAATGTACCTAAACAGACCAATAAAATGAAGGAGGTGTGTCCTTAATGTTAAACAGGAATAAACAGGCAGTATTTCACAAAAGTATTGGCAGGTTTATACAGGCATATTTTCCTAAGAATTGGAACATCCAATAGTACGTCTCCGGTGGAAAAGAGGTTTTGTAAGTAAATATTACAATCGGGGGCAATGTTAATCTGATTACTGATACAGAATGAAACGTAGGATATAATTTTTTATTAAATAAAATATTGTTAAATATTTTTATAATATCGCTTTAAACCCCATTATATTCTTCTAATTACCAAAATGCATTGTCTATTTATAGGCGATTTTTCATGCATGTGACATTTTTAATAAATTTTTTCACATTGAACCCATGATTTGTCCATCTCAAAATTTTGTGAATAGTTTAATAACACTTTAAAGAAAATAATATAATTTTTTGAAAAAAATTAAAAATGGCCTTTTTGAAATTTTTCAAAAAAAAAATCAAAAATTTTTTTTTTTATTTTTTTTTTTCAATATATGTTATGCAATATTCTCATATGAAAGGTCTTTATAAGAGCTTTAAAATGAACCTTCACCTACTTTTCTATTATAAGTGGTTCTTTGGATATTCCTAATTTTGTGCGCACATGTTAAGGACAAATAAGTGACTTTTTCGATTTTCAAAAATTAATTCAAAATAAACAACTGGTCAAAAAAGTCTGAAATTTTGGATTTTCCAGTTTTTTGGTAGGAAAAACATGTATACTAAAAATCATCAACATCGGAGATGGTGTGGTAAAATACCCTGGTTGACTTGATATGGACTGACCCTGCTCCCTCTTCATATTAAGTTGGGTCTCACGAAGAATTTTGTCAAAGCTATGAACAAAGACGGCGCAGGATTTATTTACCTTAACCAGTTCTTTCCAAAATTAAGTGATGCTAAATTAAAGGAAGGAATTTTTATAGGATCTGATATTCGTAAATTGATGCGTGATGAATTGTTTGAACATACTTTAAATGAAAAGGAGTTAGATGCATGGCGTGCCTTTGTCAATGTTACGAAAGGTTTTTTGGGCAAATATAAAGACGAAAATTACGAAGGACTGGTGCAGCAACTTCTGGTCTCATATAAAGCTTTGGGATGTCGCATGTCCTTGAAAATCCACTTTCTTCACTCACATCTCGATTTATTTCCGGAAAATCTTGGAGATGTTAGCGATGAAATGGGAGAGCGGTTTCATAAGGATATAAGAACGATGAAAACTCGATATCAAGGACGTTGGGACTGTGCAATGATGGGAGACTACTGCTGGTCAGTGAAAAGAGAAGATCCGTCGTTTCATAAAAGAAAGAAGTACAACTGATGGTCTTTTTTGCATTTTTATTGAAGTACATATTGCACACATTCTGTGTATGTAATACTATTATACTGACTTAATAAATAGTTTTTAATTGATTTTATTTAACAAATAATAATCGTCAATAAATGTATTCTGGTTCTACTGGTGTTTTTATTAAATTAATTCCGTATTCATCCTCACTTACGTCATTTATTTGGCTGGTAAACATGATAATAGTTTATGCGCCCAGTAAATACTGGTAAAATTGGCAACTATGCGTTACACAAAAATACGAGCTAATGGAGGAAAACGGTTATCATATTCGCACTCAGCAACCCTAAATTAGTTAGAAACACTGTATTTTCTTTCTGTAACTTTTCAAAAGTTCAAAAACTTCGGCCTGTGAAATTATTTAAGAAGTATGTAACTAAATTATTTTAAGGGTCATCATGGTTTTACCACAAAATTAAGAATAGCGAGTAATCCCTCAAAAAAGGTAATGGTAAACCTTAAACTAGAGTTTCGCACTACTGATGCTTTTTCCCTAACCCAATGAAGGTGCGAGATGAAATGATGATAAAAAAAATCTTAAGAGGAATTTGTAAAAGGAGAATAAATGTAAAAGTACCTTCATTTTAAAGGAAAATTAAGCGTCTATACCGAGATAATTATTATTTTTACATATATCCTAAGCCGGGGAGTTGATAAAAAAGAGGATTTATATTTACCTTCACTAAATCCCCTTAAAAATAAATTATACATTCTTAACTAATAATTCTTAAGAAGATTCATGGACTAAAATTTCCTTTTTATTTGCTCCTCAAACAGTGTTTTGGATATAATTAAAAAAATTGTTGAATATTTGGGATTTTAAGTTCCTCAAAAATAAAGATTTCAAATTAACTCTTTTTAAAGGTCTTGTTTAAAAAGTGACTCAATTTCATTGGTAACTTCTATATAGAGGCCCTATATGCATTTGACAGTTGTTGTTTTACCAGAGGTGGGCAACTCATATTACCCTCTCTTTCTAGTTTTTTTCTTATTTGAATGTAAAACAGATTTTATGAAATGGAATGATGTTTGTTGTCTCTTTTTATAATTTCCGCAGACAATTTTTGAATGATGACTTTTGATTAGTAAAATATGTCTTATATATAAAATATAACTTTCACAAAAAAAGAAGATATTATACACAGATATTAAAAATGTTAATAGTAGCTAAAATATAAAATATAGTACGTAAAATATAAAAATTTTATTGATCTTTTTGTTACTCATTTTCTTAAAATAATAATAATATATAAGTAATAAATTTAATTAATCTTAGTTACCTCGCAAATTCGACTATTTTTATTAATTCTTGCATTTCTTTTTCCATTGTTTGTTATACTAGCGGAGTAAATTCGTAAAAAGAAACTGCAAAAAGGGTATATTTTTTTATATTTGGCATAGTAATAAATCATACCAAAAGCTAAAATTTGAGTCGAGGATCCTCCATTTTCTGGCCCCAGAAACCAAGATGGCGGCGTTCAAAGTTAGGAACAAATGTGTTTTCTCATAAAGGTATAACTTAAATAGAGACATTATGTTTATCATAGTTGCGATCAGACATAAGCTAAACAATTTGGCGACGATGTCAGACTCCGGTTTATTTTTGGAAACATGGAGAAACACCTTATTTTTATTCAAAAATATAAAGAAATCTAGGTATATTATATAATTGCATTTAAATTTCCTTGAATTTTCACAATTTTAAAACAATACAGAATTTATAGTGTGCAGGTACATGTTATGGTACTTGAAATATACCTCATTTTTTCGATCGAAATATCATATAAAATACTGATATTTTGGCCGAAAGAATAATTTTTTTATTTCCCATTCCCATTTGTGGCGGGTCAGCCATATAACCGTTTGTATGCTGCTCCGTTCATATAATTTCTCTTCAGCGTTATATGTTTAGCATAATCGAGGTTTTGGTATGTTTTACAGATTATTGGACAGTTTTTAATATTTTTGGCAAAAGTGATATGACAAAGTGCGTAGTGTGACGAAAACTGTAGATTGCAGGTGAAAACCAAACATTTCACAGATTCAATGTTTTTCCGACGCCATCTTGTCATAGGCCGCCATAGGCGTGCAACTAATGTTGCAATAAATACAAAATGTAATTAATAAATATAGAAAAGAAATAAGTTTTTTTTGGGATATTTTTGCGAATTTCTGATAAAAACAATATGGTAAGCACTTATAATTAATTACGCTATATTTGGTATAATGAACCAACCCCAGCTGCGTCATTTTTAAATATCCTATATGAGTAGCAAAAAAATGTAAGAGGTGGATATGATATTTATTTATAACTACATTCACAGTTTTGATACTATCTGTAGTCAGCTTATTTTTTCTGCCGAGATTTGTTTATAAACGTTTCCGGTATAAATATAAATTTTTAAAACATTATATCAGACACAGGATAAAAAATGTATGTTTGCTAAAACTTTTTATTTATAATATTTACATAGGTGGATACTCCACATAAGATTTTTTTTGTATTTATTAAAAATGTAAAGATACTTTTCTACGTATTAAATAAAAATTATAGTAGAGTGTATAAATTCCATTTTTTTACACAACGAAAAACCATCACATAATATCTATGATATAGGTATATTCCTTTTTCAAAATACCACTATTTTTAATCGAATTTGCTTATTTTTTTCACATTGTTTTTTTGGTAATATGTCTAAACAGTGCGGAAAGTGATACTTTTCTGCACGCGATGGGCGTTACGAAAAAGGCACTTTTCACACGTTTTTAGTGCAGCAATTTCCTACTTGCATAAGAAGCTTCTTCCTAAGGCTATATATATTTGGTATTTTTGAAATTTAATCTAGTTTATAAATGCATCTAAAACTCCAATTAGACTTAAAATTCACGGCGTGCTAAAAAAATACTTTTACCTATGCTAATTTTTTAATAAAGTTTTGCAGGTCGCTTGACATTTACTAGGTAAAAAAACAACTTCGCAAATGCGCGTGAAGAAGTCTGCTTTTACATATCAATTTTAATGTGGAAAGTCAAGTTCCCACACGCCGTGCGTAAAAAAAATGAGCACGGAATGCATAAAAAACTGTTTTGGAGTACGTAAAAAAACCTAACGCACGCATTTTTTTTAATGGTGCTTTATGGACCAAATTTTTAAATTTTGAGTTTGAAATGTGTGTTCTAAAAACTATTTTTTGACCAAAAAAGTCATCATAAACACAAAAAAATTGTACCTAACTCTTGCGTAAGTGCCTTTCCCGCCCGAATTCCTCCCGTGCGTAAAAGTATCATTTTCCGCAATAGTTAGGCAACTATATATCTGGAGAACATTTAAAAAATTGATATTTTCTATGTTATTACTTTACATAAATATTTTCACAATGACAAATATAATACCTCTCCATACCTCGGTATCAATTATTAATTATAAAAAAATTAAAGATTGTATTTCCAAAAATATTTGACAAGTCTGAAAATAAAGACCAAATCTTTTTACATTTATAAATAACGAGCCGCTTTTGGCCGCTGGTAAAGGTGACGTGGTATTGCCTGGGCCAGCGTTGCCAGTGAAAAATAAAATTGTTTTCCTTAATTCTCACGACTGATCACGTTTCAAAGTGATTTATGAATGACTTGATGTGTCTATTTTAGTTGAATGTCTTTGTGTTTTCTACATTTTCAGAAAAAGAAATCGAAATCAATTAGGTAATAGTGAGGAGATCCTATTTAATCCAAAAATATAAGAAAGTTGACATATCTCACTTCAAAACAAAATGGCGGCGAGATTTCAAAAATTTAGTTTTTTTTAGATTTTTCTTTTAATTTTTAAGTGGTCATCTTTGTTAATTTTTTCATATTAAAGCTACTGACCTGCTTCTTGATTGCACAATAAAAAAAATTAGAGTTTACAAAGAAGCGCTTACAAAGATGGGGCTTGATATGTCAAAAATATAATAGACCTTATTAACCTATAGCCAACATTTAAAAAAATTAAAAATTTTAGTAGATGCTATTAACGATGAGTTTGTCTATGCTACAGTTTTAAAAAACATTTGATTTGACATTTATTATTCAAAATGGCGACCAAACTATCGAGAAAAAAGTAATTTTTCCCCTTCTGGTGTGGTATTTATATTAACGTCATGTAATATATCAATTTTCACTAAATTGCGGTGCTCGTCTCAAAAATTGCAAAAAAATGGCATGTCATTCCCAAATCAAGATGGCCGCGAATAAAATTGAGAAACGTCATTATTTGTCTGCATGTTAGCAATTTTGCATAACCCAAAGCACTTTTAGGTTGAGTTAAATTTGTTTTAAATTTTCGTGTCAGAAAAAAAAAACAAATTTTAATGCTTCACTTAAATTAGCGGACCATTACGTAAAAAAAAGATTTTTTTTCGTTGTTTCCTTAAATTAAACACAAAGCACTTGGTAAAATATTGGGTTGCGCTAAGTAAGACATAGCCATGCCAAAAATAAAAAGTTACATATTTCATTGACAAATCTAGATGGCGGCGACTAAAATAAAAAAAAAACAACTTTATTTTTCTGTTCGTTTACATTTTTTTATAAACAAAAGTAGTTTTAGAATGAGCTAAATTAGTTTAAAATTTTTGTGTCAAAAAAAATTACATTTTTATACCTCAGTTAAAATGGTTGACACTTAAGTTAAAAACAAAAATTAATTTGGTTGGTCAAATCACGCTTTAAATTCTCTCAAGAAAAGCAATTGAACTGATTTTTCCCAATCGAATAATATTGTTATACAGTGGTGGTCCCAGTTATTTGAAAAGAGGGGGGCGGTTTCGATACGAAAAAAAACTACAATAAAGGCATAGCTTTTATGAGGAACATATCAATATATGTAAAGCTAGGGGGAGGTTGATTACACTAAAATCGTAAATATCAACGTATCATAGAAAATTGCATTGAAAAATGCATTTCTTGATTTAAAATTAAAATAAAATTGTAAATATATCAATGGTTTCAAAGCGCAGCAGGCGAAAATTTTTAGAAAGTGACACTACAAATGCCATTGTTAACGCAAAATTAAACTAATACCGTAAATATCAAAGGTGTTATAGCGCCGCAATTTATACCCTACTTTTAATTTTCTAAATATTTTCATACCTACCCCCCTGAAATCCGCGCTTGAGGAATTACGTATAATTTTTTCAGTTATAAAAAACATAGATAACAAACAAACTACAAACAAAATCTAATATAGCTAAATACTTTTTTTGAGATTTAAAAAGCTTTTTAAGTTGAAACATTACCTTTTATATTGCATATCTCAAATAAAAGTTCGTTTCCAGTTTTTTTTGGGCAAACAATGACTCGCTCAATGTCAATTTTAATATGTCTGTTGATATGCAGCAACGCTAAGCCCGTCAGACAAAATTTCCGTCATAATGTTTTGAAGTACTTAATATTTTCGATCTTCTGAGGCAGGAGGAGCTTCTTTCTGACAAAGCCTTACTTACTGACAAACACACAAGAATGTTTTTATCAACGAAAAATATCACCAAACTTTTGTTCATTGCCTCGAAAACGTTATCATATGTTTTGATTTAAGCTTTTGCCTACTTCTGACCAATATTGTTTCCAAGTTCATTGCCTCGAAAACGTTATCATATGTTTTGATTTAAGCTTTTGCCTACTTCTGACCAATATTGTTTCCAAATACTGACTTCTCCCAATAAAAGTTCAAGACTTTGTGTTTTATATTAATCAAACAGTATTTGGAAAAGACATTAGTTAATTTTGCCCTGATTTTGACTTCACATTGTATAAAACTTAGTATGAATATGTTCAGGTCAAAAATACTTAGAGTCACGTTACTGAACCTTTATTTTATGTCCGAAATGATTTTGTCTAAAACTTGTTTATAAATTGAAACTCTATAATATTAAAGGAACGTTCTGCAGTTTCTCGTTTTTCTCCAAAGACTTCATCTTTGTTGTCTACTTTTTTCTGGAGCAAAGGGGGGGGGGAGCGAGCGCCCCCCTGCCCCCCTTGGGACTGCCACTGTGTTATATGTAAATGCTACAATTAGGGCTATAGTTTTTTTTAAAGGAAAACATATCAAATATAAAAGTTTTTCGAAAGTATCCAGTACCTAAGCATCTGCGTAGAAATATTTGGAAATGTCGATAATACCTGAGTTTAACACTGGTTTAGCATGTCATTTTTAAAAAAATATTTTGCCAAGATTTTTGTTTACTTACGAAAAAAACTAAAAAAATTATATTTCTTTACTTAATTGTCCGCCATTTTAACTGGGGTAAGTAGTATTTTTTTTTCAAAAATTTAAAATTATTTTAGGTTATCCTAAAACTGCTTTTGTTTGTGAAAAAATGTAAACGGGCCGAAAAATAATGTTGTTTTTTTATTTTAATCGCCGCCATTTTGGCACGCAAATGACGTTTGGTTTTTTTTTAATCTGTATCTTTAATTTGATAAAATCTAATATCCTATCATGTTTTTTTTGTTTAACTTAGGGAAAAAAAAACAAAAAAGAAAACACTTTCTTTTACTTAAATCGTCCGCCATTTTAACTGAGATATTAAAATTTGATTTCTTTTTGACACAAAACTTTAAAACTAATTTAGCTCATCCTAAAACTGCTTTTGTGTGTAAAAATTTAAACGGAAAAAAAGTTGTTTGTTTATTTTAGTCGCCGCCATCTTGATTTGTGAATGACATATGTCAATTTTTTCTTATTTTTGAAACAACTATGTTTTACTTAGCGCAATTAATATTTTCCCAAGTGCTTTGTGTTTAACTTAAGAAAAAAAATTAAAAAAATACTTTTTTTTACTTAAACGTCCACCATTTTAACTGAAGCATGAAAATTTGTGGTTTTCTTGACGTAAAAATTTAAAACTAATTTAACTAATTCTAAAACTGCTTTGGTTTGTACAAAATTGCTAACGTGCAGAAAAATAATGACGTTTCTTAATTTTAGTCGCGGCCATCTTGATTTGGGAATGACATTTGTCATTTTCTTTGCAATTTTTGAGACCAGCGTCCTCGATTTAGTACAAATTGATATATTGCATGAGGTTAGTGTAAATATCACACCATAAGGGGAAAATTCCTTTTTTCTCGATAGTTTCGTCGCCATTTTGAATATCAAATGTCAAATCAATTTTTTTTTAAACTGTCACATAGCATCTAGTAAAAAAAAATATTTTTAAAAATGTTGTCTATAGGTTAATAAAGTCTCTTAGATTTTGGTACCCGCTTATAAACTCTTTTTTTTTTATTGTGCGGTCAAGCGGTCAGCAGCTCATTAAAAAAGATGATTACTATTAATTACCTAATTAATTTTGATTTGATTTTTCTGAAAATGTAGAAAATACATTTTTTCCTAACTTTGACAGCCGCCATCTTGGTTTCTGGAGCCGAAGAATGAAGGATCCTCGACTGGAATTTTATCTTTTGGTATTAGCTTTCACTATGCCAAATATAAAAAATATACTCTTTTTGCAGCTTTCTCTTGAAAATCCCTACGAATTTACTCCACTATACCGCAATATTCGATTTTTTAACTGCATGTAAATAATTTAAAATTTGATGTAGTACCTACGTTTATTAATGAAAAATGTGAAATTATTTATTTCCAATGGTTGCCAACACACAAAAAAATTATCAATATTTCCCTAACAACTGCCAAATCGAGTTGCTTACCAGAGGGTAAAACAATATTTGTTAAAAATTGTATAAAGGGCCTGCAGTAACTACTAACTAGTTTTAATCACCCTCGCCAAAAAATCTCGCCCCCGTGCTAGAAATTATCGACCAAGCACTAGGTATCAATAGACATGTAGGTTGCCAATGGAGAGGTGTTTATTACCTTTTTAAAATTTTTAATGGTCTAACTTTTAAAACAGTCAGTCTTACTGACAAAAGTCAGATGGACAGTTTGAAAATAGTACAATTTGAATAATTTCGAATTGATTCAGTAGTTTTGAATATAAAAGTGGCCAAAAAGCGCTAAATAGTTAATAGTTCTTAACTTTTGTAAGAAAGAACTTAAAAAGTAGTGGTTATTAGATAAAGTCTAAATGTAAGTATAGTGATTTTAAAAAAAATGAAGATGCTGCGCTCTTTTCTCGCAAATTTCTGATGATCTTAGTAAAACGTCTATGTAAATTAGTGAACAATAAAAAAATAATAGTAATTTACGTTATAAGGCCGGAAATAGGTCTATTAAAGTACAAGTTTAGATGTTTACGGATAAGGCGATGAAAGAGCCGAGTCCCGAACTTCTAGACGAGTACTGTAATGAAATTTCCTCGGCCGCGTATCGTACAAAGTTTTATTTCATACTGTTTTATATTTTATTTAATTAAAAAGAATATTTTGTTTTTGATAAGACAGCGACAACCCTATACAAACTCATATCGTCGGCATAAAATTCGGCCGACGCACTGCAAACGTTACCGACTTTGGCCCGATTTTAGGTCGAAGATTTGTGTTTGTAGGGAATAAATTTACCAAAAAATTAAGTTTTGGTAGAGCCATGATGACCCTTAAAATAATTTAGTTAAATATCTGTTAAATGATTTTTAGATGTGCTTAAATACACTTATAGTATGACACGTTTTTTGGTAAATTTGGGACTGTAAAGAACTTTGATAGAAGGAAATTAATACCCCCTTATGTTTCACACGCTTTATGCTTTGAAAAATTACAATTTTTGCTGGTTTTTTTTTGTATAAAAATGGCAAAAAAAATCATATGCACGACACCACTCAAAATGACAGACAAATTATATATCAGAAATTTTTAGGAAACAATTGCCTTAAATTATTTTCATCTTTCTCTAAAATACTTTTTTATAGCCTGCTGTCTCTCTTCAACAACCTTAAATATTTCTGCACTTCACTAAATTATCTCTCCATCTACCTCTAAAATTCTGCCCTCTCTCTCTAAATATTTTTCATTTTATAAGAGAAAAAAATGTTTTTTGGCAGTACTATTTTAAACGCCTAAAAAAAAGTGAAAACTTAAAAAATTTGAGTGTTTTATTCTAGAAGTCGAAAGTTTGGAAAGAAAGCTTTAAAATGTGAGCAATATCATGGGATAAAAATGTGAAACACATAGTAAAAATTGCTTCATAAAAACGTTACCCCTTAAATTATGCTAAAATATTTTAAGCCTTAAATTACCATCATGGCTTGAACATAATGGTAGAGCCATGATGGTAATTATTTCAACTATTACTTTAAAATTTCCATCACATTATTATCAAAATTGTGAAGTTGTCATTTTTACAATGTGAGCCGTAAAAATTGGAGTAAAGCGATTTTGTGGGCAAAATCGATTAAAAATGCTAAATTTCTTAACGGTCTTTGGGTATATTGGAAATGTGTCAAAAAATTTCGTCTTTAATGGATTGGTAACTGCAGTATTACTATTAACGTTTATAATTAAGTAACTTTGTAACTAAACTTGTTCAGAAATAACCCTGTGTTAGTTTAAGGGTGAATTTGAATAAAAAATGCGCTTCTTCCAATTACTTAATCTAAAAAACTGTTAATCAGGTTGGTATCAAATTTTGTACGGTGAAAGTTTAAAGCATTATCCCGGAACCTTTTCACGGATTTTGCATAATTTTAAGTTTTTTTACATAATTTTACCTATCCTAAAAATGTTTAATTCAAGGTAAAATTATCGATTATTTTAAAAAACTAAATAAAAACAAGATATATATATATTTTTTTGAAAAACAACGCGAATGGTCTGTGAGGGAAACCACGTTTTGTTAATTTTTGATGCGCGGTTTATCTGTTTAGGTAAACGAACTGTTTTTAGGATTCAAATTCACTCTTATGTTAAAATACTAGATTTCCGGTTCAGTCCGGTAAAGTTACTTTACCGCGGACTAGTGATGTAATGTAGGAATATTAGAATAAATAATAAAAAAACTTAATTTGAAGTAAAAATGTGACCATAACGAGGCTTCTCGGTGGGGGAGGTTAACCCCCCCCCCCGCCCCTCGGTGCGCCACTATACGTGTATCATATCCTGGACTAAAACCGATAAAATGGAGTATGCTGCAATACAATATGGGATATACTTATTTTAATTTTTTGAAATGAACACTTAGTACACTTTTCCGCACCCAAATGAGTTCCGTAAAGTGCACTTTACCGCACGCCAGTAGTTAAATGAAATTTTAGGGAGTAAAAAATGACGTATTTGATCTTTATATTTGATGCTACTAATTAAAAAATATAAAATGTTGCTATTAAGATATTTTTTTCACATAGTTATATTTATAAAAAATATAATTTGTCTTTTTTTAATCTGAAGCATTATTTTGCAGTTCTTTGAAAATACCAACTATAACTTATATGTCTACAAACTCACCCCCGTAACTCAATATTCAGTCATCCGATCTTTTTACGCCCATGAGATATTTTGATTAAAAGATCTAGATTTATACTCGAATTTTATCGAAATCGTTAAATTTTTATTTTTCGATAAGAGTTGTACGTGCGTCGTCCGTTTCTTTTTTTCACAAAGAGATAAACAAGCTTGGACTTTAGAGTATTTTAATTAATTTAGTTGATTTTTTGCGGCTGAACAGATGCAGGGACATTTAAAAAAGCAAAAGTATTGGCCATCGACGTAGTACATCGATGGTATTGGCATATCTATAATTTGTTATGCTTTAGTTTTCCATTACAGGGCGGTATATTGATCTGTGTAAGTTAATGTTATCGCCACAGGGGTCCCCAAGTCAAGAATGTACTCAAAAACTGTTTTGGGGGTATTTTTCCGGAATGTTTGTTTGTTCCAAAACCACCTTCGTTGAAACGAAATTTTATTTTTTTTTAATATTCTCCATTTTCAATGATTTTTTGCAAAGAAGAGGGTGACTTGTTTTGGCTTATGGCACTATATCGTTTATTAGTAAACGTATAAAATATAAAAACCTCTGTTTTTAAGTTTAAAATACACATTTAATAAAAAAAAATAACCTAATTAATTAATCAGTTTCTGACATACGATCCCCCCCTAGGGCCCCCTCCACGGTATCCCGTGGCTCTAGTTACAAACTCCCCAGTCGGTAGACTTTTGAAGGAGAAAAAAAATACCTGGTCTGGGGTTAGAAGGTGGTGGAATGACCCATCCTATTAAGTTAAAAGTGCCTACGGGATTCAAAAAAGTGACGGTAAACAAAAAGAGAAAAAACAACTACAACAGTATTTTCAAATATCCCAAAACGAGCCAAAACAATACAAAACAAACACAAATGGGTTGTCGAAAATCCCACCACTGCTTTTAATAGTAAAATACCATATCTTTCATCGCTGATTTCATTAATTCGGTATTTCTCCCAAGTTCTTATAAATTTACTCTAATAACGCCATCTTCTAAATGTTCCAAAGTAATACGGATTAATGAAAGTTCATATTACTTTGAAACATTTAGAAGATGGTATTATTAGAGTAAATTTATAAAAACTTGGAACACATACCGAATTGAATAAAATCACCGATGAAAGATACGCTAGTTTATTATTAAAAGCAGCAATGCAGTTTTCGTCAACCGATTTCAAGTTTTTTGAGTTGTTTTAGCTCGTTTTAGGATCGTTTAAAATATCGTTGTTTTCAAAAACAGATAAAAAGTTAGATTAAATTTTTGATTAAATGTATGTTTTAGAACTTAAAACAGTGCTTTTTATATTTTCTCAGCTTGTTAATAAACGACATAATGCCATAAACTACAACCAGTCACCTATTAGAGCCTTTTCTTTTCAAAGGATTATTGAAAATAAACAACTTCAAAAAATTTAATAAATAATTTTTAAAAAATCAAAATATTTCTAGTTTCCGATTAGGTAGGATTTCAACAAAGGCGATTTTGTAAAGACAAAACGTTCCGGAAAAATACCCCCGGAACAGTTTTTGAGTACATTCTTGAAAAACCTATTCGTCGCAACTGCATGATAGATCGGTACCGCGCCCACACGTTAACAAAGCAGCTTCTTTATTAAAGTAAGAATAAAAACAAGTGTACCTGTGTTGCAAAAAACGCACCAAAAACAATCAAATATTTAATAAATACTTAGTTGATATTTTTGGCTTCTTTTTGACAGATTCCCGTTCGCAATGGGCGACAAAAAAGGCGAAGAAAAACCTCCGGATGATGGGGAAGACGACAGGATGGAATTCATCCTAAATTACCTCACCAAATCCTACAGGATGAAACAAGAGAAATGGCAAAAGATGATTGTTATCGAGGAAAACAGGGTGAGGCCGAAAAGAAACTCCGTGCGAATAATACCACATGTCAACATTTTTTTTTACAGTTGCAACGGAACAAAGGAGGGATTTATTTATAAGATTTTCAAATTGATAGTTGACGAAAATTGCATCCCAGAAATTGAAGTCAGCTTTATCTCTGAAAGAGTTTTGTCTTCCATAGTTTTTTAACTTAATCAACTCCAATAATACGAGGGCTTAAAAAACAAAAGATCAAAAGATCTTGGGTGGAAATAATGAAAATTCAAACTTGGATGAGCATCCCACAAGAAACACACAAAGGACCAAAGCGAAAAGAGAAATGATTAAACGATGTTTCGTTTTGGGTAACCAGCGTAGGCTCATCAATGGTTCCACTGGCCACCCGCCCCATACATCATTGAACACCTTCATACATTTTGATTTCCAATTCTGAATCACTCACAAATAGGCATCGTTGCGCACTGGTACTTATCCAAGTTACCTGATACGGATTCGTCCTGGCGTGTTAATATTTCCAATAGGATTATGCTCTGAAGACAATTAAAACAAACTTAACTTAACTTCTTTCTTTGTTTTAATTGTCTTAGGAGCTCCTATTGGAAATATTAACACACCAGGACAAATCCGTATCAGGTAACTTGGATAATTACCAGTGCGGAACGATGCCTATTTATGATGATGTTTAATGATGTATGGGGCCGGTGACCCGTGGAACCACTGATGAGCCTATGCTGGTTACCCAAGGCGAAACATCGTTTAATCATTTCTCTTTTCGCTTTGGTCCTTTGTGTGTTCCTTCTGGGATGCTCATCCAAGTTTGAATTTTCGTTATTTCCACCCAAGATCTTTTTATCTTTTGTTTTTTAGTTTCTTTTCGGTTGAAATAATTGATTTGGAGTTTTTTTTAACTTCTTTCTTTATTTTAATACGAGGGCTTGTTTTAAAATACTCTTTTTTTCAGAAAATGCTTCTGAAATTTTTTAACGATCCAAATCAAAAGATGCTTATAATGACTATTCCATCCTCGGGACAGTTGACCCCTTTTAATCAATTCACTCCGCAAATTAGGCAAAAATTCACCTACTTCATAAGGAAGAAACCCGAAATTATTTCCATGACAAACTTTAGAGACGTTGTTACTTTTGGGGATATGAGCGGAAAGGCTATAGATGATCTTGCAGTTAGTATTAGGGCTACAATAATTTATGTATTATATGTTTATGATTTCAAAGCATTTAAATATTTAAAATTATAACAATATTTTTCTTTGTAGGTATTGGTAGACGGAATATTTGTCCCACTCCTGTCAAATTCAGAAAACCAAAAGGGATGGCCTAAAGTAGTGTCTCAAGATATCGAAAATCATGTTAGGTCTTTCAAAAATACAGTTGACCAAGTAAGTAACATCAGCATTAGCATTATTATATAAATTTTTACTTGTGTTACTGTTAAAATTGCATGTTTATTTGTACTTAAGAGGTTTTAACAAGAATCAAGATCCCATGGTAGGTAACTAATAAGTCCCCATAGCTATTTGATAGTGGACTATTGTTGAATTTCAATTATAACATTTTTTTAAGATAAAAGGAGCCATGAAAAGTCAAGTTATCTTGCCAATGCCTCCAGTGATGAATGAAATATACAATGCTGTTACAAGATTTCAGGATTCAGAAGGAGAAGAGATAAATCTACCTTTGAAAACTCACTTGGAGAATTCTATTATGAAATGGTAATATTTTCTCGTAGTTTTAATATAAAACTAACAAATTTAGTTTGGAGTGGGGAGAATTTTTACAGGTGTAATTAATTTGGTGCCGTCTAATTTAAGTCACGGTAACTAAGCTTATAGTTTAAAATAAAATTACTTTTCACTGTATGGGATGTTCTGTAGATCTGGGCAACACCGCCTCAACTAAAAAGCCAGTTATCGCATTCGTTTTAGTGGCCTTTGGCCTACTATCGTGGCCATATTGACACCAAACTGACAGAAAATCCATGTTCTACCCGTCAATTTGGTTATAAAAGTGCCGGAAACAGCAGGCTAAAGTGGCAGGTGTCAACTGGTATTTTTAGTTGATCTGGGGCACAAAGAACATTAGGGTATTTTCTTTGTGATCTGGAGCACCATAATGATAATAAAAAGTTTTTAGAATATTTACGTTTTTATAGGACTTCAATTTGTAATGAAGTCTTGAAGCAAACCTCTCAAATGTGTTTTGTTGAAGGCAACAATCCAACTCCTAGGAACGAAGTGGACTTTTGGAAGGCAAGAAATAAAAATCTAGAGTCCATTTACGATCAGCTACGAGATCCCAGAGTAAAAGTGAGTTTTAAAACTAGCAACGTCATTGTCTTTTTTTTCTGTTGGAGGGAAAATGCTTTATACACACCAGACGCCATGTACGTATCTGGTACTGTGAGACTCTCCAATTGCCCGGCATTAACCGCCCCCCCACCCTTTCGTACTACGACTAACCAGTCCCGTTGCTCTTCTATGTACGTTTTCTAACTCTTGACTTCTCATCTGCTTCTTTTTGTTTGATTACTTTTTTGATATTTTTTTTTTCTGCTTTCCAGTTTCTTTACTTTATACCATTTTTGTGACAAAGTTTTCGCTTTTATTTTCTACCTTTTTTGTCCTTAGCTCCATTCTTTATATTTCAAAGTTTGCGCAATTAAATGACGTGGGTCCTGTTCTTTTTAGATATGCTATAAAGCATCCGTGTCATGTGAGAGATTGTGTCATGTATTATGTTATGTTTCTGTGTGTTCTTGTACTCCATGCAAAATTTTGTAGAGTATTCAAATTAGTCCGGTGTCTTAGCATAAAAAAACTTCAAACGTGGATGCATCTGAGATTGTTTTTTTATAAAAGCAGAGCCTTAGAGCTTTAAAAACTCCCGAGACACAAGCTATATGTCAACGAGTTTAGCAGTTATGACGTCACGAAAACTTAAATCGCCTTTCATCGGAACCCAAGGACCATGAAATATTTTGTGATATCACTAAGTACTAACTGGCATCTTAATTAAATCGAAAACTTTTCAAATAAATATACCATATTTTTACATGTAAAAGATACTGGAAAAGGTGTACTTTTTCACAAATCTGTTAAAAACGCCATTTTAGAGTTATCTGATACAAAAAGTGCAAAGGAGTAAATTAAAGCCTAAAAAATTTCTCAAATACTTTTTTTCGTCATTGTTCTTTTCTAGCTTTTCACACATACATGGCAAAGAAAATTAATTTGCACCACAATTAGGACCATTAAATTTTCTACAAAAGAAGCATATAAAAGTGATATTTCATCTGAGCTCTGGCGAAGAAACCGAAAATTTAAGTTTAAAAAATATATACTTTTTTATGTTTTTTTTTTCAAATATTTTTCTACGGTTTTATCAACAATTTTTCGTTTAATACGGTTCTGAAACTCTTACGACGAGCCGAAAAATGACAAGTGATATATGGTTTAAAAGGAAATGTTATTTTTGTAAAATGCTTCATTAGGATTTTTTCGTACACATATGAATTTTTTTGAAAAAATAAATCTAAAATCATCTTAGTTTGACGAATATCTAATAACATTAATCTTTATGACGTCATATCTGACGAACGGGATGATATAGAGCTTGTGTCCCGGGCTTTTTTAAAGCTTAGAGATTCTTCTTTCAGCAAAACTAAAAATCTCAAATGCATCAAGTTTGACGATTTTTTATCTTTCTTGGGGTTAAGACATCGGACTAAATGCGTCATCGCGCTCCTCTTTTACAATCTTTGTTCTCCGTGCTTTTATTTTCTGTGGATCTTGTATATGTATTACTTCTTTTTATTCTTTTTACACTTGAAAAATAATGTTGAAATTATAAGTGAGTTTTAACCCTGGTAAGTCTAATAAATTTGTTTACCATTATTTTTAGAAAATGGGGGAATACCTCGAAGTAACTCAAAGCACCTATTTGAACTCTTTTAAAACGTTATTTAGGAACGTGGTAGCGGCCTTGGTGGAAACTAGGGACATTTGCAATTTTTTGAGAACGTTGACACCACAGTTTAGTAAGTTTGAGGATAACGACTTTTTGGATACTGAGCCTTACGTAAACTCTATGGTAAGTAATATTTTATCTGACTTTACAAGCGTGTTCAAATACTTAAATTGTATTAATTCTAGACTCTTCAAAAGGTTAAAAGTTTATCTATTAAGACGTTCGTCAAACAATAGCTGTGAGCTTTATCGGTTTTGCTGTTTGCAAAAGTGGTTAAGCGATAGTTTTAAACATAAAGTTTGTTTAGTGTCTTCGATCACGAAGCGTGGCGTGACTAAAGATGTTTAATGTTTTACAACGGTTTTTGTCTAAAATTTTAATAGCAAAAACCCAGTAACTCGAAATTATTTTTTTTTAATTTTTAAGAATTTTGAAGGTCAAAAAATATTTCTGTTAGCTTTTAGAGATTTGCGACTCAGTAACGGTATATATTTCTTGTTTGTCTTGTTTGTCACTTTTCAATTACAGCGTATATATACCCAAGGAGGTTGGGGTCACTTTTTCCAAATATCGGTTCATTAACTCTTTCAAAATATTCAACTTTAAAGCTTTATAATTCGAAAAGTAATATTTCCATAGTAAGCGTGTCGCACCTTTGATTGTTTCCCAACAAGTGCACACCTCTGAGTACAGCCTCTGTTCCGTTTCCTTCCCATCGGAATTAACAACTAACGCACATAGCAATATTCTTGCTATTCATGCACTTTTTTTATTATTCACTAATTATTCAAAATGGATGAAATCTGCTGAATATTACTTATTGCATATGTAGGCGCTATATGTATTTAAAAAGTTTATATCCATATTCTGAATATTCAGTAAATAATAAAAAAGTGGACCGTTGGACATTCACAGGATGTGTTTTGGATATTCCGAATCTTCCAAGAATACTCCGCCTGATTTAATGCTTATTATTATAACATACTAATAAAATTGTTGAATGTTGAAGGTTTTTTAAAAAAACTAATCAAGTTATCTACTTGCTATCGGTTATCTGACTGAAATTTCATCAAAATCGGACAATTAGTTTAAATACTGTAGGAAATTAATGAGTGACAACCCGCGGGGAGGTGGCCGAAACTCCTTTGTTATTGAAGATAGAGACATGGGTTTTCGCTTTGAGCTTTAAAGAAGGGTATTAACAGATTTGTTCTGTCCCTTCTATTTCTTCTATAAACATGTATGTGGCAACCTTTTTAGAAAAATGCAATGATATTTTCGGAATGTTAATGCGACGTTTCGTTTCGTAGATACCATCATCATCGTATTTTACTTTCTTTTTAAGTTTGTTTGATAATAAAATATACTTTTTTTTTTATTTTTATGTTTCGATTCCGAAAAAAATCATCTTCAGTGCATTTTTTTTCTGGTACGGCTCTGTCTCGTTTAAACTTATTTTTTTTTTAGACCATTTATATTTAACTACTGTATAGTAGACCTGGACAACCAATATATATTTATTTAAATATGGCGGCGAAGCGAATGTTTTTTTGCAAAAGGCGTATTTGTCTTATCAATACCGTTTTTTTTTTATTGAAATTGGTAAAGTTATAGCAAAAAACAATTTGTCTGTTTTTTTTTTGGGTTCACCCGGTATATCCATATATTGGTGGTCCAGGTCTACTATATAGTAGTTAGGTATAAATGGTTTCAAAAAATAATAAATTAAAATAGGACAGGGTCATGCCAGAAAATGCACTGAAGATGATTTTTTTCGGGATCGAAACTTCAAAATATATTTTTTTTTATAACTTCATCAAAAACATGATTTTAGTAACTGTCTGCAGATAACTAAAGCATGGCTTTTTTGATTGGCTTTTTTGATCACGGGTGCAAAAAAAGTTCTGTCCGTGTTTTACCCAAAATTAAAGAGAAATAGCGGAAAATAGTAATATTGAAAAAATCTAATCTAATCTAATCTAAAAATTAAGCAATTTCCGCCAGCTTTCACCAAGTATTTACGAAAAAATCATTTTAAAAAATTGTCAAAATATCAAACTGTCAAAGATTAAAATATCGCAACAATGAACGTCACCGAGTAAATCGCTATGGAAACGATTGTTATTTCATTTACCAGCCGCCTTGATTTATAGTGTAAAGATGGTGTGTTGCGAGAAGTGATCTTCGTTCGAGATTTTTAAAAGTATTTTTCTGTTTTTCTTGGATTTGTAATAATGTTAACAACTCGCGCCTAAATTGTGCTTTTTTTACTCGCGTTTTTAAATACCTCGCTGCACTCGTTATTTAAACCAATGCTTGTAAAAAAGCACTATTTTAGCCACCAGTTGTTAAAATTACTATTTTATTATGAAAAAAACTTAAAAAGAAAATAAAATATGAAGTAAAAAATTTTGGTCCGTACCTATTTAACTTTTTGATCCTGGTGACTGTATCTAGGAAACGAAACGTCGGATTAAAATTCCGAAAAGACCATTGTGTTTTTCTAAAAAGGTTGCCACAGACATCTTTAAACAGAATTCAATTATCTCTTAAATTAAGGGAGATATCATCAATTGGTATTTCCGACCATTTTTTAACTTTCCCCTGTAGCTCAAAAACTAGAAGGGACATAACAAATCTGTTAATACCATTCTTTACTTTAGTTTTTTTTTTTAAGAAAATAAAAGTTTTTGGGAAATAAAAAAATATATATTAATTTTTACCTAAAAATCCTGACGTATTAGAGAAATTCGGTTATCAGATTTGGCTTCAGCGGTAGCGTTTTATCCAGGATATACTCTGTGGTTTCAATGGCAAGGCAAAACTTTTTTGCTAGAGTAGTAAAATCGGTGAAAAAATTGTAAATTTTATGAATCTAATAAAAACGACGTTTGGTAAAAATTTTCAAAAAAATCAGAAGTCTAAAATGCAAAAAAAGTATATACCATGTGTTAAGAGCCAGGACCCCCAGGGCAAATCGTATTCTGGAAATCCTGGCCAAACAAAAAGTGCTAGGGTGCTGAAATTTTGCACACATACTAATTATGTGACTCGCAATTGCGCTACAGAGCCCAATGTGCCAAATCTTAATTTTGGAATTTATTGTTTTTTTTTAAAAAATGCTCTCTGTAGCGCATTTGGAAGTGAAATTTTAGGCTTGTATGCAAAATCTCATTTCTCTAGTATTCTTCATTTGGCTATGATTTCCATAAAACGAAAATTGCTATTTTGCACATTATGGCAACCACTGTTTATCTGAAACACTGAATTTTAATTTTTAGGCGAATTTCTTATTTCAAATTCACTTGATTTGTCTACACTTTTATTTCAACCATAAGCAAAAATAAATAAAACTCAGATTATCAGTTTACTTAACGTGATAGTGGCTGGAAACTTTGTGAATAAAGTATCCTTATTTCTGAAGGTGTCACCAATCTGGCAGACATTTTCAGTGCGACTTGGGCCACTTTCTCACTTTGGCTTAAGTTCTAAGTTCAACTCAACTTAACTAAGATAAGTAGCTTGCAGGTGCTGTCAAAGTGTCCCTTAAGGGAAACATTGTTGGCGTAAAGGTAAGTGGAAGAATTTTGAGACTTAAGTTAAACTTGGCTAAATTTTTTCAAGTTTTTAAGACCTTTTTGCTTTTACTATTATCTTAAGCGATTTTTGTGTTTTTTTAGGAGTAAAAATAATTTAAAAAAATTTCTAACCTCAGAAATTGTTTTACAAGATTTATCAAAATAAGAATCAGCAAATACCTCTGTATATATTAATCGATGCAGATAGTTTTTAACATGATAGTCAAAAAAAAAAGAACTTGTTTTTGTTGTATTATTATTATAACAAAATATAGTGAAAACCCAAAGGGTGAACAAATCCTCAAATTTTGTACACCTCCTGCAAACAGGGTCCATACAACACCGTTCTCAGTTGAGAACGGTGTTGGTCCATATTCTAGGTCCTGCCAAGTCCTGTCAGGACTCAAAAGGACCAAAATTATAGGCCTGGACCTCTAATAACTAAAGAGCCGGGACAGAGAAAAAAGTGTCATAATTTTTTTAAAATTTTCTCCCATCTTAAATTTTAAAGAAATGCCATTATTGACACTTGTTCTGAAAACTATAAAGTATAATATTTGTTCAGTTGTGTATTTTTTTTAATCAGAAAATTGGTTTTAAAGTTATAGAAAATTCAAAGTCTAATTTTTGGTTGCTATATTAAGGACCTTTTGGTCAGCATACAAAAATAAGAACCTTTGTGGTTGTCATTGTTTGACAAGCTCTCAAGAAGAGAGTGATTTCGGTTTATTTTCCTAACTCTTTCTATGGTTTTACATATAAAGCAATGTATTTTGCATCTTCCTTTATAAAAATATAACAATTTTAACCTTTCTTTTCGCAAAATTATCCAAAAACACAAACACTTTGACGTGGATTGACAGAAGTATACATAAACAAAATAAAGGTCGATTATTTTTGTGGATATCTTTATTTTGTTTATATTTACTGCTGTCAATCCACATCAAAATGTTTGTCTTCTGGCGAATTTTGCAAAAAAGTTTAAAACTGATTTTTGATTAAGGAAGATGCATAATATATTGTTTTATGGGTAAGCGTAGAATTAGTTACAAATATAAACTGAAATAACTTTATTATTGACAGGTTTTCAAATCACAATAACGACAAAGGTTGTTATTTTTGTATGCTGGTCAAAAACTCCCTATTTTCACTGTTATTTAGTGATTACCTAGTTTACCTAGTTACCTATTTAGGTTTTGTATATAAAATACTTTGTTTTAAAACTAAAAAACAACAAACAAAGATATATTCAAAGATTTTCTTAAAACAAACTAATTTTTATTTTGTTTTTTTTATCATGTTTTATTTATTTTTATTGCCTACCAAAACATCTTAAAAACTAATAAATTCTGCCCCCATAAAATATCAAGATTTTTCTTCTGTCTGTCAAAGGGGCCAGAATTTATAACTGACAACTGTACCTACTTATAGTGGTAATTTGAAGAAAAAAAACAAAAACTTAAAAGGTAGGTAATTCTTTCTTCTAAACTATAAAATATTTAAAACATAATAAAAGGAACTAACATAATCAACAAAAATAAAATTCATTTAACATTGAATGTCAAACTTGGGGATAAAGCAAAGCAATACCCTCTCCAAATAGGTCGATGAACTCCTACCATTTTAGTGTCCTTCTCCTGACTTTCTGTTCCATATTGACATAAAATTAATGGATTTTCTATCACTTTTGGTATTTTTTTTTCTTTTGTTGGATGTCTCCTGCCAGTCCTGGTCTTTGCATTTTTTTTAGTAGATAGGGAAGTCGTTTGAAAGAACTTTCTAATAAAAAATAGAAAGGCAAATAAATAATGCAAAGAGTTCTTGGAATTTTTTAAAAATATTTGCTAAATTAAAAATAAAGCAATATTGACATGCTCTTTAAATGATAAATCAGGATTTATTGATCTATGAAAAATCTTATGTAAAGAACGTGAATTCATAATGCAAAAATGTGTGTATCAAGATGTGTTTTTGTAGTTTAGTTCCAGACGATTCAGCTTTACCATAAGTTATTCTTATTTAGTATGTACCTTTTCTATGAAGATGATCATCTTGCCTCTTTATCTGCAATCTAAAACAAAGGAAAACAATATTTTTAAACATTTCTCTGTTTTCCAAAGAATTATGACATAACAGTTTTAAAAAGAAATGAAAATTAGTTGGACACCCAGTTTTAATTATAACGAAAGTAGGTAGGTGTCCACAGCATTTCTTAAAAATCTCTGACTTTCCACGACCAACTTACTACCTCCTGCTAGATTGGTTCACCTTTTGGGGTCAACCCATTAATAAAACAGAAACTTATTATCTAACTACAGACTTTATAGAAACTTACCAAAGGACAGAATCCAAATCACCTGTCTCCTGTCTTTCTGCAGGTCTTGGGGATGGTGAATCGGGAACCCCTGGTGAATCTCCTCTGCCTCCAACAGTAATTGACAGTAAATAAAAATTTGGGCTCTCGCTTTTTTCCAAATCGTTCGTTTTTCTACATTTCAATTTTTGTAAACCACAAAAAAATAAACAAAAAATTTGACAATTGACACTGAAATTTAAGACTGCATCCAAAAAAACACAAAAAATGCGACGATGCCAATTGTAATTTATAGCATCAACCCAATTTTATATTCTCTGGTTCCACTTAGCCAAGGTTGCACCTCTGCAAGAGAAAGAAGGATAAGTTGAACTTATATTTAAGTTTTAATTTAGCTTAGTTTTAAATTTAAGCCGAAGTAGAAAGCGGCCCTTTGTCAGTGATGGATAAAATAACCTAAATGTTAATTTTTCAAACAAACGTTGCCATATATTGTGGTTATGCTTTATAGAGGGGTAATAGATTATTTTATTTAGGTTAATTGTGGTTTCATTTATCTTTTTATTTATTTAAATATATTCTTTTTAATAATAAATTGTTTATTTCCCAACAAACAATAAGGATTATTGCAGAGAAATAACAAAAAACATTAGACATCAAGTAAAAAATCTAACCTAGTGGTTAATTTAATTATATCAACACGAACAAAAAATAAATAAATAGTTAAAAGTTTTGAACAGCGCACTTAATTATTATCACCCGAAAATTGTGTCTATGGAAAGCCAGCGAAACCATGAGAGCCCGCCTTTTGACAGTTTTATTATTTTAGTTAATTCTAACCGCGCATGTGCGCCCTACTTAAATAAATTGAAATAAACTAAATTATTACCTGTGCGTCATTATATCCTACACCATTTGACTAAAGGATCTTTTTATTTCTGAGCGAATTGCAGCCCTCGCTTTGTTCAGGCTAAATATTTTTTTGTCGGATAAAAAGTGCCAGTTTAGTCCCTAAGTATACAGGGTGTAATACAGGGTTCCTAAGCAAATCCTTAGGGGGCCAAGCAGCCGTGTATAAGACGCAGACAAACTGAAAAGCACATTAGGCAGAAAAGGATGGGCATGGGGCGATGTTGTCACTACATCTTACACGTAGTAAATCCATTCCAGGTTGTTGTTTTCTAATGTTTTCCATTTTCATACCTTTAGGACTGGAATAAAAATTGTTTTTGCTCGACTTTAATACCAAACTGATGAAAGATATCGTAAAAAAAAATATTTTTCGGCTTTTCATTTTGTAACCATTGTCCTTACGCACTGTTTACAGGCTGGGGACTGAGATACATGCAAATGCCTAACCTAAAGCGTTCATACACGGCCGGAGAAATCGACTGAGATATTTCCGTAGAAACTTTATCAAGCAAATAGGACGGGTTGACGCCTTCGAACGTCCAACCCGGGTTTTGCACTTTGATTCGAAATCAAAAAGGAGGAACATTCAGATGTGGGGCCGTGCACAAATTATGTAACGGTGATTTTAGCAATTTTTGACCCCCTCCCTATGTAATGTTTTGTAACGGTTTGGCACGCCACTTCCCTAATATTACGTAACGATTTCAAGACCACTACCCCCCCCCAAAAAAAAAACTTTTCACTTATTTTCATTCCAAATTTTCTTAGTTTCACACAAATGCAAACGCTGTCGAAAACACCCCTCCCCCTACGTAACTTTTTGTAACCCCCCTCCCCCCTATGACCATTACGTAATTTGTTGCAGGCCCCTGTAGTCCCAGTGGAGGAGGGCGAGAAAATTGATATTTTTTTCTTAAAAATTATACTCTTTAGACCTATTTCTTTGCGTTCCCGAAATTACGTAATTTTTGAAGAAAAATTGTAAGCGGCGCCATTTTTATTTCGTGCTTTGTTTTTCTAACATTTTTGCGGCGCCCTTTATCTTCTCACTCGAAACCAAGATCCCTTGTTTTAGGAAAACTGATCCCGTCTCTGTTTCTAAATTTTTTCGAATAAAAGTAGAGTATGACCATGGGGGAAATAATTTTTTTCTACGGTATGACGAAAATTTCGAGAAAGTTGAAGAAAAAAATAAAAAAAGTGGCAGAGCTCAAGTTTTTCGTAAAAAAAACGTTTTTTGTAAAGAAACAGAGCAAAATAAATCTTTTACCTCTTTTTGGGTGTTACAAATATTGGCAGCCCCTTATTTTTCGCTTTTACCCTCCCGCTAGTTTTGAAGAATTGGTTCGCTACATGTTTCGAGATCATGTCATAAAACACCTCGAAAATATCAAATGTAGTGTAGGGCCAGCTTTATTATATCGCAAGCAAAAAGCTCTGCAGGAAACACAGCGCCGTTTATTGATTTCTTCGGCTGCTAGTGCTAGCTGCATGGTTTGGCCGTTTCCGGATAGATGTCACTAGTAGAACAGAATGGAAAGAAATTTAATTAAAAGCGAAGATATTTCTTTCTAATGTTAACAACCTCACGAGTTTATCGCTCAGTATCGTAAATAATGGACCCTGCCGCCTCTAAGCAAGAAAAAGCTGTGGTTTGGACCTGAAAACATCTAATTTTTAATTAGATTAGATGTGTGGCCGCCATCTAGCGGAATTTGCAGACATCTTCTCAACGGTTATTATCGCAACTATGATTTATGCTCACAATGAAAGAGTGGCGACAATTTTTTCTTATGAAAGCAGTCCGGAGATAATAACAAACTGGCACCATTGATCAATATACCTGTTTCTTTTGTGCGCGCAGAACTTTCTATGCCATTTCTGTTTGATTTATTGAAATCCTATCCCTAAGGAAAATCTTAGGAACCCTGTATAAATGATGCACCAAACTTAACGGGGTGATAATATCGAAATTTTACGATTTTTTCCAAAATACGACAACAAAGCATCATAGGCTCACCTTTACAATAGCAAACGAAACGGTAAGAGCCAGGCGCGAAGAATTACACGATAGATTTATCAAAGAATTAGATTAAATTTTTCACTTACCAGTGTTGGTTTTAAAGGAGATATTCAAAGTGTCTTTCTCACAAAGTACAAACGTAAAAATAAAAACAAAAGTACAAACTGAAAAAGCTGAAGATGCGTTGCTTATTTTATGCAAATAACACCCTTCTAATTAACTCTGTGTTTCGGACTTCCATTGTCTTAAACTTTCAAACAACACCCTTCTAACCGTAGGTACCGATGAAGTTAAACTAACGAAAAATTTTTGAATCAATCCAATTTGTTTTAAATTTTTTGCGAATGTGTCACAGCCCCTATAAAATTTTAAAAAATTTAAAGGTTGGACGAACACATTTTGAGATTTATGAGGGGGGGAGGAAGCCAGGAAGGTTGGTTCAATTAGAAAAAAAACTCTCCAAAATGAGTCATATTATTCGACTTTATTGGGATACTTGTAGTTGTTTTTCTAAGCTCAATGATTGAATTCTATTTAATGCACCTCGTTCAGAAGAAATTGTTGTCTAATTATTTATGATGTATTTTCATGGGCTGCTCGGCATTATTAAATAATTTTTGATCAATGTTCAATCCCCAATGTTCTTCACTGACCAAAAAGTGTAAGCGCAAGTTTTCCCCGAGCGTGATAAACTTCAATTTAATAATTTTGATGTCGCTGTACCTTGCCTTCCTCATAGGTTAGGTACCAACGGGTATTTGTATTACAGAAAGTTATCACGTTTGGCGAAAAGGGCGGTATTGTCAAATTTCAGTTATTTAAAATACTGGAATTTTTTTCGTTACTTTTTTTTTGGATATCTGCTTTGTTTGTGAAACAATTTAAATAGTGTTTTATGTAATCTCTTTATATATATATATATATATATATATATATATATATGGTTTATTTCAAATTCAAATAGTAATACATGATCAATCTAATGAAATAAACAAAGACACTGAAGAAACTTTTATAGTTTCTTGTTAGTGTTAAAAAGTGATAATTCAGGTTTGTTTTGTCAAATTCAGGTTTAAATGTCACAATTTGGTTTCACGTCACTTTTTGGGTAAAAATTGTCACAATTGATAAACGCTATAATAATTCCTATCTACACTATCAACAGATAACAGTAGTTTATTATAACATAGTTTTAAATAGATTATGTATAATAAGTCTGTTTGTCTTTGTCTCTAATATTGTCATCAATTTTTTAAATTTTCTTTTCAAAAAATTAATTAATTACTCATTAACGGTGGCAAATAGAACCCACATTTACAGGCAGTTTTTTGCTTATTTTGACCTGAACTATAACCCGTTGAAGTTTGGTAGGTACATCATTTAAAATACAACCTGTATAATTACTGTCCACAAAATTTTAAAACCTCGTAGTTCTCGAAAAAAACCCTTGTCTTTGTTTTGCAAAACTTGTCGAAAAAAAATGTCAATAATTTTTATTTAATTTGCTAGCTTCATATAGTAGCCATGGTTTGGGTCCATTCGAAATATTATTGTCGAAGTGACAGGATAGTGACACTTTTCAAGATGATCGCCAATTTATTGATAGAGTCTGCTGAACGGTCTTTGGATCCTAGTAGTATATTTCAGGTACTAAAATTGAACAACAATGTTTGACAGTTTGGTGGAGTGACTGTCAGGTCGAGCGAGTATGCAGAGTGATTTTCTGACGAGTTTTTTACTATTTATAAACTTGGTTGGTTTTCCAACTGTAAATTTACGAAAAGTAGATTTCTTGTCCGTGAAAAATAAATAAAAAGAAACAGCGTTGCCACTTGTAACATAATTATGGAATTGTAACATATTTTTCCACTCTAGGACTTTGAATTTTTTAACTTTTTTGCAAGTTAACAAACAGACTAAATTGAAGAAGTAGTAAAATTATGTATTTTATTTCATCAGTGTTGACCCCTCTTGCCAATTAAAAACAAAACTAGATTACAAAGCAGCATCTATGTAAATAGTATTTCAAAAACGTCTTTTGTTTCACGGAGCGGAGTATCCTCTCCTCTCCTCTGTAATTCGCTGATTTTATCGATTTCTATACCGATTGGCCGGATAGAAGTTTTTGTGTTATTTTTTTGTTGTTCCTTTTTTTGTATGCGATAAAAATTAAATTAAAATAAGCATGCCGTGTTTTTTATATAAAAAAAAATTGTAACATAATTTTCAAGAAAAATCGATAATTTTGGTAGCAGTGCACGATAATTTCTTCATTGGGTGGTGGCAACGCTGAAAAGAAAGGTTCGTGGCATCGGACGCGTCGTAATGAATTGAAAAGGCAAAATGTGTCTTGAACCTTTCTTTTTATTTAAAACAAGCAATTGTTTTTATATTATTAAGGCTATAGTTTCTCCCCAGTAAAAAAAAGTACAACTGGCAACGCCTTGTTCTTTAATTTTTTAATCTTTTGTCAGAGTGCACAGGGAAAACCAGTACCCTCTCCAGATAGGCCGATCAACTCATACCGATTTAGTGTCCTTTTATCCACCTTCGCCGCCATTTTCACTCAAAAGTGACAGATAATCCATTAGTTTTCTGTCAAAATGGCGGCGAAGGTGGATAAAAGGACACTAAAACGATAAGAGTTGATCGGCCTATGTGGAGAGGGTAATGGGAAAACTAAACATCAGAATTAGCTGAAATTTTGCAGGGGTGATCATTTTTAAATGCTTAACAAAAATATCTCAAGGATTTTTCAAAATTCTCAAATTATTTTTTCTTCAAAATAAAAGCTCTGGTGCTGTCATCTATGCCAAAAACCTCAAAATAATTGCGGTTTGTAACAAACCCGATTTACATTTTTCCTTTTTATATTTCCTTGTTTTAGCGAAAATAAAAACTAAGTTTCCTTTTTTCTAAAAGCCTGTGCACTCCGGAAAAGTAAACCGATCAATCAATCACACTTCATTGAATTTGGGAGACACATGCAGTTCAAGTGTTGGCCGATAAACCGCAGAATTTATACGATTCCATGGTAACTGCAGGTGTTTTGTCAATAAACTTTAAATCGGGCCGCAGTGGGACTGAAGAGTATTTTTACGTTTTCTGACAGAAAACCAATCGAGGTTATGTTTATCTTTCAAAAATGTGTTTTCAAAAACATTGTACTAAAACAATTATGAAACTACTCCGCGTGTGCAGTCGCCCGCCGAAAAAGTCCTAGCGCTGCGCGGGCATTACCCCGAGTCTATCAAAGAACCAAGAGAACTTTACTGGCTCGCTGGGATTACTAGGAATTCTCATAGAAACATTCGGCCCCGATAACCCCACATGATTTTGTTGTTATTTTGATTCAACCATTTTTTTTTTAATTTAAATTATTGTAGCATAGTTATTTGCAATTTTACTAGTAAAATCTTGGAGTTCAAAGGATAGATTTTAGAACCTCAGTTTCAAAAACACACGGATACTTGAGTACTAATAAAAAAGGTTAGTAAAGCTCCATTTAGAGCGCCAGTAGCCGATTTTGTCGGTATCAGCTAGCGGGAGCGTTTCCAATTCAATTATAAATGCACCTGTAAATGCAACCTTAAACATTAAACCCAGAACTTTAATACGTAGTTGGGTAGCATTTTTTTAGCAGGTAATTCTTTAATGAATTCTTCTTTTATTTTAGTATTTTACTTGGTTTTTTAGCCGCGCAAAACGCGAAAAGTCAAAATAAGTAACCCAACTCCAAATTTTTGACCCGGTGCTAAAAAATCTCTGATGTCCCACTGTGGATAAACATAAATAAAGTCTCCGCGTTGCCATCGAAAACAAATTCAATGACGTAAAATTTTGCAAAAAAATCAGGTCGACATAGTTAATTGATTTACCGTACAGTGTTGCTAAAAAGAATTCCCCAGATTCTAACTACGACCTTAAACAAAAATAATAGAAATTGACAGATCCGTGTGTAAAATTGATTACCGTGTAAAACCTAGTTTTTTATTTAATTTTTATCACAAAGGTTTTACAAAAAATATAATTCTATTTTAGGGAGAACCTGATGAAATGTTGGAAAAAATAAATAACACCCTTAAAATCTTGAACAAGTTTCAAACATCGTTTGAATACGTCAGGGAAAATTTAGATTCTTATTTTGATGAAAAAGAGGCTCGTGGTCCTGTAGTTGAAGAAAAGAAGATAGAAGGTGCAAATTATTTTTCTAATATTTAATTTCTAAGACGACTTTTATATTATGAAAAATTACTTACACGTAGGTGAAATTGAAAATGACAGTTTTGTGTAAAAACCAATCTCTTAAACAGAAAAGTTTAAAGCTGGGTTCATACAGAAGTAAAAATAAGATAAGATAACATAAGAGAAGAGAAAATAAAAAATAAAATAAAACATAAAAGTTCACGTTATGTGACTGCTTGATCGCGTTCATACAGAAAGAAAAAGATGACAAACTTTTATCTTTTTATTTTATTTTATCTGAAAACAGGTTCCACGCATGACCGTGACGTCATATCGCGCCGAACGAATGATAGGAGACAATAAAGTGATAGTAAAATTCAAAATCGCATGCGCAAAAACTCGCGTTTTGATTGGCTGGAACTGATCTCTTATTTTATTTTATGTTATCTTATTTTTACCTTATCTTATCTTATGTTATTTTATTTCTGTATGAACCCAGCTAAAATTTATACAAATTTGCGGAATTTGCCAAGTAATTGATATTTTTATTTCTATAATGTCAGAAAATGACGAGGGATGAAAAATGACCCTTTACTCTCCAGAGTTTCGCGTAATTTACCTACCGCCCGGAGTGTTGTTTACCTTATCAAAAATTGATCTATTTTAAGTTATTTGGTTTAAAAGCTTAAAATTTGTTTAACTGGTAGTAAAAAAAAATCAAATTCATTCTATAAACTAAAGTGTAAGTGCTTTCTCCCCCTGGATTTGTATTAAACTCCTTTGTCGGGCTTCCGCTTCCATCTATTTCGTCCGTTAGGATTTCAATTCAATTCAATTCAAAACGTGCTTTATTGTCGAAGAAAACTAGTTCCAAACAGTTGTTTCTTATGGACAAAGCGTTAAGGTAATCCTAAAAAACAATCTAAAAAAGAAAAAGAATGAGATCACGAAAAAAAATACAATTTTTTTTACAACTTTAGTCAAAATCATATGAACAATCATCACACATACAAAATTAATTGTCAGCGCTCCTGTCAAATCCAAAAAAAAGCAATAAAAAAAAAGTTTATCAAGCATATCTTAAAATTATAAGGCGTCTATCTGTGGTTTAAAGCATTTGACAACTTTAGAGATAAAAAAGAGTAAATTTTTTAAACTTTCTTTTAGTTATCAGAGCATGAAAGTACGCAGCAATGTCCAAATTTTAAATTTTTTTCTTACCGTTTGAAAGATGGTTTAAGTTGCCGGTTTATCTTTTTTTTTATTTTCAAAGGTATGGAAGACGTAAAGGAAGAGCCAGTCGTTCGGAAAAAATGGAATTTTCACAGAAGAACGGTCTTCCAACGACTGATAGACTTTGAAGAAAGATTACTACTCGTAAAAAATATATTACAAACTCACATGGACTTCTCGAAATTAGAAAAGGTCGAGATTGGAGGTATCAAGGGAAGATACTTGTCTGCTAAATGTTCGGAGGTTTTTGAAGAATTTAACAAATACTACGGGTAAGAAAGTGAATTAGCAATGCATTTTGGGCAAAATCTGATGATCGTCACGATTGGAGGGAGAAGGGGGGGGGAAAGAAAATTAAAATCTTCCATATACATCTTAGAAAGTAATATCCTATAAACCTGTAAAAAAATGTCCAAATTTCGCAAAATTAAAAAATATCATACAATAAAGCATTCAATTTTAAGCAAAAAATGTCAAATACACTTTTTTGTAGCACGTTTAGTTTTTTAATGATTTTTTTCAAATATATGAAAATTAGTAAAAATTAAAAAATTAGGGTTCTTTCATAAAGTTTTTTGTAGCATCTACACTTTTCTTAGAAAAAAAATCTAGTTTAAAATTTTTCAATAATGGTCAATTTTATTGGTCTTTTTTGCACCAAGGTTTTACCAGGAATTTGGCAATAAAAAATAAAAAGGCAAATGCAAAAGATAACTTTGTCTGCCAGCTAGCATTAAAAAAAAATATATAATAATGTTGACTTTGTCCAAGTGACAGGATTTGTCCATAAGGTTTATTGGCTAAGCCATAAAAACTAAGAAAACATTATTTTTTCAAAACATTTGAGATTTTTTAACGGTTTGAGTTAAACAAACTGCATTATATACATAATCAAAAAGTATTTTTGCTTTTTTGGTGGCCATATTGAAATACAAGATGTTGAACGAAATTAAAATCAACGTAGAAAACAACTATCGAGCATAAAAGAAAAGTTGATTTTAATTTTGTCCACCATCTTGGATTTCAAGATGGCTACCAGAAAAGCAAAAATTATTTTCGATTATGTATAAAATTCAGTTTGTTTAAATCAAATCGGTAAACGTTTTTTAAAATTATTCTTTTGTGTTTTTATGGTTTAGCGGCTTAGCCAATAAACCTTACCTGAACAAATCCTGTCACTTTGACAAAGTAAACATTATTTATATTTTTTTAATGCTAGCTGGTAGAAAAAGAACAAAGCTATCTTTTGCATTTCGTCTTTTACTTTTTTATAGCCAAATTCCTGGTAAAACCTTGGTGCAAAAAAGGTCAATATAATTGACAATTTTTGCAGAATTTTAAACTAGATTTTTTTTTTGTAAGAAAAATGTAGATGCTAAAAAAACTTTATGAAACATTTTTTGCTCAACATAAGATTCTATACAACTCTTAAAAATTCGATTTTAAAAATTTTTTTATTTCTTTATGAATGGCGCCTAAAATTCTAAAACTCCTTCAATTTTAGCAAATTTTGAAATATTTAAAAAAAAATCCTTAAAAAACTAAACGTTGTTATGATTATAAATTATATCTATAACTTTATTTTATGACAATCTCAATAACATTGACAATCCTTCAATGTCCTCTTTGAGTTTCTGTAGTGTATCTTCGGTATGATTCACAACCAGAGATTCTACCAATTCGACAGTTCTTCTAGTTTGTTCTTGCTTTTGAGCATTATCGTTATCTAATCAGGGTTCTTTTTACACCGAATGGGTCATGTCTATAACTTTATTTTATGACAATGTCAATTACAACAAAAAAGTTAGTTAAGTTAAAAAACCTCCAAATCAGTTACTTCAACCGAAAAGAAACTAAAAAATAAAAGATCAAGAGGTCTTGGGTAATAATAACGAAAATTCAAACTTGTATGAGCATCCCACAAGGAACACACAAACAAAAGACCAAAGTGAAAAGAGAAATGACTAAACGATGTTTCGCCCTGGGTAACCAGCGTGGGCTCATTAGTGGTTTCATTGGTCACCCTCTACCATACATCATTAAACACCATCATACACTTTGATTTAAAACTTTGAATCACTCACAAATAGGTATCGTTCCGCACTGGTACTTATCCAAGTTACCTGATACGGATTCGTCCTGGCGTGTTAATATTTCCAGTAGGATTATGCTGCCAAGGCAATTAAAAGAAAAAAAGAAGTTAAAAAACCTCCAAATCAGTTATTTCAACCGAAAAGAAACTAAAAAACAAAAGATCAATAGATCAACACAAGACCAAAGCGAAAAGAGAAATGATTAAACGATGTTTTCGCACTGGGTAACCAGCGTGGACTCATCTTTGCTCTTTTGTGTGTTCCTTGTGGGATGCTCATCCAAGTTTGAATTTTCGTTATTTCCACCCAAGATCTCTTGATCTTTTGTTTTTTAATTGCTTTTCGGTTTTAATTGCCTTAGGAACCAGTGCGGAACGATGCCTATTTGTGAGTGATTCAAAGTTGGAAATCAAAGTGTACGATGGTGTTTAATGATGTATGGTACAGGGTGACTAGTGAAACCACTGATGAACCCACGCTGGTTACCCAGGGTGAAACATTGTTTAATCATTTGTCTTTTCGCTTTGGTCTTTTGTGTGTTCCTTGTGGGATGCTCATCCAAGTTTGAAATTAGTTATTTCCACCCAAGATCTCTTGATCTTTAGTTTTTTAATGTCAATAATATTGACAAGGATCGAATTTGACATATATGCCTAATAGTTTGAGGTACATTTGAAGTTAGTGTGACAAAACTTCGAATTATTAAGATTTTTTGAAGAGAAAATGACAAAAATCTTCTCGTTCTCGAATTATATGGCATCGAGTATAATCATGCCCCGGTTGCGAAAGTTGTATTTTTTATGTTTTTTGACCGCCATCTTGAAAGATAACGTCATATCAACCCCTTCTATACGGATGCAAACAAAACACCCGGTAACACTTGATTGTGTGACTAAAGAACTATCAATCCCACATAGTCACAAAACTCCTTCATTCAAAATCCCACGGGATAGAAATTATCGACATATGCCCCTATACTAACTGGTTCTATAAATTTTAAGGCCTGTGCTTTCCAAAAAGCTTAAGTTTAGTAAAATTGGTTAATTTTTGGTCAAACAAGTGGATTTTTTCTTAATAAGCATGATTCTGCAGGCAAATTCCTGTATTTTTAAACATTTCAAACTTCCTTATTTCTTGGAGTTTTTAAAATGTTGCATTGATGTGATTGGAAAAAATGTAGCTTTGTAACCAATGTTTAAGATTTAATACTGTGTAAGTACTATTTTGAAATAGCCCCGCCTTCTTTGATTTTTAGGAAATGTCAAATTTGACAACGGATCTATAAGTTTCTAAAAAAGTTTCATTTTATTAAAATCGGACACAATTCTCGCTTAGTTATAATCATCTTAAAAAAATTGCGAATTTTTTTGACACATCCTATATAAACCTTCTCGCCCTCTTCTTAAACAAATATACTTTTTAACATGTAATTTTTTTTTTAAACTTTAAATTAAAGTTTAACTTTTAAAGCATCATTAATTTCAAGATCGGCATACACTTCTCTCCATATAAAACTGGTACAGCAGAAAGTAGATGCAAATACGATTTTTGCAACACTGACTTTTTGACTTTGTCATTTTAGGTTATATTTTTGACTTATATAAACTTTTTATAAGGAGACGGCTTGTTTATTTTTTACTAATTGAAAATATAAGGCCACTAAAAATAAAAACCACATTTCCAAAAAGCAAAAATGTTTTATTAACTAAACAAAAGCTACACAGTAATTGGTCTATTCGACTAGCTGATTATAAATGAAAATTAAATCTTGCTAATTTCTTTGTGATAAGTCTCCAAACGTTCTCTATTAGATTCGGATCAGCGGTTTTTGCAGGCCAAGGCAAAACTTCGATATTATTATCCTGAAACCATCGTTGCGCAATTCTGACCGTATGAACTGAACAGAATGATCTGGATAAGGGACTCTCAACCCTGGAAGCATTACATTAAATAGAGCACCATGTCCTCTAACCGATATCCAGCTCCAAACATTTACCCAAAATCTTCCCGCCCGGTCTCCGTTTCCAGAGCAATATATTGTTCTTCGTGTCGGGTTCTTGGCAGTCGATAAACCAGAATTTGTTTTTTATCGCTGTTGGACTTAAGATCTTCTCATCTGTTTATCATTGTTTATAAATAGCTTTTTAAGACATGAACGAAGCCGAAAGTAAAGTAATAAACAATAATTTGCAAAACTAAAATGGTTTTCCATATGCAACAGCACTTATTCAATACCGAAGCGTCGGCGATGATACATACACATAAAACAGGGCACAAACATTTTTGGAAAGGGACGAGGTAAAAACCAACTCGAAAAAGTTCTTAAAATTGCCGAAAAAATAAATTTTTAAATACAAAATCCAAACGAAAACATTGAACTGACACTGGCATTGTTTAGATTTCGATTTTGACATCAATCAGCTGTGAAGAATGGATTCGTTGTCAAACGAGAGTGCCCAGGCTAGTACAAGAGAAAAAAATTTCTCTTCTAGGTGGCGCTGGCCGAACTATAAAAAATTTAAAAATTAAACAGACTGCTAATTTCTGCTGTACCAGTTTTATGTGGAGAGAAGTGTACGTGCCATGCCATTTTTAGGGCTGGTTGCCCTTGTTTAAAAACCGGTTTTTACAGGTAATTTAAAAAAACAGTTATTTTACATGCGAACTTATTTCTGTAAGAAAAAAATAATTAAAATCTCACTGTTTGTTTCTTATTTTTAAATTAATTTTTTTTAGTCTATTTGCGAACATTCAATACGAAGTTTTGGACTTGAAAGACGATTCGATTTTAAAAGATTGCGAGAAGTTCGATGAAGCGTGCGCAGATTACGACAAACGCCTGGCTGCCATTTTTACACAGGCTTTCGACGACTGCTATAATTTACAGACTATGTTTAAGTATTTAAACGTAGTGTCTACTTTATTTAATAGAAAGTTTATTTGCGATGAAGTCACCATCAAGTACACAACCATAATAGGTAAGGCATATAGAGAGAGGTCATAAAGTCGGTCGCTTCTTATTTTTTGAACCAATAAAAACATTTTTACTAAATTTTGGATTTTTGTAGAAGAAACAATAAGCTACTTTTTACATTATCAAACAACATAGGGTGATTTTGGTCAGGTTTTGGGCCGGCTATTGTGCGCTGGCGTAGTAGTGCTCTACTCTAGTCTAATTAGCACCAAATAGCGACTACCTTTACCTATAGGTATTTTAGGATTAGTATTTAAAATATTTCACATTCTGTTTTTGATCAGAACCTCTTGCTATGAAAATTGTATTTTTTTTTTCTATAAGCATTAAAAGTGTGAATTGAATTGAATTGAATCGACTACCTTTACCGTTAAAAAGCCAACCAACCAAACTTGTTGTGATTTTGTGGTTAAAGATTTTTAGGTAAGAAGTTTTGTTTATTTTAAAAAATGTTTGTTAGTTTTTGATTTTTACTTTATTTTTATGTGATTAGTAGTATTGTGGGGTTCATATGACTAATAAACGCAAAGATTTTACAATGAAGAGAGAAGAAACATTAAAATAGGTAAGGTTATTTTTACTGCCAAACATTATTTTTGGGTACGTTCAAAAGCACTATTTTTATCCTCTTGCAGTTACTTTTATTTGCGGTAAAGGTCTTCAAACCGTCTGACGAAAATCACCCTAATAATTGGCCGCTCGTAGTATCATAGGTCTGTCATATAAGGAATCACAGGACTCATTTTAGAAATAAACATCGTTTTCCTCAGCTGTCATTTTCATTTAAAAACAATAGGTTGCTTATTCCAATAGTGGTATTTGAGTATTTATAATTTATTTTAAGCGCTGACGAGAGCGCTTGGTTGCCTGGACAAAAACTCTGCTTAGAAAGCTAAATGCCTATAGAATAAGAGGTATAACATTCTATAAATTTTGCATGGGACCCTTATATAAAATACGTCCTGGAAAAAATTAGTAAAAGTTACTTTGCAATCTTAAAAATGAAGGAATTATTCGATACTAAAGAGCTATTAAACCTGTACTATTCACTAGTTTACTCTCATCTAGCATATGCAGTAATTTTATGGGGGGAAAGCACAAACTGGCAGTCAGTCTTTATTAAACAAAAAAAGAGTTGTAGGGAAACTTTTGCTAATAATAATATATTTCCATGCATGCATGTTTATAAAAGCTTATTTTTTGCAAAAAAAACAACCATGCAATTTTACAAGAAACTTGGGCCACCACAATTATCCAACGCGCAATGCCAAAGATTATCGCTTAACAAAACAAGCTAAAAAAGTACGAATATACTCCAAATTATGCAGCTGCCAAATTATACAATAGACTCCCTGCAGAAGTTAAATCACTGCCTTTGAACAAATTTAAAAAGAAAATAAAAAGACTTTTGACAAAAAAATGTTACTACTCTGTGGCAGATTTTATAAGTGACAATTTACTCAGCTAAGAACTCTTAGGTTCTGCGAGTTCTTTTATTCTTTAATTATTATAATACGTAAAAATCATAGTAATGTATTTTTATTGTGTGTCTCTTTTTACATTTATTTATTTGCAATTGCAATATTTTATCTTTTTGTCCATTAATTATCTATTTTATATATCTAGTAAATTAAGTTATTGTTTTCGTTGTCCATATACATTTATATTTTCTAATGTTTTTATTGTAAAATTTTTTTTACATACTTATTATTATTTATAGTATTAAGATATTATTGTAACTATTCTTTTTTTTAAATCCTAATTTTGATTTGTACACTAACTTGCAGATAAATTGCGTACATTGGAATAGTAAAATTGTTTTTTTTTCTGAGCAGTGTATGTAGATGACAAACATTCATGACAAATAGGTGTCAACATGAAGTCTTGTCATTTGCGATTCAATATGCCGAGACATCTGTCTACTTTTGTGGAAACGCAAATAATAACGTGACTTAGTGAATACCGGCGGTCGGTGAGAAGAACGGTTAACCACTATGGTGTTAACAAAGCCACAGTTTGCAGAATAAGAAGCCGTTGTCTGGCTACACACAGTTTAGAAAGAAAAGAAGGCACGGGCAAGGTTAAAAAGACTAGTGAATAAAAAGACGAAGCGTTGCTCATTCACTTGAGGGAAAATCCATTCGACTCCGCAGTGAACGTAGTCTCAGTGACAAATTTTCCTGCATCCTGCTCCACGGCAAGTAGGAGAATAAAAGGTTCAGAGTTACGTTGCCGTACTACTGCAAGAAAACCAAAACTAACAAGAACAAAAACAGGCAAGAGTAATTTTTGCTCTAAATCATCACCGTGATGAAGATTACTGGGCACGGTTAATATTTACCGATGAAAAAATATTTCAATACTCCTCAGATCGCAGAAGAATTAAAGTTTATTGGCCTCCACACTCTCGGCTTGATGAGCGATACACAAATCACAAATCAAATAACCAGGGCGGGTCATTTTTCCGTCAACATGTGGGGGTGGGTTAGTGCACGGGGGCTGTGGGTCTGTTGGCAGATTGATGGTCGGTTCACTGCAGTACGTTATCTGAAGCGTCTTTCTTTCGTCATGTTGCCATCGGTTGAAGTTCTCTATCCAGAGAACCAATTCATATTCCAGCATGATAACTGCGCCGTGCCCACTGCCAATGTTTGCAAGACATTGTTCTAAAACCAGAACATTGAAGTAGTAGTATGGCCATCGAATAGTCCAGACCTGAATCCGATGGAGAATGTGTGGGAAAGATTGGTAAAGATCATTTACCAAAGAAATTTGAGGCCTCGAAACCAGGCAGAACTACTAGATGCCATATTGAATGCGTGTGAGGAGATCGCTGATCATGTTCAGTACTGTCGAAACTTATCAAATTCCATGGTTCGACGTCTTCAAAAAGTTTTGGACAAAAATGGTGCTGCCACCGGATATTAAGATTATTTTTTTTAGTTTACTCAATAAATAAATTTGAAGACGATATGGATATTTTCACTTGATAAAAATTCTAACTTGTTACTAGAGCAACAGTGCGCTGATTTTTGTATTAAGGCCACTGATCTAGGAACAGTGAACTGAATACATAATTCAGCTCACTGTGAGTGTCCTTTATCTGTATGAGAATGAGTCTAAGCTCTAGCGTGCTTACATAACAGCTAGTTACACTGTTTAAAAAAACATTTTACTGCCTGTGTACGCATTTTATGTGCAAGTCGGTGTACATCCACTTCGGTGGCTCCTTCTGGAAGTATCAATAAATAAACTATACTAAACCAAACTAAATAGACAAATCCCAGATTTCGTTAAAATGTTTTTATCAAAAAATAAAGTGAGGCGACTGACTATGTCCTCCCTTATTTAAATACCTCTTAAATTGTCACCTTTCTTTCTTATACCTTTGATTATTTATTTATTCGTCGTTCGGGTCAACATCAGTCGCATGCGGGCATGATTAACTTTCCGCATTAATTGGGATAAGAACTATTTTAACAAGCTAAAAGTTATTTGAGGAAATGATGGACAATAAAACAATGGCGGTTTTTATATAGGATTTAGACGATCACAAAATTAAAAAAAAAAAATTTTAATCTGTAATGTTCTGAAGGAGGTGCCCACCGCCAAATCCAAAAATTAATTAAAAATTCTATCGATACTTACTACTAAGAAATTCCTAAAAGTTTTGTGTTTCCTTGTCGTTAAGGCTCTCTATTTACAACAATCGGTTTTAATATGCGCACTTTGTCCCATAAACTTCTCGCACTTTGCTATTTTTCATTTAAATTCTTGTTATTTTCGACTGATGTTAGCTTCAATCTTTTGTATTTTCGACCTTCATTTTTTCGATTTTTCATCCCCCATCTATTTTCATTCTACTCGTTTTCGCATATCTGTGCATTATTTTTTGTTGCAGAAATGTTTAACGAAGAACTTGATACTGTCAAAATATTATTTGATGAAGGTATAAAGTATGGCGTGCCCATAGATAAACATTACCCACCTGTTGCTGGAACTATTTTGTGGATTAATCGATTGTACGATAGGATATCCAAGCCAGGTATGTATTATCTTATATTATCTACTACTTCTTAAAGAATCGCGTTATTTTTTATATAGTGTAGTATAGTCTTTAATTATTGGTGCAAAACTTTTTTGTTTGTCTTACTTATGATCAGATATTGTGCTTGCAAGATTTGTTCTAATCCAACAACATGAAAATTGAGTAAGCAAGTCCATGACACCTTAGACAATCACTTTTGTATATTAGGGATGGAAGCATCTATGGTGAATCGTTTTCGATAGTAACCGGGCCAGAGCGACAGGACAGCTTTTTGAGGTTGTTAATTTTTTAAATTTTGGATGGTTTAAGAAGGATTGAAGCTTCTTTAAAGTTGTTTTTTCCAGAAAAGTTTCGAGTGTATTTATGTTTTGCTTACCGTCAACACCAAACAGGTAAACATTGTCCCAGATAATAATAAATAATATAACCAAAACCTCTGTAAAAATCTGAGGCTCGATTCTAATTAACATTGCACAAAAGTCGTTCGAACGACGTTAAAGTCTTAGACGGTCAAGTTTGCCGTAGCATGCGCATTATCGACTAAAATATCGAACGGGCACGTGATGTGTTCGTTCAATAGCGTGCTCTAAAAAAAAAGATATCTGCACTCAGACAAGCAGGACCAAAAATCATCCGAGCGACGTTTTTCACACGAGTTTTTCACACCAACTATTGGGTCTAATGGAGAATACGGCTTCGCTCAAAAATCGTTTTTCGAGGAAGCGATTCTTCGATCCTCTCGTCACTACTTTTAAGCGCGTTTATTGGTTGAAACTACCTCTCTTCTCTCAAACGAGGGATCTCATCCTACGAAACCCAGAATCGACACCCTGGTATCATTAAGTTGTTCATCTGATATATACGAATGTAGGAACTCGTAGGTTCCCTTTTCGGTCTTTTGAATTTGGATATGGTAAAAACTACTCGCAAGTTTTGAAGCTGAACAAGTATTGTGATGAAAATATGTGGAATAGGATATTGATCATCAGTAATTTTTTAATTTATTTTACGATAATCAATAACCAAATTTATGTTTATGTGTCGCATCGATCATCGATATTCTTTTTAAACTTGGAAAGCTCCAAAGGCTCGTCGAAGCTTAAATAATTACATTGCCTAGCGCAGCGCCTCGTTTATTTGATTTCTTTATTTCTTTTTTATGTCTTTAAATTTGAGGTATTAAAGTGACTTCTGTTTAAACGGTTCTACGGGAATTGGTTGTGTCATAGTCGTGTCGTGATCTTATCGGTTTGATTTCGGATTTTAATAGTTGCGAATCCATTTACGTATGAATGTGTTCTAGAGATCAAGAGCTCATTATTAAGTTTAGTAGATGGTAGTAATATTTTATCTTCTAGAATATTAGCTAAAAGAGTTTTTATTATTTCCGCTTAAGACTGTATTTTGATCTAGGGATAAATGCAACATTGCACTGGATCAGCTGTTTTAGTTATGTCTTTCTCTTTCTCTAACTCTAATTGCTTTAGAAAGAGACAAATTATCTACCAATCCAGTGTGGTAAGGTGCGCGAAAACTTACTGTCTGACATGTCTGTCACTAGGCAAGCATGGTCGTTGTTTATAATTTGCCCGTTTTCTTGTGAAAATAAATAAAAAATTGTCTCCGTACGCTCTTAAGTTATCATGCATTCATAATGCCAACCAGGGTCTACATAAGGAACGCCAACAAGTATAAGTAATAAACGTCACGGCCAGCTGGTGGTTGATACTTTTATTTTGAAAAACCATAAAATGGACAAAGAAAATTCCGGATTTTCGCCACGAAAAAGACCACTTTCCGGTCCTCAAAGCCTGCTTAAATAATCCAGGTGAGTCACAGCCTTCTTCCGTGTATGTAACGTACAATCCTTGACAAATGCCTCTCTGAACTTTAATGTTTGTGTGCCTTTTTAAAACGAATATAAACCTCCTTTATTTCGCATTTCTTGTACTATTAGGTCCGTCCCGAGTCGTAAAAGGACAGATGATTGCCTCGTTCAAATAAATAAACTGAATATCTATCGAAATTTAACCTGATGAAGTCTGCACACACAAACACAAAGACAGGCAAGATAGTTCACACTTGATATGGCCCAGCTGTAAGATATTGGGCGAGGCTCTTTGCAGAAGTCAAGCCTAGTTATCAAAACAAAACCAACAGGTGAGTGTTTAGTCAACTAACGACAAAGGTAGAGTGATTTTGTAATATCAGTATCATATGGTTGGTGACAAACTCGGTCCTGTTATTTTTAGTACATATTAGGAGCCCTGCAGTCTAACATGTGCAAATCTGAGACCGATCTTTCACAGAAACTGCCTGACCAACACATTACTGATGACAAGAATCTAAACCCAATAAATGGACCGAAACTAGTTTCTAGTAAGTACAAGACAGCTAAAACCTGGTTACCACCTACGACTTTTTCATGCGTACTTGCGCACGCGTCATATGGCTGTCATAATATTTCATATTGACATCATATGACGTGTGAGTGGGCACTCACGAAAAAGTCAGGTGGGAACCAGGTGTAAGTCTCTCCTTGTTTGACACGGTTTATAAAACGAACTTTTATTATCTACTTTATTTTTCGATGTTAAGTAGTTGATGGGAGAAGAATTTGATATATTAAGTCTAAAAAACAAAGGCTTTACTATACTAACCTAGCAAGTTAGAAGGACCATTTGGGTGCTTTTATGTTAGTTATGTTATTCGTTTTTTGTTTCAGGTTACTGCAGAGCCCAGAGTGTCCTTTTTGAACTGGTTAGATTATAAAAGAAAAATACCACATTTCACTGAACGGTAGACTGTATTTAATTAATTAATATAAGAAATAAAAGTTTGATGTTGTATTTTTATTTTTTGAAATACATATGATTTGATATAGTCATTAAATCTAGTTGTGGATTATGAAGGGTTCAATGTTGTTTTATTTGAAATATTGAAGTTGGTCTTTCTTTTTAAAAAAAAGTTAACAAGAATAAAATAATCATAATTTTTGTATAATTCAACCTCAATCCATCAGTAAATATCGTTTTCCCAGCGCATTCACCATGAACTATAAAAATATAGAATAAACACCAGGCTCCTAGTGTATTTAAGACTTTTTTTAATTCTAAGGGATATTCTTAGAGAAATGTTAAACTGTTAGAACAGGGTTTGAGTGGGTTTAAGTAGGACAAATCGATTTTGAATTCAGGCATGAAATTTATCCGTAATTTTTTTAAAGATCCTTAATATTTTTATATACGACCCACATGCTTATTACGTAACCCATTTTAGCCTGTTTGAGTTACGTAATAAGATCCATATTGTAGTACTGACAATAAGCTCATTACATATCACTAGTAGTCAGGTAGTCAGCTCATTACGTAACGCTCATTACATCACTAGTTGTATAATGAGTTCATTACGTAACTAATTTTTTTAGAAGTCAAATTTTAAATTTGTTTTGAAAAACATACTTTATTTGACCTTGCGTCCTAGATAAAATATTGTAGGTTACATGTACGGTAAGGCCCATAAAGCACTCTTGTGGTTAACATGACTTGGTTTACGACCTCCCAGTGGCAATATTCCCTACTTGTTATGTAATGAAGCTCATACCGTACTAGTAATATAAATTATGATTTTTTTTAGATTTTTTACAAAAAAAAATTAAAATAGTAAAAGGAAAATAAACTCGAATACTTGTAAAAAAACTTTTGGCATAAAACCCACTGCTTTTTTCATTAATTTTTTTGAATATATGTGTTACTTTTAAGGTGGGATAAATAATTTAAATGCTTATTTTAAAACATTGTAACCAATTTATAATAACAATTTTTTTAGTCTAAGTAGTTGCTAATTACAAAAAAAGATTAAAAACTACATTTCTAACAAATCTGCATTGTCATTGAATACCTAAAATTTAATTGTTTTGGATCAGTAATAATTGAATTTTTAAAAATGCTTTTTATTAAGTCTCCGTTGATTAAATTGTTGATAAAATAACAACAAAAAAAAATTCTCTAATGTGTCAAACAAGCATTTCCAAAACTTTAGTAATTTCTAAACCAAAATGATCATTGGTTGTTGCACGACTTCAAAGTTGCTCATGAGGCTTTACATGTCTAATATATATATTCCGTTTATTTAGCTAAAAAGCTAGTTTGCATACCAATAGGATTAAATATTGCTAAATATATTAAACTTAAAATTAAACAAAACTTGCTCAAAGAAAACATGCCGCGTGGTGACATCCTACTCCTTTTTTTTTTAATTCCATACGGAAAGTTGGCCAAAACAGTTGCTGTAGAATTTCTGTCCCCTTCATAGTGTTGAATCAAAGTAAGTCGATTTCTGAAATAGAAAAGCACTAGTTTATGTGACAGCTTTAGTAAGAGCTGAATGTATTCACAGTTTATTTTTTTTTTAATTCTTAAGTTTTCTGGGTACAGCTGTACAGCTACAGAAGGCTAAGAAAAAAGAGCCCATAAATTTGCTATGCCAAAAGCTTTAGCAGAGGTTCGTTAGTTTGAGGTTATTGTTGCAGTTCGCAGTTGGGAAGTTCGAGTATCTCTGTCTACTCTTACAAGTAATGACAGACAGAGCTGTTCCAACTCCTGAACTGCATTTATAAATCAAGAGATATTCTCCAATTTATGATCTTAGCGTTGCTGTTCACGTTGGCGTATATCTATTGCCTTTGGTAAAACCGAAAGGCATAAATATATGCATCAACGTCTAGCCGGAGCGGTAACGTTTAGTTATAAATTGGGGATACTTATCAAAATCAAACATTTACCTAACCCTTCAACAATCTGTAGTTCTAACTTTAGTACACATGCACCTTCCAAACAAAACTGAAAAAGTATAAGTATGCACTGATAATTTTTTTAAAAATCACTTATACCCGAATCGCGGCCACTCTGTCCTTTGCACGAAGCATACGGAACAAACAACGCACTACACATTTATTTTTTTTAAATTTTTATAGCCAGAATCGCGACACTGTCTTGATAGGGTTGTAAAAAATTAGAAAATAAAGATATTCACAAAATTTGGACCCAAATGGATGCCTAAAAAAGTTTATTTTTAGTTTATGCCTAAAAAAGAATAAGCCCAGAGCGTTGCCGGATTGTGTCTTTTTTCATATTTATTTAAACAAATCTAGAGAAAAATATACGTCCTTAAGAATTTTCTAAAAATTCACTTCTTTCAGTTCACGGCGCGGAATTTGCATTTGTTTGTTAAAACTTTTATTGTAAATTCTAATACTTAGGTTCGTTTTAATTAAGTCAGTAAAACGGTGCGCTGGCTATACCCAGCTGTTTTTATTATATTTTTTTCATTGATCGGTTACTCCCGGTATCAATCAATAATTTAATATTTATAGGAAAGGCGTTATAGGAAGATATATGTACTTCTACTAGAGTGAGAAAACTATGGCGTGTTCCAATTTTGATCAATTTGATTTTTTGATTGGTTTTGAATAGATTAATTGATTGTATTAAAATATTCTTAGGGCTAAATGTTTTGATAGTTACAGTCATAATAATTAAGGGAGTTAAAATAATATTGGTTGCATTTGCATTCTGTGATAGTAGTCTTGATAAAATCTGTTTGCGCGTAGTTAACAGTTTTTTCTTTCAAACGGCTGAATTATTTTGCATCCTTAGATAAATATGTACAATTTATTCAGAAAGTGCTAAATTGCTATTTTTGTAACTGTTTAAGGGGAAGAGTTTAAGCTTATAGAGAACGACATTCTTAAAACGGAAGACGCTATTCACGCTTTTCAAAAACTCGAAAAGATGCTTGAAATCCTAAACAATGAAAAGACCAGCGTGTTTAAGGCGTGGTGTAACTACGTTCCTGGGCAGATTAAGATAAGCATGTCCAAGTTCCAGCTGGTTAGGGAAGAGCAAGATTTGCTTATTGCCTTGAATTTTGATAAAGAATTGGTAAGTGATCCGACCTTGTTGGGTACCTTTAAGCTAAGAGTTATATACTGTAAAATCAGATCTATCAGGAGCAGTGCGAGACAAAAATAAAGTAGTAAATAGTGACTATATAAATGGAAATAACCTATCTTTAGCCCTTGATGCCAAAAAAGTTGTATTTACAACAACTAGGTGGTTATAATTTTGTATTTTTAGACTTCTTGTATTCGTATTTATTCATAATTAATGATGAATTAAAAAACTTGTGCGTTGATAGATACAAACATGGACAACGTAGTGAAATTATCTTATATTTAAAAGTAACGGTAATATATTTGCCCTCTATTCTTACTTGAAAAATACAAATTTTATTGAGAAAATTTTTCAATATTTGTATTTTTGTAATTTTATACAGTTGCTACGTTCCGACTTTTGAAAATTTTATAACCAATACGTTCGGTTAGTGCAAAGTGTCCGGAATCGTCACCGACACTTTCAACATCAGAAACAACGGGGCGAAAGGCGGAGTTTGCGGTGCAATAGAGAGACAGACAGGAGCGGATGTTCCTGAAGACATGCTATCGGATTGAGTGACCTCCCTAAAGTAGCTAGGCTTCCTACCTTGCGTTGCGACACCAACTTTCTATTTGAATTTTGAGGTTTTAGGCAAGTTACTTTTTTGGGGACTACGTGGTAGTACGCCAAAAATCATCTTTCAAAATCCATGATATCAAAGCCCGTAGAGGGCACATTGGGCAGTGACCACTATCTCCTAAACGCAAAATATCCTTTGCACACATATCATCACAGGAACAACAACAGGCGCACTGGTATAAAATTGAATGAGGAAAAATTTAATCTGGAAAGTCTAGAACATGAAAGCACTAAAAACCTGTATAAGCAAAGACTTGATGAGAAGTTAAAAGAAATAAACTCGGAAAATGTAGACAAACACTATGATGCCATTAAACAAGTATTGAAAGATGCAGCAAGAGAAGCAATAGGACACCTAGAACAAAAAATAAAACAGACACCTTACTGGTGGGACGCTGATATTGAGGCCGAAATTATGGAAAAAAAGAAAAGATACGAGAAATACCTTAGCGCAAAGACAGATACGAATAGAAGAAACTACAAAGAGGTACAGAGCAGGGTCAGAGCAATGATTACACAAAAAAAGAATGCATCCTGGGAGAGAAAGTGTGATAGACTGAATACACACTTCACAAACAGGAAGAACAAGAAGCATGAAAAGCTGAAGATTTCTAAAATCATTGCGACAAGACAAAAGCCTATTACGTTAGAGAAATGGGATGATAGAAACGAATACAAAAGTGACGATGAAAACTCTGAACCTATTCAAATATCTTCGTCACCGATAAGACTATCCACCAAAGAAGTAAGGGAAGTATGTCAGAAATTAAAAAATAAAAAGGCCCTGGACCAGGAAGTATACCAGCAGAGTTAATAAAATATGGAACACCAAAACTCTTTGAACAACTCACTAAATTTTTCCAAAATTGTATCAGACAAGTTAGAACTCCAGAAGAATGGAAGTTATCATTTCTATCACCAATCCACAAAAAAGGTTAAGTTGCGATAATTACAGAGGGATTGCGGTGATGTGTTCAATTGGCAGAATTTATAGTAAAGTGATTAAAACAAGAATAGAAAGGGAATACCATGATCGCGAAGCGGAAGAACAAGCTGGATTTAGAGCGGGAAGATCAACAATAGATCACCTATTTTGCATAACACAGCTAATAGAAAAAAATGACGGCTATAAATAAGGAGCTACACTTCTTTTTTCTGGATTTAAAAAAGGGCCTCTGATAGTGTGCCACTGGCTAAATTGTGGGAAGCCCTTGAACCACAAACATAAATATTAATCTGATTAAAGCAGCACAGAAACTATACCGGAATTGCACCATTAAAATAAAACTTGGCAGTAGAATCTCAAATGATTTCTTTCCAACAAAAGGTCTAAAACAGGGATGCTGTCTATCTCCTACGCTATTCAAAATTTTCCTTGGCAAAGCCCTGCAAAAATGGAAACAAAAATGTCAAAATATGGGTATCCCATTAAACGATGATATTTTGTACTCGCTAAACTTTGCAGACGACCAAATAGTAGTAGGACAAGACTACGATGATATAGAATATATGGCGAGAAAGTTTATTCAAGAATACAATAAATAGGGACTAGAAGTTAATATCAACAAAAATGAATATATGAGTACAGGAGGGATACAGCAAGATCTGGTAGTGGAAGATGGATAAAGAATTAAAGTACAAATACCTAGAGGTAAATATCACAGATAACGGAACGCTGGATGAGGCGATTAAAGACAGAAACGCGCAAGGAAGAAAAGCTATCGGAATGCTAAATGGAATACTGTTGGATCAAAAAATCAGCAAATCCAACAAGCACAGAATCCTTAATACCATAGTCAAGAGCATCATAACTTACGGAAGTGAAGTGTGGCAACTTAAAGACCGAGCCATCAGAACATTAGAAGCCACGGAGATGGATTATTGGAGGCGTGCTGCCGGCAGGTCAAGACTTGAAAAGGTTACAAACGAAGGAATCCGAGAAATAATGGGGATCAAACATACAATAGCCGACGATATTAGAAAAAATCAATTAAAGTGGCATGGGCATGTGCAACGAATGCAGCCAGAAAGACTTCCAAAACAAATTTTAGAGTGGAGACCTGCGGGTAGGAGGAAAAGAGGAAGACCAAGGAAAAGCTGGATAGAAGGTATCGATAAAGAAATGAGGGAGAGAGGACTAGAGGCAGGACAGTGGAATGACCGAGCAGGATGGCGACTGGGTATCGGAAGACGTCGGAGAACGTTGTAAACCGATTTTTACATATATTTTTTTGGGGATAGAAAGTGTAGTTAGAATAATTGACACTGACGGCATTCACCAAACGTCATCGTCACCTTACACCGAGCCCTTTTCTAAATTGATTGTTTACGAAAACTACTCCGGAAACACACAACACCACATCGTAGCGAACTTCCCATTCCACTTATAAACTTATTCTAATAAAGTCACCCATATTTAATTTTTGATTAATGTCGTTTTCTTCTTAAAAAATCGAAGTTTTGCTAATTGACAATATTCTGGACGAACATTTTGATTCACGTAAAAGCGTTTTCAACCTTTTCTTACCAAATTTCACGAATTGGTTTATTGTAAAACGGTAAAGTATATAAAATTTAACGTACATAAAACAACACAAAATAAAATAAACAAACTCGACTCGCACACACCCACTGTACTTTCATAACTTTATCTACATAATAAGAAAAAATCTTCCAAACCTAACTCTTCTGGGATCGTTCCAAGCACAGACGCAGCATTTTCACGCTGTATGGCAATTCCGACCTTCTGGGTGATGAAACTCCGAGCCCTTTTATCCGGTAATTTTGCGCCTATTTCAGCGACCAGGCTCTTTGCTTCATCACCCCAAGGGCCAAAAGTCTCCACAGCAAATGGAACAAAAATGTATCTTTTTTTGTGATGTTTGTACTGCCAACTGTGAAATTTGGTAAGAAAAGGTTGACTTTTACGCGAACCAAAATTTTGTTAGATAGGATTTTTAGCCAGCTATAAATTGCATAATGAGGATACGAAACAAAATTAAAACAAGTAGTCAAATTTCTAAATTGTCGTGAACTTATTTTTTATTTGTTTCGCAGTGGAGTATATGGGTTCTGTGCGTACTTACGTTACACCGTAATCAAAATTAATATCGTTTTCTTTATCTACTGGAAATTTTAGGTGGCAATTTTACGCGAAATGAAGTACCTCACCAGCTTGCAAGTAGAAGATTTACCAGAAGACGCCGTCGATCTTTTTGTTAGAAATGAGGACTTATTAAACTCAATCCTGAAATTAAACAGAGTGATTGAATGGTTAGTAAAACATAGTAGTAGTGCTAGAGAAGGGGCGGCTTTTTAAGCCAGGCAAGTAGGCCTTTATAAATCCATTTTGCCATACCACCGTGCACCCGCGATTGATGCAGATGCCCCTTAGGATGCAAGTTTTCTTTCTCTAAGAGGGCTTAATTTTGCCTGATACCTCTTTGTCGAGATCAGGGATTTTTAGACGGCGTAGCTAGTTTGCGTAGTGAACCGCCGGCTTACACCCCGTCCGAAGTGATCCTGCTACATATTAGACTTGCGTCTGTCTAACATCGCTACCGACCCAGCAGAACTTGGTTTTTGACGGTAGACTTTTTTTTCCCCCAGCAGCCCGAAGTCATACAAGTTGACCCGAAAATCAAAGGTCAGTCCCGGTTTCGCTGGTCGAGGTTGTCGTCGGAGTCGTCAGACGCATATCTTGAGGTGGTTCCGCTGTCCGAAAGCGCAGGCCATGCCTCTTTTAAAATCACCTGTCGTCTCCCGCAACTAAACCTGTCGGAGCCCGCAGCCACGTCCCATGAAGTCCCGATCTCTGAGAATCCAGGGCATCCTTTTTGGCATCCAATTTGGCGGGGTCCTTGGCCGTTGTTATATATCGTTTGAGTCACACTGTGCTTTATTGTTTACATGTGTGATACTTGTCAAGTTTGATTTGTTTTCTGTCATATTAGAAATAAAATATGTCATTAAAAATAACATAGATTTAATTAATATAAACCAATACAATAATTTGGCGATAACTTCCTGTACTATCAGCTACAAGAATGATTCGATACGCACAGTTTTTGAGCCGGATTTGATTATAATATTGAATGCAGATGAAGAAGATGAAAAAAATATACTCGATGATGAATTCTTTCAAAACATCCATACAGTTAATGAAATTTCTACAACAACCCTAAATTTTAATATAATGGAAGTATTCTTGAACCAGAATATTCTGTACAAGAAGGAATACTTTTTTTAAAATAATCGAGTAATCATACCAAAAAATATTCAACCGGCAATGTTAGAAGAACTACATACAACTCCAACCAACAAAAAATTGGCAACAGGTATACATAGATTAGGAATGCAGGTCCATTTTTGAACCACTATTTCTTTGTAGTCGTAGATATAAAGAGCAAATGGCCAGAAATTAAAATGTCTGAGAAAATTAGATTATATATTATATATATTATATATTATATATATAGTTAAATGATCACCACCAGAAAATCACTTTTTAAAAAACTTTATTTATTACTACGGCTTACAACTATGTAGCTCTTGCTACTTCTAAACCTAAGAACAGACTGACTGGTATATCTATACGACTATGCTGAAAGAAAAAGTGCGTTTGTTTTTATATTAAGATGTTTACATTAGAAAGGTTAATGCTTAATGTTAAAATAATGATTAGAACGTTTACTTTCAAAAACATATCAGTGAATGTGTAATTATCTACTTATGGGTAAAGAATGTGGAGACGTAACATCTCCCTCCTTAGAAAAGTTCATGTCCTCATGAACATATTTCTTAACTTTTTCAAAAGTTACAAAATTTTCTACATGTTGTGAAAGTTTTGTATAAATTCTTTTCCTAATTAGAAAAATAGCACATATTATACAAAGGCTTATTATGCTTAAAATAATAACTGTAACCAAATAGGAGGAATGATGTGCAAACCTATTTTCAAGAAAAATGGGTTCACTTAGATCCCGTGAAATAAGTTCTGGGCTTTTTATGTGTTCAAGTTTTAAATTAATTGTAGAGTTGATTGGCAAAATGCTAGTATTAAGTGTTGTGCTAAAATCAATTAAATTATCTTTTGTAAGAAATTTTTGATTTTTATAGATAATTTCGCAATTGCTATTTAGTAAAGCGCATTTGGGAATTTTGAATTTCTTAAATTGTTGACAATTCTCAAAAACTTCATGAGTTTGTTTAGAGCATAATAAAAGATTATTTTGGAAAGTTAAAAGAGAAATTTCAAAATTGTTTTGAACTTGTACTGATGTGCAATTTTTAAGTGTGCAGTTTGACTGTATATTTGAATAGCAAATCCATTTTCTTGAAATTTCAATACAATTTGAATACCAAGAGGAACAATAGTATTTGCTAGGTATAATTAACAATTGATTTTGCTCGTTTGGCAGAGGATAAATAAATTCTAGATTACATTTTTGGTTAGTGAATATAGGTATCTTAAGAACTAATACAATCATATCGTCGTAAAATACAATTCCTGACTTACATACTAAGGTTAGTTCCGAAAGATGCTGCAAGGACCATAAGGTTTTATCGTCATAATGGTGTTGCAAAAATGACCAAAGTTCAGTAATTTGTTGAGTTGAAAATAATTCGAGATTAACAGTTTCTAAATGGGCAAAAGAAATAGTTCGCAATATTTTTTCCAAATAATTATGCAAATTTTCCAATTGTGTTTGTTGATTAAGAAGGCTAAATAATAGTTGAATCTCTGTGTTCACTATCTCAAATTCGTTGTGTATTTGTAAGGTGTTAACATTAATTGATTGAATAGCACGGCTAAGTGTGTGAGTAATATTTCCTGCATATGAAGAGAAATCATTAATTTTTTGAATTATTTTGTATTCGTTGCTTTTTAAAATGTTCATGTTTTTGTTTATTAGTTCTAGATCTTCGTTATCTAAGTTGCCTGTGATAAATTTTACGCCTGAACCAAGAAAGTTAAAAAGTCCTCTTTTGTATCTTTCGTTTTTGTTAACTGACGTAATACGCGAGTATATGTCATAGCTGTCATATAAAAGGTTGTTAAGATGATTTAGTTTGTTATGAAAAATAGTATTGTTTAATTTTTGAGATATGATTGATTTTAATATTACTTCGTTTGTAACTGTTAGTTGGGCTATAGTAAACTTAATTTGTGTAAGATTAAAATAAATAAATGTCTTATGATTATGATCAAAAACTAAGGCTTGATCGATTTTTTCATTGTAATACCCTGTAGTAGGAACTTCATGTACTTGAAGGGCCTGGTTGAGGGTTGTCAGAAGGGTCAGGAGGCTCCTGTAATGAAACATCTTTTTTAGGTTTCTTTCTTATTCTTTTAATATTTCTGACATGAATTTTCGCTTTTTGCCTGTTTGGTGTTTTTCCAGTTAAAGTGTTATTTTTTATTTTAGTAATTTTTAAGGGAATGTATTTGGGGTTAATTTTACTTGGTTTCGTTTGTTTTTTATAAACAATTTGTTCTTGAGCCAATTCTAATGTCTCATTAGGTTTATTATTTCTTTTCTCTGTATTTTCTTGTTGTTTTCGAAGGGTATTTTGGTACACTTCGTTTATAAAGGGTAAAACTTCGTTTTTTCGTTTTTCATTATATTGCTCGTAAAGAGTTAAGTCATGGTTAATTATGGGTTCATTCATATAGGGTCCATAAATTAGATTAAAAGGTGTAAAACCAGTGGTTGAATGTTTGCTTTGATTGTATATCAAGATGGCTGATGTCATTAAGTTTGGTATTGGTTCGTGAGGGTTTTGCAATTTTAATATTCTTAATTTTTCAACAAGAGTAGAATGTAGTCTTTCAACTAAGCTGTTTGAGGTAGGGTTGTAGGGGGTAGTAAAATGTATCTCAATGTTAAAAAGTTTACAATATTCTTGTACTGTCTTATTTTTGAATTCTAAACCAGAATCAGCTACTATTTTTTCTGGAGTATTATGGTGCGAAAAATAATGTCTAAGTTTATTTAAGACAGAAATTCCATTTTTGTCTTGAATGTGATAAGCCTGAGCATATTTTGAAAATGAGTCAATTATTGTTAAAAAGTTGCAGCTTTGAGTGGAAAAGGTATCTAGGAAAATAGTTTTAAATGGTTTTTCGCTTAGTAGGGGTCCTTGGTAAGATATGTGGTAGGGATTTCTTTCGTATTTTGATTGTAAACAAATATCACATTGATTTATGTATTCCTGAATAGTATCTCGCATTTTTGGCCAGTAATATTTTTCTTTAAGTGTTTGATAAGTTTCATTTATGCCATTATGATTTTTAGTGTGATAATTTTCAATTTTTTGTTTTTGTTGTTCTGTGTTAATGATGTCTTCAAGGTATTTAGTGGCAAAAATTAATTTAGCTGTAGGGTTTAACTGACAATTTACGATATCTTGAAACTTTTGTTTTAGATCTTCTTTGGGGATAAATACTACGAAGGTAGTGTCGGGTCGTATAATTTCTAATAAAATTTTGTTTAAGTGCTCTAGTTCCCTTTCTTTTTGGACACGACAAGAATAATGATTTTTATTAAAGGGTTTAGAGTGGTAACAATAATAATTTTTTCCATAATCGATAACTAAGCGATTTTGTGCAAAATTTAAAGGACTTTCAGAAATCGGTAAATATTTTCCGGTGTTGTCTTGATTTGAATGGACAGTTATGTCTGATTGGTTATCTTCGTTTAATTCAGGAAGTATAAAATCATCGGGATTGGCAACATCGTCACCTATGTTGGGAGCAATTGATTCGGTTTCGTCATTGTTTATTTCGATTCTAGAAAGCGCGTCAGCAACAAGATTTTCTTTTCCCTTTTTATATTTTATTTCAAAATTAAATTCTTCTAATTTTAATTTCCATCTAATTAAACGCGAATTTGGTTCTTTTATTTTCGAGAGCCAAACAAGGGGGCTATGATCAGTTTCAACAATAAATTTTTGTCCGTAGAGATAGGGTCTAAAATGTTTGGTTGAATCGATAATGGCTAAGAGCTCTTTTTCAATTGTGGAATAATTGCGTTCGGCGGTGTTAAGTGTTCGAGAATAGTAAGCAATCGGTTTTTCATTTTGAGATAAGACGCTACCTATGGCAACGTTGGAAGCATCGGTCATTAATTTAAAAGGTTTTGAATAGTCAGGGTACTGGAGTACGGGAGAGTTCGTAATTAGTTCTTTGCATTTTTCGAAAGCTTCTAGGTATTGGGGATCATTAAGGTTTATTTTCGTATCTTTTCGTAGACATTTTGTAAATGGTATTGTTATTTTTGCAAAATTTCTAATAAATTTTCGGTAATAACCAATTAATCCGAGAAAAGATTTAATTTCGGTTCTTGTTTTGGGCAATGGATATTTGGTTATAGCTTCGATTTTATTGGGGTTTGGTTTAATTCCTTCGGGTGTGATTATGTGTCCTAAAAATTGAACTTCTTGTTGCAAAAATTCAGATTTATCAAGTTGTACCTTAAGATTTACGTCACGGAATTTTTGAAATATTTTTCTTAAGTGAACTAAATGTTCTTCAAGGGATTTTGAAAATATAACGACGTCATCCATGTAAACAAAACAAAATTTGTAAAGGTAATCGCGTAAAATCTCATCCATCATGCGTTGAAATGTAGCCGGGGCATTTTTTAAACCAAAAGGCATTCTTAAGTATTCAAAATGACCATGATTAACAGTAAAAGCAGTTTTTTCTATTGATTGGGGATCAACTTCAATTTGATGGAATCCTTGGGCTAAATCAAGGGTTGTAAAATATCTGCATTTGCCTAAATTATCCAAGATTTCGTCAATTCGGGGTAAAGGATATTTGTCTTCAACTGTTTGTGTATTTAATTGTCGATAGTCTATGACCATTCGATATTTTTTTATGCCAGATGCGTCAGTTTTTTTTGGTACAATCCATACAGGGGCTGAATAAGGGGAAATAGAGGGTCGTATTATTTTATTATCGAGTAATTTTTGTATTTGTTTCTGTATTTCTATATTCATTGTAGGTGGGTGTCTAAAAGATTTTACGTAAATAGGGCGATCGTTGGTGGTCCTAATAAAATGTTTAATCTGATTTGTAAATGTTAGATCAGAATTTTCTGAATACATGACATCATAAAATTCTTTGCACAATTTGGTGATATGGATTTTTTCTAGTTCTGACAAATGATTTAATCTTAACTGTTGGATTACTTCCTTTTTTTGGAAAGATTTTGGCGGATTTTTAAGTTCAAAATGTTCTTGGGGAATTACATGCATTCGTTCAAGAAAATTTACTTCAATTTCTGAATGGGGTTTTGGTAAATGGCAAAGGCCATTTTGCACTTTGATTAGAGTGTCGGGAATTATATAATCTCCGATTTGAAAAGATGGGAGAATTGCATCGCCATTATAATAGTCAACAGGAATAGTTAATAAATTATTGTAGTTTCTTATAGATTTTTCAAGGGGTTGATTATACATATTAGCAAAGGGGATTTTTATATTATTTATTATTAAGTTTTTTTCTTGGTAATTTACTATGGCTTTTAAGTCTTCTAAATCGCTAGTTCCTATAAGGGCGTCAAAATGTTTATGCCAATCCAAGATTCTCATTTTAAAATTTTTCTTTATTCCAAAGTCAGATAAGAGTTGCAAATTTAGATTTTTGTTTGCTTCGAATTTTTGTTGGCATGCTATTACTTGAAAGGGTTCTTCAAAAATTTGATTTTGATAAAGGCTTGCAATTTTTGGAGTTATTATTGAGTCGGATGCTCCAGAGTCTATTAAAACTGTAATTTGTTTTTGCGGTAAATAAAGATAAGGAAGTTCTGTTTTTAAACAAATGTTATTTAAGTCAATGGTGGATCGTGAGGCAGGTTGGAAAAATTTTGTATTTCGTCTGATTGAGGTTCGTTTTGGATTTCGTAAAAATTTGGGTCTAATTCATTTTGTGTTGAGAAACTGTCTTCTAAATTTTCTTGTGAAAAGTTTTGGTTTTCGTATTGGTAATTTTCAAAATTTTCACATGTAGGGAAGGAAAGATTATTATCTTGTACTTCAATATTATGCATTTGACGTTGTCGATTTGTTAGAATAGTGGATGTGGACATAGGTTGTGGGGTGTCTCTCGCTGGAATTGCATTTCTGGGGTGAAAAACATTTTGGGGTTTGCCGAAAACTTGTGCATTAGTAGGGAATTGTCTGGGAGGTAATTGTCGGGGTTGAATTGGTATTGGTTGAGATTTCCATACATTATTGTTATTATTTTGTTGCGGAAACTGTTGGGGTCTAACATTTGGGTTTAGTTGTTGTGCAAATGTAGGTCTGGGTAAGAATTGTGAAAATGATGGTTGCTGGAAAAATGATGGTTGGTTTTGCTGAAATCTGTGTGGTACATTAAGTTTTGCAGGTTGTATAACGTTTTGATTGTGGTTTTTAATTAATGGGGTGTGTTGAGTTGTAAATCTAAGTTGTGATTCGAGTAAATTAAATTCGGTTAAGAGTGTGTACACCGAATCGAGAGTAGTTGGTTTTTGTTGAATAAGAATATTTTGTAAATTTGGTGGTACATTTGCCATAAAAGTTATTACTGCTTGATAACTTGTTTGAGAAATAAAAGCTGTTTTAATGTTTTCGTCGCTAACTTCAGCATGGATTTTTAAATGAACTCGGTTTAAAAATGATTTTAGTCTACCGAAAAAGTCCATGTTATTTTCGTTTTTAAGTTTAGAAAAATAATTTATTTCCTGCATGAGAACTTGATAAGAGATGGGATCTCCGTATTTTTCTCTGAGAGCAGTTTTAATTGTTGGCCAGGTGGTCAGGTCTGGTCGTGAAAGTAAAAAGTCTTGCGCATCTTTTACAATTCGCGAGCCTATGCAATATTCTGTTAATTCTGAGTGTTGTACTTTAAACTTATTATAAAACCTATCTATTTTTAAAATAAAAGACTCTAAATGTTCCGGTTTTCCGTCAAATGTTGGGAGGTATGAGGCTAATAATTTAAATTCTTCCATTTTTGTACTCTTACAAACTACTTGATTATTATTTGAAGGGGTTTCTAGTTTTAATTGAGTTAGAAAACTTGCTAAATTTTCAATATTTTCATCAGTCATGAAAAATTGTTTTCTTAATAACTACCTAATCTAAGAAGTTTTTTAACGAATAATCAGCAAAAAACTTACAGGAAGAGCAACGGGCTTCCGATAAAGATCTTCATGTGGTTTTCTCCGCAAAAGGTAAGCGTAGGCTGTATTCTTCGTGTCTTCTGGTGCGTCGGGTTCGTTGAGGAAAATTGGCCTATTTTTCCTCTGGAAAATGGGAAACAGCGTGGGATCCGTCACAATGGTTGCCCAATAAAGGAGGATCGTTTTCACTACTGCGGTCTCTTGATGAACCAGTTCCCGTAGGATAGCTACTAAAGGCTTGAGAACCACACTCTTGCAATGGTATCCCAATAAAGAAGAGCTGTAGCTATCCTGTTCGCAGCGCCAGTTAAATGATCACCACCAGAAAATCACTTTTTAAAAAACTTTATTTATTACTACGGCTTACAACTATGTAGCTCTTGCTACTTCTAAACCTAAGAACAGACTGACTGGTATATCTATACGACTATGCTGAAAGAAAAAGTGCGTTTGTTTTTATATTAAGATGTTTACATTAGAAAGGTTAATGCTTAATGTTAAAATAATGATTAGAACGTTTACTTTCAAAAACATATCAGTGAATGTGTAATTATCTACTTATGGGTAAAGAATGTGGAGACGTAACAATATATTAGATGATGGCTACATAATAAAATAAATTTTAATCAACTCAGACCGTGCAATGTAAAAAAACCAACCACTCTAACCAAGGAAGTAAAAGAATGTCCAATTGTGGAAAGTTCGTCAATATAAAATCATTTAGATATTCTTATATTTAGTTTCTCGAACTATCTTAGCTTTTGTCAACTTCAAGTTAAAATTTGGCCGGCCGCCGTAGCGCAGTGGGCAGCGTATCTTCCTGCCGCACGGAAGGTCCCGGGTTCGAATCCCGGCTAGGTGCATGGATATTTTGTGTTTGTCTTTAACTTTGCAAAAACTTCGCTAACACTGGGCATTGATCCTGTAATAATGGATGGAAAGTCCCAGTAAAAAAAAATAAAAATAAAAAAAAAAGTTAAAATTTAGAAGTATTTTCATTTATTTTTCTCCTTCAATCGGCAACCATCAAGAAGTCTTTTGATTGCAGATTTAAATTACACCTCAAAAACTCTCCAATGAATACTAAATAGATAAGTAAAGAAGGACGATCTAATAATTTTCGAAAAAATTGCATTTCGAAATAATGATTTTTGAAAAAATTGCCATTCGAACAAATGGTTTTTGAAAAAATTGCCGTTCGAACGTTTTGCTTTCGAACAATTTTCCATTCGAACAAAGATTTTCGAAAAAGTTTACATTCGAAACTTTCTTTTTTGGAAATTGTGTTTTTCGAACTAATTTACATTCGAAAAAATTTTTTAGAACAATTGTTTAGAACTATTTTCCGCGACCCGACTTTTTATTGGTATTTGCGGTTGAAATTTTTATATATTATAGATATTGAAATTCCTAACGATGTTTTAGTTACCCTAAATCTTGTAGGTCTTAAGGTTTTCGAGATATGATTTTTTAAAGTTGCGGTTTTTGAGTGGATTTTTACTACGAAACAAACCATATTTAGAATTTTGACAAATAAATTGTCATCGTCATTTGGATTACGACTACACAATTTTTAGTAGGGGTACTAAGTATACGTTATCCGACACGAGAATGTGGGAACTATATAATACATAAACATTTTTAGAAAGTTTAAAAGTGAATATTTGTTTTATTTACCTTTTTTGTATAAGACACATAAATGGTAATAAAAAAAGAAGGTCTGATATATCCATCTCTTTTTTGCGAAAGCATAAAAGAAACTTATACTTAAATCTCCAAAACCAATTGAACGATTTATATGTTAGGTTTTAGGTTTTGGTTTTTTATATGGCTCCCTGTCTATTTTTTCTACATAACATAATCATCATGACGCTAATGTATTTTACCTACGACCAACGAATAATACTAATTTTACGACCATCTCAACACTATTTTAATGGTTCTGGAATAATATTAAAGTTTAGACGTAAACCACAAGATGGCGGGACAAGTGATGAAACTTTATTTTATAAGAGCACTAATTGCCGCAGAAATGTGAATTATTTGTGATTTTTTTTTTCTGCATCTTTAAGACAATAAATATTTATTAAACTAAAATAAATCCAATGTAATTTTAGTACCTAACCAAAAATAAGTCCGTTAAATTGACATATTACGCATTTTTAAGAAAAAAAACCTTATTTTTAAAAAGATATGTGAAAAGTCCGAACGCGCCTGCGGCTCGCGTCTCAAGCTTCATCTCAAAATCAAAGTTGTCGCAAGAACATCCACGTAGAGTTTCGATTCGAACAAGTACAGTTAAGCCACCAGCATAGAATTTTTTTAGAATGTGACTTGAGACTAAATAATGTTATCGAAATGGAGGACAACGACCAGGGTATTCCTTTTGAAGTTGTATTTTGTAACAGATACGACTGTTTTTTATGCCACCGACATAATCGAGTCTTAATTATTCCTCGCTTTTATGCGAAAGTTCAATTTTTCATAAAGAAAAACTTGTTTCTTTCTGAAAGTTTGAGATGTTGCCAGGATCATCTCATAGATGGATATTATGATGAAGGTATAGAAGCACATAAAAAGAAAATTGGTTACTTAACTTGAATCAAGATTGAGATATTCTCAATATTAAATTATAAGAGTCAAGTAATAATAAAACAGTTACCCATTTGGTCATTTTCTTGGTTTAATAGTGCCTCCAAGGTTATATTTAAAAATAGTAACGTTTTGATTGTTTTAGATCTTATAAGTTTTTTTCGCTCTTGCCCCCCCCCCCCTCCTTTTTAAAGATTAAGGCAGGCTATCCCTAAGCGCTTTACATCTATATCCATGATCGGTTCAATCAATCAATCAATCAATCAAAAAATACTTTATTGTCAAGAAAAAAAATTCTGTCGACAAAGCAGGCTAAAAACTAAAAGAAATAAAAACATGTAAAATAAGTAGGAACATAAAGAGAATACATTATTATTAAAGCTTATTTTAGGTAGAATGTAACTTCATAAAAAAGTCAAATTTGGGTCTACATTAATAAGTGGTTTTAAACCTATAATCACTAACAAATTGGAAAAGTTTGTTATGTTTATACTAAATTACTAATAATAAAAAATACCCACTTTACTATGATTAAAAAGGAGCACAACAGACACATAACATAGTTGCACCAACAATTATTGTAAAGGGGACAACACTACAACAGTAAAAAGAAAAAGAATAAAAATATCTAGTCACTAAAATAATTCATAAAAAAAAAGAAAAAAAAAACACATTAAAAGCAGCAAGTTTATAACTGAGTGTCATAAAATTCAGAAAGCGAGTAAAAAGGTAACTGTAAAAGCCTCTCCCTTAGATCCCTTCTGAATTTTTTAACAGTGGTGGCACATCTGAGGGTGATTGGCAAATGATTGAAAATTTTAATTCCCTCGTATATAAGAGATTTTTTTGCTAAAGTGCTTTTTGGAATTGGCAATCGAATGTTAAATTCTTGTCTTGTATGATATTGTTGAGACTTGGGCCCTTTTTTATAATTTTTAAAAACTAAAGATGCTGTTTCCAAAACATAAAGTGATGTAAGTGTTAATATTTTATGTTTGACAAATATAGGTTTGCAAGACTCTCTTTTGTTTACATTGGAAATTAATCGAACAGCCTTTTTTTGTAATATTAAAATTATTGATAGCAAATATTGATGCGCAGATCCCGAAAACGGCAAGCCGTACCTTAAGTGTGACTCAAAGAGTGAGAAATATACAGATCTAGCCATATCAACTCCCAGTTCAGATCTCACACATCTCACTGCGAAGCACCCAGAAGAAAGTTTTTTACTGAGTTTAAAGATATGTTCATCAAATCTCGGCTGGCTGTCAATATGTACACCTAGAAATTTAGATACATTTTGTTTTTGTAGAAGATCCTCACCCAATTGTACATTCTGAAAACTACACTTAAAAGCGAGAATGTTAGTTTTCTCCACATTTAAACAAAGACGATTGGCATCGCACCACTTTTTAATTTTTGATAGATCGTTGGAAATAATAGATTTTAGGTATTCTATGTCTTTATGATGCCACAAAACAGAAGTATCGTCCGCAAACAATGTAAATTCACCTGCAATTTTTAAACGTACAAGATCGTTAATGTAAAGAAGAAATAACAGGGGACCCAATACTGACCCCTGGGGCACGCCGCAAGTGATATTTAGAGAAGCAGAGTGAGAGCCTCCATCGATCACCGATTGCGTACGATGGCTTAAATATGACCTAAACCATTCCAACACCAAACCCCTAAATCCATACCGCTCGAGCTTTTCCAGCAATATTCTGTGATCCACACAGTCAAATGCCTTGGATAAATCACAGAATACTGCTGCAACCGCGTCGACCTTGTTTATTTCTGTATAAACATTTTCTAAGAAACTAAAAATGGCATCATGTGTACCCTTTGATGCCTGAAACCCATACTGTTTGGGCGTAATCAATTTGAATTTGACTAAATAATCCCACATTCTTTGCTTAACAATTTTTTCAACCACTTTGGATAAGGTCGGAAGAAGGGAAATTGGGCGAAAGTTAGACGGAACATCTGTTGCGCCACCCTTATGCAGAGGAATGACGATAGATGATTTAAGACATATGGGGAACGAACCAGAATCAAATGATTTGTTAATAGCGGCAGACAATGCCAATAAGGCGCTGTGAGGTAATTTCGATAAGACCTCGGCGGAAATTTCATCTTCACCACCTGATTTCTTATTTTTTATATCCTTAAGAGCTTCAAGAATGTCACATAGTTTAACGGGCCTAAAATGAAAAGAACTAGAGACGTTAATGTCAGACAGATAGTGCAAAGGGTCTGTATCTGTCGGAAGATTATGTGATAAGCTGCTGACAAGACTACAATAGAAGATATTTAATTCATCCACATCAACATCTGTTTTATTACTATTTGATCTACCCCTAATATCATTTATGATTTTCCAAGATTCTTTTTGTTTACTTTTACAATTTTGTAATCTAGAGCTATAATATTTCGTTTTTGAAGCACTAATAAGGCTTTTATGTAAAGTACGGAATTTGTTGCAGTATTCCATAAACCAATTAACTTTAAAGTACTTCCTAAGATAGTTTAAACTTCTAAGGTTATTGGAAGAGATTTTTAAACCTAACGTTATCCAGTGTTTTACTTGAGTTTTCTTTTGCTTAACCCAACGCAAGGGGAACGCTCGTTGGAAGTTGTCCACCACAACCTTGTGAAAAGTGCCAATCGGATCAGGGGCATGTCCAATGCTGTTCCAATTAACATGACGACAATAATTTTCAAAATCCTTAAAGGCTTTACTACTAAAAATGCGTTTTTGGATTCGTGGCGGTTTTTTAGTGGTTTCCATCGAAAAAACAGCTTTGATGGCCTCATGGTCAGATAAACCCGAATTCAAAACAGAACAGGAAACTTGACTTATGTTAGAACAGATATAGTCAATTAACGTTGCGCTTGAATCTGTGATTCTCGTTGGTGACTCAACATGCATTTTTAACCCAAACACAATAAGAATGTTAGAAAGCATGGTTGAATTTATTTTATTTTTATCGCAAAAGTCAATGTTAAAGTCTCCAACGAGGACCACATTTGCATTAGAAGGAATCCTGTCCAACATAGAATCTAGCTTATTATATATATATATTGCAGTATGATACTGAAAGTTCAAAGCACTCATCTTGATAAAGATCCTTAAAATTGTCAATATTAACGAAATCAAAGGATTGTTTAGATAAAATTAAAGTTCCTCCATGAAGCGAGTTATCTCTACAAGAAAATGAAATTTTTTGATAACCAGGAATATGAAAACATTCATCTGGGTGCAACCAGTGTTCCGTAACTAAAGCTATATCTGGAAAATTATTAGCCTCTAAAAATGAGAAAAAATCGTTGCATTTATTTCTATTTATGTTTTGCAACATGATTGACAATTCCGTGCAAATTTTTATGTTTTTCCTGTCAGATGGTGAACCTCTGGAAAATTTTGTTTATCTACAGGAAACTCGTCATTTTTGCGAATTATTGCTTGATTTTCTAAATCATTTCCTTTAAGGAGGCCTGAGTCTAAAGTTTTAATTTTGTTAGGAGATACTAAACTGTTATTGGCTAAAACTAGAGTGTCGAAGTTTACGCTACTACTACTACTACTACTACTACTACTACTACTAGAATTAAAATTAAAATTATCATCAGTACAATAAAAATTATTATCAGTACAATAAAAATTATTATCAGTACAACCTGAAGTATTATCCAATGCCTCAACATAATCAAGTGTTTTTACAAAACTTAGTGATTTAGATTTTTTAATGAGTGGATTTATTTTTTCGCTAATTAATTTACTTAATTGCCAATTTCGGAGCTTGTATTTATTATTTTTATTTGGCTCTTAACCCTGTCGACCAAAGTAAAAGTTTCGCTTTAACGCAATAGTCTTGTGTTCAATCGTCCCGCATTCATTCACCTCAACAACCCACCAATCGTTTTAACATTCCGTGCTTCTAGGGCTCGACGCTCGCACTCACTTTAGGCGCGCTTAATTATCCCGAGTCAACTCGTATACCAAAATCCAAAGTATGATAAATCATGCCAGTCACCAAATAGAGGTACAAATAGTCTGTATTGTGTTCTATTTATGCCAGTGTTTATAGCATCTTTTCAACGTACTCAACGCTGAACTTCTATTTATCCCATTTATTTAGTTTCCAAAAAAAAATATTTTGGTGGTTGGGTCCTACGTTAGCAGTTATTTGTCATGTTTTGAGGTTGACAAAAGGGCGCAAATTAAAATCTTTCATCTGTCCAATATCTCAAAAATGCATAGTATTGGTATTCTTATAAGCTATGTATGATTTATTTTTTAGTAAAAATATGCCCCGAAAACCACAACTTTAAAAAATCATATCTACAAAACTTTAAGACTTACGAGATTTAGGGTAATTTAAACATTGTTGGGAATTTCAATATCTACAACATACAAAAATTTAAAGCACTTTCACTGATGCGAAATTTCCCATGTATCGTGTGCGTCTTCTTTTTATTCAATTTTACGGGAGTTATTCTCCCATGTAAAAAGTGAATCTTTAATTTATTTTCATTTTATTTTTTTTTGATTATTTAAATCTACAATATTAAAATAACGTTTATTTTTGTTTTCTATTCTCTTAATTTGCTTTACTTGCTTCAGACTGTCCATAAAAAATAAATAAAAATATATCTACTTGAGAAGTTTATTTTCTTTGAATTAACCAAAATGACGTCCTGTCATTGGTTTTTGTATTCTAGTTTTGTCTGTAATTCTCCGTGCATAAAACTTGCGGTTAAATCATGATTTTCTTACTTGTATTTTAAATAACTCACAAAGCAGCCACTAGTTGTATAAACTATTATTTTATTGCCAGGTACAACTATTTGAGAACCAAGACTTCGAAAGTAGAGCAGGATATAATTTTTGATGAAATTGAAAAAATTGATGAATTGCTGGAGCAGGTGATTGGAACTTATGTTTGGGATACTAATAGTAAGTAGTTTGTAGAAGAAAATCGTTGTAATATTATTTTGCCTGAGCCTTTCCCAGACAGCAAAGTTACGTACCAGGTACGTACCTCGTACCTTAGCCTCGGACGAAGAGTACGTATATAGTACGTACGCTAACTCCATTGTACGTACTTGGAACGTACATATTACGTGCACTTTCCAACACTATGTACGACTTAGGTACGTCCTTGGGATATGAAAAATATGTACTATGTACGTTTATTTGTGTACGTACCAAGTACGTACAATAAAAGACGTGTGAAGTTTTTGGTACGTACCTTGGAGGACGTAAATAAATAAAATATAAAATATAAATAAATAAAACTCCTTAGTACTCCCCTCTCCTGATTGACCCTGCGGGAAAGAATTCCTGACGGAGGAGGATGGGTGTTCATCAAATATCAAATATTTTAAGAGAATGAAAAATACTTGTTAAGTAAAAAAGTCTGCGTTAGAAGTGAGAGAAATGTTATATACATGAACTACGTCCAAGTTATGACAACTTAATAACGTAGTAAGTACGTACAAAAAAATAACTAAAAATAACGTAAAAATGCGTTTTTGCTGTACGTACATTTTACGCACACTTGTACGTGCTCTTGTTTAAACGCATACATGCATTTTTCCCTATGTCTCATACTTTGACTTTTTATTAGTGTATACTCAAACAAACTACTAGCTTGTAATGTCTGACACCATAAAATTCGGTAAGCAAATACCTTTATTACCCGACTACGCAACTCAAAGTAGGGTTTTGAGTTTAGTTTCTTGTTTCTAAAATCATGTTTTAATCTCGGATATAATTATTTAATGATACCAAACATTGCCTTTTAAACAGCGCATAAATATATTTAAAAACAATCTTTATTAATTGCAAAAGAGTAATTATCACTCGAGTTACAGAAGACGGCTGCTCTATAAGGAGAGCGACCACTCATTTTGCGGTTGATAAAATTTAAAAAAATGGATTGAAAATAACACAACAATCAACAATAAAAATTAGTATTTAGTGGGCGCACCATTCTTTTTAATAACACTCTGCAAACGCCTGGGCATTGAAAAACTTAAATTTTGAAAATATTCACGCGATAAATTTTCCTCCTGTCCAAACAGAAAGCGATAGAGTGCTGAAATTTTGCACACATGTTAATTATGTGACTCCCAATTTTTGAATTTATTTTTTTTTGTAGCGCATTTGGAAGTGAAATTTTATGCTCATTTCTCTATTGTTATTGCTATTTTGCACAATATGGCAACCACTGTTTAAGGTACCTGAAACACTGAATTTTAATTTTATTTTCTAGATGTAAAACTTCAATTTTTAAGCGAATTTCTTATTTCAAATTCACTTGGTTTGTCTAAATTTTTATTTCAACCATAAACAAAAAAAAATAAAACCCAGATTGTCAGTTTACTTAACATAATACTGACTGGAAACTTTGTGAATAAAGGATCCTTATTTCTAAAGCTACAGATTTCCAGGGACAGGAAGTTTTGGGGCAGGTGTGTGGAAAAACTGATGTCATTATTTGTGTGCCGCATTTACTGCCTGAACTGGTTTACCCACTACATCCAAAAGGCCTTGATATAAGGAAAAACTGGAAATAAAAACGAATTATTAGCGTTGCTAAAATTTTAGCTTTTAAAAATTTTCATTAGAAAAATTAATTAAAACAATTAGAAAAAGTATTGTGTATTTATTTGATATTAACAATATCTTTTCAAATTCCTAAAAAAAAATTGAGAGAGGTCCAAAGACGGCCCTGGTTAACTTAACAGAATATGGTTATACATAAAATAACCTAATGTTAATTTTTCAAACAAACGTTGCCATATTGTGGTTGGTCTGTATAGTGGGGTTCCCTTCTCTTAACTCTTTATTTTTGGGGTCTCCGGTTTCTCTGATAAATAATTTTGACAAGTCGTCTCCATATATTTTCCTTTGGGTTGAGATCAGGGCTGTTGGATGGGCAAAGAGGAGTTTCAATATTATTGTTTTCAAAGCACTGGCGAACAACATTAGCCGTGTGCAAGGGATAGTTGTCCTGCTGGTAAACATAATATCGTCAAGAATCTCAACATATCTTTGACTGTTGAATCTTCCTTCGATTTGCCAAAACCTACCCAAATCTCTAGAGCTAAACCAGCTCCACATATTCACTGAAAAATGTCCAGTTTTCTTAATTTGGTTGGTGTATTTACATCAAGAATTTGGTGAAATATCTTTTCGGCTGCGAAGACCACCCTCTCCCAGAAGTAATCATCATGAAGAACATTATTAAAGGTTTTTAACTGTTAATAGTTGACAAACGTGGCAAAAGGATTTTGTCTAAGGTGGTCGATAAGCCTTTCATCTTATATCTCAGAACTTACAGGCTTTCGTCCTGATCAATGTTTTCTAATCATCTTCTGTTTCTGTTTATTATTCTGTATCCAGCACTTTTTCCATCGTACTATCGTCATTTTATCAACCCCAAAATGAGTGGCCGCTCTCCTTACAGACCAGCCGTCTTCTATAACTCGAGTGATAATTTGTGCTTTGCAGCATTTTTGACCTTGAAAGTTATTTTCAAAATTAGTTTGACGCATACCGTCTATTTTAAACTGGCAAATGGAATACATACACTATTACAAAGCAAATTTTGCGAGATAGGAAAAATGAATACATGCGTTTTTTTTTTAAACCGGAGTACACTTGATTTTAAAAAACGCATACACGCAGTCACAAAATTGACCTTTCTAAAAGTGTATAATATATACGGAGTACCAGCTAAAATGCCTAAAAACTTCAAAAGTACGACAATTTGTCAATTGTTTAAAAAAGGTCTCTAAAACTGAAAATATTTTTTTAATTAAATTAAAGGCAACCTTATTTTTATATTAAATTTTGCATAATACTAAAAAATCAGCAAAAATAATGTTTTAGTAAAGTCTTTATTGAACAATATCAAATTATCACTCGAGTAACGGACGAAGGCTGTTCTTTAAAGAGGGCGGTAACCCATTTTGGAGTTGATAAAATAACAATAATACGATGGAAACAGAGCTGGATTGAAAATAATTCGACGAATAGGAAACTTGGATTAGGACAAAAACGATGTTAAATTTAATACTAATTATTTTAACTTAAAAAAGAACTATTACAAGCTGCAAACGTCTGGGCATTGAAAAGGCTAAATTTTGAAAATATTGATGATCCAATACGCGATAAATAGCATCGCTTAACTCTTCAACACTTCGTGGTCTCCAATTCCTTTGGAATATTATTTTAACGATTCGACCCCATATATTTTCCATTGGGTTAAGGTCAGGACTGTTGGCTGGCCAAAGAAGTGTTTCTATATTATTATTCTGAAACCATTGGCGAACAACATTAGCCGCTTGTACTGGACAGTTGTCCTGCTGATAAACGAAGTCATTATTTTCATGTAAAGCCTGTACAGATGTTAGCATAACGTTTTCAAGGATTTCACTATTGAATCTTCCTTCGATTCTCCAAAAAAAACCCAAACCTCTAGCACTAAACTAGCCCCACATGTTTACAGAAAAATGTCCAGGTTTTTTATTTGGTTTGTATATTCGTGTTCAAATCTAAAATTTGGTGGACGATAAACTAAAATTCTCCTGCTGCTTGAAGATAATTAAAAAATTTTTTCGTCAGTGAAAACCACCCTCTCCCAGAAGTCATTATCGCGAAGAACGTTGTTCAGTGCAAAAATCGCGAAGAACGTTGTTCAGTGCAAAAATCCACTCTGGCCTGTTTTTGTTCTTCTGTTAGAAAAGACTTCTTTGCAGCAACTCGACAAGAGACTTCTGATTTCGATACTCTTTTATTTACTGTTGCTAAAGAACCCGGAAATAATGTTACATTAGCTGCTTCAACCGACGTTGAAAAAGGATTTTATCTGATATGGTCAATAAGTCTCATCTTGCACTTCAGAAATTACTTTTGGTCGTCCTGATCCATCTTTCCTATCCGTAGAATTATTTTCAATCCAGCGCTTTCATCAATCATCATCAACTCCAAAATGGGTGGCCGCTCCTCTTATAGACCAGCCGTCTTCTATAACTCGAGTGATAATTTGAACTTTTGTAAATGTTGATATCTGTGGTATTTTTAAGGATGTCACACTGAATTTTAAGCTGTCAGGCATACTAAGCTGGTGGTGCCTTATAATAGTATACACTAATGGAAAGCTAAATTTTGTGGCATAGGAAAAAATGCATGTATGAGTTTTTTTCTAAATCAAGTGTACCTAGTAGGTCCCGGGATATAAAGACGTAAAATCGATGTAAAATGTACGTCCCTAGGATGAATGATGCTGTCTGGGTTATTCTTGACTCGTAACGGCGTTTGGCTTTGCGATTGGTGAAAATAAAGGGAGTACTTGATACCAAATAATCAATAGTTATGGGTCTCTTGTGTATTAATAAGTATTTTTGCGAGTTTTGTTTTACAATTTGGAGGCTAGTATTAATAGTTAGGAGGAATCTAATTTTAGATTAGGGAACACTGCGTACCTCTTTTTTAACCACTTTTGCAACGTTCCTTGCCCTACAATAGGTTAAACATCTATTAATCCTTTTTACCATTTTCAGGTCCAGAAGTAATTCTCCAAATCTTTGACACGGTGAAAAATCTAACCGACAGAGTCAAGCAAGCTCAAGCTAACGTTGCCAACTTGATAGTCAATATCAACAGTTGGGCTGATCAGAGTCTTTATGAAAGGAAGGATGGCAAGAAAGAGAATTTAATTTATTTGGAAGATAGGGAGGAAAGGGTAAAGAATGTTTTTTTTATAATATACTATGAAGTTTTTGCACAAAGAATACCGCACAAAGTTATGGGGAACTCTCGGTCGGCCGATTTTGTCGAAACTTTATATGTTACTGAGGTGGTCCCGTAAAATATTTTATCTCCAATAATAATATTAATGAAATATCCAAACTGTTATTTTTTGTGCAATTGTAAAGCTTTTTTAAAATACCGAACTTACGAATCACCGTGTATGCGTATGTAGGTTCTATTTAATTTTTTTAAATGCGCTCAAGCAGACTAACTAGTAGTTCAGAGAATATACCTACACACAATCACACAAGGTTTATCTGTAGACCCACTACATTTAATTATAAATTATATTTTTGTCGATTGTTAGAATATAAATAATTTTTGATAAAACCCCATTTACATACACGTTTGTTATTTATGTAGCTCCACAGAAGAAAAGATCAAGTCACTGCCAGTTCTGATGAACTTCAAAGGATAATAAAAGAGAATTACATGCTGTTCTTTAATGTTCCTCAGGAAGAACCTCCTCCTGAAGGTAAGTTAACCTAACCTAAGAAAATAAATAAATATATATTTTCTCGTCCACTTTATTTTAATTGATTCAAAACAAACTTACGACTTTCTTGGACAATATTTTATTATTTATACCAATAGCCAACGTTTCGGTCCTAGGTCTGGACCATCATCAGGGCTAGATAAATAGAGTTATAACACAAATTATTTTTATTTTATTCAACATTCTCATATAGTTGCACGAAATACACATATTGTGTGGTACCGCCAGACTGAACGTTGGCTGTTGGTATAAATAATAAAACATTGTCCCAGAAAGCCGTAAGTTTGTTTTGAATCAATTAAAATAAATAAACCTATTGGGAATATGTAAAAACAAAAGATCAAAAATCTTGGATGGAAATAACGAAAAATCAAACCTGGATGAGCATCCCACAAGGAACAAACAAAGAAACAAATCGAAAAGGGAAATGATTAAACAATGTTTCGCTCTGGGTAACCAGCGTGAGCTCGTCAGTGGTTCCACTGGTCACTCTCCCCGTACATCATTAAACACCATCATACACTTGGATTTCCAACTTTGAATCACTCACAAATAGGCATCGTTTCCTACTGGTATTTACCCAAGTTACCTGATACGGATTCGTTCTGGCGTGTTAATATTTCCAATAGGATTATGCTTCTAAGGCAATTAAAAATCAAAAAAGAAGTTAAAAAACCTGCAAATCAGTTACATCAACCGAAAGGAATCTAAAAACAAAAGATCAAAAGATCTTGGGTGGAAATAACGAAAATTCAAACCTGGATGAGCATCCCACAAGGAACACACAAAGAACCAAAGCGAAATGATTAAACGATGTTTCGCTCTGGGTAACCAGCGTGAGCTCGTTAGTGGTTCCACTGGTCACCCTCCCCATACATCATTAAACACCATCATACACTTTGATTTCCAACTTTGAATCACTCACAAATAGGCATCGTTTCACACTGGTACTTATTCAAGTTACCTCATACCGATTCGTCCTGGCCTGTTAATATTTCCAATGTGTATAAATTCCACATCGAATTATTATGCATTAATTTATTTTTGGTAATTTATTATAGGTGGGGTAACGGTAAGGGAGAGTTACATCAATATTAATTTCTTACATTACTTGACATTGTTGAAAACAATGTACAATACGGAATCTAGTAAGTAATTTTAAAATGTTTACATAATTTAATGTTGTTCTCTTTTTTTAGTTTAAGATTTTTGTAACTAATTCTGATAACTTTAGAAGAACCTCCGCCACCCGATCCCGAGCCCGAAACCAAAAAAGGAAAGAAAGGTAGAAAACCCGAACTAGCAAAGAAAGAGGAAAAACCAGAAAAAGGGGATAAAAAAGGGGCCAAAGGTAAAAAAACTCATTATTCCCAAGTTTTTGGTAGGGGGGGGGGCTAAATTATTTTTTTTTATTAAATTGCTAATTTAGGAAAATATTAACATTGTAAAAACATTTTATTTTCAAAGAAACATTGCATATTCTTATCTAGGGACTGTTAACACTAAATAACTTAAATTATGAACGAATTGTTTTACACATTGTTATGCTGATGTTATTTCTTAGTTATTTAGATGAATTTTGACAGTTTCTGTAGTGGTATAATTACGAATTGAGTGCAATTTTTTTGGCCAAAAATACTTTTAGTTATATATTGTTGAATTTCTTGTTTTAATGTTTCGGCACATTGTTTTAGCGTTTTTTTAAAGTTTGTGTTGCCGATTGCTTTTTTTCGCTCAAAAAACTTTTCTTATTGGAATTTTTTAAAATACCTCTGAAAGGAAAGAAGGAGAAACCTATAGAAAAAACCGAAGAAGAACTACGTCAAGAAGCCGAAGCAGCTGCCAAACTTGAAGCAGAGGAACAGAAAAAGCTAGAGAAGGCTGCAATGTGGCTGCAATATCTTGAAAACCTCGATGAAACTGTTGGTGCACTGATACTGAAAGGTAAAAGAACTTGTTGGCCTATCAATTTTCCTTGCACCAAAAGATCAAAAATAGCATTTTGGCCAAAATAAAATAAAAACGAAAGCAGGTTATTTCCAAAACCAAAATATAACAATTTTTCTATTAGCTCTCTTTTTTTTACTTCAACATTTAAATTCATCAAATCTTAAAGAATATAAGAATGTAGGAAAAAAATATTTACCTAACTTTTAATTTAACATTTAACAAGTATGTATGCAACATATAAAGATCTAGACACGCAATGGTTATAGAGATAAAAATTCGAAAAAAAAATCGATATCTGCTTTACTTCGATCCTTTTTCAATGCAGGCTATTTCAGCATCCTAGACAAACTGTGACGAGCCCTGTATAAGTGTAAACAACGAAGTAACACAATTTTATAGATGTCCCCAAGTCAAATTGTCGTATTATTAGCATAAAAATTATAATTATTTAACTTTTTTTCTGTTTTTTAGCCGTCAATGTGTCTCTGTCATTCTTTTTGCATGAAATGGACTCAAGGGTGGCGGCGTATCCTCTAATGGAACTAATTTTGGAGTTACACGAGCCCCATATTGTGTACATTCCATCGATTTTGGTGGAGGAGCCATCGAATTTTATTACATGGGTTGAAGGTAATCTCCATACTAAAGCAACTCACACTTTACTTTTTGTTCGATTTCAAGAAAAAAAAATGTATATTTCTTGAATTATATGTTTTTCTATTTGGGCCATCCAGCACTATTATTTAAGATAAAAATCAAAATCTTCCATATACATCTTAGAGAGTAACCCTATAAACCTGTAAAAAAATGCCAAAATTAAAAAATTGTCATTGAGAAAAAATTAGAAGTAGTATTCAATTTTAAGTAAAAAATGTCAAATAAACTTTTTTGTAGCACGTTTAGTTTATTAGGGAAGTTTTTTTTAAATATTTCAAAATAAGTAAAAATTGGAGTTTTAGAATTTTATACAAAAAAATCAAATTTTTTAAAAACAAATTTTTTAGCGTTGTATAGAATCTTATGTTGAGCAAAAAATGTTCCATAAAGTTTTTTGTAGCATCTACTCTTTTCTCACAAAAAAAAAATCTAGTCTGAGATTCTGCAAAAATGGTCAATTTTATTGGCCTTTTTTACACTAAGGTTTTACCCGGAATGTGGCAATAAAAAAATAAAAAAAAAACAATTGCAAAGCAAGCAATAAAAAATATATACATGGTGGATTCTTTAAATGGACCAGTGCTTCGAGTGGCTTTAGGAAAAAGATTTTAAAAAAAGCTAAAAGCGAATCTAATGATTTTTTATGAACACTTTGCCCATGATAAAAAAAAAACTTTGCTGCCTCCAACTTGAGGCCTAAGGTCCTACCAAGTATATTTAAATGAGAAGATACCACTTTTGGAAAGCTTGTTAAAAAAAAATCTAACGCACTAGTTTTTTTGACATCTGTCAACCAATACTGACAGAAACATGGCTCACCCCCGGAGTTTTCGATGGAGAACTATTTGACTCGAGGTACAATGTATATAGAAACTTATCTGAACTTCTTTGAAAAAATTGAGAATAGTGTTGCCAATTTTGGTTTAGATAAACTTTATCTTTTTGTAGGAGATTTTAACATACCAGGAGTAGCTAGTATAGGGCAAAATAATAAAATTTACAGGCAATAGAAAGATAACTCAGTACAATAATGTATTGAATAACTTAAATAGACTTCTAGGTTTAGTTTTGAGTAACTGCAACATATTTTTTAGAAAGGTGTGACTCTGGGTTGGTTGAGGAACATGGCGATCATTCCCCACTATTCTTTCAGTTAAAAATAGAGAGATTAACAGCACAAAAATCAACTAAAACTTTTAATGCTCAGTATAACTACAAAAAGGCTAATTTTCTTAAACTGTATAACATGTTAAATGAAATGAACTCTGTGTTTCGGACTTCCATTGTCTATATTTTATTTATACACGACTTTTCGATTAGTGGAATCTCTGATCGTCTTCAGGTGCAAACTACAATCTATTCCTAAGGCTACGTACTTATATACTATGGGAAATCCTCATCCGTGAAGTTTAAGAAGTTGGCTTCGCCCAAGGAGGGGCTCCCAAATATTTGGAATTTCAACACTTGGTTTACTGAAAACACCCTGATTCTGCCCAATAAAGGTAACTTCAAGGAATTTTCGATTCTTCCAGTGACTCCTTGTGCAAAACCTTTGCTTCATTCGTTGTTGTTTTGACCATGCGTGTTCGGCGATTCCTGATTTCGTTATTTCACCTCTTTGGGTATTCGTCTGATGTTCTTTAAGCCTAACCGAGAGTGGTCTTTTTGTTTCACCTATGTATGATTCACCACACTCACAAGGAACTTGGTAAATGCATTCCTTATTTTGTTTGTTCTCCGGTTTGGTTTTACTAAGAAGGCTTCGAATTGTATTATCAGATTTAAAAGCTGTTTTAATATTAAAGTTGTACGCTACTCTTCGAATTTTCTCTGATACTCCTTTAATGTATGGAATTGTAAGGAATGCATTTGCCTGGTTTTGGTCTTGTAATATCTGTCCTGTTTGCTTAAATTTGGAAATAGGATCTGTTATAAGTTTAAGGCTGTAACCATTCTGCTGCAGATCCTTCTTAATGTTTCTTATTTCGATTTCCAAGTCATGAGAGTCATTGTTACAAATTCGAACGGCTCTATTATACAAAGTTCTTATTATGCCTTGTTTGGTTGCAGCAGAATGATTTGAACCTTGATTTATATATTGTCCTGTGTGAGTGGGTTTACGATAGACGATGTTGTTCTGATGTCGCTTTCTACTCATTTGACAATTACATCAAGAAAAGGATTTTGAGAATTTAAATAGTAAAACCAAACCGGAGAACAAACAAAATAAGTAATCCATTTACCAAGTTCCTTGTGAGTGTGGTGAATTATACATAGGTGAAACAAAAAGACCACTATCGGTTAGGCTTAAAGAATATCAGATGAATACCCAAAGAGGTGAAACAACGAAATCAGAAATCGCCGAAAACGCATGGTCAAAACAACACCGAATGAAGTGGACAGAAGCAAAGGTTTTGCACAAGGAGTCACACTGGAAGAAACGAAAATTCCTTGAAGCTGCCTTTACTGGGCAGAATCAGGGTGTTTTCAGTAAACCAAGTGTTGAAATTCCAAATATTTGAAAGCCCCTCCTTGGGCGGAGCCAACTTCTTAAACTTCACGGTTGAGTGATTTCCCATAGTATATAAGTACGTAGCCTTAGGAATAGATTGTAGTTTGCACTTGAAGACGATCAGAGATTCTACTGATCGAAACGTCATGTATAAATAAAATATAGACAATGAAAGTCCGAAACACAGAGTTCATTTCAAATACATCATTGTCTCAAACTTTCAAACATGTTAAATGAAGTCGACTGGATCGAACTTAGTTTGAGTAAAAATGTCAATGTAGTTGCTAATCAATTTTATAAAATCTATCCACCTTAGTTCAATAAAGAAATAATATTGGATATTCAAAAAAAAGAAAATAACAGGAAACATTATAAAAAATTTAAGACACGATATTATTATCAAAACTATCTCTACTTAAGGTCAAAAATTAAGCGAGATATTAGAGCAGCACACGCAGATTATATTCAAAGGACAGAGCGCAGTATACAGGGTGATTCAACGAATTTCTGGCGCTACATAAAAAATGAGCGCTTAAATTTAAACGGCTTGCCGTTAATAATGTTTTACGAAGGCGCAGAAATAACAAATAATCGTAATATAGCTAACAAATTTGCTGCTTTCTTGAAAAGTGTGTATTCCACACAAAATGAGCGCTCAAAGCAAACTGCCCTAATATTTCTGCTTAAACTTATTCATTGCAAAATTAGTTCCCCTTACCTGTTAAGTAATGTATGTATCAATGTCAACCCTTATGTAACTAACAGAAATAATATATTTTATCTAAAAACATCACGAAACAACCTTGGTTTAAACTCGCCCCTCTACAAAATGTGTGAATTGGCAAACAGTGTTAAAAATACTGTAGATTTATTACATTTTACTCCCATTAATTTATTTAGATTTTAAGTAATGTCAGCTATAAGTTATTCCTTTTTGATCTCTTTCTTTGTTGAAAGAGTGGCATTTCTTCTCAGAGTTTCTTTTTTTTACTTTAGGTTTCATTCTTAGTTGTAAGGCCTCACTTTTTTTCTGCGTGTGCTAGGATATTGCGTATTTAATTAATTAGGCACTTTTTGTGATCTGTAATTGGACTTTTGTCTGTTGATTGCAAATAAATAAATACTAATTTTTAAGTAACATTCGTGGCATATCGGACAAAGCGTTTTTGTTTCTCACCTCATTACGACCAGGCCTCCAATGAATGTCTAATGGAGAATCCAGACACCTACAGACCTGTTTCATCCTTATTAGGAATCATCAGGGAGTCATAGGATTGTACCTGGCAGTTGAAGCTACACAGGCACCATGCACACCTCTCGAATTTAAAACAAAAAGTTTGCAATCCGCGAGGATCTAGTACCTGTGTGCGCCACCTGTCGAATAAGCTGAGAAACAAAAACATCAAAATTGAAAAGTGCAGAATAACGTAAATACATAATCCTGTACCTCTTAGCAGGTTATAAAGAAGAAACCTGTAAAAATATAAGGTCACTGTAAAATGACTCTTAGAAAGAGGTAACGTTCGCAGCAGCACTGCCCCCAATTGGAGCTTCAAACTACGTGGCCCTAATTTTAAGACATCAGCAAGCAATCGCTCCGGAGGAGACTTGTTGCACAGAACGAAAAAGCCAAAATATTTAAAAAACAACAAAGTGAATCTCGTGTCCGCAAATAAAAATTAAAGTAACATTCGTGGCATATCGGACCAAGCGTTTTTTGTTTCTCACCTAATTTTTTTTGTCAATTGTTTTAGCTTCAAAATAAACTACATATTTCTCTATTTACCAAGCGGAATAAAGAAAATTCTACACAAGAACATTATTGGCGGCCCATTTGGGGGCCCTTCCTGAAGACCCAGGGACGACTAACATTTTTTTCATGAGGAGGTACCACTTGTGGAACCTTTTTAAAAAGATTGTTAAAAAAGAAATTCGATTAAATAAATTTTTTTGACATCCATGTGTCAAAAATTTTAAAAAGCCTATTTTTTGTCAATTGTTGTAGCTTTAAAATAAACTATTTTTATTTACTAAGTATAATAAAGAAACTACCACACAAGGGTATTATTGGCAAAAAATTTATTTGATCTTTTTTAACAAGCTTTCCAAAAACTTGCCACAAATGGCACCTCCTCATGAAAATGTTAGCTGACCCCGGGCCTTTAGTGAGGGCATTCAAATAGGCCGCCAATAATGTTCTTGTGTGGTATTTTCTTTATTCCGCTTAGTAAATAGAGAAATATGTAGTTTGAAGCTAAAACAATTGACAAAAAAATATGGGTTTTTAAATTTTTGACACATTGGTTGACAGATGTTAAAAAAAACTAATGCGTTAATTTTTTTTTAACAAGCTTTCCAAAAGGATGCCACAAGTGGTACCTTCTTATTTAAAAAAATACTAGGTAGGCAATGGCCCTCCAGTTGGGAGCCCCAATTTTTTTTTATCAAGTCAGTCCGTAAGAATTCATTAAAGATTCGCTATTAGCTTTTTTTTAAAACCTCTTCTCTAAAGCCGCTAGAAGCACAGTTCCATTTAAAGAATCCACCCTGTATAATAATGTTCACGTTGTCAATTTAATATTAATGTTTTCTTAGTTTTCATGGACAAATAGACCAATAAACTTTGACAATTTATATATTTTTTAATGCTAGCTGGTAGAAAAAGAACACAGCTATCTTTTGCATTTGGTCTTTTATTTTTTTATCGCCAAATTCTTGGTAAAATCTTGGAGCAAAAAAAGGCCAAGAAAATTTACCATTTGTACAGAATTTCATACTACATTTTTTTTGTGAGAAAAGTGTAGATGCTACAGTTTTTTGGAAAATTTGATTAATGAATGTCTCATAAAATTTTAAAACGCCAATTTTTTCAAATTTTGAAATATTTAAAAAAATTTCTCTAAAAAACTAAACGTTGAAATTGAATACTATAATGTATTCTATTTTTTATTTTTTTAAAATGTATTTTTTTTTTAATTTTTAGAAATTGAGAAAATTACTCTCTAAGATGTATATGGAAGATTTTGATTTTTACCATAAATAATAGTGTGGATGGCCAAACACAAAAACACATAATTTAAGAAATATTAGAACCGACTACGTAGCATCAGTCGGAGCACATCTAATTTGCATACGATTGTTTATGAGTATTCCAATTTAATAACACGGCAATATCTTAGAAATACTTAGCAATTGATCCTAGGATTGGAAAGTTCCAGTATAAAAAAAAACCAAGATATTTTGAACAGGTTTAAAAAGTTTTGGGAAATGGTTATAACCTTTCAAATATTTCTATTTATACGAAATTTGTTGAAATGATCTCTGTGTTTCGGACTCCATTGTTTATATTATACTTCTCTCAAAAGACCCGACGCAATCAATCGTTTATAGAACTTTAAAAAAGTATTCCACTGGTGGCCAATATTTACATAGAGTTGTTCGAATCACACGCGGTTGATACCGCAATATATAAACCTAAGCTCTGGCTCAGATATGTTGATGATACTTTTATTGTCTGGACCGGGAATGACCAACAACTTTCAGAATTTCTTCATCAGCTAAATAACATAAGACCCACCATTAAATTCACAATGGAGTTGGAGCAAAATTGTCAAATTCCTTTTCTTGATGTACTTGTCAAACGAGTAGAAAGCGACAACAGAGTATCGTAAATCCACTCACACAGGACAATATTTAAATCAAGGTTCAAATCATTTTGCTACAACCAAACGAGGCATAATAAGAACTTTGTATAATAGAGCCATTCAAATTTGTAACAATTCTCATGACTTGGAAATCGAAATAAGAAACATTAAGAAGGATCTGCAGCAGAATAGTTACAGCCTTAAACTTGTAACAGATACTATTTCTAAATTTCAGCAAACAGAACAGATATTATAAGACCAAAACCAGGCAAATGCATTCCTTACAATTCCATACATTAAAGGAGTATCAGAGAAAATTCGAAGAGTAGCGAACAACTTTAATATTAAAACAGCTTTTAAATCTAATAATACAATTCGAAGTCTTCTTAGTAAAACAAAACCGGAGAACAAACAAAATAAGGAATGCATTTACCAAGTTCCTTGTGAGTGTGGTAAATCATACATAGGTGAAACAAAAAGACCACTATCTGTTAGGCTTAAAGAACATCAGACGAATACCCAAAGAGGTGAAATAACGAAATCAGGAATCGCCGAACACGCATGGTCAAAACAACACGGAATGTAGTGGACAAAAGCAAAGGTTTTGCATAAGGAGTCACACTGGAAGAAACGCAAATTCCTTGTAGCTGCCTTTATTGGGCAGAATCAGGGTATTTTCAGTAAACCAAGTGTTGAAATTTCAAATATTTGGAAGCCCCTCCTTGGGCGGAGCCAACTTCTTAAACTTCACGGTTGAGTGATTTTTCATAGTATATAAGTACGTAGCCTTAGGAATAGGTGATAGTTTGACCCTGAGGACGATCAGAGATTGTACTGATCGAAACGTCGTCTATAAATAAAATATAGACAATGGAAGTCCGAAACACAGAGATCGTTTCAAACTCATCATTGTCTCAAACTTTCAAACAAGAAATTTGTTGTGTCCTTTTAAGAAACAAAAGAAATATCTTCTGCATGCCATGCAAATGAAAAAGTTCTACAAAAAATAAATTTTTGTAGCACGTTTAGAAGTGTTGACCATGGTTTAAAATTTTTTATAAAAATAAGTTATTTTTAACAGATTTGTTTGAAGAAATCTACGAGCTCAGCAACCTAATGATGCACGCTGTTTCTGATAACAATACTGACTACGTGGAGACTGCTCGAGAGGATCCTGGAATAAGTCAGATTCAGACTGATATATTCAACAAAATTGTGAGTTATCTTATATACAAACAAATTCCCACCCTGTATGAAATTATTGCAAAACAACATTTAGGATTTTTTTATGGAAAACTTATTATTAGAGTAACACTCGTGGCATATCGGACAAAGCGTTTTTGTTTCTCACTTCATTACTAGAGGCCCTCTATACATTTAACAAATGTTGTTTTACCAAAGGTGGGCAACTCATATTGCCCACTCTTTCTACTTTTTTTCATATTTGCATGTAAAACGGATTTTATGAAACGGAGTGATGTTTTGTTGTCTCTTTTTATAATTTCCCCAGGCAGTTTTTGAAATATTTATATTTTTTGGTTAGTAAAATATGTCAAGTTTTGGCAAAAAAAAAGCAAAAACAAACAGTGAATACACACGGTAGATATTATAAATGTAAATAATAGGTAAAATATAAAGACTCCTATGATCCATATTTACTCTGTTTCTTACAATAAAACATGAAAACATAATGTGTTATTTATTAACGAAGTACATGCTAAATGCGTATGTTTGTAACTACTGGTTGTAGCTCACTTATCTTGCAAATTTGGCTATTTTTATTAATTTTCCAGCTTGGTAAATGCATGTTTTCTTTTCACTTTTCCTGTTGGACAACGGAACAAAATTCGTCGAGGCACGCCAAATTTCATTTTTAAACCTGACGTAACTATATATATAATATATAACTATAACTATTCGTTACTCGAGTACTCTTTACTCACCCGGATCCGAAGTAATGAATACTGAACGGAACAATAAAACGATTACTCGAGTACACGTTTTAATACCTGGAGAAAGACCGAACCGATCCGATAACTTTACGCTTGATCACCGAATACCAAACCAACACCAACTACCCGTGGCTGACCGTCGCGTCGCGTACTTATGTGTTTGGATCGGCGCGGGGCGGTGAAAAATGCATGAATATTGAATACGAATTCGGTGGATCCCCGACATATAAATCGTTGCTATTTTAAGCGCCTGGTAAAAAATATAAATTCATGTTTTTTGTGTTTTAAATCCGACTTGTTCTAAAAAAAATTGATTAAGGCTCATAAAAACCTGAAAGTTTACTATATAGTATATATTTATTATAAAAAAAGGTTCCAAAAATTATTTTATATAAACATTTAACAAGAAATTCCGTTTAATCGATAGTATATCAAAACCTCGAAAATTAAGACCACAACCAATGCAATAGGTATTAAAAGTATTAACACCCAATACGGATACCTAATTTCAAGTTTCAATGCAAAACTCGCAAATAAAATACCTATACTAAAGTTTTTAAACGAACGGGTACTCGAATAACGGATCCGAAGTAACGAGTATCGAGTCCAAAAGTAACGAATTGGTACGACTACTCAAAAGTAACCGAATCTTCTAGCTCTAGAATACAGACACCTACAGACCTATTTCATACTTATTAGTAATCATCAGAGAGTCATAGTATTGTAACTGGCAGTTGAAGCTATACAGGCACCATGCACACCTCTCGAATTTAAAACAAAAAGTTTGGCGGTGTGTGCGCTACCTGTCGAATAAACTGAGAAACAAAAACATCAAACAGAATCCTGCACCTTGCAGCAGGTTACAAGAAAAAAACCTGTAAAAGTATGACATGTAACATGACTCTTAAAAATAGGTAACATTCGCAGCAGCAACGCCTCCAATTGGCGCTTCATACTCCGTGGCCCTAATTTTAAGGCATCAGCAAGCAATCGCTCCGGTGGAGGCTTGTTGCGCAGAACAAAAAACCCAAAATATTTAAAAAGCAACAAAGTGAATCTCGTGTCCGCAAATAAAAATTAAAGTAACACTCGTGGCATATCGGACAAAGCGTTTTTGTTTTTCACTTCATTACGACCAGGCCTCCAATGTCTAATGGAGAATCCAGACACCTGCAGACCTGTTTCTACCTTATTAGGAATCATCAGGGAGTCATACCATTGTACCTGGCAGTTGAAGCTACCCAGGCACCATGCACACCTCTCGAATTTAAAACAAAAAGTTTGTAATCCGCGGAGACGTAGTACCTGTGTGCGCCACCTGTTGAATATACTGAGAAACAAAAACATCAAAATTGAAAAGTGAAGAAGACCGTAAATACAGAATCCTGCAACGTTTAGCAAGTTATAAGAAAGAAACCTGTAAAAGTATAAGGTCACTGTAACATGACTCTTAAAAAGAGGTAACGTTCGCAGCAACATCGCCCCCAATTGGAGCTTCATACTACGTGGTCCTAATTTTAAGGCATCAGCAAGCAATGACAAAAAGCAACAAAGTGAATCTCGCTTTGTCTGATATGCCACGAGTGTTAATTTAATTTTTATTTGCGGACACGAGATTCACTTTGTTGCTTGTTAAATATTTTGGTTTTTTAATTCTGCGCAACAAGCCTCCTCCGGAGCGATTGATTGCTGATGCCTTAAAATTAGAGCCACGTAGTATGAAGCTCCAATTGGGGACGGTGCTGCTGCGAACGTTACCTCTTTTTAAGAGTCATGTTACAGTGATCTTATTTTTTACAGGTTTCTTTCTTATAACCTGCTGAAAGGTGCAGGATTCTGTATTTACGGTATTCTGCACTTTTCAATTTTGATGATTTTGTTTCTCAGTTTATTCGAAAGGTAGCGCACACAGGTACTACGTCTCCGCGGATTACAAACTTTTTGTTTTAAATTCGAGAGATGTGCGTGGTGCCTGTGTAGCCATAGAGAAAGTAATAGCTACGCGAGAGTGACCGATTCTGTGTTATACTTGGGGAACATTGTTTGTCGGCGACACTAGCGCAGCCGGTGGCTACAGGAAGGAACTACTTGTACAGCCAGACGCATAATAACATACTTATATTCTTTTGGTTAATTTTTTAGAGACACTTACTTATTTAATAATAAAAAGATATAAAAAAAACTTAACTGGCGCAGTTTTTCCATATTTTTTAGTATTAAAAAAGCAATGCATTTGCAAAAGGTTTTAGCTCTATACAAACCTTAACCAACTTTGTACTGTTCCATGCATCTAAAAAACTTTCTTTAGCTTACAAAAAGTTTTTTGGACCCTTTAAAAATCTAAAATTGGAGGCGGTGGTTATAACTATGTTGAGGAATATTATCAAATATTAAAGATAACAACATTTTATTATGTTATTTTCTTTTATTAATTGTGAAAAAATCCCAGTACCAAAGTCTTACAGATTTTATAAATGTTTTAACCTATATCTCTTTTTTTTGTTGTATTTTAACGTATTATCTTCTTGCTTAACTCTATATAAATCATCACAATATTTTCTTTAGGGATTTGGTTCGCAAAAATCTGAACCCCAATTTTCGGCACTCTTCAAATAGTCCCATGCTCTCTAGCTTTAATGGTAGTGATCCAGCCTGATTTGAAGGGCATTTTAGACTTTACAATAAGTAGTTAATCCACTATATAGCTAATCCCATAAACTCGCGCGATTTCCAAACAAAACTGATTATAATAACTCACTTTTGAAAATCTAAAAAAACCGCTTGCCAAGCTTGACAGACTTTGACAAGCGGTGGCAAAAACCGGAAGGTACTAAGTTAAAATTCTGTGAAATATATTTCGACATTCAAAAATTTTTTGTCTTTCTTTCTTGATCATATAGAAAAAGACGGATGGGGCAAGGTAGGTGTTTACTTAATACAAGCATTACTTTCACTCTCCGCCACAATGCGCTATACGCTACAGGAACGTAGTTCCTGCGCGGCCCTATATTTCTGTTAGTCTCCGTAAGTTATTATGTTGTCTCTGTGTGTAGCTTCAACTGCCAGGTACAATCCTATGATTCCTTGATGATTCCTAATAAGGATGAAACAGGTCTGTAGGTGTCTGAATTCTCCATTTGACATTGAAGGCCTGGTCGTAATGAAGTAAGAAACAAAACGCCACGAGTGTTACTTTAATTTTTATTTCCGGAAACGAGATTCACTATGTTGCTTTTTAAACTTATTATTTATTTTCCGTGATAGCATTTTCGAGAAACTAAATTCATCGTAATGTATTATTATTAGGTATCCGGCGTAGAAAAGGCCGCCGAGTTTCTCAAAGATTTTGAAGAATACTTTATTCTTTGGGAAGAAGATAGGGCAGAATTTTTGCGCCAGTTTTTGCTATATGGCAGATTGTTGACCCTTGAAGAATTGGATAAAATTCGGGAAGAAGGCGAAGGTATGTATGTCTTAATAATTGAGTTATAATTTCGTCGTCAGTAGGCAGGTCAAATCGGCCATAGCAAGCAATGCCATTTGGTACAAAAGAGTACATTGTGATTTAGAACATTTTGTTTCGAGGATGTCAGAGAGAAGCTTTTTGGTATGGCTATTATTGCTATGCCCATAACCGCTTATTTAGAAACTACTTTTACAAGCTAACGAAGTTTTAGGAATCAAGTCAAGTATTTGAGTTAATTTATATAGGAAAATGATGAGTGTGGTTAAATTTTATAGATTTTTAGGTAGCGAGTTGAAAACGCTATAAACGGAGGTACACTCCTGGCGAAAAAAAAGTAGGACACGGAATTTAAATATGGGTAAATATAATACCCTATATTAATGAAAATTTACATTGTTAGTCATTTGTTAGTTATTATTATTAATAACCTCTCGTTATTAACCTTGATACATTGGACACTTTTGTTTGTCATAATAGTAAATAAATCAAAGGAGATTTTTGAGAGTAATTTATTAAAAATTCCTTAAAGTCCAATGTTAGGATCTAATAGAGTTGCAAAATTTAACTTATAACTTGAGTTACAAAAAATAACTGGTCTATAAGAAGAGCGTCGAACCATTTTGGAGTTAATAAAAATACATTACCACTCTGGGCAAAGTGCTGTAACAAAAACAATATCACAGAGAAAAAACAAGAATACAGTAAACGGCGATAAAAAAACTGAAATAAATAAAAATCATAATTTTAATACTTAATGGGCTCGCCGTTCTTGTCTAAAACAAGCTGCAGACGAGTCGGCGTTGAAAAACTTAAATTTTGAAAATATTGCTCTTTTTCTGAGGTGATATCTACGGCTCTTTCAATGGCTTCATTCAACTTGTCTGAATTTCTTGGGAACAAATTTTGCTAATAAATTGTCTTCACAATCTGTCCCCAAAAATTTTCCATGGGATTTAAATCCGGGCTGTTGGACGGCCAAGGTAGAGTTTCAATATTGTTCTCTCGAAACCAAGTGTTCACTACATTCGCCGTGTGCACAGGGCAGTTATCTTGTTGGTAGATGAACTCATTATTTTCATGCAAGGCCGAAACAGATGGATACATAATATTACGAAGAATTTCGATGTATCGTTCAGTGGTAAATCTACCTTCTATTCTCCAGCAAACATCCATACCTCTCGCACTAAACCATCCCCACATGTTGACGGAAAAATGTCCTGCTCTCTTGATGTTGTGTGTGTATTCTGGATCATACCTTGAATTTGGTGGACGATAAACCAAAATTCTCCGACTATCTGACGATGACTGGAAAATTTTTTCGTCCGTAAAGACTAATTTCTCCCAAAAATCATTCCCTTCTAAAAGATGATTGCTCTTCCGTTAAGAGACTTTTTTGCTGCAACTCTACACGATAGATTTGAATTTTGTATCCTACTATAAACAGTTCGCCGGGACCCTAGAAACATACTTGCAGCGGCAGCATGGGAGCATGTGGTAAAAGAATTCTGCCTTAAATGATCAAGGAGTCGTCCGTCTTGCTCCATTGAACTAATTTTGTTTCGTCCTGATCCTTCCTTTCTCTTTGTGGTATTGTTTTCGGTCCAGCGCTTGGTCCAGCGTAGTACTGTATTTTTATTAACTCCAAAATGGTTCGCCGCTCTTCTTAAAGACCAGTTATCTTCCGTAAGTCGAGTTATAATTTGAATTTTGGTAAATTCTGAAACTTGAAGCATTTTTTATTTAGTTTGAAGTATACTGCAAGAAAGCGTCAGATAATTGTCAAATATTTCAAAATGTTGACGAATGGTGGCCAACCCAATAAATATCTGAACGTATAGGGTGACAAACTAAAAAAAGCAAATATATATTTTACATGTCCTATTTTTTTTCGCCAGATCTGTACTTACGGTTACAGTTAGAGGTTCTTTTGGGGAAATATTGAGTTTTATTTAGTTAGGAATTTGTAAGGTTGTCCGAAAGCTACGCTAATCTTTTTGTTCTGGAGTTATCGGGAAATTTCAACGTTCTTCTAGATTTATTGTTACATTAGACACTTTAAGTTGGTCATAGGACGTACACGCAAACGTGGAATATAGCGCAATATTCTGTCTTCCTTTTATCTGTACAAAAGCCAAGACTGCTGCTCGAATACAGATATCAAAGTCCAATCTCTGCGGTCTATCGTTGAGATTTTTTGTCAAGGTCACGTCATTTGCATGTATAAGGTTCATACATGACGCTAACCTACGTAGCATAGCATTTGCGGCATGTTGCTAACGTGAAGATGTCATCAAATACGCAGCGAGTTTTTCCGACGGGAGCCAAAAATCAATAGACGAGCGGCCGAACCAAAGAAATCAAAATAGAAATATGTACACTTCCGGCCATATAAAATCCGTAGAGCAGAAGTTAGCTGCAGGTCTGTTGAATTTAAGTTTTGCTAATGGCGTTGCTTATTGTAACTGAGTTTGACGTTTTCGAATTACAGGTTAGATCTTTTGACATTGTAAACACAAAAATAGAGAGACTGGCCACACACACACACACACACACATTGGAAGACTATAAATAAATTATGAATAAAACAATTTTTTTAAATTATTCAACATTTTATTATAAAAACTTATTCTTAAAGCTCATTATGGACGAAACAAGACCACAATTGTGCGAATAAGAAGAAAGTATTAAGAAGAAGGATATGTTTGGCGAAAGGAAAGCAGTAACTTAATCATAGTCAGCGTACCGCTGCAGGATCGATAAATTTGAGTAATCTAAGTGACAACGAAAAATGTTCAAAATCAAAAAGAAATTATTAAAAAAACAAGAAAACGTTTCTTCAGTAGCGCGTCATTGCCCCGTCAGCCTCGATAATGTTTGTCAGTCTTCGTGGCATGGAATCTGCTAAATTTTGAAATAAATTTGGATTTGAAACGTCGTAGCCTCTGACTATGAGCTCCATTAAGTGGTTCGAATTTCTGGGAACAATATTCATTCGTGAAAACTTTTTTGCTATAAGGCCCACACATTTTCCATGGAATTGGCGTCAGAAGTTTCTCTCTTTAGAAATACGTGCGGTATGGATTAGACAGTTATCCTGTTGATACACAAAACCTTCTGGATGAAGAATGGTTGCTTCTGGAAGCATAATATTTCTCATCATATTAACATAAACCTCAGCCGTAAATCTTCTAGGGATTCTAAAAAGAGCCCCATGTCCTCTCGCGGATATCCAACTTCACACAATCACGGAAAAACTTCCAGCCCGGTCTTTATTTCCAGCAATATATTTTTCGAGATAGCGTGTTCGTGGCGGGCGATATACCAAAATTTGTTTGCTGTCATTATGGGACTTAAAAATTCTTTCATCCGTGAAGATCACAAAATTCTTCTTCTTGTAATGAATAGTTTAGGGTAAAAAACAACCTGTCTTGCCTCTTTTTCGCCCTAAATTATATTTTCTTGGCAGCAACGCGACATCTAAGCCTAGAACGGCTTATCCGTCTGCGCGTCGTTCTTATGGATCCAGGAAAATGTGCCTCAATTTGCGCCTCTGAGGCCATCGCAAATGGGTGGTCTTCAAGAAAGTGTTGCTTCTTTTTGATACTTTCTTCTTATTCTTACAATTGTAGCCTTATTTCGTCCATAATGGGCCGCTATTCTTCGAACCGACCAACTATCGTCTAATTTTGCCAAAATTTTGGATTTTTCGAATTCGTTTATTTGGGGCATTTTTAAATATAAGCGTATGAAAACCACAAAATCTGACGGTGACATTTTTTGTCAATTTGAAGTATCTAAAAGGTTACTGACTTGCGAGGCCCATAACACACTATATAAAATCGGCGTACGCATTTTATGTGGCCGGAAGTATACATGGTAATAAAATGTAAAAGACAGAAACAGCCGAGCCGGAAAATTTCACGTATACCGCTGGGCACCTCGTACGTGTCATGATCAACCTAAAGTGTCTATTGTTAAATTTGGTAGATGCATGGAAACTGCCTTCTACTATTTTCGCGATTGTTCTACCGCGTTCGATGGGGTTATATAAACACGCGCGCGAACTGTGAGAATCAGTTGGTTAGTTTAAGCTAAAAGACAGGTTATCAAGAAGTTTCCAATCGCAAATAAAAAGTTCACTGAAAAATTGAGTTTTATCTGCGAGTTGAATAAGGACCCTATTTCAGTCAAGTTCATAAGTCTCACTTATCTTAACGAACCCATAGACGGAGTGTATATAGCACTACTTCTATGTTTTTTCTTTAGCTTTTCGGAAAACAATTACAATTGACGAGAAGAAGAAGATCGTCAATTAGCCAAGAAAATTAATTTCGGCCATTCAAAATCTTTGATTTGTGCTTTGTAGGTTGCTAGCCCTACTAAATTTTCTGGCCTTCGAGTAATTGGCGCACAAAAATTTTTGAAATATATTTTGTATAATTTATCAGCAGTACTTTACCTCAAGAAACACACAACGACCGTGTGACGTCACAATTTCTACCAAAATTTTTTTAAGGGCCCCAAATTTAAAGCAAAAATGTGAATAATATCAAAAACAAACCTATTTTTTTTTTGCTTTATTTTATCATATAAAAACGGTTTTTGGTCTTTTGAAATTCTTTATCATATAACAAATAATTAAAAATGTTTATAGGTGCTGTAAAAGAAGTGCACCCCACCATAGTGCAATTTAAAGAACAGATCGATTACTATGAAGAGCTGTATAAAAAAGTTGAGCAAATTGCTTCGGAAAAAGTTCTCGGTAAGATTTTGTAGATATTTTTATACAGAATAATAATCTAATATGTACAGGGTGTCCAAAATTTGATGGTTTTGGGTGGTTTCGGGTAGTTCTAGAGGAGAAAATTCGACCCCCCTTTGCGAGGCTCAAATTTCAAAACAAGATTTTTGGTAAAAACCGCATTTCAACATGTCCCCCCGTCTTGGAGCTACGGGAGCTTTTTGAAAAATCTGCATTTTGGGATAGGCCCTATAACTTTTTTATTTATGAAAAAATCTTCGCGGCCCAAATAACATTTTACTATTTATAAGAGTTGCAAAAAGATTGTCACTACTTAAAAAGGTAGTTACAACCTTTATAAAACATTAAATGTTACTTGGGTGTGTTAATTGCATTTTTGTAGAGTTTTTAAACTAGAATTTAATTGCTAAATCAGATTTCATGCATCACTTTTAGTTTTTGAGATATAACACAAAGTTGGTATTTTTCTTATGGATCACCCCAAATTTTTTACATATTTTGAATGCTTTTTTAATTTCCTTTAAAACGATGTGCCTCTTACGAAACTCGGATAAACAGTTGTCATGTTATTAAATATTTTCCATAAATCATATGGTAGGCTGTGATAAAAGCGACACGCCAAAATATTAAAAAAATCTAGAGTGCCATGGTTGTCAATCTGAGATGATAAAATTTTTTTAAGAAGAAATAAAGAATCCAGAGAACATCAACAGCAGAACATGCAATCCTCCGAACCAACACTTAATTGATTTTTTGAACAACAACACGCTACCGCCCGAATTGCTCTCATTCAAGTTTAAACAAGTAACAGAAAACGATGTTTACAAAACGATTATCTCAATTAAATCAAAAGCCATAGGAGTAGATGGTATAAGTATTAAAATGCTGTTTCGGTGCCCTTTCATACTGCCAGTGGTTAAGCATATTTTCAATTTTTGTCTTTTGTTTAATGTATACCCGAATGTGTGGAAAAAATCAAATGTGATCCCTTTACCAAAAAATAGTAACCCCAAAAATTATGAGGACTTAAGACCGGTCAGCATACTTTATGCGATTTCTAAAACTTGTGAAAAGCTTATGGAGATGCAAATTAGAGTTTTTGTTAACGAACGCACTTTACTTCCTGAACAACAATCGGGATTCCGCAAAAATCACAGCTGCACCAGTGAATTAGCACATGTAACTGATGATCTAATAAAAAGTGTTGACGAAAATAAAATGGCAATTTTGGTGCTTTTGGATTATTCGAAAGCTTTTGATAGGAACAATCATTCGCTGCTACTAGCGTTGTGTAATTTTTTAGGATTTTCAAGCAATGCTATTGATTCTGTCAAAAGCTATTTGTTCAGGCGTACCCAGGCTGTCAAACTAGATAAGTCAAACTGTTCCAACTATCAGTGTGTTCCTTGCGGAGTCCCACAAGGATCGGTTTTGGGCCCTCCATTTTTCACACTGTATACATCCCAGTTCTACAAAACTCTAAAACATTGCCTTGCTCACTTTTATGCTGACGACTCGGAGTATTATTTCATTTTTCCCGAAAAAGAACTGGATCGAGTATGTCAAAAAATAAATGAGGACATGGAAAATATTGTCAAAGCCTCAAAAAGCTATTGCCTTAATATAAATGCCCAAAAATCAAAAGTTATGCTCTTTGGTAGAAAAATGTCACAAAAAAGACGTAATGATCGTGTTAATATTCATATTGATGGGCAAAGAATCGAGATCACCGAGACTACTAAAAATTTGGGACTAATTTTGATTTCATTCTTGAACTTTGAAAGATATGTTACGAGTGTAATTAAAAGAGGTTACTGCAATTTAAAATTAGTATACAGCAATAGAAAAGTCTTAAATCAATACGCGAAAAAGATCTTATGTGAATCCATTGTCCTATCGCATCTCAATTACTGCGACGTATACTTAAGACATTGTGATAAAAAAAATACTCCAACTCTTACAGAACTCTTGCATACGATTGGTTACTGGACTAAACCGGCGAGACCATGTCTCAGAATCTCGAAAGCGCCTTGGATGGCTGAGTATGGAGCAGCGCAGATTTTAGCATGGTGCTGTATTTTACAATAAAATAATTTAGAGGAAAAAACCTATCTACGTTTATAGAAAAATAGTTTATAGACGAAAGATTCATTCAAGAAATACTCGTTTCAAAAATAAGATTTCTATACCGAAGCACAAGACCAACATTTATCAAGGTTCGTTTTTATACTTTGTTGCGGATATATACAATAAAATTCCAGATAAATTAAAAAAATTAAGCATATCTTCATTTAAAAAGAATCTCAAAAATTATTTATTAGGTAATAATATTCAACTGTAAAAAAATCTATAAAAAACATGAACATATATATTATAACAGTATATTTAGGCAATAGGTAAAATATAAAAATTAACGTTAGCATAGTTAGATTCAAGATTTAGTATAATTTAATTAAGAATTCCTTAGTTAACTGAATTCAAGGCCTACTATTAAATCAATAATAAATCATTATACCTATATTTTATGCTCAAATTGTCAACCATTAATTTTGTAAGAGTCACATCGTTTTGAAGGAAATTAAAAAAGTATTCAAACAATAAAAAAAATTGGGGTATTCCATAAGAAAAATACAAACTTTGTGTTATATCTTAAAAACTAAAAATGACTCATGAAATCTGATACAAAAATGCAATTAACAGTACAAAGATTTTTTCGTAAATAAAAAAGTTATGGGGCCAATCTCAAAATGCAGACTTTTCAAAAAGCCCCCGTAGCTCGAAGACGTAGATTTGACATATTGAGATGCGGTTTTTACCAAAAATATTGTCTTGAAATTTAAGCTTCGTAAAGAAGAGTCGAATTTTCTCCTCTACAATTACCCGAAACGAAAATGAAACCTCTCTGTCCTCGTTTGTTTATGACTCTAAAAACCTATAAATGAAATTGACATTTTTTGGTTTAAAACAATAGATCGGGCCTTGGACTTGGGATTGGATTTCAAGCGGTATGATTTGTAAAACTGGTTGCACTTATTCGCATCTGTATCGAAATGCGCATGTTCAAATAAAAACAAAGAAAATAATTTTAAAATTAGGTTTGGCGAAAAATCTACTGCGCATGCCTGACGAAGTCGACTGGCGCCTAGAAGAGACTTTGCATCTGCATTTTTTCCAGGCTAACTTGATTGGAAGAGTTATTATGTGTACGGCTTTTTTGCATGAAACTTATCGATCCGGTACACACATCGTATCGCGATCCGTAACGTATCCAAAACAAATTAACCTATTCTTTGGTCCCAATTTGTGATCCATGGTCTCATTCAAAATATTGGGTCACTTGAATCGAGTAGACACGTTACGTATATATTTAGGCTGTGCTTTATAGTTTTTTTTGAGAGGTCACTTATTTTCTTCCGATACGTATACATCTCTCCACATAAAACTGATACAAGAGAAGTTAGAAGCCTGTTTAATTTTTAAAATTTTTATAGTACGGCATTGTCTTCCTATAAGTGACAATGTCACAGACTTCTGACAACATCATGTTTTGCATGTCAGTGTCCTCCAAATTTTAAAAAATGCCGCCGCATCTTCCTGAATTTGATAAAGCTTAAATCTTAGCAAAACTAGAGGGTGGTTGGTCTATTCGGGAAGTAGCTGTTATAAAAAACCGATTTCAAGAGGAGGAACCTATCCATCGAAAGGAAGGCACCGGTTTGACGAAAGTTACTAGCCTAGAGGAAGACCAAGAAGCAATCAATTTTCAAATCAAATCAAAATCAAAAAGTAAAAATTGAATCAAATTTTCCAGGATCCATAACAACATTAGGGAGGAGGATTAAACGTTCGAGGTACAAAGAATTTTGGCAGCAGGTGGTTTTCACAGATATGAGAAGATCTTTAAGTCCAACAGCGATAAAAAACAAATTCTGGTTTATCAACCGCCAGGAACCCGATACGAAAAACGATATATTGCTGGAAACGACGACCGGGCGGGAAGATTTTTGGAGCTGGATATCGGCTAATGGGCGATTTACAGCCGAAGTTTACGTTATATGCTGGAAAATTTAATTCTTCCGTAGGTGAGAGTCCCTTATCGAGATCATTTTGTATTTCAACAAGATAACCCTACACTGTCATAGGGCCAGAATTGCGCAGCGATGGTTCCAGGATAATAATATCGAAGTTTTTGCCTTAACCTGCAAAAACTCCTGATGCGAATTCAATAGAGAACGTTTGGAGACTTATCGCAAAGAAATTAGCAAGTTTTAATATCATTCCCAGGAATTCAGAACATCTAGTGGAACTCATAGTAAGGGCATATAGGGAAGTTATTGCTGAAAATTCAATGCCTAGAATTCTTCAAAACATCATTGCAGCCAACAGTGCAATGACGGGCTATTAAAAATAAGTATTTTTTTATATGTTTTTAATTTTGTTATTTTTTTTTAATTTTATTTTTTTCTTAAACTTGATCTGACCTTTTAATTGTTTTGGGCTAGTTACATCGACAAACCGGTGCCTTCCTTTCGAGAGACAGTTCCTTCTTCTTGAAATTGATTTGTTATGGTTACTATAGTCGAACAGACCAATTACTGTGTAGCTTTTGTTTAGTTAATAAAACATTTTTGCTTTTTTGAAATGTGGTTTTTATTTTTAGTGGCCTTATATTTTTAATTAGTAAAAAATAAACAAGCGGTTTCCTTATAAAAAGTTTATATATGCCAAAAATATAACCTAATATGACAAAGTCAGTGTTGCACATGGGAAAATATAAAAAATCGTATTTGCATATGGATAGTGATACGTTTTTTATTCGCATATAAAAAAATCTAACCAACACCAACGTCGTACGCTTTAGGAAACTTATGCCAACGAAAATAAATTCATAAAATTCCATAAAAAGTCTAGGCTATACAATTAAAAAGAATAATCTGTTTGAATACTACACCGATAGAGCCTTGCAAAGAAGTTGACAGAATTAACGTGTAAATAGCAGTGATCTTTTAGTTTTCGTTAACCGCTCGGAAACATAGCAGGAGCAAAACGATTATACCGAGGATTATACCATGTTATTGGAACTAGATAGATACTACAAATCCTTAATGCAAAATTGCACTGGTGCGAATTAGGCAACAGCAAAGTTTTGGCTACTTTACCCTAAAAAGTTTTTTTCGAGACCTAGGTGTGCTTCATGATATCATTGACCAACGGTTCCTATTTTTTTCATTGCAACCAAGATTTTCATAAAATTATTCTAGCAATTTTTTATTTTTTTGCCGAATCAGCTAAAATTTTTTTTAAGGCCACCGATTCAAATGTTTGACTATTTCGAATTAGTGGCCTTAGAAGGAAATTTTAGCCTATTCGTCAAAAAACCAAAAAAGTGCTCCGAGCCGTGTCTTAGTTTTTACAAAATGCACTTTTCATTCAAAGTTCGGTCAATTCTGATATTTGACAGTATGGATATTTTAAACGTTACTTCGACATTTCCTGAACTAAGGTCACTAAAAGAAAAAAAACTCCACTATTAAGTGTCTATTCCAGCATATTGTTAAATTGTAGATTGCAGGGGGATTCGTTTCGGCTCTTTTAGCTGCTTCCTTTGCAGAAATTTTGTGCATGACTCTACATCTTGGTTCGTGTCCAGGAATTTAAGCCTTCTTCCAAAGGAAGCTATTTTCTTGGGAGATAGTTGAGGTGATTAAGCCTCTTCCAGAGTTGGGCAGGGCATTCACAGAGTAAGTGTTCTGCGGTCTCTGTTGCGTTTTCGCAAAACCTGCAGTGGTCACCGGACAGTGTCCGGTGATTAGTCCGACGACTCTTCAGATGTCTTTCCTCTTCATGTTTATAAGCTTTTCTGCTCTTTTGTTTTGATGTGATGATGAAACTTTTTGCCTGGCTTAGTCCTGGAGTGTCCCTCCAGTGGGAAAACACTTGTTGAGTAGAAGGTGGCTTTTCATGAGCCAACAGTAGGGCTCTGGTCCATATTATAGCGTTTCAGCACCTTCTTTTGCGAGGGTATCTGCTTTCTCGTTGCCCGCAATGCCTCGGTGTCCTGGTACCCACATCAAGGATACCTGGCTATGGGTTGCGAGCGCTTTTAGGGTTTGTTTGCATTCCCAGGCTTTTAAAGCCGCTTGACTGTCTGAGATGTGTTTTTGTTTGAGACACTCTTGTCCACACATGTTGATTGCAAGAAGTTCAGCTTGAAATATGGTGGTATATTTTCCCATAGCTTAAAGTTAGGGCCGGAAACGCCCAATCCGGCTTCATTCTTAATTTTGGAGCCGTCAGTGTACCAGAGCGAGGCGTTCTCGGCTTGTGGTAGTTGTTTATTTTTCCATGATTGGCGGTCATTTATAACCACTTCGAATGAAATCTTTAAGTCCAACACGGCCGTCATTTGGTCGGTGGACCCCTCAGATCTCCAGGCTTGAAACTACTTATCGGTTATCGGGGATAGCCTATGAGTACTACTAATTGTCTCTTTTTTATGCTAAGGTGAAATGGAGGCATCTACAGCAGTATCTCCAAGGCTGCGGTGGGACAGGTTGGAAATACCCCTGTTATTCCTAGACAGATCAGCCTTTGTACCTTCTTAAGTTTGGTCTGAGCGGTGACCTGTTCGGTGACGACCATGGGTTTTATAACTGTTTGGTAAATCCAGTATACTATTTTTGGTTTTAGCCCCCATGTCTTGCCAACAAGTTTGCGGCATGTCCAGATAGCCGTTGTGGCTCGAGAGATAGTGTGTGTGCACCATACTGATAAATATAATTTAAATTTATTTGATGTTGTTTTAATGCTCGTATCCACCAATGCAAAAATTCTAATTAAAGCTTAATCGGAGAGTTTTCGGTGGGTATGGAAAAGTTAATTGTCGAAGCACATTCGAAACATCGCTTAAATTTAATCTACATTTAAAATTTCTTCAAAGAATCCCGCACGGATAACATGGGAAAGTGGACTTCCGTAAAAGTTGACCATATTCAGATATTTTGAAGCTATCGGTCCTTGGATTAAAATAGTGAAATTATTAGGAGATCATATGTCTGTGATGAGAAGATATGGGCCGTAAAAGACGTATTTCTGAAAATGCACCTAATTCCATTTTTCCTTATAAATAAAAAGTTTTTAAGCAATTTTTACAATTTTGGTCTCGATCGAAAGAATATTGAATGTTTTAAAGGCACCTGTCAATTTTTTGAAGTTTCACCAGAGGCGTACCTAGTGGGGTGCTATTAAAATGTAAACACTTATATAAATCATAAGAATATGGATTTTGAAAGCATAGGTCGTTATTCGACCGACTTTTTTTTTAGAGGGGGTAAAGGGGGAAGGGCGTAACAATCAAATTATTATAAAAAGATAATATTGCTATAGAAGACATGGGCCAAAAGAAATATGTCTGAAAATGCATGTAATTCCATTTGTTCTTATAACTAGAAATGCTTTTAACTAATTCTCGCAATTTTTGTTTCAATCGAAAGAAAATTGAATGCTCTAGATAGAGGCATCTGTCATTTTTTTAAGTTTGACCAGAGTCGTGCCTAGAAGGGTGCTTTTAAAATGTAAGCACTTATTTTTATAATGTAAAAATGGTTTTTGAAAGTATATGTACATTATTTGACCAACGATTTTATTATGGGGAGGGAAGGGGGGGGAGACCTAATAATTCAATCAAGTAGTAACGATGTAGTTCAGGAGAATATAATCTAGGTATTGGTTTGGTATCATTTTATAAAATAAAATATTGCTGTTTACTGTATTCTCTTCATGCTTCTCATACTTTTCTCATTTAGGTACACACCAGACGTGTCTGCATGAAAGTAATTATAAGGGAATAGTTTATCCGTGTTAGTGCAGTTCTTACCGTACCAGGAAAATGAACTGTTAGTTTTGCTTTTTTGGCCACGCAAATGGGTGTTCTTCCAGGAAACTAGTGACTTGCTGATCCTGTTGGGGTGTGCTGACTTTGGTCAAACCAGTTCCTTTCTTTTGTCATACAGTTCCTTCTTCTTCGTATTTTCTTTTTAGTCTTACTATAGTGGACTTGTCTAGTCCGACGAATAGACCAACCTTTACCTAATTTTGCTAAAATTTGGGATCTATCGAATTCCGATAGCTAAAAGGTTGCTAAATCGGAAAGGACATATTGCATATAAAATCGGCGTATGCGTTTTAGGTATTGAAAAATGCATGTATGCGTTTTTTTTTGAAAACAAGAGTACATTTTTTAGGTTAAATATCTCGAAAATACTTTATGTCAAGAACTTTAGGAAGGGTAATAATTTTTTAAATTTGGTTGCTATATAAGTATTAATAGCTGTTGTTTTGTTGAATCTCTCAAAGTCATAGAATAACGAGATAAAGGTAGTTTGCATTTATAATGGATACTGGAGCGTAAGCCCTATTGGCTTTCGCACATAAGATCTAGCATCTCAACCAATAGGCGATCAGCAAAGTTAAGGTTCTTTGCTTTGCGTTATGGACCATAAGCAATTTTTTGGGTGAAGGCTTTATTCTGTATCCAATCATTAACGTCTATTAGTAAAAGGTCCAATCCAGTTCTTTTCGTCTAACTGCAGTTTGCGTTCCTAAAATTTACTATGTTTCTATCCCTTTATAATACGGTCATGATGAACCTTAAAATATTTTATTTACATACCTGTTAAAATATTTATAGATGTGTTAAATTTTTTTTTTCGCTTTCGCCCGATACTTAAGTCCATCTTTTTTGATGAAAATTGTAGAATAAAGATCACATGCACCTCAGGAAAAGATATTTTACTCTGCTGCAACAACACTAAACCAATTTTTCTAACTAATAATAATTGCAAAAGTTTTATTATTATTAGAATTATTCAAAAAAGCCTGCTTTTTATATATTCAGGGTGGCCATTTTCTGGAAAACCTGGAAAAGTCAGGGAATTTCGACGGTCAGGGAAATAAAAAATAATATAAAAAGTGATGGACCATAAATTCCTTAAAATTGAAAATAAACAGAACTATTTAAAAATGTCTATTCTGTAAAAAAGTTTTTAACAAAATCAAAGTTTTAACTTTCTAAGAGTAGGTATGTACGTACTGATTAATTCTTTCAAAAAGTTTTAATTAATCCATTTTTTTTTATTTAAAATTTCTTATGGCAACTTGACAGACATAATTTAAAAACAAGGTGGGCACACAAGTAAAACCACTAAGCTAAAGCCGGGGGCCAGAGTCAAGACGCTGCAAGGAAGACTTCTTTGTAGTTAGCCCTTTTTTGTAATAAAAACAAATAAATTGGTCCTTCAGCTTTGCAGCTTACCCAACGTAACTTTTTTTTCATATACAGGATGGATTCTTTAAACGAAACGGTGCTTCTAGTGGGTTAGAATTTGGTTGAATAAAAGAATCCAAGAACACGTCAACTGAGAGTTTTAATTTCCTTTAATCGTGCTATCTTGGATTTTTTTTTATGTCATTTTGTTTACGAGGTTTTGTTTAAAGAATCCGCGCTGTATATATTTCAGAAAAAACATGAATTTCTAAAGAATTTTTGGCTTAAGGAAACCTGCACAGATAACATGGACCTACGGCCCGCGGTAAAATGTAACCATATTTTAAAGGTATTGTGCCAAAGCCAAAGGTCAAAATAGTCAAATTTTATGATGATCGTTTGTCTGTGATAGGAGATATGAGCCGTCAAAAAGCGTATGTCTGGCAAAAACCTATGGGACTTTTGTAGATTTTCCTATTTCGGTCTTAATTAAAAGGAACTCGAATGCTGCACGGGGGCTTTACCATCTGAGAGCGTTATTTAAAAAAAATTACGTAAATTAAAGTAAAAAGCTTTTGTTTGTCTTTTTCCCTGGTGTTTTTTTATGGGTTTGGTCTCATTCCATTTTTCTGCTTTGTTTCGCCGTCTTGATTTGAGACCCAACTATTTTATTCTTAATTTTCGAGGAAAATTAATAGTTTGGAGGGAGGTATAAGCCTCCCAGCCCCCCACCCTGCATACGCCACTGCCTATACCCTTAAAGAGTACCTACAGACAAAAAATGTCAATGCAAAAAATAGTTTGTCCTGTTTTTTTAACAAATTAATTCCTTCCTACGATACGCCATTTAATTACCTTTCAAATGAGACCAAACCCATAAAAAAACCACCAGGGAAAATGAAACACAAAAACTTTTTACTTTCGTTTACGTATTTTTTTTGGAATTAACCCTATCAGATAGTAAAGTCCCGTAAGAAAAAGCCCTGGATACGCCCCTGTGTAGTATTCAAGTTACGAGAAAAAATCTTCGTAGCAGTTTGCCAGACATACGTTGTTTGACATGTACAGGGTAATTCTGACGTAATCCGTACATGACGGATGTTGTCAAATGTCATTCCATATGTCAAAATTTTACATCAACTTTCTTATATTAAATGGAACACCCTGTATAAAATATACCATATGTTACTTTTGTCTTGAATGGTTATTAAACAAATTTAGAAAATCGTTGTCATAAGAGCAATGTCTTGAACAAAGAACTACCTACACTATTTTTCCTCGGCTAACACATTGTCCTTATGGCAACATTTTTCTAAATTTGTTCAATAACCGTTCAAGACAAAAGTAACATATGGTATATTTTTAGAATCAGGAAGAAAAGATCTATCGAAGTTTTAAAAAATATACAGGGTGTTCCTTATAATATAAGAAAGTTGAGGTCAAATTTCCACTTATGGAATGACATTTGACAACATCTGTCATGTGGGTTAGACGTCTTTTAAAAAACTATAAAACTTTTATACTTAAACTTTTTTCTATCATCAATAATAAAGGCGCTAACCAGGGGTTCAAAATATAGTGAATTACCTCATAGAATTTCACTATTTTCACCTTTGGTACAATACCTTCAATATATTACAAGTTATCGGTGCAGGGTTCTTTCAAAAATTTTGCCTGCGGCGGTATAATGGCATTGATTGTTACAATTTTAGTTTAATTTAAAAAATATAATGTCAAACGTGTAAATAATGTCATTTTTAGTATCATTTTCTACAACTACTGCGCCCTGCGGCGCATTAGTGACTTGATTTTCCCAACGTATCTAAAATTAAGACTAGATTCGAGCCCAATCGAAGAAGATCAATTTTTTCCTAATTTTCCGCTTAACGTGCAAAAAACCTTTACCTACAGATCATTGATTACAATTTTAGATTAATGTAAGGATTGGTTTTTTAGCAACATTTAAAGGCGTTAAAGATGGCATCTTTAGTAAAATTTTCTTAAATCTTTGGCCTGCCATGACATGATTTTCCCAACATATCTAGAACTGAGACTAGATTCGTACCCAACTCAGTCCCTCTTGGCAGGTAACTCAACCAACTTTTGTTAAAATAAAAATCCTGAAGTTCAAAGTTTTTAGTTTAAACTCCAAAAAAGTTAAATTTTTTCCTAAAACATTTAAAACGTTAAATGGTATTTATTTTAAAATTGAGGCACTAGATTCGGCCTAGGATTACTTTTTCGCACACATAATTAAATCCAACCCAACACCTACTAAACCGCTAAGGGGGGGAAGGGGGTCAGGGAAAAACTTTAAAAATGGTTTGGAAAACCGGGAAGAGTTAGGGAGTTTAGTAATACAAAAAAAGTGGGCACTCTGATATTTTTAGTTTAGGAAAATATCTCCCCAAAATGTTCTGATTTGGCAACCAATTTTTTTCTTTTTTCGGATACTTTCCGTTCACCAACCTTTCAGGATACCGGAGATTAAAGAACGCATCAGAATTTTTGGTCATCCGGTTAACAGTTTAAAGTGCTCTTCGCATTAAATTGCACATGCATTCACCGGAAATACCACAATTAACCGACCGGCTAACCACGACTGAAATCATAAACGGGATACCTCTCTCCTCTCTTCTGCCAAATCAGAAAAATGTTCCTGTTAACTAGTTTTAAAATATCTCCATCTTTCCCTAAAATACTTTGTCCTTTTCTAAATTATTACCCTTATTTTTCATTTTTACAGAGGAAAAATATTTTTGGCAGTAATTATTTTTAAATACTAAAAAAACAAAGAAAACTTAAAAAAAGTGAGTTTTTTACGAATCGACATTTCGGAAAGAAAACTATAAAATGTGACTAAAATTATGGTCTTAATATGCGAAAAACAGAAAAAATTGCTTAAACAAAAACGTTTACGGCCTAAAATACGCTAAATTTTTTTAGGCTTTAAATTACCATTATTTTCTTGTTAATTATTTTTAGGCTCATGGTTAAGGGTTGACATTAGACCACTGCGTCAAGCCATTTTGAATTGCGTCTGCAAATGGGGAAACCTATTTAAGCAACACTTATATGACCGAGTGATTAACAGTTTGGATGAATTAGAAAATTTCATCAAAGAGTCGATTGCTGCCATGCAGGTAAAAAAAAATCAGTTTCGAAATTGGTTGGAACCCCATATAGTGAATCATCCTTTTCGTGTAATTTTAACATGTTTTTCTCCTAAAAAATCCAGGTTCCACTTACTGAAGACAATTATGACGGTCTTCTGGAAGTGATGGGTTACCTTTGGAAAGTCAAAGAACGGCAAGTGGACACCGATAACATGTTTGAACCGTTGAAGCAAATTATGGATTTACTTAGAGACTACGGAGTCGAATTCCCTGAAGAGATAACCGTACAATTGCAGGAGATTCCCGACAAGTGGACTCAGTGTAAAAAGGTAAAATTATTCGTACTTCTCAGTAAAAAAAAATGGAATGTTAAAATATAATAACGTTTGTCGAAACTACTTTTTTTGGGTTTTTCGCCCCTAAGTTAAGGAAATTTTTTCAAAAATATGTTACCCAGTGGGTAAGTAAATTTCTAAAAAAAAAAATTTGTTCGTTTGTCACTGGTTTTTAAATAAGATAAAAAATTTGCCTACACACACGCAAATCTTAGCTAGAATCTAAGTACTTATCTGACGTTTCGGCAGAAATTCTAGTGCCGTTATCAAAGGAATTTATTCTTTTCAATTTTTTTTTCGATTCTTTTTTTAAAATATCTGTCTCTTGTTATACAACTGACTGACTTTGACTGATGTATATTTTAAATATTAACTTGACAGTTTGATGCGTCAATAGTAGCCAATAAGGTATTGGGTGAATTTAGTAAAATTTAAAATCAAAATTATATTTGTTTGCGTGTTTTCGATTTTAGATTACATTATAAAAATACAAAATTTATAGTGAAATCAAAAATATATAAAGATTATCTTTTGACTGACTTTAAGAGAAGGGAACCCCACTATATAGCACAACCACAATATGGCAACGTTTGATTGAAAAATTTACATTTAGGTTATTTCATCCATCACTGACAATGTCGCACTGAAAATGTCTACCACATTGGTGACCTTCAGAAATAAGGATACTTTATTGTAATTAGTTTTTATGTTAAGTAAACTGAAAATCTGGGTTTTATTTATTTTTTGTTTCTGGTTGAAATAAAAGTGTAGACAAACCAAGTAAATTTGAAATAAGAAATTCGCTTAAAAATTAAAGTTTTGCATCTAGAAAATAAAATCAAAATTCAGTGTTTCAGATACCTTAAACAGTGGTTGCCATATTGTGCTAAATAGCAATTTTCGTTTTATGGAAATCGTAGCCAAACGAAGAATACCAGATAAATGAGACCCCGCACACAAGCTTAAAATTCCACTTACAAATGCGCTACAGAAAGCTTTTTTAGAAAAAAAAACTTTATTTAAAAAAAATAAAATTCAAAAATTAAGATTCGGCACATTGGGGTCTATAGTGCAATTGGGAGTCACATAATTAGTATGAGCCCAAAACCTCAGCCCTCCAGCACCCCCCGTCCGGCCAAGACCTCCAGAATACGATTTGCTCTGGGGGTCCTGGCTCTTAAGAAAAATATATTAGAAACCATACTATATTTATATCAACTGATATGCTATCTATACATTCATCTTCATTAAGATAGATGCAAGCCTTTTGACTTTTCGTTTACTTTTGTCTGGTTTTTTTTGTAATATAGTGGTTTCTCCCCACATTACAGAATGTTGGCAAATTTTAGACCTCTCCCACTAACTTAGTGGCGAAAAACCCAAAAAAAGTAGTTTCGACATTATGAATCCGCCACAAACATATAGATTTTATTTATAATAACGTTTATTTGCAATAAAGTTAACAACACATTAAATTTATACATGTATCATAAAAAAGATGAAGGTATAGTTTTATAATTGCAAAAGGGAACTGAAAAACAATTTAACAATGATCGAGTCCACACCCGGTGTTATCTATACAGTTTATAGAAGAAACGGCAATATACAACTTAGTTGCTAAATTAAGATTAAAGACTAAAATCTAACTTGGAGAGTTTGAAACATTTAATTTTTTATTGAACAATAATCAATTGCTCCACTTCCTAAGCGTAACTTCAGAGATTTTAAAATAAAAATAATTTTCTTAAATTTTTGTTTTTGTTTTCTACTTATATTTTTTTTTAAATTATGTTATAAAATTTCCGAACAGGCAATTGGTAAGAGTCATAATGAAAAGAGCATATTTCAAAGATTTTGATGAAAAATGTACTTCCTTATATGTCTTTTAAAAGTCGTGAGATTTAATTCTTTTAAACTAGCGGGAATACTATTATACATGCGATACACGTTGTGGGAAAAGCTTCGTTCGAACATTGCTGTTACATGCTGGGGTGATGTAATCAACCCTTTGAACTTAAGATTTAAGTTGTGGTCGTCCGTGTTGGATTCTTTTAAATAAGTAAGGCGGAGTTTTTGTTTTAATTATTTTATGGAAAAAGACTAGAGAGTGTAGTTCCCTTCGTTTTTTCATGTTCAACCATTTTGTGTCTTTAAGCTTATGTGAAACGGGTTGAAATTTCCTTATTTCGAATATAAAACTAAGGCAGGATTTCTGTACTTATTGTATCCGTAGCTGTTCGTTCTGGTCTAAACAAGGTCCATGTATTACATCACCATAATTGAAGTAGCTAAAAACCAAGGTATCACCATTAATATACAGGAATTTATATGTTTAATTGTTAGGTAGTGTCTATGTGGATATAGAAGTTTTAATGATAAATATGCTCTTTTAATATTTAAGCTAACATTTTTATACCAAAGAAAAGAACTACTGATTTTTTAGGATTAATTTTTAAATTGTGCTTATCCGTGTAATCTATTAATTTTTTAAGGTCGGTTTCTATTACAGACTTTGTAGTGATCCAATTGTGTGTGTAAAAAGAATATCGAATTTGATAGTCATCTGCGTACTGCTCGGATTTGTAGTTTGTTAAACAATTGGAAAGATTGCGCCCTGTGGTACACTGTTTTTAATTTGAAATTTAAATGACTGACCGGAAGATGTTTCTACGAACTGATATTCATATTCTAAGTAGCTTTTAATAGAAGTAACAGCTTGAGCAGAGAACCCTATAAAGTTAAGTATTGTATAAAGTAATTCATGGTTAATAATATCGAAGGCCTTTGAGTAGTCAAGTAAAATTAAAGAAGCAGTTTTTCCTTCATCGATTTCAGTAAAGATGTCGTCTGTTATATTTGCCAGTGACGTTATACAAGTAAATCCAGGCCTAAAATCTGATTGATGTTCTGGAAGAAGTTTGTAAGTTTCTAGGTGTTCTCGAATTTGTAATAAAGTCAAATATTTTTTCCGGAATTTTCGATATAGACGGCAAAATGCTAACCGGTCGCAAGTCATTGTACTCTTCTGGTGAAGCGTTTTTTGGAAGTGGTGTTACTTTCGCAATCTTCCAAGCGGATGGAAAAACGTTGTTTAATATACAGGAATTTATTATGTTTGTAAGGTAGGGCAAGATTTTGGGACAACACAAAATAATCATTTAATAATTCATCAGATCGGAGCCAAATGTTAGGGTTTTTATGCTAAACAAGTGTTATTTTTCTTTTGTAGTGACTGTTCAAAAGTTAAATTTTTCTTTAAAAACACTTTTTTGGTTTTGCTTATAAAAGTTTATAAGATTCACATTTAAATCTACACCAGAGTATTTGAGAAAAAAATCGTTTATTTCGTTTGGTTTATTAAGTGTGTCTGGTAATGATTTATTATTTTTTGTGCTCTCAATGATTTCAAGTCTTTTAAGCCTCTGTCAAAGAATATTTCTGTCAGAACCTGAGCAGAACTCTAAATAGATTTTCTTTTCATGAGCTATGGCAATGTTCGTGGTGTGACGTAACTGTTTATAGTAGGCCCAGTGTGCTGTATTCCCCGATTCTTTAAACCGTTTGTATGCTGATTCTTTAAGTTTTATAATTTTTTCAATGTTGTCCGTAAGCCAGGGAGGTTTTTGTTTTTTAATTAGAACTTTTTGGTTTGGTTCAAAATAGCGACTTTTTCATCTGCTGTTTGGGCATATAGAATCGGTTAAAAGGGCGTTTGTTCAAGAGGGTTGGAAAATTCATTATGATTAATTCTTTTAAAATTTCTGAATGTGATAAGATGAGGAGTTTCTTTTACGTTTATGGCAATGATCTGATACGTTTTCGACTTTAATTACTTTACACGTATAGTTATCAATATTTTTGGGAATCATTATCCAGTCTATCAGGGTTTTTGTAGTTTCTGTTTTACGTGTTGGGGACTCTTTAATTTGTTTTAGATTGTTTGTGCTAGTGTAGGAGATCAACTTTTGCAGTTGCTACATTCAAAAAATGTACATTAACATCACCACCACAAACAATTTTATCAGCGCATATTGTAAATTGAGACACGAATTCGAATTTATATGTTTGTTATCTGAATTAGTAAATATCGATCCTTTTTCAACGAAATTTTTGCCAAAACGTGATCCGTATACAACCAATTGAAACATACGTGATTTTATTCCCTTCATAGTTTCATTGGTTGGTTTTGGTGGTACACAACGGATGCGTTTTAGTTAAAAACGTGCCTAGTTACGACGAGCTAAAAAAGGCTTAGAAAAACGCTTCTTGCGTATCTTGTAAATGGGTTAAGTAGTTGAGCCGAGGGCGCTCTATTTGCTTTGTTTTTCAGAAGATAACTTAAAAATTGTCGGGTTTTGTTTTTTTTTATGTTTCAAAAATGACATTCTTATTGTCTTTATTTTTAATGATGACGATGAATGAGAAAATTATGACATCGACGATGCCATCATCATCGAAATGTTCCGTGGAGAGGCTGCTTTCGGGAATAGAGCAGCATAGAATAGAAATTTATAGGAAACTATACAACTTTCTTTGATCTGGGGTTACGCCGAGGGTTACGCATTAACGTACGATACGCGGTGTAACGATATACTGCGTGTAAAGCGTTTCGTACGTTCGAAGTTTGGAGAAAAATGTTAAAGTTTTGGGAATGTGTTTTTCCGTATCCTTAATTTAAACTGTATTACATTTTATTGCTGGGACTTGCAATATTCAATTATTTCTTCCTTCTAATAATATATGTAAATAGCAAAAATGACAATTCTTTCCGTTACCAATTTTATTTGTTGATGTGTAGGTTGCAGCAACAACAAAGCAGGTGGTTGCTCCTCTACAAGCTTTGCAAGTCAATGCGATCAAAAGAAGGATCAATCTGTTCGAAATTCGACAGCAAATGTATAGAGATCAGTTCAAGTCGATGCCATTCTTTAACTGGGGTTGCAAGAATATTTATCTTGTGAGTATTCCTAATATCTGTCACCAGATGTTCCAATGATACGCTAGAAACTTTTTGACCAAATGTTTTTCTTACATTTTTTTTAACATTTTTAAAGATTATTACAAATTATTTTTTATGTTTTGTAACAGGTATTGGACAAAACAAACAGTGAAATAACAGACTTAGAAGCTGAACGAGATAAGTTGCAAGAGCAGGCTAATTTGTTCGAACTGACACTGCCAGAATTTAAGCCTTTGAAACACTGCAGAAAAGATATCAAACAAGTTAAGCAGTTGTGGGACTTTGTTAATGTTGCTATGTAAGGCGCTGATACTTATAATTTTAAAAATACTTGCCCTTTGGTTGCCTGATGATAGAAGTTTTTTGATCATATTTTTTAACAGGCAACTCATTTTTCCTATACTTAGGAGACATAACGTAGGGGGCAACAGAGGTCAAAATGAGTTTTTAAACTATTCGTCATATCTTCCATACTAATGCACATGTACTTCTGAATCTTAGTCAGTTGATAGTTCATACTATTACCTACAAGTCTACTGTATCGAAAAAAATTTGGTGGCTGTTAACAAGCCCCCAATATTTTAGTTATCTTTTAGCCAATGTCAACAAAAATGCACCACCAGGGGAGCAGTGAACCATTTCTCAATTTTAAATACCCCCAACTTTGCCCCAGCCCATAGGGGCTGTAAGGGGAAGAGATCTAATTTTCACCATTTTCATATTCCAGAAAATACTTCATATTCACATTTAAAACTCATGAATTTGGTGTAACAAATATTATGAAATATAAAAATCTCAAACCCTAGGGACGTCCTCTAAATAAGGGCTAAAAGTTTTAAATCTCGAACAACTTGTCCAAAATTTAGTATATCAAATTCAAAATTTACTATACCAAATTTAAAAAGTGCAAAATTTTTTGGCAATTACAAGTTCGAGTCAAAACACTTTTAAGAGCATATATTTCTTACATCCAACTTTGCCCCAGCCTGTAGAAGCTCTAAGGGGTCAAGATTTTTGCCACTTCTGTACCACTCAATATGCCCATGTAAACCTCATCAATTTCGCGTAACAAATATTATTAAATATAAAATTCTCGGACCCTAGGGGCGGCCCCTAAATAGAGGCTTAAAATTTTAAATATCGAACTTCTTGGTCAAAATTTATTATACCAAATTCACAAAGTATGATACGGAATTTCTTTGGCAATTACAACTTGTCAGAACACTCACATTATTTTCAATAATAGGTCCCTTAGCCCCTAGGGGCTGGGACAAAGTTGGAGGTATTCAATATTGAGAAATGGTTCACTGCGCCCCTAGTGATGTATTTTTGTTGACATAGGATAAAAGATAAGTGAAATATAATTTTTTTAATTGAAATCGACAAAATTTTTAGCTCCTAAGCTACGGGCCTTGTTAACAGCAACTACCAACTGACTGAGATTCAGATGTGCAGGTGCATTAGCATAGAAGGTATGAGGGATAGTTTAAAAACACATTTTGGCCCCTGTTACCCTCTAGGGGCCACATATGTAATTGTTTATGACACACAAGGGTACGTTGCCGGAAGGCCAACTTATGTACCAAATTTCATTGCTCTAGCCTTAACCGCCAGAATTTAAGAAAATAAATTGGCACCCTACTTTTGTGTGTTGGTGGGTTCATTAGTAATCGATTAAAATAAGTTTCATAAAATCTTCATCAAAAGGCCCACGGAAGCCAAATTTTTCTACACATGCCCCCTAAGTATTAGCACTGGAGGACGTTTACTAAAAACTTTCACAATTCACAAATATGCCCGCGATCTTTTAGTAACAAATTACGCTACCTCAGATTCCCAAAATCACTTTTTGCTAATTTTTTTCCGAATGCTGGCAGAAAACCTGTTTTTATTTTTGAATCTGATGAAATTTTGTAGTATAGGAAGTTAGCCTTTGGTATCAAAACTGTCGAAATATTTTTATAAATTTTGGTTTTGTTAAAAATGATTAAACTTGGTCCCAGTAAACCAGTAATAAGCTAATCACATTTTTTAGGTCGTGTATCGACGAATGGAAAACAACACCATGGAAAAAAATCGACGTCGAAAATATGGAAATGGAATGCAAAAAATACGGAAAGGAAGTCAGGCAGATGGACAAAGAGATCAAAGGTTAGTTTCAATGAAAAATAATTTACAATATTTGAAAATCGTAATAAACTTGTTAGAAAATATTTACTTCAGTTACACCGTTTTTCTGAGCTAAGAAAGAAAGATGTAACTATATTTTGATTTTTTTTAAATTTTACTATTTTTCTTGATATCATATCTAAGGCTTCTTTTGTGATGGCAACTAATGTTGAAGCGTTAAATGAATCCAAGATCTATGAATTTTTACATTGTGGGTATACTTTCAATTGCCATATTAAACAACTCGGCAGTAGAAGTGTAGCTACGTAATGTTGTTCTTAGAATCTATGTAGAAGATCCTACCTTTCGTTTATTGTTCCTAGTTGAAATAAATAAATAAAACCAAGTTTCGTGAGTCTATATTTTACTAATGCAAAATGAACATTCTGATCTTCGACTGGGACGCACCTGGGACGACGCCGCACAGTGTTGCGGCAATAGATAATAGTGCTAAATGCAAACACAGTTTGCTAACATTCCTAATTTACGAATTTATAATAAAATATCTGCCTTTTATTATACGCACTTAGAACATTGAACTACTAGAAGGAGCTTTTTTTCAGACCTAAGGCAGAGTGTTTGAGTTCAACATCTTCATCCCATTGTTGTCATGTTAACCTAATACGTTTTCCCCTGTTTTTAATATGATTTAAAATACCTTCAATAATTTTTAGTTAGTTCCGTTTAATTACATGGTCTAGATATAGTAATACAAATCTATGTTTCTATAAAAAAAAAACCTAAAAATGTATTCAAGTAGGATGTACAACAATAAAAATAAGAAAAAGGTGCTATGGAAATCCATATTTACACTGAAATTAATGACAAGCCGGCAACACAGATTTCTTGACTTTGTTTACCAAGAATGGCCAAATATGACGAATTCTAACCTAATATCTAGTTAATATTTTAATTTAACGTACTTGTGAAACAAAATACTGCGGTCCCCCGGCTTCTGTTTCAACTTGCATATAATAATACACTTCGGAACCATTTTTCGCCACAAACTTTTCACAAAAATATAACAAAAAACACTATTGACAAGTGCTGAAGCTTTCACTTTCAAAACAATAATGACATTCCAGGAAAAATCGAGAAACCGCAACAAAAAATCAATGTTGCCACGTTGACTACAAAAGAAGATGTTTAAGGACATGTTAAATTTTCAAAAAACGTCGAAAGTTTTAAATAGGTTGTGAGTTTGTATATTGTGAATATTAGCTTTTTCAACATATATCTTAAAACTTATTCATTAATTATTAAATAAGCGTCAAAACTTAATCTAAAGGAGGACGCACACTCTTATCAGTATTAAAAGTCGATTAAAGACAACAACAAAAATTAAATTTTGGTGTAGTTAATAGACGAAAAATAATAATATTTTAAAATAAGTGATATTAATAAAGGTAAGTAATTTAACTTTTTTGAAATGCTTGATCAGTTTTGTATTTCCTTCTGTAGTAATTTTGCTTCTAAATATGAAGGTGCATAAAAACTAAGCTATATAAAACTTAGCTAAGCTTTTAAAAAAAATAGATCGTAAGTGATTAAAGATTTTTTGCGAATAAATACTTCACCTATTATAGTTTTTATAGCGGCATGTATTATTTCCGACGGCCTCCAATGAACTAAGATATATTTTTTTTTCAGCTGTCTCCTTTGAGATATAGAGACGCGATTTATTTGGGTGGTGTGGGTACAAAAAAAATGAAAGGATTTAAAAATTTTGTTAAAAATAAAGTCCTACCTGTCTACTGATATATCTGTAAATACGAAAAAAATACCAAAAGGAAACACTATCAACTTATTCGAATTTATCCTTAGACTTCGATTCATTTAGCTTAAGTAGTGAAAACGAAGATTTTAGCGATACCGAGTAAAGATATTTTTTCATGTATTTTGTTTTGTGTTTTTTATTATTTTTTTAATTCCCTAACCATACAAATACTATAAAAATATTTAGGTTTATTTTACTGTTATCAAGATTATTATGCCCCCCAACATCAACCGATTTTTAAACTTTTTGGATATGTTGTAGGTATGAGCCTCAATCATAAAAATATAGCTTAGAATATGGTTTCCTGTTACCAAATATAATTTAAGCGCTAAGTGCAAAAAAGTTAATTATAAACTATTTAATATTTATTGGATTTAAAACATGACAAAATGATGATTTCTGCTTTATTCATATATATATAATTATAGTTCAAGGCCAAAAATACAAAAAACAAGTCATGGCATACTGTAGATTTAAGTTTTGGTGAAATATGTTTTCTTTTTTATCTGATACGCCACTGGTTTCAATTGTCATATGATAAATTGGAGACATTCGCAAAATTATTATCTATTCGTTTCCGAAAAAAAACTTGTCTTTGCTCTAGCACTTAAGAAATTTTCAATTCTGCTTGGTATAAAATGCCCTTGTGATACGTCCCTGTATCCAATTTAAATGGTGCGCCATATTTTACCCCATAGTTTTTTTGATAGAAATGTCCATACACCTGCTTCTATTTCTATGGTACATACCTACAAGATATTTAAAAAGATCAAAAATCGATGGATGTCGTTTTTCTCTTATTTTGACTTATTTTCTTTTTAGGAAATTAATAAAATTTTATGATGAAACGCAATTATTTATGTAAATATCAACTTATTATTATTGTTTTTCAATTTTTAAAAGTGAATACAAATTTATTTTTCCAAAATATTACGTGTTAATCATAGAGAATGTAATAGCTACGCGAGAGTGCCCGATCCTGTGTTATACTTGGGGAACATTGTTTATCGGCGACACGAGCGCAGCCAGTGGCTACAGGAAGGAACTACTTGTACAGCCAGACGCATAATAAAATACATATATTCTTTTGGTTAATTTTTACAGACACTTATTTAATAATAAAAAGATATGAAAAAACTTAACAGGCGCAGTTTTTCCATACTTTTTAGTGTTAAAAAAGCAATGCATTCGCGAAAGGTTTTAGCTATATACAAACCTTAACCAGCTTTGTACTGTTCCATGCAGCTAAAAAACTTTCTTTAGCTTACAAAAAGTTTTTTGGACCCTTTAAAATTCTAAATTAGGAGGAAGGGGTTATAACTATGTTGAGGAATATTATCAAATATTAAAGGTAACAACATTTTATTATGTTATTTTCTTTTATTAATTGGAAAAAAATCCCAGTATTAAAGTCTTACAGATTTTATAAATGCTTTAACCTATATCTCTTTTTTTTGTTGTTCTTTTATCTTCTTGCTTAACTCTGTATAAATCATCACAATATTTTCTTTAGGGATTTGGTTCGCAAAAATCTGAACCCCAATTTTCGGCACTCTTCAAATAGTCCCATGCTGTCTAGCTGTAATGGTAGTAATAGTAACTAATTAAAATAACTCACTTTTGAAAATTTAAAAAAACCGCTTGCCAGGCTTGACAGACTTTGACAAGCGGTGGCAAAAACCGGCAGGTACTAAATTAAAATTGTGTGAAATATATTTCGACATTGAAAAATGTTCTGTCTTTCTTTCATGATCATATAGAAAGAGATAGACTGGGCAAGGTAGGTGTTGACTTAATACAAGCATTACTTTCACTCTCCGCCGCAATGCACTATGCGCTATAGGAACGAAGTTCCTGCGCGTCTTGTTAGTCTCCGTAAGTTATTAGGTTGCCTCTGGTGTTAATACTTTTGTCCAAATCTCCCTATCTAAAGCAACACTGTGCGCCATTTCGCTCTTACTAGAGACTCATCAGCTAGGTGTATGTACCACAACGACAGATAATTTGCTCGCGCTTATGTGACAAACAATTTGGAAAGCGGAGAGAACTCCTCTCGAGTACCGACCACGGCGCCCTCTGTGTGAACCTCCATCAACCAAGAATAGTGTCGTCGTCTACAAGCAAAAACAAAATAACTGAGGTGCCGTACTGCACATTTAAGAAACGATTGTGTAGTGGTTGCGTGCACTTTAAATCTAACGAAGAAACAAGAGTTTTTTGTACTAGTGCAAAATGAACATCATGATCTTGGACTGGTCGGTACTCGAACACACAAGCGCGAGCGAATTGTCTGTCGTTGTGGTACACCTAGTTGAGGAGTCACTAATAAGGATGAAATGGCGTCGTCCTAGGTTCCAGCCTCTGGCGAAGATCACTGTTAGATTCGTTTTTTTTTTATATTTTACTGACTTATTACTACTGGTAGTAAATATTTTTTTTAGGTTGGGATGCCTACATTCAGATGGAAGCCACCATCAAGAACATGCTGACGTCGCTGAGAGCTGTGACTGAGTTACAGAATCCAGCTATTAGAGATAGGCATTGGGTGCAGCTTATGCAAGCAACAAAGGTATGTATTTTATTATTTTTAATTCATTTTTTTTTAGTAATTACCATTAACACATGTCTAATAATGGCAATGGTTTTATAATCATGTAACAATTGGATTGTGGGAAATACAAAAATCTCTGTCCAAGGTTCCCAGCACTCGTCCAGAAAATCTGTCTTGAACATTGAAAGATTTTTTTAATTTTAGTTTTATTTTGATACAGTAGTGTGTCTTTAATTCATTAATTCTTTCACCGCTTACGATTTTGACTATATTCAGTAAAAAATGTTTTTGAAATGTAGTCAAATTTATATAAAATAAGATTAAGTTTATACACTTTTTTGTTTAAAACTTCTTTATTAGAAAAATACAAGGGTAAATTTGAAAACTTTAACTTTTGCTTTTTAGGAACATAAAATTTTATACCTCAGAACTGGACCAATATATTTATTTCTATAAAAATATAATTTTTTAAAAAAATAAAGAAATTCTTGTTCAGGAGAATCACGCAGAGGTACATATACACTATTTTAACACTAACAATATTTTGAATACTGACATGCCTGATCGATTTGGCTCAGGTCATCAAGGAATTGCTCCCCTGCTTCAGCTGTACAACACAAATTATTGTGCTTCAAATACGGTAAACTAGATGTGATTGTAAAGAATTGTGTAGAGGAGTTAGATTGGGTCATTTTTGTTCTTTTAAGTGTGTGTTTTGGAGACCATGTTCTTAACTACTTATAACTTTCACGTTTTTTATTATTTACAAACTATATCTATGATATACGCTCAAAAGTGTTTTTAATTACTAATTGAGGCCCTGATGAAGTTTATGCGTAATAAACGAAACGTTGGCTAAAAATTAGACCTTTCATTTATTGTCCTAGAACCGACAACCTCTACGCTCATTATTAGATAAAAAGAGGAAGGTGATTAGCGTTGTGGATTACAGGACTGTTAATAATCAGTTTAGGAGGGCGATGATGGGTTATAAGTAACACAAAAAAAAATTTCCAATGCAAAATCCCAATTTGGGAAATACTGGAGAATATATATGGTAGTCAATAGAACTGGCGCAGGATTTATCTTTAAAAAAGTTTTAAGAGCCCTTATAACTAGGCTTTGTGAAGGCAGGCCCTAATTTATATAAAATATTTTCATTAAAAGAGTAGATTTCTTATCCGTGAAAAATAAATAAAAAGAAAGGTTCGTGGCATGTCGGACAAAAATTTTGCTTTTCGATTCATTAAGACCAGGCCTCCAATGCTAATGCTAACATTATGTTATGATTCATACGCTAGGTACAGTCCTACGTTACTCTGATGATTCCTAGGATGAAACAGGTCTGTATGTTTCTGAAAAGCAAAATGTGTGTCCGATATGCCACGAATCTTTCTTTTTATTCATTTTCATTAAGTTTGTGTAGGGCTCATAGTTTCTCACATAAATCCGGTGGCCAGTTATTGGATTATCCATCTTATTAGACCAGCCGTTATATATGTACCCCTGCATAATTTTTCTGGACTTCAATTTGTTTATATTTCAGGAATGGAAATAAAACTTTATATTTCCAAAAAGCAGAATGAAAAGTGTCCAACTTTGCCCTTGTCATATTTTATTAAAGGGGTTTTTAAAAAAAATTATGTTCTCCGTCACATTTTGGCTTCACAAATCAGTAACCCCAATTTTTAAAAAATATCAATATCTGTTTTGTTGTACTCCGCCCTCGCATCCGCCTATTTTAGGATGTCACAGTTATCAGAGTTTGATAATTCCCAAATTTTAGCAAAACTGGACGATGGTTAATTCGTTCGGTGGCACTATGGACGAAACAAGTGCACTATTATTTGAATAAAAAGAAGGTATCACGAAAAAGGACCAGTTTACATCCCAGAATCAGCTAGTAATTAATTTTTAAGAAGAGCACCCATTTGCCAAGGCCTAAAAAGCGACGGCTTGCAGGGTGATTCACTTTATGCTGAGATGTGTTGTTGCAGTTAATAAAGATTATTTTTTATAATATACAGTTCATCCAAATTCTTCGGACCAATTCCAATATGGAGGTTGATATGTAAACACAGGAACTAAATGGATCTGCCATTGCGAGTGTCAAAAACTGATCCAATCAAGGATCCAATTGAATTCCAAATAGACTATCACTCTTCTTGTGAAATTGTTTTTACGTTGTCACAAAGAATCATAAGTCAGTTAAAATTAGCAAAGTTTAAAAAATTAGACCTGTTGCTAACTTTAGAATCTGCTGTATGCTTTTTATGTGGCGAAAAGTATACAAAAATGCAAATTTAGAATGATCTGAGCTTGACATAGTAATCCTTTTTTGCAGAAGATTTAATTATTTAATTATTCTGTATTAATTTTTTGTCATTTCTTTTGTGCTGCTTAAAATTTAGTGTGGAGAATTGGCATCTTTGATTTATACCGTGAGTACCGAAGATGATGAAACAGAATGACACAAAACAAGTTTACTCTTTTCCTAAGGCACATTCCTACCAAAAATGTTTATTTTTATTTGTGTGTATTTTTTTAAACGGAATAAATAGATTTATTTTCTATATTGTAGTTTCAGACACGGCGATCATTTCCTAAAAAAATCCTTTTTTAATTTAATTTTTTTTTGACAAAAACATATTTTGTTTGTACATCATTTCTGCTTTTTTCCCTCGTCTTTACCTTCTTCCAAACCGCTAAAAAAGTATGATGTAACATATCAACATGCTATCCTAGAAAAACATTTCTTTATAACCTAAAGGCGCTAAAAATTTCAAAGTATAGAGAAATCAAACTAACTAGCCCGTCGACTACGATTTTTTTGTCAATTTTTAAATCAACTCAATTGTCTGCTATTTTTATTGTTCTCTCATCAGGGACATCAGATAGTGTCAAATCGAAAATTCGAGGTTGACTTTTTTACTTGCTAAACTCCGCGCCGCTACACGCTAGTTTTCTGCCGTGCAAACGCAAAGGAAGGTACGTAAGGGTGATTCACCATATTTTCCACCCCCCCCCCATAACTTTCTTATTATTAAAGCTGAAAAAAATTTATACCGGGTCTCCCAAGGTGAGTAACCTATTGGAATATTTTGGAAACTATACAATGGAAACTTTTCAAACTTTCTATTCTAACATAAGTCCATGTAAACTATCTTTATGAAATACTCTCATATTTGCAGTGTTGTCATTTGCAGAAAAACTTCTTTCTTATTTTAAATTGAACACCCTGTACACGTTTGCATTTTTGGATTCTACAAAATATTTTAGGTACATTTTATGTATAATGTCCTATACCTATTTCAACTGTTTTTAAAATAGTGACAGGTGTTACGGGCTGTCAAAGTTTAAAAAAATGTCAATTTTCACCTGTCAATATGTTAAAAACAGTTGAACATAGGTATAGGACATTGTACATAAAATGTACTTAAAACATTTTGTAGAATCCAAAAATGCAAAAATATACAGGGTGTTCAATTTAAAATAAGAAAGTTGTTGCCAAGTTTTTCTGCAAATGGCAACATTGCAAATATGAAAGTATTTCATAAAGATAGTTTACATGGACTTATGTTAGAATAGAAAGAAAGAAAGAAAAGAAAGGGACACCCGGTATACAGAAATTGTATCATTTTTTATAAACTTTTAAATGAAGGACTGAAAATTGACAGCTGTCATCGCAAATTTCAAATATTGGAATGGAATACCCTGTATGTTCAATAAAATATAAAGGGTATTCTATTTAAAATAAGAAAGTTAATGTCTCAATTTGACATTTGCAATGACAGATAAGAATTATAATATACGTCAAGTTTATAAAAAGTTATACAACTTATGTGTTTCTTTCTTATTTCTAGTTGAAAATATGGTGAATCACCTTGTACTCGCAAAAAAATTAAGTTTCGAGATAATTAAACTTTAAGGAAATTTTAGTATCTTAGTTTATTTTTTATAGTTTTATAGTTGGACCTAATTTTCTTCCTTAAATTTAAATAGATAATTCTGCTGTCGATTTTAGTGTTTTGGTAAAATAAAGAAATAGCGTATGGGCTAATGAAAATTGGTTAAAACTGCCAAAAACAAGAAAAAAACATTTAGTTTGTTTAGAATTTATTTTCTAGATATTTTCAATGCCAAACTAAAAACTAAAAATAAAAAGATATTTTAAAAAAAGAGCCCATGTATTATTTTGCTTTTGTAAACATTTTTTTTCCTTATTTTGCGAGATATCACGATAAAAAAAATACACATTTATGCAGATAAAAAAAAAATTTATTTTTTTGCGAGTACGTTTTTTTGTCTTACTGCCTTACGTCACTGCCTTACCAGTCTCACCACACTTTGCAATTCGATTTTAAGAATTGCCTACGCTACACAATCCTTATAAAAACTTTATTGGTTACATAAACTCAATGGGCTTTGATGGTTGCCCAAGTAGCACAAGTTGGTGTTAAACGGTGGGCAAAACAAACCTCTTTAAAAGGGTTTGAGAATTTATCCCAACTATTTCTCTACATTTTTCTCATCTCAAAAGGTTTTAAAAACCATATGTCTTTTTCTCCTTTTTTAAATACGTGCGAAATGGGAAAAACCATGATGGTAATTTAAGGCTTAAAATATTTTAGCATAATTTAAGGGCTAACGTTTTTTTTTTCAAACAATTTTTACTATGTTTTTCACATTTTTATGCCATGATTTTGTTCACATTTTAAAGTTTCATTTCCAAACTTTCAATTTCTGGAATAAAACACTCACTTTTTTTAAGTTTTCACTGGTTTTTTAACGTTCGAAAGAAGTACTGCCAAAAAACATTTTTTCTCTGTTAAAATGAAAAATATTTAGACAGAGATAATTTAGTAAATTGTAAAAATATTTAACGTTGTTGAAGAGAGACAACAGGCTATAAAAAAGGATTTTAGAGAAAGATGAAAATAATTTAGGGCAATTGTTTAATAAAAATTTCTGTTATGTCATCTGTCTGTCATCTTGAGTGGTGTCATGCATGTGATTTTTATTTTGCCATTTTTATACAAAAAACAGCAAAAATTCCAATTTTTCAAAGTATTAAGTGTGTGAGACATAAGGTGGTGTTAATTTATTTCAATCAAAGTTCTTTACAGTGTCCTACTATACGTGTATTTAAGCACATCTAAAAATCATTTAACAGGTATTTAACTAAATTATTTTAAACAACAACAACAACATGGCTTTACCAAAAGAATAAACCACGAAATACAACAACCTGACGGATACCATAGTAATGAGGCTTTTTGTTAATTAGGACCTTTTGATTAGAGGGTATATCGCTTGGCTTGATTTCTTAATAGGAATGAAATATGGGACCCTCCTAGTACTTACTGATAGGGTTTTTTAAACCTTATAGTTTCCGAGGGCACTTATTTTTCTATGATTTTTTTGTGTTTTTATCTCTATTTTTATAGGTTCGTTTCGTTATGAATGACGACACAACTCTTAGTGATCTACTGGATCTGAATCTTCACAATTATGAGGATGAAGTCAAAAATATTGTGGACAAATCTGTGAAAGAAATGGCGATGGAAAAGGTAAGTACCGACCCGGCTTCAAAAGGTTTGCATATAAAAAAGTCTAAACGGTTAAGAATGAATAAAATTTTTACATTATTACATGTATTATAATTAGATTTTTTGCTTTTTTTAATTTTTTACATTGACAAATAACAAACTACTATATGAGAGCACTGAAACAAAAAAGTGGTCCTGATACTTCCCCCAGTAATTCAATGAGCTGTAAACTTTTAAATGTGTACCGACTACGTCAAAATAAGAGGTTTAAAACTTATATAATACAATTTTTAACTATTTCTTTCAAAAAAACCACTAACTCCGAGTTTATAAATAAACAGGGAGAGCCAGGATATTCGATTATTTGAAAATTCAATTTTAAGCAATTTTAAACCTTTCACTTTACATTTAAAATGTTTGCTTTGGTAGTTAGAATCATTTTAGGATAAAAAAATAACTCCTCCTTAGGAATTGTTTTATTTAAATAAGAAACAGTCAAAATCCACAAAAGTGTATTTTGTGAGTTTTGAACCTCTTTCTGTGAAGTACTCTATACAAATTCAAAAGCTTTCCGCTAATAAAATTACTTACCAGGAATCGTTTTTAAGGTATCAAAAACTCTTTTAATTCGCTGCTTATTTAAACGTTAAATCGAGTTTAAATCTAAGCCATTTTGAGCAGTTTAATTAAATTAAGGTAATACATATATAATTAAAACTACAAATAAGGCATTTGTAAGAAATAGTAAAAAAAAGTATATTTTACGAGTTTTAAACCTTTTTTTTTAACGTACTCTGTACATATTCAAAGATTACAGCTTATAGAATTATCTTGTGATAATCCTTTTTAGAGTATCAAGAACTCTTTTTTTGTTTCGGTGCTCTTAGAACGTCAAATTGAGTTCTAAAATAAGAGATTTTGAGAAATTTCGGAGGTAATCCTTGGGTTACCCTGTACATATACAATCATTATGTTTTCACCCATTTCTATAAAAAAAAAACCATTTTTATCCGAACCATAGTTTTCTCGTAAACGAAGATTAAGTTTAGCCAAAGACGACTATTTTCATAACTTTACTCCTTATTTCTGGCTCACCCTATACGTGGTGATTTAGGAAAAGAGCAAATAATATTAAACTCTACAAAATAAAATATGTCACCCTGTATAGGTAGGAGGACTCCCTTTACAACATATTAAAATATAAAAAAATTTGGTACAAAACGAAGTACAAAATCTCTTTTTTTTTGCTCAAACCTTGTTAGTCAGGTTTGTTGTGCTCTCTTTCCATTTTGTACTAACAGGTTAAAGGTAGAGTCTTTCAGTGATCTTAGCTCAGGAAATGTCGAAATGACGTTCAAAACGGGTGATATCCATACTTTTTAGAATCAAATAAACATCAGAATTGACTGAACTTTGAATGGAAGGCGCAATTTGTAAAAACTAAGGCATCAGTTTTTACAAAATGTGCTTTCCATTTAAAGTTCTCTACTCTTGGGGAAAATAGTAGAGTTTAAAATCTAAATCCAAATATTTAAATTTTCTGTTGTCAGGTATTGAAAGAGTTGAATCAAACTTGGAGCGTGCTAGAATTTGGAACTGAAGGTCACGAAAGGACGAAACTGAGACTACTGACCGTCACAGAAGAGACTATCGAGACCCTCGAAGAGAACCAGGTGGCGCTGCAGAACATGATGACGTCAAAGTTTATCGATTTCTTCTTGGAGGATGTATCGGATTGGCAAAAGAAATTATCAAATGCTGATCAGGTAATATATCTAGAGTTAGTGCATCGTCTCTTTGATTTAGGCTTCCATTTAGTACATTTATACGCACCTTAAACCGGTTTTATATAAGGACGGTTTCAAATGAAATCGCTTTCTCCCAGGGTGTATACGTACTTGATTAAATGTGTTTAAATGTCAGTTTAAAATGAAAACAAATAAAATGATAAAGTTAACAACAGATTTTTCGGTAAAACCAGGATTGAGTATTGCTTTAAGTTTGAAGCAATACTCAATAAATGGTTTTCTTAAATCGCTTTAAAATAAAATCAATTTAGTGCTTAAAGCAGTTTTAGTAGTAAAATCAATGCATAGCGAGCTTTCCCTCAAAAAGGGTAATGGTATCTACGGTTAGCATTACCTTTTTTGAGGGAAAGCTCGCTATGCATTGATTTTGTTATTTATTCACCCTCACTAAATCCCTTTTTAAATTTATCAACTCCAGAGCTTAGGATATCTGTAAAGATAATTATATCTGTCTCCGTAGAGACGCTTAATTTTCCTTCAAATTGAAGGTACATCTGCCGATTCTGCAATTTGACAGATTACATGAATCCTGTGTCAGATTTTTTCATCATCTCCTAATTCCTAGCACCGTACTGATGAGCACCACAAGTGCGAAATCCGGATCTACGGTTACCATTACTTTTTTTGAGGGAAAGCTCGCTATGCATTGATTTTGTTATTGATTCACCCTCACTAAATCCCTTTTTAAATTTTAGTTTTAGTAGTGTTTATGCGACACAATTTTTAAATTGTCCTCATTAAGAAGCGCTTTAAGAGGGCCGTATATACAAAGTAATAGACAAAGTAGTTAAGTCGAATTGAATAATTGTAGTGTAGTAATAGTCTTATATGTGGTGTTGACATGTTGAAGTCAGAAAAATATAGACTGTTGTCAGAAATAATTTTATAGTATTTTATATATAAAAATAGGAAAACAAAAACAAAAACATTATAAATAAATTACATAGAAATATACACGATACACTTAACACGGTATGACAATGCGCATTTCGGCGTGACGTCACTTTGTGACCCCGATACCAAAACATGTGCATAGAAAAGGTATTAATTTTCATTAATGTAATTTTGGACCGCCGCGCGTTTAATGTGTTTTTTGGTTTGTACGGGTTGACCTGCGTTTGTTTTAGATTTATATTTTATACGTATGGCGTTTCCTAAAATCATAGCCTAAATATATAGGGCTATGCTAAAACATAAGTGTTAAAATAAATAATAAAAACTTACAATTTTTTTACTTTATTTGGCGTTTATTTCTACAACAACATTTCTACAACTTTTTTCCTTGGTAATCTAATGTATTTAATGTTTTTTATAATTCTGTAATAATTTTTACATTCAAAAACAGCGCACTTTCACATAGTAAATAAATATTATAAATAAATTTTGACATAATAGCGACATAAAGCTATTTGTAACTCATCGCCGTATATGTATCCGCATCTAGCGAGAACCAAGCACATTAATTGGTCAGAAACTTGTACCACGTTCGAAAAGAGCAGATATATGCTAATCTAAGGTGTTCTTGAACGCAATAGGTGTTGAGATGCGTTAGGTATCACGTATCGTTACGGAACACGTATCGTATTTCAGCACCTATTGCGTTCAGAAACACCTTAAATTAGCATATATCTACTCTTTTCGAACATGCTACAAGTTTCTGACCAATCAATGTTCCTTTACGCTTTCAAATAAAACATGTGATAAGTATATCAGCGCAGTGAACTCATTCTGTCAATCGAGCACGCTAATAAAACTTCGAATATTGACGTCAGTGTATTATTGCGCGAAAACCAACGGAATTGGGCATAAATAGTAGCCTACCGTGGAACTATATCGAAAAAAACAACATTTGGTCCTTCGAAAAACACGACACAGCACCATAGAGAACAGTCCAAAACATGAGTAAAATTTCTACTGAAAAAATATATACCATCATATGTAGAGGGTTTAAAAACACAGAATTAGATAGCAAAAGTAAGTCATCAATTGGACAAAGAGGCATCAGTCAAAAAACTAACAAAACAAAAACATCGTCAAGCCAAGAAAGATTACGGTTACAAATAAACAGAAAAAGTAAATGGCTATTTTACAAAAACAGAAAGATCAAGATAAGATTGAAGCTAAAAAACAACAGTTGAAGATTAAGGCTAAACAGTTGGAAAGAGAAAAACGACAAAAAGATCGAGAAATTCAAAAAGAAATAATGGAAATTTAATATCACTTAAGTTTAAACAAAGTGTAAGTCAAATGGGTGCTGATAGATTGTATGAAGTAAAAAGTTGCAGAATCAGTGGATTTGATGTTTTGGACACACTTCTAGAAGAAGATATAGGTAAGATATAGTTTTGGTTGGGAAAGGATTCAAATAATTTTTGCTTTTATCGAGATACAACTTGAGATAAAAAAGAGTATCTCAGAAACCAGAAGACTTTTTATCCCAGAAACCAGAAAAATTTACCACTTCCGAAATGACACAACTTGAAAAATTATGCTAAAGCAGACAATTGATATAGAATTACCAGTTTCTACAGAAAATATGAAAACCTAGCTACTACTACTAAGATCTAAAATAGTACCCCCCTACAGATCTAAATATTTACACCTGTGGGGGGTACTAAATTTTAAAACCAAATTTAAAAAAACACTTACCTATACAGAAAAGAAACAAAGTTATTCATTATTTTGTATTATTATTGCAAAATACCATTGAAAACAGCTTTTTTTCTAAAAATATACCATATTTTAGGAGAAAATACCCTAAAACTAATTTTTCTTCAATATTGCATATGGTAAATACGCCAAAAATTTGGCACCTAATAGCTTGATCATCTGTGTTTGAGGTTATAAATTTGGTGATTTTTTTAGACCACCTCTGGGGGGTGGTTTAAATTTATAGCCCCCAGAAAGGATTGTTTTGTGGCAATTGGTAATAAGTTCGTTTAAAATTTCCCTAAGTAACCGTTTTAACAAGAAGTAATTTACCTTATTTAATATCCCAAGTTGTTTGTTAATCAATAAAACACCTCCAATTTTGTCCAGAAAAACGCCATATTTTCGACCCGTTTTCAGCACAAAAAATATATTTATGAGGGCACTACGAGGCAAAACAAACATAAGTGAAGGTCACTGATTATGCACGAAAAATATACCAAACAAAAAAACCCAAAACAACTATATTAATTTATTTACAAACTGAAAGTAAAACATTGAGGTTATCTAAAAGCTCAGTCAAAATAACTTTTCTTACTCAAAGTAGAGGTTGGTGCAAGCCAAGGTGCAAGCAGAGGTAAAAGATCCGAACTCGCTGTTTGTGATTGAACGCAGCGCTACTATTTTTAAACTGACATTTCGACAGTGACAGAAATGTAAAAAAAAACTTGCATTTAAGTTTTGTAATACAATTCATAAATAAAAACACCTTTTAAATAAATACAAAATTAATTTACTCCTTATTTTATTATCACCCATTTAAATCGTTGTGTGACATTATTCAATTAATTGGAAAAATCAATTATCAAGGGTAAGTTTTAATTAGAGTGACATATAACCTCAATTTTAATTTGTTCTACAGAGTGTTTACTATTTAAACCCCACGAGGGTTTCAATTTTTAAATTTTTTTTTCTTCTAAATTGAAACTTTCTTCTTAAATCCAACAAAAGATTGTGTTAAGATGACTTCAATAAACAAATTTATTAAAATTCTTCTTATAATTCAAACTGTGTCCAAAACTCAAGGAGGTTTGGTTTAAAATGCTTAAAACCAAAAATTTCACTTAAACTTAGGACCGTTCTAAAATAGACTAAACCCTTTTAGTAAATCCCACCGTTGGAGACTACGTAAATGCCTTAAAGGGGACGCCAGAAAATAAGTTGAAGGTTTACTTATTTATACTACAGTAAAAGCTACTTCACTAATCGACGTACTAAAAGAGAACTATGATAGACCAGATATTATTGTAAGAACACCAGTACAAGATGCTAAAACTTTGCCAATTGTAAGAAAAAATTATTTTGCTTCTCTTACATCTTTTTCCAAGACTGTAAATAATTTGTTTTAATTCTCGAATCTCTTGAAATGCAAAATTATTTAACGTATCCACAGCTTTTAGATGAACTGATGCAGAAATTGCCCTAAGGCATGCAACTTTCTTGGGGTGGAAAAATCTAAAACGTGGACATTATACACTAAGAGAGTATAAAGAGTGGATAGCTATTAAAGCCCGAGCCTGTACAGATATTCAACCAAGCCAGTTGACAAATTTAAAAGAACAACAACAAGTGCATTGCCTGCTCGGAAAAATGAGTGTAAACGACAGATGGGAATTTATCAAGGAAAATAAAGCATATTACTGTTACTTGAAGACTTCACAATACATTGCATTTCAGTGTCTTCAGAAATAATTTAGAGAGAAAATATAACTACTAACTATAAATAACTAAATGAGAACTATTGAGAGTCATAATGTCTTTATATGACCCTTTAGGACTTTTAAGCCATTTCGTCATTGAAGCAAAAATTACAAATTTACAGTTGAAAAAGTGGTCAACATGGTTATGTGGCTTGGAGAAACTTAAGATATCTAGATGTTATAACCAGCAATATTTTGATGTAAGAAACATTAAATTGCACATTTTTTGTGATACAAGTGAACAAGCATGTTTAACTGTAGCATATTTTCGATTCAAATACAAGGAAAGGTTATTATTAGTTTGGTTGTGGCAAAAACACTATTAAAATCGACAACTATACCAAGAAAAGAACTTCAAGAAGCCTTAATGGCTAACAGATTAGCTAAGAATATCAAAAGTGAACTAAGAACTAAGAATTAACAGAACATTTCTATGGTCAGATTCAGTGACAGTTTTATGTTGGCTAAGATCAGACACTAAACATTTTAACATTTTTGTCAATCAACGAGTGGGAGAAATTTTGGAAAATATAAACATTTCAACGTGGATATGAATTCCTTCTAAATAAAATGTTGCCGATGATGCCACGAGAAAAAAGCTGATCTGAGTAGATGGTTCAATGGCCAGAATTTTTACATCAACCGCCATGTTTTTGACCTGAGGAAGAATTGTTTATTGGTCATCAACAAAAAAAAAACAAGTAGCCATTTTACTCCACTATGTTCAGGAAATAATGTGTCTATCACAAGCAGCCATATTTCCTTCATATCTAAAGCTGAGGAGATGTATGACAGTATATGTTCTAAGATTCATAAGAAAAGATAAGGTTTTACTCAAAATATTTAGTGCGAAGAAATTACTAAAGCGGAGAAGATTTGGTTTCTTAAAGTCCATTTCAAGAAGAATACAAACTATTGTCTAAGAGAAATATGTTAACAAAAGCAGTAAAATGGATTAATATTTATTATTGGTTGACTTGACAATTCATCTGAATTGGACAACAAACCTGAATTTACAAGACTTTTAAATTTCATAAAAAATTAAATTGATTTAGTTTTTAATGAAATAAGATAACATAGATGAGTGTTACTTTTGTAAAGTTCTTTTTAACTGCTTAACAATAAGAGCGATTCATATTGAGATTGTGAATAGTTTGAATACTCTGTTAGGCATAAGAAGATTCGTATCGAGACGTGGTTAGCCTGTATTTTTGTATTCCGATAATGAAACAAACCTTAAAGCGGCATATAAAGAGATAAAACAAGCAACAAAGAAGGTAGATTTTAAATTTTTAGAAAATAAGTAGCAGAAGAAATTCAATAGAAGTTTACTAAAACAGCAGCACCGTCAATGGATGAAGCTTGGGAAAGAATAGGGAGAATTCTTAAAGATGAGCATCCAAGATTTGAAGTTTTAAATACAGTTTTGATTGAGGTAGAACATACGGTAAATAGCCGGCCTCTGACCTACGTTTTAATTGGAACTTCAAGTATATCAAAACTTATGGGTATATTTCCAGAGAAAATTTATGTTGTGTGATTGATTTGGATTAGATGGATCAAAAGAATATTTACCAACTATAGTAAACAGGTGGAAGAATTCGTAGTGGTAATGGACAACCAGTTACCAAGAAATAACTGGACACTTGAAGAAATTTGTAAGATGAGTACTCAAGAAGAGATTGCTGGGGGGAGAAATGTTAATATTTGTTTCCTCATCGTATATATTTTTATGTTGTGTTGACATGTTGAATTGAAAAATAGGAAAATAACTGAACATTATACAGAAATTACATAGAATTTTATAGAAAAAAACAACAAATTAATTTAGGTAATCGACCTAGCTAAGGTGGAAGATTAAAACAAAATATTTTGACCCTTGTAACCTTAAATTTGTTGTTAATATTTAAAAGAAAAATAATAATAAATATATAGCTATAAAATTGTAAAAATAAAAAAAAAAGAAAAATCAAAATTAAAATTAATCATAAAAAAAACTATAAATAAAAAACTTCTTCCAATCCTTGTTCTTTGGGTAAAGTCCCCAGCACTGAGGCCGCATTCCCCCTTTGAATGGCGATACTTATCCGCTGGGTGATGAAACTTCTAGCATTTTTTGTTTCAATTTTTTTTGCTATTTCGGAAATTAATTTTTTAGCTTCATCACCCCATGGACCTAGGGTTTCCACTGCAAAAGTATAAAACAAAAATCCTCTGTCTTCTAGCTCTTTATATTTTGTCCTTTTTTGTATTTCTCCTATCTTAGCCGCTTCCCCCGATTTATGAGAAGTTTTACCTAGATAGGAGCTGCAAAGCGTGTCTCTGCAGGTGGCATCCCAAAACTAAAGTTTTTCCCATCTTCCAAGGAATCAAAGTGATCCCGTCAGCCCGTTTTCCGTCACTCCTACAAATACCGGACGGTTCTAGTTTCGCTGGAAATCCTGCTGAAACCTCTTTATAATGTCGTTGATCAAACTGTGACCAGTCCATCGACCTGCACTTTTTTTGCAGCTAAGGCCATGAAGACCCAATTTACTCACTATTTCGCCACAAGTGCAGGTGTGAGACTCGCAAACAGGAAGACCAAGACGAAGAGCGACAGAAATACGAAAAGACGAGTCATCCAATAAATTTCCTAAAGAAGAAGAGGGCAACGCATTACTCTCGGGCTCATTAAGAGCTAGAAGACGTGCTTGATCAAGTTGAGATTTTGAAGATAAAAAAATTTGCTAAAAGAATACATCACACATTGCAGTATCGAAATCTCTTTGTGATTTTAAATTAGAAGTATCCGAAATGCCTGTTAAATTTTGATATTTATTTGATGCTTCGATCAAAGCAAAGTCTAGATGCAAAATAATTTCCTCAGGAAGAATTTGTGGAAAAAGATATGATGAATCGTTCAAAAAACCCAGGAAAAGCTGAGTAGCAAAGAGATGAGCTATTTCTGATTCCTAAACCACCTAATTCAATTGGAAGAATGCACAGTGACCAAGCATTCGAATCAATTTTACAATTTATAATATTTTCTAAACTAAATTTCAGTAGATCGTCAAATTTTTCTAAACATTCCAGCATCCTCCAACATGGCGCTGTTCGAAGTAAATAAGTGATTCTTGGAATCGAAAATGAATGTTTTAATAAATAATAGGCAGTATGAGAATTTAGAGATAAAAGTTTGTCGGAAAATTTTGTAAAAACATCAATCTTTGAGGAAAAATTTTTGCCAATTTCCTTTTCAAAGAAAGGTACTCCTAAAAGGGTAAGATTTTCAAGATCAACTTTTGATAAACTATCAATATTTGAGTCATAGTCTGTAATATTCAAATTGTGTTCTTTACTTAGATGTGAAAATTCAAACTTTGCTAAATTAATTTTTAAGCCAATACTCAAACATTCCGTCCTCAAAAATTCAAAATCTTTGAGTACGCTACAAGGATCCCCAGCTAAAGTTCCGTCATCAAGATACCATAAATTGATATCAGATTTTAATTTTGAAATTATAGAATGTAAAGATAAACAGAATAGTGGTGGACCTAAAAGATCACCTTGCTGGACTCCTCTTTGTGATAAAATGGTTTTTTCTCCAAATGATAAAAATGAAGGATTTCTGTAACACTGTGAAATGAAACTGAAAAATTGTGGTATGTGCTTGTTAACTTGTGATAATACAATTTCTCGATTGATCATATTAAAGGCGTTATAAAAATCTATTTTCAAAATAATTTTTTCTGTAACATGGGGAAAGGACAAAAATCACCGGACCGAGTGGCTAATTATTTCGCATCCGCTTTTGGTACCAAAACCTAACTGAGTTGGACGAAGCAAATTGCCTAAAGTTTCATAAATTGACTGCAATGGGACGTATTCCTCCATCTTTTTTATTTAAAGCGCAGAGTGAAGCTCCGTAAAAAATGGGTAAAATACTTTCAGGCACGAAGCCATTAAGAATATGTATAAGAAATAGCGACAATGAATTTTGAAGATTTGAAGAAAATGTACCTAGTTCGTCATTCAAAAGGTCTTTTAAATGTTGCGGACTAAGTGCGTCTAGACCTGCCGCAGAACCCGGTTTAAAAGAAAAAAACTGATTTTTTAATATTTGAGTAAATGAAATCAAAACTATTGTGCTCATTCGGGACATCATCGGGGTAAATTTATATATCTTCATGGCGTGGATGTTTTTCTAAAATTTTGTTGTATGTTTCATCATTTTTCAAAGCCAAGGTATCTTCAGAACATAACAGACGAATCGCTCCTCTGATATCTCCCTCAGAAACTTTTGTCTCAACTTTCTTTGTGAGGTAATTTGATTTAAAAGGATTTGTTTCTTCTGGACTTGATTCGTTTTAAGGTAATCCATAAATGGTTGTAATGGTAAATGTTTCTTATCTTTCCAAATATTTAAATTGTCCTTTATCAATGTTGTTAGAGATCTCGATGCATTTTGTTTGGATTTTTTCGGTAATCTGAGAACGGCATATGCAAATGTCAAGAGATGAAACCATGCTTGGAAGTTGTTTTTTGAAACACAATCTTTTAGGAGTAAAGTGAGTTCTTCCGCAACTAATGGGCGGGCACCTTTTGGAATTCGTTTTATTACTGGTACTGATGATTTTAGAGAACTTAAAAAGACATTTACTCCATTCGAATCAGACGATATATCCTGAGAAAAATTATGATCTTGTAAATTCTTTTTCTTGTGCTTTGAGTTAATGTGTTGATTGAGGCTGCTTTTGCTTGTATAGGATTTGTCACATTGACTGCACTTACTTTTTAATAAATTCTGAGAATTTTCTAAAGATACATCAATGCAAGAAACCACGTCGGGGATGCAGTGAGAATTTTGAGAACAATTTTCGGTATGAATTCTACGGTTGTGAATATTTAATCCAGTCATGTTTTTGAAAATTTTATCGCATGATAAACAAAAGTTTTCTTGTAATGGTACAATTAAATTATAATGTCCAGAGTCTGGATTGCCAAAAAAATTTACCAAAATTGATGAGTTAAACTGATTTTTGCTAACACATAATAGTGGACTATTTTCTGTAACAAATAATTTTTTCTTTGAATTTTTCTTTGAAACATACACGTAGAAGTTGATTTTGTATATTTCTGAAATCGCCAAACATTCAAAATCAGTGCCAAAAGTACCTGATTTAGACATCCTGGATCCATATTCCTCTTTGCTAGTAACATTTACTTGAAAATTTTGAAAATCTTGCCAATTTTCTAAAATGTACTGAACTTTCTTTCTTACTTCTTCTTACTTTTAGATGATCATCCTGGCTTCCAAAAACAAACTCGCTTACAGAACGAAACAGGCAGTTTCCATCTCCTTGAATCGAAATAATCTTAAAAACACTGTGACTGACATCCATTACCATTTAAATTTTGACATCTTCTAAAAAGTCCACGTTCTTCCAAAATTCCAAATGTTCTGCTATCTAATTATTGTTTTTCTTGTAGCTCTATCCCTCAGCTTCGAAATAGTTACTGATTTTTAATTTATTTAGTGTAGAAAAAGGTATAAAATAGTAAATGTAAAAGGTAGATATTTTGAAAAGACTGACTTTGACTTTTTGATATGCTCAAAATTCGAGTCCACCCTAATATCTCCAAAACCAAAAGAGGCTTCCGTCTTCTTAATGAATGGCGGCAAAATTAGTATTCAAAAAGATACTTTTTTTGTAAACCATCTAATTATGTGAAATTTACTTCTCTGTCTCTTTTGGTTCTGGAGATATTAGGGTGAGCTCGAATTTTTAGGACACCTTGTATAAAGTTTAAAAAAATAGTCGATTTTTACGCTGTGTGTATGCTGAAAAAACGAATCCCTTTCAGTTGTTTCAATTATACTATAATTGCTAAATTTAAAAATAGTGCATCCATAAATAATTAATGCTCACAACCTATTAATTTTGTTGTGCATTTAAGATACTGGAACAAAATTGCAGACGCCGATTTTCTCCCACTTAAGAGTAATAAAATCCACTGGGTTTTATAGGTTATCAACGATTATTTCGACGTTCAGAGAAAATGGATGTATCTGGAAAGTATTTTTATCGGGTCAGAAGATATCCGAAGTCAGTTGCCGGAAGACTCGAAAAGATTTGACAGGATTGACAGGGATTTTAAGGAGGTTTTGAGTGAAATGTTGAGAACGCCGAATATTGTAAAAGCTACAAACAAGCCAGGTAAATAATAAATTGAAAAGTTTGCAGTATTATCAGAATAAACTTAAGGCTATAGTTTCTCCCCAGATTTTAAGTAAAAATAAGTACAACTGGCAACGCCTTGTTCTTATTCATTTCATTCATTCAAAAAATAAAATTATCTGAAGGATTTTTAAAATTATTTTTTCTTCAAAATAAAAGTTTGGGTGCTGTCATCTATCCCAAAAGACTCCAAATAATTGCGGTTTAGAACAAACCCGATTTACAAAAAAAGAAATAGAGAAACACATTTTTGAAAGATAAACATAACCTTGAACGGTTTTCTGTCAGAAAACGTAAAAATACTCTTCTGTTCCACTTCGGCCCGATTTAAAGTTTGTTGACAAAACACATGCAGTTACCATGGAATCGTATAAATTCTGCGATCTATCGACCAACACTTGAACTGCGTGTGTCTCCCAAATTCAATGAAGTGTGATTGATTGATCGGTTTTCTTTTCCGGAGTGCACAGGCTTTTAGAAAAACGGAAACTTAGTTTTTATTTTCGCTAAAGCAAGGAAATATAAAAAGGAAAAATGTTATCCAGAGGAAATTGTGAGTATTTCTCTATTTTTTTTTGTAAATCGGGTTTGTTCTAAACCGCAATTATTTTGAGGCTTTTGGGATAGATGACAGCATCAGAGCTTTTATTTTGAAGACAAAATAATTGAGAATTTTGAAAAATCCTTCAGATATTTTTGTTAAGCATTTAAAAATGATAGGGGTGAAAATTTAAGAACAAGGCGTTGCCAGTTTTACTTTTTTTTACTTAAAATCTGGGAAGAAACTATAGCTTTAAATACGTACGAGTATGCAGTTTTCAGATGTGACCACTAATTTTAGAGGGAAAAAATACGTTGGTGGTTAGGAGAGGTTGACCATGAATGGTGCTTGGATAGTTCACCTAAGTCGCTAACAATTTTATTGCATTTAAAAAAATATTAACTGTGGTGTAAACTTTGCACTACAATTACATACATTGTTTTTTTTTCCAAATTCAGGTCTCTACGACAAGTTAGAAAGTCTACTTTCAGAACTGACAGTCTGTGAAAAAGCCTTAAACGACTATCTAGAAACCAAACGACTTGCTTTCCCAAGATTTTACTTTGTGTCATCAGCTGACCTGCTGGACATTCTATCAAATGGCAACCAGCCTGACTTGATCCAAAGACATTTGACTAAGCTATTTGATTCACTGGGAAAGTTGGTATGTCTACTTAAATTTTAATTTAGATATTTAAAATTAAATTTTATATTTTTTGGGGTAGCAGTATACTTCTTTCCAAATTCAATCGGACCAATCGGACACTGACAATGACAGTTCCATTTATTTTCTTTGATTAAATGTCATATTGAAATTGGTCCTGAGAATTATAAATAAACAGTAGCACTAATTTCTTTGATTTTACAAGGTGTTTATTCAAGAAGGTGGTAAAAACAGCAAAAGAGCCAAAGGAATGATCTCTAAAGAAAACGAAGAGCACGTTCCATTTGTCTTCGCTTGTGACTGTACCGGAAAAGTAGAAACTTGGCTCAATAGGTGGGTTTATTAGATTTTTGTGAAAGTTTATAAAAATTATTCTCTGTTATTTTAGGTAAAGCTTAATTAAAAAAAAAAATTAAATGCAATTTAAAAAGTTTGCCGAATATAAATAAGGAACTACTAGAATTTAACGATTTTTACTTTTTTATTTGTTTTAATGTAGGGTAAAATTTTCACAGTCAATAGATAAAAATCCTTAATTTTGCACCTTTTGCCCACGCACAAAAATGTTTAAGCAAACAATATTGGTTAAAAAAATCTCTTAAAATGATGCTGTATTGGAGTGTGAAAGATTGCCGATTGGGTAAAAAAGTACCACTTTAGTCCCTAGGTATATAATGTACTATACTCAGCGCATATTTAATTTATTTTTGGATAAGATCTTTCATCTATTAAGACATCTTCAGAGTCATTTGTTAATTATTAAATTATCTCTTGTCAGGGTCTAGACGACCTCACAACATTCAACATAGGATATAGGGTAAAATTAGAAACATTAAAATAATAAAATGCACGCACAACCATATCACAGGAAGTTTAGTATTTGGTAATATTTTTGTTAATTTCTACCTACAATCTTCTCCATTTTGTGCTCATAAGTACAAGAAAGTGAGCTATCTTGTTGAATTTTTTATTACCGCCTTGCGCCAAAATATTTCTGGGACCTGGTTACTTTATTTTTGAATTTATTGTGTTATAGGGTAATTGACGTCATGCGTGCTACCCTACATCAATGTTTTGCCGATGCTGTTCTGACGTATGACGAAAAACCGAGGGAATCCTGGATTTACGATTATCCGGCTCAACCAGCTTTGTGCGGTAAGTCTGCCTGTAATACCTATAGGTAACTATAATAAACCAAAATTTCTAAACAAAAAATCAATAGATTTTATATTACTATGGTAAACTCCAAGTTTATATGGTTTTTGACGATTTTTTTTTGGAGTTGTGCAATAAGAAACGTTGTATTTCTAATAAAATATTCTTCTCGTGGTTATTTTTTATTGTGATTTTGATTTATTCACATCTATTTGCCCTTTTTTTGCTTGACATGTAGAAGAAGTGCGTTTGCATTGGCTCTCATTTACCCTTATTTTTGGGTGTAATTAGTGCTCCTCATATAACCATGAGGGGTGTAAAATTTGTTACGAAAATAACTTTGAAAAACAAAGAAAAAAATTCAAAATCGCGGTTGGCTTTGGCACTGTTTGGGCTAGGCCAAAGGCGATAAATCTACTGCGCATGCACTAACTAAAAAAAAATAATAACGCTGCCCGATGTTCCATAACAAAATGAAAGGAACTTATGTTGCTTTAAATATACTTCAAGTACAATATAATTTCCCTTTTAGAGCTTCTTAAACGCGATGGGGTCGTTTAAAAGTAAAAATTTATCCGATTTGATGAAAAAACTAGTAGAAAAATGCACAAAATCAACATTAATATTTTTTGCGCTGGGAATTTTGGCACAACTCGGCATCGTCGAAAAGTTTACATTTTTGGCGAGGTAGTGTGGTTTCGCCATTTTTTTTAATGTTATTGGGGGGGTTTTCGTGTTTTAAAATTTTGTGGCGTTATTTTCTGTGATTAGTGGTCTTAGACCTCCCCCTTTTATGCAAAAATTTGAAAAATAAAGTCCGATAATAGTGGGCTTTCTTTAGAGAAAGCAATTGAAGAGCCTGGTTTTTGTTTTCCATTCTTGTTTTATCCATGTTTAAATCTAGGGAATCCACTTTTCTATTGATACGAAATTACGGGAAACACTAGAAAATACTTTTTAATGTTTTTTTTTCCAAAAGCAAATAAATATATTAAACATTACATAAATTTTCGCATCAGATGGTTGTGTTGCTTTCACTACTGACATGCAAGGGTAGGGCCGTTATAGTATCTCATAGTTATATTGTCATCTGCGAAGCCGCTATGTTAATGGAGTCTTTGGGGTCAAATACCGAACGCAGAAAGGCACATGATTTTTGTTATAAATTTTACGAGTTCCACTATAAGAATTTGGACTTCAGCTTTGTTGATTATATTTTTTTTTAATATCTAGGCAGGAATTTCTGTCCATTTCTGTAGCTAGTCTTAAGGGGTTTTTTAGTTTTCAGGGTATAATTTGGGGGTATCTTCAGTATGTTGCTGAAGTTTTCTGGCTCCAATGCATATCTTGCACCAAGTGAAGAAAAATTGTTTATATAGTTAAACTTAGTAAACTTACATTATTTAACTGTAAAAGGCAACAATATTGTTTTTTTTTTGGATAGCGTGATCAGTACAAATTTGAAAAGTATCCGTTAGATAAACGTATGTTTTTATGTAATTATCGAACCTTTGGTGGAACAATCGTTTCTTTTTTATCCGAATTCACCGAAACCTTGTAGGCTTAGTGCAAAATATCTTCCGTGTTTTCTACTGCACCCATTTATGTAATCTGGTTTCCTGCACTATGTTGTGTGGGCTATTTACAGGTCGTGTGCAAAAATCCTCTGGCTCCATTTGTGATTTTCCATATATTATCTCTCTTCTTTACCTTAGAGTTTCACAGTTCCATAAGATGTGTAGAGCTTTTTTGTTTATTGTCGTTCTACGCGCTGGCACTATTTAGTGTGGATTTTTAATAAAGTATTCACTGTTTGCAACCTAGGTCTATCTCTATTCCACAGCTTTATTTTCTTAAGGAGCTCTCTTGTGATCCAGGCGCGGTGTGTTGTATTTTTAATACCAAAATTCCGTACCCTTATTTTGGTAGTAAAACTACAACGCACCGCGCCTGGATCAAAAGAAAGCTCCGTAAGAAAATGAAGCTGTAGAAAAGAGACAGACCTAAGTTGCAGACAATGAATAAATGAATGAATACAAACATTTTCTGGTGTTGTTCATTTTTTCACAGATAAAATCTTGTCGAAAGATCCTTTGCTGCCCAACAAGTAACTCGTTTATGGTGGATTTCTTGATTTTTTTCCGATTTGTTAGTATTGTGTTAATGGTTTTCCAGATATGATTTTGATTGCAAAAGATCAAAAGATCTTGGGTGGAAATAACGAAAATTCAAACCTGGATGAGCATCCCACAAGGAACACACAAAGGACAAAGTGAAAAGGAAAATGATTAAACGATGTTTCGCTCTGGATAACCAGCGTGAGCTCGTCAGTGGTTCCACTGATCACCCTTCCCATACATCATTAAACATCATCATACACTTTGATTTCCAACTTTGAATCACTCACTAATAGGCATCGTTCTGCACTGATACTTTTCCAAGTTACCTGATACGGATTCGTCCTGGCGTGTTAATATTTCCAATAGGATTATGCTCCTAAGGCAATTAAAAAAAAAAAGAAGTTAAAAAAAACCTTTAAATCGGTTACATCAACCGGAAAGAATCTAAAAGCAAAATATCAAAAGATCTTGGGTGGAAATAACGAAAATTCAAACCTGGATGAGCATCCCACATGTGTTCCTCTACACCAGGACGAATCCGTATCAGGTAACTTGGATAAGTACCAGTACGGAACGATGCCTATTTGTGAGTGATTCAAAGTTGGAAATCAAAGTGTATGATGGTGTTTAATGATGTATGGGGAGGGTGACCAGTGGAACCACTGACAAGCTCACGTTGGTTATCCAGAGCAAAACATCATTTAATCATTTTTCTTTTCACTTTGGTCCTTTGTTAGTTCCTTGTTGGATGCTCATCCAGGTTTGAATTTTCGTTATTTCCACCCGAGATCTTTTGATCTTTTGCTTTTAGATTCTTTTCGATTAATGTAACCGATTTGGAGGTTTTTTTAACTTCTTTTTTTGTTTTATGATTTTGATTATTGAAAGAAATGGTTAAGTTTTTATTGTAAATCAGTTTTTCATTAATTTTTGGTAAATATCATACAACCAATAATTTGATTGGCTTCATCATTTTGCGTTTTAATGAAATCACAAGCTTTCAGGGCAACCAATTGAGTCTATTGTTGAATTTTATATCGTAAAACTGCAACGTAAAAATTGTAATCTTTTTTAGGTACCCAAATTTGGTGGACGACGGAAGTAAACATGGCCTTTGGTCGTCTGGAAGAGGGCTACGAGAACGCTCTAAAGGACTACCAAAGAAAACAAATCAACCAGTTGGTCGCCCTTATCAACTTACTGTTAGGCGATTTGACAGCCGGAGAACGACAAAAAATCATGACAATTTGTACTATCGACGTACACTCGAGAGATGTAGTAGGCAAGATGATTGTTATAAAGGTAAAGAATATAATGAAAACGGTCAAACAATAGACTGTAAACACGCGGCGATGATGCGAATGCGAATGGGTTAGATCCATTAATGAAGTGATTTGAAAGAACTCCGCACAAAATCATAGGGGCACAACTTTAGTTTATTTGGCATAAAGCTTAAAAGACTGTGTTTTAAAATGGAGACGCGCAATACCTTGTTTGAAGGGATTTATGCTTCTCTGTTTAACATCGTTCTATTTTTCAAAATCCGTTTGTTTGTTGAAATGGATTGAGACATCGATAGGGAACCAAGATAAAAAATAATATGCTTGTTACCTTTTAAAGCACACAAAAAAAAGCGTGCCTGTATTTTTGCTTTCTAATATCTTATTCAACATCAAGAGATGCTTGAAATATTTGTCATCAAGCCTGGCATTGAGTTTGAATAATTAGGAAGGTAAATTTTTATATGGTTAAAATGCATGCATGCGTTTTTTTAGATAGATAAGCTAAGTAACATTTTTGGTTAAAATTTTGTAAAATATTCCCGAGTTAAGCTAGTAATTTTTTCTTATAAAAAACTGGGAGGTCAAAAAAGAGGGAAATTTCCCGTCTTTTTACCAAGTGGGGACAAAAACCAAGGTAATTTGGTGAGATAAAATAAGTAATTAATTTTTTTTTCCTGAATGTGAATTTGCTCAAAGGACACTTTTTACCAACTTTTGGGACACATGTACACATCTGCATAAATGCTCAACCTAATTTGTGTCCTATTCTACACAATGCCCTCTCAGTGCCCTCTTGTCTGTCTGTGACTGAAGCGCCCTCTACGTGTCAGAATTGAAGGAGATAAAAACATTTTTCAATGAAAATAAAAAAAGAGAAAAATAATAATTATGTCCATGGCCTACAACAACTTTGGAAATAAAAAGTGGAGATGAAAAATCACAGTTATATTTTAATCATAGGGGTTAAACTACTATTTTAAACTATTAATGGTGGGAAAATTGTTTTGTTGAATTGTTTACTTTTACTTTCATAAAATTCACGCGCCCATCGAAACATGCAGTTTTAACAAAAAAATCAACAAAATTATGTGTCGGGAAAACACTAGTTAAATATTATGTTCAATTTGTAATCATAATTTGATATTTGGGTATGAAACAACTGTAAGCAAATCAGTTCCTTAAAGATTTTGTAGTATTTTTTCAATAAAAATAATAAAAGCTTTTTAAAAAAGAGAAAAAAAAACCATGGCACCTTACCTTTTTTGGGCGACTGTGCCCTAAAAGTTGTGTTAACCATGTTTTTTCCCTCAAACACAAAATTTCTTAATAATTTTGCATCAAGGACGGTTTATCCATTTTTCAAATTAATTGCCAATTGTTCCCCGCACACCCCCTGCACATTGTTCGGTTGTCAGTTGTCATGTTGATTGTTGACATAAATTAAGCAAGCAAACAATTCGAAAAAGTTACATCATATGGGAATACACACAATCGTTTACGCTCGCAAATGTCATAACTTGAAATATGACATTTGCGAGCTTAAACGATTGTGTGTATTCCCATTGGTTGTGTTCGGCAATTGTAGAGATCCACTAGGACTTGTTGGGTCCCCCACTATCCCTTTTAATTTCTTAAACTTTTCTGTAAAAACTGCTTGATGCTATAAAACACAAAACTGTCAGCACTTCTAGGTAGGTACTTTAACAATTTTTGACGATCAAAACGTGAATGCCCTCTCTTCCTTAAACCCAAATTTTACCTAAACATCTATTTCTTTGTTTGAATTTCGAGCTTCCATTTGGTTTTTCCTATCCCTTTTTATGATAAGAGGGTAGGTATCCAATAGCCCAAAATCCAAACAAGGGTTGAAGATACAATAGTAATTAAGGAAATATCTTATAATTTGGAAATACCGAGAAGGAACATGAAAGTTATGATTATTCATTAATCTAAACAGCTGATCATGACAGTTCGTTAGAGGACACGTGACGCAAAGGAGTTTTCTTGTTTTCTACCAGAACTACTGAAGTCTTAACCTAATCAAATCTTAATATTCCATATGGTTAAATAAAATAGAATAATTTGCTATAAAGTTCGAAAATATTTTTAGGTTGTACTTATTTAGTCAAAAAAACAAATTTTTGTCCTAAAACTTATTTCAAAACAAACCCTTCATAAATAACTGTAGGCCAAACATAAGTAATTTTGAGTTCATTTTTAAACCAAGAAAGTTCTTAACATTGAGGGATTTCTTCAGGACATTATTAAAAGCAAGGCGGGGACCTCAGAGTAGAATCTGAAGTCAAGTTTACCATCAATTTACCTTCTCTTTTAACTTTATATTCAAAACAACTTTGAAGACATGATACGAGGAAAATAATTAGAAAAATATCCTAAAAGAAAACCTTTAAAATGTCGTGTATATAATGACCGTTTCTTAAGGTTATTTGTTCCAATTTAAAACTTATTTTCAATCCTCAAACTACAAAGTAATTTTCTGAAGGAAAACGGGAGATGTTTTGACGTATGATTGGTTATCTTAACCTTCCAACTTCCCAATATGCCCTAAAATGTTACTTGGGAAACTTAAGCCTACAAGGTCACTTAACCCAACTTAAAGTATTTTAAAAAGAAAAAATCAAAAGATCTTGGGTGGTAAAACGAAAATTCAAAATTGGATGAGTATCCCACAGGGAACACACGAAGAACTAATGCGAAAAGAGAAATAATTAAACGTAGTCAGTCAGTAGTCACTCTCTCCAAACATCACTTAACACCATCGTACACTTTGATTTCCAACTTTGAATCAATCTCAAAAAGGTTAGGTTAATTTTAAAGTATTGTAGTAAAACACACCTACCCAGGTTCGTTTAACAAAATAAAATTAACCAACCAAAATAAATAAAAAGCCCTACGTTGTTAACCCCATAAAATCAACATAATTTTACTTGCCCAGAATGCGCCTAACAATAACAAATTTAGGGAGACTTGAGGTAAGGTGTGATATGTAAAATAAACACAAAATTTGAAAAATACTCCTAATTTATTAATTCGAAGAAAAATCAATAGTAGTGCCGTACTCAGCCTGAAATTCACGAGGGGAAAGAGCACGGTAGAGAAACCCTCGATCTCAATTCCAAAAATCGAGTCATGCTGTGCCAAACATTGAATTACAAGTAATAATTAAATTACTTGAAAAATTAAAATTACTGTCTCAGTACTAAAATTTGTCGTTCTACATTTATAACAATACATTCAAAACTGAAGAGTTTGTGGTTAGTTAGCCGGACATCGCCAGAAGGTACTGAGGTTCCATACGGGAGGCTACTCAGCTAATAGTTGATATTTTGGGCTAATATCTCTAGACTATACTTTGTTTTTACTTGCTAGGATATTCGCTCAATCAGGGAAGGAAAATGTTAGTAGATTCACCAAGGCCCTTTCTCACATCCTGAATCATACTCTGGATAGAACCCTTTGTTTGAAATATAATAATTTTTAAATACGCATTTTACTGACCTGTAAACAATTCGTTCTACCGTCAACCAAACAGCTCAACTACTATCTCCTGATTCCGAATCTCGTAAAAACAGACACACACGCAAATGCATGCTTCTTTTTTGTTGTTTTTTTTTTAAATTAATACCTACCTATAGGGTGCTACAAATCCGAATAAAATATTTTATATTTTTTTAAATAGACGGTTTTCTACAGTATTTTAAGTTTAAGCGAGGTCGTGCGATAGTTACTTATTTAACGCTGTTTAATTATTTATTCATTTGTTATGAATTAACTACTTTTAAAAGCTAATAATTGATTAATGTAGGTTAGGATCGATATTTTTGTAATCTCAAAACCCATTCGATCTCTTATTTTTACATAAAATATTTTTGTCACGAAAATTTCTTTTGAAATTGAATAGGTTGAAAATTCCCAAGCTTTCCAATGGCAGAGCCAACTTAGACACCGATGGGACGAAAAGGAGAAAGATTGTTTCGCCAACATTTGCGATGCCCAGTTTAGATATGCTTATGAGTATTTGGGGAATACGCCCAGGCTTGTAATAACACCACTAACTGATAGGTAAGATATATCATTTCGTATGACTACTACTACGTTATAAAATTCACTGGCTGCCATGAAAACTCAAAAAGCATAAAATAATGGAATTTCTTGTGTGGTTAGACAGTAGATAGAAAATAACCAAGATATTCAACCTTGCGGACTAAAATGTTAACAAAAATTTTAGATCGTTGCTAACTCCCCAGATCGCGCATTGTTGCTTTTGGATAACTTCCCTGTTGCATTTCGCTGCGGGGCGCAACGAAATCTGCAAGCATAGAAGATATAATCAATTTACGCTGCAATGAGTAGTAAATTGCTCTAACGTTTCACTAAACCTCGCATAAGCGGCGGAATTTGATGGAAGTTGAACCGTACATAGAACCGACCTTGATACCTTGCTTTTTCTTATTAATAGGATAATAGGTATCATAATTATTTAGGAGTGATCAGTTTGTTTTTGATTTTTTTAAAGAAAATCTGTCAAGTAAGTGATGTTGTAATTGAAAGCTTATTACACTTCTATATATCCGATATGCCACGAGTGTTACTTTAATTTTTGTTTGCGGACACGAGATTTATTTTGTTGTTTTTTTTTAAAATATTTTGGCTTTTTAGTTCTGCGCAACAAGCCTCCTCCGGAGCGATTGCTTGCTGATGCCTTAAAATTAGGGCCACGTAGTATGAAGCTCCAATTGGGGGCGGTGCTGCTGCGAACGTTACCTCTTTTTAAGAGTCACCTTATACTTTTACAGGTTTCTACTTTATAACCTGCTGAAAGGTACAGGATTCTGTATTTACGATGTTGTGCACTTTTCAATTTTGATGTTTTTGTTTCTCGGTTTATTCGACAGGTGGCGCACACAGTTACTACGTCCCCACGGATTACAAACTTTTTGTTTTAAATTCGAGAGGTGTGCATGGTCACTGTGTAGCTTCAACTGCCAGGTACAATCCTATGACTCCCTGATGATTCCTAATAAGAATGAAACAGGTCTGTTGGTGTCTGGATTCTCCATTAGACATTGGAGGCCTGGTCGTAATGAAGTGAGAAACATATGCTAATGTTACTTTAATCTATATATAGTACTTATACAATAATAATGAAAAAAATTGGGGCTGGGGGAAGCGCAATTTCATCCAAAATATACACGAAGAAATACGGAAAAAAATTCCCATTTTGTTCATTTTAATTTATTTAAAAATATGTAAAAAGTGACAAAAACTTACTGCAGATCTACTTTGTGTGTTCGTGAATTTCTAAATTCCTTCACATTTTATTTGACTATGAAGCATGAGAAGAGGGTCGCAAAGGGGCTGTATTTCATCTTTTTGCCCGGGGCGGCAAAACTGCTGGCGTCATACCCCGTCTCGCACCCTTATCCTCTACACGTCCTGCCTCTCTCTCTCCGGGCCTTCCTGGCTTCCTTACGAAGGTCAGCACGTCAGCCCATCTTAGAGAGTGTAGCTCCTCTTCTTCTATTGTAGGGGCACCCCACGTCTGCTGCCTCAATCTGGTGTATCCGTCATACTCTCCTATCAAGTGCACCGCTGATTCCTCTGTCCACCCACATGCTGGGCAGGCAGAGTCGTCCAACACTCTAATGCATGTCAAGTGTTTATGCAGGCGATTATGCCCTGTCAGCATTCCTACTAACAGTCCAATGTCTTGGCGAGTTTTTCCCAGGAGTCATTTAGTTCTGGCTGCGTCCGGTCCACTCACAAACAGTTTGGACTGCCTGCACTCTCGCTCTTCCCTCCAGGGGTTCTATTTTCGCAACCATACGAATTTATTACCATGCGACTACTTCCATCTCTTCCTATACCGTATAGAATAGGAGGCAAAATTTATGCCGCTATGCTGATTCATGGGTAGTACGTGAAAGAATAACCGGTTTTTCATGCGAAACAACATGAATGCCCTCCACCCACTCGTACAATATTGATTTAAACCAGTCGAATTCGAACGCGGCCCACACATACCGGCTTATCTTTCGCTCCTCATTTTACACGGTATAGAAAGAGACTGACATAAAAATTGACTATTATTTAGTACACGTATGCGGATATGTTTGTATAGATTCGAAAATCAGACCCCAAAAAATTATCTATTATCTACCCGCAATCATTTGTGTGTCGAAAGTAGTACTTTTCTACTTTAGCGCATGCTAAAGTTTAAACAATTTATTAAGTATGACTATTTGGCATATTTATTTTATAATTTTAACAATTTTTTGAAAAAAAAAATCAAAATCCACACTATATGAGTGAATTTAAATATTAAAAGTTACAGGTAACATTTAGTTTCTACGTAATATTTCCACTTTTATCTAAATGAAAAAGTGGAAGAAGCAACTGCCCAATTAGCATTTGGACGTCAAACTACGTCCTCTACTCGTTTGCTTAAAAACCCTGACGTTGGCAAGCGGACTTCAAATCTCATTCCATACGACCCCAATCCGACCTAACTGGGGAATACAAATTCGGGTCGGTTTTACGTCGCTAATTGTACTTCAATGGTATAGTAATTTACCTACGACGACGTGATAATACTTCCGCCAGCTTATGTAATTTTATATTATTTAATTGATTAACTAATTTGGTATTTGTTTAGTAAATATTGAGCTCACAAAAAATAAATGGCCATCTTTTTATTGCATTAACAATAAAAGATATGTTATTAAAAAGGGCACTTTACTGAATAATCTAGAGCGAAATATTTCTGCGAGGGTCATTTTACTGACAAAATTGGTCAAGATATGGCGAAAAATAACCCTCCTCTCAGCTAAAAGAAAAAAATATTTAAAAAATATTTTTCGATATTTTTTAAAGCACTATTTTGGTTGTAATTAAGACTAAAATCACTCAAGAATAATACGAAACGCATCTTTAAGGCATTATTAAGTCTCTTTTATTGTTTTTTTTTCAAGAAAAACATGAGAAAAATTGTCGTCAATAATGGCTGCCCAAGCTTGCAATTTAGACAAGGACACCGATTTGCAGACCTAATTTTATCCAAATCTAACCAGCCAACGTTAAACTACGTAATATGTGTAAACGTTTGAAATCCGACTCCAATCTTCATTGGCCATGTAACCAAAACTGACTTAAAAGAAGAATGACAGTACTGACAATTCCTTGATTTTTGCTTAAAAACATGGATTATTTTAAAATTGTATTTATTAAAGCACTGAATGAGCTCTAACCTGTCCCGCAGAGGTGGGAGGAGGATAATAATTGTTGGTTTTCTATCAAAAAAAGCGACATAAAACAATATCAGTGTGACCCCACTAATGTCCAGATAAAGTGGGCTAGAAGAAATATAAGTGCGAGCTGAAAGTCCACTAGATTTTTGGTTGGCAGCAAGCCAACAAATTGTGCAATTTGATGTGCACGGAGGATGCTTCACTAGCAGAGGTCACAACATCGCAGGAAGACCAGAAAAAACCCTTGCTTCCTCCTCTGAAAAGACCCAGAAAGCCAAATGTAAATAATAATGTGGAACCTCCATATGTAATCAAAAAGAACACATAACCCCAAAGTTCAATCACCGGAGATTATTTAGAAGATGGTGATCTGACAATCACCAATAATACCATATTGCTAAATTGCATATTGGTAGGTATCCAAATAAGGGCCCTAAAATGCGACGTGGATTAAGGTAACAAGACCGACGATGTTTCGTGGTCGATTTAGGTATATGCGTTAAAACAGTCGGCTTTGAAACGTAAACTGAGGTGAATCCGTCTGGGCAAATATTTTTACAAATTACTTTGCCAATTTTGACGTCGTTTAAGGTTTGCATACATGTACCTGACTACGTAAACGTCGGATTTTATTACAAAACACGTTTGTCGTTTGACTTACTAGTAGACAACTTTATTTTGTAACTAATGCGTCGTCGCTTTATGACAGATTAGGTTGGTAGACGGATAAATGCTACTTGGGTGAGATCCGAACTGGGAATCTCTCGGTTATGAATGAAAATATAAATTAATTACCCCGAAATAGTTTGGATTTCAGACTTCAAAGGGGACTCATGATGCCATCTTTAGCTTTCTTGATAGGGTATATACAGAGATCAATAAGGGTGAAGCTGTAGCGGCGGTATTTTGTGATCTATCCAAGGCTTTTGATTGTGTGAATCACAAAATACTGTTGCATAAGCTCGAGAAGTATGGATTTAGAGGCAATGTCTTAAAGTGGTTCAAGTCTTATTAAAGTTTTCGTCATCAGTCAGTAGTCAGTTCTGGCTCGTGTTCTTCTCCTCTTGGTGTTAATTGTGGTGTACCTCAGGGGTCAGTGTTGGGGCCTCTTGTTTCTCCTCTACCTAAACGATCTTGTAAGGTTAAAGATTGCGGTAGAGTTTACTTTATTTGCTGATGATACTTCGGTACTATGGCACCACAAAGATATTCACATTTTAAGGAAACATATTTCAGGAGACCTCTTAAAAATTAAAAATTGGTGTAGCGCTAACAGACTTTGTTTTAACATCGATAAAACAAATATTTTAGGGTTTAATTGTAATATGCAGGGCGTGAATTTGGGAGACAATCCCTTGCAGAGCAAGACTGTCATTGACTGCATATTGACAGTCAGTTAAGATTTGAAGATCATATCTTTAAATTGAGTAGGAGACTCTCTTCTGGGTGTTTTGCCATTAGATGTGTGAGGGCCGAATTGGGTAGTGACATTGCAAGATCTGTTTATTTTTCATTATTTGAGTCACATTTAAGATATGGCATACCTTTTTGGGGCTCTGCACATTCATCTTCTGAAAATTGTTTTTGTTCTTCAAAAGAAAGCAGTGCGTTTTGTGGCTAATATTCACCAAAGAGAGTCATGTAGGCCTCATTTTGTTAATCAAAAAATTCTAACTCTGACGTCATTGTTTGTTTTAGAGTTGGCAAGTTTGGTCTTTAAAAATTTTAATAATATTTATGGTTCTGGACCAAGGCGTATGACCAGACAAAATTTCAATCTTCCTTTACCAATTCCTAAAAGCACTTTGGCTCAAAAATCTTTAATTTATGAAGGGAGGAAAATATTTAATCACTTGCCTTTCGTTATTAAACATGCTACAACCCTCAAAAAATTTAAAAAAAAAAATAAAAAACCTTCTTGTAGAGAGACCATATTACTCTTTGGCCGAGTTTTATGAGGACCAGTTTGGATAAGACCAATTGTGTTTTATTACGTTATTATTTTATATTCTTAAATTTAAAAAGTATGTTGAACATCTAGTAATTTTTTTTTAAGCAATCCTTTAGTTTTCTTTTACCTCTTTATTATATTTTAATCTTTTTGTCTAGTTTTTTGTTTTATGGCTTTTATTTATTTTTTCGTGTTTTTTTTTAACTGTAATCCAGATTTTGTTTTTTTTTTAAATTATTTATTCTGTTTGTTAGTCTAATGTTTAAATTTTCATGCTGTTTTATTATTTAACATATTAATATTATTTTTGTGGTATTTTTCTTTTTTTCTTCTTCTTTTATACTTTTATCTATTTTAGTGACAAATTTATTAATAATTAGATTATTTAGCCTGCTTTGTCAACATAATTTTTTTTCTTGACAATAAAGTATTTTTTGAATGATTGATTGATTGATGAGTCTTTTAATCAACCACGAGACCACAAGACCTTCATAGTAAATATCTCATTTTAACATCCATATATGGTAGAACAATCTTTTCCGATTCGTGGAAAACTCAAATTTAAAGTGTTTTAAGCCCAAAATCTCAATCATTTTACGGAAAAATGTTATTGAAAATAAAGACTTGCTAATCAAACATCCAGCAAAAACCAATTATTTTTGTGCTTTCGTATTGGCCCAGTTCTACTTAATTTTTGCGATCTCCGTTGGCGCCCTCTTACAATTACTCGGCGAAACTAAATTTTTGGTTTCCGCAAGCTAATTAGGGGGCGCCACTTCACTGATAGACTAATAACAAATGGAAGTACAATAGACTATTCTCTCTCTCACTCACTGGTTGAATACATCTTGATTATTCTCTATCTGCGGTTAGATCTTGAGGTGTCCGGTGCCTCCACCATGCCACACGAAGAAGGGGTTAATTCTTAGATTTAAAATGTAGAGGTCATCTTAAGGCACTCTATTTATTGATTTAGTACCCTTTTGTCTAAGTATCGCCACACTCTTGACTTAAATCAGTGGTTTGGTCACAATAGGGCAGTCTAACAAAAATAATATGGCCGATCCAATATGGCCGGTGTAGGGTAAACATACCGTTTTTCCATAAGACGTAATGCTAACTTAAATCAAAAGTTTGGCAAAGTGGAAAAAGACGCAGATTAAGCAAAGTGATTTTCTTAGAGTAATCCTTTCTGAATCGGGGAAAAATAAGCATTTTGTCGAAACAATAAACTCAAAATTCCGAATTAAACGTGGGAATGTCCCTCTACCTATCTCTGTCGCACCCGAGTAATTACAGATCTCTCCCAAACCAGATATCGCAACTGTCTCTCTTCAAGCCGATCTGACCCGATCTTTAGGCTAAACTGAGAGAGACAATGCCTATCCACACTATGCAAGTGCGAGAAAGATGAAAGTACATATGCCATTGCCTCTTTAAACTGCCAATTTTGTGTTTATTTCTAACATTTCGGCAAAATGCTCGTTTCTTCCCGATTCAGAAAGGATTACTCTATAAAATAGTCACTCTGTTTAATTAGGTGTTATGGAGAATCGCTTTGTTTACCCTACAGCCACCATTTTTAAAGGGTTATCACGGGATTAATGACTGACTTTGACAATTTGTTAGACAGCCCTATGGTGGTGAAGTTTAGGATCAAGGGTACTAAATTGGGATTGGAGTTGAAGGCCTGTTATTTTGGTGTATCTCGACTCACTCCCCCACTCCCCGATGGCCGTTAATTAACAAATTCCCTTTAAAGTTAAAAGCTTGATCCGAGTCGCCCAAAATCCGGATAGCACAGACAGATTTTAGTGAACGTAAACAAAACCGATCGCGATTTCTAATAGGTACCTATCAGTTTGCAAAGAAGTTGTATCAGAAACTAAATGGCAGACCGTTTTTAGGTATACGTAACCGCAAAATATGCATTAAATGTTGCAAAAGAATCGCCTATGAAAAGATGCCAAATATCATAAATCTAATCTAATAAATTTAGTAGCAAACATTTATGGCCGAAGTTAATATTTTGCTAATTTTTCCATCAATAATGCGGGGATCGCCATATAGTATGTTTTTTAAAGATGCAAAAAAATGCAAATTGGAACTATTAGGGCCTGAAAAAGTAGAGTCGTGAAAGTTGATTAAAAATTGAAAATATATGGTTTTGTTAAACAAGGTGCTACATCACTTTGTCCCAGAGTCTTCATCTTATAATGGCAGGGGCCCCGGCCGGACCAGCAGGAACTGGGAAAACGGAAACCACCAAGGATTTGGGAAAAGCCCTGGGAATGATGGTTTACGTGTTTAATTGCTCGGAACAGATGGATTATAAGTCTATCGGGAACATTTACAAGGTTCGTTATGTTATTAGTTTGTTAACAAAGTAATCTGTATAAATAGAAAAGTGTAGGAATACTTAAGTTGAATTGGCACATATTAAGTCGGCAATATTTTTGACAGATACGCTAGCTCAGTATATAGGCAGGATTGTCGCTCTGTATAAAAGTGATTAAAGTTCTGTTTGAAATTAAGAACACATCAGTTTGACCTACCAACGAGTTGGTATTTGGACACTATGATATGCAGTATTGGAATTAATGAAAAAACTGCCTTGCAGCGCACAACTTTTTGCGTTAATTTTACAGTTTTTTGTTAGGGTTTTATTTGTATAAATCATATAACTATGAGATACTAAAATGGCCCAAGGATTGCAAAATATGGAACAATAATATCTTTGCTTCGAACTTTGAAAAATAAAGAAAATAATTTAAAAATCATCTGCGCATTCCTGACAGGTCGACTCGCGCTCATAAGAGTTTTTGCCTCTGTATTTTTTCCAGGCTAACTTGATAGGGAGAGTTATTATCAGTACTGCTTTTTTTCAGAAAATGCAAGGGCGGGGCCTTATAGTATGGTCACAGTATAAAAGGGGGGTTACTCGTGCACTGTTAAATTATAGAGGGTAACTCTTAGGGGTTAAAAGATCTAGGGATATTCCTTAAGGTGGTAGTCTATTTTAAGTTTGTTAAAATGAATACACATTATTTGATTTAATGGTTACAATTTATTAACAATATTAATCAAAGGCAAACAACACAATGAATGATTCAAAGAATATTGGAATAATAAATCAAAATGGTACTTTCTGCCAGCAGCGTCCAGAGCAACTTTCCATGACCAAGAGTGACTGAGTATTTTGGGAAAGGGCTCTCTTCGCCCCAGAAGCTTAAGGTCCTTGGGGGAGCCGGGCGGCCCCAAACGTTTGTTCTTTTTACATTCGATGATAAACCCCGACTCACTATGAATTGATCAATTCCTCCCAGGTAAAAAGCCTACCAATAGGCTGAGATTACATAAAATACTGTTTATTCCTAAAGTTTAGCAACCTCATACTAATCGACACTTTGGCCGTACTAGGCAACAATTAAAATAAGGACACTAATTTATTAAGAAATACTGCGATTAGGGCCTTTTGGCACCTACCCGTAATAGTATCTTATAGTCGTATGGTTTATATGGTGACGATGTAGGTTTTTATTTTATTTATTTATATTCTGTTAGGGGCTCGCCCAGACTGGTTGCTGGGGCTGTTTTGACGAGTTCAATCGCATTTCCATAGAGGTATTGTCTGTGGTAGCAGTACAAGTCAAAATTATTCAAGACGCCATTAAAGACGGGAAGAAAAGGTTTTCGTTTTTAGGAGGGGACATTAACTTGATACCTACGGTAAAGTATTGATTCTAAAAATATCATTCATTTTTGGAATATGGGTCATAAAAATATTATATATTTCTTATATCTTTACTAAATATACGAGTTTAGTCAATGTCCGCAATTTATAAAACAGTGGCTTTCTTGGTAACCGACGTATAAAACTTTTTTTACACACGGATGCAAAAAGATTTTTGCAAAGTTAGCCACCACTCGTTTTTTACCCATTGAATAAAAATAGAGAAAAATAGCTTTCTTTGGGAAAATTAATTATTCTTACCTGATAATATAGCCATTCCGTCAAATCATTTTCTTTAAATTACGGAAATTCATCAAAATAACAAACTGTCAAAAACAAAGTCTGACAAGATAGCTTCACGTGCGCTATTTAACCAATCACATTTAGTTATTTCTGTCAGTTTAAGATTAATCGTTTTCCGACGTAACACATCTAAAGTTAAATTTTTGATAAGTATCTGAAATTTGGGTTTTATAGGTTGGTCTCTTCATTACAATGAACCCCGGCTACGCCGGCAGAACAGAACTCCCCGAGAACTTAAAGGCCCTCTTTAGACCATGCGCCATGGTAGTGCCTGACTTTGCTTTGATTTGCGAAATTATGTTGGTAGCCGAAGGGTTCCAGGAAGCTAGGTTACTCGCTCGGAAGTTTATTACGCTGTATACTTTGTGTAGGGAGCTGTTAACCAAGCAGGACCATTACGATTGGGGATTGAGAGCTATCAAGTCTGTCTTAGTGGTAAGTACACTTCATTCCAAATTCAATCGGATCAGCTTTCTGAGAATGATAGAATTTGGTAGATGTTTCGCCCTTATACGGTTCTGAGTTGTTTGGCTTGCTGGCTGTTTCACACGGCTTCGACTTACAAAGTTAGGTGCACCTTTAGTCAAAGATTTCTAGAGCTTTACTTCGACTTGAGAAAACTTCGACATGGGTCGACTTCATCGGCCCAACAGGCGTTTGGAACTTGGCACCCCAAAAATATCTCTTTTTTTTAAACTAAAATGTGTTTATATAGGTAGCTGGCTCACTTAAAAGAGGAGATAGACAACGCCCCGAAGACCAAGTACTTATGCGAGCTTTAAGAGATTTTAATATCCCAAAAATCATAACTGACGACGTTCCTGTTTTTATGGGTCTTATCGGGGATTTGTTTCCCGCTTTAGACGTTCCTAGGTAAGACAATACTCTATTATATATTGACAATGAATACAAAAAACATATTACAATGTAGGTACACTAACTTGCAGATAAATTGCGTACATTGGAATAGTAAAATTGTTTTTTTCTGAGCAGTATATATGTAGATGACAAACATTCGTGACAAATAGGTGTCAACGTGAAGTCTTGTCAGTTGCGATTCAATATGCCGAAATATTTGTCTGATTTGTGAAAACGCAAATAATAACGCGACTTAGTGAAGACCGGTGGTCGGTGAGAAGAACGGCTGACCACTATGGTGTTAACAAAGCCACAGTTTGCAGAATAAGAAGCCGTTGGCTGGCTACACATAGTTTAGAAAAAAAAGAAGGCACTAACAAGGTTAAAAAGACTAGTGAACAAGAAGACGAAGCGCAGCTCAATCACTTGAGAGGAAACCCATTCGACTCGGCAGTGAACGCAGTCTCACTGAAAAATTTTCCTGCATCCTGATCCACGGCCAGTAGGAGAATAAAAGGTTTGGAGTTACGTTGCCGTACTGCTGCAAGAAAACCAAAATTAACTCAAGAACAAAAACAGGCGAGTACGATGTGAAAACATACTAAAAGTTTATCGATCTCCACACTCTCGGCTTGATGAGCGATACACAAATCAAATAACCAGGGCAGGTCATTTTTGCGTCAACTTGTGGGGCTGGATTAGTGCACGGGGGCTGAGAGTATGTTGGCACATTGATGGTCGGTTCACTACAGTACGTTATCCGGAGCTTCCTTCGGACGTCATGTTGCCATCGGTTGAAGTTCTCTATCCAGAGAACTAATTCATATTCTAGCGTGATAACTGCGACGTGCACACTGCTAATGTTCGCAAGACATGGTTCCGAAACCAGAACATTGAAGTATTAGCATAGCCATCGAATAGTCCAGACCTGAATGGAGAAAATGTGTCGGGAAGATTGGTAAAGATCATTTACCAAAGAAATTCGAGGCCTCGAAACCAGGTAGAATTACTAGTACGTGGGACGAGCTCGCTGATGATGTTCAGTACTGTCGAAACTGATCAAATTTTATGGTTCGTCGTCTACAAAAAGATTTGGACAAAAAGGGTGCTGCCACCGGATATTAAGGTATTTTTTTAAGTTTACTAAATAAATGAATTTCAAAACGTTATGTAAAAATTCTAACTCGTTACACGAGCAACAGTGCGCTGATTTCTGTATTAAGGCCACTGATCTCGGAACAGTGAGCTGAATTCTGTATTAAAGCCACTGATCTTGAAATGCGCATTTCGGGATCAATGACCTTAATACAGAATTCAGCTCACTGTGAGTGTCCTTGTCTGTATGAGAATGAGTCTGAGGTTTAGTGTGCTTACATAACAGCTTATTACACCGATTAAAAAAAAGTAACATTTTACTGTTTGTGTACGCATTTTATGTGCAAGTTAGTGTACCTCTAGTCTAACACTTTCTCTCTTTTACAGAAAAAGAAATGTTGATTTTGAAAAGATGATTAAAAAAACCGCTTTGGAAATGAAGCTACAACCAGAAGAAGGGTTTATTTTAAAAATTGTACAGCTTGAAGAATTGTTTGCTGTCAGACATTCTGTCTTTATTATAGGTAAAGTCTTGTTTTCGTTTCAAGCGCACTTTTATATACTTTTTATATATACAAGGTGGACAAAAAAATTATATTTTTGACTGCTAACTTAAGTAACATTTTTCTATGGAAACTCAGGATTTAAGATAGTAAAATGTTGTAAAACCCAATCCGCTAAACCGGTAAACCTTCTGGCGCCAAAACTGCCTGGCGCCGAATTGTCCTTGACACATGGTTTTAATGTTAACATTGTTTTTTCTTCGAAATATTTTTAAAGGTTTTTAAAGTATGGGGTTAATTTAATTAAAGATGAGAATACCTTTTTTTTCGCCCTGGACCTGAAGAATATAAAAAAAGTTTATTAATGCAGTTAATATTTAGACCTCTGTAATGGTTCTTGATAGGTCTGTAGGATTTTGATTTATTGATGTCCAAACTACCAATGACCAAGTTTTTTTTTCGCAGTTTATTCTTGACACTCTCAACATCTTTATCAAACACACAGTGACGACACTGAAAAAATTAGTTTTTGTAAGATCGATCCAGAAACACCCCGCATGAGAAATTGACTCATACAATCCAGTTAGTAATTGCTGTTTAACCGTGTTTAAAATAATAAAATAAAAAAAATCGTGGTCACCGTGTATATTTATGTGTCATATACTTGATGGAGTGCTCTTTAAACTGCAGGATTTCGCACAAACTTAACATTATAATTTTATAAATATTTTAAAGATATTTTGGTCTCTATGCGTATGTACCTGTCGAAGGTCCAAAATAAAATATTGCTTACAGCTCATATACTCTTCTTTATTCGCGACCTTTTACGAGGCTCGTTAGATGCTTGTAAAAAAACATCGTCTATTATTATCATTATTGCCTAAACTAGGTAAACTGTTTAAATTCATTAGACACTTGAAATAAATATTGCAACGCCGCATCGGTATCGGTATACCTAACGCGTTCAAAACAATGCAAAAAGACGCTACATTTTTTCGCATGTTTAGGCCATGTTCTGAACGAGGTCCGCTTTTATGGTGAATGCGATAACAACAGTTGATTTTGCTCATTGCGTACGGTGGTATGTACGTAACGATACGGACCCACCAACGTAGGCAACGATTGCAATAAGCTGTTCAGCCCTCGCATCTACCATAAAAGCGGGCCACGTTCATAACGTGGCATAGACAAATGAAAAATGTAGTGTTCTTTGACTTTGTCTTAAACGCGTTAGGTATACCGATACCGATGCGTTGAAATATTTACGTGTCTATTATGTTTTTGTAGGTTTTTCTGGAACAGGCAAATCCTGCGTATGGAAATGTCTAAACCGGACCTACGCCAGTCAGAAACTAAAACCGCTTTACAACGATCTGAATCCAAAAGCCGTTACAAATGATGAACTTTTTGGCGTTATTAATCCTTCGACCAGAGAATGGAGGGATGGATTGTTCTCTGTCATTATGAGAGATCAAGCTAATTTGTCAGGTACGTTTTGTCATTCCACTGCACGCTGTTATAAATACAGTGGTCGAAAATTGTATTCCAAAATAAAAATAAAACATTTGTTATTTTTTTAATAATAAGTATTTATTCCTAGCCAACCAAAAGCCAACCTGTATTAAATATGACATTTCACATAAAACCGTATCTTAAATTCTGAACAGATTTATTTAAATTAGCATTACTCAAAAAACCCGTCCCTAGAACATACTTAAATTTGAATACAATACCAAAGTTTTTTCATTTCCATAAGATCCTAAAATAATAGAGAAAGAAAGAAAGTTAGTAAAAAAGTTTTTTTTTTAATTCTAAAATTAAAATAAAACTTTTGAAATATTAATTTATTTTATTTTTGATTTACAGGTGATGGCCCTAAATGGATAGTTTTGGACGGCGACATTGACCCAATGTGGATCGAATCCCTAAACACTTTAATGGATGACAACAAGGTTTTAACATTGGCTAGCAATGAGAGAATCGCTCTAACCCGATCTATGAGACTCCTCTTCGAAATAGCCAATCTAAGAACAGCTACACCCGCTACAGTATCACGTGCTGGTATTTTGTACATAAACCCAGCCGATTTGGGTTGGAACCCGTTCATAGCTTCCTGGATTGATACTAGAACGATTCAAAGTGAAAAGGCGAATTTGATGATACTTTTCGATAAGTATGTGCCACCCTGTTTGGAAGTCGTTCACAAGAAAGTGAAAAAAATCACACCTATATCTGATATTGCTCATTTACAAATGTTGGTAAGTCTACTAGACTGCTTTTTAATCCCTCAAAATGTACCGGCCGACTGTCCAAAAGAGTGGTACGAAATTTACTTTGCCTTCTCGGTGGTGTGGGCTTTTGGTTCCTCCCTGTTTCAAGATCAAATGATTGATTGGCGAAACGAATTTAGCAAATGGTTCACAAATGAGTTTAAAAGTATCAAGTTTCCAGTTCAAGGAAATATTTTCCAATATTACATCGACCCCGAAACCAAAAGGTTTTTGCCTTGGACAGATTTGGTTCCTGAGTTTGAGTTAGACATAGATATTCCTTTACAAGCTACGCTTGTCAATACAGCGGAAACTAGTCGTATACGATTTTTCGTTGATCTACTAGTTGGCATGAAAGTTCCAGTGATGTTAGTCGGACCTGCTGGCAGTGGAAAGTCTGTCATTATTCAAGAAAAATTAAACTCGTTGACAGAATCTTACGGTGTTACTAATGTGCCGTTTAATTTTTACACAACCTCAGAAATGTTGCAAAGAATTTTAGAGAAACCTCTTGAAAAAAAAGCGGGTAAAGTGTACGGTCCGCCCGGAAACAAAACGATGATTTATTTTATTGACGATATGAATATGCCGGAAGTTGACAAGTACTTTACGGTACAGCCTCACACTCTGTTAAAACAGTGGATGGATTACCAACATTGGTATGATCGTCAAAAACTTTCCTTAAAAGAAATCCACAATGTTCAATTCATATCCTGCATGAATCCAACCGCTGGCTCGTTTACCATCGATCCTCGGCTGCAGAGACACTTCTGCGTATTTGCAGTAAGTTATCCTTCAGAGGAAGCAGCTCTACACATTTACAACGCCATATTTAGTCAACATTTGGGTAGCAACACCACTAAATTTAATCCGAACGTTCAAAAGCTGTGTCCAATATTGGTCCAAGCATCTTTTAATTTGCATTCGAAAGTTGTTCAAACTTTCTTACCAACAGCTATTAAATTTCATTATACATTTACGCTACGAGACTTGTCAAATATTTTTCAAGGAATGTTATTCACATCTGGGGCTGCTGTTCCAAATCAAACTGCTTTAATAAGGTTATGGATGCATGAGGCCAACAGAGTTTATGGAGATAAACTAGTAGAAAGACGCGACATGGATACTTTTAACAAACTTATTATCGAAACTGTTAAAAAAGGTTTTGAGGAATTCGATGAGAACGCCATCTTCGAGAAGCCTTTAATTTTCTGTCACTTTGCAGAAGGTATTGGCGATCCTAAATACTTTCAAATTCAAGAGTTTCCACAACTAAGCAGATTGTTACACGACGCCTTAGGTGGTTACAACGATTTGGTTGCTGCGATGAACTTGGTGTTATTTGAAGATGCTATGTATCATATTTGTAGAATTAATCGTATTTTGGAAGCACCAAGGGGTAATGCCTTGCTTGTAGGGGTCGGGGGTTTTGGTAAACAGTCACTTACCCGATTAGCCGCTTTTATTTCATCATTTGAAGTCTTTCAAATTCAACTTAAGAAGGGTTACTCTATGAACGATATGAAAGTAGATATAGCATCGCTTTATCTAAAAGCCGGACTAAAAAGCATCGGTATAGTTTTTCTTATGACAGATGCTCAAGTTCCTGATGAGTCTTACTTAGTCCTAATCAATGATGTTCTGGCCTCTGGTGAAATCAGCGAACTTTTACCTGATGAAGATGTAGAAAATGTTATTGCAACTGTCAGAGGTGAAGTTAAAAGCGTTGGAATGCAAGACACAAGGGAAAATTGTTGGAAATTCTTCATAGATCGGGTTAGAAGGTTGCTAAAAATTGTCTTGTGCTTTTCACCAGTTGGCGCCACTCTCAGGGTCAGAGCCCGTAAATTCCCAGCTTTGGTAAACTGCACGTCGATTGATTGGTTTCACGATTGGCCTCGAGAGGCTCTAGAATCTGTATCCACTAGATTCTTATCGGAAATCGAAGTTTTACCGCCCAACCTTGTAAGATCAGTTTCTTTGTTTATGTCCAATGCCCATGGAGTCGTAAATGAATTTTCTGAGGCTTATTTGTTAAATGAAAAGCGATACAACTACACAACACCCAAATCTTTCTTGGAGCAAATTGACTTATATAATAAATTGTTGACTGCAAAAAATGAGGATCTTCTAAGCAGCGTGGTAAGACTTCAGAATGGTTTGACAAAGTTGGCATCAACTTCTGAAGAAGTGGATGGTTTAAAGGACATTTTAGCCGTACAAGAAGTTGAACTAGGTGAGAAGAACGCCGCTGCTTCTGCTCTTATTGAAGTACTGAGCAAAGAAAACGAGAAAGTAGCAAAAGAACAGCTTATAGCGAGTGAAGAAGAAGCCAAAGTCAAAGTAATTGAAGAAGATGTATCCGTAAAAGCTAAAATTTGTGCAGAAGACTTAGCTAAAGCCGAGCCAGCTCTGCTTGCAGCCCAAGCTGCCTTAAATACTCTTAATAAAAACAATCTTACTGAGCTAAAATCTTTCGGAAGTCCACCAGAGGCTGTTGTTTCAGTTTGCGCCGCTGTTATGATCCTCTTTTCTTCAAAAGGCAAAATCCCCAAATCAAGAGAATGGAGAGATTGCAAAGCAATAATGGGTAAAGTTGATGATTTCTTGTATAATCTTATAAATTACGACAAGGAAAACATGCATGCCGACGTTGTCAAAGTGGCTAAAGAATATCTCAAAGATCCTGAATTTAACCCTGAAAAAGTTATGAGCAAATCTTTTGCTGCCTCCGGTCTTTGTGCTTGGGTTATTAACATTTTAAAATTTTACGATGTATATGTGGTAGTAGAACCTAAGAGACGGGCACTAGCCCAAGCTAACAAAGAGTTGAATGACGCTAGAAGTACCTTAAGTTTGTTAAAAGAAAAATTAGAAGAACTTGAACAGCAACTGAGTGTGTTGAGAGCCAACTTTGAAGAAGCTACAAATGCTAAGTTAAAATGTCAAGCTGAAGCTGACGCCACAGCTACTATGATTGACTTAGCGAATAGGCTGGTTAACGGATTGGCTTCGGAAAATGTAAGATGGCACCAGCTGATTCAAGAATACAGCGCAGCCACGATTACTTTACCTGGAGATATTTTGTTGGTAACAGCATTTTTGTCATATTTAGGGTGCTTCACGAAAAAGTACAGGACAGATATTTTAGATAAATATTGGAGACCATATTTTAAAAATTTAGAAGTTCCTATACCTATGACAGAAGGCTTAGATCCCTTAACTCTACTGACTGATGATGCAAGAGTTGCTCAGTGGAACAACGAAGGTTTGCCAACTGATCGAATGTCGACAGAGAACGCCTGCATTTTGACCAACTCCGCAAGATGGCCCTTAATGATTGATCCACAACTCCAGGGTATTAAATGGATCAAAACCAAGTATGGTGAAATTTTAAAAGTAGTAAGAGTTACTCAAAGAAATTATTTGGATGTTATTGAAAAGTGTATCGAAGAGGGACATACAGTGCTTATAGAAAATATCGGTGAAACTCTTGATGCTGTATTGGATTCAGTTTTAGGCAGAGTTTTGATTAAAAAAGGAAGATGTATAAAGATAGGTGACAAAGAAATTGATTTTAATCCAAGATTTAGACTTATTTTACATACAAAACTTGCAAATCCACATTATAAACCAGAAATCCAAGCACAGACAACTTTGATTAATTTTACTGTCACACGAGATGGATTAGAGGAGCAGTTATTAGCAGAAGTAGTAAAGGTTGAACGCCCAGATCTCGAAGCGTTAAAATCTAATCTTACAAAACAACAAAACGATTTTAAAATTACGTTAAAAACCTGCGAAGATAACCTATTGTACAAACTCTCTTCTGCTACCGGTAATATTTTGGGTGACGTTGAGTTAGTTCTTAATTTAGAAACCACAAAAAAAACTGCAAACGAAATTGCTGTCAAAGTAGAGGAAGCCAAAATCACATCGGTCAAAATTGACGAAGCTAGAGAACAGTACCGACCTTGCGCGGCACGTGCGTCCTTGCTCTACTTTATTTTGAACGATTTGTTTAGAATTAATGCAATCTACCAGTTTTCTTTAAAGGCGTTCAGTGTAGTGTTTAAAGATGCACTAAAACGTGCCGAACCTACAGAAAAGCTAAAAGACAGATTAGCGAGTTTGCTGGATAGCATCACCTTTTCTGTATTTATGTACACATCGCGTGGATTGTTTGAATGTGACAAGCTCATATTTATGGCACAAATGACGTTACAAATTTACATCCAACTTGGTGAGGTAGTCCCAGACGAACTAGACTTCCTGTTAAGATTTCCTTCAATAGCTAATCTAACTTCGCCTGTAGATTTTTTGAATAACGTTTGTTGGGGTGGCATTAAAGCTCTGTCACTGACTGAGGAATTTAAAGGTCTCGACAAGGATTTGGAAGGTTCTGCAAAACGGTGGAGAAAGTTTGTGGAAAGTGAGTGTCCAGAAAAGGAAAAGTTTCCAGGTTGGTTATAGTCTTAAAACACAAATTTAAAAAAAATGTAGACCAAAACTTTAAATACATTTTACCTAGTTATAAGTTGCACTTACGTGTCTTATTTTGATCCCAGCTAAACTCTGTATTTTTGGCATATTTTTTAGTACTTGCCAACATTTCGTGCTTGCAAATTCACCTTAATAAATTTTTTGTTAAATGTTTTAGGAGAATGGAAAAACAAGACAACTTTACAGAGGCTGTGCATCATGAGATGTTTGAGACCTGACAGAATGACTTATGCTATGCGTCTTTACATTGAAGAAAAGTTGGGGACAAAATATATAAACGCAAGAACTGTAGCTTTTGAGAAGTCCTACGAAGAGAGTAGGTACGTTTTGTCGAATTGATATTTTTTAAATTCTCTTGTATTATAATATATTACACAACAAGCATATAGAATGAACGTAAGAATTAAGTTAATTTGTAGAAATATTTTATTAGGTACGTCGTGTCGAATTGATATTTTTTAAATTGTCTTGTATTATAATATATTACAAAACAAGCATAGAGAATAAACGTAAGAATTAAGTTAATTTGTAGAAATATTTTATAAAAAAGAAAATAAGTTGAATTTATTTTGATTTTAGTTCCCAGACGCCAATATTCTTTTTCTTGTCCCCAGGCGTAAATCCGTTAAAGGATGTCGAAAAAATGGGAAAGAGATTGGGTTTTACGTTTGATGGTGGTAATTTTCATAGCATTTCGCTGGGTCAGGTGAGTAATTTGGAGTTTAATAATTTTTGATTTCCTACATTTTTATTTTTTATATAATAAAACGAAATATAAATACAAAATCCACATTTATAGATATTACGACTCCGGTAATCCAGTGTGTAGGCTTTTTGTTTTCAGATAAATAACCGAATGTCATATAATTAGTTATCTTGGGAAACCAAAAATTAAAAATAAAATTGCTAATAATAATATCAATTTAAGTAATAATGTTAAAAGATCATATGAACTAATTTTTCTACCGATTTAGGGCCAAGAAATAGTCGCAGAAAATGCAATGGATTTGGCTGCAATAGACGGACAGTGGGTCATTCTTCAAAACATTCATTTAGTTGTAAAATGGCTTGCTTCATTGGAGAAAAAGATGGAACAGTGTATGAGCGGGCACGAGGACTATAGACTGTATCTAAGTGCGGAACCAAATCCTGATCCTCATGCTTGTGTGATACCTCAAGTAATTTTTTTAAGACATTTTTTTTATATTAAGCCTAGTGGGCAAAATTTTAGATTTGGACTTTGAAGTTGAAGTTAAAACATTATTTACTTGCATCCAAGCTATCAAACAATTTTTTTTAAAACAAATTTTATATATTGTTAAATTTTGCCAAAGGATTGGTTTTTTCAACCATTGAAAGTAATAATAAAAATGGCGACAGCTTTTGGGAACTTTATTTTATTATTAGTATCATTATTATTATTATTATTATTATTTTTTTGGGTTTGGCCTTATCGGCGGTCCCGCGGCTCCGACTTAGTAGAAACGGTGTTCCGCATCGTGTGCTCTGAGCAGACGCAATGGTCCGAGGATGACCGCTTTCTGCATTGCGCCAGCAAGGTGTTCTGCCTTGTCACGGCAGGCTGGCAAGGTGTTGAGAGCTGAGAGCAGTGTTAGCCGTGCACCTCCGAGAGCTCCAATTACCAAAACCACTAGCTTGACTATATAGCCCCGGTACACTCGGTGAAGGTCAAAGAGAAGATCCTGATATTTCGTCCGTTTTTCTTCCTCCTTGACAATGATGTTTGTCTCGGCGGGTGCCGAGAACTCAATGATATACATAATTTTATCATTCTTGTCAAGAAGTACTATATCCGGCTTGTTAGCGTTTACAAGCCGGAGAGTGGGGAATTCCAGTAAATTCTGGTTCTATCATTCTCCACTACGGACGGAATATCACAGGGGACATATGGCAATGAGTGAGTAAAAAATATATATTATTATTATAATTGTATTTTTATTTGTAGGGTATTTTAGAATCCTCAATAAAAATAACCAATGAACCTCCTACCGGCATGCAAGCTAACCTTCACAAAGCCCTGGATAATTTTAATCAGGAGACTCTCGAAATGTCATCCAAGGAGGCTGAATTCAAAGCGATTCTGTTTTCTTTGTGTTATTTCCATGCTGTGGTAAGAAAATCATACAAAATACTCGAGGTTACAAATCTTTTAGATACCATCTTAACTTAAAAAACGTTTTATTTTTATCGCTTAAGTCGTCTACTACCGTAGACCCTTTGACCAGTAAACTCAACATTACAAACTGAATGGGACCCGTAATGTAATTTATGGATTTTTTTACTTGAGATAGACACTAAGGGCGATATTTACCAAGGACTATAGTTTAAAGAAAGTTTGGTTTGAAGGCTGACATATACATGGGTATCTAAAAATTAAAAATTGATTTTAAGCCGAACTATACGGCAATTCATAAGATATGTTTACCTTTATGGACATCAAAATGCACTGGAATGAGATGCGTAAGGCAATTTCTTCTTAAAACAGTCCAAATAATCCGAAAAAATAAAATCGGGGTAAACAAGAAATCTGAGAGAAAGTGACACGGGATGTATTTTGAGTAAAATCATCGTATATTATAGACCACTGCCAAGAGGTGGTTTATCTGCTTTAAATTAAAAACAATCACGATTTGGTTGATTTTTTTTGCTCAAAATAGTTATTTTGAAGTATTTTGATTACAAAAAAAGTCAGTCAATGTGTATGAACGTATGGTATCTCACTTTTGGGAGTGAATTTGAATCCTAAAAACAGTTTGTTGACTTAAACAGATAAACCGCACATTAAAAATTAACAAAATTTTGCACGGCGGAAACTTCTGGTTTCCCTCACAGACCATTTGCGTGGTTTTTCAAAAAAATATATATACCTTGTTTTTGAAAAACCACGCAAATGGTAATTTTTAGGATACGTGAAGTTATGTAAAAAACTTAAAATTACGCAAAATCCGTAAACTTTCACCGTAAAAAATTTGATACAAATTTGATAAACAGTTTTTTAGGTTAAGTGTTTGGGAGAAGCGCATTTTTTAAAGCTATAATTTCTTTCTCCCCAGATTTTAAGTAAAAAAAGTACAACTGACAACGCCTTGTTCTTTAATTTTTTAAGCTTTTGCCAGAGTGCAGGGGTGGAAATACTCACAATTTCCTCTGGATTACATTTTTCCTTTTTACATTTCGTTGCTTTAGCAAAAATAAAAACTAAGTTTCATTTTTTCTAAAAGCCTGTGCACTCCGGAAAAGAAAATTGATCAATCAATGACACTTCATTGAATTTGGGAGACACACGCAGTTCAAGTGTTGGCCGATAGATCGCAGAATTTATACTATTCCATGGTAACTGCAGGTGTTTTGTCAACAAACTTTAAATCGGGCCGCAGTGGGACAGAAGAGTTCTTTTACGTTTTCTGACAGAAAACTCTTCGAGGTTATGTTTATCTTTCAAAAATATGTTTTTAAAAACATTGTTCTAAGACAAATATGAAACCACTCCGCGTGTGCGGTCGCCTGCCGAAAAAGGCCTAGCGCTTCGCGGGCATTACCCCGAGTCTATTAAAAAAAACCAAGAAAACTTTACTGGCTCGCTGGGATTACTAGGAATTCGCATAGAAACATTCGGAGCCCATAACCCCACATAATTTTGTTTTTATTTTGATTTAATCATTTTTTTTTAATTTAAATTATTGCGGCATAGTTATGTGCAATTGTACAGGTGAAATTTTGGAGTGCAAAGGATAGATTTTAGAACCTCAGTTTCAAAAACACACGGATACTTGAGTACTAACAAAACAGGTCAGTAAAGCTCCATTTAGAGGTTGGAAAGACTCTTGCTAATCGTTGACGCTCCTGTTTAAAATAGAATACGATTATTTCGTCTAGCGCCAGTAGCCTATTTTTAAATCTGCATGCTTTTAAGTTAACCTGTTGTCGGTATCAGCTAGCGGGAGTGTTTCCAATTCAATTATAAATGCACCTGTAAATGCAACCTTAAACATTACACCCAGTTACTTTAATACGTAGTTGGGTAGGGTATAAATGGTTTTCTTTTATTTTAGTATTTTACTTAGTTTTTTAGCGGCGCAGAACGCGATAAGTAAAATAAGTAACCTAACCCCAAATTTTTGACCCGGTGCTAAAAAATGTCTGGTGTCCCACTGTGGATAAACATAAATAAAGTCTCCGCGTTGCCATGGAAAACAAATTCAATGACGTAAAATTTTGCAAAAAAATCAGGTCGACATAGTTAAATTGATTTCCCGTACAGTGTTGCTAAAAACAATTCCCCAGATTATAACTATACGACCTTAGTTTGATTCAGGGAGATTACTGCGCTCTTAAATCAAGAAAAAAGCCTTTTACATATAAGTTTAAAATTAATTTTAAATAATTAAATGGAAACAAAGATATCTTGCATACACCCATCTGGTTTGCTTAGGCATTTGCACATCTTGTCAAAGATTAACTAGGCGCCTAGGTAAAAAATTAAGAAGTATGAATTTTTGCGGTAACTGGTTGCACGCGGTATCTTAAAAAGCAGTTTTTCACGGTAAATCTTGTGCTTAACCGCTGGTATTTTTATATTATAGTGTAAAACTAATATTGGCATATTCAAAAACAGCGCAAACGTGATTATCTTCGCCTAAATAATATATGATTGAGCGCAAACTAAAAAATAGTGTATGTAAAAATTACTAATAATATGAGGTCCGCGGCTTTAACCTCGCAGAATATACCGCGCAATAAATGCATTTTTGGGTTGTTGGGGATTTACTTATTTTTTGTTTTGTTATGGTGGTCTTGCGCGGTTTTGTAATTTGTGCAGTGATGTCATCCCAGCAAACACGGTTCCCTCGGGCCCTCGTCGGTCCGATGTCGATTGCCGAATTTGCCGTCATCGGCACGACGTCGATTTATGACATCAAACAAGCAGTATTTTTTGTCCGCTTTGCGATGTAGGCCCAATGTCTGTTTGCCGACGCAGCGTTAAACTGTAGCCCGCTGTCGGTGTCGGACCAATGTTAACGATATGGTTTAACCACATAGTACCGAGCATCCGCCCATATAGCTGCTTAATTTGGTCGGTCTAACGTATGCAAGCTGGTCTCGGCCCGAAATTGGTAAACTATTCAAGTCCGACATTGGTTTCGTAAAGCGGTCCAACGTCGGCGATTGACGAAGGTTCGTCGATGGTAGCTTAAAGCGGCCCGACTATGGCAAACCACAAAGGTCCGATAATGGGTGGATAATAAGGCCCCACATCGGCCTCTCAAAGCGGGCCGACGTCGGTGATTGACGAAGGTCCGTCGGTGGTTGCTTGACACGATCCGACATTGACAAACTACAAAGTTTCGATAATGCGGGTGCTTAACTAGTCAGGGTGGTTTAAGTGGCGGAAGAGGTGATTCTTGTCGAAAAGTACCACCATATCTTGTCAAGTCTGCATTCTAGTTTTGAAATATCTTTGCTCATTATATATATAATATTATCTTCCACGGTACAGGGAACGCCCTAAAGCAGATAAAGTAGGCGTCGACATAAAGTCGACTGTAGTAAATCGGGTCATCGTCAGTTGCCGATTCTCGACCGATTAAAGAAAGTTCCTATCGGACCATCATCGGCCCTAAAGCAGATAAGGTTTGCGTTGGAATAATGTCGACTATAGTAAATCGGGCCATCGTCAGTTGCCGATTCTCGTCTAAAGTGGTGTCGGTATAAAGTCGACTGTAGTAATGTGGACCTCCGTCAGTTGCCGATTATTGACCGAAAACTGAAAATCGCAGTCGCAGTGTAGTCGCCGATGCCGACACACTGCCGACGTTGTCCACATTGGTCCGATTAAATGCCGACGATTTGTATTTGATGGGATATTACGCGCCGGTTAAAGTCTTCAACGGTAAATTCTTGTGCGTTAGAGGCCGGAAGAGTAACGTGTGATTTTATTTTAGAAATTTTACTAATTTTTTATGAAGTTTTTAGATTCGGAGATTTTTTGCAGAAGCTGGGAAGAGGGAGAGCAATTGCTCACTCTTCTTCCTCCCTGCATTTCTCCCAGATCTTGCCTTACGCCTAACGTCTACATTGCAACCTCTTGCTGGGGTCCATAAATTAAGTAATGGCGCGGGGGAGTAGGTAAAAGTGTCACGAGGGGGAAGGAGGGAGTTCGCAACTGCTTTTCGTTACCATTTGTAAGTGAAAATGGTAAATAAAATAAGTCAATAATTCAACATTAAAGGATGGGGGGGGGGTGGAAAAGAAGAAAGGTATAGAAAATGTTAAAAATTTGGCAAAATTGGTGGTTTACGCGTTTATAGATATCAAAGACATTTAACTAAAATAGACCCATCAAATCATTCATAAATAGCTTTAAAACGCGATCAGTCGTTAGATTTAGGGAAAACCATTTTATGTTCCACTGGCAACGCTGCACCACACATGCTCCTCTTCACACATGCTCCAACCACCTTACGTTTAGCAGCGGCCAGAAGCGGCTCGTTATTTATAAATGTAAAAAGGTTTGGTCGTTATTTTCAGACTTGTCAAATTTTTTTGGAAATACAATCTTTAATTTTTTTATACTTAATAATTGATACCGAGGGTATGGAGAGGTATTATATTTGTCATTGTGAAAATATTTATGTAAAGATATAACATAGAAAATATTAATTTTTTACATGTTCTCCAGATAGGTATCTGCCTAATTAGTGCGGAAAGTGATACTTTTACGCACTGTAGGAGTTCGGGCGGGAAAGACACTTCCGCAAGGATTAGGTACAATTTTTTTTCTACGAGTGTTTATGATGACTTTCTTGATCAAAAAGTAGTTTTTAGAACACACATTTCAAACTCAAAATTTAAAAATTTGGTCCATAAAGTACCGCCGTGCTTATTTTTTTACGCACGGCGTGTGGGAAGTTGAACTTTCCACATTAAAATTGATATTTAACAGTAGACTTTTTCACACGCATTTGCGAAGTAGTTTCTTTACCTATTTAATGTCAAGTGAGCTGCAAAACTTTATTAAAAAATTAGCATAGGTAAAAGTATTTTTTTAGCACGGCGTGAATTTTACTTTTAAGAATACCAAATATATATAACCTTAGGCAGAAGCTTTTTATGCAAGTAGGAAATTGTTGTACTAAAAACGTATCAAAAGTACCTTTTTCGCCCTTAACGGCCATCGTGTGCAGAAAAGTATCACTTTCCGCACTGTTTAGGCAAATTATCAAAAAACCAATGTGGTAAAAATAAGCAAATTCGACTAAAAATAAAGGTATTTTGAAAAAGGATGATACCTATATTATAGGTACTATATGATGGTTTTTTGTTGTGTAAAAAAAATGGAATTTATGCACTCTACTATAATTTTTATTTAATACGTACAAAAGTATCTTTACATTTTTAATAAATACAAAAAAATCTTTTGTGGAGTATCTACCTATGTAAATATTATAAATAAAAACTTGTAACAAACATACATTCTTTATCCTGTGTCTGATATAATAATGTTTTTTTCAGCAGAAAAAATAAGCTGACTACAGATAGTATCAAAACTGTGAATGTAGTTATAAATAAATATCATACGCACCTCTTACATTTTTTTTGCTACTCATATAGGATATTTAAATGTCGCAGCTGAGGTTGGTTCATTATACAAAATATAGTGTATAGGCGCTTACCATATTGTTTTTATCACAAATTCGCAAAAATTTTCCAAAAAAACTTATTTTTTTTTAATATTTATTAATTAAATTTTGTATTTATTGCAACACTAGTTGCACGCCTATGGCGGCCTATCACAAGATGGTGTCGAAAAAATATATGATAAGAAACCTATGAAATGTTTGGTTTTCACCAGTTTTCGTCACACTACGCACTTTGTCACATCACTTTTTCCAGAAACACTTAAAAATCTATTGAAAAATTATTAAAAAAACTCTCGATTAATCTGTACTGTATACCAAACCCTCGATTATGCTAAAGCTACAACGCCGTAGAGAAATTATGAATGGAGCAGCGTACACACGTTTATATGGCTGACCCGCCACAAATGCGAGGTTGTCACATTGTTGTAGGTTTTATTCCCGATATATATTGGGATTTTATATTATATTTCGATCGAAAAAATGAGGTCTATTTCAAGTACCATAACATGTACCTCCACATTATAAATTCTTTATTGATTTAAAATTGTAAAGATTCTAGGAAATTTAAATGCAGTTATATAATATACCTAAATTTCTTGATATATTTGAATAATAATAAGGTGTTTCTCCATGTTTAGAAAAACAAACCGGATAATTTGCATAATTGCCTGTAAATGATAAAGTTATAAAAATAATATATTTTTAAAAACATTACGTGTAGAGATACAACTTTCAGCGCAATCTGGCATTGTCGCCAAATTGTTTACCTTATGTCTGATCGCAACTGTGGTAAACATAATGTCTCTATTTAAGTTATAACTTTATGATAGATATTGAAGGCTTTTTTTTACATCAGAAGGTACGGTTTTCGTTCAAAATGAGCAAAACGTCATTTAAGCGTTTTGAAAGTTTTCAATCGATAAAAATATATGAATTAAAAATTTTAATTTCATCTTCGTATATGGGACTCTGCAAATTTATGGATAAAAAGTGATAAAAAAAATATAGGTAAGTGACCCAATTAACAGAGTATTTTTAGTTAAAAAGTCTAATACGGGGATAAACCCACCATCAATTTCCTTTAGGCCGGTATTACACTATAAAATATATTTGTCAAAGATCTTTTATGAAAGATATTTGATTAAACATTTTACAGAGTAATATTAGTCCAACCAAATTAAAATAAAAGACAAAAAATTTTTAACAGCAGTTTGATGACTGGAAATTATAAAGGGGCTTTTGATAAACGTTTAAAAAAAAATGGGTGAGTGGGGCTTTTATGGGGTGAATTTGGTGGGGGAAAAGGGGAGAAAAATGGTATTATTGTAGTTTCCGGCAAAACTGAACGTCATAGAGTAAAAACATCAATACAAAAATTGTAGACGGTGCAAAGTTCTACAACTTTTGTAAATGTCACTTTTTCACATAACCTCAAAATCTTCGAGAAAAATGCGAAAAATCGTAATATTTTTATTTTTTCGTTTCTTATTTTTCATTTCTGCAAAAATAATTGTATTTACAGGAAACTTTGCCAAAATATACCGCTCTGTGTCTTTAATGCCTACAATTTTTTTTAGGTTAAAAATGTTAACATTTTTTAAGACATGAATTTTTTTATGTCCAAATCACTTTTTTTTTCAATCAAAAATTCTACTCAGGAAAATTCTCGTAGTATTTTTTTACATTGCTCATTTTTTTTTGTTTTGACACATACTGTTTGGTAGGATAATAAAAAATTATAGTTACAATTAAAAAACATGCTCAGAATTGCAAAAAAACAAATAATGGCTTTTGCAACAATGAATTTTTCCGATTACAACATCTATTTATACGGAAAAAATACAAGGGAGACGGTATTTAATTTACTACGTTTATACGCGACTAAAACCGGTTTTATATAAAAAAACGGTTTTAAATAAAGTCTCTTTCTCCTTCATTAAAATCGTTTTCTAACAGCTGATCGATGTACTGTCAATCCTCTTACCTTACAGTTTCCCACAAATTAAAACATATATATTGTTATATTATAAAATCCTTATATTACATTTTTTTTAAACGAAAATAAAACAACTAAGTTAACAATTTTTTTCCGGTTTAAAATAAAATTGATTTAGTATGTAAAATTGTTCTAATGGTGTGTTTAGGACAAGCATTTTTAAACCGTCCTTTGTTTAAAAGCGCTTTAAGAACACCGTATAAACAAAGTAATTGTTTGATCTAAAACTTAATTTTTGTGCAGTATTGCTATTAATATCTTATTTCGATTAGTAAAGTGTCATACATAAAAAAATTGTTTGTCGTAGAATTTATTGGTGCATTATTTACCTTATAGTTAAATTTGAATCTAAATTGTAATTTTTATGTTTTCAAAAATACTATTTTTATAAATTTTTACAATGGATATTTATATTACTGGCTCACGAAAAATCGTTAGGTAATCTATTAAAGCTTATTAAGCTGGAATTTTTAATTAATTAATTAACAAATTAATTCTTAATTAATTTCGTTTAAATTTAAAGGTAATAAAAAAGTTTTTTTTTAAGGAAAGCAGTTTAGATAAAAAATACATAATTACTAAAATAATCAAACAAATTTTTTGCATTTTTTCCGTACAACTGAATGGTGTAATCGATTTTGGATTTTTTTTTATTAAAATAAATTATAAACAATTACTGAAAAATTAAATGTTCGTAATGCATGTTTTTTAATTGTAACTATAATTTTTTATTATCGCACCAAAAAGTATATGTCAAACCAAAAAAAAATGAGTACTGTCAAAAAATTCTACTCAGGAAAATTCTCGTTAAAATTAAAAAATAAATAAATATTGAAAACGACAATTGATTTTGCAATTCCGGTTTAATAAAGTCTCTAATAGATTACCTAACGATTTTTCGTGAGCCAGTAATATAAATATCCATTTTAAAAATTTAGAAAAAAATTACATTTATAATAGACACGGATTTTAGATTCAAATTTATTTAGAAGATAAAAAAAAATAATTTTAAATAATATATTAAAAAAATATATTTTAATTGTTAAAATAAAATGAAAAATAAGTGCACCAATCGATTATACGACAAACAAATTTTTGTTTATGTATGACACTTTATTAATCGAAATAAGATGTTTGTGGCAATACTGCACAAAAATAAAGTTTTAAACAAATGACGGTTTGAAAATATTTGTCCGAGGCATATCATTAGAATAATTTAAAATACTAAATTAATTTTATTTTAAATCGAAAAAAAATTGTTAACTTAGTTGTTTTATTTTCGGTTTAAACAAATGCAATGTAAGATTTTTTTTAATATAACAATATATATGTTTTAATTTTTGGTAAACTGTAAGGTAAGAGGATTGACAGTACATCGATCAGCTGTTAGAAAACGATTTTAATGAAGAAGAAAGCGACTTTATTTAAAACCGTTCTTATATAAAACCGCTTTTAGGCGTATAAACGTAGTAAATTAAATAACGTCTACTTTGTATTTTTTCGGTAGAAATAGATGGTGTAATCGGTTGTTGATTTTTTTTAATTGAAAGAAATTATCAACAATGAAATGAAAAATTCTTTGTTGCAAAAGCCATTATTTGTATTTTTGCATTTCTGAGCATGTTTTTTAATTGTTACTATATTTTTTTATTATCCCACCAAAAAGTATGTTTCAAAGCAAAAAAAATGAGTAACTTCAAAAAATACTGTGAGAATTTTCCTGAGTAGAATTCTTGATTGAAAAAAAAGTGAATTCGACCGAAAAAAAATAATATCTCAAAAATGTTTTAACTTTTTAACCAAGATTCGTGAAAATGCAATTATTCGTGGGAAAATGAAAAATAAAAAACGAAAAAATAAAAATATTACGATTTTTTGCATTTTTTCTCCAAAATGTTAAGGTTATGGTAAAAAGTGACATTTACAAAATTTGTAGACCTTTGCACCGTCTACAACTTTTGTATTGAAGTTTTTACTCTATGACGTTCAGTTTTGCCGAAAATTGCAATAATACCATTTTTCTCCCCCTTGCCCCCCACCAAATCCATCCCGCAAGAGCCCCACTCACGCATTTTTTTTTAAAACGTTTATTAGAAGCCCCTTTACAATTTCCACTCATCAAATTGCTGTTAAATTTTTTTTATTTTTTTCTCGCTAAATGAGTTAATCCGATCGGTCTATACCATATTTTATAAAATATTTCTTTTATTTTATAAAATATGCTATATTACACACATATTTGTCAAAGATCTTTTACGAAAGATATTTGATTAAACATTTTACAGAGTAATATACCATATCTTATAAAATATTTCTTCTATTTTATAAAATATGGTATATTACACTGTAAAATGTTTCATCAAACATCTTTTATCAAAGATCTTTAACAACTAAATTTTATAGTGTAATACCGGTCTTATTTCATTTTTTTTCACGAAATTTTTGGAGAACCTGTGTTTTTTTCCTTGTGAAATAATTTATATGATTATAGTAAATCCAAAATTCCAACAAGTTTTACTTAAATTTAAAGAAAAACCCGCCCAATTAGATTAAAAACCACATGCGTCCCATAGTCCTAAACCCTAACCCATCTTAGTAAATATCGCCCTAAATGGGTTTAATTATTAAAATCTGTATTATCGTAGAATATAAAAACTGTAAAAAGTAACGGTGGGATGTACTAAAAGGGTATAGTCTATTTTAGAACGGTCTTAAGTTTAAGTGAAAATTTTGGTTTTTAAGCATTTTAAACCATCCCTCCTTGAATTTTAGACATAGTTTGATTTATAAGAAGAATTTGAACAAATTTGTTTATTGAATAATCTTCTTATCACAATCTCATCATCACAAGAAAATTAAAAAATTTAAGCCCACGCGGGGTTTAAATAGTAAACACTCTGTAGAACAAATTAAAATTGGGGTTATATGTCACTCTAATTAAAACTTACCCTTGTTAATTAATTAATTTTAATAAAATAAGGAGTAGATTAATTTTGTATTTATTTAAGATGGGTGTTTTTATTTATGAAATGTATTAAAAAATTTAAATGCAAGTTTTGATTACACTGTCAAAATGTCAGTTTCAAAATATTAGCTGCGTTCAAATCACAAACAGCGAGTTCCGATTTCTTACCTCTGCTGGTACCTTCGCTTTCACCAACCTCTACTGATAAAAGCTACAGCTTTAAAATTAGTAGGCTTTGAGTAAGGAAAGTTTTCTTGACTAAGTTTTTATATTATTTCAATGTTTTAATTTCAGTTTGTAAATAAATTAATACAGTTGTTTTGGGTTTTTTTGTTTGGTATATTTTTAGTGCATAAAATCAGTGACTTTCACTTATGTTTGTTTTGCCTCGTAGTGCCCTCATAAATATATTTTTTGTGCTGAAAACGGGTTCAAAATATGGCGTTTTTCTGGTCAAAATTGGGGGTGTTTTATTGGTTAATGAACAACTTGGGATATTAAATAAGGTAAAGTAATCGTTGCAAAAACGGTTACTTAGGGAAATTATAAACGAGCTTATTACCAATTGCCACAAAAGAATCCTTTCTGGGGACTATAAATTTAAATCACCCCCGGGAGGTGGTCTAAAAAATCTATTATGTGCCAAATTTCTGGCGTATTCGCCATTTGCTATTTTGAAACCTGTAAAAAAAAATTAGTTTTAAGGGATTTTCTCGTAAAATTTGTATATTTTTTGAGAAAAAAAGTTTTTCAGTGGTATTTTCCACTAAAAATACAAAATTATCAATAACTTAGTGTCTTTTCTGTATGACTAAGTGTTTTTTGAAAATTGGTTTTAAAATTTAGTACCCCCCCCACAGACCTGTGGGGGCACTATTTTAGGTCTTAGTAAATCTCACTGTAAATGTTTATTTTTAATTTTTAAAGGTAGCTGAAAGGAGAAAGTTTGGCCCTCAAGGATGGAATAGGAACTATCCGTTCAATGTTGGTGATTTGACAATTAGTGTGAGCGTGTTGTACAATTATCTGGAAAATAATAATAAGGTAGGCTCAAGTCATCGCTCAGGATATCGTCGAACGTATATTTTGATTTTTTTTTGGTTAAGGTTTGCGACCCGACAAGTATATTTTTTGGTGCGTTTTAGTTGGATAGGGTCAGATAGAAAGAACCAAATTTATTCTTCGCCGACGTTTCGACACTTTATTGTGCCATCTTCGGGGCTCTACAAGACAAAGAAAAAGAGTTCGTAAGATAACAGAACAACAAAAAAAATCAATTAAAAACATATTTCACGACCGGGTAGGTTTGAAAATGTAAATAAGTTAGTTTTGAATAAATTGATGTTGATTAATTAGTGGCATTGGTAGGTATATAATATAAAAAAGTTGCAATGTTTATAAAATTAATTAAAAAACTTACCGAAAGTTATTGGTGCTCTATGCCAAAAAGTCTTAAAAATAAAAGCATAATCACAGACAAAAACACGTATAACATAGGAAGAAGAAAAACGGGCTTTCCGTTGTTAAAACCACACTAATTTAAAATTTGTTTATATACCAACTTCAGGTCTTGTTGCTTAAATGGGGGAAAAACAATTGATAAGCACTGCTATACTGTACAAAAAGTGAAGAGAAATATATAAAATAACAAAATGTACTAGAAACATGCAACTAGTATTCTATACAGTAACGGATGAAAAGCGACACTCTAAAAAAAAATTATTAGGGTGCTTAAGCTTTCTCATATATCTTCCTAAGACACAAATTTAAAGACAATAAAAGTTAAAATAATAAAAACAAAAGTAAAATTTTTAGTAACAATTAGGTAAATAACAACAGGATAAATAGCACTGACAAACAAATAACAATAAGGAACTAGCAAAAAGGACAAAGTATAGTTTTAAAATAAAAATATTAAAAAATATACAACAATTTTATTATAGTTATCAACTCTTATGACGACAATTACATAAATTTATTTAAAATAGTAAAATAAGCAGAACTAAAGTGTTCAATTTCTCTTTTGCTATTTACTGAAGGATACTTATTGATGCAAATTGCTTCAAGCATTTTGCGTTTACCTTCGATATTTTGACAGCAAATTATTTTTGTACTCCCAAAATTAAAATTTTGTCCTAACTCCCTTGTGTGCTCTACAAGAGCCGTGGGGTGAGCAATATTGTTTTTTTTTGTGTCTCTTACATGTTCTTTTATGCTGGTCTTGAGGTTCCTTCCTGTTTCACCAATATAGCACTGGTTGTAATTGTTCAGAATTCTCAACTTAGATAAAAAAGGCTTTAAGTTATTAGGGAATTATCGGAACGCTTAAGTCAAATTGTAATATATATATATAAAACTGTAATATATATTGTGTGCATAAAAGGGCAAAACCAAGCTTTTAATTTTTAACAGGACTCATTTTTTTTCCATTTTTTAGCTATTACTAGTGGAGTAAATTCGTATTTTATTATAGTTGGCTTAGTAATACCTAATACCAAAAGCAAAAATTTCAGTCGAGAATCCCCCATTTTGCGGCCCCAGAAACCAAGATACGAAAAAAATGTGTTTTCAGTGTTTTCAGAAAAATCCCAATCAGAGGTCCGACTTAATCCAAAAATAAAAAAAAAGTTGACATGTGTCACTTCAAAACAAAATGGCGGCCAGATTTCAGAAATTTAGTTTTTCTTTGATTTTTTTTTACAAAGATAGTGCCTGATATGTCAAAAATATAAGAGACCTTATTAGCCTACAACATTAAAAAAAAAAAATAGTAGATGCTATTAGCGACGAGTTCGTCTCTGGTACACTTTTAAAAAACATTTGGTTTGACATTTGATATTCAAAATGGCGGCCAAGTGTCTTCGATTTAGTACAAATGGATATATTGCATGACGTTGGCGTAAATACCACACAATAACATTTTTTCGATAGTTTGCCCGCCATTTTGAATATCATATGTCAAATCAAATTGTAGCAGAGACGAACTCATCGCTAATAGCACCAACTAAAATTTTTTTTAAGATTGTCTATAGGTTAATAGGGTTCCTTTTTTTCACATATCGGGCGCCATCTTTGTACCCGCTTATAAACTCTTAATTTTTTTATTGTGAAATCAAGAAGCCGGTCAGTAGCTTTAATTTGAGACACTTAAAAAGTAAAAAAAATCAAAGAAAAAGTAAATATTTGAAATATGGCCGCCATTTTGTTTTGAAGTGACATATGTCAACTTTTTTATATTTTTGGGTTTAGTGAGACTTGCTTCATTATTACCCAATTGATTCCGATTTGATATTTCTGAAAACGTAGAAAACACATTTTTTCCTAACTTTGACATCCGCCATATTGGTTTCTGGAGCCGGAAATATAAAAACTTATATCCTTTTTGCAGCTTTCTCTTGAAAATCCCTACGAATTTACTCCACTATACCCCAAAAGTTTGATCAGTGGTCTTGTTATATAATCAAAGACGAAACAGAATGAACAACAAAAAAGGATGCAAATGAAATTAAGACAAATAACTTTCTCGTAACGCGAACCTTGGTCATTATTTACATTAAAAAACGAAAAAGTAACTAAATGCAAAAATAAGCTTAGATATAAAGTTTGTGGCAACCTTTGTTAAAGGCAGCAACTACTTTTATTAATTCCGCTTGCGTATTTGTCATTCGTATCAAAAGTAGTTCCGATTTGGCTTATGCCAATAAGCGTTCCGATAATTCCCTAATAACTTAATGTGTATGTATGTATGAGTATGTATGTATGTATGTATATGCGCCAAAATTTTTAGGCTTTTTGTTTTGTACAATACTAGCTAGAAGGGATTGGTGGAGGTCAGATATATCAAAACTTTAAAATAGTCATTTTCTTAACAAGTGCGGAAAATTTTTCCTGCAAGTGTTAGGAGCGCACTTAATACGAAAAATGGGGTCGATTTTGTACCTAGTATATTTTTTTTCAGATAAAATGCAAGTGTACAAAATGCAAAATTAACAATTGGTACTTTTAGCATGTTTCAAATTTTTTACGTATCGAACTGCGCATGTACAGATCTAATAACAGTCTTTACGTCACGTTGAACGTAACGTGACGACCACTGTGTCATATACGTATACCGGGTGTCCCAAGGTCAGTAATCTATTAGGATATTTTGGAAACTATACAATGGAAACTTTTCAAACTTTCTATTCTAACATAAGTTCATGTAAACTATCTTTATGAAATACTCTCATAGTTGCAGTGTTAACATTGCCAGGAAAACTTGGCAACAACTTTCTTATTTTAAATTGAACACCCTGTATATTTTTGCATTTTTGGATTCTACAAAATATTTTAGGTACATTTTATGTATAATGTCCTATACCTATGTTCAATTGTTTTTAAAATATTGACAGATGAAAATTGACATTTTTTAACTTTGACAGCTCGTAACATCGAAACGGTTAAGGATAGAGCAAAACGGTTTTTACATTCTTATCTTGGTATCTTGGTTGGTTATCTTGGTTTTTCACAAGCTATCGTTTTATACTATTTTTAACCCAGGGTTAAACTAACCTTGGGATATTTTAACCCTGGGTTTAGATGTAAAACGATAGCTTGTGAAAAACTAAGACCAGAATGTAACAACCGTTTTGCTCTATCCTTAACCGCTTCGATGTTACGGGCTGTCAAAGCTGAAGAAAAATGTCAATTTTCACCTGTCAATATATTAAAAACAGTTGAACATAGGTATAGGACATTGTACATAAAATGTATCTAAAACATTTTATAAAATCCAAAAATGTAAAAATATACAGGGTGTTCAATTTTAAATAAGAAAGTTATTACTAAGTTTTCCTGCATATGGCAACACTACAGAATATGAAAGTATTTCATAAAGATAGTTTACATGGACTTATGTTAGAATAGAGAGTTTGAAAAGTTTCCATTGTATAGTTTCCAAAATATTCTAATAGGTTACTCACCTTGGGACACCCGTATGTAACGTATCCCGAACAAAATCAGTATTCAATGATTTTATATCCGCAATTTGTTTTTGTTTTCTTTTATTTTTTATTTCTCAAAAAAAAAGCATTGTCATCGCTTAAAAAAACGATTAAAGCGTTTAGTACGCTAAAAGGTACTTTTTACATCAATTTTCCGTAATCGAAATTCCGATAGGGATACGTACCATATTATGTTATCAAACAATTTTTATATAGAATAATTTTATAAAAACTACGATTTTAAATATTCCCGCACTAGTACGGGAAACAGTGTGGGAAGTCATTTCCGATATGATCGTCGAAAATCTTATTTATACCTAGTTTTTTTGGTCAGTGTTTCTCTTGTTTTAGTTCCAAAACTATCAAATTTTTACCAAATTTTGAAACGGTCAAAATGTTTCAAGAAGTTATTTTTATCCCAATTTTTTAGGAGAATTTGCGACAGTGTAACACGGCTAGTAGTAGTAGTAGTAGTATAGGGGCGGCCCGTGGGCCTGGCAATTAGGCCTCTTCATGTGCCCTTTCTGCCATACCCCGTTCCTTACCCCTATGCCCCTACTTCCGCTGCACCTTTCTCTCCGGGCCTCCCTGTCTTCTTTACGAAGTTCAGTATGTCGGCCCATTTGTGTGCTATCAAGTGCTGCGCCGATTCCTCTTTGAGCCCGCAAGCGGGACACACGGGATCTCCTGCTACTCTTATTTGCGTCAGATGTTTGTTCAGCGATTGTGCCCAGTCAGCATCCCTGTCAGCAGTCCAATATCCTTTCGGATCTTGCCTAAGAGCCTACATTCGGAACATCTACGAATAGCTTGGATTGTCTGCACTTTGACTCTTGCCTCCAGGACGTCTTCAGTTCATTGTTCGCCCATTTGTTGAGCTCATTTTGTACCTGTTTCCTTGTTATTACCAGAAAAGGTTCCTGTCCAATGTATTGGGTTTCGGTCCCTAGTCTGGCAAGTTCGTCCGCTTTCTCGTTCTCTGGTATTCCCTCATGACCTGAGACCATGCCTACCGATAATAACTCTCCCAATCAAGTTGGCCTGGAAAAACCCCATAGACGAGGAGTGTAATGGGCAGGCGCGTCGATTGCGTCAGAAGTGAAACTGACAACCATCTGACAGCAAAAATGTAGGTTTATGTTTAATATTGTTGTTTACTTTTGGAAAATCTATTTAAAGAGTGGACACTACCGTAAAAAAAATTGAAAAAGTGTTGTCCTGTTTCCCGCATAATAATAACGCACGCAATCACAGAAAATACCGCCACAAAATTTTAAAACACAAAAACTTCACAATAACATATTAAACAAAATGGCAAAACCATACCTCGTCAAAAATGTAAACTTTTCGACAATGCCTAGTTTTCTCAGGAAGTGGGTTCAGCACTTGGGGCCATGTCCTCGTGTAACGGGTTTACCTTGTGGAATGAAACTCTCGAGTAAGGTTAAACTTGCGGTTGGAGATATTTGATCCATAATATAATAAATAAATTCAATTAAATAAAATCAAAGTTTTCGGACAGATGATATTGTTGTCACGGTCACTCAAATTAATACCTTGTCATTAAATTATCGTAAGGTCACTACGACACCAGGCATGGATTTGTTAGTGCATGCGCAGTAGATTTTTGGTTTATGGCCTGGTGGCCCAAACAGTTTCAAAGCCAACCGCGATTTTGAATTTTCTTCTTTGTTTTTCAAAGTTATTTTCGTTACACATTTTGCATACTATCTCATAGTTATATGCCTGGGATCCACATCAGTGTCACCCTTTTGTCTTGAGCCAGTATTTGCAGTGCTTCAGCGCACTCCTTCACCAGACTACTGACTATTTTGGGTGCACTAATAGCTTTGAGGACAGCCTGGCTGTCGGAGCATATGTACATGTCCCTCCTGCCATTTCTGACCTCGGGTAGGGTTGCTGCCATTATAATGGCATACACCTCCGACCAAAACATCGTAGCGTGTTCTCCAAGTGAATAACTCTTCTAAACTTCTATGCTTTCCCCGTACAGTCCTGCGCCATCCGTGTAGCAGACCGTCACCTCTGCTTAATTCCGTTCGGAACTCTTCCCTTGCCACTCATTCCGTTCCGGTATTGTGACCTTGTACTTTTTATCGAACCTCCATGGTTTAAGCGGTGCTTTCACTGGCAGTCTTAGGAGGGGCAACTCTTTCGTCACTAGTCCCTAAACCGCCAGATGGCCCTCTCTTTCCTTCCTGCCCTTCCACAGTCCCGGTCTCTTAATCGCAGGTGCGTCGCCATCGCCTCTTTCTTGAGCGTGGATAGGGGTCGTCCTCATTGTGCCGGTCATCCCTCTGCAGAAGAGCCCTTGCAGGCTCATAAGTTTTTTGGATATGGTCAGCCTCTCTACAGCGGGCCACCAGGCCACTGATCCGTATTGGATCCTTGGTCTTATGATGGCCGTGTATATCCAGTGTAGGATCCTCGGGCAAATGACCCAGGTTCGACCGACCACTCGGCTAATGCCCCAGGTTCGACCGACCACTCGGCGCAACTGCCACAATGTTGCCTGGACTTTAACAGTCATTCTGGCAACATGCTCGCTCCACTTGAGTCCCTTGTCCAGCGTCACCTCCAAATACTTAAGTTTTGATACCAAAGTTAGGGGTCTGCCATACATTATGGGAGCTCTGAATCCTTCTAGTTTCCTCTTTTTGATGAATAGGATCATCTCGGTCTTTTCAGGATTCACTGAAAGACCATTCTGCCTACACCAGTCTTCTTAGATTCTTACCGCCCTTTGCATTCTTTCGCAGACTGTGGCTAGAAAGCGGTTGTTCACTTTCACTACACCGTCGTCCGCATATGCTTGTGTGTCGAATCCCTCCTGCGCCAGGCGATTTAGTAGATCATCCACTATTAGGCACCACACGTGGGGAGACAAGCAGCTACCCTGAGGGCCGCCTCCCGTCACATCCACCTTCACCTTGGACTCTCCTAAGCTGGCCTGTGCTTTCCTCTCCGTTAACGCGGATTTGATCCATTCAGTCAGACTTGCTTCCGCTCCTCTTTCCTGAATTCATCATTCATGTAAAATAAGTTTTACCGGAGGCTCGAAATACCCTTTTAACAGGAGGTCCGGGAACCTTAGCTGATTACAAAAAAAATATTTTTTATTATATATGCACGCGCGCAAGGGGGCAGGGGAGGGGGAAGTTTTAATTTCTTTTTTACATGTAATGTATTATTATCATAATATCGGTTGGAAGGTTATAATTGCCGCAAAACATGTGACAAATAACACAAAATAAGTTTTACCGTAAGCTGAAAATACCCTTGTAACAGGAGGTCCGGGACCCTTAGCTGATTACAAAAAAAAATATTTTTTATTATATATGCACGCGCGCAAGGGGGCAGGGGAGGAGGAAGTTTTAATTATGTAATGTATTATATTTCATAATTTATATTTCAAAAACTGCTTAACTAATTTAGTTAAAGATAATATCGGTTGGAAGGTTATACTTGCCGCAAAACATGTGACAAATAACACAAAATAAGTTTTACCGTAGGCTGGAAATACCCTTTTAACAGGAGGTCCGGGACCCTTAGCTGATTACAAAAAAAATATTTTTTATTATATATGCACGCGCGCAAGGGGGCAGGGGAGGGGGAAGTTTTAATTTCTTTTTTACATGTAATGTATTATATTTCATAATTTATATTTCAAAAACTGCTTAACTAATTTAGTTAAAGATAATATCGGTTGGAAAAAGCTTCGGCAATAGTCCTGGAGGCAGCCACAAAATTACAAAATTTTGATTTAAAAAACCAACAAAAAATTTTAATTTTTAAAATCTAAGTTTGATGTAGCCTAACAATTTTAATTTATAAGTTGGAATACAACTAATCAACTTTTAATTATGCCTAAAATATACTGCGTATAAGATGGTATAAAAATGTTTTATAGATTTGTTTTTCATATTTAAAAAAAATATTTTTTGTTTTCCGAACATCACATTTTCCTTATTTTTACGTAATTGATTCTCATTTAAAAATATTTTTTTCCCGGTAAAATAAAAACCTATTTTTATTCAGAAACATAGTTTTTGTGCTTGCCATTAGTTGGCCAAAATAAAAAGTAGCTGCAACAGTGACCTTAATGACCTTGTCGTTGTCTAGATGCCTCCAAATTAGAAAAATAGAAAAAAAAATATTTTTCGAAAAAGCACCATTTTAAAACTATTTCTATTTTGATTGAATTTTTAAATGGTGATTCTGGAGTCTTAACCACTAAGGATAAAGCTTTCGAATGATGTATAAAATAGTATAGGGTTGAAAAATGAAAAAAAGTGAGTTTTAAAGGGTTCAATTCCAAGAAAATCGAATTTATACGGATTCTGCGTTGTTGTTGGGTGGATCCCCTATGCTAAATTGGATTTATTTTTTTTTCATGGGTACTGGTTTCTTTTGAAATTTATTGTGCACAAACTAGGTACCAAACTTATTTAAAAAAAATAGTGTCTTATGGAAGGTGTTACCGACCAAAACTGCTTTTAGTAGTATAGTCCTGGAGGTAACAACAACAAAAAATAATTTTCTTAAATTTACAATTTTAGTAAAGCAGCTATAACACATTGCATTTTTACATTTGTTAAAGTAATTTTCCATAGAACTGTTTCCATATTTAATTAAAAAAATTGTTTGTCTTAAGAATACCGCATCCCTTAAAAACATGTTTGATTTTTTGATTTTCCTTGCCATCCTCTAGCCCCTCCCCGACTCTCTCCACCTGCCGTTGCTAGCGGGTTAACACGTGTTCTCCCGTTTTTTTCCTTTAAATAATCAACTTTGCTTCCCGTGAACCGATTTTGATGAAATAAAGCCTATATATGTATCTCCCAGGAGCCCAACGAATGCAGTAGTGTAGTTTAGTGGTTTTTACGTGATGCTGAGACACAAATATTCAAAAATGGATTTTTAGTATCTATTTCACTCGGTTAGAATCCAAGACTATTTAAAAAATATTCAATGTACATTATATGTATGTGGGTGTATGGTAGAGAGGCACTTTAACGAAATTCAAATAATAATAATGTTGTGTTGTCGTTGGTTGATTTTACCGTGGACTAAAGTTTTTTTTTTCTGGACCCTGTTTTTACCGAAATTTTGGAGAAAAATGTTAAAAACAGAAAAATTAAAAATCAATAAAAATTCAATGTCAGATTTTGTACGTATAAATGTCAATATACAAAAAATTTTGACACATACATAATAACATGCTATTCTGAAATTTGCATAGTTCAAAAAATAATTTTATTTTAGTCCCCGAGACGAAAAGTTCCATTTTAATTCCTGAAGTGTAAAAAATATTTTTTGCAGCAAGCCCATGCCCCTGGAGTTACTATCAGAGGAAATTTGGAGTACGCTGGTAAATATATATTTAATAAGGCATATCTGTCCTATAACGATGTAAGACTAAGTGTAACTGTTAATCAAATTTTCTTAAAATTGTACCCTCTATTCCAGTTTTTTCTCAGAAAACCCTATATTGTTTGTACATCTAAAAGTTCTATCCAACTTTTCTTCTCTTATTTGGGAGCACGCGGATAGTCCTAATAAGATAAAATTTTAAAAAATGAGAAATATAGATTACTTTTTTGTGTTTCGATAAGTACCTACCAAAATTTACAAGTGAAATGTTTCGGACCTCCATTGTCTTTGTTTTTACTTTTTCACAACGTTTCGACTGATGTGATATCTTCAGTCGAAATGTTGTGAAAAATTACAAATAAAGATAATGGTCTAAAACCCTTCATTGTAAACCAAGCATGGTCTACAACTTTCAAGGACCTATCTAACTAATTGCTACTTTTAGCAACGGCATCGATAGCTCTAATTTTGGATGTTATGACATAGGTTCTTTTGAGTTACTAAATTGTTTTGGTTGCCTATTTTATTTAGAAACTAAAATATCAAAAGTTTGACGCCACTAGTTTTTTTTTTAATTTAAGGATTTAGTGTTATGCATCCTTAAGAAGGACAAAAATAACAAAGCTTTTCAGCAGAAAGAAAACTAAATGCTCTTTTTTCTTTATCTTCCTACAACCTTGTAAGTAATTTAAAAAAAAATAGAAAAGAAAGCGAAATTCCAATTGTCTTGAAATTTAACCCTCTAAAACTATTTTTTTTTCATAGAACCGTATATTATTTTATACATCATTTAAAAACTCCGGCCTTAGAGGTAACAAGTGCATAGTCAAAACCAGAATCACCTATCAAAAATGCATTCATAATAGGAAGAGTTTGAAAATGGTTCTTTTTTTTGAAAAATAATATTTTTTTTCTATTTTTCTAGTTTGGCGACATGTAGACAACCACAAGGTTATTAAGGTCAATGTTGTGACTACTTTTTATTTTGGCCAACTAACGGGAAGCACAAAAAAAATATTTCTGGTTAAAAATAGGTTTTTTTTTCAACAGGAAAAAATTGTTTTTAAATGAGAACCAATTGCAAAAAAATAAGGAAAATGTGATGGTCTCAAGACAAAAAATATATTTTTTTAAATGAAAAGATATCTTTTGAAGATTTTTATACTATTTTTACGTAGTATAATTTAATTATAATTAAAATTATATTCTTTGTATTCTAACTTATTTATTAAAATTGTTAAGCTACAGTAAAGTTAGATTTTAAAAATTAAATCTTTAGTTTTTATTTTTAAATCAAAACTTTGTAATTTTGTTGTTACCTCCGGGACTAATGTCGAAGATCTAAACTTATTACATGCTTTGCGGTTAAGTATTACCTTCCAATCGACAGTATTTTCATTTAAATGAGTTAAGTAGTTTTTTGAAAAATAAATTATAAACTGAAACATTACAAATTACAAATTTAAAACTCCCCCCCTTCCCCCTTGCGTGCGTGTATGCATAAAAAAAATAATTTTTTGTAATTAGCTAATGCCCCTAGAGCTTCAGTTAGCCATTAAACTTTTACGAGAAATCCCCTACTAGAAGGGCAGATGTTATAATCCGCGTTCTTGGCTTTTCGAAGGCTCCTTCACCATCGAAGAACACCATTAGTGCATATTCTTTGTGCTGAAGTGCCTTTTCTGCCTTTTGAACTACTGCGTGAAGGGCTGAGGGCTATGGAATGGTCTGTTAGCCAGTGTTTCCTCCAGGAGGTACCTGTCTACCATTTTTTCCAGTGCCATTTATCATAAATGATGTGAGACTTATCAGTCTGAAGATAAAGGTGGTTATATGTAGCGCGTACCTTCCGTACGACAGCGTAGATCCTCCTCCTTCAGAGGAATTAGCGCGGGTCATCTCATTCGCGGAGAGTAAAAGACTTCCAGTAGTCGTGGGGTGCGACGCCAACTCACATCACGTAGCGTGGGGTAGTAGCGATGTGAATAAGCGTGGGGAGGCTCTTTTTGAGTTTCTGACCACCACGGAACTGGAAATAGTGAATAAAGGGTGCGAACTAACGTTTGTCGATAAGACCCGACAGGAGGTTATCGACATAACACTGGTCTCGCGGAGTATATACCAAGATGTTGTCAACTGGAGAGTAACAGAGGAGATTATTACGTCCGATCATCGCATGATCAGGTACGAGATAGACACCGACGAGAAAATCCAGGAACAAAAAAAGGAACCCGCGTAATACGGACTGGAGACACTTCTTAGCGATCCAAGACCTGAATAAGGGTATTCTAGAAATGAACATCGACAACTGTGAGGACTTAGAAGAGGCAGTCGACAGGCTTAAAACTGTAATAACAACAAGTTTCGAAGAGGCGTGCCCCCTAAAAACCCAGTCGACCCGACGAGTGCCATGGTGGAGCAGCAAGCTAGACAGGCTTCGCAGCAAAACCAAAAAGGCACTAAACAAGAAGAAGCTAGAAACAAGTTCAAAAAAGAGGTAAGAAACTGCAAAAGAGACAGTTGGAGGAAATACTGCGGAGAGATTAATTCCCTTTCAGAGACCTCCGGACTTCTCAAAATCCTAAGCAGCGAGAATAAACAAACGCTAACATCGTTAAAAAGGCCAGACGGGAGCTGGACCGCCTCATGCGAGGAGTCAATACGACACCTGTTCGAGGTTCACTTCACGGGAGAGGGCGGCGAACGGGGGGCGCAGAGGACCGCCGGACCCCGGGAGGGGCAAGACCCTGACTGGAGACTGGCGGACCGAGTGGTCTTGGATGCTACCATCTCCTGGGCAATCAACGAGTTCAGCCCCTACAAGTCCCCGGGGCCTGACGGTATATTCCCGGCGCTCCTGCAAAAAGGCCAAGAGATACTCCTACCTTTTGTAAAGAGAATCTTTAGGGCCAGCATAGCAATGGGATATGTACCGACAGAATGGAAAAAAGCCACCGTTGTCTTGATTCCGAAAGCCGGAAAGAAAGACTATACGGCGGCCAAATCCTTGAAACCGATTAGTCTATCATCCTTTTTGATGAAAGCATTGGAAAGAATGGTGGACAGACACCTACTAGGGGGAGTCCTAACCAAGCAACCTTTCCACAGAAACCAACATGCATACGTGGAGGGAAGGTCTACCGACACGGCCCTTCACGCAGTAGTGCATAAGACAGAAAAAGCCCTCAATTCAAACAGTACGCCCTGGCAGTATTCTTTGATGTCGAAGGAGCTTTCGACAAGCCGAAAGTGCATAACAACAGCCCTGCAGAGAAGGGGAGCCGAGTCTCTTATCTCCGAATGGGTAAAATCTGCACTAACAGGGAGAAAGATCCAGGCCAATCTAGGGGAGTCCAGGGTCAACATAGAGTCAACGGGAGGCTGCCCACAAGGTAGCTGCTTATCCCCACACCTGTGGTGTCTGATCATGGATACTCTCCTACAACGCCTAACAGAGGAAGGATTCGACGCCCACGCATACGCCGACGACAGTGTCGTGGAGGTGGTAGGCCACCACCTAAACACCGTCTGTAACAGAATGCAAAGGGCGGTACGAATCATAGAAGACTGGTGTCAACAAAACGGTCTCTCTGTCAATCCAGGAAAGACAGAGATGATCCTGTTCAGAGCACCCAAGATGTACGGGAGACCCTTGACTTTGGTTTCAGAACTGAAGTACCTAGGGGTCACCCTAGACAAGGGGCTCACCTGGACACCACACGTTGCGAAATTGACCAATAAGGTGCAGGCAACGATGTGGCAACTGCGTCGAGTGGTTGGCCGCACCTGGGGTTTGAGCCTCAGAAACCTCCACTGGATGTACACGGCAGTACTAAGACCAAGGATCCAGTACGGATCCATAGTCTGGTGGTCAGCAGTGGAGAAGGTCACTACTACCCTCAAGCTTAGGAGCCTACAGGGAACCATATGCAGAGGGATAACCGGCGCTATGAGGACAGGCACTCGAAACCATTCTGGGACTGCCGCCGCTTCCGATCTGGATCAGAAAAGAAGCGATGGCGACCCACCTCCGGCTGAGAGATACAGGTCAATGGAGAGGAAGAGGGGAAGCTGCGGAGCATCTTAGGATTGCCCAAATCGCCGAGAGAGAAATCCCTATGGCAGCGATTAAAACACAAAGACCAAAAAACCCCTGGAGATTCAACAAGAGGTACAAAGTAGTCATCTCAGACAGGGAACTATGGCAGAGTGAAAACCTTCGCGAACAATTCGAGGAGAACGCCGTGATTTGCTACACCGACGGGTCGAAACTGTCGGAGATGCAAACCACAGGATCGGGGGTTTATGTGGAAGACCAGGAGGTTCGAAAGATCTACCCGCTCGGAGAGCAAACCATGGTCTTTCAGGCAGAGGTGTATGCCATAATAATGGCTGCAACCATGGAAGAAATAAAGAACGGTTTAGGGGTCACTTTAGACAAGGGGCTCACCTGGACACCACACGTTGCGAAATTGACCAATAAGGTGCAGGCAACGATGTGGCAACTGCGTCGAGTGGTGGCCGCACCTGGGGTTTGAGCCTCAGAAACCTCCACTGGATGTACACGGCAGTACTAAGACCAAGGATCCAGTACGGATCCATAGTCTGGTGGTCAGCAGTGGAGAAGGTCACTACTACCCTCAAGCTTAGGAGCCTACAGAGAACCATATGCAGAGAGATAACCGGCGCTATGAGGACGGCACCTATACAGGCACTCGAAACCATTCTGGGACTGCCGCCGCTTCCGATCTGGATCAGAAAAGAAGCGATGGCGACCCACCTCCGGCTGAGAGATACAGGTCAATGAAGAGGAAGAAGGGAAGCTGCGGAGCATCTTAGGATTGCCCAAATCGCCGAGAGAGAAATCCCTATGGCAGCGATTAAAACACAAAGACCAAAAAACCCCTGGAGATTCAACAAGAGGTACAAAGTAGTCATCCCAGACAGGGAACTATGGCAGAGTGAAAACCTTCGCGAACAGTTCGAGGAGAACGCCGTGATTTGCTACACCGACGGGTCGAAACTGTCGGAGAGGCAAACCACAGGAACGGGGGTTTATATGGAATACCAGGAGGTTCGAAAGATCTACCCGCTCGGAGAGAAAACCATGGTCTCTCAGGCAGAGGTGTATGCCATAATAATGGCTGCAACCATGGAAGAAATAAAGAACGGTAGGGAGGAGTATGTTTATATATGCTCCGACAGCCAATCAGCCCTAAAGGCACTAAGGGCGCCCAAGATCAACAACACCCTGGTGGAGGAATGTGCGGATGCACTAGAATCCTTGGGAGAGGGCAAAAAAGTGAAACTTATGTGGGTACCGGGACATATGGGGGTGCCGGGTAACGAGATGGCCGACGAGCTCGCCAGGATCGGGACAAGCACCCAGCATGTAGGGCCGGAACCACTCCTAGGAACAACCAAGAGGCAATTGGAAAGTCGACTTAATAAATGGGCCAACGAAGCCATGGCGACCGCTTGGAGAGGAGGAACAGGATGCAGACAGACCAAGGACTTCGTGAAGGGCCCGGATGTAGCCAGACAAAAATGGCTTCCGGGGAGATCGCGAAGGGACGCTGGTCTGCTGACAGGTATCATAACAGGTCACAACCGACTAAGGAAGCACATGACCCGGATCGCGGTGGAGAATAACTCGACCTGCCGGGCCTGCGGGCGGGCAGAAGAGATATCTCGACACGTTATAGCGAACTGCGAGGCATACCAGAGGACGAGATATCAGGTATTCGGTTTCCCAACCCTGGATGAGGAGGACCTGCACATGCTCAAATGGGACAAAATACTGGACTTTGCAAAAAGAACAGTGAAACCAAATGAGCAGACTGGCAGACTAGTGGTGCAGGCGGTGGATTAGGGGCAGGCTCGGGGTAGGGCAGAAAGGGCCCAGGGAGGCCTACTTGCCAGGCTTCGCGCCGCCCCTTCTCTACTACTACTACTACTACTATCGGTCTGAAGTATTTAGCCGTGGTGTAGTCCTTTTTTCCCGGTTTCGGGATAAAAACTACATTGGCCTTCCTCCATAAGGTAGGAACGTATCCCAGGGCTACGCTGGCCCTGAACACTCATAAGTGAGGAAGCTGTAGCAGCGCTGGGAAGATTCCGTCCGAACCGGGTGACTTGCCCAGGTAACACGGCTAACTTAATTATTTCGCGATCGCCCCGCTTTGCTCCAGAAGAAAGTAGATAACAACAACAAAGATGCTGGTGGTAGTAACCCTGAAGAAGAAAAAACGAGAAATTGGAGAAAGTTCCTTTAAATACATTCTAGAATCCCTCCACAATATTTTGGGACAGTTTGACCTTTAATCCATCAGACCAAGAATATACAAACGCATGATGAACAAAACCATTGAAAATAGTGAACAAAATCAATTCAGACATAAAAAAGTATTTTTGTCCTGAACATATTCATACCAAGTTTAACATGAAGCCAAAATCAAGGCAAAATTAACTAAAGTCGTTTCTAAATACTATACACTGTTTTATTAATCCAAAACACAAATTCTTAAACTTTTATTGGGAGAAGTCAGTATCTGGAAACAATATTTGTTAGAAGTTTTCGAGGCAATGAACAAGTGTGGCAATATTTTTCCGTTGATTAGAACATTCTTGCATGTTTGCCAGTATATGTAATGCTTCGTCAGATAGAAGCTTCTCAGTACTTAGAAACACTATGATGAAAACTCGTCTGACATATTGAAATTGACATTGAGCGAGTCATTGACCGGTTTGCCCAAAAAAACTGGAAATGATTTTTTTTTTGAGATGGGCATCTTATGTTTGAGATATGCGATACAAAAGGTAATGTTTTAAGAAAAAGCTTTTTAGACCTCAAAAAAAAGTATTTAGCTATTAGGTTTTGTTTGTGGTTTGTTTGTTATCTATGTTTTTTATAACTGAAAAAATTATACGTAGTTACTCAAGCGCCGATTTCAGGAGGATAGGGGGGTAGTTAACCCCCCCTTTCAGTGGCTGTAAATTTTTTATGAAGACATTAGAAAATCAAAAGTAGGGCATAAATTGCGGCGCTACACTTTTGATATTTACGGTATTACTTTAATTTTGTTTTAAAAATGGCATTTGTAGTGTCATTTTCTTTAAAATTTTCGCCTGCTGCGCTTTGAAACCATTGATATATTTACAATTTTAGTTTAATTTATTTAAAAAACGCATTTTTTAGAGCAATTTTATTTCGACTCAAAAATTACAGTTTTAATGTAATTTACAGTTTTAATATAATTTTCTGAAAAATTTTCTTAAACATTTAAAAAAAAAAATGTATGAAATAAACGACTTCAAATCTGAGTACCCCCCCCCCATAAAAGCTATGCTTTTATTGTATTTTTTTTTCGTATCGAAACCGCCCCTCCCTTTTCAAATGGCTGGGACCGCCATTGTGTATTAAGGTTCTTCTCAGCTGTCATTTTAAAACTTAGAGCGCTTTTTTATGTAAAAATAGCCAACGTCCCAATTTTCGTAAAAGTACTTCTGTTGAAATCAAAAATAAAAGGGGTGCAACGGACTCCTACAACATAATGACCTACTATACTGCATTTTGTAGCAAAGTATAGTTTTGTTAAATTCTAGAGGCGGTACCTAAAGGTCTTTTTATTTGGATAAAATCACATCTTTTATTTTATTAGACATTTAGCTTTACCGGTATGTTTTTACATTACCCCGAATTTTTATGCCAAAACTCTTTCTTGTGTTTTTTTATTCGGGGACTGAAACAACAGAATAAGCTGTTGACATTTTTTCCATTTTAGCCGATTTCGGTCGACAGTAATCGGATTTCCATGAAATTCGTTCCCACTTTAAATTTCGAACTGATATTTTAAAATAGATTTAAATTCTTTAAAAATTTTATCTTTTTGTTAAAGGACTATTATTTATCTATACTTATAATAAATCTCTAGAAAGAGCATATCTGTACATTGAATATTTTTTTAAAATTTTTGGTGGCGGCTTCTAACAAATCTGTTTGTTTGTATGTCTGTTTGTTCTCGCATCAAGCGGAAACTACTGGACCGATTTTGATGGATTTACTGGATCGATTGGGAAACGGGAAAAACGGGAAGCTAGTAGAGAATAAATTTAAACAAAACCTCAAAAAGTACCTATTTACTTACTACTACCCCAAAAATCTTGAGTTGACTTACTTTGATCAAAACACAAACATAGAAAAATGATACTGGGAAAAGGGACGTAATGGAAAAATTTGAGTTTTTAAAATTAATTTAAATATGTAGGGTGGGCCAAAAAATTTGTCTCTATTTGAACGTGCTATAACTTTGGACCCAATTGGCCGATTTTTGAAATGTTTGACTGTTTTTACAGACAAAAGATGGAACTTTAATGACGCGACTCAAAATTTGACATCTGTCAATCATTCAAGATGGCGGAGAGTTTTAAAAAATGGGTAAATTTCACCCCCCCTGCGAAAAATTTGTGTGCGACCCTGGACTTGATTTTTGTCAATGAGGCAAAAGCATCAATTATCTAAATTGGTTATAACAGGGTTCAAAGTGGTCAGGGAAAACCTGGAAAAGTCAGGGAATTTGTATGCTGTCAGGGAAAAGTCAGTTAGAACCCAAAAATGACCTAAGTCAGGAAAAAGTTAGGGAAAAAGATACCCATAGTGTTCAACGGTTTATGATTATTTTAAAAATAAACCTGGTACAACCAAAATATTTAGTATGTTTGAATTCTTCCTTGTATGTCAACACTTCGTAATGAATCGGGCGAGTGCAGATAATTCTTACCGAAATTCATTCGCAACTTTGCGGCACAGTGCAAAACAAAGAAAAAGAGAGTCACTACGTTGGTCTGAGCTATATTCGTATTTTTGTCTGCACCAATGAGGAGAGGAGTTTGTATGGCCGGCGCTGTAGAGGTAGTATCTCTTATTAAGTCGGTTGCATCGAGAGTCATAGACTGGAGGTGGTTTTAAACAATTGGTCTTCACATGGCGGTCAGCTCTCACATATGGCTCCACGTGCCATACCCCGGTAACTGCATCAACCTGCATGCCAAACTATGTGAGCATAGCCAAATATGGCGAGAAAATTATTGTTGGGAAGTAGTAACACAACAAACTAAATAGGTAAAGGTGTGACAAGGATTGTTTTAACGATTTTAATGCTGCGATGAGGAAGGCAACGGGAAACCACCTCAGTACAATCCCCAGGAAATATCATCATAATGACTGGAAAACCAAAAGCCCAGGCCCTCAGTCCCCGGCAGGTCTTAAGTGACCAGAGGGTTCTAAGAATCTCCGGACCAGTCATGAAGAAGATTGGTACATGGAACGTACAAAGTATGTTTCAGGCTGGAAAAGTCCACAATTTCACCAGAGAAATGGAACGATTAGACATAGAGATCTTAGGAGTTAGCGAGGTGAGATGGCCTAACTCAGGTAAATACCACATACACGATTACCATGTCTACTATGCAGGCGAGTGAACTAAAATGGCGTAGCAGTCATTTTGAAAAAAGAAATTCAAAAATTCGTTATTTCTTTTGTTTCTGTGTCGGATCGAGTCATATTTCTTCAGCTAAACTAAGCTTTTTAATGTCAATATTTTTCAAGTATACGCTCCAACCAGTAAATATTCAGATGATGACGTAGAGGCATTTTACGACCAAGTTCAAACTGCCCTTAGTTTTACAAAAAAGACAGAATTCACCATTGTTATGGGGGACTTATGCAAAACTTGGAAACGCCCCAAGAGAAGACACTTCTTTCAGGAAAAGGATTTTGTCGTGTCAAATACTTTCTTTAAACTTCCAGCTAGACGCCTTTATACTTGGACTTCTAAATCCGACAATCCTGAGAGTATCATTAGAAACCAAATATACTTTATATTAATTAATAAACGATTTAGAAACTGTAAATCTGCAAAAACTTACCCTGGCGCAGACATAGGCTCGGATCACAATCCAGTTGTGTCCAAAATTAAATTTACTTTCAAGAAAAATCGTTCCCCAAATAGCAAACCCAGACCCAGGTTGGACGAACTTCAAGATAACATGGTAGCAACTGAATTTGTCGAACTTAATAAAAAGCTTAAAGACATTAATGAGTCTACCGAGCAAGATGCAGAAATGGTTTGGACAAAGGTTAAAAGTGCCATAGTCGAGAAAACAACACTCTTAGGCAAGGATGAAACAAGAAATAAAAAGAAGAAGAAGAAAGGTCAGCAAAACAAGACTGGACAACACAGCAATGTCAAGAAATAGAAGATCTAGATGCTAAACATGACACTTTCAATTTACACAAACGCATAAAGGAAGCAGCAGGATTATTTAATAAAAGACAAGCTGGAATCTTTGTAACAATCAGGGCAAAATCATACCGGATTCCAAAGAAAAACTAAAAGAATGGTGTATCTTCATAAAACATCTCTTTGCCGATAACCGATCCGATCAGCCAGAAGAATTCTCAAACCAAGGCATAGATATGACACCAGCGGAAGTACAATACGCAATATCTTCAGATAAAAACAGAAAAGCGTTAGGGCAAGTATACACTGAGGTTTTAAAGTTAATAAAAAACGAAGATGCGCTGGTCAAACTTTTTAACATGATTTATCGCAGCGGTAAAATCCCTAATAACTTGCTTAAATCAATCTTTGTACACTGCCTAAAAAACATTCAGCAAAGAAGTTTAGTGATTACTAATAGTTCTGAAGATTATCCATAAAAGAATTTATGGAAAGTGCAAATCCTTTATGGGCGACACGCAGTTTGGATTTCGTGGTGGGTTCGGGACAAGAGAGGCCCTGTTTGGCATTAAAGTCTTAGTTCAGCAATCTAGGGATGTGTCGGTGCCAGTATATGCCTGTTTCATAGATTATGAGAAGGCGTTTGATCGAGTCCAACACGAAAAGCTCATAGAATTGCTAAAAGAAATTGGTCTAGATGACCGAGATATAAAGATAATCGCTAATCTATACTGGAACCAGACTGCTCAAATAAAGGTTGATGGTCAACTGTCCGAAGAGGTCCAAATAAGAAGAGGTGTGCGCCAAGGTTGTATATTGTCTCCGCTGTTGTTTAGTATCTATAGTAACAAAATAATAGAGAATGCACTTCATAACTGCGAAGAGGGTCTGAGCATAAACGGCATAAAAATCAACAGCCTACGATATGCCGACGACACGGTCATAATAGCAGACACGTTGGAAGGCCTGCAAGAGTTGTTCAATCAAATTGCTGCCAAAAGTTTGCAATTCGGGCTTAACATAAATGTTGGGAAATCAAAATGGATGGTCATATCCAAGGAAAATAACATCAGCAAGTCAAACGCGTGGATTCATACAAATACTTGGGTTGCCCCCTCAATGAGAACTGCGACAACATGCAAGAAGTTCGTGCAACAATTGAAAAGGCCAGATCGTTTTTTATCAAAATGAAATCAGTGTTGTGTGGTCGCGATCTTAATATCACTCTCCGAATTCGTGTGATTCGGTGTTATGTTGAAGTTTTATTTACCATCAAAAAACGAAAACTTGAATATTTTGGCCATATTTTAAGAAATGACAAATATAAACTTTTAAAATTGATAATAGAAGGCAAAATTGAAGGCAGAAGAGGTCCGGATCGTAGACGGATATCATGACTTAAAAATCTTAGACAATGGTATGGTGTTAGTACTACGACCCTTTTCCGAAAAGCAGTGGACACGGTACAGATCGCGCTGATGATAGCCAACGTTCGAAGCCAGTGCCAGTGTATTTTTTTAATTCCGCCCTTATTGCGCTGGCTTTAACCCCATTTTCACTGACTTATTTTTATATATTCATTGACTAAAATGTTCATTAACAAACGATAAAGAAAGATATAGGTAGAGTTTTCGTCTTTTCCGCACTTGCTGTTAAAGTAAAGGACAGATAAAAAATATTTGGTGCAAATGGGGGTTAGAGACTTTTTTTGCTTGTTATAATTAAAGCGCGTAAAAATTTTCCTGTTTTCCTGCCGAAATCTATTTTTTTGTTCTGTAATTTGTGTGTTTTTTTTTGCTACTGGAAGAATTTCAAAAAGTCAAATACAAAAACTACACCTGATTGGGTAAAGTGGCTTAAGTCAGTAGAAAAAAAAATCTAAATCAGTTTTGTGTCCTGTGTGATAAAAATAAGCCATTGGAACTGTCCAACATGGCCCGCTGCGCAGTAGAATCCCAGTTTGAAGGATCCAAACACAATAAGAAAGTTGAACTTTTCCAAAAAACGCAAAAACTAAAAGGGCTTGTTAAAAATATGACATCAAATGAGCAGCATCATGAAGAGAGTGTGATGACAAACAAAAATAATGAAATTCTCTCTCCCTTTGCCCTCTACGCCACAAATATTTTCTGTAAAAGTAATGAAGCTAATACTTGGTCTTAATATTACTGATTTAAAATGTTTATAACTTTTTTTTTATCTCATAACCAATTTAGATAATTAATACCTCGGTAGGCGAAGAAGTCAAGTCCAGGGTCGCACACAAATTTGGGGGTTGAAATTTACCCATTTTTTAAAGCTCTCCGGCATCTTCGATTTTTGACATATGTCAAATTTTAAGTCGCGTCATTATCATTTGTCTATAAAAACAGCCAAAAATTTCGTAAATCGGGCGATTGGGTCCAAAGTTATAGCGTTTTCAAAAAGTGACAAATTTTTTGGCCCATCTTATATATTCACGAAGAATATGATAATTAACTAATATTTTAATATACTTTACTTTTAAACTTTATAGAATAAAGTCCATTCGCAAAGCCAAAATTTAAAGGCATAAAAGTGGCCATATATAAACACCTCTGTGGTAAGGGCAAAAAAGAATACACTAAGCTACATGACTAGAGGCCCGTACATCTTACTGACTGATTTTCTGAAATTGAAATTAAAAGAACTTTATTGATTCTATTTTATTATTAATTGTGAGTGACCTTTTCTTAATCGGTCGTGGTTGGAATAGGATCAATGCACAAAACGCATTTTACCGAAGAAAAGTTTAGTCCTTGAAAAAACTTAGGAAAGCCAAGAAGTTTGCTATCCTATTAAAACCATTTTTTGATAAAAGTTATGCACGGCTCCTCGCTATTGGTGTACCGAGTTGGATTGGGTTTGGTGAGGTTGGGTCGGGTTAGTTTGGATTAGTTTGGGTCGGGTTGGATTGAATTGAAGAGAAAATCGTTGAAAAATCTGTTTCCTCCGAATAAAAACCAAAAAAATGAGGTTAAACATTAAATCACGTAGTTTAATGCACCAATAATAATAAGGAGCCGTGCTTGACTTTTAGCATCTCGTTTGAAACCATGGTCTCTAGAATAAACACGGTCTCTAGAATAAACACGGTCTGCTAATTTTTTTGCTCCACCCACCGACACAAAGATATCAGCTGCTTTCTTTATTGATTTTTTTGATGGGTGATATTTGGAGTTATATTATTTTTGCACAAATTTTTGTAATGAAAATTGTATTTGTTCATCACTTATTTTCTTCTGACCCTAATTGAATACCCTGTGATATTACTTACATTATATAGTATGCACAACAAGTCTTTTCTTCTAACAAAATAATCACTCTCTGAACTCTGAACTACGAACACGAACTCCAACTCATCCGATAAGTTTCTTGACGGAATCTATTATCAACTAATGATCTTAATTTCTTTTTGGTGAAAGATCAACGCATGCAGACCAATAATAAATTAGATTTACTTATACACAAAAAGTTATAATATAAGATACAAGCAAAAAATAGGCCTTCGATCAATAATTTAAACAGACAAATCCGACAAGTTAATTTAATTTGTCAAGCTTTCGTACAATTTTTAAATGGCGGACAAAAATCAGCTGCTAGCTTTGTTATAGAAAAAAAATTGGATTCGGTCTGGCTGGGTAGTTTGTCTATGATCTTTTTGTCGTCATCGGGTCGAAGAGTGGGCCAAAATTACTAGACCGAATCTATCCTAGAAACCGTGGTTCTCACCTATGACTTTTTCGTGCGTGCTCGCTCACGCGTCACATGACTGTCATAACATTTCATATTGACATCATGTGACGCGTGAGTGAGCACTCACGAAAAAGTCGTAGGTGGAAACCGGGTGTAACAGGTTTTGAGTTTTTGAAATAGGGTGGAAAACCTTCTTGGATTAAAAAAAAAACAAAAAAGTACGCGGGTTGAAACTGAATAAAAACCGTCTACCATGACTGTAATTTAAGATCTAGAAGAATACAATAAAAGCAAATAATACAATTCGAGTTTTTTTATGAACCTAATTGTATGAGCGGAAGTCTTTTTTACGGCAAAGAAGACCTCTGATTAAATACGGTCGCACTCGGATGCTATAATCTGGCGACTAGATACTTTCGGTTTTCATAAACCTACGACAAATAGTTTTTGAGTAATTGCCTTTTGAGAAAAACAGAACGCTGCTAAGTTTTATTTATGTTAGAAACGTTTTCAGACGGTCGTTTTATGTGATACAGTTCGAGTTTTTTATTAAAACAACACATTCGTTTTGGCTGAATGTTGTTTTAAATCTTTGCAATTACCGGTTGGATTAAAGTCAATTTTGTATCGTGATCCATGCGAATTATGAAATATGTGAAATATGTTCGAACGGATTGCGTTACATTGGAAATTTATAGCGATTTGATTGCGATTTATTCATTAATAAATGTTTCGGGTTTTAATTTACTGGCAGTAAATAAGAGGGTAAGTAGAAAGCTCTTTGTTGAAAAGTTTGTGGTTAAACAACGAATGTCACCATTTTAAATTAAAACAAATGGCACCAGCAGGCACCTATAGCCATCCATAAAATCTTTTAAAAAAAATTAAAAAATGTTTTCAATTTAAAAAAAAGTAATTTCTTTTTTTGGTTGAAAATGCAATTATCGATCTTAATGTGAAAACCTCTACGTTTTGTGAGTTACAATTTAAAAAAAAAGTTTATTCCCCCCTCCTACCCTCTTTCCAACCCCCCACCTCCATCAAAAAATAATCAGCTCTGCCTGTGGTGACAAAGAATTTTTGTGCCAAATTTGATAAGAATCGCTTTAGCGGTTTTTTAGTTATTGTGTAACAGACATACAAACTTTTTTATTTAGGTCTGAAATAACTAATTTGTAGTAAAAAAAAAACTTTTTTTGTCGATCCCAATGGCCTCCATACTATGTCTGTATGACTAAAAAAACTATTTTGGAAACACGAGGAAATAACAAGCTGTCAAAAAAGTTAAATGACCAACAATGTAAGATCACTGATCAAGTGAACTTGTCCTTACTGTCCTTTACTGACAGCGCGTGGTCACTGTTTTACTATGTTTTGTTTTTTTTTATAGGTTCCTTGGGAGGATCTCCGATACCTTTTCGGTGAAATTATGTATGGAGGTCACATCACAGACGATTGGGATAGAAGACTATGTAGAAGTTACCTGATGAACTACATGCAAGCCGAACTGTTGGAAGGAGACTTGCAATATGCTTCAGGTATAAAAAGCAAATTTTAGCCCAGCATAGTGTTTGTAGACTTGAAACAAGCATTTCATTCTGTAAATCATTTGTCTGTAGGTTTCTTTGCCCCTCCCAATACCGACTATCTAGGCTACCATAAGTATATCGATGACCGACTTCCTCCCGAAAGCCCCTATCTTTACGGCCTGCACCCGAATGCAGAAATTGGTTTTTTGGCCAGCACTTCCGAGAACATGTTCAGGACCATTTTCGAGTTGCAGCCGAGGGATTCCAGTGCGGCCGCTGGCGCGGGCATGTCCAAGGAAGACAAGGTAAATAAATAATATGCGTGTGTAACTGATGGCTATCACTTTATGCAGAGATTGCAAACTCTAATTTAGGTTTTATACTTTAACGATTCAGCTAAGTTGAGGTGTTGAGGGTATCAAATTGACCTTTCATTCGGTAAAAATAATTTTGGACATTCACAGTAAGAGAATTTCTGTAGGGGGAGAGATTGGGTCGGTTAGGGATAATTTAAAATTAGGAAACTTTAAATTTTATTAATAATCTAAAATTGAATTATATAATATAACAATTCGTCATCTTAGGGTTATTGTTATATATACATTATAAAACTAAAGAACAGCTATTTAAAATTAGAATTTGGAATTCATCGTTTGAGAAAGTATCACGGTCAACAAAAGATAATCAAGGGGTCAACCATCTCTTCATTTTTTCTTCAACTTTTTCGACCTATTAAATACTAATAATGTACTGAGGGCCTCAGAATACCGTGCCCAGATGAATTCTATGGTATTAGTTTGGCATTAAAATAGTGTCAATCGAAGATCATTTATTATCCATCGCTTTTCTACCATGTTATCCACAACATATTCTGAATACCGCTTTGCGATAAATAGAAGTTTCTTTTTAACAATATTTTCCTCAATATGTATATTTTCTTACTTTTCCATTTTTTATTTCTTAATTTTTCCTAGTTGAAGTAGGAGATTTACCAGCTTTTCTTGAATGACGATTTGCGTTATAAATTACTTTAACGGATCCTTCTGGCAGAAGTTATTAATTTTTTTTTCATAGGCCATCAAAAATATTTCAAAATTTTTGTGGTATTTGTTAATCCTTTAAGACAATTTTTGATAACGGGATGAACAAAAACAGAAATTTATGTATTTATTTCAATAAATAAGGCACGTATGCCTATAAATGGAGTTTAGTTGCAAAAACACTTCCGAAGTGAAATTGGGTTTTGTTCTCATAAGTATCGGTTTTTCAAAAACCCTTATTTCCATAGGTTAAAAATACGCTGGAAGAAATTTATGACAAACTCCCTGAGGAGTTTCCAGTGGCAGAAATGATGGCAAAAGTGGAAGAACGCACTCCCTACATCATTGTGGCTTTCCAAGAGTGCGAGAGAATGAACACTTTGACCAGAGAAATGAAGCGATCTTTGAAGGAGCTGGATCTGGGATTAAAAGGTAATAGATATTTAAAAAAATGCATATTTTAAAACGAAGAAAAGACATTTGGTAAAGTCCGAAAAATTTCAAATCCGATCACTCGTGAAACCAAAAAAGTCTCAAAACAATGCAAAAGTAGAAAAGCGACCAGACTCAAAATATGCACGTTTTTTGTCAATTTACTGCTTTAAGCGCCATTTACATGCAGTCCACTGGATTCTCGAAAAAGTGTCGTAGTACCATAAAGTAAGTAACTAAACTTACTTTATTGTAGTACAAACACCATACCGTTGTCAAATATTTTTAAGATATGATATCCGGACCTCTTCTGTCTTTTAGTTTTCCCTTCTATTACAATACAATACAATACAATACAAACATTTTATTGCCAGCAGGTCATTACATAAATGCAACAGCAACGTTAAAAGAAATTTAGATCTTAAGATCCTTATGGAATTGACATGAATAAATAAATAAATAAAATGTAACTTATACATATAAATAAAAATATATAAAGTAAACAGGGCTTTACATGATGAAGTCAAATGAGTAGTACTGTTTTTGTAGTACGAAGATATGTACTTCTTTCTTAAAACGATGGAAACACTCTATGTCTCTGATTGTCTTTGGCAACATTTGTTGAACAATGTATAGGAATAGCAAGGTCCTGCCTCCCTCTTGTTTGCATAGCATGCTCTGAAGCGTTATCACTATTGCTTACAAATAGATTTTGGTGTAAAACCAGTGTTTTGAAATATAAGGATGGTACAGTTAAAATGTTTAGTTTTTTAAAAAAAGGCCTGCATGTTCTTGGGTGTAATTTACACATGCAACGAATTGCCCTTTTCTGAGCTATGGAAACTCTCTTGCATTTGAGGCAGCTCCCCAAAACATAACTCTATATAAGATGACTGACTGCATTGAAGCAAAATAAAAGGTTTTTAAAGTATCTAGAGACAAAATGTCTCTGAGCCTCCTTAAAGCTGCGCAATGGCTGTTTATTTTTTCTGCCGTGTTTTTTATTTGCTGTGCCCAGTTTAACTTGGGGTCAAGTGTACCACCAAGAAATTTGGTCTGCTCAACTTCCTGTATTGATTTACCATTTAAGGAAACATATAAGGATGCATCAGCAATGACAGCTTTACGAAAGCTCATTAAGTTTGTTTTCTCAACATTTAGTTTTAAAGAGTTTGCCTCACACCATTCACTCATCCTCCTCGCAGTATGCGAACAGCACCCCGACAGTCCAGAAACCGATTCAGCAGAACCAACCGTCCCAGTGTCATCAGCATACTGCGACAACAAATAAACATCCAGTAGTGCCGACAAGCTATCCACATACATTAGGAAGAGGATGGGGCCCAATATGGATCCCTGGGGGACTCCTAGGCTTACATGTGTTACTTTTGAATAATGTTCAGTAAAATTTTGTGTAATACATACTGTTTCCTTTCTTTTAGTAAGGTAGGACTTTATCAATTTAGTGGGTATACCCTTTACTCCAAAAGTTCTGAATTTTTCTATAAGTTTTTGATGGTCTACAGTGTCGAACGCCTTAGACAGGTCAAAGAAGAGCCCTGACACAAAGCGCCTTTTGTCTAGTTGCTCGACTATGTATGTAATTGTATTGAAAATCGCCAGTTAAATTGATTTTTTGACAAAAAACCGAATTGAGATCTCATTGATACTACATACTCAAGCAACCTTGTGTAAATAACCCTCTTTTGTTAAGTTTATTATTTTTATTTTATTTAAATATTTATGTTTTCGTTTTATGATGGTAAATGAAACTTCAATATCTTTATTCTGAGCAAAACATTTTTTGCATTTGGCCTTAGTCAATGTCCATGCCTCCATGCCTTAATATAAGGTGCTAAAAAGATAACAACGAAACACACGAATTCGGAGAACTTCCTGCATGTTGTACCAGTTCCCATTAAGCTTGCAACCCAAGTACCTGTTGACTTGTTGGCCATTTACTTCTAATCTATTTTGTTTTTCCAACATTTACATTATGCCCACATTTTACCAGGAATCGCTTTAACTTGGTGCCCGAAATTGTTAAAAGGTATTTTTAAATTGCCTAAACTCTGATTAAGCTTTAATTATGATTAACAATAATCGGAGTTTGGAATGAGCCTTGGCAAAGGAAGTTACAATGCAAAACAGCACATTCAAAACATCGATTAGTAACAAATCACGATTAAAGCCTAATCGGGGAATTTTTGCGTTGATGGACACGGGCATGAATCCACTTTGACTTTAATCTAACTTACAGGTGAATTGACTATCACTTCAATTATGGAAACTCTTCAGGAAAGTTTGTTCTTGGACGCTGTGCCAGACTCTTGGTCGGTCAAAGCATATCCTAGTTTGCTTCCATTGGGCCAGTGGGTCGGCGATCTTAGTTGCAGGTAACCAATTTGTTTACTAAAATAATAGCTATGCTAATGATTTTTTTTTTTAATTTTTGAAAGTTAAAAAATCTAATAAATAAATCCACATTTTCTCTCAAGGAAAATGGTTAAAACTTTTCCAGTCGAAACTCCCGTTGGGCAATATCAATTTTTATTACATTATTTTAATATTATTTTTTAGAATCTGAATATTTTCCAATTCTCTACCTTGTCGATTTCGGTTTTCATTGGTATTTATAATGTAGAAGGTATGGGTACGGGGTTATCCATTATAATTGTTACCCCCTCTTTTCTCTGTTATGCATTTAGAAGCGACTAAAACCCACTTTGCGTTCCACGATTTCATTGGCCGACGCAAGGTTACATGTTTGTGAGGTTAGGACTTCTTCTTCTTCTTTCTCATCATCACCTTTTATTTTCAAACGCACCCCAGCAGGATTTATTTGGTTAGATTACAAAAAGGGTTAGGCTCTGGGTTGGGCCTGTTTGGTTCGTTGGGCAGGGTTGGTTTTGATTGGTTTTTATTGGGTTGGTTAATATTTGTTTTTTTTTTAATTTGTAGGGGGGAGAAAGTTAATAAAATCAAAATGTATCTATAACCTCACATTCATGTAACCTTGAGTCGACCAATGAAAACGTGGAACGCAAAGTGGGTTTTAGTCTCTCGTATGCATTTTACATAACATAGTCTTTAACAAACTGATTGTTGCATAACTTGTCCAATGTCATCGCATATGTCAAATTTAGACATCAATTTTCTTATTTTAAATTAAACACCCTGTATATTTTATTAAAACTTCAATAGATCTTTTCTTTCTGATTCTATGTTACACTTCGGGCCACATAAAATGCATACGCCGATTTTATATAGTGTATTATGGGCCTCGCAACTCAGTTACCTTTTAGATATTTGAAATTGACAAAAAAATTCACCGTCAGATTTTGTTGTTGTCATACGCTTATATTTAAAAATGCTCCAACTAAACGGATTCGAAAAAGACCAAATTTTTGCAAAATTAGACGGTGGATGGTCGGTTCGAAGAGTAGCGGCCCATTATGGACGAAACATGTAAGAATGAAAAGAAAGTATCACGAAGAAGGAACTGTTAGACGAAGACGAGGCACTGGCTTGACCCAAGCATGATCAGCAACTGATCGACTTTCTTGAAGACCATCCATTTGCGATGGCCCCAGAGACGAAAATTGAGACACATTACAGTGAGAAAAATGATGGGCTATGAGAACTCAAATATGTGTTCTCCTAGAACCAGCCGTGTTGCCAATAGAGGACAGCCCAGACCTCTGGGCTGTGAGAACCAAGTTCAAGAGTTTGCAGGGAAACACGGTTCATGTGTTGTGGTAGTCCAAAATATGCAATAAACACTGAATGTATTTTTTTCGCCATATGGGCTGCCAGAACTCAACATCTAGGTTGTGGTGACTCATGATCTGGACTGGGACACAGTTGGTCTAGAGAGGGGTTTTAAGAAAAAAATATACCATCTTTGCAATATGGATTTTTGATTTCGATACATCGCCAACTACCATTTATCGTAAAAAGTAAAATCCCCTATGTAGTCCTTTTCTGGGAGGCTATTTTTGGAAAATATTCTGAAAACTTTAAATAGCAACTTCCTATTTTTACTTTATATTTGAATTCTCGCTAAAATTCTCATTCCAATGGTACCCCATATTATAAGGTTTACTTTACTAGTTTTCGAGATATTGACTTTCAAAAAAGTCGAAACTTCAAAACTAAAGAAAATATCTCTGTTGTGTTTGATATCGATTTTAAGTGTTTTTTAAGAGGAATTAAAAAATGACAACAAACTGACCATTTGACCTTGTACTTTTATTGAATAATAACTTTAAAATCATTAAAAATCAATAAACTGTAAATAGAAATGTACCATAGCCAAACTGTTATCATTTTTTAATTCCTCTTAAAAAATCCTTAAAATCGATATCAAAAACAATAGAGATATTTTCTTTAGTTTCTAAGATATGGGCTTTTGAAAATTGCATTTTTGACATTTTGAAAGCCAATATCTCGAAAACTAGTAAAGAAAACCTAATGATATGGGGTACCATTGGAAAGATAATTTCAGCGAGAATTCAAATATGATGTCAAAATAAGAAGTTGCTATTTAAAGTTTTTAGAATATTTTCCAAAAATAGCCTCCCAGAAAAGGGCTACATAGTGGATTTTACTTTTTATGCTAAATGGTGATTGGCGATGTAACGAAAACAAAAATCTATATTTTAAAGATGGTATATTTATTTTCTTAAAACCCGTCTCTAGACCAACTGTGGGGAGAACACTGCCTTTGGGCTACCAGAACTCAGCATCTGGGTTGTGATAACGGGGTAGCTCTGAACTATTATGGGTAACTTTGAGCCACTTGGAAAATTCAGTTTAGACACATGAAAAGTTTCAACATATAATTTTCCAAGTTGCTCAAAGTTACCCCAAATGACAAACTTATTTTTATTTTTTATTTTATTTTTATAAGAAACTGCAAGGTTAAAAATATTTTAGTCGACGAAATAAATGCGAATGCAAAGAAAAAATCTTAATTTTCATCTCCAGCACGAACGCTACTAGAGACAAAAAAATAGCGTCAACTAAAAAAGATTTTGTGATAGCTAACTATACAGCGCTATCCATTATAAACAAGTATAGAATTTTTGACTCTTAATCTAAGATTAAAAGGGCATTCAAAAGAAATCATTACTTTTTCTGAAACACCCTGTATTTAGGTAATTTTTATAGCTAAGCAGGCTTTACCCTTGCCAACAATGCTAAATAACTCAAAAACTAAACGAGATTTTTTTAATTTCTGTTAAATTCAAAAAAAGCACACAATAAACAAGGTGTTATGTTGAAAATAAAAAAACATATCTAAGCAATTTGTAAATTATAAATTTCAAATTTCGGACACGATAAGGTTTATAATGGATAACCCCTTACATAAAAAAAACTTTAAAAAAATCTAAAATATCGTGTTTGAAAATGTTTAACTGTGAAAAATATAAACAAAATCAAATATTTTAATAAAAATATGGTGTTTTAAAAACAATACCTAAAGGCTGAACTATAACGCTAAAGCCGTCTCTAAGTCTACTTTGCTCAGAAAAATGACATATATATTGTAAATTAGGCTTAGGAAAGAGTTAGCGGTGTTAGTAAATCTCAGCCAAACTGTTTAAAAGACCCTATACATTTCGCATTCCACCACTTTAATATTTTTCACTCGTGAACCTGCCGCTGCACCAGTCAGGATACCGGCACATATAACCTACATTAACTACATCACAACTGGAAATGAAGCTAGCAACTGCCAGCCAAAGCAACCCGGAAGCCCGAATATGTGCAAAACTCGAAATTCGTCAAGTACCGCCTATAATCGGATTCACATGTGTAAATCCCTGGGTTTTAATAGACGGCGGAAAAAATAAACCATGAAAAATTCAGGCCCTGAGGCATCGTAGGCTGGACCGTAAATAACCACAGACCCAAAAAGTTAATACATGAAACTGGGCTGGGGCAATTATGGTAGCCCACGAGTTGCTGAGTTCTCCCAGCTAAATTCAAATGGTTTGGGACATTCATACCGTGTGCTACAGTAACGCACGGTTTGAGTTCTGGTAGCCCCAAATTTTCAATCCACAGTCGTGGGTTGGCCCCGTTTTCTCAGTGAGATGTCGCGTTACTGCCAAGTAACGGACTTAGTGCGGAAAAGCCAAGCCAGGTTAATTTTTGTACTAAACTATTTACTTCAAGAAGAAGAATTTTGGCAACAAGTGATCTTCACGGATGAAAAAATCTTTCAGTTCCATAATGACAGCGAAAAAATTTTGGTATATCGCCCGCTACGAGCACGCTATCTCGAAAAATAAATTGCTGGGAACGAAGACCGTGCTGGAAGATTTTCCGTGAATGTGTGGAGTGTGATATCGGCGAGAGGGGCTCTTTTTAGAATCCATGGAAAGTTGTTGAAAACAACCGGCTGAGATTTATGTTGATATGATGCTTCCAGAAGCAACCATTCTTCATCTAGAAGGTTTTTTGTATCAACAGGATAACGCACGGCACGTATTTCTAAACAATGGTTCCAGTAAAACAACATCGAGGTTTTGCCATGGCGGGCAAAAACTCCTGACGCCAGTCCCATGGAAAATGTGTGGGTTCTTATAGCAAAAAAGTTAACACGAATGAATGTTGTTCCCAGAAATTTCAACCACACTAATGGAGCTCATAGTCAGAGGGTACGACGAAGTCATTGTTTCAAATCCAAATTTATTTCACGAAACCTGGCAAATATTATCGAAGCTGACACGCTACTGAAGAAACGTTTTCTTGTTTTTTTTTTTTAATTTACGTAGTGTTTTTTTTTAATAATTTCTTTTTGATTTTGAACATTTTTGGTTGTCTGCAAAGACTTAGATTACTCAAATGTACCGATCCTGCAGAGGTGCGCTGACTATGATTAAGTTATTGCTTTCTTTTCGCCAAACAGTTCCTTCTTCTTGATACTTTTTTCTTATTCGCACAATTGTGGTCTTGTTTTGTTCATAATGAGCTTTAAGAATAAGTTTTAATAACAAAATGTTGAATAATTTAAAAAAAAATGTTTTATTCATGAGCCTATTAGTGTTTTAATAAATTGTGGCCAGTCTCCTTATTTTTGTCTTTACAATGTTAAAAGATCTAACCTGTAATTCGAAAACGTCAAAGTCAGTTACAATAAGCAATGCAATTAGCAAAACTTAAATTCAACAGACCTGCAGCTAACTTCTGCTGTACGCATTTTATGTGGCTGAAAGTGTATTTTGTCGTTAACGTTGCCATAAGAGTAATGTGTTGAAGAAAAAACGACCTAAACTATTTTTCGTTGCCCTTATGGCAAATTATTTTTTATTTTACTCGAGAACCGCTAAAGAAAAAAAAATTACAGGGTGTTCAATTTAAAATAAGAAAGTTTATGTCTGATATTTTGTGTTGTCTTTGCAAAAACTCGGCTAACACTGGGCATTGATCCTGTAATGGATCGAAAGTCCCAGTATAAAAAAATTGACATATATGCGATGACATTGGACAATTTTGACATGCATAATTTTATAGTTTATTTAAAGTTATGCAACTTTTGTTAAAGAATATTTTTTGTAAAATGCATAATAACAGAGAAAAGAGGGGGTAGTATTTATAATGGATAATCATTACAAACATTTTAATGGGTGATATTTATTTGGGTTTTCAAGTTCGCAGAGTGAAAACAAAGGATTTTCCAAAAATTGGTAGGTAGCTTTTTTAGAACTTTACAATTTATTACGATTCAAAAATGACCTATTTAGTTTTTAACCAAAACCGATAACAGGCGATCAAAAAAAAACTTTTGCTCTTTAAGACCAGAAAAATATTTGGTTTGACTTTTTTTTTAAATTACGACCAAAAAAAAAAGTATTTTCTTTAAAATTTTGTAAATTGTTTTCATCGAGGTTTTTACCCCCAATTATTACCCCTATTATGATCCACCAAGGACCCTCTCCATATAGGCTCTTACCGATTTAGTGTCCTTTAATCCTTCGCTGCCATTTTTACTTAAAAGTAAAAGAAAATGTGGGGACAAAAGTCGAGAAAAGAACACTAATGTGGAGAGGGTATTGCACAAATCCACAAAATTTCTAAACGAGATATAACAAAAAACAAAAAAGAACTCGCGTACTTTTACACCTTGTATTTCGAAAACAAAGACTTGTATCCTCCATGTTAAATCACCATTAAGTTGGGTGAAACATTTTCAAAGTTTAGAAGGATGTAAAAACTTAATTTGTCAAGGTAACTAACACAACACAAAGGACCGAGGATCAGTACTGACGATCCGTCGTATCCATTGTTTTAAATTGCATCGTTAATATGTTCGCATATGATCGGTCGATCGTTAAAAAACGCGCGGGCGTTGGTCCAGCCCGTGGCATGTGCGGATCATCGGTGAGTGTCGGAGCCATTCAAGGCGATTTCTGCAAGCTTTCCTTGGTAACCAATTGGTACCTGTGACGTTATAGTGATGACGTAATATACCACTTTCTGCCGAATTCGTTCGGTAGGCCAAGAGAAACGAGCCTTAACCAGACTTTTTTGTTTCTTTTTTGTGGTTATTTTCTTATTTAAGTGGTTTATTTTGCTGAAGAAGATTTAACGGATGGCTAAAAGAAAATCTGCGGTGGCTATCACACAATCTTCCAGAACCTTTAAATCTATTTTATTCAAGAATATTTGTCAGTTCGTCAGTTGGTGTACAAATTTTTTATAACCTGTTGACCTCTCCAACAAACATCAACATCAAACAGAAATATTCGCCTTTGAGTAACATATGGGCTGGAATACATCTTCAGAGGAGTATAAAAATCGTGAAAGCTTGACCTTTGAAGAAATAGAGGATGAACGCAAATTCTATAATTTCGTTTCTTTTTTGCCTTTTTATTAATCTTGTTACGCACAAGGCGACAACAACGCAATACTGTGTACTTTTCAAGTACATGTTCACCATCTGAAAATACGAGTTTATGTGAAAAAAAATTATTTGATCAAGGCTGATCATCAACCGATCATCAGCAATGATCACCGGTCCTTTGTGAAACGGGCCTAAATTTTGAGTCTTGACTTGTAGACATTTTTTTTGTGGTTGTCTCTCGCTCGCGAAAGTTGGGCGAGTTGATGCATTGCCTTTGTTTTACTGTTATAATTAGGACTGAAAGTTATTATAGAGTTTACTTTACTTTTTTTAATTGTTAATCGATAAAAATACTACAACTTTCTTTATTGAAACTTGTAAAAAACAAAAAAATTGATCTTAAAATATTTAAATTTTTAAAATACAAGCAAATACCACTAAATAATTACGACTAAAAGCGCAAGCCAAAGCAAAGTTGTCAGTTGTTTTTGTAAAACTTGAAGTTCTTTCTCAAGTCAGCAAGCAGTCTCAAGTTACCCAACCTTCCGGAAGTTAGTTTTCTTGTTTTGGCCTCCTGTGACCCACTAAAATATTTGCGCTCACACCTTTTTCAACCTGTATAGAATTTTCATCCCGTTATTTTAAAATATGGTGGTAAGTCTGTAATTGTATGTTGCAGTTTTGCGAGTTTTTAACGATTTACTTTGCTTTAGAAAACCGGTTTTAAAAAGCCATGTTTCACTAACTGGTTGCTATTATTATTACTAATTATACCATTTTGGTTTGCAGAATAAAAGAACTAGAAGCTTGGACTACCGACTTCTCCATGCCTCCAACCGTTTGGTTGGGAGGTTTTTTCAACCCACAGTCCTTTTTAACGGCCATTATGCAACAGACAGCCAGAAAGAACGAGTGGCCTTTGGACAAAATGTGCCTTATGACAGACGTTACCAAAAAGCAGAAGGAGGACTTTAATTCGGCACCCAGGGAAGGGTCGTACGTGCACGGATTATATATGGAGGGAGCCAGGTAGGATATTTTTGTTTGAAATTATTTTATTTTATCTCTTCAGTGCCAAATTTTAATACAATAGGAACAATTCCTCAAAATAATATTTTTTCGACAGATGGGATACGCTATTGAACAGTATTTCCGACTCGAGACTAAAAGAACTGTTTCCCGTAGTACCTGTCATTTTCATCAAGGCTATCACGCAGGACAAACAGGATTTAAGGAATATGTACGACTGTCCTGTATACAAAACTAGGATGCGAGGTAAAACATTCCACCTTTAAAAATTTTCCCAAAATTCCTTTATTTATATAGAAACGAAACCTATTACGTATTGAAATCCACTCTGTGTTTCGGACTTCCATTGTCTATATTTTATTTAAACACGACGTTATCAGTACAATCTGATCGTCCTCAGGTGCCACAATCTATTCCCAAGGCTACGTACTTCTGCACTATGGGAAATCACTCAACCGTGAAATTTTAAGAAGTTGGCTCGGCCCAATGAGGGGCTTCCAAATATTTGGAATTTTAACACTTGGTTTACTAAAAAAATACCCTGATTCTGCTCAATAAAGGCAGCTTCAAGGAATTTTCGTTTCTTTCAGTGTGAATCCTTATGCAAAATCTTTGCTTCTGTCCACTTCATTCGGTGTTGGTTTGACCATGCATGTTCGGCGATTCCTGATTTCGTTGTTTCACCTCTTTGGGTATTCGTATGATGTTCCTTAAGCCCAACGGATAGTGGTCTTTTTGTTTCGCCTATGTATGATTCACCACACTCACAAGGAACTTGGTAAATGCATTCCTTATTTTGTTTGTTCTTCGGTTTTGTTTTACTAAGAAGGCTTCGAATTGTATTGTAAGTTGTTCGCTACTCTTCGAATTTTCTCTGATACTCCTTTAATGTATGGAATTGTAAGGAATGCATTTTCCTGGTTTTGGTCTTGTAATCTCTGTTCTTGCTGAAATTTAGAAATAGTATCTGTTATAAGTTTAAGGCTGTAACCATTCTGCTGTATCAATTCTCATGACTTGGAAATCGAAATAAGAAACATTAAGAAGGATCTGCAGCAGAATGGTTACAGGACAGAGATTACAAGTTCCTTGCGAGTGTGGTGAATACATAGGCGAAACAAAAAGACCACTGTTGGGCAACAAAAATATACTGCTGAATATTTTTTGTAATCCTACACAAAAATATACTGCTTTGATACTGTTTTGAACTTAATTTTTAGCAGACAAAGACAAATTTAGAAACAAAATTTAGTTAAATTTTCTAACTTACCCTGTATAAATATGTGAATACTATTCCTCAATAATGTAACGATTCTGTTTATCTCGGTTTCCATAACAACCCTTATCTTTAATAGACATAGAACATAATGTATAAAACGCAAAAAGAAATTATCTTTCGATCAGTGGTTTTCTTTTTTCGATTGGCCAAGTATTTTTTGATATTTAGCCTTTTTCCACAAGGGAAACCCACAAGAAAATTAAAATTTTAATCTTTTTAACACAAAAATTCAGGGTGGTCACTAAAATAGTGTGGCCCGGGTGATCAATGTCTACCCCAAATAAATAACTTCCACAATGATCCAAAAACATGAATCAAAAGTCAAAATCTTCGGATCTACATTTATAAAATAATATGTTGGTAAAAATATTACGTGTAGGGATACAACTTTCAGCGCAATCTGGCATCGTCGCCAAATTGTTGTCTGATCGCATCTCTGGTAAACATAATGTCACTATTTTAGTTATTCTTGTATGAATTCTCCTTATATTTTGTAATTTTAAACGTTTGAGAATAGTATACGCCGTGGAATACCCAGGAATTGACTTCGGGGGGGGGGGGGGGTTTAAGGATAAATGATAAAAAACTTAATTTGAAGTGAAAATGTAACCATAATTGATACAAGGAAACAGGTGCTTACAAGAGCGGACCTGGGCTCAAATGTATGGAGAGAGGGGTGGTAATTTCAAATTCTTTATTTATGTCAAAATCATGCTTTAATGCGCCGCAAGGCAAATTTTTTTGGGAAAATAACACTTAAAATGCAATTTATGACTTAAAATTAAACTAAAATCGTAAACATTGATGAGGTTTTGGGAATTTCAGTTGTTTATTTGCCCTTAATTTGTTCGTAAAAATTTTTGCCAAAATTGCACTAAAAATGTCATTTTTGACACCAAATCGCAGGCAAAATGTTTTGATAAAATTACATTTCCAAATAGGGCAAACTATACTCTTTTTTAAAATAACTTTACCAACAATTGCATAACTCCAAAATACTTGAATTTTAACTGTGCTTTTTATATGGTTAGGGTAGTTGCACAAATTAGATTAAGTTCTTTGTATAATTGTAAAATTGTTTTTAATAGGATATCATACCAAATTAACCAAAATGAACTCTGCTCTGTTTGCAATATGCAGGAACCGGAATCACTGCATCACATTCTTTTTGTTTGTCCGTTATACAGGCACATTAGGCCAATAAATTGGCAAGATCCAAATAATTTAGCTTTAACTTTAGATAATCTTACACCTGCTGATGTCAGGAATATTTTTCACTGGGTAACAAACGTTCTAAAACTTAGGGCATTTCTAAGGAATGATTAGTTATTTTTTTATATAGATACATTGTTTTTCTTGTTGAAATCATATTTTTGTCTTTTTTTTTACTTAGACCTAAGAAAATTTATATTTGGCAGAACGTGAAGGTTATAAGGATGTATTTCTTTTATAAACCAATAAACGAATTGGATTGAATTGAAATTAATAAAATTACATGAAAAAGACCATTTTGACATGAAATTGGAATTAATTGAACGCCCCCCTCTAACCTTCACGATTTAAATCTGATTATAATGAAGAAAAAACTGTCTGGAAATTTTAACATCTGGCTAATATAAAAAATGGTGCCAGCAGGCACATATATCCATAAAATCTTTTAAAAAAATTCAAAAAGAAATGTCTTCATTCTTTTTTAAAAAAAATATATTTCAAATCATTTTTTCAATTTTTTTTTTGAAAATGCAATTATCTATCTTAATGTGAAAATCGCGTGTTTTTTTTTAAGTTTAATCCCCCCTCCTACCTTCTTGTTAACCCCCACCCCCATCAACAACTAATCAGCTCTGCGTCTGGTGACAATAACAATATTTCAACTTTAATAGTTTACTAAGATCTAAAATAGTACCCCCCACAGGTCTAAATATTTACACCTGTGGGGGCACTAAATTTTATAACCAATTTTCAAAAAACACTAACCCATACAGAAAAGACACAAAGTTATTAAATATCACTGAAAAACTGCTTTTTTGTAAAAATAAATAACATATTTTAGAAGAAAATGCCCTAAAACTAATTTGTTTTGACAGGTTTCAAAATGCCAAATGGTGAATACGCCAAAATTTTAGTACATAATAATAGCTTTATAATCTGTGTTTGAGGTTATAAAATTGGTCATTTTTTAGACCACCTCTGGGGGGTGGTTTAAATTTATAACCCCCAGAAAGGATTGATCCGAAATCGCTGTTTGTGATTGAATATTTTTAAACTGACATTTCGACAGTGACCGAAATGTGAACAAAATTTGCATTTAAGTTTTTTAATACATTTCATAAATAAAAAAACCTTTTAAATAAATACAAAATTAATCTACTTCTTATTTCATTATTACCCATCTAAATCTTTATGTGACATCAGGCATTAATTGGAAAAATTAATTAGCAAGGGTAACTTTTAATTAGAGTGACATATAACCCCCATTTTAATTTGTTCTACAGAGTGTTTACTATTTAAACCGAGGGTTTAAATTTTTTAATTTTCTTTTTTTCTAAATTGAAACTTTCTTCTTAAATCCCACAAAAGATTGTTTTAAGATAATTATTCAATAAACAACTTTATTAAAATTCTTTTTATAAATTAAATTGTGTCCAAATCTCAAGGATGGTTGGTTTAAAGTGCTTAAAACCAGAAATTTCACTTAAACTTAGGACCGTTCTAAAATAGACTAAACCTTTTTAGTAAATCCCACCGTTAAATTCTCGATGTATTGCTTTTATAAAAGATGTTTCGCGTCTTTTTGAATAGACCTAATTCAATAGTCTCAGCTATCTCTAAATATCGAACTAGTCGAGTTTTAATGTACTATTTTTATTTTACTTCGCCCCTGACAACTTTAGCCGTCTATCCTATAATTTTTTATTAGATGACATTTCATTAAAGGAAAATCTAATTTGTAAGTTAAATTTGAGTCAGTGTGTACCCCTGTATCGCTTGCGATTTTCGAAAATGTATCAAAATAATGCGATTGTCGAAAACTATTTTATCAAGTTTTTTTAATACAAGATATTTTTGTTTGTTAGGTCCAACATTTGTCTGGACCTTCAACCTAAAAACCAAAGAAAAGGCATTAAAATGGACCCTTGCAGGCGTGGCAATCTTACTTCAAGTTTAAATCAACGCCAAAATAAAGGGAAAATGTTGCGGGTACGTATAAAGCGACTGTCAATATAAAACGCAATTGTACCGTGATAGTGTCGTAATTTTTAGTGAGAGTAATATATAGTCCTTGTTATTGTTGTCCTTAGATTTATTGCAATTATATAGTTTATACAACTTTCCTAAACTTTTGTTTTTTTTTACTTTACTTTTTTGGACGATATTCTGAAATATTTTAGCATTTTTATAATTAAAACCCAGTTTTTGTAAGGAGTTTCTACTCTCCCTCGTACTCATATCTCCAAGTCTCGCGGACTGTTTGATATTTTTCTTTCACTATAATATTCACTAAAAAATATTGTGCCAAAAATAAACTCTGGCGGAAAAATCAGTCAAAGAATCTTGTCGCCTATCCATCAATTAGAATATGATCTTGCACAATAAATGTCTAAAAGATTTACTGTGTTATGAGACCTTCTACAATATAAGGGAAATTATAGATTTCCTAGGCAAGAAAACCTGAATAATTTAAAAAGTAATTGTTAAGAAATCATATATTTCTAGTGCAGATAATTATACTTCTATTGGCCACATCCTATTAGATATACCAGGTAGTGATACTTCGTAGCACGTCATACGCACGTTTTAAAGATAAGAAAAACATACCGCCCTTGCAGTCTGCCTGATCTCTGCTAGGACTTCAGTATACTTCTTGCGCTGTCATGCGACAAGTAAAGACGGTATCACGCGCGCGAATTGTGACGCTTTTAAAGAAAAAATCTAATAAAAGAAAAAGTGAAAAGCAAATAGATTACTAAAGAACTAAAGAAGAAAATGAGGAACCTGAAAAAGGAAATAAAAAGGAAGAATCGTGTTTCAAGTAAGAAAGATATAGGCAAACTGTCAGTTTTTAAACAATGTAGTGAGACAAATATTATGCTTTTGGCTAATATTTTTTGGCATGGGTTTGTTTATTCTGTAAACACACATTTGTTTTTATTACTCATAAAAACTTAAACTCCGCATTGTTTCTGACTTATGCCCGCTACATTAGTCTCAAAAAAAAACTCCATATGTTTACTTACTAGCACGTCGTTTTTCATATATTATATGTGACGACGAATCTGACAGAACGAATAAATTTCCGAAAAAATCTAACAAAAAAAACGTGAAAAGCAAATGGATTACCCAAAGAAGAAAATGAGGAAACTGGGAAAGGAAAGGAAAAGGAAGCGTCGTGACTCAAGTAAGTAAGGCACATTGTCAGTTTTAAACAGTCGAGTGAAACAAATATTAGGCTATATATTTTTTGGCATGGGTTTGTTTATTCTGTAAACACACATTTGTTTTTATGACTAACAAAAACTTAAACCCTGCATAGTTTTTGACTTACTTATAAAAAACTCCATAATGTTAATAAAATCCCTTCCCAAAATATCACATTTTAATTTCCAGAATAATTATTATGACAAAAACCCTTCACCCGTCGTAATTTAACAAAAATTCTCGAATTTTTCATGAATTTTTTTTCTAGCACGCTATATCCTATATGCTGCACTTAAAAACAAATAATATATCTCACCCATGCTCCCGATGCTTGGTTTACTCTACCGGGTGTCCAATTTTCTAAGTAGATTATAATATATTTACTTAAAAAAGTATTATTAGCACATCGTTTTTCATATTATTATATTTGACGACGAATCTGACAGTTCCTCAACTCGTCAGACACTAGTAGTCCTCGAACTCTAGCACAGAGAGGCACCCCCTAGAAAGTATATTAGGGGGGACAGATGATAGTACATTGAGTTCAGATACATCAGCAGAACTAGCTTGCAGATGGAAGAAGCATCTTTCTAGGGGAATATATAGATAGATAAGGAAACTAAAAATAATCTCCTCGAAAAATACAAAATTCCAGCAAAAATTGCCAAATTCTTCAAGGACCCAAATTAAATGCAGGATGCTAGCATCCACAGAGCAAAAAAGAGATACGTAACTCTTGAAATTGTAAAACATTTTGGGAAAAGGTTTGACAGCCTTAGAGCGGGTTTTCTCTAATTTGGCCTAAACAAAAAAGGGAGAGACGAAGCACTTGATGAAGATCTTTTGGGTCTTGCCGAATCGGCGCAGTTGTTTTGCATTGACCACAATATTGTTTCATGCAAAAATATAAAAAATTGCTAATGCGCAAAATCCAGACCAATCTCGTATAATTTGGATTGAACTTCCTTACAGGTAAGTCGTTTAATCCTTAAATCTATTTTAGAAATAAGAGACGCGTCTTAGTAAGTGTTGATATATATCTGTTGACTTAGTGTTATATTTATATCTGTAAATAGGTTTTTCTATATTTTTTTTTATTAGGTTTTATCTGTCTTTTTTTGACATCATCCTTAAACTTAAGGATTGATATGTTATATCCTACTTTTGTAGGCCAAAGTAATTAATAAAATTGAATTGAATTCGGTTTAAAATTTAAAATGTAATTACTCTTATTAGTTTATGTCACCGGGATAAAAGGAGATCATACTAAAAATCGGGGTTAAATCAGCAGAAATAAACACTTGCAAAAATGAATTAAGTTATATTTTCTCCAAAGTATCGTTCATACAAGGTATCAATCTTAGTCTTTGGTTTAATTTTTGTTACAGTCTTAATCATGAAAAAGTTAAAGCCACTGTTTCTTATAAAAGTGTTAATGTAATGCTTTTGATTATGCTTTTTCATAGGTTAGTCACAGTCCTAAGGAAAAGTTAGCAACTTTCAACTTTTATAACTAAAATTACGACTATTACTATAACAAATATAAGTGCGCATGCGCGAGTTCCAAATTTTAAGTATGGCGTCCATCTAAGTTGACGGAAATTATATCAATTTTTGAAAAATTTTATACAGGCACATTAAAAGCAAAAAAACAAGCTGCTTTGTAGGTTCCAAAAAAAAATTGTTTCTATTAAACCTTATTTTCTTTAAAAACAAAGTACAAAAAATAAAAGCAAATTAAACAAAACATTAAATAAATAAATAAATAAATAACACTATAACAAAATCAAATACTAATCAAGTGACTAAGCCTATGCCTTGTATGAACGATCCTTAAGTCAACAATTACTACGTTTTTACGGGGAACTGAATACGTTTTCAATACTATTAACTTTTCGGATCATATGAAGCGATTTGAACGCGTTTTGAACACGATTTAAGCTTTTGACATTTGCCTTATGTATTTTGAGGTTAGTTTTTGCCAATTTTACTTCTTTGTTTGGTTTTTTTAAAGCCATGTTTACAGCATAATAATATGATTAAAATAAAGATATATCTATACCTATTTCTTTGCAGGAATATTGGAAGTGCTAACAGCTTATTATTGGTGTCGTCAGTCAGTTCGATACATATAACTGTGAGTTACTACAACCGCCCTGCCCTTGCATTTTCCGAAAGAAAAAGTGGTAGCGATAATAACTCAGAGTACCGAAACAAACCAGGCTGCTTATTCTTGACTGTCGGGGAGGTGTAAGGAGCAAAATTCTCCCGGGGAGCGAATTAGGGAGTAGACAAAATCAAGTGATATATCCAGGGAATGCTGCGTTCTTCAAGTTCAGTGTAAGAGAGCTCATCCAGGGAGTAGAATAAACCTTTAAAATTTGTTATTAATTTTGATTTTAGTACTTTTTTTGTCACTCCCTAGTATAGTCTCCGGAAGTGCTCCCTTCTCTCACTTTCAAAAATAAGCACCCAGAGGGGGTCCCACGCGCATCTTTTGCGCATGCAGCCATTCTGGGGTATAAGACTCAAAATCATTTAGTAGCGTTGACTGAGCGGTGATAGTTTAGACAGTGGCGGCGTCAAAATAAATTTTGTATAATATTTATGTATAACTTTAGATATTTTTAATTTGACTAATTATTTTCAATAACAATAACTCTTTTATTATGTGAGGTAGTTTCTTAATGCATTTTTTAATCATTTTATGGTCACGTAAAACCTAATTCAGGAAAATCCAAAAAATGATTAAATTTTATGGCGGGCAATTCTAATTTTCTAAGAACCTTAAATCCTGGATCACCATTTCGGTACTCTAAATTAAATGTTTTGCCCAAAGCGGAGTCCACTTATTGTTTTTATATTATATTTTTCCCACCAATTTTCTACATTGGTTTTTGCCCTAAATAAATAATTTAAGAAGCGTTTAATAGGCTTTTTTCCTTTTTAGTTACAGCATTTATTTTGACATTTACCATATATATATTTTTTTATTTAGATGGATCTTTTTTCTAATTCTAACATAACCTATACTATGTTACCTTTACCTTTAAAGTACTTTGAACGAATTAAAAAAAAAAAAAACGTTGCCTTAAGAGTAATATGTGTTAAACAAAGAAGCACCTAAAATTTTGACATATCTAGCACATACTAAACGAATGGGAAAGTATTTTTCATTTTACTAAAGAAAAATCAAAGATAATTTTTGGTCTATGTACAGTTTTTATATTGTTTTCGGTATCTAAATGGTACATGTAAAAAATAAAAAATTTGCCGATTAAAATGCTTTTTAAACATTATTTCTCTAAGACAAAAATTTGTCTCCAAAATATAGCTGGGAAAAACCCTGTAGTTGGTTTCTATTTAACAATAAAAACGTTTTTACACATAAAATGCCCTTACGTTTTAAGCAACCTTTAAACGGGATGTGGGTTTCCAAATATCCTTGATGGTGATGCTTGTTTGAGTAAATACATTCTGGTTTCTCAGGATGAATGCTGTTTCTTTGAATTTTCTCTTGAATAGGTTTTCCTCTTTGCCGACGATCTTTGCCTCTTTCCATTCCGTATGATGTTGATTTTCCCAGCAATGTTAAGCTATTTTGGAGTTTTGCGTTTTTGTTCGGTAAGTCGAACTTCCATAGGTCGACTGGTTTCTCCGATATAGATATCTGCACACTCGCATAGTGCCTGGTAGATGCAGTTCTTGGTATCGTGGCGTTGTGGGTTAGTTTTTGTCAATTGACTTCTTATTGTTGTGGTCATTTTGAAGACAGTCCGAAGATGGTATTGGTTGCATTCTTATCTTTTCTGAAATTCCTTTGATGTATGGAATTAAGTGTCGCCTTTCTTTCAGTTTTTACGTCCAAAGCCTACAGATGTAAATACTGAAACGCGACACTTATAATTAGTGTCACCTTCGGACTGTCTTCAAAACGACCACAACAATAAGAAGTCAATTGACTAAAACTAAACCACAACGCCACCACACCAAGTACTGCATCTAAAAGGTACCAGTACCAGTGTGGGGATATCTACATCGGAGAAACCAGCCGACTTACGATCATATGGAATGGAAAGCGGCAACTATTCAAGCGAAAATTCAAAGAAACAGCATTCATCCTGAGTAACCAGAATGTATTTTCTCAAACAAGCGTCACCACCACAGATATTTGGAAACCCACACTTTTCGGAGGTAACATATTTCACCTGTGAAAGGACGGAGCCAACCAGTAGTTTTATGGTTCACTGAACACATGATAGTATATAAGATTAGGTAGTCTTAGTTTTTTGTAAGTATTCACCTCATGACGATTGCAGATACACAAGCATTTTAAACGTTGCGAAAAAGTAAAAATAAAGACAATGGAAGAATACCTTTAGTTTTTGACTGCCTATCACTCTGTCGTCAATTAGCTTAAAAAAAAAATCCCCGTTATCGCACGAATCGCTTTAAAAAATCTGCTTGCAGACTGGCTAGCCAAGCAAGAAAATAAGAGACAACAAGAACAGGACCCCCTTTAAAATCAGAGACCTCAGGAACAAGAACGACTACAAAAGTTGCTAGAAGATCAACAACAAACTTGCTATTCAACTTCACAATGTCGACACTAAGTTTCAAGAGATGAACACAAAAATTGAAACGGCTTTTGAAGAAGTTAAAATCCACCAATATTGAGAATATAGAAAAGAAACTGTTGCAGCTTATGCAAAGTAACTACAAAAAATTAAAATCTCAGATCTTCTCGGGGGGACCATTATGCAAAACCTGAAACCTCCAACATTTGATGGCCAGTCCTCCCGGACAACTTATAAACATCAATTTGAAGCAGGCTAGGGTGCAAATGGGTAGCTTTATTTATATCCTGGCGTGGATCTGTTAAAGACTATAAATCTTTAGTAGCTGCATTGGAATGAAGATATGGCCACCGATAACAGCTTTACCTGGCACAGCTAAATAATAGACAATAACGTGCAGGAGAACTTTTGTAAGACTTTGGGGCTGACATTAGACGTTTTATTACACTGTCGTATCCAGATTTTCCAGAAAATGCGACAGAAATGGCAGCGCAGAACACTAAAGATAAAAGGTGTTACTATTTGGGATAAAGAAAAATCTAGAAAAAGTCAACAAAAAGATAATATCCAAGGATCAAATTATGAATAGCAAAACTTATCGAGCTTTAAGAAGAAAGGCCTTTCGCGTGTGGTACTGGTGAACGACCTCCATCAAGATTTTTAAGATGACAGAATACCAAAGAAGAGACCAGAAAAAATACAACTAGTCAACGTATAAAACATTAAGACCAGTACGCGTCGAGGCAGGTGCTGGCTAATGAAGATAGAGCACCGAAAATATATTCGATCAGAAACCTAGGATATACTCCTAACAGTCTTAACATCGAGGGGTTCATAAATGAAAGACATCACCGTCGGTGTGGCAATATCCTTGCTTAAATATAACGTGGCAAAACATATCCCACCTCTACATTCACTAAGATAGGCTTCGAACTGTGACTGGAGAATCGGCTAACGTTCTGAGAGAAAAAAAGTTGAGGTACAACTAGAAAGATTGAGGTTACGTCTCAACATATAAGTCGCGGATATAGAAGATTACTTTATACTCTATTATTTTATCCACCGACACCTTAAAAGAAGATCCGATCAGAGTTTTAGCAGGTTTTACTACGAGAATATTTGGAAACACCAAAACCATCATTTCTGGGATGCTGGAGAAGAAATCAAGAAGGAGTGTAGGACGCGTTTGCCAGAATAAAACACCCTGTACCTCATTGCAAAATCACTAGTGAAAACCAAAGGAGACATCCCGTCAAGGTATAGCCAGTAAAACGCGTGACCAGGAGTAACCAAAAGTTCAGCCAATAAAGAGGCCACCACAAAAAATGTCTTAGAGCAAAATTTTAGTAAAGAATAATTTAAAAGGCCAACCAGTTTTTAGAACATTATTTTGCCTTTTTTAAAAACCCAGAAAACCAGGGTCGCTCAAACATTATTCAGCATGTGTAATTAATACTGGTGATTCATAATCAGACAAACATAAAGACGAATGGCTGTTGCCAAACAAGAAGAAATGCAAAATCTAATTAACAAGATGCTAAGTAAAGACGTAATTGAATAATCTACAAGCCCTTGGACATCTTCTGTTGTTTTGGTCACTAAAAAGTAGGTCAGGTTAGGTTTGTTATGAGTAGTGCAATATTGTAACCTCCACCGTGACCTAAGAGGTCTATTGTGGCTCATACCTGTCTACAAGTCACTGATACCAACTTCCCTGTTAAAGGAAATCACACTATTTGGTAAGACCAAATATTTTCGTCCTTGTTCTCATTAGTCCTGCGCAGTGGCATAGAATATGTACCGGCGTTTCCCCTCTCCTCCACAGTAAGTGAGTAACTAAAAAGTACCACATTCTATATTGATTTATAGGAAACTTAATGACGTGACAAAAAAGGCCAGCTATTCATTACCCAAAATCAACGACACTTTGACCACGCGGGATTATGTTGGTTTTCCACGATGGACTTAAAAAGTGGATATAAGCAAGAGACAAACATGAACTTAGAAGCTTCTTGGGTCTATGCACATATTACTGACTGGAGCACTTTGCTCCAGGCCGATATTAAGTAATTCCCAACAACAAGGACACGGACGCAAAAAATGTTGGTATAAGAGCAGTTCTGTCAGAAGTCTAGGATGGAGAAGAACGAGTCATCAAATATTTTAGTCGGAAAATTCAAGAACTCCTGGAAATAGTGAAATTTGTGGACCATTTTCTTCACAAATAACTATATAGACAGGAATTCCAACTAAGAACTAATAATCCAGTAGGAAAAAGTAGCAAGGTGGATAGAAAAGCTGCAAAAAAAAAGCTGAGTTGAAGTAACTGATTTGGAGGTTTGTTAACTTCTTTTTTGTTACAACAATACAACTTTGTCATAAGGCACAGATCTGGAAAGACACAACAACGCAGATGCACTGTCAAGAAGACCTTGCCAAGAAGAGTGAAAATATTGCAAGAAGTTGGACCAAAAAGAAAGAATTACTTACACCCTCATAAAATAAAATAATAAAAGTCATGCTCTCGATAGCGCAGTTGGTACACACTAGACAGCTATTCAAAAGGCCAAAACTTTTTTTATTGATTAACCCCTAATTCATAAGTTTTGGGAAAGAAGTAATAATCGGCTTGTGTACTTTCTCCAAAAAGTTATGAATCAGAGGTTACTACTCTCTCCCTACGCCATAAAACATTTTTCTAAAAAGTTATGTAGAGTGCTAAATATGTTTCATTAATAAATTAGGTAATTTATTTGCAACAGTTTCTTTTCTATATTCTCAATATTGGTGTCCAAATTTCGATTCCATTTCTATTTTAACTTCTTCAAAAGCCGTTTCAATTTTGGTGTTCATCTCTTGAAACTTAGTGTCGACATTGTGAAGTTGAATAGCAAGTTTGTTGTTGATCTTCTAGCAACTTTTGTAGTCGTTCTTGTTCCTGAGGTCTCTGATTTTAAAGGGGGTCCTGTTCTTGTTGTCTCTTATTTTCTTGCTTGGCTAGCCAGTCTGCAAGCAAGTTTTGTAATTTTTCCGGTTCTTGCTGTCTCTCTTTTCTTAATCGGTCCTGTTCTTTCTGTCCCTTATTTTCTCGGTGGTCCAATACCTTTGTAGTCGCTCCCGCTTTTTTTTCCCTTATTCCGAAGAAGGTCCTGTGCTGCTTCATATTTATGTATAAAACATTTTTTCTGCCTGAATTCTGGTAGTAGTCTCTTCTTTTTATGTCAAGTCAGGTGTTCAAGTCAGATTTTCGCTATCTCCTCTGGTTCTCGAACAGAACGTCTTAGAATGTTCTAGAATTTTATGAAAAGTTCTTTAGCAATCCTATTAAATCTTATCGTAATCCTTAATTTTTTTGTCAAATCTGGTGATGTCCCCGAGCTCTAATTTGTTGTCTTTTCGTTTAACAAACTTCTTCCAACCAAATCTCACTTCTGACACCAATATTTTTTTAAACTTTTAACGAATCATCTTGTTAGATAAACTAGTGGACTCAAAATATCAATAACTTTATTGTAAATCCTTTTTACAACAAGTAAGTTTCCTTAGATCCGTACTAATCGCTAACTAAATTAAGACAGAGACCAGTACCGAACGCTCCCGGGAATTTGGTTCTGGAGTATAACACTAAAAAAATTCGTACCTAGCTAGGTAAATAACAATAACTTCTAAAAAAGGACTCTTAATACTAAATAGCGTAGTCTCTATATACATTAACGGAGCCAGCGAGACCCGAAATCGTCGGATCGAAAAATGACCGGAGAAGAAGAAAAGTTAAATAAAATTTTTTTGGCAAATCATTTTTTAAGGTATCACTCCCCTCCACTTTTTTCAAAAATAACCATTTTGACAAAGCAACCTATAGGCTCTTTAGAAAAGTTGTTCTCATTGAGAAAAAACTTTACCGCATTAAAATCGGTTCGGTCGTTTTCGAGTTATAAGCGTTTAAAGTTATTTAAAAAAAAATTCATATCTGGCAAACGAACGTTTTGATCCAGTTCGATTCATTAGCTACAAAAAATGCCTTGACGACCAGGCCTCTAAAGTGTACCGTTTTCGAGTTTGGACATACGTACGATTTCATGTTTTGTTTTTTTTTTTCACTTTTGAAAATTGCGGTTGTTTGACTTTTAAAAATCGAAATAAAGAAATATCAAAAAATCAAAAACTGATGCTTGTAGGGAAGATCTTCAAAACCTACAATCACTAGTTAAATTCGGTTCACTGGTTTTTAAGTTATAACGGGTTTTGTTGAAAAAAGAACTAACTTTGAACGCTTATATCTCGGACACCAAAAACAAATTTCGAAATTTTCCCACAGTGTGCAAATAAGAATTGATGGATCTATCGAAAATTGAATTAAAATTTTTTTTTTTTTTTATAGCAGGAGAGCCAACAATACACACCGTTCAGTCCTCCGTTCGCGAATCGAACTCATCTGGATCACCACAGATGAATTTATAACTGATCAAAAAGTTCGTTCTGTTCTTTTTTATTTTTTTAAAGACTTAATTATTTTCAAAGATACAAAAGTTGAAGATTTTATAATTTCCAGTTAATTTGTCATTTGAAGTTTTTGCGAGCCAATAATAGTACGGCAGATATAAAACATTTATTAAAACTATTAAAATATAGAAAAAAATAAATATAAACTAACCCAAGGCAGATGCAACAAAAAGTTAAATTACAAAGTTATAGTATAGGTGAAACCCCTCAAGTCAATTTTTTTTGCATAATTGATATTTTTTATATATTTTTTTTATTTTAAAATTAGTCAAACCAAAGAAGTTAAAGGTTTTTCAATTTGAAAATAGTGAATGTTTTTCACATTTTTAAATGTATAGTAACGGGAAGTGTTCACATCGTAAAAAAACACGGAAGCGCACAAAAATGTTTCAGTTTAGAATCTGTTTCTACATGACACACACCCAAACATACCCTAGACCAAATTTGAACAACTTCGGTTAAGTTTTAAAAAGGTTTATTTATGTCCGTTTTTAAGTCCAAAAGCAACGCCGGTTTTTCTATCCGAAGTTGTGCCCCCAGGTGGCGTATCTTTTGGCTATAACAGATTTTTCAAAAAGTATTTGGTTTAAACGTTGACGAATTTTTTATTAAAAAGTTTTGAAAATTTTAATCCGTCAGAATCAAAAAACTTATTTAGGCGATAACTCCGTTACCAAGTATCGGACCGACACACCAAGTAAACCAAAATGTGGGGCTCCACAAGACGCCCATTCCGACGTACGCCAAACTGTGCCGCCTCCAATAGTCCTGGAGCTATTCGTGTTTTTGTGAAAAATTATGAACTGCTAACAAATCTGTAAATACCAAAAAACACACAAAATTGCCAAATAAGAATTGATGGATCTATCGAAAACTGAATTGAAAAAATTTTACTGTTTTTTTTTTGATAGCAGGAGAGCCTTCCTTGGACTCACCAGCGTTGCACGGCTTAAAATTCACATTGCATTGCACAATTGCTATTTATACTTCAACGGTTCTTTTCAGAACCACAAGTATTTAAGAAATAATTCGTATTTATATCTTATTTTAAGAACTAGCTGCCTGGTCATCCGATGGGTGCCGTAGATCAATATGGGCACAATAGATCATATAATATTACCAATAAAAAATATTAGGTGAGTAGTCAACCAATAGTGCGAGCCATATGAAATATATTTTAAAAATAATGAAATATTGAGAACAATAAATTAAAGCTAAAGAAAGGCAGATGGGATATGTTGTATAGTTATTAGTTAGGGAGATATCGCCATTTTCGTCAAAATTAATATATTTAATTTTATTCTTTTATTTATTAAGATACGTTAAAGTGGTAAATACAAAAATTGAAGCCTTTACGAAGTTTTTGCGCGCCAGTAAAAAAACATAAAACTTTTATTAAGAATAAAATATAGAAAACCTAAGGCCGATAGAAAAAAATTACCAAGAATAAAATTATAGTATATTTAATGATAAACATTATACTTCTGTAAAGATTTGTGGCGTAGAGGGCAAAGGGTGAGGGAATAAATCGGAAAAAAGTTTTTCCTCGACCAGGATTTGAACCCGGGACCTCTAGAATACTAATGCTCTACCAACTACCAAGGTCAAAGGGTGAGGGAATAAATCGGAAAAAAGTTTTTCCTCGACCAGGATTTGAACCCGGCACCTTGGTAGTTGGTAGAGCATTAGTATTCTAGAGGTCCCGGGTTCAAATCCTGGTCGAGGAAAAACTTTTTTCCGATTTATTCTCTCACCCTTTGCCCTTTACGCCACAAATCTTTTCTGTAAATTTATTAGGGCGCTAAATTTTCCCTTCATTTTGTAAATATGTTTGGCTGAAATTATTATACTTCTGTACTGTATTTTTATCACACTAATAGATCAGGAGATAACCACAAGTATTTAAGAAAGAAAAGAATTCGTGATTGTATCTTATTTTAATATTATATTAATAATTAATACATCAGGAGATTATTTTAATATTATATGATCTATTGCGCCCATATTGATCTAGGGCACCCATCGTAACAGTATACTGTTAGCAGCTATGCCGGCCAATACCACAGTCCCTAGAATAGATACGGTCTAGTAATTTTGCACCACTCTTCGACCCTATGACGACACAAAGATAGCAGCTGATTTTCGTCCGCCATTTACTTGTATGAAGACTTGACAAATTAAATTAAATTTTTTTCTTTTTTTTTGTTTAAATGATTAGTGCAAGACCTATTCTTTGCTCGTATCTTTTATTGTAACTTTTTGTGTATAAGTAAATATAATTTATTTTTGACCTGATCTTTTGCTAAATAGGAATTAAGATCATTAGTTGGTAATCGACTCCGTCAAGAAACTCATCGGATGAGTTGGAGTTAGTTCGTGTTCGTAGTTAAGAAGAGGTTATGTAGTTGTTATTTTTCCTGTTTTGGAAGCTATTTTATTTTTTACTTGATTTTTGCCAGGCATTTTTTTGGAGAGTGATTATTTTGTTATTTAGAAGGAAAGACTTGCTGTGCATACTATATGCAATAAATCTGATTGCAAATTTAAAACTATAAGGTGCCGTGTTTTTTTTTTGGTTTTTTCATTAATATTAAATGGTGAGCCTTTTCACTAAAAAAAACGCATAAATGCAGCTACCTATTACAAAAATAATGTAAGTAAAAGAAATGATGAACCAATACAATTTTTATGACAAAAATTTATGCAAAAATAATATAACCCTAAATGTCACCCATTAGGTGGTAGTAAAGGGCGTTTTGGGTGGACGGAGCAAAAAAATTACTAGACCGTGTTTATTCTAGAGACCGTGGGCCAATACAGCGAATTCAGAAGTATATATAAACACATAAACTAATGATTGTGGCTAAAAAATAGATTACGGCCATATGACGGAAATATTGTAAGTTTCAGTTTAACTTCAATTGGTCTCTAATAAAAGCTGATTTGGATCTATTTTATATAGTCTACCCGCGCTGTTAATACTTTAGTTAAAAATGCGCTGAACCTCGTCAGGCAAGGGAAAACATTTAAAAAATATCAAATTTTAAAAGTAAAGTGCTCGTTTTAGCTCTTTTCACTCACCCAACCTAATAAATTAAAAGAAAAACGGAGAGGTAACGCGATATGTTGTCGGCGCGATCGAGTTTCGAAGATAACAAGCCGTCGTTTCTCGTCACCGGCGCGCTTTCTAAAGCGAAGGTTTTGATTTCTAGGTGAAAAATTGACTTTTATAAAGATGCTGCTGTTGTAATTCATATTTTCTACAGCCGTTACCCACTTACCTGTTTTTTTACTGTTTGCCCGCACATTTGGTTCAGTGTTGTAATAATTAAGAAATGTTATAGCGCCGAAGGCGATAATTTTAGTTAGCTGCCAAGGAGGAGTGAGTTGCGGTCGCGTATACAGTCTCATGCAATTTGTATGATCATTTCTCTTTTCGCTTTGGTTCTTTGTGTGTTCCTTGTGGGATGCTCATCCAGGTTTGAATTTTCGTTATTTCCACCCAAGATCTTTTGATCTTTGTTTTTAGATTCTTTTCGATTGATGTAATTTATTTGGAGTATTTTTAACTTTTTTTTAAATTATGGATTTGTTGCCAAAATTCAATCATAGGATGCGCCGCAGGCGAAAATTTTATGAAAAAATGTTTTGAATGATTTTGACGAAAATTGCTTAAAATGAAATAAAAATTGTAAGAATGAATGACGTCATAGCGTCGCGCGTCGCAGGCAAAATTTTTGTTACTTCCCACATAACAATTAAACATTCCTGTAATGTAATAGTCATATACTTAGAGACCAAAGAATGTGATAGAAATGTTACATTTTACCATTGGGAATATTACCAACATATGCCGGCAATAAGTTACGTTCTAGCTCAGACAGGTGATATGAATGTGATAAAAATGTGACGTTAAACATGACTATAATGCGACCAAAATATTTTTTAAAAGTTAATTATAGTAATATACCTGGATACCGATTATAATTGCATGGATATGATTTTGTGATTCAAAACATGTCCAGATGGCCACGAGACGGATATTCTAAGATATGGAGTGGATATATATCCAGTGTTGCCAGGTCCATTTTTAGAATAATAGTAGATAAGAGACAAAAATAATAGTAGATCCTAGAATTTTTATTAAAAAAAATGGTAGACTACAAAAAAACTTCTATTATCAAAAAATTGAAAAAAAAAATAAATATTTTAATCTTTTAACTCATCCTCATCCAAAAGATAGGAGTAATGCCACCCACGTTCTTTTTGAAGCATCTATTGTTGGTGAACAGCGGGAGCTTTTAATCCCATTGGAAATTTCCTGTGCGATGGAAAAAGAAAACAAGTGTTCTGAACTAGCAGCTGTGATTTTGGACCGAACTCCGCTCCTATACTTTCTGTTAGGTAACCCGTGCGCTAACCGTGCATTCGCTCCAGACTAATGCAATGGTCTCCGGCGATTTAGACACCAAAGTTTATATTCGATCAAAAATCACCAATTTTGTCAGCATAATATTGACTGTTTATCGAGTTGTTGCTATCTATTGCTGTGTTAGACTTTCACTCAAAGAAAAGTATAATAGTAGATTTTCATTTAAGAATAGTAGACGTGAGTAAAAAATAGTAGATCTACTATTAAAATAGTAGACCTGGCAACACTGTATATATCCACATGAATATCCACCAAATATGCATTAGTATTCCACTCAAATGCAATTACGGAGTAGCCTATGGATATAGGTATATCAATGTATCACAATTATGTTGATGTGCTTCTTGAGATTAGTTATCAAAAGATTACCTAAATAACTTTTGGTGTCTTATATGTATAATAATATTGACTGCTACATAGAGAACATATTGATTCCAGTGCCATCTATCTACAATAGATAACATTAAACTAAATTATAATTATAAATCATGTAAATCGCGTTCTTTTCACAAGATAGTAATATTTTCAGCAAACATACCAAAATCCTGACAAAAACATTCCTTTTGGGAATACTCATAAAAATAACTTGATTATCAGGTTATCATGGGCATATTATAATCTTATTACGAAACAAATATAACTATCACAAACTTTTAAACAATATTCAACAAAAAATAGGTCTGCAACATTCCTGTCATATTCGCAATAGAATATTCCAAAAATCACTTTGAGGGAATATTCCTATTACATGAATATTCCTTCAATGTTATGTGGTTTAACCATCACACCAGATCATACTTTACAAACAGAAGTAAGTAAAGGGTCAAAAAGTTGTGGGGTGGGAGCTATATACATAATTATACTAAAAGTATCATTTTTTAAATGTGTTGAATGTTGTTGCCAAAAGTTACTTGTAATAAAAAATGACAGGTTTTAGGATTTTTGTTAAGCATTTTGAAGTTGTCAAATTTTTGTTTTAAAAAATTGATGTTTTTACCACATAGTAAAGGGTGCTTCTCAGAAAATATTAACAATTTTTAGATGTAAATATCTCTGAAATGAAAAAGTTTACAAAATATATTTTACTAATTCTTATTCAGAACAACAAACTCTACCTACAGTTAAAGACCTTGTAGAGAATTTTGTTTAAAAAATGTTTTAAATTCAAGCAAAAATAACAATAAGTAGAAAATGTTGTAGGTTTTAAAATTTTAGCGTAGCTGTTTCTTCTTCGTCGTAAATTTTAATTAATTTTTTATTAAATGGACTGTATACTCAAAATCGACAGTTTCAACAAATGTACGGTTTATTTAAGAATAAGATTTTAATACAAAATAGTCGAAATACAATATATATCGGCCTAGCGATTTAATAACTTTTTTCATCATTGTTTCAATGCTCGCGGTCTGAGAGCGTCTGTTCTCTGGCAAAGCCGCGCACCTGCAGCTTTTTGAGGCAAACTTTTCTTCGAATATTTAGGGAACCATATAGTAGGTATGACTGACAGGATCGCAGATACAGTGGCGCGAACATCCCGCCCGCCTTGAAAGGTTTTAGCTCTTTCAAATGATAGCAAGTGCTTACTTAATTGCTACTAAGCACTTATTTTTATGCGCCGTTTTAAGTTTTTAATTGTCAATCGGCAACACACAAATATTTCGCACAGATCGGCGTATTATATTGTTACCATTAACTTTAATGTCTACCACGCGGGTTATATTGTCACTACCCGGGTATAAAGCGGTTATTCTCCCCAACTGCCATTTACACACGACAGGATTGTCATTTTTTACTAAAACTAGGGTGCCAATACGTACAAGTTCTGGAGATTTTATTGTCCATTTTGTGCGTAGTTGTAATTCGGAAACATACTCTTTTTGCCAGCGCTTCCAATAGTGCTGGACAATATTTTGAAGTTGTTCGTACTTATTAAGTCGGGATTCATTAACTTCAGTATAGTTATAATCTGGCAATGCTGTTATACTTTTCCCTATCAGCAAATGTGCAGGCGTCAACGCTGATAAGTCTTCAGGATCTGAGGACATAGGACAGAGGGGACGGCTATTTAAAATTCCTTCAATCTGCGTCAAAATAGTTAAAAAATCCTCAAAAGTTTGAGGTTTATCACCAATTACTCGTTTTATATGGTATTTTGAGCTTTTGATGCCCGCTTCCCATAGTCCGCCAAAAGAAGGCGACCGCGCTGGTATGAAATGCCATTTTATGCGTTGAGTGGCAAGTTCATTGGCGATATTATTGGAGTCTCGTTCTAAGAATTCATAGATTCGTAATAACTCGTTGTTACTACCTAGAAAATTTGTTTCGTTGTCTGAGTACACGTTAGTTGGCTTTCCCCTTCGGCTGATAAATCTCCTAAAGGTTGACAAAAATGCATCAGTGGTGAGCTCAGTCACGAGTTCTATGTGTACTGCCTTACTGCTCATGCACACAAACAAACAAAAATAACATTTTAAAACTTTAAAATTCCTGCCCTTGCGGTCTCTTAAATTTAGAGGTCCGCCGTAATCACAGCCAACGTTAAAAAATGGAATATAATTATTCACCCTGCAATCAGGTAAATCCCCCATAAAATAAGGTTTAATTGTTGGCCTCGCCTTTACACAGGTTACACAATTTTTTGTAATTTTGCGACAGAGATCTCTACCAGATATCGGCCAAAATTTATCTCTTACTGAGCTCAAAAGTTGCTGAGCTCCACAGTAAAACAATCTTTTGTGTTCGTTTCCTAATATCAGGGTAGTTAAAACATTATTTTTCGGCAACAAAATCGGGTGTTTTTTATCGAAATTTTCCTTAGAATTTTTTATTCTTCCCCCAACTCTAATTAAACCTTCGTGATAAAATGGATTTAAGCCCGAAATTTTGCTATTAGCCATTGGTTGTCTATCTTTTAATTTTTGGTACTCATTTGAAAAGTTTTCCATTTGACACACTTTTATTATTAAATTTAAGGACTTATCTAGTTCCATAGGAGTCACTGGCCCACTTGGTTTAACCTTCGGATTTTTCTTTGACAAAAAATAATCTATAATTCTCAGAATTAATGCTGTAACCCGCACAAGTTTGTTTATGTCTTGATACCTATTTAAAATATCTAAAATAATACAGTTTCTCGCAAGTACAATATGGGCTATTGATTTCTGTTCGGGAATCTCAGAATCTGAAATTTGAATAGATGAGATATCTTTTATGTTTTTGTCAAAATTTAATTCGCTCAAAAATGTTGGGCCGTGCCACCACATATCATTATTTTTTAACAAATTTGGTAGACAACCTCGCGATAATATATCGGCAGCATTCTCAGCTGAGTTAATGTGGTGCCAATCCGATATATTTGTCAACATTTGAATTTCGCTTACGCGATTTGCAACAAATGTACGCCAATTAGTTGCATCTTTATTTAGCCACGATAAGACTATTGTCGAATCCGTCCAAAAGAAAGTCTGGTGAAAATCTATTTGCATAGCCTTAACGGTTTTTCGTGCTAAGTTGCTCAGCAGCACTGCACCACACAACTCTAATTTGGGCAAACTTATTTGTTTAATAGGTGCAACGCGCGATTTACTGCATAGTATGTTTGTAACTACTTGCCCCGATGACGTCACGCACCTAATATAAATTACCGCCGCGTACGCGCGCTCCGAGCTGTCGCAAAATCCATGAAGTTGTATGGTCACATATTCTGAGGGTAAAACATGCCGAGGAAATTCAAATTTATTAATTTCGGGCAACTCATTTACAAATTCTTTCCACTCCTTTACTAACCCATCAGGCACCGCTTCATCCCATCCAATTTTTAAAATCCATAATTTTTGAATAAACAATTTCGCGACAACAAGGATAGGCCCCAATAATCCCAACGGATCGAATATTTGGCATACCATGGAGAGCATTATGCGTTTTGTTATTTTGCTAGCATACTCGGAGTAGCTTATTGAATATTTAATTTTATCCTTAGAAGCATCCCAATAAACGCCAAGGGTTTTATTGGATTCGTCTTGGCCCAATTGTAAAATACTGACCTCCAAGGTTTTGTCAACTTCAAATTGGTTTAATAAATCGCGATCGTTGCTAAGCCATTTGCGCAAATAAAATCCCGCACTTTCTAATATTCGCGAAACCCCTTTTTGCAATTCTCGTGCGCTTTCTTTTGTCTGTGCTCCTGTTAGCAAGTCGTCCATATAAAAATTATCTTTTATGACCTTGCTTTCTTTTGGATGACTGTTTTCGTGAATATAGGCCAATTCGAATAAACACCTAACGGCTAGGTATGGTGCACTCCCGGTACCGTACGAAACTGTTTGTAACGTGTAACATTTTAATTCTTGGTCAGGATTCGATCGCCAAAATATTTTTTGATATATTTTATCTTGGTCGTTTATTAAAATGCAACGATACATCTTTGAGATGTCAGCTGTTATAGCGTATTTATAGATTCTAAAATTTATTAAAATCGAGAAAAGGTCTCGTTGCAAAGTAGGCCCTGTATGTTGAACCATATTTAAACTAAGGCCCGTATCCGTTTTTGCCGACGCGTCAAAGACTACGCGACATTTAGTAGTCAATGAGTCCGATTTTATTACGGCGTGGTGTGGAATAAAATAGCCTTCATTTTTGGTTAAGTCAGTCTCACAAGTTTCATTCATGTGACCCATTTTTTCGTACTCATTCATAAACTTCACATACTCTAACTTTAATTCGGGATTTTTATTTAACCTATTTTCAAGGGAGTAAAATCTTTTTAACGCTTGTTCCCTAGAATTTCCCAGCTCATGCAAGTTTTGTTTGAATGGAATGCTCACAATAAATTTTCCTGTATCATCGCGCTTTGTAGTTTTTTCAAAATACTTTTGGCAATATCGATCACTTTGCGATAACACCTTTTCCGGATAATTTATTGTCTCAATTTCCCAAAATTTTATAATGTTTTGATTAGTTTGATCCAAAATTGAAAGGCAGCAATTATTGTACCCCGTATACTGGCCCATTGCCTCAGGCATTTTCATATTTCCCACTATAACCCAACCTAGTTTGGTTTCATGCAACGCGGGTAAGTGCGGTTCTAATTTTATATGACCTGGGCACATGATAGACCAGAATACTTCGGAACCCAATAAGCAATCAATCTCCCCATTAATGTGGTAATTAGGATCATCTGCTAATTGTAGTCCGGGTGGTATTTTTATTAAGTTTTGATCAAACGTAATCGCAGGCAGTTTGCCGGTAATTCTAGGGAGAACCAAACAAGAAACCGTATTGCACTTGTATGTATTCATGCAGGACTCAAACGAAATGTCTACCTGACTTTTTATTTTTGACGTGCTTTCACCAACCCCCTTGACAACATGATTTACGGGCTTACAATTCAAATTTAATTTTTTGCATACGTTTTCTGTTAAAAAGTTAGATTCAGATCCGCTATCCAATAGCGCCCGACAAACAACTTCTTTTTCTCGGAATTTAATTTTTATATTTGCTGTGCTCAACAATATTTGAGAAATCTTTTTATTTGACGCGACCGCTATATCTAATTTTTGGTCCGTGTTTATCATAGAGTTCGCCGAAACAATTGCGGCGGCGCCTGTGCTAGTGTCGCCTAGCAACGAGCTTTGACTGCCTGGCGACGGTTTATTTTGCGGCGCGCTCGGATTTCCCAGAACTACTGGCGGTTGTTGTTGCGGCACTGACCTAGGACTATTATAGTTCTCAATATGTAACAGGTCATTATGCAATTTTCGACATTTTGGACATTTTGCAGCCTTGCACCTCCAAGACGGGTGATTATCGCGGAGACAGTTTAAGCATAGTTTGAGGGATTTTATTATTTTTATCCTATCTTCAATGCTTAAGCTTAGAAAACTTGAACAAGAGTTTATCAGATGATCGTCCTTGCAATGAAAACATCGGGGAGATACAGCCGCGAGACCGTTAGATGAGAAATTTTTTGGTTTTTGATTTGTTGGTTTATTAGAGCTGGTTTTATCACCCGACTTTGTTGCATGTATTTTCTCAAGTAGTTCACATTTTTGCTTTAAAAAATCATTCATATCTCTTAAACCGGGTAATTCGCCCTCAAACTTATAACTTTCCCAATCTCTTCGCGTTGTCTGGTCAAATTTGATTGACATCAAATAAATGATTAACCGATCCCACCCATCAGTTTTTTCACCTAAGGATTTCAAAGCCCTGAGATGTTTGTTAAATTCATCATTAAGGCTCCTGAGCTCAGTAAAGGATTCTTTTGTCATATTACGATATTCAAATAATGCCTTAATATGATTATGAATCATAAGATTTTTATTTTCAAACCGGTCTACCAACATAGACCAAGCTTCAGAATAATTTTGAGAAGAAACTTCCATTGATTTCAAAAGTTTAGCAGCGTCCTTCTCTAAACTATTCCTTAAATAATAGAATTTTTTAATATTACTTAATTTTGGATTTTCGTGCACAAGAGCAGTAAATATCTCTTTATAGTCCAGCCAATTGCTGTAGTTGCCATCAAAATTGGTTAATTTGATTCGCGGTAACTCAAATTCCGAGTCATTTTGCGTATTTTGATGAGAACTTGTGTTTAAGCCCCCCACTATGCTGCCAGAGTCACTACTCGATTTATTTGTTAAATTAATGACTCTTTTAACATCAGCCATCAAGTCGCCATATTTATTTTCAAAATCATCCCGCATCTGACAGTTTTCGACTCTCTCGTCTGGCTGCATTAACTCAATGCTATTTTGCAAATCGTTCCATTCATACCAGAGAGGATCTACCTTCTCTAGGCGTGCTACTAACCTAAAGACATATTTTTCGTCGTTTAAATTTTCCTGCGTGAGGGAATTAAAATAGGTTTCAAACCTTTCAAGTTTTTCGAAAATAATTCTGCGCCTATTTAAAAGGGAAGCGAGGTCTTCCTCACTACTTGCGCTACTCATGTTTATTTCCAAATAGTTTACGTGTAAACTAATTTTGACTTAATTAAAGAAACTTTAAGAGGTAAACGGAATTAATTAAAATGATATGGAACAGACTTACATGGGTATAGGGAACCAAGGAATCCTTTAGACACTTTATTGGTGCTTGAGTCTATACGCGCTGCACTGTATTTATTTTAATTTAATTATTGTTGCTGTCCATAACTGTCCATTTGACCCTTAGTTTAAGTTATTGTTTTTGTAACCGCTTTTTATTATTTATTATGACTGATCTTGTAAATCACTAAAGTTTTATTAGTATTTTTTTAAATTCTTTGCCGCACACTGGTAACTGTTCAAACGGCGTAATTCTCACTTCATGTGGCTGGATGGAACAATGCTTGCTTTATGTGGTTCGAATGACCAATGTTTCTTCTTCGTCGTAAATTTAATTAATTTTTTATTAAATGGACTGTATACTCAAAATCGACAGTTTCAACAAATGTACGGTTTATTTAAGAATAAGATTTTAATACAAAATAGTCGAAATACAATATATATCGGCCTAGCGATTTAATAAATTTTTTCATCATTGTTTCAATGCTCGCGGTCTGAGAGCGTCTGTTCTCTGGCAAAGCCGCGCACCTGCAGCTTTTTGAGGCAAACTTTTCTTCGAATATTTAGGGAACCATATAGTAGGTATGACTGACAGGATCGCAGATACAGTGGCGCGAACAGTAGCAACACTGAAAATCTTATGACAAAAGTGACTTTTCGGATATCAAGGCTAAAACTGCACTTTAATTTCTCATTTTAGGAATAAAATGTCAATTTTTATGTTTGACATATTAAACAGGGAATGAAAGTAAAAGTAAAAAAATTACCTTCGATTTCTCTAAAAATTATGCTAGTCACACGTTTTCACTATGTATTAAAATCGACATTAAAATATAAGAAGTGCAATAAAAATTATCGGTTATTTTTTGGGAAATTTGGTCGACGCAGTTCAAGTTAAAAAATTGGTGCTAGAAAGCACGGATAGTCCACCATACAATCAACTATATTTTGTTCATAGGAAATGAAAATATCTCGAAAACTGTAAGAAAGATTTGAACCTCATAACAAATTTTTTGGGTAATATTTACGAAAACCAAAATCTGAAAACCGCTGCTTTACTTAGTTATTTTTTATATATTTTAACGTTTTTGCAAATAACTCGGAAACTAAAGCAAATTTGTAGTCCATATTCATGAAAAATTAAATCTGAAAACCGTATATCGCTACTTGCCTTTGTTCCAAAGTTACAATTTTTTAAAATATTTAATCCCCCTTTTCCGCCCTTCAACCCCTCAACACCTTACCCAAAAGTTAATCAGTTCACGGTCAGTCGATAGAGGATTTTTGTACCAAATTTCGTTAAAATCGATGTGTATACAGACACGCAACAGACTACAGACCGACAGACAACTTTTTTTTTTTTCGTCGATTAAGTTGTTTGTTGTTGCTTTTAAGAAAAGTCAAAATTTCGCGATTTTAATAGTCCTCCATACCATATTAGTATGGTGGACTAAAAAGAGCACGAGTTCACGTAGCGCACAAGTAATTTATTTTTAGAATAGTAAACAAATATCTTTGTGTGATGTTCCCTACGTCGATATTGTCAGCAATGCCGGCTATTTGTTTTACAAAGTAGTAGTAGTAGTTTTAGCAGGCATGCACAATATGAAAGGGAATGTCGACTCACTGCTGTGTAAATAATAGGGTTAAAATTCAGGGTGTTTGTTTATAACTGGAACACTTAGTATCATTTTTATTAATGAAAATAAAGGGTAGATTTGAATTCAAAAATTTCTTGGCAAATTGCAACGAACTTAAGCGCTATAACAACTTTTTTTTGTTCCCCTTGGTATACAGGGTGTAGCAATAAAGCTAATTTTTGAATTTCTAAAAAAATTAGCTTTATAAAAATACCAAACACTATTGAAATATCTTTTGTAGTTTTTGAGATATTTGCGTTTAAAATTTTAATAAAATAGATTAGAAACGACCATCCGATCATTGACTTCAATCGTTTTTTTTCAAGGCCACTGGATTTTTAAGTTTATATTGTTAAAATAAAGAAAGACATTCATGGCTCACTTGGTAGCTTGATCAGTTGGTCATTATCTCAGGAACTACAAAAGATACTGAAATAGTGTTTGATATTTTTGTAAAGCTTATTTTTTAAAAAAATCAAAAATGCAAAAATATACAGGGTGTTACCACACACTGTATACCAAGGGCAACAAAAAAAAAAGTTGTTATAGCGCTTAAGTTCCTTGCAATTTGCCAAGAAATTTTTGAATTTAGACCTACCCTTTATTTTCAATAATAAAAAAGATACTGAGTGTTCCAGTTATAAACAAACACCCTGTACAAGAACAAGATCAAATTGGCTGTTTGGCTTTATAACAAGGCACACAAACGGGTTACCGTGTATCATCACTCTCGCCGCCCCTTTTCTCCAGAAAAAAGTAGATAACAAAGATGCTGGTGTTAACCTTGAAGCCTTTGGAAAAAAAAACGAGAAATTGCAGAACGTTCCTTTAAAGCAGGGTTGGAAAAAAACCCGGGTTTTTTTATATAAAATCTAATCCACTGGGCTTTTTTGGGTTTTATAAATGGGTTTTATTGGATTTTTATGGTTTTCTTTTTATATTATATACAGATTGTAGTTCTTCTTTAAAATTAGGATTTATTCTCGTCATCGTTTATCAACTATAAAATACGATATACAAATAGGTGGAATACAGAAATCGACAGTTTGTTTGTTTGTTAATAAATCAAAGCAGTTTTGGTTTAGTTTGACCAGTGCTTAATGCGGATGCGATGTTCGTATCATATTTTCTTAATGTAAACAAACCTAAAGAAAATTATTTTTTGAGTTCGTGTATTTACTACACTGTAAGTACCTGCTTAGTTTTCGTTTTTTTCGAGTTTATTAAATCTAAACAATTTTTTTAAAAACGAAAATGTCTAAGAGTAGCGGTGAAAAGAGTGATTCAGAATGGACTGAGGTTTTAGTAATAAAAGTATAGTTTGCAAATACTGAACCAGAACCTTTTTTTTTTAATAATTTGCATTGTTGTCCAGCTAGTGCAGCATCCATTGAAAGACATTTCAACTTACCGTCTTATTTGAAATAATAAAATAAAAAATTGTTTGGGATTAAAAAAAGCTTTGCAACACAAGTTTATGGAACCTTACGATCAGATTCAAACGACTGGTAATAATATACCTTTTTTGCGTTTATTTATTTTATTAATAATGAAAAAACCGACTTTTAAGAAAGCCCTACGTGTTTTTTTAAGTGGGTTTTACTAAAAAAACCCAGGGTTATCTACTGGGCAGCCAACCCTGCTTTCAAGACATTCTATCTAGAATCCCTCCACAGTATTTTGGGACAGCTTGACCTTCAATTCCTCACACCAAGAATAAACAAACGCATGAAGTACTTACCGCGAAAACCACGATAATATACGGAACAGTATTATAGAGTTTCTATTTATAAACAAGTTTTAGACAAAATCATTTTGGACATAAAAAATAATTTTTGACCTGAACATATTCATACCAAGTTTTATACAACGTGGAGCAAAAATCAAGGCAAAATTAACTAAAGTCAAATTCTTGAACTTTTATTGGGACAAGTCAGTATTTGGAAACAATATTGTTCAGAAGTAGGCAAAAGCTTAAATCAAAACATACAAAAAAGTGTGGCGATATTTTTCAAAAGTAGGGCATAAATTGCGGCGCTAACACCTTTGATATTTACGGTATTAGTTTAATTTTGTGTTAAAAGTGGCATTTGCTTAAAAAAATTTCGCCTGCTGCGCCTTGAAACCATTGATATATTTTTATTTAATTAGTTTAATTTTAAATAAAAAAATGCAATTTTTACTGGAATAGTGTTGATATTCACGATTTTAGTTTAGTTCGACTTAAAAATTGCATTTTAAATGTAATTTTCTCAAAAATTTTCGGCGCATTTAAACATTTTTTAAAATAAAAATGTATGAATAAACAACTTAAAATCTGAGTAGCTTCCCCCCTAGATTTGAGGACAAATCCGCGTTTGAAGTTACTAAGTTTTGCTTGCATATATTGATATGTTCCTCATAAAAGCTATGCTCTATCCAATTTTTTTTTTCGTATCGAAACCGCCCCCCCCCCTTTTTAAATGGCTGGGACCGCCACTGCTAATAATTTACAAAATACAATCAGTACTCCAAAAAGAAAAAATGCATAGATATGCGATTAAACATAAACAAGAAAAAAACTAGAAACTAAATAATCTCAAAAATTTTACGAAAAAATAAGAGTTTTTTGTATTTCAGTGCAAAATGAACTATATAGTTTTTACATGGAGCTTGTTTGTCTTAAATGTAGTATATATATATATATTTAAGTCAAATACTAAACTTCTTTGTAAAACAAGGAAAATCCCCATTTTAAACGTTATTTTTGGCTCACCCTTTCCATATATAAGGTTGTGCCTACTGCAAAATTTTATTCCTATTACCCCCTCAGTAAGATAAAAATATTTCACACAAATCGAAATATAACTTTTTTTTTGCTAATGGTAAAACTAAAGTTGTACTATAAATACTCATAAAAACACACAAATTTGATAAAATTTCGAGAAGAGGATCAGCTACGATTTTAATGAACACAGTTATTTAGTCAGGGAAGGGTCCTTATTCAAAAAGTACAATTAGTATTTCTCTCCATTTTTATGTAACCTATACTCCGTTCCGGCATACCGTGTAATAAGAACTGAAAGAAATTGTATGAAAGTTTAAAAACAAAAAAAGCTCTGCTTTTGTTAATATACTTTATAAAAAAGGAAACGAGAACAGTGTCACTAGTTACAGGCCAATAAGTTTACTTCCTGTGTTTTAGAAGATCTTTGAGGCTGTTAAGTGCAAAATAATAATAAGTATTTAAAAAAAAAAATATCAAAAGATCTTGGGTGGAAATAACAAAAATTCAAACTTGGCTGAGCATCACACAAGGAACACACAAAAGATCAAAGCGAAAAGAGAAATGATTAAACGATGTTTTGCCCTGGGTAACCAGCGTGGGCTCATCAGTAGTTTCACTGGTCATCCTCCACTATACATCACTAAACATTGATTTCCAACTTTGATTTCCAACCTTGAAACACTCTCAAATAGGCATCGTTCCGCACTGGTACTTATCCAAGTCCTGGTGTTTCAATAAAACCTCCAAATCAGTCACTTCAACCGAAAAGAAACTAAAAAACAAAAGATCAAAAGATCTTGGGTGGAAATAACGAAAATTCAAACTTGGATGAGCATCCCACAAGGAACCCACAAAAGATCCAAGTTTGAATTTTCGTTATTTCCACCCAAGATCTTTTGATCTTTTGTTTTTTAGTTTCTTTTCGGTTGAAGTGACTGATTTGAAGGTTTTTTAACTTCTTTTATGAGCTTTTTTATGTCTACTTAACAAACTTTTTTCGAAAGGCAACATGGATTTTTTGAGAATCGCAGTACTCAAACTGCGCTAATGGAATTTTTGACCAACATTTATGATTCTTTGGTTAATGGGCATGTAACTTGTGGCATATCCTCGACTTGTCTAAAGCCCTTGATTCCATGGTCTGTGACGTTCTTCTAAACAAACTTTGACATTATGGTATAATATTATATACAGCCACGGTACGTACCATGTACGTACATATATACGTTACATCCCTAGTACGTACATGTACATACAGGGACGTACTGTGTACTTACATTTCAGGTACGTACAATTTAGGTCCTAGGCGTTACCAAAACTAGATGTAAATTGCCCGTGGACTTGGGTCAGGCAAGGATATTTCATCAGTAATTTAAATAAAAAGTGTTGGACACACCGGGAATTGAACCCGAGCCTCCCGGGTGAGAAACAAATTCATTTCATTTCATTTTATAAACGTATATTTCGTACCAGATAGCCAAATAAGAAACAAATGCTCTACCACTATAACACCGCCTATACATAGAAAACTCTGCTAAAATTGTGATATACTTTATATCGGATTTTACTTTGTCGTCTCGCTCCTACAACGAGTATGCTTATGTATAGTGTACGTACTATGTACGTACACGTTTGTACGGACATAGTGCAAGAAGTGTCAAACGTACGAAAAGTGATATCTATCTAAAACCTATGTAAAACCTTGGGCATTGGAAAAACTAGCAACATGTTTTTGTTCGAAGCATATTGGAGTATGTATTCATTGTCTGGCCTCCCTTTTACGCAGTGTACAAAGATATGCTAGAAAAAGTACAAAAGAAATTCCTGAGACGTCTGTATTACAAAAGATTTAGAGTTTATCTGATTGATATACCATATGGGCGGCTGCTGAATGAATTTGGATTCAAGCGTTTAGAATCCAGAAGAACCATGGCTTTTTTGCTATTTATACATAAAATATTACATAATCAAATAGATTGCCCTTTTGTCCTAAGTAGGTTAAAATTAACAGTCAATATGTTCAATAATAGGGAATTAGAATTACGAGTGCTGCTAACCTGCTTCAGGAAATAGATGTTTTTCATGAAGTACCTAGTAGGTTTGACTAAAATTTTTGAAAAAAACAAACGGAAGATGGCTGTGGCACCGTAAATCTAACGGAAAAACAAGAGTTTTTTTATACTTCAGTGCAAAATAGGGATGTCGGTCTTAAATCGATCTTTTGGAAGATCGATTTTTTGTAGGAAAAAAATCGATGTTTCGAATAATGTAATTTTTGGACATCCCATCACGTCAACCGAAAATTGCTCTATTCTTCAGAGCTCGGGGAATTACCTATTATTAAGGTAGTTTAACTAGTTTACTGAAATGAAATGCATTACAGCATTTCTCGTATTTATTGTTTCATTCAATGCGCGCAAGAGTACAAAATAATATCTTGGTGTATTTACTTTACTGTTCGGATGTTGTATAATTAAACTTAAGTTTAACAGGTCGTTGGAACACTTTTTAAGGTAGGTGCATTTATTTACTTTTGGCAGATGTGTAAAATATGTATTAATTAATAATCGGTTATCTTACTAAATACAGTTAGTCATTTAGTTTTCTGTTCTCTTTCGTTTGCATGTATGAGAAATTATTTAGTGAAACACCATCATTAATATTTATTTTACATATTTATTTTGTTATACTTAATTGCTACTTTCAAATACATTTTTTGCCAGGGAAGTCAATTTTAAACAACATTGCATGCATGTGAAAAATGCTGTATTTTTAGCTGCCGATGATATTGCCTCAGGCAAAAATTTTCTTCAAAATATCTATGGCAACATTTTAATGACGTTTCTAAAACGTTGTGGCAGCAAACAGCAAATGCAATATTGTTTTTGTTGTGAAAACGTTGTCCGTACTATTTTACAGCACACTGTGTTACTTGAGTAGGCCGCCTGTGAAGAGGCCAAAAAAAATTTACCAGAAAAATCAAGGCAAAACGATTTAAAAAAACTGTATTTTGAAATACTGGTCTCGCAAAAGAAATCTTATGATTTATGATGAAACGTGCTGTGCTGCTGACACATTTGCTAGAGAAATCAAATCATGTAGTTATTATCCCTGTTTTGAATTTTGGAGATAAAAAGTGACTCTTAAAACCCTTCAGGCGTTGGTATCGGAGCTTATTGTAGCTGGAGAAATGTCAGGATTATACATAGTCTTGGACAGATAGCTACAATCTTCCAGGCGAAAGTCTTCGCCATTGAAATGAGTGCACGTTGGATAATAGATCATAACTGGCGCAACAGATCAATAAAGATACTCTCCGACAGTCAAGCGGCCCTTAAGGCTCTTGAATCCTATAGGTGTTCATCAAGAACCGTTATACCAAATAAACACTGTGTGCTGGTATGTATTCCGGCACATTCTCGGCATCGGGGAAATTACGCTGCGGACCAGCTTGGTCGCGAAGCAGCCTCCGCCGTCTTCGTTGGCCCCGAATCAGCCCTTGGAATAGCATACAACACAATCCACACTGCTCTCTCAAGCTGGATAGAGAACAAAAGTTCCATCAATACTGGAGAGAATTGCCGGGACGGGCACATTCCGAAGAGTTCATTACAGAACCCTGCAGGAATAGGGTCGGTAAACTCATTGAGCTCACCAGGCAGGAGATCCGGACAATGATTGATCTATACACCGAATACTGCAGGCTGAAAGTACCATTACATATAATGGGTCTGGGTGAGGACACAAAATGTAGGCTCTGTATGGAGGAGGACGGGACGGTCAGATATGTGCTGTGTGAATGTCCGGCCATTGCATATCAACGTCAACGTATTTTCGGTAAACCGTAGATCGACGGGCGGGATCTGAAAGATGATTCGCCAAAGCAAGTTGCGAGTCTCTTTAAAGGGCTGAAAATTCTGTAGCAAGAAACAGTGTAAAAAGCGAACCACAATAGACTCGCTAGTGGACACTTACAAATGAATCGTCATCAACCCTAAAATCCGGAATAAAAAAAGACTTGTAAAATTATATTTTTACGCGTTTGGGCATAGAAGTAATTTCTTCGCCCGTATGGTAATTTCCAAGTCAGAGATATGTTACGTACATAATATCCTTATTAGTGGAGTAAATTCGTAAAAAGAAACTGCAAAAAGGGTATACCTAATACCAGAAGCTAAAATTCCAGTCGAGGATCCTCCATTTTCCGACACCAGAAACCAAGATGACGGCTGTCAAAGTTAGGAAAAAATGTGTTTTCTACGTTTTCAGAAAAGTCAAATCGAAATCAATTGGGTAATAGTGAGGAGGTCCCACTTAATCCAAAAATATAAAAAAAAGTTCAAATATGTCACTTCAAAACAAAATGGCGGTCAGATTTCAAAAGTTTAGTTTTTTTTTTATTTTTCTCTATTTTCTAAGTGATGATCTCTTTTAATGTCTCATATTAAAACTATTAACCGACTTCTTGATCTCACAATAAAAAAAGATTAGAGTTTATAAGCTGGTACAAAGATTGCGCTTGATATGTCAAAAATATAAGAGACCTTATTAACCTATAGACAACATTATTAAAAAAATATATATATTTTTTTTGTAGATATATTAGAGATTTGATTTGGCATTTAAAAGTAATTTTCCTCCTCTAGGGCGCTATTTAGACTAACGCCATTCAATATATCAATTTGTACTAAATTGAGGACGCTTGTCTCAAAAATTGCAAAAAAAATAAATCAAGAAACGTCATTTTTTTTTGCACGTTAGCTATTTTTCACAAACCAAAGCAGTTTTAGGATGATTTAACTTAGTTTTAAATTTTTGTGTAAAATGGCGGACAATTAAGTAAAAAAAATTGTTTTTTTTTGTTTCTTTCTTAAGTTAAACACAAAGCACTTGGAAAAATATTGGGTTATGCTAAGTAAGATTTAGCCATTCCAAAAATAAAAAAAAGTTACATATGTCATTCACAAATTAAGATGGCGGCGACTAAAATAAAAAAAAAATATTTTTCTGTCCGTTTTCTTCATAAACAAAAGCAGTGTTAGAATGAGCTAAATTAGTTTTAAATTTTTGTGTCAAAAAAAATAATTTTTATACCTCAGTTAAAATGGCAGATAAAAAAAAACACTTGGCAAAATATGGGACACGTTGGTCAAGTCACTTTGCAAATTCTCAAGAAAAGCAATGTAATACGTAAATAAAATTCAAAAATTTTGTTTTTTCTTTAACTTTAACCCAGTTCATATTATTAAGAATGAGGTAATGTTACAATTAGGACTATAGTTTTTTTTTTAAAGAAAAACATATCAGATATAAAAGTTTTTAGCAAATATCCACCTAAGCATCCGCGCAGGAATATTTAGAAATTTCGATAATACCTGACTTATAAGATGACATGTCATTTGTTTTTATTTTGTTTTTTGTTTATCTTATGAAAAAAAAAACGGAAAAAACAGTCTTTTTTTTTACTTAATTGTCCGTCATTTTAATTGAGGTACCTATTATTCTTTTTTTGACACAAAAATTTAAAATTAATTTAGCCTATCCGAAAACAACAACAACAACAAAATGTAAACGGGCAGAAATTTTTTTAAAAATTTTAATCACCGCCATTTTGGCACGAAAATGACATATCTCATTTTTTTTTTGAAATCTGTATCTTTAATTTGATAAAAATCTAATATTTTATAAGTTATTTTTTGCTTAATTAAAAAAAAAACAAAAAAAAACACTTTTTTTTTTACTTAATCGTCCGCCATTTTAACTGAAGCATTAAAATTTGATTTTTTTTACACAAAAATTTCAAACTAATTTAGCTCATCCTAAAACTGCTTTTGTTTGTGAAAAAATGTAAATGAACAGAAAAATATTGTTGTTTTTTTATTTTAGTCGCCGCCATCTTGATTTGTGAATGACATATGTCACTTTTTTTATTTATGAAATGGCTATGTCTTACTTAGCGCAAAGCAATATTCTGTCACGTGTTTAGGGAACAAACAAAAAAAATTACTTTTTTTCCTTAATCGTCCGTTATTTTAACTGCATCATTCCAATTTGTTTTTTACACAAAAATTTAAAACTAATTTAACTCATTCTAAAACTACTTTGGTGCATGACTTTAGTGTAAATACCACACAGAAGGGGAAAATTACTTTTTTATCGATAGTTTGGCCGCCATTTTGAATATCAAATGTCAAATCAAATGTTTTTTAAAATTTTAGCAGAGACGAGCTTATCGCTAATAGCATTCTACTAAAAAGAGATTTTTTTAAAAATATGGTCTATAAATTAGTAAGGTTATATTTTTGACATATCAAGTCAGTAGTCTGTAGCTTTAATATGAGACATCAGAAAAGATCATCACTTAAATAAAACAAAGAAAATCTAAGAAAAACTAAATTTTTCAAAATCTGACCCCATTTTGTTTTGAAGTGACATATGTCAACTTTTTTTATATTTTTGGATTAAGTGGGACCTCATCATTATTACCCAATTTATTTCGATGTGATATTTTAGAATTTGGGTTGTGTTTAATGCTTTGTTCATAAAAAAAATCGCACGCCCCCCTGACCATTATCAATCGATCAAAGTTTTAAAAACATAATTTTCTTCACACCATCAATTTCAAAACCAGTTTTTTTGAGCAGAACCTAACTAAAATTTAAAATATCAGCGCGTGTGTGGAGTGCTATATCAAATGCTTTGTAATCATACAATTCGTCATGCGCGGGTGTGGTTCTCCGCATTTTTTTCAAAAATGAAAAATGATTTGCGGGTAATGCCATATTTAATTATTAAAAAAAATAAAATTCAGGACCTGTGCAAGAGACAGAACAGAATACTCCTGGTTGTGGTACCCGTACCAAAGTTATCTCGGATAAGTTTGTTAAAGATTTAAGTGAGGAAGCTTTATCAATGTGCAGTGTGTTATGATATTGGTACCCTTATGCCTAAAATAAGTGACATAGACGACTAGACCAGATTTCAACTTTTGAAAAATTATTGGATGCCAGATATCAATTATGTATTTCCTTTCTCGTTTCTCATAAGGTGAGGTAGGGAGGAAAAACGCCGAGTGAAAACAGGGTATTTTGAAAAATTTGATAGGCTGATTTTTTCTCAACAAAGACAAGGGTTATTTCGTAAATATTGCAGTATTTTTTTTCTAAAACGTTATTTGGTTGGAGGAAAAAAAACCCGTTTTGCCTAAAGAGTTGGTTACAGAACCTTTACAAAATTATTCCAAACTATTGGGCATTAGCATCAGATGACAAATTATCATGCTCAAGCTAAAGAAACAGGTAGGTAAAATGAGTGTTATTTTATTAAAAATTAACTACAAAAATTAAAAAAAAGGGCAAAAAACTTTTCATAAATTATTATTAATCAATGCTGGCAGTGTGACTGTTATTTAATAATTTTTTTTTGCAAGTCCACACTAGGGACTTATCGGCACATAAAGTCGCCATAGCCTGACTCGGCACTATTTCTGACAGTTCCGCACGAAGGTTGAAAGGTTTCTGAAATTTGTCTCATGTAAACATGTCATCTAAACATGCTCATATTGAGCCATTCCTAAAGTTGACAAATTAAAGTTAATGCCGTCCTTTATTAGGGACTTATCGGTACATAAAGTCGCCATAGCCTGACTTGGCACTAACCTGGAGACAGTTCCGCACGAAGGTTGAAAGGTTTCTGACATTTTTGTCATATAAACATGTCATTTAAACATGCTCATATTGTATTCTTAAAGTTGGCAAATTAGAGCTAATGCCATCGTTTATTAAAGGCAGGCACAAACATGATGAAATTCGACACTATTTGGATAGCAAAGATGACATATTTAGACAACAACAATGTCAGAATCCTTTTAAACTTCGTGCGGAGTTGTCAAAAATAGTGCCGTCTTTATTAAAGTAAGGCTATGCCGACTTTATGTACCGATAAGTCCCTAATGTCTCGATAATTTGGGAAATACTTATAGCAGTTTAGACTCCAAAATAAATTAGTTGTATCAGGTAGCATCTGGTAGTCACCATCAACGGCTCAAGCTAAAACGAACATATATAGGTCGAATCTGTTTGATTAGTGGGGATGGTCAGGTCACCACTAACCAACATACCAATCTAACCATAAAAAAATATTTTTTCGCCCTATGTTCGTAGTCGCTTGAACCGCCCTACATAAGTTTTATTGATTGCGCCCCCCCCCCCCCTGGTGAAATTGCTGGATACGCCACTGCTAGATACCCTGTATGTATAACATTTCCCTAATAAGACAAGTGCGTCCCTGGAACGTTCCAGTAACGTTCGTAGACGTCGTGAAACGTTCAGGGAACGTTCTCGGAACGAACAATGTCGTCAATTGTAAGGTCTCAGGAACACTCCTTTGGACGTTCCTGGAACGTTTACTTGGACGATCCTTGGCCGTTCTTATTTGAATGTTCCGGGAACGTCCACAGATGTCGCCAAACGTTCCGGGAGTGTTCCCGGAACGATCAATATTAACAATTGTAATGTCTCAGGAACGTTTACTTGGACAATCTTTGGTCGTTCTTTTGAATGTTCCCGGTACATTGCGGCGCATATGTTCCGGGAACGTCCAAAGACGTCGAAAAACGTTCCGGGAACGTTCTCGGAACTATTAATATCGTCAACTGTAACGTCTTGGGGTCGTTCCTTTGGACGTTCCTGGAACGTTTACTTGGACGACCCTTGGCCGTTCTTTATATAAACTCATTTTGGAGTCCTTATACAATAAAATACAAGTATCTCTTATTATATAAAACGAATGTCGAAAAGATGGAGAATATTTTAACAAAGTACGCCATCTAGTTGCTAAATCAGTAGCTAATTAAAACTGCAGTACATACGTCTCTGTTTAGGACGTACCCTAAACGTTCCATTGAAACTGTTTTTAGACTTTTTCCTTGGAACATTCCAGGAAAGGCGTACTTTTTAAGGTCTGTGACTTTCGTGACCTATGACTTTCACGATCTAAAAAGGACGTCCCCGGGACGTCATGTGTTATTCGGGTTATTGAAGAAAAAGAGAAGCGACAACTCCATCAAAGTCAAATTTCAAAGGATAGAAATATCGGTCCTCTATACTCCAGCATTGTTTAGAGACGCAAGACCCCTTCTGTCCTGTTTATTCATGATCATACTCGGGCAACAAGATTAAGCCGTCCTGGGTACAAAAATAACGATATTTATCCCTAAACTGAAAAAAAATTAAGCTCATTATTGAACGTGTAAAATAACCCAGCTGACGATAATATCCCTCCGATCCCGGTACCTGTCAAACTCGCGTCTTGGATGTGTGAACTCGTTATCCAGTTAGCCACGGCATATTAGACTCGCTGTAACCCAATCCTTGGGGCTTGCCTCATCTAACGCTTTTGTCAGACGCACAGTAGGCCAATATATTTTTTTTCTACTATAGTCGATAATCAAAAATATTATTCTGACTTACAGGAAAATATTTAGCAACTTACCGGATTAAAACCCAGTCTCCGTTAACGTTTACTATACTTGTTAAAACAAAGTCGAAACATTTTAAACAAGATCCGGTTTTGAAGGAGAATTGGGCATGGCACGGCCGATTACGACGACCTTTGACAGGAGACGTCTACTCTCTGGAACTCTGAAATCTCGTATTATTAGTGCTTAAAAACCATTTACAACCTAGAAAATTATGTATTGCGTTCCAACAATTTTGTACAATTTTTATTATTTATAAAATAAATTTAAATGTCAATTTTTCCCGCTCGTTATAATTGACGTGACTTCTCCACCAATTTGAATGGTTTCAAAACGAGCTTTTTGTTCGTTTCGAACTAGCGCATGCGTCTTGTGCCTACTCCACATTAAAATTTTGTGCGCTGCCATCTATTGCTTCTCACTATTTTCGACAAGGAGAGAAATAGAAATCAGTGGCAAGACGTTGGACTGTAGATTAGGCATTAGTTAACTGTCAAATACTGTGGGTAACTTCTCGTCAACTCTTAACGTCTTTATTTTTGTTTTTCCACCTTTTCCACAAAGATTTTCTATATAAATATATTTGTGAAGAGATTCCTTCTATATTTTTGTTTTTTTTTAAGATGGTGCCGATGAAACATTAGTTTATTCGAGTCACAAGCGCCTTGTCAAACTATGACGTATTATGTCACGTCATTGTTTTGAAACTTTTTTGAAATAGTTGCATTTAAAGAAACGCCTTGGGTGTCCAAAACGCCTGAGCAAGAACCACGCACCCAAAGAACAATTTGTCGACGTTTTAACGTTGCCAAACGATTTCTTGAGTTGTGTTGACGTTGCCTGCGACTAAAGTTACGTGCAACGTTTCCAAAACGTCGCCGATGTGACTACGACTAGAATACCCTCTGGATAATATTTTTATTAATATACTTGATTTTAAATTAAGACTTCCTGCAACCACAAATGGACTAATTTCCAAACACCATTTATTGATAATTCTAAAATACGTAGGCTATGTAAGTTACAGTTAATTTATAATATTAAAGTTGCTTTTTAAAGTTTCCCATCCAGTAAATTTGCCTATGCACCTTCATTTTCCGTCAAAAATGGATATTTTAGCTTTAAAAAATGAGCGGGCCTTCAATCCTTCTAATTTTTTTGCTAAATTATTTTTTTATTTAAGTACTAAAAACTTGAAAAATGCTCTGAACCTATTTTAAACTGTAGCCAGTCTAAAAGTATACTTAAAAATCACTAAAAAAAATCATCAAAATTTAGCAAAAAAAACAGACTTTTTTAACGATTTACACAAATGGCGTAGCGGCGCAAATCAGGAAAAGAAAACAGTATGGCGGCAATAATAATTCTTGGTTTACTGAAAACCTAACCGTTTTGCGACTAAAGAGGTGCCCTCTATAGTTGTCAGATACAGTTATATTTTGAAATTGGCTGCAACTGCATTGATTATTTATTTGGCAACTATTATCTAGTTAATTATCAACGTTTTGGCATCGTTGATCAGTCGTTCGTTGCGGTCGTTGAAAACTCTACAATATTCCAGTAAAAATAAACGTTGTTAGAGGGTTGCCAAATTTACCCAAGTTAATGAAAATGGTGTGGCGTCCTTTTTTTCATCCATCATAGCGGTCGTTGCACAAATAACTAGTTTTTGTCCTTTATGCAACGTTCATTTTAGTCTATTTCTTAGTTATGGCAACTAAAAATTGTTAATTGGGCGGGTTAAAGCCGCAAACCCGAACATATCCTCCTAGACTAATTTTACGCTGACAGAACAGCTAACTGTAATCTTGCATACGTACGTGGCACATAATCCCAGCCAACACCGTTACATAAATATTACGTAGAAGTTATATCACATGATTACTTTGTTACATAAATTCTATGTAATCTGGAAGTCACAACAAGGTGAAAAGTAACTTCCATGTTCTGCATTATGCCATGCACAAATTTCTCTACTTTTTACGGAAACGGCAGATATCGATTAACTAGTAACTAGAAATTAAATTAAACAACGTACTCTTTATGTAACTACTTTATAAATTTATAACATAAATGTAATATAAATATTACGTATTGGAATGTAACATTTATGTAAAATTTAAGTCATATCCCATACAGCACACTTCGTCCCAGGGACGTACATTTTATGTCCATTTTACGTTGGTTCGTCCCGGGACCAATTAGGGACGTACTATGTACGTACAAAAGAGTACGCACATAGTACTTACACTATGTACGTACATTTTACGTACGTTTTAGGGCTACCTCTCAAATATGCAATTACAGACGTTCTACGGATGTACATAAGGGTACGTACTATATACGTATCTATTACAAACAATTACACAAAGTTAAATATTCAAACAACTAAATATGGCTTCTGGGGTGACATCTGTGACTCTTTCTAAAGAACTGCAACGATTAGGCCGGGTCTCTCAAGAAATTTAATATGTGAGTTGACTGTATCTTTTTTAGATAACTGCATCGCTTGTCGTTTTTGGGAAATTTACCGTTTTCTGTTAACATTACAGCTTATGGAAAAACGGTTTGTTTCTCCTATTGCAACACTTAGTGCCATAGGGACCTCCATTTTACGTCAGTACATCCTGGAACCAATTATGGACGTACTATGTACGTACAAACTATGTACGTACAAACGTGTACGTACATAGTACGTACACTATAAATAAGCGTTATAAGAGTGAGACGACAACAAACCGTTATAAAGTATATCACAATTTTAGCAGTGTTCTATGTATAGGTGGTGGTCAGTCAATTTACGTCAAGTTTTGGTCTCGCCTAGGACCTGAATTGTACGTACCTGAAATGTACGTACATAGGACGTGCATGGTACGTACTGCACTAAATCTCAGTTACGTACTATGTACTTACATCTACGTACATGTACCGTGTATGTAAAGTTAAGGAGTTCTTTACGTAATTAGTACGTACAGCAGTCCATTTTACGTCTTTTTTTGGTCCAATGTTGGGACATGTAAAGGGCGTACAAAAGTAAAGGTACCAAGTACGTAGCTGGTACGTACTTAGTTAGTACGTAGCAGGTACGTACAATTCGTTGGTCAAAGTACGTTTATAGTAAGTCCTTGGGATGTAGACGTTTGTACGTAAGTCCAAAAATGTACGTAACATGTACGTACATGGTACGTACTTGTGCTGTCTGGGATTGTGTATATAAAATTTAAATACTTCTAATGTAACAACAAGGTAAAAAGTAACTTCCATGTTCTGCATAATGCCATGCACAAAGTTTCCTTCTTAAAACGTAAATATGATGTGATTAAAGTAACATAAGTTATGTCATGTAAATATTAGGTAAATTTTTGAAAACGTTTTTTATGCAATTTTGTTTACTTTAGATTTACGTTACGTAAACGTAACGTAGCTCTGAAATCCAGCGCTCTCATTGGTGAAAACCGGCAGAGGTGGGCGTTTCCACCTCGACTAACGCGATTTCAGCTACCGGATCAGGCGACGCGACGAACGATACACCACCCTAGCGCGGGCTAGCGCCCGTATCTCATGAAAATCAGTCTCGTTCGACGTGCGATTGACAACTTCTGTCGGATCTGACCAATGAGAGCGCCGGAGCTAAGTTACGTTTACGCGGTGGTTTGGCTCTTACTCCCTATTTTAGTTCCTACCGACGCAATGAGTGCAGAGGGTTCAAATACCGCCTGGACAATTTTAGAAATATAATTTTGCCGAAAATAAATCACCCGAAACGTTTTTCTGCCGAAACTGAAACAGCTCGAAAATGTTTTTTACGAACATAATTTGGCCGAAATGGAATTTACCCTACCCGTAATTTCGCCGACAGAAAAAATCCCGATGCGATCAACGATGTAGGTGTATCGCGGTGTTCAAAGGTGCAACGTTGCCAGTTATAAACGTTTTTTATAGCCGGGTTTTAGGTTGGGGTTGTGGTTAACAAACCATTACAAAAAAAATAAACCGTGCAACCAAACGAAATTATATTTTTTGACATACCCTATATATTTTCAACTTCTAATTATTATTTACTTGTTCATTTAGCAACGCAGCATTGGATAATAAGCTGGCGCCCCCGCCATTTGAGCGGTCGGCTTTTTTTCAGTCGGGATTTGTTCGGTTGGCTAAATTGCGGGTTGGGATAATACCATTTCGACCAAATATTTTCGGTTTCTTTATTTTCGTATATTTTTAGTTTCGTGGGTTTTTAGATTTGACCGTTTTATTTTCAGCAATATTCAGGGTCGGCCAGTGCAGTCAGTTGTTCCGTCAGCGCATATACAGTGTGTCACAAAGGTCTGGAATAATGGTTTTTTTTTGAGATAACTATAGTTTTAAAAAAAATTATAAACACGGTTTAAAAAAAGTTTTTACTCTTTTATGCAGGGTGTCCCATAAACTTATTTATTTTAAATTGGACAGTGTATATTATGTGTACATAAAGATAGACCCATGTGTGTATGGTATTTTTTTTAATAAATATTTTTAAGGACTCACAAAATGACATAATATACAATAAACAATTTAAAAAAAAGGTATGTGTGTGTCATGCCTTATTTTTACGACACCCTGTATACAAAAGTATACATTTTTTTAAAACCGGTTTTTTTTACCTAAAATTATCCAATATAATTTAAAAAAAACTTTAGTTCTCTCAAAAATCCATTATTCCAGACTTTTAGGACACACTATATAATAGGCTATAATTCGGGTATAATTTCGGATGTGGTGTAGGAGTGGAGTGCGAATACGGCAGAGTGTTTGGAGTGGAATTGTAATAGTCGAACGCGTCGGAGTGAAAAGTGTAAACTGTTAGCTAGCCTAACCTTTATTGAGGTGTTTCCCACGTTTTTTCGTTTGTTCTAAAACTACTAACTAAAACGCTAAAAGGCACTTTTCACTCGGATTTGAATACCCGAACGCACCAATTTATAGCCGTAGGCCCCACCAAACTAGAACGTTATCATCATGTTCACGCGCAGCCTTGTCCGTTGATTGAGCTATAGATTCGTGCAATACTTGGACAAACTACCTAAAGACATCCAACGCGACGGTTTATTTAAGGTACGTTCGGGTGATGTGGTGTTCAGTCGAATCCATTTTTATTTAAATAAAACCTAACCTCAATATCCCATACTGAACCAAACCAGGTTTGAAAGTTGACAGAAATCCAAACGCCCTAGATTGTTGTTGTTGTCACATTTGAAGTTTTTAGGTTAGGTTTTTTCTGACAGAAATTTTGGCGGAAAGAATATTTGTTTACATTTTGGCTATGGAAGACGCAGCCGTTTTATTTTTAATTGTTTGCACTTTTGGACAATGACCTGCAATAACAAAATGTATCGTTATTTTTGGCTAGACAAGGCTGGAAATGTGGACAAATATTTTGAATCAATGCTAGAAAGCACGGATAGTCCACCATACAATCAATTATTTTATGTTGAAAGGAAATAAAAATATCTCAAAAACTGTAGCTTTGAAATTCTTGAACCTTATAACAAAATTTTTGGATAAAATTAACATAAGAAATATGAAAACCGTATATCAATAGCTGGTTTACTCCTAAAGTTATAATTTTTTTTATGTATTTTAAAGTTTTTTCAAATAACTCGGAAACTAGAGATCCCATAAATTTGGACTTCATAAGAAAATTTATACTCCATATTCATGGAAACTTACATCTGAAAACCGTATATCGCTATTTGCTTTTGCTGCAAAATTGCAATTTTTTTAATTATTTTATCCCCCTTTTCCCCCCTTCAATCCCCCACCAGTCCACCCAAAAGTTAATTAGTTCATGGTCAATTTCGTTAAAATCGATTAAGGTGTTCTTGAGTTATCGTGTATAGAGACATAACAGACCGGCAGACAACTTTTTTTTTCGTCGAGTAAGGTGTTTTGGAACCTAAGTAACTCATTTTTGAGAAAATTAAGAAAAGTCAAAATTTCACGATTTTAATAGTCCCCCATACCATATAGGTATGGTGGACTAAAAACTGGACAAAAAAATGCTTTTATGAAATTTTAATATTTGTGCCACTAGGCACACATGATGATAAAGAAAACTATGCGGTACAACTGTGATCAACTGTCTTTTTAGGAAGAAACAAAATTACAAAACGTCAGATCGAAAATTCTCGCTGACAGTTGACAATTAAATCTGTATAACCTTCGGGTGGAAAATACTGTGGGAGTGAAGTAAGAGCGTTTGGAAAGAAAATGTAATAGTCGAACGCGTCGGAGTAAAAAGTGTAAACTGTTTTCCAGGTGTTTTCATTTGGTGTACAAACAAAAACAAATTTCTACTAGTTTTTAGTTGCACTTCATTTCCAAAAGGAATTTTTGTATGATGATTCGTCTGATAAAGAACCAGTGGAGAAAAAAGGTTGTTTTATCAGAATGTGCAAACCCGTTAAATAACAGAAAGTTTAATCTTAAAATCATTCGCTATAGAAACTGCAACTCGTTAAATCAATTTTTTTATCCAAACCTTATTTCTTCGAACCCATTCAATTACAAATTCGAAATTTATAAGAACTATTTTTAATCGAACCATTGTTCATCAAACTCATTCAATATCAAAGATGTAATTTCTAAAACCCATTTTTAATTAAACTCGGATTTTGCCAAACCATTATTTTTCAAAACCGCAATTCGTAAAACCCGTTGTTTGTCGAAAAATTTTTGCGAAATAGATTGTGCATTCGCCAATAATACGTGAATCGGAGGCGTACACGCAGGTAGCGCGGCGGCGCGGCGTTTTAATTCATTTGTCGCTGCTACGTGCGCATACTTGTACAGGGAGCATTCAATAGTTTGTGTATAGATGTCACTTAAGAACAACTTAAGAAAAATAGACATCTATACACAAAGTATTGGACACTACCTGTGAATACTATTAGTCAAGTTTGCGCACATAGAACGACAAATGCATCGAAACGCCGCACCGCCTGCGAATCAATTTAGCAAAAATTTTCTAATAAACAATGGGTTTTACGAATTCCGGTTTTTTTTAAAGTAATGGTTTGGGTTTTATTAAAAATGGGTTTTATAAATTACGAACAATGGTTCGATTAAAAACGGGTCTTATAAATTTCGAATTTGTTATTGAATGGGTTTGAAGAAATAAGGTTTTTACAATGAAAATTTTTATTAAATATGGTCTGATAAATTCCTGGTTTGAAAAACCATAGGGGTTCAGAAAAAGCTACTTCGAAAAAGCACAAAATGTGGTAGAAGGACTAACTGCGCATGCCCGCACCGGAACCTTACCTTCCCGAGTTGGACCTTAGCTGGATTTGAATAGTCAAAAGGTTGGGAGCAAAATGAGTCAAAAAGAAAGAATGGAGAGTATTATCCGAACGCAGTTTTACAAATTTTGCACATACTCGACAAGATCAAATAATAAGTTGGTATGAGTTCCATATCGTTCTAAACGTTGGAGAGCGACAGAGATGGACACATGTATTGTGACCCATCGCCAAAACGGATGATATCTCAAAATATGTTTGGAAGCGACTGTCGTCCACTGTGAAATGTCGTTCAATGAGTATCAACTCTATGGGGGCTGATTTTCCGGCTGTTATATTTTCCTGCGACCGTCATAGTCTACTACACCACAATTCACCAAATTGACTTTCCCCCTTTTCTGATTGCTTTACAAGAACAAGGATAGAAATCCAATCGGATACAGAGCAATAGAGAGGTGATTGTGGCCCTGGAGCTGCGAAGCACGTTGGCGACCTGCTCTAAGTTTTGAGAAAGAACAAAACTAGAGTATAGTTAATTAAGTCCATGGTCGCCCTGAAAAATGTTTTAGTCAAAGCGACGCAAAACACTGGCATTTAGACGATATTTGTTAATATTCTTTTATTTATTATTATTAATAAAATGTTGTTATTGTCCAAAAAAATAGACAATCAAACAGAAAAAAATTCTAAAAGTTTGATTGGTATTTATACCGTTTTGTTAAAACACACCCCACAAACAATTAAAAAAACAAATTTACAGGCATGGTATAACCAGAAACTTATTACACAGGGTGATTCAAAATTAAAAATTCCCTACAAATATTTTAACTGTAGTTAGATATCATTCACCCAAGAAAAGTTAACTGAATATGTTGTTCACATTAAAATAAAATATTAACAATTTTTAAATATTAGTATCTCGGAAACTGGAGTTTAAAAAAAATGTTTTATCAATTCTTGTTCAGGGCAACAAATGCTACATACAGATAAAATCTTTCTAGGGAATTTTAAATCACCCTATATGTACAGGCGGAACCATAGATAGACTTTAAAAAACTACGATATCATGGTCGGCAGACGAGCATCGTAATCACATGGAGCATCTTGCCATTTATTTAGAACGAACGCCGGTACATTTCAACACATTGGTATAAAAATTAATGTAGTTTTCATTCCAATTAAAATGTTTTAAACCGAATTTCATGTCTGTTTCTTTCAAGTCTATGTGTAGATAACATTTTACCTTCGCCTCGGATTTTTGGGATGGTAAAAGCAATATGTAGCTTATGATCTTTCAAGCTACTCTGGTTGCCAACCAAATATTTTCGCTTTAAGTGGAAAATCGTGGTGATGAAATTTTTTTACTGATTTTGTTAGCGAAGATGTCCTATATAAAGAATCCGATTGATGCCACTCTGGAAGCCTTGGGCATTTTGAGAGATCCAAAATAGCGGCTATTTTTAACTGAAAAATATCTAAACTAAATATAGGTGCGTGAAACATCATTTTAATCGATTTTTGGTCGCCGAAATCCAAATTTGGCATTATTTTTTTCTGGGAGTACCCCAACGGAGGGGGTAGGTAGTTAATAACATTTTGGGGGTAATTTGATGGAGTGGGGGGTATTGATGGATACAAAGTAAAACTGTTTATGTAGAGATTTAACGAACAAACTTTATTTCAGTTTTTTACAGATTTCGAAAGCTGAATCCCGTTATAAAACGAATTTTGAAATAATCAAGATGGCGGCCGTGAGCCAAAAATCAAAGGTGAAGCATCAATATGGAGTTCTGGGGTTCGCTGGATCCAAATTTGTTGTTGTTGTTTGAAAAAAGATTTGGAGGTAATTTGGAGAAGTGGGGGATAATTTAAGGGGTCAACATTAAATGGAGATTGGCCTAAAGACATATATATTTCATAATATTATAAAATAGAGGATGATGCCCAAAAGTCATTAGTTAGTTTTATAACGAGGTTGAGCACAGCTGTCGAAATCTGTAAAACAACTTGAATAAAGTTCGTTCATTAAGTCTCCACATAAACAGTTTTACTGTTTATCCATTAAATACTCTCCCAACCCTCCACATTACTCCCATTTTTTAACTACAAATTCAGTGGAGCCAAAAACCTCAGAATTGATCACATGCCTATGCCACTAGGTCGACTTTTTTCATAAAATTAGCCCCCTCTCCGTTGAGATAACCGCCAGAAAAAAATAATGCCAGATGTGGATTTCGGCGACCACAAGCCAACTAAAATAATGTACCACACACCTATATTTTGTTCAGATATTTTTTCTCCGGTTTTATTACTTAAAAATGGCCGTTATCTTGGATTGGATTGTAAAATCAATAAAAATACCATTGATTTCCACCTTTTTTTATTTTCTTCACACTAAGTCTCTAAAATCGAAGTTGGCAAAAATCGATAAAAATAAAGCATATATGCAAAAGTTAAGACGAGACTTAAGCCCAAGGTTGTCTATGTAATTAATATATATTTAAATTATAAAAGTAATCTTTTAAATGATTTTGTTTTACTCAATAATAATAAACTCAATAATAAAGAACGGTCCGATTTAGAGGTACCTAGTTTTTGTCTAACAACCGTGCACGGAGTCTATTCTTGAATCTAAAGAAAATTTTCTCCCAGAGAGTAAAATTCTCTCGCTATTATGCATTTCATTGGTCCAAATTTTCGGTTTAAATCGGTTTTTCTCACTTTTGCCCGATATTAATCGAAAATAATTCTATCGGTCTTGACTAAGAGATTTATTTTCCATCAATATCGGGCAAAAGTGAGAGAAACCGATTTTAACCGAAGACTTGCATCAATGAGATGCATAGTAGCAAGAGAATTCGACTCTCTGGGAGCAAATTTTCTCTTGAATCAAGAATAGACCCACAGGTGCCGACTTTTACCCGATGCGGACCTTTTCCCCGGTCTAGGCTATGCGTCCAAGCGTCCAAACCCGAAATGAGATTTGGTAGAAACATAATTTGTCAAAATTTAAAAGAAAAGAAAATAGATGGTCCGAAACAAATTGTCATATTTTTATAGAAACAGAATGTCAGAAAATATTTTTAACGAAAATAATTTAAAATGAAAAAATGATAACCGATAGCCACGAATTCAATTGCTACGCTGCCGGGATTACGGCAGGGAAGAGTCGAAGTAAGTTGTGATATTGTATTAATTTTAACTACCCCGTACCTCCAAATTTTTTCACAATACCGTATTGTCATCGAACCTACATTAATGCTCTAAATTTCATTAAAATCGGTTCACGGGAAGTAGGTCAAATATGAATCGCAAGATTTGATGGACAGTTAGACAGCCAGAAACTGTGAAGTTAAATAAAATCTTTTAATAAAAAAAATCCCCGTGACATCTTCCAAATAGAGAAGCTTGTCAACGCCGCAACCCAGGGCCTACGGCGCTCTAGAGATTTAAATTTGGCGCATGCCCAATAGCAATTGGGATGGATTGTGGTCCTGCTCATTTAAGGCATATTATTTTCTATCAATTTGTGCTTCGGGTGTTTTTCAATACTTTTGTAATTCATTTTAAGGTTCGGGAAAATTATAATCGCTTAAATTATGTTCGTGTCTTTTAAGGATAGACTAAATTAAAATTCTATAAAATTATATTCGTATCCATTATTTTCTGGGTGTTTTACTTTTGTTCACATTTCGCTTCGGACGTTTTATTTTCTGTTGTGGTAATTACTGTGTCTGCGCAATAGCTAAACGTCATTTCGTAGTGGTAGTTAACCACTACCACTGCCGTAAGCTACGAATCCATGTCGTTGTGGTTGTGGTTATTTTTCTGGTTAGTTTTAGAAAATTTTGACGTAGTTAATTTTAAAAATAATAAAATATTATCAGGTTCCAACATATAAAACACTTATTTTGTAAAATTAAGCCAAATTTTTTACTTTTTCATATCTTCAAATTTTTTTTATAAGTGACAGTTTTTAATGTGTTCCAAAAACTCTGGTAAAATCGATGAGTGGTGGTGGTAGTGGTTGTTAAACACTACCACAGCAGCTGTCAAAGTTATCAAAATTATTCCAAAATATTCCTAATGTGTTTCGGTTTTTGTAAATTCGGGTTTTTTGTGCGTTCCGTTTGAGAGTTTTTTCATGAATAATTAAATAGGTACCTGCTTTAAAACCTATTTAATAAAGTCAATAAATTATGAGGTTGGTTTTAATCTTCTACTTTTGCTCGGAGCTTAATTAAGAAGGTATAAATTTTGTCTTGGAATAGAAAACCACTCTAAACTCATTTTACTTTGAAAATTAAAAACAAAAACGAATAAATTATCCAAAACGTCAAATAACCGCGCCGTTGACGTTAATTCTGTACCAAAAAGGGTATTTTGAACTGTCAAAAGTCATCGTTGTCGAGAAAAATAGGAAATAGCCCAAGCCTCTTGAATTATTGCCGTATGGTTGATAAATACACTAAGCACTAAGAAAGGATTTTTAATAATTGAGAGGTTAAAAGTTTATACACATGGAAATTCGTCATTTTTAGATTTTAAATTTTTATTAAAAAAAACTTTTACGGTGGGATTTACTAAGATCTAAAATAGTACCCCTACAGGTGTAAATATTTACACCTGAGAAGGGTACTAAATTTTAAAACCAGTTTTCAAAAAATACTTACCCATACAGAAAAGACACAAAGTTATTCATTATTTTGTATTGCAATTGCAAAATACGACTGAAAAACTGCGTTTTTTCTCAAAATATACCATATTTTAGGAGAAAATGCCCTTAAACTAATTTTTTCTGACAGGTTTCAAAATGGCAAATGGTGAATACGCCAAAAATTTGGTACATAATAGCTTCATTATAAGTTCGTTAATAGTTTCCCTAAGTAACCGTTTTTACAAGGATTCATTTACCCTATATAATATGCCAATTTGTTCATTAACCAATAAAACACCTCCAATTTTCTCCAGAAAAACGCCATATTTTGAACCCGTTTTCAGCACAAAAAATATACTTATGAGGACACTATGAGGTAAAACAAAAATAAGTGAAGGTCACTGATTATGCACGAAAAATATACCAAACAAAAAAACCCAAAACAACTATATTAACTTATTTAAAAACTGAAAGTAAAATATTGAGTTTATCTAAAAGCTCAGTCAAAAAAACTTTCCTTACTTAAAGCCCACTCATTTTAAAGCTGTAGCTTTCATTAGTATAGGTTGTTTTGATTGATATGGCTGTTTGTGATTGAACGCAGCGCTAATATTTTTAAACTGACATTTTGACAGTGACAGAAATGTAAAAAAACTTGCATTTAAGTTGTTTAATACATTTCATAAATAAAAACACCTTCTAAATAAATACAAAATTAATCTACTTCTTATTTTATCATTACTCATCTAAATCGTTGTGTGACATCAAGTATTAGTTGAAAAAATTAATTATCCAGGGTAAGTTTTAATTAAAGTGACATATAACCCCAATTTTCATTTTTTATACAGAGTGTTTACTATTTAAATCCCGGGTGGGTTTAAATTTTTTAATTTTCTTTTTTTCTAAATTGAAACTTTCTTCTTAACTCCAACAAAAGATTGTGTTAAGATGATTATTCAATACATAAATTTATTAAAATTCTTTTTATAAATCAAACTATATCCAAAACTCAAGGAGGTTTGGTTTAAAATAATTAAAACCAAAAATTTCACTTAAACCTAGGACCGTTCTAAAATAGACTAAACCTTTTTAGTAAATCCCACCGTTAAAGAACAAGCTTTTATTAAATGCACTCAAAAGAAGAAAATAATTTGTATCTTTCTTCTACCATAATAAAAGCGATGGGCGCAAATTAAAAATTTTAACTTTAGGTATCGTATATCACTCACATCGACGATTCACCTAAGAAACAGTTGTATTACTCTATGACCTAAGGATATTTTCAAAGGCTTGGCAAGCACGGCAGTCTCACCCGTTCTCAGCTTCTTTAGATGAAAGTATTATATTTATAATTCGAATAGAAGTAGAATTTACTTCTTCTTTTGTAGCTTCTCTCCTCCATTTTGAAATTTTCAAATCTGATCAAAAATTCATATGCACTTGATTTAAATGGAACAAACTAAATCTTTTCCCCCCTCCACTTCCCTCGTTAGAGGAAAGTGTGTACCCAATAATACGTTATTATTATATTGTTGTCGGAACTATAAGCGCATACCAAATTTGAACACACACCCTTAATTTTTAGATTTGTACCCTTAATCGTTCATTTTTATTCCGCCATATTTAAATTTTCAAATTTGATCAAAAATTCATAATCTCCCTCCTTAAAAACACCTGTATGCCAATTTTGATTGAAATTAAACAAACTAAATCTTTTTTCCCCATCCACTTCCCTCGTTAGAGAGAGGTGGGTATCTGAGAATACCATATTATTGTATCTGCATCGGAACTATAAACGCATACCAAATCTGAACACAATCGGATGTAGTTAAGTCAGTTAAAATTGTTTATTAAAACATGGCCGAAAATCGTCCATCTTGAATCCGCCATATTGAATTTTCAAAATCTGATCAAAAGCTAGTATTCCTTATCCCCAAATGCCCCCGTATACCAATTTTGGTTGAATTCGGACAAAATTAGGTTTTTCCCCCCTCCACTCGCCTCGTAAGGGGGAGGGGTGCCTAATAATGACATATTATTGTATTGTCACCGGAACTATAAATGCATGCCAAATTTGAAAGTAATCGGATGTGTATAAGTTAGTTAAAATTGGTTAGCAAAAGATGACCAAAAATCGGCCATCTTGAATCCGCCATATTGAATTTTCAAAACCTGATTATAAATTCGTTATTTCCATCCCCAAGTGCCTCAACACACCAACCTTCAACGAAATTGGGCGTATAGTCCAATTTTTTGATGAGCGGAATGTCATTTTTTTGGATCTCTATTTGAAACATTGTTTTAGACAGCGACAATAAATATGTACAAAAAAGTCATGTCGTTGATTGTTTCAACTGTTACTTCAAATTGACAAAAACAAATTATTTGACATGCGAACTGTTGACAACAAAGAAATACGTTTTCAAAGGTAAAAATGACGTCAGTTCGCTGATCAAAAAATTGGACTATATTTCAACTATACCCTCCTCCACACCCTCGAGTAGGGGGGAGCTGTCAATTTCATCACAATGTATTCTTGTATTGTCACCGCAACTATATAAGCGTGCCAAATTTGAAGCGGATCGGATGTCGGGAAGTTGGTCAAAATTAACTTGCAAGATTCCACCTGAACAAACATATGTGGTTAGATACATTGCAAGTTAAATAAAAGCTCGTAAAAAGTGCTAAAAACTAAATTTACAAAAAACGTCGATACATCAATTTCTTAGTAATATGATAAAAAAATTCTATCGTCTTTATTCATCTCGACCCTCGGCCGTATTCGCTTTCGTCCGGACTAGTCCGGGTGGCCTTGCCGGCTCGAGCGATCCGGGTGGGTCCACGTCCATGGCAGGAGAACTTGTCGCAGCAGTCTCACCCTAATCGCGTATAGGGGTGGTTTTTGCAGGGGTGCATTTTCACTTTCCAATACGTTTATTACGTCGCGATCTCGCGCCCGCCCGGTTTTCTGTGGATTACTTGTGTTTTGTTTTGTGCAAGAAATGTGCCGTGAATGATTTTAAAACGAAATAGTGTCGGCGTCACATTATTCGGTTAGTTTTTTCGAAAATTAACGCGTTTCAAGAAACCAATATGGATTTTTGTGTAAATAATTAGATTATGCAAATAATTGTAAGATAAGTGTTTTCTTCTCTGTAACCTTCAAACAACTCTTGTGGATTAAGTGCAATATTAAGGATATTTTTGTAGTATTTTTCGAGTTCTATAATAGTTACGATCCACAACTTAGAACATGTTTTAGGTAAGATCTTTAAGAACTACTTCTAGACACCTTAGGAGTTAATTACTTACTTACTTAATATAATTTAACTTAAAATTTTGGGTGTTCATACAGCTTTCTTACGTAGCTGTGACACAGGATTTAAAAACGTAGTCCGCCAGCGCAGTTCAGTTCGCAGTTTACAGACTGAAGATCGTCTTCTTGAAATAAGTATTTTCATTTTTAGTTCCACCATTTTGACTTTTCTTAATTTTATCAAAAATGAGTTCCTAAGGTTCCAAAACACCTTAATCGACGAAAAAAAAAGTTGTCTGTAGGTCGGTCGGTTTGTCGGTCTGTTGTCTGTCTCTATACACGATAACTCAAGAACGCTCTAATCGATTTTAACGAAATTTGGTACAAAAATCCGAGCAAAAATCCTCTATCGGCGGGCCATGAACTGATTAACTTTTGGTTAGGGGGGGAGGGAGTTGAAGCGGGGAAAAGGGGGATAAAATATTTTAAAAAATTGTAACTAAAGCAAGTAGCGATGTACGTTTTCCAGATTTAAGTGTCCATGAATATGGACTACAAATTTTGTTATAAAGTCCAAATTCGTGGAATCTTTAGTTTCCGAGTTTCCTGAAAAAACGTTAAAATATATGAAAAAAATCATAACTTTAGAAGTAAAGTAGCTATTGATATTCGGTTTTCAGATTTTAGTTTTCGTAAATATTACCCAAAAATTTTGTTATAAGGTTCAAATCTTTCAAAGCTACAGTTTTCGATATATTTTCATTTCCTTTCAACATAAATTAGTTGATTGTATGGTGGACTATCCGTGCTTTTTAGCACCAATTTTTACCTTTAAACTGAGTTGGCGTTTGCGTCGGCAGTCCGAGATAATAGGGGTTATAAGCCACGGCATGGCGTAAACGCATCGTACGTTACGCAGAGAGGATACGTCGCCTGATTACGATGAGTTAAAAAAGGCTTTAAGCAACGCTTCTTGCGTATCTTGTAAATTTGCTAAGTAGTCAGAGGGCGCTCTCATTTGCTTTGTTTTTCATAAGATAACCTAAAAATTGTCGCGTTTCTTTATTTTTTTATAATAACATCGATGATGCCATCATCATCGAAATTCTCCGTGGAGAGGCTGCTCTCGGGAATAGAGTAGCCTGCTATTTACATATACCCATAGAACAGAAATTTGTAGGAAACTACACAACTTTCATTTGATCTGGGGTTACGCATTTACGTACTATACGCGGTGTAACGATACACTGCGCGTAAAGTGTATCGTACGTTTGGAGTTTACTGCACATGCGCTCTTGATCAAAACTTATGTTACGTCGACTTACGTCCTGTGGCTTATAACCCCAATTGTTGGCTGATATCTGTCATCAGTCATCTGTTTGCCAGTGGCGTAGCCAGGGGAGAGGGGGGTTTGGGGGATTAAAACCTCTCCCAGGAGGTCCAACCCAATCTACAATAAATGAATCATGATCAAGGGCCCCAGGGTGAGTTATAGCTCCCACACTTTTTTGACCATTTACTTCGTTTTATGACATGTGTTTGGTGTCATGTCTTAAATTTAAAAAATTTTGCCTGCGGTGTCATGACGTCATTAATTGGTACAATTTTAGTTTAATTTTAAGGAATTTTTATCACCAGCATTAACAACGTATAATAAATGGCATTGTTAGTATAATTTTTCTTAAAATTTTCATCTGCGGCGAATTTATGATTTGGCAACAAATCTATATAGGTATACCACCGCAACCCACCCCTTCTTGGCATCTAACCTAATCTAATTTATAAAAAATATTTTTCAAAAAACTTAAGAGATCAAAATTTTTAAAGAAATTTTTGTTTTTTTTTGGTCAAAATTTGCGTCTGCGGCTCTATACCAATATTAAATATTGTTACAATTTTTTGTTTAATTTTGAGCAATTTTTTTATCAACAAAATTTGAAACGCGTAAAAAATAGCATTTAAGTGTAATTTTTTCAAAATTTTTGCCTGCGGACATAAAGGATAATTTTGGAAACAAATCCGCAAATGAGACTAGATGAGACTCGCTTTTGAAAATAAGTATTTTTGTTTCGAATACACTATCTCAGTACCTATTAAACCACCCGTCTCCCCTCCCTTCAGTTCAAGAGCTCAAGCAATAGGCACCTTATCTAATTTTTAAAAATTTGCCATAGATAGATAGTTGATTTTTATTAAATAATGAAACCAAACCAATATGGTATGAGGAACTATTAAAATCGTAAAATTTTGACTTTTCTCAATTTTGTCAGAAATGAGTTATTAAGGTTCCAAAACATCTTAATCAACGAAAAAAAAGTTGTCTGTCTGTATACACGATAACTCAAGAACCCCTTAATCGATTTTAATGAAATTTGGTACAAAAATCCTCTATCGGTTGACCATGAACTGATTAACTTTTGGGTAAGGTGGTGGGGGATTGAAGAGGGGAAAAGGGGGATAAATATTTTAAAAAATTGGTGCTAGAAAGCACCGATAGTCCACCATACAATCAGTTATTTATTTTATGTTGAAAGGAAATGAAAATATCTCGAAAACTGCAGTTTTGAAAGATTTAATTTTTATAACAAAATTTTTGGGTAATATTTACCGAGATATTTACGTAAACCAAAATCTGAAAACCTGCTTTACATCTAAAATTATGATTTTTTAAATATATGTTAACGTTTTTTCAAATAACTCGGAAACTAAAGCTTGGCATATATAATAAAATTTGTATATTCATGGAAACTCAAATCTGAAAACCAAGTATATCGCTACTTGCTTTTGTTCCAAAGTTACAATTTTTTTATGAAAATCGTGACTTAAACTTTAGAAGTAAAGCATCTATTGATATGCGGTTCTCAGATTATGGTTTTCGTAAATATTACCCAAAATTTTTGTTATAATGTTCAAATCTTTCAAAGCTACAGTTTTCGAGACATTTTCATTTCAAACATAAAATAATTGATTGGATGGTGGACTATCCGTGCTTTCTAGCACCAATTTTTTGTTTTGAGTTGCAATCTTGCCTGCTCGGTTTTGGAAACGAAGTAGTGGCCGGTGGCGAGTGTGAAGTTAAAATTAAGCTAGGTTCATACAGAAATAAAAATAACATAAGATAAGAGAAAATAAAAAATAAAATAGTTCACCTTATGGGACTGCTTTATGGCGTTCATACAGACAGAAAAATAAGATAACATAATAGAAAGATGGCAAACTTTTATCTTCTTATTTTATTTTATCTGAAATCGCGTTCCGCAAAAATTGCTTTGTGAACCTAACCTCAAATCTTTTTGTTTATTTTTTTTGTAAATTTTTTAAAAAAAGGAAAAGCTTTTGGACAGCCATTTGAAAACGCCGTACGCGAGTTTACTAACAAAGAAAAGAAGAGTAAAAAAAGGAAAAAGGTAAGCCTGAATGCGCAAAAATTCGCGTTTTGATTGTCTGGAACTGATCTCTTATTTTATGTTATTTCCCTGTGTGAAGACCCATTTTTCTTACTTTTATATTATCTTATGTTACTTTTAACTTATCTCATCTTATCTTATGATATTTTATTTCTGTATGAACCCAGCTTTAAACTAAAAATGATATTTTTGAGAAGTTTTAAATTCCGCTGAGAATGCTGCTGATAAAAGTAGTTTATGCACAACCGGGCGTTAAAGTGCACTTTAACATCCACATTTTATGGCGTAATAAAGCACTTTAACGCACGTGGGCGTTAAACAGTACTTTACCGCCCGCGGGTGTTAAAACCTATTTTAAGCCCCGCATGTGTTAAATTTAGGGCCTTTTTTAATTATTTATGGAAAGCAGTCATTCTATAGTTTTCTGTAATACTTTTTTTTTTTAATTTGTAGACGAAAAAATGCAAATTTTTGTTTCAATAATTTTTATTAAACGAATGCAACAATAAAATTACTTATAGTAGAAAAATAATAACTGTAATAATAATAACTAACTATAACAACTCCATAGGGAAGACGGCTTGTGTTGTTTCACTTTTTCGTTGCAGTATGCAAGTAAGGCGTCTTCTTTTACGATTAAGTTGCTTTCCAGAATTTTTTTACCAGTACACCACAAAAAATAAACTTAGCGACTAAAACACGACATTATTTGTAATGAGGACAAGCAACTGTTTGTGTCTCAGATTGCTTGATTGAGAATGACCGAAATAACCATACAACCGCCCAGTAAACATGCTTGCTACGGGAAAAGTCCGGCCCAGTGTAGGACACTCCGGGGGATGGTTGGGCCACACTTTGCTAGTAAAAGCCTTTTGGTTGATACCCGGTGATACCCCGGCACATTTTTTAAGCAAAGGCCGTAAAATGACCCGCAGTAACTCCCCCGATGTTTGTAGAAAGCCTATTATTGGCCCACTGAGTAAGATTTGGACATTTTTTTGACCGGGCAGGCCTGTAACCATTTTCTGACAAATATTTATATAGCAACTTAAAGACCAAGGGCATATGCTGGCATATTTTTTATAATCTGTTTTTAAAAGGACTAGGTACCATTTTACTTCTTTACCCTTTCCACTTTTTTAGTTTTCATGTTCCATTGAAGAACTGCCACACTTAAGCCGGACATACATACGCATACTTGTCGCACGATTTACCTATACAGTGTTAAGTCATCATGCAAGATAGAGTGTGTGGCATCAAATCGCCTGTCTTAGTACTGTGTACCATCAATTGTTTGGCAGGAATGGACGGTCTCTCGGATTGGGATATGGTCTATGTCAACCATGCTTTCAGAAAGTGCCGGGGTCCCGGACAGGCTAATGCTGGGCTTGCATTAGGCTGTCACTTTTTCTTTATAACGATGGCCTATTATAGTCATTATAGTTATAATCCGTGAGATTGGGATATTGAAGGTCTATGTCAAGCATACCGGTAGAAAATTCCGTGGTCCCGGACCGGCATCTTTATTGGCCCGAGGGGACATTTCCGCACTTTTTTTGGACCGGGATCCCATAAACATATTGTTAAAAGGCCATTACTATGACTGTCCATGATTCTGCAACAGGCCAACAGTGAGCCGTAGTAAATTGTTTAGTGGGAGATCACTTTCGAATACTTAAAAATTTGTCAACTGGATAAGATAAGAGAGATTTTGACACCAAAAAAATTTTTTTAAAATAAAATGTTTTAAAATATTTTTCCAAAAATCATGCGGTTGTGCACAAAAGATTGCATGTATCTCAGTCATAAAATGCATTTAACACCCCCAGCGTGTAAAAACCCTCGCCTGGCGGCTCGTGTTTTTATTTCCACGCCGCGGGCGTTAAACACCTCCTTTATGACCTAGATACAAGAGATTTTTTACCTAGATTTGTTTTTTTTCTAATTTTTTATAGATGTAAGAGCAATGAAAAGCAAGCTTTTGTTTTATTTTTTTAATTTTTATTTTAAGAAAAACAACATAATTATAGGTACAAGCTATGAGCTTTGTGAATTTACTAATGTCGACGTTGTTGTTTAAACTAATAGTGGTACTCAACATACTGTAATAGCTCCAAAGGAAACATGGCTTGTTTCGTTTCGTCTTTTGGCTGAAGTACGCCAGCAAAGTGTCTTCTTTTAGGTTTAGGCATCCACTTTCAGCAATATTCCTCTCTGAACGCCACAAAAAATAGTCCTTATATACCTTTTCGTAAAGTTTTCTGGATTTCGCGGGCAAAAGGTCCTTAATTGCCTCTTCGGCGGCATACAGGATTTTCCTGGGGAGACTTGGTGAACTCTGTTCAACACCGTCTTAACTAAAATGCCAAGTAACTCCTACTGTCTCAGTGCCCCTTAGCCTACTGCGGCTGCCATTTTTATAACCAAATTGACGGGTAAAACATGGACTTTCTGTCAGGTAGGAGTCAATGTGGCACCCATAATAGGCCAAAGGATACTAAAACGAAAATGAGTTAACTGGCTTTTTAGTTGAGAACGTGTTGCTCTGTTCCTCGATATCGATATATGTTTGTATGAAAATTTAGAAGAAACTTCTCAAGTGACGCTCAGTTTGTTTATTTGGTTGCTACGAGTTGCTAGGAACATTATTCAATGTATTTGTTAGATTGATTGATTAAAAAGTTACATGAATAGACTACTCTTACTGACAGTTGTGTGGTATTGTCAAAATACTAGGGAGCTTCAGACCAACGATTTTATTTTTGTGGATTAATTTTTTCTCCCAAAAAACACGGTTTTCCATAAAACATTGTATGTATCTTGTTCTTAAATTGCGTTTAATGAACGCAACAGGTAAAAACGCTGTCTTTAAGACCTAGATACATAAATAACTATTATATCGGGCCGTTTTTTTATTCGACGTTTGATGGCCAATCTGATAATCATCGGTGATGGCGTCACTATGTATCTGTCCATCAGACCATGCCACCGAACTGAAAAAGCGTTGATTTTAAAGACTGTTGCGCAGGGTGAAACATCATTTGATTTTTCTCTTTTCGTTTTGTGCCTTTGAGTGATTTAAAGTTGGAAATCGAAGTATATGATGGTGTTAAATGATGTTTGGGGAGGGTGACCAGTAGAACCACTGAGGAGCCCACGCTGGCTGCCCAAGTCGAAACATCATTTGATCTTTTCTCTTTTCGCTTTGGTCCTTTGTGTGTTCTTCGTGGGATAAGTTTGAATTCTCGAGTTTTTCCAGTTAAAATCTTTTTGATCTTTTGTTTTTAGATTCTTTTCGGTTGAAGTAACTGATTCGGAGGTATTTTAACTTCTTTTTTATGTAAGTATATATTATAATAAACAAATTCCAGTCAATCCGGAACCTAGAATCATATTTTGTGTGTTGTAATAGTTATATTGCCTGAAAAACTTAACATAAACCACTTGTCGTTGTAGTGCCTCCCTAGAACCTTCCAGTTTAATCCAGAATTAAGCGACATAACCTTCTCAAACAAGCCGCAAGATTTACTACAGATGTGTCTTATAAATTAATTTTGGGGGAAACTTACAAGAACCTAACTTAGTACGGAATAGTCGGGCAGCAAAAGCCGCTATAAGAAATCTTTGGGGAATATATCTTTCCCTTTAAGTGTTGAAATTTTCAATTTTGGTTTCTGAAAAATGTCCTTTTGTCTTTAGTTCCCGAGTGAGATCAACTTTTTAAATAATATATTTTATGTCAAACTAATTAATCATCGACTTTTGACATGGTATGATGTAGAATTTTTCTCGAATTAGATCGTCTTCTCTAATTCTTCCCTTTTACATAATTTTATGATTTTTTAACTTTTTATTCCAAGTTTGTCTTCTTTGCTGTTAATTTATTTCTTTGTGTTTTGTTATCAACAATATTATTTTGTATTTTTTTTTGTTCTCTTTTGACATTTTTCTTTTATTTTTTTCACCTCATGTATCCGGTAATACTCCACAAAATTTTCAGAAAAGTAGCATAAATAAAAAAAATTGGTGTTAGAAAGCACGGATAGTCTACCATACAATCAATTATTTTATGTTGAAAGGAAATGAAAATATCTTGAAAACTGTAGCTTTGAAAGATTTGAACCTTATAACAAAATTTTTGGGTAATATTTACGAAAACCAAAATCTGAAAACCGCATAGCAATAGCTTCTTTACTTCGAAAGTTATGATTTTTTTAATATATTTTAACGTTTTTTCAAATATCTTGAAAACTAAAGCTCCCACGATTTTAAACTTTATAACCAAATTTGTAGTCCATATTTATGGAAAATTAAATCTGAAAAACGTATATCGCTACTTCCTTTTGTTCCAAAGTTACATTTTTAAAAATATTTTATTCCCCTTTTCCCCTTTCAACCTTTCACCACCCTACCCAAAAGTTAAACAGTTCATTGTCAGCCGGTAGAGGATTTTTGTACCAAATTTCATTACAAATTCTTGTCCTGCTCGCAAATTTCATTTTTATTGGTATTTGCATCCTTTAACGTTTTGCTTTTCACTTTATTCCGACAGACGGCGGCGCGCTGCATATAGCCGTCCAACATCCCGCCTTGTTTGACAACGAAAGTTGTTTAAATTCACTGGGTGTGGTTGCTTATGTTATGCTTCATACGCCAGGTACAGTCCTATGTTACCCTGATGATTCCTAATAAGGATGAAACAGACCTATAGGTTTCTGGACTATCCATTAGATCTTGGAGGCCTGGTCGTAATGAATTGAAAAGCAAAATATGTGTCCGATATGCCACGAACCTTTCTTTTTATTTATTTTTCACGGACAACAAATTCCTTTTTTTAATTATACAAAATAATATTACAAATAACTTACGGCCCAGTTTAGACTACATTTGGCTTTTGATAACGGCCCATATAAAAACCTTATTAGGCTGTAATTACACTAGTACTCAAAATATTAATCTAATAACCGCCTATATAATATATGTGTGACCACCAGAAATAGCTATTTACGTTACTAGACCGGAAACGTGAAATTTACAGGGCTACACAGGAAATTTACAGAGCGAGCCGTAAGCGAGTCCTGTAAACCTGTGAATACATATAAAGCCAAGTTTCGGTCGTGTATCTTACGTATTTTTTTTTAAATCGAAGACATAAAAAAACGTTAAAAACTATACATCTTCTAGCCATTAAAATTACGTTGATATTTTTTACGACAAAATAAATTTTTTCTACATTTTAACTCGTTTTTAAATAATAAGTTTATAGTGATAAAACTGTCAGAAATAGCAAAATTTAAAAGCATGTCAACTTGACTGAACACATGTCATTGCCAAATTGACTAAAAATTGAACCAGAACAACAATCATAGCCTGGTAATAGGTATTTACATTACTATACCTGTAAAGGGAACTTTACAGGTCGACACAGAAAGTTGTAAACCTGTAAAATGGGTTTCCGTTCATGTATCGCACTTTTTTTCAATTAACTAATATTTGCCTATTTTCACACCTATAGTTCATAAATAAACTTTTTAGTTTAAAAATAAAAAAAAATATTTAAATAAAAATAAAAAAACGGGACCCAAAAATCTGAAAAAATCATTTTCCGGTCTCTTCTTACTTTTCCGTTCTATGCTTTATATTCGGGTTCCATCTTTGTAAAGTTTTACTTTCCGTACAAAAAATTGTACGAAAAGTGTGTACTTTCTGACTGCTGAAAAAAAATAAAAAAGCTCCTTTTTAAGAACTCTCTGTAAAGAAAAACTTTCCGAGCTAAAAAGTATACGATCAGAAACTGTGTATTTTCCGGTTTGTTGATATTCTAATTTCATATATTTTAAGTTAAATTTTTTAGAAATTACTTTAGAGAAAATATCAGGTTAGGTACTTACCCAAGTAGGTAGGTAATTACCTAAACTTCTCTACATTTATTTGACAGCCTTCTGTAGTATTACTTTTCATTTAAATACAGTCAGCATGTTAGCCGAGGAAGCCAAAAGTTCGCTAAAGCGCGCCATTAAGAGAGGGTTTATGTTTGGTAACGTAAAAATGCAATATTTTCACCCTTTTGCCTGCTTGTAACATACCCTTTTTAGTCACCATGTTCACCATTATCAAAAATGAGTTACTAAGGTTTCAAAACACCTTAATTGACTAAAAAAAGTTGCCTGTTGGTCTGTTGTCTGTCTGTATACACTATAACTAAAGAACTCCTTAATCGATTTTAATGAAATTTGGTACAAAAATCTTCTATCGGCTGACTATGAACTGATTAAATTTTGGGTAGGGTGGTGGAAGGTTGAAAGGGGCGAAAAGTGGGATAAAATATTTAAAAAAATTGGAACAAATACAAATAGCGACATACGGTTTTCAGATTTTAGTTTCCGTGAATATGGACTACAAATTTTGTTATAAAGTCCAAATTCGTGGGAGCTTTACTTTTCGAGCTATTTAAAAAAAATAGTAAAATATATTAAAAAAATCATAACTTTGGAAGTAAAGCAGCTACTGATATGCGGTTTTCAGATTTTGGTTTTCGTAAATATTACCCAAAAATTTTGTTATGAGGTTCAAATCTTTCAAAGCTACAGTTTTCGAGATATTTTCATTTCCTTTCAACATAAAATAATTGGTTTTATGGTGGACTATCCGTGCTGTCCAGCACCAATTTTTGATTTACGCAATGTTGCTATCTCTTTGTTTTGGTTTCTTAATTTCAATTCATGCAATGTTTAAAATTTTTCGTAACTTAAAATATTGTTTTGGTTAAACGCTATATCACGCGAGGTAACTTTCAGTTTCTTTCTGATATTATACCTACTCATTTAATTTTTTTGAAATATTTCATTGATAGGTTTATAGCTAAAAATTGTGTGCGCCTTGCTAAACCTATAACTTTCATAACTAAAGGTGGTTGCAATTGAATTTAATCAAAGTGTTTTAATAGTAAAATTTAAATTGTTTTATTTGCTCTTTTAAAGCTTTAAAGGGATCAAATAACTGAAATCAAGGGCTATGTGTAAAAGAGGAATTCAACATCATTAAAACTTATTAATTTCATAAGGTTTAATTTTAATCTCTAGGCAAATAGTGATTTTTTTTTTATATGAGAACAACTTTTAATCCCTAAAATTACCTAAATCGTATTATTATATGCCAAGGGACTCAAGTGGCAGTTTTTTTTTATCTCGAGGCGAAAAGTTACAATTAGGGATAAAAAGATACCTTTTAGTAAAGCACGGGTTTTACGCTATTTTATTATAATTTGACTTTATAAAAACTAAAAAGGTATATAAAAATAATAAAAAAACCACTTGACAATACTTTAATAACAAAGCAATAAAATTAAAGTAGTGGGTAGTTTTAATCCCCGTAGTGCATGAACATAAAATTTTACAAGGAATTAAACCTCTTATTCTGGACAGCCAAACGGTTTGAGTTTGGAAATAAGAATCCAAGTAGAATCGGGAATAATTTTTATGTTCGTTACACATGTATTATTTATTATAATCTTGGTTAGTTTTATTACTTAAGGCCCAAGTCGCCAACTTTGTATTTAAAAAGATCACCGAGAACACTACTTACAACATTCAATTTAATTCAAAATACCGACGTAATACCAAGGTTGTTTTTTAAAGGAAGGGAGCAATTTGACCGAGTTTTGAATAAACTCCTTAAGGCTATAGTTTCTCCCCAGATTTTAAGTAAAAAAAAGTACAACTGGCAACGCCTTGTTTTTTGATGTTTTGCCAGAGTGCAGGGACAACTAAACATCAGAATTAGCTGAAATTTTGCAGGGGTGATCATTTCTCAATAAAAGCTGTGGTGCTGTCATCTATCCATAAAAAGGGCAGGGACCTCCTGCTCTTTTTTTTTCGTACTAGTTGAATGCTGCTTTATTACGTATTTCTTACAGTTTATATATGAATTTTAACATAAACTAGCATTGCGCTAACCCTGGAAGATCACGTCAGTTTTTATTAACCAAGGCAAGCTTCCTATTTTATGAAAAATCTCAAAACACCTAAATTTTGTAATACAGCACGCAATGTGAAATATTTTTGTTATAGACTGTTAGGAATAAACCTTGACTGAAGGTTCGTTATTGTTTAAATTATTTAAAATATACTATAACGTATAGCTAACTAAAATTAATAAATGTACCTAATAAAATTTAATAAAAAATTTAGAATTTTCCTAAAAATATTTCCTGTCGATTAGACACCGGTTTAGAACAAACCCAATTTACAAAAAAAATTAGAGAAATACTCACAATTTCCTCTGGATTATACTTTTCCTTTTTATATTTCCTTGCTTTAGCGAAAATTAAAACTAAGTGTCCTTTTTCCTAAAAGCCTGTGCACTCCGGAAAAGAAATCATCAATCATAAACGTCTACGTTTCAAGTATTCGCCGATAGATCGCAAAATTTATACGATTCCATGTAAACTGCAGGTGTTTTATCAACAAACTTTAAATCGAGCCGCAGTGGGACAGAAGAGTATTTTTACGTGTTCTGACAGAAAACCATTCAAAGTTATGTTTATCTTTCAAAAATGTGTTTTCAAAAACATTGTTCTAAAACAAATATGAAACCACTCCGCCTATGCGGTCGCCCGCCGAAAAAGGCCTAGCGCTGCGCGGGCATTACCCTGAGCCTATCAAAGAATCAAGAGAACTTTACTGGCTCGCTGGGACTACTAGGAATTCGCATAGAAACATTCGGCGCCCATAATCCCACATAGTTTTGTTTTTATTTGGATTCAACCATTTTTTTTAAATTTAAATTATTGCGGCATAGTTATGTGCAAGTGTACAAGTGAAATCTTGGAGTGCAAAGGATAGATTTTAGATTCCACCCTCAGTTTCAAAAACACACGGATACTTGAGTACTAGCAAAACAGGTCAGTAAATCTCCATTTAGAGGTTTCGTCTAGCGCCAGTAGCCGATTTTTAAATCTGAATGCTTTTAAGTTAACCTGTTCACTCAATTCAATTATAAATGCACCTGTAAATGCAACCTGAAACATTAGACCCAGTTACCTTAATACGTAGTTGGGTAGCGTTTTTTTAGCAGGTAATTCTGCAATAAATGGTTTTCTTTTATTTTAGTATTTTGCTTGATTTTTTAATGAAGTCTCCGCGACATAAAATTTTGCAAAAAAATCAGGTCGACACAGTTAAATTGATTTTTCGTACAGTGTTGCTAAAAACAATTCCCCAGATTGTAACTACGACCTTAAGTTATTTGAAATGATCAAATTACTATAGCCATTTATTAGCGGATAACCAAAATATCTTAGTTCAACCAATTGGTTATTCTTGGTTAATCATATGTCATTACCCCTCCATCAAAATACTAATAACCATTAAATTCACCAATATGGGTTGGTCATCGCGTTTTTAAAGTTATCGTTTTTCATAATACTAATAATAAATCCGTGTTTATTTTCAAATACTATTTTTTTATGACAATTGCATGAAAATCTGTCCAGTGGTTCAGAAGTCGAACCTAGTCCAACAGACAGTTCAATCCCACAAATTATCATAAACTGCCTTAAGAATATGAGTATCTAAAACAAGCCATTAACCCTACTTAAAAAACATATAAAAAATAATATCTCACGACATGGAAATGCAGCCACAGCAGTAAGAAGTACTCCGTTAAAAAAATTAACCCCAAACAGCAATGTGCTGTCAAGTTAACCAAAGGTAACCCTGCTTCGGAGCTGGGTTATTTTTGGTTTGAACTAAAAGTTAAACAGCTGATTATTGACAGCAAAATTTCCCCTACTTTGGTTTCAAACCGTGATCGCTAATATGCTCGGGTCAAAATTGGTTAAAATTGGTTATCCACTAATAAATGGCTTATATCTGTTGGATTCAAAGACACACGACCTATTTTAAATCAAATCTTGGAACTGTATTCTGCCTGACAGCAACTGGAAATTTCGAAAAATTTCTATAAAATTAAGTTGACATATTTTCAGGGCTTTTGAAAATTTAGTTTGAAACGAATTTTTTAACAAAAGTTTGAGTGCATGCGATCTGAAAAAATCCCGAACCCGTAGGGTGAAAACGAAATTTTCAAAAATTTCGGAGAAGGGAATCTGACATGCACGCGTTAAATCCTGATAGAAAATATACGGAGTTAAACTGCGTGTTTCCATCAGAGGACACATTTTATTTAAAACTTTTTTTTTTAAACTGGGACTTTTTCAATCTATTCTAGTATCAAATGCCCAGTATGGCCAAAGTGAGAGCTAAGTGTAAAGTGTTTTGAGAAAAACACGCTGCCCACTGCGCTACGTCGGAGATATAAGATGCGATTTTCGTGGAAATTTTTTATACATGGTATGCAATTTCCACTTATTAATCCAGAAAAAAAATTTGTTGTAAATATGCACAAGGTACAGGGTATTTTATTATAAATGCCCCCCCCCCCACCTATTATTTCTGTTAATATGTGAGCTAGAAAAATGTTTTAAATACAAAAGTGATTTGATTTATAAAGATCTTCAAAAATATTAAAGTAAAAAAAAACAAGTGTCATTCGAAGTGCGAAATATTGATAGTAACTTTCTTATTTTAAATACAACGCCCTGTATTTTTTTGCATTTTTGAATTCTACGTTTCTTCCTGATTTCAAAAATGTATAACTTATATGCACTGGGTTCAATAGTTTTTGAGATGTTGGACTTTGTTTTTTCACTTGGGTGGCTGTGAATTACAATTTGTGATATAGGTATATAAACACTTTAATATCGACTATAGTCCGGTCACCATATTTCTCGCCGACGCTGACGTTTTGTGACATTCGAAATGTCAAAATCTAGAACCTTTTATTTGCTTACTAAACGTTATTGGCAATCAAAAAAGGAGAGCGAGATATTAAAACTTTTTGATTTTTTTTCCATTTAGGATGACATTGTGATGTTGTATTTGTAATAAATATGACAAAAAGTTTTAAGGGTACCAAAATCCTTATGAGGATATGAAAGTTTTTAGGTAGTTAAGGATACTTATGGATGCAAAATTTTTTGATGATGTCTGTATCTTCCAAAGAAATTGAAGGGTTTAAAAAATGGAGTTAAGCCTGCGCGACAGGACCAACAACAAGCTATTTGCAACTACATCGGAAAAAAAAACCAGTAGGTTGGATTATTTATTAAAAGGTGAATTCCGTTTGAACTTCGTTTGTGAACGCCTGGGGTCTGCCTGCTTATTTACTTATTTAATTCAAAAATAAACGGTGTTTTTTACTGGTGCAATAGCATATTGTATTTCTTATTTTCTTTTTCAAACGAAACAAAGTGTGTTATTTTTGAATCCCATTAAAAGAAACAAGTTTGTGAATGTTTAAAAAATTTAATAAAATAATATTTCCCTAAAAATTTAAAAATAATTAGTCTTTGAAAGCCATTCTTAGATCTTAGTTTTATTATATTTTAATTGCAGTTACCAAGAGCCTCTTGTTTACTGTGTACTTCTTTTCTATCATGGTGAATACACTGGTAAAAATATCTTACTTTTATTTAGATTGAACTATAATAAAATTATCATTATTTTAAATTGATACATTTTGTTCTGGCGGGTTTTTAAATAAACTTAAATATTTCAAGTAAAACCACATTGAAACCTACTAAATTTAATTACTATATAAAACCAAATGTTCTTATTACAAATATAATCATAAAAAGTCAAACTTTTTCTTATATTTATTAACTAGTTATATCTTGTCTAAGTCATGTAAAAATTTATCCAATTGTAAACTTGTTCACAGTCCACAAAAAGGTTGCTCTGGCCTTTGCAGTACCCTGCAACAAATAAAAACAATTTAACCAAGACCCGATCGGTTATTCTCCTAGCACAAATTTCAAATCGTATTCCTGTATAAAGTATACTATTTCCCTCAGAAAATATCTCGGAAAATATTGATCAATAAAATCGATGGGGTTGGCAGATTTGGACCAATAGCAAACGAATTACAGCGATAATTTGTACTAAACAGACCATTTTAACACGTATTTTGCCTATTACTGTGAGGTAGAGTATGGTTTATGAGGACTGAACAAAACAGCTCAGTGAAACACAAGTTGTAGAGATTAGGAATTTCAGGAAATAGTCTGGAGAATATGCCTCGTGCAGCAAATTATCATAATTGGCTCTGCACTCGGGATATTTTCTATGATATATAATATATATATGATATATAATACATAGTGACTCTTAAAATATATGTTAAAAAAGAAGTAGGAGACTTTCTTGCCTACTTACAAGAAACTAGTTGTTTTAGGTTCCCGTCATCGTTAATCCTTGAAGTTGTATGGTCTTTGTGAATGATTGGCCTCAAATCTACACATGTAGGGTTTGAGGACGTCTTATATTTTCTAAAAATAACAAAAGCAAGTTTATCACAAACCAAATAATATTGATTGCTCTATCTTTGTCGTCAGTTGACAAACACAAGCGCAGGTTGCGGAGTGGGGGTAATCTCGCCCCCCCTGGACTTACATTTTTCACAAAACATTTAAAAAATCAAGAATTCTCTGTCTAAATTGCAAAAATTTTCCTCTATGTCGCTATAAATGAATTTTTACGACTTTGTGTCGAAAATGCCATTATTAGTATAATATTCTCAAAAATGTTTGCCTTAGCCAAAAATCTGATTACCCCCCTAAATTTGGGGCCAGATCCGCACTTGACAAAGTTTGAAGATCAATTGTCCTTGACTTTCTCAAAGAGCCTTGTCCATTTAGACCTGGGCCACATCAAGCTTGGAGAGTCTTGTCTGTCTTTGTGTGCTTGTTTTTAATTTTAAGTTTGATATTTCCTGCGATTTATACAGAGGAATAGATTTTGAATGTTCTTTGTTTTATTTATCTGGGTGAGACAACCATCCGCCTTCGTATGACTCAAACCTGACCTAAAAGTAAAAGTATAAGAATTATTAAATAAATATAACATTTTTTGTTTTTAAAAATAATATAACAACAACATTTCATGTAGAAAGTTGCCAGTTCGCAAAAATGCTGTTCCAAAAACAAAAGTTAAATTAAAGATAGCCAACTCCTACAGCATGTATTTTAAAAACAATTTATTCTTTTTTTTTAGTTTGAAAAAGTTGCTGGCTAGAAACCATTGTTTTTGTTTTGCCCCCATTATATTCTTCTCCCTTTTGCACTTGTTCACCCTGCACATTTATAAATAAAACAATTAACCAGATAATATACAATTCAATGTTTTGAGTTTTACATGGGCTTTGGATGGGTTTTTGCATAGGCTTGGCAATGGGGGACGTACAGCTGATACCCTAAGAAAAAAATTACTTAAAAAAACAAGATGGTTTCGTCAATGCGAGGTCCAATGGCAATAGTTGACTCTTTACTAAAAAAAAATATTAAATTAAAGCGATTTAAAAATATATTTGGTTAAAAGTATAGTCTAAAGTTTGTGGCATTTGTAATCCTTGAAAAAATAATTATCATGAAAAAAAATCTTGTAATATTATGGATTAATTCTATACTATAGATTACAAATTACAATTACACGCAATTATCTTCATCAGAAATGTGAATTTTTTGGGGCACTAGTATGTTTTATTTACCTAATAAAAAAAGCTGATATATTTTTTTCACAAAACCTCTGTTAACAGCAATATTGACAAATCAGTTTCCAAATCACTTTTCGAATTAGGTAACTGGGAATAAATTTTAAATTGCAATAAAATGAGTTTTACCTGTTTCTGGGGATACCGGCTTAAAAGTCTTGTTATAACTTAGCCTTTTAAGCGGGTTGGGTTAGGCTGAGTGCATCTTCTACTTGGTACTAAGCTAAAAAAACAAATTATTGTAAGATAAAAACAGATCCACAAAAACTGTTTAAGAGGAGTTTGCTATAGATTTTTCCAGTTAAATTATTAAAAGTGCATACTTAAAAAAAAAATCCCTTTTCCCTCTCCATGTGAATAAAAATTCCTGACAATAAGAAGGCCATAAAACAAAATGTTTGCAATAAATTGTAATCAGTCAAATACTACCACAGACAATTAAAAAAAACTTGTATGTAAAAATTAAATAGAAACTAACGCAGGAAATCGAAAATATTAATTTCTTTTTATTTCAGAAACCAGGTAAATAATCCTTTATACATCTGATTTTTTCCGACATTGTTTAAAGTTAGAAAATTCGCTTCCCTGTAAGAGCAAGGGGCTCAAAGTATACATAGTTTAAAACTCGGTTATATAAGCTATAATAAGCCCTAAAAACAAATATATTTATACCTAGATAATAAGTATATTAAAACAGAGATTTAAACAATTATCCATCAAATTGTTAAGGATCAAGTTATGTCAAATGTCAAAAATTCAATTTTCAAAGGCTCATATCTTAGAAAATATCTCTATTATGTTTATTATCGATTTTTAGGGTTCTTTAAGAGCAAATAAAAAATGACACCAGTTTTACGTTTGCACATTCCCATTTACAGTTTATTGATTTTCAGTGATTTTGATGATATTATTCAAAAAGTATGATGTAGAAGGTCAAATTGTCAAACTGTTGTCATTTTTTATTTCCTTGTAAAAAACCCCTAAAATCGATATTAAATACAAAAGAGATATTTTCGTTTGTTCTGTAAAAATGGAATTTTTGACATTTTAAAAGCCAATATGTCGAAAACTAGTAAAGTAACCTTATGATGTGGGGTACCATTGGAAAGAGAATTTCAGCGAGAATTCAAATATGAAGTCAGTGGCTATTTAAGATTTTCAGGATATTTTCCAAAAATAGCCCCCCCCAAAAAAGGGCTACATAGGGGATTACTTTTTACGATCGATGGTGGTTGGCGATGTATCTAAAACAAAAAACTATGTTTTAAAGATTATATATTTTTTTTCTTAAAACCCCTTTCTAGACCAACTGTGAGTTATCTTAGCGTCAGTGTAGCTATTCTTGAAATAAAACAATTAATTATTTAACGGAAAAATAGGAGCTTTTTGTACTTAGTGCAAAATGAATATATTTAGAGCGCACGCCACCACTCTTATTCGTTTTTTAGTTAATTATTTCCCTGCATTTTGATGCAAATTGTTTTTAATGGTCTTTAATTAGGACTGTCTCTAATAAGAGAAAGAAAAGAAACCAATTTCTATTTAAAGTACTGTCATTAGTAGCAGCCTGGTGGAAGAGTGCCCTGACGCACTGTGGACATTGACTCAGGACAAGAGGTTGACACTGACGGGCCATGAGGGGATACTAGGGAACAAGAAGGCGCACAAGTTGGTCAGAGTAGAAGTCGGAGCCCAATATATCGGATCGGAACCTCTTCTGGGAATGACAAGGAAACAGGTTCAAAGGGAGCTCAATAAATGGTCAAACAGTGAACTTAGATCGTCCTGGCGGCAAGACAGTTCAAACTATCCGTGAATGGCCCGGATGCAGTCAGAACTAAATGGCTCCTGAGCAAAACTCGAAAAAACATTGGACTGCTGACTGAACACAATCGGCTGAACGAACACCTATCGCGCATCGGAGTAGCAAGAGATCCCGTCTGTCTAGCCTGCGACTTGGAAAAGGAATCGGCCCGGCACATAATAGGAGAGTGTGACGCACAGGCCAGATTAAGGCAGCCGACGTGGCGTTGCCCCACGACAGATGAGGAAGAGCTGCACTTGCTTCGATAGACCGACATACTAAATTTCGTAAATATGACAGGAAGGCCCGGAGAGAGAGTTTCAGGCCGAGTAGCGGGAGTAGGAGGATAGGGGTACACAACAGGGTACGGCAGAATGGGCTGATAAAGTATCCTAATTGCTAGGCCCACGGCCGTCCTTTTTTAATACTGCTACTGATACTATACTACTACTGTCATTAGTGTCATTTGAAGGGAGAAATCAGTGAATTTCGACTTCCTCTGATTTCAAGAATAGATACAGAGGTGATCAAACGGAAGCGGTGCGTTTTGTCACCTTTTGGTCAAGCACATCTCAATTGGATTTTTAATAGATATTGTAAAATGGCAACGGGCTTTTACACGTACCATAACCCTGTTCAGAGCTACCCTAATATCCAGCGGTTTTTTGTTTTTATTAAATTTAATCCCGTGTGTTGTGCTTAAGATTTTTCGTGTTCATAAAGCTCGACCTGACTATACTAACCTATACCAATTAAATAAATAGGAAAATAATCACAAAAAACCAAAAAAGTTTGGTTAAGGCTCGTTTCTCTTGGCCTACTAAATGAATTCGGAAGAAAGTGGTATGTTACATCATTACTAAGACGCCACAGGTACCAATTGATTAACCAAATGGCATACCAAAAAAAGCTTCCCGAAATCGCCTATTGACTCAGGATAAGAGGTTGACACTGACGGGTCCCGGACCTTGAGGGGACACTAGGGAACAAGAAGGCGCATAAGTTTGTCAGCGTAGGAGTCGGAGCCCAATATATCGGACCGGTACCTCTTCTGGGAATGACAACGAAACAGGTTCAAAGTGAGCTCAATAAATGGTTGGAGTGCTGACTGGACAAAATCAGCTAAAAAAACACCTATCGCGCATCGGAGTAGCAAGGGATCCCGTCTGTCTAGCCTGCGACTTGGAAAAGAAATCGGCCGGCTCCTAATAGGAGAGTGTGACGCACAGGCCAGATTAAGGCAGCCGACGTGGGGTTGCCCCACGACAGATGAGGAAGAGCTACAATTGCTTCGATGGACCGACATACTGAACTTCGTAAAGATGACAGGAAGACCCGAAGAGAGAGTCGCAGCCTGCGTAGCGCGAGTCGTAGGATAGGGGTACACAACGGGGTATGACAGAAAGGGCCGATGAAGTGGCCTAATTGCCAAGCCCACTTTTTAACACTACTACTGATACTACTACTACTGTCATTTGTGGGAGAAATCAGCGACGTTGACCAATGGGAGCCGCGCATTTCTAGGGAATTATTTTCTTTTCCCTGATTTTAAGAATAGATACAGAAGTGATCAAGTCACCTTTAGATTTTTAATAAATATTGTAAAATGGCAATGGGCTTTTACACGTACCATAAGCCTGTTCAGAGCTACCCTAATACCCAGCGGTTTTTTGTTTTTATTAAATTTAATCCCGTGTGTTGTGCTTAAGATTTTTCGGATTCATAAAGCTCTACCTGACTATACTATAAGTATACTTTTAGGTGTGTAGACAAACCAAGATAACGTATTTGTAAAGTTTTCTTAGGACGATTAAGATGTATTTATGAAGTTCCTGAACTTGGAGGAAGTTAATAATAGTATATATAACTCTAGTTTACCAGTTGATTTATAAAGAAAATTTTGGAGCATGGGGCACGTTTTCTTTAAATTGGAAATTTTAACGGAAAATTTAAATAAACAAATGTGCTTTCTCAATCAGTTAATTAATTAATTAATTAAATTATGCAGTGAAAGGTATGTAAAAGCAGGTGAAACTTGTCTACATAGTTTTTTTTTTGGGTTTTAAAAATTTTTATTATTATTTGAAAAATGCTTTAACTTATCCTTAAAAAACTGCCAATCGGCAAAGCGATCAATTGTCTAGAAATTGGACGTACTAGATCTGTACATGCTGTCCTGTTTTCTGAGTATGTTTACGTATTTATTTTATTATCATGAATATCAGCCAGAATTTCAAAATATTTTATCATTATTAAAATACATTTTTAGAAAATAATAACTATTAAACCCGTAATTACCTATATTTAAAAAACAACTATTGCTGTAATTTTTAGAAATTCCACATGCCTTATGAGAGCTGAGTCAAATAATATTTGGTTATTCGTAGTTTGTTTTAGTGCAAGAGATTTTTGAACCCATTTTTCTATAAAACAGAAATAGACAAAACAAAAATAAACGTCTTATTTTCTTCTTAAAGTTCCTGCAAAACATTGGTTTTTATTGTCAATGTTTTGCCATCATTTTGATTTAAAAAAAAACCTCGAAAAAATGTGGATAGTGAGGTATATATTCGTTATGGGATTTCAAGCGGCAAAAAATCATTAAAAAAGTGGGTTAGCCCCATTAGCCGTGAAAAATAACGTAGAAAAATTACATTTCTGATGGAGCCAATTAAAAAACGTGCTTTTTCACGTTTCAGTTCATTACTGGAACCCTTTTGCGGGCAAACCTCAAAATAGGTGGCCCTTAACAAACTGGAATTGCCGCATTTTAACCCTTATCTCGATTGCTTGGCAATAGTAGGACCCATAACCTATTTTGAGGTGTTTTCACGTCTGCTGCGCATTTTGAGAAAAATAATTATGCAAATTTTGAAGTCCATTTTAAAGAATGGGAAACGGTAATGCATAAGCAATTTAATACTAAAGCATTTACAACCAATATCATTATAAACCATATCATAGAATACATTTGCGCTTACTGAAAATGACTAGGTATACTTCAAATTAACACGAAAAATCTGAAAAAATATAAATGATTGTGGTTAGGTTTTTAAATATAAGTCTAGAAAAAATCCCCCCGAAAAAACAACCCGAAAGAAAAACCCGGAAAAAACCCCCCGCAAAAAAAACTCCCAAGAAAAAACCCGAAAAAACCCCAAGAAAAAATTATTATTACAACACCCAAACCCAACTCAAACTAGACCCATCCAAATCAACCGAAAATTACTTTTTTTAATATATGGAACAATCCATTTTTTTCGTTTTTTCTTTCAGGTATTTTCTTCGTTTTTTTTTCAGTGTATGCTAAATACATTAACGATTTTTGGAGACCAAGCACTCAGAGGCCGACAGTCCGACGTAGTAGACTTTTAGTTTAAAACATTCACTAAATAAAGTTTGCTCATTTTTCTGCCAAGATATTTCAAGATACTCTGTTTGGCGTCGTTTTCCTTTTATTAGCGTCTTTAGTGGGGAACTAGTTATTTTGTCTTTTAGAGCGAGAAGAGGGTTGTTTTTGATAGGTAATCTTTTTAGCTCCATATGAATAGCTTTTTACTTGTAGGGTGTAAATATTAATTTGGGTAAGAAAGGGATAAAATAAAAACCAGTTAGAAAAATCTGGAGCACAGGAAGCAATTTTTTCGTTTTTATGCCCGAAGGGCACTATAATGACACCAATCCTTTTTTATCAAAAATAATAACAACAATCGATTTTTTTTTAATGTTTGTGAATTTCTTGTACACGGTCATTTTTTGTAAACTTTCCCTGAAGAAAATTTTTTACCGTTGGTGAAAGTTTAACCGAAAAGTAATTGAAATTAGGTACTTTCCCAATATTTGATATCTCTTCTCTCAAATTTAAGATTTACAAAAAACTACCTTTCATCAATCTACCCCTCCAAGAGAAAACTTCACGGTAAACCGGGTATATTAAACAACATAAATTTATGAACCAAACACTTTAATAAATGTACATGCCGTCCTATACTGAAAAAAAAAGATTGGTGAATTTACATAATCATCATTTACCGTGGCCAAAGTAGATAACTATAAAACTACTTGCTGCACGTGACTTTACAAAAAGTTTGTGAATTTACTTAGTAATATTTCAACTTTCATGTAATTTACTAAATTTATATTTAGTACGTTTCTACGATAAAGTTAAATCTGCTTTAAAACTATTGCAGCTTTTTTTTTATCCCCAGAGAATGATTCTGTGATTTCGATACAGATTTAACCTCATCATAAAAACGTACAAAATACTTAATACAATATTAGGAATTTAAAAAAATATATATTTTTTAATAGTAGTTTACATAACAAGCATGTTATGATGGTCATTAAACGCGAAGATGAAGTTTGAGACGCGAGCCGCAGGCGAGTGTCTTAATTTAGCTGAGAGTGTAATGACCATAACATGCGAGTTAGTGTATTATACTTTACCTACGACCAATGAAAATGTCATCATAAATATCAGAAATTCTAATAAATATCAAACGCGAACACTCTTAAATCAACAACCTTCATAACCTGCTTCAATATCTGCTTTCAGAATTTAAATATACAACTCTTGAGACAAGAAGAAAGCAAACTGCTCTAATAATTCTGTTTAAACTTATTCATTACAAAATTAGTTCCCCTTACCTGTTAAATAATATATGTATCAATGTCAACCCTTACCTAACTAACAGGAATAATATATTTTATCTAAAAACATCACGAAAAAATCCTGTGTTTAAACTCGCCTCTGTACAAAATGTGTGAATTGGCAATTAATTCATTTAAACATCAAGTTAAAAAAATAGATTTTAAGTAGTGTGAACTATAAGTTATTTCTTTGTGATCTCTTTCTTTGTTGAAAGAGTGGCATTTCTTCTCAGAGTTTCTTTTTTTTTACTTTAGGTTTCATTCTTAGTTGTAATTCCTCATTTTTTTCTGCGTGTGCTAGGATGTTGCGTATTTAATTAATTAGGCACTTTTTGTAACCTGTAATTGGACTTCTGTCTGTTGATTGCAAATAAATAAATAAATAACCTGAAGTTTCAATGACGTTCTATCTATACAGACCGCTTCAAGCTACTGCGAACATAGGCCGGAAAAAGTCCAATTTGTTAGTGTACGTACATGCAGGGACACCGCAAACCTATCAGTGAATCAACCTATACTCAGGCTTGCGATCACCACTTGCGAGACTTGCCTTTAGTATTTAGTACGCCTCTAACCACGGTGCTGTGTGGAGCGTAGTCAATGAAACCGGAATTTGGTCAATAAATACACAAATTTTTATAACGTAATTTTCTTATTTTTTGTCACTGTCAATTGCTCAGATTTATCACTGACAACGTGTTACAATGAAAATAATAAGGAGAAACAAAATAAAAGCAAGTTCTCAAAATAAAATAATACATTCTAAAAACCAAAAAGATTCTCCCAGTCAAAAAAAAATTAGAGCAAATGTTCGAAAAGTACTCCTTGCTCGGCTAGACAATATCCGAGCCTATTATAAAAACCCCTTCTAACATTTCCAAGCATGTTAGGGGTGATAGTTTGAAAAGCTTCTTCAATTTTAATCCGAAGTTCTTCCAAATTATTAGCCCTTTCATGCCCGTAAACTTTATTTTTGATATAACTCCACAGATAGAAGTCATTAGGAGCAGGATAGGGTGATCGAGCTGGCAATAAAATAGTTCCCCGTGTACTTATAACCCGATTAGGAAATACATTATCAAGATATTCCCTAACAAGGCCAACATTGTGAGCGGGACAACCATCTTGTTGAAACCATGTTTCACCAAATCTCACACCTAACAACTGCCTAGCAAAAAAAGAAAAGATCCAAAGATCTTAGGAGGCAACAACGAAATTTCAAAATTGGACGAGTGTCCCACAAGGAACACACAAAAGTCCAAAGCGAAAAGGGAAACAATTAAACGATGTTTTTTGATTCTCTTTGGTTGCTGCACTAGATCCAAGTATCTAGGACCATTCAAATTTCCGTTAATACAAAATGGCCCAATTACGTGTTCCCCTACAATACCACCCCCCAAACATTTAGTTTTTGGAGATACTGTGTTCTTACGTCAAAATACAAATGCAAATTTTCCCTCCACCAATATCGAACGTGTGTTGGGTTATGACGATTCAATAATGGAAAAGCGCTTTCATCTGTGAAAAGAATAGATCTCAGAAAGTTTTCATCATGATTAGCCCCTTCGATCATTGTTTCGCAAAATTCCATACGACGATAGTTGTCCTCCGGAAAAATTTTATGCGTTTTTGGCGCTTTGTAAGAATGATAACCATTCTTTTTGAAAACACGTAAGACAGTGGCTGAAGACGTATCAACTGCTTCGGCAATTTGGTGGCTAGTTAACTTTCGATTTTCCTCCACTGCATCGCAAATCATCACATCTCGTACTTCCTGCTCGTTATTCAAAACAGTGGGTTTTTATGGTTTCTTGGCGCTACATAACCAAACTTTTCAAAATTCTGCACAAACCTATAAATCGTTGATAAACTAGGTTCTGGGCGATTTACAACATTCTCCAAAAAAAGTTCTTGAATAAGTCTCAAGGGTCTGCCTTGATAGTACCATTTGACCATTTGCACTTTTTCGGCAACTTCCTAGACATCCAGTTCTAGTTTTAAAAATGTATTATTTCAATTAAGAACTTGCCAATCTGTTTCTCGAGCAAGGCAGAAATAAAACAAAATAATAAAAACAAAATAAATTTCCAAAAGATAACACTGCAGCGTGCTTCGAATCCACCTCGGTCACACGGCACGGAGAGTAAATTGGACTTTATTCTCCCTATGTTTGCAGTAGCCTGAAGCTCATTGTATATCTATCTTACTAAGTTGTTTTTCCAAACATGAGTAATATGTCAATTAAACTGGACTTTTATATTGGATTTATTTACGTTTAATAAATATCTATTGTCTTAAAAATATAGAAAAATAATTCATATTTTTGCGTCAATTAGTGCTCTTATAAAATAAAGTTTCATCGCTTGTCACGCCATCTTGTGGTTTACGTTTAAGCTTTATTATTATCCTAGGACCGTAAATGAGCGATTAAAATCTTGTTGAGATGTCGTAAAAATTAGTGGTATTAGTTGGTCGTAGGTAAAAATTAATTATTAACGAGCCGCATCACACGGCCTTGAAGTTTCTGCTAAAAGAAATAATAGATGTTTTATCAAGTTTGCGGAGGCTCGTTAGTAATTAGCTTTAAGTTTTATTTAAAACATATAAAAACATTAAAACATATGTAAACCCTAAGGTTTCTGGTAACTAAAGAGACCCCCAATGGATCAAGCTTTACACTCAAAACTAATTATTTAAACCCTAAAAACTACTAAAGCACTTCGGCTGTTCAACTGCTCCAGCCAAACCTCAGGCCTTAAGTCTACAGTTTCTTCCCAGATTTCAAGTAAAAAAAAGTATAACTGGCAATGCCTTGTTCTTTAATTTTTTAATCCTTTGCCACAGTGCACAGGGAAAACTAAAAACCAGAATTGGCTGAATTTTTGCAGGCATTATCACTTTTAAATGCTTAACAAAAATATCTAAAGGATTTTTAAAATTCTCAATTATTTTCTCTTCAAAATAAAAGCTCTGGTGCTGTCATCTATCGCAAAAGCCTCAAAATAATTGCTGTTTAGAACAAACCCGATTTTCACAATTTCCTCTGGATTACATTTTTCTCTTTTTTATATTCCCTTGCTTTAGCGAAAACTAAAACTAAGTTTCCTTTTGTTTTTAAAAGCCTGTGCACTCTGGAAAAGAAAACCGAACAATCAATCACACTTCATTGAATTTGGGAGACACACGCAGTTCAAGACCGCAGAATTTATACGATTCCATGGTAACTGCAGTTTTACGTTTTCTGACAGAAAACCATTCGAGGTTATGTATATTTCAAAAATGTGTTTTCAAAAACATTGTTGTTATATCTAAAACAAATATGAAACCACTCTGCGTGTGCGGTCGCCCGCCGAAAAAGACTTAGGGCTGTGCGGGCATTACCCCGAGTCTATCAAAGAATCAAGAGAACTTTACTGGCTCGCTGGGATTACTAGGAATGCGCATAGAAATATTCGGCGCCCATAACCCCACATAATTTTGTTTTTATTTTGATTCAACCATTTTTTTTAAAATTTAAATTATTGCGGCATAATTATGTGCAATTGTACTAGTGAAATCTTGGAGTGCAAAGGATAGACTTTAGAACCTCAGTTTCAAAAACACACGGATACTTGAGTATTAACAAAACAGGTCAGTAAAGCTCCATTTAGAGGCTGGAAAGACTCTTACTAGTCGTTGACGCTCCTGTTTAAAATAGAATACGATTATTTCGTCTAGCGCCAGTAGCCGATTTTTAAATCTGCATGTTTTTAAGTTAACCTGTTTTTGGTATTAGCTAGCGGGAGTGTTTCCAAATCAATTATAAATGCACCTGTAAATGCAACCTTAAACATTACACCCAGTTACTTTAATACGTAGTTGGATAGCGTTTTTTAGCAGGTAATTCTGCAATAAATTGGTTGTTTGATGTTCATTTACGTTCATAATTGTTGTAAATTGTAAACAAGGGTAATTTTTTTCCTTAACCAATTGTTTTGTTGTGCTCAACCAACCTGAGTTTTTTCTGAGGTTATTTGACAGATGTCTAACCTCAGCCTATTCGACGCACGCCGGAACACGAGAAGGAGCGCTCCAGTGAAAGTGCCTTTTTGAACGAACGAAAATAGCGAAATAAGGGTGAGTTGAGCTATTATGTACTTTTAAAAATACATTTTGTGCGCTGGGTGGACCAAATGGGTGGTTTTCAGGTTGGGTGTTAGTTTTTTTTTTTTTTTGATGGACTAAAGAGGGATCATTGGTTTTCTAGCGTCGTAGAACGCGAAAAGTGAAAATAAGTAACCTAACCCCAAGTTTTTGACCCGGTGCTAAAAAATCTCTGGTGTCCCACTGTGGATAAACATAATAAATTCAGTGACGTAAAATTTTGCAAAAAATCAGGTCGACATAGTTAAATTGATTTCCCGTACAGTGTTTCCAAAAACAATTCCCCAGATTGTAACTACGACCTTAAGCCCTTCTTGAGTATCCAAAGGCAATATTTGTAAAATTAAAAAGAAATTCAAAAACCAATTTTTTCGTAAGTTAGTAATATTTAAACCGATGTATAATACCAGTCCTTCTCAGGGTGGGTGTTAAAACCCTCCCAGGAGGTCCAACCCAATCTACAATAAATTAATCATGTCATGATCAGGGGTCCCAAGGAGAGCTCTAGCTCCCCACTTTTTTGACCCTTTCCTCCGGTTTGTGACGTGCGTTTTGTCTGATATTTTAAATTTTGACGTCATTAATTGTTACAATTTTTCAAAACATGTAATAAATGGAATTCTTAGTATAATTTTTCGTAAAATTTTTATCTGCAGCGCATTTATGATTTGGCAACAAATCTATATACACCACCGAAACCTACCCCTTCTTGGCATCTTACTTAATCTACTGTTTCAAAAATATTTTACAAAAAACCTAAAAATAAAGAAGAAGCAGATAAAGTGCGGAAAATTATCAAAGAAGTTAAAATAAGACTTTTTTCAGTGGCGGTCCCGACCATTTGAAAAGACGGGGGGGGGGGGGAGGCGGTTTTGATACCAAAAAAAATAGAAGAAAAGCATAGCTTTTCTGAGGAATATATCAATATATGCAAACAAAACTTAGTAACTACAAGCGAGGATTTGGTCTTAAATCTAGGGGGGGGGGTACTCAGACTTCAAGACGTTTATTTCATACATTTTTTATTTTAAAAAATTTTTGAGAAAATGACATTAAAACTGTAATTTTTGAGTCGAAATAAACTAAAATCGTAAATATCAACGGTATTATAGCAGGCGAAAATTTTTAAGAAAATGGCTCTAAAAAATGCGTTTTTTAATTTGAAATTATACTAAAATTGTAAATATATCAATGGTTTCAAAGCGCAGCAGCCGAAAATTTTTAAGAAAATTAAACTAATACCGTAAATATCAAAGGTGTTATAGCGCCGCAATTTATGCCTTACTTTTGATTTTCTAAATGTTTTCATAAAAAATTTAAAGCCAGAGTAGGGGGAGGTAACTACCCCGTATCCTCCCCTGAAATCCGCGTTTGAGTAACTACGTATAATTTTTTCAGTTATAAAAAACATAGATAACAAACAAAACCTAATAGCTAAATACTTTTTTTTTGAGGCCTAATATGCAGCAATGCTAAGCCCCAATGGTTTTCGCGGTAAGTTCGTCATGCGTTTGTATATTCTTGGTCTGACGGATTTAAGGTCAAACTGTCCCAAAATATTTTGGAGGGATTCTAGAATGTATTTAAAGGAACTTTCTGCAATTTCTCGTTTTTTCTTCTTCATGGTTAATACCACCAGCATCTTTGTTGTTGTTGTCTACTTTTTTCTAGAGTAAAGGAGGGGGGCGATTGTCCCCGCTCCTGAGACCGCTACTGCTTTTTTAGTAGTAGTTTTTATAGGCTTTAAGTGTTGTATACTATGTATGTCTACAGCAAGGTTTGAAGGTTGCGCGTTGGCTGGCTAGAATGAGCCCAGATAAATAAAAACTTCAAAAAATTATTTATACATATTTTTTTTAGTTAGCGTTTTGTTTAGAATTTTTTTCATTTTGGTCAGTATTTTTTTTTACTTTGGTGAGTAAGTCAGTATAAAAATGATTCTTACTGCTTCCATCGCTGCTATTTGTCAGAATTTTAATATAAAGTGTATTGCTACTTTCTAAAAATGTAGTTTTACGTAGAAAACACATATTTTGCATTTTAGAAAAAAAAATCAAACACGTATTAGAATACCTGAACCTTGCATTATAAAATGGCGATAGTATTACGATTAAAAAGAAAAAAAAATACCAAATATGTCATTTGTCAGAATTTACACATTTTTACATGTTGTAAAAAAAATGAAGCTGATCTGTAAAACATATCAGTATCAGTGTTCTTTTATTTGGCATCGACTCTACTTACCTAGACTAATTTAAATTGTAAGATTAACTAATAAACGAACAAAGGCGTTAGGAGGTCACAGAACCGAGACCTTGATATATACATATTCCTTGATCTTAAATCTGGTTAGGAGAAAATCTAATATGGGCCAAGAATCAACCCCTAATCAGTTTAGAAGCAGCGCCTAATTACTGAAGCGGCAATTATCGAACACACCCCAAACTAACCGAATTTCGTAAAGGAGATGAAACCCAATTTCCCAAATTATTTGGTCGTATGATTAATTAATAATTAGCTGGTGCGTTAAATAATTGGAATGTACGCAACTATATACTTATACAGGGTGATGTATGGCGAAATGCGTAAATAAATTTAAAATAATGGTATTAAAAAATAATTTAATAAACTGTCATTTACTACGTTTATACGCACCTAAAAGCGCTTTTATATAAGGACGTTTTTAAATAAAATCGCTTTCTCCGAGGGCTTATACGTCCTTTATTTAATGTCAATAAATATGTCAGTTTAAAGAAAAACAAATATAACAAGATAGTTAACTACAGATTTTTTCGGAAAACCAGGGTTGAGTATTTCTTTAGGTTGGAAGAAATGCACTAAAGCGTTTTTAAAGTGTTTATAAGAACCCTAAAATGGGTTTTTAAACGATAAACCGCTTTCTTCAATCGCTTTAAAATAAAATCGATTTAGTGCTTAAATCGGTTTTAGTGGTGTGTATATACGACAATATTTTCAAACCGTCCATATATAAAATGGCTTTAAGAGGTTCGTATAAACAAAGTAAGTGTCAGTGTTAAAAAATTGGTTCGGTTGAATTTTGGATGAAGTGTAGGTACTTCTGAAGAGCTTTACTACCGCAGACGTAGATGTCTGTGATTACAATCACTTTGTTTATACGGGCCTCTTAAAACGCTTTTATGTAAGGACGGTATGAAAATTTTGTCGTATAAACACCACTAAAACCGTTTTAAGCACTAAATCGACTATATTTTAAAGCGATTTAAGAAAGCGATTTATCGCTTTAAAACCGATTATATACACTTTTAAAAACGCTTTACCACATTGTTTCCAACCCAAAGAAATACTCAGCTTTGTTTTTACCGAAAAATCTGTTGTTAATTTACTTTTATTTGTTTTCTATAAAACTGATATTTAGTGACATTTCAGGAAGGCGCTCATAAACGTAATAAATAACCCTGTTATTCGTGATCGTGATCCACTTTACATAACTTGAAATTCGATATGGAACATCTTAAGAGAAGGGAACCCCACTATATAGCACAACCACAATATGACAACGTTTGTTTGAAAAATTAACTTTTAAGTTATTTTATTTATAACCATATTCTGTTAAGTTAACCAGGGCCGTCTTTGAACCTCTCTCAATTTTTGTTTAAGGATTTCAAAAGATTTTGTTAATATCAAATAAATTTACGATACTTTCTCTAATTGTTTTAATTAACTTTTCCAACCAAAATCTAAAAAAATTAAAATTATAGAAACGCTAATAATTCCTTTTTATTTCTACAGTTCTTCCTTATATCAAGGTCTTTTGTATTTAGTGGGTCAACCAGTTCAGGTAGTAAATGGCACACAAAAAATGACGTCAGTTTTTCCACACACCTGGCCCAAAACACCCTGTCCCTGGAAATCTGTACAAAAATAATAAAAATGCAGATATCATATTTTTTTTTTAAATTTGCTTTTAATAAAAGGTCATGTGTATAATTATTCTACATATTTTTTTAGCTGTTATTTAGAACTTACCTTGCTCTCTTGCACCGGAGCCTTATGGTCTTTTTTAAAGACGAATAAATGCGTTTTGGGGTAATATTTCGATTCCGGTCCATCACTGACAAAGTCGCACTGAAAATTCCTGCCACATTGCTGACACCTTCAGAAATAGGATACTTTATTCACAAAGTTTCCAGCCACTATCATGTTAAGTAAACTGATAATCTGAGTTTTATTTTTTTTTGTTTATGGTTTTAATAAAAGTGTAGACAAACCAAGTGAATTTGAAATAAGAAATTCGCTTAAAAATTAAAGTTTTACATCTAGAAAATAAAATCAAAATTCAGTGTTTCAGATACCTTAAACAGTCGTTGCCATATTGTGCAAAATAGCAATTTTCGTTTTATGGAAATCATAGCCAAATGAAAAATACTAGAGAAATGAGATTTTGCATACAAGCCTAAAAATTCACTTCCAAATGCGCTACAAAGAGTTTTATTAGAAAAAAACTTTATTTAAAAGAAATAAATTCCAAAATGAATATTTGGCACATTGTAGTGCGATTGCGAGTGACATAATTAGCATGTGTGCACAATTCCAGCACTCTAGCACTTTTTGTTTGTTCGGGATTTCTAGAATACGATTTTCCTTGGGGTTCTGTCTCTTAAGCAAAATATGACACATAATATTGGGCATCCACCATGAAGGTTTTAAGGAAGTTCTCCGTAATTTGATGGCGATAAAGAAAAAAGCTTAAAAATGCAAATAGACTTAAAATTATTTTTTTTCTTCAGTTTTTTATCATAAAATTGTAACCTTTAAGCAACCATACCATCTTTACAAAAAAGTTTTATTTAGACGTAATATTCACAATCTTAATATACGCCATAAAAGCACCTACCTCAATCTCAAAGATTTACAACAAAATCCCCAATAATCATAAAAATTTCAAAAGTATAGCTCTTTTCAAAAAATATATTAAAAAAGATTTACTTAATGGCAAAATTTTACCTTAATTATATTTACTCTACCAAGGCTACTATTATTTAAAATTAAAACCTTATTATTATATGTATATATATCATTTTTTTAAAAGAATTTTCACGTTTGTGTCAAATTGACGAATTGTCTTGGACATATTATAGGCACATTATTTTTTTTTTAGTTTAGTATTATTATTTTTTCCTGTATAGAAATATAACTGGGATTATGAACAATTTTTTTTTTTGTAGACCTGGGTGGAAGAGCGTGCTCCCTATTAGGTAACTAACAGACAATACGAACCCTGATCTTTGCTACACATAGTATTTTTTTGTTTTTGTTTTATTTTATTTTTTCTATGTAATTATTTTACTGTATTAATATGTAGCAATAAAAGCCATAGTTCTGATCTGATAATTTGGGATCCTACTCTTCGAACGTAGTTGATAACGTCGCCAAGGGGAGCCTCACGTATGTTGGTCAAAACTCGTCGAAAATAGCATTTCCGGTAGATAACAGTGCTGGACAGTCGCAGAGAATGTGTTCCATGGTCTCATCTTCTTGTTTACAACCTCTACATAAAGGTGTTTCAGATAACATCATTCTATTGAGGTGTTTATTTAGTTGGCAGTGGCCGGTCAGAATGCCCGTGACAAAGCGCAGGTTCTGTCTGGTCATTGATAGGAATTTTTTTGCTGATGCTTGGTCAGGGTAACGTAGCAATTCCTTGGCAAGGTTGCCGTTTCTAGTTTCATCCCATCTTTTTTTAAAGTTTTTTTGGGAATGTTCTCGTATTTGGTTCGCCACTGTTAATGCTGTTATACTGGCAGAAGGTGCAGGTTCAAAAAGTGTTTGTCCCGCTGCCTTCCTGGCCAGCGTATCTGCAATGTGGTTTCCTTTGATCCATTTTAGTGTGACTTTGTTGTTGTTTTCTGATACTTTGATCAAGGTTTCATGGCATTCGAGTACTGAGCCCATTGTAATACGTGATCGTTGTAGAACTAGTAGTGCTTGTCTACTATCTGGGTAAATGCAGATGTTTTTTTTTCCGAAATATTTTTCGTAGATATTTCTTTTGCTGCTATGTGGATGCCATTCAATTCTATTTGAACTACGCTAGCAAAAAGAAAAGCAATAGTTATTATTATTATTATTATTATTATTATTATTATTATTAATTATTATGATTATTATTTTTTTTTCACGCACTAGTGCGGATTTTGATTTCAATGCCGGTGGTGTATTACCACAAAGCATAGAAGTTTTGCTTTTACTGTTGTAATTAGGAATTATTTAACACCTTTCGCATTATATTGCAGGTTGATAAAATTACTGCTTTCTGAAGCTGCATGGCGAGAGAGTTTTGCAGTCCTATGACTTCAAGATTCTTCTCGAGCTTCTTTGGAATTTCTCCTGTGGCCCCTACTATTATAGGAATGATCTTTACAGACTCAGCATCCCACGTATTTTTCATGTCCTCGGCCAGCGGTAAGTATTTCTCGATCTTCTCTTTTTGTTTCTTTTCTATGTTAATGGGAGAGGGAATAGCAATGTCTATTAAGATGATGGTTCGTTCTTGCTTGTTGTGTACAAGAATGTCTGGTTTAGTGTGTTGTACTTGTCTATCTGTTTGTATTTGTCTGTCCCAATAGATTTTAACGTGTGCATCTTCTAGGATTGCTTGCGGTGTGTACTGATAGTACGGCAGTTTATTTTCAATGAGACCTAGTTTTATTTTGGCTACGTTGTTATGCCTGGTGGTGTATTCATGTGGTGCCATTGTTTTACATCCACTTAGGAGATGCTCGGTGTTTTCATTTCCTTCGCCGCACATACGACATCTTGTATTAGTTATTTTCGGATCTTTGACAATGTATTTCAGATAAGACTTAGTTGGGATGACTTGATGTTGGATTGCGCACAGGAATCCTTCAGTTTCTGGGAAAATGTTGCTCGATGTTAGCCATTTAAATGTAGCTGACCTATCAATGTAATTATTATTATTATTATTATTATTATTATTATTATTATTATTATTATTATTATTATTATTATTATTATTATTATTATTATTATTATTATTATTATTATTATCCAGTAATTTAATATTTGTAAAAAGAATTGCGACTTATGGATGCCCATGAAAAAATGAGAAATGAGTAAAAATATAGGGTATTTTATATCTACGGTCAAAGTAACAGTGTACCAGAAAGATTGACTGTTTTAGAGAACCGTATAATGCTCTAGTTCAGACAATAATTTCAATGTGTTACTCATGTAGGATCTTCAATTTTTTTGTTTATCAATGTAACATAGAATCCAAAATTTTTCGAGTAACTAAAGTGTCATAAGGATTAAAAAAATTTTTCAGATTCGAGTTTTTTTCGTTTCTTTGCATTTTCTGAGAACATTTATCATAGTAATGTATATTTTTTTACACCATCAGAAAGTAGAGATTTGAATGAACAAAAAGCCCACCGACTTTTTAAAAAAAGCAGATATTCTGACGGTAAAATTTTTGATTGAAAATAAGCACCCTATTTTTCGATATTAAGTCAAAATAATGTGAAAAAATAAATATTTTAAATTAAAAAAATTACAATGTGTTTGGGTGAAAAATTTTTTTTTTATTAAAGAAAAAAATAAAAAAGCAAAAACTTGATCCACTTTTCCGCACGCCGTGCGTAAAAAAAAATTTCCGCACGCGAAAAAAATTTTTCACGCACGCTATTGAGCACGTTTGTTGTTGAGCACGCTGTTGCTCAGTGATGAATCAAGAAGACTTGAAGTCGACGATGGCATTAAGCAACATGAGCAGTGGTACTTTCAATGTTGCCGTGATTAATAATTACCATAAAAATTTTTAAGCTTGTTAAAGTTTAGTTCTGAATAAAACATAAAATTCGTAGTTTTGACTATTTTTTTCATTGTTCGTCTGCTATTTTGATATTCCGCACGCTTGTAGGAAAAATGTTGTACCTAACGCGTGTGAAAAGTATTTTCCGCACTTGTTAGGTAAATAACTATTTCCTTTAATTTTTCTTATATTCTGTTCTTTTCCAATCGGTTTCATCCTACTATTTTTTTTTCACTTTTTACCATTTTCAAAGGCTTCAGCCCTGGTCATTCCCACTTGTAAAAAAAAATATTTAGAAAATAAGTTCTTTTAAAATAACTAGTCAAATAAGCACATCGTCAAGTTTGAAAAAAATAGTAACTTATAATATACCTGGAGAGTAATGTGGCACTTTTTGTCCTAAACGTTTCACGTTTCAATTCAATTCTAGCAGAAAGTTCGTAAAAGATAAGTTATATTTTACAACAAATTTAAAAATTCGGTTAATATTTAGCGATTTTTTTTCAAAATCATTTGTTGTAATTTAAAACAAATTTTTCCCAAAGCTGAATAAATAATAATAGGCACCCCATGCAAAGGCTTAAGGGTGAACATAATTGTTTGTATTTTCAACAGTTTTACCGCTGGCTATTTGGCTTAACACCCTCACCCTTTTTTTCCTGTTCGCAAGTTAACTTAACTTGGTTTCATGCTACTTGCAGGCAATTACAATTTTCGTTACAAGTTTTCTATACAGACAAAAATCCTTTCATACATTTTAAATGGTAAAGTTGTGCTGCTTCTGGGGAGTTTTCTGTATAATTGGGGATAAACAGACCTTTTTGAAAAAGGGGTGAATATATTAGGTTTGCGAGGAATTATGCATATTTGGGATTTCAAATTATAATTTTCTTTGTACAGAACTTTTCATTTTACGAGTTCTTTGGTTTTTATTATTACTCACCCAAACTTAAATCCAGAACCATAAGAAAGAAGGCAATTTTATCGGATGGTATGGTATCGGAATAAATGTCTTTTAGGGTGAGTATAAACCAAAAAAAATGTCACTCTTATCGGACTTGATCTTCAGGTTCCTAGGAGGGGGGGGGAAATTTCTCATTATCAGTAATTTTTTTAACTTCGAATTTTAATTCTATAACATATTTTTCTTATAGTTTTTTTAATCTCTAGTGTTATAAATTATCTTATTCTCTTCTGAAAACTCATAAAAATTACAACACAAGGATCGGAGCATCCGTCATCATCAAAAGGCTTAAAGGTACCATACAACACAGGATTAAAACTTACGAATCTTGCAGAAGCATGTGACAGGGTCGGCGTATCTGACATTTCAGCATCCCTTATTACAAACGCTGTTTTAAAAGATTTGGGATTAATAACTAAAGAGGCCACTATTAAAATTATAGACAGATCTAAAATTAGAAGGGAACGCAAGAAATGTAGGACGGGTCTTAAAAAAGAGGGAGATGACGAGCTTTCTTCAACTTTTGGAATTTACTTTGACGGGAGAAAAGACAGAACCTTAGTTTTTGAAAAAAAAGAGTCAAGACACGTATCTCCAGAGAACGGTAATGCGAAGTCCATTAAAGACAGCATCACAAAATTCCTAAAAGACTCATTAGGTGATGATTTGAGTACTATAGAGGTTATCGGTTGTGATGGGACCGTTGTCAATACTGGTTTAAAGAATGGTGTTATTAGAAAATAGAACTCTCACTTGGGAAGCCAGTCATATGTTTGTTACACGCTAACGTTACACGCTAACTTACTACCGCTCCGCCATTTAGTGCAACAGTTAGACGAAAAAACAAATGATACTCGTGGCTTTCCAGGTACTATCGGAAAACTTCTTGATCGATGTGAGCAAATGGCAGTTGTTGACTTTGAGAAAATAGATGCTGAATTTCCTGTTGTAAATATAGATGAACTAAGCACGGATAAAAAGTACCTTTATGAAATGTGCTTAGGAATCAAAAGCGGCCTGATTTGCGTTTGTATATTTGTACTAAAGACCCGTCAAGTCAATTGAAAATTTTGGCGGAGTATATTGTCAAGGTGTATGCGACTACTTGGTTTAAGATTAAGTTTCAATCGTCCTGCAAATACGGAGCAAAACATCTATTTCATATGATAAAATCGTCTCGGTACTTACCAAGTGAAATAAAAAAGATAGTGGAACTAGTTATTCAACGAAACGGCTATTTTGCTCACCCTGAGAATGCACTAGTCGCCATGTTATCTGATGATCGAAAGCACATCCGGGAGTTATCTTTACGTCGCATATTAAAGTGCCGATCAGAGAATAGAGACGAAAGTGTTCGCGAATTTAAAGTACCACCTATTCATTTTGATGCCCAAAATTATTTTGACTTGGTAGACTGGCAGTCAGTTGAAATAACAGAGCCTCCTATAATCAAAATCGTAAGTGATGATGAACTTTCAGAAATGATTTTATAAGTTCCTGATGCGATTGATATACTTAAATGTCCCTACCATACGCAAACGGTTGAACGGCATATAAAAATGGTTACCGAAGCTTCTTCGTTAGTGTGTGGCACAACATCACGTGATAGATTGATAAGAGCTAGAATATCATCGAGACAGAAATTGCCAAAAGTTGAAACCCAAAAACATTTGTGTGAGTAACTTAGAAATACGTATTTAAGGTACCTTTACGTTTAGTTTTGAAGATAAATCGGGAGGGTGGGAATGGGTGGAACCCGATTTGCAGCCACCTTCCCGTGGTGAGTTCTGGGTTGTTCTTCTGCGAAGAAAACCAAGCGAAGAGCTGTAACTAGTAAAATAAACAAAATTATTTGGTTATTTATACATTTTTTATTTTAGGTAAATTTTCGGCGTCATCTTGGAAACTGAAGACGTCACATTTAGGAACCCAGATTTTGCCATTTCATTAACCACATGAAAAGACACCAATCGAGCACACAGGTCAAAAGAAAAATTAGAGTTAATTTTTTCTTGTATAAAATCGCTCCACCCTAATCCACATGCATGCGTGATACACATATAACTATGAGATACTATACCCAGACAGCACAAATTGTCCATCGGACAAGCATTTTTTGTCCAAAATCGCCCGCATTGTCCATGGACCATTTATGTACATCTATTGGACAAAGGTTTTTCCTGATACAGTGGATGACAAAGGACCAAAGGACTTAAAACCTTGATCCATAAAGAACTGCTTTTTTTCAGTTAGTTTTTGGATATCCAATGGATAACGATGTTTCTTGGTCCATCGGACCAAAAATAAACTATATCCGGTGGACGTCCAATTTGTGTCCTGCAAAAGTGATGTACTTTATACATTGACTAAACATTGAATATTTATCAAAAAATCTATGTCAATCGAGCTTGAACTGTTTTGGATATCCAATTAATCATGTTTTTTCTTATTCATTACCAACAATAAGATTTCTCTCGTATCTAGCCATATCATTTATATATTATAGACAAGTATTTTTTATTACTTTAGACTAATTGGTATTTTAGTATTTTAATACCCATCCTTTGCTAGGAACTCCATCCTCGGGGATCGACAATCAGATTTATGATGTTGGAGTAGTTTTGACAAAACTGTCCAATGGATATCCATTGGAACCAATGTATCCAGTATACTAAGAAAATTAGACCAACGGATATACATTGCAATTATTAATTTTAACCAACAGTGAACCATAAAGATACTTTTTGGATAGCCAATGGATAACTTTTGGACAGAATTTCGTTCCACTGGATAACCATTGGATTTAGTATAGTGGTACAATATAGTCAAAATATTGAAACTTTTGGACTTTTTTGGGATGTCCAAGAGCCTTCCAATGTTTTGACAATTGTATTATCTAATGGATATGCCTTGGACAAAATTTTTTACAGATTTGGTTTTACAATGGACTGCTGCATTGTTCAGAAAACTCTCTCCACTGGACATCCTTGGGACAGAGTTGTGTTGTCTGGGTAATAGCCCAAGGATCGCAAAATGTGTAACAATAATTACTTTGAAAAATAATGTAAAACTCAGGGTTGGCTCTGAGCAAGGCCAAAGCCAAAAAAACTGCTGCACATGCCTGAAGCGCATGCGCAATTTTGATGTTTTTCTAACCTTAAAATGTTTTTTGTTGTCGCCTAATAAAAAAATTAAATTGAAATCAAAATGGAAAAAGAAACACTTGGACAAAGGAGGAAGCCATGTATTAAGTAATAAAATCCTAAATAAAATAATATATAATAAAAAAAGAGACCATAACCAATAAATTCTCGGGTGGAAAGTTAGTAATTTCTTCTTCTTGTTCTTGAACAATTTCAGCCAGAATCAAGGTCCACGGCAAGATTAATCAATCTAGGGCGTTTATTTCGGCGGATTGACTTGACTTGAGTCAATCCAATCCAAAAAATTTCAGGATTGGATCGAAGTTTTTGATCCCGTAATTCCACGTGTTTATATCGGAGATTTAAGCGAGATTTATGAAGCCAATCCGGTTCTGATCCGGATAGAGCTGTCGAAATAAACGTAGTAGTCATCGCTACTGGAAATACAAAGTCAAGGCCGTTATAAATATATGGTGATACGCATCCGTTTTGTACCACATGATCAATTCAATGAACTTTGAAGGAAATAAAATGACGTTTCAATTGGTTGATATTGATCACGTGGTACACAACCGATTCGTATGCATGTAGATACAGGCTTAGAGCAGGGAATATTGCCGCGCAAATTGCATGCAACTAAACGAATCGTATTACGTATGCATGTGGATACAGGCTTAGAGCAGAGAATATTGCCGCGTATATTGCATGAAACCAAACGAATGGAGGTCGACAGAAATTTAAGCAAAGCTTAAACAACTTAAAATATAAAGGGGGTACAAAATTCGATGGGGGGTTTCGGGTATTTCCAGAGGAGATGAAAAACTGAGCGCTGACCCCCACTTGCGAGGCTTAAGGGAAATTTAAAGGTTAAAACAATTTTACCCCTGGCTATATGTGTCAAGCCATTTTCGAGCTACAAGGCCTTTTTGGAAAGTTTGTAGATTTTTTAAAGCAGCATTCGGCTGTCAAACTGGATTTTATCTGATGCTGTTAGATTTTTCTAATGGAATGCTTTTTTATTCGATTTTTAAAATCAGTTTAAATTTCTCTTTGAAATGATGTTCTTTATGTTCTGTTTTTTGCATTTTCTATTATTTTATAATTTTATATTTCTTTAATAGCTACTTTTAATATTTTTATTATTTTTTATTATTGTAATAAGTGATCGAAACAAGTAAATTAGATAATAATAGAAGAAATAAATGAATAATAAAAAATAAAAATATATAAAACATACAAATATATAAAAAATACAAAAACTAAAACACAAGGTGTGATACATTTTAAAGGAAATTTTAAGCTGACTAAAAAAAAGCCATTTACACTTAACATAAATTTTCACAATTAAAAAAGTTATAGATCCCATCCCAAAATGCAGACATTTCAAAAAACTCCCGTAGCTCAAAAATGACTTGACATATTAAGATGCGGTTTTCCCTTTTAAACTTTTCTTAAAAATTAAGCCTCGCAAGTGGGGGTTAGTTTTTCTCCATCTTCTCTGGAAATAACCTAAGCTCACCCAAACCATCGAATTTTGGACACCCTGTACAAATGTACTAAATGACGCACATAACTAATTCTACTTCTCACACGAATTTCAACCCTTAAGCAATTGACCACATTCTGGGTGGATATGCGCTGGATTGCGTAAAAGTGTGGTCAACCATTTCGTACTGTTCAAAAATCCCCAAAAAGTTACCATTTTGTTACTCTTCATAACCCCGTGCTCAAAAACTTACATTAAATACCGAGTGGGGTGCAAACTTTCTGGTTATAAAAAAAATATATATTAACATATAAGTATGCTGTAAGTATTGATAAATATAAGTACACACATTTTGTAAAAATAGTATAAAATGATTATAATAAAAAGAAAAACAATCAAAAAGAGGAATCTGTGACAATTTAAATAATAATTTAATTACCACACTTGTTACAAACTGTTATATTTTTTTTAAATGTGATTGCACCGAATACAACACTTTCGAGATATCCTGTATTTACTTCTGTCCTAGCGGGGTGCAGCTGGACCCCAAGGAAAAAAACTCACATTAATTTGTTACAATAAATAGCAATTTATTAAAGCTTCTTTATACCAAATTAGGAATATATCTTAGCAACATAGCTGAAAGAAATTTAAGTAAAAAAAATTATAAAATGAAGGAAACATTTTAGTGCCCTAATAAATTAACAGAAAAGATCTGTGGCGTAGAGGCAAAGGGCGAGGGAATAAATCGGAAAAAGTTTTTTCTCGACCAGGATTTGAACCCAGGAGCTCTAGAATACCAGTCTAATGCTCTACCAACTGAGCTACCGAGGACATGGGGTTTTGACTGGCTATTCCGAAATCCTTTCGTCTGATTCATTTGTTAGTAGTGGCCTACTGCGGTTTTAAAAACCTAGGGATGTAATAAAGACAAAGAGGTAAACATTCACATGCTTCTATTTGGGAAACTCAAAGTAATAAAGTCTCAAAATCCAAAATTTATTCAAAATTTGGTAGGTTACACGTGTTTCGCCTACATAGGCATCTACAGACCTGGTATATAAAACGTCACGGTAGAGATTAACATTTAAAAAATATTACAAAAATTCAAAAAAATAAAAAAAAAACATTAAACAAACGAGAGTCGTTCTAAATTTTACAAACAAAAACAAATAATAATAATTCGCGATTATTAGTTGTACGAAATTTCTATTTATTTATCAACCAACGATACACGACATATAGCGTTTTATTGGAGGTGTCAGATGGTGAATTTCCAACTAATAATTTTAGCCAAACATTTACAAAATGAAGGGAAAATTTTAGCGCCCTAATAAATTTACAGAAAATTTTTGTGACGTAGAGGGCAAAGAGTGAAGGAATAAGTCGAAAAAAAGTTTTTCTTCGATGCAGGAGGAAAAACATTTTTTCTACTAGCGTGCGGAAAATGCACTTTTCCGCACTAGTGCGGAAAAGTTAACTTTATGGTACTTTTCCGCACTAAACCAAAAATAAAATAATAAATATATTGCTATATTTTAAAAAATATTCTTTTTTGTGTAAGGTAAACATTTTAGTCACGATAAATAAAGAGTAACATTTTCGAAATTCTTTTATTTAGTTAATTTAATACTTAAGTCAAGCGAGTAGAAAAATAATTGTTCCTAACATGTGCGAAAACCTTTTTTTCCGCACTTAACTGCTTGACAGAACTCCGCTGCGTGTCGTTCCGTCAACGGCAGTTGCGTACGGAAAAATCGATCTTCCGCATTTCTTCGCCCTTTGCCCTCTACGCCACAAATCTTTTCTGTAAAACAATTAACTTAGAAATTCATCTCTGGGTTGCCTCTGCACCCCTCTGTTTATGAAGGATAACTTAGGTTGGCAGCAAAAGTTAAACTTTTTGGGGATTTTTGTAGTGCCAACCAGGGAAACAGTGAAATTTGGTTAGAGAAGGTTGAAAACAGTTTTACGCGAACAAGCTTGGCTGTCCATAATATTGTCCATTTTTTTTACATTGAATTTTTTTCTCCAGATATTTAACAAAAAAACTACGTAACCTCTTTTCCAATAACTTATAACGTATTTTCCATAACTTTGTAAGGGTGCCTAGGGAAAACTAAACATTAGACTTAGCTGAAATTTTGTCAAATGCTTAACAAAAATATCTGAAGAATTTTTCAAAATTTTAAATATTTTTTTTTCGATAAAAAAAAGTCCTGTAATAACAACTTTCTTCCAGGTTTCAAACCCGATTTTCTTTTAAAAAAAATGAAGAATATGAATAATTTTCTTTGGATTACATTATTCCTTTTTATATTTCCCTTCCTCAGCGAATAAAAAAATAGGTTTCTTTTTTTTTAAAGTTTGGGCACTTCGCAAATCTTGCTTCCTAAGCATTTCTATTTCATTAAATTTGAGAGAGAAATGCATAGTTCAAGGACTGCAATTTGCAGAGGGTGTTCATTTTAAAACTTCCCACCAAAGATGCACGTATCTAGAGTCTGATTTTAGGAAAATCCTCGGACATGTCGATTTTTTTATTCAAAAGGGACATATTTTGTCTATACTTAAGTTTTATTTACACGCACCCCTTTCAAGGGGTAAATTTTACCCCTATATTTTGAATAGGGAAAGTGGGTCGAGTAATATCTTGTTTTGAAGGTCTTTCAAATGTCTTTACAATCGCGTGAAAATTTCGAAAATTGATCAATTCGTTTCTGAGATATTTACTTCTACAACAACAACAACAACAAATAGTTCTCTTATTTTTTGAGAAATCCCGGGACACGTCGACATTGTTTTTTTTAAAGATACATGTTATCATTGAATTTTTTTTTCTAAGGTACATTTTTACCAGAAGTGAAATTTACCTTTACAATTTGAGTTTATTTTGAATTAATATCTCAGAAACAAATCTATAGATTTTCAAAATTTTTACACTCTTGTAAAGACATTTAACAGACGTTCAAAACAAGGTATCACTCGATCAACTTTCTTTGTTCAAAATTTAGGGGTAAAGTTTACCCCTCGAAGGAGTGCTACAAAAATTTCAAGATAACCAAAATGTCTGCAGTGTTGCGAAAAGCTATTTCTCTAGATCGTGCCTATGGCCTTTAAATATATATTGTGGCTGACCTCAATCCGTTGAATGATCTAATTTTTTAAGTTTATTTTAAGATAAAACTTTGCTGCGAAATCCCAAAAGGGCGGCTTAAATTATTATATTGTAACAAACAACTAGAGTTTTCCTCTTCATAAACGCCGAAGCTAACGTAAAACAATATTGTTTTCGTAGGAAAACTTTTTGCTAACTCTCCCTTTTAACATGAAAAGTTTTCGAAAAGTTTTTCTCACTTTTAGGTTTAAGATGATAGGCGTGTTCATGATGACAACTCGTAAAATAAACAAGGCTAAGGCACTTGTATACTGTTTATTCCAAGTTTTCCGGACCACATTCAAGATTGGGGCTTGACACTTAAATAGGGGAAAGTGGTCGAATATCGACCACTTAAGAATGTTTTTTAAATAAAATAAAAATCTTTTATACTAGAAATGTTCTACTTGATCCAAACTTTCTATATAATCTTAGCTATATCATAACATCTTTACTAATTGGTGCTAGAAAGCACGGATAGTCCATTATACAATCAATTATTTTATGTTAGAAGGATATGGAAATATTTCGAAAACTGTAGCTTTGAAAGATTTGAACCTTATAACAAAATTTTAGTAGTTGTACTAGTAGCTGCTTTAATTTTAAAGTTATGATTTTTTTAAAATATATTTTAACGTTTTTTCAAATAACTCGGAAACTAAAGCTCCCACGAATTTGGACTTTATGATAAAATTTGTAGTACATATTCATAGAAACTTAAATCTGAAAACCGTATATCGCTACTTGCTTTTGTTCCAAAGTTACAATTTTTTTAAATATTTTATCCCTCTTCTCCCCTCTTCATCCCCCACCACCTTATCCAAAAGTCAATCAGTTCATGGTCAGCTAATAGCGGATTTTTTTCCCAAATTTTGTTAAAATCGATTAAGTCGTTCTTGAGTTATCGTGTATATAGACAGACAACGGAAAACAGACCCACAGACAACTATTTTTTTCGTCGATTAAGGTGTTTTGGAACCTCAGTAACTCATTTTTGATAAAATTAAGAAAAGTCCAAATTTCACGATTCCAATAGTCCCCCCCCCATATTGATATGGTGGACTAAAAAATAAAATAATGTCAAATAAGCCGGCCCGGACATGCCATGTAATTGAAATTACCTGCCGCCGCAACGGTTAATATATTGATAACTATCTGAAGTTTAAATGAATGAATTACTTTTGTTACCGTAAACCGATTTTGATGAAATAAAGCTAATGTCCTGCCCAGGAGTCCAAGTCAAATTGTTTGTTTAACATTTTGACACTTCTATTAAAATCGAAAATTCCGAATTCTGGGACCGGCCGATCGCACAAAAGTCATTCGAACGACGCACGGTCGTTGAATGTCCAGAAAATGCGGACATAAATGGAAAAATTAAAAAAATCAAAATTTGTGTGTGTCTGTTTATTAAAACTAAATATTTTGTACGATTAAATTACAATATGGAAGTTTTTTTTAATGTCCGCGTTTTTACAAAAATCGACCACTGTGCGAGTCCTACTCTAAAAGACGGTCAAGTTTGCCGTAGCATGCGCATTAGCGAGTAAAATATCGATCGGTCGTTCGTCCAATAGCGTGCTCTGAAATAATACAAGTGACGTTTTTCACACGAGCTTTCCTACAACTTCCAACTACTGGGTCTAGTCGAGAGAACGGCTTCACTCAAAAATTGATGTTCGAACCGGCTCTGCGCGGTACACTGGGTACCGAGTCTGGAAGTCATAGGAAGTGATCATTCGCCTGAGAGAAGAAAAGTAGTTTCAACCAAGAAACGGGCTTAAAAGCAGTGACGAGACGATCGAATAATCACCAAACTGTTATGGGCACGCGCAGAACAACAATTTTTGAGCAAAGCGGTTCTCTCGACTGAAAAAGGGGAAAATTTTGGATTTTCTTTTAATTTTGTTTGAAATACTTTGAGGTACGTAATTTATTTTTTTAATTTTTTTTTTATATAAGTAAGCATTAAAAGTGCAAAAAACGTCCGCCTTTACGCCAGATGATAGTATATAACGAAAAAGGTCAAAATTCTAAATATTCACTAGATGTTCAATTGATATGATTGATAGGTCACAATTTTAAATATCCATCCATCGATCATAAACAAACAGAAACGCACCTCCAATGGATATGCACTGAGGTATAGGCAAATAATGTCAATAATCTAAATGTCCTAAAAAAATTTGAAAATTCTAAATATCCATTGGATGTTCAATTAATATGCTTTTCATGAACATACTTGCATCAACATAGAGTGACGGGTACAGAGGGCCTTTGTAGCTGACCTAAACCACATTTTCTTAAAATAATTGATAAAAACACTAAAAAGATATAAATTTTTAGTTTACGTTTCAAGAAAATTTGTTTTGCTTCCGTAAACCGATTTTTCTGAAATAAAGCCTGCCCGGAATTCAAAGAATCCAGTATAGTGAAACTCCCATTTAAATCCGTTCAGTAGTTCTTGCTTGATGCTGGAATAAACAAACAGACAAACAAATAGAGAGAGATATAATTAAGAAATTTATTTTACATATAAATTTATTTTATTTTTGAAACAAGGAAAACTCTAGGAAAACTGTTTTGATTCGGTCAATAGAAATACTTAAATCCATACTCCAGCAAAGTTTCGACGCAATCCGTTTTCTTATATTTTTATTTTAACAAGGAAAAAATAGGGCCAAAATTGAATAGCCTCGTTCCTGTAAAAAACTTGTAATGCAAAGCTCCATCACTGAGTTAAAAACAACCTAAAAGTTATAAAATTCCCCAAAATCGTAAAAGTCATAAAAACCAAGTTTATTAAATAAATTTTCTTGTGAAGAACATCAACTTTTCTTACGGTAACATTTAATTATTTTAAGCTCCACCGAAACCTTGACTCACTGAAAAGCAAGCAAATTTATTTTGGCTATTATCACGGGATTACAGAGACTTCTAAATTTCCGTTTTAATTCTTACCTTTTCTGTAAAAAATTTATAGTTATTTCACTCGTAGAATAGTTATTTACCTAAAAAGTGTGGAAAGTGATACTTTACCGCACGCGGCGGCAGGTGAACGAACGAAGCGAAGCGAGTTCAGTCAAGCCGTCAAGGGAAGGGCGGTAAAGACACCTTACGCATGTGTTATTAGATTATTGACATTATTTGCCTATACCTCAGTGCATATCAATTGGAGGTGCGTTTCTGTGTGTGATGATGGATGGATGGATATTTAAAATTGTGACCTATCAATCATATCAATTGAACATCTAGTGAATATTTAGAATTTTGACCTTTTTCGTTATATACTATCATCTGGCGTAAAGGCGGACGTTTTTTGCACTTTTAATGCTTACTTACATAAAAAAAATTAAAAAAATTAATTACGTACCTCAAAGTGTTCCAAACAAAATTAAAAGAAAATCCAAAATTTTCCCCTTTTTCAGTCGAGAGAACCGCTTTGCTCAAAAATTGTTGTTCTGCGCGTGTCCATAATAGTTTGGTGATTATTCGATCGTCTCGTCACTGCTTTTAAGCCCGTTTCTTGGTTGAAACTACTTTTCTTCTCTCAGGCGAATGATCACTTCCTATGACTTCCAGACTCGGTACCCAGTGTACCGCGCAGAGCCGCTTCGAACAACAATTTTTGAGTGAAGCCGTTCTCTCGACTAGACCCAGTAGTTGGAAGTTGTAGGAAAGCTCGTGTGAAAAACGTCACTTGTATTATTTCAGAGCACGCTATTGGACGAACGACCGATCGATATTTTACTCGCTAATACGCATGCTACGGCAAACTTGACCATCTTTTAGAGTAGGACTCGCACAGTGGTCGATTTTTGTAAAAACGCGGACATTAAAAAAAACTTCCACGTTGTAATTTAATCGTACAAAATATTTAGTTTTAATAAACAGACACACACACATTTTGATTTTTTTAATTTTTCCATTTATGTCCGCGTTTTCTGGACATTCGACGACCGTGCGTCGTTCGAATGACTTTTGTGCGATCGGCCGGTCCCAGAATACGGAATTTTCGATTTTAATAGAAGTGGTCACTTCTCAGGGTATGATCGTTCTATTACGCCCAGAATCGAGCCCCAGGAGTCAAAATGTTAAACAAACAATTTGACTTGCATACCTTAGTATGCGATAAAGTACAATTTTCCACACCCAAAAGAGAGTTGTAAAGTGTACTTTACCGCACGCGAGTAGGCAAAAAATATTGTTCCTAATACGTGCGCAAAGTAGTTTTTTCGCACTCAAAGCTTATCCGAAAACCGCTTCGCGTCATTCGTCTAACCAATTTCGCGTGCGGGAAAACATAACTTTATGGTAAAAATATTGCTGGTATATTTTAAATGCTTAGAAAAAAAAATTATGTATTCCATACGTTGCTAAAGCATGGAAATAATTAATGGAGTCCTTTTCATGTTGTTTAATGCTTTTAATTGCACAAAAAGGGACGCCTTAAATCTGTCGTACACGTTTAAAGCTCGACTCTTGAGAAAGTCCTGTAGGGCTTTTTGACCTGGATTTTCCCCTTACTCTCTCTCTTACTATATTTTTGTCAGTTTTTATATGCTTACTCACCCTAATAAGCTGGCATAGACCCATATTTTACCGGGTTTCACGTGGAATAAATACGGCGCGTTTATTTTTTAGGATCAAATTATTTTTTAATATTTTTTACTTAACAGCAAGAAAAATGTTTCAATATTTTACTTTAATAAGTATTTGCGTTACTTAATAAATAAAAACGCTTCTATTTTACACTCGGCGATGAGTAGCTAAAGCTAAAATAAAAATATCATTAGAATAGGAAGGTCAATTTTTAATTTTTTTACAAACTACAAAAAAGACCAAAGTAATAGTAAAGCCATGATGACCCTTAAAAGCTATTTATGTATATAGGTCATAAAGGAGGAGTTTAACGCCCGTGGTGTGCAAATAAAAACACGAGCCGCCAGGCGAGAGTTTTTACAAGCTGTGGGTGTTAAACGCATTTCATGACTGATATACATAAAATGTTTCATTCACAACCGCATGATTTTTGGAAAAAAAATATTTTAAAATATATATATAACCTAATCGTAAAAGAAGACGCCTTACTTGCATACTTTAACGAAAAAGTGAAGCAACACAAGCCGTCTTCCCTATGGAGTTATTATAGTTAGTTATTATTATTATAGTTATTATTTTTTTACTATAGGTAATTTTAATTTTTCGTCTACAAATTCAAGACAAGAGTATTACAAAAAACTATAGAATGACTGCTGTTCATATATAATTAAAAAAGTCCCTAAATTTAACACATGCGGGCCCTAAAATAAGTTTTAACACCAGCGATCGGTAAAGTACTATTTAACGCCCACGGGCGTTAACGTGCTTTGTTACGCCCTAGAATACGGGCGTTAAAGTGTTCTTTAACGCCTGGTTGTGCATAGAATAATTTTCTTAAATACCTGTTAAAATATTTTTAGATTTGCTAAAATACACTTTAGTAGGACTTAGGAGGATTTAGTTAAATATCTGTTAAATTATTATTAGATGTGCTAAAATACTCTTATAGTAGGACAAGTTTTTTGGTAAATTTAAGGACTGTAAATACCACCTTATATTTTACACACTTTACACTTTGAAAAATTACAATTTTTGCTGTTTTATGGATAAAAATTTCAAAATAAAATCATATGCGCGACACCACTCAAGGTGACAGACAGATGACATAACAGAAATTTTTAGTAAACATTTGTCTTAAATTATGTCCATAATTCTCTAAATATTTTTGCACATCCCTAGAATATCTCTGCATCTACCTCTAAAATTCTGCACTCTCTCTCTAAATATTCTACATTTTAACAGAGAAAAAAATGGTTTTTGGCAGTACTTTTTTTGAACGCCTAAAAAACAGTGAAAACTTGGAAAATTTGAGTGTTTTATTCTAGAAATCGAAACTTTGGAAAGAAAGCTTTAAAATGTGAGCAATATCATGGCATAAAAATGTGAAAAACATAGTAAAAAATTGCTTCCTCAAAAAGCCTTAAATTGCCATCATGGCTTGACCATAACTCATGTAAAAATGTTTTTGGATTGACCAGTGGTTGTGGTTATTGAAAGACAACCACAACGGCTGTGAAAAATGCCAAAATTTAAGTTGCCTAAAAATTCTTTAATAAATGTAACAAGGCTTCAAAGGAAATTAATTTTAGAACACGACAACGAAAATATGTTTTATTTGAATTTGTATAAAGAAAGTACTTTGGTGAGTAGATTTACTTTATTTTCGTAAAAATATTTTCTTCTGTCAGTTATAGTTTTCTGATTTGAATTATGATTAAAATATCCTACTAAGTAAAACATTTAACTTTTTTATGTTTTAATATGTAAAGAATAATAATCAAATAATTGGATTTAATTAATTAAATTTGTAGATCGTGTGGGTTAATAGTATTTAAATAACAACGTTGGAAATAAAGTAGTTTATTGTGTTTGCGGCTGCAAAAAAAAACACTAAAGCATATTTTTTATTTACATTTTTGACGTAATCACGACCAAACAAAGTTAACAATTAATGGAAGATGCGTGTGCAAAGATGACATTTCCGTGTGCAAAGATTACAAAATTTACAAAGTGTACAATATGTGCAAAGTGCCACTTTTAGAGCGACTTCTGTATGTAAAACTTCATTTTCTACAGTAGCCGTACAAAAAATAATAAAAATAAATTATGTGCTCACCGCTTACGCTCGCTACTGTGGGCGCTGGACTGGACGCGCGTGATCACGCTGAACATAAATTATTAAAAAGAGAATTATTGTCTAATTTTTAAACTATATATTTTTTAATTAATTTTTTATTGTAGAACATGCTTAATCAAATTTCGAAAAAATTAAGAAAAAAACTAAGTTTTTTGTCGTTCTGGGAGCCTTCCGTAATATTTTTTTTCAGAAAATTGCTTTTGTAAAAGAAGTTTTTTTGTTACAATTTATTGTGCAAAGCCGTATGAGGCGCACTTTTTTCTAATCTGGCCAAATTCTGAAAAATTGTGAAAAAATTAAGTTTTGACTTTAGAAGATATTTTTTGTTGTTGCAATTTATTTTACAAAGGCGCATGTGGCGCACTAACCCGGTCAAATTCTGAAAAAATATGAAAGTCTGCCGCATCATTTTTTCAACAAATTTTGATTTTAAAAGATGTTTTTTGTTCTTACAATTTATTGTGCAAAGGCGCATGTGGCGCACTTTATTCTAACCCGGTCAAATTTTTAGAAAATATAAAAAAATTAAGTATATAGCCATTTTTTTTGTAAAAGATGTTGTTTGTTAGAATAAAGTACGCCACATGCGCCTTTGCACAAAAAATTGCAACAACAAAAAACACCTTTTAAAATCAAAACTTATTGAATAAATATTGCGGAAGACTTCCAAAACGACAAAAAACTTAATTTTTTCACATTTTTTCGGAATTTGACCGGGTTAGAATAAAGTGCGTCACACGCACCTTCCACAATAATTGCAACAAAAATTGCTGTTCTTCTCTTGCATTCTTTTCATTATGGTCTTTTACTATAAAAAAGTAAAATTTATTGTATGACTTCTTCCATCATAAGTAATTAGGTCGAACGTGTTTTAATTACGATCTTCAAAATCTCAGTAGATTCCTGAGCACAATGGGCCCACTTAAAGCCGCAGTGCATGGTTAACCATTCGTAAGAGCGCTAAACACCAGTTTTGAATACATTCAAATTATAGGTATAGATATGGCCTACAGTCAATAGCTCAAGTAATCAAGCTATCTTTTTCTGCTGAGGCAAATAATAAATATGCAAGTATAGTATTTTTATTTAAATAAGATCTAAAATAGTAGTAATAGTATTTAAATATTTACGCCTATGGGGGGTACTAAATATTAAAACCAATTTTCAAAAAACACTTACCAATACAGAAAAAACATAAGGTTATTGATTATTATGTATTGTTATTGCGAAAAACCACTGCAAAACTGCTTTTTTTCTCAAAATATACCATATTTTAGGAAAAAATGCCCTAAAACTAATTTTTTTACAGGTTTCAAAATGGCAAATGGTGAATACGCCATAAATTTGGCATATAATAGCTTCATTATCTTTGTTTGAGGTTATAAAGTTGGTGATTTTTTAGATCATATCTGAGGGGTGGTTTAAATTTATAGCTCCCAGAGAGGATTATTTTGTGGCAATTGGTAATAAGTTCGTTTCTAAATTCCCTAAGTAACCGTTTTTACAAGGATTAATTTACCTTATTTAATATCCCAAGTTGTTCGTTAACTAATAAAACACCTCCAATTTTGTCCAGAAAAACGCCGTATTTTAAATCCGTTTTCAGCACAAAAAATATATTTATAAGGCACTACGAGGCAAAACAAACATAAGTCAAGGTCACTGATTATGCACGAAAACTGTTTCCAATGAACAAAATCCAATTAATTTATTTGCAAACTGAAATTAAAACATTGAGGTTATCTAAAAGCTCAGTCAAGAAAACTTTCCTTACTCAAAGCCCACTCATTTTAAAAATGTAGCTTTCATCAGTAGAGGTTGGTGCAAGCCAAGGTAAAAGTAGAGGTAAGAGATTCGAACTTGCTGTTTGAGATTTGAACGCAGCTAATACTTTGAAACTGACATTTCGACAGTGACAGAAATATAAAAAAAAACTTGTATTTAGGTTTTTTAATACATTTCATAAATAAGAACTGTGCAACATCTTTTAAATAAATACAAAAATAATCTACTCCTTATTTTATGATTACCCATCTAAATCCTTGTGTGACATCAAGTATTAACTGGAGAAATTAAGTAACAAGGGTAAGTTTTAATTAGAGTGACATAAAACCTTCATTTTAATTTGTTCTACAGAGTGTTTACTATTTAAACCCCGACTGGGTTTACAATTTTTGTTTTTTTTTCTTATAAATTGAAACTTTCTTTTTAAATCCAATGTCTTAAGATAAATACACTGTCCAACAATTTTTTTTTTGTTTCCTTCAACTTATAAGTTAATTTCTACCAATTTTGAATTGTGAAAAACGAATATGACAAAGAAAATTTTTTATTATCTCTAGTTTCTGTGATAAAAAATAATGAGTTTTTCATTTAATAAGGATTATGAGGTAACGAAAAATATTAATTATGTATGCTAACAATATTAAAAGATGTATTTTTAATGACAGTTACACACTATAAATGATAAAAGAATACTCACCGGTGGTTGAATATATGAAGAATTAATTGGGGGCTTCATGAGATCGCTGTCTTTTGGCTTTCCTCTTGTAAGTAATTTCTGGATCCCTATACATAAACCAGCAGTAATCCGCGAGCATTGCTTTATTCCAGCGGCCCTGATATCTCCGTTCCATGAGAGAAATATCCTGGTGGAATCTTTTCCCATGCTCGTCACTGACAGCTCCACAACTGGGTGGGAAAAAATCAAGATGGGAGTGGAGAAAATGTATTTTTAGTGACATATTACATACTAGTTGATGTAATTTTACCAATTGAGTTTAATTTTCCTCCCTTTTGTTTCCTAAAAATCCATGCATAACTCCCTTAAGAGCTTCCCAAGCTTCCTTTTCTTTTCCTTTCAGAACTAGGTCGAAAGCAGGATCCTTTACGAGTTCACGTATTTTTGACCCAACGAAGATGCCTTCCTTGACTTTTGCAACACTTAGTTTGGGAAATTTTTCTCTCAAATATTTAAAAGCCTGACCATCTTGGTTTAAGCCTTTGTCAAAATTCTTCATTAAACCGAGCTTGATATGTAGGGGTGGAAGAAGAACATCCTTTGGATTCACGAGAGGCTCGGCAACGACACTTTTCTCACTAGGTTTAAGATTCCGTGGATATAGTGATTTTCTATCTCTAGTTGTTAGTTAGAGTTGAGGAGGGTTGCCATATTTGCATAAGTCTCCTTCATATGAACTGTGTGACCAACAGGAACAGAAGGAAGACGTTTGCCATTATGAAGCAATACAGCTTTTAAACTAAGCTTGGAAGAGTCTATGAATATCCTCCATTCAGTTGGATTAAGCTCCATTTTCAAACTTTTCATCAGACCATTAATATCACAGCAAAAAAACAAGATTATTCTCATTTTTTAAAAAAGGTAACAGATTCCGCTGACGCTGTCTGTACTTAGAGACCCTGACATCTAGCTGAGGAAGATTCCATTGCTGTAACCTTGATCCTAGAAGTTCTGACTTCTCCTGTGACAAGTCAAGATCTCGAATGAGATCATTTAACTTAGACTGGCTTAATCTGTGTGGCTGATCATCTTTTTCTTCAAAATCAGGGTCGTGTGATATTGAAGGCATATTTAATTCCTCATCTTGTCTCACATTGTCTTCACTCTCTACTTCCAATTCATAGTTTTGAGGTGGAGTAGGAATTGGTAAACTGTCTGAATGTGGTATAGGTCGAATAGCAGATGGGAGATTCGGATATTGAACTGTTTCTCTTTTTTTCATTGACAATCCTGCATTGATAGGCGGAGTCAAGTCAAAATAAAACCATGGGAACCCCAAAAGCCATCGATCGTTTTTTATTTTTGAGCCATTCTCGTAATAGAATTGAACACGAGTTGCAACATATATGTGGAGCCCATGACTTATTCTGGTCTCCTACCTTCATTCCAATATAATGTTGGTAAGCAGTCTTCACAAGAGGCGTCAAATTGCGTTTCTGTGAAGAAAACGTTATTTCTCCCCAAATATAACAAAAATTGTTAACTGAATTTACACATTTACGAGGCACGTTAATACAATAAGTGTTACTTTAAAAACACTCCAAAACAACAAATTTTGCACTAAACAAAACAGAAATATTCTATGTAAAATGTAAACCTTAGATTTACAGCATAAACACTATATTCAGTTTGCGATGATATATTGTGTCTCCGTGTATCTAGTTTTATAATAATACCATACACACTACATTAACTGTGCGTTCGATTAGAAATATGAAACTGAACTGTAAGAGATCGGTCGCCCTGCATAAAAAGACGCGCAAATACGCAATTATTTCGGAAAGGAGGGAGTCCCCGCTTATATATATCGAGAATAGTAGGGCTGTATTGCAAATATCGATAGCTAAATTAAAACTATCGATAGGTCTGTAGTTTTATCTCTATCGATATTATCGATAGTCAATTTCGATGGTGGCGTACCACTATTTCTAACTCCCTACCCTATCCAGTTCTCTGTCCTTTCTATTATTTTCTCTTTCGATGCTTTTAGAGGATATAAAATTTAAAATATCACGTTATCTCCAAAACTAGAGCTAATCTTTAATTTTTATTAAAATTCTTCTTATAAGTCAAACTATGTCCAAAACTCAAGAAGGGTTGGTTCAAAATGCTTAAAATCAAAAATTTTACTTAAACTTAGGACCGTTTTAAAATAGACCAAACCCTTTTAGTAAATCCCACCGTTACTTATTTTATTAACAAACGTTATACCTAGGCATTCACAAGTTAGTTTTTTAATACGAAGGAATTCCTAGCTCATATACCACACTAAAACAAACCCTTTCTTGAAATAAATGAAGGCTGCACCTTGTGTATATCTTTACACTTTATTTTCTTGTAAAATGTTTAGAACAGTTTAACCCAGTATTTAAAGTATCACACTTCCCGTTTTCCGTTTATAGCTGCACTTTTACCTAGTTTCCTTAGTCTAGAAAGTCTTAGAGCTAAAGTACACACAGATACGATAAGAACAAATATCGATAGACAATTCTTACAAAAACTCGATGCACTACTAAAACTGCCGAAACTTTGTTAGTTATGCAAGTTTTTATTTACCAAAATATTTTCAAAGTAAACATCAATGGAAATAAAACTAGTCTTACTATAAATAAATAACATTTAGGCAACAATTAAATGAAAATTTTAGTTGAATTTTGTATACTTACAATGTGTAACCTAAAAAAATTGACGGAAATTTTTTTTGGGGTTAGAACAGACCACTTATTTCGGTAGGTTAGCTCGTATAACCAAAATAAAGCCTATTTTTTATTTTATTAAACAAAGGGGACTAAATTTTGGGTTTTATTGATAAAAATAAAGCGTCTATCAAGGAAAATGTAAAAAACTTTTTAAATTAAATAAATTTTCCTATAAAAAAATACTACACATTTTTTGTTTAGTTTATCTTCCTAAAACAAGTTAATTTCTTACCCTAAATAGTTGTTAAAATAACAAACTAACTATAAATTGATATATGAATCGTTAAATTATGTGCATATAATCTAGTAGTCTAGCCTAAACCCCTTTTTGTCTAACTTTTATTGGACAATGGTCTAACTAAACTTAAGAACCAAATCAAGTAGGGTATTTAATTATTATATTAGGGTTTGTTGAACAATATTATTGTTACATCCTTAAGTTTTTAGTAGATAGTAGTGTTGAAATTCCTCAAGTTTCTTCAAAGTTTTTTAATAAAAAGCAAAAGAAAATTCAAGATCAAAGTGTATGTAAAAATTTAAAGGCATAATATTACCCGTTGTCGACATTTTGTTAAACCCGGTTCCCACCTTCCACTTTTTCGTGCTTGCTTGCGCGCGCGTCAAATGACTGTCATAACATTTCATATTGACATTATGTGACGCGTGAGTGAGCACTCACGAAAAAGTCGTAGGTGGGAACCGGATGTAACGTTTTTTTTATTTTCATATTATTCAACACCTGCTTAACTAAAAAGCCAGTTAACTCTTTTTCGATTTAGTATCCTTTAGCCTACCATAGCGGCCATATTGACACCCAAGTGACAGAAAATCCATGTTTTACCTGACAATTTGGTTATAAAAATGGCGGCAATCTTTGGCTAAAGGGCACTGAAGAGATAAGAGTTAACTGGCTTTTTAGTTGAGAACGGTGTTGATTATCTTAACTATGTTCTTATACAGATTGTTTCACGATTATGGAGACAGAGGCCTTTTAGGGTATTTAGAGTTTAATTAAGAAAAAGTGCTTGGACATGTCGATTTTTTATTCAAGCGGCTAGAGGGACACTTTTGGGCAATATTGAGATTTTCATAGAACACGCCCTTTTTGAGGACTCAGTTTAATCTCCAGAAATTAAGTCAGTAAAGGCATTTAAAACACCTTCACTTGACCCACTTTGTCTATTTAAATTCTGGGGCTAAAGCATATCTCTAAAAAGAGATGTATCAGGCAAAAATTCTGGTAGTGCCAAAAAGTATTCGATGAAGTCCTACTCCCCTAAAATGCCTCAGTTTCGATGTTCGTGAAACAGTCAGTGTATTATGGTCGTTTAATTAATTATCTCTTATCCTAGATTCACAACTGATATTTTTTTAATACGAATTGTTAACTTCTCATTAAAATATAGAATACCTTTTAAAGAATTTTAGTTTTTTTAGATAATACCATTTTTATTTCTTGATTGAATTTAATAACTGATATCTCCTATAATATTTTCGTTTAAAAAGTATTTACCATCTTTGGCCCAAAAAGTATTGCATGCTGGGATATATTTCAAAAAAGGAATTTTACCGCTTCCACCCAGAATTTTCATTTCTTTACTTACACGAGCTAACTTGGACAAACTACGGTAGGATTTCTTTTCTGGAGAAATTTTCCCGGAGATACCTTTTCCATAAAATTTTCTTGCATATTTTGAACATTTATGGGAGAGCGGGGTACAAGGGCGTAGATACGATTTTTCCTTGGGGGAGACAGTATAAAAAAAATCAACTTCACTCGTATACAAAAACTGGGTTGGCATCTGGTTTTGAACCTATATTTGTTGCTAAAATCATGTCATAAAAGCGTGGGCGAAAATTTTGTAAAAATATAGTAATAACGCATTTTTTTACACGTAAATGCCGTTGATATATTTTGCCTAAGATTAAACTAAAATTGTAGCAATCATTGTGTTTTCCACCCGACATTTATCCACTTTGATTGACGTCAACTGTCAACGAGAATTTTAGTCTGACGTTTATTTTTTTGTTTCTCCCTAGATTTTTGGCCACACTGATCATATAGGACAGGGCCTCATTCAGAAAATTTTCGATTTAGAAAGTTTTTGAACCATTTTTTTGCCATTTTATTATTGTTATCGTAAGACAATTGATCATAGTGTACTAGATATGGCCAAGGCCGCACGTGTTGATTCAATATATAAACGTAAATAGTGCGAACTCTACACATCATAGAACGGACTGGTTATGAAATCTTAAATCAATGAAATAATATGGTAATGTTAGGCATTTCCTGGAGGGAAGAAAACGCCTAAGATTTCACCCAAAATTGGTATACGTGGATTTGTGGGGCAAGGAATACGAATTTTGGATCAGATTTAAAAAAATCAATATGGCGGATTCAAGATGGACGATTCTTGGTCATGTTTTGCTAAACAATTTTAACTGACTTATACCCATCCGATTGTCTTCAAATTTGGTATGCGTTTATAGTTCCGGTGACAGTACAATAATATGGTTTTATCAGGGTGCCCACCTATCCCTAATCCGATTTCAACCAAAATTGGTGTACGGGGATTTCTGGGGATAAAGTATACGAATTTTTGATCAGATTTTGAAAATTAAATATGGCGAATTCAACATGGACGATTTTTGCTCATGTTTTGCAAACCAATTTTAACTGACTTATACACATATGATTGTCTTTAAATTTGGTATGCGTTTATAGTTCCGATGACAATAAAATAATATGGTATTATTAGGTATCTACCTCTCCTAAAGAGGAAAGTGGAGGGGGAAAAAGATTTAGTTTGTTCGATTTCAATCAAAATTCCGTACAGGGGTTTTTAGGGAAGAGAATTATGAGTTTTTTATCAGATTTGAAAATTAAAATATGACGGATTCAAAATGGACGATTTAGGGTACAAATGTAAAAATTAAAAAGTAATTTTATATAAAAAAAGGCTTTTCAAATACAAACTTTTATAAAATATAAAGTTCACTAAAAAGTAGAAAATAATTTTTAGCATTCTGATATTATAATAATAAAAGCGATAGCCGTAAATTAGGTGGAGTTGGGTTGAATTTACGTACCCTTGCATTGCATAAATTTTTCGAGTCAATATGGCCAAACTTTGTATAATGCGCTCATCACTTTTATTATTATGATAGTGAACTTTAAATTTTTGTATAAAAGCTTGGATTTGAAATTCTTTTTTATATAAAATTATTTTTTAATTTTTAGATTTGTACTCCAAATCGTCCATTTTAAACCCGCTATATTAATATTTTAAAATTTGATCAAAAATTCATAATCCCCTTCTCTAAGAACCTCTGTATGCCAATTTTAATTAAAATCGAACAAACTAAATATTTTTCTCCCTCCACTTCCCTCGTTAGGGGGAGGCGGGTACTTGTACTAATTATTGTATTTTCACCGGAACTATAAACGCATACCAAATTTGAAGACAATCGGATGCGTATAAATCAGTTAAAATTGGTTAGCAAAACATAAACAAAAATCGTTTATCTTGAATCCGCCATATTGAATTTTCAAAATCTGACTAAAAATTCGTATTTATTATCCCCAAAAAACCCCGTATACCAATTTTGTTTAAAATCGGACAAACTTAGGTGTTTTCCCCCCTCCACTCCTCTCGTAGGGGGGGAGGGGGAGCCTAAAATACCAAGTTATTATATTGTTACCGGAGTTTTAAACGCATACTAAATTTAAAGATAGTCAGATGTGTATATTTTTGAATTTTCAAAATCTGATCAAAAAATTCATATTTCTTATCCCCAAAATCCTTCGTATATCAATTTTGGTTGACATCGTAGGGAAGAGGGGGTGCCTAATAATACCAAGTTACCGGAACTTTAACCGCATACCAAATTTGATGACAGGCGGCTGTGTATAAGTCAGTTAAAATTGGTTAGTAAAACACGACTAAAAATCGTTCCTCTTGAATCCGCCATATTGAATTTTCAAAATCTGATCAAAAATTCGTATTCCTTATCCCTAAAAACCTTCGTATACCAATTTTGGTTGACATTCCTAGGGGGCGAGGGAGGTGCCTAATAATACTATATAATTGTATGGTTACCGGAACAATAAAAGCATACCAAATTTAAAGATAATGCGATGTGTATAATCAGTTAAAATTGGTTAGCAAGACATGACCAAAAATCGTCAATCTTGAATCCACTATATTGAATTTTCAAAATATGATCAAAAATTGGTATTGCTTATTTCCAAAAACCCCCATATACTTGGCCGTTTTCCCCTTCCAGAGGGAGTGCCTAATAATGCCATATTATTGTATTGTCACCGGAACTATAATCGCATATCACATTTGAATTCAATCGGACATCTAGAGGTTAGTCAAAATTGAGTTGCAAGATTTGATCCGAACATATAAACATACATACATTGAGGTGAAGTTAAATAAAAGCTTGTAATAAAAAATACGCAAAATTTAAAGTCAGTCCAGCATTTTTAAACGTCTAAATTGAATTAATTATTTTTTGGGTAACTTTGCTCACCAGTCTGGGTCTCTCTTAGGCATATTGGGTCTGCATTGCGTTTTCTTTGTTATGTTCGGTGTTTAATTAAAAACGAATATCATTGCCGCCTTAACAGGCATATTACATAATAAAATGTTTTCTCTCTTTCACTCTGGTGCATTTGATTGATATGAAAGCGTAATATAAGGGGTTATTCGGAGTGATTTAAAGTTAGCAGTGTAATTATAATGCCGATTACCAAAAACTAGGGATTTTGGCATCTTAAAAATCTGGTTTTTGTTCTATGGAAAGTGAGGTTATGTTTTGTCTAAATAAAAATGGAATGGACTGTAGTGCCTCGGGCAAAATTTTTTGCAGTTTATGCTAAAAATTTTTTAAATATTTTGATATTTTTTACGTTTTTTATCAAACATAAAAAAACTGGGTTGGGATCTAGTCTTGATTCTAGATTTGTCATGAATACGCTGTAGGCGAAAATTTTGTAAAAATATACTAACAACTTAAACTAAAATTGTAGCAAACAATGTATATAATAATATAATAGCGCCGCAATTTTTTGCAGTTTAAGAAGTTCTTTTAAAATTTTGATCTTTTTTAAGTTTTTTATGAAATATAATATATAGATTTGTTGCTAAAATAATGTCATTAATACGCCGCAGGCGACAATTTTGTAAAAATATACTATTATATAGTACTTTTTTGCTTAAAAATTCCTGTGAAACCGGAGATAAAGTAAAATTCTAACAATCAACGACTTTATAGCGCCGCAAGCAGAATTTATTGAAAGTTAAGGTACAAATTTAAATTTTTTCGTGTTTTTTCATCGTAAATTATTTTAAAAAAATGTGGGTTGGTTCAGCTACAAAAAGGGGAAAACAGAACACGCGAAAGCTACCCAGCAAACATCGGGTTACAAGAAAAGTAAAACATCGAAAATATGAGTATACGCATTTTCGCCTGCGCCGCGGTTTCACATATTTCTCGAAAATAGAGGCAAAGAGATAAAAATAATAGTATGGTGGTAATAGAATGAAAATAGTTATAAACTTTTAGAAAAAGTTTCAGATTTTTCATGAGTGAGAGCAACAGGTACGGATACCGGTTTGGGAGGGGACATTACGGCTTTATCTCCCCCTTATCTACGCCCTTTGCGGAGTAAGACGCGGCCATAAGGTAAGATGGGATACCATAAAAAAATATATAAATTGATCTCCATTTATGATAGCCCATCTGGACCCATCTGGGAAAAGTCTGGATACACTCTGGAGTAAATCTTTCCACGATTTATTTCATGAAGGTTTAAAAAAATACTGTTTACAACTCGCAGCCAAACTGTGTGTTTTTTACTCGGGTTTTTAAATCACTTGATTTACTCGTTTTTTAAAACCATGTTTGTAAAAAAAGCTCTATTTTAGGCACTAGCTCTAAAAAATACAATTGTTTTTAATATTTTAAATAATTTAATTTAAAGATTGTTTTTCCTGAAAAAGCCGTTGTTAACTTAGTTGTTTTATTTGTTTTTGTTTTAAACTGATATTTAATGACAATTAATGAAGGACGTATACATCCTCAAAGAAAGTGATTTTTTTTAAAACTGTCTTTATATAAAATCGGTTTGACGCGTGTATAAACATAGTAAATGTTTTCCTGCCTTTCCTTCGATTTTTCTGTAATAGTTCTACGTTTGGAGAACACTTTGGAAAGAAAAGAGCTTGCAAATTGTGCTCATGTAGCTTGTCGTTTGTATATAGCAATTTGCTACGTCCAATATATTTCGCAGGAGGTAAAGCAAAACTAAAAGAGTGAACAACATCGTCTCAATTAAAAAGTTAGTTAACTCTAATTGTATTAGTGCCCTTAGGGATATATACAGGCTGATTCACGTTGGAGGCGGTACTTTAGTAGGTGTTGAGTTAGGGTAGAGTCTAAGAAAAATACTTATTTATATCTAAAAGCATGTCATAAATGTACCGTAGGCAAAAATTTTAAGAAAATTATGCTAAAAGTGCAATTTTTTATGCGTTTTTTTTTAAAGTTATCTAAAATCGTAATAATTAATAATGTTATATTGCTAATTTTTGCAATATAAACAGAAAATGTGGGTTAAATTTTGATCTTTTTCGCCTTTTTGGAAAAAGTGGTAAGGGTATGCCAATGAGGGTGGGTGGGAAGGTGGGTGCGTCGCAGGCGAAAATTTTTTACACATTTTGAATGCTGTTAATAAAAGTTGCTAAAAATTAAACTGAAACTCTAATAATCCATGAGGTTATAGCGCCACAGGCCAGATTTTGAAATTTAATTCAAAAATGTGGATCTTGTTTACATTTTTCGCCTAATATTTAAAAAAAAGGTGAGTTAAATTGGTTGCAAAGGGGAAGGGCGTTTGCACCGCCCTTCCCCTTTTATCCGCTACTAGAGTAGGAGTAATAGTATATTACATAACGAGAGAAGAGAGTGACATATTCCACACGAGCATGAATGTTGTGAACGAGCTGCTAGCCGAGTGAAATAACACGCGAGTGAAAGAAAGTTACTTTTTATCGAGTTGTGTATGCTTTTTTCCTACGACCACTTTAGGATTTAATTCGTGTTTTTTATTATTATTAAATTTTTTTCATTTTAATCTCAAGAGAAGAAAGTATTTTCTTTTCTAGGGACGAAAATGGTTCGGTCTATTTCCGACGCTTCTACAAATTATAGCTTACTAAATACCTACATTGTTTGGATGATTTGCGGTCATTCATTTTCGTCACTAGAGAAGAAAACATTTTCGTCTCTAGAGACCAAAAATAAAATTGGTATTCGTGTGAAATATAAAACTTTTTGAGGCGTTATGGAGTGCAGATTTGGTTACTTTCATGTGTGGTCATAGGAAATAACTATTTAAAAACTAGCTGAAGACCCCGAAGCTTTGCCTGAGGTTTTTCGTTTTCTCCTGTTTTTCTTGCTTTAAATGGTCATCACTTTTGTTTCCGTAAATCGATGTTGATAAAAAAAAAAACCTATGAACTTCTCAGTAGTCTAAGAAATACAGCATTAAAATCGGTCCAGTAGTTTTTGCGTGATGCTGGAACAAACAGACAGACAGACAAAAATTATAAAATTTGGATTTCTGTTATCTATGTCGTTTGGTTAGAAGCCAACATGTATAGAAATGGTTTTTCTGGAGGTTTATCATATGTATAGATAATTGAATTTAATTGCCTACATAAGCTTTAAGTGCGGAAATGTCACTTTACGCCAAAGTTAGTAGTAACTTTCTACAAGTATACGTAAGTGCTAAAAAATTGCAAAAATCTAAAATAAATTAGATAACTTGAATAATGGTACATTAGCAAATCCAAAAAATTATACATTAGTAAAAGTAAACAGTACACTCAGAAAATCATCCTAAGTGATGTATCTACTTAGTTTTTTTTGTTAGTGGTGAATGAAGTTTCTATTAGCCCCAAGTGATGAATTCAATAGCTGCAAGTAAAACGACCTAATTAGACTCGAGTTCCTTAACCGTTAGTTATCTACTTACCAATATGCGACAAGTCACTTAACTTTTCCTTTACTTAGGGTTAGTGAATTTTTCTACTAGTTTGTTAAGCTTTGGTGATTTATTTACTTACCAATATATGACAAAGTCACTTAACTTTCCCTTCACTTAGAGTAAGTGAATTTCTCTACTAGTTTGTTGACCCTTAGTGATTTATCTACTTACCAATATGAACAACTCACTTAACTTTCCTTTCACTTATGGTTAGTGAATTTTTCTACGAAGGACAAGTGAAGGCATTAAATATTGAAAAACCATGTGAAAAAATATATTCATCCCAATAATAATGCATGCCCATAATGATTTGTCAACGTATTTATATCATAAGGATTCGACAATCTCATTTGCAACGATCATTGTTCTATTTATAGGGAAATAATCATCATATGATGGAAATAAGTTAAAAAACTCAAAAAAAATCGATGACCGGAAATGAACCCGGTAATCCTTGGTTTAGAGATGCTTGTCCATATATATCCACCAAACGCGAAATTTCTCTGATAAGTGGCTAAAGCATTGGTCGAACAACCTGTAGATTGTCGGTTCGAACCCCATCGGCGCGTCGCACTTTTTTTTAAATATTTGTTTTTATTTTTTTTTCTTATGGTGTATTGTGATAGGACATGGTTTTTAGAGCTCAAAAATATATTTTTTATTTTATCTAAAGCTATATTTTAGGAGTTATACTGGTTTTGAACTACTGATTTACTAACGATTAGTACATACTTCACTTACGGTAAGTAAAGATTTTACTTATGGTTAATATGTTATTTTATAACCTTAAGTAGGTTAAAAAAGTTATGGTAAGTAGACAGTTCACTTGTCTCACATTTAAATGATATTTCTACTTGGGGCTAATGAATTCTTATTTAGGATTAGTGGATATTCCCAGTATTCTTTCGTTCTGAACCAAACGATCGAAATCACTTTAACTGAACACTCCGTGTTCTTTCTATTTTCGATCAGTTCCTCCACTATACCCACCAACTAAACTGCAATCACTTGTTTTCTGACCTCAACTCATCGCCCACATTTCGCGCTCACTTCGTTCAAAGCAGTTTTCATAACCTCACTTTTTTAGTAAAAAAAGCACAATAAACTAAACGGTCTCTGAGAAAATGGAAAATAAATTATTAAGAACACTGATTTCTCTTAAGTAGCAGTAGGTTATACACGTTCGTTACATGTAAAAAAAGCTTCCAAAAATTGCTTCTGCATTACTTAAAGCACAAAGCTTTAATTTTTTTATATTTTGACTCTCTGTGTCAAACAAAAATTAAATGTTAAAGTCAGTTGTCAGATCATAAATTTTTGTTCTTTTGGATCTGACAAAAGTGAATAAAGTGAAGGTGATTAAACTAAAAGTAAAAGAAAAATCACATCACTTTGCTCAGTTTAATCAGATCAAAAGAATATCACTATTTTTCTCAGTTTATATCAACTACAACTAGATCCTTAGTACTAGTAAAAGGAAGTTACTATACAGTATAATCGATTTAATCGTAACATATGGTGGAGTGATATGGAGTCCAGTACTGCGCACAAAGAAGTACAAAAACATGCTGATAAGGATGCAACGGAAAGTCTTACTAAGAGTAGCTTGCAGCTACCGAACGATATCAACGGAAGCTATTCAGGTTATAACAGGAATCCCGCCCATAGACCTAATTTTCGAAGAAATTGTATACTTATAAGGAAAAAAATGGACACCGTGAAGCAAAAGAGAAAAAACTGGAATCCTGGCAAGCAAGATTAAAACATGGATAGACTGCAAACACAAAAAAATTAATTACTATATGACACAAGCTCTCACGGGTCATGGATTTTTTAGGACATACACAAAGCGAATAGGGAAAACGACATATGTCGGTACTGTCAAAGAATAGATGGCGCAAAACATATGTTAATTAACTGTCCAAGATTTGAAAACTACCGACAAAGATAGATAGAGAATATTACCATAGGGAACCTCTTTAAAGAAGTGATACAACACGTAGACAAATGGAACCAGGGACATGATATGATAAGAACCATTCTAAAAATTAAACACGAAGACGAACACACCTAAGGAATCAAAACAGTAAACGGCGAAATACTGACGTTATATTCCTGAGAATGGTTCCGCTATTTCGTCCTCAAGAGAGGTTGAATCGGGCACATTCGGTAGACCACTAGAGACCGGTGTCCATGAAGATTTCCCGTCGCTATAAAAAAAGATCCTTAGCATTGGCTAAACCCTAATAGTGAGAGTCACTAAGATCTAGAATAGTACCTCCCACAGGTCTAAATATTTACAACTGTGGGGGGTACTAAATTTTAAAACCAATTTTCAAAAAACACTTACTCATACAGAAAAGACAAAAAGTTATTGATTATTTTGTCCAGAAAAACGCCATATTTTGAACCCGCTTTCAGCACAAAAAATATATATGAGGTCACTACGAGGCAAAACAAACATAAGTGAGGGTCACTGATTATGCACGAAAAATATACCAAACAAAAAAACCCAAAACAACTATATTAATTTATTTACAAACTGAAATTAAAACATTGACGTTATCTAAAAGCTCAATCAAGAAAACTTTCCTTACTCAAAGCCCACTCATTTCAAAGCTGTAGCTTTCATCAGTAGAGGTTGGGGCAAGCCAAGGTATAAGTAGAGGTAACAAATTCGAACTCGCTGTTTGTGATTTGAACGCAGCTAATAACTGACATTTGGACAGTGACAGAAATGTAAACAAAACTTGCATTTAGGTTTTTTATACATTTCATAAATAAATACATCTTTTAAATAAATACAAAATTATTCTACTCCTTATTTAATTATTATCGATATAAATCGTTGTGTGACATCAATTATTAATTGAAAAAATTGATTAACAAGAGTAAGTTTTAATTAGAGTGACACATAACCCCAATTTTAATTTATTCTACAAAGTGTTTACTACTTAAACACCACGTAGGTTTAAATTTTTTAATTTTGTTTTCTTCTAAATTTAAACGTTCTTCTTAAATCCAACAAAAATTGTGTTAATATGTTTATTCAATAAAAAAATTTATTGAAATTCTTCTCATAAATCAAACTATGTCTTAAACACAAGGAGGGTTGGTTTAAAATGCTTAAAACCAAAAATTTCACTTAAACTTAGGACTTTTCTAAAATAGACTAAACCCTTTTAGTAAACCCCACCGTAAAAGGACATAATAAAGGAGTACACATAATACACCTACAATACCTAGTTACGTACCTTTTTATGGTTTGTGTGTAAAGATTTTATTTTTTGACAAATGGTATATGAAAATCACTGCGAGGTAAATCTTAAAAAATTGCTCAATAATTTCGTATTTTAAATTAAGTAAATTGCCTGTAATATTTCTGTTTCCCGTACCGGTTGCCTGCATTAATTTGTCTCCGTGAAAAATGACCGTAAACACAAAGATTGCTTGTGGATTCAGTACAAAAATAGTTCCTGGATTGGGAATATTTCCGTGTTTCTTCATGATTATTATTTATTAATGTAAACAGTTCAGTATGGTTATCGATAGCGGCGCAGCTATAATGGTTTCAGTGGTTCCGTGGAACCAGGCCTGGGACCCCAATAAAGGCTCACGGCCAACCTTAACAAAAAATAAAAAGGAGAAATTACCATTTTTACGAACTTAACTTTACTCGTATATATACAGGGTGTAAACAATACCATAGTCATCCTTTTAACTGATGGAAGTGGGGGACAAAACAACTCAAAACGTTCATATGACTTATGGGGCAAAACTCAACAGATTTTTGTCTAAATAACTTTAAAGTTTAATAATTTAGGTGCTTATATTTACTAGAATTTTAGAAATATTTATGTTTAACTCTAAGGCTATAGTTTCCACCCAGATTTTAAGTAAAAAAAGTACAACTGGTAACGCCCTGTTCTTTAATTTTTTAATATTTTGCCAAGGTGCACAGGGAAAACTAAACATCAGGATTAGCTGAAATTTTGCAGGGGTGATCATTTTTAAATGCTTAACTAAAATATCTGAAGGATTTTTCAAAATTCTCAATTATTGTTTCTTCAAAATAAAAGTGCTGTCATCTATCCCAAAAGTCTCAAAATAATTGCGGTTTAGAACAAACCCGATTTACAAAAAAAAGAGAGAAATACTCACAATTTTCTCTGGATTACATTTTTCCTTTTTATATTTCCTTGCTTTAGCGAAAATAAAAAGTAAGTTTCCTTTTTTCTAAAAGCCTGTGCACTCCGGAAAAGAAAATCGATCAATCAATCACACTTCATTGAATTTGGGGACACACGCAGTTCAAGTGTTGACTGATAGATCGCAGAATTTATACGATTTTATAGAAACTGCCGCAAACTTTACATCGGGCCGCAGTGGGATAGATAGAGTATTTTTACGTTTACTGACAGAAAACCATTCGAGGTTATGTTTATCTTTCAAAAATGTGTTTTCAAAAACATTGTTCTAAAACAAATATGAAATCACTCCGCGTGTGCGGTCGCCCGCCAAAAAAGACTTAGCGCTGCGCGGGCATTACTCCAAGTCTATCAAAGAACCAAGATAACTTTACTGGCCCGCTGGGATTACTAAAAATTCGCATAGAAAGATTCGGCGCCCATAACCCCACATAATTTTGTTTTTTTATTTTGATTCAACCATTTTTTTTTTAATTTAAATTATTGCGACATAGTTAGGTGCAATTGTACTAGTGAAATCTACAAGGATAGATTTTAGAACATCAGTTTCAAAAACACACGGATACTTAAGTACTAACAAAACAGGTTAGTAAAGCTCTATTTAGAGATTGGAAAGACTGTTGGTAGTCGTTGACGCTCCTGTTTAAAATAGAATACGATTATTTCGTCTAGCGCCAGTAGCCCATTTTTAGTGGGAGTGTTTCCAATTCAATTATAAATGCACCTGTAAATGCAACTTTAAACATTACACCCAGTTACTTTAATACGTAGTTGAGTAGCGCTTTTTTTAGCAGGTAATTCTGCAATAAATGGTTTTCTTTTATTTTAGTATTTTACTTGGTTTTTTAGCGGCGCAGAACGCGAAAATTCAAAATAAGTAACCTTACCCCAAATTTTTGACGCGGTGCTAAAAAATCTCTGCTGTCCCACTGTGGATAAACATAAATCAAATCTCCGTGTTGTCATGTAAAACAAATTCAATGACGTAAAATTTTGCAAAAAAAACCGGTCGACATAGTTAAATTGATTTTCCGTACAGTGTTGCTCAAAACAATTCCCCAGATTGTAACTACGACCTTAACCATTCTAAAATAGGGCCATTTCCAAATAAATAAAAATAAATATTTCCTCTAAATTCTCTATTAACAAAATTTATAAAAAAATATTAAGGATTTCCTTTGAGTAAAAGTTTAAAAAAAACTTGGCAACAACGCGATTCGCTGCATACAGGAGTCTCTGACCTCCGAACCTCTCTCCTCTCTACAGCACAGTGCATAGTGCATCTTCCGCTGCTCGTTGTGAAGGTTGTCAGTCGCGCGAGTTTAGCTGACGCCATTATTTTCGCGAGTTTTTTGCAGTTTAGTACACGGTAAGGCTCGCAGAAACTCAAATCTTGCAGCTCAAATGTATCGCGACAGATTTCCCCAGCGGCTTAAAAGAAGTGTTTTTTCCTCGTTTTTTTTAGTGTTTTTCAAATTAAAAAAATAGTTTTTTCAAATTAAAAACAGTTTAAATGCTGTGTGCCAGGTGTTTTTAATAAAAAAAGGAAGTGTGCCCTACAAGTGTACAAAAAAATTCTTAAAAAAAGGTTTATTGAGTGTTTGCCAAAAAAAATTAATAAAAAAAGAGTTTTTACAATTTAAGAGCTTTGAAAATTGTTTGACAGGATTCGTACTTTTTTTTATAATAAAAGATTGCATTTTAAATCGAAACTCTATTTTGATACCGAAAAGGACTTTTAAATAAACTTTTACAACCAAACGAGACGCCAGAACCAATTTTCGGTAAGAACTCTTATTTTTTTTTGCTTTTTTTTTTACTATTTTTAAGTAAGTAATTAATAATTTGTAAGATGTGACCAAAAACATCTCTAAGGTCATATGTTGATATTTACGTTGCAGCACGCGGTGGTGCGCCACTTTATCATGAGATCTCCTTTAATTTTTTCGCACCTAAAAGCGCATTGTTGCCAAACTGTGTTGAACTGAAAAGTCGTATAGCTCCGAAACCACTAAGGTTTGACGCCCATGTTATATGAATTTTTTTGTTTGTTTTGGCCCCCTCTATCACTCATTTAAATAATGACTATGATATCCTTTACACCCTGTATATTTGTATGTAATGCAATGCAATGTAGCTTAATTTTGACCAACTTCCACATATCTAATCGGCTTCAAATTTGGCACGACTATATAGTTGTGATGACAACACAAGTGTGATGAAATTGACAGCTCCCCCCTACTCGAAAATGAGGGAGGGAGGTACAGTTGAACAGTTGAAATACGCCCGATTTTGTTGAAATTTGATGTGTGGCATTTGGGGATGGTGATATCGAATTTCTAATTAGATTTTAAAAATTCAATATGAAGGATTCAAGATGGACGATTAGGTCATGTTTTGCTAACCAATTTTAAGTGACTTATACACATCTGATTGCATTAAAATTTGGTATGCGTTTATAGTGCCGGTAACAATACAATAATATGGTATTATTAAACACCCCCACCTTCCCTACGAGGGGAGTGGAGGGGGGAAAACACCTAAGTTCCGATTTCAACCAAAATTGGTATACGGGGGATTTGTGGATAAGGACAACGAATTTTTGATCAGATTTTTAAAATTCAATATGGCGGATTTAAGATGGACGATTTTTGGTCATGTTTTGTTAACCAATTTTAACTGACTTATATACATCCGATTTTGTGCAAATTTGGTATGCGTGTATAGTTCTGGTGACAATACAATAATATGGTATCATTAGCTATCTACCAAGGAATTATGAATTTTTGATCACATTTGAAAATTTCAATGGCGGATTCAAAATGGACGATTTAGGGTACAAATTTAAAAACTAACAGTGTGTGTTGAAATTTGATATGTCTTTAGAGTTCCAATACAATACAATAATATTGTATTGTCAGGTACCCACCTCCCCCTAACGAGGAAAGTAGAGGAGGAAAAAGATTCAGTTTGTTTGATTTCAATCAACATTGGTATACAGGGGTTTTTCCGGAAGGGGATATGAATTTTGATCAGATTTGAAAACTTCAATATGACGGATGTAAAATTGACAATTTAGGGTACAAATCTAAAAATTAAAAAAAAACTTAAAAAAAAGCTTTTATTAAATGCTTTAAAAAGTAGAAAATCATTGTTTATCTTTCTGATATCATAATAAAAGCGATGGGCGCAAATTAAAAATTTTAACTTTAGATATCACATTTTCACTCGTATATCGGTCACATTGACGATTCACCTAAGGCACAAAGGCTTGGCAAGCACAGCAACCTCACCCGTTCTCAGCTTATTTATATGAAAACATTATGTTTATCATTTGAATAGAAGAATAATCTAGTTCTTCTTTTGTAGTTCTCCTTGTTACCGTAAAGTTAAAATATTTAATTTATGATTTACGCCCATCGCCTTTATTATGGTATCAGTATTATTTTCTACCTTTTAGTGCATTTAATAAAAGCTTTTTCTCTAAAAGTATTTTTTATAAAAAATTATTAAAAATTAGATAAATAGCAACCTAACAATATTAACACAACTGTCGCATCGTCAGAACGATCCTTTTCAAAACTTAAATTAATAAAAATATAGTTAAGGATAATAAATAAAATAACGTTTCAAAATCGGTTATCGTCTTTGGCAGAGTGCCCTCCATTGAAAATACAGTTGCCGGCTCAGGAATTATTACAAAATTTTCCTCCGCTAATCTAGAAAAGTACCTTTACAAAAACTTGAAAAAAACTAACTAATTATATTTTTGTATTTTTTGGCTTTAGTTTTTAACCTGTTTGTTCATAAAATATTTTCAAATTCTAGTTTGGTTAGTTTTAAGTAGGTAGTTTATGATTTTACTGTAGGTAAAAAAATAAAAAACAATACTATTTCAAATTACGTATACTCTGTCGTATAATCTTTTATTTTTTCTTTCGAGCATAACCGTCTGATTTTAGTTTTTTAAATGCATTTTGAAAAATAATAATTGGTCGAGTCATTCTCGTTTTGGTCTGATCATTTAAACATGAGGTATTAAGGTTGACAAAGCATACATAAAATTATAATCCAAGAGGAAAAAATTATTTAATATTATATGATATATATTTAGTATTAGCAAAATTAGAAAATACAAATATATTATAATAATAGTTTTTGCAACTGGCGGCTAAATTAGTGGGCTTTTACAAGCGTTGGTTTAAACAACGAGCGCAGCGGGTAAAAAAAATCAGATTAGCTGCGGGTTGTGGACACTACTTTTTATACCTTTTTTAAGAAATCCTGAAAAACAGGAAAAACTTACAAACTGGAACTGAAACACAATATATGCACTGAGACCTTGCCATTTTGATACCTACTATAAATCAAGGCGGTTGTGGATGACACAATAAAATTGTTTCTATGGTAACCTTACATTTTAATTTCTGACAGTTTATATTGTGGTATTTTCTAAAAGATTTTTTGTGGATACTTGACTTAATATCACTTAATAAAATTGCTTAATTTTTATATTACATTATTATTTTAGGTACAAATTTCAGTAGCTACTAACCTAACTTGACAATTTTTTGGCACTAAAATATTTACTTTAATTTTTCATGTTTCTAAAGTAATATTAGCGCTGCTAATGTTTAGTTTTAAATGTTAAATATTAGTAGTCTTTTGATCCGTATATTTATTGCTAAAATCGTGGTTATTATTATACGGAGCCGACACAGAAGGGACATTTCATACCTTTAGTTATTAGGGTATTTTTGTTCAGTGTTTTTGAGCCTTCGTTATAGTTATCGTTATTTCTGCCACTGCGCAGTTGCTAAATGTCATTCCGTAGTGGCTATTAGCCATAACGGAGTCCGGTATTGAAGGAAGAATAACTTTATAGTTATCGTTATTTTTATTTACTTCTTTCCCCGCAATATTTTTAAAAAACCTATTTATAAAGTTGCTTAATTTACTGAAAAGGTGCATATTATCGCCTTCATCTTCTTTAATTCGAAGGCTTTATTCAGCAAAAAAAGTTAGATTATACTTAACGTCAACTGCAAAAGTGGATTTGACCAAAAACTCTTTCTGCGGACATTTTGTTATCGTTGTTAAAAGTAAAAATAAGCATAACAATAGGGAGATTTTGGTCAGGTTTTTTGTCAGTTTTTAACTTTATTCTGGGCGGGCGCAGTAGTGCTCTGTGAGGCTGTTACCTTTATTAAAGGTAACCACTGGCGCTAATTAGCGTCGAATAGCGACTATCTTTACCGTTAAAAAGACAACCAACCAAACTTGATGTTATTCTGTGGTGGAAGATTTTTAGGTTTTAAAACGTTCTTTTGTTTTACAAAAATTTTGTGTATATGATTTTATTTTTTGTTAACAGTGTTTATAGTAGTAGTGGGGTGCCTTTTTTACCATTTAGGCAACCTAATGAGTACAATAAAGTAAGTAGTTGTAGGTTTTGACTTTACTAAATGCAAATTAATTCAGACATGATTACTTATTTTGTGTTTTCGTTCATATGACTTATGGGGCAAAACTCAACAGATTTTTGTCTAAATAACTTTAAAGTTTAATAATTTAGGTGCTTATATTTACTAGAATTTTAGAAATATTTATGTTTAACTCTAAGGCTATAGTTTCCACCCAGATTTTAAGTAAAAAAAAGTACAACTGGTAACGCCCTGTTCTTTAATTTTTTAATATTTTGCCAAGGTGCACAGGGAAAACTAAACATCAGGATTAGCTGAAATTTTGCAGGGGTGATCATTTTTAAATGCTTAACTAAAATATCTGAAGGATTTTTCAAAATTCTCAATTATTGTTTCTTCAAAATAAAAGTGCTGTCATCTATCCCAAAAGTCTCAAAATAATTGCGGTTTAGAACAAACCCGATTTACAAAAAAAAGAGAGAAATACTCACAATTTTCTCTGGATTACATTTTTCCTTTTTATATTTCCTTGCTTTAGCGAAAATAAAAAGTAAGTTTCCTTTTTTCTAAAAGCCTGTGCACTCCGGAAAAGAAAATCGATCAATCAATCACACTTCATTGAATTTGGGGACACACGCAGTTCAAGTGTTGACTGATAGATCGCAGAATTTATACGATTTTATAGAAACTGCCGCAAACTTTACATCGGGCCGCAGTGGGATAGATAGAGTATTTTTACGTTTACTGACAGAAAACCATTCGAGGTTATGTTTATCTTTCAAAAATGTGTTTTCAAAAACATTGTTCTAAAACAAATATGAAATCACTCCGCGTGTGCGGTCGCCCGCCAAAAAAGACTTAGCGCTGCGCGGGCATTACTCCAAGTCTATCAAAGAACCAAGATAACTTTACTGGCCCGCTGGGATTACTAAAAATTCGCATAGAAAGATTCGGCGCCCATAACCCCACATAATTTTGTTTTTTTATTTTGATTCAACCATTTTTTTTTTAATTTAAATTATTGCGACATAGTTAGGTGCAATTGTACTAGTGAAATCTACAAGGATAGATTTTAGAACATCAGTTTCAAAAACACACGGATACTTAAGTACTAACAAAACAGGTTAGTAAAGCTCTATTTAGAGATTGGAAAGACTGTTGGTAGTCGTTGACGCTCCTGTTTAAAATAGAATACGATTATTTCGTCTAGCGCCAGTAGCCCATTTTTAGTGGGAGTGTTTCCAATTCAATTATAAATGCACCTGTAAATGCAACTTTAAACATTACACCCAGTTACTTTAATACGTAGTTGAGTAGCGCTTTTTTTAGCAGGTAATTCTGCAATAAATGGTTTTCTTTTATTTTAGTATTTTACTTGGTTTTTTAGCGGCGCAGAACGCGAAAATTCAAAATAAGTAACCTTACCCCAAATTTTTGACGCGGTGCTAAAAAATCTCTGCTGTCCCACTGTGGATAAACATAAATCAAATCTCCGTGTTGTCATGTAAAACAAATTCAATGACGTAAAATTTTGCAAAAAAAACCGGTCGACATAGTTAAATTGATTTTCCGTACAGTGTTGCTCAAAACAATTCCCCAGATTGTAACTACGACCTTAACCATTCTAAAATAGGGCCATTTCCAAATAAATAAAAATAAATATTTCCTCTAAATTCTCTATTAACAAAATTTATAAAAAAATATTAAGGATTTCCTTTGAGTAAAAGTTTAAAAAAAACTTGGCAACAACGCGATTCGCTGCATACAGGAGTCTCTGACCTCCGAACCTCTCTCCTCTCTACAGCACAGTGCATAGTGCATCTTCCGCTGCTCGTTGTGAAGGTTGTCAGTCGCGCGAGTTTAGCTGACGCCATTATTTTCGCGAGTTTTTTGCAGTTTAGTACACGGTAAGGCTCGCAGAAACTCAAATCTTGCAGCTCAAATGTATCGCGACAGATTTCCCCAGCGGCTTAAAAGAAGTGTTTTTTCCTCGTTTTTTTTAGTGTGTTTCAAATTAAAAAAATAGTTTTTTCAAATTAAAAACAGTTTAAATGCTGTGTGCCAGGTGTTTTTAATAAAAAAAGGAAGTGTGCCCTACAAGTGTACAAAAAAATTCTTAAAAAAAGGTTTATTGAGTGTTTGCCAAAAAAAATTAATAAAAAAAGAGTTTTTACAATTTAAGAGCTTTGAAAATTGTTTGACAGGATTCGTACTTTTTTTATAATAAAAGATTGCATTTTAAATCGAAACTCTATTTTGATACCGAAAAGGACTTTTAAATAAACTTTTACAACCAAACGAGACGCCAGAACCAATTTTCGGTAAGAACTCTTATTTTTTTTTGCTTTTTTTTTTACTATTTTTAAGTAAGTAATTAATAATTTGTAAGATGTGACCAAAAACATCTCTAAGGTCATATGTTGATATTTACGTTGCAGCACGCGGTGGTGCGCCACTTTATCATGAGATCTCCTTTAATTTTTTCGCACCTAAAAGCGCATTGTTGCCAAACTGTGTTGAACTGAAAAGTCGTATAGCTCCGAAACCACTAAGGTTTGACGCCCATGTTATATGAATTTTTTTGTTTGTTTTGGCCCCCTCTATCACTCATTTAAATAATGACTATGATATCCTTTACACCCTGTATATTTGTATGTAATGCAATGCAATGTAGCTTAATTTTGACCAACTTCCACATATCTAATCGGCTTCAAATTTGGCACGACTATATAGTTGTGATGACAACACAAGTGTGATGAAATTGACAGCTCCCCCCTACTCGAAAATGAGGGAGGGAGGTACAGTTGAACAGTTGAAATACGCCCGATTTTGTTGAAATTTGATGTGTGGCATTTGGGGATGGTGATATCGAATTTCTAATTAGATTTTAAAAATTCAATATGAAGGATTCAAGATGGACGATTAGGTCATGTTTTGCTAACCAATTTTAAGTGACTTATACACATCTGATTGCATTAAAATTTGGTATGCGTTTATAGTGCCGGTAACAATACAATAATATGGTATTATTAAACACCCCCACCTTCCCTACGAGGGGAGTGGAGGGGGGAAAACACCTAAGTTCCGATTTCAACCAAAATTGGTATACGGGGGATTTGTGGATAAGGACAACGAATTTTTGATCAGATTTTTAAAATTCAATATGGCGGATTTAAGATGGACGATTTTTGGTCATGTTTTGTTAACCAATTTTAACTGACTTATATACATCCGATTTTGTGCAAATTTGGTATGCGTGTATAGTTCTGGTGACAATACAATAATATGGTATCATTAGCTATCTACCAAGGAATTATGAATTTTTGATCACATTTGAAAATTTCAATGGCGGATTCAAAATGGACGATTTAGGGTACAAATTTAAAAACTAACAGTGTGTGTTGAAATTTGATATGTCTTTAGAGTTCCAATACAATACAATAATATTGTATTGTCAGGTACCCACCTCCCCCTAACGAGGAAAGTAGAGGAGGAAAAAGATTCAGTTTGTTTGATTTCAATCAACATTGGTATACAGGGGTTTTTCCGGAAGGGGATATGAATTTTGATCAGATTTGAAAACTTCAATATGACGGATGTAAAATTGACAATTTAGGGTACAAATCTAAAAATTAAAAAAAAACTTAAAAAAAAGCTTTTATTAAATGCTTTAAAAAGTAGAAAATCATTGTTTATCTTTCTGATATCATAATAAAAGCGATGGGCGCAAATTAAAAATTTTAACTTTAGATATCACATTTTCACTCGTATATCGGTCACATTGACGATTCACCTAAGGCACAAAGGCTTGGCAAGCACAGCAACCTCACCCGTTCTCAGCTTATTTATATGAAAACATTATGTTTATCATTTGAATAGAAGAATAATCTAGTTCTTCTTTTGTAGTTCTCCTTGTTACCGTAAAGTTAAAATATTTAATTTATGATTTACGCCCATCGCCTTTATTATGGTATCAGTATTATTTTCTACCTTTTAGTGCATTTAATAAAAGCTTTTTCTCTAAAAGTATTTTTTATAAAAAATTATTAAAAATTAGATAAATAGCAACCTAACAATATTAACACAACTGTCGCATCGTCAGAACGATCCTTTTCAAAACTTAAATTAATAAAAATATAGTTAAGGATAATAAATAAAATAACGTTTCAAAATCGGTTATCGTCTTTGGCAGAGTGCCCTCCATTGAAAATACAGTTGCCGGCTCAGGAATTATTACAAAATTTTCCTCCGCTAATCTAGAAAAGTACCTTTACAAAAACTTGAAAAAAACTAACTAATTATATTTTTGTATTTTTTGGCTTTAGTTTTTAACCTGTTTGTTCATAAAATATTTTCAAATTCTAGTTTGGTTAGTTTTAAGTAGGTAGTTTATGATTTTACTGTAGGTAAAAAAATAAAAAACAATACTATTTCAAATTACGTATACTCTGTCGTATAATCTTTTATTTTTTCTTTCGAGCATAACCGTCTGATTTTAGTTTTTTAAATGCATTTTGAAAAATAATAATTGGTCGAGTCATTCTCGTTTTGGTCTGATCATTTAAACATGAGGTATTAAGGTTGACAAAGCATACATAAAATTATAATCCAAGAGGAAAAAATTATTTAATATTATATGATATATATTTAGTATTAGCAAAATTAGAAAATACAAATATATTATAATAATAGTTTTTGCAACTGGCGGCTAAATTAGTGGGCTTTTACAAGCGTTGGTTTAAACAACGAGCGCAGCGGGTAAAAAAAATCAGATTAGCTGCGGGTTGTGGACACTACTTTTTATACCTTTTTTAAGAAATCCTGAAAAACAGGAAAAACTTACAAACTGGAACTGAAACACAATATATGCACTGAGACCTTGCCATTTTGATACCTACTATAAATCAAGGCGGTTGTGGATGACACAATAAAATTGTTTCTATGGTAACCTTACATTTTAATTTCTGACAGTTTATATTGTGGTATTTTCTAAAAGATTTTTTGTGGATACTTGACTTAATATCACTTAATAAAATTGCTTAATTTTTATATTACATTATTATTTTAGGTACAAATTTCAGTAGCTACTAACCTAACTTGACAATTTTTTGGCACTAAAATATTTACTTTAATTTTTCATGTTTCTAAAGTAATATTAGCGCTGCTAATGTTCAGTTTTAAATGTTAAATATTAGTAGTCTTTTGATCCGTATATTTATTGCTAAAATCGTGGTTATTATTATACGGAGCCGACACAGAAGGGACATTTCATACCTTTAGTTATTAGGGTATTTTTGTTCAGTGTTTTTGAGCCTTCGTTATAGTTATCGTTATTTCTGCCACTGCGCAGTTGCTAAATGTCATTCCGTAGTGGCTATTAGCCATAACGGAGTCCGGTATTGAAGGAAGAATAACTTTATAGTTATCGTTATTTTTATTTACTTCTTTCCCCGCAATATTTTTAAAAAACCTATTTATAAAGTTGCTTAATTTACTGAAAAGGTGCATATTATCGCCTTCATCTTCTTTAATTCGAAGGCTTTATTCAGCAAAAAAAGTTAGATTATACTTAACGTCAACTGCAAAAGTGGATTTGACCAAAAACTCTTTCTGCGGACATTTTGTTATCGTTGTTAAAAGTAAAAATAAGCATAACAATAGGGAGATTTTGGTCAGGTTTTTTGTCAGTTTTTAACTTTATTCTGGGCGGGCGCAGTAGTGCTCTGTGAGGCTGTTACCTTTATTAAAGGTAACCACTGGCGCTAATTAGCGTCGAATAGCGACTATCTTTACCGTTAAAAAGACAACCAACCAAACTTGATGTTATTCTGTGGTGGAAGATTTTTAGGTTTTAAAACGTTCTTTTGTTTTACAAAAATTTTGTGTATATGATTTTATTTTTTGTTAACAGTGTTTATAGTAGTAGTGGGGTGCCTTTTTTACCATTTAGGCAACCTAATGAGTACAATAAAGTAAGTAGTTGTAGGTTTTGACTTTACTAAATGCAAATTAATTCAGACATGATTACTTATTTTGTGTTTTCAAGTAATATTTTTCTATCACATTAAATATCTATGGCTCTCAAGAAGCCATTATGCTATACTAACCAAAATTCAAATCCATTAATATCTTGATAATCAGTTGAAATTTTTAAATTTATTAAACGTAAATAATGTCAGCCCTGATTATTTTTGTGTTTTCAAATTATATTTTTGTGCCAAATTAAATACCATAGCTGTCGAGACGCAATTACCTTTAAAAATATAAAACCGTAAATATTTTGGTAATCAGTCGAAATTTCTTTTTAATAATGATATACCGAATTTAAAAAATTACCTGAAATTTATTTATCATATCTTTCTGTTCCCGTTCTCCAAGAAATCCGTTTGCTTTTTTATCTACGTATAGCTAATTAATTATTAATACATCAAAAATTTAAACCGATTTTTCGGATCCGGCTCATGGACTAAGTCTGACGAGCCAGTCGGAGCGGGTCTAACACTCATTTACAGCGATGGATACGAAATCAAGGTCACGAAAAACAGGACCGCCCAACTTCAAAGGTGCCGACGCCGACTGTCGCATCTCGTTGGATAAGAGATGTCTAGTACGTATAAGTATAAGTTTGCAGAGGCTCGATTTCTTGTATTACTCCACCAAAGATATCTTGAAAAATCATTTGCCTGACTACATTTATATAGTTTGAGGTGTCTGACTCCCAGTTCAATCACTAAATAAATATTTTCCTCCATGATATGGTTAAAAAAGCAAATAAAAAAGACTTGAGAGAGAAAGTCAATAAAAAAGTAAGGTTATTTTTACCGCCAAACGACTGAACGTAGTCAATTTTTAACCTCTTGAAGTTACCTTTATTTACGGTAACGCTAACCATAAGAGTAACGAAATTTGCCGTTAAACTGCCTGACCATCAAAATCTCCCTAATAGCGATTACTTCGCCGTTAAATATACTCTCCAAAAATACTCCATATACGATGGATTATCGGTAACTTTATATTTATATTTAACATTGACATTTCCAGCTAATTAAAATACAAATTTCTAAAATATCCTGAATCACAAATTTAATCATTTGTTCCATTATTTTGCAACTAAAAGTAAATCCGACACAAAAACAAAATTTAAGGTATGTTTAAAAACTTAAACTAAAATTGTGACAGTTTGTTAAAATTAGGCCCGATCAAAAACCCTGCCATGTGTTTCGCGTAACAGATCGCTACTGCCAAGTCGGAAACTTGTTTTGGTCAAAGTAGTAGAATTTCTTTTAAAAATAGTAAACAAGTTTCGTCTACTTTTTTCCTGGTTCCGAGTTTAAGGCCGTGATTCTAAAATATAGCCTAGATAACTCGTCCTGCAACCTTTCATTAAATACGCCCTTGGTTTCTCTCGAAGCTTCAGTACACATCATATTGATAGATAAATTATACAACCCAGAAAATAACACAGCAATTTCATGATGTAATACATAAACACAAAAATTAATTCAAAAAGGATAAATATCACGCTCTTTGTCGGAACAGAGAAAATGCTCTATGAAAGAAAAAGAAAATAATCTTTTCGATACGTATTGAGTACGATGTGAAAACATACTATGAGTTAGGATAAACTGATCGTAATGCACCACGCTTATCATAACATTTACCCATATAACTAGTAGTAGTAGGGTCATAGTGTAGCAGTAGTAGTAACAAATCGTTTTTTAGCTGTTCAAGTAATAAAATTAGAATTGATGTTTAAAATTTGTAAGAAAATAAGCATTTTAGTACGAAAAAAATATTCTAAAAATAAACTAAAACATTTACCTCTGACTAACAAAACTTCACTAATTTCAGTCGGGGATCAAAATAAGGCTCACCATATAAAAGCAACAAAAATTAGCTAAATCACTAATGAAATGAAACATTAAATACTAAAACCTATATAACAATAATGAAATGAAAACGTCAACGCTAAAACATAAGTAAATATGAATTTAGCTAAGTTATTTTTACTAATTTGTATCATCGCATACGGTGCAAATATAATTTTCTCCATCTGAAGGGGAGAAACCACGACATTCCTCATGAGACCAATATTTACTACAAAAGCGTAGAAGAACTACAAAGCAATTTATATTTTAATTCCGACTTTGAACTCAGAATTCCGACTTATAACTCAGAATTCTGACTTAGAACTCAGAATTCCGACTTAAAACTCGGAATTCCGACTGAATAAAAATAAAAGTTGCTTTGTGGCCCTTCTACGCTTTCGTACAATACCAATCGTTTTCTTGTTAAGTTTATTCCGTTTGATATTGACTTCTTTTTAAATTAGAACCACCAGGTTGAGGTTCCTGATGAGAAGTGCTCTCTTGAGATTTAGAAAGATCTTTGGTGACTTTCATTGCTCTATAATTAATTGCTTTATGTCGGATTTTTTAAGAATTTTCGTAACCAAATCCGGTGTATTCTTTTTCGGCGGAATGAATATCTTTAGATTTATTTGTGCTGAAGTGGCCAATCATCTTCGCTACTGCAACCCTTCTTTTTTATTCTTTCACCTAGAGGCAGCGCGTTGTCCCTGTCTACCCATCAGGGCCTTTATTCTTGAGTTTCCGGCCGGGAAGAGAACTTGCTAGGGAAGTGGGCGCGGTTTACAAAAAAGTGAGATAGATATATACCAACGTATAAAAGTGTGAAGAGGAAAAGCATACTCCCGCGGAAGCATTCCCGTCTCACACTTTTAAGAATACAGCCCCCGCACTGCTTTTAGTGCAGAAGTCAAAGACTCTTTAGCCCACTTTGCTCGAACATATATATTCCTTAGTTGCCAAATAAATTCAATTTTGCAAAAACGTTATTTACAAAACCGTCCGAAATAAGTCCCAGAGACAACTTCCTGGGCGTTATTTCTAACAAGTAGACTTTAAGATTATATTAATCTAGTAAAAAAATAATAACATATTCAAATATTTATGACACAAAATATTAATTTACAAATAGTGCCTTACCGATTGAGTAACTTTACATCACATTTGCACCAAAACTGTTCACTGTGAACGCTTGAAATGTCCGACACAAAATTATTTGTACTTGGCGCCACCTTCAAAAACACTAAATCTGCTGGTTTGTGTAGGCATGGTTGCACATCTTTGTAAAGTGGGCCGCTGGTTTTTATACAAAATATCTACGAAAAAAAAAGTCTTGTAAATACATAAAAGATGTCCAATAGTAACAATACCTCTAAATATCTTAAAAACCAAAGGGGCACAAGAGTCAAATTTTACGTATTTAAAGAATGGTTTTTAATAAGAACAATGAGTTATCGGAAGTATCGTTACTTTTTCGACAACACGTCATTTTATTCCATCTCTTTTGCCTGTAATAAAATAAAAAGAGAGAGTGAATTTGACGTCTGTCAACAATTAGGACCGCTGTCAACGAGGACCGGACAGGACCTGGAGATCAATCAAAACTCTCCAAGGAAGTAGCCGTAGTCGATTCGGGTTAACCTTGGTCACAGATGTACTAGCAAAAGAAGAAGACGTGGAGCCTCACAGGATGCGTTATCTACATCGATTTTTTTGTTCATGTCACCTGATAGATAACGTCATATTAATATTCATCTGTAAATTTAAGTAAAATCCATAAAAATAAAAGATTTTTGATTACATAAATATTAAAATAACAATTATCTGTAAATTTAAACACAAAGATATTATGCAATCAAGGTGTCCTTCCTTTGCTTATACTTCTCGAAAATTTTAGGGCCAAGGTTAACCATATATTTTTAAAAATGTTCTCATGAAAATTCGGAGATGTTTTAAAAGAAATGTCGCAGGAAGCTGTGGGCTCGTTGTTTCTACCGCCCCCGCAGATATTATATCGCCCGGATATAATAATCCAGCTCAAGACACGGAAAATGGGGCCAAACTTTAAAATAACATTGGGGTTTTCTGAAAAAATTGTTTAAAGAGAAAACACTTAAAAATTGCCTTCGGATTTTCTTAAAGTAATTATATGTAGACTTTACATTTAAAGGCGGTAAAAACATTAGATATCAATGTAGACTTAATAAAGATGGAACGATATGCGAATGCACATACGTCAGCAGTAGTAGAAATAGTGGCACTCTGATTTTCTATGGCAGAATGCGCATGCCCAGTGTCCAGTTTGGTCCAGGTCGGCTCATGCGAGGAAAGTTGATCCTTGTTACCCAAACTATATAGAGCTGCTGACTTTGCTAACCCAAGTACACGAAGAATATCGCATGAATTCATAGAAAGACTTAAACGGACCATCGACGACCGCCACCCCCTGCATGGTGCGGCATGTGACCCAGGACGACTTAAATCCCGCAGCAGACTGGAACACGTGGAAAACCCTGAACCACATTAGAACGTGAGTGGCCCCGGTGAAGAAAAATCTAATAAGATGGGGCCACGAAAACTCAGAAGAAAACAGATGCGACTGCGGGCGGTTCAGGATATGGACCATCTACTGCTCTGTCCAAACCTGCCCAATGGTTGCAACCTCGACGACCTATGGCTGGGCACACAAGAAACTTTGGAGGTGGCCCGCTACTAGGCTGAAATACAATGGTCTGGTTTTCGAACACGAAAAAGTAAAGTAAGTAAGTGGTAAGTGTGTGAATGGCGACCAACTTCAAATAATACATTTTTTTATAGTATGGCGAAATTTTTATTTGTTATTGCAGCACTACATTCAATTGGAGAGTCGCCACATTGGCAACTTGTAGCGGCACCGGCGCGGCGCTGCAAATTCTATTGACATGAATGATGTCGACTCTATTAACGGGACAAGAATCATTCCCGAATTTGATAGGTTGCCCAAAGATAATATAAACTTTTCTACTATTGCCTCTGCCACTTTTTTTATCTCTGGTATTTATAGTAATATTATAGTTCATAGATAGCGCAGACAATCTAATTTTAATTTATTTACTGATTTTCTTTCCATTCCGCATCATCAAAATGTATTCTCTGATTGGCTAATTTTAAAATCCGATCAAGAGTCGACTTTGAAGGTTGCTGTGAGAAAGACAAGAATGTCCTCTCGCACACAGCGTGCTGCTTGGTCGAAAAAACCAAATTTTGTTGTTCTTAATTTTTGAAGCAAAACAAACGAAATTTTTTTTCTGAAATTTTTATTAAAAAGGTGGTTTGGAGGTGAACTGGATCTCCGAAACCTGTTGGAAAGCAAGTTGAATAGATTTGACTTGTTCTTCTCCAAAATCCAAACCAACTCTTTACAAAGTCAGCATACTTATCTGCAGGCGGGTTTACGCAGCAACTTCATGCATAATTTTTAAATTTAGTGCATAATTTTTCATCTTTGTTCTTTTCATATACCATGCAGTAAAAAGAGAGCAATATAAAATTAAGCTTTAAATTCAAGAATACCGCTTTAAGTCGAAAGTTTTCACCCCTCCGACTGTGGTTTTATCCCAATTAAAAATAGGTCATGGATAAAGTTACAGCAGTCACATGAAAGTACCTTTCTTTTTTACACATTCTGTTGTATGCTAAAATTACGTGTGTTTTTTATATTTCCGCAAGAATACCAACTCAATCCAAGCCAACACAACCCCAGCAATACGAACCAACCCCAACCCAACACAAAAAAGCTCAAACCAATGCAACCGAATTTCTAAAACAACTCTAATAAGACTGTTAAGACACATCCTTAAAAATAAAACGGCAGATATGGGTCAACATTAAACATAAATAGCAACATCAAGTTTATAAATGGGGGGGGGTTAGGCAACTACCATATCATATTTTGGGTATTTTACCTAGTTTAACAAGTTTTACTGCATTCCTTTTTGACTTTCTTTGTGTTGCTATTATTTACCTCTGTGTGTTTGTTGTTTTTGCCTATATAGTTGAATTCTAACTCACAAACCACAGGGTTAATTCTAATTTTTATTTTTTTTCAAGGAGTCCGTCATAAACTATTTCAAAAAAACTTGGGCGATTTTGGACATCCCTCCTTATTGTTACAAATCTTCACTTTTTTGATCACCCCCCCTTTCCTCAGCCTAAAATTCTGTCATTGAAAAAAATAACAAACACAATTTTACCATATTTCTTTTAAATATTGCTGTAAGATATAAACAGCCAAAAAAATAAGTGTGTCAGCTAAATTTTACTTTACCGCATAGTGTGCGGAAAACACTTAAAAATCGCGTTCGCAAGTAATTATTGTGGACTTTACATTAAAAGGCGGTATTAATATTAGGTATTAATGTAGACTTAATAAAGTTGGCAGTAGTAGTAGCAAACAATACATTTTTCAATAGTTTGGTAAAACTTTTATTTATTGTTGCATTGCATTTAATTGGAGAATCACCTCATGGGCTTCTTGTAGCGGCGCGTAACGATTTCCAGACCACTAACCCCCCCCCCAAAAAAAAAAACTTTTCACTTATTTTCATTCCAAATTTTCTTAGTTTCACACAAATGCAAACGCTGTCGAAAACCCCCCTCCCCTCTACGTAACGTTTTGTAACCCCCCTCTCTCCTATGACCATTACGTAATTTGTGCACGGTCCCTGTAGTCCCAGTGGAGGAGGGCGAGAAAATTGATATTTTTTTCTTAAAAATTATACTCTTTAGACCTATTTCTTTGCGTTCCCTAAATTACGTAATTTTTGAAAAAAAATTGTAAGCGGCGCCATTTTTATTTCGTGCTTTGTTTTTCTAACATTTTTGCGTTCGGCTAATTTAATTGAAAAATTTTTGCCTGCGGCGCCCTTTATCTTCTCACTCGAAACCAAGATCCCCCGTTTTAGGAAAACTGATCCCGTCTGTTTCTAAATTTTTTCGAATAAAAGTAGAGTATGACCATGGGGGAAATAATTTTTTTCTACGGTATGACGAAAATTTCGAGAAAGTTGAAGAAAAAAATAAAAAAAGTGGCAGAGCTCAAGTTTTTCGTAAAGAAAAACGTTTTTTGTAAAGAAACAGAGCAAAATAAATCTTTTCACCCCTTTTTGGGTGTTACAAATATTGGCAGCCCCTTATTTTTCGCTTTTACCCTCCCGCTAGTTTTGAAGAATTGGTTCGCTACATGTTTCGAGATCATGTCATAAAACACCTCGAAAATATCAAATGTAGTGTAGGGCCAGCTTTATTTAAAATCAATAATATCGCAAGCAAACAGCTCTGCAGGAAAAACAGCGCCGTTTATTGATTTCTTTGGCTGCTAGTGCTAGCTGCATGGTTTGGCCGTTTCCGGATAGACGTCACTAGTAGAACAGAATGGAAAGAAATTTAATTAAAAGCGAAGATATTTCTTTCGAATGTTAACAACCTCACGAGTTTATCGCTCAGTATCGTAAATAATGGACCCTGCCGCCTCCTTTAAGCAAGAAAAAGCTGTGGTTTGGACCTGAAAACATCTAATTTTTAATCTGATGGTGTGGCCGCCATCTAGCGGAATTTGCAGACATCTTGTGAACGGTTATTATTGCAACTATGATTTATGCTCACAATGAAAGAGTGGCGACAATTTTTTCTCATGAAAGCAGTCCGGAGATAATAACAAACTGGCACCATTGCTTTGCATTGCATTGCATACCTGTTTCTTTTGTGCGCGCAGAACTTTCTATGCCATTCTATGCCTATGAAATCCTATCCCTAAGGAAAATCTTAGGAACCCTGTATGTTATTCATAAACTAATTAATATTTGGAAAGAACTTATGTGTGGTTTAAATTTAAAAAAAAAACATGTTTATTACTCTCTTTTATTTCCTTTTAATGGGTTTCTCCTTTTTTGTTTCGAAAAACCTGATTTATTTGCTGTGGAAATCTAGGGGATTTATATTTCATTCGCGTTTAGTTCGTTTTTCAGGCATTTAGCGCTTTTTGTGTAGCCACATACTAGCTAGATGTACTTAATATTTTTGCTTCGTGTACTTTTCCTGATTAATGTTATTTAAATTTAATAGTTAGCAGACTTGTAGATCACTTTAGGTATTTTAACACCGGCAGGGGGAAGGTTTAGGGGTTCAATCCCCCCCAAGGTCACTAAAAAGCAATTCATAAAGGTTGAATTTTCGAAAAAAATCATCAAAAATGGTAATCCGAAACTATTCTGTTTTTAAGCCCCCTCAGGAACAATTTCTGCATACGTCAAGAGTATATTATAAATAATGAAGCTCACAGAAAGGCTGCTCTTTTAAGTTGGCAACATCTGAGTCTAAGAATAAAGCAAAATGAATCATCACATCAGTAGTAGTATATAGTAGGTAGTAGAAGATAGAAGGCTCTTAAACTTGACAATTAGATTGCCTTCTGGGCCCTGTTTGTCATACCCCCTTTATCAAGGGTAGGGATCTTAAGACGTACGTAACAATATATACATAGTGGATCGCCGCGCCCGCTTTATACCTCATTTGAACAATGATTCTGCTAAATATTAGACTTGCATCAATCCTTTTTTGGTAGTAGATTATTTCTTTCCAAGTCCGTAGCCATGACTCAGAAAATCGAAGGACGGTGCCCGTGGGAGTCACTGGTAGGGGTTGCTCGCTCTGAGAATGAAAGTCCAGTCAGTTAACTTAAAGCGTTTCACTGCCCGAAAGCACAGGTCGCACACCCGCCTACCTCCTGCATCCAAATGGCCGCTCTTGGAGTTGTCGTTCTGCTCAAAGACACATCTTTTGGTATCCGTCCATTCTGTAATTTCGACAATATTTCAATGCAGCGCCTCAACAGTATCTAATTCTACCTTGTTGTACAACTGGGACTGCAGAACTGTTTAGAAAGAGGGGCCGCCACGCCGCCGTCACACCATGACGTAGAAAGAGAAAACTGTATTTGTCCAGTTGCGAACAAAGCAAAACCTCCGCCTTCTCGGGGGAGTAGTGCGGTGGAAATTCTGTAGGTGGCGGACATGTTTGACGACTCGTCATATCAAAACGAATCAAAGTTATAGAACGGTAATTATTGATCATACGGTGATGAAAGTAAGAAGATGGCTGACTTGCTTTGTTTTACAAGTTTTTTTTTTGAGTTTAATTTTTAAATAACTCAATATTTTATAGATATTTTTGGCGTTACGATTTTCAATATTCACTGATTGTTCTAGCCAATCAAGAATAGGTCACTTTCTTAGCCTTTTTAACGACATGCCACGTTTTGTGTTCACTTTCTCTATCTCTCACGCACTTTTACTACGGTTTCCCTATCTAGATTTTTAATAATTGAAGACTATATTGCATTTAGATGGTAAGCCATAAAATAAAAGGTTAAATTTTTCTAAAAAATATTTAAAGTATTGGTTTTAATTTAAATATTAGTTTTAACGTAAACCTTTATTAACGGTTTAACCAATATTTTACACACTTTTTAGAAATTTTAAACCCACCTTCTTATTTTTTGGTTTTTACCATTATACTAATATGATCTTGAATTGATACTAATAGGTAGGTACTTAAAAAAGTACCTTTTTTGAAACTACATCGCTTGTGATTTTTGGGAAATTTATATTTATGCTGTTGATACCACTTACTGAAAAATGGTTTGTTTGTATTTTTTGTTAGAAAAGCTATTATTATTATTATTGACTAATAATTTATTTAAAAAAAAAATCAAAAGAGAAGTTTCATAAAGAAGATAAAATCGGTTTGAACTATTTTTGAGTCACCTTTTTTAAAAATGTGAATTGTGATAATTGACGTTATCAAAGTGTTTTATTTTATTTATCATAAATGCGATAAAATATAAATACATTTTCATTATATAGCCTTCTTTTTAATAATACAAATGAAACAAATTTAAAACTGATTTTTTTTTCTTTTGCATTTTGAACAAAGTTAATTTTTAAATCATACCATAAAAAATGAAGGACATATTGCAATATAGTAGTGAACCACAAAATCATAAAATGAAGATATTAAGGTTTCAATTTAAAAAAATCTGTAATATATTGGTGTAAGGTAAAAATTGGTTGTACAGTATAAAGACTTTGCTTTTAAATCAATGTTTAAAATAAACCCAATATTTTACACATTTTTTTAAAACTTAGACTTTAAATCTTAATTTGCGGCTTGCCACTATGTTGCAATATGCTGCATAGTAGAATCGCTAGATGGCGCTAATATTTTATTGATTTATTTGTATGTCCTCTAAATTTTGAGGCTAACACCGGCTAAGTCCGAAGTTAGGTCCATATTTTGTGATTGCGATCCTGCGATCTTTTGATCTACAGATAAAGGCGATAATCACTAGTTTACGGCGGCCTCTCATTTCATTAGTTACTTACGTGCACACTTTTGGCTGTACAATTAAATCGACAAAAAATATTCCGTTCCCCACAATTTAACACGGTACAATAGGGTTTTCACGCTAAAATTTGGTGGAAAAGTGCTTTTGTTACCAGCTCAAGGGCGTTAAAAGCGGCGGTTAAGAGGCCGCCCACACCGTCTGGCAAGCGCCTATTATTATCAATTTTATACCTATGCGTCGAAGTCCTCAAGCCTTTCTTTTAGAGCGAGTTCAAGCCAATGTATTTTCTTAGAAAATGTGTCCATTCATTTTGAGCTTTCTGTTTTAAAAATTAAAGCTGGCTTGGGAATATCCCATAAGCAGCAATAATAGGAACTTATTGAAATATCTCAGGATACTATTAGTGCAAACCTTACCCTAATTTTAAATCTTGCCAAATGAGTGTTCGGTTTTATTTATAACCTAAAGAAAATTCTTCGCTCTTTCTGGTTATTTTCTTCTTCTTTTAATTATTTTCGGAAAATCTGTCCATTTTTTTTTACAAAAAAATTACCAAAAAAAAAATGTCTAACTGTTTTTTTTAAATTAAAATAAATTAAAATCCGTAAATATTATGGTAATCATTGGAAATTTATTTTACTTACGACCAACCCATAATACTAATTTAACGAGCGTCCCAACACGACTTTAATGAACCATTTACGCTCCTAGGATAATAATGAAGCTTAGACGTCAACCACAAGATGGCGTGACAAGCGATGAAACGTTATTTTATAAGAGCACTAATTGACGCAAAAATATGAATTATTCTTCTATATTTTTAGAACAATAAATATTTATTAAACGTAAATAACCGAACCAAAAATAAGTCCCGTTAAATTGACATATTACGCATTTTTCAGAAAAAAAACCTTGTTTTTAAAAAGATATATGAAAGGTCCCTTAGTAACCTTATTTGTTTTGACGTTTTAGATAGAACGTCATTGAAACTTCAGCTTATGATGATTGATGGTTGTCGTAGGTAAAGTATAGTCAGCGCCACCTAGAGGAGACATTTTTTTTCTTGTACTAGCCTGGGCACTCTCGTTTGAGAGTGAATCCACTTCTCATAGCTGATTGATGTAAAAATCAAAATCTAAACTATGCCAGTGTCAGTTAAATTTCGTTTGGATTTTTTATTTAAAAATTAATTGTTTGATTATAACCATTTAAGGTGGATTCAGAGTTCCATAAGGTAAGCAGTATAATCATATACCACTGCCGGCCTCTAATCAGGCAAAATAGATGTATTTTTTTTTATTTCAGGCTTTCTTTTTTTCTTCTTGCGGCTATTTAGCCAACTTTTCGATAATTGGGAATTAATAGATCCATGATTTTGTCACTATAAACCATAAAATAGGGCACAAACATTTTTGGAGCGGGACAAAGCAAAAACCAACTCGAAAAAGTTCTTAAAATTGCCGAAAAAACGAAATTAAATAAAAAATCCAAACGAAAATATTGATTTTTTTCAATTTTGACATCGATCAGCTGTGGAGGGTGGATTCACTGTCAAACGAGAGTGCCCAGGCTAGAACAAGAGAAAAAAATTTCTCCTCAAGGTGGCGGTGGTATAGAATACTAACTCTCATGTTATGGTCTACGATTTTTTTTACAAACCTCCATTTTGAAAAAAATCGCTATCATCGTCAGTTTCTCTGACTGAAATTCTAAAGAATTGCAAAGGAGACAAGTGAACTGTCTACTTACCATAAGTTTTCTCACCTACTTAAGATTATAAAATAACATATTAACCATAAGTAAAAACTTCACTTACCGTAAGTAAAGTATCTACTAAACATTAGTAAATCTATAGCAGCGCAAAACCATTATAACTGCTAAAATATGGCTTTAAATAAAATAAAAAATACATTTTTGAGCTCTATAAACCATGTCATATCACAATACACCCTGAGAAAAAAAAAATAATGTAATAATAGTAATTTTTGTTTGCTTAATTCGTTTTTGGGCTCTTTGTATTTTTTTATTTTTTTTATGTGTTTTATTTATGATCTTTTTATGTATATTTTTTTTTTAATTTTTATAACTAAGTCTATTTTACACGCTTTTGTGTTCTCATAGTTTATTTGTTTTTATATACAATATTTGAATTTTATACCATTGTAATTAATCTATGAATGCTTTCATTTTTCACCATTGCTGTTTGTTTGTTTATACTATTTTTAAACCCTTTTTAATTTTATACTAAATAAATAATTGTCGTTTTATATATTGTTGTTTATTTGCTTATACTATGTTTTTTTTTAATAATTTTTATGTAACTAATTATATTTTTCAACACTTTTTAATTTTGTAACTAATTGTCGTTTTATATGTTGTTTATTTATTTATTTGTTTATAGCATTTTTCTAACTTGATTTTAAATTTACCCTATTATGTAATTATCATTTATCTATCCACTTATATATTTCTATTTTCTATTTTTACCTTAGTTGTATAGTTTTCGCTTTGTCCACAATTTTTTTAAATAAATTTTTGACAATAAACCACTATTCAATTCAATTCAACGACGCGCCGACGCGATGGGATCCGAACCGACAACCTATAGGTTGATAGACCGTTGCTTTATCCACTGTATCATGCGTTTATAAAGAAATAAGTTGAGACCGCGAAATATAAACGTTTTGGCGGATTCTTAGTCGACTGAGAAAAGTGTTAATCATGACTAAAGCTTAATCAGAGAATTTTCGCGTTTGGTGGATATATATGGACAAGTATCTTTAAACCAAGGGTTACCGGGTTTGTTTCCGGTCATCGATTTTTTTTTAGTTTCTTTTTAACTTATTTCCATCATGATCTCCCTATAAATAGAACAATGATCTTTGCAAATGCATGCGTAATTATTAGGATCAATATATTTTTCCGCATGATTTTTCAATATTTGATGCCTTCAGTTGTCCTCAATAGAAAAATTGTCGCATATTGGTAAGTAGATAAATCACTAAGAGTTTGTAGGTTGTTTTACTTGCAGCTATTGAATTCATCACTTGGAGCTAATAGAAAAATCACTTACCACTAACAAAAAAAGCTAATTAGACACTTCACTTGGGATGGTTTTCTGAGTGTAACATTTGCAATTTTCGGACAAAATTAGAAAATTTTACCTTTAAATATAAAAAAATACGATACGTTTTTTTAAATCTTACTTCGACTGGCCTATTATAAGAAAACTTATCTCTCTGTAAGCAAAAAGTCAATTAGGAAAGATATTTTTAAAATATGTACAAATATAAACCCAGTGGCAATTTTTAAGGTCATTGAAGGTTACACGTCAATGTATCGAATTATATAAATTCATGTATAATTTTGTCTTGCTGGGAAACCGACAATTAAAAAAAAAGCCGCCATCTTGGCTCCTATACATCCGATCATCAATTTCTGCAACCAAAATTTTATAGAATTGTCTACAGAATTTAGAACAATTGAATACTTTTTGGAACCAAGCTAGACGAGTGGACGACTATAAAAACCTTATAATTTTTTTATGTTGGTTTTAGTATTTGCTTATATAAAAAGGGCTTTTCTCTGGGGCCCATTATATTATTTAAGCAAAGTTTGTTATTCTTTTGTGCACCGTAAAACGGTACTCAGCATATTCTACCTTTACCCTATATTCTGCAAGTCTTTTATTTTTGTTAAACGGCGGAGAGCTAAAAGGGCTATAAAGTTTGTTTTTGTTCTACTCTTATAAGTAAACAAGGTAAATTTGCTTTATTATGTTTTTTAAAATAAGAAAAATATTACCTTTCATGTAGTCTAAAGTAAAATATTGCAAAAAACAGGCAAAACAATCTGTAATAAATATAAAAATTAACTCCCTAATCTAACCCTTTATTAAGAACTTTTATGAAATTGAAAATTAATTTACCCACATTTAGCGCGAATTATTTAACAATTTCCCGGCGTGGATTCGTTTAAAATAAAACATTTTGGATATGCTTATAATTTCAAACCAATTTCGAACTAATTTTGAACCTCTTTTAAACATTTTGAACCATACTCTTTCCTGGTTTCTTTATATTCAAAATGGGGGGTGCAGCTGGACGTCATTGTACAGGGTGGTCCAAATTCGAGGGGCCTCTATAGCTTTGGGCTTTTGCAGCATAGTAGCCCAAAACTAATATACATGTTACTGGCTCGATTTTCAAGAGAATTCTAAAAACCCTCTACAACTTTTTTATTTGTAAATATAGAGATTTTCATTAATAACATTTTTTGAAGATTTTTTAAGGACAAATCTACCTGTTTCACCGATTTTGTCTTAAAACCTTTAGTTCACGATATATAACACAAAGTTACATTTTTTTAAACGGAATACCCCAATTTTTTTTAAAAAAATTAGTTTTGTAATAAAATTTCGTGTTAAACGATGTGTCATACACCTACTTTTATTAAGTAGTTAAACAGATATCTGCAATTTTTAATAATTACCATAGTAAGCTACGTTTAACTCTGACCTATGCAGTTTTAGGGTATCTATCTAGGTAGCTATGATCAAATAAAAACAATTGCCATGATAAACGAGCCCAAATGTCAAAAGTGGGGTCTTCGTTAAGATATAAAAATGTTTGAAAACTTTGAAAAGTACGACATGATAAAATGTTATATTGAAAGTAACGAAAGTCGACAGACGTCGTTAAATCTATATTTCCAGAGATATCCGGAAAGAAGGCAACCTAGCTCAAAAATATTTTTGAATTTAAACCGTCATCTACAAGAATAAGGATCCTTTACAAAACTGCGGCCTAAGACGTATAGAAGCCTAGCCAGAGATAGAGAGTTGGAAGAACTAACGGTTCTAGGAGAAATAGAAATTAACCCGAATACTACAGCAACGAGATTTTGCTCCAAGACGTGCATTTTGCAGGTGGTACCTAAATAAAAGCCAAGAAGATCCCGATTTTCCGATAATAAAAATTTTAAATAAAAACTTTTAATAATTTTATTTTCGTTTATTATTTTAGGGTTGGTAATTATAGTAAACTAGAAGTTAAAGTTCGAGGTTGCTGTGTCCCCTCGTGTCATAGCCAACCTGATTTTGTATGAAAAAAAAGACAATAACATTTTATTTACACATTTAGGGCGCGCACAGCGCCTACTATGGTAAATATCAAAATATGCAAACATCTTTTAAACTATTTAATAAAAATAGGTGTATGGCACATCGTTCGACAGGAAATTTTATTAGAAAACTGATTTTTTAGAAAAATTGGGGGTATCCCATTTAAAGAAATATAACTTTGTGTGATATCTCGGGAACTAAAGGCTTTAAGAGACAATCGGTGAAACAGGTAGATTTGTCTTTAAAAAATCTTCAAAAAATGTTTTTAATGAAAATCAATATCTTTAGAAATAATAAAGTTGTAGAAGGCCTTTAAAATCGCACATTTTTAAGAATCACCCTGTAACATGTATATTAGTTTTGGGCTAACTATGCTGCAAAAGCCCAAAGCTATAGAGGCCCCTCGAATTTGGACCACCCTGTACACCCCCCTCATTTAAAACATAGAGAAAAATAAAAAGCATCTATCCCAAAATTAAGAACTAATTTCGAACTCCTCATCACCAAAAAGAATTTCGAAAAATCCACTAGTAACCCTGTTTTTTTTTTAAATATGGTGTGGGGCTGCAGGTTGACGTCAAGCCACACTCCCCTCAAAAAATTTTGAACTTTGATTTGCTTATAATTTTGAACTAATTTCTAAATAATTTTGTACAACTCTAAAAAAACTTTAATTACCCTAATTTTCGTGATTTTTTATATTTATTCAAAATGGGGGGTTTAGCCAATTGAAATCCAGTCAGTTTGGAAGGCATAGAATTATACTAGAAACGACTAGAAATCACGTAAGAAAAACTATTTCCATCTTTGTTGGACTTTTGGTACCTAATATGTGCATGTGTAAAGCGCCTGATTTTTCCAATGGTGCTTCTTAGCTAATGCGGACTATATGAGCAGAGAGGTATTTAGTGCGCATTCAAATCAATAGTGGATTTTTCGAAATACTTCTTGGTGATATTAGAAGTTCGAAAGTACTTGTTAACTTTAGGATAGTTGCTTTTCATTTATCTCTACCCTTTAAATAAAGGGGGTGTAGCTTGACGTCTGGCTGCACTCCCCATTTTAAATATAAAAAAAACAGGAAGAAGTGTGGTTCAACATTTTTAAAAGTGGTTCAAAATTAGTTCGAAATTGGTTCGAAATTATAAGCATATCAAAACTCGAGTATATTTGGGGGGGGGGGTGTGTGACTGACCCCATTTTGACTGTGTCTTAGTATACAGAGTTGCTATGGCTTTCTTATGGGGTAGGATTTCAATAAATTAAACAGAAATGGCATGTAAAGTTCTGCCCGCACAAAAACCGAGAAATGATGCCAGTTTTTTATTGTCTCCGGACTGCTTCCATGAGAAATAATTATCGCTACCCTTGCATTGTGAGCATAAGTCAAAGTTGCAATAATAACCTTGTACAAGATATGTCTGCAAATTGTCCTAGTGGGCGGCAACGGTCGGGAAAATACTCCCTCGACCTTCGACTGCAGTGTGCTATAGGTACCGTGGAATTTGTTTGCTACACTGGCATTGCCTTTTTATTTTCTTTCGAGGTCGCGTCAGGATACGCAAATTTGGTGTTTTTAAAATGCGGTATATTCGGGAAGAAAAGACTTTTGTTATTAAATCCAAATTTCGTTCCATTCTGTTGCTACTAGTGCCATCGTTCTGGAAAAGGCCAAACCAGCATTCGCTACACTACACGACAAAAGAAATCAATAAACAGCGTTCTTTTTCGTGCATAGCCAGTTGCTTTGCCATCTCATTCATTTTGAATAAAGCGCCCCTACACGGATGATTTTCGGTGGTCGTCGCTTTTTTTTAAATTTCCATATGTTTCCATAATAAGTAGCCAACCAATTCTTCAAAACTAGCGGGATGGTAAAAGAGAAAAATACACCCCAAAACTAGGGAAGTGCGCCTTTATTTGGATTTGTTTCGTTGCAGAAAACGATTTTTTTACGAAAAAATTAACCTTTGCCACTTTTTTTTAGATTTTTTTCCTTATTTTTTTTTTCTTCAACTTTCTCGAAATTTTCATTAGTCATAGTCTATTATTTTTTAAAAAAATCTAGGAAGAAATATTTCCTTACAATGCAATATTGGACAGACAAATTTTCCTAAATAGGGTATGTGTTTCAGTATAGGTTTAGGTATAGACCATAAAGAAAAAGGGCGTCGCAGGCGGAAATTTTGCAACTAAATTAGGTTGCAATATAGCCCACATGCAAAAATCTTCGAAAAATTAAGTAAGATATCAAAATGGCGCCGTAGGCAAATTTTTTTTAAAGATAAGGTAACTAAGACCTGGGAACTCCGCAAGGTAGTGTTCCAGGACTTCTTGTTTTTACAGTTTTTAACAATGATATGTCAGAGTTTGTTAAAAGTGCCAAACTGTTTGTCTATTGCGATGATACCACCACGCTTTATCAGAATGTGCAAAATCAAACCCGCTAAACAAAAGAAAGTTTAATTATAAAATCATTCGCTATAGAAAAACCAATTTTTTATCCGAACCTTATTTCTTCAAACCCATTCAATAAAAAATTCGAAATTTAAAAGACCCGTTTTTCATTCAATATCAAACCCGGAATTCGTAAAACCCGTAATTAATCAGAAAATTTTTGCTAAATTAATTGAGCATTCTCCAATACCACATGAACCGGAGGCGTACATCCAGGCGGCGCGGCGGCGCGGCGTTTTGATGCATTTGTCGCTGTTACGCGCGCATACTTGTACAGGTTGCGTTCAATAGTTTGTGTATAGATGTCACTTGCATGCAACCGTCTTGCATTTATGTGTTATTGGTGAATGCGCAATCAATTTAGCAAAAGTTTTCTGATAAATTACGGGTTTTACGAATTCCGGGTTTGATATTGAATGAATTTGATAAAAAATAGTTTGATTAAAAACGGGTCTGTTAAATTTCGCATTGTTATTGAATGGGTTTCTATGGTGAATCGTTCTTCCATAGGCGTTCTTACGATTTCAGATCCTAGTGCAGAAAACTTGCATCGTAAAGTACTGGCATGCTTTATTGCACTTTCAAAATGGTACAAAGCTAACAAGCTAATGCTTAATCATACAAAAACTCAGGTGGTTGAAATATTTAATAGTCATCGGATACCAAATAACTTTATTTTTGACTTTGAGGGTCAACATATATCTTCCTAAGTTACTGCCAGTTTTTTGGGAATCACGATAAATAAAAATATGAGATGGACTAAGCAGATAGATATTGTTTGCAAACAATTAAATAAAAGTGCTTTTCTCCTAAGTCATTTGAAAAAGGCCTTAGAGTTAACAGAGCAAATGAGCGTCTATCATAGCGTAATCAGTCATAATATTGTACTATGGGGAAAAGCAACAGAAATCGTGATAATATTTGTTGCACAGAAGCGTATAATTAGAATTTTGTTTAATCTTTCCTATCGACAATCCTGCAGGGAAATATTGAAAATGACAAAAATATTAACTGTAGCGGGGATTTTTGTTTTAAACATTTTAACTATTATTTATAAAAATAAAAATAAGTTGCAACGTGTAGGTGATTGTCATAGCTATTATTCTCATAGCTAACATTCTCATGAGTTCTACAAAAATCACCTTTTTACAGTGGAAGTTATCTTTAAATTTATGGCGGGTTTACCCAACTTTTCATATTGATAATTCATAACTTTAATTCATAGTGTATAAGCACAATTTTAGTGTTAATACATCATTTTACAGCACCTGTTTATCCAAGAGTTTATAAGCATAGTGCATTAAGAGAAATTTTGAAAATTGACATACCAAATTGACAAAAAAGAATAACAAAAAACCTGTTTTTCTTTACCCTACCTCAACAGGTTAGGTATTCTTCCTTGTTGCTAAATTTTTCTTTTCTAATATCAGTCAAAATCAATCACTCCCATTTTGAAATCAACCAACCAAAATATTTTCTTTGCTTTTTTCATATTGATAGTGCATAAATAATAACCAACTTTTAAATTATACACTGTGCTTATCAATTGTGAATTATAACTATGAAAAATTGGGTAAACACTTTTATTAAGAATTATAATACTTAACATTATATCTATGAATAAAATTGTGCTTAGGTTATAAATTATCAATATGAAAAGTTTGGTAAACCTGCCATTATTACCAAATAATATCAAAAAGTCGTCCACACTTTCAGTTTTTAAATCTAGAATTACATTACGGTACATGGTAGATGAGCTTGAAACCTTTTTTGTTTATGTTAATTTTATCATTATAGTATATATTCTTATTTTACTTCACACTAATACCATTTTTTGTTTTTTTTTTGTTGTACACATTTTTACATATATAGTTATATACATTCTTTTTTCTTTTAATTACAAATTATTACGCTTTTTTTTGTTATTTCATGTCAATTTCCTTAATAATCATGTCATTTTTATTTCTGTTAATTGATGTACTTTTTTTTTGTAGTTATGTTTGTATTTTGTAATTTCACATTTTGTTGTTTTTTATGTAAATTTTATTTATACTTTTTCAAATTACTTAATTTTTCTTGTAATATTTTAATCACACTTAAGTTCCTTTCTAAATTTTATTCATATATTTTTATTAAGCAACTGTCCTCCAAATGACAATTATGCTTTTGGGTATAAGAAGTATGGATTAAAAAAAATATATATATTTTTAGCAACTGATGTTGTCTCTGCTATTGTAATAGTTTTATAAGACAATAAAATATGTTTCTCTTTTCTATTTTCTATTTCTATATTTCTTTGGGAACAAAAATAGCGCTGCAGGTGAAAATTTTAATTATTTTTTTAATAAAATTACATGTGTTACCGGAGAAGATTGCGCAACTATTTATAAAAAAAGCAAAAAATTGCTCTGAAGGTTATAATTTTTATGAAAAAATATCAAATTTCGACCCATGTAACTACGCTTTACGTTTAGGTTTGCTTATATAAATGGTTACAAAATAAATAGGTATACTTAATTTTTTGTTATTAAAATCGAGCAAGACTAATTTTTATTCCAGTTCTAAACGTATGAGATTGGAAAACATTAGATGTAGTGTCAACCTCGTCCTACGTCCGTCTCTCTCTCCCTAATGTGATTTTCCACCTGTGTTATAAACGGCTGCTTGGCACCCTAAGGATTTGTTTGTGAAACCTGTACATCATGTGGTTTATCGATGCGATAATAACCATAACGAGAAATAATGACAATAAATATTGTGTCCGCAAATAAAAATGAAAGTAAAACTCGTGGCATATCGGACAAAGCGTTTTTGTTTCTCACTTCATTACGACCAGACCTCCAATGTCTAATGGAGAATCCAGACACCTACAGACCTGTTTCATCCTTGTTAGGAATCATCAGGGAGTCATAGGATTGTACCTGGCAGTTGATGGCCACGTAGTATGAAGCTCCAATTGGGGGCGGTGCTGCTGCGAACATTACCTCTTTTTAAGAGTCATGTTACAGTGACCTTATACTTTTACAAGTTTCTACTTTATAACCTGCTGAACGGTACAGGATTCTGTATTTACGGTGTCTTGCACTTTTTAATTTTGATGTTTTTGTTTCTCGGTTTATTCGACAGGTGGCGCACACAGTTACTACGTCCCCAAGGATTACAAACTTTTTGTTTTAAATTCGAGAGGTGTGCATGGTCACTGTGTAGCTTTAACTGCCAGGTCTCTCTCTCTGATGATTTCTAATAAGGATGAAACAGGTCTGTATGTGTCTGGATTCTCCATTAGACATTGGAGGCCTGGTCGTAATGAAGTGAGAAACAAAAACGCTTTGTCCGATATGCCACGAGTTTTACTTTCAATAAATATTTTAGTGAACCTTTTACTTACGTTGTGTAGTTTAAACGTGTTAACACTGCATTCTATGGAGCGGGTAAAATAGTTTTTGATATGTTACTTAAATATTACAATTTTTTTGCTTTCTGTTAAACTGCAACCACTACACATTTAGACCTTGTATAATCTTGTTTTTTTTTAATGTTGAAAGAAAATTTTCTTTATGCTAAAAAAATATGCAAAGAACTATACCAGCAAGAATATACACATTTGACAATTTTGTGCACATGGACAACTGTGAATTCAAAAATATTCCTCCAAAGCATTTTTCTGATTGCGAACAAAAGCACAAGAAAATAGAAATATAATGTACAAGAAGCTAGCAGCGCAACTTGAGATTTTTTTATTAGAACTTATATAACTAATTAGAGATAATTTAATGCTAAATTTGTTCATCAAAAAAAAATTTAGAGTTTGCGTTCCTTAAAATAAACTACATAATTAGTGCTAAGTTAGTGCTAATTTAGTGCTCCACAGTTTCATATATTTAAAAAAAAATATTTAATACGAAAACGTAAACTACAAATATTAAATTCTGATGTCAGTTTCTTATAAAAAAATAAATCGTTTTTATTTTACAGTGAATCAATAAGATTACTTAACACTAACATAACTATTAAAGCCGGGAAAAGTACTAAATTTATATTCCATAAAAAATGTAGAGCTAGTTTTTCTAAAATAGCAGTGCATTGTAAGCAAACGAAACGTAATTTAACTCCAAAAGTCACATGAATCACTACGACCGATTTAGTGCTACAGAGTTATATCACATTTACCAAAAAAAAACTACTCCTTGGGAAAACCTCCCTATATCAGAATATAATATTTGTGGTATAATTTTCGTAATATATATTAAAAAAATATATATATATATGAAACCATGGAGCGCTAAATTAGCTTTAATTATGTAGGTATCTTTTGTTTTCTGAATTCTCTTAATTAGGCTGCAATCGCATGCGCTGCTGGTTTCTCACAGAACCTAGAAGCGCATGCACTAACTTCTAAAAAACGCAAGCTCTATTTTTTTTGCGGATAAAAATTAGGACTTAATTAGCTCTAATTAGTTATACAGGTTCTAATAAAAAAATCGCAAGTTGCGTTGCTAGCTTCTTCTACAGGGTGACTGTTGATAAAGTTCCACCTGGGAAAACTTTTTTATCATTCGCCACAAAAAGATAAACAAAAAAGTGAATTACTCCTGAAATTATGTAGATTTCTATTACAGTTTCATTCTTTTTTAAAAATCACCCGTTATACGCAGGATGGCGCCATGAGGTCCTATTTTTGAAACAACTTGTATGTTTTTAAAATATCAATAGATTTTTTTTTCTGATTCCAAAAATATGCCATATGTTACCATTTTCTTGAATGGTCATTGAGAAAATTCACAAAAACGTTACCGTTAAGAGTAATGTGTTGGACTAACACACTCCCCTTATGGCAAATTATTTTTGATTTTACTCGAGAACCGTCAAAGATAAACCCTACATATAATGTATGTTTGGAATCAGAGAGAAAAAATCTATCAAAAAATAGAATCTCAAAGCCACTCTGCGTGTAGACTTTGATTAAGGAAAAAACTGAACATGTTATAGAAATCTAACAAATTTCCTAGGTCATTCACTTTTTGATTTATCTTCTTTTCACAAATAAAAAAAAAGGTTTCCCAAGTGGAACTTTATAAACCGTCACCCTGTACATGAAATATCATATATTTCAAGTTATTGCTAGGGACGTTAAAAGTGTCTTTCATTTACAATAAAATTAACCACTATACCTTAATTTTGGTTCATTGGTTTCCAACACTGTATTTGAATGGATTTTTCAAGGATTTTTCCACATCTTTTTCTCCTTTAATACACATATGGCCCTGTTAAGTCAAAATCAATTGGCATAACCTATTAAAAGTATTTTTTTTATCCAGGAGTTCCTCCTCCTGCATTCTATCAGAAGTAGATCATAAAAAATAATTTCATTGAGCAAGGTTAGTTTATACACGAGTTTCTAAATAAAGGTAAAGTTCTATTCCTCGCTCTTACAGAGCGAGCCATGGTCATGCCTGCATCTTCCAAAAAATAAATTATAAATAAATCCTTCCCCATATCGTTCACACCATAAAAGTATTAATAAAACAAAAGATCAAAAGATCTTGGAAATAACGAAAATTCAAACTTGGATGAGCCATGCAAAATAATTCAAAACATATCAACGTTGCTTAATGTACCATAAAAAATAAATTGAAAGGATCTTATGTTATTTGTGTACTTCAACTACAATATAATCTTGGGGTCGTTTGAAAGTAAAATTTATTCGATTTGATGAAAAAACTAGTAGAATAATAATGCACAAAAACAATGTCAACATTTTTTTTCTCTGGGAATTTTTGCACGACTCGGCATCTTCGAAGTTTACATTTTTGTCGAGGTGTGGTTTCGCCATTTTGTTTATGTTATTGTGGCGTTTACGTGTTTTAAAACTTTGTGGCGTTATTTTCTGTGATTAGTAGTCTTAGACCTCCCCTCCTAAAAAGAACTACGCATTAATTGGCCCTAAACCCACAAAATGTCTCACTTACAAAGTCCTCACGGAATACCTCACAATGCCAACTTTTATGCAAACATTTGAAAAATAAAGTCCAATAATACCTAGCAAGTAGGTTTTCTTTGGAGGAGGCCATAGATTGAACTAACCTCTATACTATCTCTTTGTCTAAACTCTATACTCACCAGTTAAGCCTCAAGGATCCTGGTTATGGTTTTCTATTCTTGTTCTGTCCATGTTTAAATCTAGAGGAATCCAATTTTCTATTGATACGAAATTAAGGAAAACCCTGGAAAACACTTTAATTTTTTACGGTAGTTTCCACTCTATTAATACGGTAGTTTTCCACTCTATTCAAATGGTAGAGCCATGATGCATCTTAATAATTTTGTTAAATACCTGTTAAATTATTTTTAGAGGGTGCTAAAATACTTTAGTAGGACACGTTTTTTGGTAAATTTAAAGATTTTCAAGAACTTTGATCGAAATAAATTAATAACACCTTATGTTTTACACATTTTACACTTTAAAATTACAATTTTTGCTGTTTTTTGGATAAAAATGGCAAAATAAAAATCATATGCATGACACCACTCAAGATGACAGACAAATGACATAACAGAAATTTTTAGTAAACAATTGCCGTAAATTATATCCATCTTTTTCTAAAATTTAGTCTCTCTTCTTCAAAAACCTTAAAAATGTTTGCACGTCACTAAATTATCTCTCCATCTACCAATAAAAATTCTGCCCCTCTCTCTCTAAATATTTTGGAAGTACTTTTTTTGAACGCCTAAAAAACAGTGAAAAATTGAAAAATTTGAGTGTTTTATTCCACAAATGTGAGCAATATCATGGCATAAAAATGTGAAAAACGTAGTAAAAAATTGCTTCATTAAAAACGTTACCCCTTAAATTATGCTCAAATATTTTAAGTCTTAAATTACTATTATGATTTGACCAAAAAAGCAAACAAAAATATTAAACATAACATACATTTTCGCTGTCAGATGGTTGTCAGTTGCTTTCACTACTGACGCAATCGACGAGCCTGCTCGGTAGACTCTTCGTTTCTGGATTATTTCCAGGCTAACTTAATTGGGAGAGTTATTATCGGTACGCCTTTTTCTCAGGAAATGCAAGGGCAAGGCCGTTATAGTATCTTATAATTATATGGTTGGAAGTTTTCTTAAATGCTCTGGTTTAGAAACTTGACATCTTTCACGAATCGGGTGACTGGCAGCGTTTCGTTCTTGTTAGGATTTTGAGTTTTAATGATCTTCGCTTCCCGAGGCTTCGCTTTTTGTAGTCATCCGGGGAATGTCAAAACCCAAGTTTTTATGAGAAAGACGCTTGTATATGCAATGCGCTTGATAAGTAAATTTATTATAACCTTTGATACGAGATGCATTTCAATGTAGGTTTGCTCGATTTTAAAGACGTTTTGGTTTACATTTTTAGTGGATTCAATTAAATTTTATATAAAAAGCTAAGGCTACCAGTGTCTCAAGAGCAGAAATAAATAAAAAACGGAGACAAATACAGCATAATCCGTTAAAAAATATAAATGAACGTTTCAATAATGCAAATTAAAGCCTTAGATTAAAAAGAGACAAGGTACCTGACACTTATTTGGTTTTACTATTATATGGAACAATGTTTACCTTTCTGTTGTTTACAGTAAACACACCAATGGCGTACCTACCTACTTAAATATAAAGTTACACATGAATTATATTATTAAAATTTTACTAAAATATGAGATCTGCAAAATAATTTAAATAACATTCAAAAAATAATTATGCCAATTTGAGCTTTGGAAGCTCCCTAATAATAAATGTGTAGTGGTTTTATACAAAATAAATTTATTACAAAATATACCAGAGGCAAATACTCATCTTTGTATCACAATGACTTATGCTGTCGCCGTCTAAGTTCGCCGTTGGAGATGACTTAAATTTTGATATTTTATCTGGTCATTAGTAGAAACTGAGTCCTTCAGTACACAATAAAGTCAATAATACTTAGGGTATATGAAGACATCTAGGACAGACAGAAAGACTCAAATATCAATTCGAAGGGCGAGCGCGGATAGCAACGGAGGCAGTATAAATCAACCTTAATATTCTGATAAGAGGTAGGAATTCAATATTCTTACAAACTTTACCTACCTTTATTTTATAGTCTTTATAAAAAAACCTTCAAAAATATCTCATTTGCTCATTAACTATCAAAAGTATGCTTTATTTTATCGTCTTTATACAGGGTTCCTAAGCAAATCCTTAGGGGGCCAAGCAGCCGTGTATAAGACGCAGACAAACGGAAAAGCACATTAGGCTGAAAAGGATGGGCATGGGGCGATGTTGTCACTACATCTTACACGTAGTAAATCCATTCCAGATTGTTGTTTTCTAATGTTTTCCATTTTCATACCTTTAGGACTGGAATAAAAATTGTTTTTGCTCGACTTTAATACCAAACTGATGAAAGATATCGTAAAAAAAAATATTTTTCGGCTTTTCATTTTGTAACCATTGTTCTTACGCACTGTTTACAGGCTGGGGACTGAGATACATGCAAATGCCTAACCTAAAGCGTTCATACACGGTCGGAGAAATCGACTGAGATATTTCCGTAGAAACTTTATCAAGCAAATAGGATGGGTTGACGCATTCGAACGTCCAACCCGGGTTTTGCACTTTGATTCGAAATCAAAAAGGAGGAACAGTCAGGCCGTGCACAAATTATGTAACGGTGATTTTACCAATTTTTGACCCCCTCCCTATGTAATGTTTTGTAACGGTTTGGCACGCCACTCCCCTAATATTACGTAACGATTTCAAGACCACTACCCCCCCAAAAAAAAAAAAAATTCACTTATTTTCATTCCAAATTTTCTTAGTTTCACACAAATGCAAACGCTGTCGAAAACACCCCTCCCCCCTACGTAACGTTTTGTAACCCCCCTCCCCCCTATGACCATTACGTAATTTGTTGCAGGCCCCTGTAGTCCCAGTGGAGGAGGGCGAGAAAATTGATATTTTTTTCTTAAAAATTATACTCTTTAGACCGATTTCTTTGCGTTCCCGAAATTACGTAATTTTTGAAGAAAAATTGTAAGCGGCGCCATTTTTATTTCGTGCTTTGTTTTTCTAACATTTTTGCGTTCGGCTAATTTAATTGAAAAATTTTTGCCTGCGGCGCCCTTTATCTTCTCAATCGAAACCAAGATCCCCCGTTTTAGGAAAACTGATCCCGTCTCTGTTTCTAAATTTTTTCGAATAAAAGTAGAGTATGACCATGGGGGAAATAATTTTTTTCTACGGTATGACGAAAATTTCGAGAAAGTTGAAGAAAAAATAAAAAAATTGGCAGAGCTCAAGTTTTTCTTAAAAAAAAAGTTTTTTGTAAAGAAACAGAGCAAAATAAATCTTTTCACCCCTTTTTGGGTGTTACAAATATTGTCAGCCCATTATTTTTCGCTTTTACCCTCCCACTAGTTTTGAAGAATTGGTTCGCTACATGTTTCGAGATCATGTCATAAAACACCTCGAAAATATCAAATGTAGTGTAGGGCCAGCTTTATTTAAAATCAATAATATCGCAAGCAAAAAGCTCTGCAGGAAAAACAGGGCCGTTTATTGATTTCTTTGGCTGCTAGTGCTAGCTGCATGGTTTGGCCGTTTCCGGATAGATGTCACTAGTAGAACAGAATGGAAAGAAATTTAATTAAAAGCGAAGATATTTCTTTCTAATGTTAACAACCTTACGAGTTTATCGCTCAGTATCGTAAATAATGGACCCTGCCGCCTCCTTTAAGCAAGAAAAAGCTGCAGTTTGGACCTGAAAACATCTAATTTTTTCCTCGATCATCTCATGGTGTGGCCGCCATCTAGCGGATTTTGCAGACATCTTGTCAACGGTTATTATTGCAACTATGATTTATGCTCACAATGAAAGAGTGGCGACAATTTTTTCTCATGAAAGCAGTACGGAGATAATAACAAACTGGCACCATTGCTCAATATACCTGTTTCTGTTGGGCGCGCAGAACTTTCTATGCCATTTCTGTTTGATTTATTTAAATCCTATCCCTAATGAAAATCTTAGGAACCCTGTAGAAAAAAACCTCGAAAAAACCTTACAAAAACCTTCGAAAATATCTCATTTGATGCATTGAAAATAAAAAAAAAACATGGTTGATATTTTAATCTAAGAATCTACTAATTTAAGTATATTTCATAAACTTTTTTTTTATTTTCTGTGTACCTACCGACATATAGAGTCACTGACTGATTTCACTTGCTCTCCCTTTGTTTTCAAAATGTGGTTTTAAAAAGACTTCCAAAGTGCTTAAACATCCTGAAATTTTAAAATAAATAACACGAAAAAGCTTATGTCAATAAAAATATCATCCAAACGTCTGCGCTCTGCCGAGTTTCCCCGCCCACAAGCGAATCACGACCTAAAGTGGTTGACACAGATTTCTCTGTCCCCATCGTTCTAACGTCGTTTAAAACGATAGAAAAATAATCGATATTTCTCACCTTTGTTTTGTTTTGATTTTATTTGTATATAAACAGTGCTTATTATTTGCCAAGGAGTTTTCGTTGGACCAGATATATTGTTTTTTTTTTTTTAAATCTAGGATTAAAGCACAAAAATCGAATATTTTTTTTTATGTGACGTTTTTCAACCCAATTTATTTTTACTGGTGTTGGTTTGTTGGAGAGGGGTCAATTGACCCCTCTCCAACAAACCAATATCAGCGTCGAATATTTTTCCTAAATTTTTTTATAATTATTCTATTTACTTAAAAACTTTATAGCGTTGATTACTTATTAAGTAATATTTCTTAAGCTTGCTCCCCAGAACGTAAGCTGTTTATTTAATCTTACTGTTAATAAAAGTCTTCTCTATTGCCGACCCGATAGCTTAAGTCGTTCATTTCTATGGAATAAGTTCTCCATATTCCCTCAGAGATTCTAACGACAATTTAAAAGTCATTCAAAGCAATCACTTACCGTCGAAACGTGACGATATTGTAATTTTTAGCGAGAGATAACGCACGTTTCAACCTCATAGATTACATCATCCACACGTATGTTTGCAGCCCATTCTTTGCCACAATATTGAATAAAGACGGGCAGATTTTATTTCGTGAAAATGTGCAACTGTCTCTGTCTTTATTTATCTATTAAACGGAGACCGATATGGCTATCTAACACACTGGGAATGTGGGTTTTGATGTCGCGAATCCACCCTAGCGACACTAATGCGCATAATGGTCATAATAAATTAGAGCCGAAGACATTTGAGAACAACGCGTTGGCAAGATGTTCTCGAGTCTGACTGGTTGATTTAACAGAGATAAATGTGGTAATTATTTGTTATTATAGCGGGGGTTAACTGGGATTTTATTAGGACAAAATTGGAGATAAGTAATTAGAACGTTCGGGATTATGGATCAACTAATATTGATCGAAATGTTTTGAAAAGTATAGTGAAACCGCTCTTAATGGACACCTCTCTAAAGTGAACACTCTTATTAATGGACAGTTTCGCCGCAAAAATGAATCCCATATAAATCCTCTATAGCGTTACCTCCTTATCAGGGACGGCGCGCGGCGCTAGGGCCAGGCAGGTCCAGTCCCTGTATTTTTCGGAAATTTTTTTCGGTGGCCTAGGTAACCAACAGCGAATTAATTTTTTTTACTTGTTAGTTTTAATTTCCTTATTTAAGCGTCATGTTTAAACAATTAAACATTTTTCTTACATACATTAAATCGTATTCTTATGCTTCCAGGCAAAAAAGTTTTTTCTACCACTTGTAGTACCTCAAAGCTTATGTAAAATTAATACCTATACTATGTTAGGCCTTAAAACAATATTTCCGTGTAACTACAGTTAGTATCTAAGTAGAAATCATCTTGATCGAAACTAATCATTTTGTTTACGCTGCCGCACACAGTGGGCTCTCGAGCTCCATATTTTGCCAAATAAGGTTAAATTAAGAACATATTGAAACTCCTGAATACTTTCACTAAACAACAGTAGATAGTCTAGTAGGCCTTAAAAAAACTATGCTTTGATTGAAGAAACTTTCATTTGTTTTTTAGTAGTGTCATTTTTCCTTTTTAAGAAACGCGTTAAAATTACCATATAAGTTTTTATAGAGTAAAAAATCTGCGCACTGTGTTATTGATCCAAGTTGACCTTTATCCAATCTTCTTTTAATTAAGAAAAAACCGCTCATACCTTTCATTCCAACGTCTTGGAAAGCCTTCAAGGATGATATCCTGAATGTCCAGGTCATCATCCAGTAATATATCATCAACCTCCATGGATTTTTCGTCGGTTCTTTTACTTTTTTAAATAAAAATCATTCACACATAACTTCACTTGTTAGTTAATTGTCAATTATCTTTTGTTAACTGGCAAAATTTGGCCGATTAGTTAAAACAGTCGCTTAGTACAGAAAATTGCTTGGTGCATACGAAATAATTCAAAATTGCAAAAATTGCACTTTTTTTTACTTAGATGGCTGTGAATTATAATTTGTGGTGTTTCCATTAGACATGTTATCATGTACTAGACAATGAGCTAAAGTCTTTAAAAAATTGCTAAATCATAGTAGGCGCTATTGAAGTGTTTTGAGTTTTAAAAAATGATAAACATCCTGCATTATGAGTCATAGTCAACTAAGTGAAAAAACTTTAAAATCCAATATCTCAAAAACTGTTGAACCCAGGGCATGTTATACATTTCTGAAATCAGGAAAAAAACTAGAATTTAAAAAAGCAAAAAAATACATCGTGTTGTATCTAAAATAAAAAAGTTGCTATGAATATTTGACACTTCGAATGACACTTGGTTTTTTCTATTTTAATATTTTTGAAGATCTTTGTAAATCAAATAACTTTTGTATTTAAATCATTTTTCTAGCTCACTTATTACCAGATATAACAGGGGGTGGCATTTATAAACAAACACCCTTTACCTATATTTGAATTTATTTTTAAGAAAACTGTGCAAAACGTCACCTCCGTTACGTTGGCACGGAATCACTGTGAACTAAACATGATTTAGAACTAGCAATTGTGTTTAAAACATTTTCTTTGGTTTCTCTGTTGCATTTTCCAATTTGAGTTACTTTTTCCTTGTAATAACAAACAGTAAAGTCAGTAACCTGAGAATTTATTTAAAATTGATTTTGGTAATATTTAGCGTACCCATATTTCAGGTGTAGGTTAGAGGTTTGCCATGTTGTAGTTTGACAAATTTCTTCTGGTGATTTGAATTTCGCATGTTTTGCGGATTCTGTCGAGGACTGATTGATTGCATGATTTCCATGTATTGGTTCTGCATTTCGTCGTTAACCTTTCGGTTTATGTGGGCGATCAATACTAATTCATTAGGCCAGTTATTTTAGTCAAGAGGAACAAAAACTTTTACACAGGTCCAAGTATGTAGAGCTGTGGAAAATACAAAATTTTAAAAGTCACTTTTAAAAAATACTTACCTGTACAGAAAACGCACAAAGTAATTGATTACACTAGACAAATGGAGGCAAAATGTTTTTTGAAAAATTATCTTAGGTCGTATATACAAAATAAGACCGCAATATTTTAGTGCCATTTATTGCATAGACACGCCATTTGAGTTTTTAACTAATAATTCTGGTTTTCATAAACTACCATATCTCTACTTATTATAAGAACAACTATGCTTCATGATTAGTCTAATATTAAATCTAATTAACTCCGCTGACATTGAAACATTCCACTTCCCTTGGTATCTTTTTTCCATATTTGCAATTTATTGATAGAAATGTTCCCCATGTTTGTCACTCACATCTCCACAGTTTTCGGGGAAGTAGTCTAGGTGAGATTGTAGAAAGTGTATTTTTAAGGACATATTACATCCCATATTTTCATATGATATTATTTCGCGAACAGTTCGAGGAGAACGCCGTGATTTGCTACACCGATGGGTCCAAACTGTCGGAGAAGCAAACCACAAGACCAGAAGGTTCGAAAGAGCTACCCGCTCGGAGAGCAAGCCACGGTCTTTCAGGCAGAGGTGTATGCCATAATAATAGGTGCAACCATGAAAGAAATAAAAAACGGTAGGGAGGAGCATGTTTATATATACTCCGACAGCCAATCGACCCTAAAGGCACTAAGGGCGCCCAAGATCAACAACACCCCGGTGGAGGAATATGCGGATGCACTAAAATCCTTGGGAGAGGGCAAACAAGTGACACTTATGTGGGTACCGGGACATATGGGGGTGCCGGGTAACGAGATGGCCGATGATCTCGCCAGGATCGGGGCAAGCACCCAGTATGTAGGGTCGGAACCACTTCTAGGAACAACCAAGAGACAATTGCGAAGTCGACTCAATAAATGGGCCAACGATGCCACGACGACCGCTTGGAAATGAGGAACAGGATACAGACAGACCAAGGACTTCGTGAAGGGCCCGGATGCAGCCAGACTAAAATGGCTTCTGGGGAGATCGCGAAGGGACGCTGGTCTGCTGACAGGAATCATAACAGGTCACAACCTAATAAGGAAGCACATGACCCGGATCGCGGTGGAGAATGACTCGACCTGCCGGGCCTGCGGGCAGGCAGAAGGAAAATCTCGACACGTTATAGCGAACTGCGAGGCATACCAGAGGACGAGATACCAGGTATTCGGTTTCCCGACCCTGGATGAGGAGATGAACAGACTGCCAGACCAGTGGTGCAGGCGGTGGATTAGGGGCAGGCTCGGGGTAGGGCAGAAAGGGCCCAGGGAGGACTACTTGCCAGGCTTCGCCCGACTTGTTTTTTTACAATCTCTGGATAATTTTCTGATATTTTATTTTATAAAAATTTGGTCACCATTCTAAAGACTTCCCATGCCTCTTTTTCTTTTACCTCAAGCCCAGCGTCAAATCCCGAATCCGCGAGAAGTTGTCTTATTTGAAAAATTCCCTCTTTATTGTTGGTTTCACTTATTCTGAGAAACTTTATTTAATGTGATTGAAAGCAAGAAGATCTGTATTCATAGCGTTAACGAAGTTTTTAAATAATGCAAGGTTAATATGTAACGGCGGAAGTAATATTTTATTTAAAGGAACTGAAGGACTGTTCGTAATATTTTTCACTCCAAAATATTTCCATCTACCTTTATTGCTTAGGTATCCAAATTTGTCCTTAACAGTCTCTTTTTGCAACTACTTTTAAAGATTTTCGCCATTTTCCAACGTTACGCGCCAATATAGTTATTAGTTGACAGAACACGATCAATCTCGGTGGCAGGGTCGGTGTCAGATTTATTTTTGGTACCTATTTTGTAAGTTTTTTATTTTAACACTTTATTGTTTTTTATTTTAACTGAGTTTTTTAATGAGTCTTTTATGCATGCAAAAAAACAAACTGTAGGTAAGCATAAACATTAGGTGCTGCATGAGGCATCTAGAGGTACAATGAACTAAAAGGAGCCATTCATAAATTATGCTTCACTATTTGGGCCATATTATCCTCGCCCTCCTCTTTTCAGAAATCGTCACGTTTCTGATAACTTGCTCAAAACACCTCCCTCCCCTTATTAAAAAGGAGCTGATAAAGTTTAAAACAATTTTTCTACAGTGAGAAATAAAAGGGCAAAAAAATGTACTACCACCAACGGTGTCTCCTCCATACTAATGATAATTAATTATTATAATTAAAAATGGGTACCTATCTACTAACATTAGTTAACAATACCAAAATTGGAGAATTTAAATTTATTATATTAAGGAAGAATTTTATTTGTGACAGGGAGGGAGTCAAGAGTTGGTGGTGTGTTATAATTTATGGCTCTGAGGGCACTTCATAAACTAGAAACACAATTTTTGCCAAATTTGGCCCTCTCCCTCCACTTTGCCATAAATCATTACGTTTCTGATGACTTTCTTCACTAAAGTTACGCTCGAAAATTAAATCCACGTCCTCTTATTTTTATTCCAATTTTGGCATTATTAAATAATGGTGTCAATTTTATCATTAGAGTGGGGCATCACAATTCTTTTTCGGTCTTTTATTTCTTATGGCAAAGAAAAATGTGTGAATATTTTAACCGCTCTTTTTTTAGACTTCAAGGGGTAACGTAATTTTAGGGGGGTCAAAATTTCTCTACAATGATGTGACTTAATTTATGTCTGCCCCCCTTACTTTATTTCACCTGGCTCAGAACCAAACGTTAATTAAAATCTATTCACGTATCTTTATTGTTTACCTACTGTTTATTTTTTTGGTCGTAATAAGTGGAATATGATTGGTAAAAAAACCATGCAATGCATTCGTGCTGATACTCTTTTTGTATTATTGTTGAAAAGTAGGAATTAATAAATAAAAGACTCGCAACATAAGCCAAGTTTAAAAAATACAGACAGTGTTAAAATATACATAGTGTAAGTGAAAAAAAAAACTAAAAAATATGAAACCGCCACTGCCAAAAGGAATTGACCGCGTTCTGTTGTCAAAAATCATAAAAAATAAGTGGAAAAAGCCGTTGAGGACAAATTTGGATACCGAAACCTAAACCATTAAGGTAGGTGGGAAATTATGTTGGTACAGGTCAACATGATCTTGTAGATTGCACATAGGTAGGCATTCTCTGAAAATGCAACAAGCAATTGTGCATGAAATCGGCTACCCGGTACAAAAGATTGCCTTTGTAGCCAATTTTTTCTTTCATAGTGATCCTTTTTAGCTCGCATAGAAAACAACAGTATTTTGTATACACCAACTGCATGCCAAGTAAAACAGCTACTACAAATCTGCAAAAATTTGCCAACCATAATTGTTATATAAGCATCATAACCAATTTGAACTGATCGAAATTTGTTGCCATCATGTAGTAATACCGCTCTAAGACTTACTTTTTTTTAATATATACTGCCCGTACAATATAAACCAGATCTGGGAAAATATTTTAAGCGATGGATTTGCATCGAGCAGGTCAAAATTTATAAGATTAAGCTATTTTTATTTCCGACCTTTCTTTTAGGTTGATTAGTGTTATTTTGTATTGTTATTGCAAAATATCACTTTACGTTATTTAAAATACTACGTTAATCATTAACCAATATGGCGTACCCCCAATTTTGCAAAACAAACATAAATGCGTGCCACTGATTATGCACGAGAACTATAGCAAGAAAAAACTTAATTAAAACTCTCAGCAGCTTTCAAAGTACCAGTTAGTGCAGTGAGTATTAATTGAGAAAATCAATTAGCAAGGGCAAAATTTCATTAGAGTGACAAAGAACTCCAATTATTTTATGTTCTACTTCTATGTTCTACCATTAAAATTTTTTTTCTTCTAAATTAGAACTTTTTATTTACATCAAGAAAAATATCGTGTTAAGATGATTGTTCAATAAACAAATTAATTAAAATTCTTCTTAGAATTCAAACCATGTTCAAAACTCCAAGAAATTTGGTTTAAAATTCTTGAAACCAAAAATTTCACTTAAACTTAGAACAGCTCTTAAACAGGCTAAAGCCTGTTAGTAAATTCCATTGTTAAGGATAATCCATACAGAACGAACATGCTCGTACAAAAGCTCATGCAAAAAAAATCTGAATTTTTTCGCGCGAACATTTCCGTTGGCTTTTCCACGAGCTTTTTACGGGCAAATTTGTGCAATATTTTTTGGAAACATAAAAATATTTTTGTTTCTCATCACGGATCTCAATTCTGAAAAAAATGGAACACCAATTTTTATGGCATTCTTTGCTAATAGTTTACCAGTTTGTACTCTGTTTTATTACTAACAAAAAGAAAACGAAAAATATGCTTCCAAGTAAAATTTTTTGTGACCCTAGGAGGTTGCGTTGACTCTGGTTTGTTGTTATGTAAAACTTGACCAAATCCCCCTTCAATACTCGATTTTTCCTTCTCTTCACATCCAAGCAACAATTTTGGTTAAATTGTGTAAATTTTGACCATCACAGCTGACCATGATCTCCTTTGAGAAGGGCAAATTGTTGGGAAATTTCCTGACATTTTCCCATTTTGGAGAATAAAATGAAGGACATTTGGAAGTAAAAAATTAGTCATGAAGGTTTTTATTCCTTGGAGGTTGAGGGCCAGTTTCCCCTGTATTGGACATATTGTGGTTTTATAGAAGGCAATTTTCCCATAGATTGTCTTTAAAATGTCTTCATATCAACCAATTGATTTTAATAATAAAAAATTAAGAAAAAAAATGGTAAATTTTATTATACTCAGACGCATATAGTCATTAAATTTCTAAAAGTTACATGTCCCCTTAAGAAATATAAAACAAACAAAATTCATTATTATGACCATATTTGAAACAAAAATCACTTGCCATGGAAGTTTTTTCCAGCAAAATCTCATTACGCTCTTATAAATTGAAGGGGCCTCTTGTATAACTAGTCAAATATTATTTATAAATGTTTTAGGTTAGGTTGAAAAAAAATCTTGTAAATGCTCAAAATATCTCTAAAAGTGCTTGTTAAAACATAAAAAGGCTTCGTTATGCGTTTTAAAACTCTTCAAACCACTTAAATTGAAGATTACATACTTTTATTTACAAAACTGTTCATGAAGCCGAAAATAAAATGGCCGCAACAATAGGGATGGAGGCCTGTGGCCCCCAAAGTTACAAATTTCTTCCATAATGGACCTCGAAGGATTTGACAACTAGGGGCCAGGTCAAAGTCTCTATCATATTTGGAACTCCAAGGAAATATTTCCAAAAAATGTCTTTTAATAAAGACTTCCATTTCACACATTTTTAAAATTTTTACGAAAATTACACTATCATCTCAAACGTAAAAACAAAAATTTGGTTAGAAAAATTATAACAGCTCTTCTTCTGAAATTCTGACACTCAGCCATGGTTTAGGTCAATTGAGCAATAAGCGGTGGTTATGGCTCGACTTCTATAAGCTTTTTTTCCGCGCGGATTTCAAAATTTGACCTTGTCTGTCTGGGTAAAACAGTGAAAAAACTGACAGAACCATAGGCACCTTCATCATAACTTGGAATCTGCGCGGAATATCTGATTTGACTAATATTTTTGAAGATCTTTATCAAATAACTTTTGTATTTAAAAGTTTTTGCTACCTCACATAGTTAACAAATATAATAGGGGGGGGGGGCATTTATAATGAAACACCCTGTACAACACCAAATTATATTTCTATTTTCTTTTCCAAACTAAACCAAAAGTTATTATTTTGTAGTTCATTAACGGAATGAAGTTTGTGAAGTTTAAATACACTGAATAAAAGAAATGTTCACAAAAATATAACTTAGAATTTAAAAATAATTAATTCTTTAAAAGCCATTGCCAATTTAAAGCACATTTGACTAATATATATTGTTCATTTTGTGTTTACCCTCTACAGATCATAGTCAATGCGCTTTATTTAGGTTTAATTTTATATTATGATTATTTTAAATGGATGCATTTTATTAGAGTGAACTTTTAAAATACACTTAAATATTTAGTATATCAAAAAAAATGTATTACAAAAATATATATACAAAGTCATACTTTTTCTTATACTTAATAACTAATTATAATTATTTATCCAATAGTCCACTCGGTCGCAGCACAAAAAGGTTGCACTGGCCTCCGCAGTAGCCTAAAACAATAAACTTAAGATCCAATCGGGCAAACTAGCTCAAAGTTCACTCAAAAACTTATTAAGTTAGAAAAGTATTTTTTTATTTACATTTATTATATCAAATTCAAACACCGTCAACTACTTAAAGCACAAAAATAAAGTACATATTAGGGAAATTTTGGAACGCTTGTTTGACACTTTGTAGTGTTTATAGTAATTAACCACTACTACTGCTTTAAGCTACAAATCCATTTCATTGTGGTTGTTTTTTTGGTTAATTTTAGAGAATTTTGGCACATTTAATTTTAGAAATAATAAAATATTACCAGGTTTGAACATAAAAAAACACATATTTTATAAAATTAAGTCCAACTTTGTGTTTTTCCTCATCTCTACATTTTTTACGAGTGACAGTTTTTAATGTGTTCCAGAAACTCTGGTAAAATCGATGCATGGTAGTGGTCGTTAAACGCTTAGTATGCTTTCACAAAATATTGCCTTCTTTTTCTTTCATAGAGTATGTTCTTTTTTCTGACAAAAAGTGTGATAGACGAAAGAACTAGATGCTTGATTTTCGGTACATTTTTAGTACAATAAGTTGCCAAAATTTTAAGCATTCCAAAATTTCCCTAATAATACATAGTCACTTTTATAAACCGTGTGAAAAAAGGAAACTTAGTTTCCTTGTGTACATACTTACTAGAAACTATTGTCGGTCCAGTTATTAAAATTTTTAAGTTCCTCTCATTGTCATAGAAATAAAAGGAGTTAGTCATCATTAATTCTTGAAGTTGTGTTGTGTAAGGGCTCCTTATATTTCCTAAAAATAACAGAAGCATGTTAATCACAAATAATATGATATTGATTATACAAAATGTGGTAATTATGCAGTACAGTTTTCTGCCATTTTTGATTTTTTATGAAAAATTCTTTATAAAGGCACCTACTAGGGTCACTAGGACCCCAAATGCGCCTGCACCGGTTTTTTTTTAAGAGAAAAGGGTGACAAAGGTGCCGGAGAGGGGTTTGTAATGTGTTTTTTTGATTGTTTTGGGTTGGGCTGTGTTGGATTGGGTTGTTTTAGTGAAAAAAAAATGAAAAAAAACACTGCAAAATTAAAAAGAAACCAACCAGCACAGGCGGATTTGGGGTCCTATGGACCATAGTAGGTGCCCCCATAAAAAATTTTTCATCAAAAATCTAAAATGGCAGAAAACCGTATACTGCATAATTATCCAAAATGCCTCTACCTTTGTCGTCAGTTTGAAGGTCAACAGTCCTTGACTTCGTCAAGGAGCCTTGTCCGCTCACTTAGAGCTGGGCCAGATCAAGTTTGGAGCATCTCGCCAGTCTATATATGCTTATTTTTACTTTAAGTTTGACATTTCCTGTGCTTTATACACGGATTGTGCCTAAGTCATTGGGTAACATTTTGAATATTCTTTTTTTTATTTATCTGATGCCTGGTGAGGCAATCATCTGCCTTCTTACCACTTGGAACTGACCTAAAAGCACAATAAATGGGAAACGAAGGAGGTTTAAATTCGTTTCAAAAAGGTAAACAAACATCAATGTTGAGGTATTGGTCAAGAATTCGTACGTTAGCTACACCAGTGTAATCTACGACTTACCTAGATTATTTTTGAAGGTTTTTAGGGCCGGAAGGTTCCCTTTTCTTGGCGAAAATGATGGATTTTCTTTTGACATTTGATTGTTTTTCAAAAAAAAACTTCAACTAGAGTATAAAAATTGGTTATATATTCTCCCCCGCGTCAACCGTAGAAAACGTGGCTAACTGCAAAAATAGGCAATTTGCCCATTCAGGCGTCAGGGTGTTGTTCAGAGGGTTATTCTTGAATCGAGAGAAAAGTGTATCGATGCGACCGAATTTTGGTTATACTTTTGCTTTTAGGCATTTTTGCCACTTTCTTCTAATAGCACGACAATACAAAACTAGATAAATAAATTTTAGGTTAGGTAATTAGACCATTTCTAAACGTCCCATAAATACAAGTCCTACAAAAAGTTATCAAAGGATTTTTATACTTGCGGGGCAAAGGCACTTGACACTTTAACCAACAATTTAAGTTAACTTTCTTCCAGGTTTAAAAGACAAGGATTTTTGTCTTCGAGGGTCTGTCTTAGGTCGTTAGTTGGAATTACTTGTTGCCTAAAAACATCCCATAATTTTAAGGGCAGTAAAGAGGTTAAATTTTAAAAAAAATGGGCGTGTTTTTACCCAAAATTTTTCTAAACTATGAATGACAAATTTAAGATTAAAATTTCGAAATTTTAACTACAATTGAGGATCAAAAATTGCCTTTGTCAGCAAAGGCATAATTATAGTAGTATAGTGCAATATATGTCCTGTGATTTTTCCTACATAATGTCTTCAACTCGGAAGAACTACAAAATGAACAAATTCTCTAGTTTTTGACCTGCTCTTTAACTTTTGAGAAATTTTTCCCAACAGATAAACTTCCTAGGTCAGTATTTCTGTTTTCTGACACAAATATGTGTCTTTGTTGTCATTTTGATATTTAAGGACATTTAGTAGGTTTAAAAAAACAGGAATTGGTCAGACAGGGGCATTTTTACTAAATGCATGGTTTATGTGTCCAGAAATATTGCTTGGGCACTAAGTACCGTAGCACTCTTTTTACATTTCACAGTCATTACTTAAATAAATAAGAGAAAATAGTCGCCATTAATTAATATTTTCTCTATTATATCTTGTTTTAGTTGTTCAATGAGATATGAAAGTAATTAATTTTAATATGACTTTTGACAACCCCAGAAAAGCTAGAAGAAAACTATAAAAATCGAGCCAACCTCGTCCGTGTTAATGATAGTTAACCCTCTTTCAAAATGTCGGAAAAATTCAAAAATTTACCAATAAAAAAATATTGAAAAAAATCGCGAAACTGTTAAAGATCAGTAACACTATCAAATTTTTAAATAAAACATTCTGTAATCGTGAATGTGTACTTCCTTGTCTGGACAACACTCTCTCTCTCTCTAGGTTTTTGAACTTTCCCCCCACTTAGTGAAGAGCATGTGTAAGTCCGTGGGATTTTTAATGAAGGAGTTTTGTGACTATGTGGGAATGATAGTTCTTTAGTCACACAATCAAGTGTTACCGGGTGTTTTGTTCGCATCTGTGTAGAATTGGTTGATATGACGTCATTTTCAAGATGGCGGCCAAAAATCATAAAAAATACAACTTTCGCAACTAGGCCATAATTATACTCGATTCCATATAATTCGAGGACGAGGATCCCAAAAAAATTATTTTTAAGGTCATCCGATATTAAATTCGATTCTTAGAGTTTGATGCAGTTTAAAGCTTCATGACCTTGAAGAATACCCCAGTAAAATTAACAAATTGCAAAAATAATATACTAAAGGGCGCTATTCATCAACTATTCAAGCGAAGAGAACAAAATTTGGCAACAAAGATAAGAAGGTCAAGTCCAACAATTTTGTTAAAAAAAATTTTGTTCATCTATGACGTGTTTCAATAAGGCGGCTGATATATCAAAATGGGGACCTATAACCACATTTTATTTTATTAAATTTCGTAAAAAAGTAAAAATCAATTTTTGTTGATCTATCTCCGCTTTCTATGAAAAAAAAACCGCTTTTTGTAGTGTTTTTTCCAATTTATCACTACGTAAAAACTTTAAGTGCCGGAGATGAAATTAACATCTTAGCCATAAAAACACACTTCATTTTAAACCTCTCTACCATTTTTTTTTGATCTGGCGTTCCAGATGTTGGTGTAACAAAACGTTAAATTATGGAGATTTTTTTAAAGAAAAAATGAGAAAAATCGTGTTTTTTGCGATTTTCAAAGTCATTTGATGACCTCGAAAGTGATTTTTTTGGAATTCTCGTCCTCGAGTTATATGAAATCGAGTATAATCACACACCGGTTGCAAAAATTGTATTTTTTATTTTTTTTTTCGACCGACGATTGGCAAATGGCATCTAAAACACCTGGTCCAGAATATGGTAGTGTATATCTAACTTCTGCTAAGTCTTTTATAGGTAATTTAAATGACTTTGTTGGATAGACAAGTGAGTAGAACATAAAATTCACAGTTCCGAGACTAAAAACAACATTTTTAAAATGAAGTGTTTGTGTATGGCTACGAAGTTAATTTCATCTCCGGCACGTAAAGTTTTTGCGTGGTTGTAAATTTTAAAAAAAACACTTCAAAAAGCTGGTTTTTTAAATTTTAAATGGTATTTTCAAGGTCAATCAAGGTCATTCATCAACTAATTTTTTTTTCATATTAAGCAGAGATAAGTCAACAAGAATTGATGGCCTTGTTACTTTTATTTTTTTACGTAATTGGATAAAATAAAATGTGGTTATAGGTCTCTATTTTGAGATATTAGCGGCCATATTGAAACGAGTCATAGCTGAAAAAAATTTTTTTTTTAACAGAATTGGACTGGACCTTCTTATCTTTGTTCCCAATTTGGTTCTCTTGGCTTTGATAATTGATGAATAGCGACCTTAAGTATATTATTTTTGCAATTTGTTAATTTTGCTGGGGTATTTTTTAAGGTCATGAGGCTTCAACCTGCATCAAACTCTAAGGAACCAATTCGGCATTTATGCCTAATAGTTTGAGGTACATTTGAAGTTGGTCTCACAAAACGTCGAATTATTAAGATTTTTTGAAAAGAAAATGGCAAAAATCTTGTTTTTCGCGCTTTTCAATTTTTTGGAATTCTCGTCCTCGAGTTATATTGAATCAAGTATAATCGTCCCCGGTTGCGAAAGTTGTATTTTTTATAATTTTTGGCCGTCATATCAACCTCTTCCACACGGATGCGAACAAAACACCCGGTAACACTTGATTGTGTGACTAAAGAGCTATCAATCCCACATAGTCACAAAACTCCTTCATAAAAGATCCTACGGGATAGAAATTATCGACAGATGCCCCTACACTAACTATTAAATAAATTAGCGAAAAGTATTTCTAAGTAGCTGATAAAAACCCGAGGCCTTAATAGCTCATTTATGTAAAGAGTTGAACTAGTGTTCTATATGTCTCGAGTTTAAATCCTGGCCAAGGAAAGACTTTTTTTCGATTTATTTCTTTGCTTCTCTTCTTCTACGCTACAAATCATTTTTCTGCAAATTTATATAGTGTGCTAAAAATGTTCTTCATTGTTTTTTTGGGTTTGTAAAACTATTATGTTAAATTATCCTTTCTCTGAAAGTTCAGAAATAAAACCGGTTTTGTTATCGAATTTTCGCTTATTCTTTTCAATAAAAATATTGTTGTATATTGCAATTAGAAAAACAGTTGTGGGTCCTTGAACTATTGTTTGAGATCTAGAAAAAGATCCTGGACTATTGTGAAGATGACGAAAAACGAGCCTTCGTCCAGCATGTCGGCTATTAGATTTTCCCACCGCTAACCCACGTCATGAAAAATTTAAGAGGGGATCGCTAAATGACTTTTAAGATATTTACCCGGCACCTCCACCAACTGTTAAATGTAGGTTTGGGGGGCCTAAACTCAGTTTTTTGTTAGGTTAGCAGTGAGTGACCCAAACCAACACTTGAATAGTTCACAAAAAATGTATAATTGTATAATCTTTTTATAAAATAGACGTGCGTAAAATGAAAGCAAAAAAAAAACGATTAAGAATAAAAGATTACAACGTACTTACTCAATTCTAATTAGTTTCACTCAAAACATTTTGAAAATAAAAATAAAATAAAATAAAAAAGAATAAAATAAAATAGAACACTTACGTTGTAACACTGAAATAAACCTTCTTATGAAAACATTCCATCTTTTATTAAATACTGGTAAAAATGATTACCAAAGTAACTAAACTTAAAAGTGTAACTAAGTCGGCTTTACTTTGTATGTATAATATTTTTGGGAAGTTGTATCCCTTACAATTATGACCAATTCAAAACGACGATAGTCTTCTTTTTCCAGGGTGGGAGAAGCCTTAAAAATGCAGAGTTTGCATTAATCCATAATAGTAATTGATTTAGGAGTGAGAGTAAATTTTTAGAAACCATTTAGCGATCCCCCTTCTCTCAAGTTTTTCGTGACGTCGGGAAATCTAATAGCCGCCATGCTGGACGAAGGCGTGTTTTTCATCATGTTCAGTATCTTTTTCTGGATCTCAAATAATAGTTCAAGAATCAAGAACTTTTTAGCTAATTCCAATATATAATAATATGCCTGGAATAATGGATTTTTTGGGAAAACTATGGTTTTAAAAAAAACTTATATAGTATCATTTTAGGTAAAAAGAGCGGTTTCAAAAAATGTATACCCTTTTTGTACAGGATGTCCCAAAAATAAAATACGGCACAAACCTATCTTTTTTTTAATTGGACATATTATCTCATTTTCTGGAAGAGATAGGAAAATAAGTTGAGAGGAAACTAGAGTTTCGAACTTTCATTGTTTTTATTTTTATTTTTTCACAACGTTTGGAATTCTTATGTATCTGCAATCGTCATCAGACTACCTAATCTTATATTCTAGCCTCTATGTTCAGTGAACCATAAAACTACTGGTTGGCTCCGCCCTTTCACAGTTGCCGTATATCGCAAACCAACTTATACTGGATAATATCTTAATTACAAGTCAAACCACTCCACATCAATAAAACTGAAAATTGCAAAATCTCTCATAGATCGAGCCACCTACATCTGCAATACAGAAGAAGCTTTAAATAAAGAAAAGTCAAAAATTCGATCCGATCTGCGAAAGAATGGTTTCTCCAACTACACGATCAATAAAACTCTGCAGACCACACCAACGCCAAAGCCTACAGACGTAAATACTGAAAGAAAGGCGACACCTATAATTCTATAAGTTAAAAGAATTTCAAAAAAGATAAGAAGAATAGGCAAATAATACCATCCTTGGACTGTCTTCAAAAAGAACCACAACAATAAGAAGTCAAAAAAGAAGTTAAAAAACCTCCAAATCAGTTACTTCAACCGAAAAGAAACTAAAAAACAAAAGATCAAAAGATTTTGGGTGGAAATAACGAAAATTCAAACTTGGATCAGCATCCCACAGGAAACACACAAAGGACCAAAGCGAAAAGAGAAATGAATAAACGATGTTTCGCCCTGGGTAACCAGCGTGGGCTCATCAGTGGTTTCACTGGTCACCCTCTACCATACATCATTAAACACCATCATACACTTTGATTTCCAATTTTGATTTCCAACTTTAATCTTTTGTTTTTTAGTTTCTTTTCGGTTGAAGTAACTGATTTGGAGGTTTTTTAACTTCTTTTTTGTTTTAGTTGCCTTAGGAGCATAATCCTACTGGAAATATTAACACGTCAGAATGAATCCGTATCAGGTAACTTGAATAAGTACCAGTGCGGAACGATGCCTATTAGTGAGTGATTCAAAGTTGGAAATAATAGTGTGTGATGGTTTTTAATGATGTATGGTAGAGGATGACCAGTGAAACCACTGATGAGCCCACGCTGGTTACCAGGGCGAAACATCGTTTATTCATTTCCCTTTTCGCTTTGGTCCTTTGTGTGTTCCTTGTGAGATGCACATCCAAGTTTGAATTTTCGTTATTTCCACCCAAAATCTATTAATAAAAAGTCACTTGACAAAAACTAAACTATAATGCCAATACAACAAGAAATGCATCTATCAGGTACCATGCGAGTGTGGGGATATATACATCGGAGAAACCAGCCGACTTTTGGAAGTTCGACTTACCGAACACAAACGCAAAACTCGACAAGGGACACAACTGGATCGAAAATAGCTCAACATTCCTGGGAAAGATTGTCGCCAAGGAGAAAAACCAATTCAAGCGAAAATTCAAAGAAATAGCATTCATCCGGATGAAACAGAATGTATTTTCTCAAACAAGCGTCACCATCAAGGATATTTGTAAACCCACACTTTTCGGAGGTAACAGATTTCAACCAGTAGTTTTATGGTTCACTGAACACATGCTAGAATAGAAGATTAGGTAGCCTTAGTTTTTTTATTAGTATTCACCTGATGACGATTGCAGATACATAAGCATTCGAAATGTGTTGAAAATGTAAAAATAAAGACAATGGAAGTTCGAAACTCTAGTTTATTCTCAACTTCAACTTTGTCTACCACCTTCAAACAACAGGAAAATAAGTATCATAGGGAGATAATAATACTGGGTGGTTAATTTCGATTTCCCCGGCAATATGTAGTGTTTTCGAAATATTTTGAAGGCGTTAGGTATACCGATACCGATACTCGTTTAAACATTTATTTAAAGGGTCAGTATGCACATACACAGTCAGTTACCGATAATAATAAAAACTATTATTAATTTACTTAATCGCTTTTTAACTCTCCCTGTTAACTGTAACATCATAGCTATGCAATTCAAATTAAATTTTAAAGCGAATTATCGATGCGATGAAGCAATAAGGGCACTAAATATGGCAATAAACAGACTGTGAACGATGCAGATAACTGAACAAATTAATACGGAGGCCATTTTAAGCCCATTTACCTCAATTTTCATGCCGAAGCAGGCACCTAAAAAGTAACTGAAAAGGTAACACAAAAGATTTGGTCTATATAGTAGGTATCGAAGTCAGATGTAGAAAAATAATAAACAATAATAATTTTGAAAAACAAAGAAATTAATGTCAAAATCGGGGTTGGCCCTGGGCAAGGTCAATGAAAAATTTATTGCGCATGCCTGACGCAGTCAGCTCACGCCCAGAGGAGTTTTTGGGTCTGCAATTTTTCCTAGCTAACTTGATTAGCCTTTTTTTTGGAAGATGCAAGGGCAGGGCCGTTATATCAGTATCTCTTAGTTATATGGATAAATGAAATGTGAAAAAATACAACTCATCTTTGCACAGATTCTTATAAAATTTTATAGATTTTTCCAATATTTCGTAAGGTTTTACAATATTTTTTAAGCTAGAGTGCTTTTTAGAAGACTAATTGCGGTTGGTATAAGTTCTTTTACATAATGCATGTGAAAAATAACATCAAACATTCTTGTGTCCATTTGCACCGCAGAGTTAAAACCAGATTTAAATTTAAGACCGAAGAATTAAAACCGGATTTTAGGGTCGTTAAACCCGGTTTGTTAAATACCTCATTCGGCAAGGCTTAAAAATGTTTAAATCCAGATTTACCATAAAACTTGTTTCCTATTGGTCAGATTTTTGACGGAAAATATCAAATTCAATCAGCTGTTGTTTTATTTTCATTTTTGTTGAGTGCGTTGGTAAAGACAATGAATTTTAAAATAGAAGGACCCACGATCATGTGTTGTGGCGGGCAAACAAACGATTTACCAAAAGACACAACGTTAATTTCAAGGCAGTAGCTAAAGTTACGACAGTCGTATCTAGAGTTATGACAGTCGTTTTTGAGATTGGGTTGCTTTTTTTGTGTTTTGTAGGGTTTATTGGAGTTGCGTTTTGTTGCGTGGGGTTGGTTTTCTTGTGAAAATTTAAAAAACGGATTTTTCGCGACTGTCATAATATTAGCTACGGTATAATTTAAAGTGAATTTCCTATTGATGAAAATGCTTTTTTATTGTAGTTTTTTTGTTTTGGAAAGTGGATAAAAGCAGTTTGTTTGCCGATTTTTGGAAGAGATTAGAAAACCGGCTAAAAAAAGATTTTTGCGTAATGTTTAATGACCTCTGTTTTGTTTTTATTGTTTTTTTTTATATTTTTTCTCGTTATTTAAGGATTTGTTGTAAATAGCACATATTATTTGTTTTCACCACTTTCAGTTGAGGCGGGTAATCATGCATTCACAGCAGCTTCCAGTGTTGCCAGAGTGTCTGCATCTTAAGGTTAAATCTGGCCTGCTGGAAACAAATTTCCTTGAATCCGGATTCAAAATTAAATCAGAATTTAGCAATATGCGGTGCAATTGGACATTATTAAACTTTGCTCTGACATTTATGCGGAAAATTTAATAAATATCCTTCGTTGTCAAACTAAAGAATACTCCATTATTTTAGACTAAAAAAAAGTTAATTTTTTAAACATTTTGACTTGTTTTATCAATATTAGTAATAAATTTGAAAAATAAAAATGTAAAAATTTGAGTTTAAAGTTCACTTGGAAGACCAATTGATCTAAATGCGGTAGCTTATGGCCAAATATCTGTGAAATTTGCTACCCGACCGATCTATGCTGCCGTAGATAAGGAAAAATTAAATAATTAATTGGTCACCATGCAGCGAGGGGCAAGTTTGAAAATCAGGTTGGGTAAAACCCAGCAGAGTTCTGAATATTTTTAAAAGAAATCGAGTTGCTGACTTAAGGGCTTGTTGAGCTTGGAAGAGAATATTTCTGAAAGCAACACTTTGCACTGGCAGGCTTTCTGCAAAATACTTTGCACACGCATGTCTCATTTTGCACCCGTTGTTTAATTTTTGCAATATTATTTTTCTTCAAACGACTGCTTTAGGAAATGAGGTTTACTTTACCAATTTTAAAAAGTTTTCTACAATATTGGACAATTTTCAAAATAAATTTTCAGCCGACAATAACGCTGGAATTATTCATTCAAAGGGATGCCGACAATAGCCACTTATCGGTACATAAAGCCGGCAAAGATTGACTTTAATAAAGTCGGCACTATTTTTGACAGTTCCGCACGAAGGTTAAACCTGCTGTGATATTACTTGAATAAATCCTCGCAGCTACCCCTCCTTTGCTGGGTTACGTAATTTATGGATTGTTACCTAACGTTCTTGCTATTATTTCTGATATAGTTCACATCTAAACGTGCTCATACGTGTTGACATAACTAAAGGTAATGCCTTCCTTTATTAAAGAACAGCACAAAAATTACTAAAGTCGACGTTATTTTGACAGCAACGCGCCAAAAAATGCCCTGGCCGGATAGCCCAAACGTAGTTTTCGCACAGCCCTGGCAACCAAGAAGAGCGCAGTCTAACCTCAATTTCTTCATCATGATAACAATTTTTCTTTATAGTTGGATAAGAGCACTTAAACGTGAAAGTTTAAGTGAAACTTTCCTGAAAAACGCGAAGAATTGTTTCACTTATTTTAGAACCGACAACTGTACTAAGTTTCTTAAAACTTTTATGTCCAATAAGAACCTAATAACGCTAACTAAATCGACACTATTTTGAAGTTCAAGATTGCGACACTGTTGCTGATATATAGCAAAATATAAAAATCGGTAAATTATAGTCAATTACACTGACATTTACTAAGATCTAAAATATTACCCCCCACAGGTCTAAATATTTACTAAATTTTAAAACCAATTTTCAAAAATCACTTACCCATACAGAAAAGACAAAAAGGTATTGATTATTTTGTATTGTTATTGAAAAATACCATTGAAAAACTGCTTTTTTTTCTTAAAATATGATATATTTTAGGAGAAAATGCCATAATAGCTTCAATATCTGTGTTTGAGGTTAATAATTGGTAATTTTTGGACCACCTCTGGGAGGTGGTTTAAATTTATAGCACCCAGAAATGACTGTTTTGTGGCAATTGGTAGTAAGTTCGTTTATAATTTCCTTATTTAATATCCCAATTTGTTCATTAATCAATAAAACACCTCGAATTTTGTCCTGAACAAAAAAAGTATATTTTTGAGGGCACGACAAGGCAAAACAAACATAAGTGAAGGTCACTGATTATGCACGAAATATATACCGAACAAAAAAACCCAAAATTTAGTATATTAGTTTATTTACAAACTAAATTAAAACATTGAGATTATCTAAACGCTCAGTTAAGAAAACTGTAGCTTTCATCAGTAGGGGTTGGTGCAAGCCAAGATGCAAGCAGAGGTAAGAGATGCGAACTCGCCGTTTGTGATTTGAATGCGGCTGATATTTTGAAACTGACCTTTCGACAGTGACAAAAATGTAAACAAAACTTGCATTTAAGCTTTTTCATACATTTCATAAATAAAAACACCTTTTAAATAAATACAAAATTAATTTACTCTTTATTTTATTATTACCCATCTAAATCGTTGTGTAACATCAAGTATTAATTGGAAACATTAATTAACAAGGGTAAGTTTTAGTAAGAGTGACGTATAACCCCAATTTTAATTGTTTCTACAGAGTGTTTACTATTTAAACCACGCGAGGGTTTAAATTTTTTAATTTTCTTTTCTTCTAAATTGAAAATTTATTAAAATTTTTCTTATAAATCAAACTATATCCAAAACTCAAGGAGGGTTGGTTTAAAATGCTTGAAACCAAAAATTTCACTCAAAGGTAAGATCGTTCTAAAATAGACTAAACCCTTTTAGTAAATCCGACCGTTACAGTATAATAAGTCGTATTGTTAATTTTTGAATATATTTTGTTTTTTGTCAGTCACTGGAATTTATGTTTTTCCTTCTTCTGTGCGATTCATTTGTATTTTCTGATACTTTTAACGTACCTAAGAATCCATTTAAAACAAAAATTAAAGTAAAATAGTAGTTTTTACAACTAGTGGCTAAAATAGTGCTTTTTTTAAAAAGAGTTGATTTAAATAACGAGCTCAGCGAGGTACTTTAAAACGCGAGTAAAAAAAAGCACAGTTTAGCCGCGAGTTTTTAACACAATTTTTTTAAATACCTTTACCAAAAAGTCCAGGGAAAACATCTCGAACGAAGAGCACTGCCTTTTTACTTGGTGACGTTCATTGTTGCAAGATTTTAATCCTTGTCAGTTTGATATTTTGACAATGTTTTTAAATTATTTTTTCGTAATACTTTTTCACTATCACTATTTTTCGCTATTTCTATTTAATTTTGGGTAAAAAACGAACAGAATTTTTTTTTGCACCCGTTACTAAAATCATGTTTTTGATGAAGGTATAATTTTTTTTTATGATGGTCAAAAATGCAACGTATTAGAATTTCATCGAATATAACATTCTTGTTTAACCTCAATTTTCCCTGCGTTGTCAAAATATTCATCGAGTAAACATTTATTTTTTTCACAATGACGTAATTTTAGATCAAAAGTCTGATCGGTTTTCCATGACTAGTACTTTTCATTTAAATCAGGAAAAAACACTCGAAATGAATAAATTGAAGCAAAATAAAAACATATGTTACTCAAAGACATTGGCAACGCTGTATCAAGCAATACCAAGCATGCTCCAGCTCGATTCTACTAAAGCGGCAACTGCGATGACAAATAATGAATGAGGCAGCGTATTACACGATTATATAGGTGACTCGCTACAAATGCGAGGTTTTTACATTTTGTAGGTTTTATTCTCAATACATATTGGAAAGCTGAAATAATTATTTTTTTGGTTAAAATATCAGATACTTATCTGATATTTCGACCGAAAAAATAAGGTATATTTATGTACCATAACATGTACGCTTGTGTTAAAAAAATAGAACTTTTTTTTTAATTTTTTACAGTTTAAGTTTATTTAAATTCATGTTTAAATAACCGTCACTTTCTCAAAAAAAGCATTTGTGGTTCTCTCCGGCACACAATGCTTAATAAGTTTTTGCAATTTTTATATACAAATCTTAACAAAACAAACAAAATTTTAAAAAAAACTTATAGTACCCAGGTGACATTTCAATATAGGGCTCACCTGTGAGTACAGGCGCCTTGAACACAAATAAGGTGTTTCTCCATGTTTTAAAAAGCAAACCAGAGAATTTGCATAATTGCAAGTAAATGATAAAAAAGTTATAAAAATAATATGTTTTACTCATGACCACAAATAACAGCTTAAAGTAAAAGTGCTAGTCGGTCATCAAGTGTTAAGTTTGCATTCAAATCAGCAAAATACGCTTTAATTAAATACATAAACGCAAAATAAAAATATTTGCTGTTGCTCAAAGTTTATACTAAATTTTTATGTATGTTACCTTTACTATCTAGTTTTTTTCCAAGTTTTCCATGACTACTTATAGCAGCTTAACATTAAAGAGCTAGCCAGTCATCCAGACTCCATTTTGCATTCAAATCAGCGTGGTCACGTCGGCTTAGGTTCTATTAGATGTTGCATGCGATTAGACGTTGTATAAGTACGTGTTTTCCGGCATTGGAATACGTAATATTATCTGGCATTTGTGCTTGTTTTGGGATGCTGTAAAGTCAGTAGTTGCGACCTTGAATGTGTTTAAAATATAAATGAAGGTCTATAAAGCAAGCTTTGTTTCTTTAGATAATACTCAAAAACAGTTTTGTTGTTTTGTTTTAAACAATCCCTCTTTGTTTACCTCGGTACCGTGGTTATCCTGATTGGCAGATGAAAGAATATTTCAATAAATGGATGGAGCAGAACACAACTTGCTAATAATGCTGGGAGGCGGATGAATCCTCATTCGACTACTTTTTGCTGTAGAGGAATTAGAAAAAAAATATGCCAGGTGGAAGAACTTCATCCGGTAATCTTCTATATGCATACATGGTTTAAGTTAAAAGAAGAATATAAATAAATTATTTTTTAAAACTAATAAGTGGAAAATGACCAATAACTCTTTTTTATCTATCTTTTATTCTTTACCAAAATGAACTTATTCTAAAGTTTGCAATACGCGCTATTTTAACAGAATGAATATTTGCAAATTCTAAGCAAATTTTGACCTGTTTGAAAACGAATAATGATACAATCGTGGAAAAAATTATCAAGTCCACGAGTGATTACCAAAACTTCTTATAATTTCTTCAAATTTAAGAGATTTTAGGTGAGTTTTTATAGAAATTGGAGGAGAAGGAATGTTAAGGAATTATTTCAGGAATATAATTTTATTTCCTTTACAATTTAATAATTTTTAAGGAGATTTGTGTCTTAAAGGATTTCAGAAAATCCTTATTCTATTTCATAATATAGTGGAGCACTCATCCAAAAAAGTTTTTAACCAAGCAATGATGTTTTGTTTTGCTTTATATTTGAGAAAAAGCTAAAGAAAATATTTTTAGGTAATCTCAATATTTGACCTTTATTGTCGGGGTTCAATTTGACACAGTTTACATGTGCTTTGGTTTTACTTTAACTTTTTGAACCAATGTAAGATATCGTTTTTTGTACTGTTTTTACAAACAAATGTAAAATATACCAGCAAATAATGCTACAAAACAATAAAAGTCTGGTTGCCAAACCACGATTTTTGCCTCAAGACATTTTTTTGCTGATTTTGTTAGCCAAGATGCTCTATTTTAAGAATCAGATTGATGCCACTCTGGCACCCTTGGGAATTTGAAAAATCCAAGATGGCGGCCATTTTCAAGTGAAAATACTACAGAAAAATATATCTGAACAAGATATTGGTGTGTGGAAGATCATATCAGTTGAATTTGAGTCGTCTAAATCCAAATCCGGTATTATTTTTATTCTGGGGGTACCTCAACGGAGGGAGGGGTTGATTTTTTGAAAAAAAATCGATCTACTAACATAGGCATATAATACATTAATTCTAGGGTTTTTCGGTCAGCTGAATACAAATCTGTAGTTAAAAAAACATTGGTAGTAATTTGAAGGAGTGGGGGGTATTTATGCGGTAAGCCGTAAAACTGTTTATGTGGAGACTTAACGAACTTACTTTATTCAAGTTTTGTTGCAGATTTCGACAGCTCCGCTCAACCCTGTTGTGAAATTAATTAACTATTTTTGGGCATAATCTCCCATTTTGAAATATTCAAGATGGCGGCCGTGACAAGCAGTGGTCAAAAATTCAAAAGAAAAGCATATATGCATGAAATACATCAATTATGGGGTTGAAATTAACTCTGTGTTTCGGATTTATTATGCAGGCAGCGCTCCAACAACTCCATCACTTCTACCAGTGGTAGGCTGGTACGTTCATAAGGAATTCGTCATCAACCAGTCTATTTTTAATAATATCTAGCGATTCCTTTATCGGGACATTGATGTATAGACTTTCGACATCCAAATTGACAAGTCTATCCTCGGGTCCTAAAACAAAATATTTAAGAATATCAACAAATTGTTAGGAATTTTCTACAAATGAAGCGGTTTTGCCTGCAAGAGGTTGAATAATTTTCAAAAGGAATTTAGACAGATTGCTTGTTGGAGAATTTCTGGAACTTGTAATTGGGCGTAAGGGCATTGCATCTTTGTGAATTTTGGAAAGTCCATATAGATGAGGAGGCTTGCTATAATGTGGTGTAAGTTGAGACGTTGTATTGTCCGGAATATATCTGGAATACTCTTTCAAAATTCTATAAACCTTACTTTCGATTGATTGCGTCGGATCTTTTGGGAGAAGTGTATAGTTTCCTTTAGCAAGTTCCTCTTCAACTTTCTGACAACAGTCTATCGCAAACCCACTCACACAGGACAATATTTAAATCAAGGTTCAAATCATTCTGCTACAACCAAACGAGGCATAATCAAAACTTTATATAACAAACCCGTTCAAATTTGTAACAATTCTCATGACTTGGAAATCGAAACAAGAAACATTAAGAAGGATCTGCAGAATGGTTACAGCCTTGAACTTATAACAGATACTATTTCTAAATCTCAACAAACAAGACAGAGATTAGAAGACCGAAACCAGGCAAATGCATTCCTTAGAATTCCATACGTTAAAGGAGTATTAGAGAAAATTCGAAGAGTAGCGAAAAACTTTAATATTAAAAACAGCTTTTAAATCTAGTAATACGATTCGAAGCCTTCTTAGTAAAACAAAACCGGAGAAGAAACAAAATAAGGAATGCATTTACCAAGTTCCTTGTGAGTGTGGTGAATCATACATAGGCGAAACTAAAAGACCACTATCTGTTAGGCTGAAGGAACATCAGACGAATACCCAAAAAGTGAAACAACGAAATCAGGAATCGCCGAACATGCATGGTCAAAACAACACCGAATTAAGTGGGCAAAAGCAAAGGTTTTCCACAAGGAGTCACACTGGAAGAAACGAAAATTCCTTGAAGCTGCCTTTATTGGGCAGAATCAGGTTATTTTCAGTAAACCAAGTGTTGAAATCCCAAATATTTGGAAGCCCCTCCTTGGGCGGAGCCAACTTCAAGGTTGAGTGATTTCTCACAGTATATAAATACGTAGCCTTAGGAATTTATTGTAGTTTGCACCTGAAGACGACCACAGATTGTACTGATCGAAACGTCGTGTATAAATAAAATATAGACAATGGAAGTCTGAAACACAGAGTTAATTTCAAACACATCATTGTCACAAACTTTCAAACAATTATGGGGTTCTTGGGTCGGCTGAGTCCAAATCTGTTGTTAAAAAAATATTTGGCTGTAACTTGGAGAAGTGGGGGGTAATTTACGAGGTAAACACGAAATGGAGACTTGGCGAAAATACTTATATATCTCGAATATTTCAAAATGGTGGATTTGGATTTAGGCGACTGCAAGTCGACTAAAATAATTTGCCAGTTACCTATATTATGTTTGAACATTTTTTTCTCTATTTTTTTCACTTGAAAATGACCGCCAACTTGGATTTTTCAAAATGCCCAAGGGTACCAGAGTGGCATCAATCGGATTCTTAAAATAGAGCATCTGGGCTAACCAAATCAGTGAAAAAATGAAGCATAATTTAATAATAGTCTAGGGGAAGTGAGACTTGGGTACGAAAATCTTACCATAGTAGATTTTATAATATTATATGAAAGCTGAGACTCCCCAGATTACGAATCCGCCGGATGACATCTCGAAAATGTTGAGCATTTTGAGATATTCAGCAAAATATCCAAGATGGCGACCAATGAGTAAATTCGATTTTTCTATTTTTTGTGTAGAGTCAAATTGATGATGTTTGATATTGATTTGTAGGTTTTCGAATACAAGGAGTTCGAATCTTCCACCGAAAACTACCTAAAATGACATTTGACACATTTTTGACAGCCATTTGGTACAGAAAAATGGATATTTTTGAAAAATTATTTATTTTCTATTTCTTTTACGAGAATAAGTGGCTTTTAATAAAGTTTTATAGGTTCTTTGATGTAAGACACTTACATCCGCCATCAAAAACTGCATTAAATGAAATTTCACAGTTTTTTGACATCACGTAAAGCAAAAAACTCACCACTCTAAAACCATCTAACATAAAATAATCTTATTTGGTATCTATTTGGACGTTTTTGGATACAAGTAACCAAAATTTTTTATCAACTCTTACGTAAAGTGACATTTACAGGATTTTTGACAGTTTTCAAGAACATAACGGGTATGATAATAGTAACTATCCACTAAAAGTCTTGAGAAAAATCTATAAACTATAAAAGTTATTAAAGAAAAATAAATAAAAAATAAATAATTTTTCAAAAATATCCATTTTTCTGTACCAAATGAGTGTCAAAAATGTGTCAAATGTCATTTTAGGTAGTTTTTGATGGACGATTCTAATTCTTCGTATTCGAAAACCTATAAATTAATATCAAACACCATCAATTCGACTGTAGACAAAAAAATTGAAAAATCGAATTTACTCCATCCCGCCATCTTGGATATTTTGCTAAATATCTCAAAACACTCAATATTTACGAGATGTCATATGGCAGATTCATAATCTGGGGAGTCTCAGCTTTCATATGTCACCATAAAATCTACTATGGTAAGAAAATCCGGATTCGATTAAAAATCACCACTTATCCCCTTGACTATAAGGTGTGTATGTAAATATAATGCCTCAACGATTGTTGATAGAAGCGCCCTTCGACATTATAGAATATTACCTCTAGAAATACAGTAGGCAGAGTTGTAATGTGATGACATGCTAAATAGAAATCTAAAACTAAAAGCGGCAAAATTGACCCCCTGGACTCTTTTATACTCTTCCTTTTCACTGCAAAGGAAAAAATGTAAATAGGTCAAATGACATATTTTTGGAGCTTTTGAAATCGCAGTAGGACTCATATTGGTTTCCCTTTTTTGAGATTTTAAGTAAAAAAATTGGTGCTAGAAAGAAAGAAAGTCCACCATACAATCAATTATTTTATGTTGAAAGGAGATGAAAGTATCTCGAAAACTGTAGCTTTGAAAGATTTGAACCTTATAACTAAATTTTTGGGTAATATATACGAAAACCAAAATCTGAAAACCGCATATCAAATAACTCGGAAACTAAAGCTCCCATGAATTTGGACTTAATAACGAAATTTGTAGTCCATATTGCTACCTGCTTTTGTTCCAAAGTTAAAATTTTTAAAAATATTTTATCCCCTTTTCCCCTTTTCCCCCCTTCAACCCCCCACCTCCCTACCCAAAAGTTAATCAGTTCATGATCACCAGATAGAAGATTTTTGTATTAAATTTCGTTAAAGTCGAATAAGGCGTTCTTGAGATATCGTGTATACAGACAGACAGACGGTTTGCGGATAATTGGTCGTAAATTTAAAGTGTCCCCACTACCATCGCAAACACTTTCATCGCAGAGCCAAAAACGTTGCAAATATTTGCGCCGCGGGTTCATTTCGCCGCAGAGGACATTGCGCGGTGGCCACTAGCATCGCAAACTATTTCGTCGCAAATTCACATCGTCGCAAACAATTGGGTCGCTGATCCTCTCCATCGCATAGGACATTGCAACGTGCCCACTAGAGTCGCAGGCAATTCCGTCGCAAATCCACAACGTCGCGAATACATTCCGTCGCATTGGACATTGCCACGTGCTCATTAGCATTGTGTATATAAGTAGAGATACCTACTGCTTCATTATTTTCTTATTATTTGTTTTTTCATTGTTAATTTTTGAGAAAATTGCTCTTTGATTTTAGTTGTTCTTTTGTGGTAGTAGTGGTTTGAATTAAACATATTTAAAATGGATGCAAAAATAACTTTACTTTAAATGAAAAAGGGACAGTGGCACTATTTAAGGATTTGCGGACAACTGGTCGTAAATTTAAAGTCGCAAGCACTTACGACGTCCCCATTACTATCGCAGACCATTTCGTCGCAAAAAAAATCATTTCCTAAAAGTGCCTATAATTTTGCGACAACATGTCCTTACGACGTAATTGTTGTGACTTTTTAGTTTTATCTACTAGTTTTTTTTTTATATTTCCCCACCCAGCACCCCAAATTCTCTACTGGTTCCGTAAGCTTCTGATAATTTAATACGCTATTTTGTTGTATGCGATGGAATATATTTGCGATGTTGTGAATTTACGACGAAATTGTCTGCGTGGCTAGTGTGCACGTCGTAATGTCCTATGCGACGGAGAGGATCTGCGACCCAATTGTTTGCGACGAAGTGGATCTGCCACGAAATGGGATGTGACGGTAGAGGGGACGTCGCAATGTCCTATGCGACGGGACAGGGGACGTCGCAATGTCCTATGCGATGGGGAAAATCAGCGACCCAATTGTTTGTGACGAAGTGGATCTGCGACGAAATGGTTGTCCGCAAATCCCGACAGACAACTTTCTTTTTTCGTCGATTAAGTTGTTTTGGAAATTAAGGAAAGTCAAAATTTCACGATTTTAATAGTCCCTCATACCATATTGGTATAGTAGACTAATAAGTATTTATCATTTTAGAATGCACCTAGAGACAGATATAGGTCAAGAATTCTAATTTGATCACATTTTATAAAAAGCACGCAAATTCGCTGTAACTTTTTTAGTTTTTTAGTCCACCATACCAAAATGGTATGGGGGACTATTAAAATTGTGAAATTTGGTTTTTCTTAATTTTATCAAAAATAAGTTACTAAGGTTTCAAAATACCTAAAAAAAGGTTGTCTGTCGGTCTGTTGTCTGTCTGTATATACGATAACTCAAGAACGCCTTAATCGATTTTAACAAAATTTGGTAGAAAATCCTCTATAGGCTGATCATGAACTGATTAACTTTTGCGTAGGGTGGTGGGGGGGTTAAAGGGGGGAAAAGAGAAATAAAATATTTGAAAAAATTGTAACTTTCGAACAAAAGCAAGTAGCGATATAGGGTTTTCAGATTTAAGTTTCCATGAATATGGGCTACAAATTTTGTTATAAATTCCAAATTCGTGAGATCTTTAGTTTCCGAGTTAGTTGAAAAAACATTAAAATATATAAAAAACTTTAGAAGTAAAGCAGCTATTGATATGCGGTTTTCAGATTTTGATTTTCGTAAATATTACCCAAAAATTTTGTTATAAGGTTCAAGTCTTTCAAAGCTACAGTTTTCGAGATATTTTCATTTCCTTTCAACATAAAATAATTGATTGTATGGTGGACTATCCGTGCTTTCTAGCCCCAATCTTTTTTTATTTAATTAGAATATAGATTGCAGGGGAAGTCATTTCGGCTCTTTTAGCCGCACGGTACTGCTTCTTTTGCAGAAATTTTGTGCATGACTCTTTTTTTATTTTAAGAAAACAGACTGCATCACAGTTAGATAAGGCTAACACATTTACGATGCAGTACAACTATAAATTAAAATCATACTTAAGCGAAAAATTCACAATATTAGAACCTAAATTCTAAAAACTTCAATACACATACACATTATTACTTAAAATATTATTAATTATATCCAAAAAGACTAATTTAGCGCTTTTTTTTTAAGAGAAGAAAATTAAAATCATACTTCAGCGAAAAATTTACAATATTAGAACCTAAATTCTAAAAACTTCAATACACATACACATTATTATTTAAAATATTAATAAATAAATAATTATATCCAAAAAGACATATTTAGCGCTTTTTTTTAAGAGAATAAATTTAAATATTCAAAATATCAGTATGATTAAAATACGCATTATAAATTCAGCCGTGTTCTATAATAAAATAGATTATCTGTTCGCGATATGTAAAAGCTAAAAACCGATATTTTCAAGAATAAAAGAGCATTTTATGATATTTTTAAGAATCTTATAAAAACGTTAAACCCGAAGTCAATCTTCTAGAGCCAAGCTTTTGCATGTGGTAATTTTTGAAGCTATAGTCGTATCCCAAAGCATGCCAAATTTATAGTTTAGATGATTGACAAATTTTACCTGAATTTTTTCTATTCTTGCTATGCCTACTAAAATATTCTAGGATACTTCTCACCAGTCCATTAAATAGCAATATCATTGGATTTGGAGATTTAAATGCCTTTGAGATACGAATTACAAAACCAAGATTTCTGTATGCTCTTTTAACGATCCGAACGAAAGTTTGTCGTCAAGTATAAAAATATAATTTCATGGTATTAACTTTTTTAAAATAGTTTCTACCAATATTATAAACAAAATCGACACTTCTTCTCTAAAGTCTTGAAAAGCTTTTCGAGTTATATTTTTTGTTGTTTAAAAACAGATGATTTTGAAAACAGTACTGCCTGAAGCGATCAATTGCTATGTTTTCATGGGTATTGAGTTCGTTTTCAAAACTCATTGTATCTTCTTCTTTTATAGAGCGTGTTCTTTATCAAGAGCAAGAACACGCTATAAAAAAGAAAAAGATACAATGAGTTTTGAAAACGAACTCAATACCCATGAAAACATAGCAAATGTCTGCTTGAAGATCTTCACGGTCTTTAACGGATATGATACACACACACAAATTTAATATCGTCACAATATGCAAGATATTCAGAGTTCTGAAAGCAGGAAGAAACATCATTTATAAATATAACAACTCATCATCTTAGTTCGTGTCCAGGAATTTAAGGCGTCTTCCCAAGGAAGCTATTTTCTTGGGGGATAGTTAGCCCACTTCTTGGGTAGATGGCAGTACCCCGTGGAGGTGCTGCAGAAGACGACCATTGAAAAATCTGCAATGTTCGTCTTCTGCTTTTCTTATTACCTTTAGGTAATATTTTATCGGGCAGTGTCCGGTGAGCAGTCCGACGACTATTCTGATATTGTCGAGAATGTCCTTTAGTCATTCTATCTTGCCCTTGCTTGGTTTTTAAATGTTAACGACTCAGGTTATGAACCTAACAGTTAGCATTAGGAAGTATGTGATGTTTTAAGTTCAATGAATAGATGTTTTTGTAAACTCACGATTTGTTATCACATACATCCTATAAAACCAATCGAGAACAGCAAGAAGGGGTCAGTAAGTTTAGTAAGTTCACTAAGTCAGAAAGTTGTGATGTATTTCTCAAGAATAAGATAAACTGCTGAACCACGACTTACCCCTAAGATAGAACTGTGACGCTGCTGTATTAAGACTGTTGGATGTTAATTAATTACAAGTAAGTAACGTTTTTATATTTTGTTATAATAAATTCATTAAAACCCCGTACGGTTGGTTTATTAAGTCAATTAATAAGAACAACCCCGTCACGAAAACCCCTACGTGACATATGGTGGAGGTGCCGTTGTCTTTTTTGTAAGGCTATTTCTCAAATTAGAAAATCAATTTTTTTTTTCAAAAACAATTTATTTAATAAAGTTTTTTTTTCAGTAATTCCATTTTTAACAATTGTTTTTTTAATATTTTTTTCAAACCCCTACGTGACAATATCTTTCCTGTTATTTTTTTTTGATATGGTGATGAACCTTTTTGCCTGCCTTAGTCCTGGAGTGTCTCTAGTGTTTTGAGAATTGGTCCTTTTCCCAATTGTTGAGTTCTTTTAGAACGTGGCTTTTCATGAGTTCACAGTAGGGCTCTGGGCTATAGTATGGCAATTCAGCACCTGGTCTTGCGAGGGTATCTGTTCCTCATTTTCCGCTATGCCTTGGTGTCCGGGCACCCACCTTAAGGTTACCTGGCTGTGGGTTACGAGCGCTTTTAGGGTTTTTTTGCATTCCCAGACTAATTTTGATGCACACTTAAAATTGCACTTTATTAAAATAAAAATAAAGATTCACTTATCAAGAGCAGATTCCCATCATTATGACACAAGATTTAAAAAACAACAGGAATAAGGGCAATGAAAGCAAAAAAAATCACTACCAGCATACGTCCCTATTTGCAGCAACTCAAATTTCTCAGAAAGTTCCAGCAGAAATAAGAGACATAAATAGTTAAAATTAAATTAAAAAAGTGGTTTAAAAATATCTATAGACAAAAAATACATAATCTGTTTTCACTAACATAAATTTAAATTTGCAATTAATATTAATATTTTAGTTTGCTTTGTCATATCAAATTATCATCAGGGATTCATACCTTTATCATAATTTTAGTTTTTCTTCATACATTTTACATTTGGGTAGTAACAGCGTAGAATAGTTTGAAAATTTTTATCGAGTATTATTATTAGTATTATTATTCGAATAATCAGTTTAATTGTTTTTTAGTAATAACTAGTTTAAAGGAATATTTTTCTCACGTACAAGTTTTACTTTTGTGAGTAACATAGTTCCCAATATTTAGTTTTACTGGGAAATAAATAAATAAAAATATAATAAATAAATAAAATTTATATGTGCTTAGATTTTCTAAGAACACTTGACTGTCTGAGAGTATAAAGATGTGTTTTATTTTGAGGCGCTGTTTGAGACACTCCTGTACATTGCTTGCTGTTGATTGCAAGCAGTTGAGCTTGGAATATGGTAGGATATTTTCCCACTGACTGGAATAGCTTAAAGTAAGGGCTGGAGATGCCCAATCCGGCCCCATTCTCAAGTTTAAAGTCATCAGTGTACCAGAGCGAGGCGTTTTCAGTTTGTGATAGTTGTTTATTTTTCCATGATTGCCGGTCGTGTATAACCACTTCGAATGGAATCTTTAAGACTAACACGGCCTTCATTTGGTTACGTTGTTTTGCTGGCGTTTTCCATTTTTATTACTTTGAGTGACCCTTACATCTCCAGGCTTGAATCTGCCTATCTGGAATAGCCTGTTAGCACTACTAATTGCCTTTTTTTTCACGCTAAGATGAAGTATAGCAGTGTCTCCAAGGCCGCGGTGGGGCAGGTTGGTAATGCTGCTATTATTCCCAGACAGATCAGTCTTTGTACCTTATTTAGTTTGGTCTAAGCGGTAACCTGTTCGGCTTTTGGCCACCATACCAATGACCATGAGCTTTATAACTGATTGGCAAATCCAGTAAACCATTTTTGGTTTTAGCCCCCATGTGTGGCCAACAAGTTTGCTGCATGTCCAGGTAGCCGTTGTAGCTCGAGAGGTAGTTTTTTCTGAATGGCTTTTCCAGGTGAATTTGCGCTCCAGTGTGACCTCTAGATATTTAAACTCATTGGATAATGTTAATTGAGTTCCGTGTAGGGTGGGTGCACTCAATCGTAGCTTCAACCTTCCTGTAAACGGAACTTATATGGTCTTGCTAGGGTTAAGGAATAGTTCTTCACTTTCGCTCTAGGTATTGATGATATTCAGGGCAGTTTGCATTCGGTTTTTGATCACCTCTTCATGACTATAATAACCAGGTCATCTGCGTAGCCTAGAACTGTGGATCCAGCTCTACTCAGTCTGGCTAGAACAAATACATTAAAATAAACTAGAAACAGCATAAAAAACATTAGACAAATCACACATCTAGGCTAAAATTCCAGAAATTTAGACCGCGGTTGCCGAGTTTCCATAACTATTCCTTATTTTGTTTCCTATATAAAGTAGATAAAGTGCCGAAAAAGTTCGGTTTACAAATGCATGAGGAAGTTTATTTAACATAATGTTTTATATTATCTTCTAGAAACAATTACTGAAATCAGGATTAAGACATTTACTCCCTACGATCACTGACAACCAGGGGAAAAGCGTTATTGATTTGTCGAGGCATGTTTTGCCATCTTAGGTCGGATCGATCCGTCGGGTTTTTGTTAGTTTTTTGTGTTTTTTGCAATTTTTATTCTTATATTTTTTTAAAAATGCATAAGCATAGGTGAAAAAAGTGCCGAAAAGTTGCCGGAACTATCTTTTAATACTTCAGCTTTAGAACCAATTAGAACACGACTCTACAGTGTTGCCATAACTGTTCCTCAGCCATTTCCTTAGATTTGGTTACTGATTTGGAAAATTTGTCTTCAATATATAGAGTGTACTATTATTTAACTAACCCAAAACCAAACCCAACCCAACTCAATTACCTTCGCGTTGGTTCTGCGGCCACGATATGCATTTTATTTTTTAAGTTTTTAAAGTTAAACTTAAATTATACCCAAATTTAAACACTAGTGCAACCAAATTTAAATAAACATAAGATTTTTGAACGTCGATTATAAACAATACTGAGAATCCTTCAGTTATCAAAATTTGTTAAGTGCGTTAGAAGCTTTCTGTATAATAATTTGCATACAAAGATCTGTTTTCGTCGTCAAGACCCCTAACAATACCAGCTCTATTATTTTTCTTGCACGCCTTCGATAACAATGGTTTCAGGATTTTTTGTAGTATGTTTTATTTTAGAACGAAGGTCTTTTTCAGACCTTCCTTGAAGGGTAATGCTTAGAGATATAAACATAAAACGCAGCGTGAAAAAAAAAACAACCAAAATACTTCTTGGTTAGCAGTGCCTCCAATGCATTTTTTCGCTTGATAAGTAACGAAGCATTAAAAAAATCTTTGGCACATTTGGCAATTCTACCTTGAAAATTAAAAAACATTAGTACCTTCAAGCTATATTTTTTTAAATATATTTTGCCCCTGGGGTAGTACCTACTTTTCAAGGGGGACACTTTTAGACTTTCGAAGTCTCTATCAGAATCAGAAATTAAACGACGAAAGTGGGTCAACTAATACTATTTTAGGCCTTTAGAAAAGTGTATTTTTTATTTTATTTCATTTCATTTTATTTACGGGATTAACCCCATTGCAAAAAAATAAATGATCAATACAATATGTAAAACTTACGGTAACCTCTCTCAGGTACAAATACAGAGTATTCCTTATTAAATGTTACACAGCATTTATTAAAAGTAAATTAAATTATTTTCCTAATTTGTTTCTTAAATCTAGATAAGGAAATGCCTAAAATTCCAACATCTCTAATATTAACAATTCTTAATGTTCTTTCAACAGGAGAGTGCACTGCATAATTGGTATTATAAAATCGTAAACAAAAGATGCGGTTTTGCCTGAGGATTAAGGATTTCCAGAACAATTATCTGACCAATAAATAGTTTAAATAAGAAAATAAGATCAGCATGTAAATGCCTTTGTTTTAAAATTTTAAAATTTCGCAATCCCATAGCATCATCATATATATTGTCTTGAGGAATCCTTATATTTAGTTTGAACAGGCAGAAGCTAAAAAATTTATTCTAAACCCTTTCCAAGGCTAAGCAACTGTTCGAGTAGAAGGAGGACCATAACAACGAGACGACAAGTGACATATACCTATATCTTTTTACAGGTCTCAACATAAAACTCTCTCCAGTGGAGAAATACATAACTCAGTACTTTAGAAGAGTTAAGAACAATTTTGTTTATATGGGTGTTAAAATTTAATTGATCAACAAATCAGAAATCAAGATCTTGGTTATGTTATAGTATTGCAATGTGTTTCCCTTTATATTATAAGATGAATCTAATTTCTTAATTTCCTTGTGAAAACTTATATAGTTACATTTATTGACATTCAGAAATTATTATTAACACACTACTCATTTAGTCTATTTTACCCCCAGATGTACCGTAAAATTAAACGGATTATTTTAGATAATCCATGCTTCCCCTTTGTTGATTTATGTGGGATCAAGAGAAAAAATAATGGATTAGATAGCCAGTCGCGATTAAGTACCTACGGTGCATTTAGGGTTAAGTCACACTGCAATAAAATCTGACCAAGATAAGGCTGAAGTATTCTATCAAACTTGCCGTCGTCCGCAAACAACAAGAACTTACTGTTATCAAAACAAGCAGCAATATAATTTATAAAGGTATTAAATATCAATGGTGAACAATGACCTCCATGAGGAACACCCGAGGACACATTCATATAATTCGACTTGGCATTGCCTGTTCGTGCCTGTTGAATCCTGCCTGAAAGCCTCACACCATAAGATCTGAGAAACCAAAAAGATCCAATTTTTTTAACAATATAGCATGATCAACTCTGTCAAATGCCTTAGAGAAGTCTGTATATTATAAATATATTTTTTTAAATCTGGAAATAAGTTTTTGAGATATGTTCTTTTAAAAGAAACTCAAATTTTACAGTTAAATTTTTCCCCTTGTAGAAATTTATCCTAGAATAGTAAATGGAATAATAAAATGTAATAAAAATCGACGTGTTCCAGGATTTCTTAAAATGAATATTTGAACTTCGTCAGAAAAATGTCTATATCCACGAATGTGGAAATTGAACACCAATCGGAGTTTGAAATGAGCCTTTGCAAACAAAGTTCCAATACAAAACGTTACATTCTAAACCTAGATTATTATCTAATCATGATTAAAGCCCAATCGGGTAATTTTTGCGCGGTTGTATACGAGCATTGTCTCAAAAGATAATCGCTAATAGTAGTTTTAATAACAACTAGTGGTAAAAATAGTGTTTTCTTTTACAAGCGTTATTTTAAGTAACGACCGCAGCGAGGTATTTAAAAACGCGAGTAAATAAAGTACAGTTTAGCCGCGAGTTGTTAACACTAATTTTTTTTATACCTTTATTAAAAAATTCAAGAAAAACCGGAAAATACTACTAAATACTAAATCTCGAACGAAGAGAACATCTCGCAACACACCATCTTTACACTATGTGCTGCTGGTAAATGAAATAACAATCGTTTCGATAGCGATGTCTCTTTTTACTCGGTGACGTTCATTGTTGCGATATTTTAATCTTTGACAATTTGATATTTTGACGATATTTTTAAATAATTTTTTCATAAATACTTTGTGACAACTGGCGGAAATAGCTTAATTGTTAGGCAAGAATAATTAGATTTTTTCAATATTACTATTTTCCGCGATTTCTCTTTTACTATGGGTAAAAAACGAACAGAAATCTTTTTTTGCACCCGTGATCGGTAACCAAAAAAGCGATGCTTTAGTTATCTGCAGGCAGTTACTAAAATCATTTATTCAGTTTTGATGAAGGTAATACATTTTTTTTAAAAAGTTTAAACGTTTTAAAAATATGGAACACCTTTAAAATAAAGGATTACTTGAACTTCGTTTCAGGAACTAAAGTTCTACTTTATTCCCCGAGGGACTAATGTAAAAAGTGACATAAACAAGTGTTTTTTTTTTCATTCCTTCAAAAAGGCAGTTATCTTTTGAAACTTGTTGATATCTATGTTGTTCTCCATTACTAGTTTAGCCCTAATCATAGAGTAGGGGGACCATAAAGTCAACGATTTGAATTTATTTGATTCCTCAAAAAAATATGCAAGAAAAACATTCTCGTTCTTGTCGTTTTCCAAATTGTTGTACTTGCACCATTTTTTAAACTTCTTGAACTGTTGTTCGAAGATATTCCGAGACTTTTATGGCAAAAGTTCATTTACTGCCGCTTCAGTAGCAGCTTTAATGTCTATTTTTAGGTTTAGTGACACGATTTTACGATTTATACAAAAAAATTTAGTTGTCTACATACAGAAAGTAATAATGTTGTCTCTGATTGTCTACTAAGCTTTGTTTATAACTCGAATTTCTTATACCAAAATTACCTTGGCAACCAAATCTTTCCCACTCTTTTCGAATAAACTACAAATTGTCTACCACCCAACATTATTTTGACAGTTTGTTTTTAATAGAGTGCCTTAATTTTCTTGATTTTTTTTCGTAATATTTTTTTGCAGAAAATAATACAGAAGTGTCTTTCTATCCCTCAACGAATTGTATCCCTTCCTTTGGTCGGCGTACAAACTTTTCACCTCGGGATAAAAAGTTACACTCTAGTCTCTTGGCGTATAATATACTATTATAATCATACTTTTATCCTTATAGGTTAGTGGCAAAGGCGTGGTTTCTAAATATCCCCAATTTTATTTCCAGTCACGTTTCTTTCGCAACCACAATAGCCTTTTTAGAATGTATTTCGGCAGTGTTCTTCGTTGCCGCCTCTGTGCCACAAAACATGCATTATTTTTCATAATGTTCTAACCAGTTTTTTTTAAAATGTACTACAGAAAGACTTGTGCCTTAAGTTTTTCTTATTGAGAATACCAAACTATGTATGGCTATAAACTAAAAGCGGCGTGCTCGGCTCAGAACGAATGGGATCGTGTCGAATTAAGGGACCTTTACAGTAAAAACAAATGGTGCCAGTAGGCACTTATATCCCTCCATCCATCAAAAAATCTTGTGAATAATATAGCGCACAAAAGAAAATTATACGAATATCTGAAAAACTATGAATCTGACGTTAAGCTGGTTCGAAAAAAAATGAATACGACTCTTAAAGGAAATTTCTAGAAAAATGGGCATGTATTAATTATTAAGGGGTTTTTATGCAATTTTCCATTTTAATAAGGTAGTTTATATAAACCAGAGTTTTGGAGCAACAAAATTTCTAATTTTCTAATAAATGCAAACACACCTGATCTTATTTTACAAAAGAGAAAAAATTACGTTAAACAAAATACACATTATATATAAAAAAATGGTGCTAGAAAGCACAAATATTTCACCAATTATTTTATGTTGAAAGAAAATGAAAACATCTCGAAAACTGTAGCTTTGAAAGATTTTAACCTTATAACAAAATTTTTGGGTAATATTTACGAAAACCAAAATCTAAAAACCGCATATCAATAGTTGCTTTACTTCTAAAGTTATGATTTTTTTTTAAATATATTTTAACGTTTCTTCAAATAACTCGGAAACCAAGGATCCCACGAATTTGGACTTTATAACAAAATTGGTAGTACATATTCATGGAAACTTAAATCGGAACCGTATATAGCTGCTTGCTTTTGTTCTAAAGTTACAATTTTTTTAAATATTTTATTCCTCTTTTTCTCCCTTCAACCCCTTAATCACTTCATGGTCAGATGACAGATGATTTTTATGGTAAATTTCATTAAAATCTATTAAGGCGTTCTTGAGTTATCGTGTATACAGACAACAGACAACACACCAACAACGACAGACAACTATTGTTTTTTCGTCGAATAAGGTGTTTTGAAACCTCAGTAACTGATTTTCGATAAAATTAAGCAAAGTCAAAATTTCACGATTTTAATAGTCCCCCATACCATAGTGGTATGGTGGACTAAAAAAAATAAACATAATTAATATTTGGTCATGTGTCCATCGACATCTACAATTTCTTGCAGTCTTCTATTCATGTGAATGAATGGTGCTAGAAAGTCATCTCTCTGGGATAATTTTTACCCAACTTCTTCGATAAGATTTAAGCAATCTTCGGCGTTTCTAGGTAAAACATTCCTCTGGTAGAGTTTTTTGTTCATGGCCCCCCACACATTCTCTATAGGGTTAGCATCTGGGATATAACTTGGCCATTGTAACAGTTCTTTGATGTTTTCTTGAAACCACTGACGTGTGTATAAGGCAATTGTCCTGCTTATATATAAAGTCATTTTCTGGATATAGATGCTGCATACTAGGTAACATTACATTATCTATCCCCTCCCATTCCTCTTGAGGAAGTCCACTTGCAGACGTTTACACTAAAATGGTCTGCAGCTCGAAAATAATTCACGTAATTTGGATCAAATTTCGCATTACCCGGTCCGTATGCTTTGATCTTCCCCTTTTTCAAAGACTGGGCAACAAAAATTTCGCTCGTGGTTGAGATGATATAACGCAAAGATTACGCGGGCTTGTCTTTGTTCTGCAGTAAGCTCTGTTTTGTTAGCCGCCATTGTGCAATTTAAAGAAGATATTTGAATTCTATGCCACGTAGTTTTTTTTTGTCCAGGAAACCTCTGCTAATGTTAAAGTGATTCGCAACGGCTGCTAGCGACCAACCTTCCTCGAGTTTCGTGACAATCCTTGCGTTTAGCTCTATGACCTTTGCGCAAGGATTTTACTTTTGACAAGTTGCCAATTAATTTTGACAAAAAAGTAACATGCGACAATGTCATAACAAAAAATATGTCAGTAAAGACCGAGCGATACCTCCGACATGGAGGCCAGCCAATACCTTCCGTTTTAGTACCCTTTTACACGTATGCCGCCGCCATTTTTGACACTGTTGACAGTTATTACATTAGTTAAAAAAACATTCAAACAAAATTTTGAAAATTTGGAAGTTAAAGAAAAAACTGAAATTTCAACTATTCAACGCCCCAAAAAGAAGAAAACTGTAAATAGCAGTAAACCATCTGGCAGTATCAGCAGAGTCGGTAGTACAAATGGAATAAGCTCGCTTTCGGTCAGAGTTACCCGTACCAAAGCTGGGGAAAAGCAAAAACTCTACTTTGAAATGTTTTTTTTTATTTTTAAATACTTTAAATAGCTATTTTCTAAAAAAAAAATTTTTCTCTGACTTTTAAATTTAAAATTTTATTGTAGTTTTAGGAACTTAAAGGAACTATAAGTAATTAGTAGACTGGGTTTAAGGTGAGAAAAGAAAAAAAGTTAATTCTTTCATTAGATATTTTGAAGAGGAGAAAGTGCCAACATATTCAACACCTAAATAGGAATGTTTTTCAAATTTTACATCTCAATATATGTGGTATAAATACAAATTTTGATGATCTTTTGTGTCTTCTGCAACAACTCCCTACCGACATCGACATTATAATCCTTAGCAAAACACACACTATTTACGACATAAATGTATTTCAGTTATCTGGTTACACGCTGTTGTATAATGAAGGAACTTTTAATAGATGTGATGGGGTAGCTGTTTTTGTTAAGGGAAATATAGAAACTAGTTACTGCTTTAAGTATGTTGGCGATGCAAAATGTGTGGAAATAGTTGTAGGAAGAAACTCTAGTAAATTTATATCTATCTATATTTAGAAATCTATTGATAGTAAAAAGGCTTCTTCGTGTATATTTGTGGACCTTACAAAATCATTTGATACCGTAAGGAACCACAAATTAATAAAAAAACTTGAAATATATGGATTTAGGGGTAGTGCCCTAAATCTCTTAAAAGACTACTTGGAAAAAAGAAAGCAATTTGTTAACATCGAGGGAATTAAAAGTGGTTTACAAAATGTTACGTGCAGCGTCCCTCAAGGGACGGTATTAGGACACATTCTGCTTACAATATACATAAATAATCTTTTAAATCTGGAGAGCTGAAGGAATCATTATAAGTTTCGCTGATGACACAGCTATATTCTACTCAGCTGAAACATGGACTGAACTAAAAATAAAAGTGGAAAGGGATATAAAAAACATTAGTAATTGGTTTCAATACAATAAATTAATCCTTAATCAATCAAAAACAAAATTTCTTCCTTTTACTTCATATTCAAACAATGTTCCTAATTACGATTCAATAAAAATAGGACAGGATAATATAATACTTAAAACTGACTCTTCAAAATATTTAGGTATCAATATTGATACTCATTTAAGATGGGATAAACATATTAAGCAACTAATGAACAAAACACGTTTCCTTATAACTCGCTTTTTTCAATCAACAAATTTACTATACTTTGTTTCAATCACAGATAAGCTATGGTCTAGTAGCATGGGGTGGCGTTAGAGACTGTTACCTGGGAAACCTAGAGGTAATCCAAAAATGGATTTTAAAAATTATTTGTGGCAAAAAAAGAATGTATCCAATGAAACTTTTGTACACTTAAACAAAAATACTTGATATTCGACAACTCTATTTTCAAAATTTACTGATATGTATAAGACGAAAAAAAATAAATATAGGTATCACTCATCCAGATAATACACGACACAAAAAAGATTGTGCAGTGATTCCTTATTGTCGTAAAGAAGTTTGTCATAGGTCCTTTGTCAGCTTAGCTCCATAATTTTTTAATTACCTTCGAAAAATGCTTAAAGATATTATTTACCCAAAAAAATTTAAGCAAAATCTGAAAAGATGGCTCTATGCAACAAACAGATTTGTGATACATGGAATATTTTGATATTGTTTATGTTAATATTTACCCTCGTAAAATACTTTTTAAATTTAATTATAATGTTCGTTAGTATAGAGATACTTGTAAAAAAATATAAGATTCCTTATCAGTGGCGCACCAATACCAATCATGACATTTTAACCCAATCAATACGTTTTATTTGACAAAATATCCGATAAAGACTGAAATGTTCTAAGAGTGACTAAAACTTTGGTTTTTTTTGTTGTTGTACAAAAAAGCCAGGCGCTAACAAGCAGTGTTACAGTACTTCAGGGTTTAACGTGTTTATTTATTATTCCAAATAGCACTTTGTAAATGTTTGTACCAATTTTAATTTTGGATAAATAAACCTAATTTATTATTATTTATTATTATGACCCAGGACTCTTCTACCTTCGATGTTGCCTTCTATTATTATCAATTTTAAAAGTTTGTAGTTGTCATTTCTCAAAATCTGGCCAAAATATTCAAGTTTTTGTTTTTTGATGGTAAATAAAACTTCAAGATCTTTATTTATTCTAAGCGGAACATCCACATTAGTTACTCGGTCAATCCAAGATATCCTTAGTATTCTACGATAACACCACATCTCAAATGCCTCCAGCTTCTTGCACATGGCCTCATGATGCTAAAAACATAATACCGAAGTACACGAATTTGGAGAGTGGTATTAAGATCGCGACTACACAACACTGATTTCATTTTGATAAAAGATGATCTGGCCTTTTCAATTCTTGCACGAACTTCTTGCATGTTGTCGCAGTTCTCATTGAGGAGGCAACCCAAGTATTTGTATGAATCCACGCCTTCGACTTGTTGCCCATTTATATCTAACATACCTCGGATATTCTTTTCCTTGGATATGGCCATCCATTTTGTTTTTCCAACATTTAAGTTAAGCCCGAATTGTGAACTTTTGGCAGCAATTTTGTTCAACAACTCTTGCAGACTTTCCAGCATGTCTGCTATTATGACAGTGTCGTTGGCATATCGTATGTTGTTGATTTTTATGCCGTTTATGTTCAGACCCTCTTTGCAGTTATGAAGTGCATTTGTTACTATAGATACTAAACAACATCGGAGACAATACACAACCATAGAGTTCTTCTCTTCTTATTTGGACCTTTCCGGACAGTTGGTTATCAACCTTTATTTAAGCAGTCTGATTCCAGTATAGATTAGCGATTATCTTTAGATCTCGGTCATCTAGACCAACTTCTTTTAGCGATTCTATGAGCTTTTCGTGTTGGACTCGATCAAATGCTTTGTCATAATCTATGACACAGGCACATACTGAACTGAACTAAGACTTGAATGCCAAACAAGGCCTCTCCTGTCTCGAACCCACCACGAAATCCAAACTGCGTGTCGCCCATAAAGGATTCGCATTTTCCATAAATTTTTTGTGGATAATCTTTAGAATTATTTTTAACATATGGCTCATTAGGCTCATCAAAAATGTACAGTTATTCACCAAAAACATAATGGCAAAAATATTTATGTAAAATCTTATTGCTACGCCTATATCCAATTTAAGACCCGATAAACGCAAAATCTATTGTTTTCAAGCGGTCGGTGGTAGCTAGAAGGTAAGAACTGTTAACATTATATTAGTGGATTTTATTTTACACACGCAAAATAAGGAAAAGCGATCAACATGCGGTTATAAACTTGGCGAAAATTGATTTATTATGCCCTCGTTTAAAAAAATGGAAGTATAGAATATTAGGCAAATTCATTAGCTATCGCCATCTTGAATATTCTTAAAATAAAATTTTTTGATATTGAGCAAATTATTTTAGTTTTCCAAAAGTCTTTCAAGCATTAAAATCCAATGATAAATAAAAAAGTTACAAAACATTGATCAATATGGTTTTTTGATTTACCATATTCTAATTGACTGCTGACTGCGTCGGTCCCAATAACATCAAGTCTATTTACATGTTTGGAGCAATGTTGAAGTCACGCGTTCTAGTGTTATAGTGTCTGACTGTCTGTTTTGCGTTTGGCAGTGCATCAGCTCTTAAGAAATGAATTTTCAGCCTTTCCAAAACAGTTTGAGAATACCTATTATTTTAACATCTTCGCTAACGCCCCACCGCCGGGTGTTCCGATACCCAGCTTGCTGATTCTAGACTTCTTTTTTATGGACAAAGTATAGTCCATCCTGAAAATATCAGCCTTTCCAAAACCCTTGCACGTTTTTTTCGCGAGCTCTTGGACTATAAACGCAACATTTCAAATTGTTTGCCCATATTTCCGACTTTATGTAGCCAAAAACAACAATACGTTTTGTTGTAACATGTCAATGTGAAAAAGCACAAACCTAGGTTTACTGATCGCACGTAAGGTATTTTTAAATAATTTTATTTTCAAGAGGCTTCCATGGCAAAAATGTAAACAAATATTCTTTCCTCCAAAACTTAACCTGAAAACTTTAAATTTGACAACAACCACAATCTAGAGGGGATGGATTTCTGTCAACTTTCACACCTGGTCATTAAAGTTAGGTTTTGTCTAAATAAAAATGGAATGGATTGTAATTTCGTACTGGAAAACCACAACCGCGGTTAACATCGAAATATACCCTGAATAAATTTTTTTAAAAGGGAACCATTATCTTTTTTTTTTAATTTTCCGGCTCTTGTAAATAAAAGGTGTCGGTCTGTCTAAACCCGGCGCCTCCACCATGTCACAGTAAAGTACAGCTTCGGGGAGTATTTGCTACCCTTAACTATATCCTGTTTAAAATTAGTTAGAAGCTTTCACTTTTAACGGCCGGGTTGGGTCAACAGAGTTGCCTCAAACCTGGTGATTGCCTAGTGGGTCGAGATACGGGATCTCCCCTAAGGGTGCCAATTTCACCTGGGTGGGCCCTTTGACTAGAGAAAGGTGAACACGAGGGTTTAACCTACAGGACCACAAAATCAGTTATATTACTTAAACTTACAAGAACACTAAAGGGTGGCCTGAGTGGCCCTACGTGAAACAGAGAGATGAGGATTTGACGTTACGCACTTTGAATTACGTTATGTACAAATTTTACGGTGTTTAATTGACTCTGAGCTGCTCGGTCTGCCCGTTAACGCTCGATGCATTGACCCCTTTTTCTTTTGATTCAAGATGGGTACCTCTTTCGGTTCTGGTTCCCTTTTACTTCCGCGGACTTTCTTAGTAATTTTCTTGATGGAACAAGAGCTCTTTGCGAGCTCGCACTTGAAAAACGAGTCCAGATCGATTCTCTCGATCGCCAGCAGGTCGGCTTTCCCCCTAATCTCTTGTTCGTGACTTTTTCCGATACAAACGATTTTTGAGCAAACCTTGGCCTGCTGACTGTGTTTGTGGATTATTAATTTCTGATTAAGATCTTGATAGTCTTATTTATTATTATTAACGACCTTATTCTCTAACTCGGCCAATCGTTACACTAGAGTATAGAGGACCGAGATTTTGATGAGGTTGTAGCGAGGTCCACTTCTTTTGATCGTATCCACTTGAAAGGTATACCATCTAGCAAAGAAATCTGCTACATTACCTTAAATTTGTTTAATATATATCAGTATAAATTTTTATTAATTACATAGCTACATAAAATTCGAAAATCATTACACAACAGCTGCTTGATGAATATAAATTATACAGCGCCTCATCAAGGCCCACTTTGTTTTAATTTTCAGTAATTTTCAGAAAGTACTTAATACTAATCGCCTGTGCGTATTTTAATATGCACCCTCTTCCGTTTATTATACTTCCATATGTATAACTACCTATTTTACGCGAGTAAGTAAATAATATGGATTTTACTATATGATGTAAAATATAAAGTGCTCCATTATTTCCCGAGGAACCCTAATTATGACAAGAGCAATCTAAAGTTTTAATATATAGGAAATAAGGTATTGGCTTTAAATATAAAGAGCGGGCCAAAAAATCTGGCACACTTTTGAATTTGCAGAACTATTGATCAAATCGGTCGATTTTAAAATGTTTTGACAAGAAAAAAGACAAGATATGAGACTTTTCTGATCCGGTTCAAAATTTGACATTTCCTGAAAATCCAAGATGGCGGACCGTTTTATATAACGGGAAATTTTCACCCCCCCCCATGTGCGGCACTGGAGAAAATCTAAGTCATTGTGACAAAAGCCTTATGTTTCTCTCTATACCAAGGCATTACTTAATTAAATCGGTTAAGAAGTAAAAAAAGTATTGAGTGGAGTTGTTTGCTGTAACTTTAGATAAAAGTACAAGACTTAAAGCTTTTATATTGTGGTTCAAAATTTAACGCCCCCCCCCCTCTTCCCCGAAAAAAAAATTATTGTCGGTACCTATACTGAACAAAATCTTAACTTAAAGTATGGTGACATAAACTAAATGCCCCTTTGCTTAAAATTTGCCTGTTTCTGCATTCAGGAAAATGTCGCAAATTTTATTAGGCCCATTGAGTCGCCTGCTAACAGCCCCGATTTGATTCTGGTAGACAGCCATTATTGGGGAGATTTAGGAAAATAAGTGTACAGAAATAGTCGCAGCTATGGCGACATTAACGAACTGTGTCAAGGCATCACAGAGACCCATCGAAGTTTGCCCCAAAATAAATGGCGTAACGATTTGCGTACTGTATTAAGAACACATGGGGATCTAAGTAGACCGATCTAGATTATTATACGTTAACTAATGGTTATTTTTATTTAAAAGTATAAGTGTTTAATGATTAATAAAAAAGTAAACTCAGCTTAAGCTCGGCTAAATAACCAATACATACCATTAATTTTATTACAAGTCACAATTTTGATTGAAAACGCTGGAGATGGAGACTAACTTGTTTACTTCTTAACTGATTTAAGAAAGTGATACCTCCATGTACCTAGCAGAGATGGGAGGTAGAATGGCCTTGATTCTGTTTTGTTACTTTTTTAGGGTAGTGAAATTACCCAATGGTTAAAGCGTGTTCAAGTTGTCCGCCATGTTGGATGTTCGAAAAATGTCAAAGCCGCAAGCTTTGTTCACGCAAAAATATAAAAATGTATAAAATCAAGTAATCCGATCAAAAGTTAAAGCAAATGCAAAAACTGCGATTTTTTTTGCAAATTTATAGTTTTCTTATCTCTTAACCGATTTAATTAAGTAATGTCTTAGTATAAAAAGCATACGTAAGGCTTTTGTTGCAATGACTTAGATTTTTTTCCAGTACGGCACTTATTTTTTTTGCAGAACGGGTAAAAATTAACCGATATTCAAACGGTGGATTTTTGCGAAATGTCAAATTTTGAACCGGATCGGAAAATTCTCGTGTCTTGTCTTTCAAAAAAGTTTAAAAAGATTAAAATCGAGCTATTCGATCAGAAGGTATAGCAAATTTAAAAGTGTGCAAGATTCTTTGGCCCACTCTATATAATCTATAATAATTGATAAAATTTTATTGCTACAAAGAAACAGATGCTTACAAGCGCGAACCTGGTCTCAAATCTAAGGAGTGTTGTTATCAAAATGCTTATATGCACCGTAAGCGAAAATGTTTGAGAAAATTACAGTGAAGATGCTATTTTTTACTTAAAATTTATTTTTACAGTTTACTACACTGATAAAAAGTATCAGATCAGCTTCATCAGCTGACAAAAATCATATTAAAAATTGAGTTTTTTCTTTTCAAATGGTAATACTATGGCAATTTTACAATATAAGGGTTATAATTCCTAATAAGTGTTGAACTTTTCTTTCTAAAATGTATTTTTTTTTGCATACGTAAAACTACATTTTATACGAAATACTAATAAGCTTATCATTGCAAATCTGCACAAATAATGTAGATATACACTGTCAGTAACTTAAATTCACAAATTGTAACGTAAATTAACAATCTTAAAATTACTTTGACTTTAAAAACGCATCACTGATTTAAAATAGCTATTTTCCTAACAAGTGCGGAAAAAAGGTTTTCACACGTGTTAGGAACAATTATTTTTCGACTCGATTAACTTAAGTATTAAATTAACTCAATAAAAGAATTTTAAAAATGTTACTTTTTATTTATCGTGACTAAAATGTTTACCTAACACAAAAAAGAAAATTTTTTAAAATATATTTATATTTTTATTTGTGGTTTAGTGCGGAAAAGTACCATCAAGTTAACTTTGTGCATTTTTCGCACGCAAAACAGTGCGGAAAAGTGAATTTTCCGCACGCTAGTCGAAAAAATCTATATTGCCATGTATATTTACGTGATACATTTTTATTGATTCGATCTCTGCATTGCTTTAAATTTTATTGACGCTGCCGTTAACTGTATAAAAAATAAAAGCGTTTGAAAATAAGAGAATTAATAGTAGTTTCCCAACTAGTGGTTAAAATAGTGCTTTTTTTTACAAGCGCTGGTTTAAATAACGAGCACAGCGAGGTATTTAAAAACGCGATTAAAGAAAGCACAGTTTAGCCGCGAGTTGTTAACACTATTTTTTTAAAATACCTTTATTCAAGAAAAACAGGAAAATACTTTTAAGTGTTTGAACAAAGAGCACTTCTCGCAACATACCATCTTTACACTCCAAATTAAGGCGGCTGGTAAATGAAATAACAATGGCGTGGCTTAGTTTTTAGTCAAGAATAATTAGATTTTTTTAATATTACTATTTCTCTTTAATTTTGGGTAAAAAATGGACAAAAATCTTTTTTCTGCACCAGCGATAAAAAAAAAGGTAACCAAAAAAGTCATGCTTTGGTGATCTGCAGCCAGTTACTAAAATCATGTTTTCGATGAAGGTATAAAAAAACTAGTTAAGGACCCAACTTCTCACATGAGACTGCTATTGAAAAGTTCATTTGGCAGATTTTTAATTTAAGAGTTAAAAGTTCGCCGAAATAAACGTTCGGAAATAAGATTTTTTTGAATGTATACAATTAACAATAACTTTATTTATGTATTCCTATTTATTTTGAAACGACTCTATTTAGCTTTACAGGATATGGCCATCTCTATATATCCATTTACACCTTATTTTTAAATTCTCCGGACCAATTTCAATATGGTGGCTGATATTTAAACGCAGAAGCTAAATTAAACTAGGATTGTCAGTGTCAAAAAACTGGTCCGCACCAATTTGTAATGAAGAGTATATAACTGTCAAATATTTTGATATATTTTTCATAACTGTCCGTAAATCGCTTTCAATGAGGTTTTTTGTGCTTATGCATGGGTTCCATTATAACTAATGAAAAACTTGAGCGGTTGAGGGGATGTCGATATATTTTTAGGCTTTCGTAATGTACAACAATTTTCAGGTTTTGTAATTGAGATGCGTTTTTCATAAACTTCGTATTAAGCGATTTTAATTAAATTTCATTTATCTACTTAACGTAGGTCCGGTAATAATAGATTACGTAAAAAAACTACGCTTAGCTGGGGTCTGTCGTTTAAATAGCTTTTTTTTGACCAGTAAGGAAAAAAATGTATTCTACATATTTTGCCATTTTGCAATCTAAGGGTACAGTAGACAGAAAAATTTATTAAATACATAGAGTGATTCAAAATTCCCTAGAAAATTTTAGCAGTGGGTAGATATCACTTATCTAATAAAAGTTTACTAATTTTTTTTTATTTATTTTTTTTCTGTAAACTTGTGTGTAAAATTTTCGTTTTATTTTGAGAATTACCTTCAAAATTGTTACCCGTTTATTACGTCGTTAAAGTTAGATTGGGATTGAGATTGACAAAAATTACACCGGACCAAACAAATACTGATTATAGAATACCGATTCCGTTTTAAGTCGTTATAAAGGGGTTTTTGAGGGTGAGGATTTCAAATTTTCGATCATATTTCAAAAGTTATGAAGTTGAAAGTTAAGAGGGGGGGGGCGGTACCATCTAGTGTCTCCGATTTCATTAAAAATTGGTATGTAGCGGTTTTTGTGGTCAAGGATTACGAATTTCCGATCAGATTTGAAAAAATATAATAATAAATTGGGGGGGGGCTACCATCTAGTATTTCCGATTTCGTTCAAACTTGGTATAAAGAGGACTTTGGAGCCGAAAATTAAGAATTTTTGCCCAAATGTCAAAAATTAGGTTGACAGCTTCTGGAGGGGGATATCATCCAAGTATCTTAGATTTAGTTTAAAATTGGTAGAAAGGGGTTTTGGGGGTCACGATTCAGATTTCACCAATTATGAAGTTAACAGTCCCCCCCGGGGGAGGGGGGCTATCTAAGTACACCAGGTTGAAAATTGGTATATAGAGGTCGTGGGAGGCGAAAGTTATGAATTTTCTCAAATTTCACAAATTATAAAGTGAAAAGCTGCCCGAGGGGTGGGGGGTTCCATCTGAGCATATCCGATTTGTTTTAAAATTGATATAACGGGGTTTTGTGGGACGATAATTAAAAATTTTAGACCAGATTTCCAAAATTATGAAGTTCACAGCTCTACGAACACAGGGGGGTACCATCTAGTAGTATCTCCGATTTTGTTCAAAATTGATATTTAGGTGACATTGTCACGCCATATGTTATCCACAATCGATAGCTGTCAAAATGACCTAAATTTGATTGAATTTGCATGTTTTTTAATATTTTAAAGTCAGTCTTAAGTACGGGAAAACACAAATTAAATACAAATAATTTTTATTTGACGCGCGAGACCTTAAAGTACGGAAAAACACCCCTAAATTGAGAAAATGGTTAAATTTTGCAACTTTTTTAAAGTTTTAAAATTTATAAATACCAATCTTGACATTGTCACCCCATACGGTATACATGAATCGGTAATTGTCAAAATGCCTTTTAAATACAAATAATTTTTATTTTCTGCGCGGGACCCTAAGTACGGAAAAACATCCCTAAATTTAGAAAATAGTGAAATTTTGCAAGTTTTTTAAAGTTTTAAAATTTATAAATACCAATCTTGACGTTGTCACCCTATACGGTATACATGAATCGGTAGCTGTCAAAATGCCCTTTTAAAGCAAATAGGTTTTACTTTTCTGCGCGAGACCCTAAAGTACGGAAAAACATCCCTAAATTTAGAAAATGGTGAAATTTTGCAAGTTTTTTAAAATTATTAAATTTATAAATACCAATCGTGACGTTGTCATCCCATACGGTATACAAGAATCGGTAGCTGTCAAAATGACCTTTAAATAAAAATATTTTTTATTTTCTGCGCGAGACCCTAAAGTAAGGAAGAACACCCCTAAACTCAGAAAATGGTTAAATTTTGCAAGTTTTTTAAAATTTTGAAATTTATAAATACCAATCGTGACGTGTCACCCCATACGGTATACAAGAATCGGTAGCTGTCAAAATGTCCTTTAAACACAAATAATTTTTATTTTATGCGCGAGACCCTAAAGTGCGGAAAAACACTCCTAAATTCAGAAAATGGTTAAATTTTGCAAGTTTTTTTTAAATCTTAAAATTTATAAATACCAATCGTGACGTTGTCACCCCATACGATATACAAAAATCGGTAGCTGTCAAAATGCCCTTTAAACACAAATATTTTTTTTTTCTGCGCGAGACCCTAAAGTACGGAAAAACAACCCTAAATTTAGAAAATTGTTAAATTTTGCAATTTTTTTAAAATTATTAAATTTATAAATATCAATCGTGACGTTGTCACCCCATACGGTATACAAGAATCGGTAGCTGTCAAAATGAACTTTAAACAAAAATAAATTTTATTTTCTGCGCGAGACCCTGAAGTACGGAAAAACACCCCTAAATTCAGAAAATGGTTAAATTTTGCAAGTTTTTTAAAATCTTAAAATTTATAAATACCAATCGTGACGTTGTCACCCCATACGGTATACAAGAATCGGTAGCTGTCAAAATGCCCTTTAAATGCAAATGATTTTCATTTTCTGCGCGACACGAAAAAATTATATTTACCTCAAATAGTTCTTATACTTGACTGAAACTGACTTATATTTCACTTAACACCAATTGTAATTAAAACAAAAGTAATTAAAACAAAAGTAGCATATATATAATATAATATATAATATATAATATATAATATATATATAATATACTTAAAGCAAATGTAATTTTTAGAATAGATTTTTTTCCGTGCAAGTTACTTTGCCTTAAAACTATTCAATAATTTACTCCCAATGATACGAAATTTGAGCATTAAAAATGTCTTTAAAAATTCTGTAAAATCAATAATAATTCCTTTGATTTACTAAAAATAACTTTTATTTTACCTAAATTTTTTTTTTTTATTGTGGTAGTTATTTAATTATTTTTTGCTTTTTACCTGTATCTTTTATGATGATTTCCATAGTTTAACACTGTACAGTCGATTTTTTTTTCAGAAATATAAGAAATTATTTATTTTATTTATTGTGACACTTTTGTTAGGTGCAGCAGCCTATTTTTTAGTGATTTTTGGTGCCGATAACTTTATTATAAAAAACTTAGAATATCAAGCTTTTCCTCAAAGAAGGTAATGCTAACCGTAGACCCGGGTTTTGCACTTTGGTGCTCATCAGTATGGTGCTAGGATGCTCTGGAGTTGATAAATGCAAAGATTATTTTTGCAAAATCAATGAATAGCGAGCTTTCCCTCAAAAAAGGTAATAATAACCGTAGACCGTACTGATGAGCACCACACGTGCTAAATGCGGATCTACGGTTATCATTACCTTTTTAGAGGGAAAGCTCGCTATTCATTGATTTTGTTATTTATTCACCCTCACTAAATCCTTTTTTAAATTATTTTTGCACTTTTAACTTAATTATAATTTGACTGTAGTTTGTCTTGGAGTTTGATTCCAGTCGGTTTTGTGTTCCTATCGTGTGCCTCTTTTTAAAAATAAAAAATAAAATTTCAAAACTTTTGGATTTTTGGCCTACTCCACTCGTTATACCACTAACTGGTTTCGGATTTCGTCCATCCATTAGTCGAGCCTTTTACTGCGAAAAATCCGAAGTCATGCGGCCTGGATACCGGCGTAGATAGCGAAAAAAAACTTTTAATCGGAGCTGCTCTTTTTTTTTCTAACGTCAATAAAGTTCTAAGTATATGTTTATTTAAGAGTAGATATTCTTTTTTTTCTGTCAGAGATCTCCACTCGTTATACCACTAACTGGTTTCGGATTTCGTTCATCCATTACTCGAACCTTTTACTGCGGAAAATCCGAAGTCATGCGGCCTGGATACCAGCGTAGATAGCGAAAAACAACTTTAAATCGGAGCTGCTCTTTTTTTTTCCAACGTCAATAAAGTTCTAAGTATAATTTTTTTTAAAGAGTAGATATTCTTTTTTTTCTGTCAGAGATCTTAGCTCAGAACATGTCGCAGTAAAAAACAGGTCATGTGATATCCAAACATTTTAGAGTCAAATAAATATCAAAATCGGCTGAACCTTGAATGGAAGGCACATTTCGTAAAAACTAAGACACCGCTAGGAGTACTTTTTTGATTTTTTGCCAAATAAGCAAAATTTTTTTTCTAGGGTTACCAATTCGAAATATTCAAACATTTGAAAAAGTAAAAGCAGGATCTACTATACTCTCACATTCATTCATATTTGTAAGGTAATTTATTTGTCTTTATTTTTTGTTTAAAATAATTAAATCCACGTATAATAGTAGTTTACAAAACAAGCATGTTACGATGGTCATTAAATGTGAAGATAAAGTTTGAGACGCGAGCCGCAGGCGAGTGTCTTAATTTATCTGAGCATTTAATGACCATAACATGCGAGTTAGTGTACTATACTTTACCTACGACCAATGAAAATGTCATTATAAATATCAGAAATTAGTAAAAATATCAAACGCGAACACTCGAAGTCAACAATTTTCATAACCTGAAGTTTCAATGACGGTCTATCTAAAATATCAAAACAAATAAGCCTACTAAGGGACTTTTCATACATCTTTTTAAAAAAATGCGTAATATGTCAATTTAACGGGACTTATTTTTGGTTATGTACTAAAATTATATTGGATTTATTTACGTTTAATAAATATTGATTGTCTTAAAAATATAGAAAAATAATTAACATTTTTGCGTCAATTAGAGCTCTTATAAAATAAAGTTGCATTGCTTGTCACGCCATCTTGTGGTTTACGGCTAAGCTTCATTATTATCCTAGGAGGTTTGGAGAGGGTCGTAAAATTATTTTTTATTATTTTCCGGAAAAAAACCTTAACGCAAATCTTAAGACTTAAAAATACCAAAATTTATTTTTTCTTGTCTTCTTTTTCGGTGGTTTTAAACGTAACATAAAAAAAACCAACCACAGATTGTGTAATAAGTCTACACACAATTTTTAGTTACAAAACTCAATTAAAAAAATTACAAAGGTATTTTTTTCACTGTTAGACCCTGTATCTCGAAAACAAAGGAGCTTAGTTTGCTTTTTTTACCTCTCCTATATCCCATTAAAAGGTTTTGCAAAACGATGGTTTATATATTAATATTTAGTGTTTGTTTTATTTTCACAGAAAACACAACTCAATTGAAAAAATTACAAATGTACTTTTTTCAGTGTTAGACCCTGTATCTCGAAAACAAAGGAGCTTAGTTTGTTTTTTTGACCTCTCCTATATCCCATTAAAAGGTTTTGCAAAACGATGGTTTATATATAAATATTTAGTGTTTGTTTTATTTTCACAGAAAACACAACTCAACTGAAAAAATTACAAATGTACTTTTTTCAGTGTTAGATCCTGTATCTCGAAAACAAAGGAGCTTAGTTTGTTTTTTTGACGTCTCCTATATCCCATTAAAAGATTTTGCAAAACGATGGTTTACACTCTGTATATATCCTGTGTATGTATAAATATTTAATGCTTGTTTTATTTTCACAGAAAACAAAACACAATTGAAAAAATTACAAAGGTATTTTTTTCAGTGTTAGACCCTGTATCTCGAAAACAAAGGAGCTTAGTTTGTTTTTTTGACCTCTCCTCTATCCCATTAAAAGGTCTTGCAAAACGATGGTTTACACCCTGTATATATCCTGTGTATGTATAAATATTTAGTGTTTGTTTTATTTTCACAGAAAACAAAAGTTTTGTGAGCAGGCATTCCCGTGGGAGGCGAAGCAGCACTTTTTATATTAAACATCCCACAAGTAACACACAACAGTAAAAGACAAAAGGAAAAGCTAATTTAGTTCGGTAAATTGATTTGAAAAAGTTTATAAGTCCTGACAGTTAAACTTCTCTGACAATAAATTATGAAGAAAAAAACTTTTTTGGGCCTGGAATAAAAAGACAAATACACAAAGCGTTCTTTTAGTAAAGAATAAATCACCACATTTCTTTGTTCTTTAGATCCAATTTCTTAAATTGGATCAAACATTCAAAAATACGTTTTTCTTAATTAGACATCTCTGTACGCATATTTTTGAATTTCCGGGAGAGGAACGGTTCCGGGAGTACTCCTGCGCCCTAATTCTGGAGCAGGGAATGACATAGATAAATAGGTGATCGTTCTTTCCTTTCTATCAAAAATTAGGTGTTCACGCTCCTCGAGCCAAAACCCGGGGATCGGTCCCATTTCTCAGTCACGCATGCAGGTAATTTGTATTCTTTTAGATCTATTATAATAATAAATATAATAAAAACTATGTTTTTTGGGGGGATGGGACATCCCTCGGGATTGATCGCTTCTCTTGAGATCTTAAGAGATCGTTCCTTTTCTTGAAATTCAAGAATTAAGCTCCTGGGAATTCTTGTCACATCACCTCCCCGGACAATATTGGTCGTATTCTTGAACATTTGAAATCACACGTAATCTGCCACGTTCATTTTTATAAAAATTAAAATAAGACACGAAAACAACTTTCAAAATAAACAATCTTCAACCAAACTTTAGGTTATGTAACACCGGGAACGCATTTTTGATTTTCCCCTTGTCCGGTGGCGTAGAACTTTGAGTTCTCAGGAGTTGTTTTTTGCCGTAAACTTCTTTTTTTTAGAGAATACAGATTTTTAATTTTTCAGAGACTTTTACTCACTACAAGCAAAGTTCTTGTTCCGGATATTCAAGAAAAGGCATCCTGCAAGAATAAGGCCTTGCCTTTCTTAGCAAATGTAAATTATGCAAAAACGGTGCATGTCCGTTATGCTGATGGGAGTGACTACCTAAATTGTATTGCCTCAAAAAAACTTTAAACTTTTTTTTTGCAATTTTGTCCAAAATTAATTTTGGCCTCATATCATGATTTGACTAATACCTATCTCGTAAAAAAATGTAGTCCTTGGAGGGTGCCCATGTGGGTTTTTTTGAACATCAACTTTTAGAGGAATGAAACAACAAAATTGCTTCTGAGGTCTATTTGTCTAAAATTCAGCATTAAAAAAGGATTTTTATTTATAATTTAGAAAAATCACGAAAGACGTGTAATTCTTCTTGTCATCGCTTATATTATTTTGTTTTGTTTGGTTATGTGGTGTGGAGTGCCATCCTGTATAAATATTGTTAAACATTAATTATGCCACCAAAAAAAATATATGTGTATTTCTAGGTTTTTACACAATTGACACAGTTCGCCAGTTAAAATATTTGTTCCCCCTTTTGTATTAATTATTTTTATATATTTTTTTTATATTTTCTTACATTGTTTCTAAATTTTTCAAAAAATCTTCTCCTTTAACTTGTAGTATTTGGTATTGAAGATGCCTCTTTAGACGAAACCGGTCTAACGTTGAAATAAATACTGTGGGAAAAAGACCCCAGAAGTAATTTTGTTCTTTCATTCCGCTAAAAGTTCCTGTTAAAATAATTTAGCGTCCTCCAGTTAGTAAGCTCGGAAATAATTATTACTGATTTTAAATTTAATGCCATAAAAGTCCTTTGGTACAGATGAAAAAACAATTAAAAAATGCAGTATCGAGGACATGCTTAAATTTTTTTAAATATACGAATCTTTATCCATTAAAAACTGGTATTTTGACGTAAACGCTAGTGGCCTCTAATCATTTTTATTACTTTTTTCTACAAACATAAAAAATACAGAAAAAAAACCAACAAGCTCACTACCCTCGTAACACTTAACACGCACACCAAAATAATATATGGCTCTTAATCTTATTATTTCATTTCTTTTTTCCTTTTCTTCTTTTGAAAAGCGACAAGAAATATTAGCAGAAAAATAATGTGAAAACCCAAAACGAGCCACCCACGGCACGCAAGAAATAAATTTTGACGTTGGTTTTGTTCTTAGATAAACTGGGCAGACGCCATAGATAATATCGTTCATACAAAACTCTCAGCACCCAATTTTTTGTTGGGAAAGAAAAGTAAATAAAAAAAAATGTAAGTAATTATTTTTCTCCAAAACAAAAAATCTTAAAACAAATTAACTGAAAATCCACCTCTTTGAGTAGTCCAAAACAACTATTTTTTATGTGGACATTCCTATTCGTGTTTTTTCTTTTGGCAAAAAAATATATATTTTTTTTTAAATCGCGCTTAAAGTTGCCTCTTTTGAAAAGTTCAAAATATTTGGTTATTTATCGGAAGGTTGCTAGCAAACATTGCTTTGTGCTTACTTACTTTTTTTGCGATAAAATTTTTCCACGCACGCAAAATTTTTTTCGGTGGGCAAATTATTTTTTACAAAATCATGTAAACCAAGATGTTTTTAACTTTCCTCACGCTTGTAGGAAAAAAATTGTACCTAACTATTTCCGCACGCCGTGCAAAAGCGTAGCACATTTAAAACTAAAAATGCGTTCGGAAAAGTGAAATTTTCGGCACAGTCGTAGAAATAGTTATAATGAGTGCGGAAAGTGATACTTTTAAAAAAAAGGAATTTGTTTTCCGTGAAAAATAAATAAAAAGAAAGGTTCCTGGCATATCGGACACACATATTGCTTTTCAATTCATTACGACCAGGCCTCCAAGATCTAAGGGATAGTCCAGAAAGCTACAGGCCTGTTTCACCCTTGTTAGGAATCATCAGAGTAACATAGGACTGTATCTGGCGTGTGAAGCATAACATATACAACCACACCCAGCGACTTTAAACAACTTTCGTCGTCAAACAATAATTTTAAAAAAAGCGTGCTGGAAAGACACAGGGTAAATTCATTCCCACAAGGCGGGAAATGTAACTTCCCGCACGCAGATGCGTGCGTAAAGTTGCAAATTTACGTTATATACCTAACAAGTGCAGAAAGTGATACTTTTCCGCACGTGACGGCAGCTGCACGAACGACACGGAGCGGAGTTTGGGCAAGCCGTCAAGGGCGACAAAGGCACTTTTCGCACGAAAAGATACTTTTCGCACGTGTGAGGTACAAAATTTTTACCATTTTTATTTTCTAGGTCATTTATACCATTATACCTTACACCTTTAATCTAAAATTATAATTTTTAATCAGAAAAGAGAATGTTTGTCTTTTAAAACGATTTTTTTTTTAAACTTTTCTAAATCTGTGCCGATTTCTTCAGTTTTAGTTATAAGTGATATTTAGTAGAAATAAACGAATTAAGACAAGAAATTGTACCTGTATAAATAAATAAGGTGGCGTAGGTTACGGTTCTCGTATGACATTTTTAAGGAAAATACATTTTTTAAATAAATTGGTTACTTTTTGGGGCACATTTTTCAAAATCGCATCATCAAAAAAAATATAAAAAACTGTATTTTTTCAATGGAAGCGTAGGTGACTAGTAAAAAACTTTTTGAATTAAAAGTCTACATAGAGTGTTTAGTTTTGAATATATTATATTATTTTTTCGTTAATTTTGTTTATAATTAACTTGGATTAAACTTAGTCCGCATATATACGTGCGCACGGGATCATGTGCGCTGGGTCTGAACTGAGTAGGACCTGAAAAGAGCGCGCTCAAAACCAAGGACGGACAGTCAGTAAAACAACCACACGTGCGTGAAACAAGAAAAACTCAGCTGCTAGCTAAGCAGTGGCGTGTAGAGAATTTGTTGATATTTAGAGGCCTTACGTTGTCAGTTTTGTGGTTTTTGTCATTGTAATTGAGACTTTGAGAGAAGTCACTTTTTGAATAAAGAAAATGTTTCAAAATGTCATTTAATTTTTAATAAGAATTCCTAGTTTTCTACAACTGAAATACGTTTACAAGTAGTAACCTCGTCACATTAGAATATTAACTTCAAGCTGAAGCTAGTATAACAAACATTTGGAGGCTCCGACGAGATTGTTTTAGCCTGAGACTATGGAATCCGAAGATTTGACATTAAAACTATTGAAGAAATCCTTTGAATCCTACTGCAATTGCAACATTGTTGGTTCGTTCAAATTATTGGAGAAGCTAAACGCTGAATTTGAAGAGGAATCAAACAAGTTAATTCACAAATTTATCAATAAGAAAAGAGATGAGGATTCGATATCAAAGATTATGGAGACGAAGCCATAATAAGGTACAATTCTTAGCTTTTTTAGTAGATAAGGTGCTGACTCAGTCATCTGATAAATCTAGTATTGCAACTAGCAGCAAAACCCAATTTAATTTTAAATTAGAGCTTAGAAAATTTGGTGGAGACATTCAAGATTGGTTGCCATTTTGGAGTTTTTTTAAAAGAATTCACGTGGATCATGAAATTGGAGACGACGAAAAATTCGATTATTTGCTACAATCTACTACAGCAAATTCGAAAGCTAGGCAATTGATTAAGAGTTATCCGCCGACCGGTGAGAAATATAGGAAAGCTGTTGATAGTTTAAAATCTAGATATGGCAGAAACGATCTTTTAATAGAGTACTATGTTCGAGAATTACTGAAATTAGTTTTAAACAATTTGATGAACAAGACTGCCAACTTAGGTAATCTATACGATAAAATTGAAGGGCAAATAAGAGCTCTTGATACTTTAGGAGTAACAACCGATACCTGTGCTGCTATGTTATATCTATTACTAGAATCCTGTTTACCACAAGATGTTTTACGGACATGGCAACGAAGCTCACATTTTTCCGTTGAAAATTCCTTAAAGACAAGGTTAGATAACTTGATGAATTTTTTAAAGCGTGAAGTTGAGAATGAAGAACGTATATTACTAGCGTCCAGTTTTGAGGCAAAACAAAAGAAAAAAGAATATGAAATTAAACAACGAATTCCGTCAGCGACAGGTTTTTTAAATCAAAACCAAATGAAATGCAGTTTTTGTAAAGCACAACACTTGAGCCGAGAATGCGAGCATGCTAAAAAGATGACACTTGAGGAACGAAAAAAGAAATTGGCACAAAATGGATCTTGTTACCGATGTTTGATGCAAGGACACTTGCCTAGAAGATGTGCAATTATCCAGTTTAGATGATCAGTATTCTTGTAGCATTGAAGTTTTCGATCAATCCATTATATGCAAAAGCATTGTTAAAGTTTTCGATGGCCCTTGGATGGAAGAAATGAATATTTTGGGCATAACTGTATATGACAATGAAGACGGACCAATAGAACTTTTGATTAGAGCCGACATTGCTGGTCAGTTTTACACCGGAAATCGAGAAGTTTTTCAATGCGAACTAGTTTTAATGGAGACCAAATTTGGATGGACAATTATGGGGAAAGCTACGACTGACATTTTAACACCTAATGTCAGTTCCATGTTTGTAATCAGCATGTTGATTAATGAGAAAATGGTTTCTGATCTTTGGAATTTGGAACTTCTGGGCATCAGCAATCCAGTCAAGGAATTAGTCAAAGCCGAAGCTGAAAAGGTAGCTATGGATCACTTTATAGAAACCGTCAGAAGTAGAGAAAATTTTAGACATGAAGTAAGTTTGCCATGGTTAGAGAATCACCTTCCTTTACCAACTAATTTAGAAATAGCCAAAAAGAGATTAGGAAGTCTAATAAGAAAGCTGGAAAAGGATGGCTACAGAGAGGAGTACGATAATGACCAATAAAGAAAATAAATTTAGAAATAAACGGGACATTTCTATAAATCGATTAAGTGAATTATACGCCTTTTTTGATGTAGCTATCCGTGATTCGACAAAACAGTTGGAATTTAAAATTCGATACGAGGAGTTGGAGAGTATACGCGCGGATTTTGAGAAGAATCATCAAAACGTTGTTGCTTTGGGGGTGCCGGAGGAACTGAATTTAGAACGGGAGGACGCAAAGCGCTCTGCATTTGATATCAAAGTCTTTGCCATAAAAACCGTTTTTGTGTCAATTTGTCCCCCTAATAGTCCGAGGCAACCTACCCAGCAGCAACGTTTCATGATTTTTCTTCCATCTACGTCATATACTAAGCCCAAATTGCCCCGTTTTGATGGCAATCTTCGAAATTGGACCACATTTTATGATCATTTCAATGTAATTCCGATATAGAGAAATTTCAAATCCTTAAGGGGCAACTGACGGGAGAAACTCTTAATCTTACTCAAGGGCTGACGTTATCAGAAAATAATTACAAAATTGCTTTTGATACATTGTTTAAAAATAAAAGATTGTTAGCTACCGATCATTGGTTACAAATTTATGGTTTTCCAAAAATGTCATCTGAGGATCCTCAGGCCTTGAGCTTGCTGACTATTCCCTACTAATGAATGGGACTTTGTACTTTTTAATATTTTGCTAAGAAAAATACGTGAAAACCTGGCAAAATAATTTGAAATTGCGCACAGTCAATGTGACGTACCATCTTATCAGAATTTGTAATAATATTTAAGTAACCATTGTAAGGCCTTGCAGTCTTACACATTTGCCAAGGTGGAAGCAAACAAATCTTTTTATCGTTCAGTGAATAAATCAAAAACACCTTCTCCTAAAAATAAAAGCAATTCGGGTTTTTCAAATAACCGTTCATTTTTTACTACCGATTCACCTAGCCAAAAATGTGGTTTTTGCAAATTCAATTTACATTTTTTTTTATTGTGACCAATTCTTAAAGCTAACTCCAAAGGAAAGGTACAATAAAGTGAAGAAAAATAAACTTTGTGTAAACTGTTTGAGTTCATCTCACCCGAATACCACAAGCTGTACATCTACTTCACGTTGTAATACGTGTAATTTTCCACACAATATGCAAATGCAACTTCACAGAAGGATAATAGCACACCTGGCGATTCTACCCAAAGTTTTTGTTTTAGAAATTCTTTATCTACTCAAACAAGTTTTTGGTTATTACCCAGTGCTTTACTTGAGGTGGCTGATATTTTTCATCATCCTCAGAATATACTAGTTCTTTTTGACACAGCCAGTCAAATAAATGCAATTTCTGAGTCACGTTTCTATCGTTTAGATTTGAAACAAAACTTCTTGTATTATTTTTACTCCAGGCTTGTTCCCTCAATCGCATACTATCGAAGCAATTATATTTGCTAAAATTAATGCTATTATGGGTGACTGGACACACCTGTTAACATTAAAGTTGGTAAATCCTACTTTTAATCAGTCAAATCCTATCGATTTACTGCTTGGTGCTGTCATTTCTCCCTTGGTATTTGGCGAGTAAAGAATAGTGAGCAAGACCAATAAAGCCATTGCATGGAAAACATTATATGGTTGGGTTGGGTTGATTCTTCAAGTCGTTTTTTCGTTTCTTTACTGATTCTAGAGCCATGGCTCTTAAAAGATTTTATTCTTTGGAACGTAAGCTTTCGGGATAATTTAGATAATAATCATTTAGTTAGGATTCAATATCCTCTGTCAGATATTTCTGATAAATTCTATTACCTGCCACACCATGCCTTTCTTAAACCAGAGAGTACCATTACCAAGTTACGTATCGTATCTGATGCCTCTTCTCGTTGTGTCTAGGGCTCGCTTAATGATTTTTTGCTGTCAGGTCCCAAATTGCAAACAGGTATTTTGCCATTTTGCTCAACTTTCGTAGATACTCCCTGGTTTTTACCGCAGATGTTAAGACAATGTATCACTAAATCTTGGTAGCTTCAGATCACCAAGAATATCAGAGGATTTTATAGAGATTTTTCGATGACGTTCCTGTCCAAGATTTTAAAATTACCCGAGTTACTTTTGGTATTAATTCCTCTCCGTATTTAGCCTTGCGAGTTATCCAAGAATTAGCTAATTTGGAAAAATATAACTTTCCTCTGGCATTTAAGGAGCTCCAGTCTCACATATATGTCGATGACTGTTGCTTAGAGCTAACTTTCTTGAAGAAGGTTTAAATTTAAAACATGAAATTAATACGCTTTTAGCCAAAGGAGGCTTTGAATTCCGAAAGTGGTCTAGTAATAGTTCCGAGTTTTCAGCTTCCATTTCTTCTTCAATTCAACAATCACCAGTTTCTTGGAATAATTCGAATAATTATCTAAAAGTTTTAGGCCTACAGTGGTGGCCCTCAAGTGATACTTTCAGTTATAAGCTTAATGTATTAAATGAAGAATGCACCAAGCGTGGTATTCTTAGTGAAATCAGTCGTATTTTCGATCCCATAGGCTATCTTGCACCCCTAACCTTTTTTGCAAAGCATTTATTTCTCTGTGGAACCAATATAAAAATGAATTTCATCTTATATCGGCTATAAAAATACCTCGTTATTGTTTTATTAGCAATTGTGTCTCTCCTGAATTACATTCCTTTGGCGATGCATCTGAGTAGGTTTTGGGGCACGCGTGTATTTCCGCAGGTTAGACTCATCAAGTAATACTTGTATTCGTTTGATTTGTTCCAAAACTAAAGTTGCTCCGCTCCAAAAAAAATCTCTGCCCAAGTTGGAACTTTAGGTATGTTAGTGTCAAATTTAATCTTCCTAGTAAAAAAAATTACTTTAATGTCAAATTTGACAATATATTCGCATGGTCGGATTCCATGGCAACCTTGCAGTGGATAAAATCCCCAGCATATAAATGGAGAACATTTGTTGCTAATAGGGTATCCCATATCCAAGAAAGGGTGTCACCAGAATCTTGGCGGCACGTGCCCATAAAACACAACCCTACGGATGTTGCGTGTCGTAGCTGGTTACTTGCAAACCTGATCGATTGTAGTTTGTAGTGGGATCGCTTAGAATTTCTGCGAACGAGTGGCCAAATCTCAAGATCGAGTTCAAATCTGACAATCCTGTGGTACAACCTGAAATAAGAATGATTGATAATATTCTTACCACTGTAGAAGGTGTTCCCGAACAGCCATTGTTTCAAGGTATTCTGACTCGTTTTTCCACTCTTACAAAAATCTTAAGTATTTTAGTTTATTTTCTTCGATTTTACTATAATATTATAATAAAACGGTTCAACTTGCTGGACTGTTTTTAGCGAGAAACTAGATCGATTATTAATGTGATTAGCTCTATCTAAACTTCTTCGTCCTTGTTTCTTGACATGTCAGGTATTCTCAGTGTGGGCCCAAGACTTTTGAATGCCAAAATACCTTACGAACAAAAGCATCCAGCTTTATTACCTAGAGGACACAGATTGACTACTTTTATTAATATTCAGTACCATATCAAGTATTTGCATCCTGAAATCAATACAATGCATTATTTATTGACTCAAAATTTTTGGATTCTTTTCGCGAAAAGAGCAATAAATGCAAACTATTTTTGTGTTTTTCGGTAGATTTCGCAGGTCCATTCGCTATAACTCTCAGCAAGCTCCGAGGAGAGAGAGAGGAGACGCCTTTTTGGCAGCGGTAGGACGTATTATTAGTTGCAGAGGTCGTGTTAACGCTATGCAAAGCGACTGCGGCACGAACTTTGTTGCTGCATCCAACAATCTCGATAACTTACGTGTTTCAGCAGCAGCTGAATCAGAACATATTGAATGGTCTTTCCAGCCACCCCAAGCTTCTCATTTTGGAGGCTTGCATAAGGCTGTGATCAAGAGTGTAAAATATCACCTAAAAAGAGTGATTGCCGAACAGGTTCTTACATTTGAAAAGTTTTATTCTGTTCTTGTACAGGTTGAAGCTATCTTAAACTCCCGACTCTTGTGTGCTGTTAGTCGAGACTCTTCGGATTTATTGTTCCTTACTCTTGGACATTTGTTAACATTAACTCCTTTATCGGCTATCGCCGATCCCGACTTAACTGACATTAAAATTAATCAATTGTCACGTTGGCAACTTGTTACTCGACTTCAACAACATTTTTGGAAACGCTAGCGGGATGAGTATTTGCATACCTTAATGCAAAAGAATAAATGGAATCACAATGATATTCCCAATATAAAAGAGGGTATGTTGGTACTAACCAAAGATGACAATGCTCCTCCCTTACGTTGGCGTTTGGGCAGAATTATTGAGTGTCATCCGGGACCCGACAAGGTAGTTCGAGTTGTCACACTGAAAACAACTCAAGGCATCTTTAAGCTGCCAGTTGACAAACTGTGCCCGCTACCCTTACAGTAATTCTTATTTATTTTTTGTAAATAATATCATTTAAATTAATAATTAACTTCTATTAATGTATGGATTAATAAAAGACTTAAAAATACAGTTTGTTTATACTGTCATTTAGAATTTATTATTTTTTGTTTTTTTTTCTTCTTTCTTTACTAGAAAATGCTATATTTTTGGGTTAATTTTGTTTATAATTAACTTTTGTGGGAAAAAAGTTTTCTTTTTCTCAAATTATGTAAATTGCGCGTTATATGCTTTGATCAAACTTTGTCCGCGTATATGCGTGCGCACCGGATCATGTGCGCTTGGTCTAAACTGAGTAGGACCTGAAAAGAGCGCGCTGAAAACCAAGGACGGACAGTCAGTAAAACAACCAGACGTGCATGAAACAGGAAAAACTCAGCGGCTATCCGAGCAGTGCCGTGTGTGAGATCCAAGTTTTTCGTTACTATTGGTTCACTATCGAAGGGTTATAGTATTTTGTATTGGAAATTTTAAATACTTTTCATTTTCACATATTTCTTTTTTTTGCGATTTCTTTTACTCACAAAGACGCTACATAAAGTAAAAACCAATAACAAAATCGGGACTACGCAAACTGGACATCAGAGACCACCTAATGTGTTACCTTTTAATCAGGAAGGCTGGTGTCGTGTTACTCCCACCACCAATTTATGGCCCAAAAAACGTTCCGTACCGTTATTTTAAGAAATAGTAATGCCACCTATATTAAAATTATAATTTTTAATCAGACGAGGATAATTTTGTCTTTTAAAACGAATATTTTGTGATTTTTTTTAAATCTGTGCCGATTTCTCCAGTTAAGGGGATAAAAGTAGCCTAAGCAAGAGTCTAAGGGACATTTTATTATAAAGGAACAAATTAAGTGGTAATATAAATAAAAGCAAACCTACGGTAACTAATTATACCTACACAACTGAATGGGGTGGTGTAGGTGATGGTAGCGTAGGTGACAATTATTGAGGAAAATACGTTTTGCAAAGAAATTAATTTGTTAAATTTTGGCACAACATTTTACAAAATCGCATATTATGGAAAAAGTAAACAAAAAATAATACCACACCGACACCTTTAAGTGTAGGTGACTATAGTAAAAAAGATTGTCACCTATTTTTGAATTAAAAGAAATAACAATATCCGGACTACGCAAACTGACCATCATAGTCTACTTAACGCGTTCCCTTTTAATCAGGGACCAACTTTCGATAGCAGGAATTCTCACTTCGGTTTACCTGGGGACTTATTCTTGAACTTCGTAGGAAAGATCGCACGGGAACGGTCCTCTCCCTGTTATCGACCAATAATAAGCTTTGAAGCGATCACGAGTTATCCGAAACCTATCCGACCACGACCGAAGCTCACCCGATTGCCGTGTATCGTAGGAACTTTCCTACACTTTCATACACCTGGTGATCGCTTCAAAGCTTATTATTGGTCGATATCAGGAAGAGGACCGTTCCCGTGGAATCTTTCCTACGAAATTCAAGAATAAGCCCCCTGGGGGGACTATCATTAAGGAATCCAAATATTTCCAATGCCACATTTTCTAGAATTTTTGTAGCTATTTTGTTACGGTTAAATTCATTTTAATTAATTAAGCTGAGGGGCCACACATAACTTCAGTTCTGCTAAAGCTAGAAAGTTCAAATAAACACCACATTGTGTAGCTCGGCTTGTTCGTGGGGATCACGTATTAAAAGTTTAAAAAATAATCCTAGATTTTTTTTACGTAGTGTTTAACCTATTGTGGGGCTTTTTTAAAATCAAACCGGCAGCAAAAAATAAACGGAAATGCAAATTTTGGTTACAATCCAACGACGGACTGTTACCCTAACCTAGAGGCCCGATTTTTGACAGTTATTGTTTTACCAGAGGTGAGCAATTGGACTTGACAGTTGTTATGGAAATGTTTAAAAACAAATTATGTGTTGGCAATGAGAGTTGATAACCCCTGACAATAAATAATTTTGTCGGGGCCAAGTTTATAGTCGTCTTTCAAGGCACCCTTGTTCCTTCAAGGAGGCCTTCGTGCCAATTTGATATTTATAGTGGTTAAAGGCACTCTTGAAGGAATTCTTACATCAAGGTAGCTAGAGAGCTACCTTTGGCCTTCCTTGACAAATAATGTGAGGTTAAAAAAACAAAAATATCGTTGGGTTTGTTTTGATAATTGTTTTTTTGTCATTTTGTGGGTTGCTTTTTAAGATATCCTGAAAATAATGGATGATTTTTTGGAATTTATTGATCGGATGGAAGACGAAGTACCTGATCATCATGGTCGTCTTCCAAAGGGGACGGGACATGCAAAGTCCCTTTGAGTTCTTGTATTGATGTATATTATATTTTAAATAAAACACTTGGTTAAAACCAGCGAGGGTTTTTATATTTCTCTATTGTTATAATATCTACCTATTTTCTACCCAGGCTCGATACAGAGAGACCGTAAAAATTTTCCTGGGCACGAAAAGCTACCTATGTGTATATGCAAAAATATACAGGCCATCTTTATACAATTTACTATAATGGACGTCCTCACATTTAGATAAAAGGAGTTTTTGGACATATATAGATTTTCAAAAAATACAAGATCAATTTAATCACCCAAACAACTGGGGTCTCTCCCAGTGTCCTTAATGTTGTCCTTGAATATGTACCTTACGGTATATGGCACTGGAAGTATTCAAGTAGGTAGCTAAGTAATGTAAGTAACACGTACGAAACAAAACTAACCTGCTAACAGAAAAGACAAACTACACATTTATTCAAAATTCGGTAAATAACAACATTTTTAAAATCTGGAACAACCTTCCTCAATCAGTCAAAGTTTTGCCCAAAAAAAACCTACTAATTAAATTAACTTTTTTTATCTTTCTGACAGTTATTTTCTGGATAAGGAAAAGTTACATGATTTGTACTTTTGGTACTTTTTAATCATAAATATAGTTATTTTTTTTTCTTCTTTTTAATTGACAAGTTCAACACTTATGTAATGTAAATAAGAACAAATAAAATATATTGTATTGTATTGTATGTAAGTACCTTGTATAAAGTAGGATTCATAGTTCTGAAAATTATGAAGTAGGAGGTAAGACGCGAATAAAATAAACTATCTTGCATAAATTTTTTTGTTCATACGTGAACTTAACTTATTCTTATATCTTTGAATCAGTTCCGTGAGGGAAACATTTTCCTGTCTAGTGTAGGGTCTTAAGGGGCCCACAGACTGCGTTTTTGTTCTACGGGCAAAGGCTGAAGTGCGAAAAATTGTAATTTTTGCTGGCGTACAAAACCGATGCAAATATCTGGCTGATTTTGTCCGTCCGAGATGTTCCATATATTAATATAATAAAACTAAACCGAAGTCTGAGTGCAACTCGCATCCGTCGTTTTTGCTGGACCAGATTTGCTCGTCGAACATAACCGTCCAACAAAAACGCGGTCTGTGGACCCCTTTATGGTGCCTTCCTTTTGAATTTTATTTTCATTAATTTTTTTGTAAAAAAAAACAAAATTTTAAAAATAGAAAAACATAACCACAAAAATTATAACAATGAAGTTATCAGTAGTTTATTTGCACTAACTCACCATAATTTTCGAGAGGTTGCCGATTCAACCCTACCTTGAAATATTTCTTCCTGAAGGAAGAAACTATAAATAAGAAATTAAAGGACGCCTTGAAGGATACCTTCGTCAAAAAAGCCTTGAGGTTTCCATCGATGTCGGGCAATAAATTTAGCCCTAAGAAACGTCCGGTTTAAAAATGGAATTTTGATGTATCAAAAACTGTAAAAACACGTGCCTTGACGAATTTGTATGTGGAAAGAAAATATGAATTTACCAAGCTTGAAGATGACTAAAAATAGCCGAATTTGCGAGGTAAGTGTACTTTGTTAATAAATAACACATTACGTTTCCGTGTTTTATTGTAAGAAAAAGAGCAACAAAAATATAGATCAATAGGAGTCTTTATATTTTACCTATTGTTTACATTTTTAATATCTATCGCGTTTTATTCACTGTTTATTTTTGTTTTTTCTTGTTAAAACTTGACATATGTTACTAACCAAAAAAAAATCAATCTTTCAAAAACTGTTTGGGGAAATTATAAAAAGAGACAACAAAACATCAGTCCATTTCATAAAATCGCTTTTACATACAAATATGAAAAAAGCTAGAAAGAGAGGGCAATATGAGTTTCCCACCTCTGGTAAAACCCAACTCAACCAAAGTTATAGGGTGGCCCCTCAGCTTAACCGTTAAGTTTTCTTGGAAACGGCTGCAGCTACAAAAATAATTGAAGTTATGGGGTAGCCCCTCAGCTTAATGGTAAAGCTGGAGTGGTCGCGTATTTTCGAGAAATTATCTACAGCTACAAAATTAATTTAACCGTAAAAAATAGCCCCAAAAATGCTACAAAATGTAGCATTGAAAATATTTGGGCCCCTTATGATGGACCCCCCAGGTTTATCGAAGTGAGAATTCCTCGCTATCAAACGTTTTTTAGGCAAGAAATTGGTGGTGGGAGTGACACGATACCAGACTCCCTGATTAAAAGGGAACGCGTTTAGTTAACCGAGTTGAAATTGTCTGCCAGAAAACTTTCTTTATAATACACTATTTGTAATAAAAATAGGAATCCGCCTTAAATTAAATTTGATAAAAATTTATTTTGTTCTTCTCGTCTCTGATTGTTGTAGGCGTACCCTGCAAGCCGTGTTTTCTTGTTTTTGCGAAAAATATTCGCACGCCACGGTCATAAGTTCAAATAATTCACAATTCACTAGCCGGAGACCTGAATAAAACATTCGCCCGTTCGGATTTCGAGCGCGGTACCTTTTTTAATTTCGACCCAAAATTTCTACTAACATTACTTCAAGTTATCCAGGACATTTACATAAATCCTTTTTCTTTTTCGATCGCTTGCCATTGGAGAGATCCATCCTGAATTATGCGATATAGGAACTGTCAAATTTCCATTTTTTTTCTTGCTGTGCAGTAATTCTTCTTTTAATTTACCTTAAATAAAAGAGAGAGAGTTTTTATATTTCTCTATTGTTATAATATCTACTTATTTCTACTGAGGCCCGACACAGAGGTACCGTAAAAATGATCCTAGACACCAAAAGCTACCTACGTGCATATGCAAAAACACACATACAATTTACTATAATGGACGTCCTCACATTTAGATAAAAGAAGTTTTTGGTCAGATATAGATTTTCAAAAAACACTACACTGCACACTACCCATGATCAAAGATCAATTTAATTATCCAAACCATACAGTATATGGCACTGGAAGTTTTTAATTAGGTAGCTAGGTAATGTAAGTAACACGTACGACACAAAACTAACCTGCTAACAGAAAAGACAAACTACACATTTATTCAAAATTTGGTAAAAAACAACATTATTAAAATCTGGAACAACCTTCCTTAGTCGGTCAAAGTTTTGCCCGAAAAAAACCCTAGTAATTAAATTTACTTTTTTATCTTTCTGACAGTTATTTTCTAGATAAGGAAAAGTTACATGATTTGTACTTATATTTTTAATCATAAATATAGTTATTTATTTTTTCTTCTTTTAAATTGACAAGTTCAACACGTATGTAAGGTAAATAAGAACAAATAAGATATATTGTATTGTATTGTATGTAAGTACCTTGTATAAAGTAGGATTCATAGTTCTGAAAATTATGAAGTAGGAGGTAAGACGCAAATAAAATAAACTATCTTACATAAATTTTTTTCTTCATACGTGAACTCAACTTATTCTTATATCTTTGAATCAGTTTCCTGGCTAGTGTAGGATCTTAAGCGGACTGCTTTTTTGTTCTACGGGCAAAGACCGAAGTGTATGTGTGAAAATTTGTCATTTTTGCTGGCGTACAAAACCGATGCAAATATCTGGCTGATTTTGTTCGTCCGAGATGTTCTATATATTAATATAATAAAACTAAACCGAAGTCTGTGTGCAACTCGCATCCGTCGTTTTTGCACGACCAGATTTGCTCGTCGAACATAACTGTTCAACAAAAACGCAGTATGTGGGCCCCTTTATGGTGCCCTCCTTTTGAATTTTATGTTCATTAATTTTTTTTGGAAAAAAAACAAAATTTTAAAAATAGAAAACCATAACCACAAAAATTATAAAAATTAAATTATCAGTAGTTTATTTGCAATGACTCACCATAATTTTTGCGACGTTGCCGATGTGACTCTACCTTGAAATTTTCCTTCCCGAAGGAAGAAACTATAAATAAGAAATTAAAGGATACCTTCGTCAAGGAGGCCTTGAGGCTTCCTTTGACGTCGGACTGTAAAAACACGTGCCTTAACGAATTTGTATGTGAAAAGAAAACATGAATTTACCAAGCTGGAAGATTAATAAAAATAGCCGATATTGCGAGGTAGCATGTACTTTGTTAATAAATAACACATTATGTTTTTGTGTTTTATTGTAACAAAAAGAGTAACAAAAATATAGATCAATAGGAGTGTTTATATTTTACCTATTATTTACATTTTTAATATCTACCGCGTATTTATTTACTGTTTGTTTTTGTTTTTTTTTGTCAAAACTTTTACTAACCAAAAAAAATCAATCTTTCAAAAACTGTCTGGGGCATTTATAAAAAGAGACAAGAAAACATCAGTCCATTTCATAAAATCACTTTTACATACAAATATAAAAAAAGCTAGAAAGAGAGGGCAATATGAGTTTCCCACCTCTGGTAAAACCCAACTCAACCGAAGTTATAGGGTGGCCCCTCAGCTTAACCGTTAAGTTTTCTTGGAAACGGCTGCAGCTACAAAGATAAATGAAGTTATGAGGTAGCCCCTCAGCTTAATGGTTAAGCTAGAGCGGTCGCGTTTTCTCGAAATTAGCTACAGCTACAAAATTAATTTAACCGTAAAAAATAGCCCCAAAAAGGCTACAAAATGTAGCATTGAAAATATTTGGGCCCCTTATGATGGACCCCCCAGGTTTACCGAAGTGAGAATTCCTTGCTACCAAACGTTTGTTAGGCAAGAAATTGGTGGTGGGAGTGACACGATACCAGACTCCCTGATTAAAAGGGAACGCGTTAAGTTAACCGAGTTGAAATTGTCTGCCGGAAAACTTTGTTCATAATACACTATTTGTAATAAAAATAGGAATCCGCCTTAAATTAAATTTGAAAAACATTTATTTTGTTCTTCTCGTCTCTAATTGCTGTAGGCGTACTCTGCAAGCCGTGTTTTCTTGTTTTTCCTAAAAATATTTGCACGCCACGGTCATAACTTCAAATAATTCACAATTCACTAGCCGGAGACCTGAATAAAACATTCGCCCGTTCGGATTCCGAGCGCGGTACCTTTTTTAATTTCGACCCAAAATTTCTACTAACATTACTTCAAGTTATCCAGGATATTTACATAAATCCTTTTTCTTTTTCGATCGCTTGCCATTGGATAGATCCATCCTGAATTATGCGGTATAGAAACTGTCAAACTTATATCCAATTTTTTTCTTACTGTGCAGTAATTCTTCTTTTAATTTACCTTAAATAAAAGAGAGGTCCTGGAAAAAAAACAAATTATAAATCAGATTTCGATTTATTTTTATTAAAAAAACCCCGATTTTATCTTACATTCAGTGAAATTTCCACTATACATAATATTATAGAAAAATATTTTGGCTGCCTTTATATCTTAGTAATTATAGTGTTTTAAACCTAAAACTCTCTTAGCGTCATTCCACGTTGGTAAACCTGCTAAACATTCTGGAATATTCACATCCTTTTCACTATAAAAATATACCATAATAATTGAAAAATAATGTTGCTAAAATTTAAATTTTACAAAAAAACATATCTTTATGATAAATATTACTGCAATTTCGTCGTACTTAATAGTGCTGTTGCTGATACCCAAACGCCAACAAAAACGATCACCAATAGCGATCTCGCCATTAATCAACCCTTAAAATTTAGCATAAAATAATATTTAAAAAAACGATATTAAATTGATCCTATATGGCATAAATCGCCAATCAAATCTATTACTTGGTCCTTTACTTTTCATAATATATATAAATGGATTGATGAAATTAGATATCGATGGAAAAACTGTAGGTTACGCTGATGACGTAGGAGTCACTTACACAGCAAATACCTGAGAAAACATTAAAACTAAAGCAGAAACAAATTTTCTACAAGTTACAAATTGGTTTAAACTTAATAAACTTTCCCTTAATGTAAATAAAACAAAATATTTAACCTTTTGTTTTGTCCACTTCAAATTGAACTCAATACATCAATCCCTGAAACTGACAAAATTAAATATTTAGGCATTACTGTAGACAGGCACTTAAAATGGGATATCCAGGCAAATAAAGTTGCCAAGAAACTTAGAGGTTTTATTTCAAAATTTAAAAGATTAAAAGATTTTTTAGATATAAGACAACTTAAAACAATCTATTTTGCTTTCATTCAGTCACAACTTGCCTACGGCTTAAGTGGATCATATCAACACACTTGAAGTGGTACAAAAGTGGATAATAGAAATAATATACGGCAAAAATATTTCATATTCAACTGGAAACCTATTTCACGAATCCAGCCTACTTGACTTAAGACAACTTTATATACAAAAAATATTATTAAATATTTATAAAAACAAGATATCATTTAATATTTTACATCATACTTATGCAACCAGAGGTAACGAAAAAAGTTCCATTACTCTTAGGAATCAGAAGTCCGTAGGACAAAGAAACTTTAAAAGCATCTCTCCCAAAGCCTTCAATTTGATGCCAGAATCAATAAAAAATAAAATATATTTTAAGTCAAAGTTAACGACTTGGATTCTGAAGACCAAACGGTTGGTAAACATTTAATTCAAAATAAAAAACACACCTATATCTATGTATATATATAAAAAAAGATATACTAATTAATAATAATTTATTGATTTTTACAAATTTACCCGAACGAGACAAAATATTCCCAATTTTTCCAAAACAAATGTAAACTTAATTAATAGGTAGATTATTTTCTTGATGGTAATTGTAACATAATATATAAATTAATCACGTACAAGCTTGCATATGTAAGCTTCTGTGAGTATTGTTTATTTACTTAAGTACCTAAGTTTTAATATTGTAAAATTCTGACTTTTTTGGTAAATAAACTTATTTATTATTATTATTATTATTAGTAGATATTTGGTTCAGTAAAAATTTGGATGATTTTTTAAAATATTAAATTTTTGCTTTTTCTTTACTTAAAACTTCTTCTGTATTGCAGATGTAGGTGGCTCGACCTTTGAGAGATTTTGCAATTCCCAGTTGGGTTGATGTGGAGTGGTTTGATTTGAAATTAATATATTGTCTTGTTAATTTTAAATCAAACCACTCCACATCAATAAAACTGGGAATTGAAAAATCGCTCATAGATCGAGTCACCTACATCTGCAATACAAAAGAAGCTTTAAGTAAAGAAGAGTGAAATTCGATACGATAAGCAAAGGAATGTTTTCTCCAACTACACGATCAATAAAATTCTTTAGATTATATCAATACCAAAGCCTACAGACGTAAATACTGAAAAGAAGGCGACACTTATAATTTCATACGTCAAAGGAATCTCAGAAAAGATAAGAAGAATAGGCAACCAATACCATCGTACTGTCTTCAAAACGACCACAACAATAAGAAGTCAAAAAAAGAGAAGATCAAAAGATCTTGGGAGGAAAGAACGAAATTTAAAATTTGGATGAATGTCCCATAAGGAACACACAAAAGACCAAAGCGAAAAGAGAAAAAAAAAGAGAAAGTGTGTTCCTTGTGTGTGTTCATCCAATTTTGAAATATCGTTCTTTCCTCTCAAGATCTTTTGATCTTCTCTTTTTTAGATTCTTTTCGGTTGATGTAACTGATTTGTAAGTTTTAATAAGAAGTCAATTGAAAAAGAAAACTAAACCACAACACCACGACACCAAGAACTGCATCTACCAGGTACCATGCGAGTATGGGGAAGTTCGACTTACCAATCACAAACGCAAAACTCGACAAGGGGAGACACCAACATACATCATAGGGAATGGAAAGAGGCAACGACCATCGCCAAGGAGGAGAACATATTCAAGCGAAACCAGAGTGTATTTTCTCAAATAAGCGGCACCATTAAGGATATTTGGAAATCCACACTTTTCGGAGGCAACAGAGTTCAACTGTGAAAGGGCAGAGCCAACCAAGAGTAAACTTCATGGTTCACTCAACACAGGTTAGTTTATGGTTCACTGAACACATGCTAGTATGTAAGATTAGGTAGTCTTATATTTTTAGTATTCACCTGATGACGATTGTAGATACATAAGCATTTGAAACGTTGTGAAAAGTACAAAATAAAGACAATGTAAGTTCGAAACTCTAGTTTACGCCTGTTTCGTTTTCGTTGATATTGTATGAAATTTTCTACCGTCTGCTTTTAGACACCAAAATATTGTTTATAGGTTTCCTATTATTGAACTTTTAGATCGTAAATACAGAATACATTTTTATAAGGTGGTTTTATCGCGTTTCTGATATAAAAATGAAAATGCCACCGTTATTCCCAATGCTATAAAATTTGAATCTAAACGGAGCGGCTTAATAATTTTTTTTCTTCTTCTCTTTAATAACGGTGGTCATTAAATCAGTTTCAATGTTTTGATTAATAGCTTTATTTTAATGCCACCGATTTTATTTTCGCATGCCATAAAAATGCGCATTTTTATGGGGGAAAACAAGATCGTTTTGAAGAAATATCACAAACAATAATAAATAAGCTTTCATGACTTTTGTATAATTTAATCAGTTATAAATAAAGAGCTGGAACAAAAGCCAGGCAAAAAACGCTGCGGAGTTGTGGGATACAGTCCCATGGAATAGTAAATTGGAATTACTTTAATTTGCGGAATTGTTGGATTTGCGTACTTTGTATTGAAATTAGTTGGAATTGGTATATAAATGATTTTTCTATACAGTGTGTATATTTTAATATTAATGACAGCTACTTTTTAAATATTTTCGGTCTGGATAATTTATACAATTTTAAACATACTATGTTAAATTGTGCAACTGGCAAAAACATATTTAAAGTTAAAAAAGAGAACTTTACCAAACGGAAAACTATTGGATTTTTGGCCTTCTCCACTAGTTCTACCACTAATTGGTTTCTGACACAAACCGTCCACCGCACTGATAAAAAAAAATATTTCAGTTAAACAAAAATGGATTTTATTCAAAGAAATATTTGTTTAAATATACTGAAACAAACGTGTTTTTGAACCAAAGTCATTATTTATTTTTATCAAGCCTCAAAATTGGATTTGCGTAAAAACAAATTTTTGTTTAGTCTAAGTAAAAATTTATTTAGAATAAATAAATTAGGTATATAACATAAATATCGATTTCTTCAATTTGATGTAAAAATTTCTTCTTTGAAATAAATTAAACTGTGCATTTAAAACAAAATTATCTACTCGTTCCTTTGATTCCACTATCAACAACATAACAGTATTATACTGCTCAGCAGGGTTGCCAGGTCCATTTTTAGAATAATAGTAGATCAGAGACAAAAATAATAGTAGATTCTAGAATTTTTATAAAAAAATAGTAGACTACAACAAAAAGCTTTTATTGATTAACAACTGAAAAAAAAATAAATATTTTAATCTTTTAACTCATCCTAAACTTTATAAATTGTTTTCTATCTCACTTTAGTTCAAAACCATAAGAAGGATAGGAGTAATGCAACTCACGTTTCTTTTTAAACATCTCTTGCTGGTGAAAAGCGGGTGCTTTTAATCCTATTAGAAGTTTCCTGTGTGATAGAAAAAGAAAACAAGTGTTCTGAACTATCAGCTGTTTTTGGAACGAACTCCGCTCCTATACTTTTCTGCTAACCCGTGCTCTGACCAGACTAAATGGTATCCGGTGAATTAGACATAGATTTAAAGTTTATAATCGAAAATGACCAATTTTTGTCACCATAATATTGACTGTTTATTCAGCTGCTTTTGGTATCTATTGCTGTGGTAGATTTTCACTCAAAGAAAAGTATAATAGTAGATTTTCACTTAAGAATAGTAGACGTGAGTAATAAATAGTAGATCTACTATTAAAATGCACTGCTGCTCAGTGGTTGTCATATTCTCAGAGTAGTCCCATAGTATCATCAACAACTCCATACATGATTAGGAACGTAGGTCCTCATTGCTTCCATTTTTATGCTCCAGGTATATATGCAAAATCCTTCGATGTATGCATGCGAGATGTTGAACTGGCATTCGGTAACGGTAAGCTTAGAAGCTCCTGGTCGACCAGAGATCGGTAGCTAGATGTACGAGGCGTTGTAGTGTTAAATAATAAGTGCCTTCACTATTTCCTCTATACTTGCAGAACAAAAAATATTTTGTGGGAACAAATCCATCATGTACTTCATACATATACAAGAAGTCAAAGGAATTAATCCCTTAAATCAAGTAAGTAAAAATATTTAAGCCAAGCATAATTTATTCACAGTAAGAAATTAAGAGCTTAAGTCAATAAAATATTCGTTGACTTAAATAAATATATGTCAACCCCACCATGTGGCTAACTTTTCAAAAACATTTTTTTCAGTGGGGTCGGGATTTTTACTATGACGAATCCATAGTAAAAAACAAAAATATAAAATACATCGGAGTAACAGAAGAATACATACCGGGTGCGACTTGGAGTTTAGACGCAAACATGTGTTTCACCCTTGTTAGGGATCATCAGTGCGCCATAAGCTTCTATAGACGAATACGAACGATCAAATCAACAAGTCATAAACAAATGCTCAGCAAACAAAAGAATAAAAAAATGAGAATTAAATTCCCAATGTCCATAGTGTCATTGAGTGAAAAAATATCTCACTCAAAATAGAGTGAAAGTTTCTCACAATAGTGTATGTTAACTCAGAAATGAGTGAAAAGTTTATGAAATTGACAAGTTCAAACATTGTATCAATGGTGATCACAAAAATTGAGCTTAAATGTCGAAAAATTTCACACAATATTTCGTGGGCTCTCTTTGACAAAAAATTTCGTTAAAACAAGTCTTATGAGGCTTATGAGCTTTTTTGCTCCTTTTTTCTGATGTGGTGATCAACCTTTTCGCCTGTCTTAGTCCTGGAGTGTGTATCGAGTGTTTTGACAATTGTTCTTTTTCCAAATTGTTGAGTTCATTTAAAACGTGGCTTTTCATGAGTCCACAGTGGGCCTCTGGGCCATAATATGGCGTTTCAGCACCTTATTTTGCAAGGGTATCTGCTTCCTCGTTGCCCGCTATGCCTCGGTGTCCTGGTACCCACATCAAGGTTACCTGGCTGTGGGTTGCGAGCGCTTTTAGGGTTTGTTTGCATTCCCAGACTTGACTGTCTGAGATTAAAAAAATCTGTTTTTTTTTGAGGCTCTGGTTGAGACACTTTTATGCACACATGTTGATTGAAAGCAGTTTTTTCCCAGTGACTGGGAAAGTTTAAAGTTAGGGACGGAAATGCCCTTTCCGACTTCATTCTCAAGTTTGGAGCCGTCAGTGTACCAGAGCGAGGCATTCTCGGCTTGTGGTAATTGTTTATCTTTCCTTGATTGGCGGTCGTTTATAACCACTTCGAATGGAATCTTTAAGTCCAACACGTCCGTCATTTCGTCGGTTGGTTTGCTGGCATTTTCTAGTTTTATTTCTTTGAGGATGCAGACGTGACCCCTCAGATCTCCAGGCTTGAAAATACCTGTCGGGAATAGCTTATGAGCACTACTAATTGCTTCTTTTTTACTCTAAGATGAAGTTGAGGCATGTATAGCAGTGTCTCCAATGCTGCGGTAGTGCAGGTTGGAAATGCCTCGGTTATTCCCAGACAGATCAGCCTTTGTACGTTATTAACCCCCAGATGCACTGTACAAATATTCGGATTAGTTTAGCTAATCCATGCTTCCTCTTTCTTCATTTATGTGGGATCAAAACAAAAAAAGATTGGATTAGATAGCCAATCGCGATTAAGTGCCTACGGTGCATTTAGGGGTAAGTTTGGTCTGATCGGTGACCTGTTCGGTTTTTGGCCACCATCTAACAATACCAAGATGACCATGAGCTTTATAACTGTTTGGTAAATCCAGTATATCACTTTTTTTTTTAGCCCCCATGTCTTGCTAACAAGTTTGCGACATGTCCAGATAGCCGTTGTGGCTAGAGAGATAGTTTTATCTAAGTGGCTGTTCCACGTAAGTTTGCGGTCTAGTATGATCCCTAGATATTTCACCTCACTGAAGAGTATTAATTCTGTACCGTTTAGGGTGGGTGCACTCAGTCGTAGCTTCAACTTTCTTGTAAACGGAAATAATATGGTCATGCTAGGGTTAAGGGCTAGTCCTTCACCTTCGCTCCAGTTTTTAATGATGTTCAGGGCAGTTTGCATTCGGTTTGTGTCCATAGTAAGGGCGAGAGAACTCGCCCTTGGGGATATCCTTTAACTGTGGATACTGATGCTGTCGCTTCATTTAGCTCTTCTAACTAACCTATATTATACTCCTATATATTACATTTTAGTTATTGACAAAATATCTTTACAGTGAAGGTGTGTGTATAAGAGGAAAAAAAGTGTACACTGAGAAAACAAATGGAAGCCATAGCCCAAAATATGGGTTAAATCAGCCCTGGGCCGCGGTTAAAATAGTGGACAGCCCACAGCTTGAATTACTACAACTATTTTTTTTTAACTGTCGCGACCCACAATTTTTGATTTAAAGCACATGCGTGGGTTAGTTTTTTAATCCAAATTAATGGGTTACAGTAACTCACTATGAGAGACTGTGAATATTAATAGCTATAGTTGGCACAGCTTCGTCAATTGGGTTGGTACATTGGGTGGCCTGGAACAGCACAAGTTTGGGGCTGGAATAAAGAGTTTATTTTTTTGGTACCCCGCCAATTGGGTTGATCCAGCCCAGTTAGGTGGGCTGGAACAGTACAAGTTTGTGGCTGGAATAAAGAGTTTTTTTTTGGCGCTTCGTCGACTGGCTTGGTTAGCCCAGTTAGATGGACTGGACTAGCACATATTTTAGAGCTGCAATTAAAAGTTTATTATTTATGACATAGTTGGCCGAAACTTATACATATTGAAGAAACAAAAATGCAAACAAAATTTAATAGAAAAATTAAAAGCTTTATTGATGTAGCTTTTTTTTGGAGAGGCATTTTTGAAAGAAACCTAATTTTTGTCTCATAAAGTTTGCTTTTATGCAAATCTAGTTTTCGAGAGGTCTGATGCAATAAAAGTCTTAAAATTTCAATTTGTGAAAGCTATTACAAATAGCAAATTTTTTTACATAAAGCATTTTTACCAACAGTTTTTAATAAATAGATTGAAAATTACCAAAAATGGATAAACAGCATATTATGGGTTTGTACACTACAAAAGACAAACCATTTCTAAATTCTCCTTAAAAAATCATTTTAAATGACACCCAACAACATAGGGTATTTTATTAAGTTCAAAAATTGAAATTGTAATATCTTAAAAACTAGATAAGTTAAGAAACTATTAGAAATATACTTTCCCCAATGTGTTATAACGTGCCACAAAATCTAAATTTGTAAAATGTTTCGGCGAAAAACTTTGACATAAAGGCAATTTTCGCGATCTTACCGCCCGAAGACGACGTCAAACGAAGGTTTCGCGTCAAACGACCGGGTTTCGGAACAGAACAAACCCAGTGCGCAGCAAAGAGATGTGCACCTTTCGGGTGCTTAAACGATAATGAACTGGACAGGGCCAAATTTAAGCAATAAATATGATAAAACCGTATAGTTGGGCTGGAACAATCCTTAATAGAGGTTTAAGCAGCCCCGCGAAGTAGCTACAGCAATTCACGTTTGGTTTGTAACTAACAGTTTTTACCTCCGGCAGGGCTGACTTGGCTTTGGCAAATTACTGCTCTTTAGAATTCCAAATATACAGGGTATAAAAAGTTTTAGAGTTTATAAGTTTGCAGAACATACAACACATTATTTTCTTGTTTGGCTGATAAGTATGGCACTCAAGACTTTGGCGTGAATTAAGTCACGTGCGATTTAATTAACATCTTTTGTCTTTGAGAAATGCATGACTAGTTGATTTATCTGTCCGCCATTTATAACACGTCTTTGGAGTCGACAAGCGTTAAGGGTTCATTCATAAACTTCTCAAATTAATGTCGGCAGGATTGACTTGGTTTTGGCAAATTAATGCTCTTTAGGATTCAAAATGTGCAGAGTGTAAACGATATCAAAGGTTAAAACTTTGTAGATCATAATTGTGCTGCCTAGGCCTTTTTTTTGATAATTCGATGGTAAAAATACAAAAAAACTATAAGTTGCTCAAAAAAATGGTATTAATAATTTCTTTCTGTAATTTTTTTATTTCAAGTTTTTGTAATTATTATATTCTAATAAGTTGAGTTTTTTTTTTTTTTACTTTAAGATAAATATTATGTTCTTCTGTAGTATAATAAAATATTAGTCGCTAAAATCTATTTGGAAATAAAATACGTATATTTCAAAAGTCAAGTTAAAATTAACAGGTATACAAATAAACCTAATAAGCTACAGCCATCTTGGGTTTTCCATAAAAGTCATGCTGCAAGATGATTCTTTTAGCTTTTTAAGAAGATTCCAAAAATTAAAAATAAAAAAGTTACAAATGAGAAACGTTTCTTTTTGTATCACCCTAGGTAATAAGTTTTTCCATAGTTTTATTATTTATCCTTTAAGGCTGACAACGGCGCATTGTATTTTAACTTACATTGGAGCTGGTTGTGCATAATCTCTTTGTAAATTTAAATTTATTTTGTTTTTGTTTGTTTTGACCTCCATGAAGTTTTGGCACTCCAATTAAAATTTTTGCATCTTTAACGGTTAAAATGTAAATAATTTTGTACAGGGAATAAGTGCAAGAATAAGAAGGACAAAATTACAGACAGCTTTAACTTTTACAGTTCAGTGGTGCCACAAATATAAAAAAATATAAATTGCATTACCGAAACAAATATAAGAAACAGCGGATTTAAAAAAAAACAAACCCTAATAGCACACTTCGTGACCGGGACGTATTTTTTAAGTCTCTGTAGTTCGGGGACATCCCTGACTCTTAAAAAACATTCCGGGGACGTCACCACCCCAAGAATACTTATTTAGCTGTCCCCGGGACATACTTTTTAGTTCACTTTAGATGTCGAGAATAATCTTGAAAATAAAACTCGTTTTCTAATTAATGTGTAAATGAAGTTGTGATCAAGTGGCGTTTTTTAAATGTATAACTTCTTTGAAATGATTATGGTGCCTACGAGTTCGCAGTCGTACGACCCACGCCGTGCGTCCGATTCAAATAAATCAAATTAAATTTAAATAAATCAAACCAACATATTGAATCGAATGAAGGCAGCAAAAAAAATGCTTTTCGTCGATTTCTACCGTCAATGTCACTTTTGGCAACTAAGGTTAGGATCGTCGTCTAGTTCCCCTTTAAAGAAGAAATGTCCCTGGAACGTTCTAGAGCTCTCCCGGGGATATTAATAACAGTGCCTCCTTGCAATGTTCCGGGGACGTCCCGGCCACGTTTCTTTGATAATGAAGGCTCTAAAGCTACACGAGACAATGATCCGTCTTCGAATAGTACAAAAAATGTGGTCTGGATGGTGGTTACGTAAGGGGACGTTTTTGACTGTTCGTCCCCAGAAGACGTCCTCGGGCGGTCGAAAAAGTATACTTTTACCAAAAAAAGACGTCCCCGGGAGGTCCCGCCATGGATCGCATGATCCCGGGACGCCCACAAAGTTCCGGTGGGACATTCCAGGGATGTTTTAAAAACGTACTTGTGCTATTAGGGAATGGGGTTTTTATTATTATGTTCAAAGGAATATAGCAAGAGATTGAAAAATATCTGACAGCATTGCTTTAAGCCACAAAGAATTTAAAAAACGTGCTTAAAAATACAAACTTTTATAACTTTTGGTATTTTTATAAATCGGAGCCAAGAAATACCAAAGTAACTAAACTATTTGCTTCGGGACATGGCATAATTTTTAGATTTTCTTATTATACCATTTGGGGCTATTTTTCTCCAGATTAAGAAAACACTCATAATGCGGAAAGTTAATATTACCTGAATGCGACTACCGTTGACTCAAACGACGCGAATCGGCGTTTGGGCAAGCAGTCAAGGGCGGGAAGAATACTTTACGCATGTCAATAATAAAAAATCCGAGTGCGGAAAAAGTGTGGAAAAGGCTCGGGGTAAATTGATTGCCGCACGTGCGGGAGGTAACACTCGTAATAAAATAGTATATTTCCTAACCAGTGTGGGACATGCCACTTTCCGCACGCAATTTCAATTGGCCGAATGAACGTTAGCGGAGTTCGGCTAGCAATCAAGGGTGGAAAAGTACTTTGTGCGCAAGTCTGGAACACTATTTTTTCTACAAGCATGCGGAAAACTTTAATAGGATAACAAAAATCTATAATGCCTACTTATTGTTAATATTAATAGTAACAGTAGAATTTATTTTGGACGGTGGTTTGTTTGTAGCGATGATTGAATTAGTTGAATCAATTGAAGCTACTTCTATTTCATGAGCTGGGGCCATCATAAGCACTGGGGCCATCATGAGCACTGGGAACATCATACAATATAATTATTCATATAACGTACTATGGCTAGTTTCATAAAAGGTAGTTAATATTTGTACATATATACCTATTTTGAATATTTTTACTTCTACGCACTAATGCGGAAAAATAATGCACAAAAGTGGCACTTTGAAAACTAAAATGCGTGCGCAAAAGTTACACTTTCAACTCGCTCGTAGCAAAAAGTTTTATGCACTTTTGGGATTAAACAGGTACGTTTAATGCCTCTTTTTAGGGACTAAAGTGGCACTTTTAATCCTTAAGGGATTAAGAAAAAATGAATCCCTGTTAAATTATAATTAAATTTATCGCAAGTCATGCTAACAGCACTTGCTCTTGGCCAAGATTTCATTCTTAGCACTCTTCCTTGTAGTCGACGAACCATTTGGCGTAGAAATAACGTGATTTTAACAATAATCTCTTCCTAAAGTGCATAAAATAGTATATAAACCTCGGGACTAAAGCGTCGAACTGTAGTCCTCCCTACTGTCTAGCTACAAAAATTTTCGCCGCAGGATTAAAAGTAGCACTTTAGTCCCTAGGTTTATAATTGTTTTTATCTTTTTTAAAATTTTAAATCCTGTTCCCTCAATAAACTACTTTGAGCGAGCTGTTACGACTTTTCCCAACTAGAAATTTATCGACGACTCAACGTTGTGAACTCCGTGCCTATGTTGCTTCACAACGTTTACTTTTATTTAAACACGACCCTCTTTTGTACTAATTTGGTGGATGATTTTTTCGTTGAGTCAACGATGCGATCGCAACTAGTCGGGAATCTGTTAAAGTGTTAGTTAAGTGGGTTTTAGAGTGCAATTGTTTGTTCAAAAATTATATTTATTACCTAAACTATTAAATGAATTATATTGTTTAACTGAAAAATTAACTATTCCTATAAGATATTTTATATCAGCAGTACACCCAAACAAATGATCTTAGCCTTAAAAAACTTGCGGGCTTTCAATTTAAGATGATTTTATAAAAGAGAAAAAAAATTACTGAATGACACATTGCTTCAAAATAATAGTTCTCGCAACTAGTGACTAAAATAATACTTTTTTTACAACCGTTGGTTTAAGTAACGAGCGCAGCGAGGTATTTAAAAACGCGAGTAAATAAAAGCACAGTTTAGCCGCACACACACACACACACTATTTTTTTAATACCTTTAACAAACAATCCAAGAAAAACAGGAAAATACTTTAAAAATCTTGAACGAAGAGTACTTCTCGCAACACACCATCTTTACACTATAAATCAAGGCGGCTGTTAAATAAAGTAACAATAGGTTCCATAGCGATGTGCCTTTTTACTCGGTGACTCTTGGACAGTTTGGCAGAGATGGCTTAATTTTTAGGCAAGATTAATTTTGGGTAAAAACCGTACAGAAATCTTTTTTTGCACCCGTCTTAATTTTAACCAATGGAAATTGACACAGAACAGTGCTCCGAAATTGGCTAGTTGCATAGGTAACTTTAATATTGATTAGATAAAAACATTAGCGCAATTAAGAAACCGCTAAAAAAATGTTTCGTAAAATAGACAGTCATAAATAGTTGTGATGGTGACTATAGTTGCGTTCAACATTTAGTCATCGCGTCGTAAGCTTGTCGACGTTGACTAAAATTTTCAACAAAACTACTATTTACCTATATAATAGATAGTTTTTGGTTGTGCTCAAAACGCCCAACGACTAACGCTATTTGACACTGTTGACATTTGATCATTTGAACGGCATATATGGTTAAAGGCTATGTAAAACACAGCAATCGTACGGACGGTTAACATAATAATTTTGACTTACGTAAGACATGCATTTGTTTGAGTTTTCTTCCATGAATAATTGAATAGGTACCTGCTTTAAAGCCCATTTTAATAAAAGCAATACATTTGGGTAGTTTTTGTTCTCGACTTTCTCGAAACTTAACTAAGATGGTATAAGTTTTAGCTTATAATTAGCAAATAACCGGACCGTCAACGTAAACCCTTTAACAAAAATTGAAAAAGGTCGCCCATTTTCTCAAAGAGATTTGAATTTCGAATGCTTCACCTTGGGTAAACTCAAAGTCATAAAGTCTCAAAATATAAATTTATTCAAAATTTGGTAGGTTACACGTGTTTCGCCTACATAGGCATCTTCAGAATTACAAATTACGATGTACTAGTAAGATAATTATAATTGCACGAATCGTCAGAGTTTAAGAAAGAAAAAAGAAAAAAAGGAATTGGGTACCTGGTATATAAAACGTATATAAAACGTCACGGTTAAAATTAACTTTAAAAGAACATTACGAAAGTTAAAAATTGAAAAACATTTAAGCAAATAAGAGAGTCGTTCTACATTTTAGAAACAAAAAAAAATTAACATTTTTAAGTTAGGAAATAATTTAAAAATATATATATATGTATATATATTTATGCCGGAGTAAGGATTGAAACCGTGCATTCTGGGTGAAAGGCAGATAAGTTATCACTGCGCTATATTCGCTGTTGATAAAACTCATTTTAAAATCTTTTACTGCTGAAAACATCATTCACACGCACCAACACTGGCCTCTTTTTGTCCTTAGGAATGTCCATTTTCTCTAGCAAGTCTAATTTATTGCTCTTTTTTCACTCATGTAACAAGGTTACGTTTTCAGAAATTGAAAAGTCGTGCTTTGTTGACAAGAGGTGGTTGGCAAAGGTGATTTTGTCCCTGTGATATCTGTGTTTTATACTTGTTAACAAAACTCAAATGTTCGCGGACTCTAGTTAAAACATTCCTCCCCGTTTGTCCTACGTAGGTAGCAGGGCAACTACCACAGCTTAGAGAGTATACCCCCGATTTTGACAACCTCTCCGACTGGTCCTTAACCTTCACTAGAGTATACCCCCAAGTGATTGCATCGACTTAGTTAGAAATTTACTTTTAAGATCATCTTTGTCTTAGATAGTTGTCTCCAATTTAATTTCCCTACTTTCCCTGGTTTTAAGTCAACATTTCTTTAAGTTCAGTGGCGGATTTTTTAAACAAAAATCTGGGCTAGCGATAAGTTTTTTTGTCTCCGTTTTCGAGTGAGGTCTTTATGAATAACCTTGAAAATAAAATTATTGAAAGTAACTATTCTGATTATATAACGGCCTATAAACGGTATGTTGACGATGTATGCATAGTACGGAGTGGAGGGGAAGAAAATGTACAAACATTTTTAGATTTCGTTAACGCCTTACATAAAAAAAATCACTTTTACACTGGAACGCGAAAAGGAAGGAAAACTACGTTTTCTAGATTTATTATTAATACAAAACTCTAATAAAATTTAATTTGAAGTATGTAGAAATTTAGATGTTGGACCTTCTTCGGTAATCTCTCTTTTCAGTTAGCAAAGTTCTTTAAGCCTTTTAAGATCTCTATTTGCATTTAAGACCATTAATACCCTAAAAGCTCATCTGGTGAAGGTTAACGATAAGTTGGAGAGGTTGTCAAAATCGGGGGTATACTCTCTAAGCTGTGGTAGTTACCCTGCTACCTACGTAGAACAGACGGGAAGAAATATTTTAACTAGAGTCCGCGAACATTTGAGTTTTGTTAACAAATATAAAAACACAGATATCACAGAGACAAAATCAGCCTTTGCCAACCACCTCTTGTCAACGAAGCACGAATTTTGAATTTCTGAAAACGTAAACTTGTTAAAAAGAGCAATAAATTAGACTTGCTAGAGAAAATGGAAATTACTAAGGCCAAAAAGAGCCCAGTGTTGGTTTGTGTGAATGATGTTTTCATTTTGAGCCAGGTTTAATATTTAACAACCTACAGCAGTCAAACATTTTTATCAACAGCGAATATAGCGCAGTGATAACGTATTTTCCTTTCACCCAGAACACACGGATTCAATCCTTACTCCGTCGTAAATATATATATATTTTTTTGTTATTTTTTTTTATTTTTTTTTTGTGGTTATGTCCTTTACCTAACGTAAAAATGTCCATTTGTTTTTGTTTGTAAAATTTAGAACGAGTCTCTTTTTTGTTTAAATATTTTTTATTTTTTAACTTTTATAATGTTCTTTGAATGTTAATTTCAACCGTGACGTTTTATATACGAGGTAATTCCTTTTTTCTTTCTTAAATTTTGACGATTCTTGCAATTATAATTATCTTACTAGTACATCGTATTTGGTAGGTCTGAAGATGCTTATGTAGGCGAAACACGTATAACCTACCAAATTTTGAACTAAATTTGTATTTTGGGACTTTATGACTTTGAGTTTCCCAAGTTGAAGCATTCTTTACGAAAAAGGCTATTTTAAAACTCTCTTGCGATTCTTTAGAAACGACGGAAAATCTCACCGTCATAATTCTGGAGTGGCGATTTTTACTTATTGCTTCATTTAAAATAAAAATATAGCGTCTTTAATATTTATCCCAACGTTGTAAGAGAAACTGCGTCATTTACGGCGGAGCTAAATGCCTACTACGCGTATCAATAAACGTTAAAAAGTGTCGAAAATTCTCACCATGTAAGGACAGAATTTGTGTGACTTTTCTGAACAATGACAGCGACATATTCCATGGCTATCTATGGTTTTGCATGTTAAAAGTTTTAAAGGTTTGTTTATACATAAAAATATGTTTAATAAAATACATTTTTAAATAAAAAAAGGGATTTTCACAAAAACTGCTTACAAAAATTAAAATTGATATTTTGTTTATTTACATCTAATAAGGAATATTAGGAAATAAATCCTGACAAAAAATTAGCTACTATAAACTTGTGTTTAAAAATCGTCAGATTTTATTGTAATGGTGAGATTTTCTGACGGTTTTTGAAGAATCACGACCATAGTGTTAAAGTTATTGTTGTCGGCGAAGTTATTTGGATGTAAATTGGCACGACTAAAAGCTATCTAATAACTTTTAAAGGTGGTGCAATTCTAATTTTACCAACTTACACTACTAAAAATTGCTATTGCGGTTACGCGCCTCAAACTGGTTCTGACCTCAATGATAAACTGCCGACATGACCCGGAATCGCATATTACTAAGCGTTTGGTTTGGAGTATAACGGAAATGACAGCCTATGCATGAATATTCACAGTTGAAATTTTTAAAGGATGGGTAATTTTAAATCCTAATGTTAAAAACAATTTTTTGAATGATATATGAATATGAATATGTTAGAAAAAGACGTGCAGTTCAAAGAAAAAACTTTTACCAGAGATATCATGTAATAATGTTTACAAATTAATTTGATAAATATTTCAACAACAATTTTTAAGTTTGTAGTTACGATCTGGGAAAATAGTTTTGACCTCGTTTGTTCTTAACAACATTTAGTTAAGAACCTATAGTTTTTTTATTGATACAACATTTTGTTAAGAATCAAAACATGACTGTGCAAAATTAGTTTTCTCGGGCCACGATTTAAAAAATTACGGAAAAAGGAGTTGCTAGTTGAAGTTTTTTTCTTAAGGCCACAAAAACGCCATATATTTGACAACAGTGCTTTGCTATTTTTTTGAAAGTTCAACAATAGGTGGCATTACTAATACCATTTCGAGTGAGATCGTGCAGTGTTCAAAATACGCTGCGAACAGCATATGCGAGGAAAAGTATAACATATTAGGAACGTAACCATTTATTAATGCTTCTTTAAAAGGTTTTAATTCTCGGCTTCATGGATTGCAATGTCTCGAAGTTAAAAAGAATCAAAAGAAAAGTCATTATTCAACATCAAAAAAATAACAAATTTTGGTATTATTTTTATCACTTGACTTGTATCAATTTATTGGCCGAATTTTCCATTAGACAAGTGGCCGGTAGCTATGCGGAACCTGAATTGCAATACTCCAATCAAACTCACTTCAGTTTCCTTGGGCCTATTAAATTACGTGACCTTGCCGTTCAGAAGTCCGGCAGAATATTGCTTACAAAGAAAAAAACCATAACGTTTTTGTTTTCAGATAATAATAGGATTTACAAAAATCTACAACCGTATCCAAAGGATGTTTCAAAATCTGGTGTATTTTCTTCAAAAAATAAAAAAATCCAAAAATTGCTGTTACAGATTTCTGTGTTATCGACGTGGCTAAAGAAAAAGCCAGGTAAGATTTTTGACTATTGTTAGCCGTGTTTATTTTATTTCGAAAATGAGAGAGTCTGGCAAAAAACTGTCTGGATACGGTTGTGAGGATATCAAAAATAAACATTCCTGCCAAATTTCCTCCGTTTTCTCGTTTCCGATATTCTGCCCGGTAAAGATTGGCCCAAAAACACCAAAGCAGTGTTGTCAAATCTATGCCGTTTTTGTGGCCTTAAGTATCTGGTGAGAAATTGTGGATTTAATGTGCAGCATTTATTGCACGTTTCCTTTCCAGGACTACCCCCACACTACCACGTGCAGCTGGTTTCAAAGTGATGTTTTAACATTGAAGTTACCGAAGTTCATAGTCTGTGGTAACATTGGGGCCGTCCATAAATTACGTAACATTCGAGGGGGAAGGGGGGAGGGTTTTCAGAGTGTGACAACGTGTTACGAGGGGGGAGGGGTGGTTCATGGAATTGTTATGTAACACTTCGTGTTTTTTCACACTTTTGTTAAATTTTGAAATTTATAAACCTTTTTTTGGTTTTCAACTTGATTGTCAATGTTTTTTTTGGTTGCCGACTATTTTTGGACCTTCTCCAGGGGGGGGAGGGTGGCAAAGTGTTACATAATTTTAGGGAGGGGGGTCCACGGAAGTGTTACAAAGTGTTAAATGTGGGGAGGGAAGGGTCAAAAATTGCCAAAAAAGGTGTTCCGTAATTTATGGACGGGTTTTTTTTGTCAGCGGTTTTTTTTTATTTTTTTAAATTTATTCGTATTCTTTTTTGGTGCTTTGGCAATCAAAAGGACTTTAGAAGTGGGGCATTATTTTTAAATGAAAGTTTAGAACACTGCGCCATGCAAGGTATACTGCCTTTTTTAAATTTCTGTTTGCCATTAGGTGGTGTTTACCCATTGTGCTTATATATTCGTTTTTAAGGTGCATTTAAATTTACGTGAATACACAGACATTTAAAAGCCCTTACTAAAATCAAATCTTATTTTAAAACTGATGATGATTAATTTAGGTACAGGGAGATTCACCAAAACTTCCACCTTCGCTTACATTCAGTATATTAAAAAAAAAATTATGTGCATATGGTAATAACTAATTTAAATACAATTGGTCCTTATCAGCCACAATTTTTTTTTGCAAATAAAAAGAAAAAGCATTAAAAAAATTTATAATAGGCTAAAATACATTACTGGGGGTTGAAACAAAAAAAAATAGCTTTCCCCATTAATTACCTCTCAACGTATAAGTACAAGTACCGTATAAAAATAATGCCCTTTTACCGAAGGATGACGTCTATTGGCAATAGAATCGACTTATGGAACGGCCGTCTTGAATGTAAGTCTGTTTTTTGCTTTTTGTGTTGTTTTTTTCTCACATCTTTCCATATTTGATTGCTGTTATTGTTGTATATTTATATTTTTGTCTTCTCAAGCTTACACTAAAAAATAAAAAAAAAAGTTTTACATTTTACTTTTTAAATTTTTGCTGGTTGTATCATAACGTTTAAAAGAAAATCTTTAAAATACACACTATTTTTTTATTGTACATTCAATTTTAGAGCCCTGAAGCAGCAAATAAATTTTGCGAAACGTTGGCATTTCAAACAAAAGGACGGTTCATTAATAAGATCCCTCAACCCATAAACCTAGACCTTCAAAAAAATTGATTGTAAATGTATAAATATGTACTTTATCACTTTGTTTAAGGACAAATTCCTTCGATTATATTTACAACTATATTTACTGCATAACCGACAGGTGCAACAAACACTGCAGTATTTGTTTGCATACAAATGTTTCATTTCGAATTGTGAAGTGGCTTTTTAGCTTATTGTGTCTTACTTTTTACAAAATGTTTCTTGAGCCAAGGCCATTTACAGAAAACAAAGAATCTCTACTTTTAATGCTTTGCTTTTCTCATTAGCCAAAATTTCAGAGTTTCCAACAGCTAAAAATATATCAGTGTTACCAAATCATTTTTCTACCACATCATTTGTTAACTGTTGTATCACTAATCCATATTTTATGTAGATCAGTGGGCTGAGATAATAAATTCGTTGATTATGAAATGTCTGCAGCAAGACGCCACCATATTACATAATGATCAATTCGTAAGTTTAAAATCGCTAGTTGCCTTCCAAGTTTACAAGAACTTCATTAATATATTTTCCACTTCGAGTCTTAAGATCAATAACTTAATAGATTTAAAACACGTTTTAATGGCTCTAAAACGTTTGAATTTCGATTTAATCTGACTCTAAGGATTCCAAGTTACTTTCAAGAGACTGCCTTATAAAATTACTGGATTTTAAAGTACCTTAAACCCTTGAAGTTATTGGAAAACTGAAAAACTAGTACTAGAAAGCACTGATAAATATGATTCTATATAAATATCATCAGGCTATTATTAAGGTAGCATAAGGATTATAAAACAAATATTTTAAAACTGCAGCCCTAAGTATTTTGTGCATTATAACAAAACTTCCAGAAATCTATGCTTTAGCATAATCTTATGATTTTAGGCCATATTATTGAATAAGCTGAGGGTTGGATCGGTGGGGTAATTTGGTGTACACGCTAGTGGCAATGCGGGCATTGGCATGGGCATTGCGGGCATTGGCATGAGAAATACGGGCATTGCGGGCATTGGCATGGGCATTGCGGGCATTGGCATGGGAATTGCGGGCATTGGCATGGGCATTGCTTTGGGCGTTGGAGGCAATGCCTGAACGTTCCCTGAATATTTTTGAATAACGACGCATGCGCATTAAATTCATTTTGCTAAACATAACCTATAATAGTGCTTGGTTTGTGATGACACTTGTAGTTAAAAAGGGATTAAAACTGCACCAACGCAACGTACATAAGGCCTTCTTAGCGTTATGTAGACTTTAAGTTAAGAATTTCATTTGCACCAACTTTAAAGAAACTTATTCTCTCCTTAACAGAAAATATTTATTTTTTACCTTTTTTAATGCGTTTAGAGACGTCACGAGGTAAAGTCCAAGACGTAGGCATCTGTAGTTTTCTGAAGTTTTATGACAAATAAAGTACGTCGAAAATATTTCTTGTCATTATCAATTAAATGCAAACAGTTGACATTTTGTGTGTTTTCACACCCTCCTTTTTTTGACAAATTTATGTTACTGTCATTTGACACATGTTAAAAAGAGAAAACTCAAACGTCAAAAACAGCTCCCTATGTCCTGGACTTTATACAAGGATAAAATTATGTTTTTGATAAAGATATAAAAAGAGGCATTTTTTTTTTATCGCGGGAGCGGATTGAAAAAAAAGCGCAAAATGGTAGATTAAATACATTTTTTTTTGTTGAAACAAATTTACAAATTGAAAATATAAATACACATGTTATTTTGCCTTGGTTGAGAACCAGGTAAATGGTAATGGTTTATAAACTTCGGTATAACGTTTTAACTATGATTTATATGTCGTATGAAAGACAGATGAACTTAATAATCGTATGCCTTTGGTTGTATATAGGCTGTTTCAAATTCGATGCTCAGCATGGGGATGTCCTAAACAGTAGGAGATACGAAAAGGTTTAAATTAGGAAAAAGTTACGCTATTACATGCTTTGTTCAAAACTAAAAAAAAGTTTACAAATTCCGGATAGTTCCGAAGATAGGCGGAAGAAACAGAAATCTTCATTTTCAGTTTTTATTTTGCTGCGCCCTTATTCTCAAAGCTATCAAAAAACGCTTAAAACTTTCTGCAGACACTTTTTTAAGATCTACCTAGTGAGAGGTTCGTTTTTGAGACCGGAACTATCCAGAATTTGGTTTTGAACAAAGCGTCAAATTGAGCAACTTTGCCCTAATTTAAACCTTTTCGCATCTCCTACCGTTTAGGAGATCCCGATGGTGAGCTTCGAATTTGGAACACCCTATAGTGGCTCAAAAAGTGTCATGATGGTTGTGGTAAAAGAAGCATATTTTACTCGATATTTTAGCTATTTGAAGTTAGGTTATATGCTCCGTTATTTGTTTGTTTCATTTTTTTTAATTTAACCATTCTAAAGTTCTATAATTACTTAAATTTGTTTCAGATGATTAATTAACTAGGTATTTCGTTCAGTAAAGTTCAACGTTAAATTTAAAAAATGTGTTTATTAATAACTTTATGTTTTAAACTTGAGATCATATCAAATTACTTGTTGGTGGTGAAGCAAAAATATAAAAAATGAGTAATTTACCGATAATTTACAAGTCCAAGTTTATTCTTCTTATTTTATGTATTGGGTAAATATCGAGTAATTATCCTGTAGGAAGAATATTTTATTGTCCGAAATACAGAGTGTATTTTAATTAATGCACCGAGCAAGTGCTGCCAACTATTTTTTTCCAAAAATAATATTTGGATTATCAGTCTACCTGCCATTACTGGTAAAACTTTACAAGAAAAGATAAACTTTAACATACAAATTTTCCACGCCCCCTTGAGCATTGCCATGGGTATTGGGGGCATTGCCAGACGACTCGGCATTGCAATGCCCGTTGGTGTACAAAAAATTGGCACCGATCCACCCCTCGGAATAAGCACTTTATTTATTATTATTATTTTGGTTTATTTATTACTGCCTCGTTTCTTTTCAAGTCATTTTGGTCACATTTGACACGAATAAAAATATCAATGATGGGGTTCCAGCAGGCATACTTCAAGCTGCAAGAAATGTGAAAAAACGAGTTAGTACCAGATCAGTCGAAAAAAAGGTATGAAAAAGAATACTGCGCATCCTTCCTCAAATATGGCATAAAACACAAAAATACCAATATTCAAAAAGAAGAAGTTTTTTTTGTCAACTGATAAAATGGACTTCGACAATCGACTGAAGCCATTATACCGTTGCAGTATACGCCAGCGTCTATACAACGTCCGCCGCCGCCGTTGGCCAGTCATCAGCTAGCGTCCGCTATAAATTTAAGTAGTGCCAACGATTGCACTTTTACTATTCACTATAATATAAATAATAAGTAAATGTAGATTAAACTTGAATAAAATTACAAAATTTGTTAATGTATTTTCCTTATCCTTAAAAAAAACAATTGTTCCTAACACGTTCAAAAACCTTTTTGTCCGCATTTAACTTCTTGACAGAATTCCGCTCCGCTTCGCTACGCGTCGTTTCGTCAACGGCAGTTGCGTGCGGAAAGACCGATTTTGCGCACTTGTTAGGTAAAAAGCAATTTTACTGTTTAGTTCCGAAATAAATCAAGTCGTTTTATTTTAGATTGGTGTTATTTAAGCGGAAACCACACAATCTGCAACCTAAGGTGTAATGAAACATTTTTCTTTCCGGTATTTATGAGTAGTTTTTATAGCGCTTTTGTTTTTCGCTTTAAAAACACTCTCGGGTACTTCAAGATCGATCCGAAAAGGATTTGGATGTTCGATTATGTACTCCTACTGCGAGTAGCGTGTTTGATTCAAAGATATATTTGTCCAACTTGTACTCGATGGCGGTAGCCTCCAAAAGTGGGCCAAAAATATGCAATTATGTGCCTGCAGTGGTCTCCGATTATAATGAGGAGCGAGTAAGCAAACAAAATAATTTTGAAGTCCAGACTAGACTACTTTTACTTTTTTAGATAATAGGGATATTTTGGAACGCTTATTTGATACTTCGTAGTGCTTTTGGAAATTACTGCGTTTGCGCAATAGCTAAACGTCATTCCGTTATTGTAATTAGCCACTGCCACTGCCTTAAGCTACGAATCCAGTTTGTTGTGGTTGTGGTTATTTTTCTAGTTGATATTAGAGAATTTTGGCACAATTAAATTTAAAAATATTAAAATATTGAAAGATCAAACGAACTTCTTAAAGTGAAGTTCGATCCTAATTATACTGGTCTCCCTCGATAGCGATTAATTATTTGGTAAACTGTAGTACTTCTAACTTCACGTTATCAAGAGTAGTTCAAGGCCCCCAAAAAATTCTGGCCTGTCTGCCCTCACGTACAAGAGGATGTGGTTATAACATCACTTATTTTAAAGCCGTGTCGCAAAAGCAATACGAAAAGGGCGGGAATTTTTCAATTATTTACTTTTTAAAAGGGTAGAGCCTCACTATCGAGGGAGAACAGTATAATTAAGATCGAACTTCACTTTAAGAAGTTCGTTTGATCTTTCAATTATACTGGTCTCCCTCGATACTGATTAACTATTGGTTAAACTGTAGCCGTTTAAAGCCTTTTGCGACACTCCAAAATAAAGTTATCACATTCAGGCAAAACTTTATTCAAGAAACAAAAAATAAAATTGAAATAAGCAAAATCATAAAGACAAAGAGTTTTATTCTAATCTACTCATAAAACTCAAAATTAAAACATGTAAACTCTAAAAATGATAAAACATCCCTAGCATATAAAATTTTATCAAAAATTGGTCTATTATAGGATCTAGCAAAAGTGATAGATTCTTTGGACCAAGTTGCTTCTTTTTGGAGGGAATCCAGATTAACTGCTCCTTCTCTCTCTCGTTTTTTATCAGCATCTTGAGATCTGATGTCTTACTTTTTGAATATAAGGGAGTAAAGTAAACTGATCTTTATTCTTGATGAAATTTTAATATTGCCCATCTTTAATTTTCAAACTTTTAGATAGAACAATCCCCGAAAAAGTATCTAGTCTATGTGCCATAACCAATATGCAAGCAACATATCTGTTAAAAAAGATTAACATTCTTAATCGGTTACCTACTGAAAAGAATATAACCTCGCGTGCATCTCCTACAGTCTCATTTTTGCATCTTAAGGTGTTAGGTTATATCCCCCTTTTAAACTCTTTGATTAACTGCTATAACTCTGGCCTAAGAACTTAAAAACAAGCCTGACATAACTATTTATCAAGCCATAAGATGCCCCTTAGATATCTAATATCGATAATCCAGTCATCTGCTTTAAAAACATTTCTGTTATGCTTCAAGCAAAAATTCCAATACTTTTTTATGAAACTTCATATTGTTTTGAATGTGAACTGAGATATTTAGACGACCATCATGTTTGCATTTGAATCCTGTACACCTTTCAATCTGAAAGCTTGTTTAAGATTTCTACGACCAGTGTTAGCCATTGTTACAGGGGGTAAGAGATCCATCTGCATCTGGATCCCTTTTCCAAACATAAATACACTTGCACTAAGCACTAAGTCTCTGGCAAGTAGATCAATTACTGAATTTTTAAGTTTTTTTTAGTTATCTTTAAAAACACTTCTTGACTCGATTATCATTTAGTTTCCATATGTAAATTATAAGATGCCTTATCAGAATATATAAACTGGATTTATTTTTCCACAAACTATTCCCCAGTCTGATTTGCTAGCATCAGAGAAGATTTCTAGAAAAAATTACTTTTCGATAATATCTTTCTTATTTCTTTGATTCGACAACAACCACTAACTAAAATCTTAAGAATCTCACCGCATTCCAATTTTTTGAGTTAAAGAAGACAAGGCAATTGGCTCTTGACTTTCAGACTCCTAGTATGTCTCCAACCATATTTACTTGCAAAACTCTATACTAATTTGACAAACAATTTAAATTGTATATCTTTTGTATAAAAACTTTGGAATCATAGTCAGAGTAATATTGCACGTTTTTTCACAGGACAAGGAAATAGTTGTTTGGCAGAGTTGAAGACAAAACTAAGATAAACACATTCCGGGCTTCCAAATTTTGTAGTATGTTTGCAGTAAATAAATAAATAAGTAAAATATCAAACAAAAACCAGTCAACTAAATACAAGACTAATAGAAACCCTTTTGCATTTTTAAAGGTACGGGATTTTATTATTTTGGTGAGAATTCAGGTGGGTGAACTAAGGTAATTGGGCAAAGCAGCATATTTGTAAAATTAGGCACAAATACCATAATCGTAACACTAGGCACAACGACCATATTTGTAAAACTTAGGCAAAAATAACATACTTTTAAACTTAAACACAAAAACCACATTTGTAGAACTTAGGCACAAAGACCTATTATCAAATGTAGGCACAGAGACCACATTTGATTTAATTTCTCTAATGTTTTATTTACCTGAGCCTTGCTTATTTTCTTCGGTTTTTCATAAGAAAGTATATTAGAAGCCATATTTAATTTATCCTAGCTCCTTCACTTTCCAATGGGTTATAGTTTTCTTTGCTCAACTCTTTTTTTAACTGATTCAATCTTTTCCATAAACTTTGGCACAAATACCAGCATATTTGTAAGACTAGGCACAAAGATCATAATTGTAAAACTAGGCACACGACCATATTTTTAATCCTTTTATCAAATGTGGGCACAAATACCAGATTTGTAAAACTTAGGTACAATTAAAGACCTAGTGTATTTAGATAATTGGACGGTAAATGAAAACTTTAAGAATTTTGCAGAAACTGCATGCTATATCTACTAATTTTTACCCCTTTTAAAACTATCGAGGAAGACCAGTATAATTACCAGGTTCCAACGTACAAAACACTTATTTTGTAAAATAAAGCCCAATTTTGTGTTTTTTCTTATCTCTAAATTTTCTTACCAGAGACAGTTTTTAATGTGTTCCAAAAATTCTGGTAAAATCGATGCATGGTAGTGGTAGTGGTAGTGGTTGTTAAACACTGCTACAGCGGCTGTCAAAGTTGTCAAAACTTTAGGCGTTCCAAAATATTCCTAATATTCTATTCTGTTTTCTCGTTATGGAGTCGCGTCTTTTTCAAACGGCTGTCCAATATCAAGCCCTAATAAATTTACGGAAAATATTTGTGGCGTAGAGGGCAAAGGGCGAGGGAATAAATCGGAAAAAAGCTTTTCCTCGGCCAGCATTTAAACCCAGGACCTCTAGAATACCACTCTAATGCTCTACCAACTGAACTATCGAGGAACTGGTTAGACTGGTATTCTAGAGGTCCCGGGTCACAAATCTTTTCTGTAAAAATATTAAAACTAAAATAATAGCTATTTATATATCTAGTTCATAAATGAGGTGTTTAACGCCCGCGGCGTGGAAATAAAAACACGAGCCGCCAGGCGAGGGTCTTTACACGCTGAGGGTGTTAAACGTATTTCATGACTGAGATACATACAATGTTTTATGCACAACCGCATGATTTTTGGAAAAAAAATATTGTAAAATATTTTTTTTTTTTTGGTGTCAAAATCTCTCTAATATTTTGACAATAGATAAATCACCAGATGACAAATAGTTAAGTATTCGAAAGTGACCTGTTTTATGGTTATTTCTGTCATTCTCAATCAAGCAATCTGAGACACAAACAGTTGCTTGTCATGAGCAACCATATCAACAAAGTCATCATTACAAATAATGTTGCGTTTTAGTCGCTATTTTTACCGTTTTTTTTGTAAAATATTATGGAATTTGAAGAAAAAGTAATCCCTAGAGATATGCTGAAGGCCGCTGAAGAGGCAAAGATGAATCTTTCGCCGGCCAAATCAAGAAAACTATACGAAAAAACCTACAAAGATTATAAATAAAAAAGAGAGTTTTACCAACAGAAAACTGCCTTTTCCACCAGTTCTACTGTGTCTGAAACCAGTCAGTGGTAGAACTGGTGGAGGCGAAAAATCCAACAGTTTTCTGTTGGTAAAACTCTCTTTTTTATTTATATTTATTATTCTTGAAACAAAAATTTGCATTTTTTCGTCTACAAATTCAAGAAAAGAGTATTACAAAAAACTATAGAATGACTGCTTTTCATAAATAATTTAAAAAGTCACTAAATTTAACACATGCGGGCCTTAAAATAAGTTTTAACGCCCTAGAGCGTTAAATTACTGTTTTAACGCCCACCGACAAAAATGCGGGCGTTAAAGTGCACTTTAACGCCCGGTTGTGCATAAAAAATAAAACAGTGAGGTTAAAATGTTATTTTTTGAGCAAATGACGTGTGTGTGATAAGTAAATAAGATAAGTAGTTTCGTGACGTTAATACTCTACTCCAGATCATCTGAGAGTACGTAAATCGAAAGCGCTGTTTTATTTTTTATAGCCAGCGCGGGGAGTAGTTGATCAATAGAAATCTGTTTTGTCCCACTTCCCGCTAAAATTAGGAAATATCCCGAAAAATTCAAATGTGAAAACGGCATACTCGTAGCAGCCTTAATTGGTCCAAAAGTTTTTACAAATATATCAACCCCTCTCTATCTCTTTAATCAATCTCCACCAACATAGTTTTTATCTAAAACCGAATAAAATTTGAAAACTAAATATTTGTGTCCATTTTTTTTTATAAGCAAAAAGATAAATTTTTAACTTGATGTTTTTTTTGATAAAAATCCAGCAATGAAAACTAAGTAGATTTGTGATTGGGGAGACCTTCTTTCCCAGATTTCCCTTTAGGTCAAAAATCTTCTTACTTCTTTTCGAGTTTTGCCGTTTCCTAATTCGATTTCCCGCCGGAATCTCTTTACTGAATTATTTCCCTTCCAAGAATTTTTTTTTAGATCCAAAATACAGGGCTTTTAACCATAAAATATTACCTCCTAAAGTACTGTACCCAATTTAATGAAGGTATTTCGACATTGATCATGTAAGGGCACGTGCGCAGAAAATAAAGTTCAAATTAATAATAGTTGTCCCTTTTTCGACAAAGGGTGGACTATTTAGTTCTTTTTAGGTTTTTGGTGCAAAGAGCGAAAAGTTTGTGACATCGAAACTACTTTTTAGGTTTTTCGCCACTAAGTTAAGAAAATTTTTTCAAAAATATGTTAAAACCCACTGCGTAAATTCTTAAAGAAAAAAATTTTCCTACACACACACAACTCATCTGCCGTTTTCAAAGAAATTATTCTTTTTAAAACTTTTTCGATTATTTTTTTTTAAATATCTGTCTGTTGTCATACAACTGACTGACTTTATATATTATATTTCAAATATTAACTTGACAGTTTGGTGTGTCGATAGTAGCCAACAAGGTATTGGGTGAGTCAACACCGTTCTTAACTAAAAAGCCTGTTAACTCCTATCGCCTTAATGCCCTTTAGTCTAATGTGACTGCCATTTTTATAACCAAATTGACAAGTAAAACATGGATTTTCTGTCAGTTTGGTGTCAATATGGCACCGATCACAGGCCAAAGGATACTAAAACGAAAATGAGCTAACTGGCTTTTTAGTTGAGAACGGTTGGGTGAGTTTAATAAAATTTAAAATTAAAATTATATTGGTTTGAGTGTTTTCGATTTTAGATTACATTTTAAAAATACAAAATTTAAAGTGAAATCAAAAATAAAGTTTTATATTTTGTTTTTCATTTTAAAATATCAAGTGTAAAGATTATTTTTGCCCGACTTTAAGAAAAAAATACATTAGAAACCCAAAGAACATCAATGCTATTTTTTAGTTTATTAAAAAAAAACCTTTTTGAAAATGTTGTTTTAAAATTGGAAGCCAAACTTTATTTATATCAACTGATATGCTAGCTATGCATTCTTCTTCATTTAGATAGATGCAAGCTGCATCTTTGATTTTTCGTTTAATTCTGTCTGGTTCCTTTTATAATATACTGATTCTTCCCACATTACTCTATGATCATTTTCAAAAGAATGTTGGCAAAATTTAAGTCTTTCCCAATCTCCTCTCCTGAGGTACCCCTTTTATTCTAACTTCAATAGGCCTTGAAGTTTCTCCAATATTAATCTAAGAGTATTTGATTTTTTAAAAATTGTTCTAATATTATAATTGTTAGCGATTCGTTTAATTTTTTTCTGAAATACCTGGTATAAAAGAAATTATTAAATTTGTTGGTTGTACATTATTATGTTTACGTTCGCGCTGTTTTGGAAATTCGATTTGTCTAAAAGAATTTTCGATGAAGTTATTTGGATACGAATTTTTAATACTCTTTTATATTTTCTTTGTCTTGTAAAAATGTGTTATTGTCCGAACAAATTATTTTCGCTCTATCGTATAGACTTTTCATTACCGCTTTTTTAACCGAAGTTAAAGACTGACAGATATTTAAAAGAAATTATCGGAAAAGTTTTGAAAAGAATAATTTATTTGAAAACGGCAGTAAGCATCATTTCGAAAAGCAACATAGCTTTGAATTCCAAAATACTACTGTTCTGCATAGTGAATTAAATTACAACAAAAGATTACTCAGTAAGATGATTAATATTCAGTTATATGATACAGTCAACCTAAGAACAGATGTGAGGGGACTCAGTACTTTGTATTGCAATTTACTAAATAAATACAAAACTAATTTAGGTACCTGATTTAATAATAACCAAATTTTCTTATTGTGATTGATACTCTGTGATATTTTCTGTATGTATGTGATTTAAATTAATTCTAGCTATTAAGTAATTATTTTAAAGTGTTTGTTAATATCTTAGACTAAAATCAGAGAACTTTTTTTAATTGTTATTGTTTTGAATTTACATTAGTAGTTTTTTAATGTCTTTTTCCATCTAAAGCGTATATTTGCAGTGAGTGTGAGAAACAATAGGGTTGCTTGAATATTTACTATGGTAAGCTCGCAAAAACAGACTTAAGTGTGAAACTACCTAATTTACGTTCGAATTGAATGCACCTATTGGCCAACGAAAAATACAAACGCTTGAACTAAAATGCAACTGACCAAAAATTAAATTATGCCGCTAACCGTAACGTATTATAAATATTTAAAAAAATTTGCAATTAATTTTGCCAGTAGCCTTTAAACTAGAATAATAAAATGGTGTTTAACCAAGAGGAAAGTGATGGATCCCATACGCACTACAAACAAGCTTTTTGACGAGCTTTTCTGAAGTAAGTTTTTAAAAAAGTTTTCTCTTGTACTTTATTTCATACTTCTTCGCTACAACCTTGTTAATAAAAGAAAGAACAAAACAGTTTTTGCTTATTTTTGTTAGGTTAATTAATTACTTGTGTTCTGTCTTTAGGGTTGAAGAAGCTTCAATATAGAGGCGAAACGTCCCAAAGAAAAAAAATTGTCTTTTTCTACGGCCAAATCCCATAACCCACGAAATTAACATAAACCAAAAAAAGTGGTTTCGACATTATGAATCCGCAACAAACATATAGATTTTATTTAAGTTTGTGATATTCATTTTGTTTCGTAAGATTTGTGAAAAGTGAAAGTATTTTTTTTTCAATGGAGGTCGTAGTTTTTTAAAGTGGGGCGGTTTTGTAGGTAGTGGGTTGGATTGTATTTGCCTTAAACGCACATCTGGCGAAAATTTTGAGACAAACAAATTTTTGACACACATTTTATGACGTATGTCAAAAAATGTCAATCAAAATTAAATTAAAGTTGTAGTTACAATCTGGGGAATTGTTTTTAGCAACACTCTACGGAAAATCAATTTAACTCTGTCGACCTGATTTTTTTGCAAAATTTTACGTCATTGAATTGGGCAACGCAGAGACTTTATTTATTTTTATCCACAGTGGGACACCAGAGATTTTTTAGCATACTTTTTGTTATCTAAGTTATAAGTTACTGACAAAAGTTTGGAAACCAAGTAAATCAAGTTTTGTAATCTGCAGCGTTATTTTTCTAGGTTACATGAGATTCAATGGTGCATGGTTCAACTTTCAGAGAAGCATTAACCAACCGCACCAGTTGTGACATGCACACATAGTATTTGATACTGTGTATTTCATTTATTGGATAGATAAATGAATTTGAAATCATTTTTCCTGGTTAATATTTTTCAATTTTCAAGTCCCTAAACTATTTTATTCACAAAAAAGAGAGAATAAGCGCCGGTTTCTCAATAGCGAGTTAGCGTTAACTCAAGCAACATAACCTTGTCAAAATCTTTAAAAATCGGGTGGAAATTAACTCCAAGGTAACCAGGGCTTAAAGGTGAGAGTAAGTTACCTTATCTCAGGGTTAACTTTTAAAAAAAGTAGCCATTGACATTGGACTAAAACAGCAGAAAGCTGGTATTTATAGCCTGCGAGTTAAGTTAACTCTCTGGTAACCCGTTATTGAAAAACCGGCCCTAAGAATAACTTTTTATTTGTAGAATTTACTGTTTACTTAATATTTTAAGGCTAAACGTTATTAGTATACATAGTAAACAGTTTCCTTTAGGTACCTATTTAGCACTTACCTGAGCCTCTACGATGTTTAAATTTACTTGAACTTTGTAGGTGCTCCGGTAAGTGGTAAATAGGTACCTAAAGAAAACTGTTTACTACATTAATACGGTTTAGCCTTAAAATATGCATATATGTGCAGACCATGCAACCCAGCGCTTTTTTTAGAAATTCCAGCGCCCATAGATTTGAACTCTTTAGGGACCCTGATGTTAAGGGTCTACATACCTACAAGATTTTTTTCATAAAAATCCAATTAAAATACTAAAATAAAAGAAAACCATTTATTGCAGAATTCCCTGCTAAAAAAACATTACCCAACTACGTATTAAAGTAACTGGGTGTAATGTTTAAGGTTGCATTTACAGGTGCATTTATAATTGAATTGATACCGACAACAGGTTAACCTAAAACGGCTACGAAATAATCGTATTCTATTTTAAACAGGAGCATCAACGACTAGCAAGACTCTTTCCAACCTCTAAATGGAGCTTTACTGACCTGTTTTGTTAGTACTCAAGTATCAGTGTATTCTTGAAACTGAGGTTGGGAACTAAAAGTTATCCTTGGAACTCCAAGATTTCACTGGTACACTTGCACATAACTATGCCGCAATAATTTAAATTAAAATAAAAAAGGTTGAATCAAAATAAAAACAAAATTATGTAGAGTTATGGGCGTCGAATGTTTCTATGCGAATTCCTAGTAATCCCAGCGAGCCAGTAAAGTTCTCTTAGTTCTTTGATAGACTCGAGGTAATGCCCGCGCAGCGCTAGGCCTTTTTCGGTGGCCGACCGCACACGCGGAGTAGTTTCGTATTTGTTTTAGCACAATATTTTTGAAAACACATTTTTGAAAAATAAACATAACCTCGAATGGTTTTCTGTCAGAAAACGTAAAAATACTCTTCTGTCCCACTGCGGCCCGATTTAAAGTTTGTTGACAAAACACCTGCAGTTACCATGAAATCATATAAATTCTGCCGCCAACGCTTGAACTGCGTGTGTCTCCCAAATTCAATGAAGTGTACACGTTTATGATTGATTGATCGGTTTGCTTTTCCGGAGTGCACAGACTTTTAGGAAAAAGGAAACTTAGCTTTTATTTTTGCTAAAGCAAGGAAATATAAAAACAAAAAATTTAATCCAGAGGAAATTATGAGTATTTTTCTATTTTTTCTTGTAAATCAGGTTTGTTCTAAACCGCAATTATGTTGAGGCTCTTGGGATAGATGACAGCACCAAAGCTTTTATTTTGAAGAAAAAATAATTGAGAATTTTGAAAAATTCTTCAGATATTTATGTTAAGCATTTAAAAATGATCACCCCCCACAAAATTTCAGCTAATATTGATGTTTAGTTTTCCCTGTCCACTGTGGCAAAAGATCAAAAAATTAAAGAACAAGGCGTTGCCAGTTGTACGTTTTTTTACTTAAAATCTGGGAAGAAAGTATAGCCTTAAAACCGTAAACAACGATGGTACAGCAGGTGATTCAAAATTTTAATCCCCTTTAACTGGTTTGTGAAATATTTTTTTATGTTGGCTTGAGCCCCTGAGCCTCCCCAAGCAGCGAAATCACCTTTATAACGTAATCAAGATGTCAGCTTTACGTAATGTTTAGAGACAACATAATAACTTACGAAGACTAACAGAAAGATAGGGCCGCGCAGAAACTGCGTTCTTGTATCTTGTGAAAGTAATGCTTGTAATAAGTAAACACCTACCTTGCCCCGTCCATCTCTTTCTATTTGAACATAAAAGAAAGACAGAACATTTTTTAGTATCGAAATATATTTCACACAATTTTAGTTTTGTACCTGCCGGTTTTTGCCACCGCTTGTCAAAGTCTGCCAAGCAATTTTTTTAGATTTTCAAAAGTGAGTTATTTTAATCAGTTTTGGTTGGAAATCGCTCGTGTTTATGGGATTAGCTATATAGTGAATTAACAACTTATTGTAAAGTCTATTCAAATCAGGCTGGATCACTACCATTAAAGCTAGAGAGCATGGGACTATTTGAAGAGTGCCGAAAATTGGGGTTCAGATTTTTGCGAACCAAATCCCTGAAGAAAATATTGTGATGATTTATACAGAGTTAAGCAAAAAGATAATAGGTTAAAATACAACAAAAAAAAGAGATATAGGTTAAAACATTTATGAAATCTGTAATACTTTTATACTGTTATTTTTTCGGAATTAATAAAAAAAAAAAATGGTGTTACCTTTAATAATTGATAATATTCCTCAACATAGTTATAACCTCCTCCTCCTATTCTAGATTTTTAACGGGTTCAAAAAGCTTTTTGTAATCTACAGAAAGTTTTTTAGCTGCATGGAACAGTACTTGAACAGTACAAAGTTGTTTAAGGTTTGTATAGAGCTTAAACCTTTCGCGAATGCATTGCTTTTTTAACTCTAAAAAGTATAGAAAAACGGCGCCTGTAAAGTTTTTTCATATCTTTTTATTATTAAATAAGTAAGTTTCTGTAAAAAATTAATCAAAAGAATATATGTTAAAGATGTGTGATTCGTGAACGATTCGTTCAATATGATCGACTCATGTTTGCTCGGTATGATTCAATCAGTCAAATCAGTCAAATGATCGGAATGGATCAAATGACTGACTGACCGACGGAGACAAAACGAACTAAATGAGACAAACAATCGGTTGAATGAAAGCAGCGAGCAGCTTGAGTGGATCTTGAAAGAGACAGCCAATAAACTAAAACGTTAAATAGAACAATCATTCAATACAATATGTCTTCGAATAATCGACTGACGCACTGTGGCGATACACTGAATCAGATGGAGATACGTCGATTGTTTTGTTCCTTCGTTTCTTTGTTTCGAATTCCTACGCGCGTGGTAAACTGTATGAAAATTATTAGCTGCATCCTGAATAGACCTTTTTTTGGCCATCATTTCAAATGATTGATTGAATGATCGATCGAAAAGATTCCATCATTCTAGAAACGAATCACTGATCGATTCGTTCAGTACAAAATGATCGATTTACCCATCTCTAATATATGTATTTTATTAACCGTCTGGCTGTACAAGTAGTCCCTTCCTGTAGCCACCGGCTGCGCTCGTTTCGTCGTAAAACAATGTTCCTCAAGTATAACACAGTATCGGTGACTCTCGCGTTGCTATTATCTTCTCTATGATAATGTGTTCTTCACGTCATAATAATCGTCATTTTGTTACTTGGCCCCGCCTGCGGGTGTGACAACGCAAGTTCATGATTTAGTATGTGGTCAGTGCCCTTAGACAGTGTTGCAAATTCTAACGTCAAAAAATAGTGCCGATTTAGCCTACTATACTACTTCGACTGGAGCGTTTCGATAATTCCCTAATAACCAAGTAAAATTGCTTCTGCAAGTTCTTGAAAACAGGTTTATATTCTTTTTACCTACCCCAGCTTGTTTGACTTCAAGGGATTAAATTTTGTTTCGGAATGTTTTTAGTCTTCATCCTGAAACTGGCATTTTCCAGAAGTTTGAATATTTTATAGAAAGAGGGTTAAATACAACTTGAGGTTTATATATTCGGAGTTAACTAATTTTGTAACAAAATATAAATTTAAGAAGTTTTATGCGGGTTTTTACCGCAATTTTAAATCCTCAAACTAAAATAGAGCGAATTTTTTCATTAAAAAATATACAGTGTGTTCCAACGAAAAAGAAGCGTCGATCTTTATAACAGGGAGACACTTTTTGACTATCTCAAAATTTTTGTAGCACGCACCTCCTTCAAGGGGTAAACTTCACCCCTGTATTTTGAGTGGGTAGTGGCGTATGCATGGAGAGGATAAGGGGAATAATAATAAAAACGAAGAGATTAAAATCTTTAAAGAAGAAATATATATCACCTCTCCTCGGCAGTTGAGGCAACTCTTTTTTTCAAAAATATATTTTACAAACAACGTGAAAGAGATCATTGATTATTACAAATGTCGTTTCAAAAGCAATTTTTTTTTGAGGTAATAAATAAATAATTTAAATTTGAATTTGCAGTTTTTTGTCAACAACATTAGAAACGCGTCAAAATGACATATTTAGTACAATTTTCTTAAAATAGTCGGCTGCGGGGCATTTAAGATATGAAATATGAAAGAACCCAGAGTTGTTCTCATTGAGGCTAGATCCGCTCTTGCTATTAAATAAAAGTAAGCATAAAAAAAGGTACGACCGCCCCTGTAGGAATAGAAATGAATATCTCCCCAAGCCCAATGTCTGCATACGCCGAAAGAGTACGCAATCGTGTAAAAATTTAAAAAATCTATCGAATCGTTTTTGAGATATTCACTTTGTTTTTGTTAAGGCCACAAAAACAGCATAGATTTGACAATACTGCTTTGCTATTTTTTTGCAAGATCAACAATAGGTGGCATCGCTAATTCAGAACACGGTGCGAACACCATGTGAGGAAAAGTATAAGCTATTAGGACTTATTAGGAAAGTAACAAATTTCCATATTCTTACTTTTATCGCTTTACATGTGTCAATTTATTGGCCGAATGTTCTATTAGACAAGGCTATGCGGAACCTGAATTCCAATACTCCAATCGAACTCACTCAGTTTCAGAATTCCGGCAGAATCTCGCTTATAAAGAAAAAGAAACATAACTTTTTTGTTATCAAATAATAGGAGTTATAAAAATATACAACCGTATCCAAAGAATTTTTCAAAATTTGGTGTATATTTTTTAAAAAATAAGAAAATCCAAAAATTGTTGTTACAGATTTCTGTATTATCGACGAGGCTAAAGAAGCCGTGTGTATTTTATTTCGGGAATGAAAGAGTCCAGCAAAAAACTGTCTGGATACGGTTGTGAGGAATTTAAAAATAAACATTCCTGCCAAATTTCAACAGATTCCGTTTTCTCGTTTCCGATATTCTGCCCAGTAAAGATTGGACAAAAACAGCAAAGTAGTCTTGTCAAATCTATGCCGTTTTTGTGGCCTTAATAGAAAATTTTATCATTAAATTTTTTCTTGTAGGATACATTACTACCAGGGGTAAAACTTATCTGTACAATTTGAAATTACTTAAAAAGTGAATATCTTAAAAACGAATCGATATATTTTTAAAATTTTTACAAGGTTGCAAAGATATAAAGGGACCTTCAAAACAAGGTATCACCCGACCCACTTTCCCCGTTCAAAATATAGGGGTAAAGTTTACCCGTGGAAGAGGGTGCGTGTCAAAAACACTTCAAGGTGTTTTTGTAACACTTTGTTTGCAAATGTGGGTTAAAGATTCAAACATACTGTTTATAATTTAATGCCTGTCGGGGTGTTTGTTAGAGGAGGAGTTGTTTAGTACTTGTTTTGCATTCGGCTGCCTTAATAGCGTGAAATTATCCAACAAAAAATATTTACTTTTTTCTGCTTTGTATTTTTACTTCTAAGTGAAACAAAAACTTAGTGACATTTTCTCTCCCTGTGATAAAAAAAAATGAAGACACTTGTGATATTTGTCCTAAACTGTGGTGATTTTTTTTTTATTTATAATGTAAAAACACAAAAACATATTGAAAACTTATAATGTATTTATTGAGTTTAAGAATCTTTGAATCCTTTGACAGTCTCAGCTGTCTGACACCCACTAATCTGACTATACTATTTTTTAATTCAATTTAATTAGATTCTTTTTTTTTAACCCACCGTCCAAAAAAATAAAAGCAAGTGGCGTTTCCGGAAATTTTTCCAAATCATACTCTAAATACGTAAAAATGCCTCGGTCTCATTTTCGTTGGAACACACTGTATATTATATCTACTTATAATAATTTGTTGGCGCCCAGTGGATATGTATAGCTTAGCTGTCAAGGCTAAACTTTTATTTTGTCCGCCGCATTGGCCCGTAGACATTTTCGGTGGGATTTACTAAAAGGCTTTAGTCTATTCTAGAACGTTCCTAAGTTTAAGTGAATTTTTTTGTTTTAAGCATTCTAAACCAACCCTCCTTAAGTTTTGGTCATAGTTTGATTAATGAGAAGAATTTTAATAAAAACTTTTATTGAATAATAATTTTTACACAATCTTTTGTTGAATTTAAGAAGAAAGTTTCAATTTAGAAGAAAAGAAAATTAAAAAATTTAAACATATGCGGGGTTTAAATAGTAAAGACTCTGTAGAACAAATTAAAATTGGGGTTATATATATCACTCTAATTAAAACTTACCCTTGTTAATCAATTTTTCCAATTAATACTTGATATCACACAACGATTTAGATGGGTAATAATAAAATAAGGAGTAGATTAATTTTGTATTTATTTAAAAGGTGTTTTTATTCATGAAATGTATTAAAAAAAGTTTCAAAATATTAGTTGAGTTCAAATCACAAACAGCGAGTTCGGATTTCTTACCTCTGCTTGTACCTTGACTTGCAGCAACCTCTACTGATGAAAGATACAGCTTTGAAATGAGTCGGCTTTAAGTAAGGAAAGTTTTCTTGACTGAGTTTTTAGATAACCTTAATGTTTTAATTTCATTTTATAAATAAATTAATATAGGTGTTTTGGGTTTTTTTGTTTGGTATATTTTTTGTGCATAATCACTTATGTGTGTTTTGTCTCGTAGTGCCCTCATAAATATATTTTTTGTGCTGAAAACCGGTTCAAAATATGGCGTGTCTCTGGACAAAATTGGAGGTGTTTTATTGGTTAATGAACAACTTGGGATTTAATATCCCAACGTAAATTAATCCTTTTAAAAACGGTTACTTAGGGAAACTATAAACGAACTGATTACTAATTACCACAAAACAATCCTTTCTGTGGGCTATAAATTCAAACCACCCCCCAGAGGTGATCTAAAAAATCACCAAATTTATAACCTCAAACCCAAATAATGAAGCTATTAGGTGCCATATATTTGGCGTATTCAACAATTGCCATTTTGAAACCTGTCAAAAAAAATTAGTTTTAGGGCATTTTCTTCTAAAATATGGTATATTTTGAGAAAAAAAACAGTTTTTCAGTGATATTTTGAAATAACAATAAAAAAATAATGAATAACTTTTCTGTATGGGTAAGTGTTTTTTGAAAATTGGTTTTCAAGTTTAGTACCTTCCACATGTGTAAATATTTAGACCTGTGGGGGATACTATTTTAGATCTTAGTAAATCCCACTGCATCAGTTTATTTAGCCTGCCATTGCGTAGGGAAAATTACGAAGCAGAACAAATGAAAACCGGGCTTTGTTGTAGTTGTAGGTATGCTTCTGGGAAAGACATTTTTCTCATGAGATATTTATTTATCTGGATTTTATTTAAACAATGGTAGTAGGCTATGTCTTCGACTGCGTAACATGCTTTTGTTTTTAAACTGTCAAATGTTCACTGTCATTTGTACTATCGTATTGGCGATATCGCATTCAAGAAATGCTTTTTGTTATATTTGGACTAACCAAATACGAAGATTCAAGTTGAAATTATCTGAAATACTTTTTATTGAGGAAATTTTAATAGAAAGTAAACTTTTACCAAATAAAAACAAGAATTTTTTGTGCCACCCTGTGAATTTACTCTAGAGGGTCCTATAAGCCTTCACTGTGAACACTTTTGTTAAATTTTGATGTAAGGTTTATTCGTTTAATTCATTTAGCTGTTCTTTTTAGTATTTACTACTTTACGCCGGCCTCTAATACCGAAAACAAAAAATTTCAAATTATAGCGGTCTATTGTCATTATTTTTTGCAAATGGTGTAGGACCATGTTTTCTCTGTAGGTATAGTTTAAGGCGTGTTGAAAGAAAAAATAAAACACAGTCCTCTTATAGAAAAAAAAAACAGAAATATTAATTTTTCCACACAATGTCAGTTTTAGACGAATAAAAAAATATAAAATTTATAAAACAAGTCTAATTACCAGCTAATTCTAAAAGACATATAATAAGCTAAACTAAAATAGATACTTATATTTAAAAAATTCAAACAGAAACTAAAATTTTATTGATCTAAATTTCTCTAAAAATTCCCAAACAATTCTGTACCCGAATAACAGTGACGATAGAAAACGTTGCACTGGGGAATATTTTTAGCAAAGTGATTCTGTCGGGCGCCTATTTAGCCAAACAAACAATATAATTTTGCTAGAACAAAAAAAGTTTTTTTGCTAAAATAACGGGTAAGACTTTTTTGCTAGGTTACTCTCAAGTTCAACATTGTCTAACACCTTCAAACAACAATTTATAAATATGCCAAGATATTTCAGGAAAAATTTTTAATATTTTCTGTTGTGTCTTTTAAAATTTGGTCGTATTTATCTAAAAGCTCAGGTTTTCTCCAGCATGAAGAGAAAAGTAAATAAATCATTCTTGGAATTGCGAGTGAGTTTTTCAAAAAGAAACATGATATATGAGAGTTAATTCCTTCTAGATTCTTACATAAAATTTTTGAATTTAAAATTTTGTGTTTAAAGCTGGGGCTATACCTTCATCTAAAAGAGGACATCTTCTTTTTCAACTAATTTAATATTTGGTGAAATTCTCTTAAAGAAAATAATTTTATTTGTATTGCTTAGACCTTAACGATTACACTGGGGCGGAGCTATCGTGTACTTATTTCGTTTCGTAATGAAGCTCTTTTCGAGCTCCTACTTATAAAAAGTATAAAATCTCAAACTGTATGCCAAACATCTTTTGGCATAGAGTTTCAGGGTACCTCCATACAGTACCCTCTCCAGATAGGCCGATCAACTCATACCGATTTAGTGTCCTTTTATTCACCTTCGCCGCCATTTTCACTCAAAAGTGACAGATAATCCATTAGTTTTCTGTCAAAATGGCGGCGAAGGTGGATAAAAGGACACTAAAACGATAAGAGCTGATCGGCCTATGTGGAGAGGGTAATGCTCCATATTGAAAACAGGCAGATTTTTGACATTTACTTTTTTAGTATCGTTGTTTATGGACGTAACTATTTAAAATTTGGTATGTATGTAGGTACCCATTGGGCCCTAATATGAAAATCCAAGATGGCGTCCTGCTAATGTCAAAAATAGATCTGCCATAGTAGAAAATACCTTCTCTTATTATCAATGAACCTAACTTTCTAATCGTGAAATTCGGTACACAGGTTAATCAAAAACGTTTTATTTAAAAATTAAGGTACACTTGTCATCTATCAAAAATTCCGGCCGCCATCTTGCATTAAATATTTTATATATGAGTGAGCCATTTTAAATAGAAAGATAACTAAATTTGCTGGAACCTGTTTCTAGTAGAGCCATTTGCAACATACTAAAAATAAAGCTTTGTAAGTGCTAAGGGGTGGGCACCATTTATAAAAACCTGTCAGTTTTTATAATACAGTTACAAAAATAATAAAAAGAAAGATTTTCCTACAAAAAACTTATTGGAAAGTACGTTCAGCACAATATAAGATAAGTGGCAAATATATTCACTTTTAATCCTCCTCCCTATTGGCGAACTTTTCCTAAAATAATTTTTGTTCCAATTATTATTAACATGAATTTTAAATATTGATTTTTAAAATATTAAATTATGATTTTTAAAACCACCTCACACTATAAACTTATTTTTTATATGGGCTGTCGAAACTGTCAGAATTCAACTTAACCATTTTGAAAATAGAACATTTTAACCTTGACATGTTTTCAGCAGATCTCAAAAACACACCATGCAGTTAGAATTTACTTCGCCCCCCCCCCACTCCTCTTTTTTACATTGTCAAATTTTTTATTGGTTTATTTATATTATTTTCAACGTGGCCAGAACTGTGCCATTGCATGTGGCGTCTCAAGCAATCGCTTCCTCCCTCTCCAATGTATTAGGATTTATATTATACCTACTGCGGTTCTAGTCGAATGGAAAATCCAGATTATTTCACATTATTAAAAATCTTATTGACTTTTAATTGATCAAATTTTTATGCCAAATTTTAAAAAAATCGGTAAACCGGCTTTGGAGTAATCGTGTCCTAGACAGACACACTCCAGGAGAAAATTTTGTATTTAGGTCCTTTTTTGTTTTAAAATTAAAAAACGTTTCTTGAAAATAAGGTCAATGTGAGGGAGATGGAAAGAGGGTAGAGGGGTTGGGTAAATTCTAACCTCAAACTGTATTTATAAGATCTGCTTAAAAAATTCTTTTAAATAATGTGCCACATGCCAGGCCAAAATTGTTAAGTTGAATTCTGACAGTTTTGACAGCCATATCTCAGAAAATATAAAAAATGGGTCCATAGTATGGTCCAAAATACTCAGCTGTAAGATATTTTAATAAACTACCAATTAGTATTAAAAATATAGGTAGTCTGAAAGTGTTTAAAAAGGCACGTTTTAATTTTATCTGTGATATTGAGCCATACACTATAGAGGAGTATTTAGGATGTAAAACTTAGTCAAAATTTCTAGTCAAAAAAGTGATAGTTACGTAACTCGTTTTATTAAATGTCTTTTAGATTTTCGGTTTTGTAATCAATTTTTTGCTTTTGTTTTGTATACGATACATATTCCATTAGTGTGTTTTAAAATGCCAGATTCATAATCATATTGTACTGTTATTCTGTTCTTTGTCGAATTTCTTAATGTATTAAGGCAAGTACCGGGTGTACATAAAATAAATAACAAAAATCTTTTATTAGATTGCTATATTTTTTTTAGTTTTAGTTTTAGTGTTTGTCTTTATTCTTTACATTATTTTTATTTTTTATATTTTAAAATAATGTGTTTGACCGTACATTTATACATTTATTGTGACATACCATATTTATATAATGTTATTATTGTATTTCTAATATGGCAAATAAAAATCTATCTATCTATCTATTTTTAAAAAGCATATTTTAAGGACAAATTATGTTAATAATAATTTGGACGAAAAGTCATTTTAGAAAAAGTTCGTCAATAGGGGGGGACTGAGAGGGGGTGGGGGTAGCTTGTACATATGTTATAACTTTTTTTGTAAAAATATCTGGCCTTTTATTATTTTGGTAACTGTATTTTGAAAAACTGACAGTTTTTTAAAAGTGGCGTCCGCCCCTTAGCTCTTAGAAAGCTGTATTTTTAGTGTGTTTACTAGAAACATGTTTCAATAAATTTAGTTATCTTCCTACTTAAAATGGCCGACTTAGATGTGCAAGATTTAATGTTAGATGGCGGTTGTAATTTTGGACCGCTGACAATTGTACCCAAATTTTTAAATTAAGCCATTCATTAGACAGTATACTAAATTTAACGATCCTGACTTAAGGCATTAAAAAGTTAATCCATAGATATATTTTGAAATATGGCGGATTCATTTTTGACATAAGCAGAACGCCATGTTGGATTTTTATATTAGGCTCTTAATGAGTCCGTACGTACCGAATTTTAGCTGGTTACGCCCATAAACAACGACACTAAAAAAATGTATGTCAAAAATCTGTAATTTTTTTAATTTGGCGGACCTCGGATCCAGTGTATTTTAGGGAAATTTCGGTTTGTTGTTTATAAAGATATTCTAAAGTCCTGTGCCAAAAATCAAAGATGTGTGTGTGGTGGTTTGGCTGCTGAGCGCATCTATTTTTTGGATCTGACCACAGGACTACTTTTAATGAGACTTAGGTCACTACACCTTTGTCCAATTACGTGTGTTTTGGTAATTTAACTAATTTGAAAACTTGTTATTTTATTCTCAAAATATGCTAATTTGATTTTACTTCTATCCTAAACCATTCTCAAAAACTGTTTCGAAAATACTGTTTTTCAATCTCCCCACAGATTGACTTCTCCATTAATCTACTAAGGGACTAAACTGCTAATTGTGCCTTGGTCTGCTTACGTGTTTTTTGGTCTTCTAACTGATTACAAAACTTTCGATAGTTGGTTTATCAAAATATAGGAACTAATTATAATGTTTATGTTGATTTCTGATATTATTTCTTAGTTCTGTTACGTCTTAAAATACTCTTAACAACATACAACCGCCAAGTAAACAAAATCTAGTGGAAAAAACTGGATAATTCCATTGGCTTGGAAAAATATAAGGTAAAGACATCTCGGACGACAGCCAAAACTGAAATATGAATGAAAATATACTTTATTGTCATGTAAGGTTAGAACATTTCGTTGACAAAGCATGATATCTTAAAGACTATTATTATAAATATTTTAATCACCTCAAAATTATTCTTCCAAAAATTAATAAAAAACACACTTTAAGGTAAATTTTAGAGGTAGTAATAGTTTAAAAATCTTTAGCAGACTAGATAGGTTTATTCAAACGAAAAGCATAAGCTGTGTAATTCACACTTTAAGAACTTTCGAACATGCAACCGCCAACAAGTTAGGAACAAGCATAAACTATTTATTATAAAAGAAAATACTGGCCATTAACAAAGTTGTTAACCACATACTGAATATGATAAGAATAAAGTAATGCAAAAACAATTATTAGGACAGGATGACAAATAAAACATAAGTGTAGTAAATAAGTAAAAAAATACAAGTTACGTCTGCACAACCAGGCCAACTCTTCTGTTTACCCTGCCCAGTTATTAGAATTCTTATTTCAATTAGTTATTTAAAAAAAGAAGGAAAAATTAGGCGCCCTAATAAATTTACAGAAAAGATTTGTGGCGGGAATTGAAAGGGTGAGGGAATAAATCGGGAAAAAGATTCATTTGTGAGTAGTGGGGAGATCTTTGAAGCCTACTGCGGCTTTAAAAACCTAGACATGTTATAAAGACAAGGAGGTACACATTCACGATTATTAGTTATACGAAATTTCCATTTATCTATCAACCAACGATACACGACATATAGCGTTTTATTGGAGGTCTCAGATGGCGAATTTCCAACTAACGATTTTAGCCAAACATATTTACAAAATGAAGGGAAAATTAATCGCCCTAATAAATTTACAGAAAAGATTTGTGGCGTGGAGGGCAAAGAGTGAGGGAATACATCGGAAAAAAGTCTTTCCCCGACCAGAATTTGAACCCGGTAGCTTAGTTGGTAGAGCATTAGACTGGTATTCTAGAGGTCCCGGGTTCAAATTCTGGTAGAGGAAAAACTTTTTCCCGATTTATTCCCTTACCCTTTGCCCTCTTCACCACAAATCTTTTCTGTAGTTATTTAAAGTTCATATTTTTATTTATAATTTTATCTCTATTGAGACCTAGGTGGTTAAAGGGTAAAGAGAGTTCTCTAAGTTGAGCAAGGATCGTTTCTACAAGGCTTTCTTTTATTATTAAAATAAAATGGTTACAATATTTCATTTGACTCGACTGGGAACTTCCTATGTAAATAATGAAAGGTACCACTACGATTTAAGAAAAAGGTAGTACTTTCATTATATTTAAAAATGCTATTGATCCCCGCATTGCAGTTGCGGATCGGTCTGTATTCTCTCAAAAAACTCTTCTTTTTTTTACTCTTCACTTGTTAAAATTAAAGTCAGAACTAACTTTTTTCGAACCGCGAAACCCAAAAACTCTCTGTTTCCTGTTTTGCTTGATAGTGAAGGGGCATGTGTAAGTTCGTGGGATTTTGAATTAAGGAGTTTTATGACTATGTGGGATTGATAGCTCTTTAGTCACATAATCAAGTGTCACCGGCTGTTTTGTTCGCATCCGTGTAGAAGGGGTTTATATGACGTCATCTTTTAAGATGGCGGTCAAAAATTAAAAATATACTCGATTCTATATAACTCGACGACGAGGATTCCAAAAAATTTACTTTCAGGGTCATCCGAGCAAATGACCTTGAAAATCGCAAAAACAAGATCATTTGCTCTATAAAAAATCTTAATAATTCGACGTTTTGTCAGACTAACTTCAAATGTACCTCAAACTATTAGGCATATATGCCAAATTCGATCCTTGGAGCTTGATGCAGTTTGAAGCTTCACGACCGTGAAAAATACCCCAGTAAAATTAACATATTGCAAAAATAACATACTAAAGGGCGCTATTTAACTATTAAAGGGAATTTGGTGAGAAAGATAAGATGATCAAGTCCAACAATATTGTTAAAAAAAAATTGGTTCAGCTATGACGCGTTTCAATATAGCGACTGATATATCAAAATGGCGACCTATAACCACATTTTATTTTATCCAATTTCGTAAAAAAGCAAAAATGATAAAGTAGCCAACAATTCTTGTTGGTTTATTGCCGCTTACCATGAAAAAAAGTTTAGTTGATGCATGACCTTTATTGACCTTGAAAATACCACGTAAAAGTGAAAAACCATTTTTTTTGTTGTAATTTTTCCAATTTGCCACTATGCAGAAAGTCTAAGTGCCGGAAATGAAATTAACATATTAGCCATAACTAAAAACTTAATTTTGAACCTGTCTACCTTTTTTTTATCTGGCGTCCAAGATGTTTATGCTATACCCTGGTAAAAATTTTATTATGAATGTTAATAAACAAGTATAGTCATGCCCTACTGGCATAATTAGAATTTTTTATGCTTTTTTGACCGCCATTTTGGAAAATATCATTCAAAACACCTAGTCCAGTATATGATAATGTATTGCTAACGCTCTTAAGGTAATTTAAATGACTTTGTTGGCGCTAGACAAGTGAGTTGAACCTAAAATTCACAGTTCCGACACTTAATAAAAACGACATATAGCTCATTTTTACCGGGGTATAGCACACACACCTTGGACGCCAGATAAAAAAAAATCTTAGGGAGGTTTAAAATGATGTGTTTAGTTATGACTAAGATGTTAATTTCATCTCCGGCTCTTGAAGTTTTTGAGTAGTGGTTAATTGGGAAAAATACTACAGAAACCTGTTTTTTTACTTGTACATGTTATTTTTAAGGTCAGTCAAGGTCATACATCAACTAAACTTTTTTTTTCGGAGCAAACGGCGATAAGTCAACAATAATTGATACCACCTTTTCATTTTTGTTTTTTTACGAAATTGGATAAAATAAAATATTGAAACGCATTATAGCTGAACAATGTTACTGGACTCGACCTTCTTATCTTTCCTACCAAATTTGGTCCTCTTCGCTTTATTAGTTGATTAATAGCGCCCATTAGTTAGTTATTTTTGCAATATGTGAATTTTACTGGGGTATTTTTCAAGATCATAAAGCTTCAAACTGCATCAAACTCGAAGAATCGAATTTGGCATATATGCCTAATAGTTTGAGGTAAATTTGAAGTTAATGTGACAAAACGTCGAATTATTAAGATTTTTTGAAGAGAAAACGGCAAAAATCTTGTTTTTTGCGATTTTCAAGGACCTTAACAGTTAATTTTTTGGAATCCTCGCCGTCGAATTATATGGAATCGTATTTAATCATGCACCGGTTGCGAAAGTTAATTTTTTATGATTTTTGGCCGCCATTTTAAAAGATGACGTCATATAAACCCCTTCTACATGGATGCATCAAAACACCCAGTAACACTTGATTGTATGACTAAAGAGCTATCAATCCCACATAGTCACAAAACTCCTTTATTGAAAATCCCACGGGTTTTTTACCATGCTGTCATAACTTTTTAACGCAAACTTAAACAAAGTTGTTTTATACTTTTATGTTTTTTAACCTGATTTCAAGCACGTTTTAAACTCGTTACGATAGATCAAAATAAAGTTGTTTTGTAAATCGCAAAATGTTATGCTTTCCTTAAAATAATTCTCTTGCTTTTAAAATTTTATGAAACTTATTAATTTTTAATATTTCTGATATTTTTATGGTTTGACACTATTACTTATTAAAATTATTTAGTTACAAGTAACAGTAATCTCATTTGCTTTGTCGTATAATAATCGTGCAACAGCTTTTATAAATATCTTTAGGCTCTCCAATTGTCAGATATTTATTGGAAGATGGTTATAAATTTTTAGGCTTTCATAAATGAGAGAGTTTTTTCTTAGGGCTGAACGTGGAATTGGCAATGGCAGATATTTTGCTTTTCGGGTGATTCTGTTATCCCCATTATATTTCCCATACTTTTTATGGACGAGGCAAACAGTTTCTGATATGAACAAAAATGAAGGACTTTGTATTTTTAAAGAAAAGGTAGAAATAACGCAGCTTCCATAAATAAAAGAATGTTTAATGCAGCTGAATTTTCTAGCGGTAACGGTAATGGTAAAGGAAAACATAAACTACGTACTTGATTATTTTTACTAAATATTCAGACGATATTCAGACAATATTTCCTATTAAGTTAAGCCTATAGATTTTGATAGGTAAAGTCGGATTGGCAGCCAAAATGTCGCAAATTTTGAGCGCGGACCAAAATAGCGCGGACCAAATTCTCGCAATATAAAACTACGCAAGATCAAAATCGCGCAGCTCTTAAATCGTATATCCCAATACTGTGCATCTCAATACCGCACCGCGCAAAACTAAAATCGCACGGAATATAATATCGCAAGAATAAAATCGCGCAAAATTTAAAAATGCACAACATTAGAACTTTAAATTAAAAATGCAAAATAAAACATTAAAAATTTGGAATCTGTACTTAAAGTATTTAGAAAAGACGTAAAATAACGACCCAATCCGACCCATCCCATAACAAACGGACACAATCTAGCCCAACCCAAAGATTCCTTTTTCCTTCATTTATTAGTGAAGAGGCAGTAAAATTAACATTTTGCAAAAATAACATACTAAAGGGCGCTATTCATCAACTATTAAAGGGAAGAAGACCAAATTTGGTAAGAAAGATAAGATGGTCGAGTAAACACAACAATATTGTTAAAAAAAATTTGGTTCAGATATGACGCGTGTCACCTATAACCACATTTTATTTTATCCAATTTCGTAAAAAAACAAAAATGACAAGGTGGCCATCAATTCTTGTTGACTTATCGTCGCTTACTATGAAAAAAAAAGTTTAATTGATGCATGACCTAGATTGACCTTGAAAATACCATGTACAAGTGAAAAACCAGCTTTTTGTTGTAATTTTTCCAATTTACCACTACGCAAAAACTTTAAGTGCCGGAAATGAAATTAACATCTTAGCCATAACTAAAAACTTCATTTTCAACTTCCCTACCATTTTTTTTTGATCTGGCTTCCAAGATGTTTATGTTATACCCCAGTTAAAATGACCTATATGCCTTTGGTTTTCATTAAGTTTAGGAACTTTCTACACGGATGCGAACAAAATACCCGGTAGTACATGAATGTGTGACTAAATAGCTGTAACCTCATACTTGAATTTTATTATGAATATTAATAAACAAGTATAGTCATGCCCTACTGGCATAGTTAGAATTTTTTGTGCTTTTTTGACCGCCATTTCGGAAAATAGCATCTAAAGCACCTGGTCCAGTATATGGTAATGTATATCTAACTTCTGCTACCTCTCTTATAGGTAATTTAAATGACTTTGTTGGCTAGACAAGTGAGTAGAACATAAATTTCACAGTTCCGAAACTTAATAAAAACGACATATAGGTCATTTTTACCGGCATATAGCGTAAACAACTTGGAGGCCAGATAAAAAAAAATGATAGTGAGGTTTAAAATGATGTGTTTAGTTATGGCTAAGATGTTAATTTTATCTCCGGAACTTAAATTTTTTTGCGTAGTAGTTAATTAAAAAAAACACTACAAAAACCCGGTTTTTTACTTGTAAATGGTTTTTTAAGGTCAATCAAGGTCATACATCACCTAAACTTTTTTTCGTAGTAAACGGCAATAAGTCAACAATGATTGATGGCCACCTTGTCATTTTTGTTTTTTTTACGAAATTGGATAAAATAAAATGTGGTTTGATATATCAGCCGCCATATTGAAACGCATCATAGCTGAACCAATTTTTTTTAACAATGTTACTGGACTCGACCTTCTTATTTTCCCTAATAAATTTGGTCCTGTTCGCTTTAATAGTTGATTAACAGCGCGAAGTTAGTGTGACAAAACTTCGAATTATTAAGATGTTTTGAAGAAAAAATGACAAAAATCTTGGTTTTTACGATTTTTAAGGTCATTTAGGATCGGATGACCTTAAAAGTTAATTTTGTGGAATCGTACTCTTCGTATTATATGGTATCGAGTATAATCATGGCCCGGTTGCGAAAGATTTATTTTTATGATATTTGGCCGCCATATTGAAAGATGACGTCATATCAACCTCTTCTACACGGATGCAAACAAAACACCCAGTAACACTTGATTGTGTGACTAAAGAGCTATCAATCCCACATAGTGACGAAACTTCTTCATTCAAAATCCCACGGGATAGAAATTATCGACATATGCCCCTACACTATATAGCTTTATATTTCGATCTTCTACCTTAATATTGCGCAATTTAGGGCTGCGCCGAGGGGTGGCTCGATAATGCACTTTGTTGTACACACCGGTGGCATTATGTCGAAAATGTTGACCGACCCACTCCTCGGGCTACGGTGTATTATACTGCTCGATTTTAGTCTTGCGCGATATTTACCCGATTGGGGTGCGCGATTTAAGAGCTGCGCGATTTTGATTTTGCGCGGTTTTAAATTGCGCGATTAATGGCCGCGCGATTTTGTTCCGCGCTCAAAATTTTGCGACATTTTGGCCCCAACCCTTAAGTCGGTATTTAACATTTGCTCTCAATAGGTTTGAGTTTTTTTATGCTGCCTTATTTGTCTAATGTCTATGGTTTTCGTCACTTGACTTGCTCTCTGTATTTTGATTTGCTAGCTCGTCTTCAGCTTGGCTAACAATTTACGTATATTTGCCAATCAATCAGAAATACTTTTCGGATCTCCAGTGGAATTTAAATTATCAACTAAAACATGCAGGTTAAGACACAATTACTATGTTTATACGCGTCTAAAACCGGTTTTATGTAAGGACGGTTTTAAATAAAATCGCTTTCTCCAAGGGTTTATACGTCCTTTATTAAATGTCATCAAATGTCAGTTTTAAAAGAAAAGTAAACAAATCAAGAAAGTTAACAACAGATTTTTTGATAAAACCAAGGTTAATTATTTCTTTAGCTTGAAAGCATGCCTTTTACCACCCGCGTTTAAGAGCGATAAATGGCACTTTAAGAGTTCACTTAACGCCCGCGGGCGTTACAGTAATTATTGTTGAAATTCGATAGTAATTTTGGTTTTTCTGTTTGGCTTGCATTTTTTTCGTTCAAGGGCTATTCTCAAAATAACTTGTCAAATTGTATCTCAGTTGCTAATCAAACTCTGTTTTTAAACAAAATATATTTTTTTTAAATGATGGTGTAAAGTACACATTTTCCACATTTTTTATATATTTTTTATTTTTCTATTTTCATATTTTAATGTTGTTAACAACACCTGAGATCTTAGGCTTTGTTAATAGACACTTAAAGTTAATTTTCGGTTTTATCAGCATTCGTATCCTTGTCTCTATCGAGTCGACCTATCGAGCAGGTGTACTTTTAAACTAATGGCGAATTCGAGACAGCTCCAGCTGATCAAATGCGTGAAAACATCGTTTCGTACGCAGGGATGGTCGTAACGTTACGACTCCCTTATCGTACCTAACGAGGTTTTCGTGCATTTGATCAGCTGGAGCTGTCACGCATTCGCCATGATTTTAAAAGTGCACCTGCTTGATTGGTCGACTCGATAGAGATAAGGATACGAATGCTGATAAAACTGAAAATTAACTTTAAGTCTATTTTTGGTTGTTGTTCTTTAAAGAAAAACCTAAAACATTTCATTTCCCAGCAAAGAAGTTATCATATTTTAATATGGATCTTTAAAAAACAAATAATTATTAGTGTCTTCACTTCATACTCCTAGTCTTGTTAACAGAAATTTATTAGGCATTTATTAATGAGTTACCGCTAATTCTTGACATATTGTCAGTGGGTGGCTTCCATTTTGGTCTGTTATTCTTGTGTAGCCAGAAAAGGAAGGTGTTTGTGCAGGTTTCTTCGAATTTTTGTTCAATTTTATGTTAGGAAAAGGCAAGTGCCTATATTCTCAGTTTTATTGCTTGATCATCATGAAAAATAATCAGTATTGTGGACTTAAAGCCTTTAGAGTAAATAAACAATGCAGGATAAAATATACATCATTGATTTTGTGGGTAAAAAACGAGCGGAACATCTAAACATTGCTGTTAATAAAACTCATCAGTTTTGTTAACATTGGCGTTAACAAAACTGAGGTAGTGCTAACAATTTATTTTTAAAAACTGCATTTTGCAAAATCCACACGTTCAACAAAGAAGTGTAACTTGTCTTCTTTATCAGATTCTGTCTCTTCAGTTTTTTCTCGAAAAAACAAAAAAAAAACTGAACTACATAGACATTTACTCCAGCTAAGCAGTTAACCTTATGCAAGGCAATAATATATGTTTAAAAATTATCTCTCATTCAAAATTTTGGAAAGATATTATGGTTAAGAAATGTTTTTTATTTGTATTACTTCGTTTAAAATAAATAAAAACTCGTTTACTCATTAGATTTGTGTTAGTAGCTTAAACTCTAATTCTTGTTAATTCTAATTCTTGTTAACAGCTGCCCAGTTTTGTTAATGACACATACCTATTTTTACACTTTTCTGAAAAAATAAAAAACATAAAACTTGACCAGCATTTTAATGTTAGACTGTAGATGCATTAACTTTAAAAAAACTTAAAAAATTTATATTTAAAAAACTCTGTTCTTTTCAAAAACAAAACCTTATTTTGCACGTTAATTTGAGAATAGCCCTCAAAATAAAGAGACTTTTAACCTAGATATGTTTTTTTTTGCAGCAATGAAAAGCAAACTTTTGTTTTATTCTTTCAATTTCTATTTCAAGAATAAAAATAAACAAATTATATAATTATAGTTTCTTGTTTCGTTTCGCCTTTTCGCTGAAGTATGCCAGCAAAGTGTTTTCTTTTAAGTTTAGGCATCCACTTTCAGCAATATTCTTCTCTGAACACCACAAAAAATAGTCCTTATATACCTTTTCGTTAAGTTTTCTGGATTTCGTGGGCAAAAGGTCCTTTTTTGCCTCTTCGGCGGCATTCAGGATTTCCCTAGGTAGACTTAGTTATAAGCCCTCTATACATTTGACAGTTGTTTTTTTACCAGAGGTGGGCAACTCATAAAGTCCTCTCTTTTCAGTTTTTTTCATATTTGCATGTAAAACCGATTTTATGAAATGGACTGATGTTTTTTTTCTCTTTTCTTAATTTCCCCAGACAGTTTTTGAATGATGATGACTTTTTTCGTTAGTAAAATATGTCAAGCTTTGACAAAGAAAAACAGTAAGGTTCACGGGAGATTTAAAAATAGAAAAAATATTATTGATCTATCTTTTTATTCCTGTTTTTCTTAAAATAGTAACATTATTATTTAAATTAATCTAGTTGTACTCTAAGTAAGTAGTAAAGTAAGTAATCTAACTTACCTCGCAAATTCGACTATTTTTATTAATTTTCAAGTTTGGCAAATGCATGATCTCTTTCCATTTTTCTTGCGTTTCTTTTTCCATTGAACAATGAAAAAATACAAGGTCGTAGGCGCGAGTATTTTTACAGTTTCTTATACCGCAACATTAGATTTCTAATGTTCAAGCCATGATGGTAATTTAAGGCTTAAAATATTTTAGCATAATTTAAGGAGTAACGTTTTTGATCAAGCAATTTTTTACTACGTTTTTCACATTTTTATGCCATAATATTGCTCACATTTTAAAGCATTATTTCCAAAGTTTCGATTTCTAGAATAAAACACTCAAATTTTTCAACTTTTCACTGTTTTTTAGGCGTTCCAAAAAAGTACTGCCAAAAAAACATTTTCTCTCTGTTAAAATGAAAAATATTTAGAGAGAGAGAGGGCAGAATTTTAGAGGTAGTAGAAGGTTGTTGAAGAGGGCTATAAAAAAGTATTTTAGAGAAAGATGGACACAATTTAAGGCAAATATTTACTAAAAATTTCTGTTAAGTCATCTGTCTGTCATCTTGAGTGGGGTCGTGCATATGATTTTTATTTTGCAATTTTTATTCAAAAAACAGCAAAAATTGTAATTTTTTAAAGTGTAAAGTGTGTAAAACATAAGGTGGTCTTAATTTCTTTCAATCAAAGTCCTTTACAGTCTTTAAATTTACAAAAAAACGTGTCCTACTAAAGTGCATTTTAGCACACCTGAAAATAATTTCACAGGTATTTAAGAACATTATTTTGCGGGTCATCATGGTTTGACCATAAACCGCATATAAATAATCAAATTAAAAATTTGATGTCTTATGTTTATTAATCAAAAATGTGACATTGACAAAATCATTTATTTCCAGTGGTTGTCAACACACAAATTACTAACATCTCCCTAACAACTGCCAAATCGATTTGCTAACCTCTGGTAAAACAATAACTGGCAAAAATCGTATACAGGGCTTCTAGACTTCGTGAACTCTGTTCCTCGATATCCATTGAAATCGCGAAAACAATGCAATTTATATGAAAATTTTGAAGAAACGTAGGTGCTGCTAGGAGCACTATTCAATGTTTTTGTCAGATTGCTTGATTAAAAAGTGACATGAATAGACTGAGCGCTCGCTTACTGACAGTGATTTTTGTGTTGTCAAAATATTAGAGAGCTTTAGACCAACATTTTTTTTATGGAATAATTCATGAAGTCTATGAAGCAATACACCGCATTCTTAATTCGCTTTAAAATAAAATTGATTTAGTTCTCAAAACGGTTTTAATGGTGTTTATACGACAAAATTTTCAAACCGTCTTTATATAAAAGGATTTTAAGAGACCCGTATAAACAAAGTAACTGTCACACTTAAACGGATTGATACACATAGTGTTAGAAACCGAATCCAACACTTTTGACCAATTTAATTGTTAAACATATTACTAAGGAAATGCGATGGCAACCGTAACCATGTATAAAAACTCAACTCAATGTCAAAGAACTTTGAAAATTAAAAAAGGTGAGAAAGTTTGGCCTACAAAAAGTACCAAAAGTCTGTACTACTATGTAAATAAAATTGTATATATTTTCGTCGAAAGTAAAGCTGTAGAAAAAACATCAAGTACCATTTTATTTCTCATCAAAACTCCGCCATGCCAAAAGGAAATTCAGGACTCTACAAATCGAAGGAAAATTAAACCCACAGTTGTCTTTTACACATAGAGCTCATCGTATTAACGAACGGCTGTCAATGGCGGTCATTCCCACTCTCGCATCATCAAACTTTACCGTACATTCACAAATCAAAATGCAGCCCGAACATAAATCATTCTGAAATTGTGAATGTGGGCTTATCTATTTTCCTTCTTTCGATCTTTTTTCCTCTTTTTGTATAAACCGCCCTTTTATTTACTCGATGATGCGTTTAACCTACACGGTTCCATAATTTAATGGCTATTGGAACACACAAGAGCGACGATATCGAACAATGTGGTATGCATTCAAGTAGTATCTATTCAATAGAGTGCCCACACTATGTACCTAGGGGCTGTCATTGAATTCGTAAACATTAAGAAAGACTGGGGAAATACCGGCCTCATAAGAAATTTATCGATGATCTCGAATGTTTTTTTTGTAAAAGGTTGCCTAAAGGTTTAAAAACTCTAGGAATAATACATAAACTTTTAAAAGTGATAATAGAAGGCAAAGTTGAACGCAGAAGACATCTGGGTCATAAAAGGCTATCATGGCTTAAAAATCTTAGACAATGGTATGGTGTTAGTACTACGACACTTTTCGAAAAGCAGTGAACAGAGTACAGATGGCGCTGACGATAGCCAACGTTCGAAGAGAGCATGGCACTTAAAGAAGAAGAAAATTTAGTTTTAAGTACCTACTTATTACTTTCAATTAAAGATCATATTAGTATAGTGGTAAAAATCACAAAATAAAAAAGTGGGTTGGGTTGGGGATTAAAAAATCTGAAACTTTTATTTTGTGGCTTACTACCTAAATGCTCTTCAATTATTAAAAGTCTAGTTAGAGAAAGCGCTATATATCGTAGTATAAGTGTGTAAGAGATAGAGAAAGCAGACATAAACTTTTCGAACAGTGATTGTGGAGCTTATTTTTTAATAAGGGCGTGTCTTCCATATGCACAAAAGACCAATACTTAAAATAGTAACTTTTTTTAAACTACATCGCTAGTGGTTTTTCGAAAACGGTTTGTTTGCCTCACCTTAGGTGATTGTGGCAGTTCGTTGGATAGGTTAATAAAGCGCCTTATTCTGGATTGGTTAGACCACCGAAAACTATAACACTAAAAATGTCCTTGAGGTTATTTAAAAATAAAATGAAAAAAACAAAAGCGTAAAACAAAACAAGGCAGCTTCTTCTGTCCATCACCGTATGATCAATAATCACCGATCTATGATTTGGTTCGTTTGGATCATTCATTTCTATGGTTTTGGTATAAACAGGTCCGCCATCTACAGAATTTCTACCACACCACAGGCGGGGCTAAACTTGAGAGTAAACTAGAGTTTCGAACTTCCATTGTCTTTATTTTTACTTTTTCACAACGTTTCGAGTGCTTATATATCTGCAATCGTCATCAGGTGAACACTAAAAAAAACTACGACTAGCTAATCTTATACAGGGTTCCTAAGCAAATCCTTAGGGGGCCAAGCAGCCGTGTATAAGACGCAGACAAACGTAAAAGCACATTAGGCAGAAAAGGATGGGCATGGGTCGATGTTGTCACTACATCTTACACGTAGTAAATCCATTCCGGGTTGTTGTTTTCTAATGTTTTCCATTTTCATACCTTTAGGACTGGAATAAAAATTGTTTTTGCTCTACTTTAATACCAAACTGATGAAAGATATCGTAAAAAAAATATTTTTCGGCTTTTCATTTTGTAACCATTGTCCTTACGCACTGTTTATATGAGATACTTGCAAATGCCTAACCTAAAGCGTTCATACACGGCCGGAGAAATCGACTGAGATATTTCCGTAGAAACTTTATCAAGCAAATAGGACGGGGGGGGGCCTTTGAAAGTCCAACCCGGGTTTTGCACTTTGATTCGAAATCAAAAAGGAGGAACAGTCAGATGTGGGGCCGTGCACAAATTACTTAACGGTGATTTTACCAATTTTTGACCCCCTCCCTATGTAATGTTTTGTAACGGTTTGGCACGCCACTCCCCTAATATTACGTAGCGATTTCAAGACCACTACCCCCCCCCCAAAAAAAAAACTTTTCAGTTATTTTCATTCCAAATTTTCTTAGTTTCACACAAATGCAAATGCTGTCGAAAACTCCCTCCCCCCTACGTAACGTTTTGTAACCCCCCCTCTCCCCTATGACCATTACGTAATTTGTGCACGGCCCCTGTAGTCCCAGTGGAGGAGGGTGAGAAAATTGATATTTTTTTCTTAAAAATTATACTCTTTAGACCTATTTCTTTGCGTTCCCGAAATTACGCAATTTTTGAAAAAAATTGTAAGCGGCGCCATTTTTATTTCATGCTTTGTTTTTCTAACATTTTTGCGTTCGGCTAATTTAATTGAAAAATTTTTTCCTGCGGCGCCCTTTATCTTCTCACTCGAAACCAAGATCCCCGTTTTAGAAAAACTAATCCCGTCTCTGTTTCTAAATTTTTTCGAATAAAAGTAGAGTATGACTATGCGGGAAATAATTTTTTTCTACGGTATGACGAAAATTTTGAGAAAGTTGAAGAAAAAAATAAAAAAAAACGTTTTTTTCAAAGAAACAGAGCAAAATAAAACTTTTCACCCCTTTTTGGGTGTTACAAATATTGGCAGCTCCTTATTTTTCGCTTTTACCCTCCCGCTAGTTTTGAAGAATTGGTTCGCTACATGTTTCGAGATCATGTCATAAAACACCTCGAAAATATCAAATGTAGTGTAGGGCCAGCTTTATTTAAAATCAATAATATCGCAAGCAAAAAGCTCTGCAGGAAAAACAGCGCCGTTTATTGATTTCTTTGGCTGCTAGTGCTAGCTGCATGGTTTGCCCGTTTCCGGATAGATGTCACTAGTAGAACAGAATGGAAAGAAATTTAATTAAAAGCGAAGATATTTCTTTCTAATGTTAACAACCTCACAAGTTTATCGCTCAGTATCGTAAATAATGGACCCTGCCGACTCCTTCAAGCAAAAAAAAGCTGTGGTTTGGACCTGAAAACATCTAATTTTTTCCTCGATCATCTCATGGTGTGGCCGCCATCTAGCGGAATTTGCAGACATCTTGTCAACGGTTATTATTGCAACTATGATTTATGCTCACAATGAAAGAGTGGCGACAATTTTTTCTCATGAAAGCAGTCCGGAGATAATAACAAACTGGCACCATTGCTCAATATACCTGTTTCTTTTGTGCGCGCAGAACTTTCTATGTCATTTCTGTTTGATTTATTGAAATCCTCTCCCTAAGGAAAATCTTAGGAACCCTGTATACTAGCATGTGTTCAGTGAACCGTAAAATTACTGGTTGGCTCCGCCCTTTCACAGTTGAAATCTTTTACCTCCGAAAAGTGTGGGTTTCCAAATATCCTTGATCGTGACGCTTGTTTGAGCAAATACATTCTGGTCCCTTAGGATGAATGTTGTTTCTTTGAATTTTCGCTTGAATAGGTTTTCTTCCCTGGCGACCATCTTTGCCTTTTTCCATTCCATATGATGTTGATTTTCCCAGCAATATTGAGCAATTTTCGATCCAGTTTTGTCCCCTTGTCGAGTTTTGAGTTTGTGTACGGTAAGTCGAACTTCCATAGATATCCCCACACTCGCATGGTACCTGGTAGATGCAGTTCTTGGTGTTGTGGTGTTGTGGTTTAGTTTTTGTCAATTGACTTCTTATTGTTGTGGTCGTTTTGAAGACAGTCCAAAAACTTAATGCACTTGTGTGCCATAAGAGTCACAATGCTATCTCGCGTTGATGTCGCTCAAATTTCGTAGGAGGTTAATTGCAAGAACAGAAGATTTTAAGGAAAAAGTCGAGCGTCCTCAATTATTCTTTTATAAGTGGCAGTGCAATATCGGATAGGTACTCTATCGGAAAATAGGAAATTATCGTGCTGCGGCCTCTGTCAGGTGCATGTCAATCTTGTCGTACACTATGTTGACACAGAGTGAATTATTAAATTGATTATCACTCGGCTTCGGCCTTTTCAATTATTGTTTCCGCTCCCAATTAAATTCTGTAATTGAATTTTGGAATGCTTTATCAGAATGAAGGGAAAAACTGGCTCATCAACGATTCGTTATGCATGGGAAGCAGGCGTATATCGATCTAATTCGATCGGTTTACAAAGTTCGTTTATTCTGCGAATGGAGGTGAGGTACCTACATTTAAATTTTTAAGACCTGCTTGCTAAACGCCCCGACGCCAATTAAAGAAGTCCAAACTAAACTTAGCAAGTCCCAACAATTCATTTTTGCGACTTCTTAAAGTGTATATTTATGCTGGGTGCACTCTGCGTTTGTGTAAAACTGGAAATTTAATTGATAGAAAAAGTCAGAGTCAAAAAATTATAGTAGGTATTCTTGTTTTCATGCGCGCACCCAAGGGAGGCTCTGGGGACTTAAACCTCTGCCCCAAGCCCACTGAAAAAATATTTACAGCTTAGGTAGACTCAGTCAGTCATAATAATTGAAATCTTAAATAATAATAGAAAGGAATCATTAATCTAATCTGATCAAAGTATTCCCATCTATAACATTCTAGATAGATTAGACAGACCAAAAGGCTGGTAATAACTACAGAAAGTTCTTTGTAATTTTTAGATAGCTTAATTACCAACCTAAAAGATACATTTTTAAAACACAGAAATATCTTACAAGGCTTTGAAAGCTTATTTCCTTCGCCATCAGTACCGTTTGATACACAAAAACTACAGCAATGAAACGATTTTGAAAGCTGAATTTGAACTTGGAAATAAAAAATTAAAATCACAAATATAAAACAAGATATTTTACAAAGTTATATCGATTGTAATATTGAACTATTTCCAAATGTCCAAAACGGAAAGATCTTCTTCAAATCTAAAACATCTAAAAAATTAAGAAACACTATTGAAAAAACCCGGCTTAATAGTTTGGCTGCGCTCTTCACCAATCAATTCATTGACTTCTATCGAATAAGTACTGGATGAGGTGGAAAAAGAGGTGCGCTGAATTGTATTAGAATAGGTTTTCATTTTTTGTATTAATTGGTTGTATTAGTTTTCGTATAATTTTAAAATGAATTCAATTCAAGCCCCCTTTAAAACATTTTTCTGAGTCCGCCACTGTTATTATGTTTCATGGCATCGTCAGGTAATACTTAAACAAAAAATACCCAAAAGAAGACAGTTTTGTCTGTTTTTTTATTGAACTGAACACAAAAAACGAAACCAGGCTTTAATTTTGTGTTTATATATGGCAGGTTCTGTGCTTTGCTGACATTAGGGGCTCCTTTACTGCCGGAAATAAATAAGAAATAAAATGAAGACAAAAAGACACAATAGTCAGTTTCAATAAATGTATTCAATTGGGGTTAGGATAACGAAATTAATTAAAGCATTGTATGATTAAGCCCCTCTTTCTCGCTTTTGATTAAGTTATAACTTAGACTTAAGTGCTTGCTGTCTCTTTTTAAAAACCAAAGTGAGAAAAAGACAGATTGTAAGATAAGTGACACTTAAAAGGTAAGAAATTGGTCCTAAGCCTTGGATTAAAGTCAGCAAAGAATAAAAATTAAATAGGATATGAGAACGCTTTCGCCATATTTAAACTGGGTACATTAAAGTTTAAATATAGGTAAACTGCGACATATATAGCGACAAGCGTAGTTTTGTATAGGTTAACTCTAAAAAAAAGATTCTCATGTACGCATTTTTTGTGACACCAACTGTATACATACATAAAAATTTGCGCAAATATGGGCTGTATATTAAATAAATCTACTTAGTAAAACACTGACTAACTGACTGACAGAACAACGCACAACCAAAGAGGGATAAGTAAAAAATAAAAGTTTGTATGAAAGATTTTAGAAGTTAGAGATATCAGGCATCCGGCTGGTAAAAAATAAATAGACAAGTACAGAAACAGACTATTTGTGAGTCCCCAGATTAGAAAACCTTTCGGACATGCACAATTCGAAGGCGGGCGTAGCCCACTTTTTCAATAAACTCCCACCTTCCCTTGCCAACAACGCGCACCCCCTATTATTATCAAGTTACAATAAACACGGGGTGTTACCTAAAAGAGATAATCTTTCGCGTTACATAGGTTTATTAAAATTCAGCAGAATTTATTCAAAATCACGAGCATGCTAAGCCATTAATTAAAACTCGCGTGACGTAACAACTTACCTTACGCAGTGGCATGGAAATAAAGTCAGTGTCCCGAACTTGACATGCTATAAGGTTATTAGGTATATGACCTAATTTGGTACGTTGAGTATGAAACTAAATTAGTAACATTGAAAAATAAACAGCATTTGCGTGAAAAATTTAAGGTGGGATTAAATAGAAATAATTATATTGAAAATAAATCATTGATAAATGATGTGCATCAGGTTGATAAAGTTGACAGAAGGTGTTGTTGATAGTAATTGATCATGCTCCATTCTTTAAACTTGGATTAAGACGGTAGTCTTCGCGGGCAGTTCCTTGTCGTACTCATGGAAAATTTTGTGCAAGGGTATATTTAGTTGTACATTTTTCTATCCAAGCGGAAATTGTTCAAATATTTTAGTCTCGTTTTAAAGACAAAGCTTGAATTTAGGGTTCTCTAGTAATACCTTTGCAATTTTTGTCTAGTCTTGCAGAAATAAGCAGACAAAATACGTCATATTTGGATCAATATTTCGCAAAACATCTGATATAATGATAATTACCTATCTGGCCATTAAATATGAAATACCTGGATATTTTCTACCAATAGCTTGGAATGCAGCTAGGGTATACCAAATACTGGTGCCTTCTTTGCAAATGGGAAAGTCGAGCACGATCGGATCACTTTAAAACGAAAATTTAGCCAACAGTCTTTTGAGCTAAATGTAACCAGCGCGCAATTAGTTTCCCCAGAAAAGATTTTACTAACGCCGCTCCATATAACATTAGGACTTATAAAAAAAATTTGCGAAGGCCATGGACAAAGAAGGCCATTCTTTTTGCTATAATGTGCAAGAAAAACTCTAGATTGAACTTTTTTTATTTTAAACTAGCGATCGACCCATGGTATTGTCCGCGATATCCAAAAATAATGACATATGACAGCTGTTATAATAATATAAGTATAGTATATGTAACCTATGTCCCAATCTCGGTTACATGCACACTATCTTCTTACCAAATTTCATCCAAATACACACATACACCCACATAATCTTTCGCATTTAAAATATTAGTAGCAAGTAGGATTAAAAATAAAACACAAACATACAATGTTTACGCGTTAAGTAAGCCCCAAAATAATGGTTTTAAAGGTATCAAGCAACAACAATATTGATTTTTGTGTGAAATTCAACAATTTTTAACAAAATGCAAAATTTTTAAAAAAAGTCATGGTGATTTTAATCCGAAGTAACATGGGATTGACAAAATAGCCCTTAGAGTTAACATTTCACCCAACCCAATAACATTTTTTCTAGAAAATATGTTAGGCTATGTTAGGCTGCTAAAGAATTTTTGCCCAATATTTCTACAGAAACACTACACCTGAAATATTTGTTAAAAATCAAGAAATAGTGATATTTTGAAGATTGCATGTTTTCGTCTTGAATTTTTACCATAAGAATATGGTTGTCAGCAATTAGAAAAACCTGGAAATGTCAGAGAATTTAAAAATTGAAAATTTATTTAATTTCTGAGATATTCACTTTGGACTTGAATTCAAGAAACTAACTATTACCCTAATATTACTATTACTATAACTATTATGGACCTTGGGGTGATGAGGCTAAGATACTGATCTTAGACATAGCCTCCAAAATATCTATCTGACCATTCTTATGGCTTCATAACCCAGAGTATCGCGATCCAGAGGGGTAATGCGGCTTCGGTGATGGGCACCATCCGGGAGGAGGCAGGGATGGAGGAAAGTTTCTGCGTTTATATTTGTGTGCGTGTAAGGGTGAGTTTGTATATATTAATTGTTTTATATTTTAATTTTTTTAAATTTATTGTTGTCATTTTTCTGATCTAAAATAAAGTAAAAGAGTACCCTAAAAAAAACTATTACCCAAGACTTTGCGTGTTTAAAATTTTAGTTTTTCGATCCCTCCACTTTACACCCCTCAAACCCTTCCATCCAACTGAATACCCACTTTCTTTGCGTTTTTCTGTTTTTGCTTTAAAAGATTCTAACCTTGCTCTCGTGAACCGATTTTGATAAAGTAAAGCCTGCCCAGTACTCCAAAGAATTCTCTCTTGAAACTCCTATCAAAGTTGAGTAGTTTATGCGGGATTCTATACCAAACAAACAGACAAAAACCCTAAAAATTGGATTTTTTTTCTTTAGAAGCCGTTGTTATGTATATGTATTGGAGTTGGGGCTTTTTTTAAACTGTATTGGTAAGTTTTCCATATTTTTAAATAAATAACTTTTTGTAACTAAATAACAGTTTCTTCTTCTTTTTACATACTGAAAGAATTGTTATTAATAAAATTAAATATTAAATCTTTTATAAATTTGAGATTGCTAACAGTTAGGAAGTTTATAAAATAAGCTGGAAATACATGGTCTTGTTGTTGACTGCCCAAATCCAGTGTATACTTGTGATCAAGAATACATTTTTAACTCAAGGTGTACCAAACATAGGCAATAAAATGGTATCATAAACACTTTTGTAGCAAAAAAACTCTAAACATTACCGAAAACTGATGTGAGACACCCTATGGAAAAAAAAAATTTCAAAATCGAAATATTGCGTACCAAAACCAATTAGTTTATTATTAATTTCTTAATCTTTAAGATACTAATATTAATTAATTATATTTAATAGACATTGTGAGGCTCAAATTTTTTTAATTTGAAATCTAGAAAAATTTTTTTTTTGAAATGCTTCGTAGAAGGCTTTCTGAATTGAATGACAAAAAAAATTGCGGAAATGCACCGTTTTCGAGAAAAATGGAAACTTTGTGTAGAAATGTATTACAGTAAAAAATAAAAACGGTTTTAGTTTCTACTTGATTTTCTCAATGGAAATATTGAAATGAAAATGTGCGAAAATGCATTATTTTTGAGAAAAACTGAAAAAAAGACAATTTTTTATAAAAATCTTTTTTTTAAAAAATTATTACGATTTTGGAATTTGAACATTCTCCTGAATATAACTATATCATTGAAAATGTGCGGAAATGTCCCGTTTTTGAACTTGTAGAAATGTGATATCAAGAAAATTGAAAGGGCTCTAGATTTCATTTCTTCTCCTCAATGCAAATATGGAAATGAAAATCTGCGAAATGCATTGTTTTTGAGAAAAACTGAAAAAAGGCCACTTTTTTTAGAAATGTGATAGTACGTTCAGGGGGTCCTATAGAAGACTGTATTTTTTTTTCAATATCACATTTCATGTAAACGAAAGTTGAGCCCATTGTGTAATAAAACTTCTAGATCTTTTTTTGCGTAGAAAATATTCCAGGAAATAATGCGAAACAACCAAACCAATTTTGGTTGTTAACAGACTCTACATAACTTTCTTTATTTTTGTTGTATTATAAAGTAAACCTAAGAGTGCCATAATGACTCATGCTATTTTACGTCATAGGACTATAAACTATTTAATTTTATTCGGGTCAATTCTAACAACATCAACTGAATTACTTTTTTATTTTACCTACTATTATGATAAAGCCAAAAAAAAATAGGTTTTTCAGGAAAAATGAGAATTTTCAGGAAATATATATTTTTTAAAATATTAATAGAAAGGGGTCTGAGACAGCATAGAGTATTTAATTTTTAACAAGGGAGTCATCTAGCGACAGCGTGAGCTACGATAGTTAAATTTTAATTGTTATGTTTTTAGAAAGCATGCCAACCCAGACCAACTTCCACTAAAGTCAGTTTGCGTGTGAATTGGAAAGCGTGGTAGTACTGGTGGTTTATGGCACTTTAAAAAAATGTGCTTGACTATCTTGACATTTTAGGGGGGGGGGCATCAAGGCCCCTCTGCGCACGCCTGTGTTTAGGGTGGTGTGCAGAACCCTTGAACAAGAATGAGCTTAGGCACAATATTTGGCTTTTGGACATGGGGTTCTACTACATTATATATGGGAAACTGCCTTTAGCCACCATTTTAGTACTGAGGAGGGAAAGTGTACATCTCAGCAAAAAATGGCCAAGGTGGTTATTCAAATGTTATACCGCGAAACGCTTGTTCAGTGTCGCGTGACCATTGATTCTTTGTGTGAACCATCGCTTCCCAGCAAACATTACCCAACCAAAACTCGGTTTTATAAAATTAACTTTTTTAATGACGCGCAGCGTGGTGTCAGGATGTTTGTTTTTATTTTACAAATTATTTACTCCGTCGCATGTAAACAATGCATTCCCGGTAACTAAAATATTCTTGCAAAAATCTGGGTTAATTACGTATTGTCAATTAAGCCACTGGCAAAATTCTACACGCTGTGGATGATTCTCGGGCTGAAATCTAGACATATTGAACATGAAGCTTGTCTAAACTTTACTTTGACTACGTCGCTGTTCTCTTGCAAAATCATGGAATGCTAGCAGCTGGATTTTTTTGCGTAAATTACTTTATTCTCTTGTTCTTTGTACAGGGTAATTTACTATATTTTGAACCCCTGCCTTTATTATTGGTGATAGAAAAAAAGTTTAAATAGAAAAGTTTTATAGTTTTTTAAGGGCCTTCTAATCCATATGACAGATGTTGTTAAATGTGATTACATATGTCAAAATTTGACGTCAAATTTCTTATATTAAATGGAGCACCCTCTATATTTTTTAAACTTCGATAGATCGTTTCTTCCTGATTCTAAAAATATAGCATATGTTACTTTACTTTTGTCTTGAACGTTTATTGAAAAAATTTAGGAAAAATATGTTAGGTGGTTCTTTGTTCAACACATTGCTCTTATGGCAACGGTTTTCTAAATTTGTTCAATAACCGTTTAAGACAAAAGTAACATGGTATAGTTTTAGAATCGGGAAGAAAACATCTATCGAAGTTTTAAAAAATATACAGGGTGTTTCGTTTATTATAAGAAAGTTGATGTAAAATTTTGATATATAAAATGACATTTGACAATATCTGTCATGTGGGTTAGAAGGCTTTTAAAAACTATAAAAACTTTTTTTCTATCGTCAATGATAGTGACGCTAACCAGGGGTTCAAAATATGGTGAATCACCCTGTACAAGGTGGTCCAAATTCGAGGAAATTGGGGGGTTTTGAATATTTCTAAGCGAGAACCTATCATACATAATATAAGCGATTTTTGTAAGAAACGAATAACTGTGAACCTCATGTCAATTGCTACTTTTAAACGCTTGTAAAGCAGGTTTTGTAAAAGAACGGTTTTAAATAAAATCGTTTTCTCCGAAGACTTATATGTCATTCATTAAATGTCAGTTTAAAATAAAACAAATTAAACAACCAAGTTAACAACAGATTTTTCGGTAAAATCAGAGTTAAGTCAGCGCCAACTAGAGGATAAATTTTTCTCTTGTACTAGCCTGGGCCAACACGGTTCTCAACTAAAAAGCCATTTTCTTCTTAAAGGATTTTCGATTTAAGAAGTGGTCCTGGTTCTGGTTGACATTATTTTGACATCAATTTTGACAGCGGTTCTAAAATAATGAGGTCATTTAAAATATTATGAAGATATCTTTGATTTTACCCAAAAAAAAATATCTATAATTTTTCAAAATTTTAGGGGTTATGTTTACAACCAAAGGGCCGAACCAACCTCCCAGGCTGGTTCTAAAATTTCATAACCGGGTTGCAACCGTGACGTCATTGTTTTAAAATGAAAGGACCGGTTGCGGTTCTGGTTCAACCAGAACCAGGACCAATTGTAAAACGAAAATCCTTTTAGTATCCTTTGGTCTATGATCGGTGCCATATTGACACCAAACTGACAGAAAATCCATGTTTTACTAGGCACAGTAGGCTAAAGGGCACTGAGGCGGTAGGAGTTACCTGGCTTTTTAGTTGAGAACGGTGTTGCTTGGGCACTCCCGTCAAACATTGCCAGTGTCAGTTCAATGTTTTCGTTTGGATTTTTTACTTAAAAATTCGTTTTTTCGGTCGGTTATCAGTCACCGAAAAGTTGGCTAAATAGCCATAAAAAGAAAAAAAGAAAGCCTGGAATAAAAAAAAATACATTTATTTTGCCCCATAAGAGGGCGGCGGTGATAAGGTAGGAATTTACATGTATACTTAAATTAACCACATTATTTTTGTCACTTTAAAATATCACGAGTTGGATTTAAGCCTTGTTCTCACTATGGATTTTCTCCATGCATCTTAAGAAGTTGTATGCATTTTCGGTGTTCACACCAAGTATTTTTCTTAAAACAGATGCACGGACTTAAAATGCATGGAAGAGAACTTGTCGGTCTTGTACGTACACATAAAACACTGCACAAGCACTTTTGGAAAGGAACGAGGTAAAAACCAAATCGAAAAGTTCTTAAAATTGCCGAAAAAACGAATTTTTAAATAAAAAATCCAAACGAAAACATTGAACTGACACTGGCATTGTTTAGATTTCGATTTTGACATCGATCAGCTGTGAAGAGTGGATTCACTGTCAAACGGAAGTGCCCAGGCTAGTACAAGAGAAAAATTTATCCTCTAGGTGGCGCTGGTTAAGTACTTCCTTAGATTGAAACCAATGCGCTCAAGCGTTTTTAAAGTGTTTATACCGACTTTAATATCGGTTTAAAATAAAATCAATTTAGTGCTTAAAACGGTTTTGGTGGTATTTGTACGACAAAATTTTCAATCCATCCTCATATATAAGCGCCTTAAGGGGCCCGTATAAAGAAAGTAAGTATATAAACCCGTTATTGAGCTAGGGGGATGTTTTTTAAAGATCTGCGTTTTGCACGTATTTATCAATGAAAATTTATTTTTGGTGTAAATCGCTTTTAATAGATAATTTAAATTAGAATTTGCTTTTAAAATTGGATTTTATCTGTAACGTTTGGTTTTTGAGATATAGCACTAAGTTGGTATTTTTTTATGAAATTAACTACTTTTTAATTGATTTTTGAAATCAGCGTGAAATTTCATTTAAAACGATGTATCGCAGTTATAATGTTATTTTTAATATATTTTTTATGCTTATTATTATTTTTATTTTCTTGATCATCACTATAAAAAATACAAAAATAAAAAAAATCGAGTAAAAAATAGGTCATTTAGTAAGAAAAATACCAACTTAGCATTATATGTACAAAAATAAACGGTACTAGATAACATCCAATTTAACAAATTAGTTCTACTTTATATTATCTACAGAAATTTAATGTACATCGAAAATAAATTTTCAATAATAAAAAAGTTAGGGGTCAAATTCTAAAATGCATATTTTTCAAAAACGAGTTGGCCTACTGAAATTCGATTTTTACTATTATTAATTTCTTAAAAATCGATCTCATAACATGCATATTAGTTTTTCACTCCCAAATACCCAAGACCTCCCAATCCCGTTGAATTTGAACTACCCTGTAGATTGTAGGTCTATGGGGGCATGAGGGACGCGAAAAGGGACCGTTCCACCGAAAGGTAAATCTTAGCCTATATGGAAGGTCTTTCCAAAACTTAAAGTGTTAAATAAACAAAAATTTAATTGTCTTAATTTATAAAATATTAATTTATTTAAGTGTATAGGAAGGAGTGAAACCAGAGTTAAATAATGTGCTAAAATTTAGGAAAATATTTAAGGCTACAATATAAAGTTTGGCTATTTAGAGGAACCTGTCTACTCTGTATTAGAATAATTATGATAATAATTATATTAAATATCACGTTAAACACAAAATGGATGTGTTTAAGGGTTTTTCCAAAATTGTACTTTAAATACCTACATTAGTCTCTCTGTTACTTTTGGTGTGAAACACGCTATATATATGACACGATCATCATAACACCCATTTAAATGGTATTAGGCTAACTGACGTTTGGCAAATTAGTATCCATAAATCTCTGAAGTGGCATTTTGTACTGGACGACATCACGCAACGCTGGATTTTGGTAAACTAACTAAGCCGAAAAGACCATGACAGATTATTGAAAGCGTAGAACCTAACCTTTATTTAAAGGAGGGGTTATCGTATATGCATAAAATAGTCTTCATATTTTACAGTTTTTCTAGAAGAAAAGAAGCCAGAAAAACTTAGGCAAATTAGTATTCACAAATCTCTGAAGAAGCATTTTGTACTAAACGACATCGGGCATTCAGAATGGAAGATATAGCCTTAATTCAAGGGAGGAGAGGAAAACGAGAAGAGTCGCTTTTTGGGTTAGATTTGGTAGTCGTTTATGTAATCATCTATTTATTTATTTATTTATTTATTTGTTTATTTGGAATACTAATAGATAACAATATCCAAAAAAAGTATTCACTAATAGCTACCTGTAGAAGTAAGTTTCGACAATAGATTAAGCCTATACCAAAGATTGGTTAACAATAACTTTGCAACACTACCTAAAAACTAACTTAATTTTGTTTTTAAAAGCATTAAGACTTAGGTTAAAAATATCAATATTATTACAATACAACAGCAATACAACCATTCTGACTAGAGGTGAGTTCTGACCAGAGTTTGTATTCCTGAATGGGATAAAAAATGTTGGTGACGCAGTTGTCTGAGAGAGACATAGAAAGCAATTTGGGACAAAATCTGTGGACAATCAATATGTTCGTGAATAATTTTATAAAAGAAAACGAAGTCTGCAATGGATCTTCTGTCCTGAAGGGACATTATATTATTTTCTCTTCGAAAAGTCGAGTAATCACCATTTATATTATGATGTCTCTTGTAGGATAGATATTTAAGATACTTGTTTTGTATTCCTTCTAAACGATCAACATATACCTGGTATTGTGGGTTTCAGACAGAAGAGCCAAAGCTGAATTTGCTCAGAACATACGAGTTGAACAATGTTGACAGAGCCCTATCTGAAACTATCCAAAACTTACGTCCTTTATTTACAGTTTTTTTTTGCCGGCCGCCGTAGCGCAGTAGGCAGCGTATCTGCCTACCGCACGGAAATTCCCGGGTTCGAATCCTGGCTAGGTGCATGGATATTTTGTGTTTGTCTTTAACTTCGCAAAAGAGATCCGGTAATGGATGGAAAGTCCCAGTATAAAAAAAAACTTAAGGAACAGTTTTTGTAGAAGGAAAGAAGCCAAAAAATGTTGTCAAATTAGTATCCATAAATTTTTGAGGTAACAGTTTGTACTAGATAGTATCACGCAACATTATTACACAGATTATTAAGAGCTGATGATCTAAGCTTAATTCAAAAGAGGAGAGAAAAAAGAGAAAAATCGCATTTTGGGTTAGGTTTAGTTGTCTCTGATATAAGTCTCTTTAATGTCAAATCCATAATTCACAGTTATTGTGGAAGAAAAGAAGCAAACAAAATTGTGACAAATTAGTATCCATAAATCTCTAAAGGGGTATTTTGTACTAAACGACATCAGCACGCGACGCTGGAATTTGGTAAACTAGCAAAGCCTCAAAAAGCATGACGGATTATTAAGAGCGAAGGACTTAACCTTTATTTAAAGGAGAGATTTTGATATATAGTCAAACAAATTTTGGCAAAATTAAAGTGACATTTTGTACTGTGTGATATTACGCGACACGGGATTTTGGTAAAGTTATGGGTGGTATCGTAAATATATCCCAAACTTACATCCATAATTTACAGTTTTTGTAGATAAAAAGAAGTCACGAAAATTGTGGCCAATTAATATCCATAAATCTCTGAAGTGGCATTTTGTACTGGAGGACATTAAGCAACGCTGGATTTTGGTATAAACTAACAAAGCTTGAATGACCATGAAAGATTATGAAAAGTTTTTCAAACCGTTATCGCATATGCATAGAGTAGTCTTTTTGTATACTAATATTTATTTCCAAAATTACATCCTTTATTCTCCGTTTCTGTAAAAGAAATGAAGCAAGCAAGATTTTGGAAAATTGGTATTCATAAATCTCTGAAGAAGTATTTTGTACTAAACAACATCAAGCCAAGTTATTGTGGAAGAAAAGAGGCCAACAAAATTTTGAGTGGCATTTTGTACTTCTCTTTTATCCAAAACTTTACATCCAAATAATTTGCAGTTTTTATATAAGTAAAGAAGCCATAAATAATTTGGCAATTTAGTATCCATAAATTTCTCAAGCGGCATTTTGTAGTGAACTACATAACATTTGACTAACAAAGCCTCAAAGACTATAACAGAATATTAAAAACAATAGATCAAGAACAAACAAACTATAAAAAAATAGAATTCTCGACGACGGGCCTTTAATCCACATAAAACCCTCCAAGCGGTTAAATGTTATTGAAATTTCAGATAAGACGTCTTTTCGCGACCTATGATTTCGAAAGCACATTTTGAAAACTTACGTCACCGTTTTAACCGCAACGTCACCGTTTCGAACCATCGCCACTGATCGCCAAAATGGCAATTATTGAATGAAATTAATCAGCTGTGTGTGTGTGGCTTCTCTTTTTTTTGGTTTTGGAAGTTTTTTTTGTGATTTTTTTAAATGGATGTCCTAGATCCACAATTGAGCCTTTTTTTTTGTCTCCGCAAGATAACCTTAGCCCATTTTCATTATTACGAAAAATTGACAAGTACCGCCATATTGAACCGTGTTCGAAACGGCGGCCGAGGCGCTTTCGAAAACCTTTGAAATTTTTTGAACCGCGACGTCACCGCCAAAATATCATTTTACGCATGTTTTCAAAGCTGTTTCGAAATCATCGGTCGCGAAAAGACGTCTATAGAAACTGAAACGATCCGTTATTTATTTTGTTTTTATTTGTAAAATATCTTTCAGGCAAGACAAATGTATGGCAAAAAATATTCCAGTTTGGTTTTCTGGAATACTTACAGAAATTTTAATTATATTGTTTGATTACTTTTAAATTTGATTTCTCTTTTTAACATTTTAAATTATTTTGAAAAGAGAATGTTTTAAAATTCACTTGCATTTGGTAAAAATTCGAAAAATTTAAAGAAAATGGAAGTAGAAATGGAAGTAGTGCATAAAATATTTCTGCATATTTTTTTAAAAATTTTTTCAGTAGCCAATCTTAAAAACAAAGCACCTGAAAAAAGCCAATCCCGTAGAGGGAGGGAGTTTTAATGTTACGCACGAATGCTTCTCATTGGAACAATTGATTAAATTTAAAATAAATTTTCATTAGGAAATATTTTATGCACGTTTTGGTAGAAAATTTCCTGAGTTTATGAAGTCTAAGAAAGTTTTACTAAATCGAAATTAAGAAGCATTTGCTGTGATAAAAATTAAATTACCTGAAAATGGCATATTCCTGGGATATTTCCAGATGCTATTTCCAGATGCTATTTCCAAAATCAATGCAATTTTAAAAATTTACCTGTAAAATTTCTAGTTAAATTTGTACAAGGGATATTTTCTGTTAAATTATTTACCTACTCGCGTGCGGTAAAGCGCACTTTACAACATTCTTTTGGATGTGGCAGATTGGTCGCGATTCTTCAAAAACCGTCAGAAAATCTCGCCCTTACAAAAAATCTGACGATTTTTAAATACAAGTTTACACTTAATGCTTTTTTGTCAGGACTATTTGCTAATATTCCTTAAAATTTAGTTTCTTAATACTGTTCTAGTAAATAAACATTATGTCAGTTTTAATTTTTGTAGGCTGTTTTTCTGAAAACCCTGTTTTTTATTTAAAAATTTATGTTATTAAGCTTAATTTTATGTGTAAACAAACCTTTCTTTTCTTTCCAGAATTCTGACGGGGACGGAGATTTTCTGTCGTTTCTGACGAATCGCGACCATTGTTTTTTTTACCGGATACTGTGCGTTTATTTCATAAAAATAAAATAGAGATATTTATATTTATTTTTTGGGAATCTTTAATGCTTATAGATAAAATCTTGTAGCTAACACATACGTTATAGTAATTTACGTTACATGGCCAGGAAATGCTCTATTAAAGTACAAGTCTAGATGTTTACGGAAAAGGCGACGAAGGAGTTCGAGATTTCTAGACGAGTACTTTAATGACATTTCACGGCCGTGTATATTGTACAACGTTTTATTTCATAATGTAAGTGGGAAATCCATTATTTTATTCTATTTTTTTTTTAGTTACTTTACCGGACTGGTGATGTAATGCATCATTTCCCGTACTTAAACCGATAACGGAGTATATTACAAGTCAGTATGAAATAAAGTGTCTTTACCGCCCTTTCCGGCTTGACCGAACTCGCTTCGCTTTGTTCGATGTGCCGTCGCTTGCGGTAAAGTATTACTTTCCGCACTTTTTAGGTAAATAACTCTTAAAATTTACCGATTCATTGTCAAAAATAACATTTTGCAAAAGTGTAAAAATATGGGGTGGAGACTGGGGATCATTGCTTGTATAGCTATAGGGGAAGCCGGGGCAATATGGGGTATCTAACTTTATAAACCAGATTTTATTATAAAGAAAAATAATTTGTCTTGAACATTTTGAATTTAGATAACTGTATACACTATGTTTAGACTTTAACTTACTAAATAAGCAATTTTATACTGTTACCCAATTATTTTATCATTTATTGTACATTAAATGTTTTCCCATTTTGCCCCGTACACGGGGCAAAATGGAGAATATATACGGGGTAAAATGGGATACTTCATGTAAACGCAGTATTGCAGCTAAACTAATTTTATTTATTAAAACAACTAGCTTTTAAGACTTGAGGAAAATAAATGTATATTTAGTATAAACAAATTTAACATAAAAACGTATTCTTACTTTTAGTACAGAAATAATTAACATAAAAATATATTGTTATGTTTAGTACAGAAAAGTTTAAAAAAATGTTTATTGTTTACAAAATTCACATTGGAATACAGTCTCATCGTCATCGCTGTCGATACCTGCACACGAATTGTGTGCCCATTTATGGCAGAGACAACATGAAATCCATCCCTCAGTGGAAGTACTGTAAAATTCATCGCAGTAAAAACATATTGCTTCGTCTTCGTCAGTTGATGAATCTTTATCGTTTTCTTTCTTTTGCTTGATTTCTTTAATCTTTTTAGTTGTTTTTTTCCTAGTATTTTTCATTAGGCTCTTAATTTTTCTTTTCACGCCTTTAGCTTTTTCGTTTTTCTGTTTAATTGAATTTTCCAGTTCCATTTTGTAGGGAGTAGACGTTAAAATCGCCGTTTTTCCTCGTTTTCGCTGGGGGCGTTTTGCAGTAATAGTTACTTTAGGAATTGGCTGCAAATCCTGCGGCGATGCGAGGGGAAATATGTTTGACACGTTTAGAACTTCCTCATTATTTGGCTCTCGAGGAGGCGCATCAGGCATCCACGAACATTGCGGTATTGGTTCAGCATCATTGTTGATATTTCTCTTGGTCACATATGGCGGCGGAGTTGTCTCTTCCTTTCTTTTATGAATTGAAACTTTTTCTGGTGTTTGATGATGAATGGTTTTTTCTGGCGTTTGATGGACATCACCTAAGGATGGCTGTTCATCTTGTTGATTAGTCTGGGTATAGGCCTCATCGGCTTCATTGTTTATGGGAATATCGGTCGTAGACGCTGGTAGATAGTCACTATCTTCAAAAATATTTTGATTCGGGGGCCAAATTCCAGTTTTTTTGAAAGCATTCATAGCATTTTTCATCGTTGCTGTGTTGATATAGGCAGCGCCAAAAAGAGACGATATTTGCCAAAGTGTTACTACTTTTCCAGGATTACTTCGTAACCAAACTCTTACCTCATTCTCGTAGTAGGTACTGAGAGGTTTCATAAATCCAACGTCAAGTGGCTGAAGTTTATGCGAGCAGTGAGGAGGTAAACAAAGCAGAACCACTCCATTCTCTTTGGCATAATTGATAAGGTCCAGATTTTTCGTATGCGTAGCATGCCCATCGAAAATTAATAGTACGATGTTATCTTTTGAACCTCCAGAAAATTGCACAAATTTTTTAAACCATCGAAAAAAAATGTCACTTGTCACCCAACCAGATTCACTTGTTTCGACCATACACCCCGGTGGCAAACCAAGTTCAAATTCTGGACGCTTCCTTTTCCTGGGAAAAATGAGACAGGGAGGAAAATAACTTCCAGAAGCTGAGCAACAAATTTCCACAGTTACTGTTTCACCTCGATCTGCAGACGTGAGAACACCCACTTGGCGTTTACCTTTAAGGGCCAGTATCTTGGAATGTCCTTTTGGATTTACAGTGAGTCCTGTCTCATCACAATTATAAATTTTGTCGGCGGATAATTGATACTTATCTATAATACTTAGAAGCAAACCGAAAAACTGATTTACAGCTACTTTGTTGAATCCCATGGCTCGAGCTCCTGATGTAGCTTCTGGTTTTCTTAAAGTTATAGTCGGGTGTTTTCGAAGAAAATGCTCCATCCAGTCAGGACCGGCCATTTGAGTATCTTGACTAAACCTGTTTGCAACACCATTTGCGACCGCCAATTGGTAAACAAATTTTCTTAATTCTGTCATGGTGAAGCCAAATAACCTTGATTCCATATCCTTTACATACTTGACAATCTCTAACTCTTGAGCTTCAGTAAACACATTTCTGACACTTCCTAAATGTGCGACTGTAAACATTGTCCCCTGTTCTCTTTTTGCTTTTGCAACATAACGCTCCAATGTCGTTTGAGGTACTTTAAACTGCTGCGCTGCTCTTTTATAACCCATGGTTCTTGTAATAACCGCTTGTACTGCTTCTTTCATCGACTCTGCAGACGAGCTTTGGCGAGTTGTTGTTCTTGTGTACTTTCGCACCATCTGAAAACAAATGCATTCAAGTATATCATCATCCAAACTCGGTATTTGGGGCAAAACGGGGTTCCCTGTTTTGCCCCGTTATTAATACCCCGTATTACCCCAACCACATACTAGAATAAAACAAACAAAAACACAGTGAACAACTATTATTCTTACGCCGTGCTTTTGTTGAGGCGTGCTCTATAAGGACACTAAAAACCTAATATGAACAACACGTCCAAAATTCTTCGAAAATCCTACTTACCTTAGTTAAATGCAAGAGCCACTTTTACAAAATACGACGTTTATTACACTATCACGGACAAAATCAAACTAACGCTCGACAAATTCATGCCGCGACTATTGCAGTAAAGTAAACTGGTAGTGGGGATAAGGCGCCTGAGATTTGGCGGTTTAAATCGAATGGAATTCAGCTAAGATGGTGCTACCCCATTATGCCCCTGTACCCCATTATGCCCCGGCTTCCCCTATATATTTTACAGATTTACGAACAAAATAAAACACATTGGTATTAAAATCTGTTACCGTTAGAGAGTTATTATGGTAAACTGTAACTTCTGTCTTTGGAATTGCATGTACATACGTTGTTGTTGTTGTTGTAATGTTGTTATTCTATTTTGTCACCAGGTTTGGTAGTAGGAGGAATAAATGCGGTCGTGGCATTCTGAAGTACGTTTGAGTTATTACGTTTTATGTAAATAGACACCATAAGCAATCCCCAGAGAACCCTACACAAATTGCATTGGAAATGGCTTTCGGCTAAATGTCATAATTTTTTTATATGTTGTAGTACTCGATCAACACATCACAAAAATAAAATAAAACAAGATAGGGAGCAGGATTACTTTCTGAGGTATGGAGCTTTAAAGTTGACGTGTTTTAAAGCTGTATTTTTGGACATGGTCCAAATTTTTTTCCCACAACTTTGTTGATTAGCGCCAAAATAAAACGATTTGTTCTCTATTTGTCCTGAATGAAACACCCTTTACATTCATGTAAAAATATTTCTATAATGGTTCTTTGATACCATCAGAAAAGTCACTGATTTGTACGTTTTAAAAACGAAAGAAAATTACCTTATTTAAAAAATGAAAATATTTATTTTCTTTAAAACAAACGGTCAGATTTTAATAGTTTTTACATATGTTAATAAAAATAATGCTAATAAGGTAAAAAAACATTTTTGCTCGAGTGGTACCATTAATTGGGAAATGGTAGTTACCTTTAATGCTTAAATATTGGTGAGATACGAAAAGTGATATAAAGTAAGTTATGGGTAGGTTATACAAAATTTTTTTGGACAAATTTGACCAATCAACTTGCTCGTGTGTTATATGCTTTTAGGCTAACGTCGGGTTGTCGGTAACGAATATGATAACATTTTTCCGGTTATTTACACTGTGTTTCCAATAAAATGCGTAAAATTATCTGACAGCAAAATGACGTCGTTTTTTATGCAAAAGTTTGACGTTGATTTTTTTTTAAATACAAAGTCGTACATGCCGCCATATTGAACATATCTTAAGAGTTTTAACTTTTTGCACGCAGATGCATGCGTAAAAACCACTTTTCTGCACTTAAGTAGGAAAAAAAATCTACTTTTTTTTTCTTGTAGAAAAACGGTAGTAGTAACCGGAAAAATGTTATCAAATTCGTTACCGGCGACCTCAAGTTAGCCTAAAAGCATATACCACACGAGCAATTTGATTGGTCAAATACAGGTACCAATGGATACTAATTAGTACCAATATATTGGTATTAAGTTTTTGGATTGGATTTGTCCATAAAAAGTTGTTATAACCTACCTATAATATATTTAAAATCACTTTTCGTATTTCTCCAATATCAAAAATATTAAAAAACATTAAAGGCGTCTACCATTTTTGACATTTATGGTACCACTCAATCTAAAAATTTTGTGAAAATTTTTAAAATCTGTCCGTTTGTTTCAAAGAAAATGAGAACTGTCATTTTTTTAAAAAATTGTTGTTTTCTTTCTTTTTTAGACAAATAGAGCTTCGAATCATTTTATTTCGGCGGTAATTAGCAAAATTGAGGAAAAAAACTTGTACCATGTCCAAAAATATAGCCTAAAAACACGTCAACTTTAAAGCTCCATATCTCAGAAAGTAGTCCTGATACCTATCTCGTTTTTTTTTTATTTTTGTGATTTGTTGATCGAGTACTACAACATATAAAAAAAATATGACATTTAGCCGAAAGCCATTTCCAACGTATTTGTGCAGGGTTCAAATTTGGACCCGTTTCAGTATACGAATCCGTAACGGCTGTATGTAAACTTGGTGGTTCTAGAGGGGCGGAAATTGACCCTCTTAGCCCCTCTCTGCGTACGGCGATGACGTTTGTGCATTCACTAGTGAATATATATATTATATCAAAAAGGTTGCCAAACAGAGAGTTTTGACTCTCCAATTAAATGACAACACAAAATAACAGTCTGCATATCTGGTGCACAAAGACTGAGAGGAAAAAAACTAAAATAAATCTATTTAGATAAAGAGAAAAAAGAAACAATATAAAATGGAAAATTAAAAATAGAAATGAGTGGATATATCAGCACAAAGAAAACTAAAGTTTACCTTTAACTTAAACAAAAATATTAAGATAAAAATTGACGTTAAATAATTAATGAGAAATAGACGCACGACGTCTTAAGAAAAATAATAATAAATAAATCTATGTGATTAAAATAAGAAGTGTTGTAGGTAGTAAGCATTTGAGAAGTTGGTGAACTCACACCGTAGTTCGTATTGTATTTCTTATTATATAAATGCATGTAAGATCGAGTATCAGTATGTATAACATTAAACGGTAATTTTCTAGTAAACTGATGACAATCTATCTTGTTATTAACTAACTTATGTGAGAATATAGGTAAGCTTATTTATTTTATAATAAGTTAAACTAATTCGTAAGATTCCCCGATGAAATGCCTATTATATCGATAGTTAAGGTGATTTTTTACTCCTTTCTAACCTTTGGATATATTTAAAATACTGAGGGCTCCAAACAATGCTCACAAAATCCAAGTTACTGCAAATGTAGGCATTTTACAACAAATAAGTGACTTACAACCACTTTCTCAATTTTTGTGTTATTTATTTAAAATTCACAGTTATTTATTTTTTAAAGAAAAAGGTTATAAATTTCGTTAGCCTGGTAAGCTCAGGATAGGGCTATTCGGAGGCAATTTTGATTGTGGGTCAATAACGGCGCCAGAATACTAAGGTATTCAAAAAAGCAAAAAATTGTAATTTGTGGCACTCAAGCAAAGCAAAAGAGAGTAATTTTTTTCTTTAAGATTGTCTAAATAAAAGGCAAGCAAATAAACTTTCAAATTACTTATTATATTATTATAAAAAAAATGACAATAATATCATCACTGGGATCACGATATAAAAGTCTTTAACTATATTACTCATGGTGCAATAATTTACAAATTCTCTCACCAGTGGTACAGCAATATACAATGTCTTTAATTTATGGAGACAGAAACCATCTATAAAACTCTGGGATTCTTAAATATATCCTAGCCTGCCGAGAGAGAAAATACGTAATTAAACTTAAAGGAAGACCCTTAACATAATGACTTTTGTCTAAAAGAACTGGCCCTATCAGACCAAAAAAATTGTGTATTATAACAAAATCACATCTGATGAAATAAAAGCGCAAGCGATCCAAAATCAACGTTCAAAAGCATCTATTTCTTGCCCATAAATATCTTGCATTTTACTCTTACACACGTCGAACGGTCCAGCTGCAGAGAAGAAACCTGTGAACAAATATTCCGGAACGCCGCTAAATTAAATTCAAATCGGCGAAATTCGGCAACCAAAATTCCAAACACCTGTTAGTTGTGTTGCATACCCTATAACTGCGACGAGAAGTAATCGATAAGATGAAATATTTCTAACGGTATAAATTAAATTGTCTCGTACGAGGGGAGACAGAGAAATAGAAAGTTTTAGTGTAGGGGCATATGTCGATAATTTCTATCCCGTGGGATTTTGAATGAAGGAGTTTTGTGACTATGTTGGATTGATAGGTCTTTAGTCACATAATCAAGTGCTACCGGGTGTTTTGTTCGCATCCGTGTAGAAGAAGATGATATGACGTCATCTTTCAAGATGGCGGCCAAAAATCATAAAAGATACAAGTTTCTCAACCGGGGCTTGATTATTCCAAAAAATTCACTTTTAAGGTCATCCGATCCTAAATGACCTTCAAAATCGCAAAAAAGAAAGTTTTTTGCCATTTTCTCTTCAAAAAATTGTAATAACTCGAGGTTTTATCAGTCCAACTTCAAATATACCTCAAAACTATTAGGCATATATGCAAAATTCGATCCTTAGAGTTTGATGCAGTTTAAAGTTTCATGACCTTGAAAAATACCCCAGTAAAATACTAAAGGGCGCTATTCATCAACTATTAAAGCGAAGAATACCAAATTTGGTAAGACAGAAAAGAAGGGCCAGTCCAATAATATTGTTAAAAAAAGAGTGCATATATCAAATGGCGACCTATAACCCCATTTTACTTTATTTAATTTCGAAAAAAGCAAAAATAACAAGGTGGCCATCAATGTTTGCTGAATTATCGCCGCCTACTATGAAAAAAAAGTTTAGTTGATGCATGACCTTGATTGACTTTGAAAATACCATATACAAGTGAGAAACCAGCTTTTTGTGATGTTTTTTCCATTTACTACTACGCAAAAACTTTAAGCGCTGGAGATAAACAAACACTTCATTTTAAAACTCTCTATATACCATTTATTTTGATATGGCGTCTTAGATGTTTTTGCTATATCCCGGTAAAAATGACTTATATGCCTTCCGTTTTTATTAAGTTTCGAAACTTCTACAGGGATACGGTGGCACATAAATGTGTGACTAAATAGCTGTTAAATCCTCATCCTTGAATTTTATTATGAATGTTAATAAAAAGTGTAGTCATCACACATCACATCACAGAAAGGTAGTTTTTCACTTGTACATGTTATTTTCAAGTTCATATTTTGCTCTTAGAGGACTCTACAATAATTATTTCATAATAAATTTTAAATTGGGGAAAAAAAATATGCGAAATTTTAATCTTTACGATTTTTAACTATGCCAATATTGTGTACTTCCTCTGCCTTGATGCTATAACATGTAACAGATTGCAAAAACTTATTAATAAATATTGTCGATTTGCTTTTAAATTAGGAAAATACGACCACGTCTCCGAAAAAGTAAGTGAGCTTAAGTGGATGGTATCTATAAATATTACTAATCCAATTTTGTGCAAAAGTTACTTAATAACTCCCGTCCGGATTACCCTATGAAAAAACTCACGCTTAGTAGAAATGTGCATTCTCATGAGATGAGATTCTTAAATAGACTCCTTACACCACAATGCAAAACTTCCATATACAGGTCTTTTACATACAACGCAACAACCATGTATAACTCATTAGGTATTAATGTTAAACTATTAAGTTTCAAATCCTTTAAAAAGAGATTAAAGAGCTATTTTTGTGTTAGCTATCTACCTGTATACTATATTTAGGTTAGAAGAATCCTCAGACGGATTTATCCTTATTTCTGGAATTCTTGTCAAATTCATTCTTTAAAGGCACCGTAGGTTCACACGTTTTGAATGATGTTGATAAAAACCGCTTTGCGTTTTGAAAAAAAAAATATTTTATCCTTTTACGTTTTTTATGGAATATTTTAAACAGAGATCGGTTGGGTTGGGGTGGGATATAGTGGATCGCAACTGATCAGCAACAATTCTTTTAACAATTTACATGCACAATAGAAGCGACAACAAAAAATTTTGAGAAATCTATGTTTGTCATTTCATTTCTTACTCAAACCAACCAGTCAAAGTCACAGGTAAAAATTAGAAACAAAGTAAGAAATATAAATTTCAAATAAAAGATGCGACATTTTTAGAAAATAATTTTACAAAACGCAAAACGGGAGGCCATTGCTCCGCGGTCGACCTCCCCCTTTATTCGCCCCTGCCTTCTTAAAATAAAAACAAATAAATGTGAAGTGCACTATTACGTAAGTTAATACAAAATATTTTTAAAATTAAAAAAATATATAAAGTGGGCTTTAAAATTTTGGACTGTTTTGATTTTTTAATAACTTTTTTGTTTTTGTTTCTTGCTCGATCTTTTTGGAAAGCTAATTAAAAATATTAAAGCCATGATGACCCTTAAAATAATTTTCTTAAATACCTGTTAAATTATTTAGGACACGTTTTTTGGTAAATTTAAAGACTGTAAAGAACTTTGATTGGAATAAATTAATAGCACCTTATGTTCTACACAATTTACGCTTTGAAAAATTACAATTTTTGCTGATTTTTGGATAAAAATGGCAAAATTAAAATCATATGCACGACACCACTCAAGATGACAGACAGATGACATAAAAGTAATTTTTAATAAACAATTGCCTTAAATTATGTCCATCTTTCTCTAAAATAATTTTTAATAGCCTGCTGTCTCTCTTCAATAACCTTAAATATGTTTGCACGTCACTAACATATCTCTCCATCTAGCTCTAAAATTCTGCCCTCTCTCTCAGAGAGAAAAAATGTTTTTGCCTGTACTTTTTTTAAACGCTAAGAAAATTGAAAATTTGAAAAATTTGAGTGTTTTATTCTACAAACGAAAGTTTGGAAAGAAAGCTTTAAAATGTGAGCAAAATAATGGCATAAAAATGTAAAAAACATAGTAAAAATTAATAATGAATTTGAATTCTAAAAACAGTTTATTTAGTCAAACGGATAAACTACAAACTAAAAATTAACAAAAGTTTGCCCAGCGTAGGCTTCTGGTATCCCCACAGATCATTCGCATGGTTTTTCAGAAAAATATATATATCTTGTTTTTATTAATTTTTAAAAATAATCAATCATTTTTACTGTGAATTAAACATTTTAAAGATACGTAAAATTATGTAAGAGACTTAAAATTATACAAAATCACGTGAATGGTTCCGGGATAATACTTTAAACTTTCACCGTATAAAATTTGTACAAATTTGATTAACAGTTTTTTAGATTAACTAATTGGAAGAAGCGCATTTTCTATTCAATTTCGCCCTTAAGAGCGGAGATTCTTTTTTTTCTATCAGTGCCCTTAGCTCAGGATATGTCGAAGTAACCTTCAAAACGACACAGAAGAGTTTTTGGCTTTGGAAACAGGGCCTTTGTATATTCTATACGGTAAAATAAATTTGGATTAAAACGAGTCCACACCGAAAGTTGAGTAAAAACCTCGCTTAATTATGGTTAATCTAAATCGATTTTGTGTTATATATTCGTGTTTTGCCTTAATTTAATTCTAAATTAAGTTGAATTAAGTCACAACTAAGCAAATTCTTTACTTAACCTCTGGTGTGGACTTAGTTTAACACAAAAGTTAGTGTACGCTAATATTCGAAATACATAAAAAGCATCCGCTTGTATCTTAGATGAAAAAAAAACAAGATACCTGACACTTACGGAGACTTTGGTTATATTATTATATGGAACAATGTTTACCTTTCTGTTGTTTACAGTGAACACACCAGTGGCGTACCTACTTAAATATAAATTTACACATGGATTATATAATTAAAATTTTACTATAATATGAAATCTGCAAAATAATATAAAAAACATGCAAAAAATAATTCTGCCAATTTGAGCTTCGGAGAGGAAATAAATGTTTGTCGTATAATTTTATACAAAAGAAATTTATTACAAAGTTTGTATATGATTTATAGCAATTTTATTTTTCAACACAATAAAATTATGCCAAACAATAAAACAAAGAAACATAATTCATGCACCTGGAATATCAGGAAAAAAAATAACCCACTAATTAATTTGGTTATTTTTTCTGGTCATTACCAGAAACTTATTTATATTGACTTCTTCAGTACACAATAAAGTCAATAATGCTTAGGATATATAGAGACATCTAGAAAAAACAAAAAGATTCAAATATCAATTCGAAGGACGTGCGCAGATGGCAACGGCGGCAGTATAAATCAACCTTAATATTCTGATAAGAGATAGGAATTCAATATTCTTACAAACCTGAACACATGTGAATTAACTTTTGTTTATATTTGCAAGTTGGTTTAAAGACTTTACCTACATTTATTTTATAGTCTTTATAAAAAAAACCTTCGAAAATATCTTATTTGCGCATGAACTACTTCATCAAAAGTATGCTTTATTTTATCGCCTTTATAAAAAAAAACCTCGAAAAAAACCTTATAAAAACGTTCGAAAATATCTCATTTGACGCATTGGGAATCAACTACTTCATAAAAAAACGTGTTTGTTGATATTTTAATCTAAGGATTACTAATTTAAGTATATTTCATAAACTTTTTTTTATTTTTTTGTGTACCTACCGGAATGTACCGCCACTGGCTGATTTCACTTACACTTCCTTTGTTTTCAAAACATTGGACGATTTGTTCCAAAGATTCACTTTAAATGCACTGAAATATTCTCCTACTGGTAAAAACAAACACTATAAACGTTTTTTGACAAAATGTGGTTTTAAAACGACTTATAAACTGCTTAAACATCCTTTTAAAATTAATAAAACGAAAAAGCTTATGTCAATAAAAATATCATCCGACCATCTGCGCTCTGGTAAAATGGTTGAGACAGCTATCGTTGTAACGTCGTTTAAAAGGTTAGAAAAATAATCAATATTTGTCACATTTGTTTTGTTGTGATTTTATTTGTAAATAAACAGTGGTTATTATTTGCCAAGGAGTTTTATCTTGTCTTTTTTTAATCTAAGGCTTGTATAGATATAAATTTGTAGTTATACTAAGATTTCCAGTTATGTCAACTTTACTGGCTTACTGTATGAATTTTCAAACTTCATACATAAATCATTTCCTTGGGGCTGTTTTTGATTTAAATTTACTAACATTTTTCTTCGCTAAGAAGAATATGAGAGTAAATGAAGAAATTTGGAAAAGATCTAATTTATTTTGCTTCTCTAAATACAAATAAACTAATAATCCAGTATCTAAGCAAAAAGTGATTTGATACAGAAATTTTGATTTTTTTTTGTTAAATTACAGTAAAAATAAAAAAAGTGTATTTTTTTTGAAAAGTCTTATCATTTGAGATCAGTAAAGTTTGTATGTCAATTTCCTTTATAATAATGTATATAGATTCGTGTATAACTCTATTGTGATAGGTAATCCATGATTTTTAATAAAGAATACGCTATCATGGCCCCCTATCAGTCAGCAACATTTCAACAAACTTAACTGTAGAATTTAATTTTGTATATTTGTTTACTTTGTGACCTTAAAATCATGAATAGTAGTAGTATTAGATGGGCGGCCGTAGGTCTGGCAATTAAGCCACATAACGAAAAAAACCATGGATAAATTCTGTTACTTTTTTTTATTATCAAAGCTATCCCATAGGGTTCGGACAAAATCTGTTTTCTATCCTACCGTCTAACGCGAAAAACTCATTTGTCAATCCGGAAATCCAAAATTGAAGGCTGGAAATCCCGACTTTGCCAGCCATTAGGAGTTATTTTTTCATTAGGTTTTGGCCTTTTTTGCTTCAATAGGTCTAGAATAAATGTTTATCAAGAATGGAATGGAATCTCATATGAATGAATAATATAAGTATTATTTTTATATTATTAAAGATAACCAGAATTGTCTAGGGACTTATCGGTACATAAAGTCAGCATAGCCTGTCTTTAATAAAGACGGCACTATTTTTGATAATTCCTCACGAAGTTTAAAGGGATTCTGACATTGTTGTTGTCTAAATATGTCATCTTTTCTATCAAAATAATGTCGACTTTCATAATGTTTATGCCTGCCATTAATAAAGGACGGCATTAACTTTAATTTGTCAACTTTAGGAATGGCACAATATGAGAATGTTTAGATGACATGTTTACATGACAAAAATGTCAGAAACCTTTCAACCTTCGTGCGGAACTGTCAGAAATAGTGCCGAGTCAGGCTATGCTGACTTTATGTACCGATAAGTCCCTATTTTTCATTAGGTTTTGGCCTTTTTTGCTTCAATAGGTCTAGAAAAATGTTTATCAAGAATTTAGAATCGTCATTCTAAAGAAAATTGAATCTCATATAAATGAATAATATTAATATTATTTTTATATTATTAAAGATAACCACAATTGTCCTAAAAACATTGCGAACGGTAGAGATTACTTAGATGATTTTCCAATTTTAATAATTTTAATGTAATATTTCTCAGACGAATAACCTGGAACAAATTAAGTTCTGTTATTAAAATAATAGGGACTTATCGGTACCTAAAGTCAGCATAGCCTGTCTTTAATAAAGACGGCACTATTTTTGACAATTCCCCACGAAGTTTAAAGGGATTCTGACATTGTTGTTGTCTAAACATGTCATCTTTTCTATCAAAATAATGTCGACTTTCATAATGTTTGTACCTGCCTTTAATAAAGGACGGCATTAACTTTAATTTGTCAACTTTAGGAATGGCACAATATGAGCATGTTTAGATGACAGGTTTACATGACAAAAATATCAGAAACCTTTCAACCTTCGTGCGGAACTGTCAGAAATAGTGCCGAGTCAGGCTATGCTGACTTTATGTACCGATAAGTCCCTATTTTTCATTAGGTTTTGGCCTTTTTTGCTTCAATAGGTCTAGAAAAATGTTTATCAAGAATTTAGAATCGTGATTCTAAAGAAAATGGAATCTCATATAAATGAATAATATTAATATTATTTTTATATTATTACAGATAACCACAATTTTCCTTAAAACATTAAGAGCGGTAAAGATTACTTAGATGATTTTCCAATTTTAATGTAATATGTCTCAGACGAATATACATCTCTCGAAATGAAGCCGTTCGCCTACTGCTGGCCAAGTGATCAACTTTGCACGGTTTTTGGGGGAATGTAATGGGTGAACGCTGGTTCAAGATCATTACAATAAAAATCCTTGTGCTTATTCATATGCGTTCATAGGTCAAGAATTCGACCCCTGGTCAGCGCACTTCCAGCTGACGCATGCGCATAGCTTGATATTATATAAACATGTGGATAAGAACACGTTTGGAAATGCCTCCCCGAGGGGTAAACCGCAGGGGAATTTTGGTGTACAACTTCTGGAAATTAGTAAGGAATTAGAGGAATTAGAAGAATTGGTAAGGAATTGGAGGAATTTAGGGGAAAATTTGGGGAATTATTAAGGAATTACTATAAATACGAGGAATTAGAGGAATTGTTAACAATCCTGGGAATTAGTATACCCATTTTTTTCTGCGGTTTACCTCTCGTCCTCCCCAAAATTTATCAATTTGAAACCCCCTGAAAACAGGTAGTAGTAGTATATAAACAAAATTTTTCATTTATTTCAGCTCAAAATAAGATGTTGCCACGACCTAGACTAGTATCTTCCATTACAAGTTGGCAAACCTCACAACGTAGTAGCACGCCTGTTTTCCTTCGTCTGCCGGTCATGTAGCTTATTTGACAACCATGTCGAGTCGTAGCGGATTCCCAGTGATAGTATTAGTGCTTTTAGTCACCTGTTCGGTAGCCGAACAAGCGACGGAGTTTGCTGAAGCTTCAGACGGTGGTACGACCGCCTTATCATGTAGTCTTTCAACTCAAAATTCGGATAAAATTAGTAATATTCTGTGGTATCGCGGTGCCGAAGAAACCCCCTTTTATAAATACGATGCGCGAAGTGTTCACGCGCAACATTGGACCGAGCCGGACCTTAAAAATCGTTTTTTCTTGCGAGTGCTTGACGACGCACGCGCTCTTTTGACTATTTCGCCATTGAAACACGTGGATGAGAACATTTATCATTGCAGAGTGGATTTTGCTCAATCGCCCACGAAGATTACACATGTGAACCTCACCGTGATTGGTAAGTTTTTTGTCTTTAATTTGTTGTGCTTTTTAGGTGATTTCCGATTTTAGTATCTTTTGATCTAACCACTAGGAGACATCAGTTGGGCACATTTACTATTATTTTTAAACAATTTCCCTTGTGTGAATTAAATGCGAATTAAAGACTCGTAATAGGTTTTACGTTACTAGACCGCAAAAGGGAACTTGACAGATCGATACAAAAGGTTTAACAAAATGTAAATCTGTGGCGACCTGTAAAGTAAGTTTCCGGTTACCTATAGCACTTTTTTTTTCATACTAATATTCGCTTATTTTTACACCTAAAGATCATTAATAAACTTTTTGGTTAAAAAATAAAAAACAATAATTTAAAAAAAGAATAATAAAAAAAAATAAAAAAAAATTAAAAAAAAAATAAAAAAAAGTTTTAAAACTGTCAACACAAGTCATAGCCAACTTGGACTAAAAATAGACCGGAAAAATGATCATTCTCCGGTCTCTTCTTCCTTTTCTGGTCTATGTTTTACTTTCCAGTCTCATCTTTGTACCTATCGGTATAAAGTTACACTTTCCCTTGTGTTGAAAAAAAAAGTAAAAGATGCAAAAACCTTCTCCCAGCCTTTTCGCGAGAAACAACAAAGGCAGGAATTCTGAAACTTCAGTTTTTTACTAAATTAATTAACTCGTAGAAGGCCAAGCTATTTACAACTGTTAGAAAAGTAAATTCCATGGCACAAATATAGGTACACATTGCCACCTTTGCACCGTCAAGTACGTACCAACCAAGTTTTTTATCTGCATGCGTAAAAATTGTAAAATGAACGGATGCAATAACATAAAAAAGAAAAAAAACCTACAGTCTACAAATTTTGCCGCTTTTCATTAAAAACCTTAGATTAACTAGGCCATAACGCCATTAACGCCATAGGTGTTCATAGTTTAAGGGGAAAATTCAAAATATCCAAGATCAAAGAGTTAAAAATCGCCAATTAGTGTCAACTTATTATAGACTTTCAGCTCTTACGACAAAAAATAAAATTAATCGTTATTTTTGTGTGTTTTTGATTTTGTAGAAAACCGTCTATTTTAAAAAAATATTAAATCTTTTATTCGGATTTGTAGCACCCTATATTTAGGTGTTAATAAAAAAAACAACAAAAAAGAAGCATGCATTTGTGTGTGTGTGTTTTTTTACGAGATTCGGAATCAGGAGATAGTAGTTGGAGCTGTTTGGTTGACGGTAGAACGAATTGTTTACAGGTCAGTAAAATGTGTATTTAAAAATTATTATATTTCAAACAAAGGGTTCTTTTATTTCTATTATATTTGATGTGTTGGTTTATAACATGTGTATATTTAGATAAAATCATTTTATGCTGTGAACCATGCAGAATTAAATCAAAACATTTGCTGTCTTTTGTGCTGGGATTTTAGTTTGTATGACGTATACCCAAAGATGTATGAAATAGATATATCATATATTTTTGGTATGATTCAGGATGTGAAAAAGGGCCTTGTTGAATCTACTAACATTTTCCTTCCGTGATTGAGCGAATATCCTAGCAAGTAAAAACAAAGTGTAGTCTAGAGATTTTAGCCCAAAATATCAACTATTAGCTGAGTAGCCTCCCGTATGGGACCTCAGTACCTTCTGGCGATGTCCAGCTAACTAACCACAAACTCTTCAGTTTTGAATGTATTGTTATAAATGTAGAACGACAAATTTTAGTACTGAGGTAGTAATTCTAATTTTTTTTTAGTAATTTAATTTAGAATTTGAAATTCAATGTTTGGCACAGCATGACTCGATTTTTGGAATTGAGATCGAGGGTTTCTCTGCCGTGCTCTTTCCCTCGTGAATTTCAGGCTGAGTATGGCACTACTATTGATTTTTCTTTGAATTAATAAATTAGGAGTATTTTTCAAAGTTTGTGTTTATTTTACATCTCATACCTTACCTCAAGTCTCCCTAAATTTGTTATTGTCAGGCGCATTCTGGGCAAGTAAAATTATGTTGAGCGGGGTTAACAACGTAGGGCTTTTTATTTATTTTGGTTGTTTTAGTGTAATTTTCTTAAACGAACCTGGGTAGGTATGTTTTACTACAATATGATATATCTAAACGTTTTTTAATCTAAGTTGACAACTAAAAAGTAACGACCCCGTGTTTAAGCGAGGCATGCTAATAAAATTAACTAGACTGCAAAGTTGGGAAAGTTGAACGTAATTAAAAATAAGTTTTTTAAATCTCCATAACAACGGCATGTGTTGCGGCGCTAAAAGATATTAAGCGTTTTATACGAAAAAAATTTTACATAGTTAAACTGAAAAAAAAATAAAAATAATGGTGTTTACGATTTGGTTTTGTTTATTAAACGAGCTTAAACAGAACAAATAGCGAAGCATCAAAAAGAACATTGACGACTAATGTCATATTTGGTCAAAACCAATGCATCGACACCAGTTTTAACCAAAACATCGGTAAGTGTGACGACATCGATCAGCTGTCTTAATTTTTGTCTTAAAATAGAATAGATTAACCCTGGATTTATAAACTGGACTAAATCGGCGAACGACGACGTTGTCGGCAGCGGTGTCGGTGTGGTTAAGCTTTCCATTCATAAACTGGTTAACGACGGCAGAATCAGACAGAGATAGGGACAAAAAAAAGAGGACAATTGTACCTAACCTAAAATTGGTTTTCATTCAGTGTTTGTTTTTTTTTTAATTTTTTTGGAAAAAAGAGAAAATATGGATACTGAGACCCAGATGTTGGGTTTAATGAGTGTTTTTTTGCGTTTATCCATGGCTTACATGCTAAAAAAGAAAAAAAGAAGATTTAAAACCAGCCCTATTAACAGAGAAAGAATTAAAAAAAAACAAAAATAGCAGAAAACCGTTTAAATAATTACCAAAGAAAGTAACCAAAGTACTTACAAATCGCAAAAAAAATAGAAAAAATTTATTGAAAAACAAACCAAAAACAAACAAAGCCATTGTCAAAATGAAACGTCAAAACAGGCGGCGCCATATTATGACATCACGTGGTAAAAACCGCGACGTTTCATTGGTCGAATATCTGAACGCGCTCCCGACGTTGTCGGCCAAGATAAAGTTGGTTCATCTCGGCCTACCGATACCATCGTACCGATAACGGCAAAAACTTTATGAATGGTATGATGGTATTTCCATTGTTGATCTTCTAGCGATAACAGTAACATCACCGTTCGCCGATATAGTCCAGTTTATAAATCCAGGGTAAAGCATTCAATTTTAAGTAAAAAATGTAAATTAAACTTTTTTGTAGGACGTTTAGTTTTTTAGGGGAATTTTTTTAAATATTTTAAAATTTGCAAAAATTGGCGCTTTGAATTTTAAGCGCCATTCATTAAATTTTTTTTTTTTAAACGAATTTTTGACAGTTGTATAGAATCTTATGTTGAGCAAAAGATGTTCCATAAAGTTTTTTTTTTACACTTTTCTCACTAAAAAAATCTAGTTTGAAATTCTGCAAAAATGGTCTTTTTTGTACAGGGTGATCCATTATATTTAGACACTCCGGTTACCGCGGTTAATATTAATGATAGCAAAAATGTTTTAAGGGAAGATTTTAATAGTTTTGTTTAAATGTTTAAATTTTTTGAACACTTTGACAAATACTGTCAAATGTCATTCCATATGTCCAATTTTGTATTTTTTTTTGTTTTCCTTTCTTATGTCAAAAATATATCAATTGTCTAGGTGCGGTAAACAGTTTTCGAGATATGGCATGTTTTTGGTGAATTTTTGCACTCCCGTTAATGCTCTTAGTATTAAAGATAGAAAAAAAGTTTTAAGGCAAAAGTTGTTCACAAAATGTAAAATGTAATTTTTATATCAAATATATAAATAACTCTACTAAATTAGGACTACACTATTTTTAAATACGAACAACAAAAACAACGAGAACAAAAAATTTACTAATCTAACAAATGCTCGAACACATCACCATTTACTATAACTCAAAGTTCATAACGCCTTCTTAGGCCAGAAATCGTGTTGATTATTTTATGTCTCAGGTTTCTATTAATCTACTAATTGCTTCATTATTTCCCCGATTTTTAATTTCTTCTAAGGTGTTCGGGCGATTTGAGTAAATAGTCTCTTTTAAATCGTTTCACAATCAAATATCCGGAGGTGTAAAATCTATCGAGCCATATGAGACAATTTTGATTTAGAAAATTTTTTATTGCTCGAGTATTGTGAATTGATGCCCCGTCCTAATGCCATATTACTGGGTGCTCTTGGATATTCAACAGAAGGTTATTGATTAAATTTTTTTAACCAAGGAAATTTTAACGGAGTAAGATATTTACTATTTTGGAAGGTGATATTGAAAATTCCGTCAATACCTTTTAGCAGTAACAAATTTTCTAAATCAAAATTATCTTATTGGTTAAAATGGGACCATACCATGGCCACCAAAATCCCCAGATGTAACACCTCCGGATATTTCGTTTTGGTCTCATTTAAAGGAGACTATTTACTTTAATCGCCAGAACATATAAAATAATCAACACGATTTCTGGCCTAAGAAGGCGTTATGAACCTTATGTTGAAGTAAACGGTGATATGTTCGAGCATTTGTTAGATTAGTAAATTTCTTTTGATCGTTGTTGTTGTCGTTCGTATTTTGACATAAAAATGACATTTTACATTTTTGGGCAATATATATATATATAAAGTCCGTAAAAATCTCAACAACTTTTGTTTTTAATTTTTTTTTTGACATTTGACAGCTTTTGTCAAAGTTTTCAAAAAATTTGGACAAAATTATTAAAATCTTACATTAAAACATTTTTTCTACCTCTAATATTCACAACGATAACCGGAGTGTCAAATGTAATAAATCACCCTGTACCAAATATAGCTGTGTTCTTTGTCTGCATAAAAAAAAGATATATAATAATGTTCACTTTGTCAAAGTGACAGAATTTTAAAAAACGTTGATTTTTTACCGATTTGAGTAAACCAAACTGAATTTTATACATAATCGAAATAATTTTTGCTTTTGTGGTGACCACCTTGAATTTCAAGATAGTGGACGAAATTAAACAACTTTTCTTTTATGCTCGATAGTTGTTTTATACGTTAATTTTAATTTCGTTCACCATCTTGTATTTCAATTTGGTCACCAAAAAAGCAAAAATTCTTTTTGATTTTGATATAATGGTCGCGATTCTTCAAAAACCATCAGAAAATCTCGCCCTTACAAAAAAATCTGACGTTTTTTAAACACAAGTTTACATTAACACTCTAGCACGCTAAACTGCAGTACATCTTCCGGGCATGTTATTCAATAAATTACGAATGAAACTTTGGCCAAGCGCTATAGCCAGTTTTTGTAGGTTTGCAGGTTGATGCCTTCGTCTTGCAAGACTGTCTGCCATGCGTGACCCAACATGTTCTATCGTATGGACGTCAGGAGATCTAGCTGGTCAGTCCATTCTCTCGATATTGTTGGCATCTAAAAGATAATTTACAATCCTTGCACGATGGGGTCGTGCGTTGTCGTCCACAAAAATCAGGTCTCATGAGCATATGGTATAACCTCGGGAATTAAACAGTGATCGACATACCTTTAGGCCTTTAGGCGTTTATGTTTTGGTTGTTGGGTAAAATCATCAGTTCTGTTCGACTAGCATAAGTAATTCTGTTCCAAATGGTAGTACTCCCACCACCAAAAGCCTCCCTTGAATTCACCAGTTCCTCATACCAATCTTTCACCATCCTCCAAACTAAAAGTCTACCGTAGGACTCATAAGTCGAAACCGGAACTCGTTGGAGAACATGCAATGCCTCCATTGAGGTGTCCTTCAGTTTAGATGAGCTGCGGCCGAACGACGTCTAGCCGCACGAGTTCGAGGGCTTGCAAGCGTAGCGACGTCTTGCATTCAATCCCGCTTCGTGAAGCCTTCTGAGAACGGTTTAATTTGCTATTACTACCCCAGTGACAATACTTAGGACATTATTAATTTGAATAACAGTCTTGGTTCTATGACATATAGCTTCGGTTTTCATCATGCGATCTTCTGCCCCTTCCACCACCATGATGCATTTGAACGTTACCAAGTTTACGATGGCCTCGAAGAGCGCTATTAATACACTATCCGCCGATTGGAAAAACCTCTAGCAGATAAACGAGTTCTTTAGCTTGGCACGAGAAAGAAATGCGGCATTTTTAAAATTCAAATTTGGGTGAAAAATCCGGGTGCGCCACTTCAATTGTTGACCAGTAAGTAAAAATCGCCACTTTCCAGAATTCTGACGGGTGAGATTTTCTGTCGTTTCTGAAGAATCGCGACCAATGTAGATTGTTTCGCTCAAATCGTTAAAAAATCTCGAATGTTTTTAAAAATTAATTTTTTCTTAGTTTTTATGGCTTAGCCAATAAACCTTACGGACAAATCCTGTCACTTTGACAAAGTGAACATTATTATATATACATCGTGGATTCTTTAAACGGAACGGTGCTTCTAGCGGGTTAGAATTTGGTTGAATAAAAAAATCCAAAAACAAGTCAACTGAGATTCTTAATTTCCTTTAATCGTGCTATCTTGGATTTTTTTAATGTCATTTTGTTTACGAGTTATGGCAAAAAAATATATTTTTTAAATAGGACACCCTGTATATTCTGCAATTTTTTAAACTTTCAAACAATTCTCTCTTCAGCAATACTACACAGTAGGATCTATCTTTTACGATAATCAAGATATTTTTATCTAAATCTGTATGGAAAACTTCGATATTCATTCAAATATACCCCGTAAAACAGGGCATAGACAAATACCTCTATCTTGGAAACCATAAGAGATAGGGAAAATTAAAAATCTCAGTTGACGTGTTTATGTATTTTTTTGTAAAACCAAATTCTAACCCGCTAGAAGCACCGTTCCGTTTGTGTATATGTATATAAAATTCTAAAACTTTTTTTACAAACTTTGAAATATTTAAAAAAATTTCCCTAAAAAACTAAACGGGCTACAAAAAAATTTTATTTGACAATTTTTACCTAAAATTGAATGCTTTATTGTATGCTATTTTTATTTTTTTTAAATGTATTTTTTTTTTAATTTTGAGAAATTTTGGCATTTTTTTAAAGGTTTATAGGGTGTTACTCTCTAAGATGTATATGGACGATTTTGATGTTTTACCTTAAGTAATAGTGCTGGATGAAACAAACACAAAAACACATAATTTAAGAAATATACCCCCTCCTTTCAGTTTTATCCGTGTTTCTCAAAAACCAAGCTCCGAAGAGAAAAATGTGTTCTTTATTAAATTATAGGTAATAAAATTTCACTGTTAACAATGTATTGCACAGTTACATCATGGTTGACAGTCCAGTGGCGTCCGTTCAGAAGATATAGAATAATTTTTAGCTAAATAAGACCCAAAATCTAGAAAATGTGTTAATTTTGTCAAAAAAATAGTTTTAATGAGTAATTCTTCAAAAACTGTCAAAAAATCTCGTCCTTACAAAAAATCTGACGATTTTTAAAAACAAGTTTACACTAACTGTTTTTTTTTGGACTATATGCTAATATTCCTTAAAATTTAGTTTCTTAATACTGTTCTAGTAAATAAACAATATGTCAGTTTTAATTTTTGTACCATACCAATATGGTATTGGGGACTATTAAAATCGTAAAATTTTGACTTTTCTTAATTTATCAAAAATGAGTTACTAAGGTTCCAAAACACCTTAATCGACGATAAAAACGAAGTTGTCTGTCTTTCTGCCGATCTGTTGTCTGCCTTTATACAGGATACCTCAAGAATGCCTTAATCGATTTTAACGAAATTTGGTAAAAAAATCCTCTATCACCTGACCATGAACTGATTAACTTTTGGTTAGGGGGGGGGGATTGAAGGGGGGAAAAGAGTGATAAAATATTTAAAAAAATTGTAACTGTGGAACAAAAGCAAGTAACGATATAAGGTTTTCATATTTAAGTTTTCATAAATATGGACTACAAATATTGTTATAAAGTCTAAATTTGTGGAAGCTTTAGTTTCCGAGTTATTTAAAAAAACGTTAAAATATATATAAAAAACATAACTTTAGGAGTAAACTAGTTTTTTTAAAACGTTAGGATAAATATTATGGACGCAGTGTTTTTATTTTAAATGAGACGATAAGTAAAAATCTCTACTTTCCAGAATTGTGATGGGTGAGATTTTCTGTCGTTTTTGAAGAATCGCGACATATGTTGCTATTTTTTAATAGTTTTAGAAGATTAATGTACCCCCCCACGTAGCTTACAGGACATGGGTAAAATTATATTTTATCTAAAAGCGATGGTTTTATCAACACTCCAGGAGCGATAATGTCTACATGCTTAGGCCTAATAATTCACTTAATCTTGACAAGATAACTAATATTAGTAATCTAAAATCTCAATTAGAAAAGTGTATTGTGGAAAAATTCAAATAAAGTTCTATGAACGTCATAGAGAAGAATAAATCTTTGGCTAAACAGTTGTTGCTGTTTACTATAGAGACAACCGATAGCCATTTGCTGTGTAAAATAGACGAGGAATTTATCTTAGCATGGTATAGCGGTGAAAAGTCTAACTGTTTGAACAATTTTCACCATGTAAAATAAAATCAAATTGTTGCTCGACAGAAATTGTTCAGCGAATTCGAATTAGCGTCTTTGCCTCCCACCAGCAGAGCAGTTCCACCTAATTTGATAAGGGTTTATCTGCAGATTCAAACTTGATTGGTACGTTGCGTAAAATCCTGAGAATTGGATATGGGATAAGAAAGATGCTAATTTTCATAATTTTCATAAAGGAAATTGCGCCAGAATTTATTTTAAAATTACTTTTTTGCAGTGGCAAATCTGAGTATCAAAGCAGATTGTGAAGCTGCAATGCTATGTAAATTTAAAATGTCATACGAGTTGTAAAAACTGTATGGGTCTCCACCGCAAAAATGTCCATTCGTTGTGTTATTTTATTTTAGTATTGTTACTTTTTTGTTATTTTTGTTTTTAATATACAACGGCAAAAAATAAAATGATACAGCTCGATTTATTTAGAACCTTTATAGATGGATTTCACTGTGTTTTATCTTATAGGATCATGACAATCTGTTATGCTTGGTTAAAACACACTTCATCTTATTCACAAAATATAGTATTTGCTTGATTTGAGGCTAATGGGAAAAGTCTAAATTATTCAGAATAAGAATGTGTGTTGTGTAGTTTGTAATAACCCACCGACGAAGATAAGTTGCACAAAGTACGCAAAAAAAAATTCACTCATGCCCAAACCATGCCAATTTGCGTCAAATGTTTTTTTTTTCGATATGAAATTATGAATAAAGATGATTTTGGTCGCTTTTTATAAATAATCCTAATTAACGGATGCCACTGGACTGAAGCGATACATCATTGGAAATAAAATTTTATTATCTACAATAAAGTATACCACGCATTTTTTGCGTCGCAGCGTATTTTTTGAGGAAAACGAATAAAACTGAAAAAATGCATATTTTAGAGGGAATACTAATTTTGTCCGGGTCTACCTCCAGAATGACCGGACTATAGTGTATTTTGTTACGTCCGCATTGCAAGATGGGGGCTTTTACAGTACTACTATTATAAAATTTGGCGCACTGCAAATAAATGTATAATTTTGAGAAGTAAAGGACTCCTCACATCATACAAGCAATGCGACAAAATATTGCGATATGCATCGCAATGGGCATTGTAAAAAAATGTATATACATATTTGTAGAAGGGGGAGACCTCTCGGGCTAAACGGAAAGAGCTACACATGTAAATTTTTATACGTATGTTTAGGATCTGATGAAGAATAGATGATGCCGAAAACTTTTATTTTTTTTTCTAAAGGAAAGATCATCATTAACAAAAAATAGCACGCGTCACTATGTAGACTAATTTAAACTGTTTAAAATATACTATTTTACTCCTTGCTCTGGTCTGAATACTGGTTCTACAATATTCCAAAACTTATTTTAATATAATAAGGAAAATATGCTTTAGGTGTATTAGACAATTATAGCAGCTGCTAGCAATGTCTTTGTTAATGTTGTGAAAACATAACGTTCTAAAACGTTTTGAATTGAAGACGTATTTTCTCAGATTCCCTAAGATTTAATGTTTTTAAAAGTCGCCCGAATCACAAAATCAAAATAAAAATATCTTTACAAAAGAACCTGGTACCATTAACATGAGGAAAAATTCGCTGAAATTTTGATATGTTTTTGTACTTGGACTCATTAGAAAAAATTAAAAATATGAAACTTTTCTTTAGAGCCATTTTTAAGATACAGGCTGTTTAAAATGTCATGTTTTCTGTACATTTTCCTCCTTTTAAGCCAGTTTATATAATAAATCCATTTTTCTTTTTTAAATGTTTTTTTTTTAATTAATTTTCCTGATTCTTCTTTAGAACTTTGAACAATACAAACTGGGATTTATGATACAGAGGACGTCAAAAGTTATAATATGCAGGTAGAGTTTTTTTTTTCATTTTGGGCAATTTTTTTAAAACATAGAATAAATACTTTAAACATAGAACAAATACTTAAACATGCTAAAATTTTTACATGTTTTTGTATTTGGACTCATTAGAAAAAATTAAAAATATTAAACTTTTCTTTAGAACCATTTTTAAGATACAGGGTGTTTAAAATATCATGTTTTCTGTACATTTTCCTTCTTTCAAGCCAGTTTATGTAATAAATCCATTTCCTTTTTGAAATGATTTTTTTAAATTAATTTTTCCAATTCTTGTTTAGAATTTCGGATAATAGGGCGAGTTTGTAAATTCAACATTTTTTTGACAGCGGTGGGCCATTGGTGCCAACATTCGGGTTGACAGATGGGTTTGACATCCATCTGACATCTAGCAGTGATGAAATGTCATTGTTCCATCGAATACAAAAAGAACGCGTTGCGGTGTAAACAGCTGGGTGCCAATAACCACACTTAAAATAATAAAATCATACCTCAACTTCGGCTCGGGAAAATGACTTATAAGGGCCGTATTCATAGTCGCTCCCAAGTCTCCCTTCTTCCTTGGGAAATGTAAATGTTTTATGGGCGAAGCCTGGAGGAACGACTATGAATACCTTCCCTAAGGGCACTTATGCTGTACTTCTAGACAGTTTTTTCAAAATAGTCTTCAATGCAAGTACGTTTTTTGCTCAAATTTAGTATGATGTCTAGCTCATCATCAGACAGTCTTCACTTGAACTGTCTTGCATTATTGTTATGGCTCACCACTCCATTAAGCATCCTGCAGTACCGTACTTTGTATTAACCAAAATGCATAAAAAAATATCTTGATTTGAATAAGTTATAAAAAACTGGAAAAAATAAATAACCATAAGGTAGGGTTATGTTTAAACCAACGGATTTTCCACCGACTCCCGAAGCCGGTGGCGATCGGTGCCAACATTTGTTGGATTGGTGAAATCCATTAAAAAATTTAGGAACTCTGTTGTTGGACTGGTGAAATCCATCTAAAATTTATGAACTCTTTTGTTGGCACCGGTGGACCACCGGTGGATTTACAAACTCGCCCATACACACTGGGATTTATGATACAGAGGGCTTTAAATGTTACAATATGTAGGTAGAGTTTTTTTTTCATTTTGGACAATTTTTTTAAAACACAGAATAAATACTTTAAACATGTTTAAATCGAAAATATTATTACAAAGTCTTCATAATATCTTACAGAAATGCCATATACAGGGTGCCCAAAAACTGATTTTTCTTCTTTTTTTCCCATTTCAAGCCAGGTAAATATTTAATGTAAAATTGACCCTACGAAAAACATAATTTTTGATCACCCCGTATATTTATGACAAATTAACTATCAAATATTTTTAGGTTTGTAATGCAAACCACAAATAGAAAAGAAACGAACGTTTAAAAAAATATGAATATTTTAAATGTAAGTCAGGACACACCCTGTATTTTAAATTTTGTGTATTATTATCTGTATTGTCGAAGATCTTAACGAAGTAAAAGAACAGATCCATTAGAAGGTGAGTTATATTATTTAATAAACCATGCCTAAAATAGGACAAAAATAAGAAATACTTAATAACAATTTTTGGACACTCTGTATAATATAATTTACATTATGAATTAAAGGATTTTTGATGTGACAAAATTGCCTAAATTGAAAAAAAAACTCTATTTATGTATAACTTTTAACGCCCTCTGTATCTTAAATCCCAGTATAATTTTAATTATACTGGCCAAAATTCTAGAGAAGAATCAGGAAACTCAATTTAAAGAAATTACCCTACACCCTGTCTTAAAAACGGCTCGACAGAAAAGTTTGGTTTTTTAAATTTTTTCTTAGGAGAACAAGTACAAAAATATAAGAATTTCAGTGAATTTGGCCGAGACCTTTTAGCCCATGTTAATGGTACCTGGTTCTTTATTACTCATTTAAAAAATGTTTATTCCTGCAAGATCAGTCAGCGAAAACAGGCAGAATGTCTTAAATCAGAGATTGCTAAGGCGCAAATTAAATTCCTCACGTCGACCTTTTACTTTACACCCTTATTCGGGAAACTTAACGTTTTTTTACGGCTATAGGATCAATTTAACCATAAAAAATGTACACAGTCATACAAATATATATATATAAAAAAAAATATTAAAACATTTTTTACGAGGCGTTTTGTTAAATGTTCAGCCAATTTTAAAAGAGAAATGAAATATTACACAAGTATTATTTCCCACTTTTTTATTTTCTATTTTGTTTTCCCATCTTATTCAATACGTATCGAAAATCAAGCATCTTGTTCTTTCATATATCACGCTCTTTGTCGGAACAGAGAACATGTTTTATAAAAGAAAAAAAGGCAAGCTTTTCAATACGTATTGAGTGCGATGTGAAAACATTCTATTTAACTGCGTAAATGCAAAGGTCACTGACAGAAAAAAAAAGAATCTCTAATCTAAGACGGAAGATAAATGGTTGATAGGTGAGCGGATGAGCACAATCTGGCTATCTCAATAAATACGTCGTTGAAGTTGGATTTGGATTCAGATTTAGATTTGTAAATATTACAGTGGACCAAATAAATCAAGAATAAATATTTTAAACGCGTTTATCTCTGCAATCAACTGCCCGATTTTGACGAAATTTGCAGGATAGTCTCCAAATACCTCCCTCCTCATAAATGACGAGTGTAAGGTTGATGCGAGTTCGCGTACGAGCAGCAGGCGAGTAACAACTTTAACTGGATTTTAGGCTTATGGGACACAAAATTTTGACTTGTATATATCCGATCGGCTTCAAATTTGTCATGCTTATATAGTTGCGATGACAACACAATACTATAGTGTAATGAACTTGATAGCTCCCCCTACTCGAAGGGGATGCAGGGGGGGTACAGTTGAAGTACGCCCGATTTTGTTGAAATTTGGTATGTGGGGGCATTTGGGGATGGCGATGACAAATTTCTAATCAGATTTTAAAAATTCGGTATGGCGGATTCAAGATGGACGATTTTTGGTCATGTTTTGCTAACCAATTTTAACTGACTTATACACATCCAATTGCCTTTAAATTTGGCATGCATTTATAGTTTCGGTGACAATACAATCATAATTATGGTATTATAAGGCAGCCCTTCCCTTTCCACAAGGGGAGTGGAGGGGGGGAAACACTTACGTTTGTCTGATTTCAATCAAAATTGGTACAAGGGGGTTTTTGGGGATAAGGAATACAAATTTTTGGTCATGTTTTGCTAATCAATTTCATTTTTGGCCTTTTTAGATACTTTAAAGACGTTTCAAACGAGGTACAAAATGACCCCCCAGCAACAGTCCTTAACCCCAAAACATTACCTTAAATTGGAAAATGGGACAATTTTGAAAAAAATGCATTTTTCAATCTCGACGTTGTCCATAGAATTTGATTTTTTGGTTTGATAGACGCTTTAAGGAGCTTTCTAATGACGTATGACATGACCCTCCAGCAACCGTCCTTCATCACAGAAAACAAATTTGATTTTTGGCTTTGATAGATACTTCAAAGACCTTTCAAATGACGTACGATATCGCCCCCCAGTTACCGTCCTTAACTCCAAAAAATGACATTATATTGTAAAATAATAAATTTTGAAAACAACATGCATTTTTCAATCTCGACGTTGTCCATAGAATTTGATTTTTGGTTTTGACAGACACTTTAAAGACCTTTCAAATGACGTACAAAAAATGAACTTATGTCGGAAATTAGGAAAATTTTGAAAAAAATTAATTTTTTAATCTCGACGTTGTCCATAAAATTTGATTTTTGGCTTTGATAGATACTTTAAATACCTTTTAAATGACGTACGATATCGCTCCCCAGCGACCGTCCTTAACCCCAAAAAATGACATTATATTGTAAAATAATAAATTTTGAAAACAACATGCATTTTTCAATCTCGACGTTGTCCATAGAATTTGATTTTTGGCTTTGATAGACACTTTAAAGACCTTTCAAATGACGTACGATATGACCCCCCAACGACCGTCGTTAACCCCAAAAAATGAACTTATATTGGAAATTAGGACAATTTTGAAAAAAATGAATTTTTCAATCTCGACGTTGTCCATAGAATGTGATTTTCGGCTTTGATAGATACTTTAAAGACCTTTTAAATGACGTAGGATATCACCCCCCAGCAACCGTCCTTAACCCCAAAAAATGACATTATATTGTAAAATAATAAATTTTGAAAAAAACATGCATTTTTCAATCTCGACGTTGTCCATAGAATTTGATTTTTGTGTTTGATAGATACTTTAAAGACCTTTCAAATGACGTGCGACATGACCCCCCAGCAACAGTCGTTAACCCCAAAAAATGACATTATATTGTAAAATAATAAATTTTGAAAACAACATGCATTTTTCAATCTCGACGTTGTCCATAGAATTTGATTTTTGGCTTTGACAGACACTTTGAAGACCTTTCAAATGACGTACGATATGGACCCCCAGCAACCGTCGTTAACCCCAAAAAATGAATTTATATTGGAAATTAGGACAATTTTGAAAAAAATGAATTTTTCAATCTCGACGTTGTCCATAGAATTTGATTTTTGTCTTTGATAGATACTTTAAAGACCTTTTAAATGATGTACGATATCACCACCCAGCAACCGTCGTTAACCCCAAAAAATGACATTATATTGTAAAATAATAAATTTTGAAAAAAACATGCATTTTTCAATCTCGACGTTGTCCATAGAATTTGATTTTTGGCTTTGATAGATACTTTAAAGACCTTTTAAATGATGTACGATATCACCACCCAGCAACCGTCGTTAACCCCAAAAAATGACATTATATTGTAAAATAATAAATTTTGAAAAAAACATGCATTTTTCAATCTCGACGTTGTCCATAGAATTTGATTTTTGGCTTTGATAGATACTTTAAAGACCTTTTAAATGATGTACGATGTCACTACCCAGCAACCGTCCTTAACCCCAAAAAATGACATTATATTGTAAAATAATAAATTTTGAAAAAAACATGCATTTTTCAATCTCGAAGTTGTCCATAGAATTTGTTTTTTCGGTTTGATAGATACTTTAAAGACCTTTCAAATGACATACGATATGGCCCCCCAGCGACCGACGTTAACCCCAAAAAATGAACTTATATTGGAAATTAGGACAATTTTGAAAAAAATATAATTTTTCAATCTCGACGTTGTCCATAGAATTTGATTTTTGGCTTTGATAGATACTTTAAAGACCTTTCAAATTACGTACGATGTCACCACCCAGCAACCGTCCTTAACCCCAAAAAATGACATTATATTGTAAAATAATAAATTTTGAAAAAAACATGCATTTTTCAATCTCGACGTTGTCCATAGAATTTGCTTTTTCGGTTTGATAGATACTTTAAAGACCTTTCAAATAACGTACGATATGGCTCCCCAGCGACCGTCGTTAACCCCAAAAAATGAACTTATTTTGGAAATTAGGACAATTTTGAAAAAAATTAATTTCTTAAACTCGACGTTGTCCATAGAATTTGATTTTTGGCTTTGATAGATACTTTAAAGACCTTTTAAATGATGTACGATATCACCACCCAGCAACCGTCCTTAACCCCAAAAAATGACATTATATTGTAAAATAATAAATTTTGAAAAAAACATGAATTTTTCAATCTCGAAGTTGTCCATAGAATTTGCTTTTTCGGTTTAATAGATTCTTTAAAGACCTTTCAAATGACGTACGATATGGCCCCCCAGCGACCGTCGTTAACCCCAAAAAATGAACTTATATTGGAAATTAGGACAATTTTGAAAAAAAATAATTTTTCAATCTCGACGTTGTCCATAGATTTTGATTTTTGGCTTTGATAGATACTTTAAAGGCCTCTCAAATTACGTACGATATCATCCCCCAGCAACCGTCCTTAACCCCAAAAAATGACATTATATTGTAAAGTAATAAATTTTGAAAAAAACATGCATTTTTCAATCTCGACGTTGTCCATAGAATTTGATTTTTGTGTTTGATAGATAATTTAAATACCTTTTAAATGACGTACGATATCACCCCCCAGCAACCGTCCTTAACCCCAAAAAATGACATTATATTGTAAAATAATAAATTTTGAAAAAAACATGCATTTTTCAATCTCGACTTTGTCCATAGAATTTGATTTTTCGCTTTGACAGATACTTTAAAGACCTTTCAAATGACGTACCATATGACCCTCCAGCAACCGTCGTTAACCCCAAAAAATGAACTTATATTGGAAATTAAGACAATTTTGAAAAAAATTAATTTTTCAATCTCGACGTTGTCCATAGAATTTGATTCTTGGCTTTGATAGATACTTTAAAGACCTTTTAAATAATTTACGATATCACCACCCAGCAACCGTCGTTAACCCCAAAAAATGACATTATATTGTAAAATAATAAATTTTGAAAAAAACATGCATTTTTCAATCTCGACGTTGTCAATAGAATTTGATTTTTGGCTTTGATAGATACTTTAAAGACCTTTTAAATGATGTTCGATGTCACCACCCAGCAACCGTCCTTAACCCCAAAAAATGACATTATATTGTAAAATAATAAAAAAAACATGCATTTTTCAATCTCGACGTTGTCCATAGAATTTGCTTTTTCGGTTTGATAGATACTTTAAAGACCTTTCAAATGACGTACGATATGGCCCCCCAGCGACCGTCGTTAACCCCAAAAAATGAACTTATATTGGAAATTAGGACAATTTTGAAAAAAAAAATAATTTTTCAATCTCGACGTTGTCCATAAAATTTGATTTTTGGCTTTGATAGATACTTTAAAGACCTTTCAAATTACGTACGATATCACCCCCCAGCAACCGTCCTTAACCCCAAAAAATGACATTATATTGTAAAATAATAAAAAAAACATGCATTTTTCAATCTCGACGTTGTCCATAGAATTTGCTTTTTCGGTTTGATAGATACTTTAAAGACCTTTCAAATGACGTACGATATGGCTCCCCAGCGACCGTCGTTAACCCCAAAAAATGAACTTATATTGGATATTAGGACAATTTTGAAAAAAAAAATAATTTTTCAATCTCGACGTTGTCCATAAAATTTGATTTTTGGCTTTGATAGATACTTTAAAGACCTTTCAAATTACGTACGATATCACCCCCCAGCAACCGTCCTTAACCCCAAAAAATGACATTATATTGTAAAATAAAAAAAAAACATGCATTTTTCAATCTCGACGTTGTCCATAGAATTTGCTTTTTCGGTTTGATAGATACTTTAAAGACCTTTCAAATGACGTACGATATGGCCCCCCAGCGACCGTCGTTAACCCCAAAAAATGAACTTATTTTGGAAATTAGGACAATTTTGAAAAAAATTAATTTCTTAAACTCGACGTTGTCCATAGAATTTGATTTTTGGCTTTGATAGATACTTTAAAGAACTTTTAAATGATGTACGATACCACCACCCAGCAACCGTCCTTAACCCCAAAAAATGACATTATATTGTAAAATAATAAAAAAAACATGCATTTTTCAATCTCGACGTTGTTTCAAAATTTATTATTTTACAATATAATGTCATTTTTTGGGGTTAAAGACGGTTGCTGGGGGGTCATATCGTACTTCATTTGAAAGGTATTTAAATTATCTATCAAAGGCAAAAATCAAATTCTATGGACAACGTCGAGATTGAAAAATTATTTTTTTTCAAAATTGTCCTAATTTCCAATATAAGTTCATTTTTTGGGGTTTACGACGGTATCTGGGGGGCCATATCGTACGTCATTTGAAAAGTCTTTAAAGTATCTGTCAAAGCAAAAAATCAAATTCTATGGACAACGTCGAGATTGAAAAATGCATGCTTTTTTCAAAATTTATTATTTTACAATATAATGTCATTTTTTGGGGTTAAGGACGGTTGCTGGGGGGTGATATCGTACGTCATTTAAAAGGTCTTTAAAGTATCTATCAAAGCCAAAAATCAAATTCTATGGACAACGTCGAGATTGAAAAATGCATGTTTTTTTCAAAATTTATTATTTTACAATATAATGTCATTTTTTGGGGTTAACGACGCCTGCTGGGGGGTCATATCGTACGTCATTTGAAAGGTATTTAAATTATCTATCAAAGCCAAAAATGAAATTCTATGGACAACGTCGAGATTGAAAAATTCATTTTTTTCAAAATTGTACTAATTTCCAATATAAGTTCATTTTTTGGGGTTAACGACTGTTGCTGGGGGGTCATATCGTACGTCATTTGAAAGGTCTTTAAAGTATCTATCAAACACAAAAATCGAATTCTATGGACAACGTCGAGATTGAAAAATGCATGTTGTTTTTCAAAATTTATTATTTTACAATATAATGTCATTTTTTGGGGTTAACGACGCCTGCTGGGGGGTCATATCGTACGTCATTTGAAAGGTATTTAAATTATCTATCAAAGCCAAAAATGAAATTCTATGGACAACGTCGAGATTGAAAAATTCATTTTTTTCAAAATTGTCCTAATTTCCAATATAAATTCATTTTTTGTGGTTAACGACGGTTGCTGGGGGGCCATATCGTACGTCATTTGTAAAGTCTTTAAAGTATCTGTCAAAGCAAAAAATCAAATTTTATGGACAACGTCGAGATTAAAAAATTAATTTTTTTCAAAATTGTCCTAATTTCCGACATAAGTTCATTTTTTGGGGTTAACGACGGTCGCTGGGGGGCCATATCGTACGTCATTTGAAAGGCCTTTAAAGTATCTATCAAACCGAAAAAGCAAATTCTATGGACAACGTCGAGATTGAAAAATGCATGTTTTTTTCAAAATTTATTATTTTACAATATAATGTCATTTTTTGGGGTTAAGGACGGTTGCTGGGGGGTGATATCGTACGTCATTTAAAAGGTCTTTGAAGTATCTATCAAAGCCAAAAATCAAATTCGTTTTCTGTGGTGAAGGACGGTTGCTGGAGGGTCATGTCATACGTCATTAGAAAGCGCCTTAAAGCGTCTATGAAACCAAAAAATCAAATTCTATGGACACGTCGAGATTGAAAAATGCATTTTTTTCAAAATTGTCCCATTTTCCAATTTAAGGTCATTTTTTGGGATTAAGGACTGTTGAAAGGTCTTTAAAGTATCTAAAAAGGCCAAAAATGAAATTGATTAGCAAAACATGACCAAAAATTTGTATTCCTTATCCCCAAAAACCCCCTTGTACCAATTTTGATTGAAATCAGACAAACGTAAGTGTTTTCCCCCCTCCACTCCCCTCGTGGAAAGGGAAGGGCTGCCTTATAATACCATAATTATGATTGTATTGTCACCGGAACTATAAATGCATGCCAAATTTAAAGGCAATTGGATGTGTATAAGTCAGTTAAAATTGGTTAGCAAAACATGACCAAAAATCGTCCATCTTGAATCCGCCATACCGAATTTTTAAAATCTGATTAGAAATTTGTCATCGCCATCCCCAAATGCCCCCACATACCAAATTTCAACAAAATCGGGCGTACTTCAACTGTACCCCCCCTGCATCCCCTTCGAGTAGGGGGAGCTATCAAGTTCATTACACTATAGTATTGTGTTGTCATCGCAACTATATAAGCATGACAAATTTGAAGCCGATCGGATATATACAAGTCAAAATTTTGTGTCCCATAAGCCTAAAATCCAGTTAAAGTTGTTACTCGCCTGCTGCTCGTACGCGAACTCGCATCAACCTTACACTCGTCATTTATGAGGAGGGAGGTATTTGGAGACTATCCTGCAAATTTCGTCAAAATCGGGCAGTTGATTGCAGAGATAAACGCGTTTAAAATATTTATTCTTAATTTATTTGGTCCACTGTAATATTTACAAATCTAAATCTGAATCCAAATCCAACTTCAACGACGTTCAATAAATACTGCACTAAATTGAGGTTAACCAGATGTCATTTAGAGGTGTCAATGGTTGACAAGACACTTACTTTGTTTATACGGGTATCTTGAAGCGCTTTTGTATAAGGACGATTTGAAAATTCAAAACCGGTTTTAGGATCGATATAAATACTTTAAAAACACTTTTGCGCATTGCTTCCAACACAAAGAAGTAGTCAACCTTGGTAGTCTGGAAGAAATCAAGAAATGGTGGAAATGAATGGTACAAGAAATATTTTTACTGATTTTGTTAGCCAAGATGCACCGTTGGGCATTTTGAAAACTCCATTATGGCGGAAATTTTTATATATATCTGAACAAAATTTTGGTGTGTGGCATATCATTTTAGTCGGATTTGGGTCGCTTAAATTCAAATCCGGTATTATTTTAAAGTTCGTGTAAAGTTCGTTTGAAAGTTTGAGACAATGATGAATTTGAAATTAATTATATATAAAAATATATACTATGAAAAATCACTCAACCGTGAAGTTTAAGAAGTTGGCTCCGCCCAAGGAGGGGCTTCCAATTATTTGGAATTTCAACACTTGGCTTACTGAAAACACCCTGATTCTGCCAAATAAAGGCAGCTTCAAGGAATTTTCGTTTCTTCCAGTGCAAAACCTTTGCTTCTGTCCACTTCATTCGGTGTTGTTTTGACCATGCGTGCTCCGCGATTCCTGATTTCGTTGTTTCACCTCTTTGGGTATTCGTTTGATGTTCTTTAAGCCTAACAGATAGTGGTCTTTTTGTTTCACCTATGTATGATTCACCACACTCACAAGGAACTTGGTAAATGCATTCCTTATTTTGATTGTTCTTCGGTTTTGTTTTACTAAGAAGGCTTCGAATTGTATTATTAGATTTAAAAGCGGTTTTAATATTACAGTTGTTCGCTACTCTTCGAATTTTCCCTGATACTCCTTTAATGTATGGAATTGTAAGGAATGCATTTGCCTGGTTTTGGCCTTATAATATCTGTCCTGTTTGCTGAAATTTCGAAATAGTATCTGTTATAAGTTTAAGGCTGTAACCATTCTGCTGCAGATCCTTCTTATTGTTTCTTATTTCGATTTCCAAGTCATGAGAATTGTTACAAATTTGAGTGGCTCTATTATACAAAGTTCTTATTATGCCTCGTTTGGTTGTAGCAGAATGATTTGAACCTTGATTTAAATGTTGTCCTGTGTGAGTGGGTTTACGATAGACTGTTGTTTTGATGAAGCTGCCTTTATTGGGCAGAATCAGGGTGTTTTCAATAAGCAAAGTGTTGAAATTCCAAATATTTGGAAGCCCCTCCTTGGGCGGAGCCTACTTCTTAAACTTCACGGTTGAGTGATTTTTCATAGTATAGAAGTACATAGCCTTAGGAATAGATTGTAGTTTGCACCTGAAGACGATTAGAGATTGTACTGATCGAAACGTCATGTATAAATAAAATATAGACAATGGAAGTCCGAAATACAGAATTAATTTTAACGAACAAACTTTAGTCAAGTTTTGTTGAAGATTTCGACAGCCCTGCTCAACGCCGTTATAAAAATAATTAATGATTTTTGGGCATCATCCACCATTTTGAAATATTCAAGATGGCGGTTGTGTGCAAAAATTCAAAAGAGAAAAATGTGCATGTGATACATCAATTCTAAGGTTTTTGGATCCGAATAATTCAAATTTGTAGTTAAAAAAATTTTTAGGAGTAATATGAAGGAGTGGGGGGGTATTTATGAGACAAACAGTAAAACTGTTTATGTGAAGACTTAACGAACAAACTTTATTTAAGTTTTATTGCAGATTTCGACAGCTCTGCTCAATTCTATTACAAAACTATTTAATGACTTTTGGGCATCATCCACCCTTTTGAAATATTCAAGATGGCGGCCGTGGGCAAAAAATCAAAAGGGAAGAATATGCATGCGATACATACAGTAAGTAATGTAAGTTTAAAAATTGAAAAAATTTATACACATAGACTGACGTCAACTGTCAATGAGAATTTTCAGTCTGACGTTTATTTTTTAGTTTCTCCTTAGATTTCTGGTCATATGGACAGGACCTCATTCAGAAAATTTTCCATTTCGTTTAGGTTAAATTTAAGAAATAGAGGGTTTTTTGAACCATTTTTGTGCTATTTTGTTATTGTTAACGTAAGACAGTTGATCAACAGTGTACTAGATATGGCCAGGGCCGCAAGTGTTGATCCAATACATAAATGTAAATAGTGTGAAATCTACATCATAGAAGGGACTGGTTATGAAATCTCAAATGAATGAGGCTCAGACATTCTTTGGGGCACAGGCATGGTGGACGGATGCACTGGTCATTTTTAGGGGCACATTAGGCATATAGACGTAAGAGTAGCAAGGTAGATAGAAATCTGTTTCGTCTTAATTCCCTGTAATATTGGGAAGTAATTTGTTATTTTAAATCCAACAACTGCATATTCGTAGCAGCATTAGTTGTTATGAATTTACATCAACACTCTCACCAAGCTTAAATTTATAAAACCGCAGCTTTGGATCAAAACGTATGAATTTTGACATACATAAACCCTCTCAACCACCCCTCAAATTATTTTTTTCTTAAAATTAGAAAACATTAACTTTATTATTTCAAGCTTGTGTTTAACTTCACCTCTATGTATGTATGTTTGTATGTTCGGGTCCAATCTTGCAACTCACTTTTGACTAATTTCTAAAGATCGTTCTTTAAGTCTCTATTAGGGACCTATCGGTAAATAAAGTCGGCATAGGTTTCTGACTAGCCACAAACATTATGTTAAGTCCACATTATTTTGACAGTGCCGCGATCAAAAAAGCTCTGGCGGTATAGCCCAAACGTAGGTTTTGGATAGCCCCAGCAACCAAGAAAAGCGTCGCGCTGCGCCGTCCCATAACAGATCTGTAAGTGTTTAAAACTTTGTTAGTTATTGTTTAACTTTGAGTGGAACTGTCAAAAATAGTGCCGACTTTATTAAAGTCAGCCTATAATATCCGATAAGTGCCTGTTGACAAATTAGTGCCAGCATTTAACTTTAAAAATTGAATATCTCGGTTACCACACGGATAGTCCACCATACAATCAAGTAATTATTTTATCTTGAAATGAAATGAAAATAAAAATAAAGGTTCGTGGCTATCGGACACACATTTTGCTTTTCAATTCATTACGACCAGGCCTCCAAGATCTAATGGATAGTCCAGAAACCTACAGGCCTGTTTCATCCTTGTTAGGAATCATCAGTGTAACATGGCGTATGAAGTATAACATAAGCAACCACACCCACCGAATTTAAAAAACTTTCGTTGTCAAATCACGCGGGATCTTGCATGACTATATGCAGTGCGCCGCCTGTCGGAACAAATTGAAAAGCAAAATGTTAAAGGATGCAAGTATCAATAAGAATGAAATTTGCGAGCAGGACATAAAAAACGGAACCTGCGAAAATGTACCGGTTACTGAAAGAAGACCGTTAAAAATACAACGTTCGCAGCAACCTCACCCCCAATTGGAGTTGCCTTATATCAAGGCTCAGCAACAATTACTACGGAGGAGGCTTATTGCGTAAAACAAAGCCAAGTAAATTAAAGAAAGTAGAATTTCTTGTCCGTGAAAAATAAATCGGACACACATTTTAATTTTCAATTCATTACGAACAGGCCTCCAAGATCTAATGGATAGTCCTGAATCCTACAGGCCTGTTTCATCCTTGTTAGGAATCATCAGAGTAACATAGGACTGTACCTGGTATATGAAGCATAACGTAAGCAGTCACACCCAGCGAATTTAAATAAGTTTCGCGCGTCGCCTGTCGGAACAAAGTGAAAAGCAAAATGTTAAAGGATGCAAATACTAATAAGAATAAAATTTGCGAGCAGGACATAAAAAATGGAACCTGCGAGAATGTACCGGTTACTGAAAGAAGATCGTTCAAAAATACAACGTGCAACTCTACCCCCAATTGGAGTTTATACTACGTCGCTACAAGGATGAAACAGGCCTGTAGGTTTCTGGACTATCCATTAGATCTTAGAAGCCTGAACGTAATGAATTGAAAAGCAAAATGTGTGTCCGATAGCCACGAATTTTCATTTTTATTTATTTTTCACAGACCAAAAAAATCAACTTTTTTAAATTTTACTTGGGTTTATTTTACGCAATAAGCCTTCTCCGGAGTGATTGTTGCTGAGCCTTAATATAAGGCGACGTAGTATAAACTCCAATTGGGGGTGAAGTTGCTGCAGACTTTGTAGTTTGAGCGGCCTTCTTTCAGTAACCGGTATATTTTTGCAGGTTCCGTTTTTTATGTCCTGCTCGCAGATTTAATTCTTATTGATATATGCATCCTTTAACATTTTGCTTTTCTCTTGCTAGATCTCGCGTTATTTGACGACGAAAGTTGTTTAAATTCGCTGAGTGTGGTGGCTTATGTTATGCTTCATACACCAGGTACAGTCCTATGTTACCCTGATGATTCCTAACAAGGATGAAACAGGCCTGTTGTAATGAATTAAGAGCAAATAGCCACGAACCTTTATTTTTGTTTATTTTTCACGAACAAAAAAATCCACTTTTTGGAAATGAAAATATTTTGAAAACTGTAACTTTAAAAGATTTGAACCTTACAAAAAAATTTTTGGGTAATATTTGCGAAAACCAAAATCTGAAAACTGCATACTTCTAGAGCTATGATTTTTTTTATATTTAAACGTTTTTTCAAATAACTCGGAAGTTAAAGATCCTACGAATTTGGACTTAATAACAAAATTTGTAGTCCCTATTCATAGAAACCTAAATCTGAAAACCGTATATCGCTACCTGCTTTTGTTCTAAGGTTACAACTTTTTTAAATATTTTATCCATCTTTTCCCTCCTTAAACTCCTCACCACCCTACCCAAAAGTTAATCAGTTCATGGTCAGCCGATAGAGGATTTTTGTACCAAATTTAGTTAAAATCGATTGAGGCGTTCTTGAGTTATCGTGTATACAGACAGAAAACAGACCGACAGACAGGTTTTTTTTTCATCGATTAAGGTATTTTGCAACCTTAGTTTTTGATAAAATTAAGAAAAGTCAAAATTTAACGATTTTAATAGTCCCCTATATCATATATATCTTCTGTTTTTTAATCGGATCGAGGGGTTCAAAAGTAACTCTTTTCGACTGAAACATTACCGTCCGCTGATTCCCACTCTGCAGCATCCAAGTCCGGAATCGCAAACACACATCGAGGCATCGAGCTGTTGCTACAGGTCTTCTCCTATTTCTCTATTTCACCCCTATCGCCAAGTTGCAAATGTAACCGTATAAATCGATGCCCTATTGTAAAAATATATACATTTTCAATGTTAAAAGTTAATCAGAAACACAGTAGAACCAGACGTTGGCAGTCCAATTCACCTCAACTTACTCGAAATTAACCTAAGCCAACAACAAAATATACAAATCGATGGTTGACAGGGAACAATAAACATTGGAAAATTAAAATTTTACCAAATCTATGTAATTTTTATTATAATCTTGTTGGAAATAACATTTTAGATACATTAATTCACATAAACGTCCTTTTCGCCATCGTAGGATTGCCTTCTGCATGTTCTCCAAAAACTAAACAAGTTTTAGGAAATTTAAGGAATATATGTTCTGCTGGAGAAGATGGTTTTTATTAAACGTTATTCATAAATGGTCAGAGTCATCATTACTTTGTCTTTCTTAAATAATTCATTTCACGCAGAATCCCCTTTAGATGTTTTAAAAATGACCAGAGAGGTAGAGGAATGCCTCTACACAAAGGATGTGATCCCAAAGCTTAAGACCAATATCTTACCTTCTTTATTGTCAGTCTTGGCAATACTGGGGCGATTAATCCTATGATGGATAAAAAAAGTCTCACTGAAAGAAATATCTTACGCCGTTTAAATCCGTCAATAGCAGATATTGTAAAAAGTCTTATTATGAGAATTATTAGTTTAGTTTTTGGCCAGAAAAGGTACTATATTTTACTTTCAGTAATTTTTTTTCCAAAATTTACAGAATTTTTATTTTTATATTTTTTGCTATTCTACTATTAAAATATCACACAACCTGGAACGATTTCATTATCAAAAAAAGAATAAAGAGATTTCCTTAGCGATATTATGTGATTTATCGAAAGCTTTCGACTGTGTAAGTCAGGAGATACTGCTTTGTAAACTATAAAATCATGGTTTTCGTATTACTGCTCTAAATTGATTAGAGTGTTAATTGTCTAACCGTGTAGAAACAGTATTTTTCCCGGCAAAATGGATATACCTTATGTAATTTATCACAAGATTTCGACTTTATGGACGCGATTATTACTAAACCGTCAAAAAATCTCGGCTTTACAAAAAATTTGACGATTTTTAAACACAAGTTGACACTTACTGCTTTTTTGTCAGGAGTAATTTAATTTAATACTAAATAAAAATTATGTCAATTTTAATTTTTGTTCACTCTTTTTGTAAAAAAACCTTTTTATTTGAAAATGTATGTTACTGAGAAAACTTTAAAACTTTTCACACACAAAACCATAGATAGCCATGGAATATGTCACTGCCACTGATCAGAAAAGTCACACAAATTCTGCCATTCCTTTTACATCGTGAGAATTTTCGACACTTTTTGACGTTTATGGTTCTCCGCCGCGCCGTAAAACTAGTCCTACAGAATTTCTTTAAAATGTTAAAATTACTAAATGTTTAAAAAAGCTAATGCAGTATTTCTCACAACGTTAGGATAAAACTCGTCACTTAGAGTTCCGCAAGGATCTGTTATAGACTCCATTTTTTAAAATTATTTTCAATGACCTGCCAAATTTGGATATTTAACTTTTGCAGACTTTTGCATCTAGTGGAAAATTTATAAAGAATTTAATTAATTACAAAAATTGAAAAATAGTGGGACTTGTTTTAATATGTCCAAAACCCATTCTCGAAACATATTTTTAAACCACCGCCCTTAAAAAACACACGTTTTTGTAGTTATCCGGCATATCTGCAATGCTTGCCGCTGTAATCGTCAATTAAACGTGGTCTACAGGGTGTCCCATTTTCGATGGGATTCAATGGGAATTTCCGTTGTTATTGAAGGTAGAGAGATGCGGTATTGCTGTCTTACTTTTTTGAGCTGTAAAAAATGGTAATAACAGATTTATTCTTTCGCTTGTAGTTTTTGAGCTACAGAGGAAAGTTGAAAAATGGTCGAAATTAGCAATTGATGATATCTCCCTTAATTTAAGAGATAATTAGGATATGTAAAAACATATTTGTGGCAAAATTTTTAGAAAAACACAATGGTTCTTTTGAAACTTTAATCTGACATTTCGTTTCGTAGATACCATCATCAGGATTAAAAAGTTAAATACGAACCAAAATGTTTTAATTCATATTTTAGTCTCTTTTTAACTTTGTTTGATAATAAAATATCATTTTTTTTATTTAGAAGTTTCTATTCCGAGAAAAATCATCTTCAGAGCATTTTTTTTTAGTCCCTTTTTTAATTTTTTCTTTTAGACCATTTATATTTAACTGCTATAAATTCTAAATTCAAAATGGCGCATAAAATCTAATGCGCATCTTTTTTCAAACTTGTTTTTTTATTTAGGTATAAATGTTACTTTTCGACACGTAAAACAAAGAAAATAGAGGTTTGGACATTTGATTTTCTCCGCCCATCTTGGATGTAAATGTGGCGGCAAAACGAATGTTTTTTTTTTTCAAAGGGGTTATTTGTCTTATCAATACAGTTTTTTTATTGAAATAAAATAAAGTATATAGTATACTTTTCGGCACGCAAAACAAAGTACTTACAAAAAAGGGGTTTAAAAATGTTAGGCATTTACATAAACGCAACATTTTAAACTGTTTGCTCATATTTCTGGCTTTGTCTAGCCAAAAATATCGATACATTTTGTTATTAGATATCAGTGTTAAAAATTTTTATTAAAAAAACTTTTGAAAAACAAGCTTTTATTAAATGCATTTAAAAGTAGAAAATATTTTTTTATCTTTCTTATTTCATAATAAAAGCGATGGGCGCAAATTAAAAATTTTAACTTTAGGTGTCGTCAGTGGCTGGGTATCGTATATCGGTCACATCGACGATTCATCTAAGAAACAGTTGTATTACTCTATAACCTAAGGACATCTTCAAAGGCTTCGCAAGAACGGCAATCTGACCCGTTCTCAGCTTCTTTAGATGAAAGCATTATGTTTATCATTCGAATAGAAGAAGAATTTAGTTCTTCTTTTGTAGTTCTTTAAAATTTTTAATTAGAGCCCATCGCTTTTATTATGGTATAAGAAAGATAAAAAATTATTTTCTACTTTTAAGTGCATTTAATAAAAGCTTCTTCTTTAAAAGGTTTTTTTAATAAAACTTTATGTTTTAATTTTTAGATTTATACCCTAAATCGTCCATTTTGAATGCGCCACATCAAAATTTTCAAATATTATCAAAAATTCATATCCCCTTCCCGAAAAACCCCTGTATGCCAATTTTGATTTAAATCGAACAAACTTAATCTTCTTCCCCCTCCACTTCCCCCGTTACAGAGAGGTGGGTACCTGAGAATACCATATTATAGTATTCTCTCCGGACTCTAAACGCAAACCAAATTTGAGCACAATCAGATGTGAATAAGTCAGTGAAAATTGGTTAGCAAAACATGACCAAAAACCGTCCATCTTGAATCCGCCATATTGAATTTTCAAAATCTGATTCGAAATTCGTTATCTCCATCTCCAAGTACCCCAACAAACCAAATTTTAACGAAATCGGGTGTATTTGAACTGTACTCCCCTCCACCCCCTTCAATTAGGGGAGATGGCAATTTAATCACACTATATTCTTGTATTGTCACCGCAACTATATAAGCATGCCAAATTTGAAGCCGATCGGATGTCGGGAAGTTGGTCAAAATTAAGTTGCAAGATTCCACCCGAACAAACATATCTATTTACATAGTTATGTACATACATACATTGCAAGTTAAATAAAAGCTTGTATAAAGCACAAACGTAGGGTTAATGGTGGCATAATTGTAAGGTATTTTTAAATAATTTTATTTTCACGAGTCTTCCATGGCAAAAATGTAAACAAATACACTGTCCTCCGAAATTTCTGTCATAAAAAACTTAACCTGAAATCTTCATATTTAACAACAACAACAACAATCTAGGGCGTTCGGATTTTTGTCAACTTTTAAACCTGGTTTTGTTCAGTGGGTATTTAAGGTTAGGTTTTGGCTAAATAAAAATGGAATGGACTGTATGCTTAGTCTTCGTTATTAGTATCTTTGCCAAAATAGCCAAGAAACAATTGTGTTCAATTTTCTTTGGCAAACTTTGTATCCTTTCAAACCGCTAAGTGCCAAAAAGATAAAACCGATAGTTTTATTCATTTTAGGATGAAATGGTTTATGAGGCGAATGTGCACTGAAAGATAGATAGGGATTAAGTATTTGTCGGGACGAAAGTTCGAAAAGGATCTTAAGAGTGTTGTTAGCAGTCAACAATGTTGATTTAGGATACAAAAGTGACATCTTTTTATGAATGCGAAGGATGAGTTCTAAAAAAGAGTGACGAATATTTGAAGCTATTCAAAAGCTATTTACATAAAAAAATAAAAACGAGCAAAAATAAATGTAAGAAATAAGATATAATTTTTACAAGATAAACGCCTTTCTCCAGTAGTTCTTGTAAATTTTACGAGCTCCACTGCACTTTGTTGTTCATACAACTTAGTTGGTGTTTGTTTTTTCAAATGTTCAGTTAAATCACAGAATATAAGATATAAGATGTAAGTTATAATATATTAAATGTTCGACGTTATATGTAAATATCAGATTAAGAAAGAAAAAATAACTGTGCACTATTTAGTCTATAGTACGTCATTGCCTTTTAAGTACTTAAAATTTATCTGTCAATTCGCACCACTAATAAAATAAATATCTTCAAGTTGCTTTCGCTGGTGCATCTTATATAATTGAACAACAAGAAATTTGCAGTATTTGCAACCTGCAAGTTGTGCAATTTTCCTGGGATGTATTTTTTAAGTGTAGGCCCCTTCGCCAGGAAATTAACTCCGAAGATGAAGAGGAGAATTTTGTAACTTTTTTGGATGTACCTCTTAAATCTAAAATAAAACCTTGTTGTGAACTATTTTTTAAATATTCTACGATTAAGAAGTTTTATCTTGAACGAATAAAATTCTGTGTGTTGTTTATATTTAAAAGGCTTACTGCTGGACTGTTCTTTTTTATGCACGCGTTTTTGAATCACTCGCTACGCTTGTTCCTTGAAACCACTGTTTTGGCCGCCAGTTGTAGAGAATACTATTTCAAGCTGAACTAAAAATCGACACCAGTTATTTTCGCAATTATTTTGTTTGTTAAAAGATTTATAATATTTCCAAATTTTTTTTAGTACTATCATAGGAAAACAATTTGTTTTCAATTATTAGTTTAACGTACCTTTTTTACCAAAGGAAGGCTTGCAATTTTTTTCTTATTATTATTATATTTTCTTTGGTATTATTATTTATTATTAATTAATTTTTACATATACAGGGTGTTTCAAATTCGACACTCACCATGGGGATCTCCTAAACGGTAGGAGATACGAAAAGGTTTAAACTAAAGCAAACTTGCGCAATTTTATACTTTGCACAAAACTAAAAAAAAAGGTTACAAATTCCGGAAAAAAACCGCCGTTATTCTAAAAGCTATCAAAAAACGCTTAAAACTTTCTACAGGCACTTTTTTAGGATCTACTTAGTGAGAGGTTCGATTTGAGAATTGATATTTCAGTGTGACAGGAGCACTGTCAAGTTCATTTTTTCTTATGGACAGATCCTTTTTTTCTCCTGCCATTTGGTTCGCAAAGGATGACAGATAACATTTTGCAAACTTATTTTGACAAGTCACCTGACGTTTTGGGTTTATTGACCATCTTCAGCCCAAATTTAATTTTTGATTTTAACTTACTCAAGGTATATTAGAAACCCGATTGCAGTACTTTTTTTAACATTTAAAAAATTACAGTTTCTTTGACATTTTAAAAATGGCAGATTTTTACATTTTGTTATAACAAAATAACTTTATCTACCATTTAAAAAATATTTTTTTTTTCTTCTTTTTTAATCTTTGAATTTGGGCTGATAATAGTCAAATAACTCAAAACGAAAGGTACTTGTCAAAATGAGGTTGTAAAATATCTGTTATCCATTATCAACCAAACGGCAGGACAAAAAAAGCATGTGTCCATAAGAAAAAATGAACTTGATAGTGCCCCTGTCACACTGAAATGTGAAATCTGGAAAACGGAACTCTCATTAGGTAGATCTTAAAAAAGTGCCTGTAGAAAGTTTTAAGCGTTTTTTGACAGCTTTAAGAATAAGGGCGCAGAAAAATAACAACTAAAAATAAAGATTTCGGAATTTCTTAACTTTTTTTTGGTTTTGAGCAAAGCATCAAATTCCGTAACTTTGCCCTAATTTAAATCTTTTCGTATCTCCTACCGTTTAGGAGATCCCCATGGTGAGCATCGATTTTGAAATACCCTGTATAAGTAAGTGTTCTATATAAGTCTTAAAATTTGCTATACTTAATACTTAGGTCCATATCCATCATTTCTTTTTTTTTAATTTTATTAGTCCATAATATTTTTTCTCTAGTTGCAGTAAAATTTTAGGAATCCATTTTTTTTTGTTTTCTTTTTGGTAGGTTTTTTACAGTTTACTTTTATTAATTATTTTGATTTTACCGCTATTATTTAAATGTTCTTTTCGAGTTAGCCTAGTAAATAAGTTTTTTGTAATTTTTGCATTTCGCCTTACTCATTTGTTACAAGTATGTATTTTCATTAATTTAGAAACAATAGAACGTTTTCTATTGTCTATTAACCGCTTTTTAACCTTTGTGTCATCCTGCTTTGTTTTTAAATCTTTCGTAAATACTTGGTGAAAACTGGCGGAAATGGCTTCATTTTTAGGCAAGAATAATTAGATTTTTTCAATATTACAATTTTCCGCTATTACTCCTTAATTTTGGGTAAAAAATCCACAGAAATTTTTTTTTGCACCCGTGATCAAAAAAAAAAGTTTTTTTGCATCGGTAACCAAAAAAGCCATGCTTTAGTTATCTGCAGATAGTTACTAAAAAAAGAGTTTTCCTACATTTTTGCAGCCTATTTTGTCGAAAGGGTATTATTTTCAAAATTGCCGATAAAAGGCTCATAAAAACGCGCCGCTTTTTAGCATTAAACCGAGGCAACAAAGTTAAACAATAGAAATACAAAATTACGGTTATGGTTCTTAATAAAAATGCATTTAAACTGCGTAGTCTAAACCAGCTAATCTCCGTTTTGACCACGAAACTATTGAGAAAATAAAGATTAAGTTTGTCGTCGTCCCAGCGGACTAGTGTTTTTATTTTTTTGCCTCGTATTATAAGTTGGAGGAGTTGGTATTTTCTTCTAGGCTTAGAAGTTAGACATTATTTTATGAACAAAGTGGCTTTTGGACACTGCACATTATTCTCAAAGATAAATGTTAAATAATTCATGGCATTAACTTTATTTGAACTACTTACTGTTTTTCTTAACGAAAATAGCGAGAAGGGTTAAATTTTATTTACATTGGTCAGATATAGGATCATTTGCATCATATAACTAATTTTTAAAACTAACTAATTTTCAAAATTGTGACTTTAAAATGTGCAGTGAAATGTTCCTCTGACTGACGGTAGCAACCTGAGGATGGGCCACCGCCGAAAGCGCTCGCTGATTACTGAAAATTAAATATTTTTGCACAAAAATACAAAAGTGCCTTTTACTTCAAATAATTTGTTATTGTCAGTTTGAAGTAAGAGTTTAAATAATCAACGACATAACTTGTTTTTACATATTTATTGTCGCTGTCTAAAACAACGTATCAAATAGAGATCCAAAAAAATAACGTCAGTCTGCTCATCAAAAAATTGGACTATACAAAGTCACATTCTTTTGAAGCATATTAATGAAATATTTTTAAAATTCGGTTGGTCAATTGGTCAATTTTTGGAAAAGTGTTTTAAATAAATAGATTTTTAGGAACTATCAAATTTGATTTTTAGCTATCCAAAAAGCTTAATGTTATGAAAATCGGTCAGTTTCTCGCTTAGTTAGAATAATTAAAAAAAGGCGTTTTTTTTTGCACACTCTGTGTTTCTCTTAATTTTCGATAGTTGGTTATCTCGTCGGTCATTTAAAAAAAAAGGAAAATAACGTTATTACTTTTCCTTTAATTTTAGTGCGACCCGATCCGACCCCTGTCTATTGAAGGTGGTAGACAATGTTGAACTTGAGTGTAAACTAGAGTGTCGAACTTTCATCGTCTTTATTTTTTACTTTTTCACGACGGTACGCATGCTTATGTATCTGCAATTGTCATCAGGTGAATACTAACAAAAACTAAGACTACCTAATCTATATACTAGCATGTGTTCAGTGAACCATGAAGTTTACACTTGGTTGAGTCCGCCCTTTCACAGATGAAATCTGTTACCTCCAAAAAGTATGGCTTTCCAAATATCCTTGATGGTGACGCTTTGTTTTGTATAAAAACAATCCTATAATGCCAAACATTAGTTTTCGTTTTCCTTTTGTCGCTGAGTAATGAAGTAATGAAGTAATTTTGAAGATCAAAACAAAAGCGTTCGGAAATGATCTTAATCATACTTTAATTCAAACGTGCTGTCCTACTATTGTGCCTTATATAACACATACAGAACGCTTCAAGCTACTGCGAACATAGGGCGGAAGAAGTCTAATTTGCCAGTGTACGTACATGCAGAGACACCGCACGCCTATCAGTGAAGCAACCAATATTCAGGCTTCTGATCACCACTTGCATGACTTTTCTTTGGTATTTAGTACGCCTCTAACCACGATGCTGTGTGGAGCGTAGTCAATGAAACCGGAATTTGGTCAATAAATACGCAAATTTTTATAACGTAATTTTCTTATTTTTTCTCACTGATAAATAAGAGCGTTTTATTGTCAACTGCTCAGATTTATCAGTGACGACGTGTTACAATGAAAATAATAAGGAGAAACAAAATAAAATAATACATTCTAAAAACCTAAAAGATTCTCCCAGTCAAAAAAAAAATAAAGCAAATGTTCGAAAAGTCCTCCTTGCTCGGCTAGACAATATCCGAGCCTACTATAAAACCCCTTCTAACGTTTCCAAGCATGTTAGGGGTGATAATTTGAAAAGCTTCTTCAAAAACAGATAGAAGTCATTAGGAGCAAGATCGGGAGATCGAGCTGGCCATAAAATAGTTCCCCGTGTACTTATAACCCGATTAGGAAATACATTATCAAGATATTCCCTAACAAGGCCAACATTGTGAGCGGAACAACCATCTTGTTGAAACCATGTTTCAACAAATCTTACACCTAACAACTGCCTAGCAGTTGGAATAATGTGCTGCTGCAGTAGATCCAAGTATCTAGAACCATACAAATTGCAATTGCCGTTAATAAAAAATGGCCCAATTACGTGTTCCCCTATAATACCCTCCCCCAAACATTTAGTTTTTGGGGATACTGTGTTCTTACGTCAAAATACAAATGCAAATTTTCCCTCGACCAATATCGAACGTGTGTTGGGTTATGACGATTTGACCATTTGACCATCTGCACTTTTTCGGCAACTTCGTAGACATCCATTTTTGGTTTTAAAAATCTATTATTTCAATTAAGAACTTACCCATCTGTTTTTCGAGCAAGGCAGAAATAAAACAAAATAATAAAAACAAAATGAATTTCCAAAAGATAACACTGCAGCGTGCTTCGAATCCACCTCGGTCGTACGGCACGGAGAGTAAATTGGACTTGATTCCCCCTATGTTCGCAGTAGCTTGAAGCGGTCTGTATAATTAATACGTGTATTGAAAAAGCCTATTTTCCTGCAGTTTGGAAGCAAGCCAAAGTGATTCCCTTACCTAAAATTAATAACCCCACAGAATTCTCAAACTTAAGGTGCATTTCGATTTTATCAACTTTATAAAAAATACTGGAAAAAATATTAGAAAAATAAATAACCGCGTTTTTAAACAGCAACAACTTGCTCTCACCGGATCTAACCGAGTAAATAAAGAAACGATGAAAGTAGTGGTATTTCACCGACGATGTTGCCATCTCCCACTTATGCTACACCTCTTATGTCTCCTTACAGTGCCAGACTAGAGTCAAGCTCAACAGGGTCTTCTTTTTCCGCTAATTTTGCTAAGCCCGTTCCCTTGGCAGTGGTTTTGCTAGATAGTGGGTAGGGACAGTGGGAATCTCGTTAATCCATTCATGCGCGTCACTAATTAGATGACGAGGCATTTGGCTACTCAGTTCCCCAGATCTGAATAGCCTCCATGCCTTTAAGCACATTTTGAGGTAACTCAAAGATGCTAAGGAGATTCATCCTTGTAGCTATTGATGCGCCGCTCATCTAAATAGTATGCGAAGGATTGTGCTAAACAGGCGCTGGAAGCTTAAGACGGGAAGTGTTGTACGTGTTTCCCGCTCGGTGTTCTCAATACGTACGAATACGTAAAAAGCGAGCATGGTGGGGACGTAGGGCCTCTTCGTCCAAGGAAGCAGGGACACGTCTCACTTCTACCGCGCTAAGTAGCCGCGCACAGTCGTCAGCCGATTGAAGCGATCCCAGTTCGTATGGCTTCCGCGGAGAACACGTGTAGTGATCCCCGCTAAGAAACACGAACTAAGACCCATAGCCTTGAGGCTACGTACAGAGTCATACCCCCTTCCATGAAATGTTCAGGGTTACGACGCGCAGGTCAGTAGTGGGAAGTCGCAGATGGTCGGCGGCTCCCGCGACAACATCCAGATTGCCAGCATACTTAGCGATCTTGGCGGCGTGGGCTTGTTGCATCTCCCGGTACCCAGAGACAATCTGAGCATCCAAGATGACGCCCTCCCCCTTCCGAGACGCGATGAGATCGGGTTTTCGCATACCGATGTTGGTAGCAAACTGTCTTTCACGCTCCACATGCCAGCCTTTGTCACGGAGGCCCGAAGCAACGACGCGGCAAACCGCATCGTGTCTAGGGACTCTACCGCCGTGCGTTCGAAAGCAGTTCTGACTGACGTGCGCCGGCGTTTTCGTGGCATTACACCCAACCCTTCAATTAATGTTCCTACCGACTTCCCGCCGCCCTCTGCTCACCCGCATGCGAGTAGGCAAGGCGTTAATGCGGAGCCGGTGGTACTGGACATAGTCGTGCCCTGGAATTCCTAACGCTTTGGTTACCCATTGCGTGGATTCAGAGCAGTCTTTCGCACACCGCAGCTCAGTTCCATCGCTGGAAGCATGGAGTTTGGTGGCCCAGACGGCTGCGACTTGTTGAGCGTTCACCCGTTCTGGTAATCCGTATTTTGCTAGCCGTTTATGCGACCATGTTAGTCTCCAAGAGAACTTTTTGGCGTTAACGGCGGCACAGACTACGGGGATTTCAGAGTTTTGAAGTTTGCCATATCGCCTGCTGATCATTGCAGGAATTTGCGTGGACATCGCTTGCACTCCTAGGCCTCCAGCTTTGACTGCACTATGGAAGTACCCGATAGGCGTGTTGGGCGGCAACCTTAACCACTGTCGGATGGACCGACGTAGCTGCTTATCTAGGTTCGAGAGGCTGCCGGTGTTGGTGAACCCAAGAAACGTCGTGGTTATCTCGAGCCGCTGCTGCGGTTTCAAAGGAGCCTTTGTTATTTTATCCAACAAATTTCCAAGCACAGACTCAGTCTTTGCGATACCCCATGAGTCGTATTCAATGCCAAGGTATCGCCAAGGGTTTATTATACCTGTGGCAGGTATCCGCTGTCCATAGAGTTGAAAAGAAGGCTCAGTTAACACCTTGATTTTCTTCTTTTTACCACAGAGCACATACGATAGTGATAGACACTTGGCGGGGGCAAATCGTAGACCGAGCTTCGCTGCCGAAGACTCTAGATGCTTTAGCAGAAGGTTCATACCGAATTTGCTAGAAGCAAAAGCGATAAGATCGTCTGCGTACGATAGGCAATTTAACTTCTCTGATCCTCCCAGCTCGTACCTAACTTCAGATGGTATTGATCTTATGACATTGTCAAAGCACAGGTTGAACAAAAGAGGTGACAATGGATCACCCTGACGAACGCCTCTGCGTACTGGCAACTGCTCCGAAGTTTGACCGTTGACTGAAATACTCGTCGTCGCGTCACTGTAAACAGACTGAATATACTGGATGAAACATGGATCCACACTGTTAGCTTGTAATGTCACACGAATAGCGTTGTGCGAAAGCGAATCAAAAGCTTTCGCAATGTCTAGTATTAGCAAATGACAATCTTTTCTCCGACGCCGCACGTGGTCAAGAATTGAGTCTAACACTACATTGTTTTCGAGTGCGCCATCCGCTGATATAAATGCCCGTTGTTCGGTGTTAATGATGTTAAGCTTGCCCAAACGGTTGGCCAGTATTTTATTCAGTTGCTTAAGGATTACGGACGAGATTGTTATCGGCCTATACTCACCCGCGTTCGATGGGTGAGCCTTCTTCGGAAGCAGCGTCGTTCGTGCCGCCAGAAGCCTGTCTGGGATCTCGTTGGTCAGCATCACCAAGTTGAAAAGCAGAGCTCGCATTGTGTAAGGTACAGCCCTCCACTGACGCGGTATTATACCATCAGGTCCTGTAGCAGATGTCAGAGCTACCTCGTTCTTAGAGATATCGCCTTCCGTCATTGGCCGCCACAGATTATTGAGAGAGTCGCGAACTTCGGGGGGGTGTTGTATTGGGTGAATAGGTTCACATGGAAGTGAATCAGCACCCATGACAGCCGCCCAGTGCTCACGTAATTCCTCTAAACTATGAGCGACCTTAGGTTTCCCTTCAAGCGTTTGCTTAATCTCTGCTCTTCCCTACCATTAAGAGAGTCATAGTTACTCCCGCCGTTTACCCGCGTTTACTTGCGAACGGAAACAATCGGGTTTCCGTGCGGACTACAGCTGCAGCACAGCACTGTCCGAAATAACTGATAACCTGGTAATAGGTTCCGATGAAAAAATAAAGCATTTTTCCTTATTCTCGTTGATTATAGCATAGTGTTTGACATGATAAATCATAAACTACTGCTTAGTATTTTACATAATTTTGGTTTTTCCAAAAAATCTTTAGAATTTGCTAAATCATTTTTAACATTCAGAGAGCAATTTGTTACTTTGGATAATAACAAATCAGATTCACTAAATTTAACTCGAGGTGGCAAGCATACTCGGTCCGTTGTTTTATCTAATATACACATCTAATTTTCACAAAGTCCTACAATACAGTGACTATCATAAATATGCAGATGATTTCCAATTAAAATACTCTTTCCATCCTCAGCAAGTTTATGAAGCGGTTCAAAATATTAATACCGATCTAAGAAACCTCTACAAAAAATCTGTTGACCACCAACTCCAACTTAACCCAAAAAAATCTGTTGCGATTTTATTTTGTAATGAAAAAGTGAGACAATTTCTATCTGCGAACTTGGGCATTGCTATCGACGGCCAGAAGATTTAATCTAAAAAATCAGCAAAAAATCTTGGTTTGATTGTTGATGATAGGCTCAGGTTCTCAGAGCATGTTACCCTTAAACTAATATCAGCGTACTCAACTTTAAAATGTCTTTACTCATATCGATTTTATTTGAGCCAAAATTCTCTGTGATTCCCTAATTTTATCATTTTTCAATTACTGATGATGATTAAATGATTAAATTCACATGATTCTAGGCGAATAAAAAACGTACAAAATTGCTGTCGACGATTCATATACGGAATACGGCGTAGACAGGGTGTTTCACAAAAATTAAAGGATGCCGGTTGGCTTAATATGCATTGTCGTCGATTACTTCATGAGACATGTTTCTTTTATAAAATTATAAAGTCTAAAAAACCTTCATATCTGACAAGTAAATTTCGATTTCGCCGCGTATTGCACAATAGAAATTTAAGGCATGGAAACTTAGTAGACGTTCCCAAAAACCGCAAGGAATTCTTTAAAAATTCGTTTTCGTACAGAATAGCTTTTATAATAAATAAGTACAAAATTTTTAATTTTATTCAATCACGTCGCTCATCTAAAAAAGCTTTTAGAAAAAAACATTTCAAACGATAAACAAACTTTAATATGAGCACACTCTACACTATTTTTCCACTCTTTTTTTACCCACTTTTTTTTTGTTGTTTTCTCATTCTTTTATCTCCTATGTATATTTCTTTACCAAAATGGCCCTTTAATTCCATTACTTTTAATATTACATATTTTTTTTCTTATTGTAAACCTACTGTAATTTTGGATGGAATTAATAAACGAATTGTATTGTATTGTATTTTATTATTGAGAAAAGATATTCTGGTTCCTCTGTATGCATGCTGCTTTGCCTCTTTTCATTCCCTATAATGTTGATTTTCCCAGCTATTTTGAGCTATTTTTGATCGAGTTGTGTCCCCTTGACTGGAAAGAATTCAATCATGACCTCTTCCACAAATCGCAAACCAACTCATACTAGATAATATCTAAACGTCAAATCAAACCGCTCTACATCAACCAAACTTGGAATTGCCAAATCACTTATGAATCGAGCCACCTATATTTGCAATACAGCAGAACCTTTAAATAAAGAAGAGGCAAAAATTCGATCCAATTTGCGAAGGAACGCGTCCTAAAACTACAGGATCAATAAAACTCTTTAGACCATACCAACACAAAGGGCGACAGATTTAAATACTGAAAGGAAAGCGACATTTATAATTCCATATATCAAAGGAATAGGCAACCAATATCATCTTCGGACTGTCTTCAAAACGATCACAATAATAACGCCCGTGTGCACCACACCACAGACCACCAGATCACAGAAAGATTTTAAGGCGACGGAACAATTATATAAACTCATAAAATTAGTGGCTTTTGTTTAAAAACATTAACAAAAAATACCTCACATAACCTAAAAGTGCGCTTAAGCCGAAGTATTTCTACGGCTTATCTTAACTACAGCTTAAGTGCCGCTTACATGATATTCCACACCCTTGCAAAGGAATACTAAAGCTTCAGCCGATTAACCAAAACTAAGCCATATCGCCACAACACCAAGAACTGAACTGAAGATAACCCCTGATAAACGTAAAACTCGACAAGGGGACACAACTGGTTCAAAAATAGCGCAACATTGATGAGAAAATCAACATCATATGAAGGGTCCATTTTGAGCTGTTCAGTTCGTTCGACTTTTAACAGACAAAACTATCACCTAGGAACATTACACAGGCAAAAAACGCGAAAAGTTGCCAGATAGTGTTAATGACCGTGAAGACTTCGTTGTTACGCAAGTTCAAGAGAAATCTTTTTTATTAAATTAATTTTTTTGTTTATAAAAGAAAATAAAAATACCACAAAGCTGCAGTTGAATTCTATGACATTCTCCTTTCTTGTTCGTTATTCTCTCTTTTCGTCTTGATTTTTTTTGAGTTAAAAAAATTGCAAATGGAATTTCAATAAAAATTTCTTCATTCCAATCTCGAATACGTATAACAAATTAAATTCATCAAGACATTCAATGCAAAGTAATAAAGTATTAAAAACAGCATTCATATAGAGGAAACAGAATGTATTTCTCATTTGTTTTTTGCTAAATGCGAACTTTCTAAAAATTCTGTGTTTTTTCACCATACACCTGTTTAGTAAGGCTATTATCATTTGTCTTTAGCTTTTATTTTTTTTCTGACTACACGCGGTTGTTAATGGTTCAAGCTAGAGGTGCTAGCTTCTAATCCTAGGCAAATCATTTTTTTTTTCGTTGTAATTCTCATTCTTCTCGCCATTAAAAAAATTCTTAAAATCCTGTATGTTTAAAAAAATTCATATAATTAGCAAAATTGCTGAACATACTTTTTGTCGTGGAAAAACGTCTAGAGGCCAAATTCTACCGGCTAAATTCATTAAAAAAACTTTGCCTTTTTCATATTTTTTGCTTTAAGCCGTTGTCGTCTCGTCGAGTTTTAAAAAGTGCGTTAAAATTTTACAGCGCTTTGCATTTAGTGATGAAATTAAAAAGTTTTCTCTCTCGCCTTTATAAAAACTATTTTTTTATGTACTTGGTTTTTTAAATCATGCCGGGTAGGCAAATCCCTCGTTGTGCGATGAAGACAAAAAGTAAAACTTTGTTAAGATGAAATTTATTTAGCGATTTATCATAAAATTAAAAATCAATAAAAGAAGGTTTCATAATTAAAATTAAAATTAGTTTGAAAAGAAGCTTCTTGGTCTATGGGTATTTTTTTTTTAATTACCGTATTAACCTATATATTTATATACAGGGTATTTCACAACTTATGTATAAAAATGAAGGACCTGATTCCTAATACCGGTTGGTGTTTAAAATGACGATTCATTTCGCTTAAATTTTGTTCAAAAGTTTTCGTAAAACAATAACCAAAAATGTGCTATAACATTTTCTTCGCTTTTGACTGTTTATTGAAGCTTATAAACAAAGTACCTAACAAAAAACAACAATTCAGCCAGCAAGTGCGTTGACCGCCACGCTCTTATCTTCGCTGATTCAGTTTTGAATGTCATGTGGCATTGTGGTGCGGAGTATTAGTTTATTTAGTGATTTTGTTTTGTGTTTTGTTCTAAAAAATGATATACAACTATTTATTTTTTGGGAAATTAAATAGCGAATTAGTAGATATTGTTTTAATTTATAACGAAGCACATCAACCCGCCTCAGAAGCTTACCGAATTTATTCCTGAGTCCCCTTAGATTAATAGAGGTATGTCATTATTTGACCTTTTTATTTAGTTAAAGTGCATTCGTTGTAAGAAGTCCGCTAAGCAATAAAACCTCTTGAGCAGGTAAGTCGGTGGTTCTCAAACAATAAATTATATTTTTGGAACATGACGAATTACATTTTCTAAATAATAGTAGTTTTTACATCTAGTGGTTAGAATAGTGCTTTTTTACAAGCGTTGGTTTAAATAACAAGCGGAGACAATTTTTTTTTATACCTTCATCAAAAAGATGATTTAAGTAACTGTCTGCAAATAACTAAAGCATGGCTTTTTTGGTTACCGATGCAAAAAATTTTATTTTTGATCACGGGTGCAAAAAAAGATTTCTGTCCGTTTTCTACCCAAAATTAAAGAGAAATAGCGGACAATAGTAATATTGAAAAAATCTAATTATTCTTGTTTGAAAATAAAGCCATTTCCGCCAGTTTTCACCAAGTATTTACGAAAAAATCATTTAAAAACATCGTAAAACGATTAAACTGTCAAATATTAAAATGTCGCAGCAACGAACGTCACCGATAAAAAGACACATCGCTATGGCAACCATTGTTATTTCATTTACCAGCCACCTTGATTTATAGTGTAAAGATGGTCTGTTTTGCGAGAAGTGCTCTTCGTTTGAGATTTTTAAAAGTATTGTGTTTTTCTTAGATTTTTTGATACAGGTATTAAAAAAATTAATGCTCAAAACTCGTGGATAAACTGTGCTTTTTTTACTGGCGTTTTTAAATACCTCGCTACGCTCGTTATTTAAACCAACGCTTGTAAAAAAAGCACTATTTTATCACTAGTTGCGAAAACTACTATTTTTGCATCGGTAATTAGGAAAGTCATGGTTTGGATATTTGTACACAGTACTAAAAAATCATTTAAAGTTAATAAAAAATAATTAGGTAAAAAAAGATTATTTCTTAGCTTTTATAGTATTTAGGCAAATTAGTTTTACGAATTCTTTTTTATAAAGTTTTGGTTCTAAAAAGAACCGATATTGCAGTCTTGCGATAGAACGTACCTACTTACTTCCTCTATAACCTGTTCTGTCTCATAAGATTCAAAAATAATTTTTTCCGTGTGTTCAATGCATTTTCGTCATTATTCTTTGCCCACTTTGCTAAGTGCCCCCTCCCACAATTTAATAACGCTAGGCTCACCGATATTTTTACAGGCATGTTTGTCATAATAATTTTTGCTGATACCCCATACCAATTCAATTGCGTTGTAATGGCAATGGTAGGGTGGTAATCTCAAAACTTGATGTCTATATTTAAGGGCTAATTCGTCAACAATATATTTTTTTTAATGGCTGCTCTTTACACTTGCTTAAAAAATCACTTTTTAAAAATAAATTTTCATTGTTTATGTTTTTCTTTGACAACTATTCTCTTATTTCCTCTTTTTTCTAGCTGCTTGTAGAAAATTTGTCTTCGAGTCTCGTATGGTAAGACGCATTGTCCAAAATAATTAAGGAAAGGTTTTCTAAACTTTTTAAAAGTTTTTCCTCAAACCAATGTTCAAAAATGTTAGCATCCATATTGCCGTGATAATCGTCAATTTTTTTTATTGATGAAAATATTAAACTGGCATTTGATATAAACCCTTCTTCATTGCCTACATGTATTATTATAAATCTTTGTCCATTACTTGCACGGGTACTGGAATAGCAATGTTTCGATTCATCCTGCCAAGACGATTTTGTTGAAGTTTCGTGCGCAAATACCCATGTTTCGTCAAGAAAAACAACTTGTCTTGGCAATTCCGATTTTTTTTATGTAATCTCTCAAAAATTGCCATCTTCTTGACACAATATTGGATTGCTCGCAAAACAATTTTCTGTTGTTCATTTTTTTATATTTAAAGCCCACCTCTTTTAAAATTTTGGACAAACTGGTCATTCCAATATCGCAAAGTTGTTTTTCCATTATCTTTTCTAGAATAGCTTTAAGGTTAACATATTCCTTTGACTTATACATATCATAAACAATATTTCTAATCGATAGTTTAATCCCTTGGTTATATGGTCTGTCCAATTCCTCTTCACTCTGTTTTCGAAGTCATCTTAAAGTCTTATCTGAAATGCCGCAAACATCAGACGTTCGTTTTTGCACTGCCAAAACAGACACTAACGGGCCCGAGTTATTTTTTTCTAACGTAAAATAACGTTCCGCTTGTAATACCAAACGGCGTCCGCCTGGAGATAAACATCTTCTAGGCGTTTTGTCACCTTACTGAACATTTTCCATAACTTTGTTTTCTAACTGCTTTAAATTCCGTAATTCACACACAATAAGAAACAAACTAAAAGCAAATAAAAGCATACCTTCTTATTTAAAATAGAACATACCACATACCATCCCCAACTGGAGCAAATTTTAATTATTTCTTGGAAGCAAGAAAACCTATTTGCAGTGATTATTAGCATTGACGACAGCTCCAGATTTACCTATAATGACCCCAAAATAATTAAATCCTCGAAAAATATACCTGTCAAAATCTTTAACTTATTGACGAAAAAAGTTTTTCAAAAGTATAAGTGAAACATAAAATAAAATAGAAATATTTATCGTGGTGTAATAGTAACGCTGTAACGTTATTCTTAAATAATTCTTTTTTTAAGACCGCTGATACATACAGTGAACCAGTGGGATGTCTGACACGATCAAGTACAGCGAAGGCATTCTAACTTAACTGACTTACTGTTCAAAAAGCGATAACATCTTTTGGAGATTTAATCCGATATCGGACTTCATACAGCGAACCGACTTTATGAGAATATTCAGCGAATAGGGATTTTTGTTACTTTATATGTATCATACTTCAACGAATCATTTGCATACTGTTGTTAGTGGTATAGTTGTGTACGGGAAAAATGTTCCGTAATTGAAACATTTTTGAAGAGGCTTTTGAAAACGTCATAATCGTTTTTAGTTCACTATACCAATATGGTATGGGGGCTATTAAAATCGTGAAACTTTTACTTTTCCTCATTTTATGAAAAATGAGTTCCCAAGGTTCCAAAGCACAAATCGACGAAAAAAAAAATTGTCTGTCGTTCTGTTGTCTGTCGGTATACATGATAACTCAAAAACGCTTCAATCGATTTTAACGAAATTTGATACAAAAATCCTCTATTGGCTGAACATAAAATGATTAGTTTTTGAGTACGGTGGTGGGGGGTTTAAGGGGGGGAAAGGGGAATAGAATATTTAAAAAATTGTAACTTTGGAACAAAAGCAAGTAGCGATATACAGTTTACAGATTTAAGTTTCCATGAATATAGACTACAAATTTTGTAAAAAAAATTCAAATTCGAGGAAGCTTCAGTTTCCAAGTTATTTGAAAAAAATGTTAAAATATATTAAAAAAATCAACACTCTAGAGGTTAAGCAGCTATTGATATGCGGTTTTCAGATTTTGGTTTTTGTAAATATTACCAAAAGAATTTGTTGTAAGGTTCAAATTTGTCAAAGCTACAGTTTTCGAGATATTTTATTTCTTTTCAACATAAAATAATTGATTGTATGGTGAACTATCCGTGCTTTCTAGCACCAATTTTTGTTATATATAATACGCTCTAAAAGTTTCTAACATAAGTTGAAAAACATCCTGTATATATTGAAATTGGGAGCGTAGTTGCGTGCACTTTAAAAATGAATTGAAGATGTAGGTAATTTGTATTTAGTGCAAATTGCAAAATTATTTTTATTTTTATTTTAATTAGTTAAGATGTAAAGTTACTTCATAAAATTATGCTTCAGTTTGCGCGCGTTTGAGGAAAGAGTCTTTAATTTTGTTAAACATTTTTGTTTTTTTTTGTTTAATTTTTTTATGGAATGCTAAAAAATCGGTTGGTTGATTGAAAAGAACGCGGCATTTTAGAAAACAAGGTATGATGAAAAGATTTACCTCAGCTGTTATTTAATGAAAGCGTAAACAAGAAATTGCTGAAAGCTGAATCAATTTTTTTTATTTTAAAAATAGCTAGTTGCAAAGGTGTTTTAATTGAAAGATGGTTATTCATAGTAGTTTTTTTGAGCTTGTTTGTTGAAAGTGGAATATATAAGCTGGAATGTGGTGAATGTCAATATATCGGAAGGATCTGTAGGAACATTGAAACACGTATCAAGAAGCACATACAGAGACCTAACCAATCAGCTTTTGGCCACCATTTAGCCTTCAGCAAACATAAATTTAATGAAAACTCTTCCAACTCTAAACTCATCAAGTCACGTCCAAAAACTATACAAGGCTCGACTTCATCGAAGATCTGGAGAAGGATTCAGAAATAAACTCAAATGAAAACTACCTCAACATTAAGTTAACCTTCAACAGAACTTCATCATCTCATTACAAAGACTCCTGCCAGGCATAGGAGATGAAAAAGTTCCACAAAGAAAGAAAAAACAACGTGATCGAATTAATTCTGTATAAAAAAATCTTTATATTGTATAAAGTTAAATAATTTCAACTTCTCTCCGAGCCTTCAAACAATCCTGTCATATATCCGGAAAATTCCTATCAACAAAAAACCCTGGTTTATATTTTTTTGGATTCCAATTTTTTAATAAAGTTGTCATCGTTTTCCCTTGTACTGCGCTAGGTTTGTATCTCTGTCTCCTATTATATAGAGGTGTGTGGACAGAGATGCATTGGTTGTGTTTCAGTGCGTTGGAGGGTGAACAATGTAAACTACTAAAAATATCTTTCAAGTTAGACACCATTGCAAACAGCTTTTAATAAATTAAAAATTTTTTGATCCAGCTTTCAGCAATTTCTTGTTTAGGCTTTCATTAAATAACCGCTGACGTAAATATTTTCTGATAGGCCGCGTTTTATTTTACCAACCAACCGTTTTGAGCTTTTCGTATACCATAAAAAGTAATGTCAGTATGTTCTCTGGTTCTTATCAACAAAAAAATTTAAACATAAAACAAAAAGGCCTAACAAAATGAAAAACAACAAATAGTTTAATTTTAAGTAGGTCAGTTTCAATTTTGGTTTTTTGGCTTTTTTTGACGCGACGTAGACCAATAACGTCTCGGCTAAAAAACAAGTACACTCATTTTCGTTTTAGTATCCTTTAACCTCTTATCGCAGCCATATTGACACCAAACTGACGGAAAATCCATGTTTTACCTGTCATTTTTTTTTACACTGAAGCGGTTGAACTTAACTGCTTTTTTACTTGAGACGGTGTTGCGTGGACGTTGGTTGTATTTGGTTGACATAATAGCAACAAAACTGAAAATTTGACATAAAAACGACATGACCTGTAAGGTGACAAGCAGAATTTTATGGTTGCTTTATTTAATATTTTACAAGGTTCATTTAAATAATTTTCAATTATGCGCCCTACTAAAGTAGACTATATTTATCTTCAAAAAAAGCTGTACAGGGTGATATAAGTTTACCCCCCATCTCGAGGCTAAACTAAGCGTGATAGAAGGTTCAAACAAAAAGTGGCTAAATGAACTATTTTTTTAAGTTTGCTCTGATAGTTTACCTAAAATTTTCCTTAATTCATATACAGAGTGTAACAAAAAACATGTATTCCTTAAATGAGACACCCTCTAACTTTTGATGTTTTTAAATATTCCTAAAAATCTACTTTTCAAGAATGCTACACACTGCGATCTTAACTTTTTCGGTTTTTGAGATATTCGCTTTTAAAATTTAAAAAAATCAATTTTTGAACAAAGCCTGTTGGCTATAATCCATACTGGTTAAATGTCAGTATTTATTTGTTTTTGTGATTCCATGGCCTACTGTATCCACTGCCCTCCTCGTTATTAATGCATTTCACAGGCAACTACTTGCGTATTATTTATTAGTATTTGCTATTAATATAAATTACCATTTTAAACACGAATATCTAGAAAACCGTAAAAGATAAAATAGTAGTATGTAGTATTTTTGAAAAGTAGATTTTTTGGAGAATTCAAAAATTCCAAAAATTTAAGGTGTATATAGCTGTATATGACTTATAAGAAATTTTAAGTAAACTGTCAAAGAAAACTTAAAAAAATAGTTCTTTTAGACAGTTTTTGTCTGAACATTCTATCACACTTAGTTTAGTCTCTAGATGGGGGGAGACTTATAATGGATCACCCTATAAATTGAATATCCTAAATAAGCTCTTGGTGTTGGCTCCTTATGCAACGATATAGATAACAAAAATTCATTTTTTAGAATTTTTGTGAATTACTCTGTCTGTCTCTCTGTCTGTCAGTTGTTCCAGAATTATGCAAGAACTTCTGCATTCTTTGGATTCTTAGAAAGTACACAGGCTTTTTTTCATCAAAATCGGTTTACAGGAACCAAAGTTTAACCATTTAATAATAGACGGGAAAAATCGTAAGCAAAGCGTGTATTCGACTGGATGGAAGAGTTTTAGTGGCGGGAGGAGGTGGTAAAGCATTAGAGGAGAGGGTGGAACTGTGGGAGTGGGGTGAGCTGGAGGGGGAGGGGAAAGCTACTGTTTCAAACGCGCCAACAAAGTGACAGGCTAAATCTAATAACATATAGTGATTAAGCAATATATCTCCACAGAAACGCGCAATTTACAACAATTACATGTCTTAACGTAGAAAGCCAGAAAGAGAGAGGGAGAAAGAGATCTAATTATTCGAACATAGTTCATGATGGAACGCCAAGGTAAATTAACACCATTCAAATCCTCAAAACGGAACGAAGAATATAAATTAGGATCAGCATGTTTGTTTTGGGACACATGGGAACCGAAAAAGAAGGGGGTACGTTTGGAGAAAAAAGAGTGTTGACGCAAACTGGAACGATTTATTTTGAGGTGGTCCATCAAATATTTAAGTTTGCTTATTTAAAAAACAAAAAATCAGAAATGCAAAAGGAACAATTACACTTGGGTCACCTACAAAATTAGCAAACACACAGGAAGTCGTGTTAAAATAACTTAGAAAAGCAAAATTGCTGATAGAATTGTGTAACAAAATTACATTTTATTGTATATTGTAGACACAGTTGCGTATAATTTATATCGACTTGTGTAAAACGAGTATACAATTTTTAGTTACAAAGCTCAATTAAAAAAATTACATCTATGTAATTTTTTAAATTGCTTTTTGGAAAATACCTATATGTAATTTTTCTTTCTTAAAAACTAAGGAGCCGGATGCAATAATTTGCAATCAGAATTTTTGTTAAGTTAATTATTATAATAAATAACTTGTTTACGGTTGAATATCTTGTCCACTATTTCTTATTATTCCTGGATGAAATTCATCTCCCAGTGCTCTAATTAGCAAGGAATAATAAAAGACAATTAAGTTTAATCTCAGATTTAGTTTTGCTTGGAAAATTAGAGGAATCTAAGAAGAAACCCTAGGAGGCATCACCCACCTTTTCTTCTTAATCTTAATGAGAGCTTATAAATCCCTAAAAATAAGAATAATTAGCTCCCTTTAATTCTTAATTGTCGGATAACAAACAAGTTTTGAAAAAGCGTAGAAATCCTAACGAACTTATTTAATGTAATATTTATTTGCACTACAAAATAGTAGTTTACATAAAAAGCATGTTATGAAGGTTTACGTCTAAGTAACACATTTTCACGTTGAAATGCTCTTATCCAACTATAAGGAAGAAAACACAATTATTTTTGTCAGTACTATTTATTATGACAAAACCAACGTTTGGGCTAACCGGCCAGAACTATTTTGGTCACGGTGTCGACTTTTATAATGTTTGTACCAAGGTTTGTGTCGACCTTTAATAGGGCAGGTGGCACGATATGACAACATTGTCAGAAATAGTAGTAAGAAAGTTAGGGAACCAACATAGGGGACATCTATAAATTACGTAACGTAGAATGGTGAGGGGAGAGGGGTAGGTGTGAGTGCTATAAAGTGTTACAAGGGGGAGGGGAGATTCATAGAAAAATAGATGTACTTTCGTGTTATAACTTATAGGCAACTTTCACATCTTTCTCTTTCTTTACCGGATAGAATAAGAGACAGGCTAATCGTATTCGGGCGTTTAAGTCTACCTGATGCATATTGGCCAAACTAACATTTAAAGTTGTCACGACGTAACCGACACAACATAGAATTTCCTGAACGTAATCGCAACTTGCCGAAGCTACGTGCCTGCATACCGTACCGCAAGGTACTAAATACCACACTGCTATGTCGCAACCACGTTTTTGATACGTCGTGGAGGCGCTTTTTTATATGATGGAGTCGAAAAAGGAGTGGATTAGTTCCAAAATTCGTATTTGGTTATTTTTGGTAGCATAAATTAATGCATAACAAAGTGTTGTTAGAAGGTGGTAGACAATTTTGAACTTGTGAATGTTGTGAAAAAGTACAAAAATAAAGATAGTGGAAGTTCGAAACTCTAGTTTACTCATAACAAAGTGATTAACAAAATGAAGAATGTCGCCAAAGAACCCTGCACAAATTCCATTGGAAATGGCTTTCGGCTAAATGTTATAATTTTTTCATATGTTGTAGTACTCGATTAACAAAGCACAAAAATAGAAAAAACGAGATAGGGAGCAGGATTACTTTCTAAGATATGGAGCCTTAAAGTTGACGTGTTTTTAGGCTATATTTTTGGACATGGTCCAAGTTTTTTTTCACAACTTTGTTAATTACCGCCGAAATAAAATGATTCGAAGCTCCACTTCTCTGGAGTAAAACACCCCTTTCATTAATATAATTTTTTTTTATATAGTTCCTTTGGTACCACCAGAAAAGTCATTTGTTTGCAAGTTTTAAAAAAGAAAAAAACGACCATTTTTTAAAAAATGACAAATAATGCCACTTGGCTAAAGAAAAATTTTTTAGCTTAAATGTCAATGATGGAAGGCGCCTTTAATGTTTTTTAATATTTTTGACATTGGAGGTTATAAAAACTTTTTATGGAAAAATTTAATCCGAAAGCCTAGTATCAATATGTTGGTACCAATTAGTACCCATTGGTACCTGTATTTGATCAATCAAATTTCTCGTGTAGTATATGCCTTTAGGCTAACTTGGGGTCGCCGGTAACGAGTTTGATAACATTTTTTCGGGTACTATAACCGCTTTTCTACGAGAAAAAAAAAGGTAGGTAAAGTGTTTTTCCTACCTAAGTACGGAAAAGTAGTTTTGAGGCATGCATTTGTGTGCAAAAAGTTAAAATTCTTAAGATATGTTTAATATGGCGGCATGCGGCGCCTTTGTATTTAAAAAAAAATCAAGGTAGGCTTGACAACGTCAAACTTTTGCTAAGAAATGACGTCATTTGCTCTCAGATCACGATACACTTAAAAGTGTATCGTGTCTCAGATAATTTTATGCATTCTATTGGGAACACAGTGTAAACAACCGGAAAAATGTTATCATATTCATTACCGGCAACCCCAAGTTAGCCTAAAAGCATGTAACACACGAGCAGTTTGATTGGTCAAATACCGGTACCAATGGATACCTATCGGTATCAACATATTTGTATCAAGCTTTTAAATTCAATTTGTCCAGAAAAAGTTTGAATAATCTACCCATAAGTTATTTTAAATCACTTCGTATTTCACCAATATTTCAAAAATATTAAAAAGCATTAAAGGTAACTACCATTTCCCAATTAATGATACCACTCAAGAAAAAATATTTATTTAGCTTACTAACATTATTTTTATTAACATATGTAAAAACTATTAAAATCTGGCTGTTTGTTTTAAAGAAAATAAAAATTTTTATTTTTTTAAATACGGTCATTTTCTTTTGTTTTTAAAATGTACAAATCAGTGACTTTTCTGGTGGTACTAAAGAACCCTTATAAAAATATTTTTACATGGATGGAAAGGGTGTTTTATTCAGGACAAATAGATAAACGAATCGTTTTATTGTGGCGCTAATCAACAAAGTTGTGGGAAAAAAATTTGGACAATGACATTTAGCCGAAAGTCATTCCCAATGTAATTTGTGCAGGGTTCTTTCTAAGTTTGGTTATATCAAAAAGTGCAAAGTTCTACGAGTCCAGAGTCAAAACTCAAATGCGACAAAAAATGGGCAAAATACCGATATATATGTTTGCTATGAGAAGTAGTTTAACAAAATCCCTTCAGAACCCCAAATGCATGGGTTTTCGTTTTTAAAAATATTATTTCAAATCAAAAAGACCAGAACTGCTTCCAGCAACACTTTTAAATATGAAAATGTGCAAAAAATCACACAGAATTTCGCAAACAGGTGGCATATATTTATAGGTTAGAAATAAAGTCGTGTCGTCACCGTTTCGCTAGAGGCGCGTTGAATAATTCTATAATTTGCACCTTTTACGGCCGGGCATAGCCTTTTTTAAGGTCGGCGCTAAGTAGGTACTATCTATTGCGGCTGTATTTCAATAATTCCCTAAGAAGTTATTTTCTTCACACTGCTATCTATATACTCTTGTAATAAAAGTTAAAGCAATTTCGTAGTTATGGCGTACAATGTCGACTACTTCAATGAGGCTTAAATTTATTGAAGCAAGTAAGTACCCCGCAGGATTTTGATAGCACATTTATAATATAAAAAATATGTTCTATCACAAAACATCCTAAAGAATTTTTAAAAAATTAATAAAAAAGTTATTTAACATTGATGGGATTCGAACCCTCAACCGTTTGGCATCCATATAACACTTTTTCATTAACCCTTTGCACTACGGAGGCTTACGAGAGAAGTTATATACTAGCGAGGAAAAATGCGCACAGGAAATTTGCGCACAGAAAATTGCTCACAGTCATATAAGTGCACAGGAAATATCCGCACGCGAAAAAATGCGCACACGGACAAAAGCGCACAGCAAATTTTGGATTTTTTGATCACTTTTCCAGTGCGCAATCTTCCGGTCACCATTAGCGAGGTATAACCTTTTGGACATTGTTTTCTGTTAGAAGATCACCCTGAATTGATTTTTTTTACATAAAATCAGGATCATTCCTGAACGACTCAACGGATTTTCATAATTATTTTTTATGGGATAAAAATATTACCCCCCTCCTCGAGTCCTCCCAAACGGTAGTGGAAGGGGATTATGTTATTTGTTCAATGCAGGATAACTCACGAACGGCTCAACGGATTTTCATAATTCTTTTTTTATTAGATAAAAATATTACCTCCCTCCTTGAATCCTCCCAAACGATAATGAAAGAGGATTATGTTATTTGTTTTATGCAGGATAACTCCCGAACGGCTCAACCGATTTTAATAATAATTTTTTTATTGGAAATAAATATTAGCCTACAACAACAAACTTTTTGAACAAAATAAAATCTTAAATTCTGCTAGTAAGCATGATCGCAGATAGAAAAATATTATTTTCTTCCATTCAATGTGCCAATTCATAGGACATTTTTAGGACGTTAGTAGATCATTCTTGGAATATCCTGCTTGCAATATTTGATGAATGTACTGCCCAGGATATTCTGAGAATGTGTTTTAAATATGCTATTTATGTACTAAGTCAAATGTCCTTCGGGAGATATTTTCTCTACATTCTGGGAATATCCTGTGAATTTTTCAGGACACTCAGTGTGCTATTAGGGTAAGAAATGAGAGTTGGGATGACTAAAAATCTGCGATTGACTAAGACCTAAAGTCCACTTTTACATGATACTAGAAAGTATTAAAAACGTATAAATCCGAAATTGTTTTTCTGATGACCACACTACTACCCACATAGCAATGCAAGAACATTTAAATGCATAGCGTATGCGTTAAAACTCCTTTTGAATATGTTCTTTTGAGTACATCTTAAGCATATGCTTGGTACATACTATTTAAGCATATGCTATTAAGGATGTCCATGGCAAATGCAATGAGTGTACCAATTAGGCAGGACCTTTTGCGAACCTCTTTGAATTCATGCCAAGAATATATTAATTTTAAAATATTTTTTGGTCCGTTTAACCCACATGCTATTCTGGTACCATAAAATATCATCAAAAGAATGAGATTCTAAGTATTTTCTTATATACTAAGGAAATACCACTAAAGAAGCTTACTATTAGAACATATTTAGCATATGCAAAGTACTTATATATCACTTATTATAACATTATTTGGTCTGGTACAGCAAAAAAAAACATCAAAAGAATGCGCTTCTAGTAATTCCTTAGCATATGCTAAAGAAATACCATTAAAGAAGCTAACTTTTAGAACATCTTTAGCATATGCAAAGTATATATCACTTATTGAAACATTATTTGGTTCTTTTAGCGCACAAGTTATTCTGGTACCGTAAAAGAACATCAAAAGAATGTTATTCTAGTATTTTCTTAGTATAAGTATACTAATGAAATACCACTAAAGATGGTTACTTTTAGGACATCTTTAGCATATGCAAAGTATATACCAATTATGACATAATTTAAAAAACTTAAAAAAAAATCGATGACCGGAAACGAACCCGGTAACCCTTGGTTTAGAGATGCTTGTCCATATATATCCACCAAACGCAAAAATTATCTGATTAGGCTTTGGTCATGATTAACACTTTTCAGTTCACCTATAAAAATCCGCCAAAACGCTTATATTCCGCGGTTTCAACCTATTTCTTTATAAGCGCATGGTACATTGGAAAAAGAATTGGTCTATCAACCTGTAGGTGGTCCGTTCGAACCCCGTCGGCGCGTCTCACTTTTTTTTATTATCCGTTTTGATTTTTTTTTTCTTGAGGTGTTTGTTGTGACATGGTTTTTGTTGCTCAAGAATATATTTTTTCTTTTATTTAAAGCCATATTCTAGAAGTTATACTGGTTTTGTTCCAGTGTTAATTTAGAGCAGCCTTAGCATATCCTTTTTCTTTTTGAGGATATTCTATGCACATGCTAAGGATGAAAAATTGCTATGTGGGTACTGTAGGAAAGTAGCGAGGCCTCTGCATATGTGTTTGTTACTATAATACTATAAATGTTAGTTGGGATTGTTATTTGAATGTGGTTCAAAACATTCGACATGTCTTGTGCGCTTTAATTTACACTGTATATAAAATTGAAGTTAGTTAGCACACGAAAGTACTCGAACGCAAATACTTTTTCTTGTGTGATTTTGACAATACGGACGGAAACTTCTGCTTAACGTAAATTTCGAATCACGCTCCTCGGCTCTCTTTAACTTAAGTCTCTAGCATACAGCTAGAGAGTGTGTAACGTTACACGTGGTTATGGGATATTTGATCCCATTAATCTGGTTACCGACGCAACGTAGGTAAATGAAGGTGTAGAACAAGATTTCATTTAGCACTTAATTCCTGTAATTTTTGAACCATTTAACTGGCCTCGATTAAAAAAAAAATATTTTTTTTTGGTCGAAATATTAACATAGACAGTCCTGTCTTGTTTTGTTTTTTCTTGTCTTGTCTTGTCTTGTTGTTTCTTGGCACTACCTTGACGTGGGGTTTGGTCAGCTCAAGTTGGTGGAACTTGAGATAGTCTGACACTTCTGGTCACTTAAGTTCTTCAGGTCCAATTCATGGGCGCGGTCAGTGGCGGATCCAGAAATTTCACCAGGGGGGCGGGGCAAGCAATCAAACTTATGTAGGCCGGCAAGAGCAACTACGAACATAAGGCAAAAAAGTCCTTATTTATGGTCATCATTGTTTGGTTGGGTTTGATTAGATTGGTATGTTGGTTAGTGACCCTCCTAACCAAACAGTTTCGACCTACATATGTTCGTACTTGCTTGAGCCGTTGGTGGTGACTAACAGATACTACCTGATACAAATAATTTATTTTGGCAATTTAAAGTTATTTGTTATACAAGTCCTTAATTCTAAACAAACAAAAAAATACATTCAGTATTAACATTCCAACATTATTAACGTATTAAAAAAACTTTTAGTTATATAATAAAATTTAGTTTTCTTTGTAAACCTATTTAAGATAAAACATAAACCCAGGTTCATTGAAAAAAAAACAAAAAAATATATTCAGTATTAACATTCCAACATTATTATCGTATTAAAAAAACTTTTAGTTATATAATAAAATTTAGTGTTCTTTATAAACCTATCTAAGATAGAATATAAACCCAGGTTCATTGAATGATATACTTATGTACAAAAGCGCCAAGCCATTAAGTTTCTCTTCTCCTATACCGTGAACCGAAGATAAGTTTTCACAAGTCCTAAGGTGGAAAAAAATCTTTCGGCGGTAACAACCGAAACAGGAAGAGAAGAACTAATTTTTTTCGTTTCGTTCTTAAACAATGTTAACTCTTCCGTTAACACTGTGTGAGAAGGGTTGTTTAAAACTGCGTCAAATTTTTCTATAATTTTTGTTATCATATCTGATATTTTTTCTGCGTCGCATCTCTCTGGAATGCATAAATTTAATAGATATATATTGGATCGCCCTCTGTATGCAATGCAAATATGACAATTGGCAGACAGTTTGCATGAAAGCTGCAAATTACGATATTTAAGTGATTTGTCTCGACTCTGCTGCTCACAAAATATTGTGAACCCGATTAAGCTAACTAACACCCGGTTCCCACCTACGACTTTTTCGTGCGTGCCCGCTCACGCATCACATGACTGTCATAATATTTCATATTCACATCATGTGACGCGTGAGGAGCACTCACGAGAAAGTCGTAGAAGGGAACCGGGTGTAATGTAATTTTTTTAGGCAAGAGCAATACTCTCCCGTAAAAAAATTAGGCATCCGCCAACAATAACAATAAACTCTTGTGTACAGCTTGTGTCCTATTTAGCAATTTTAGCCACTTTTTTTTCTTAATTGAAACATAACAGTGGCTATTTTTCTCACTTTGATAGCTGAGATATCAGAAACTGGTCATAGAAACGAAATAAAAACTACCCATTTTCTTCACTAGCACTAGTTATACAACATATTCAAAATTAGTTGAAATCGACCGAGATATGTTTTATAGGAGTGTCCAGTTCGTGGTTCTTTAATGTTTTTAAAACTTTGATAAAGTTCAGGGGGGGCGCGCGCTCCCGCTCCCCGCCTGGATCCGCCACTGGGCGCGGTTCTGCCACAGAGTACCGAACAGACCAGAGGGTTTAATAAGGTGGTGAGGGGTCCCAGGCGCATCCTTCGCATACGCACCCATTTTGGGATATAAGACTCGAAATCACTCATTAGAGACGACTGTTTGTTTTCCAAAGCTGAGTAAACTTATTGCTTATACCTAGTTCTTTTTTTATGCAGGGTGATGCGCTATAATTCTCCAACCAAGTTTATACATTAGTTTTGGCCCTAATTAAATAATTTAAGAAGCGTTGCAATAGGCTTTTTTTCCTTTTTTCTAATTCCAAAATGACCTATATGACAGGTTCTACACCTATTAGGTATTAATATTTTTGAATTGTAAACGAACATCAAATAAAATCTATCTATCTATCTATCTATAATATGTTACCTTTATCTTTAAAGTACTTTAAACAAATTTAAGCAAACGTTGCCATAAGACGTTGTGAACCAAGAACCACTTAAAATTTTTATATCTAGCGTATCTTAAACTAATGGGAAAGGATTTTTCAGTTTTAATTATTAAAGATAACTTTTGATTAATCTACAATTTTTGTATTGTTTTCGGTACGTAAATGGTACATGTGAAAAAAGAAATCATTTGCCGATTGACATGAGCTTTAAACATTATCTCTAAGACGAAAATTTGTGGTTAAAATATAGGTGGGAAAAATTGAATAAAACACCCTGTAGTTGGTTTGTATTTAACAATAAAAACATTTTTACATATAAAATGCTTTTACTTTTAAAGAAACCTTTAAACGGGATTTCCCTATATCCTAATCTGGATGCCCTTGCCGAATTGACCGAACTCCGATCTACGTCGCGCGCATAAAACTATCACATTCTGCAATTGTTAGGTTATTAACTACTGCACCATCGCCAAAAATCCAGAAAGCCCTTCGAAAAGCCTTTGGCTTTTACTCAGTCCTAAAGCATTAAATTATGTATGTGCAGTATTTACTTTATTTTCCAGTCGCCCTAAATACTTATCTAAGGACCGGTTTGTCAATATCGAGAGAGAGGTATTTAATCCCCGAATTAACCTTCAGCTTCCTTATTCTTGTACTTGGTATATGTCAGTCATCTTTCGTTTTAACTAGAGAGTTGAATGTCTAACTCGCTAATGATAAACAGGCCCTTAGTCAAGCTCCTCACTTCAGGATCAGTTTAACCGTGTGACAGGCTAAAAAGGACCTACTTAAGTTCTTGACTGTTTTTTTAAATTTTATTTATTTCTCAGATGAGAGAGAATATTAATTCAGTCAGACGATAATTGTTTTGGTTTTTCATTAAACTGCTCGTTAAGAATAAAAAAAAGGACTTTTGTGTCATTTTTGGCACAATTTTTACTTAACCCCAGAGTTAAAATTAATAAGCCGGACTTTAAGATCTGATTTATAAATTAGAGAACATTTTTTTCTAGTTACCTAATTAAAATATATTCACAAAATTAATTTTTAACATATCCGTGTGTAATGTGCCACAAGAGAAACCAAAAAGTAAAATGATTTTAAAATTACCACCCTGTCCTGAAATATCAAAACATAATATCTAAAATAAAATATATTTTAATCAGGCCCTGGATTCTATCTCGAAATGACGCCGGAGGACGTTTCAAGCGAGATCAAAGAGATTCCGCCGGCTTATATATCTGATTGTTTGGTGATCCGTGGTTTCGCTGAGGTGCGAAAGAAATGGGCCGGCAACCGCGCGGACCTGACAAAGATAGTGACACATGCATTGGCTCCGGTGCTCGGACTATCTTTGACCGGTATGCGCGGGTGCGGGCTCTCTCTCTTGCACCTCAGCAGAGGTGCACCCAAAAGTTGGTCATGTACAAGCTGTATATGCAAATTATATCCTAATTGTCCTCTGTTTTAGTACAACACATTGTTAACCTTAAAATGTTCCCTTGCAGCACGCTGAGGACCTATTTTTTCTGGATTACTGCACCTTGGAAACTTTAGCTATCGTTTATTTCAGTTTTCCGTCAAGTAAGTAGAAAGAAGGTTTCAAAGTTACTTTTTGACAAAGTAAGGTGACCTAAACCCGAAATTTTTTCCACGGACCTAAAGGCAATATTATATTTTCTTAACTCTGTGTTTCGGACTTACATTGTCTATATTTTATTTATACTACTACGTAGTTTGCATCTGAAGATGATCAGAGATTGTACTGATCGAAACGTCGTGTATAAATACAATATAGACAAGGGAAGTCCGAAACACAGAGTTAATTTCAAACCCATCATTGTCTCAAACTTTCAAATTATATTTTCTACTGGATCTTTGTGCATGGATTAATCTAAATTTTTTGCCTGTACGCTTTTGGAACGTTTTTGCCAATAAACGTTAGACAAAAATAATAAAAACTTACCTTAAAAATCTGTATAGAATTGCTGTATAGAATTTCTCAAATGTAAAACAATATTATGAGTACTAATTTTTAATTATCCTTATACTTCCTTTTTCTTTCATTCTTTTTCTTTTTTTTTCTTTTTTTTTACCGTGTGCCTATTATAAAACCTACAGTCTCCCAGAAAATCTTTGTCTATCAATAGTTGGGGTAACAACATTTATATTACGGTATAATGCAAGATTATTTAAATACTCAACCACTCGTGGTTTATCTGAATCTCCTACAATATATTTTTATGTGGGCTTAACTTGCAATTTAAGTGGAATAAATAAAAAAAATGATGACATTCCTCTTGTTTTTTACAAGCATCAATAATAGTAAAAATCTTGTGCATGGTGGTAGTTTTATTTTTAAAGCCTTATATGCTTCTCCTGCCATTAAATTTTAAAACAATGGAAACGATTTTCTCTTCCAATCAACGTCAAGTAGGTGCTGGTTTAAAGTTCCGAAAAACTGTATCATGTGAGTAACGGGAGTGATGGTCTATTAAAATCATTTGAAATTGTTTTTTAATAAATGTTTCCATAAATTAAATTAAATCATTTTCAAAGCATTTTCCCTAAAATAATTTTTAAAGGTTTTGAACTCTGTTGCCAAATTGATGTTTTTTTTTTAATTTTTACTTTACGAAGCAAACATCGTTACTCTTTCAAAGTAGTTGGTTAAAAAAGGATATTTCCTAGGAAGGAAATTGTGTCCACAGGGAATAGGTCAACGAAAGAATGTAATGCAATATGACTGCTCTGAGAGATTTTCAGGCCTTTAGGTGTGACATTATTCTTCATTTTGATAGCTTGTCTTTACTTAAAGAGAATTGGAATAATCCTCTAGAAATATACAAACTTTGAACTAGATATAAAACGTAGGAATTACTAGTAATATTGTACCCTAACCTATATTGTTTGTTTGATTCTATAGCTTGCAGCACACTGTTCGAAAGTCTATATATTAATTGTATCTTATACCTATGTTCAATACGCGAGTTTCCTAAGGCTTTGTGCCATAGTATTCTATTTAAACTCGCTCAGTCGTGTATTCAGTTATTAGTTACTTCATTACTTTATAAATGGTCGTCTATACTAACAAGCTGCATGCATGCATTTTCTTTAAAAAGTTTTACGTATTTTCAATATCCTACATCCCACTTCGCTAAATGTTTTAATTATACCACATAATGATAACAAAAGGGTCGTTGACTTGATCATACTTAGTTTTTTTTGGATGTTTGTTTGTCATAACTATCAAATGAATAAACCGATGATTATATTAATTTTTTAATTTCCTTTAACAAAGCTCCAATTGGGTTTCGTTTTGTTAAAAAGGATTCTTCACCTAACACTTTTACGGCTAAACTAAAACAATCGGTAATGTATAAAAGATATCTTATGAAAGCCGCACATAAAATACAATTCAGTAGTATCGATAGAAATTCCCATGACATGACATGAAACAATGAAAAGTAAGATTTTTTTAAAGGCAATTCCTTTTTTTCCAGACTATCTATATTATAGGTATATAGGCACTACTTTTAGCGTATTTTTTAAGTCAGTCCAGGGGGACCATTTTGCTGGTTTTAGATATAGATTTTGATTTAGCATGACATCACACTACAATTCCGCCTAGTTGTTTTCATATTATAGCTCTAGTATAGAGAAAATAGGCTTATGTTTACATGGGAACACAGGCCTTTTTAAATTAGGTTTTATTGGTAACATTATTTGCCCGTATATATTACATTAGTTTAGTCTATAAATAAATGCTTTGGTTAAAAAAGTGAAACAAAAAACATGTGATAGTTTTGGTCTCGATTTTCGTACTGTTTCTTACAATGGTTGAAGAAGTGAAAGTCGAACCAAAGCACTTGTAAACTGTGTGAAGTTGAACTGATTATTTTGTCCGCGGTTTTTAACGATTTGAACCACGATTTTATCTATATATTAAACAAGGCTTCAGTTTTTTTTCGCGGTGTGACCCAAACGCTACAGGTAGGTTCAAAGATGTGGTAATTCAAAAAATGTAAGGTGAAAGTGCGTTTACTTACCATCAACCCTTGATGCAAATTTAACGAGCATCTTAACACGACTGTAATTGACCATTTACGCTCCTAGGATAATAGTGAAGCTTAGACGTAAACCACAAGATGACGTGAGAAGCCATAAAAATTTATTTTATAGTAACACTAATTGACGCAAAAATGTGAATTATTTTTCTATATTTCTAAGACAGTAATATAAATAAATAAACAAACAACAATATTTATTAAACGTAAATAATTCCAATATAATTTTAGTACCTAACCCAAAATAAGTTCCGTTAAATTGACATATTAAGGTTTAAAAAAAAACTTGTTTGTAAAAAGATATACGGAAAGTCCCTTTTATTTATTTTGACGTTTTAGTTAGAACGTCATTGAAACTTTAGGTTATGAAGGTTGTTGACTAAACAGTGTTCGAGTTTCATATTTTTAGTAATTTTTGATATTTATGATGACATTTTCATCAGTCGTCACTAACTCGCATGTTATGGTCATTACACGCTCAGATAAATTAAGACACTCGCCTCACCGGCTTGTGTCTCAAACTTCACCTTCGCGTTTAATGACCATCATAACATGCTTGTTATGTAAACTATTTATTGATTATTCATAATTTTTGGTCTTTTTGCTCAAAATAATTGTATAAATTTTATGTTTTTGGCCGATTGTCATAGGGATGTCACAAGGCGTAACCTTAAGGTCATAAAGAGTATTCCAAGCGAGTAACTACAAAAGCTGGTGACAAGGCGCCCCTCCTTAAAAAGGAGTTCACTCGAATGCAGCTTTTTAAGAGAACCCTTAGTTAAAACCAGTAACCAGTTAAAATGGGTATTTGAATCAGATTGGCAAGATTTTCAGCTTCTCTCACCGACGTAACTAGCTCTCTGACCTGGGGCCTAGCTGACAATGTTTGATAGTAAGGAATAAAAGACAATGATGTTTTTCTCAAACCGGTTTAATATTATACATTATTACCTTAACTCGTTGTATGAAGAACTTTGAACCGTAACTCTACTCAACTCAACTCAGCAGTTTAATAAAAGTGAACTTAAATTACCTGCAATTGCATCCTTGTCTTTTTTGAAAATATTTCCAAAACGTGGTCTGCTGTAATCTCTTCTTTAACTAAATAATTCTCGATGTTTAAATAATTGATACACTGGAAAATCGAGATTGTCCCATTGTAGTTCAGGTCCAGTTTCTTATTTCACGCATCGCAGAGAAGCTTCGTTCACAACTAGCAGAACTAATAGGAAGAAAAATAGCTATCTGAATTAATTTGAAGAGGTTCGGATAAAAACCTTGTCTAATATACTCTTTGATAGATTTTAAATTTATTTCTAAATTTTTACATGTAATCATATTTTTTACTACCAGAATAATTTTCAATGAAATCTTGACTTTCTTTGGTGTTTAACTTAAATAAAGCATCTACCGATTTGACCAATAGCAAGTTTGAAAATCTCTCCCTAAAATTACCTGCTAAATTATCCATTATTTGGTAGTGGATGCTTATTTTCCAGTGTTCTAAGCAACTTAACGTTTCCGTTTTGATATTTTGGTAGGTTCTAAAGAAATATCATGTTTATCAGCGAGGTCTTGGATTCCAGAATAAATATTTTCAAAGCTGTTTCTAGTTTCTTCTATAGATTGTAGAGTATCATCTATCATTAAATTTACATTAACGAGAGTAGCATCTTTACCGTGAAATTACTGACTCAAAACGTTGATACGTAATAAAAACAGTGTATAGAATGTGCAGGCCTATTAGTCCAACAGCTTCAACGGCATGTCTATCCTAGTCTATCCTAGTTACATTTCAATCGCCCCAAAGTTTAATAAAACCGCTTTACAATTTTCAAATCAACATGCTCAGCGAGTAGTAGAAAGGTTAGATACTTCCAAAAATTTAATACCCAAGATATCTGCAAACTTTTTAAGTTTTCATGATTTCCTGGTTGCGAAAAGTGCACATACAGTGCCTATAATGTATTAAAGAAAGAAGGTGCTGGTGCAGCTTATGTACATGCGTCAACAACTTTCATTTTATGTGCCAAACAATAAACCTTGTAAGCCCTTATGTTTCCTAGACATTACTCTAGCCCTATCATATGACTGACAACTACTAGGCTATATTTTTCTGGTGAGGCCTGGAAGGATCTGGGGGGGGCCGCCCCCCCCCTAGGCCCCCCAGGCCCCCCCGTAGGTACGCCGGTGGCTTCTCTATTAATTGGAATAAAGTAGTGAACGTTCCCTTAATCGTTCACATGCCCTTTGCTGCTGCTTATATTTTTACATAGGATAAGCAAGTATGTAATACAAAATTAAAAAGTAAAATGAAAAAAAAACGATATTAAACTTTGCGTTTTTATGGCACGTTATAGAACAGATTTATTTAATGTAGAGGTTAAGCTCGCGCCTTTCTGACTCCGAATAGTAATGATTTGCAAAGGAAAACTTTTTACTGAAGGAGTTAAAGGGCTTTACTACACGTACAGATTTTTAAGGAATAAACACTAAAATGGTGTATATTCAACATAAAAATAAAAAAAATAGTGTGTGGGTTAAGTTTAGGACCACATATGAGAATTATTTAAAGAAATAAATAATAATACACACAAATACGAAATAGTAAGAAAAAAGTAAATATAAAAGTCTGACCGAACATAAAGTCTACTGGTGGGTGGCAACCATTTGATCCTTTAAAACTGCATTCACATACTGCGGTATGCAGTATCCTATTACTGGGAAGATGTTTTTTTTTGTAAAATACACATTAAAGAAAGAAATGCTTAAATGCTTCTTTCTCGAAGTTACTAGTAACACGTTTCGTTTACTTTTGATGACTTCATAGTTAGTCCCTGTGATCGTAACCATTACATTACACAGTGAAGTTTTTCTGAAGAACCACATTCTGTGTGCAAGTAACGCAGTGTGCTTACTTGTGACGTTATGGTTTGGGTTTATGATGATTGGCACTTTCTACTAAGACCACTTGCGACTCTTTTCTGAAACTGTTCTTTTCTAAAATATGCTTATCCACCAACGTGAAAATTGTCTGTTAATTTTTAATCATGATTAACACTAATCGGTGTTTGGAATGACTCTTGCCAAAGAAAGCTTCAATGTAAAACACCACATTCTTATCACTGATTAGTAAGTAATCACGATTAAAGCTTAAGCGGAGAATTTTTTCGTTGGTGGATACTATCAAAATCCTCCTTAAAAGTGAATATGAATCATAAAAAGCCGCACATAAAAAATTAACAAAATTTTGCACAGCGGAGGCTTCTGGTATACCCCACAGACCATTTGCATGGTTTTTCAAATAGTAGTTTTCACAACTAGTGGCTAAAATAGTGCTTTTTTTACCAGCGTTGGTTTAAATAATGAGCGCAGCGAGTTATTTAAAAATGCGAGTAAAAAAAAGCACAGTTTATATTTAGCCGCGAGTTGTTATTTTTTTAATACCTTTATCAAAAAATCCAAGAAAAACAGGATAATACTTTTTCCTACGAGCGTGCCGAAAAACGCTTCTCTTGCACTCATTTCCGTGCGGAAAGTGCCACTTTTCCGCACGCCCTGGGCGAAAAAAAATTTTCACTCACGCTGTTGAGCAAAAAAAAAATTTCACGCACGCTGTTGAGCACGCTTATTGTTGAGCACGCTGTTGCTCAGTGATGAATCAGGAAGACTTGAAGTCGACGATGGCATTACGCAACATGAGCAGTGGTACTTTCAATGTTACCGTTATTAATAATTAACATAAAAATTAATTTTTTAAGCTTATTAAAGTTTAGTTGTGAATAAAACATAAAATTCGTAGTTTTGACTATTTTTTCATTTTTAGTCTGCTAGGTTTAACTAAAATATAATATTTTGATAATCTGCACGCCCGTAAGAAAAATGTTGTACCTAACGCTTGCGTAAGTATTTTCCGCACTTATGGCTTGTCCGCCTAGCAAGCAACAAGTACAGTTTCGAGAAGAAGGTTTCCATCAGTCAATAAATGACATTTACTTTACGCGCAGATTTGAACGGATACAATAGATTAAAATCTAATAGCGGGAGCTATATTTTGACATCGAAATGATAAATATATAACTAGTTAACGAAATATTGGCTTCTAAATATGGTCCAAATTTAATGGATCACCCTGTACCACTCTTATTTTAATTGTGTTTAATAGTTTGTATTTTATTCTAGTGGTTTAAGTTACCCCCCAATGACTAAAGCTGGATTTTATTGATAGTAAGAAGAAGTATAATAAATCCGGAAAAGCTTTATTACTAAGAGTCCAAACATTTCTCCTCGCCTCAATGTTATCTGTTCCCGTATTCTATCGACAAATTTGGTGGTTCAGGACTGATTTTAGTCTTTAATAATAATAAGTTCTTGGAAAACTTTTTATCAACTTTATGGCGGGCTGTAAAGTATGAACTCGTGAAATAATTTGCATTTTAAATTGCGTCCCTTGTTAAAAGCTCATTATGCCGAGAGTGGAAGTATTGAGCTGATTTCGCGAATCACGGTCTAATACCTTGTAAATAAAAGATTTATAAGCAAAGGATCAAAGGCTTTTTCAACCGATGAAAATCTTTTAATTTTTAAAATAAGACGTAGTATCAAAATTGACTTTAAAGTTGAAAGTTTTAACTAGGTCTTAATTTTTATTAGCGGACCATGGCTTAAGACACTCCCGGGTTAAATAAGTCCCAAAATACTTTGTAGGTATTTAAGTCATCAATACCACTCACTGATAAAAAACGATCTTTTGACGCAATTTTAAGTCATGGTTTTCAGAAAAAGGGATGTGTGTTTTAAAGAAGAACTCTGCACTCCCCTAAAGTCTCACCATCATGCTTTGCGTCCAATAAACAATAGACGCTTAAAGTTAATTTTCAGTTTTATCGACATTCGTATCCTTATCTCTATCGAGTCGACCAATCAAGCAGGTGCACTTTTAAAATCATGGCGACAGAGCTCCAGCTGATTAAATGCACGAAAACCTTGTTAGGTACGATAAGGGAGTCGTAACGTTACGACCGCCTGTGCCTACGAAATGATGTTTTGACGCATTTGATCAGCTGGAGCTGTCACGCATTCGCCGTTAGTTTAAAAGTACACGGCAAAAAAAAATTTCTACAAATGAGTATTTCAGTATGCTCAAAACTGCATCATTGAAATGAAAATCTAGAATTTTATTTTAAACAGATTATTTTAAAATAAATTAAACGGCAGTTTATTATGAATTTCCGTTTATTTAGCATATCTTTAAATTAGGCAAAAAAGTATTTTTTATTTTAAAAAATTGCAAATTTTGACATGAGACTATTGTAATTTTAATATTAACATAAATTTTGTTCTTTAGGTTCAAAATAAGTATTTAAAATACTAAAATTAGGTATAACCTTCAGATGCCTAATTTAAGAAAATTCTTGTTGTTTTATTTATAAAATGAACATCTCAAACGCTCGGGGATTCTCGGGTCCGAGTTAGGACGTAAGAGCCTGTCAGTCTTTTATTGTATGTGTCACCGGCCGGCGCATACAGGCAAATTTCGAGGAAAAGCTCGTCAAACATCAGAAATTCGGAATTGAAATTATTGTGAACACCAATTAGAATTTTATTATATAAAACCTAGGTATAATAAACCACTACCCTTTTATTAATATTCTGGTCCCTCTTAAAAATATTTTAGTTTAAAGTTGACCTTTCATGAGAATTTTGTGTGTTAAATATTTCGTGAATTGAGCGTTTCGTTTTTCGTTATTGAGAAAATTTCAAGATATCGTCATAAAGTCTATTGCTACTGATGGTAAGTAGAATCTCAAAAATTTTGTTGAGTTAAAGTATCCACAGAACTTTTTTAATTTTGATTTTTTTAAACTTTAGTCTCGTAAAAAATAAAAATAGGAATTTTTCGTCCTTTTCTAGACATAAAATACATTTACCCGCATTACCCCATTTTTTAAATATGTATTTTTGGCAAGACCGCAAATTACGGGGAAATGTACTTTATGGCTAGAAAAGGAAAAAAATTCCTATTTTTATTTCTTACGAGACTATATAGTTTAAAAAAAGTTCTGTGGATATTTCAATTCAATATAGTAGTTTTTTTATACCTTCATCAAAAACCTGATTTTAGTAACTGTCTGCAGATAACTAAAGCATGGCCTTTTTGGTTACCGATGCAAAAAAACTTTTTTTCAGTTACGGGTGCAAAAAAATATTTCTGTCCGTTTTTTACCCAAAATTAACGAGAAATAGCGGAAATTAATAAAATGGAAAAAATCCAATTATTCTTGCCTAAAAATTAAGCCATTTTCACCAGTTTTCATTAAGTATTTACGAAAAAATAATCGTTAAAATATCAAACTTTCAAAGATTAAAGTGTCGCAAGAATGCACGTCACCAAGTAAAAAGGCATATCGCTATGGCAACCATTGTTATTTCATTTACCAGCTGCCTTGATTTATAGTTTAAAGATGGTGGCGAGAAATGTTCTTCTTTCAAAAGGTATTTAAAAAAATAGGGTTAACAACTCGCGGCTAAACTGTGCTTTTTTAGTTTAAATAACAAGCGCAGCGAAATATTTAGAAACGCGAGTAAAAAAAACACAGTTTACTTGCGAGTTGTTAATACTATTTTTTTAATACCTTTATCACAAAATCCAAAAAAAAAACAATAAAATACTTTTAAAAATCTCGAACGAAGAGCACTTCTCACAACACAGCATCTTTACACCATAAATCAATGCGGCTGGTAAATGAAATAACAATGATTTCCCTAGCGATGTGCCTTTTTACTCGGTGACGTTCATTGTTGCGACATTTTAATCTTTTATAGTTTAATATTTTGACGATGTTTTTGAATGAATTTTTTGTAGACTTGGTGAAAGAATAATCAGATTATTTCAACATTACTATTTTCAGCATATTCTCTTTAATTTTGGGTAAAAAACGGACAGAAATATTTTTTGGCCGCCGTGATATAAAATAGTAGTTTTAACAACTTGTCGCTAAAATAGTGCTTTTTTTACAAGCGTTGATTTAAATAACGAGCGCAGCAAGGTATTTAAATAAACTCTCCTTGAAATAATTCAAACTTTAGTTCCTGCAGTAATTTGCGGTCTTTCCGGTGTGTCTCTTTAATTTTGGGTAAAAAATGGACGGAAATCTTTTTTTGCACCCATGATAAAAAAGTCTTTTTGCATCGGTAACCAAAAAGCCATGCTTTAGTTATCTGCAGACAGTTACTAAAGTCATGTTTTTGATGAAGGTATAAAATTTTTGACGATATCTTAAAATTTTCTCAATAACTTGCGAATAACGGAATACTCAATTCAGGAAATATTTAACACATTTAATTAACACTCATAAAAGTCTCATCAAAGGTCAAATTTAAACTAAAATATTTTTAAGAGGGACGAGAATATTACAAAAACGGTGGTGGTTTATTACTTATGTAACTAGGTAATAAAATTGGTTTTTCCAATAATTTTGAACTCGGAATTTCTGATTTTTTACCAGCTTTTCGACGAAATTCGCCTGTGTGCGGCGCGGCGGTTAGTATAGTTAGTTAGATATACTATGTTTTAATCTGTGTTTTGTTTAGTTGATTCTTAGTTTATAAGTTAAACTAAAACTTTCGTATTAATCATGCGAAATTTAAAATTAAAGTTTTTTGAAAGCGAAAGATTCGCTTTATGTCAAAACTGATATATCTTTGAAATTAAGGAGGAGGACAGTTTTTAAAAATTGAGAAGTTTGCTAAATAGCCTTATTCTCTTGATGTATACGTTATTAAAATCGGTTAAGAAGTAAGGAAGTTCTATAATGTTACGTTTGATGCTTTTTGGGTGGTAAAGACTGTCCCGCTATAAGGCATTTTAACCGATTTAAATAAAGGAAACGTGTTTATACGTTAAAAGAATAAGGCTATTTAGCTAACACCTTATTTTTTTACAGTGGCGCAAACATTTTTTTTTTCAGGAACCGATTTAAAATGTGGATTACTTTAATCCACGTTTTAAATCGGTTCGCACTCTTAAATTTTAAATAAATTTCAGTTTTTGTATCGATATATAGTTTAAAGTTTCTCTTTTTAAAAATAATTTAAATTTCAAATTTCGGATACTTAACTTATATATAAAGTTAGGAATTTTTTGAAATACCTTAATTGCCTTATAATATATATAAAGGGTGTTATATAAAAAAATCTTGCACACGTTGATTCTGCTTTGGATTAGCTAACTAAAAAACACCAAAAACTATTTGGAAAAATGGAAAAACCTTTTTTAAACGGTCTCTTAAAGGGTCAAACGCAAGATTTGATATTTTTAGGTAGATATCACCTTGTTGAAAGTGTCATGTTTGAAATTAAAATAATTTTAATAAGCCTTGTGTCTTGCCCTAAAACAATTTTCAAAAATATCCCGCTCTCAAACATAATTGACGTGTCCTTGAGTTTTACCGCAGTTTCTTTTTAAATAAGATTTCGTATGGACAACCTTTAACACATTTGTTTCTTTTCTAAAACATAAGAAGTTATTGTAGAAAATGGGAGTAGAAAATATATTTTGTACTTTTTATATACCTGTATATTTTTTTTGACTTCAGTTATTATTATTAAATCTTTTGCAACCATCTGGACGTATATTCTTTAAAGTCATACGATCCGATCTTTCTCTCGTACGATGGGATCTATCACCTCCGCCGATCGAAAAGAACTTTAGGAAGCAATAAATTTAAAAAAAAACAAAACACCCCACCCATAAAGAAATACCCACATTTTCCATACGGTTGCTGCGCAAAAGATAAAAGTTTTTACGCAAAAGGTGTGCAAATAAGTCCATTTTTTTAAAGTGGGAAGGCAGCTTAACTGACTTGATGGTAACTCCTTTTAGGGATACAGTGCTTTTTAATTTAACATATAATATAAATAATATTTTCAAAATAAGTATATAAAGACAGGTCTATATCTTAAATATGAAATAAAATATAATTGATTTAAGATGAAAATGCAAATAACAATGTCCAGTTTAAGAAAGACATATTCTCAAATAGAAAAATAACTAGGTTTCGCTTTAGACATTTATAATACATGTATTAAAAATTAGTATTTTTAAAACAAAAAAATTCACATAAAAAATATTATTTTAGGAATAAGGTGAAGATGTATACCTAAAATAAAATTATGTATTTTTAAACCGAACAAGGTAATTTGAGAATTTAATATTCTTAGTTCAAAAAAATATCGTCTCGGGTATATATGATGCTGACATAGGCTTAGATCTAGTTTTATTGCTTTATATTGAGTATTTATTTTTTTCCGTGTACACCTGCTCGATCGATAGACCGATTCGATAGAGATAAGGATATGAATGCCGATAAACCCGAAAATTAACTGTGTCTAATAACCTTGATCCTTGTCTCTTACTGCTGCCCTTTGCCGTTTTCTCGCGGCGACATGCATTACATCGGACCAATTTTTTGACAGTGACAATATAATTTAATTTATGGCCAGTAAACTGGTTGGTGCAATTGGCAATTAGTTTTTGCATTTGAAGGTCAGTCACCATACTGAAATTGTTCCGGAGCATTTGGAATGAACAGTATGCTCGTGGAATGTCCTTTTTTATTTCAAGGTCATAAAAAAAGATACAACATAGCAGTAAAAATCATTGTTGTCCCCAGATTTTAGTTACACGCCTTTTTTTAAACTGGCATTTTAAAAATTCACAAAAAATAACAAATTTTGGTAAGTAGACAAAACATTGGTCAAGGAAAAAAAATGTTTATTTTACAGACTATAATGGTCGAGCCATGATGACCCTTAAATAATTTGTTTAAATACCTGTTAAATTATTTTGAGATGTGCTAAAATACGCTTTAGTAGGACACGTTTTTTAATAAATTTAAAGACTCTAAAGAACTTTGATTGAAAGAAATTAATAACACCTTATGTTTTACACACTACATTTTAAAAAATAAAAATTTTTGCTGTTTTTTGGATAAAAATTGCAAAATAAACATCATATGCACGACACCACTCAATATGACAGACAGATGACATAACAGAAATTTTTAGTAAAAATTTGCTTTAAATTATGTTCATCTTTCTCTAAAACACTTTTTTTATAGCCTGCTGTCTCTCTTCAACAACCTTAAAAATGTTTGCACGTCATTATGCAGTAATTATCTTTCCATCTACCTCTAAAATTATGCCCTCTATCTTTAAATATTTTTCATTTTAACAGACAAAAAATGTTTTTTTGGCAGTACTTTTTTTGAACGCCTAAAAATCAGTGAAAACTTGAAAAATTTGAGTGTTTTATTGTAGAAATCGAAACTTTGGAAAGAAAGCTTTAAAATATGTGAGCAATATCATGGTATAAAAATGTGAAAAACCTAGTAAAAAATTGCTTCATCGAAAACGTTACCCGTTAAATTATGGTAAAATATTTTAAGCCCTTAATTACCATCATGTCTTGACCAGGAACAGGGATCTTTTTAAAAACCTAAAAAAGAACACTTTTTTAATATCAAGAAAAACTGCAAGAACAATAAAGAATGAAACTTTTTCTGACACTAAATTCAAAGTGCAAAAGAAAATTTTAACAAGTAATATTCCTTTGAGAGAAGAGATTCTTTTTTTCTGCCAGTCAGGAAATGTCATACTTTTTGGAGTCAAATAAACATTAGAATTGAATAAGCTTTAAATTGAAGGCACATTTTGAAAAAATAAAACACGGCTCGGAGCACTTTTTGATTCTTTTCCAAAAAATCTAAAATTATTTCTAAAGCCACCATTTCCAAATATTCAAACATTTGAACCGGTGGCCTTAGAAAGAAATTCAATTTAATTCAATTTATTTAATGTACTTAAAAGAAAATACATTCTTATGAACATGTGTTCACATTAAAAAGGAAAAATTAAACAATATATAATAACTAATGCGAAAATATAGAAATAGCTAATATTAAATATTAATAAATAATTCACTAAGGCTAAAGCAGAATTAAGTTCAAAGTGCAATAATTAAGAAAAAAAAAGTAAAGGAATTTTAGCAATTAGTAGTAAGTAACTAATTGTAATAACTATAAATAAATAATAATGGTATGTATATGTATATAGCAGCAGGGTAACATGCAAAATAAGATATCCACTCTACTCGTTTCGCACAAAGGATCTTCATGTTAAAACATTTGCAACAGTGTTATAGACTTCTCTCGCGGAATCTTGGGTTAGATTATCTAAGGCTATGACAAAATTGCTGTTGTTCTAATTTAAAGGGCATATAAAAAAGATCTGATTGAACGTCTTCGGTTCATGCATATTGCAAACAGAACAAAGTTCCTCCTGCCTAAACCGGTATGAGATGTTTTTTATATTAAATTTGCAGCAGAATTTATTACAAGTGTGAATTTGGCATATTAATCTAGATACTTAGGGTGAGTCAGTATTGAGAAAATCAATTTAACTGTGGCGACCTGATTTTTCTGCAAAATTTTACGTCATTGCATTTGTTTTCCATGGCAACGGGAAGAGTTTATTTATGTTTGTCCAGAGTGGGACACCGAAGCTTTTTTAGCACTGGGTCAAAAATTTGGGGTTAGTTTACTTATTTTGACTTCGCATTCCGCACCGCTAAGGCACATTTTTTTATTTCGCTTTTTTCGTAAAGTGTGTGCGGTCTGGCACGCGTCCGTGTAAGTCATGATGCGTTGCTGTAGGCCGAACTTGCCTTACTATCATTACCACCGCTGTACCATACCACGGCGCAAATAACCCTCTAGGTCCATGTGACCGCGTGTTTATTTTGATTTTTCAGACAAAAACAATAAGTAAGTTTTTCTATTGTGGTTGAGCCTCGGTTTCTGCTAATGCAGTACATGTGCCCCTTGGTGTGCTTAAAAACTTCGAAAATATGTAATGGATATCAATATATTCCCTAATACTAAATACTAATACTAAAATAAAAGAAAATCATTTACTGCAGAATTACTTTGTTAAAAAAACGCTACCCAACTACATATTAAAGTAACTGGGTGTAATGTTTAAAGTTGGATTTAGAATTGAATTGGAAGCACTCCTGCTAGCTGCTACCACTGGTTTTAGGACAACAGGTTAACTTGAAAAGCATCCAGATTTAAAAATAGGCTGCTGGCTAGACGAAATTATCATATTCTCTTTTAAACAGGAGCGTCAACGACTAGCAATAGTCTCTACAACCTCTAAATGGAGCGTTACTGACCTGTTTTATTAATACTCAAGTATCCGTGTGCTTTTGAAACTAGTTGGGATCTAAAATCTATCCTTTGCCCTCCAAGATTTCACTAGTAAACCTGCACATAACTATGCCGCAATAATTTAAATAATAAAAAAAAATTATTGCATCAAAATTATGTGAGGTTATAGGCGTTGTGTTTTGTTGTTTCTATGCGAATTCCTAATCATTCCAGCGAGCCAGTACAGTTATGTTGGTTCTTTGGTAAACTCGTGGTAATGCCTGCGCAGCGCTAGGCCATTTTCGGCGGGCGACCGCACAAATGGAGAGATTTCATATTCGTTTTAGAACAATGTTTTCGAAAACATATTTTTGAAAGATAAACATAACCTCGAATGATTTTCTGTCAGAAAACATAAAAATACTCTTCTGTCCCACTGCGGCCCTTTTTGATAAAACACCTGCAGTTGCCATGGTATCGGGGGCCTTAGGATAGTTGGGGGCTTTAGGTTAGAGGGCGCTTTGCTTATTTTGATTTCCCAATAGTTCGATCAAAAATACTATAAAACAGTGTGTAGGTTGCATTTGTTGCAAAAAAATGCTCCGAGCCGTGTCTTAGATTTTACAAAATGTGCCTTCCATTCAAAGGTTAGCCAATTTTGATGGTTATGACCCATTTTGAACATCACTTCGACATTTTCTGAGCTAAGGTCACTGACAGAAGAAAAAGAAATCTCTACTCAGAAAATTTTATTTTGTTAGTTGATTAGAATTAAGTTTTCATTGGTATGATTTCTTCCCATCCAAAGTATTACAACTGTTATTTTTTATTGTTTTCAATTAATGAAATGGTAAAAAAATACTCAAATTTTGATACCAAAATGTAATGCTTTATAAAAATACCCTCCCTTTATCTGTTAATATGCCTTTTACAAAAAATAGTCTTTTGGAAAAGTTGTATGACTTTAAGTAATCTATAAAATTATATACTTATGTCAAAATTGTCAAATGTCATCGCATATGTCAAACTAGAACCCCCTGTGTAATATTTTATTTTTAAATTGTATTACTTTTGCTAATTTCAAAAATGCATGTGCTAAAGTAAATACTGATATGAAACTTTATCTATATACTATACCCACATAGCAAGCCATGAATATATATATCTATTGGATATGTATTTGATATCCATGAACGTATATATTTTTGGTAATATCCAAACTACATAAGTATATGCAACCCAGGTCTTAATTTTGAATATCTACTGGATATTTCATCCAATAAATATACACAGACGTATTTCCACTGCATATCTAGCAAAGTATACGAAAAATGGGATTTAAGTTTGAGTATACAGTGGATATGTAAATTTATTCACGCAATCAATATAAAGGGCCGAATGTAAATATTATCCAACCAGTTAATATACATAGATGTATTTCCACTGCATCTCCAGCAAAGTATATGAAAAATGAGCTTTAATTTTGAATATACAGTGGATATGTAAATGTATTCACCCAATTAATATACAGATCCAAATGTCCACTGTATATCCAGCGAGATGGATATGTAATGTATCTACCCAACGAATATAAATAGGCGTATGGTACATTGCATATCCAGCGGGGTATGTGCAAATAATAAGCTAAAATTTTGAATATCTACAACAAAATAGGTCACAACCTTTTATATTCACAGGATATGTAAATGTATCCAAACAATTAATATACATATGCGTATGTCCATTGCATATTAGCAGAGTATGTGTAAAAATGATTCATTTCTCAAGATATCCTTAAGTTTCGCTAAAAACATCCTGAAATTGTTTTTTTATTTGGACCTTCCGGAAATATCCTTTTATGGATGTGTATTTGAGCCCTACAGTTTATTAAGTCAGATTGAATTGTAATTTAGTTCAATGTCATCTTTATATGAAAGATGGCACTGGAGTCAATATGCTCCCTATGTATCAGGTACTATTATTATAAAAATAGGGCAGCAAAAAGTTATTTAAACTGTAATATTTTGATAACTATCAACATAACAGTGATACATTGATATAACTATCATGAATTTCCAGCTTTGGTCATTCAGATCTGATCTTGCTTATCCTTAATGGTGTACTTATTGATATGCTGTGTATATTAATACGTGGATATACGCTAGAAATTCATAAATATTCACTGTATATACATATGCATATAAATATCCATAGGTTATTCCATAATCGTACTTTAGTGGATGATTAATGCATATTTGGTGAATATGTAGATTCATGTGGATATGCAGTGAATATCCGAAAATATACCATGGATATCCATCTTGTGGCCATCTGGACATGTTTTAAATCACAAAATCATATCCATACAATATCCATTAGGGATATTCATATCCACTAAGTATAGGATACAGTGTGAATATTCATTACGCGGCTATCTGGATCTGTGTTAAATTTTTAAATTATATCCATATTATATACATAACAAAGGATATCCACTAAATAAATATTCATAGGTTATTCCAAAATCACACTTTAATGGATGACCATTTATATTCGGTGGTTATGCAGTGCATATAGTCATGTGGACATGCAGTGGGTATCCCAAAATATACCATGGATCCATCTCGTGGCCATCTAGGCATATTTTAAATCACAAAATATATGCATACAATATGAAGGATATCCATATCCATAAAAGTATATACATAATATCTAAAGTGTACATTAGTTTGTTGTGGGTATTGTTTCAAAGGATGTTTTAGTGATTTGCATACATGCAAAACATTGACGATTTGATGAGAAAGTCACAGTATTTTTTTACTTTACACATGTTATTACAAGAAATTAGCAAAAGTAATAAAATTTAAAAATAAAATAGTATACGGGGCGTTCTACTAATATTAATAAGAAAGTTGATGTTAAAATTTGATATATGCGATGACATTTGACAATTTTGACATGTATAGTATTATAAATCAAACAAATATGGTCTTTCTCCACTAAATTTTATTTCTTAATATCAAAAACCCGACATGTTTCGGCAGTTTAGGCTATCATCATCAGGGAGTTTTGAAAAAACCCAAAGAAGAAGAAATAGATTTATTGTCTTATGAAAAGTTGTAGCAAAGAGTAAAATTACTTATCCTTTTATTTAAGTGTTTTTTATTATTATATATTTTATACAAAGGATTGATTAATTTTGTTAAAAAATTTGTTTTTACCTTACCTCTAAGAATTAAGTTAATTTATTTTATAAGAATAAGTTACTTTTCACTAATATCGTTAAAAAAAACCATTACAATTAATAAAATCGCTTACCCTGGTTTGAGCTACAGTAAAGCAGTATGTCCGAACAAGAACCAAAAAAAATTAAATGGGCCGTACCCTCAGTAATGGAGAACTGTAATCAAGAAAATGGAAATCAGCCAATAAAAAATCTTATATTGAAATAGTAAAAGTTAAGTTTTAAATATCCATACTTACAGAAAAAAAAATTGGAGGAGAACCCATAGTTGAAAAAAAAACAATATATTTTAAACATCACTTTTTTAAAAAACAAATAATGTAACTAGGTATAACAAATAACATGATTCCCTTCTGACCATGTCATGTGATGTTTAAAATATATTGGTTTTTTTCAACTATTCCCCTCCCGTTTTTTTTTCTGTAAGTATAGATATTTAAAACTTAACTTTTAGATTTTCAATATGGGAGTTTTTTTTCGCTGATTTCCATTTTCTTGATTACAGTTCTCTATTGCTGAGGGTACTGATGGTCCGTTGATTCGGCCCATTTAATTTTCTTTGGTTTTTGTTCGGCCATACTGCTTTACTGTAGCTCAAACCAGGGTAAGCAATTTTATTAATTATAATGGTTTTTTTTTAAAAAGATATTAATGAAAAGTAACTTATTCTTATAAATTAAGTTAAGTTAATTCTTAGAGTTAAAGAAAAAATAAAATTTTTAACAAAATGAATCAATCCTTTTTATAAAATAGATAATAATAAAAAAAACCACTTAAATAAAAGGATAAGTAACTTTAGCCTTTGCTACAACTTTTCATAAGAAAATAAGTCTATTTCTTCTTCTTTGGGTTTTTTCAGAACCCCCTGATGATGGTAGTCTAAACTGCCGAAACAGGTCGGGTTTTTGATATAAGAAATAAAATTTAGGGGAGAAACATCATAATTGTTTGATTTAATTATCAACTCCACCATCATCATATTATAGTTTACTAAAAATTATGCAACTTTTGTTAAAGACACTTTTTTTCTAAAATTCATAATAACAGGGAAAACAAAAAAAAGTTTTGATTAAAGTGACATATTACTCCAATTTTAATTTGTTCCACAATGTTTACCATTTAGACCTTGCGTAGGTTGAAATTTTATTTTTTTTTGTCTTTAAATTGGAACTTTCCAACAAATTAATTAAAATTCTTGTGCCAAAACTCAAGAAAAGATGCTTTAAAATACTTTAAACCAAAAATTTCACTTAATTTAGCACCATCCCAAAACAGGCTAAATATTTTTAGTAAATCCCACTGTATAGTTTAGAAAAAGATGCTGCACTAAACCAAAATTTAAACAACGACACATAGTAATAATTTTGACGTTTTACCCAGGGACGCGGGATAGAGAATTGCTTTTTAGCTATTTGATTTAAATGTTAATAATCCTAGAAATGCAGTAGGTAAATTTGTATCAATGTTATTTGGTTAAACGCTAACACCACCAATTTTTAAAAAGCATTCAATTTACTTACAAACATGGTATATCTAGTTTTTTATTGCATAGATTTCGAGGGGCAGATTTTGAGCCCAAAATTCTTGGTTTCAGATCCGAGTGCTCCTAAAGCACTGGAATGTAAATCCACTGCATCATCCGTCAATTCATCCATCGAATGTAAGTGTTTACTTAGAAACTTGTTTTCATTTTAGAGAATTATTACGTATATTCTTCTATAATACAGTATTTTCTTCATTAGAATTAGCTGCCTATTCTGTGTTCTATGTATATATAGAGGGTAGGGTTCATATAAACCATTTCTATTTCTCTTACATTCTAATTAAATGCATGAATATTTACTATGAACATGAAAATTGGTTAATAATGCAAAAGAGCAGCATGACCCAAACGCAGCACGGTGCCGCGATGGTAAAAAAAAAATGAAGATAGAATTTTTATTTCAAGACCTAATTTGAATGAATTTAAGTTAAACTTGCCTTAGGTATACAGATGGTCCTAGGTTTAAATTCAAGCTAGGTGCATGGATATTTTGTCCTTTTCTTTAATTGACTATTTTGTAACAAATGATAAATTATTGAGGCACAGAGTATCTGAAACCCCCAAATGTCTGATTATTCAAATATATTAGTTTCTTTTGGCCAAGAATATATTAAAAATTACAACAAATGTATAACCTACAAAAGACATTTTTCAGACTTTAATGCATATTACTTTAAACATCATTTACGTTATTTAAACTGGACATTTTGTAGCCATGAGAATCATGTAAATAACTTGGCAAGTGTTCTTACTCAAAATATTGTTTATGCTTTAGATTATCGTGCTTCAGTAAAAGAAATAAACACTTTTAACAACTTCAAATTTCAAGTTTGGTTTAGTTATGACCTTTTGACGCAAATTCAAAAAAAAGGGATTATATATTTAGGCTTGCCAAAGATTCAGATACTGTGGAAGATTGGAATAAATACAAACTGGTTAGAAATGAGGTAACAACAAAATTCAGATATTAAACTAGGAAATATTATGAAGAAAAAATTGATGACAACAAACATAATAGCAAAAATATATAGAAAACAATTAAAGAATTGGTATATGGTAAGCAGATCGAAAAAAAAATTTTAAATTCAGTTTTAAAACAATATTTTAGATTTAGAAATAGCGAAACACTTTAATTTGTATTTTATCAAAACCATACAAAATATGGTCAAATATGGTGTAAAAGGGCATAAATTTGTTTTAAATAAGATCCCAGACTTAAAATATTCATTTAATAGTTTTAGTCCCATTAGTTTTAGCAAATTTTAAAACATTTAAGCTGGCTTTTTAAGCTATAGGTGATAACAATTTAAAACTTATAAATATGTCCTTGTCAGAAGGAATTTTTCCTGATGCCTGGAAGTGCTCTATTATCATATCGATTAAAAAAGTACAAAAAACAATTCTCTCGTCAGAACATAGACCTATAAGTACATTGCCAGTCTTTGAAAAAGTTTCGGAATTAGCAGTTAAAGATCAATTACTTCACTATCTTAATGAAAACAACATTTTAGTAAGAGAACAATCGGGGTATAGTCAGGCACATTCATGTGAAACGGTTCTGCAGTTTTTGGTGTCATCATGAAAGTCACAAATAAGTGAAAAAAAAGTTGTTGGAGTTATTTTTCTTGACCTTAGTAGGGCCTTTGAAACTATCAATATCGATCTTTTATTATTAAAGTTAGCTAAATATGGTATTTGTAGAAAAGTACTTAAGTGGTTCGAAAGTTATTTAAAAAAAAGATTACAAAGAGTTAAATTTAAGAGTGTGCCACAAGGATCGGTGTTGGGGCCAATTCTTTTCCTTTCATCATCAAACTATTCCCAGATGATACTTTACTTTATTTTATTTGCGACATAGATAAAGTTGGTGAAATGGAGAAATGTTTAAACCAAGATCTAGAAAACTTAAATATATGGCTTACAGAAAATTGGCTTAAGCTAAACAATGCTAAAACAAAATTTATGATTTCCTCTAGTAAACACAATATCAATCAAATCTGCATGGAAAATTCAAAACCTAAAATAATTATAAATAATGCTGACATTAAACAGGTTAGTTCATTTAAATATCTGGGTGTAATGCTTGATTCTGAACCAATACCTTCTCCACATAGGCCAATCAACTCCTACCGTTTTAGTGTCCGTTCCTCGACCTTCGCCGCCATATTGACAGAAAACTAATGGATTTTCTGTCACTTTTGAGTGAAAATGGTGGCGAAGGTGGATTAAGGGACACTAAATCGTTAGGAGTTGATCAGACTGTATGGAGAAGGTATTGCCTGAACTAAACATGTCTCTACACTGTGATTACATAAAATGAAAAATTGCAAAAAAAGCCGGTTTCATGTATAGATTAAATAATAAAGTGCCACTCTTCATTAAACTTACAATTAATTTATAAGTCTATGATTTCTCCACATTTTGACTATTGCGGTACATTATTCAATTTTATAAACTTGACTCAACGAGAGACGTTAAAGAAACTGCAGAACCGTTGTATGAGGGCAATATTGCTATGCAGTGAAAGAATATTAATTAGATCAATGCTACAAAAATTAGACCTTGAACATTAAAAATAGTATAAAACGATAGCTTGTAAAAACCAAGATAGGAATGTAAAAACCGTTTTGTTCTATCCTTAACCGTTTCGATGTTACAGGCTGTCAAAGTTAAAAAATGTCAATGTTCACCTGTCAATATTTTAAAAAGAGTTGAACATAGGCATAAGACATTATACATGAAATGAACCTAAAATATTTTGTAGAATCCAAAAATATAGTTATAGCTATAGGAAAGTTTTTGCCAAGTTTTCCTGCAAATGTCAACACTGTAAAGTTGAAAGTATACCATAAAGATAGTTTACATGGACTTATGTTAGAATAGAAAGTTTGAAAAGTTTCCATTGTAAAGTTTCCAAAATATTCTAATAGGTTATTCATCTTTGGACACCCGGTATACAAATATATATTTTATCACTCAACTGTGAGATACATTTTAAGAGTTAAAACAAGCCAGTAGTCATTGACAATGGAGGATGGCGAAAAGGGCTCGCGTACAGCCTAATCGCCGGGCCGGGAGCCCCCCCCTTTATTCTACTTCTATTGACAATACATATTTTAATGTTATTTAAAAATTAGTTTTACAGATTATTTAATTCGTTTATTCATTTTTGTTCTAAATATTTTATTAAAAAATTATTTCTTTATTCGGCTAAGAATATTTTCAACTTAGTCCCCTTTTAGTAAAAAATCATACTTTTCTCTGCAATTTCAACTTCTGGCGGTGATTTAAAAACACGAAACCAAGTCGAAGTTGCAAGATTACGTCAATTTGGATACCTGGACCATTTTTCCAGGACCATTGCACCCCGTACAAGTTTATATTCTCTTACATAACTTCTCAAAATTATTTTTATATTTGATTCACAAAGCTCATGTTTGGTATTTTTTATTAAAAAAATATACTTTCCCACTACAAAAGTGAAAAAATCATTGTAAATATCTAAAAGTCGGCACTTTGGGCTTATACGTGTGAAAAGATCAGGCGACGTTCCTTCAACCTAGATATTTGGGCTGCTTTTTCTAGCCCATTGTACTCCGTGAAGAGTTTATTTCTTTGGAGAATAACTTTCAAACGGCTGATCCAATTTTTATCTGTCTTTTTTTTTTAATCATACTTCTTCCACCACTTTCACGACAATTCTAAATAATCAAGCCTAAAGGTCGTCACTTTTGACGCACGCATCACGGTTCCCATATATGCGTTTCTCATGCGTGACCCCCTGACTTAAAACACGCATCACGTGATTTAAGTGAGATTTGCCTATTTAAGTTCATGTTGCACTACGTGATGAGTTTTTTGAGTTGATATTGCATGCCGCTTTTAATTTAGGTTCGTGTAAATATAGTCTAGGGGCAGTGAGACTTAGGTACGAAAATCTTACCATAGTATAAATATTCAAGATGGCGACCAATGAGTAAATTCGATTTTTCTATTTTTTTTTATACAGTCAATTGATTTATAGGTTTTCCAATACAAGGAATTCGAATCTTCTACCGAAAACTACCTAAAATGACATTTGACACATTTTTGACAGCCAATTGGTGCAGAAAAATGGATATTTTTGAAAAAATATGTATTTTCTATTTCTTTTACGGAAATTAGTGGCTTTTAATAAAGTTTTATAGGTTCTTTGATGTAAGACACTTCTATCTGCCATAAAAAACTGCATTAAATGACATTTGACAGTTTTTTGACAGCACGTAAAACAAAAAACTCACCACTCTAAAACCATCTAACATAAAATAATCTTATTTGGTATCGATTTAAAGGTTTTTGGATACAAGTAACCAAAATTTTTCATCAACTGTCACCTGTAAAGTGACATTTACAGGATTTTTGACAGTTTTCAAGAACATAACGGGTATGATAATAGTAGCTATCCACTAAAAGTCTTGAGAAAAATCTAAAATTTAGGTCAAACTAAACAGTATCTTTTATATCAATTTAAGGGTTTAAGTGAGGTGCAAATTAACGTTTGACCTGGGTGGTTTTAATAGAAATCTAAATAATAAATTGTTATTCTTGATAAAGAAATTTGATCATGCTACCTATCTTTTTTGTTTGATGGCTGGTTTGGTTTTTTATTTCTATCTAGGAGGCCATGATGTTCTTAAAAAGCAAAATGTTTATGTCAACTAAGCGTCACTCTGACAGATACAAATTTCAGTTTTTGAGATTGTCGCGGTTTGTATCTTTTCGGAAACAATAAATGGTGCCGTCATGTATTAATAATATATATAATTATATATAATAATATATATTATTATTTTATATGTAATATATATTACTATTATATATATATATATAATATATAATTATATGTAATATAATATATTGCAAAACAAAGAAAATAATTGAAAAATCAAGGTTGGCTCTGGGCAAGTATACGATTTTTGACAGTTATTGTTTTACGAGAGTTTGGCAACTAGATTTGACAGTTAGGGAAATGTTTAAAATTGTGTGTTGGCAATGATAGTTGGTAACTCCTGACAATAAATAACTTTGTCACTGTCAGATTTTGCTGTATTACAAACTGTGAAAATACGTCCCTCGACGAATTTGTATTATTCCGTTTTCCAACGGAGAAAGAAACTCAGGAAAAGTGAAAAGATAACATGCATTTACCAAGCTGGAAAATTACTAAAAATAGCCGAATTTGCGAGTTAAGTGAGCTACAAACAGTAGTTACAAATATAAGCATTTATATTTATATTTTTTATCAACTGTCACGTAAAGTGACATATATATTATTTTATATATTATTATTTATTATATATTATTTATTTATTATGCAGCATATCAAAAGAACCTATAAAAGTTAAGAAAAGCAAGTAATTCTCGTAAGAGAAATAAAAAATACATAATTTTTCAAAAATATCCATTTTTCTGTATCAAATGGCTATCGTCAAAAATGTATCAAATGTCATTTTAGGTAGTTTTTGATGGACGATTCGAATTCCTCGTATTCGAAAACCTATAAATTAATATCAAACACCATTAATTTGACTGTAGACAAAAAATAGAAAAATCGAATTTACTCCATCCCGCCATCTTGGATATTTTGCTAAATATTTCAATCCGTGTAACACACCATAAAATCTACTATGGTAAAAAAATCCGGGTTCGATTAAAAATCGCCACCCCTTGACTAATAATTTAATTTCTCAAAATGGCTTTATTTAGTTATTTTTTCACAAATAGTCAAAATAAAATTCAAAAATCAACAAACTCTCGCTAACAACACTGCCGCAAGCTACAAACAAATATGTCGGAATTTATTCGCGGCTTATCGAAACAATATTGCCGGTTTGTGTTCTTAAAAAGTATTAATTGAGACTAAAAATTAAGTTATTACTAAGGGTACTTATCTTATAGAAAAATATTTAAAAAATATTCAATATATTATAAAAAGAGAGTAAAGAAAATGTTTTGTACCCAATGAGAAAACTCGGCGGTGAATTGGCAAACATGCATTTTATGGGAAGATTAACCTTATGTATGGTTGATCGGGGTAGCATTGTTTACTGTTATATCTCTTTTTTTTATTAATCTGAGGCAATAAATAATAATGATCTATGGACTATATTCGTTTTGGCGTTACATATAGTTATTGTAGTAGACTACTAAAAATTTGAATTTGGTATTCAGAGTGTTTCAAATTCGATGCTCTCCATGGGGATCTTCTAAACAGTAGGAGATACGAAAAGGTTTAAATTAGTGCAAAGTTGCGCAGTTTCCTGCTTTGCTCAAAATTAAAAAAAAAAGTTTACAAATTTCGGATAATTTCGGAGATAGGCGGAAAAAACCGAAATCTTCATGTTTTTATTTTTCTGCGCCCTTATTCTTAAAGCTGTCAAAAAACGCTTAAAACTTTCTACAGGCACATTTTTGAGATCTACCTAGTGAGAGGTCCATTTTTGTGACTTGACATTTCAGTGTGACAGGAGCACTGTCAAGTTCATTTTTTCTTATGGATACATCCTTTTTTTCTTCTGCCGTTTGGTTCATAAAGGATGACAGATAACATTTTGCAACCTTATTTTGACAAGTCACCTGACGTTTTGGGTTTATTGACTACCATCAGCCCAAATTTAAGTTTTGCTTTTAAGTTACTCAACATATTTCCGATTGCAGTACTTTTTTAACCTTTTAAAAATGACAGTTTTTTGACGTTTTTTTATAACAAAATAACTTTACCTAATATTTTAAAAATACGTTTTTTTTTGTTTTTTACTTGTGAAATTAAGATTGTAAAATATCTGTCATCCTTTATGAACCAAACGACAGGAGAAAAAAAGCATTTATCCATAAGAAAAAATGAACTTGACAGTGCTCCTGTCACACTGAAATGTAAAATTTCGAAAACGGATCTCTCATTAGGTAGACCTTAAAAAAGTGCCTGTAAAAAATTTTAAGCGTTTTTTGATAGCTTTAAGAATTAAAAATAAAAACTAAAAATAAAGATTTCTTTTTTTTTTCGCTTATCTCCGGAACTACCCGGAATTTGAAAACTTTTTTTGGTTTCGAGCATAGCGTCAAATTGCGCAACTTTTCCCTAATTTAAACCTTTTCGTATCTCCTACCGTAGGAGATCCCCATGGTGAGTATCGAATTTTGACCATCCTGTATATGTAGCAATAAAAATTATTTTCTTTTATACTTTTATAGCTTTTTTTAAGTCGGTTCAATTTTTTATTAAAAAGTGTTTAATAATCATTTTAAACGACTTAATATTGTGGTATGAATAGTTTATTGCCCTCTTTCAGAATAATTTATTATTTGTGGAAAGAAAAGCCTCACAAATTCGCTTTAAGAAGTAAGTGTACTTACAAAATACCGCCATGTCACTTTTCGGGTTCTTAGTAGATAACTATAATACAAAAAAATTAAAAATTATTTAGAAAAATAAATGAAATTAGTTAAATAATTTGATTTCAGATGTGAATATTTTTATTTTTTGCCGAGCTACTCCCGATTTTATAAAGAGACAAGGGAGTTTTTCCCAAAAAGTTTCCAATTATTCCGCTACGCTGGCCGCTTTAACAAGAGCTGTGTATACTTCGTTTCTTCTTCGTATTTTGGGATAATTAATTTACAAGGATAAAATTTTTTATTATAATATAAGAGTACGTTATAAACCTAGGGACTAAAGTGCCTCTTTAAATCCCGCGGCAAAAGGTTTGTAGCGCGATCGTAAAGAGGGCTAAAATTCACCAAAGGATTAAAATATACTTTAGTCACGAGGTTTATATAGTATTTTATGCACTTTAGAATGCAAAAAACTAAAAACAAAAAATCAAAAAACTAACAGTAGACAACTTAACGGTACTCTAGCTCAAAATTTATTGTGCCATGGAAGTGTTGCTATGGCACAAAAAAAATGTCAGTCAGTTGTTCTTATTAAACGGCGTCACCAAACGGTGAGTCCTAGGGTCACTGGATCCTGAAACCTGCGGTCCCAGGGGTAGCGACAAGAGTCACGTAACCGCACTCGTTTTTCCATGGACGTTCGTGTTTTTATACAGTCTGAGGTAGAAAAACTGTTTTAATAAAACTCAGTTTTATACAGCTTATGGAAAAGAAAAATCACTACGTTTTTTTTGTTGTGAAAAATTGTAAGGTGTTATAATAATATAATTTAGGAGATATTTGGAAAAAATTTTAAAAATTGCTAAGAATAATTTTCTTTTAATTATTATTTCTTTGCTTTATAGAAAAATAATATGTACTAAAAATAAACAATGAATCTATCTATCCTAATACTGTATTAACAATATTCAATACTGCAGGTTTTTCAGTCGTCAATTTTATTCAAACTTTCTAAGATGAAAACTACATAGAAAAATATGAAAAAATCTAAAATGTAGGTTGGTAGTTCGTAATGGGCTAATAATAATGGGTTCGTTTTGGGATAAGGCGAACAACCCCACATATATAGCAAAATTGTTGATATATGCGTAAATATTCTAAGAACATACGGGAATGTCCAAAACGCATCCTATGAATATCCAATGAATTTTTTGGACATCCCATGAAGGTACAAATTGGATGTAATCCGAACATTATATTTTTGAATATAAATCCAAAAACATCATGCTCAGATTACATCCATTTTTGATAATTATGAGATGTCGAAAAATTAGTCATTGGACGTGTTTTGGATATTCTCGTGTTTTCCTAGAATATACTGGTACCGTTTTAGTCACTATATTAGATTTTAAATTTTGAAAGTTGCTTTTTATCTGTTCATTTTCTCTACGTCGTTTTGAAATCTCCAATTCGATTTCTTTTATTCTGATTGTGTGAATTTTTATGTTAAAAAAAGACAACCTTTACTTTAAAAAACCTATATATCTATAGGGGGTAGTTTACCAAAGAAGGAGGTCAAACAAGCAGAAGTTTTACATACAGGGTGGGCCAAAAGTCACGTTACTATTTTTAATGGTGCTTATAAGTCTTTCATTAGTTATTGAGAATGATTGCCATTTTCGTGCTGGATGTCAAAAAGTAGCATATGATTTTGTATGGCCGTCTTTTTGTGGTCGAGGATTCTGAGATTGTATGTGTTAAAATATCTTCTTGAAAGTTTAGACGAAAGTGATTAGTAGGGAATGTAAAAATTTACTAAAATTATTCAATAGTAATAAATTTCTCAGGAGCCTCAAAGTTATATTAGCTGTGTGGGGTCTAATAACAATTTGCTAAAGCCACTTTTCTGATATGTTCTATATAGCGGAATATAATCAATTTAAAAAAGAACCTTACATGTCGGAAGTTATTAAACTTTTATACACTCAAATAACTTTTGACCCAGCCTGCATTACGTTTTAGTAGGTACCTTTCGTGAAACTCCTTTGTGCGTTCACAAATAGTGAACAAATCTAAAAATAAATTATAAAAAAGCTAAGTAACTTGTTTCTCATTTTTTTTATTTTAAAAATATAGTTCGGTACAATACTTTATTTTTTTAAATTAGAATAGAACACCGTTGTTTTTTTTATACAGGGTATTAAAAAATTGATTAGTTTAATTATTACAACGAAATTAACTGCTAGTTCCGGTATATTTTTTGTTGCCCTACGTAGGACAACCTGTATTTTTTTTTGGATATATAAATTTCTTAAAAAATAGCTTTACAAAAACATTATAGGATGTTCTATAGGATCAGAGATGCATTGGTCGATAAAATTAATTTTTACGAGAATATTTCTGTTAATATAAAAGATGGAAAGTGTAAATGCAAATTTACGGTTTCATTCTAGCTGCAAAATTAGCAGATATATGGATCTGTTAAAATATAATGAATCACACTCTACGTATTGATTCTATGTAGGTATACCTACATACATATACAAAAAAATAGAATTAGGTAAATACATGGAAATACCTACCAGCTGCAGAGGTTAATTTAGAAAATGACAGCAATTCATTATCTTCATCGTTTGCAGCATCTATCGATTCTTTTCTCTAGTGATTAGGTATGGCGCCTTCTTTAAGGCACATTTTGTTGGTAATTTGGTTTTTAAAAAATATCGGATCATCATCTGTAAAATGTTTCTAAAATAATAATACTATATTGTAGGTTTGTGAGCATATATACTTATTAGCGGATCGAGGATTGCGGGGGAAAGGGCAAAAAGCGGAATTTTTTTTTTAATATATAGGTTCTGAACAGGCGAACATTTTTCGAAAATTAGGCTATTTTTGTTTAAAAATTAAAAAAAAAAAAATATTGGTTTTATTTTGTTAGACATATAACAATATAACCACATTATAACTGAATATTTTCATTATAAATGTCCATTTACTTTCTAATCTTAATTGAAAATCAAAAACGAACAAAAAAAAGCATAGGATTATTTTTAATCAAATAGTTACAAACCTTTTGTTTTCCTAAAAACAAGAAAGGTATCTAAATTTAGCGTAAATATAAGCAGAGGGGGATTTGAGCTTTTAGGAAAATTCTTTGGAAAAATTTATCAATTTGTGCCATTTTCATTAAGTTGTTTTTTGCAGAAAATGCGCCGGTGAAAATTTTAAAAAGTCTGTATCATTTTCAGTAGTTTTTCGCGCCGCAGATGAATTTTTGTTTTTTTTTTAAATAATTTTGTGCCATTTTTTTGTGGTTTTTCGTAAGAAAAGGGGTTTGATGTACCCCATTCCCGCGTTGCTATGCATAGTATGGATATATGCAGGGTGTCCCAAATTGGGCACTTTTGGTGACTTTAAGGTACTTTCGGGCGAGATAGAAAAACCTGACTCCCGTTTATATCTATCTCGCCTGGAAAAGTCCAATTTATTGGAACACCCTGTACATATTATACATTCTCCTTATAGCATAATGTGTAGTAATTTACCTTCTGGCACTTGGAAAAGCCTAAATCCGCTCTTACTAGTACTGGAACAGGAGGAAATACAGCAAGTAAAAACCATAGTGTTGAAATTTCTGACAATTTTATTAAAAATTATTATTACAGGCCCCGCTAATATAAGTTAGTTCTATACCGGGCGTGACGGTGAGTTAGATATTTAATTATTCACTGCCGTCACCCCGGTAACACTATATAGGTACAATACTTGCCATGCGTTCCTCTGTCTTAATCGTAACCCCCAGTATATTTATTGCAAAAAGTGGAAAAAAAAGAATCAAACTAAATCGTAATTAAATAACAGGATTTTTATTGCTTGCAGAATGTTTGACTTTCAAAACTTAAACTTTTTAGTTAGTTACCTTTAGTAGGTACAGCTACGCGACGTAACAATATACACCTACCTTATAGTAGATCTCCATTCCTAACCTAGCATGCACTAGTTTTTTCGGTGCATATCTATTAAATCTTCACTAGTAGATAGTTGGTTCTGTTAACTTGGTTGTATGATTTTATTACCTGTCCAAACTCTACGTAAAAACATCCTTATACCAAAATTATTCCAATAATTATTGTGTAATACTAGCGGCATTATCTTACATTGACGCAAAAATATATAAATAGGCACTTAGATGGACAGGCGCGAATGGTGATATTTAAGTATTTTTTAATGTTTGAGGATTTTTGAACGTATAGGTATGAAAACGCGCGCGAAAAAATGTATGGAAATGTTTACAAAAATTTCGTGTCAGTTTTGACAAATGTGTTGTTTGCATCAGTCAAAAGTGGTCAAAATTAATTTTAATTTTTTTTTGAAATCGCCGCCTGTGACAGTGTCAAATTTGAGTTTTGCGCGAATCAGGATCCAGTGACCCTAGTGAGTCTAGAAAAATTGTACAGCATTGTACCCAAGCAAAAATTGTACCCAAAAGTAAGTTTGAGTATTTTCCTGATAGTACTACTAAAAATAACACCATTGATTGTCTACAAAACTTTACTAATAAGAGACTAATTTTGTTGCAGGTGGCGCTGATTATGGGAGCCGCTGGAGCATGTCGAGGAGAATGGTGTTGGTCGAGGCAACACCGTTCTCGTCGAGGAAAGGAGCCAGACTGCAGCGATGTTTCGGACCATGTAAGCTTCTTTTTGGTAAACCTACGGGGCACAAAATCAGGCAAGGATCGCTCGCTTGTGATAAAAACGTCCGATGAAAACTCTACGAATGTAGTGGAAATGGTGAGAAAATATATGGGTCTAAGGCCACCTACATATCATACACGATTTTTTGTGTCTTACAAAAATGGGAAATGCATGAGTCAGCCCATAGGAAAAAATACATTTGGACAGCTAAGAAGAAGAATTGCTGGCTACTTGGGACTACCAGATGCAAATCTATATACTGGGCATTGTTTTTGCAGATCATCAGCTTCTTTACTTGCCGACTCGGGAGCAACTATAGATGTGTTGAAAAGACATGGTGGCTGGAAAAGCAGATCGGTTGCTGAAGGTTATGTTGAAAATTCATTGTATCAAAAGAAGAATGTTTTTCACCAATGTCTCCTCCGATGTCGATATGGCATCAGCATCAACCATAGGAAGATCAATTTCAGAAAATAAGACGACAACGGAAGCGGCGACTGCTACGTATGTGCAGAATACGTCTATAACTAAAAATGTTGCCTCCAACTGTCCACCCTTCGTAAGCCTTGCAAATTGCACCCAAGTAAATGTAAATCTACATATATATCATAATAAGAACTAGATTTAAGTAATGCATATGCTAATTATTTTTGTCGTTCATACATTTTAACAAATAAATAAAATTTCAATAACATTATTGTTTAATTTGGAAATATTTACTTTAAATCCTCCAGGGATTAAAATTATTTTTAATCCCTTAGGTATTAAAAGTGACCCTTTTATCCCTGAAATGAGGGACTAAAAGTGCACTTTTAATCCCTATTTTTTTTTACTAGCGTGCGGAAAATACCACTTTTTCGCACGCATTTTAGTTCTAAAAGTGACACTTTTCCGCACTAGTACGGAAAAGTGAAAATGTCTAAAATTAGCACCTTACATCAATATTTCTATAACCAAAAAACTACTGCAATCCGCTATTAATCTGCAGAATGCCACAAATTGTACGTTTACCATTAATATTAATAATAAGTAGCGAGTAGCAAGTATAGTGTTGTAGTAATGTATTGTTTAGTAAAAAATAAAAAAACTTAAAATTTTGTTTTTACGTTTTCCTCACGCTAGTAGAGAAAATAGCGTTCCTAACACGTGCTGAAAGTGTTTTTACCTCAAAAAATCACTTATTTCTGTCATTTTCAATCAAGCAATCTGAGACACAAACAGTTGCTTGTCATTAGCTACCATATCAACAAAGTCATCATTACAAATAATGTTGCGGTTTATTCGCTATTTTTACTTTTTTTTTGTAAAATATTATGGAATTTGAAGAAAAAGTAATCCCTAGAGATATACTGGAGGCCGCTGAAGAGGCGAAGACAAATCTTTTGGCGGCCAAATCAAGAAAACTATACGAAAAAACCTATAAAGATTATGTTTGTGGTGAAACAACACAAGCCGTCTTCCCTATGGAGTTATTATAGTTAGTTGTTATTATTATAGTTATTATTTTTTTACTATAGGTAATTTTATTGTTGCGTTCGTTTAGTAAAAATTATTGAAACAAAAATTTGCAATTTTTCGTGTATAATTCAACAACAGAGTATTACAAAAAACTATAGAATGACTGCTTTTCATAGATAATTAAAAAAGCGGGTCTTAAAATAAGTTTTAACGCCCGCCGGTGTTAAAGTACTGTTTTAACGCCCACGGCCGTTAAAGTGCATTAGTATGCCCTAAAATGTAGGCGTTAAAGTACACTTTAACGACTGGTTGTGCATAAAAGTGTTTATTGCATTGCGTGACCTTTTTTTCTGAAGCTTAAAAAGCTAGAGATATAGTTGTATTAAAGTTACAATCTTTAAATAGCATACATTTTTTTCCATTTTTATTGATTTAATTAATTTAATATCGGAAAACTGCGAAACATATTTACTCTATGGTTTAGTTTGTAACTTTAAATATGTCTTTAATATTTAGTATACTTTAACACAAATAAAAGAAATAAAAGTAAAATATGTTTTGTAATTTGATATATTTATTTTATTTTGAAGTAGAGTAAGCAAAATAATTGGAAAATATAAAATTTATTAGCGCTCTTTGAGTTTGAAAAAATACAAATAGCCACGGGCATTCCCCTGGATATTGAAAATGTGGTAAAAAGTTTCTTCTTTAATGGATTGGAAACCAAAAATAAATCCGAAGATTCAAAATAATTCTGCAGTATTATCGTTGACGTTTATAAATAATTTAAAAATACTACATTTCAGTTTCTGTCCGGTAAAGCTACTTTATCAGCCTTTAAATGTAATACATCACTTCCAGGACTCAAAATGACTGTAGTAGTAGTAGTAGTATAGGGGCGGTCCATGGGCTTGGCAATTAGGCATCTTAATGGGCCCTATCTGCCATACCCCGTTCCTTACCTCTATGCCCCTACTTCCGCTGCACCTCTCTCTCCAGGCCTCCCTGTCTTCTTTACGAAGTTCAGTATGTCGGCCCATTTGAGCGAGTGCAGCTCTTCTTTCTCTATCGTGGTAAATCCTCATTTCAGCTGCCTTGATCTGGCATATGCGTCACACTGTGCTATCAAGTGCTGCGCCGATTCCTCTTCGAGCCCGCAAGCGGGACACACGGAATATCCTGCTACTCTTATTTGCGTCAGATGTTTGTTCAGCCGATTGTGCCCAGTCAGCATCACCGTCAGCAGGCCAATGTCCTTTTGGGTCCTGCCCAAGAGTCATTTAGTTCTGGCTACATTCGGACCATCCACGAATAGCTTGGACTGTCTGCACTTTGACTCTTGCCTCCAGGACGTCTTCAGTTCCTTGTTCGCCCATTTGTTAAGCTCACTCTGTACCTGTTTCATTATTATTCCCAGAAGAGGTTCAGGTTCAATTTGTTGGGTTTCGGCCCCTAGTCTGGCAAGTTCGTCTGCTTTCTCGTTCCCTGGTATTCTCTCATGACCTTGGACCCACATCAGTGTCACTCTTTTGTCTTGAGCCAGTGTTTGCAGTGCTTCAGCGCACTCTTCCACCAGACTACTGACTATTTTGGGTGCAGTTAGAGCCTTGAGGACAGCTTGGCTGTCAGAGCATATGTATATGTCCCTCCTGCCATTTCTGACTTTGGTTAGGGTTGCTGCCATGATAATGGCATACACCTCCACCAGAAACACCGTAGCGTGTTCCCCAAGTGGTTAACTCTTCTGAACTTCTAGGCTTTCCACGTACACTCCTGCGCCTGTTGTCTGCCTGGCTGACAGTTTAGAGCCATCCGTTTAGCAGACCGTCGCCTCTCTGCTTAAACCGTTCAGATTTCTTCCCTTTGTTACTCATTCCGTTCCGGTATTGTGACCTTGTACTTTTTATCGAACCTCCATGGTTTAAGCGGTGCTTTCACTGGAAGCTTTAGGAGGGGCAACTCTTTCGTCACCAGTCCCTCGACCGCCAGATGGCCCTCCCTTTCCTCTCTACCCTTCCACAGTCCCTGGTCCCTTAATCGCAGGTGCGCCGACATCGCCTCCTTTTTGATCCAAGTTGGAAGCGAGGGGAGACCCAAGAATGTTTCCAGAGCGTGGATAGGGGTCGTCTTCATTGCGCCGGTCATCCCTCTGCAAAAGAGCCCTTGCAGGCTCGTAAGCTTTTTGGATATGGTTAGCTTCTTTACAGCGGGCCACCAGACCACTGATCCATATTGGATTCTTGGTCTTATGATGGCCGTGTATATCCAGTGCAGGATTCTCGGGCTAATGCCCCAGATTCGATCGACCACTCGGCGCAACTACCACAATGTTGCCTAGACTTTAACAGTCATTCTGGCAACATGCTCGCTCCACTTGAGACCCTTGTCCAGCGTCACCCCCAAATACTTAAGTTGTGATATCAAAGATAGGGGTCTGCCATACATTATGGGAGCTCTGAACCCCTCTAGTTTCATAGGATCATCTCGGTCTTTTCAGGATTCACTGAAAGACCATTCTGCCTACACCAGTCTTCTATGATTCTTACCGCCCTTTGCATTCTTTCGCAGACTGTGGCTAGAAGGCGTTCGTTCACTTTCACTACACCGTCGTCCGCATATTCTTCTGCGTCGAATCCCTCCTGCCTCAGGCGATTTAGTAGATCATCCATCCATCCATCCACAAGTGAGGAGATAAGCAGCGACCCTGGACACCTTGGACTCTCCTAAGCTGGCCTGTGCTTCCCTCTCCGTTAACGCGGATTTGACCAATTCAGTCAGACTTGCTTCCGCTCCTCTCTATTGAAGGGCAGGTGTTATAATCCGCGTTCTTGCCTTGTCGAAGGCTTCTTATAGACTTATAGATGTCGTGCGTCATCATAAATGATGTGAGACTTATGGGCCTGAAGGATTTAGCCGTGGTGTAGTCCTTTTTTCCCGGTTTCGGGATAAAAACTACATTCGCCTTCCTCCATGAGGTAGGAACGTATCCCAGGGCTACGCTGGCCCTGAACACTCTCCTCATGTGAGTAAGTAGTGTTTCTAGGCCCCGCTGTAGCAGCGCTGGGAAGATTCCGTCCGGATCGGGTGACTTGTAGGAACTGAACTCTTTTATTGCCCAGGTTCTTTTGCCCTCCGTGACTATGCGGTCTGTTAGCTCTCAATTTGGTGCAACCTCGTCAGGTATGGCCGGCCTTACTAAAATTGACAACGTAATATATACTGGAGAACAAAAAAAAATGCAACACCAGAAAGGACAAATATTTTTAAGGTAAGTAATTAAAGTAATTTATTCATATATTAATACATTCAGTAATTGATTACATTCTCAAACTTTCAGTAATTGATTACATTTCCAAGAAGATTTCTTCATGATAATCAAAAAATTAATAATGATTTATGCACTCGTTTGTTCTATTGGGCGTTGACAAAATAAGATGTTCTATATCATATTGAGGAATACCCATCCAAATCTTCCTTAAGGCATGCCAGTGTTCAACTAAGTTTTCAGGGGGACGTGGTAATCTAGTAAGATTGCGTCCTATCATATCCTATACGTGTTTGATAGGTGACAAGTCAGGCTATTTTGCTGGCCATTCCAAAGTCTCTATGCCAATTTCATATAAGAAGTCCATTGCTTCACGAGCGGTCTGGCATTATCTTGTTGAAAAATCGGATTTGGGATAGTTTGTAGGTAGGGATGTAAAACTGGCTGCCGCACTTCATCGATATAGCGCCGAGCAGTCAGATTGTCGTTAATGAGGACTAGAGGTGATCTGCTTCCTAAACATATAGCACCCCATATCACATTAAACAGGTTCAACAGCAAAGTCTACATTTCGTCTCTCACTTCGAAATCGCCTAACCCTCATGCGTCCATCATGGTCGCCTAAAGAAAACCTGGATTCGCCGCTGAAGCTTATGGTATTCCACTCCAAGTGGCGAGCCTTATGTTGTGGGGTCAAAGGTAGCACCAAAAGCGGACGGTAAGCCCTCAGCCCCATACCAAGCAATCTTCTATTAACTGTCATCCCTAAAAACACTCGTTCTGCAACTAGAACATCTCTACTTGGCGTATACTGTATCGTCGATTTCTGAGAGCAAAAAGTCTGAGATGCCGTAAATCACGACATTGTCATAATCTAGGGCATCCAGAACCCGCACGACGTCTATAAGTCTTAACCCTTCTTGTAATTTCCCGTAAACCAAAACCAGCCTCTTCCATGCCCACGATGCGTCCTTCCTCGAAGTCGTTTAACTGATGAAATTGTTGGCGACCGCGAACCCCTTGGCATTTTTATTTTTTAAGTAAACTGTAAGCAATCCAAAAAGACCAAAAACTACGGTAAAAATGATTTAAAATTTTCAGAAAAGGTTTTTTATGTATTGCTTGTTTTTGAAAATGAATAGAAAAAATCTGTGAAAAAAAGAAAGATTAGAAGACAAAAAAATTTTCCAAATATTTCTTTTGAGGTAAGGTATACACAAAAATAATTTTCATTCAAATAATTATCCATATACATGGCGTTGAGAAGTTAACGGACAAGCTCCCTCATTTTAGACCCATTGTATAATCTGGGGTCGTATTTTCAAAACCACACTAAAATATAGCCAAATGGTAATTTACACGCCTCTGTCTTTCTGTACCATGTAGAAAGGGTGGTAAAAGATATGTTGTGAACCGAGTTCTACTGCGAATAGTTTCTCTCAAGTACGTTTACGCCTTTACATGCTGGCCTATCCGACGACATACTGTCTTTTAAAAGTGTTGAGGGAAAAAGGGTCTATTTCGTGCAACATCTTTATTATAAATTTAGATAGAGATGTTTCGCCCTTGAGATATCATCAGCATCTACGGTAGGTTAGGTAGCTATAGAGCGAAAATTATTTTTATTTATTTTTTATCTTTGAATTAATGGTAAAGTAGGAATCATTTGTTCCCTATACATTTGATATATTTTTCTACGAATGATATCCACATTATCGGTTTATTTACTACACGCCACCTTGTTTTTACTGATCTTAATTCATGCTAAAGCTGCCGCTTCTTTCACTGCACCAAATTTTGATAACCCACGTTCAAGAAGGGTGGTATAAACGTCAAGAATCAGTTTTTTGTATCAAGTGACAAAATATCGCGTTTAAATTGTTTTTTATCACTTATTTCTTTTGTAACGCTATTATTCCCCGTATCTCCACGTGACGTACTCGGTTGTTCCTCCCACGGACGAAACATTTTTCATACGATCACAATTAACAATAAATAAATTCTTTTGTAACCAAACACCAACTGCTAACTAATTTTCAAAAATACAAATCAGCTTGGTAACGTAGTCAAACTCTATTGTTATAACGTTTCGTAATTAGTCATAAAGTTGATAAATTTTAATTCGGCCAAAAACGTGTACTTATTAAAAAATAATTACACATTTTTAAATCCGCACCTGTAATCCTCAGAAATTGTCGCACGCATCTTTACAGCTTTTTTTATTTACTTTCACACCCCGAACAACAGGTGATTATAAGGGTAAGGGATTAGCATTTATAATGAGTCTCTTAGATCTATGGTCGTACTATACTTAAGATGAGTCAATTAATCTTTAAAAAAGTCAAATTGTTGTCGAAACAAATAAAATGATTTTTATAACAAAAAATTTAAAAGAGTTTGTTATCAATTTTAAGTGTTTATTAAACATACACATGGTAAAATGTTTTTTTTTGGCAAGTATAGGTTAGTTTTTATTAAAACCCAAAAATAGTGATAATCCGGATTATTTTTTTAACTAGCAGCCAATTTTTTCCCGGGTGTTAAGAAGGAGAGTCAAACTTGATCATACAGTAGATGAGTGGCCAGATATTGCCGGATTTTTTGGTTCATAAATATTTCGGACAGGTTGTACTTTAAAAAACTAAGTTTACCAAAATTATTCTGTATAAAGGGAGAATACCTATATTTTGTGTTCCTGTTCAAATATTTGTAATCCAAAACATATTGATCATAAAATACAATTGTTTTGGTCATACCGTTAAAACAGTCATAAAAATCACAAAAATTGGACAACTTTAAAGCTTTGTGCTTACCGCGTGCACTCTTAAAATGTGAAACTACATAATTTTTTTTTGATACCCTAGATTATTTGACCATAATTCCAATTTATGCATATTTAGCACATTCTTAACTACTAAACTAGTATTTTCAGTTGTTTTTAAAGCACACTTTATACATTATTAATAATTAAGTTAAAAATTAATAATTATTAGTCATGTTTTAGTGACGGAATTAACACTATTTTTGGGTTTTAATAAAAAATAACCTATAGTTGTCAAAAATAGTTTTAACAACTAGTGGCTAAAGCAGTGCTTTTTCTTACAAACGTTGGTTTAAATACGAGCGCAGCGACGTATTTAAAAACGCGAGTAAGAAAAAGCATAGTTTAGACGCGAGTTGTTAACACTATTTTTTTTTATACCGTTATCGAAGAATCCAAGAAAAACAGGAAAATACTTTTAAAAATCTCGAACGAAGAGCACTTCTCGCAAAACACCATCTTAACACTATAAATCAAGGCGGCTAGTAAATAAAACAACTGTGGTTTCCATATGGATTTGCCTTTTTACGTGGTGACGTTCATAATTGCGACATTTTAATCTTGGACAGTTTGATATTTTGACGATGTTTTTAAATGATTTTTTCGTAAATACTTGGTGAAAATTGGCAGAAATGGCTTAATTTTTAAGCAAGAATAAATAGATTTTTTCAATGTTGCTATATTCCGATATTTCTCTTTAATTTTGGGTAAAAAACGGACAGAAATCTTTTTTTACACCCGTGATCAAAAAAAGTTTTTTTGCATCGGTAACCAAAAAGGTCATGCTTTAGTTATCTGCAGACAGTTACTAAAATCATGTTTTTCATGAAGGTATAAAAAAAATCATTTTACCGTATGTATGTGTATTAAACACTTGTATATTTCCTTAAACATAGAAACTTCTACACTTATATTAAGTTATTCCCTGTGTCATATTAACTGAATGACATAAAACCACGAAAACGCAAAATCTGACCTGCAACTAGCACTGTCGCCTGCAAAATGTAGCAAACAGCACTCTCGGCAAAATTTAAGGTGACACCCTCACCAAACTTGCGTTTTAGATTTGCTAACTATAATATTGGTCTTAAAGTTTTTGGAACACAGAATATTAGCCTTACATGCAGCAGATAAACTACATCAACAGAAGGGCCTAGATACGAGAAAACCACATCAAAGTCAAGTTTAAACATTGCAAAGGATGTAAATATCGGCCCTCTATACTCTAGCATTGTTTAGAGAGAGGAACACTTTCTGTCCTAAAATCTTGGAAACATTAGGCAAAAAATAAAAATTTTAGAACAATGGAGGAGACGGTGAGCGAAAAATTTTATAAAAAAAGCAAGAAATAGCTCTGAAGGATTTTTTAAGAAAAAATATCAATTTTCGTCGCCCTCCCCTTCCTGGGACAACCACTGACTGACATCTCCTTTTTGTTTATAAGCAAAGTGCGAAACCCAGGGTGGACGTTCGTTAATGCATTTTTCTCAGTCCTCAAGCTGTAAACGGTGCGTATGATCAATGGTTACAAAATGAATAGCCAAAAATATTTTTTTTACAATAGCCTTCATCAGTTTCATTAAAATCGAGCAAAAACAATTTTTATTCCCGTCCATGAATATTTACTAAATGTAAGATGTAGTGACAACCTCGCCCTATCTCCATTTTTCTCCGCCTAATTGTGATTTTCTTTTTGTCTGCGTCTTATAAACGGCTGCTTGGCATCATAAGGATTTGTTAAGCCTGCTCATTTCCCGACAGTTATCAAAATATGTCAGCCTCCTTGTAAAAATTGTTTTTAAAATTTTGATTTGTTATTTGTGGTTTTGCCAAAGCTCGATTAATCAGACCACAAATAATATTGGATTCAAAAAGTTGTGCTTCTCGATATAGAAGCGTTTTTGATATCATAATTTAAAAAGGTTTTCAAATTTCCTAGGAAAGCAGAAAGAAAAATAAAAGAAAATTGTAAAAGTTAGTTCATCTCTAAGCAGTTAAAACAACAAAGAAGCCAACAGAAAAGCAGCAACAAAAATAAGAGAAAAATTGCAAGTTTAAATTAGTTAACTAAAAAGTACGATTATGGACTGTAGGTTTCTTGTTTTATGGAATGGTTTTAACAAGGGATAGGTGCGCCGACTTACCGCCTTTATTTTTAAGGATATAATTCTGTGTCCTCTTGATACATGTCAAACTGTCATCAATATATCATTTTGACAGGTTTAAAAAATACATAATTTTTATTCTTTTAAGTTTTTCAGTTTTTTCAAATATTTTTTCGATTGGTGGCAGTGCAGAAGCCTACCAAAACTTACAGTTTTAAAGAAATATTTCAAATGCGGGAGATACTAATAAGTTAAAGGATTTATTTGCATTTTTCTACTTCAACACGAATGAAAACCATTTGGTACACCAACTTTTTTTGAAACGACATTTTTTTACATATCAGATAGAGTTTTCCGATTTAAGTTAATATAAAAATTGCTTAAGTTATAAAAGGTAAAATATTTGAAAACATACCAAATTAAAATTATAAAAACAATTTGGACAATAACTGTTGATATATTTTAATGTTTAATTACTGTCTGGGGCCGATACAATGTTGCAACTCAATTTATAAAAAGGCTATATATGAAGAATGCCAGTGCTTCAATACATGTTTCAGAGGGTGGAATTTTTAGTCGAGCCTTGAGGCTTCCTCATGTCGTCAAAGCTCCTTCGGCACGAAATGCGTTTGATAGTTGTCGAAGGAATGATTAAGGATGAGTGAAGGACAAGGTAGGTCGGGAGCAACCTTAATTCAATGCTTCCTTGCAAGGTTTTAAAGATTAGAAATTTTAGTTTGGCTGTTTTTAAAGTTTTACTTTCAATAAAAAAATTAAAAATTTCAATTGACATACTTAGTTTTTCTAGGTACCTACTTACAAAAATGGCAATTTCTCAAAAACTACAGTAAAAATCAAGGCTAGTGCTAGATTTTTTAAAAGTGTTTCAAATATGCATCGACCTAGCCTTTTTACCATTTTAAATCTTTAATAACTAAAAAATAAACATTACTTCACATAATACTATAAAATAAAACTCTTGGGTCTCGGTCCATTTATATTATCTATATATATATATATATATATATTTATATATATATATATATATATATTAATGGACCGAAACCCAAGAATATTTTTGGTAAGATGTAAAAATTTGCAATTAGTTCCAAATTTTATCAAAATTTAAAATAATAGACACATTTTGGAAAATAATAAATTCAATAATAAATTTAATCATATTCTTCATACTTTTTATTTTGGTCTACTTAATCTATGTATTAGTGACTTCTTTACAAATATCAACAAAATTGAAAATTAAATTACATGTCTAAAAACTAAATTGAAAATGATTTTTCCGTTGATTTGTGTACAGATTACTTTCAACTGCAGCAAACCTTGTATGAAACTTTATTTAACAAAAAAAAAACAAAAATATTGATAAAATTTATAAATTAACAAAAAATCATATTTTTGAAAATAAACTTGTTACAAAAGTAAATTGGATAACGAATTTTAATAATATTTCAGTTCCTGAAAATGTAAAATATTTTTTAAGTTTAGAGCCTAAGTTTTCTATTCCTAGTACAAATTTCCCTACTAATAATATTATTGCTTGTGTCGAAAAAGGCCTTAGTATTTTGAATATTATCAACAAAGATGAAATTAGATCTAAAATTTGTAACATTTTAGTACACCTATTTACACAATAAAACTAAAAACTTTTTACAAAAAAACTCAAATATTTATATTCTAGCGGCTGACAAATGTAACAAAACTGTAATCATGTTGAAAGAAGAAGATATCAGGAAAATGATGAATTTGTTAAATGATCGAAACACATAAAAAAGAGAAGACAACAGACCAAACATACAAAATCCAAACACAAATGAATAATCTTATTAATAATTATTGATAGAAAACGAAAAAATTATCTATGTTGTTTTAGTCACTCCTACCTAAACTGCATAAAAATAATGTACCGTTGCGACCAATTATACTGTTTCAAATTTTTTTTCCAATACTATATCCAAAATATTAGGTAAAAATGAGTTTTTTATTAAATATTCTTGGGATTTACAAAATTTTATAAAGAATAAAACTATTCCCAAGAACCATATGTTGCTTTCTTTTGACGTAACCTTATTATTTACCAATATTCCTACTGATTTTGCCCTGGAAACTATAAAAAAACGATGGCCTGAAATTTGCCAATTAACCCCCTTATCGTTAAATTATTTTTTATCTGTAGTAAAGTAAATTATGTTTAAATTGGACGTTTTTTTAATTTGAAAATAGCTACTACTCTCGCTCTTAAGGGTGTGGCGTTGTGCTGGAGTATATTACCTTTGTTTTAAATTTTCCCATAGCTTTCTCAATTGTTTATAGGTTTGCGACTGTTGAAATTGGCAATGAAATAATTAGTGATTTCTTCCTAAGTTCTTATTACATAAATTTATGATATTTTGTAATTTTTGACTAATGAAAATGAACCGCAAATCCCGCATAGGATTTAGTATTTCAGCAGCCAGTTGGTTTATAAAGGTTTACAATATTTTATAATTTTTTAATACGGCAACTCCTCGTAAAGATTCTATAAGATATACCTGCATCATTCTAAAATAAAAAATGACGGCACCACTTTAGCAGTGGTAGTAGTAGTTATAGTAAAAGTAATACAATACGAATTAACCTAACCTATAAACTATGATTACCTAACCCACTATAATATAATAACTCACCTTGGGCTTGCACAAGCTCTACATATATAAATTGTTCTCCTAACTTATTTGACACCAGAAGCTGTGGTAGAGATGTTACTTTGCTAAATTTCCATGAGACTGTTGAAGGCATTGTCTATAAGGCCTACAGGATTTCGTAAGCCAAGAAATATTTTTTTTCAGAAAAGTATTTCCGACAGAGTGATTATATTTTTTTATAGGATTTTATTAGTGCAGATGGGCGTAAATTTTTTTTACGACTTAATATTTGTTTTAAAGGGCATATAGATTAAGGCAGGTAAGATCTTATTACTCGTTATTTTTATTTTGTATTTCGTAAGTCCAAAGATATTTATTTTGTGGAAGTATTTATGACAGTGTATCTAACTAAATAAGTAGGTATACTAAGGATAGCTTTTTTAATTAGTTTTCAGGTGGTCGAAAAAAACGGAGTTTTTATGAGATTTGTCTGTTTTAAAGGCCTTAGCTATGCATATAGTTAGAAACATTATAAAAGAATAGTAAATTTATAATGGAAACCTATAAAATATTATGAGCCTGTTAGATTATAAAATGCCCTGGAAAACCCATTCAAATTGTAGATTTATTTAAAATAATAGTATCTATTTTTGTAAAGATGAACACATAGCAGCATATAACATTTTGTGAGTTTGTCTGACTAGGGAATCTATAGGAAGACTTATAAAAACTTGTGTTTTTACCAATCCATAGCAAAATATTACTAAATCAAGATATTCGTAGAAACATTCAAAATTTTATTAGTCTTGTTGAATATAAAATCTCCCAAACTTCTCATAAAAAGGTGCTTATATAAACCCAAAATACATTATAAAAAAATGGGTAAAAATAAAACGTTTGTACTCGAAAATTTTATACATATTTTTAAGTCGTTCAGATTATAGGATCTGGTAAAAAACAGATGTATAAAACCGCACAAAATTTTACCCAATCAAAGACATAACTGATAAATTATTACACACCTAAAATGTTACCTCACAAAAGCTGCGTTTTCCCTGAAGAAAGGACTATAAATATGGCCTTAAGGACTCGACTCAACCCATGTGGAAAATATTTTAATTTTTTTTTTCATGGGTTTTAGGAAATTATGAAAATAAGACAGAGAAAAAGTTCTCATAATGTAGAGGCAAAAATTTCTCTATATCTAGTCGTGATATTTGGTAGGTATTTAATGTTCAAGGAGCAGGGAAAGATATAGGCAAATAAAACTTTACTATATAATGTTCCAAAAATTCTTAAGCAGTTATTAAAAAAATAACCAGTTATGAAGATATAAGCTTCAAAAAACCTCTGCAATCAATTAGTTAAAATATAAATTTTTATTAATTTAAATTCCAACGAAAAAACGTGAAAAAACGTAAATTTCGTCTTTTTCTTGTGTTTTCAAATCTTTAAGATATAACAAAAAGAAAATAACAAAATCGCGCACTTTGACACTATGTATCTCGAAAATAAAGGACTTTTAACTCCTTTATTAAATAAACTGTTTTTCTTACTTAATAGTTTTGGTTTTGCATTGGTTTCCTGGTTTTGCCTGTCCAGTGTGCAGCAGATCCGCCCATACCAAAAAAGTAAATATTAGTCTGAACGAAACATGTAGGCTTATGATCGGCTGCATAAAACCAACCCCACTGGACAAAAGCCTGAGGTCCCTCAGACCCTAACTCACGTAGAACAGCTCACGAATAAACCGAGAGAATCAAACTGACCTTCGATGAGCGACACTCACTATTTGGACACGAGGCACAACCAGGCAGACTGAAATCAAGAAGGCGCTTTCTGAGTGCGCCACTGGACGAACCTCCCGCTTGCTATCCAATTACAGAGGTTTTACCGGAACATTAAGCGACTGGACAACCTGGCAAATGTTGAATCGCATCAGATCTGGGGTAGCCCCTGTCAAGACCAATCTTATCAGATGGGACCTGTTGGATAGAAATGATGACTACTGCGACTGCGGAGCTGTACAGGATATGGAACACCTACTTATCTGCCATAACAGATAGATGACAGACAGATAGATGTACCCTTGACGATTTATGGACAAACAAAAGTCTTACTTAAGATTTCCAAATATTTTCATTTATGCCTTTTACATCCTGTAAAATGACACCGTTATATATGGATATACCACAAATTAAAGACGGTTTATATAAATAAGAAAAATAAATACAGTTGTTTACAAGTAAAAGTTCTATGTAGCCGCTTGCTAAAAAAATTTTCAAATCAATTTTTCTCCATTATTATAAAAATGTACTCACTATATATATATATATATATATATACATATATAGCTATAAATAATGTAAATAATTTCCTAATTAGTTAGCTTGTAAAGAAAGCTGAAAATTTAATTCATAAAATATCATTTAATTATTCTGCAATAAAAATTTCGTCAGAATTGCTTAAAAAGCTTTGTTTCTCACATTTAAATGACATGCGAAGATAATTTTCTGCACATAATGTATTCCATGGCGCAAAAGTTTAAGGTATAGTTTTGAGGTTTGACTGCGGGCCAAACTTACACCTTAGCGAGCGCCCAGAAAGTTTTAGGACGAATTCATATTTTTATTACCTCGTTTTCTTTGCATGCCACATGTGCAGGGACTTTAACTGGAACAAATTCGCTAGATGATAGGAAAAAAGATTTGGAGGGAATGCAAAAACAATTATTGTAAAACAAAAAATTAACGATCAAGTTTTTAGTTAAGGAGCCAAGTTATTTTTTTTTTCTAGGAAAGTAACTCTTCTTATCCGACAGCCCAAGGTAATGTTTTTCGAGTTGGATGGAGTATGCATGTGGGTATATATGTATGTATGTATGTATGTATGTATGTATGTATGTATGTATGTATGTATGTATGTATGTATGTATGTGTGTATGTATGTATGTATGTATGTATGTATGTATAAATAAAATAAATTCGTCAAGTATAAAACGATTTTGATAATTGGTTTTTGCTTAATTGACAGTGACTACCAGATCCATCTCACCTTCTCCTTCACCGACTGACACCCTCCTTTCTCCCGCGCCCCCACCCAAAGAGTATGAGGTGAGGTTGAAACTCGATATCAAGTGACCCAAAAAAAGTAATTTTTAAATAAAAAAACTACTCCACTGCTAAATCTAAATCGTGTTCAGTTTACAGAATACATAAACTTTTTGCAGTCGCATACCTATGTCAAAATAACAAACTCGACTGTAAAACGTGTCGTTATTCTGTATTATTTAAAAAATTATTTTTTTACAATTTTAATAAAATTGTTAATTATTAAAAGCTTAACAAAACCAGGGGTGGGTATATGCCACTTAAAAAGAGGAGGTACGAAATTAAATTTTTGGTCGAAAAATTAAGCTGCAGGCGAAAATTTCAGAAAAAGTTACTTCTAAAGTTTTCACCGAAAAAAATACCGAAGAGGAAAATATGCAAACAATTAAAAAGGTTTAGGCAAGAATTTTTGAAAATTTACTTTAGAAAATTTTGTGGAATTCGTGTAATAAGGGGGATGCAGGAAGGGGCAATCGCTCAGCGATTTTTAGTATTGGGTGTTGGGTGCAGATAATCCGGCATATTCAATTAATTGAAATCTATGTAAATTCAGCATCATTATATTACCTATTATAAGCTATTTATAAGGTCAATCAAGCCACACCCCCCCCCCCCGAAAGATATTCGAGTTTTGATATGCTTATAATTTCGAACTAATATTGAACCAATTTTGAAAACGTTGAACCACACTCCTTCCTGGTTTTTTTTAATATTGAAAATGGGGGGTGCAGCCGGACGTCAAGCTACACCCTCCTCATTTAAAGCGTAGAGAAAAATGAAAAGCAACTATCCCAAAATTAAGAACTAATTTCGAACTCCTAATATCACCAAAAAGAATTTCGAAAAACACACTAGTAACCCTATAATTTAGCAAAACAATACAATGTAAAAACGTACTTTTCTAAAATTTACAATAACCAATCAGTACTGAGCAAAAATTTTAAAATGACAATACTGTGTACAGAACATACTGGCCTAAAACCTTACAATACTAAAAGGTTACAAGGGCAAATCCGTACAAATCTAAAATAGTCTAACATATTGTCGCTAGATGGTGCTGCGGTGTGATGGACACCGTTTGATTTGTCAAGCCGGATTTACAATTAAGCAAGCAAGCAAGCAAGCAAGCAAACGGGTGTACCAACATAAACCCTTTTACAAAATGAAGGGAACATTTAGCGCTCTAATAAATTTACAGAAAAGATTTGTATGTGCGTAAAAGGCAAGGGGTGAAGCAATAAATCGTTTTATTATCATTATTATTTTTATTATTTATTCCCTCACCCTTTGCCCTCTACGCCACAAATCTTTTCTATAAACACTTTTCTTAAATTTTCTCGGAAGGTATGCTCTTTTAAGACAATTAAAGAAGCTTGAAACAATGTGCGAATTCTTAGCTTGCTAACACCAACAATGCAATTTTCTAGTTTTATTGGCTTATTTGGATGAAATTTGAAAAAACAAGACACATACATATTGATCGAACACCTGACCCATATAGACAATGACATTTCTTATTTGTCGGCTATGTACTGCCATCTAACGGCAATATATTACATTGCCGTCCAGCTGTTTTCGGCCGGCTGTGCACTGTGTCGCTATTTAGCGGGACTATGTTACACTATTTTGCTTTTGTAACGTTTTAGGCCAGTCCGTTATGATCTATTTCGATTTTATGATAGTATAGTTTTGCGTATTTATTGTATTTACGTAGTACTGTTATGCACCTGTACTTTTTTATAATTTACCTTTTTTGTAAAGTACTTTTTGATAAATTATGCTCACCCCTTTGTGTAGTGTTGCGAAAAATATAGTCGGGTTTTTTTAGTTCTTTTGAGTATTTAGTGCGTTTTTATTAATAATAAAAAAATTAAGATCTCTTATTAGCATCAATATCAATACACGACCGTGCGGTGAACACCACTTTTCCTGACTGAGTGCTGGAATGAATTTAAATTTTCCCGCACTGAGTGCGGGATTTGTTTGTAAGTGTGCGGTTAAGTCTCGGGGTATTTTTTTTCCGGCACACTGTGCGGGAATGTGTTACTTAGTTTATATCACAGGGTTAAAGGGTGGCTTCGAGGGGTGGCTCGGTAATGCACTTTGCTGTACACTCTGATGGCATTTTGTGGCAATTTGAAGCATTATTTAGAGTCATTTCGCGGGCATTTAGAGGCAAAAATCTGGTAAAAATTGCCTTTTGGTGTACACAAAATGACGACCGAGCCACCTCTCGAGTGGGTTAAACTGGGCTAAACCAAACCATCAACTTAATCCATAAAAAATTAGCATTTCTGCCTACTAGTTTAACCACCATTTGATTTACCCCGGATCGAAATCGTTCACGAAAGGGCCTCTCTCTTACACACAGAAAAAGAAAAGGAACAACAAAGCTAACAAGAAATAATAAAAATGCAAAATGAGTTGATGCCAAAATGTGCTAAGCAAATTTGATTCTGTCGTCTCGTAGAGCAGCCTGTTCGGTAAAACGAATACAAAAAGTCGTCGCTTAGTGTGCCGCTGAGCGAGCTGCTCGCTATTCGTTTCGCTTAGCGACTTCAAAACGTTACGTATTGGAGTCCGGTTAAGAAGTTTGTAAAAAAGAGAAGATCAAAAGATCTTGGGAGGAAAGAACGAAAATTCAAAATTAGGTGAGTGTTTCACAAGGAACACACAAACGACCAAAGCGAAAAGAGAAACAATTAAACGATGTTTCGTCCGGGTTGACCAGCGTGGGCTCGTCAGTGGATTTACTAGTCACCCCTCAATCCAGACATCATTTAACACCATCGCACACTGTGACTTCCCACTCTGAAAAACACAAATAGGCATCGTTCCGCATGGTACTTATTATAAGTCACCTGATACGGGTTCGTCCTGGCGTGTTAATCTTTCCAATAGGAATATACTCCTAACTGACGAGCCCACGCTGGTCATCCCGGGCGAAACATCGTTTAATTGTTTCTCCTTTCGCTTTGGTCGTTTGTGTGTTCCTTGTGGGATAATCATCCAATTTTGAATTTTCGTTTTTTTCTCCCAAGATCTTTTGATCTTCTCTTTTTTTAGATTCTTTTCGGTTGATGTAACTGATTTGGAAGTTTTTTTTTAACTTCTCGTTTTTTTTTGTGTTTAATTATTATCATCATATTATCTGTTATTCATGATGTAATCTGATTTTGTTTATGTTTCCATTGTTTAAAAAACATTTTGTTAAGATGAAGTCGGGGTCTACAGGTGGCGAACGGAAAATGCATGGAAAAGATACGCAGTTGGCTGAAAACTAGAAACAATTTTGAGAAAAAATGTTGCGAGTTGAATACTTTTTAAATACATTAAAATTAATTGGAAAGTCCCTGATTTTTACAACAAATGTGAAATAGCGAAATTTTCTGTTAAAACTTGATATGTCAAAAAATTAATGACTCTCCAATAAATGTTATTAATTTTCCACAAAATTTATTTGGAGCATTTTTTGAAGTTGATGCAAACGGCTCAGTTTTTTTCCGCGTTTTATACCTGTACCGTATTCTCTTAAATAAGTACAATTATTTTTTTGCAAAAAGGAGGAAAGGGCAAAAATTAAACTAGTTATTGTTCATAATATTATCATTTTATTTGAAAACTTAATATGAACTCATGAACTAACCTAATTTAGTATTGAAATGTACAGTATGTAAATAAATTACTTGGGAACTCAACAACATATCAACTAACCCAATTCAAAATAAAGGCTTGCAAATAATATTTTTTTATCATTCTTCAACTTATTAATTTATTTTAAACGGCAGTGACGATACGTATGCCACTGCCACAGTGTTCGGCCCTGCCTCAAACAGAGACAACAAGCGAATGTCGCGCATCGTCCGTGCTTGTCGTGGCCCATTTACTTAATAATCGGACTCTACGAGAATAGTGGTCGTAAGTTTCGGATAGCCCCGGCAACCAAGAAAAGTGTCGTCTAGCTGGTCAAATTGCCTTAGTTGCAGAGGTCATTTAACAGTGAAAAAAACTTTTTTGAAAAATCCGTCTATTGGCTTGCTAGTAGCTGTTTAACCTTCGTGCAGAATTATTGAAGATAGTGCGGACTTTATTAAAGTCAGGCTAAATAAAGGACGGCATTAAATTTAATTCTATCAACATTATAGGTGGCACGATATACGGAAGTTGAGATGAAAACAATGTCAAAAATAGTGGTAACAAACTTGGGGGGTCTCCATAAATTAGGTAACGCAGCAAGGTAGATGGGAGGAGAGGGGTAGGTGTAAGTGTTGTAAATTGTTACATAGTGGTCAGTGACGTGCCTAAAAATATGTAGCAATTGCGAGTGGGACCTGTCAAAAATATCGCCGACTTTATATACTGATAAGTGTCTATTTTGTCATAATCCGTCAGAAGAGCGCCAATAATTTTGTAATGCGTGGCGCACACAGGAATTGACTTCGGAGGGGGGGGGGGTTAAGGATAATTAGTAAAAAAAATTAATTTGAAGTAAAAATGTGACCATAATTGATACAAGGAAACAAGTTCTTACAAGCGCGTACCTGGGCTCAAATATAGAGGGGGGTTGTAAACCAAATTTAAAAATTTAAAATCGTTTTTTTAAAATTAAACTTAAATCATAAATATTAATGGGGTTTTGTGAATTTAAGTTGTTTACTTACCCTTAGTTCGTTGGTAAAAATGCTAAAATGCGCCGCAAGCGAAAACTTCTGCGGAAATGACACCTAATCGCAGGCAAAATGTTGTGATAAAATTACGTTAAAAAGACCATTTTGACACGAAATCGTAAAAACAAAAAATGTTACAGCGCCGCAAGCAAAAAACTTTGCAATTTATAATTTTTAAAGATTTTTGTTAAAACTTAAAGTCCATGATCTTGTATTTTATTCCCTATATATTATATTTATGCTTTTATTTGATTGTGCCAATTGGTAACCAGACTTCTCGAGGGGGCGTTTAACCCCCTCCCCCCCTTCTCCCGTCCTCGGTGCGCCACTGTTTAAATATATTTTGGACGTTACTTTGGCGTCACAGCCTATGTGGGGTTAATACATAACTCGAAGTAAATAACACCCTTTGTATATTTGAAGCGCAATAAAATCACAACTCCGTTTAACAGAATTTGTTAGTTAAGCTCCCACTTTAAGGCATCTTCAGCAAGTGTCTAATCCGTTCCTTATTGCTCTCTTTTGTCTTGCCTTAAAATGAAGACAAAAGCAGCTCCTCAAATTTTACAGAATAGAGACCATATAGAAGAATGGAATTTATGCATAAAAAATACCGCTTTTTTAAATTTATTTTAGACCCTTTAAACTACTGAAAAGTTTTATTATAGTTTCTTCTCCGCACTTTGCACAATTTACAAAAATATTATATGCTAACACAGTATGCAAGGCTCGGAGAGACCAAACCTAGCCCTGCAAGTTATATGGAGGAGACAGTGTAACAGTCTGTGAAATCTTATTTAAATAACAGCACTGGACAAATTCTTTATGTACACTTCTCTCCACATAAAACTGGTACAGCAGAAGTTAGCAGACTGTTTCATTTTTAAAATTTTTATAGTACGGCATTACCCTCTCCACATAGACCGATCAGCTCTTATCGTTTTAGTATCCTTCTATCCACCTTCGCCGCCATTTTGACAGAAAACTAATGGATTATCTGTCACTTTTGAGTGAAAATGGCGGCGAAGGTGGATAAAAGGACACTAAATCGGTATGAGTTGATCGGCCTATCTGGAGAGGGTACTGAGACGGTGGTTGGTCTATTCGGCAAGTAATTGTTCATTATGGGAGAAAAAAGTATTCGATAGTAAACATAAAAAACCGATTTCAAGAGGAGGGAACTATCCACCGAAAGGAAGGCACCGGTTTGACGAAAGTTACTACCCAAGAAGGAATTAATTTTCTGGAAATTCATCCGTTTGCGAAAGCGAAAGAATTAAAAACTGAATCAAATTTTCCAGGATCCATAACAACATTAGGCAGAAGGATTAAACGTTCGAGGCCAAGGTGTCGCATCGCGGCAAAAAAAAAATAAACTAAGTGAGGAAAAGAAGCAGTCTTAATTAATTTTTGCGTTGAATTATTCTCTGAAGGACGAAGAATTTTGGCAGCAGGTGGTTTATCGACCGCCAAGAACTCGATACGAAAAACGATATATTGCTGGAAACGAAGACCGGGCGGGCGGGAGGAGTTTCGGTAAAAGTTTGCAGCTGGATATCGGCTAAAGGACATGGCGCCCCATTTAGAATTAATGGGCGATTTACAGCTGAAGTTTACGTTAATATTCTTGAAAACGTAATGCTTCCAGAGGTGAGATTCGCTTATCCAGATAATTTTTTATTCCAACAAGATAACTGTCCAGTTCATACGGCCAGAATTGAGCAGCGATGGTTCCAGGATAATAATATCGAAGTTTTGCCTTGGCCTGCAAAAACCCCTGATGCGAATCCAATAAAGAACGTTTGGGGACTTATCGCAAAGATATTAGCAAGTTTTAATATCATTCCTAAGAATTCAGAACATCTAATGGAACTCATCGTAAGGGCATATAAGAAAGTTATTGCTGAAAATCCAAAGTTATTTGAAAATTTAGCCAATCCAATGTCCAGAACACCTTAAAACATTATTGCAGCTAACGGTGCAATGACGTGCTATTAAAAATAAGTATTTTTTTTTATATATTTCTAATTTTGTTAATGATTTTTTAAGTTTTATTTTTTTCATAACTTTCGTCTTCCATTTCCAGGGACAGTTCCTTCTTCTTGAAATCGATTTATTATGATTACTGTCGTAGACTTGCTTCTTTCATAATTAGCTAGTCGAATAGACCAATTACTGTGTAGCTTTTGTTTAGCTAATAAAACATTTTTGCTTTTTTGAAATGTGGTTTTTATTTATACTGGCTTTATATTTCGAATTAGTGAAGAATAAACAAGCCGTCTCCTCATAAAATTTAATATATGACAAAAATATATCCTAAAATGACAACGTCAAAAAGTCACTGTTGCACATAGGAAAATGTAAAAAATCGTATTTTCAGCTACCTTCTGCTGTACCAGTTTTATATGGAGAGAAGTGTATATTCGGAGTGCTGCAATAAATCCATCAAATCTAACCGATTCCTTTTTTTTTCAATAAAGTACCAGTGGGATTTCAACGCCGTTTAAGTATGTTATTGGGGCAGTCCCTGACAGCAATTGATGCTTTTTTACCCACAGTGGTCATCATAAGCATGACAATAATAAGCTCATCACCGGCGTATACAAGGGGGGGGGGGGGGTAATGGGGGGTAATCACCCCCCCCCCCCAAGACCCCAGGTATTGGATTAAAAATCACATCGCAAAATATGCAAATTAAAAATGCAGAACACCTAAAACTTTTAGATAAGAGCGTTTAAAAGTACAACTGGCAACGGCCTGTTCTTTAATTTTTTTAATATTTTGCCAGAGTGCACAGGGAAACCTAAACATCAGAATTAGCTGAAATTTTGCAGGGATGATCATTTTTAAATGCTAAAAAAAAATATCTGAAGGATTTTTAAAAAATCTAAACTATTTCTGCTTCAAAATAACAGCTCTAGTGCTGTGATCTATCCTCAAAACCTTAAAATAATTGCGGTTTAGAAAAAAACAGATTTACAAGAAAAATAGAGAAATACTCAAAAATTCCTCTGTATTAGGTTTTTCGTTTTCATATTTCCTTGCTTTAGCGAAAATAAAAACTTTCTTTTTTTCTAAAAGCCTGTGCACTCCGGAAAAGAAAACCGATCAATCAATCACACTTTGTTGAATTTGGCAGACACACACAGTTTAAGTGTTGGCCGATAGCCCGCAGCATTTATACGATTCCATGGTAACTGCAGATGATTTGTCAAGAAACTTTAAACCGAGCCGCAGTGGGACAGAAGAGTATTTTTACATTTTCTGACAGAAAACCATTCGAGGTTTTGTTTATCTTTCAAAAATGTGTTTTCAAAAACATTATTCTAAAACAAAAATGAACTGTGTGTGGTCGCCCGCCGAAGAAGGCCTAACGCTGCGCAGGCATTACCCCGAGTCTATCATAAACCCAAGAGAACTTTACTGGCTCGCTGGGATTACTAGGAATTCGCGTAGAAACATTCGGCGCCCATAGCCCCACATAAGTTTATTTTTATTTTGATGCAACCATTTTTTTTAAATTTAAATTATTGCGGCATAGTTATGTGCAATTGTACTAGTGAAATCTTGGAGGGCAAAGGATAGATTTTATAACCTCAGTTTCAAAAACACACAGACACTTGAGTACTAACAAAACAGGTCAGTAAAGCTCCATTTAGAATTTGGAAAGACTCTTGCTAGTCGTTTAAAATAGAATACAATTATTTCGTTTAGTGCCGGTAGGCGATTTCTAAATCTGCATGCTTTTAAGTTAACCTGTTGTCGGTATCAGCTAGCGGGAGTGTTTCCAATTCAATTATAAATGCACCTGTAAATGTATCCTTAAACATTACACACAGTTAGTTTAATACGTAGTTAGGTAGCCTTTTTTTAGCATCTAATTTTTCAATAAATGGTTTTCTTTTATTTTAGTATTTTACTTGATTTTTCAGCGGCGCAGAACGCGAAAAGTCAAAATAAGTAACCTAACCCCAAGTTTTTGACCCGGTGCTAAAAAATCTCTGGTGTCCCACTGTGGATAAACATAAATAAAGTCTGCGCGTTGCCATGGAAAACAAATTCAATGACGTAAAATTTTGCAAAAAAAATCAGGTCGACATAGTTAAATTTATTTCCCATACAGTGTTGCTACGACCTGAAACAACAGAAATTGACGATTTTTAAAAAGTATGATTTTATGTAAACAATATTATATTTTTGTATTGCAAACATATTTTTCTTTTTATAAAGCACCTTAGAACCCTTTTGGTTGTCTATACTATGTAGACGAAAATAACATATTTATCAGTTAAAATCAATATTAGTCCTATACGACAAAATTTTTTCCGATGTTCAGTTTATCACAACAATTATTTTTACCAAGCTTATGATTCGCGCTTTATGGTATATCAAAAACATATGTTCTGGGTATGTGCTGGTGTATTCGTTTTTTTTTAAAGTGTCTTTGAATTCTGTGGTACCAATTTTTTTTAACAATGATTTGTTATTTTTAAATTTTTAAGATTTTTAATAATAAAGTTTTTAATTGAAAATTAATTAAATATTAAAAAAGTAGAATTTATATACTTTGGGGGTTTATATACCCCCCCCCCTCCCTTTTAGTCAACTACCCGCCATAAATCATTATTTTTAACAAAAACCTTTAAAGCAACGGAAATTCCATAAGAACGTAATTATTTGAACAAAAATTGTATTTTCGCTATTTTTACTGGATCCTCCCCACCTTTCAGTTACTCTGCACCAATTTTATTAAAAGAAAAAGTCTTTGTATGCCACTGAGATATATTAAAACCCAATTACTTTTAAACAATCACTTTGTACACAAGTAGTTTTTAGTAATCAACCCCCCTTCTTGTATAGTTAGGCGTTTTATGCCTTTGGTTACTCAGTTTTTTCACTTAGGTGGCTATGATTTACAATTTAAGGCATTTTTATTAGACATGCAATGCAAAAAAGTTTATTCCAATTTGATTTAGGTATCCGTTCTGTAAAGAAAGCGAAAAACGTGACCTATAAATAGTATAAAGTTCTAAGTCAAATTATACAGGGGCATATAATCAGTTATACATTTTTAAAATCAGGAAAACCCTGATATTTTAAAATGTATTAAAATACATAGGGTTTCACATATAGATAAGTTGCTGCCTAAATTGGACATTTAGAATGGCACTTGTCTTTTTTAGATAAATATTTTTAAGGCTTCTTAGAAGTTCTAAAAGCTTTTTATTCATAACGTTTTTCTACCTCACATATAAATGGATACAATAGTTGTGATCATTTAAATGGAGCACCCTACTCCAAAACGCTTTTAAATTGTGATATTTATTAAATCAAACAAACCTTAAAATTGTTAGCTGAATAACGCGAAAATTGTGTGTTTTTATTTAAATATAAATTTAAAAAAAATTATTTCTGAATTTTCGATAAACACTCACTCTGTATATTCGTAAAAAGCTTTTAAACATTCTCTTATGGTTATATAAAACGAGCCTTGTCCACATTACTTACTATCAAAGACAAGTGAATATTTTGTTACTATACTACTGCCGAACAAGCAGTGTTCACTGGTACTACTATAATTATTAAATATATATTTGTCACATTATGCCTCTAATTTTGTTGAATTTTTAATCTATATGGAATTTCTGTACAAAATGTAAAAAAAGAACATTTTAATTTTAAAAAAAATAAAATAACAAATCAACAGTAAACGGACAAAAAAGTAGTTGAATTTCAAAGCGAATGTCCAAGTTTTCCTATAACTCGATCCACTGTGCGTCGCCTCGATTGAAGACGTATGACGTGGCCGCGAAGCCGACCGAAAACCCTAGGATCGATTAATTTTTGCGCTTGTGCAAAAGGTCGGAGCTAAACTAATGTTTTCTGTTTTGATACTTTCATGGCTGGCTAGATTATAGAGATATTGCTTACAAGTTTGACCTGGGTAAGGCGCATATTTAAGTTAATAGGTATAAAGAGATAAACCACTGACTAACTTGACTTAAGGACGCCACTTTTTGGGTGCCTACTTATTAATGAGGTTAAAAAATAAGTGTATATAAGCTCAAATATATGCAAATCAAGGTCACAGGTTCTGCATCCTAATTAACTTCGTATTTTTCGCATGTCTAAAATTTACAGCACTGAGAGGTTTTAGTTTCTTTAGAATAGGGCATATGCGCAGAACGTTTCTTTAGTTTTATGAGAAAAGAGGGGAAACAAAATAGAGAAGTAGGGAAGAATCTTGATTGCAACTGCGTACATGCATGGAGAAATTATTGAAAGGGCTCATTATATTTAAACTTACGCATATATTGGTTGCCTGTACCTTTATTTTTGCAAAGTTGTTATGTTTTCAAAAACGTCAGAATAAAGCTGTTAATAGCTTTACTAAAAGAAAGAAACAATTAGAATTTCTATAATGGCACTGGTAACCAACTTAGCTCTTAAGCTCAAGGCTCATGAATATGCATGATGTACGAATTTGTCTTTATAATATTCGTTGACTGCGAATTTGTTGCATCTTAAGAATGTTGTGAAGCTTTTAAAAAAGATAATCTACTTTAAAATATTTATATACTGTGGCCTGAGTAGAGACAAAAGCTACTGTTTCATTCTTAAATTGCCGAGTCTTTTACAGCAGGTATACAAACACCTTGCACCATTACACTCCTTTTGTTTTTAAAAGTCGGATCATTACAAAGTTTTTTATTTAATTATATCTTGCTGTTTTGGAAACTTTGAACAATTAATTATGAAAATTATTGTCTTGTATGTTTCTAAGTTATACACTAAAACTTAAAGTGAACATCAAGTCATAAATAGTTAAAATAAAATTTGATTTCAGGCCTAAAATTTGAGATTTAAAAAAAAAATTAGAAAATTGTCGAATATACAGGGTGGATTCTTTAAAGGGAAGGGTGCTTCTAGCGGGTTAGAATTTGGTTTTATAAAAAAAATCCAAAAACACGTCAACTGAGAGTTTTAATTTTCTTTAATCGTGATATCTTGGATTTTTTTATGTCGTTTTGTTTACGAGGTATGGCAAAAAAATATATATTTTTTTAAATAGGTCCCTGTATAGTTTGACATATTTGAATTCTAAAAAAAAATATCTTTTTGACGATACCACACACTAATACTCTATTTCTTATGGTTTCCAAGATAGAAGCATTTAAACTTGCATGGAATTGTTGTCTATGCCCTATTTTACGGGGGATATTTGAATGAATATTGAAGTTTTCCATACAGATTTAAATAAAAATATCTTGATTATCGTAAACGATAGATCCTACTGTGTGTTATTGCTGAAGAGAGAATTGTTTGCAGATTTCAAAAATTGCAAAACAAAAAAAAACTGCCATACCTCGTAAACTAAATAACAGACAAAATCCAAGATAGCACGATTAAAGGAAATTAAAAATCTCAGTTGACGTGTTTTTGGATTTTTTTATTCAACCAAATTCTAACCCGCTAGAAGCACCGTTCCGTTTAAAGAATACAGCCTGTATAAGAGTTCAGGCTTTTTACTTTATTTTAAATGTAGAGTAGAAATTTTTAACTGTTTTTTTCGTGTTGTAAAATTGAATAAATATTATAGCTGATAGTCTGATGACGGCCTGCTTAAGGTTGAAAACATGTTAACCATAAGTAATTAAAAAAAACAGAAATATAGTAAAATTAGTTGCAATTAGTGATTCCCCAATTTCAATATTAAACTTTCCTTGGACCAAAAATTGCAATTTTTCTTCCTAGGAATTAAAAGTAAAATTTTAATCCGCAGGAATTTTTCCAATTTTTGTACGATTATATCTTATTTTTTTATTTTTCTTATATTTTCTTATATCTATGGAAATATAATCTTGTGTTTTGTTATAAACCTGATCAGAAACGCATAACAAGAAAGAAATAATATAATAATAGTAAATAAAACATTAATGGGTGATTAAATATTAACACCTAAATAATCAAAAAATATAAAGTTATAAATTGTGTTATTTTTAAAAAAATTAACTTATTCCATTTTTGATACGTTTTCAACAAAGTATTATATTATTATCATTGTATTGTACCTTGAGAATTCCAAATTTTACGCTTAAATATAATAAACAATTTGCCGTAATTTTTTAAATACCGACTTTAACTTCCAATCAAACTGTACAAACCCCAGGATCTTTTGCCCTAAGCAATAATTTCTGTCTATAACATTCTACCTTTACTCCAGTTTTATTATAACCTTGGCCCCAGAGAACCATCACATTTGTGTAATATTTCTTTTGTTCGACCCCTAATTTCAAAAATTTCTTCGCTTCTCCTTTATTATCTTACTCCCCCTTTGTATAAATTGTCGAAAAGATTGCTAAATAATAAAATATCTTTCCCGATATCCAAACTTAAAAACCAGGAAAATGTTTTTTACCTAACTAACTGTTTTAGGTGCAGAATAAGGAGTGATTGGGCACGGTCGTTAAAGTAATATCATAAGAAAATGCTTCATATATGACCCTAGAAATTGAATCATTGCATTATTAGTACAAATGCTGTTTACAGGATTTAATTTTTTTTTTTTGGTTTTTGTTTTTTCTCTTATTGTTTGTGAGCAAAATCTGATATACCATAGGAAGTAATGGAAATCCCAAGCAACAAAATTATTCACGACCTAGTGGCCGTCTCCATGGCCTATTATCAATTTATTTGCTTAAAGTAAGATACATCCTAATATACATATATAATTAAAAAAAATCACAATAAAAATGGTCAAAAAATCTGTAGCTAAGAATACGTGGTAAAATCATGACAGATCTACTTAGAATGGATTATATAATCATTCAACTTATTTTTAAAAACTGATAAAGACGCTGAATGTTTAATAGAAACAGGGAGTTTATTATATTCATCCAACCCTTACAATAACACTAGCCCTTGTTGCGTAATTGTGAATGTCTGGTTTGAATGCAATAAATTTATAAGAATATTTAGGAGGTAAGTCATTTAAAATTTTGTAGATGAGAAGCATAGATAATTTATACAATCTTTGAGACACTGACAACGCTTCCAACATAAATGTTATATTTGTATATTTGTTTGCTCCTAATATTGTTCTCATCCCTCGAGTTTGAAGCTTCTGCAATGACTGTATCTTATTCTTATCAAAAGAGCACAAAAGGCTAGCACATAATCAAAATGTGGTTGAATAATTCAGTTATACAAATTAGGTTTTGAGAACATAGATATATGGTAAGATATTCTTAAAAAGAAGTAAAGTTTCTTTGAAATTTTCTTTACCATATCGCTAAAATGGGAGCTCAGTGTTAGACAGTTGTTCAGCATAAAACCCAAATATTTAAAGTCTCCTACGAAGTGTATTTTATCTCCTTCAATATTTACATTTAGGAGATGTGTGTCTATATTTGACAATTTAAAGCTTGGAGCAATTAGCACACATTTTGTTTTATTAATATTTAGTTTATTTTGTTCGAAGTAAGTATGTAAGGAATAAGAAAATCCAAGTCCGGGCCCGATATTGAAGAAAGCGCATTATCGCAAAAGAGATTCAAAAAGTCACATTATGAAAGAGGTCAATATCATTCAGGTATATTTAAAAAAAGTATAGGACCCAACGCCCTCCCCTGCGGGACTCCATATTTGGTAGATCTAGCAGAAGGAAAACTATTATCGATTTTTGTTATTTGGAATATGTCATTTAAATAATCCTTCAACCATTCTAAAACAATTCCTAAAATTGCAATACTTTTTAGCTTTTCTATATGAATAGTTCGATCTATAGCTTTACACGCTCTCTTTAAGTCCAAATACACCGCAAGGGAGTAGTGCCCCTTCTCAAATGATCTCCTCCACTGTTAAAGTCAGTTGAAGTGCGGATTCGCAGGATTGGTTAGCGAGTAAGATATTGTTGGACTCTAAATATTCCACTGACTGGTTGTAAACAACCAATTCTAAAATTTTTTCTATTTCAGTTAATGTATTGACAGGCCGAAACTCACAAGTATTATTGACTTTCTGTATGGGGACTAGAGTATTTGCGTGTTTCTAATGACGTGTTTATAAAATGTGATAAAGCATGACCAGTTGATTAATAAATATTTTTAATGAATTTAGCATTCAGCAGCTCAGCACCGCTTTTATTATCTATATGTTTTACTAAATCATTAAGCTCTGTCATTCCTAATTTCTTAAATAGTGAGAATTTGGAGTTGTAAGGCACCAAGCTCTCATATTCAATGTCACAACCAACAGAGTTCACAATCTTATTGTCGCTATCAAGAAAGTAATCATTAAAGAGTTAAGCGGTTTGCACACCATTCCTGCTTATCTTTGTTTGACCATCTATTTCAAACTGAATAAATACCTCTTTTAAATGGAGAAGCTGATTTGGTGGCAATTAATCTTTTTAAGGTTTTCCACATCTGCACTGAATTACTCTTGTTAATATCGATCTGTGTATAGTAATAGTATTGTCTTTTTTGTTTCGGTAATTCGACACAGCTATTGCGCAATCTCTTGTAATTTTCCCAGTTGTCATGAGTCCTACACTTTAAAAAATGCTGATAAGCTTTATCCCTATTACATTTAATTTTAGCTTCTAAGTCAAACCAAGGTACACTGTTTACTTTAGCTTTATAAAATCTTTCTGGTGCCACCTCATTAACCACTTTTTCACGTTGTATTTGAAAATCCTTATAAAATGTATTAACATCCCTAGAGTTTAATAAAGACTTACAAGAAATTAAGCTCATATTTATTTTTTGAATATTTTCTTCACTAAATATGCCTAATAGAGTTGTGGCGTTATATCACGGCGATGGTTTTACTACTACTATACCTCGAGGTATTCACCGTTTTTGGAAATGCATTAGGACGGTTATACAACTGCATCGCGATGGTAATGATTACTCTTGATATTGATTAATATAGTTATATAGTTATGTCGTCGCGGGTAGTAAACGGGCACGTTATCCCGACGTCCTGTTTACCACATAAAGTAGTATTTCTAACTTTATAGGACATTATCTGTATCGTGACCTATACTTAATAATTACCATTTTATTAACTACTTTTCTGAAATCACAACATCTTAAGTTTAGTATTATTAACTAAGTATCAATATTTTTACTATTATTGGTACATGCAACTACTAATCAGTGATTTAATGAGGTATTTTTAACAATTGAACTGACTCTGCCTTTACTTGTATGGAACTCCATAATCAATACGGAAAATTAGGTATTTTTCAATTTTGATTTGAATTCCATCTTTAATAGAACTAAATAACATAACAGCGTCACGCATCCAGTTGACGGTGAATTGAGATATAGGCGCGATTCTTCAGAAACGACAGAAAATCTCACCCGTCACAATTCTGGAAAGTGGCAATTTTTACTTATTGCCTCATTTAAAATAAATCAAAGCGTCCTTAATATTTATCCTAACGTTGTAAGAGAAACTGCGTCATTTTTTTTGTAAATTTAATATTTTAGAGATATTCTGCAGGACTAGTTTACGGCGAAGCTAAATTGTTACTACGTGTACCAATAAACGTCAAAAAGTGTCGAAAATTCTCACCATGTAAAAGGAAAGACAGAATTTGTGTGACACTTTTGAAAAGTGAGAGCGACATATTCCATGGCTATCAATGGTTTTTTATGTAAAAATTGTAAAGGTTTGTTTACACAAAAAAATAAGCTTAATAACATATATTTTTAAATAAAACCAGGGTTTTTCAGAAAAATAGCCCACAAAAATTAAAACTGACATATAGTTTATTTACTAGAACAGTATGAAGAAACTAAATTTTAAGGAATATTAGCAAATAAGTCCTCATAAAAAATCAGTTTATGTAAACCTGTGCTTAAAAATCGTCAGATTTTTTGTAACGGCGAGATTTTCTGACGGTTTTTGAGGAATCGCGACCATAATGTCAGAAAAGTAGCGATAACTCGTAGGCAACGTTTTTCTACTATATACACATTTATTTCTGCCTGCGTGGTAGATAGGCGACTGTGTAGAATCCATGACTTTGTAGTTCGAGAGTAAGGGCTAGTGAATTGCAACCAAATAAATATCAGTAGACTCGTTACCTCATAAAACTAATATTAAAGAAATTAAATGTGACAACTATGAAGTAAGCCTCGGACTGTAAAGTTTTTTCGTGCTTCTAGTAATGGTATATTGTTATATAGTGGAATATATTACTTTCGCGTATAACTTTTTTACGACAGTGTGGTAATTTTTTAACCGTAAAAGTGACCACACCAAGTGACAATAATGACATTTTGCCTAAAAATAGTTTTTTGTAGGAAATATTACTACGCTTTAACCCATTTTTGGTGGCAGTGAAAATTACCTATAATTGTTGCTTGTGATATCACTAAATAAGAGAAAAAGAAAACCTCTGATCTTATAGTAATCCGTCGCAAATAACGGATGACAGTATTTTGTTATGGTCCCCTTATTTAAAAGTAAATTCTTTTAGTGCGCTCACGTATTTTGGCTGTCACTGTTAGAACGACTTTACATTTAAAACGCGTACAATTTAAAAGTTTCGAACAACGGAAAAAAGTAATTTTTGTTTTGTACTATATTTCGTGTAAACCATTAAAATTAGTAAAAACAAATAAATAAGGCTCCCAAACCTTATGTTCCTTATTTAAAGTTGACCAAACAGTTTAATATGGTGACTTGACATTTCATTTAAACAGAAAAACTAATGGAAGTCTCATTATCCGATTTTATTGGAAAACAACTGTTCGTCCGGTTAATTTTGTGTTGCCTAATACATTGTGACATGGTGCAATGATACACTTTATCAGTCAAAGTTCTTCTAAAGAGTTCATTTTGTAAGAACGAAATTATAAGGAGAACCCCAACTATTACCCAAATAAAATATCTTGTCAAAATTTGGTATCGTTACTAACGACAGAAGGTTTTTCCTTATTATCGAGTAAGAGGCACTTTTGAAATTAGCTTTTCGTTCGAACCCCGACGCTTTAAACTCTAAAGGCAGATGTAGACGATACTTTTATATTGCATTTCCCAAAGGAGTTGACAATTGAGAAACATAAAGTATGGGATAATATCATATAATAATAATATTTACAATTTATTATTTTATCACAAAATTAAGGAAGTGTGGCGTTGCAAAGGGGCTTTATTTCTTTAATTTTTTATTACTTTCTGGTACTCTAAAATATTATTCATTGGGGTGTCCCAACAAAGCGGCGGCTATGGGTTATTCCATCAAATTGCGATCAACCCCTATTTTGCGAAGAGCTTATCTTCTCACAGTTTGCTACATATAATCTCTCCACCGAGTTACCGTAGCGCTGGGCAAGTATTCACCAGAGAAACTATAAAGGTGAATTTACACGGTTCCAGTAGCTCGAACAAGTACCAAAACCAGTAACTAAAATTTAGTTCATGGAACCGTGTAGACTTATTCACTTACTTGCTCAAATACTAAAACTAAAAACATGGAGTCTACAAGATTCCATTGATTAAATTTTAGTTCCTGACTTTAGTTTTTATTCCAGTTACTGGAACAGTGTAAATTCGCCTAAAGAAGAGGCAGTCAGCATAAATGGAATAGCAACGCTTAAAAAAGATTGGCTATCTAAACCGCTGCACGGCAAATATCCCAACCATTTACAAACAGCAGACTCAAGCATATCAACTGAATGGTTGAGAAAGGGGTACCTATATAGCGAAACTGAAGGATTCGTGATAGCTATCCAGGACAATGTTATCGCGACATATATCAGAGTAGTCCATGGCGTGAGATAAGAAAATGGTCTGTGTCGAATGTGCATGCGACCGACATGCAGAGAGTATCGAGCATGTGATAGCCGGATGTACAATATTAGTACCCACATAGTACTTGAAACGGCACAGCCTGACAGCGAATATCCTGCGTCAGCATTTAGCAAAGCTGTGGGTTTATACAAAAGGGGAAGTGCTATTTTAAGTATGTGCCGTTCCCAGTATTAGAAAATGAAACTCACCTGTTATATTGGGACACTCCGATTCCATCAGACAAGCTAGTTGCGAACAATCGTCCTGACAGTCTTTGTGGAAAAGCAGGAAGGAATTGGCTTTTTCATTGACATCACTCACCCAAATGACCATAATCTGGAAAAATCGAAAAAAGAAAAACTTAATAAATATTACGATCTAGCTGAAGAATACAAAACTATACTCAAATTAAAAAAACTCACCGTAATCCCGATCGTCATATCTGCTACTGAGCTGGTAACGCAGAACCTCTAGAACAAAATATATTTACGACAATGCATTGTAAGAAAAACACTGAACATACCCACCACAAACTGAAAAATGCTTCTATCATAAAGACAAAGAAACCTTGTGAAGTGTTTGTTCTGTGAAGGAGAAAAGAAAATAATGTTAATAGGGATATTTTGGAACGCTTATTTGATACTTCGTGGTGGTTGTAGCAATTACTGCGTCTGCGCAATAGCTAAACGTCATTCTGTTGCTGTAAGCTACGAATCCATTTCGTTGTGGTTGTCGTTATTTTTATGGTTAATCTTAGAGAATTTTGAAACAATTCTTTTTAAAAATAATAAAATATTACCAGGTTGCAGCATATAAAACACTTATTTTGTAAAATAAAGCCCAATTTCGTGTTTTTTCTCCAGGCTAACTTCATTGGGAGTGTTATTTTTGCTCGGCTTTGTTTTTGCAAAAATCCAAGTGCGGTGTTGTCAGGTCAAAACAAGTCTTACCTTAAACCCTTCAAACACGTTCGAAAAAAATAAACTAGAAACCTCACAAAAAACGTTAGAAAAATAAAACTTTTAAGCTAAAATTCCAGAAATTTCGACCCCAATTGCCGAGTTTCCATAATTATCCCTTATTTTGTTTCCTATAATTACGTAATATTGCGATACATTATTCTAATAAAGTAGATATAGTGCCCAAAAAGTTAATTTAAAATGCATAAGGAAGTTTATTTAACATAATGTTTTGTTTTATCTTCTAGAAACAATTATTGAAATCAGGATTAAGACCTTTAATCCCTACAATCTGACAACCAGGATCTTTATTCTTGAACTGCCGGGAGGAGAACTTGCTAGAAAAGTGGGCATGGTTTACAAAAAAGTGAGATGGAGATATGCCAGCCTATAAAAGTGTGAAGAGGAAAAGGATACTCTCGCGGTAGCATTCCCTTTCCACACTTTCAAGAATACAGCCCCAGGGCAAAAATGTTATTGATTTGTCGAGACGCATTTTGCCATCTTAGGTCCGACCGATTCGTCGGGTTTTGTTATTTTTTTTGTGTTTTTTGCAATTGTTATTGTTATAGTTTTGTTTTGCGACTTATAAAAATGCATAAGAGGTGTGCATTAGGTGAAAAAAAGTACCGGAAAGTAACCGGAACTATCTTTTCAGGGGTAAACAACACATCTGGATGAAACCGCCACATTTTAAATATTGATTCAGAATTAATCTGAACGCGAATTTACAATGTTCCTCAGCAATTTCCTTAGATTTGGGTACTGATTTGCCGTCAATATAAGGTGTGCGACCTCTAGTTTATTTTAATTTCTTTGAAAAATGTCTGTTATAAAGCAAGATATCTAATTTTTTCGCTGCACCCTTTTTACTGGGTGTGAAATGGTTGCTACAAATATGAATTTTAAAACAGCTAATAATAAAATATAAGTGCTATATAATCTTACGTAAAACATGTCAATTAATGCGTATATCAAAAGCAATTTAAACGTACTCAAAACTCACTCGGGTGTGTAAATGATACAGAGTTTACATTGAAAACAGAACCTTGAAACTCCATTAACGAAGTTTCTTTAAGTTTTAATCTACTCCAATCCCTAGGCTAAAAACGAAACTTTCTACTGCTTGCATTAATTAGCTAATATTTTGGCGCGCTAAGGTGCTTTTAGTTTACGTGTAAAACGGCGTAATATATGTTCCTACTAAATTGTTGAGAAAATAATTAGCTTCTAGGTGAATAGGAAATTTTACCAACTAATAATAATTCTACGCTGGGTAAGTTCTAGCTTAAACTGGCCAATGTTAATAGGAGTCTGTATCGTTTTAATAAAAACACCCTATATTGACTCTGATCCTTTGTGGATGCAAATTATAACACAAATCGTTTAAAAAAATTCCTACTATAAAACTGTAGTCTGCCTGGAATCAACTTTACTATAAAAACCTATTGAAATTACCTAGATCGTCACGAATGTATTTATTGTCACTTTCAAACAATAGTGAAGGAGGTTTGTGACTATGTGGGATTGATGGCTCTTTAGTCACACAATCAAGTGTTATCAGGTGTTTTGTTTGCATCCGTGCAGAAGGGGTTGATATGACGTCATCTTTCAAGATGGCGGCCAAAAATCATAAAAAATACAACTTTCGCAACCGTGGCATGGTTATACTCTATGCCATATAAGTCGAGAACGAGGATTCCAAAAAATTGACTTTTAATGTCATCCGACCTTAAATGACCTTGAAAATCGCAAAAAAAAGATTTTTGCGATTTTCTCTTCAAAAAATCTTAATAATTCGACGTTTTGGCACACTAACTTCAAATAGACTATAAGGCATATATGCCAAACTCAATCATTCGAGTTTCATGCAGTTTGAAGCTTTATGAAAAATACCCCAGTAAAATTAACATATTGCAAAAATAACATACTAAAGGGCGCTATTATTCAACTATTAAAGCGAAGAGGACCAAATTTGTTAGGAAAGATAAGAAGGTCGAGTCCAGTAACATTGTTACAAAAATTTGGTTCAGCTTGATAAAACCGCATTTTATTTTATCCAATTTCGTAAAAAAACAAAAATGACTAGGTGGCCATCAATTATTGTTGACTTATCGCCGCTTACTAGGATGAAAAAGTTTAGTTGATGTATGACCTTGATTGACTTTAAAAATATCATGTACAGGGTGGTCCAAATTAGAGGGGCCTCTATAACTTTGGGCTTTTGCAGCATAGTTAGCTCAAAACTAATATACATGTTACGGCCTCGATTTTCAAGAGAAGTCGAAAACTAAAAACCGCATTGCGATATGTCAAAGCGTTTCTGAGCTACGAGGTGATTCTCAAAAATGTACGATTTTAAAGGCCTTCTACAAATTTTTTATTTGTAAAGATAGAGATTTTCATTAAAAACATTTTTTGAAGATTTTTTAAAGACAAATCTACCTGCTTTTTGCAGATTTTCTCTTACATTCATTAGTTTCCGAGATGTCACACAACGTTATATTTCTTTAAATGGGATACCCCCAATTTTTCTAAAAAATCAGTTTTCTAATAAAATTTCCTGTCGAATGATGTGCCATACACCTATTTTTATTAATTGGTTTAAAGGATATTTGCATATTTTGTGTGTAAATAACATTTTATTATTTTTTTTTCATACGAAATCAAGTTGGCTACGACACGAGGGGACACAGCAACCTCGAACTTTAACTTCAAGTTTACTATAATTACCAACCCTAAAGTAATAAACAAAAATAAAATTATTAAAAGTTTTTATTTAAAATTTTTATTAATTAAACTATGTAACACCTAAAATCTACATCTAACAATTTTCTTTAATTCTAAAATAAATGCTCAAATTGACGGCTCTTTTCTTGTAAACATATCCTACATCTTCTCTTGACGCTATTTTCTGCATTAAGAAGTTCTACTGCACAATGCTGCCTGAATGCAGTAGGAAGTGCCTCTTCCAATTCCCTTCTAGTAGTTGGGCGATTTCGAAATACAAGGTCTTTGACTCTTCCCCACAAAAAGAAGTCGCAAGGGGTCAGGTCTGGAGGCTTGGGGGGGGGCCAATATATAGGACCTTTATTTTCGACCCAGTTTTCGGCAAACACAATATTTAGCAAATTAGTAATGTCTCGTGCATTGTGAGGAGGTGCACCGTCATGTTGAAAGTATAGTTCATTATTTTGTTGAAGTGGCAAATTGTCGATAAACGGAATCACCTGCTTTTCTAAAATTTGTTGGTATCTTTCGGCATTTAAATTTCCATCAAAAATATATGGCCCAATAATTTGTCCTCTGTAGATGCTTACCCATACCTTAAAACTGAATCTTCCCTGATTCGTTTGTTCCACCATAATATGGGGATTTTGCTGTTTCCAGTAATAGCAGTTATATCTGGTGAATATTCCATCACTAGAAATCGTTGCCTCATCCGTCCAAATAACTTTTCTCGCAAAATCGGGGTCTTCTTGGCTTTTATTTAGGTACCACCTGCAAAATGTATGTCTTGGAGCAAAATCTCGTTGCCGTATTTGGTGCACCTGTCGGGGTCGATAGGGCCTAAGCTTGTGTTTTTTAAGTACCCGAACGGCATTGCTGCGTGAAATTCCAGTGTTTCTCTCCATAGCCCTGGTGGAGGTATTCGGGTTAATTTCTATTTCTCCTAGAACCGTTAGTTCTTCCAACTCTCTATCTCTGGCTAGGCTTCTATACGTCCTAGGCCGCGGTTTTGTAAAGGATCCGTATTCTTGTAGATGACGTTTTAACTTCAAAAATATTTTTGAGCTAGGTTGCCTTCATTCCGGATATCTCTGGAAATATAGATTTAACGCCGTCTGTCGATTTTCGTTACTTTGAATATAACATTTTATTATGTCGTACCTATAAGAGAGTTAGCAAAAGCAAAAAACCATAAAAATTTTAATTATGCCAGTAGGGCATGACTATACTTTTTTATTAACATTTATAATAAAATTCAAGGATGAGGTTACAGCTATTTAGTCACATATTCATGTGCCACCGCGTGTTTTATTCGCATATGTGTAAAAAGTTCCTAAACTATAGCATAAATATCTTGGACGCCAGATCAAAAAAAATGTTAGGGAGGTTCAAAATCAAGTTTTTAGTTATGGCTAAGATGTTAGTTTAATTTCCGGAACTTAAAGTTTTTGCGTTAGTGGTAAATTGGAAAAATGACAACAACAAGCTGGTTTTTCACTTGTACATGGTATTTTCAAGGTCAATCAAGATCATGCATCAACTAAACTTTTTTTTTCATAGTAAGCGGCGATAAGTCAAGAAGAGTTGATGGCTACTTTGTCATTTCTACGCATTTTTCACGAAATTGTATAATATAAAATGTGGTTATAGGTCGCCATTTTGATATATCATTATATTAAAACGCGTCATAGCTGAACCAAATTTTTTTTAACGATATTGTTGAACTTGAACATCTTATCTTTCCTACGAAATTTGGACCTCTTCCCTTTATTAGTTGATGAATAGCGTTCTTTAGTAAGTTATTTTGGCAATATGTGAATGTTATACTGGGGTACTTTTTACGGTCATCAAGCTTCAAACTGCATCAAACTCGAAGGATCGAATTTAAATATTTTGAGGTACATTTAAAGTTATTCTGAAAAAACGTCGAATTATTAAAATTTTTTGTAGAGAATATGAACAAAATATTGTTTTTACGATTTTCAATGTCATTTAAGCTCGGATGCCCTTGAAAGTAATTTTTTTATAATCCCCGTCATTAATTTATATGGAATCGAGTATAATCGTGCCTCAGTTGCAAAAGTTGTATTTTTCTATGATTTTTGGCCGCCATCTTGAAAGATGACGTCATATCAGCCCCTTCTACATGGATGCGAACAAAACATCCAGTAACACTTGATTATGTGACTAAGGAGCTATCAATCCCACATAGTCACAAAACTCCTTCATACAAAATCCCACGGGATAGAAATTATCGACATATGCCCCTACACTAATTTGTCGAGGCACGTTTTGCCATCTTAGGTCCGACCGTTCCGTCAGGTTTTTGTTCGTTTTTTTGTATTTTTTGCAATTGTTATTGTTATACTTTTGTTTTAAGACTTATAAAGATGCATAAGAAGTATGCGTTAGGTGAAAAAATGCCGAAAAGTTGCAGGAACTATCTTTTCACAGGTAAACAACACATCTTTATGAAACCGCCACATTTTAAATATTGCTTCAGAACCAATCAGAACGCGACACTATGTTGCCATAACTGTTGCTCAGCAATTTCCTTGGATTTGAAAAATCTGCCTTCAATATATGGAGTGCGCTTTCTAGTTTATTTGTTTGTTATTATTGTGAGGAATTCTTGGATATTTCTTCTTGGGTTCTTGGGTATTGGGTTCTTGGGTATTTTGAAGGTAATGTGGCACTGCATTGCCTTTGGCTTAAAATGACCATGTACCTATTTTTCGTTTATTGCGCATTCAAAAAAATGGGGTTTAGCCGCCTATTTAGAAATCTTTTCAGCCGATGGAAGGCCTGTTTTTGCGTGGTTAATACAGCATACCGGTATGGCAAAATCAATGACGTCACGGTCGCCAGACCTAATTTGCCTTGTTGCCACATTGCACAATAAAAACGTGGATATTACAAACTGTTTTCAATAAAATGTGTTTTAATTTTAGAAAAAGTCGGCCTCTAGTTTAAATTTGATACGTTTAATTTACGTCTACAAGGTTAATTCTAAAACCATAAATACAGTTATAGCAGTCACGTGACATATTTGATATTGTTAAATGTTAGTTAGTTTGTAATCAAAAATGTATTAATTTTTTTGGCAAAAACACGAAACATACTGAACTTTAAAAATAAACATATTTTTTGTATCGTATTTTTGAAAGTAACAACCCATATCATGACGTCAGGTATGACGTTTTACATACCATACTATCTAACTACCTTTCGAAGGTAGTTAGATGCTCGTGGTATGTTATAATTTACGTTTATTTTACTTCTTAGGAGGTTCTCAAAAATTAAAAAAATAAAAGCCACGTGACCCCTATATCGCACAACCACCCTTTCTCATTATCCAAACTTCGCCCGTCCGCCAGCTCCACCATCTGGTTTAAAAAGCAATAATTTTTCCCTATATTTCAAAAATTTTCATGTTTCAGAATTTGAGAATAATCTCTGAAACCATTATTATATTCTTGCAAAAGATCCGTCTGTTAAAATGATTTTTGTTTTATTTGAATCACAGTTCCTTCATTTTGTTGTTTTTTTCTTTTACTTTTTACTGAGGTTATATTTTTAAATAAACTTAAATACTTTAAATAAAACATCACTAAAACCCTAAAAAAATACTAAAATTAATGGCTATACCTAATAAACTATCTGTATTTACTTTAATATAAAGTCAAACTTTTTCTAACTAAAGTTATAATGCCTAACGCCCGGTTCCCACCTATGCACTCTCATAATAGCTCAAAAAACGCACCACGTAACGGGACATGGATTTGCAGTTGTTGTAAATGGCTAACCCTACTGTCAAGTGAAGCACTGGTATTTTTCGTTTAATTTTATTTTATTTAATTTAACAAGTAAATTTATCCAATAGTCAAATTTTTAGCTGAAAAGGTTTTTCTGGCCTCTGCAGTAACCTAAAATAAACAAGAAAACATAACATACTTCTCTCATAATTCAAATCCACAACTTATTAATTTAAATTAATAATTAATCTATTAATTTAGTAGCTGTAAAACTCTTTTTTAGTTATAGGCTAAAAGCAGGATTACCCAGCAACTTAATGCACGATTTTTAAATTTAGTGCCTAATTTTATATCTTTATCTTTTTCTAACATAGCATCAGAAAAAGGCAGAGATGAAAACTTAAGTACCTAATTTAAGTTGCTGCATAAACCTGCTCTTATATTATATCAAATAGGTAGTAACCTGGTCAACTAAAACGACAAAAATAGATTTACAAAGTACCTATCAGAAAAAAGATTGAAGGTGGATTCAGAGTTCCGTAAGGTAAGCGGTAAGGAAAATAAACTATATAGCAAACAAATGCTGCTGTTTATGGTGTTCTGTAAGCCACAAGCGTTAAGTGTTAAGAGCAGCATGTGTTTGCCATTGTTTATTTTCCTTGCATCTTACCGCATACCTCATACTGCTTACCTTATGGAACTCTGAATCCGCCTTTAACTTTCTTGTATACAAACCTACAAGAAACTGGTGTTGGTCCATTTGTTGAGTTTTTTAATTCCTGTCCTCATTAATCTCGGAAGTTTTACATTTTCTGTAAAAGATGGGCTTAAATTTACACATGTAGCGCTCAAGGGCCCCCTATTTATGGCCTGAACATACCAGACTCAATTTTATCACAAACCATATGAAATTCATTACACAAAATCGCTTTACCTTTGTTGTTATGCAGTTGACAAAACACACACCTGTTTGATGCCCAAGTGTCCTCGACTTTCTCAAAAAGTCTTATCCACTTTCTTAGAGCTCGGCCACACTTTTTTAGCCTGTAGTTCCTTATTTTCTGTGGTTTATACAACAGATTTGGCCGACTTCATCGTCGGGTTATACATATTTTAAATGTAGGTACTTTACTTTGTTTGCATAAGTGAGGCAAACATATGTCCTATTTCACTTGAGGCTCACAAAATTTCAAACATTTAACAAAAATCCACCAAAAATCTACAAAATATTGTTTACTGAAAGTGGTTTTCATATTCAGGATTGCCAATCAAAGACAAAAGCAACGTAACCATGATGTCACACCTAAGTTAAATGTGACGTCATGGTAAGGTGTAGTTACTGGCCAAAATACCGGTCACCCTGTTACTATACATACCGGTATGCTATATTAACCCCGCAAAAACCGGCCTAAAATGAAAATGATGAGCAGCATGGTATTAGCGAGAATAATCATTTTGGCTCATTTAGAAATTTGTTTCGGTGCGTAAATCCGTGATGGGCGCCTAGTGCATACAGCATAGACTTTAGAGAGTGGGGATAGCGTTTCTCTAATGTGCAGTTTGTGGGGTTCAAGCAAGCGTGTCGTCATTTTGAATAACCCCAAGGCATTTTGCTACTTTTTAAAAAAATTGGTGAATTTTCAGAAAAAAAAAAATCTGAAATCTGTTGTGTATGTGACAAAACGGCATAGTGTTGTGGTTAGTATACTCGGATTTTAATATTACCATTCAAGTTTTAAAAGATAATAATAGCAAAATTCTAATTGAAGAAAAAAATACAGACTTTTTTTTTGTATTATTACTCTTAAAATAAGAAATTACATTTTATTTTGAGACAACCTTGTTGTTGTGTATGTTATTTATCGACTTAACTTGATTCGTTATCTTTTTCTGCCTCACTTATTTATTTTGGCTTTGCTCCCGTACATAGATTGCCAACACCCAAGGCTGATATTTGCATACTGTATTTAAGAAAAAGATGAAACATTTTCAATACGGATTCAACCCCATCAGATAAACGTATAGTTTAATTTAAAAGCAGCTTAAATCATTTGTTTAAAAACCTTTTTTTGTGCATGCATGTTGTCCCCACCAAGCCAACCGCCATCAACCGGTTTTGCTTGGTTTAGGTATATATGAATGTGCTTTAAGGGCTAATCAATATTAAAATGCATTCTTTCGATTTTGTAACTTCTCTGGCGCAAACCTGTGGTATGGAAGAGTGGTTCATGTACTCATTTGATATCCATTTATTCTAAGGCCCTGAGTGATTGTTTTAAGCGCATTTATATCCAGAGATTACTGACAAAAATTGCCGGAAAGTGATTCCAAAACGGAAATTTTACAAAAGGAGAAAAAACTTCCATGAAATTACATTTCAAATTCTCCGGACTAATTTCAATATGGCGGCTGACAAATAAACAACACAGAAGCTAAATGAAACTGTCATTGTCAGTGTTACAAAACTGGTCCGTAGCAATTTGGAAGGCAGTGTATATTTGAGAGAAAATAATTTTAAAATAGGGACATTTAAGACATTTATTTGACAGTTTGTAGTGGTTTTGGTAATTATTGAGCCTGCGCAATAGTTCAATGTCATACCATCCTAGAAAATACATCTGTTACATTAACATAGTATTTACGTCAAAAAACTTACATAAGAAAAAGTTTTCATAAAATTTACGTAATATTTACATAGTATAATTTTTTTTTTCTTTAATTACATTATATTTACGTAATAAAAAGAGAACTTTGTACATGGCGTTATGGAAAACATGAAAGTTATTTTTTACCTTGTTGTGATATTAGAAGTATATAAATATTATAGACACAATATGATTTTAATTTTACATAAATGTAACATTCCAATACGTAATATATATAACGTTTATGTTATAAATTTATATAGTAGTTACATAAAAAGTATGTTATTTACGTGACGTCAAGTTTACCTTAATGTTACTTGTAAGAGATATAAATATTATGTAAAAAAATTGACTTTAATTTTACCTTTCGATATACTTTTTAGTTACTACTTAATCGATATCCTTCATTTACCAATTTTTATTGCCATGTATTATTTACGTTATTTTAGTTGCATATTATTTACGTAAAAAGTAGAGAAGTTTGTGCATGGCGTTTACCTTGTTGTGACCAGTTTATCTAGAATTTATGTAATAAAGTAATCATGTGTTGTAACTTTTACGTAATTTTTACGTAAATGTGTTGACTGGAGTTGTGGTAAATTTACCACTTCCACTAGCGGTTGTGGTTAATTTTTTTGGGTAATTTTGGAGAATTTAGGCACAAGTAATATTAAAAATACTATAAATTACCAGGTTCCAAAGACCTAACCCCATCTCTTATAGTTTTTCATGTGTTCCAAAAACTGTTAAAATCGGTGGGTGTTAGTGGTAGTGGTTGTTAAAAATTTTTGTTTAATTTTAATCGTTCCAAAATTTCCCTATAAACCGAGCTATGAACTCAGATAATAGTAGTAACTCAGGAAACAAGACGGAATATAATACATGGTCTAAGAAGAGAAAAGAAGTTAGTAGTTACTATTGTTATCTGCAAAAAAATCGTTCTTTTTTATTTTTTCGGAACTCTATTTTGCTTGCGCTTTTAAGATTAATTATTGCATAAAGAAAAATCTATAAAACATTAACTTCTGCATCTTAATACATCTCCTCTACTACTTCTGGAGGCATGCAACAGTCCAACCTCTAGCCCATAAAACATTGTTTATTATTGTTTTTCGCCATACATGCTATACATCATAAATACGAACACTGGACAAAAGATTTAACCAAAATAAATCTATTTTACGGAAACCCATCAAGAAAAGTGTAGTCGACTGGCTGGTAGATTTTATTTCAAGAAGCACAAGCTTCCTAACAAATTATAGCGGCGTTCGGTATTTACGTAGGATTATTCTGGCTAATCTGAATCGTTCGTTTATTACGTCTAGATGTGGGGTCGCATACGTCACCGCAACATGATTTATTTAGTTTTACTCCATATTATTTGTTGTTAGTAAATATTTTATACACTTATATCTTTTGCTGCGCCTTATAGTTGGTTCCGATTAAAACATTCGCGAGCGCACCTGACAACGACGAATATTCCTGCTCACGCCTGAATTTTCTAGACGGAGCACGAGAACAAAAAAGCAGCACTAGCGCGCGAAGGACAGATACAGAGACATTCCAGCCTAGAAAAAATACTGCTTCGGGGGTGATTCTTCAGTTTCGTAGGAAAGATCGCGCAGGAACGGTCCTCTCCCTGATATTAACCAATAATAGGCTTTGAAGTGATCACGAGTTTTCTGGAAAAATTTATCCGACCACGACCGAACCTCACCTGATTTCCGTGTATCCAAGGAATTTTCCTACACTTTCATACACCTGCCCTGGACTAGAATAACGAGCGCTCTTGAAAAACGACAAACTGGTCAGCTTTGCGCGTGCACCATGCAAGCTCGGCAGCTTCTGAGCCTTCTTATTGGGCGAAACGAAGAATGAGAACGTTCCCGTTAAAATCTGATCAAACATTCCTATTCCTTATCCCCATAAAGTCTCGTATACCAATTTTGTTTAAAATCGGACAAACTTAGGCGTTTTCTTTCCTGCAGGACGTGTATTCTTGAAATTCATACGATCCGGTCTTTCTCTCGTGCGACAAATGAAAAGTAGTTTAGGAAGCAAAAGTTTAAAAAAAAAACTCTTTCTTGCGCAAGCGTCACTAGATTTGACGCTGTTCCCCGGTTTCGGACCATGCGATCGGGAAGGTATGATTTTCAGGGTGGTGTGCCGAACCTTTATTCATGAATGAGGTCTGGCACATCAGGTGATTTTTGGTCTGATGGTACTATTACGTCATATATGTGAAAATGGTGGGGGTTACACTATCCATCACGTGACCTCTAAAATTGCCCGCCTTTGCATTGCTGTGCCGAGTCCTTATCCACAAATTTGAGGTACAGGATTGTCCATTTCGTATTCAGGACGGGAAAATGCACATCTTATCAAAAAATGGCGAGGGTTACCTATCCATCATCATTTTTACTGCGAACGCTTGTACTACTAGTACACTGTAATCAACTATCTTAGGATAACAATAACAAAATGGCAAAAAAATGGTTCAAAAGCCTTCTATGACCATCAACTCATGACAAAATTTAAACTAAACGAAATCGAAAATTTTCTCAATGAGACCCTATGCATACTGTGATCAATGTGGCCAAAATCTAGGGAGAAACATAAAAATAAACGTCCGACGGGAAATTCTCGTTGACAGTTGACGTCAATCAATGTGTATAAATTTCGGGTGGAAAATACTGTAGAGGCTGTTTCTGTAGTGCTTCATGTTATTAAAATAAATTCAATTTTGTCTTTGTAAACCTATCCGGCGGCCTATGTACACTTCTCTCCACATAAAACTGGTACAGCAGAAGTTAGCAGCCTGTTTAATTTTTAAAATTTTTATAGTACAGCATTGTCTTCCTATAAGTGACAATGTCATAGACTCCTGACAATATCATGTTTTGCATGTCAGTGTCATCCCAATTTAAAAAAATGCCGCCGCATCTTTCCGAATTTGATAAAGCCCTAATCTTAGCAAAACTAGACGGTGGTTGATCTACTCGGCAAGTGCTGTTCATTATGGGAGAAGCAAGACTACGATAGTAAACATAAAAAACCGATTTCAAGAGGAGGGAAGTATCCACCGAAAGGCGGGCACCGGTTTGACGAAAGTTAGTAGCTCTGAGGAAGACCAAGAAGCAATCAATTTTCTGGAAAATCATCCGTTTGCCAAAGAGAAAGAAGTAAAAATTGATTCAAATTTTCCAGGATCCATAACAACATTAGGCAGGTCGATCCTCGAGGCTAAGGTGTGGCATTGAGGCAAAAAAAATTAACCAAGTGACAAAAAGAAGCAGTCTCGATTAATTTTTGCGTTGAATTATTCTCTGAGGGACGAAGAATTTTGGCAGCAAGTGGGTCCAACAGCGATAAAAAACAAATTCTGGTTGATCGACTGCCAAGAACCCGACACGAAGAACGATATATTGCTGGAAACGAAGACCGTGCGGGAATATTTTCGGTAAATGTTTGGAGCTGGATATCGGCTAGAGGACATGGCGCTCTATTTAGAATTAGCGTTATTAAAAATATGTTTTTTTAATATGTTTTTAATTTTGTTATTATTTTTTTATTTATTTCCTTAACTTGATCTGGCCTTTTAATTGTTTTGGGCCAGTAACTTTCGTCAAACCGGTGCCTTCCTTTTGAGGGACAGTTCCTTCTTCTTAAAATCGATTTATTATGGTTACTATCGTAGACTTGCTTCTTTCATAATCAGCTAGTCGAATAGACAAATTACTGTGTAGCTTTTGTTTAGCTAATAAAACATTTTTGCTTTTTTGAAATGTGGTTTTTATTCTTAGTGGCCTTATATTTTGAATTAGTAAAAAATAAACAATCCATCTCCTTATTAAACATTTATAAATGTCAAAAATATAACCTAAAATGAACAAGGTCAAAAAGTCAGTGTTGCACATAGGAAAATAAAAAAAAATCGTATTTGCAGCTACCTTCTGCTGTACCAGTTTTATGTGGAGAGAAGTGTATTTCATCGTAACCCCTATCTAGATAACATATAAACAACCCTACACTAGATGTAGGAGAGCTAAATCCGAACTGTTTCGTAATTCAGCTCCGATCAGTTAGGCGTAAATCGGTGTGCTTGAAGGTTTTTGGCCGATAAAACAGATTAATTCGCGATTGTGAGGTTAGGTGTAATCAGTTTTTTTAATTTTCAGGTGTCATTTCGTGTCACAAACTTAAAATTGTAATTTTACGGCGAATTTAATTTATTGTTACCGAATTTCAGTAAAAGTTCAATGTTGTGTGTGCGTTAATAAGTGGATAAGAGAAAATTTACTCCTTCTTTCGTCAATTTTTTTCTGAAATGTGGTCCGTATACGACTGAACCTCGAATGATTCAAGAATTGGGCCCCTCGAGATTCCCTCATCTTCTAAAAGTAATTTAGTCATGAAGTGCCAACAAAACTTGAAGTTTGCAATCGATCCAGAGATTTAGTTAGATTAATCTATGATCACGTGATCAAAAATCAGTCGTGTCCACGAGGCAAATACCGAACGCAGCTCATAATGGTGCTGAAATTTTGACTTCCCCTCAATCGTACACGAAAGCAAAATTTATTTTATTAGTTTTAAACCAGTGATATTGGGTCTCTTCATTTGTAGGCATGTATTGCTTTGTTTTGCAATACATAGAGATGGGCAGAATAATACATGATTACGAAAAAATGTTTTTCAAAAACAACTAGAGTACCTTGCTTTTCTACAAAATTGGTTCCACCCAAACATCACCCATCTTCTTTCCTCCCAAAATCTTTTGATCTTCTCTTTTTTAGATTCTTTTCGGTTGATGTAACTAATTTCGAAGTTTAACTTCTCATCACCCAGTTTCAGTTGTTTAATATTTAATAGATTAGAAAAAAATCTACTCTTTTCTTGCTCTTTGATATGTGAGAGGGTGAGATTATTTGTCAAAGGGTTGTATGCTAAAAACAATTTAATAAGTTAAATGGATAAAACCGCATACCAAAAATTAATAAAATTATGCAATCCCCATAGATAGAGATAGAGTATTTTTTAAGATTCTTAGTTAAAACTACATGAAGTGTTCTGGGACTTACATTTTCGCTGGGAACATACGGCAAAATAAAATTATTGATTCATAATTACAACCCTTAATTGCAACCCAATTTACAAATTGCTCTTAAATGATAGATTTTGCCGATAAATTTGGAAAAAAAGTAAATAAGTCGTAATAACGTGGGTCTCTGTTTCATGTACATAGTAGTACATTTACCCCGCATTTGGTAAAAAAATATGTTTTGATAAGAAGATGAGAAAAATTATTCGCCAATTTCGAAACATAACGCCGGAAATATTAAGAAATGTGAGAAGGTTTCAGCAAAATTTGTATTACTGCATGGAAGTTAACGGATTTTATTTTCACAACAAGGTGGGCAACATTCAGTTTTTTTTATTTTGGGGGTAAAATTTAAACTTACTGCTTTATTGTTATCTTTCCTAATATTGCAATGGTTATATTTAATATGTTGCAGTGCTCAAGAGCGCAATTAGTAATAAAATGAAATAATTGCAAATACCTCAAAACTAATCAGCAAAACATTTTGAAAGTATCTTCCTCGCTAACCAAATTATACGTGTTCTTTGTTTTTAAAAAATTGGACGACAAATCGCACAAGGAGCTTCCAATTTGCTAAAAAAAAGATACTCAAATACGACGTTCATAATGACAATCGAAATACCTTTCAAACAAGGTGTCACATGACCCATGTTCCCTATCTAAAAAAGTGGAGTGAGTCTTACGAAAATAGCGAGTCATTCAAAAAGTGTCCCCCTCACAAAAAAAATCGACGTGCCTTACCAGAAACTGATGACAAATACTCGAAAAACCCTCTGTTTCGTTTAAAAAAAAACACTGTATATCACACTAAGACTAAACTGCCTAAAGGCTACCAAATATCACCGAACATTAACAAGATAATAGGGGTCACTCTAAGCTCCTCCCCTTCTCATGTATGTCTCACTCTAAAGTCGGTACTCTTTCTCGGTCCCTCGAAGTTGCCGCTGGGCGAAATCTATAAACCGGCTGTCCATCGCGACGCACAGTGGTCGATTTTTAGAAAAATACGGACGTAAATTGAAAAATTAAAAAATTATTGTAGGCGAGTAGTTGGCCAAAGAATAGACTTTGTTGTTTACGATTTGACATGATGCAAATATTTAAAAGATGGTTTATCAAAAGTCAGTATTATGTATTTATTATAAAATATTGGTTTGTAAAGTTTCTTACCCCCATAAAGTCAGTTTGTTTATTATTTGTGTGATTGTCTGATATAAATACTTTTGGGTGTATTTTAACTTTTGACAGATAAGTTTGTTTTGAATATAACTTTGAGTAAATGATTGTTTTATTCAAAAGTTTATTGTTGGGTTTTCTAAGTATATTTTCGATGAGTATTTTTTGGTTAGCTTTTTCTTGATGAATAAGCCTTAATTCACCTTTCGTAAAAACATTATAATCTGTAAGTATTATACTTAATAATAAAAAAATAAAAAGTTGCGCATATTTGCATTTTTAATAAGTATGGGAAATAGTATTTTTGATCTATATCAAAATTTTCCTGTTTTATTAAGTGCAGGGCGTTGTAGTATTACTTTGTACCCCGCCTAGCGAGTTAATTTGAATAGATATGCAAATATGGTAAATACACAAGTTTGACATTTTTTTATGAACCTTAAGAATTTTTTGCAATAATATACTGGGTGCTCCTTTTGAAATTTAGCAAGTTTCGGTTGGCATTCTTTTTAATAAACCCTATATACATAAAAATATACTAATACATATATATATATATACTGTAACATTTATATATATATTGTGTCAATTACTTTTAAAAAAATTTAATTGTTCTAAATTTGCATTTTTTTAGATAAATGTGAAAACTCACACGATCATCCTGTATATCATAAAAATAAGAATAAATGTATAAAACAAAATATTTACTTTTTTATTAAAACTAAATAATTTGTGCGATTAAATTACAATGTGGAAGTTTTTTTTAAATTTCTTCTTTTTTTTTTTTTACTCGTAGAGAAATGTACACCGCACGGCTGCATATTTCTTGGAATCGTCGGTGCGTTTTTTTAAGCACAACATCAAAGTTCCGACGGACTGTGAACCTTCTTCTTTTGTTAATGTTCGGTGGTAATATTCTTTCTAATTGCTTTAATTTTTTGTCCTTATTTGATTTTTTATTACCTTTGAAATTGGCCTTAGTTGCGCTCATTGCCAATAAATTAAGGATTTTTAAATTCTTTTTATAAATTAGGCTTTACTGACGCGATTTTTCCTTAGGGCTTTAAAAAAAGAGTATGAGTATCCTAGTTTTAAAAGTTAAAAAAATCTGTAGTGCAAACAAAAATACCCTCATAAAATAGAAATCAAACTGACTGAAAACTGACCCTTCGAGCTATTTCATCACGCTAATGTCTTTCCGCGCTATTGATGCGTATCTTAATGTCTGAAAAGTTTTTCTTTGATTTGGTAAACATGATATCCATTATATGCTGGCTCAATCGTTTCTATTTTATATGACATTTTCTCCTTATTTAGAAAAAAACGATACCTTATACGGGCGTGGCGTGGGCGGAAGGATTAAAATAAAATAAGTATTTAATGTTGCCATTATGTTGAAATTAATGATGATAACAAAATTTATGATAGAGGTAAACATGAAATAAAATAAAAATAATAATAACTAAACTTAATCAATTGCTCCTCTTCAAAAAAAAAATGTACACTTTATAATCTACTATGAGCTGAGGAAGGAAGTGAATTTAAACAGGTGAAGTAAAAATAAATAGGTGTCTATTTTACTTTAAAAACACTCACTGTTTTTCACAAATGTTCATGAATTTTAATCGCTTTTTTTAGTAAGGCAAATAACCAAACTGTGACTTTTATAGTTACCAATGTAAAAAACATTTTTTTTGTCACGGGTGCAAAAAATATTCGTTTCTCGTGTTCGATTACTTGCTGGTGATTGGGTGTTGTTAATGTCTAATTTTTAATAATAACACTACACGCAAAAATTGATTGGACGGAAAAGTCTCAGTATAAAAAAATCTGCATGTGACATAATTCACTTTTTTACCGGATTGTATTTTGTGACTGACTTTCATTTATAGTCGACTAAAGTCTAATAAGTCGCATTTTTGACATTAATCGGAAAGTATTTTGTTATTTTTCTCTTTGATTTAAACAGGTTCAATAAAGGTAAGTTGGTACGTTAAATGTAGCAGAATATACCAATTATAATTGTTTCCCTCAATAGGGAGTAATTAGTTAGTATAGAGACCGCTTCAAGCTACTGCGAACATAGGGGGAATCAAGTCCAATTTACTCTCCGTGCCGTACGCCCGAGGTGGATTCGAAGCACGCTGCAGTGTTATCTTTTGGAAATTCATTTTGTTTTTATTATTTTGTTTTATTTCTGCCTTGCTCGAGAAACAGATGGGTAAGTTCTTAATTGAAATAATACATTTTTTAAACCAAAAATGGATGTCTACGAAGTTGCCGAAAAAGTGCAGATGGTCAAATGTCAAATCGTCATAACCCAACACACGTTCGATATTGGTCGAGGGAAAATTTGCAGTTGTATTTTGACGTAAGAACACAGTATCCCCAAAAACTAAATGTTTGGGGGGGGGGGTATTATAGGTGAACACGTAATTGGGCCATTTTTTATTAACGGCAATTGCAATTTGAATGGTTCTAGATACTTGGATCTACTGCAGCAGCACATTATTCCAACTGCTAGGCAGTTGTTAGGTGTAAGATTTGGTGAAACATGGTTTCAACAAGATGGTTGTTCCGCTCACAATGTTGGCCTTGTTAGGGAATATCTTGATAATGTATTTCCTAATCGGGTTATAAGTACACGGGGAACTATTTTATGGCCAGCTCGATCTCCCGATCTTGCTCCTAATGACTTCTATCTGTTTTTGAAGAAGCTTTTCAAATTATCACCCCTAACATGCTTGGAAACGTTAGAAGGGGTTTTTATAGTAGGCTCGGATATTGTCTAGCCGAGCAAGGAGAACTTTTCGAACATTTGCTTTAATTTTTTTTTGACTGGGAGAATCTTTTTGGTTTTTAGAATGTATTATTTTTGAGAACTTGCTTTTATTTTGTTTCTCCTTATTATTTTCATTGTAACACGTCGTCACTGATAAATCTGAGCAGTTGACAATAAAACGCTCTTATTTATCAGTGACAAAAAATAAGAAAATTACGTTATAAAAATTTGCGTGTTTATTGACCAAATTCCGGTTTCATTGACTACGCTCCACACAGCACCGTGGTTAGAGGCATACTAAATACAAGGCGAACGGCGGCGAACGGCGATCGAAAACCTGAGTGTTGGTTGCTTCACTGATAGGCGTGCGGTGTCTCTGCATGTACGTACACTGGCAAATTAGACTTCTTCCGCCCTATGTTCGCAGTAGCTTGAAGCGGTCTGTATACATAAATTATTTGGTTGACTGTAGTACTTCTAACTTCACGTTATCACGAGTAGTTTAAAGCCCTCAAAAAATCTGTACTGTCTGCCCTCACGCAAAAGACGATGTGGTTATAACCTCACTCCTTCTAACTCGTGTTTTCGGAGTAGTTCGTTAAAATTTTAAAAAGGGTAAAAATTACTTAAAATTTTCTCCAGAAAACGTAAAATACATAAATTTTGTATTTATTAAATTTCAAAAGTCAAATTGAGAAATGACAAAAAGTACCACGATACAGGATAGTCAGGTAAATTGGCAAATTTTCCCTACCAGAATCTGTTGGACTGATGTATTTATCTACAGCAATTCGGTCAAATACTTTCTTTGCAGTCAGTTAATTAAGCCAATTTAATAACTTTTATAATTTGAAAAACTGAACTGCTGCCTAACGCCTGTTGGGATATTTACAAGGAACTAAAAATTACCAACTAACCTTCAAGAAGACAGGACACGATATCACTGGATATAAAAAAAAAGAAGTTAAAAACCTCCTAATCAGTTACTTCAACCAAAAAGAATCTAAAAACCAAAAGATGCATGATCGAGCAATGTTTCGCCCTTCGTTTAATCATTTCCTTTTTTCGCTTTGGTCCTTTACTTATTCCTTGTGCGATGCTCATCAAAGTTTAAATTTTCTTTTGGTTTTTAGATTGTTTTCGGTCGAAGTAACTGATTAGAGGAAGTTTTTTAACTTCTTTTTTGTTTTAATTGCCTTAGGAGCATAATCCTATTGGAAATATTAACACCCCAGGATGAATCCGTATCAGTTGACTTAGTTAAGTACCAGTGCGGAACGATGTCTATTTGTGAGTAATTTAAAGTTGCAAATCAAAGTGTATTATGGTTTTTAATGATGTTTGGGGAGGATGACTAGTGAAACCATTGATGAGCCCACGTTGGTTGCCCAGGGCGAAACATCGTTTATTCATTTCCTTTTTTCGCTTTGGTCCTTTGTGTGTTTCTTGTGGGATGCTCATCCAAGTTTAAATTTTATTTTTTTTTTCCATGCAAGATCTTTTGATCACTGGATATGTAGATGTAGATTGGGGATTATGTTAAATTGATAGAAGATCCTATACTGGTTATATTTTTTTTTGCAATACGTCAGTCGGTTGGGAATTAAGGAAACAAAGAAACGTTGGATTATTATCAACCGCAGAAGCAGAACACATGATACTTACAGAAGCATCATAGGAGGAATACTTTTCAAAACCGTATAAATGATATGGGATGTCATTACAGAACCATTTGAATTAATAACGACAATTAAGCTGCACAAAGTTTAGCATGTAATTCGATTGCTAGTTCAAAATCAAAACACATTGCAATAAAAGATCATTTTGAAAGAGATGTAGTAAAGAATGGTAACATTTCACCTAGCATACAAGAGGACCGATTTTTTGACAAAATCCTTAAATCTAAATCATTACTGTATGCTTTCAAGAGGCATTGGATTCTATTTAAGCAGTTGGTGAGAAGGAGTGTTGAAATGAATATGAAGAAAAACTCCTGGTATGAATAGTTCCAAATACTATTATGTTTTATATCAAAAAATTTATAACGCCGGCATTTTAGGGCTTAAAAAGGCACTTTAAAACTTATTTTAAGGCCCGCATGAGTTAAATTTAGGGGCTTTAGTTTTTTGTAATACTCTCTTGAGTTTGTAGACGAAAAAATGCAAATTTTTGTTTCAATAATTTTTATTAAACGAACCCAAAAATAAAATTACTTATACTAAAAAAGTTATTCAAACTTAAAATTAAAAATACAGTTAGAGCAATTAGCCATATTTATGGATGATGAAACTGTCGATGGAACTGGCAATGGCAATGCTGCTAAGCGATTTTCGTTTGATTCTCTTTCAGCTGTGGTTACTGGGTGTGGAAGATCTGGAATAGTGGTCTCATGACTGCCATAGCAAGATGAAGACGGCTGTTGGTTAGTTGCCCCTGACATAATTTTTTTGCAATTTTTTGTTTGGAACTTCTGGTTTGTTCGATGTACCCCTCCACTACTTTCGTCGACTTCCATCCTGCGTGCAGTTTAATATTCGTATCAGCATCAGCTTCGGTGAGCAGGGTGGCAGTACCAACAACTTTCCTTGAGCATTTATTGCTTTTATAGTACACAAAAAATCGCTTATGTTCTGTGATGGTTGCTCTCAAAGCTTAATATCTTCTGAAGAGCCCAATAAAGCTTGGCAAGGTTTTTGTTTCTTTGATGGTAACTAAATGGGACTCTTGAAGGTCCTGAATGTCATCTAACTCTAGGTGGCATAGTTCCTCGCGCCTGGTCGCCCCACATATTCCAAAAATTAAGGAAACTTATTACTAATAAAAATACTTCGTCAGGAGCATTTATTAAAAATCTCTCTATTTCTTCTTTGATTAAAATTTTTGATTTTTTCGGCTTATAGCTCTCGCTCTTACGCTTCAGAAATGCTATAAGTTTTGGGTATTTACTAATATCAACATTATGATTTAGATTAATGGTGGTCTTCAACATGCTATAATAACTCCATATAATTATATAGGGAAGACGACTTGGTTTATTTCACTTTTTCGTTGTAGTATGCAAGTAAGGTGTCTTCTTTACGATTAGGTTGCTTTTCGGAATGTTTTTACCAGCACACCACAAAACATAATTTTTATAGGTTTTTTTGTATAGTTTCCTTGTTTTGGCCGGCAAAAGATTCGTCTTCGCCTCTTCAGTGGCCTCGAGTATATCTCTAGGGATTACTTTTTCTTCAAATTTCATAATATTTTATAAGAAAAACGGTAAAAATAGGAATTTGTTGATATGGTTGCTAATGACAAGCAACTGTTTGTGTCTTAGATTGTTTGATTGAGAATGACAGAAATAACCATACAACAGGTCACTTTCAAATAATTAACTATTTGTCAACTGGTGATTTATCTATTGTCAAAATATTAGAGAGATTTTAACACCAAAAAAAAAATATTTTAAAATATTTTTGTTCCAAATATCATGCGGTTATGCATAAAACATCCTCGCCTGGAGGCTCGCGTTTTTATTTCCACGCCGCGGGCGTTAAACGCCTAGATACATAAATAGCTATTAATATCTGACATAAGAGACCGTTTTAAATATTAAGTTGAATTTTTATAATTTATTTCACTAAAACTTACTTCTAAAACTATGTCAATCTATCTACCTATTACCATAAAACGACAAAAAAACTCTTATCATTCCACAAAGATTAGACAACTTGGCATTCAATCGCACTAAGCAAAGGAAAACTACAACAAACAGCAGACACTTAAAGTTAAATTTCAGTTTTATCAGTAATCTTATTCTTATCTCTATCGAGTCGACCTATCAAGCAGGTGTACTTTTAAAGACAGCTCCAGCAGATCCAATGCGTCAAAACACCATTTCGTATGCAGGGACGGTCGTAATGTTACGACTCCCTTATCGTACCTAACGAGGTTTTCGTGTATTTAATCAGCTGGAGCTGTCACACATTGGACATGATTTTAAAGGTGCACCTGCTTGATTGGTCCACTCGATAGAGATAAAGATACGATTACTGATAAAACTGAAAAATAACTTTAAGTGTCTATTGTCATAAGGCGTTGAATTTCCGATGTTACCCAAATAAAATGTGAAGTCACATGTCTGTCAGACTTTTAAAATACTTAAACGAGCCGAGAAGCATTTTTCTTTGTTAATATTAAGTTTTATCAAGTATCGATATACATCCGTCCCTGGTTTTATGCGAAAAGAAAATACAAAGGTTATTTTTTCTCTGTGCTAAATTTTAATCATATTTTGAACATATTTGCAAGAACCCCATTTAACCGACTGCTCTGTAGAGCAATTTGATTAATGTATATCAATTTTTTAATGGATAAACGTGTACGGACTGACTTTCTCCATAACAATCGAAAAAGACGTTTTCTTATCTTTTATTATAAAGTTAAGTATCACGCAGACCTTAAGGGACCCAATCTTATTGCTATTTATGTGACATTGGAGACCATTCTCAGGTTTATATATTTGTTTGTCGACCTCTTTATTACGCTTTTTATTTGGGAGCCTTTTGTTTATTTTCGTTAGCTTATTTCAAAAAATGTTTTAAATCGCGCAGATTGATGGTATGGAAAAAAAGGTCTTTAATTTTTTGCCATATATTTTTACATTGGTAGGCCTTAGAGCCTATAAAAGTCAGACTCTCCTACTTTATTTTTGTTTTTAAGAAATCTGCTATACACGGGAAAACCATTGCGGTAGCATCAATAAGAGCTCCTATCCATATTCCTGAATGGCAACTGCGATTATTATTATTATTATTATACTATATTATACTCCCTCTATATTAAAAAACAGGGGCCACTAAATTAATAATTACTTATCATTCATGTCTTTTTGAAGAATTTCTTATTATTGACTTAAGGGGAATGTCATTAAAACAATTTTCAATTGCTAATCAGGGAATTTTTTCTGTTTATTAAAGATTGCTTAACAACTACAAAAATAAAGTTTGCGGTTTATAGTGGCCCCTCTGCAAGAAAAATCTTTGCAATCTTTTAACACAATTGTGTATTTTTTCTACACAAGTTGTAACCGGATCGGTACCACTAGCAAATTATGTTAAAAAAATACATATTATTGTAAATTTAAAATTGTGTGGAATTTTGACTAATTGGTGTAAGGATACATAGTTAAACAAACTGTGCCATACTGAAAACAACAGCTTTGTGTAACTTTTTTACACAGTTTTTGTAAAATTTATACAAAAAATAAATCGAGTAAAGGCTTACTTTAAAACTTCCCTCGCCCAGAAGAACATATACAAAAAACCGCTACTCATATATACATGGGTTAGATTGGGTTGGTCAGACTTTTCCAGGTTATATCCAGACTTTTTTTGGATGTATCTACACTGTTCAGGGGTGTATTCAGACTTTTCCATGGTGTACTCGGACATTTCCACAGTGTATCTAGGTTTTTTCAGAGTGTATCCAGACTTTTCCAGGTTTTTACAGACTTTTCCAGAGTGTATCCAGACTTTTACAGGTTTTTACAGACTTTTCCAGAGTGTATCCAGACTTTTCCAGAGTGTTTCCAGACTTTTTCAGGGTCTTCCCAGACTTTTCCAGAATATATCCAGACTTTTTCAGAGTGTATCCAGACTTTCAGGATCTTTTCAGACTTTTCCAGAGTGTTTCCAGACTTTTCCAGGGTCTTTCCAGACTTTTCAGAGTGTATCCAGACTTTTTCAGGGTCTTTCCAGACTTTTCCAGAGTGTATCCAGACTTTTCCAGGGTCTTTCCGGACTTTTTCAAAGTGTATCCAGACATTTCCAGGGTCTTTCTAGACTTTTCCAGAGTATGTCCAGACTTTTTTCAGGGTCTCTCCAGACTTTTCCAGAGTGTGTCCAGACTTTCTTTACTTTTCCAGAGTATACCCAGACTTTTCCAGGATTTTTCCAGACTTTTCCAGAGTGTTTCCAGACTTTTCCAGGGTCTTTGCAGACTTTCCGGAGTATATCCAGACTTTTCCAGGGTTTTTCCAGGGTCTTTCCAGACTTTTCGAGAGTTTTTCCAGACTTCTCCAGACTTTTCCAGAGTATATCCAGACATTTCCAGGGTCTTTCCAGATTTTTCCAGAGTGTGTCCATACTTTTTTAGGGTCTTTCTTTACTTTTCCAGAGTATATCCAGACTTTTCCAGGATCTTTCCAGACTTTTCCAGAGTGTTTCCAGACTTTTCCAGGGTCTTTCCAGATTTTACAAACTTTTCCAGTCTTTCCATACTTCTCCAGGATTTTGCAGAGTATATCCAGACTTTTCCAGGGTCTTTCCAGACTTTTTCAGAGTGTAACCAGACTTTTCCAGGGTCTTTCCAGACTTTTCTAGAGTCTTTCCAGACTTTTCCAGAGTGTTTCGAGACTTTTCCAGGGTCTTTCCAGATTTTCTAGTGTGTATCCAGACTTTTACAGGGTCTTTCCAGACTTTTCCAGAGTGTATCCAGACTTTTCCAGGATCTTTATAGACTTTTTCAGAGTGTATCCAGATCCCATAATTTCAAAATTTCTTCTTTCTATTTATTTCTTTCTTCATCCAGTTGATCAAAAATAAATTCTAAGTCATCTAAGTTAGCGATTTCGCTAAATACTTACAGTTTTTTACCAAAAACAAATTTTAGATAAATTTTTAATAACTACTTTGAGGTTAGAATCTTTCGGTAACTATCAAACTGAAGTTTAATAAACATCCAGACCGCCGCGCCGGTAACGGTTAAACCGAAGTTTGTTGGTTAACTGCACCTATGAAATGTAAAAAAGTCGACATCCGTGGTTTAAACTAAGTTTTAACGTTTAACTTTGAGTTATAAAATTGCGCCAAAATAAACACAACATACGGCATTGTAATTATCGCGGCCTACGTCTGCTTGATGGCAGTGATTATTTTGATAAAATTTCCATTAATATTTCCCGTCATGTAGCACGTAATCGCCTGCTTTTATGCTGCAGTTTTCCTTATGTTAAGATCCCATCCGGGAAATTTTAAATTTAAAATAACAAGTGATATATTCTGACACCAAAGCTGCATGTAAAAATATAGAAAAATATGCTGGTAGCTTTTAAATTTGTCCAGGAAGGCATGAAAAATTACTATGACAAAAATTGTGATGAAATTAAAGGAGCTAGGTATTTTTTATTATAAAAGAACAAGCAGTTAATCTTGAGAAAGAAAACAAGACCTATGAAACCAATATAAAACATTTAATTTCAAAAAGGAAAATTTTTGTATTTTTTTCCGTTTTTTTTAAATTTTTGTCTAGGATCTCGATATTTTAAAATCTTTCATTAATGTCACGTAATTATATTAGGAATTGTTTGATTTCGTAATTGTATTGACAAGTTGATATCATGTTATAGTAACTTGCTCGGCTCGGTTTTGGACTTAAATTGTGGTTCTGGAAGTATTAACAATAGTTATCTTAAAAAAAACAATTTTCTAAATGCTTTTAATCAGTATTTTCGAGAACCTTTCCTACTGTCTTTTGCAAAACATATAATTTGTTTAAAGACCGAAGAGGTTTAGAAAAATCTTATATACCTTAGAACGTTGTCACTGTTAGAAGCACTCAACCTAACATTAAAATCTAGTATATTTCATATTAAGTAATAAATTTTATTCTGCCTATTTTTTTTTTAATTATGACTGTTGCTAATATTATCTCTTACGGAGACCGCGCAAAGCCCACCACATAAATGCTGCTTTATGGACGAAGCCGGTACCCATTACCATCATAAATAGTGTAAAACATTTCTCATAAACAATATGTGTTTGCGTCATCTCTGTGCATACTCCGTAGTAGTTTGGGAACTCTTCGGCTATCTCATTACTGCTTTTGACAGCGTTTATTGAGTAAAACCAAAGCTACTAAAGGGGCAGTCCACTTATTTTACAAGTTGGACTTATTTTGTAGAAGAAAATGAGCTAATTACTTAAATAAAATTTTGTTTTTTTCGAGACTTAACTAACCTTGATGACAAAGTTATGTATTGCCACTTTCTTATGGAGCATGGGCATCCGTTAAATTTTTTCAAATTTTATTATATTATAGGGAAGAACTAGACAATTTTTTTTTATCGTTGCCACTTCCTCTCCAATGGGTACAGCGTGAGTCAGAAAATAAGGTTAAATTTTAAATAATTACTATTTGCTACCTCACTCAATCCTTTTTTTAAAGAAAACTATGAAATGGAGAACAGTTTTCGGTATGTTATTTGGTAAAGCATAACTAACATTTTTTGTATTGTGTCTGTGAAATATTTTTTATGGTCCTCAAAACAATAAATAATTGTCAGTTTCATGTGTGTCTGAGCAGTGGTGTTCCTAGAAGATTTTTCTTGGAGATGGAAGGTTCTACCGACTCATACAAAAATATGACATTTTCTTCTACCTACTGGGATACTAATTAGGTATATTACTGCATAGTCATTTTTTATTAAAATAACGTTAGTAAAAGTGTGTTCCCCAAGAATTATTACATTATCCAATCTCAAAAATACTTTACCGCACCCTACTTCTAACGGAAAAAATGAGAACGGTGCATCTGAAAAAAGCTGTCAATGATGGAAAAGAGAATTGTGGTTGTATAGAATTTTTTTAAAGCAATACATATAAAAAATAAAAGAAGTGAGTTAGGAGTTAATTTTTACTTGTATTTCTATAGTAAGGATAGTCCAATTTTTTGATGAGCAGACTGACGTCATTTTTTTGAAAAATATGTAAAAATATGTCATGTCACTGATTAACTGTTACTTCAAATTGACAACAACAAATCATTTGATATGCGAACTACTGACAACAAACGTTTTCAGAGGGAAAAAAATCGGCTCATCCAAAAATTGAACTATATATGCGCTTAAATCTGAAGTTAAAAATACATTTTATCAAAAGCAAAATAGGTTATTTTTTTCTGTATTTATTATATACAACCTTTAACGCAACTCACTATCACATTTTAAAAACGTATCACCGTTCTCAACTAAAATCGAGTTAAATTCTACCTCTTCAATTACCTTTAGCTTACTGTTTTCGCCATTTTTGTTATTAATTGAGAAGGTGTTGGTAAATAGATACTACTTTCCAACTAAGATACCTTATTTCAGAAATTAACATTAAGCCATACAGAAAAGTAAAAGACTATTGTATATTATATATAGCTCGCAATCTCCATTATGAGTTGAGTTATAGAAAAACTAATTTTATCTAAGAACGTTCTTAGGTGAGTTTTTACTTAAATGTAAAGAATAAGCCCGCTTAAGATTTTAAATCCCTCAAAAAGGTTTTGAGAAGGTTGCGTGGGGGGCATTGATAGGTGCTGCCATTTTGGATTATAAAGATCTAGGTTAATGGGCAGGCTACTCGCATTTCTACCATCAGATGTGCGTGATTAGTTCTCCTTGTTTTTTTTGGTGTGCCCTTTTCTGTTGAGACAGTATGCTCTTGTGGAGAGGCAAAAAACTAATAGACCAAATTAGGAGACATATATAGGACACATTGGAACTCGGCTGATTCCTCTAAAAGTGTTTAATTTTTTATATTATGCAAAATATCTGATCTATCTTTAGTCATAGAGACGTTTTTATTTATTTTATTTACTACCTTGTCACTTTATCTCACTAGGAAGTTTTACATATTTTACTTCCCCGTACCGAACACAACAAAGAATAGTCGTTTTTTCTCAAATAGTTATTTATTATTATTGAAAGTATTTAAAAAACAACAAAGTGAATCTCGTGTCCGCAAATAAAAATTGAAGTAACACTCGTGGCATATCGAACAAAGCGTTTTTGTTTCTCACTTCATTACGACCAGGCCTCCAATGTCTAATGGAGGACCCAGACACCTACAGACCTGTTTCATCCTTATTAGGAATCATCAGGGAGTCATAGGATTGGAGGAACAAAAATTTTGTCATCCGCGGAGACGTAGTACCTGTGTGTGCCACCTGTCGAATAAACTGAGAAACAAAAACATCAAAATTGAAAAGCGTGAAAGTATTGTTACAGTTTGTTAAATAGTGAAGGATAATTCTGAACCAGTATTGTTATTGCCACTGCAATACTGCATTTTTCCATGTCTCACTGCAGGTGTGATTGGTAGGAATATTCCCTGATATTATGCGGCTGGCAACTCGCATTTTTTCGATAGAGACTCGCTTATGTATCCTTTGATCACTGTAGAAGAATTCCGGCCTTCGTGTTGCTTGAGTGTAAGTAAATCTCCACCTGCATTCACTAATACGGTGGCCGAAGTTCTTCGAAATGCATGACCAGTATAGCTCTCCTTGATCTTCAGTTTCAAAAATTCTGCTATTTTACTAGGTGTTTTTGCCATGGTATTTTTCCCTGTGGATGGATTTCATCCCTTGTGAAAGTAGAGGCTTTCTTTGAATGAAAACCATAAGATTGGCGCTTCAAAAAGGCAATAAGCTTGGGGTATTTTATGTCAACCTTTTCCTTCAAGTTATTTTCACCCATCCATTTCTGAAACAGGCCATATTCCTATTCATACCTTTCTCGTGATTTTTGGAGTAGCAAATCTAGAACGATAAGCTTTGCTTTTTCTTTCATGTTTTGGTTTTTTTTAGAAAATTCCATTTTTTAGAGATCGACGAACTAACACAGACGAATAAACAATGCTTTTCTGTTTCAAATAATAACAATTAGCTTCCTAGCAACAAGCCACTGGCTTTTATTTTTTCACTTAATGTATACATGGTGTTTTTTAACTGTTGTCAAACAAAAAAACTTTATCCTTGCCAAATAGCGGGAATTGAAAAAATTGGCCGGAAGTATTATTTTATTAGTGAATCTATTATTAGGTAGTAGATAAAATCAGATACATGCTTTTGGAGTAAAGTGCATTTCTTCTTTTGGTATGTAAATAAATATTCTTGATTTGATTTTTATTAACCTATTATTATATTGACGCACCTTTCTACATACATTTGCTAATTGGAAGCTGCAACGATTCTCTAACTAATTAAGAACATTTTTCTAATAAAAAGTAAGTTAATGACTATGACTCTCATCAATTGCAAAATATAGTTAAGTGATTCCCTCTTGTCGACACTTTTAATTAAAAATTAATTAAGGACTTTGAGGCTGAAGCTTTTAGCTGAGTTGGGTACAAGTATAGCTTCTCGAAAGCAACCTAGAGTTAAATTTTATAAAGTCATCAGAGCAAAAAATAGTGAAGCGCATTTAACAATTTCAATCAGTATAAAGAGAATCCTTCATCAAAAAAAGTAATTTGCGCAGCTGCTTTTAACTTTCTCTTCAGGCTTAGGGGCAAAAATGACTAACTCACATAAAAATTTTTACTGTTTTAGGCTAAATAAACGATAATAGACACTTAATGTAAATAGTTCAACGCATCGGTATTGGTATACCTAACGCGTTCAAAACAAAGTCAAAACACACTATATTTTTCATTTGTTTACGACATGTTTCGATCGAGGCCTGCTTTTATGGCGGATGCGATGGGAGAACAGCTGACTTCACTCGTTGCGTATGGAGGGATGTACGTACTGTTACGGACCTACCAACGTACGCAACGATTGCAATCAGCTGTTCAGGCCCCGCGTCCACCATAACAGCGAGTGTCGTTCAAAACAGGGTACAGACAAGTGAGAAATTTAGCCTCTTTTGGCTTTGCGTTGAACGCGTTAGGTCAGTAACGTCTCCATACAGGCCAATCAACTCCTACCGTTTTGGTGTCCTTTTCTCGACCTTGTGGAGGTGGATTAAAGGACACTAAATCGGTAGGAGTTGATTGACCTATGTGGAAATATTTACAAGTGTCTAATAACTTCGTTAATAATCGCGTAACAAATACGCCTAAACCTAAACATTGGTATGGTGTCCCCGGAGACGCATTCTAGCTAAGGCAGTCACGTTCTTTTTGGCGATACTTTCTTAAATGAAGTACGCCTTTTACTTATAAATTATCAGGTCAGTCAAGTCGCACCCCCCATTCTCCCAAAGATATTCGAATTTTGATATGCTTATAATTTCGAACCAATTTCGAAATATTTTTGAACCACTTTTAAAAATTTTGAATCGCACTCCTTCCTGTTTTTTTTTATATTCAAAAAAATCAGGTCCGGCTTTTACACATGCCCATAGATACAGGGTGATTTATTATATTTGGACACCCCGGTTATAGCCGTTATTATTAGAGATAGAAAAAATGTTTTAAGGTGAGATTTAATTAATTTTGTCCAAATTTTTTGAAAACTTTGACAGATGCTGTCATATATCATTCTATATGTCCAATTTTGATATCAATTTTCTTATTTTTAATTGAACACCCTGCATTTTTTTATTTTGTTAAGTTTTGTTTTTCTTTGTTATTTCAAAAATATATCAATTGTCTAGGTGCGGTAAACAGTTTTCGAGATATTAAATGTTTTTGGTGGATTTTTGCACTCCCGTGGTCGTTGTTGTTGTCGTTCATATTTAAAAATAGAGTAGTCCCAATTTAGTCTAGTTATTTATACATTTGAAATAAAAATGACATTTGACATTTTCTGGAAAAATATGTATAAAGTCCTTAAAAAACCCAACAACTATTTGTTTTAATTTTTTTTCTATCTTTAATATTAATGGCACTACCGGGAGTGCCAAAATCCACCAAAAATATGCAATATCTCGAAAACTGTTTACCGCACCTAGGCAATTGATATATTTTTGAAATATGAAAGGGAAATGAATCTTGACAAAATAAAAAAATACAGGGTGTTCAATTTAAAATAAGAAAGTTAATGTCAAAATCTGACATGTGGAAGGACATTTGACAGCTTTTTCCAAAGTTTTCAAAAAATTTAGACGAAACTATTAAAACCTTACATTAAAACATTTTTTCTATCTCTAATATTAACGGCTGTAACCGGGTTGTCTAAATATAATGAATCACCAATAAATGTCCAACAAAGATGGAAATACTTTTTCTTACGTGATTTCTAGTATATTTCTACGCTTTCAAACTGACTGGATTTTAATTGGCTAAACCCCCCATTTTAAATAAAAAGTTGTACAAAATTTATTCGAAATTAGTTCAGAATTATAAGCATATCAAAAATCGAAATTTTTTTGAGGGGGGTGTGGCTTGACGTCAACCTGCACCCCCACCATATTTTTTTTTAAACAGTGTTACTAATAGAAATTTGTTCTTAATTTTGGGATAGTTTCTCTCCATTTTTCTCTACGGTTTAAAAGAGAGGGGTGTAGTTTGACATCCGGCTGCACCCCCCATTTTGAATATAGGGAAAAACAGGAAGGGGTGTGGTTCAAAATTTTTAAAAGTTGTTTAAAATTAGTTCGAAATTGCGGTTCAACATTATAAGCATACCAAAATTCGAATATCTTTCGGGGGGGGGGGGTGGCTTGACTGACCTAAGTTATCATAAATAATTAATTAATTAACATAAATAATTTCTTGCATTTTCGTGGTGTGCATTGCACCAATAACCTTACAATTTTATAAACAAAATTTACGACAAATAATAAGAAAAAACATTATTTTGATATGCAATAGACGTCGGTCTGTGACCTATCTTTGATTGAGCGCGCGAAAACATATGCCACTGTTACTTCCCCTGTTTCCAGCAAATGCCACTACATAAGTGTTTTTTTGGCGTAGAACGCGGTGCTTGCGTGATTTCGAAATGTGACGTTACCGGTTCAACCACAACGTCATCAATTCTGGCTATCGCCAAAATTAACTTCCCAGTGACAGTTTACAAAACCTAACCTAACTTATTGATGTAAAATATTCGTTAGCGTTTTATTTTTTTTTTCTATCCCCGGTTTATAAATCCGGGGTTATTTATGTATTTTGATGTATAAACCCACCATTAAATAACTTATCTTACGAAAGGTGCCTGAAAGTGTCCGAATCTACCTCTATGAGGAATTCTCCCAATTGACTTTGGCACATTACCGAATCAGACTCCATAATTTTTTTATTAAAAAAAATAGACGGCGCTCCATAACTCCCGCCATATTGGAATCGTTATTGAAGCGCTTTTGAAACAGTCCGAGAAGCGGTTTTGAAATCATGGAAATATTTTAAACCGTAACGTTACCAGTTTAGTGCCAAAATTACATTTCTTCCATGATTTCAAAATTATTTCGAAATCTTCCCACGCCAAAAATCGACTATAACTTTTGAAAATAAAATCTATATGTTTGTGGCGGATTCATAATGTCAAAACTACTTTTTTAGTGGCGAAAAACCCAAAAAAAGTAGTTTTGATATAACTTTTGAAGCTTTCTAACGCCGGTTTCCAACCAATTATTAAACTATAGTTTAAAGATCGCGAATATTCGGTCCCTTCCCTGTCCTCTTCTATAAAGCTCAGACCCCCGTCACACTTAATGTCGTGACGCTAATGTTGCTATCTTTTTTTTATGACAAGTCCCCTAAACCTTTTCAAAATTTTAGAGATGCGGTACCTATTGGAGGAACTGCACTTTTAAAAGTAACAAAACACCAACATTGTGGCTTAGTCACCTTTGCCTCTGAGTCCCTCATTTCGCACACAGTTTTGGTTTCCAAGTTAAATTACTTTTTAATTGACTGCTCACAAAAAACTTCGTTTGAGAAATGGTGCATTTTTAAACTCCTGATTTTTTCACCGCTCCGAAGTTGTTTTTACTTTATAGCGCTGGAAAAATAACTTTTTGCTGATTTATTACTATACACCTTTATCAAAAAGTTGATTTTAGTAGCTGTCCGAGAATAATGGGTTTTTTAGTTCACCTTCAGAAATTTTTTTTTTTCATCTTTTTTTTAGCCAAATTTAAAGAAAAATAGCGGCAAATGGTAATGTAAAAAAAACTAGTTATTCTGACACAAAAATTAGCCATTTTATTAAGTATTTTTCGCGTATTCACAAAAATATCATTTTGAAAATAAGACGAAACATTGGAATCGTCCTTGAAGCGCTTTTGAAACAGTCCGAGGAGCGGTTTTGAAATCTTTTGAAATGTGTTTAGCCGTGACGTCGCCAGTTCAGTGCCAAAATGACATTTCTAGGTCAGGTTGCCCTCTAGCCAGTACAAGTTTAAACATATAATTAAATAAGAAAATTGCAACTCTAAAACGATTTTGTTTAAAATTAGAAAAGCTATCTGCGCATTCCGCGGACTTTTTGTTTAAACATTCACTCTCAATACCATGAATTATATATCTTTTAAGAAGTTTGTTGGAAAGAACCTTTTCTTCTGAATATTTATGATAATTTACTAAAAAATATTTCCGAAAACATAATAAATTGTAAATTTGACGACAAAACTTGGTCATTTTGTATTTTATCTGTAAGGTTCGGTGGCTTAGGTATACGTGTTTCTTCCCTAAGCGTTTCTGCTTTTATCGTATCCAATAAAAATGTTAGCTATCCTTTTTAGACGCCATTCTTCCAAATTTCACTAACATTTTCTCTGACAGCTCTTTTATCGAAGCAAAATATTTTTGATCTAATTTATGCGATAACAATTATTCCCCTGATGATTTTTCAAAACAAAAATTTACATGAAGAATTATGCAGCTTTTTTATTGAAAATTATTTGTCAGATTCAGTCGATAAAGTCGAAAAAGCACGCTTTCTAGCTTAAAAAAAAAAGTGGAGCATGGCTTAATGCACTACCGTCAGCATCTTTAGGTACCCATCTAGATTATTCCACTTTCAGAATCTCTATAGCTCTTCGTACTGGACAACCTGTGTGCGTGGCCCATACCTACTCCTGCGGCAAATCTGTTTTACCTAAGGGGCTTCACGACCTTTTCTGTGGCAAAAGCTTAGGTAGATGGTCACGTCACAGTTGTCTCTCAATGATTTTCTTTTTGAGTAGAAACTTTTGGTACTTGGGGTGAAGAAGCTAAATTATTTTTCAAAGACTTAGGTGCCAAAATCTAGTCTGCTTGCCATGAACCCAGAGTCGCATCGTTTTTGATGCAGAGGATTAGTACAGCCATCCAAAGGGGCAACGCAGCTTCTCTGTTAGATACTTTACCCGAAATGCAGCAATTTGATGAAGTTTTCCTTCTCTAATTTTTTAGTTGATTAACTTTTTAATATTCATATTTATTATTTTACAAGAAATAGTATTACATGAAAAAATTTTAAATAAAGAAATAACAAATGTCACAAATTAAAATGTTGTTGAACGTGATAGACAATGTTGAACTTGAGAGTAAACTAAAATTTTAAACTTTCATTTTTAACTTTTCCACAACGTTTTGAATGCTTATGAATCTGCAATTATGATCAGTTGAATACTAACAAAAACTAAGACTACCCAATCTTAAGTATATATACTAGCATGTGTTCAGTGAACCATAAAACCACCTTAAGTTTGTTTAACAAAAACCAAACCACAACGCCACATTGCCATAACGCCACAACATCAAGAACTGCATCTATCATATCCCATGCGAGTGAAGGGATATCTACGCAAACGCAAAACTCGAAAGTATCAAATTTAGTCTTAAAAAAGGAAAGTTGTCACCTCCTTTTTCTCGATGCGCTACTCACCAAAAAAAAATTCAAGCATAATCACTTTCATATATCGCAAACCAACTCATACTACATAATACCTAAACTTCAAATCACACCACTCCACATCAACCAAACGGGGTATTGAAGAATTGCTCATAGATCGATCAACCTACATCTGCAATTCAGAAGAAGCTTTAAATAAAAAAAAAGTCAGAATTCGATCCGATTGGCGAAGGAAAAGTTTCTCAAATTACATGATCAATAAAACTCTTCCGACCACACGAACACAAAGGACGACAGACGTAAATACTGAAAGAAAGGAGACACTTACATTTCCATAAATTAAAGAAATCTCAAAAAAATAAGAAGAATAGGCAACCAACACCATCTTCGGACTATATTCAAAACGACCGCAACAATAAGAAGTTAAAATAAAGAAAAAGTTAAAAAACCTCCAAATCAGTTACTCCAACCGAAAAGAAACTAGAAAACAAAACATCAAAAGATCTTGGGTGGAAATAACGAAAATTCAAACTTGGATGAGCATCCCACAAGGAACACACAAAAGATCAAAGCGAAAAGAGAAATGATTAAACGATGTTTTGCCCTGGGTAACCAGCGTGGGCTCATCAGTAGTTTCACTGGTCACCCTCCACTATACATCATTAAACACCATCATACACTTTGATTTCCAACCTTGAACCACTCACAAATAGGCATCGTTCCGCACTGGTACTTACTTATCCAAGTTACCTGATACGAATTCATCCTGGCGTGTTAATATTTCCAGTAGGATTATGCTCCTAAGGCAATTAAAACAAAGAAGAAGTTAAAAAACCTCCAAATCAGTTACTCCAACCGAAAAGAAACTAAAAAACAAAAGAACAAAAGATCAAAAGATCTTTTGTTTTTTAGTTCAAAGTGTATGATGGTGTTTAATGATGTATAGTGGAGGGTGACCAGTGAAACTACTGATGAGCCCACGCTGGTTACCCAGGGCGAAACATCGTTTTATCATTTCTCTTTTCGCTTTGATCTTTTGTGTGTTCCTTGTGGGATGCTCATTCAAGTTTGAATTTTCGTTATTTCCACCCAAGATCTTTTGATCTTTTGCTTAATAAGAAGTTAATTAACAAAAACTAAACTACAATGCCACAAAACTACCACACAATTGGACTATATAATAGGTTACTCTCAGAAATTAAAGTGGGCGAAAATATAAGGTTACCATAGAAACCATGTGTTATCCACAGCCGCCCTTGATCTATAGGGTGTGGTGGATGTTCTATTCTCCTTATATATTGTAAGTTCTTGCTGTTTTTTTTATATTTAAATAAAAGATGTTGTTTACAACTTGCGGTTAAACTATGCTTTTTTTAGTGGCGTTTTTAGACCACTTGCTGCGCTTGTTATTTAAGCGACCGAACGCTTGTAAAAAAAACACTATTTAGGCGCTAGTTGTAAAAACTAGTATTTCTTAATTCATTTTATTTATGTTCACAAAATGATATTTTCTTTAGCTACGAAAAAAATCTTTTCGCATGCATATGCGTACGAGAAGTTGCACGCTGTGCGGGAAAAAAAAATTCCGCACGCATTTTTTTAAAGAATATTTCAAATAAAATTTGAATAACTATTTTACGCAAGTAGGAAAAATTTTGCACCTAACACGTGCGAAAAGTGTGTTTTCCGCCCTTGACGGCTTACCCGAAATCTGCTCCGCGTCATTCGTGAAACTAGCGTCGCGCGCGGAAAAGTATAACTTCCCGCACTTGTTAGGTAAACACCACATTCTTGAACGCATTTTAGTTCAACAATTTTCTGCATTGAGTGCCAAGTTCTTTCCCCCATGCCGTACCAGAAACCTAAGGTAATTAATGAGTGATAAATTGTCGCTTATTTTTCAGAAAGTCATAGTTAGCAATGTACTGCAATTTAACCTTAAATAATAGCACGCTAAATTAACAAAATCATTTGTTTTGTGTAACTTTTTTAATTTCTGATGAAGCAATTTTTAATCATCATATAAAAACGAGGTTATAAGTTCGTCGTCTTTTTTTAAGGTTTGATTCAACACAATTTTCAAATGGCTTCACCGATTTTTATGATGACATCCGAAGTGGTGCAATTTTATTAAAAAACATACTTGCCCCACGATTTTCACGACGGAATTGCAAAAATCAAAACTCAACCCAAACTAACTCGACTCCTAATTTAAACTACTCAACTTTCACAACAAAACTGAAAAAAATTTATTAATTCCGGATTTGATTTGTCCCCTTCTGAATACATTTTACGAATTTTTTTGTTGGGTTATAGGGGCAGGTTTAATAAGGACGCCAATATTCTTTCAGCGACGTTTCGGCGCGAGATTGTGCCTTTTTCAAGCCCTGGAAAAAGTAATTTTATTTAGAAATAATATAAGTGAACAAACCAGATACATTATGTTTCTTTTCTAAAAAAAATACCTAACCTATGTGAACTTATTTATTTTTTGTACTTACTTAAGGGCTAGGTGACTTTGAGCAAAATAATTCAAAAAAAATTCCTTAAATTTATTAATGCCTTAAGTGCTTAATCCACCACTTTTACGACCACAATAGACACTTAAAGTTAATCTTCGTGTTTATCGGTATTCGTATCCTTATCTCTATCGAGTTCACCTATCGAGCAAGTGTACTTTTAAACTAATGGCGAATGCGTGACAGCTCCATCTAATAAAATGCGTCAAAACATCGTTTCCTATGCAGGACGGTCGTAACGGGACGACTACCTTATCGTTCCTAATGAGGTTTACGTGCATTTAATCAGCTGGATCTGTCACGCATTCGCCATGATTTTAAAAGTGCATCTGCTTGATTGGTCGACTCTATAGAAATAAGGAACGAATGCTGATAAAACTGAAAATTAACTTAAACGGTGGGATTTACTAAAAGGGTTTAGTCTATTTTAGAACGGTCCTAAGTTTAAGTGGAATTTTTGGTTTTAAGCATTTTAAACCCACCCTCCTTGAATTTTAGACAAAGTTTGATTTATAAAAAGAATATGAATAAATTTGTTTATTGAATAATTATCTTAACACAATCTTTTGTTGGATTTAAGCAGAAAGTTTCAATTTAGAAGAAAAGAAAATTAAAAAATTTAAACCCACGCGGGTTTTAAATAGTAAACACTCTGCAGAACAAATTAAAATTGGGGTTATATGTCATTCTAATTAAAACTTACCCTTGTTCATTAATTTTTCCAACTAATAATTGATGTCACACTACGATTTAGATGGGTAATAATAAAATAAGGAGTAGATTAATTTTGTATTTATTTAAGAGGTGTTTTTATTTATGAAATATATTACAAAACTGAAATACAAGTTTTGTCTACATTTTTCTTACTGTCGAAATGTCAGTTTCCAAATAATAGCTGCGTTGAAATCACAAACAGCGAGTTCGGATTGCTTAACTCTGCTTGTACCTTGCCTTGCACCAACCTCTACTGATGAAAGCTCTACTTTAGTAAGGAAAGTTTTCTTGAGTGCGCTTTTAGATAACCTCAATGTTTTACTTTTAGTTTGAAAATAAATTAATATAGTTGTTTTGGGTTTTTTTGTTTGGTATATTTTTCGTGCATAATCAGTGACCTTCACTTATGTTTGTTTTGCCTAGTAGATATATTTTTTGTGCTGAAAATGGGTTCAAAATATGGAGTTTTTCTGGACAAAATTGGAGGTGTTTTATAGGTCAATGAACAACTTGGGATATTAAATAAGGTAAATTGGTCCTTGTAAAAACGGGTACTTAGAGACATTATAAACCAACTTATTACCAATTGCTACAAAACAATCCTTTCTGGGGGCTATAAATTTAAACCACCCCCAGAGGTGGTCTAAAAAATCACCAACTTTCTAACCTCAAACACAGATAATGAAGCTACTATGTGCCAAATTTTTAGCGTATTCACCATTTGTCATTTTGAAACCTGTAAAAAAAAATTTAGTTTTAGGGCATTTTCTTTTAGAATAGGGTACATTTTGAGAAAAAAGCAGTTTTTCAGTGGTATTTTGCAATAACAATAAAAAATAATCAATAACTTTGTGTAGTTTCTTTATGGGTAAGTGTTTTTTGAAAATTGGTTTTAAAATTTAGTACCCCCCACAAGTGTAAATATTTAGCCCTGTGGGGGGTACTATTTTAGATCTTAGTAAATCTCACTGTAAGGGTCTAATAAAAAAACCTATTAACGTTATATACTAAAAAAAAGCCGAATATAGGTGCATTAGTAAAGCCTTTTAACACTCAAAATTACAAAATTAAAAAAAAAACTTTAACGGAATTAAAAAATATTTTTTTTATGGTAGGCACCTTTTAAATAAGAGCAGGGTAATTCACCATTTTTTTAACCCCCCCCCCCATACCACTCTTATTATTGAAGATGGAAAAAATTTTTAAAGAATATTTTTCTATTAACTCAAGACTTTCTCGTACACTTTTTCTTAGACGTAAAACGTTAAAATAATTTAGAGCTATAAATTTTGTTAGGGTTTTCAATAAAAACAAATGTACAGAGTGATCGGTTATAAGTGTTCCCTGGTATAACTTTTTTTCTAACAGCCGCAGAAGAACCAAACAAAAACTGGGTGAAAGGGTATTTTATAAAGACCTGAAAATCATTAATACAAATTTCAAATAGTATACAGGGTGTGCCAAACAGTTTTTTTCTTATAGAACGCTCTATATATTTTGACATTTTAGAATTCTCCAGAAAATTAACTTTTTAAAAATATTATATAGTATAGGTCGGCATGTAATCGTTTTCGAGATAATTCAGTTTAGTTTGAATTAGATATTAATTTATTCGTATTATTTTATTATAATTAAACCAAAGTAGGCCATAGAGAATAATATGCATAATCCATATAATTATGAGCTCTATATAAAGGCCCAGGATATGCGAAAAACGTTGCAGCAATGGTCAAAATCGAAATACCCATAACAAAATCCGGGAGAGTGGCTGACCGCAATAAGCGTCATTGTTTTAACTTCATTTAAAATGATCTAAATAAACAGAAAAGATTTGTGGCGTAAAGGACAAAGGATGAGGAAATAAATTGGAAAAAAGTTTTTCCTCGACCAGGATTTGAACCCGGGACCTCTAGAATACCAGTTTAATGCTCTACCAACTGAGCTACCCAGGAACTGGGGTTTTAACTGGCTATTCGGAAATCCTTTCGTCCGATTCATTTGTGAGTAGTGGGGAGATCTTTGAAGCCTACTGCGGCTTTAAAAACCTAGACATGTTATAAAGACAAGGAGGTACACATTCACGATTATTAGCTGTACGAAATTTCTATTTATCTATCAACCAACGATACACGACATATAGCGTTTTATTGCAGGTGTCAGATGGCGAATTTCCAACTAGTAATTTGAGCCAAACATATTTACAAAATGAAGGGAAAATTTGGCGCCCAAATAAATGTACAGAAAATATTTGTGCCGTAGAGGGCAATGGGTGAGGCAATAAATCGGAAAAAAGTTTTTCCTTGACCAGGATTTGAACCCGGAACCTCTAGAATACCAGTCTAATGCTCTACCAACTGAGCTACCGAGGAACTGGGGTTTTAACTGGCTATTCGGCAATCCTTTCGTCCGATTCATTTGTTAGTAGTGGGGAGATCTTTGACGCCTACTGCGGCTTTAAAAACGTAGACATTATTGGAAACCAACTCGTTTTTCGTTGAATATTTGTACCAGAGCTTTATTTTCGATTACTAGTCTAACAATTAATTAATTTAACAAAAGAAAACATAGTTTTTCAATAAAACGCTATATGTCGTGTATCATTGGTTGATAGATAAATAGAAATTTCGTACGGCTTATAATCGTGAATATGTACCTCCTTGTCTTTATAACATATCTAGGTTTTTAAAGCCACAGTAGGCTTCAAAGATCTCCCCACTACTGACAAATGAATCAGACGAAAGGATTTACGAATAGCCAGTCAAAACCCCAGTTCCTGGGTAGCTCAGTTGGTAGAACATTAGACTAGTATTCTAGAGATCCCGGGTTCAAATCCTGATCGAGAAAATTTTTTTCCGATTTATTCCTTGACCCTTTGCCCTCTACGCCATAAATATATTCGGTAAATTGATTAGGGTGTTAAATTTCCCTTCATTTAACTATAACTCAAAATTTTGGAGAAGTGTCAACAAGGATTTCGAATTCCGCGCACGAAGACAGACGCATGCGTAAAAGAGTCACCTTTTTCACCATTTTTCTCGACAAACTTGATTTCTCAGGGGGTGGCCGCAACGCTTTTTAACATAGGGAAATACACGGGCAGGGCCTTTATATTTATATAACTAGAGCTTATTTAACTTTCCAAAAAAAAATGGCTGTGAAAAACAAAAATAGCGGCATTTTGACAGAAGGGCGTCATAAATTACTAAATTCAAATTGAAATATCTGGAAGACCGTTGCATGCAGACCCATACTATATCACATTTTTAAAAAGTTAATTTTCTGGAGAATTCAACAGTGTCAAAATTTAAGGTGCTCTATAAGAAAATAATAACTTTTTGGCACAGCCTATATACTATTTGAACCGCATAATTTAATAAATCATTTAAACGTCCCTATAAAATACACTTTCACCCAGTTTTTGTTTGGTTCCTCTGCGGCTATTACAAAAAAGTTATCTCAGAGAATACCTATAACCTATCACCCTGTACACAGAATAAGATATGAGTTAACAGAAAGAAAATTGTGCGTAAGTTTTTAAAATTGTAAAAAAATAGAATCGCACGATTAAAGGTCATAACAAATCTAGTATACCCCGTAAAAAATTTGATATGAAAAATTTCCCAGTTAGTATCTCTAAAATAAACAAGTTCGCTCTACGCTGTGATGCATTAAACAAGTATAAATATAGGTTGTATAATATGGCCGCAAAATTTAATTTCCCCGCGTCAGAACTAAACCGACAAAATCAAAATCAAACGTTTTCCATAAAATAATGCCTGCTGCATAAAACGTGATTTAGTATTAAATAGGAGGTAAAACATTATTTTTGTTTGGATTGGTGTGATTAATTACACTATGTAACACGATTTTGGTACCCGAAAAACTAATTGCTATTATAGTTTTTTTATTGGTTATGGCATATGGGCAGTGGATGTCTTTTGTTTCTATTACGTCTTGTTTTTGAGGTCTCCACTAGCTAGTTACCCGCGACTTTGTTCACGTGTTTAAAATTGTAACTTTACCCCTCTGACTTGCGCCCCTTTTCCATCAGATTCTGTGCCTCAAACCCTTCGATCCAGTCGAATAACCGATTTGCGTGCTGTTTTCCCGGTTTTGACTTTTGTTATAGCTTTTTGTTCCTGTTAACCGATTTTGAAAAAATAAAGTCTAGGTCCTCTTTAGGAATCCAAAAAATCCAGCACTGAAATAAGTCCATTAGGATGGGTAATAAAACGGTTATTTTAGAACGGTCCTAAGTTTAAGTGAAATTTTTGGGTTTAAGCATTTTAAACCAACCCTGCTTGACTTTTGGACATAGTTTGATTTATAAGAAGAATTTTAATAAATTTGTTTAAGAAGAAAGTTCCAATTTAGAAGAAAACAAAATAAAACATTTAAACCCACGCGAGGTTTAAATAGTAAACACTCTTTAGAACAAATTAAAATTGAGGTTATATATATTAAAATTACTCTTGTTAATTAATTTTTTCAATTAATATTTGATATCGCACAACAATTTAGATGGGTGATAATAAAATAAGGAGTAGATTCATTTTGTATTTATTTAAAAGTGGTTTTGTTTACATTTCTGTCACTGTCGAAAGGTCAGTTTCAAAATATTAGCTGCGTTCAAATCACTAACAGCGAGTTCGGATCTCTTACCTCTCCTTGTACCTTGGCTTGCACCAACCTTTACTGATGAAAGCTACAGCTTTGAAATCAGTGGGCTTTCTGTAAGGAAAGTTTTCTTGACTGAGCTCTTAGATAACCTCAATGTTTCAGTTTCAGAAAAATAGCAGTTTTTCAGTGATATTTTGCAATAACAATACCAAACAATCAATAATTTTGTGTCTTTTCTGTATGAGTAACTGTTTTTTGAAAATTGGTTTTAAAAGTTAGTACCCCCCACAGGTGTAAATATTTAGAGCTGTGGGAGTAGTATTTTAGATCTTAGTAAATCCCACTGTAAAAATTTAAATTCTCCATTTCCATTTTTCTTTTTTCCCTTGAAATTTTGGAGCTGTTAGTGTCGAACAACGGATATGAAAAGGTTTGAGGAACGGTTTCAAGGTAGTTTGGACGCATCTATGTTACGAGATTACGCAAGAAGATGCTTTTTAACCAAAGAAATTAAAATAACAGGCTAAATTAAAAGGAGTACTCCATATATTGAAGGCAAATTTTCCAAGTCATTAACCAAATCTAAGGAAATTGCCGAGGAACAGTTATCGCAACATTTCGGACGACTTTTCGTCACTTTTTTTACCTAACGCACACTTCTTATGCATTTTTGTAAGTCTTAAAACCAAAATATAACAATAACAATTGCAAAAAACACAAAAAACTAACAAAAACCCGACGGATCGGTCGGATCTAAGATGGCAAAATGTGCCTCGACAGATCAATAACCTTTTTGCACTGGTCGTCAGATTTTATGGAGTAAATATCCTAATCCTGATTTCAATAATTGTTTCTAGAATAGAAAACAAAACATTATAATAAAAAAACTTCTTTATGCATTTTAAGCTGAAGTTTTTCGGCACTTTATCTACGTTATTAGTATAATGTATTGTATTTACGCTATCTATTGCAATATTACGTAATTATACGAAATGAAATAAGGGATAATTATCGAAACTCGGCTACCGCGGTCTAAATTTCTGGAATTTCAGCCTAGATGTGTGATTTATCTGATGTTTTTTATGCGGTTTCTAGTTTATTTTAATTTCTTTGTTTCTAACACAAAAGAAAAAGATAAACATTTTTTTTGTATACAATATAAAGTTTTTACCATATTTTCTATATTTTGTTGTTTGCAAATGTATAAATAAGAAGTTTAGATGGCAGTTTTATTATTAGCAAATAATTATTATGTAAAGGATTTACAGCAAACAAAAATCCATAATTCTAAGGTAAAATCTTCGAGACACAAGTCATAAAAAAACATACTATGCAACAAGAAAAACTACTGCATACTAATTATGAATTATAAATAATAGTGTTAAAATGCGAGAGGTAAATAATAGATTTATGATACAAATAAAAATTTAAAATTAAGTAAATAGAATATACAGCTACATCTAAAAGCAAATAAATAAAACGACATTTTGTGAAGCTTGTTCTGGAATTTTCGTTTTTCCTTTTTTCCTCACGATCTATGATTTACATGTTTGATGATTTAAATCTCATTTATAATGTATTTCAGCAGGCTTTGATAATTTGAACGGTTTGATTTTTTTTATTTTCTAAATCTAAATTACTTAAACAAACAGAACAAAATGCCATGAGTTCTTAAAAGAAAGCACATTCTAAGAGAGTTAATAGCCCAATTTAAGTAATTTTAAAATGCATGCGTGCTTTCTACACATTATTATGAATTTCCTCTGAAAACGATAAATTTTGTAAAATTGGTTTCTAACTATTTTATAGAATTTTCGTACTTTGACGATTTTTTTCGTGATTTTATATGAAACTAAAAACCAAGGGTAGCCGTGTGTTTTGCTACTACTCAAGTAAACAATCAAGTTGGCAGGCATTCACTATTCCTAAAAAAAAATCAATCAAGAATACCATGAAATTTATTTTAGATCTCTCGATAGGTATATCCACAGGGAAAGTAATAGTGAGAGTGACCGATACTGTGTTATACTTGGGGAACATTGTTTGTCGGCTACAGGAATGCAGACGGTGGATACAGGAAGGAACTACTTGTACTGCCAGACGCATATAAATACATATTCTTTTGGTTAATTTTTTACAGATACTTACTGATTCACTAATAAAAAGATATGAAAAAACTTAACAGGCACAGGTTTTCCATACTTTTTAGTATTAAAAAAGTAATACATTCGCTAAAGGTTTTAGCTCTATACAAACCGTAACCAACTTTTTACTGTTCCATGCAGCTAAAAAACTTTCTTTTGCTTACAAAAAGTTTTTTGGACCCTTTAAAAATCTATAATAGGAGGAGGGTGTTATAACTATGTCGAGGAATATTATCAAATATTAAAGATAACAATATTTTATTTTCTTTTGTTAATTGGGAAAAAATCTCAGTATAAAAGTTTTAACCTATATCTCTTTTTTTTTTGTTGTATTTTAACCTATTACCTTCTTGCTTAATTCTGTCAATCATCACAATATTTTCTCCAGGGATTTGGTTCGCAAAACTCTGAACCCCAATTTTTGGCACTCTTCAAATAGTCCCATGCTCTCTAGCTTTAATGGTAATGATCCAGCCAACATCACCTCTACGGAAAGCCAATTATCGGAAACCAGATGGCCGCCCATGAAGCCGATACGTTTGATGGGCGTATGGCGGGACGTTTGTTATTTTAAGAGATTTAAATTATTTTTAACAGTTTCTAGATCTGTTATAAAACAAAACAGAATTAAATGTTAACGATTTTTATATTTCAATAATATTTCAAGTTAAATTAAAAGCATACTTACTTTTTAAAGAGTTCACAAAAATGATATAATTCAATTTTAAAATTCAATTAATAATGGAAATGGTTTCATGTGTTTTGCAATTGTGACCTAGAAAATAAGTCATGTCTGCACCATTTATATTTTCCAATGTGATTGTTGATTAATTTTCCCGGATTTTTTCTTTGGCAAGAATTTTTTCCACATTTAAATAAGCAAATGCAGCACAAAATACACATCATCTTAAGTCCCGAGCGGATATTAGATTTATAGGAAAATTATTGTGAACTGATAAACTTTTACCAGAATTGATTAAGTATTCTTTAGAGTATTCACTGTTTAAATAGAGAAAATGCGGCATATCCTGCAATATAGTGGGGGGGGGGGGGCTAGCAAAAAAGTTTTGGGAGAGGCTGAATTTTTTTTTAAGGAGACAGGTCAAAAAATTTTGACAAAAAATTTGTTGAGGGGTGTCAATTTTTTTTTGTAAGGGTTAAAAAAAATTCATTCGAGGAGAGTGGGCGGACAAAAAATAGGAGGGACATTATCGCGGACCAAAATAGGTAATACTAAACGTGTGAGTTTCAGTGCCCATGAATTGGCAGAGTATTTTAATGCTATAAGCGAGGCTATTAGTAGCTGCTAAATTTTTGTATTTTTTTGAGAATTGCCTTTAAAATAATTTACCAAGCAAGTCTACGTGTGGCTGACAATAAACACTTAAAGTTAATTTTCAGTTTTATCCATATTCGTATCCTTATCTCTATCGAGTCGACCAATCAAGCAGGTGCACTTTTAAAATCATGGAGAATGCGTGACAGCTCTAGCTGATTAAATGCACGAAAACCTCGTTGGATACAATAAGGGAGTCGTAACATTACGACCGTCCCTGCCTACAAAATGATGTTTTGACGCATTTGATCAGCTGAAGCTGTCCCGCATTCGCCATTAGTTTAAAAGTACACCTGCTCGATAGGTCGACTCGATAGAGATAAGGATACGAATGCCGATAGACCCGAAATTTAACTTTAAGTGTCTAATGACAAGTATTAGTGTTTTTGTCAAGCATTTTAAAGTTGTCAAAGTTTTCTTTTCAAAAATTCAAAACGTAGTAAAGGCTACTTCTCAGAAAATATTAAGATTTTTTAAACGAAACGAAAGAGTTTACAAAAGCATTTTGAAGTTGTCAAAGTTTTCTTTTGAAAAATTGATGTTTCTCCCACGTAGTAAAGGCTGCTTCTCAGAAAATATTAACAATTTTTAAACGAAACGAAAGAGTTTACAAAAATATATTTTACAAATTCTTGTTCAGAATAACAAATTCTACCTACAGTTAAAGTCTTTCTAGGGAATTTTGAGTCACCCTGTATACCAAGTGTGGCTCATAGTAGGTAATAAGTAGCACTTGTGTGTAATAATTAAACAAAAAACAGCAGGTACCAGGGCTTTAAAAGCGGAACATCCAAAAGATCCCCAGTATATGTGAAATATGCTGTTGAACGTTCAATTTAATTTTCTTTATTTAAAATGCAAATCACATACCTAACAAGTACAAAAACACATTTTAAATTTCACTACTTTTGTCACTTCTTTCTCTTACTTTTGAACTTTTGTTTTGAGTGAAATTTTCACGTTTTGGCAGCACTATTTGGAAATTGAAACACAGATTTATTTGGTCCATTATTTTTGTAATGGCTCTTGAAATGCGGCACACAACAGGAAGTAGGCATTTCTAAAAAAAGAACATAAAATATTTATACCAAATTGACTTCTTAAACAAACCACTGAGTAGGCGCCAGTCGCCGCCATTATGACGTCATCAGACATACGATATCTCGCCTGTAGTAGAGGTCGTGTTGATCCAGCCTGATTTGAATGGCATTTTAGACTTTACAATAAGTTGTTAAACCACTATATAGCTAATCCCATAAGCTCGTGCGATTTCCAACCAAAACTGATTAAAATAACTCACTTTTGAAAATCTAAAAAAACCACTTGCCGGGCTTGACAGACTTTAACAAGCGGTGCCGGTGGTAAAAACCGGCAGGTACAAAATTAGAATTGTGTGAAAAATGTTCTGTTTTTCTTTCATGATCATGTAAAAAGAGATGGACGGGGCAAGGTAGGTGTTTCCTTAATACATGCATTACTTTCACTCTCCGCCGCAATACGCTATGCGCTACAGTAACGTAGTTCCTGCGCGGCCCTATCTTTCTGTTAAGCTCTGTTCTCACTACAGGTTAAAAGGAGACACAAGCAGATTGTGTCTTCTTTTAAGCCGTTATTAGAAACTTCGATGCATGGAAAAGTTGCATAGTGAAAACAGGGCTTAAATCTCCCTAAGTTATTATACTGTTCCTGGTCACATCTTTGTTGCTGTTTGGACTTTTGGGCCGTAGATATAGTAACTTTTTCTTAGTCGCGAATGGCCGAGCGGCAGGTAAAGTCGTTCGTCTAACTGCTGTCGCGTACGGTGAAACGGTTTAGCGCACGTGTTAGGAACAATCTTTTTATAAGCAAAAAATTACCGAAATGGCATTAAAAAAAAAGAAAATGTATGTAGAACATTTCAAATATAATTTATTAAACAGTTACCATGAATGATATGAATTTTTTGGTGGAGCTCCAATAAAAGAATAAAGATTCTAATCGGGCAGTACGTAAGCAGCGGCTGATGGTTTACTATGGCTAATATTTTTCTCATGTCAATTTGACAAAGTTTACAACAACTTCCTCGCCACTTAACCGGCATAGTTAGTTTTGGTTAGTTAAGAGAGTGTTCCTCACATGCTCCATAAAGGGCAGCCCAAGCGCGGCCTTTGTCTGATGCTCCTTGCGTACAATATGCATGCAAAGGCCAACCGAACTTGTCGTTTCGCTAAGAAACTTTGGCCTATATGCAATGAGGCAGGTTAACAGTTTTAGGGGGCATATAGTTATGGGTATAATACAAAGGGTTTGCAAAAAAACGCGCTTAGCGGAAAATTGTCCAATTTTAATAACATTTGATTGTTTAGAAAGCCAAAGCTTTAAAATTTATAGGACCAATGTCAAACTTAACATTTCTTAAAAATCCAGAATGGCGGACCTATTTAAATAATAGGCATTTTTAGCCCTCCTAGATATTTTTTTGGATGCGACATTGTAATAAATTTAAAACATCGGTTATGAAGCCACATTCTTTCGAATCACATCAATGTAACAGTTTAAAAATTCGGAAAAGAAATAAGAAAGTTTGCAATTTTTAACTAGATCAGAGTTTACCTGCAAAATCAAGTTTATTAAGAAAAAAAATGTACTCTTTTACATAGAAATAACTGTTTTAAATATTGATCGATTTTATTAAGTTTAAACTTTTAGAAGGCACATGCCTCAAAATTTATAGAACTTGTGTCAAAAATTACAGTTGTTAAAAATTCAAGATGGCAAACTTATTTAAGAAACAGGAATTTTTGACTCCCCTAGAAAAAACTTTTTCTGCAACACTGTATTCAATCTCAAACATCGATTACAAATTCACATCCTTGCCATAATAATGCAAACTCGGTTGTTACAGTGTCGCACAAAAAAAATATCTAGGTGGGTTAAAAATGCCTATTTTTAAATAAGTCCGCCATCTTGGATTTTTAGGAAATGTCAAGTTTGACATTGGTTCTTTAAATTTTGAAGCTGTGGCTTTCCAAAAAGCTAAATATTATTAAAATTGGACAATTTCCCGCTAAGTAATAATCATTTAAAAAAGTGCGTTTTTTTTGGCACATCCTATATATTATTCAAAGTCTAAGTCTTAACTTAAACCAACTCTATAATGGTTTTGTGCCACCCGCCCTCCTTGACTTTGTGACTAGATCCAACAATAAATTTAATCGTCATTTGGCCGTCGAAACGGGAAGGAAGAAAAACAGTTTTTTGGTAAAAGGTTAATGGCTGGAATTGTCGTTTTAACTGAAGCTCTAGGGATATTAGCTAATTACAAAAAAATATTTTTGTAATGTTTCACTTTATAATTTATTTTTCAAAAAACTAATTAACTCATTTGAATGAAAATACTGTCGATTGGAAGGTAATACTTAATCGCAAAGCATGTAGCTTAACAATTTTAATAAATAAGTTAGAATACAATAAATTATAATCTTTTCATATTAAAAAAAAATATATTTTTTTTTCTTGAGACCATCACATTTTCCTTATTTTTTATGTAATTGGTTCTCATTTAAAACAAGTTTTTTCCTGTTAAAATAAAAACCTATTTTTATCCAGAAATATTTTTTTGCGCTTCCCGTTAATTGGCCAAAATAAAAACAAGCCACAACATTGACCTTAATGACCGTGTGGTTGTCTACATGTCGCCAAACTAGAAAAAAATTATTTAAAAAAAGCACCATTTTTAAACTCTCCCTATTATGAATGCATTTTTGATAGGTGATTCTAGTTTTCACTATACACTCGTTACCTCTAAGGCCGGAGCTTTCAAATGATGTATAAAGTAATATACGGTTATATGAAAAAAAAATCAGTTTTAGAGGGTTAAATTCCAAGAAAATTGAATATATATAGGGATTCTGCGTTTTTCTTGGTTGGATGCCTTATGTTAAATGGATTGTACGGTATGCGGCTGCTACCGCAAAACATTTACCGTGTCATCATACACAGCGCAAAAAATTTACCGCGAATGGAGCTATCAGCGAAATAATTTACAGCGCAAGCAAATACAGCGTAATGCACTTATCGCGAAATACTTTAAGAGCGCCTACACTTACCGCGACAAAAAAAACGCGCATCTATATTATAGCGCGAGACTCATACCGCGAAGAAAGTTACCGCGCTCATATACCGCACACTACCAGGTATCGCAAAAATTTATAAATTTTTTAATAGTTAAATCCATATTACAACGTTATCATAAGATGTTTTTACTTTTTTTTTCATATATTAATTAGCCGTCAGGTGTGCTTCACTCCTCCGTTATTTAATTTTAGGCCAGAATTGGAATTTCGCTTTCTTTTCTATTTTTTAAAAAAATGACTTACAAGGTTGTAGTAAGATAAAGAAAAAAGAGCAATTAGTTTTTTTTGTTTAAATGAAATTGTTTTATTTTATTTTTTCAAATTATAAAAATAAAAAGCTTTGTTATTTTTATTTTTCTCGTTCTTAAGGACAAATAACAATAAATCCTTAAATTAAAAAAAAAACGAGTGGCGTCAAACTTTTGATATTTTACTTTCTAAAGAAAATAGGCAACCAAAAAAATTTAGTAACTCAAAAGAACCTATGCCGTAACATCCAAAATTAGAGCTATCGATGCGTTTGCTAAAAGTAGCCATTAGATCCTTGAAAGTTGTAGACAATGATTGGTTTACAAATGAAAGGTTTTGGACTTCCATTATCTTTATTTGTAATTTTTCACAACGTTTCGACTGAAGATATTACATCAGTCGAAACGTTGTGAAAAAGCACAAACAAAGACAGTGGAGGTCCGGAACCTTTTAGTTGTAAATTAGTACTTACCGAACACACAAAAAAAGTAATTTATATTACTCATTTTTTAACATTTTTTGTTCCAAAACAAAAACGTATATATGTGTCGCCAAACTAGAAAGAAATTATTTAAAAAAAGCACCATTTTTAAACTCTCCCTATTATGAATACATTTTTGATAGGTGATTCTAGTTTTCACTATGCACTCGTTACCTCTAAGGCCGGAGCTTTCAAATGAGGTATAAAGTAATACACGGTTATATGAAAAAAAAAATGAGTTTTAGAGGGTTAAATTCCAAGAAAATTGAATTTATATAGGGATTCTGCGTTGTTCTTGGACGGATGCCTAATGTTAAATAGATTTTACAGTATGCGGCTGCTACCGCCAAACATTTACCGTGTCATCATATACAGCGCAAAAAAATTACCGCGAATGGAGCTATCAGCGAAATAATTTACAGCGCAAGCAAATACAGCGTAATGCACTTATCGCGAAATACTTTAAGAGCGCCTGCACTTACCGCTACAAAAAAAAACGCGCATCTATATTATAGCGCGAGACTTATACCGCTTATAATTTTTTAATAGTTAAATCCATATTACAACGTTGTCATAAGATGCCGTTGCTAATGATCTAGACATTTTTTCGTAAAAATTACTACGAAAATGTACAAAAAGTTTTACTTTTTTTTCATATATTAATTACCCGCCAGGTGTGCTTCACTCCTCCGTTATTTAATTTTAGGCCAGAATTGGAATTTCGCTTTCTTTTCTATTTTTAAAAAAATTACTTACAAGGTTGTAGGAAGATAAAGAAAAAAGAGCAATTAGTTTTCTTTCTGCTGAAAAATTTGGTTTTTCAAAAATAAAAACTCTTTTTTGTTTAAATGAAATTGTTTTATTTTATTTTTTCAAATTATAAAAATAAGAAAGCTTTGTTATTTTTATTTTTCTCGTTCTTAAGGACAAATAGCAATAAATCCTTAAATTAAAAAAAAAACGAGTGGCGTCAAACTTTTGATATTTTACTTTCTAAAGAAAATAGGCAACCAAAAAAATTAAGTAACTCAAAAGAACCTATGCCGTAACATCCAAAATTAGAGCTATCGATGCGTTTGCTAAAAGTAGCAATTAGATCCTTGAAAGTTTTAGACAATAATTGGTTTACAAATGAAAGGTTTTGGACTTCCATTATCTTTATTTGTAATTTTTCACAACGTGTCGACTGAAGATATTACATCAGTCGAAACGTTGTGAAAAAGTACAAACAAAGACAGTGGAGGTCCGGAACCTTTTAGTTGTAAATTAGTACTTACCGAAACACAAAAAAAGTAATTTATATTTCTCATTTTTTAACATTTTTTGTTCCAAAACAAAAACGTTTATAATATTACACAGTTGTTTTATTACACATTATTTAATGCTGAAAAAAAACCAACAATAATTTTGATCTTATTAGGACTATCTGCGTGCTCCTAAATAAGAGAAGAAAAGTTGGACAGATCTTTCAGAAAAAAAGATATGCCTTATTAAATATATATTTACCATCGTACTGTACTCCAAATTTCCTCTGATGGTAGCTCCAGGAGTATGGGCTTGCTGCAAAAAATATTTTTTGGACTTCAGAAACTAAAATGGCCCTTTTCGTCCTGGGGACTAAAAAAAAATTATATGTTAAAATAGCATGTTATTATGAATTGATTTTAAATTTTTCTCTTTTTAACACTTTTCTTACAAAATTTTGGTAAAAACAGGATCCAGAAAAAATAAAAAAAACTTTAGTCCAGTAAAATCAACCGACGACAACAGAACATCCTTATTAATTGAATTTCGTTAAAGTTTACCTACCTCTCTAAAACTCATTTTTTTTTTCATTTTCATTCATTTCATTCAACCGTACACCTATAAACATATAATGTACATTGAACATTTTTTAAATAGTCTTGGATTCTAACCGAGTGAAATAGATACCAAACATTCATTTTTGAATATTTGTCTGTTTGTGTCTCAGCATTATGTAAAAACCACTGAACTGAACTACTGCATTCGTTGGGCTCCTGGGAGATACATATATAGGCTTTATTTCATCAAAATCGGTTCACGGGAACCAAAGTTATGATTATTTAAAGGAAAAAAAACACGAGAACACATGTTAACCCGCTGGCAACAGGAAGTCGAGAGAGTCGAATCAAACAAGTTTTTAAGAAATGCGGTATTCTTAAAACAAACATTTTTTTAAATTAAATATGAAAACAATTCTTTGTAACATTTTTATGCCGTAAATTTCAAAAGAAACCAGTACACATGCAAAAAAAATAAAGCGTCTCCTTTGCCCTCCCCCTTGCGCGGGTTTGTAATAAAAAATATTTTTGTAGTAATTCCCCTGAAGTTACTGTTAAAAGGGCATCTCCAAAACCAATTTAACATAGTGGAATTCAATTTTCTTGGAATTGAACCCTCTGAAACTCACTTTTTTTTTTCATAGAACCGTATATTATTTTATATGTCATTCGAAAGCTCTATCCTTAGTGGTTAAGATTCCAAAGTCAAAACCAGAATCACCTTTTAAAAATTCATTCAAAATAGAAATAGTTTTAAAATGGTGCTTTTTTGAAAAATCACAAGGTCCTTAAGGTCAATGTCGCGGCTACTTTTTATTTTGGCCAAGTAATGGGAAGCACAAAAAATATATTTCTGAATAAAAATAGGTTTTTATTTTACCAGGAAAAATATAAATAAATATTTTTAAATGAGAATGTGATGTTCCCAAGACAAAAAAATATGTTTTTTTAAATATGAAAAAAAATCTATAAAATATTTTTATACCATCTTATACGCAGTATATTTTAGGCATAATAAAAAGTTGATTAGTTGTATTCTAACTTATAAATTAAAATTGTTAGGCTACATCAAACTTAGATTTTAAAAACTAAAATTTTTTGTTGATTTTTTAAATCAAAATTTTGTAATTTTGTGGCTGCCTCCGAGACTATTGCTGAAGTCTTAGACTTGTCACATTTTTTGCAGCAAGTATAGCCTTCCAACCTATAATATCTTTAACCAAATTAGTTAAGCGGTTTTTGAAATATAAATTATGAAATATAATATATTATATGTAAAAACAGAAATTAAAACTTGCCCCTCCCCTGCCCCCTTGCGCGCGTGCATATATAATATATATTTTTTGTAATCAGCTAAGGGTCCCGCACCTCCTGTTAAAAGGACATTTCCAGCCTACGGTAAAACTTATTTTACATGGGCCATCTGCCCTACTAACATGTGACTTACTTACTCAACCAGGGCCTGTATTCTTGACACCCGTGCCCATGAGTGTGAACAAATTTCGCACTTCTCACCTACTTTGAACCATGTAAAAAGTGAGAGAGGCAAATATTCACTGGTGACTACTCACCTCACGGGTCGTCAAGAATACGGGCACAGAGAAAACCCTAAAAGAGTACTCTCTCGTAGATTTCCACCATTTGCAAAGCTTGAAGCTGCCACAAGTTGCGCGAAAGCCAATCAAATACGACCTATCACATTCGTTAGCGGGTTAATACCTATGAGATGCTATAATCGCCCAAGGATCGCAAAATGTTTAACAATAATATGAAAAACAAGGAAAATAATTTAAAAATCGGGGTTGCATGGCCCTGGGCAGAGCCAAAGGCGAAAAATCTACTGCGCATACCTGATGCCCAGAAGATTATCTTGATTAGGAGAGTTTTATTTTATTTACCTACGACCAAGGAATAATACTAACTTTACGACCCTCTCAACACGATTTTAATGGCTCATTTACGGTACTAGGATAATAATAAAGCTTAGACGTAAACCACAAGATGGTGTGACAAGCGATGAAACTTTATTTTCTAAGAGCACTAATTGACGCTAAAATGTAAATTATTTTTTCTATATTTTAAAGAAAATAAATATTTATTAAACGTACATAAATTCAATATATTTTTAGTACCTAGTCAAAAGTAAGTCCCATTAAATTGACATATTACGCATTTTTAAGAAAAAAACCTTGTATATGTAAGAAATATGAAAAGTCCCTTAGTAACCTTATTTGTTTTGACGTTTTAGATAGAACGTCATTGAAACTTCAGGCTATGAAGGTTGTTTTGACTTAAGAGTGCTCGCGTTTGATATTCTTAATAATTTATGATATTTATGATGATATTTTTATTGTCATTACACGCTCAGAAAAATTAAGACTCGCCTGCGGCTCGCGTCTCAAAGTTCATCTTCGCGTTTAATGACCATCATAACATGCTTGTATTGTAAACTACTATTTATTTATTTACCATATCATTATGGGCGAATCCTATTACAATGACAGAGACAATGAATGTGTACAAATGATTATAATGAAAAAAAATAAAAATAGTAAAAACAGTAGTCTTTTGCACTTATAAGATAACAGAAATTATATAACTTTTCTAGGTATTATACCCATTTTTATAAACTTTAATTTAATTTGCAATGTATCTATGTAATGAACTAAATATCTTTGTTCGGGTGGAATCTTGCAACTTAATTTTGATCAACTTCCCGATATCCGATCGGCTTCAAATTTGGCATGATTATATTGCGGTGACAACACAAGAATATAGTGTGATGAAATTGACAGCTCCCCCTACTCGAAAGGGGTGGAGGATCTACAGTTGAAGTACGCCCGATTTGGTTGAAATTTGGTGTGGTGGGGCACTTGGGGACGGAGATAACGAATTTTTATTCAGATTTTGAAAATTCAATATGGCGGATTTTTGATCATCTTTGGCTAACCAATTTCAACTAACTTATACACATCCGATTGATTTCAAATTTGGCACATATTTATGGTTCTGGTGACAATATAATAATATGTCATTATTAGGCACTCTTCCCCCCTAAGAGGGGAGTGGAGGGGGGAAAACACCTAAGTTTGTCCGATTTCAACCAAAATTGGAGATAAGGAATGCGAATTTTTGATCAGATCTTGAAAATTCAATATGGCGGATTCAAGATGGACGATTTTAGGTCATGTTTTGCTATCCAATTTCAACTGACTTATCCACATCCGATTGTGTCCAAATTTGGTAAGCGTTTATAGTTTCAGTGAAATTACAATAATAATAATAATGAGGGAAGTAGAGGGGGAAAAAGATTTAGTTTGTTTGATTTCAAGCAAAATTGGCATGCAGGGGTTTTTAATAAATTTCAATATGACGGATTCAAAATGGACGATTAAGGGTACAAATCTAAAAATTAAGGGTGTGTGTTCAAATTTGTTATGCGTGTATAGTTCCGGCGACAATACAATAATATGGTATTATTAGGCACACACTTTCCTCTAACGAGGGAAGTGGAGGGGGGAAAAGATTTAGTTTGTTCTATTTAAATCATAATTGGCACACGTGGGTTTTTCGGAAAATGGACGATTTAGGGTACAAATCTAAAACTTTAAAAATATATTTTTAATTAAAAAAACTTTTAAAGAACAAGCTCTTATTAAATGCACTCAAAAGTAGAAAATAATTTTTTATCTTTCTTATACCATAATAAAAGCGATGAGCGTAAATTAAAAATTTTAAGTTTACGGTGTCAAAGAGAGAACTTCAAAAGAAGAACTAAATTCTTCTTCTATAGAAGCTGCGAACAGGTGAGCGTGCCGTGCTTGCCAAGCCTTTGAATATGTCCTTAGGTTATAGAGTAATACAACTGTTTCTTAGGTGAATCGTTGATGTTACCGATATACGATACCTTAAGTTAAAATTTTTAGTTTGCGCCCATCGCTTATATTATTGTATAAGAAAGATAAAAAATTATTTTCTACTTTTGAGTACATTTAATTAAAGCTTGTTCTTTAAAGTTTTTTTTAATAAAAATTTATTTAGCTGTATTAATTTAGCGGTAAATATTTCAATAGTGTTAGTGTATTGCAAATTTCACGCATTATGTAATAATAATAATAATAATACGTTTATTTGCATACAGTTTTACATGAAAAAACATAATTAGACATATAGATGCAAAATGGATCTGGAAGGCAATAAATTGATCTAGTCCAGTCCGTATTTAAAGACTTAAAACACTAAGTACTATAAGTAACAATAACAAAGAAAACAAAAATCAACTAAAAAATTGAAAACAAAATTATCAAAAAAAGAAAAAAACATAAGCAAAAGTTAGTAACTAAAATTAACCTTGAGCTAGTGGTTGGTTTTTGGCTTAAAAATTTTCTTAAAAAACATCAAAAACAATATAAAAACAGATTTTCAAAATGCCTAAATCTAATTCCTACAAACCAGAGGCACATTTTATGCTAATTAAAGATTCGCTACGTATTTTCATTTTGCAGATTAAGTTAAAAAATTAAAATTAAAATTCTTTAACTCTCTTTTTAAAACTTTGAATGGTTTAGACTTTTAAACTGTTCGGGTAGACCATTGTACATGCTAAAAACATTATATGAAAAACTCCTCTGAAACATAACTGTGGAGTGTGGGGGTGGAGTTATCAAACCCTTAAATCTTAAATTTAAATTGTGAACATCTGTTCGATATTTTGTTTTGTTAGCTAAGTATTGAGGAGTTTTTGTTACAATAATCTTGTGAAAAAAAACTAACGAATGAAGTTCTCTGACGCATATTAAGCCATTTCGCATCTTTAAGTTTATGTGACACCGGCAAATACTTCCTAATGCCATAAATGAATCTGAGTCAAGATTTTTGTACCTTTTGTATCCTGTTTAGATCATTCTGATCCAAGCAAGGTCCATAAACCACATCACCAAAATTAAAGTGGCTCAATACAAGCGTATCCGTCAGTTGAACTTTTTGTTTTGTGGACAGTAAATTTCGATGAGGATATAACAATTTAAGGGACATATAAGCCTTTTTAATATTGTTGTTCATATGCTGTCTAAATCTTAAATCTGTGTCGATACTTATTCCTAGATTTCTGGCAACATCTGTAGTAGAAAGTCAGTCTCCAGCAGTAATTGTTATATTCATTTGCTTTTGTATGTTGGATTTTTCTTTACCTTTCTTTATTATGGATTTACTTGGATTGATCTTTAAATTATGTTTTTCTGAAAAAGTGGTAAGTCGTTGAAGATCTTCTTCTATTAGTTGTTTTGCATGATGTCACTCTTTTGGTTCAAAGGAAAAATATAATTGGTAGTTATCTGCATATTGATGATCCTTCGTGTGACGTAAATAGTTTGACAGATTACATATATATATAGAGAACAACAATGGAGCCAGAATTGAGCCTTGCGGAATTCCACTTTTAATCTGGCTTTTGTCTGAAATTCCTTCCGATGTCTCAACAAATTGATACCTTTCCCCTAAATAACCACCCATTAAAGCACTTGATTCGGGTGAAAACCCTATAAAACATAATATCGCAAGAAGTAGTTCATGATTAACCATATCAAATGCTTTCGAGTAATCAAGTAAGATAAGCGCTGTTGTTTCCCCAATGTCATTCTGCTGAAATATGTCATCTGACACATTAGCTAAAGCAGTAGCACAACTAAACCCTGGTCTAAAACCAGATTGCTGTGGTGGCAGAATCTGATATTTCTCAAGATGCTCTCTTATTTGCTTGTCCATAACCTTCTCAAGTATTTTTGATAGACGGGTAGTATACTAATGGGTCGCAAGTCGTTATAATCCTCGACGGTGTTTTTTTTTGGCAAAGGTTTTACTTTTGCCACTTTCCATTCAGATGGAAATTTGTTTTCCAAAAGACAGCTGTTAATAATGTTCGTGAGAAAAGGCAATATTTTTGGACAGCACAAAAATATCATTTGTAAATTTATCAGGTCAGGTCCTGTTGCCAATGATTTGATGCTATACAAATGTTCCTTTACCATCTAAATAGTGACTGTTTTGAAAGAGAAGAGTTCTCGAAAATTAGTTTTTTTGTTTTGCTTATAGAAGCCTAAAAGTTCCGGTCCCACACGTGAAAACTGCATAAAGAAACTGTTTATTTCTTTTGGTTTGTCTATAACTTGAGGTAAATTACTGTCTTCTTTTTTATTGTGAAGAATGTCCAATTGTTTTAGCCTTTTCCACAATAGGTTTTGATTGGTATTTCTTGTGCAATATTCAAGATAGGCTTTTTTTTCGTTTTGAATTGAGATATTTGTAACATTTCGCAGTTCCTTATAGTATTCCCAGTGTTGTGTGTTCCCTGTATGTTTAAATCGTTGGTACGCCTTTTCTTTAAGCTTTATTATTTGCTGAATATTATCTGTGGTGTAACTGGAGATAATTTATCAAATATTGCTAAAATGAGTTCATTTATAATACTAATTTTTTTATTAATTTCTCCACAATATAAAATCTCAGAAAAAGGTGTTTGATCTATAAGGTTTTGCAGGTGATTATGGTTAATCTGTTTAAGGTTTCTGAACGTTACGTATCTAGGGAGAACTTTGGTGTATTCGTCAATTATACAGTATGTAAGGGAGTGATCTGATATTCTGTCAAGTTTTACAGTCTGAGATTTAAATTTATTTATGGTTTTCGAAATAAGGATCCACTCCAGTAATGTTTTTGTAGTAGTTGTTACTCTAGTTGGGGAGTCTATGACCTGCTTTAGATCGTAAATTTCAAAACAGGATATTAATCTTTGCATATTATAGCTATCAGTATTTAGACAATTTGTATTTACATCCCCAACACAGATTGTTCTGTCAGAAATTACAGAAAATTGGCACAGCGCGTCTTCTAGGGTTTCAAGAAAAGTTGCATAGATGCCCTTGTGTATTTTAATTTTTAACCATAATTGCTCTATACTTTCGTTTGAAACTGAGTCCAAGATTTCCAAATTCAAATGATTTTTTGTGTATATAGCTACGCCTCTACCAAGAAACTTCTGATTTCATAGCTCTACCCTATCTTTCCTAATTAGTTTGTACCCAGATATTAAACTACTGTCTATTTTCTTACTCAGTAAGGTTTCTGACATACAAAAAATGTCATATTTTTCCGTAAGCAATAGATGTTTTATATCTGCAAAATGTAGTACGAGAGAGCTTACGTTAAAAAATGCTACTTTAAAATTATTTGTCATTATACTAATATTAATATGTAGGTATCTAAAAAGAAAAAAAAACAAATTAAATTGCTAACCAAGTAATGATAAAAAGAAAATCACATTTATTTAACACAGGTACAGACAGAAGAGTAATAAAATTATTTTTCAAACTATTAATTCTCTATTTTATTTATCGGAATCCAAAATTTATTTAATGACCAAAACAAACCTACTGTATTGGAATTTTTACTTAATTCTTTACTGAATATATATTAAAAAACAAAGGACAAAAAATGGACAAAGTTAGAGTACACTAAAATTAAACTTATCGTTATTAAAAAGTGGATAAAATTAAAAAATGGATAGAATTAATTGGACAATATATATATATTTTTTATTTTCTTGTTTGCGTTCTGGTTCTGGAAGATGTTCTTTGACTTTGAGGAGTACTATTGCTTACTGTACGCTTCTTATCTTCTGCTTGTTTTTGTGTTTGCTTAATACTCTTATTCTCCGTTTTGGTATCGGGTATCGCCGAATCCCCGCCAATGACTGCAGGTGAGTTGTTCGTTTCGATCGTGCTGGTGGTTTTTTGTAGGATCTCTGCTGGCACGGCTGAATTAGGACTGCGTTTTTCAGCGCCAAGCGGACTGCCAAAAAAGATGGGAGTGGGAGTGCCCGGGGCTCTCAAAGATAACTGTTTGGTGATAGATGGAGAAGACAGATAATTGCTTTGTCTATTGTTGATAGTATATGTATAGGGAGATTACTTCAGAATATTTAATCTGGGAGTTGGCAGGTAGAAAGTGGTTATTTATCTAAGTCGTTTTTTGGCGTAGAACACGGTGCTTCCGTGATTTCGAAATGTGACGTCACCGGTTCAATCATAACGTCATCGGTTCTTGCAATCGTCAAAATACACTTCCTAGTGACAGTTTTACCAAACCTAACCTAACTTTTTGCTATAAAATATTGGTTAGTGTTTTGTTTTTTTTTATTTTAAATTACTTGCATGGATTTGTCTGATTCAACTCAATGTTTGATTTTTTTGCGGTTGATGGAAGACCGGAACTCTTATCTGCCTTTATTGACTTTTACTGGTAATAGTGGACCCCGTGATTGGGTTTTAAATCAGCGGTCATTTCATTATTTTATTATTGAAAAAACAAAAAATAGCCGGTGCTCCATAAACCAACACTACCCGCGTATTTTGAGAAATAACAATTCCCGCCATATTGTAATCGTGAATGAAGGGCTTTCGAACAGTCTGAGGAGCGGTTTTGAAATATTTTGAATTGTGTTGAACCGTGACGTCACCAATTCAACACCAAAATGACATTCCTTGCATGATTTCGCAATGGTTTCGAAATCTTCACTCTCTATTTATAATTTTATGCAAAGACGCCTGGGACGCATAAGCCAAATCTCGCTAGGAGTTGACCTTGAGGAATACCCTGAGCAGGGTAGGTAGGCGCCATCCATTTAAAATGCAAAACATTTTAGGAACCGTCTTTGCACTCTCTTTAGGTCTTTTGTATGTGTGACGTGATATGGTTTCTATACGACGGATGCATATTCAAGCTTTGATCTAATATAGGCACAGCAGATAGTTTTAAGCGTTGAGATGTCACCTAATTTTTTGGAGATACGAACAACGAAACCGTATATTCTTGTGACACTGGATATAATATTTTCAATGTGAAAAGAAAATGATCTATCAAGGATTACTCCTAAATCACGTATAGTTTCCAGCCTGTCAAGGATCTGGTCATTTATGGTATAATCGTAAGTTATATAGGTTGTTTTGTTAGTGTATGTAATTACATTGCTTTTGGTAATTTTAATTGTTAGAGCGTTTTGCAAGCACCAATTTTGTGTGGCGTTTAGTTCGTTTTGGAGAGCTAGGCAGTCAGATATGTCATTGTAGATTGTTTGTACTGGCTGCACTGGCTGTGCTAGAGCTTCTCTCCATGCCATCTTTAAAAATGTTAAAAAAGAGAGGTCCCAGGTCAAACTCTTGGGGCAATCCTAATCCCACGAGCTACTCGTTAGACCCGACACCATTTAAATACACGTATTGACGTTTGTCAGTTAAACAAAATTTTATTAGATTAAGTAAAATTGTGCTGAGACCGAAATTTCCCAGAGAAATAGTTTTAGAAATCAATAAAAGATTAGTGATAGTAGAACGTCATTTGATAAAACTGGATGATAAGGCATGTTGCACAGCTGATAAATAGATTTATGTAGAAGAAATTCAAAAACTGTTAAAAATTTGTTAATTATAGTTGTAGATCTGTAGCTTTTAAAATAGGACATACTTTTTGCTCACCTTCTATAATAAGGATAGTGTAGACTCACTAATGCATTTATTATGTAACTTACGCCAAATTACTGGAATCGACTTTGGGTCTAATGTAAATTTGAGTTTAAGCGTGTCTCGCTCACGACTTCAGGTCCCAAAAAGCCGGTTACACTGGGAAGAATGTGTGGAGTTATTGTCTACAATTGTGTAAAATTTTTACACAAATTATTCTTAGATTTGCACCAAGAACAATTTGTATCAAAATTGTACCCAATTCTAAAAATATTATCAATAAATATGTAGTTTTTTCGCACAATTCGTTGACAATATTTTCACAAAATTGTTCTTGGTGCAAATTTTTTCCGTGTATATTAAGACATAGAGAATTAAAAATATCAGCCGTTGTGTGTCGTCGGAAAAGCTTGGAAAACGGATTCAATAGGGTCATACTCTACGTAATTGTAAAACATCACAATTCAAGAGCAGGGCAGTATATCATAGTTATATGGTTTGCAGCGTCATTTTATCGGGATCGCAAGCTTGGTCATGTTAATTAACTTTCGTGCAGCTCGTAACAGCTTTGAGTTTTGCGATTGGTGAAAATCTACAGGAAGGTGCTCCTTTTTATAAAATTCTATATAAACCCTCAAAATTATGGCAGGGTTGGTTGGTTTCGCAGTTTAGGCTTGGGCGGAACTGCTGTCAATTTGATTTTAGTTTTTTTTTTGATGAAAAAGAAAGAAAAATACCTCAGTTAAGATTACCTCCTAATGATATGTCGTCCTAAGCGCCGAAAAATGTAAATCGTAACCTCTTACACTAAAAAAATTAGCGGATTCTTGCTAACCTGGTCATACAAATAATGGTGTCTCGTATCATTCACCTCAGATTAAGTTAAACTGACGTTCGTGATTTTACTATGGCCTTTTTGATAAACTGTGCATGGACCGTCCCTATGTGCCCTGCTTAAAGAAAGTTTTTTCATTGTAAAGTCGCAGGAAAAATCACTGAGGTTACGCACTTACTTACTTAGTTGCTTAAACTTTATTGTTTCCAAGAAAAATACAAATTTTTCTATAACAAGAAGTTCCTAAGCAAACTAAAGAACTGAAAAAAGCCTATCAACTTTTACAGCAAAAAACTAATTAAAGCGTAATAAAACCACTTATATATAATAATAATATCAAGTGAAATAGAGAAAGCCTTAATATACACCGGCGATACCTTGAGGGGGATGGGGAGCAGCCTCCACCCTCCAATGTTGCTTTCAGTTTCTTGCAGTTGGGAAATATGAAGGTTGAGTTGGGAAATTTAAGTACATTTTACAAAACACCTTGTATTTCTAATTTCTTCAAACAAAGTTTCAAGTAATTTAAGAAATGTTTCTAATATTAGTTGGGAAATTGGCCTTTATCCCCCCCCCCCCCGATCAAATCAAATACTTAAATACCAAATAACTGTAATAATGAAATTAAATCTGTGTTTCGGAATTCCATTGTCTATATTTTATTTATACACGACGTTTCGATCAGTACAATCTCTGATCGAGGTAGTTTGCACCTGAAGATGATCAGAAATTGTACTGATCGAAACGTCGTGTATAAATAAAATATAGACAATGGAAGTCCGAAACACAGAGTTAATTTCAAACACATCATTGTCTCAAACTTTCAAACAAACTGTAATAATACTAATAACATAAAAAATGATGTAGAAAACATAAAAAAGAGAAAAGATTCTATCTAGTTAAGAATAGAGAATTTTTTTTTTCTGTCATTGGCGTTCAAAAGGGTCATGTGATACCACTACTTTTTTAACTCAAATAAACATCAGAATTGGCTGAACTTTGCATGGAATTTTAATTTTAGCTTATTCTTCAAAAAATTAAAAAAGTGCTCCGGGCCGTGTTAGTTTTTACAAAATATCCCTCCATTCAAAGTTCAGCCCATTCTGATGTTTATTGGACTAACTTAACTTCGACATTTCCTGAGCTAAGGTCACTAACAGAAAAAAAGAATATCTACTCTTAAGTTGTTTACTCACCAAACCTTAAGAAACGTCTCGTCGTAAGTACACAAATAAGAGTAGGGGCCAAAGATTTTGCATTACGTGAACCTAAGTGGTCCACAAATTCGACGAAACTGTGAAGATTTAAGAGTGGACAATAGATAGGGTAAGTACCTGAAAAATGGGGTTATTTTATCCTGCAGATTGTAAACTGTGAGGTTTTCCTTTGAGTCAATACGGTATGTTATACCTTTTGTGGTTAATTTTAAAAAGACTGAAGTGGTTACACATTGAATACCAAATTCATTTTTTTAACAATAATACTTTTATTTAGTTTCTATGTTAAAATGTCAACCGGCATATTAAAATTGGTAATTTGGAATTTTCAAAGACAATTTAGCAGTAAACATCCCCATTAAAAAACTGATAATTTTGCCGGAAATTCATTGTGCCTTTAATACACCGAGAAAACCAAGCTTATGCAAAGCTCTAGGCTACAATATTGGGGCTCGGAAAACTCGCTTTACTAATGTCTTCTAGACCTTCCGTTAATTGCTCCAAGTAATTTTCATTACTTGCAAGAGATCCGTGCATCTGGGTTTAAGACAACTCACAATTGTATATAAAATCTTAGTTTAACAAAATATTGGGCTGTAAAATTTAAAGCAATAGCATTGCAATAGCAATATCACATTTGTGAATTAATCCAAACCAGAAAATAGTTAAATGTACTCTCCAAAACCATCTTCGGGTCTGTCTAATCATAGTCTAATCATATTTTTGACTCGTAACAGCCCCAATTATGCATATAAAACAACGGGATTTGACGAAAGTGTCCGAAGACTGACTATTCTCCTCACCAAAATTAACCGATGTATTTAATTTGCAAAATAATCTCGGATAGAAATGTACCGTACCGTTGGGTGTTCCTAATTTTCTCGAATTATTACGTGCCGGTTACCGCAAAAGCGAAAAGTGTGGTTTAATATCTTATTTTTTTGCAACGCGTGTTTAGAATGAGATCGTAAATTCTTATAGTTGAAGGAAGGAGAAGGAGCCTTCCGGAACGACTATGAATATGCTACTTATAAACTTTATTTAGTAAGAGCCTTTCTAAATATCACTTAGTTTAAGGCATCCTTAAATAAGCCTGTGCAACGGGTCATAAAATTTTTGGTAAATGTGTAAAGTTAAAGCTACCCTAGCCGATTTATATGGGTTACCCTCAGAGACAACCTAATAACTTACGGAGACTAACAGAAAGATAGGGCCGCGCAGGAACTACGTTTCTGACGCGCATAGCGCATTGCGGCGGAGAGTGAAAGTAATGCTTGTATTAAGTCATCACCTAACTTGCCTCGTCCATTTCTTTCTATATGATCATGAGAGACAGACAGAATATTTTTCAATGTCGAAATATATTTCACACAATTTTAATTTAGTACCTGCTAGTTTTTGACACCGCTTTAAGCAAGAAGAAAAAAAAAGAGATATAGGTTAAAACATTTATAAAATTTGTAAGACTTTTATACTGGGATTTTTTTCCAATTAATAAAAGAAAATAACATAATAAAATGTTGTTACCTTTTATGTGTGATAATATTCCTCAACATAATTATTACCCCCTCCTCCTATTTTAGACTTTTAAAGGGTCCAAAAAACTTTTTGTAAGCTAAAGAAAGTTTTTTAGCTGCATATAACAGTACAAAGCTGGTTAAGGTTTGTATAGAGCTAAAACCTTTCGCGAATGCATTGCTTTTTTAACACTAAAAAGTATGGAAAAACTGCTGCTGTTAAGTTTTTTTATATCTTTTTATTATTAAATAAGTAAATGTCTATAAAAAATAAACCAAAAGAATATATGTATTTTATTATGCGTCTGACTGTACAAGTAGTACCTTCCTGTAGCCACTGGCTGCGCTCGTGTCACCGATAAACAATGTTCCCTAAGTATAACACAGTATCGGTCACTCTCGCGTAGCTATTACTTTCTCTATGGTTACCCAGCCCATTTAAACGCATTGGCGCAAATAGTTCCAGTGTTTTGGGATTTTTTTTCACAGACCCAAAACGTGACCTGTGATAATTCATGAAACTAATACATACAGTGGGTTATCGTAACTCCAAAGTCATGGGCTTTCGAAACTTTAGCAAATTACTTGCTGTAATTTAAGGTCTGAGCTGTCCTCTATTTAAACCAGCACTCTGGGTTAAAACAAATCATATTTGAATTAATAAATAAAACAAATACAAAAGTCATTTTGATTTTTTAAGTGTTTTTGTAAAAAGTTTTAATACAGAGAGAGTGGGTAATTACCCTACCCCCCTCCCCTACTCCCTCTGAAACGTTTGTTTTGGGGGATGATGTCTTCGTTTTTTGGAGGATTAATCAGGGCAGTTTTGCTAAGATATGCCCCGAGTTATAGTTGGAACACGAACAAATATGCCACTGCCATCATGCTCTTCGTTCAAAACTTTTTACTTTATCAGTATTTTTATCAGGGTCTTTATAAGTAACTTTATTTAAATCAATAATTCATTGAATTTAAAATAAATGCAAATTCTATTGATTCATTAGTGAACACTTGAAAAAAAAAGAGTTTTTTATTATATGAATTGACTTTTGGAACTATAATTTGTAGCCAAAATTTTGGCTTATAAATGGGAGAAACCTACAAAAGAAATGACGCTAAAATAATTTAGGCCTTGAATTAGACCCAAAAAGTGAGCTGTGATAATTCATAAAACTAATGCATACAGTGGGTTATCGTAACTCCAAAGTCATGGGCTTTCGAAACTTTAGCAAATTACTTTTTGTAATTTAAGGTCTCTGGGTTAAAACAAATCATATTTGAGTTCTGATACCCATTTATTTGCTCAGTTTATAAAACAAATACAAAATTCATTTTGATTTTTTAAGTGTTTTTGTAAAAAGTTTTACCCCACTCCCCTCCCCTACTCCCTCTGAGACGCTTGTTTTGGGGGATGATCTCTTCGTTTTTTGGAGGATCAATCAGAGCAGTTTTGCTAAGATATGCCCCGAGTTATAGTTGGGACACGAACAAATATGGCACTGCCAAGCATGCTCTTCATTTAAAACTTTACTTTATTAGGGTTTTTATCAGTAACTTGGGGGCCGCCGTAGACCAGTGGACAGCATTTTATCCTGTAGAACAGAGATCGCAGGGTCGGATCTCGGCAAGTACACATTGCTTCACACAACACCGAATGCGACTCGAAATGACGACGGGCGGCCCCACTTCTCAGCAGCTCCGTAGTTGACGTTGTGCATAGAGTAACAACAAACGAGGCAGAAGTAGGCGGCACGGTTGACACTGTACCGAAAACTTTGCGGGACTTAAAGGTGGACGGCTGAGGACCCCACCAAACTGGGTAGAGGAGACTAGCCGGTGACCCAAAAAAGGACGATCTGGACTTCTCCGAGATCGGGACTCCATGGGACGCGGCTGAACTCCGACAGATTTGGTAGCGGGAGTGGACAGAAGGTGACTTGGAAGAGGCGGTACCACCTTCGGGTAGCAGGACCACTCCAAAGAGATGCATCTGAAGACTCCGGCCAGCGAAACCGGGACCTCGATTTTCGGGTCAACCTATATGACGGCGGGCTGCTGGGGAGAAAAGTCTACCATCAACCAAGTTCTGCTGGGACGGAAGCGATGTTAGATAGATGCAAGTATAACATGTAGCAGGACCACCCTTCGGAGGGGGTGTAAAGCCGGTGGTCCACTGTGTATACTTGCTATGCAGTCTAAAGATTCCTGCCCTCGACAAAGAGGTGTCAGGCAAAATTAACTCCTCTTAGAGAAAGAAAACTTGCATCCTAAGGGGCACGTGCATCAGTCGGGGGTGCACGGGGGGTATGGTAAAAAGGGTCCATTATGCGGCCTAATTGCCAGGCCTACGGCCGCGCATCTACTACTATACTATACTATCAGTAACTTTATTTAAATCAATAAATCACTGAATTTAAAGTAAATGGAAATTCTATTAATTCATTAGTGAACACTTAAAAAAAGTGAGTTTTTTTATTCTATGAATCGACTTTTGGAACTATGTCCAAAATTATGGCTTAAAAATGGGAAAAAATCTACAAAAAAAATTACGCTAAAATAATTTAGGCCTTGAATTAACATCATGGCCGTACCACACGTTTAAGTGAAATTAATGGTTCTAAGCATTTCCTTATTGTTACATTTAAGAAGAAAGTTTTAATTTTGAAGAAAAATTAAAAAAAAATTAAACGTCTAAATGGTGAACACTGTAGAACAAATTAAAATTAGAGTTATATGTCATTCAAATCAAAAGTTACCCTCGTTTATTGATTTTCTCGATTAATGTTTGATGTCCCACAATGCTTTGGATTTGTAATAATAAAATAGGGATAAGATTAAATTTGTATTTAATTAAAAGGTCTTTTTATTTATAAGAAGTATTAAAAATATAAAGTTCACTCAGATTTCAATACTGTCGGAAACAGCGAGTTCGGATCTCTTACTTCTGCTTTCTTTGAAATGAGTGGGTTTTCAGTAAGGAAAGTTTCCTTGATTGAGCGTTTAGATATAACCTTAATGTTAGAATTTAAATTTGTAAATAAATTAGAACAGACGTTTTCGTGCATAATCAGTAACCTTTGTTTTGCCTCTTAGTGCCCTTAGAAACATATATTTGGTTCGGAAAACGGGTTCAATATACTTCAGATATTAAATAAATTAAATTAATCCGTCTAAAGCAAGGTTCCTTTTAGAAATTATAAACGAACTGACTATAAATTTAAAGTTTTTCCTCTCAGAGGTGGCTAAAAACTCACCAATTTTACAACCTCAAAAACTGATAATGAATCCTCTGCTAAATTTTTCTCGTATTCACCATTTTATAACCTGTCAAAAAATACAGGGTATTTTCTCCTAAAATATGATAAAAGAAAGTAGTTTTTCAGTGGTATTTTGGAATAATAATATAATCAATAACTTTGTGTCTTTTCTGTACGGGGAAGTATTTAATGTGGTTTTAAAATTTAGTACCTGTTGAGGGTACTATTTTAGATCTTAGTAAATCCCATTATATATATTGCTTGCAACGGTTTGCAAGTTACATATTTAAGAGTGCAGTGCTTATGCTCCAAACCGATTAAAATCAGTCCTAATAGATTTATTTTAAAGGTATTTAGCTTAAGTAAATAAATAACAAAAAACAATGAGTAGCGAGCTTTTCCTCAAAAAAGGTAATAAACTGCTCAAAAATTGAAGGGAGCCACCTCATTTTTTTGGTCAATTTTAAAATTAATTTATTACCAAACCGATGCGTCAATTTCAAAAGTTTTTTCTCTTGTTATATATAGCTTAATTAACCTGCTTAGCTTATATAACCTCTTTTAATTCATAGGTTTTTTGTTGCCCGATATTTGACAGGGAGCTTGACAGAAAGCTCAAAACATACGTCTGCATGCACAGCTCCCATTTCCGAAAGATTTTTTTTTAGTTTGCATGGCTCAAATTGACAGTCAGCTAATGCTAAAAAAACTTAATTCTCACTTTTCTAAATTTGTTTTTAATTTATGAGATTTGATTTTTTTTTAAATTGACTCTTTGACTCACAGCAACAAAATCAGTGGCGTAGGATTTTTTTTTATTAATCTTGTTGTTTATTAGTCAAACTTTAGTTTTGGATGCTCTAGATTATCTGATATAGATGCTATGTAAGTGCAAAGTACGTTTTCCTGAAGTTAGCTGAACGTGCGTCGTCCAAACCAATTTGTATGATCTCAAAAACCAAAAACTTTGAAAGTGAAAAATACATGTTTTTATCACGCATTCAAAAACTAAATGCTACTTGAATCGGGCTTATCGTCCATATCATTTTGAGATAGCATATGCAACAATCGGTTAAGAAATAAAAAAGTATCAAGCGATACCTAAGTTTTCGCACAGTGATCTTATTGATGTTTTCTAAAACGATGGTATTTATTCACCCAGTTTTTTAAACGATGCAATGAAAGGCTTAAAAAAGTCTTAGCGATAAGACAAGTGGAAAAAGTGTAAAGGGTGATCACTGTTTTTGACTTTTCAGGAATATCTCGGCGAAGATAAAATTAATTAATTCGGTGTAAAAGTAGGACATTTTGTGTGCCGGTTTACAGTTAGATGATGTTGCCAAACAAAATATTTTTTTTGGAAATGTGTAGGTAAGCGAAAAAAAAAGCAAGTTTTAACATTTTGCAATCGATTTTATTGTTGCCCATAAGTACAGAGGCAAGTAGGTGTTGTGGACCCAACATTGAAGCAACATTGTTTTAGAAAACATCAATAACGTCATTGTGTGGAGGGTTATCGCATGTTACTTTTTTATTTATCAACCGATTGTCGCATGAAGATAAGGCTCCAAATACTCGAGCTCGGACGCAGAGGACCTGCAGACGCTCAAATGGGCCCATCTACTGGACTTTGTAAAGAGAACGGGGAGGCTCGGAGAGCCAGACACCGCGCCGCCACCGTACAGGCTTAGCAGGTGGTGGATTAAGTCTGAGGTAAGGCAAAAAGAATCCAGTATAGGACTTACTTGCCAGGCCTTTGGTTGAATATGATATCTCAAAATGATCTGGACGATAAGCCCGATTCAAGTAGCATTTAGTTTTTGAATGCATGATAAAAACTTTTAAAGTTTTTCGTTTTTGAGATAATACAAATTGGTTTAGACAACACACGTTTGGAATTATTATATAATATTATTATATTATTTTTAATAGAACAAAAAAGATAACATATATGGTAGTGAGAAAATGGGCTAGAATCTAAGGATTTTGCGATTTTTTGAAAAAATCATACCGACGCCAATGGTGACATTTTGATAAAAATTAAAAAATCGTTTCGGCCTGAATCAACAAACTTCAGGAAAACGTACTTTGTACTTACGTAGTGTCTATATCAGATGATCTAAAGCATCCAAAACTAAAGTTTGACAAATAAACAAAATTAATAAAAACAAAATTCCTACGCCATTGATTGTCCCATGCCTGTCTAAGACATAATGGGGTACAAGGTTTGAAAAAGCCAACATTTGGCTTACTTATCGGTAAATCTTGTTGCTATGAGTCAAAGAGGGTAGAAACGTCAAACAAAAAATCAGAAAAGGTACAATTTTATAGAAAACAAATTGTATCTCATGAACTAAAGACAACTTTAGAAAAATGAGAATTGAGTTTTTTTGGAATTAGCTGACTGTCAATTTGAGTCATTAAAATTAAAAACAAAATCATGCCGGAAATGGGAGCTGTGCAAAGGTTCGCAGTTTTGTCAGACGTGTTTTTTGAGCTTTCTGTCAAGCTATCTATCAAATATCGGGCAACAAAAAACCTATGAATTAAAAGACGATGCGTTAAGCTATGTAACAAAAGAAAAACATTTTAAATTGACACATTTGTTTGGTAATAAATTAATTTTAAAATTGACCAAAAAAATGGGGTGGCTCACTTCATTTTTTGAGCAGTTTAGCAGTTTAGTTTCGGGTTTCGCACTTGTGGTAGTCATCAGTGCGGTGCTAGTGCTATTAAAAGATAAAATAATAATGTTATGTTGACAAAATCTAAAACAGGATTGATTCATTCATTAATTAATGTTGTTTTTTACATAAAATCTATTACAGATTTTGTCACCATAACATCATTATTTTATCTCCTAATTCCTAGCACCGTACTGATGAGCACCACAAGTGTGAAACCCAGATCTACGGTTACAATTTTTTTTTTGGGGGGAAAGCTCGCTATATTTTGCCATGTTGCTTTTACTTTTTCACCTTTTATTTTTCTAATCTAGTCAGTGCTGTAAGTTCCCATAGTTACATGGGTTTATTATATTTATTTATATTAATAATAATAAAGTAACAAAATGTCTATCATGTCGCCTATACAAACCCTACCTTCAACCTTGTAGGCGTATTGCAGTCCATAATTTATCGCAATTGTTTATCTTTTCCTACTAAACTTTCTCGGAAGTTGCATTATGGTCTTATCTTATGGTCCAAACCATCTACCATATTTCTAATGTCTTTAGTTTAAAAGCAGAATTATGTTTTTTGTAACGTAATATTCATTTATCTAAAACATTTGTCAGTGTATCAAAATAAAGCAAAGAAATGTATCCCATGTGGCCTATATAAACACAACCTACTACCTAGTAGGCGTATTGCAGACCATAATTCGTCGAAAATTTTCATCTTTTCCCACTAAACTTTCCCGGAAGTTGCATTATGGTGTCACCTCTCATTGGGTTGAAGTATTTTCCGTGTTGTTGCCTTCCATAAATCTCCCACCAGTCCGGCAACAGGACACCTTAGATTTATTGGACTAACTGCGCAAATGATTAGTGATTAAAAGAATGTTTTGCCGTTGCCGCCGCCGCACAGTGGATCGAAGTATAGGTAATTTTGGATATTTACCTTAACCTTTTCAACTTGTAGTTACAAAATTAGGTTTAATTAATAAGAAAAAACATTATTTGTCAATTTTGAGAAAAAAAATGACAGTACCAATGTCAAATTTTGTGGGTGCTTTAAAATTCACTTTAAAGATTTTAGGCACGAATTTTTCAGATCAAAATAAGAACACTTTGTTACTGATCTACATAGCGTTGCCTTTTCACAATTTTTTTAGTTCTTTCTTTATAGCTCTTGCAGTTTTTGAGATATTTGCATGTAATTTGAAACATAGGCTACTGTTTAAGGCTTACATAATCCAGACATACTGACCGATCGTGAGAATTTATAAGGAGATATTTTTTCAGAGGTGAAGTTCTTTGTTCCCCTAAACTTTTACGTGGTGCACCGCTGATGGATTCTAAATTAATATATAAATTACCTATTTAGTCCTGTCTCATGTAAGGTTTTGGCATTTGTGAATGTTATCGATAGATTAATTCATTAAAATCATTATTTGTAACTCGCTAGATTCAATTAGACTTTTTAACAAATGGGAAGAGTAGGTATATTTAGTGCTTTTGGCCGTTTATCCCAAAATATCGCCAAAAATCGCAGTCAAGTAAAATGTTTTATTGGTTTACGGTTCTTAAAAATGCAAAAATAATAAAACAAAATTGTGCATATTTAAGCATTTTTTTAAAAAATCAACGTGAGTTTTAAAATGTTTGTAATTTTGATGTAGGTGTAGAAAAAATTGAAGAAAAATTAATTTCTAAAAAATATAAAAACCAAAATAATTAGGGTTTCAAATGGCTATTAAGTGCTTAAAGGGTCCGCTCTCATAAAACAATGTTCACAAATATATAAAATGATCTGTAAAAACACGCCACAGCATCATGATCAAATTAAACCATGATATATTAGCAACAAACTAAGTACAAAATAGTAACAAAAATTTTAGTTCTTTTCCTAATGTCGACAAAAAAGCATTGCATCGAGCGATTTAATAATAATTAAAACTGTTCAATTTAGGATTCGTACATTATAAACGCTTTCACTGTTCTTCAAAATACGTGAAATTGACTCTTTTTCAAATTTTGTCATTTTAGTCCAGAAACAGAAAATGTCAAATGAAACAAAATGTTAATTTCTTTAATAAGATTTACTCTTTCGATTGAGTTTGAAAGATATCTGGAGGAAATTAGCTTAAAGTCACCACACACTACAAGACTTGTCCCGAGGCAGTTCCAAAGGCTGTAACAAAATGATTCGGGCATGGATCCAGGGGGTCAATAGGAGCAATTAAGGAAACAAAATAAAATTTTATTAAATTTTTTGACCAAAAATCGCACTTTAAATGTGGCGCTACCAAAAAAATTTTTGTTTTCTCATCTTTTACGTGGCAGTTGCGTCGAGTGGTCGGTTGAAACTGGGGCATTATCCCGAGGATCCTACATTGGATATACATGGCCATCATGTGAATCCAATTAGTGGTCTGTTGGCCCGCTGTAAAGAAGCTTACCATATCCAAAAAGCTCTCGAGCTTACAAGAGCTCTTCTGTAGAAAAATAACTAACGCTATGAGGGCGACCCTCATCCACGCCCTGGAAACCATCTTGGATCTCCCTTCGCTTCCAACTTAGATCTAGAAGGAGACAATGGCGACGCACCTGCGATTAAGGGACCAGGGACTATGGAAAGGCAGGTAGGAAAGAGTGGTCCATTTGACGGTCGAGAGACTGACGACAAAAGAGTTGCCCTTCCTAAGATTGCCAGTGAAAGCACCACTTAAACCATGGAGGTTCGATAAAAAGTACAAAGTCACAATACCAGAATGGATTTCGTGGCAAAGGGAAGAATTTCGAATGGAATTAAACAGAGAGGCGACGGTCTGCTACACGGATGGCTCTAAACTGTTAGCTAGGCAGACAACAGGCGCATGAGTGTATGCGGAAAGCCTAGAAATTCAGAAAAGTTATCCACTTCGAGAAGACGCTACGGTGTTTCAAGCGGAGGTATATGCCATTATCATGGCAGCATCCCTGGCCCTACCGGAGGTCAGGAATGGCAGGAGGCAGGCGTACATATGCTCCAACAGCCAGGATGCCCTCAAGACACTAAGTGCACCCAAAATAGTCAGTAGTCTGGGGAAGGAGTACGCTAAAACATTACAAATTCTGGCTCAAGACAAGAGGGTAATACTGGTGTGGACTGCTAACAGGGATGCTGATTGGGCACAATTGGCTGAACATATATCTGAGAGAGTAGCAGGAGATCCCGTGTGTCCCGCATGCGGACTCGAAGAGGAATCGGCGCACAACTTAATAGCAGAGTGCGATGCATTGATTTTTTTGGAATTTTTAGTGAAAAAAAAAAATGTTTAATTACTTTCGAGTTACATTACAAGATTTTTTTGGAATTTTTAATGAAAAAAAAATGTTCAGTTACTTTCCAGTTACATTACAAGATTTGCACGTGTACGACGTGGTTACTATAAAACCTTTATGAGTGCTTAAAGACTTTCCGAGTATCATCTTTCAGTCACTAAAATCTGGTGTTTCAAAAATAAACCACTCGTAAACCCTTAGAAGCAAAAGCGGGTTTGGAAATAGGGGTACAAAGCTCGCGTTCGCGTCTGCGAGATTCTAGGTAACGGTTTGCAAGCTACGTATGTAAGAGTGGCGTCAAAAATTGTTAAATTTGTCCACTTGACAACATCGCATATCTAGGCATCTCTCCTAGTACATTTGATTTAAATTTCGCTGAAGAAACCTGCATATAGGCGCCAACTTCAGAAAAGTTTGGTTATTTTAACTTAAATTATTTTGATTTTTAGTCGGTCAAAAAAAGTCACGTATTGCCAAAAGGGTCCCATTTAACACGGTGTCAATAGCGTTAGTCTTGTTTATCTAAGGTTGCGGGCTGACGGTAGTAAATAACGACGCTGAGAATTAAATTAATATTTCCTTTGTACGCTCAGGGTTTTTAGGCTTCGCTAAACTTTTGCAACACTTACACTGATAAGCATGAGTATTATTATGAATATTGTTAGGCATAGTGTTTTTTTTTAGTTTTATTTTGCCAACATTATGCAAAATACTTCTTTTCCTGCTTTGAGCTTTTTGCCACACCTCTTCTTAGAAACCTATACGCAGATAAGTATTTCGTCCTCATAAATCCTCATCGGTCTAGTCTTAAGTCGCACCTCTATTGAAAATTTATTCTTTTTTTGCTAAAATTTTATTTGACCCAATAACAGCCTATTTCCTTATATTAATAGTACAGGAAATAAAGTTATTTGTTTTGAGAAAAAGTATAAAATAACAGCTATTTTTTTGTGCCAATATGTTCAAAAGACTTTCTGTTTTAAGAAACCTTTGGGGGGGGGGAGGTGAGGCGGCGCAAAATCATACTTTTACAAATATCTCAAAAGCTAAGAATTAATGACAAAAAACCAAAACAAAAATTATCTTTCAGGCACCATGCTATAAAAGCGCATTAAAATTTTTTAAGGCGATAAATATTTATTAAACGTAAATCCAATATAATTTTAGTACCTAAACCAAAATAAGTTTCGTTAAGTTGACACATTACGCATTTTTAATTAAAAAAAACTTATTTGACCTTATTGACCGTGCTTTTCCGTATCAAAAGTACCTGGTAGTGAATAAAGTGTGGGAGAATTTTTACGTTTTCGTATATAATTGTGTAACAAGGCACATTTCATGACTATCTTTAAAATTAAAAATGTATTTGGGATACTTGTATCCCAAATACATTTTTAACAATACGTCGAGCACGTGATAAGCGATAATTAAAAATTCTTTCATCGTGGTATGGTTTTAATAAATGGGTCCCTAAAACAAAAGCATCGTCTATCGTACATATAGATAAGGTGTGTGAGTGTAATAAGGTAGTGGTTCATCTTCAGGAATCATCAAAGCATTTTGCAAATGCTTTCTTCTAGGAGTAGGAATACTGAGAATATCTACGAAGAAACTGAACCGTTTGCCTCTGACGAAACCAATGAAGCAGACATGGCTACTAAAACTTCAATTCCAAATACACAAGCAGGGCTAAGTAATACCACTTCACAAACACAATTCAAAGCACCAACACATACTGACAAAAATTAAAAAAAAAAGAAAGGCTGTGGATGTAGCTGAAAAGCGTATGGATGAAGCATATAAAGTAATAAGAACAGCTATAAATACTGAAAAATCAAAACATAGCCTATGTAATGTTTATGGGCAGTTGGTTGCTGAGAAATTAGAAGCTTTCGAGGGCTACCCTGAGGCATATGGAGACACGATCGCAGCAACAGTATCCCACTAATAATCTTTCTCAACGGTATCTTTTTCGCACAAATCAGATGTCTTAATTAAACAACAGAACCTCGATCAGTCCCGAACAAGTTTCTTTTACTACTTTTACACAACTTTCTGCCGTAGCTGCAGCACCTACAATTCATACTTTGGTTCGACAAGCTTCTCTTGCACAAACTTCTTCTTCAGAATCGTATGAATCCCATCCATCTTCAGATCACAGTTATGCCCCATCTTTTTCACGACCATCTTTTACAATTTCATCAAATTACTATCAATCGCCAGAATATCAGATCGAAGCCAACTCAGCTACAGCTCCATAGGAACGCAGCAGTTTTGTACCTACCCCACAATCTTCACCGTATTAGTTTCAGTTAACAATGATTTTGTGATTATTTATACTCACCGTAATAGTTTCAGTTAACGATGATTTTATGATTACTAATATTCACCATAGTAGTTTCAGTTAAGAATGACTTTCTGAATATTGATAATACAAATAAAAATGTAGGAAAAAAATTGAGATACTTACTTGTATTTGATCCTGCAAAACCTGGCGTAATGCATTGCATACTTCAAAAACGCAGGTGGATACTGTTTTTGGTGATATTTTGAATAGGTAAGATAAATTTTTAAAACTATCACCAGTCGCAAAAAATCTCAGAGCAATGCAAAATCATTCTTGAACGGGAATCGCCTTTCTCATATTGGTATCAGGTTTCGTTTTTAGAGGGCCCATTTTATTGAGCAGGAACTCAAAGTAAACAGCGGACATTCTACAAAAATTTTCGAATTTTTCTGAAGGTTCTCGTATGAGATCCGGCAGCATATGGGTGGCGCTGTGTATACAAAAAAGATACATATATTTTTTTTTACTTTCTGTATCTAGAATGCTGTTTAAGTTAAAGTTAAATATAGGTACTTACCTGTCTCGACTTTTATTTAATGATACCATCCATCACCTTCTTCTTCTCTTTTCCTTTTCTTTAAATCTAATTAAATAAGCAGAGCTCATCACAACAAAAGCCGTGGAAGCAACAACGAGATTTTCCGGAAGATCGCTCTCCATATTGACTGCCACCGCACTGATTTATTTGTCAGGGTTTTAAGTCTAATGTTCGCGCTCGCATACTTGTAAATTGTACATGTCGTGTGAGCGCCCTGCTTGCCACCGCAATTTGTATACTTGCCAAGTACGCAAATAATTTTGTGTTTGCCAAGTACACGAGTCGTTTGAGTCTTTATTGCCTGGACTATAACTAACGTAACATTTTTTTCTTTTTTGATTGCAGTATCACGTTCATAAAATATGCTTTGTGCTGGCAAAACATAACATTCTCTATTTTGCGAAAAAGGTTTTTAGTCGGAATTTACCCCTCCAGGCGCAATATGGTTTAGTTGTTTATCTGTATTCTCTTTACGAAACTACCAGTGTAGTAACGAAAGAGTTTTTGGCGCAAAATACATTTTGCTAGCTCCCGGGCTAATTAAATGTTTTAAGGAAAATTCAGTTTTGCCGGTGCTTCAGACAGAGCAGAGAGTTGATTAAAAATGGATTATTAACAGACTGTGATTTTTCTAGGCATAGCAGATATAATGCCTACATGTAAAAAAATTCAATTTATTTTTTAAACGTCCGTCGTGTTGTGTCTAAAACACAGTTTTTAAAAATTTGGTGATATTTAGTCGCCGACCCAAATAAAGGAGTTTTTTTTAATAAAATTTAAAATTCCACACTCTTACCTTTTAACCAATCAAAAAGGGTCTTTTGATAGGTCACCATGACCAGTGGCGGATCCAGCAATTTCACCAGAGGAGGGGGCAAGTAATAAAACTTATGTAGGCCGGCTCAAGCGACTTCGAACATAGGGCAAAAAGTCCTTTTTTATGGCCATCAATGTTTTTGGGCGTTTTGTTAGATTGGTACGTTAGTTAGTGGTGACCTGAACCCTCCTCACTAACCAAACAGTTTCGACCTACATATGTTCGTAGCTGCTTGAGCCGTTGGTGGTGACTAACAGATACTACCTGATAAATTTATTTTAGCAAAGTCAGCGCTAAATTGCTATAAGTATTTTCCAAATTATCGGGAAATTGTGGAGTTGCAAAAAAAAAAAAAATTATGTAATAGTCAGACTGCCAGTTCTATTGATTAATAATAATTTATTAAAAGTTTTTTGCCCTTTTAATAAAATAACCTCGAAAATAACACTCATTTTACCTACCTTTTTTTTATCCTGAGCATGATAATTTTTCAACTGATGCTTCTGTAAATCACCATCCACCTCCAATAGTCTGGAATAGTTTTGTAAAGCTGATGAAGCTTCCTCACTTAAATCTTTATCAAAATTATCTGACATAATTTTGGTACTGGTACTACAAACAGGAGTATTCTGTTCTGTCTCTTGCACAGGTCCTGAGTTCATTCAAGTTTATGCTATCAACATCCCCTTTTGTCTCATCTTTCTTAATTTTTTTAAAATAATTAAATACGGTAGGCTTTAGAATTTTACTTAGGTACCATGGCAATTGAATAACCTAGTCAATCCAAACTTTATGTTTTGCTGGTACCTTGTGAAAAAAAATAGGCATCGTTAAAAGTAAAAAAATATAATCGTAAAATGTTTTTATTTTAAACAGAATTTGGTGTGGAATTTTCTTACCAAATATCGCCCCTAGTTAAATTAAATTCTGAAATATATTTTCGCCCATGAATATTTTCGAAAATATTCATGAGCTCGTAAAAATTTTCGGAAATAATTTAACTTCTTGTGGTATGGCTACTAAAAATTATTTAATTTTTTGCTTTTTAATGTATTTTTTTCGATTCAAGTTATGGAAAGTTTAATGGTTAAAACTTCTCGAAATACACTATAAGCCCACAAATAAAGCAGACGAAAGTAAATTATAAAAGGGTCATAAAGCCTGGCAGAGCTTGAAATTTGACATAAAGTCTACACTTTACGATTATTTTATGACTTGATGTACTTAAAAAAAAAAACGGAAAGAATCCAGGAAATAACAGGGCGTACCATATTTAAGGGTATTATCTGAGTATGTAATTGTCGGGTATAATAACGGGTTGTTAAAAAATGATCATGAGAAAAATAAATTCGTTAGCATTTTAAACCTACAAAACCGTTTGTTATACTTATTTTCTAATCGAAGAAAAATTAAATTAAAAAATATAGGACCAGAGAATCTTTTTTAATAGTTTTTTACCTGAAAAGTGCGTAAAGTGATACTTTTCCGCACGCGACGGCAGTTTGCACAAAAGACGCGGAGGGGAGTTCGAGCAAGCCCTCAGGGGTGGAAAAGGCATTTTCCGCAAGAGTTAGGTACAATGTTTTTCCTACGAGTGTTTTCGTCAACGTATTTGTAAAAAAAGAACGCTAATGCTACAAAATGACACATAACACATAAATAGTTACATAAATCATTTAATTAGCCCTAAATATCTTTATTTTTAACAATACAAAAATTGTGCGAAAAAGTAACTTTTCAGCACTGGGGCGGAAAAGTTACTTTTTCGCACGATTTTACTTTTCCGCACGATTTCTTTAGTAAAGTGCCTGCATGTGACTTTTTAAGTTTAGTGGTTAAGGCTATGAATTTTCTGAATAAAATAAAAAGTACCCATAGATAGTAATTTGATTTAAAGTATATCTTGAATTGTCCTTTAAAGTGAAAATCGTGAGTGAATATTTATTTTTTCGGTGCCCTTAAGGTGGTACTTACAATCTGGGGAATTGTTTTTAGCAATCCTTTACGGGAAATCAATTTAACTATGTGGACCTGATTTTTTTGCAAAATTTTACGTCATTGAATTTGTTTTCTATATTTTCCATAGAGAAAGTAATAGCTACGCGAGAGTGACCGATACTGCGTTATACTTGGGAAACATTGTTTGTCGGCGACACGAGCGCAGCCAGTGGCTACAGGAAGGAGCTACTTGTACAGCCAGACGTATAATAAAATACATATATTCTTTTGGTTAATTTTTTACAGACACTTACTTATTTAATAATAAAACAGGCGCAGTTTTTCCATACTTTTTAGTGTTAAAAAAGCACTGCATCTGCGAAAGGTTTTAGATCTATAGAAACCTTAACCAGTTTTGTACTTTTCCATGCAGATAAAAAACTTTCTTTAGCTTACAAAAAGTTTTTTGGACCCTTTAAAAGTATAAAATAGGAGTAAAGGGTTATAACTATGTTGAGGAATATTATCAAATATTAAAAGTAATAACATTTTATTATGTTACGTTATTTTCTTTTATTAATTGGGAAAAAATCCCAGTATAAAAGTCTTACGGATTTTATAAATGTTTTTTTGTTGTATTTTAACCTCATATCTTCTTGCTTAACTCTGTACAAATCTTCACAATATTTTCTTCAGGGATTTGGTTCGCAAAAATCTGAACCCGAATTTTCGGCACTCTTCAAATAGTCCCATGATCTCTAGCTTTAATGGTAGTTTTCCAGCCTGATTTGAATGACATTTTAGACTTCACAATAAGTTGTTATTCCACTATATAGCTAATCCCATAAACTCGCGAGATTTCCAACTAAAGCTAATTAAAATAACTCACTTTTGAAAATATAAAAAAAAACCGCTTGCCAGACTTGACAGACTTTGACAAGCGGTGGCAAAAATCGGCAGGTACTAAATTAAAATTGTGCGAAATATATTTCGACATTGAAAAATGTTCTGTCTTTCTTTTATGATCATATAGAAAGAGATGGACGGGGCAAGGTAGGTGTAGACTTAATACAAGCATTACTTTCACTCTACGCCGCAATGCGCCATGCGCTACAGGAACGTAGTTCCTGCGCGGCCGTATCTTTCTGTTGGTCTCCGTAAGTTATTAGGTTGTCTCTGTGGTTATCCACAGTGGGACACCAGAGATTTTTGAGCACTGGGTCAAAAATTTCGGGTAAGGTTACTTATTTTGACTTTTCGCGTTCTGCGCCGCTAAAGCACATAAGTATTTTTTACTTTCGCTTTTTTCATAAAGTGTGTGTGGTTCCTTTCTTACAAGTGTATAAATCGTATGATGGTATTTAAATAATTAATTTTATAGGTAGTTGCCTAAATATCGACTGCTCCATATGTTTTGGCATAACTGCATACTTCTACCAGATTTGGTTTAAAGGTTATAAATGTTTAAATATATTAACACCGTGACCCACTTGTACAAAAATACAAAATATTTTTATGCCCAGGGGAGGGGGGCGATTTTAAAGCCGGAAAACTCCTCAGTATTTCTCACTGTTGCTTGGCTCTGCGGGAAAGAGTTTCTGATTGAGGATGGGTATTCACAAACTATCAATTATTTTAAGAGGATGTAAAATATTTACACAAAACGTTGCGTTAGAAGTGGGAGAAATATTACATAATGAACTACGTCCAAGTTATCACAACTTAACAACGTAGTAAGTACGTACAAAAAAAGATATATACATCGTACGTACCTAGTAGTTCTCGGGACGCAAAGACGCAAAATGCATGTAAAATGTACGTTCCTGGGATGAATGATGCTGTCTGGGTTATTGGTAAGATTTTGGTGCCGACTTGAAAAAAGTTTGGTATGAAGAAAAGCTATTTTATTTTCTTCGTTTTAGAGTATATATTTTAGATATATATTTTTTCTTTCAAGGTTTTTAACTTGTATCAAATTATTTAACATGGTAGAAATTAAACCGTCGACTTTTAAAGCTTTTATACTATGTGACTACAAGATACGTTAGTAAAAAATTTAATGAATATACAACCAAATGTATGAGGACCAACTATTTTGTTTTTTACGATTGATTTCTAGGTAATTAAATTATGGTTGCTGGAGGACCTATAATAGATAGTTTTTGGACGTTCCAATTTACAGGACGACAACAAAAACTTTAACAGTATTTGACAGTTCAAAATAGCCTATGTAGTCAGTGACGTTCCCAGTCCTTTGAAAAGGGAGAGGGCGGTTTCGATACGAAAAAAAACTAGAATAAAAGCATAGCTTTTGATTTTCTAAATTTTTTCGTAAAAAAAAATAAATCCAGGGTCGGGGGGCATTAATTAATCCCCCTATCCCCTGAAATCCGCGCTTGAGTAACTACGTATAATTTTTTCAGTTATAAAAATCATAGAAAAAAAAACAAACCACAAACCAACCTAATAGATAAATACTTTTTTTTGAGATTTAAAAAGCTTTTAAAGTTGAAACATTACCTTTTATATTGCATATCTCAAATATAAGATGCCCATCTCAAAAAAAGTTCATTTCCAGTTTTTTTGGGCAAAAAAAAAGAAAACGTTATCATATATGTTTTGATTTAAACTTTTGCCTACTTCTGACCAATATTCTTTCCAAATACTGACTTCACCCAATAAAAGTTGAAGAATTTGTGTTTTGTATTATTTAAACAGTTTATAGTATTTGGAAACGACATTAGTTAATTTTGCCCTGATTTGGGCTTCACGTTGTACAAAGCTTGGTATGAATATGTTCAGGTCAAAAATACTTAGAGTCTCGTTATTGAACCTTGATTTTATGTCCGAAATGATTTTATCTAAAACTTGTTAATAAATTGAAACTATACAATACTGTTCTGTATTTCTAATATCGTGGTTTTCGTCTGTTTCAAACTGTCCCAAAATACTGTGAAGGGAATCCAAAATGTCTTTAAAAGAACGTTCTGCAATTTCTCGTTTTTTCTTCAAAGACTTCAGGGTTACCACCAGCATCTTTGTTATCTACTTTTTTCTGGAGCAAAGGGGGTAGGGAAGATTGCCCCCCCCACTGGGACTGCCGCTGTATTTGGTACAGGTTTTAAATCGATGGAGATGTTATTTTGACGTTTAGGGTAATCTATTTATTTTTATAAAATTAGTTTATACTAATATGGTTGTACATTTCAAGACCAAATTGATATCTTCTTATTAAGTTCCGAGAAAAAGTAAAACTACCCGTTTTTTATTTATACTGGGCCTTTCCATCCATTATAGGATCAATGCCCAGTGTTAGCCGAGTTTTTGCACAGGTAGAGGCAACACAAAATATCCATGCACCTAGTCGGGAGTCGAACCCGAGACCTTCCGTGCAGAAGGTCGATACGCCACCCACTGCGCTACGGAGACCGGCACCCAAAGGACATGGGCCAAATAACATAGGTATCGGGCTTCCGTGGAATGCGTTGGTACATATGTTGTAGACCACTTCTTTCTGAACAGTGTTTAAATTGAACAAAAGTGCCGCTGGGCTGTAAGAACTTCACAATTTCCATCCAAAGTTTGTATTTTGAAAATGTTTTGATGTCAAAAAATGGCTAATTCTGTCAAAATATTTTTACTTTATACTGTCAGGGTACTAATCATACTTTTGGTACCTAACTCACCAGCGGACGATTGTGATGTTTTACTACTATTACTTACTACTTTTGTACGCAAAGTTCAATTTTTCGCCACAATTTTTTCAGTTCTGTAAAATGAACCATTTTCAACAAAAAAATAAAAAGGCTACAAACGGAACTGAACAAGTAAACGATATAAAAACAACAAACTAAATTATTTAAAACTAAATAAAAACATGAAAACTACTAAAAACGAACGAACTAACAGTAAGTGCACGCCAAAACTGGCACAACACCGTTCTCAACTTGAGAACGGTGTTGTCTCAACTAAAAGGCCAGTTCACTCATTTTTGTTTTAGTATCCTTTGTAATCAAAAAGCAAAGTCTGAAAGACAATCTTTGACTTATTCTTGACGTTTAATTAATGCCACTTACCTATAAAGATTTTCTAGTTATTTTAAATTCAATTATTTCTCTACCAATGGAGTCAAACCCGGTACACTTATTCAAATTATTGTGTAAAATCGCCACACTCCTTGGTCAAATTCCTACCTTAAATATCAGTGACTCTATGGCAGAATTACCTAGAGTGAGGTAAAAGAATTTGAGTGCCCTCAGCTATCCAAAAATAGATGAAGTCAAATTCTGCCATTTTTTGACATAAAAACATTTTCAAAATCCAAACTTTGGTTCGAAATTGTGAAGCTCTTAAGGCCCAGCGGCACTTTTGTCCAATTTAAACAGTGTTTAGAAAGAAGTTGTCTACAACATAATGTAAGTACCAAGGCATTCCACGGAAGCCCAATACCTGTGTTATTTGGCCCATGTCCTTTATTACTTTTATTCAAATGCGTTTTAAAGTAGGTACCATGAAGGAATGGTCAAACGGAAAAACACGCTTGGGTTGTCCAACACCTACCGCTTCAGTGCTCTTTAGCCTATTGTGGCTGCCATTTTTATAACCAAATTGACAAGTAAAACATGGATTTTTTGTCAGTTTGGTGTCAATATGGCGCCGATCATAGGCCAAAGGATACTAAACCGAAAATGAGTTAAGTGGCTTTTTAGTTGAGAACTGTGTTGGGTTGTCTTGGGTAAGCTGAGCGAAACGCCACCAGGAAATGGGCGTGCAATTTAATGGAAGTTCGCCAAAACATAATACGTACACTATCGGCATAAGACGTCTTTTCGCGACCGATGTTTTCGAAAGTACATTTGAAAACATACGTCACCGTTTCAACCGCAACGTCACCGTTTCGAACCATCGCCACTGATCGCCAAAATGACAATTATTGAATGATATTAACCGGCTGTGTTTGTGTGGCTTCTCGTTTTTTGGATTTGGAAGTTTTTTTTGTGATTTTTTGAAATGGATGTCCTAGATCCACAAGCGAGCCTATTTTTTGTCGCCGCTTAATAACCTTGGCCTATTTTCATTATTGGTAAAAATTGACGAGTACCGCCATATTGAACCGTGTTCGAAACGGCGCACATTGGGGCAGAATCGACAATTTTTATACAATAAGTCACAAAAAATATTTTAACCTAATTCCGTAAAGATTCATGTAATTTAGTTTAACAAATACCGCTAAATAAAAATCTGATAAGTAGGCGCTGAACCGGCAATGATTCCTTGGCAACTGTGTTTGTTTTTGAGCGTGCCAACATAATTCGTAATTTGTTTGAATTATGCTGATCAAAACGACCTCTACTACAGGCGAGATATCGTATCCCTGATGACGTCATAATGGCGGCGAGTGCCGCATACTCAGTGCTTTGTTTACATTCGGTGAAGAAGGTTTTATTTTTTATTTTTAGCGGTTAATTTTTAATTTAAATATTATTAAAACCTTACAAACAGTTTCTTAAATGTTTAAATAACAGGTAACTTATTGTTTTTGTATCAAAATTTGCGAAAAAGACTGTGTTTTTTGTGTAAATAGGTTCAGAGATGTTATCAAATGGCCGATCGGGTCGTGTATTAAGAGGGTTATGAACAATTTTTCGCCGGTATAAATACGCAATTTGGTCGAAAAAGTGCTTGGGCATATAATTTAGAGATTTTTTGTTTATAAGTAGGTACCTATGTATTATTTTGTAACAAGTGAATTTGGTATAAATATTTTATGTTCTTGGAAGAGCCACTACAAAAATAATGTACCAAATATATCTGTGTTTCAATTTCGAAAGTAAGAGTAAGATAAAGAAGTGACAAAAGTAGTGAAATTTGTGGTAATTTAAAATGTTTTTTACTTGTTAAGTATATGATTTGCATTTTAAAGAAAATTAAGTTAAAGTTTGAAGAAAATTTTTCACAAATTCTGGAGATCTTTTGGATGTTCCGCTTTTAAGCCCCGACTAAAAAAGGTAGGTATAGGTACCTGCTGTTTTTTGCCTAATTATTACACACAGGTGCTACTAAATCCCAATACTGCATAAATAAGCATTTCTCAAAAAAATACAAAAATTTAACTCCTAAATTCAGAGAAAAAAAAAATTAAATTTAAACAAAATAATCACGTAACTTTTCTTAGATTAATGGTATCTAAGCACAGTTCAAATCTTTCTAGGAAATTTTGAATCACCCTGTATATATATATATCCCAAAAAAATCAATAAGAAATATGAATTTCATTACATTTGTGGCACAGAAGGGATACAGGGATTTCAACAAGATGTACTTACCTATGCTATTGTATATTTGCATTATAGGTTTGCACTGTATAGTACCTATACGATAATTTAAAAAGCTATTTTCACTTAAACATAGGACTTGTCTAGTGTGACCATTTATAGTAATTTTTAGAGTAGTTACTGTACTCTTTTTAGAGCTTTGCACTTTATGTCTATTAGCTTAGAACTATAATCATTTTCCCCATAGCTCAGAAAATGACCTCGGAAATGGTCAAATTTTTAAACCAAAATAAAAAATTCACATCCAACGCTAATAGGGCACATGCAAGTCTAATGAAAACATTTAAAAAAATTACAAAATTTTGCGCTCCTAAATTATTATTTTTTACAATTTTAGTTAAATTTTACACAATTTTTAGCAGATACCAATAGCCTCGCTTATAGCATTAAAATACTCTGCCAATGCATGGGCACCGAAGCTCACACGTTTAGTATTAACTATTTTGATCCGCGATAATGTTCCCCCTATTTTTTGCCCCTCCCCCCTCCTCAAATGAATTTCTTTTAACCCTTACAAAAAAAATTGACACTTCTCAACAAATTTTTTGACCCGCCCTTAAAAAAAATTTCACCCTCTCCCAAAATTTTTAAACAGTGAATAATCTAAAAAATACTTAATCAATTCTGGTAAAAGTTAATCAGTTCACAATAATTTTCTTACAAATCTAATATCCGCTAGTGACTAAAGACTAATTGAACTGTGGAAATAATTCTTGCCAAAGAAGAAATCCGGGAAAATTAAACAACAATCACACACATTTCTAGGTCACAATTGCAAAATACATGAAACCATTTTTATTATTAACAGAATTTTGTTTAAATTTGCAAATTTTCTACTTAAGAATTAAGAAGAAAAAAAACGACACAATGACTTTAAAAAACCTCATTATGCCCCAATTCAAAAGAATTAATCCCTCGGGACTAAAAACAAATAATAAATATTTTTTAATTTAAATTAGTTAGTTTTTTAGCAGGACTACATTTAACATTTAATTTGAAATTGATTTATATCATTTTTGTGAACTCTTGAAAAATGTTGGTAAGTATGATTTTACTTTAACTTAAATATTATTGAAATATAAAAATCGTTAACATTTAATTCTAGATCTAGAAACTGTTAAAAAATAATTTCAATCTCTTAAAATAAAAACATCCCGCCATACACCTCAGTATATTTTACGAATAATAGAAACCCTATACAGGGTGTTTCACATAAATGTACCGAAATAAATTTATGCCCTTACAGTACTTTTTTTTTGTAGATTTATCCTGTAATTCCAATTAGATATGGCTGACACTTTGAACATTACTAGACATGCAATGGTCAATATTGTATGGGGAGGGTAACCAGTGAAACCACTGATGAGCTCGCGCTGGTTATCCAGAACGAAACATTGTTTAATCATTTGTCTTTTCGCTTTGGTTCTTTGTGTGTTCCTTGTGGGATGCTCATCCAAGTTTGAATTTTCGTTATTTCCACCCAAGATCTTTTGATCTTTTGTTTTTTGGTTTCTTTTTGTTTGAAGTAACTGATTTGGAGGTTTCTTAACTTCTTTTTTTATTTATAACCAGTTTTGTTCCCATCCATTTGGTGACTGGATCAAAAGTAGTGTGGCAGAATCCAAGACCAGAATTTACAAGATATTGTCGTCCATTGAAAATTGAATTCATAAAGGAATCCACTGCTGTTTCGTTGCAAGAAAAGGGAAGGATTGATGCTGAGATTGAACAACTTACTTTAAGTGAAATGCAGATAAAGGTAAAACACGACATGATATTTTCGATGATCGACGGGAAAATTTGCAATAGGGTAACGGAAACGAAATCTACACAAAAGTGTTACATATGTGGAGCTACATGCAAAGATTTTAATCATATTGATCAACTTCTTAAGAGACCAATAATATCCGAAAATCTGGAATTAGGAATTTGGGTTTTACACGGGTGGATAAGGTTCTTCGAATGTCTTCTTCATTTGGCATATAAACTGCCTGTTGAAAAATAGCAAGCAAGAGGTGCTGATAAAGAAATTGTTGCAGAAACAAAAAAAAAATCAAGCTCAATATAAAGATCGACTTGGCTTGATCGTTGACAAGCGATAACCAGGATTTGGTAATACCAATGATGGTAACACGGCAAGGCGTTTCTGTAAAAATTAGACTATTTCTGCTGAAATTACCAAAGTGGATTTAAAACTAATTGAGCGACTTCATATTATACTCATTGTAATATCAAGTGGTCATGAAATTGAAGTACACAAATTTCGAAGATATGCACTTGAAACTGCCAACTATTTTGTTCTTATGTATCCATGGTATAACATGCCACCAACCCTACATAAGTTTGTTGCTAAACAAAACACCCTGTATAATAAAAAAAATATTCGAAAAATCAATTTTTCTGTAGAATTTAATTTCATAATATTTAAATTTAACCTCATAAATATATTTTTTATTACCAAACACTTTTCGACATAATTCATAAATTCTGCCCACTGTGCGGCGGTCGAGGCACCTTCGAAATTCTTTGAAATGTTTTGAATCGTGACGTCACCGTTTCGTTGCCAAAGTAACATTTTACGCATATTTTCAAAGCGGTTTCTAAATCATCGGTCGCGAAAAGATGTCTATAGGTATTTTTTAAATTGCATGGTTAACTACCGAATTATATTTTGACACTGACTTTTATACTATGGGTCAGTCCAACGATCTGTCACTGTCGCTTGATTAACAAGTCACGGAGGGCAAACAAAGCGATTTTCCATAAGACGTAGTGTTAACTTGGAGAGATTTTCCGGATTTTCCACTGACTTTAATTAGGTGAAAATGCATTTTTATTATAGTTTGTTCTTTTTGAAAAACGGATAAAGGCAGTTTGTTAGTGGATTTTTACAGGAAGAGCCAAAAAACCGTTTTTAGGGGAGATTGGCACTTTCGTGTTTAATTGCGAATTGTGGCAGTAGAAATCCACGAGATAAATTGAACTTTTTGCGAATACCCAGTGAAATATCGAAAACAAAATGCTCTTATCTTGCGGAATTGGCTAAAATAAGAAGATAAAAATGGATAATAGCTATTAAAGGTCAAAAGTTTTCAGAAACTAAACTGAAATATGCAAGAGTCTGTTCCAGGCATTTTGTTTCAGGTTTGAAAATATTTTTATGTCTCTAATTTATTCGTTATTCCCACATTTTAAAGATCCACAGCTTTAGATAAAGCCTGCTTCAAAAAATTTAAATGCTTTAAGGCTTTTGTATGCCTTCATTTGCTTTTTTGTGTATAAACTTGTTATTAACATCATATACGCTACAATGTTCATATTATTGTGTATTGATGGTAAATTCACAGGTTTTGAACAAAATTTAGAATCTTTCACGGTAAATGTATCTCTGGGCCACATCAAGATGCTCACTTTTTAGCTTGTCTAGATAGTCTTTCGTTGTAGAGTTTGGGTTAAGTTTGGTCTGGTGATTTGGTGGGGTAACATAGATCTTCCTCTAAATTCCTTAAAACACAAATGAAAACCAATGTAAACTTTTGGTTCTTCCTTCAAAAATCCACTAGCAAACTGCCTTTACACGTTTTTCAAAAAGAACAAACTATAATAAAAAATGCATTTTCACCCATTAAAAGTCACTGGAAAATCCGGAAAATCACTCGACGTTAACACTACGTCTACGAAAGATCGTTGAACTGACTTATTCTGAACAAAAATATCCTGTTTAAAAATAAATAATAATAACTGTAACGAAAATTTGAAAACACAACTGTATGGTCTTGTTCTTGTTCCTCAATTGAAACTTTCAATAAACCAGTCCCTTGCTTTCTGTCTATTGTGTGATCTTTTTCTCATCGTTTTTTAGGTTTCATAATCGTGGTTTTATTGCGTCCAGAATGTCAAGCCACGCCTCGAATTGATCAACCTAGTTGCAGTTTTTCCAGAAGTTAGGCTTTATCAAATAAAGAAATTTAAAAAGGCATTGTTTATTTACTTGTCAGAATGAAATCCTTTGAGAGTTTAACACCCGATTCTCACCTACGACTTTTTCGTAAGAGCCCACTCACGTGTCACATGATGTCAATATGAAATGTTATGACAGTCATGTGACGCGTGCGTAGGCACGTTCAAATGTCAACAGTGTCAAATAGCGTTAGTCGTTGGGAGTTTTTGGCACGACCAAAAACTATCTAATACATACGATAGAAAACGATAACTCCGCCGGTCACTATAAAATTACAACTTGGGCTAAAGTAACTTTAGCAAACTTAAAGCAAAGTTTCTTAATAAAAACTTTATGTTGTTCTTTTGGTTTTGAACGTACAAAAGGATATACCCATATAACTTTGGCTGATCGATATCTCTAAAATGATCTTTGCTCTTTGCTTACCTTCCGCTTTTTGAAAGTTTTTTCTAATTGAATTCGAACTTCAAAGTCAATATTTTTTAAAGACACGGGCTGGAATGATAAAATATCTTCAACAAACCTGAGTTGTGTGCTGTTTTTTCTTAAAAATTTTTGTTTTGCGGGAACTTTTATCGTTCAGATTATTACTTCCCTCGCTAAGGGAAGTAATGTAATCATCTAAAAATCACACTTCCAGATTTTCATGATCGTCCACGAATTTTGAGGTTCCGAATAGTGATATGCACGAATCCAGGTGCCGTCGGTCTGTCTGTCGGTCTGTTGGTCTGTGGGTCGGTCTGTCGGTCGGTCTGTCTGTCGCCTAGTTTGTAGCCACGCTAACTCCCTGAACCAATCGTAAAAAAATTTTACATAGTGATTACTTGTGTTGACGCGCAGACCTCTATTGTTTTAGAGCGTTCCGTTATTACACCCTTCGTAGCTACCCCCAAAAAACTTGATCCCTAAAAAAAAAAGTTTTCTTTTACCGCGTGGTACCTCTTTGGGAAGCTTATAAAAATCGTAGTTGAACGACGGCCAAATTTTTTACTACATATACATATATATACATATATAATTATATATATATATATATATATATATACATCACATAAAAAATGCAAAATCTCTTGAAAAACTCAGTTTTCTGTGCCTTATGTCTCGAGTTAGGGAACAAAATGTTAAATAAAAAGTAGCCTAAATTAAGATCCAGGTCACACCCTATTGTCCTATCAAATTTTGCACAAATTGGTGTAGCCGTTTTTACGTGATTAATTAATTACAAATTTTTGACAACATTTATATACGAGTATTCTTTAAACGGAACCGTGCTTCTAGCGGGTTAGAATTTGGTTTTATAAAAAAATCCAAATACACGTCAACTGACATTTATAATTTTCTTTAATCGTGCTATCTTGGATTTTTTGTACGTCGTTTTGTTTACGAGGTATGGCAAAAACCCCTGGGTATTTTGACATTCTGGAATTCTAAAAAAAATTATCTTTTTAACAATGACACATACTAATACTCTATCTCTTATGGTTTCCAAGATAGAGGCATTTAAACTTGCATAGAATTGTTGTCTATGCCCTGTTTTACGGTGGATATTTGAAAGAATATCGAAGTTTTCCAAACAGATTTAAATAAAAATATCTTGATTATTGTAAAAGATAGATCCTATTGTATGGTATTGCTGAAGAGAGAATTGCTTGCAGACAAACTGTTGCAAGAAAATGCTTAGTATACTCGTCAAGGTGCCTTGATATCACAGTTCAGTTTTTGATTCATTTTAAGAAAAAAAATTACTCTTTTTGAAAGGTATATTTTTGTGTAGATGATGTCCCTAAATAGTTATTTTGATAAAAATTAAAATCTTCCGTATACGTCCTACTGTCAGAACCTGTCAAAAATATGTAATTTTTTCCCAAAATGTAAAAAAAAATATTTTTAAGAAATAAAAAATTTGGCCTTATAGAGACAAAAAAAGTCACATAAGCATTTTTCTAGTACTAACCATCAAAAATTGTCACATTTTGAATTTTAATGCTGTTAGTTAAAAAAATATATTTTCCGAAAAAGCGATGGGGAACCTGAGAGAGAACATATTTTCGATAAAAAAACGTTACAACTTTTTTTTTGCATCACTTATAATAGTTTCTATACAAAAATAAAATAAGTTGAAGAAAATGGTAAAGTTATGTCGATTGTATTGAACTTATTAGCACCAAGATTTTTTTTTATAAAACTAAACTCTAAAAAAACAATTATTTGCTAAATAGTTACTCTTATCACCTATCAAACGACAGTAAAAAAGTTTTCACTAGATTTGAAAAGGTAACCTCTGGTGGAATTAAATAAGCTCTCTGAAAGATATCTTTTTATATACAATAAAATAACAAAAAATATTAACTATATAAGTTACTTCCCTTATTTAGTGGCGGTCCCAGCCATTTGAAAAGGGGAGGGGAGCGGATTCAGTACGAAAAAAAAAATTAGGATAAAAGTATAGCTTTTATGAGCAACATATCAATATATGCAAACTAAACTTAGTAACTACAAGCGCGGATTTGACCTCAAATCTAGTGGGGGGCGGGGATTTAAAGTTGTTTATTTCATACATTTTTTATTTTACAAAATGTTTAAATGCGCCGAAAATTTTTGAGAAAAATATATTAAACTAAAATCGTGAGTATCAACGGTATCATAGCGTCGCAGGCGAAATTTTTTAAGAAAATTGCATTAAAAATGCATTTTTTTATTTAAAATTAAACTAAAATTGTAAATATATCAATGGTTTCAAAGCGCAGCAGGCGAAAATTGTTTAAGAAAATGACACTCCAAGTGCCACTTTTAACACAAAATTAAACTCTAATAACGTAAATATCAAAGGTGTTATACGTCGCAATTTATACCCTACTTTGGAAAAATATCGCCACACTTCTTCATTGCCTCGAAATGTTATCAGGTATGTTTTGATTTAAGCTTTTTCCTACTTCTGAACAATATTGTTTCCAAATACTGACTTCTCCCAATAAAAGTTCAAGAATTTGTGTTTTGAATTAATCAAACAGTTTATCGTATTTCGAAACGACTTTAGTTAATTTTGCCTTGATTTTGGCTTCACGTTGTACAAAACTTGATATGAATATGTTCAGGTCAAAAATACTTTTTTATGTCCGAAATGATTTCGTCCAAAACTTGTTTATAAATTAAATAGAAACTTTATAATACTGTTCTGTATTTCCAATATCGTGGTTTTCGCGGTAAGTACTTCATGCGTTTGTTTATTCTTGGTGTGACGAATTAAAGGTCAAACTGTCCCAAAATACTCTAAAGGAATTATAGAATGTTTTTAAAGCAGAGTTGGCTGCCCAGTGGATAACCGAAAAAGCCCACTGGGTTTTTTTTTGGGTAAAACCCACTTAAAAAAACACGTAGGGCTTTTTTAAAAGTGGATTTTTTCATTAGTAATAAAATAAATAAACGTATATTATTACCAGTCGTTTGAATCTGATCGTAAGATTCGATAAACTTGAACAGTTGCGAATCTTTTTCTGATCCCAAACAATTTCTTATTTTATTATTCTAAAAAAGACCATGTCTTTCAATGGATGCTGCACTAGCTGGGCAACAATGCAAATTATAAAAAAAACGATTCTGGTTCAGTATTTGCAGACACTACTTTTATTACTGGATTCTAAAACTTCAGTCCATTCTGAAGCACTCTTTCTAGCGCTACTCTTAGGCATTTTACAATTTAAAAAATAGTTTAGAGTTAATAACTTCGAAAAAAACGAAAACTTGAATCCTATACTATCATGTCATACTACGTAAGCAGATACTTGCAGTGTAGTAAATACACAAACTCCAACAATAATTTTCTTAAAGTTTGTTTATATTAAGTATATAAAAAAGGCTCTGGTGAAACTAAACCAAAACTGCTTTGATTTATTAACAAACAGACAAACTGTCGATTTCTGTATTCCACCTATTTTTATGTCGTAGTTTACAGTTGATAAACGATCGCGAGAATAAGTCCTAATTTTAAAGAAGAACTACAATCTGTATATAATTTAAAAAGAAAACCATAAAAAATCCAAATAAAATCCATTTAATGTAAAACCCAAAAAAACCCGGTGGTTTGGGTTTTATATAAAAAACCCGGGTTTTTTCCAACCCTGCTTTAAAGGAACGTTCTACAATTTCTCCAAAGACTTCAAGGTTACCAGCAGCATGTTTGTTGTCTACTTTTTTCTGGAGCAAAGGGAGGCGATCGCCCCTCCGCTCCCCCTAGGACCGCCACTGCCTTATTCCTACTTCTATCTTGCCTCCTTAATCCCGGTGAGTTAGAACATTTAAAAAAAATATCAGAGCACAAAGCATCATGTACTAGTCAGTATTACGGTCATTCAAAATAGTAGTTTTAACAACTAGTGGCTAAATAGTGCTTTTTTTACAAGCGTTAGTTTAAATATCGAGCGCAGCGAGGTATTTAAAAACGCGAGTAAAAAAAAGCACAGTTTAGCCGCGAGTTGCTAACACTATTTTTTTTAATACCTATCCAAAAATCCAAGGAAAACAGGAAAATACTTTTAAAAATCTCGAACGAACAGAACTTCTCGCAACACACCATCTTTACACTATAAATCAAGGCGGCTGGTAAATCGTTTCCATAGCGATGTGTTTTTTGACTCGGTGACGTTCATTGTTGCGACATTTTAATCTTTGAAAATTTGATATTTTGACGATATTTTTAAATGATTGCTTAGTAAATACTTGGTGAAAACTGGCGGAAATGGCTCAGTTCTTAAGCAAGAATAATCAGATTTTTTCAATATTACTATTTCCCGCTATTTCTCTTTATCTTTGGGTAAAAAACGGACAGAAATATTTCTTTGCACCCGTGATCAAAAAGAAAGTTTTTTTGCATCGGTAACCAAAAAAGCCATGCTTTAGTTATCGTCAAACAGTTACTAAAATCATGTTTTTGATGAAGGTTTAAAAAAATATATTTTATTTATATTGCAGAAATTTAGTTATTTCTTATTTTTACTTAACAAACATACGAAAGCCAAAACTTTTTTACTGTCGTTTATAATAAGACTACCTACTTAGCACATAATTGTATTTTTTTTAGAAGTTTAGGTTTATGGAAAAGTACTGGGGCAAAGACGTTCAATACAATCGATATGATTTTAGGATTTTAGCAAAACATTGTAATGTTTTTTTAGCGAAAATATGTTCTCTTTCAGGTTTCAGATCGCTATTTCAGAAAATATATTTTTTTTATTTTTCGAACATTTAAATGACGTTTATAAAAAAAACGGTTAGTACTACAAAAATGCTTGTTTGACTTTTTTGTCTAAAATGAAATGCTCTATAAGCAGTAATTTTATTTTTTTTTTAATATTTTTTTTTTAATTTTGGGAACAAATGACATATTTTTGACAGGTTTTGACCGTAGGACGTATATAGAAGATTTTAATTTTTATCAGAATAACTATTTAAGGACGGCACTACACAAAAATATAACTTTCGAAAAGAGTATATTTTTTTCTTAAAATCAATCAAAAAGTGAACTGTGATATCATAACCACCGTTTTTTTCCAAGTTGGCTCGGTTTTTCAGAAAAAAATTAAAAAACCTATTTTTTATAATTTTTAATAAAAAATATACCCGAAAACTCTTTTGCGTACGCAACTTAAATTTGGGACATTAATAGAGAATCAATAGCTGCATCTTCTAGCAAAATATAAAAATAATACGCAGCAGTTTTGTGGAGATACAGCTAAATAAAAGTAAAAATGCAGATACATTTTTAAAAAAATGACCCCTAACTAAATAAGGGCTAAAATAAAAAGAAAGGATGACCATTTTATTGTGTTATAAATTTACTACAAAAAATGCTTTAGACACAATTTACTCTAAATTAAACGAAAAAATGTGTTTCTGTTTCTTACGCACGCAAAATCAATATTTTATCCTACAATTTTAAATCAATAATATCAAAATTTTATCAAAACAATTATAGGGTAGACTATATTTCGCAAAAAAAAAGTATAAAAACAAAAAACGTGTTTTTCAGGTAATAATTTTCAGTATTTTAGGTATAGGTGGGTATATAAAAAACTAAAAATTAAAACAAAAAATGCAAAATCTTAACAGAAACAAAATCAAAATTGTTTTAAATACACTGAAAATTTATGTTTGTTATAATCTTTTTATTATTTATAATTTTTTATTCTTAAGGTGTATTTAATCCCTAAAAACAATAAAGTTTTTGTAATTCAATTGTGCATATGCTCAAAAAAAACACAAAAAAAAAATATTTTATGAATTCTCTTTAAATATAACCTTAGTTAGATACGAATTTTAATTTATACTAACAATTTATAGATAGGTTCCAATCTGACTGAAGAGATTTGGGAAGTACTATGAAGAGACCCTAGGCGCAAGGAATGCCTTTAGTGGATTATTTTTATTTTATTTGCAATGAATTTCTAAAAGCAGATACACGTAAATTAATTGTAAAATATTTATTTATTATTATTATTTATTAATTAAGAAGACATACTTTTTTAGGAATTGAGCATTTACTAACCTATACTAGAAGCTAACCACAAAAACTTTTTTTAACCAATTGTCTTTCGTGTTCTGTGTGGGAACATTCCCGTTGCAACCCCGATCAGTAATCTGTACCATCGACCATTAATTGTTTTAATGTCTTGGTCAAATCGCTCTCCTTACTCTTCACTATAATCACCAAAATTATCTGGAAATCTGATTTTTTTTCTTAAAAATTTCAATTTTAAACCCGAATATCTTTTTAACTAATAAAACTATAAACATTTTTACCTATAAGGCTTTTTTTGCATGATGTTTTTTACTGATAATTCTGTAAAAAAATATTTATCTACAAGATTTTTTTTGTATGTACTGTAATTAGAAATAAACCTGTTTGTTTGAATGCCTGTACATTTATATGCTAATATTTTCTTTTATAAAAATACCCTTATGTCTTCTTTATAAAGTTATTAAATTTTGCTAATTTAGTACCAAGCGTTTCAAAGTTACACCAAAAGTTCCTATTTTTTTTTGTTAAAATTGAGCCAACTTAAATAAATGAAAGGTAGTTACAGAATCAGTGGTTCATACCAAAAAAATTCGTATTGTTTTTTTTGCAACATAACTTTTTTTATTATTTTTTAGAGCTGTGCAATAATACCTAAATATGATATCCCTAGAATGTCCTGATAAGACAATTTCTGGGGAGTTGGCGTACTGGGCCCGCCAAAGAGACTTCAATGCACGGTTTAGCTCTTGTAAGAATGCTAACTATTAATTTTCAAAAGGTACATACTTACATAATAGTAGGCCTGATATAGAGACTAAAATTTTATAATTTTTTAATAACACATGCAATTAAAAGTAAAAGTTTCTTTGTACCTACCTTTTATTCCTGCTGTTATCGTTTTTAATAATTCCCGTACAAAAGCACTAATTTAAACTAAAATAATTGCCGCTGCGTTCACAGATTTAAATAACAAGCAAGGCACGCCATTTTCTTACTAATTGCATGCTTGCTTTACATTGCCATTGCAATGCAAACTGCAAACTACACCTAATTTAAATCTTTTAGAAAGTACAGGCTAAAGCTTGGCAGTCGAAAAATAGAGTTTTTAAGAAGGAAAAATCTAACAGTTTTGCATTTTTCCTTATAATTTTTGATTTTCGGTTGCTTAGTTTTAACTTTGAGCTTCTATGGTTGGACAGAAGTAGGCACTTAATTGCTATATATAATAGCTTTAGGTAATAGTAAGGAAACGCCAACACACATTTTTGTGCCGGCGATTTTTTAACTATTTCTGGGTAATTTTTGGGTGGAAAATCCGAAATAGCCATCAGATTTTGTCTATTGAATCTAGTTTTTAAAATAGGAATTATTTACTTTTTTAACCTCTATATATATTCAATATTTATTACAAAAAGTAGCTTAACATACGTTCATACTCATATTAGTCACTATCATCAACAAATTTTCTTTTATAAGACTTTCTAGCATTGAATTTACTGGTGCAGTCTAGCTGAAGGCTCCAACGGTAATCGGCCATCATGTGGCTATCCCATCGTTCTTTATATCGATCTTCCATAGTTTTAATATCCTGATGGAATTTTTCTTCCTGTTCTTCACTACAGTCACCTAAATTTTCTGGAAAGCGATCTAGGTGACTGTGGAGGTAGTGAACTGTTCTACTCATGTCACAACCGAGAATATGAAAATTTGAAAGCATAGTTTCCACTAATTCTATGTAATTGTCTGCATTGAGATTTTCAAGAAAATGTTTAACTACTTGAACAAATTAACCCCAAGCGTTAGATTCAGTCTCATTCATTGATGTGGTCAACTGTGGAACTTTAATAAGTTGCCTTATTTGAGGATCATCAAATATACCAGCTTTTAGTTTTTCCGTGCTAATCCCAGGAAACGTGACAAGTACCCAAAACAATTTCCATCTCGATCTAACGCTTTCACAAACTGCTTCATAAGCCCCAACTTAATATGCAAGGGTGGTAGTAAGATTTTTTCTCTCGTAACCAAAGGTTCATTCACTACGTTTTGTTTTCCTTGAACCATAGTATCTCTTAAAGGCCAATTTCTCTTAACCCAGTGCTGATATTTAGCTCTGCTGTCCCAAAGACATGAAAAATAGGAATCTTTTGTATATCCACTTTGCTGTCCAAGGAGAAATTTCACCATTTTCAAATCAACACAAATTGCCCACTGATGTGCTTCGTATTTAATTTGTTTCAAAACTTGTGCTATTGTTTTATAATAGGAATTGAGGCATATTTGTTACCGTTATGTAAAACGACTTATTTTAAACTACGTTTTGAACTATCACTGAAAAGGCACCAATCGTCTGAAGTGTATTCTGGCAAAGCCATTTTTTCTAAGAGTCTTTTTATATTTTTACAGAATACCAGCTTATTTTCCTGAGTGAAAAAAGGCAGCAGATCCTTTCCCCTCTTACAATAAAATGTAACATTAGTGCCTGGATAAAGAAGGTTCTTTTTTTAAAATCTGGATGCAAGTAATTCAGCACGCTCCTTTGAGAGGTATAGGTCTCTCACGAGATCGTTTAGTTCTTGTTGATTAAAACACTGAGGAGTTGTTTAATCTGCTTCAAATTCGTTTTCTGATTGCATTCTTTGAACTTCATCAGATTTTAGGAAGACTGCTGAAGGTTGGATTGGGTGTTTCCTTAGAGTGCGGTAAGGTCTTCTTGTAGAATCTAGATCAGGATATGTCCATTTATGTCGATTGTTCATATTTATGCCTTTAATATTAACGAGACAAAAATAGCAGTCATCATAATGGTTACGTGGTTCCCTTTAAACCATTAATACACCAAATTTCAGGCACTTTCTGTTTCCAATTGTCCACTGTCGCAAATGTTCAACACATGTTTTACACACCACATGTGGAGCTCAAGATTTGTATTGATCTACCAAATAAACGCTAAAATAGGCAAGATAAGACCCTTTTACAAATTCAGAAATAGTTTTTCTACTTTCTTCCAAAGTGTATTTGGCACATACATCTGGATGGTTTACACAGCTACGTCTGCTTTTGGATGTTATTGTTTTAGTTTTAACACTAGAAAACGACGAAAAATTACAAAAAATTATGACAAAACTTTATTTGCAAATAGTCGAGAAGGATAAAGGTAGACAAAAGGTGCTATGTTTCCAAAACCAATTAGTCGGGGTTGAGCAGGTATGGGGAGATCGGATCATAGGGAATTCCAAATATAAAGAGGCTAATAAAATTAATAGGATTAAGTAATTCGGGTTAACCAGGTCTAGGAATATTGGTTTCTGGACAATTTCAGGTATATTTGACTAACTAGATCCTATTTTTGAATATCAAATTTCTATTTTGAATGTTAAAGAGATATTGATTTATTTATTTTTACCTTTTATTAGAACTAAATTCAGTTAGTCCTTATCTCAAAAACTAGAGCTGATAGAAAAAATCTTCCAGTTTTAGAATCAGCACAGTAAGTATATCCAAAATCATTTCTTAGATCTCAGGCACCAAATTTTTTTTTTATTTTTTTGGCCTGTGAAATCGGTACCGACATATAAAATCGTACTTTTGCTTCACTAAGTAGTAAGTCAGATGTGCGTAGATAAAGGGCAAAACAACAAACCAAATTTATAGGGGTCCAAAAATATATTTTTTTTTTTAATTAAAATTTTATAAGCCAAATTTAAGTCACTCGCGAAATAGTTATTTACCTAACAAGTGCGGAAAGTAATACTTTACTGCACACGATGGCAATTGACCGAACTCGCTTCGCTTCGTTCGGTCAAGCCGGCAAGGACGGTAAAGACGTTTACGCATTGTATCGAAAAGCCTCAGGAATTCCCAAAAAAGAAATATAAATATCTGAATCTTAATTTTCTGAAATAAACTTAGTCACTTTACCGCACGGAGTACGGTAAAGAGCCATAACGTTAACTTTACCGCACTGAGTGCGTTAAAGTACTACTTTCCCTACAAAAATGAGTGCTGTAAAGTGCGAGAAATCTCATGTAACAAAGTTAAGATCTTCCTTTTTATATATAAAAAAATTGATTTAAGAGCAGAGATTTTTTTTTCTGTCAGTGACTTTAGTTCAGGATTTGTCGAAGTGACATTCAAAACCGGTCATGTCAAATAAATATTATAGAGTCAAATAAAAATTATAATTGGCTGAATTTTGAACGGAAGGCATATTCTGTTAAGTTAACCAGGGCCGTCTTTGGACCTCTTTTAATTTTTTTTAGGGATTTGAAAAGATATTGTTAGTATCAAATAAATACACGACACTTTCTATAGTTGTTTTAGTTAACTTTTCCACCAAAAATTTTTAAAAATTAAAATTATAGCAACGCTAATAATTCGTTTTTATTTCCACAGTTTCTCCTTATATGAAGCCCTTTTGGATGTAGTGGGTCAACCAGTTCAGGCAGCAAATGGCACACAAAAAATGACATCAGTTTTTCCACACACCTGATCTAATACTCCCTGTCCCTGGAAAATTCTAAAAAAATAATAAAAATAGAGAAATCATATGTATAATTATTCTACATATTTTTTTAGCTGTTATTTAGAACTTACCTGGCTCTCTTGCACCGGAACCTTACGTTTTTTTTTTAAAGACGAGTAAATGCGTTTTGGGGTAATATTTCGATTCCGGTTCATCACTGACAAAGTCGCACTGAAAATGTCTGCCACGTTGGTGACATCTTCAGAAATAAAGATAATTTATTCATACAGTTTTCAGCTACTATTATGTTAAGTAAACTGATAATCTGGGTTTTATTTTTTTATGGTTCAAATAAAAATGTAGACCAACAAAGTGAATTTGGAATAAAAAATTCGCTTAAAAATTGAAGTTGTAAATCTAGAAAATAAAATCAAAATTTAGTGTTTGAGTGGTTGCCATATTGTGTAAAATAGCAATTTTCGTTTTATGGAAATCATAGCCAAATGAAGAATACTAGAGAAATGTGATTTGGCACATCCTAAAATTTCACTTCCAAATGCGCTACTGAGATATTTTTTAAAAAAAAAAACATTATTTACAAAAAAATAAATTCCAAAATTAAGATTTGGCACATTGGTAGTGACATAATTAGTATGTGTGCAAAATTTTAGCACTCTAGCACTTTTTGTTTGGCCAGGATTTCTAGAAAACGATTTGCCCTGGAGGCCTGTCTCTTAAGTAGCAAATTATTTTTGAGTATAGCCATCAAATTAACTAAGGACCTTGTGTAGTGTTTTTTTCATTTTGTTGACGTGGTAAATCTTTGCAATTCCTGATGCTTCATAGGTTCACCCTAAATCAAATGTAGGTACTGTTTTATACTATAGCGAATTTTTTATTTTATTTTCTCCAGTCCTAATTTATTCGTTTTACAAAGTATTACACAATACAACTTTACTCCACCCCATGTTTTATTACCAAGGTGCCCTATTAACTTGAAAAGGTGTATCAACATTTTACAATATATTTGCCTGTGTATAAGTCGAACGATTTTATTTCTTCAAGTTATTCTATATAGACAGGTTTTTTACTGATCTTTAAGAGTGGGATTTACTAAGATCTAAAATAATACTCCCCACAAGTACACCTGTGGGGGGTACTAAATTTTAAAATCAATTTTAAAAAAACACTAACCCATGCAGAAAAGACACAAAGTTGTGGATTATTTTGTATTGTTATTGCAAAATACCACTGAAAAACTGATTTTCCCTCAAAATATACCATATTTTAGGGGCAAATGCGCTTAAACTAATTTTTTTGACAGATTTCAAAATGATGAATGGTAAATACGCCAAGAATTTGGCAAATAGCTTTATTATCTGTGTTTGAGGTTATAAGGTTGGTGATTTTTTAGACCACCACTGGGGGGTGGTTTAAATTTGTAGCCCCCAGAAAGACTTGTTTTGTGGCAATTGGTAATAAGTTCGTTTATAATTTCCCTAAGTAACCGTTTTTACAAGGGTTAATTTACCTTATTTAATGTCCCAAGTTGTTCATTAGACAACAAAACACCTTCAATTTTGTCCAGAAAAACGCCATATTTTGAACCCGTTTTCAGCACAAAAAATATATTTATGAGGCAAAACAACCAGAAGTGAAGGTCACTGATTATGCACGAAAAGTATACGAAACCAAAAAAAAACCCAAAACAACTATATCAATTGTTTACAAACTGAATTTAAAACACTGAGGCTATCTAAAGATCAATCAAGAAAACTTTCCTTACTCAAAGCCCACTCATTTCAAAGCTGCAGCTTTCATTATTAGAGGTTGGTGCAAGCCAAGGTACAAGCAGAGGTGAGAGATCCGAACTCGCCGTTTGTAATTTGAACGCAGCTAATATTTTGAAACTAACATTTCGAAAGTGACAGAAATGTAAGCAAAACTTGCATTTAAGTTTTTTTAATACATTTAATAAATAAAAACATCTTTTAAATAAATACAAAATTTATCTACTCCTTATTTTATTATTACCCATTTAAATCGTTGTGTGACATCCAAAATTAATTATCAATGGTAAGTTTTAATTAGAATGACATATAACCCAAATTTTAATTTGTTCCACAGAGTGTTTACTATTTAAACCCCGCGTGGGTGTAATTTTTGATTTTCTTGTAAATAGAAACTTTCTTCTTAAACCCAACAAAAGGTTGTGTTAAGATGATTATCCAATAAAAAAATTTATTAAAACTCTTCTTATAAATCAAAACTCAACGAGGGTTGGTATAAATTGCTTAAAACCAAAAATTTTAGTAAATCCTACCGTAAAAGTCCTCTTCTAAAATAAAACTATTATCAATTTTATATTCCCATATAAGTGGCATATAACTAAGAGTAAACTATGTAGTATGGATGATAAAGGACAAAAATTAGTCAACCTTCTCAAAAATGATTAAGTAATGGAACTTGACACGCATACTTAGTGAACCTTTAATTTTTTAGGGAGCAGAAACTCAATCGTAAAAAAGAGTAACTAACTAGATTTGTAGTTTTTGCGTATAGTCTTATATTATTATTAGTTTTCTTGTTTTTTACATAAACTAAGCGACGTAAAAACACTAAGTGCAAATACGCCCCTTTTACGTTACCTTAAGGCGCATTTACACAGACAAACTTTCCTTTGATGTTGAAATGCCGACAAACATTTACACGAGCCTCTTGAGCAAAATGTTCAAAGAAATGTTCAAGCAAAATCTCGTACAAAAAAAACACACGTAAATTTTGGATAGAACGTTGAGCAAAATTTATTTGAAGAATTGGGGGTATAAAAATTTCTTTACAAATTTAAATTTTATAGTTTTATGGGAATTCATTGAACTTAACTGAAAATAGAAAGACTAAGTTTTAAAACAAGGTATTTTAATTAAGTGCTTTCCGACGGAAAAACGATATGATGTCGAAATTCACGTTTTACCTCATAAGCAACTTTGATTGATTTGATTTTTATAGGGGATATGCCAGTGCCATAATTGGCACTTATTTGTTGCTGATGCTGGGTTAGGAGAAGGTAATAACCGTAGACTAGTGAGAGAGGGTTTTGGTCAAATAAACATTGTCACACAAAATTACATGACAACAAACAAGGGTCAACGCAGTTTTTTTATGAAAGTTTTAGAACAAATCTTTCCATAAAGAAAGGGCTCTCCGACGCAAAACAAAGAAATTCGTTTTATTTTATTGACGCGTAGAACTTGCATTTCCGATTTTTTAAATATTGAAATTTTTGGCGATTTTTACAAGCTTTGATTTATGTATGTTTGTATGTTCGGCTCAAATCTTGCAACTCAAATTTGGTATTCAATTTCAGTTTTCGGTGTGTATTTATAGTTGCGGCGACAATACAATAATATGGTATTATTAGACACCTCCTCCCGTTAATGAGGGAAGTGGAGGAAGAAAAAGATTTATTTTGTTCGATTTCAATCAAAATTGGCATACAGGGGTTTTTAGGGAAGATAATTATCGAAAGGATGGGTTTATGATAGTCTAAAAATTAAAAAATTATTTTAAATAAAAAGAAGCTTTTATAAAATATAAAGTGCACTAGAAAGTAGAAAAAATTTTTTAGCATTCTCATATCATAATAATAAAAGCGACGGGCGCAAACTAAAACTAAAAATGTCCATCCATATATCAGAGAAACGTAGAGTAGTTTGGGTCGAGTTGGGTTGGATTTACTTCACAAAAAATTGAACTTACAATACCAGATAAAGAATTCTTTATATTTACACGTCGTAGTTGTGGTGAGATTATTTTTTGTAATCATGGTATTTATTGTCTTTAGTTTAGTCTTTTACAATAATAATAAAGTCAAATGAAAAAAACCTATTTACATTTTATTAAATCTCAAATATATGAACAAAAGCACGTTCGATTTAAATAATACCCGTTTATTACCCACTTTTACAACCCTACGATCCCGACCCTTGTCTAAAAAATATAATTTAGCAGTAATAGACTAGACTTTTGAATCGGAATGTTGCCCCTTTGCATATTGTTTGTTCAGTGTCAGTAATTGACCTTGATTATTATATTAAATTGACAGTAAATATCTATCTTCAGCATTTTCATAAACCTTTTGCTTTTTTAAGCAACCCTTGGGGCCTTAAACTAAGTAGGTAAATCTGGTGTGAGGAATTAAAAAAAAAACAATCAAAGCTAAGGTTAAAGTAAAGTTACAAAAATATGTTTTAAAAAAAATCCCCTTCCCACCACTCCTCATAGTCGTGAGGCGCGGATTACCGCTTAAAAGTGCAATTTTTGAGTTTTTTGCCGATATTTGAAAAATTCAAAAATTTTTTGGAAAAGAAAAATTTTTCTGGGTTGTTTTTCGAATTTAGGAAAAAACCCTTGGAAATAAAAAAACTCGCAAGAAAGTCCCAAAAAAACCCCCGGGCAAAAAAATCCGGGAAAAACCCTAAGAAAAAAATATTACAAGTAACCCTAATCGATGTGACAAAACTGATAGCCAATAATAATGTTTCGCTTGCCGTCGGCTTTTTTTCACAAAAATTTAAAATAAAAGTTGGTGTTCCATTTTTTTAAAGAATTGAGATCACTGATCACCGATGTGAAATTTTATTTATTCTCATCTTTAAAAATATGTTTCCAAAACAGATAGCAATAATTTGCTCAAAAATTTACCCGAACAAAATGTTCAAAGAAAAGCTCACAAAAATGTTCGCGCAAAAAATTTTAAATCTTTTGCACGAGCTTTTGTTTGAGCATGTTCGTCTGTGTAATTGCGCCTTTACATGTTTTAATAATAAATACCGATGTGCATGTGATACCCCACTGTAATACTTGAATGCCGTCGTGAAGGTTTGAAACGTGAGTCATTTTCCATTTTGTAGGGAGAGTAAGGAAATTCATGTATATTTATGTTTATGATTGTATAAACAACATGATACTAACAGGGTCAATCACAATAAATGGGAATATTAGCTTCTTCGAAATATGATTAGTTTCTAATTTATCCACTTGGCTCGTTGAAGTAAAATTTGGTACAGTTTAGTTTCTTCTATGTGGGAGTGTGACTGATTCTTACGAAATGTTCACTTTTGTGGTTCACTAAATAAAAATACTCGTATTTTTGCTTAAATGACTATGTTATCTGAAATTATAGAATCTCTTCCTTTTGTACTCAACTTGAATTCAACTTAAATTTTTGATTTTGAATGTTTTACGGGAGAAATAACCACCGTGGTATGCAAAAATTAAATTTATTTACTACCTTGTCAGAAAACTACATTTTTGACCCGCAATGAGGAGAGAAAATGCCACTTTACCTCCCTAGGGAGTTTTACATATTTTAGCTCCCGGAGGGCGGTAAAGTCGCAGTGTTACCTCCCCGTGCCATCCAGAAAAAAAAATAATTGCTTTTTCTCAAATAATTATTTATTATTATTGAGAGGAATGTTACAGTTTGTTAAATTAGTAAAGGATAATTCTGAACCAGCATTGTTATTGCCACTCTTGAATGCTGCAGGAGAATAAATATTTAAAACTTTGTTATTCATTTTCTGTGATGTGCTCGGGGTATCATTTTTTCATTTCCCACTGCAGGTGGGATTGATAGGAATATTCCCTGATATTATGCGGCTGGCAACCTCGCATTTTTTCGATAGAGACTCGCTTATGTATCCTTCGGCCACTGTAGAAGAATTCCATCCTCCCTGTAGTTCGAGTCTAAGTAAATATCCACCTGCATTTACTAATAGGGTGGCAGAATTTCTGCGAAATGCATGAGCAGTATAGCTCTCCTTGTTCTCCAGTTTCAAAAATTCTGCTATTTTACTAGGTATTTGTGCCATAGTATTTTTCCCTATAACCTGGGACGAGCACCTCCCAATTTGATAAGTAAGGAAAAACCGTTGGTGACTCACATTTTTTCGGTCTTAGTGATGCGTATTTCCTATACAGATCCAGCACAGGAACCTCTCCCAACGTGTCATCTGTGATCGTGAACGTTCGTTTTGTCTCGGTTTTTGAATTCAGTATTCTGATGACCAACATGTCACGCCGATCATTAGTGTCACTAACCATCATGTTGATCAAATCATCGCAACGGAGGCTCCCGCTATTCCAGAAAGTAACGCCACCTAAAAATAATAGAATATTGAGTTAGTTTCCCGATAATATGCAATTTTTTATCCCAACATTTTACGAAAATAAAAACTAGTCTAGCTTAGCTTCACATGCAAGAAATATTCAACCGAAGCGTGGCTCATGAATGCGTTGATTTCTACTCTTGTGAAAGTAGAGGCTCTCTTTCAATGAAAACCATGAGATTAGCGCTTCAAAACTTGGGGTATTTTATGTCACAATTTTCTTTCAAGCTAATGCAGGGCCGCAGCATGCTGTGTATTTGCTCCATAATGATGAGGGCTTTAGTTTTTCTGCCAGCATGGACGGAACTTTCAGAGACTTTTCCTATTCATACCTTTTCCTTGATTTTTGGGGTAGCAAATCCAGTACGATAAGATTCGCGTTTTCTTCCATATCTTGGTTTTCTTCAGAAAATTCCAGTTTTTAGAAATCGAAGAACTAAAACAGACGAATAAAAAACACTCTTCTGTTTCAAATAAGAACCATTAGCGTCCTAGCAACAAGCCTACTAGATTGTATTTTTTCATTTAATGTTGGCATGGTGTTTTTTAATTGTTGGGAAACAACAATACTTTCCCACACCGTACCGCATAGTGATCCTTACCGAAAAGCGGGAATTGAAAAAATAGTTCGGAAGTATTATTTTGTTAGCGCATCTATTATTAGGTAGTAGATAAAATCATCATCTTCAAAAAGGTTAATTTTTATTTCTTTTCTGTGCTGTAATAGTTCTAGCCCAATTTTTGCAAAGTTAATTCTCTTAAAAAACAAAATGTATTTATAATTAATTTGATAAAAATATTAAAAATTCTCATTTCCGTGAATCTCAGATCTAGTCAAAATTCTAGATTTGTTTTTAAAATCATGTAATTATTTTAATTTTTATTTAAGTACATTTTTGTCACTCCCTAGTATGGTCCCCGGAAGCGATTCCTTCCTTCCCTTTCAAAAATAGCACTCCGCGGGTATGTTTCTTTTTTTGTCCCTTTTTTTGTTTTACGTCAAAGATGAGTTAAATGGTGTTATTATTTAAACAAAAAATCTAAGCTCAAAAAAATGGTTTTGCCATACCCAGCGACAGTCAGTCGATGTCGCTGGATTCCATCGGCAAGAGTGTAGGAGATAAAGACTCATAGAGATGACTTTATTAATTTATGAAGAATAATAAATAATGCACGAATAAAAGAAAATCGTAACCACTCAACCACTATGCAAGCTCTGAAAACTACCCCATGCACCACAAAATTAGAATTGGGGATGCAGTTACTGAGGGTTGATGCTGCTAAAATGACGATAGTCCGAATCGCTCCCGAGGGGCATCGAGTCGGATTATAAATTACCATACTTTCACACTTTACTAACGATTGCAATCGAAACAGAAATTAAATTTCGTTATTCCCCCTACTTTCTTGATTAAAATTGGATGACCATACGATACCCTATTATAACATACTGGTTGTCCCAAAATAAGATTTTAAAAAAACGCAGACTGAAAAAAATGCTATTTAAAAGTTATACTTTTTTAACACATTTTATTTGGATCACTGTTCTCGATAATAATTATTTGTACTAAATATAGAGAGGTATTAATTGTTAAAATTGGGCAAGAACTAACAAATCTTAACCCAAACGCAGTAGGTGCTGTTGTAACCCTTAATAACCAAAATACAACTAATTCAAATTTGATACATATATTACATAGCAGGGAGACTTAGATTATCGCACAGTCTACAATCATAAAAATCGGACAGGATTTAACAAATATAATAAAAAGGGTTAAAACAGCTTCTACTTCGTTTAATTAATACTAATGCTTTATTAATACTTGTCCAATTTTGACAAATGATATTTCTTCTTGCTTAGCAAGGACGTGGCATATTGCTAAATGTTTAATGTATAGAGGTGCACATTAAATTTTGGCGGAGGATGTTAAAAATAGTAGAATTTTAAAATCATGCACCATCTTGGATTTTAACTGAATGTCAATTTTGACAAAAGCATTATATCATCTGAAGTTTCGGCATAAACTAAAATCAAAAAAATCGAGCTTAGGATAAGAAAACTATAACCGAAAAAAAATACAGTTTTTTTGCCAACCTTATACTGAATGCATGTATATTATTTTTCTATAAACATTATTAAGTACTTCGCAGAAATATTTGCTTATTCTTGTTGAAATCTGTCAAACTTACAAGTGGCACCTTTTTGATTTAAAAAAATAGTTGGTAGGCCCTGGGCCTCCAGTTGAGGCCCCAAAATTTTTTTTATCATGGGCTTAAAGTCCGTAAAAGACCACTAAAGATTCGCTTTTATATTTTTTTTAAACCGCTTCCCTAAAGCCGCTAGAAGCACCGTTCCATTTAAAGAATCCAGAATTGAGACTTTTTGGATTATACATAATTTTGGTGAAAATAACAAACTTTAGAATTTTACAGTCAAAAGTGATATTTTATGGACTATAACTGTTTTAATTTGAATCAAATATTAGCGCGAATAGGCTTGTTGGAAATTCACTAAAACACACTTTCATGAGTGTATGAAAAATGACAGTTTGTAAAAGTTTAAGATGGCACTTAAGTTTATACTTTGACAATATTAAAAATGCGGTTGTAATTTTTTTATGTCTTTTAATATTTATTTTGACAAGTACACTTCCGGCCACGTACAATGCGTACAGCAGAAGTTAGCTACAGGTGTGTTGAATTTAGGTTTTTCTAATTGCGTTGCTTATTGCAACTGACTGACGTTTTCGAATTACAAGTTAGATCTTTTGACATTGTAAACACAAAAATAAGGAGACTGGCCACGCTTTTCTATGCTTTACAGTTCTTTCTTCTTGATACTTTCTTCTTATTTTTACAATTGTAACCTTGTTTCATCCATAATGGACCGCTACTCTTCGAACCGACCAACCACTGTCTAATTGTGCCAAAATTTGGGCTTTTTCAAATCCGTTTGTCAATTTGAAATACCTAAAAGGTTACTGAATTGAACTGAATTACTACTACAAAGCTCTGCTGGCTGCGTTTGACCGGTGCACCATCCTTAAAAAACGATAAAGATATGACCGCTTTTCTTATCACTTCGAATCCTTTAAAAAACGCCAAACAAATGTGATATTTTATAAACTACTCTTTTCCGCAATGTTGCATGTTATACTTAAAGGACCACGCAGTAATTAAATGGAAAAAATGTTCCTCTTTATTTTTGGATGCGGTTTAAATATATTATGTCGGACATACTAAGAAACATTTTTTAATATGGGCACAACGTTGGATCTATGACAGGGGAGCCAAAAATAGCTGTCATAGTTTGACATTTAATAACCAAAAGCAGATAAATCATGACCAATTTTTGATTAACAAGGTGTCAATTCTTACTAAGTTGAGTAAGCTGGATTCAAATATGCTAACCATTTTGTCAAAATGACGTCACCTATTTTTTTTTAGATTTTGTGGCATTTGTCGGGACCATGATTCCAAAAATTAAATCAAAAGTGACCAATTTGGCTTTTATTCTCAATGAATTCAAGTGAAAATCTATTTATAAGTGACAGATTTTGACATCTTATCATCTTTTCGTGGTAGCCAAAAATTGAAAAAAAGTGACAGCTGTGGAAACCTGTCATTTTTTTTACCCAAAAAAGGGTTCAATTTAGCTTTTATTTAATTTTAAAACGGTTTATTAGCAATAAACGCAAGTAACAATCTATTTACAAGTATTTTGACATGTGTCAATGCCTGTCGAAATGAGAGCCCCCTTTTTTTAATTTTTTATATTTTGAATACAAAAATATTAAAAAAAGTGAAAGCTATGGGGACCTGTCATTTTTTTAAAACTAAATAAGTTGTCCAATTTAGCTTACTCTATTTAAAAACAGTTATTAAATTAAAGATAGAATACTTCGTCCAATTGCTGCATATCAGATAAGCAGCGTGGACTCTTTGGATGGCTATGCTAAGCATCAAAAACGATGATTTTTGGCACCCAACTTTTTAAAAAATGATTTTGATTTTTTACCCCAGGAACCAAAAGTGTTTATTTATAATAAACTGATTTTAAATAAAAAAAAGCTATATTGGACAACTTTTTTAGTTGAAACAAATGACAGGTCTCGACATCTGTTACTTTTTTTAAGTTTTGGATTCATGGAACAAAAATCACAAAATATCAGAAACTAAGGAAATAGAGCCGGCATTTTGACAGGCAATGACATATGTCAAAATCTGCCACATGTAGAAAGATTGTCACTTGTGTTTATTGCCAATAAACTGGTTCAAAATTAAATAAAAGCTCAATTGGACACTTTTTCTTCAATTTTTGGACTCAAAAGTATAAAAGGTCATATAATATGTCACAAAATATCAAAAACTAAAAAATGGATGCTGTCATGTTGACAGACATTAATAGATGTCAAAATCTGTCCCTTGTAAATAGATTTTCACTTGTATTTATTGCTAATAAACTATTTGAATATTAACTAAAAGCCAAATTGGACAATTTTTTAGTTAAAACAAATGACAGGTCCTCACAGCTGTCACTTTAAATTCAATTTTTGGGCTTAGGGTTCCGACAAAAGTATAAAAGGTTATATCACATGTCACAAAATTTCAAAAACTAAAAAAAATAGGTGCCGTCATTTTGACAGGTTTTGACAGCTGTCAATATCGTTAAAATTTTAAGATCCAGCCAGTTAATAAAAATTGGCTATGATTTTCCTACTTTTTGATATTACATGTCAAACTTTGACAGCTATTTTCGGCTTCCCTGTCATAGATCCAAGATAATACTCATGGTAAAAAATGTTTCTTAGTGTGTCCTATAAAAAATACTTAAACCGCATTCAAATATCACGCGGAACATTTTTCCATTTAATTACTGCGGGGTCCTTTGTATTTTTGACTTCCTGTATACAGGGTGTGTGAAATTCGATGCTCACCATGGGGATCTCCTAAACGGTATACGTAAAGATTTAAATTAGGGAAAAGTTGCGCCATTCGATGCTTTGCTCAAAACTAAAAAAAAAGTTCCGGAGATAGGCGGAAAAAACCGAAATCTTCATTTTTAGTTTTTATTTCTTAGAGCTGTCAAAAAACGCTTAAAACTTTCTACAGATACTTTCTTAGGATCTACGTAGTGAGAGGTCCGTTTTTAAGACTTGACATTTCACTGTGACAGGAGCACTGTGAAGTTAATTTTTTCTTATGGACACATACTGTTTTTCTTCTGCCGTTTGGTTAATAAAGCATTACAGATAACATTTTGCAAGCTTATTTTGACAAGTCACCTGACGTTTTAGGTTTATTAACCATCATCAGCCCAAATTTAATTTTTGCTTTTAACTTAATCAATATATTTTGGATACTCGATTAGAGTACTTTTTTAGCATTCTAAAAATGGCAGTGTTTTTGACATTTTGTTATAACACATAATGATGGTCAATTAACTGAAAACGTCACGTACTTGTTAAAATGGGGTTGTAAAATATCTGTGATCCTTTATAAACAAACCGGCAGGAGAAAAACAGCATGTGTCCATAAAAAAAAATGAACTTGGCAGTGCTCCTGTCACACTGAAATATCAAATCTCGAAAACGGATCTCTCATTAAGTGGATCTTAAAGAAGTGCATGTAGAAAATGTTAAGCGTTTTTTGACAGCTTTAAGAGTAAGGGCACAGAAAAATAAAACTAAAAATAAGATTTCAGTTTTTTTCGCCTCTCATCTCCGGAACTACCCGGAATTTGTAAACATTTTTTTTGGTTCTAAGCAAAGCGTCAAATTACACAACTTTGCTCTAACTTAAACCTTTTCGGATCTCTTACCGTTTAGGAAATCCCCATGGTGATCATCGAAGTTGGAACACCCTGTACACCACGCGTAAATAATATATCAAGTAGAAATGAAATAAATAATCATGGGGTAACTTCTTATCCCTTGCCAAACAAATGTGATATCCTATTGCCCACTTTTTTCCACATTTCTTTAAATTTTCGTCTTTTATACTTCCTGTGTATACCACGCGTAAATAATATATCACGTAGAAATTAAATAAATAATCATGGGGTAACTATTATACCCTTCTCTGTAAGATATATGATGGGGTTAAAATTTCTGTACTGGGACACTATATTACAACCAACACCAAGATTAACTTTTCATAGGGGAAGGGCAGGTTGCGCTTAATGCAGTTGCAATTGGTGCCTCCGCATCTGTCTGGCGCAAAAGGATAGAGAATTAAGAAATCAATATCTAAATATTATATAAACATTTTTTTTTTTTTTGGTCAAATGTGGTTTGGTGTCAAAAGTCTTTTTAATTAGAGTTCGAAAAGAAAGCTGTATTTTGACATAAAGACCATCTCCTTGCCTCAAAACTTTTTTTTCTAAAATACTTGCCACTCCTTTTGGTAAAATTTTGTGAAAAATTTTATGTTGATTGTGTGCCAAAATTTCGTGTTTGAAGAACGTATTTTGCATAGCAATCACATGTATTGATTTTTTGCGCAGCCTGTGTAAATATGGTGTAACTTGCACATATAAAGAAAGTAGCTTCACTTGAAAATAACAAATTAAAACAACGAGACCGAATAGGTGGCACATTTATATTATTAGCTTTCACAGTTTTATTATAATTTATTGCTCAATGTGTATATAACAAAGGACCAAACTCGATCAAAAAGTTGGAAACTTTAATGTTTTATGCAAAACTTTGGGCAAAATTTTACAAAGGGGAGTAGCAGCTTACAAGTCCAAGAATCGAAATCAAAAGGCTAGAGAGATGACTTTGAATAAATTAACAAATTCTAAAACAAAAAAAATAAATAAAATAAATAAATAAAAATAAATAAATAAAAACAAATATAAAAATACATGTAAATGCATAGAATATTGGTAGAATACTATAATATTTTTAAATTATATTTACCAAAAAAGCAAGTAAAGGATATGCAACCAACTATACCTTAGCGCGTAATGCTGGTCTTTTAATTTGGTCTTTAATAGGGTCACTGCAGTCAGAAACGTCAATATTTTTAAAACCTCAAAAGAGAAGGTACATTTTTATGTTCAAATATTCTACCTACTTTGATTTTTCGGGTCCCTATAAAAAACCCGAAACTAAATTTGGCAGAAACATAATTTGTCAGAATTTAAAAGAAAAGAAAATAATTGGTTCGAAAAAATTTTTCTCGAAAATGAAATGACGGGAAAATAAAATCGCTAGAAAATATATGCATACAAATAAATTTAAACGAAACATATTTTTATAGTAACACAAAATGGTAGAAAATATTTTTAATGATAATAATTTGAACCGATAGCCACGAATTCAATTGCTACGTTGCCAGGCTTACGGCAGGCAAGAGTCGAAGTAAGTTGTGATATTGTATTAATTTTCCCTCTTTACATTCTTCAACCATTCGCTACCCTCAAATTTCTTCATAATATTGTAATATTATCGGACCTCTATTACAAGAATGAATCCCAAGATTTGATAGACAGTTAGACAGCCAGAAACTGTGAAGTTATATAGATCGTTTCATCTTCCAAATAAAGAATTTTTTCAACGCCGCAATCCAAAGCCTACGGCGGGCGTGGCGCTCTAGAGATTTAAATTTGACGCATACCCAATAGCGATTTGGCTAGATTTGAGGGTGAATTTGAGTCAAAATTGCGCTTCTTTTAATTCCTTAATCTAAAAAACTGTTAATCAAATTTGTATCAAATTTTATACGGTGAAAGTTTAAAGCATTATCCCGGAACCATTTCACGGATTTTGATTAATTTTAAGTTTTTTACATAATTTTACGTATCTTAATAATGTTTAATTCATGGTTAAAAATTATCGATTATTTTAAAAAACTAAATAAAAACAAGATATTTTTTTTTGAAAAACCACGCTAATGGTCTGTAGGAGATACCAGAAGTCTCTGCTGTGCAAATTTTGTTAATTTTTGATGTGCGGTTTATCTGTTTAAGACAACTATTTTCGATACGTAATTCTGATATTTTAAGGTTCGGGAAAATTATAATCGGTTATACTATATTCGTGTCTTTTAAGGATCGAGTAAATTAAAATTTTATAAAATTATATTTGTATCCATTATATTCTGGGTCTTTGACTTTCTTTCATAATTCGTTTTGGATGTTTTATTTTCTGTTCAATTGTGTTTAGGTTTTTGTAAATTCGGCTTTTTTGTGGATTCCGGATTTTTCGCTGTTGAAATTTGACTAAATTGTAAACAAAAGAACAGAAGTGAGAAAATATCGTCTGGTGTAGTGACCCTATTAATAAAATAACAAGATCAGATGTTGGCAGCGTGTTTCGCCAGATATCGGGAAATCCGTCCGCCATAAAAAATAGCCGCCACTGGAATCGCCCTGCAGGGTGCCAAAATCGCTCGGCATTAGTGAGATCGATCGTCCTGGATGTACTCCAGTCAATCTAGCAAAAAAGGGGAAAAAATAACACATCTTTGATTTTTGGCATACCTTCATAAACCACAACAACATACTGAAAGTCCCCTAAAATCCTCTGGATCCGAAGTCCGCCATATTGACAGATTTTTTACATATATATTTTAGTATCATGCTTTATGGGCTTAATTAGCTAAAATTTGGTACGTAGGTACTCATTTTTGAAAATATCTTTTCTCGTTACCATTGACCTAACTTCCTAATCTGTTTAGCCATGATCCTTAAATTCGATACACAGGCTAACCATAAATGTATTAATTTAAAAGTTAGGGTAGACTTTACATTTGTTAAAAATTACGGCCGCCATCTTGTATTAAATGTTGCACGTCTTAGTCGACCATTTTAAATAGGAAGATAATTTAATAATAATAATAATTTTTTGGAACATATTTCTAGTAGGACCCTTAGCAACATACTAACAATATAATGCAGTTACAAAAATAATTAAGGTGTGGGGTATTTTTAAAAAACATATTAAGGACAATTTATATTTATAATAATTTAAACGAAAAGTCATTTTAGAAAAAGTTCATCAATAGGGGGGACTGAGAAGGGGAGGCGTAAAAGTAAATATACTTGCCACCAGTCTTATATCGGCTTTTACATATGTTATTATAACTTTTTTTGTAACAAAATCTTTTAATTATTTAATTTAATGTAATTGGGTTGTTGTAATGGCGCCCTCCCCTTAGCTAGAAACATGTTCCAACAAATTTGATTACCTTTCTATTTAAAATAGCCGACTTAGATGTGCAACATTTAATGTAAGATGGCGGCCGTAATTTTTGACCTTTGACAGCTGTTCCCCAATTCTTAAATTAAGACATTTATGGTTACCCTGAATGATGATTATGGCTAAACGGATTAGGAAGTTCGGTCAATGATAATGAGAAAAGGTATTTTCAAATATGGCGGCCTTATTTCTGATATTACCAGAACGCCATCTTCGATATTCATATTGGGCCCCAATGAGTACCTACATACCGAATATTACCTAGTTACGCCCATAAAGAACGATACTAAAAAAATATAAGTAAAAAATCTGTCATTTTTTCAATATGGCGGACCTCGGATCCATGGGATTTTAGGGGACTTTTGGTATGTTGTTTATGAAGGTATATGCCAAAAATCAAAGATGTGTTATTTTCTTCCATTTTTTTACTAGATTGACTGGAGGACAATATTTTGGTTAATATTATAACTGTTTATAATTAATATTTTTTATAGACTACAATTAAAAAGGACGATTTTGAAATCTGTTTTACAAAAACAAGGAGTTTTTTGGATATATTAAAGGAATATAAACTGGACTGGAACTATTATTTATTTTTTTAGTTGGCAAAATTATTACGCTTTCACGTGGAACTGAATACGTTTTCAAAATGATTCATTTTTCGGTTGTCATGGAGTGATTTCAACGCGTTTTGAACACGATTTGACGTTTTGACATTTGCCTGATGTATTTTGAGGTCAGTTTTTGCCAATTTTATTTTCCTGTGTTAATCCCAATAAGTTTAGAGTATATACCTATTTTTTTCAGGAATACTGAAAGTTCTAAGAGATTATTGTTGATGTCATCCGTCAGTTCGATAAGAGAACAATTTTCATGCATCTGGATTTGTGATACGATCCCAAAAAAGCGGTATTGAACTTGGGCAGGACCAACGGAAAAAAGTTCGATTCGGCGTGTTTTCATGGAAGGTTTGAAAGTGAATCGGATTGAAAACGTATTCAGTTCCACTTGAAAATGTAGTAAATGTGTTTTTGGGTGGAATTTATAGTCGAGCCTTGAGGCTTCCTTACGGCTTAAGGGCTCCTTCGGCACAAAATGCATTCTATAGTCGTCGAAGGAATGCTTAAGGATGAGTGAAGGACAAGGTAGGTCGCGAGCTACTTTAAGGCTTCCTTACAAGGTTTTATAGGTTAGAAATTTTAGTTTGGCCGATTTTTAAAGTTTCACTTACACATTTTAATTTTTAGTTATTTAATAAATATTATAAACATATTTTTCATATTAAATCAACCAAATAAAGTCCCATCTCTTTGATGATTTTTGTTAACTTAACTTGCAATTTCCCAAAAACTACAGTAAAAATCGAGGCTAGTCCTAGATTTTTTAAAGGTCCTTTAAATTTTTTTTCAATGGCCTATTCTTTCTCAAAAACTATTTAAAAAAACATTTTTTTGAGAAACTTCTTATTTTTAAATTTATTACTAATAAATCAGATTGACCATCCTCGCTCCTATTCAAAATTTTAGGACAAAATGAAAAAGTTGTTATAATATCAGGATTATTAATTTTGTTTCTTAAAAATACAAGAACAGTTGAAATTTTAGCATTTAAGGACATTTGAGGACACTGTAATAAATAACAAACATTACTTCAAATTTAATTTTAAAAATAAACAAAGCAATTGTCTATTAACATTGCGTAACATTTATCTCTTTATATCAAAATCCTTTTCAGTATTTTGAGATCCAAATAAAATATCAGACAGGCATACAGTATTTAGAACTAATATTTAAAAAGTTTAATTTACCTGCAAATTATCCTTAAATCTAATAACAGTCATAAAAATGGACTAAGCACAAAAAAATTATCAACTTATTACTAGGGTCTTAAGCTAAAAAATTTTGTATTTTGATTCTTTAACTTTGTATTTTATTAGCAAAAATAGCCTAAACTGAACGCAAAAAATTCTCCGTATAATAAAGCACTCTAAACTCGAAACAAAAAACTTAAGTTTTTAAGTACCCATCTTTGCAAAAGCCCTTATGTATAAAATCAGTGAAATCAATTTTCAATCAGAATCAGATTGAAGAAGTTTTGTTTTTCCTTCCCAATATTTCTTTTCTACTTTTACATGGGCAGCTTTCAATTATGCGAGTTTTAGCGGTTAGGTTAGGTTTATATATAGTGTTGCATTCACGCCCCTCCACTGAGACCTGGCTTGTTGTTCTATTGTGGCTCAACCCTACTTAGATGTCACCCAGCCCAATCTCTCTGACAAATGAGATCAGTCTGTTCGGTGCTACGCACTGATTTATGATGTGTTCTGGCATTTCCTCCTCCCAGTTACAGAACCTACACATCGGTATGTTGCTTACTCCCAGTCTGTTCATGTGCTTGTTGAGTCGACACTGCCCCGTGTATAGTCCCGTGATTATTCTCAGGCTATTCCTATTGAGGTCTAAGAGCTGATCTATTCTGCATCTATCTGGCTAGTTTAGAGAATTCTTGGAGTGTACTGGCCCAGGCGTTGAGAGCCAGTGCTGCAACGCTTTCCTAGCTACCCAATCTTTGATTTGTTTGTCAATAGTGGCCCTTGGTATGCCTAAGCAGGGCTCAGGTCCCTGGAGCGATGTCTCAGCCCCTGCTCTGACCAGGGAGTCTGCTTTTTCATTTTCCTCTATCCCTGTATGACCTGTAACCCACATAAGTGTGATCCTGTTGGTTCTGCTCATTTGAAGTAGAGCAGTTAGGGAGTTCCAGACTAGTCTGGACTCAATTCTGGGAGCGCTTAGTGCTTTCAAAGCAGCTAAGCTGTGCGTCATTATCTTAATGCTCTTGTTGGAGAGACCCATGTTTGCAATTTCTCTAGCGCATAGTTCTATGACATGCATTTCGGCCTGGAATATGATTGCTAGCGTTCCAAGTCCTACTGAGATCTCAGTCCCTGGACCTCCTACTCCTGCTCCCACGTCGTCTTTTGTTTTGGATCCATCGGTGTACCAAGCAAAGTCAGCCTTTATGAGTTGAGTTTTAGCGGTTGGTTTTTGTCCTCTAAAAAGAAAGTAAAAAATAGATTATTCGCATTATTGTTATTAACATTCCCCTTTCTGACAAGGGTTTTATGTAAACAAAACGAAAGACGGTCATTTTAATTTAAGGTCCAGTTATAGATTAGTGTATTCTTTGAAAGTGTATTGAAAAACTATTTTGCAGAGAAGCGTCACAACACAGGCCCTTTTTGTTGACTTTGAAAAGCATACTGTACCATTATGCGGCACAGAAAGTTCAACAGACAAGAAGCAAACAGCTACCATCACTGTTTTTAGTGCAGCATGTGGCTGCCCACTTCTGGCAATTAGTCATTATAAACATAAACTCCCAGGTATATATAAATTGATTTTTAGAATTCCCAAATTTTATACACCTCCCACTTTTATTCTACATCCTGCCAAGTATTTTGTGCATCTCCTTCTAAATTGGTTCACTTCTCGCTCTTAAGGGTGTGGTGTTGTGCTGGAGTATATTACCTTTGTTTTAAATGATCCCATAACTTTTTCAATTGTTGAAAGATGTGAGACTGTTGTAGGAAATACCCAGTGATTTCTTCCCAGGTACTCTGGTTTTGGCCAAACTACCATTATCGGTTTTTTTTTATTCCAGGATCGGAAATCTTTGACCAAACCACACAAATATGCTGTTTGGTGGTTGGAGTAAGGAGCTTTATTTTCCTTTTTTGCTGCTTACTCCTCTCAAACCTGAAAAAAATCGTTATAAAAAAGTAAAAAAACAAGAGTAACCTCAAAACTAAACGGACTCGACGAGAAGTCTCCGAGGCGGCCTCAGCCAAAGGAGGCCTCAAGGCTCGACTATAAATTTCACCCTTATACAGATGAAAAATGTGCTAAATCGATGCTATCTAGAATAAGAGATGTCCGCCAAAACAACTATTTACTTACAGTCCATTCTATTTTTATTTAGACAAAGCACAACCTCACTTTCGATAGAACTAAAATTAGATTTTTAAGTTGCCAAAATCAAACGCCCTAGGTTTTGGTAATCGGCATTATAACTACCCTGCGAACTGAAATCACTCCGAATAATAAAAGGTTATTCGCTACTATGCTTTCACATCAATTAAATGCATCAGAGTGAAACAACATGATGCCAAAGATACTTTAAGAATGAAAAATACTTGACAGTTAAAGCAGCTATAATATTCGTTTTTATTTGTAAACCGAACATAACAAAAAAACGCGATGCAGACCCAATATGCCTGAGAGAGACGTAGCCTGATGAGCGAAGTCATCCAAAAAATAATGAATTCAAATTAAATTTAGACGTATAAAAATGCAGCACCGGCTTTTAATTTTGCGTATTTTTTATTACAAGCTTTTATTTAACTTCACCTCTATGTATGTAGGTTTATATGTTCGGGTCAAATCTTGCAACTCAATTTTGACTAACTTCCAAATGTCCGATTGAATTCAAATTTGATATGCGATTATAGTTTCGGTGACAATGACACTAATATGGTATTATTAGGTACCTCTTGGAGGGGGGAAAACACCTTAGTTTTTCTGATTTCAACCAAAATACGGGGGTTTCGAGAGATAAGGAATACGAATTTTTGATCAGATCTTGAAAATTCAATATGGTGGATTCAAGATGGACGATTTTTGGTCATGTTTTGCTAACAAAATTTGACTGACTTATACACATGCGATTGTCTTCAAATTTGGTATGCGTTTTTAGTACCCGTGACAATACAATAATATCAGGTACCCGCCTCCTCCTAACGAGGGAAGTGGAGGGAAAAAAATTTAGTTTGTTCTATTTCAATCAAAATTGGCATACAGTGGTTCTTAAAGAAGTGGATTATGAATTTTGGATCAGATTTACAAATTTAAATATGGCGGATTCAAAATAGACGATTTAGGGTATAAACATAAAATTAAAAAATAATTTGATGTGAAAATCGAAGCTTTTATAAAATATAAAATTCCATCAAAAGTAGAAAATAATTTTTATCATCCTAACAAACTAAATCATTTTCCTCCTCCACTTTCTTATCATATTATTTTATTGTCAACGGAACTATAAACGCATATCAAATTTGAAGATTATCGGATGGGTATAAGTCAGTTAAAATTGGTTAGCACAACATGACAAAAAATCGTGCATCTTGAATCCGCCATATTGAATTTTTAAAATCTGATCAAAAATACGTATTCCGTATCCCCAAAAACCCCCGTATACCAATTTTGGATGAAATTGGACAAACTTAGGCGTTTTCTTCTCTCCAGGGGGAGCCTATAACAATACCGTATTATTATTGTCACCGAAACTAGGTATAATAATAATAATATAATATATAATAATATAGTCAAAATTGAGTTGCAAGATTTGTTACAAACATACAAACATACATAATAGATGTGAATTTAAATAAAAGCTTTTAATAATAAATTTAATATTTTCTAATTTTGAAGAGCAAAATATTTGGGGGGTAGTTGAGAGGGTTGATACATGTGAAAAGTCATAAGTTTTGATCCAAAGCTGTAAATTCATAACAACTATCCAAAGTTAAGACTGATACGAATTTTCAGTTTTAAGATTTAAAATAACAAATTACTTCCTAATATTAGAGGGAATTGTGATGAAACACTAATGTGCTCCTGAAAATGACCAATGCCTGTGCCCCAAACAATGTCTGAGCTTCATTCATTTGATATTTCATAACCAGCTCCTTCTATGATGTAGAGTTCGCACTATTAACGTTTATGTATTGGATTTGGAATACTTGCGGCCACGGCCATATCTAGTACACTGTGATCAACTATCTTACGATAACAATAACAAAATGGCAAAAAAATGGTTCAAAAATCCTCTATTACAATCAACTCATGATAAAATTTAAACTAAATGAAATCGAAAATTTTCTGAATGAGGCCCTGTCCATACTGTGATCAGTGTGGCCAAAAATCTAGGGAGAAACAAAAAAATAAACGACAGAATAAAAATTCTCGTTGACAGTTGACGTCAACAATGTGTATAAATTTCGGGTGGAAAATACTGTACGCACTGTTTGAAACAAAGCGTCCCCTCGGGAAATTTAAATATTTTTTTTCCATATGGGAGTTTATGACTGACCACACTATACCTACCCTTTTCAAACCGATTTATTATATGTCTTTCTCCCCTTAATTATTAGATTTTACGCGGAAATCCCTCGCATTAATCCGTGACTCAACAACCAATATCAAGGGGAATGATCCCGTTAATATAAAGGGCTTTTATCATAGACTTGATACTGTATATATGTTAGTTAAAGTTTTTTTTTGTAAGTATGATTTTTTCTTGTTCGACCTAAAGTAAGTTATATACAGGGTGTCCAAAATTCGATGGTTTTGGGGGGTTTCGGGTACTTCTAGAGGAGATAGAGAAAATTCGTACCCCCTTTGTGAGGCTCAAATGTCAATACAAGATTTTTGGTAAAAACCGCATTTCAATATGTCACCCCGTCTTTGAGCTACGGGGCCTTTTTGAAAAATCTGCATTTTGGGATAAATCCCATAACTTTTTTATTTATAAAATTATCTTCGTAGTGTTTCTTGCATTTTTGTAGAGTTTTTAACCTAGAATTTAATTACTAAATTCGATTTCATAAGTCATTTTTAGTTTTTGGGATATAACGCAAAGTTGATAATCTTCTTATGGAACAATCAATTGCTTTTGATATCTTTTGAATGCTTTTTCAATTTCCTTCAAAACGATGTGCGTCTTGCAAAAATCGGATATATAGTTGTCGAGTTATTAAATATTAATCATACAGTAGGATGTGATAAAGGCATTATTAAAAAATCTAGAGTGCCTTGGTTGACAACCTGAGCATAAAATATAGGTATAATCATTTAGTATTTATATAATTTAGTAGGCCTTGAAGTCACTTATAAAGCCAAATAGTTTTTTATTTATTCGTAACAAATTATTTTTATCATCTCAGATTGACAACCATGGCATTCTAGATTTTTTTAATAATGTGGCGTGCCGCTACTATAACAGCCTACCATATGATTTATGGAAAATATTTAATAACTCGACAGATTTTTGTAAGAGACACATCGTTTCGAAGGAAATTAAAAGAGCATTCAAAATATGTAAAAAAAATTGTTTGTTCCGTAAGAAAAATCCCAAATTAAATTCTAGTTTAAAAACTCTACAGAAATGTAATTAACACCATGAAGATATTTTCATAAATAAAAAAGTTATAGGGCCTATCCCAAAATGCGGTTTTTACCAAAAATCTTGGCTTGAAATTTGAGCCTCGCAAAGGGGGGCCGAATTTTCTCTAAAAGTATCCGAAACCCCCAAAACCATCGACTTTGGACACCCTGTATAACTTATAATATAACATATGATATAATCTTATTATATCTTACTTTTTAAGTTTTAAATCCAGTAAATGAATCAAAATTCAAAGTGTTGGGAAAACCCGTTGCTTGATTACAAAACGTATAATTACACAAAAAACGAATAACTACACAAAACGTATAGTTATAGAGTAAGTGAGTAAGGGCCGGCCCATTACAAACAATTGAAAAGCAGGTTTTATTTGGACACAATTGTCGGGTTAAACCATATCATTATGAGCTACCATGATGACTCAAGGATTGTAAAATGTTTAACAAAATCAACTCTGGAAAACTAAAAAAATTGTTGGTGTTGTTGAGTGAAGCAGGTGCAACAAAGTCATGTTAACAGCTGTAAAAAAAAATAAAATATTGGTATTTTCTCAACCTAAAATAATATATACGATTTAGAAAAAACATATTAATAGAAAAAATTACGGTGTGCCATTTTATTTGTTATTGCAGTGTTTCCGTTTTAAATAATTGTGGCGGCAGATTTTCCTGTTAAAATATGCCAAAAAGATTAACTCTGTGTTTCGGACTTCCATTGTCTATATTTTATTTATACACGACGTTTCGATCAGTACAATCTCTGATCGTCTTCAGGTGCAAACTACTAGTAGTACAATCAGAGATTGTACTGATCGAAACGTCGTGTATAAATAAAATATAGACAATGGAAGTCCGAAACACAGAGTTAATTTCAAACACATCATTGTCTCAAACTTTCAAACATGCCAAAAAGATGTTTTTTATGTGTATTTTGTTTCAAAAAAACGGGACAGCAATTAATGTTTTTTTCCAATGTTTTAAAATCTCCACAAGAATGCTTTCCATGGATATTTAATATAAGCAAAGACTATTATAGATTTTAGATAATATCTGACGACATACTACTTATTTTTAAACCGCATTTACAAAAATTGTTCCATGACAGTGTCCACTTTTTCACAAAAATAACCATAGGGCGGTATTTTCAAAAAATATCAAAAATATTTTAAACACAACTCAGAAGATTTTAATTTGTTATTATACGTTTTTCCTTCGGAAGGCATTTATTTATTTGTATTTTTTTTTCGATTTAACTGGGCAATACCTTCTCCACATAGGCCAATCAACTCCTACCGTTTTAGTGTCCTTTTCTCGACCTTCGCCGCCATAGTGACAGAAAAGTAATGGATTTTCTGTCACTTTTGGACACTAAATTGGTAGGAGTTGATCGGCCTGTATGGAGAGGGTACTGAACTGGGAAATTATTTTTCGTCATTTTTATCATACTTACTAGATTTAATCATTGACATACATAATTATATGATATATTAATCTAATCTAATATAGTCTATAGTAGGTATACATTAAACCCACTTTTTATTCTGTCTGAAACTATTTGATGTTTATTTTAAAACCTTAAACTTTTCAAAAAATTATTAAAAAATGCAAGAACATTATTATAATAATTTTATATAAAAAACAGCTTTTCAAATACAAGCCCCTATAAAATATAAAGTGCACTAAAAAGTAGAAAATAATTTTCAGCATTCTGATATCATAATAATATAAAAGCGATTGACGTATTATAGAAAGTTTGGCCATGTTCACTCGATAAATTTATGTTATTGATTATATTATGACTGTTCGCCAGAATCTGAATTCACTATAAAGCAGAGAATTGAAAAATAAATCCAACCCAACTCGACCCAAGCTACCCTAACATTTCTCTGATATATGGATGGACATTATCAGGTCTAAATATTTACACCTGTGGGGGGTACTAAATTTTAAAACCAATTTTTAAAAAACCCTGACCCATACAGAAAAGACACAAAGTTATTATTTTGTATTGTTATTGCAAAATACCACTGAAAAACTGCTTTTTTCTCAAAATACATCATATTTCAGGAGAAAACTAATTTTTTTTTTGACAGGTTTCACGATGGCAAATGGTGAATACCCCAAAAATTTGGCACATAATAGCTTCATTATTTGTGTTTGAGGTTATGTTGGTGATTTTTTAGACCACCAAGTTCGTTTATAATTTCCCTAAGTAACCGTTTTTACAAGGACTAATTTACCTTATTTGATATCTCAAGTTGTTCATTACCCAATAAAACACCTCGTATTTTGTCCAGAAAAACGCCATGTTTTGAACCCATTTTCAGCACAAAAAATATATTTATGAGAGCACTACGAGGCAATAAGTGAAGGTCACTGATTATGCAGGAACAACCCAAAACAACTATATTAATTTATTTACAAACTGGAACTAAAACCCTGAGGTTATCTAAAAGCTCAGTCAAAACAACTTTCCTTACTCAAAGCCCACTCATTTTAAAGCTGTAGCTTTCATCAATAGAGGTTGGTGCAAGCAGAGGTAAAGGATCCGAACTCGCTGTTTGTGATTGAACGTAACGCTAAGATTTTTAAACGGACATTTTGACAGTGACAGAAATGTAAAAAACCTTCTATTTAAGTGTTTTAATAAATTTCATAAATAAAAACACCTTTTAAGTAAATACAAAATTAATCTACTCCTTATTTTATTATTACCCATCTAAATCGTTGTGTGACCTCAAGTAATAATTGGAAAAATTAATTAAAAAGGGTAAGTTTTAATTAGAGTGACATATAGCCCCAATGTTAATTTATTCTACAGAGTGTTTACTATTTAAATCCCGTGTGGGTTTAAATTTTTTAATTTTGTTTTCTTCTGAATAGAAAAAATTTCCTCTTAAATCCAACAGAAGATTGTGTTAAGATGATTATTCAATAAAAAAATTTATTAAAATTTTTATTATAAATCAAACCATGTCCAAAACTTAAGGAGGGTTAGTTTAAAATGCTTGAAACCAAAAGTTTCACTTAAACTTAGGACCGCTCTAAAATAGACTAAACCTTTTTAGTAAATTCTACCGTGTTAGTTTATGATATCGTCACAGTAAAATAGGGCTAAGAGGTCGCTACTTCCGACCCTTAACTCTATCCTGTTTATTTCGTTATAAGTTCTTACTTTTAACGGCCGCGTTGAAGTCAACAGAGTTGGCTCAAATCAAACGATTGCCTAGGGGATCGAGATACGCGATCTCCCCTAAGGTTGCAAATTGCACAAGGGTGAGCCTTTTGGCTAGACCAAATTAGCAAGTTTAACTTATACGACCAAAACACTAAGGTTGGCCTGAGTGGCCCTACGTGAGTGAAAATGGTGATCTCACATTGACAAATGGGTACTTACGTTCTAAACAATTCTTATGTGCCCAATTGACTCTAGACGTGACCCCTTTGTTTATCTCTTGACTCGGCGTTGACCCATTCCTGCTTAGAGCCTGCATAACTGCGCCCTTTCGGGCCAGTCACTGAACGCATTCGCGTCAGTCAGTCAGCTCTTGCGACGCCATCGCTTAATCGAGAACGAAAGTCTACCTTTCCTAAACTTTGCTAAAAACCGAATCCCCGATCGATTTTCTCCTTCTAAATCTTCTAAATCTTTTTCTAAGTAAAACTTTGATAGTTTTATTTCAACAATAGTTTTATTTTAAAAATTATTCGAGGATTAATAACGACCTTATTCCCTATTTCGGCGAATCGTTACAAAATGAGATTGCCTAAAATTTTCTTTTATTTTAGTGCACTTTATATTTTATAAATGCATGTATTTGAAAACCTTTTTGTTTGAAAATGAACAGCCTGTATATCTCGGCTTGACACTTTCGCGAAAAGTTTTTCCACCTGACTTCCATTTAATATTCAACTTGGGCTTACTTTTTTATATTTAATCAATTTAAAAGCACGTTTTGTTCAGGCAATTACAACGTTATCCCAAAAAACTCACAATGGTGCGTCTGAACGAAAGATATTTAGGTTATATAAAAATGGGCTAAAAAAACTAATTATACTTTTTTTTTAATATACAATCGGCCCTAAAGGCACTAAGGGTGCCCAAGATCAACAACTAGAATTCTTGGGAGAGGGCAAACAAGTGACACTTATGTGGGTACCGGGACATATGGGGGTGCCTGGTAACGAGATGGCCGACGAGCTCGCCAGGATCGGGGCAAGCACCCAGTATGTAGGGCCAGAATCACTCCTAGGAACAACCAAGAGGCAATTGCAAAGTCGACTCAATAAATGGGCCAACGATGCCATGACGACCGCTTGGAGAGGAGGAACAGGATGCGGACAGACCAAGGACTTCGTGAAGAGCCCGGATGTAGCCAGACAAAAATGGCTTCTGGGGAGATCACGAAGGGACGCTGCGCTGGTCTGCTGAAAGGAATCATAACAGGTCACAACCGACTAAGGAAGCACATGACCCGAATCGCGGTGGAAAATGACTCGACCTGCCGGGCCTGCGGGCGGGCTGAAGAGACATCTCGACATGTTATAGCGAACTGCGAGGCATACCAGAGGACGAGATACTAGGTTCCCGACCCTGGATGAGGAGGACCTGCACACGCTCAAATGGGACAAAATACTGGACTTTACAAAAAGAACAGTGAAACCAGATGAGCAGACTTCCAGACCAGTGGTGCAGGCGTAGGCTCGGGGTAGGGCAGAAAGGGCCCAGGGAGGCCTACTTGCCAGTCTTCGTGCCGCCCCTTCTCTACTACTACTATTACTACTTTTTAATGTAAACAATCTCAGCTGATCCACTTTTTAGTTAATTTTAAAGAGAGCGAGAAAAGTAACCATTTTTTGCATCTTTTTGTGTGCGCCAAGTTAAACTTTACGCAAAGAAAAAACAGTTGCCTTGCATGTTTTTTGTGTGTTTTTTTAAGTTCATAATGTTTTGGCGTTGCCAAATATTGTTTCTAACACTTGCTCAGTGCAGTGCAAATGCAATGTCGTAGGAAGTAGTTATTTTTCTACGAAATTTTAGTTTTTAAATTACACTTTTGCGCACGCTGCGACGTGCGGAAAATAACTTTCTACGATGTTGTGGGAAATGGCTCTTCTCATACTGTTTGCCGTGCGGGAAGGCGTATTTCCCGCGCTAGTGCGTAAAAAGTTAAAAAAGTTATAACTATTTTCCCAAGCGGTAAACTATTAGTAGTAGAGAAGGGGCGGCGCGAAGCCTGGCAAGTAGACCTCCCTGGGGCAAAGTATTACTTTGCGCTCTTAATACACAGATAGCTATTTAAAAACCTATAGGTAACTTAATAAACGTTTTCTTATAATTTTATACTTTACTTTTAAATGTTTTTCGTTCGCTCAAAAAAAAAAGAGTGTCAGACTTAAATATATTATATCCTAAGCAACAAGTTAATTTTTCCCGCACCCGCTTGCCGTTAACTCAAACGAGGTGGAGCTGAGGTCAAGGATATTTCCAGGGGCTCGATTCTGGGCGTAAGAGAACGATCATACCCTGAGAAGTGACCACTTCTATTAAAATCCAAAATTCCGTATTCTGGGACCGGCCGATCGAACAAAAGTCATTCGAACGACATAAATGGAAAAATTAAAAAATTCAAAATGTATCTAAATTTTCCCCTATATGGTTGTCAAAATACTAGGCGAATAGTTGACCAAAGAATAAACTGTGCTTTTTACGAGTTTGACATTACGCATCGGTATTCAACATCAAATTTCAAATGGAAGACCCAGAGTATGACAGTATTCAACTGTTAATATCTCGAAAACAGTTGAAGATCGACATAGGGTACGTTATATAAAAATGCTTAGAATTTAAAAACAAAATGCAAAAATGCCATAATATCCTGGGTGTTTCATTTGAAAGTTTCGGTTGGAATTCTTTTTAATATATTTTCTTTTTCTTTTTCCTTAAAAATGTTTTAAGATAAATGTGAAAATTTACACAATCATCCTGTCTGTTTATTAAAACTAAATATTTTGTACGATTAAATTACAATGTGGAAGTTTTTTCTAATGTCCGCGTTTTTAAAAAAATTGACCACTGTGCGAGTCCTACTCTAAAAGACGGTCATTCGTTCGTTCAATAGCGTGCTCTGAAATAATACAAGTGACGTTTTTCACACGAGCTTTCTTACAACTCCCAACTACTGGATCTAGTCGAGAGAACGGCTTCGCTCAAAAATTATTATTCGAGGCAGCTCTGCGCGTGCCCATAATAGTTTGGTGATTATTCCATCGTCTCGTCACTGCTTTTAAGCGCGTTTATTGGTTGAATTTACTTTTCTTCTATCAGGCGAACGATTACTTCCTATGACTTCCAGAATCGGTACCCAGGACGGAAGAGTTACTTTACGTATGAGTTAGGATCAATATTTTTGCTATGACCAGGAGTAAAGAAAAAAACCGATAATAAATAATTATTCTAGTGCGGGAATTCTCGGGATAAATTTATTCCCACATTTGGGAAAGTGAACCATTCCCAACTCAAATGCATGTGTGAAAGTGGTATTTTACGTACGGTGAAAAAATACTTGTAATGTTTTTAGCGTTTCAAATTTTTTAATATGTATCTGGTGAGCCAAAAATCAAAACTATATTTTTACAATTTTCTTTTTTAAAGCCTTTTTGACTTAACATTGTTTTCCTACAGAGGCTAAACAAAATTTTAAATCAACTCTATTTTTAATACATACCGGCTCCTAAATGTTGAATTTTTTCAGAAAAATCACCAACAAAATGATAATCTGAAACAATTTTGTTGCTGAAGCATCACTCCCAAAAAAAAACTGCAAGCCCCCTCCCCAGCAACAATATATCCGTACGCTACTGTTTTAATGATGTGACTGCCAAAATGCAAAATGTAAAGCCTTCATTCCCAACTTCGTTCCATAACTTAAAAAATATTTTTTTTTCTTACGAAACGACATATTTTTTTAGGATTTTAAAAATTTTATATTTCTTACTTGAGAAATAAATTTTGTTCTTCAACATTGAAATAAGTAAACGGTTTTCAGTTTTAAAACCCAGTAGGAGGCAAAAACCCGTCAATTTTTTTAAACGGGCACTCAACTTAAACCTTTTACACTTTAAAATTCTAAGTAAAAAAGTTCTTCTATCCGCCGCACAAAGGGCGGGCGCTCAATATAAGTATATGCTTTTGCCAAAGTGTTTCCATCACATATTGGCACCGAGATAAAAATGGCAAGCACTTTCGCACCAATCTCAGTAAATCACGTAAAAACAAGGACGTTACTTAATAATTGGTTTAGGTATCTTAAAAACTACAAGAAATATTCGTAATTTTCATTTTTTCTATCACCTTTGAAACTTAGGACACTTTGCTTTGTCAATTGTCAATGTCAGATTAGTATACGGGGTGGGCCACAAAAAAAGAGATTTTTTAAATTGCCCATAACTTTAAAACCAATAGTCCAATTTACAAAACAATTACATAAGTAGAAAGAATTTACAGAAAAGATTTGTAGGCTAGAGGGCAAGGGGTGAGGAAATAAATCGGAAAAAAAATTTCCTTGATCAGTATTTGAACCCGGGACCTCTAGAGTAACAGTTGAATGCTCTACTAACTGAGTTTTAACTGGCTATTCGGAAATCGTTTCGTCCGATTCATTTGTTAGTAGTGGGGAGATCTTTGAAGCCTACTGCGGCTTCAAAAACCTAGAGATGTTATTAAAGGCACGGAGGTATACATTCATGATTATTAGTTGTACGAAATTTCTATTTATCTATCAACCAACGATACACGACATACAGCTTTTTATTGGAGAAGTCAGATAGTGAATTTCCAACTAATAATTTCAGCCAACCATATTTTTTTGTTTGGCTGAGATTTTAGTTAGAAAGAATATGGAAAGAATATAGTTCATATTTTTTAAAACAAGTATAAAAAATAACAGTTATTAAAAATTCAGGGTGGCGGAAAACTCTAAAAAATAGCATGTTTTCACACCCCATGAGACTTTTGTTTGTACGACACTGACACAAAATAATAATTTTTCTCTCTAAAAGAAGAAAATCGGTAAAGAATTAACAATGTAAGAGGTCTTTGTCCGTGGTGTATTTTTGCGATATTTTGCTAGGTATTGTTTAAGTTAAGTAAAATGGAGTCTTTACTTCAGCTATAATTCGACAGAGACTAAACCGAGGACTTAACTGATTATGATGGACTTGAGCATTTAAAATACCCAATACATTAGAAATTAAAAATTTAACGTTAAATTTTTCTGTTTTTTAAGAAACCGCACATTAAATTTTTTAGTATTAATAGCACTTAATTTCATTATTTCTAACGTCTTTAGTTGAGCATCGATTTTTATAAGTACCTAATACATTTTTATGTCTGTATTGAATGAGGGTTTAAAAAAAAATTTGAACCCATAGAGTACAGAAAAAAATGTTTCATGAAGTATGAAAAATTGCAACTTTTTAAAATTGTCCATCATCTTGGATTTTTCCAAACGTCATTTTTGTCACTTGTTCTAGAAAATACGAAATATGTTCTTTTCAGTCATTTGCTTCCTCTTAATTAGGATCATTGGTTCCGAAATTATAAGCAACCCAAAAAGTCTCATTTTTTGTATATAAAATTGAAAGCCAAGGTAAGAGAAAGCAACTTACAAATAAATATGATATTTTAGATATACCTAGCTATTCTTGGTTAGATAGGTATTAAAATATTTAAAAAAATATAATTTATAAAAAGTGTCGCATGACGCATGACATGATAAAAGGATTTAAATTCAGAGCAGTTCAAAAACAATATGTTTAATTAAAAACTTTACCCACGCAGCTCTTTCGGGGGATTATAAAGGCTCCGAAAGTTCTAATCTAGGGTGCCGAAATAGCGTGTATTGAAAAAGACGCGCAATGGCTAGAAAATGAGAGCGAAAAAGATAATAATCTTGAGAAATCGATAGGTTGTTGCTGATGATACCCATAAAAAACTAAAAGGTTCCCAATTAGGATCCAGTCAAATTTAACGATAAATGTTGCCTTCAAAGGGCGTAAAACAGTGATTGTGAGTATTTTCTTACTTTAATTTTGAAATTAGAATCCGCTTAGGGGTGAATGAATTCCCAAATTTTGTACACCTCCCACTTATATGCTACGTCCTGCCAAGTATTTTGTACATCCCCTGCTAGCTAGATCGGTTTATTCCTCACTTTTAAGGCCGTGGTGTCGTGCTGCATTATATTACCTTTGTTTTAAATTAGCCCATAACTTTTTCAATTGTTTATAGAGGGGCGACCGTTGAAATTGGCGTTGAAATATCCAGAGATTTCTTCCCACTGTCGGTTTTTTTTATTCCAGAATCGGAAATCTCTGGACTGGCTGCTCACTGCTCTTAAACGTGAAAAAAATCGTAAAAATAAGTAACAAAACCAGAATATAATGTTGCAACCTATTACACTTCCTCCACTCGTCCTTGGACAATACTTCCTTCACGAAGCCTTTATAAAATGGATGGAGGCCTCAAGGCTTGACTATAAATTTCACCCTAAGACATAATCATACTGCAGAAAAAGGGCCAAAAGACTGCTTTAGTTCACCAGATAGGAGGTTCGCAAAATCGCTAATCGATATACTCGACATTGCAAGCTGAGCGTACCATTGGCACGGAAGTATAAGTAAACCGAATGCGTACTGTATGGAAGACGACGAGACGACCAGAGTCCTAATTCTTGAGCAGAAAAAGACATAGATTTGCGTTGAATGATGCCACGTCGAACGCATTTCGTACTCTTGAGTGGTGATCGGTCATTCCATTCTATCAAAAATTGGGTGCTCGCGCTCCCCGACTCCAAAGCCAGGGATTGGTCCCATTTCTCAGACAAGCAGAGGTTTCAAGGAAAAGCATCTTTTTTTGAAGGATGGGATCATTTCCCGGGATTGATCCCTTCTCTTGAGGGATCGTTCCTTCTCTCGAGTTTCAAGAATTAGGCCCCAGACATATACTGTGAGACAGATCGACGCAGTGTGTCTGAATGATGGTGCTTCATCAAAATAAGTTACAACCTTCTTTAATGAGCTAAGTTCAAATTTCAAAGGAGCTACGCATTCTGTGGTGAAGAGCAATCTCAAAAGTAAGATACCAACGGCTGGTTCAGCTGGATATCAGTTGCGTCAAATCAAATCAACCGTAAGTACAGGCCAGTATATCAAGTTGCCGATAGTCAGTTTAAGGGTGAATTTGAATAAAAAATGCGCTTCTTCCTATTAGTTAATCAAAAAAACTGTTAATCGAACTTGTATCAACTTTTGTACGGTGAAAGTTTAAAGCATTATCCCGGAACCATTCACGTGATTTTTGCCTAATTTTAAGTTTTCTACATAACTCTACGTATCCTGAAAATGTTTAATTCACGGTAAAAATTATTGATTACTTTAAAAACTAAATAAAAACAAGATATATGTATATCTTTTTTAAAAACTACGCGAATGGTCTGTGGGGGATACCAGAAGTCTCCGCTGTGCAAAATTTTGTTAATTTTTAATTTGCTGTTTATCTGTTTAACTAAACGAACTGTTTTTAAGATTATACTCTATAGCCGGTTCCCAAAAAAAATGGGACAATGTTCTAATTTGTGCTGTAAAAGAACAAAGTACACAAAGGCCCTATGGTAAGAAAATGATTTTCGTGTACTGAATGCTTACTGATGCAGTTAAGGGATCAAATGTAAGTAAGAATTTGGCAACTTTTCAATACTTTGTGGAAAGTTTTTCATTTTCTTTTCGAACACTCCACCGTATTCCTGCATGACTGCGGGGAAAGACATTTTTTGGGGTTACTTTGGGGTAAAACATTATAGCCACTGCCAGTTATTGAGTTTGAGGTGCCAAATAAATTTTGTTTCAGAGAACGCGTTTTAAATTTATTAGACTCTCAGATTAATAAAAAAAGAGATATGACAGTAAGCAATGCTACCCCGATCAACCATCCATATACTTCTTGACTCTCTTTTTATAATATATTGATTATTTTAAATATTTTTGTATAAGATAATTACACTTAGGATAATAACTTAATTTTTAATCTCATTAATTACTTTTTTAAATTTTTAGTGAGTCGAACTTCTAGGTTTATAGAAACAAAGAACATAAACTGGCAACGTTGTTGCGTCGAGCCGCAAGTAAATTCCCTTATATCTATTTGCAGTGGCGTAGCCGGAAATCGACTTTGAGGGGTTTCATTATTTAAAAAAAAATCAACTACCTACCTATGGCAAACTTTTAAAAATTGGGTAATTGCCTATTGCTTGAGCTCTTGAGCTGGAAGGGAGGGGAGAGGGGCGGTTTAATAGATGTTGAGTTAGTGCATATGGAACAAAAATACATATTTTTAAAAGCAATTCTTATATAGTCTCATTTGCAGATTTTTTAAAAATTAACCCTTAAATGGGCCTCAGGCAAAATTTGTGAGAAAATTAAAATAAAATACTCTGGAAGGTATGTTTTGTATTTTAGTGGGTATCTGTTAAGTACCAAGAGAAATGAAAAAATGTAGTATGTAGGTATGTTTTGCTTACTTCTACAACACAATAAATTATAGCAATATAACTAATCAGCAATACTGGAATGAAAATATTTAGATAAAGGCCTGTTTAGTCAACTTTTATTGCTTAATGCGTAATTGACAAATGTAATAGATAATATTTATTGCATAATGTGTAATGCTTAATTAATAGGGGTAAAGTTATGATCGATTTCCACAAACCAAAACTACACTTTTTTTGCACTCGACGCGCGTTTCGCTAACAACGTTAGCATCATTCATTGGTTTGTGGAAAACAATCATAACTTTGTTTTTTTTTTAATTAATTAATTAATTAATTTAACCAAATAAATACTTTTTTTATACCTTCATCAAAAACATGATTTTAGCAACTGTCTGCAGATAACTAAAACATGACTTTTTTGGTTACCGATGCAAAAAAACTTTTTTATTTTGATCACGGGTGCAGAAACAGATTTCTGTTTTTACCCAAAATTAAGGAGAAATATCGGAAAATAGTAATATTTACGAAAAAATCATTTTAAACATCGTCAAAATATCAAACTATCAAAGTTTGTCGTAATGTCGCAACAATGAACGTCACCGAGTAAAAAGGCAGATCGCTGTGGAAACCATTGTAATTTCATTTATTAGCAGCCTTGATTTATAGTATAAAAATGGTGTGTTGCGAGAAGTGCTCTTCGTTTGAGATTTCTAAAAGTATTTTCCTGTTTTTATTGGATTTTTTGATAAAGGTGTTATAAAAAATAGTGTCAGCAACTCGCGGCTAAACTTTACTTTTCTTTACTCGCGTTTGTAAATACCTCGCTGGGCTCGTTATTTAAACCAACACTTGTAAAAAAAGCACTATTTTATTCACTCGTTGTGAAAACTATTATTTAACATATTGCGCATTTGCCAATTACACATGAATGCAAAACGGATGAATGCAAGTGACATCTATACACAAACTATTGAACGCACAGGTTGCGTATGCGCGCGTAACAGCGGCAAATGCATCAAAACGCCGCGCCGCACGGTGGTAAGGTCATATGAGATCATGCGGCCAAAATTGCTTCAAATAAAAATAAAAAATATATAAAATATATCATGCCATTATTTTGTAACCACAGCTAACCTAATAAATATCATATAACTAATACCATAAAAAAATTACTACTGCAAAAAATTCATTTCAACATCAGAAGTTTTTGCAAGGCAAGTAAATATTTTAATAAAATAAAAATCCTCCATGAAGTTGAACTAATTTTCCCTAATGGCTGTTTTGGAATTTATCCCTAAAGTTCTTTTTTTGTAAATTATATCATGTTTTTTGAATTTAAGCGATATATTTACGCAAATGTTCAAGATCTGCTACTAACGAAGATATTCTTCATTCACTGCTGATTTCTTTTGATCCTTATTTGACTAGTTTAGGGAAAAAATGGAAGAAAAATGTTAGTCCCGAACTGGACGTTGAAGCTATTCAATTGCTATTTTTATAGAAATGTTATGTCTTTTGATGCAATTTATTCTTTTGTATTTATCTAGTTACTTTATTATTATTAGATTGATTCAAGTAAATATGTTATTTTCAGTAAAATATACAGGGTGTCCCACGACGAATCAACACGATCGATTTCTCAAAAAGTGGACAATGGAAAATTTTGAAAACTTGGCAGTATACCAATGCCGATGGGGGCAACTCGGCTGAAGTATTTTCTTATTTTAAATAGGACACCCTACATATTATTTCATTTTCTATCTTTAACTGTTTTCCCACTATACTAATTGAAAATATTGGGTAACATGCAGATTTTCAATTATGGTTTTTATTTCAAAAACGGCTAAAGTTAGGTATAGACATAAAATATGTCTAGAAATCTTAGAATCTCAAAATTAAATAATATATTGTTCCATTTAAAATGAGAGAGTAGATATTCACTTCCGATATAACCGGAAGTTCCGCCATTTGAAAATATTCTAGCCGAGTTGCCTCCATCGACATTGGTATACTGCCAAATTTTCAAAATTTTCCATAGCCCACTTTTTTAAAAATCGATCATGTCGATTTTCGTCGTGGGGCACCCTGTATATATAAATATATTTTTTTTAATTAGTACAGACAACCTAAAATAATAAAGTTTAATAACATTAATATAATAATAATATTAATTTTTAATGTTAAACACATTTTAAATATATCTTCAATTATAAAGGAGAAAATTAAGGCTTCCGTCACTTATCTAATAATCTATCTCTTCTTAGTTTCTGATAAATTAGCTAATTTTTACTTGATATTTCTTTAAAAGTTCTAGCAAACTTATTTCACATTAGATCTCTGGATTGAAAAACAAAATTAATAGTTTCTATATTTTGGCCGCATAATCTCATATGACCTCACCACCGTGCGCCGCTGCGCCACCTGCGTGTACTCCTCCGGTTCATGTAGTATTGGCGAATGCGCAAATAATTTAGCAAAAATTTTCTAATAAATTACGGGTTTTACGAATTCTGGCTTTGATGTTGAACGAGTTTGATGAACAATGGTTTGATTAAAAACGTGTCTTATAAATTTCTGATTTGTTATTGAATGTGTTTGAAGAAATAAGGTTCTGATAAAAAATTGTTATAACGAATTGCTTTTTCTATAGTGAATGATTTTATAATTGAACTTTCTTTTATTTAACGGGTTTGATTTTGCACATTCTTATAAAACGTGGGCGTCCCAATAGAATATATTTTCTATTTTTCTACTTTCATCTAGGCATCATCGATAATAAGAATTGTTTTAAAAGTTTAAACATTGTTAATAAAGAAAAGATTATGAAAACATACTGGATAAAAAATCCTCCCCAATATATACAGACCGCTTCAAGCTACTGCGAACATAGGGTGGAAGAAATCTAATTTGCCAGTGTACGTACATGCAGAGACACCGTACGCCTATCAGTGAAGCAACCAACACTCAGGCTTTCGATCGCCATTCGCTGCCGTTCGCCGCCTTTCGCCTTGTATTTAGTACGCCTCTAACCACGGTACTGTGTGGAGCGTTTTCAATGAAACCGGAATTTGGTCAATAAATACGCAAATTTTTATAACGTAATTTTTTTATTTTTTGTCACTGATAAATAAGAGCGTTTTATTGTCAACTGCTCAGATTTATCAGTGACGACGTGTTACAATGAAAATAATAAGGAGAAACAAAATAAAAGCAAGTTCTCAAAATAAAATAATACATTCTAAAAACCAAAAAGATTCTCCCAGTCAAAAAAAAATTAAAGCAAATGTTCGAAAAGTCCTCCTTGCTCGGCTAGACAATATCCGAGCCTACTATAAAAACCCCTTCTAACGTTTCCAAGCATGTTAGGGGTGATAATTTGAAAAGCTTCTTCAAAAACAGATAGAAGTCATTAGGAGCAAGATCGGGAGATCGAGCTGGCCATAAAATAGTTCCCCGTGTACTTATAACCCGATTAGGAAATACATTATCAAGATATTCCCTATGTTGGGAATTTGGAACCTTTGGTTGCACTAAAACAAAATTATGATTGGTTTCCACAAACCAAAACTACACTTTTTTGCACTCGACGCGCGTTTCGCTAACAACGTTAGCATCATCAGGAGACGATAAACAATGAACTAAATTAATCTACGCTCTATCTTATATACAATCCTTTAGTGGGCGGAGATAAGACCAATAAATTGTGATTGATCACGATTTTTAATCCTACCTCCCCTCAACCAAAGAATAAAGTGTACTAAACGGGATAGGTCCTCTATCTTTATTTAAACTATTTCTGGAAATCATTAAATCCAGAAATAGTTTAAATAAAGATAGAGGACCTATCCCGTTTAGTACACTTTATTCTTTGGTTGAGGGGAGGTAGGATTAAAAATCGTGATCAATCACAATTTATTGGTCTTATCTCCGCCCACTAAAGGATTGTATATAAGATAGAGCGTAGATTAATTTAGTTCATTGTTTATCGTCTCCTGATGATGCTAACGTTGTTAGCGAAACGCGCGTCGAGTGCAAAAAAGTGTAGTTTTGGTTTGTGGAAAACAATCATAATTTTGTTTAAGATATTCCCTAACAAGGCCAACATTTTGAGCGGAACAACCATCTTGTTGAAACCATGTTTCACCAAATCTTACACCTAACAACTGCCTAGCAGTTGGAATAATGTGCTGCTGCAGTAGATCCAAGTATCTAGGACCATTCAAATTGCAATTGCCGTTAATAAAAAATTGCCCAATTACGTGTTCCCCTATAATACCCCCCCCCCCAAACATTTAGTTTTTGGGGATACTGTGTTCTTACGTCCAAATACAAATGCAAATTTTCCCTCGACCAATACCGAACGTGTGTTGGGTTATGACGATTTGACCATTTGACCATCTGCACTTTTTCGGCAATTTCAATTAAGAACTTACCCATCTGTTTCTCGAGCAAGGCAGAAATAAAACAAAATAATAAAAACAAAATGAATTTCCAAAAGATAACACTGCAGCGTGCTTCGAATCCACCTCGGTCGTACGGCACGGAGAGTAAATTGGACTTGATTCCCCCTATGTTCGCAGTAGCTTGAAGCGGTCTGTAGATCTCTTATAATAAATTCTGACTTGCAAAAATATATGATAAAAAAAGTAACCAAATAGCACAAAAAGCGCAAAGGTTGCAATATAGGGAAATTTTTGTTATTTTTTTTTCTAACTGTAGATAACGGATTTTTGATTGCCAACATACCGGATAATTTGAGATTTTAGGTCCAGCGGAAAAAATGATTTTCCTACTTGCGCGGCAGAACTGATTTTTATGGACATATTGGCGTGCGTAAATTTGAACGATCCTCACGCCATAAATTGCACTATGTTTATGTATTAGTTTCATAACAGCAACTTCAAAAAAAAAAACTTTTTGGGAAGAAGTGCCTGCCAATCAATTCTAAATATCACATTTAGTGATAATTTTGTACGCAAAAATGTTGTACCTTACACGGGCGTAAAGTGCCTTTTCCGCTCTTGTTGGCAGGCTCGACCTTCGCAAGCGTCGTTCGTGCAATTGCCACCTTAAAGTATCAATTTGTTCACTTGTGGGGTAAATCGGTTATTTCATTTAAAAAGTGTTTTATTTTACCACCTCCTGGGGGTAGTATTTACTACCGATTTTTTAAAAGTAATAATTTTTGAGCTCAAGCAAAGGTGTTTCTTTTAACTGTCCTATAAATAATATTTTATGGTTTGCGAGAAAATCTGTTACCAATATAAAAGGAAACCCTCAGAAATGAAAAAAGTGATAAATGTCCCTAATATATATACATATAAAATATATCTTTTTGGATCATGTTTTAGTGTTTTTCATGAACTATATACGAGCGGAGTTTGGTAGTAAGTAAATTCTCAATATTGCATGTTCACGAATGTAAAATTTAGAACCTATGTCTGTAAATACTAATGAACATTTCCTTAATAAGTAACGGGACAGATGTGCATGTTAACGAATGTAAAATTTAGAACCTATGTTTGTAAATACTAATGAACATTTCCTTAATAAGTAACGGGACAGATGTTTTAGTAAATTTTGAATAACAATATTCCAAGTAGTAATAAATACATTTGAAGTTATTGGAAATCAGTATTGAAAAAAAAAATATTTTAGGGACACAAGGTACATAGGACTCAATATTTAAGGATGAGCCGAATGCCCTGAGCCTTGAAGCTCTCCTGGGATCATCCTTGCCTTGTTCCACAAAACAAAATTCAATCCCCCCTGGAATAGGTCATATCTTTAATTTAAATTATACATTTTTCTTTAAATTTATTGTTATTCAAGTTGTTGATGTTCGCTAAATTTTCCTCTAGAAGCATAGCTTCATTTTATAAACCTTCCTCCGACTAATAAAAATGGAGAAAAGTCAATTACAAAGTTTTTTCAAAATGACGGATGGTTCCGAGGAGTGGGGAAATACAAATTTGGGGATCTTACTCCCCAACAAAATATAAAAAATTTAGCCCCTCCAGATTTTTTTCGAGGTATCCCCTATCCCCCATAAAAAGTTATGATAATTTTTTTGAACTAGCCAGCCTTAATTTATAGTAGAAAAATGGCCGTTTTTTTCCTGGTCCAGTCTTATGTAAATTTTTTTGTTCTTAGTTTTTATTTTGATATTTTAATAAAGGTACAAAAAAATGTGTCTAAAACTCGCAGGTAAACTATGATTTTTTAACTCGCGTTTTTAAATCCCTTGCTACGCTCGCTATTTAAACCAACGATTATAAAAAAGCACTATTTTAGCCGCTTGTTGTGTATCTGTTTGGTTGAAACTCAAATAAGACAGTTTCGCTTGGTTGCCGATACAAAAAAAACTTTTTTTTATACCCTTATCAAAAACATGATTTTAGTAACTGTCTGCAGGTAACTAAAGCATGACTTTTTTAGTTAACGATGCAAAAAAAAAATTATTTTAGATCACGGGTGCAAAAAAAAGATTTATTGCAGTTTTTTACCCAAAATTTAAGTGAAATAGCAGAAAATAGTAATATTGAAAAAACATAATTATTTATTTCTAAAAATTAAACCATTTCCACCAGTTTTCACCAAGTATTTACGAAAAAATCAATCAACGAATAAAATGTCGCAACAATGAACGTCACCAAGTAGGCACATAGCTATTTCAGTTACCAGCCACCTTGATTTATAGTGTAAAGATGGTGTGTTACGAGAAATGATCTTCGTTCGAGATTTTTAAAAGTATTTTCCTGTCTGTCTTGGATTTTTTAATAAAGGTATTTAAAAAAATTGTTCTGTGTTTCGGACTTCCATTGTCTATATTTTATTTATACACAACGTTTCGATCAGTACAATCTCTGATCAATCGAAACGTCGTGTATAAATAAAATATAGACAATGTAAGTCCGAAACACAGAGTTAATTTCAAACACATCATTGTCTCAAACTTTCAAATAAAAAAATAGTGTTAACCAGAGACGTTTAACTAAAATAGACCCATCAAGTCATTCATAAATTGCTTTGAAACGCGATCAGTCGTTAGATTTGGGAAGAACCATTTTATGTTCCACTGGCAACGTTACACCAGACATGCTCCTCCTCACACATGCTCCAACCACCTTACGTTTAGCAGCGGCCAGAAGCGGCTCGTTATTTATAAATGTCAAAAGGTTTGATCGTTATTTTCAGACTTGTCAAATTTTTTTTGGAAATACAATCTTTAATTTTTTTATACTTATTAATTGATAGTGAGAGGTATTATATTTGTCATTGTGAAAATATTTATGTAAAGATATAACATAGAAAATATTAATTTTTTAAATGTTCTCCAGATAGTTATCTGCCTAATTAGTGCGGAAAGTGATACTTTTACGGACGGGAGGAGTTCAGGCGGTAAAGACACTTCCGCAAGGGTTAGTTACAATTTTTTTTTCTACGAGTGTTTATGATGACTTTCTTGATCAAAAAGTAGTTCTAAAAAAAATTTCGTGCTTAAACGTTTTTTTACGCACGCTATGACAGTTTGGAACTTTCCACATTAAAATTGATATGTAACAGTAGACTTTTTCACACGCATTTGCGAAGTAGTGTCTTCACCTATTTAATGTCAAGTGACCTGCAAAACTTTATTATAAAATTAGCATAGGTAAAATTATTTTTTTAGCATGGCGTGAATTATAAGTCTAATTGGAGTTTTTAGATGCATTTATAAACTAGATTAAATTAAAAACGGAAACAAAATTATTTTTTGGTTTTAATTTTTAAAATACCAAATATATATAACCTTAGGCAAAAGCTCTTTATGCAAGTAGGAAATTGTTGTACTAAAAACCTGTAGGAGTGCCTTTTTCGCCCTTAAAGGCCATCGTGTGCAGAAAAGTATCACTTTTCGCACTGTTTAGGTAAATTACCAAAAAACAAATGTGGAAAAAATAAGCAAATTCGACTAAAAATAGTGGTATTTCGAAAAAGGATGATACCTATATTATAGGTACTATATGATGGTTTTTCGTTGTGTAAGAAAATGGAATTTATACACTCTACTATAATTTTTATTTAATACGTACAAAAGTATTTTTACATTTTTAATAAATACAAAAAAATTTTATGTGGAGTATCTACCTATGTAAATATTATAAATAAAAAGTTGTAACAAACATACATTCTTTTTCCAGTGTCTGACATAATCATGTTTTAAAAATTTATATTTATACCCGGAACTCTTGTACTATTTATAAACAAATCTCAGCAGAAAAAATAAGCTGACTACAGAGAGTATTAAAACTGTGAATGTAGTTATAAATAAATATCATACGCACACATTTTTTTGCTACTCATATAGGATATTTAAAAATGTTGCAGCTGGGGTTGATTCATTATACCAAATATAGTGTAGTTAATTATAAGTGCTTACCATATTATTATTGTTTTTATCACAAATTCGCAAAAATATCCCAAAAAAACTTATTTCTTTCCTATATTTATTAATTACATTTTGTATTTATTGCAACACTAGTTGCATGCCTATGGCGGCCTATCACAAAATGGCGTCGAAAAAACATATGATAACAAACCTGTGAAATGTTTGGTTTTCACCTGCAATCTCTAGTTTTCGTCATACTACGTCTTCAACGTCACATCACTTTTGCCACAAAAACTTAAAAATCTATTGAAAAAATATTAAAAACTCTCGATTAATCTGTAAAATATACCAAAACCTCGATTATGCTAAAGCTACTACGCAATAGAGAAATTATAAATGGAGCCCGATATATATTGGGAAATGAAAAGAATTATTCTTTGGGCCAAAATATCACGTATTTTATATAATATTTCGATCGAAAAAATGAGATATATTTCAAGTACCATAACATGTAACTCCACATTATACATTTTTTATTGATTTAAAATTGTGAAGATTCAAGGAAATTTAAATGCAATTATATAATGTAACTAAATTTGTTTATATATTTGAATAAAAATAAGGTGTTTCTCCATGTTTTAAAAAACAAACCGGAAAATTTGCATAATTGCATGTAAATGATAAAGTTATAAAAATAATATGTTCTTAAAAACATTACGTGTAGAGATACAACTTTCAGCGCAATCTGGCATCGTCGCCAAATTGTCTACCTTATGTCTGATTGCAACTGTGGTAAACATAATGTCTCTATTTAAGTTATACCTTTATGGTGTTAACAATTCGCGGCTAAACTGTGCTTTTTTTTACACGCGTTTTTAAATACCTGCCTGCCCTCGTTATTTAAACCAACGCTTGTAAAAACAACACTATTTTAGCCACTAGTTGTGAAAACTACTATTTTTGAGTAGTAGTATTTACCAAATGCAAAAATAATAATTTTACAAATGATAAAAAAATACCCAATTCAAGGAAGCGTCGCACTGTGGGCCAGGGGGGCTATTCCAGTGGCTCATACCGATATCGTTACGGAGCGAATTCGTTATCGCGGCAACACCGCTGTTTGTTTTGTTGTTTCACAATGGCCGCGGCCGTGTCAATTCAACTTTGACAACTAAACTCGCACAAAAATATAACTTTTGAGTAATAATGGTGCTACAATGATTGAGAAAAATTAACATGATTTCTTCTGCGATGGTTGCAGTTCACACCATATTTGGAGCCCATAAAGAGCAGAACACAGTAAGTAAAATTAGCTATTGTTATGGGGAAATATTTGTTTTACTTCTCATCCTAAACTTGTACATCATAAGTTCCCGACTAGCTATTTATGAGACTGCTCTTTTAAGGTGGGTTTATATTTTATACTCTTCTGTAAAAGGAAACTCAAGCCCTTATGGCAGAATATAGATAAGCATGGCCCAATCAGTTGAGTTTGCTGAAGTTTATTACCTACTTAAATTAAAGTCAGGGTGGGCAAGAATGTGATACGTTAAGGTGATTGTTTGTTTTTAATATATAAAATGTCTTTATTAAAACAAAAAACCGGTTGCACTATTCTGTTAGCTAAAAAATGCTTTAAATGGCAAAAGAGCTTCAAGAACATAGGTCTAACAAAACAAATAATCACAGATGCAGAAAAAATAAAAAAGTATGTTCTTTGTTTTTTGGTGTGTATGTTTATCACCGATAAAGAAGGTATTAGTAATTAGCGAACATAATCGTAAGATGAGCCTAGAAAAAATTATACAGTAAAATTTTTTAAAAAAGAAATTAAAGCTTAGTTTATGCAATATACTTTACCAATTTTGGACTTAAAGTTAACAAGTGAGCATATATGACATATATATTCTTTGCATCCGTATATGGGCGCATTAGCGAAGGCCATTGAGTCCATATATATCTTTTGAGTTCTACTAAGATAGTTTATTTAAAATAAAAACTACTGATTCTTGCAGTTCACTAAAGAAAAAATAACTACTTAAAGCTGTGATCAGATTTTGGATAAGTATTACTTTGATAAAACTTAAAATGTATACTTCTTTTTAGGAATAACATGCTAGGGTATTTGAATGGAGCTACATGTAAGAATCATTCTAGTATGATCAAGTCTCCCATCAAGTACCACAACTCTGGCCACAAATTAGGTATGGATGGATTCAAGTAAGACATAGACCAACCTTCCAAGGCACTAGATGAAAGTAGACAAAGATTCGATGTTCTATAGACATAGTGAAACTAACTTTCAAAAGAAATTGATGCAATATACGTACATGTATGCTAAATGTTAATCATTCTCCCATTTAAAAAAATTATAAGATAACTTTTAATGAATTAAAAGGTTGTGTAAAATATAGCACAGAAATAAAATTTTATTATTTAATTCTATTAGGCCGTATTTGTTTAAATAAAAAAAATTAAATGTCACTTAAGTAATAGTTATAGAACATTGGACTTATTGTAACTACGATTTAAGAACTTTTTCATAAAAATTCGCAGATTTTTTGGGGGAGTCATTGAAAAAGAGTGGGTCACAGTTACTGGTCACTGTCACACCTATAAAACCAATTTATTTTAAATATATTAATTTAAGATATTGCAAACTTTTTAAAATAAGGCAGAGTTTTTTTTTTCAATAGCCTTTAGATTGGTTTGGTGGGGAAAGTTAAGTACATTTTTAAGTTATTTCCAGCTCTGGTTGCTATAAAAAAGAATTTATGAAAATTTTAAAAAAAATTGAACTCATGTGATTTAATATTTACCTAAATGATATTTCTTCATTATTTTACATCCATTTTTAAATTACCTACATGATATTTCTTCCCACACACACATAGCATAGCATGATATTTATATAGCAGTTGGCTAATTAAGCAAATTATTTTAATTTTTAATACCTTTTTAATATCTGCTTTGTCAACTTATTTTTACGGCTACCAGAAAAACTAATAACTCAAAGTTATAGATTCTAAATAATCAAATAAATGCTTACCTCAGGAACCTATTTTTATAAATAATACTCTTGAAAATGGCATACTTTAAATCAATCTTTATGAATGTAAAGGTGAGTAATATAGTTTAAGTAACCTACTTAGTACTTCAAATAAAGGGCCTAAAATGTATGCTACATTTTTAAATGAACTTTAAGGGTTTACTGACTGACATGACAAGTTTTTTACAATGCATTTAGGTAAATTTAATTTTTGGCTAAATTTATACTTTATACTAGTTTTTAATTTAATATTAATAATTTATTATGTTATGTGATTTTGTCACTCTTAACATTGCTATTAAAAAATAATAAAACTTGGGATAAAAAACTGATTTATTTTACTTATTGGTTTAAATGTTACTTAGAATTAAAAATTGTTTTCTAATATTTCAATATTTGGTGGATTGCATCTTTTCCTTCATCAGCTTGTGCACTGCTAACCTGAAACAAAAAATAAGATGTATTTGAAAATATAAGCCAGTGAACTGGCTACTTAAGATCAGAAGCTTTCAGGTTTGGTTTGTAAAATCAATCAATTACACCGATAGTAAGTTTTAATCACCTCCTCCTTTGAACAAGAGTATAATCCGACTTATTAGACTTACATCGACTATCTCTCACCAATTTTTTGGCCACCAATTTTATTGCTGTCTGCCAACTTAGTTTCTTTTAGAGAAGTACGGAACAAGTTTTACATCACATTCTACTTTGAAAATTTTATTATTGACTATCTTTTGTTTACCCCACATCTTAATATTTAAGGTAAACTAGAAACTTAAGTGATGGTCAATGCTTGTATGAATTTGGTCCAACGTACTTTGATTTAGAAATTAAGGTAGAGGATAAAACAACTTTCTGGCTAAGGTGGTAAAAAAACTTGCCTGTTAAATAAAAACAATATGAATTTGGCCCCTGTATATATTATTTAGAAAAAATAGTGTGAACTGTCAAGAAAGGAAACAAGAAAGGAAACAAGTTCAGAAAATCTAACAAGTTGGGATCCAAGTGGAAAAAGACTCTTGACTTTTTCTTGTAAATTAACGAAATAAGTGTGGCTTATCCCCTAGTTACCCCAAGATCTTCAATTGTTATGTGCCCATACAAAGTTACCTTAAAACTTTATTCCACTTTGGATTTCACTAATGAAATTTGAAATATTTATGTTGGAAATTTATATTTGGTTGAAACGACAACAATCTACCAAAAAGTAGCCAAATTTTTTTAATTTTACTGATGAATTTTTGGGTTTTAAAATGTTTTTTTTTTAGTGTGAAGGTAGCTTACCATGTGTTTTGTCCTTTATATGATTTTGCCGGATTTTGCTAAAATGTTTCGTTGCGTGGGTGGGGTGGGTTGGGTTAACAATTATGAGAAATCATTGATCTGAAATTAAATATAAAATAATTTATTAAAGGTGTGATGTATGCAAATCTATAGTCTAAGCAGCTAACTGTTAGTTCACTTGAATTAATACTTCAAGCCATACCATGTGCTATTTTTTTTTGTTTTTTCCGAATATTGTTCCAATTTTGTGCCAAATTTAAAGGTAATCTTCTCATCTAGGCCTAAATCAAAATGAATAAAACTTGTCATATATTGTTATTCTTTCATGCTCTATGTATTTTATTTGAGACTCTTTCAGTTATTGAGATATTGATCTTTCAATACGAGGAAAAAAATGAATGAATGAATGAACTTTTTCATGTAAAAAGTTTAGATTTTTATAACACATTTTAGGTACTGTATTATCAATTTTACTTATAAAAAAGCATAAGATTTGTTAAATAGGTATATATGGTTACCCAGTGGCATCCCAAAGGAAGGGGGAGTCGAGGTAAACAGGCTTTGATAGTGGTTAAAAAAACGAAATTATCTGAAATTATCCCAATAAAATAATTTCCGAGTAAAATTACATTTTATTATTATTAAATTTTTTGCCTCATTTTGCACATTAAAGTTTGTTAACTTTAATAATTTTGTGTGATGATTGGTTAAATAATTTACTGATAAGAACTAGTAAACTTTGTAAAACAGTAGATAAAAACTAAAACAGTTTTTAAGACAGGAATTTGATCAACAGTAGAGAGCTTGAAAAGTTAAAAGACAAAACTGAGAAAATTGGTCTTAAAACTATGTAGAAACGCAATTTCGAAACTTAAAATTATGTTTCTTTAAAAACCACAATACTCTACTTTTACACAAAAATATAATATAAAACAGGGTCTTTTGAAAGCTACTATTAGCTAGCTTGAAACCATAATTTTAAATGATAAGCAAGTAAGTACACATTTACAAACAGAGAAAAAAAATAAATCTAGGTTTTTTTAATCAATACATGTAAATTATAGTATGTAATTGTGAATGAATTGATTGAATCAATGAATTTTTAAAAATATTGAGAAACAAATTAATCCCAAATTGGTGGATTTAGAAAGTAATGACCCAATGTCTATAAATACTGATGGTAAAATTTACTAGAAGTTTTTGTTTACTTTTTAAACATGCCTTATTATTAATCAGAGATTTAATTAAACATTTTTAAATCTCAGAATCTAAAACCGATAGGCCAACACCTCCAATGTGTACAAAAACTCAATAATACCTGACAATACTTGACTGTATGAGACAAAATCTTTGGATAGTTTGCATTACTTGACAATAGGTGTACCTACAAATTTAAAATCTGGTGTTGGAATTGAAAACTTACCAATACTGATTTTTATGGATAATTTATCAATATACATTGAGCAGCTACTGTAAGTGTTTATTCCCAAACTTCATAATTTATTTTCTCTCTTATTAGCACTACAGCATGGGTCATGGTCTTGTAGGTTTTCAACAGTTGACCTAAAAAAAGAACAGTAAATTACATTACATTAAAACTTTGAAAACCTTAAAAAAAGAAAATGTGTACATCAAAATTTGTTTTAGCAAAATCAATTTGAATATATGAAAGTTAGGTACATGACTCTTATCTGTCTGTCAGAGGGAGGGACTTCAAAAGATCTACTATCCTGTGCAAATAAAATAATTGAAGAAGGGGGGACAGTATGAGAAAGGATGCTAAATTTTTACTTGATGGTGCATAGCAGTTCAGAATCAGCCGCCTCTCTTCAACTAGGTACTCAATGCGCTCTGTTGTAAGTACTATTATTTATACAAGGCATAATATTTAGTAATTTGGCTATAACCTCAAAAAATATAAACATAAACTGTCCAAATAAATAATATTTGATTTTTTCTCGATATATAGGTAGATATAAGTTGATGTCAGATTTTTTTTACACCTGATTTTAAATTTGTAGGTACACCTATTGTCAAGTAAGGCAAACTATCCTAAGATTTTGTCCCATACAGTCAAGTATTGTCAGGTATTATCGAGTTTTCGTACACCTATTGGAGGTGTTGGCCTCTCGGTTTTAGATTCTGAGTTTTAAAAATGTTTACTTAAATCTAGTAAACAAAAAAATTTGTGTAAATATAATATTTTTGTGTAAAAGTAGAGTATTGTGGTTTTTGACGAAACATCATTTTAAGTTTCGCAATTATGTCAGTAATAAATAGTCATTTTTAAATATTTAACCTTTGCGTTTCTACATAATTTTAAGACCAAGTTTCTCACCTTTGTCAAAATCAAAATGCATAAAACTTTTAACTTTTCAAACTCTCTACTGTTGATCAAATTCCTGTCTTAAAAACTCTTTTAGTTTTTATCTACTGTTTTACAAAGTTTACTAGTTCTTATCAGTAAATTATTTAACCCATCATCACACAAAATTAGTAAAGTTTAAAAATTTAATAATAATAAATTGTAATTTTACTCAGAAATCATTTTATTGGGATAATTTCAGATAATTTCGTTTTTTTAACCGGTATCAGAGGGTTTTTACCTCGACTCCCCCTTCCTTTGGGACGCCACTGGGTAACCATATACAACTATACAGACCGCTTCAAGCTACTGCGAACATAGGGGGAATCAAGTCCAATTTACTCTCCGTGCCATACGACCGAGGTGGATTCGAAGCACGCTGCAGTGTTATCTTTTGGATATTCATTTTGTTTTTATTATTTTGTTTTATTTCTGCCTTGCTCGAGAAACAGATGGGTAAGTTCTTAATTGAAATAATACATTTTTAAAACTAAAAATGGATGTCTACGAAGTTGCCGAAAAAGTGCAGATGGTCAAATGGTCAAATCGTCATAACCCAACACACGTTCGATATTGGTCGAGGGAAAATTTGCATTTGTATTTTGACATAAGAACACAGTATCCCCAAAAACTAAATGTTTGGGGGGGGGGGTATTGTAGGGGAACACGTAATTGGGCCATTTTTTATTAACGGCAATTGCAATTTGAATGGTCCTAGATACTTGGATCTACTGCAGCAGCACATTATTCCAACTGCTAGGCAGTTGTTAGGTGTAAGATTTGGTGAAACATGGTTTCAACAAGATGGTTGTTCCGCTCACAATGTTGGCCTTGTTAGGGAATATCTTGATAATGTATTTCCTAATCGGGTTATAAGTACACGGGGAACTATTTTATGGCCAGCTCGATCTCCCGATCTTGCTCCTAATGACTTCTATCAGCTTTTGAAGAAGCTTTTCAAATTATTACCCCTAACATGCTTGGAAACGTTGGAAGGGGTTTTTATAGTAGGCTCGGATATTGTCTAGCCGAGCAAGGAGGACTTTTCGAACATTTGCTTTAATTTTTTTTTGACTGGGAGAATCTTTTTGGTTTTTAGAATGTATTATTTTATTTTGAGAACTTGCTTTTATTTTGTTTCTCCTTATTATTTTCATTGTAACACGTCGTCACTGATAAATCTGAGCAGTTGACAATAAAACGCTCTTATTTATCAGTGACAAAAAATAAGAAAATTACGTTATAAAAATGGCGGTGTCTCTGCATGTACGTACACTGGCAAATTAGACTTCTTTCGCCCTATGTTCGCAGTAGCTTGAAGCGTTCTGTATAACAAATCTTATGCATTTTTGTTAGATAACGTTTAAAAAATTGGATTATTTAATTCACGTTACATATTTTATGCAGATTTTATGGATGTCACTAATAAAAAGAATAAGTAAAATTGATAATACAGTACCTAAAATATGTTATAAAAATCTAAACTTTTTACATGAAAAAGTTAGCTCATTTTTTTCCTCGTATTGAAAGGTCATTCATTAATTTTGATTCAGGCCTAGATGAGAAGATTAACTTTAAATTTGGCACAAAATTGGAAAAATATTGAGAAAAAAACAAAATAAAATAGCACATGGTATTGCTATTGTCTGAAGTATTAATTCAAGTGAACTAACTGGTTAGCGGATTAGACTATAGATTTGCATACATTACACCTATAATAAATTCCTTTAAATTTAATTTCAGATCAATGATTTCTCGTAATTATTAAGATGTATGATGAATACATTTAAGCAGGCAGCACCCCACCCCACCTACGCAACTAAACATTTTAGCAGGACAAAACACATATGGTAAGCAACCTTCACATTAAAAAGAAAACATTTTAAAATCCAAAAATTCATCAGTAAAATTAAAAAAATTGGCTACTTTCGTTTCAACCACACATAAATTTCCACTTCTTTATTGCTGTAATTTAAGTTTTTGTTTTCTACTATTTTTATTAGCCACCAAAACCTAAATATTTCAAATTGCATTAGTAAAATTCAAGGAGGAATAAAGTTTTAAGGTAACTTTTTGTGTCCACAGGATATTTAAAAAAAAAACATTAAATAATAATTAAAGATCTTGGGGTAACTAGGGGATAAGCCACACTTATTTCGTTAATTTACAAGAAAAACTTAAGTCTTTTTCCACTTGGATCCCAACTTGTTAGATTTTCTGAACTTGTTCCCTTTGTTTTCCCAAGGTTTTTAATTATTATTCACTATCTTGATAGTTTTTTTGATCGACAGTTTACATTACTTTTTCTAAATAATATATACAAGGGCCAAATTCATATCGTTTTTTTAACAGGCAAGTTTTTTTACGACCTTAGCCAGAAAGTTGTTTTATCCTCTCCCTTAGTTTCTAAATCAAAGTGCGTTGGACCAAATTCACACAAGCATTGACCATCACTTAAGTTTCTACTTTACCTTAAATATTAAGATGTGGGGTATACAAAAGATAGTTAATAATAAAATTTTCAAAGTAGAATGTAATGTAAAACTTGGTCTGTACTTTTCTAAAAGAATCTAAATTGGCAGACAGCAATAAAACTGGTGGCCAAAAAATTGGTGAGATATAGTCGATGTAAGTCTAATAAGTCGGATTATACTTTTGTTCAAAGGGTGAGGTGATTAAAAGTTACTATTGGTGTAACTGATTGATTTTATAAACCAAACCTGAAAGCTTTCAATCTTAAGTAGCCATTTCACTGGCTTACATTTTGAAATACATCTTATTTTTTGTTTCAGGTTAGCAGTGCCCAAGCTGATGAAAGAAAAGATGCAATCCACCAATTATTGAAATATTAGAAAACAATTTGTAATTCTAAGTAACATTTAAACCAATAAGTAAAATAAATCAGTTTTTTTATCCCAAATTTTATTATTTTTTAATAGTAATGTTAAGAGTGACAAAATCAACTCAAATCAATTTTTTCTTTGTAATATAATAAATTGGTAATATTAAATTAAAAACTAGTATAAAGTATTAATCTAGCCAAAAAAATAAATTTATCTAAATGCATTGTAAAAAACTTGCCATGTCAGTCAGTAAAACTTTAGAGTTAATTTAAAAATGCAGCATACATTTACGGCCCTTTATTTGAAATAGGTACTAAGTAAGTTTCTTAAATTATATTACTCAGGTATTAAAAATTAAAATAATTTGCTTAATTAGCCAACTGCTATATAAATATCAAGCTATGCTATGTGTGTGTGGGAATAAATATCATTTAGGTAATTTAAAAATGGATGTAAAATAATGAAGAAATATCATTTAGGTAAATATTAAATCACATCAGTCCAATTTTTTAAAACATCTTCATCAATTCTTTTTTTATAGCAATCAGAGCTTGAAATAACTTAATACTGTACTTAACTTACCCCACCAAACCAATCTAAAGGCTCTTGAAAAAAACTCTGCTTTATTTTAAAAAGTTTGCAATAACTTAAAATAATATATAGTGGCTCACACTTTTTCGATGACTCCCCCAAAAAATCTGCGAATTTTTTTGAAAAAGTTGTAAAATCGTAGTTACAATAGGTCCAATGTTCTATAACTATCACTTAAGTGACATTTAAATTTTTTGATTTAAACAAATGTGGCCTAACAGAATTAAATAATAAAATTTTATTTTTGTACTATATTTTACACAACTTTTTAATTCATTTAAAGTTATCTTATTATTTTTTTAATGGGAGAACAAATAACATTTAGCATACATGTATATTGCATCAGTTTCTTCTGAAAGTTAGTTTCACTATGTCTATTGAACATCGAATCTTTGTCTAGTTTCATTTAGTGCCTTGGAAGGTTGGTCTGTGTCTTACTTGAATCTATCCATAGTTAATTTGTGGCCCGAGTTGTGGTCTTGTGTGGTACTATCCCACTAGAATGATTCTTACATGTAGCTCCATTCACATACCCTAGCATGTTATACCTAAAAAGAAGTATACACTTTAAGTTTTATCAAAATAGTACTTATCCAAAATCTGATCTCAGCTTTAAGTAGTTATTTTTTCTTTGGTGAACTGCAAGAATCTAAGTCAGTAGTTTTCATTTTAAATAAACTATCTCAATGTATCACATTCTTGCCAAGCCTGACTTTAATTTAAGTGGGTGATAAACTCAACTAGTTGGGCCATGCTTATCTATATTCTATCATAAGGGCTTGCGATTCCCTTTACAGAAGAGTATAAAATATAAACCCAGCTTAAAATAGCAGTGATGTACAAGTTTGGGATAAGTAAACAAATATGTCCCCATAACAAAAGCTAGTTTTACTTACTGTGCCGTTCTTTGTGGGCTCCAAATATGGTGTAAACTTATTTTCGTCTTCCATTCGGGTGGTTGGAGAACACAAGATCACAGGAGAAACTAGGCAGCAGGAATTATAAAAAGTATGTTGTTTCCCGATGTCTTCAACCATCGCAGAAGAAATCATGTTAATTTTTCTCAATCAAATCAAAACTTATATTTTTGTGCGAGTTTAGTTGTCAAAGTTGAATTGACACGGCCGCGGCCATTGTGAAACAACAAAACAAACCGCGGTGTTGCCGCGATAACGAATTCGCTACGTAACGATATCGGTATGAGCCACTGGAATAGCCCCCCAGATACGCCTTAAAATGTTTGAAAACTAATAACCGAACACAAAAAAAACAATAGTATGATTCTTAAGAGTTGATATTTTAATTTGGGGTTTAAAATGATATTTTGGTCAGTTTTTTGTCAAAAATATACAGTGTGTATATACAACTTTTTTTATTATTAATTTTAAGAATAAAGTTTTTTATATAAAAGTTCTGCATAATCTAAAATCAAATACAAACTCATGAGATATCAAATTTTATCAGCCGTATACGAGGTTTATAAAAAATATGAAAGAATAAGTGTGTATTGTAAAATTAATAAAACAAAAGTTTCCCATATGGCCGCCAATTTGCGTAGACCTACTATATATAATTGTCAAATTAAAATAAATTATTTGTAAACTTCATTGCTTTTTTCTCAACGCTTTAATAGCACTAATTTAACACAAAATACTCTACATAATTGAATTACACGTTATATAAAATATAATTTAAATATTAAAGTTATATCGTGATAACTTTAGACGATTTACTCGTGTAACTAATAAGAAAACTATACAACAAAACAAATTAATAGATATCAACTAAAAACTATACAAACCTAATAAAAAACCAAAAATTTAGATACTGTAAATATTCCTTCTCAACGAAAGAAATATTTTATAAAGAATGGCTGTCCTAAAATAAATAATAAGGATTTGTTCCCTCTCGTGGATTCCATCTTGCGGACACACTGTATAAAACTAGAAAATCAATAATTATAATTACGAAAAAGGTCCTTTAATATGTTCATATTTTTTGAAATCAAATTAAAAATTATTTTCTTATTATTTATAACAATTTAAGACAATGCTTTTCATGCACATACTTTTCAGTTTAAACCCTTTTATTTTATGCAGACGACACGAAAATTTGGGGTGTGCCCTACCTAACACGGCGCATTTCGGCAAAAAAATTTTTACTGCAAAATAAATTCAAATACCTAAGGAAATTAAATGTATTAACATTTAACAACTTTAGTGGGGCTCAAATTTCATGGTAATATTTAAACCTAAATCTAGCTAAATAAAAATTTATATTTAAAAGGAGTAAACTTACCTTCAAAAAGTTCAGCCATGCTTATTGTCAAATTTTAAACTTAAGCTGAGTATTTTATAGGAAAGCTTTCACTATTTTTTTAACAATTTTTGACAAGTCAAAAAATAACTTTCTGTGTTTGCGTTTGCTACATCACTACGTGTAACCATGGAAGCTGAGAAAATAAATGTTGCTGGTTTTAAATACTTCAAGGGCTACTTAATCAGAATCAAGTAACAAAGATGTTAGGTTTCGAAAAAAAAATTGAAGACTTATTCAATGTTCTGAAGTGAATCTGGCCCACAGTGCGTCGGTTGTTAAAATTTTATACGAAATTTGCTTTCTCGCCCATTTTATCCCAGTTTTATGTAAAGAGCCTTCTTTTGAATATAAGTTTAAAAGGGTTTCCCACTACTAACATTATTATATAGACGGAGACACAGACACATATAGACATTTCGACAAAGCGGCAAGTAGACCAAGATAATTTCCTCACTTAGAAAATCGTCCCATTCACTCGGTTTCCTTTTGTAAAATTTAATTTATGTGTGCGAAAGAGCCGAAAGATCCTTAATGGTTTTACCGATTTTCCAAGAACTTTACCAGAATTTAAGTAAGTAAAACCATATACAGGCTGTTCCGAAATATGTGTTAAGTGAAATATGCTTCGTTAAAAATTTGTAACCTATTTAGGTTTGGAGTGGCCCCAGAATGTATGACAAAGTGAAAACTTAGGACGCCGCAATTATAAAGTTCAATCATAAAGGTATAACTTAAATAGAGACATTATGTTTACCACATTTGCGATCAGACATAAGGTAAACAATTTGGCGACAATGTCAGATTGCGCTGAAAGTTGTATCTCTACACGTAAAATGTTTTTAAAAACATATTATTTTTATAACTTTATCATTTACATGCAATTATGCAAATTCTCCGGTTTGTTTTTTTAAACATGGAGAAACACCTTATTATTATTCAAATATATAAAGAAATTCAGGTATATTATATCTTCACTATTTTAAATCACTAAAGAATTTATAATGTGGAGCTACATGTTATGGTACTTGAAATATACCTCATCTTTTCGATCGAAATACAATATAAAATACCTGATATTTTGGCCGAAAGAATAATTCTTTTTATTTCCCAATATATGTCGGGAATAAAACCTACAACAATGTGACAACCTCGCATTTGTGGCGGCTCAGCCATGTAAACGTGTGTATGCTGCTCCATTCATAATTTCTCTACGGCGTTGCAGCTTTAGCATAATCGAGGTTTTGGTATACAACTCCACCAAATTGGTGCAAAAGCGTGTTGCTAGAACGTTTGTTCGCCGTTTTCACGTAACGTTAAGTCGCCTTTGGCAATGTAAAAACATCGACAAATTGTTCCTTGGGCACACAGTAAAACAACTTTTATAAGAACGAAATTCAAAAGAGTGAAATATTAAAGAGATTTAGTTATTTTTTTAACAATTGTGAAATGAAGTCAGGAATTCACTTGTTACCCCTCACTGGAGCTAAAGATTTCTAATAATTTATTTAAAGACGTTCAGCTTGCACTGCAAACATATCTATCTGTAGCAAAGTTAACTTTTAAGTCACTGGTTTAGTTAGATTTACTTAGCTAATTATTATTTCTTTGTTTTAGGTAAGTTTCACAGGATCACTCTTTCCGAATCCAAAAAAAAAATTCACACATAATTACTCAACGGTAGGTAGGTAAGTAAAGTAGATTTAGAATCATTAATGATAGTACAAAATATAAGGCGCCGAAATCAAGCCAATCTTGCAAAAAATGATTTAGCAATGAAACTTAGCACGCATACTTAGTGGAACCTTAGATAGCCATTATGAAGTCCCTGCAGAGGAGTCCTGTTCCCGAAGGTAAAACACAAAATTCGTAAGATTTATGAAATTATGGTGAGAAAATTTGGCACAGATGTTTATCATAGTGTCTGTCACTGTTGACGTTAAACATAAAAACAGGCAAAAATAAAACTGTCAATAGCAGCTGTCCAAAACGCAATAGAGCTATCAGATTTTAGCAAAGTGCCCCAATTCCCTAAGTTGTACAGATAAATCAACACTTTAATTTAATACAAAATAATAAAATAATCTAGCTTGATACAAATGTTCATTGGGCCCCTTAGTAACAAAGGAGTTATACAGATTTTGGCAAACGGCCCCTATTCCGCACTAACAAAAACGCACTTTTATCGCAAACACATTAAACTCACAGACCCGGCTTCGGTAGAACAGTAAATATGGTTTCTTGATTTTTTTCATTTTGAAGAGAAGGCAAAGGGTGAGGGAATAAATCGGTAAATAGTATTTCCTCGACCACGATTTGAACCCCGGACCTCTAGAATACCAGTTTTATGCTCTGCCAATTCGAAAATCCTTTCGTCGCATTCATTTGTTAGTAGTGGACTCGGTAGTCTACTGCGGCTTTAAAAAACTACACGGAAAAAAATTTACACCAAGAACAATTTTGTGAAGATTGTTTCAAACAAACGTTGGAATCCCGGTATGGACCCGGTATCAGCGATCTTTTTCGAGGCTACGAGAAAACTTTAATTAAGCATACTAAAGAAGACACCCACATCGAATTCCTATGCCAAGCAAGAGACAGCAACATTACTCCGGTTGCGTTTCGTCTTAAGGCATCATTTCCAGGAAAAAGAGTTCAGCGGATTCTAGATGACGCCAGTAAAGCACTTATACGGTCCCAAATCAGCTTTCATCATCGCTGGAACAAGTCCTTACTGACAGAAGAACTGGGACAACGGTTTCAGGAGATTCGAGAAAATAATATGGAGGAAGACCATCTACGACAGACTTGGCAAGCAAAGCATCAAAGAAAATTCGCCCATCAACAGCCACAAAGCCAATCGACCACCGACGCTGTAAGAACCATCGTTAATGGGTCAAAGAAAACATTGACACCCATAGAAGAAAACTTACTTGCCAAAGGACTTAACTTTTCCATCGCTCCTAAGAAGATACCTACCATCGATATCATCACGCCATAGAAGGTCGTTCTCTTCCACGACAAGACGCCGACGAGTTCAGACATCAGGTAAGGACCATTATTGACAAACCTATTAAGCATATCTCTAATATAAGCAAGACAGAGGAAATCGCGTTGAAGAATCTTCAAAAGGACAAATCAGTTAAAATCTTACCAGCAGACAAGGGCAATACAACAGTGATTTTGGACACGGAAACCTATGACCAGAAAGTTGAAGAGGTACTTGCTAAAGGAAACTATAAACTTCTCCCAAAAGATCCGACGCAATCAATCGAAAGTAAGTTTTATAGAATTTTGAAAAAGTATTCCAGATATATTCCGGACAATACAAGGTCTCAACTTACACCACATTATAGCAAGCCTCCTCATCTATACGGACTTCCCAAAATTCACAAAGATGCAATGCTCTTACGCCCAATTACAAGTTCCAGAAATTCTCCAACAAGTAATTTGTCTAAATTCCTTTTGAAAATTATTCAACCTCTTGCAGACAAGACCGCTTCATTTGTAGAAAGGTCCAATCATTTTGTTAATATTCTTAAATCTTTTGTTTTAGGAACCGAGGATAGACTTGTCAGTTTTGATGTTGAAAGTCTATACACCAATGTTCCGATAAAGGAATCGCTAGATATTATTAGAAAGAGACTGGTTGATGAAGAATCCCTTTACGAACGTACCAGCCTGCCCCTGGAGGGTGTGATGGAGTTGTTGGAGTGCTGCCTACATAACTCTTATTTTCAAGTGAAAGATAGGTTTTATGCTCAGGATGACGGTCTGCCAATGGGTTCATCACTTTCGCCAGTGGTAGCCAATATTTACATGGAGTGGTTCGAATCACATGCGGTTGATACCGCAACATATAAACCTAAGCTCTGGCTGAGATATGTTGATGATACTTTTATTGTCTGGACCGGGAATGACCAACAACTTTCAGAATTTCTTCAACACCTAGATAACATAAGACCCACCATTAAATTCACAATGGAGTTGGAGCAAAATTGTCAAATTCTTTTTCTTGATGTACTTGTCATACGAGTAGAAAGCGACATCAGAACAACAGTAAACCCACACACACAGGCCAATATTTAAATCAAGGTTCAAATCATTCTGCTACAACCAAACGAGGCATAATCAAAACTTTGTATAACAGAGCCGTTCAAATTTTTAACAATTCTCATGATTTGGAAATCGAAATAAGAAACATTAAGAAGGATCTGCAGCAGAATGGTTACAGCCTGAAACTTATAACAGATACTATTTCTAAATTTCAACAAACAGGACAGAGATTACAAGACCAAAACCAGGCAAATGCATTCCTTACAATCCCATACGTTAAAGGAGTGTAAGAGAAAATTCGAAGAGTAGCGAAAAACTTTAATATAAAAACAGCTTTTAAATCTAGTAATACAATTAGAAGCCTTCTTAGTAAAACAAAACCAGAGAACAAACAAAATAAGGAATGCATTTACCAAGTTCCTTGTGAGTGTGGTGAATCACACATAGACGAAACTAAAAGACCACTATCTGTTAGGCTTAAGGAACGTCAGACGAATACCCAAAAAGGTGAAACCACAAAATCAGGAATCGCCGAACATGCATGGTCAAACAACACCGAATAAAGTGGGCAAAAGCAAAGGTTTTGCACAAGGAGTCACACTGGAAAAACGAAAATTCCTTGAAGCTGCCTTTATTGGGCAGAATCAGGGTATTTTCAGTAAATCAAGTGTTGAATTCCCAAACATTTGGAAGCCCCTCCTTGGGCGGAGCCAACATCTTAAACTTCAAGGTTGAGTGATTTCTCACAGTATATAAGCACGTAGCCTTAGGAATTGATTGTAGTTTGCACCTGAAGACGATCAGAGGTTGTACTGATCGAAACGTCGTGTATAAATAGAATATAGACAACGGAAGTCCGAAACACAGAGTTAAGTTCTTTTTTGTATCATCTCCTAACGTCCCTCAGTTTTAAATTTTCAATTTAAAACTTCAATCTTTAAAAACTTCTACCAAACCGCGTTTGAATATATATTTTAAAAATATTGAGTTAACCAGCTCTCTAAACAAAAAATTGATGATTAAATCTAGATAAAATTGGGATTATTAAATTTTAATTTAAATATTTATTAAGCTTCCAAATTATTATTATTAATTTTGGAACATTTATTAAGTAATTTTTTTACCTTTGTAAATCATATTGTACCAAGCAGAAAAATAACAAGAAATAAATATTTAAAACTAACAGGTTATAACTAGAATGAGGAGAATAGCACAACATAATTATTAAAGCCTGAATGTACTTCTTGCAGGAGTTGTCATCTCATTAAGTGTGTGGTTGTTATTTTATTTCTTTCCATCATGGATATTCATTTTCCATCTAAGGCGAATTTTCATTCCCGTTTGAATTTCTAAGATTATAGCGCGTTTGCGATAGTGAAGTTTCCGTTTGCTTCGCCACGCATCACTGGCTTGGTCGGCTGACCATTTCCGCCTTGCCGGATTTTTCTCACTCGGGCTCAAAAACTCAAGTGAGGGGCCTCTGTTACCATCTTGGGACTACCAAGATCCCCCATTTTCGAACCATTTCTGTTAAGCCTTCCTTTCAAATTAATGCAGTGAAGATTTTGGTTAAATTATCTCCACTTTAGTGCCTACTTCAGTGCCTTTCTGGATGATGACGCAATGTAAGTTACACGTGTGTTAGGGGTAAGAGTTCCCATTTTGTAATGGTTATTTCTGTTTGTACAGATCTGATTTTGGTCATATTATGGTTGCTCTTTTTGCCGATATTTTTCGTCTGCCGCCGCATCAATTTTCTCGCGATTGCAGTCGATTAAGGGTAAGTTTTTTTTTTGTCGTATAAATATTTCCCTTAGTTTTTTGTTAAAATTTTTAATAAACTTTTACTAAAGAATCCTTGAATGCTTGAACAATGTTTCTTTCTTAGGGTCCACAATCACCCTTTTTCCCCAACATTTTGAAACCACTTTTAAGACCCGACGTGTAGGCTTTCGCTCCTTACCCTCTACAAGACAGGTTTGGCTAGAAATAAGAAATTCCCCGATATAGATATGTTCACACTTCATCAACCTTGTCTTCGTGTGATAAAAAAAGAAACTTTTGTTTTTAAAAATATATAAAAATTTATTTTAAACTTTCCACTCTTAAGATTAATCATTTTTGTAAGTAGCCACATTTGGTAATTTTGTTTCTCTCTAAAGACGCAGGTTGTTATAGTGTAGCAATTATTTTTCCTAACAAAAAATAACAGCAAACACATAGCACGACAGCTGTTAATCGGGAGCAGTCTACGGTGAATTCGTAGATAAAAAAAATTGGTGAAGTTTACTTATATTTTACCTTTCCAATTGGACGCCACTAGATTTTTTTGACAATTTTGTTTCGAATTAAGCACTCATAGATGTTTAATATTTAATTAAGAAAATCTAGAAAAACTTAATTATTTAATATCATTTTTTAATTAGTAATTTTACTCATTAAAATTTTCTGGAGATTTTAGTAAATAAAAATGCGAAATTTCCTAAAAAGTGAAAGCTATATTTATTTAGTTTTTATGACGAAATGAATAACAAGGCAGACGGAAACACTGTACAATGTATCTAGGTAAATTATCATAGACTCGGTGTTTGCCTACCAAAGTGCACTCTTAAAGAAGAATAGTATCAATCTACTAGTAACATCAAAATTCATAGCACTATTTGATGTATAAAAAAAATAACATAAATTATAACAAATCCTGAAAGAAAAAACCCGAGGAAAATTCTAAAATTTTCGAGGGGGTTTTTAGAGGCCAGAAACTATGGTGACCTTAATTCAACATATTAAAAAATATTAATGGTATTATTATGCAACCAAATATGGCTACTTACAAAAAGTGATTAATCCTAGGAGTGGAAAGATTAAAATAAATTTTTATATATTTTTAAAAATAAAAGTTTCTTTTTTTATCATACAAAAACAAGGGTGATGAGGTGTGAACATATCTATATCGGGGGATTTCTTATTTCTAGCCAAACTTGTCTTGTAGAGGGTCAGGAACGGCAGCCTACGACAGTGACATTACAAGCAGGAAAATCGGAACCCCAAAGCGGCACCATATCGGCAATACGTCGGGCCTCAAAAGCGGCTTCAAAATGTTGGGGAAAAAGGGTGATTGTGGACCCTAAGAAAGAAATATTGTTCAAGCTGGGGCGTAGCGGATTCTTCAGTGAAAGTTTATTAAAAAGTTTAACAAAAAAACTGGTGGAAATATTTATACGACAAAAACAAAACATACCTCTAATCGACTGCAGTCACGAGAAAATTGATCCGGCGGCAGGGGCGAAAAATATCGGAAAAAACAGCAACCATAACATGACCAAAATAACAATTAGAAGTGTAACTTACATTGCGTCATCATCCAGAAAGGCACTAAAGTAGGCACGAAAGTGGAGATTATTTGACCAAAATCTTCACTTCATTAATTTGAAAGAAAGGCTTAACAGAAATGGTTTGAGAATGAGGAATCTTGGTAGACTCAAGATGTTAACAAAGTTTTTGAGCCCGAGTGAGAAAAATCCGGCAAGGCGGAAATGGTCAGCCGATCATAATCTTAGAAATTCCATAACAACCACACACTTAATGAGATGACAACTCCTGCAGGAAGTACATTCAGGTTTTAGTAATTATGTTGTGCTGTTCTCCTGATTCTAGGAAAATAGTAATTTTCCAGTTATAACTTGTTAATTATTTCGTTCTTTTTATTTTTATGCTTGGTGCAATATTATTTAGAAAGGTAAAAAAAAATATTTAATAAATCTTCCGAAATTAATAATAATATTTTCTTCAACTGTCAACGAGAATTTTTAGTCTGACGTTTATTTTTTTATTTCTCCCTAGATTTTTGGCCACACTGATCACAGTATAGACAGAGCCTCATTCAGACACTTTTCGTTACCATTTTGTTATTGTTATCGCAAATACATAAACGTAAATAGTGCGAACTCTACACATCATAGAAGGGACTGGTTATGAAATCTCAAATGAATGAATCTCAGACATTGTTTGGGGCACAGGCATGATAGACACACCCACCCATTGGTCCTTTTCAGGGGCACAATAGTCATATAGCCGCAAGAGTAGCAAGATCGATATAATCTGTTTCGTCACAATTCCCTCTAATATTAGGAAGTAATTGGTTATTTTAAATGTAAAAACTGCAAATTCGAAGCAGCCTTAAGGCTGTAGTTTTTAGATAGTTGTTATGAATTTACAGTTTTGGATCAAAACTTATGAATTTTCACATATATCAAGACAATACCGCCTCCACGGAAGGCCAAGAATCGGATTCAAAATGGCCGCCACTTACGTTTCTACACAACACTGCATTAAATAGCCTTAAACTTTTATTTTTAAAGTTGCTATGAATCCCTATATATATATATATATATATATATTGTTTGCATAAATTATGTCTAATATGCGCAAAAAACTAAAAATATTAAACTAAGTATTTAAATAATCTGTAATTTAAATAAAATACCTATGTAAAAGTAATTATTTTTTTTTCCTGATTTAATCCTCTTTAGACGGGGCATTATGGGATTTTTTGACGTAATAGTGTCATTTTTTTTCTTTGAATTTTTTTTAATAAAAGGCTTGCAAATTTAAACAAAATTTGTGTAATGATATAAATGGTTTGATATTTTTTGCTATTATGCCCCACAAACAAACTTAAATCTGCCCCATTTGTATTTTCTAAGGCTATTTTTGTTAAAATTTCCCTTTGATTTAGCTTCTTTTAAAAAATATCTTCTTTGGTTAATAATTTCTCCATTGTTCGGTAAGCAAAAGCTGCACAAACCGCGACATCATCTCTGGGATAGGATAAACCTCCCCTGTTATTAGCAGTGATTAAATTAAAATATAATATCTAAAATAAGATAAAAAGAAAATCTAAGTATGCATTAAACAGTGTTTCCTAAATCTGTGGAAAAAAATAGTAAATTTGGGAAAGACGATAAAAATGATTGGAATCTTGTGTACATTAATTAAAGAAGTGCAATAAAAAATACAATTACAAAATATATTTTTTATTTTGTAAAGAAATTATTTTATTTTTGTAAAAGTGTGTTTAATAAGCTAAGTGTGTTTTAATATTTTATAGCTTTTAAACCTTCTAAATGTTTTATTAGATACAGTTTTTATGGAAATGCTATGGTATAAATATCCAAGTTTTTACTGACAAAAATGTAAGGTAATGATTTACCAACCTGTATTTTCCAAAACGGTCTTTAATTGGGTAATTTTGAATCTTTCCTAATAATATGTAACTCACTTGTTTCTTCTCCAGGCAGTATTGGGCTATTTTTAGCATCCTCTCTGTAGTAAGCCGTACAGCAGTGTGGGTGTCATTAGTTAGTCAGTACTTTAATTCTGTTTTTTTCCCATTCATCCAGCCACAAGAGAAATTGTTTTAAAAATTCAAAAATGTGAGCCGATTCCTTTTTTAAAGGTTCTTGATACTTGTTTCTGTTTCTTATTCCTTTATAGTAAGTTTTGACATTTATTGTATCCCATCAACTGCAAACAATTTCCAAAAATGTGGAAGTATCTTCAAAGTATTCTAGAGACACTTTGGCACCAGATTCCTGAAGTGAAACTACTGTTGGACGGTTAAAAACCTGTAAAACAAGCTTTATGTTTTGCCTTCTTTCGACTGACGTTGGGTATAGTGCTTTTTTTGATAACGGGTATCCGTAATTTAAAAGCTGAGTTTCTTCTTTTCTTTGCAGTTTCTTCTTTTCTGTGCATTTCACCAATTGTGTTGAAAGGAGCTTTTCTCTTCATGTCAAAATTATGAAAATGCCGGTATAGAAACTCACATCGATCTTTGGCAAGCCATTTGTTTCTAATATTTTTCATAGCATGTATACTATCTGATGTATAAAAAAGGGGTCGTTCACTGTCACTTGGATGGACATTTTCATTTTTTAAAACAGGGGGATCTGCGAAAGCTGAAAGTGTCTTTCTGTTTATCCTGTGATTGTCTGTGGTGATTACAAGGACTTCAAACCCCAGACTCTCCAAGCCACAAAAAAAAAAATTCTAAAAAACTTTTTAGATATCCTGCGTTTAAGGTCTTCACTGGTGCCACATGCACTATATCCTTATAGGATGAGGTCAAGCTATTGATCATAAAGGTGCATGCATTTGTAGCTCTTTTATTAGAATTAAAGGCTGCTCCCACTAAATTTCCCCTCTTTGAATCAAATAATGGTTTTAAATGAACTTCATCTGCCATAAGGTTAAGAAGTTTATCCTTCTCAGAAAGTAGGGGCAATTCTAGCTTAATATACTGTAAAAATCCTTCATGAGTTTCTTCCATTCTAAGGTCCGTTAAAGAATTATTACAAATTTTTTTTACCGTCGTGGCACAGGGCAAAATTAGGATTTCATAATTTCTTGTGAACTTATAAGCATGGCGGCTTATAGCCAAAAACAAACTACAAAATATTAAAGTTTCATAGGAATATCTTATGACATTTCTATTTTTGTAGTGCTCTAATAAACTTATCTGTTCTTTAAAAAATTTTAAAGAAAAGGTTCTTTCTGGGATCAGTTCAATCATTGATTCCAAAATACCTGTGACCATATCAAATTTTGCTTTCAAAAAAGTTGCAGGAATCTACAGTTGCAGGTAACATTATACATTGAGTACCAAATTGAAGGGACTTTAATTCTGTTCCTATAAAATAAACACTGTCATTTTCATATTTGCGTTAATCCTTACAGGATATGTGACTGTAGGCGTAGGTAACTCTACCACAGTTACAAAAGAGTTATAACTTTCTGTTCTAAGAAAATTCCATGATGGAGGATTGTTTTTTTAAAAATTTACTAATAATATCATCGAAGGTAATAAGTGCTTGCTTTTTAGCATAGGTATTTGAAGTTTCAATACTTTCTTGAACAGCTTGACGTAGATCATCATTTTCCAGTTTTCCGTTTAGATTCTGGAAAAAATTTATATAAAAAAAGCTTTATACAAGCTTTTATAAAATATAAAGTTCACTAAAAAGTAGAAAATAGTTTTTAGCATTCTGATACCATAATAATAAAAGCAATGGCTGTAACTTAGGTCAAGTTGAGTTGAATTTACTTATCCTTGCATTTATCTGTATTATAATGAATGCAGATTCTTGCCAACAATCATATAATAAATAACATAATTTTTCGAGTCAATATGGCCAAACTTTCTATAATGCGCACATCGCTTTTATTATTACGTTATTGAACTTTATATTTTTGTATAAAAGCTTGGATTTGAAAAGCTTTTTTTATATAAAATTATTTTTTAATTTTGAGATTTGTACTCTAACTCGTCCATTTTGAACCCGCCATATTGATATTTTCAAATCTGATCAAAAATTCATAATCCACTTTTCTTAGGACCCCTGTATGCCAATTTTGATTAAAAGCGAACAAACTAAATCTTTTTCCCCCTTCACTTCCCTCGTTAGGGGGAGGCTGGTACCTGAAATTTTAAAACAATCGGATATGTGTAAGTAAGTTAAAATTGATTAGCATGACCAAAAATCGTTTTTTTCTTGAATCCGCCATACTGAGTTTTCAAAATCTGATCAAAAATTCGTATTCCTTATCTCCAAAAACCCCCGAATACCAATTTTGGTTGACATCGGACAAACTTAGGTATTTTTCCCTCTCCACTTCCCTCGTAGGGGGGAGGGAGATGTCTAATAATACTATATAATTGTATTTTTACCGGAACTATAAAAGCATACCAAATTTAAAGACAATCGGATGTATATAACTCAGTTAAAATTGGTTAGCAAAACATGACCAAAAATCGTCCATCTTCCTTAATCTCAAAAACCCCCGTATGCCAAATTTTGGTTAAAATCGGACTAACTTGGCTGTTTACCCCCTTCCAGGTAGTGCCTAATAATACCATATTATTGTATTGTCACCGGAACTATAATCCTATACCAAATTTGAATTCAATTGGACATCTAGAGTTTAGTCAAAATTAAGTTGCAAGATTTGACCCGAACCCGACGAATGGAAGGAACTGTATATCACTTTAACCTTTAACGTTTTGTCTTATTTGACGCATCGGGCATTTAAACCAGAGCTGCGTTCGAGCTTAGGTGCAACTAGCCCCAAAAGGATAAACTGCATCCTTCTAAAATATTGATAAGGCTTTGGCGACTTGCCATATAAAAAAAATTGGTGCTAGAAAGCACGGATAGTCCACCATAGAATCAATGTTGACAGTAATTTGTCAGAATTTAAAAAAAGAGAAAATAATTGGTCGGAAAAAAATTGTCTCGAAAAGGAAATGACGGAAAAATTACATCGCTAGAAAATATGTGCATAAAATTAAATTTAAACGAAACATATTTTTATAGAATCGCAAAATGTTAGAAAATATTTTTAACGAAAATAATTTGATAGGAGCTACAAAATTCAAGAACCCCAGTCTGGCCGAAAATGATTTGAACCGATAGCCGCGAATTCAATTGCTCCGTTGCTAGGCTTACGGCAGGGAAGAGTCGAAGTAAGTTGTGATATTGTATTAATTTACCACCTTTATATTCTTCAACCACACCCTACTCCCAAAATCCCCGCGTCATCTTCCAAATAGAGAAACTTGTCAACGCCATCCAAGGCCTACTGGGCTCCATAGAGATTTAAATTTGACGCAAGCCCAATAGCAATTCGGCTGGATTGTGGTTCTGCTCATTTAAGGATCGGGCATATTATTTTCTATCGATTTGCGGGTCGGGTGTTTTTTGTTTCTAGACAATTATTTTCGAAACTTTTGTAATTCGGATATTTTTAGGTTGAGGAGAATTCGCTCAAGCGCGTGCAAAACAAGTCCAAAACGATACTTTTTCAGGAAATCGATTTTATCTTTTTGGAATTTTTTGACACAATATTAAAAACATTTTTTGGTACAATTACAAATCAATTTTAGCAGATTTTTTATTATTTTTATTTATATTACGAAAATGTCTTGCTTATAACCAACTATTTCAAATAAAACTTATATAATGACAACAGTTAACTCAAATTGCACATAAAAAACTCCTAATTAACTTGCTTTACACTTAAATTATGAATAGTTCCATATGGATTTAGGAATGAATCAAAGACTATGTGTTTTTCGGTCTCATTACCATCTGCGTCATTTCCTGTCTCTATGTCTTTATTCTCAGCAGTAATGTGACGAGTTTGTTAAATATCACCTAAAAAATAAAGAAAATAGGACCCTTTGCTGCGAAATATTTTTAGGAATTTAATGTGCATATTTAAAAAAAGAGAAATAAATCAAAACCTACATTTTTCCATCTCATTACCGTCTGCATCGTTATTTGTTTCTTCATCCTCAGCAGTGATGTGATCAGTTCGTAAAAGGTCACCTAAAAAAAATTAATAAAACCCCCTAAATATGCAAAAGTATTTAATTTAAAAAAAAAGTGCAAAATGAGCTAAGTGAATTAGTTTTGAATTTTACACACTAAATGCTAACATAATTAAATATCTAGATCTTAAATAGCAATTACCTGTTTCGATTCTAACGTTTCTTCGTAACTCCAAAAGAAATTTGCTTCTTCGATTTTTTCTTGGAAACGTAAACTCATAAAAAATACCCGGGAATATATAACATTTATTTTTGTCCCAATCTAACAGGTTCCACTTATGATTTACACTACTTTTATACACTGAATATCACTGCATACAAGTATTAAGTATTAAGCTAAAAATACATTATTTTGTAAACCAATTAAGCACTCTATTTTGTGGATGTATACATTTCGGCCGAAGACCTATCGTACTCTACAATAGTACAAAACGGGTCAAGTTGAATTAAGCCATTTTGCACTAAAAAATAATTTGTATTTGTAAAGATAAATCGACATTACTCGATGTATTCCCATGTGATAATAAAAGGCAACTCTAGTTAGCTCCTTTAGCACAATAATTTGCAAATGTGGTAATAAAAGTAAACTCAGTTATATCTTTCTACACTAAAAGAAAAAAAGTTAAATGTAGTTACCTCAGTTTGCTCGATAATATTGTATGTGGAGAAGGAGTAAACAGCCTAGTTCTGCACAAAAAAAACTTATATTTTTTAAGTGGTAAAAAAATTAACTAAAAAAAACCTAAACGACACTATTCAGATATTACTTGTTTCATTTCACACCTAACAGACAGACCCTGAAGAAACCTAAATCGCATTATATTTTTTTGCACGATTAAAATATAGGTATAAAGGAGAAAACTCAAAATACACTTTTTTGACTTAACTCCTTTTGCACGCGTACGAGCGAATTATAATCGGTTAAATTATGTTCGTGTCTTTTAAGGATCGAGTAAATTAAAATTCTATAAAATTAGATTCGTATCCATTATTTCCTGGGTGTTTTACTTTCGTTCATATTTCGTTTCGGACGTTTTATTTTCTGTTCAATTGTGTTTGGTTTTTGTAAATTCGGCATTTTCGTAGATTCCCATTTTATGTTGACAGGAAATGAAAATATCTCGAAAACTGTAGCTTTGAAAGATTTGAACCTTATAAAAAAACTTTTGGTTAATATTTACGAAAATCATAATCTGAAAACTGCGTATCAATAGCTGCTTTACTTCTAAAGTTATGATTTTTTTAATATATTTTAACGTTTTTTCAAATAATTAGGAAACTAAAGCTCCTATGAATTTGAACTTTATAACAAAATTTGAAGTCCATATTGATGGAAACTTAAATCTGAAAACCGTATCACTATTTGCTTTTGTTCCAAAGTTATAATTTTTTAAAATATTTTATCCCCCTTTGTCCCCCTTCCACCCCCCCCTATCCAAAAGTAAATTAGCAGCCGATAGAGGATATTGATATCAAATTTTGTTAAATTCGATTTAGGCGTTCTTGAGTTATCGTGTATACAGACGGACAACAGACCGACAGAAAACTTTATTTTTTCGTCTATTAAGGTGTTTTGGAACCTCAGTAACTCATTTTTGATAAAATTAAGAATAGTTCAAATTTCACGATTTTAGTAGTTCCCCATATTATATTGGTATGGTGGACTAAAAAGAGATAGCAACAGAAGCGGCACGCACTGAGTGTGGCGGCTCGCGGCGAGTTTCATAGAAAAAGTCGCACAGAAGAGACCGACTATTCGCGATCTTTAAACCATTGTTTAACAACTGGTGGGAAACCGGTGGTATAAAGCTCTAAAAATTGGGTAGGGGTAGTTGCGGGGAACAAGCGAAAGTAATTGTGGCACATTTTTTCGCGCACGTTATCAAAGATTGATCAAAGTCGGACATCTACTGCATGTCGCAGACATACGTCGATCAAAATAATGTTTTTTCTTATTATTTGTCATAAATTTTGTTGATAAAATAGTTAAAAAAAGGTTATTGTAGTCTGGTTGCCAAACGACGATTTTTGCCCCAAGTGGGAAACGAATGGTACAAGAATTTTTTTTCTGAGTTTGTTAGCCAAGATGCTTTATTTTAAGAATCCGATTGATGCCACTCTGGCACCCTTGGGCATTTTGAAAAATCCAAGACGGCCGCAATTTTTAAGTTAAAAAACTACAGAAAAATATATCTGAACAAAATATTGGTGTGTGGGCATATCATTTTAATCGGCTTTGAGTATTTTAAATCCAAATCCGGTATTATTTTTATTCTGGGGGGTCTCCAATGGAGAGGGGGTTGATTTTATGAAAAGAATCGACCTACTAACATAGGCATGTAATACATCAATTTTAAAGTTTTTCAGTCTGCTGAATACAAATATGTAGTTAAAAAAATTTTGGGAAGTGGGGGGCATATAATCAGTAAAATTGTTTATGTGGACTTAATGAACAAACTTTATTATTTATTTATCGCACGCATATGCTTCTCTTTTGTGTTTTTCCCGCAGACGCCATCTTGCATATTGCAAAATGGTGGATGATGCCCAAAAGTCATTGATTACTTTTATAACCGGGTTGAGTGGGGCTGCCGAAATCTCCAACAAAACTTGACTTAAGTTTGTTCGTTAAGTCTTTACCTAAACAGTTTTACTGATTACCCCCATAAATACCCCCCCCCCCCACTCCTTCAAAATAACCCCAATTTTTTTTAACTACAGATTTGTATTCATCGGACCGCAAAATCTTAAAATTGATGTATTACATGCCTATGTTAGTGGGTCAATTTTTTTCATAAAATCAACCCCCCTCCGTTGGGGTACCCCCCAGGAAAAAAATAATACCGGATTTGGATTTAAGCAACTTAAAGCCGACTAAAATGATACGCCATACACCACTATTTTGTTCAGATATATTTTTCTGTAGTTTTTTTACTTAAAAGGTGGCTAACAAAATCAGCAAAAAAATTTCTTGCACCGTTCATTTCCACCTTTTAGACTATTGGTACGATACAGACTACGAAAATGTAAGAAATCCTTTATTAGTCCACCATATGTTATGGGGACTATGAAAATCGTGAAATTTTGAATTTTCTTAATTTTATCAAAAATGAGTGATTAAGGTTCCAAAACACTTTAAACGACGAAAAAAAAGTTGTCTGTTGTCTGTCTGAATCTGTCGGTCTGTTGTCTGTTTTCTGTCTGAATACATGATAACTCAAGAACGCCTTAATCGATTTTAACGAAATTTGACACAAAAATCCTCTATCAGCTGACCATGAACTCATTAGCTTTTGGATAAGGTGGTGGAGGGTTGAAGAGGGGAAAAAGAGGATAAAATATTTAAAAAAATTGTAACTTTGGAACAAAAGCAAGTAGCGATATACGGTTTTCAGATTTAAGTTTACATGAATATGTACTATAAATTTTGTTATAAAGTGCAAATTCGTGGGAGCTTTAGATTGGTGGACTATCCGTGCTTTCTAACACCAAATTTCTTTCTTGTTTTCAACCCCACTATTGTACATTCAAAGGTTTTAACTTCAATCATTCACACCCTTCGCTATTTTAAACCAGTTACAAAAGACTGCACTTTAAATAAGCATGAACCTGCTTTATTCATCTCGGGCAGACATGAGAACTTGTATTCTTTAATCCACTCCGTAGAAAATAACTTCTTATACATATGGCAATTTGTTTTCAATTTTTGCTTACTGTCAGAAAGAGGGTATAAATCACCTTTTAGAATGAAAAATATGGAAATTTAAGGCAGGATGATTCTGGCAAAGAACAAGATGTACCGTTAAAATCCATTGGGACGATTTTTTTCGATACGAAGGTAAGAAAAGAAAACAAAATCTTTTGTTTACGAAGATTTTAAAGGACAAATTTTTTCGGAAGTCCACAACAATTTTTATTTATGGAAAAGTCAGATAAATAAGGAATAAACGACGGTTTTGTTCTTGACGTACAGTATTTGCCACCCGAATTCTATACAAATTGACTTCAACTGTCAGCGAGAATTTTCTTTTGACGTTTGGAAATTTTGTTTCTCCCTAAAAAGACAGTTGATCACAAATGGGTCAATGCCAGATAATTTTCTTTAATTTTGCTTTTGTCATGTGTACAGGGTGTCCCAAATTGGGCACTTTTGGGAGGTTTAAGGTACTTCCAGGCGAGATAGAACAAAACTGACCCCCATACAGGGAACTAACTAAAGCAACTACTCCGACGGCAAATACCCCTACCGGCATTGAATTAGAAAGTTAGTTCAAAGCTTTCGTTGGCAAAGAAATTAAAACAATTTTGTTTTTCACATATTAGCCAATGTATTTTGCAAAGAAACGAGTGGTCTTTGTTCGGAACACGTCCTGACACGGTGCAGGCTCCGTGATCCATCGCCAATCCACGACCGTTTATAATTTTATTGAATCTCATCAGGTGGATCCAGGCAAGAGCTCCGTGTAGAGTTAACAATATAAAGGGAACTAACTAAAACAACTACTCCGAGAGCAAATACCCCTACCGGCAGTAGTTAGTTCAAAGCTTTCGTTGGCCCCACTTGCGAGGCTCGATTTTTAAGAGAAGATCGAAGTTGAAAACTGAATCTTCATATGTCAAGTCATTAACAAGCTACGAGAGGTTTTGAAAACTCTGCATTTTGCTAGAGGGCCTGTAACTTCGTTATTACTGAAAATTTCATTTTAATGCAAAGAGCTTTTTTATATCTTTTTTGAAAAAGAATGTAGCTGTCTTTTCAGTTTTTTTTCACCGTCTTTAGTGTCCAAGATATAAGCCAAAGTTAGTGTGAACTCCCTATATTTTTTTCCTAAAATTTTCTTTTAGGAAATATAGCACATGTGATAGTTTGGTTGTGCCGTTTCTGAGATATTTAATATTTTTCATTTCTGTTTAGTGTAATGTGAATTTATTTTGATAGCTTCACAGTGTGTTAGTCATTTATGCCATCAAATTTCTGCAAATAGGCCACAATATGAGAAAAGTTAAAATTGCTTCCTATTATGGCCTGTTTTCTAAATCTACTAAGCTTTCATTTGAATGTAACGGTCCTAGAATAATAATGAATCTTAGACGTAAACCACAAGATGGCGTGCCAAGCGATGAAACTTTATTTTATAAGAGCTCTAATTGAACCTGAAAAAGGAAATGAAAAGGGAGCATCGTGTTCAAGATATAGGCAAACTGTCAGTTTTTAAACAATGGAGTGAGACAAATATTATGCTTTTGGCTAATATTTTTTGGCATGGGTTTGTTTATTCTGTAAACACACATTTGTTTTTGTTACGCATAAAAACTTAAACCCTGCATAGTTTCTGACTTATGCCCGCTAAATTAGTCTCAATAAAAAACTCCATATGTTTACTTACTAGCACACCGTTTTTCATATATTATATGTGAGGACGAATCTGACAGAACGAATAAAATGCCAAAAAAATTTAATAAAAGAAAACGTGAGGAAACCACAAGGTTTAAAATTTATTTGCAAGCTACCTGAACAAAAAATGCCACCGGTTTGTGTCGTGGCTTCAAGTGGATGCATTCACAATGAATTAGAAAAACCTTAATTCTTATATTTTTCCTCCTTCCTCACTGTTTCCAAAAATGTAAAAAAAGAGAAAAAATTGAAAACGATAATGCGATATGTCTGGTGGTGTTTATTCTATCTGGAGAACACAAGCATGGTATCCAAAATTAGAATCCGTGATTCGCTTAAAAGTTATCGTTTTAAATCCGAAAGGTGATTTACTCTTATCCTCGTTTAGGTAACCCCACCCACTATGAAAGAATCTTTCTCTGGGGGTAGCAATCTTATCAAGGTGGCCTATAGTAAAAGGGGCGTTTGGGAGGATGCAATTTATTTTTTCCAACTGATGGAAGTTTTGCGACAATAATAGTGAGACCATCTTGCAGCCTAATGTAAATCAAGTTGTATCCGTTTTAGAAACAGAATCTCAAAATACTGGGAAATATTGAACTCTTAACACACATAGGTCTGCCTTAAATTTAATTTGCGAGCAGAAAAATTTAAAATGGTAGATAGGTTTATGAGACGCATTTTTAAGCTGCGCCCTCAGTTTCCGAAATATAAACTTGGTATCCGGAACCAGTGTTACCGTATATAGTTCACTTGTACCCTTTGGTAAATTTAACATTAGGGTTATTAACTATAAAAATGGTACTTCTTTTGACTCTTTGTTCTGCTGAAAGAGTTCAGACATTTTCTATAAGTTAAGTAACATCAAGGCTAATGAAGAGAGCATAGAAATAATTCTTAAAGATATTTCTAAAATATCTGGACCCAGAAGAAAGCAGCCTTGGCTTAAGTACACTGTTTTAGAGAAAATTTAAAGTCCTATTTATGTTTTACCACTATATATTCCATGCAGAAAACAAAACTATTTCGAGGAACAGAGGATACACTTATTTTAACAATTAAAAAGCCTCATAAGCCCGCCACATCCAAAAGCATTAGCAGGTGGATTTAAAAAGGTCTAAAAAACGCCGAAATAGAATCAAATTTTAAAGGATATAGCACAGGACATGGGGTGTCTTCCGCAGCATTAAGGGTTGGTGCATCAACCAGAAGTATTAGAAAGTCTGCGGGGTGTTTCGGAAAAAGGAAAACGTTCAATCGATTTTATAATAAACCTTTAATTTCAAAAGATTTCTTAGCTAATTATATTAAGAAATATATTTTAAACGTATTTAAATTTTAAACCTTGTGGTTTCCTTATTATTATTTAACTTTTTAACTAATATCACCATATTCTCTAAACAACTACCTGGTGTATCTAATAGGATGTGCCCAATCGAAGTATAATTACGGATTAATCGACTTACCTGTAAGGAATTTCAATCCAAATTATACGAGATTGGTCACATCCTATTAGACACCCTCCCATTTATATATTCATGTATTTCTCATGCAATTTATTTAAGTACTAGTCAACCCGCCCTTGGCGATCTTAGTATTTCAGGAAAGCTTTAGAAGTACACTGAAGTACCTAGCAGAGATCAGGCAGGCTGCCATGGCGATATGTTTTTCTTATCTCTAAAACTTGCGTATGACGTGCTACGAAGTATCACTACCTGGTGTATCTAATAGGATGTGACTAATCTCGTATAATTTGGATTGAACTTCCTTACAGGTAAGTCTTTCGTTAATTAATAATTTTTCTATATTTTTGAGACAATAAATACTTATTAAACGTAAATAAATCTAACATAATTTTAGTAACTAACCAAAAATAAGTCTCTTTAAATTGACATATTACATATTCTTTTAAAAAAGCCTTGTTTTTAAAAAGATATATGAAAAGTCCCTTAGTAGCCTTATTTGTTTTGACGTTTTAGATAAAACGTCATTGAAACTTCAGGTTATGAAGGTTGTTAACTTCGAGTGTGTGCGTTTGATATTTTTAATAATTTCTGATATTTATGATGTCATTTTCATTGATCGTAGGTAAATAATAGTACACTAACTCGCCTCGTCTCAAACTTCATCTTCGCATTTAATCATCACCATAACATGCTTGTTATGTAATCTACTAATAAAATAAGTAGATATTTATTTTATCACCTTTATAAGAAATAAATCATTGAAATATTTTTTTAGTTAGTATGTTCTCTGTTCTGACGAAGAGCGTGATGTATAAAAGAACATGATGCTTGATTTTCGATAGGTATTGAGTACGATATGAAAACATACTAATTATTACAGTAGGCCATGGCAGCAATGCAATAAATCATTGTCAGAATGGTTTGACTATGTCATGGCATACTAGACAGATATGCAAAATATTAAATATCGCAAACGGCTCTACCAAACTTTTACATATGCTATATTGATTAAAAGGGAATCTCATCCCAAATTCAAAAATTAAGTAAAAAGTGTTTCATTAAGAAAAAGACCGTGGAAAAAATCCGGAAAATCCGGAGAAATAGTTACACCACTCGAACCCTCGAGTTTTTTTCTATCTCCCCTGGAAGTAGCTTAATCCCCCCAAAAGTGCCCAATTTGGGACATCCTGTACATGCTGTTATTATAAAGATTTCATAAAACTCTTTCTTGCCCAATTTTTATATGTAATTTTACTTGCACAAATGCATCAATTCAAAATGTTTGTCCACATTTCTAGCCTGTTCTGGCCAAAAATCGACACATTCTGTTATAATATGTGAGTGTGGCCAAAAAAGTCATTTGGTGTAGCGGGGACCCTTGAAAAGTACCAAAAACTTATTAGTAAAATATTTTTTTTGTAATGGTACAAAATAAAAACAAAAGGTCAAAATTCAATGAAAAATAATATTTGTGGTAGACCATAAGATTTTTTATTACGGGGTATACCGTTATACCAACTGACACCACTAATTTTTATTTAGTCACATAAACTCTTCTCGCCAGCAATATTACCTCTAAAAACAATTTTTTTCAAATATTAAGATAATGATTTATTTGTGTACCTCCTAGAATACCCCCGTAATTAAAATCTTATGATACGTAAGTAATAGTATTATTTATTAGTTTTTGACATTTTTTTTTTCGCATTTTTTTTTCTATTTTGTAACGTAATAATAGGTTTCACTACTTCCTGACTTCCCCGCTATAGAAACTGACACTGTTAATATTTATTTAGTAAAATAAGTTCATCTAACCACCAATATTGCCAAAAGAAACCCTTTTTAGTGTAAATATTGAAATTCTGATTGATTTATGTACTTCTTACCATACCCTCGTAATAAAAAAATCTTATGGTGTACCCCGTAGAAATAATATTTTTCATTGAATTTTGATATTTTATCTTTCTACCATGCAAAAAAGAAAAACAATTTACTAATAACTGTTTGGTACTTCACAAGGTTCCCCGGTATATCAAATGACTTCTTGGTGCATCAGTTATTGCCCTCGTAATTTTTATTTAGTTGCATAAAGTGTTGTGGAAAGCTATATTGTAGCAAAAACCAATTTTTTGTGCTAATATTCATATTTGGTTTATTTATTAGCACTATAAAAAAACCCCTGTATCTTGGAAACTAGTCGTACGATTTTTTTTTGGTCAATTCAAAGTGTGATCAGAACCTCAACATCCACAAGATACCAAAATTTGGTTCAATTACTGTTCCAACCAAAGTCCCATGTAAAGTGTGGACAATTCAAATTCACAATTCAAATTTGGACACAACAACAATCTATGGCGTTTGGATTTCTGCAAGGATTTCTGTCAACTTTCAAACCTGGTTTTTTTAATGGATAAAGGAATATAGGAGAGCAAGAATTTAAGATATAAATTATGATGGATAGGTAATCCTCGCCATTTTTTGATAAGATGTGCATTTTCTCGTCCTGAATACGAAATGGACAATCCTGTACCTCAGAATGGTGGATAAGGGCTTGGCACACCAATCCAAAGGTAAGCAATTGTAGAGGGGGTAGGGTAACTACCACGATTTTCACATATATGATGTAGTAGTACCACTAAACCAAAAATCACCTGTTGTGCCGGATCTCATTCATGGATAAGGGTTTGGCACCCCACTCTAAAAATGCCCACTCTTTTTTAGAGTAGTGTGCCGAACTCTCATCCCTGAATGAGGTCCGACACACCAGTTGATTTTTTGTCTGGGGGTACTACTACATCATATATGTGAAAATGGAGGGTGTTACCATATCCATCGGGTGAGCTCTAAAATTGCCCACCTTTGGATTGGTGTGCCTAGTCCTTATCCACAATTTTGAGGTACAGGATTGTCCATTTCGTATTCAGGACGAGAAAATGCACATCTTATCAAAAAATGGCGAGGGTTACCTATCCATCATAATTTTTACTGCGAACGCTTGTACTAGAGGTTTGGTTTTGTCGAAATAAAAATGGAACAAACTGTAAAATGAACGCATAAACCGTACGACATGACAAAAACACTTGCAGTGGCCATTGAGGATTGCCCTCTTAAATTTTTTAACTGACTAACGCAAAAATTCATTTTCTAAAGCTTTCGTACTTCTTTACGGTTTTCTTTTGGTTTTAGGAAAGTTTTTACTTATATGTCAAACTGGCAACTTCTATAACTGACCTACTTTCTTGTGTTTTAGTTTGCTCTATCGATTATTCCCAAATTTAAATGCTTAAATAATAAGTTTTCAAAAGAAAATGCTTTCTGCACATACAATTAAAAAAGTCTATGTTTCTGCCCCTTTTCTACAAACGATAGAAATATATGACATAGCTAATTTATATTTTAGCAGGGTCATTGTTATGGTCTGACCCACATACTTACTTAGTTAAAATTTTTCCCTTCTCCAAACTTTATAGCTTGTTGAAAGCCTCAAACTCTCGATATACTAAAAAGTTTCAACACCCGAAGGCTCGAGATTAAAACCGCAGGTTTATAATAGTTTAGGTTTGTCCTGCAAGGATACAATAAGTTGGACTATGAGCAGTGGCATCTCATTTATAAAGGTTCTGTAATTCTCCGAAGTGAAGAGGGATCATATTGCAAGTAATACTTTGGATTTAATTATTACTTGCAATAGTCTTATTTATAATAAAAATAACAAAAGTTATTATTATAGTTAAAAAACCTTCAAATCAACTACTTCAACCGAAAAGAATCCAAAAACAAAAGATCTTGGGTGGAAAGGAACGAAAATTCAAACTTGGATGAGCAAACACACAAAGGACCAAAGGGAAAAGAGAAATAATGAAACGATGTTTCGCCCTGGGCTACCAGCGTAGGCTCATCAGTGGTTTCACTGGTCAGCCTCCCCAAACATCATTAAAATACCTTTGAATTAGTCACAAATAGACGTTTTTTCCACCCAAGATCTTTTGATCTTTGGTTTTAGTCTTATTTATGTTTTAGTAGGTAAATCAAACATTGTTGAGTAGCCACTGCCATAGCGGGAGTCCCATATTTATCAATAGAATAATTTAAATCTATATATAGAAGAGAGTCTTGATTTCGTTTATTTTTGTAAGATTATAAGGTACAGGTTTTTAAAACAACAAAAGAAAATATATAAAAAACCCAGACACAGTTATGTTCTCACAAGAACACCTGTGCCTTATATTTTTCTTAGATTTTCATTTTGCTAGCTTTGCATTAATTAGTTTTTAAGTATATGTGAAACATCATAATTAGTTTGTTGTATTCCAGCTTTACTACCGCTTATACGAAATAAAAGTTTTTTAAAAAATAAAATTTCCGAGATCATTCGAAAACTGGCGCAGTCGGTAGGATAATCGAACGCCAGCGGACAACTATTGCGAATCGTGCGGAAAAGTAACCGTTTTCGTGTTAACGATTAGTGGTGGAACGAGCCTACAAAAAGAACTAAAATTTCGGGAAAGTGGTGTTGTAAAAGTGGTGAAACAACCAAGACCAGGGAATACAGTGTCCTATTGGTGCGAGGTGTATGGAACAAGCATCGTCCAGACAATCCTCATAGTTAGATACCAGGGAAGAGACATCATCGCTCGTCCTATTGGAATGAAGAAAATATTACTACTGTAAGTGCATCCTTGATTATTAATCCTTAAAAAACAAAAAATTTTATATTGATACGTTGTTTAGATATTTAAGGCATTTTGAACTATATAATATTAAGAAATGGCACAACCTAATTACGCGTTAATTAGGTATCAAGCGGATAATATCCCCTGTTTTGACGGCAATCCAAAACAAATAAATCGATTCATATCGGCATGTGAAAATTTCCTATCAAATCACAAAGATAGAACTAATACGAACGCTCCTATCAATAGCTGCCTTTTTGATACAATTTTAAGTAAACTTACTGGTAGGGCTGCAGATTTAATAGCGTCCCGCGTTGAATTAACAAGTTGGGAACTCGTAAAACAATCAATAATTTCCACCTTTGCCGATCAAAGATCGATTGATTGCGTAGTACAAGATATAATATCTTTAAAACCGGGAAAAAATGAAACACCGCAACAGTTTGGTCTAAAACTTCAAGATATCAGAAGCCTTTTATTCTCTAAAATAAATGTAACCAATGACGCTAGGGATATAAAATTATTAAAAATCAATGAATACGATAAATTGGTATTGAAAACCTTTATTCATGGCTTAAACTATCAAATGCAATTAATAGTACGTTTAAAAAATCCTCAAACACTTGAAGAAGCTATGAGTTTCGCGCAAGAAGAAGAAAACTTTATGTATTATAAAACCCATAACATGTTTAAATCAAGAAACCAACAAAGACAAATTTTAGCACCCCCACTATCCCAAAATGTACCACAAAGACCTAATTTTGCACCCTCTTGGCCACCTCACTACAATCATAATTTCTCTAGGCAGAATCAATATCCTAACATGTTCAACAACTCACGTTTTGCAACACCAAATAATCAATTTTCAGGCTTTGGAAGGTGGAGACAAAACCCGCCTACCTTTCAAAATGAATCAAACGCATTTGCACCCCGATATCCAATAAATCGTCCAATGTTCAATAATAACTTACGCCCTCAATTTAACAATTATAACCCTAATTTTAGTCAAAATAATAGTTTTAATCAAAATAACAAACGACTAGCGACTTCGTCAGTCGTTCGATCAACAAATAGACCTGAACCGATAGATACTTCATCTGGCAACACTGTTTTAAATAAAAACCCACAAAATCAACCCCGTCGCGATTTTATAGTTGAAGAACTCTTTAACCAAACGGTAGAACCGATCTCTAACATGACAAATTATTCCCAAAATCACACATATCAAAATTACGAGTATCCAGTTAATTTTGAAAATATTGATTATAGCAATAACCAATCAATCAATCAATATCAAAATGATCAAATTAATCAGACTAATCAGGACTTTCAAAATTATTGCACTATTCAAGAGCAAAGTAATTTCGATAATTATTATTACGACCCCAGCTTGGAAATAAATAATGATTCAACCGTTTTTGAGCCGACCCAGAGATATGAGGAACCTTTAAACAAAAATTTTCAGGAATCTCAGGATTCCAACAAAATAACATAATATTATTAAACAGTCACACAAGCTCCGAACTGCCAGTCATTTTTCTACCTGAAATAAATGCAAAATTTTTAATAGACACTGGTAGCGGTCGCAGTTTTATAAAACCAAAATTAGCATACCAAATTTGTCCTAACTCGATAATTACTGAACCGTTTTTCGTGCGAACAGCCCACGCGACATCAAATCATAATGAGGTGACGAATATACCAATATTTCCATCTTTTAATTGTCACGGACATCATAAATTTTATCTTTTTGATTTCTCTCCCAAATTCGATGGCTTATTGGGAATAGATTTTTTAACACAGATAGGCGCTAGTATTAATTTAAAGGACTTTTGTTTAGAATCAAAAAATTCAGTTTTGCCTTTGTACTATCAGGCAAATAATAAGTCAAAATCAAACTTTAAAATATTCCCCTGCGAAATTATAATTCAACCAAGAACGTCTCAACAAGTAAAAATACCTGTCAACGAATCCAATGGTATTGGTATTATTAATTACATTGATTTTGGTAGTGCCGAAATGCCTCGAGCATTAGTAAAAATCATTGATTCCTACGCATTTACCATAATTACTAACTCACGCGAAAATCCTATAAAAATCAAATTACTACAACCCATAGATGTTGAAATTTTGGAAGAAACTGAATTTCACTTTATTGAAAAAATGGAAGTAGATAACGAATATGATCAAAATATCGATAATTTACAAAAACAAAATTTGAAAAATCTGCGCCTTGAACACTGTAACACGGAAGAATATAAAGCTATTCGAAATTTATGTTACGAGTACCGAGACATCTTTTACTGCGAAAATACACCACTGACATTCACGAATCAAATAAAACATAAAATAAATTTAACAGATGAAACACCTATTTTTACCAAAACCTATCGATACCCACACGTACATAAAGCTGAAGTTCACTCTCATATTTCGGCAATGTTAAATAATCAAATTATACAAGAATCAACATCACCCTGGAGTAGTCCTATATGGATAGTCCCAAAAAAGATGGACGCATCTGGTAAACGCAAATGGCGCATCGTGATTGATTATCGACGCCTTAACGATAAAAGTATTGACGAAAAATTCCCGTTACCCAATATTTCAGACATCTTAGATAAATTGGGCAAATCCCAATACTTCACTACGCTCGATTTGGCCAGTGGGTACCATCAAATTCAAATGGATCCAAACGATATACAAAAAACAGCATTTTCAACGGATACGGGTCACTATGAATTCCGGCGCATGCCATTTGGGCTAAAAAATGCACCTTCGACCTTTCAGCGCATTATAAATAACGTTTTACGTGGTTTTCAAAATGAAATCTGTCTGGTGTACCTTGATGATATAATGGTATTTTCCACCTCTCTTCAAGAACACATTGACCGTTTAAAAGCTGTATTTGAAAGGCTTCGGCAGGCGAACTTTAAAATCCAACTCGACAAAAGCGAATTCCTACATAAAGAAGTAGCATATTTAGGCCATACAATTACTAACGAGGGAGTAAAACCGAACCCTTATAAAATTATAGCTGTAAAAAACTATCCTTTACCGAAAACACAAAAAGAAATTAAAGGATTTTTAGAATTAGCGGGCTATTATAGGCGATTTATCAAAGATTTTGCAAAAATTACTAAACCTCTGACAATATGTCTTAAGAAAAATGCCAAAGTCGAACACACGCCAGCCTTTTTAAATTCATTTAATCACTTAAAAAATCTACTAATAAATGCACCTATCCTAAAATACCCAGATTTCGAAAAGCCATTCGTACTTACGACGGAGGCATCAAACATTGCTCTTGGCGCCGTGTTATCACAAGGTAATCCCCCAAATGACCAACCTATCGCCTACGCATCGCGAACGCTAAATGAAACGGAACAAAGATATAGCACGATTGAAAAGGAATTGTTAGGGATCGTTTGGGCTTGCAAATATTTTAGGCCATATCTTTACAGTCACAAATTTAAAATCTATACAGACCATCGCCCTTTAGTTTGGCTGTGTAACCTTAAAGAACCCAACAGTAAATTGGTACGTTGGAGGTTAAAATTAGAAGAATATGATTTCGAAATTATACATAAAAAAGGCAAACAAAATACCAATGCCGACGCGCTGTCACGCATTCAGTTAAACGCATTAGAATCGGAGTCTGTTATCAATTCCCCGGGAGACATTGATTCTGATATTTCTACATTTTTAAGCGAAGACTTTGATCCAAACGCACTTTCTTCGGAACTAGTTTCTGATTACCTGCAAACCATAAATAACGGAAAACCGAAAATAAACATAACTTCAAATTTGCAAATTAAACCACTAGATCAAGCGCCTCAACCGACCCTACAAGATCCAAATCTACAAAACATAAATCAAAATCAAAACTGTAATACTGTCCACACTACGAACGCCGATCAGAATTATGTTGTAATGACATTGCTTGATGAAATAATCAATAATAAAACCAATCAAATTATTGTTAATTAATCACCATACGAAACGTACGTTAAAATCGATAAAGAAGATTTCGACGGCAATAAAATTATAAAAGCCACCTTACCAGCAAGTGTCTCGCATATTGTAACATTTTTAAAGGAATATTTGCAAAATTGCAAATTAATAGAGTGCACTAAATTAATAAATAACGTTAAAGAAGAGGAAAGGGCAATGTTAATAAAATATAAACACGAAGGCAAAACTAACCATCGTGGCATCGAAGAAACTCTCAAATTTTTGAGAACCAATTATTATTGGAAATCTTTAAAAAACGATGTGACAAATTATATAAATAATTGCGAAGTATGCCAAAGATCCAAATACCATCGCAAACCCCCTGATCAACCTTTAATTCTTACCGAAACTCCGAGTAAACCTTTTGAAATAGTTCATATTGACACATTTATTATGGGAAATCAAAAATTTTTAACATTAATAGATACATTCTCAAAGTTTGCGCAAGCATTACCTTACCACGGAAATGCCATCTCATGTTGCGAACAATTAATAAACATATTTTCTTTTATGGGAGTTCCGAAATTGATTGTTTCAGATAACGGATCAGAATATCGAAACGAGGTGGTTGATGGATTATTAAAAGCTCATAAAATAAAAATACATTTTACTACACCTCATCACCATGAATCAAATTCTCCTGTCGAACGCCTACATTCTACGCTGATCGAACATATTCGGCTCTTACGCGACGCAGACCCCAACGCGGAAGTTACTAATTTAATGCCATACGCACTTATTGCCTATAACAGCACCATACACTCCAGTACAAACTTTACACCTTTTGAACTTGTCCACGGACACACAGATGCGAGGGATCCAATGAATTTAGTTGCTTCACATGTTTACACCGAATACATCCATAATCATAAAACCAAAACTGAAGCCCTTTATAATCAAATTTCGGATAAAACCAAAGAAACAAAACAAAAAATAATTGATAAAATAAACCAATCGAAAACTAAACAAAAATTAGTTATCGGATCGCAAGTATACAAGAAAACTGAAAAGAGATCGGGTAAAATGAAAAATAAATTTTTAGGGCCTTTTACGTTGCCACAAATTTTAGAAAACAATAAAATCGAAATTGAAAACCCCAAAAATAAACGCAAAGAAGTTATCCACATTAATGAAACTAAAATAGTACCCATTGTTACAGATGGGCCTGGACAATCTACGGAACCAGCGCCAGCGTCAAGTTCAACGACTTGAACAACCACCCTGGAATTTTGCCTTTCAAGCTAGGAACAGCCAAAATTGTTACGAATCAATGGTCCTTTATTCAAACAATTGATCTACAACCAATAATAACAGAGTTTAATTCTCTTCAAAATCACACCAATATATTATCTTCCCACTTAAAAAATGATAGCGAGTATTTTCGGGAATATTTTAATTCTTTACTACCTCAACATGCTATAGAAAGACGCATTACGACATTATTAATCCAAATATTTCCTTATGAATTAAAAAATAGACAAAAGCGTGGCTTATTTAACCCATTGGGTACATTTATTAAGAGCATCACTGGAAATCTAGACCAAACGGATGCCGAAAACTTCAATGAAAAAATAAAAATTTTGCAATCTAACCAAAACACATTAAAAATTGACTCAATCAATCGAATTACTCTCTCGAACGGAACCATTAATAAGTTTAGATCCATGATGTCCAATGTAAGTCATAACCAAATAATCTTAAAATCGCGTATTTTACAGACTGAGAGCGCTATTAAACGATCAGACATTCCTAACATGCAGTTCCACGAGTACATCCAAACGTTTATTATTATTAATCAAATAACATTACTATATCAATCGATTTATAATATATTGGATAAAATTGAAATAGCCTTAACGTTCTCGAAAATTAACACTCTTCATAACTCTATTATTGACCCAAATGAATTACTTGCAAAAATTCAAGAAATAAGTAAACATCTTTATAATGAAGACTCGCTGCCTATACAGGGTGTCTCAAAAAATATACTTATTTTAGAAAAATTCATTGAAATCAAAAGTTTTATAAGAGATTATCAAATAATATTTATTTTTCAATTGCCTTTGATTGAAAAAGAAACGTATCAATATTATAATTTGTTCCCATTACCAATTCCCAATAATCAATCCTTTCTCGTCAACCTACCCCACAAACCCTACCTAGCACTTGGCGAATCCAGATATGTATACCAAGACGAAAAATGTGAAGAAGTCCAAACAAGCGAATTCATCTGCAAGAACACCCACACTCGCACCATTGAGGAACATCCACCATGTGCTGTACAGCTTCTAAAGTTTCAATTAAATAACACCACTTGTCACCCGTTCGTTATCCACCTACACAATAATCAGTTTACCAGAGTTTCAGATGGTAAATGGATAATAACCACACCAGTCAATACAATTGCCAAAATCAATTGTGGCAATTCCGAGTCCAACAAACTACTCTTTGGTTCCTATCTAATGGAGGTACCACCAGAATGTAAAGTTCGAATAAAGTCAATGGTATTCGAATCATATGGCTCTACACCGCTGACCTATACAGAAGTCAATTTGCCTATACTCAATTGGACCCACATCAAAGGACAATCACCGATTTTTAATCCACCCACGATTGATTTAAATCTAATCAATCTACATGCCACCGATGACATCCAGACCCAATTAACAGCCCAAAAGAAAGATCTTCAAGACATGACATCCCCAGTATATGTGACAAAAGCCAGTTTTTGGACTATTTTTCTATATATGATATTAGTTATTAGTATTTGCTATATGTTAATCAATAGATTTTTAATTAGAATTAGGAAAACAAAAGTAACCGAAGATTCTAATAAAATTTTTTGAAATCAAGTCCTTCAGACTGTACTTTCAACTAGCGCGGGAGGAGTTATGTTCTCACAAGAACACCTGTGCCTTATATTTTTCTTAGATTTTCATTTTGCTAGCTTTGCATTAATTAGTTTATAAGTATATGTGAAACATCATAATTAGTTTGTTGTATTCCAGCTTTACTACCGCTTATACGAAATAAAAGTTTTTTAAAAAATAAAATTTCCGAGATCATTCGAAAACTACACCCTGTTTTGTGGAATCTAAAAAATTGTAACGACCTTTATATCTTAACACAGATATAAAAGGTCAAATGGTTTCACTTAAAAAGATTTTTATTTTATTTTGTGTAAATAAAAAAAAAGATACATAAAATTCGGTTAACGTAAAGAAACATGTAATAGGGCTGGTTTACCGAGGTGTATTGTCACAGGACCTAAATAGGTATACCAAGTTTTAAGTAAATCGTTAGTAAGAAAGATAATAAATTAAGCATATAGCCAGAGGAGAAGTTGATCTATATAGAAATATGATATTCACACTTATCTTTAAAATTAGGAAATATATAGTGACATTCAAATCGCCCAACTGCATGTTCGTAGCTGACTTGGTTCAAAAGTTATATATTTACAAATATATTAACTCTCTCTTCTCCCCTCTCATCCCCTCTCGCTCCCTCAGCAACCACCAAATATTTTTTTAAATCTAAAATTAGGAAACTGCATGTTCTTGGAAGCTTTGGTTCAAAAGTTATGAATTTTTAAATATAATAGCCCCCTCTTCCCCTCTACCACTCACCAACGGCAACGTACTCTATAAAAGTAAAAATATTAAATTACCCTAATTCAAATCTCTCACCCTCTTAACGACCTCCCACTAAATTAGTTTTTTTTTTAAATAGGAAACATTAAGTAAAACGCAACGCTGATTTTTTTAAAGAATATTGTATTGTCACCATAATTATGCCAAATTCTTTTGAAAGAAAACACAAGATCTGACAGACAGATAAATCCAGTGAAGCTAAATAAAGTCGTGTAAAAATAGTAGTTTATATGTACATGGTGGTCCAAATTCGAGGGGCCTCTATAGCTTTGGACTTTTGCAGCACAGTTAGCCCAAAACTAATATACATGTTACGGGCTTAATTTTCAAGAGAAGTCGAAAACTAAAACCCGCATTGCGATATGTCAAAGCGTTTCTGAGCTGCAGGGTGATTCTCAAAAATGTGCGATTTTTAAGGCCTTCTACAACTTTTTTATTTGTAAAGATAAAGATTTTCATTAAAAATATGTTTTGAAGATTTTTTAAAGACAAATCTACCTGTTTCACCGATTTTCTCTTAAAGCCTTTAGTTCCGGAGATCTCACACAAAGTTATACTTATTTAAATGGGATACCCCCAATTTTTCTAAAAAATCAGTTTTATAATAAAATTTACTGTCGAACGATGTGCCATACACCTATTTTTATTAAAGACTTTAAAATATATTTGCATATTCTTATATTTACCATAGTAGTAAATGTGTAAATAAAATTTCATTGTTTTTTCTTCATACAAAATCAAGTTGGCTACGACACGAGGGGACACTGCCACCTCGAACTTTAGCTTCTAGTTTACTATAATTACCAACCCTAAAATAATAAACAAAAATAAAATTATTAAGTTTTTATTTAAAATTTTTATTAATTAAACTATGTAACATCTAAAATCTACATCTAACAATTTTCTTTCATTCTAAACCAAATGCTCAAATGGCCGTTTTCTTGTAAACATATCCTACATCTTCTCTTGACGCTATCTTCTGCATTAAGAAGTTCTACCGCACGAAGCTGCCTGAATGCAGTATGAAGTGCCTCTTCCAATTCCCTTCTAGTAGTTGGACGATTTCGAAATACAAGGTCTTTGACTCTCCCCCACAAAAAGAAGTCACAAGGGGTCAGGTCTGGAGACCTGGGGGCCAATATATAGGACCTTTATTTCCGATCCAGTTTTCGGCAAACACAATATTTAGCAAATTAGTAATGTCTCGTGCATTGTGAGGAGGTGCACCGTCATGTTGAAAGTATAACTCATTATTTTGCTGAAGTGGAAAATTGTCGATAAACGGAATCACCTGCTCTTCTAAAATTTGTTGGTATCATTTGGCATTTAAATTTCCATCAAAAATATATGGCCTAATAATTTGTACTGTGTAGATGCCTATCCATACCTTAAAACTGAACCTTCCCTGATTTGCTTGTTCCACCATAATATGGGCATTTTGCTCTTTCCAGTAATAGCAGTTATATCTGGTTAATATTCCATCACCAGAAATCGTTGCCTCATCCGTCGAAATAACTTTTCTGGCAAAATCGGGGTCTTCTTGACTTTTATTTAGGTACCACCTGCAAAATGCACTTCTTGGAGCAAAATCTCGTTGCCGTAATTGGTGCACCCGTCGGGGTCGATAGGGCTTAAACTTGTGTTTTTTAAGCACCCGAACGGAATTGCTGCGTGAAATTCCAGTGTTTCTCTCCATAGCCCTGGTGGAAGTATTCGGGTTAATTTCTATTTCTCCTAGAACCGTTATTTCTTCCAACTCTCTATCTCTATCCTAGGCCGCGGATCCGTATTCTTGTAGATGACGTTTTAACTTTAAAAATATTTTTGAGCTAGGTTGCCTTCATTCCGGATGTCTCTGAAAATATAGATTTAACGCCATCTATCGATTTTCGTTACTTTCAATATAACATTTTATCATGTCGTACTTTTCAAAGTTTTCAAACATTTTTATATCTTGACGAAAGACGCCACTTTTGACACTTGGGCTCGTTTATCATGGCAATTGTTTTTATTTGATCATAGCTACCTAGATAGATATCCTAAAACTGCATAGGTCAGAGTTAAACACAGCCTACTATGGTAATTATTAAAAATTGCAGATATCTGTTTAACCACTTAATAAAAATAGGTGTATGACACATCGTATAACAGGAAATTTTATTACAAAACTAATTTGTTTTTAAAACATTGGAGTATTCCATTAAAAAAAAATGTAACTTTGTGTTATATCTCGTGAACTAAAGGCTTTAAGACAAAATCGGTGAAAAAGGTAGATTTGTCCTTAAAAAATCTTCAAAAAATGTTTTTAATGAAAATCTCTATCTTTACAAACAAAAAAGTTGTAGAGGGTTTTTAGAAACGCTCATTTTTGAGAATCACCTTATAGCTTAGAAATGCTTTGACATATCGCAATGCGGTTTTTAGTTTTCGACTTCTCATGAAAATCAAGCCCGTAACATGTATATTAGTTTTGGGCTAACTATGCTGCAAAAGCCCAAATCTATAGAGGCCCCTCGAATTTGGACCACCCTGTACACAGTGCCTAAATATTCTCGGAAGCGGTCGTTTTAAGTACAAGCGTTAAATTAAATTTTTTTAGGAAGAAGTTAAATTTGTCAAAATTATAAACTTTTCAAAACTATTATTTACACTGTTATATTATTCCTCTCCCTTCCACTGCGCTTCACGCCCCCCCTCCCTTCTATCCCTTTATTGCCCCCTTTATTTTCACCTTTTGCTCCTTATCCCTTCCATCATAAATTAAGTTATTTACTTTATGCTTCCATCCTTCCCCCACTTCACCTAACCCTCCTCTTCCCACCACTCTCCTACTTCCACAGCCCAAAGTATCATCGCGTTTGTTTTAAAAATACACTTTTTTTACATGCGCAGCAGGGTTTTCGGTAGCAGTTTCGCTGCACCGGGCAAAATGCTGCCCTTTTGCAACTCTCTTTCTATGCTTTGTAGTGCAATAAAACGTAAACATTATAATTGACAGTGCAAAACATTAAATTTTCTGATTTAGAATTTTGACGCTTAATTTAAATTTTTGTTTTGCAGAAAAGAAATTAAAGCAACTTTCTTCAAAATGACTCAAAACGAGTAAAAAATCATTTTTAATATCTATTTTCTCAAAATTTTCACCTGAGGCGCATTTGTGGCCTGAGTTTAGCAACAAATCTAGAATTAAGAAAATATCCCACCCTATTCTTTGATATAAAATTATTAATTAATATTAGTTATTAATAGTTATAACTAAATCTTAGTTTTAAGCAATTTTTTCCAACAGCATTCGAACGTTAAAATATTTGCCCGCGACGTATTTATATTATGGTTCTAATTGGCAGCCAACTTAACCAACTTTTTTTTCAATGTTTTACAAAAACCGTAAGGGAGATCAAAATTTTTGAGAAATTATGAATTTAAACTTGAATTCCTCTTGATTGCGATACTACTACGTCATTAGTGGTTAATATATGGTTATGTAAAAAAGATAATCAGTTTTTGCAACAGGATTCAGAAGGTTTAAAAAATAGCGTTTTTGTCTCAACGGACGATTTTTAATGTATTACTTACTTTAAATCTTTTACGCCTGTATAGTCGTATTCGAGCCAAACGGAGTCTCTGGAATCACCTGACACAGACAGTGAGTGAGCGCATTAAGGCATTATTAGAAAGCACAAAAACTACCACTCCTAATAAATTTTCAAATAAATATGACTTTATTCATTTTCTTTATAAAATAACTAATATTAGAGCTTAATTGCTGCCCCCTATATTTGAGGCCCCGTATATTTGCCTCCCTATATGTTTGCCGTCCCCCATGTTTACCGTCCCGGGCAGGGGCCGGCTTGCCTGGTTCTAGCGCCGCCCTGTGCACAGTAGAACTTAACATATATTTTTTGTAAGGCTGTAAAATAATAATATAAAAATCAATCTTGATATTATAGTTAGAAGCCAAAAATAATATTTGATTTTAAAGGATTAGCACTTTTTCAACTATATAACTCTCATTAAACAATGGAAGAATAAAAAATCAAAAAAGCAGGCAAATAGTACATTATATACCTAGGTACCAAAGTGGCACTTTTTATTACAATTCGATGAGGGATAAAAAAACACTTTAGTCAAATGTTATAATACCATTTTTTACAGTTTGGATTCCTGCTTTCATAAAATTTTTTAACAAAAAAATTTGATCACGTTGTTTTCAGTCGATTTGTTAACATTTTCCATTTTTTATAATAAAAATATTTGTTTACAAGCGTTAGTTTAAATAACGAGCGCATCGAATTAAAAAAAGAGCCCTAGATTCAACCGCTATTATCATTTAAATACCCACTTGGTATCAAAAAACCAAAAAAAAATACTTACAAAAACTCGAACAAAACGTGCAATGTGCATAAAAAGATACTTTAATCAAATGGTAAAATACTATTTTTTGCACTTTGGATTTCTGCTTTCACGAAATTTTTTACCATAAAAGATCGCAAACCTTTTCAATACTTTTACTCCCAAACTAGAGGCCAAAATAGTATTTTTTTACGAGCCAATACTACCAAGGGCAGCGAGTTGTTTAAAAACCGCGATTAAAAAACAAGCACACTTCAGACTTCGGTTCAGCTTTCATTATTTTTTTATACCTACCTATATCAAAAAACAAAAAAATAATTACAAAAACTTGAAGACAACGTCCACTGACAGCTTTTACTCCATAAATTAAGGGCGGCTAATGGACACAACAATGAATTAGTATAATCGAGTTTCTTGACAGTTTGTTATTTTGTCGTAATTTTCTTGTGAATGCTTGGAGAAAAATTAAACTGAACTTATTTCTTTTCAAATTAGGGTAAACAAATATTAATAATTTTTTTCGCAATCGGAACTAAATGAAGGTTTTTTGTATCGGTATTATAAGTTTATATCTCAACCAAATGAAGGGCAATAATTTGGCGAAGGATTAAAAAACACTTTTTACTCTTTATGCGAAATAAAGAATAGTACATTATAAACCTAGGGACTAAAATGCCATATTTGATCCCGTGGCGAAAGGTTTGTTGCCCGACCGTAGTGTGCTAACTATAACGACACTTTAGTACCGAGGTTTATATACTATTTTATGCACTTTAGGAAAAGATCTTTGTTGAAATTACGTTATTTCTACGCCAAATGGTTCGTCAACCACAAGAAATAGTGCTAAGAATGAAATCTTGGCCAAGAGCAAGTGCTGTTTTCCAGGGATTAGTTTTTTTTAATCCCTGAGGGACTAAATTTACTTCTAATCCCTAAGCTGAAGGATTATTTTTTTTTAATTCCTTGGGGACTTTGAATCCATTAGGGATTAAAAGTGACACTTTAATCCCTAAAATAGGGATTAAAAGTACCTATTTAATCCCTAAAGTGCATAAAATTTTTTATTTCGCCCAGGGATTAAAATACAAACTTTACTCCGTAAAAACCGGTATTAAAAGAGTACCTACTTTAAATCCGTAAAATGCTTAAAGTATTTTTAGAAAACAAATATATTTAAAAGCTTATTTCAAACACTGATTTAAACCAAGTTTAACAGTACATGGTGCAATTGACAGACTCAAGTTTCGTACTAGTGTTGCTCATCAGTACGGTGCTACGGTTACCTTCACCTTTTTTGAGGTAATACTCGCTTATCATAGTTTTTTTTATTGTAAATATTACTTAAATGCACGTCACTGGTTCACACCACTATTTGCGCATTCTGCTTTAATTAAAGTTGTAAACTAACATTACACCCGGAAACGACGCAAGAATTTGTTTTCGAAGTGAAACCTAATTTTATTGGACGCTGAATATATATGTGGACAACTACTATCTACCTACATAATAATAGGGAACAAAAAAACTAGAAAGTAAAAAGCTTTTCTCATTTGCAGTAATAAATTTACCTACTCGTGTGCGGTAAAGTGCACTTTACCGCTCTCATTTGCTTGCGGAAAGTAGTACTTTACAGTTCTCAGTGCGGTAAAGTTAACGTTATGGCACTTTACAGTTCTCAGTGCGGTAAAGTTAACGTTATGGCACTTTACCGCACTCAATGCGGTAAAGGGAATGAAATTTGCGAGCAAAAAAAAAGAAACCTGCGAAACGGTTGTTGTTGCTGCGAACGTTGTATTTTGAACGGTCTTCTTTCAGTAACGGGTACCATTTCACAGGTTTCATTTTTTTTGTCCTGCTCGCAAATTTCATTCTTACTGATATTTGCATCCTCTAACGTTTTGCTTTTCGCTTTATTCCGATAGGTGGCCCGCTGCATATAGCCATCCACCATCCCGCGTTGTTTGACGACGAAGGTTGTTTAAATTCACTGGGTGTGGTTGTTTACGGTATGCTTCATACGCCAGGAACAGTCCTATGTTACCCTGATGATTTCTAACAAGGATGAAACAAGCCTGTAGGTTTCTGAACTATCCATTAGATATTGGAGGCCTGGTCAGAATGAATTGAAAAGCAAAATATGTGTCTGATATGCCACGAACCTTTCTTTTTATGTAACTTTAAAGTTTCTGGAAAAGATTTTTAAAATCTAAAAATAAAAAAATTAACTTTAGGTGCCAAATCTTATGGAATTTATTAAAATTTTTTCCTAAATTACACTGGAAAATGCCATTAAAATTAAAAAAGTTGACATTGTAAATTGCAGGATCTTGCCATTCCTGGCAAAAATATTTGTTATAAACATTTCAAAAGATTCTAAAACGTATACTTTGATTTTAATACTTATAGATAAAGAAACATTATACATTGGTAATCATTTAGTATAAAATATTTTTTTAATTCATTGCAAGTTTGTGTGTTTAAAAATGTCGTTTTTAAATTTTCTAACACTTAATGTCGCTTTTTCCAAACTTTAATAAAAAAGTTTATGCAAACGCTTTTTCAAAAAATCGTCTGTACAATTTTTTGTTATTTTTGGTCATTACTAATTTCCAAACATTTGCATGCAGCGACTTATTGGCAAAAATATTAAAATAACACGTTTGTTGTAAGGTAACCTGGCTAATGAAATATGCTACTATGTTAGTAGTTGGCCTACTCGGAAAATCCCAGATTAAAGTGAGGTTTATTGATTGTTTATAATTTTTTTATTTTTGTTTTAAGAAATTTCATAAACTTTATGTTTCCCACTAATAATGTCAGAACTACGACAACTTGGAGTAACCCAGACGTCATCAAGAGTAACCCAAACGAGTTACTATTGTCCTCGACAAGAAATACTTTTTATCTCCCCACTATATAAAGAAGCTGTATACGCCTACACAATTTAATGGAGCAGGTATAAGGGTATCGGGTATCTACCATATGACAAGAAATGCCACAATAAAAAAGACCATATAACATTATTATAACGCGACGTTTTTTAGGCTTTCCCAATGATCCGCAATTTTTGTGAAATGTACTACATATTTTAAAAATTTCGGTATATCTGCTCTTCCTGATTCCAAAAGTGTCTCATATATTATGTTACATTTGTTTTTAAATGACATCGAACAAATTGACACAAACATTGCCCTAGGAGTGCTGAACAACTAAACTTTTTTTCCTTGTCTAATACATTACATATATATGGCAAACCAAAGCTATATTTAGATTGAAATTCGTACTACAGTCGAATTTTATATTTCAAAACTTACCATTTATATTATAAAATTTTTTATTTATGATTGGTTGGATGGATGTTTTTCAAAAAGTGTTCTAATTGAACATTTAAAGCTCTATAGTCGGCAAAGCATATATTACCAATCAAATTCCGAAGATTCGAAAGCAGCATCTTTAAAATCAGAGTAGATCTACCCAAAAATTCAAACTTCTGAACTAAAAAAATGTAAAAAGTTTGTAACTGGCAAACATTTTGACTAAATTTGAAGTTAACTTTGAAGTAAGTTTACTTTGAATTGATTCTAAGGTAAATGGTTACATGCTTTTGTCGTAAGCCAAACTGTCAAAATAAAACCTAACCTAAACCAAACATATTATATAATTTTGGAATCAGAAAAAAGGTCAGTGTAAATTTTGAACAACATACATGATAAAAAAAGAAGTTAAAATACTTCCAAATAAGTTACTTCAACCGAAAAAAACTAAAAAACAAAAGATCAAAAGATCTAGGGTGGAAATAACGAAAATTCAAACGTGCATGAGCATCTTACAAGGAACACACAAAGGACCAAAGCGAAAAAAGAAATGATTAAACGATGTTTCGCCTTGGGTAACCAGCGTGGGCTCATCAGTGATTTCGCTGGTCACCTTCCCCATATATCATTATATAACACTATCATAAACTTTGATTTTCAACTTTGAATCACTCACAAATAGGCATCGTTCCGCACTGATACTTATCCAAGTTATCTGTTACGGCTAAGGCAATTAAAATAAAAAACGAAGTTAACAAACTTCCAAATCAGTTAGATCAACCGAAAAGAAACTAAAAAACCAAAGATCAAGAGATCTTGGGTGGAAATAACAAAAATTCAAACTTGGATGAGTATCCCACAAGGAACACACCAGGGACCAAGGCGAAAAGAGAAATGATCAACGATGTTTCGCCCTGGGTAACTAGCGTGGGCTTGTCAGTGGTTTCACTGGTCACCCCCCCCCCATGCATCATTAAACACCATCATACACTTTGATTTCCAACTTTTAATCACTCACAAATAGGCATCGTTCCGCACTGGTAACAGTTCCAAGTTATCTGTTACGGATTCATCCTGGCATGTTAATATTTCCAATAGGATTATGCTCCTAAGGCAACTAAAACAAAAAAAGGAGTTACTTTTTACTTCAACCGAAAAGAAACCAAAAAATAAAATATTTTATTCTTCTGTTTTTTAGTTTCTTTTCGATTGAAGTAACTGATTTGGAAGTTTTTTAACTTCTTTTTTTGTTTTAAGTGCCTTAGGAGCATAGTTCTATTGGAAATATTAACACGCCAGGACGAATTAGTATCAAGTAACTTGAATAAGTACCAGTGCGGAACGATGCCTATTTGTGAGTGATTCAAAGTTGGAAATCAAAGTGTATGATGATGTTTAATGATGTATGGAGAGTGTGATCAGTGAAACCACTGATGAGCCCACGCTGGTCACCCAGGGCGAAATATCTTTTAATCATTTTTCTTTTCGCTTTGGGCCTTTGTGTGTTCCTTGTAGGATGCTCATCCAAGTTTGAATTTTTGCTATTTCCACCCAAGATCTTTTGATCTTTTGTATCATAGATGATGTTCTGTTAAGAAATAGAATCTAATAACCGCCCTGTATGTACAACCAAGATGACTAAAAAAAACGAAAGTTTATTAACAGAAATCCATACATAATATCATGGCTAATTAATTCACTTTTTGTTTTAACTTTCTGATACGAATAATAAAAAAGTTAGGAGTGGTGTCCGTTTCTAAAAAATGACCCTGTGCAAATATCATGTTATTTATTGTCTCTTTTTACATAGTAAAAACATTGTTGAAAAATTTCAGGACAATCCATGATTTTGAACTTAATAAGTTGAGCTTTAGTACACTAACTTTAAGAAGTGCTGCCACGGTGCGTTAGGACAGTGTTGCCTACAAACCCCAAAAACCTTTCTATTTTCGTCTATATCTCGAGAACTAGACATTGTGAGATGACGCGTTGTCGTTGATTTCAGCATACTCAAAATCATGCGATGAAATTAATGATTTAAAACCCTCCTGCACACCTACGCACTGGAAGCGTAAAACAGGCGTGGAAAAGCGCTTTCTTATGAGAGCCACCCCCGAGTTTGCATGCTTTCGTGTGTAAATATAAATTAGTGCATAACAGAAGAAAGGGTATAAAACTCCAAGTATGTACGTAATCTTTCTGGGTCCGTTGCACACTCTCTATACATTGTTTGGCCTTGAAATCCTGCTTTTTACACAAAAAAAAAGTTATTTTTTTGGACTGAAACCTTCTTACATCGATCGCTGAAGTCCAGAAAATAGTTCCCAAAGTGCAACTCTCTTGTGCTGGTTAAGGCAGGACAATCTAACGGAACATGCAAGGAAGATTCTTCGTCCTTTATCCACCAGCGTCCCTCCGAGTCTTCAGCGAGAGCGCCTGTTCACGGTAAAATATTCTGAGTGAATTTTCACTCAATAATTACTCCGAATTTGTCCAAAATAGGTCCACACCAATTTTTACTCAGTTTTTTGGAGTAAATGATACTCTTTAAGTAGTATATAAGGTAACGCTTTTTTAAGTATTTTTGTACTCATTTTTGGGTGGTTGATCCGGTTTGGAATATTAAAAAACTCAAATATGACCAATTTTTAACACAATTCGGAGTAACTTTCACACAATATTGAGTATTTCTTCCAATTTTGAGTATTTAAAAACACAATTTTGAGTAATTTTTAACACATTTCGGAGTAGTTTTCACACAATATTGAGTATCGTTTGAAAAGTACTGAGTCCCAAAAGTACAGTGTGATAATTTAGAACGTATACGCCCCGCGCACGAAAAAAAGTTAGTCACCTTCAAAATTTTGTAGTTTTTCCCACAAATTAATTGTTTCTTTATCTCTGTACAGGCAGGGTGACGATAAGGCCACCCTGCCTATAACAAGGTAATGAAAAAAAAAAGATTGACCTACAAAATTTCATAAGTTATTCATATTTTGTTTCAGCTTTTTAGGGTAAATATTAACACAGTTAAGGGGCTGTGCGTTCATAAATGCATTTTTTAGTAAGCATAGTAAAAGAAAACTAAAAATAAACTAAATTTTTATTGAAGCCTTTTAAATGATAATTTTTTTGCGGCGCAATAAGGTTTTTTTTATGTGGTAGAGATGTTGTAAAAAATAAATTTTTTTAATTTAATTATTCCATATGGTATTTTATTAACAGTCACTTTATATATGGTTACTTACTGTATTATGCCCCCTCAGTGTTAGTTTAAATTACTTTTTGCTTTTAATTATTTATTAGTAGTAATGTATTACGCAATTTGCTGCATACGTAAGTCTCTGACCTCCAACCCTCTCTCCTATCTACATACCTACCTATTCCTAAAGTACAGTTTTAAAAAGTAACCAGTCAAGTAGAACTAACTAATATTAAAGCAATAATTGGTAAAAAATTATTATCGATTAACATTTATAAACAAACGAAACTCGGTACGTAAAACTAAAATATATACCTTCGATTACTTAGAAAACTTATTGCTAAAGAACTGCTAACTTTAAAATATTAAAACAACACAACTTATTCCTAATGAACAAAGTTTTGAAAATGAATAAGCTTTTGAGCGAGCTTTAGCTCGAACATTTTACGATATAGGCTCATGTAAATGTTATTTAAACCAAAGTTGTGGATGCCACTTACTTAAATATATTAACACAATCGATTTCTCCTTCTGCTTATCTAAGAAATTTTATGACTGCTGTCAATCAGGACCAGGTAAGACCGAGATCAATCGAAACTCTCTCCTGAGCCTAAACAGACAAGCAAGTGTATGAGAGTTTTGTTCAAAACGAAAAATTATGTTTCTAGATTTCTTTTTTGTGGAAAAACACTAAGAAATGGAATGTTTTCAGAATTTCAGAAAAAAAATCCATATAAGAATTTAAAAAAAAAAATCAAAACTTGGCAGAAAACCGTATACTTAATAATTACCTGGTTTTATAAGTAATAAGTAATAAAAAATATGATAAGAACAACATCAATATTCTTAACAAATAGTACAACAATAAGTTAATATATTGCATGTTAGAAAATCACTCGTATATAATTAACTCAAAAAAATAGTGCAAATAAAAAAAAATAAAATAAGCGAAATATGGGTAAGACAATCACATAGGCCCTGCACAAGCACTTGACTTTAAAATGGCGGAAAATCTGTTTGAGATATTTTTCCTTTCTTAATCCATAAATATTTGGGTGGTCACTTCAAATATTTTATTTTATTAAATATACATTAACTGAGCTCTAATTATTGCTCACTATTTAAGATATATTTCTCAAAATAAGGGAAGATCCTAAAAAATTTTAATAAAGATTCCTGTAAAAATAATGTTTTAAAAAGCTGTATCTCTCAAGTAATCGTATGAAATATCTGTCAAGTAAGCATATGAAATATCCTCTCCTGTATGAGACCACACTTTTTCGCCATTCAAATCGAGTTTACAAATTAGTTTAGCCATTTTTGACAACGTTTGCACAAACCTGAAGCTTCAGAGCATCAGAGCCTACCCACTTGATCACCACACGTTCAGGAAGGAACTAAATTCTTACACCCCTATCGGCACGTCGCGACCTGCAGCCTATTTATATGCACTCAGTTTTGAGTAAAGTCTGATCAGCGCAGAGTTTCTCACAACAATCTGAATTGAGTAACAAAAACTCAAAAATGAGTTTTTTTCTAAATTACACGAAATTGATTAAAACTAAGACTATTTTATCAATTTTGACCAAATGTACTCCAAAATTCACTCCATCATTTTTTACTCAAAAAATTTTTACTGTGTTTAAGTCATCATTGGGAGCGGTTATAATCACCATGCCGAAATACCTAGCATAGGTTCAGGTACTACCGAATCAGTTGCTGATTCTTGTCTGGCCAATCGATCAGCCTCTTAATTTCCATATCAGCTTCATATCCTGGTAATCAGAAGAAAATTATAGTCCAATTTTTTGATAAGCAAACTGACGTTCTCTTAAAACGTATTTCTCTATTGTCAGCAGTTTGCTTATCAAATAACTTGTTGTTGTCAATTTAAAGTTAAAGTTGAAATAATTAACGACATCACGTTTTCTTACATGTTTATTGTCGTTGTCTAAAACAATGTATCAAATAGAGTTCCAAAAAAATGACGTCAGTTCGCTCATCCAAAATTGGACTATACCATGTTTTGTCTTGACACTCTTACCCTCTCAGATGAAAGCAGAATTTACTTACTTTCAGTTTTAAGTTTCCATGAATATGGACTACAAATTTTATGTGTCAAGTGTCAAATCTTTCAAAGCTATAGTTTTCGAGATATTTTCATTTCCTTTCCCAAAAAAATAATTGATTGTATGGTGGACTATCCGTGCTTTCTAGCACTAATTTTTTTTCACTTAAACCAATGATGTGTGCATATTTTTGAGTTTTCTGAATCCAATCAGATCCATCGCATTATTGTTTAAAGCCTGATTCTCAAGAATAGACCAAAATAGAAGAAATTTTGGGTATTTTATAGAACACCGCCCCGCCGCGCGCCGCACTCTGACAGTGCTGTCACCTGAAAAAACTTTTTAGAAGTTACCTTAGGACATGTATATTGTTTATTCTTATGTGCAAAAGCTTAGCCTGTCAGGTTAAAAATCAAGGCAGTTTCACTAGCAGCCCCACTATTATAGATTTATTGGTATAATATAGGCTGACTTTAATAAAGTCGGCACTATTTTGACAGTTCCGCACGCATATTATATATTTCAGGCACTTTACCTATCTGTTATGAGACGGCGCTCTTCTTCTTTATACTTTCGGGTAGAGCTTTCTTGTGCGCGGTGCTATCAAAATGCTGTCCACTTTCATAATTTTTGTGCCGACCTTTAATAAAGGACGGTATTAATTATAATTATGTTAACTTTATGGGTGGCACAATATGAGCATTTCTAGATTACATGTTTAGATGACAACAATGTCGCAAACCTTTTAAACTTCGTGCAGAACTGTCAAAAATAGTGCCGACTTTAAGTCCCTATTATATCTCGTAACACCATGCATTAGACCCAGCAACTTCTTACCTAAACTAAAACACTCCCGCGAGATAGCTCCGCGTACCCCGAAGTAGGTATAAAATCGTTGAATTTGTAAAATATACAGCCAAAACGGCACTATTTCCGCTGTTATTGCTCCGGTTCTGGAGCCATCATGACACTAAGAACATACGTTAGTAACGGAATTATATGACCTACTTAACTTTAAAGTTCCACTTCGCCGTAAAACGGTAATAAACGGTCTTTTATACTTGCAGGATTGTAGGTATATCAATTTTTATTGTTCTGTATCGAAAAATCCAATGGAACATGGATATGAATTTAATTTTATTTGTTTTTTTAATTTTATATTGCCGGTAAAAGAAATGTTAAGCCCTTTACACAGAAAATAGCATAGGGCATACTGCATAGAAAGTTGAACCTTATGGAAATTGGTTGAACTGGTATGTTATGCATTATGTGACTTAATGCAATTGTCTGTGTCAGGTCCTTAAATATAACGGATATTTTGGAACGCTTATTTGACACTTCGTAGTTGGTTGTGGCAATCACTTCGACTGCGCAATAGTTAAACTTCATTCCGTTCTGGTAATTAACCGCTACCACTGCCGTAAGTTATGAATCTATTTCGTTGTGGTTGTGGTTATTTTTCTGGTTAATTTTAGAGAATTTTGGCACAATTAATTTTAAAAATAATAAAATTTTACCATGTTCCAACACACAGGGTATAAACAATACCATAGTCATCCTTTTAACTGATGAAAGGGGAGGTCAAAACAAGCCTTATGGGGCAAAACAGATTTTTGTCTAATTGACTTTATAGTTAAAAAATTTAGGTGCTTATATCTACCACATTTTTAGAAATATTCATGACTTACTTTAATCATTTTACAATAGGGCCATTTCAAAATAAATAAAAATAAATAAATCCTTTAAGTCCTCTAAATTAAAAAAAATAATAAAAGAAACTATAATGATTCCCTTTGAACTAAAGATTTAAAAAATACTTGACAACAACGCAATTTGCTGCATACGTAAGTCTCTGACCTCCAACCCTCTCTCCTATCTACATAGCACAGTGCATACTGTGCATAGTGCATCTTCTGCTGTTCGTTGTGAAGGTTGTCAGTCGCGCGAGTCTACCTGACGTCATTTATTTTCGCGAGTTTTTTGCAGTAGTGTGAAATTAAACTGAATTAAAAATGTTGTCCAATCAGGAATACGTTGACATCCTATAAGCATATGGTGAAGCTCGCAGAAACTCAAATCTTGCAGCTCAAATGTAAAAGAAGTGTTTTTTACTCGGTTTTTTGAGTGTTTTTCAAAATAAAAAAAGAGTTTTTACAAATGGAAAACAGCTTAAACACTGTGTGACAGGTGTTTTTAATCTAAAAAAAGGGAGTGGGCCCTAAAAATGTACAAACAAATGCTTAAAAGAAGTGTGTTTTTAAGTGTTGCCAAAAGAAAAATTAATAAAAAAAGAGTTTTTACGAATTAAAAAGAGCTTTGCAAATTGTGTGAAAGGTGTTTTTATAATAAAAGTGGACCATAATAATTTTGCTTTGATTTTCAAAGGCAAACTTTATTTCGATACCGAAAAGGATTTTTATAAATAAACTTTTACAACCAGACGAGGCGCTAAAACCAATTTTCGGTAAGTACAGATTTATTTTTTTACTTTTTGCTATTTTTAAATAATTAATAACTCTTGATGTAAAAAAAAAACATCTCAAAGGTGATATTTATGATGCAGCCCGTCGCGCCGCGCCACTCTATCATGAGATCTTCTTTAATTTTCTCGCACCTAAAAGCGCATTGTTGCCAAACTATGTTTAACTTAAAAGTCTCCAAAACCACTAAGTTTTGACCCCCATATTATATGAACTTTTTTGATTGTTTTGGCCCTCCCTATCACCCATTTAAGTAATTACTGTCCTATCGTTTACACCCTGTATAAAACACTTATTTTGTAAAATAAAGTTTTTTCTAATCTCTAAATTTTTTTACGGGTTACAGTTTCTAATGTGTTCCAAAAACTCTGGTAAAATCGATGAGTGACTTCCATTGTCTATATTTTATTTATACACGACGTTTCGATCAGTACAATCACTGATCGTCTTCAGGTTCAGCAAACTGTTTGCACCCGAAGACAATCAGAGATTGTATTGATCGAAACGTCGTGTATAAATAAAATATAGACAATGGAAGTCCGAAATACAAACCTCTTATTTGTCGTCATAATGTCTCTATGAAGGAACCCCAAATTTTCTCAAGGCAAACTCCAGTGAATTTCTTCCAAGTCTGCACTTCATAATTTACCACCAAAACATTTGCTACCGCAGGAGTTTATTGTGTATATTATTGTGATGCAAAACCAATGATTTTAGCAGTAGAGAGGCGGGTGGTAGACTTTCAAACACCACTAACAAATAAAAAAATTGTAATCGATATCCATCAAGTTCCACCGGAGGGAGATTCAAGTGGCGGCTATTTTTTATATGCATTTTATTTTATTTATTTATTTTTTAATTTTATATTGCCGGTAAGAAAAATGTTAAGCCCTTCACACACAAAAAATAGCATAGAGCATAACTGTTGTTATACGTTATGTGACTTTATGCAAGTTTCTGTGTAAAGGCCTTAAAAATTAAGTTGGTTAATTGCATTAACCTCTTCTTTGATATATTATATCCCTACGGGGAAATTCATTTGTTTTCTGATGATGGATTGTGTACTGTTACTGGTGACAATATAGACATTATTATTGCAAAAATGAATATTATTTTGAATAAAATATATAAGTTTACATGTAAAAATCCATTAAAAATAAATAACAACAAGAGTAATTTTATGGTTGTTGCCAAGGAAAATCAGTACAAAGAATTTACAGAAAGAAGATTATCTATAAACATAGGGGGTGAGAGGATTGAGATGGTACAGAAAATTAAGTATTTGGGGATAATAGTGGATAGGAAGTTGGAATTTTAAAATCATGCTAATTACGCTATTTCCAAAATTAGCTTTAGTATTAACTATTTGTCACGTTGTGCACCAAACCTAAGTCTGTGGGCAAAAATTATTGTTTACAACACAACAGTTCTCCCTCATCTACCATATTGTGCTTCAATATTAGAATAGAGCGATGAGGGTAATTTTGTGTTGTAATATATATGTCCCAATAAAATCTATATTGCAATGTTTGCAGTGGTTGCCAGTTAAACAAATTTTTGAGTACATGACGTTGATATTTATTTTTAAAATAAAAACAGGGAAGGCACCACAATATTTAAAGGATAAAATAATATATAATGGTCAAGTTCATAACTATAATACAAGGCAGCAGCGCGACGTATATATAAACAAAAGGAATACATCGAGTGCACAAAACTGTGTTTTTAATAAAGGTTTTGTTATGTTTAACCAATTACCAAATGAAATAAAATTAGCCCCTTCTGTTGAAACTTTTAAAGCGAAACTTAAGGAATATTTACTAAAGAAAGGTAATATTTATATTGCATAGGCTTATCTTGATTGGTTTTAGTTTACATTTTATTGGTTTAAAATATTGTAAATTGTGTCTTTGTATTTTAATGTTTTTTACAATTAGGTTTTATGACTATTTCTCTCTTATTTGTACTTTTCTTCCCTTTTTTCCCTTTTTTTCAGAACGGGTTGTTGCATCAGTGAGGGTTCTAAAATCACTGACTTTTCTTGAAATTATTTTTTTTCCATTAATTTTTGCCTTTTGGAATCCAAATCAAAAATTATAAACGTGGTACCTATCGTCTCAAAATGTACTAACATTGAAGAATGTGCAAGAGTCCTATAGTACGTTAATTTGACAGCTACTTTAAATATTTTATTGACATTATATTTGCAACTTTTTTGTGTTTATATTTTAACGTATATTGTGCTATTATTTTTGTAAATTAGCAAATTAGAGGAACCCTAAATTCTCTCGAGGCGAACTTTAGTGGTTGATTATTTTCCATTGCTTCCATTGCCTGCAAGAGCAAAGCATACGTAATTTTCTATTCAGTGAATTTTTTCCAAGTCTGCACTTTTTGAAAAAAAAAGTCCTGTTCCGTTGTCCATGATTTACCACCAAAACATTTACTATCTCCAGAATTTCTCGTGTATATTTTTTCCTGAAAAAATAATGATTTTAGCAGTAGAGAGGCTGGTGGTAGTCTTTCAAATACCACTAACAAGTAAAAAAAATTAAATCGATATCCATCGAGTTCCGCCGGAGGAAGATTCAAGTGGCGGCTATTTTTTTTATAGAGACCCGATTTATCGGTATTTGCTATACACGCTGGTAAATTACATCTTGTGTGGCTGCTAGGATGAGTTTTTTATAAATAGGGTCACTGCACCAGACCATATTATTAACGTTATTTCTGTTGACAATTTTTTGCGTTCCGTCAGGTTTCCTATTATGCAAAAATGCGTTTTGTGAGTTTAATACATAGAAAAAAACGCCTGTGTAATTTTTATAAAATTATTGGGGCTGTGCATTTTTATTCTTTTTGCTGGTTTATTTTGGCGATTGTGATGTCTTTACACAATCTTTTTAATTTTTTAGTATATTAAGTTAACGCTGACGTATTTGTGAAAATTTTAAAATCGAATACAGCTTGTTCTTAGTTTGATTTTTTTAAAATGTAACTTAAAATCACAACATTAGTCAAGGTTAAATTAATTTACATTTAAAAAAGTAGAACAATTTAGATTACCAAAATATTTACGCATTTCAATTTTTAAGATTTAATAAATCTTGAACAGTTCATCCCCCTTGAATAGATGGTCAACGCATTTTTTGCCTATGCAGCTGATTTTTGTTATAAAACATAACCTAATATGAGGTTAATCAAAATCTATTATTTTTTAAAATTTTCGCAAAAGTGTTTCATTTTCTATGGAAAACGTACGGAAAATGAGACATTGACATGTCGGTCTGTCTCTTTATAATTGTCTATATGCTGTAAAGCAAAATTAATTTTTAAATAGGTACTACTCCAGATATTTATTAGTAGTTTACATAACAAGCATGTTTTGATGGTCATTAAACAAAAAGTGTCTGAATTTATCTAAGAGTGTACTGTACTATACTTAACATACGACCAATGAAAATGACATCAAAAATATCAAACGCGAACACTGTTAACTCAACAGCCTTCATAACCTGAAGTTTTAATGAAGTTCTATCTAAAAAGTCAAAACAAACAAGGTTACTAAGGGAATTTTCATACATCTTTTTAAAAACATGTTGTTTACAAAAAAAAAAAAAAAAAAGATTTAATATCTCAATTTAACGGGACTTATTTTTGGTTAGGTAATAAAATTATATTGGATTTATTTACGTTTAATAAATATTTATTTTTTTAAAAATATAGAAAAATAATTAACATTTTTGCGTCAATTAGTGCTCTAATAAAATAAAGTTTCATCTCTTGTCACGCTATCTTGTGGTTTACGTCTAAGGTTCATTATTATCCTAGGAGTGTAAATGGTCCATTATAGTCGTGTTGGGATGCTGAAATTAGTATTATGGGTTGGTCTTAAGTAAACATTATTTTTTTACATAATTTTCTTCTTTTTTTGGAGTGCAAAAATATGAGACATCACCTCAATTTAAAAATTTTATGACTCTAGATGATTGTGTGTAAAGAGTTTTGTAAATCGTTGTATAGTAAACAAACTATGAGAAAATTAAAAAAGTCTTTCCAACGACTAATCACTTCAATCTTTCTTTTATTATCTGGTAGCTACTTTTGACGGTTTTTAAATGGTTTTGGAGTTGACGCTGTTAAGAAAATTGGAGCATTTTTGTTGCTTAAAATCAGATTTTTAATAATTTTATAGAGTCAGAGGTTTTTAGAACTTTGAAAATGTATTTATTTTAAATATTTTTTCTTGTTTCTTGAAGTGCAAAATACCAGGTCCCGTATTTTGAAGGATTCAAGATTCTAGATAATTCTGTACAAGAAGTTTCGTAAAGCGTTTTTTAGTTATCAAACTATAAGAGAGTCACTAAAATATTTCTGACAACAAATCACTGTCAACTGTCATCTGTCAACTGCTTTTGATACTTTTGAAATGGTTTTGGAGAAATGTTGAAACAACTCCTTCTTTACTAAAAGGCCAGTTGACTCTTTTTCGATTTAGTATCCTTAATTGACAACAAACTGGAAAGAAATTCATGTTTTGCCTGCAAATTTGATTATAAAAATGGCGGCACCAGTAGGCTAAAGGGTACTGAAGAGGTACGAGTTAACTGGCTTTTTAGTTAAAAATGGTGCCTAAAACTGCTGAGAAGATTTGTCCTTGCAAACCAAAAGTTATGATTTATATAATTTTTAAATTTTCGCTTTTTACCTTTTATTCCTGCAGAGCAGGATATATCCGGAGGAAAACAAAAGGATCCCACATCATTAAAATTCACCTATTTAAGGTCGCGTCATTCTGTCTCAACAAATAATTCAGTTGAGTCAGTTTTAAGGCTTCATTATTTCGAGCACTCAGCTGTTAAATATTGACAATACCGCTAACCATGTATTTATCTGAGGCTAGCCCACGTAGATAAATTTAACGTCCAAATATGCGCCAGCAAAATTTGTAAATGGTTCGACTTGCAGATAGTACGATATTGGAAGTTAAAATATGAAATAAAAATTGTAAAATAACTAAAGATTAATTAAAAACCTACACAGTAAAAAATTAAATTTTTGATTCACTCAATAGTCATTGAGTGAAAAAACATCTCAATCAAAATAGAGTGAAATTCACTCAAAATGGTTTATGTTAACTCAGAATTGTGTAAAGTGTTTATGACATTGACAGGTTCAAACATTGTGTCAATGGTGTTCACAAAAATTGAGTTTAAATGGCAAAAAATTTTAGTCAATAATTCGTGTAGTCGTTTTGACAAAAACATTCTTTAAAATAAGTCCACGAAAAATTGAGTGAAATTTGACATTTAAACTGAATTTGTGTGAACACCATTGACACAATGTTTGAACTTCTCAATGTCATAAACTTTTCACCCAATCCTGAGTTACCTTGCACTATTTTGAGTTATTTTTACTCAATTTTCAGTTAAATATATTTTTACTCAAATGCCTTTAAGCGAATCCATGTTTTACTGTGTAAATGTTATTATGTGATAAAAATAAAGAAAAGACAGATTTTTGCCTTTAAAATCTTATCGAGAAAAAAGTTGCTGTAATTTTTCATACCTCCAATTATTAAATGCCTAAAAAGTATATTGAAAGTCGTCACTTAAGTCCTAATAAAGATAACACAAAGTCGACATTGCATGCTGCCGTAAACTTGAAAACCGTGAAAGGTTTTATTTCCAGCATAACTTTCGACCAGCTCGTTCGATTTTTATATTTTTTTATATTCGATTCAGGAGCGCTCCAGTTTGGTTCCGTTTAATTAAAAAAATAAACTTTTATATCGATATAGAGCAAACAGTTAAAAATATCAGGCGAAAAATACCAATAGTTGTAAACAACTTAAATAATAACAGAACCATCGGCCAAACAGTAAGCAATTTCTTGCCGTTCTGCTTGATGAAAGGCGCTTTTGAAAACAAAAAAATAACAGTGCACATTTAAAGGTAAAAAATTGAAAATAAAAAGTTTACAAAAAGTGCTCCGAAAATAGGGACTTATCGGTGTATAAAGTTGGTTGTATAAAGGAACCTATTAATAAAGGACGGCTTTAACTCTAGTTATGTCAACATTATAGGTGTTCGAAAGTGGTAGACAATGTTGAAGTTGAGAGTAAACTAGAGTTTCGAACTTCCATTGTTTGTATTTTTACTTTTCACAACGTTTCGAATGCTTCTGTATCTGCAATCGTCATCAGATGAATAATAACAAAAAATTAAGACTACCTAATCTTATATACTGCTGGCCTGCGGAAAAACACCGAATGTTATGATTTTCTGTTTTTGAGAAAACTACGTTTGAAAATTTGACTAAATTAGTCTTAATTAAATCCCTGATAATTTCAACATGAAGCATAATTTTATACAAAGTATAGTTGTAATAAACGACTAATATAAGTTACTAATTAGAAGTTTACTAATTTTGACTAAATTTATTTTAGTTTTTTTAAAAATATCGTTTTTTTTGAAAATCCATTATTATTCATTAGCAAAAATATTTTTTTCCAAGCATAAATAACATAAGTTAAGAATTAGAAACTTACATCACGCACCATCCTCATAGAGACTTTAGTAAGTTTCTCTATTTATTTCTATTTGTAAAAGTCGTGTGTTTTTTAATTATTAATAAATGTAAACTTTATAGAAACAAATGTATTATATATATATTACGTTACAACGTAAGTTCAAACATACGCTTGAATATGTAAGTGTTGCAGAGTCAGTTAGTGATTACTAAGCAAAAACGACGTATGTTACACAATTCTTTTTAGTTTTATACATACGGCTTTTATGCTTTGTAATATAGAGGCTTCTCCGTAATACGTACAGATCGCCTAATTTTATTTATTTTTTTTAAATAGGTTTTTTAAAAAAATATATTTTTTAAGAAAAATTAGAAAATTAAATAAATAAAAATCCAAAAAACCAAAAATCTCATTTTTGAAAAAATTAACATACGGTGTTTTTCCGTAGGACGGCAGTATAGTAGCATGTATTCAGTGAATCATAAAACTAAGCTGTGTTTAGTGAATTACGAAGCTTAAACTTAATTGGCTTCGCCCCTTCACAGTTGAAATCGGTTACCTCCGAAAAGTGTGGGTTTCCAAATATCCTTAGAGAAAATACATTCTGGTTACTGGTTACTGGCGACGATATTTGCCTCTTTCCGTTCCATATGATATTGATTTTCCCAGCAATGTTGAGCTATTTTCGAATTAAACCACTCCACATCCACCAAACTAGGGATTGCAGAATCTCTCATAGATCGAGCCACCCACCTATATGTGCAATACAGAAGAAGCTTTAAATAAAAAAGTCAAAAATTTGATCCGATCTCTGAAGGAATGGTTTGTTCAACTACACAATCAATATAACTCGTTAGATCAAAGCCTACAGAATGTAAACACTGAAAGAAAAACAACACCGTCCTATAATTCCATACGTTATAGGAATCTCAAAAATCATAAGAAGAGTAGGCAACCAATACCATCTTCGCACTGTCTTCAGAAGACCACAACAATAAGAAATTAATTAACAAAAACTAAACCACAACGCCACGACCGACACCAAGAAATGCATATACCAGGTACTATGCGACTGTGGAGATATCTACATTGGAGAAACCAACCGACCTATGGAAGTTCGACTTACCGAAGACAAACGCAAAACTCGACAAGCGGACACATGGATCGAAAATAGCTCAACATTCCTGAAAAAATCAACATCATATGGAATGGAAAGAGGCAAAGATCGTCGCCAAGAAAGAAAACAGGTTTAAGCGAAAATTCAAAGAAAAAGCATTTATCCTGAGGAATCATAATGTATTTTCTCAAACAAGCGTCACCATCAAGGATATTTGACTTTTCGGAGGTAACATATTTTAACTGTGAAATGGCGGAGCCAACCAAGTGTGAACTTGATTGTTCACTGAACGCATGCTAGTATATAAGATTAGGTAGTCTTAGTTTTTTGTTAGTATTTACCTGATGAAAACTACAGGTACATAAGCATTCGAAACGTCGTGAAAAAGTAAAAATAAAAGTTAAAATAAAGACAATGGAAGTTCAAAACTCTAGTTTACAACAACAATGTCAGAAATAGTATAGCCTGACCATCGATCTAAGAGACTCAGTATTATTCATGGCCGATAAGCATTTATTGCAACTCAGCGGGTGTTCGAATGGAAGCAGGGACGCACTTAGTGTTGTAATAGATCAGTGTATTTCTATCACGGATCACCTTAAAGGTAAAGAAGATAATATGTTTTATTGACGGTTAGGTATAACAATTTTTTTTTAATGAAAAATTACTTTAATCTAATAGATACATCCTACACCTACAAAATATATTTGCTCATAGAATAAAAAACACAAACATAAGTTAAATTTATAAAATTGAGTTTAACAGGTACATACATATACAGTACAAAAATATACGGGATAGTAAAAAATTAACAAATTTTAAATTAAGTCAGTTTCACTGTCACTGTCGTCATTAAAGTCTATGATAATTTTTTCTCTGGTTAGAAGATCTATATTTATATATGATTTTTCTATTTTGTGGACATGAGTTACGCAATTTTCTCAGGTTTTACTTAGAATATTCTGTTCCCCCGACCTAATTAAAGCTACCACAGAAGAATTTAAATTTGGCGAAACATTATTTCTTTTAACCGCTGCTTTTAGCTCATGCCATATGTGTTCAATTGGATTAAACGTGCAATGCTAAGGAGGAAGTCTCAACACTGTATGGACCATTTCTTCCGCCAATGTATTGTTTTTGTACTAAAAATGCTCTAATTATTTCAGGCAACTGTTTTTTGTTGTAGCTATCCTCAAAATACATATTATTTTCTAACATGTATTCTTGAATGGTAAGTTTTGTGTCATTTGAACCCAGAACTTTATTTAGCCTTCTACTGTGGTAGCTCGCATTATCCATCACAATTACACTATTTGGAGGTATATTGGGTAACACTTTATTCTTGAACCAGTCTTCAAATAATTCCGCTGTGGTATCGTCATGGTAGTCAGTATGGCAATCCTTCATATTTTTGACTGATAAGGCCAACATATTTGGTATAAACTCATTTTTTGTTCCAGCATGAATTATTATGATACGCTTTCCTTCAATTGATGGAGCTTTAGCACTGCATAGACCAATCTGAAACTTTATGGGTGTCAAACCAAGTTTTATCGAGATAAAATATATCCCTATTACTTTCTCTATACTCGTGTATTGCAATTAAATATTTCATCCTCCATTTTTTTAAACGGGACGATTTCATAATCACTTGCCGTTTATTTTTTTTGTGTTCTACGGCAACACTGTATTCCTGTATCATCTTTTTTTAATCTTTGAATTAATGTTCGTAAAGTAGGAATCATTTCTTCCGTATACATTTAATATATCTTTCTTCAAATGATATCCACATCACCCATGTCCAATTTCTTAGAAGTATTAAAATCCTTCCTTTTTCTTCTCCCAACTATTAGTTTACTTACTACACGCCAAACTGATTTTACCGATCTTCGTGTTAAAGCTGCCGCTTCCTTCACTGCACCAAATTTTGATGACCCACGTTTAAGAAGGGTGGTATAAACGTCAAATATCACCTTTTTTGTATCAAGTGACAAAATGTCGAGTTTAAATTGTTTTTGTCACTTATTTCTCTTGTAACTCCATTTTTCCCCGTATCTCCAGGTGACGTACTCGGTTGTTTCTCCCACGGACGAAACATTTTTCATACAATCACAATTAACAACAAATAACTTCTTTTGTAACCAAACACCAACTGTTAACTGATTTTCAAAACTACAAATCAGCGTGGTATCTTAAGCCTGTCCTAATTATTTTAAGAAAATTAATTTGTAATGTAATCAAGCCTTAATGTTATAACGTTTGGTAATTAGTCAGTTAGTATAAATTTTAATTCGGCCAAAAACGTGTTCTTATTAAGAAATAATCACACATTTTTAAATCCGCACCTGTATTGCTCAGAAATGGTAGCATGTTAACAGCTTTTTTTATTTACTTTTACACCCCGAACAATAGGTGATTATTAGGGTAGGAGATTAGCATTAATAATGACGCAGCAAGTTGCGGGGAGAGGAGTAGGTATAAGTGTTCTAAAGTATTACTAGATAGGAAGGGGGATTAACACAAAAAATACGAGGATTTGTTCGAATAATTTCATAGTCGTGGGTAAAGTGCCTAAAAATATGTAGTAGTTGCGTGCGGAACTGTCAAAAATAGTGCCGAAATTATTAAAGTCAGGCTATGCCGTACCGATAAGTCTCTAACAGACATTTAAAGTAAATATTAAACGCATCGGTATACCTAACGCGTTCGAAATGATGCGATGTTTCGAACGATACCCGCTTTTTTGAAGGGTGCGATGTCAGAACTGCTGATTGAAATCGTTGCGTACGTTCGTGGGTCTGGAATGCAACGAGTAGAATTAGCTGTTCGGTCATCGGACCTGTCAAAAAAGCGGGCATCGTTCGAAACATTGCATGAACAAGTCAGCGTTAGGTATAGCGATACCGATGCGTTGAAATATTTACTTTAAGTTACTAATATCTAAACATTAAATGACCGTTATCTTGACGCTTTTGTTTAAATGCATCTGTACGAACGCCGTGGCGCACAGTGGAACGACCTTATGGGAACAGAGGGACATGAGGTTTTTTACTTGAAACTTTTAATCTGGAAAAGCTAGGAATAAGTTTTATACACAGTTATATTGTACAAAGAGCAACGTCTTAAATTAAAAAAAAAAATACTTTACATGATTTAAACCATATACAGGGCAACCCAAAAATATAGTGCGTTTTACAAAAACCTATTTTTTTATATGCTAACTTTGCTTAAATGTCACCTAAAGTTTTCGTCTTGAATTTTTTGGAAAGAAGGAGCTTTTAATTTTATTATAAAAACATATTTTTTTTAATTTTTGACAACTCGAATGCGCTTTTTATAATGAACTGCAAAAATGACGCTTTGCCCATACGCTCAACTTCCATAGCCATCTTGGTAGCAAATCGTAGCAGATAAATGTTATATTTTCGTGATCGTAATACTTCAGCAATTATATTGATATTACTGGTAAAGCTAATCCTGTCGAATATCAAATTTTGTAAATACAAAAACTTAGATGTTGATATATTTTTACCTAATTTGTTCATTTTATTATTATATTTCTGATAAAAAAGACGACTTATTTGTGCAAAAATTTTAAAAAACCATTAATCAGTATTAGGCAATCATATAACAAAAATATTTACTAAAGTCAACATTTTAGACTAGATTTTTTTTATATTTACTTTTCATTGGCATATCATTTAAATAGTAGTAAAATTTGTAATTAGATACACTTGTAGCCAAAATTTAACGCCTTAAGATATCTATAATCCAAAATTACAATAAAATGATAACAAATGGGCCTCTTTCTAAATAATTGTGTGAATTTAATTTTAAAAATATAAAGAACATTTTTTGGTCTATGTCTCTGATATTATACTAAGCCGTTCATCTGTGTGGCGCGGCGGCGCCGGCGCACCGTACCAATATGTGTTAATGAATTCAGTAATCAAAATTTTATTATTTAAGAGTGTTCTTGTTTACTGTGTGGTTGGTTTTTGGTCGTCCCAGAAAATTATGTCAGTAATCGTATTTAATTACTACATCCAAAGGCCGTAATAAATCGCAGGAAAGAACGATTTATCGTTCAAGAAAGCTTTAAAATAAAATTGTTGACAATCATGCCCATGTACCCGCTATAAATGCAAAATATTTAGCGCCACATCATGGGCCGATATTCTACGTAAGGCATTACCAAACTTCTAAAAATATATGTTGCCAGCCAAAAGTGTGTCAAACTTTCCTGAGAGTTTAACGGCTGCTACTTTTAGCCTCTAAAGTTGAAATTTTCGAAGGAAGGTTGTTTTTTCTTATTTTTGAAAATGACAGAAGAATTGTCATTGCAATGTCCATATTAAACTGTAGGTAGAGTTTGTTTCCATAAACAAGAATTAGTAAATAATTTTCTTCTAATCTTTGTGGTTTCAAAGGTATTTGCGTTTAAAAATTGTTAATATTTTACCGACGATACACTTAACATGGTATGCTACCATTCATGTCAACATTCGAAGTTTTGTTAGCGTGCTCGATTGAGAGAATTAGTTCACTGCGTTGATATATTTGTCTCATGTATTATTTGAAACCTTAAGGAACAGAAATTTGCTTGATGCGCTTACCCTCCCAAATGAATGAAACACACCACTTGCGCAAGTACCACTTTGTTGTTTGATAATGATTATTTTAGTGTCAAAATTTATGACAATTACAAAAAACATTAAACACTTCAGATTACCAATGGAACAAGATTTACAAATGAAATGGATAATTGCCTGCCAAACAAACATGAAAATACAGTCAATCTTATTTTGGTAGAAAATTGACTTAGTACAGTTTACCTCTGTGGTACAGATATATAGTTCTTGAAATCTCTGAATTTAAAAACCTAAATAGGTAGGTATCTTTTGTGTAAAGCCTGTACATAGATAATTACCTTACATGACTATTTTTTTAAACTGTCATAATATAATTTACACTTAACTCATGTACGCAGTGGGTAGCGTATCTGTCCGCAGCACGGTAGGTTCCGGATTCAAATCTTGGCTAGGTGCATATATATTTTGTGTTTGTCTTTAACTTTGCAAACCACTTGTCTACACTAGGTACATGATTAAAAAGACCCAGTATATAAAAGAATACACCTAACACATTGTGTTAAAATTATAACTGGTAATTATTTGGTATTCGGTGCTCTTCCATTTTTGATTTTTTATAAAAAATTCTTTATGGAGGCATCCACTTAAGACCCCAAATCCGCGTCCCCCAATTTTTTTTTTAAACCAAATCAACCAAACCTAACTTAAACAAACGCAAGGCATCCCACGCCAACCAAAAAATACATTAAACTCGCGGCGGCTCAAAATTACATTACACAAAGTGACGTCACGCTGAGATGCGCATTGTCATACCGTGCTAAGTGTATCGTACATTTACCTACGTCTTATATAATTTCTAACCACCGACCGGCAAAAGTTGTTGAAAGCAACACTTCAGTTTACAGTTTAGTTAATTACTTACACGCTTATAATCCAAGATAAATTTCTATTAACAGGTAACATTTTTAAAGGTAATTATTCAAGGAAATTCAAATTTTACACCTCAGTTTACGGAAACATTTTTTAGAGATTTAAAAAAATTATTCAGTTAAAAACTTTCTAGGCAATTTTGACCTTCCCTGTGTAGTAGTACTCTTCACGACATGGGTGGCACAAAAATATTGGCAAATATAATATTCTTCTTTTTATATTTAAATTGCAAAAGTATCCCTACTTTTTTAAGCCAATTTAAAGTAATATCGGTATCCCCATCGAGCCAATCAATGGGCTAGGTGTACTTTCTAATTTATGGCGAATGCGCGACAGCTGTTTTATTAACCGAGCCAAATTCGTCCATGTGGTTCACCTGGCTTTGTCACTCATTCGAAATAAAATTGAATGTGCAGGTGGTCGATTCGGTAGCAATATTTATGTCCCTACCTAATGGAATACTTAAATGAACCAGAACGCAGCTGAAACAAAGTTACCGTTGCTAGTCATTTGTTCCTAAATGTTTACCTAAATTTTATGTATTCTAGTTTATTTCCATACAATTTAAATTTTGAATATCAAGTTCACAGGATGATGTACAGCATTCTCTTCTCCTGGATTTTTGGGTTTAATATTTCTGGAGAGCAAAACTATACAGATAAGAGTTGTGGAAAAAAAAAATCGGTGCATATTGTGATGTTTTATATACAAGGTGTTTTTAAAATATTATTTCCTTTTCTGACATTTGCACATGTCAAAAATTGACTTTTTTATTTTTTGACAGATCTCGTAGATCTTTTTTGAATTATTGGTAAAGATTTTCTTTCCTGAATTCAACAATACCTCCGACCATATTTGCCATTTATAGTTTAAGATATATTAATAAAAAACTTGTATACTTTCTTTTCTGTACGTAACAAAAAATACCGCCAAAAAGGCAATAGACGATTGTTCCAAAAGAAACAAACAATACTAAAAATCCAAGAAAAAACTTATTAAAATGATGAAAAACTTTTTTGTCAATATCTCGAAAACTATAAATATCAAACATAGTGTGTGTGGAATTGTTGAATTCAGAAAAAAATCTCTATGAATAGTTTTAAAAGTCTACGAGATCTGTCAAAAAGAGAGTTTTGGTATGATTTTTTTCGACCAATTCGATCTTATGTAATTAACGGACGTCCCCTATAATTCACCACAAACACATAATTTTATTTATAAGTTTTAGGCCACCACTGTGGTGTGCTAGCAAAGAAATTAAAATATACTTGAAGGCGCTCTCCGTATATTAAAAGCAAATTTTCCTAGTCAGTAACCAAATCTAATAATAATAATCAGGAAATTGCGGAGGACTGTTCATGGCCACATTATAGAGCCGCGTTCTGATTGGTTCTAAAGCAATATCTAAAATTTGGCGGTTTAATAGAGATGTATTGTTTATTGTGAAAAGATAGTTCCGGCGACTTTTCAGCACTTTTTTTTCACCTAACACACACTTATGCATTTTTATAAATCTTAAAACAAACATATATAAGTATAGTAAATAACAATTGCATAAAATACAAAAAACAAACAAAAACCCGTCAGATTGGTCGGACCTACGATGATAAACCGTTCCACAATAATTCAATAACTTTTTTGCTCTGGTTGTCGGATTGTCCTAACCCTGACTTCAATAATGATTTCTAGAAGGTAAAACAAAACATTATATTAAGTAAACTTTCTCATGCATTTTAAACTGAACTTCTTCGGCACTATACCTACTTTATCAGAATAATGTCTTGTATTTATGCTATTTATTGCTATATTACATAATCATAGGAAATAAAATAAGGGATAATTATGGAAACTCGGCAACCGCGGTCTACATTTCCGGAACTTGTGTCGAGATGTGTGATTTGCCTTAAGATTTTTATGCGGTTTCTATTTTATTTAAATTTCTTTGTGTGCTACCCATCGTACAAAGTTTTCCGAAATTCCTTCAAAAAATGTTGGTTATGTTGCAAATTATCTGTGTTTCAATATTTTAACTTTGGCTGGTTTTGTCAAAACTGAAAATTTGGTTTTGGTTCCGTTATTACCCTTTTTGCTTCTCAGGCTAGCAAACGGAAATTAGTCAATAACTTAGATTAACAAGAGACAAGATATCTGATCCAACGAAAACTCCTTGGCAAATAATAACCACTCTTTATTTACAAATAAAATCAAACGAAAACAAAAGTCAGAAATATCGATTTATTTTCTATCCTTTTAAACGACGCTAGAACGATAGGGACAGAGAATTCTGTGTCAACCACTTTTGGTCGTGATTGGCTTGTGGGCGTGGCAGAGCGCAGACGGTCGGATAATATTTTTATTGACAAGCTTTTTCCTGTTATTTCTTTTAAAATTTCAGGAAGTTTTAAGCAGTTTGGAAGACTTTTTAAACCACATTTGGTGAATAAACGCTTCTTAGTGTTTGGTTTTACCAGTAGGAGAAATTATCAGTGCACTAAAATTGATATTTTGAAATAAATTAGTCAGTGGCGGTACATGCCGGTAGGTATACAGAAAATAAAAAAAGTTTATGAAATATACTGAAAATAGTAGATCATTAGATTAAAATATAAAACAATTTTTTTTCAATTTTTAAAATTTTAAATACTTTTGATATAGTAGTTAATGTCCAATGTGTCAAATGAGATATTTTGAAGGTTTTTGCAAGTTTCTTTTCGAGGTTTTTTTTTATAAAGACGATCAAATAAAGGTAGGTAAAGTCCTTAAACAAATTTGCAATTAACAAAAAAACTTAATTCACATGTGTTGAGGTTCGAATTGATATTTGAATTTTATCGTTTGTCATTATCGACTTTTTATTGTGTATACCGAAGAAGTCAGTTTAAGTAAGTTTCTGCTAATGACCAGAACTAGTAGGTAGGCCACTGGTGTGTTTACTGTAACAACAGAAAGGTAAACATTGTTCCATATAATAATATGACCAAAGTGTCCGTATGTGTCAGGTATCTTGTCTCTTTTTAATCTAAGGTCAATAAATAATTATTCTCGTTAATTACGTAGATAGGTATTAGTTAATTTTCATTTTTATTCAAAAATAAATTGTTGATCAGGTATATGGAGGAAGCTCTAATTTAAAATTGAAATAAGTGGCTTGTTTTCGTAAAGTTTTGCACGGGACTTAGCTCGGTGCGGTATGTGTGATTTAAATAAAGTTAAAAAGGAGAGGGGTATAAGCAAATTGGTAAAACTATAAATTTAAAAATAAACAATAGTATATAAAAAATACTTTTTCTCAGTGCGGAAACGCTTTACTTTCCATAGTAACATAAGTGTCGAAAGTGATCATTTTTCACACTGGAATAGATAATAGTAGTAAACCTTACATTGCGGGAATTGCCCCTTTTTCGCCCACAAATGCAGATGACCGTATGATGCCACTCAGCGGAAAAGGCATTTTACACACATGATAGGTAAAATACCTTTTCTACGACCACCTGATGTTTAAGTCAAACGGTCGCGATGTAAAGAAAGTCGAGTGGTCGTAAATAGAAAAATCCGATAATTAAAAATCCGAGTGCGGAAAAGTCTCGGGCTAAATTCATTGTTGCACTAAGTGCTGAAAAGAGCCACTTTTTTTAAATGATTGTCAAAAGTGAGCACTTTCCACACTGAAGTAGCTTATTTCACAATTAATTCTGGTTATTATTGCGTTTGCACATTGGGTACGTTGGGTTCTGCCATGTACTATTTAAGTAAGTTACTAAAATTAATCAAATATCATTAGTAACGGACATGTTACACATTTATTTCGTAAGACAGACTTCGAGTTTTAATTTTCTTTCGATTCATAAAAAAATTAAACTACCAACACAAAAGTATTCCAAAGTGGTAGCGGTTATCGTAAAACACAACCCAAATCTCAGGTGGCAAAGTTGTAAAAAATTTTGATTTGCAGGAAAACTATTATTTACAAAAGATGTTTTTTGTTATGCGTATCGTGCGCCGACTTACAGCATCCTCATTGGTCAGATCCGAGAGAAGTTGTCAATCGCACGTCCAGCGAGACTGCTTTTCATGAGATACGGGCGCTAGCGCGCGCTAGGTGTATCGTTACGTTGCGTCGCTTGGCCCAGTAGCAGAAATTGCATTAATCGAGATGGAGACGCCCACCTCTGCCGGTTTTCACCAATGAGAGCGCTGGATTTCAGAGCTACGTTACGTTTACGCGGTTTGCCAACTTTAAGAGTCTATTAGCTAAGTGTCCCTAATTTCTATTCTCTAAATTACAAAGTGGACGTGAGATTTTCATTAAGCCCTCCTACCTCCCTTTATGAGATTTGGTAAGAATTTGTCGGTTAACTCTCCTTACCTCTCCTTACCTGTCGTAAATTTTATGAACGAAAAATTAACATTTAGGTAATTTTATTTATAACCATATTATGTTAGGTTAACCAGGGCGGTCTTTGGACCTCTCTATTTTTTTTTCAGGGATTTGAAAAGATATTGTTAATATCAAATAACTACACGATACTTTCTCTAATTGTTTGAGTTAACTTTTCCAATCAAAATTTTTAAAAACTAAAATTTTATAGCAACGCTAATAATTCGTTTTTATTTGTGGCACACAAAAAATTACATCAGTTTCTCCACACACCTGGCCCAAAATTCTCTGTTCCTGGACATTTTTAAAAAATAATAAAAACACAGAAATATTATTTTTTTAAAAGACGGTATTATTGTATCTTTTCTATTAAAATCCCGTGACTACTCCAAAGTACAAAGTAACACAACTCCCTATTACTGAGAGCCAGTTACCCTTACACTTGGTAGTAGTAATTGTCGTTTCGTTTTAACTCAATTTGACTGTCATTTATTAATTTTTCAAACTTGATATCTCCGTCCTGAACTCCTTCAATGAGACTTTTGTTTAAAATTTAAAAAAAATTGGGCGTGCCTCACTGATGCACTTTCTTTTCAAGTTTTTTGCATTATTTGGATTTTGTTTACATGTGCAATGTGCTGTTTGGTTCAAAAGTAAGTTATTCCTATTTTTATTTGATTGTATAAGCTTCAGTAACATAATTTGGCATTTCATCATCTTCGGAGGCTTCGATTATTATATTTTCGTTGTTCGGTATCGGTATATCAGTATTATTTAGGCAAAGATCGCCATCGTTTCTGGAAGATTCGACTTTTAATCACGGAAAAAAATTTCCTTCTAAGAAAAGGTCATGTGTATAATTTACGCTCTTTTTTAAAGAGGAATAAATGCGTTTTGGGATAATATTTCGGTTTCGGTCTATCACTGACAAATTCGCACTGAAAATGTCTGCCACATTGGTGACACCTTTAGAAATAACGATACTTTATTTACAAAGTTTCCAGCCACTATCATTTTAAGTAAACTGATAATCTGGGTTTTATTTTTTTTGTTTATGGTTGAAATAAAAGCGTAGACAAACCATATGAATTTGAAATAATAAATTCGCTTAAAAATTAAAGTTTTACATCTAGAAAATAAAATCAAAATTCAGTATATTCTTAATAGGTTGGTGACCCTTGCTTGTTACAAATTGTGGAAATGTGTTGGGTTTGGGTCAGTGAGTTAAAGAAAAACTTTTTTCAAAGTTGCCAACGTTTCGATTTATTTAAAATCGTCTTCAGGACTCTTTAGATGCGTTTTCCTTTTGTCAAAATATTAAAATTAAAAACTAGAAAACACATAACTGACATAGATAAAACAATTAAAATATAATAATACTAACTAGGCACGCACAAATGGGATTTACTTTACGACCCTCGTAATGAATAGTACACTGACAATGACAGTTCCATTTAGCTTCTGTGTTTAATTGGAATGAAGTGTAAGTTTATTTAAATTATTATTAAATAAGAATATTAGTTTAATTTTACCAAGTGCCATTTTTCCTTAGAATGAAAAATGTCTAAATTTCTAGTCGGAAACTAATGCCCGTGTGCACCACTTTCCTTTACCTCTTCCACTTGTTCAAGTGCCACTTGAACTGAGGGTTACCCCTGAGATTTACTTGGTTAGCAAAAGTTCCGAATAAACCTATGTTTACATAACCCCCGGGAGTTCGGTAATATTTTGCCTTTACATCCTTGTTTTTTATAATAAATAAATATACCACCCCTAAAAAAAAAATATTTCTTCAAATTTTAGAGCGTTTCCTTTTCAAATATCAAAAATTTTCTTACATTCATTTTTACATTTCTTTTAAAGAATCTGGAACTGGTTAAATCTGGGCAGTCTTCAAAGTCTTTTGCTAGCCCTGTGCGCTATTGCAGGAGATAAGATAGTTTGGGGCTGCTGATTTGGCACGGAACGGACGTCTTGGCACAATTAAAAAAAATTCACAACGAAATTTTGACATTTTCAGAACTTTTTAATCCATCATATAGTATTTAGTAAGTAATAAAATAAATTGTGTTATGTAGGGTAGGGTGGGACGGGAAAAAATTCACTTTACTCCAGAGGCATGTATCTAATTTTTTATTTGATATATGTACTAACAAAATAATACTTTCGGCCGATTTTTTCAATTCCCGCTTTTTGGCAAGGATCACTACGCGGTACGGTGAGGTAAAGTATTGTTGTTTGACAACAATTAAAACACACCTAGTAGGCGTCTTGCTAGGACGCTAATGGTTGTTATTATTCGTCTGTGTGAGTTTTTCGATCTCTAAAAAATAGAATTTTCTGAAGAAAACTAAGATATGGAAGAAAAAGCGAAGCTTATCGTTCTGGATTTCCTATCCCAAAAATCAAGAGAAAGGTATGAAAAGGAATATGGCCCGTTTCAGAAATGGATGGGGGAAAATAACGTGAGCAAATTTTCTGAAAGTTCCGTTCTTGTGTACTTCTGTATACTGGCAGAAAAACTGAAGCCGTCATCATTATGGAGCAAATACAGTATGCTGCGATCCTGCATTAGCTTAAAGGAAAATGTTGATATAAAATATTCCAAGCTTATTGCGTTTTTGAAGCGCCAATCTCATGGTTTTCATTCAAAGAAAGCCTCTACTTTCACAAGGGACGAAATCAACGCATTCATGAGCTAACCTTCGGATGAATATTTCTTGCACATGTAGGTAAGATAGACTAGACTAACTCAATGTTCTATTATTTTCAGGTAGCGTTACTTTTTGAAATAGCAGGAACCTGCCGTTCCGATGAGTTGATCAACATGATGGTTAGTGACATTAATGATCGGCGTGACATGTTGGTCGTCAAAATACCGAATTCAAAAATCAAGACAAAAAGAATGTTCACGATCAAGGATGACACGTTGGGAGGGGTTCCTGTGCTGGATCTGTCTACGCACATACGCATCATTAAGACCGAAAAATGTAAGTCACCAACGGTTTTTCCTTACCTATCAAATTGGGAGGTGCTCGTTCCAAATTATAGGGAAAAATACCATGGCACAAATACCTGGTAAAATAGCAGGATTTACTTACACTCAAGCAACATGGATAGGAAGGATACACTAGCGAGTCTCTATCGAAAAAAAATCAGGGAATATTTCTTTCAATCCTACCCGCAGTGAGACATGGAAAAATTATACCCCGAGCTCATCGCAGCAAATGAATACTAAAGTTTTAAATATTTATTCTCCTGCAGCATTCAGCAGTGGCAATAACAATGCTGGTTCAGAATAACCCTTCACTAATTTAACTAACTGTAGCATTACTTTCAATAATAATAAATAATTATTTGAGAAAAAATGACTACTCTGTGTTCTGGGCGGTACGGGGAGGTAAAGCTGCCACTTTACCTCCCTGCGGGAGGTAAAATATGTAAAACTCCCTAGGGACGTAAAGTGGCATTTTCGCCTCTCATATGCGTGTCGAAAATATCATTTTCTAACAAGATAGTAGTTAAAAGATTTTATACAAACTTCTGACGCGCTCCAAAACATTCCAAAACCTCAAGCCCCGGCTCAAGCACAAACTGGTTCCTTTTTTTTCTTTTACAATCAACAATAAGGTCAATTGAAATTCAAAAATATAGTGCACTTTTAAATTTATTATTGTTTACGACAGTTAAGCGTTTTATTATTAAATTTAAAACAGTATAAAAAGTCAGCAACAAAGATTTTTTCTTGTTTGGCTTTCATTAAAAACAAGATTTGTTCTTATTAAAAATGTTCCCTAAAATTTCGTTTTTCCTAAGGGGATCGAGTTGCTAATGATGTTTGTTTAATGTGCCTAAGTTAATTAGTTTTTAAAATTGTTTTTTTAGCAGCCAGTAGTTTGGAGTTTTGTACTCGTTTTGTTAATTTCGCTATATTTTAATTCTAAATGGTTTCATTAACATATGAAAAACATACTTGTAAACTATATAAAAATCGCCAAAAAAAATTTTATAAGCTTCTTCCGGAAGACATAATAAAGGCGCCAAGTTTGTAAATATGCTGTTAAAAAAAAGTTAATAAAATTCATTGAATATCAAAATATCACCACCCATATACTTTTTTATCTCTTTTTAGGGTTCATTGGTATGCATAGGTCTTTGAAAGCTATTCCTAAAATTAGCAAAAAGCTTTATTCAAAAAAATTCGATTTCTATTCAAAGAATGTTTGCAAAAATAAAGCGTTCAAATATTTCACTGTCATGTCAGTTGTGCTAAATTAGGTTTTTATTCTAGCCGACAGAAAAAATTGGAAATAAATTTAACCGCAAAATGAGAGCTAATTTAAATTTGCAAAAAGGTTTTTATTTGTCAAGCAAAATGTAGACAGGGGATTGATTGAGTACACATTTTTGGGCTTTTGCATGATGGACGTCAATTAGAATTGATATTTTTAAAGGTATTATGAACAAAAATTATTGGATGTTTTCTTTTATGGATGCATTTTGTGTCTCTGTTTTTTGTTATATTACAAAAATATAGTGTTAAAGTTTTGCAAGTTTTTTTTCAACCGGAGAGTATAAACAATTTTTTGTACGGAAATTGAAACTTTACAAAGATGGGTACAAATATGGGACCGGATAATAAAACATAGACCGGAAAAGGAAGAAGATACCAGAAAATGATTATTTTTACAATTTTTTTTTGTCAAGTTTGCTATGACTTGTGTTGAGAGTTTTAAAACTTTCAATTTTTTTTGTTTGTTTTTTATTTTTTATTTAAATTTTTGTTATATTTTTTTTTAATTTGTTTTTTGGATTTAAAAATAATTTATGATTTTTTTTATCTTTAAGCCTAAAAGTTTATTAATGACCTCTTACTTTTAGAGGTCTCCATAAATTTACAGGTCTGGCCTACGGCTCGCCCCGTAAACTTTCTGAGTCGACCTGTGAAATTCTCTTTTCCGGTCTAGCAAAGTAATAGTCGTAAATGGTCTATTAAAGTACAAGTCTGGATGTTTATGAACAAGGTGACGAAGGAGCCGAGTCCAGAATTTCTAGACGAGTACTTTAATGATATTTCACGGCTGTGTTTCGTACAACGTTTTATTTCATACTGTTTTATATTTTTATTTAATTTAAGAAAATATTGTTATCTTGATAAGACAGCGACAATAAATATACAAAAAAAAATTATTGTCGTTTATAATTGTTTCGACCATGACTTTAAAATTTCCATCACATTGTGAAGTTGTCATTTTTACAAGGTTACCCGTGAAAATTGGAGCGAAGCTATTTAGTGGCAAAATCGTTAAAAATATTAAATTTATTAGCGGTTTTTGACTTCAAAACACAGAAATATCTGCGGAAATTCTTCTGGATATTAGAAATGTGGTAGAAACCAAAGATAAATTTGAGGATGTACTTTAATGTTGTAACTAATTTAAACATTAAGTAACTTTTTTGTAACTTGCATTAATAAAAATAACCCTTTGTTAGTTAAAACACTAAATTTCAGTTTCAGTCCAGTAGAGTTACTTTACCAGACTAGTGATGTAATGTATCATTTCTCGGACTGAAACCGATAACGTAATGGAATGTATTACAATACAGTATGAAATAAATACCTATTACAGTATGATTTTGAGTGCATCTGGAAAGCACGGTGTATTAATGAAGTTTTCTAGCCTCGATGCTTATCCTTATGGAGGAAGGCCTACGAGTTCAAATTCAAATTAAAAAAGTACTTTATTGTCAGTAATTTTGTCGACAAAGGAGGCTATAAGCTAAAGATGTAGTAATCAACATAATGTTTAAAATACCAAAGTAAAAAAAAAATAACTAATACAATAAAAAATTTTCACAGTCGTTAGATAAAATAATACAGGGTTCCTAAGATTTTCCTTAGGGATAGAATTTCAATAAATCAGACAGAAATGGCATAAAAAGTTCTGCGCGCACAAAAGAAACAGATATATTGAGCAATGGTGCCAGTTTGCTATTATCTCCGGACTGCTTTCATGAGAAAAAATTGTCGCCACTCTTTCATTGTGAGCATAAATCATAGTTGCAATAATAACCGTTGACAAGATGTCTGCAAATTCCGCTAGTTGGCGGCCACACCATGAGATGATCGAGGAAAAACTGGGATTCACAGGCATTGCATTTTTATTTCCTTTCGGGTCGATTCAGTTTCGTAAATTTTGTGTTTTTAAAATGCCGTATACTCGAGAAGAAAAGATTTTTATTATTAAAAACATAAAAAGTGACAGTGCGGACAAGGTCACTGGGCTTTTTGTTTTTGCGTTTCCAGATCGACCGGTTCCTCTGGCTCAAACTGTCTACAACATTTATCATCGTTTTGAAAGGTACGGGTGCATAAACGGTTTTAGAAAGTGTTACCACGACGGCGAAATACCAGAGCATCCCGTTCTTCCACACAGGGTGGAACGAGACGAAATGGTATGCGCTTACGTTGAGGCACATGAACCATGTTCGACGAAACCGATTGCGGAGGCACTGGATATTCCCAACAGTACTTGCCAATGGATCCTAAAAAAATACGGCTACAAGTCGTTTAAGATTGGGAAGTCGCAGGAATTGCAACCAGGTGATTATTTTCGCCGGTTAGAATATTGTGAGGTTATGAGGGATAAATGTGACAGGAACGAAAATTTCCTATCAAAAGTTTTGTTTAGTGACGAGAAGACATTTGAACTTCATAGCTCTCACAATCCACAAAATAGCCGCTATTGGTCCCGCGAAAATAAACATCTGCACGCAAGTGTTAGAACGCAACATCCTCAAAAAATTAAATGTTTTGAGCGATATTGTCGGGGATCACATTATTGGACCCTTTTTCATTGAAGGGAATTTGAATAGCCAAAAATATGTTGATCTTCTCCAACACCAGATTTTACTACGGTTGAGGGAACTCAACATAAATTTGGATGAATTGTGGTTTCAGCAAGATGGCTGTTCATCCCACAATTCACGCCAGGCTACAAATTACTTTCGTCATGTATTTGGTGATAGAATTATTTCCACGTATGGAAATATCCGATGGCATCCTCGATCACCAGATCTTGCGCCAAATGACTTTTTCCTATGGGGTTGTTGGCACGACAAAATTTTCCAACACCCTCACTTACGGCCTACGACTATACAGGAGTTGAGGACGAAAATTTTTTCAAAAATTACGTAATTTCAGGAACGCAAAGAAATAGGTCTAAAGAGTATAATATTTAAGAAAAAAATATCAATTTTCTCGCCGTCCTGCACTGGGACTACAGGGGCCGTGTACAAATTGCGTAATGGTCATAAAGGGGAGGGGGGTTACAAAACGTTACGTAGGGGGAGGGGGGGTTTTCGACAGCGTTTGCATTTGTGTGAAACTAAGAAAATTTGGAATGAAAATAAGTGAAAAGTTTTTTTTTTTGGGGGGGGGGGGTAGTGGTATTGAAATCGTTACGTAATATTAGTGGCGTGCCAAACCGTTACAAAACATTACATAGGGAAGGGGTCAAAAATTGGTAAAATCACTGTTACGTAATTTGTGCACGGCCCCACATCCGACTGTTCCTCCTTTTTGATTTCGAATCAAAGTGCAAAACCCGGGTTGGACGTTCGAAGGCGTCAACCCGTCCTATTTGCTTGATAAAGTTTCTACGGAAATATCTCAGTCGATTTCTCCGGCCGTGTATGAATGCTTTAGGTTAGGCATTTGCATGTATCTCAGTCCCCAGCCTGTAAACAGTGCGTTAGGACAATGGTTACAAAATGAAAAGCCGAAAAATATTTTTTTTACGATATCTTTCATCAGTTTGGTATTAAAGTCGAGCAAAAACAATTTTTATTCCAGTCCTAAAGGTATGAAAATGGAAAACATTAGAAAACAACAACCTGGAATGGATTTACTACATGTAAGATGTAGTGACAACATCGCCCCATGCCCATTCTTTTCTGCCTAATGTACTTTTCCGTTTGTCTGCGTCTTATACACGGCTACTTGGCCCCCTAAGGATTTGCTTGGAACCCTGTATATAAATTTAAACAGAGAATTTTTCTTTTATGTAACAATATAAAAAATTTTGACTATAAAAACATTGATATACAGATATTACAACTGGTCATCAAAATATTCAGTAAGTGAATAGTATAGTTTGTCTAACAATGCAATCTTTAGTTTTTTTCTAAACACCTTAATGGTAGGAGCTTGTTTAATGACTAGTGGCAAATGATTAAAAATTTTACGTCCTTCACAAATAAGAGACTTTTGGACAAGAACACTCTTTGGTATAGGCAAGGGCAAGTAACCATGCTGCCGTGTGAATCTTTGGGATCTATTATTGTCTATGGTATTTTTAAGATTTTTAAAAACCAATCTGGAAGTTTGAAAGTTGGAAATATTTTGATTTATAAAATAAGTTTTGAATTATATTACTTATAAATCTCACAGCTTTTTTTTTGTAAAATGAGGAGCATTTTCAATAAATAGTGACTGGCTGTTCCCCAGAATGGTATTCCATATCTCAAAAGTCTCTCAAATAAGGAAAAGAATACAGTCCTTGTCACATTCTCTCCCAATTAGGATCTTAGGCGTCGGATTGTAAAGCAGCCTTTTGCTTAATTTTATTATATGCTCTTCAAACTTCAGCTCATTATCAATGTGAATTCCAAGAAATTTATTAACTTTAAGATTTTGTAAGTCACATTTGCAACATAAGATGTTTTATTTACATTGAAGCACAAGCGATTAGCATTACACTAATTTTTTATACTAGGAAGATCTTCAGATATAATTGGTTTTAGGACATTAACGTTTTTATGGCGCCATAGTATAGAAGTATCATCTGTAAATAGAGTAAATAGTCCTGAAATTTTGAGTCGAGTAATATCATTGATGTAAATTAAAAATAATAATGGGCCTTAAACAGACCCCTGTGGTACCCCGCAATTAATCTCCAAAAAAGAAGAACGCATGTCAGAATTGTTAAATGACTGACTACGATAACTTAGGTATAGCATCATGAGTGATCTTAGAGCCCTGGAATCCGTATTGTTTTGGAGTGATGAGTTTTTCTTGTAAAGTTTACTAGCTCCACTGGACTATAGCTTTGTTTTTCACACGACACGTTGATTTTTAATATAGTTGTAGTTGTTTTCCGCTACATTAATATATTTACACAAAAACCCCAAAATCGATGCATCACATGCCTAATAGTAGGTCGATTTTTTTAAATAAAATCAGTCCCTCAACGTTGGGTTACCCCTCATAAAAAAAAAATAATGCTGCTTTTGGATTCCGGCCACTCAAAATCGACTAAAATAATGAACCACATTTAAAAATGGTCGCTGTCTTCAATTTTTCAAAATGCTCAATGGGTTTCTTAAAAAAAAGCATCTTGGCTAACCAAATCAGTAAAAAAAAATTCCTTATACTATTCTTTTCCACCTTTTTTTAAATTCCATTTACTATCATAACAAGGAAGAGTAAGCATGATTTTGGCAAGAAGCGATGAATTAAGTCTAGATTCGCCCTCGCACTGCAATTCCCAAATTGGTGTTTTTTTTTTAACTTTATTATTGACATCGAATCATAATTTTGTTTCATAATGTTTCGGGATTGTTTTTGAAGGTCAAACATGTTAGTTGTACAATTCTTATATAAGGTTTCGTAATTTCGTACTTTCATATAATACTGAACCCACTTCAATAAAACTGAATAAGCAGATGAGTTTTTTAAACTAATATAAATTGTTGAATAACACACAGCTATATTTTCTTTTTCACACGGTAAAAAATATTGGCTCAAATCAAAACCTATTAAATTTTCTTTATATGCACCAAACCACGAAACTCAATTAAAATGAAAAACCGATTTTCTTGGAAAATTTTATTTATTGACAAAATTCGTCCTCTCATTATAGCAAAACGCTTTATTTATTGAAGTAAAATAAGTGGTTGATATATAGAGTGACAATATAAAAACTTACAATGACTAAATTTCTAAACTAAATAAGATAAGTAACTAAAATGTTCGATACTCAGTTGGTTTGCAAAAAAGGGATTTTTTTCGATTCCGAAAATACCCAACATGTTACCTTTTCTCTAATGGTTGCTAAATAAAATGGCAAAATGCTCTCCAGGCCAAAAAGGGAACATGTAGGATATTTTATGAATCAGAAAGAAAAGCCCTATGAAAATTTGCCAATATATATATATATATATATATATATATAGCGGGTCCTATTTCAAAAAAGTAACTTCGCCTTAGCTTCTCCCACTTATTACCGGGAGGCAGGACCAGCATCGAAATAATAGTTTTCGCCACTAGTGGCTAAAATACTGCTTTTTTTTACAAGCTTTGGTTTAAATAACAAGCGCAGCGAGGTATTTAAAAACGCGAGTAAAAAAAAGCACAGTGGAATCGCGAGTGGTTACCAATATTTTTTTTAATACCTTTATCTAAAAATCCAAGAAACACTCGCAACCCACCATCTTTACACTATAAATCAAGGCGGCAATGGTTTCCATAGCGATGTACCTTTTTACTCGGTTCATTGTTGCGACATTTTAATCTTTGACAGTTTGATATCTTGACGATGTTTTTAAATGATTTCTTCGTAAATACTTGGTGAAAACTGGTGGATATGGCTTGATTTTTAAGCAAGAGAAAATAGATTTTTCAATATTGCTATTTTCCGCTAATTTTCTTTAATTTTGGGTAAAAAACAGATAGAAATCTTTTTGCCAAACCGTAGTAATATACAAATTTACACTATAAATCAAGGCGGCTGGTAAATGAAATAACAATGGTTTCCATAGCGATGTACCTTTTTACTCGGTTCATTGTTGCGACATTTTAATCTTTGATAGTTTGATATTTTGACGATGTTTTTAAATGATTTTTTCGTAAATACTTGGTGAAAACTGGTGGAAATTACTTGATTTTTAAGCAAGAGTAAATAGATTTTTCAATATTGCTATTTTCCGCTATTTTTCTTTAATTTTGGGTAAAAAACGGATAGAAATCACCAGCCAACCCGTAGTGAAATACAAATGCTATTCCAATAAAATCGATTTTTTTTTGGTACCACAGTAAAACGTGTGGTAGGATAATAAAATAATAAAAGAAAAATATTTTTTTTCTTACAGGCTATCCGTTTTTTGGGTCATTATGTTTCCATAAACTAACCTTATGGACTGCGATTGTTTCTTTATCGAATTTTACCTCGTTTTTGACAATTTACTTTGTGTGCTTAAATGTCGAACGGGCACATTGAAATGTATTAGAGTTATAATTTTGAAAAAAAATTACCGAAAAAATGTTAGACTGTCATAAAAAAAAAACGCCAAAAATTCGCAATCGAGAAAAAAAATGTACGATAATTTTTTCAAAATCACCGGGGTTTCGGAATGAAAATTTTTTGCCCAAAACTGTTTCAGAATAGAGTTAAATTGATGAAATATATTTGACAGTAGTAGAAAGTTATTGGTGTTCTATGTAAGAATGACTGGTATTTTAACGTTTTGCATGACAGGTCAGTAATTAAACAGAAGAAATTTATCTTAGCGGGTAATGAACACAACATGAACCAATGAAAATATCATAATAAATATCAAAAATTATTAAAAATATCAAACTCAAACACTCTTAAATCAACAACCTTCATAACCTGAAGTTTCAATGAGGTTTTATCTAAAACGTCAAAACAAATAAGGTTACTAAAGGACTTTTCATATATCTTTTTAAAAACAAGGATCTTTTTACAATGAAGGTTTTTTTTTTCGTGAAAATGCGTAATATGTCAATGTAGGTTTAATAAATATTTATTGTCTTAAGAATATAGAAAAATAAATTACATTTTTGCGTTAATTTGTGCTCTTATAAACTAAGGTTTCATCGCTTGTCACGCCATCTTGTGGTTTACGTCTAAGCTTTAATATTATCCTAAGACCGTAAATGATCAATTAAAATCGTGTTGATATGGACGTCAAATTAGAATTATTCCTTGGTCGTAGGCAAATACAATAAAGTTGTCACATTATACATGAAAAGCGGTTTTAACGCCAAATATTTAAATTCCCCCAAGCTTTACTAAAATAAGGTTTAAGTAATTTAATAAAGTAAATATTACTCTACTTACAACATATAACTTCATAGTATTGGAGGAAAGAAAAATCAGTACAGGGCTATTAATAATAAAGGACAATAATTCGTGTATATAGTAAGTAAATCGTTTAGTTATTTTTTTTACTTTTCCTTAGCTATAGTCAAATAATATTAAAATCCGAATTTCAATAATAGTTTTTTACCGCACGACCGTTGACCAAACGAAGCGAAGCGAATTCGGTCAAGCCGGCAAAGGCGGGATGTGTTAGGTACAAGATTTTAGTTATAAGCCTTAAAAATTCCCAAAAAACGTAGTCACTTTACAACACAGTGTGCTGTAGTTAAAAGCTTTAGTTTCAATAAACTCCAAAAAAACTCCTAATACTATTTTTTGACGATCCTACTTTGGGTACGAAAATTCCCAGGAGTGATGAGAAAAAAGCAAATAAATTTAATATTTTTTTTTTCAATAATGTACAATTAATTAGAGATGAGATTAAGGAGCATAAGTGTTTAAATTGTAAAATGTATCGTTATGTATTATTATTATGCCATAGCGTTAACTTTACCGCACAGTATGCGGTAAAGTACAATCTTCCATATCCAAAACAGTGTTGTAAAGTGCACTTTACCGCAAGCGAGTAGGTAAATACTTTTACCTACAACCAACCAAAAATCCTCATTTTACAAGCGTCTTAACACGACTGTAATGGATCATTTACGTTCCTAGGATAATAATGAAGCTTAGACGTGAGCCATAAGATGGCGCTCCTAGCGCTTTCATACTTTCTTTCATAAGAACACTGATTGATCCAAAAATGTAAATTATTTTTCTATACATTTTTAAGAAAATAAAAAAATTTATTAAAAGTAAATATATCCAATATAATTTTAGAACGTAACCGAAAATAATATTTAAAAAGGCCCTCACTCTCTCAGCGACCTTACATATTTTGAGGTTATGATCAAAAACCTGTTGATTGTTGATATTTTCGAACAGTTCTTTTACTTTTAATATTTTCTCATATTTATGATGAAATTTTCTTTGGTCGTAGGTAAATTATAGTAAACTAACTCGCATATTATGGTCATTACGCATGCTCAGATAAATGAAGACGCTAGCCTGCGGCTCGCGTCTCAAACATGATCTTTGCATTTAATGACCATCATAACATGCTTGTTATGTATACTACTATTTTTCATGCAAAACATAATTCTATTCTACAAGGGAGAAGAGAAAATTAATATTAAAAGAGGTAAATAATGACCCAATAAAAAAAATCAATGTGACTAGTACGCGGTATCATAAAATTATCAAAATGGGCTGTGTGACATACTGAATCTTGGTTGCTGTAAAGTAAACATTATAAAAGGCCATTTCGGCAAGCTTTGGTACATGGTTTGGTACCCTGTTTGGTCTGTCAAATGCTTACCAACCGATTTCGGATACAAAAACGATGAAGTCACCGTAACTCTGGTATCCTTTTCGGTATGTAAAATTGCATACCGTAGAATGTAGCATGGTTCTGTGGTTTGGTATACCCAACTGACAAATATTCTTGAATAAAATAGATTTAAAGCTACAGCACCTTTTCTTTTAGCCATTTGGTAAATCTTCTTCAGCAAAGTATAGAAAAATAACCACAAAAAACAAACAAAAAAGTTTGGTTAAGGCTCAGCTCTCTTGGCCTACCGAACGAATTCGGAACAGATTATGAATATAAAATGAATTGCAAATCGTACATTTTTTTCCTTTTGTACACAATTCAAGCATATTGAAATTTGTCATCAAAATATGAAATATTTAACGTATTTGGTGAACAATTCTGACTTTAATACTGAAGAAGGACATCTTTTTAAATATATGAGCAACATTATTTGTGAAAAAAAATTATAATTCACTCATAAATCCAGTGTTGAGAAGAGCAAAATCATATCAAAGTATTATTTTAATTTCATGAAGCATAGACATCTAGTTAAGAAAATCCACAGCTATTCTCCGTTGACGAAAAAGGAAGTCGAAAGGGAATTTTTAAAACATTTAAAAATAGTTACCGATTTTGTAAATAAATAGACAACAGACACTTAAAGTAAATATTTCAAAGCTTCGTTATAGGTATACGTAACGCGATGTCTGCTTTATTGAAGGGTGTGATGACAGAACAGCTGATTTCATTCGATGCATTCGGAGGGATGTACGTAATGCTACGGACCCACGAACGTACGCAATGATTTCAATCAGCAGTTCTGCCATCGCACCCGTCAAAAAAGCGAGCATCGTTCGAAACATGGCAATAACAAGTCTAAATTGTAGTGTACTTTGGCTTTGTTTCAAACGTATTAGGTATACCGATACCGATGCGTTGATATACAGGGTGATTCAAAATTCCCTAGAAAAACTTTAACTGCAGTTAGAATTTGTTGTTCTGAATAAGAATTAGTAAAATGTATTTTTGTAAACTCTTTCGTTTCAGAGATATTTGCATAAAAATTGTTAATATTTTTTTGAGAAACACCCTTTACTCTATGGTAGAAATATCAATTTTTTAAAACAAAACTTTGACAACTTCTAAATGCTTGACAAAAACCGTAAAACATGTTATTGTTAGCACATGTAGACTTGCTCGGTAAATTATTTTAAAGGCGATTTCCAAAGAAATACGAAAATTTTACTGCCAAATTACGAAAAAAAAATTAAATTTAAATAAAATAAACACGTAAATTTTCTTAAATTAATGATATCTAACCACTGTTCAAATCTTTCTAGGGAATTTTGAATCACCCTGTATTTACTTTAAGGGTCTACTTAAAGTAAATATTTCAATGCATCGGTATCGGTATACCTAACGCGTTCGAAACAAAAACGAAATACTAAGATCGCCAAGGGCGGGTTGACTAGTACTTAGGTAGATTGCATGAAAAATACATGAATATATAATTCGGAGGGCGTCTAATAGAATGTGACCAATCTCGTATAATTTGGATTGAACTTCCTTACAGGTAAGTCGTTTAATCCTTAATTATACTTCGATTGGGCACATCCTATTAGATACACCAGGTAGTTGTTTAGAGAATATGGCGATATTAGTTAAATAGTTAAATAATAATAAGGAAACCACAAGGTTTAAAATTTAAATGTGTTTAAAATATATTTCTTAATATAGTTAGCTAAGAAATCTTTTGAAATTAAAGGTTTATCATAAAATAGATTGAACGTTTTCCTTTTTTCGGAATATCCCACAGCCCTTCTAATACTTTTGATTGATGCGCCAACCCTAAATGCTGCGGAGGACACTCCATGTCCTGTGCTATGTCCTTTAAAATTTGATTCTATTTCTGCGTTTTTTAGACCTTTTTAAATCTACCTGCTAATGTTTTGGGATGGCTTATGAGGCTTTTTAATTGTTAAAATAAGTGTATCCTCTGTTCATCGAAATAGTTTTGTTTTCTGTATGCAATATATTATGGTAAAACATAAATAGAACTGTAAATTTCCTTTGAAACGGGGTACTTAAGCCGAAGCTGAATTCTTCTGGGTCCAGATATTTTAGAAATATCATTAAGAATTATTTTTATGCCCTCTTCGTTAGCCTTGATGTTACTTAACTTATAAAAAATGTCTGAACTCCTTAAGCAGAATAAAGAGTTAAAAGAAGTACCATTTTTATAGTTAATAATCCGAATGTTAAATTCACAAAAGGGTACAAGTTGCCTTTGTAACTCTGGTTCCGGATACCAAGTTTATATTTCGGAAACTGAGGGCGCAGCTTAAAAATTTATCCTAATTTCTGATTTTTCTGCTCGTAAATTAAATTTAAGGTAGACCTATTTGTGTTAAGAGTTCAATATTTCTCAGTATTTTGAGATTCTTTTTCTAAAACGGATACAACTTGATTTATATTAGGCTGCAAGATGGTCCCAATATTATTGTCGCAAAACTTCCATCATTTGGAAAAAATAAATTGCATACTACCAAACGCCCCTTTTACTATAGGCCACCTTGATAAGATTGCTACCCCCAGGGAAAGATTCTTTCATAGTGGCTGGGGTTACCTAAACGAGGATAAGAGTAAATCACCTTTCGGATTTAAAACGATAACTTTTAAGCGAATCACGGATTCTAATTTTGGATACCATGCTTGAGTTCTCCAGATAGAATAAACCACCAGACATATCGCATTATCGTTTTCAGTGTTTTCTCTTTTTTTTACATTTTTGGAAACGGTGAGCGAGGAGGAAATATATAAGAATTAAGGTTTTTCTAATTCATTGTAAATGCATCTACTGGAAGCCACGACACAAACCGGTGGCATTTTTTGTTCAGGTAGCTTGCAAATAAATATACAATTTTTATACCAGATTTCTTGTCCGCTATATGATTATCCAACGTGTTTATGTACGTGGCAAATACAAAAAAATATACCTAAGCTCACTGCCACGTTATTCTCCCAATAGTAATAAATTCTTAGTAAAATAAACAATTTTTTAAAGTCTTTTACAAATCTTGTTAAGCCATAAAAGGCTGTCTTTATTTGTCACATGTGTTTCTCCTGTTAACCTTGTTGCCAAAAAAGCCCCTTTTGCTTCCTTTCCATTGCAACATGCCCCATCCCGATTTGTATGCATCGGAGAAAATTTTAATGTTATAATTAGGCTGTAAAATAGTATGTGCTTTAACCATCACTCAAGTTCATTTTTAACTAAGAACCTAACAAGCATCTTTTTGTTATAGTTGTTCCTGTTAGCCTTTAAAGCACGATATTTTTCTCGCTCAAGGGTTTTTACGTACAACAAGCCGTACTCTGTACAAACCGAGGCTAGCCTTCCTATAATTTGCGAAACCTCTTTAATTTTTATTTTATTTTTTTTATTTGAAAAATCATAATGGCTGTTTTTATTTTTGTTAAATTAAGTCTTTAAAAGGGTATTTTCACAATTCGCGCGCGCTATACCGTAACTAGTCGCATGACAGCGCAAGAAGTATACTGAAGTACCTAGCAGAGATCACGCAGGCTGCCATGGCGGTATGTTTTTCTTATCTCTAAAACTTGCGTGTTACGTATCTAATAGGATGTGCCAAATCGAAGTAAAATTTTGACTGGTTCTTGCCATTTTTCGAACGATGCTCGCTTTTTTGACGGGTGAATGGGTGAACAGTGAGATTTACTCATACAGAAAAGACACAAAATTATGATTATTTTAAATTGTTATTGCAAAATTCCACTGAAAAACTGCTTTTTTTCTCAAAATATACGATATTTTAGGAGAAAATGCCCTAAAACTAATTTGATTTGATAGGTTTCTAAATTCGCACATAATAGCTTCATTATCTTTGTTTGAGGTTATAAAGTTGGTGATTTTTTAGACCACCTCTGGGGGGGTGATTTATATTTATAGCCCCCAGAAAGGATTGTTTTGTGGCAATTGGTAATAGGTTCATTTATAATTTCCCTAAGTAATCGTTCTTATAAGAATTAGTTTACCTTATTTAATATTCCAAATTGGTCATTAACCAATAAAACATCTCCAATTTTGTCCAGAAAAACTTCATATTTTAAACCCATTTTCAGCACAAAAAATATATTTATGAGGGCACTACGAGACAAAACTTACATAAGTGAAGGTCACTGATTATGCACGAAAAACATACCAAACAAAAAACCCAAAACAACTATATTAATTTATTCATAAACTGATATTAACCCCCAGATACACCGTAAAAATATTCGGATTAGTTTACCTAATCCATGCTTCCTCTTTTTGTTCATTTATGTGGGATCAAGAGACAAAAAGAATGGATTAGATAGCCACTCGCGATTAAGTGCCTGCGGTGCATTTAGGGGTAAAACATTGAGGTTATCTAAAAACTCAGTCAAGAAAACTTTCCTTACTCAAAGCCCACTCATTTCAAAGCTGTGGCTTTTATCAGTAGAGGTTGGTGCAATCCAAGGTACAAGCAGATGTAAGAAATCCGAACTCGCTGTTTGTGATTTGAATGCAGCTAATATTTTGAAACTGACCTTTCGACAGTGACAGAAATGTAAAGAGAACTTTCGTTTAAGTTTTTTAATACATTTCTTAAATAAAAACACCTTTTAAATAAATATAAAATTAATCTACTACTAATTTTATTATTACCCATTTAAATTGTTGTATGACATCAAATATTAATTGGAAAAAATAATTAACAAGGATAAGTTTTTATTAAAGTGGCATATCACCCCAATTTCAATTTGTTCTACAGAGTGTTTACTATTTAAACCTCGCGTGGGTTTAAATTTTTTATATTCCTTTTCTTCTAATTTGAAAATTTCTTCTTAAATCCATTATGTGGTTATCATTATTTGTGCATCGGTGCAGTAAGGGAAAATAGGGGAGGCTAATCAGATAAGGATAACGGCGGACTTTACTTATACAGACTACAAAATGGTTGTTTAATTCATTCATTTTTTCGTATTTTTTTTATAATTTTCTAATTACTAATTGTATTTTAACATTTTCTATCTCTAAATAAGAAAAAATCCACAAAATTCACACCACGCACTGACCTAACACAAGTTAGGTTGTGTTTCATTTAACGAAGTTTTACTTTATCTCCGTTTACATTCCACAAACTCTTTTAAATTTGACAGTGGTTCGTTAATTACTATAACCATAAAAGTAGTTATTTTTGCTGTTATTTATTTTACAAATTTATTCCAATTCTTCTTATAAATCAAACTATGTCTAAAAATCAACGAGGGTTGGTTTAAAATGCTTAAAACCAAAAATTTCACTTAAACTTAGGACCGTTCTAAAATAGACTAAACCCTTTTAGTAAATCCCACCATATAACATGAATGCCTATTTTAAAGTTGAAAATAAATAATTATTAAAATAATTTACGCCTCTGTTATTATGACATCTGCATGAAAGAGCTATCCAGCAACAGATATTTCCACTTATTAGTTTTGCGCCCAAGTCACGTGGGGAAAAAAATTCCCAAAAACTCGGGTTGTTAAAATAGAAGGTAAAAATTTTCGCAAATTTTTTTTTAAGTTTGTTGATTATAAGTAATTTTTTGACGTTTTTTTATTTTTTCGGTGGATTATTTGACATTCACTGTACAATCGAACTCAACAAATTACTGTGGACTTTGGGAGCGCGCCCAAAAGTTCCGTTTTTGCGAGCTTAATATAGTTACTAGTATTCTCTCTTTCTAAATGCATTTCGCCTGAGAAAGATCCATCATACTACCCATACCAGGAAAAATAACCGCCTACATACTCTTCAACCCTGCATAACTGTTAGAGGTAATTACCTCAAGAAGATAGTTAGACTGCAGAGTCCAAGGTTATACCAGGTATGCTGGATCTCTTTCAGACGAATGTGTTTAGAAATAGTAGTTTTAATAACTAGTGGCTAAAATAGTGCTTTTTTTTACAAGCGTTGGTTTAAATAACGAGCGTATTTAAAAACGCGAGTAAAAAAAGCATAGTTTAGCCTGGAGTTGTTAACGCTATTTGTTTTAATACCTTTATCATAAAATCCAAGAAAAACAGGAAGATACTTTTAAAAATCTCGGTCGAAGAGCGCTTCTCGCAACACACTCAAGGCGGCTGGTAAATGAAATAACAATGGTGGTTTCCATGGAGATGTGGCTTTTTATTCGGTGACGTTCGTTGTTGCGAAATTTTAATCGTTGGCAGTTTGATATTTTGACGTTGTTTTTAAATTATTTCTTCATAAATACTTGGTGAAAACTGGCGAAAATGGCTTAATTTTAGGCAAGAATAATTAGATTTTTTTCAATATTACTGTTTTCCGCTACTTCTATTTAATTTTGGGTCAAAAACGGACCGAAATCTGTTTTTTTCACCCGTGATCAAAAAAAAAGTTATTTTGCATCGGTAACCAAAAAAGCCATGCTTTACTTATGTGCAGACAGTTACTAAAATCATGTTTTTGATGAAGGTATAAAAAAAAGTATTTATTGTAATGGTAATTTTAATAATGTAGCACGTAATATAATGTCAATAAATGCTTAATAAATAAAAATAAGGACAATATTAACTATTCTAAGGTCGCAGAAATGGACCTAATAATTATAGATACAAGTATGATTCAAAATATATTTTAGCGCCATCTAAATCTTTGCTATCCATTATAAAGTAACGCAAATCGTTGTGCGTAAAACTGAGAACAAAACAATCACTTTCTTTCGAGTTTTCCTTTGCATTTGAATGCAAGCATCGTAAAATTCTGCAAAATAATACTAAAATGTTAAACTTTTATTTTTTGCGCCCGTCCCGCTCGGATTACAACGTGCTTCTGTTTTTCAGACAAATTTTAATACTCTTACAAAACTGAAAAGCTATTAAAACTTTTCGCTATCTTAAAACTCTTACAACTAGAAGGTCCGCGAAAGAGCCTAGCTAGCCTGTGGAAATTTTATCGCTCTCTGTTTATCTTCTATTATATATAAAAGACAAGGAAAGAAAATCTGCTGGAAGTCTCAGGTTAGATTTTTTTAACGAACCTCTAGCGAGTTTAAAGCTGGATAACGGTCTTTATTTATATTTACGTATTATAAGAGCAAAAAAGTATAAGAGAGCAGTTTTTTTCTTTGGAACACTGCAAGAAAAAGAGGAAAGATTAAGATTGCAGAACGAACTGTTTGCAGTTTTTTATTTTTGGTGTTTATGTTTAGAATTTTTAGAAAAAGTTAATGGTAGAGATTTTTATCCATACTTTTTGGAGTCGAATAAACATCAGACTTGGCTAAACTTTGAAAGAAATGTACATTTTGTAAAAACTAAGACACGGCTCGGAGAACTTTTTTGATTTTTTCCGAATAAGCCAAAATTTCTTTCCAAGGCCACTGATTCAAATGCTTGAATTGGTGGTCTTAGAAGGAAATTTTGACTTATTCGGAAAAAAATCAAAAAGGGCTCCGAGTTGTGTTTTAGTTTTTACAAAATATACATTTTAGTTGGGGAAATTTTGGCCAGTTTTTAATTTTAATGGTGCGTCGGTGGTCATTCTGTTCCCACTTCGTATACAAGTAGTACTCACCTCAAGTATCAAAAGAAAATAATAGTTATTTCGGAGAAGGTTTTGATCAAGCGTCGCAACGCTTTCAAAACTCGCGCTGACGCCTTATCTTTTGATCTGCTGTATTTCTGACAAATATCAACTTTTTAAAAATCTGTTTGCATCAGTCAAATCAACATTAATTAGGATTTCATTTTACCACAGGCAGTGAAGTACGTCAAATTTGAGAGTTAACCAAACCTCAGTTTTTATAAAATTTTAACTAGTTTTTCCTAATTTTTGAAAAAAAAATTGTTTCTATAATATCACTTTAAATGCATAAATAAATTATTTTTTTATACCTTCATAAAAAAAAAATGATTTTAGTAACTGTCTGCAGATAACTAAAGCATGGCTTTTTTGGTTACCGATGCAAAAAAAAACTTTTTTTTGATCACGGTTGCAAAAAAAGATTTCTGTCCGTTTTTTACCCAAAGTTAAAGAGAAATATCGGAAAATAGTAATATTAAAAAATCTAATTATTCTTGTCTAAGAATTAAGCCATTTCCGCCAGTTTTCACCAAGTATTTACGAAAATATCATTTAAAAATATCGTTAAAATATCAAATTGTCAAAGATTAAAATGTCGCAACAATGAATGTCACCGAGTAAAATGACATATCTCTATGGAAACGATTGGTATTTCATTTACCAGCCGCCTTGATTTATAGTGTAAAGATGTTGTGTTGCGCTCGTTATTTAAACCAACGCTTGTAAAAAAAGCATTATTTTAGCCACTGGTTGTTAAAACTACTATTGTGAGGAATTTGAGTGAGCATAGAGACAGCAAAAATATTTAAACAGTGGCGTGCATGCTGTTTTTCTTAATTCTCAGATTTGGCACATTTGCGTACAAAACCTAAGATTTCTCAGCGAATCCTACATAAGAATTTAGAATATGGCATTGTTCTGTTTCATGCTGTTGGACGTAGAACGGGATTGATAAAGATTACGAAAACGTAGACAATTCTACACGGCACATTTTGACCTATGATTAGGGAATTTTCATCTGTCACACATCAGCCTCAAGTCCATGAAGCGCTCCTTCCGTATTGTACTTCTCTTTCCGTTGGGCAGTCTTCGATAAAATTTTAGTCAAACTGGTAATATTTTTCCCAACACAGTTGTGTTGAAAGATGATAAATGATAATTTTCAAAGTGCTGAATTAATATTTCTAACCAGAACCACGATTCTTGGACAATATAATGAGATTTAAAAAAAACGAAAAATAGGCGTACCTGCCATTAAGCGTCGCCGGCTTGATTTTAGTAGCAACTACAACAGCATAGAATAGAACAACGCCATATTCTCTTTCCAAAGATATATCTCGACCGCAAATGTGCCAAATCTGAGAATTAAGAAAAACAGCATGCACGCCACTGTTTAAATTTTTTTTCTGTTTCTATACTCACTCAAATTCCTCAGAAAATAATTTATTTTAATTATTGAAAGAAAACTAGCTAAAATTTTATGAAAATCGAGGTTTGGTTAATTCTCAAATTTGACGTACTCCACTGCTGAATGAAAGCTCATTAAATTTAGTTTTACTGGTGCAAACATTTAAAAAAAATTAATATGTCTCAGAGATATAGCGGATCTAAGGAGAAGGTGCAAATTTTAAAAGCGTCGCGACGCTTGATCAAAACCTACGCCGATGAAATTATTATTTTTATAACGATGGTGAGTACTACCTGTATACTAAGTGGGAACAGAATCACCACCGACGCACCATTAAAATTAAAAAATGGTAAGAATTTCCCAAACTATTTCATTCAAAGTTTAGCCAAGTCTAATGTTTATTCGATTCCCAAAAGTATGGATATTACATGAACTATTTTTAAAGTCACTTCGACGTTTCCTGGGCTAAAGTCACCGAGAGAAAAAAAAATATCTACTCTTAAGAAGTTACCTACCTTACATAGTAATATCAGTAACCCATCAAATCATTTTGGAAAAAGGAGTGTAGCGGAGAAGGAAGTGTAGTGTGTACCAGTGGGGGCTCGTGATCTATGAAGATAAGGTTCACAAATTTGAAAAATTGATAGAGATTTTTTTTGTAGGTTGCACGAGTAAAAGTCATGTCCATTTTAAATTTTCTGCTGAAGTCCCTAGATTTGCCCTTAGTGGTTTACGCCAAGTCAATTTCGGGTTTAGGTATACCGGCATTTTTTCATTTAATTTTTTGCTCCATACTCAAAGAGATAAAATTATTTTTCAAGTACTCTCCCGTGAAAATGTTCATTATAACAATCGTTTAAATAATATAACAGAAAAAATATAAATATAAAAACCCTAATAAATATAAGTTTCTGTATTTTAATTTCTCGAAATAAACGTAGTCATTTTACCGCACTGAGTGCGGCAAAGTGCCATAACGTTAACTTCATTGTAGTGCTTTACCGCACTCAGTGCGGTAAAGTTCTACTTTCCACATGCAAGCACTTTACCGCACGCGAGTAGGTAAAATTATAAATACTTATCTAATTTAACACTAACATTACAAAGAATAATATAAATCCTTATTCTGTGTAGGGGTGCACGTGCTCATGTGTTCCTATGGAGGAACCTCCACTGGTTTATACAGGTTTAAAACCAATGGATAAAGATAAAGCTTTATACATAACTCACTCTCTTATACACAGGTTCTATAAAAATTTGGTATTTGGTGGGTAAATACAAAACGCAAGCTTAAAAAAATTAAGCGATTTTTTATATTTTTTTAACTTATAAAATATTACTTGGGTTTTCATTATGATTTCGGTAGGGATTTTAAATTGAAAAGCAGTTTGCACCTAGTTGAGTTGTCTAAATCGATATCAATTAGAAACTTATCAGTAATCCAAAGTAAAGTGTCACTAAAGCATAATTATTAATCGCAATTAATAGTTATTTACCGAACAAGCGCGGAAAGTTATACTTTACCGCACGCGATGGCAGTTGACCCAACAAAGCGAAGCGAGTTTGGTCAAGCCCGCGAGGGCGATAAAGGCACTTTGCGCATGTGCTGGGTACACGATTTTACCTGCAAGCCTCAAAAATTCCCAAAAAAGAAATATAAATATCTGTATTTTAATTTTCTGAAATAGACGTAGTCACTTTACCACACGGAGTGCGGTAAAGTAACATAACTTTAACTTCCGCACGCAAATGAGCGCGGTAAAGTGCACTTTACCGCCTGCGAGTATGTAAAGAAGTGTTAAAGGTTTACATCATTTAATTTTATTTATTTTGTCCGTATTAGCAAATTATGGCTTTGTTTTGACCTTACTTTTTTCGCAAACAAAAGTAAAAGGTGACTTAAAACTTAGTAGCCATGCCCCCGTGTTGCTAATATATCTAAACCTTATTTCGGTTAGTAAATCCAGCCCTCGCCGAACTAAGGTCTATGTATTGTATTTTAGGAGCGTGTGTACAGATTTTATTTTAGGTAGCTTTTTAAATAAAATATGTATGATCCCTTTGGTCTACATAATTTAACAATCTGATCCAAAAAAGAATTAGCTGTTTAAAAAAAAAAAAACCGTTTAACTCCTCTTATCCTAAACAATGCTACCGTATAATTTTTTGGCTTTAGTAATGCACCATTTTTCCAGTTTTTGTGTTGACTTTAGATGTTCACCAAATTGCCTTTCCCGCACTTAGCTTATGCGAACTCCGTTTCGCTCCATTCGCCCAAATACTTTTGAGTACGGCCTTGTTAGTAAAATACCTATAACAATCATTTGTTAGAGATACCCTTCGCATTTTTGTTCTAACCTTCTAAAGTAGCATTTACATAGGCGAATATTCCTTTGATCTTCAAAATGCCGACAAACATTCGCGCGAATTATTCATTTAAAGATTCGCGCAAAAGGTTAGGAACAAAAGGCTCGGGGTTCGGGTAAAAAGGTTCGTGGTGTTCGGACAAAATTTTCTGATCATTGAACTGAATTGTAATATAAAAATTCAGTTTTAAAACCTTTCCGTCGGAAAAACGATTTGACGCACTTGATAAAAAATAATGAGGATCACTTTATTTCATTTTGTGGGGTTTTGGTGGTGGGGTTTGGTAGTGGGGTTTGGTGATGGGTTTTGGTGGTGGGGTTTGGTGATGAGGTTTGGTGATGGGGTTTGGTGATGAGGTTTGGTGATGAGGTTTGGTGATGGGGTTTAGTGCTGGGGTTTATTTATAAAACCTAAACACTTAATTAAGGAAAACCAAAAAAGTGATAAAGCATAGCAACAATTAGGTACAAACTTATTTAGTAGATATCTACCAACCTTACAACCTACCACCCAGCAAATAATAATTTTTCGCTTTCCGTCGGCTTTTACTATTTAATTGAAAAATAAAATAAAATATTTTTGGTGTTTTAATTAATTTTCAAGAATTGAGGTCAGTGTGAGACCAGAAATATTATTTATTTCCACTTTTAAAAATATATTTCCAAAAAATCTTGCCAAAATTTTCTGGAATATTCGTGGGAAATTTTCGCTGCAAATGTTCGTTGCAAATATTCGAGTGTTCAGTGAAACGTTCGTCGAAGAAGGTTCGCCAGATTTGGCCCGAATTTTTGGACGAACCTATTCGCCCTGTAAAAAAGGCGTCTTAGGTTTCGAAAGTGTCACTTTTTCACAAAACGTGTGAACAACCTGCAGAAAAATACTTTTCCGCACGCTTTACAAAAATTACGACTCGGTACCTTAATATTCATTTTTTCCGTGATTTTAACAACCCAACTTCCAAATAGTTATAAAAACCAGCCATGTCAAGCTAGGTTTTATTCCTTTTTTTTTAAACGACCGGAAAATAGCCACTTTCCGTACGATTTTCTATACGGAAAGTTCTATATTATAAGGCATGTTCTTCCGAAATATCTTCACTGTCAGGAAAGGACCTTTTTGTTCAATTTTCCGGTCCTTTGATTCTTTTCCGCTCTCATTTTTGGCCAAGTTGGCTATGAATTCTTGTTGACAGCTTTTAGCTTTCGTTTTTTTGGCAGTTTTGACACTTCTAAAAAGTTTGTTTTAATTTGTTCTAAAAGTTTTGTTTCAAAAATGGACTCAGATCTATAAAATGAGTTAAATCCGGAGGAAATAATAGAAGCTGCTTCAAAAGTTACTTTCGATTCACCGCCTGAAAAATCTAAATAGCGCTACCTTTGGAACTTTTTCCGAAAAATCGACCACATATTTTTAAAGTAAGTAGGTATACTATAAATATATGTAAATAAAGGACAAACCTAGAAATCTACCTGTCACGAGTTGTTTTATCATTATTTTGCTTGATAAGTTAGCCGTGGTTGGCCATAACTGGTCGTCAGTCATCACTGAATTAGCTGTGTGGTGCTAATAGGCACTAAACTATAATTTTTCTAATGTTTTTTACAATTTTGCTCAAGTTAAAAGTACAAAAAACATTTCTAACCACACAAGTTTACTTACTGGTTTTTCTTTAGTTTTGATCTTAAAAACTACTGGCCTTAGCGGCAATGGCTATCTAGCCAACAAGAAGCAGAAGGCTAACATTTTCTTATTAGGAAACTCTTCATAAATTACGTAACGCGACTAGGCGTTGACGAAAGTGGTAGGTACTAAAATGTTTCTTCTGATCGTTTGAAAAGTACGTACGTTACACGACCGGAAAGTATCTTTACTGCGGCTCGCCCTGTAAATTTTCTACGTCGACCTGTAAAGGCCAATTTTCCGGTCTAATGACGTAAATACCTATTATCCGCATGGAACGCGGAAGTTAATAGCTTTAGCAATTAATCATCAGAATGCATCTAATAATTACATCATCAATTTTTAAAATAAACAATAGTTACGCAGTTGTGTTTATTAAAACCTATAATTTAATAAAAAACAAACGGAGGATGGCTGTCGCACCGTAAATCTAACAAAAAACAAGAGGTTTTTGTACTTCAGTGCAAAATGAACTTATTGGATTTCGGTTGCTCACACAGAGGGTGGAACTTAAGACGACGCCGTTTCGTCCTTATTAGGGACCGTCACCTGGGTGTACCACAACAACAGAGAACCTCGGGTACGCTTATGTGCCAAAAAACGATAGAAATTCTCTCCGCTGGGTCCGTGATCTTTAGCACATAAGCGTGACTGAGGTTCTCTGTTGTTGTGGTACATCTAGATGACGAATCCTTAATAAGAACGAAACGGCGTCATCCTAGGTTCCACCCTCTGTGTGAGCAATCTAAATCGAATAAGTTAATTTTGCACTGAAGTACAAAAAACTCTTGTTTTTTCGTTAGATTTCCGGTCCCACAGCCATCTTCCGTATGTTTTTTAAATCGTGCAGTATGTCACTTTCGGTGTTTTTGCGATTATAATCGCATGCTTGTAGACGAAACCTGCATACAGATGGAATTGTAATATACCCCTCACAGGACCGATGCTACGCCATGCAACTACTGCTTATGCAGTGGGTTTTATTCTTTGTTGTCGGAAATTCACACAGAGAGCGCCATGGTCGGTACTCGACAGAAATTTTCTCCGATTGAGCCGTGATCTTTGGCACATAAGCGTGACCGAGGTTCTCTGTTGTTGTGGTATACCTAGCTGACGAGTCCCTAATAAGAACGAAACGGCGTCGTCCTAGAGACCCAGAGACAACATAATAACTTACGGAGACTAACAGAAATATAGGGCTGCGCAGGAACTACGTTCCTCTAGTGCATAGCGCACTGCGGCGGAGAGTGAAAGTAATGCTTGTATTAAGTAAGCACCTATCTTGTCCCATCTATCTTTTTCTATATGATCATGAAAGAAAGACAGAACATTTTTGAATGTCGAAATATATTTCACAGAATTTTAATTTAGTACCTGCCGGTGTTTGCCACCGCTTGTCAAAGTCTGTCAAGGCTGGCAAGCGGTTTTTTTTACATTTTCAAAAGTGAGTTATTTTAATCAGTTTTGGTTGGCAATCGCGCGAGTTTATGGGATTACCTATACAGTGGATTAACAACTTATTGTAAAGTCTAAAATGCCATTGAAATGAGGCTGGATCACTACCATTAAAGCTAGAGAGCATGGGACCATTTGAAAAGGGCCGAAAATTGGGGTTCAAATTTTTTGCGAACCAAATATAACAACAAAAAGGAGATATAGGTTAAAACATTTATAAAATCTGTAAGACTTTGGTACTGGGATTTTTTCCCAATTAATAAAAGAAAATATCATAATAAAATGTTGTTACCTTTAATATTTGATAATATTCCTCAACAGAGTTATAACCCCCTCCTCCTATTTTAGATTCTTAAAAGGTTTAAAAAACATCTTGTAAGCTAAAGAAAACTTTTTAGCTACATGGAACAGTACAAAGTTGGTTAGGTTTTGTATAGAGCTAAAACCTTTCGCGAATGCTTTGCTTTTTTAATACTAAAAAGTATGGAAAAACTGCGCCAGTTAAGTTTTTTTATATCTTTTTATTATTAAATAAGTAAGTGTCTGTAAAAAATTAACCAAAATAATATGTGTATTTTATTATGCGTCTAGCTGTACAAGTAGTTCTTTCCTGTAGCCACTGGCTGCGCTCGTATCGCCAACAGTGTTCCCCAATTATAACACAGAATCGATCACTCTCGCGTAGCTATTACTTTCTCTATGGTTCCACCATTTGTACGAGCAATCGAAATCGAAGAATTTCATTTTGCACTGAAGTACGAAAAACTCTTTTTTTTCGTTATAAATTAATAAACGTTTACTCATTATTTAATTTTTTTACTGTTTTTCGCATGCCCGTTCAAAGCAATAATAGGGCTTCTAACTCTTGTGAAAAGTTTCTTTACCTACTCGCGTGCGGTAAAAAGCACTTTTCCGCATATATTTGGGTGCAAAATAGTGTACTTTATCACTTAGTTTAGCTAAAAAAATTTAAATACATATATTTTAACATAACACATGCATAAAGTGTCTTCACCGTCCTTGCTGGCTTGACCGTAGAAGTAAAGTCGGGGTAATGTGTCGCTCTCCGCATTTGTTAGAGAAATAACTATTTCCGCACTTTATTGCTAGGCGAGCTCCGCTACACGTCGGTTGGACAACTGCAATCTCGCGTGCGGAAATATGACACTTTCCGCTCTTGTTGGGAAATATACTATTTTCCGAGAACTTGCAAAAAATCGCTCTTTTTGCACGCATTTTAGTTTAAAAGGTATTACTTTCCCGCTCCTAGTGAGGGAATTATTGCACTTCGATTTCTTATTATACCTTTTTCTTCTTTTTAGATAATCGTAGAAAAAATTTTGACGCTATCTCATGCGTAAAGTATCTTTCACGCCCTTGTCCGCTTATCAACGACAGTCGCGGCCCGTAAAGAATAACTTTCGTACTATTAAGGTAACATAACAACTATTTTTTCACATTGTCCTATTTTTGCATACCAAAAAATCTACGTAGGATATTATAGTATTGATTTTCGTTTATTTTCTAAATATAAGTACGACCTGAAAACCGCGAAAAAGGTGAACACGATTTATGGGAAAATATCTCATGAAAAATGTCTATTTCCGCAGCGCTAAATCTGCATATTTTCGAAGCATTTCTCGACAAAATAGATCACTTTAGGTTCAGAGGATGGTCATTATTATTGTTTTAATTTATTTTTGCTAAACTCAGAAAAAAAGGAAACGTTATTTAGTATAGCGACCAATTACATGAATAGAAATCATATACCTGAAAATTGTGGATAAGGACTCGGCACACCAATCCAAAGGTGGACAATTTTGGAGGTCACGTAATGGATAGGGTAAACCCCACCATTTTTACATGTATGATGTAGTAGTATCACCAGACCAAAAATCACCTGGTGTGTTGGACCTCATTCATGAATAAGGGTTCGAAACACCATTCTAAAATTGGGCATTTTTAGAGTGGTGTGCCGAATTAAATATACACAATTTTCATTTAAAAACCTTTCCAAAAAATGTAAAAAGACGTTGTTGTCGTACCTATACTTATGCACAATTTTTAAAACAAAAATTTCTAGACAGCATTATTCTACGACCTGATGTTTTCTATACAACTTTTCGTCCCGTACTTAGCTTTTTTTAACTCTTTTTAAAAGTTAAGGTGGAAGTAAACCGAGTTCCGTAATAAAAGAACTGTAGTCGAGCTGCGTTTGGTTAAGGCTATATTTTTCAATAGCGCCAAGTAATTTACCTGAAAATTTTCTTCTAATCCTTATTCTGTTATACTTTTCTTGATATATTCCACTTTTCTTGATATATTCCATAATTTACTTTTACTTAACACCACCACACTAACTAAAAAGGAGGCCAAAATAACCATATTTATGTTGAGCATGTTACTCTTAATATTGGGTTAGGCAGTGTATATCGTGATAGCCTGGTTGCATAAGCAGTCATGGAAGACACGACACATAACCATGAAGTTCTCGTAGTTTTCTTAAAATGTTTTTGTATTTTTTAACGTTTGTTAATTAAGTAAAGTTGTCTAAAGTCATCCTCGTGTCTTACTTAACAAATACAGAGCATTTGTTTTGGCGACGAGGATGGGATCGACCCGCAAAATGGTTATTCAATTCAAGAAACACGAGGCGTTAGAGGTTAATGACACCCATTTTGGCATAGGTAAGTTAGCCGCAAAGTATAATCTATAACTAGAAGTCAAGTAAGTCGTGTAAATCAAAAAACTGTGCCTGTAGGTACAAAAATGAAGTCAAATAGTCAAGTCTGTCCAGTCATAAGTCAAATAGTGAAGTCTGTCAAGTCCTAAATCAAAGTCCACAAAGTCTAATAGAGAGAAAAAATGTCTTTAATTGGTAATATTGCACCATTTAATCCCAAGTCAAGTGACATCATATCTTGGATAGAAAGATGGAAGCAAGTTTTTGAGTGCAATGATGTGAAAGATTTTATATAGAAGGAGAAACATACAAAGTTTTAAAGGATCTAGTAGCACCTAAGTTACCTAATGAAAAGAAGTATAAAGAGCTGGTTGACGAATTAAAGTTTCACTATAGTCCTAATAGATTAATCACAGCTGAGAGACTCAAATTTAACACAGCATATCAAGAGTCTAATGAAGTCATTACTGCCTATGCAGCTCGGTTAAAGAGTTTAGCAAGACATGTGAGTTTGGAAATTTTTTAAACGATGCTTTAAGAGACCGATTTGTTTGTGGGATTAAGGCAGATAGTATCAAACATAAATTGTAGACAGAAGATAAGTTAACATTTGAGTCTGCGTATAGGATTGCTACAGGTATGGAGTTAGCAGAAGGTCAGGTTAAAGCTATGGGCATGGAGTCTGGTCATGTAAACAAAGTGTACTACAAGTTTAATCAAAATAAGTCTTTTAAACCAAGTCAAGGTCAAAGTACAAGTAAGTCAAGTCAAAGTAAGTCGAAACCAAGTCAAAGTCAGTCTAAAGGCCATGTAGAAAGTAAAAGTCAAAAATGTAAAAGGTGTTGCCGAGTTCACTATGACAATACTAAATGCCCTGCTGTAAATTGGACATGTTACTCATGTAATTTGACAGGACATACTGCAAAGTCTGTGATGTGTAAAAATAGAGTCCATGAGTTGGAGGAAGAGGAAAAGAATGAAGTCTCAGATGTTGACGCTGATGAAAATTTTGAGCTGGGTTTGCTGTCAGAAGAATCTACGATACTTGCCCTCAAAATCAGTTTTGCTGACATTTTGAAGGTTAATGTATGTATTGATGAACAAAATATTGAGATTGTGGTCGACTGAGGAGCGGTCAGGTCTGTAATGCATGAACAAGATTTTAGATCTTTGTTTAACAACTTAGTTTCAGAACCTGTAAATTTTAAGTTAAGGGTTCTAGGTTAAGTTTTTGTGCATGTCAAATATCAAAATAATATTTACTATTTACCAGTAGTCATTTTGAAGTCAGACATTAAATTTCTACCACTTTTAGGTAAGAATTGGTTGAATGTTTTAAATAAAAATTGGCGAAATTCTTTGTTAGATAGTAGTATAGTGTTAAATAAGTCCAAATTAGATAAGTCGGGCTTAAATAATGTTGGTCAGTCCGAGCCCAAAAATGTCAAGTTGGAAATGATTTCTTCCTTAAAGCATGAATATCAAAGTCTGTTTTTAGAAGAACCTAATTCTTACATTAAAGAATTTAAAGCGGAATTCAAAGTAAAAGAAGGATTTAAACCTAATTTTCACAGGGCATATGAAATGCCATATTCGTTAAAACCTCAGGTTGAGGAAGAACTTACTAAAATGGTTAAGTCTGGTGTTTTATTTAAAGTAACGCACAGTAATTGGGCAAGTCCAATCGTGATCTTGCTTAAAAAGAACTCATCTGATATAAGGATGTGCGTTGACTTTAAAAAAAACCCTAAACTAGTCTTGAATAATGTTTTCAGAATTGTAAAACAGTTTTGGAACAGCTAAAAAAATATAATGTTAAGATTAATGAAAAAAAATGCAAGTTTTTTGAGCAATCTGTAAAATTTTTAGGTTACAGAATTGATAGTAAAGGCATTCACCCTACTGATGACAAAATTGAATGCATTCAAAAGGCTCCATCACTACAAAATTTAACACAACTAAAAAGTTACCTTAGGTTGTTAAATTTTTATGGTAAGTTTATTAGTATACTCTCATATAAACTAAAACCTCTTTATGACTTGTGTAAAACTAACACAGAATATGTTTGGTCAGAGGAATGTGAATCTTGTTTTCAGGAGAGTAAAAAATTACTGACGTCAAATCATGTGTTAACGCATTATGACCCAGAACAGCCTATTTTCATTACTTGTGATTCTAGTGGTTATGGAGTAGGAGCTGTGCTTAGTCATAAAATTGATGGTGTTGAAAAACCAGTGTTATTTGCCTTAAGTACCTTAACGGAAACTGAATAAATATTCAAATTTGGAAGGAGAAAGTTTGGCAATCATTTTTGGATTAAAAAAATTCCATAAATATATTTATGGTATGCACTTCACACTGATCACAGACCATCAACCACTTCAATTTATTTTTGGTAAAAATAAAAGTATTCCAGTCACAGCAGCAGCTCGTATTACTAGATGGGCTATATCATTATCGGCTTATAATTATGACATAATTTACAAAAAAGGATCTCAAATTTCAAATGCTGATGGCTTGTCAAGATTACCTCTAAATAGTCAAACTGAAATCTCTGATGCGATTTTCTCATTTAGCTTGTCTTATGAGTTACATATTACTTTTGAGAATATAGCTTTAGCTACAAAAAAAGATGTCATTTTATCAAAAGTTGTGGATCTTACATTAACTGGTTGGCCAAGCTCAATTAAAGATGACAATTTAAAGTCATATTTTAAAAATAAATTGGAACTTTCTGTCGAAAACGGTTGCTGATTATCTGCCAATAAAGTTGTGATCCCTAAACAATTACAAAAAGAAGTCCTTGATTTGTTCCATGAACAACATATAGGAATAGTTAAGACTAAAATGCTTATAACGTCCTACTGTTGGTGGCCTGGCATCAACGAGGACGTTGAAAAGTTTATAAATTCTAGCGACATATATCAACAAACACAAAATTTTACCAATAGAGGTGTTCTCCTTCCGTGGCCAAGTGCACCAAATAATTTTTAAAGAGTACACATTGATTTCTTTAAGAAAAACAACTTTAATTTTTTAATTCTTGTTGATGATAAGTCTGGATGGTGTGAGGTGAAACTTATTAATGATGGCACAAATGTAAGAGAGAGCATTTTAAAACTAAAACAAATTTTTGCAGTTTTTGGTTTGCCAGTCGAACTCGTTTCAGACAATGGTCCACCCTTTGGAAACTCCTATGAGTTTACTTCTTTTTGCCATGCAAATAGTATCAGATTTATTAGAATTCCACCAAAACATCCTGAAAGTAACAGTCTTGGGGAAAAAGGAGTGCAAATTGTCAAAAAGGGTTTAACAAAATCTTTGTTCAAGGAGGAAGAACAGACATTAAATGTTACAACAATCTTAAATCGTTTAGAACACTTTTTATTTGTATATAGGAATACTTCTTCTACAGCTACAGGTCTATCTCCTGCTGAAAATGTGTTTAAAATTCGTCCTCGAACAAGATTTTATTTATTAAAACCATGGTCGAAAAAAGAGAAACCTCTTCAACATGACATTTTGAGCAAAATAAAATTGTATTGTGAAAATGATGAGGTATATGTTAAAAGTCAGTATAATCATCTATGGCACGATCTTTTCATCTTTTGTCTCTGGATTCTTTTTGGTTAAGTAACTGATTTAAAAGGTTTCTAACTACTTTTTTTTTGTTTTAATTGTCCTAGGAGCATAACCCTATTGGAAATATTAACACGCCAGGACGAACCCGTATCAGGTGACTTAGATAACTGTTAGTGCGGAACGATGCCTATTTGTTCAAAGTTGGAAATCAAAGTGTATTATGGTGTTTAATGATGTTTGGAGAGGGTGACCAGTAAAACCACTGATGAAACCACGCTGGTTATCCAGGGCGAAAAATCCGTTCATCATTCCTCTTTTAACTTTGATCAGCAAACAATGTGTTCCTTGTGGAATGCTCATCCAAGTTTGAACTTTCGTTTCGTATGAGTAAATAATCAATTGCATTAAACACTATAATTTGGAAACCGCTTAATTAGCGTATAATCAGATTTTAACAAAACATAATGTTTTCAAAAACAATAGAATTTCAAGCATTATCTAAAAAGAGCTAATGATAATCGCTCGAGTTTCGCACTAGGGGTCCTATTAGTTTGGTTTTTATTCACTCTCGTAAAATCCGTTTTTAAAATAATATAATCACTCTGCAAACAGAGCCTATATGCGTAAAAGAAATAAAAAAACCTACTTTTATGTACTCACACGTTATAAATTTCTCCTAAAATTCTTTCATTTTTCTTATGTATTAAAAATGTAGCAACAAATATTTTTCACAGTATTAAATAAATATCTAAATAAAAAGACGGTTTTACCAACAGAAAATTACCCACATAATGTAATAGTCATACTTAGAGAACAAAGAATGTGATAAGAATGTTAGATTTTACGATTGGGAATATTATTAATACAAGCCGGCAATAAGTTACGTTCCAGCTCATACAGGTGATATAAATGTGACAGAAACGTGACGTGAAACATGACTATAATAAGACCAGGATTATAGTAATATACCTAGGCACTGACTATAATAATCCCACATAGCACATATATATCCCTATTGTATATTAAATGGATATGATTTTGTGATTAAACATGTCCAGATGGCCACGAGATGGGTATCCTAAGATATGCAGTGGATATATATCCACATGAATATCCATCAAATATGCATTAATCTTCCACTAAAATGCAATTACGGAGTAGCCTATGGACATAGGTAGATATATCAATGTATCACCAAATGTTGATGTACTACTTGAGATTAGTTATCAAAAGATTACCAAAATAACTTTTTGCTGTCTTACATTTATAATAATATTACGTTACATAGAAAACATATTGATTCCAGTGCCATTTGCCTAGAAAAGATGACATTAAACTAAATTATAATTATAAATCATGTAAATCGCGTTCTTTTTACAATATAGTAATATTTTCAGCAAACATACCAAAATCTTGACAAAAATATTCTTTTTTGGGAATATTCATAGAAATAACTTGATTATCAGGTTATCATGGGAATATCATTATCTTATTACCAAAGAAATATAACTATAACAAACAACAAAAAATAGGCCTGGAATCTTGGCAATAGAATATTCCCAAAATCACTTTTAGGGAATATTTCTATAATATGAATATTCCTGCAATGCTACCCGGTATGTATTCTTGTGGCACTCCGGTGTATTATGTAAAGTTTGTTTTTTTGCCATCAATTCATCATAGAAAAAAGCCCGACTGGTGGATGGATTGTGTCTGAAACCAGTCAGTGGTAGAACTAGTAAAGGAGGCCAAAAATCCAATAGTTTTCTGTTGTTAAAACTCTCTTTTTTATTGATATTTGACTCTGATTTGGAAAATGAAGGGAAAATTAAGCGCTCTAATAAATTTATTTAAATAAAAGATTTGTGGCGTAGAGAGCAAACGTAGAGGAAAAACTTTTTTCCGATTTATTCCCTCACCCGTTGCCCTCTACACCACAAATCTTCTCTGTAAAAATATTTGGGTTAAAACGAGCCCACACCGAGAACTAAGTTAAAAATTTGCCTAATTGTAAATTAACGGAACTCAATTTTCAGTCAAATATCTTTTTTTCCTCAATTTCACTCCAAATTAAGCCAAATTAACTCATATTAGAGTGATTAATTTCCAGTGAGGACTTGTCTTACCTCAAAATTTTTTACCGTGTAGAAAACATGTAAAATCATAGTGCCATTTCTACTACAGTGTGAAAAGTGCTTACATTCATCACTTCTTTGAATGGTGACTTTAACGCATTCGGATTTTTTATTATCGGCTTTTTTTTGCCTTACATCCATTCGAATCTCTTTAACAATTTGCATAACAAAATATGTTTTCGTTCATTAATTCTATTTTCACTGTTTTTCCGTGTATAATGTAATGTTGTGTGCTACGTAAGTTTCCCTTACATATATACAAAGCGGGTTGTACACAAACCACAAAATGTATTTTGTTAATTAAATTTTGCTGCTTAGTTGTCGCTTCACCCCGCAGATAAAACACAAAACAAACTGACTATATTATGCTTGCTTTTGTGTTGACTAAAATTAAGTGGAGGCAGTCCTCGGACAAAAATGAATCTAGGTATGTACCTACTTTGCATGTGTTATGAAGTGTGAATTTTAAATTGAGGCCACACAGAAAATAGCTTATTATTAATACATGCCATACGCTATAGATAAAATGCTCCATAGATAACTCTTAACATTGCTTTTTTTATACTGACACTTTCCAGGATATGCTAGGTTCACAAAACTCGAACAGTCACAAGCAGAATATATCCGGATCGCAGCTTGGCTAGGTCAGATTTCTCTGCGGTTCACGTCGTGCATGAAGTACCCATAATACCACGCGAATCATGCACGACTGCCACTATACCAGAAATAAATATTTATTTAAAAAAACCTTTAAGGAACAATCTTTTATTAAATGCAATCAAAAGTAGAAAAGAAAATGTTATCTTTCTTACACCATAATAAAAGCGATACCAAATTTAAACGCATACCCTAAATTTTTAGATTCTTATTCATAATCCCTCTCCTTAAAAACCCCTGTATGCCAATTCTGATTGAAATCGAACAAACTAAATCTTTTTCTCCCTCCACTTCTCTCGTTAGAGAGAAGTGGGTACCTGAGAATACCATATTATTGTATTTTCACCGGAACTGTAAGCGCGTACCAAATTTGAACACAATCGGATGTGGATAAGTCAGTTAAAATTGGTTAGCAAATCATGACCGAAAATCGTCTATCTTAAATCCGCCATATTGCATTTTAAAAATCTGATCAAAAATTCGTATTCCTTATCCCCAAAAGCCCCCGGTATACCAATTTTGGTTGAAATCGGACAAACTTAGGTGTATTCCCCCTCCACACTCAAGGGGTGCTTAATAATGACATATTATTTTATTGTTACTGAAGATATAAATGTATGCTGAATTTGAAGGCAATAGGATATGTATAAGTTAGTTAAAATTGGTTAACAAAAGATGACCAAAAATCGTCCATCTAGAAATTTGTTATCTCCATCCCCAAGTGCCCCAACAAACCAAATTTCAACGAAATCGGGCGAACTTCAACTGTACCCCCTCCACCCCCTTCGAGTAGGGGGGAGTTCTCAATTTCATCACACTATATTCTTGCGTAAGGCGAGGATGTCGGGAAGTTGGTCAAAATTAAGTTTCAAGATTCCACCCTAACAAACATACCTAGTTACATAGTTAATATTCATACATACATTGCAAATTAAGTAAAAGCTTGTATAAAATAACTTAAATAGTCAAGGTCCTACAGGGAATATTCTAAAAACACGGCGTTTATTGAATAAATCATAAAATTTGGCACAATTGTTCGTTGGACCAAAATAAATGTTTCGACGCCACCTTTCGAGATGAGGACGAGCTGTGGAGGGGGTGGAAAAATTCAAAGTCATAGTTCTTATAGGTTCTATTAAAGGTTTTCGCGGATGGAGAATCAGAAAACAAACTACTACGAACGCTTATTTTGTGGGAAGTAAAGTATCAGCCAACATGGTCGATATGGGTATTGCTTTACTTTTAAGTTATTTTTGAGGTGTGAGGGGGATGAAAACCTTTTCTTATTGGTATTATCCAGAAGGTACCATATGATATGGTAAGCATACTATTGAGATATTGGTAACGGTTTGTTTTTGGGAATAAGGAATAAATGTTTTACCATTGAATGTCCTTTTGCCAGCATTAAAATCAAACATACTGCTCTTCTATTAGCAATAGTGTTGGTAGTGTGAGAACCGGGAACAAATTAGACTTCGAAGTTCCAATTTCTGAAAGCGTATATAACAAAAAGTTTCCCAATCTCAAAAGTGTGACGGTATTGTTATTGATGGAGGATTTTTTTTCATAACTTAAAACCAACAGAAAGCAATCCTTAAGTTTCACCAACGGTTTATAAATTATACTCTAATCAGGGGCTAATCGAAAGAAGTTTATGTGGGATCAGTATAGCTCCGACATCATTAAAACTACTACCCAAAAAAGTAGAGAAACTGTAGAGCAGATAACATCTATCAACAAAGGGTAAGTATTGTCAATTGCAGAAATAAAGCGTTCAAGAGATATTTTGAGTCTCGTGATTTATGTCAATATTAATTGAAGTTTCATTTCAAAAAATTCAAAGTCATCTGACACCTGAATTGCTGTTCAACTGAATGTACATATACAGTTACATTTTTAATACTAATAAAGAGGGTCGCCCCCCCTCCTTTTCTCAAAAGTAAAAAATATATATTTTTGGAATTAGGATTCAACAAAAACCCCTAAAACCATACAAAAATGGACTATATGTTGGCTGACAGTTAATAATATGTATTTCCTATCCTCAAAATTAATATTGGTGCTTCCAAATCAGTCGTAGTGATGTAGCATGCCCAAAAACCTATTATTAGATGTCGTCAAAAACTGTGACTTTAAAAAATAAAATAGCTTTCTATTTTTCTACCTCCTCCAAAGCTCGTCCTAAAGATTTCAAAAGTTTGCGTCGCATCAAATCGTTTATTTTGTTCCAAGGAACCATTTTGCCAAACTTGCGGCTTTCTTATTACCTCTCGTTAAATGCCGTTTTTTTCGCGTAGAACGCCGACTAGAAGATGGACGGCTGGGAACCCGCCAAATTTGGATAGAGGAGACGTTATGCAGCAGGTGATCCAAAAGACGTAACCTGGACTACTTCAAGATTGTGGCTACTTCAAGGGACGCGACTGGAAAGATCAATTTGGAAGCATGAAACGGCAGAAGGTGGTCTTAAAGACGTGCTTTATTCAAGCGGGACTACTCCAAGGAACTAGTCTCAGCTCGGGAGACTTCGACTAGTAAAACCAGAAATACCTAAAAATTTTCAAACAGTTTCGGCCGTCTTTGCTCCAAGATGACGAATAATGCAAGCATTCTACGTGTAGGGAAACTTTTTTTCCCACATAACCACGATGCTACTGCAAGTTACATCTGACGAAAGTATGAATTTATCCAAAGAAATTTAAATAATTATTTGTTATAAAATTACCTTTAAACAGCCTGGGGCTCTTATATCCATATGTGGTCTCGTTCAAAAAATAGATGCTCAGCAATGGTCAGGAATACAGCTATTCTAACTAATGAAATTTTATGAAGTAGGCAAAACTTACCCGCTGAAAATAAAGAATAAGTTACTAATAGCGGTTGAGCCACGAGTGAAGAGAACCTTAGGGTTAAAATCCCATAATATTTTATCTTTGAATATTTTGGTTTTTTAGGCCACCCGCAAATAATACACGTGCCGTGATCCGTCATTTTTTTTAAATTATTTTCTGTGCAGTAGGATATGTAAATCAATTGATTGATTGATTTTGACACAAAGAACGTGGTTAGGTGGGAAAAGTAAAACGGCGAAGAGGGTAAAGTTCTCTGAATTGTCAAAAAATAGTAGATTTTTTTTTTGTTTTCTTGAATCGGGACCGGGATCCCCAGAAACACAGCGGGTTTAAAGGTAGTAAATATATACAAATTTTAATAAATTCAAATTAAACTGATATTGTTGTCCTACTACTAGCAGAATGTTATAATCTTTATAAAAAATTAAATAACCTCCATGTTAGGTTTAAAATAATAATGAGCAATTTACCTCTAATGTAAAATAAAAAATCTTACGCATAGTATGTTGTTATTTTATCGTTTATAATTTTTTTAATAAATAATAAAATATTTATTGCAACTTTATTGCAGTCACCTCACGGTTTCTGAAAAATTTGCATTTTATGACAAAGTTTTATTAAAAAACGTGATTTCACATAACGAATTTTAGGAATTCCGGTGTTGTATTTATAAATTTGTATTTTTGGGAAAAAGGCACGCAAATACAAATGGTAAATACTTTTTTGGAATTTTTATTTTGTGTTATACAATCAAGCCAAATATTTGTGGATATACTCAGGAACATTTTTCACGGTAAAATTTGTTCTTTGTTGGTAATAAACAATCTTAGAACAACACCATAGTTTTACTACGTGATGAGGACGATAAATCAGCCTCTCACATATCCTATTTTAGTGGCCAGCACTGGGCATCTTCGGAAATAGGAAACTATTCAGAATGGAGATTCCCGGAAAAAAAACACACTGGCGAAGGTGCCAAATGTGTAGAAAGAATGCAGGAAGAGATGCAATAAGTAAACTATCTGCAGTTTCAGAAAAACCCTAAACCTGATTTTGTCTAATCAATCAAATTTCCGAAAATAAGCAAATTAAATGATGATGATGATGATGATGATATATTTCGGTTTGCTACTGTCCACTGCGACCACTAGCGGGTCTATTGTGGCTAGCTTAGTTTTGAGGTTTTTTGTGGCTACAGAATATTCAGCTCCTTAAGGACGCTCGCTACATCCAGTTTGAGAAAGCAATGTTGATTGTGTTGTATACTATTAAAAGGGCTAGTTCAGGGTTAACGAAGACGGCGAAGGTCGCTTCGCGCACCTGCTGATCGGCAGTATTATCAAATGAAATAACCTTAAATTAAAGACTAAAAACAGTTAATAGCATGCTTTACCGGTTCTAGTGACCGGTTAACCGACTGACACGATCAGGTTAAGTTTGTTGGTGGCCGGAATGTCGTGGGTTCAAACCTTGCGCAGTCCTAAAACACTTTTTCCAAAGTGTTCGGCTCTGGATAAAATTTAATAGGCTAAAAAAACCAGGGCAGGTTGCAAAGGTTACTTGGTCCGACGGTCCTACCCCTCCATTTACGCCAGTAACCAGGCCAGATAGAGTCGGTATCCCGTGGAGGCGGCCCTAGTTACACACTCCCCCAAGTCGGTAGACTACTAAAGGACAAAAAGAAAACACAAAAAAATACCTAGTATGGGGTTCGAATGTAGTTGATGACCCATCCGATTAAGAGACGGTAAACAAAGGGGAACAACAAAGCTTGCTTTCAGTAAGTCTTTAGTATTTTTAAATGCAAAAAAATGGTTTCGAATGCAGTACTTACTCACCAGGAAGCTGCAAATTAATCACAGTCAACCTGAAAAGACAAACGTGGTTACTAGGACATACCCACATAACATTGGAGGAATATTCATCATGAGGAATATGCCCTCAAAGTGATTTTTGGAATATTCTATTGCGAATATGACAGGAATGTTAAAGACCTATTTTTTTTGAATATTCATTAGGAGTTTGTGATAATTATATTTCTTTGGTAATAAGATAATAATATTCCCATGATGGCGTAATATTCAAGTTATTTTTATTAATAATCCCAAAAAAAATATTTTTTTCAGGATTTTGGCATTTTTGCTGAAAATATTACTATCTTGTTAAAAGAACGAGATTTACATGATTTATAATTGTAATTTAGTTCAATGTCATTTACTGTAGGTAGATGGAATTAGAATCAATATGTTTCCTATATAGCAGGTAATATATACCATTCAGATAACTAATCTTAAGTAGTACATCAATACATTGGTGATACATTGATATACTCAGGATGAATTTTCAGCTATAGTTTTGCACTTTAGTAGCATATTTGGTGGATATTCATGTGGATATCTACTGCATATCTTAGGATATCCATCTCGTGGCCATATGACATGTTTTGAATCACAAAATCTTATCCATATTTGCTATGTGAAACATTACCATCATTTTGCCAAAAAATAATTCTGGGAATATGTTAGTCATATTTTGGGGAGTGCCTAGATATATTATTTTAATTTATTTATAATATTATAGCCATATTTCATGTCACATTTCTATCCCACTTATATCACCTGTATGACCTAAAACGTAACTTATTGCCGACATGTGTTAGTAATATTCTCAATGGTAAAATGTAACATTACTATCACATTCTTTGTTCTATAAGAATAGGACTATTACATTACAGAAATGTTTAATTGGTATATGGGTATTTTGGTCGCACGAACGGTCACCTCCTTGATGTCGACCAATAACGAGCTTCACCCGATTGCCGTGTATCGAAGGAAACCTCCTACACTTTGATACACCTGTCCCTGAGCAGAAGAACGGGCGCTTTTGAAAAACGATAATCGAGTTAGCTTTGCGCGTGCACCAACAAACTTGGCAGCAGTGAACAGGCAAACAAAGAAGCGAAACTCTTCTCTTTTGGGCGTTCTGCGCACGTAGGCTCTCGGTGACCTCGAGGTCGGTGGCCTGGCAGAGAAGGCGGGACCGGATTAGGTTCGAAAATTTTAAATAGCAAGTAGCGCTAGACGGAACCGTATTAGTTTCCATAGTAGTAGTATAGTTCGTTTTCGCTTGTTTGATTTTGTTTTATTAAAATAAATGTCAGTTTAACTACCTATTCGTATAAATATTTAGGTAAATTGACATAGGTTTTTTATGTTTATCCCTTGTCATATAAGAAGCAAAAAGGTGTTATAAGGCAAATATGGGTAAATAATTATTTTCAGCAATTTCAGAGAAAAATAAGAAAAAACTTGCGATAAGGTTAACGCTGTTTAACACATTATCCTTAAAGCAGCGTTTTTTTCTGTTTTCCTGTGGATCTGCTATGGTAAGTGTGTCGTGTATGGTATTTTTAACAGAGAGTTAATAGGGGGTTCAATGTACTTATTGTAGAAAACTTCTTTTTAAGCAATTTAATTTTATGTTCTGTATATTTTTCTACAAGCGTCTAATTTTTTTTTTTTAAAGTGAAAAATTTCACATGAGCGTGAATATTATGGAACGAGGCGGTAGCCAAGTGAAATAATCATGTAAGATGAGAAATTCACCTTTTTTGTAAGTAATGTACTATTTGTCCTAAGTACAACAACAAAGATTTTACGCTTATTTATTTCATTTAATTTTTTACTTCAGATACCAAATCGTTTCTGCTATACTTAATTTAAAAGTAATGCAATTTAAAAAAAAATAGTGTATTACAAACAGAAAAGTAGCAATACATTATCTTAACTAATGCGGAAAGCGATACATACGCAAATAGTTAAATAGTTAAGGACAGGAAAGGTACCACTTTACATTGTAACAAACACAATGAACAATATTCATGTCTGAAAAGAATAGGTATTACTTTGCGCATATGTTATGAACTATCTTAGTTCATCTTTTTAACACCTACTAGTATTAATTACTAATGGGAACTTGTTGATGTAATACAAAATAAAAAGAACCAAAATTCGTTAAAAACTACTATTTTTAATCTTACAACTTGCGGCAAAGAAAACTATTTCATAGTGCAACCACAAAGCAAAACTTTTTCCAGTTAGCAAACACCGCATGCAGTCCACACAAAGATATAAATGCGACGCCAAGTTTTGAACAAAAGGCCGCGCGTTGTTATTCCAAATTCCGAACCCTGCCAGATTGCCAAATATTTTGCAAAAACGCATTGATCACTAACCAGTTCCTATTGTGGAGCGGGCATTAGCATGCATAGGTTGCTCTGTATATTGTGAAGTGGAAAAGGTTAAATCAGTTTAATCCGGGGGATTTCGGTAGTATTCTATTAATTTTATTATTTTGCGATCCATATGCTTTTCTTTGTTTATAGAGGCTTAGATTTTTGTGATTTTGTCTCTCTCAATAATCCAAGCCGTTTTCAAGATAGAGGTTAGTATTGAAACATTGGCGGTTTAGAAAAGTTGCAGTTACTTTTAATTTATTAAGATTTGTTTATTAGAAATTAGTTTTTTCCAACCTATTTGTCATAAACTCTTTAGTTTTTGAGATATCGTCCCCTATTTGTAAGAATATCATAATAAAAAGAAACATTTTACAGAAGAGCCATTTTTCTTTTTCCGGGTTTAGTTTTTAAGCAAATGGTATGATTTTTGGTATAGAATGTATTAGGCCCAAAAAAAATAAAATAAAAATTTTTTTTTTTTAATTCTAACATAGTTTTTGAAGACCTACGATATTTGTTTGTGGCTATTTTATCGTAAGTATATCGAAATTGTATAACTTTACTGTATAAAGGAAGCACTTTCTACTTTCGTACGTTCGTTAGGGATATGATCAAAAGTTATGAAGCCCACACCAAAATATGACGGTACTTACGATAAAACTCAACTGCAATTTAGAAAAAAAACTAAAAGGCTTTTTTTAAAAAATTTAGGGTGGATGGAGAAACCTCTCTTTTATTAAAATTTAGAAAATCCTATATTTTTTTTCAACACTTAACTTGTAAAATTTTTGTAAAACTATATTCTACACTTAAATATCCTTCCTGAAAAATTTACTTTCAATCGTCTACCAAGGTCTAACTGATTTAATCAAGTCACCCTTGATCATTATAAAGATGCGCTTTTTAAATACCCGAAACCTCCAAAATCCATCAAATTTGGACTATACTGTATAAACATTACATCAATCCCAGCAATCCCAGTTGGAAGCCTTTGAAGGTAAGTGTCAGGTGGACAGTGTGTATACAGACTTTTCGAAGGCTTTGACAGGGTTGATCATGACATTTTGATAAAGAAGCTGGCCGCAGTTGGAATATTTGGTTCCCTACTTAGCTGGTTTGGATCTAGTTTAAGAGGTAGAAAACAGGCAACTAAAATTAAAAACTATATTTTTTCTGAAACAACAGTTGGAGTGCCAAGGCGGACATCTCTCCACGTTCTTATTTAACTGTTTTATTAATGATGTCAAAGACTCTTTTCAATATTCCAAACTCCTTGCTTTCGCCGATGATTTAAAACCTTTTAAGATTATTTGTTCGGACCATGATTGCCATTTGCTGCAGGAGGATCTGGATCGTTTTTCAGCTTGATGCCAATGGAAAAATGTAAAATTGTTTCATTAAGCAGATCCAAGAACCCCATAATCTTTAATTATTTACTTGCTTCTGGACAGCTCGAGAGGCAATCCTTGGTGAAGAATTTGGGGGTTTGGTTCGACTCTGAACTAACTTTTTCATAGCACATTGATAATATTACCAATAGGGCCATGAGGCTATTGGGGTTTGTTTTTTGAACTCTTAAGGGCTTTGAAAATATTTGTATATTTAAACATCTTCATTGTGCCCTTGTACGTTCAATTTTGGAGTATACCAGTTGTGTGTGGCAACCATACTATGCTCTGCATAGGGATAAGTTGGAAAGATTTCAGCATAAATTTCTTTAAAAAAATTGGACTCAAATTAAAAATACCTTATGAAGAAATAAATTATAATTATATTATGAAAATTTTAAATTTAACACCACTAGAAAAAATAATTTTTTTTGATGTTTCTACTGTCTAGAAAATCATTCACAATATGATAGATACACCGGACCTACTGGCGCGTCTTGGCTTTCGTGTTCACCGTTTAATTCTAGAAATAAGGTTTTATTAAATGTTGACTTTCGTAGAGCTACAAACGATGTGTAAAACAAATGTGATGTTGACATGTTTGGTGATTATTTTGGAAAATTTACTAAAAAAGTAAAAACAGTTTTGTATAATTACGCGCATGATTAGCCATCTTTGTTATGTTATGTGTCATATTTAGTGTTTTTCATTGTAAAATTGACTTTTAATTCTTTTATTTGTTACGTGATTAACCTGTTTAAGTAATTATTGTAAATGCTATAAGCGTCAATAAAATTTTGAATTTTGAACCAATAGCGTGCTCTGAAATAATACGAAGATATCTGACACTCGGACAAGCAGGGCTAAAACTCACCCGAGCGAAGTTTTTCACAAGAGCTAGCCCAACTACTGGGTCTAATCGAGAGAACGGCTTCGATTTAAAATCGTTGTTCGAGGTAGCTCTACGCATGCCCATAATAGCTTGGTGATTCTTCGATCGTCTCGTCACTGCTTTTAAGCGCGTTTATTAGTTGAAACTGCTTCACTTCTCTCAGACGAGCTATCTCATCCTACGAAATCCAGAATCGGCACCCTGGCGGGTGTTCTCGAGACAAGACCCTGCCGAAGTAAGGATTGACTCCGTGCTGATCCACTGTTTGGATTATAATGTGAACCCTCGCTACGACACTCAAAACTACTTTTCCCGCTTTGATTTACCTTTGAAGGAGAATTTATATGTAACAATACGAAAATAATTTTCATACCCAAATTATTTTTATTTATTTTAATATTTCATTTTATTTAGGGGAAGCAAAACCCTGTGGCCTTGGCCTTGGCATCAGCCCGTGGTGTTTAAGAGTTTCCTGAAAGCCAATTAAACACGACCCAATACACTCATTTGGAGTGCGTTCTATTAGGACTTCCTTCAATTTACTACGTAATATAATTAACATATTCACCTTAACAGTTGTTCATTTCAGAGGGCCGGGAAACCCATTGAGCTCACCAGGCAGGAGATCCGGACAATGGTTGATCTATACACTAGACACTGCAGGCTGAAAGTACCATTACGCAGAATGGGTCTAAGTGAGGATACCGCATGTAGGCTCGGTATGGAGGAGGACGAGACAGCCAGACATGTTCTGTGTGAATGTCCGACCATTTCACGTCAACGTATTTTTGGTAAACCATAGATCGATAAATGCTTCACCAAAGCAAGTTGCGAGCCTCTTTAAGGGGCTGAATATTCTGTAGCAAAAAACAATGTAAAAAGTGAGCCACAATAGACCCGCTAGTGGGTGCAGTGGACAGTGCTAGACTGGCACACTCACAAATGAATCATCATCATCATCTTAACAGTGCGCTGCTGAATGGTCTCTCGTGCTATATAAGGTGGGTTCGGCTGTAGTTTAGCTTCTGCAAAACGCCAAAGCTTCAGACTTTATGAAACTTTTGTCAAAATTAACATTTCGTTAAAATCTTGTACTCGATTTTAGACATTTTCTATAAAGACATGTCTTTGTTGTGCACTGGGAGGTACCACTTGTAAAAATCGGATAAGAAGTTATAGAGCTCAACGCCAACGAAGTAAGTGGTGTTTTAACCCTTTTTCGCACAAGTTAAAATCACAAAAATAAAACTTCCGGTAGCAAAACTACAGCGGAAAAAAATGTATGGTTTTTTTTGGCCCACCTTACACTTTACGAGCTCTGCAAAACACATAAACCCACAAATAAGTACCTAAATATGTTGTTAACTCACGGATTACAAAAGAAAATGGTAAATCATTATTCATGTGGTTCGCCGTTTTCTAAGCGCAAAAAACACAGCTAATAAAATATATTGCGTTATTTCGTTTCGATTTCATTTCCTTTTCCGCCCTCATTTAGATAATGTAAGAGATTCGAAATTTTTTCGGGAGTAACAGACATCCGAGTGAGATATTACAATGTAAGTTTACGATTGAAAAAATGAGACAAAAAGTGTTTTTACCGAAAAAAAAACTAGTCCGTTGTTTTTCGTCGGTCTTTAACTCTCAAATTTGACCACTTGATATATCTTTGTATTTTTCCTTAGTTGACTGATTGTCAAAGAAGGAACGTCAGGATTTATGCCCGTATCTACCAACGCGTTTAGAATGTGGTGTTGTGTATTGAAACTTTGTTTCACAAGAATTATTTCAAACTCCGATTAGTGTTAATTGTGGATTAAAGCTAAATCGAAGAATTTTCACGTGGGTGGATATGGCCATTAGATATTTAGAACATTATGAACATCAGAAAAAGTAACCGCCAGTTTTTAAGGCTTTATTTTTTGACAAAACGTCTACATTGTACAGTGTGAAGTTTTTGATAGTACGTCTCCGTGCACTGCATGTGGTACAAAACATCGTAATAGTAATTTACGTTACAAGGCCGGAAAATGCTCTATTAAAGTACAAGTCTAGATGTTTACGGACAAGGCGACGAAAGAGCCGAGTCCGGAATTTCTATACGAGTTCTTTAATGACATTTCACGGCCGTGTATCGTACAACGTTTTACATCATACTTATTTTTTTTAGTTACTTTACCAAACTAGTGATGTAATGTGTCACTTCCCAGACTGAAATATCGATTTCAGTCCGGGAAAATTACTTTCCTGGACTAGTAATATAATGTATCATTTCCCGAATTGAAACCGATAACGTAATGGAGTATATTACAATACAGTTTGAAATAAAATGTATTTTACTATGGTTTAGCTCAATATGTCATTTTGCTTGCTGCTTCTTTAAGGATAAAAAATATAGGTATAGAACAAGCGCGTTAGCTCTAAAAACGGACTATAAGCGTATTATTAACGTTATTATTTAAAAGTAATTTTATCCTATATAAAAAACGTGCCTAACAATTTTCTTCACAGAGATAAAAGATTTTCTTAAAAAAAACCTAAATGTTTGGAAAAAGGCCGTAAAAATGAATATATGCGAATTTCTTCGGAAAGAACCACATTTTTGCCAGAATTCAGTTTAGCATCGTGGTAATTTGGAAAAAGCGAGTTTTTCCATGATTTATTCCCGAATTGTCTGCCATCTTGGATTAAAGATGGCTGAAAAGGTATTATTTAAAAAATCTTCAGAAATTCTCATAAAGTATTTTTTTCAAGGTAACGGCTTTTGCGCATTGATTTTTTGTAAAAAAAAATATAAAGCACTATTTTGCAGATTATATAGTTACCTTTAATTCATGGATGTGGTTTTTATAAATTTGAAAAATTCACCCCCCACCATAAATCTTTAAACCGCCATATTTAGCGTACCGCCGACTTTCAGTTGAAAAAAATAGTCTAAATTTAATCTTTCGATTTTGATAGCTTTTTTGAGACTTTGGTGACTTTCCTGAAAAAGTGAAAATTTTGTCACTGGTGGTACAGGGTGTTTGTTTATAACTAGAACACTCAGTATTTTTTTCTATTAATGAACATAAAGGGTAGGTTTGAATTCAAAAATTTATTGGCAAATTGCAACGAACTTAAGCGCTGCAACAACTTTTTTTTGGTATACAGGGTGTGGCAATAAAGCTAATTTTTTTAAAATAGAATACCCAGCATATTTTTGCATTTTTTAATTTTTTTAAAAATTAGCTTTACAAAAATACCAAACACTGTTGAAATATCTTTTTTGGTTTCTGAGATATTTGCGTTCAAAATTTTAATAAAATACATTAGAAACGACCATCTGATCAAGATACATTGCCTTCAATCGTTTTTTTCAAGGCCACTAGATTTTTAAGTTTATATTGTTAAAATAAAAAGAAATACTTTTATGGTCCACCACATTTTGACAATTATTAAAACCTAAACGCAAATATCTCAGGAACTACAAAAGATACTGAAATAGTGTTTGATATTTTTGTAAAGCTAGTTTTCTAAACAATTCAGAAATGCAAAAATATATAGGGTGTTGTTCTATTTAAAAAAAATTGTCTTTATTGCCGCACACTGTATACAAATGGTAACAAAAAAAAGTTGTTATAGCGCTTAAGTTCGTTCTAATTTGCCAAGAAAAAAGATAATAAGTGTTCCAGTTATAAGCAAACACCCTGTACCCATAGGCCAATTTTGCGTTTTGTTAAGTTTCACTCAGGAACCACAAAACCTAGCGCAGAACTATTACCCATTCTAAAACCGCTGTAAAAGGTCGCACTTTTTAAATACAAGAGTTACTTTTATAAAGTAGGGTGGTCCAAATTCGAGGGGCTTCTATAGCTTTGGGCTTTTGCAGCATAGTTAGCCCAAAACTAATATACATGTTACGGGCTCGATTTTCAAGAGAAGTCGAAAACTAAAAACCGCATTGCATTCTCAAAAATGTGCGTTTGTAAAAACCCTCTACAACTTTTTTATTTGTAAAGCTAGAGATTTTCATTAAAAACATTTTTTGAAGATTTTTTAAGAACAAATCTACCTGTTTCACCGATTTTGTCTTAAAGCCTTTAGTTCACGAAATATAACACAAAGTTACATTTTTTTTTAAATTTTCTGTTAAACGATGTATCATACACCTATTTTTATTAAGTAGTTAAACAGATATAGTAGGCTGTGTTTAACTCTGACCTATGCAGTTTTAGGGTATCTATCTAGGTAGCTATGATCAAATAAAAACAATTGCCATGATAAACGAGGCCAAGTGTCAAAAGTGGCGTCTTCGTCAAGATATAAAAATGTTTGAAAACTTTGAAAAGTACGACATGATACAATGTTATATTGAAAGTAACGAAAATCGACAGACGGCGGTAAATCTATATTTCCAGAGATATCCGGAAACCGCGGCCTAGGATGTATAGAAACCTAGCCAGAGACAGGGCTATGGAAAGAAACACTGGAATTCCACGCAGAAATGCCGTTCGGGTGCTTAAAAAACACAAGTTTAGGCCCTATCGACCCCGACGGGTGCACCAATCATGGCAACGAGATTTTGCTCAAAGACGTGCATTTTGCAGGTGGTACCTAAATAAAAGCCAAGAAGACCCCGATTTTGCCAGAAAAGTTATTTGGACCGATGAGGCAACGATTTCTAGTGATGGAATATTCACCAGATATAACTGCTATTACTGGAAACAGCAAAATCCCCATATTATGGTGGAACAAGCGAATCAGGGAAGGTTCAGTTTTAAAGTATGGGTAAGCATCTACAGAGGACAAATTATTGGGCCATATATTTTTTATGGAAATTTAAATGCTGAAAGATACCAACAAATTTTAGAAGAGCAGGTGATTCCGTTTATCGACAATTTGCCACTTTAGCAAAATAATGAGCTATACTTTCAACATGACGGTGCACCTCCTCACAATGCACGAGACATTACTAATTTGCTAAATATTGTGTTTGCCGAAAACTGGATCGGAAGTAAAGGTCCTATATATTGGCCCCCCAGATCTCCAGACCTGACCCCCTGCGACTTCTTTTTGTGGGGGAGAGTCAAAGACCTTGTATTTCGAAATCGCCCAACTACCAGAAGGGAATTGGAAGAGGCACTTCGTACTGCATTCAGGCAGCTTCGTGCGGTAGAACTTCTTAATGCAGAAAATAGCGTCAAGAGAAGATGTAGGATATGTTTTCAAGAAAACGGTCGTCAATTTGAGCATTTATTTTAGAATTAAAGAAAATTGTTAGGTGTAGATTTTAGGTGTTACATAGTTTAATTAACAAAAATTTTAAATAAAAACTTTTAGTCATTTTATTTTTGTTTATTATTTTAGGGTTGGTAATTATAGTAAACTAGAAGTTAAAGTTCGAGGTCGCTGTGTCCCCTCGTGTCGCAGCCAACTCGATTTTGTATAAAAAAAAAACAATAACATTTTATTTAAACATTTAGGGCGCGCACAGCGCCTACTATGGTAAATATCAAAATATGCAAATATCTTTTAAACTATTTATTAAAAATAGGTGTATGGTACATCGTTCGACAGAAAATTTTATAACAAAATAGATTTTTTAGAAAAATTGGGGGTATCCCATTTAAAGAAATATAACTTTGTGTGATATCTCGGGAACCAAAGCCTTTAAGAGAAAATCGGTGAAACAGGTAGATTTGTCTTTAACAAATCTTCAAAAAATATCTTTAATGAAAATCTCTATCTTTACAAATAAAAAAGTTGTAGAAAGCCTTTAAAACCGCACATTTTTGAGAATCACCCTGTAGCTCAGAAACACTTTAACATATCGCAATGCGGTTTTTAGTTTTAGACTTCTCTTGAAATTCGACTCCGTAACATGTATATTAGTTTTGGGCTAACTATGCTGCAAAAGCCCAAAGCTGTAAAGACCCCTCGAATTTGGACCACCCTGTACACGGTTTCATTGAGAACCTAAAAAAACCGCAAAATAATAAAATAACTTCAAAAAAAAATTTTTCTCTTTGGTACAATAACGTCGACAACACAAGATATTGATAATGGTTTTACAATACTGTTTTATGATAACCATATCAAAATTTGTTTGAGAATAATCGGTTAGTAATAAAAAAAAAATATGAATTTTGTTCTTGAAAGAGAAACTTTAATTTAAAAACTATTAAAAGGGTAGGTAAACTAACATGTCTCAAAAATCTAGCTGCATCTGAAAAAATTCCTCTAACAAACTAACGGTCTTGGCCCAGCATGCATCATGCACACAAAACACAGGAGGAGGTGTTAGCTACATAAGAGCTACTTAAAAGAGCTACCAAGGACAAAAATTAGGAAGAAGTTTACAAAGTATAAGCGTAACTTATACTAAAAATTGGGGCTCTATGGGAAACAAAGAAGAGGGGGGGGGGGAGGGGGGCTACGCTATAAAATTTTTCCAGTAATTATATCATTATGTAAATGCCAAAAAACGCAACAACAAAAATTTGGGGTTTTTATATATTACTATATATTGTTTATTTCAAGATTTTTTTGAGGTTCTTAAACGGTTATATAAACAAGGGAAAATATGTATAGAGTTTATCTGTCGTCCCAACTCGGTAAAGTATCTTAAAGCTTTTTTGCTCGTTTTTTAGAGAGCAAATTGCCATTTTTAAAGCTTTCTTTTTTAGTAGAATGGTCTGCATGACTCCATAACTTAAGCTTAATGGAGGAGAAACTGACAATAGCCGTAGCTTCTCTGTTATAAAATTATAGAGCATAAATTTTTAATTTTAATAAGCTACGTGCAGATTTTTAAAAGAGCTCATACACAAAAAACGGAATTAAATTAAAAAGTTATATAGTTTTTTAAGCGGATAGTCTACTTATAAGCACCTTTCTGGCATTTTTTTATGTTTAAAATATCTGAGGCTTTTAAAATATTTTTTGACATTACAAAATTTATTCAGCACAGATCATTTCATAAAGCTCTACTCGCATTTCATAGGTATTTACGTCACAAGCCCGGAAAATTGTTCTTTACAGGTCGACGCAGGAAATTTACAGGGTGAGCCGCAGGCGAGTCCTGTAAACCTGAAGAGACCTGTGAAGACCCTTTCCGGTCGTGTATTGTACGTATTTTTTTTCAAATATCAGTTCGCAGTAAAAATTAAGATGGATAGGTAACCCTCGCCATTTTTTGATAAGATGTGCATTTTTTCGTCCTGAATACGAAATGGCTAATCCTCAAAATAGTGGATAAGTGTTCGGCACACCAATCAAAAGGTGGGCAATTTTAGAGGGGGTAGGGTAACCCCCACCATTTTCACATATATGATGTAGTAGTACCCCCAGACTAAAAATCACCTGGTGTGCTGAACTTCATTCATGGATAAGGGTTCGGCACGCCACTCTAAAAATGCCCACTTTAATACGCTTAATATTAGTTAAGAATAATGGTCAGAATACGTTAAAATAATAATAATTGTATCAACTAAATTTGACAGTTTTCTATATTTGAAGAAATATGATCATGCGCAGATTTAAAAATGTGGTAAGTTTTGTAATAAAGTTAAAATTTCCCTTCCTGTTAAATCAAGTGACTGTTACTATGCTTAATTAATTGGTTAACTATTATGAGAGATAGTGTGTTTAAAATTAAAACCTTATTACTAATCAAAATCTTCATAAAAAATGAATGGTTAATCACCTGGGTAAAGCCGGCTTTCAATCAAATTTATAAAAATTTTTATTGTTATCATCAAAAATAATAAAAATAGGTTGACAATATGCCAAAAATAATCGGAAGGTTACTTCTTCCAAGGAATTTTCAACATCGTCCCCACCTTATCACAATGACACGTGAAGTGATAATGATTATAGTGGAGTGAATCTCTTGGATTAGGCAACTTTTCTTCCACTCCTTGTAGTTATACGTTCTTCATTTGTTGGGTGCTTAGTGGTTACATAGAATATCAATATCTGCTGTATCGAAAACTTCTAAATGATCATTGACAGAAGTCAGTTCTTTGTAAAAATTTCAACTTCATCTAGATATTTAATTTCTAAAGGACATAGTATTTGAACAAATTTAACCAAGATTCCAATGGCAGTTTTTACTTTTACAACTCACACATTACCGTCTCTTCCTGGATATGTTTCTAGTACTAACACGAGCGGCCAATTTATATTTTTAACTTTTGAGGTCACTAAAACAACATTTCCAACTTCAACAGAAAGTGATTCTTTACCTTTTCTTTTCATATTTATTTGACTCAAGTACTCCGCTCTGAATCTTCTTTTCAAATTTTCTGTCAATTTATTTCTGGACTTGAAGTGACGATTTACTGATGTCAAATCAATACAATCTAAATCTTGAACTTCTTTTGATTGAAGATTATTCAAAAATATTGCTGGATTATCTTCTGACATATAAGTGAGGGTCATGAATTCATAAGTGCTTCACACTCACATAACACTGTTAAGAGTACGTCATAGGTGAGGGATGTTCTTTCCAGTGTTTTGCGTAGTAACTGTTTCAGGAGACGAATAAGGCATTCCCACCAACCAACACCGTACTCAACTTGAGAATGGTGTTGCACCAAAATCAGCATCAACACCAGCAATTTCAAAGATTGACGCGTCAGCGCTTCGACTCTTCGGTATAGGTAATGCGGGTACTTCAGAACTTTTGTCTTCGTACCTTCTTTATTATCCAAGAAATTTTTCTGAGTATAGATTGCAAAGCTTGAGTACCAATATGATGATGTTTTACATGGTAGTAATCACGTAATCTGGTGACAACAGGATGATTGTGTGGAAGTATAAATGGTAATCTAAAATTTTCTGTATATTCTATGTCAATGATTTTTGTTTTCAACCTGAAAATACCATTCTCATATATTTTTGCTTTTAAGGATTGTGGTAGAGGATCATCTTAACCTGGTCATATATTCTTGAAACCTGTGCCCGTCAGTGTGAACCATGTGAAAAGTAAAAGAGGCCAATACTTACCGGTGGTCCTTTTGAAGAAGCGATCCTCCGATTATTATTTTTCGCATACTGTCACAAAGGTCATTTCTTCAAAGGGACTTTCACCATCTTCCTCACCTTGTCACAATGACGCGCGAAGTGATAGTGATTATTGTGAAGTGATTCTCTTGGGTTTAGTTACATTTCTTCTACTCCTTGTAGTTACACGTGCTTACTGGTAAATAGAATATCAATATATCCTGTATCGAAAACTTCCAAATAATCATTGATAGAAGAAATATCTTGATTTAAAACTGCTTCCTTCGTTTTTTAAGAATGCACTTGGATTGCATCGGAACATTATCAAGAACGTGCTTGCAGTCGGCGACTGCTCCAGTCTTGAGTTTACAAACCTACCCAGTGCAGTTGCTCGCGAAAACGAAAAATCTCGTTCTCGAGGACACGACCAATAGCAACGCCTAATTTGAATTTTAGACGCTCTCTACATATCAAATCGTCGACCAACGTCGGTAACGTCGGCAGTACGTCGGCAATGCGTTGGCCCGATATTATGTGATGTAACACATTTTTAATTTTTATTAAACTTCGTGCAGATTGTTAACAAACCTCATGCACAAAATAATAAATAAAATAGGCACTTTCCCAGAATTTTTTCTATGTTTAAAATGTCCAGAGCTTTTGCAATAATTTTTTTGCATAAAAAAATTTTTGAAAACAAATTACCTCATCAAGTTTTACTTGCGTGTCAATGTTTTATTCACTGTTTCGAGATTATGATTTTTTTTTGGTTTTTTGGGCTGCTCTTGTAAAATCCTTTTGCAAGAGAATGAATTTAATTAAACTTAAAATTAAAAGTTTTTATTTTTGGCCAAACTAAAATTTCTTTCTAGATGTTTTAATAAATTGGTCCAATTCTCTTCTCATCTCTCGACAAAACCAAGTATTTATGGTAAAACCATAGCCAAATAACATATTTCTCATAGTTATCTTTTTTTAAAAACTATAATTTATGCAAACATAAATTATTTTAAAATAAAGGGAAATTTTTATAGCCCTCATTAAAATGGAAAAAAAAATATTTTCTTCGACCGAACTGAGCTCTCGAGAAAACGGGTTTTTGAAACTCTATTTGGAAATCTTTTTCTCCGATTCATGTGTTAGCGGTGGGACTTTTGTTTTTGATAGATAAATAGAGAAATTTTGTATAACGAATAATCGTGAATGTGTATCTCCATGCCTTTATAACATCTTTAGGTTTTTAGAACAAAAAATTAAATTGAACAAAGGAATAGCTGGACAAAAACCTTTCCGTCGATAGCTCAGTTGGTAGAGTATTAGAAAGATGTCCTACAGATCCCGGGTTCGAATGCCACTAAAGTTTTTTTTTTAGTTGATTTTTTTGCTACGGTGTGTTTTCTTAGATTTAGTTTTAAAGTAATATATTTGGGAAAAAATATATTTTTTAAAAAATTTCGCTCGAACCCAATCATCCCTAAAAAACCTAATTTGAAATATTCCACGAAGTTTCCTGTTTATTTTTTTACTGATAGTATGTAGATCAAGGCAAACTTTTGTAATTTTACTCTTCGTATAAAAAGGTAATTTGAATTTTTATGCCTCGATATATCAGCACGAAAAATGATTGACAGGATATAATAGGGGATAAACTACCAGTTTAGCCTGTATTTATGGGTACATAACAAGGCCCAATTAAAAAAGTTTTTTAATTAAATTTTAAGCAAATTGATTTGCTATATCTCCATCTAATTTTTTTGTGTAAACTGATTTATTAAAAATTAGATAAACCCCCTAGAAAAAAAATCATGGGAAAAAACCCCGAAAAAAACTTTAAAAAAATACAACCAGGAACGTAAAAATAAAAAAATATTATTTGGGCGGGGTTTAGTTAGGTTTGGGTTAGTTATACAGGGAAATAAATAATGTCCTAGAGTTTGTTAATTTACTAAAATTTAGTACAATATAATTGATTTTATCTTCTGTGTTTGAATTTAGGACGGTCTAACTAAGATCTATCCTTAAACTAACTAAAAAGCAAAAATTTCTTTTGACTTTTTAGTTCTGCGCAACCAGCCTTTTCCGGAGCGATTACTTGCTGATGCCTTAAAATTAGAGCCACGTAGTATGAAGCTGCGAACGTTACCTCTTTTTAAGAGTCATGTTACAGTGACCTTATACTTTTACAGATTTCTTCTTTATAACCTGCTGAAAGGTACAGGATTCTGTATTGACTTTACGGTTTTCTCGAGGGTTTTCTGCACTTTTCAATTTTGATGTTTTTGTTTCTCGGTTTATTCGACAGGTCGCACACAGGTACTACGTCTCCACGGATTATAAACTTTTCGTTTTAAATTCGAGAAGTGTGCATGTTGCCTGTGTAGCTTCAACTGCCAGGTACAATCCTATGACTCCCTGATGATTCCTAATAAGGATAAAATTGGTCTGTTTCTCCATTAGATCTTGGAGGCCTGATCGTAATGAAGTGAGAAACAAAAAACGCTTTGTCCGATATGCCACGAGTGTTACTTTAATATATATTTTTGTCCGTTACCGATAAAATTTAATTGTTGTTTTTGATTTCAGAAAACAATACTTATTTATATACTAAAATTTAGTACGCTTGTACTACATTTATATCTACAATGAGCTTATATGTAGTGCAAAAAGAATTGTAACCTAATAAATATAGTATTAAATATTAGTATTAAAAGGCATTTGTGACACTAAATGCTAGTACAATATACATACATTTTATTCCATAAGTACTACGAATTTAGTTTAAAAAGAATAAATATTAGTACAAAATATTTACTCTAAGATGTTTGAGATTTAGTTCAGCAAATACTAAATACTATTATTAAAAGTACAGAGTTATTGCTATTACAAATTTTCTTGATATTAATGCAATCTGTACTTTTTCAAAATAAATATTAGTGAGGCTTTATACTAATATTTATTCTTAAAACACCAATTTATAGTTCAAAGGCAACCTCAAGATGAGTTAACTTGTACTAATATTAAATAAAAATGTAATTGACGCTACATTGACCACAAGATTTTCTAGCTTTCAGTGTGTAGTACTAATTTTTCTTTCCATTCTTCTTCGGTTTTCTCCTAGATTAGAAATAAGTAGTTTTTGGAAATATAGCGGCTGAAATAGTGTTTTAGCATCGGTTTAAATATAGATCGCCACTAATTATTGTGAATAAGAAAAAAACACAGTTGGTCCGATTTTGTTCTGCCTTTATTAAAAAATCCTAAAAAACCGGATAATATTTATAAAAAGCTTGAACACAACATTGACTGACATACTGACTCGTGGTCAAAAAAATGTTTTATTTCATCGGTAACCAAAAAAGCCATGGTTTGATTATTTCTGGACAGTTGATGATGATGAAGATGTTTCATCTGTGAGTGTGCCAGTCTCGCTCTGTGCACTGCGACCACAAGCGGGTCTATTGTGGCTCACTTTTGAGATTGTTTGTTGCTACAGAATATTTAGGTCCTTAAAAAGGCTCGCAATTAGCTTTGGTGAAGCATCCTTTAGATCCACCGCGTCGATCTGTGGTTTACCGAAAATAATTTGACGTTGACGTGCAATGGTCGGACACTGGCACAACACATGTCTGGCCGTCTCGTCCTCCTCCATACAGATCCTACATTCGGTGTCCTTACTTAGACCCATTCTGTGCAATGGTACTCTCAGCAACCATTGTCCGGATCTCGTGCCTGGTGAGCTCAATGAGTTTTCCGGTCCTCTTCCTGCAGGGTTCTGTAATGAACTCTTTGGAATATGCCACTCCGGGAATTCCATTCAGTATGAGAGAGCAGTGTTGTACTTTTAAATTAATGGCGAATGCGTGACAGCTCCACGAGGTTTTCGTGCATTTGATCAGCTGGAGCTGTCACGCATTTGCCAAGATTTTAAAAGTGCACCTGCTTGATTGGCCGACTCAATAGAGATAAGGATACGAATGCTGATAAAACTGAAAATTAATTTTAAGTGTTTAGTAAATCAGATTTATTTATTGGCGGATTCAAAATGACGGATTTTCTTATTTAGAAACCGATTTGCCTCAAATTTGACTTGGCTGTGTGCTTTAGGTCCCTCAATATAGTTTTTGTCTGAAACTTCAAAAAATCAAAATGGCGAACTTATTTTTTTTTAAACCGATTTGCCTCAAATTTGGCCTTGACGGTTTAATACCATTTTTGACTTAAATTTTTTTATGCGTTGATTATTCATTTACTTTTATGTTGGTTGGTTTTGGTAGGCTTTGGATAGGTTGAAAGCATTTCGCGTCTGTGATCGGTCAGATTTTTGAGTAAAAGGCAACTTTTTTCTTCGTACTGAATTTTTTATATTTTCAGATATACCTGGAATTATATTTGCATGTTGTGTTTGTTTAAATTATGTAAATTGTTGAAGTCAATTGCTAGGTTTTGAGCACAACCATTGTTTAATTCTATGCGCACTTTTCCATTGTTGACATGAGCACAAAATACGGCAACTTTTTTCTTAAAAATGATGCCTTGGGATCTTGACGAATTACGCTCATTATATTTATCCAAAATAAATCTTCTGGTTATGGCAAAAGGTTTTATGAAATTATTTTTTCCGACAACCAGACATCAACAAGATCTTGATTTATGAAGCAGAGTTCATTTAAAAATTAAGAAAAGTTGCAAAAAATTATGCACCACCTTTTAGTGTTAACTCTTAAAAAGCAATATTACATGTAAGCATGGGCGGATCCATGCTGATCCCATTTTATAGGGCTAGCTGAACAAAAAATTATATATTTTCAACATATTTATTTATGCAATATTTTGACTTAAAACAAACAAGTACAAAATAATTAAGCTTTACAGATTTATAGTCATGCAATTTAATAATTCTACCTCTATTCTCCATTAATATTATAAAATAAACACTTCCAAATTAGTATTTTTGTCACGGCCGGCGTAAGTTTAAACTATTGATAATTTTTGCATGAAAAACAAAGGAACACTTTACTTGACGCATAAGAAACTTTGATCTTTCATCATGCAGACCCTACTTCGATATAACTTATTATTTTACAAATGGTAATGCCTTGATCATTTTCAACATGTTTGGTAGTATTTTTAGCATTAAAGAGTAGACTTACTTTTTTGTAATTGTGGCCAAAATAAAGGCGTCCTATACCAGAGTGGGCTGATCCGAGGCCAACGAAGACGGCGGAGGCGGCTTTGCGCGCCAGCTGGCCGGCAGTCTCATTTCCCCGATGCCCAGAATATCCAGAATCTATACCAAGGACACAGTGTTTATTCGCCCAAGAGTATTCATGGTTCTCGATGAGCACCTATAGGATTCAAGAGTATCTTTATTGATCTGTTACACCAGTTATGATCTATCATCCATTTTGCGCTTAAATCAATGACGAAGAGTTCCGCTTGGAAGATTGTAGCTATCTGTCCTAGTCTATGTTTTGACATTTTCCCGGCTACAATATGCTCCGGATCTAATTTTGGATCCGTCATTGTTCCAGCAGCTATATATCTTCATTAGAGAAACTTTTTCTGTTTGACGACCAGTCCTCTCTAGCTGGGAGAATAGTGTTGTATGGCTTTTTGCTGTTTACTGTTGCGGGTATTAGATCCATAGAGTGCAGTGGCTGTCAGTTACCCGCGTTAAAGGGTTTGGTACTACTTGGTTTGCCGTGCCACTTCATTGGTTGGCTATGATTCTGTATTTTGCGAAGAGTTACTATAAAATCAACTTTCTGCCCAACAAGCATTACGTTATGATCACATAGGGCAAGAAATTCCTGACGTCGGCTCCTACGTCCATCAGTCTTCCTGATGACTCGATTTAGAACCTAAGTGCGGAATCAAAATTCGAGTCATTTCGACGTCGGCTGCTGCACACTGTTTTACGTTAAATTACGTAAACCCACGACTTAAAGTTTTACTATGCACACCAAGTTTAAACTTATTTGGTAAACATTTTTTAAATGTCTCAACAAATACATCCCAATAAAATGTGGATGACAACTATTATTATCTCAGTTACTATAGGTAACTGAAAAACGTTAGTTTTACACATTCTATGGATCCAAATCTTCCAACGAAGGTCAGTTTACTGATAAATATGATTAAAATAGACATTAAAAAAACAGAAACCCACACAAATAATTAAAAAATATGAAAAAATTAATTAAAGAAAAAATTAGCCTAAGTTTCTTATGTATTTTAGTTGCCAACAAATGAGTTAACTTACATATTAACCCTTTAAAATTAGAAAATAAAATGTGTTGTTGTAATGGCCAATCGATGTTAAACGTTTAAAATGGCGTTTCGGGCGCCGACCAAATTTGTAATGGTTATTTATCTATTCGGACAAGAACACCTCCTGTACGTCACCTAGTAGAACGACCCGTCGGTGGACCTCGGAATAGATACATTTAATAAATAAAAGTTTGGCAACGTCCATTTTAATACAATTCTACTTTAAAACTCATAATAAATATAACGTTTCATTAATTGGACGTTGTACCGGGTGTCCCACGTTGAGTGGCCTATTAGATTATTTTGGAAACTATACAATAGAAACTTTTCAAACGTCCTATTCTAACATAAGTTCATGTATTTGCAGTGTGGCCATTTACAGGAAATCTTGGCAACCCCGTATATATTTGCATTTTATGATTTGGGTTGATTGACAGGTAAAAATTGACATTTTTTAAATTTAACTCAGAGTTAAAATATTTTAAGGTTAATTTAACCCTGGGTTAAAAATAGTGTAAAACGATAGCCTGATATGAATGTGAAAACCGTTTTTTCCTATCCTTAACTGTTATGATGTTACGGGCAATATTCACCTGTCAATATTTTGAAAACAGTTGAAGATAGTTATAGGATATTATGCATAAAATGTACCTAGAATTTATTAATATAACAAAGTTGTTGTCAAGTTTGAAAAGTTTCTATTATATAGTTTCCAAAATAATCTAATGGGCCACTCACCTTTGGACACCCAGTATGAGGTCCAACATACATCCCATATTTATTGACGTCGGTTTTCACTCTGTCCCGACTTTGACTTTTATTTTAAAAATTATGTCGTCGTAATTAACGTTAATATACATCGCTGATAAGTAGCGGGTATCACCAACATTTGGCTACGTCAGTTCTGGTAAGTATTCACGTCACAACTGATGCACTAGTTGTTGGCGACGTCAAATCTTATTAAAACATATGTTGTTTGATTGACAAACTGCTGACTTAAATTTGGGCCAACACCAACGTTCTGTTAGGTTGTAATTACTCGGAAGTCCGAAAAATGCTGCTTGGGTCATGCAGATTTAAAAATTTTTAATTTGTTTATATAAAAGTTTCTAACATTTCAAGTTGTTGTTTTGGGTTCGTATTTCGTTCGTATAAATATTAAAATAAAAAGGGATCAATGTTATTTATTTTGCGCATAGCTTCAACGTTGCAAAATATTCTTTAAAAAAACATTGCCTTTAATATTATGCTAAACACTGTATATAAGCCTGAATTCCTAGGGGTAACAAACTAAACATACGAAGTATGTTTCGAGTTCAATATTATGGAAAAGGTGTATTTACAAAAGACCTTTTTGAAGCGAAACAATGTAAATATACCATCCAATAAATTGTATTTCTTTTGTAAAATAAATTTTATATTAAAATGTGGATCGCCGTGCCCGCGCCGTTCCGTTCTTGAAACAAGAAAAAATATTATTGAACTTTAGTTGGTAAGTGCCATGCACACCAATAAAAAAGTAATAGACAATTTTCATTTGTAGTACGTTGGGTACGCCGCTAATATCGAAAAAATCGTCCACTTTTTGATTGAGAAATGCCGCTTTCAGTGATGAAAGTTGATGTTAAAAGACAACTTTTTAGAGTACGATTAAGAAATAAATGGACCAGCTAAGGAATATGCGTAGAAACCTATTTTCGTCTGAATCCCGCCCACTTAGCTCGCGATTGGTTTTCCGTATGGAGTCATAGGCGTAGACGCTTTAATCTGTTTATTGCACTTAATTTTCCAAAGCATTTTATTGACTTTACTATTTTATAAATTAATATCTCTTTTACATAAAGCACCTCTTGTTAAATTATTATTATTTTTAATAGTAATATTATACATAAATAATGTTAGTGTAACATCCATTTAAAAAAAAAGTAAATTTAAATATTGATACATGAAGGGTAGATAGAAAAAGCGGACTGTTTCAACTTATTTGTGAAAAGACGTTTTTTAACTTTCCATCTATTGCTACTCCAAAAATATTTATATTACAGTAGGTAATAGTTTTTTTTTGTTTAATCATCATCATCATGATATTATCCGTTGATCATGCTGTAATCTGATTTTATTTATGTTTCTATTGTTTAAAAAATATTTTGTTAAAATGAAGTCGTAGTCAACAGGTGGCGAACGGAAAATGCATGAAAAGGATAGGCAGAAGGCTGAAAACTAGAAACAATTTTGAGAAAAAATTTTTCAAAAAATGTTTCGAGTAGAATACCTTTTAAATTCATTAAAATTAATTAGAAAGTCCCTGATTTTTACAAAAAATATTAAATAGCAAAATTTTTTCTTAAAACTTGAAATGTCAAAAAATTAATGATTCTCCAATAAATGTTAAGTAATTTTTCCACAAAATTTATTTGAAGCATTTTTTGATTAAGTTTATAGGAATGGTTCAGTTTTGTTCCGCGTTTTAGACCTGTACGGTATCCTCTTAAATAAGTACAATTATATTTCTGAAAAAAAGATGAAAGGTCAAAAATGCAAGAAGTGATCAGTTAAGAGTATTTAACGTGTGTTTCATTGTTTTTGATTTCTTAATTCGTGCTGTTGTCTTCTTAGTAGATACTCTAGCTCTACATTGTGTGCCGTTTTTCCGCTTTTGCAACATGTCAGATTCTTCTCGTAGAGTTTGTAAATATTCACTGGACCAATTTTGTTACATTTGTGGAGTAGTTGCGGTACAGTCACAGATTAGATCGATGAATGATGTTGTCAAGAAAGCATACTATTTTTATTTCAACTGCAAAATCGGTGCTCAAGATAAAAGCTGGGCTCCTCAGATATGCTGCCTAATATGTTATGCGACCCTTACAGCATGGCTGAAAGGAAGTAAAAAAAGCATGCCCTTTGCAATTCCCATGATATGGAGAGAGTCCCGGAATCATCATGACGACTGTTATTTTTGTTTGACAAATACAATAGGAGCTAATAAGAAGAAACAACGTGCCATTCAGTATCCAAACTTGCCATCCGATACCGATACCGATACCTACTTCGCCAAAAAAACTGGGAAACAGTACATATTACAGAAAGATTGACTGACAAAAGATTGCCAACAGAAACTTATGAGGATATAACATCAACATCCTCGGATGAAGATACTAGAGACAGTACCTTCCTTTTAAGGGATGAACCTCACCTTATACTACAAAATGAATTAAATGATTTAGTTAGAGACTTGCAACTTTCAAAAGAGAAAGCTCAACTTTTAGGTGCCAGACTGAAACAGTGAAATTTGCTGACTCCGGGAACTACTTACTACAGAAAAAGGAATGAACCTTTTTCAGAACATTATAAAATGGAAGGTTCACTTTGCGTATGCACGGACATAAATGGACTGATGACCGAGTTACAAATTCAACACAATCCATCCGAATGGCGTCTTTTCATAGATTCATCAAAGTACAGTTTTACTGCATAATGGGAACATAAGGCCGTCTATTCCTGTGGCACACTCTATTTCGATGAAAGAAAGGTATGAAGATCTTGCCCTAATTCCAAATTATCAACTGCAAAGTACATAGCTGGAAAATTTGTGGTGATCTGAAAGTTATTGCAATATTAATTGGTATGCAAGGTGGATTCACAAAATACTGTTGTTTTTTGTGTCTTTGGGACTTTGGGACAAAAGGAGTGGCCCCCTAGAGAGTCATTTATGCCCGGTACTAACAATGTCAAGTATGAGCCTCTGGTAGATCCAGCCAAGATCCTACTGCCCCCTCTTCATATTAAGTTGGGCCTCATGAAGAATTTTGTCAAAGCTATGAACAAAGAGGGTGCAGCATTTAGTTACCTTAAACAGTTCTTTCCAAAATTAAGTGATGCTAAATTAAAGGAAGGAATTTTTATAGGACCTGATAAATGAAAAGGAGTTAAATGAAAAATTACGAAGGACTGGTGCAGCAACTTCTGGTTTCATATAAAGCTTTGGAATGTCGCATGATCTTGAAAATCTACTTTCTTCACTCACATCTCGACTTCTTTTCGGAAAATCGTGGAGATGTTAGCGATGAAATGGAAGAGCTGTTTCATAAGGATATAAGAACGATGGACACTCGATATCAAGGACGTCGGGACTCTGCAATGATGGGAGACTACTGCTGGTCAGTGAAAAGAGAAGATCCGTCGTTTCATAAAAGAAAGAATTAAAACTGATGGCCTTTTTTGCATTTTTATTGAAGTACATATTGCACACATTCTATGTATGTAATACTATTATTCTGACTTAATAAATAGTTTTAAATTGATATTATTTAACAAATAATAATCGTCAATAAATGTGTTCTAGTTCTACTGGTGTATTTATCAAATTAATTCCGTATTCATCCTCACTTAGGTCATTTATTTGGCTGGTAAACATGACAATAGTTTATACGTCCAGTAAATAATGGTAAAATTGGCAACTATGCGTTACACAAAAATACGAGCTAATGAAGGGAAACGGTTATCATATTCGCACTCAGCAACCCTAAATTAGTTAGAAACAGTGGATTTTCTTTCTTTAACTTTTCAAAAGTTCAAAAACGTCGGCCTATAATCGGACTCTACCTTGGAATCTGTGTAGAACACCAAAATGGCGGCCATTTTAGATGGCTGCTATTAGAATCTTTGCTTCTAGTGGTCCGATTTCAATGTTTTTTTTTGTTCTAAAGCTTTTTATGAAAATAATATATTCTTATCTTTATAGGGTGATCTCATGAAGATGACCACTAAATAAATACTTGGTCTATCAAAAAAACTGGAATAAATTTAAACAGCTACAGCTTTTTCAGTTTAAGACCGATGGACTGATCTCAATAACGTTTTTTATCGCATTTTAAAAATGGCTGCCATTTTTTAAACTAAGATGGCGGATTAAATCAAATGTATTGTCCAAAAGGCGACAAACTACATTAAAAGTATTTTTGTGTTTGACAAATTGTTTTGGAAACTTCTGTAAGACTTTTGTTTTTCTCCATGGCTAACTGAGCAAAAGCATGCATACATAGCCGATCGCCGTAGCGCAGTTGGCAGCGTATCTGCCTGCCACACGAAAAATTCCGGTTCCAATCCCGGCTAGGTGCTTGGATATTTTATGTTTGTCCCAAAAAATTTTACACTTGGCTCTCACTTTGGCAAAACTTGGCATTGATCCTAGAAAAGTCCCAATCTAAAGAAAAGCATGCGTGCATGATAAAGGTTTGTACCTAGGAATGGAAGGAGCACGACGCAGTGAGCACTAGGCTTTAATTCACTGAAGCCAACAATAAATACCTACTGAATTTTGTTCTGACTCAATTTAAATCACTTCTCCCCAGATTTTAAGTAAAATAAAGTACAACTGGCAACGCCTTGTTCTTTAATTTTTTAATCTTTTACCAGAGTGCACAGGGAAAACTAAACATCAAAATTAGCTGAAATCTTGCAGGGGTGATCATTTTTAAATGCTTAACAAAAACATTTGAAGGATTTTTCAAAATTCTCAATTATTTTTTGTTCAAAATAAAAGCTCTGGTGCTGTCATCTATCCCAAAAGCCTAAAAATAATTGCGGTTTAAAACAAACCCGATTTACAAAAAAATAGAGAAATACTCACAATTTCCTTTAGATTACATTTTTCCTTTTTATATTTCCTTGTTTAGCAAAAATAAAAACTAAGTTTCCTTTTTTCTAAAAGCCTCCGGAAAAGAAAACCAATCAATCAATCATACCTCATTAAATTTTGGAGACACACGTGTTGGCAACAAACTTTAAATCGGGCCGCAGTGGGACAGAAGAGTATTTTTACGTTTTCTGAGAGAAAACCATTCGAGGTTATGTTTATCTTTCAAAAATGTGTTTTCAAAGACATTGTTCTAAAACAAATATGAGACCACTCCGCGTGTGCGGTCGCCCTCCGAAAAAGGCCTAGCGCTGCGCGGGCATTACCCCGAGTCTATCAAAGAACCAAAAGAACTTTAATAGCTCGCTGGGATTACTAGGAATTTGTTGTTAATTTTGTTTGTATTTTGAATCAATTATTTTTTTTTAATTTATATTATTGCGGCATAGTTATGTGCAAGTGTACCAGTGAAATCTTGGAGTGTAAAGGATAGATTTTAGAACCTCAGTTTCAAAAATACATGGATACTTGATTACAAAACAGGTCAGTAAAGTTCCATTTAAAGGTTGGAAAGACTCTTGCTAGTCGTTGACGCTCCTGTTTAAAATAGAATACGATTATTTCGTCTAGTGCCACTAGCCGATTTTTAAATCTGCATGCTTTTAAGTTAACCTGTTATCGGTATCAGCTAGCAGGAGTGTTTCCAATTCAATTATAAATGCACCTGTAAATGCAACCTTAAACATTACAAGTTACTTTATTACGTAGTTGGGTAGCGTTTTTTTAACAGGTAATTCTGCAATAAATGGTTTTCTTTTATTTTAGTATTTTATTTGGTTCTTTAGCGGCGTAGAACGCGAAAAGTCAAAATAAGTAACCTAACCCCAAATTTTTGACCCGGTGCTAAAAAATCACTGATCTCTCACTGTGGATAAACATAAATAAATTTTCCGCGTTGCCATGAAAAACGAATTCAATGACGTAAAAGTTTGCAAAAAAATCAGGTCGACATAGTTAAATTGATATCCCCTACACTGTTGCTAAAAAAAATTTCCCAGATTGTAACTACGACCTTAAGGTTTGACTCAAACTTACCTAACTTGACTTGTGACTGTCTTTTCAGCTGACAAATCAATCATTCATTCAAATTTAATTTTTAATTAAAAAAATTAAAAAAAAAATCAAATTAGGTACCTATAATTCTGTGGATGACAAACTAAATAAGAAGCGACAAGCGCAATGACCTTTTTATGAGATCTTACAAACAAAAAAAAATCATTGAAATCGCGCTACTAGAAGTAAAGATAAAAAATTCTAATGGCAGCCATATTTAATGGTTGCCATTTTGGTGATCTACAAGGACTCAGATATGACTCTGGATCTAAAAAGCTTTCTTTTGGCATCAACTGCTACACGGTGGTATACCACAATCAAAAAATGTACCCAACGTACTATGTGGGCCTTAGAGCTTAAAAATGTATGATTTTGGGTCAAATTATTTATCTTATTGGAAACATGGTTTCCTTTACTAGAACTAGAATTTTCGTGCTCTAAAGCGTTTAGCGACCGTTTATAAATTAAGTAACGCTTAGAAGGAGAGGAGGCCAGCGGTAGTGTTATAAAGACGTTACATAGAAATGAGGGGGTGTCTCGAATAAATGTAATAAATGTATTAAGTACATCCCTTGCCGGCTTGACCAAACTTGCTTCGCGTCGTTCGGTTAACAGCCGTCGCCTGCGATATAGTATCACTTTTCGTATGTTATTATACTCTTACCTACTCGCGTGCGGTAAAGTGCACTTTAATGCAATCGTATGGGTGCGGAAACTTGTACTTTATCGCACTCTGTGCCAGAAAGTGCCTTATGGCACTTTACAGCACACTATGCTGTAAGGTGATCACGTTTGTTTTAGGAAATTAAAATACATATATTAATATTTTTATTTTTGGGATTTTTTAAGGCTTATTCCAAATTTTGCAGACCAAATTCATGATGGCCACCAAAGATCGAGATACCAAAATAGTTAGGTTTCCCAAAACCAAATGTTTCCAAAGTTTATTTAGACTACGCTTATTTTTGTGTTTAATTTGATTTTAATTTATTTCTAGAAAAAAAGAAAATGCCCAATTTGGTCCCATTTAATTGAGAGAAAAAAAGGTGATTTATATTTCTGGTTAAATGAATGAATGAATACTTTATGAAAAACCATCACTAAAAATAATTACAATTAATATAAATGCTGATTAAATAAAAATGTAAAGAATATGAATAAAGTAGGAAGGGATTGCTACTAAGGCAGTACTTCTGTCAGCACGTAGCTTTTCCCACTTTCTTCAATATATACTTTTAGCGCAATATATTAAATAATAGGGACTTATCGGTACATAAAGTTGGCATAGCCTTACTCGGCACTATTTCTGACAGTTCTGTACGAAGGTTGAAAGGTTTCTGATATTTTTGTCATAAAAAATATGTCATCTAAACATGATCATATTGTGCCATTCCTAAAGTTGACAAATTAAAGTTAATGCCGTTCTTTATTAGGGACTTATCGGTACATAAAGTCGGCATAGCCTGACTTAAATAAAGACGGCGCTATTTCTGACAATTTTGCACGAAGTTTAAAAGGATTCTGACATTGCTGTTGTCTAAATATGTCATCTTTGTTATCAAAATAAAGTCGACTTTCATAATGTTTATGCCTGCCTTTAATAAAGGACGGCATTAACTTTAATTTGTCAACTTTAAGAATGGCACAATATAAGCAAAACGGTCGAAAATAAAAAAGTTCAAGTTTTTTGGTGTTTTGGAATAGTTAACAGGATTTAAGGCTTTCATAATTAATTGTTGTTATAAATGTCTTACGCATTTTTTTAAATTGACGTTTTTTGATGGCCAGTTTTTGGTGCAATACAGGTTATCAATTCTAAGTTAATCTTTTACATTTCCTTGGTATCTCAGGGATATTTTGTGTTACTTCTCGGGTTCTATATTGGTTTTTTATGATGCGTATAGTGCCGGGATACTTTTGTATATATATCGTTATAATTTATTTGCATATTACTGTTTTAAGCTAAGTACTGGGAAGTCTTGAAAAAGTTGATCTGTTGAAAACAATTTATTTTTTTGCAAAGTTATTCTTATAAATCTTTTTTGAAGTAGGTACTTTGACAGTAGGTTTTTTGACATTAAAATTTATTTGAAGCTAGTGTGCCAGCGTGCTCTTTAAAATTGAGTCGACTGTTCAATATCAAGCCCAAATACTTAAGGCTGTTAACTATCTTAATGTTTTCAGAGCAATGACAATCTTCTTGGTTATTATATTATTATTTAGTTTTATCACAATTTAAGCTAAGGATATTTAAGCCAGTTTTTTACCCACATAAGAGCACGTTTGCCTTTATTTTCTACCTCTTCCCAAGATGATCCTTTTATGAACAAGCCTTTATCATCAGCAAATGCTACCGAAAGGAAATCCTGGTCATGGTCCATAAATAATTCTTTTTAAAATTGTGCATTAAAAAAGAAATTCTACCAACTTAATTCGATTTAAAAGCGCAGTGTATAGCAACTATAGCAACTGTCACAAATGGTTTACGTGCCAAATTATTTTGAAAAATCGTACCGACACGACAGAATTTCCTAAAAGTTTCAGAATGACGGAGCGTTTTCGATAAATTTTTGCCGTGACAATAACACAAAAACTTTTGAAAAAAAGTTTTTGTGTTATTGTCGATACTTTTGCTTTGCCTTTGATTTACATTAGTTATGTAGCAGAATTCGAAAGAAGCATGGAACTAGTAAATTTAAATTTGTAAAATTTATTTGAGTAGGAAATGGTTTTGTTTACATAGAACCCGGATAATACGTTTAAAATTTGTAATAATTTAATATGGCTTGTTGTTAAAATTATCAATTTTTTGTTTGGTTTAAAAGTGTATAAATATAAAAAGGTACTAAACAATTATTTCCTAAAATCAGTTTTGAACCGGAGTAAAACAAGTTACCAAAACTATCATCAGTTAATTTTTGATGAGAGCAGATGTTTCGTCAAACTGGTCCGAAAATTTTTGGAATCGAATGTAGGTGAAATCATGTATACTAATGTATACCTAACACATGCGTAAAGTGTCTTTACCGCCCTTGCTGGTTTGACCGGGCTTCGAATGCGGTAAAGTATTATATCCGCACTTGTTAGAGAGACAACTATTAGGTACCGAACGCAATTGCAAATGACCGAATAACGCAAAAGCGTAACATTACGCGTCTGTTTCTCATAATCTATAAAACAGTCATATACCGGCACTGAATCATCTCTAGATCACAGATACGCATCATAGATTAAGGAACTATAGATCCGTCACTTCACCCTTCCGGCCAATAATTATTTGTTATTTTGTATTTATTTCTTAAAAATATGTTTTTTATTTTAACTTAACATAAGTAACAATTTTGTTTTGTGTCTAGTAAAAAAGCATATTTTTAAAAACTAAACACAAATTGCTTGCAAAGAAAGAACCCTACACAAATTACATTGAAAATGGCTATTGGCTAAATGTCATATTTTTTTATATGTTGTAGTACTCAATAAACAAAGCACAAAAATAAAAACCGAGATACGGAGCAGCTTTCTGAGATACGGAGCTTTAAAGTTAATGTGTTTTAGGGCTATATTTTTGGACATGTTCTAATTTTTTTTCACAACTTTGTCTTGTGCTCCCTATCTCGTTTTTTTTTTATTTTTGTGCTTTGTTGATCGAGTACTACAAAATATAAAAAAATTATGACATTTAGCGACAGCCATTTTCAATGTAATTTGTGCAGGGTCCTTAAAAAAAAAGCGAAAATTTAAGCGAGCGCCAACTAGTGGTTATATTACAAACTAACAAAAAATCGATAGTACGGTTATCGCGAATTTAACCGCGAGTCATCTAGTGGTCGTATTACAAATTAAAAAGGAGAAATCAATATAAAAGTATGGTTATTGGTCGCGTGCATATCTGCGCAGACTCGCCAAACTCCAAATAGTTCCGAACCGTTTAACACGTAACTGTCGTATCTATTGTAGCTCCTTAACCTATGGATACGCATCGCCCATTAAATATTTGCATTTTCCATAAATTCTCTTCTGCATAATCTTTAATAATAGTTTTCGCAACTAGTGGCTAAAATAATGCTTTTTTTACAAGCGTTGGTTTAAATAACGAGCGCAGCGAGGTATTTAAAAACGCAAGTATAAAAAGCACAGTTTATCCGCGAGTTGTTAACACAATTTTTTTAATACCTTTATCAAATAATCCAAGAAGAACAGGAAATACTTCTAAAAATCTCGAACGAAGAGCTCTTCTTGCACCACACCATCTTTACACTATAAATCAAGGTGGCTGGTAAATGAAATTACAATGGTTTCCACAGCGATGTGCCTTTTTACTCGGTGACGTTCATTGTTGCGACATTTTAATCTTTGACAGTTTAATATTTTGACGATGATTTTTTCGTAAATACAACTAGTGGCTAAAATAGTGCTTTTTTTACAAGGGTTGGTTTAAATAATGAGCACAGCGAGGTATTTAAAAACGCGGATAAAAAAAGCACAGTTTAGCCGCGAGTTGTTAACAATATTTTTTTCAATACCTTTATCAAAAAATCCAAGAAAAACAGGAAAATACTTTTAAAATCCTCGAACTAAGAGCACTTCTTGCAACACATCATCTTTACACTATAAATCAAGACGGCTGGTAAATGAAATAACAATGTTTTCCACAGCGATGTGCTTTTTTACCGGGTGACGTTCATTGTTGCGGCATTTTAATCTTTGACAGTTTAATATTTTGACTATGTTTTTAAATGAATTGATGAGAGCACTTCTCGCAACACACCATCAACTATAAATTAATGAAATAACAATGGTTTCCATAGCGATGTGCCTGTTTACTCGGTGACGTTCATTGTTGCGACATTTTTTTCTTTGACAGTTTGATATTTTGACGATGTTTTTAAATGATTTTTTCGTAAATACTTGGCGGAAATGTCTTAATTTTTAGACAAAAAAAATTAGATTTTTTCAATATCACTATTTTCCGCTATTTCTCCTTAATTCTGGGTAAAAAACGAACAGATATCTTTTTTGCACCCGTGATAAAAAAAAGGTAATTAAAAAAGTCGTGCTTTAGTTATCTGCAGACCATTTCTAAAATCATGTTTTTAATAAAGGTATAAAAAAAATAATTTTAGTTTATGACTCATTACGCTAATTAGATGGAAAGGAAGGTAACAAATGGTGACTTTAGTCAGTCAACTGGGATTTTATCGCTGCGATAAATCGAGTTAAAAAGTTGGGCAGGAGTATTCAGCGACCGTGTAAATTTCGTCTTGCCCTACCGCTTTTGTATTTTTAGCTAAATATGTCGTGTGCTGTAGTTCTTCCGGTGTTATATGTATACCTTGACTTTTTTATATAGTTTTACCATTCTTTTAGTTTTTCTATCTGTTATGACTTTGTTGACTTGACCTTTTTTTTATTTCTCTATGAATTGCACGTCGGCTAACCTGGGGGGACGATCATAAGGAGCCCAAATATTTTTAATACTAAATTTTGCAGCTATTTTTTAAGCTTTTATTTAACTTGCAATGTACTTAAGAATCTATGTAAGTTATATGACCACCTTATACTGACAAACTAGTGAAGATGTTACAAAGCTGCTGAGTCTGCAATCCTATGGAATATTTCTTCGAATCTTTATATTTTATTAACATGTGTTTTACCATTTTTAGGTTACTTTTAGTTTTAGTCTAGAATTAGATTTGATAGAAATCACTCGTATAATTTTGAACAAGAAAATTATAATTTTTTAAAAACGGTTTTACGGAGACTCGTCTTTTAAGTGGCGCAGTCGGTAGGATTCCCAATCGCGATAAATGAACATTATTGACGGTTCGTCTTAACGATTTATTGGGATTCTACGAACAAATAAATAACAAAAAGGTGCCGGGTAGTTCGCGAATTCGAATTGTTTGGATCAAGAGGAAGTTCCAGTTGAGTGAACTGAGTAGCTCAACCAGAAGATTTACCGAAGGATTATTGAACGTACATCAATACCGGAAGTATTTGCATCAGTGCCCTTTGAATGAATATCAGAGGACAAATGCTTGGACAGATCTTGATAGTTTCACTGTAAGTAATACTTTTAATGTCATTTAGAGGTTCCGTTTTCGAAAATTCTGATATTTCAAATTCTGATTCTGACTCAATAAAAGACGAAGAAAAAACTTGTGTAAGTCAAAGTTCAGACCCGAAAATTGATATATTTTTATCGGAATTGATAGGAAAAGTTAACTTAGGGCTAGATTTAGGACCAAATTCTAATATCTCTACAAATCTGCAAGCAAATTTAACAAAAATGGCTACACCACAACTAAAATCTGAGTATTTAAACATGATCCCCGAATTTCATGGGGAACCAGAACTATTAGCCAGATTTATAGAAATATGTGAAAAATTAATCACCAAATTTTACAACACCGCTGATACTAGCGATTTTCAAAATGAATATTTGATGTCGAGTATTTTGGGTAAAATTAAAGGTGACGCGGCAATAAATATTGCCTCAAACACCATTTCTAGTTTTGTGGATTTAAAAGAAGCTCTTCTTAATACGTATGGGGATAAACGCGATATTTTTACGCTTGTTATCGAAACTACAGAAATGAAACAAGGAAATGAATCGCCGTTCAATTTTTACAACAGATTACAACACCAGTTAAATCACCAAACTTCTTATCTTTCCACTCACGGCTCGGCTGATGAAAGAAAAATCATGGGTGTGTTTTGTAGAGGGTTATTTTTAAGAGTTTTATTCCGCGGTTTAAAAGAGCCTATTGGGTCCTTAATGCGAACTAAAAATCCAATAGATATGAATGATGCGCTTAAAATGCTTACAAACGATTTTCAAATCGAAAGTGCCCAAAAATTTCAAAATTCGAAACCATTACATAATAACACCAATCACACTTTAAACAGACCACGACCCAACCAACCTTTACAGTTAACAAATTATCCTCATAACCAGCTTGCTTCCACTTCGAATTACAGACAACCACAATTAATATACAAACTCGAACAAAATAAAAATTATTTTGCAAGAAATCAAAACCAAACAAACGTATTTAGGCCTAATCAAATACCCATGTCAAAATTATCGAAACCAACGCCCATGAGCGGCATATCAAACCAAACCTTTAGACCCCAAAAAAACAAGAACTTTCCTTATCGACCAATGCAAAATTACGCTCGAAATAATCAATCAAAACCCCGGTCAAATTTCGTAATTGAAGAAATAAATAATATCGATGACCTATCGGCGGACGACCCTACAATCGAATATCCGGAGGAAGAAAATCAGTATCTTTACACGGATTACACCGAATATTCTCAAAACGATCACGAGTTAAACGAGTTTTTTCAAGAACCAGCCTCGGAACCCCCGAATACGAATTAATGAACCTCACTAATAGCGAAAATAAACTACCTTATATTATTTTTCCAGAAAATAATCTAAAAATTCTGATAGATACGGGTAGTACTAGATCTTTTGTAAAACCAGAAATCGCACAAAAATATTTCCAAAAATCGATAAAAAATGACCCATTTCAAATCTCAACTGCTCACGGTTCCTCCATAGAACATTTTAGCACGCTTATTCCCTGTTCAAAAATATTTAATGTGGATACAAAACAATTAAAATTTTATATTTTTTATTTTCACAACAATTTTGACTGTTTGTTGGGGATAGACAATCTATCCTAATTAAAAGCAAATATTGACCTTGAGAAAAACAACTTAAGTACTCCCAATTCTTAAATAAAATTAAAATTTCATAATTCGTCAAAAAATACCAATATTTTATTCTTGCAACCAAGGTAAGAACAAGTAATTAAAATGAACATAAAAAATATCGAAAATGGTGACGTAATAATCCCATACACAAAAATTTCAAATTTAGAAATCCCGCAATGCCTTACGACGGTAAAAAACTATGAGGCCATTTGCACGATCTTAAACCCAACCGAAAAAAATTTAAAAGTTGAACTTTTTGACTCTTTAGAAGTCATCGATTTTAACGAGTATGAACTTCAAGAAAAACCTACACCAAACCTTAATAACGTTAACGTAAATAAATTTAAATTTGAGGTTTCGAAAATTAGAACCGAGCACATGAACAGTGAAGAATGTAAATTGACAATCGAATTATTAAAAGAGTATTCGGATATTTTTCATATCGACGGAAATCAGTTAACTTTTACCAGCCAAATAAAACATTCAATAAAAACATCGGACGAAGTGCCAATTGACACTAAATCGTATAGGTACCCCGAAATTCACAGAAGTGAGGTTAAAAGGCAGGTCCAAGAAATTCTCGAACAAAATATTATAAGACCCAGCTATTCTCCCTGATCGTCCCCAATCTGGGTGGTACCCAAAAAGTTGGACGCTTCCGGGAAACGTAAGTGGAGGATAATTATCGATTTTCGTAAATTAAATCTTAAATCAATAGGCGACAAATATCCAATTCCAAATATATTAAATCTTCTTGATAAGCTTGGGCGCTGTCAATATTTCTCTACTCTTGACCTCGCATCAGGTTTTCACCAAATTGAGTTGGCAGAGGAAGACATTCCTAAAATGGGCATTACGAGTTTTTAAGAATGCCTTTTGGCCTAAAAAATGCGCCTGCCACCTTTCAAAGGGTGATGGATCACATCCTTAGAGGTATCCAAACGAACGCTGTCTGGTTTACTTAGACGACATAATAGTGTTTAGCACAAGTTTGCAAGAACACATAAATCGTTTAAGAGAAGTATTTGATCGATTACGGCAAGCAAATTTTAAAGTGCAATTAGATAAGTCGAAATTTCTCAGAAACGAAGTGGCCTACTTAGGATACATTATTACACCTCACGGCGTGAAACCCAACCCTGAAAAAATTAAAGCGATATCTTGTTACCCGATACCTACTACACAAAAACAGATAAAACAATTCTTGGCGAATCGAAGAAACTGAAAAACGCATAAAAGCGCATTATTACTGGCCGAATCAATCTAGAACAATCCAAAATTATATAAACGAGTGTGAAGTCTGTCAACTTACGAAATACCATCGAAAGCCAATACGCGTAGAATACAACGTTACGCCCACCTTGATCAAACCTTTTCAGATTTTGCACGCAGATACTATCAGTTTGGAAAACAGCAAGTTTTTAACCATTGTCGATCCTTTCTCAAAATACGCGCAGGCCTATAAAATCGATAAAATTATTAATTTATTTCTCTCACCATTGCATCCCAGAACAAATAATTTTTGATAATGGCGGCGAATTTAAGAACTCCGTTATACGTGAACTTCTTGAACTACACAAAACAAAAATTCATTTTATTTGTTCCCAGCACCCAGACTCCAATGGGATAGTGGAACGGTTTCATTCGACATTAATAGAACATATTAGACTTTTTAATAATCAAGAACAGTTTAAAAATGACCCTGTAGAAAATAAAGTAACCTATAGTATTTTAGCTTATAACAATACAATTCATTCGGTCACAAATTTAAAACCGTACGAGATAATTACTGGCCATTTTGGCAACGAATCACCGTTTAATCTGGACATAAATAAACAACTTATTAATAACTATATTGAAAACCACCGCGAGAAAATAAAAATACTTTACGAAAAAATCAATCAAGATATACAAAATAAAAAACAAGGAGTCATTGACAAGGCAAACGAATCGCGCGAAAAATTACCAGAAATCCCCGAAAACGTGTATGTTAAAAATAAACAAAAACAGCAAAAGACAAAAAATAAATACAAAAAAGAAAAAATATCTAGTTTGGATCCTAATCTAAAAACAGCCAGAATACAAACTACACATCCCAACACATCAGACAAAATACACATTTCTAATATAAAAAGGCCCAAAAAGAAAATTAAAATTAAACCTATTTCAGATTCCTCGCCACCCACGCAGGAGGGTCAGGAATAACGAACATTACGCAAAACCTAGGAGTTCTGCCAATCAATCTAGGCCATGCCAGACTCCAAAGGACAGAACACACATTTGTACATTACTATGACTTAGGACCCCTACTAAAAGAATACGAAAACATAAAATCGCAGCACCTATTACTGAGACGGACTTATGCGAATCTCACCGTGTTAGAAAGAGAAACATATAATTTTAACAAAATAGCCCATTTCTATAACCAATCAATTTTCGAAAAACTCGAAAAGATAAATATTCACCAATCATAACGAATTAAACGAGGCCTTATTGATAGTTTAGGTTCGGTTATTAAGGGAGTAACAGGAAATCTAGACTCAAACGACGGGAATAAAATTTACAGCATAATAGATCACATGCAGCGTAATGAGAAGAGCATTCAAAATCAAAAAATATAATTAACCAATTTAACAAAACTGTCCAAAATATTCAGCATAGTGAACTTATGTTAAGGTCAAAAATTTTGAAAATGCATTCTATAATTAAAAACGGTGCTACCTCAGATGATGCAATTTTTATCAAAACATTGTACAATGAAGTAATCTTGCTTTATAGTAGCGTGTTAGGCATTTTCCGAGAAGTAGAAAACTCACTGACCTTTTGTAAATTAAATGTGATGCATCCGAGTATTATAAGCTCGAAAAATTTAATTTTAGAATTAAAAAGAATATCCGAATTTTATAAAAATCAATTTCCTTTCGAAATTAAAACAGAGGATATTTTCTATATTGAGTCTATGATAGATATCAATTGTCATATAGATAATAATAAAATTATGTACTTCCTATCAATTCCAATCGATACCGAAGAACAATTTGACTTTTTTCACTTAATATCAATTCCCTCAAAAATCAGGTCGGATTTTGTAACAGTTTTACCAAATAATCAATACCTCTTAAAATCGCGAATAAATTATCAAATTATACCTCTAAACGGCAAATGTATTACCCAAGGTAAATCATTTCACTGTCCTAGCTATTTACTAAGCAACAGCCAAGCACTCTGCGAAAGAATTATTATTATGCAGGAAACCGCCGACACCTGCCCACTGACCAAACTGAAAATTGAAGAAAATCATATGGAAATCATTCCGGAACGAAATAAATAATTGGCAGTTTTTCCTTTTGCGGAAAATCTTCAAATTACTCGCCAAAAGCAAACTGAAGTCAAGGAGCTAAGAGGCATTTTTCTGATCACCGGAAACACATGCAAACTGTTATTTAAAGGAAAACAACTGCATTTTCAAGAAAAAAACAATTGGCAGTCCCTTAATAATCAATTCACCCATATTGGAAATCAGTCATCAAGAATTACCTAAATTCAGTATTGATTTGAAAAAATTGGAATTTGATAAACCAATCATCAACCCTTTGGTTCCCTTATATAAAGAAAATACACTATCTGACTTGTACGTGCCTAGTGGTTGGACAATCTGTCTTTATGTCATATTGGTTACAGCCTTTACGTACTTTTGCTACTACAAAAAACGAGGAAAAAATAAGCAAACTTCGACTTTGGAATCTTCCGAAAGGGAACATGTTAGAGTTATCCTCCCAGGGGAGGCTTCCTTCTAAGGGTGGAGGAGTTATATGACCACCTTATACTGACAAACTAGTGAAGATGTTACAAAGCTGCTGAGTCTCCAATCCTATGGAATATTTCTTCGAATCTTTATATTTTATTAACATGTGTTTTACCATTTTTAAGTTACTTTTAGTTTTAGTCTAGAATTAGATTTGATAGAAATCACTTGTATAATTTTGAACAAGAAAATTATATTTTTTTAAAAACGGTTTTACGGAGACTCGTCTTTTAAGTTGTATATATGTACTCGACATCCGATCGCCTTTAAATTTGGCATGCTTATATAGTTGCGGTGACAACACAAGAATATGGTGTGATGAAATTGACAGCTCCCCCCTACTCGAAGGAGGTGGAGGGGGGTACAGTTGAAGTACGCCCGATTTCTTTGAAATTTGGTGATAACGAATTTTTAATCAGATTTTAAAAATTCAATATGGCGGATTCTAGATTGTTGGTCATCTTTTTCTAACCTATTTTAACTAACTTATACATATCCTATTGCCTTCAAATTTGGCATGGATTTATAGTTCCGGTGAAAATACAATATTATGTCATTAGTAGGCACCGTTCCCCCTACGAGGGAGTTGAGAAGGGAAAATACCTAAGTTTGTCCTATTTCAACTTAAATTGAAATACGGGGGCTTTTTGGGATAAGAAATACAAATTTTTGATCAGTTTTTGAAAAGTCAATATGACAGATTCAATATGGACGATTTTCGGTCTTGTGTTTCTAGTCAATTTTAACTGAGTTATCCACATCCGATTGTGGTCAAATTTGGTATGAGTTTATAGTTTCAGTCAAAATACAATAATATGGTATTTACAGGTACCCACCTCCCTCTAACGAGGGAACTGGAGGGGAAAGGATTTAGTTTGTTCGATTTCAATCAAAATTGGCATATAGAGTTTTTTAAGGAGGGGAATTATGAATTTTTGATCAGATTTGAAAATTTCAATATGGCAGATTCAAAATGGACGATTTACGCTATAAATCTAAAAATTAAAAACGTGTGTAACTGTGAAGGTTTTCGAGAAAACGCGACAGCCCTAGCTTAACCGTTAAGTTATGGGCCACCCCATAACTTCAATTCTGCTAAAGCTAGAAAGTTTAAACAAACACCGCATTTTGTAGCTTAGCTTGTTCGAGGAGATCAAATATTAAAAGTTTTTAGAATATTTCTAGTGTTGAGTTGGGAAAAAATATATTACATAGAATATTTGGCCTATATGTTTTACACATTAAAATAAAATAAAATTTTCAGTAAACGGCAACAGCTACAAAATGTTTTAATACATCAGATGAGAGCCTAAGCTGTGTAAATCAGAAAAATATGCCACATGGGACTTTTGGGCTATTTTATCTAAAAAAGCACGTTTTATTATTAAAAAAAAATCTGGGAATATTTTGAAAATTTTTAAAATGTAATTCCCTCGAACAAGAACAAAAACGGCTACAGCTACAAAACTAATTTAACCGTAGAAAAAAAGCTATAAAAAGGCTACAAAATGTAGCATTTAAAATATTTGGTTAACATCGGTTACCCGACGGATGTATGAATTTTATTGTACTTAGCGCTGCCTTTTAGTGCGTCTTTTATCCATCTAATCTAGATGTTCATCGGTCATCATGACTTTTTTTTCCTTTGTTGACCTTTACACAGACATATTGCGCTTTTGACATCTGTCCAGATCATCTTGTTTGGTAGATTTATTATTAGACACTTAAAGTAAATATTTCAACGCATCCGTATCGGTATACGTAACGCGTTCGAAACAAAGTCAAAATACGATACATTTTTTACTTGTTTTTGCAATGTTTCGAACGATGCCGGCTTTTTTAAAGGGTGCGTACGTTCGTGGGTCCCTAAGGATACGTACATCCTTCCATACGCAACGAGATTCTGTCATCACACCCGTCAAAGAATCAGGCATCGTTCGAAACATGGCATGAGCAGGTCAAAAATGTACACCGATACGGATGCGTTGAAATATTTACTTTAAGTGTCTATTGTCTTTAAGTTTTTCGTTTAGTTCTACTCTTAGTTCAGTTGCTACCATAGTATCTCGAAGTTAGTGAACTCTGGGTATAAGTTTTTTCTTCGTATACAGGGTGTTTTAAATTCGATGCTCACCATAGGGATCTCCTAAATGGTAGGAGATACGAAAAGGTTTAAATTAGGACAAAGTTGCGCAATTTGATGCTTTGCTCAAAACTAAAGAAGTTTACAAATTCCGGATAGTTCCGGAGATAGGCGGAAAAACCAAAACCTTCATTTTTAGTTTTTTCTTTTCTACGCCCTTACTCTTAAAGCTGTCAAAAAATGCTTAAAACTTTCTACAGGCACTTTTCTAAGTAGAGACGTCCATTTTTGAGACTTGGACACATCCTTTTGTTCTCCTGCCGCTTGGTTTTGGTATTTTGGGTTTTGGGTTCATTGACCATCATCAGCCTAAATTTAATTTTTCCTTTTAACTTACTCAAGATATTTTATTATAATAAAATAACGTTACCTAATATTTTAAAAATACTTTTTTTTCTATGTTTTTTAATCTTTGAATTTGGGCTGATGATGGTCAATTAACTCAATACGTTAGGTACTTGTCAAAATGAGGTTGTAAAATATCTGTCATACTTTATGAACCAAACGGCAGGAGAAAAAAAAGCATGTGGCCATAAGAAAAAATTAACTTTGCAGTGCTCCTGTAACACTGAAATGTCAACTCTTGAAAACGGACCTCTTATTAGGTAGACAGATTTAAGAATAAAGGCGCAGAAAAATAAAAACTACAAATAGAAATTTCGGTTATTTTCGCCTATCTCCGGAACTTCCCGGCATTTCAAAACTTTTCTTTTTTTTGGGCAAAGCGTCAAATTGCGCAACTTTGCCCTAATTTAAACCGTTTCGTATCTCCTACTAATTAGGAGATCCCGATGGTGAGCATCGAATTTGGATCACCCTGTATATCATTATTTTTATCAGCAAAACGAAATATGATTTAAACTGTGTAGGTAATTTTTAAAATGAAAACATTTTTTATTTTTCTGGGTATCAAACATGCTCCAGGATGCATCTACAGTTAAAAGATCAAAACAACACAAAATTAAAAATATACTTCATGCGTGATGCTTTGACCAAAAGCAAACCAGATACATAAATAACGCTAGCCAACAAAATATAAAAATTTCCTCTTTTTTCCACAAGCTGAAGTTGCCGGACTTGGTAGTACAATTAGTTTTTACAATTATTGCAAATTCGATTTCAGATTTTATTATTAGGCACGGATTTAAAGTGACAAAGCACTAACGGTGGGATTTACTAAAACGATTTAGTCTATTTTAGAACGGTCCTAGGTTTAAGTAAAATTTTTGGACATAGTTTGGTTTGGTTTATAAAAATAATTTTAATAAATTTGTTTATTAAACAATTATCTTAACACAGTCTTTTGTTGGATATAAGAAGAAAGTTTCAATTTAGAAGAAAAGAAAATTAAAAAATTTAAATAGTTAACACTCTGTAGAACAAATTAAAATTGGGGTTATATGTCACTCTAAATAGAACTTACCCTTAATAATTAATTTTCACAATTAATACTTGATGTCACACAACGATTTAGATGGGTAATAATAAAATAAGTAGTAGATTAATTTTGTATTTATCTAAAATGTGTTTTTATTTATGAAATGTATTAAAAAACTTAAATGCAAGTTTTTTTACATTTCTGTCACTGCCTAAATGTCAGTTTAAAATATTAGCTCTGCGTTCTATCACAAACAGCGAGTTCGGATCTTTTATCTCTGCTTGCACCTTGGCTTGTACCAACCTCTACTGAAGAAAGCTACTGCTTTAAAATGAGTAGGCTTTGAGTAAGGAAAGCTTTTTTGACTGAGCTTTTAGATAACTTCAATGTTTTACTTTTAGTTTGTAAATAAATTAATATAGTTGTTTTGGGTTTTTTGGTTTGGTATATTCCTCGCGCATAATCAGTGACCTTCACTTATGTTTGTTTTGCCTCGTAGTGCCCTCATAAATATATTTTTTGTGGTGAAAACGGGTTCAAAATATGACGTTTTTATAGACAAAATAGTAGGTGTTTTATTGAGTAATGAACAACTTGAGATATTAAATAAGGTAAATTAATCCTTGTAAAAATGGTTACTTAAGGAAATTATAAACGAATTTATTACCAAATGCCACAAAACAATCCTTTCTGGGAGTTCTAAATTTAAACCACCCCCCTGAGGTGGTCTAAAAAATTGTCAACTTTATAACCTCAAAAACAAATAATGAAGCTATTACGTGCCAAATTTTTGGCGTATTCACCATTTGCCATTTCCAAACCTGTCAAAAAAAATTAGTTTTAGGGCATTTTCTTCTAAAATATGGTGTATTTTGAGAAAAAGCATTTTCTCAGTGGTATTTTGCAATAACAATAGAAAATAATCAATAACTTTGTGTCCTTTCTGTATGGGTAACTGTTTTTTGAAAATTGGTTTTAAAATTTAGTACCCTGCACAGGTATAAATATTTAGACCTGAGGGGGGTACTATTTTAGATCTTAGTAAATCCCACTGTAAAATTTTGCAAAATTATATTCAAATACGTGCATAAATTAGTGGCTTACCGTGGGGGGGGGAAGAGGAGTTTAAAAAAAACGTTTTAGGAATAAAAAAAATTTCAAAGTAGGTACGTTAAAGGCCTTAAATATATTGGAACATTTAAAAAGAGTAGCCACACGATAATGAAATAAGTTTATGTTAAATTCAAAAGATTTCCATGCATATTGTAGTTAGGAAAGCGAATATACTGGACCATAAAAACCAGGGGTGATGAAGAAATTCTGAAGACATAATTGACTTCACCGTGGACCACAAAATTCCGCAATTTTTGGATTGGTTTTAACTTTTGACATCAGAGCTCGATTTTTAAAGATATTGGTTTTTAGAAAGATAAAAAATGATACTTTTTCGATTCATTTAAAAACTTAAAATTTCTCAAAAATCCTATATGGCGGACAGTTTTAAAAAATGTGTAATTTTTACCCCCCTGAAAAAAAATTATGCGTGACAATAAACAAACTCTAACGGTGGGATTTACTAAAAAGGTTTAGTCTATTCTAGAGTCCTAAGTTTAAGTGAAATTTTTGGTTTTAAGCATTTTTAACTAACCCTCCTTCAGTTTAGGACAGTTTGATTTGTAAGAAGAATTTTAATAAATTTGCTTATTGAATAGTCACCTTAACACAATCTTTTGTTGGATTTAAGACGAAATTTTTAATTTAGAAGAAAAGAAAATTGAAAAATTTAAAGCCACGCGGGGTTTAAATAGGAAACACTCTGTAGAATAAATTAACATTGGGCTATATGTCACTCTAATTAAAACTTACCCTTGGTATTTAATTTTTCCAAATAATATTTGATATCACACAACGATTTAGGTCAGTAATAATAAAATAAGGTGTAGATTAATTTTGTATTTATTTAAAAGGTGTTTTTATTTATGAAATGTATTAAAAAACCTAAATGCAAGTTTTTTTACATTTCTGTCTGTGTCGAAATGTCAGTTCAAAAATATTAGCGCTGTGTTCAATCACAAAAAGCGAGTTCGGATCTTTTACCTACTGCTTGCACCTTGACCTGCACCAACCTTTACTGATGAAAGCTACGGCTTTAAAATGAGTGGGCTTTGAGTAAGGAAAGTTTTTTGACTGAGCTTTTAGATAACCTCAATGTTTTACTTTCAGTTTGTAAATAAATTAATATAGGTGTTTTGGGTTTTTTGCTTGGTATATTGTTCGTGCATAATCAGTGACCTTGACTTATGTTTGTTTTGCCTCGTAGTGCCCTCATAAATATATTTTTTGTGCTGAAAACGGGTTCAAAATATAGCGTTTTCCTGGACAAAATAGGACGTGTTTTATTGGGTAATGAAAAACTTGGGATATTAAATAAGGTAAATTAATCCTTGTAAAAACGGTTAGTAAGGGAAATTATAAACGAACTTGTTAGCAAATGCCACAAAACAATCCTTTCTGGGGGCTATAAATTTAAACCACCCCCCTAAAGTGGTCTAAAAAATCCTCAAACTTATAACCTCAAACAAAAATAATGAAGTTATTATGTGCCAAATTTTTGGCGTATTCACCATTTGGCATTTTGAAACCTGTCAAAAAAAATTAGTTTTAGGGCATTTTCTTCTAAAATAAGGTCAATTTTGAGAAAAAAAGCATTTTTTTCAGTGGTATTTTGCAATACCAATACAAAATAATCAATAACTTTGTGTCTTTTCTGTATGGGTAAGTGTTTTTTAAAATTGGTTTTAAAATTTAGGAACACCCCACAGGTGTAAATATTTAGAGCTGGGGGGGGACCATTTTAGATCATAGTAAATCTCACTGTAAAGCTTTCACCACAAACGATCATTGTTTATGTGTATACTGACGTCTCATTTAATTAAATCGGTTGAGAAATGAAAAAGTTATAAGCTTTTAGATTATGAGTGTTTGGGCTTAACATTGGAAAAAATCACAAAATTACATATTTTTTCAATTTGCTATAACATTTGGCCTGATTACTTAATTCAAAAAAAAATATTGTTTAAAGAGAAAATACATTAGAGTTGCGTCCGTTTGTTCAAAATTTGACTTTAGGATGGTGGATAGTTTTAAAAAAGTTAGGTTTTACACGCATTATTTATTTTAAAAGAAAGACACTGGACAAAATATAAATTAGTATTTCCAAATTTCCATTTTTTTTTCGCATATCGAGGTATCACAATCAAATCGGATAAGAAATAAAAAGGTAATGGGTATTTAGGTTCTTATGCTCGTATCCACTAACGCCAACATTCCCCGATTAGGCTTTAATCATGATTATATACAAATTGGTGTTGAGAATGTGGTATTTTTTATTAAAACTTTGTTTGCTAAGACTCAATCCAAACTCCGATTAGTGTTAATTATGATTAAAGCCTAATCGGAGAATTTTCACTTTGGTGGATATAGACATTAGTGTTTTTCTTAATTAGATAATTAGATCAAAAGATATGCCAAACGGAAAATTTATGTAATTTTGTGATTTTTTTCAATGCGAAGCCAAAACACTCGTAGTCAGAAAACTTATAATTTTTTTATTTCCTAACTAATTTAATTAAATGATACTTCAATATTCACAGAAACAATGAGCGTTTGTGGTGAAAGCTTTAGGGGGGGGGGTGAAAAATACACATTTTTTAAAACTGTCCACGATCTTGAATTCCATAAAGCCAATATACTAAAAAATCAAGTAATCAAGTCAAAAGTCTTAGCTAATCCAAAAAGTGCGGAATTTTGTGGCCCACCTTATATATGGGAATCAGACTTTTTTATGCATGAGACAAAAATTTTGTTAACCAATGTAATTCACCATTGACCAAACAATTCCACCTCACCCTGAAATGTGAAAGATAAAAAAAGGAAACCGATGACAGATTTTATTTATCCGCAAGCGACGAATTGTTTCTCGCTTCGGGAAAAATGGGAGTTTTTTTCTTTTATTTTGGCTTTGTATTCGTACCGGTATTAAGTTTAAACGATTTGGACAAGGGGCCGATGAACCGTTTTTTATAAATTATAGATCAAAATACTTCCTTCTGTTTTCTTTCCCAAAGTACAAAAATATCTTAACAGGATCCACAACAGTGGCGGTCTCAGCCATTTGAAAAGGGGGGGGGCGGTTTCGATACGAAAAAAAAATAGAATTAAACATACCTTTTATGAGGAACATATCAATATATGCAAACACAACTTAGTAGGGGGGGAGGTACTCAGATTTGAAGTCGTTTATTTCATACATTTTTTATTTTAAGAAATGTTTAAGAAAAATTTTGAGAAAATTACATTAAAACTGTAATTTTTGAGTCGAAATAAACTAATATCGTAAATATCAACGGTATTATAGCGCCGCTGGTGAAAATTTTTAAGAAAATTGCTCTAAAAAATGCGTTTTTTGATTTAAAATTAAACTAAAATTGTAAATATATCAATGGATTCAAAGCGCAGCAGGCGAACATTTTCAAGAAAATGACACTACAAATGCCATTTTTAACACAAAATTAAACTAATACCGTTAATATCAAACGTGTTTTGATTTTCTAAATGTTTTCATAAAAAATTTAAAGCCAGGGTAGGAGGGGGGGTTAACTACCCCTCTATCCTCCTGAAATCTGCGCTTGAGTAACTACGTAAAATTTTTTCAGTCATAAAAAACGTAGATAACAAACAAACCACAAACAAAACCTAATAGCTAATACTTTTTTTTTGAGGTCTAACAAGCTTTTTGTTGAAACATTACCTTTTATATCGCATATCTCATATCTCAAACACATTTTTAATTCTCAAAGTAAGAGTATACTATAAATATAGGTAAATAAAGACCAAACCTAGAAATGTGCCTTTTATGAGTTCTTTTATCATTATTTCGCTTGATAAGTTGGCCATGGTTGGCCATAACTGGTCGTCGGTCATCACTGATTTAGCTGTGTGAAGCTAATAGGCACTACACTATAATTTTTCTAATGTTTTATACAATTTTGCACAAGTTAAAAATACAAAAATCATTTCTAACCACAAAACTTTACTTGTTTTTCTTAGTTTTCATCTTAAAAACTACCGGCCTAAGCGGCTTAAGTTAATAATCAACAAGAAGGGACTGTACATAAATTACGCAACACGGCTAGGCGTCGACGAAAGTGATAGATACCAAAATTGAAAAGAAAAGTACGTACGATACACGATCGGAAAGTGTCTTTACAGGTCTTCGCAGGTTTACAGGACTCGCCTGCGGCTCGCCCTGTAAATTTCCTACGTCGACCTGTAAAGACCAATTTTCCGGTCTAGTGACGTAAATACCTATTAAGTACTTATGTTTTCAATCTTCTGAGGCATGAGAAGCTTCTTTCTGACGAGGCATTACTTACTGGCAAACATCCAAGAATGTTTTAATCAATGGAAAAATATTGCCACACTTGTTCATTGCCTCGAAAACGTTATCAGGTATGTTTTGATTTAAGTTTTTGCCTACTTCTGACCAATATTGTTTCCAAATACTGACTTCTCCCAATAAAAGTTCAAGAATTTGTGTTTGGGATTAATAAAACAGTTTATAGTATTTAGAAACGACTTTAGTTAATTTTGCCTTGATTTTGGCTTCATGTTAAACTTGGTATGAATATGTTCAAGTCAAAAATACTTTTTTATGTCCGAAGTTCGTTATGAGTTTGTATATTCTTGGTCTGACGTATTGAAGGTCAAACTGTCCCAAAATATTATGGAGGGATTCTAGAATGTATTTAAAGAAATTTTCTGCAATTTCTCGTTTTTTTCTGCTTCAGGGTTATTACCACCAGCATCTTTGTTGTTGTTGTCTACTTTTTTCTGGAGCAAAGGAGGGGGCGATGACCCCCCCCGCCCACCTGAGTCCGCCACTGCCACAATGACTGCATTTGACCAAATTTAATAATTTTTAAGGTAATAATCAAAAAGTGTTAAGTTTTTAAAACAATTTCTAAGCAAGGTTCGGTAAATGGTTTATATCTTAGTTTTTAACGAGATATTGATAGTCAAAAGTAACTATGGAGTTCAAAAAATAATTATAAAATGTATGCAATTTTGCTAATATGCGCTTAAATCGATTTTTTAAATTTTTGATATAAATATTTGAGAAACTTCTTCTATTTTACCTTTACTCGACCCAATAAAAAAAAGATGTAACCGGGGCCCTTTTTAACCATCTTATTTTGTGTGTCTGACCCCAGAGTTGTAGGACCCATTCACTAAAAACTGCAAATTTTCAAGGGAAACGGAATCCCTCTTTAAAATCTAATATTTTAAATTTTTTCACAAAAAATTACTAGTTATGTAATAATATAAATAAAAAAAAGTTTAAACGATTACATATACGAAAACATTAAAATATAAAAAAATAATTTAAACTGATGCATTTTTTTTAATAGAGTTTTAATTCAATAATTTGACATAAAATCGTGGGGCGCTCTATACTAGAAATTATGGCGAAGTTGTTACTTAGCTTTTGTTGAAAATATTTTAATTTAAAAACAGTAACTTTGAGAGCTGACTTACAAAATACTCCTTATAAACATATTTCAGCTAAAAAAATTTGCAGCGACCCACCAGTTTATGTTATATTATTTTGTTTGAGGCAAAAACCCCCTCCCCACTTACGTAGTTTCTTCCTCCAAAAATGAAAAATATTTAATGAAACTTAAATCCAGAAACTGGATGCGGGAGTTTTTTTTTTAGTTAAATATCTCATTTTTCCCGTTTCTCTAAAGTTTAAAAATTATTTGTAGGTCGATTTTTAAAGTTTTTATTGGCATAATACAATACAATACAACACATTATCTTTTATTTCCATAAGATAATAAAAGATAAAAATACAATTTTACTTAAAAGTTGTAAAACTTCAAGAAATATAAAAAGTAAATACCAAACTGAGAGAGTTCAAAACAAACAAAACGTTTACAAACAAAACATGAATTACTCCAAAAAATTCCTCCAAGGTAGAAAATCATTTTTCTGATAAAAACTTTTTTAGATCGCATCTGAATTTATTGGCGGTTTTAATTTTTTGTGGTAGGTGACTGAATATTTTTATTCCAAGTGAATCTGGAGATTTTGTGCCTACATTAAGCCGGTTAAAAGATACTCGAAAATTATTTTTTTGGAATTGAGTATTACAGCCATGTGTGTTAACATTTCGATTTTTGATAGTTTTTGCTAGAAGGCATAAATACAAAGTTCCAATATTAAAGTTGAAACGAGGGTTAAGATGTTATATTTTTGAAATAGCAAGAACGTGGTTTGTTTTAATGAGATCCATTAAAATAATGGCGAAAAAGATTGGCTCTGGATAAAAAAATACTCTTAAACCAGTTTTTATTTTAAAATGTTCATATATCTTTGAGAAACGCGTATTGGTATGTAAGTTACGTTTTTTGAAAGCTTGCAGTTTTAAGATTTCAAAAACATATGACTAAACAGTATTTTGCAATAAAGAAAAAGAAGAAAAAAATATGTTTTATGTCCGCAGCAATTCTCTATATGGCACTGGCGCACCCAGGAATTGACTTTGGGGGAGGGGGGGGGGGTTTAAGGATAAATGATTTAAAAAAAACCTTAATTTGATGTAAAAATGTGACCATAACCAGGCTCCTCGGGGGGGGGGGGTAACCCCCACCCCTTTTGGTGCGCCAGTGTTTATAGGTGTGAGCAAACCGCCTTTTTAACGAAACATTGTATTGTGGGTGAACAAGTGTATGTAGCTCAAAAATGATAGGTTTTTACTTTTTATGTATTATTCATTGGTTTTTTCTAGTAAAAATTGTATTAAGTTAATTGTCGGAAAACCAATAATATAGCAAAATAAATTATTGTGTGCTTCATGTTGTGCGTAACTTAAAAAATGTCCCTATTTGTCCAGTCTGTAACACTAATTGTCCGCTGTGTCTAATGCATTTTGGCGGAATACGGACTGCGTTTTACAGAACACGAGCAATCATGAATATTACATTATTATAATGTATCATCACTGCTTAATTACGTTTTTCTTACTGTCGATTTTAATAATCGATTTTATTTAACTTCACAGAGCCTCGCTACCTGTCTATTTTTTTAGCACACTTTCCGAGAACCGATTTTAATGAAAGGATACCGTCCTTTTTAAATGAAAATTTGTATTCGGTAGAACTGCCTGATTCTTTTATATATTAAAGTACTCGTCCTAAGAAGATTTTTGTTTTATTGCGCCAACTCTCTACCCCTCTCAGAAGTACCCGAAAAGTGATGTGAAAGTCATGGATTTCGCACTTTTTAGCAATTTTTTAATTATTTTACTGACCTTATTTGCAAACCGATCAAAATCTAATTTTATTTTTTGAATTTGCCATAACTGCCTTTTTAAAAATAAGATTTTAAACGTCAAAATTGCACTGCCATCTTGGATCCGCTATATTAAACTTTTTTATTTCTTATCTGATTTAAACGAAACTTTCTCTAAATTTTGAAACGTTTCCAAGATATCTAATTGTGACAGAAAACTGGCAGATGTCAGTCTCCATCTTGCGTCGGTCATATTGAACTTCGTTATTTTTTGTCCGATTTAAACAAAACTTTTGTTGCACATAAAGCGTTTTCAACAATATCCAATTTTGATCCAAAAATTTCCACTTAAAAAGGGCGTATCCTTTGGCACAGTCATGTAAGTCCGATGTCAATACGATATTATGAAAACATTTGGGGGTTAGGGGCTGGTGTGGGGGTTTTAAGGGGGTAAATTCAGAACTTTGTAATGAAAACAGATACAAAACATGTGGTTTTCAGATTTATGATTTGTTCTGGTGACAACACAATGTCATAACTTTGAAACGAAAGCAGATACACACATGTAGTTGTTATATTTATGATCTGATCCATTAACAATACACTATTAAAAAAATTAAATGTCGTGAGCGTTATCCACCCAAGTCACGCTCTGTAACACCGCGGTGTGTATCACTAGGGTGGCTCTGGAAGGAATGACCGAATATTTGTCGGCTACTCGTGGGAAGGACAATGAAAAGCCAGGATAAAGAAATGTTAGCAGAGATAAAAATAAGTTTCGGAAAAGCAAGGCAAAAGTGTCGTGAAGAACTATCTCAAATGGCATCCCAGCAACGTGAAGTTCAGTTATGATTGAGGAAGTGGATTGTACTAAATTGACAGGAAAGAAACCTTCTAATAATGAGGCACTGGTAGAAATGGAAAGGTTGCTAAAGCAATAATTATACAACTCGCAGTTTGTTTGTTTTTGATTAAATAAAAGTAAAAAATAAAATAATGTATTTTTTTAAGCTAAACGATTTTATTAAAAAATTGCACTAAAAAGTTACTACATTCTAGATTTAACAGCAGCAATGGTACATTATATATTTTAAGGTTCAATATAAAAACGTGGCGCGTGTACATCTTTATTTAATAATCACGCCACGATATATCGAACTTAAAATTGAGGGGTATCTTTAATAATCGCGTCATGATTTTATATCGAACTTAAAAATATATAATGTGCCATTAAGGCTGTTGTTAAATATAGACTGTAGTAAACAGATATGTTCCAAATTATTTTTTACATCTTAGTGCACTTTTTTCCGAATAAAAAAAGACATTGATTGTTCTTACAAAAAATACTGTTCTGATCTTGAAAACAACATTACTCCACAACCCACGAATTTTTGGAGGTTGATTCAATCTAGACGTAGTTGTAATTATTTACCCAGCAATATGATTGACTCTACAGGTTCTCATCTATCGGACACCAAAAAAATAGCTGATGCCTTTGCAACATTCTTTCAGAGCTCACAACATCTAACACGTCACCACTTAATCCTTCCCAAAACAGCCACTTAAATGACACTGTTAATATAAATTTCATCACAGAGGATGAGGTCCTGCGAGCCTTAAAAACCATCAAACCCAAAGCTATTGTTGGTCCTGATAAAATTCCTGCTTTTTTATTGAGTGGCTCTGCTTATGTTTTTGTTAAACCTCTCACAATCCTATTCAATATCTCTCTCAAAAATTGAAGAATTTCCTCAATTGTAGAAAACATCTAAAATCATACCTGCACATAAAAAAATTAGAAAAGCGTTATTGAAAACTACAGACCGATTACCATAATTAACAACTTTTCTAAATGTTTTGAACGTGTCCTTCATTCTGCTCTATATTTCCCTATGAAAAATCCTATAGATACACGCCAACACGGCTTTATCAAAGGCAGATCTACAACTTCTAACCTTATGACAATTACTGAATTTCTTTCCTCTGCTATTGATTGTAACTCACAGGTCGACATCATTTATAAGGACTTTTCAAAAGCCTTTGACCGACTCGACCATAATATACTCATTAACAACTTCTATCATCTTGATGGCTTTTCTTTGCGCTTATCTAATTTTTTTTCCTCATATACTAGTAGAACGTCCGCAGCACGTAGAATGTTTTAGTTGCACGTCGGCAAATATTATAGCAGCATCCGGTGTCCCACAAGGTTCCATTTTGGGCCCGCATTTCTTTCATTTAACTTATAATTTACCTGTAACTAGATCAAACCAGTTCAAAGATCTTAGAGTAACCTTTAATAACACTCTGTCATTCGTTCAGCATATAGCCGATATCGTGAAAAGGAGCTATAAAATGCTCGGCTTCGTTATCAGAAACAAAACTTCACCAATATTCACAGTTTAAAAATTATATACTTCTCCTTTGTACGATAAGTTTTAGAATACGCCTCTTAAGTCTGGTCACCTTACTACCAAAATCACATTCAAGAATAAGAAAATATTTAACGTAAATTCCTTAAATACGTTTAAATGCGATGGAGTGTACCCAGAAAATTGTTTTCCTCACGAAAGGTTGCTAGAGAGATTCTCTTTAACTTCATTGTTTAACAGACGTGAGTCAGCTGACTTGCAGTTTTTATATAAACTAATAAATGGCCTAATTGATTCACCAGAATTATTACAAGAGCCCGATTTTCAACTTCCATGTTTATCAGCGCGAAATCCACAATATTTTTACCTAATAAGACCAAAAACTAATATTGGAAAGTTCTGTCCATTACGGAGAGCATGCAACACATATAACACAGTTCAAGATCGATGTGATATATTTAACTGCATCCTAGCAGATATTAAAAAAGTGCGCTTGACTTAGATGAATCAAATATTTTATTTTTTTTTCTTTTTTTTTCTTTCTAACCTATATATAGTGTATTTTATTAATAATTTTTTACCTATAATTTTTTCCTACATTTTTGTTATTCCCACTCAATAATTGGATGTATTTCTGTGGAGTGGTGTAACTAAATAAATAAATAACAAACTACATATATATGTACGTTTAGTGGAATTGCCTACACACGCGAAGATAATTTTAAATGCAGTTTATTAATCAACATGGCGAGAATGAGGGACAGAAAAAAAAAGAAAAAAACTTTTATTGAATAAGCGAAAGCTACGAAGTAAATGGGTCTTTTCTGTTTCTTTCCCCTTTTCACCAATATTTTGTAAGCATCGTTTTTTAAATTTTTATTTATACAGTCTTTGGATTTAGTTTTCCACAAACATAAGTAAGATTTAAAATCTGCTATCAGCTGCCACGGTTTATGCAAAATAAAACAACTCTAAACAGAAACAGGAACCGCACTATCGCCGAGTTTTGCTTACACACGGAGAGATGTGTCCGTGTAACTTGTACGCGCGTACAACTCTTTAAGCGGCGACTGAGTACATCTTCGACAGATATTTTAGGCAGACGTTGCCTACACACTGAGAGACATGTACGCGTAGATTTGTACGCGCGTACATATCTCAAGAAATGTTCGCATATATGTAGGCTCCTTAACTTCTGAACCGTTTATCCGATTATATTGAAATTTAGTGTCTAGTTGTAGATTAATTACTGGTTTATGTCAGTTCCATCAAAAAGAAAATCACTTTAGGGGTGGAGCCAATGAAGAACTAGTACATTGTTTATTCGAGGTGCTAATGTTCACAATTAAATAAAATCAAAGATTTGATGTCTTTTCTCAATACTAATTTCCTTTTCCGTAATACATTTTTTTTTTATTTATCCAAGGTCCGTACATCGAAGTTGCCTTTTCTATGGATGTTACATATTTTTGCAAGAAATATAAAAATTTTTATTAAACTTTTAAAATATATTAAGGCGTTTTTTCAAAATATTGGTGTATTGTGTAACAGTTTATTCTTGAACCAGTCTTCAAATAGTGGTAGTGGTATAAACCCATTTTTTGTTCCAGCATGAATTATTGTGATACGATTTCCTTTATTTGATAGAGCTTTAGTTGTGCAGTGACCAGACGAATCTACCCAACCTATATCTGGAACTTCATGGGTGTCAAACCAAGTTTCATCGAGATTTAAAATACATTTTCTCAGTGTCTCACGGCAACATTGTATTCGTGTATCCTCTTTTCTAAATCATTGAATTAATGTTTATAAAGTAGGAATCATTTGTTCCCTATACATTTGATATATTTTTCTACAAATGATATCCACATCACCCATGTCCAATTTCTTAGAAGTATTAGAATCCTTCCTTTTTCTTCTCCTACCTTATTTACTACACGCTATACTGTTTTTCGTGTTAAAGCTGCCGCTTCCTTCACTGCACCAAATTTTTGATAACCCACGTTCAAGAAGAGTGGTATAAACGTCAAATATTACTTTTTTGTATCAAGTGACAAAATATCTCTTGTAACATTATTATTCCCTGTATCTTCACGTGATGTACTTGGTTGTTCCCCCACGGACAAAGCATTTTTCATACAATCACAATTAGCAACAAATAACTTATTTTGTAACCAAACACCAACTGCTAACTGATTTTTCAAACTACAAATCGGCTTGGTATCTTAAGCCTGTCCTAATTATTTTAAGAAAATTAAATTGTAACGTAATCAAAGCTTAAAATTATTACGTTTCGTAATTAGTCTTAAAGTTCATAAATTTTAATTCGGCCAAAAACGTGTACTTATTAAGATATAATTAACACATTTTTAAATTCGCACCTGTAATCCTCAGAAATGGTAGCATGTTTACAGCTTTTTTTTATTTACTTGCACACCCCGAACAATAAGTGATTATTAGGGTAAGGGATTAGCATTTATAATGTGTCTCTTGGATCTATGGTCGTATTATAAATATACCAAATTTTATTAGAATTAATATTAATACCTAGACCTATGATACTTATTGTCCTATCCCTTCCACACAAATTTAGACTTAAATATCTTGGAGAGTATAAGAATATAATTATTGTTGAAAAGCTGTTTTTTTAAGGATTCAGAAAATGAGTTAATATACAGGATGTCCAATTAAAAAAATAAGATTGTGCTATGTTTTATTTTTGCGACGTCCTGCATTAAAGGGTATACATTTTTTGAAACCTCTTTTTTTACCTAAGATGATCCTATATAAGTGTTGTCGTTGGCCTAGGTGTGTTTAGGTATATATAAGGGGGCTTTAAAATTTTGGACTGTTTTGATTTCATAATAACTTTTTTGTTTCTTAATCGATTTTTATAAAAGGTAGCTGTTTGGAAAGGTAATTAAACAAATTTTATAATTTTTTGACAAAAAGCGCCATATGTCAAATATTCAAGAAACACTCTGTAATTTATTTTTCTAAGAGTAAGAGAGCACATGCTATTTCACGTTTAACAAAGTCCCACTCATAAAATTCGGTTTACTTATCCAAAAGTTACGTTTTCTCAAAGTTCCTCTAAATACAGAACCTATTCTAAACACCAAAGAATGTTTTTTTTTAACTTTTACATTTTTTATCCGATTTTTATAAAGTAAGCACTTTTGCAACAATAATTTTTCAGTATTTACGATTTTTATATAAAAAATGTCAAATGTCAAAAATCCAAGATGGCGGAAATAGTATAAAACAAGATTTTCAAAAACAGATCTGCAACTTTTTTATGAGCAGCCTGTTAACTTTTTTAATAAAAATTAGAAAGAATTTATAGCAAAGCAAATTTGGTTCATTTATGCAAAAGTTACGTTGACTGAAATTTACTCAAAACACAGAACCAAAAAGTGCTTTTTGAAATAACTTTTTAATTTTTTATGCAGTAACCTTTTTGCAAAGACAATTGTTCCAAATTTACGATTTTTTTTACCAAACATGTCAAATGTCAAAAGTCCAAGATGGCGGACATAGTCTTCATGTGTCAAAGCCATGTTAAATGCGAAAAGTATAGACGTCCTGTAACGTTTGGACATTATGATTAGTTTTTTTTCATGTAAATATCAAAGTAAGCAGGTACTTTGTTTTTGTTACCAAGGCCTGCTTACTTTCTGCTTTTATTATAAACTTGTGAATATTACGAAATCGCGCAAAAATATTTAAAAAAAAAACATATTTTTTTTATGAAAAGGTCATAAAAATATGTCTTCATCTTTTGTGGGTTTCAAAAACCACCAAGCAACAATAAATAAATCTTTTTTTCATAATACCTCATAAAACGTCAAATGGAAAAAGCTTTCTTATTTTCAAAAATATTGCATATCTGGTTTTTAAAACCTTACTTTAGACAATATCCGCCATCTTGAACTTTTGACATGTTTGGTAAAAGAAATCGTAAATTTGGAACAATTGTCTTTGCAAAAAGGCCTACTCTATAAAAATCCGATAAAAAATTAAAAAGTTATTTCATAAAATATTTTTTGGTATTAAGAACAGGTTCTGTATTCGGAGGAAATATGAGTCAACGTTACTTTTACATGAATGTACCAAATTTTATGAGTGATAATTCGTTAAACGTCGAATGGTGAAGGATTTCTAATTTTTATTAAAAAATTTAACAGGGTGCTTACAAAAAAGTTGCAGATCTGTTTTCGAAAATCTTGTTTTATACTATTTCCGCCATCTTGGACTGTTGAGATTTGACATTTTTTATATAAAAATGAATTAAATTTTGAACAATTGTTGTTGCAAAGAAGCTTACTCTATAAAAATCCGATAAAAAATTAGAACGTTATTTAAAGAAACATTTTTTGTATTCAGAATAGGTTCCGTATTTAGAGGAAATTTCAACACACGCAACTTTTGTATAAGTAAACCGAATTTTATGAGTGGGACCTCCTTAAGCGTGAAATAGCGTCGGTTTTCTTATCCTTATAAAAAAAGAATGTATTTAAAAAAAGCTGCAGCTCTTTTTAAAAAAAATGTGATCCGCCATCTTCAATTTTTGACATATGACGACAAAAAAGTTATTGAAAAATCAAAACAGTCCAAAATGTTAAAGCCCACCCTATATTTCGTGTAGGATTCATTCCCAATCCTCCGAAAATGTAAATATCATCATTCATTATAAAAAAAGGTGTTCAATTGAATTTGATGAAGTGTAGTAACGCATGTAGGAGGAGTATTTAGGAAGATAAAGTGCGACAAAATAAGTGCGAAAACGGCCCATGAAGCGGCCTAATTCCAATGCCCGTGGGCCTTCCTCGATATTATCACTAACTAATCCCATCAATAGCCCCTTGACTCCTCTATACTCTGTTTGTATACCATTTAATCCTTTGTAGCTTTGATATCGGGTTCTCTCTATACGAAGGATCAAAATTCAATAGGATTTAGGTAAACACGTGACCATAATATAATGCCTTACGTTTGTGTAGCATGCATGTCCATTAATGTGAATTGATAATTGATTTGTAATAAACTTCTGATACGTGCTTTGCTTTGCAAGTAAATTTATCATTATTTGCATCCTAAATTAACAAATAAAATAATAAACAAAAAATAGTAGTTTTCACAGCTAGTGGCTAAAATAGTGTTTTTTACAAGCGGTGGTTTGGTCCCGGCCATTTGAAAAGGGGGGGGGGTGGTTTCGATACAAAAAAAAAACTAGACTAAAAGCATAGCTTTTATGAGGAAGACATTAATATATGCAAACAAAACTTAGTAACTACGCGGATTTTGCCGCAAATTTTAAGTTGTTTATTTCATAAATTTTTATTTTGAAAATTTTTGAGAATATTACATTAAAAATGCAACTTTGTAGTAAAATTAAACTAAAATCGTAAAGATCAACGGTATCATAGCGCCGCAGGCAAAATTTTTTAAGAAATTGACACTACAAATGCCATTTTTAACCCAAAATTAAACGAATACCGTAAATATCAAAGGTGTTATTGCTCAGAAATTTAGTCCCTACTTTTGATTTTGTAAATATTTTCATAAAAAATTTAAATCCAGGGTGAGGAGTAATTACTCCCCTACCCCCTGAAATCCGCGCTTGAGTAACTGCGTATAATTTTTTCAGTTATAAAAAACATAAATAATAACAAACAAATCACAACCGAAACCTTCTGGGAAATATTTTTTTTAGGTCTAAAAAGCTTTTTAAGTTAAAAAATTACCTTTTATATTGCAATATCTCTAATATAAGATGCCTATCTCCAAAAACAAAAAAAGTTCGTTTCCGTTTTTTTTTTGGGCAAATCGGTCAATAACTCGCTCAATTACAATTTCAGTATGTTTGTTGATATGCAGCAACGCTAAGCCCCAGAGATCAATTTCCGTCATAGTGTTTTTAAGTACTTATGTTTCCAATATTCTGAGGCAAGAGAAGCTTCTTTCTGACAAAGCATTGCTTACTGGCAAACATCCAATAATATTTTTATCAACGGAAAAATATCGTCACACTTGTTCACTGCCTTGAAAATGTCATCATACATGTTTTGATTTAAGCTTTTGCCTACTTCTGACCAATAAAGTTCAAAAATTTGTGCTGTTTCATTCAAACAGATTATAGTATTTGGAAATGACATTAGTTAATTTTGCCTTGATTTTGGCTTCACGTTGTATAAAACTTGGTATGAATATGTTCAGTTCAAAAATACTTAGAGTATCGTTAATGAACCTTGATTTTATGTCCAAAATGATTTTCTTAAAACTTGTTTATTCTGTATTTCCAAATATCGTGGTTTTTGCGATAAGTACGTCATGCATTTATTGTGTCTGTCCCAAAATATTGTGGAGAGATTCTGCAATTTCTCGTTTTTTTCTCCAAAAACTTCAGGGTTACCACGAGCATCTTTGTTGTCTACTTTTTCTGGAACAAAGGAGGGGCGATCTCCTCCCCCCCCACCCCACCCTTACCCTGGGATCGCCCCTGTATATAGCAGGACATATTTACAGTGACGCGCCGAGAGGAGGGGGGTTTTGGGTAAAATAACAGCAGAAGTAAAATATATAGGGAGTATAGTACCAAAATACCAATAATAATCAGAATCCTTCTAATATCTTTTCTGGCTTCCTTTCAGATCAGAATCTCATTCCTGATGTTCACGGTAACCGTTTCTAAAATAAATGATTTTATAAGAGAAGTATTTAAATATTTTTGTTTACGTAAAGACAGCTATATTACTTTTGTGACAAAATCAAAATTAACGAAAGTTAAAAGCTTTTAACACAAGTTATGGCCAACTTGACTGAAGGAGAGCCAAAACGCAACAACGGTAATTTAAAAACCTCTAATAGCGTATGGGCATATGTCGATAATTTCTATCCAGTGGGATTTTGAATGAAGGAGGTTTCTGACAATGTGTGATTGATAGCTCTTTAATCAGACAATCAAGTATTACCGGGTGTTTTTTTTTGTATCCGTGTAGAGGAATCTTTCAAGATGGCGGCCATAAATCTTTAAAAATACAACTTTCGCAACCGGGGCATGATTATACCCGATGTCATATAATTCGGGAAAGAGGATTCCAAAAAAATAATTTTAAAGGTCATCCGACCTTAAATGACCATGAAAATCGCAAAAAACAAGATTTTTTCCATTTTATTTTTGAATAATCTTAATAATTTGACGTTTTGTCAGACTAACTTCAAATGTACCTCAAAGCATTAGGCATAAATGCCAAATTTGCTCTTTTGAGTTTTATGCAGTTTGAAGCTTTATGATCTTGAAAAATACCCCAGTAAAATTAACATATTGCAAAAATAATATACTAAATGGCGCTATTAATCAACTAGTAAAGCGAAAAGGAACAAATTTGGTAGAAAAGATAAAAAGGTAGTAACATTGTTAAAAAAAATTCGTTCAGCTATAATGCGTTTCAATATGGCAGCCGATATATCAAAATGACGACATGCAACCACATTTTATTTTATCCAAGTTCGTAAAAAAATAAAAATGACAAGGTGACCATTAATTATTGTTGACTTATCGCTGCTTACTATAAAAAAAGTTTAGTTGATTTATATGACCATAATTGACCTCAAAAATGCCATCTACAAGTGAAAAACCAGGATTTTGTAGTGTTTTTTTCCAATTAACCACTACGCAAAATCTTTAAGTGCCGGAGACAAAATTAAGATCCTAGCCATAACATAAAATTATTATTTTTTTTTGATCTGGCGTCCAAGGTGTTTATGCTATACCCCGGTAAAAATGACCTATATGCCTGTCGTTTTTATTAAGTTTCGGACCTGTGAATTTTATGTGCAACTCACTTGTCTAGCCCACAAAGTCATTTAAATTACCTATAAGAGAGTTAGCAGAAGTTAGATATACACTACCATATACTGCATCAGGTATTTTATATGCTATTTTCTAAAATGGCGGTCAAAAAAGCATAAAAAATTATAATTATGCCAGTAGGGCATGACTATACTTGTTTATTAACAATCATAGTAAAATTCAAGGATAAGGTTACAGGCATTTAGTAACATATTCATATGCCACTGGCTGTTTTGTTCGCATCCGTGTAGAAAGTTCCTAAATTTAATAAAATGACAGGCATACAGCTCATTTTTATCGGGGTATAGCATAAACATCTTGCACGCCAGATCAAAAAAAAATGGTAGGGAGGTTTAAAATGAAGTTTTTAGTTATGGCTAAGATGTTAATTTCATTTCCAGCACTTAAATTGACAAAATTACTATAAAAAGCTGGTTTTTCAATTGTTTGTGGTATTTTCAAGGTCAATCAAGGTTATGCGTCAACTAAACTTTTTTTCATAATAAGCGGCAATAAGTCAACAGTAATTGACGGCCACCTTGTCATTTTTGCTTTTTTATGAAATTGGATAAAATAAAATGTGGTTATAGGTCGCCATTTTGTCATAGTTGAACCAAATTTTTTTTAACATTATTGTTGGACCATCTTATCTTTCTTACCAAATTTGGTCCTCTTTCTTTTAATAGTTGATGAACAGCGCCCCTTAGTATGTTATTTTTACAATATGTTAATTTTACTGGGGTATTCTTCACGGTCATGAAGCTTCAAACTGCATCAAACTGCATAGTCTGCAAAATCTTTATTTTTTGCAATTTTCAAGGTCATTTAAGCTCGGATGACCTTGAAAGTAAATTTTTTGGAATCCTCGTCGTGGAGTTATATGGAATCGAGTATAATCATGCATCTGTTGCAAAATTTGTATTTTTCTTAGATTTTTGGCCGCCATCTTAAAAGATGATGATAATGATGACTCCTTCTACACGGATGCGAACACAACACCCGGTAACACTTAATTATGTATCTAAATAGCTATCAATCCTATATAGTCACAAAACTCATCGGAATTGAATTCATTTTAAAAACGACTTTAACCGATACCTCCGGCGTACGTACAAGAAGGGGCTTAGGGGCTGAAGCCTTCCCCAACTACTAAAAATGGAATCGGAAAGGTTTAGTTTATCCCAAACATCAAGAAAAAATTAGAAATTTAAGATTATTCTATTACTCCACCCACCACCCCTCCCCGTCCAGGAACAATTTTGCGTACGCCACTGCGATACTGTCCAAGAAAACGTCAGTGTTTGTAATATACCAAACGATTTCAATCTAGACCCGACCCTAAAAACACAACAAAAAAAAAGTTGGATGGTATGGCTGTCTCTCTAAAGCTGGCTTCCCACGGCCCGTGATATTGCGGGGCGGACCGCGTTGCGCCAGCTTGAGCAAATCCGGGTTGTCCCGAATACCTTGAAGGCGGCACTCTATCTTGAATACGCATCCACGCATCTTCTTAGTCATTACTATTTTTATGGCTTTCACTCCTTGTGGTCCATAGAGCTTGTTCATTCTCATATAAACTGAGAGACCCAAAAATAACTTTGTTTGTCCACTCCATATTTACGTGGCTTCGAGAGTACTAAACATGTTGCAACAATCAAACCAACTGACGTACCCATGGCATTTCGGGCCCCTTCGGGCACGCTCACATCGCGTCGGGTCGAGCGTTTGAAGTTACAGACTCGCGGCGGATCCGTCGCGCAATAACGGATCCTGCTGGGCTACCTCGGCGGCATTCCGCCCACAGCTTCGTGGCGCGACCTGGCGCGGCCTGACCTGCAATAACACGGACAGTGGGAACCCACATTGATAAAAAGGTTTGCTTGAGACAAATAAATTGATATCTTTGAGACCTATCACTTTGTCACAAATGTGACAATTTCATCTTAATCTTACCCTCTTACTCACAAAAAAATCCAACCAATTTTCATTAACCTACCATAAGTTTAAAGTTGATTCATTTGTTTCCAATAATGCAAATTAACAACAAAACAAACACAAAAAGTTTTTCATGTTGAGTTTATAAAACATTAGCTCAAAGCCATCTCTGTCTTATGAAAAACCTTCGATTTTTAACATAAAACTTTTCGTTGCTGATACACACTTATAAAGCTTTTGTTTAAAAGTGCTCAAAATATTCCTTACAAACTCACATGCGAATTTGATCAAATGTGTGTAGCTTCACATCAAAGCAGCAATTTGCTGCAACAAGTCTCCTATAGCCAGCTTCCAGCAGGCTCAAATATTTGGTAGCTTTGACGTGAAGTGACCATGGTTCAACACAAGCGGTGCTTGTTTACCAACGCGAAATGCGAATTCTTCATTGTATGTGGTAAAGTGCGGTAGCAAAAAAAGTGTCCAGTCTTTCGAAAGTGTATAAAACAAAATTGTTGGTGTTGACAACGTGTTTAAGGTGAATTGGTGTTCATTTAATGGAATTTATTATAAAGTAGGTTGTATCATTATCACATGTTATCATGATTTGTTTTATAGTGACATTCCGGTGTTGGTATTGTAAATTCTAGTAAAATTTAATGTTCTTTATGAAAAAGTAACAGTATTACGATCATAAAGTCCAAATCTTTTCTGCTAAGTAGTCAATACGATATTAAGGGCCGGTTTCTCAATAGCGGGTTACCGGAGAGTTAATTTTAACCCGCTTTTTAAAGATTTTTACCTGGTTTAAGACTTTAATTTTTTGGGTCTATGCAGGGTATTTTAAATTCAAGAATTAATACATACATACATAAATAAAGATTTATATTATACGTAAGGGTATAAGTAAAATTGGTCTATCACGATGTACTTCATCTACGATTTATGTTAACAATCTAGAATTAGGGTTCTTTCTTTCCAAATAACATTGGTAGTTTCTAAATACCTATAATAGTGATTGGTAAATTCAAAAAGTAGTTTAGTTTGATTAATCTTTTTTAATTTTGACGGTATATATTAAAAATGTATGCTTATGGTTAAGTTATGTCAAATAGCAATAAAATAATAGGTACAGGTACTATCGCTCATATGTGGACCCCCCATCTGTATCAATCATGCCGAACAATTTTTCAAATTGGTTAACCAATTTTTATTTTTATTTTTTGTATAGGATATTTCAAAAATTTTCTAAATAACACAACAAAAATTTTATTTGAAATATACTATGTAATTACTTTATTTTTACCAAAATTTGAGACGTTATATCTAGAAAACTAATGGACAAAATTTCTTGTATTTTTTTTGTATTATTAAAAAAAATTTCAAAGAATTTAAAACTTTTTCAAAATTTTTGTATGAAAGATTTGATGTTAAAAATAAATGCTCCAAACCTATGCCTGTAATTGTAGTTTTTGGACTTACTCAGTGAATTTTAGATTTAAGAATTGATGTGAGTCAACTATTTTTGATATCTTATAAAGATTTATAAGTAAGGGTATTCTTTTAATAAATTGTTTATTTACGATGTCTAATATTTGTTAAGTTTAAAGTTTAGATTTAAGGTTATTTTAAATAACAATGAGTTTTAATGCTTCGTCTTTTCTTGATTTTTTTGTTTGGAATTGTATTTTGTAGCCTTAATGCATTATTTTAGCAATAAATCATTTCAGTAAAAATGTCTTACATGTTTGTCTTATTAACCGATAACTGTGCCATTTTTTAAGATAATTATATTGAGGAAATTTCACTGTTTAATAACAGTTTTATCGGTGAGTCTCGTAGTGGTCCCGTTTTTTTTATTTCAATGGCGGAAACTGTACTTTTTTTCATAAAAAATAAATACTGTAAACTCAAAGTCCATAATTAAACGTTACTGTCTGCAGAATATAAAACGAAAAATTTTGGCAATTGAAAAAACCTAACACGTGCGGGATTTCACCCGAAATGAGACTTTGTCCTTTTCATTCCCTTCATAAAATATTTTTTTTTCAAAGATTTTTTATTTTTCATCTGAATACCATTTCTCCTAAATCTGATGTGTGTTAATTTAATCACATGCATATTGTGAGTATAGGTACGTTTTAGTAGGTTTTTGTTGTCTTATTGGTTAACAGTGAAATTTTCATTCCACCCTTGATGGGTTATATATGTTATATATGAAAAACTAAAATTTTATAAAAAACCATAACTTTATGACAAAGTGATAACCGATTTGACGGAAAGTTAAATTTTTGATTTACTCAATCATTATTGAGTGATAATTTTACTCAATATTTCGTGGACTCGTTTTAACAAAAAAATTCCTTAAAATAAGGGCACAAAAAATTTCACTCAATTTTTTGGCGTTTAAACTGAATTTGTGTGGACAGCATTGACTAAAAGTTTAAACTTGTCAGTGTCATAAAATTTTCACACAATCCTGAGTTACCTTATACTATTTTGAGTACCTTTCACTCAATTTTCGGTGAGATATTTTTTCACTCATAGGCGAGCTCAAGGCTTGTAGTGAATCAAAATTTCCATTTCTCACTGTGTATGATCACTTTAAGTCAATATTACGATGGCTTGGAGTCAAAGCTATGATGAGTTTGAGTCAAAGCTATGATAAACAAAAATTGATCTAACATTGAGCTATGACTCAAATTTATGATCACTTTGAGTCAAATTGATCCGAACTTTGGCCCAAAGTTAGATCACTTTGTGTCAAAGTTATCATCACTTTGACTCAAAGTTAGATGAAGTTATCGTAACTTTAAGACAAAATTCCCATAGCTTTGAGGCAAAGATATCATCATTTTAAGGTGAAGTTATCATCACTTTGGAAATTCCAAATAAATGATAAGTTTGTGTAGAACTGATATTTGTTCTGCCGTATTCAACTATGCCATTAGTTTAAGACGAAGTAATCGGCTTTGGGACAAAGTGATTCGTTTTTCAGTGGCAGCATAAGGTAAATGCGTCCAAAAATGAAAAAAAAATCCAAATTCATTATGTGTTTTTACTTATTAAATCACATTCAGTAAAATGTTTGCGTAGTCTTTATTATCCATTTTGATTTCATTACGTCCGTTTGATTCTCTTTGCATACTCGAATTAATGATCCACAAGCAAACAGCGATTTGTGCACAAAAGCGCCGATTGACGATCTAAAGCTCTCATTCGTCAGAGCGATCAATAATTTCTTGAAGCGGAACACAACTAGCTGTCTTGGATCAATAAAATTTATTTTTTATATACCTTCAACAAAAACATGATTTTAGTAACTCTCTGCCGATAACTAAAGCATGGCTTTTTTGGTTACCGATGCAAGAAAACTTTTTTTTATCACGGGTGAATTTCTAGTCCAGTTTTCTACCCAAAATTAAAGAGAAATAGCGGAAAAGAGTAATATTAAAAAATCTAATTATTCTTGCCTAAAAATCAGGCCATTTTCGCCAGTTTTCATCTGTCAAAGATTAAAATGTCGCAACAATGAACGCCACCGAGTAAAAAGACACATCACTATAGAAACCATTGCTATTTTATTTACCAGCCACCTTGATTTATAATGTAAAGATGGTGTGTTGCGGGAAGTGCTCTTCGTTCGAGATTTTGAAAAGTATTTTCCTGTTTTTCTTGGATTTTTTGATAAAGGTAAAAAAAATAGTGTCAACAACTCGTGGCTAAACTGCGCGATTTTTTACTAACCAACGTTTGTAAAAAAAGCACTATTTTAGCTACTAGTTGTGAAAACTACTATTTTTTTTACCTTTAAAAATTAATTAGACGAATCAAAATATTAGTTTATTATTTTTGATACTATAACAGTTTCCTGTCCTGATCTATGCTGCTCTCTTTTTAAAAATATACGTCCTTGTAGCGTTATGTTCTGGTTTTTAAAATTAATTTTATTAAACGTAGTAGTTAAAAAGTAATGGAGAGAGAGATGTTATTTTAAAGTATTTTGGAAAATTAAATAAATTGTGGGTAGCCGTTTCCCATTCTTCCATTTATTGTACAACTTCAAATGTTACGAGACAAAACTTTAAAAAAACCTAGACAAAGCAACGGTTTGTATCTATCGAGCGACCGCTATCACCGTATACAGGGTGATTCAAAATTTCCTAGAAAGATTTAAACTAGTTAGAATATGTTTTTCTCAACAAACATTTGTTCAAGAAGTTAATGGTAAAACATTTTTGTAACTCTTTGGTTCAGAGATATTTGCATTTAAAAATTGTTAATATTTTCTTGGAAGCACCGCTTATCTACGTATTATTTTCTAACCACCAGCAACATAAATTGTTGAAAACAAAACTTTGAGAACCTAAAAATTCTTGCCCAAAGCCTTACCAGGGGTGATTCTCCAAACAAACGGAAATTTTACATCCAGATTTAGAGGAAAAAAGTATTAAATTGCAGAAAAATATTCAGTTAAATCCTCTTGGATGAATGATATCTTACCACTGGTAAAATTGTCCTAGGGAATTTTAAATCACGCTGTATAACAATATATATCTGGGTTGGGCTTAATAATTTTTTTGTTCCTTAACCGATTTTTACAAATGTTAGTGTTTTGGAAAGTTAACTAAACAGATTGTATAATTTTTTAACAAAAAAAAAATTAAAATCACATTTTTTAAAAAAGAGCTGCAATTTTTTTTACCACCCTGTATTTTTTTTATAAAGGTAAGAAATCTGACGCTATATCACGTTTAACAGGGTACCACTCATAAAATTCGGTTTACTTATACAAAAGTTATGTGTGTTCAAATTTCCTCTAATTACAGAACTTATTCTAAATACCAAAAAATGTTTTTAAAATAAGTTTCTAATGTTTTATCGGATTTTTATGCAACAACAATTGTTTAAAATTTACGATTTTTATATAAAAGGTGTTTTCAAAAACAGATCTGCAACTTTTTGTGAGCACCCTGTTAACTTTTTTAATAAAAATTAGAAAGTCTAAGTACTAAAGTACCATTCCACGTTTAACGATGTATCACTCATAAAATTTAGTTCATTAATGAAAAAGTTACGTTGATTCTAATTTCCTCAAAATAGAAAACCTGTTGCTGGTGTTTTTAATTTTTTATCGGATTTTTATAGAGTAAGTCTTTTTGCAAAGACAATTGTTCCAAATTTACGATTATTGGCGGATGACGGATATAGTTTAAAATAAGGTCTTAAAAAACAGATCTGCAATTTTTTTGTGAGCACCTTATAGACATAATAAAAATAAGAAAGCTTTGCCATCTGGCGTTTAACGAGGTATTATGTAAAAAAGATTTAGTTATTGTTGCTTCGTGTTTTATAAAACTTAGAAAAGCTAAAGAAATATTTTTATGATGATTTTATAAAAGAAAAATGTTTTTGTTTTATATTTTTTCATATTTTTGCGCGATTTCGAAATATTCACAAGTTTATAAGCAGGCCATGGAAACAGAAACAAAGTGAGCAGGCCATGAAACAAAAACTTAATCATAATGTCAAAAACTTAAGGGACACCTTTACTTTTTGCATTTAACATGACTTTGACACATGAAGACTATGTCCGCTATCTTGGACTTTTGACATTTGAAATGTTTGGTAAAAAAAATCGTAAATTTGAAACAATTTTCTTTGCAAAAAGGCTTACTTTATAAAAATCCGATAAAAAATTAAAAAGTTATTTCAAAACATATTTTTTGATGTTAAGAACAGGTTCTGTACTTACAGGAAATTTGAGTGAACATAACTTTAGCATAAATGAACCAAATTTTATGAGTGATACATCGTTAAATGTCGAATAGTAAAGTCTTTCTATTTATTAAAGAATTAAAGAAGTTAACAGGGTGCTCACAAAAAAGTTGCAGATCTGTTTTTTAAAATCATGTTTTATACTATTTCCGATTTGACATTTGACATTTTTTATACAAATATCGTAAATTTAGAACAATTTATATTGCAAAAAGGCTTACTCTATAAAAATCGGATATTAAACTTAAAAGTTATGAAAAAAAACATTTTTTGGTATTTAAAATAGGTTCTATTATTAGAAGAAATTTGAGCAAACGTAACTTTTGTATAAGTAAACCGAATTTTATGAGTGGAACTTCGTTAAAAGTGAAATAGGTTTACTTTTATAAAAAAAAATTACACGATGGTAAAAAAAAAGTTGCAGCTCTTTTTTAAAAAATAGGGTTTTGAATTTTCCGCCTTCTTGAATTTTTAACATATGACGGGTTTTGTCAAAAAATTATACAATTTTTTTAATTACCTTTTTAAAAAGCTAACATTTATCAAAATCGATTAAGAAAGGTCCAAAATTTTAACACGACGCTCTCCTTACGTAAATCATAGATATCGTAAGTTTAATCTTGAACACAAGAACAATTTACAGGGTCTTTTATGTAATCTAGAGGTATTAGATTTGTATAAATTAAAAACTAATGTCAATAATTATACAAAAATGTTTTATGAAGTTGAGTAGAAAAAAGTTTACCTTGGTAGATCGCTAGATTTTATTCTAAAGATTCTGGGTTGGAATCCTGTTTGAATAAAAACTATTTAGATAAACTATTTTTGGCCCTAAAAATTTCTGTACAGTTATTTTCATTTAAAAGGGCGTAAAAGATTTAAAAAAATTGGTTTAAAAATAATATTTAAAAATGGGTGCAGAGGGCAAAATAAAAATATAAATATAAAAGCATTAACGTACTTTTAATACACTACCTGCCCTGACCATGAAAAAAGTCGGCCAAAAGTGACCCACAAATCTGTTCATATCCTGGTTTTTTCAAAAAACCACATTTTTTTAGTAAAATTAAGAAAAACATGAATATTCCATTCCTCTAGATGGGTATTCAAAAAAGATTAGGTGATTTATGGTAGCCAGTTTCATAAAAATTGTTTATATTTAGTGCAGAACGAAAATATTAAAAGATTTATGCTAAAAAAATTAATGCTCGTAGTGGCAGTGGCCGAGGTATATCTATTAGTTTGTACATAGGTAAAATACTTTATACACTTCAAAAGTAAGCTTACGTTTAGTGTTATTTTGACGAATTTAGCACATAATTGAGTCAGTTTGGTCAAAATGACACAATATCATTTTGACCAAACTGACTCAAAAAATTTATCAAGAACATGAGATTCGGAAGTAACTAATATAATATTTTAAGAAAAAGTACAACAACAATAGTTATTTTTTAATTAAACTTTTATATTACAAATGGCTAGAACGAAATTCAACAACACATTTTAGCAATTGAGTTTTAAATCGTGAATCATTAACGTTTTTAACTTATATCTACTCCAAAATTACAGAAATTCTTTATGTACTGACTAGATTAATTGTTCAGACCACTCGCCTAATCCACTGTTATCTTCCAAGTATCCTAAGCACTCGATTAAATGATTTTTTAATATATGGATTTTTAATGTTTTGCTGCTATCTGTTGCTTCAAGAACTTTTGAAACATGTTGTATATTTTTCTACAGGGTTCCTAAGCAAATCCTTAGGGGGCCAAGCAGCCGTGTATAAGACGCAGACAAACGGAAAAGCACATTAGGCAGAAAAGGATGGGCATGGGGCGATGTTGTCACTACATCTTACACGTAGTAAATCCATTCCAGGTTGTTGTTTTCTAATGTTTTCCATTTTCATACCTTTAGGACTGGAATAAAAATTGTTTTTGCTCAACTTTAATACCAAACTGATGAAAGATATCGTAAAAAAAAATATTTTTCTTCTTTTCATTTTGTAACCATTGTCCTTAAGCACTGTTTATAGACTGGGGACTGAGATACATGCAAATGCCTAACCTAAAGCGTTCATACACGGCCGGAGAAATCGACTGAGATATTTCCGTAGAAACTTTATCAAGCAAATAGGACGGGTTGACGCCTTCGAACGTCCAACCCGGGTTTTGCACTTTGATTCGAAATCAAAAAGGAGGAACAGTCAGATGTGAGGCCGTGCACATATTACGTAACGGTGATTTTACCAATTTAGGAAAACTGATCCCGTCTCTGTTTCTAAATTTTTTCGAATAAAAGTAGAGTATGACCATGGGGGAAATAATTTTTTTCTACGGTATGACGAAAATTTCGAGAAAAATGAAGAAAAAAATAAAAAAAGTGGCAGAGCTCAAGTTTTTCGTAAAAAAAAAATTTTTTTTTGTAAAGAAACAGAGCAAAATAAATCTTTTCACCCCTTTTTGGATGTTACAAATATTGACAGCCACTTATTTTTCGCTTTTACCCTCCCGCTAGTTTTGAAGAATTGGTTCGCTACATGTTTCGAGACCATGTCATAAGACACCTCGAAAATATCAAATGTAGTGTAGGGCCAGCTTTATTTAAAATCAATAATATCGCAAGCAAAAAGCTCTGCAGGAAAAACAGCGCCGTTTATTGATTTCTTTACCTGCTAGTGCTAGCTGCATGGTTTGGCCGTTTTCGGATAAATGTCACTAGTAGAACAGAATGGAAATAAATTTAATTAAAAGCGAAGATATTTCTTTCTAATGTTAACAACCTCACGAGTTTATCGCTCAGTATCGTAAATAATGGACCCTGCCGCCTCCTTTAAGCAAAAAAAAGCTGTGGTTTGGACCCGAAAACATCTAATTTTTAATCTCATGGTGTGGCCGCCATCTAGCGGAATTTGCAGACATCTGGTCAACGGTTATTATTGCAACTATGATTTATGCTCACAATAAACTGGCATCATTACTCAATATACCTGTTTTTTTTGTGCGCGCAGAACTTTTTATGCCATTTCTGTTTGATTTATTAAAATCCTATCCCTAAGGAAAATCTTAGGAACCCTGTATAAGTCACCCTTACTAGTAACTGAATTAGAAGAAAAACGGCCACTGACAATTTTATTCATTGTTTTTTTTTATCATAATCCAATTCGAAAGGTGACAAAAGCATATTGCAACGACAAATTCGAGTCAAATAGAACAACAAAAAAAAACACCAGAATCGTACATAGTTTTTCTACTGAAAAATTCACTCAATATCAATTATCGCCCTGTACTTCTGCCCAGGCATTAAATACAAAATAAAAGCGTGAGTAAATCCTTGTTTTCTCTGAGCATTTTCTAGACAAACAAATATTTTTAGTGCCAAAAAGGACATTATAGCTGTGATTAAATGACATATTTATCAAAATGCCACTTTTGACGATTAAGAGGTATGTGGCACCTATGTATACAACAAAAAGATATACCTCGACCACTGCCTTGGGTTTTTATTTTTTTAACACAAATCTTTAAAACTTTTGTTCCGCACTAAATATACATATTTTTTTATGAAAATAAATCACTTGATTTTTTTTTGAATACTAATCTAAAGGAGTATGCATGTTTTTCATAATTTTCCTAAAAAATTATTTTTTTTGCTAAAACGATCAGCTTCGATTTACTTTTTGATAGTTTTAGAATAAGGAAAGGGTCTAGACTCCCATGATATGAGCAGATTTGTTCGAAACTTTTGGTCGACTTTTTCATGTTCAGGGCAGGTGTGACTATTCAGACATGATGCCGCAGGGGAAAATTTTAAAAATATTTTATGATTTTATAATTTTTTGGTGGAGCAAACGCTAGAGAGCCAAAATGCATCTTGGAATCAAAACAATTCCAATCATCATTCCTCCATGTTTTTCTTGCTTACTATCTTTCGGTGTTCACATAGATAACGAGGAGCAACGCTGAGAAATTTTTCCAAGTTGCCTGCTAAACAACGCGAAACAGGGCCCCGCATGCATCTTGAATACATTCTCGCTTATTATCTTGAACATAGTTTTCCTTAAAGGCAGGAATTCCAGTGAAAGGCAAGTGGCTGTTCCTCGTCTATTTTAAGTATTTCAAGAGGTTTTCCGCTTTATTGATTAGCTTCTCACATAAAATAGGATGCTCTGTAAAACATGCTTTTTTGATTACCCATAACTCGCTTTAGAGGAATAGTCCTCAGTGTTCGGCATATTTAAGGAATACGAATCTGGTTTCCATAAGGTCTCCCAGTCTCTGAAAAAGTTTATTAAAACAAATCTGCAACTAAACTGGGCGCACTATGAAACGCATATTTTATATTTAAGAGATTATTTTATACCTCTGTAAATTTTTAGGTTTTATTATTTTTAAATGGGGTTTTTGGTATCGTACAGCTGATATTTTTTTCTAAAAAACGGTTAAAACCAAAGTTTGCCATTTTATATTTTATTCGGTATACAAGGTGTGACAAAAACTACTGTTTTTTTGTCAAAGTTTATAGTTAACGAAAATTAAAAACAAAAAAAATTGGGAAAAATTTAAAATGATCAAATTGGTTATAAAATCTTTCTTAACAAAATCTCTCAGATTTTTTTTTCTTTTGTTTTGGAGATATGATTTTTTTTCAAAATTTATGCGTATTTTACATTATTTTGCCTCGTGGATTTGACCGGATTTCGCAAATTATTTTAAATATGCATTTTCTTTGTTAGGCCTGTTAAAAGTAAAACGTATAAAACGGTATTTTAAAAATTAATGTTGATTACCAGTGGCGTCCAAGTTGTGGATTGTAACAGATGTTTACAAAAAATACTTTATATGTTTCACATCAATTTTCTCGCTATTCATTAAAAAAAAGATAATTTTTTTCAGTTATTAGTAACTAGTGACCATTTTTACCAAAGCGGTTTTTTATTTTTTTTAAATGTTAACCAGGGACGGAGCTAGATTTTTTTTCGGAATACACTTTTATTTATATAAAATGGTTACATAAATTAGAGAAAGCAGACCATAGTCGAAAGCACAACACTTTTAGGCAAGGATGAAACACGAAATAAAAAGAAAGTTTGGATGACCGATGAAATCCTGGAGTTAACTATTTTAACTCTTTCATTGTGAATATTGTTATATATAACTTTTGAAAATTTTGGTATCATTCGAAATGTCCAATTTTGCACAATTTTGCACACCCCATGGGAACCCACAAAAGTAGCGAGGCTGCCCCCCCTTGATGATATTTATTGAAAATTTTGGTTTCATTCGAAAAGGTCTAATTTTGCACAATTTTGCACACCTATCATGAAAAATGGGGGAAAACAGCCTCGTTACTCGAGAACCCTATTGCGGGTTGCCATGGGATGTGCAAAATTTCAAAATCGATGTGCAGAATTGTGCAAAATTTGACTTTTCGAATAAAACCAAAATTTGATTGGCTTCCCTAATTCACTTTAGGATCACACAGAACATAATATTTTTAGATAAAAAATTTTTAAAATAAAAAAATATGCACGCCTCTGATGTTCTTGTTATAAAAAAAAAATCAAATTAATTTAAAAAAATATAAGCTGAACCTGCTTTCTCCAATTTATGTAACCATTTTTATCAATAAAAGTGTATTCTAAAAAAATAAAAAACCGCTTTGGTAACAATGGTCACTAGTTACTAATATCTGAAAAAAATAATACATTTTTTTTATTCATAGCGAAAAAATTTATGTTAAACCTATAAAGTATTTTTTGTAAACATCTGTTACAATTCACAACTTGGACGACACTGGTAATCAAGATTAATTTTTAAAATAACTTTGGGTACGTTTTATTTTTAATAGGCTTTCCAGAGATTGCGAAAATGCATATTTAAAATTATTTTCGAAATCCGGTCAAATCCACGAGGCAAAAGAATTTAAAATAAGCATAAATTTTGGAAAAAACCATATCTCCAAAACAAAAGAAAAAATAAAAAATCTGAGAATTAATTTTGTTAAGAAAGATTTGATAGCCAATTTAATAATTTTAAATTTTTCCCAATTTTTTTTTTAATTTTCGTTAACTTTACACTTTGACAAAAAAACAGTACTTTTTGTCACACCTTGTATACTGAATAAAATACAAAATTACAAACTTTGGTTTTACCTTTTTTTAGCAAAAAATGCCAGCTATACGATACCAAAAACCATATTTCAAAATAATAGAACCTAAAAAAGTTACAGAGGTTTAAAATACTCTACTAAATATAAAATATGCATTTCATAGTGCGCCCAGTTTAGTTGTTGGTCGTATTAAGTAAGTAAGTTCTCTGGTGAGATTGTGGACTTTTCCAGCCTGAAACATACTTTGTACGTTCGGATACGTGCGGAGATTCTTAGCAGCATGAAAACTGTTAAAACAATCCTTGTCACTCCATTAACTATGTAATTTGTTGCCGTTTTTCTTTCCATATCTAGAAGTATGCCGAACAACTACTTTTAGTGTTACTGCTTCTCAACGCTAATTTTCTCGCTATATCTGGCTACCCTCACATAGTTTGGCCTGCAGGTTGATGCAGTTACCGGGGTGTGGCACGTGGAGCCATCTCCAGTCTAGACTCTCGATGCAACCATCTTAAATAAGAGTTACTACCTCTACAGCGCAGCCTATAAAAGTAATTCTACGGCTTATCTTAACGGCAGCTTAAGTGCCACTTACATGATATTCCACACCATTGCGCACCAAAACTAAAGCTTAAGCTCGGCTTACATGTCAAGCCAAACCCGTGCACACGGGCATTAGTCACACATTCATGTGCCACTGGAATTTTTGTTCGCATTCGTGTCGAAATCATAACACCAACTTCAAATATATCTGAAAAAAGTAACAATGTTTGTCAAAATCGGCCTTTGGAAATTATTGCAGTGTAGAGCCTAACCATCAAATTTGGTAAGTATGATAAGAAGGTCAAATCCAACAATATTGTTGAAAAAAATTAATCTCACCTATGACGCGTTTCAATATGACGGCTGATATATCAAAGTGGTGACAAATCCACTACATTCTATTTTGTTCAATTTTGTGAACAAGAAAAAATGTCAGGATGGTGGTAATCGCCCCTTAATACAAAAAAAATGGATTGGTTAATGTGTAACCTTGATTGACCTTGAAAATACCGTATAAAATAAAAAAACTGTTTTATAAAACCTTTAAGTTCAGAGGTAAAATCTAAATTTTTTTAAACAGTTTATTTATTTGTTACATAAGAGGCTACGAAAAAATCTTTCATGGATAATTCGGACTAATGTTGATAACATGGAGGCTGTTTTAGATTTCTCTTTTTGTATTTTAAATTATGTGATATAATTTCTAATTATTACAATTCAAATTCAAATGTCGTTACAAATAGTTACAAGAACTCAACTGTATATAAAAGAGTAATATGTTAAATGTGTTAAATGAAAATAGTTTTTAAAAAATTTCAAGTTGCTTTGTTTTGTTTCTTTTGACAAAGATTTCTACTCGTAGTCTCTTATTTAGTAAATAAATAAACTGAGTAAAAAAGACCAGGAATCTAAGGCATTTCTACCAGGGTATAAATCGAAGTTTATCTTTAAAACGTAGATTAGGTCATCAACTATTTTTTTTTTCGTAGTAAGCGGCGATAAGTCAGCAAGAATTGATGGCCACCTTGTGATTTTTGCTTTTTTACGAAGTTGGATAAAACAAAATATATATTGAAACGCGTTCTAGCTGGACCAAAATTTTTTCAACAATACCAAATTTGGTCCTCCTCACATTAATAGATGTTAAATAGCACCCTTTAGTATGTTGCTTTAGCAATATGTCAATTTTACTGGGGTATTTTTCAAGGTCATTAAGCTCAAAACTGCAATAATTTCTAATGGCCGATTTTGATATACATGGTTAATATTTTCAGATATATTTGAAGTTGGTGTAACAAAACGTTAAATCATATTTTTGGAATTTTTAAGGTCATTTGAGGTCGGATGATCTTGAAAGTCATTTTTTTAGAATTCTCGTCCTTGAGCTATATGGAATCATGCTTAGGTTAAAAAAATTGTGTTGTTCGTGATTTTTGGCCGCTATCTTGAAATATGACGCCATATCAAGCTATTCTACACGGACGAACAAAACACCTGGGGGCACCTAAATGAGTGACTAAATAGCTGTTAAATCCTAATCCTTGAATTTTATTATGAATGTGAATAAACAAGCATAGTAATGTCATACTGGCATAATTGGAATTTTTTATGATTTTTTGACTGCTATTTCGGAAAATAGCCTCTAATATACCTGGTCCAGAATATGGTAATGTATATGTAACTTTTGCTCTCATAGGTAATTTAAATGACTTTGCTGGCTGGATAAGCGAGTAGAACGTAAAATTCACAGTTCCAAAATTTAATAAAAAAGCAGGCATTTAGGTAATTTTTAGCTGGTATAACATAAACACCTGGGACGTCATATCAAGAAAAATAGTAGGGAGGTTAAAAATGATGTGTTTGTTTATGGCAAAGATGTTCAATTCAATCCAATTCAATTTTCAATTCAATCAGTACTTTATTGTCAAGAACACCTAAAATTCTATTGACAAAGCATGCTAAATCTAATAAGAAAACTTTGTCTAAAAAGTTTGTCATATAAATCTACTTAATAATTAATAAAATGTAGGTAGTAACTGTATATAATATAATAATAATTAGCTAACCTATATATTTACCTAATTTAACAAACTAATTTAACTCTATGATAAAAAAATTTCTAGTAATTTATTGTTATAATAAAAGACAATATATATTAAATTTAAAAATATAAAAAACAAACTACGCAATCAAAAACAAGCAAGACAGCAAAACAAACAAGATTATTAAGTGGTTAAGTATAAATATATCATTAAAAAACAAAATAAAACACAACTATAATAAAAAAAAAACAGATACTTTTAATAAATAATACAATTCACAATAAGACAAATGAGGTTAAAAAGAGTGTTAATTTCATCTCTGGCACAAAAGTTTCTGCGTAGTGGTAAATTGAAAAAAAAAACACTACAAAAAGCTGGTTTTCCACTTGTACATGGTATTTTGCAGGTCAATCAAGGTCATGCATCAACTAAACATTTTTTTTTCAGATTAACCGGCGATAAATCAACAAGAATTGAAGGCCACCTTGTCATTTTTGCTTTTTTACGAAATTAGATAAAATAAAATGTGGTTATAGGTCGCCATTTTGATATATCAACCGCCATTTTGAAATACATCATAGCCAGATTTTTAACAGTATTATTGGACTTGACTTTTTTATGTTTCTTACCAAATTTGGTCGTCTTCGCTTTAATAGTTCATTAATAGCGCCCTTTAGTATGTTATTTTTGCGATATGTTAATTTTACTGTAGTATTTTTCAAGGTCATGAAGCTTCAAACTGCATCAAACTCTAAAGATCGAATTTGACATATATACTTAATAGTTTGAGGGACATTTGAAATTAGTCTGTTACAACTTCGAATTCTTAAGATTTTTTTAAGACAAAATGGCAAAAATGTGTTTTTTTTTGTTTTAAAGTAGACACCTGGTACATATATGCAACAGAACTATTATCATTACTGAATTTTTTGCCCATGGAAGATGAAATTCTGTTAACTTAAAAAGTGCACTTTCTTAATACCGTTAGCTCTACAGATTTATTTCAAGAATGCAAGAACTTAAATAATTATGGGTCATTTAATCATTAAAAATCGGTAGATATTATAAAAGCCGTTGACAGCAGGAAGTCAGAATAAGTGTCAAAAAAACTTTGTATTGTACAATTTTTTCAGTTTTTACGGGAATCTTTTAAATTAATTTACAAACAAGATAGAGGGTTGTTAAATTTATAATACATACCCCGGTATATGCATACTAATTTGCCAATTTTTGCAAAATTACCACGTGTTAAACCACATTAACAGATGACGACTTCAAGACGTTTCAAAAACTTTTTTTTGTGGTTATCGTCATTTACTAGAAAACTTATTAATAATAACGGCTGGCAAAGCTGTTAACAATTCAAGAATTCCAATATGTTTTTGATCCCCGTTACATGTAGTTTTTGTATAGGTATAGATTTAAAGTTTAGTGATTGGCCAGAAGTAACGTATTCGTTTGCTTTTAAATACGGGAATCTTTTAAATTAATTTACAAACAAGATAGAGGGTTGTTAAATTTATAATACATATCCCGGTATATGCATACTAATTTGCCAATTTTTGCAAAAATTACCACGTGTTAAACCACATTAACAGATGACGACTTCAAGACGTTTCAAAAACTTTTTTTTGTGGTTATCGTCATTTACTAGAAAACTTATTAATAATAACGGCTGGCAAAGCTGTTAACAATTCAAGAATTCCAATATGTTTTTGATCCCCGTTACATGTAGTTTTTGTATAGGTATAGATTTAAAGTTTAGTGATTGGCCAGAAGTAACGTATTCGTTTGCTTTTAAATACGGGAATCTTTTAAATTAATTTACAAAAAAGATAGAGGGTTGTTAAATTTATAATACATATCCCGGTATATGCATACTAATTTGCCAATTTTTGCAAAAATTACCACGTGTTAAACCACATTAACAGATGACGACTTCAAGACGTTTCAGAAACTTTTTTTTGTGGTTATCGTCAATTACTAGAAAACTTATTAATAATAACGGCTGGCAAAGCTGTTAACAATTCAAGAATTCCAATATGTTTTTGATCCCTGTTACATGTAGTTTTTGTATAGGTATAGATTTAAAGTTTAGTGATTGGCCAGAAGTAACGTATTTGTTTGCTTTTAAATACGGGAATCTTTCAAATTAATTTACAAACAAGATAGAGGGTTGTTAAATTTATAATACATATCCCGGTATATGCATACTAATTTGCCAATTTTTGCAAAATTACCACGTGTTAAACCACATTAACAGATGACGACTTCAAGACGTTCAAAAACTTTTTTTTGTGGTTATCGTCAATTACTAGAAAACTTATTAATAATAACGGCTGGCAAAGCTGTTAACAATTCAAGAATTCCAATATGTTTTTGATCCCCGTTACATGTAGTTTTTGTATAGGTATAGATTTAAAGTTTAGTGATTGGCCAGAAGTAACGTATTCGTTTGCTTTTAAATACGGAAATCTTTTAAATTAATTTACAAACAAGATAGAGGGTTGTTAAATTTATAATACATATCCCGGTATATGCATACTAATTTGCCAATTTTTGCAAAATTACCACGTGTTAAACCACATTAACAGATGACGACTTCAAGACGTTTAAAAAACTTTTTTTTGTGGTTATCGTCAATTACTAGAAAACTTATTAATAATAACGGCTGGCAAAGCTGTTAACAATTCAAGAATTCCAATATGTTTTTGATCCCAGTTACATGTAGTTTTTGTATAGGTATAGATTTAAAGTTTAGTGATTGGCCAGAAGTAACGTATTCGTTTGCTTTTAAATACGGGAATCTTTTAAATTAATTTACAAACAAGATAGAGGGTTGTTAAATTTATAATACATATCCCGGTATATGCATACTAATTTGCCAATTTTTGCAAAATTACCACCTGTTAAACCACATTAACAGATGACGACTTCAAGACGTTTCAAAAACTTTTTTTTGTGGTTATCGTCAATTACTAGAAAACTTATTAATAGTTAACAATTCAAGAATTCCAATATGTTTTTGATCCCCGTTACATGTAGTTTTTTTATAGGTATAGATTTAAAGTTTAGTGATTGGCCAGAAGTAACGTATTCGTTTGATTTTAAATTCTTTTTATATACGTAAAAATACTTGCTTTCTTGGCAATACGTTTAACCAAATCCGAGCGCAGTCTTAATATTGTTTTGCCAGAGTTTGATTTTCTTTGAGCTCTTTTGCCTAAGGTAAACTCCTGCAAATGGCTTACAGAATATTGGTTTGTTGTTAAATAAAGTTTTCTTTAAAAGAACAGACTGCATAGGTAAATTCAAAAAAAAGCTCTGTTAAGTCAAAATTCGGTAGATCGGGAACCCATACCTAGTACCGGATCGGTTGGTGATTCTTATCTAGCCAATCTATTGGCCTCTTTATTTCCCGGTACGCCTTCATGTCCCGGAATCCCAGAGGAGCTTGACCTTGGTGTGCCTAGCCATAGTTGTCAAGACACGTTTGCACTCCAATACAAGTGCAGAGTTAGCCCTGTCCGACTTGATAGCAGTCACTGCAGCCCTACTATCTGAGCAAAAGTAAATATCCTTTCCTGAAGCGCACATAGAAACTTTTGATCCGTTTCTCTTAAAAATCATGCGTTTGCCTTAGAATCCAAAGAGCTCGTGCTAAACACAGTGTTTTTATATAGAGCAATTTCAGATGTGGGATACAATCATCGCTTGAACTACAATTAACGGAGCGTGGTAAATCAGGTCAGTCAAGCCCCCCCCCCCCCCGAAAGATATTCGAGTTTTGATATGCTTATAATTTCGAACTAATTTTGAACCACTTTTAAAAATTTGAAACCACACTCCTTCCTGTTTTTTTATATTCAAAATGGGGGGTGCAGCCGGACGTCAAGCTACACCCCCCTCATTTAAAGCGTAGAAAAAATTAAAAGCAACTATTCTAAGATTAAAAACTAATTTCGAAGTGCACATCTACACATTAAAGTGGCGTATACCTCAGCCTGGGGGTCTGTTTTTGAATCGAGAGAAAATTTGCTCCCATCACATTGGTCCAAATCTTCGGTTTAAATTGGTTTCTCTCACTGTTGCCCGATATTGAGAATTATTTTTGATCAATATCGGATAAAGGTGAGAGAAACCGATTTAAACCAAAGATTTGGACTAATGAGATCCATAGTAGCGAGAGAATTTACTCCCTGGAAGCAAATTTTCTCTCGATTCGAGAACAGACCCACTGAAAAACAGTCGCGTACCTTCCTAGAGAGATGTGGTTTTACAGTATACTCCCACCTTTGACTTGTCACTCATTTTTGAGCCGTACCAGACTGACCCAGTCGGGGGGCAAAGGACACACATCCATTCCTTCCAGACTTCAGGCGTATAAAACCTAATTGGAAGCTTCGAACTAGTTTGCATCGGTATTCTATCCTTAATGGATGTTAAAACACAATATAAAACGTCCAAAATGAGAATTTTATAAACTTTTCAAAATGTGTTACAACTATATAAATATGAGATACTGTAACGTCTCTGTCCTTGTATTTAGTTTGTAACCAAACGGTGTCGACAGAAAATTAGAAAGCACGTGTCGTTTTTAACGAAAGTTCAATTTATGTAATTTTTCGAGTTTTTGTGACGAAACTCTAAAAAATTAAAATATTTGCTACAGATCTGTCGGAATTGTGGAATTGTTTGGTTCTGAAAGTTGGGCCACCTGCAAAGCAGTTTTTCTCGTGATCGTCTTTTGAACGCAGATAAAGGTGATGAGACTTTAGTAGAAAAGTCGTTTATAAGTTGAACCCTATGTAAATAAAACTAAAAAAAAAACAAACAAACAATTGAACTCTTTGTAAGTGAAAAGCAAACATCATTATATAGTTGTGTATTTTTAAGTACGGGTAAGTAATACCTCAAAAAGCCTTTATCTGCGATTTCATGCTCTCTTAAGATCAAGAATAAACAATTTAGTCTTTTCTTCAACATCCACAAACGCAAATAACAATTTGCGATTATTTTAAGCTTCCAGAACTTCTTCCAGATTATGAGAGATCATGACGCTTATTCTTGACCGACCGTGAGGTGAGGTGAGCGAAATTCCCCGTGGAAAATGGTGGTGAATGAAGCTCACCTCACCTCACGGTCGTTTAAGAATATGAAGTGAGGTGAGCGAATCTCCCCGGGGAAAATGGTGGTGAAAGAAGCTCACCTCACCTCACGGTCGTTCAAGAATAAGCGTCCATGTATTTAAAAGCTGCTATTAATCTTCTAATTGGATTCCATAATAATATTTATCTTTTGTTTCTAAATTCATAGAATATTTTCCTTTATATAATTTTGTAAAGAAGATTGTACAATAAAGAAGATTTATTCAAATGTTTTCTGAAAAATGAAATTGCTTTTCGCTTGTCTGGATTGTGTCTAGTGCTATAAAAATATTTCGTTTTTTAGTAATATTAGATTTGATTTTAGAAGGTATTTGTAAAATAAGTTCAAATCGAATCCGCCACAAACATATAGGGTGGTATTTACTAACCTGGACTAAGGACTACTTGTTAGAATTTTGGGGTAACTATAATCATATAAGTGATTTCGCAAGGGAAAAACACAGGTTTTACCAGTATTAAGAGAAATCATAATCCGGATGCCAACTACCTACCTAAATAACGAAGTTTAAGAACGCGAATGATAACTGTCAGTTTTGTGCCAACTCTTGTTGTTTTTTTATAATTTTTTAAACAGAGTTTTCTTTAAATCGGTCAAGAAATAAAAAAATGCAATATTGCGGATCCAAGATGACGGTGCCAGTTTAGACATTTTGAATTTTATTTTTAAAAAAGCGGTTAGGGCAAATTCAAAAAAGAAAACTAAATTAAGGATGGTTCGCAAATAAGTCTGTACAATAACTCAAATGTTCCTAAACAGTGAAATTTCGACAACTTCATCGATTTTCGGGTACTTCTGAAAGGGGTAGAGTGTTGGTGCAATAAAACAAAATTCTGCTAAGGGTGATTATTGCAACAACGTATAAAAATATCAGGAATTTCTAACCAATACACATTTTTATTTAAAAAGGGCGATCCTTTCATCCTCACGTGCCACCTACGACTTTTTCGTGAATGCGACGAAAAATTCGTAGGTCGAAGCCGGTTTTTACTCATATCTTTGTATTCCTTTTTATTCCTAAATGTGCAGAAGTCTTGAAGTATAAGTTATTGTATTCTTTTTATTAATTTTTTAGATATAAATGGTAACGGAATACAGTTACGAACTTTCCCACATCCCTAACACTTCATTTATTTTTCCCCCGCCGCATTATGTAATTTATGGACGCCACCAACAAGTTGCAATCCATATACATAAGGCCAGGTCTGGGGTAAATGGAGGAGGGAGGGAAGTGGTCGGCTCTCCTTCTTCTTCTTTTTCTTCTTCTTCTTCTTCTTCTTCTTTTTCTTCTTCTTCTTCTTCTTCTTCTTCTTCTTCTGTTAATACCATTTTTTAAAGCTTAGAAAAGTGAGACAGTGGAGTTTTCCATTGAATTCGATCGAATACAAAATAACGAAGTTTAAGAACGCGAATGATAACTGTCAGTTTTGTGCCAACTCTTGGTGTTTATAAGCGTTTAATTTTTTAAACAGAGTTTTCTTTAAATCGGTCAAGAAATAAAAAAATGCAATATTGCGGATCCAAGATGACGGTGCCAGTTTAGACATTTTGAATTTTATTTTTAAAAAAGCGGTTAGGGCAAATTCAAAAAAGAAAATTAAATTAAGGATGGTTCGCAAATAAGTTCTGTACAATAACTCAAATGTTCCTAAACAGTGAAATTTCGACAACTTCATCGATTTTCGGCTACTTCTGGAAGGGGTAGAGTGTTGGTGCAATAAAACAAAATTCTTCTAAGGGTGATTATTGCAATAACGTATAAAAAAATAATTAGGCATTTCTAACCAATACACATTTTCATTTAAAAAGGGCGATCCTTTCATCCTCACGTGTAATTACAATATACTAGAAATAAGCTTAAGCTCCCTAATATCGTGACGTGGACAATTTAACCCTTACTTTTTGACAGTCCCTTGACCTGTTATACGTACTCTCGAGGCAAACAGGATTGAGGGGTGAGCCAAAACTGACAAATTAATCGAAAAAAGTGACGGCAAACACTGATGTGTTTACGCACTTGTTTGTAGCTTAAAATCATCAATCTTTTGACTGACTGCCACTCCCAGTTGTTGTTGGCGAAAAAAACACAAAAAATATAAACGAATAATATAAAGTAGATTTTAAAGAGAAAACAACAACAATTACTACGTTTATACGCACCTAAAATCGGTTTTATATAAGGACGGTCTGTCATTAAATTCCGGTTTAAAAAGAAAACAAATAAAACAACTAGATTAACAATATATTTTTGGGTAAGGCCAGAGTTAAGTACTTTTTCATGTTGAAAAAAGCGCCCTACCGACCCTAAAATTGGTTATAAAACGATAACGGCTTAAATCGTTTTAAATCGTTTTAACATAAATTTCGTGCTTAAAACGGTTGTAGTGGGGTTTATATACATATATATATATATATATATATATATATAAATGGGCCTAAAGAGGCTTTTATATAAAAATATAACTATAAATTGAAAAGCGTCAGTCAGTTACAATAAGCATCGGAATTAGAAAAACTTGAATATATCGGACCAGCTATTTTCTGCTTTATGCTTTTTACAAGCTTTTATTTAACTTGCAATGTATGTATATATGTAATGACTATGTAGATATGTTTGTCCGGGTGCAAATTTGCAACTTCATTTTGACCAACTTCCCGACATCCGATGGGCTTCAAATTTGGCATGCTTATACAGTTGCGGTGACAATACAAGACAAGTGTGACGAAATTGACAGCTCCCCCCTACTTGAATGGTGTGGAGGGGGGTACAGTTTAAGTACGCCCGATTTCGTTGAAATTTGGTCACTTGGGGATGGAGATAACAAATTTCAAATCAGATTTTGGATGGAAGATTTTTGGTAATCTTGTGCTAATCAGTTTTAACTAGTTTATATACATCCGATTTCCTTTATATTTGGCATGCATTTGTAGTTCCAGGGACAATACAATAATATGTCATTATTAGGCACCCCTCTCCCCTACGAGGGAAGTGAAGGGGGGAAAACCCCTAAGTCTGTTCGATTTCAACCAAAATTGGTATACGGGGGCTTTTGGGGATAAGGAATACGAATTTTTTATCATATTTTGAAAATTCAATATGGCAGATTCAAGGTGGACGATTTTTGGTCATCTTTAGCTAACCACTTTTAACTGACTTATCCACATCCGATTGTCTTCAAATTTGGTATGCATTTATAGTTCCGATGAAAATACAATAATATGGTATTCTCAGGTACCCACCTCCCTCTAACGAGGGAAGTGGAGGGACAAAAAGATTTATGTTCGATTTCAATCAAAATTGGCATACACGGGTTTTTAAGGAGGGGAATTATGAATTTTTGATCAGATTTGAAAATTTCGATATGGCGGATTTAAAATGGACGATTCAGAGTACAATACAAATTTAAAAATCAAAAAATTAATTTTTATTAAAAAAACAAGCTTTTATTGAACACTTGAATGTAGAAAATAATTTTTTATCTTTCTTATACCATAATAAAAGCGATGTGCGCCAATTAAAAATTTTAACAAAATCAATAAATAGCGAGATTTCCCTCAAAAAAGGTAATGGTAACCGTAGATCTGAATTTCGCACTTGTGGCGCTCATCAGTACGGTGCTAGGAATTAGAAGATAAAATGATGATGAAAAAATGTGACACAGGATTCATGTTAAAGAAAACCATGTGTCAAATTGCAGAATCGGCAGACGTACCTTCAATTTGAAGGAAAATTAAGCGTCTCTACAGAGACAGATATAATTCCTAGCACCATACTCATGAGCGCCTCAAGTGCGAAATCTTTTTTGAGGGAAAGCTCGCTATTCATTGATTTTGTTATTTATTCACCCTCGCTAAATCCTTTTTTAAAAATTTTAAGTTTACGGTGACAAAGAGAAAACTAAAAAAGAAGAACTAAATTCTACTTCTATTGGAATAATAACCATAATGTGTTCATCTAAAGAAGCTGCGAACGGGTGATATTGCCGTGCTTGGCAAACCCTTGAAAATGTCCTTAGGTTATAGAGTAATACAACTGTTTCTTAGATGAATTGTCGATGTGACCGATATACGATACCCAGCCACTGGTCTTGATGGTCTATTAAACGCTCTATTATCTATCTCTATTATCTAGAAGGATAATATATTATTTCCTAAGTTTCCTTTTTAACAATTTATGTGTTTTCTTTAATATTCTGACAGTTTCCTTCTTATCTTGTTTCAGTGCCGCCTACGAATGTTCAAGTGAGCGACGGCTTCGGCCCGGTGAAAAATGGCGTGACATCTTCGTATGCAGAGGGTGCCAGCATCGCACTTACCTGCCTGGCATCTGGAGGAAAACCCTTAGCAAGGGTAAGTTAACGCATATCAGAGTAGGCGTAATGTACAGTCACGGTCAGAATAACTTACCATATCTCTTGGCGTTCACTATATATTTGGCCTATTAGTTAAACCGAAAACATCTCTCTAAGTTTATTATGTTTATGCTTTAAAAACACTTTGTACATCCTTAGTAAGATCTCAAGCTGAGAATTGTGTAAGTGTTTGGTCTCCTTATTGTAGAGTCCATATTGATGCACTTGAACGAATTAAAAAAAAGTTTGTGTGAACTATAATCAACTATAATCAACTATAATCAACTCTGCATACTTTTGAAGCTGGATACACTTGACCATCGAAGAAAAAATGCTGACGTTATTTTTATGCATAATGGTCAAGCCATGATGGTAATTTAAGGCTTAAAATATTTTAGCATAATTTAAGGGTTAACGTTTTTGATGAAGCAATTTTTTACTATGTTTTTCACATTTTTATTCCATGATACTGCTTATATTTTAAAGTTTTCTTTCCAAAGTTTTGATTTATAGAATAAATCACTCAAATTTTTCAATTTTTCACTGTTTTTTAGGCGTTCAAAAAAATTACTGCCAAAAAACTTTTTTTCCTCTGTTAAAGTGAAAAATATTTAGAGAAATAGGGCAGAATTTTAGAAGAGATGGAGAGATAATTTAGTGACGTGTAACAATTTTTAAGGGTGTTGAAGAGAGATGGCAGGCTATAAAAAGTATTTTAGAGAAAGATGGACATAATTTAAGGCAAATGTTTACTAAAAATTTCTGTTTGTCATCTTTCTGTCATCTTGAGTCGTGCATATAACTTTCATTTTGCAAATTTTAGCCAAAAAATCAACAAAAATTGTAATTTTAGTAAGTAAAGTATGTAAAACATAAGCTGGTATTAATTTCTTTCAATCAAAGTTCTTTACAGTCTTTAAATTTACCAAAAACGTGTCCTACTAAAGTGTATTTTAGCAGATCTAAAAATAATTTAACAGGTATTTAAGAAAATTATTTTAAGGGTCATCATGGCTTGACCTTAAAATTTTAAATCAGAAAATTAGTTGTCCTGAACTGATGTTTACGCTCCTCCGTGAAATTGATCTAGACATTTTTTCTATCAATCAATCTTAAAAAAATAAAGCATTATACTAGGTGCATAAATATGTGATATTAAATGATTTGATTTATTATAGTGTACAAAACAGTTTTTTTTTCTCTCTGTTTGAAATAATTAATTAACTTACCTACAACTATACTTATACTATTTAAGTTAAACTTATGACTTTTGTTTTTGTAAGTGGATATGATTCCGTAAATAAATAAATAAATAAAATAAAAAGTTTCGGATGATGTCGTTTTTGACAGGTCTTTAAGGGATAACAATGCAAGTCACTTTCACATATTTTAAAGTAATGTTACTTTTGTCTGATCTGTGCGGTAGTATTATCATTAGTTTTAGAGAACCTCTGTAAAAATGACTACTTTTTGAATTCTGGTGCGTGAAATTATACTCACACAAATAAAATGAATTGTAAGGGTCGGTCCAAATATAAAGAACTAAGCGCAGTATCATTGGCGTAGCCAGAAATCGACTCTGGGGGGTAGATGCCTCCCAAACCCGCTCCCCTGGCTACACCACTGGCAATAGTAAAGGATCGGGAAGGGTATTAAGAGTAGATATTCCTTTTTTTGCTCTCAGTACCTAGCTTACGAAATGGCGGATTGACATATAAAATGTGTCATGTGCTATCCATACTTTTTGGAGTCAAATGAGCATCAGAATTAGTTTAAGTTTTTTGCCGAATAAGCTAAATTTACTTTCTAAGAAATTTTAGTTTATTCTTAATCAAAAAAGTTCTCTAAATTGTGTCTTAGTTTTTACAAAATGTGCCTTCCAGGTTCAACCAATTCTGATTTTTATTTGACTCCAAAAAGTATGGTTATCACATGACCCGTTTTGAACGTAACTTCGATATTTCTAAAGGCATTGACAGAAAAAAAATATACCGGCTACTTACGGTATCTGTGAAAGGTTTTTTTTTTATTTTTAAGTGATAACCATAGTTCGGGTTAATATGGGTTCAATTGACCCCGATGATTTTAGAACGGCATTTTTGTTCCAAAATTTATACAATGATTATACAATAATAAATAAGGTGATCGGTTATATTAGTATGACTAATATAGTGATATATGAAAGTGAGGACTTGCGGAGTCAAAAAGACTGCAAAGCGTTTAAAAAAATTCATTAAATTTATATTATTTTATCACTCATTTAAACAAAAGGAATCAAACACTACAATGTCACCTGGTGTGCTTCAGACCTATTTGGTTTGCCTATATTGTTTAATTTGGCAAATCTGTTTTCAGTTGTTGACGAATTAAACATATTTATTACTATTAAAACCCACCTTTACTGCACTTCTTATAAATGCGCGGATTTGTTTCCGGAAAAAATAAATTAAAATTTTCTGTATGCTAGTGTTTGTTTTTAATATGTATTTTTTAAAATAAAGTAGGTTATAGTGTAGGGGCATTTGTCGATAATTTCTATCCCTGGAAATTTTGAATGGAGGAGTTTTGCATCTACGTGGGACTGATAGCATTTTAGTCACACAATCAAGTGTTACCGGGTGTTTTGTTCGCATCTGTATAGAAAGGGTTGATATGAGGTGATCTTTCAAGATGGCGACCAAAAATCAGAAAAAATACAACGCTCGCAACCAGGGCCTGATTATAATCGATTCCATATAACTCGAGGACGAGGATTCCAAAAAAATTAACTTTCAAGGTTAACCGACCTTAAATAATCCTGAAAATCGCAAAAAACAAGATTTTACCATTTTCGCTTGAATCTTAATAATTCGACGTTTTGTCAGACCAACTCTAAATGTACCTCAAACTATTAGGCATATAAATGCAGTATAAAGTATAAAGCTTGATTACCTTGAAAAATACCCCAGTAAAATTAACAAATTAACATACTAAAGGGCGCTATTTATATAAATTTGGTATGACCGATAAGAAGGTCATGTCGAACAATACTGTAAAAAAAATTTGATTCAGCTATGACGCGTTTCAATATGGAGGCTACCTATAACCACATTTTATTTTATCCAATTTCGTAAAAAACCAAAAATTTCAAGGTGGCCAACAATTTTTGTTGACTTATCGCCGCTTACTACGAAAAAAAAGTTTAGGTAATGAATGACCTTGATTGATCTTGAAAATACCATGTACAAGTGAAAAACCAGCTTTTTGTACTGTTTTTTCCAATTTACCACTACGCAAAAACTTTAAGTGCCGGAGATGAAATTGACATCTTCGCCATAAATAAACACTTTATTTGAAACCTCCCTACCATTTTTTTTTGAATCTGGCGTCCTAGATATTTACGCTTTACCCTGGTAACCTATATGCCCTTTAGTTTTTATTAAGTTTTGGAACTGTGAATTTTATTTTCTACTCACTTGTCTAGTCAAAAAGTTATTTAAATCAGTGGCGCACCGAGAGGTGGGGTTTGGGGTTAAAAGGTCTCCCCGAAAAGCCTGGTTATGGCCACATTTTTACTTCAAATTAAGTTTTGTTTATTATTTATCCCTAAAAAACCCCCCGAAGTCCACTCCTGGGTGCGCTGCTGTTTAAGTAGCCACCATATTCAATTGAATGTGTGACTAAATAGCGGTTAAATCCTTGTCCTTCAATTTTATTATGAATGTTAATAAACAAGGATAGTCACGCCCTGCTGGCATAATTAGAATTTTTTATGAATTTTCAACTGCAATTTTGGAAAATGTCATCTAATAAACCATTGTCCAGAATATGTTAGTGCATATCTAATTGCTGCTGACTCTCTTATAGACTTGACTTTATTGGCGGGACAAGCGAGCAGAACATAAAATTAACAGTTCCGAAGGTTAACAAAAAGGACAGGCATATAGGTCATTTTTAGCAGGGTATAGCATAAACATCTGGAACGCCAGATCAAACAAAATGGTAGGATGGTTTAAAAAAAAGTGTTTGTTTATGGCTAAGATGTTGGTTTTATCTCGAGCACTTAAAGTTTTTGCGTAGTGGTAAATTGGAAAAAATCACTCCAAAAAAATAGTTTTTCACTCGTACATGGTATTTTCAAGGTTAGTCAAGGTCACGCATCAACTAAACTTGTTTTTTTCATAGTAAGCGGCGATAAGTCACCTTGTCACTTTGCTTTTTTACGAAATTGAATAAAATAAAATGTGTTTATAGGTCGCCATATCGATATAGCCGAACCGAATTTTATTTAACAGTATTGTTCGACTTGATCTTTTTCTTTTTCTTACCAAATTTGGTTCTCTTCGCTTTAATAGTTGATGAATAGCGCCGTTTAGTACGTTATTTTTGAAATATGTTAACCTTACTGGAGTATTTTTCAACGTCATGAAGCTTCAAGCGGCATCAAGCTCTAAGGATTGAATTTGGCAGGCATGCTTAATAATGTGAGATACATTTATGAGATTACATACAGTACAGTATGAGTATGAGTATAGACTCAATACATACATTTTATTGATCTGATAAAACGTCGAATTATTAAGATATTTTCCAGAGAAAATGGCAAAAATCTTGTTTTTTGCGATTTTCAACGTTATTTAAGGTCGGATAACCTTGAAAGTTATTTTTTTAGAATCCTCTTCCTCGAGTTATATGGAAATAAGTATAATCATGCCCCGGTTGCAAAATTTGTGTTTTTTATGATTTTTGGCCGTCATCTTGAAAGATGACGTAACATCAAACTTTTCTACACGGATGTGAACAAAACACCCGGTAACACTGGATTATGTGACTAAAGAGCTATCAATCCCATGTAGTCACAAAATTCCTTCATTCAAAATCCCATGGATTTACACATGTCTCTTCACTATTAGTAATTCAGCGAAGGAAATATTGAAAAAAATGGAAGCCTAGGGCAGCTATGTATTATTTTTTTATTTTAGTTTAAAGCTTGTCAAAGATACTATATAATAGCCCTCCCTGCCTTTGGCTGTTCACAGGGCAACCCTGATTTTTACTTTTTTGTTTCATGGTACATACCTTTATTTTAACCTAAGTAAATATGTACTAAATTATATAAAATATTAAAAATACAAAATAAAAATAAAAGAACCACTTCTACAAAATTTTGAAATAAATAAATAATGAAATGAACTTTGGAAAACCCTCTGAGCACTAAAGGTAAAAGACCTCGTCCAACGGTTGAAGGTCGGCAAGTGTACCCAAAACAGAGGCAGCGTTACCCCTCTGGATTGCAAGGCTTATTCTCTGCTTCAAAAAATAGGTGGATCTAAGTTCAAATGATGAAGCATAGATCTTAGCACCCAGTTCTTTCACAAATGATTTAGCTTTTCTCCCCATGCACCAAAATTTTCTACACAAAAAGGAACAAAAAAATAATTTGGAGAAATTTCTGAATAATTTTTTCCGAAATTTTTGCAGCTTCCCCAGCTCCTTTGGATATCAAATTTAGATAGGATGCTGCCAAAGTATCTGAACAAGTCGCGTCACAAACTACTGGTTTTCCTTTGGACCATGGTACAAGAGATAGGCCATCAGCTCTTTTACCGTCAGATCTAAAAATTCCATTTGGTTCTAAAATTGCTGGAAAATGAGCAGAAACTACAGCACGTTTTATTATATCATTAAGACAACTGTGCCGAGACCACCTACTTGCGCTCTTTCGGCAAGAAAGGCCATGAAGCCCATTTGGGAGAACAGTTTCACCACAAGGGCAGGTATGAGTCTCGGACAAATGTTGTCATCTAGATGAGTACCTAAAGAGGAAGAAGGACATCAATCCACACGTTACTCTCCTTTTTCAATTTTTGTTTTGTTTTTCAGGTTTTAGTATTATTACACATTTTGCGATCCTTGGGCCATTATAGTACATCAAAATTATGTGCGACAAACCGAGTCGCAAACACGAAAAAAATCAACAAGAAACTTAAAAATATAAACCTACGTTGTCAATTTTTCTCCATACGTTTTTATATTAAATTTTTTAACTGCCGAGTATCAAAGTCAAAATTTTTGAAATTCTTGGTTGAGTTTTGAGTCTAACGTAAGTCTTAACGTAACTTTTTTTATGCTTTCTTAAAAAGTCCATCTTGCAAACGCTGTTATCGTTAACACAAAACTATCCTTAGGGAGTCTATCTTGCAACTTTTATTTAAACGTAGAAGCACTTATTTTCGACATGTTTAACCGTAGGAAATATCGGGTATACATATATTTTCGCATTTATTGCCATACTTGCATATGGGTAAAATTTTAAATATAGTTTTTTATTATTTTTCGGTTCAATGAAGTGTTCTATTTTATAGGGGTTTTGTTCGGCCATAATACCAATTTATTGAAAAATATTAAATGGGCATAAAACAAACCGTGTTGTAATAACTTATTTTGTTTATATTTATCGTTTTATATTTTGAAATTAAATTTAAAATGGAAAGATTGCATTTATTTAATAAGTCGGTAGTTTTACAGTTGTGGCTAGGAGATGTCCATAAATTGCGAAATATTTAGTGAAAATCGTAATATTTGATGTTTTTTTGAAACGGAGCTCTGTTGCTCTGTTCCACTAGACAGGAACCGAGTAGGCTATGTAATATACGCAAATAATACGGCAAGATGTGCCGAGTAAAATGTACCGAAGTCCTCAGGGAAACTTCCGAGTTTTTACTTCCAAATTTTTGAAAGCGCCTATTATAAATCAACCAACTTTTATATCTTTGCTTGACAAAACATCAGCTGATTTTGGATTTAAAACAGAACAAATATATTTAGTTTTTTATTTTTTGTAAAAAATACAAGCAAACATTGAATATTCACAGACATGTACAAATATATGATAAGATAGGCATGAAGGACTAGTTGAAGCTGCCCATGAAGTGCAATTTATCTCTTTACTTCGTTATGTCCGAGGTTTCACCCTACAATTATGAAGGTAAGTAGGGGGAAAAGTTGGTCTATTATACTGCAGAAGTACAGTAGAGCAAGTTAACCGAAGTGTTACGATGGCTCACTGTAACTCTTAGAATTGTTAACAATTAGCTAGACTGTCTGGAGGAAACCACATAATTACAGATATTGTTGTTGCGTTTATTACAGGGCCTCTAGATCCTGCTAACCGTAACCTTCACATCCGCAGCTTTTGATAAATCCGTAGAATATCTAATATTCAGGAAATATATGAAGTTATAATTATGCAAAGTTTTCAAAACCTATTTCTTAAACCAGTGGCGCACCAAGGGGGAGGTTTTGGAGTTAACCCCCCCCCCCCCCCCGAAGTCAACTCCTGGGTGCGCCACTGCATAAACGGTTTTACTTCTTAACTTAGAATAAAACCATAGACATTACCACTCAGGTAAATTATATTTTATAAGGTCTAGCTTACTAGACTAGAGAAGCCTAATACAATCATTTTATTTAGTAGGTTCCTAAAAATTGTCGGGACCCTAATTTAGTTGTCAGTCATACACACAGAATACGTTCCAACGAAAATGAAACAGAGGCGTTGACATATTTTTAAAGTCTGTTTTTGGAAAAATCCTAGGACACATCGATTTTTGATTGGAGGCGACATTTTTTGGTTATTAAATATTTATGGCCTGCACCCTCTTCAAAGGTTAAACTTTACCCTTATAATTTGAATAGGGAAGTTATACCTTCTATTGAAGGTCCCTTGTATGTCCCGTGTCTTAACAACCATAAAAAATAAAAGATCAAAAAGATCTTGGGTGGAATAAAAAACGAAAATTGAAACTTGGATGAGTATCCCACAAGGAACACACGGTTTTTTCCACCCAAGATCTTTATGATCTTTTGCTTTAGATTCTCTTCAGTGGAAGTTTTTAAGTTCTTTTTGTTTTCGCCTTAGGAGCGTAACACTATTGGAAAAATTAACACGTCAGGACGAACCCGTATCAGGTAACTTAGATTAGTGCCAGTGCGGAACGATGCCTATTTGTGAGTGACTCAAAGTTGGAAATCAAAGTGCATGATGGTGTTGAATGATATTTGGGAGAGGGTGACCAGTGGAACCACTGATGAGCTCACGCTGGTTGCCCAGAGCGAAACATCATTTGATCTTTTCTCTTTTCGCTTTGGTCCTTTGTGTGTTTCTTGTGGGATACTCATCCAAGTTTGAATTTTCGTTTTTCCACTCAAGATCTTTTATTTTAGATTATTTTTGGTTGATGTAACTGATTCAGAGGTTTTTTAACTTCTTTTTGTAAAAGACTTACAAATTGTATAGGGTGTCCAAAATTTTATGGTTTTGGGTGGTTTCGGGTACTTCTAGAGGAGATTATAGAAAATTCGATCCCAATTAGCGAGGCTCAAATTTCAAGACGAGATTTTTGGTAAGAACCGCATTTTAATATGCCACACTTTCTTGGAGCTTTTTCGAAAAGGCTGCATTTTGGGATAAGCCCTATAACTTTTTAATTTATGAAAATATCTTCGTGGTGTTAATTGCATTTTTGTAGAATTTTTAAACTAGAATTTAATAGCTAAATCAGATTTCATGAGTACAAAGTTGGTATTTTTCTTTAAAAAAAACTCCAATTTTTTTACATATTTTGAATGATTTTTTAATTTTATTCAAAACGATGTGCCCCTTACATTAATCGGATAAATAGTTGTCTAGTTATTAAATATTTTCCATAAATCATATGATAGGCTGTGATAAAAGCTGCACGCCACATTATTAAAAAAAAAAGCTAGAGTGTCATGGTTGTCAATTTGAGATGATATAAATAATTAGTTACGAAGAACTAAAAAACTATTTTGCTTCTTAACTGAATTCACGGCCTACTATTATATCAATACTAGTGAACAGCGTCTTGGACTGCGGAACGGAACATCGCAGAATCGTATCTCGTCAAATACACATTGCTTCACACAACCAGGGTTGCCAACTTTTTAAATACGTAAATCCGTAGAAGAACCGCAAAAAATCCGTAGTAATCCGTAGATTTTAATTTTTTCTATAAAGTAGATGAATTAAATATTTTGGGTGTAAAGTTGTTTTATGGAGTCGGTTCTGTTTTTCAAAATGTGTAAATTTAAAAAAAAATAACTTAGATACTTATCCTATATTTTTTTGAATTTGATCAGTAAAATATAAAAGTTATTTTTATTTTGAATAAAGCTACCTACTACTATAGAGAGCTCATCTAACAATAAAATATTGTCTAATAAAATAAACTAAAATCTAAAGAATCACAATGAACAAAAATTTTTAGTTATTTTTTTTAGTATATTTTCAAAAGTGTGCGAGTCCGCCACGAGCGTCGGCAATTTGATTTTTTGCGAGAAAATAATTATGGCTCCGCATGTTTGTGTTAAGTTATGAAATTAATCTTTCGCCCATGTTTGTGTTAACTTGTGAATGACAAGTCCCAAAAAATCCGTAGATTTGAGACTTATATCCGTATATCGGAGAACGGTGTAAAAAATCCGTAAATCTATGGGAAAATCCGTAGGGTTGGCAACCCGGCACACAACATCGAAGGAGATTCTACGAGGCGGTTGGCGGCCCCCCACTTCTCAGCAGCTATGTGGTCGACGTTGTGCCTAGAGTAACAACAACGAGATAGAAGCAGGTTGGCCGGAGAAATTGTCGGATTCACATGGTGGACGGCCGGGGATCTCGAAATGAGGTCTCTACAGCGAAGATGCCGAAAGATTTGACCTGCGTTTTCAGGCAGTGGGAATATTCCGAGGCTGAAGGCTGAGACTTCGACCAGTTTGGATGCAGAAGGTAGCCAGAATTCCGATAAGTCTAGGGTCTCTAAGCACAGATGCCAAAAAGATGTGACCTCCGCTCTCGGTCAGCGAGGAACATTTCAAGGCAGAAGGCTGAGACTTCGGGCACTTTGGATGGGTGATTGGTTGGACTTTGGCCATTCTGGGAGGGTAGCGATGTTAGATAGATGCAAGTCTAACATGTAGCAGGACCACCCTTCGGAGGGGTTGTAAAGCTGGCGGACCACTGTGTATACTTGCTACGCAGTCTAAAGATCCCTGCCCTCGACAAAGAGGTGTCGGGCAAAATTAAGTCCTCTTAGAGAAAGAAAACTTGCATTCTAAGGAAAAGGTCCATTATGCGGCCTAATTACTAGGCCTACGACCGCCCATCTACTACTACTACCATTACATTACATCAATAAAAAAATCATTTTTCCTATATTTTTGTCAGCCAAGGCACTCTATATTTTTTTAATAATGCCTTTATCACATCCTACTGTATGATTTATGGAAAATATTTAATAAAGGAAATCCAAAAATTTTTAAAAAATTGGGGTTTTCCATAAGTGTTATTCTCAAAAACTAAAAGTGACTCATGAAATATGATTTGGTAATTAAAGTCTAGATTAAAACTCTGAAGATATTTTCATAAGTAAAAAAGTTATAGGGCCTATCCCAAAATGCAGACTTTTCAAAATGCCTCCGTAGCTCAAAGACGTGGTGACCCATTGGAATGCAATTTTTACCAAAAATATTGTCTTGAAATTGGACGCTCGCAAAGGTGGGTCGAATTTTCTCTATCTTCCTTAGAAGTATCCGAAACCCCCCAAAACCATCGAATTTTGGATACCCTGTAGAGTTAAATCTCTCCTCTCTTAGGAATATATCCTAGAAAAAAAATTAAATGATAAAATGTATTATTAACAAAAAAAAATCAACATGGATCAAAAATATCAAATAAAATTCTCAAAAATAAAATTTTATTTTTGTAAAAAAAACGATTTTTGCATTTCTTAATATCTCGTCAATTAGCGCTGGATGGTGTAAATTTTACTATTTTTATGAAGGCCTTTGAAGGGCATGCAAAACAAGATATCACTCGACCCACTTTTCCTATTAAAAAAAGTTTAGCATTCGAATGGGGTGCGTGCTAGAAAAATTTCTAGCCAAAAAATGCTTCCTCGAATAAAAAATTGACTTTCTCGAGGATTTTTTTAAAAGCAGACTCTAAATATCTTATCTCAAAAATTAGAATTTTTTAGTTTTCTTAATGATCGCGAAATTTTGATTGAAAATATTTTTTCAAAACCCATTTGTCCGAAAACATAAGTTTGATAAACTTTGCCTCGCAAAACATTTGTTCGAAAAAAGCATCCGTTTCAAAGGTAAATTATTTAAAAAAACATTAACAATGGGATTTACTAAAAGGGTTTAGCCTATTTTAGACAGGTTCTAAGTTTAAGTGAAATTGTTGGTTTTAGGTATTTTATACCAACTTCCTTGTGTTTTGGACATAAGGATAATTTTAATTATTTTTTTTTTTAGTGAAGAATCATCTTAAGACAACCTTTTGTTAGATTTAAAAAGAAAATTTCAATTTAAAAGAAGTTTTTTTTAACCACATGGGGGATCTAAATGGTAAAGACTTTGTTGAGTAAATTAAAATTGATGTTCTTCTTCAAAAACCGTCAGAAAATCTCACCCTTACAAAAAATGTGACAATTTTTAAACACAAGTTTACACTTAATGCTTTTTTGTCAGGACTATTTGCTAATACTCCTTAAAATTTAGTTTCAAATCAAAATATTTCGTTTCCAGGGCAAAATTGGAGGTGTTTTTTTGATTAATGAACAACTTGGAATATAAAATAAGGTAAATTAATTCTTGTAAAAACGGTTACTTGGGGAAATTATAAACGAATTGATTATCAATTGCCACAAAACAATCCTTTCTGGAGGCTATAAATTTAAACCACCCCCTAGAGGTGGTCTAAAAAATCACCAACTTTATAACCTCAAACACAGATAATGAAGCTATTAAGTGCCAAATTTTTGGCGTATTCACCATTTTGAAACCTGTCAAAAATTATTAGTTTTAGGGGATTTTCTCTTAGAATATGGTATATTTTGAAATAAAAAGCAGTTTTTCAGTGGTATTTTGCAATAACAATACAAAATAATCAATAACATTTTGTCTTTTCTGTATGGGTAAGGGTTTCTTGAACATTGGTTTTAAAATTTAGTAGCCCCACAGGTGTAAATATTTAGACCTGTGGGGGGTACTATTTTAGATCTTAGCAAATCCCATTGTAATTACAAACCTTACTTCCCAAGTAACACAGCTTCGACAATATAGACTACTAAATTTTCATTTAAAATAACTTCTATAGTTATATCATCTAGATAATCAACTTTGAAATGTAAAACTTATACCTAAAAATATGCTAAAACTTAACTAACAAAATGCTCTCAATCTTTATTTTTTCTCTTAAAATACAACTGAAAAAAATCCCAAGATGACAACGGCAGTTATTTGTTGTATTCTAGTGCAATTTTTATTAAAATACAGCTGCTTTCAATGCTATTTAGCATTGGAGGATAAGCGCCCTCTACCGCTAGGCTGAGATCATGAGCTCACAGCAATAGCGCACAGATTTGCTTTTGTTTTAAATTCATTGTTTAAAAAAATGCAAAAATGCTTGGTTGCACGGGCGGGCAAGCTGTCATATTATGGCTTATTATCTCAAAAATTTGTGAAAAAATAATGTTTTTTACATAAATATGCTCAAATGCAAGTCTGAAAGTCCTTCAAAATTAACTAAATATGCAAGACATGATGGTTTTCTTTTAATTCTGGATGAAGATTTTTAAAAAAAAAAATTTGTTATTAAAAAACCCCTTATTATATCAAATTTTTAAAACGCGCGAGGTATTATGACACGTTTCGTCATCAAAGCGGCCTTTGCATAAAGATTTGACTCTTGGGAAGTCCACAAAATGTGTATTCTTGATTAAAAGTTTGTGAAATATGACTAATATTTTGAAAGTTTAAGACAATGATGTATTTGAAATTAACTCTGTGTTTCGGACTTCCCTTGTCTATATTTTATTTATACACGAAGTTTCGATCAGTACAATCCCTGATCGTCTTCAGGTGCAAAGTACTAGTTTGCACAAGTAGTCGTGTCTAAATAAAACATAGACAACGGAAGTCTGAAAGACAGAGTTACTTTCATCACTAATATTTATTTTAGTTGTCTCCCGCCTTCAGTCTTTTATGTAGGCAGACAATTTTCACTTAGTTACTATTTTTAGATACACTTTTTCTCAGGGAAGTTAAATTTTAGACAACATTGCTCTCATGTGCAAAAATGCTTTGTTTTCAGTTCCGTAGACGTTGACACAGGCAACAAATATTCCTCAAAATAACTGTTACAACATTTTTATAACGTTTTCAAAACCTTGTGGCAGTACACAGCAAAAGCATTGCTGTTATCTTTTTTGCTGCGGAAACGTCATCCCAGCTTATTTACAGCATGCTGTGTTACTTGGGCTACTTCAACACAAAAATTGAGTTTTTTCGGACTAATTGCTATTGAAAAACTAATTTTATCTTTCTAATAACGTGTTTTTCTGGTTGAAATTTCGCGACCCTCGTCTAAATTAGCAACAAAGTGTCACAAAAGGCAATTTTTTAATTTTTTTTAAAGAGTGAGAAGTGTTGTCTCGAAACTCATTGTTAATCACTTTATTTATAAAAGGCTTTTTCATTAAATAAACTGAAAAAGTCTTTTGAAATGTTATTTGAATAATGGGATACCATTTTTCAGGGAAAAAGGAAAGAAAGAAGAAGAAGGTCCTGAGAAAGCAAAAGGAGAAAACATAATTTTGTACATATATTTTTCTCACTCTCAAAAGTTTCCTTTTCAAGAGAAAAAGTGAAAGTGAATATTTAATTTAACTATATGTATACATAATTCAACTATTCAACTATACTTATAAAGAAAAAAAGAAATATATTTTAATTATTTACAGAAGTAAAGTAACCGTTCCGTTCTATTAAATGTATACAGGGTTCCTAAGCAAATCCTAAGGAGGCCAAGCAGCCGTGTATATAAGGATGGGCATGGGGCGATGTTGTCACTACATCTTACACGTAGTAAATCCATTCCAGGTTGTTGTTTTCTAATTTTTTCCATTTTCATACCTTTAGGACTGGAATAAAAATTGTTTTTGCTCGACTTTAATACAAAACTGATGAAAGATATTTTTCGGCTTTTCATTTTGTAACCATTGTCCTTACGCACTGTTTACAGGCTGGGGACTGAGATACATGCAAATGCCTAACCTAAAGCGTTCATACACGCCCGGAGAAATCGATTGAGTTATTGCCGTAGAAACTTTATCAAGCAAATAGGACGGGTTGACGCCTTCGAACGTCCAACCCGGGTTTTGCACTTTGATTCGAAATCAAAAAGGAGGAACAATCAGATGTGGGGCCGTGCACAAATTACGTAACGGTGATTTTACCAATTTCTGACCCTCTCCCTATGTGATGTTTTGTAACGGTTTGGCACGCCACTCCCCTAATATTACGTAACGATTTCAAGACCACTACCCCCCCAAAAAAAAAACTTTTCACTTATTTTCATTCCAAATTTTCTTAGTTTCACACAAATGCAAACGCTGTCGAAAACCCCCCTCCCCTCTACGTAACGTTTTGTAACCCCCCTCCCCCCTATGACCATTACGTAATTTGTGCACGGCCCCTGTAGTTCCAGTGGAGGGGGGCGAGAAAATTGATATTTTTTTCTTAAAAATTATACTCTTTTGACCTATTTCTTTGCGTTCCCGAAATTACGTAATTTTTGAAAAAAAATTGTAAGCGGCGCCATTTTTATTTCGTGCTTTGTTTTTCTAACATTTTTACGTTCGGCTAATTTAATTGAAAAATTTTTGCCTGCGGCGCCCTTTATCTTCTCACTCAAAACCAAGATCCCCCGTTTTAGGAAAACTGATCCCGTCTTTGTTTCTAAATTTTTTCGAATAAAAGTAGAGTAATACCATGGGGGAAATAATTTTTTTCTACGGTATGACGAAAATTTCGAGAAAGTTGAAGAAAAAAATAAAGAAAGTGGCAGAGCTCAAGTTTTTCGTAAAAAGACGTTTTTTGTAAAGAAATAGAGCAAAATAAATCTTTTCACCCCTTTTTGGGTGTTACAAATATTGGCAGCCCCTTATTTTTCGCTTTTACCCTTCCCGCTAGTTTTGAAGAATTGGTTCGCGATCATGTCATAAAACACCTCGAAAATATCAAATGTAGGGTAGGGCTAGCTTTATTTAAAATCAGCGCCGTTTATTGATTTCTTTGGCTGCTAGTGCTAGCTGCATGGTTTGGCCGTTTCCCGATAGATGTCACTAGTAGAACAGAATGGAAAGAAATTTAATTAAAAGCCCAGATATTTCTTTCTAATGTTAACAACCTTACGAGTTTATCGCTCAGTATCGTAAATAATGGACCCTGCCGCCTCCTTTAAGCAAGAACAAACTGTGGTTTGGACCTGAAAACATCTAATTTTTAATTAGATTAGATGTGTGGCCGCCATCTAGCGGAATTTGCAGACATCTTGTCAACGGTTATTATTGCAACTATGATTTATGCTCACAATGAAAGAGTGGCGACAATTTTTTCTCATGAAAGCAGTCCGGAGATAATAACAAACTGGCACCATTACTCAATATACCTGTTTCTTTTGTGCGCGCAGAACTTTCTATGCCATTTCTGTTTGATTTATTGAAATCCTATCCCTAAGGAAAATCTTAGGAACCCTGTATATGGGTCATTTCACGTCAGATTTACAAGCCAATTTTTAAATTTCTCCGAAAATATTTTCTCGCACTCTTTAGCGAAAAATAATCGACAAAAATTTTTTTTTTCGTCAAAATAATATTTTTTTTTCAAGATAAATCCTAAAATATTTGATGTATGAAAAAAATTTTCGAATAATAAAAGTTGCAGTTTTGTATGAACTCACCGGAAAAATTTTTGAAATATTTTTTTTTCGTTATTTAACTATTGTATTCTGCAACTTTTATAAACAAATTGAATGTTTTTTAACTTGGACCAATTTTTTTTGTTTTTTTTTCTTTGTAATATTAAGAATCATGTTGGAAGATTGTGTCAAAATTTCAGAGTGGATCTCAAAACACTTTACGAGATATTTCAATTATAATAGGCCTACGTTTCGCTCCACGCAGCGCGCGCCTGGTCTCAAGAGTTCAGAGATACGTAATGACTGGATTATTCCATATTATCTTTGCAATCTGGGCTTCACACTAGTTTTTTTTTAATAATTGATGCACTAATCATATTCTTAATATTATTTATTGCTATTTACATAACCCGCACACATATTAACGAAATTTACAGAAGTCTGTATATCGCGTGTTTGTTAAAAAAATTTTGTCACAGTTATTTTTACAAATCGTACGCATTTATTTTCATGGACATGATTTTTGTTTCAGTGCGCGTTTTGAATCTGACTTCAAAAAACTCACTATTTTAAAATTCGGGCAGAAACAATAAGTTTTCACTTTGAGTTTGCAATTTCCATCTGGCAAAACGCCATCTAATTTTTGAGTTCCCATTCCAATCTAAATTAGTATAAACAGTCTTTAGAAAAATAAAACAACAACAAAACAAAATGGATTCCGTTTCGAAATATTTCTAACCAGTTTAAATATGACATCACCGGTTGCACGCTAGAAAATGAATGTGTCAAATTTTTTTAAAAAAATAAGCAATTTAAAAGCGAGAAAATGCCTGTAGACGCAATATAACGAACGTGTGGATGAAAAATAATGAACGAAAAGTAATAGGGACGGACACTCAACATGTGCTCACGAATATCAATGGAACTCATTTTTCCAATCTTTATCTTGCAAGGATTGCACAACTTATCCTCTGGTTCCAAAAAATCAGGGGTGGCCCAGGACAAGGCCAAAGGCGAAAAATCTACTGCGCATGCCTGCCGCAGCCTGCTCGAGCCCAGAGGATTTTTTGGTTCTGCATTTTTTCCAGGTTAACTTGATCAGGAGAGTTATTATCGCTACGGCTTTTTTTGCAAAAAATGCAAGGGCAGGGCCGTTATAGTATGTCATACCTATAGTTAATCATATGGTAAAAGTCCAAGGAGGATTAGCCTGGTTATTTCATCCGCGTGCTGCGCGGAGCGAAACAACTTTATAGTAGATGCCCTGTGATGAGCCTCGTATAATTAAAATATCTCGTAAAGTATTTCGAGATCCACTCTGAAATTTTTACATAATATTCCCAACATGATTCTTACATATTCACAAAGAAAACAAACAAAAAAATTGGTCCAAGTTAAAAAACATTCAATTTGTTTATATCAATTGCAGAATACATGACATAATTAACAAAAAAAAATATTTGCAAAAATTTTTTTGGTGAAATCATACGAAAACGCAACTTTTATTATTCGACAATCTTTTTCATACATCAAATAGTTTACGAGATATTAGTGATTGAAATATGTTCAATTTTATAAACTTCGACGGTGGGATTTACTTAAAAGGTTTAGTCTATTTTACAGCGGTCCTGAGTTTAAGTGAAATTTTTGGTTTTAAGCATTTTAAACCAACCCTCCTTGAGTTTTGGACATAGTTTGATTTATAAGAAGAATTTTAATAAACATGTTTATTGAATAATCATCTTAACACAATCTTTTGTTGGATTTAAGAGGAAATTTTCAATTTAGAAGAAAAGAAAATTAAAAAATTTAAACCCACGCTGGGTTTAAATAGTAAACACTCTGTAGAATAAATTAACATTGGGGGTATATGTCACTTTAATTAAAACTTACCCTTGTTAATTAATTTTTCCAATTAATACTTGATGTCACACAACGATTTAGATCAGTAAGAATAAAATAAGGAATAGATTAATTTTGTATTTATTTAAAAGGTGTTTTTATTTATGAAATGTATTAAACAACTTAAATGCAAGTTTTTTTTACATTTTTGTCACTGTCGAAATGTCAGTTTAAAAATATTAGCGCTGCGTTCAATCACAAACAGCGAGTTCGGATCTTTTACCTCTGCTTGCACCTTTGCTTGCACTAACCTCTACTGATGAAAGCTACAGCTCTAAAATGAGTGGGATTTGAGTAGGGAAAGTTTTTTGACTGAGCTTTTAGATAACCTCATTGTTTTACTTTTAGTTTTTAAATAAATTAATATAATTGTGTTGGATTTTTTTGTTTGGTATATTTTTCGTGCATAATCAGTGACCTTCACTTATGTTTGTTTTGCCTCGTAGTGTCCTCATAAATATATTTTTTGGCTGAAAACGGGTTCAATATATGGCGTTTTTCTGGACAAAATAGGAGGTGTTTTATTGGGTAATGAACAATTTGGGATATTAAATAAGGTAAATTTATTACCAAATGCCACTAAACAATCCTTTCTGGTGGTCTAAAAAATCACCAACTTTATAACCTCAAGCCAAATTTTTTGTGTATTCACCATTTGCCATTTTGAAACCTGTAAAAAAAAATAGTTTTAGGGCATTTTCTTCTAAAATATGGTATATTTTAAGAAAAAAAGCAGTTTTTCAGTTTTTTTTTGCAATAACAATACAAAATAATCAATAATTTTGTGTCTTTTCTGTAAGGGTAATGGTTTTTTGAAAATTGGTTTTAAAATTTAGTACCCCCCACATATTTCGAACTGTGGGGAGTACTATTTTAAACTTAAACATAACTTGTAAAAAGAATACTATTAAAAAAAAATACGTGTCAATAATTTTTCGATAAAGAGTGCGAGAAATTGTTTTTAAAGAAATTAAAAATTGGGTTGTAAATCTGACGTGGAATGACCCATATACAGGGTGGATACTTTAAATGCAATATTGGCTGTAGCAGGTTAAACAATTGTTTTTTCAAAAAATCTAAAGGCATTAACTAAGATTTTTAGCAGGTAAAATTTTCAGCAAAACATTTTTGTGAACGGATCTTCAGAAAGGGTTCTATTCACATACAACTTTTTTTTTCAAATGAGAAGACCCAGCTTGTGGCATCTTGTTGGAAAGATTATGGAAAAAGAAAAACGCTCGTGTAATTTTTTTTCACATTTGTCAATCCATATGCCAAAATCTTTAAAAAATTATTGTTTCGGACTTCAAATGTAACATTGCCCCTAGCGGGTAGGAAATTTGGTTTTTAGAAAATAAAATTTTTGTGAACGAACTCTCAGAACTTGGATCTATTCACATACAACTTTTTTTTTCAATTAAGAAGGCTCCGCTTCTGGCACCTTATGGAAAAAGAAAAACGCTCATGTACGTTTTTTTAACATTCATTAATCCATGTGTCAAAAATCGTCAAAAAATAATTGTGTAAGGCTTTAAATGGAACATTGCCCTTAGCGGATTAAAAATTTATTTTTAGAAAAATTCAAAAGCCCGTTAACCAATATTTTTAGCAATAAAAATTTTCAGCTTAACATTTTTGTGAACCTACCCTCATAAATGGGTCTATTACATACAACTTTTCTTTTTAAAGAGAAAAACAAATTTCCAAACCGCCTGGGGCAGTTCCATTTGATGTCCGACACAATAATTTTTTGAGAATTTTTGACACATGGATTGATGAATATCAAAAAACAATACACGAGCGTTTTCTCTTCTTGGATAAGCTTTCCAACAAGGTGCCACAAGCGGGGTCTTCTCATATGAAAAAAAAAGTTCTATTTGAATAGACCCCTTTCTGACGATGCGTTCGCAAAAGTTTTATGCCGAAAATTTTGATTGCTAAAAATTAACTTTTTAATTTTCCCAACTAATTTCCAACTCGTTACAACGATTCTTGAGGATTTTGATAAATATATTAAGAATTGATAAAAAAAATTACAAGAACTTTTCTGTTTTTCGATAAACTTTCCAACAAAGTGCTGCAAGCGGGGTCATTTGAAAAAAAAGTTTATTTGCCGAAATGCATGTGTCTGAGTAAGAACGCTATTCATTTCAGATGCACTGAAGAGAGACGCCGACTAGGCAACTTTGTCAAGCAAACAGTTTTTAGGAAAACTTTCAGCGCTTTAGTCTGTCTTATTCGAAGACGCGTGAGTGAGCAGTAACAACGCCTAGATTTAAATAGTGGCGGTTCTTTATTCGAGTAGTTTTCTTTCTAAAATTACACCGTTCTGCACGAATATCCTCTCTGCCAAATAAATACGTTATTTCGATAATTCCGACCTATTTAACCCTTACAACGACCTCTAAATGTTCGTATCAGAGTTCAGAGGGTACTAACAACATATTTTAAGGGTATCGGTGCAATATTTATTGGTCTATAGCATAATAGGGTGCGACGTTGCTAAATCTAAGTTTTCTCTTAGTCTAAAGAAATTGTGCACAATCTACAAACACCGCATGGGGAATATCTAGGACTTCAAATAACGGAGATTCCAGATTTTAAAGTACGCCATAGTTGTCGGAGGGACAGCTATTTATTGAAGAACTTCTGTATAAAAAAATTATGCCATAGCACCTAATTAGCCAGAATTTTTATTTTATTTTACGTCGGTATAAAAAATGACATTTTTATCTGGAAATAACGAAATTAAAAAATTATATCCTACTTGATATTTTAACAATTCGGCACACTAAATAAACAAATAGTTTAAATATTTTAAATAATATATTTCTACTCAAAGCTTTTTAGTGCAATGGAATTTAATTTAAAATTATTATTTGTGTTTATTTCAATTATCTAAATACAGACAGAAATAAAAAATATTTGTGTTGTAAATACGAATTTTCGAGAATCCCTCTCTATAAATTTTGGTATTGGAGTCAAGATAAAAAAGCCGAAACCAAATTTGACAGAAACGTAATTTTTCAGAATTTAAAAGAAAATAATTGGTCCTAAAAAAATTGTCTCGATAATGAAATGAATGATGAATGAAAATCAAAACGCTAGAAAATATATGCATATAATTAAATATAAACGAAGCATATTTTTATAGAATCACAAAATGTTAAAAATATTTTGTACGAAAATAATGTGTGAGAAACATAATGATGCAGAAACCCAAATATCAAGAAACTCAGTTCATCGGAGACTCAATTTAAATGATCACAAAAGAACCGAAACTAAAAGCTCAAATCTAAACGAAAATGAAATTCTAGAAAATAATTAAGCAGAACAAAATTGAAGCGAAGCTTAAATTGCTCAAAAATTAAAAGAAAAGAATGTAATATATTTGATAAAAATCTAGTAGAATCGTAAAAAAGCAGAACTACAAAAGTATCGACAATAATTTTATAGAAAGGAAATACGGCCAAAGTACAATTTGATAGAAAATAATAATTAAAAAATAACAAACTGAATCTCGTGTTCGCAAATAAAAATTAAAGTAACACTCGTGGCATATCGACCAATCAATAAATTGTCCTACGCATTATATTTTGAATATTTTTTTAACTATGTAGCTGTTAAAAAAATAAACAAATGCAATCTACAAATGAAGTAACATAATAGTAGTAGTGTAGACCTGAAGACGATCAGAGATTGTATTGATCGAAACGTCGTGCATAAATAAAACAAATAGACAATAACAGTGAGATTTACAAAGATCTAAAATAGTGCCTCCCACAGGTCTAAATACTTACACCTATGAGGGGTACTAAATTTCAAAACCAATTTTCAAAAAACACTTACCCATACAGAAAAAAAAGAAAGTTATTGATTATTTTGTATTGGTATTGCAAAATACGACTGAAATCTGTTTTTATTCTCAAAGTATACCACATTCTAGGAGAAAATGCCCTAGAACTAATTTTTTTTAACAGGTTTTAAAATGACAAATGCGAATACGCCATAAATTTGGCATATAATAGCTTCATTATCTGTGTTTGAGGTTATAAAGTTGGTGATTTTTTAGACCACTTCTGAGGAGTGGTTTAAACGTATAACCCCCAGGAAGGATTGTATTGTGGCAATTGGTAATAAGTTCGTTTACAATTTCCCTAATTAACCGTTTTTACAAGGATTAATTTGCCTTAAGTTGTTCATTAACCAATAAAACACCTCCAATTTTGTCCAAAAAAACGCCATATTTTGAATCCGCCTTCAGCAAAAAAAATATATTTATGAGTGCACTATGAGGCAAAACAAACATAAGTGGATGTCACTGATTATGCACGAAAACTATACCAAACAAATAAACCCAAAACAACTATATTAATTTATTTACAAACTGAAATTAAAACATTGAGGTTATCTAGAAGCTCAGTCAAGAAAACTTTCCTTACTCAAGGTCCACCCATTTCATATCTGTAGCTTTCAGTAGTAGAAGTTGATGCAAGCCAAGGTGCAGAGGTAAAAGATCCGAAATCACTGTTTGTGATTTGAACGCAGCTATTATTTTATAACTGACATTTCGACAGTGAAAGGAATGTAAAAAAAAACTTGCATTTAAGTTTTTTAACACATTTTATAAATAAAAATACCTTTCAAATAAATACCAATTTAATATCTACTCCTTATTTTATTATTAACCATCTAAATCTTTATGTGATATCCAGTATTAATTGAAAAAATTAATTAACAAAGGCAAGTTTTAATTAGAGTGACACATATCCCCAATTTTAGCTTGTTCTACAGAACGTTTACTATTTAAACCCCGCGTGGGTTTAAATTTTTTAATTTTCTTTTCTATTAAATTGAAACTTTCTAAGTGCTAAGATGATTATCCAATAAACAAATTTATAATTATTCTTCTTATAAATCAAACTTTTTCTAAAACTCAAGGAGGGTTGGTTTATGGAAAACAAATCAACAACATCAAATCTAGTTACTGCAACTCAATTTATTTCAGAATATTTAGGTATGAATTCACAAGTCGATGTATTGTACACTGACTTTTCTATGGCCTTCGATAGATTAGACCACGGCATTATTTTAAGTAGTTTCGAAACTTTTGGAGTTTCGGATGACCTTTCTGTTTTTTTTTTTAAATCTTACTTGACAGAACGCCCCCAATATGTTGAGTGCTTTGGTCGAACCTCTTCGCAAATTGTGGCTACCTCAGGTGTGCCTCAGGGCTCTATATTGGGTCCCCTTTCTTCATTGCCTTTATAAACAGCATCGTTCATGATGTCTTGGTCATTGGACGATTTAAAGCTTATTTTTAGAATTAATAGTGCTTTCGATTGTGAAAGACTTCAGGAAGCTCTAAATAAAGTCAATACTTGGTGTGCCACAAACTCATTACCTTTAAATCCCACAAAGTGTAATGCAATGTCTTTTTCCTTAAAACAACAGGTAATTCTATTTGACTATAACATCAGCGGAGCATTTCTGCCTAGAAGTACCGAATTTAAAGATCTAGGAGTAACTTTCGACGCTGCACTTTCATTTGTTCCTCACATACGCGAAATTGTTAAAAAAATTTATCAAATGCTTGGATTCATAATAAGAAATTCACAGTATTTTGAGAGTATTGACAGTTTAAAATTACTATATTTTGCGTATGTTAGGTCAAAATTAGAGTATCCGTCTATAGTATGGTCTTCATGTTATATAGATATACAATCAATTGAAAGAATTTAACGCAAGTTTTCAAAATACGTGGTTTTTAAACTAGATGGTGTGTACCCGGAAATTGCAATACCTAATTATGTTTTATGCAATAGATTTAAAGTGTCTTCTCTTGAAGAGAGACGAAAGTCGGCGTAGCTTCAATTTATTGATAAACTAATTAATAACAGAATCGATTGTCCTGAATTATTACAACAAATAAATTTTTTGGTACCCAGAACCTCAGCTAGGACTACGGTACCCTTTTTTCTCCCAAGTCAAAGAACAAATTTATTCAAAAACTGCATGTAGTACATGCAATCAAGCTGGCAATCAATGTGGCCTATTTAATAGTAGTGTGTCAACCATTTAAAAGTTACGCCTTTCTTAAGTATGTTATCTCTGCTCTTTGTTTTTTTTTTCTTCTCCTATTTCTCTTTTTGTAAAAATTAATTGTTTTTTTTTAATTTTAAGTTCTTTTTTTTTTAAGTAAACTTATTGTTTTTTTTCCTACTCTGTAATTGGTTTAAGTCCTGTTGAGTGGCTGTAAATAAAATAAAATAAAATGGCTGCCACATACGTTTAAAGCTCACTAAAACGCGAGTAGATGGAAGGCCTATTAAATATCGGAGGCATCACCTCAATCCATGCGAATCGCTATTGGGCATGTGTCAAATTTAAATCTCTAGAGCGCCGTAGGCCCTGGATTGCGTTGACAAGTTTCTCTATTTGGAAGATGACACGGGTATTTTTTTTATTAAACGATTTTATTTAACTTCACAGTCTCTGGCTGTCTAACTTTGTCATCGAACCTATATAAGTATACCAAATTTTGTCAAAATCTATACAATACTACAATTTTCTTCGACTCTTCCCTGCCGTAAGCCTGGCAACGTAGCAATTGAGTTCGTGGCGATCGGTTCAAATCATTTTCGGAGAGACTGGAGTTCTTGAATTTTGTGGTTCAGCATTAGTAAGTTTCTTTTAAATTATTTTCTTACCTTATGGGTTTCTTTTAAAATAGTTTTCGGACAAATTTATTTCTATGCAATTTTCGGTCTCTTGATATTCGGTTATTTAATTTTCTACAATTTTTTTTTCGGAAACTTTATATTTTTTCGATTTAAAGATCGACTTTATTACAGTGTTATTAATTCGGGTGGTTTGGGATTTTGCTCATTTAAGTATCGGGCATATTATTTTCTATCAGTTTGGGGTTCAAGTATTTTTCGTTTCTGGAAAATTATTTTTGATACTTCTGTAATTCTGATATTTTAAGGTTCGAGAAAATTATAATCCGTTAAATTATATTCGTGTCTTTTAAGGATCGAGTAAATTAAAATTCTATAAAATTATATTCGTATCCATAATTTTCTGGGTGTTTTACTTTCGTTTGTATTTCGTTTCGGACATTTTATTTTCTGTTCAATTGATTATTACTTAAAAAATAATTTTAGCTGTTTCAGTATAGAGCAAAAAATTGAAATAAAAAATGCCGTTAGACCTAAGCCCGAAAATCTAGGGACTTCAAGAGAAAATTCACTGTCACTGTCAACTTTTCAAATTTGTGAAAACGAATATGAAACCACTCCGCGTGTGCAGTCGCCCGCCGAAAATAGCCTAGCGCTGCGGGAGCATTACCCCGAGTTTATCAAAGAACCAAGAGAACTTTACTGGCTCGCTGGAATTACTAGGAATTCACCTAGAAACATTCCCATAACTTCACATAATTTTGTTTTTATTTTGATTCAATTTTTTTTTTAATTTATTTATTGCGGCATAAGTTATGTGCAAGTTTACTAGTGAAATCTTAGAGGCTTAAGGATATATTTTAGATCCCAACAGCAGCTTCAAAAACACACAAATACTTGAGTATTAACAAAACAGGTCAGTAAAGCTCCATTTAGAGGTTAAAGAGACTCTTGCTAGTCGTTGATGCTCCTGTTTAAAATAGAATATGATTATTTGGTTTAGCCTCAGCAGCCGATTTTTAAATCTGCATGCTTTTTAAGTTAACCTGTTGTCCTTAAATCAGTGGTAACAGCTAGCAGGAGTGTTTCAAATTCAATTATAAATGCACTTGTAAATGCAACCTTAAACACTACATCCAGTTACTTTTATATGTAGTTGGGTAGCGTTTTTTTAGCAAGTAATTCTGCAGTAAATGGGTTTTTTTTTAGTATTTTACTCGGTTTCTTTTATGAAAAAAATCTTGTATGTAGGCACTGACTAGGGTCCCTAAAGAGAGAGAGAAATTTATGAGCGCTGGAATTGCTAAAAAGTGCTGGGTTGGTTTGAGTTCAGGACTTGGGTGGTTTAGTTCCCGTTTTAGTTAAAAAAAAATGAAAAAAGTTTCAACACTGGTAAATTTGAACTTCCTAGGGGCTCAGGTAAGTGCTAAATAGGTATCTAAAGAAAACTGTTTACTACACTAATACCGTTTAGCTTTAATATATTAAGTGAGCAGCATGAAATAATACTGTGGAAAATTTTACTGATAAAAAGTTATTCTTAGGGCCAGTTTCTCAATAGCGGATTATCAGAAACTTAAAGTAACTCGCGAGCTATAAATCCCAGTTTTCTTGCTGTTTAAAAGCCAATATTTTTTTTTAAGTTAACCCTGAGGTAAGGTAACCTACCCCCACCTTGAAGCCCTGGTTATCCTGGAGTTAATTTTAACCTGATTTTTAAAGATTTTTACTAGGTTATGTTGCTTGAGTTAACACAAACTCGCTTTTGAGAAAAATTCTTTAAAATATAAATAGTTGCTCATTCATCTTTCAAATAAATTAAATACGCAGGATCAAATACTATGTCTGTATGTCATAACTGGTGGTTAGTGAACACTTCTATGAAAGTTGAATCATGCACTGTGAATTTGCTTAGATTTTGAAACTCATATAACACAGGAAAATAAAACTGCAGATTACAAAACTTGATTTACTTTGGCTTGATACTTTTGTCTCGAACTTATAACTTAGATAACAAAACCAAACCTCTGCTTCTGTAACTAAAAAATTATTATGCAAAAAATATTTTAAACAGTTTATAAACATGTGCCAATCAAGAGAAAATTTTTAAGAAATATTGGTTGTCCTCACCTAAAGTGCAAAATATAGAAACAAAATTTAGAGATAGAATATTTCTTGTTATTTTTATTATTCTTTTAGGAGCTATATATAATAACAAAATATATGGAGCAGTGGATATTTAGGCAACTACCTAAAATGAAAAAGAAGAAGATTCTAAAGTGCCACCACCCAGAGAAGAATAATAATCTATAAATTAAAAAGTCTACAATTTGTACCCAAACATACAGAGCAGTGGATATTTTGCCAACTAAAATGTATAGCAAAATAAGATGGTTCTATAGAGTCAGCACCAAACAAAGAATAATAATCTAGAAACTCAAAGTAAGTTTTTGCTTCTGATTTCAATTTTATTTGGTAAAACTTCTTTAAATAAACAAAATTTATTACAGTCTAGATCCGACATCAAAAATTAATTTAACTCTTATTGTTTATTGCAAATTTTCTAGACATATTTCTGGACATATTTTGAGCCTCCGCTCATCTATTTCAATTCCATTAGGAAAAACAAAAAAACTATACACAAAGAACAAAAAAGAGAACAATTTTGAAGGGGGACAATCAGAGATACTTTTTGGCTCTGTTGCAAATTTCATAGGGTAATTTTTATCTCTGTAATTTAAAAAGGGAAAGGTCTTTTAAACGTCTTTACTATTAATTATGTCAAAATTTTAAAAAGCTAGTATGACTGGTGTTTAAGATATTTGCTTTTAAATTTGGTATGGAATGAAGAAAAGGTTTGAACCTTTTCAGCGGATCAGTTTCATCACCAAAATTTAAAGATTAAAAGTAGGCTTATTTGGATGATATGTTTGAGAAAACAATCAGAAAAAAATCATGAAATGTTTGTTCCCTTTTTTATTATGAAAAATGTAACTTTAAAACCAACGTTTTTTTCCTGACTTTTGTGCAAGAAATTGTTTATTTGTCGCTCCTTGACAAATTTAAACTTAATATCTTGCATGTTTGTAAAGCAATTTAAACGATCTTCTAAATAAGATGTCATTCGAGCCACTTTTTTTATATAATTTCTCCTGAAAAAACTCATATCCCACAAGTCACCCCCAAAAAGCCTGTTTATGGAAAAAAATATATTAAAAAGTAATTTCTAGACTACTAAAATTGTATAATGTTTTTCAAGTGTTCACCAAATACTCAAAAATACCTCTGTTATGTTTTCGTTGAACATGAATTTGAATTATTTCAAGCATAAGTCAAGGTGCCAATGGGCTTTTTTTCATGTTTGAAGGGAGCGCTTGATAATAAAGGTTTTTGACGGATTTTGGTAGCTAAGGGGGTCTATTTTATAAATCCAAGTGATGAAACTCTGGCTCCTTTGGAAGAACTCTAAAAAATAAAACATAATATAGGCACCATAAGAGTTCTAAGAACATATTTAACAGCAAACATTTTTTTAAATAAACACATCAAAAATGGACTATATATAAATCCATTTTTGTCGGAATATATACAAATATTCCAGACGGCGATGACGGCGAGTTAAAAGCACAAAATTTCGATGAGAAACTAGATCAAGTACACACGTATAATACATTAACCTCAGGGTTTTTGGAAACACTGATTCCATTTTTTAGAATAAACATTTTTTGGGAATAATATAATTAAGGTTCCTAGGGGCAAAAAGAATCGTAAATGATAAAAAAACTTGTGACCTCAATTAAGAAATTTTTGGATCAACTGAATTCATTTTTGGTGTCAAAAATAATTTTTAGGAGGAGGGGGAGTTTTAGGGGTAAAGTGGTAAAAACAACATACTATTGATAGAAAGACATCACTTTGGAGATTCTGGGGTTAACTAAATTAATTTTGGGGGTTATACAGTTTTTAGGGGTAATGTAAGGAGCCTGAAAGGGCAATATAAAAAATTATTGGTGTACAAGATATGTGATATATTGATTTAGGGGTTTTTTGGGTCTTCCAAAATTAATTTTAGTGTTCCAATTATTACAATAGGGATTCAGACGAGGATTTAGAGGTAGTTTTAGAGAAATATATCGATTTGGATATTTTTAAGTCTTTTAAAGTTGTATATATGTTAAGAGGTAATATAAGTTTGGGCTGGGTCCCAAAATTTTGTCCCAAGATCCTTCTATTACCTCCAGATTTTTTTTTATTCAAAGAATGATGTCAGTAGATCCCAAAACCCTCAATTTGATATATCATATGTCTGTATTTGATCTGATTTCTTCTAAAATGTTTGTGTCCCATCTTAAATATTTTGAGTTTTACAAGGGTATCAGAGTGGCATTAATCGGATTCATAAAATGTACACCTTTACCAATCAAAATCAACTAAAAAAACTGAAATTTGTCAACCATGCATGCAAAATGTTTACTTTTAAAACTGCTACTAGAACCCTTAGATACTTCTAAGAATTTTTAAATCACATAAATGGATTACGGGAACCCAAAAACCCCTGAATTGATGTATCAGATGCCTATATTTTGTTTTATTTTTTTTAATTATTTATTTTTAAAAAATGGTCAACAGCTTGAATATCTGGATTCAAGTTCCTCAAAATCAGTAAAAAAAATATCTGTTATCAAGCTTCTTCTTCAATTTTGTTGCGTTCTCTAAAGAAAATATTTTTTCAGTTCATACACTTATACTTTTGTTTTTTTTTTAATTTCAGAACCTAACCACGTGAAGCCTGATATTTGAAACTACAGCTACTAGTTTGCGGTTCCAAAGAAGGAAAAAATAACATGTTATTCTTTTCTTTTTTAAGTTAGATTTAATTTAAATGATTATTAATAAGTATTTTTGAGATAAGTCTTTAAATTAATTTATTTAATTGCATATCTATAGGTGTTTATAATGTTGTGGCCATAATCACCTCAACAAGTTGAGCCATGTGTGCATTTAGTTTTACTTCCAAGGACCAGATGCCCACCGGTGGGCATAAATACATTTAATTATGTTTTACATTGAAATATTTATTACACTCCATTCCAAATTACTGCAGACCAGTTTTTTGACACTGACAATGACAGTTCCATTTAGCTTCTGTGTTTAATTATCAGCCGCCATATTGAAATGGGTCCGGAGAAATTGGAATGGGGTGTATATGTAAAAATGTAATTTTTCAGCATATTTTTTAAAATTTTATTACATATAGTTAATTAAAATTGCTAAAAATATTTCTACGACACAAAAATGCTATAGTATTTTACCCATATAGTTGTTATTGCTCTGTGAATAACTAAAATGTACAAAAATTTTATTGTTCATTCTGGTAGTTTTCTTGCCTAAATTCCAAAATCTGAAAATAAAAAAAATTAAAGGTAAACATTTGTCTAATTTAGCTACAACGCTTTTTTTAGTACTAGCAACTTACAACCAAAACAGAACTCCAAAAAAGAGAAAGTATTTCTGCAACCCTATCTTTGCCGCAACCTTATCCTATGCATTTTTAACTACATTGGGCATTGGTAATTAGAGTTTTAGTTAAAGGATCTTTTATTAGGAAATTATAGAGATTTTTGGAACTGTAGGTATCTCTTTCAGAAGCTACACATTTCAAATTTTTACACAATAAATGATTCACTAACAGAAAACACAAGTTTACATAAAAGATAGCAAGTGATGTAACATTACATTTGGTACCTACCTATATGCCAACAAAAATAAATAGGGAGTATTTCTGTGTGTGCAAGAATATTAAATATTCAGTTTTTTGATTTTATTTGAATTATTTATTTTTGAGTTTCCACAAGAAGTAATAATTTTGGGTAAGGGATTTAAATGAGAAAGGCATCAGTACATAAGGTCAATAACAGAGTTTGTACAGAAAACCTTTAATTGGAATCTCTGATGTCTCCCAGTTTTTCCTAACCATTGTAAAAAACTTAGCATAATTTTTTCAAGAATTTTGTATAAAAGAAAACAGCTGCGAAATTTTATTTTGACAAATTTCAAGATTCTAATTTGTTTTTAAATCAATTTTTTCCAGATGGGCTTCCAGACTTTCCTTGTTTTTGTATATTTTTTTGTCAAATTTCCTGACCTTTTCAAAGAATAAATTTCTCAACTTTTCTTGGTTTTTCAGTTCCATACATACTCTGACTGATTAAAATTGTTACAATAAGAATTTTAATTTTGAATTTTATATATATACCTTGAAGACAAGAAAAGCAGTGTCATTCCATCTTGATAGATTTCTTTCCTACAATAAGGCATGATTTAGGAAATCCCTGACACTGCAGCTAGTTTGCTTATTGCAAGGCTTATTGTATTCCTCATTGCATATTCTTTTCTACTGTTCACATAGGTGCTTTTTTGCCAGGTGGAGCAGCCTTCTTATTAGTATTTTCAGGAACCCTCCCTCCTAGACAGTTTCCTCAGGCCAAACGTAAGGGGAATTTCACTCAGCTCACCTCACAGTCCTTTATCTTGGACGCCTTAAATTTACAAAAATATTCAGGTCCTCTCACCGTTGAGACTTTGTATGTGTTCTTCAAGATGTTCTAAGGGGTATTTTTAGAGACCCCTCCAAACTTAACCCTTAACTGAGCCCTTAAGTTAAGGTCCTTTCAACAGAATTTCTCGGAAATGTTTAAATTAGATAATGTGACCATGTGTTTTAAATACATATAAAGCAATCCTTGAGGAGCTGTGAGGAGCTTAATTTAACTTTTCGATGCTATCAAGAGGAGCTTAATGACAAAATATATTTTTTTGACAAAATGTCCATTTCTTGTTAAAAAAGTTACAAATTTAAGAATATATATGTTTAAAATGTCATATGAGTGGACATAGAGAATAAATATTATGCAAAGTCCGGCAAGGTCTTAACAGTTTAAGTTATGGGCTGTGGGACTATTAATTTGTATGGTACCTATTTCCACATATGTTAGTGGTAGTCAACTGAGTAGTCCACTCTTCAAAAAGGAAAAACATACTTATTATATATAGGTACCTACATAAAATAACTTGTTTTTCAGAGGAATAAAGGCGTATTTAGAGTTCTGTAAGGCAAGTGGTATGAGGTAAGATGCAAGGAAAATAAACAATAACAAATGCATGCTGCTCTTACTGCATACCGCTTGTGGCTTACTACACTTACTTTGTTTATATAGGCCTCTTAAAGCGCTTTTATATAAGGATGGTTTGAAAATGTTGTCATATAAACACCACTAAAACCGATTTAAACACTAAATCGATTTTATTTGGAAGCGGTTTATCACTCAAAAGCCCATTCAACACCATTCTCAACTAAAAGGTCAGTTAAATCCTATTGCCTCAGTGCCCTTTAGCCTACTGTGACTGCCATTTTTATAACCAAATTGACAAGTAAAACATAGATTTTCTGTCAGTTTAGTGTCAATATGACATTGATCATAGGCCAAAGGATACTAAAATGAAAATGATTTAACTGGTTGTTTTAGTTAAGAACAGTGTTGGCCCATTTTAGGGTCGTTATAAACACTTTAGTGCATTCGTTCTTCTAAACTAAAGAAAATACTAAACCCTAGTATTTCAAAAAATCTGTTAATTAATTATGTTGTTTTATTTGTTTTTTCTTTAAACTGACATTTAATGAAGGACATAACCCTCGAAGAAAGCGATTTTATTTAAAACCATCCTTATATAAAAGCGCTTTTAGGTGCGTATAAACGTAGTAGCCGAGGACAGCAGCATATACTTGCTATAGTTATGGAACTCTGAATACACCTTACGAGAATCTAAAAGGAAGAAATTTCCTTAAACTAAAAATGAGTATCTAACAACGTTGCCTAGTCACTTGTAGTTATTTCAAGGGGTAATTATGCAGTATACGGTTTTCTGCCATTTTTGATTTTTTATGAAAAATTCTTTATGGGGGCACCTACTAGGGTCCCTAGGACCCCAAATCCGCCTGAGCCCGTTGGTTTTTTTTTGTTTTTTTTTTAAAAATTTTTTCACCAAAACAACCCAGTCCAACCCAAACTAATCCAAACCAACCCAAAACAATGAAAAAAACATATTACAACCCCCCTCCAGGCACCCTTTTTTCTCTTTAAAAAAAAAATCGGGCGCAGCCGGATTTGGGGCCCTAGGGACCCTAGTAGGTGCCCCCATAAAGAATTTTTCATAAAAAATAAAAAATGGCAGAAAACCGTATAGTGCATAATTACCTTTCAAGGAAAAACCAAGGGAAAAACCCTTATAAAGACAACAATACTTATTCAAAAAATGTATAGTCAACCCGAGGTCTGACCTTAAGAATTTGCTTTCTTTTATTTTTACATTGCATGTTTTCGGAGTCTTTAAGCACACCAAGAGGCAAATAATGTACTACATTAGCAAAAACCGAGGCACAAATAGAAAAACTTATTGTTTTTGTCTGAAAAATAAACACGCAGTCACATGGACCTAAAGGTTTATTTGCGCGGCGGTACCGTACAGCGGCGGTAATGATGATAGCAAGGCAAGTTCGGGCTACAGCAACGTATCATGAGTTACACGGAAGCGAAGGTAAAAAATACTTATGTGCTTTAGCGGCGCGGAATGCGAAATCAAAATAAGTAAACTATCCCCAAATTTTTGACCTGGTGCAAAATAAGCCCTGGTGTCCCACTGTGGACAAAAATAAATAAACTCTCCGCGTTGCCATGGAAAACAAATGCAATAACGTAAAGTTTTGCAAAAAAATCAGGTCGTCACGGTTAAATTGATTTCCCAATTTACAGCAGGGGGGCTATTCCAGTGGCTCATACCGATATCGTTACGGAGCGAATTCGTTATCGCGGCAACACCGCGGTTTGTTTTGTTGTTTCACAATGGCCGCGGCCGTGTCAATTCAACTTTGACAACTAAACTCGCACAAAAATATAACTTTTGAGTAATAATGGTGCTACAATGATTGAGAAAAATTAACATGATTTCTTCTGCGATGGTTGCAGTTCACACCATATTTGGAGCCCATAAAGAGCAGAACACAGTAAGTAAAATTAGCTATTGTTATGGGGAAATATTTGTTTTACTTCTCATCCTAAACTTGTACATCATAAGTTCCCGACTAGCTATTTATGAGACTGCTCTTTTAAGGTGGGTTTATATTTTATACTTTTCTGTAAAAGGAAACGCAAGCCCTTATGGCAGAATATAGATAAGCATGGCCCAATCAGTTGAGTTTGCTGATGTTTATTACCTACTTAAATTAAAGTCAGGGTGGGCGAAAATGTTCTACGTTAAGGTGATTGTTTGTTTTTAATATATAAAATGTCTTTATTAAAACAAAAAACCGGTTGCACTATTCTGTTAGCTAAAAAATGCTTTAAATGGCCAAAGAGCTTCAAGAACATAGGTCTAACAAAACAAATAATCACAGATACAGAAAAAATAAAAAAAGCATGTTCTTTGTGTTTTTAGTGTGTATGTTTATCACCGATAAAGAAGGTATTAGTAATTAGCGAACATAGTCGTAACATGAGACTAGAAAAAATTATACAGTAAATTTTTTTTTTAAAGAAATTAAAGCTTAGTTTATGCAACATTCTTTACCAATTTTGGACTTAAAGTTAACAAGTGGGCATATATGACATATATATTCTTTGCATCCGTGTATGGGCGCATTAGCGAGGGCCATTGAGTCCATATATATCTTTTGAGTTCTACTAAGAGAGTTTATTTAAAATAAAAACTACTGACTTAGATTCTTGCAGTTCACCAATGAAAAAATAACTACTTAAAGCTGTGATCAGATTTTGGATAAGTATTATTTTGATAAAACTTAAAATGTATACTTCTTTTTAGGAATAACATGCTAGGGTATTTGAATGGAGCTACATGTAAGAATCATTCTAGTATGATCAAGTTTCCGATCAAGTACCACAACTCGGGCCACAAATTAGGTATGGATGGATTCAAGTAAGACATAGACCAACCTTCCAAGGCACTAGATGAAAGTAGACAAAGATTCGATGTTCAATAGACATAGTGAAACTAACTTTCAGAAGAAACTGATGCAATATACGTACATGTATGCTAAATGTTAATCGTTCTCCCATTTAAAAAAAAATAATAAGATAACTTTTAATGAATTAAAAAGTTGTGTAAAATATAGTACAGAAATAAAATTTTATTATTTAATTCTTTTAGGCCGCATTTGTTTAAATCAAAAAATTTAAATGTCACTTAAGTGATAGTTATAGAACATTGGACTTATTGTAACTACGATTTAAGAACTTTTTCATGAAAATTCGCAGATTTATTGGGGGAGTCATCGAAAAAGAGTGGGTCATAGTTACTGCTCACTGTCACACCTATAAAACCGATTTATTTTAAACCTATTAATTTAAGATATTGCAAACTTTTTAAAATAAGGCAGAGCTTTTTTTTTCAAGAGCCTTTAGATTAGTTTGGTGGAGAAAGTTAAGTACAGTTTTAAGTTATTTCCAGCTCTGGTTGCTATAAAAAAAGAATTGATGAAGATTTTTAAAAAAATTGAACTCATGTGATTTAATATTTACCTAAATGATATTTCTTCATTATTTTACATCCATTTTTAAATTACCTACATGATATTTCTTCCCACACACACATAGCATAGCATGATATTTATATAGCAGTTGGCTAATTAAGCAAATTATTTTAATTTTTAAAAGCTTTTTAATATCTGCTTTGTCAACTTATTTTTATGGCTACCAGAAAAACTAATAACTCAAAGTTATAGATTCTAAATAATGAAATAAATGCTTACCTCAGGAACCTATTTTTATAACTAATACCCTTGAAAATAGCATACTTTATATCAATCTTAATGAATGTAAAGCTGAGTAATATAATTTAAGAAACCTACTTAGTACTTCAAATAAAGGGCCTAAAATGTATGCTACATTTTTAAATTAACTTTAACAGTCAAAGTTTAGTGACTGACATGACAAGTTTTTTACAATGCATTTAGGTAAATATAATTTTTTGGCTAAATTTATACTTTATACTAGTTTTTAATTTAATATTAATAATTTATTATGTTACAAAGAAAAAAATTGATTTGACTTGATTTTGTCACTCTTAACATTGCTATTAAAAAATAATAAAATTTGGGATAAAAAACTGATTTATTTTACTTATTGGTTTAAATGTTACTTAGAATTAAAAATTGTTTTCTAATATTTCAATATTTGGTGGATTGCATCTTTTCCTTCATCAGCTTGGGTACTGCTAACCTGAAACAAAAAATAAGATGTATTTGAAAATATAAGTCAGTGAAGTGGCTACTTAAGATTGGAAGCTTTCAGGTTTGGTTTGTAAAATCAATCAATTACACCGATAGTAAGTTTTAATCACCTCCTCCTTTGAACAAGAGTATAATCCAACTTATTAGACTTAAATCGACTATCTCTCACCAATTTTTTGGCCACCAGTTTTATTGCTGTCTGCCAATTTAGTTTCTTTTAGAAAATTACGGAACATGTTTTACATCACATTCTACTTTGAAAATTTTATTATTGACTATCTTTTGTTTACCCCACATCTTAATATTTAAGGTAATCTAGAAACTTAAGTGATGGTCAATGCTTGTGTGAATTTGGTCCAACGTACTTTGATTTAGAAATTAAGGGAGAGCATAAAACAACTTTCTGGCTAAGGTGGTAAAAAACTTGCCTGTTAAATAAAAACTATGAATTTGGCCCCTGTATATATTATTTAGAAAAAATAATATAAACTGTTGATCAAAAAAACTGTCAAGATAGTGAATAATAATTCAAAACCTTGGGGAAACAAAGGGAACAAGTTCAGAAAATCTAACAAGTTGGGATCCAAGTGGAAAAAGACTCTTGACTTTTTCTTGTAAATTAACGAAATAAGTGTGGCTTATCCCCTAGTTACCACAAGATCTTCAATTGTTATTCAATATTTTTTTTTTAAATATCCTGTGCCCATACAAAGTTACCTTAAAACTTTATTCCACTTTGGATTTCACTAATGAAATTTGAAATATTTATGTTGGAAATTTATATTTGGTTGAAACGACAACAATCTACCAAAAAGTAGCCAAATTTTTTTATTTTACTGATGAATTTTTGGATTTTAATTTTTTTTTTTTTTTTAATGTGAGGGTAGCTTACCATGTGTTTTGTCCTTCATATGATTTTGCCGGATTTTGCTAAAATGTTTTGTTGCGTGGGATGGGGCGCCGCCTGCTTAAATATCTTCATCATACATCTTAACAATTATGAGAAATCATTGATCTGAAATTAAATTTAAAATAATTTATTATAGGTGTGATGTATGCAAATCTAGTCTAAGCAGCTAACCAGTTAGTTCACTTGAATTAATACCTCAGACAATAGCCATACCATGTGTTTTTTTTTGTTTTTTTCCGAATATTTTTCCAATTTTGTGCCAAATTTAAAAGTAATCTTCTCATCTAGGCCTGAATCAAAATGAATAAAACTTGTCATATATTTTTATTCTTTCATGCTCTACTGATGATTAAATTTCTGTATTTGAGACTCTTTCAGTTATTCAGATATTTATCTTTCAATACGAGGAAAAAAAATGAATGAATGAATGAATGAATAAACTAAAACCAAAAAGTTTAGATTTTTATAACACATTTTAGGTACTGTATTATCAATTTTACTTATTCTTTTTATTAGTGACATCTATAAAATCTATGCATAAAACATGTAACGTGATTTAAATAATCCAATTTTTTTAAACGATATCTAACAAAAATGCATAAGATTTGTTTAATAGGTATATATGGTTACCCAGTGGCATCTTAAAGGAAGGGGGAGTCGAGGTAAGCAGTCTTTGATACCGGTTAAAAAAACGAAATTATCTGAAATTATCCCAATAAAATGATTTCCGAGTAAAATTGCATTTTATTATTATTAAATTATTTGCCTCATTTTGCACATTAAATTTTTTTAACTTTAATAATTTTGTGTGATGATGGGTTAAATAATTTACTGATAAGAACTAGTAAACTTTGTAAAACAGTAGATAAAAACTAAAACAGTTTTTAAGACAGGAATTTGATCAACAGTAGAGAGCTTAAAAAGTTAAAAGTTTCATGCATTTTGATTTTGACAAAACTGAGAAAATTGGTCTTAAAACTATGTAGAAACGCAAAGGATAAATATTTAAAAATTACATATTTATAATTGACATAATTTCGAAACTTAAAATGATGTTTCTTTAAAAACCACAATACTCTACTTTTACACAAAAATATATTTAAAAAAAAATAGACCAATTAAACAGGGTCTTTTGAAAGCTACTATTAGCTAGCTTGAAACCATAATTTTAAATGATAAGCAAGTAAGTACATATTTACAAACAGAGAAAAAAAATAAATCTAGGTTTTTTAACCAACACATGTAAATTATAGTATATAATTGTCAAAAATTATCAATTTTTAAAAATATTGAGAAACAAATTAATCCCAAATTGGTGAATTTAAAAAGTAATGACCCAATGTCTATAAATACTGATGGTAAAATTTACTAGAAGTTTTTGTTTACTTTTTAAACATGCCTGATTATTAATCAGAGATTTAATTAAACATTTTTAAATCTCAGAATCTAAAACCGATAGGCCAACACCTCCAATAGGTGTACGAAAACTCGATAATACCAGACAATACTTGACTGTATGAGACAAAATCTTTGGATAGTTTGCATTACTTGACAATAGGTGTACCTACAAATTTAAAATCTGGTGTTGGAATTGAAAACTTACCAAAACTGATATGGATAATTTATCAATATCCATTGAGCAGCTACTGTAAGTGTTTATTCCCAAACTTCATAATTTATTTTTTTCTCTCTTATTAGCACTACAGCATGGGTCATGGTCTTGTAGATTTTCAACAGTTGACCTAAAAAAAAACAGTACATTACACATTAAAACATTAAAAGTTTGCAAACCTTGAAAAAAGAATATGTGTACATTTTTAGAAAAATCAATTTGAATGTACGAAAATTAGGTACATGATTCTTGTCTGTCATTTATCCATTTAAATGGCGATAGCGGACAGAGGGAGGGAGTTCAAAAGATCTACTATCCTGTGCAAAAGAAAATCATTGAAGAAGGGGGGACAGTATGAGAAGTGATGCAAAATTTTTGCTTGGTGATGCATAGCAATTCAGAATCAGGTAACTAGGTACTCAATGCGTTCTGTTGCAAGTACTATCATTTATATAAGGCATAATATTTAGTAATTTGGCGATAACCACAAAAAATACAAGCATAAACACAATGGATGATAAATAGGCGAACAAGTGTCAGTGTCCAGATAAATTATTAGTTGATGTCAGATTTTTTCAATAAAAAATCAGTGTAATAACCTTGGACCAAAGAAATCCTGCATTCTTAACTAATTCCTAACTTTTTTGTCTTATAATGTTTAAATATTTTGTAAAATTATTTTTCGATTTTCTGACCACTGGCTCACGTCTTTTCAAAATGTATAAACTGTGCCTAAACCTGACCTACTATATCTTTTTGTTTACATTATGTAGGTGGTGTTCTTTAAGCACCAAAAAAACAGAATAGAACATAAGATAAAGTAAGCATAAGTACTTACCCAAACAAAAAATCTGGCGGCACTTCCACACAAGGCCCATGTGGGTTTCTCTTCACAAAGAACGTGGCTTTTCCAAACAAAATTCAATCAAAAATTGATAACGGTCGTCCACCATCACATTGTAATCAGATTTTTAATCCATATTGCGTGCAAAAAGTCCTTGAAAATTATTATTTTTCCCGAAATTTCGCCGCAAGTTCCAAGAAAGGTAAACAAACTTGACTGACTGTCGGCATTTGACAGTTGTTTTGGGAAAGTATTGCGGGTTGCGTGCCATTCAAGCCTTCTTCTTTTTAATTAATAATAAGCGATGTTGCCGTAACAGTGAAAAAAATGGCGATAGTGATCGTTATCTCATAACGATAGCCCACTGGAATTGCCCCCTGGTCCCATTTAAAACGATCCACCCAAGATTTCTCGATTTAGAAAAACCTTGAGTATCTTGAAATTTTTATAGCACGCACCACCTTCAAGGGATAAGCCCCAGCTAACACAGTTGCTTAAATATTACGTAAAAGTTAAAACACTTGATTACTTCAGGGATAGTCATAACTTTAAAAAGTTACAAGGCCTTTTAAAAAGTTTTAATCTCACAGGTGAAACAAACCTTAAAACAAGAGGAAGTTATAAGCTGGATTATTTTTGTGCTAGTTTTTGTTCGAAGACATGGATATTGAAAAATGAAATATCAGAGCATGACACAATGTTGATCAAGACCAACCTAAAAAATGAAATTAAAAATGCAAATACAGAACATAAAAGGCGATTATTTCGAAGAAAAGCATTAAGTTGTTTGAAACAGCACTTCAAAACGAAAATTGGGGGTCTGTTTTTGAGATATCAAGTTTAGACGAGGCATTCCAGCAGTTTCACTCAACATTTATTTTTTACTTTAACAATAGCTTTCCACTGAAAAAATCGTTTTGTTCCACTCTTTAAAAAAAAACTGGGATAATTAGAAACTCAAAATCTCAAATCATAACCTTAAAAATATGCACAATCTAACTAGGAACTTCTCGTCTTTAAGACCAAAATATAAAGTGAAAAAACGAAAACATAGCATTCTAGTAAAAAACACAAAAAAAGATTTTTATCTAAATAAAATAATAAATTAGGATGACCCCACAAAGTCAGCGTGGAGTGTTATCAACCAAATAAATAACAGCAAACCAGCAAAAATGCACATTCCCAAATCAGTGGACCTTGAGACCCTATCAGAGAATTTTAATACATTTTTTTGAAAACGCTCCAAAGACTGTAATTAAGAAACTTGATCAAAATTCTATTTAAAAAAATGGAATTAAAAGAGTAAACAATTCAGTGACTCTAAATGAATATAATAGACGGGATTTTCTAAAACTATTAAAAGATAAACTCAATCTTAAAAAATCGTTTGGATACGACAGCGTGCCTTCCTTTATTATAAAAAGAGTGCTAGAAACGATTTCACAACCTTTATGCCACTTGGTAAACAAATCGTTTCGAGATGGGGAATTTCCGAAACTATTAAAAATAAACAAAGTGTCACCAATCTATAAAAAAGGAGTTTCCGATCAATTAGAGAACTATAGGCCAATAGCGATATCTTCAAGCTTTTCAAAAATATTTGAGTACTGTTTTTTGGAGTGTTTAAATACCTTTCCACCTCGGATGCCATACACCATTTTTTAAGAGAAATTCCTGCACGGATGGAAGCAAGCGAGCGTCCTGTTGGGATCTTCTGTAACTTGATCTCCAAGCTAGAAGCCTACGGTATTAGAGGTGCGGCTTTATCATGGTTGTCAAAATTTATAAAAAATAGAGGACAGTACGTGGAAATCTCTGGTGTCACATCTAGCATCTTGAAAGTTAAAGTGGGTGTACCCCAACGGTCAATATTGGGTCCCATACTGTTCATCTTATATGTTAACGATATTACTGATAGCTTAGAGCCAGACTCTGTAACAGTACAATTTGCAGATGACCAGTCTAATATTTTTTCACATAAAGACAACTAACTCCTAAAATCAAAAGTCAACAAAAACTTGGAAAGTCTTGTGGAATGGTTTAATGGTAACTCACTTTACTTAAATATTACTAAAACCAATTTCATAAGATTTTGTAACCCACAAAATAAAAAAAACTTAGATTTGGATATTTGCATAAAAAATGAGCCACTGAAGCAGGTTAAAAGCAATAAATTTTTGGGAGTAATTACTGACCATAATCTTAACTGGCGTAACTTAAAAACTATTTTAACAGAAAAACAACTATTGTATGTCTATCATGCAAAAATGGCTTCTCGTATAAGATATGGGATTTGCTTCTGGGGTTCCTCCTGGAATTGGAACTCTGTATTTATGCCTTCGAGCAAAAACTATCAAATACCCTAAATAATAACACACATGGCTTTAATACTCCATTCCACAAAAATTATTTTCGAGTACCTTTTAACCAGCTTAATGTAGGCAAAAAATTAAAACCGCCAACTCCTTAAATAAATTCCAATGCAATGTAAAAAAGTTTTTATCAGAAAAATGTTTTTATACCTTGGAGAAATTTGTTTGGGCAAAATAATATTCATTTTTTGTTTGTAAACGTTGTGTTTGTTTTGAACTGTCTCAGTTTGTTAATTACTTTTTATATTTCTTGAAGTTTTACAACTTTTAAGCAAAATTGTATTTTTCTTCACTACTTGAGATTTTCCATACATGTAATATTGTCTTACGGAAATAAAAGATATTGTATTGTATTGTATTGTATTGTACCTAAATTCTAGGTAAACTGGAAGTCACAACAAGGTAAAAAGTAACTTCCATGTTCTGCATAACGCCATGTACAAAGTTTCCTATTTTTTACGTAATTAATATGTAATAAAATAATACATGACAACAAAAAAATGGGAAACGGTAGATATCGATTAACTAGTTACTTGAAAGTAAATCTAAAGGTAAAGTTGGGGTAAATTTTTTTACATAATATTTATATCTCTTAGAAGTAACATCAAAGTAAACTTGACGTCACGTAAATAATGTACTCTTTATGTAACTACTACATAAATTTATATAAATAAATTTTATCATATTGGAATGTAACATTTATGTAAAATTACAGTCATATTTTGTATATAATATTTATATACTTCTAATGTCACAAAAAGGTAAAAAGTAACTTCCATGTTCTGCATAACGCCATGCACAAAGTTCCCTTGTTATTAATTAAATAAAATGTAATTAAAGAAACATAAGTTATGGTTTGTAAATATTACGTAAATTTTATAAAATCTTTTTTATGTACATTTTTTAACTTTAGATTTACGTAAATACTATGTTAATGTACAGATGTGTTTGCTGGGACTTTACCCCTATATTTTAAATAGGGAAAGTGGGTTGAGTGATACCTTGTTTTGAAGATCTAAAAAGAAAATAAGGGAATATTTTTTTTAAATAAATTTATATCATAAACTGTAAATTTGGTAAACAACTGTATCCAAAAATATTGTTTTTTTGAGGGTTGATTTGGGGGGTCCAAATATGTACTCATACAAAGTGAGTTGATTCTGTCATAAAACGCGCATCGTTTATTCTATAAACATCTATATAAAAGCAGTGTATAAATTCTATATTACTTTTTCTTTCAGATTTCCTGGTGGCGGGACGAAGAATTGTTGACTAAAGAAGAAGACACTCAATTTTTTTATGATCGTGCCAAATCACAAAGTCTGCTCAAAATCGAAAAACTCACAAGGTAGGTAATAGTTATTTACCTAACAAGTGCAGAAAGTTATACTTTTCCGCACGCACCGGCGTTTGAATGAACGACGCGCCAGCGGAGTTCGGGCAAGCCGTAAGTGCGGAAAATACTTTCCGCTCGCGTTAGGTACATAATTTTTCCTACGAGCGTGCGGAATATAAAAATATTGTGTCATTATTTTAGTTAAACCTGGCAGAAATACTTCCTCCTCTATTATGTTTTGAACATGTTTTCGATAGCACCATTTCTCAAAATTAATAAACTCTTTTTCGTACCTCTCTTTGGAATTTTGCGGGACAAGCTCCGAACTCGCTGTATCGGCTGCAATTAGAATTTCCTCCGGAATCTCTTCAAACATTTTGAATGCTGTTCGTTTAAAAAACTGGCGTCGTTTATACTTTGCTGTCGTAGGAACCGTTAACTAAAATGAAACCAGTAAATTACACGACTTTGAGGAGAGAAACGTCAAAAACTGACAATATTTTTGTTCTGTCATCGTCAGTTTTTAACGATTAAGGACACGAAAAATCAAAATCCTTCTTCAAACATAAAAAATAAAATTTTGAAAATGTTCATTTACAGATAAAAAAAAGTCTTTGATATTTTGCGAAAGTGTCTTTGATAAACTGTGGGCTAAAAAAAACGTGTCATGTCATTTTTTTCAGTTATTTTTGTTTTAAAGTAGAGCAAAACAACAGCGTGCGAGGAAAATTTTTTTCGCGCACGGCGTGCGTATTTTTTTTTCACGCAGAAAAAGTGGTACTTTCCGCACGGAAATGAGTGCGAGAAAAGCGTTTTTCTGTACGCTCGTAGGAAAAAGTAGGTTATTTAATGGCTAAGAGTACGCTTTTATGTCGGAAAATTCCACTTCCGAGTTGGTAAACATTGGTTCAGCACTTATTATGTCGTCGTCACTAACACCTTCCACAGTAACACAGTTGCGTACTGCTGGATGGGAGGGGGTTGGGGATTAAAGCACCCTCCATGAGTAAAGAAAATGGTACTAACTACGGGTGGATATGGGAGAGGGGCGAGATCGCTCCCCCTTTGCATATGACCTGACCCATATTTCTTTAAATAATTTACAAAAATATTGAAATTTCTAGCTTTAGTTAATTTCACCTGCGGCGCTATAACTTCGTTAATTGTTACAACTTTCCTTTTTTTTTAAGTTTGGTTAAACAGCATACAATTATGCATGCATCGCGAAAACACATTGAGAATTACGATTTTGGTTTAATTTTAAGCAACTTTTTTTAACGGAATTTACGTAAAAACAATACTCTTAGTATACCTTTCACAAAACTTTCGCCTCTGGTGCATTTCTGGCATGATTTTTCTTCTTGAAAGCTAAGCCAACCTAGTTTTTTTTAAATATTTCAATAAAAAGCGAAAAGGAATAAAATTTGTTACAATTTTAGTTTAGTGTTAGAACAGTTTTGTCAAGATTAGAACAATTTTCGCCTGCGGCGCATTTATTATTTTACCAACAATTTAATTTAATATATATATTTTTTTGTCAACAATATTTTTTTTTAACTTGTAAAAAAGGCCATTTTGGAATAATATTCTCAAAATTTTTGTATGCGGTGTCGGCTGTATGCGCCTGTAAGAAACTTGTGAAAAAATGTTTACTCAATTTTTTTATAAGGTGTTCATACGAAACTCTCTCCCTCCCCACTTTGGATCACAGGCGGTACTTTACTGCAGTAAAAAATTGAAATAAGCCGTTTTTAATAAAAAGTTCTTTATTGTCTGGCAAAAACAAAATTTAAGAAAATCAGTTGACAAGCCTGTGACACAGGAAAAGGCCTGCGATACATGCTGTATGGATTAGATCCCAAGCAGAAGAAAAAAAAATGAAATTCTAGTATTTACCAGCTATTGTTTACCCAAATTCTAAGCAGCTTAATAAATAAAAATGATGAGAAAAATTAATCTAATAATGGACACGAGAGCGACCACTAATTCTTACATAAATGTTTCTTGAGTTCTTTTTAAAAAAAAAAACAATAAATTTTTATTATTAAATGAATCAAGGACAGAATTGTAAATCTTGGAGATTTGATAAGTAAAAGAACGTTTATAAAATTGAATTTTGTGCCTGGGTACTATTTTGTTACTATTTCTTAAATTCCGAGTGTGTGTTCCTACTGAACAATATTTTTTTAAATAAGTATAATGGGGATTTATTCTTTATTGTTTTGTGAAAAAGGCATGCAGACAACAAGGTTCTACGTTTATTCATGTTGATCCAATTTATACGTGGATTAAGTAGTTTATGAGTAATTGGACGTCTACGCCAAATACCACAAATCAAACGCAAATAAGAATTTTGGACGATTTGGATTCTTTTAGCATCTCTAGCCAACTCCTGCTTCTCCAGCATCACTACATGGATAATAAGCAGAAACTAAGGACTAACATAAAAAAAATTTCACTGAAAAGTTAGGAAACTGGCGTATTGAAAAGATGGATATTAGATTTAGTCCACTAAAATTAGTGAAAAAACAGCCCTTAAAAAAAAGCCTACATTTTAACATACCCAAAATCGGACAAAATCAGACTTTCAGAACGTCGTTTTTTGACAGTTTTTCAATATGGGCGCAAGATAACCATTTGGTCAATGGCACTTGTGACACATGTTTTTGGACCAATTTTTATTGCTGATTCCAAATGTTTTATCATTTTTTTAGGAAAAGACAGAACTCTAGCCGTAAATCTTGTTTTCTTTCTCTACCCTAAAAAAAGGCTCTTAAAACAAGTAACAAATCATATGCTGTGTTTTTAACAGGGCAACACGATCTGTTCTAACGGTTTTTAACTTTAAAATACCTACTTTTTAAAATATCCAAAAGCGGACAAAATCGAACTTGCGAAACATAGTTTCTTTGACGTTTTTTCAAGATGGCCGCCAAAAAATTCAGAAAAACTTGCATTTATATATTAACACATAAACCCATAACCATTTGGCCTATGCATTTGTGGCAAATGTTTTTGGATCAATTTTTACCGCTGATTCCAAACATTTTATCTTTTTTGAGAAAAAGATAGGGCTATAGCCCTGTTTTCTCTCTCTACCCTAGAAAAAAAAGGATCTTAGAACAGGTAACAAATCATATGCTGTGTTTTGAAAAAGAGCAACACGATCTGTTTGAACGGTTTTTAACTTTAAAATATTTACTTTTTAACATATCGTAAAGCGGACAAAATCGAATTTAGAGATAACATAGTTTTTTAATATATAAAAACCATAACCACTTTACAAATGTCACTTGGGTTTTTGGACTAATTTTTAACGCTGATGTCAAATATTTTATCTTTTTTCTGAAAAAGACAGAACAGAAAGAAGGTTTCCAAACAAATAACACATCACATTATTATGCGCACATCAGTTTTTTGCTAAAAATAACTTTTAACGTTGATCTTAATACTCATAATAAAGGTCTAAAAGAGACTGCTAATGTAGTAATTTCTCTCACCTTTATGTTGGAATTGGACACATTTCATAAAAAAACATATTTTATTGGTAGGTGGGCATACCTATATATGTAAGTAGGTAGGTAGGTAGGTACCTACTCAATTATTGTTTAAAATATTAAAGTAAGTTCTAGGAAATTTGCGTTAATTTCCTAAAGCTAAACTGATATCACATAATGTGGAATGGATACCTACCCACTATCTACCTATTAAACTTTCACCATGGAATAGAGGGCTAGTGGTGCACCCAGAAATTCACTTTGGGGAGTGTTAACTGTAGAGTTAACAAACGCAAAACGAAATCAACATAAAGGAGATAACGGTCATCATTTGAAGAATTAAAAATCTGTAATCTGCCCTTCCATCGACGCAAAATAACAGACAGTATTAGTATTAAATGAATATCATTCCAAAGTGTACTATCAAGCGTGTATAATTTCATGGTATAGGACAGAAGGAGACATCATGGGTAAACTACTATGTTAAAATCAACGGTATTTTGATTCTGAAAGTTTTTTTCATGAACATGTGCCATATCCCCCTACCCCCATACCTAAGAAATCGTGGTAACACCTATTATTTTTATTTCTATTTTCTATTTTATCTTGTGTCTAAGGATAGCGTTTTTTACGCAAATTCCATGTAGGGTAAATAAGTAGGTACCTTTTTATCTAATAAAAAGCCCAAAAAATGTGATCGAGAGAGAAAACATTAATAATGACCTTTTTTTGATTTTTTTTTGAAGTTCAAGATCAGCATTGAAATTAAACCCAAAAACATATGCTACATCTCTTGCTTTATGCTTGCCATGTTCATAATATATTTCTTCAGGATAGAGAGGGAAAGCGTGAATAGCGAGCTTTTTTTTATCCTTTTCCAATTTTTTTTTCAGATTCAAAACCAGAATTGAAAACTCGTCGGTCTTAGTTAATAAAGATTTTTTATTGTGATTTTTTTGGCCTCCATTTTGAAAACCACTCAAAAATGACAATGTTCCGCATGTTTAATTTTGGGTATTTTAAATAGTAGGCAAAGACAAAGTTAAAACCGCTCGTGTTGAAATTTGTTCATGGTAAAACGCTAATTTCCGTGGAGTAATTAATGTAAGCAGTCCAGTGCATGTATTCTTGAATCGAGAGAAAATTTGCTCCCAGGGAGTCAAATTCTCTCGCTACTATGCATCTTATTGGTCCAAATCTTCGGTTTAAATCGGTTTCTGTCACTTTTGCCCGATATTAATCGAAAGTAATTCTCTTAGTCAAGACCAATAGAATTAATTTCGAGTGAAAGTGAGAGAAACCAATTTAAATCGAACATTTGGACCAATGAGATGCATAGTAGCGAGAGAATTTGACTCCCTGGGAGCAAATTTTGTCTCGATTCAAGAATAGTTGCCGTGATTAGTATGTGTTTTAAATCGAAGGTCCCCGTCAAATATAATCTCTAATTTGCCTGCTGTGTTTGAGAGCTTGATCTCATCATCATTAACGGTAATACAGAACTGTTGTTGATTAGTTTTGGCACGATTTTTTCTGATTCCAAATAATAAAAGATGTGTTTTTCTTGCGTTGATGTTAAGTCCGTGATCATTTGAGTATTTCACAAGTTTGGACATAAAACTATTGAGACGAGTAATTGCCTACTCAAAATCTCTTGGTGCAAAAGGAAAATGAAGTTATGTATCGCCACAAAATAGATAGGACTTGAGTGCCTAAATATATCTGGCATTTTGCTAGTGTAACTAATGTAGAAACGTAGTTCGAAAATCGATCCCTGTGGGACACCAGCCTCTAGGGCCTTGGCAGATGATAAAACGTTATCTAACTTAACTTTTTGGGACCTATACGAGAAACCTAATGTTTACATCATTTTAAAGGTGTCTCCGAGATTATTTATTCATGTCAAACGCCTTTGAATAGTCAACTGAAACAAGAGCGGTCACGTTGGTATTATTAGCTTCTCGAATGATATCATCTGTCAAGTCTAAAAGTTCCGTCTCACAGATAAAATTTTTTCGAAAACCCGTTCCAAAACCTCTGAAAATAGTAGAAACTTTTGAAAGAGTAGATAAAATGCTAACTGGTCGAAGATCTTTAATCACTTGCGGATTGTTTAATTTTGGTATGGGTCGCACTAATGCTTATTCTTGGGCTTTAGGAAAAACGCCTTTGCTAACACAAAAATTGACAATGTGCGTAATGTGAGGAAGAATTCTGGGGAAGCAATGTAGACACATTTGGATGTTGACACTATTGGAACCTTGTGCATTAGATTTAATATTATAGACGATTTTTTGGACAAATTCGAAGTTTACTTGCTTACACTTAAATTTTCTTTTCGGCTGAATTTAATTAATTTAATTTTTTTTTAATTTCTTTATTGACGGACGTGCCATTAACATTATAAAAAAATAGGTATTACAAAAAAATAAGTATAAATACATTTATATAGAAAATATCACATTTAACTATATCACAAAATTAAAGTTAATGATGACTATAAACAATTTTTAACAGTTTTTTGGTATGAGCTAAAACTGATGTTAAAAATATCTATGTTTGATAAATTAATAAGTTCATTACCATACCTACTGAATCTATTGATTGAGGAATTTAGTCCATAATTTGTACGGTGATGTTTTACAGCAAACAAATTTGAACTTCTTGTGCTTCTAGCAGGAATATTAAAATTAATTAATGACAAGAGTTCTGGAGAGTTAACATTACTATTAATTGTTTTAAACAGCATACAAAGATCATAAAATTTTCTACGATTCTCCAAAGTTGGCAAATTTAACAAAGACATTAACTCGTTATAATCAATTGATTCAACCGGTATGTGTAGCTTATAGGCAATAAAGCGTAAAAATTTTCTTTGAACCCTCTCTAAGCGATATTTATGAGTTTCATAATAAGGTGACCAAATGATGCAGGAATACTCTAAAATTGACCTAACGATAGCTTTATATACATTTCTGAGAGTAAAAACATTATTGACATCTTTCAAAGTTCTACAGAGAAACCCTAGTAATTTCATTGCTTTGTTAGAAATTAAATCTATGTGCTCAACAAAACTAAATTCCCTGTCAAAATATACACCAAGATCTTTTATTATCTCAGGTTTTTCAAGATTGGTATTATCCAGACAATATACAAAGTCAAAAGGACTAGTTTTTCTGTGAAATGTTAAACTTTTACATTTATCAACATTAAGAACTAAGTTATTAAATCCACACCAACTAGAGAATCTATCCAGCTCCCGTTGTAATATTTGGCAGTCATGTACAGAATGAATAATTTTAAAAAACTTTAAATCATCAGCAAGAAGAAGAAAACTAGAAAACTCTAAGACTGATGATATATCATTTATAAAAATTTTAAACAGAAGTGTGGATAGATGCCCTCCCTGCGGGACTCCTGAGAGTACTTTGAATTCAGTGGAAATAAAATTTTCGATTTTGACTGCCTGCTTTCTACCAGTTAAGTTACTTTTAAACCAATCAAAAAAAGATCCATGTATACAAAAACACTCCAACTTTTTTATCAGTAAATTATGATCAACTCTGTCGAAGGCCTTGGAGAAATCCGTATAGATAACATCTACCTGATACCCCTCCTCCAATGCCTCCAACAAAGTCTCCTCATATACCAAAAGATTGGTGATGGTTGATTTTCCTTTAGTAAATCCATGTTGCTCATTAATAATTAGATTTTGAAAATATGGGGTAAGTTTATCGGCAACAATAGATTCAAACAATTTTGGAAAGATCGAAATCTTGGATATACCTCGATAATCCCTGACATTTGATCTATCACCATTTTTAAAAACTGGTGTCACATAGGATATTTTCCAGTTTGATGGAAAGAAACCCATTGTTAGTGATTTATTAAAAATTCTAGAGAGAATTCCAGCAAGAAAAAATTTACAATTTTTAACAAAAAGAACAGGAATGCCATCTGGCCCAGGGGATAGTTTATTATCGAGTTTTTCAATCTTATTATAGACTTCCATAGCCGAAATTTGAACATTTCCAAAACTGGATGAAACATTAATAGAGTCAAACGATCTATCCACATTTGGGTAATCAGAGTACACAGAAGCGAAAAATTTTTTGAAAAGCTCAACTGACATTTCAGGGGATTGACTTTCTTCAGTATCAAGATACATGTTGGATGGTATTATTTTATTATCTTTTTTTGAATTAATGTGTAAAGAGACAGATATGAATCCAATAGACTCTGATCAATTAAAGGCGTCAATATTGAATTTGTCTAATAACTATTAATTTTATTTGCACCTTTTAAATTACTTGGAAGTTCAATTTCTTTTTTACCAATATTAAATTTTTTTACAGTTTTCCACGTTTGTTTAGTGCCACTTGTTCGTTACTAACGTGAATGAACAATTACAATTTTTTGAATTTCAATTTATTCAATATGTATATAGTTATTCAAGAAGTAAACTAATAAAAAATACTTAAATATAAAGTTTGGATAATAAGTAGTAACATTTTAACAAAATCAGATATTGTTTTCATAATTCTTATAGTTGGCGGTTTGTTGTCCAAATAATTGATTCAAAATTAAAATTGAAATAGTCAAAAGGTCACTTAGAATGTCAGTCTCTTAAAAGCAATTACATATTAAAAGATAACTGAAATATATTACTTTTATAACATATCACACACTTAGAATCATAGACACATTAAAACTTAACAGAAAAAAGTTATAAGCTTTGCTAGTTTTTTACCCAATTTTGGGTATATTGTGAAGAAAAAATGGTAAAAACTTAGTGCTATGTTTGAAAAAAAAATTAATTCTTCTATACTGTAAAAGGCATGTTTTACTAAAAAGCTTTTTATTTTATTTTTAAAGGAGTTTTAAGGCAGGCTCCTTACATGTACTGGAATTTTATTGAAGAAGTGAATGCAGTAATAGTTTGAACCTAATTTGCTCGACTCCAACCGAAGACACTCAGCTCTGTAATCTGTGCTGTGTCTCGTGCTGTAGCTATGCACTGCATTATTTTGTACGAATATAGTTCGGTTTTCATATGCGTAAATAAGACACCTGTTTAGAAACAGGCTTGGTAGAGTCAGAATATTTAGTTCTATATATTTTTCTCTCATATCATCCCTGTATTTAGTGATTGATGTGATTCTAACTACTTTGCGTTGGAGTGTAAAGATTCGAGATGCTGCAGGGGCTTGTCCCCAGTTTATCAGACCATACTGTAGATGTGAGGAAATCAGCGAATGATATGCTATTAGAAGGATTTTGGTTTCTACTGTACCTTTCAGAGCTCTTATTACGTAAATGTATTCAGATATTTTTTTGGCGAGTTGATCCACGTGAGGAGGCCAGTTTAGTTTAGGGTCCAAAAATACTCCCAAGAGTCTTGCACTCTCTGCATTTTCCACGCCTTCAATTAATCTCTGAGAGAAAATGAGGTTTTTTTCTCATTCAAGGCAAGTTTAATATTTGAAAATCAACCTTTAGCGTGTGTTAATTCGTTTTTCGATTTAGTCATGGCTTCTTTAAGATTTTTATTTTCAGTTAAAAACTTAGTATCGTCGCAGAACAATGCTAACCAAGTATCGATCAGCGCGTCAGGTAAGTCATTGATATAGATCAAAAATAAGGTTGGTCCTATTACTGAGCCTTGAACTACGCCGTGTATCATGGGTAATATTTCAGACGTATTTTTACCATCATCAACGTATTGAAATCTCATATCAAGAAAAGAATCAATTAGATCACTGCTGACTGGGTTAAAGTTATAGTAGTTTATGTTTTTTATTAAAGTTGTGAACGCAGTCAAAACCTTTTATGATATCGCAGAATTTTGCATTTACGTAGTTGCCTTTTTCCTGACTCTGAACTATCGCGTGTACTAGTTTTGTTATTGCCAAATGCGTTCACTCTTTATCTCTGAAACCATATTGGTGTTTATAGAATAAGTTATGTGTTTTGAAGTGGGAAGTTATTTGTGTTTTTAGAACTGATTCAATTATTTTTGATAAGCACGGCACTAAAGAAATAGGCCTAAAGTTATGTTTTGTAATATCGCTGCCTTTATGGATAGGAAACACACTGGTTATTTTTAGGATGTTTGGAAATTTTCCTTCCCTAACTATAATGTTTATAAGATGTGTTAGAGGGTAAATTATTATGTTTTTTATTTGTTTCAGTAATTTTATTTAAATGCCAACGTGTGCCAGACTCGATTTATGTTTAAATTTGTTTAGTGTGTCCCTTACTTGATTGAAACATACTTTTTTAAATTGAAATCGTGGGAATGTTGGGTTTGGTTTTTGTGAGGACATGTTATAATTGTTTGGAAGGTTTCGGCTGATACTCTCGGCAGCACTGGTAAAAAATAAGTTAAGCGAGTTAACGTTAACGTTTTTGTTTATTATGTTCCAAAATGTTTTCGCATTGTTTCCTTCTTTCTTTATAATTTTTTTGTTGTGCTTATTTTTTTAGTTTTTTTATTCTTATAGTAGTTTGCGTAATTTTGTATACTATCGTTTAAGTATAGGTGGGGATAATCATAATATATATTTTTCATTAGCATAAGATTTTCTCTGATAAGCATTAGTTCATTAGTAAACCATTTTTGCTTCGCTTTGTTTATGTTAGTACTTTTTTCATATCGTGGGAAACAAGCATTGATATTTTCTTTAAAAATGTTTATAAGGTTTTAAATTTTAGCTCGAGATCCTGATTAGTATCTTTTACAAATGTCCAGTCAACTTTTTTCAAACTGTTAAGAAATTTTTGTTGGCTAAGCTCGCTATTGTAACTTCGAAATTATATTTTCCTGTTTGTTGCCTTCTCAACTTCCAGTTCTACTGATGCTGTGACGGCTTTGTGACCTAATAACCCCGGTTCAAATGCCTTCGCTGTGATTACACCATTTTCATAAATTTTCGTGACAATATTGTCAAGACAACGATTTTTTCGCGTATTTTGTTTAATGATGTATCGAAAATTGAATGAGATTATAAGGTCATTAAAAGTTAAGAAAGTTGATTCTTTGGTACCAAACGGTAAGTTAAAGTCTCCTATAATAACGATATTGTAGGACGTTTCATAGGTTTTTAGTAGACTTTTTTCGAATTGGTTAAGAAAAACATCAAAGTTTTCTGAGGGAGATCTGCAGATTGTGATCACTACTGTTTTTAGGGGTTTGCATTGCATAGCCGCAACATCGATATGGATCCCAGTGCTGAGTTTGTTAATGTCGTCGCAATTAGTAAATTATAAGGGTCTTTTGGCTAACGAAAGGGCTCCTCCTCTAGGCCTACAAAGAAAAGAAATCGGAGTGTAGTCGAATAGTTTGAAAGCATTCACTTCTTCTTTATTCAAAAAGTGTTCGGTAAAACAGATAATGTCATAAGTGGTGGTTTTGTCTGAGAAATATGCTTCGAGTTTATGTTGTTTATTTCTTACTGATTGTATATTGACGTGAGATATTTTTAGAGTTTTTTCCGTAATAGGGAGGGGGTTGTAAAATAAGGGTTGATTTAACTGGTAAGTTTCCCTAAAAACATATTAATTTCAGTACTTAAACTTATGTTGTTGTTACTAAACCTTTCAGTTTCTTCATTCATACGTAGTCTTCGAAGACGTTCTTCTAGTTGAACTGTTGTATCTTCGTTGTCCGAGAGGTTTTGGCTAGGAGGAATGATGACCTGTGATTTTCCAGTCAGGTTTAATTAAGTTAAGTTTGGCCTTATATCTGAAAGGCTTATTTAGAAACACAATATCTCCTTGCGATAGGATTTTATCTATTTTTATAATTTGAAGGTTGTTGTTTATGTCTTTGATACGTCTATTAAGTACTAATCTGTTATGCCAGCGTGGAACTGAAATCATCAGTATATTTGTTGTTTTGCTCAACTCCTCGACATTGTTGTAATATTCGTCAGATATCTTTTCGCCTCTTAGTGCATTATACAAACCGCCTACAATTATAATGTAGTCTTCGTTAGTAAGTGTAGCATAGTCTTTTATTATTGAAGTTATTTGGTATGAATTTCCAACTTCTTATCTTAAGGTAAAAGCACCATATGCCGCGGTATTTAGCTACATTATGCTTGGTATTTTTAGAACGTGAAATAATATGTTTTGAATTATAGGCATTTCTTTTTTTTACATAATATATTTTCTTTTTTGATAAAAAATAATTTTTTTTTTAAAATGACAAAGTCTCCTAATTCCGATGTAAATTTTTGACTTAGACCCTAATTTCGACCTCAGAAGTCCCTAATTCCGACGTATATTTTTACATTGTATTTAAAAAAAATATAGTTGTACCCAATTGGCACAAAAACCATTAAACATGAAAAAAATGTGCAGAGCTATATATTTATTAAATTAATAAAGATATTACATATAGTATTCAAAAATAAGCCTTTTTTGATAAAAAACATATATTTGTAACAACTCATGTACTTAAAAACACTTTTTAAGTATCATCAAGTAAAACAACATTTTGGAACTTATTTACATCAAACGTAAAAACAAACTTTGGTTATACTAGAAATTTGTACATAATAATATATCATTAAAAAGAATATTACACTTTTAATCCATAAGTTCTATCTCAGGAACAGAGTAAAACCTCTATTATTTATAAGGCCAGGAGCAATTAATCAAAAAACAATTTCATTTTGTTCATATCAGATGGACATCCTCAACAGTTGTCCATCTCCAATGTTTCCCAATTCATTCCATTGACTTAATAAAAAATTTGGTTTGCTCTCTGTCAATAGCTTGTCCTGGAAAATATTTATTTCACATATACACTTTTTACTTGTTTATCCTTTGCTTTATCTGAATTAATTGTAATTTCTTCTGATTTTTCTACTAACTGTTCTAATCCGGTCGCTACTTTCTCATATTCTTTATCATCAATTTTTATTTCTTTTGCTTCTTCTTCTTGGTTTATTTCTTCTTGGTCTACTTTTTTTTGTTTTTTTTTCTCGTTTAATGCCTTAAGGACTTTTGTTTTAATTTTCTTTTCGTTTTTCTTGACAAGTCTTTCTTTTCTATTTTCCTGTGGTCTGTCGTTTTTCGTGAGTTTGGGAGGTTTTATACACAGACATACCTTGATTTTTTCTTCAAGAGCTTGTATAACCGCGGCTTCTAAATACTTTTTTTTATTTTTAACTTTAATTTTACTGATCCATGTTAAATTTTAATTTATTTATGTATTTATTTATTCTTTTATTATCGTTTAAAAAAATATAAACGAATTAAAAATATGTTTGTAAGAACTACGGCTTTAACAAAATTTAAGAACTATAATTCTATACTTTATATGGAAACCTTTTTATTATGAAATGCTCATACTTCATCTGCAAAGGTATATAAGATTCAATATATAATCTTAACAACATATTTTAAAATCAAAACAACCACAACATTACCTAGGGGCATGAGCTCATTTAAGGCGGAATTACCTCCTCAACCACAAAACGCGGATCCTTATGCCGACGTATACTTTTTAAAGGTTTTGTCAGATGTGTGTCAAAATTTTGAAAGAAAACAAATAAATTTTTAAATATATTTTTTAAATAAATTAAAAATCTTTTCACTTAGAAGAGTTTTTATTTGGTTTAATTAAAAAATTTAAGTTTGTTTTGGTTATATTATTATTAAAAAATATGCCTTCGGGACAATTTTTTTACATAAAAAACGTTTTCTGGTGAGAAATCTCTACGGCGTATTTTGCTCCTAGCATATATTAAGTCCTAATTCACAGTTTACAAATATTTTTTTTTTTAATTGCAGTTCATTTAGATTTTAAAATTTGATTTGAATACAACGTATTACGGCGACATTAGCTCTAATAACAAAAACGCGCCCTTATCCCAACTTATTTTAAACAAATTATTTTCACAGGTTTGTGTAGAAATAATGAACCAAAACCAATAAAAATTTAATTTTATAACGTTTTCCTTCACATAAAAGAAAGATGCAAACCGCTTGGGTAAACAAAAACTTTTATTTTTCGAAATATTTTTAATAACTACAATCGATCTACTTAACAAAATTAAGACGTTTTTCACTCACTGTGACACCTAAATTGAACCGGCCAGAACCAAATGCAAACTAGACCCAAACCAGAGTGGCTTACCCCCCCCCACTTTGGCGTTGTTACGCAATCTAATAAATTCTGTAACGGAAAAATGTTATCGCATTTATATATTCGTTTTCAGTTTAAAGAAATTGACTGACAAAGTTTGCCTTAGGAAATAGAGCGAGATTACGGCTCGATTCAGCATACGTCGGAATATGGTGCTTTTACCAGCATGTCTCCAAGACTATATAAAAAATTTTCTTAAAAAATTACTACTTGTGGTTTTTTTAGATCGCTGTTGGTTTTTATTTGTTTTTTTGTTATTTGGTCTTTTTGAAGTACATTTTATTTTTGTCTTTAGTCCGGTGTTGGCCTGATATCTATCGATTAAATCTTATAATTCGTTCATTTCCTTCTTTAATTCTTGAGTTTCTATGTCGCATTTAGCTTCAACATCGTACTTATCTTTAGTGTACACTTTAACTTGGTTATATAATAATTCTATTGTTTCTTCATTGTTATTTGTAGTTCCATCCATTTCTTTTTCAAGTTTTTCAATTTTTCCTTTAGTGTTTGTTCAGTTTTTTTACTGATATTATATTCTTCTTGTTTGGTTTGTTCCAGGTACAGAATATAAGAAATATAAAAATATTCATAATATAAGCATTAAAATAGAAGAAAACAATAAATAACTACTTATAACGACATAAGTTTAAACGAAAAAATTCTATTACCAAACACGACAATGTCAAACTTTTATAAGCCGTCAACCTAACGAGAGCGTCTCAAATAAAGAGAGTATTGTTAGACCTTGTTAAAATAAAGCCTTCTCTTATAAGATTCCGTCCTAAAGTCATTCCGTCCAATAGGGAATTATTATCCCTTAAGTTGACAGGTTACGCCGGCATTATTCCTTTATGATTTATTTTAAAAATTGGTTTCTGTAGATTGGTGGGTAAAATTAAAAAAATAATATGTAATATGGGATGATGCTTGCGCAAATACTTATATGGCATAATTGGTCATAAATAAGAGAAGGTAGCATTTAATTGAATTATTATCTATGGTATTCTATGGCTTTAAATATTTTAGTGTGCATGCATAGCTGGCGGATACTTAAGCGTGCTTTTTGGTAATACCGTATTGTTGATAGCCTACTCCTACTTACGGTGGCCTCTATCCGCCTACTTACTTCTCGTTTCGCAGTTTTGACGTCAGAATCGCAGTTTTGACGTGAGAATCGCAGTTTTGACGTCAGAATTGCACTTCTGACGCCACAAACGGGAAATTTCTCAGTTCTTACGGGCCCCTATCCGCCTGCTCAACTCACACTTCTCACTTCCCATTTCTGGCGTCACAATGGCACTCCTGACGTCACAAACGGAAAACATTTCTCAGTTCTTACGTGCCTCTACCCGCCTACTCACTTCATAGTTCTTACTTCCCATTTCTTTTCCTTACTTTTTCATTTTTTTGAGGTTAAAAACTTAAAAATTGGAATCGCTGAACATGTTTTAAAACAAACCGCAGTTAAATGAGGTATTAGTTTGAAACAAGTGTCTGTAATTAATTAGTTTTGCGGTTAGCTCTCAGCTGGCTACAAAAACTGCCGCACTTTGTGGTTTATTCCATTTATAATTCACAGAATTGAGGGTTTCAACCCACCATAGAAATCTAACGGTTTAAAGAATGGGCTTTAACCGCTTAAACCTGTGCAACAGGATCAATGATTTCAACCAACCATAGAAATAAAAAGAAGAATTGGCTTTAACCTTTTAACAGGATCAATAAGGAGGGCAGTAATTTGCAACTATGAGAGAAAAACAGTTGATTAGGTGTAGAATAAAATTAAGAATTTACAAATGATTTATCAAATAAAATTTTTATGGTGTCGTTTTATTATAAAAGATGGTAAATTTTTAAAAATTTAATTGAAAATTAGATTTTTTAATTTTTACTTTACTTTATGTGGTTCATTTAAAAACTGAATTCTATTTGAACTTCGCTTGTAAAAAGGAGTAGGCCTGCTTGACAAGCAGAAAATTTAAATATGCAATGGTTTTTTACAGGTACCACACCAAACTATATTTCTATTTCCTTTTCCAAACTAATGAAAGTTATTATTTTGGAGTTCATTAACGGAAAAAAGTTTGTGTAGGTTTTAGTAAACTGAATAAACCAAATTTCTCTAAAAATGTAACTTAGAATTTAAAAATAATAAGTATTTAAAAGCCATTGTTACCAGGAATAACTTTTTCCATATTTGACTAATATATATATGTTTTTCATTTTGTGGTTACTTTCTACGGATCATAGTGCTTACGATGTTATTGAGGTCAAGTTTTATACTAATATTATGTTTAAATTAATTGGATGCATTTTATTCTGCTAAACTTAAATATATAAAATAAAACAACATTGAAGCCTTTTTAATGAACCAATTAATTTAATTACTAAGTATAATAAACAAAATTTATTACAAAAATAACTTTATAATTATTAACTAATTATTCATCCAATAGTCATCTTGTTCTCAGCCCAAAAAGCTTGCTCTGGCCTTCGCGGTAGACTGAAACAAAGAAAAACGATATACTAATCTTTCATTCTAGTTCAAAGTTCACTCCAAAACTTGTTAAGTTAGAAAAGTATTTTTTTACTTAGACTTATTATATCAAATTCTAACCCCGTCAACTACTTAAAGCACAAAAATAAAGTAGATAATAGAGAAATTTTGAAATGCTCATTTGACACTTTTTAGTGTTTATGATGCCGCAAGCTACGAATCCATTTTATTGTGGTTGTGTTTTTTTTTGGTTAATTTTAGAGAATTTTGACGCATTTAATTTTAAAAATAATAAAATATTACCAGGTTCGAACATATAAAACGTTGTGTTTTTCGACGCGTGGTAGAGGTTGTTAAATGCTACCACAGGGGCTGTCAAAGTTGTCAAAATTTAAGCCTTCTAAAATTTTCCTATTAATACATAGTCACTTTTATTATCCGTGGGAAAAAAATAAACTTAGTTTTCTTGTGTACGTACTTACTAGAAACTATTGTCGGCCCAGTTGTTTTTTAAGTTCCTCTCATTGTCATAGAAATAGAAGGGGTTAGTTCGTTAATCCTTGAAATTGTGTAGTAGTTATGTTGTGTAAGGGCTAGTTATATTTTCTAAAAATAACAGAAGCTACTTGTCGTCAGTTGATCAAACACTCATCCGTTAGTTCGTTTTGGAGGTCAACAGCCCTCGACCTCCTCAAAGAGCCCTGCCCACTCACTTAGAGCTGGGCCAAATCAAGTTTGGAGCGTCTCGCCTGTCCTTATATGCTTGTTTTTACTTTAAGTTTGATATTTCCTGCGCTTTATACACGGCTTGTGATCACGTTATCGGGTAACATTTTGAATGTTCTTTACTTTGTTTATCTGGGTAAGGCAACCATCTCTCTAGGTGGCGCTGCTTAGCTACACCAGTGTATTCTACGACTTAACTAGATTATATTTGAAGGCTTTCAGGACCAGAGGGTGGCTTTTTCTTGGCGAAAAAATGGATTTTCTTTTGGCATTTGATTGTTTTTCAAAAACAAACTTCTAATAGAGTATAAAATTTGTTTTGTTATACTCGGTGTCAACCGTAGAAAACTGACGTGGCTAACTGCAAAAATAGGCAATTTTCCTATTTTAACCTATATTTCTATACCATGTTAAAAATTATAATCCGAAAACGCAATAACAATGAAATTTCGTTCTTGTGGGTGAGTGAGAACTGTGAAGTGAGTATGCAGATAGAGACACGTAGAAAACTGAGAAATTTCCGGTTTGTGATATCAGAAGTGCGATTGTAACGTCAGAAATGGGAAATGAGCACTGTGAAGTGATCAGGAGGATAGAAGCACGCCACAACTGAGAAATTTCCCGTTTGTGACTCAAAAGTGCGATTCTGACTCAGATCTGCGAACCGAGAAGTGATCAGGCGGATAGGGCCTACCGTACCTGTTAGGTGAGTAGTCAATGGAGTTTTGTTTGCGCTTTTTACTTTCAAAGTGGTTTAAAGTACCTAGTGGCGGTATGGATAGTCGTTAGAATGTACATTACTGAAGGAAGAAGGGAGGCTTCGAAATGTCTATGAATACGGCCCTAGGTGAGACGTGAGAAAACACTCACCACAGGTGTCAATAATACGGCCCTAGAAAACCCTCACATGCAGTTAGATTCCTCATAAGGGGCATTTGATGTTCGAAATGCCGACAAACAACAAGGAAATGTTGGTACAGAGGTTTATTAAATCTTAACTAAAAATAGAAAACCTAAAAATTCAATTTTTAAATTTTAAATAAGAGGTATTTTTAATAAAGTGCTTTTCGACGGAAAAACGATTTGATGCAGAAATTTAATTTTGACCACATAGGTAAATCAGGAACGGTTGATTCGATTTTTAAGAGTCATATACTAAAATTCATCTCTTCCGTCTTTCGTGGAGTTAACGAAAAGGTTAAAATATAAAAAATAATAATTTATGCCGCTTATTGTTTTATTTCATTTAATATATTTCACTTAATTATTGATTGTAAAATGTAACGGGAGTACTGCGGAATAGGTCAAGTGTTATGCGACAACAAAGAGGGTCAACAGTTTTAAAACAAAATTTGGATTTGCACACATTTATTTCGGTTTTTCAAGATTTGCTTTTATTGCTATTATTATTTTATTATCTATTATCTACTAATATACTTTTTTTACTTTTTTAATTAATGAAAAAGTTCAAAAAGTATGTGCAGGGTGACCGTTTATAAAGTTCCACTTGGGAAAACTTTTTTGTTATTTGTCACAAGAAGATAAATCAAAAAGGGAATTACTTATGAAATTACGTAGATTTCTGTAACATTTTCAGTTTTTTCTTCTACACGTAGAGTGGCCATGAGATCCTGGTTTTTAATTGAATACCCTGTATATTTTATAAAATTTTAAAAGATATTTTCGTTGTTATTCCAAAAATAAGTCATATTTAGGGTTTATATTTGGAGGTTCTCGAGAAAAATCAAAAATAATTTGACATAAGGGCAATGTGTTAGCTAAGGACAAATAGTTTAGGTAGTTCTTTGTTCAACACATTACTCTTATGGCAATGGTAACATATGGTATATTTTTGGAATCAGAAAACAAAGATCTATCAAAATTTAAAAAAAAAGATCTTATGGCCATTCTGCGTGTAACGGATGATTTAAAAAAAAAGTGAAACTGTAGTAGAAATCTACATATTTTCATGAGTAATTCACTTTTTTGTTTATCCTTTTGTGACGAATAATAAAAAAGTTTTCCCAGGTGGAACTTTATAAACAGTCACCCTACATGTACAATAAAAGGAAGCGTTAAAAAAAATTGTTGGTAGTTGAATTATACTTTAGAGACGCCGTGCGCCACCAGGTTATAGTTTTATTTGCCCTGTGTTTGGCAGTGCTGCGTTCCGACTTTTTAAAAAAAATTATATGATCACGTTTTATTAGTGAATCACTGAACCTGACCCTCTTAAGTGAACAGTCGGGAAGTATTTTGGCACAAAATAATGTATTGCTTGTACCAGTGGCGTACCGAGGAAGAGGGGCTAGAGATTAAACCTCCCCCAGGGTCCTAAAAAAAAGTAAATACCCACTCTCTAGAACAGTCCCCTAAAAATATCCACCCGAGACCTAAAACATTTTTTTTTCTTACCTTGAAAATATGTTTCTAAAAAAGATTGCAAAAATTTGCCCAAACATTTTCTCCAACAAAATGTTTGTTGAAAACCTCGTAAAAAAGGTCGCGGAAATGTTCTCGCAAAAAATTTCAGAAAAACTAACACAGAAATTTTGCCTATTATTTTCTTTATCTTTCCATAAATTTACTGAAATTATATTGGCACGTATAGCCATCCATAAAATATTTTAAAAACAATTAAAAAAATTATTTTTTTCAAAAATTTTTTAATTTTTTGTTTTTTGTTAAAAATAAAATTATCCAGCTTAATCTGAAAACCGCATTTCGCCAGCTGATACGGTTTGTGAGTTTATTTCATAAGCAAATTTTTATTTTTCTTAGATGTTTCAAGAACTACGAGTCTGACAGACGAACGCCTATGGTTTATCAAACCGGGAATTTATCAGACCGTATTTAATAAAAAAATTCATCGTAAGAACGATTCATCATGGAAACTGCAACTCGTCAAACCAATTTTTTATCCTAACGTTATTTCATCAAACCCATTCAATAACAAATTCGAGATTTAACAGACCTGTTTTTAATCGAACCATTGTTCATCAAACTTATTCAATATCAAACCCGGAATTCGTAAAATCCGTAATTTATCAGAAAATTTTTGCTAAATTGTGCATTTGCCAATAACACATCAATGCAAGACAGGTGAATGCAAGTGACATCTATACACAAACTATTGAACGCAACCTGTAAGTATGCGCGCGTAACAGCGACAAATGCATTAAAACGCCGCGCCGCGCCGCTTTGCTGCGCCACCTGCGTGTACGCCTCCGGATCATGTGGTATTGGTGAATGCGCAATTAATTTAACAAAAATTTTCTGGTAAATTACGGGTTTTATGAATTCCGGGTTTGATATTGAATGAGTTTGATGAACAATGATTCGATTAAAAACGGGTCCGTTAATAGGTTTGATGAAATAAGGTTCGGATAAAAAATTGGTTTAACGAATTGCTGTTCCTATAGTGAATGATTTTATAATTGAACTTTCTTTTATTTAGCGGGTTCGATTTTGCACATTCTGATAAACCATGGGCGTCCTGACAGACTTTATCGTTGATACAGTTTTTGTTGAATATATAATTATAAGCGTAAATCTTAAAAACCGTGTGTCCTTAGCTGCTAGAGTTCATGGGTTACAATTTTTATCTTTATATTAGTGTTTTCCTTAAATATCTGAAACACTAGGGATCTGATGGACTTTATAATAAATATAGCTTTTACACAAAATATAATTGTACATTTTAGCATGAAAACCGCGTATTGCTAATCTGTACCCCCTTCGGAACCCCCCACCTCCACCAAAAACTAATCAGCTCACCGCCTGGTGCCAAAGAATTTTTATGACAAATATGATGAAAATCGGTTATGCGATTTTTTGAGTAATCGTGTTACAGACAGGGCTTTTTTGACCCAAATAACTTATTTTTTAGTGGAAATAAAAACACTTTTTCTGACGATCCCAATACTATGTATGGATGGCTAACAAGGAGTACGACCAAACAATACACTTAAGTACTTGTCTAGATTGTGGCTTTCACTAAAGCTTCAAATGGCATGAGTTGAAGGCAAAGTGTCAAGCCTAAACTTAGTTTTGTAGTCTGCAGGATTTTTTTAGTTTCCTGGGTCGTATGTGTTTAAATTGCGATCTTTAAAATCTCAGTAGATACCTGGGCACAATAGGCCCATTTGAGGCCACAGTGAATGGTTCAGTCTTCGGTAGAAAGCTAAACACCAGTTTTCCATACATACATACTTGTCTAGACTGGTCAAAATCTCTTTACTAACCATGGTAGGCTTAATTTAAGAATGATCAGACTGGAAGTGTGCCTGGAAGCCCCTATACCTGAATACACCCATGTTGTAGCGCACCTAGTCATTTTTTATTTGTTTCGCAGGTCGCACCTACTAGCCCCGTACCGTTGCGAAGTTGCCAACAGCCGGCTGCAACCGCCCCTCAAAGTTCGCGTTGCGATCGATATGTACCTGAGACCCTTGGAGGTCATTCTTATAGGAAATAGTCCTGAATTTAGCGCAGGAAAAAGCTACAACGTGACCTGCAAAAGTAGAGGGTCGAGGCCGCCAGCAATTGTTACATGGTGGAAGGTAAGTTTTGTTTGAATGAAGTTTTATTATTTACGCAAGTTTGTAAGATGAAAGGACACCATGCCACTTCTATTCAAATTCTTTATTATTCCAATGATGCATATTATGTATGTGGACATCGTCATTATAAAAGTAAAATCTTATAATTAATTAACCTTATTTTTTAAAACTAGCTCACTAAATAAAGTATGGTAAATAAATAATCTTAATATTACAATATAAAAGGTTATCCTAAAATGGTTTATTCTTCTAGGTAGGAGTTAAAATTCTAAAAATTTAAAACAAAGCTTCGACTTATTAAGCTTGTTATTCTCAATCTCAATTAAATAATAATTTTATATATATATATATATTTAATATATTAAAATTTATGGCACAGTTAATAATTTACAATTTTTTAAATAAATAGAGAACACAAGATTCAATTGGTTTGATTTCTTTAACTTTAACTGTAAATTGCGATACCTCCTAAAACTAAGTGCCATATAATAATCGTATACAATAATAGACTATAGCAGAGCAAACATTCAACAATTGTTCCCGAGTTAATACTCTTTTAAGATTTAGAAAAACAAAACACAAACTACTAAACTTATATGATAATGTCGCAGAATGCTCCTCTCAGGAGGGGGTTTCTTCACTGGTAGCACCTAAAAATTTAGTATTTTGACAAAAAATATTCACTTCTAAATTTGTTTCTGTTTGATTGGTTTTAAAGTAAAAGAATGCCGCACGGATAACATGGGTTTTTGGTCTACCGTGAAAGTAATCCATATTTTGATATTTTAAAGATATTATACTTCATGTGAAAAAAATTAAATCCTATGAGGATCGTATCTCTGTGATAGTGAAAGAACGTACTTCTGTTAAATACATACGGAGAATTTTTCTCGTAATTTGAAAAGTTTGTAGATTTTTGTAATTGGGGTGTCATTTAGAAGGTACTTGAATACTGCGTAAGGGCGTATCCAGGATTATATTTTAGTAAAGCTTGATTATCTGGGAAAGTTAATTTAAAAAACAAACATAAAAATTAAAAGTAAAAACTTATTTTAATCCCGTGTAGAGGAACGATTTTTTTCAACTCTGGTCTCGTTTAAAAGGTAATTAATTAGTCTACAGAGGCGTACTCAGGACTTTGTGTTGCCGTGATTATGAGGGCCAAAACCGCGCCAATTTGCTTTTTAAGAAAATGTAAAATCAGAGTTACACTTTATTTTGTCTTGTTTTCGCTGGTAGTTTTCCGCAAGTTTGGCCTTATTTTAAACACGCTACAGGGGTATATCTAAAATTCTATCTTATCGAAGTCATAAATACCTGGGGAGGTTCATATAAATTAATACAAAATGTAGTAATATTCATCTTATTCGAATGGTTTGACTTTGCTTTGAAAAACTATTACGAGTAGGTCATGATGCATTTTTTACGAGGAAGCAACAAGGAAGCATGGGGAGGGGCTTGAGGTATCTGGGGGAACTTAAGTAACAACATAGTTTCAGATGACAATTTATTTTTAATTTTTGCGAGAGTTTAATCTTTAGGATTCAATATTCATTAGATCTAGGGGGCAAAAACCCTAAACCCACCCCTGCACTGTCACTGCCTATACCTTTAAGGAGTACTCTCTTCATTGATTAAATGAGATAAAAAATATTAATGCAACAAAATAGAGTTGGTTTTTGTTTTTAACATTTTTCTTATTTATTGACTTTTTAAAGCCCATGCCTCCCCTCGTCCCCTTAAATTACCTTTTAAATAAGACTAACCCTTAAGAAAAACCACCAGAGAAAATAAAACACAAAAATGTTTTAGTCTCATTTACATATCTTTTATAAAAAATGCCCAAATACTAAAGCCCCCCCCTAAATTATAATTCTGGTTACGCCTCTGTGCAGTATTTGTACCTTTAAAATGACACCCCAATCACAAAAATCTGCAAAGTACTTTTTAAGTTATGGGAAAAATTCTCCGTAGGTGTTTAGTAGACATACGTTCAGACATACGATCCTTATAGAATTTAATTTTTTTCACCTAAAGTACGAAATCTTCAAAATATTAAAAAATGGTTAACTTTCACGGTAGGCCATAAACCTATGTTATACGTTTTCAGAAAACCAATTATTTAATCCTGATATAGAGCTCTGTTAGATGCAGCCTCTAAAGAAAGCGAACTAGTAGGTTTTACAATAGCGACATTATCGTCAGCATATGTCGTAAGGATGCTGTATAGAACTTCCGTAAAGAGAGGGTTGAAAAATATTAAAAATAAAATAGGTCCCAAGATTGAGCCTTGAGGCACACCAATGCTCACATCCAGCTTCTCAGACTGAATAACTCGGTCCCACGTGGATACTTGAACGTATCGTTTCCTTTCCTCTAGAAATGAAGAAAACAGTTGAAAAATGAAACCGTCTAGGCCATAATTTTTCTTCGAACGCCCTGCTAAGTTCACAGAATATCCCCTATTGAACAAAAAAATAAAGTAAAATGTAAACAATATTAGGGTATTGCCGTGACGATTTTAGGTTAACTTTTGAAAGAAACTTTAAATTGGTTTTTTAATGATTAAATATCTGAGTTAAGAAGGTTAGTTCACTGTGGAATTTTAAAAATTTGGATTGATAGGGAAAAGTGGGGGAATACCACGTGCGGGCTAATATCCGTATCTATGCAATGGCTCTCCAATGCATTAATTCCATATTTTTATAGTGCAGCCATCTAGCGGTTACTTTCTTAACAACACTGTATTAGTGCAGAAAGTGCTAATTTCAATCTCCTGCCGACAGACAGCTTTTGTTTGTTTGGCTTGCTTTTGTTATTACTTTGTTCTTTCATGAAATAAGCAATGTAAATAAATCTTGTTAGTTTTGTGGATATTTTCTTATTTGTGTTAGCCTTGCAGTCTCTTTATTTTCAATGAAGCCTATAATATGTAAAAAAAATATTGTTGCTCTGTTACTCTTAAAATGAGCAATAAAAGCGAACAATTAACGAAGTTTAATTTGCAAAGCTGGGCGAGAATTTAGCATTATTACAAAATCGACACTTCTTATGAAATATTTTATATTGTTTGTTTTATTTGTTTAAATTAAATACTTAATTTTAGTTTTTACATTTTTTATGTAGGCGCGATTTTACCCCACACTCTGCGCAAGTGCACATGTTTACAACTTGAAATATAAAAAAATATAAGGCTGAAAACCTAATGTGGAGCACGGGAATATGGTAACAATAAAATATATCAAGAATTTAGACCAATTTTATATTTTTCGCAGTAGTGGTTGTGGAAGTATAAAGAAATTCCCCCAATTTACCCTATTTTGGTTATAGTTGCAAGTCGTGCTACCCTTTCCGTCTAACGATAATCACGATGTCAGTGACAAGTATGCAGACCAGAAACATTAATATATACTGGAGAACAAAAAAAAATGCAAAACCATGTATATGGATAATTATTTCAATGAAAATTATTTGTGTGTATATCTTATCTCAAAAGAAATATTTGATAAATTTTTTGCTTTCTAATCTTTCCTTTTTTGTCAGATTTTTTCCATTCATTTTCAAAAACAACTAACATATAAAAGGTCTTTTCCCAAATTTAAAATAATTTTTCTCGTAGTTTTTGGTCTTTTTGAATTGCCTACATTTTACTTAAAAAATAAAAATGCCAAGGGTTCGCGGTCGCCAACAATTTCATCATTTAAACGACTTCGAGAAAGGAGTCATCGTGGGCATGAAAGAGGCCGGTTTTGGTTTCCGGGAAATTGCAAGAAGGGTTAATGCCAATCCATCAACAGGTCGTGATTTACGGCATCTCAGACTTCTTGCTCTCAGAAAGCTATAGGACGAGTATTTTCAAGAATAACAGTTAATCGAAGATTGCTTGGTATGAGGCTGAGGGCTTACAACATAAGTCTCACCGCTTTATGGCCCACCCGGTATACCTACCATATTTTCGGCGGTGCACATAATATAGTGGAGTACTGGACTACTTTGAAAATCAAATAAAAATTATTATAAAAAGAAAGGTTCGTAGCATTGGGCGCACATTTTGCATTTCAATTTATTACGACCAGGCCTCCAAGATCTAATGGATAGTCCAGAAACCTAAAGGCCTGTTTCATCCTTGTTAGGAATCATCAGGTTAATATAGAACTGTACCTGGCGTATGAAGCGTAACATAAGTAACCACACCCAGCTAATTTAAACAACTTTCGTCGTCAAACAACGCGAGATGTTGATCTGGGTCTATGGCGCCGCCTGTCGGAATAAAGTGAAAGGCAAAATGTTAAAGATGCTAATATCAATAAGAATTAAAGAAGCCTGCACGAAAAATATTGAAAAATGATTTCGGTGAAATTTGATAATTAATTAGTATGTTATAGAGGGTTATGAGATAAGAAAAATGTGTAAATATAAAATGATTTCTATGTTTAGTTCCAGATATATAGACGGCAAAGTTTTAAAAAAACGTCGTTTTGGGGTATAGTAGGCACGCTCAAAATGGCATTTCCTGATCGAAATAAAATAAGTTATCGACGACTATGGGTTACCGAGGCACCATACAGGAACCCGATATAAAAATAAAAAAATTAATTTTGAATTAAAAATGAACAAGTTTTTCTTCCCACAAATTAACTGTTAATTTGTGTTACATGTTTTTATTATATTTTTTTTATTATAGAAACCTAACGAAAAATATTTTCTACTACGAAATAATTATTTTGCAACTTAAAAATCTAAATATATTTTTGCATTCAGTTAAAGAGATGAGTAAATAACCTTTAAGTAAATTAAATTTATTTTTTTATTTTTTTCTTAGCTAAGAGGTACATGCAAACCTCTCTCTAACGAGGTATAAATCATCACAATCGTTTTGGTGGTTCTCCAAAAATTATTTTTTGTGTCCATCACTGTTTTCCAGATTTTTTAATTTCTTAAATTGATACTCAATCGAATTCAATAAAATCAAAAGCATCATGACGAAGATCAAAAACTCTTAAAAGATCACTATCGAAATTTGTCGCCATTTTGAAACCTAAGATGGCGGACACAATTAAATTTATCTGTTCAAAGAAGCTCGATTATTTTTAGGTTTCAAGAACCTAAAAATGCCCTTTCTCCAACGCGCACAACTATGTACGAATCATTAAAATCGGTTTAGTGGTTCTCAAAAAATTATTTTTTTTTTTATAACCACTAAACCGTCTTTAATGATTTGTACTTAGTTATACGTGGCGTAGACAGAGGTTTTTTACGAATTTAAAGAAAGTCGAAAAGGTTATCTAAACATAAGAATAATCGGGCGTCTTCGAAAAGTCAAATTTGATTTTGTCCGCAATCTTGGGTTTACAAATTACGACAAATTTTAACAGTGGCCTTCAAAGTCCAATCGATCTTTGTCATAATGCTTTTTATTAAATTAAAATCGGTTCGGTAATTATGAATTTATGAGGAAATTATTGCAGACGAAATTGAGAAGACAATCGTATAATCTGGAAAACAGTGATGTAAAAATTATTTTTTTTATTAATGAACCCCTTCTAAACCCCTCCTAAAAAGTATTTTATTTTATACTTTTTAGTGTACTGTTTTGAAGTGTGTTCAATTTTTGGATATAAAGTTGTTATAACACTTACCAGAATTTGAGCATCCAAATAGTTGCTAAACTTTAAACTAAATGCAATAATATAAATCGGCCATACGCTCTTTAATAGCTGCTTTGAGACTCGAGTGTTGAACCATTAGAGACCTCTAGTGTTGTACAAAGTGGTCCTCCAATTAACAAAGCTAGTAATTACCAAACATTAGGCAGATAGTCAAGTGGTTTAATTTAATTTTATGTGTGTGATTTACTGAAAAAGATAATGTTTGATTTTTACAATAAAAAAATTAGAAGCAGAGCAACGTTAATTATTAGATTGCTTAGTAATTTCATAGTTGAAAATCACTTCAATGTTTATTTAAATAAAATCGCGTTTATATTATCGCAGGAATAAAGAATATTTTTATTTTATTCTGCAAGCAACCTAACATAATATGCAAAGACGTTTAGCAGGAGAAAAATACCTAATTAAATAAAATTAAGTCATCTGTAATTTTTTTGGATGTTGAAAATAATCACCAATGTCTGAAATAACTAACTGGAAAAGCAGAGGTCCTAAATGGGGAATCACACTTTTTACCCAAACAATTACACCTCTAATTTTAATGTACCCTTAATAGTGACATGAGTAAATCCCAAGATAAATTTACTTAAAAAAAAACCGTTTATACCAATACTTCCAATTTTAATTTGTGGGTGGTAAATTTTATCAGATCCTACTTTCTTAGATTAATCGCGTTCTTCTGAAGGCAATGTTCGCAGGAGCAAAAATTTACAAATTTACAACTTTTAAACAACAATATACCAAAAAATTTATTGCATACAATCACCTGTCGCTCCCTGCCAAAAAAGCCGCGTCAAACTTGTTGCCGCATATAAAACTTGACGAGATTGAAGTACCAATGACGGTTTGAAAAACACCACGTTTTGGAGAAACTTACAACCAATACATCAAAATGAGATCTAATGGGCGCAAAAATGGTCTGAATGTTACATCCAAGAATATAACATTCTGCAAATTTATATGTCAGTAGGGACATTTTGGAACACTTATTTGACACTTCGTAGTGCTTGTGGTAATTACTGCGTCTGCGCAATAGCTAAAGGTCATTCCGTTGTGGTAATTAACCACTATCACTGCCGTAAGCTACGAATCCACTTCGTTATGGTTGTGGTTATTTTGCTAGTTAATTTTAGAGAATTGTGATGCTAATAATTATAAAATATTACCACGTTCCAACATACAAAATACTTATTTTGTAAAATTAAGCCCAGTGTTTTGTTTTTTCTCATCTCTAATTTTTTTACAACTGACAGTTTATAATGTGTTCCAAATACTCTGGTAAAATCGATGTGAGGTAGTGGTAACGGTTGTTAAATACTACCACAGCGGCTGTCAAAGTTGTCAAAATTTGAAGCGTTCCAAAATATCCCTAGTAGCGGTCACACGAAGCCGGCGGATCGGCGAGAGCCCCCTTTTACGGCTGACTGGACCCACCTTTTTTAAACAACTAAAAGTATTGTTTAATCTATACAGTGTATTCCAACGAGATCGAAACAGAGACAAATTTACGTATTTAGACAGTAAAAAAGGCCTTTTAGTGAAAAAATCTCTCACTGGAAATTGAGTGAAAGTCACCCAAAATAGATAAAGATAAGGATTGTGTGAAAAGTTTATTATATTGACAAGTTCAAATATTGCTTCAATGGTGTTTACACAAATTAAATTTCTGTCAAAAAAATTCACTCACTTTTCGTGGACTTGTTTTGACTTGTCAATGTCACTTTTCACACAATTGTGAGTGACTCACTCTATATGAGTGAGATATTTTTTCACTCAATAACCAGAAATTTCATATTTTACTGTGTGGGGTCTATTTGTAAAAGTCCCTGAGCACGCCGATTTTTTTTTCAAGGGCTAAACTTGAAATTTTTGCAACACGAAGGGTTAACTTTACACTTATATTTTAAATGGGGAAAGTGTATTTCTACGAGCCTGTGCCAACCGCGACGCAGAAGATTCAATACGATTCAAAACATGGCGTTTTAACTGCCTAACAAAACTTCGCAATTCTTTTTGTCTTCCAAAAATTACACCTCCATTAACCTAGCGACCCCACCCCAAGAAAATAAAAATTTATTTATTCAATAATTATGTGCTAATTTCGTCCCCAATCAAAAAATGTTGTGCTCCTCTGGTTTCTGAAAAAAAACGAAAAAGAAAATGGGATAGCTAGAATAATATTAACTTAGCAACCCCACCAGGAAATATGGCGCCAAACTAAAAATTTTTGGTTTTAAAATTATGTGCTAATTATGTGCTCCACGAATATATAACAAAGAAATCGAATTTTTTATTTTAAATTATGTTTAAAAAAAAAAAAAAAAAAAAATGGTGGGCTAGCTAGGTTAATATTAACTTGGCGACCTCACATGTTCAGATATCATGGATTTTAAAAATTTAAAAAACCATTTTTATCCGTATATTATGTGCTAATTTCGTCCATAATCAGAAAATTCTGTACTTGTCTGGTTTCCTAGAAAATCAACAAAAACCATATTACATTACATCATTTGTAATAACCTAGCATTCGCAATCTGAAGTACGATTGAAAAATAATAATATGTTATTACAATTCCGTGATACCTAAAGTATTTTTTCTGCTTGAATAGATTTTCCTCTTTGGCGACGATCTTTGCCTCTTTTTATTCCATATGATGTTGATATTCCCAGCACGGTTAGCTATTTTTGATTTCTTTATCTCCAATTACACCATCAATAAAACTCTTCAGACCACACCAAGACAAAGGGCGACAAACGTAAATACTAAAGGAGACACTTATAATTTCATACATCAAAGGAATTACAGAAAATATAGGAATAGGCAACCAGTACCATTTTCGAATTGTTTTCGATACGACCACAACAATAAGAAATGAATTAAGAAAAACTAAACCATATCGCCACAACACCAATAGCTGCATCTACCAGGTATCATGCGAGTGCGGGGATATCTACATTGGAAAAACCAGCCGACCCATGAAAGTGTGCTCTTCAGAACCCAAGCGCAAAACTCGACAAGGGGATACAACTGTATTAAAAATAGCATTTCTTAAGAAGGCATCACCATCAAGGATATTTGGAAACCCAAATTTTACGAAGAGAACATATTTCAACTGCGAAATAGCAGAACCAACCAAGTGCAAACTTTATGGTTCATTGAACACATGCTATAAGATTAGGTAGTCTTAGCTTGGCACCTCATGACGATTGCAGATACACAAGAATTCGAAAGGTTGTGAAAAAGTAAAAAATAAAAGACAATGGAAGTTCCAAACTCTATTTTACTCTCTAGAAATTAAATGTCGAAATTTTCTCACTGGTGGGATATTCGAGCTATTATGCACTAGGGAGCAATGTATGTCATAAAATGGCACCTTCATCTTCATAAATTTTCATAAAAAATTGTAACATCTAGTATTAGTAAATCTTTATAATCGTGGTTACTATTTTGATTCGGAATAGAAACTAAATTTTGTGGCGGGATTTAATTTTAAAAAAAATGATTAAATATATCTTTAGCTTGAGAATAAAAGCTATCCTTATCTTTTCTAACTTGATACTGAATTTTAAAATTCATCTCTGTATCAATAAGGCCTATTATGTTATTACGCCATTTTTTAAATTCAATGTAAACCTCTTATATGTTTTCATACCTTGTTTTGAAAATAGATTGTGCAGATGGATCACTTTTTGCTTTAGCAGCGGCTGTAAAAGTTTCAGTTATGCGCATTGCATAAACTTAGCGTTCTTGCACTGCTTTTTTAAATTGTTTTTCACTCATGTTGACGAAGATGAAGATGTAGGTACAACAAGTTGTAAAATCTGGAAATATGTATTTTGCACGGGTATTTACCTAAGAAATAAAACTGAAAAATGCCAGCAAACCAACCGATCAAATGACGGTCGTGTTGGACTTAAAGATTCCATTAGAAGTGGTTATACGACCGCTGTCAAACAGCATTTTGAAAAATAAACAACTACCACAAACTGAGGACACCTCGCTCTGGTACACTGACGGCTTGAGAATGGAGGCAGATTGGGCATCTCCGGCCTTAACTTTAAGCTATCTCAGTCACCGGAAAAATATTCCACATATTCCAAGCTCAACTACTTGCAATCAACATGTTTGCACAGGAGTTTCCACCAGAACCTAAAAAAAAACACATCTTTATACTCTCAGACAGTCAAGCGGCCTTAAAAGCCATAAACACATTTAAATATGCGTCGAAACTAGTCTGGAAAAGCAAACAAACCCTAAAAGCGGTCGCAACCTTGATGTGGGTGCTCGGACACCGAGGCATAGAGGGCAACGAGGAAGCACCATGCAAAACAAGGTGCTGAAACGCCTTACTATAGCCCAGAGTCCTATTCATGAAAAGCCACGTTCTAAAAGAACTCAACTATTGGGAAAGGACCAATTGACAAAACACTGGACACTCACTCCAGGACTAAGACGGGCAAAAAGGTTCATTACCACATCAAAAAAAAAAAGAGCAGAAAAGCTTATAAACAGGAACAGAAAAGACATCAGGATAGTCGTCGGACTAAAAGGTAATAGGAAGAGCAGAAGACGACCACTGCAGATTTTGCAAAACCGCAACAGAGACCGCAGAACACTTACTCTGTGAATACCCCGCCCGCCTCTGAAAGAGGCTTAAGCACCTCGAGGGGGTACGGCCATCTACCAAAGAAGTGGGCCGGCGGTCTCCCAAGGAAATAGCCTCCTTTGGCAGAAGCCTTAAGTTCTTGGATATGAAAGATGAAGAGCCATGCACAAAATTTCTACAAAGGAAGCAGTGCCGTGCGGCTAAAAGAGCCGAAACGACTCTCCCTGCAATCTACAATCCACATCTACCGAGCACTACTGCACTCACCACTGATAACAGCTTAAGTTATAAGTATATAATTAAGTTTCAGTTGTTTTTGAATCGATTTCGAGTTTGGTTCATTTTGCAATGCAATCATTACACCGGCGTAATAACGGAGGTTAAAAATAACTTTGATGTGAAAAGCAGGTGTTTTGCGAAAATACGGCTGAAGTAGAACCACAAAACAGACTACCGAAACAGTTGTTTGGTGATAGTTTGGGTGATCCATGGCAGGACTACACTTGAGTCGCAACCTAAGCTGAGTTTTTAAAAATTTTTATCTGTAGCGCGCTCCTACGTCACACCGCGTCGCGATGTGCCCAGCCAACTGCCCGTTTATGGAAGGATTTAAATGGCGATTGATTTAAGAATTAAAAATGAAATTTTTTGAAAATCGATTTTATGGGATTTTTTTATAGTATTTCAGTATTTGGAAAGAAGGACCAGAAAAATCTGTGCACAGGATATTCTCCCTTCGATAGCAATTAGGCACCTGTTCAATATATGAAAAAAATTAATTGGTTACGGTGAAAAGAAGAATATCAATGAACACATACCCTTTACCTTGTGAGACCTTAGTTCCATTCAATGGGCACACAGGCTTCCTTAGTCAGCTTTTTTGATGTAATCGGATGCACTATCAGTTTTTGATAGTTTGTTGATTTGATTGATACTTAATTATGCAATAATGTTTTTTTTTATACCTTCATTAAAAACATGATTTTAGTAACCGTCTGCAGATAACTAAAGCATGGCTTTTTTGGTTACCGATGCAAAAAAGCTTTTTTTTATCATGGGTGCAAACAAAGATTTCTGTCCGTTTTTTACTCAAAGTTAAAGAGAAATAGCAGAAAAAATCTAATTATTCTTGCCTAAGAATTAAGCCATTTCCGCCAGTTTTTACCAAGTATTTATAAAAAATCAGTTAAAAATATCGCCAACATATCAAATTATCAAAGATTAAAATGTCGCAACAATGATTGTCACCGAGTAAGAAGGCCCATCGCTATTAAAACGATTGTTATTTCATTTACCAGCCGCCTTGATTTATAGTGTAAAGATGGTGTGTTGTGAGAAGTTCTCTTCGTTCGAGATTTTTAAAAGTATTTTCCTTTTTTTCTTGGATTAAAAAAAGGTATTAAAAAAAAATAGTGTTAGCAACTCGCGGCTAAACTGTGCTTTTTTTTACTTCTGTTTTTAAATACCCCGCTGCGCTCGATACTTAAATCAACGTTTGTAAAAAAAGCACTATTTTAGACACTAGTTGTTAAAACTACTATTTGCGGAAGGTTTTCTAACGATGTTGCAAGAGTGTCTTCTTGTTCGTTTGTTGCTAACAATACCTTCTGCGTATTTTTGCGTTATCACGGGCAGCCTTGTATGGTTTAGTGCAACAAAATAATTAATAAAAAGAAAGGTTCGTGGCATATCGGACACACATTTTGCTTTTCAATTCATTACTACCAGGCCTCCAAGATCTAATAGATAGTCCAGAAACCTACAGGCCTGTTTCATCCTTGTTAGAAATCATCAGGGTAACATAGGACTGTATCTGTTGTATGAAGCATAACATAAACCACACCAAACGTGTTACGATGATGATTCCTAACAAGGATGAAACAGGCCTGTAGGTTTCTGGACTATCCATTAGATCTTGGAGGCCTGGTCGTAATGAATTGAAAAGCAAAATGTGTATCCGATATGCCACGAACCTTTCTTTTTATTTATTTTTTAGGGACAACAAATTCCTTTTTTTTTAATAATTAATTTTAATAAATGAACTAAACAACTGTATCAGAATTAATGCATTGTCATCATCATCATGACATTTAGTACCGTCCGGTGAGTTTTTTACCCTTATATGCTCTTCTGCATCGGGTAAAAACAAGTCGAATAAAACTTTTTTGAACGCGTCGTCCTCTATCGTTAAAAGAGATAATTTTGCTTAAAAACATGTCGAGGATGAAATATGTCACGCCATCCTAGCATAAAAGCAACAGAGAAAGTTTTAATTAATTTAACACTGTTCTATACCTACACGTTTAGTTTTAACTCGCCCTTAGCACAGTTTGTTCAGTTTATGTTTATGTCACGGCTGTTTACATATACTAAACTGGATGCGTCTTTGACCAACTGGTGCCAGGGTAGTGTGGCTGCACTGAAGTTACTTGAAACATGAAGTACGTGGAATTACTTACTTCATGCTAAAAAGTTTTAATCGGGACTTATCGGTACATAAAGTCGGCATAGCCTGAGCACTATTTCTGACAGTTCCGCACGCAGGTTGAAAGGTTTCTGACATTTTTGTCATATCAACATGTCATCTAAACATGCTCATATTCTGCCATTCTTAAAGTTGACATATTAGAGTTAATGTCGTCCTTTATTAAAGGCAGGCACAAACATTACGAAAGTCGAAATTATTTTAATAGCAAAGATGACATAGTTAGACAACAACAATTCACAATCCTTTTAAACTTCGTGCAGAATTGTCAAAAATAGTGCCGTCTTTATTAAAGTAAGGCTATGCCGACTTTATGTACCGATAAGTCCCTATTGACTGACAATATTAACATTATTTGCCGACGCTCGTTTTTTAATATATAGGGGTCGTTGCAGATTTTTTAAAGGGGGTGGGAACCTGCTGAGTTGGCTTAAGGTTACCTTTTTATTTATAATTAAAAGCACGAGCGGGCGCGGGTTCTTGGACGATTCTAATCCTTATTCTAGATCAGCGTCATTGGATTTTCAGTTGTTTGTCAGATTCGTTGCAAAATCATTCGTAAATTTTTAGTAGCCCCGACTTTTATTCGTCGCTTATTTGCCTCAATAAATTTAAGCCACACTAAAGTAGTCGACGTTGAAGGCTACGGCCAGCATATTACTTTAAATTTCACTAGTTCATAGTTGCATAATGATGTGGCAGTTGGAGGAAATAACTTTTTAGGACCAGTTCTAAAGTAAAATTTTCCACTATCGGAAATGATGCTCGGTCAGCCATGTCTTTTCGTGGGACAGCAAATCTCCCTTTTCTATTTTCGTTTTTTGAACCTAATAGTTAAGAAATACATTGTTTTATTCCCAAATTAAATTATGATCAGCAAACGTCGATATCTGAACACATTTTAGGGATTTTCGATTTAAGAATTGGTCCCGGTTCTGGTTGACATTATTTTGACAAAGATTTTGACAGCGGTTCTAAAATAATGTCGTCATTTAAAATATTGTGAAGATATCTTTGATTTTACTCAAAAAAAGACAACCTATAATTTTGCAAAATTTTAGGGGTATGTTTCCACCAAAAGGTCGAACCAAGCTCCCAGACTGGTTCTAAAATTTCCGAACCGCGTTGCAACTGTGACGTCATTGGTTTAAAACGAAAGGACTGGTTCCAGTTTTGGTTCAACCAGGACCAGGACCAATTGTAAATCGAAAATCCTTTTTGAGAGGTCCAGCTGTTGGGTATGAAAACATAAACCCAAAAACCACAACGAAAAAATTTCATCAGCTACAAGAAAACGGCATAATTTTAAGGGCGCGTTTATTTTTTGGAATAAACGTGACGTATATTTCACACTAAAATAACTTCGGACTTGAATTTTGACTCTCTAGTCGTTAGACTTTACACTTTTTGATCGCATATGTAATACGTATTAGACATAAACATACTAGACACTAGACACTTAAAGTAAATATTTCAACGCATCAGTATCCATATACCTAACGCGTTCGAAATAAAGCCAAATTACACATATTTTTGACTTGTGTATGCGATTTTTCGAAACGACATTTTTTGTTTTGTTAATCACTTTCTGATGCATGAATTTATGTTACCAAAAAGAACCGAATAGAAATTTTGGAACTAATCCACTCCTTTTTCAACTTCATCATATAAAAACGCCTTCACGACATATCAGGAACGTGGTTGCGACATAGTACTGTGATATTTGGTACCTAATTTTGAACTCATGGCCACGTAATAATAACCGGAAAATTGTTCCCCACTTAGGGAATCACTACGTCGAGGTATGGTATACAGGCACGTAGCGAAGGCAAGTTATAGAAATAAATTACAGCATACATGATTTAACAAAGTTGCCACCTAACAATGGCTTTGAAGCGATCCAAATTTTGAGTAACATACTTACACATTTCTTTTTTAAACTTGACCTTACTGTTCAGAATTTTTAATTGTTGTGGTACCAGATTGTAGTGAGGTGTAGTGAAGTTTCTCATATTTAGGTTAGCTCTTGTGTTATAAGGTAGATTTCTTGTTACTCGCAGGTTTGGATTGATTTGTACAAAATTGATTGCTGCAATTATAAAAAGAGCATCTAAGTTATTCAGGCTTGTGACAGATTCAAAAAGTTCGTTGGATGGCAATCTCATGGGTTGGGTTGGTTATGTATAATTTTTATGATTATTTTTTGAATTAATTTTAATTTTTCTAAATTATTATCATACGTCCGTCCCCAAACACATCTCGCATAGTTTCGGCTGGAAAAAATTGAGGAGGGGGGGCGAAAAACGGTTTTTCCCGTTTTACTCTGAAACGGTAACACTTGGAACAAACCCGTCAAGGACATTTTTGATGAGGAAAAAAAACAGCATTTAATGACATTCTCTTTTTTTCGTTGGCTGTTCATTTACCCGAGATATAAATTTCCGAAAAATGAAAAAATCGTAACTCGTTAAATATCGGCTATTTCGAGAAAAGGTCGAGTATAAAAAAATTTTTTTTTTTTTTTCTAAACAATATTGCGGCATTTTTTTTTCAAAAAAAAATATATTATTTTTTTGCTACCATAAATATGCAAAAATCGTAGGGGGGGGCCGCCGCTATGAAAGTTGGACTTTTCGAAGAGAACATGTTTGACGGTGACGCGGACTTGTCGAATCCCGAAAAAAAAAATTTCTTGTTGTACCTTTTCTGAGGAACCGGTGAAGGGGGGGCTTCGGTGAATGTCACGGTTATTACCCGGTATAGCCGTATATTCGTCGAAATTGGTTGAAATTTTGATTTTCGAGAAAATTGTTTTTTTCATTTTTAGATTATGAAGATGGGGGGGGGGGTCTAAAAATGTTTTCTCACCATTGGTTTGCAAGAGGCGGTCAAAAGAAGGAAAAAAAGAAGAAAAAAAAAATCCAAAGGTCATAGTTTGGCCGTATCAGTTTTCTCGCGATATCTTTGAAACGGAGGGGGGGCCGACATTTCTCCATGGGACACTTTCGATTCGGTTCGTCGCGCGCTATCCGCACCTGAAATTTCGCGGTCGTAGGATTTTTTTCGCATTTCTTACCCCCCTCAAAATGAGGAATCGGACATGGCGGCGGGAGGGCGAAAAGAATCTTCGTCGAGCGAGAAACGATCCCACGGACGTTCCGTCAGCCCCTTCCCCTATCCTCCCCTTCAAATAAACGAACGAATCTTATCGGCGCGTTTTACGGAAAATCGGCAGTGGGGGGAGGGGCTTTTTTTTTCTTTTTTTTCAACGATATTTTTCGTAGACGACCCGACACAAAGTCCGAAACCCGTAACATTTATACTTTGCGAGTATAAGCAATATTTATTCGAAAGGGTGCCACTGGAATCTTGATAATAGAACTATTTTCAGTTTTTCTATAATAACTTCGTACAAAAAAAGAGATAGAAAGCTAAAACTAAGTTTATTTTGTAGATAATGAACACTTTTTAAGAAGGTGGTGAGAGTTTAAAAAAATAAGTGACTCTATCAATCCTTTATATAAATTTTCGATATTTTTAGTTGACATGCAGTTTCTCAGTTGATAAAATTTGTATATGATTCTTCGAAATTTTCCCACCAGGTACTCAAAATGAAAATTCCATTTCAAGTGTAGATCCACATAAATGCCCAAATACTTTATATGTGATACTTTATGTATAAAGTTTATACAATTAACACATGTTTCCATATTTTGGCATATATGCAGCGTTAAACTGTTGACGTTTGGCTGGCTTTTGTGAGTGAGACTGAAAGTAATAAATTTAGTCTTAGACATGTTTAGAGTTAGTAAATTATCTCTTAACGAATTATTTATTTTATGCAGGCTAATTTCAGCATTAGAATATGTCTCATCCCACGAGTTTCCAGACACGCTGACTTCTGTATCATCAGCGAAAGATGCTGCGTTACCCGGTAGATCCAAATCGAGCAGATTATTGCGGTTATACTTTTAGGAAATTCTATTTGCTGCTGGTTACGTCGTCAGAACTTTAAAAGTTAATTGGGATTTTCCAATTGATGTTGGAATAAAGGAGGAGGCACTAAATACATTGTTTACCGGGATGCGTCGGATGACCTTAATTTGAGATATGTTAGAGCCCCAACCTTCCTGATATTTTTCCAAAAAAAATTGGGGGGACATCGGTCCCGTTTTCTAGCAATATTTATTCGAAAGGGTGCCACTGGAATCTTGATAATAGAACTATTTTCAGTTTTTCTATAATAACTTCGTACAAAAAAGAGATAGAAAGCTAAAACTAAGTTTGTTTTGTAGATAACGAACACTTTTTAAGAAGGTGCTGAGAGTTTAAAAAAATGTTTCGAATTACCTACCTACAGGGTAGACTCAAAAATACATATCATATAAACAAAAAAGTTGTCCCAGAATATGCGATTATCGTACAGAAAACTGAAAATCCGTATTAAAAATTAGTTCATACATATTTACTATTAGTCCGTCTAAATAGGTTATGACGACTTATGCAGATTGGGTCGCGTCAAAAACTTACAGGGTGACTCAAATATTTTTCGAAATATCTCAAATAAGTACCGAAATGCTTATTCTTACTTACTCCGAGTATAGCGATGCGTCACAAGAGCTGAATTTAAGATATGTTAGAGCCATAAGTTTTCTTATATATTTGACGAAAAAAATTGAGGGTGTCATCGGTATCATTTTCGACCAATATTTATTCGAAAGGTCGCCACTGGAATCTGGATAATAGAACTTTTTACAGTTTTTCTTTTCTTAATAACTTCGTACAAAAAAGAGATAGAAAGCTAAAACTAGTTTTATTTTGTAGATAAGGAACACGTTTCAAGAAGGTAGTGAGTGTTTAAAAAAATATTTGGAATTACCTACCTTACTATTAGTCCGTCTAAATATGTTATGACGACTTATGCAGATTGGATCGCGTCAAACAATTACAGAGTGACTCAAATTTGTTTCAAAATATATCAAATAAGTACCATAATGGTTATCCTTATATACTTCGAATATAGGGATGCCCTACAAAAGCTGAATTTGAGATATGTTAAAGCGTTAACCTTTCTTATATATTTGACGAAAAAAATTGGGGGGGGTCATCGGTTTCGTTTTCGAGAAATAACTATTAAAAGGAGAGCCACTGGAATCTTAATAATGGAACGTTTTACAGTTTTTCTAACTTCGCACAACAAAGAGATAGGAAGGTTTATTTTGCAAATAATGATCACGTTTCCAGAAGGAAGCGTGATTTTTATAAAGTATTTGGCATTATGTATCTACATGGTGCTCTCCAAAAGTACATTATATGATATGCAAATATACTACAAAGTTTACAATGCGTAATGAAAGTTGAGAAGGCGTAATGAATATATTATGACGATTTGTATGAATTGGGCAGGCCAAAAACTTACAGGGTGACTCAAATATATTTTAGGAAAGGTATATTAAATGACTATATCTTTATATACAGGGATGAGCTAATGAAGCTGAATTTGAGATATCCTGGCCTTCCTGCTATTTTTTCAGAAAAAATTGAGGAAGTGGGCTCGTTTTCGATCTTATTTATTTGAGGGACGCCATTGACTCTGTAATTATATGACTTATTACAGTTTTTCTCCAATACCTTTTTTATAAAACTTGTTGAAACTACCTACTTTTATTTTGTAGATTAGGGTTAGTATAACTCGCATTACCCACCTACAGGGTAGTGCCAAAAAGTACATCATATATTTTACAGAAAAGTTAACTGCGAAACTGCGATTATAGGCAAGTATTAAATAAACTAAGCAGTTGTTATGAAAATTAATCTAAATATATTCAATATAAGTATATAATTTAATAAACCAAAATGCCTATTCTAATATAGGTACTAGATTTCAAGTATGACTCTAGAAGAATTAAACTGTAAAACGTTTAATTATTAAGATTTCAGTGGCCCCTCTTTTAATAATTATTTCTCGAAAACGAAACCGATGACCCCCCAATTTTTTTCGTCAAATATAAAAGACGTTAAGGCTTTAAAATATAAGAATAAGCATTTCGGTACTTATTTGATATATTTTGAAAAACATTTAAGTCACCCTTTAAGTTTTTGATGCGACGCAATCTGCATAAGTCGTTATAACATATTTAGACGGACTAATAGTAAATATGTTTGAACTAATTTTTAATACGGATTTTCATTTTTCTGTAGAATAATCGCAAATTCAGAGGCAACATTTCTGTTTATATGATATGTATTTTTGAGTCTACCCTCTAGGTAGTTAATGCAAAATATTTTTTGAAACTCTCACTTACTTCTTGAAATGTGTTCCTTATCTACAAAATAAAACTAATTTTAGCTTTTTATCTCTTTTTTTAGGAAGTTATTATAGAAAAACTGTAAAATGTTTTATTATGAAGATTCCAGTGGCGCCCTTTCGAATAAATATTACTCGAAAACGAGACATATGACCCCCCCCCAATTTTTTTTGGAAAAAATATCAGGAAGGTTAGGGCTCTAACATATCTCCAATTCAGCTCATTCGACGTATCCCGGTAAACAATGTATTTAGTGCCTCCTCCTTTAAGTAAAAAATGGGTTTAATAACAAAATTTTATAAAAGGCGCTAAAAGGTTAAAAATTATTTTTTAGCTTTCTGATACCATAATAAAAGCACCTCTTATCCCTTTAACTACACTTCATCTATGTAGTTTTTACCTCCAAAATTGTAAAATATTTAGTAACACAAAACTGAAAAACTGTATACTCGTAGCAGCTTTGGTTGAAAAGTTATGAAATTTTAAATATTTTATATTTTTCAATATTTTAACGCCCTCTCATCCAATTAACCAACATTTATTTCATTTAAAACTTACGAATTTTTAAATGTTTTAATATATTATATTAACGACCGCTCACCACCTTAATTTTTTGTCCTCCATACCAATATGGTATGGGAGACTATTCAAATCGTAAAATTTTCACTTTCCTTAATTTTGTCAAAAGTTAGTTAGTAAGTATACAGGGAACTAACTAAAAAAACTACTCCGAGGTAATACCTCTACCGGCATTGAATTACAAAGTTAGTTCAAAGCTATCGATGGCAAAGAAATTAAAACAAATGTGTTTTTCACGTATTAGCCAACGTATTTTGCAAAGACACGAATAGTCTTTATGCGAAACACGTCCTGACACGCTGCAGGCTCCGTGATACATCGCCAACCAACGACCGGTTTCGATTTTATTGAATCTCATCAGGTGGATCCAGGCAAGAGCTCCGTGTAGAGTTAACACTATACAGGGAACTAACTAAAACAACTACTCCGAGGGCAAATACCCCTACCGGCATTGAATTACAAAGTTAGTTCAAAGCTTTGGTTGGCAAAGAAACTGAAACAATTGCATATAATTAGCCAAACCACTCGGGTCTTTGCAAAATACGTTGGCTAATACGTGAAAAACACAATTGTTTTAATTTCTTTGCCAACGAAAACTTTAAACTAACTTGGTAATTCAATGCCAGTAGGGGTACAAAGTTAAACAAAATCTTGTAGAGAATACATTATGTTTTATAATATAGGCACATTTAAAATACTAGAAGGGAAATTTTGTTTTGAAATTATTTCTGAGCGTAAAATTTTCTTACCGAATCTCCTCCGAATCAAAATTAAATATCCCAAAGATTTTCCTGGTAATGCATTTTTAATAAAATATTCATGGGTTCTTAAAAGTTTCTGGAAAAAATTCAGCACAAGCATTAGGAAGACTAAAAGTAAAAAATTTGTTTAAGTATGCATGCAGGAAAGATAGAAGCACAGAGTATATATACCTACTAAGGGTCATTTTATAACTCTAGTCTGCGATCCTTAACCATAAAGTAATAGTATATTACACACCAAGGGACTAAAGCACTTTTTATCCCGAGGCGATTGGTCTAGAGATAAAAACACACTTCAGTCCCGTATGCCAATGTAACGATCAACGCACCACCTGAAATGGCTTTAACGGACTTTTAGTCTCTAAGAACTAAGTTCCTGAATGAAAGTACATAAAAAGTAAACATTCATTCAACAAAGTAATTTAATGACAACGTAGTTCGTTATGCACGGTTTGGTTTTTAAAAAAGGAAGTAATTTAAAACACTAATTCGAATAATGCAATTACATAACATGTCAATGATAAATATTCGAAAAACCTCAAATAATAGGATTTGCACAATTTTCAATATAAATGCGGCTTTTATTTTATGCTTATTGTTTTGGATCTCGTGACCTGCTTGACACAATGTACCGGGTGGGCCATAAAAAACCGGACAAAATGTTTTCCGTTATAACTTTTAAACCATTCCACCAAATTTAATGCGACAAACTGTTCTCGGCAGGGAATTGATCAGGACTTTGATTACAAATATTTTTTTCCGCCATCTTAAAATCTAAGATGGCGGACAGAAACAAACTTTACCCTTAAAAGAGCCTCGTTTATTCGTATGTTACGAACATTTTTCTGATTTTTTTATGAAGTCGTAAAAAAGCTTTGTTTCTGTCACACAGAACGAGGTGCGAGTGAGTGTTTTACGGTTTATGCGATTGCCGTCTCAATTCTGTCTGCATACATTTTCTCATAAATTCATTATTACTAAACCGATTTTGATGAAATAAAAAGCCGCAGGGCAAAAATCGATTGTCCTTTAACTACTGCTATTGAAATTGCTCGCCATCTTGAAATTTAAGATGACGGACAAAATCAAACTTGCCCCTTTAAAGAGGCTCGTTTATTTATATGTTCTGTAAACTTTTAAATACTTTTTTTTAATGTGTACAAAACGCACAAGGAGGTATAAATGATCAAAATCGGTTTGGTGGTTCTCCAAAAATTAATTTTTGTTTCCATCACTGTTTTCCAGATTATACGATTGTCTTCTCAAATCGATACTCAACCGATTTCAATAAAAAAAAGGATCATGGCGAAGATTAAAAACTCTTTAGAGATCACTATCAAAATTTTTCACCATTTTGAATCCCAAGATGGCGGAAACAATTAAATTTATCTCTTCAAAGAAGCTCGTTTATTCTTAGAACCTAAAAAGCCTTTTCTCGATCGCGCATAGCTAGGTACGAATCATTAAAATCGGTTTAGTGGTTCCCCAAAAATTAATTTTAATATAAATAAACTCATTATTACTGAACTGATTTTGATAAAATAAAAAATATCATGGTAAGAATCGATTTCTCTTTAAAGATCGCCATTGAAATTTCGTTTTGTGCGCAATCTTGGGTTTATAAATTACGACAAATTTCAATAGCGGTCTTTAAAGCTCAATCGATCTTTGTCATAAGGCTTTTTATTAAATTAAAATCGGTTCAGTAATTATGAATTTATGAGGAAATTAATGCAGACGACAATCGTATAATCTGGAAAACAGTGATGGAAAAAAATAGTTTTTATAGTTTATATGGTTTTTATTAATTTTTTAGGAACCACTAAACCGGTTTTAATGATTTGTATCTTGTTGTGTGTGGCGAAAGCAGAACTTTTCTACGAGTAAAAAAAAATTAAAGTTTTCAGAAAATATGAATAAACGGGACTCTTTTGAAGGTCAAGTTTGATTCTGTCTGCCATCTTGGATTTCAAGATGGCGGCAATTTTCAATAGCAGTGGTTAAAAAACAATCGATTTTCGCCATGAAGTCTTTTATTTCATTGAAATCGGTTTTCTAGTAATGAATTTATGAGAAAATGTATGCAGACAGAATTGGGACGGCAATCGTATAATCCGTAAAACACTGATTGAAATTTTTTTAGTTTTTTTTTGGGAACCACTTAACCGATTTTAATGACTCGCACCTCGTTCTGCGTGGCAGAAACAGAGCTTTTTAAAAATTTATAAAAAAGTCCAAAAATCTTCCGTAACATAAGAGTAAACGTGGCTTATTGAAGGGTAAAGTTTCTTTCTTTCCGCCATCTTAGATTTTAAGATGGCGGAAAAAAACTTATTTTTACTCAAAGTCTCGTTCAATTCCCTGCAAAGGGCAATTCCTTGCATTAAAATCGGTGGCATGGTTCGAAAGTTATAACTGAAAATATTTTGTCCGGTTTTTTATGGCCCAGGTAATATATAGGGTTATGCATTTGGCTCCGCAACATAGGACCTTTATGTGGACCACACAGTATTAAAATGGAAATGGTTTGGGACGTCACTATCGTAGACACTACCAGAATGCTACTTAAAAAAGACATCTTTGGAAAGCAATAAAGCCGCAGTAGAAGCAGAAATCAAAAACAGCATTAAATACAGAATGCTGTCTAATAAGTATGTTTTTAAGCCATTGGGTTTTGAAACATTAAGAGGCAGTTTTTACATCAAATGTCCAAAATGCTCATTGAAGCAAAAGAAAAGAAAAAGAAGATGATTGGGGACGAAAGAGCTTGAGGCAGAAGAGCCCAAAGAAAATTAAGTTCTATTATACATTTTTTAAGCTTTTTGTATACTTTTACAATTTATTATCTACAACACAAGAACAGGCAATGAATCTCAAATAAGTCACCATTGTCGGCCAAGCAATATCCCAACGCATAAAATTCGTTTCTAGTATTTTGCAGATTTTCTATGTTGATTTGATCGCATGTCTCAGCTAAGGTCTCTTTTAAATATTTTATTGTTTCGTATCCATTTTTTACGTAAGATCTGAAGACCTCACTATCCAAAGAATCATTTCGAAGCGTCCAATTAATCTATTGTCTTGTCTGGTCGTGATTTCCTGCAACGGCATCAATGGTAGGCACTATGTCTTTCTTGAAAAGTTGTAAAAATTTTGGCCACTAAAATTGTTTTCAATCCCAAACGGTCCAATTATGTGTCCCCCCATTATTCGTGCCCAAACATTAAGGCCTTCAGGATATTGCGTGATTTTGAACATTTGGTTCTCCTTGTTTGGTAAACATACTTTCGTCTGTGAAACAAATGTTACCTAATTAATTTGGGTCTGCGTTGGCAGATTCCATCACGTCTAACCAGATTTCATCTCTTTGTAAGGTACCTCCTGGTCGAAGTTCTTTATTTTATATTACACGATGTTTCGCCCTGTGCAACCAGCGTGGGCTTATCAGTGATTTCACTGGTCACCCCCCCCCAAACATCATTAAACACTATTATACACTTTGATTTCCAACTCAGTGGTTGCCCAGGGCGAAACATCTTTTAATCGTTTCTCTTTTCGCTTTGGTCTTTTGTGTGTTCCTTGTGGGATACTCATCTAAATTGAATTTTTGTTTTTCCAAACAAGATCTTTTGATCTTTTGTTTTTGGATTCTTTTGGGTTAATGTAACTGATTTGGAGGTTTTTTAACTTCTTTTTTCCGTTTTAATTGCCTTAGGAGCATAACCCTATTGGAAATATTACCACACCAAGATGAACCCGCATCACGTGACTTAGATAAGTACCAGTGCGGAACAATGCCTATTTGCAAGTGATTCAGAGTTGAAAATCAAAGTGTACGATAATGTTTAATGAAGTTTGGGGAGGGGTGAACAGAAATTTTATCAGTCTTGTATCATTTTTGCACGCAAGTTGGTTTATTAGTGCTTTTTAGTTGTCTAACGTTTGACAAACATTTGGCGATAAATTTCGACAGATAGTTGCTAACTTCACGGGCCCGCTTTTGGCTCTGCATTTTTTCCAGGCTAACTCGATTTAGAGAGTTATTATCGCTAAGGCTTTTTTTTCGAAAAATTCAAGGGCAGGCCGTTATCGTATCTCATAGTTATATGGAAAAAAGCTACCTTAGATCGACCTTGCCGTGCCTTTTTTACTTTATAATCAATATAATTATTTGGATAATTTTTTAGATTTATTGGGAAAATAAAGCGGGGGCCAGACAAGAAAAAAATTTAAAAAAAATTTTTAAGAATAGTTTGAAATCCTTTGGAACGTAATAAAATAAAATAGTATGTCGTTTTAGGATTATTTTTAACTGTCAAATTAACAGAATAAGGTGTATAGAGGTGACTTACATAAAATTCTTTTAAAGATGGAAATAGTTCGAAATCCTTCTAGACTTAACAAACTAATAGGTATTTACGTCATTAGACCGGAAAATTGGTCTTTAAAGGCCGACTCAGTAAGTTTACAGGGCGAACAGCAGGAGACTTGTAAAGACAATTTCTGGTCGTGTATCGTACGTAATTTTCTTTTCAAACGATCAGAAAAAACATTTTATTACCTACCACTTTCGTCAACGCCTAGCCGCGTTACGTAAATTATGAACAGTCCCCTAATAAGAAAACGTTAGCCTTCTCCCTAATAGCACAGGATATTCCAGTGATATCCCAGTAAGGTGCTGTGAATGTCTGAATGTTATGGCACATTCACAGTATATTCGTAGGATGTTCCAAAAACGTGCTCTGAATAACTTTCAAATTAGCACATGAACAGGCAGGATATTCCAGGAATGGTCTGTGAGAAAGTCTAAAAAAATTCCTTTTTTTGGACATTGACATAACATTCAGAAAACATTCTTAGGATATCCTGGACAGTACATTCAACGAATATTCCATGCAGAATTTTCCCTGAATGTTTTACTAAAGTCCCGAAAATGTTCTTCCTTTTGGATATTGACAGCACATTGAAAATACGTTCCCTAGATATTCTGGATAGAACATTCAGCGAATATTCTATGCAGGATATTCCGTGAATGTTCTGCCAATTTTCGTAAAATGTCCTTTCCTTTTGGATATGGACAGCAAAAACCATTCTTACACATCCTGAACAGTACATTCACCGATTATTCTATGCAGGATATTCTACGAATGTTCTGGTAAGGTTCTAAAAATGTCCTTACATTTGCATATTGATAGCACATTTGGGAGATATTCTAGGAATATCCTGGGTAATACATTCAGCGAATGTTCTAGTCAGGATAATCTACCAATGTTCTACCAAAGTCCTAAAAATATCACACAATATTACGTTTTTTATTCTAACAGCTGCGGTAAAGATTTTTTTCGGGATATTTTTATCTGTCACTGCAAGTTTTGAGCCGTTCAGCAGTGATCCTGATTTTATGTATAAAACAAACATTCACGGTGCTCTTCTAACAGAAAACAATGTCCAAAACATTATACCCCGTAGCGCAACAGGTTAAGTCGTTTGAAAAGTGTTATATGGATGCCAGAAAGTGAGGGTTCGAATCCCATCGCTGTTTAAAAACTTTTTTTTAATTTTTTAGGGTGTTTTGTGAGAGAACATATTTTTTCAAGCTCATAAATGTGCTATGAAAATCCTGCGAAAATATCAAAACTGCGGACACACAACATTCGGCGAATATTTCTGTGCTATTAGGGCTGCTTCTTGTGGGCTAGATAGCCATTGCCGCTAAAGCCAGTAGTTTTTAAGATCAAAACTAGAGAAAAACAAGAAAACTTGTGAAAAATTATAAAAAAAACATTAGAAAAATTATATCGTAGTTCCTATTAGCTTCACACAGCTAATCAGTGATAACTGACGACCACTTATGGCCGACCATGGCCAACTTATTAAGCAGAATAGTGATATAACAACTCATGAAAGGCAGATTTTTAGGTTTGCCCTTTATTTACCTATATTTATGGTATATGCAAGTTTTTAAAATACGTGGCTTTTAAACTAGATGGTGTGTACCCGGAAATTGCAATACCTAATTATGTTTTATGCAATAGATTTAAAGTGTCTTCTCTTCAAAAGAGACGAAAGTCGGCGGAGCTTCAATTTATTTATAAAGTAATTAATAACAGAATCGATTGTCCTGAGTTATTACAACAAATAAATTTTTTGGTACCCAGAACCTCAGCTATTGAAAAACTCTCCTTTGATCAGAGCCTCTAATACATGCAATCAAGCTGGCAATCAATGTGACCTATTTAATAGTTTTCTTACAACCATTAATAAGTTACGCCTTTCTTAAGTATGTTATCTCTGCTCTTTGTTTTTTTGATTCTCCTATTTCTCCTTTTGTAAAGATTCATTGTTTTTTTTCTAATTTTAAGTTAATTTTTTTTAAGTAAACTTATTGTTTTTTTTTCCTATTCTGTAATTGGATTAAGTCCTGTTGAGGGGCTGTAACTGAAATAAAATAAATAAAATACTAGCGTTAAAAACGTGTGGCCGTTTGCCAATATATCTTAATTATTTTTCTTAACGTTTTTTAATTCGTACCAATTTAGATTTTTCAGGCACCAAATGAAGTGAAGAAGGTGACTCTTGAAACAGCTTTCTATTATTTCCTCCGGATTAAACTCATTTTATAGATCTGACTCCATTTTTTTAAACAAAATTTTTGAAACAAATTTAAAAGAGCTTTTTAGAAGTGTCAAAACTGCCAAAAAATCAAAATCTAAAAGCTGTCAAGAAGAAGTTATAGCCAACGTGACCAAAAATGGTACCAGAAAAAGATCAAGAGACCGGTACATTGAACAAAAATGTCCTTTCTTGAGAGTGGAAATATTCTGAAGGCACATGCCTTGTAATGTAGAACTTTCCGTACGAAAAATCATCCGGAAAGTGGCTATTTTCCGGTCGTTTGAAAAAAAAAGATTATACCGTTTCTTCAACCTAGCGGAATTGTACCTAATAACGTTAGTTGGGTTCCATCAATCAAACGCTACGAAACATCCTTTTTCGTTCCTTGCTTAGTGGGTGTCAAACCAATTTAGTGGAAAAACTTTGTCTTGTTGTAAAAAATAAATTGATCAATAAATTTAAATAATGTAAGCACTAATGATGGAAAAAGTCAAAACCGGTCTATGATAAAGAAAACATAATTTTGCAAAAAATGTAAAAACAGCTTTGCTAGTTTTTGTTTTTTAATTATTTTTCTATACGACCAAATTTTATAAAATAATTTAATTAAATACCCGTTGCATACATGCTATATAAACTGCTGCATAATTAAAACCAGTAGGTCGAGTTCGATCCACATTATTTCTATTTTCCCCTCCCTTTATTATTAACATCATCAAAAAATATTTTTATACAAATGCACATTTTTTATAATTTTGTTCGCTTTTTGTGTTTACTTTTCCCTTATAAAATAAATGTTACAGAGGGATTTGTGTTTAAAATATAAAATCAGTAACTGTTATTTAATTTAAAAAAAAAAAACATTTTTGTTGTTGTAATTATCAGGTTTAAAATAAATGGATAAAGGGATTATTATGATGAATCATAAAGTGGGGTTTATTAGTTTCAGGGGCTTCTTTAGACTTTTGGTTGCCCCGGGCAAATTTCTTACTTGCCGCTTCATATACCAACCAGCGGCGCCGGCGGTCGTAAGTTTTTTTTTAAGGTGGGTCGGTTTATTAGATGTTGGGCTGGATTATTGCCCATTTATGGCCACGCGAATCCTCGGGCAAATCTCCACAATTTTAGATTTTATCAAGTTTAAGAAGAAAATTATTAAAAATAGTTTTTTTGTAAAATATTTGAAACAAGTGGGTTTGGTTAGCCGCCCAGAAGGGCTAGTTTGGGGTGAGATCTAGTCTCAATTCTAGAATTTTTGAGGAAATCATACTAAGAAAATTGCTTAATATTGAACTAAAATTGTGATATTATTTCGCAGCAGGCATAGTTTTTTGTAGTTTTAAAAGAAAATTCTTTAAAACGTTTGTTCTTAATTGCGTTTCGCGACAAATATTTAAAAAAAGTAGGTTGGATTAGCCGTCCGGAAGAGCTGGGTTAAAGCGTTCGGTCACTAATCATAGCCTATCAATCAGCTGTTGATAGTGGTTTCTCCAGTCAATGTCAGTCAAATTATCTCTTTTAGGTTACCTGATATTATTGTCATGTTCATTGGCGTTTCGTGAAAAATAAGAAGTCCGTCATATAATTAAGGACACTAGAAAATTGCGTATAAGTGTGCTAATCGTTTTTACATTATTTATTCTTTACTTTTTACCTATAGGTACCTATGTATTATTCTAAAGAAACAGTTTAAAGTAGGTACTTTTAAAATCTTTTCATTTCAATCTAGTTATAAAGTAAGTAATACTTTTTACCTATATAGGTATACCTATGTATTATTATAAAGAAGCAATTTAAGTAAGGATTTTTAAAATCTTTGTCTTTTAATCCAGTTAGTAGTTATAAAGTAATTACATAGCTAATAATAATTTAAAAAAAACTAATTCTTCTGTCTGATTCTTCTTAATGGTACTGATAAAACTTTTCCCGATTTCTCATCAAAACTCTTTATTGATGTTATGAAGTCGCTTGCTTTGAAATGCAACTCACAGACGTATGAAAATAGAGATTAGAATTCTTGTTTTTCATAAGAGGTTGATCAGAATTTCTTCTACCTATATATTGTGTATTGTGTGTAGGTAGTTACTATTGTAGGTCAATGTTAAAATTATATTATTAATTTTTGCTTCTAATGTGTAGTGTTTTAAAATTAGTTTTACTATTGGAATAAATTTTGTTGTAATGTAATTTTCATTGCTAAAATAGTTATTTACCTAACAAGTGCAGAAAGTTATACTTTTTCGCACGCACCGGCGTCTGCACGAACAACGCGTCAGCGGAGTTCGGACAAGCCGTAAGTGCGGAAAATACTTTCCGCACGCGTTAGGTACACCATTTTTCCTACGAGCGTGCGGAATATCAAAATATTTTGTGAAAAAAATTTTATGTTTTATTGAGAACTAAACTTTAACAAGCTTAAAAAATTAATTTTTTTGGTAATTATTAATCACGGTAACATTGAAAGTACCACAGCTCATATTGCGTAAGGCCATCATCGACGTCAAGTCTTCCTGATTCATCACTAAGCACCAGCGTGTTCAACAACAAGCGTGCTCAACAGCGTGTGTGAAAATTTTTTTTGCTTGTATTTTTCTTAAACTGTCAAAGTATGTCATTCTGTATTTCAGTCTGACAAATAAATAAAAAAAGCCTCCACAAATTTCTTTATTTGATAAAGCCCAACTCCTGGCAAAACTACAACTAGGATGGTCAATTAGGGACGTGGCTAGACATTACGGACGCAGTAAAACCACGATTATACAAATTAAAAAACGATGGGAAGATCAGACAATAGAGAAAAAACAAGGGACTGGTTTATTGAAAGTTTTATGGAAGAAAACTCTTTTGCATCTGTTGCCCAGGCAAAGAGATCATCCCAATTTCCAGGATGTGTAAGAGTGGCACGAAATCGCGTAAGGAAAGGATCTAATTTAAGATGTCGTGTAGCTGCTAAAAAAATTAAACTTACGAATAAAAAAAAACAGGCCAGATTACTTTTTGCCCTTAATTACTCTCTAAAGGAACCAGAGTTTTGGCGAAAGGTAATGTTGTCCGATGAAAATGTTTTCCAGTCCTGTAGTGACAGAAAACAAATTCGGGTGTATCGTCCACCAAGAACGCGCTATGAAGAAAGATATATTGCTGGTAACAACGATCGCACTGGGTTGGATTTCTTCAGTGAAAGGCTCACAGACATTTTAGAGAACACCATGCTTCCAGCCGTCACAGCTCTTTATCAAGACCAGTTTATTTTTCAACAAGACAACTGCCCTGCTCATACGGTCAAAATTTGCCAAACTTGGTTTCGAGAGCAAAATATTGAAGTTCTGCCTTACCTGCGAAAACCACAGACGCCAATCCTATGGAAAATATTTGGGGTTTAATTTCAAAAAAGCTGTAAAGCTTTAATATTGTGCCGGGAAATTAACATCACTTGGTCCAGTTAATAATCAATGATTATGAAGAAGTGATTGGTGTAAAGGAAAACCTTTTTGAAATTTTGGCTGATTCTCTACCAAGAAGGTTAAATGGTATAATTGAGTTAAATGGCGCAATGACTAGATATTAAAATTTATATACCTAATAATTTGGTTCTATTGTTTTATAATTTTCGTTACAGTTGTCTTTTTTTTAATTTTCGTTACAGTTGTTTTATGCGTTAGCGTATTATTTGTAATATAAAAATTATTTTTGATATTTTAGTACAAGTCTGTCACAAAATATAATCCGGTAGTTAACCATACAATTTAAAAACTAGCTATGTTTATCACGTATCATTTTTATGATGCCGATAGTGTACACTTCTCTCCTCATAAAACTGGTACAGCAGAAGTTACCAGCCTGTTTAATTTTTAAAATTTTTATTGTACGGCATTGTCTTCCTATAATACACTCCTGACAACATCATGTTTTGCATGTCAGTGTCATCCCAATTTAAAAAAATGCCGCCGCATCTTTCCGACTTTGATAAAGCTCTAATCTTAGCAAAACTAGACGGTGGTTGGTCTATTTGGCAAGTGCTGTTCATTATGGGAGAAGCAAATCTAAGATAGTAAACATCAAAAACCGATTTCAAGAGGAGGGAAGTATCCACCGAAAGGAAGGCACCGGTTTGACGAAAGTTACTATCCTTGAGGAAGACCCAGAAGCAATCAATTTTCTTGAAAATCATCCGTTTGCCAAAGCGAAAGGAGTAAAAATTGAATCAAATTTTCCAGGATCCATAACAACATTAGGTTGATTAAACTTTCGAGGCTAAGGTGTCACATTTTGGCAAAAAAATTAAACTAAGTGAGGAAAAGAAGCAGTTTCGATTAATTTTTGAGTTGAGTTATTCTCTGAGAGACGAAGAATTTTGGCAGCAGGTGGTTTTCACAGATGAGAAGATCTTTAAGTCCAACAACGATAAAAAACAAATTCTGGTGTATCGACTGCCAAGAACCCGATACGAAGAACGATATATTGCTGGAAACGAAGACCTTCTCGGAAGATTTTCGGTAAATGTTTGGAGCTGGATATCGGCTAGAGGACTTGGCGCTCTATTTAGAATTAGCGCTATTAAAAATAATTTTTTTTATATGTTTTTAATTTTGTTATTTTTTTTATTTATTTCGTTAACTTCATCTGGCCTTTTAATTGTTTTGGGCTAGTAATTTTCGTCAATCCGTGCCTTCCTTTCGAGGGACAGTTCCTTCTTCTTGAAATCCATTTATTATGGTTACTATCGTAGACTGGCTTCTTTCATAATCAGCTACTCGAATAAACCAATTACTGTGTAGCTTTGTTTAGCCAATAAAAATTTTTGCTTGTTTGAAATGTGAGTTTTATTTTTAGTGGCCTTATATTTTGAATTAGTAAAAAATAAACAATCCATCTCCTGATTAAAAGTTTATATATGCCAAAAATATACCCTAAAATGACGAAGTCAAAAAGTCAGTGTTGCACATAGGAAAATATAAAAAATCGTATTTGAAGCTACCTCCTGCTGTACCAGTTTTATGTGGAGAGAAGTGTACACTTCGCGACACATAAAACGCATACGCCGATTTTATATGTAATAAGTTCTTTACAATTTAGCAACCTTTTCTGTCAGAGTCCACTCATTGTCATGTTTTTGTTGTTACAGTCTTGTCCGATTCAAAAATGTCACGACAGCTATCGGAATTCGATAAATATATTTTATCAAAATTAGATGGAGGTAGTCTGTTCGTCGGGTCGCCGATCATTATGGACTAGACAATTCTACTATAGTAAAACCTCGAAAAAAAATACAAAGAAGAAGGAACTGTATAACGAAAGGAAGGAACTGGCTTGACCAAAGTCAGCACACCCCAACAGGATCAGCAAGTCACTAATTTCCTGGAAGAATACCCATTTTCTACGGTCAGAAAAGCAAAATTAACAGTCAATTTTTTTGGTATGGTAAGAACTGCACAAGACGGACAAAGAAGTCTATGCTAGAGATGTCGTGTTGCAGCTAAAAAGATACGGCTAAGTGAAGAAAAGAAGCAAAACTTTTTTGAGACAGGAAAACGAATTTTGGCGACAGATAGCTTTTACCGATGAAAAAAATGTTAATCCAATTGAGAACGTATGGAGGTTCATTGCAAAAAAGTTATCAAAATTTAATATTCTTCCGCGGAATGCGGATCATTTGATGGAGCTAATAGTTAGAGCTTATCAAGAGATCGTTGAAGAAAATCCAAATTTAGCATACCCCATGCCAAAGCGTTTAGAAAAAATTATTCAAGAAAATGGTGCAATGATCAGATACTGAAGTTAATATTTTTGATTATTGTTTATCGATAGGTTTTTATTTCTATTATTTATTATGATTTCTTAAACCAAAGCCAGTTCTTTCTTCTTTGTATTTTCCTTTTAGTCGCACTATAGTGGCCTTGTTTCGTCCATTTTGACCGGCTATTTGACGAAGGGGCCAACCTTCTTCTAGTTCTGTCAAAATTTGATTGAATTGCTTTAATTATAATAAAAATTTTGTTTTAAAAGTGTTTTATTTAACAGCAACCTTAAAACTATAGAAACAGTAAATATCGGTAAAAATGCTTTCAGTCTCCTTAACAAAATTTGATTATGTTGTCTAAAAGCGTTAACCTACAAAATTCGGTAACAATAAGCAAGCAAAATTTTTAATATATAGACATGTACCTAACTTCTGGTGTATGCGTTTTATGTGTGGGGAAGTGTAGTTTGTAAAAGTTGTTGCTTACAAAATTCAGAAAATGACATCAAGTTTTTGCAAAAGTTAGAATGTTCACTGCCAACTTTTCATTACAGCCAACTCAACTTAAATTTTTATAGACCGGTTTCTGTCACATTTCTTAGTTCATTCCATATAACTATGAGATACTATAAGGGCCCAAGTGCCGCAAAATGTGTAACGAAAATAACTTTGAAAAAAAAAGAAGAAAATTCAAAATCGCAGTTGGCTTTGAAACTGTTTGGGCCACCAGGGCATAAACCAAAAATCTTTTGCGCATGGACTAACACATCCATGCCTGTTGTCGTAGTGACCTCATGATAATTTAATGACAAGGTATTAATTTGAGTGACAGTGACAACGACATCATCTGACCTCATGATAATTTAATGAAAAGGTATTAATTTGAGTGACAGTGACAACGATATCATCTGTCCGAAAACTTTAATTTCATTTAATTGAATTTATTATATTATGGATAAATTATCTCCAACCGCAAGTTTAACCTTACTCGAGGCAACACCGTTGTCAACTAAAAAGCCAGTTAACTCTTTTCTCTTCAGTGCCCTTTAGCCAAAGATTGCCGCCATTTTTATAACCAAATTGACAGGTAAAACATGGATTTTCTATATGTTGGGTGTCAATATGACCGCTATAGTAGGCTAAAGGATACTAAATCAAAAAAGAATTAACTGGCTTTTTAGTTAAGCAAGTGTTGCAGTGCTGCAGGGTTTCAATCATATATTGCAATGCTTTTGGCGTGCACAACTTTGTAAGCAGGATGTCCTACATATATGCCTATACCTTTCTCTTTTACTCTTTTATAACTCTTATTTTCTCTGTCTGGCATCAAAGCTTAGCGGTTCTGCACATGCGCGGCCATCGTCACCGGTTAACGAACCAAAATCCAGAAAGACAGCTGTGCAGTTGTCAAAATTTTTCAATTTGTTTCCGTTTTTAGAAAATTCGTATTTTCAATTTTTAAATAAATAAATAAATATGAACAAAAATAATTTTTAAGTATTTTCACTTTTTTTCCTTCAAATTTTAAGAAAAAATAGTTACCAACCTGTGGAACTTCACTTTTGCTCTTTGGCGGCATCCAAAAACACAGCACGTCTTTTTATGCGGCGACATCTTAAGCTCCAAGATATAAACAGTTTTTATTATAACTCCTAAAAACTTTCGCGTAACCAAAGATTAAAAATATCACAATAAAAAAATTTGGATAAACGAAAACGCGGAAAACGACTATGTGTGATCAAAACAAATCAACAAAAATGGCGTCTCGACCGAAGGGCGAAGACTAAGGTCGCGAAACCGGCCGCCTTGTAAAATTTTCGCGCATGTGCGTAGGCGCGGAGCTAAGATGGCTCCATGGCCTGCTAGATTTTAGATCTTGCTTACAAGTTTATCCTGGAAAAGGCCTATATTTAACTTCATACATATATGGTTTCGATGCACAAGGTAAACCCGTTACACGAGAACATGGCCCCAAGTGCCGAACCCACTTCTTGAGAAAACTGGGCATTGTCGAAAAGTTTACATTTTTGACGAGGTATGGTTTTGCCATTTTGTTTATGTTATTGTGGAGTTTTTGTGTTTCAAAATTTTGTAGCGGTATTTTCTGTGCGGTATTTTCTGTGATTTCGTGCGTTATTATTACGAGAAACATTAGACAACACTTCTTCAATTTTTTTTTCCGGTAGTGTCCACTCTTTTAATAGATTTTCCAAAAGTAAACAAAAATATTAAACATAAACCTCCATTTTTCCTGTCAGATGGTTGTCAGTTGCTTTCATTACTGGCGCAGTTGACGCGCCTGCCCATTACACTCCTCGTCTATGGGTTCTTTCCAGGCCAACTTGATTGGGAGTGTTATTATCGGTACGAATTTTTCTCGAGAAAAGTAAGGGGAGGGGCATTACGTTATCTCATAGTTATATGGTTCATTCGAACATTAAGCGATATTACCAACGTCTTCGAAAAATTTCTTATACCCGTTTTGACCAACACAAAAATTATATTTGACATTAGGAAAATTCTGGACTGGCAATATACTGATGTAAAACATCATTTTGTTAAGGACTGTGTCGGTCAAAATTTAATTTGTTTAAATTATCTGCCTTCAACTGCACAAATAGACATTTTACTGAATTTCTTAGGAATGTTATTAAAATAGAAACTTGTTAAAAAATAGGTTTATTTTTAAATATTAAAATTTAGTGTTTTTTCGTAGACTAGAAATAAAATAAGTTTTATATCTTAAATAAAGTTGGAATAAGTATAAGTGACATTAACTTTAGATATCTTAAAAGTTTAAAATATCTTAAGAATAGTGTGGAATATAAGTAATAGGTTGAAATATCTTAAGTAATTTTTTAACTTGCTTTTTAACACGGGAAATGTAAAATTGAAAATGAGGTTACCTTCCTTAAAAGCTTAAGTTAACATATTTTATTCAAAGCTCGTTTTGTATTTTGAGCTGTTGACGCTTTCAGTCAAGAAACTTAAGGAAATTGAGGTTACAATTAAAATTCTGCATATGTTTTTTTATATAAACACAGTTAAAAACAACTCACAATTGTATCTGTGCATTGCAAAACACTGATGCGTAAAACAACTAAACATGAACCATTATATTTTAATAGCAAGCATCTATTGCCGTCACTGGCATTCCTTGTAACGTCACTTTCATTCGTTTTGGAAATTGCTAAACCACTGAATCCATAGTTAATAGCTGTTTTCCTAACTAGTGCGGAAAATTGATTTTTCCGCACGCAACTGCCGTTGGCGGAGTTCTGTCAAGCAGTTAAGAGAGGAAAAAAAGGTTTTCGCACGTGTTAGGAACAATTGTTTTTCTACGAGAGTGAGGAAAATACACTGAAAATAGTTTTTTTAATACTGACAAATAAATGTATAAACAACTAGTTAGTCACACCAATAGCAATCAAGGCATTTCATAGGCAATATGATGAACAGAAACTTCGAGTCAGTACAGGTTTTTCGAAATTGAACATATCGGTGCGGAAAAATTTTTCCAAACCGTGCTGAAAAACGAATTTTCCGCACTAAAAATAGTGTGGAAAATTCGATTTGCCGAACGATCGTAGAAAAATATATTTTTTTGTAGGAGAGCCCAATACTTTTTTTTGGTGGAAAGTTTTGGATGACGCTCTTGCAATTCATTGCGCTGCTAAAAAATTTCACTTGTATATTTCACATTAAAAACTTTATATTCTTCGTCTTTTTCAAAAGTAAATCGGAATGCATTCGTACTGCATTTAAAGCATCTACCCTGAATTTAATTAAAGTTTCGACATCGCAAAAACGATTAAATTAATGAAACGTTCATCAAGAACTTCAGGAAATTCGAAAAAAACTGCAGCGTCTGCTCATTGCAGGTTAAAAAAAGTCTACCAAGCGACACAATATAAAAACCGTCGTTATTGGTATATGTGAGTAGAAAAAGTATGGCAAAAAAAATCATAATTTTTTTCTACGATCAAGTGGGAAATGGTTCTTCCCACACTGTTTGTCTTCCGGGAAAACGCATTTTCCGCACTAATACAGGAAGAGTTAAAATCGTAGTTCATATATATAAAATTATTTAACATAAAAATTGTTTAATACATTGTTAATTTTGCATTTTGTACAATTACATTTTATTTTAAAAGGAGATATATTCACCATGATGCTAATCTAGGTACAAAAACTACCCCGCAAGTGACTTTCTACTTTTTTTGCGGTTTTTGTATGCATTTTATGTATCACGTACGCTTGTAGAACAAATTTAGTTTCTTAACATGCGCGAAGAATTTTCCGTAATTGTTAGGAGGGAAAATAGTTATTCCGGGCCCTTATTCTTGATTTGAGAAAAACTCGATAGAAAGTAGCAGATTTCCACCAATCTCCAAGCTAGACTCTGTCACGATTACAAGATCCAATTCCGTTTTCTAATGAATAAACTTTACGTGTATGTACAAAGTACTAGAGGGATCACGATATAGGACGACGACGTTGCAGATGCGTATGTTAGGTCGTATGGTGTCGAATTTAATTTCCTTTCAGGAAACTAGCTTTGCGATTGGTGGAATCAGCAACTCTTTTCTATTGCATTTTCTATCCAACAACGAATATAGGCCCTGATGGGATACCGATCATTTGCGAGATTTAACACACAGCCTCTTCTTTCATTCCTATAATCTTGCCTTAAGTTTGGGATGGGAGGATTGACCCAATGGGCTCCTTTCCAGATTTTAATTTTCCTGGCTCTATTGATAGATAAAGAAAATCAATACATTTAACTTGGAGTGTAAGTAAAAAAATGGAGAAAGATCCCAGAAGTTAACATTTTTATGCCCACTTTCGCACAGAAGCAATTAAACCTTAAGTATCTGTGTTAAAAATGTCACATTTCCAGAAAATAATATGTGCGATATACCTCAAAAGTACATGGCTACTTAAATAATAATTAAAATTTAAAAACGGCTTGATGAGGTCGACATTTTTTTTTATGATTTTATATTTGTGTTATTTTTTCTGTAACTAGACACAAGATAAAACATGTTTTAATGTTTTTATTTTTTTTTTATATAAAAAACAAAAAGAGAAAAAAAAAAGATATCTTAAGAAAAGGGATCGATCCTGGAGAATGAGCATATCCCCCGAATAGAACGTGCTTTTTTTTAAACCTCTTTGATTTTGTATGTCTAAGAAATAAACCCATCCCTCGCTTTGGACTGGGGGAGAAGAAATTAAGAACACTTCATTTTTGATAGAATTAGAAGGGCGATCACCACTCAAGAATATCATTCAACACAAATCTATGTCGTTCCATGCTCAAGAATCAGTGGCCAGAACGGAACTGTCATGTATCTAATAAGCGCATGCTTCTTTACAAAGTCATTATTTTCACGTCGAGCTTACCAACGACCCGACAAGTAAAAGCGAACGTTGGTCGACGTTGGTAATATGTGTTACGACGTCAGTACGACATGAAAATGATTGACCATATTTGTGTTATTTTGACATTCATGAGTAAATAAATTTGGAATTAATAAAAGTAGTGCCTGCCTTTAACAAAGGATAACATAAACTTTAATTCCAACTGTATATTTTGGGATTTAGTCACTTTCTGTTTTTTTAATATAAAGATGGAAAAAGGTTCACTGTTTCGTTTTTCATATAACTAGATCACTAATCAGACTCTTGTGGTAAAAATTGAAAAATGGGAATAAATTTGAGTTCTGTTAAAAACTAGAAATTTGTTTTTAGCCTTTTTCCAGTCAATCTTATGCTGTATGTTCAGTTTTTCTGATCAATAACATAAACAAATGATCATTTGTTTAGGACTAATAAATTTGTCCTTTTGGACCATTTTTTATAATCGAAATGTGGTGTCGTCCAAACCAAGCAACAACAAAAGACACAATGGCGTTATATTCGGTTCCCACCTACGACTTTCTCACATGATGTTAATATAAAATGTTATGTCATGTGACACGTGACGAAAAAGATGGGAACCGGGTGTTAGAGGTTCAAGGACATGGGGGATAGAGATGGTGCAACACCTATAACACAAAAAACAAAAGATCAAAAGATCTTGGTTGGAAATAACGGACATTCAAATCTAGATGAGCATCTCACAAGGAACACACAAAGAACCAAAGCGCAAAGAGAAATGATTAAACGATGTTTCGCTCTGGGTAACCGGCGTGAGCTCGTCAGTGGTTCCACTGGTCACCTTCCCCATACATCATTAAACACCATCATACACTTTGATTTCCAACTTTGAATCACTCACAAATAGTCATCGTTCCGCACTGGTACCTATCCAAGTTACCTGATACGGATTCGGCCTGGCGTGATAATATTTCCAATAGGATTATGCTCCTAAGGCAATTAAAAATCAAAAAAAAAAAGTTAAAAAACCTCCAAATCAGTTACATCAACCGAAAAGGATCTAAAAACAAAAGATCAAAAATCTTGGCTGGAAATAACGAAAATTCAAACCTGGATGAGCATCCCACAAGGAACACAGAAAGAACTAAAGCGAAAAAAGAAATGATTAAACGATGTTTCGCTCTGGGTAACCAGCGTAAGCTCGTCAGTGGTACCACTGGTCATCATTCTTTTGTTTTTAGATTCTTTTTAGTTGATGTAACTGATTTGGAGGTTTTTTAACTTCTTTTTTGATTTTTAATTGCCTTAGGAGCATAATCCTATTGTAAATATTAACACGCCACGACGAATCCGTATCAGGTAACTTGGATAAATACCAGTGCGGAAGTATGACTATTTGTGAGTGGCTCAAAGTTGGAAATCAAAGTGTATGATGGTGTTTAATCATGTATGGGGAGAGTCACCAGTGGAACCACTGACGAGCTCACGCTGGTTACCCAGAGCGAAATATCGTTTAATCATTTCTCTTTTCGCTTTGGTTCTTTGTTTGTTCCTTCTGGGATGCTCATCCAGGATTGAATTTTCATTATTTCCACCCAGGATCTTTTGATCTTTTGTTTTTAGATTTTTTAACTTCTTTTTAGACTTATAACACAGGTTAGTATACATTCTATTTACTTAACTTAGTATGTTTCACGTCCGGCCCATGAAAGGAGATTGAAGTACCCCAGATTAATATCAGGACGTTACATAACATTGCACTCACCTTCAATTCTGACGATAGTGTTTATGTATAAGTTTTTTTATGCTTTTAGAAATAAAAATATTTATTACAAAACAATAATACATTTTATTTAAATGAAACAAATATGTATGATCTCAAAACAAAACGCAGATCACAAATAAATAACAGAGAGCTACCAGGTAAATAAGTTTTTAGCTGTTGGATTTCTTATTACCAACAAATTAATATTTATCTCGCTCAAATAAAAAACCATTCTTGACCGAAATAATCTTTCTTGTTCAGTCAACTGGTTGCATATTTATTTGAGTCAATCATTTTTCTTCTCAATGACTCAATAAGGTACCGGCGAAAAATAAGGTTCGCCTAATTTTAAAGGCCTGAATTTTTCAGTGTCTTAAATGAAAAACTACCATAACAAAATGCTGGTAAAAACATTTTATTAAAAAACACTAATAAAAAAATTGCCAATGAACGGTGTCATTTAAAATAGATAGTGTTGTTTTTGTTGTTAAAAGCCCAGTGATTCAGAAAGTTTGAAACTTTTGCCCCTATTTGCGTGTATACATAAATACGAAATGCTCTTTGCAAATTGAACTTACTGAAAAATTCGACTTTTCGAGCAGTTTGACGTTCGAGGAAATACTTGTCCTAACTTTACTACTTGCCTAAAAATATGTTTTATTTTTCGCTTTCCAAAATTGCTTAGGTACTTTTTTAGTTTTTTACCAACTACTAAAGATTAACCTAACAAATTCACATTTTTTGTAATGAACGGCGCAAGCTGAGGCAGGCTAAAATTATAAAAAACGTCATGAATTTTGATTTTGCGGAAAAATTGTAAAATATATCTTAGGTTTTCAAAACTCAAAAACCGTACGGTACTTTCGTGAGATAACTAGCAAGCAACTTTAACGTCTGTTTCGTTCTATACTGGGTAGCAAATACGTTTCGTGTGGTTTCTAAAATACAGCCTCCGTGGCAGTGGTTGCCACCTAGTTTTAAAGTTTCTAGAGGCAGTGAGGACATGCACCCACAGGTGGAACCTGGTTTAATTTTAAAATAAAGAAATTTTTAGCTCCCTGATAACTTTGCAGGAAATATTGATGGCGTAGAGAGCAAGAGGTTTAATGGTTGGGAAACACCTTCCCCAGTTCGCTGAGCTCTTGACGTTTGATAAACTGACGCCGACGGCGACGCGTGACTGGTGCTATTTTGTGCACAGGTAGATACACTATCGGCATCATAAAAGTAGTACACAATACTTTTTGTTGTAATACCTTGGTCTATTTTTACAAACAAAGTTAAAGTATGTCATTCTGTATTTTAGTCTGACAAATAAATAAAAAATACCTCCGAAAATTTCTTTAATTGATATAGCCCAATTCCTGGCAAAACTACAACTAGGATGGTCAACTAAGGACGTGGCTAGACATTATGGACGCAGTAAAACCACGATTATAAAAATTAAAAACGATGCGAAAAAGATCAGACAATAGAGAGAAAACAAGGGACTGGTTTATTGAAAGTTTCAACTGACGAACAAGATTATGACCTTATCGCTTGTATGGAAGAAAACTCTTTTGCATCTGTTGCCCAGGCAAAGATATTAACTCAATTTCCAGGATGTGTGAGAGTGGCACGAAATCGCGTAAGGAAAGGCTTTAATTTAAGATGTCGTGTAGCTGCTAAAAAATTAAACTTACGAATGAAAAAAAAACAGGCCAGGTTACTTTTTGCCCTTAATTACTCTCTAAAGGAACCAGAGTTTTGGCGAAAGGTAATATTTTCCGATGAAAAAGTTTTCCAGAGTCCTGTAGTGACAGAAAACAAATTCGGGTGTATCGTCCACCAAGAACGCGCTATGAGGGAAGATATATTGCTGGTAACAACGATCGGGCTGGAAGATTTTCGGTAAATATGTGGGATTGGATTTCTGCTAGAGGTCATGGTGCTCTATTTTGAACTAATGGAAGGCTCACAGCATAGCTTTACGTGGACATTTTAGAGAACACCATACTTGCGGCTGTCACAGACCATTTTATTTTTCAACAAGACAACTGCCCTGCTCATACGGCCAGAATATGCCAAACTTGGTTTCGGGAGCAAAATATTGAAGTTCTTCCTTCACTAGATATTAAAATTTATATACCTAATAATTTGTTCGTTACAGTTGTGTTTTTTAATTTTTGTTACAACAGTTATTTTATGCGTTAGCGTATTGTTGTAATACAAAAATTATGTTTGAAAGCAATCTTTGATGTCAATATTTTCAAATTTTAGTACCAGCCTGTCACAAAATATAATCCGGTAGTTAACTATAACATTTAAAAAATACCTGTGTTATTTATCACGTTCCACTTTTATGATGCCGATAGTATATGTACACTTGGTTTCAAAAAAAACTCATACATGCATTTTTTCCTATGCAACAAAATTTAGCTTTCCTTTAGTGTATACTATTATGAGGCACAACCAGCTTAGTATGCCTGAGATCTTAAAATTCAGTGTAACATCCTTAAAAATACCACAGATATCAAAATTTACAAAAGTTCAAATTATCACTCGAGTTATAGAAGACGGCTGGTCTATAGTATTGACCATCTCAGACAAAATCCTTTTTCAACGTCGTTTGAAGCAGCTAATGTAACATTATTTCCGGGTTCTTTAGTAACAGTAAATAGAAGAGTAACTTAATCACAAGTCTCTTGTCGAGTCGCTGCAAAGAAGCCTTTTCTAACAGAAGAACAAATACAGGCTAGAGTGATTTTTGCACTGAACAACGTTCTTTGTGATAACGACTTCTGGGAGAGGGTGGTTTTCACTGACGAAAACATTTTTGAATCATCTTCAAGCAGCAGGAGAATTTTAGTTTATCGTCCATCAAATTCTAGATTTGAACTCGAATATACAAACCAAATTAAAAAAGCTGGACATTTTTCTGTAAATATGTGGGGCTGGTTTTTTTTTTTGGAGAATCGAAGGAGAATTCAATAGTGAACGATATATTGAAATCCTTGAAAACGATATGCTGCCATCTGTAGAGGCTATACATGAAAATAATAATATAGAAACACTTGCTTAACCAGCCAACAGCCCCGACCTTAACCCAATAGAAGATATATGGGGTCGAATCGTTAAAATGTTATACCAAAGGAATTGGAGACCGCGAAATGCTGAAAAGTTAAGAAGACCGCTCTCAGAAGACTATCAGTATTTTCAAAATTTAACTTTTTCAATGCCCAGACGTTTGCAGCTTGTAATAGAGAAAAATTTTGATCCTATTAAATACTAAATTATTTCTTTTAGTTCTTTTTTAAGTTAAAATAATTAGCATTAAGTTTACCATCGTTTTTGTCCTAATCCAAGTTTCCTATTCGTCGAATTGTTTTCAATCCAGCGCTCTTTCCATCGTATTACTGTTATTTTATCAACTTCAAAATGGGTTACCGCCATCTTTATAGCCCCTTCGTCCGTTACTCGAGTGATAATTTGATATTGTTTGATAAAGACTTTACTAAAACATTATTTTTGCTGTTTTTTTAGTATTATGCAAAATTTAATATAAAAATAAGGTTGCCTTTAATTTAAGTAAAAAAATATTTTCAGTTTTAGAGACCTTTTTTAAACAATATGACAAATTGTCGTACTTTTGAAGTTTTGAGGCATTTTAGCTGGTAGTCCGTATATATTATACACTATTAGAAAGGTCAATTTTGTGACTGCACGTATGCGTTTTTTTTTTAAATCAAGTGTACATGTAACTTCTTCTGAATGACAGCACAATGATGCATGCGCAAACCATAAGAAATATTTTCTTTTCCGTAATCATTTTGATCTGACCTATGAAGAATTAAAAATTTGGTGACATTGGCGTGGTATTTCGGCAATATAAATGTATACTTTAGTTACCAAAATAGTCGTTGTTGCTTTTGAAGATAACCCTTGAATTTTTGTCTTCATTATTTTATTCTGTTGTACCTGATATTATTTATGTAATTTCGGAATTTAATTTATTGGTGGCAGTTTGATGTCCCCGGTATCTTTCTCAAAAGCTGGTGATTTTTTTGAAGCTGTTATTTATGTTATTTTGTGCCTAGCAGGTGCACCGTTTTTTCTTAATTTTCGTCCATCCGCCCTTTTTTATAAGTTTTTTATTCACAAAATTTCAGTAGGATTGATATTTAAAAATATTTTTTAAACAGAAGAACGTCTTTATTACTTTCTTTATTAATAATAGCATTAGAAAGAGTTACAACAATAATGTGATAAGCTATTACGCAAAACTATTCATATTTATCCTTTGTCGTGCAGCAGTGCAAAGATTTTATGATCGAAAAAATTAGTGCTAGCAGTGCAGGGCATATCCTGGAAACTACAAAGTCACAAAATTTGGTTACTTGGCATTTAATTCACAAATAAATAGCACTAATTTATTGCAAAATCACTAACGTTTTCTTTCACGAGAACTCAAATATCGTATGACCTAAAGTTAGCAGTGCACCAAGTTAATTTTTAAAAATATGCAGAACAAAAAAGTTAAAAATAGGGAGTTTTCTTAGTTAAATGGCAGTATTTAATTAGCATTAATTTTCCTGGACCATTTTTATGGATCATTTTAGCATGGTGCACTGCTATCTTTAAGGGGTAGCTAGCAGTGCAGGTGAAATCTCGGAAACTACACGAGCACAAAATTTGGTTAATTGGTATTTAATTAGCACCTAAATAGCAATAATTTATTCCCACATCAAAAACACCACCAACGTCTTCTTTCATGAGAACACAAATATATATACGACCTAAAGGTAGCAGTGCCCCAAGTTAATTTTAAAAAAAGATGCAGAAAAAAGTAAAAAGTATAGAATTTCCTTATTGAAATGGCAGCATTTAATTAACATTTAATTTTCTGGACCACTCAGACCACCCCACCACTTTTCTGGACCATTATAGCATGGTCCTATCTTTAACGGGTTGCTAGCAGTGCAGTGCATATCTCGGAAACTACGAGAGCACAAAATTTTGTGACTTGCATTTAATTAGCACTAATTTTTGCAATCATAACATCTTTGCACTCACTGCTGACTTTGTACTGCTAACTTAAGGGACGTAAGTTTGTCCCACTTCGCCATGGACTTTAAAAAAACAAAAATAAAATTTGGTAGCACTGTTAAAATCGCACAATGGCTTTGTAGTTTTTAGACAATTTTGAAACGGAAAGTTCCAGCAAGCCTGGGAAGACATTAGGCCACGCGATTTTCCACAATATTTTTATAGGATGTTTATGTCATTTTGGGAAGTATTTTTTTTATAAATGTTATTTGGTCACTATCAAGGACCTTATAAAATTTTACCAACATGATAATATAATTTTGTTCATGTACTAACCTAAAAAATTAGCATTACATAAATAAGCTTAAATGTAATGTTTGAATTCAGAGTGTTACTAATATGGAATGTTAATTTTTTTGCCTAGCTTTAGAGACAATATTTGCAGTAACATCCTAAATCATTCTGTTCATTTCAATTATTTCTTATCTTAAACAAAACATTTTTGTTTAAATGAAAATTTAATTTGATTTTATCACTAACATCGGCAACCCATACCAGCAAACAACAATTTTTAAGCGTGAGTGATATCCGAATGTTCAACCTCGACATCCCAAATAATAGCCCTCGACTTAAAAAAAGGATCCCTAAAAAAGTTTTTCTTCAAAAATTTTAAATGCAATATAAAAAACCCACAAGGCTAGCATTGGAAGTTTTATAAATATTAGTTGTTACATATTTTGGGTTTAAAAATAAAAAAACCTTAAAATCTAATCTAATTTTTTGAATACATTTATTTTCCATTTTGACTAGTTTTCATTTATACCAGCATTAGCTTAAAACCTCTTTAGTGCAGCAAACCGCAAAGTTAAAATTAGGTGAGCCATTTTTTATTGGCTTGTTGTGAAGATTAACTTAATAATTTGCAGAAACTAACTAATTTGAGTATACAAGGGTGTCCATTATAAATGTAAAACCTCTAAATGGCCCTCTGGCCCCTCCCATATATTATTATGGATTAAACCATCAAATGGGAGAGACGAGTGTTATTTTTATGTACGTATTGCCGATTAGGTGCACCCACGCCGATAAAAATACTTACCTGCTAAAAACTGAATAAAATAACAAAGAAGCAATGGTGTTTTAAGTAAAATTGGACGACTTGTAAAAATCTTATATGGTTGACAGCTCACAGCAAAAAATCGTAAAGGCATTTAAGATTCAAATTTGGTGTTTTTAAAAGGATATTTCATTGTCTTTAATTAATTTCAATTTAATTTCAGGAATCCCCTGAAAAATTAATTTTTTTTAACAACTAGTGGCTAAAAATAGTGCTTTTTTTTACAAGCGTTGGTTTAAATATCGAGGGCAGCGAGGTATTTAAAAACACAAGTAAAGAAAAGCACAGTTTATCCGCGAGTTGTTAACACTACTTTTTTTAATATTTTTATCAAAAAATCCAAGAAAAACAGGAAAATACTTTTAAAAATCTCGAACGAAGAGAACTTTTCGCAACACACCATCTTTACACTATAAATCAAGCTGGCTGGTAAATGAAATAATAATCGTTCTTTGTTGCAGCATTTTAATCTTTGACAATTTGATGTTTTGACGATATTTGTAAATGATTTTTTCGTAAATAATAGGTGGAATCTGGCGGAAATGGCTTAATTCTTAGGCTAGAATAATTAGATTTTCCGCTATTTCTCTTTAACTTTGGTTAAATAACAAACAGAAATTTTGTTTTGCATCCGTTATAAAAAAAAGTTTTTTGCATCGGTAACCAAAAGAGTCATGCTTTATTTATCAGCAGAAAGTTCCTAAAATTCTGTTTTTGATGAAGGTATAAAAAAAGCTTTTTTTTATGTATGTTGTTTAATTTTATTAAAACTTGAAGGCCCATCATGCCTTGTGACAATTAATATTCTAGCGTGTTATATAGCCTTTCAAAAAAAATATTTGCCAGATCTGTAAAGGGAATGTGGATTAAAAAATTTAAAGATAACCAGCCGGGGTCAAAAAATTGAGATTTTGTAAATTTTCTGAACATGCGCCAATTTCAGATTTTTTTGCGATTTTTCCGTGGCATGAATTTGCATTTTTTTTTATATCGGCGAATAGCTAGGACCTTCTTACAATCCCTTTCATAAATACTGAATAGGATTTTTTTTTTAAATTAAAGAAAAAATACAATTTTTTTAAAATTGATGAAATTGAAATGATTATTCTTTCTGCAATCAACCGGAAGTCAAAAATCACGTTTTGTATACCATATTAAAGCTCATTTCGTAGCTTTTTAAGAGATATAACCAAAATTTTAAAATATTGATACATGACCGAGACACAGCTGTTGAAATAACTCTATGTCCTAAAAAAAAGTTTAGAGCTTCGCGACGCCTAACATACGTCGTCGCCGAAAAAATTTATATTGGTTTGGTGATCCCCGGAGTCATGCCTAAGTATGTGCCAAATTAGAACAAAATCACCAAAAATCTTCCTATAGGTTTAGAAAAACCTCCGACTATAAGGTCCTGCCAAAATGATGGAATTAAGTGTCAAGCCTTTTTGCATCTGATCGAATTTGTACCTAACAAAAATATTGGCAGGTTCCAATACTTAACGTCTTAGTTTTTACAAAATGTGTTTTCCATTTTAAGTTCAGCCAATTCTGATGTTTATTTTATTTATTTACTATATACTATATCCATTCTTGATATGATCCAAGAAGTTCAATCACATGCGTTTGCGGATGACCTGGGCGTGTACAAATCTTTTCCAAAATCTGAGTTAGTTCCCAGAAACAGTAACATAAATGCAAAATACTCTGGACATAAAATATGATGCGTCCAAAAAGCAAATCTAACTTTAAATCCATCAAAATACATAGCCTTACTTTTTCGTAGCAAAAAAAACCTGGAGGTAAAAAAACAAAGGACCCCGCACACCGCCCCATGTAACCTAGACACCGAGAGATTTTGTAATTTTTTTGATATGTTGTAGGTCTGGACAAGAGCTTTAAGAAAATGTGCCTTAAAAGTTGGTGAGGCATTTAGTTTGGCAACAGCTTCGTATCAAAGGTAATATAAAATAACATTTAATTTCCTAAGAAAACCTGCAGGTATTTATTTATTTTTTAAAAGATAGAGTAAATGTCCATTTGTAGATTTTTTCATAACGTTTTCTGACAGATTAGGTCATTGGCGCACCGTAAAATTATTAAAATACTGTTTATTTTTCTAATAAAAGGGCCAATTCAACGATATTAGGGGTTTATGTATTTTGCGACATTTTATAATTTTTTTTAGTATATTTTATAAAAAGATAAATCAGTGGTGTAACATTCAAATATTAAAATATTATTTGCTAGTAGTTTAAACTACCACAAAGGTTTTCAGTTTGATTAGAAGTCGTCTCGAAGCCCTTTTATAATTTTGATATTTGCTAGCTATTATATGTTATAGTTGTCAATTGTGGCGTAGTAGCGTGATGTACAATATTGTCACATTTTTATCCACCAATTTCTCTCCATTTATTGACCCACAGCACGCATATCTTCACGCGTAAAGTATCTTTCCTGACCTTGATTGGTTGCCCGAACTCCGCTCCGCGGCTTTAGGGTCATCGGCAGTCGCGTGCGAAAAAAAAATACAATTTTCCGCACTAGTTAGAATAATAACAATTACTTGCTTTAGAAATTCGTCTTAAGTTTCATAAAAAACCTAATTTATGGGTCACCCTACGCCACTGGGTTGGAATATTTATATTGAAGCAAAATAGTAAATGAGTAAGATTCTATTATTAAAGCACATAGATTTAATTAATAGTTTAATTATCAAATTATGAAAAGTATAGGTAGTATTTTAATATTTGGATGTTACACCGCTGATTTATCATTTTATAAAATAACACAAAACACATACCCAAATTATGTCGTTGAATTTGTGCTCTTAATTAAAAAATGTATTTTAATAGTTTCACTGTGCGCCACTGACCCAATCTGTCAAAAAACATTGCGAAAAAATTAACAAATGTACAATTACACTATCCTTCAAACAAGAAATAAATACTTGCATGTTTTTCTTCGGAAAATATAATTTCACAATGATATTTTATCCCACATTTGATAAGCCGCTGTAGCCAAACCAAATGTCTCACCAACTTCTAGGTCGCATTTTTTTAAAGCCCTTGTCCAGACCTACAACATATCAAAGAAAATCTAAAATCGCCCGATGTCTGGGTTACATGGACGGGTTTGGGGTTCTTTATTTTAATATAAATTTAGAACCACTTTTATTAAAAGAGTCTGGAAAATACTTGGGAATTACTTTAGATTTGAATTTAAAATTTAACTCACATGTTAATAAATTCATACAAATCTCCTATTGTGCACTAAAGTTAGTGTATAGTGCCAAATGCGCTCTAAATAAAAAACTTCGAAAGAGTTTCTGTGAATTATTATTAGTGTTATCACATCTAGGCTACTGCAGCTTTGTGTACGGATTTGCTTTAGACTACATCGAAAAGCACGTTTACAGCGAATGCAAAACTATTACTCTAAAAAATGGGATGATCCATAGTTTTTTTGAGACTTAATTAAAAACTACTGGCTATCCTAATATTTTTATAGTAATCAATTTCTTAAATTAAATACAATTTTGTTTATTTCTTGAAATCTTGCCGTGTAATTCAAGAACCTAGTAAGTCGACTTACTAAACTCAACATATTTTGTAACTTTTAAAGAATTGCAAGAATTCACAAATTTAAAAATATTTTTCCTAAACATAAAAATTATTAAGAATTTTTTTTTTAATCTTTTGTAAATTTGCAGACCCTTACAATTTTTGAAAAAAAAATAAAAAACTAAATTTAGTAAGTCGACTTATTAGGTTCTTGAATGGCACGGCAGAATATATGTTTATACCGTAAAAAGTAATTATTACCATAGAGAAACTATCTGGAACAGATAATGGAGTAAATCCAATTGGATCGCAGGCTCTTGCCATGGCGCGAAAGTCTGCGATCCTCTGCTGATTTAGTCGGAGACGATGCCGTTGTCACAAAAATGTTCTAATTTGCTGTGCAAATAACTCTGCGGTGGCTCGACCACGTGTTACCTCGCTTCATTGACCGACTCTTTGATATAAGCTGCTCATTTTTTTGTGAACACTACTAAACAAAACTAAACTTAAAAATATTTAGTTTTGACCTTTTCAAAAACGTGAAAAAATTTCCTTACCGTATTTATAAGTTTAAAAATATGTTAAGGTAACAAAGAAAATATACTTGGAAAAAAAACTTGGCATTTTTTATTTTATTCACAATACGCATTCCTCAGAATTTTGGAAAAGCGGGAATTATTATGGCTAAGTTCTTGTTACTGGTTTTGTTAGCTGAGGGGCTTTATTTTACAAAACCAACTGATGCTACTCTGGCCTCCTTTATCAACTGCAAATGGCGCTCATTTTTAAATAAGGAAATATTAAAAAAAGAGAAACAAAATATTATTAGGTATATGATATATATATTAGGGGTTTTTGGCTCTCCTAATTTTTATGACCTTCAAAAATGTTAGGGGTAACATAAAAGTCTTAAGGACATTTTTAAAATTAAACATTTTTAAAAACGCACACATGAAAATTGGACCAGGTATATAAATGTAAGTCTTTTTATAAGGCGTTCTTTATAAGGGTTAAACTGTGGCACCCCTGGAAATCTAAAAATGTTTAAGGTGGCGGAGACTTGGGGGTACACTGATTTCAATTTTCTTATTAATTTTTTTTGTGGTAATACACCTAAGCCAAATTTGTGGGGAAAAAGTATGTAAAAATAAAAACATGTGATACATCATCAATTTGGGGTTTGTTGGGTCTAAAGACACAGTATGTATGACATTTTATTGATCAAAATATGTCACACATACCAAGGTCCCTTACAATAGTTCTGTCCACTGAAATTAGTATCAAAAAAATTTTTGGGATAATTTAAGGGCTCGAAGGGCGAATTTTAAAGGTAAAAGGGTGTAAAAAAATTATATTACTAATACAACCACATGTTTCTTCTTTTTTGTATTACTTGCTAAATACGCGGAAAAAACAAAGGTCAAACTGACTGACTGACTAAAAAGAAACGCGATTACAAAACCATTTATTTCTTCCTCGCTTCCAGGTCAATATTTTAATTAAAAGTAGGCAAAACTACAAATATTAAGTATTTCAATGAAAATTAAATAGGCTACCCTCAATTTATAGCAAACAAATGGTGACCTCTCAGTGTTTTTTGTGTTCAAGATTTTTTTTTTATTTTATGATGAAGAGATTAAAATAATAGTTTTTACAATTGGTTGCTCATATTAATTTCCTTTAGAAGCATGGTTTTAGAGAACAAGTGGAGTAAGTCATTTAAAAATATGGGATAAAAAAGCACAGTTTAGTAGCTACTTGTAAACACTAATTTTTTTAATACATTCATTGAAAAGTCGAAAAACCAAACGAAAAAATTTAACAGAAAATAGAACATTACTAACTTAGGGACTAAAATGGTACTTTTATCTCGAAGAAAAAAGTTTTTAGCCTGAGCGAAGCGAGAAATACAATGCATTGAGGGATAAAATGTCACTTAAATCATAAGGTTTAATACCATTTTATGCACTTTTCGATAGGAAAAAGAATAAATGCCACTTAACGGTAGTCTATTAACAAAACAATAGCACTTAACATAATACCGCCGCTAAGTGTGTTCCAGCCGCTCCAAGTTTTCCATTCTACCCATTTTCTCAGCCACTCAATTTTTCCATTTTCATTTTGCCTTTTTTTATTTTATGTATTTTTCATCACCGCTCTACTTTTTCATCCGCTCAATTTTTTCAATTTTCTAGTTTCTCAATTTTTTTATTGTTTTCAAATTTTCATTTTATCAATTTTGACAACCGCCCATTTCTCCAGCCACTCCATTTTCTCCATTGTTTTCATTTTGTCCAGTTTTTTATTTTTTGTGTTTTTTATTTTTCACCACCGCCTTCACCATTTTCCACTCGTTAGATTTTATCAGTTTTCTCTATTTTTCCAGTCACTTTACCATTTTTTTGCCACAAGGGACAACTATGTTGGGAATTTGGAACCTTTGGTTGCACTAAAACAAAATTATGATTGTTTTCCACAAACCAAAACTACACTTTTTTCACTCGACGCGCGTTTCGCTAACAACGTTAGCATCATCAGAAGACGATAAACAATGAACTAAACTAATCTATGCTCTATTTTATATATAATCCTTTAGTGGGCGGAGATAAGACTAATAATTTGTGATTGATCACGATTTTTAATCCTATCTCCCCTCAACCAAAGAATAAAGCGTACTAAACGGGATGGGTCCTCTATCTTTATTTAAACTATTTCTGGATTTAATGATTTCCATACTTTCATATGCATTCAAAAGTCTTTTGTTTGGTACACTTTTTAGAAGTTTTAGGTTATCTAATGTGAATCTATGATTGTTTTCAAAAGCATGCTCGGCCACACTTGACTTTTCTGTTCTTCCGTATTTTAAGTGTGCTAAGTGTTCTTTAAAACGTGTTTGAATAGAGCGTCTCGTTTGGCCAACATATTTTTTGTCACAATCCATGCAACTAATTTTGTAAATTCCACTTTTTTCTAGAACTGTAGTTTTATCCTTGGGATTTCCTAGTAAGCTTCTTATTGTGTTACCGGATTGATATACTAATTTAAGACCGGTGTTATTAAATACTTTTTGTAATACTTTCGTATAATTAGGATTATAAGGAATTGATACAAATTTTGAGTCGCAGGTACTTCGTTAATCATTTTTGGTAAGGGGCTTTTTGGGACTTGTTTGTAGGGTCCATTTTTAATTAGGTCATCTACCCTTTCGAAATAATCTGTTTTATCTGGAATAAAAACTTTATTACCCTTCGAAATGGCTAGCAAACGAGTTTGAAAATTTACCTATAAAGGAAAAAGGTTTTTCTGTTCAAAATTCCCTTGAATTTATCAACAAAGTTAAAGATATTTCACTCCAAGAAGGTGAAATTTTAATCTCGTTTAGTTCGTTGTTCCCTAGTGTGCCGATCCCCAATACCTTACAATACCTGGAGGAACTACTAAGAGAAAACAATCTAGAAGACAAACAGACTTTAGAATACTTATCTTTAACAAACTGAGCTGATAAATAGACATTCTTTTCAAAAGACCTTTCGGAATTCTACTTTTTTCATACAAAAACATACCTGCGACTCAAAATTTGTATCAATTCCTTATAATCCTAATTATACGAAAGGATTACAAAAAGTATTTAATAACACCGGTCTTAAATTAGTATATCAATCCGGTAACACAATAAGAAGCTTACTAGGAAATCCTAAGGATAAAACTACAGTTCTAGAAAAAAGTGGAATTTACGAAATTAGTTGCATGGATTATGACAAAAAATATGTTGGCCAAACGGGACGCTCTATTCAAACACGTTTTAAAGAACACTTAGCACACTTAAAATACGGAAGAACAGAAAAGTCAAGTGTGGTCGAGCATGCTTTTGAAAACAATCATAGATTCACATTAGATAACCTAAAACTTCTAAAAAGTATACCAAACAAAAGACTTTTGAATGCATATGAAAGTATGGAAATCATTATTTCCAGAAATAGTTTAAATAAAGATAGAGAACCCATCCCGTTTAGTACACTTTATTCTTTGTTGAGGGGAGATAGGATTAAAAATCGTGATCAATCACGAATTATTAGTCTTATCTCCGCCCACTAAAGGATTGTATACAAAATACAGCGTAGATTAGTTTAGTTCATTATTTATCGTCTTCTGATGATGCTAACGTTGTTAGCGAAACGCGCGTCTAGTGCAAAAAAAGTGTAGTTTTGGTTTGTGGAAAACAATCCTAATTTTGTTTTACAAGGGACAAATTCACTTTACATCCCCGAGATTTTAAGTACAACCGAGTGCAACTTTAATCCATGGAAAAATAAATTTAAAGTACAACTTTTTTCCCTGCAGAGATGGATTTAAAGTACCTTTTAAATCCCTAAAGTGCACAAAAGCATTTTGCATTGGTAAAAAAAGTGAGTAAGATCGTATTATTGATGAATGTATAAAAAAAGTGTTTAAAACGAAACTGTGCTTTTTTTTACTTGCATTTTAAAGTCGCTCGCTGCGCTCGTTATTTAAACGACCGCTTGTAAAAACACAAATTTTATCCACTTGCTAGGTTAGGTTTGTTATGAGTGGTGCAATTTACAGCTCCCTCCACTGAGACCTGAGAGATCTATTGTGGCTCATTTCTCCCCTACCCGCTCACCAGACCAGTCTGATGAGCACCCCCTAGGAAGGCAGTTTTTCTTTCTCTAGAGGGATTTAGACCTAAACTCCTTTGTCGGGGCTAGGGATCTTTAACGTGCTCCACTATCAATATATGGATCACTCGGTATCGTCCTCTTATCCACAGTTGGTCTAGAGAGCAGTTTTAAGAAAAAAAATTATAATTTTTAAAACATAGATTTTTGTTTTTGATACATCGTCAACTACCGTTTACCGTAAAAGGTAAAATCCTTTATGTAGCCCTTTTCTGGGGGGCTATTTTTGGAAAATATTCTCAAAACCTTAAACAGCAACCCCCTATTTTGACTTCATATTTGAGTTCCCGCTGAAATTCTCTTTCTAATGGTACCCCATATAATAAGGTTTACTTTACTAATTTTCGAGATATTGACTTTCGAAATATCAAAAATTCAATTTTCAAAGGCTTATATCTTAGAAACTAAACAAAATATCTTTATTGTGTTTATTATCGATTTTGAGAGTTTTTAAGAACAAATGAAAAATGAAAACAGTTTGACGTTTGGATATTCCTATTTACAGTTTATTGATTTTGAGTGATTTTTACAATATTAATCCAAAAATATGAAGTAGAAGGTCAAATGGTCAAACTGCTATCATTTTTAATTTCCTCATCCAAAACCCCTAAAATTGATATTGAACACAATAGAGATATTTTTTTTAGTTTCTAAGATATCGTCCTTTAAATATTGAATTTTTTACATTTTAAAAGTCAATATCTCGAAAACTACTAAAGCAACGTTATGGTATGTGGTACCGTTAGAAAGAGAATTTCAGCGAAAACTCAAATACGACTTCAAAATAGAGAGTTGCTATTTAAGATTTTCAGGATATTTTCCAGAAATAGCCCCCCCGAAAAGGGCTACATAGGGGATTTTAGTTTTTACGGTAAATGGTAGTTGGCGGTGTATCGAAAACAAAAATCTATGTTTTAAAGATTATATATTTTTTTCTTAAAACCTCTATCTAGACCAACTGTGTATCGTCCTCTACGAGGGACGGTTCACTCCACTACCATCCACTTGTTGGAAAATTGCTATTTAGGTAGGTTTGAAAGTCTGTCTGGTAAAGTTATCGTTATGGCACTTTACCGCACTTGGTGCGGTAAAGTGACTGCGTATATTTAAAATACAATACAATACAAATATTTATATTTATTTTTCAGGAATTTTTAAGACTTATAGGTAAAATCTTGTACCTAGCACATGCGTAAAGTGTCTTTGCCGTCCTTGCCAGCTTAACCAAACAAGCCTCGTTGCGTGCGGTAAAGTACCACTTTCCGCACAGTAAATAACTCTTGCCTGCGGAGGTGCTGCGGTGCTAACAGATCATTGATGTTTAGTTTAATTTTGAGATATCTTTGTCAACAACATTTGAAACGTGCGGAAAATAGAATTTTTAATCAAATTTTTGTTAAGACCCAAACCTACTTTTTTATTTCAATAATAAAAAAACACGTTGCGGAGACCAATAAATGTCCGCTTAAACTGCAAAAAATGTCGCTTGCGGTGCAATAAAATCATTGTAACAATTTTGATTTAATTTGTGTCAACAATGTTAAATAATAGTCAAAAATGTCCCCTTTGCTTTTAAATATAAATAGATACCTAAAGTAAATATTTCAACGCATCGGTATCGGTATATGTATCGTGTTCAAACTAAAGCCAAAATACACTACATTTTTGACTTGTTTATGCGATGTTTCGAACGATGCACGCTTTTTTGAAAGGTGCGATGACAGAAGTGCTAACAGCAATCGATGCGTGCGTTGGGGTGGACGTAACGATAAGTTCATCACTCCGTACGCATCGATTGCTGTCAACTTTTGTGTCATCGCATCCTTCAAAAAAGCGGGCATCGTTCGAAATATGGCATGAGCAAGTCAAAAATGTAGTGTATTTTGGCTTTATTTCGAACGCGACACGTATACCGATACCGATGCGTTGAAATATTTACTTTAAGTTTCTAATAAGTATTTTTTAAGACGCTATTCTAACGCAAAACTTGCTAAATTGCTTCCCCGCTCCCTTCAAAAAAAGCTGTGACCATAACCTCTGTACCTACTTGTTTTTGTAGTGGCCATTAAAAGCTTATCCTCCAATTTTGTTTTTCTTAACTTGAAAAATTATAGGACTCCCTACACTCAGAAAACCATCCCAAGTGAAGTGTCTACTTAGCTTTTTTTGTTAGTGGTAATTGAAGTTTCTATTAGCCCCAATTGATGAATTTAATAGCTGCAAGTAAAACGACCTACTTAGACGCGAGTTAACCCTTAGTGATTTATCTACTTACCAATATGTGACAACTCACTTAACTTTCCCTTCACTTAGGGTTAGTGAATTTTTCTACTAATATGTGTTTCATTTATCTACTTACACAGTTCACTTTTTGATTTATTTTAAGAAAAAAATATATTCTTTTCGAAAGTTATATTTTTGTGCATGTGCTGTGCCTAAATAGTTATTCTGATAAAAATTAAAATCTTCTATATACGTCCTACTGTCAAAACCTGTCAAAAATATGTAATTTTTTCCCAAAAATAAAAAAAAAATATTAAAAAAAATAAAAGTTAGGGCTTATAGAGCATTTCATTTTAGATAAAAAAAGTCAAACAAGCATTTTTGTAGTACTAACCGTTTTTTTATAAACGTCATTTAAATGTTTCAAAAAGGAAAAAATTGTCACATTTTGAATTTTAATGCTGTTAATTAAAACAAATATATTTTCCTAAAAAGCGATGTGAAACCTGAAAGAGAACATATTTTCGCTAAGAAAACGTTACAATGTTTTTTACATCACTTATAGTTTCTACATAAAAATAAAATTAGTTGAAGAAAATGCTAAAATCATCAATCAATCAAACCTTAACTTCTAAAAAAATACAATTATGTGCTAAGTAGGTAGTCTTATTACCTATCAAACGACAGTAAAAAAGTTTTGACTTTCTTATGTTTATTAAGTAAAAATAGTAAATAATAATCAAATTTCTGCAACATAAGAAAAATAATTTTTTGAATGATCGTAATACTGACTACTACATGATGCTTTGTGCTCTGATATTTTTTTAAAATGTTTTATAAGACTCTTCGAACTCACCGGGATTAAGGATGCAAGATAGAAGCAGAAAAATGGGAAGTATCTTATATAGTCAATATTTGTTGTTATTTTATTGTATATAAAAAGATGTCTTTCAGAGAGCTCCTCTTATTTAATTCCGCCAGAGGTTGCCTTTTCAAATCTCGTCGAAGCTTCTTTACTGTCGTTTGATAAGTGATAAGAGTAACCATCTATCAAATAATTGTTTTTTTTTAAAGCTTAGTTTGTTATATTTTTGTATAGAAACTCTATAAGTGATGCAAAAAAAAGTTGTAACGTTTTATCGAAAATATGTTCTCTCTCAGGTTCCCCATCTCTTTTTCGGAAAATATATTTTTTTTCCTAGCAACATTAAAATTCAAAATGTGACAATTTTTTCATTTTCTAAATATTTAAATTACGTTTATAAAAAATGGTTAGTACTACAAAAATGCTTATATGACTTTTTCTTGTCTAGAATGGAATGCTTCATAAGCCCAAATTTTTTATTTTTTAAAAATATTTTTTATTTTTGACAGTTTCTGACATGAGGATATATATGGAAGATTTTAATTTTAATCAGACGCCATCTACACAAAAATATACCTTTCGAAAATATTATATTTTTTTCCTTAAAATCAATGAAAAAGTGAACTATGCTTATGAGTATGTGACAACTCACTTAACTTTCCCTTCCTTAGGGTTAGTAAATTTTTCTACTAAGGACAAGCAAAGGCATCCAAATATTAAAAAATCATGGGGAAAATATATATTCATCCTAATAATAATGCATGCCTATAATAATTTTTCAACGTATTACCATCAATAATATAAAAAAACTCGAAAAATAACGATAACCGGAAACAAACCCGACAACCATTAGTTTAGAAATGCTTGTCCATATATATTGGAGAACAAAAAAAATTCAACAACAGAAAGGACAAATATTTCTAAAGTAATTAAAGTAAAGATTCCTCCATAATAATCATCAAAAAATATATAATGAGTGGTTCCTCCATGATTATTTATGCACTCGTTTGTTCTATTGGACATTGACAAAATATGATGGTCTAAATCATATTGAGGAACACTCATCCAAATCCCACGTACGACGTGCCAGAATTCATTTAAATTTCCAGGAGGACGTGGTAATCGACTAAGATTCCGCCCTATCATATCCCATAAGTGTTCGATAGGCGACAAGTCAGGCGATCACGAGCAATATGCGGTCTGGCATTATCTTGTTGAAAGATCGCATTCGGGATAGTTTGTAGGTATTGATATATCGCCGAGCAGTCAGATTACCATTAATGAGGATACTTTGCTGTCTTGCTGTATCACGTTCAACAGCTAAGTCTACATTTCGTCTCTCACCTCGAAATCGCCTAAACCTTATGCGTCCATCATGACTGCCTAAACAAAACCTGGATTCGTCGCTGCAGCTTATGGTATTCCATTCGTCATTCCAGTTTTGCCGAGCTCTGCACCACTCCAAGCGGCGAGCACAGTTGGTCTAGAGAGGGGTTTAAAGAAAAAAAATATATAGTCTTTAAAACATAGACTTTTGTTTTCGATACATCGCCAACTACCATTTAACGTAAAAAGTAAAATCCCCTATGTAGCCCTTTTCTAGGGGGGTATTTTTGGAAAATATACTGAAAATCTTAAAAAGCAACTTTCTATTTTGACTGCATATTTGAATTCTCGCCGAAATTCTCTTTCCAATGGTAGCCCATATCATAAGGTTACTTTAATAGTTTTCGAGATATTGGCTTTTAAAATGTCAAAAATTAAATTTTTAAAGGACCATATCTTAGAAACTAAAGAAAATATCTCTATTGTGTTCAATACTGATTTTAGGGTTTTTCTTGCGAGGAAATAAAAACGGACAACAGTTTGACAATTTGACCTTCTACTTCATATTTTTGGAATAATATTGTCAAAATCACTGAAAATCAATAAAATGTAAATAAGAATTTGCAAACGTCAAACTGTTATCGTTTTTTATTTGCTCTTAAAATATTCTCAAAATCGATAATAAACACAATAGAGATATCTTTTTTAGTTTCTAAGATATGGCCATCAAAAATTGAATTTTTGACATTTCGAAAGCCAATATATCGAAAATTAGTAAAGTAAATCTTATGATATGGGGTACCGTTGGAAAGATAATTTTAGCGAGAATTCAAATATGAAGGTAAAATAGGGGGTTGCTATTTAAGGTTCTCAGAATATTTTCCAAAAATAGCCCCCCAGAAAAGGGCTACATAGGGGATTTTACTTTTTACGGTAAATGGTAGTTGGCGATGTATCGAAAACCAAAATCTATGTTTTAAAGATTATATATTTTTTTTCTTAAAACCCCTCTCCAGACCAACTGTGCGAGCTTTATATTTTGTTGTCAAAGGTAGCACCAAAAGCGGACGAGCCCCCAGCCCCATACCAAGCAATCTTCGATTGACTGTAATCTTTGAAAACACTCGTCCTGTAGCTGCAACTAGAACATCTCTTACTTGGCGTATACTGTGCCGTCGATTCCTTAGAGAAAGAAGTCTGAGATGCCGTCTATAAGTCTCATCATTGGACCACCTTCTCCAAACTTTTAATACTGTTGATGTATTGGCATTAACCCTTTTTGCAATTTCCCGTAAATCAAAACCAGCCTCTTTTATGACCACGAAGCATCCTTTCTTGAAGTCGTTTAAATGATGAGGTGGTTGGCGATCGCGAACACTTGGAATTTTTGTTTTTTAAGTAAACTGTAAGCAATCCAAAAAGACCAAAAACTACGAGAAAAATTATTTAAAATTTTCAGAAAAGGTCTTTTATGTGTTGGTTGTTTTTGAAAATGAATAGAAAAAATCCGTGAAAAAAGGAAAGATTAGAAGACAACAAATTTATCAAATATTTCTTTTGAGATAAGGTATACACACAAATAATTTTCATTCAAATAATTATTATTTAAAATTAGCTGATTAGGTTTTTACTCGTGATTAACACTTTTCTCAGTCGACTAGGAATCCGCCAAAACATATATTACGCGGTTTTATTTTCTTTAAGTGCATGGTACAGTAGATAAAGCATTGGTCTATCAACCTGTAGGTTATCAGTTCGAACCCCGTCGGCACGTCGCTCTTTTTTTTATTATTTGTTTTTATTTTTTTTTCTTAGCGTGTATTCTGATAGGACATGCTTTTTAGAGCCCAAAAATATATTTTTTATTTTATTGTGGTTTTGCGCTACTATAGAATTACTAATGGTTAGTAGATACTTCACTTATGGTAAGTGAAGTTTTTACTTATGGTTAAGCTGTTATTTTATAACCTTAAGTAGGTAAAGCTTATGGCAAGTAGAAAGTTCACTTCTCTTATATTTAAAAGAACTTGGGGCTAATGAATTCTTACTTAGGATTAGTGGATATTTTTATCAGTGTACTTTTTAAGGCACGCGTCGCCGCTGCCTCTATTGATGGAAAAATAAATTTTGAGGATGTGGAGGATAAAATTTATTAAGTCCTGTAGCCTTTCAATGGTGCTTTCCCTTCCTCAAATCTAATTAATTCATCAATGTTTAATATTATTATTCGATCAACAGTAACATAAATAAAAACGCATATATACACAATCCATTATTAGGTTCATTTTAGATTTTGTAAAATAAAAGGGATTTATAATCAATATTTAGTTCCTATTATGATAATGCATTGCTGTGTGCTCGAATTATTCGCAATGTTACCTCACTATTTATATTATTGTTATTGTTATATTTAGTTGCTAAAATTTAGTGTTATTGCCGTGCAAATTAGATAAAATTTGAGCATAAAATAGCAGACTTCCCGCAGGCACATTATTATCACACACAACGGACCTGACCATTGACTAAAAAAAATTGTGTTATTGGAGCAAATTATTAGAATGCATGTATGTCTAATTGGCATGAACTAGAAAACCTGTTTACAGCATTTGATAGTTAGTAGTAGTAGTAGTAGTAGTAGTAGTAGTAGATGGGCCTGGCAATTTGGCCGCATAATTGAACCTTTTTGCCATACACCCCGTGCACCCCCGACTGATGCACGTGCCCCTTAGGATGCAAGTTTTCTTTCTCTAAGAGGACTTAATTTTGCCTGACACCTCTTTGTCGAGAGCAGGGATCTTTAGACTGCGTAGCAAGTATACACAGTGGACCGCCGGCTTTACACCCCCTCCGAAGGGTGGTGCTGCTACATGTTAGACTTGCATCTATCTAACATCGCTACCGTCCCAGCAGAACTTGGTTGACGGTAGACTTTTCTCCCAGCAGCCCTCCGTCATATAGGTTGACCCGAAAATCGAGGTCCCGGTTTCGCTGGTCGAGGTCGCCTTCGGAGTCTTCAGATGGAGTGGTCCTGCTACCCGAAAGTGGTACCGCCTCTTCCAAGTCACCTTCTGTCCACTCCCGCTACCAAATCTGTCGGAGTCCAGCCGCGTCTCGGAGAAGTCCAGATCGTCCTTTTTTGGGTCATCGGCTAGTCTCCTCTACCCAGTTTGGCGGGGTCCTCGGCCGTCCACCTTTGAGTCCCGCAAAGTTTTTGGTGCAGTGTCAACCGTGCCGCCTACTTCTACCTCGTTTGTTGTTACTCTATGCACAACGTTAACTGCGAAGCTGCTGAGAAGTGGGGCCGCCCGTCGTCATCTCGAGTCGCATTCGGTATTGTGTGAAGCAATGTGTACTTGCCGCGTTCCGATCTCTGTTCTGCAGGCTAAGACGCTATTCACTGATCTACGGCGGCCCCATTTGACAGTTAAGCTCGGTATCCTTTGTCGATGAAGCTTCTCAAAGATATAATGAAGAAAAAACTATTAAAAAACTTTATTTACATCTTGAAAGGTAGCTCGGTCACAAGCTAATTTAGTCGGATCCATCCATGTTCAAACACAGAAAACTGAGTAAAAGGATGTAGGTTTGCAAACACAGTCTATTACTCTGTCTTTTGGTAATACACAAACTGATTTATTTGACATACTTTAGATCAAAAATGCAAAAAGACAGTTCTATTCGTAACCAATAATATGGTAAATTTATGTTTAGTGAGCTCAGAAAATTATTTACCGATGACTTTTCCATAGGTAACTCTTCTGCAAACGTGGTGCGAATCTGGACTTGATTGCGGACGAAGTAGATATAGATATTTACGATCTACCATTTACCGATTTTGTCATATTAATTATTGGACTTACATGTAAAAACGTTTCTCACGAGAATATTTTCAGCTTGGGTAAAAATTGCTTTTCTACTAACTTAGTTACATAAAACTGGTTAATACAACAATGTCATAATCCAAGCTGCGCAGTACCTCTCTAGAGTTAATAATTATATTGAACTTTTATCTTTTTACAAAACTGACTTTAAACTATTACAATATGCTTTTATATGTACTCTTTGTGTCTAAATCAATTTGGCATGTATAAACTATACACACAAAAATATATTAAATATTTTTTCTTATTATTTATCATCAAATTTAGGTCAAATGAATAAAAATTTTATTTAGTTAATGACATTCCTTTTTTAATATAAATAATTTAGGCGAAAGGTAAGAAAACTATATTCAAATGGCGATACTCAGATTAAAATAAATGACGTAAATTTTTAAAAAATGCTGATGTTTTTCCAATAACCGGGTAACAATATCTAAGCCTAAAACCACCTTTTTAGTATTTAGTATTTTGTTGGGTGATGTCAACTATCCATATATTATCCTGTTGTGCAAACATTGGCTAACTGAGGGAGAATATTGCTTTGTACAGTCTCCAAAATGTGTCGAAAACTGTTCATAAAAGGGGTGATGATTTAGATTCTTATATAATTCTTTATATATTTGGCCTTCTCAAAACTCTCAGGATTTTACTTATAAGTTGGAATTTTTGTTTGTACCACTACCTTCACCCTCCGGCTAAATTTTGGATGGGGACCCAAATATCGAGTTTAAAAGCAGCTGCAAAGAAGCAGTTAGTTTGGAAAATTTATTTAATTCCTTTAATGTTAAAAGACATTACAGTAACTTCATATCTGCAGAGGAAATTAAACATATTGGATTTCGAAATACATTTTCAAACTATTGAACCAGGAATGGACTACCCTAAATCCATTATGACGACCGCTGCAATTTTTGAAACAAAAGTAAGCAAAATATATACAGAGCGCTTCAGGCTACTGCGAACATAGGCCGGAAGAACTCCAATTTGCCAGTGTACGTACACGCAGGGATACCGCACACCTATCAGTGGAGCAACCAACACTCAGGCTTGCGATAAGCGTTCACGGCCTGAGTTTGTTATGCCTCAGTGCTATGTGTAGCGTAGTCAATGAAACGGGAATTTGGTCAATAAATACCCAAATTTTTATAACGTAATTCTCTTGTGTTTTCAACTGATAAATTAGAGCATTTTATTTTCAACTGCTCAGATTTACCACTAACAACGTGCGACAATGAAAATAATAAGGAGAAACAAAATAAAAGCAAGTTCTCAAAATAAAATAATACATTCTAACAACCAAAAAGATTCTGCCAGTCAAAAAAAAATTAGAGCACATGTTCCTCCTTGCTCGGCTAGACAATATCCGAGCCTATTATAAAACCCCCTTCTAACGTTTCAACGCATGTTAGGGGTGATAGTTTGAAAAGCCTCTTCATTTTTAATTCGAAGTTCTTCCAAATTATTAGCCCTTTCATGCCCGTAAACTTTATTTTTGATATAACTCCACAGATAGAATAGATAGATTAGGATCAAGGTCGGGTCGAGCTGGCCATAAAATAGTTCCCTCGTGTACTTATAACCCGATTAGGAAATACATTATCAAGATATTCCCTAGCAAGGCCAACATTGTGAGCGGGACAACCATCTTGTTGAAACCATGTTTCACCAAATCTTATACCTAATAACTGCCTAGCAGTTGGAATAATATGCTGCTACAGTAGATCCAAGTATCTAGGACCATTCAAATTGCCGTCGATAAAAACTGGGCCAATTACACGTTCCCCTACAATACCCCCCCAAACATTTAGTTTTTGGGGATACTGTGTTCTTATGTCAAAATACAAATGCAAATTTTCCCTCGACAAATATCAAACGTGTGTTGGGTTACGATGATTTAATAATGGAAAGGTGCTTTCATCTGTGAAAAGAATAGATCTCAGAAAGTTTTCATCATGATTAGCCCTTTCCATCATTGTTTGGCAAAATTCCATACGACGATAGTTGTCCTCCGGAAAAATTTTATGCATTTTTGGCGCTTTGTAAGAATGATAACCATTTTTTTTGAGAACACGTAAGACAGTGGCTGAAGACGTATTAACTGCTCCAGCAATTTGGTGGCTAGTTAACATTCGATTTTCCTCCACTGCAGCGAAAATCATCACATCTCGTACTTCCTGCTCGTCATTTAAAACAGTGGGTTTTTTTATGGTTTCTTGGCGTTACACAACTTTTCTAAATTCTGCACAAACTTATGAATCGTTGATAAACTAGGTTCTGGGCGATTTACAAAATTCTCCAGAAAAAGCTCTTGAATAAGTCTCAATGGTCTGCCTTGATAGTACCATTTGACCATCTGCACTTTTTAGGCAACTTCGTAGACATCCACTTTTAGTCTTAAAAATGTATTATTTCCCTTAAGAACTTACCAATCTGTTTCTCGAGCAAAGCAGAAATAAAACAAAATAAATTTCCTAAAGACAACACTGCCCCGTGCTTCGAATCCACCTCGGTCGTACGGCACGGAGAGAAAATTGGTCTTGATTGATTGCAGTAGCCTGAAGCTCATTGTATAGTCGAGTAAGTCTCATATTTAACATTAATTAAAATGTAACTAAACACGTTAAAAGTAGCAGAAAATACATTATAGGCATAGAAGGAAGAAAAAATATATAAATTTCAGTTGTTACCAAACTACAAAATAATTTTTTTTTCGCTGCTCCTACAAGCGTCAAATGTGCTTCGAAAATAAGGGATTTTGAGCAATTTCAGACGTATTTTTTGACTTGCCTTGTGCATACACGGACATTAGTACTAAAATCAAAAATATAGGTTATTTTGTATTGAATCAGTTCTGCACAAACCATTATTATTCTATCCTTCGTTTTGTCGTAAACTAAGGTTAATTTTAGTAAAAAACGGCCATTTTTGTAACTTTAAGTAATTTCTAGCTCACCCTGTACATATTAGGGAAAGTGCCCGTGACGAAAATAGCTCATTGGGACCCACTCTATAACATATTAAAAAATTTAACCGAAACACATCCCCCATAAGACAATGGCAGGGTTCTTTGATTCAGCCAGAATGAGTAGTGGTTTTTTAAACTAAAAATACACTTAATTTTTTTATTAGCTATTGTTTGTTCAAGATACATAGAGGAAAATAATTTTATTTAGCCATTTTAAACAACTAAATAGGTGGTTTATTAGTTTCTGACATTGATTTTCCTGTGCTAATAAAATATTCATTACATGTATTTCTTATGTCTTTTGAATTTTTTATTGTCAATCCATTATATTCTATTTGCGTTAAGGATTGTTTGGTTTTATTTCCGTTTGTGGAATTAAATAGATGCTTTTATTCCATATTTTCACTAAAAGTGGTACTTTTAATTCCTAGGCATTAAAATGACTTTTAATTGCTGAAATATTTAAAGTAAGTCAGTTTTAGTTTGAGGATTAAATTTTTGTTGAAAATATTACAACAGATCGTGAGATTTTTGTGGGAGTAGCTGGCCTAAAAGCTCTTCCGCAGCTTTTTCAATGTTTTCTATTTTCTAATGAGTGCAGCGCGAAGTTTTGGAAATTTTTCCAAATCAGTTTGTTAGCGTTTTACTGTCTTCATTTGTCTTAGCAACTTGTCACGGCCCATTAAGATTTTGAGTGAAATTTGACATCAACTGGTATAGTATATGACAGTGACAATTAGTCATCAATAATGTCATTTTGTAGCTAGAGTACCGTTAAGTGGCATTTAATTATGTTTTTTCACCATTTCTTCTTCAACATGGTTTTTTCATATCCTAAAGTGCAGAATACGCTGGCCAAACTTTTTAACTTGATTTATCGTCGCGATAAAATCCCTGCTGACTGGCTAAAGTCAACCTTTGTTACGCTGCCTAAAAAACATTCAGCAAAGAAGTGTAGTGATTATCGCCTAATCAGCCTAATGAGCCATATGTTAAAAATATTTCTAAAGATTATCAACAAAATAATTTAGGGGAAATGCGAATCTTTTATGGGTGACACGCAGTTTGGATTTCGTGGTGAGTTTGGGACAAAAGAGGCCTTATTTGGCATTCAAGTCTTAGTTCAGCGGTCTAGAGATGTGTCGGTGCCAGTATATGCCTGTTTCATAGATTATGAGAAGGCATTTGATCGAGTCCCACACGAAAAGCTCATAGAATCGCTAAAAGAAGTTGGTCTGGATGACCGAGATATAAAGATAATCGCTAATCTATACTGGAATCAGACTGCTCAAATAAAGGTTGATATTGTCTCCGCTGTTGTTTAATATCTATAGTAACAAAATAATAGAGAATGCACTTCATAACTGCGAAGAGGGTTTGATCATAAACGGTATAAAAATCAACAACATACGATATACCGACGACACTGTCATAATAGCAGACACGCTGGAAGGCCTACAAGAGTTGTTGAATCAAATTGCTGCCAAAAGTTTGCAATTCGGGCTTAACTTAAATATTGAAAAAACAAAACGGATGGTCATATCCAAGGAAAAGAACATCCGGGGCATGTTAGAAGTAAATGGGCAGTAAGTCGAACGCGTGGATTCATACAAATACTTAGGATGTCTCCTGAATGAGAACTGGGACAACATGCAAGAAGTTCGTGCAAGAATTGAACAGGCCAGATCATCTTTTATCAAAATAAAACCAGTGTTGTGTAGTCGCGATCTTAATACCACTCTCCGAATTCGTGTGCTTCGGTGTTATATTTTTAGCATCTTATATTATGGCATGGAAGCATGGACACTGACTGAGGCCATGTGCAAAAAGTTAGAGGATTTCAAGATGTGGTGTTATTGTAGAATATTAAGAATATCTTGGATGGACCGAGTAACTAATGTGGATGTTCTGCTTAGAATAAATAAAGAACTTGAAGTTTTATTTACCATCCAAAAACGAAAACTTGAATATTTTGGCCATATTTTGAGAAACGACAAATACAAACTCTTAAAATTGATAATAGAAGGCAAAATTGAAGGCAGAAGAGGTCCGGGTCGTAGACGGATATCATGGCTTAAAAATCTTAGACAATGGTATGGTGTTAGTACTACGACACTTTTCCGAAAAGCAGTGGACAGAGTGCAGATTGCGCTGATGATATCCAACGTTCGAAGAGAGCATGGCATTTGAAGAAGAAGAAAGTGCAGAAAATAGTATATAAGCCATGGGACAAAATTGTTTTTTATTCTCTCGACAAATTATAGCCTTCCCGGTGGTCGGGTTATAAATGTTTTAACGGCATTAAAAGTACCACTTTGGTCTCTAGGTGTATAATGTACTATTTATATTTCCTGATTTTTTGTTTATTTTATTTTCGTAATAGTGATTTTTGGTATCGGTTATTGTTTTTTTTTGTTTGTTACTATAGTTTTGATTTATGGCCAGAGTTTTTTTTTAACTTGTCATGCCTTTTTGCAGATGTATTTCTGTTTTATAAGTATGGTTTCTTCAGATCCCTTAGTTATTTTATTTATGTTTTTTTAAGGTAGTTTGTTGCTTCCTCAGGTTATGCAAAAGTTAATAATGTTTGCTTCCAGTTTACAGTACCAGATATTGTATTAATTTTTCATAGGTAATTTTAGTTTATGTGTGAGAATTATAGGTTATTGTACATTCTTTTTGTTCAATAATGTAAGAAGCAATTTTTTTAAGTCTAAGTTTCAATGTTTCCTTAAAAAATGTGGTTCAAACTAAATTTTGACATATTTGAATTCATTTAAGCCATATAGTTTACCCACACAGGATCGTTCTTATTAGATAAGTTTATTTTTATGTCACCTAAAATAACATCGTAATACATGTAATGTTTTTGTAATTACAGGTTTAAATCTATTTCCTCCAGAAACTGATTTGCATTTGAGGAAGATGATCTATGTACTTAAAGAAATGTTATTAACTTTTTGGGACAATACAGCTTGTTTAATAGTGAGTAAACAAAAGTTGAAGTCAAGTTGAAAGTGTAAGAATCTGCTGGTTAAGAAAGTTTTTACACTTTAGATAACTACTTAAGTGAGAATATTTAAGTAGGGTCTAACAGCTTCATGATCCTGTTTGTTTATGTCTGTATTAGCATAATTTGTCTAATTTGTATCAAGCAGTGTAAACTTTTTAACTTGTATTTGTGATATGTAGTTTTTTTATTACCTAAGCGAAAATCTATTTTTCGAAATTTACTTTTACAAACTATTATGTTAAAAAATTAAATAGCTTAAATATTATATTCTAAAATAGTGTTTTAGACTGACTTATGCTTAATAATTTATTTTAAAAAGAGAGTTTTCTACCACTGACTGGTTTCAGACATATTCCATCCATCAGTCGGGGTTGTTACTATGACGAATTCATAGCAAAAAACGAACTTTACAAAGTACACCGGATACTAGACGCAAACACGTGTGTGAATCAGTTTCTTAATTTAGTATTCCAGGACAAAGCACTTACTACAACGGTGCACATTCTAAAGAATATGTTGGCATAGTGGTTTTTACAAAAAAATCAAATAAAAGATTTTACTCTCAAATATTTGCTATCTGCACTGAGAGAAATGATATTAGCCTTTATACACCAGTTGTGTACTATTTGGGACAACACACCTTTTTCTTTATTAGGTATAATATACAGGGTGGATTCTTTAAATGGAACGGTGCTTCTAGCGGCTTTAGAAAAGAGGTTTTAAAAAAAGCTAAAAAAGAATCTTTAATGATTCTTTATGGATTTTCCGCCCATAATAAAAAAAAAATTGGGGCCTCCAACTGGAGGCCCCATGCCCACCAACTATTTTTTTTAAATAGGAAGGTACCACTTGTGGCACCTTTTTGAAAAGCTTGTTAAAAAATAAACTTAACGCACTGGTTTGTTTGGACAACTGTCAACTAATGTGTCAAAAATTTTAAAAAAACTTATTTTTTTTTGTCAATGGTTTTAGCTTCAAAATAAACTACATATTTCTCTATTTGCTAAACAGAATAAGGAAAATACCATACAAGTACATTATTGGCGGCCCTTACTACTGTGGCCCAGGGCCTTTTTTTATGATGCCCCACTTGTGGCACCTTTTTGGAAAGCTTGTTAAAAAAGAAATTCAATTAAATAAATTTTTTGACGTCTGTCAACCCATGTGTTAAAAAATTTTTAAAATCAATTTTTTGTCAGTTGTTTTAGATCCGAAATAAACTACATATTTCTTTATTTACTAAGTGAAATAAAGAAACTACTACACAAGCATATTTTGGGCACCCTATTCGCTATATATTTGCCCCATATTAGCTGCCAATAATGACCTTGTGTGGTATTTGCTTTATTCCGCTTAGTAAATAGAGAAATATGTAGTTTATTTTGAAGCTTAAATAATGGACAAAAAAATAAGTTAAATTTAATTTTTGACACATAGGTTTACAGATGTCAAAAAAAAAAACTAGTGCGTTAAATATATTTTTAACAAGCATTCCAAAAAGGTATCACAAGTGGTACCTTCTAATTAAAAAAAAATAGTTGGTAGGCCCTGGGCTTCCAGTTGCGGGCCCCAATCTTTTTTTATCATAGGTGGAAAGTCCGTAAACAATCATTACACAATCGTTTATAACCTTTTTTAAAACCTCTTCCTTAAAGCCTTCTTCTTTAAAGCACCGTTCCATTTAAAGAATCCACCCCGTAAATTTAATTGACAAAGCAGATGGTCTTAAGACTAATTTTCTACCTACTTAATTACGAAATCACATTTTGACTCCGTTGCCAAATCCAAAAGGTTAAACTCATTAATATTATATAAAATAATATATATATATATATATATATATATATATATACAAATAAAAAATAAATAAAACAACATATTTATACATATACACTTAATAGTGTATTTGTAATTTGTAATTCCCAATGTCCATAGTGGAGTTAAATATAAATAAAAAAGAGAGTTTTAGCAACAGAAAACTGTGGGATATTTAGCCTCCTCCACCAGTTTTACCACTGATTGGTTTCAGAAACAATCCATCTACCAGTGGGGGTTTTTACTATGACGAATTGATAGCAAGAAAACGAACTTTATAAAATACTTACCACCATAAAATAGTACCACAAGAATACATACCGAGTGCGACTTGGACACTAGACGCAAACACGTGTTTCATCCGTACTAGGGATATGTGCACCGTTGTAGTAAGTGCTTAGCTAATAAAATAAAAATACTAAATTGGGAAACTGATTCAGTTTCACGAAATTCTCTTAAAACTATTATCTCAGAAAACAAAAGCTTATAAATTGCCCCAAAATCCCAAATAATGTTCGAAATTGGTTTTCATGCCACAAATATTTAAATGGCAGATACTGACAAAATCAGAAACAGTAACTTTTTTACAAACGTGGTTTTCTAAAACTAACGCATCGAGAGATTTAAAAACGCAAGTAGAAACGCATAGTTTAGTCGCGAGTGGTAAACACCTTTACTTTGCCACCGACGTCTTCATTTTTTCAGACCATGTCTTTTTGTTGGCGATTTGAATTTATTACATTTTTTTAGTGTGCAAAAAATTCAATGAACAAATAAAACAATATTTTCTATCAAGATTCTTTAGTCTCTAAAATTACCAAAATCGTGTCCTACTTTATCATGGCCGTATCATAACTTTATTGTAAGTTGCATTAATAAAAATTGTGCTGAAATAACACCAAATTTAAGTTCCAGTCCGGTAAAGTTACTTTACCGGACTGGTGATGGAATGTATCATATTCCGGACTAAAACCGATAACGAAATGGAGTATATTAAAATGCAGTATGAAATAAAAATCTTTCTGCGACTTTTGTATATGCTAAGGGGACAAAAAAAAACAAACAAAAAAAGGTCATTTTTAACTCTATTGTCTCCGGTTCCCTGTTTGTTTCAGTTTTTGTGACACCGGAGACTTGGGAATATCGTGACGATTGGATTCTAAATTGCCTCTGTGCCAGTTTTATTATTGATACCCCAAGATTTTTCAATATTGGAGAATTATTAAAAAGTGTATAAAGTCGCCAAAATTTTGACGTTTTTTACGTGTACGCGTGCGGATAGGGCACCTACAAATTAGGTTAGTGGCTGGCTCTATTTGTTAAGAATATAAAGTCGTAGTTAGTTCTTATTTGTTTATTTTTTTGGTACACTGAAAAAAATATCCGCTAATATTAAGTACCGTAAGTGAAGTATCTACTAACCGTTAGTAAATCTATAGTAGCACAACACCAGTATAACTCCTAAAATATGGCTTTAAATAAAACAAAAAATATATTTTTCAGCTCGAAAATACGCACGCACACAATACACAACATACATAGAGGTTGATAGATCAATGCTTTATCCACTGTACCATGCGCTTACAAACAAATAGGTTGAGACCGCGGAATATAAACATTTTGGTGGATTCTTATTTGTCGACTGAAAAGTGTTAATCATGATTAATACTTAATCAGAAAATTTTCGCGTTGGGTGGATATACAGGGTGGATTCTTTAAACGGAACGGTGCTTCTAGCGGGTTAGAATTTGGTTTTCCAAAAAAATCCAAAAATACATCAACTGAGATTTCTAATTTTCTTTAATAGTGCTAACTTGGATGTTTCTTACGTCGTTTTGTTTACGAGGTATGGCAAAAAAATATTTTTTTTAAATAGGACACCCTATATAGTTTGACATTTTTGAATTGTAAAAAAAAATATCTTTTTGACAATACATAAATACGAAGTTTTCCATATAGATTTAGATAAAAATATCTTGATTATCGTAAATGATAGATCCTACTGTGTGGTATTACTGAAGAGAGAATTGTTTGCAGATTTCAAAAATTACAAAATATACAGGGTGTCCTATTTAAAAAAAAAATAAAGAATTGCCATACCTCGTAAACTAAATAACATAGACAAAATCCAATATAGCACGTTTAAAGGAAATTAAATATCTCAGTTGACGTGTTTTTGGATTTTTTTATTCAACCAAATTCTAACCCGCTAGAAGCACCGTTCCGTTTAAAGAATCCACCCTGTATATATGGACAAGCATCTCGAAACCAAGGGTTACCGGTTCGTTTCCAGTCATCGATTTTTTTCTAGTTTTTTTAACTTCTTTCTATCATGATCTCCTTATAAATAGAACAATTATCGTTGCAAATGAGATTGTCGAATTCTTATGAAACGCTTGTGAAACGAGTTCAGTGATGATGCCAAACGGAAAGTGCTAGAAACACGAAATTTTGCACACTTATTCAAAATTGAATATGGTACGGTGGAATTTTATTTATATTTTTCAAGGGTCAAATTGACTGATTTTTAATTTTGAAAATATTGCGAGTTTTAGTGCCAATTTTAAAATTTTGTGTCTCTAGCAAATTTTTAACCATTTTTCAAAATCCGACAACATAAATCCACTAATAGGCATTTTTGAACTATCATTTTCAATTTCTTGTTAATCTTTGTCTGGTGTAGATGACATCTGATTAACCTAAATTTAGTACAGTAGTGGTTGAGATTGCCAGATAGTGCTCATTTATCAACCACTTTCCCTCCGTCTTAAGTGTGGATCCTAGCCTTATCTTCTATCAATTTAGCTAAAATTTAGAATGTGACAGAAATTGTTTTTAATTTTTATTATTGTGAATTGTTTGACATAAAATAGGATTGAATGAATATATACAAAACACTAGTCAGGTGATTAATTCAAATTAATCCGTTCAAATTGTTTTGTCAATCACATTGACATTTTATTTGAAATTTCTCGAAAACGTTTACACGCAAACCTATATGCTGCATGGTATTTTTAAAAATATAATTTTCTGAAAAATTTAAAATGGTTAAAATATACAGGGTGTTCCATAAGCAAAAAAATAACTTGTTGGCACACATTGTATTCCAGTTAAACAAATCAATTTTCATTAATGATATTTAGGTCTTTATACAGGGTGATTCAAAATTCCCTAGAAGGACTTTAACTGTATGTAGAATTTGTTGATCTGAACAAGAATTATCAAAATATATTTTTGTAAACTCTTTCGTTTAAAAGGCCCAGTTTTTATTTGATCCCTCTGCGGCTATTAGAAAAAAGTTATCCCAGGGAACAGTTATAACCGACGACCCTGTAACCTGTCAACAACGTCAAAAACTGCCTATTATCGGGGTGTCTGTACGCCTGTCTGCTTGGCCACACTTTAATAATACATATCCCACAATTTCCAGTATTGTATGTCAATCAAGAAAGTCATTGAATAGACTCCTTCAATTGTGAGCATTATCGATGGAGCGCAAAATAATTTTGTTTTCACATATTATGTCAAGTTTATAAGAGAGATTGAAACGAAGGTAAAAATCAAACTTAATTTTGCATGTACCTTAAATTAAATTTAAATAAAACCTACCCGGCTAGCGCTTCAGCATGGCCGTGGTTTTTCAAAGAAAGACAAAAATTTTATCTAATTCCGAATTTTGGAGACTGACCACTGACCACGCAATAAATTTTTTTTTAAAAAAATTTTAAAGAACAAGCTTTTATTAAATGCACTTTATCTTTCTTATACCATAATCGCCCATCGCTTGGCGCAAATTAAAAATTTTAACTTTACAGTGACAAAGAGAGAATTACAAATGAGGAATTAAATTTTTCTTCTATTGGAATGATAAACATAATGCTTTTATCTAAAGAAGCTAAGAACGGGTGAGATTGCCGTGCTTGCCAAGCCTTTGAAAATAGTAGTTTTAACAACTAGTGGCTAAAATGGTGCTTTTTTTACAAGCGTTGGTTTAAATACCGAGCGCAGCGAGGTATTTAAAATCGCGAAAAAAAAGCACAGTTTAGCCGCGAGTTGTTAACACTATTTTTTTTTAATACCTTTATCAACACATTCAAGAAAAACTGGAAAATACCTTTAAAAATCTCGAACAAAGAGAACTTCTCGCAACACACCATCTTTATACCATAAATCAAGGCGTCTTAAGTAAAATAACAATCGTTTCCATAGCCATGTGTCTTTTTACTTGGTGACGTTCATTGTTACGCCATTTTAATCTTTGACAATTTGATATTTTTACGATATTTTTTAACTTTTTTTTCGTAAATACTTAAAAAAAAACCGGAGGAAATGGCTTAATTCTTAGGCAAGAATAATTAGATTTTTTCAATATTAATATTTTCCGCTATTTCTCTTTAACCTTGGGTAAAAAACGGACAGAAATCTTTTTTTTCACCCGTGATCAAAAAAAAAGTTTTTGTGCATCGGTAACCAAAAAAGCCATGCTTTAGTTATCTGCAGACAGTTACTAAAATCATGTTTTTGATACAGGTATATAAAATAAAATTATTTTCTACTTTTGAGTGCATTTAATAAAAACTTGTTCTCTAAAAGTTTTTTTTAATAAAAATTTATTTTTTAGTTAGATTTGTGTCCTAAATCGTCCATTTTGAATCCGCCATATTTAAATTTTCAAATATGATCAAAAATTCATATCCCCTTCCCGAAAAAACCCTGTATGCCAATTTTGATTTAAATCGAACAAAGTAAATCTTTTCCAAAAAAAAAGTAAATTTCTCGTCCATGCAAAATAAATAAAAAAAAGGTTCGTGGCTATCGGACACACATTTTGCTGTTCAATTCATTACGACCAGGCCTCCAAGATCTAATGGATAGTCCAGAAAACTACAGGCCTGTTTCATGCTTGCTAGGAATCATCAGAGTAACATGTGACTACCTGGTGTATGAAGCATAACATAGGCAACCATACCCAGCGAATTTAAACAACTCTTGTCGTCAAATAACGCGGGATCTTAAATATTTTTCCCATTCCACTTCCCTCGTTACAGGGAAGTGTGTACCTAATAATACCATATTATTGTATTATCGCCGGAATTATAAACGCATACCAAATTTGAACACACACCCTTAATTTTTAGATTTGTACCCTTAATCGTCCATTTTGGATCGGCCATATTGAAATTTTCAAATCTGATCAAAAATTCATAATCCCCCTTCTTAAAAACCCCTGTATGCCAATTTTGATTGAAATTGAACAAACTAAATCTTTTTCTCTCTCCACTTCCCTCGTTAGAGGGAAGTGGGTCCCTGAGAGTAACATATTATTGTATTTTCACTGGAACTATAAACGCATACCAAATTTGAACACAATGGGATGTGGATAAGTCAGTTAATATTAATTATCAAAACATGACCAAAAATCGTCCATCTTGAATCCGCCATTTAAAATTTTTAAAATATGATTAAAAATTCGTATTCCTTATCCCTAAAAGCTTCCGTACACTAATTTTGATAGAAATCGAACAAACTTAGGTGTTTTCCGCACTCCAATCCTCTCGTAGGTGGGAGGGTTGCCTAATAATGACATATTATTATATTGTCACCGAAACTATAAACGCATTCCAAATTTAAAAACAATCGGATGTGTATTAGTTAGTTTAAATTGGTTAGCAAAATATCGTCCATCTTGAATCCGCCATATTGGATTTTCGAAATCTGATTAGATATTTCCATCCCCAAGTGCCCCAACACACCGAATTTCAACGAAATCGGGCGTAATTCAACTGTACCCCCATCCACCCCCTTCGATTAAGAGTATCTGTCAATTTTAGTTAGATTTGTGCCCTAAATCGTCCATTTTGAATCCGCCATATTTAAATTTTCAAATATGATCAAAAATTCATATCCCCTTCCCGAAAAAACCCTGTATGCTAATTTTGATTTAAATCGAACAAAGTAAATCTTTTCCAAAAAAAAAGTAAATTTCTCGTCCATGCAAAATAAACAAAAAAAAGGTTCGTGGCTATCGGACACACATTTTGCTATTCAATTCATTACGACCAGGCCTCCAAGATCTAATGGATAGTCCAGAAAACTACAGGCCTGTTTCATGCTTGCTAGGAATCATCAGAGTAACATAGGACTACCTGGTGTATGAAGCATAACATAGGCAACCATACCCAGCGAATTTAAACAACTCTCGTGGTCAAATAACGCGGGATCTTAAATATTTTTCCCATTCCACTTCCCTCGTTACAGGGAAGTGTGTACCTAATAATACCATATTATTGTATTATCGCCGGAATTATAAACGCATACCAAATTTGAACACACACCCTTAATTTTTAGATTTGTACCCTTAATCGTCCATTTTGGATCGGCCATATTGAAATTTTCAAATCTGATCAAAAATTCATAAGCCCCCTTCTTAAAAACCCCTGTATGCCAATTTTGATTGAAATTGAACAAACTAAATCTTTTCCTCTCTCCACTTCCCTCGTTAGAGGGAAGTGGGTCCCTGAGAGTAACATATTATTGTATTTTCACTGGAACTATAAACGCATACCAAATTTGAACACAATGGGATGTGGATAAGTCAGTTAAAATTAATTATCAAAACATGACCAAAAATCGTCCATCTTGAATCCGCCATTTAAAATTTTTAAAATATGATTAAAAATTCGTATTCCTTATCCCTAAAAGCTTCCGTACACTAATTTTGATAGAAATCGAACAAACTTAGGTGTTTTCCGCACTCCAATCCTCTCGTAGGTGGGAGGGTTGCCTAATAATGACATATTATTATATTTTCACCGAAACTATAAACGCATTCCAAATTTAAAAACAATCGGATGTGTATTAGTTAGTTTAAATTGGTTAGCAAAATATCGTCCATCTTGAATCCGCCATATTGGATTTTCGAAATCTGATTAGATATTTCCATCCCCAAGTGCCCCAACACACCGAATTTCAACGAAATCGGGCGTAATTCAACTGTACCCCCCTCCACCCCCTTCGATTAAGGGTATCTGTCAATTTCAGAGCACTAAGTTCTTGTGTTGTCACCGCAACTATGCATGCCAAATTTGAAGCAGATCGGATGTCGGGAAGTTGGTCAAAATTAAGTTACAATATTCCACCTGAACAAACATACATTATTTACATAGATACATTGCAAGTTAAATAAAAGCTTGTAAAAAGCAATTAAGGCAATTTTTGGTTCGCTAGTTGGACAGGAAGTTAGATAAGAAAATGAGGAATAAGGGACTATTTTACTATCATTTTTTTTTTTTCTAAGGAAAATATTCACAGTGTTAGAAATGCGAATTAGACGAGCCGGGCGGTTAGAACGTGTGACTTGGCTAAAATGTACAAAATCCTATTTTATTTTCATTTTTTAATTAAAACACTTCAATAAGCAAGCATTAAAAAAATATATTTTGTGCCTTTTTCTTACAATTTAAATTAAGAATACATTTAATTAAATAGGTAACCAGACATGCCGCTCGAGTTTCCCTAAAACAAAATTTACAAGCGTTTTCTCAGAAATTAAGAATCCAAAAAAATACTGGGAATCCGAAAAGTATAAAGTTATTATAATTATCAAATTGTAATTTTATCCACCAATAGCAAAATTCATTTAAAGCTTAACCTGCCATTTTGCTTTTATTTAAATTTAATTTGCAGTCAACATATTGATGAAATAAATAATATAACACTATTTGTTGGCAGCGCATACAATGAAACTGTTCATTTATTCGTCACATTAATTATTTATTACCTTTTCATGGTCGAATTTAATGGCCAGCAAATATGTATTGAATTCATTGCATCTTCGTTTTGATATTAAAACTAAAATAAGATGGAATAATTTCTTTATTAATTATATATAATTAATAATATAATTCACTGCAATATTACTAAATGTCCGCCTTTCGAATTGCAATAAAAATTTTATATTTTTGCAACGAATGTTAACAATAGGAATATTTTGGAACGCTTATTTACTAAATGTCATTCCATTGTGGTAATTAACCACTACCTCTGCCGTAAGTGGAAAAAAAACAAAATTCAAACTTGCATGTGCATCCCACAAGGAACACACAAAGAACCAAAGCGCTTTAGTTCTTTGTGTGTTCCTTGTGGGATGCTCGTCCAAGTTTGAATTTTGTTTTTTTTTTTCACCAAAGATCTTTTGATCTTTTGTTTTTAGTTTCTTTTCGCTTGAAGTAACTGATTTGGAGGTTTTCTAACTTCCTTATTTTTTTGTTTCCATTTCATCGTGGTTGTAGTTATTTCTTCGGTTATTCTCTAATTTTTTTTACAACTGATAGTTTTTAATGTGTTCCAAAAACTTTGGTAAAATCGATACGTGGTAGTGGTTGTTAAACACTACCACAGCGGCTGTCGAAGTTGTCACAATTTTAAGCATTCCAAAATTTCCCTAATAATTTTAAATTGCTTCGTATTGTCTAGAAAATAATCTTAAAGTGGTCGTCCCAGATCCGCAAGCCGGTTTTATAGGGGTGCGAATCCCTACGTGTCGCTGCCATACAGGCACTATTGGTAAAACATATTTTGCGATAGAAGTTATGAATAAGCTTTAATTTTGGCGTCAGTTTCTTTCTATACCGCGTGGAAAAAGAGGCGAAAGATAAGCCGGAATGTGTTTACCTCATTTGAATCCGGCTGGTTTTGATCAAAGATGTTGGAGAATTTCGAATATGCTTCAAGATGCTCGAAATGTCCAAAACCGATCGCAGCCATTTTGATACTGGGCACGGAAAAGATATTGTTTTTGTTTAATTTTGTGCAGTTTTATAAATTAGAACGTCAATGCATAGCAAATTGTCGATAATTTTTTCCGAGGTATAAAGTATCCTAAGTTGCTATGCACGCGCGATATTCTGTGGACTATTTCCCGAAGAAATTATTATATGATTTGTTATCTTGCTTTATATTTTTAAACTTTAAAACTTGCGTTTAAATGAGCTGTTTTATTCACTCACCATAAACAATACTCTACCTGACAGTAATAGGAAAAAAAAAATAATTTGCTCTAGTGCCGAATCAATTTTATTGGTCAATATTTTCTGACGGAAATAGTCAAAATTACTGTCCAAAAATAATGGGCAAGAACAAGCTATCTTAAAGGCTCTGGCGCCATCCATACTAAAATTCACGAACTAACAGCCTGCCCATGTCATGCTTTGCCTAGACAGCTGGTTTCAATAACATTGAATGAATCCTTCAACACATAATAAAATGTAAACAGAGATTTTTAACATTGTTGGGTAAAGAGAAATAAGTTGTGAAGTTTAAAACTAAGCAAACGCAAAAAAATAATCATGTAATAAGTCAAAAAGTAAGTTTGCTTTATTGAAAAAAAAAGAGTTTTGAAAATTTTATTCTATAGCCTGTCTCACAATTTGGATACTTATTGATTCAATGCTCATTCTTAAATCTCCAACATCTTTGGTTTTCATCAATTTGACTCGATTGGGGGACGGCACTCGATCTGTTTTTTCTTGTCCTTCTGCACGGTGCAGGAAAAGACGAAATTACTGATATACTTATAAACTTAATACACACGTCCTGGAAGTGGCAGTTGTGTACGTGGTCATGTAGGTCATGAAAATAATGATATACGGCCGTTTTGCGCAAGTGCGTTAGATTGATGTTATTCCTGATGCCATTTTGATTTGTTTTGATTTTGATTCCGAAAGTGGTGTGTTTTTTCGGTTTTTAATTTTAATCATAATGCACATATTATACTGTACTGTGATTTTACTTTATATTTTATGTTTATGGAAGGCGTTTATACAAAATAAAAATATTTATACGGAGAAAAACTAACACCTGTAAAATTTTTGTTATCATCCAGAAAAAAAAAGCCTTGGTACTTCCACATCTTTTCGATCATTAAAATGTGATTAGAAGCGCCATAAGATTATATTTTTATTCTGAGCGGCACATATTTTTACGTAATAAAACGAAAACTGCTTGATTTTTAAAAAGTAAACACAACTGTCAACGTGAAACGTGTCATTCATATGCAATCGGCCATCGCAGTGAAGGTCATCGCGCATACGTAAAACGGCTGAAATTTTAAGAATTTTTATGATTTAAATGATTAATCTTACTTACAAAAATTTATAAGCATATGGAATTACTCGTATGCGAATATTTTCCTTTGGTTTTGAAAATTAGACCCTGTTTTATTTAAATTATAGATGCAACCATTAATGTATAGTAAATGGCCTTTTTTTCTTTCTCTTTTAAATATTTTTCTTTTTATGAATGGGTCGGGAATAAGAATCGTTATAATTAACCGTAATTAAATTAAAACCATAAGTTCAATTTATTGTGTAAAACTCTAGTTCTTTTAGAACTTGGTGGAGTTATGCACATAAAGTATAGATATAGAAACAAAAATTAGCGCTAATATGTTTGCAAACCATTTTTTATATTTATTTGCAGCCGAAATTTTAAACTATTATGTTATTTTCTATTTAGTTTTAATGTATAAATAAATATTATTTATCTAAAATCTAATCTAAAATATATATATTCTTGACGTGTTACATATGATATATAAAGCTGTAACCTGACGCTATGGGGAAGATTCAGTCGGTAAGTGGGGAGCAGGAACTGTGAGAAAATTGGAAGATTACTGTGAATAGTAAAACGAATATCTCATATTATTTAAGAAAGTTATGCCTCCAAAAGTATATTGATGTTTTTAAAATAAACTATAGCTATAACCAGTAGCACTCAGAGTTCATTCATTCTTCGGGTAAAAAGACGTTAAACTTAGTTTTTTGGAATTTTTCAAGAATCACGAGAGAGAGAACAATGTTATATCAATCTTTAGAATATAAAGAACCACATTTCTACAGTTTTCCAAGAGAATTTGTGGCATACGAAAAAAAAAGTTACTGGGGGGAGGGGCTTAAGTAACAGCGTAGTCTTAAATCACCATTTTTGGAAAAAAATAATTTTTAAGCGTCGATATTCAATTAAACCAATTTTTTATCCAAACCTTATTTCTTCAAACCCATTTAATAACAAATTCGAAATTTATAAGACCGTTTTTAATCAAATCATTGTTCGTAAAACTCATTCAATATCAAACCCGGAATTCATAAAACCCGTAATTTATCAGAAAATTTTTGCTAAATTAATTGCGCATTCGCCAATACCACATGAACCGGAGGCGTTCACGCAGGTAGCGCAGCGGCGCGGCGTTTTGATGCATTTGTCCCTGTTACGCGCGCATACTTACAGGTTGCGTTCAATAGTTTGTGTATAGATGTCACTTGCATTCACTCATCTTGCATTTATGTGTTATTGGCGAATACGCAATCAATTTAGCAAAAATGTTCTGATAAATTACGGGTTTTACGAATTCTGGGTTTGATCAACACCGTTCTCAACTAAAAAGTCAGTTAACTCATTTTCGTATTAGTATCCTATGGCCAACGATATGTGCCATATTGACACCAAACTGACAGAAAATCCATGTTTTATTTGTCAATTTGGTTATAAAAATGGCAGCCACAATAGGCTAAAGGGCACTGAGGCGATAGGAGTTAACAGGCTTTTTAGTTAAGAACGGTGTTGGTTTGATATTGAATGAGTTTGATGAAATAAGGTTCGGATAAAAAATTGGTTTGACGAATTGCAGTTTCTATAGTGAATCATTCTTACGATGAATTTTCTTATTAAATACGGTCTGATAAATTCCTGGTTTGGTAAACCATACGCCTTCTCTCAGACAGACATCACAAAATTTTCCATTTAGATATTTTTGTCCTTAATTACCAAAGACAACATAATAACTTATGGAGACTAACATAAAGATAAGGAATCGCAGAAACTAAGTTCTTATAGCGCATAACGCATTGCGGCGGAGAGTGAAAGTAATGCTTGTATTAAGTAAACACCTACTTTGCCCCGTCCATCTCTTTCTATATGAATATAAAAGAAAAATAGAACATTTTTCAATGTCGAAATATATTTTACATAATTTTAATATTGTTTTTTTAGATTTTCAAAAGTGATATTATTTTTTGGTTGGTTTGGTTATGTTTTGGTTGGAAATCGCGCGAGTTTATGGGATTAACTTTTACACTACCATTAAAGCTGGAGGGCATGGAAATATTTGAAGATTGCTGAAAATTACAGATTAAAATACAACCAAATAAAAGAGATATAGGCTAAAACATTTATAAAATCTGTAGGACTTTTATACTGGGATTTTTTCCCAATTAATAAAAGAAAATAACATAATAAAATTTTGTTACCTTTAATATGTGATACTATTCCTCGACATAGTTATAACCCCCTCCTCCTATTTTAGATTTTTAAAAAAACTTTTTGTAAGCTAAAGAAAGTTTTTTAGCTACATACATACTACAGTATAAAGTTTGTAAAGATTTGGATAGAGCTAAAACCTTTCGCGAATGCATCGCTTTTGTAAAACTAAAAAGTATGGAAAACCGGGGCCTGTCAAGTTTTTCCATATCTTTTTACTATTGAATAAGTAAGTGTCTATAAAAAATTAACCAAAAGCATACATGTATTTTATTGTATATCTGGCTGTACAAGTAGTTCCTTCCTGTAGCCACCGGCTGCGCCCGTGTCGCCGTCAAACAATTTTCTCCAAGTATAACACAGGATCGGTCACCCTCGCGTAGTAATTAGTTTCTCTAGGTTAATTACTCGTACATGGTTGATGCTTTGTGATGTCACATTATCCAAAAAAAGTTTGACTTGTAATACCACAAGAGCTTACATTATTTCTGAAAATTTTTAAGATATCACGAATGAAATATTCATGAGCGAGAAAATATTTCAGGATTTAATTTGTCTAAAATAAAATAAATTTAAAATTATATGTTTTGACTTTTAATAACGCCTATCATTTTCTCTAACAGGATATCAGGAAAATAGACAGTTTGGATTAAGGTTATTTAGTTGCTATGATAACTAAGTAATCTTAACCTAAAAAGTATTTGAGTTCCGAAGCTGTCAGTGTCAGTTTTTTAGTTAATGTTCTCTAGCGCGCCGTCAGCAAAATAATTCGTTTCGGGTAAGATGATTTCCACTAGTTATAATTACACGAAAATTTAATTTTATGACCCAACATGGTGTATTCTTTAATTTTACATAAACTTTGAGTTACTACAAGTCGTAGGAAAAACTTTTTCGTCGAAGAAAAGAGCTGGGCATCTTAATTATGTAAGTAAAATGTATGAAAATATAAGGTTATAAAAAAATAATACCTAATTGTGTTCAACTGCGTTGTTGCGAAGTATAAACCCATTTGAAAAAAGAAATTGAAACCAGCTTAAGTAAAAAAAATATTCTGAGCTTACGTCAAAAATTTTTGATTTAATTCGCTTTTGGTTAGCTACCCTACCGAAAAAAAAATCCAAAAAAATATTTTTGCTTAAAGACAAACTGTACAGTCGAGGCTTTGTCCGATTTGTAGCAGTGACATCTACCGACCATGGGCGGTAATTGGTTGACATATGGTGAAAAAGTGCACTAATAATCGAGAAAAAATAGCATGTTAATGCATTTCTCAGGTATTTTGTTAATGAAAGCATCCCAGCTAACACATCTGTTACATTAACATAGTATTTACGTAAATCTAAAGTCAAAAAAATTAAATTTACGTAATATTTACATAACATAACTCATGTTTCTTTAATTACATTAACTTCATATGGTCAAATTTAATACGTAATATTTATATAATATTTATGTTATAAATAGTTACATAAAGAGTACGTTATTTACGTGAGGTTAAGTTTACCTTTATGTTACTTGTAAGGAATATAAATATTATATGAAAAAATTTACGCCTATTTTACCTTTCGATTAACTTTCTAGTTACTAGTTAATCGACATCTGCCGTTTCCCAATTTTTTACATGGCATTATGCAGAACATGGAAGTTACTTTTTATCTTGTAGTGACTTCCAGTTTACGTAGAATTTATGTAAAAAAGTAATCATGTGTAACTTTTGCATAATATTTACGTAACGGTGTCGGCTGGAACTTTTTGTAGCGTTCAACTAAATCTTTTTTAATTTTTACAAGCGTTTATTTAACTTGCATTGTATGTAACTATTTTTGTTCGGTTGGAATCTTGCAACTTTATTTTGACCAACTTCCTGACATCCGATCGGCTTCAAATTTGGCTTGCTTATATAGTTGCGGTGACAATACAAGAATATAGTGTGGTGAAGTTGACAGATCCCCCCTACTCGAAGGGGGTGGAGGGGGGTACAGTTGAAGTACGCCCGATTTCGTTGAAATTTGGTGTGTTGTGGCACTTGGGGATGGTGATAACTAATTTTTAATCAGATTTTAAAAGTTTAATATGGCGGATTCAAGATGGACGATTTTTGGTCATCTTTTGCTAAACAATTTTAACTATTTTATACACATCCGATTGCCTTTAAATTTGGCATGCATTTATAATTCGTGTGACAATATAATAATATGTTATTATTAGGCAGCTTTTCCCCCCACGAGGTGAGTGGAGGAGGGAAAACAACTAAGATAAGAAATACGAATCTTTGATCACATTTTGAAAATTTTGTATGGCGGATTCAAGATGGACGATTTTCGGTTATGTTTTGCTAACCAATTTTAACTGACTTATCCACATCCGATTGTGTTCAAATTTGGTATGCGTTATTTTCAGGTACCCACCTCCCTCTGACGAGGGAAGTTGAGGGGGAAAAAGACTTAGTTTGTTCGATTTTAATCAAAATTTGCATGATTTTTTTATGAGATTTGAAAATTTTATTATGGCTGATTCAAAATGAACGATTAAGGTTGAAGGTGCGTGTTCAGATTTGGTATATAGTTTAGAGTTCCGGCGACAATACAATAATATGATATTATTAGGTACATACTTCTCTCTAACGAGGGAAGTGGAGGGGGAAAAAGATTTAGTTTGTTCGATTTCAATCGGGAAGGGGATATGAATTTTTGATCAGATTTGAAAATTTCAATATGGCGAATTCAAAATGGACGATTGAGGGCACAAATCTAAAAATTAAAAAATAAATATTTATTAAAAAAGAACTTTTAAAGAACAAGCTTTTATTAAATGCACTCAAAAGTAGAAAATAATTTTTTATCTCTCTTATATAATAATAAAAGCGATAGGCGCAAATAAAATTTTTTAACTTTACGGTGACAAAGAGAGAACTACAAATGAAGAACTAAATTCATCTTCTATTCGAATGATAAACATAATGCTTTCATCTAAAGAAGCTGAGAACGGGTGAGATTGCCGTTCTTGCCAAGCATTTGAAAATGTCCTTGGGTTTTAGAGTAATACAACTGTTTCTTAAGTGAATCGCCGATGTGTTAAAAGTTTTAATTTGCTCCCATCGCTTTTATTATGGTATAAAAGATATAAAATATTATTCTCTACTTTTGGATGCGTTTAATAAAAGCTTGTTCTTTAAAAGTTTTTTTTTTAATAAATATTTATTCTGTTAATATTGCGTATCCGGCATTCTTTTTATTTCTGTCGTTTTTCGTTACACTTTGTTTGCCAAAGGCAAATATTTTTATGAATTTTTCGCTGATGGTTTATCTGATCAATTATCCTACGATTCCACCAAACTCGCTGATTTTTACCTATTGAGACAGATCAGCGCAGTTAGTCACAATGGTTTTTCGAGGAAGATATCAAGGCTTGGTTTGCACAGTCCAAAGCTTGAGGAAAAACTATATGTGTGTCGCTACCTTTAAGTTATACGTGACAAAAACTATACAAATAATATGGCGGGCGCAAAGTATTTTAAATCTTCGCCGCAAGGTGGTCATAAATCCCAGTTATCGCATGTTATCACGGCCTTGTATAAGTACCCGAGATTTTATGCCAGTTGCTTGGTTTTTCAGGTCTTTACTCGCTTGCGGTTCTGGAAAATTGGGGTGAATTTTAATTTTACGATCCGTTACATAGGTCGCAATAAAATTTTCCATGTCGCACAGATTACAGGGTGGTTCACAACATATATTTCTAAAAACAAATTAAATTTCTCCTAACAGATCATAATGAAAATAGTTTTCTACTAGCGTGCGTAAAAGTGCACTTTTACGCATGCATTTACATGTGGGAAGTTGCATATCCGGCACTCATTTTTTTTTAAATTACTTAAAATAAAATTTAAATAACTATTTTTGGCAAGTTGGAAAAATTTTGTATCTGACGCGCACGAAAAGTGTCTTTTCCGCCCTTGACGGCTTGCCTAAAATACGCTCCGCGTTGTTTGTGCAACTGCCGTCGCGTGCTGAAAAGCATCACATTCCGCACTTGTTAGGTAAATAACTATTAAAATACCTGTTTTAAATTAATTGATCATTAAAGCTTTACGGTGGGATTTACTAAAAAGGTTTAATCTATTTTAGAACGGTCCTAAGTTTAAGTCAAATTTTTGGTTTTAAGTATTTTAAACTAACCTTTCTTGAGTTTTGGACATAGTTTGATTTATAAGAAGAATTTTAATAAATTTGTTTATTGCATAATCATCTTAACACAATCTTTTGTTAAATTTAGAAAGAAATTTTCAATTTAGAAGAAAAGAAAATTAAAAATTTTAAAGCCACGCGGGGTTTAAATAGTAAAAACTCTGTAGAATAAATGAACATTGAGGCTATATGTCACTCTAATTAAAACTTACCCTTGTTAACTAATTTTTCCAATTAATACTTGATGTCACACAGTAGATTAATTTTGTATTTATTTAAAAGGTCTTTTTATTTATGAAATGTATAAAAAAACTTAAATGCAAGTTTTTTCTTACATTTCTGTTACTGTCGAAATGTCAGTTTAAAAATATTAGCGCTGCGTTCAATCACAAACAGCGAGTTCGGATCTGTTACCTCTGCTTGCACCTTGGCTTGCACCAACCTCTACTGATGAAAGCTACAGTTTTAAAATCAGTGCTTTGAGTAAGGAAAGTTTTTTTGACTGAGCTTTTAGATAACCTCAATGTTGTACTTTCAGTTTGTAAATTAATTAATATAGTTGTTTTGGGTTTTTTTGATTGGTATATTTTTCGTGCATAATCAGTGATCTTCACTTATATTTGTTTTGCCTCGTAACGCCCCCATAAATGTACTTTTGTGCTGAAAACGGGTTTAAAATAGGAGGTGTTTTATTGGGTAATGAACAACTTGGGATATTAAATGTAAATTAATCCTTGCAAAAAAAATTTACTTCCGGAAATTATAAACGAACTTATTACCAAATGCCAAAAAGCAATCCTTTCTGGGGGCTATAAATTTAAACTTTATAAGCTCAAACACTAATAATGAAGCTATTATTTGTCAATTTTTTGGCGTATTCACCCTTTGCCATTTTGAAACCTGTCAAAAAAAATTAGTTTTAGGGCATTTTCTTCTAAAATATGGTGTATTATAAGAAAAAGGCAGTTTTTCAGTTTTCAGTGGTATTTTGCAATAACAATACAAAATAATCAAAACTTTGTGTCTTTTCTTTATTTTTTGAAAATTGGTTTTAAGATTTAGTACCCCCCACAGGTATAAATATTTAGACCTGTGGAAGGTACTCTTTTAGATCTTAGTAAATCTTACTGTTAGAGTTTTATTGGTGGTATAACAATAAAGGCTAATTTATGATGTCATTTCTAACGTTTATATAAAATTAGGTGATAGTAGTTATAAAGATAACTGTACTTTACAACCAGTGGTGTAGGCAGAAATCAGCTCTGGAAGGGGGGTTCATCATTTAATAAAATTACCTACGTAAACCATAAACTTATCTACAATTGTCTCTAGCTGCCTTCCGCGAGTTCTGAACTCCGGATCAAAATCGATCACTTAAGGCACTCTGTCTCACATATAGAAAAAGAAAAGGATCAAAAATGCTAACAAGAAATAAAAATGCAAAATGCGGTGATGCACATCTTGGCATGGCTAAGCGAATTTGATTCTGTCGGCTGGTAGGGCGGCGCGTTCGGCAAAACGAATACGAAAAGCCGTCGGTCAGAGCTGCTCGCTATTCGTTTCGCTTAGCGACTTCAAAACGTTATCTACTACGAAAGTAGCGCTCCTGTTGTGTTTCTTATGTCACGCTATATAAAGGGTGTTCATTTTAAAACTTCCCACTTAAGATTCACGTATGTAGAGTCTGATTTTAGAAAAATCCTCAGACACGTCGATTTTTTATTCAAAAAGGACATATTCAGTGGGATTTACTAAAAAGGTTTAGTTTATTTTAGAACGGTCCTAATTTTAAGTGAAATTTTTGGTTTTAAGCATTTTAAACCAATCCTCCTTGAGTTTGGGACGTAGTTTTATTTATAAGAAGAATACTAATAAAATTGTTTATTGAATAATCATCTTAACACAATCTTTTGTTCGATTTAAGAGAAAATTTTCAATTTGGAAGAAAAGAAAATAAAAAAATTTAAACCCACGCGGGGTTTAAATAGTAAACACTCTGTAGTATAAATTACAATTGGGGCTATATATCACTCTAATTAAAACTTACCCTTGTTAATTAATTTTTCAATTTTATACTTGATGTCACACAACGATTTAGATGGGTAATAATAAAATAAGGAGTAGATTAATTTAGTATTTATTTAAAAGGTGTTTTTAATTATGAGATGTATTAAAAAACTTAAATGCAATTTTTTTTTAAATTTCTGTCACTGTCGAAATGTCAGTTTAAAAATATTAGCGCTGCGTTCAATCACAAACAGCGAATTTGGATCTTTTACCTCTGCTTGCACCAACCTCTACTGATGAAAGCTGTAGCTTTAAAATGAGGTGGTCTAAAAAATCACCAACTTTATAACCTTAAACACAAATAATGAAGCTATTATGTGCCAAATTTTTGGCGTATTCGCTATTTGCCATTTTGAAACCTGTCATTTTAGGGCATTGTTCTCTAAAATATGGTGTGTTTTGAGAAAAAAAAGCAGTTTTTCAGTGGTATTTTGCAATAGCAATACAAAATAAACAATAACTTTGTGTCTTTTCTGTATGGGTAAGTGTTTTTTGAAAATTGGTTTTAAAATTTAGTAACCCCCACAGGTGTAAATATTTAGAGCTGTGGGTGATACTATTTTAGATCTTAGTAAATCTCATTGATTTTGTCTATCCTGTTGTTACACGCACCCGCTTCGAGGGGATAACTTGACCCTATAATTTGAATAGGGAAAGTGGGCCGAATTTTGAAAATCCTTTGATTCACTTCGGAGATATCCACTTTTACAGTTGCATGGACCAATGCAAAAATAGTTTTTTTTCAAAATATTTTTTTTTTACTTTTTTAAAAAATCTCGGGACACGTCGACATTGTTTTGTGTTACAGATACAATTCATCATTGTATTTTTTCTTCTATGGCACATTCCTACGGGGAGTGAATCTTACCTTTACAATTAAAGTTTATTTTGAAAGTGAATATCTCAAAAAGGATTTGATAGATTTACAAAATTCTTACACAGTTCTAAAGATATTTAAGAGACCTTCAAAACAAGATACCACTCGACCCACTTTCCCTATTCAAAATTTAGGGATGGTAAAGCTTACCCCTCGAAAGGGGTGCGTGCTACAAAAATTTCAAAATAACCAAAATGTGTCCCTCTGGACCAAAAAATCGACGTGTCCGCGGATTTCTTTAAAATAATACTTTAAATACGTAAATGTTGGATGGGAAGTTTTCAAATGAACACCCTGTATACAACTATGACATTAATTAAGGGGGTATTAAATAAATATTTCATATTTAAGAGTAGAGATTTTTTGTTTTCTGTCGGTGACCTTAGCTCAGGAAATGTCGAAGTAACGTTCGACACGGGTCAAGTAATATCAAAGAAATTAAAATATATTGAAGGCAGATTTTTCAAATCAATAAATTGCTGAGGAACAGTTATTGCACCATTGTAGAGTCGCGTTCTGATTGGTTCTGCATATTTAAAATGTGGCGGTTTCATACAGATGTGGTGTTTATCCGTGAAAAGATAGTTCCGGCGACTTTTCGGCACTTTTTTCACCTAACGGACACTTCTAATGCGCATTTTTATAGGTCTTAAAACAAAACTTAACAATAACAATCGCAAAAAACAGAAAAAACTAACAAAAACCTGACGGATCGGCCGGACCTAAGATGGCAAAACGAGTCTCGATAAATCAATAACCTTTTTGCCCTGGTTGTCAGATTGTAGGGAGTAAACGTCACAATCCTGATTTTAATAATTATTTCGAGAAGACAAAAGAAAAAATTATGTTAACTAAACTTCCTTATGTGTTTTAAGCTAAACTTTTTTGGCACTATGTCTACTTTATTTATTGCAATATTACGTATTTATAGGAAATAAAATAAGGGATAATCATGGAAACTCGGCAACCGCGGTCTAAATTTCTGAAATTTCAGCCTGGACGTGTGATTTGTGGCTCAATCAAACTACAACCCCCTCCCTCACCGAAACTCAATTTGGATATTGTAAAAATTATTTATGTTCTAAATTATTCCCCTTTTAAAAAATGTTGTACTTAGTGAATAACGCAGTAATTCGCACTTAAAAGGGGGGGGGGTGTGGCTTGGCGCTAAGCTGCACCCCTTTTCCCATGCTTAGGAGACAGATTTAATGAATGTTGATATGTCACAATTTTGTACTAATTATGTACTCTTAAAGAAGAGTACTTTTAGTTTACAAAAACCATAAGTTCCTAAGAAATAGATTTGAAGAAAAGCAATTATGCCATAATTTGCTACTAATTATGTACTCATTTTGTCCCTTTTTCTCTCTCTCTGCCTAGGAAGGAGATTTGAAAAAAAGTAATTATGCCATAATTTGCTACTAATTATGTACTAATTTCATACCCTTCTAGAAAATTGCCTACTTTCAAGATAACTTCTTTTCTTTTTTGTTTTTATGTGGTGTGTAGCTAGATATCAGGGCGCACTCCCCTCTGCCTAGGATAGCATTTTGGTATTAATTATGAACTAATTTCGTCCCATTCTAAAAAATTTCCTACTCTCAAGATAACTTCATTTTTTTGTTTCTATGGGGTGTGTAGCTTCATATCAAGGCACTGCCTAGGAAAGAGATTTCAAAAAAGTAATTTACCATAATTTGCTACTAATAAATGTACTAGTTTCGTCAACTTCTAGAAAATTGCCTACTCTCAAGATAACTTATTTTTTTTTTGTTTTTATGGGATATGTGGCTCGATATCAAGGCACACACCCCACAAAATCAAAAAAAAAATCAGGATGCCTTCAAAGTAGGCAATTTTTCAGAAGGGGAATTAGTACATAACTAGTAGCAAATTTTGGCATAATTGCTTTTTTCAAATCCATTATTTACTAGTTTCGTTTCCTTCTAGAAAATTGCCCTCTCTTAAAATAACTTAATTTTTTGTGTTTTTATAGGATACGTAGCTTGATATCAAGGTACACACCCCACAAAATCAAAAAAAAATCAAGATATCTTTTAGTACTACATAACTAGTAGCAAATTATGGCATAATTGCTTTTTTTCAGATCTATTTCTTAAGCAGAGGGGGGTGTACCTTGATATCAAGCTATACACCCCATAACAAACCAAAAAAAATCTTAAGTACCGATGGTTTTTGTAAACTAAAAGTAAAAAGTATCCTTCGCTAAGAGTACATAATTAGTACAAAATTATTGCATATCAACTTTTATTAAATCTGTCTCGCGCCAATCTAAACACCCCCTTTTAAGTGCGAATATCTCTGTTATTCGTTAAGTACAGAATTTTTTTAAAAGGGGACTAAATTAGTATGTACATAATTAGTACATAATTTTTTTGTCTAATGTTGTTTATGCGGTTTCTTGTTTATTTTAATTTCGTTGAGTAATATCCGCATACTTTTTGGAGTCAAAAATAAATGAAAGGCACATTTTGTAAAAACTAAGACACGGCTCGTAGCACTTTTTTGATTGTTTGCCGAATAAGCTAAAATTTCTTTCTAAGGCCACCAATTCAAAATATTCATTCATATTTGACTCCAAAAAGTATGGATATCACATGACTATTTTTTAAACGTCATTTCGACATTACCTGAGCTAAGGTTACCGAAAGAAAAAAAAAAGGATCTCTAGTCTTAAAACTCCACGATAAATTCAACGACAGAAATGTATCTTAAAATCGTCTTCTTGCTTCTAAGATTTCCCACTATTTGCACCGACTTATTTTTATGTTTCCATTTAGAAAAACGTCCAATAAAAAACGAGAGAGAATGTAGTTTTCATCTTTTTCGCACTTGTTTACTAGAGTTTTTTAATATTGAAATAAAAAAGTCGGTGTAAATGGGGATAAAATTTGAATGTATCTTAAAATCGTCTTCTTGCTTCTAAGATTTCCCACCATTTGCACCGACTTATTTTTATGTGTCCATTTAGAAAAACGTTCAATAAAAACCGAGAGAGAATGGAATGGGTAGATTTTTCGTCTTTTTCGCACTTGTTTACTAGAGTTTTTTAATATTGACATAAAAAAGTCGGTGTAAATGAGAATAAAATTTGAATGTATCTTAAAATCGTCTTCTTGCTTCTAAGATTTCCCACCATTTGCACCGACTTATTTTTTTGTGTCCATTTAGAAGAACGTCCAATAAAAAACGAAAGAGAATGGAATGGGTAGAGTTTTCGTCTTTTTCGCACTTGTTTACTAGAGTTTTTTAATATTGACATAAAAAAGTCGATGTAAATGGGGATAAAATTTGAATGTATCTTAAAATCGTCTTCTTGCTTCTAAGATTTCCCATCATTTGCACCGACTTATTTTTATGTGTCCATTTAGAAAAACGTCCAATAAAAACCGAGAGGGAATGGAATGGGTAGAGTTTTCGTCTTTTTCGCACTTGTTTACTAGAGTTTTTTAATATTAACATAAAAAAGTCGGTGTAAATGGGGATAAAATTTGAATGTATCTTAAAATCGTCTTCTTGCTTCTTAGGTTTCCCATCATTTGCACCGACTTATTTTTATGTGTCCATTTAGAAAAACGTTCAATCAAAAACCAGAGAGAATGGAATGGGTAGAGTTTTCATCTTTTTCGCACATGTTTACTACAGATTTTTAATATTGACATAAAAAAACGTCGGTGTAAATGGTGATAAAATTTGAATGTATCTTAAAATCGTCTTCTTGCTTCTAAAATTTCCCACCATTTGCACCGACTTATTTTTATGTATCCATTTAGAAAAACGTTCAATAAAAATCCAGAGAGAATGGAATGGGTAAAGTTTTCGTCTTTTTCGCACTTGTTTACTAGAGTTTTTTAATATTGACATAAAAAAGTCGGTGCAAATGGGGACAAAATTTGAATGTCCTATATCATATATTCTTGTCACGCACCACTTTATTTTAACACATAAAAATCTCGTCTTGGTTATCCGACTACCCTGCGAAAAATCCCGTATAAAATCGTGAAACGTATATATATATACATTTTACAACTTTTTATAGGCTTTTAAAGTTCTATGAGGAATATTTCTTACGTCTTAAAAATCCATAAAATTTTATAAGATTTAATAGTCGAGCTTGGTATATTCGTTATCTTATAAAATTTTATATGAACTTTATGTCACAAATGGTTGTAAGGATTTTCCGTACAATTATTTACAATATGTTAAGATGAAGAAGTTTTTCGATATCCTTTTTAGAGAGATTTAGTTTTAAGAGACTTTATAAGGAAATATCTATAATTTTTTTATTTAATTTTGAATGTTTTTATGGTTTCAAATATTAAAATAAAATAATGAATAGGAATTATTTTAAGTTTTCTATATAAACTGTTTATGTCTAGACTTAACGAACAAACTATATTTGAGTTTTATTTCAGACTTCGACAGCTCTGGTCAATCCCGTTATAAAACTAATTAATGACTTTCGGGCATCATCCACCATTTTGAAATATTGCGATAAATCAATTCTAAGGTTTTTGGATCCGTTGAATTAAAATTTGAAGTTGAAAACATTTTTAGGATTAATTTGAAGGAGTAGGGAAGGGTTATTTGTGAGGAAAAAAGTAAATTTTTATGGAGACCTAACGAACAAACTTTATTCAATTTTTTTTGCAGATTTGGACTGCTCTGCTCAACCCCATCATAAAAATAATCAGTGACATTTGGAAATCATACATCATTCTAAAATATGGAAGATGGCGTCTGCTAGAAAAACTCAAAAGAGAAGTATATACATACGATACATCAATTATGGGGTTCGGGGGCCCGCTTAATCCAAATCTGTGATTAAAAAAAAAAATTCGGGGAGGGGGCGTAATTTTGAGAGATGCGGGGTAATTTATACATACAATACAATGTATTATATTTTTTTACATATTCTGGGTTTGTGTGGTTAAAAAAAAATTGAGGAGTAATTAATTAACAGAGTTTTGACGAATAAATTTTATTCAAGTTTTTTTTAAAGATTTCAATACTGCCCTGCTAATAAAAAGTAGAATAAGCAACATTTTTTGACTTTTGAGAAAAAGAGCTTCAAAGTTTTTATATTGGTTTTTAGCCTATAACTTTTTGTATTCGCTAAGTTTCCATTTAGTGTTTCTCCCATAAATTACCCCCTACCTCTCCAAATTAACCCCCAAACAATAGATTGGTATTCAGCAGACCCGAGGACCAAGGATAATTGGTGTATCGCATGCATAGGCTTCTCTTTTGATTTTTGCCCGCGGCCTCCATCTTGCATTTTTCAAAATGGTGGATGATACCCAAATGTCATAAATTAGTTTTATAACGGGGTTGAGCATAGCTGACGAAATATATAAAAAAAACTTGAATAATGTTCGTTAAATCTCCTCATAAACAGTTTTCCAGTTTTCCTCATAAATACGCCCCCACTACTTCATATTACTCCCAATTGAGCCGATCCAAAAACCTTAGAATTGATGTATCGCATGCATATGCTTCTGTTTTGACTTTTTGCCCAGGGTCGCCATTTTAAATATTTCAAAATGGTGGATGATGCCCAAAAGTCATTAATTAGTTTGATAACAGGGTTGAGCAGAGCTGTCTAAATCTGCAATAAACTTAAACAAAGTTTGTTCGTTAAAAGTCTCGACATAAACAGTTTTACTATTTTTCTCATAAATGCCTCCTTACTCCTTCAAATTACCCCCAATTTTTTTTAACTACAAATTTGGACTCAGCGGGTCTAAAATCCTTAGAATTGTTGCATATTCTTCACTTTTGATTTTTTGCCCACGGCGACCTATTATTTAATTTTTTTAAGCAGTTGTTTAAACTATTACCCGAGTATAACATGGTTTGTTATACTCGGCTATTAGTACAAAATTTCAATCACATTATTGTCAAGATTTGCGAGCGAAGCGATTTAGTGGGCAAAAACAATGAAAACTGACAACATAATGGAGTATATTACAATACAGTATGAAATAAAAATACTTTTTGAAATAGGTACGAAATCTTCGCTACTAACACACTAGGAGAAAGAAATGCAAATATGGCTAAATAAATGTAGTCATCTTGGGTGAAGTCGAACAATTTGTGCAGTTTTTTCTTCAAATGTTGTATTCCTAGATATCTCATCTGTTTGTTTTCTAGGTGGGAGCCCTATTGAGGAAACTTCCTCATATCCTTCATACCAGGTAAACAGGAAGTTTGTGTTGATAGCGTTTATTTTCCAATTCTACCAACGCACGTAGAGGAGAGAGCGGCTTAGGAGCTTATGCCCCCCTCAGGGTCACTAAAAATTAACTCCTAATTAAATGCTAAATTTTCCTCAAAAGTTAACAATAAAATGGTAATCTAAGAATATTCTGTTACTCAAGCACCCCCCCTCCCTCATGAACAATGTCTGTATACGCCACTGATACCTATCATGTTCAAGTTCAAGTTTTTTATTTGTGTACTTGCATAATAGCAGTCATACATTTATATGGATGCAAATGTCAATTTATATAAAATTAAAAATAAAATAAAATAATAAATAATAAATATCTACATGAATACCAGCGGTATTTTCTCTTCTAATATCTAATCTAAGCCTATTGTAGATTAAAATTATAAATGAATAAATTATAATAAAATCAGCTAAATTGCTATACAAATAATAAATAACACAAACTATAAATTAACGTAAAATAACAGGTAAATGGCACCGAACATAAGCACATGAAATTGACAGAGTAAATTAAACAAAAATTATAAATAAATGTAAAATAAAAGTTATGTTGGACTAAACAATAGCACATATTAACATTAACAACAATTAGCTAGTTATTTTGCCTTCTAAGGTTTACAAGAGACTTTAAGAATTTGTTAAAATAAGAAGTAGTAGCAGTAGAATGAGGTGACTCGTTGCCTGGCAAGTAGGCCTTCATGGGCTCTTTTTACCATACCTCGTGCCTTCCCCTATCTTATCACTATCGCCACTTCGGCGACTCTTGCATTCTCCCTTGGCCTACTTGTTCCTTTTACAAACTCCAGTACATCCCTCCATTTAAGAGAATGCAGTTATTCTACCGTTAGCCAACTAAAAAGTCAGTTAACTCCTACCAATTCAGTGCCCTTTAGACTACTGTTGTCGCCATGTTTATAACCAGATTGACGAGTAAAATATGGATTTTCTATCAGTTTGGTATCAATATGACCGCTATAGTAGGCTAAACGATACTAAATCGAGAAAGAGATAACTGGCTTTTTAGTTGAGAAGGTGCTGCTTTAGTGCTGGGTAGAGGCCCTGTATACAATTTTTGACAGTTATTGTTCTACCAGAGGTAAGCCACGGTCTCTGGAATAAACATGGTCTAGTAATTTTTTTGCTTCGCCCACCTGGCCCCTAATTATTGAGCAGGGAACGAAATAGATTTATGTCGAATAATCCCACGTCGAACGCATTTCGTATTCTTGAGCGGTGATCGCTCATCCCATTCTATCAAAAATTGGGTGTTCGCGCTCCCCGACTCCGAAGCCAGGGATCGGTTCTATTTTTCAGGCATGCATGCGCGTAAAATGTGTATATTTCAATCTAAAATTTCAAAGAGGTTTTAAGGAAAAACATCTTTTTTTCAATAGATGGGATCATTCCCCTGGATTGATCCCTCAAGAGAATGGATCAATTCCGTGGAATGATCTCATACTTTGAAAAAAGATGCTTTTCCTTGAAATTTCTTCGAAATTTTATAATGAAAAATATACATTTGACGCGCATGCTTGCCTCAGCTCTGACTTTGCGCGAACACTTAATTTTTGATAAAATGGAATGAGCGATCACTGCTTAAGAATACGAAATGCGTTCGACGTGGGATCATTCTACACAAATCTAGGTCATTCCCTGCTCAAGAATTAGAGTTGATGAGTGAGATTTGGGGTTATATATAATTTTTGCATAATTTTTCTAATAAAAATTGTATTTGTTCATCATTTCTTTTCATCTGGCCCTAACTAAATACCCTGTGATATTACTTACATTATTTTTGTCATAGGTAGCAGCATTTATGCATTTTTCTAGTGACAGGGCTTATCATTAAATAATAAAAAAAAAAACAAAAAACGGTTTTGAAATCATTTGAATTTGTTTTTGTGAAATTGGTGAAAACTTTTCTAATAATATAGCTGACCCTGTAGGATATCAGGAGAATACTGTATGAAATCCAAAAATTTTTTTCAAAGGGTATCAATTTTTGATGTGCAAAAAGTAATAAAGGGGTTAAAATGCAAAAAATCATCTGATCACGATAGGATCAAGGCGGAAACTCGGAAAGAGATAGTCAATGAAATTTCTCCTTTGTTGGTCTATTTGATAAACTTTAGTTTTAGGATTGGGTGCTTTCCAAACATTCTTAAACTGGGACAAATCAAAACTTTGTTTAAGCAGGGCTCAAAAAATGATGTAAATAATTACCGATGAATTTCCCTTTTATCCAACATATTAAAAATTTTTGAAAAAATTATTAAAAAACAAATGGTTAAATTTCTTGACGAACATAATATGATATCAGATAAAGAATTTGAGTTTAGAACAGGTCAATCGACTGAGGATGCTATACTCAACTCACGCTCCAACCTTTGTAATGCAATAGACAACAAAAAACATGCGCTCCGTGTTTTTGTAGACTTAACTAAGGCATTTGACACGGTTAGCCACAAAAGATTAATTCGAAAACTTTAAGTAATTGGATTTAGAAGGAGTGCTTTAAATTTATTAAAGTCTTACTTAAACAATAAAAAACAATTTGTTGAAATAAATGGTGTTAAGAGTGACCTCAGGACCGTTACATGTGGTGTTCCACAAGGGACGGTGCTGGGGCCTCTTCTTTTTATATTATAATGTTAATGATCTCTTGAAGATTGAAAGCGAAAGTAAAATGGCAAATTTTGCTGATGACGGCATAATGTTCGACTTGGAAAGAGCTTAAAGCAAAATCAGAAAATGGCTTAATTAAAATAAGTAAATGGTTTCAACTAAAAAAACCTACTCTAAATGTTAGAAAATGCTTGCAAAAATATAAAGAAAATAATAATAAAATTAATAGGATAGAGTTAGGAGTTATTATAGATAATCATTTGAGGTGGGATGAACATGCTAAATATTTACTTAAAAAATTAAGATATATAGTAACTCGCTTTGAATATCTTAAAAGTACATAGTAGTACGGGGTCAAAAAGTGTACAGGCGGGTATTTTCCTGGTATGGTGTAGTATGCTGGATCGCTTTCGGATGAATACAATTACAAAGAGAAAACCATAGTAACTTTGTTAAGCTTGCAAAAACAGACCTAAAATAACCATAACCTGTATTTTTGCTAGAGACTTCCTTTAAAAAAAACATTTTTATTCGAATATTTTAACAAAAAATGTTAAAAACTGTAATTTTATTACAATTTATGTTGTGTTATAAAATTATTTTCTATATTTATGGAATGGAAAAATTTTGGAATGTTTGACGACTTTTTGAAGCTGTGGGAGTCTTACAATGCAAATAAAATACATTAAGTTAGAATAGGTGTTATTTTTCTGGTTGGAATGATCCATTAAAACACTGCAATCTTGTCTTTATGTACTTATACCTAGTGTTAAATTACAGTTTTCTTTCTTTTCTATATTTTAAAGTTAATAAATTTGTGCCTTCGTAGTAGTACTGTTTTTTTAGATAGGCTGTGAAGGACTCTTGTATAAATAAATAAATCACATTTTTGACACCCATTTTAGTAATGTAAAACAGCTTGGACCGGCGGACGTTTTCATCCCTTTACATGTAAGGCTCTTAGAAGTATTAAAATAAGCCGTGTCTCATGGAAAATGCAATACCACTTTGTAGGAAGAAAGTAAAAGGCCTCGTCTCGCACATATATTAGAATTTTGAAGCAAGCATGCATGGATGCCTTTTGTTCCTGCCGTGTACGTATATAATATATTACAAAAAGGAGCAAATTAAATAATATTTAACCTATATTGAATAGGCAAACAAGTCAAAAAATTCATAGGTTAATAAAATTTATAATTGGCAAAATTATAAACTTATTTATTAAGGGAACAGCAGCTAGGAGACAGGTGGGTAAGTTGACGTAGTTGTTAGGATGAATAATTATAATTGGATAAAATAAAGCAATCGCAATGTTTAAAGCTAAGCTGACCTTATATCTACTTTGGTGCATGATCCCCACTCAATTGGTTTGATAAATCTAGGAAAAATAACTCCCGGAAAAAAATTTACAAAGAAAAACCATGAGAAAAAAACGGAAATAAAAATCCACCGGAAAGGGAAACTCCGGGAAAAACCGCCAAGAAAAAATTAATATAACTAATCCAAACCCAACCCAACTCCAGCCTACCGGACCTAAAATAATATTTTTTTATCCCTTCATCAAAAACATGATTTTAGCAACTGTCTGCAGATAACTAAAGCATGGCTTTTTTTGGTTACCGATGCAAAAAAACCAAACCTTTTTTTTATCACGGGTGCAAAAAAGATTTCTCCGTTTTTTACCCAAAATTAGAGAGAAATAGCAAAAAAAAATAGTTATGTTGAGAAAACCTAATTATTCTTGCCTAAAAATTAAGCCATTTCCGCCAGTTCTCACTAAGTATCTACGAAAAAATCATCTAAAAATATCGTCAAAGTAGCAAACTGTCAAAGATTAAAATGTCGCAACAATGAATGTTACCGAGAAAAAGGCACATCGTCATGGAAACCATTGTTATTTCATTTACCAGCCGCCTTGATTTATAGTGAAATGATGGTGTGTTGCCAAAAGTGCTCTTCGGTCGAGATTTTTAAAAGTATTTTCCTGTTTTTCTTGTATTTTTTGATAAAGGTATTGAAAAAAAATAGTGTTAACAACTCGCGACTAAAATGTACTTACGTTTACTCGCGTTTTTAATTACCTCGCTGCGCTCGTTAATTAAACCAACGCTTGTAAAAAAAATTATAAATATAAATGTGAAAAAGAGTAAATCAACTCAAAAATTAAAGAGGGAAAACTTCGTCCAATTGCTGCATTTCGGCATTTCGGGTAAAGTACCTAACACATAAGCTGCGTTGCCCCTCTGCATGGCTATACTAATCATCTGCATCGAAAACTATTCGGCTCTTGGTTCAAAGCAAGCAGACTGGATTTTGGAAAAACTCTAACTATTAACTAGTTTTTGAAATTTCCCAAATTTTTGCAGTCTCCCCGGACCTCCTTGAAGTCATGTTTATATAAGAGGCGGCTAAGGTATGGGAGCAGGTTGCATATTCCATAGAATTAAGGAATGTTCATCTGCTTGTTTTCCGTCAGCTCTGCAAATACCCGAACTGAACTGAAGCGGAGACGGGTGTTCTTTTCATAATATTATTGAGACAACTGTGACGTGGCCATCTACCAGCGCTTTTGCGACAGGAAACGCCATGAAGCCCGTTAGGTAAAACAGATTCGCCGCAGGAGCAGGTATGGGCTACGCACACAGGTTGTCTAGTACGAAGAGCTATAGCGATTCTAAAAGTGGAATTATCTAGATGAGTACCTATAGGAGCCTGGTTGCCAAACCACGATTTTTGCCCCAAGTGGAAAATGAATGGTACAAGAATTTTTTTTTCTGATTTTGTTAGCCAAGATGCTCTATTTTAATATTCCGATTGATGCCACTCTCCCACCCTTAAGCATTTTGAAAAATCCAAGATGGCGGCAATTTTTAAGTGAAAAAACTACAGAAAAATATATCTGAAGAAAATATTGGCGTGTGGCATATAATTTTAGTCGGCATTGAGTCACCTAAATCCAAATCCGGTAGTGTTTTTATTCTGAGGGGTACCCCAACGGAGGGGGGGGGGTTGATTTTATGAAAAAAAAAATCGACCTACTAACATAGGCATGTAATACATCAATTTTAGGGTTTTTTTAGTCCGCTGAATGCAAAACTGTAGTTAAAAAAAATTGAGGGTAATTTCAAGGAGTGTTGCAGATTTCGACAGCTCTGCTTAACCTCCTTATAAAACTTATTAATGACTTTTGGGCATCACCCACCATTTTCAAATATTCAAGATCGGAAAATTGGTCTTTACAGGTCGACTCAGGAAATTTACAGGACGAGACGCAAGCGAGTCCCGTAAACCTGCGGAGATCTGTAAAGACATTTTCCGGTCGAGTATCGTGCCTACTTTTTTTTTAAACGATCAGAAAAAACATTTTAGTGCCTACCACTTTCGCCAACGCCTAGTCGTGTTACGTAATTTATGAACAGTCCCCTAATAAGAAAATGTTGGCTTTCTGCTTCTTTTTCAAAAACTAAAAAACACAAGTAAACTTTTGTAAACATTAGAAAAATTATAGTATGGTGCCTATTAGCTTCACACAGCTAATTCAGTGATGACTGACTATGGCCAACTTATTAAGCAGAATAGTGATAAAACAACTCATGAAAGGCAGATTTCTAGGTTTGTCCTTTATTTATTTGTAGAGTATAGATTACACAAGCTTGATGACTTTAATGTGGTCGATTTTTCCGAGAAATACGCCACCAAGACATCTTCATTAATCTTCTTAAGGTGCATTTACACAGAGCGAATAAGTTCGTCCAAAAATTTGGGCTGAATCGGAACCTTTTTCAACGAACGTTTGCCCAAATACTCAAACATTTGCAGCGAACATTTGCAGCAAACATTTACCACGAACGTTCGGGCAAATTTTCGCAAGATTTTTTGTGAATATATTTTTGAAAGTGGGAATAGAAAATATTTTTGGTCTCACATCACTGACCTTAATTCCTTCAATTAAATTGGAACACCAAAAATATTTTATTTTATTGTTCGATTAAATAGTAAAAGTCGACGGAAAAATTATTATTTGCTGGGTGGTAGGTTGTAAGGTTGTACCTAATTGTTGCTATTATGCTTTATCACTTTTTTGGTTTTCCTTAATTAAGTGTAAACTCATCAAACCCCACCACAGACCCCATCACCAAACCCCATCACCAAACCCCACCACCAAACCTTACCACCAAAACCCCACAAAATGAAATAAAGTAATGCTCATTATTTTTTATCAAGTTCGTCAAATCAAACCCCACCACCAAACCTCATCACCAAACCCCACTACCAAACCCCATCACCAAACCTTACCACCAAAACCACACAAAATTTTTTATCAAGTGCATCAAATCGTTTTTCCGGCAATTCAAAATTCAAAATTTTATTGACGCTTATAGCATTTAATAATTACTTAAACAGGTTAATCAAGTCACAAATAAAAGAATTAAAAGTCAATTTTACAATAAAAAAACACAAAATATGACACATAACATAACAAAGATGGCTAATAAAGCACGCAATTATACAAAATTGTTTTCACTTTTGTAGTCAATTTCACAAAAGAATCACCAAACAGGTCAACATCACATTTGTTTAACACATCGTTTGTAGACCTACACATTCTACTTAAAGAAGAATTGACACCATAATTAGTTCTATGAAAGTCAACATTTAATAAAACCCTATTTCTAGAATTAAACGGTGAAATACGCGCCAGGAGATCCGGTGTATCTATCATATTGTGAATGATTTTGTAGAGGTTAGAAACTTTTAAAAAAATTCTGTTATTTTCTACATGTGTTAAATTTAAAATTTTCATAATATCATTTTAATTTATTTCTTCATAAGGTATTTTTAATTTGAGTCTCTCTCTCCACCTTATTCCTATATACAGCATAGTATGGTTGCCACACACAACTGGCATATTCCAAAGTTGAACGTACAAGGGCACAATACAGATGTTTAAATGTAAAAATATTTTCAAAGCCCCTAAGAGTTCGAAAAACAAACCCCAATAGCCTCATGGCCCTATTAGTAATATTATCAATGTGGTAAGAAAAAGTTAGTTCAGAGTCGAACTAAACCCGCCAATCCTTCCGAAAGCAAGGAGTTTGAAATATTGAAAAGAGTCTTTGACATCATTAATAAAACAGTTAAATAAGAACGTGGAGAGATGTCCGCCTTGTGGCACTCCAGAAGTAACTTTTGTTTCAGGAGAAATATAGTTTTTAATTTTTGTTGCCTCTTTACTACCTCTTAAACTAGATCCAAACCAGCTAAGTAGGGAACCAAATATTCCAACTGCGACCAGCTTCTTTATCAAAATTTTATGATCAACATTGTCAAAAGCCTTCGAAAAGTCCGTGTACGCAGTGTGCACCTGACACTTACCTTCAAAGGCTTCCAACACAAAAGGCTGGAAACTGTTGACCTTGATTTCATAAAACTATGCTGTTCGCTGATAATTAGGTGCCTGAAATGAGGTGCTATTTTGTCAGCTACTACAGCTTCAAACACCTTTGATACTAAGGACAAATTAAACATTTTATATTACAATTCAGTTCAATGATTTACGGTAAATCATTTTTAAATTTTCTTTTTATTCCAAAGATTTCTTTCAGCAAATTTAGTCCGAACACCAGAAACCTTTTTACCCAACCCAGAACCTTTTGGCCCGAACCTTTTGCGCAAATTTTGAAATAAATAATTCGCGCGAATGTTTGTCGGCATTTCGAAGATCAAAGGAATATTCGCCTATGTAAATGCTACTTTAACGTTTTTTAATTCGTACTAGTTTTTAAACGCATCAAAGTTCCGCTGGGCCTCGATTCTGGGCGTAATAGAACGATCATACCCTAAGAAATGACCACTATTTAAATCCAAAATTCCATATTCTGGGACCGGCCGATCGCACAAAAGTCATTCGAACGACGCATGGTAGTCTATTTTCCGGAAAACGCGGACATAAATATATATATATATGACATAAATATATGGTTGTCAAGATACTAGGCGAATAGTTGGCCAAAGAATAAACTATGCTTTTTACGAGTTTGACATTACGCATCAGTATTCAACATCAAATTTCAAATAGAAGACCCAGAGTATGACAGTATTCAACTGCTAATATCTCGAAAACAGTTGCTTAGAATTTAAAAACAAAATGCAAATATGCAATAATATACTGGGTGTTTCATTTAAAAGTTTCAGTTGGCATTCTTTTTAATATACTTTCTTTTTCTTTTTCTAAACTAACATTTTTATTTTAATTAAAACTTAAGATAAATGTGAAAATTCACCGATCATCCTGTCTGTGTATTAAAACTAAATATTTTGTACGATTAAATTACAATGTGGAAATTTTTTTTTAATGCCCGGGTTTTTACAAAAAACGACCACTGTGCGAGTCCTACTCTAAAAGACGGTCAAGTTTGCTGTAGCATGCGCATTAGCGAGTAAAATATCGATCGGTCGTTCGTCCAATAGCGTGCTCTGAAATAATAATACAAGCGAACGGATTCACTCAAAAATTGTGGTTCGAGGTAGCTCTGCGCGTGCCCATAATAGTTTGGTGATTATTCGATCGTCTCGTCACTGCGTTTAAGCGCGTTTATTGGTTAAATTTACTTTTCTTCTCTCAGGCGAACGATCACTTGCTATGACTTCCAGAATCGGTACCGTAACGGCTCTTTAGATTTTTCAGGTAGCAATCGATGTGACTCTTGAAGCAGCTTCTATTATTTCCTCCGGATTCAACTCATTTTTTAGATCTGAGTCCATTTTTGTAACCAAAAGTTTTGAAAAACATTTAAAAGAGGTTTTTTAGAAGTGTCAAAACTGCAAAAAAAAACAAAAGCTAAAAGCTGTCAACAAGAAGTCATGGCAAATTTGTCCAAAAATGGGCCTTTTTTGGGAGTGGAAATATTTAGGAAGAACATGCCTTGTAATGTAGAACTTTCCGTACGAAAACTGGTACGGAAAGTGGCTATTTTCCGATCGTTTCAAAAAAAATATATAAAAAAGTATGAAATAAAACCATGACTGGTCTAGGAATGCGCGGACGCCCTACAGGATCTAGCAGAGGAAAAAGAGGTTGAACTTTTTTGGGTTCCAGGATACATGGGGATCCCGCCTAACGACATGGCGGACGAGCTTGCAAGAAAAGGGTCAGCTCAAGCATACGTTGGACCGGCACCGTCTCTGGGATTTACCAGAGGTCAGATGAAATCTGCCACCAAGGAATAGACCCTAAATAGAGACTAAATCAGGAGTGGCAACACACAGGGGACGCCAGGCAAGCCAAGTAGCTCATCCAGGGCTTCAGCAAAACAAGAAGGGACTGGTTACTGCGCAGGAAACGAACAGATATAGAACCCCTAATTGGAGTCCTCACTGGACACTGCGCGCTCCAAAAGCACCTGTCAAGGATGAAGGTAGTGCGGGACTCAACTTGCGGAGAGTGCTGGAAAGAGGATGAATCTTCACACCACTATCTTGCAAGATGTCCGGGCTACAGAGGAATCAGAGAGTTAATCGTCGGAGAGGAAGTGTTCGAGCCGGAACACCTTCCGACGCTGAAATGGTCGGATATCCTGACCTTTATCCAAAGGACGGGAAGGCTCGACCGTGGTGGAGTGGGAGCGTGAGGGGAAAGCTCTGGGGGATAGCGAAAAGAGCTCGCGTAGAGCGTAGTCGTCGGGCCGGGAGCCCCCCCCTTATTCTACTACTACTACTATATGAAATAAAACCTACGATACAGGGCTGTGAAATTTCATTCAAATACTCGTCCAGAAATTCCGGACTCGGATGCTTCCTCGCCCTGTTTGTATACATGTAGACCTGTACTATTATAGATCATTTCCCGGCCTTGTAACGATAATTACTATTGAAATAGTTATACGCTACTGATAATGTATAACGAATTAAACGAGCAAAAAATGTAATTTTAAAACAGGGTTTATAAAATGTTTTATTTGATAAATATTTCTTCCGAGAATTTTCATTTAAAAAAAAAGTTTTTTAATCAAGCAAATGGAAGGTATAAATATCTTTTTTGATAAGAAGAGAATTCAATGAAAATGTGTCTTTAAAAGACGGCGTCGTATAAAAATTAGGAAATCGTATAAAAATTTCGCAAAAGTGCCCATTTTTTGTGAACTACGCGTCCGCAATATTAATAAAAATGACAGGTAACGGTAAACTGGAATAGGATTTTGTTTTTCAATTAATTACGACCGGGACTCAGGAAGAGTCAGACACCTTAGATCATACGAACGCCTATGGTTTTTCAAACCAGGAATTTGTCAGACCGTATTTAATAAAAATTTTCATCGTAAGAACGATTCACCATAAAATCTGCAATATGTTAAACCAATTTTTTATTTTTTATTCGAACCTTATTTCTTCAAATCCATTCAATAACAAATTTGACATTTATAAGACCCGTTTTTAATCGAACCATTGTTTATCAAATTCATTCAATATCATACTCATAATTCGTAAAACCCATTTTTGATAAATTCAGTAATTTTTTAAACCAATATTTTTCAAAAGCAAAATTCGTAAAACCCGTTGTTTATCAGAAAATTTTTGCTAAATTGATTTCGCATACGCCAATAACACATGAACCGGAGGCGTATACGAGGGTGGCGTGCCGGCACGGCATTTGTCGTTCGATGTACGCGCGTAGCATCGACAAATGCATCGAAACCCCGCGTCACCTGCGTGTATGCCTCCGGTTCATTTATTATTTGCGAATGCGCAATCAATTTAGCAAAAATTTTCTGATAAACAACGGGTTTTACAAATTCCGGTTTTGAAAAATAATGGTTTGAGAAATTTCGGGTTTTATTAAAAATGGGTTTTACAAATTATAAGTTTGATATTGAGTGAGTTTAATGAACAGTGGTTCGATTAAAAACGGGTGTTATAAATTTCGAATTTCTTATTGAATGGGTTTGAAGAACTAAACTTCGGATAAAAAATTTATTTAACGAATTGCAGTTTCTATAGTGAATGATTTTATGATTAAACTTTCTTTTATTTAACGGGTAAGTGTAGTCGGAGCTCGCCTGACTTACAGTAGTTTAGGTTTGATTCTCAGTCAGATTAAAAAAAAATCTAATGATTGGTAATTTGTTTGGTTGTTTTTTGCAATCTGCAATTTGTTAAGCCAATTTTTTATTCGAACCTTATTTCTTCAAAACTATTCAATAACAAATTTGACATTTATAAGACCGGTTTTTAATTGAACCATTGTTTATCAAACTCATTCAATATCAAACTCATAATTTGTAAAACCCATTTTTAAGAAATTCAGGAATTTGTCAAACCATTATTTATCAAAAGCAGATATCGTAAAACACGTTTTTTAGAAAAATTTTGCTAAATTGCTAAAAAATTGCTAAATAACACATGAACCGGAGGCATTTACGAGAGTGGCGCGCCGGCGCGGCGTTTCGATGCATTTGTCGTTCTATGTGCGCACACTTGGCTAATAGATGTCAGTCTATTGTTCTTAACTGCAATGCAGATGACCTCTATACACAAACTACTGAACGTTATCTGTACAAATATGCGCGCGTAGCTTCAACAAATGCATCGAAACCCCGCGCCACCTGCGTGTACGCCTCGTAGCGTAGTCGGAGCTTGCTTGACTTACAGTAGTTTAGGTTTGATTCCCAGTCAGAGATTTAAACAAAATCTAATGATTGGTAATTTGTTTGGTTGTTTTTTGAGGGTATTAATTTTTCCAATTTGTCAAGATCGTTGCAAAGTTGTAGTATACAAATCATTAATCGTCGTAGCGCAATCGGAGTGCTTCTGACGTGTATCTTGAAAGCCATGCGATCTGACCTTTCTCTCGTGCGATGGGGTATATTGCATCCCACGGTCGAAAAGCAGTTTAAGATTGTCTCCTAAACTGCTTTTCACGTTTCAAGGAAAAACTTCTTTATTGCGTGAGCGTCACTAGTTTTGACGCTGTTCCCCAGCTTCGGACCATGTGATCGGGAACTTATGATCTGCATAAAATCCGTAAGATCAGTTTATCGCTCAAGAATATAACGTTTTCGTTTTAAGTGATCCATCGCCATAGAACTATGCCGCTCCCTGTCTAAGAATACACGTTCACAGATAAACAAAGCTGCTAATTTGTCATTTATTAGTGCACAGTTTTGTAACTGGCTTATCTTGCAATACTATGATATTGATCCGAAGCTGGCTAGAGTCACAGTGCAAAAAAAAAAGACATAAACCAATAAACCTATTGCAAGTTTGCCTTTTATTAAATTTAAATATAGTTATGTATTTTGACAAAAAGTAATTTTTTTTTGCTACCAAAAATTAAACTTAAATAAAATTGGAAGGTCAAACGAACTTACCTAAGTGAAGTTCGATCTTATATTATATGCAGGCCTCGTCGAAGTAAATAAGATAGATATGTATGTATATGCTCTACCTACAAACCAAACCACACTTTAAAGTCTCAAAACTGTCTTCCGCGTGCACCGCGCGTCGCTTTCTCCTGCTGGTACTTGTAGTTAGGCTGTTACTGAATCAAACTTTGATTTTCGACCTGACAGGTTGAGCTTTTGCATGTCCTAACGTTGTACGATGACGCGGTTCTTCTTGTTGGATTCAGTACACCTGATACCATAGGAACACATTTTTGGTTCACCCTCCCCCGGCACACATGCGCGCAGGGGACGGAAAATAGACCAAAACGGGCGATTTCTCGTAAGCGCCACCATTGAGTCTCCACACTTCCTGTATATATGTGCGTATGCAGGGTGTGCGAGGGTGGGTGTATCTGTTGAAAATAAGTGCAACCTGTTTACAATTTACCAGTTTCCGAGACAATATTTTTGACTACTACCACAAGAGGGAATCTCAATGTATTTCCCAGATGGACATTGTGTTCAAAGAATAGTCTTAAAAAATGGCAAGAGATAGAAGAGGTGTTAGTGTAAGAATGCGTGTTGCTCACGACACAAATCTACCCAAAAAGTGGCAAGACTTTCTGAGCTACACTGAAAACAAGAAATAATTTTTCAAGTTTCTCGCTGAGGACATTCCGACGTCTGGAGAGGTGGCCTGGTACTCTACAAAAGGAACGACCTGAAAGGACTAATACCATGTAATTATGAGGAGATCGAAACTCGAATCTACATGCACGTCGCAGACGCTGCGCGTGAGGGCCGTGCAAAGATTCATTCTAGCGGTTTCTGCTTTTGTGCAGCTAAACATAGCTGTAGATTTGCCATACGACCAGCTTTGTGCACAAATATTAATATTTAAACATTTTCTTTGCCAGGTCCTGAGAAAAGTGTTGCATTGTCGTGTTTCCATGCATTAACCGTCTGTGACACAGTTGATGCCATGTACATAAAATTCGTAAAAAAATTGCGTGGAAATGCCTTACACTAATTACACTAATTTCCTGCAATAGCTGTAAGACGGAAACCTCGAAAGTGGAGAAATATGTCATCGTGAGACATTCATCGATTAAAATTAATCCTCAATTATTTAAAAAAAAAAGAATTTATTTCAGTGGCGAGACGTACTCGTCAGTCAATGACGTCGCCGAAAGCTGCTGCCGTCCAGGAAAAAGCACGAATCCCTACCTCCTATTGCTGATGCTCTGGACCCGCGAACACGACGTGTATCTTACATGGCTCCAGTTTGGGGACAATTAGTTCTGTCTATGCAAGTAATCAGTCTCTTGCTGACTGCGGATGGAAGGCGCAAGGGCTAGGCACAACAATAGACCACACTGTCCCCAAACACACAGTCGAAAATATAGCTATTGTTGGTTGTAAATGCAAAATTCTTGTCTGGAGAATTGCAAGTGCAGCAAAGACGGCGTGGATTGCTTTATTGGCTTGTGCAAGTGCATTTGCGTTGCACTCGCTTAAAAACTGTTTAGTATCCTGTGAAGTAAGAAATATTCAATACGGGGGAAACTAATTTTTGTTATTCGCCCGGCTAATACCTAAGACGTACTCAATCGCGTTCACACACGCGCATTCTCATACGTGCGTCCACACACGCACATCATTTCACACAGGCATGCGAAGATACACAGAAGAGTGCAGACTCAAGAGTGACGCTTACGAGAAATCATCCTTTCTTGCCTGTTTTCCACCCCCCAGTGCGCATGTGTGCCAAAGGGTGGTGAACCAATATTGTGCCCGTATGGTATCTGCAGGTAGACCAAAATAGAAAATATTTCGGGGTTTGTAGGCAACGCTATGGGCAACACCCTTCCCCCGCACTCTGACATTGTTGCCATCGTGGCAACACTTCTTAAAAGTTTCCTTAAAACATGTACATTAAGTGTACAAAAGCTCAACGCGTCAGGTTGAAAATCATGGTTTACCCTGAAATCGTTCACTATTGTGGGTATTCCAACTCAATCCTTTAAAGCCCTATTGTTACATTGGAGGATTATCGGAACGGGAGGGTGCTTATTTACTTCGACGAGGCCTGCATATAATTAAGATCTAACTTCACTTAGGTAAGTTCGTTTGTTCTTCTAATTATATTTGGCCTCGTCTCGTAAATAAGATGGATATGTAGTTGTTTAAAGAATAAACTTGCAACAATAAATATGCTCATAAATAAAGTATGAAGACTTTTTATTAGGGTTTAAATTTGTTATAATTAGAGTCATTTCAAAACGTAGTTAAGTCAAGTGTCACCAAAAATTTAATATAATAGTACAAGCGTTCGCAGTAGAAATTATGATGGATAGGTAACCCCGCCATTTTTGATAAGATGTGCATTTTCTCTTCAAAATTGTGGATAAGGACTCGACACACCAATCCAAAGGAGCAGTTTTTGAGGTCACATGATGACTAGGGTAACCCCCACCATTTTCGCATATATGATGTAGTAGTATCACCAGACCAAAAATCACTTGATGTGCCGGACAACATTCATCGATAAGGGTTCGGCACACCAGTTGATTTTTGGTCTGGGGGTACTACTACATCAAATATGTGTTAAGGGTGGGGGTTACCCTACCTTCTCTAAAATTGTCCACCTTTGGATTGCTGTGCTGAGCCGTTATCCACAATTTTCAGGTACAGGTTTGTCGATTTCGTATTCAGGACGAGAAAATGCAAATATTATCAAAAAAAAATTTTTAGTTTTTTTAAAGTCTTGTTTGAAAAAAGAAAGACATAACGTTGACTGAAATTTATTGATGCCTGATGTTTTTATTCTCTTAGGAATATTAATAATTATAATAATTATTCCAACAAGAATTTGTTCAATATTTTCGATTTCAATACTAGCTTAAGTCTGAACTCGTTGTGCTGTTGCTAAAGCTAAAAGGACAGCCACTTTTTGTGTTAAAACTTTCAAATTTAAGTTTGAATTTGACAAAATTTTTACACAATTCAATATCACAACGGGGTCCCAAGTTGTGCTGTAGTTTTGTAAGTTAGGCCTTAATTATACGCTTCTTTAGAAGATCTTTTTAGTGTATAAGCATTATTTATTTGTGGGAAAATTTGAGAGTAAAGGAACACACGCTCTAAAAACATTTTTTTTTCACTTGGAAAAATTCTCACCATAATTTTAGTATGTATTGTACTGTTTTATTATTGAATTACTAATGGATTCCATACAATCTATTAAATCATTTGAAACCTTCCCGAGAACCTTCCCTAACTGTAGTGCTTGTAGGACAAGACTCTTACCACCAGTGAAAGATTTTTCGAAAAAAGGTGGAAAGGCGTAGAAATGAGTTGGAACACCCTCAAGTACCGGCAGGAGAAGGCGACGCGCTATGCAAGCAGATGGTAGTTTTGAGACTTTAAAGTGTAGTTTGGTTCGTAGATAGAGCTACTACATACCCATCTTATTTACAGGACGAGGCCAAATATAATAAAAGTTTTTCACCTATCTATATTGTTTTGTTATATTTTGTTTAGTATTTAAAAATTTTATCGTAAAAAGTGTGTTAAAATACTACGCGACCCTTAAAATTTCAAAAAATGCTTTTGTTACGAAACTCTCGAATTGTAAAAAATTCCTTTAAAGCAAAGGCTAAATTTTTTTTTCAGACCCTTCAAGGCGCAATTACACATACGAGCTTTCTTTTGATGTTGCAATGCCGACAAATATTTACGCGAGCCTCATGAGCAAAATGTTCAAAGAAAACTTCGAGACAAAGCTCGTACAAAAAAGCTTTGTTAAAAAATTTGTTAAAAATTCAAAACATATATTTTTATCGGAATTCATTAAACTTAACTGAAAGTTTAAAAACAAGGTATTTTTAATCAAGTGCTTTCCGACCGAAAAACGATTTGATGCCAAAATTCACACTTTAATTCATAAGAAACTTCGATTAATCTGATTTTTATAGGGGATATACCAATATATTTGTAACTTTATTGGGGTTGTCAAGAAAAAAACGAAATAGAATAAAGAAAATAAAAATTAATGGCACTTAATTATTGTCTGCAAAATGTAAGGGTTAGGAGAACAGTAAAAAATCTTCGAAATTTATCGTTATAGTTTTGTCGGAGATATATGACATAATATATTTTCTGGGATTTTAAAATATTTTCATGTAACTATAAACTAAGCACTTTACTACGATAGCAGAATATTAAATATTAATGAAACTTTCTCTGTTACTAATATAAATAATCGAAACATTGCCTATATAGCGCAGTTAATGAAAGGCCAAAATATATAAAATAATTTTTTTAATAACAAAAACAGACCTTAAAAAACTAACAACAATAATATATACAAAAATATAACACAGACGCAAAAGTTGAAACCTACAATAGTTAATAATACAATGCTACCCTACTTATTAAATAAAAAACACAGAATAAGTAGAAAAAAGACAAAGGAAAAAGATTTATAAATAAGAATGGCAGAATTTTTTAACAAATGTGATGTGACGTTAATTTTAAATTAAGTAAATGGTATTTCTTGAAGGCAGTCAAAAATTATTTAACGAAAAATGGTTTGTGACCTACGATATTGCAATAAGTAAGTCAAAGACATAAAAACATTGATTTTATCATCAGCAGAACCAATACCAATAATGCTTATTATTTTTTAGACCTTTTCATAACTGAATTAAGAGTAATGCTTCCTGATTTAATTTTTATGGTGTTCCCCATGTCCTTTTGAATAAATGTGCTTATAAACTGGAACATGAACTGGATAAGGTTTCTTGATGTATTCAACGTGGTGCTTTTCTACCTCAATTTTTACTTCTTTTGGTACGTATACTGGAACCAGTTTTTCCACGGTGATTGGTACTTTTTTTTCGATTTCTTGTGGTACCAGTTTATAGATAGGTACAGCTATTGGGTAGGGTACTTTGACATGTACTGCGTAGGGTTTGGGTACTCCCACCTATATAAACAAATGGGATATATTATTTTTTCTGTTTTAATTAAAGATAAAAACTATGAAAATAAATTTTGGTGGAAATTTCTTTTTAATAACAAGCACAACAAGAAAAACGATGGGCGCAAATTAAATTTTAAACTTTAATCGTTATTATCACATCACAAGTTTTGTACCGAGCTTGGAACTTACTAAATTTATAAAGCACCCAAATTTTATTAAGCCCATCGCTTTTATTATGGTACCAAGAAGCTAAAAAAATATTTTGGTGCCTTTTATAAAAGCTTGTTATTAAAAAACATTTTTAACTTAAAATTTATTTTGAAATTTTTAGTTATCCATGCATTTCGAATAATGTATCGTTGCATGAGTACCAAATTTAAATTAGATTATTTGGCATTTTAAACGAAATCGGAAGTACTTTACTGGAAACTATATAATTTTTAAAATCTAAACGAAACCCAATCGGACTAAGTTATATTTCCCCCTTCCATTCGAAAAGAGGGGAGCTGTTAACTTCATAATTTTTAACATCTTACCACAAATTCGTAATCTTCGAGACCAACAACCTCCTAACACCGCACACCAATTTGGAACGTATTTGGATACCCCCCCTCCGAAGATAGAGGAGCTGTCAACATCATACCTTTTAAAATATGAATAAAAATTCGTATTGCTCGACCCAAGAAACCCCTTTATACCAATTTCAAAAGAAATCGAAAATGCTTAGATGGTTCGAGTCCATTAATTCCTCATTAAAGAGAAGGGGAACAAAATACATAAAATAATGTTACTTTCTTAACCACCTCACCCTTAAAATCTCAAAACTGAATAATCGTAGTAGCTTTGGTTGAAGAATTGAAATTTTTTAAAAACATATTTCCCTCACTTTAGTGCCACCAACTTAGTCTTTGCCTCCAACAGTTTAAAATATTTACTGAAATATAAAACTGAAAACTGCTAATTCGTAGCTGATCATCATTCAAAAGTTATGAATTTTGCGCCTCTTACCCCCCCGGAACTTTAAACATATATCAAATATGAAGTTGATTGGATATGTAAAAGTTGGTAAAAATTAACGCGCAAGATTTTTTCCAAACATGCATAAAAACAAATACGTTTGAAGTTAAATAAAAGCTTGTAACAAAATAGTAGTTTTCGCAACTATTAGCTAAAATAGTGCTTTTTTTACAAGCGTTGGTTTAAATAACGAGCACAGCGAGGTATTTAAAAACGCGAGTAAAAAAAGCACAGTTTAGCTGCGAGTTGTCAACATTATTTTTTTTAATACCTTTATCAGAAAATCCAAGAAAAATAGGAAAATACTTTTAAAAACCTCAAACAAAGAGCACTTCTCGCAACATACCATCTTTACACTATAAAGCAAGGCGGATGGTAAATAAAATAACAATGGTTTCCATAGCGATGTGCCTTTTCACTCGGTGACGTTTATTGTTGCGAAATTTTAATCTTTGATAGTTTGATATTTTGACGATGTTTTTAAATGATTTTTTCTTAAATACTTGGTGAAAACTGGCGGAAATAGTTTAATTTTAAGGAAAGAATAATTATATTTTTTCAATATTACTATTTTCCGCTACTTCTCTTTAATTTTGGGTAAAAAACGGACAGAAATCTTTTTTTGCATCGTGATAAAAAAAAATAGTTTTTTAGATACCAAGGGAGGAAAATGCAGTATTACCTCCCACGGATGTTTTGATGCCCGATGCGTAGCGGAGGGCATTAAAATCCAAGGGATGAAATGCATTTTACTCTAGAGGCATGTATAATTTAAAAAATTAGAACAATATTTTTTATTCTGTTAAAAAACGTTTATTTGCCGAACTGTCAAAACAACCCCCGTATTTTATCCACTGACACCTGCCAAAATGGTTATCTGAAGCTGTCTAAATCAAATGTTATTTAAAAGTAATCTACCACCTGAACCTGAATTTGTTCAAAGAAACTCGGCTGCGGTAGAGCGAGGAAAAAAAATAAATCAAAAATATCTTTAATATGTTCAGATGCGGTACGGGGAGGAAAACTTTTCCTCTCTGTTAGCCGGGAGGAAAATTTTTTTCCTGTCTCCGGCAAAGCGCCATTTTTTTCTCTATTTTTCGAGTCAAAAATGCTATTTTCGAAGGAGGTAGTAGAAAAAAGTTTTTTTGCATCGGTAATCAAAAAAGCCGTGCTTTAGTTATCTGCAGACAGTTACTAAAATCATGTTTTTGATGAAGGTATGGAAAATAGTAGTTTTAATAACTATTGGCTAAAATAGTGCTTTTTATAAGCATTGGTTTAAATAACTTCTCGCAACACACCATCTTTACACTATAAATCAAGGCAGCTGGTAAATGAAATAACAATCGTTTCCATAGCGATGTGCCTTTTTAATCGGTGACGTTCATTGTTGCGATATTTTAATCTTTGAAAGTTCGATATTTTGACGATGTTTTTAAATAATTTTTTTTGTAAATACTTGATAAAAACTGGCAAAAATGGCTTAATTTTTAGGCAAGAATAATTAGATTTTTTTTTGGGTAAAAAACGGATAGAAACCTTTTCTTGTACCAGTGACCAAAAAAAAAGTTTTTTGCATCAGTAACCATAAAAGCCATACTTTAGTTATCTACAGACAGTTACTAAAATCATGTTTTTGATGAAGGTATCAAAAAAAATATTTTTACATCCCATTTTTGGTTTTTATAAGAAATCGTTGAAGGCGTGCACATAACTTATTTTAAAATTTATAAAACGTCTTTAAAAATATTTTGAATTTGTAAATTTAGTGACAACAAAATAACAATTTGCTTATTTTAGTGCTTAAAAAAAAATTTAGACAAGTTTGAAAATTATTTAAAGTACGTAGTAAATATGGTGAAATTATTCTTAGTTCCGTAAATACGTGCATTTTAAATTATTACATATTTGGTTTTAACTAGTTATTATTCATTCAGGTTTATTAATTATCTTGAATTTATTAATTCACTTTCTGAACTAACTAATACATATTTAATTGTTTTCTTAGCTACATGGAAATCCCTCGTAAAAAAAACCGCATATAATCTCATGAAAGTTGATAAGTTTTCTTCTACGAGTCAGGCACGTACAAACTGACAGAAAAATTCTGTACTTTATGAGATTAGTTTTTGTTTTTACAAGTTTTTTTCATATACCGCAACGTAAAAAATATAAAACCTGGTAAAACAGTATAAAATCACGTCAATTTTTTCCAAGAGATATGACATGGAATCTTTGGCCGTTATACTTTACCTTAATATGTTGTGGCTCTGGAACACCAACCGGGTGCGGTACGGGATAATGGATATGTTTTGTAATAGGTACCGCATAAGGCTCTTCTTTTACAACATGGTGGGTGGGAATTTGATGATGTTCCTCATGAACCTGGGGTTCGTGACTTGCATCGAGACCCTGTCCTTCGTAGTGACTTTCTAGAGGTTGCCAGCCTCCGTGTCCTCCCTCGCCACCACCGCTTTCTCCTCCATAACCGCCACCGTTGCCACCATGCTGCAATTGAAGGTCATGTCCGCCACCATATTCTAAAAAAGAAAAAGTGTTTTTTTTGGAAGTAAGCACTCAGTCTTTTTCTAATTTTTGGAGAAAAATTAAATGTGCTGTTTTAACAGAATGTCGGTCTTGAAATAATGCAACGGGAAGTATAGAAACTATCAAGAATTTTTTTACTGCAGACTTTCGACATAAAGGTAACGATTCCTCCGACACAACAGAAAATCTCACCCGTAACAATTCCGGAAAGTGGAGAATTTTACTTTTTGCCTTATTTAAAATAAAAACACAGCGGACCATTTCATGAAAAATACATTTTTTTTTTTAATTTTAAAGTGAGACATTTCTGAAAATATTTGTACTTTTTTGTAGTACATTGTTTATATCACATAATTAAACTAACATATTTTGACTTCTTGATCTAGTAACCAGGAAAATAGTAACAACAAAGTAAATCTTGCTTCCACAGAATCAAATTTCAAAAAATCGGTTTGGTTTAAAAGGTGGCTATGGATAAAAAGCTGAGCAATGCTGTCAACGCTGTCAGTTTAGTTTGCTCGTCTATTTTGGTGACACAATTATTGTGCTTTTATTCTTCCCAAGTGAGTATATTTTGTAATAAAATGTGTTATTGTGGTATATATATATATATCTAAATATTAAGTACCGTTGATAAACATAATATATAATAAATTAAAATATGGCAATAGTTGAAGCGAAAAAGTTTTCACAATACATTAAAAACATAAGTTTTGTAATAACGCATTTTAATGTTTTAACCATTTCTTTTTTGAAGCTTCTAGTTTGGTTTTTTTTAAATTTAATTTTGTCCCGTTAGTAAACAAAAATAATTAAAAAACAACAAAACGAATCTCGTGTCCGCAAATAAAAATGAAAGTAACACTCGTGGCATATCGGACATTTGCGGACACGAGATTCATTTTGTTGATTTTTAAATATTTTAGCTTTTTTGTTCTGCGCAACAAGCCTCCTCTGGAGCGATTGCTTGCTGATGCCTCAAAATTAGGGCCACGTAGTATGAAGCTCCAATTGGGGCCGGTGCTGCTGCGAACGTTACCTCTTATTTAGAGTCATGTTACAGTGACCTTATACTTTTACAGGTTTCTACTTTATAACCTGCTGAAAGGTACGGGATTCTGTATTTACGGTGTTCTGCACTTTTCAATTTTGATGTTTTTGTTTCTAGGTTTATTCGACAGGTGGCGCACACAGTTACTACGTCCCCACGGATTACAAACTTTTTGTTTTAAATTCGAGAGGTGTGCATGGTCACTGCGTAGCTTCAACTGCCAGGTACAATCCTATGTCTCCCTGATGATTCCTAATAAGGATAAAACAGGTCTGTAGGTGTCTGGATTCTCCATTAGACATTCGAGGCATGGTCGTAATGAAGTGAGAAACAAAAACGCCACGCCGATATGCCACGAGTGTTACTTTCAACAAAAATAATATTTTAGGTTGGGTAAAAATAGCCTAAAAAATTACGAAAGTGCCAATTTAAAACAAATTTATTTGAAAAATTGATCGCGATTCTTCAAAAACCGTCAGAAAATCTCGCCCTCGCTGTCACTGTTCAGAAAAGTCACACAAAGTCTGTCTTTCTTTTTAGATGGGGCAACACCGTACTCAACTAAAAACTCAGTTAGCTTCTACCGCCTCAGTGCCCTTTAGCCTACTGTGGCTGCCATTAGCCAAGTAAAATATGGATTTTCTGTCAGTTTGGTGTCAATATGGCACCGATCATAGGCTAAAGGATACTAAAACGAAAATGAGTTAACTGGCTTTTTACTTGAGTATGCTGTTGGATGGTGAGAATTTTCGAGACTTTTTGACGTTTATTTGTACGCGTAGTAACAATTTAGCTCCGCAGTAAACTAGTCCTGCAGAATATCTTTAAAAATATTAAATTTACAAAATATTATTAAAAAAATTACACAGTTTCTTTTACAATGTTAGGATAAATATTAGGGACGCAGTGTTTTTATTATAAATGAGGCGATAAGTAAAAATCGCCACTTTCCAGAATTGTGACGGGTGAGAGTTTCTGTCATTTTTGAAGAATTGCGACCATTGTGCCAAATATCATAAAAAATACAGGGAAAATTTGAAGAAAATGAAAGAAAGAGGGGATATAGAGATAGAAAGACGAGAACAGACTGTACAAAACAAAGAAAACATGCTGCCCCATAAAACGCCTCAAAGTCTTGGAAGAGCTATAAGATCGGCAAATAAATCACTTCCCTTCAGTAAGTAAAAAAAGGAAAGTGGCTGTTTTAACAAAGATACAAGAAAAGATTGAACCAAGTTTTAAAATTAAAAATATTCCTCTCTCTCTTCAAACTTGTTTACCGTCACTTTTTCGAGTCCCGTAGGCACTATTGACGTAATCGGACGAGTCATCAACTACTTTTACACCCCAGAGCAGGTCTTTTGTCCTTCAGTAGTCTACCGACATAGCAAGTGTGTAACTAGGTCCGCCTTTATGTGATATCTGATCCGTCCTGGTTACGTGCGTGAATGGAGAAGTAGGGCCTAAGACTTTTTTTCCCTGGGTTCCCTCCCAAACCCTGCTCACCAGACCGGTCTGGTTCAAGTTCCCATTATTTCAGATCCGTTAATAAACACCACCCCTTAATTAAAAGAAACAAAGAATCTGAAAAATCATTTTTTGAGTATTTTTTTTTTTTGAGTATTTTTTTTTTAAATTACAATACATCCTGTTTGAAAAAAATGTTCCGTTAGTAAATATAAAATAATAACAAGAACCTATAAAACTAAAAACTAAAGGTGAGTAATTGTCGGCCATTTCAAGCGGTCGGACGAGACAAAAAAGTAACCCATTACTGGAAAAAACAGCTGTGACTTCTTTATGATTCAAATTATGACTTTATTTTCTAATAAATAATTTTCTAAAACCATAGGTTATGCAATAAAATAGTTTTAAACGATAAGTTGTAATCAGAGCTTATAGGGTGAAACTTTAAACTTTGGGTTGGACGGGACAAGAAAATCCAAAACTTAATTTTAGTAAATTCGTACTTTTATGGCTTTTCCAAACTAAAGAAAAGGCATTGGAATTAAAGGAGAAAGCATTTTGTTAACATTTATGTTAAAATTTATTGTGAACCATGAACCAGTAAAGCTTTTCTTTTGGGTTGGATGGGACAAAAAATACAATAAATGAAAAAATATTATTTGCGTCCAAAACTGTTTGTATATTTCGGCTTTTTTATATACCAAGAACAAGTGTTATAGTGGTTTTATGATTTGGAGTTATTTCAAGATTTGTAACAAAAACCAGTAGATTGCTACGTTTTACACTTTTTTTCCCTGGGTTCCCTCCCAAACCCTGCTCACCAGATCGGTCTGATTCAAGTTCCCATTATTTCAGATCCGTTAATCAACACCACCCCTTAATTAAAAGAAACAAAGAATCTGAAAAAATTACATTTTTTAAGTATTTTTTTAAAAAAATTACAATACATCCTGTTTGAAAAAAATGTCCCGTTAGAAATGTCCCGTTAGTAAATATAAAATAATACCAAGAACCTATAAAACTAAAAACTAAAGGTGAGTAATTGTCGGCCATTTCAAGCGGTCGGACGAGACAAAAAAGTAACCCATTACTGGAAAAACCAGCTGTGACTTCTTTATGATTAAAATTATGACTTTATTCTCTAATAAATAATTTTCTAAAACCAAAGGTTATGCAATAAAATAGTTTTAAACGATAAGTTGTAATCAGAGCTTATAGGGTGAACCTTTAAACTTTGGGTTGGACGGGACAAGAAAAACCAAAACTTAATTTTAGTAAATTCGTACTTTTATGGCTTTCCCAAACTAAAGAAAAAGCATTGGAATTAACATTTATATTAAAATGTATTGTGAAACATGAACCAGTAAAGCTTTTCTTTTGTGTAGACGGGACAAAAAATACAATAATTGAAAAAATATTATTTGCTTTAGGTCCAAAACTGTTTGTATATTTCGGCTTTTTTATATAACAAGAACAAGTGTTATAGTGGTTTTATGAGTTATTTCAAAATTTTTAACAAAAACCAGTAGATTGCTAAAGCGTTTTTCTTTTTTTTTAAATAAAATTACATTTGCTTGAAATGGCTCAATATGCTTAAATCTTTTGGTTAGAACTTTTACCATCTTATTTTTTTACATTTTGTATAGGGTATTTAAATTCACCGATTTACTTCTTTGAATTTAAAAAAAAAATGTCTGAAGTTTTTCTTTTTGTAGTAAACATATTTTTTTGCAATTTTCGCGAAACTAATAAAGATTTAACTAATATTTTTTCGGAAAATTATTACTTAAACTCAATGCTAAAAAATATTATTAAATTATTATTATTTTAACGATATAAGGTATACATATTTTGAAAAACGTTCTATGTTTATTTCTGTTTATCCCGTTAGTAATCATGGAATCGCCCCAGCGTCTTTAATATTTATTCTAACGTTGTAAGAATACTGCGTCATTTTTTTTTGATAACATTTTGTTAATTTAATATTTTAAAGAAATTCTGCAGGACTAGTTTTGGGGCGGAGCTAAATTGCTACTACGAGTACCAATAAACATTTAAAAGTGACGAAAATTCTTACCATAATAAAAAGAATGACAGAATTTCTGACTTTTCTGACCACACATTAAAATGATGGATTTCACACGGTTTGCGTCCTTAGGAAAATTTAGATTTCACCCGTGTGCAGAAATTATTCCGCACATGTGTAAAAAAGTGTATGGTGACGTTAACTGTCACCATTCTTATCCCCACATGTGTTGCAATGTACTTTTTCACACATGTGCGGATAAGCAGTTCCATTGGATTTGTGCTAAATTAAAGACCAATTTTTACAAAAATTAGAGAAATTCATCAGTGTTCCTAAGAAAATAGCGTATACAACTCGATAGAAAGTAACTTTCTTACATTGGCGTGTTGCTTCACTCGGCTAACGCCTCGTTCACGAACGAGAGCGGCGAGCGATTTAGAAATCCAGGTAAAAAAGAGTTGTTAACACTATTTTTTTAATAACTTTATCAAAAAATTGATAAAAACTAAAACGCAAAAGCATTTGATTCGCCACCGGCTACTCCCTTTTTAAATTTGGCATCGGTAACCAAAAAAGTCGTGTTTTTGTTATATGCGGGCAGTAACTAAAATCTTGTTTTTGACGAATGTATAAAAAAAAACATATTTTTCAGGTAAGGCCCTGTCTATTTCTTTAACAACACTGTTACATTACCAAAAAAAAATGTTCGAGATTTTAAATTTTAAAGGCGGCGAAAAATATGATGAAAATTATTTTCAGTTGGTTTAATGAAATAAATTGGGTAAATTATAGGCTCAATTTTGTAATCAGAGATTTAAAAAAAAACTTTGCAAATTGTACCAACCTCCACCTCCATAATCGCCGCCACCTTCGTAACCTCCCACATCGCCTCCGCCGAGGTCGTGTCCTCCTAAATCATTGCCACCATGGTCCTCCAGAAGGCCGCCATGGGCGCTGTGGAGAGCGAGGACAAGAGCAACGGTTGAGCACTGCAATTAAATATTAATAATATAATAGTAGTGGCTAAAATAGTCCTTTTTCTATAAGTGAAAAAAAGAGCACAGTTTAGCCGCGAGTTGTTAAGACTATTTTTTTTAAATACCTTTAACAAAAAATCCAAGAAAAACAGGAAAATACTTTTAATTATCTAGAACAAAGAGTACTTCTCGCAACACACCATCTTTATACTATAAATCAAGGCGGCTGGTAAATGATATAACAAAGGTTTCCTATAGTAATGTGACTTTTTACTCGGTGACGTTTATTGTTGTGACATTTTAATCTTTGACAGTTTGATATTTTGACGATGTTTTTAAATTATTTTTTCGTAAATACCTGGTGAAAACTGGCGGAAATGGCTTAATTTTTAGGCAAAAATAATTAGATTTTTCCATTATTACTATTCTCCGCTATTTCTCTTCAATTGTGGGTAAAAAACGGAGAGAAATCTTTTTTGCACCCGTGAAGTTTTTTTGCATCGGTAACCAAAAAAGCTAGGTTTTAGTTATCTGCAGACAGTTACTAAATTAATGTGTTTGATGAAGTTATAAAAAGAACCTTTTATGTTCTACTAAAAATTTACAATAAGATTATTAGGTAAAAATTTATTGACATGTCAGTTTATGTAACAGAAAAATGAACCAATATCACCCTATGATGAGGGTGAATCCCGTATTATATTTTCTAGTGATAATTTACTCTCTGTAAAAAAGATCATGTTTGTTTTTGTCCAAAAATACAAAAAGAGCAGCATTGTTAAAAACTTTTGAAGAGCTTACTTTAAATTGGGTAATATAAAATTTTGCAGGTTGTGTTAGTTAGCATGGTTACTAAGTTTTCTGAATATAATTTTGGATTTTAGGTTTTAAAAGAGAAGAATAAGAATAAGCTTATGTATTAAATGTCAGTTTGACATTTGTTATTACTTGGTAATTACTAAAGTAAAGACAGATGGCGCATAGCTACTCGACTGCGAGAGCAGTAAAATATCGAAATATAATCTGGTTTTGGATTTTTTACTTTACTTTTTAGATTAAGTCACATTTTTCCCTTACCTATTTAAGGAAACTGACATTTCAAAATTGTTTATTTTCTGTAAAATCAAAAATATAGTTTACGAATGATTTCTTAACGAGAACAAATACAACAATTCTCATGTATATTAGCATCACGTCTTATGGAGAAACGCACTATGTGTGCATCACAGGTAATTTTTTATCCCGATAAACTTTTCTTAGGCAGGGCTAAGTGTGTATAAATCGCTGGAATGCTTCACAGTTGGTCTAGAGAGGGATTTTAAGAAAAAAAATATATAATCTTTAAACACTTTTGTTTTTGATCCATCGCCAACTACTATTTACCGTAAAAAGTAAAATCCCCTATGTAGCCCTTTTCTGGGGGGCGATTTTTGGAAAATAGCAACCCTCTATTTTAGCTTCATATTTGAATTCTCGCTGAAATTCTCTTTCCAATGGTACCCCATATCATAAGATTTACTTTACTAATTTTCGAGATATTGACATTCAAAATGTCAAAAATTCAATTTTCAAAGGCCCATATCTTAGAAACTAAACAAAATATCTCTATTTTGTTTATTATCGATTTTAGAGGTTTTTTACAAGAAAATAAAAAATGATGATAGTTTGACAATCTGACCTTCTACTTCATATGTTTTGAATAATATCGTCAAAATCACTGAAAAATCAATAAACTGTAAATAGGAATGTGCAAGCGTCAAGTTATTGTCATTTTTTATTTGCTCTTAGAAAACCCTCAAAATTGGTAATACACACAATAGAGATATTTTGTTTAATTTCTAAGATTGAATGTTGACATTTTGAAAGCCAATATCTCGAAAATTAGTAAAGCAAACCTTATGATATGGGGTACCATTGGAAAGAGAATTTTAGCTATAATTCAAATATGAAGTCAAAATAGGGAGTTGCTATTTAAGGTTTTTAGAATATTTTCCAAAAATAGCCCCTCAGAAAAGGGCTACATAGGGGATTTTAATTTTTACGGTAAATAGTAGTTGGCGATGTATCAAAAACAAAAATCTATATTTTAAAGATTATATATTTTTTTTCTTAAAACCACTCTCTAGACTAACTCTGGCTTTCATTTAGATGTATATAGTATGCATATCGAGGCAGTTTTTAAACATAAAAAATACGTTATAGATTAAAGAGATCACAAACCACTTTCACTACATCTGTTTAAAATGTCTTTAAACTTGAAAAGAACTTATAAACGGCAACTTTTACATTTTCATGGGTAAATTAGCGCTACTGATAACTAACTGAATCGACATGATACGAAAATGTTTAATCACTGTTTTTGCAGGCTCATAGATTGATCAATAATATTAGTTGTTTTGATTTATAATTGTGTATAGAAACTCGTTAAGAGGAAAAGGCTAGAGGGCTAAGATCATATTATTTTAAGAAACTAAGCCAAAAAAAATTGGCTAAGTTAAAAATTGAATCATACAAACAACGTCGCCAGTAATTAATGTAAAACTGTCTTTACTTGAATTAGATAGTTCATCAATAAGATCACACTTTAAAATTTTAACAGTTGGTAAAAGTATGCAAGGTTTCAATACCAAAACCGGTGGAAAAACCACGTTATTCACAGAGAAATTGATACAAAAAAATGCATGACAAGGGGCGGTGCTGGGTCGAAATAATAGTTTTCTCAACTAGTGGCTAAAATAGTGCTTTTCTTACAAGCGTTTTCTTAAATAACGAGCGCAGCGAGGTATTTAAAAACGCGAATTAAAAAAAGGACAGTTTAGCCGCGAGTTGTTAACTCTATTTTTTTAAATACTTTTATCAAAAAATCCAAGAAAAACAGGAAAATACTTTTAAAAATCTCGAACGAAGAGCATTTATTGCAACAGACTATCTCTACACTATAAATCAAGGCGGCTGCTGGTAAACTAAATAACAAGGGTTTCCATTGCGATGTGCCCTTTTACTCGGTGACGTTCATGGTTTCGAGATTTTAATCTTTGACAGTTTGATATTTTCACGATGTTTTTAAATCATTTTTTCGTAAATATTTGATGAAAACTAGACGAAATGGCTTAATTTTTAAGCAAGAATAATTATATTTTTTCAATTTTACTATTTTCCCCTATTTCTCTTTAATTTTGGGTAAAAAACGGATGGAAATATTTTTTTACACCCGTGACAAAAAAAAAGTTTCGGTAACCAAAAAAGCCATGCTTTAGTTATCTGCACACAGTTACTAAAATCATGTTTTTGATGAATGTATAAAAAAAATGTATATAAAAAATGTATTATCTACAAAACAAGCACAGGCAACAAAAATCTAAATTATTTGTTAAAATATATCAAAAAATTAATTTCTAGTATTTTGCAGATTTTCTATGGTAATTTTACCGCATTTTTTAGATAAGGTTTAGTCGTGTATTGTTTCGGACCCAATTTCTACGTAAATTTGATCCCCAGATATCCCCATGGATAGAAATCATTGGGAGTCAGAGCGGGAGACTTCACTGGCCAAAGAATCGTTTCGAAGCATCCAATTAAAAAAGGAAAATAAATGATTAAAATAAACAATTTTGTATTATAATCGTAAACACAAATATTAATCAAAACTACTTTAACAAAAACAAGGTTTGTAGGCATATTTGATTTAGCCCCAAGTTTTTTTTAGACCTTAACCTATTGGTTATTAAACTAAAAAAATAAGCATTACTTAGCGAACATCAACATCAAATCTGTCAAATGTTTAATGACGAGGTTGCCTCTTGGGCAGCCTTGGAGAAAAAAAAAGGAAAAAAGTACCGACGTAAGACCAAGCAATAACAGTTGCATAAATGTATGGTAATATAAAATAAAATTAGATTTAGTTTAATTTTCAACAATGTTTTTTTTAAATTTCACTCTTTTGAGTTCTAAATCCTTTCAAAATATGAAAATCAATCAATATCAAGTCCAGATTAAAAGTTGAGTCATATTAAATATCGACTGGCGCCGACACAATGCTGCGATCTGTGTTAGTGTCTTAAAAACCAGTGATGACGCTATTCTTCGAATCACGCTAATACCCCACTCTCCCCTACTTTGTTTTAAAGTCCAATCACCTAAATATCTCTATAATTTAACTTTCCACGTTTCTTTTTGTCTTCAGTTATGATGGCTAAAATATCACTTTTATTAATTACTTAGTTTTGTTCTCTATAACATCTTGTTTTACTGTCGACTTCGCTGGATTTATACAGGAAATAACACAAAATAAGAAATAATGAAGGTCAGTCAAGCCACCCCCCCCCCCCGAAAAATATTCGAGTTTTGATATGCTTATAATTTCGAACCAGTTTCGGACTAATTTTGAACCACTTTTGAAAATTTTAAACCACACTCCTTCCTGTTTTTTTTATATTCAAAATTTCGAAAGAAGAATTTTGAAACATACACCAGTAACCCTGTATTTTCTTTTAAATATGGTGGGGGTGCAGGTTGACGTCAATCCACACCCCCTCAAAAAAATTTCGAACTTTGATATGCTTATAATTTTGAACCAAAAGTCCAACAAAGATGGAAATAGTTTTTCTTACGTGATTTCTAGTCGTTTTTAGTATATCTGCTATGCCTTCCAAACTAATTGGATTTCAATTGGCTAAACCCCCCATTTTGCATAAATATAAAAAATCACAGAAACTAGGGTGGTTAAATTTTAAAGTTGTACTAAATTCGTTAGAAATTAGTTCAAAATTATAAGCATACCAAAGTTCGAAATTTTTTTGAGTAAGGTATGGCTTTACGTCAACCTGCACCCTCCACCGTATTAAAAAAAAAACAGGGTTCCTAGCGGATTTTTCGAAATTCTTTTTGGTAATATTAGGATTCGAATTTTTTTTGTAGCGACGAATAATCTTCATAGACACCGGTCTCTGGTGGTCTACCTAATGTGCCCCATTCATCCTCTCTTGAGGACGCCTACGGACTAAAACCCTCCGCTGTAGATTTGGTCGAAATAGCGGAACCATCCTCAGGAATGTAACGTCATTATTTCGCCGTTGACGGTTTTGATATCTTAGGTGCGTTCGTCTTCGTGTTTAATTTTTAGGATCGTTCTGATCATATCCTGTCCCTGGTTCCATTTGTCTACGTGTTGTGTGTCATATTCTCTATCTGTAGATCGTGTCTTGTTGTTTGGCGGTTCTCAAATCGAGGAGAGTAAACTAACGTATGTTCTGCGTCATCTATTTTTTGATAGTACCGACATATGTCGTCCGTTTTTCCTATTTGCTTCATGTGTGTCCTAAAAGATCCATGTTCCGTTAGAGCTTGTGTCATATAGTAATCCATTTTTTTGTGTTTGCAGTCTATCCATTGTCCTTTTCCGATATTTCGGTCCCATATTGCTTGCCAGTATTCCAGTGTTTTCTCTTTTGCAACTTCTTCGTTTCCTTCACTGTGTCTATTTTTATCTTCATATACAATTTCTTCCACAATTAGATCTATGGCCGGGATTCCTGTTATAACCTGAATAGCTTCCGTTGATATCGTTCGGTAGCCGCAGGCTACTCTTTTTTTGTACTTCTTTGTGCGCAGTAGTGGACTCCATATCACTGCACCATATCTAACGATTAAATGGATTACACTGTATAGTAACTTCTTCTTGCTAGTACTGGGCCCGTTTATGTTGGGCATTTGTAGTGCAGCGAGTCTTTTAGTTACCTTTTTAGTTATTTCTTCTATATGCTCCCGAATTTCTGGTTTTCACCGATGTGGATTCCAAGATATCGTACGCTCTTTTGCGGTTTTATGAGGTTTCCATTTAGTAGAAACTCAATGTTTTTCCGGTCTCTTTTTCCGCTTAGTATAACGGCTCCGGTTTTATCTGGTGCTAATTCTAGGTGGTTGTTTGTCATTCATTCATTCGTGAATTAGTCTGGTTGCCTTGTTGGCTCTTTGCATAAGATGTATCGCTGTGTGAGCCCTGACTATCAGTAGGAGCTCGAAATTAGTTCTTAATTTTAGGATAGTTGCCTTTTATTTGTATCTACGCTTTAAAATACGAGGGTGTAGCTTGACGTACGGTTGCACTCCTCATTTTGAATATCAAAAAATAGGAAGGAGTGTGGTTCAAAATTAGTTCGAAATTATAAGCATATCAAAATTCGAATATCTTGGGGGGGGGGTGGCTTGACTGACCTAATAAGCATCGACTTAATAATAATATCACTTCCATCGATGGGCTCTTTTGATGTTTTACTTTCTTTTCATTCAATTTAAACTATCATTTGGGAATTGTGGGATTTTAAATCCATCTCCGTAAAGAAATAAAAATTCTCGGAAAATACTTTTCTTCGGGTTACCATAAAATAACCTAAAAAATCTGGTACCAAACCGAGCATTTCATATTGTATTTGGAGGAAAAAGACGCGAGTCCACAAAGAGAAAACAACAACAATTTTATTTGCAATGCACTAATCAAGCACCGATGGAATTTTCTTACAGCACCAAGTCAGTTTTAGTTTTACCCCAGTGCATCAAATAGAAAACCCTATTAAAGGAAACCAACACTCGAACAGAACAAACAACATTAAAAAAACTAGTTTTCTTCTCAACACATTTCAGTACATATCTACTTGGAAAGTAAACGTTTCTTTTTTATCAAAATACAAAAAAGGAGGTACACGTTGTAATAATACTCACGCATAATCAACTGCCCGTAAAAGCGAACACGGTTCTTTTGTTAACTATAGCATACAGAGAGAGTATAGAAGGAAAAGGTAAAAGCATTAACAAGATGCAATGAACTAATTAATATCTTTATCGGGATTGGCGTATGCGGAAATAGTAGAACTAAATAGTGCTTTTTTTACAAGCCTTGGTTTAAATAACGTGCGCAGCGAGGTATTTAAAAACGCCATTAAAAAAAAAGCGCAGTTTAGCCGCGAGTTGTTACGACTATTTTTTTAATACCTTTATCAAAAAATCTTGACCGAAGAGCACTTCTCGCAACATACCATCTTCATACTATAAATCAAGGAGGCTGGTAAATGAAATAACAATGACATTCACTGTTACGACATTTTGATATTTTGACGATGTTTTTAAATGATTTTTTCGTAATTACAACTGGCGGAAATGGCTTAATTTTGAGGCAAGAATAATTAGCTTTTTTACTATTTTCCTTTATTTCTCTTCAATTTTGGCATTTGTAAACAAAAAATCCATGCTTTAGTTATCCGCAGACAGTTACTAAAATCATGTTTTTGATGAAGGTATAAAAGAAATATGTTTTGGGGCAGTCCTAACCTAGACCTGCTGAAAATTCTAAATTAAACCCATGAAACAATGTATACGTTTTTTATTGGCTTTTATAAGTTGGGCTAGGCTTTTAAAATTTTAACAAAATACAAGCCAGGTTTACAGACATTATAAAAAGGTGGGTTAGAATATTAGCCAAATAAAAACGAAAAAGATATTTTGTCTTGGAGAAATAATCAGTGCCACTTAACACATTAACACATTTTTATTTATTTTTGGATTTTTGGTATTTAGTAAGAAATCTATTTATATTGAAGAAGTAGTCCATTGGTGGAACGAAATATATTTATATTTTCAGTCATCTTGATATTTGTTTTGTCAGTTATGGCTGAAAATCAGAGGTTTTGACATTTTTGTGAAGCTCTTTACCGTATTTTGTTTAGTGTAAATTTTCTAATGATTACATGACAATTCCTATTTCAATTAAATAATATTTAGGCATAACGAAAAATCAGAATTTTTTTGTACTAGCGTAGGTGATTCGTGCTTATGTGCCAAAAAATTTGGCAAAGTGGAGTAGAGAACTTCTGTCGAGTTTCGACCTCTCTGTGAACCTCCGACAACCAAGAATAGTACTCACTGCATAAGCAGGCGTATAGTGTCATCTGTACATATGCAAGTTTCGTCTATATACAAGCAAAAGCGAAACAACCGAGGTGCCGCACATTTAAATAACTAATGAGTAGTGGTTGCGTGCAGTTTTTGCAAGTGCAAAGTTTTTTGTACTAGTGCAAAATGAACATCCTGATCTTCGACTTCTCACACAGAGGTGGTACATCAACTAAGTGTACCACCTCGTCGTCCTAGGTTCTACTCTCTGTGTTAAAAGTCGAATATCAGGATGTTGATTTTTGACTAGTAGAAAAACTCTTGTTTTTTCGTTAGTTTTAAAATGCACGCAACTACTACCCATTCGTTTTAAAGTGTGCAGTACGACATCTCGGTTGTTGTTTATTCAGCAAGCTGATGACTCCCTTACAAGGACGAAACGGTGTCTTCGTAGGTTCCAACCTTTGTGTGAAAAGTCGAAGATCAGGATGTTCATTTTGCACTAGTACAAAAAACTTCTGTTTTTCCGTTAGATTTAAGACACACGTAACGACTACCCATCCGTTATTTAGGTATAGGTTAATAAAGTAGTGTAAATAGTAAAGTAAATAGATGAAATTAAAATATGAACTAAGGTATAAATTGTTACCTAAACATCGAATTTTTTATTTTACGAAAAATGTGGCGCGCCACTGTAACTAAATTTCAAGTCAGTTGGCTTAGTATTCTGCTCAATACCCCTTGTATTGATTAAGTTTTAAAAACAATTTTTGGTTTTCGTTTTGTGGGCAAATATCTTTTTAAGTATTATATGTATTTTAGTGCATGGGGACAATAATATTCTAACCTAGCTCTTTATAATGGCTTTACATGGATGTACATCATATTAAAATTAAAAAAGAATTTTAACTTGATCAGTGGAACAAGAAAGAGAAAGGTCGCTCAAGATTTAAACAAAAAAAAGAGAAAAATTAATTTTCGCTCGGTACTCTTGAACCTTAAGAGTGCAAGAAAATAAGTTCATTAACTTATCCAACAGACGAGAATAGCGAACGAAATGAAATGTGGTAAGTCTACTTTAAAAAGGTCAAAATTCCATGAACCTGCAGAAGTAATAGGAAGACATGACTCGAAGGATAAAAACAGTACATTTTACGGTTAATATCGTTATATGTGACGAAGATGTTGAATTGATATTGATTTCCTAAAGAGAAACTTTTTTTATTATAGAGAAAAAAAATCAGTGGACAAGTACATTCTAAAACAAACCACCGAAATTATATGCATACCTTAATAATGGAGAAGCTTGATCGCGTGCCACACGAACGCCATATCAAAAAATAGAAAAAACTTAACCCGTTGTTTGTTTTAAGTAAACGACGAACAAATTGCTGTTTTCCTGCTGAAATCTCTTTAGAGAATTAGAGAGGGAAAGGGATATAAGAAACGTTAAAAATAAATGTGTTTAAAAAATCTTTGTGCATACCTTCATCAAAAACAAGATTTTACTTACTATTCGCATAACTATTATCATAACAAAACCATGGATTTTTTGGTTCCAAAAATTGTGCAGAGGTGCAATTTGTTTCTGCACAAAATTTTTTAAAAAACAAATTCAACTAACTGACTTATAAAATACTTAAGTTACTTTAATCTACTTAAAAGCATTTGGGTTGCGATTGTCTTGGCATCGTGGATGACTTATCAAGAAAATTCCGCTTTGCCTTTAAAACTTTCTAGGTAAATCACCATAAGCTTTTTATTCTTGTAGCTAATTATTGTTTGTTCTTTGTTTCTGTTACAGTTACTGATAATGGCCCTATTAGCCAAAACTAGTATAACTACATTAAATTCCTTTCAAATTTAAGTTAAGTATATGCTGAGTTTCTTTCCTGTAGAATAATACTATATTTTATTATAGATTTTAAACTGATTTTTTTGAAGTAGTTTTTTTGCCGCTCAGATAATAACCTTGTTTTTTCTCAATGAAAATAAATTTATAATTTTTCCAAATATTTGTCGATCCCTTTATAACCATTTTGCGCATATAATAAATTAACGTTTATTTGTGGAGATGTTTCCAGTAGAAATAAAACTGGTGCATAAAATATTTCTTGAATTTTTTTTGGGAATTTTGTCTGAAGCCAATTTTTTAAGAAAAGCATAAGTGCGTAGCATCTAAAAAAATACCGATTTTCTAGGGCGAGGGTTTTTTCTTTGGTGGTGCGCACGAATGCTTTTCCTAAAAAAAATTGAGTAAAGACTAAATTAAAAAAAAATGCATTAGAGAATAATTTATGCACATCTTGGTAGAAAATTTCCCGAGTTTATGAAGTCCAAGAAAGTTTTATTAAATCGAATGTAACAAGTATTTCATATAATAAAAATGAAGTTATTTCCTGGAAATTGTATCTAAAAATATCCCCGGGATAATTCTAGATGTAATTTCCAAAATTGGTGCAATTTCCACTTTTTTCAGGAAATTTTGTCTGAAGCCAATTTCTTCAGAAAATTATGAGCCCGATATCGCAGGGAGAGGGTTTTTTTTTCTTTGGTCTACGCACGAGTGCTTTTCTTATAAAAATATTTTTTGCTCGTGTTATGTTTTGGTAGAAAATTTCAAAAATTTCCCGAGTTTACATTTTTTTATTTTAATTCTTTCATCCGCCCAACCCAACCTTATATCTCTAGTTTTTCATATACTGGAGAACAAAAAAAATGCAATACCAGAAAGGACAAATATTTTTAAAATAATTTATTTATGTATTAATACATTAGGATTCTCTTAGTAATTGATTACATTTCCAAGAAGATTCCTCCATGATAATCATTAAAAAATTAATAATGAGTGGCTTCTCCATGGTTATTTATGCACTCGTTTGTTCTATTGGGCATTGACAAAATAGTGGTCTATATCATATTAAGGAACACTCAACCAAATCCTCCTTACGGCATGCCAGAGTTCATCTAAGTTCCTAGGGGGACGTGGTAATCGACTAAGATTGCGCCCTATCATATCCCATAAGTATCCGATAGGCGACAAGTCGGGTGATCTTGCTGGCCATTCCAAAGTCTCTATGCCAAGTTCATGTAAGAAATCCATTGTTTCACGAGCAATAGGCGGTCTGGCATTATCTTGTTGAAAGATCGCATCGCATTTGGGATAGTTTGTAGGCAGGGATGTAAAACTGGCTGCAGCACTTCATCGATATATCGCCAATCAGTCTAATCTAGTCTAGAATTGATCTGCTTCCTAAACGTATAGCACCCCATACCATGATACTTTGCTTTCTTGCTGTATCACGTTCAACAGCAAAGTCTACATTTCGTCTCTCACCTCGAAATCGCCTAACCCTCATGCGTTCATCATGGACGCCTAAACAAAACCTGGATTCGTCGCTAAAGCTTATGGTATTCCATTCGTCATTCCAGTTTTGCCGAGTTCTGCACCACTCCAAGCGGCGAGCCTTATGTTGTGGGGTCAAAGGTAGTACCAAAAGCGGACGGTGAGCCCTCAGCCCCATACCAAACACTCGTCCTGTAGCTGCAACTAGAACATCTCTTACTTGGCGTATACTGTCCCATCGATTTCTGAGAACAAGAAGTCTAAGATGCTGTAAATCACGACCTTGTAATAATCTAGGGAGTCCAGAATCCGCACGACGTCTATAAGTCTCATCACTGGATCACCTTCTCCAAACTCTTAATACTGTTCAGGGATTGGTATTAACCCTTCTTGCAATTTTTCGTAAACCAAAACCAGCTTCTTTCATGCCCACGATGCGTCCTTTTTCGAAGTCGTTTAAATGGTGAAACTGTTGGCGACTGCGAACAACTGGCATTTTTATTTTTTAAGTAAGCTGTAAGCAATCCAAAAGGACAAAAAACTACGTGAAGAATGGTTTAAAATTTTCAGAAAAGGTCTTTTATCTGTTGGTTACTTTTTAAAATGAATAGAAAAATATCTGTGAAAAAAGGAAAGATCAGAAAACAAAAAATGTATCAAATATTTCTTTTGAGATAAGCTATACACACAAATAATTTTTATTCAAATAATTATCCATATACATAGTGTTGCATTTGTTGTCCAGTATATTTATATATTTAAATCAAAATTCACGCCGTTTTGCCGTTTTATTGCTCTATCTCTTTTCTGCTCATATAATCGTCTAGAAGGGTGTTGGATAGTAAATATTAGATAATTTCTATAGGGAATGTTTGGTCTCTTTTTTAGTTATTACTCTAAGTATTTACCCCACCTGTTCTAAAATGTACTAATAAAAATATTGCCAACCTCTGTCTATCTTCTTACTTTATTTCCGATAATAGAAAAATTGAGCAAAGCACTGCACTTTTCCAGCTTCATTTTATTAAATAGGGCTGTAACATTTTGCGATGCAAGCGAAACATTAAAGATTTTTATTTTATTACAAAATGCGGTTATGTGAGTGAGCGTGATTCAAAACCCGCATTAAAACGTTAATATACAGTATGTTCCACTGAAAACGAAACAGAGGCGTTTTCACGTATTTAGTGTATGATTTTGAAAAACCCTCGGACACGATGTTTTACTTGAGGGGACTCTTTTTGGCTTCAAATTGTTTTAGCATACACTCCGTTTGGGGGCTAAATTTTACCCCACATGATACACAGGGTGTTTCAAATTCGATGCTCACCATGGGGATCTCCTAAACGGTAGGAGATACGAAAAGGTTTAAATTAGGGCAAAGTTGCGCAATTTGATACTTTGCACAAAACTAAAAAAAGTGTAGAAATTCCGGATAGTTCCGGAGATAGGCGGAAAAAACCGAAATCTTCATTTTGAGTTTTTAGTTTTCTGCGCCCTTATTCTTAAAGCTGTCAAAAAACGCTTAAAACTTTCTACAGGCACTTTTTTAAGATCTACCTAATGAGAGGTCCATTAACGAGATTTGACTTTTCAGTGTGACAGGGGCACTGCCAAGTCCATTTTTTCTTCTGCCGTTTGGTTCATAAAGGATGATAGATATTTTATAACCTCATTTTTTGAGTTAAGACTAATAAACAAAAAAAAAGACGTTTTTTTAATATATTAGGTGAGGTTATTTATTATTTCCAAAATATCTTGAGTAAGTTATAAACAAAAATAAATTTGCACTGATGATGGCCAATAAACCCAAAACGTCAGGCGACTTGTCAAAATAAGCTTGCAAAATGTTATCTCTCATCCTTTATGAACCAAACGGCGGGAGAAAAAAAGGATGTGTTCATAAGAAAAAATGAACTTGACAGTGCTCCTGTCACACTGAAATGTCAAATCTTAAAAACGGACCTCTCACTAGGTAGACCTTAAAAAAGTGCCGGTAGAAAGTTTTAAGCGTTTTTTGACAGCTTCAAGAATATGGGCGCAGAAAAATAAAAACTAAAAATGAAGATTACAGTTTTTTCTCCCTATCTCCGGAACTATCAGGAATTGGTAAACTTTTTTTTTAGTATGAAATTGCACAAATTTGCCCTAATTTAAACCTTTTCGTATATCCTACCGTTTAGGAGATCCCTATGGTGAGTCAAGTGTTTAAATGTCTTTACAACCGTAGAAAAATTTCGAAAAAAATCTATTGATTCGTTTTTGAGATATTCAATTTCAAACAGGTAAATTTTCCGCTCTCTAGATATGTATTCTAGAATTTGAAAGAGAAAGAGAAAATCTACTATGAATAAAAACAAACTCACCGTGTCCCAAAATTTTTAAAAAAAATTGTGAAAGTGAATATCTTAAAATCAAATCGATAGATTTTTCGAAATTTTAACATGATTGTAAAGACGTTTAGGAGATCTTCAACACATGGTATAACTCGACACACTTTCCTTATTCAAAGGGAGTGCATGCTACAAAAATTTGAAGATAGCCAAAGAGTGCCCCTCTCCAATAAAGAATCGACGTTTTTAAGGATTTTTCCAAAATCAGACTAAGTATGTTAAAAAGCCCCTGTTTCGTCCCACTATATTTTTAAACTTCTGTCAACACTATGTGAGTTACATTCGGCAAATTTCAAAACAATATTTTTTTCGGTCATCAATCTAAAAAACATTTTTTTACACAAGAGCGCAAAAAAACCTGTTTCATAAGCCGTCTTAGATCATTTTGATATATCTTTAGTAAGAAGAGTTAAATCCGACTGCTATTTTCTTTAAATCACAGTATTTAAATTATGTACTACGGGTTTTGTATTCTAGTTTTTTTAATGTTTTCTCCTGTTTTTTCGATTTATTTACGACAGTTAAAAAAATTCTTCAAGAGTGAGTTTGAATCCTAAAAACAGTTCGTTTACTTTAACAGGTAAACCGCAAATCAAAAATGAATAAAATTTTGCACAGACGAGGCTTCTGGTATCCCCCACATATCTTGTTTTTATTTAGTTTTAAAAATAATCGATAATTTTTCCCGTGAATTAAACTTTTTTAGGATACGTAAAATTATGCAAAAAAATTAAAATTATGCAAAATCCGGTTCCGGGATAATGCTTTAAACGTTTAGTGTACAAAATTTGATACAAATTTAATTAAAAGTTTTTTAGACGAAGTATTTGGAAGAAGCGCATATTTTATTCAAATTCACCCTTAAGCCACGCCGCTTAGCAGAACTTGCTCTATTTTAGTCGGTAGTTATAAACACCATTATTTTAACTCTGCCACTAAAAATAAGTACATTTCGAGTTAAGAGTTTAAGAAAAATTTTTGCAATAAGTAATTTAATTTTTTCCAAAAGTTATGAAACAGCTTGTATTATACTAAAATAAATGAACCCTCAGGGAATCATAAATTTGTTTGTAAGTAATAAATGAACTTCAAAAAATGCGGGGAAACTTTATAATTTCATAAAAAGCAAATTTGAGTAAGGAGGGTGGAACTGAGAGCTGGAGGTTGTGCATTTGAAGGTTGTGAAGTGAATAATGCCTTTTTTTAAATGAAAAACAGCCGTGGTGTAGTGGTTTGTGTATCCGCTTCACACACGGATGGCCCAGAGGTGGGCAACTCATACTGACCTCTATTTCTAGTTTTTTTCATATTAGCATGTAAAAGTGATTTTATGAAATGTACTGACATCTCAACTGCCTGCAATTTTTGACAATTATTGACCGCCAAATCGAGTTTCTTCGCTGCCTCCTTCAATTACAAGCCCGCTCCTAAAAGCTGGCAGTATTGCAAGCGAAGGCTGACATATCGTCAGTCCCTGATCTTTTAAGAGTTGTTTACTTGAGATAGTAGTACTTTTAATGTAGAAAAATATAATTATAATTTACATTACAAGCATTGCTATGTTTTCATGGGTATTGAGTTCGTTTTCAAAACTCATTCTATCTTTTTCTTTTATATAGCGTGTTCTTGGTATTGATAAAGAACACGCTATATAAAAGAAAAAGGTACAATGAGTTTTGAAAACGAACTCAATACCCATGAAAACATAGCACATGTTATGATGGTCATTAAAGGCGAGCCGCAGGCGAGTGTCTTAATTTATCTGTGCTTGTAATGACCATAACATGCGAGTAAGTGTACTATAATACTTTACCCACGACCAATGAAAATGTCATCATAAATATAAGAAATTATTAAAAATATAAAACGCGAACACTCTTAAGTCAACAACATTTATAACCTAAAGTTTCAATGACGTTTTATCGAAAACATCAATACAAATAAGGATACTATAAGTGACTTTTCATATATCTTTTTAAAAACAAGGTTTTTTTTTCTTAAAAATGTGTAATATGTCACCGGACTTATTTTTGGTTAGGTACCAATATTATATTGGATTTATTTACGTTTAATAAATATTATTGTTTTAAAAATATAGAAAAATAATTAACATTTTTGCGTTTAAGTAGTCCGCTTATAAAGTAAAGTTTCATCGCTTGTCAAACCGTCTTCGCTCCATGGGTTTAGTGACCAAAGAAACTCATAAAAAAAATAAAACCAAACTATAACTTGTAATATTTGCATGTAAAAAATTACTTTATTTAAAGGAAAAGCAGCGAAAATTTTATTTAATGAAACGGCATATAAATAAATTGTTTATAGTTTTAAATTTTTATGAGAAAGTTTCATACCTAGGAAAATTTAAAGACTCTATGTAATTAATTTTACTGTTATAGCTGCTTTTAAAAGTTGGGGTTCAGTTAAAATATTATATAATAATTTTTTCTACTCGCGTGCGGAAATTACTCACTTTCCGCACTCATTTGCGTGAGGAAAGTTGCACTTTTTCGCACTGAGTGGTCGTAGAAAAAAACTTGTACCTAACACGTACGTAAAGTGACCGTTCCGCCCTTGATTTCTGGCCAAACGCCGCTGACGCGTCGTTTGTCCATCTGAAATCGCGTGCGGAAGTGGAACTTTCTGGATTAGTTAGGTAAACTACTATTTAAGATGTTACAATCAAAACAAATCTGAAAACGTCAGACAGAGAGACTGAAATCAGGCTGTGTGACAGAAGCCGTCAGCCTTCGACAATGTTGCAATTCAAAATAGGAGCGAGGTTGTGATTGTGGTTTCTCACCTACAATAACTGTCAAGAATTATATACAGGACCTCTAAGTGTTGTCAATGTCTTTTTCATATTACACACAAAAAGTTAAATGCTTAGTTTTTTTTATTTATTTCAATTTAAGTTTCAAATTTTCAATACCATAATTTTAAATGTGAAAAATGGATATTCAATTTTAGGATCGTTTATACAGGTGCTCTATAGTTATAAAAAGAAACTATCTGCTTGAACTAAACCGAAATTTAAAGCAATTTTCATCATATGAAAATTTAACGTCTAGGTCTTAAGAACTAGTAGAAGAAATAAAAATATTTAAAGACTTCATTTAAAGATTTACATTTTTGTGTGTAAAACGTACTTGAATTGGACTGAAAAGTCTCATTATACAAAGAAAAAAAAAATAGAAAAGTCATTAAATTTTTTTCAAAGAAATATCGTCAATTATTTTCTTGAGCAAGATATGAATCATTACGACCTTTTTGCACGCAAAACAAATTGGAATTCACTGAAACCACTACTATGCAAATCAAAAAAAAAAAAAAACTGAAAGGTAACTCTTAAAATTTTTTTAATCTAAAATCGCGTTTTTATTGTAATTTTAAAGGTTGCAAGTGCTTTAAACGGTAATTAAAATATTTCTATAGTATTAGTTTTCAAACGTAGCGTTAACGGATACAAAATATGTACACAATTTTACAAAATTCACTGCAATCGCAATTTTGCTCAAATGATCACTAAATATTTATTTTGTCCTTAAATAGTTTTGTTTCTTCAGATGCTATTTTAAATCTACAATTTAGAAAAACACTTACAGAGAACAGATTCATTTTGGCACGTAAAACACACCCTAGACACTGGTCCAACAAGGAAATGACCATAGCTTCTTATACCATGATTATCAGCAGAAATTCGTTTTAATCCCATCAAATACGCCCGGGGATTTTGTCACATGTTGACCGCATAGGGAATACATTGAAACTCACGTAAAAGTGAGCGGTGAGATGAGATAGAAGAGAGAATTGAACAAACGTCTTCTGTAAGGCGTGACTCCCAGAGGTGAAAGGCTTTCTATATAATTTTGATTCTTTCTCTGATGCGATATTCCTTAGACTAAGTAATCCCACAGATACCTCCTTTATCCACGCACGCTTTAATTTTTTCATGTTTTTGCTAATAAAGTAAATATTTCAACGGTATCGGTACTAACGCGTTCAAAACAAAGCCAAAATACACTACATTTTTGACTTGTTCATACCATGTTTTGAACGATGCCCGCTTCTTTGACGGGTGCGATGACAGAACAGCTAATTCCACTCGTTGCGTACGGACGGATGTACGTAACGTTACGGACACAGGAACGTACGCAACGATTTCAATCAGCTGTTCTGTCATCGCACCCTTCAAAAAAGCGGGTATCGTTGGAAACATTGCAACAAGTAAAAAATGTAGTGTATTTTCGCTTTATTTCGAACGCGTTAGGTACACCGATACCGATGCGTTGAAAGATTTACTGTAAGTGTCTATTATTTGGGCGGGGTTTAGCGTGTCTTAGAGGTGACTTAAAGGGCGGCGGGGGAGAAGGCTCAAAAGGGCTTCACGTTTGTTGGTACCAACCTGATTTAAAATTTTTGAATTCCTTGACTTTTCCAGGGTTTCTCTGACCAAAAATAAAAAAATACAGGTTATTTTGCAAGTTCCAATAAGCACATTAAAAAAATAATTTTTATTTAAATGTTCACAAGCTTGTGGACCTATATAAATACTTCGTAAGTTTTTGCGATTTAAGCAGAACACAAAAATTTACGTATTGGAAAAAAGTGGGTTGGTCGATCCAGTGTCAATTCTGGACTTGTTGCTAAAATTATGTCCTAAATGTACCGTAGGCAAAAACTATGAGAAAAGTATTCTGAAAATGTAATTTTTGACACTTTTTCAATGATGCTGTTATCAATTATTTTGCAATATTCTTCAAAAATGTTGATATTTTTCGGCCTTCTGTGAAATATTATTCAGGGGCAGTCGCAGCTTTTTTTGTTTTTCTAAAATCATTACGTAAATGTAACGACGTGTTTGAAAACTGTTGAATTTAACTAAAATTCTAATAAATACCGGTGTCATCGCACCGCAGGCAAAAATTTTTCTTCAAATAAAAATAAAAATAAACATTGAAGAACAAAAAAAAATACTGTGTTTTTGGCATTATATGAGGAACAGGGTGAGGAAAGCATAAAAGACAAAAACCGCATACTGTAAAAATTCTCTGATTTCCATGACTTGGGACCCATTCCCTGACTTTTCCAGGTCAAAATTTAAATTCCCTGTCCGCTAAACCGAACTAAAATAAGTTATTTTCATAGTAAAAAAAGGTGAATATCTGCTAAATAAATAAACGTTTTTTTTCGAAAAAAGTTATAATAACATTTAACAGTACACTGGTACGCGTACGTTTATTTAGCGGATGTTCAGCGTTTTTTTCACTATAAAAATAACGTTTTTTTTAGTTTTGTTTAGTGGGTGACTTTTCCAGGTTTTCCAGGTTTCATGTAGTCTAGTATCACATCGAAATCAATAGTATGGGTATATTCCCGCTCAAAGCTAATTACAGCAAACGTATTCAGCTTGTCTTCTGTCATTTGGGACCATTCACAATTTTTATTTTTTTAGTCTGTTAAAAGCAGTATAATTTAAAAATGTTTGGGAAGCTGTTCTTAAAACTGTATATTACTATATAAATCGTTTTGTTTGTTGATACGAACAATTTCAAAAAAATCAATTAAGTTTGTGGACTGTTTAGTCCCAACACTTTCCATCAGCATCCTTTTTCGCTTTTCTAAACTAAACACATTTCCTGATTTTTTTCTTTTTTGGCTTTTCACAATTATTTTTTATTTTTTTTTTCAATAAATCACAGGAGGATAAAGACTTTTCTGCCACTGTTTCAAATCATTGGGAAAACAAGAAAAACATCTTTTTTTACGGCAAAAGAGAAAGACTTCCGATTATTGTTTACTCATATTGATCAGTAATTGTTACATATTGCGGCGCGCGTAATGGACGTTTATTATACACTGCCTAAAAATAATCTTTATTTGTTCGCGTCTTTAAAATATAAACTGCTTAAAATAAAGATGTTTTATTACTTGTTTATGTTATTGTAATGTTTATTGTTTTAGTACATAGCTGAGGGCACCCAAAGTGCGCCAAGACCCAGAGGGCGGGAGGGGGGAATCCTTCTGGTCCCCCCCCACGCTACCTCGCTGTTTGTGGGTAGGTAAAACTGCAATCAAGTAAGCCTAAACAACGAAACACTTCATTTAAATGTACAAAAAGCACCGTAGCCCATGGCCTGAAATCCAATCCATGTAATAAGATTTTAAGTTGTTTATTTATCTTAAATTTGATGAAAAAACATGGGATGCTGCCTCGCATACGAAAATTTTAATACTATTCTCAAAATTAAACTAAAATCGGAAATATCAATGGTGTTATATCCCTAAGTCAAAATTTCTAAGAAAATTACACTGAAAATAACATTTTTGACACAAAATTAAACTAAAATCGTAAATATCAATGAACTTTTGAACTTAAATAATTAATTTACCCAAAATTTTACGATTTTTTTCGTACTAGGGTGTCCGTTAATTTAAATAAATCTACGATAATTTATCTGGTGCAACATCGTAATAATAAAGTTAACAAAATGAATCTCGTGTCCGCAAATAAAAACTAAAGTAACACTCGTGGCATATCGGACAATGCGTTTTTGTTTCTCACTTCATTACGACCTCCAATGTCTAATGGAGAATCCAGACACCTACAAGCCTGTTTCATCCTTATTAGGAATCATCAGGGAGTCATAGGATTGTATCTGGCAGTTGAAGCTACACAGTGACCATACACACCTCTCGAATTTAAAACAAAAAGTTTGTAATCCGTGGAGATGTAGTAACTGTGTGCGCCACCTGTCGAACAAACCGAGAAACAAAAACATCAAAATTGGCAAGTGCAGAACACCGTAAATACAGAATCCTGTACCTTTCAGCAGGTTATAAAGTAGAAACCTGTAAAAGTATAAGGTCACTGTAACATGACTCTTAAAAAGAGGTAACGTTCGCAGCAGCACCGCCCCCAATTGGAGCTTGATACTTCGCAAATAAAAATTAAAGTAACACTCGTGGCATATTCGACAAAGCGTTTTTGTTTTTCACTTCATTACGACCAGGCCTACAATGTCTAATGGAGAATCCAGACACCTACAGACCTGTTTCATCCTTATTAGAAATCATCAGGTAGTCATAGAATTGTACCTGGCAGTTGAAGCTACACAATTTAAAACAAAATTTTGTAATCCGTGATTCTGTATTTACGGTGTTCTGCTCTTTTCAATTTTGATGTCATTGTTTCTCGGTTTATTCGACAGATGGCGCACACAGTTACTACGTCTCCACGGATTGCAAACTTTTTGTTCTAAATTCGAGAGGTGTGTATGGTCACTGTGTAGCTTCAACTGCCAGGTACAATCCTATGACTCCCTGATGATTTTTAATAAGGATGAAAGAGGTCTGTAGGTGTCTGGATTTTCCATTAGACATTGGAGGCATGGTCGTAATGAAGTAAGAAACAACAACGCTTTGTCCGATATGCCACGAGTGTGAGGGGGTGCGTGAGTTCAAAATTTTGTAAAATCAAAGAAAACGTTTTATACAGAAAGTCTACATTTTTTGTATGTTTTGACCCAATAAGGATCCGCAGGCGAAAAATTTTTGAAAAAATTTTACTGTTTTTATGAGAAACCGGCGATTTTGTAAATAAATTCTGAAAAAAAGGGAGGAGACGATCACCCCCCCTCCCCTCGCCTTCCCAAAGCTTGGTCGATATCAGGGAGGTGACACGTCCTACGAAATTCAAGAATCAGCCCCCACAAAGACTAACCGCGAACACAGCATTGCAGATCAACTAGTTTTATTACAAAGAATATACCTACAGAACAAAGGAATAAAGCTTATGCGATAGCCGACCACGGGCGTCCCCGCTTCAGTGACCGGCTCTCCGCTAGTTTCGCAGCAAAGAAGGGGGAATGGAACCAACCCGCCTGGTCGCAATTTTTCAAAAATCGACAGAAAATCTCATCCTTACACAAAATCTGACGATTTTTAAACACAAGCTTACACTAACTGCTTTTTTGTCAGGACTTATTTGCTGGGATTCCTTAATATTCACTTTCTCAATACTGTTCAAGTAAATGAAAAATATGTCAAGTTGAATCAACAAATTAAATATAAAAAATATATGAAAATTAACTTATAGGTTCGACCCGTTTATTTTTTTCAAATATTTAATTCTATCATAATTTCGAAACGGCTTAAGCCATTTTCACAATTATTTTTTTATTCGATTCGGTTTGGTTCCCTCAACTTCCACAACATTATTTAAAAAATCATTATGATGTCTAAAAGGTATATATGAAATCATTGCTTTCAACTACAATATCAATGATTAAAAAATAGATTACTTCGGCGATGCATGCTGAGTTCAATTTGGATACCTGGGTCGATTTTCCGAGTTATTGCACCCCATTTAGAGCTTTATTTCTATCATAACTTTTAAACGGCTCAATCGACTTTCATAATTCTTATATATTGGATTCAGGAGAGTTTTAGCTTGGCCTTTTTTTTATTGAAAGACGTACTTCCCCCACCACTTTTACGACAAAACTAGAAATTCATTTTAAAACTAGAAGTCGTCACTTCAGACTTATATGCATGTTTGTTATATGCACAAAAAAAGAACTCTGAAATGAAAGTTGTGGCACGTTCGAATTCTTCATACATATTAACTATTTGCAAAGCCACTCTGAATCACAAATTACTAAAATAACATACCTTGCATCGCCTTGAACACGTTCTACTTTCTTCCCGTTTAAAAGCATAAAGCAATGTCCCGCAAGATGTTTTTAACTGAGTGAAAAGTCAAATAATAAATTGAGTATCGGTCTCACTATCATATCGATTTGTGCAACTGAAAACATGGCACCAACGAGGTAAAAATATCCACAAAATATTGAGTAGAAGTTAGAAGTTACAGACTATTATAAATGTTTAACAAAGCTGTTGTTATTAATATCCTGAATACGCTTTAACGAAAATGCATCAAAAACCACAAATTTACTGCAAGTATAGAAAAAGACACTTAAACGTGTTTGAATGCACTTCTTGCCTCTCTTAAAAGCCTTTGTAAAATTACCATAAACGCGCTAAATACTCTCAAGTAATCTAATATAAAAAGTTCTTAACACTTCCAGTAAAACACACTAAAGTTCAAACGAAATAGCAGCAAAAATAACAACAGTATTATTAAAACATATAAAATTTAATTTCCATACTTTTTTGTAAAAAAACAACCCACAGGAGCAACAGTTTTAAAAAAATTACCAAAAGAAAACAGCTATTCCAAACGTAAACAACGTAACTTCAGGTCCATAGAGACTATGATGGAGCCACAGATACTTCGCCTTCATTCATTCATCGAATTAATTAACAAAATAAATTAACAAAAAGCGTCCAGTGCAAGAAGACTTAAGGTCGTAGTTACAATCTGGGAAATTGTTTTTAGCAACACTGTATGGGAAATCAACTTAACTATGTCGACCTAATTTTTTTGTAAAACTTTACGCTATTGAATTTGTTTTCCATGGCAACGCGGAGACTTTATTTACGTTTTTCCACAGTGGGACACCAGAGATTTTTTAGCACCGGGTCAAAAATTTGGGGTTAGATTACTTATTTTGACTTTTCGCGTTCTGCACCGCTAACAGGTTAACTTAAAAGCATGCAGATTTAAAAATCGGCTATTGGCGCTGGACGAAATAATCGTATTCTATTTTAAACAGGAGCGTCAACGACTAGCAAGAGTCTTTTCAACCTCTAAATGGAGCTTTACTGACCTGTTCTGTTAGTACTCAAGTATCCGTGTGTTTTGTTTGAAACTGAAGTTGGGATCTAAAATCTACCCTTTGCACTCCAAGATTTCACTAGTACACTTGCACATAACTATGCCGCAATAATTTAAATTTAAAAGAAATGGTTGAATCGAACTAGAAACAAAATTATGGTGGGTTATGGGCGCCGAATGCTTCTATGCTAATTCCTAGTAATCCCAGCGAGCCAGTAAAGTTCTCTTGGTTCTTTGATAGACTCGGGATAATGCCCGCGCAGCGATGGACCTTTTTCGGCTGGCGACCGCACACGCGGAGTGGTTTCATATTTGTGTTAGGACAATGTTTTTGAAAACACATTTTTGAAAGATAAACATAACGTCGAATGGTTTTTTGTCAGAAAACGTAAACATACTCTTCCGTCCCACTGCAGACCGATTTAAAGTTTGTTGACAAAACACCTGCAGTTACCATGGAATCGTATAAATTCTGCGATCTATCGGCCAACACTCGAACTGCGCGTGTCTCGCAAATTTAATGAATTGATTGATCGGTTTTCTTTTTCGGAGTGCACAGGCTTTTAGAAAAAAGGATACTTAGTTTTTATTTTCGCTAAAGAAAGGAAATATAAAAAGGAAAAATGTATTCGAGAGGAAATTGTGGGTATTTCTCTATTAAACATATCGGGTTTGTTCTAAACCGCAATTATTTTGAGGCTTTTGGGATAGACGAGAGCACCAGAGCTTTTATTTTAAAGAAAAAATAATTGAGAATTTTGAAAAATCCTTTAGATATTTTTGTTAAGAACTTGAAAATGATGACATTTGTTTGATGTTTAGTTTTCCTTCTGCACTCTGGCAAAAGATCAAAAACTTAAAGAACAAGGCGTTGCCAGTTGTACTTTTTTTTTACTTAAATTCTGAGGAGAAATTATAGCCTTGAACAAACACAATTAAAAACCGATAGTTTGTAGATAGATGTACATCGAAACGAAATGGCATGGCAGTGACCAACCGTTTGTTTTCATCGGGCGATTTTAAGTATTGACAAAGTAAATTTTCACTTTTTAGAGGGTGATTTTCATCTTCTTAGCGGTAGAGTTTCTGTAGTATAGGAATGGGGAAATTATCGAAAATCATGTCGAAGATTTTTTCCTCATGGCAAAAAATCTAAGAATGATTTTCTGATTATTTCACAATCCTGAAATCAATTTTGAAGATTATTTACCAAATTAAAAAACGAAAAACACACCAACAAACCAAATTGTCAATGTTCGCTATTTATTTATCATCAAACGACACATCAACAATAAAATCCTGTTGACACACACATGTGATTTTGAGTTTTGAAAAGGGCGATTATCAATTTTGACAAGGAAGAATTTCGGTTTTGACAAGGGATATTTTCACCTGAGCGGGAAATTTTTGCTGAATAATGAGGTGAAAATCGACCTGCTTTTATAATGTATGAGGTAAATATCTGTAGTATTATCAGAAGGGATGGAAAACTGCTTGAGTGCATTTTGTTCTTTTCGAAGTTAGTCGGAAGACAAACCTGCAGATAGACAGACATCAGGCTTCAAAAAAGATAATAGTATGACAATAACAGCCAAGTTGAAAGAGGGGGGGGGGTTTCGATACGAAAAACACACTAGAATAAAAGCATAGCTTTTATAAAGAAGATATTAATATATGCAAACAAAACTGAGTAACTACGGATTTGGCCTAAAATCTAAGACTAGTTTTTGAGAAAATTACATTAAAAATGCAATTTTTGAGTCAAATTAAACTAAAATCGTAAATATCAACGGTAGGCGAAAATTTGTAAGAAAATTGCACTGAAAAATGCATTTTTTTATTTAAAATTAAACTAAAAGATCCTATGGGGCAGCAATTTAGGCCCAACTTTTGACTTTTTAAATGTTTAGGGGGGGGGGGGTAATTACCCCCCTACCCCCTGAAAACTACAAACAGAACCTAATAGATTTTATTTGAGGTTTAAAAAGCTTTTGAAGTTGCAAAATTACCTTTTATATTGCAATATCTCAAAAAAAGTTCGTTCCCGGTTTTTTTTAGGCAAACGCTGAGCCCCACAGACGAATTTCTGTGTGTGTGTTTTAAGTACTTATGTTTTCAATCTTCTAAAGCAGTTGAAGCTTCTTTCTGATGAAGTATTACTTACTGGCAAATATCCCAGAATATTTTTATCAACGTAAACATATCATACTTGTTCATTGCCTCGAAAACGTTATCAATGTTTTGATTTAAGCTTTTGCCTACTTCTGACCAATATTGTTTCCAAATACTGACTTCTCCCATTAAAAGTTCAAGAATTTGTGTTTTGGATTATTCAAACAGTTTATAGTATTTGGAAACGACACGTTGTATAAAACTTGGTATGAATATGTTCAGGTCAAAAATACTTAAGATTCTCGTTATTGAACCTTGATTTTATCTTCGAAATAATTTTCTATTCTTCTGTATTTCCAATATCGTGGTTTTTGCGGTAAGTACGTCATGCGTTTGTTGTGTCTGTCCCAAAATACTGTGGAGGGATTCTAGAATGTCTTTAAAGGAACGTTCTGCAATTTCTCGTTCTTTCTCCAAAGATTTCAGGGTTACTACCAGCATCTTTGTGGTCTACCATTTTCTGCCCTCCCCCCTCTGGGACCGCCACTATAATAACATACTATTGTCATCGGAGAGAACGATTAATGGTTATCAATAAGGTAAATTATCAGTTTTTGGGGGGTAAAATTCACCTTGCTTGCCGGGCGATTTTCGTTTATTAATCAGGTGAAAATCAACCCGCTTTTCTAATGGATGAGTTGTATTAAATATACCTAAAATTTGTTAGCTGCATTAAAAAAAATATTTCTGATTTTTAAAAAATTCGAGGTTAAGTTGGTTTTGAGACCGCAGATTTTTCTCTGTACATATGTATCGATCAGCCGCCTAGCTGTGTTCCAAAATTTCTATTGTACCATATAACAGTCAGCCGTCACGAAATAAATTGTTTTTTTATTATAATATTGCCATAAGCTATGAAAATCTATAAAGTGTAGCCTATTTAGTCTAAGGGATATCTATTCAGATTCTCTAAAATGATGAATTTTAAGCGAATTATATAAAATGAGATCAAGAAGGAGATAATGATATACTGAATGAAATTGGAAATATAAAGACAGATGCTGACTAAGTTGGCTTGGAGTTGAAAGATAGTAAAAAAGTGAATGTTATAGGTGATTGAGATATAAATCTCAAAGCCATTAGCCAAATTGTTGCTAATTAGAACAAAGAATGCTTTTGATTTTATTAGCGGTGGCACGGGCGGTGCGGCGGCGGCGTATTGCCAACCGTGCCTATTATTATTAGTCTATATAAGGTAAATGACACAGTACCCGTCACCTTAAGGCCATTAATATGTGTGTTCTTATTTACTAAATATAATTAAGACTATTCTAATAGCTTGAAGTCGTTAAAATGACTCTTATTACTTTCTTTGTTTTTTTTTTTAATTATAAAAAAATCAAATTTCATATTTTTTTACATTCTTGCACATGTCGGAGTACTCGTCATAGCTATGACCCAGAACCCGTCATGAAAACTTCCCAGTATCCGTCATACTTTATCGTTAATTTTAAAAAAATATATTTCGAAAATTTCAAAAATAACAACAAAACAATAATCGTAATGTATCATGATGATGATGATGATATTATGATAAAATGGCCTGTTAAATGTTGAACTCTTTTTTTCTCTTACTTCGGTCCATCTTTATTAAAAAAAAAAAACAAAAAAATTGATATTACCTAATAGGACTACAATACAGACTGTAGAAATACCATTTTTTACCTTTATCAAACACGGTTTTTGTACTTTTAGTAACTTTAAGCCGTGGCTTTCACTAAAGCTTCAACTAGCATAAGTTAAAAACAAATCATCAATATCAAGCCTAAATCAAGTTTTGTATTCTGCAGGATTTTTAAGTTTCCTGGATCGTAAGTGTTTAAATTGCGATCTTTAAAATCTCAGTAGATACCTGGGCACAATAGACCCATTTGAGGTCGCAGTGCATGGTTCAGCCTTAAGTAGAGAGCTAACCACCAGTTTTGAATATATACATACATAACTTTAAGCGATTTCCTTAAGTTTTCTCCGAATATTTACAAAGAATACCTACAGTTCGAAAAGACCACGAAATAAAAAACTGTCAAAAATTTAAAAAACAAGATAAGTTGTGGAATTTATTCGATAGTTATTTAACATACATTATTTATAATTCGCAGCTAAACTAAATACGAGGGTTTTTAAATACCTCGTTGGGCTTGTTACTTAAGGAAACGCTCGTAAAAAAATACTGTTTTAGAAACTAGTTGTGAAAACTACCACATAGGTACAAATTTTGTAAATAAAACCTAACAAGAGTGATTTGTCCTGGTACCCGTCACATCAATTATGACCCAGAACTCGTCACCATACTTTAATAATAATTTCTTAAAAATTGGACCAACAATGAATATGACGATTTCTAGACCTCACATACAGCTTAGTGTTATTATTCTAATTCAACATGCAACAGGCAAAAAAACTTAATATATCTGTAGCAAAAATAAAATTTAAAAATTGCTGCTTTGATCCAAAACCCGTCACCATTGACAATTACTAGGTCAGACAGAAATTTAAAGACCCAGTCCGTCACACATATTTTTTTGAAAAAAAAACGAAAAAAAAAATTTTTTACACAAAAAACACATATTATAAACATTTTGCTTCAATTTCAATATGTTAAGTTATATATAATATTAATTACTTTTACGTAATATCAAAAATATGTAATAGATGCAAATCAGTCCTAGTCCCACTGTTGATGGACCACAATTAAACATGATTTTTCTGAAGGTTTAATACTCACATCACTCTCGGAATTTAATTGCATGATTAACAAGTGGCTAAAGAAATCACTAAACGTGTTGGTTTTGTGTTGTAGTTTCTTAACAACGGAACAAACAAAATGAAACTGACGGGTACTGGGTACCTGACGAGTACTGGCTCGTTTACCTTATTCCCGTATTCGTCATTTCTTCCCCTAAATGGTTATTGTACCTTTTCAAACATTAAAAAAATAGACTCTTATAATTATTTCCCCTCTCAGATTCGCGCTTTTCAATGAACCTGTAGGTAATTTTTCATATACATAATATTTTTTGTATACCGACAAAAACTACGCAGTTAAAAACTTTTAAAACGCTAAATCTATATAGCTTTACCTGATAATTATAACAACGCTTTTCAAACGACCCTTAAATTCAAAAACCCACAATATGAAAGTTTCAGACCGTATAGCAAACTTGCACTTGAATAATCCAGTTAAATCGATAGTCCTGCATATGACCCTTTTTTGCACAAAAACGAGCACACATTAGGCACGGCGTGACAAGCAAAAACCTAGTAACTCAGCCAACCAAACTACCAGTTTTTCAGGACTTCCTCAATTTATCTTGGGATTGTGACAGATTAAAACTTAAAAAGCTGAGAAGGTAAAAAGTTCCTTCTTAATGGTTTTTTAAGGCCAAAAAACATTCTCTTTTCCTAGCAAGGTAGTAGGTTGACCAAATAAGGAGCACGTGTCGTGATGCGTGATCTATTATTTCTAAAGTAGATTTGATCACAGTTTAAGTACCTATTTAAAAATTACGAAAACGTATTCATCCAGCCATGCACTTGCAAATTGCATATGTTAACATGGAAGCAAATAAATGGCGCTAGCAGACACGTATAGCCATCAATAAAATCTTGAAAAAAAATAAAATAAAAAAGTAAAAAACAAATTTCAATTTTTTTTGAAATTTTTTTTTCAATTTTTTTTTTTTTTTTTGGTTGAAAATCCATCTATCTATCTTAATGTGAAAACAGCGTGTCGCTAATTTTTTTAAAAGTTTAATCCCTCCTCCTACCCTCTTGCCAACGCGCCACCCCCATCAAAAACTAATCAGCTCTGCGTCTGACGACAAAGAATTTTTCTGCCAAATTTTATAAAAGTCGGTTAAACACTTTTTGAGTAATCAAATCACTTATTTTTAGTGAAAATAAAAAAAAAATTGTCTATCCCAATAGCCTCCATACTATGTACGGATGGCTAAAAACGGGGGTCATGAACCCGAACTTCTCAGGAACTTACTGGGCAACTGGGTATGACCGACTTTAGTAAGATAACATAACATAACCTAATTAGATAGTTCGCCCGCTTCAGCAAATTTTTCCTCATATTCTGAAAAATACAGGTCATGGTGAGATCACAGGAAGTTTAAGAATTACCCCAGAATTTAAAAAGTTATTGGATGGAACTTAAATTCGCTATCTTGTAGATTTTGACCTGCTCGACGCGAATCCGTTGCTCAAAGTATTTTCTAAGGTCTGTTTTACATAATACGGGAAGTATATAGGTCTACGAACTATAAATCTTTTACGCTGGCACATGCAGTTAATGTATTGTCACGGATTAGAATGTATACAAAATACTGTTGTTTTCTATGCGAATGGGGATAGGCGAGCTAAAAAGGATCACTATAAAAGAAGAAATTGGCCACGAAGACAATCTTTTGTACCGGGAGTGAAATATATTACGAACAATCCTTTAGTTCTTTCAAATAAAATATTACTTCCGCCGTTAAATATCAAACTTCACTTATTTAAAAACTTCGTTATTTCATACTGTATTGTAATGTTCCCTCTTACGGAATTAATTTGAGTCCGGGAAATTACATTACCGGACTCAAACCAAATTTCTATATATAAGCAAAATGGTATATTTTTAAACAAATTTTTATTATTAATGAAAAACAAATATTTTGTACAATAAACTACTAAAAAGAAATTACTTATAAATATCCACATTAATTGTGCAATGGAAATTATTTGAAATTACATGAGCAGCAGCCGAGCAATCTTTTTCGGGGTTACCTTTTCGCGAGGAAGAGTAACTTTGGGTTTGGTGTTGTTGGTGTAGAACTTGAACAAATTTTTCTCCTCCCTGAACCATTCTAGGCTACTTTTGTTTTTGTCTCTAAAGACTCTTCGACATATTTTTCGGTCACAGAGGTGCTCTTCCAGCCCCCGTGACTTTTTAGCACATTAACGTTCTCGCGTTTGCTAATAGCGTGGCAGACGTTCTGCGGAAGCAGTGTCCCGTGTACCTTTCGGGATTGGACAAATTCAAATATTCCGCAATTTTTCGTGGCGCTCCCCCAATTGTATCGATCCCACTCTTTGGGTAATATATTTTCCTTTTCTGTAGCAGACAAAAAGCGTTTTTTCGGGAATGTTGGTGGATCGCAGATGGCGATAACTATGGAATATGCTTAAAAGCGATTCTTCAATGACTGTAAATACTCTTTTGATGTAAGTTTTTGTTTGGTTTATCCTTACAATCAACTGTGTCCCTGTATCTTGAATATCATCGCCATTTAGATTCTAGAGCTCCTCCCTTCGACACCCTCCGGAAATACCTAGTAGCGCCACAACCTGAAACAATACAAAAAATAATAATTTAAAAAAGGCAGAAACAAACATTTCTCGGTTGGAGCTGCTTTCATGAATGACTCCACTTCCTTTCTGGTCAAAATTTTTGATTAGGTCGGTTGGTGGCCTACAGATTCTTTCTTTAAAAATGCTATCAGTTTGGGATATCTGGATATATCCACGTTCTCAGTTACTACCAACATAGGTTTCACCATCGAATATTTTGCTCATAGCGTTGAACTGCTGGATTTTTGTGACTGAAAAAGTAAGGAAATTAAAAATTACGAAAATACGACGTATTTTTACAAAGTAGGTATTTAACATATATTTTTTAATAAAACTAATTTAACATTTACCACATCTAAGAAGTAGTCCAACATAACATTTTCGTTGACAGTATTTTCCATATTAAAATTCTTTCTCTATTCGCAGAATGTTTCATATTATTTTTTATATCTTACTGAAGATTTGGCTGGAATCAGTTTTTCTGTTGCGGCTGAACTTTTTTTCAAAATTGCATCTATTTTCACTGCTCTATGTGACAGAAACAAATAAACTTTATTTTGTTTCTATTAGCAACCAATTTAAAGATGACTGGACTTAAAAATTTTGACAATAATTTGATGGAAAATTGTAATGTAATTGTTGAAACAAATATAGATGACATGACATTTTTTTGGTATATTGATTGTCGCTGTCTTCTCAAAAAAAAATAATTTTTATTTTAAATTAAATAAAACAGTATGAAATAAAATGTTGTACGATACACGTCCGTGAAATGTCATTAAAGTACTCGTCCTTCGCCTCGTCCGTAAACACCTAGACTTGTACTTTAATAGACCATTTCCCGGCCTTGTAACGTAAATTACTATTAAAGCTTTGAATATAGATCTTTTTGCTTTTAATCGCATAAAAACAATTCCCAGAATAAGTGCAGACAAGATTAAAGAGGAAATTTTTGTGGGACCTTAACTAAGAAAACTTCTCGTGGATTCGGGCTTTGACGCTGTGCTTGATGGAAAAGAAAAAGAGGCCTTTTGAATGGCGGTGACCAAGTTCGTAAGAAATAAAAGAGCAGAAAATTATCCAGAGATTGTAAACAAACTTCTACAATCATATGAAAATGTGGGATTTAATATATCCTTAAAAATCTAGTTTCTACACTCTCGTTTAGAATACTTCTTTGAAAACTGCGGAGATGTGAGTGAAGAACATAGAAAATAATTTAATCAAGAGATTGAAAATATAGAAAAAAGATACCAAGGGAAGTGGACTGCTTCAATGTTAGCGGAATGGACGCTTTGTCGAGAGGAACCAGAGGCTTTGTGCAAAAGAAACTTTAAAAGACAAAAGAAAAGTGATTAGTTGAGTTTGTCATTATTTAATCATTAAGTGTAGTAGTTCTTATAATATATAGAGACATGGTAGTTTTTGAAGATCCGAATTATTAGTTAAAAACAATGTCATTCACTCAGAAACCATCCTAAGTGAAGAGTCTACTTAGCTTTTTTTGTTAGTGACGAGTGAAGTTTCTATTAGCCCTAAGTGATGAATTCAATCGCTGCAAGTAAAACGACTTACTTCGAAACGAGTTTGTTAACTCTTATGCCCGTGTGCACGAATTCGGCTTGACATTTAAGCCGAGATTAAGCTTTAATTTTGTTTCGCAAGGGTGTGGAATATCATGTTAGTGGCACTTAAGCTGTAGTTAAGATAAGCCGTAGAATTACTTCGGCTTAAGCGCATTTTTAGGTTATCGGAGGTATTTTTTTCATTATGTTTTTAAACAAAAGCCATTAATTTATTCAGATTATAAAACTGTTCCGTTGCCTTAAAATATTTTTGTGATTGTCATAGTGGTCTGTGCTTAAAATTGAACTTCTTTGTGATTACGAAGAAGATGAAGAATTAGACTTTGTAATTAATGTAATTCCTACGAAGAAGGATTTTTCAAAAAATGAGATGATACCTTTTCCAAAAGGTTTGGAATGTCCAAAAAAAATCATGTTTTTTTTCTCTAAGCGAATAACTCACCTTTTTTTTTGCAAATTCGTGGTAAAGAAACTGAAAAATCGGTTGGGTTGGTCTGGTGGTGTAATAATTAGTATGTTTTCACATCGTATTCAATTCGTATCGAAAATCAAGCATCTTGTTCTTCATATGTCATGCTCTTTGTCGGAACAGAGAACATGCTCTATGAAAGAAAAACAAGACAATCTTTTCAATACGTATTGATTACGATGTGAAAACATATACTAAATAAATAGTCAGGTTTTATAGTTAACCAATTATAGTAGTTTTATTTTCCTCCATACAATCATCAATAAAATTTATTTTTTTAAAACCACCTCAAATTTTACGTGTTTTTTTTTGACTGCTGACAGATAATAATCATGATCACCACACAAAAAAACGCAAAAAAATGCAGATAACTGCCACGTTGCCAATAATTTTCTTACTTTTTCCAAGTGGAACATATTCGGAACCTTTGCAAACCAAGTAAATCCCAAGGGTCACCCTCAGTTCAAGCGGCACTTGAACAAGTGGAAGAAGTAAAGGGAAGTGGAGCACACGGGCATTAGTGATTTCTCTACTTACTAATAAGAGACAAGTCAATCAATAAATCAACCATTTATTGGTGCTAATATGACAAAAAAAGAAGTTAAAAAAAACCTCCAAATCAGTTACTTCAACCGAAAAGAACCTAAAAAACAAAAGATCAAAAGATCTTGGGTGGAAATAACAAAAATTCAAACTTGGATGAGCATCCCACAAGGAACACACAAAGGACCAAAGCGAAAAGAGAAATGATTAAACAATGTTTCGCCCTGGGTAACCAGCGTGGGCTCATCAGTAGTTTCACTAATCACCCTCCCCATACATCACTAAACACCATCATACACTTTGATTTCCAACCTTGAATCACTTACAAATAGGCATCGTTGCGCACCGGTACTTATTCAAGTTACAGTTTCATCATAAATCACTTAACTTTCCCTTCACTTAGGGATAGTGAATTAGTTTGTTAAGCCTTATTGATTTATCTACAACTCACTTAACTTTTCCTTCACTTATTGTTAGTGAATTTTTCTACTAGTGTGGTAACCCTTAGTGATTTATCTACTTACCAACATGTGACAACTCACGTAACTTTCCCTTTACTTACGGTTAGTGAATTTTTCTACTAAGGACAAGTGAAGGCATCAGATATTGAAAAATCATGCGGAAAAATATATTCGTCTTAATAATAATGCATGCCTATACTGATTTTTCAACGTATTGCCATCCTAAGAATTCGACAATCCCATTTGCATCGACCATTGTTCTATTTATAGGGAGATCATGATGGAAATAAGTTTAAAAAACTCGAAAAAAAATCGATGACCGGAACAAACTCCGTAATTCTTGGTTTATAGATGCTTGTCCATATATATCCACCAAACGCGAAAATTTTCTGATTAAGCTTTAATCATGATTAACACTTTTCAGGCGACCAATAAGAATCCGCCAAAACGCTTATATTCCGCAGTTTCAACCTATTTATTATATAGTTATACTGGTTTTGCGCCACTGTAGATTTAGTAACGGTTAGTAGATACTTCACTTATGGTAAGTAAACTTTTTACTTATGGTAAGTTGACAGTTCACTTGTCTCATATTTAAATGAAGTTTCTACTCGGGACTAATGAATTCTTGGGATTAGTGGATATTTTTCTCAGTGTACCAAAATTGTCAAATGGCATGTCTATGCAACAACTGGCGCTAAAATATTGTGGTCCTATTTTTTATTCACGACTTAAGAAAATTTATTACAATCTTAGAAAATTTTTCAAAAAAGCCAACATTGGGCTTCATAATATTTCAGTCATAAATAATCGAACTATTTTTACCAACGAGCTTCAAAAAAAAATTGTTGCCTAGTGTAAAAGTGTTATAATTATAAGGATAAAACGTCCTGTAAGACTGTAGAAAATAAAAATGTTCATGATCAGCATGACAAAGCCACACACAGCCAGTAATATCTCCATGCTCCTCTTTTTTGTATAAGCACTTTCTAGTATCAGCAGGGATAAAAGGTTCGATTTTCAATGCTACAAGTTTTTTTTCACGTAAAAATGCTTTCAGGCGGTCATCCAAAGTATAAAATCGAGTATTTGGTTAAGACTTTCGTCTATTTTTAGAATAAAAAATAGTTAAATAAAAAGTAACTTAAAAATAAATTCGAGGTAACCCACGGACTTCTATGGTTTACCCAAATTTTCGACTAGTCAATTTAACTTAAATGGAACATTTATTATATTTTTATTTATAATTTTTTTATCTAATGAATGATAAAAATAAAGCAATTAAGCAGTTGCTTGCTTTCCTGCTCTGCTAAAGGCCATTATAGTTTCACAACTTTGCTCTGGTGGCTATCTGGGCTGGATCTCCTGCCTAACGAGGATTCAACTGACTGGGGATTGTAACCTTATCATCTTCCACGGGATATCAAATCCCGTCCGGTCCTGTTACCGGCTTTAATGGAGGGGTAGGAAAATATTCAATATTACACTTATTCCATGGATTTTTTAACCTTTGAATTTGTTCAAGATATTAGTGTCAACCGCTTAGGTTTAAGATTCCACGGCTCAAGTTAGGCGGTTATTTAATGCGATATTTTTGAATATTAGGTTGTACAGTATATATTTTATTTTAACTACTTTTTAAATAATTGTGCCTATACTTTAGCCACCGCAACAGCGACATTTTTCGAGAGCTTTTTGTATTTCTTTATTGCACGGATAGGCAATCACCAGTAGCACCACATCGACTTTAGGCGCCGTTCTTTTTGGCGCTCTTTAGAAAGTCCCGAAGGATACAAAAGCATTTCCAATCGAGAATTGCAAAAACTTTTGCAGTTAACAATGTTCTATTTTTGTGGTCAAGTGCAGATTTTCTAAAATAAAAAAAAAGTCTATTACACTTTATAAAGTCGAAGTTGGTTTTCGCGTTGTAGTCCGGTGCACTTAGGAAAATTTGACATTGTGACCCAAAAATTTCGGGTACATTTTTTCTTTTATTTCTTATTCGAAAGGGTCTTGGATGTAAATTTTAAGCCTGATTTTGGCATTGCTCGCATGGCCCCTTCCGCGGTCATCTTGGATTCTGCTTTTAGTCCACCATACCAATATGATATGGGGGACTATTAAAATCGTGAAATTTTGACTTTTCTTAATTTTATCAAAAATGAGTTAGTAAGGTTAACACCTTAATCGACGAAAAAAAAAAATTGTTTGTCGGTTTGTCGGTCTGTTGTCCATTGTCTGTCTGTATACACGATAACTCAAGAACGCCTTAATCGATTTTCTAGCGGCTGACCATAAACCGATTAACTTTTGGGTGGGGGTGGGGGTTAAAGGGGGAAAAGGGGGATAAAATATATAAAAAAATTGTAACTGTGGAACGAAAACAAGCAGCGATATACGGTTTTCAGATTTAAGTTTCCATATTTAATTCTGACAAATTTTGTTATAAAGTCGAGATTCGTGAGAGCTTTGGTTTTCGAGTTACTCGAAAAAATGTTAAAATATATAAAAAAAAACAAAACTTTAGAAGCAAAGCAGCTATTGATATGCGGTTTTCAGATTTTGATTTTCGTAAATATTACTTAAAAATTTTGTGTTTTAAAGCTACAGTTTTCGAGATATTTTCATTTCCTTTCAACATAAAATAATTGATTGTATGGTGGACTCTCCGTGCTTTCCAGCACCAATTGTTTTATTTTAATTGCTTTATACTGGAAAAAAGTTATTAGTGTCTGAAGTTGAAAGTACTTTGCCAAAAGTTCTTTTACGCGTATTATTTCCACATGGTTCTTTTCCGGTGCATCTGGTACGCTCATAGATACATAACTTTTTAAACTACACTCAAGTATTTCAAAAAAAAAATACTCCGATTGGTTTATTTCTGGCTTGCCAATCGGCGCTTGAAGTTGCGATGTTTTTTACAGTGCTATTTTAAAATATCTCCCACACAGTTCTCGGCACCTGGACTTTGAAGAAAAAAAAATATAGTCATCACAATGTTATTTAATTTATTTTATGCACCACCGGGTGTTAAAATTCGTTCACCACTCGCGTTTTAGGGAGATAAGGGGCACTTTAACGCCACATAAAATAAAATGGCCTAAAATGTAATTTTAGTAAGGTTACCATATAAACCATTGATTTGTCATGCACAGCCGACCTTGATCATACAATAAAAATGGTGAGCCCTTATCGGATGTAGTCTTTGAGTTTTATTTTGTAAGTTTTTTTCGGTTTTTTAGAGTTTTTGATAGAGGTTTAAAAAAATTTTTTACAAGTCGCGGCTAAATTGTGCTTTTTTGTACTCGCCTTTTTAAATGATTCGTTGCGCTCGTTAATTAAACCAACGCTTCTAAGAAAAAACAATATTTTTGCTACTTTTATCAATTTTTAGCTATTCAGACGGATTCTATTTGGAGCGGGCATTTTTTTCCAAATAATTAAACAAAAAAGTTGAAAGTACATATAGAGGATTTTACTTTTACTTTTATTTTAACCAAAATACTGCTAAAAGTAAGTTAAATAACATGGTGAGGAGTATATTTTTTTCTTGAAAGTCCAGTAGCCGAGAACTGTGTAGAAGAGATTTTAAAATAGCACTGTGAAAAACAGCACAAATTTAAGCGCCGATTGGCAAACGAAAAACAAACCAATCGGGATAATTTATTTTTCTGAAATCCTGATAATTGAGTGTAGATTAAAAAGTTTAGTACCTATGAGCTTCTCAGATGCACCAGAAAAGAACTACGCGGAAAGAAACTGCATGAAAGAACTTTTGGAAAGGTACTTTTAACTTTAAACGCTAATAACTTTTTCTCCTAGGTAAAAAGAAGGTAGATACCGATCCTCTATTGAGGAGCTCAGGGTCATTAAAAAAGATGAACGTATGTACACTTCTCTCCACATAAAACTGGTACAGCAGAAGTTAGCAGACTGTTTAATTTTTAAAATTTTTATAGTGCGGCATTGAAGAACAGGTCATCTGTTTGTTTTCAAGCATTTGAACTGTATTTCGCGCAATTGGTCATGTTAGTTAAACTTTATATTGATGATTATTATTATTATTATTATTATTATTATTATTATTATTATTATTATTATTATTATTATTTTTATTATTATTATTATTATTATTATTATTATTATTATTATTATTATTATTATTATTATTATTATTATTATTATTATTATTATTATTATTATTATTATTATTATTATTATTATTATTATTATTATTATTATTATTATTATTATTATTATTATTATTATTATTATTATTATTATTATTATTATTATTATTATTATTATTATTATTATTATTATTATTATTATTTTTTTTTTTTTTTTTTTTTTTTTTTTTTTTTTTTTTTTTTTTTTTTTTTTTTTTTTTTTTTGTCTTCAAGGTTTTCCTGTTGTTTCAGCCGCTACCGGAAAAAAAAATTTCAAGGCAGCGACCTACATGATTTTTACTTTTCGAGGACATGACGTGCAATATGTGCTGCATCGAGTAGTACTGATTTTTGCAGTGCTTGGTAAGTATTTTCGTTTAATTCTAACTCTCTTAATATACATTTTAATTTCTTAGGTATGATTCCTAGAGCAGACAGCACAACGGGCATAATCTTAACGTTATCCGTATTCCACATGTACTTAATTTCACGTTTAAGCGGTAAGTATTTATTAATTTTTTCATTGTGTTTTGCTTCTAAGTTATTATTGTTTGTGATTGCTACATCTATTAAGTACACTATGTTGTTCTGTTTGTCTATCAGGGTAATATCCGGTCTATTGTGTTCGAGAGTCACATCAGATTGTATAGTTTTGTCCCAATACATTTTTGTCTTATCGTTTTCTACTACAGGGTCAGGTAGGTATTTGTAGTATGGCTGCTCTGAATTTGGTTCTAAGTCATATTTTTTTAAAAGCTCTAAGTAAATGATTTTTGCAACTTTATTATGTCGCTCGAGATATTTATTTCCGGCTAAATTTTGACACCCGCACAGTATATGTTCAATTGTTTCTGAACGAATAGCACATTTTCGGCACTTGTCTTCGTCTAGCTCTTTTAAAATGAATTTTCTGTAGTTTTTTGTTGCTACTACTTGATCTTGCATACTTATTATAAAACCTTCTGTTTCGGGGAACAATGCTCCAGATTTGAGCCAAGAAGTTGAAGCTCCTAGATCGACATACTCTTCATGCAGGTCACGATGAAATCTACCATGCAGTTCTTTTGAAGCCCAGATTTCGAGTTTTGACTGCTGGTCATCGTAGCTTTCGAAAGGCAAGTAATTAATATCTTTTAATTTTAGTGGTGTTGCCCGTTGGTCTGCTTGTACTACTAATCTATGTAAATTTGTGTGTTGGGCTTGAAAGTATTTTCTTAATTCAATAATTTGGTGTTTGCATGCTTCCACTATATCTGTTATTCCTCTTCCCCCTTTCTCCCTAGGTAAACATATTCTTTCTTTGCATGATCTTGGGTGGTGCATTTTGTATGTTGTTAGGCTAGTTCGAATAATTCTGTTAAGTTGTTCTAGATCAGTCAGTGTCCAGTTTATTATTCCAAAGGTGTATCCTAGCAGTGGTATGGCATACGTATTTATTGATTTGGTGATATTTGCGGAGTTAAGCCCTGTTCGAAGTATCTGTTTTAATCGGTCTTCAAATTTTTTCATTATAATTTCTTTGATTTGTTTATGTTCAATTCTGTTGGTCTGTAAAATTCCCAAATACTTATATGGCTCATCTGTCATAGACGTAATTATTTGATTGTCGTCTATTTGTAAGTTTTCAGCTTGCACTAGTTTTCCTCTTACGACCTTTACAGTTTGACATTTACTAAGGCCAAAAGTCATTCCAATATCTGTGCTTATTTTGTGTACAACGTTAATTAACAATTCAAGCTTTTTTTGATCTGCTGCATACATTTTTAGATCATCCATGTAAAATAGATGAGTAACTTGTCTTGACTCATCTCTTGTTTTCAAGTTGAATCCATAGTTTGTTTGGTTAAGAGCATTAGATATAGGGTTAAGGGCGAGACAAAACCAAAGTGCACTTAGAGAGTCTCCTTGAAAAATACCTCTTTTGATGGGAATTGTTGAGGTTTCTATCATCGATGTTTGAGTCTTAAGAGAAAGTTTTGTTCTCCAGTTTTTCATAGTAAATTTCATAAAATTAGAAATCGATGGGTGTATTCCATAGATCTCGAGTACATGTATGAGCCAGGAATGTGGTACCGAGTCAAATGCTTTTTGATAGTCGATGTATGCCATACTGAGATTCTTAGTTTTTATTCTTGCTTGTTCTAATATTACGGTGTCTATGATGATTTGTTCTTTACATCCTAAAGCCTTTCTCTTGCATCCCTTTTGCTCTTCACTTAGTATGTCATTAGCTTCCAGATACTTGTATATTTTATTTGAAATTAACCCTGAGATAATTTTGTACAGTGTTGGTAAGCAGGTGATCGGCCTATATTGGGCAGGGTCATCGGTATTATCATTTTTTGGCAGTAAGTATGTAATGCCTTCCGTAAGAAATTTTGGCATTTTTTGAGGATTCAGGATTAGATTATTTATTTGTATGGCGAGTTGATTATGTATGGATGTAAATCTTTTCCACCAAAAATTTTGTATGCCATCTCTACCTGGTGCTCTCCAGTTGGGCGCTCTTTTTAGAAGGGATTGTAAATCTTCGGTAGTAATTATTGTAAGTTCCATTTTTGTGTTTTTGTATATTTCTTTTTCTTTTGCTATCCAGGCTGCATTTTGGTTATGATTAGTGCTATTCGACCAAATGTTTTTCCAAAATCTTTCCATATTTTCTTTTGGAGGAGGGTTCATCGTTATGGGCTTTGCTTGCGTATTTAGGTTTCTGTAGAAGTTTCTTTCACTTCTTATAAATGATTTGTTGTCTTGTTTTCTTCTGTTACTTAGGCGATATTTTTTAAGCCTTTTTGTTAGTACTGCCAACTTTTGCTTTAAAGTGTCAAGATAATCTATTATTAAAGGTTGTTGCTCCCTTTCCGGTTTATCTTGGATAGACTCTATTAGCACATCGGGGCATTTCTTGAGAATTCGATTACTCCTATTGCCTTGCGTAAGACTCTGTACTCTTCCGATGTCCGCTCTAATTGCATCTACCTTTTTGCAGATTCTAATCTCCCATTTTGGTTTGTCATGTTTTTGTTTTTGTCTGTCTGTGTTCTTAATGGTTTGTTGTTTATTCATTTCAATGGTAGCTTGTGCTGCTGAGTATGTGTACATGTGGAGAGTTTCCAAATTATCATGTTCGGTGGATTCTTCTTTTAGGATATTGTTTGCTATTTTTAGAATCTGCGTGGTGTTCTTTTTAAACATGACTTTTGGAATGTGTTTTCTGCAGGATGGATCCATTCCCTCGTATTTAGTAATATTGGTTCTAAATAGCAATCTAAATCGTTCCGTGTTAGTGTTTTCCGTATCATTTTCGGGGTTATCTATGGTAGGAATTGTTAAGCCTTCTAAGTACTCGTCTCTAGTTTAATTATTGATTTCTAAGGCGTTATCGTCTTCTTGTTCTCCTTTAAGTTCGATGTCGATTTCTTCTCTAAGCGTTTGAATTATTGTTTCGGGTAAAAGTTTATTTCTGAGTATTACTCTTCGCTGGTCTGCTATTCTTTGTTCCGAAAGTTGGTTGTAGTCCGGATTTCTTTCTACAAAGTCTGCGTGCATATTCCTGCAGTAATTAGTCATGTCCGTTTCTAAATTTGTAACACGGAAGTAAGATCGAATGACTTGTTTATTTAAATCTGTGTTCCATCTCATTCGTCTTACTTGTGAGTTAGCCGTTTGTCTGTTGCCTTCCTGTGTACGCCCTTCGGCGGGAACTCTCTGTGGAGATTCCAAGCCTCTCACGTAAGGCCTTATTATTATTATTATTATTATTATTATTATTATTATTATTATTATTATTATTATTATTATTATTATTATTATTATTATTATTATTATTATTATTATTATTATTATTATTATTATTATTATTATTATTATTATTATTATTATTATTATTATTATTATTATTATTATTATTATTATTATTATTATTTTTATTATTATTATTATTATTATTATTATTATTATTATTGTTATTATTATTATTATTATTATTCACTTCCTATAATTGACAATGTATCAGTCATCTAAATTTTAAAAAATACCGCTGCATCTTTCCGAATTTGATAAAGCTCAAATATTAGCAAAACTAGACGGTGCTGCGGTGGTTGGTCTATTCGGCAAGTAGCTGTTCATTATGGGAGAAGCAAGTCTACGATAGTAAACATAAAAACCCGATTTCAAGAGGAGGGAACTATCTACCGAAAGGAAGGGACCGGTTTGATGAAAGTAACTAGCCCAGAGGAAGAAGTAAAAATTGAAACAAATTTTCCAGGATCCATAACAACATTAGGCACGAGGATTAAACGTTCGAGGCTAAGGTGTCGCATTGCGGCAAAAAATTAAACTAAGTGAGGAAAAGAAGCAGTCTCGATTAATTTTTGCGTTGAATTATTTTCTAAGGGACGAAGAATTTTGGCAGAAGGTTGTTTTTTTGACAGATGAGAAGATCTTCAAGTTCAACAGCAATAAAAAACAAATTCTGGTTTATCAACCGCCAACAACCCGATATGAAGAACGATATATTCCTGGAAACGAAGACCAGGTGGGAAGATTTTCGGTAAATGTTTGTAGCTGGATATCAGCTAGAGGACATGGCGCTCTATTTAGAATGAATGGGCGATTTACAGCCGAAGTTTACGTTAATATGCTGGAAAATATAATGCTTCCAGAGGTGGGAGACCCTTATACAGATCATTTTGTATTCGAACAAGATAACTGGCCAGTTCATTCGGACAGAATTGCACAGCGATGGTTCCAGGATAATAATATCGAAGTGATGCCTTGGCCTGCAAAAACCCCTGATGCGAATCCAATAGAGCATGTTTGGGGACTTATCGCAAAGAAATTAGCAAGTTTTAATATCATTCCCAGGAATTCAAAACATCTAATGGAACTCATCTTAAGGGCATAGAGGGAAGTTATTGCTGAAAATACAAACTTATTTGAAAATTTAGCCAATACATTGTCCTGAAGACTTTAAAACATCAACGGTGCAATGACGCGCTATTATTAATAAGTATCTTTTATATGTTTTTAATTTTATTTTTTTCATTAACATGGTCTGGCATTTAATTGTTTTGGGCTAGTAGCTTTCCTCAAACCGGTGCCTTTCGAGAGACAGTTCCTTTTTCTTGAAATCGATTTATTATGTTTACTAACGTAGACTTGCTTCTTTCATAATCAACAATTACTGTGTATAGTTTTTCTTTAGTTAATAAAACATTTTTGCTTTTTTGAAATGTGGTTTGTATATTTAGTGGACTTTTTGAACTATTAAAAAATAAACAAGCTGTCTCCTTATAAAAAGTTTATATATGCCAAAACTATAACTAAAATGACAAAGTCAAAAAGTCAGTGTTGCACACTGAAAAATGTAGCGATATACGGTTTTCTGATTTAGGTTTCCATGAATATGGACTACAAATTTTCTTATAAAGTCCAAATTTGTGGGAGCTTTAGTTTCCGAGTTATTTGAAAAAACGTTAAAATATATTAAAAAAATCATAACTTTAGAAGTAAAGCAGCTATAGTTTTTAGATTTTGGTTTTCGTAGATATTACCAAAAAATTTTGTTATAAAGTTCAAATCTTTCAAAGCTACAGTTTTCGAGATATTTTTATTTCCTTTCCACTGTCAGATATGTAAACTACAGAAGAAATTTACAGTCTTTTTGTATATGCAGCAAGTAATTTTACAGTATCTACTATGGCCACACGGTAACCAATGATTTATTGTGTATATTCACTAACCTTTTTCAATCTATTATTTTTTTTACAGAAATAAAATAAATCTTCTTCGTTTTTAGACCACTTAAATACAGGGTATCCCAAAAGTTGGAGTCCACTCTAATATCTCCAAAACGAAAAGAGGCAGAGAAGTAAAATTTTTAAATACTAATCTTCCCACCCGTCATTAAGGAGGCGGAGCTAGGGCGGCGACGATACTGTTTTTAAATGGAATGCCCTGCATATTTTAGAAAATTTAAATAGAGCTTTTTCTTCGGTTTCCAAAAACACCTAATATGCTAGTTCTTTCTGTAACGGTTTTTAAATAAAATGGGAAAATCATGTCCATAAGACCTATGACTTAAATAAGAAAACAGATATTCGGTAATTCTTTGTCTAAATCATTGCTATTATTTAAAAGTTTTTGTCATTTTATTTAAAAGCCGTTAGAGAAAAAGATAACATAATGGGTATTTTTGGAAACACAGTGAAAAGCTCAATTTAAATTTTAGAAAATATAGAAGGGGTATCTTATTATTATTAATATTAAGGTAGACTCAGATTTTTAGGACACCTTTTATAGTTATTGTGTTTAGTTTTTTACCTTTCGCGTTGACGTCGTTCTCTATCTATCAAACAGTATTCATGCGATTTTAACGAACTTGGTGTGTAACCATCAATAGGATGTTTCTGGTTGTTAATAAAATAAATATTAAGAGATGCTATTAGAATACCAAAACAATGTGATTTTTTATTTAGGGACCAAAAAATAGAAATTGTCAACAAATCAATTATCTCGAAATCTATTTATAATTTAACTTAAATTTCTATTTTGCCGCCTCGCACCGCTGATCTGTAACAAAGCCAGAACATCACAAGGCGTATTATTAAATCGCTACACATCCATGAATGGCACGATATTAAAAAACCCTGTAACCACGTAGTCCTACCTAGCTTAAACTTTCAAGTCTCTTTTATTTCTACAAAGAAAATAACTAACCACTTAATAAGAAGTGAAATTCAATACACCAACACTGGGTATCATGAAATTAACTCTGTGTTTCGAACTTCCATTGTCTATATTTTATTTATACATGACGTTTCGATCAGTACAATCTGATCGTCTTCAGTTGCAAACTACAATCAATTCCTAAGGCTTAGCTTATATACTGTGAGAAATCACTCAACCTTGTAGTTTAAGAAGTTGGCTCCGCCCAAGGAGGAGCTTCCAAATATTTGGGATTTCAACACTTGGTTTACTGAAAATACTCTGATTCTGCCCAATAAAGGCTGCTTCAAGGAATTTTCGTTTCTTCCAGTGTGACTCCTTGTGCAAAACCTTTGCTTCTTCCCACTTCACTCGGTGTTGTTTCGACCATGCATATTCGGCGATTCCTGATTTCATTGTTTGACCTTTTTCGGTATTCGTCTGATGTTCCTTAAGCCTAACAGATAGTGGTCTTTTAGTTTTACCTATGTATGATTTACCACACTCACAAGGAACTTGGTAAATGCATTCCTTATTTTGTTTCTTCTCCAGTTTTGTTTTAGTAAGAAGGCTTCGAATTGTATTATTAGATTTAAAAGCTGTTTTTATATTAAAGTTGTTCGCTACTCTTCGAATTTTCTCTGATACTCCTTTAATTTATGGAATTGTAAGGAATGCATTTACCTGGTTTTGGTCCTGTAATCTCTGTCCTGTTTACTAAAGAAATAGTATCTGTTCTGCTGCAGATCCTTCTTAATGTTTCTTACTTCGATTTCCAAGTCATCAGAATTATTACAAATTTGAGCGGCTCTGTTATACAAAGTTCTTATTATGCCTCGTTTGGTTGCAGCAGAATGATTTGATCCTTGACTTAAATATTGTCCCGTGTGAGTGGGTTTACGATAGACTGTTGTTCTGATGTCGCTTTCTACTCGTTTGACAAGTACATCAAGGAAATGGATTTGACAATTTTGCTCCAACTCCGTTGTGAATTTAATGGTGGGTTTTACACAGGGTTCCTAAGATTTTCTTTAGGGATAGGATTTCAATAAATCAAACATAAATCGCATAGAAAGTTCTGCGCGCACAAAAGAAACAGGTATATTGAGCAATGGTGTCAGTTTGTTATTATCTCCGGACTGCTTTCATGAGAAAAAATTGTCGCCACTCTTTCATTGTGAGCATAAATCATGGTTGCAATAATAACCGTTGACAAGATGTCTGCAAATTCCGCTAGATGGCGGCCACACCATGAGATGATCGAGGAAAAACTGGGATTCACAGGCATTGCATTTTTATTCGTTCGTTTCTTTTCGTAAATTTTGTGTTTTTAATATGCCGTATACTTGAGAAGAAAACATTTTTAATATTAAAAACTACATAAAAAGTGACAGTGCGGACGAGGTCATTGGGCTTTTTGTTTTTGCGTTTCCAGATCGACAGGTTCCTGTGGCTCAAACTGTCTACAATATTTATCATCGTTTTGAAAGGTACGGGTGCATAAATGGTTGTAGAAAGTGTTACCACGACGGCGAAATACCAGAGCATCCCGTTCTTCCACACAGGGTGGAACGAGAAATGGTATGCGCTTACGTTGAGGCACATGAACCATGTTCGACGAAACCGATTGCGAAAGCACTGGATATTCCCAACAGTACTTGCCAATGGATCCTAAAAAAATACTGCTACAAGTCGTTTAAGATTGAGAAGTAGCAGGAATTGTCAACCAGGTGATTATTTTCGCCGGTTAGAATATTGTGAGGTTATGAGGGATAAATGTGACAGGAACTAAAATTTCCTATCAAAAGTTTTGTTTAGTGATGAGAAGACATTTGAACTTCATAGCTCTCACAATCCACAAAATAGCCGCTATTGGTCCCGCGAAAATAAACATCTGCACGCAAGTGTTAGAACGCAACATCCTCAAAAATTAAATGTTTGGAGCGGTATTGTCGGGGATCACATTATTGAACCTTTTTTCATTGAAGGGAATTTGAATAGCCAAAAATATGTTGATCTTCTCCAACACCAGGTTTTACTACGGTTGAGGGAACTATTTATTTTACTGCAAAAATTAGGATACTACGGGTTTGATAAAGTAAGTTTACAACTGTCATCTTCCTATTTATCTAAAAGAGAGCAATTTGTGTCGTATGGAGGGATGGTCTCTAAAAAACTGCCAATTAACTGTGGGGTTCCACAGGGTTCTGTGTTGGGACCAGTGTTATTTTTGATTTATGTAAATGACCTTGCTCAAGTTAAACCCTCAATCGATTTCATACAACTTTGTGACGACTCCACAGTGATTCAATTTGTTTTGCATGCCAACGAGCTTGAAAGAATTTCCTCAGAGTCCTTGTCATTAATTAAGGACTGGTTCCTGTCTAATAAATTAAGTTTAAATGAAAACAAAACTGAACACATGACTTTTACATTGAAAAACATTCATAAATCTGGTGAGACAGATCCAGAAAAACTTGTCCGTTTTTTAGAAGTTTACTTGGATGACAAACTTCGGTGGGAGGGCCATATAAATCTTTTGGTTGACAGGCTGGCAAAAAACACTTATCTTTTGAGATCACATATTGTCACCCAGGGGACGCTTCTGGCCTGTTACTATGGAGTGATTCATTCATTGTTAATGTATGCTTTGTTGGCATGGGGTCATTCCACACATGCGGAATTGGCGTTTAGGTTACAACGCAGAGCGGTGAGAATCCTTTCTAATCTGTCATATCGTGCTGATTGTGTGGAGGCATTTAAAACACTAAATATTTTGACTCTTCCATGTCAATACATTTTATTGTGCTTGCTGTACATTAAGGAAAATATGCCAAAGTTCACAACACATAGTGATATTCACACAATAAAAACAAGAGGGCATAATAATGTTGTTTTACCACAACTTCGCCTGAAGAAAACCAGAAACGGGACTGGGTACTATTGTATTAAATTTTTTAATGTGTTGCCAGTTAGAATTAGAGAACTAAATCATAAGCAATTCAAAAAAACAATTAAATTATTTTTGATTCGAAATGCTTTCTATGATTTCCGTTCATTTTTAAATGCTGACTTCTCCGAAATATAATTTTCTTCTCTCTTTTATTTGAATTGTTTTATTGGTTAAATTTAATCTTTGAGTTCTAAAATTTTAACATGTTTTATATCAGTATGGGTTTTTTTTTATATTATTTACAAGTGCTTGTCTTAAAATTTAATTTTTTTTTTGATAGTAGGTAATTTTTAAGTATTATATAAATATTTTTTACTTACTATGTAGGAGTTTTTAGTTTTTAAATGATATTTATAAGTGTGTGTCTTAAAATTTGTCTATGTTTTCTTATAGTATATATTAGGTTTATTTATTGTATTTCTTTTGACTTGTGTAAGAGTGTTACCACTCAATTAACACCAATAAAGAATCTGAATCTAAATAAATTGGGACGAATTGTGGTTTCAGCAAGATGGCTGTTCATCCCACAATTTACGCCAGGCTACAAATTACCTTCATCAGGTATTTGGCGATAGAATTATTTCCACGTATGGAAATATCCGATGGCCTCCTCGATTACCAGATCTTGCGCCAAATGACTTTTTCCTATGGGGTTGTTGGCACGACAAAATTTTCTAACACCCTCACTTACGGCCTACGACTATACAGGAGTTTAGGGCGAAAATTTTGGAGGCGGCCAACTCTATCACCCTTAAAATGTTGGCTGCTACGCGCCAAGAGTTTTACATTAGATTGGGATATTGTGAGGCTCAAGAAGGGGACAGATTTGAATATCTAATCTAATTAAAAATTAGATGTTTTCAGGTCCAAACCACAGCTTTTTCTTGCTTAAAGGAGGCGGCAGGGTCCATTTACGATACTGAGCGATAAACTCGTGAGGTTGTTAACATTAGAAAGAAATATCTTCGCTTTTAATTAAATTTATTTCCATTCTGTTCTACTAGTGACATCTATCCGGAAATGGCCAAACCATGCAGCTAGCACTAGCAGCCAAAGAAATCAATAAACGGCGCTGTTTTTCCTGCAGAGCTTTTTGCTTGCGATATTATTGATTTTAAATAAAGCTGGCCCTACACTACATTTGATATTTTCGAGGTGTTTTATGACATAATCTCGAAACATGTAGCGAACCAATTTTTAAAAACTCCAGTTTTGCTTTACTAAGAAGGCTTCAAATTATATTACTAGATTTAAAAGCTGTTTTGATAATAAAATTTTTCGCTATTCTTTGAATTTTCTCTGATACTCCTTTAACGTATGGAATTGTAAGGAATGCATTTGCCTGGTTTTGGTCTTGTAATCTCTGTCCTGTTTGTTGAAATTTAGAAATAGTATATGTTATAAGTTTAAGGCTGTAACCATTCTGCTGCAGATCCTTCTTAATAAAATATAAACAATGGAAGTCCGAAACAGTTAATTTCAAACACATCATTGTCTTAAACTCTCAAACAAATTAACAAAGTGGTTGAAATTTTCTAGAAATGAAGCAATCTTGCCTGGAAGAGGTTGAATAATTTTCAAAAGGAATTTAGACAGATTACCTGTTGGAGAATTTCTGGAACTTGTGATTGCGCTTAAGGGCATTGCATCTTTGTGAATTTTGGGAAGTCCGTATAGATGAGGAGGTTTTCTATAATGTGGTGTAAGTTGAGACCTTGTTTTGTCCGGAATATATGTGGAATACTCTTTTCAAATTCTATAAAAATACTTTCGATTGATTCCGTCGGGTCTTTTGAGAGAACTTTATAGTTTTCTTTGGCAAAAAGAGGTACTTGCGGAGTATGAACTGTAAGCTAACCTAACCTTTAATAAGGGGTTTTTCATATGTTTTCGTTTGGTGTACAAACAAAAACAAATCTTTGTTGGTTTTCAATGGAATTTTACGAAAATCCTCCTCATATTGAGGGTCTACTTAATTTTGAAAAGGATATATATAATAATTTTATGATGACTCGTCGGATCAAATCCAGTGGTTTCAGAAAAGTTGGATAATCCATTTAATTGAAAGTGATTAAACAAAACTCTAGAAAATCTTTAAGAAAGCATGTCTGCAACGGTACTCTAGCTTCGCAAGGTCTCTTCTAAAAGGCTAGAAGAATAAAATATATGTTTTCTCATCTGTTTAATTTTTAGTTTATTTTCACATAAATACTTTTCTAAAAATGATGATAACTAAGACTTTTCGCATTAGCCGTGTGGAGTGTGGAGTTAAATGTGATCGGTTTCTATAATAATTGCAAAAGCACTATAATTATATCATTTATCAAGATTTGAACAGTGGACTAATTAGTACTAAACGCCATTTTATAAATTTAAATTATACTAAATCTAAAATATGAAATACAGACTTTTTGTCAAACTTCGTGCGCATGGCTTGATAATTCCGAAGCAAAAATGTTGTCATCCTAACGTACGTGAAACAGCTAACCACTTCCTTCGTTCGACACAAATTTAACATTAAGCCCATAGAGGATTTAGATTTTCTTTTAGATAATTAATTAAACAATTAAAAAACGTGTAATTTTTATACATAGAGCATTTATCTTGACTGAAAAATGTGTGTCGCATATCAGTAACAGCACCACCTTAAGGGAAACTCGTATTTGATTTGACACTGCGTTTACTTGGAGAAACTCTACAATCTATACGAAAAATTATATAACTGTTTACTAAATTCCAATATATTCACACAAAATTATGAGAATAATTTTGATTTTGTTTCAATATAGTGGAATTTACTAAACAGTTATTTACTTTTCTGTATAGATATCTGGTACTTATGTTTTTATTAACTGTTCTGCAATATTTTAATCTATAATAAATTTATACCTAAGTTCATGTAGATTCAACAATCCATTTCTTTTAGGTTTTAATTCAGTACCTATTTATGTATGCTGTAAGTTATTAATTAAACTTAGGTACCTTTGATCATACTTTAATTCCATATCTAGTTAAAAATTCTATTAACAAATATTAGAACTAGTTATGTTTGTATGCCTTTTATGAGATTATTTGTTATTTTTTTATCATATTTTTTATTGTATTTAGCCAGTTTCCCCTTGTACTCTTGTCAATGTATTTTTTTACACGAGAGAACAAAAATTGAATTAAAGCTAAGATATACATTACCTACTAGAAGAATACAGAAAGCGAGGGAGGGCAAATAAGTTATGTGTTTGATTCGAGCTTTTTTTTAATACACATTTGGTGCTTTGCGGTTTTGCTCAAAGCTCAATAATTTAAGACATTTTGCCTTCCAATAGTTTCAGGGGCCCATATATACTGGAGAACAAAAAAAATGCAACACCAGAAAGGACAAATATTTTTAAAGTAATTTATTTTTATATTAATACATTAGCGAGCAATATGCGGTCTGGCATTATCTTGTTGAAAGATCCTATTTGGGATAGTTTGTAGGTAGGGATGTAGGAGCAGTCAGATTGCCGTTGCTGAGGACTAGAGGCGATCTGCTTCCTAAACATATAGCACCCCCATACCATGATACTTTGCTGTTTTGCTGTATCATTCAACAGCAAAGTTTACATTTCGTCTCTCACCACGGCATGGCCGCCTAAACTAAACCTGGATTCGTCGCTGAAGCTTATGGTATTCCATTCGTCATTTCAGTTTTGCCGAGTTCTGCGCCACTTCAAGCGGCGAGCCTTATGTTATGGGGTCAAAGGTAGCACCAAAAGTGGACGGTCAGCCCTCACCTCCATACCAAGAAATCTTCGATTAACTATCATCTTTGAAAGCACTCGTCCTGTAGCTGCAACTAGAACATCTCCTACTTGGCGTATACTGTCCCGTCGATTTCTGAGAGCAAGAAGAGAGATACCGTAAATTATGACCTTGTAATAATCTAGGGCATCCATAACCCACACGACGTCTATAAGTCTCATCATTGGACCACCTACTCGAAGTACTTAACACTGTTAATGGATTGGTATTAACCCTTCTTGCAATTTTCCGTAAACCAAAACCAGCCTCTTTCATGCCCACGATGCGTCCTTTCTCGAAGTCGTTTAATAAATGATGGAATTGTTGGCGACCGCAAACTCTTGGCATTTTTATTTTTTAAGTAAACTGTAAGCAATCCAAAACGACCAAAATCAACGAGAAAAATGATTCAAAATTTTCAGAAAAGGTCTTTTATGTGTTGTTTTTGAAAATTAATAGAAAAAATCTGTGAAAAAAAGAAAGATTAGAAGACAAAAAATGTATCAAATATTTCTTTTGAGATACCACCATACACATGGTGTTGCATTTTTTTTGTTCTCCAGTATATTATATAGTATGCGTTATATTGCATCAACTATTTATGTTTCTTTGTATAGGAAATCTTCATTTTGAGGTAAAGCACCGCAGAATGGGAATACGTGGAAAGGAGGGAACACTTGCATAATACCTACCCATATATTATATACACAACAATGTGTAGGTAACTGAATTTACAGGCACTCAAGAGATTTTACGTGTATAAACAATATGTTTGTTTTGCTTGGGAAAACCGCGTTTGTATATAGATGTTCCGATATTGAGATAATCATTTGAATGGAGATTTAATAATAATTTTGCTTTAACTTTATCCTACTTTTCGACCACTTGAGCATAACGTTAAAAACCCTATGTAAAGCGCAAAGTTCTTTTGTTCAACGTAGAATAATTTTTGATGACATTAAATACGCATAAGGGGCTAAAATCTTTATCACAGTAGGAAAATATTTGAGATAGTTTTATTTGTTTACTTTAGTATTTCACAAAATACATAAAATCACAAGAACCTGCTTAAAACGAAATGTTTAAGCCATTGAATTAAAACTCCCTATTTTGAATTTTAGGGAAAAAGTGCACGTTCTATCCCAAAACTGCGAAAATGTATTTATTTATTACTGAGTATCTGTTAGTTCGGTGTAGACCTAAAACGCAAGAAAAAATAAACTTAATTTCTTTCACTGCCACTTTCATTTATATTTCAAGTTTCAGTCGCTATTTTATGAAGCCGAAAATTTGATCCCTGTACAAAAAAAATCCTCCTATAATCGGATTTAAGAAAGATCCGGTTAGACGGATGGTTTGCGAACATAATTTTTGACAAACAATAGCTAACTAGACCGGAAAAGTGAAGTGTGCAGGTCGACACAGAACATTTAGAGGGTGAGTGGGTGAGTCCTGTACTACACAGGTCGTACGTTTAGTAGAAAATATTTAGTTGGTCATTTAGAGGGTGAGTGGGTGAGTCCTGTACTACACAGGTCGTACGTTTAGTAGAAAATATTTAGTTGGTTTATTTAATTTGAATATTTTCCTCATGTGGTAAAACACCTAAAAGATTTCGATATTGATATGTTATTATTTACTATTTACTATTTACTATTTACTATTTACTATTTACTATTTACTATTTACTATTTACTATTTACTATTTACTATTTACTATTTACTATTTACTATTTACTATTTACTATTTACTATTTACTATTTACTATTTACTATTTACTATTTACTATTTACTATTTACTATTTACTATTTACTATTTACTATTTACTATTTACTATTTACTATTTACTATTTACTATTTACTATTTACTATTTACTATTTACTATTTACTATTTACTATTTACTATTTACTATTTACTATTTACTATTTACTATTTACTATTTACTATTTACTATTTACTATTTACTATTTACTATTTACTATTTACTATTTACTATTTACTATTTACTATTTACTATTTACTATTTACTATTTACTATTTACTATTTACTATTTACTATTTACTATTTACTATTTACTATTTACTATTTACTATTTACTATTTACTATTTACTATTTACTATTTACTATTTACTATTTACTATTTACTATTTACTATTTACTATTTACTATTTACTATTTACTATTTACTATTTACTATTTACTATTTACTATTTACTATTTACTATTTACTATTTACTATTTACTATTTACTATTTACTATTTACTATTTACTATTTACTATTTACTATTTACTATTTACTATTTACTATTTACTATTTACTATTTACTATTTACTATTTACTATTTACTATTTACTATTTACTATTTACTATTTACTATTTACTATTTACTATTTACTATTTACTATTTACTATTTACTATTTACTATTTACTATTTACTATTTACTATTTACTATTTACTATTTACTATTTACTATTTACTATTTACTATTTACTATTTACTATTTACTATTTACTATTTACTATTTACTATTTACTATTTACTATTTACTATTTACTATTTACTATTTACTATTTACTATTTACTATTTACTATTTACTATTTACTATTTACTATTTACTATTTACTATTTACTATTTACTATTTACTATTTACTATTTACTATTTACTATTTACTATTTACTATTTACTATTTACTATTTACTATTTACTATTTACTATTTACTATTTACTATTTACTATTTACTATTTACTATTTACTATTTACTATTTACTATTTACTATTTACTATTTACTATTTACTATTTACTATTTACTATTTACTATTTACTATTTACTATTTACTATTTACTATTTACTATTTACTATTTACTATTTACTATTTACTATTTACTATTTACTATTTACTATTTACTATTTACTATTTACTATTTACTATTTACTATTTACTATTTACTATTTACTATTTACTATTTACTATTTACTATTTACTATTTACTATTTACTATTTACTATTTACTATTTACTATTTACTATTTACTATTTACTATTTACTATTTACTATTTACTATTTACTATTTACTATTTACTATTTACTATTTACTATTTACTATTTACTATTTACTATTTACTATTTACTATTTACTATTTACTATTTACTATTTACTATTTACTATTTACTATTTACTATTTACTATTTACTATTTACTATTTACTATTTACTATTTACTATTTACTATTTACTATTTACTATTTACTATTTACTATTTACTATTTACTATTTACTATTTACTATTTACTATTTACTATTTACTATTTACTATTTACTATTTACTATTTACTATTTACTATTTACTATTTACTATTTACTATTTACTATTTACTATTTACTATTTACTATTTACTATTTACTATTTACTATTTACTATTTACTATTTACTATTTACTATTTACTATTTACTATTTACTATTTACTATTTACTATTTACTATTTACTATTTACTATTTACTATTTACTATTTACTATTTACTATTTACTATTTACTATTTACTATTTACTATTTACTATTTACTATTTACTATTTACTATTTACTATTTACTATTTACTATTTACTATTTACTATTTACTATTTACTATTTACTATTTACTATTTACTATTTACTATTTACTATTTACTATTTACTATTTACTATTTACTATTTACTATTTACTATTTACTATTTACTATTTACTATTTACTATTTACTATTTACTATTTACTATTTACTATTTACTATTTACTATTTACTATTTACTATTTACTATTTACTATTTACTATTTACTATTTACTATTTACTATTTACTATTTACTATTTACTATTTACTATTTACTATTTACTATTTACTATTTACTATTTACTATTTACTATTTACTATTTACTATTTACTATTTACTATTTACTATTTACTATTTACTATTTACTATTTACTATTTACTATTTACTATTTACTATTTACTATTTACTATTTACTATTTACTATTTACTATTTACTATTTACTATTTACTATTTACTATTTACTATTTACTATTTACTATTTACTATTTACTATTTACTATTTACTATTTACTATTTACTATTTACTATTTACTATTTACTATTTACTATTTACTATTTACTATTTACTATTTACTATTTACTATTTACTATTTACTATTTACTATTTACTATTTACTATTTACTATTTACTATTTACTATTTACTATTTACTATTTACTATTTACTATTTACTATTTACTATTTACTATTTACTATTTACTATTTACTATTTACTATTTACTATTTACTATTTACTATTTACTATTTACTATTTACTATTTACTATTTACTATTTACTATTTACTATTTACTATTTACTATTTACTATTTACTATTTACTATTTACTATTTACTATTTACTATTTACTATTTACTATTTACTATTTACTATTTACTATTTACTATTTACTATTTACTATTTACTATTTACTATTTACTATTTACTATTTACTATTTACTATTTACTATTTACTATTTACTATTTACTATTTACTATTTACTATTTACTATTTACTATTTACTATTTACTATTTACTATTTACTATTTACTATTTACTATTTACTATTTACTATTTACTATTTACTATTTACTATTTACTATTTACTATTTACTATTTACTATTTACTATTTACTATTTACTATTTACTATTTACTTACTTTATATTATTTATTATATATTATATATTATATATTATATATTATATATTATATATTATATATGATATATTATATATTATATATTATATATTATATATGATATATTATATATTATATATTATATATTATATATTATATATTATATATTATGTATTAAAAATTATATATTATATATTGTATATTATATATTATATATTATATATTATATATTATATATTATATATTATATATTATATATTATATATTATATATTATATATTATATATTATATATTATATATTATATATTATATATTATATATTATATATTATATATAATATATTATATATTATATATTACATATTATATATTATTTATTATTTTACAAAAATGCAATCCTTGTACAAAGACGAAATTTTAAAAAAAACACAGTTTCATACAAACTTTATCGGTAATTTTGATGCACTTGTGCAATAATTCCCCCAAAAATTTCCCTCATATCTAAAACTGTCCATAAGAGGTGTGAAATTATCGCTGAGTTAATAAGTGATAATTTCCCAGTAGGTGATAATTCCACTGGTCTGACGCGATATTAATAATATATGAAGCGCTGCAGGTCACCTCCCGCAAAGCATTATATGTATATCGCGATTACTATGGAATAAATAGAACGATTTACGGTCTTAGCAACGTAAACCTGGAGTAAACAAATTCGCCGAAACGCTGAGTTTCCGAGTTTTGATACAAAATGAACCGTTTCGGGTCTTTATCCGAGGCCGAAATCAACTCGCACATACAAAAACACATACCAGAGAAAACCACAAAAATAGGAAGTTTGTCTGGAATCAATTTATGGAGTTATGCAAAGCCAGAAAGTATGAATTGAAGCAGGAAACGCCGCTGAGCGAGATGCAAAAAATTTGGAAGGATTGGGCACAAAATATGAAGAAAGGAAACGGTGAGGAGTATGCAAAAGAAGCAAAAAGCGCAAGACGACGGGATCTGCAGTCCCAAGAGGACAACAGAAAACTAAGTTCAACTGCCTTGAAATTTAATGAAGTGCGGAAACTAGTGAGTGGCTGGGATGAAGGGACACCAGACGGGTTGCAACAGAAGCTGTTCTTTGTGTTATCCTATGAACTAGCCTGGAGAGGAAGAGAAGGCTGTAGGGCCGAGTTGCATTTTTTTAAAGAAGTGGACAATGCAAGAAAAGACTAACAGAATTGAGCATAATCCAATTTTTGGAAAAACCGCTCAAGGTGGATCTAAGCCAAGCGCTTTATCCAAATGGCTGATATTGAATAAAAATCACGTCAATTTCTATCCGGTTCGACTTTTTTATGCACTGAAATCAAAGGGAGATAGCGTTGAAAATGATCGCCTGTTTCTAACGATCAATCCGTTCTTGAAATTGGGACGTCAATGGTTTAAGAACATATCCGTTGTCAAGAACGAGATGGCGAAGCGGACTAAGACGCAGACACGTGAATAAAAAAAAACACAAATCACTCACTGAGGGCAACTGCTGTTTCTCATCTCGCAAAAAGCGAAGTTGCTAAACAGAAACCTATAAGATGACAGGTCATGCTAGCTCCAAGTCCATCGCGAGCTACCTGCAGATGGACGAAGAGCATCATCAGACGATTGTCGACAAAATGCGAGGAAGTCATAGCTGCACTAGTTCATGGGAAATTTTGAGAAATGAAGATCTGAACGAATGCATGACAGGGCCAAGCAGTGTAACTTTAGTTATGGAACAAAAAATACTTGTGTCTATATTAGCTATGATAATTGTACAATTAATTACAATAAATAGTCTAATATCTATATTCTTAAAATTTTCTACCGAATAACATTCGTGCTTTGATAATTAATTCTGAAAAAACGTGTTTTTGTTGAAAAGCGCACTCGGTTATTTTTTCCGTTGTATCAAAAGTTGCCGTTCTCCTGCGGAGTCGGGCAATTTCTGCTTTGACAAAACGGAAAAATCAAACTCGCGCAGTTTCCAAAAAAAAACACGTTTTTTTCAGAATTATTGATAATTCTCAAAGCACTTATGGTATTACCCCCGAATATTTCCCGTCTGCCTTAAAACAACTCCCCTAAGAGATGTGTAATTTTTGCATACTTACGGCGAATTACATTGCAGAAAACGAAGAAAAGAAAATTGGACCGTACGTTCCTATTCTTTCCATAGCGTCGAAACATATCAGCTTCTGACAATAAACAGAATTACATTTTATTAGGTACTTCTAACGAGGTAACAGTAGATACAAAATTCAATGACAATCGTCTTAAACTTTGAGGACACTAATACAAACAATATTACGAATTGCATTTGTTTGCTTTCATATTTTACGACAATGCCCCTCTCCTGCGCAGTCGGACTTTTTCGCAAAAAATATGAAAACAGGCTCTTGCTATTATAAAAAAAAACGCGTTTAATGCAAAAATTACTGGTAATTTTCATGCACTGGTGCAATTACTTCCGATAGCGATCTTTATCTCTTCATTTTTGTAAAGAAAACATTTATTCGATACCTCCGACGTGGAGGCCAGCGAACACCTTCCGTTTTAGTACCCTTTTACACGTATGCCGCCACCATTTTTGACACTGTTGACAGATATTACATTAGTTAATTGTCAAAATGGCCGCCACATACGTTCAAAGCTCACTAAAACGCGAATAGATGGAAGGCCTATCGGAGGCACCGATTTAATCAGTTTTTATTTATTTAAAAAGGAGCCATAATACTTCTTTGGGAAAGTCAAAACTGTCAAAATTAACAGAACATTAAAGCTGTCAATACAAATGTAATGTAAAAAAGGTCCCTTTGGAATCTCTCATATAATATCAAACTTTTCTTACAAATTGGATTAAAAAAAGAATGATGTAAAAAAATATTACACAAAATAAAATTGCCAAATCCAATATGCAATAAAGGAACATTTTTAGCACCCTTTATAGATAAACTGAAAAATTATTCGATGTATCCCTGGCAGATAGATAAATACAAATTTTATACAACTAATAACCGGGAACTAATATCCAATATTAGATACGAAATATCGCATGATTTTTATTGCGCACACAGAACTCTGCAATACTCCAAACTGTGAAACAAATAAAAAATGTTTAATCAATCTGAGAATGTTTACTTTCATGCTGTCTGGAACAACATAGATCTCCAGAAAATGTCATCAAGAGCAAAACTAACGAAGTAGACTTGAGTATGAAATAAGTACCTTTACTAAAGGTGATTTTGAACAAATATATATAATATTTTAGCGATTATTGAGTTTAGTACAGTTTTATCCCGGATTATTTCTGTTTAATATTCTAATATTTAAAAAAAAATCTGGATGTGATCCGGTCGCTTATAGAAAGACGTCGAAAATTTCAGTTGCCATGAGAACCCTCAAAATCAATACCAGTCAAAAAACTAAAGTAGCGTGAAGAAGATTAAATTTAATCTAAAAGACTCCATTCCGCAAATATGATGCCATGTCAAAGCTGAAGAGGTAAAAGAGTAGACAAAATTCTAAAAGACAGTTTTTTTATTTTTATTTAGGTGATTAATAAGTATAAGGTTATATTAGTTTATCTTTTTTTTATTTTATAAACTTTAGCAGTTATATCCGAGATTCAATAAAGGAAAAGTGTATGTATATTTTATAATATTTTATTTAGATATTTTCAAAATATATAACTACATACTCATTTTATTTCTATGCTTATCAATTTGTGCCAATCCCAGAGAAATATCTGTACCTCAAACCTCGAAGATTGTTGCCATAATTATAATTATAATAATCGATTTCGTGCAAATCTGGGCTAAATTGGCTCAAGGAGAAATTATTGCGTTAACCGTCCCAAGTTGCTTATTACCGCATATATATAGTAGGGCAAAAGGGTATTGTTTGGTTTAGGTTTTTTGATGCTGTTAGATTCATATTTCCCGCTCTTTCCATGAACTAATCAAAAACGACGTATGGACTTCACACGACGAACAGAGCATTTTATGAGTAATATAAAACCTAAATAACATAACTCAAAATATTTATTTTACATTCCCTCTCCAACGGCGGTGACTCAAAGGCATTTGGTTGGAAGGGAGGGATAAAGGCAATTTTTCCCACTAATACTAAAAGCGATTCCCGAATTTTTAAGTTTTTTTGATTGTTGTTTGAAGAAATTAGAATAATTTCTAAAATGTACTTAAATTTTCCCACTGAACCTTCATATTTCCCAACTGCAAGCAACACGGATCGCCGGTGCACGCTCGTCCTGTAAGTTATTGTCTTTGTAACTTAATATACCTTTAAAGTAAATATTTCAAGGCATCGGTAGCGCTATACCTAACACGTTCAAAACAAAGCCAAAAGAAACTAAATTTTTCACCTGTGTTACGGTTGAAAAATGACAACTTATTTTTCCTATGTTCTTCAATTAGTTTCCTTTAGTTTAGTCAGCTATTTTCTGAACAATCTGTATAAAAATTCTTAGTTTTAAGCGAGTCGATATTTGACATCTCCGCCGCGCAGCTCGTGCAATTTTCGTTCTTCAGTTGGGGACACGAAGTGCTATGGGAGCATATCTTTTAACGAATTTAAACAGAGGCAGAGTGGTTCAGCGTCCATATAGCCAGAGGTAAAAAATCATATATTAAATTAAATTTTAAGAAATGAGGGGCTAATTTTGAGTACAAACAAATGATTAGAATGGCAATAATGTTAACAAAAAATATTTCTTACGCCCTTTTCTTATGGCACAGCCTTCATATCAAGAAGTTCTTTAAATCATTATATTTAAAAAATTTGGACAAAGTAGGATGAGATTCTTACAGGGATTGAAAGAAGAAAGACAGCTTTATTTTTCTGTGTATATACTGGAGAAAAAAAAAATGCATCACCAGAAAGGACAAATAGTTTTAAATTAATTTATTTATATTAATATATTAGGATGCTGTAACTGATTAAATTTCCAAGAAGATTTATCCATGATAATCATCAAAAAATTAATAATGAGTGTCTCCTCCATGGTTATTTATTCACTCGTTTGTTCTGTTGGGCATCGACAAAATAAGATGGTCTATATCATATTGAGGAACACTCATCCAGATCCTCCTTACGGCATGTCAGAGTTCGTCTAAGTTTCCAGGGGGACGTGGTAATCGACTAAGATTGCGCCCTATCATATCCCATACATGTTCGATAGGCGACAAGTCAGGCGATCTTGCTGGCCATTCCAAAGTTTCTATGCCAAGTTCACGTAAGAAGTCCATTGTTTCACGAGCAATATGCGGTCTGGCATTATCTTGTTGAAAAATTGCATTTGGGATAGTTTGTAGGTAGGAATGTAAAACTGGCTGCAGCACTTCATCCATATATTACCGAGCAGTCAAATTGCCGTTCATGAGGACTAGAGGACTAGAGGTTTATTAACCATTATGTAAGAAGGGACTTCCTTTCTAAACCTTTAGTACAGTTTAATTTTATTACATAAAAAACACTAAATCACACAAACGTTCCCTTTTGTAATTGATAAACGCAACATGTTACACCTATCTTACACTGAATATATTACTTCTATCAACATATATTTTAAATTTTCATATCCAGCAATTGACAAGCTGAAAAAGTCTTCTTTAATGAGTACACGACCATGCCCAAAAAAATGGAGATTTAGACATTAACGAAACTCAATTCCAATATTTATTGTCTCTAACACGTTTACTAGCCTACTAAATTAGTATTCCCTATGACTTAAGAAGCTGTTTTAAGTATTTATTTTATTTTTTTTAGTATTATTCGTAAAAAATATCCCGATAAATTTTTAGAATTTTGTCATAGGGATGAACCACTGTGCAAGGTACGCCATTTTTTGTTGGCTCTCAAGTATTTGAGGATATAATCTTGGCTCATTTAAGTTTTGGTTTCAAGTGAGTTTATGAAGTTTTGTAAGTTTGTCTCACAAGAAGCCTTTCCAGAAACGGGATTTAATTCCCTGAAGAAGGTAAGGGCTTTCATATTTTTGATGTATTGTTTCTGCGACTGACGCATGGTATTTCTTTTAATTGTTATAGTTTGTCTTAACGAATATTTTCTCTTCGACTGCACGACGATCCGCAGAATGCCACGTAGCACGCAATTGCCACAATCGACCAACTTAGGAGGTAAAGAAATATTATTACGTTACAATATACCTATCGTACTATTTTATTTACCTATACTGAGATAGGCCTTTGTGTAAGACTAACGTTTCTATCTAAGGTCCGTGGTTTTACCACAGAATCTTACCAACTAAATGTAACAATTTGCCCTAAGTTTCCTATTAGTCAGCGCAGTCATATCATAGGCAATAGACCGCCACCAATTAAGTATCCACCCTTGTTTCAGAATATATTTTTAAGTCAGGAGTTCCTCAAGGTTCCTCAAAGCTATTTTTATTATTTATAAATGACCTTAAAGAACTTTTAACATGCCTTAAACTTCTTTTTGCGGATGACCTAAAAATTGATTGCCATAAATTTTTTAAATTTAAATATTTCTAAATGCTTTGTAGTATCGTACTCCAAAAAAAAGTCCATATTAAACTATCCGTATGAAATTAAATCTCAAGAACTAGTTAGGTGCAATACAATCAAGGATCTTGGCGTAACTTTTAATGAATCATTCAGTTTTAATGACCAGCTGAAGAAAAGAACATACTAACTGCATCGAAATCGCTTGAATTTATTATCAGAAACTGCAGGGCGTTTGAAATGTCGAAACCTTTACAGGTTTTATATAGTTCTTTTGTTAGGTTTAAGTTGGAATATGCCGTAATTATATGGCATGTAATATACCAAGTTTATATTGAAAGAAGGTTTGTGAAATATTTAGCATTTAATCAGGACGGTATATATCCAGCAAGGGAAACACCCCAGAATATTCTTTTAAATCGGTTTAGTATATGAACTGTTTGTATGAACGCAGAAAAATTATAGCCATATCATTTTTACATAAATGACTGCATAACAAAATCGACTGTATTAGTCTGCGCAATCAAATAACTATCTGTGTTCCGAGACAAAACTCAAGAAACCCAGTTACATTTTATTGCGAGCGTCCCAATACTAATATGCTGACTAGATCTCCCTTATACTTTATGTGCAAAATATTTAACAATGTTCAAATCACTATCTACATTTTTTCAGAATCTTTAGATTCTATAAAAAATAAATTTTATAATGTTAGCAGAAACTATTAAACTTAAGTTTTTATCATATTTTTACGGAAGATTAAGCGATATTGGCTGGTTTTGAATTGTACAAGTTTATTATTTTTTTTTTTGATTTTTGATGCACACAATCTGCAGTATTATTTTTTTTCTATAATTTTTTGTATAATTCTTTTCTTTTAGCATAACATATTTTGTTAATATCCTATAAGTAGGTGGGTTGTTGGAAATAAATAATTATTTATTTGTTATCGGCATTTCAGCAGTCCTCCAGCACGTCGCACGTTCAGGAAAGTAGAGCCTACTAACCTCTTTTATGTTGTAGTTGAGTAAAGCTTTATATTAAAAGTATTAATTAATTTTTTTAAATGGTAAAGTATGGTATTTAGTTACGGTATAAAGAAGTCACTCACTTTAAAATTTCCACGTGTAAACTGCTAGGTGATCACGAACGGTAAAGGTTTCCTCTTACCTAGGTTATCACAATTAACCCTAGTTTGTTTATTGGTGATATTTGTAACTATTTACTATTACTACTATAGGTGCGTTTAGCTATTTCAAAATATCAAGTTTGGCAGTGGCGGTCCCAATCATTTGAAAAGGGGGGGGGGGTCGGTTTCGATACGGAAATAAAATAGAACAAATGCATAGCTTTTATGAGGAACATATCAATATATGCAAACAAAACTTAGTAACTACAAGCGCGGATTTAGTGTCAAATCTAGGGGGGGGGGGGCACTCAGATTTTAAGTCGTTTACGTCATACATTTTTTTATTTTTAAAAATGTTAAAATGCTCCGAAAATTTTTGAGAAAATTACATTCAAAATGCAATTTTTTTAGTCAAATTATACTAAACTATAATTGTGATATATATTGATATCATAGCGCCGCAGGCGAAATTTTTTTAAAAAATTGCACTAAAAAAATCCATTTTTTATTTAGAATTAAACTAAAATTGTAAATATATCAATGGTTTCAAAGCGCAGCAGGCGAAAATTTTGAAGAAAATGACACTACAAATGCCATTTTTAACAGAAAATTAAACTAATACCGTAAATATCAAAGCTGTTATAGCGCCGCAATTTATGCCCTACTTTTGATTTTCTAAATGTTTTCATAAAAAATTTAAAGCCATCCCCCTGAAATCCACGCCTGAGTAACTATACGTATAATTTTTTCAGTTATAAATAATATAGATAACAAACAAACCACAAACAAAACCTAATAGCTAAATACTTTTTTTATACCATCAAAAACATGATTTTAGTAACTGTTTGCAGATAACTAAAGCATGGCTTTTTTGGTTACCGATGCAAAAATACTTTCTTTTTTGATCACGGGTGCAAAAAAATATTTATCTCTTTTTTTACCTAAAATTAAAGAGAAATAGCGGAATATAGTATAATATTGAAAAAATCTAATTATTCTTGCCTAAAAATTAAGCCATTTTTGCCAGTTTTCACCAAGTATTTACGAAAAAATCATTTAAGAATATCTTCAAAATATCAAACTGTCAAAGATTAAAATGTCGCAAGAATGAACGTCACCGAGTAAAAAGGAAAATCGCTATGGAAACCATAGTTATTTCATTTACCAGCCGCCTTGATTTATAGTGTAAAGATGGTGTGTTGCGAGAAGTGCTCTTCGCTCGAGATTTTTAAAAGTATTCCTTGGATTTTTTGATAAAGGTATTAAAAAAAATAGTGTTAACAACTCGCGGCTAAACTGTGCTTTTTTTAGTCGCGTTTTTAAATACCTCGCTGAGCTCGTTATTTAAACCAACGCTTGTAAAAAAAGCACCATTTTAGCCACTAGTTTTTAAAACTACAATTATTTTGAGGTCTAAAAAGCTTTTTAAGTTGAAACATTACCTTTCATATTGCATATCTCAAACATTAGATGCCCATTTCAAAAAAAAAATCGTTCAAAAATCAAAAATAATTAGTGTCGTTATTGAACCTTGATTTTATGTCCGAAATGATTTTCCCTAAAACTTGTTTAAAAATTGAAACTCTATGATACTGTTAAGTATTTCTAATATCGTGGTTTTCGCCTGTTTCAAACTGTCCCAATATACTGTAGAGGGATTCTAGAATGTCTTTAAAGGAACGTTATGCAATTTCTCGTTTTTTCTCCAATGACTTCAGAGTTACCACCAGCATCTTTGTGGCCTACTTTTTTCTGGAGCAAAGGGGGAGGGGGCGATCGACCCCCTGCCTCCCCCCCCCCTGGGACCGCCACTGAGTTTGGAATAAACTGTTTTGCAAAGAAAGCCCTCTTTTATATTAGAGACATATGGCGAATGTTTAAGGCTACGTAAGATCATTAGCTTTCTGATTTAAGCTGCCTTTTAAATCGAGATCTAATTCAGTGGATTATAAATTTAAATCTAGCAAAAAAAAAATAGATTTCAACGGTAGCACTTGTCACTGTGCACTGAACAGGTGATTGCAATCGTTGATAGGCCTGTAGCGTTACAAGTACATCCCTCCGTACGCAACGAGTGGGATCAGCTGTTCTCTCATCGCATCCACCATAAAAGCAGGCCTCGTTCGAAACATGCCGCAAACAAGTAAAAAATGTATTGGCTTTGACTTTTTTTGAACGCGTTAGGTACATCGATGCGCTGAAATATTTACTTTCAGTGTCTAATACACTTTTGGTTTGAGGTACGGATATAGACATTATGATTTTTTTTACTAAGGGTGTGTTTTATAAGTAAAACCCGTGAAGTCAACCCGTCGGACATGAATATCAAACTGCATAATATTCACAAACTTCCAGGTCATTAACTTGAACTCCTGCGCCTGTGTTCTACCTGAAACTGATCCAGCTTTTTTCTTGCGTCTTGAAAGGGTTCCGATAGCGAGGTTATTTCACCATAGAAGTCACCCACCGCTTTCTCCAGCAGCAACTTACCTCTTTCTGAACTCTGTTTAAGCCTCCTTGAAGTCCTTCATGTTGTGTCATCTCTTTTGACCATTGCCTTATTAAGAGTTCGCTTTTTTTTAATACAAATTCTGTCAAGTTTGTAGTTTCACCGCAGGGCCTCCGTAAGGGTTTTAAGAGACAACCCAACTAATATTTTTATAGTCACATGGGCAAAGGCCTCGCTACTTTCCTATAGTAGTAGTGTGGTCGTCAGAACAACACTTAGGAACTTATAAGTTTGGAATACTTTCTAGAATCACTTAAAATTGGATCTTTCGTATTAATCACCCACAAAAATGAGTTCTTAGTCGTATTGCTTTAAAGTGCTATTTGTAAAAATATTCTTTACCACCATGGGACAATAGCAAGTTCCTATCTCTATAAGGTCCTTTCTTATTCGTGAATATATAGTCGCCCCGACTTTCATTTTTTACTTATTTACCTCCTTGAAGTAGCCAACTATACGAAATTGCTTTAACTTTTATTACAAAAGTTTGCGACATCATAGTAGCATATTGATGGAGCAGTATGTAGTAAATAACTTTTTATGACCACGTTTAAGTCGCAACCCTTTTAAAGCAATATTTTCTACTATCAGGGAATCAGGCTTGGTCGGATATGTTTTTTCGAAGAACAGAAAATCCGCTTTCTTTTATTTTCGCTTTTTGAGGCATAATTAAAGAAATAAATGGTTTTATATCCAAATTATATTATGTTCAGTAAATGTCTACATCCAACACACTTTAAAAGGGTCAGCTGCTGGTTGTGAAAACATAATCTCAAAAATCAGAACGAAAACATTTGCATCAGCTACAAGAAAACGGCAGAATTTTGAAGGCGCGTTTGTTTTTTGCAATAAACATGTTGTATAGTTTACATAAAAAATTCCGTCGCATTTGAATTTTGACTCCCTACTCGTAAATCTTCGCATCTTTTGATCGTATATAATATATACCACTCATAACCAACCCTACAAATTTGGTGACATTATGCTACCAAAAAGAAGAAAAAAGAATAGAAATTTTGGAACTAATTCCACTCCTTTTTCGACTCCATCACATAGAAAAACACCTCCACAAAGTATCAGGCACGTAGTTTCGATGTAGCAGTGTGGTGTTTAATACCTAAGTTTGAAGCCGTGGACACGTGGCGGGGGCAAGTTGAGATTACTCTCAGGACATTCTGTATTGTGCCGGTTACATCGTGACAACTTTAATGTTAGTTAGGAAGCGTCTTCGAAACTATCTCCAGATTTGTCATCATATTTTCTAACTTAATCTTTTTAACAAGATTATTTGCTGTAGATTGGCAATACCTTCATAGTTTCCAATTGATTGCTTTGATTCGCACTTCAAAGATAGTCCGTGATATTTGGAGCGAAAGGTATACGGTTGATGATGATACTTTTACTTCACAATGACCAGAAGTAAACTTGTTCAAACCAACGTTATGTCACTAAATTTTTCTCGGTCCTTATTTAAAAACGGGGGATTACTACCTGCGCTGGTTTCAAAATGGTCGTCACTAGAAGCTTGTGTGTGAAATGCAGGGTGACAATTTGAAAATTTTTCACCCCCGATATTTTGAGAATTCAAGTAGTATTTTAGGTTCAGTAAACGAGTACTAACGGAATCCTAATCTAAATAGGTAACATGTTACTCCTCTTTACCTTCTAAGAATCCTTCATACGCAATAACTGGGCCGAAAATATGTCAACTATTGGCGAATTTGGCAACGAAATTTGTACCGGTTTTTACATAAGGACCAATTTGAAACTTTAATGGAGCTTTGTTACCAAGTAGTTTCCATTTCCACACTTTCTAAATAACCGCGGCAGTCACAAAATGACCTATTTTTGATCTAAATTTTGAATGATCGAGTTAGTTAGCTGTCGATATACGAAATATCCTTCTTATCAGGTCAAACATCGATCGGCGGATTTTAGAAATTGTAAAACAAGATCAAAATAATACTAAATATGTCCTTTAGTTTTTTATTGTTATAAGTATCTGAAAATTTCTTAAAATATTTAAGTGTCAAAAAACCGTATTTGTGACTTTTTAAATATTGATTGTTTTTAAAATCTACGTGTTTTAAGGGCGCCTGTGTTTTATAAGACCAAAATATTGAAATTTATCAGAAAAATTAGTTTCCCATGTGGATTTCGGCTTAATTTTAATTTATTTATTTACTTTATTAACTACCTATTTTGGAGGGAAAATTTGCTTTAATCCTGTCCCTACTTATTACCTATTTAATTTGTAGATGAAAAGAGTACTCTCCTAGGTTAGGGATATAATACCCAAGTTCTGACCAAAAATGCTACTTGGAAACCAAAAGAGATATAGACAGAGTGATCATTTATAAAGTTTCCTTTGTGAAAATTATTTAAAAAGCAATTAAAAAGATGAAAATATTCCTTCATTTTAAGGCATTGCTTTCAAATTTGACATTATTTTATGAAATATATATAGAAAAATGGCCGATTTTTTAAATAAAACAGCCTATATATTTTTAAATTTTTTCTCACTAAGCTTTTTTTATAAACATCTTTAACCCTGCTCTATATTTAAGAGTTTCTACGATATTTAGCTTTTTATCATCGAATAATTTTTACTATTTAGTTAAATGCACTAAAGTCCGGTCATGTGTTTTTGCCTTTGCCGTCAAACAATTGGGCCACACCGAAAATTTTGGAATAATTATTTTTCGCAGCTGACTTCGTTTTTTAATAAAAGTTAAACTTCCGGAAATCTTTGCCGAAGAATTTACCAAACATGTTTCTTAGGACAGTTATTTGAAACTAGAGTTTCGAACTCCCATTGTCTTTATGTTTTTGTTAGTTTTGTTAGTATTCACCTGATGACGATTGCAAATACATTAGCAATCGAAACTTAATGAAAAAAGTACAAAATAAAGACAATGGAAGTTCAAAACTCTACTTTACTCTCATGTTTCTTAGAAGTTCTGCTTGTTGACCATAATTAACTGAATTTTCTCAACGCATAGCTTTTGGTTAGAAATTAATTTTGAACAATTTTTTATGTTATTCAATTTATATTCTATGTAAATATCACTTTTTAAAAAATCACATCTTATACTACCTACCTACCTGTACCAAAATAATTATTTATACTAAATTTAAAATGGCTTTTTAATAAGGATCTAATGGCGTTTATGACAAATTCAGGATTGTTCTCATTGATTCTATTTCGATCCTAATTCGGTCCTTCGACTCTTTCAAATTTGGAACGGGTAAAGAACAACTTTATCTTTCAGATAGGCCCAAAGCCACGTGTCTGGATATACTCGCGGGCACGTGCTACATTGTGTGGTCCTATAAGTCGGTTTCTTAAAATACCACACCAAACGTTGACAGAAAGCGATATTTGGTTTTGAACCTCGGAGGTTCTTGAATACAATACCTTCGATTATAACGATTTGGAACTCCACTAGTGCAAAATTTTAATTCATCACTCTAAAGAATTGATAAATGAAATTGGGATTTTGTTCCAAACTGATTGAATTTTTCCATGGCTACATGGGCCTTCCACATTCTCTTGCCTTAAATTAAAATTGTGCCTGATAGATTGCCTTCGATTTTCCTCCAAGTGAAGTGTAGGAGAACATTTAAGTCAGCATTTTCATTTCTCCTGACAATCCTTCTTCTTCTCTTAACTGAAGACGTGTCCTAAAATATATGAAAATTTTTCTTATGGATACTTTAGAAGGACAAACCTGATTAGGGTATCCCTTTTGGTAGTTTTACTCGGTCTGTGCTGCATTTTTTTCGTTTCTTATGATCAAGCCATCATGGTGCTTTTTTTTACAAGCTTTAAGGTTAAAAGGTTTAAGGTTTAAATAACAAGCGCATCGAGGTATTTAAAAACGCGAGTAAAAAAAAGCACAGTTTAGCCGCGAGTTGTTAACACTATTTTTTTTTTAATACCTTTATCAAAAAATCCAAGAAAAACAGGAAAATACTTTTAAAAATTTTGAACGAAGAGCGCTTCTCGCAACTCACCATTTTTACACTATAAATCAAGGCGGCTGGTAAATGAAATAACAATGGTGGTTTCCATGGCGATGTGCCTTTTTATTCGGTGACGTTTATTGTTGCGACATTTTAATCGTTGACAGTTTGATATTTTGACGATGTTTTTAAATGATTTTTTCGTAAATACTTGGTGAAAACTGGAGGAAATGGCTTATTTCTCAGGCAAGAATCATTAGATTTTTTCAATATTACTATTTTTCGCTATTTCTCTTTACTCTTGCGTAAAAACCGGGCCGAAATCTTTTTTTGCACCCGTGATCAAAAAAAAAGTTTTTTTGCATCGGTATACAGACCGCTTCAAGCTACTGCGAACATAGGGGGAATCAAGTCCAATTTACTCTCCGTGCCGTACGACCAAGGTGGATTCGAAGCACGCTGCAGTGTTATCTTTTGGAAATTCATTTTGTTTTTATTATTTTGTTTTATTTCTGCCTTGCTCAAGAAACAGATGGGTAAGTTCTTAATTGAAATAATACATTTTTAAAACTAAAAATGGATGTCTACGAAGTTGCCGAAAAAGTGCAGATGGTCAAATGGTCAAATCGTCATAACCCAACACACGTTCGATATTGGTCGAGGGAAAATTTGCATTTGTATTTTGACGTAAGAACACAGTATCCTCAAAAACTAAATGTTTGGGGGGAGGTATTGTAGGGGAACACGTAATTAAGCCATTTTTTATTAACGGCAATTGCAATTTGAATGGTCCTAGATACTTGGATCTACTGCAGCAGCACATTATTCCAAATGCTAGGCAGTTGTTAGTAGTAAGATTTGGTGAAACATGGTTTCAACAAGATGGTTGTTCCGCTCACAATGTTGGCCTTGTTAGGGAATATCTTGATAATGTATTTCCTAATCGGGTTATAAGTACACGGGGAACTATTTTATGGCCAGCTCGATCTCCCGATCTTGCTCCTAATGACTTCTATCTGTTTTTGAAGAAGCTTTTCAAATTATCACCCCTAACATGCTTGGAAACGTTGGAAGGGGTTTTTATAGTAGGCTCGGATATTGTCTAGCCGAGCAAGGAGGACTTTTCGAACATTTGCTTTAATTTTTTTTTGACTGGGAGAATCTTTTTGGTTTTTATTTTTATAATGTATTATTTTATTTTGAGAAGTTGCTTTTATTTTGTTTCTCCTTATTATTTTCATTGTAACACGTCATCACTGATAAATCTGAGCAGTTGACAATAAAACGCTCTTATTTATCAGTGACAAAAATTAAGAAAATTACGTTATAAAAATTTGCGTATTTATTGACCAAATTCCGGTTTCATTGACTACGCTCCACAAAGCACCATGGTTAGAGGCGTACTAAATACAAGGCGAACGGCAGCGAATGGCGATCGGAAGCCTGAGTGTTGGTTGCTTCACTGATAGGCGTGCGGTGTCTCTGCATGTACGTACACTGGCAAATTAGACTTCTTTCGCTCTATGTTCGCAGTAGCTTGAAGCGGTCTGTATATAAAAAGTATTTCAGAGGAAGATGGACATAATTTAAGGCAAAAGTTTACTAAAAATTTCTTTTATTTTATCTGTCTGTCATCTTGAGTGGGGTCGTGCATATGATTTTTATTTTGCAATTTTTATCCAAAAAACAGCAAAAATTGTTATATTTCGAAGTTGTGTAAAGTGTGTAAAACATAAAGTGGTATTAATTTCTTTCAATCAAAGTTCTTTACATTCTTTAACTTTACCTAAAATCGTGTCCTACTAAAGTGCATTTTAGCACAACTAAAAATAATTTAACAGGTATTTAAGAAAATTATTTTAAGGGTCATCATGGCTTGACCATTATATATAAGATTAGAATATCGCGCTTTTCATCATCTGAAAACATCATTTTGGGAAATTAAATTAACAATAAATCGCAGTGTGTCAATTTGAATTGAAACATAGACTGGAAATACACAGGTAACATCAAAAAATGCATGGTGATTGACTGATCTTATCTTATCTTATAATAACTTACTCAGCTAACTAATAATAAAATTGGTTTGGTGATGATAAAAAGCTAAATATCTCTTTTATTTTTTTTTATACTGGGACTTTCCATCCATTATAGGATCAATGCCCAATTCCAGTCAAGTTTGTGCAAAGTTAAAGAAAAACACAATATATCCATGCACCTAGCCGGGTTTCGAACCCGGAACCTTCCGTGCGGCAGGCAGATACGCTGTCCACTCCGCTACGGCGGCCGGCTAAATATCTTAAAAAAGGTGTCTCGGGTTTAGTCAATGTCAAATTTGACAGCAATGCCTTAAAATGTAGGAATGTTCTGATCTCATTAACTTCTTTTCAAATTAACTTTCCAAATCCAAACGCAAAAACCTTTTCCCAAAAGAGACTTTATAAATGATCACCCTGTACATTTTGTCAGAAATATATCGGGAGAGGGCTAATGACGTATTCACAGACCTGCCCCCGCGCACCCATTCAACGCAGGCCACACCCACCAGTTTTTGTTCAATTGTAGCCCCTCCCTGGTGATACCTTGTTCAAAAGGGTTTTGAACCTGTTTTACCACTGGGTATTTTTTTTTAATTTGAAGCAGTAGCTTTTGAGATATTAGCAGCTGAAAAAAATTAAATAGCAGATAGATTAATAAGTTAAACCGCTAGTATTATTGCATTTAGAGACCCTCCTCTTGACGCACACGGAAAAAAAGCTCTCCTTGGAACAAGATTATTAATTGTGATCCAAGAATAGCTTCATCTTCGATATCCGCAACTCTAGTTATTCTTTATCCAAGTAATATCCTATTCTTAAATATAATGCATGACTAGCGTTGAGACAAGTGTAATTTATATGATAATTCAAATATAGGTCTATACTTATTTTAAGACAATGTGGTTTTTTACTTTAAGCGGACGCTATACTTAATTCAAATTTTTTCTTTGCTTGTTTCGAACACTGCTTTAGGTTGTTGTTAGGTCAAAAGTAACTATACTTCAATGAAATAATATTTTATACTTATTAAGAAAAAATTCTACTTACCTCAAATAGTAATATTTCTTATATTAGCATATATATAATATATGCAGATATAATAATGTTATTTTACTATAACGTAGCGTAAGCCCGTCACTTGCAAAATAACCCTTCTTCTCCTATAACCATGGTGATTCAGTCCCGTAGCAAAATGAAATCAACACGATTATTGGATACAAATTGAAAAGACTCACATTTCCATAGCCGGATTATATGGTGTACTTCCAGTGCCGAGTTTTTGCGGCTCACGCAAAAATCAGAAAACTTCCGCAAGCTGCCAACGAGATGTTATGCCCACAATTTCGAACTGATACTCGGTTTGTCCTATTAATATAAGGGAAGTATTTAACTTTTTAGACGTTTATAATAATCCGAACCTTTAAACTAAAGATATAGGAGTATAGTTTTACCTAATTTAAATGATAGATGTTGAGATAAAAACCTGAAACTGAAGGCCATTAAGTCTTTGTTGCCCCTCATACCAAACAACAAAGAGGGAGAATGGATTAGCCAAGCGGTCTTACGGTGCGATTCGATATTGGTATATTTTTTGTTTTTAATACAGCTCTTCTTATTTTAAAAATAACGAAGGCTTTATAGCAATAATAAAAGGACTTGATCCAAATTAACACTTTGTAGTTAAACTAAGTTTAAAGTATGATTCAATCAATTCGTAACATATTTTAGGTCAAGATTTATCTTTTTCTTGTGACAAGTTTTTTTTCGACTTGGTTTTAATATATTTTCGCTTTAAAAGAAGAATTTCTGGTTTTAGTCCAAGTAAACTACCTGTTTTTTGAAATAATAAGAAACTCTTATCGGTTAACCTCTAGAAGATATTTAATTTAATAAAAGCTTTGGTTTTGATTTAAATTACCGTCTCTTCTTATTTAAAGTATATGTGGTTTCTATTTAAGTATAACAACCTTCGTAGATCAAGAATACGTATTTGCTTAATTCTAATAATCCCTATTCTTACACTAAGAATAATATACTTAAAGCAATTGTAATTTTTCAAGAATAGAGCTATTCTTAAATAAAGAATACATTTTTTTCCGTGCAAGCCATGCCCACAATTCTTTAATTCCATTGGGTGGTTCCAATTAACATTTAAAAGACTCAACATAAATCAGCATCTATTTTCATAATAATAACTTTCCTCTACTTGTTGCAGCCGAGCTTAACCAAATTCTGTCTCTTTTTCCAAATAGCTGGTCTTTTAATCTTTTGATCCGATACAAAGCCAGTCAAGCGCAATAAAACAGAATTTCTGTAACATTGTTTCAATGACGTTAGAGAAGAATCCAAAGAAACCTCTTAAAGTTCTTTCACTTTTGTTAGGGCAGCAATGCAATTACTTTAAAGGACAAAAAGCATCTGTATTGCGGTAATCAAGTTTCTTAATTGAGTTTTAAAAGTCTCTGTGCTCTCGAAAAACGGCGGGCGGGAAGTTTTTGAATGGTCTTCAAATTTATTAAGACATTATTAAAAGTTATTGTTTTAAGTTATTTGCCGAGTAATTTTGGTTGCGCTCTAAGATATTAACAAAGAGATTCGACTAATTTACATAAATACAAATTAGTTGCAGTTTAAAGAAAAATGTGTTGGACGTTAAAGGTTCACGTCACACCTGCGTCACGTGACCTATGCTAACCAAAACAAGGGTGTCTAGATAATGGCTTTGGCTCTCTCTTCAAGGGAGTTAACGCCTCTCCAATTTTTGCCATAGGTCACAATAACTATCACTATCATCCTTTAATAAAACCAATAATATGCAGAGCGAAAAGTATACGTACGGGCGTAGTATGATAGGTTAGGTCAATCAAGCCAGACCCCCCCCCCGAAATATATTCGAGTTTTGATATGCTTATAATTTCGAACCAATTTCGAATTAATTTTGAACCACTTTTAAAAATTTTGAACCACACTTCTTCCTGTTTTTTTTAGTATTGAAAATGGGGGGTGCAGCCGGACATCAAAATACACTCCCCTCATTTAAAGCTTAGAAAAAATGAAAAGCAACTATCTCAAAATTATGAACTAATTTCGAATTCCTAATATCACCAAAAACAATTTCGAAAAACCCACTAGTAACCCTGTTTTAAAAAAAAAATAGGGCGGTGCAGGTTGATGCCAAGCCACACCCCCTCCCCCCTCCCCGAAAGATATTCGAGTTTTGATATGCTTATAATTTTGAACTAATTTTGAACCACTTTTAAAAATTTTGGACCACACTCTTTTCTGGTTTTTTTCTTTGCTTGACGTTCGGCTGCACCTCCCATTTTGATATTAAAAAAACCTGGAAGGAGTGTGGTTCAAAATTTTTAAAAGTGGTTTAAAATTAGATTGAAATTGGTTCGAAATTATAAGCACATAAAAACTGAAATATCTTTCGGGGGGGAGGTGGCTTGACTGACATGATAGGTTCTTTCTCAGACGGTTGCATTTAAAAGAAAAAAACAATAGTAACTATGGTAAGCCCACAAAAAATTGCCATCAGGACAAACGAATTTCGCGTTCAAACTTTACGCTCTCTAAAGTAAATCTAGGCCGATATATTCGTTCTCGAAAGCATCAAACATTATTGCTGAAAATGACCGGCACATGCTTTATATATATTTTATATTTCAAATGAAAGTTCTACATTACAAAGCATGTTTTTTGGAAATATTTCCACTCTCAAGAAACGACCTTTTTGTTCAATTTTTCTGGTTTTAAGTTGGCTATGAATTCTTGTTGGCAGCTTTTAGGTTTTGTTTTTTTAGTAATTTTGGCACTTCCAAAAAATTTTGGTTACAAAAATGAACTCAGATGTATAAAATAATTTGAATCCGGAGGAAATAATAGAAGCTGCTTCAAGAGTCACTTTCGATTTGCTGCCTGAAAAATCTTAAGGGTGCTACCAGCTGAACTTTGATGCGTTTATAAACTGGTGCGAATTAAAAATGTTAAGAAAATTAATGAAGATGTATTGGTGGCATATTTTTCGGAAAAATCTACCACCACATTTTTAATACTCAAAGTAAGTATACTATAAATATAGATAAATAAAGGACAAACCTAGAAATGTGCCTTTCGTGAGTTGTTTTATCATTATTTTGCTTGATAAGTTTGCCATGGTCGGCCATAAGTGGTCTTCAGTCATCACTGAATTAGCTGTATGAAATTAATAGATACTACACTAAAATTTTTCTAGTGTTTTATAAAAAACACAAAAATTTCTAACAAGAAAAGTTTACTTCTGTTTCTTTAGTTTTGATCTTAAAAACTACTGGCTTAAGCGGCAATGGCTATCTAGCCAACAAGAAGCAGAAAGCTAACATTTTCTTATTAGAGTTTTAATTAAAGTTCTACATTACAAGGCATGTTCTTTCGAAATATTTTCATTCTCAAGAAAGGACCTAGGGGCCGTCGTAGACCAGTGAACAACGTCTTAACCTGCAGAACAGAGATCGCAGGATCGGATCTCGGCAAGTACATATTGCCTCACACAACACCGAATGCGACTCGAGACGACGACGGGCGGCTCCACTTCTCAGCAGCTCCGCAGTTGACGTTGTGCATAGAATAACAACAAACGAGGTTGAAGTAGGCGGCACGGTTGACACTGCACCGAAAACTTTGCGGGACTCAAAGGTGGACGACCGAGGACCCCACCAAACTCGATAGAGGAGACTAGCCGGTGACCCAAAAGGACGACCTGGACTTTTCCGAGATCGGACTCCATGGTACGTGGCTGGACTCCGAAAGATTTAGTAGCGGTAGTCGACGGAGGGTGACTTGAAATGGAAGAGGCGGTAGCACCTTCGGGTAGCAGGACCACTCCAAGGAATGCATCTGAAGACTCTGACGGCGACCTCGACCAGCGAAACCGGGACCTCGATTTTCGGGTCAACCTAGTTCTGCTGGGACGGTAGGGGGTGTAAAGTCGGCGGTCTACTCTATATACTTGCTACGCAGTCTAAAGATCCCTGCCCTCGACAAAGAAGTGTCAGGCAATAATTAAGTCCTCTTAGAGAAAGAAAACTTGCATCCTAAGGGGCACGTGCATCAGTCGGGGGTGCACGGGGGGTATGGCAAAAAGGGTCCATTATGCGACCTAATTGCCAGGCTACGGCACCCATTTACTATTACTACTAAGGACCTCTTTGTTCAATTTTCCGGTCCCTTGATCCTTTTTCGGTCCCATTTTTGGCGAAGTTGACCATGACTTCTTGTTGACAGCTTTTAGCTTTTGTTTGTTTTTTGACAGTTTTGACACTTCTAAAAAAGCTCTTCTAAAAATTTGTTTCAAAAGTTGTGGTTACAAAAATTGACTCAGATCTAGAAAATGAGTTGAATCCGGAGGAAATAATAGAATCTGCTTCAAGAGCCACGTCGATTGCCGCCTGAAAAATCTTTATGTATATAATTATAAACTGGTGCGAATTAAAAAATGTTAAGAAAATTAATGAAGATGTATTGGTGGCATATTTTTCGGAAAAATTGATCAAATTAAAGTCATCAAGCTTGTGTAATCTATACCATACAAATAAATAAAGGACAACCATAAACATCTGTTCTTCATAAGTTTATTTATATTTATAAATTAATCTGTAACTATTAAGAACTTACGAAAATGTTTTAGAAACATATGCATTGTCCTTAAAAAAATAATTTACCGTGGACGATTTCAATAACGACCTACCCATTTTAATCCTTAGACAGTAACCTATCAATGCCAATTCTTTTCATTTATATTTATACCTTGTATGGTATATATAAAATAGAATTCTAACAACATTAAACTTAAAAAAAATTAAAATAAACAATTGTTAAAAAATGGAATTACTGAAAAAAAATCTTTATTAAATAAATTGTTTTTTAAAAAATGTTGATTTTCTAATTTGGCGAATTGCCTTACACCTTTACCATATGTCACGTAGGGGTTTTCGTGGGTTGTTTTTATTAACTGATTTAATGAACCAACCGTACCGGGTTTTAATGAATTTATTATAACAAATTATAAAAACGTTATTTACTTGCCACACTTAATCACATCCAACAGTCTTAATTCAGCAACGTCACAGTTCTATCTTGGGGGTAGGTCATGGTTCAGCAGGTTATCTTATTAACTTTCTGACTTAATCAACTTACTAAACTTACTGACCCATTCTTGCTGTTCTCGATTGATTTTATAGGATTCGAAAAATTTTGGACTTATTTCCTTATCTGATTTTTTAAAAGTTTAAAATGCGGGATGCAGCTGCATGTGCAGTTCCACCCCGCATCCATTAATAATAGCAGGACCCTAAAAAAGTATGTCCGAATTACGGGCTAATCAACTGTAGAAAAAAAAATATGCTCATATCCTTATCTGATTTTTTTAAAGTTTAAATTGCGGGGTGCAGCTGCATGTGCAGTCCCACCCCGCATCTATTAATAATAGCGGTACCCAAAAATAATGTCAGAATTACGGAACTAACGGACTAATCATCTGCTGTAATAAAAAATTTGGGTTTATGCCCTTACCTAATTTTTTGTATGTTGTTAGGGAATGATACAAACCAATTATATCTGCAGTAGTTTTGATTTTTAAATACGTAAATCCCCTCCTTACCCCCTCGGTCACCTTTCAATAATGTAGTTTTAGAAAATTTCATTATCACTGGAATTAAACGCATACCAAATTTCAAGTTGATCGGGGTGCGCATAATTTATCAAAAAGTACTTTACAAAAAAATGTAAATTATAAAAAAGTACAGGTGCATAACAGTGCTAGGTAAAAACAATAAATACGCAAAACTATAATATCACAAAATCGAAATAGATCATAACGGACTGGCCTGAAACGTTACAAGGGCAAAAGTGTACAAAAGCAAACATATTCCCGCTAGATGGCGACACAGTACACAGCCAGCCGAAAACAGCTGGACAGCAAAACCTGTGTAATATATTGCCGTTAGATGGCCGTACGTAGCCGACAAATAAAAAATGTCATTGGCTATAGGAGTCAGGTGTTCGACCAATATTCATCGAAATGAGCCAATACAACTAGAAAATTGCATTGGTGTTAGCAAGCTGAGAATTCCCTCATTGATTTAAGCTTCTTTAATTGTCTTAAAATAGCATACCTTCCGAGAAAATTCAAAAAAAGGGTTTAGGTTGGCACACCTGTTTACTTGCTTACTTGCTTGCTTAATTGTAAATCCGGCTTAACAAATCAGACGGTGTCCATCACACCGCAGCGCCATCTAGCGGCAATATGTTATACTATTTTAGGTTTTTACAGATTTGCCCTTTACTTGTAACCTTTTAGTATTGTAAGGTTTTAGGCCAGTACGTTCTTACCAATTACTGTTTTACCGCTACACAGTTTTGTCATTTTAAAATTGATTTGATTTGTTATTGTAAGTTTTAGGAAAGTACGTTTTTACATTGTATTGTTTTGCTAAATTATAGGCATTCGTTGATCGAAGTTAGTCAAAATTGACTAACAAGATTTGACTTATCAACAACCCATAAAAAAACATGGTGAAATTGAATAAAAGCTTGTAAAAATGGGATAAAGGCATGAGCCCATTTTTTTTTCCGCAGATGATTGGCCCGTAATTAGCCCGTAATTCTGACATACTTTTTATTTCGGTACTGCTATTATTAATGTGTGCGGGGTTTAAACTTTAAAAAAATCAGATAAGGAGATGAGCCCAAAATTTTTTTTGCGGCAGATAATTAGCCCGTAATTCCCACATTCAAAAAATTTTGATTTTTCGAACGCGGGGTGCAGCTGCATGGACGTACATACTTCCTAATGCTAACTGTTATGTTCATAGCCTGAGTCGTTAACGACACTATTCTGCTTGATAAGTTGGCCATGGTCGACTATAACTGGGCGTCAATCTATCTATCACTAAACTATTGGGAAATCAAAATAAGCAAAACGCCCTCTAACCTAAAGCCCCCAACTATCCTAAAGCCCCCGATACCATGGAAACTGCAGGTGTTTTGTCAACAAGGCCCACAGTAGGCAGAAGGGTATTTTTACGTTTTCTGACAGAAAACCATTCGAGGTTATGTTTATCTTTCAAAAATATTTTTTCAAAAACGAATATGAAACCACTCCGCGTGTGCGGTCGCCCGCCGAAAATGGCCTAGCGCTGCGCGAGCATTACCCCGAGTTTATCAAAGAACCAAGAGAACTTTACTGGCTCGCTGGAATTACTAGGAATTCGCCTAGAAACATTCCCATAACTTCACATAATTTTGTTTTTATTTTGATTCAATTTTTTTTTAAATTTAAATTATTGCGGCATAAGTTATGTGCAAGTTTACTAGTGAAATATTAGAGGCCTAAGGATATATTTTAGATCCCAACAGCAGTTTCAAAAACACACGGATACTTGAGTATTAACAAAACAGGTCAGTACAGCTCCATTTAGAGGTTGAAGAGACTCTTGCTAGTCGTTGATGCTCCTGTTTAAAATAGAATATGATTATTTCGTTTAGCGTCAGCAGCCGATTTTTAAATCTGCATGCTTTTTAAGTTAACCTGTTGTCCTTAAATCAGTGGTAACAGCTAGCAGGAGTGTTTCAAATTTAATTATAAATGCACTTGTAAATGCAACCTTAAACACTAAACCCAGTTACTTTAATATGTAGTTGGGTAGCGTTTTTTTAGCAAGTAATTCTGCAGTAAATGGTTTTTTTTTACTTTAGTATTTTACTCGTTTTTTTTTATGAAAAAAATCTTGTAGTTATGTAGGCACTGACTAGGGTCCTTAAAGAGTTAAAATTTATGAGCGCTGGAATTGCTAAAAAGTGCTGGGTTGGTTTGAGTTCAGGATTTGGGTGGTTTAGTTCCCGCTTTAGTTTAAAAAAATGAAAAAAGTTTCATCACTGGTAAATTTGAACTTCCTAGGGGCTCAGGTAAGTGCTAAATAGGTATCTAAAGAAAACTGTTTACTACACTAATACCGTTTAGCCTTAATATATAAAGTGAGCAGCATGAAATAATACTGTGGCCAGTTTCTCAATAGCGGATTATCAGAAACTTAAAGTAACTCGCAAGCTATAAATCCCAGTTTTCTTGCTGTTTTCAAGCCAATATTTTTTTTAGGTTAACCCTGAGGTAATGTAACTTACCCTCACCTTGAAGCCCTGGTTATCCTGGAGTTAATTTTAACCTGATTTTTAAAGATTTTTACTAGGTTATGTTGCTTGAGTTAACACAAACTCGCTTTTGAGAAACCGGCCCTTAGTCTCTCTTGTTTTTTGAATAAAATAGGTTAGTGACTTGAAAATTGGAGAATATTAATCAGGAAAAATTCTTTAAAATATAAATCCTAGTTGCTCATTCATCTTTCAAATAAATTAAATACACAGGATCAAATACTATGTGTGTATGTCATAACTGGTGGTTAGTGAACACTTCTATGAAAGTTGAATCATGCACTGTGAACCTGCTTAGATTTTGAAACTCATAACACAGGAAAATAAAACTGCAGATTACAAAACTTGATTTACTTTGGCTTGATACTTTTGTCCAAACCTCTGTTTCTGTAACTAAAAAATTATTATGCAAAAATTCTTTTAAACAGTTTATAAAAATGTGCCACTCAAGAGAAAATTTTTAAGAAATATTGGTTGTCCTCGCCTAAAGTGCAAAATATAGAAACAAAATTTAGAGATAGAATATTTCTTGTTATTTTTATTATTATTTTAGGAGCTGTATATAATAACAAAACATATGGAGCGGTGGATATTTAGGCAACTACCTAAAATGAAAAAGAAGAAGATTCTAAAGTGCCACCACCCAGAGAAGAATAATAATCTATAAATTAAAAAGTCTACAATTTGTACCCAAACATACAGAGCAGTTGATATTTTGCCAACTAAAATGTATAGCAAAACAAGATGGTTCTATAGAGTCAGCACCAAACAAAGAATAATAATCTATAAACTCAAAGTAAGTTTTTGCTTCCGATTTCAATTATATTTGGTAAAAGTTCCTTAAATAAACAAAATTTATTATAGTCTAGATCCAATATCAAAAATTAATTTAACTCTTATTGTTTATTGCAAATTTCTGGGACCTATTTCTGGACATATTTTGAGCCTCCCCTCATCTATTCCAATTCATTAGGAAAAAAAGAAAAACTATACACAAATAACAAAACAGCGAACAATTTTGAAGGGGGACACTCACAGATACTTTTTGGCTCTGTTGGAAATTTCATAGGGTAATTTTTATCTCTGGAATTTAAAAGGGGAAAGGTCTTTACTATTAATTATGTTAAAATTACAAAAAGCTAGGATGATTGGTGTTGCTTTTAAATTTGGTATGGAATGAAGAAAAGGTTTGAACCTTTTCAGCGGATCAGTTTGACCACCAAAATTTAAAGAATAAAAGTATGCTTATTTGGATGGTATGTTTGAGAAAAAAATCATGAAATGTTTATTCCCTTTTTTATTATGAAAAATGTAACTTTAAAACCAACGTTTTTTCCTGACTTTTGTGCAAGAAATTGTTTATTTGTCGCTCCTTGACAAATTTAAACTTAATATCTTGCATGTTTGTAAAGCAATTTTAACGATCTTCTAAATAAGATGTCATTCGAGCCACTTTTTTATATTATTTCTCCTGGAGAAACTCATATCCCTCAAGTCACCCAAAAAGCCTGTTTATGGAAAAAAATATATTAAAAAGTAATTTCTAGACTACTAAAATTGTATAATGTTTTTCAAGTGTTCACCAAATACTCAAAAACACCTCTGTTATGTTTTCGTTGAACATGAATTTGAATTATTTCAAGCATAAATCAAGGTGCCAATGGGCTTTTTTCCATGTTTGAAGGGAGCGCTTGATAAAGGTTTTTTGACGGATTTTGGTAGCTAAGGGGGTCTATTTTACAAATCCAAGTGATGAAACTCTGGCTCCTTTGGGAGAACTCCAAAAAATAAAACATAATATAGGCACCATAAGGGTTCTAAGAACAGATTTAACAGTAAACATTTTTTTAAATAAACACATCAAAAATGGACTATATATAAATCCATTTTTGTCAGAATATATAATTTTTTTGACATCCTAAATATTCCAGATGGCGATGACGGCGACTTAAAAACACAAAATTTTGATGAGAAACTAGATCAAGTACGCACGTATAATACATTAACCTCAGGGTTTTTGGAAACACTGATTCCATTTTTTAGAATAAACATTTTTTGGGAATAATATAATTAAGGTTCCTAGGGACAAAAAGAATCGTAAATGACAAAAAAACTTATGACCTCAATTTAGAAATTTTTGAATCAACTGAATTCATTTTTGGTGTAAATTTTTAGGGGTAATTTAAGGGGCCTAAGGGTGAGTTTTAGGGGTAAAGTGGTAAAAACAACATACTATTGATAGAAAAACATCACTTTGGAGATTCTAGGGTTAACTAAATTCATTTTGGGGGTTAAACAGTTTTTAGGGGTAATGTAAGGAGCCTGAAAGGGCAACATAAAAAATTATTGGTGTAAAAGATATGTGATATATTGATTTAGGGGTTTTTTGGGTCTTCCAAAATTAATTTTGGTGTTCCAATTATTACAATAGGGATTCAGACGAGAATTTAGAGGTAGTTTTAGGGAAATATATCGATTTGGATATTTTTAAGTCATCATTAAGTATCAGATGCCTATATTTTGTTTTATTTTTTTTATTAATTATTTTTAAAAAATGGTCACCACCTTGAATATCTGGATTCAAGTTCCCCAAAATCAGTAAAAAAATATCTATTATCAAGCTCTATCTTCAATTTTGTTGTTTTCTCTAAAGAAAATATTTTTTCAGGTCATACACTTATACTTTTTTTTTTTTTAATTTCAGAACCTAACCATGTGAAGCCTGATATTTGAAACTACAGCTACTAGTTTGCGGTTCCAAAGAAGGAAAAAATAACATGTTATTCTTTTCTTTTTTAAGTTAGATTTAATTTAAATGATTATTAATAAGTATTTTTGAGATAAGTTTTTAAATTAATTTATTTAATTGCATATAGGTGTTTATAATGTTGTTTATAATGTTGTGTCCAAAATTACCTCAACAAGTTGAGCCATGTGTGCATTTAGTTTTACTTCCAAGAACCAGATGCCCACCGGTAGACACAAATCCTCCGCTGTTTTGTGACCATCGGTAGGCACGCGGTCCTGAGACGTAAAACAGAAATGCCCACATGTGGGCATGGGCAATGTGTTAATAGGAGGGTGTCACATTCTAAACACCAAATACATTTAATTATGTTTTACATTGAAATATTTATTACACTCCATTCCAAATTGCTGCAGACCAGTTTTTTGACACTGACAATGACAGTTCCATTTAGCTTCTGTGTTTAATTATCAGCCGCCATATTGAAATGGGTCCAGAGAATTTGGAATGAGGTGTATATGTAAAAATGTAATTTTTCAGCATATTTTTAAAATTTTATTATATATAGTTAATTAAAATTGCTAAAAATATTTCTACAACACAAAAATGCTAAAGTATTCTACCCATATAGTTGTTATTGTTCTGTGAATAACTAAAATGTATAAAAATTGTATTGTTCATTCTGGTAGTTTTCTTGACTAAATTTCAAAATCTGAAAATAAAAAAAATTAGAGGTAAACATTTGTATAATTTAGCTACAACGCTTTTTTTAGTACTAGTAAGGAGTGCTTTAATAAATGTTTACTTATAACCAAAACAGAACTCCAAAAAAGAGAAAGTATTTCTGCAACCCTATCTTTGCTGCAACCTTATCTTATGCATTTTTAAATACATTGGGCATTGGTAATTAGAGTTTTAGTTAAAGGATCTTTTATTAGGAAATTAGAGATTTTTGGACCTGTAGGTATCTCTTTCAGAAGCTACACATTTCAAATTTTTACACAATAAATGATTCACTAACAGAAAACACAAATTTACATAAAAGATAGCAAGAGATGTAACATTATATTTGGTACCTACCAGTATTTCTGTGTGTGCAAGCATATTAAATATTAAGTTTTTGGATTTTATTTGAATTATTTATTTTTGAGTTTGCACAAGAAGTAATAATTTTGGGTAAGGGATTTAAATGAGAAAGGCATCAGTACATAAGGTCAATAACAGAGTTTGTACAGAAAACCTTTAATTGGATTCTCTGATGTCTCCCAGTTTTTCCTAACCATTTGTAAAAAACTTATCATAATTTTTTCAAGAATTTTGTACAAAAGAAAACAGCTGCAAAATTTTAGTTTGACAAATTTCATGATTCTAATTTGTTTTTAAATCAATTTTTTCCAGATGGGCTTCCAGATTTTACTTGTTTTTGTATATTTTTTTGTGAAATTTCCTGACCTTTTCAAAGAATAGATTTCTCAACTTTTCTCGGTTTTTCAGTTCCATACATACTCTGACTGATTAAAATTGTTACAATAAGAATTTTAATTTTCAATTTTATATATATACCTTGAAGACAAGCAGTGTCATTCCATCTTGATAGATTTCTTTCCTACAATAAGGCATGATTTAGGAAATCCCTGAGACTGCAGCTAGTTTGCTTATTGCAAGGCTTATTGTATTCCTCATTGCATATTCTTTTCTACTGTTCACATAGGTGTTTTTTTGCCAGGTGGAGCAGCCTTCTTATTAGTATTTTCAGGAACCCTCCCTCCTAGACAGTTTCCTCAGGCCAGTATGCTTATTCTTGAACAAACGTGAGGTGAATTTCGCTCACCTCACCTCTCGGTCCTTTATCTTGGACACCTTAAATTTACAAAAATATTCAGGTCCTAATTTTATTTTCAACTCTTAAAAAGTGTATAGAGGTAGGTATTAAAAACTGGACTTTCTCTAGCTTTACTGTAGAGAAAACTTAGAAATAAGTAAATGAGCCAAAGTGAGCAAAATGTGCCTCACTATTTTTTTGTATAATGTTTATTATTTACCTAATATTTTCATTATAGTCCGTGAGCCCAGGCCTATGAAAATTTATGACTACCTCACCGTTAAGACTTTGTATGTGTTCTTCAAGATGTTCTAAGGGGTATTTTTAGAGACCCCTCCAAACTTAACCCTTAACTGAGCCCTTAAGTTAAGGTCCTTTCAACAGAATTTCTCGGAAATGTTTAAATTAAATAATGTGACCATGTGTTTTAAATACTTATAAAGCAATCCTTGAAAAATCAGCTGTGAGGAGCTTAATTTAACTTTTCGATGCTATCAAGAGGGGCTTAATGACAAAATATATTTTTTTGACAAAATGTTTGTCCATTTCTTGTTAAAAAAGTTACAAATTTAAGAATATATATGTTTAAAATGTCATCTGAGTGGATATAAAAAATAAATATTATGCAAAATCTGGCAAGGTCTTAACAGTTTAAGTTATGGGCTGTAGGACTATTAATTTGTATGGTACCTAATTCCACATATGTCAGTGGTAGTCAACTGAGTAGTCCACCCTTCAAAAAGGAAAAACATACTTATTATATATAGGTACCTACATAAAATAACTTGTTTTGCAGAGGAATAAAGGCGTATTTAGAGTTCTGTAAGGCAAGTGGTATGAGGTAAGATGCAAGGAAAATAAACAATAACAAATGCATGCTGCTCTTACTGCATACCGCTTGTGGCTTACGGAACACTTACTTTGTTTATATAGGCCTCTTAAAGCGATTTTATATAAGGATGGTTTGAAAATGTTGTTATATAAACACCACTAAAACCGATTTAAGCACTAAATCGATTTTATTTGGAAGCAGTTTATCACTCAAAAGCCCATTCAACACCATTCTCAACTAAAAGGTCAGTTAAATCCTACTGCCTCAGTGCCCTTTAGCCTACTGTGGCTGCCATTTTTATAACCAAATTGACAAGTGAAACATAGTTTTTGTCAGTTTGGTGTCAATATGGCATTGATCATAGGCCAAAGGATACTAAAATGAAAATGAGTTAACTGGTTGTTTTAGTTAAGAACAGTGTTGGCCTATTTTAGGGTCGTTATAAACACTTTAGTGCATTTCTTCTAACCTAAAGAAAATACTAAACCCTAGTCTTTCAAAAAATCTGTTGTTAATTAATTAATTAATTAATTATGTTGTTTTGTTTTTTCTTTAAACTTTATTTGTTTGGGGGACATAGCCCCCGAAGAAAGCGATTTTATTTAAAACCATCCATATATAAAAGCACTTTTAGGTGCATATAAACCTAGTAACTGAGGACAGCAGCATATGCTTGCTATAGTTATGGAACTCTGAATACACCGTAAAAGAATCTAAAAGGAAGAAATTTCCTTAAACTAAAAATGAGTACCCAACAACGTTGCCTAGTCACTTGTAGTTATTTCAAGGGGTAATTATGCAGTATACAGTTTTCTGCCATTTTTGATTTTTTATGAAAAATTCTTTATGGGGGCACCTACTAGGGTCCCTAGGACCCCAAATCCGCCGTTTTTTTTGTTTTTTTTTTAATTTTTTTTCACCAAAACAACCCAATCTAACACAGTCCAACCCAAACTAATTCAACCCAACCCAAAACAATGAAAAAAACACATTACAACCCCCCTCCAGGCACCCTTTTTTCTCTTAAAAAAAAATCGGGCGCAGCCGGATTTGGGGCCCTAGGGACCCTAGTAGGTGCCCCCATAAAGAATTTTTGATAAAAAATAAAAAATGGCAGAAAACCGTATAGTGCATAATTACCTTCCAAGGAAAAACCAAGGGAAAAACCCTTATAAAGACAACAATACTTATTCAAAAAATGTATAGTCATCCCGAGGTCTTACCTTAAGAATTTGCTTCCTTTTATTTTTTCTTGATCCATTGCATATTTTCGGAGTCTTTAAGCACACCAAGAGGCAAATAATGTACTACATTAGCAAAAACCGAGGCACAAATAGAAATACTTATTGTTGTTGTCTGAAAAATAAACAGGCAGTCCAAAACGCAGTCATATGGACCTAAAGGTTTATTTGCGCGGTGGTACCGTACAGCGGCGGTAATGATGATGCAGGGCAAGTTCGGGCTACAGCAACGCATCATGAGTTACACGGAAGCGAAAGTAAAAAAAAACTTATGTGCTTTAGCAGCGCGGAATGCGAAATCAAAATAAGTAAACTATCCCCAAATTTTTGACCCGGTGCAAAAAAAGCTCTGGTGTCCCACTGTGGACAAAAATAAATAAACTCTCCGCGTTGCCATGGAAAACAAATGCAATGACGTAAAGTTTTGCAAAAAAATCAGGTCGCCACGGTTAAATTGATTTCCCAATATTTGTTCTAATGTTTTTTGCAATTTTGCACAAGTTAAAAATCCAAAAATTATTTCTAACCATAAAAGGTCACTTTGTTTTTCTTTGATCTTAAAAACTACTGGCCTTAGGGGCAATGGTTATCTAGACAACAAAAAGCAGAATACTAACATTTTCGTATTAGGTAAGGTGACCAACCGTACGCTATTTGACCGGACAGTACGGTATTTTGATGAATTGTGCAGTTTAAAAAATACGTCCGGTATTGTCCAGTATTTTGTCACGTTGTCCAATAAAACAAAATTATGATTGTTTTCCACAAACCAAAACTACACTTTTTTGCACTCGACGCGCGTTTCGCTAACAACGTTAGCATCATCAGGAGACGGTCATTGTTTATCGTCTCCTGATGATGCTAACGTTGTTAGCGAAATGCGCGTCGAGTGCAAAAAAGTGTAGTTTTGGTTTGTGGAAAACAATCATAATTTTGTTTCAGTGCAACCAAAGATTCCAAATTCCCAACATAGTTGTCCAATAAAGTCCGGCATTTCACAGTTGCAATACTGCACATGGCAAGGCTGCTCGTCTCGTCGGGTGAGGGGCAATGAAAAATCACTCATGATTTGCGGATTGCGATTGGTTGAGTTTTTGCAATTCCGCCAATCGCGTTGCGTAACTCTGCGTAAGGAGAGCCGCCTGTTTATTTCTTAAAAGATCTAATTTTTCTTATTTCAGAATAAGTAATTGTGTCATTTCTAAGTCTTTTTGTCTCGTTTGTAGTTGTGCGGTTTTATAATTATAATCTATAATCAAAGGTTTATAAATATTATTTGTTAGTTCCAGGTGGGTCGAAGTACTTGAATTTCGTTCAAAAAAAATAATCTTGAATTTAAGAATGTTTTAGTTTTAGTTGAACTTTCTTTGGCCTTACCTGGGACTAAAGCAGAGTTGGAAAGGGGTTTTTCTTTGATCAACAACATATAAACTGACAAAAAACCAAATACACCTGCCTCGAATTTTACCTTTTGGAAAATGTTAATGCACTATATGCTATACATGGACAAACCAATTAGAAATTTAAAAATCAAAAAGGATTTGTTTAAGTTTATCATTTCATTAAGACCATACATAAGTAAAAATAAATTATTTTTTTTGAAAATTTTTAATCTGTCAGCAGGTTTACAGGACTCGCCTGCGGCTCGCCCTGTAAATTTCCTGATTTTAATCTACACGCATTTATTGTAAAGAATACCCTTTTTGACAAAAAACACACCGCACAATTACAACAAACCTCTACTCTTCCAATTACCGCGAAATCAACTGTCGCAGGCGCACAAATCCATCTTCAAAATCGCACTAAACAGGTATGTATTGAATCGACATATTTACCGACAAATTGCTCCCAACTTGACCTCTTAAATTATGGGCTTGACCCCAAAAATATTCTATGTATAATACTAATAAACAGCTTAAGGCTATAGTTTCTCACCAGATTTTAAGTAAAAAAAAATACAACTGGCAACGCCTTATTCTCTAATTTTTTTATCTTTTGCCAGAGTGCACAGGAAAAACTAAACATTAGAATTAGCTGAAATTTTGCAGGGGTGAAGGATTTTTCAAAATTTTCAATTACTTTTTCTTCAAAATAAAAGCTCGGGTGCTGTCATCTATTCCAAAAACTTCAAAATAATGGCGGTTTAGAATAAACACGATTTACACAAAAAATAGAGAAATACTTAAAATGTTCTCTGGATTACATTTTTCCTTTTTATATTTCCTTGCTTTAGCGAAAATAAAACTACGTTTCCTTTTTTCTAAAAGCGTGTGCACTCCGAAAAAGAAAGCCGATCAATCAATCACTGCAGCAACTGCAGGTGTTTTGTCAACAAACTTTAAATCGGCCCGCAGTGGGACAGAAGAGTATTTTTACGTTTTCTGACAGAAAACCATTCGAGATTATGTTTATCTTTCAAAAATGTGTTTTCAAAAACATTGTTCTAAAACAAATATGAAATCACTCCGCGTGTTCGGTCGCCCGCCGAAAAAGGCCTAGGGCTATGCGGACATTACCCCGGGTCTCTCAAAGAACCAAGAGAACTTTACTGGCACGCATAGAAACATTCGGCGCCCATAACCCCACATAATTTTGTTTTTATTTTGATTCAACCATTTTTCTTTTAATGTAAATTATTGCGGCATAGTTACGTGCAACTGTACCAGTGAAATCTTGAAGTGTAAAGGATAGATATTAGAACCTCAGTTTCAAAAACATAGGGATACTTGAGTACTAACAAAACAGGTCAGTAAAGCTCCATTTAGAGGTTGGAGAGACTCTTGCTATTCGTTGACGCTCCTGTTTAAAATAGAATACGATTATTTTGTGTAGCGCCAATAGCCGATTTTTAAATCGGCATGCTTTTAAGTTAACCTGTTGTCGGTATCAGCTAGCGGGAGTGTTTCCAATTCAATTATAAATGCACCTATAAATGCAACCTTAAACATTACACCCAGTTACTTTAATACATAGTAGCGTTTTTTTAGCTGGTAATTCTGCAATAAATGGTTTTTTTATGTTAGTATTTTACTTGGTTTTTTAGCGGCGCGGGACGCGAAAAGTCAAATTAAGTAACCTAACCCCAAATTTTGGACCCGGTGCTAAAAAATCTCTGGTCTCCCACTGTGGATAAACATAAATGAAGTCTCCGCGTTGCCATGGAAAACAATTAATTTGATTTCCCGTACAGTGTTGCTTAAAACAATTCCCCAGATTGTAACTACTACCTTAATTTGTTGCATCTAAAACCGCGCCGCGCTGCGCCGGTCGTTGTAAGTTGGTCTCGCCTTCCCTACGATGATCATCCGTTATTGAAACAAGCAAGACGCTACGCTGCGTCCATTCTCATTCGTATGCGTACGACAAAGACGAAATGCCTATGGTTTGTCCAACCAGGAATGTATCAGGCCATATTTAATATTAATAAAAGTTTTCGTCATAAGAACGATTCAACATAAAAACTGTAATTTGTTAAACCAATTTTTTTATCCAAACCTTATTTCTTTAAATCCATTCAATACCAAATTCGAAATATATAAGACCCGTTTTTAGTCAAACCATTGTTCACGAAACTCATTCAATATCAAACTCGGAATTTATAAAACCCATTTTTTTTTCCAAAACCTTTGTTTCTCAGATCTATTCAAAATCAAACTCGTAATTTGTAAAACCCATTTTTAATCAAACCCGGAATTTGTCAAACCTTTATTTTTCAATACCAGAATTCGTAAGGCCCGATTTATATCAGAAATTTGTTCTTAATTGGAATGGAAGTGACATCTATACACAAACTATTGAATGCTACCTATACAAGTATGCGCACGTAGCAGCGACAAATGCATTGAAACGCCGCGCCGGCGTGCCACCTGCGAGTACGCCTCCCGTTCATGTATTATTGGCGAATGCACAGATTTGCGGACAACTGGTTGTAAATTTAAGGTCGCAAGCACTTGCGACGTCCCCACTACCGTCGCAAACCATTTCGTCGCAGATCCACTTCGTCGCAAACAATTGGGTCGCGGATCCTCTCCGTCACATAGGACATTACGACGTGGACACTAGCGTCGCAGAAAATTTCGTCGCAAATCCACAACGTCGCAAATATATTCCGATGCATACAACAAAATTAGCGTGTTACATTATTAGAAGCTTACGGGACCAGTGGAGAATTTGGGGTGCTGGGTGAGAATAAAAAGTCACAACAATTACGTCGTAAGGACATTTGAAGTAAGGTTATTTTTGCTTCCATTTTAAAAATATTTAATTCAGACCACTACGACCACAAAAGAATAGCTAAAATCAAAGACAATTTTCTCAAAAATTAACAATGAAAAAACAAATCATAAGAAAATAATGAAGCAGTAGGCATCACTAAATTTTTTTAAAAAATACGACGATGTGTCATACACCATGAAAAATTTATCTTATTACCACGTTTTCAATTTACATACACAATAGCGGCTTTCACACGTAAGCTCATTCGCCAATACTTGGATTGCCCCTCTCCAATCACGTAGGTTTGAACGTGCGTGTGAATACAATAGGCGCGTACATGCTATGAACGCGCGATGCGCTGGTCGAAGCTTATCGCGGAGTTTTGTCCTTTGTGCAAAATTTAAATTCAAACGGTTTTAACATGTGGGTTTTTTCTACAAGTAATATAAAATAATAATAATGCGACGGAATGTATTCGCGACGTTGTGCATTTGCGACGCAATTGCCTGCGACGCTAGTGGCCACGTTGCAATTTCCTCTGCGGCGAAATGAACCCGCGGCGCAAATGTTTGCGACAAAAGTGTCTGCGATGGTAGTGGAGACGTCGCAACTGTTTGCGACTTTAAATTTAAGACCAATTGTCCGCAAACCGAATGCCCAATTAATTTAGCAGAAATTTCTGATAAACAATGGGTGTTACGAATTCCGGTTTTGAAAAGTAGTGGTTTGACAAATTCCACGTTTTATTAAAAATAGGTATAGATCTGACAAACAAAAGTTTGATGAACAATGGTTCGATTAAAAAGGGGTCGTATAAAAAACTGGTTTAACGAATTGTAGTTTCTATAGTGAACTACTTTATGACTGAAATATTCTGATAAACCGTGGGCGTCCCAAAGACGAAGTAACATATAAAGAGTCGCGGCAATTAACAATTATATTCCAATTATTCCATTTTGTCATTATTCATATTTTTATATTTTAATGGTCTTTTCAGGCGTCGGCGTCGTAACTTTGAACGTTGTTTTTTGCCGTAGTAAATCATCATTTAGAATGATTACATGATGGCATCAATATTTTATTTCATCGGCCAAAAATGGACTATAAACTATGATCTTTCTTCCTCGCAACCGCAATATTGTCTTTTCTTCATGCTCCTTGCTGCATACACAGTTTTCCATAATTTAACTTGAAATTTTGATTCTTGATTGTATACGGGGTATGCACTCTAACTATTTTTTTTTTGTCAAGTCAATGATTATATTTTAATGTTAATATGTGATATGTAAGGGCAAGCAATGTGTACATGGACCAATTACCACTGTATTCAATGGCTTGCCCTAAAGCTTGTTCTTCTGGATCATATATATTTACGAAATTTACGATCTCAGTAAATTAACTTTGTAGGACACCTCAAATATCTTAGATCTATTCGATAGTTTATCGCAAGGAAATCGATGATTAACTATAATACTTAGTTTGTAATTGAAGCCAACAAGAGCTCAAACTACATAGAAACTCCCAAATAATAAAATAGTTATTCAATTTCTTAGATGTTTCCAGCTAGGCGAGTCCTTTCACATAAAAAGACTTTTAAATTACTATTTAAATTTCACCTGTTCGTCTTGTGTTGCTATCTTTGTCAATTGAAACGAAAATAGAGAAAGAATTTCTTCGTAGCTAAGTGAACCTCCGGGAAATTTAAGTCTCAGGGCTGACCATGGCTAAGAGCAATTTACATCGTCCACCACCGTTGCATTCAGCAATAAGTAAAATTTAGGCTTAGAGGGATTTTGAACGCTAAAAAGAGTTTCATCAATTAAACAAAAAAATATATATAAAAAAATTACTAAATTTTGCACCGCAAAATATTTTAATACAATCTCTACACGATTTCTAACTAGTTGTTAAGGTCCCGGGATAATGTTTCAAACTTTGATTTTGCAAAATTTATCGAGGTTGTTCCTTTAAATATCAAAACTTCATTTTCACAAGAAGTGAAAGTTTTTCGCTTTTGTTCCCTTTCCCTTTCCTCTTAACTTTAAATACTTACTGAAATTTAAGTTATTTTTATTAAAGTTTCGGCTAAATATCAAGAAATTTCGTAGATAGCAACATTTCTGTGATCTTCATTTTATTCTCTAGATCCTCTCTTTCTCACATACACTGGGTATCTCGTGAATGCATCGTACAATATTGCACCGTCAGACATTTCATCGTCGACAATGTTTCCAGTATATTTCATTGGTCTTAAATTATATTTGATTTTTTCTGTTAAAATTATTTTGTTTTTGTATTTGGTTCCTTTCTACTGTCTTCTTGGAACGAAATAAAAGGAAATTATCGGTACATAAAGTTGGCATAGACTGACTTTAATAACGTCGGCACTATTCCCGCACGAATATGTCGTTACACTTAAATTTTCAGGATTAAGTGCTCTTATCCAACTACAAAGAAGAAGCACTGTTATTTTTATCAGGATACATAATGTTTGTGCCGTGGTTTGTGCCGACCTTTAATAAAGGATTGCATTAACTGAAATTATGACAACTTTGTAGGTGGTATGATAGATGACAACAATATTAGAAATAGTAGCAAGAAATGCAAGAAATTCGAAGAGTAGCGAACAACTTTAATAATAAAACAGTTTTAAATCTCATAATACCATTCAAAGCATTCTTAGTAAAACAAAACCGAAAAAAAGAACAAAATAAGGAATGCATTTACCAAGTTCCTTATGACTGTGGTGAATCATGCATAGGCGAAACAAAAATACCACTATCTGTTAGGTTTAAGAAACATCAGATTGATACCCAAAGGGGTGGAACAACGAAATCAGGAATCACCGAACATGCATGTTCAAAACAAAACCGAATGAAGTGGACAGAAACCAAGGCACAAGGAGTCACACTGGAAGAAACGCAAATTCCTTGAAGCTGCCTTTATTGGGCAGAATCAGGGTATTTTCAGTAAACCAAGTGTGGAAATTCCAAATATTTGGAAGCCCCTCCTTGAACGGAGCTAACTTCTTAAATTTCACGGTTGAGTGATTTCCCATAGTATATAAGTACGTAGCCTTAGAAATAGATTGTAGTTTGTACGTGAAGACGATTAGAAATTGGACTGATCGAAACGTAGTGTATAAATAAAATATTGACAACGGAAGTCCAAAACACAGAGTTAATTTTAAACATATCATTGTCACAAACTTTTAAACAAAAGTAGCAAGAACGTTAGATAACAAGTTTAGGGGCCATCAATAAATTACTTAATGGAGGAGGGATTCTTTATTAAATTCAGGCTATGACGACTTTCGATAAGGCCCTCATAATTTCAGTCGTGATCTTGTTTTATATTTAATACAAGGACTTCTCGTTATTGTGTTACCTATGTGACTTAAACTTTTTTAAATTTTCATGTTTTTATTTTAATATTATAATTAGTGTTTAACTCTTTTTTATGTTTTTTCTAACTGATTATTAGATCTTAAAGTAACACTAACATATCGGACAAAGCGTTTTTGTTTCTCACTTCAATACGACCAGGCCTTCAATGTCTAATGGAGAATACAAATACCTACAGACCTGTTTCATCCTTATTAGGAATCATCAAGGAGTCATAGAATTGTACCTGGCAGTTGAAGCTACACCCATGCACACCTCTCGAAATTTTTGTTTGCAGCCACGAGATTCACTTTTTTGTTTTTTATTATTAGTTGTAATTCTTTAGATTTAAATATGTTACTTTAACACCTAATATATTACTTGTAAAAAGTTACTAATTACCTGTACTTTTTGAGTTAATTACAAAACTATGGACTTTTTTTAAAACAGACGATTTTTTACAATTTTTTGCTAAATCGGCGTTAACTCTTAGCTTATTTCGTAGCTAGCGAGGCCTGACAAACTTATGGCGATAGGGCTAATAAATTTTGCATGGCTTTCCGGTGCATGGCTTGTACTTTCGAGCTAAAGTTGGAGCAATAAAGCTAAAGGAAATGTAAGGTGACCGATTTTCTTTGATTTTGGCGGAGATTTAGTCCGTGAATTGGGTTGACCCCATTCCGGGTTACGTTTGGCTTGAAAGAAAATTAAAGGGCGAAGGCAGGCTATTCTTTATTTAAGGTAGAGCTTTTTATTATGCCTACACTCAGAAAACTATCCCAAGTAAAGTGTCTACTTAGCTTTTTTTGTTAGTGGGAAGTGAAGTTTCTATTATCCCCAAGTGAATGAATTTAGTAGCTGCAAGTAAATCGAACTATTTAGACCCCAGTTTGTTAACCCTTAGTGATTTATCTACTTACCAATATGCGATCAGTAACTTAACTTTCCCTTCACTTAGAGTTAGTGCATTTCTACTAGTCTGTTAACCCTTAGTGATATATCCATTTACCAATTTGTGACAACTCACTTAACTGTCCCTTTAAATAACAGAATGAGAAATAAATTCCCAATGTCCATAGTGGAGTTAAATATAAATTAAAAAAAAGAGTTTTACCAACAGAAAACTATTGAATTTTTGGCCTCCTCCACCAGTTCTATCACTGACTGGTTTCACACACATATACATACCCTTTACTAACGGTTAGTGAATTTTTCTACTAAGGACAAGTGAAGGCATCAAATATTGAAAAATCACGCGGAAAAATATATTCATCTTAATAATAATGCACGCCTAAGAATTCGACGATAATTGTTCTTTTTCTAAAGAGATCATGACAGAAATAAGTTAAAAAGGAGGATCGATGAACAGAAACGAACCCGGTAACCCTTAGTTTAGAGATGGTTGTCAATATATATCCACCAAACGCAAAAATTCTCTGACCAAGCTTTAATCATGATTAACACTTCAGTCGACCAATAAGAATCCGCCAAAACGAATATATTCCGCGGTTTCAACTTATTGATTTATAAACGCATCATACACTGGATAAAGCATTGGTCTATCAACCTGTAGGTTGTCGGTTCAAACTCCGTCGGTGCGTCGCACTTTTTTTTTATTTGTTTTTTTTTTCTTAGAGTGTATTGTGATAGGACTCGGTTTTTAGAGCTCAAAAATATGTTTTTTGTTATTTAAAGCCATATTTAAAAAGTTACTGGTTTTGCGCTACTATAGATTTACTAACGGTTAGTAGATACTTCACTTAAGTTATGTAAAGTTTTTACTTATAGTTAATATGTTATTTTATAACCTTAAGTAGGTGATAAAACTTACTATATGAATTAAATAAAGTTGATACTTGGTGCTAATATATTCTTACTTAGGATTTGTGAATATTTTTCTCAGTGTAGTTTTATAGTAACTGTGTGGTTAAACGCAAATTATAAAATTTAAAACACACACCGGTTGCTATAAAAATCCCGAAACCAAATTTGCCAGAAACATAATTTGTCAGAATTTACAAGGAAAGAAAATAATTGGTCCGAAAAAAATTGTCGCGAAAATGAAATGACGGTAAAATCAAATAGCTAAAAAATATATGCATAGCACTAAATTTAAACGAAACATATTTTTATAGAAACCCAAATTGGTAATTTAACTAAAATAATTGGATAGAAACACAAAATTCTTGAACCCCAATCGGACCGAAAATGACTTGAACCGATTCAATTGCTACGTTGCCAGTCCTACGGCAGAGAAGAGTCGAAGTAAGTTGTGATACTGTATTAACTTACCCCCTTTACATTTTTCAAACACCCGCTACCCTCAAATTTCTTATATTGTATTTTCATCAGACCTACATGACAAAAATGAATCACAAGATTTAATAAACACAGAGACAACCAGGAATTTCCAAATAAAGAAACTTGTCAGCGCCGCAATCCAGGGCCTATGGCGCTCTATATATTTAAATTTGACGCATGTCCAATAGCCATTCGACTGGACTATGGTTTTGCTCATTTAAGAGCTAGAACCTCCAGGGAAAATCGTATTCTGGAAATCCTGGCCAAAAAAAAGGTGCTAGAGTGCTGAAATTTTGCACACATACTAATTATGTGACTCCTAATTGCGCTACAGAGCCCAAGGTGCCAAATCTTAATTTTTAAGAATTTATGCTTTTTAAATAATGTTTTCTTCTAAAAAAGCTCTAAGTAGCGCATTTGGAAGTGAAATATTAGGCTTGTATGCAAAATCTCATTTCTCTAGTATTCTTAATTTGGCTATGATTTCCATAAAACGAAAATTGCTATTTTGCACAACATGGCAACCACTGTTTAAGGTATCTGAAACACTGAATTTTGATTTTATTTTCTAGATGTAAAACTTAAATTTTTAAGCGAATTTATTATTTTAAATTTACTTGGTTTGTCTACACTTTTATTTTAACCATAAACAAAAAAAAATAAAACCCACATTATCAGTTTACTTAACATGATAGTGGCTGGAAACTTTGTGAATAATAATACCTTTTTCTACACTAAATAAATTAAAAATCAGTAACCATTTCGAAGCTGAGGGACAGAGCTACAAGAAAAACAATAATTAGATAGCAGAACATTTGGAATTTTGGAAGAACGTGGACTTTTTAGAAGATGTCAAAATTTAAATGGTAATGGATATCAGTCACAGTGTTTTTAAAATTATTTCGATTCAAGGAGATGGAAACTACCTGTTTCGTTCTGTAAGCGAGTTTGTTTTTGGAAGCCAAGATGATCATCTAAAAGTAAGAAAGGAAGCTGTTCAGTAAATTTCAGAAAATTGGCAAGATTTTCAAAATTTTCAAGTAAATGTTACTAGCAAAGAGGAATATGGATCCAGGATGTCTAAATCAGGTACTTTTGGCACTGATTTTGAATGTTAGGCGATTTCAGAAATATACAAATTTAATTTCTACGTGTATGTTTCAAAGGAAAATTCAAAGAAAAAATTATTTGTTACAGAAAATAGCCCACTATTATGTGTTAGCAAAAATCAGTTTAACTCATCAATTTTTGTAAATTTTTTTGGCAATCCAGACTCTGGACATTATAATTTAATTGTACCATTACAAGAAAACTTTTGTTTATCATGCGATAAAATTTTCAAAAACAAGACTGGATTAAATATTCACAACCGTAGAATTCATACCGAAAATTGTTCTCAAAATTCTCACTGCATCCCCGATGTGGTTTCTTGCGTCGATGTATCTTTAGAAAATTCTCAGAATTTATTAAAAAGTAACTGCAGTCAATGTGACAAATCCTATACAAGCAAAAGCAGCCTCAATCAACACATTAAATCAAAGCACAAGAAAAATAATTTAAAAGAAGATCATGATATTTTCCAGGATATATCGTCTGATTCGAATGCAGTAAATGTCTTTTTAAGTTCTCTAAAATCATCAGTACCAGTAATAAAACGAATTCCAAAATGTGTCCGCCCATTAGTTGCGGAAGAACTCACTCACACATTACCTTAAAACGAATCAAGTTCAGAAGAAACAAAACCTTTTAAAAACAAATTACCTCACAAAGAAAGTTGAAACAAAAGTTTCTGAGGGCGATATCAGAGGAGCGATTCGTTTGTTATGTTCTGAAGGTACCTTGGCTTTGAAAAATGATGAAACATACAATAAACTTTTAGAAAAACATTTTACCCCGAAGATGTCCTGAATGAGTACAATAGTTTTGATTTTATTTATTCAAATATTAAAAAATCAGTTTTTTCTCTTAAACCGGGTTCTGCGGCAGGTCTAGACGCACTGAGTCCGCAACATTTAAAAGACCTTTTGAATGACGAACTAGGTACATTTTCTTCAAATCTTCAAAATTCATTGTCACTATTTCCTATACATATTCTTAATGGCTTCATGCCTGAAAGTATTTTACCCATTTTTTACGGAACTTCACTCTGCGCTTTAAATAAAAAAGATGGTCCTCCATCTTCCCATTGCAGTCAGTTTATGCTTTCGTAGATTAGCAGCAAAATTAGTTTGTTTTTTAATTTATGAAACTTTAGGCAATTTGATTCGTCCAACTCAGTTAGGTTTTGGTACCAAAAGCGGATGCGAAATAATTAGCCACTCGGTCCGGCGATTTTTGTCCTTTCCCCATGTTACAGAAAAAATTATTTTGAAAATAGATTTTTATAACGCCTTTAATATGATCAATCGAAAAATTGTATTATCACAAGTTAACGAGCACATACCACAATTTTTCAGTTTCATTTCACAGTGTTACAAAAATCCTTAATTTTTATCATTTGGAGAAAAAACCATTTTATCACAAAGAGGAGTTCAGCAAGGTGATCCTTTAGGTCCACCACTATTCTGTTTATCTTTACATTCTATAATTTCAAAATTAAAATTTGATATCAATTTATGGTATCTTGATGACGGAACTTTAGCTGGGGATCCTTATAGCGTACTCAAAGATTTTGAATTTTTGAGGACGGAATGTTTGAGTATTGGCTTAAAAATTAATTTAGCAAAGTGTGAATTTTCACATCTAAGTAAAGAACACAATTTAAATATTACAGACTATGACTCAAATATTGATAGTTTATCAAAAGTTGATCTTAAAAATCTTACCCTTTTAGGAGTACCTTTCTTTGAAAAGGAAATTGGCAAAAATTTTTCCTCAAAGATTGATGTTTTCACAAGATTTTCCGACAAACTTTTATCTTTAAATTCTCATACTGCCTATTATTTATTAAAACATTCATTTTCGATTCCAAGAATCACTTATTTACTTCGGACAGCGCCATGTTGGAGGATGCTGGAATGTTTAGAAAAATTTGACGATCTACTGAAATTTACTTTAGAAAATATTATAAATTGTAAAATTGATTCGAATTCTTGGTCACTGTGCATTCTTCCAATTAAATTAGGTGGTTTAGGAATCAGAAATAGCTCGTCTCTTTGCTACTCAGCTTTTCTTGGTTCTTTGAATGATTCATCATATCTTTTTCCACAAATTCTTCTTGAGGAAATTATTTTGCATTCGGACTTTGCTTTGATCGAAGCATCAAATAAATATCAAAACTTAACAGGCATTTCGGATACTTCTAATTTAAAATCACAAAGAGATTTCGATACTGCAATATGTGATGTATTCTTTCAGCAACTTTTTTTATCTTCAAAATCTCAACTTGATCAAGAACGTCTTCTAGCTCTTAATGAGCCCGAGAGTAATGCGTGGCTTAATGCTTTGCCCTCTTCTTCTTTAGGAAATTTATTGGATGACTCGCCTTTTCGTATTTCTCTCGCTCTTCGTCTTGGTCTTCCTGTTTGCGAGTCTCACACCTGCACTTGTGGCGAAATAGTGAATAAATTGGGTCTTCATGGCCTTAGCTGCAAAAAAAGTGCAGGTCGATGGAGTCGTCACAGTTTGATCAACGACATTATAAAGAGGTATCTGGTTTCAGCAGGATTTCCAGCGAAACTAGAACCGTCCGGTATTTACAGGAGTGACGGAAAACGGGCAGACGGGATTACTTTGATTCCTTGGAAGAAGGGAAAAACTTTAGTTTGGGATGCCACCTGCAGAGACACGTTTTGCAACTCCTATCTTGGTAAAACTTCTCATAAATCGGGGGAAGCTGCTAAGATAGGAGAAATACAAAAAAGGACAAAATATAAAGAGCTAGAACACAGAGGATTTTTGTTTTATACTTTTGCAGTGGAAACCCTAGGTCCATGGGGTGATGAAGCTAAAAAATTAATTTCCGAAATAGCAAAAAAAATTGAAACAAAAAATGCTAGAAGTTTCATCACCCAGCGGATCAGTATCGCCATTCAAAGGGGGAATGCGGCCTCAGTGCTGGGGACTTTACCCAAAGAACAAGGATTGGAAGAAGTTTTTTATTTATAGTTTTTTTTATGATTAATTTTAATTTTGATTTTTTTTTTAGTTTTAAACCAATTTTTACAATTTTATAGCTATATATTTATTATTATTAAAAAATATTTAATTATAAAAAAAATAAAATAAAATAAAATAAAACTTTTAAAATTTTAAACAAAAGTCCCATTGAAGGAATTCGGGACGGAGATGTAAAGTTTGAAAAATTAATAAATGATAGTCAAATGGAGTTGAAACGAAATGACATTTACTACTACTACCAAGTGCAAGGGAAACTGGCTCTCAGTAATAGCGAGTTGTGTTACTTTGTACTTTGGAGTAGTCACGGGAGTTTAATAGAAAATAATACCATGATTTAAAAAAATATGATTTCTGTATTCTTATAATTTTTTTACAGATTTTTTTGTGTACTGGAAAAACTGTGGAAATAAAAACGAATTATTAGCGTTCCTATAATTTTAATTTTTTTAAATTTTGATTGGAAAAGTTAATCAAAACAATTAGAGAAAGTATCGTGTATTTATTTGATATGAACTATATCTTTTCAAATCCCTAAAAAAAATTGAGAGAGATCCAAAGACGACCCTGGTTAACTTAACAGAATAAGGTTATAAATAACAAATATCCTAAATGTTAATTTTTGAAACAAACGTTGCCATATTGTGGTTGTGCTATATCGTGGGGTTTCCTTCTCCTAACGATCGGCCATATTATTTTCTATCAATTTTTGGGTAGGGTGTTTTTCGTTTCTAGACTTTTGTAATTCTTATATTTCAAGGACCGGCAAAATTACAATCGGTTAAACTATATTCGTGTTTTTTAAGGACCGAGTAAATTAAAATTCTATAAAATTATATTCATATCCATTATATTCTGGGTGTTTTACCTTCATTCATATTTCGTTTCGGACGTTTTATTTTCTGTTCAATTGTTTTTCGCATTTTTGTGAGTTTCATATACACCATATTAAATTAGCTTTTATTATTTAGTAACATTATTTGCGCCTATCTTTTATATTTGTTTAGTCCGTAAATAAACATTATTGTTGGTTAAAATAAAACCAAACATGTGAAAGTTTCTTTTTCGATTTCTTATTTTAGTTGAAGAAGTTAAAGTCGACACAAATCATGTGTAAACTGTGTGAAGTTGAAGTGTGTCATGCAAAATCTAAATCTAAAAATGTCTCTATGCTTCTATACTTTCTCCATAAGGTTCTTGTAACAATGCTTGAAACCAATATCCTTAAAAGAAAATTATACAACTGCCGTAAAAAAATGTTTTGCAGCTTAAAAACGTTTGTCAAAAATAAATGGAGTAAAAATTTACTCTAAAATTTCCCTTGCTCAAGAACATATATAAAAAACAACTACTTGTATACACATGAATTAGATTGGGTCGGTCAGACTTTCCCAGGATATATCCAGACTTTTATTGGGTGTATCCACACTGTTCAGGGGTGTTTTCAGAATTTTCCATAGTATACTCGGACATCCTCAGAGTGTATCCTGGTTTTTCCAGAGCGTAGCCAGACTTTTCCAGGGGTTTTCCAGACTTTTCCAGAGTATATCCAGACTTTTACAGAGTGTATTCAGAATTTTCCAAGATATATTCAGACTTTTCCTAGGTGTATCCAGACTTTTCCTGGATGAATCCATACTTTTTCTGGATGTATCCAGAATTTCCAGCTTGTATTCGGCATTTTCCAGGGTGTATACAGACTTTTCCAAAATGCGTCCAGACTTTTTCTGGGTGTATCCAGACTTTTCCAGGGTTTTTCAAAACTTTTCCAGGGTATATACAGACTTTTCAAGAGTGTATCCAGACTTTTCCAGGGTCTTTCAAGACTTTTTCAAAGTGTAATCAGACATTTCCAGGGTCTTTCCAGACTTTTACGAAGTGTAGCCAGACTTTTCGAGGGTTTTTTCCAGACTTTTCTGGAGTGTATTCAGACTTTTTCAGGGCCTTTCCAGACTTCCAGAGTATATCTCTTGCACGCCATTATGTTATATGCAATTCTCTTACATACAATTCTCTTACATGCAATTTTCTTAGATACAATTCTCTATAATAAACTAAGATTTTTGTCTATTAATCACGCAAAAACGGCTAAACCGATTTGTATGCAATTCGATAAGACAATAAGGTGTGACGTGGATCTTAACTTAAGCTACTTTTTATTTAACATTTCGTTCCAGAGATATATGGCGCGGAAAATTGAGATTTTCAAGAGTTTTTTTGCATATTTTATGTGAATTATATATATGTACTTAAAAATTTTGACGTCATTTAACTAAGATTTTTATAAGCTTTCCAAGGATGTATCACACGGTGAGAAAAAAATATTTTTTTTTCAGGGATGAAGTTTTTTGGGGGTAGCTCCGTAGGGTGTAATAGGGGAATGCTCAAAAACAATAGAGGTCTGCGCGTCAACACAAGTAATCCCTATGTAAGTCTGGATTCGTGGTTATCACTATTCGGAACCTCAAAATTCGTGGAGAATCATGAAAATATCGAAGTGCGATTTTTAGATGATAAAATTACTTCCCTTAGCTAGGGAAGTAATAAGTAAATGAAAAATTTCGATTTGTGTCTTTATTTCTTTGACTCAACTCAGCACCATCGTGTTACAAGAGTCGTTTTTTTAATCTTGTAGAATATACTATTCAATTACCTATCTTAAATAGTCTTTTATGTAAGATTGGTAATTTTTATGTTTATTTATGTACTTTTGGGATTAAAGAGGTACGTTTAATCCTTTTTAGGTAGTAAAGTAGAATTTTTAATCCCTATGGGATTAAAAGTAAATTTAATCCCTCAGGGATTAAAAAAAAATTAATCCCCTGAAAATTATAATTAAATTTATTGCAATTCCAGCCAAACAGCACTTGCTTTTGGCCAAGATGTCTTTCTTAGCAACCTTTCTTAAAATATATAATAAATAATAAAAAAATAAATAACGTGATTTTAACAATAATCTTTTCCTAAAGTACATAAAATAGTATAATAACCTCGAGACTAAGGCGTCTTTTATTCCCTTAGCAAATTGTAGCCCTCACTGCGGTCCGGCTATAAAACTTTTGCCGCGGGATTAAAAGTAGCACTTTACTCCCTAGGTTAATAATGTACTATTATATGTGAATATTTTTGAAGTAATTGTCTCGAAATATGTTTAGGGATATAAACATGAGATTTTTCACATTTTGGTTGAACAAAGTTTTTTTCCGAAACTTTAAACAATTTTAAGTTATAAAGTATCAAAAATTATTTTTTTTATGCCTTCATCAAAAACATAATTTAAGTAACTATCTGAAGATAACTAAAGCATGGCTTTTTCTGTCCGAAAAATAGCGGAAAATAGTAGTATTGAAAAAATCCAATGATTCTTGCCAGTTTTCACCAAGTATTTACGAAAAAATCATTTATAAACATCGTCAAAATATCTAACTGTCAAAGATGTCTGAACAATGAACGTCACCGAGGAAAAAGACACATCGCTATGGAAACCATTGTTATTTCATTTACCAGCCGCCTTCATTCATAGTGTAAAGATGTTATGCTGCGAGAAGTTCTCTTCGTTCGAAATTTTTAAAAGTCAGTTTTTCTTGGACTTTTTTATAAAGGTATTAAAAAAATAGTGTTAACAACTCGCGGCTAAACTGTGCTTTTTTTACTTGCGTTTTTAAATACCTCGCTGCGCTCGTTATTTAAACCTGCGCTTGTAAAAACAAGCACCTTTTTAGCCACTAGTTGTGAAAACTACTATTTTTTAATGATTGGAATTTTTTTGCTGTTTTTCTATATTAATAGTGACAGGCTCGTTCCGACAGGCTAGATATAATTATAATTTTATAATAAAAAATGAGGGTTTCTCTTTTTAATAAGAATAAATTAATAATTACTAAAAATATTTTACTATAAAGTACCGATTATACTATTTTTGTATTATCAACATCCGGGAGCAAGATTTATTAAGCCATAGCAAGTCTATATAATTCGATGCATTTTATGGTAATTTCAAAAATTAAATATTTATATTACTTAAAATATTGGTTCGATTGATTTTGGGATGAAGTGTATTTAAAGTCTAAAGGGAAAATTGGAGCACAAGATTGCCTGTGTTTTATTATATAGCAATGTAATTTGATATCGCCACCAAATATTGTGTGATTAATTGCAAATTAAAAGTATTTACACTTAAAATCGACGAGATCGACATGTTGGCCATTGACTTCTAAGTTTGCTTCTAATTTTTTTTCTTGGCTATAAACATTATTTTTCAACATTCAAGTTCACTCCAAATTGCAAACTTTTACAGTAATTTTATTCAACAACACTAGCTGGCGAACCTTCCAGCTTAATTATGACATTCTCGTCAGATTGCTTTGGGTGTTTGCTGTTAGAGGCCGTCTGTACATTTGACAGTTGTTGTTTTACCAGAGGTAACTCATTGTCCTCTCTTTTTAATTTTTGTCGTATTTGCATGTAAAACCGATTTTATGAAATCGACTGATCTTTTCTTTTCTCTTTTTATAATTTCCCCAGACAGTTTTTGAATGATGATAACTATTTTGGTTAATAAAATATGTCAAGAGTTGACAGAAAAACCGTAAAGGGAGATTTAAAAAGTTTGATAGTATTGATCTATCTATTTATTATTCTTTTTCTTCAAAATGCATGATCTCTTTCAGTGGCGTCAATTGGGAAAGGGGGATTGCTTCCCCCCTGAGTATTCGCACACAAAAATCAAAGTACGTTTTAAAAACATCTTTTAACTTAAATACATCTACTACAGTTTACCGCATCGCCGCACTGTCGAACGACCCCATGTAAAATTTCGAAATAAACAAAATATTGTAATCTTAAAACAAAAAGCATTAAATAGTATCCAGCAAAGTCCACTCTATTTATTGGCATATAACTTTTATTTTATTTTTATTTTTTTATAGTTAAAATGGCTAACAAATGTGATTATGTAGAAATTGCAAGTTTTTTACCGAAAAGAACACTTAGTTTACAAATATATATTTCTGTGAGTATTATCAGTGTTAATTTTTTTTCCCTCAATATCTAGACTGGTTCCTGCTAAATAAGCTTCTTTGAATTTTGGTCGATCTTTTTATCACAGGCCCTACAAATAAAATAAATTTAGTGACCCTATTCTTTCTAATAGTCATTTTATTTCAAATAAGCACAAAGTAGGTTGGGTATTCGAAGGAAAGAAAAAGTCATGTATTATCATATTGCTTAGTTCATAGTGATCATGTCCCCCCCCCCGCCTCGAGAGATAAAACGTCATGCATGTATATATGTACCCCTTTTTTGTAGGGTGCAACCAACGGATAGATGTGCAGATTATGCGACGTAGTCAAATCTTCTTATTACTTATAGTAGAGCAATAAAACTAGGCACGTTTATATCTTGTAATGCAATTTAGAAACGTATTAAGTTTTGTCCCTGAGTAGCGCATAATGTTATGTGGGTAACCAACTTTCTCAGAAATGAAGTGTTTATTGATTTTCTTAGAACTTTTTCGATCTTGGTTACCTCCTACGCATGTAAAGATCCCCCTCAAAAATTACGCAACGCTAGCACCTTCGGTCGAGCAAAAATACAAAAAAAAAGCGGTATTTAAAGAAAAATACTACATTTATTATTTTTTAATGAAGGAATACTTTAAATTTTTATAAAAAAAGTCAAACACACAGTTTCTTAAGACCGATTTAATTCAAGAGTTAAATTACTCTAGATAGAGAATACTAAAAGTTTTACACATTAAATCTAGAAGAGAATAGAAATTGTAACTTTTTAACCGATGGCCCATTTTTTACGAAACAAACTTTGTTAGGTTTAAAATCAAACAGGCTTATTATTTGTTATATCTTTTGCAGCCATCCTTTGAGGAGAATTTTTTTGTATGTAAAAATTACTAAATTTTAAAAAATCCTTGTTTATTAAACTCGGTGTATCTTAAAAACTACTAAAACGATTTTGGTGATTAATTACATTTTTACCAAAAAAGAACAAGGCTTTTTTCCAGTAATTAGTTGATTGTGAAATTTTGTAAAATTAAAGGAACAAGCATGAAAGCTGGGTAGTTTTTGATTTTGTCCACCATCTTCGATTTCACAATGGCCGGTCAAAAAATACATAAAGATAAAAACGCAGGTTATTTTACTAAAATTGGTTTAGAATTTCGAAAATTATTTAAAGAATTATTTTCTACAGTTTTTATTGACCACCCGGTATACCGACTGTCGTCATCTTAATTTTGTTTTTTAATTAAGAAAAGCATATTTAAGTACATTCCAATCAAAATACCGAGTTAAAAAAATGTAGTTAAGCTTTATAAATGTACCTGTATTTTAATTAATTCTGGCCGGAAAGACATATTATTTAGCAAGGACTCGCAATCTAATAATCCAAAATAATAAATATTTGAATAAAATGCAGTAAAGGCTGTTGCTTAGGCTTTCCAAAAAAGTATAAAACATTAAAATCGGATAGAAAACTTTATTTTGAAATGTCCGGGTTTTCCTATACCTCGCTCCACTGTGCGCCATTACACACTAAACCATTAATTTAGTGTTTAAGTCTAAGCTTTTTGTTTGTAACATTATTTGTGTGCAAAAAAATGATAAAAATGTTTTTTACGCACTAGGGCGATAAAAAAATGTTTTGTATCAGTAACTAAAAAAGCCATGTTTTTGCTATGTGTAGACAAAGAGTAAAATCTCGTTTTTTGATGAAGGTATTAAAAAAAAGTGTTTTTGTTTCCTTCATATTTTTTTTTTAATTAGGTATGCCCCCCCAAGAGAAATGTTAAATGACGGCCCTGATCTTTTTTCATTTTTCTTGCGTTTCTTTTTCGATTGAACAATGAAACAATACAAGTTTTTTTTTATTTTATATATATATTTAATTTTTAAAGTTTCTTATAGGTACCGCAATTAGATTTTTAAACCGCATATAAATAATCAAATTTACAATTTGATGTACTTACGGAAAAAAGTGACACTGACAAAATTATTTATTTCCAATGGTTGCCGAAAAAAAAATTAACAACATTTCCCTAACAACTGCCAAATCGAGTTGCCTACCTCTGGTAAAACAATAACCGTCAAAAATTTTATATAGAGCCTCTATTTGTCGTTATTCAGACCAGCATTTCATCCGGTGCATCACTAACTGCGGAATTAATAAAAAAATTGAAACAGCCTAGATTTTAGCGGGTCAATATTTTTATCAAATATAGGAGTGGGGGAGGGGGTAATAAAAACCCATAAATTAGTAGGTCAATATTTTTATCGAATATAGAGGGGTGTGATAAAAAAATTTCAAAAATTATGAGAAAAAAAAAACACTTTTTTCGATTCCGGGTTTCATTTCATTCAGTTTGATACCCCACAACCCATATTTTGGCAGGTCAATTTTTTTTATTGAATAGGGGGGGGGGTAATATACAATCCCCGAAAGCAATTTCTAAACCTTTGTGACTTTTTTCTTCTGACATACAGAATATACCTTTACCCCCTTCAAAATCGAATTATCCCTATTTTTCCACCCCCAATTGAAATTTAAGAAAAACGCCAACACATGTGGTTACTTATTTTATTAGTAGAATCTACTTACCAACTTTCAGACTTTTGCGGCTTTTCGTTTCTTAGATATAGAAAACCTCTTTAAAATTATAACCCCTATTTTTACCCCCTCAGGGGTAAAGTTTTCAAAAATCCCGTCTAAGCGAGTCCCTACGTCACAAACCCAATATGTCCCTATATTTTCATTACAGTAGGTCAAGTGGTTTGACCTGTCTGTGCGTTTATTCGGATGGATATAAAGTCAGTTAAAATTGGTTAGCGAAAAATGACCAAAAATCGTCCATCTTGAATCCGCCATATTGAATTTTCAAAATGTGGAAAAAAATATGCGTATTCCTTATCCTCAAAAACCCCCGTATGCCAATTTTGGTTGAAATCGGACAACCTTAGGCGTTTTCCCCCCTCCACTCCCCTTGTAGAAGGGGAGAGGGTGCCTAAGAATACCATATTATTGTATTGTCACCGGAACTATAATCGCATACCAAATTTGAATTCAATCGGTATATTTGACCCGAACATACATACATAGATAGTGGTGAAGTTAAATAAAAGCTTGTAAAAAACAACTTCGCACGTGGTCTTTCTAGTGACAACCAATTTGTTTTGCCATTGAAATAAAAATGGTTACTCTACAAGTTTTATTTTAAACTTTTTTTTAAATTTTGCCTTAATATAGTTGCACATGGCTTCTGAAAACAAAATTTTGAACTTTTTTATAAAAAATAATTTTATTGTTTATTTCCACTGAATCATTTGGTGTCATTATCGATTCTCTATGTTAATTTTTAAGAAAGTTGCAGCGTTTCTACTAGACCATGCAAAAAATTGGTGGGGCAATAACCTGAGAAAAATGCATTTACCAAAATGACAACATCCTTAACAAAGTTATCTTATCGGCATAAAGTTAGCACGATTTGCACACGAACCTCCCTTTTTACCCGATTTGTTCATATAATATTTATTGATTTTATATGGACTTTTATTTATATTTTTTCTGTTGTATTATTTTAACAATTGGTATAATGAACATTTTCACGGTAGAGTACTTGAAAAATAATTGTAGCTCTTTTAGTATGGAGAAAAAAATTGAAATAAAAAATGGCGGTAGACCTAAACCCGAAATTAACTTGGCACAACCACTAAGGGTAAATCTAGGGACTGACAGAAAATTTAAAATGGACATGACGTTTGGTCGTGCCACCTACAAAAAAAATTCACTATCAATTTTTCAAATTTGTGAACCTCCTCTTCACAGATTACAAGCCGCCACTGGGCTTGTGCTATCACAAAGAGAGTAACAAAGAGATCGCCTAGATTCATATTTTTCGTATGTACTTTTACTTTTTTACATTATTACACTATTACACATTTAATTATGTGCAAGATCCATTCTCTGTCACAGTTTTTATGAAATATTCGTTTTAATAATACGCAACTAATTATTTTTTTTGCTATCGATAAATTAACTGATGTGAAGAATGTTCCATTCAAATCCGGGTTGGCAAGTACAGTGAGAGTTAAAAGTTGGTGACATATTTTTTTGTAGGTGCGCATCTTGTTTATCGAATTAATTTTGATAAGTGAGGCAGCCGCGTTCGAGCTAGGGCAGTCCCCATTTTTTTTTGGGCAAGGACACAATCCGATTAAATAAAATAGGCCTTTTACATACAAATTAACGTAATTTAAATAAGAAGTAAACAATTTATAACATATAACTTATTTTTAAATTTACAAATATATAACCTGCAAAGATAACATTAGTCAGGCCTGAATTATATAGAGTGAGCCAAAATATTTGTCACTTTTTGAAATTTTTATAGAAAAAAGATGAAACTGAAAAAAGATGGCGGGAGCTTTAAAAAATTGGTAAATTTGAACCTCCCTGCAAAAATTTTTGTACAACCCTGGACTTGATTTATGTCAATGAGGCAAAAGCACCATACTTTCTTCGCATACTGAGGTATCACTTATCTAAATTGGTTATAAGATAAAAAAAAGTTCTACCAATTTTAAATCAGGAGTATTTAGACCAAATAATATCTGTAGGAAGGTGCATTGTTTAGGGCTAGCATAACTTGCGACTTATTTGTCCGATTTTGAAAATTTTAAGCTTGTTGGTAGGACAAGACATTCTTGCTAATTTGGCTAAAAATTTGACATATATTAAAAATCTAAGATGGCGGAGAGCTTTAAAAAATGGGTAAATTTTACCCCTCTGCGAAAAATTTGTGTGCATCCCTGGCTGGACTTTATTTTTGTCAATGATGGAGAAGCCACATACCTTCTTCGCCTACTGAGGTATCACTTATCTAAATTGGTTATGAGATAGAGAAATTATTAAAATTTTAGATTAGGAGTATTTACACGAAAAATTGTATTGTTTTCACAAAAACTTTTAACCCAGTTTCCCAATTTTTGAAATATGTCAAATTTTGATCAGAATTCTTGAAGATTTATGTCTCATTTTACCAAGAAGCTTAAAATTTTGGAAATTGGACGACTAGGTCGCAAGTTATGCTAGCCTTAAACAGTGCTCTTTCCTACAGACAGTACAAATTTTGGTCTAAATACTCCTGATTTAAAATACTTATAACTTTTTTATCTCATAACCAATTTAGATAATTAATACCTCGCTAAGCGAAGAATGTATGGAGCTTTTGCTACATTGACAAAAATCAACTCTATGGTCGCACACAAATTTTTCGCAAGAGGGGTAAATTTACCCATTTTTTAAAGCTCTTCGCCATCTTGGATTTTTGAGCCACATTAGCAAGAGCTCATGTGGTTTCTTATCAACAAGTCGCAAGTTATGATTGCCTTAAACAGCGCACCTTCCTACAGACATTACAATTTTTGGTCTAAATACTCCGATTTAAAATTTGTATAACTTTTTTATCTAGTAACCAATTTAGATAAGTGATACCTCGGTAGGCGAAGAAAGGCTTTTGATACATTGACAAAAATCAAGTTCAGGGTTACACACAAATTTTTCGCAAAGGAGGTGAAAGAATCCCGCACGGATAACATGGCTTTTTGGCCTACAGTGAAAGTTAACCATTTTTTGATATTTTAAAGATATTGTACTTTAGGTGAAGAAAATGAAATTCTATGAGGATCGTATGTCTGTGATAGGAGATATGAGCTATAAAGGAACGTATGTCTACTAAACACCTACGGAGAATTTTTATCGTAACTTAAAAAGTACTTTGCACATTTTCGTGGTTGGGGTGTCATTTGAAAGGTACTTAAATACTGCACAGAGACGTAATCAAAATTATAATTTAGGGAGGCGTTAGTATTTGGGAAAGTTAATTTAAAAAAATACGTAAATAAGACTAAAATGTTTTTGTGTTTTATTTTTTCTGGTGGTTTTTCTTAAGAGCTAGTCGTATTTAAAAGGTAATTAAGGACGTAGGCAGAACATAATTTGAGAAGGGGCATGGGCTTTAAAAAGTCAATAAATAAAAAAATGTTAGATACAAAAACCAACTCTATTTTTTTGCATTAATATTTTTTATATCATTTAATCAATGATTTGAAACACCAGTAAAAAAATTACCGTGCTATCGCTAACGGCTCTTGAGATACTGCTAATTTAAAATGTTAAACCTATGGGGTAATGAAAGGTTAACTTCTGGGGGGGGGAGAGGGGAGAGGTGAAAGGATAGCAGTTAGAAAATAATATATATTTTTAATATCTAATTATTAAAAATATTTATTTTAATGTAAAAGAAATATTTCCGAACCACGCATATCGTAAGGCAACGTAACGGAAAATTAGACTTTTTTAGGGGAAGGGATACAAAATCTTGAGTCATATATAATTTTTTAAAAAGTTGATTAAATGTACAAAGTAATAATCTGAAGCTTTTTTTTGTTAAGTCCCTGGTTTTTAAAGTATTTAAAGAAACGTTGAAGAAACTTTGTAAAAAACGTACATTTCGTGATTTATCTTGTTTAGTTTTTGAGATATCCAGGTGGTTGTTTTTACATTTTTTTGTTTTAAACACAATGAAAAATACATTAATGAAAAAATCGCTGCGCTATCGCCAACGGTTCTTAAGATACCGTTAATTAAAAATTTAACCATTTGAAGGGTGGTGGGGGAAACAACGCGGGGGTGGGGGTGACAAGGTGGATTTTAATAACCAGTAGCCAACCTATATTTAAAACATAAACCTTGTTTGCTTTCTTCTTCATTTGGCATGCGAAATGCACTGTGTGGCTCTACTAAATAGTGATATACAAATGGACTGCCGGGTCTATAGTTAGTAAGTCGATGGAAATAACCCTGTGTTAGTTAAAATACTAAATTAACTGTAAATACATTAAACCTGTATGTTATTTATTTCTCGTCTTTATGTACAGCTGGGTCCTTTAAATTTTAGGACGACTTAAGTAAGTGTTTGATTATTGTGGGCAGTTTATACTATTAAGTTGACATTAAAAATTTTGTAGATTATTTACCACTACAGGATGATCTATGTTTCTTTAAGAGAACTACTTATACTTCTTGCACTAAGGTCTTCTTTATTTTTTTATTTTGTTTACTTTATTTATAAGACTTTTATACCAAAAATAATAAATACATTTTGTGTGTGTCTATGTATTTGTTATAATAATAACAAAAAAATCAATATTTTGTCATGTCTCCGTTAACGTCGATAACGTTTTGTAATCTACGAAACATTGATTCATAGAAAGACACCGTGAAATTTTCTTGGCCTGTAGGGTCTTCCCATATCGTTGTGATTTCTTCCCAGAAATGCTCCGCATTTTGTGGCAAGAACCTGCGTTGTTGGAGTCTGTATACAATAACACTCCAAACATTTTCTATTGGGTTCATAACTGGGCTGTAACTTGCCCAAAGAAGCAATTCAACGTTGTTTTCTTGTAGCCACCTTGTTATGATGTTCGCGGTATGAACCGGACAATTATCTTGTTGATATATAAAATTGTTTTCTGGAAAAACCTGTTCCGCACTTGGTAGCATGACATTGTCCAATATCTCTAAATAGGTTTGTCCCACAAATCTTCCGTCAATTCTCCATATCACCCCCAATCCTCTCGCTGACATCCATCCCCATACATTCACACTAAAATGACCAGCTGCTCGGTAGTGACTCACATACTGTGGATTGAATCTGGCGTTATCTGGCCTATACACTCTAATTTTAGCTTTCTTTGATGACTGAAAGGTTTTTTCATCCGTAAAAATCACGCGGTTCCAAAAATCTTGATCTCTGTTGATATAATTCAGAGCAAAAAGCAAGCGTTTCTGTTGCGGTGTGAGCTCAGTTTTAGTAGCTACAACACGGCAATTTAAGTGTGATCTCTTTATCCTCCTGAAAGCAGTTGTCTTGTATCCTGGGAACTGAGACAAAATCCTTGCTTGTTTTGCTGTTAAAAAAGTCCTCTTCGAGTCTTTGAATGAGAGCTGCATCTTCATCCTGGCTGGAAACTGCGGGTCTGCCTAATCCTCCTCTCCTCTCTAGCGTTCTTTCTTCCCTACACCTTTTGTTAATCAACAATACAGTATTCCGTTTACGATTGAAATGTTCTTCCAGAGCTGCAAGAGACCATCCGTCCTCAAGCTTCGTTACAATCCGTGCTCTCAATTCCTTCGTGGTGTGGGGCCATGATCTGAGTTTCTTGACTAAATTTAAGAATTTTATGTGACTGGATTTTGACGTTGATCATAAATGTTTGAAGTAGAATGACACTATAATTTGACTGGCATTAAATTGAAATAAAATAAAATACACTGCTCAAATTCAAGAAAAAACTGCTTTAAGAGTCGTCCTAAAATTTAAAGGACCCAGCTGTATTTATTTATTTTTTTTTTACTTTTTTTTTCGACCAATTCTAGCGTTCGTTAGGACCAACCATTTTATATTTTTATCTATCTAGGTACCAATCGAAATAGTTATTGATGTTTTTGACATGTTACATCCTATTATTTGTAGTTTGAAATTTGAATTTAAATATCAGTTTCAGACCGGAAAAGTCCGACCGGACTAATGAAGTAATGGAGTATATTATTATTCAGTATGAAATATATTATTATTTTTACAAGCGACCGAAAATAGTCACTTTCGATACGATTTTTCGTATGGAAAGTTCTACATTACAAGTCATGTTCTTTCGAAATATTTCCACTCTCAAGAAAGGACCTTTTTGTACAATTGTTGACAGGTTTTAGCTTTTGTTTTTTTGGCAGTTTTGACACTTCTAAAAAAGCTCTCTTAAATTTGTTTCAAAAATTTTGATTACAAAAATGGACTCAGATCTAGAGAATAAGTTAAATCCAGAGGAAATGGGCGAGTATGTAAATCCACCGATGGATTTCACCAGTCTAAAAATAGAGTTCCTAAATTTTTCGATGGATTTCGCCAATCCAACAAATGTTGGCACCGATCGCCACCGGCTTTGGGAGTCGGTAGAAAATCTTCGTTGAATTAAACATAACCCTACTTTATGGTTATTTATTGTTTCCAGTTTTTTCATAACTTATGCAAACCAAGATATTTTTTTATGCATTTTGGTTAATACAAGGCACAGTACAGGATGCTTAATGGAGTGGTGAGCCATAATATTAATTAATGCAAGACAGTTCAAGTGAAGACTCTGATGATGAGCTAGACATCATACTAAATTTGAGCAAAAAATGTACTTGCATTGAAGACTATTTTGAAAAAACTGTCCAGAAGTACAGCATAAGTGCCTTTAAGAATGATCTTCATAGTCGTTCCTCAAGGCTCCTTCGTTCCTTCCTTCGCCCATAAAAAATTTACATTTCCCAAGAAAAAAGGGAGACATTTCCGATTTTCTCGAGCCGTTGAGGTATGATTTTATTATTTTAAGTGTGGTTATTGGCACTCAGCTGTTTACACCGCAACGCGTTCTTTTTGTATTCGATGAAACAACTATATTTCATCACTGCTAGATCTCAGATGGATGTCAAACACATCTGTCAACTGAATGTTGGCAACGCTGCCAAAAAAAATGTTGAATTTACAAACTTGCCCAATAATAGAATCTGCTTCAAGAGTCAGGTCGATTACTGCCTGAAAAATCTAAAGAGTGCCACTAGCGGAAATTTGAAGCATTTATAACCTGGCGCGAATTAAAAATTGTTAAGAAAGTTAATGAAGATGTATTGGTGGCATATTTTTCGGAAAAACCGGCCACAATAAAGTCATCAAGCTTGTAGAATCTATACTCTACAAATAAATAAAGGACAGACCTAGAAATCTGCCTTTCATGAGTTGTTTTATCACTATTCTGCTTAATAAGTTGGCCATGGTCGGCCACAACTGGTCGGCAGTCATCACTGACTTAGCTGTGAAAAGCTACACTATAATATTTTTGATGTTTTTTTTTTTAATTTTGCACAAGTTAAAAGTACAAAAATCATTTCTAACCACTAAAGTTTAGGGAAATAGTTTTTAGCGACACTGCACGCATATCCGTAATTACCATAAAACGCCTTTAAATCCGCCAAATGACCTCGATTGACCACCGGAACTGTACGGGGCTCTATATAACAATTAATTAAGTTAAATTAAATTCAATAAAATAGAAAAGTTAAAAATAATTAAAAAAAAAAATAAAAAAAAAATAAAAAGAAAGGTTCGTGACATATCGGACACACATTTTGCTTTTTAATTCATTACTACCAGGCCTCCAAGATCTAATGGATACTCCAGAAACCTACGGTCTCCTTTCAGTGACCGGTACCGTTTCGCAGGTCTCTCTTTTTTTTTGGCCTGGTCGTAATGAATTGACAAGCAAAATGTGTATCCGATATGCCACAAACCTTTCTTTTTATTTATTTTTCACGGACAACAAATTCATTTGATTTTAAATTTTACTTGGCTTTGTTTTGCGCAACAAGCCTCCTCCGGAGTGATTGTTGCTGAGCCTTAATATAAGGCGACGTAGTATAAACTCCAATTGGGGGTGGAGTTGCTGCGAACGTTGTATTTTGAACGGTCTTCTTTCAGTAACCGGTACCGTTTGGTAGGTTTCTTTTTTTTTGTCCTGCCCGCAAATTTGATTTTTATTGATATTTGCATCTTTTACCGTTTTGCTTTTCGCTTTATTCCGATAGGAGGCGCGCTGCAAAGAGCCATCCAACATCCCGCGTTGTTTGACGACGAAAGATGTTAAATTCGCTGGGTGTGATTGTTTATGTTATGCTTCATATGCCAGGTACAGTCCTATTTTACCCTGATGATTCCTAATAAGGATGAAACAGGCCTGTAGTTTTCTGGACTATCCATTATATCTTGGAGACCTGGTCGTAATGAATTGAAAAGCAAAATGTGTGTCCGATATGCCATGAACCTTTCTTTTTATTTATTTTTCACAGACAACAAATTCATTTGATTTTAAATTTTACTTGGCTTTGTTTTGCGCAACAAGTCTCCTCCGGAGTGATTGTTGCTGAGCCTTAATACAAGGCAACGTAGTATAAACTCCAATTGGGGGTGGAGTTGAGCGAACGTTGTATTTTGAACGGTCTTCTTTCAGTAACCGGTAACGTTTGGTAGGTTTCTTTTTTTTTGTCCTGCCCGCAAATTTGATTTTTATTGATATTTGCCCGCGTTGTTTGACGACGAAAGATGTTAAATTCGCTGGGTGTGATTGTTTATGTTATGCTTCATATGCCAGGTACAGTCCTATGTTACCCTGATGATTCCTAATAAGGATTAAACAGGCCTGTAGTTTTCTGGACTATCCATTATATCTTGGAGGGCTGGTCGTAATGAATTGAAAAGCAAAATGTGTGTCCGATATGCCACGAACCTTTCTTTTTATTTATTTTTCACGGACAACAAATTCATTTGATTTTAAATTTTACTTGGCTTTGTTTTGCGCAACAAGCCTCCTCCGGAGTGATTGTTGCTGAGCCTTAATATAAGGCGACGTAGTATAAACTCCAATTGGGGGTGGAGTTGCTGCGAACGTTGTATTTTGAACGGTCTTCTTTCAGTAACCGGTACCGTTTGGTAGGTTTCTTTTTTTTTGTCCTGCCCGCAAATTTGATTTTTATTGATATTTGCATCTTTTACCGTTTTGCTTTTCGCTTTATTCCGATAGGAGGCGCGCTGCAAAGAGCCATCCAACATCCCGCGTTGTTTGACGACGAAAGATGTTAAATTCGCTGGGTGTGATTGTTTATGTTATGCTTCATATGCCAGGTACAGTCCTATGTTACCCTGATGATTCCTAATAAGGATGAAACAGGCCTGTAGTTTTCTGGACTATCCATTATATCTTGGAGGGCTGGTCGTAATGAATTGAAAAGCAAAATGTGTGTCCGATATGCCACGAACCTTTCTTTTTATTTATTTTTCACGGACAACAAATTCATTTGATTTTAAATTTTACTTGGCTTTGTTTTGCGCAACAAGCCTCCTCCGGAGTGATTGTTGCTGAGCCTTAATATAAGGCGACGTAGTATAAACTCCAATTGGGGGTGGAGTTGCTGCGAACGTTGTATTTTGAACGGTCTTCTTTCAGTAACCGGTACCGTTTGGTAGGTTTCTTTTTGTTGTCCTGCTCGCAAATTTGATTTTTATTGATATTTGCATCTTTTAAAATTTTTTAAAATCCCTGATATTTTTGTTCAAATTTGAAAAATGAACAACCGTGCAAAATTTCAGCTATTTCTGGCTTTCAGTTTTCCCTGGGAGTGCAGGCAAAGTTATAAAAAAAGACTAAGCCGGTTATAGCTTTTTTTCTTAAATATCTGGGGAGAAACCATAAGGCCTTAATAAAAAAAAAAACTAATAACTTTCTAGTAAGCAACAAAGCGATATTCTGCCTTTAAAAGTGTTTGTCGTGAAAACTTTTTAACAAGCTTATGAAAAGTTTGGAGTTACTGGTTCTGGAACTGTTTACGCTTCATTAATTTTTTCACAGCACAATATTCACTTTTTAAAGATATCTCCAATAATAATGATTTTTATTTTTTTCTTGTTACTGAAGCTTTGAGTCGGTATGAAACAAATTGTTAAAAGTGCGTTCTCATGAGCTAAACAACTTTTGGGCAATTCCACGCGCGATAATTGGCATTTGCGCATTGGCGATTTTTGGCATTTTTTCGATTTTTGTATTTAAAAAATAACTACAACCACCAAAGAAGTGTCCAGGGTATCAATAAACGTGTACAATCATTATAACGTAATAATTGTTGTCGAAACTACTTTTTTTTGGGTTTTTCGCCACTAAGTTAAGGAAATTATTTCAAAAATATGTTAAAGTCCACTGCGTAAATTCCTAAAGAAAAAAATTTGTTCGTTTGTCAGTGGTTTTTAAATAAGTTAAAAAATTTATCTACACACACGCAAATCCTAACTAGAATCTAACTACTTATCTGACGTTTGGACAGAAATTCTACTGCCGCTATCAAAGGATTTTATTCTTTTCAAAATTTTTTTCGATTCTTTTTTTAAAATATCTGTCTGTTGTCATACAACTGACTGATTTTGACTGATGTATATTTCAAATATTAACTTGACAGTTTGGTGCGTCGATAGTAGCTAACAAGGTATTGGGTGAATTTAGTAAAATTTAAAATCAAAACTATATATTTGTTTGAGTATAGACTTTAGATAGAGCTAAAATAATTTGTTCGGAATATAACAGATTTTTACAAGAAAAACAAACAATAAAAGAGGTCTTAATTAAAAATTCGTATCGAAATAACTTCATCGAAAACTCTTTTAGACAAATCAAATTTCCAAGACAGCGCGAACGTAGACATAATAACGTACAAACAACAAATTTAATTATTCCTTTTATACCAGGTATTTTGGAAAAAATTAAACGAATCGCTAATAGTTATAGTACTAGAACAATTTTTAAATAATTAAATACTCTTAGATCAATTCTAACCAAAACAAAACCATTAAATGGTGAGCAAAACTCAAAAAATATCGTTTATAAAATTCCTTGCGAGTGTGGTAAATTTTATATTGGAGAAACTTCAAGGCCTCTTGAAGTTAGCATAAATAATCATAAGGGGTACCTCAAAAGTCTAAAATTTGCCAACATTCTTTTGAGAATGATCATAGAGTAATGTGGGGAGAAACCAGTATATTACAAAAAGAACCAGACATCATGCATCTATCTTAATGAAGATGAATGCATAGCTAGCATATCAGTTGATATAAATACAGTTTGACTTCCAATTTTAAAACAAGATTTTCAAAAATGTTTTTTAAAATAAATTAAAAATAGCATTGATGTTCTTTTCTTAAAGGCAGTCAAAAGATAGTCTTTATACTTGATATTTTAAAATAAAAAACAAAATATTAAACTGTATTTTTGATTTCACTAAAATCGAAAACACTCAAACAAATATAATTTTGATTTTAAATTTTACTAAATTTACCCAATACCTTGTTGTCTGCTATCGACGCACCAAACTGTCAAGTCAATATTTGAAATATACATTAGTCAAAGTCAGTCAGTTGCATGACAACAGACAGATATTTAAAAAAAAAGAATATAAAAAAAAATTGAGAAGAATAAACTCCTTTGATAACGGCAGTAGAATTTCTGACTAAACGTCAGATAAGTACTTAGATTCTAGTTAGGATTATAATAACATTAATAACTGTTCTCCAAATCATAAAATAATAGCCACTAGCCAAAATATAGGCAAACAAAATATTAGCGTTTTATAATTAAGTTAAGTTACCACAAAATTACATTTAACTTAAAATCAAAGAAAAATAATATCAACAGAAGTATATTTTGAAACAACCAATTTAAAACTACTTTTCTTTTGCTTCTCTTTACGCGTCCTTTATGTCCCATCAGTTATCACCAAATTTTTGTTATATATTGGATCCTAAATAAAACATTAACTGGCCGTTACTTTTAAATTATTCTGAGAAACCCTCTACAGAAGACTGGTGCAGACAGAACAGCCTATCAGCAGTCATACTGGACAAGAGACTCACGTGGAGGCAGCATGTTGCCATAATGACTGAAAAAGGCAACAATGTGGCAGTTACGTCGGGTGGTTATACAAGGCCATCATAAGACCGAGAATCCAATATAGGTCAGTGGTCTGGTGGCCTGTAGTAGAAAAACTGAAAAGCTCATGAGCCTGCATGGGCTCTTCTGCAGGGGAATAACAGGCGCAATGAGGACTACTCCTATTAGAGCCGTAGAAACCATCTTAGGTCTCCTTTCGCTTCCAACTTGGATCAAGAAGGAAGCGATGGCGACGCACCTACGACTGAGAGACAAGGCCAGAGGGGAAAAAGTGGGTCATCTGGCAATAAAGGAACTAGTAACAAAAGAGTTGCCTCTTCTAAAGATGCCAGTAGGGACTCCTTCAAAACCATGGAGTTTTGAAAAAAAGTACAAAGTTACAATATCTGAACGGGATTTGTGGCAAAGAGAAAAATTCCTAAACGAATTAAGCAGAGATGCGACGATCTGCTACACTGACGGATCAAAACTGTCAGCCAGGCAGACAACAGGCGCAGAAGTGTATGTGGAAGACCTAGAGGTTCAAGTAAGCTACCCGCTTAGCGAGCACGCTACGGTCTTTCAGGCGGTTTTTTCTTCAAGGTCACGTCTTTAGCATGTGTAACGTTAAGATATGTAGCCAATCTACGTAGTCTAGCGTCTGCGGTATGTTCCTAACGTGAAGGTATGATAATATACGCAGCGAGTTTTGCCCACGAGAATCATAAAAAAAGCTAGATAGAAATATATGATAATAAAATTTAAGAGACAGAAACATCCGAGTCGGAAAATTTCACGTATACCGCTAGGCACCTCGTACGTGTATTAAACTTCATTGGCGACTCAAAAAACTCAAAATATTTGTCCTCTTTGTTGACTATAAGCGCGCTTTCGACTCTTTAAATCACTCTCTCGTTTGGAAAAAACTGCATTCTTTGGGTTAGGTTGGGTTGAGTTCTTGTTTCATTAACCTTATGCGCAATCTTTACTAAAGTGCTTCTATGGAGGTCAAATGTTCTGAAGGCTTCGCACAATCTATTGAGATGACAGAGGGCGTTTTACAGGGAGAATCCTTGAGCCCTTCCGTCTTTGCTTTATTTATAGCCGATATGGAGGATTATTTTCGAAAAAAATGGGGCAACATCAATAATCTTCAAGATTTACTCCTTCTATTATATTGTGACGATCTGATCGTAGTAGGTTGATTTAAAACGCAAAATAGAATTCTAGAAAAATATGCAGACAAAAACAAACTTACAGTCAATGCCTCAAATACTAATATAATTTCCTTTTCTAGCGGCAATTTACATATTCGGACAAATCAATTTCTGTACAAAAACAGTCCATTAGAAGTGGTAAACTCTTACACTTACCTTGGAGTCGCTTTTTCTTCCACTGCTCTATTTAGACAAATGGCTCAGAATTCTACCACCAAAGCTACCACAGGTAGCAGCAAATTTACTGTCGATAATATCAAAAGCAAAAATTAACTCTTGGGAAACCAAAACTCACCTTTTTAATTCTTTAATATTAAGCACAATGTCTAATTGTTTACCGATTTGGGGTCCTAACTATTTGGAACTGATAGAGAGAGCGCAAATCAATTTTTATAAAAGATCTCTATGTTTACCCCGTAACACACCGGATAGCGTTGTAAGAATAGAGGCTAACGTTGTAAAGCTTTCATACACTGTCTTCAAAACCGTTATAAATTGGCTGATTAAAAAACTCTCATTCAAATCTCATTAGGCAACTTGAGTTAATCAACGATGATAAGAAATATAACTGGGACGCTCAGGTAAAACACTTGTTCTCTTATCTTGACACGGAGATATCATGGTCACCAAATATGTGTAGTCACTTTTTTAAACAAAATAAAAAAATATTTCTAACTATTTTCTACAAAAAAAAACTGAGAAGCGAAGATCTCAACCAGGCAAGCATGTTTAATTTTTTGACAGTTTATCCATGTTTAAGAATCGCAGATGGTCTTCATAACTATTTAAAACTTAAAATACCTACTGAAGTCCAGAAAGTTATAGCTCAATTAAGAGTACCGAGCAAATATATTATTAAATTAACCTTTAGACGAATAACGTATAATATAAACCCAAAAGAATTGTGCACAATTTGTAATATATAAAAAGAAGAATCTATTTTTCATGCTCTGTTGGAATGCCCAATCTATCAGGGCATTAGATTATGTGATGATAGCTGTTTAACCTCAGTCGATAGCTTTTTAACACCGCTAAACAATATTGATGCAAAGATTGCAAAATCCATTTTCAATCAAACTTGGAGTATGCTTAAATTAAGATAATTTATTATGAACGAATAGAATGTCCTATATTATATAGGGAAACTTTGTTTTTTTTTGTTCTGGTCAGATTTAGATAATACCATACCATAAAAATACTTCTAAATTTAGTTAATAGTAATAATTTGATCACTACAATGATTAATTCAATAATTTAGTATGAGGTATTCTTGTTTTTCTTTTTTCAAAATTTATACCTACCTAAGGTTCTCTAGGCTAGTTCTTATAGATTTAAGTTAAAATGTATTGTAACCAAACTTATTGTTATAAAACACAAACGTTTTTAGAAACAATGAAAATCGGAATCTGAAACGTGTCACGACCAACTTTAGCATTGAGATTTACTAAGATCTAAAATAGTACCCCTCACAATTTACACCTTTGGGGGGTACTAAATTTTAAAACCGATTTTCAAAAAACACTAACCCGTACAGAAAAGACACAAAATTATTTATTATTTTGTATTGCTATTGCAAAATAACACTGAAAAGCTGTTTTTTTCTCAAAATATACCATATTTTAGGAGAAAATGCACTAAAACGATTTTTTTTGGCAGGTTTCAAAATAGCAAATGGTGAATACGCCAAAAATTTAACACGTAATAGCTTCATTATTTGTGTTTGAGGGTATAAAGTTGATGATTTTTTAGACTACCTCTGGGGGGTGGTTTAAATTTATAGCCCCCAGAAAGGATTGTTTTGTTACCCAATAAAATACGTCCTATTTTGTTCCCGTCTTTTGAACTCATCTCCAGCACACAAAATATATTTATGAGGGCACTACGAGGCAAAACAAACATAAATGAAGATCACTGATTATGCACGAAAAATATGCCAAACAAAAAAATCCAAAACAACTATATTAATTTATTTACCAACTGAAAGTAAAACATTAAGGTTATCTAAAAGCTCAGTCAAAAAAACTTTCCTTACTCAAAGCCCTATCATTTTAAAGCTGTAGCTTTCATCAGTAGAGGTTGGTGCAAGCCAAGGTGCAAACAGAGGTAAAAGATCCGAACTCGCTGTTTGTGATTGAACGCAGCACTAATATTTTTAAACTGATATTTTGACAGTGAAAGAAATGTAAAAAAAATGCATATAAGTTTTTTAATGTATTTCATAAATAAAAGCACCTTTTAAATAAATACAAAATTAATCTGCTTCTTATTTTATTATTACTCATCTAAATCGTTATGTGACATCAAGTATTAATTGGAAAAATTAATTAACAAGGGTAAGTTTTAATTAGAGTGACATATAACCCCAATGTTAATTTATTCTACAGAGTGTTTACTATTTAAACCCCGCGTTGGTTTAAATTTTTTCATTTTCTTTTGTTCTAAATTGAAAATTTTCTCTTAAATCCAACAAAAGATGATTATTCAATAAACAAATTTATTAAAATTCTTCCTATAAATCAAACTACGTCCAAAACTCAAGGAGGGTTCGTTTAAAATGCTGAAAACCAAAAACTTTACTTAAACTTAGGACCGTTTTAAACCGTTTTAGTAAATCTGAAACAGCAATGACACTGAAAGTGTCTATTGCTGGTCGCATCCCTCACGTTTTTTATACGGGCCTCTTAAAGAGCTTTTATATAGGTATGAATTGAAAATGCTATGGTAAAAATATCAGTAAAATCGTTTTAAGAAAGCGTCTCATTGCTTTAAAACCAGTTATAAGGTCGGTATTAACACTTTGAAAACGCTTTCGAAATACTCAACCCTGGTTTTATTTAATGTTTTTAACGTGGTAGTTTGATTTGTTTTCTTTTTAAACTTAAATTTAGGTCCATAAGCACCAATTTACTTACTTTAGGTTTTTATTATTAACTAATTAGGGAGATTTTGGTCAGGCAGTTTAACGGCAAATTTCGTTACTCTTATGGTTACCGTTATCGTAAATAAAGGTAACTTCAAAAGGTTAAAAATAGAGCTTTTGAACGTAGTCAATCGTTTGGCGGTAAACATAACCTTACTTTTATATTGACTTTTGTTGTTTTTTTTGTCAAGTCTTTTTTTTATTTGCTTTTCTAACCATATCATCGAGGAAAATATTAATTTAGTGATAGGCCTGGGAGACGGACACCCCAACATAAATTTAGTCATGGAAATGATTTTGCAAGATATCTTTGCTGGAGTAATAGAAGAAATCGAGCATCTGCAAACTTATTTGTACTTACTCACCTGTTTACCAAAAAAACAAACGGTAAAAAAGGCACCCCACTACTACTATAAACACGGTAATAAGAAGAGCTGTACTAAAAATAAGAAATATCGCAATATCGAAACACACCGTAAGACCGCTTGGCTAATTCATTCTCCCTCTGTGTTGTTTGGTATGGGGGCAACAAAGACTTAATGGCCTTTATTTCAGGTTTTTATCTCAACATCTATCATTTAATATAGGGAAAACTATACTCCTGTATCTTTAGTTTAAAGGTTCGGATTATTGTAAACGCCTAAAAAGTTAAATACTTCCCTTATATTAATAGGAGAAACCGAGTATCATTATGTATACCCACAGTTGTTAAGAAGTGTGTATGAAGTGGCGAACGCACCTATTGCTTGGAGCAGTCTTGACCGCCTCTTTTGCAACAAAGCGTGCTGTCGCGAGAATCGGTTCGAAATTGTAGTTATAACATCTAGCTGGCAGCTAGAAGTACATCACAGAATCCGCCTATTAAAATGTGAGTCTTTTCAATTTGTATCCAATAATCGTGTTGATTTGATTCTGCTACGGGACTGAATCAGCATGGTTATAGAAGAAGGGTTATTTTGCAAGTGACGGGCTTACGCTATGTTATAGTAAAATAACATTATTATATTAGCATATATTATATATATATGCTACTTTTGTTTTACAATTCTTTTACAATTGGTGTTAAGTGAAATATAAGGTCGGTTTCAGTCAAGTATAAGAACTATTTGAGGTAAGTATAATTTTTTCTTAATAAGTATAAAATATTATTTGATTTAAGTATAGCTAGTTACTTTTGCGCTAAAAACATGTTATTCTCGTTCGAATAGCATTTGACATCAATACAACCTAAAGCAGTGTTCGAAACAAGCAAAGAAAAAATTTGAATTAAGTATAGCGTCCGCTTCATGTAAAAAACCACATTTTCTTAAAATAAGTATAGACCTATATTTGAATTATCATATTAGTTACACTTGTCTCAATGCTAGTCATGTATTATAGTTAAGAATAAAATATTACTTGGATAAAGAATAACTAGAGTTGAGGATATCGAAGATGAAGCTATTCTTGAAGAAAAGCTTTTTTTCCGTGTAGACCCCGGCTCCTTCAGGAGACGCCGGCTCCTTCAGGTTGCCGGGGCTATCCGAAACCTACGTTAGAGCTTTCCGGCTAGAGCTTTTTTGGGCGCGGCACTGTCAAAATAACGTCGACTTTTATAATGTTTATGACAAGGTTTGTGCGAACCTTTAATAAAGGATGGCATTAAATTTAATTATGTCAACTTTAGAGGTGGCACGATATGAGGATGTTTAGATACGTGGGAAAGCTGTCGTTGTTGTTGGAACACACTCTATATAGGAAGGTACATGATGATTCACAATATTTTTCAACCTCCCCTTACCTCCCTTATTATTGAACCTGGAAAAATGCTGTCATTGCATATGTAAAATTTTGACATTAACTTCTTTATTTTAAATTGAATACCCTAGCTGCAGGTTTTTTTTAAATTTAGAATCGCCTTTTTTTCCTGATTCCAAAAATATACTATGTAAATAATATGTTAGATTTACCGTGAAAGATTTCCAAGTAAAAAGAAAAATATGCTGCTATAAGAGTAATGTGTTTTTCTAAGAATTTTCACCTGCGGCGCCATGTCGCATCTTTTATTTGAAATATGAATTTCTTACTTTATTTCTATTTTTGTTGTACACTTGTTTACTTCAGTTAAAAAATAAAAAGACACATTGTGGTGCATGTAAATTGTCAAAAGAATTGGTGCTGATCAGTTAGGAATGACGATATCCCCCCCAACCCACCAATCTTTCTTTAACATTCCACAAAAAACGTAGAGGAGATAAAATATTGTTTTTTGTGGCGTTTTTAGTGTCATATCGGGTGCGCATAATTTATCAAAAAGTACTTTACAAAAAAGGTGAATTATAAAAAAGTACAGATGCATAACAGTACTACGTAAAAACAATAAATACGCAAAACTATACTATCACAAAATAGAAATATATTATAACGGACTGGCCCAAAACGCTACAAGGACAAAAGTGTACAAAAGCAAAATAGTGTAACATATTTCCACTAGATGGCGATACAGTACACAGCCGGCCGAAAACAGCTGGACAGCAAAACCTGTGTAATATATTGCCGTTAGATGGCCGTACATAGCCGACAAATAAGAAATGCCATTGGCTATAGGGGTCAGGTGTTCGACCAATATGCATCAGCTTTTGTTTGTTTTTTTCGAATTTCATCGAACTGATCCAATAAAACTAGAAAATTGCATTGGTAGTAGCAAGCTAAGAATTTCCTTATTATTTTAGGCTTCTTTAATTGTCTTAAAATAGCATACTTTCCGAGAAAATTCAAAAAAGGGTTTAGGTTGGCACACCTAATTCCGGCTTTACAAATCAAACGGTGTCCATCACACCGCAGCGACATCTAGAGGCAATATGTTACACTAATCTTTTAGTATTTTAAGGTTTTACGCCAGTACACACAGTGTTGCTCAGTACTGATTTGTTATTGTAAATTTTAGAGAAGAACGTTTTTACTCTGATTTGACTTTGTCGGTTATAGTGGTGCGGATTATCAAGAAAACACTTTGGTTTTTGGCGACGTTTCGTGACTCAGTGACTTTTTCAAGCCCTGAGAAACAAACACTTTATTAATAAATACATAATACAACCTTCATACAATTAATATCACTTAAAAAGCTACAAGAGAAAAAAAAAATTATTTGGGATGTTGTTTTATTTTTAAGGTTATGTAAAAGTAGAGGTGAAATACTACTTACTCAAATCGTACGTGTTTTATAGATATGTTACGGACCTACGTACGTATACACCATAAAAGCAGGTCTCGTTCAAAACGTAGCATAGACAAGTGTCTTGGCTTTGTTTTTAAAGGCGTTAGGTATAGCGATACCTATGCGTTAAAAGTGTCTAATATTTTCTCTATTTCTTTTAAAAATCTTTATTTTATCATAAAAAATGTCATCAGTGTTTAATTTGCAGGCGATATTTTGAAAACTAAAGGCATCAAGTTTGGTTTGTTGTGCTCAAAATATAAGCAACTATTTCCTTTTTAGCATTAAATTGTGGAGAAAATAACAAAATCCAAAACTAAAACTTTTTCAAAGTACTTAACCCCGGACTTCTTTGTTGGAGCGTTTATTTTCCAAAGAGCGAATTTACCACTAATGCGATTTAAACTCATTCTAACAAAGAGCTTTGATATCCTTAAGTTCACATGCTATTGTTTCCAAAACTATTCAATGATAAAACAATTGAAAGCATTTTAATCGGACATACAGTATCTAATAGACAGGTTGAGAAAACTTTAAATATACCCATATAACAAAGATACATCCTTTGGATATACAATGGATATCTATGACTGACACATCAATCTCTCATGTATGTTCCATAAGGCATCCATTTGGCGTGATTTTTAATCAGCCTTGGATGTCTATTGCAGCGCTCTATCAGAGTCTAGCCACTAATATAGGTAACATGGATATTAATATATGGATGCCCCGTGTATATCCAGTGAAACAGGTGATATGAAGTATATATCCATTGTATATGGGTCGAATCGTTATGTAGCTGAAGTTGGAACCGATTTTCTCGATAAATGCCAGTCGACCAAACAAATAATGGGAAAAATTATTTATTGGGTTCGCAAATTAGATAAAACCACACACAATTTATGTAATACAATTAATTTATAACCTGATGTAAGGGTGCACCAACCTTTGTAATGAATAAAAATTAAAAACTTTTCAACCAAAAATTGAACCAGCTGGTAAAAGTACTCTACAGAATATAAAACATAACATTTTAGTGGACCACTTATATAGTGTATTATGTACTTGCTTCGACAGTACCTATAAAATAATGGCGGCGACTTTAAAAGGTTGAATTTATATATACAAAAATTATTTTAGTCTATACTTTTTAGTGTTTTGGTTTGAAGTCGGTTCAATTTTTGGTTTAAAACTCCTTGTCTTCTTTAATATTCTTCAATATATTTTATATTATAGATTATTTTAATTTTGTCTAAAAGTGGTAAGAAACAATATTTTTAATAAAATGGACGAATCAGATAAAATAATACAAATTAATTAGACACCAAACTGGTGGAGGATTTATGTTTTTAGATAAAACAGTACCAAATCAGAGCTGTCCTGAATAAAATGAAAAAATTGGTGCTAGAAAGCACGGATAGTCTACCATAATATCAATTATTTTATTTTGAAAGAAAATTAAAATATCTCAAAAACTGTAGCTTTTAAATATCTAAAACTTATAACAAAATTTTTTGGGTAAAATTTACGAAAACCAAAATCTGAAAACCGCATATTAATAGCTGCTTTACTTCTAAAGTTATGATCTTTTTATATATTTGATGTTTTTTTCAAATTACTAAATTACTAAACTAAAGCTCCCACGAATTTGGACTTTCTAACAGAATTTGTAGTCCATATTTATGGAAACCTAAATCTGAAAACCGTATGTCGCTACTTGTTTGTTGTTCCAGAGTTACATTTTTTTGAAATATTTGATCCCCCTTTCCCCCCCCCCTGAACCAGCCACCACCTTACCCAAAAATTAATCAGTTCATGGTCAGCTGATAGAAGATTTTTGTACCAAATTTCGTTAAAATCGATTAAGGCGTTCTTGAGTTATCGTGTATACAGGGAGACAACAGACCGGCAGACAATTTTTTTTTTCATGAATTAAGGTGTTTTGGAACCTTAGTAACTCATTTTTGATAAAATTAAGAAAATTCAAAATTTCACGATTTTAATAGTCCTCCATACCATATTGGTATGGTGGACTAATAAGAATTATGAATATTGGTTTGGTCATATGAAAGTTATGCTGCAAAAAAATAAGCCCTTCATGAAGTACAATGGGTACAGAAGCAGCCTAAATATCCAAATTAAAGGCAGCATGCAACTTCGACTTCACCATTTATTTTCTTATTTACGCGTATAAGATCAAAGTGGTGGCTTTTAGACTTTTACAATGATTGTTTTTTATTTGTCCTGAAAGTGGACAGACAGACCCTGTTGCACTGTGAATTTTATTGTTCACGTTTTATTTTATTACGAAGAGTTTAAGTTATCTGCAATTTTACATCATTGTCCCGGGGCGGCGATCCTGCTTCCGTGGGCCCTGATAGAGTGTTAATATTAACAGTTTCCAAACTTCCAGACTTTCTTTTTTTTTCTTTGTTTTATTGTCGTATATATTTTTACATAACAGTTAAACTTTTATGCCTAATATATTAGGCAAAAAAATATGATGGCAAAAGGCAGAGTTCACACCTCCTTATTGGGCGAACCAATTAAGGGACAACGCTCTCCCACTCAACCTTTTACTTTGATAAAAAAAAATTACAAATTACTTACATACACTAAACTATGCTAATCTACTGCAAGTTTAAGTACTAATTAATTAATTAATTAATTTACAACTTACTATCATTATTTAATGAAAGGTTAAATATGAATAATTGGAAAAAAAATAAGATAAAAGATGTGTTATAGTAGTTATGTAAAAAATGTTTATTTTGCTCATATTTAAAAAAGGTACCTTTTAATTTATTTTTAAATGGCTGAATATTAAGAGTTTTGAATTGGCTACGAACCTTGTTGTATATCCGCGGAACACTGCATGAAAACGAGCCTTGGAATAATTTAGATTTATGTCGAGGAATGGTTATATTTTCTTTAAAGCGAATGTTACGAGTATGAACATTATATCTGAACCTATTTTTTTTTAAATAAACGGGCTGTTTAGTTTGTATAATTTTGTGGTAAAATACAGCACAGTGAAGTAATCTTCGGCGCTCCATATTCAACCATCCCAGATTTTTTAAAGGTTCTGAAATATGAGCCCTTCGGCTAAATCCACAAAATAATCTAACACAAGAGTTTTGTAAAAGTTGAAGTCTTCTAACCTCATATTTCCGTATGCATGGCCCGTAAATCACGTCACAATAATTTAAGTGCGATAATAAAAGAGAGTCACATAATACCTTTTTTGCGAAACTACTTAAATTTTTTCGGTTGCCGAAAGTTAGTCTTAAGTTGTAAAATCCCCGTCTTATTACAGAAGATACGTGATCTCTAAAATTAAGTGAATAGTCCAACACCATACCGAGATTTTTTGTGGATTTAGTTATTTGTAGTTTTTGATTATCAACTTGGATACTAACCTAATTTAAATAGCGATTTTGTGCCAGTTTTCTACCAAACAACATAACTTTGGATCTTTTAGGGTTAATAGATAATAAGTAACTGTTTGAAAGCTTTACAATGGATTGAAGATCTTTGTTTAACTTTTGGCAGGAAATATTGATTTCTTTTTCAGGAAATGTGAGGTAGTATTTCGAGTCATCTGCATAATAATGGACCAAGCAGTATTTAAGAGATTAAAAACAATTGCACCGACCCTTGCGGGACGCCACAAGGTACCAACTCAAAACTGGATAATTTATCCAGACCGATCTTGACTGTCTGAGTCCTCCCCTCCAGATAATTTCTAACAGCATCAATCGCAATCCCAAATAATTAAATAACGCTAGTAAAAGGGTGTGATTGATCCTATCAAAAGCCTTTGAATAGTCTGAAAGAACCAGGATAGTGAGTTTATTTTGGTCTATAACTTTTAAAATATCATCTGTAACATGAGCCAAAGCACTGATGCAACTGTGGTTTTTTCGGAATCCAGATTGTTGTTCAGGCAATAAATCATATTTATTAACAAAATTGGTGATTTGCTGTCCCGTCAGCTTTTCCAAAGCCTTTGAAATTGCACATAGGATGCTGACAGGTCTTAAGTCGTCGTATTTTTCCGGAGTATTTGTTTTCGGTAAAGGAATGATGGATAGATTTCTTCCAGAGATCCGGAAATACATGAAATATTATGCAGAAATGAAATATGTGCTTAATTACTGGCAAAATTCACGTCAACCCCAATGGCTTTGGATTTGATAGATACAAGAGTTTCGTAAATATTACTTTCTGAAGTTGGGTTAAATTTAAATTTTGGTAAACTAATATTAAGACAATTGGTTTTAAAGAATTGAATTAAATTTTGATCGGGTGGATTACATGATTTGGCGGTGTCAAGAAAAAAATTATTAATCTGGCCAGGATTACAGAGCTCCTCCGGTAACACCTATTACTGCTCCCTCTATAAACGTTCATTGCTTTAAGATCTTTCCAAAAGGTTTTTTTATTTAAAGTGCGCAGTCTGTGCTTCAGATAAGCTCTTTTTTCTCTTTTTATAGCATAGTTGGTTTTATTGCGTAAACGTTTGTAAAACTCAAATTTATGCGGATTTTGATTTCTTTTATACTTTTGAAATGCCTTGTCTCTCTCTAACAGTCCGTATCGGTGTATGGATGTTAAATAAATTTAATAAATGAGAATTAAATATTTCCAGTTTTTTATTAATATCCGTCGCCAAAATCACTGAAGAAAAATCCAATTTATTTAAGTCTTTCGAAAATCAAACTTTATAAAATTTTTAAAATCCCGATACGTGTGAAGCACGGGTTGCATTTTGATACCTATTTTACCGAGCGCGCATGATACCAGACAATGATCAGCTATAATAGATTATTTTACTTCGGTGATTGTTATTTTAAGATATCTGGAACAAGCACATCTGGAACAAAGACATCTAAAAAATTCGTGACATTTGGGTTCGGAGGGCGGTACCAAGTACCTACCGCTATATATTTCCCATCATATTTCAGACGCAGTCATAATTGTTCAGTGATCTGCAATTCTGGTAAGCATAGTTTGCCACCAACTATGCTTGATCTAATAAAAATAGCGACACCCCCGCCCCAGGTTTCCTTAATCCTGTCACGAGGGTACAGACGGTCCCCTTTAAGGTTAATTAACCTAGAGTTAAAATGCGAATCAAGCCATGTTTCAGAAACCGTTATTATGTCGTATTTATTGAAAACTTCATGTTTAAACTGAGCAAAATGTGGGACTAATGAGCCTACATTTACGTGACATATTTTAAGAGGCATTTTTAAAGAAATTAGTGATAGTGTAGAAAACTAAAATATGGGTCTATCTTTTTCCTTTTCCGGCATATCTAAGAGATATTCACTACGACAAATTCGTTCTCATTCGACGTGGGTGCCGGAGAAGACAGAAAAAAACAAGCCTTTCCCTGGAGTACCAGAAGGATTGGTATCGGGTGCGACCAGAGGCTGAATTCTTGAATCTCAAGCGCACGGTCACTTCTCAGATCTAAGTGAATGTTCCCCGGTAAAGTAAAATAAAATTATCTAAAATAAATTAACTAAATGAATATAAAATAGTTATTTATACGCATACGTCTCCCGAAATAAAGCTGTTCGCCTTCCGCGGACCACGCTATCAAGTTTGCACGGTTTTTGGGTAAATGTGATCGGTGTACACTGGTTCAAGAATACTACAATTATAAACCGTGTCCGCATTCACATGCCTTCACAGGTCAAGAATCCGGCACCTGAAGTTAATACGCAGAAACGCGTTTCACCCTTATAAGCGACTGATCAGTGTGCCATAATTTTCAGCTTTCTCTATTCTATATTTTACAAATATTTATTGGAAACGATTAACGACTTAATGACTATCAACAGGTTCACTAAACATTATTAAAATGAAACTATTTTGTAAATAAGGTACTTATTTTATTATTACTGAAGGTGTGCGTATTGGTTTGCGGTCACTCCGTCGTAAATTTAAAGTCGCAAACAGTTGCGACGTCCCCACTATCTTCGCAGACACTTTCGTCGCAGAGCCAAATCGTCCCAAACATTTACGCCGCGGATTCATTTTGCTGCAGAGGACATTGCGACATGGCCACTAGCGTCGCAAACCATTTCGTCGCAGATCAACATCGTCACAAACCATTGGGTCGCGGATCCTCTCCATCGCAGGCAATTTCATCGCAAATACACAACGTCGCGAATACATTTCGTCGCATTGGACATTGCGACAATTAGTTAGGTTGGTTAGATTGGGTTGGTTAGGTTTGGTTGGTTAGGTTAGGTTATGTTAGATTGGTTATATTAGGTTAATTAGGTTCGGTTTATTAGGTTAGAATTTCCCCACCCAGTACCCCAAATTCTCCACTGGTCCCGTAAGCTTCTGATAATTTAATACGCTATTTTATTTTATACGAAGGAATATATTTGCGACGTTGTGGATTTATGACGAAATTGTCTACGACGCTAGTGTAATCGTCGTAATGTCCTATGCGACGGAGAGGATCCGCGACCCAATTGTTTGCGACGAAGTGGATCTGCGACGAAATGTTTTGCGACGGTAGAGGGGACATCGCAATGTCCTATGCGACGAAGACGATCAGCGACCCAATTGTTTGCGACGAAGTGGATCTGAGACAAAATAGTTTGCGACGGTAGTGGGGACGTCGCAACTGCTTGCAACTTTAAATTTACGAACAGTTGTCCGCAAATCGTGCGTATTATTATAATTAAGATATACGTATATATTATAATTAAGGTTCGTATGTTTAGGTACAGGGTGTTCCACTAGTTTTTCTCATCCATTGTGACCATTAATTTTCGTCTGAAAAGAATTATTTAAGAAGCCTAGAATCGGCAACTTTTTCGTTTTAGTTACAGCAAGAAGTGGATTTTGACGTATACCATAAAGGTTTTTGGAAGAAAAGTTGAATTTATATTTTAAGAAACCTACCATTTAAAAAAGTGAAACCTAACCACCCTTTTTATGATAAATTTAAGACATAATGTATTTAGTACAAATATAAAATATGTTATAGAACCTTTAATTTTTTTGTTTAATTTTGTTTTTTAATTCCCGTTTGGTAAATTTTAAGCTATACAAAAAAAAAACTAGTAAGAAAAAAATCAAGAATAAGAAAGTATCAACAAATTTTATGACCTATTAGTAAATTAACTCCCGGCCTGCTAGTTTTCTGTCCGACTAGCGACTGGTGAAAAATAAAAAAAATCATCAACTCTTGGACCAAATGGAGGATCTTTTATTGAAATTTATTTCGCGCATGCTCGGTTATTACGCCCAAACTTTTTTCTGCAATTAAATTCTAAAATAACACATACTTCTTTTTTCAGGACGGTCAATCGCTAGAAGGTGGCCTAGTCTCAGTAAGTGCTGACGGAAACACCACGACCAGTGTGCTGTCATTCACGCCAACTGCAAGCGACCACGGACTAGTGCTTGCTTGTAAAGCTTCGAATCAACGAATACCGTTTAGGTAGGCCCGTTAATCACATATATTTTATAAATTAAAATGAAAGAAACAATTTTAATTTATGAACATTTAAATAAAACTTTAATTTCTCCTAAAATTGCTACAGATGCTAAATTCATACATTCTATGATAAAAAATAAAATATTTCTATCAAAGTTAAAGATATATTCGTTTATGTTTATCCATGTTCAACTAAACCTTCCTTTCTATCAAACAAATTGCTCTTAGGGCCAGTTTATCAATTAAGAGTTAACTCGCTGAGTTTGCTGACCCTGCGTCAACTCTCCCGAGTTAAGTCGAAAAGTTTTTAACTCAGGGCTGGTTAACTCTCGGGTTCTTCAAATTATGTAACGTTGCCAGCTTCACTTTTACTATTTTTTGTTTTCTTTTTTCCTAAAAACAAAGTTTACGTTAAAAATATTTAGCTATTTTGCGGGAGACTCCACAAACAAGACTAAAAATGTCTGAAAAAAGGGGTCAAAATTTTACCGAAAAAGACGTCCAAATTTTAATTCAAATTTGCAATAAGTATAAAAAGATTTTATAGTGCCAACATACGTACCGGAATGTATCGGATTTTTTCTACTGCTATTTTCTGTAAAAAATGTTAATGTTTTTAAAAAAAACTTTATATATATACTTTAGTATATTTTTAACAAAACAAATATGACAATATAAGGACAAATGATGAACAGTAGGAACTTACGGTATCTTTACAAATTATTAGATCTACAGGGTAGAGGAAGGAAAAGCGAACAAATCTCCTGACAGGAGGCAAAGTAAATAACACTCCCTAAAGAGAAAAAGTGCAACGATATATGAACGTTATAAATAAAAGGCATGGAGAGGTAGTGACTATTTGTGAAAGTGGCTGCTTGCAATGCAATGTAATTATTGCATCATCAATAAATTTAGTAATTCATATTATTATGTAGCAAGAAAACAGGAGATATATAGGGTGCTCCATTAAAAACCGCACATTTTCTTTTAGGGTATAAATTCGTAACCATTTAGTTTTTTTTTACTGGAAAGATAAAGCTTTAGACTATAGGATCCTGTCACCAGTGTTGACATTTCGCTGAAATTGAAGATGGCGGAAGCTTTTGAAAAATTCCAATTTTTCGCCCCCCCTGCCAATTTTTATACGCGTCACTGTCTTTCCTGACTAACATCAGTTAAAAAGGCACACCCTTAACGTGTTTAAAAAGGTATCACTCATTAAAATTGGTCATGAAATACAAAAGATGTAATAAAATTAACAGGGTGAGTTTTTGGCCCCTAAAAAATGAATTTTGTGTTTAAGTATACAGTTCTACTATACTTTGGAAAAATTAGCAGAGATATGTTTGTGAATCAGTAGATTCCTGTCGCGCCAGTAGACAAGGGAGTGGTTTTTTGGTTTTGCTAAAACGTGCATTTGGATCTATTGTCAATGTAATGTCAAAAACCTCCAACAACTTTTAATAAGAGGCCAAAAACTCCCTCTGTTAATTTTATTCCATCTTTCGTATTTCATGACCAACTTTAAAAAGTGATATCATTTTGAATACGTCAAGGATGTGGCTTTTCAACTGACGTGAGTCACGTAAGACAGTGTCGCAGACAAAAAATTGGCAAAGGGGTCGAAAAATTGGCATTTTTCAAAAGCGTCCGCCATCTTGAATTTTAGCGAAATGTCAATTCTGGTAAAAGGATCATATAGCTTAAAGCTTTAGCTTTCCAATAAAATAAAAAATGTTTAAATCGGACAAGTGAGCACGAATATATACCATAAAAAAATGTGCGACATTATTGTATAAACCGGCCCCAAAGTACATGACGTTCATACGTATCTAAAAAATACCAACAAATTTTGAGGTTAACCCAGGGTCAAATACGCTTCGAGTTAGCAGTTCACCCTGGATGGATAAACACTTGTCACAACTTTGACCCAGGGTTATCCCTAACTCATGGGGTAACCCTCTAAAACTTCACTTGCAAACTCCGCAATATATTGCGATACATTAACTCCTATAACTGAATCTTCTGAGGGACACAATTTTACAAGGAAACTTTTTTATACTTATTGAATAATGTAACGTTTAAACTAGTAGCCGCCCACTAAGCAAAAATCTGTTACATTGCCAACATTTACGTAACAGTGTTACATTCGATTTTTTAACAAGTATGTGACTTGCATGTAACGTTTAATGTTACATGGCTAGGTAATTTTTTTTTAAATTTACCTCTAACTTGTTAAATATTGGTTCAAACAACATAAAAAATATATTTTTATGCTTTAAAATATTTGATCTTCGCGGTTACATCTTAAAGAAATAAAAAAATAATAAAAATAAAAGAAAAAAAAATGCGAGCCGACGGGATACGAACCTTGAATCCAAAGGTGATACACGAAGGTTTTATCGCCTTAGAGCATTAGACCATCTCGGTTTTTTTGAGGTATATTAATGCAGTGATGTCATTGGTTGGATTTTTTTAGAAAATAGGGAGTTGCTTTTTTTATTATTAATTTAATTAATTATTTTTAATTACTAAAATACATATAAAAAGGTTTCATTTGCAATTAAAAAAACAATTATATACAAATATTGAATCATAATTTGGCGTTAATTACTGCGAATACATATAAATTTATACTTATATATTTTCCCTTTTGTGGGAGGTTATCAAAAAAAAAACAGTAAACTTTTTGATATCATTCCTTACTTTTTTAAAAATTTTCGCTATATATGGGTTAAAAGTTTCATTAATTTTGGAATTTTTGCATAAAACTTACAATTGTATTTAGTCATTTCCCAATAAGCAACCATGTAATTGTTTTAAAGTTGACATTAATTGAGCTCTCTATACTGCTGCTTTCATGTGATAATTAAAAGACTAAACTTCTTTCAACTACTTAAGACTTGTTCATGGTTAATTTTTTTTTCCTTTACTGTAACTTTTGCTGTAACTTTACTTTAGTTACTAAGGTTGACACTAATGACAGGTACACTCGCAATTTTGGCTTTTGTTTACAAAATTTGGGTTTTTTTTTTGTCCTACAAATGTGGAAACTCTTTTACCAAGACCAATATGCATTTCTGTAATAACTACTGCTTCAAATAATTAAATAAAATCAATCGATTTTGAGGTTAAGAAACATCAACAAATATTTTGCTGCCCGCACTTGCGCAACGCGATTTTTCCGCTTCTTTTTCCATAAAAGTTAAATATTAGCCAACTTTCAAGGTCATTTCTTAAGGCTAAAGATACGGAAAAGGAACAAGCATGAACACCCTAATCTGAATATAAGATTTAATAATTGCTAAAGGAAAAAGATACAGCAAAAGTTACAGAAAGCGAAAAGGAATTTACCAATGAACCAACAATATTGTATTTTGTCATGTCACAATAAAGAACCAAATTTGTTTTAAATTTGATATTTAATAAACTTTCAATATTGTGTAATATCATGTAACTCTAAAGAAGCAAATTTGTTTCGACAGTGACATTTACTAAACTTTAAATAATGTTATTTTTCAGTTACTTTATAGTTAACATTTCTTGTTAAATCCAAGATTAAATGTTAACGTAAAATTAGTACTTCTTTCGTGTATCTGCGATACTTTCACATAAAATGTTGATTTTGAACTTACATTTTTTTTTCTAAACATTTTTCTTAACGTACTCAAATTTCAATTAAACACCAATTTTACATTTTTTCAACGTTGAAAACCTGTAATGTAACAAACCTTGCTTAGTGGGCGTTCTACGCGAAAAACATACGGCGTTATTGGGGAAAGCATGAAATTTTGGACAATTGTTTCTCGGACCAAAATAAACGATATGACCGGCAGCTACCTTTCAAAATCCTTAAACGACGAGCTTGGGAGGGAGTATTAAAATGCAGGCGGAAATTTTATCAAAAGTGATAGGGTTTAACAATATGTATACACAGGCGATTTTATCGATTCTATATTGTTTTGTCATAAATGTCGTTGGCCTATCGAAAAATAAATAATAACTTGGTGGAAAGCAGATAAGCAAAACTAGATTTCTTTTAAATTGATACCTTAATTTCCTTAAAAATTGAACAATCCATCAAAGCAAACTTTTGCTTTAAACTAAGTATTCATCACTTGACCTTTCTGATATAATTCTTGGTGCCAACTCGCTTGTCACTTCATTATATAGGGTGAGCCAAAAAAATCTTGCACACTTTTAAATTTGCTATAAAACCCTTGCGACAAAACCCTAATGTATGCTTTCTATACCAAGACATTACTTAATTAAATCGGTTGACAGATAAGAAAACTATAAACCTCTTAAATAAGGTTTTGGACTCGACATTGTCCTTTGCAAAAAAAATCGCAGTTTTTGCATTTGCTTTAACTTTTGATGGGATTACCTGATTTTAAACATTTTTGCATTTTTGGGTAAGTAAAGCTTGCGGGTTTGATATTTTTCGAACATCCAAGATGGCGGAGAGCTTTAACAAGCTTTAACCATTGGGTAATTTCACTCCCCTAAAAAAGTAACAAAACAAAATCAAGGCCATTCTAGCTACCATCTCTGCTAGGTATATGGAGGTATCACTTGCTTAAATCAGTTAAGAAGTAAACAAGCTGGTGTCATCATTTTCAGTTTTTTCAAAAAAATTGTGACTTGTAATAAAATTTAAAAAATTCCTGTGGTTTTAAACTACTGATTTTTTAGCTAGAGTGGCATGTATCGGTCATTTGGCCGAGCCTAAGCTGTTTACTTTGTTAATAATCATCAGACACTTATATTTTTTATACATTTTTTTACACAAATAAAAATAACCATTAGTTAACGTGTAATAATCTAGATCGGGCTACTCAGATTTTCTAAGCTGATCCCCATGCGTTCTTAAGACAGTACGCAAATCGTTACACCATTTATTAAAAGCATTGGTAATTTTTCTTCTGGGCAAACTTTAGTGGGCCTCTGTGATGCCTTGACACAGTTTATTAATGTCACCGTAGCTGCGGCCATTCTGTACACTTCTTTTTCTAAATCTCCCCAATAATGGCTGCAGTCTACCAGATTCAAATCGGGGCTGTTAGCGGGCCACTCATTGGGCCTAATAAAATCTGCGACATTTTTCTATATGCAGAAACAAGCAAATTTTAAGCAAAGGGGTTAGTTTATTTTACCATGCTTGATGATCAGTTTTTAATTTCTTAACCGATTTAATTAAGTAATGCCTTGGTATAGAGAGAATACATAAGGCTTTTGTCACAGTGACTTAGATTTTCTCTAGTGCCGCACATATTTTTTTTGCAGGGGAGGTGAAAATTTCCCGATATTTAGAACGATCCTCCATCTTCGATTTTTAAGAAATGTCAAATTTTGGACCGGATCGGAAAAGTCTCATATCTTGTCTTTCAAAAAAGTTATAGCAAATTTAAAAGTCTGCAAGATTTTTTGGCCCACCCTATATAATGAAGTGACAAGCGAGTTGGCACCAAAAATTATATCAGAAAGGTCAAGTGATGAATACTTAGTTTAAAGCAAAAAATCGACCAATTCGATCAAAAGTTATGGCAAATTAAAAAGTGTTTAAGATTTTTTTGGCCCAGCCTTTACATCCTTTTATTTATCAAAAAACATTCAAAAATATCAAAGTACAATTAAGGAGTGGAATAAATTAGTTATATGTACTTCATCAAAGTATTCCACCCGAGATTTCACGGAATCCCAGGGCTGGTTGCGATTATTACCAATATTTTTTGGATCAGGTGTACTCAAAAAAAACATATAAAAACTTCATCGAAGAACGCACATTTAAATGAAAGAAGAAAACATTTATATTACAAATGACGTTTTGGTCTGTAGATTTTCTAGAACTGGACACTCACTTGGTGGTACGTTAATTTTAGTGGATAAGGATTGTTTGGCTTTGTATCAATAAGCAGGTTTGACTATTTACTTGAGCACCCAGCAAACACGGTTTCCTCGGGCCTTCGTCGGTCCGATGTCGATTGCCAAATTTGTCGTCATCGGCACGACGTCGATGTACGACATCAGACCAGCAGTATTTTTTGTCCGCTTTGCGATGTAGGCCCAATGTATGTTTGCTGATGCAGCGTTAGACTGTGGCCCGTTGTCGGACCAATGGTAAATTTTACTTTTTACTGACATCGGAATACCGTCGCCGTACGATTAAGGTCCGATATGGTTTAACCACATGGTACCGACCATCAGCCCATAACTGCTTAATTTGGTCGGTCTAACGTAAGCAAGCTGGTCTCGGCCCGACATCGGTAATCTATTCAAGTCCGACATTGGTTTTCTAAAGAGGTCCAACGTCGGCGATTGACGGAGGTCCATCGGTGGTAGCTTAAAGCAGCCCGACATTGGCAAACTACAAAGTTTTGATAATGGCGGAAGAGGTGATTCTTATAGAGAAGTACCACCATCTTGTCAAGTCCGCATTCTAGTTTTGAAATATTTTTGCTAATTATATATATATATATAATATTATCTTCCACTGTACAGAGAACATAGTGGCATTAGGTGACGAAATCGAACCATCGTCGGTTGCCGATTCTCGACCAATCAAACAAAATTCCAATCGGACCATAGTCTGCCCTAAAGCAGATATAGTGGTCGTCGGCATAAAGTCGACTATAGTAAATGGGGCCATCGTCAGTCGCCGATTCTCGACCGATTAAAGAAAGTTCCAATAGGACCATCATCGGCCCTAAAGCAAATAAGGTTTGCGTTGGCATAATGTCGACTATAGTAAATCGAGCCATCGTCAATTGCCGATCCTCATCCGATTAAACAAAGTTCCAATTGGACCGTCGTCAGCCCTTAAGCAGAAAAAGTAGTCAGTTGCCGATTCTCGACCGATTAAAGAAAGGCCCTAACGCAGATAAGATTTACGTTGGCATAATATCGACTATAGTAAATTGGACCATCGTCAGTTGCCGATTCTCGTCCGATTAAACAAAGTTCCAATCGGACCGTCGTCGGCTCTAAAGTAAATAAAGTGGGCTTCGGCATAAGGTCGACTGTAGTAAATCGAGCCAGCGTCAGTTGCCGATTTTCGACCGATTAAACAAAGTTCCAATCAGACCATCGTCGGTCCTAAAGTGGTGTCGGCATAAAGTCGACTGTATTAATGTGGACCTCCGTCAGTTGCCGATTATTGACCGAAAACTAAAAATCGCAATCTGACCAACATCGGGCCAGAGTGTAGTCGCCTATATCGACACACTGCCGACGTTGTCGACATTGGCCCAATTCAATGCCGACGATTTGTGTTTGCTGGGTACAGATACCTATTAACGCATGCGTCATTTTAACAGGTGACTTTAATATCAACTTTTTAAATCAGTCTCGCCAAAACGTTCAAGAAATATGTTACAATCTAATAATCTCCCAATGCATGTCGATCGGCTAACAAGAATCACTTTCATCGCTAAATAGAATATTTCAATCATATTTCAGTAAGTCAAACATTTACTCTCACAACTCATCTTTTAAAATAAAGAATATCGTTAAAAAACTAAAAATCAAAAATTCTTCTAGGTGAGACAAGATCTCACTCCGTGTATTAACAAATCTTTTAGTACAGAAAAATTTCCTTTAGTTTGTAAAAATTTCTTACTATACCTTTATATAAGGGAGGAAATCATAATACTCCATCAAATTTTCGACGTATCGCTCTACTTTCTATCTTATCTAAAATTATAGAGAAAGTGGTGCAAATCAGACTCTTCATTCTTTTTAACTGAACATAACCTTCTCAGTGTCTCCCAGTTTGGTTTTGAAGCCAAAAGATGTACTATTGATGTCATTTTTAATTTTCGGAAGACCTATACTTTCAATTAAATTTATCTGGTCGGAATCAATCAGTTATTTTTTATATTAAAAATTCTTATTAAGAAACCATAAACGTTGGCGTGCCCCAGGATTTCATTTTGTGGCCTCTTTTGTTTACGGCATTACGTGGAGATTGGCTGTAATAGTTTAGAATGAGGTGTCACTAATTAAGGAATGCTGTGATGCGAACATGCTATCTTTGAGTATCTCTAAAACAGACAGATTAAACTTTAAATGCGAGATTAATAACATTTTTTTCAAAAGTTCGATTAACTATTGATAAAAATCTTAAATTTGAGGAACATGTTAAGAGTGTCAAGAATACAATTTCTTCAGATCAGAAAATCTGGGATTTGATGTAGCCAGAAATGCGTACTTTTTCCTAATCGAATCTCACTTGTCTTATGGAATTCTTTTCGGAGGTCTTCTAACTCTCCCTTTAAATTTGTGTTTGTCTTGCTAAAAAGGGCTCTTAAGGCGCATTTACACAGACAAACTTTCCTTTGATGTTGAAATGCCGACAAACATTTACACGAGCCTCTTGAGCAAAATGTTCAAAAAAAAGTTCGAGCAAAATCTCGTACAAAAAGACTCACGGAAATTTTGGAGAGAATGTTAAGCAAAATTTGTTTGAAGAAATGTTGGTACAGAAATTTCTTACAAATTTAAATTTTATAATTTTATGGGAATTCATTGAACTTAACTGAAAATATAAAGACTAAGTTTTAAAACAAGGTATTTTTAATTAAGTGCTTTCTGACGGAAAAACGATTTGATGTCGAAATTGACATTTTACCTCATAAGCAACTTGGATACGATTCGATCGATACGAACGATAATAAAAAAATATTAATTGGCACTTATTTATTGCTGTTGCCTGTAAAATGTAATGATAAAAATTTACGTTTAAGAGAATATCTCTTTATTATACCTTCTAGTTTAAAACACAATACAATAATAATTAAGTCAAATTAAAAAACCTATATACATTTTATTAAATCTCAAATATATGAACAAAAGCACGTTCGGTCTAAATAATACCCGTTTATTACCCACTTTTACAACCCTACGATCCCAGACCCTTGTCTAAAAAATATAATTTAGCAGTAATAGACTAGATTTCTGAATCGGAATGTTGCTCCTTTGCATATTGTTTGTTCAGTGTCAGTAATCGGCCTTGATTATTACATTAAATTGATAGTAAATATCTATCTTCAGCATTTTCATGGACCATTTGCTTTTTAAGTAACCGTTGGGGCCTTAAACTAACTAGGTAAATCTGGTGTGAGGAATGAAAAAAAAAACAATCAAAGCTAAGGGTAAAGTAAAGTTACAAAAATATGTTTAAAAAAAAATCACCTCGCCACCACTCCTCATAGTCGTGAGGCGCGGATTACCTGGGTTATTTTTTGAATTTAGGAAAAAACCCTTGGAAATAAAAAGAACTCGCAAGAAAATCCCAAAAAAAAACCCCGGGCAAAAAAATCCGGGAAAAACCCTAAGAAAAAATATATTTTAAATTATTAAAATTAAAAAATTGAGATCACTGATCACTGATGTGAAATTTCATTTATTCTCATCTTTAAAAATATTTTTCCAAAACAGATAGTAATAATTTGCTCAAAAATTTACCCGAACAAAATGTTCAAAGAAAAGCTCACAAAAATGTTCACGCAAAAAATTTTAGATCTTTGCAACGAGCTTTTGTTTGAGCATGTTCGTCTGTGTAATTGCGCCTTTAGAAGCGAATATAAAGTTAGAAGACAAACCTTTATTTACTCAACTTTATTCGCTTAACATTGTGTTGTATATTTATTTTGGAAAGTGTGTCTTTTGTTTTTTAAAAATACAAAAATTAGCTATATAGACAAGAGATTATAGGAATCGCCGCCCATGTATGTTACATTTGCATTATATTCATTCAGCTTTTTTAAGAATTCTTTTGTTTACAATGCAAACAAATGTTTAATCAATTGTCTATAACTTTAAGGGAATCTATTACATACCAAAAAAATTATATATGTGGTACATTTTGTAGCCACACTCATTCCTATTACCCTAAAAATATTAGTTTCGTTCCATCACGTTTGCTTTTCGAAAAAGCATATACTTTTAAACGGTTTTTTAGGTGGAAGTTTCTACAGTTAATGTGTAGGATTATTTCGGTAGTATGTTGTTAGTTGTCTATAAGAAAAAGGCGAGCGTCGCCGCACAGTGAATCGAGGTATAGGGAAATAGGGACATTTTGGTTTATTTCTTTTAATATCATGTTTTTGCAACTTTTTCAGATCAAAATTTTTTAAAATCAAAGCAAGTTCTTAAAAGAAGTGTTTCTTTTGTCTCATACGCAATAAATAAATAAAATACAGGTTAAAGAACCCTGCCATTTTCTTATAGAGGTGTTTTTCGATTTAAAACGAAATGTATTTTAATATGTTATAAAGGGTGTCTCAATGAGCAATTTTTGTCATGGGCACTTTCCCCAATATGTACAGGGTCAGCTAGAAATTGACTAGAAAATTACTTAACCTTCGTTTACGAGAAAATAAAGGTACGATAAAAATGCTTTCTGCATATCTGATTAAACAGACAACGACCTACATTTTTAATATTAGAACTAATGCCCGTAAGTGTACAGAGTATCCAAAAAGTACGCCTTAAATTGTTCAAAATCCTTATTTATATTTGAAACCCATTTGACGCTTATAGGAGTAGTAGGATTAGCAAAAAAAATGGTTTATGATATCCTTAAAACAATTTTCATAAAATGAGCTTACAAAGAAAATACCAATCAGGAGTATTTCACGAGTTTTAAAACTCTTTTATATTTTTAAAAGCTTATACCTTATTTAAAATCGTTTTTCGGGTATCAAAAATCATTTTTTTTTATTTTTGAGTAATTTTAGGCGTATTTTTTGACTTTACACAAGCGCGGATCTGGCCTTAGGTCCAGGGGGTGTAATAAGATTTTAAGATGTCCTTTATCTTAAATTTGTGAATAAAAATACTCGTTAAATACGCCGCTGTCGAAAATTTTGATAAAATTACACTAGAAGTTGCATTTTTACATTTTTAAATTAAAATCGTAATGCCGCAGGCGAAAGTGGCACTTTGTGTAGGCAGTTCTTAAAGTTTTTGATTTTTGGTAAATTCATGAAATTGATTTTATTGAAATTTATTAAGTATTCTTACCATTCATAACTTCTAATCCAAAGCTGCTACGGATATGCAGTTTTTAGAGTTACCCCGGAGTAAAAATTGTGCCGCATTTCGATTGCGGCGACAAAAAATTCACAAAAATTATGTGTTAGACACCTATAAAATTAATTCAAGTATATTTTTCTTCAGTATTTTCACTTTAAAATGGCCGCCATCTTGGATTTTTCAAAATGCCCAAGGGTATCATAGTGGTATCAAATGGATTCTTAAAACAACAAAATCAGTAAAAAATATCTTGTACGCATCATTTCCACTTTTTTTTGTTTTCCTTTTGAATAATACGGTATAGATTCGTTTAATTTAAATCGCTATATTCCAAGATGTCGCAGGAGGACGCAGCTTTTTTTTGCATATTTACTTAAAGAGATAGTTGTACTTTGTATAAAAAACACTTTTAGCTCAAGCATTTTTATACGTTTTTTTAAAAGTCAAAAAAACTTTTAAAAATACTTTTTTTTTGTAGTGATAAACTAAAATAAGTACCTCAGGCTTAAAATATTTTTGTTGGTATTTGAGGATTTTTTTTACTATAAAGGAATGCCTGTAAATATAAATTCTTAAATAATAATGCTAAAAAATATAGATTTAGAATAACATACTTTTCAAAGTTAAGGAATTATTATGCAGTTTTTGTAAAAACCTAGTTTTACTCGGAAACCTGTGCCTTACATCCAAAATACTAATAAAAAAATGTGTCTTAAAAGCAAATAATTAGTAAAGTTTTGAATTGTATTACTTTTTAAAATTGGCCTATGTCCACTTTTTATACAGGCTCGATCTATTGTGCGCCGTCGGTACGGTTCAACGAAGATATAGCTGTAATTGAAAAATGATATCAAGGAACATGAAACCCTGCAATGCTGGCAGACTACTGCAGTTAAACATTTTTTGATCCAAAATAAATTAATTTAATTATGGAAATTTTCAAAAAAGTTAAAAAGTAAACATTGCTTTTAGTATAAAGCACAAGAATATCAAAGAATTATCTGCGGTATAAAAAAAGTATGTGAAATGTTTGGATATTTCGAATTGGTAGCCTTAGAAAGAAATTTTAAGTTATTCGGCAAAATATCAAAAAAGTGGTCCGCCGTGTCTTAGACTTTACAAAATATGCCTTCTGTTCAAAGTTTTTGACTCCAAAAAGTATGGACCGTTTTTAACCTCACCTGGACATTTCCTGAGTCAAAGTCACTGACAAAAAAGAAATATTCTCTACTCTTAATATTATTTTTTAGTGAAATACAACGAACTTGGATGTTAAAAGTCCTTTACCCACCCAAAGTCAGCATCACACTGGGACGAAGACTGGACGCCACTGATGTGAAAGAGGGTGCCGATGTCTATTTCGAATGTCATTTAATAGCCAACCCTTGGGTAAGTTTTTTTTTATGTTTATAAAATTTTATTTTTACTGTTTACATTCACTCGTTGACGTACCTGATAAAAAATGTTAATTATGTTATTTAATCCAGTGTTTAAACGTTAAAAAATTAATTGTTTTTCTTAATATGTATTTTAAATTCCAGAGGGCCATTCTCCATTTTTTTCTTTTCAGCGTTTTTGTTAGAAAAATCCTAATTATACTTCGTTTAGCTTTATAATCGAATCCCGTTTCGAATTCCCTATAGACACTATGAAATATAAATTATTCCAGAAGATTAAAATATGCTAAAGCCGCAACTAGTCGATAAGCAGGTACTTAGCTACCTACTTTTTTTACTTTTACTTTAAATAGTTTCACCATTCTTTTATACCATTCTCTTATACAGGCTACGCAAAAGCCTTATTATGCACTTGCTGGTTTTCAATTCGCGAATGGATGTAAAACTGATATATAGATTTTTGATACGCTAGATGCATGTGGCTCAGATATAAGTCACGTTCATTAAGGATAATATCATGACTTTGGATTTTGTATTTAAGGTCAGGTCGGGTTGACGTAGTATTTACCGATTTTTCTAAAAGCGTTCAACCGAGTTGATCATGACGTACTGCTTAAGAAACTGGATGCTTCTGAAATTTCGGTCGATATCTTGAAAACCGACGTATATATATTTCAGTATATTTCAGTTTACATCGGTAAAATCTTTTAAAAAGCAAGTCAGGAAACAAACTTTCATTTTTATTGCGTATAATATTTAGACTTAGTACATTTACTACTCTTGAAATTGTAGTTTACCTTTATAGCAGTTTACTTTTTATTTTTAAATGCGGGAGAACAAGTAAATTATGTTTCATATTGTAATGTCTTATTGGACTGTTGTCTGTCGATTGCAAATAAATAAATAAATAAATAAATAAATAAATAAATAAATAAATAAATAAATAAATAAATAAATAAATAAATAAATAAATAAATAAATAAATAAATAAATAAATAAATAAATAAATAAATAAATAAATAAATAAATGAATGAATGAATGAATGAATGAATGAATGAATGAATGAATGAATAAATAAATAAATAAATAAATAAATAAATAAATAAATAAATAAATAAATAAATAAATAAATAAATAAATAAATAAATAAATAAATAAATAAATAAATAAATAAATGAATGAATAAATAAATAAATAAATAAATAAATAAATAAATAAATAAATAAATAAATAAATAAATAAATAAATAAATAAATAAATAAATAAATATGTATTTTTGGAACTTGAGATGTTAGTTATATTGGGCATGAAAACAACATTATCACGCTTGCTGTTTTAAACATCGACAAAAATTTGTGACATATGCAATGGTGTTTTGGTCACAGAATTAAATAGTATGGCCATCGCTTGTTTGGCGTAATAAGTTAATTCTGTAGCCAAAACACCATTGACAATGTCACATGAACCTTAAGAGCAATCAAGCAGGCTTAAACCATGAAAATTAAAGTTAAAAATAGCAAAAATAATAGAAGAAGCACTTTTCTCGATTCCGGACTTTGTTTCCTATAGTTTGGTCAATGTTTTCATTAAATATGGGTTTGGGAGGGAGGGACGGGTAATAAAAAAGTTATTAGAAAAGCACTTTCCTCGATTTCGGACTTTAGAGTTTGATACCCAACAACCCATATTTTAACAGATCAAAATTTTTATCAAATATGGGCGGGGGTAATCTCCCCTAATAATAATAGGGGCTTGGTAGAAAAAAGCTGAAACACTTGTCCATCTATTTTATTAGTAGAGTCCATAATACCAATTTCCAAACCTCCGTGACTTTTTTCTTCTGAGATACAGAAGATCTCTTTACCTCCTTCGAAATCAAATTAAGTCTATTTCTCCACCTCCAGTTGAAATTTCGAAAAACGCCAAAACACGTATTTATTACTGGTGGGCTTTAAAATTTTAGAGTGTTTTGATTTTCTAATAACTTTTTTGTTTCCTAATCGATTTTCACAGGGGTTAGCTTTTCGAAAAGGTAATTAAACAAATTTTATAATTTTTTCACAAAAACCGTCATATGTCAAAAATTTAAGACGACGGAAAAATTTCAAAGATTTTTATATAAAAAATTTCAAATGTATTAAGTCCTAGACGGCGGAAATAGTATAAAACAAGATTTCCAAAAACCATTAACGTTTAACGAAGTATCATTATAAAATTTGGTTCATTTATGCAAAATGCTATATAAAAATCCGATAAAAAAATTAAAAAGTTATTTCAAAAAAGATTTTTTGGTGTTAAGAACAGGTTCTGTATTTTGAGGAAAAACTTTCGCATAAATGAACCAAATTTTATAAATGATACTTCGTTAAACGTCGAATGGCTTTCTGGCTTTCTAATTTTTATTAGAAAAGTAAACAGGGTGCTCACAAAAAAGTTGCAAATCTGTTTCTAAAAATCCTGTTTTATACTATTTCCGCCATCTTGGACTTTTGACATTTGACATTTTTTATATAAAAATCATACATTTTGAACAATTGTTGTTTCAAAAAAACTTACTCTATAAAAATCCGATAAAAAATTAAAAATTTATTAAAAAAAAAACATTTTTTGGTACTTAGAATAGGTTCTGTATTCAGAGCAAATTTGAACACACGTTACTTTTGTATAAGTAAACCGAATTTTATAAGTGGTACCGCGTTAAACGTGAAATAACGTCAGCTTCCTTACCTTTATAAAAAAAAATACAGGTTGGTAAAAAAAAAGTTGCAGCTCTTTTTTATTTTTTTTTCGCCATCTTGGATTTTTGACATATGACGGTTTTTGTTAAAAAATTATAAAATTCGTTTAGTTACCTTTCCAAAAAGTTAACATTTATAAAAACCGGTTAAGGACCCAAAAAATTATTAGAAAATCAAAACAGGCCAAAATTTAAAGTGCAACAATTACAACGATATATTTTATTTGTTAAGACTATAGTTTCTCCCCAGATTTTAAGTAAAAAAAGTAAAACTGGCAACGCCCTGTTCTTTATTTTTTTAATCTTTTGCCAGAGTGCACAGGGAAAACTAAACATCAGAATTAACTGAAATTTTGCACGGGTAATCATTTTTAAATGCTTAACAAAAATATCTGAAGGAATTTTCAAAATTCTCAATTATTTATTCTTCAAAATAAAACCTCTGGTGCTGTCATCTATCCCAAAAGCCTCAAAATAATTGCGGTTTAGAACAAAACCGATTTACAAAAAAAAATGGATAAATACCCACAATTTTCTCTGGATTGCATTTTTCCCTTTTATATTTCCTTGCTTTAGTGAAAATAAAAACTAAGTTTCCTTATTTCCAAAAGCCTATGCACTCCCAAAAAGAAAACCGATCAATCAATCACACTTCATTGAATTTGTGAGACACACGCAGTTCAAGTGTTGGCCGATAGACCGCAGAATTTATACGATTCCGTGGTAACTGCAGATATGAAACCACTCCGTGTGTGCGCCGAAAAAGGCCTAGCGCTGCGCGGGCATTACCGCGAGTTTAGCAAAGAACCAAGAGAACTTTACTGGCTCGCTTCGGCGCCCTTAATCCCACATAATTCTGTTTTTATTTTGATTCAACCATTTTTTTAAATTTAAATTATTGCGGCATAGTTATGTGCAATTGCACGAGTGAAATCTTGGAGTGCAAAGGATAGATTTTAGAACCTCAAGTTTCAAAAACACACGGATACGTGAGTACTAGCAAAACAGGTCAGTAAAGCTCCATTTAGAGGTTGGAAAGACTCTTGATAGTCGTTGACGCTCCTGTTTAAAATAGAATACGATTATTTGGTCTATCGCCAGTGTATCAGCTAGCGGGAGTGTTTCCAATTCAATTATAAATGCCGCTGTAAATGCAACCTTAAACATTACAACCAGTTACTTTAACTAATTCTGCAATAAGTGTTTTTTTTTTATTTTATTGTTTTACTTGGTTTTTTAGCGGCGCAGAACGCGAAAAGTCAAAATAAGTAACCTAAACCCAAATTTTTGACCCGGTGCTAAAAAATCTCTCTCTCTCCGTGTTGCCATGGAAAACAAATTCAATAACGTAAAATTTTGAAAAAAAGGCAGTCAGTGTTGCTAAAAACAATTCCCTAGATTGTAACTATGGCGTGTATTACCCAAACGGTTTGATAAAGCTCCAAAATTCATGACGAAATAGCAGGATTTAACTTTCAATATTGAATATCTCGATTACTAGAAGTGATATCACAAAACGAAATTGACTTCTAGACTTGGCATCGATTCTACTACTAAATAAGTCCCACTTGTATTTTTGATGGAGAACCTCGTGGAGAACCCCTTTTGGCCTACCTAATTTTAATGTTGCTTAAATTTCAGGCACATTATGTGGCTAAATAGAGGTTTACGTAAGCTTCAAATAGATAAATAAAATGCTCACGTATATTGGATCAATTCACAAAAGGATTCATAATACCCTAAGAAAAGGAAAAGTAAGCACAAAGCGAAATATCGTATTAGATCATCTTTAAAAGCTAACGATACTTATAGATATGCAGAGAGTGCGTTGGTCGTTTGCGTTTCGTCGATGACGGTACCAAATTTCTGACGCGTATAATATCATAAAGTAATATACCTCATAAAGTAATAGGGGTTATAAGCCACAGCACGTACCTCGACGTAGTGTAAGTTTTGATCGAGTGCGCATGTGCAGTGAACTCTAAACGTACGATACGCTTTATGCGCAGTGTATCGTTACACCGCGTATCGTACGTAAATGCATAAACCTAGATCAAATGAAAGTTGTGTAATAGCAGAGGCTACTCTATTTCCGAGAGCAGCCTATCCAAGGAGAATTTCGATAATGATGGCATCATCGATGTAATCATTTTCTTCATTCTCATCATCAAAAATAGTAGTTTTAACAACTAGTGGCTAAAATAGTGCTTTTCTTACAAACGTTGGTTTAAATAACGAGCGCAGCGACGTATTTAAAAACGCGAGTAAATAAAAGAACAGTTTAGCCTCGAGTGGTTAACACCCCAATGAGCATTTTTGTCTATATAAAAGTTACAGCAAATAATATAAAACCTTCATAAAATAACCAACAGTTATATTATTTAGTGTTGCTGATAATTTTATAACTCTAAAGATTTGAAAAACAACTGTTCAACACCAGCTTATAAAAATTCATGTTACATAGTAATGGATAGAAAAACAACATATAGATTTTATAAAACTTCCTTATGAGGCCTCAAGTATAGAGATTATTATAAAAAGGTTTTACAACTGTTCTAACAACACTACATAACAAATTAAAGGTTTTTATGGATTTAGAAATATAGATTTTCCATCTTTCTTCTTTTTGCTGGTTATGTATTATTCTTTTTCTTTTTACAATAAAAAAATTTATAAAATGGTGTTTAGCAATCTTCTAAAATAAATAAAAATGAAAGTGAGATAAGCTGAACCAGGAATATGAATATTTATATACTAGTCAAATTAAAGCTGTTTTTCAAGTCATCCTACTCTGAAAATCAGCTGCGGTCCCGTGTGTACTGTATAGTTTTCGAATACACTCACGTAAATTTCATGGGCTCCAAAAATACTTGAGAAAACGTGAAAAAAAATATTCATTTAACCATCAGTTTTTTTTTTCATACGCGTTTTTTTCTTTCTGGGACAAATATTGAATTTCGTATGTTGTTCTTAACCCTAACAAGCAATATTTCGATTGAAACACATGTTGAAACCCCATAAATAACGTTTTTAATTAGGCCAAAAACCTCTTTTTGTAATCCAAAATGGCAAAAATTTCCGACAATTCTATAAAAAAAACAATACAACTATACCACTGTTTACCTCGTCAACACTATTTTATAACCCTTTTAAAAAATGATGCTACTTGAAACAAAGGGCTACAGATGGCGCAGTGTTGAACACTGACGGTCTGTTTCTGCGAACTTAACATAATTACCATTGTTCTCTTTTCTTAAATGCATTCCTCGGGAGATCCAGCATACTACACATACCAGGAAAAATACCCGCCTCCACACACTTCAAGCCCGCATAACTATCAGAGGTAACTATCGCAAGAATATAGTTAGATTGCGGGGTCGAAGGGTGTACAGGCGAGTATTTTCCGGGGTGTTCACATTTTCCGCCGACCAGCAGTATCAGCGTATGCGCTCGACTTTTCACGGTGCGTTTTTGCGACCTTAACACGGTTACTATATTGTTCTCTTTTTCTAAAACACTATTCCCATCTATGCGTTTCTCATTCGTGGGTCCCCCGAATCAAAACACGTATCATGTGGTCTAAGCGAGATTTGCCTATACAAGTTCATGTCGAACCACGTGATGAGTTTTTTGAGTCAGGGTGACTGCGCATCGGAAACTCTGGTGGGAATCGGGTGTAAAATGCATTCGATCCCGATATCTGTCATCGGCAACTATCTCAAGAAGATTTGGATCTCTTATCTCTCTCAGATTGATGTAATTAAAACAAGATAATAATGGTATGGTATCTCGCAAAAACGCGCCTTTTTATGTCGCAAAAACGTTTTTTTTGATTTCGCAAAAACGCGCCTTTTGATGTCACAAAATTAACCTTAAAAAATCATGTTTGTTTTGTTATTATAATTGCCAAAATAAATTAAAATTGTTTTTTTTTGTTCTAAAAACAGTTGTATTATAATCACTGTATAAAGAAATTAATAACAACATTATAGAAAAAACCTTATGGGCAAAAAAGTTTTATGAATGAGTTCATAAGAATATTACAGACACCAATTTATATAACTATTGTGTGTGAGTTCCCAAGTTTTTATAATTTATTTTATAATCTTATCTTATATAAATTTGTTGTTGGTTAATTAAGTTTTATAATTGGGTTGATAGCAACATTTTAAAAACCAATCTATTATATATCTTTAATTGATAGTTACTTACGGTTTTATAGGTGGGTTGACAGAAAGATTTCAAACACCAATTTATATAACTTTTGTCACTGATGACTTATATTTTTATAAATATGTTGGTGGAAACATTGCTAACACCAATTTATATAACATTTGAACCGATGACTTTAATTTTTATAAAGATGTCCGTGGAAATATTGTTAACGCCAGTTTTATGTTACTTTAGGGTACCATCAATTTAGAGCCTTTAATAAAACAAATATACAAACTCAATTCTTGTAGGAAACTTCTAAATACCCTAGGGTATCAATGGAACCCTCTTTATAATAATTATATAAATATCTGTCACCAGAAGTTTCTGAAAATGCTCATTGGGACTATTTTTTTTAATACCTTTATTAAAAAATCAAAGAAAAACAGGACAATACTTTTAAAAATCTCGAATGAAGAAAACTTCTCGCAACACACCATTTTTACACTATAAATCAAGGCGGCTGGTAAATGAAATAACAATCGTTTCCATAGCGATGTGTCATTTTACTCGATGACGTTCATTGTTGCGACATTTTTGTCTTTGACAATTTGATATTTTTGACGATATTTTTAAATGATTTTTTCGTAATACTTCGTGAAAACTGACGAAAAGGACTTACGAGGATTTGCGCAGGAATCTGCGATCCACTTCGATCCGCTTTGCCCCTCTGTGCCGTAGGTATATTACTTTTTAGTGATGTAAGACATAGTCCATTTATTTAAAGTATAACGGATCCCCTATGAAAATAACAAAATTATAAACGATGTTTATTCAGTTTTATGGTTGGAAAGATAAATGAAAAAGCAAAAAAACAATATAGATTGTATGTGTAGTACATCTAGCTCATCCCAATAGAACGAAACGGCATCGTACTAGGTTCCAACCTCCGTTTAAATAGTCGAAAATTACGTAATTTATATTTTGCACATATATTTGGAAAGCTGACCAAGCTGCAAAAACAAAAACAATCACTATTTTAAAATTCAAGATGACACGTGATTGTACACTGAAAGCAAATCGAATCGCTTACATATCAAGAGAGTGTTTCAGACTGAGAAGGACCGTTTTAAAGGCTCTTTCGAAATCCTTACTTACACGGTTAAGATTATAACTTCGTGTATACTGAGAAAAAAGAACCCGACGGTTTATCACAATGTGCAAAATCAAACCCGTTAAATAAAAGAAAGTTCAATCATAAAATCATTTACTATAAACCATATTTCATCAAACCCATTCAATAACAAATTGAAAATTTAACAGAGCCGTTTTTAATCGAACCATTGTTCATCAAACTCATTCAATATCAAACTCGTAATTTTTCAAACCCATTTTTTAAGTCGTTGTTTATCATAAAATATTTGCTAAATTGATAGCGCATTCGCCAACAATACTAACAGGAACCAGAGGCGTACACGTAGGTAGCGAGATATATACACAAAGTATTGAACACTACCTGTGAATACTTTTATAGAACGACAAATGCATCGAAACGCCGCGCCGTGCCACCCTCGTATACGCCATGAGATATCACCTTACCTAACGTAACCTTTGTCTCATTTAATTCGGTTAAAATTCAGCGAAAAATCAAATAAATATGAAGTTCTATTCGTAAAATTTTGTATGGGCCTGGTTTTTTTACACAATTTTTTTAATACACACATTATAATTTTTAATGACGAAAATATAAAGATATGAGTCATTTATTTTGGGAAAAGTCAAGACCCAACTTTTCGAAAAACAATAACATACGGTATTTTTCCCTTATACGGGAGTATGGCTAGGTAATTACACAGTTCCAGACGGATATCCTTATTAGGTGCCAGATTCCCGTGTGTCCAAAGGGAGTCTGACGTCATGCCTTTGATAAAGGAAGGTCATAATTCGTCCATTAACATGGCCACCAAGGACAACTTTATGCTGCCCCACTTTTGTTAAACCTAGCAACTATATGTTTTAACATTTCATAGGCCATTTAGTTGTTCTAAACTTTTAAATATAACTTTTTATTTAGAAAATTTTAGGCGACAAAAAAAAATGGTGGATCAAAAAACAAACAGACAAAAATTAGTAGTAACTATAGAGTTACTAGGTTTTACGAATTCTAATTCTACTAATAAGGTCATTTCTTGCTAATTCTTTCCCAAAATCCAGAGTTAAAAATACTTGTCACAAAAGTAAAAGAAGGTATATAATTTACTTTTTGTTGATTCTTTGCCGAGAAAACGGAATGCTGGAATGAGGTGAGTAATAATATTTTGAATCTACACGTTTTCGCCAAAACCAGGTACGTTTTAAAAATAATTTCTTCTCAATAAAATTTATAAACAACTGAAAACATAAATATAACGGTTAAAAAATTTGATACCATTTGAACAGCTCATATTTTTCTCGGCATCGTGGCATCAAGGCAAATAATCAGCAGAGGCCCTTAATGTTTTTGGAAGGCTTCAAAGCACAAGAACTCGAAGGTATTAACAAAAATATGCAGAACGTGTACTACTTCGCCACAAATTACGATACATTTTTACCAGTGAACAGGCAAACAAAGAAGCGAAACTCTTCCATTTTGAGCGTTCTGCGCACGTAGGCTCTCGGTGACTTCGAGCTCGGTGGCTTGGCAGAGAACGCGTAACCGGATTAGATTCGAAAATTTTAAATAGCAAGCAGTAGTGTAGTTCGGTTGATTGTTTGATTTTGTTTTATTAAAACAAATCTCAGTTTAGCTACCTATTCTTTTAAATATTTAGGTAAATCGGTTTTTTTCTTATGTTTATCGCTTGTCACAAAATAAGCAAAAAGGTGTTATAAAATTATTATTTAATTTAATTTTTGTTTAGATATTTGTTTGTTTGTTTCCTTGCTTGTTCAGTGTTGTTGCACTAGTGCGTAAAATAAAATGGCAAACCATGACTTCATCCTTGTTTTCAGCTCTATAACTAAACCGATTTTAAGAAAGCAAGATGCTTGTTAATAATGGGTAAGTTTGTAAATCCACCAGTATGTCACTAGTGCCAAAAATAAGTTTCATAAATCTTCGGAATATTTCAGTAATAGAGTGAGGGGGAATTAGGTACTCATTTTTACAATCTTGCAACTTAATTTTGACCAACTTCCCAACATCCGATCGGCTTCAAATTTGGTTATGTAGTTGCGGTGACAACACAAGAATATAGTGTGATGAAATTGAGAGCTTCCCCCTACTCGAAGGGGGTAGAGGGGGGTACAGTTGAAGTACACCCGATTTCGTTGAAATTTGGCGCGTTGGGGCACTTGCGGATGGACATAACGAATTTTTAATCAGATTTTAAAAATTCACTATGGCGGATTCAAGATGGACGATTTTTGGTCATCTTTTGCTGACCAATTTTAACTAACTTATACACATTCATTTACAGTTCCGGTGACAATATAAAAATATGTTATTATTAGGCACCCCTACCCTCTACTAAGTGGAGTGAGGAAAAGATTTAGTTTGATCGATTTAAATCAAAATTGGCATACAGGGGTTTTTCGGGAAGGGGATGTGAATTTTTGATCAGATTTGAAAATTTCAATATGGCGGATTCAAATTAGACGATTTAGGTTACAAATCTAAAAATTAAAAAATAAATTTTTATAAAAAAAAACTTTTAAAGAACAAGCTTTTATTAAATGCAATCAAAAGTAGAAAATAATTTTTTAGCTTTCTTATACCATAATAAAAGCGATGGAGCAACTTAAAAATTTTAACTTTACGGTGACAAAGAGAGAACTAGAAAATAAGAAACTAAATTCTTCTTGTATTCGAAAGATAAATATAATGCTTTTATCTAAAGAAGCTGAGAACGGGTGAGATTGCCGTGCTTGCTAAGCCTTTGAAAATGTCCTTAGGTTATAGACTAATGTAACTGTTTCTTAGGTGAGTCGTCGATGTGACCGATATACGATACCTAAACTGAACATTTTTAATTTGCGCCCATCGCTTTTATTATGGTATAAGAAAGACAAAAAATTATTTTCTACTTTTGAGTGCATTTAATAAAAGCTTCTTTAAATTTTTTTTTAGTAGAAATTTATTTGTAAACAAAATTACACTTTGATGCCAAGAATTACACAATTCTTGCTACATGATTACAAATTTTTGCAAAAATTAAAACAAAAACGTTGGGAAAAAGTGGGTGAGGTAAACGGATACTTCAATTTGCTGCCCGGTGCTTTGGTGAAGACATAAAAGACATAAAGCAACATCATAAATTTCAACAATTATCCCTACCGTATTCGTATCGGAAAAAGATAAGTGACCTATCAAAAAAAAGGTATAAAGCACAACCTAAATGCATACGGAACGTACTCTACTTTATTCAACAGACTATATATTTTTCTTTGGGTCTTAAGACCAAGGAATAGGTAAATTGGTTTGGATACGTCACGAATCGCGATATGTTACGTGTACCGAATCGATAAGTTTGACGAAACGTATCGAAGCCGACGTATCGTGTTTGCATATGCGCATTTCGATACGGATGCGAATAAGTTGATGTCTCTATTAGACACTTAAAGGTAATTTTCAGTTTTATCAGCATTCGTATCCTTATCTCTTTCGAGTCGACCAATTAAGCAGGTGCACTTTAAAAATCGTGGCAAATGCGTGACAACCACAGCTGATTAAATGCACGAAAACCTTGTTAGGTACGATAAAGGAGTCGTAATTTAACAAACGTTCCTGCATACGAAATGATGTTTTAACGCATTTAATCAGATGGAGCTGTCACGCATACGCCATTAGTTTAAAAGTGCACCTGCTTGATTGGTCGACTCGATAGAGATAAGGATACGAATACTGATAAAACTGAAAATTAACTTTCGCGGTGGGATTTATTAAAAAGGTTTAGTCTATTTTAGAACGGTCCTAAGTTTAAGTAAAATTTTTGGTTTTTAGCATTTTAAACCAACCCTCGTTGAGTTTTGGACATAGATTGATTTATAAGAAGAATTTTAATACATTTTTTAAAATTTTCAATTTAGAAGAAAGAAAATTAAAAAATTTAAACCCACGCGGGGTTTAAATAGGAAACACTCTGTATAATAAATTAACATTGGGGCTATATGTGTGAGAACAAGTATTAATTGGAAAAATTAATAAACATTGTTAATTAATTTTCCCAATTAATCTTGATTGATATTAACAATGTTAATTAATTTTTCCAACAAAATTAAAATTTATGTAATAAATTTTTTTAGTACAAAATATTTAGGAGTAACCTTTTTCCTCATACATACTTGGATAAAATGTTTAAATAGTAACTATAGCTAAAGCAATTTAGTCTACGGTTAAGCTCACTAAGTTTAAAATCGAGTAAAATACTTTAAATTAAAATTAAAATTAGAAACTAAATTAAATCTTTAACTACCTACTAAATTTGTCTAAGTACATAACATTTAAGAATACATATTTTTTTATTTATAGATAACTAAATAAAACTTTTTAATTTAGTAACAAGTTATACAGCACGCAGTCTTCTTTGTATTTTCGTATGTTGTTGTATAAAAAAATGATTTGTTTAAGCGTAACAAAAATAAACACTTTAATTGGGCGTGACTGCACCCATGCACAATGACTGAAATTTTCAAAAAATTACACATGATTACAAATTGATTACAACAAAATTATACTCGATGACTGATTAGAATATATAACACAACGTAGAACAAATATTATTCCTGGTTACACCTGGATTATAGAAATCCGCCTCGCTATAGAGTTTAATTTTTTGATGGATTCCACATTTTGTGCTAAAATTTAAAAAAAATCGGTTATTGCCATCTTTAATGTCTTTATTTCAGTAGTAATGCTTATGAAAGCAAGTTTGCTTCGATATAATACATGTAAGACTTTAACATTTAAAATAATTAAAATTCGTGGATGGAAATATAAAAGGATATATTTTTAGAAATTTTATTTTATTCTTTGTATTTGTTTATTTATTTTATTTTAGAACATTTTTCATAACAAACCTTATACATCTTTTAAATGATAATTAATGCATTTGCTTTTTTGCTCTTGTATTTTGCGGTATTTCGGTTAAAAACCTACATATTGCGCCCTTTATATTGCGTAATCTACACAAAAATAAAAAAAAATAAAAAAAGACATCTAATATTTTAGAGCAATACCTTCATAAAACAAGGGATCATTTAACCCATTTACTTTAAACGACTACATAAATAGCCCTTTTACTAAACATTACTCTTCTATAAACCTCATTTTCTATTGATTTTGTGCTCTCTATATACCTATAGCTTACAGTAGTCGGTCTCACTATTTATGTTATACAGACCGCTTCAAGCTACTGCGAACATAGGGCGAAAGAAGTCTAATTTGCCAGTGTACGTACATGCAGAGACACCGCACGCCTATCAGTGAAGCAACCAATACTCAGGTTTGCGATCACCACTTGCATGATTTTCCTTTGGTATTTAGTATGCCTCTAACCACGGTGCTTTGTGGAGCGTAGTCAATGAAACCGGAATTTGGTCAATAAATACGCAAATTTTTATAACGTAATTTTCTTATTTTTTGTCACTGATAAATAAGAGCGTTTTATTGTCAACTGCTCAGATTTATCAGTGACGACGTGTTACAATGAAAATAATAAGGAGAAACAAAATAAAAGCAAGTTCTCAAAATAAAATAATACATTCTAAAAACCAAAAAGATTCTCCCAGTCAAAAAAAAATTAAAGCAAATGTTCGAAAAGTCCTCCTTGCTCGGCTAGACAATATCCGAGCCTACTATAAAAACCCCTTCTAACGTTTTCAAGCATGTTAGGGGTGATAATTTGAAAAGCTTCTTCAAAAACAGATAGAAGTCATCATCATCATCGGGAGATCGAGCTGGCCATAAAATAGTTCCCCGTGTACTTATAACCCGATTAGGAAATACATTATCAAGATATTCCCTAACAAGGCCAACATTGTGAGCGGAACAACCATCTTGTTGAAACCATGTTTCACCAAATCTTACACCTAACAACTGCCTAGCAGTTGGAATAATGTGCTGCTGCAGTAGATCCAAGTATCTAGGACCATTCAAATTGCAATTGCCGTTAATAAAAAATGGCCCAATTACGTGTTCCCCTATAATACCCCCCCCCCCCAAACATTTAGTTTTTGGGGATACTGTGTTCTTACGTCAAAATACAAATGGAAATTTTCCCTCGACCAATATCGAACGTGTGTTGGGTTATGCCGATTTGACCATTTGACCATCTGCACTTTTTCGGCAACTTCGTAGACATCCATTTTTGGTTTTAAAAATATATTATTTCAATTAAGAACTTACCCATCTGTTTCTCGAGCAAGGCAGAAATAAAACAAAATAATAAAAACAAAATGAATTTCCAAAAGATAACACTGCAGCGTGCTTCGAATCCACTTCGGTCGTACGGCACGGAGAGTAAATTGGACTTGATTCCCCCTATGTTCGCAGTAGCTTGAAGCGGTCTGTATAGTCAGTAATAAAGGCGTGAACGCAGATCGCACGGGCGAAAACAACAGGGAAACTGTTACTTTTTTGGCACCTTTCACCATTTTTAGCTGTAACTAGTTTAAAAGTATTGTATTCCTATAAAATATATTGCTTGTAAGTCTAATGTCGGTATCCACCAACGTTAAAATTCTCCTATTAAGCGTTAATCATGATTAACACTAATCGGTGTTTGGAATCTTGACAGAGTTACAATATAAAACACCACATTCTTAACTCCAATTAGTATGTTTGAAAGTTTGAGACAATCATGTGTTTGAAAGTAACTCTGTGTTTCGGACTTCCATTTTCTATATTTTATTTGTACACGACGTTTCGATCAGTACAATATCTGATCGAAACATCGTGTATAAATAACATTGTCTATATTTTATTTATACAAGACGTTTCGATCAGAGATTGTACTGATCGAAACGTCATGTATAAATAAAATATAGACAATGGAAGTCCGAAACTCAGAGTTAATTTCACCAATTGGTATCTTATCATAATTGAAGCCTAATCGGGGAATTTTTGCGGTGGTGGATACGACGAAAATTCTCTAGTCTGCAGAGGAAAAGTAACCAGGGTAAAACTATTTTGCCTGTCTTTATAGGGGGCCTGAACTCGTAGGCTAAATGGGTAGCCTGGCAACAGAAGAACGTCCACCACTATCGTGAGCATAATTCTTCTAAATAATAAATTCACCCCTTCAAGTTCATTGGTTATTCCTTTCGTTCGGCTAGTTTGTTATTGCTCTCTATCTAATACATGACAGTTGGTATCTCGTCTGCTCCTACTCATCTGTTATAGAATCGTTCTATTACTCCCGATTTGGATCGATTTTTTTACTCAAAATTTACTCAAAATTTATAATATATTAATAATATTTACGCGAGCTTTTCCCAACTCAGTTTTATGCATTAGTGTAAATTTAGTGCTAATTCTTTCTTATCAAAATGAACTTCACATTAAGGTACATTTACATTGAATTCGATCTCCAATTTCATGTTGAATTTTGACATCTATGGCAAAAGCATGTTACCATTTACGTTGCATTCAATTCAAAGTCAACTTCGAATGTAAATGATTCTGTTTGTGAATGTTTAAATCACCAAAAGTGTGTTATCTTTTTGAGCAAAAAGAGGTCTCCGGGACGTTCAAACAACGTCTATGTAACGTCCCAAGAGACGTTTCCCGAATAAAGCATTTGGAAATAGAGACATAAAGCTATTTGTAACTCATCGCGGTATACTTATCCGCATCTAGCGAGAAATAAGCACATTGATTGGTCAGAAACTTGTAGCACGTTCGAAAAGAGCAAATATAAGGTGTTTCTGAACGCAATAGGTGCTGAGATACGATACGTGTGCCATAATGATACGTGATACCTAACGCATCTCAACACCTATCGCGTTCAAGAAACCCTTAGATTAGCATATATCTGCTCTGACCAATAAAATAATGTGCTTGGTTCTCGCTAGATGCGGATACGTATACGGCAATGAGTTAAAAATAGCTTTATGTCGCTATTATCGCTAGTTCCCCGAACGTTCCCGGAACGCACGACGACCCAACAGGTCATTCCCGGAACGTACTCTAATTTATGGTGGGACGTTGCAGATTCATTCCCGGAACGGACTACGCTCCCTTAGCGTAGATGTTATAGAACGTAAGCTTGCGTATGGTTCTGATGAATAATCCCAACGTTAGACCGCAGAGATTGGACTCTTACATCTGTATTCGAGCGGAAATCTTTCTTTTTTTTACAGATAAAAGAAAGACAGAATACTGCGCTATATTCCACGTTCACGCGCCCATCCTATGAGCAACATAAACAATCTAATAGGGCGGAGTGACGCCTCCGCCTCGAGTTTCGCACTTTGATTCGAACCTTCAGAACTATTTTTTGCTTCTTTTATAAAATATTTTGCTCGCGGCGCAGTCTTCCTTGGTAAAACTAATGGTTTAAAGACCACAAAATTTGTAACAATAATACCGGATGGCCCAAAAAAAACCGGAATGACTTTAAATGGCTAATTTGTTAGTTCTTTACCGATTTTAACGAGTGATAGTTCTGCTAAAAGCGCATAAAATTGCCCTTAGACAAATTTTAAAAAGTTGGCGGCCATCTTAAAATAAAAGATGGTGGACAATGTCAAAGTGAAGCATATATTTCAACTTATTTCTTTTTAAGGAATCCACTTAAATAAAATTTAAATATTAACACTATTCAAAAGCCTAGTCTCTACCAAGGCGATCGATATATCGCTTTTTACAATCACTTAAGTACTTTAGGACTTATACCCAAAAACTTAGGAGAAGTTCCAGTGCTCTATATGTACATAACGAATATATTCATATCGCCGCAACTTTTTTTGTTTCTTAACCGATTTTAATGAGTAATAGCTCGCTTGATGAAGAATGAAATTTTCCTGCGACCTCAAAAAAAAATTATCGATTATTTTTGTAATTAATATAATAATTAATTATTAATCATAATTAATCTCGTTTATTTTTATGGAACCCCCTCAAGCAAAATATCGACAATAAAACTGTTTAGAAGCCTAGACTGCCGAGGCGATCAGCGTATCGCTCATTAAAATCGGCTAAGTACTTTAGGATGTACACCTAAACATTTGGGAAAAGTTCTAGTACCTTTTATGTGGATAATGCATATATTCATATCACCGCAACTTTTGTACTTCTTAACCGATTTTAATGACTAATGGCTTGTTTATTCGAGAATTAAATTTTCCTGTAGAGACAAAAAAATATTGGCAGTTATTTTTAAATTCAAGATGGTGGATTTTACATCAGATTATGCATATTTATTCTCGTTTATTTTTTGGAACCAACCCGCGAAGTAACGAGTAATAAAACCACCGAGTAATAACACCTAAAAATTTCGGAGAGCCAGTGCTCTATATGTAAATAATGAATATATTCATACGATTATAGATAGAGACTAGACTTTTGAATGATGTTAATTTTTGAATTTCATTTAAGTGGATTCCTGAAAAAGAAACGAGTTAAAATATATGTTTGATTTTGACAATATCCACCATCTTTAATTTTAAGATGGCCACCAACTATTTTAAATTTGCGCTTATAATAGAGCTATCACTCGTTAAAATCGTTAAAGAACTAACAAAGCTATAGCCATTTAAAATCATTCCGTTTTTTTTGGGCCACCCGGTAACTTTGAAAAACAGGTTTGGTCCTAGGCAAAGCCAAAGGCAAAAAATCTACTGTGCATGCCTGATGCAGTCCACTCGCGCCAGAAGAGTTTTTGCCTAAGCATTTTACAAGCTTTTATTTAACTTGCAATAGATATGTTTGTTCGGGTGGAATCTTGCAACTTAATTTTGCGGTGACAATACAAGAATATAGTGTGATGAAATTGACAGCTCCCCCCTACTCAAAGGGGGTGGAGGGGGAAAAACACCTAAGTTTGTCCGATTTCAACCAAAATATACGGGGGATTTTGGGATAAGGAATACGAATTTTTGGTCAGATTTTGAAAATTCAATATGGCGGATTCAAGATGAACGATTTTCGGTCATGTTTTGCTAACCAATTTTAACTGACTTATCCACATCCGATTGTGTTCAAATTTGGTATACGTTTATAGTTCCGGTGAAAATGCAACTTTAACGAGGAAAGAGGAGGGAACAAAGATTTAGTTTGTTCGATTTCAATCAAAATTGGCATACAGGGGTTTTTAAGGAGGTGGATTATGAATTTTTGATCAGATTTGAAAATTTCAATATGGCAGATTCAAAATGGACGATTAAGTGTACAAATATAAAAATTAAGAGAGAACTACAAAAGAAGAACTAAAGTGTTCTTGTATTTGAATGATAAATATAATGCTTTAACCTAAAGAAGCTGAGAATGGGTGAGATTGCCGTGCTTATCAAGGCTTTGAAAATGTCCTGAGGTTACAGAGCAATACAGGTGTTTCTTAGGTGAATCGTCGATGTGACCGCTATACGATACCTAAGTTAAATTTTTTAATTTGAGCCCATTGCTGGAATAATATTAATGATAACAAATTATGTTCTACTTTTGAGTGCATTTAATTATAGCTTGTTCTTTAAAAGTTTTTTTTAATAAACATATATTTTTCAGACTTACTTGATTGGGAGAGTTATTATCGATACCACTTTTTTCGAATAATGCAAGGATAGGGCCGTTTTAGTATTTTAAGTATCAGTTTTGGCGAAAATTGGATTATTTTTTTAGTTTTGTTTTAATGCCCATTTGAATTTTTTAAACTAAACCCGAACACAGAAAAGCAGATCTCCTGTAAAATTGTTTTTTTTTTTAAAGTAAACTAGATTTTAGAACTTCCATTAGCTTTTACTTTTTTTCACAACGTTTCGAATGCTTATGCATCTGCAATCGTCATCAGGTGAATGCTAACAAAAACTAAGACTACCCAATGTTATACAGGGTGATTCACGACGAATGGGACATAGTCAAACTATAGGCACTGTGAACTAAGCCCTTTCCATATCTGGTAATAAAATTTACCTGGTGGCGATTTTAACGGATATACAAGTGTTCAACTTCATACCTCAAAAACTATGCACCCAAAATTTATGAAATTTTGTACGCTAATTACCCTCCCGAAGTTCAATAAACATGTTTTTAAAAATTTGTTATTTTCAGGTCTAGAAATAGTACTTATTACTAAAGAAAAAAAAATTAACGCGCAACTTTTTGTTTTTGCTATAAAAAATTGTTTTTTAAAAAATGTGTAAATTTGCCCGGCGCCTTTACATAACATCTATTTAACAGCACCATTTTGAATGCAAATCATCAAATTGACACAGAAATTATAAAAAGGGTTATTATATTAAAGTTTAAGTATTTTTTTAACAAAAAGCAAGTAAGATGCAGGTCCGGATTTATGATTTTATTTAATCATTATCTTTCGGTACCTAATATTACAACATCGCTTCAGACATACACTCTTTACATATTTTAGTAAAGTAAAGAGACGATAAATCATTTTTTTTTAGTTAAAAAAAAATTAAAGTTTTATAAAAATTTAAAAATAAAATAAATTATTTTTTTTAAATTTTATTTTTGTTTAAATCTTTTACGTTTTAAATTGCCCTTACCCTTCTTCAGGCATCCTAACGAATGATCAGGTCAATGTATTCATCAATCTGGAGTGCAAACAGCAGATAATCTCCAGAGCATTCTTTTGAAATCGGATCCCTTTTTTTTCTTTATGCAAAAAGATACTTAAACTTTACAAAGATTAATCTTTCTTCATAATTTTCGGTACAATATGGAGATGTGTAAATAAAGCTGTAAATTTATGTAGGTAACCTGGATTTTTTTTGTGCTTTTTGTAAAAAAATACTTTATTAATATAAACTCTGTTTTTAATTTTGGTGTCAATTTGATGATTTCTATTTAAAATAATTCTAGTAAATCTATGTTACAGAAAGGCACCGGGCAAATTCACACATTTTTTAAAAAACAATTTTTTTATTAGCAAAAACAAAAAGTTCGCGTTATTTTTTTTTCTTTATTAATTAGTACTAATCCTAGTCTTTTCGGAGAAAATGAGAAAATTGATTTATTGTAAGTTACAGGGTGTTGTTTTTAATTGAGGTTTAAAAATGAGAAAAAACCAAGTGCGGATCTGAAAACTCCAACAGTGGGATTTACTAAAAGGGTTTCGTCTATTTTAGAACGGTCCTAAGTTTAAGTGAAATTTTTGGTTTTAAGCATTTTAAACCAACCCTCCTTAAATTTTCGAAGCAGTTTCAATTATAAGAGGAATTTTAATAAATTTGTTTATTTGAATAATGGTCTTAACACAATCTTTTGTTGGATTTAAGAAGAAATTTTCAATTTATTAGAAAAGAAAATTTAAAAATTGAAACCCACGCGGGGTTTAAATAGTAAACACTCTGTAGAACAAATTAAAATTGAGGTTATATGTCACTCTAATTAAAACTTACCCCTTGATAATTGATTTTGCCAATTAATACTTGATGTCACACAACGATTTAGATGGGTGATAATAAAATAAGGAGTAGATTAATTTTGTATTTATTTAAAAGGTGTTTTTTTTATATTTCTGTGACTATCGAAATGTCAGATTAAAAATATTAGCACTGCGTTCAATCACAAACAGCGACTTCGGATCTTTTACCTTTGCTTGCACCTTGGCTTGCACCAACCTCTACTGATGAAAGCTACAGCCTTAAAGGAAGGAAAGTTATTTTGACTGAGCTTTTAGATAACCTCAATGTTTTACTTTCAGTTTGTAAATAAATTAATATAGTTGTTTTGGATTCTTTTGTTTGGTATATTTTTCGTGCATAATCAGCGACCTTCACTTATGTTTGTTTTGGCTCGGAGTGCCCTCATAAATATATTTTTGTGCTGAAAACGGGTTGAAAATATGGCGTTTTTCTGGACAAAATTGGATGTTTTTTATTGAATAATAAACAACTTGGGATATTAAATAAGGTAAACTACTTCTTATAAAAACGGTTACTTAGGGAAATTTTAAACGAACTTATTACCAATTGCCACAAAACAATCCTTTCTGGGGGCTATAAATTTAAACCACCCCACAGAGGTGGTCTAAAAAATCACCAACTTTATAACCTCAAACACAGATGATGAAGCTATTATGTGCCAAATTTTCAGCGTATTCACCATATGCCACTTTGAAGCATGTCAAAAAAAATTAGTTTAAGGCATTTTCTCCTAAAATATGGTATATTTTTAGAAAAAAAGCTGTTTTTCAATGGTATTTTGCAATAATAATACAAAGTAATCAATAACCTTGTGTCTTTTCTGTATGGGTAAGTGTTTTTTAAAAATTGGTTTCAAAATTTAGTACCACCCACAGGTGTAAATATTTAGACCTGTGGGGGGTACTATTTTAGATCTTAGTAAATTTTCATAATTTTTGGTTGCTTAGTTTTTGGGATATTAAAATAAACAGTTTTCGCATCTTTTGATAAATAACCCTGCATATTTATCAAAAACGCCACCAGGTAAAATTTATTATCAGATATGGAATGGGCTTAGTCCATATTGCCTATGGTTGACTATGTCCCATTCGTCGTGAATCACCCTGTATACTAGCATGTGTTCAGTGAACCATAAAACTTACATGTGTTCAGTGAACCATGAAGTTTACACTTGGTTGTCTCCGCTCTTTCACAGTTGAAATCTGTTACGTCCGAAAAGTGTGGGTTTCCAAATATCCTTAATGGTGACGCTTGTTTGAGAAAATACATTCTGGTTCCTCAGGATGTATACTGTTTATTTTAATTTTCGCTTGAATAGGTTCTCCTCCTTCCTGATCTTCCATTCCATATGATGTTTATTTTCCTAGCGATGTTGAGCTATTTTCGATCCAGTTGTCGAACTTCCATAGGTCGGCTGGTTTCTCCGATGTAGATAAATCCACACACGCATGGTACAGTTGGTTTCACATGAAATGCGTACATGAAAAACCACACTACATTTTTTTTTCAGTGTATTTAGCACGCTTTTTAATATGCACCTGTGTTACTGCTAATTGTAGTGTCGGTAACATATTTCTATTACTGTTATAGTTTACCTTTTATTTTTTTAAAATTTAGTTAACCTAATTACATTAAAAACTGCAACTCTTGGAGGATTATTTATTATTTTGTCAGTATCTAATTTACACGTCTTAGCTATAGAAAATAGTATTTTTAAGAAATGCTAAAGAACAACTCCCTGTATACTCGAGCAAGGCAAGTTAGTGGACTTAGTAAAAAGCGAACTACACAGAGTTTTTTATACATGCGTTTTCATAAACGAACAAATTATTTTAATTTCATGTAATATAAAGATGAAAACAAAAGAAAAACTAATATTTAATAGCGGCTCCATTTTTTTCTATAACTATTTCCAATCGACGAGGCATGGAATAAGCCAAATTTCGACAATATTTTTCATGCATTACGTATAGCGTTTAAAAGTTCTTCGGCATTTTGGGGCCTCCAATTATGTTCATATATTATTTTGACTAATCTTCCCCAAATATTTTCGATGGGGTTAAGGTCGGGACTGTTCGATGGCCAAAGTAGCACTTCTATATTTTGGTCTTGAAACCAGCGACGCACAGCATTAGCTGTGTAAACAGGACAATTTTCCTGGTGACAAATTATTTCATTGTTTGGATATAAAAAATCAACTGACGACACCATTACCTCTTCTAAAATTTCCAAATATCTCACTGCGTTAAATCTTCCTTCAATTTGCCAGCAAACACCTAACCCTCTAGCAGACATCCAACCCCACATGTTGACTGAGAAGTGTCCTGCTCTATTAACCTGGTGGGTATATCGCTCAATAAACCGACTTCGAGGTGGGCGATATACTTTAATTTTTTAGCTATCCGAAGAAGATTGAAATTTTTTTTCATCAATAAAAATCACCTTGTCCCAATATTCCTCATCCTCTGCAGCGTGATTGAGAGCAAAGATCAGTCGTGCTTGTTTTTGTTGCTCTGTCAAGAGAGGCTTCTTTGCTACATTGCGACATTTAAGTTCAGAATTTTTCACTCGTCTGCATGCTGTAGATCGGGAACCCGGAAAACCAATTGTGCTGATGACTTCGACAGCTGTGGAAAATGGGTTCTCTCGCAAATTATTCACTAACTGTCCATCCTGTTCCTCTACACAGTGCTCTTGAACAAGGTGCAGGTTATATAAAACTGAGTCCACAAACTAATTGTACTTCTTGAATAAGGACTCTTCCATAACCACAAAATAGTATTTATTAAAATCCTAGCTGAAGCTGTTCATGAAATTTTTCACACAGTTTTGTAAAAAAATATTTTTAGCCGATTTTGATAAAATTTTAATGTTATTGGCGTGGCAAAAATACACAATTTTTAGTACGAAATCGAGATCAAAGCTTAAAAACCCCAAGTAACAGTGTGCTGTGCAACGTTTCTATAGAAAAAAAATTAACCGTAATGCTTTTGCTGTTTTCAACAACGTTTTAGAAACGTCACTAAAATGTTACCACATGTATATTTTTTGCCTGTGACAATGTCAACGGCAACTAAAAATACATCATTTTTGCAAATGCATGCAATATTGTTTAAAATTTGACTTCCCTGGCAAAAAATGTATTTGAGAATACCAATTATAATAAAATTGTCTGAAAGATGGAGACATTAAAATAAATATTGCTGATGATGTTTACCTGAACTAATTTAGGCATTTTGCGAATTTACAATTTTTGTGCGAATGATACCTCATTAAACTACATGACCCTCAAAAATTTGGGATCTTTACTGTTTTTATTTATTTTTCTCTTAAGATTATATTTACTTTTTTGAAATATTATTTTCCAAACAAATGTGTGAGCACACATTTAATGGATCACCAATCAGTTTCTGTTCGTACTGTTTCTAAATGTTTTTTTTACATAATAGACACTTAAAGTGGCACAAATAGTGCGCATGCTCAGAACGGATACGTCGTACAACAGCGACTACGTCTTACCGATCTCTACGATCAGTGTTTGTATGAAGCTAGCGTATCGTAACCATTTTGTTATCTATGAGTTTTCATAAATGCCTGATCCACAATTTCACTCCTTCTATTTCCATTCTATTCTATTTTTTGACAAGAAAGGAAATAGAAGTGAGCGGCATGAAGTAAAACTGTGCATCAAGCATTGAACATGCCACGAACCTTTCTTTATTTTTTTTAAAGAATTGGTTTGATTACGTCGTACAATGTAAGCACAAATTTAACTCTTTTTTTAAGGACGCTTTCACAAACGCATCAAAGATACTCTATCAACAAGGAATCAAAAATAGCTTGCCAACTTTAAGTGTCTAATATAATCATGGCTGCTCACAATTTTTGACAGGAGGGTTTTCCGTTTTTGACATGTTAACCGGTTTGTTTCATAAATTCTTTCGGGTATTTCTGGTGGACAATTAGAAACATAGATTTTGACAAACCGATAAAAATACGACTAAACCAGAATTTTAGGGCGGCCGATCCAGGAATACCGAGATTTACGCAACAGCCTAACCGCGATCGAAACTATAAACGCAAAAGCTTTTTGGTTGAGAGGAGTTTTGTATGTGCGGTAGAGGGCGCGACATTTGCATCTTTCGTTTTGCATTGGTTTTAGCTATATAAGTTTAAAAAAAATGCTAAAATTTCTTCCTGTTTGGTAAGCTGAGATTTAGTTTTTATTTTAACATTAAAAAAATCTGTAATAGCGCGTTCCTATACAATTTTGATATAACAATAAGCTGCTACTATTGTGACAGTTAAAAATACAGCTTAAATTAAGCTATATAGCTACCTTACAGCAAACACGTCAGTGCCACACCGTGTGTACAGCTATGGATCAGCTTTAAAATCTAAAGTGTCTAAACTGTGTTACTTGGGACGTATTTTGACGTTTCTGGTTCTTAGATTTTAATATTTTTGAGTATAGTATTGGGCATGTAAAGTTTTACATTTTTTATTTTAGCAAGCAAAAAAAATATCGTTTTTCAAACTTTGATCATGAATTCTAGCTCCTCCTGTACATATTAAAAGGTCTGCCGCGAGGAAAAATTGTGCATTTTTGCCACGCCAACCACATATTACAATTTTGTCAAAATCGGTTAAAAATATTTTTCCTTAGAAAACTGTGTGCAAAATTTTACAAGCAGCTTCAGCTGAGATTTTAATAAATACTGTTTTGTGGTTATGGAAGAGTCCCTATTAAAAAAGTACAATAAGTTTTTGGACTCAGTTTTATATAACCTATATCTCGTTCAACAGCACTGTGTCTATGCTTACCTTATTTTGCAAACCGGTACCCCGCTTTCGCTTCAAAGACTGATGTTCTTGCCATCGTTTCGAAATTCTAACCACATTGGCTTTATTAATATCAAAATTTTCGGCGACCCTTCTTACTGACCATCCATCTTGCAGTCGAGTTATTATCTGCGATTTCGTAAAGGCCGGTTGCGGAACCATTTTATAAAAGTAATTTTGACTAAAGTCAAAAATTATTGACAATGATTGACTTAAATCAAAAAAAAAAATATGTCATAATATATGATGGGTGCAAAATGTATAGTGTGAAATGGCGCATCTATACGAAGAAAAAACGTTGTATTTTGTTTTTCCATGTACGCATTTTATCTGAAATTAACTGTACCTGGTAGATGCAGTTCTTGGTATCTTGGCGTTGTGGTTTAGTTTTTGTCAATTGACTTCTTACTATTGTGGTTGTTTTGAAGACAGTTCGAAGATTGTATTGGTAGCCTATTCTTCTTATCTTTTCTGAGATTCCTTTGACGTTAATTATAAGTGTCGCCTTTTTGTCAGTATTTACGTCTGTAGGCTTTGGTGCTGATGTTATATGAAGAGTTTTATTGATAGTGTAGTTGGGGAAACCATTCATTTACTTAAAGCTTCTTCTGTATTGCAGATGTAGATGGCTCAATCTATGAGAAATTTTGCAATTCCCAGTTTGGTTGATGTGGAGTGGTTTGATTTGAAATTGAGATATTGTCCAGCATGAGTTGGTTTGCGATATACGGAAGTAATTATGGTTGAGTTATTTTTAGTGACTAGACTAAAACCTAAGACTAAAGATAAAGAAATGGAAGTTCGAAACTTTAGTTTACTTTCAAGGTCGACGTTGTCTACCACTTTCAAACAACTGTTTTTTTTTACTTTCGATGTTCTTGCAAATAAAGGACGAATATAGGTAAACCATAAGCTGAACATTAGATATATGGTAGATACCTTTTGAAATAGATATACATTTTCCTGTTTTCACCTCAGTCAATCTAATACCCTGTTTATTTTTGTTTGCGGAATTATATAACACAGTTTCTAAATACATGCCTGAAAGCCGCAAAGGAAGATCTCAGGTGTAACTTCACTTGCAGAATATATTAGGTCGGTTATAAAGCGTTTTAGTCAGGAGATGTTTGTTCTTAGAAAACATCTTCACAAATTAATTACTAAATCGTGCTTTAATGGTAGCACAGGCTAAACATTATGTTAAGAGGAAAGGAAAAATCGTGTTAATTCCTCACAAATTTTATTTGCCATCCCCGACCGGTTTTGACAAACACGTCATTGTCAAGGTGGGAGTTGGATCACAAATCTGTCAAAGTCAAACCGAAATAAAAACATGATAAAAATAATTAATTTGAAAAACTTACGTAACACGTGTGGTATATAAAATTTTTTTTTACATTACAAAAATAGAGTTAAAATTAATATATTTACATGTCAAAAACAAAACAAACAATGAATACCAATCAATTGATATCGTCGACAGAGTATTTGTAATGAAAAAGATTTCTGGTTTTTAAAAGTTGTTTCTGTACTAAGCGTTTCTTTTTTCAAAATGGTCAACATTGAAGTTCCATATGTGTCAAAAATTCCCACGGGAGGAGGGGGCATCCCCTACGCTGGCAGAATTATTATGAAAATCGTTTGCGCTGTTAATAGATTTTTCGAACTTAAGGGAGTGTGTTACTTTAGTCCCTTCCCCCAGGGATTAAAGTGATACTTTATTCCCTGAGTGAAAAATGTGAAAATGCTGATGTCTATGTTATTTTCCGTTACTAGTTTAGCCCTAATCAGAGTGGGACCATAAAGTCCACGATTTGAATGTCTTAATTCTTCAAAAAAATATGCAAGAAGAATATTCTCGTTGATGCCGTTTTCAATATTTGTGCACTTGCACCATTGTTTAAACTTCTGGAACTGTTATTCGTAAATATTCCGAGACTTTTCTGGCAAAAATTCATTTACTGTTCGTGTTAATTCCTCACAAATTTTATTTGCCATCCCCGACCGGTTTTGACAAACACGTCATTGTCAAAGTGGGAGTTGGATCACAAATCTGTCAAAGTTAAACCGAAATAAAATCATGATAAAAATAATTAATTTGAAAAACTTACGTAACACGTGTGGTATATAAAAAAACAGAAATTTTTTACATTACAAAAATAGAGTTAAAATTAATATATTTATATGTCAAAAACAAAACAAACAATGAATACCAATCAATTGGTATCGTCGACAGAGTATTTGTAATGAAAGAGATTTCTGGTTTTTAAAAGTTGTTTCTGTACTAAGCGTTTTTTTTTTTTTCAAAATGGTCAACATTGAAGTTCCATATGTGTCAGAAATTCCCACGGGAGGAGGGGGCATCCCCTACGCTGGCAGAATTATTATGGAAATGGTTTGCGCTGTTAATAGATTTTTCGCACTTCAGGGACTGTGTTACTTTAGTCCCTCGTTTCAGGGATTAAAGTGATACTTTATTCCCTGAGTGAAAAATGTGAAAATGCTGATGTCTATGTTGTTCTCCGTTACTAGTTTAGCCCTAATCAGAGTGGGACCATAAAGACGGCGATTTGAATGTCTTAATTCTTCAAAAAAATATGCAAGAAGAATATTCTCGTTGATGTCGTTTTCAATATTTGTGCACTTGCACCATTCTTTAAGTTTCTGGAACTGTTACTCGTAAATATTCCGAGACTTTTCTGGCAAAAATTCATTTACTGCCGCTTCAGCAGTAGATTTAATGTCCACTTTTAGGTTTAGCGACACGATTTAACGATTTATACAAAAAAATTTAGTTGTCAACTAAGTCTTGTTTACGCCTTGTATTTGGTACATCATAAATACTTTGGCAACCAAATGTCATACACTTTTCGAATATATACGAAATTGTCTAGAACCCAACATTATTTTGACATTTTGTTTTTGATAAAGTGCCTTAATTTTCTTTATTTTTTTCTGTAATATTTTTTGTAAAAAATTATACAGATATAAACCTCTGAACTAAAGTGTCTTTTTATCCGTCGACGAATTGTAGCCCGACTGAGGGGAAACTATTTGCCTCGGGATAAAAAGTTACACTTTAGTTCCTCGGTGTATAATATACTATTTTCAATATGGTCGTGAAAGTTGTGAGGAAAGTACGGCGGGAAGTATGTTTTTTATAATAAACTAGGACCTGAGGTCATTTAAAAATTATTTAAAGAAACCGCTGAGCAGTTTAGGAGCAAAATACTTGTATTAAGTTTTATGGCGAAAATATCAGGGATCAAAGGAATGTTCTTTTTAATAAATCCGGACTACATTAGAGCTCTTCTTAATTAAATAAAAAAAATATAAAAGTCGATGGGACGTTTGGGCTTGAGTTTGGATGTTTCTTAAAGTTAAAGAAAACTTTTATGCTCGTAAGCAACAATTCAAAAATTCCCCGTTTAGGCTCTAATCATGATTAAATACTAATCCGTGTATGGAATATAATGTATTTGGTCATTTGGAATCATTCTAAACTTCGATTAGTTTAAATCAAAAATACTTATTATCAACAGAGAAATAAAAAAATGATAAAGTCAGCAAAACAAGACTGGATAACATAGCAATGTCAAGAAAGAGAAGATCTATATGCTTAACATGACACATTCAATTTGCACAAACGAATAAAGGCAGCAGCAGGATTATTTAATAAAGAACAAGCTGGAATCCTTGTGAACAATCAGGGCAAAATCATGCCGGATAGATAGAGATAGAGGCATAGATATAACACCAGAGGAAGTACAATACGCAATATCTTCAGCTAAAAACAGAAAAGCGGTAGGGCAAGACGAAGTATACAATGAGGTTTTAAATCTAATAAACGACAAAAATTCGGTAAATACGCTGGTCAAACTTTTTAACATGATTTATCGCAGCGGTAAAATCCCTAATGACTGGCTAAAATCAACCTTCATTACACTGCATAAAAAACATTCAGCAAAGAAGTGTAGTGATAACCGTCTAATCAGCCTAATGAGCCATATGTTGAAAATATTTCTAAAGATTATCCTAAAAGAATTTATGGAAAATACGAATCCTTTATGGATGACACGCAGTTTGGATTTCGTGGTGGGTTCGGGATAAGAGAGGCCCTATTTCGCTTTTAAGTCTTAGTTCAGCGATCTAAGGATGTGTCAGTGCCAGTACATGCCTGTTTCATAGATTATGAGAAAGCCTTTGATCGAGTATAACACGAAAAACTCATAGAATCGCAATAAAAGTTGGTCTAGATGACCGAGATATAAAGATAATCGCTAATCTATACTGAAACCAGACTGCTCAAATAAAGGTTGATGGCCAACTGTCCGAAGAGGTCCAAATAAGAAGAGGTGTGCGCCAAGGTTGTATATTGTCTCCGCTGTTGTTTAATATCTATAGTAACAAAATAATAGAGAATGCACTTAATCACTGCGAAGAGGGTCTGACCATAAACGGCATAAAAATCAACAATTTACGATATGCCGACCACACTGTCCTACTTGCAGACACGTTGGAAGGCCTGCAAGAGTTGTTGAATCAAATTGCTGCCAAAAGTTCTCAATGTCACAAGTCGAATGCGTGGATTTATACAAATACTTCGGTTGCCTCCTCAATAAGAACTGGGACAACATGCAAGAAGTTCGTGCAAGAATTGAACAGATCAGATCCTCTTTTATTAAAGTGAAATGAGTGTTGTGTACTCGCGATCTTAGTATCACTCTCCGAATTTGTGTACTTTGGTGTTATGTTTTTAGCATCTTATATTATGGCAAGGGAGCATGGACACTGACTAAGGCCATGTGCAAAAAGCTACAGGCATTCGAGAGGTGGTGTTATCGTAGAATACTAAGGATTTCTTGGATGGACAGAGTAACTAATGTGGATGTTTTGCTTAGAATAAATAAATATCTTGAAGTTTTATTGACCGTCAAAAAACGAAAAATTGAATATTTTATCCATATTTTGAGAAATGACAAATATAAACTTTTAAAATTGATAATAGAAAGCAAAATTGAAGGCAGAAAAGGTCCGGGTCGTAGACCGATATCATGGCTTAAAAATCTTAGACAATGGTATGGTGTTAGTACTACGACACTTTTCCGTAAAGCAGTAGATAGGGTAAAGATCGCGCTGATGATAGCCAACGTTCAAATAGAGCATAGCACTTGAAGAAGAAGAAGAAAGATGCTTTAACGGAGAATTTTCGTGTCAGTGGGTGTGGTAAAAATGCAGGCGGGATAATTCCCATGTACATAGGCTACCTTGCTGGACCCGTTGCATGCCCACTATTTATGGTTTAGCCCTGGAAGCCTGCCTCTTTCGCAAAAGAACAGATTTTCCTGAGCTGCAACCTTCTTACATCACATGGGGCCAGCAGATACTTCCCAAGGTACGAATCTCTTGACCTGGCCAGAGCCGGACATTCCAGCAGGACATGCAAGGACGATTCCTCGTCCTCCATGCACCATCGACACTTTGAGTCTTTGACAATTGCCAGCGTCTCTAGGTGCTTGTTAAGGCGACAGTGTCTCGTTAGGAGCCCTGTTGTGAGTCTCACATCCTTCCTAGCCAGGTGGAGTAAGGAATTTGTTTTTTTGGCGCTCACCTCACTAATCAGGAGTTTGGCCTATCTCATGCCGGAATACCTAGTATGGGTTCCGGACCTAGTTAATCTATTGGCCTTTTCATTTCCCAGTACACCTTCATATCCCGGTACCCAGAAGAAATTGACCTTGTTGTGCCTTGCCATAGTTTTCAAGACTCGTTTGCACTCCAATACAAGGGCAGGCTATCTGAGCAAATGTAAATATCCTTGCCTGAAGAATGGCGTATGGATATTAAACTTATTAATATTCAATCAAATACTCTGCATGCTCAACCATAAAGGAATCTGAGATATGTATAATAGTATTCGGATATCAACATTTACGACGACGTACTATTAATCCTGTTTTGTGTACATAGGTAATCTTTTCTAATATAGGCTTAACTGAATACAGGTACAGTGAAATTGCCTATATCTATACTAGATACTATATACTGGCACACCAAGGTATTGGCTAGAGGAGGGGTGATGACGGAGGAAAGAGTTAAGCGGTCAAGTCAAGTCATCCTTTATGGTTTTATTTAATAATACAAAAAAAAATGTCCAAATCATAATTCTTGAAATATTTAAAAAAGTGGGTTGAAGGGCCACTAGTTAATTTGAGAGGATGATAGTGAATCAAAAATTTGCAGTCAAAAAATGGGTCTTTACGAAGTCGTCATTCTTGTGATGGCGAAAGGGTAATTTTAAGCTGTTCCACCTAGCCATATTAACAGCTATACCTCTTGCTACAAATATTTATACCTTATTTTTTTTTCTTGCCTTGTGATTCCTCGTTGGAAAGCTTATTAAAACCTTAGTTTACTTAGTCAGATATTATTGACATACAGGGTGGGTTAAAATTTCGTTTTTTTTTATCAAATTTATAAACACGTCAAATAAGATTTTTTACATTAAATTGTGCTATTAAAAATATTTTTTAAAGTTTTTGTTTTTTGCTAAGCATACAAATTTGTGTAAGGAAAGCTTATTTTATCTGGACAGTTGCGTTTTAAATATTTTTTTTTTAAATGAGCCATTATTCAATTTATTGAGCAGTTGTTACTTATGATTTGTATTGACAGCTTTGACAGTTTGTATGAGAGTTTGACATATGTTACAAAGCACTTGCTACGTTTATACGCACCTAAAAGCGCTTTTATATAACGGCGTTTCTAAATAAAATCGCTTTCTCGCTTCCCTTCATTAAATGGCAATAAATATGTCAGTTTAAAGAAAAAAATAAATGAAACAACTTAGTTAAAACATATTTTTCGAAAAACCAGGGTTGAGTATTTCTTTAGGTTGTAAAAAATGTGCTAAATCGTTTCTAAAGTGTCTATAATGACCCTAAAATGGATTTTTAAGCGATAAGGCGCTTTCTTAAATCGCTTTAAAATAAATTGATTTAGTGCTTGACAACATTTTCAACCCGTCCTTATACAAAAGCGTTTTAAGAGTGAATTTGAATCCTAAAAATAGTTCGTTTAGTTAAACAAATAAATTGCCCATCAAAAATTAACAAAATTTTGCACAGCGGAGGCTTATGGTATCCCCCACAGACCATTTTTATTTAGCTTTTTGAAATATTCCAAAATTTTTACCGTTAATTAAGCATTTTTAGAATACGTAAAATTATCTAAAAAACTTAAAATTATGCAAAATCACGAGAATAGTTCCGGGATAATGCTTTAAACTTTCACCGTACAAAATTTGATACAAATTTGGTTAATAGTTTTTTAGATTAACTAATTGGAAGAAGCGCATTTTTTATTCAAATTCACCCTTAAGAAGCCCGCATAAACAAAGTAAATGATAACTGCTTTTTATGTGAAAATAAATAATGTGTTATATAAAAAAAAGGTTAAATCCAGTGGACATTTTACAAGGATCTTTCCAGAAAAATATAAAAATTTTGATGGCTTTTTAATTAACTTGTTACTTTAAATATTACATACATATAATACATTTATAAATTCTATATCTCTCAATTTGTCTGTCTGTTTGTTTATTCTAGCATCACGCAAAACCTTCTAGTTTACTCCTAGGCTTTATTTTATCAAAATCGGTTTACGGAAAAAAGAGTTATGACAATTTAAAATAAAACCGGGAAAAAATTCAAATAAAGCAGGTGTTTGACTAGATGGAAGGGTTTGAAGGGTAGAAGGTGATGGTGAAGGGGAGGGGTGACAGGCGGAGGGGAGAAGCTACAATTTTAAATACGCGAACGAAGGCTCGGACAATTGCTAATTTACCATAAGTTTTTGTCGTCGATTAAAAAAAATATCGTACGATACACGACCGGAAATTACCAGTCTGGTAACAAAAATAAAATCATTACGAGGAAAGGTAGGTAATGATCGATGTTTTTAAAATGGTACACACTGTAGGTATATTTTTCCTGTATTAAAATCTACAAACAATTCTCCTTTTCTACTGAGTAAAATTGAAAGGTCTTCTCTCAATGCTGTACCAAAATGTTGGTGTTTTGAAAAAATATTCCTTACAAATAAGAAAAGGGCGAAATAGTCGTATACTGGGTGTCCCATTTTCGATGGGATTCAATGGGAAACTCTGTTGTTATTGAAGAGAGAGACATGCGGTTTTCGCATTAGTGTCTTGCTTTTACCAATTGATGATATCTCCCTTGATTTACATTTTTTATAAAAACACAACGGTCTTTTAGAAATTTTAATCCGACGTTTTGTTTCGTAGATAACATCATCAGGATCAAAAAGTTAAATACGGACCAAAATGTTTTACTTCATATTTTAGTTTCCTTTTAAGTTTGTTTGATAGTAAAACATAATATTTTTTATTTTGTGGTTTCGATTCCAAAAAAATCTTCCTCAGAGCATTTTCTTCTGGTACGGCACATTTTAATAATTTTTTTTTAGACCATATGTGTTTAACTACTATATAGTGGACCTGAACAACCAAGATATATTATATGAAAATACCGGATGAACCAAAAAAAAACGGGAAAATTGTTTTTTGCTATAACTTTATTTACAAGTTTCATGCAATAAAACAACTATTGATAAGAAAAATACACCTTTTGAAAAAAACATTCGCCTTGCCGCTATATTTAAAACCAAAAACAATTTGTCCGGTTTGTTTCGGTTTACCCGTTATGCTCATATAATATATCTTGCTTATCCAGGTCTACTATATAGTAGTTAAATATAAACGGTCTCAAAAAAAAAAAATAAAATGGGACAGGGCCGTACCAGAAAAAAAAATGCAATGAAGTTGATTTTTTTTCGGGATCGGAACTTCAATCTAAAAAGAAATATATTTTATTATCAAACAAACCTAAAAAGATACTAAAATATAAAGTAAAACATTTTGGTCTGTATTTAACTTTTTTATCCTAATGATGGTATCTACGAAACGAAACGTCGGATTAAATTTCGAAAAGATCATTGTGTTTTTCTAAAAACGTTGCCACAAACATGTTTTTACTGAACTCAATTATCTCTTAAATTAAGGGAAATATCATCAATTGGTAATTCCGACCATTTTTCAACTTTCCCCTGTAGCTCAAAAACTACAAGGGACAGAGAGAATCTGTTGATACCATTTTTTAACGCTCAAAAAAGTAAGACAGTACTGCGATAACCGCATGTATCTATCTTCAATAACAATGCTGTACACCTCTCGGCCCCATCTCGACTATATTATTTTCCATGAGTCACAAAACTGCAGATTTTTGATTATTTTATTTTTATCTTATCTTCACCCTGTATCTGTAAAACAGATACATTCGGATATACTGCATAAACGTGAATATTTTAAAATTATTCAAATGGAGCTCTTTATTTACATGACAAACAGTTATGGCAAATATAGAGAGAGCAAACGTTGTTGAGGCTCTATGCGCTCGATAACGTACTGCTTAAATATTTCACGAATGCTTTTGTCTATATCAGCCCAAATTCGATGTTTTAGAGGTCTTAGATCAAATATACACAATACAGTGTTTGAGTTAAGACGATTTCCCGAAAAGGCCAATATTTACAAAATCTCTGATGGCGATAAACATGATGCTAGAAGTATGTAGACTTAGCACAAACCATTTTTTAAGAGCTGTACTTTACGTAAAATAGTATATTTTTGCTGTTCTTTTCCAGTTTTTGAGTAAAATAGGTATTATCCCAAGTAATGCGGAAAGCTAATAATGTTACCCGCACGCAACCGCCATTAGCCCCAACGACGCAAAGCGAAGATTGAGCAAGAGGCCAAGGGCGGGAATAGTATAGCACGCGACGGCAGTTTATCGAATGAAGCGAAGCGCGTTCGGTCAAGCAGGCAAGGGTGGTAAAGATACTTTACGCATGTTTCAGGTACTAGATTTTTACCTACAAGCCTCAAAAATTCCCAAAAAAGATATATAAATATCTGTATTTTAATTTTCTGAAATAGACTTAGTCACTTATTTACCGCACTGAGTGCGGTAAAGTGCCATAACGTTAACTTTACCGCACTGAGTAATACTTTTCGCACGCAAATGATTGCGTTAAGTTAAGTGGTATTTTTCCGCACGCAACGGCAGTTGCCTGAACGCCTGAAGCCGTCAAGGGTGGAAAAGGCATTTTCTGCAAGAGTTACGTACAATGTTTTTCCTAATAGTTTGTTTTTCCATCTTATTTATGAAAAAAATGCTTTTAATACGCAAATATTTTATGAGAATGCTACAAAATGACACATAAGATAAAAGCAAATTCGCACAATTTTACTTTTACGCATGATTTTTTTAGTAAATTGCCTGCATTTGAGTTTTTAACTTAGTGGTTAAGGCTATGAATTTTCTAAATGAAAAATAGTACCCACAGATAGTGAGAGAATTTACCTTTTATTGACCGCAGCTACCAGGGCTATTTGGTCAGAATTTGCCATCCGGCAATAATTTTTAGAGTGACACTTATTATATGACCCCCCTATCCAACTCATCAGACCGGTCTAATGAGCACCCACTAGGAAGGCAGTTTTCTTTTCCTTATTTTAATTTAATTTAGCCTAAACCCCTTTGTTGGGGCTAGGCATCTTTAACATGCTCCAATATCAATTTATGGATCACACGGGACCGTCCTCTTAACGTCCTGTCCGAGGGACGGTATAAAATCGAATTAGCCTTCTAGCTAACACGGTCTACTCCGCTTCATACTGCGTTTTACCTTAACCTTACACAATTCTGTAATTTTATAAGAAAAAGTCCAAGTAGACTACCTGCAAGACCCGGGGCTTAAACTCGGCATCTCCTGCAAGAAAGTCGTGGACTGAACCCCGACATCAAGCAGGCAGGTTCCCCTAGATAGTCATTTGATTTAAAATGGGTTTTATTAAATATCGTGCGGAAGAGCAAAAGTAAATAAATTGTAAGGAAGAGTACAACTTTCAAAACGGAAATAGTTATTTACCTAACAAGTGCGAAAAGTGATACTTTACCGCATGCGACGGCAGTTGACCGAACGAAGCGAATCGAGTTTAACCAAGCCGGCAAGGTCGGTAAAGACACTTTACTTATGTTTTAGGTACACGATTTTACCTACAAGCCTCAAAAATTCCGAAAACAGATATACAAAATCTGCTTTTTAATTTTCCGAAATAAACGTAGTCACTTTACCGCACGGAGTGCGGTAAAGTGCTATAACGTTAATTTACCACACGCAAATGAGTTCGTTAAATTGCACTTTACCGCACGCGAGTAGGTAAAGATACTTTACTCATGAGTTGAAATATATTTGCATGGATGGACGTAAATTAAAAAAAAATCGAGTGGAGGGACAAACGTTCCAGCACTAGTGCAGTAAAAAATCAAGAATTATATTCATTCCTCTATTCAGTGCGGAAAAGTGACACTTTCGGAACTAAAATGTCTGCGGGAATTGTTTCCTGCGCGGCCGTAGAAAACTTAACTTTTTTTTACTCTTTCTTATTAAAAATTTGAATGCCCAGTAAATATGTAAATGTAATGGTTTTCCAGAGTCAAGTAGCTATAACGAAATGTTTTCTACCACAGGTCGGCATCAACGTCGCGTGGTCACCCATACCATGATACACTTAACACGGTATGCTACAATTTATGTCAAATGCTGTCGCCTCCCGCGCAGTCGTACACTGACGTCAACATTCGAAGTTTTATTAGCGTGCTCGATTGAGAGAATGAGTTCACGCTTACCCTCCCAAATGAATACCATTTGTTTGAGAGACTGCCTTCTACGATGTTCTACGATACCAACACACAACTTGTGCAAGTACCATTTTCTTGTTTGATAATGATTATTTCAGTGTCAAAATTTATTTATAATTATTTACAATGACAAAGTTCACTGTTTTTGGATGTAACAATTATGACAGAATTAGAAAAAACTTTAAATACTTCAGATTACCAAGGGAAAAGATTTTAAATGAAATGGATAACTGCTTGCCAAATAAACGACAAAATAAAATCAATGTCATTTTGGCCGAAAATGAACTTGGTACAATTTACCTCTGTGGTACAGATATACAGTTCTTGAGATCTCTGAATTTCAAAACCTAAGTAACTACTTTGTGTAGAGACTGTACATAGATAAGTAGCTTACACTATGTTTTTTAAACTGTCACAATATAATTTACACTTAACTCATGTACTCAGTGGGTAGCGTATCTGTCTGCAGCACGGTAGGTTCCAGGTGTGAATCTTGGTTAGGTGCATACATATTTTGTATTTGTCTTTAACTTTGCAAACCAGTTGTCTACACTAGTTATATGGTTAAAAAGACCCAGTATATAAAAACAGAAAATATTTGGGAGACTCCCCAATTTTTTTTTTACATATGAGGAATATCAGGTCTCTAATATATTGCAACCCCAAGCCATTTCATCGATAGCGGTAAACAATTTACTTAGTGTCCCCTCCTTTCATACTTGTCAGGTCACAAGCGCGATTGTGACGTCGAAAATGGGAAGTGAGAACTGTGAACTGCGCTGGCTGATGGAGGCGCGTAACAACTGAGAAATTTCTCGCTTGTGACGTCAGAAGTGCGAACCCCCTAATTTTTTTAAAGTATTTTGGATTTAATTAAAATCAACATTTCATTTAATAAAGTGTTTCGTTTTATTTTGTTTAAACTGCATAATCAACTATTATCTAGGTTTTTAATAAAACGAAAACAATAGAAAATTATTTTTAATGAAGGATACGTTTAACCAAAAATTGGTGCTAGAAAGGACGGATAGTTCACCATACAATCAATTATTTTATGTTGAAAGGATGTGAAAATATCTCGGAAACTGTAGCTTTGAAAGATTTGAACATTATAACAAAGTTTTTATGTAATATTTATGAAAACCAAAGTCTGAAAACCGCATATTAATAGCTGCTTTACTTCTAAAATTATGATTTTTTTTTACATATTTTAACGTTTATTCCAATAACTCGGAAACTAAAGCTTCACGAATTTGGACTTTATAACAAAATTTGGAGCACATATTCATGGAAACTTATATCTGAAAACCGTATATCGCTACTTGCTTTTGTTCAAATCTTTTAAAATATTTTATCTCCCTTTTCCCTCCTTCAACCCTCTCACTAACCTACCAAAAAGTTAATCAGTTCATGGTCAGCTGATAGAGAATTTTTTTACCAAATTTAATTAAAATCGATTAAGACGTTCTTGAGTTATCGTGTATACAGGCAGACAGACCGACAAACAACTTTTTTTTTTCGTTGATTATGGTGTTCTGGAATCTTAGAATTTTTGATAAAATTAAGAAAAGTCCAAATTTCACGATTTAAAAAGTCCCCCATATTATATTGGTATGGTGGACTAAAAAACACATAAGTGAGAGAGATCCAAGGAGGAGGGTAAGAGGGGTCTCCTATCGGCTGAGCATGAACTGATTAACTTTTGGGTAGGGTGTTGGGAGTTTGAAGGGGAAAAAGATATTGTAACTTCAGAACAAAAGCAAAAAGATATACGGTATTTAGTTTTAGGTTTCCATGAATATGTATAGTCCAATTTGTTGATGTGCGGACTGACGTCATTTTTGCTTCTGCAAACGCATTCCTTTGTTGTCAACAGTTCGCACGTCAAGTAATTTGTTGTTGTCAATTTGAAGTAAAAGTTGAAACAGTCAACGACATGACTTTTTTTACATATTTATTGTCGCTGTCTAAAACAATTTATCAAATAGAGATCCAAACAAATGACGTCAGTCCGCTCATCAAAAAATTGGACTATACTACAATTTCTGTTATAAATTCCAAATTCGTGGTAGCTTTAGTTTACGAGTTATTTGAAAAAACATTAAAATCTATAAAAAAAAATCATAACTTTAGAAGTAAAGCAGCTGATATGCGGTTTGATTTTGGTTTTCGTAAATATTACCCAAAAATTTTGTTATAAGATTCAAATCTTTCGAAGCTACACTAAAATTGATTGTATGGTGGACTATACGTGCTTTCTAGCTCCAATTTTTTTATTGGTATACCCTGTAAGTAACTTTGACCTATTAAAACCACCTTCTGGCACTATAATACTGATAAAACAGGTTTATTTGCTATAATTTTTAATTTTATAATAGACACAAGTTAGTAGGTACGTCAGCGTTTGAACAGCTGTTATCTGAAAATTCTATTGAGATCACCCTATAGCAATTTTGATGAGCGGAATATTTCAATAACTTATTGAATTTTCTTGTGTCTATGATTTTACTTGAATTTTGACGTTTTATCATTCCTTTGTAGTAAAATAAAACCACGTTCTCATTAGCTGATTTTATATAAATATTATAAGTGTTATAGGCCAAAAAAATGTTAAAATCGGATATGTACATGTTTTCCTAATAAGACTATATGAATTGAATTCTACTGTGCATTCTTTTTAAAACGATATTGCAAATAGAGTGGTGCATATTTTCTTATTTTCCAGGAGCGTACAGGGTGATCCAAATTCGAGGGGCCTCTATAGCTTTGGGCTTTTGCAGCACAGTTAGCCCAAAACTAATATACATGTTATGGGCTCGATTTTCAAGAGAAGTGGAAAACTAAAAACCGCATTGCGATATGTCAAAGCGTTTCTGAGCTACAGGGTGATTCTCAAAAATGTGCGTTTCTAAAAACCCTCTACAACTTTTTTATTTGTAAAGATAGAGATTTTCATTAAAAACATTTTTTGAAATTTTTTTTAAGAACAAATCTACCTGTTTCATCGATTTTGTCTTAAAGCCTTTAGTTCACGAGATATAGCACAAAGTTACATTTTTTAAACGGAATACCAAATTTAAAAAAAAAATTAGTTTTGTAATAAAATTTCCTGTTAAACGATGTGTCATACACCTATTTTTATTAAGTAGTTAAACAGATATCTGCAATTTTTAATAATTACCATAGTAGGCTGTGTTTAACTCTGACCTATGCAGTTTTAGGGTATCTATCTAGGTAGCTATGATCAAATAAAAAAGTGGCGTCTTCGTCAAGATATAAAAATGTTCGAAAACTTTGAAAATGATGAAATGTTATATCGAAAGTAACGAAAATCGACAGACGGCGTTAAATCTATATTTCCAGAGATATCCGGAAAGAAGGCAACCTAGCTCAAAAATATTTTTGATGTTAAAACGTCATCTACAAGAATACGGATCCTTTACAAAACCGCGGCCTAGGACGTATAGAAGCCTAGACAAAGATAGAGAGTTACCCGAATACTTCCACCAGGGCTATGGAAAGAAACACTGGAATTCCACGCAGCAATGCCGTTCGGGTGCTTAAAAAACACAAGTTTAGGCCCTATCGACCCCGACGGGTGCACCAATTACGGCAACAAGATTTTGCTCCAAGACGTTGATTTTGCAGGTGGTACCTAAATAAAAGCCCAGAAGACCCCGATTTTGCCAGAAAAATTATTTGGACGGATGAGGCAACGATTTCTAGTGATGGAATATTCACCAGATATAACTGCTATTACTGGAAACAGCAAAATCCCCATATTATGGTGGAACAAGCGAATCAGGGAAGGTTCAGTTTTAAGGTATGGGTAGGCATCTACAGGACAAATTATTGGGCCATATATTTTTGATGAAAATTTAAATGCCGAAAGATACCAACAAATTTTAGAAGAGCAGGTGATTCCGTTTATCGACAATTTGCCACTTCAGCAAAATAATAAGCTATACTTTCAACATGATGATGTACCTCCTCACAATGCACGAGACATTACTAATTTGCTAAATATTGTGTTTGCCGAAATCTGGATCGGAAATACAGTCTCCAGACCTGACCCCTTGCGACTTCTTTTTGTGGGGGAGAGTCAAAGGCCTTGTATTTCGAAATCGCCCAACTACTAGAAGGGAATTGGAAGAGGCACTTCGTACTGCATTCAGGCAGCTTCGTGCGGTAGAACTTCTTAATGCATGTAGGATATGTTTACAAGAAGACGGCCGTCAATTTTAAATAAAAACTTTTAATATTTTTATTTTTTTTATTATTTTAGGGTTGGTAATTATAGTAAACTAGAAGTTAAAGGTCAAGGTTGCTGTGTCCCCTCGTGTCGTAGACAACTTGATTTTGTATGAAAAAAAAACAATAAAATTTTATTTACACATTTAGGGCGCGCACAGCGCCTACTATGGTAAATATCAAAAAATGCAAATATCTTTTAAACTTTTCAATAAAAATAGGTGTATGGCACATCGTTCGACAGGAAATTTTATTAGAAAACTGATTTTTTAGAAAAATTAGGGGTATCCCATTTAAAGAAATATAACTTTGTGTGACATCTCGAGAACTAAAGGCTTTAAGAAAAAATCGGTGAAACAGGTAGATTTGTCTTTAAAAAATCTTCAAAAAATATTTTTTATGAAAATCTCTATCTTTACAAATAAAAAAGTTGTAGAAGGCCTTTAAAACCGCACATTTTTGAGAATCACCCTGTAGCTCAGAAACGCTTTGACATATTTCAAAGCGGTTTTTAGTTTTCGACTTCTCTTAAAAATCGACCCCGTAACATGTATATTAGTTTTGGGCTAACTATGCTGCAAAAGCCCAAAGCTATATGGGCCCCTCGAATTTGTACCACCCTGTATAGTGATTACCATTACGTATTTGTTGCACCCGATTGGGTAAAGTCCTTTTTTTGGTTTCGACTTATTGACCGCAATAATTTTACCTGATCGACCCTATTGTGATGGGTAATAAATGAGCAAATAAAAAAGAATCGAAAAGAGCCGGACTTAATTTTTTTAAATATTGTATGTAATTAAGAAAGTAATTCAAAAAGGATTAGTTTTCTAAGGAAAAAATAAATCGAGTAAAGGTTTACTCTAAAACTTCCCTCGCTAAGAAGAATATATATATATAAAATCCACTACTCGTGTGTGTGTATTCAGACTTTCACGGTCTTTCCAGACTTTTCCAGAGTGTATCCAGACTTTTCCATGGTCTCTCCAGACTTTTCCAAAGTGTATCCAGACTTTTCCAGGGTCTTTCCAGACTTTCCAGAGTGTATCCAGACTTTTCCAGGGTTTATCCAGACTTTTCCAGAGTGTATCCAGACTTTTCCGGGGTCTTTCCAGACTTTTCCTGGATCTTTGCAGACTTTTTCAGAGTGTCCACTTTTTCAGAGTGTATCCTGATTTTCTATTTAAGATTTTGTTCCATAACTCGAGATTTATGGCGCAGAAAATTGAGTTTTTCAAAAATCCAACTACGATTTTTATAAGCTTTCCAAAGAGGTATCACACGGTAAGAAAAAAAAAATGTGTTTTTAGGGATGAAGTTTTTTGGGGGTAGCTGCGAAGGGTGTAATAGTAGAATGCTCAAAAACAATAGGGGTCTGCGCGTCAACACAAGTAATTACTATGTAAAATGTTGTTATTATTGGTGCAGGGGTTTTTGAGTTAGAGTGGCTACAACCTAGGCGACAGACGGACCGACCGACAGACCCACAGACCGACCGACAGATAGAGCGACGGCGCCTGGATTCGTGCTTATCACTATTCGGAACCTTAAAATTCGTGAAGGATCACGAAAATATCAAAGTGCGATTTGATGATTACATTACTTCCCTTAGCGAGGGAAGTAAAAACAATAAAAGTTTGATGTTTAAATTAATGTAATTAGAGAAAATGACGACAATAATGAAAAGTCTTGAATACTAGCTAGTTATTTATTTACATTTTACCATGATTCTTACTCTACAGTTTGTTCGGTTTCGCTGTTACTAATATTAAATTTATTATGTGCTCTATTGGGTTCAAAATAAAATAATAGGGTGGGACTCTTAGCACTGTGTCACCCATTATCACAAACATATACCTTTTTAATGCAAAATGCTTTTAAAACTTGTAAAAGCTCGCTTTTTGTATAAAATTCTTCAAAATATATATCATATGCCGCCATGTAGTTTTGAATTTCCAATTTAATATTGTTTGAGTTTGAAGCCTTATGTAATTGGCGACTATACGGCCATTCCAAGCCCATGGACGGGACACATCAGAAACATATAGCTAAATATATGCTTGTTAGTCGCTTAAGTTTACTTATTTTTTCTATGAGTTTTTATGTGAAGTGTTGGCCAAATCGGAAGAAATATTTTGATTAAATTATATAAACAAATATTAGACAATTAGGTACTAGATATAGGGCCAGATAAAACTGCCCAGGGACGGGACATCTAGAAATTGAAGTTTTTTTTGTTGATATTATAGCTTAGTCATATTTCTCTAAACTTTTATAATAATATAATTTAATCACTGAGTCTAAAAAATCTAAAATGGTCTAAATCTAATATAATTTAAATTTAAAATTATGAAAATTTTTTTAATAATTTTGGAAATCGTCTATGTCTTACCCATGGACGGGACACCATGAACGGGACAAAATAAATTATACAAATTTTAAAAATAAATGAAACGGGTTTATTAAGATTTTGTGTAACAAATTTTAATTTCTTAAAACTAAAACTTCAGTGTGTTAATTTTTTGCAGTTTGGCCTGTCAGTAAATAGATTGAATGCCTTTAATTGTTAAAACCTTTTCCCAACGTTTTGTAATCATATTGTTGTACGATGAGATATATTTTCTTTATCTCTATTTGTGCAGCGCTTATAAATCCCTGTTCAGCAAGTTCCCTTTGCTTTTTCCGAAACTCTCTCTTTCATTTCTTTAAAAGCTTTATAATTTTCTATATTTAACTTAATCATTTCTCTTCGTATTTTTTCACAATGATTAGGTTTTTTTATATCTTACGCGTGCCATCTCAAAATCCAAATAAAAAAATTGTAGGAAAACCGATGCAAAACCTATATTTGGTGCAAAAAACAACACAGATTTCTGTCAACCAAGAGAGAGTCAAAAAATATTTTTAATTAGAAGTCAGATCAAGTTGGTCATAAAATTTATGCTTTTACAAAGTTTTTAAGTTATTGATATTCTAAATTATCAAAAAAAAAAAATGTAAAGTATAGGGTACCATTTTATTATTTTTTGTTATGTTTTGCACTAGTATGAACGGGACCCATTTTAATTTTATTTATCTTATGATAAATTGACGTTCTAAAATAGTTTTTAAATGTAAAGCGTCTTTTCCATCTCGAAACTACAGATTTTTGTATTTTTGGACCCATGGACGGGACAAAATAACAGTACTTACAAAATTATTTAAAAAATATATAAACTCTTACCTTTTCATGAAAGAATCATTACCACTTGTCGCCTTAAGTAATTTGTAAATGTCAAACAATAACGACGCTCTCAGGTGTTGTTTTGATTTGTCACGGCCTACTCTTCAAAATACCACATACATAACGAATTATGCACTATTTTCGCATGTTTGTACTAATCCTGATATAAATTTTTTTAAATGGAATTTCATATTATAATTTTTCTATGCTATTATTCTACAATAAATTTTTAACAAAAATTCGTAATAAAAAGATACTAATCAGATAAATGATATTTTACGATAATATTATTTTTCGTTTAGAATGGTCATATATATTGTAGCTTTCATTGTCCATTACTCTCACACTGTTTGCAGGCATATTTGGTAGAAGACAGTTCTTAAACCATTCATCAAAAAGTTCTGCCGTTGTGTTTTCCTGTCTACGCAGAAGTATTTAATATATTTAAGCAAGAACGAACTGCTTAACGAAAGAAATCATTGAATAGTCTAAGAAAAGTTGGTAATCACCAGTATTTTTGGTAGTGAAGGAGGATGGTTCTACAAGATTTTGTTTTAAATAAAGGAAATTAAAAAACATCCCTAGGACAGTCAGCTATCCTTTATCACAAAACAATATCACATTTTGACATGGCTCAAATGGTTTTTTACTTTAAATGTAAAGAGTGAGTTTGGCAGGTAGAAATTTACAAGGATGGCGACAGTTACTTCAGTAAAGTACAGAAGGTCGGTTATCAACAAGTTGAGAGAGTTGAATTAAAAGGCCACTGAAAACTGCTTTTCATCTAAAACCCTCTAACAGTCAATTTTTAAACCTCACTTATCTCAACAAGCCCATAGAAAGGAAGGTTGTAGACAAATAAAAGTAGGATAAATTAAACTAATTACATGATCCCAAATATGTAAAAAGGGCTGGGTTCCAGCACTTGCATTCCACAATAAAATTCATAGAGGAAAGTGTGTGAAAATAATGCACAGTCTTAATAAGGTTTTCTTGGTTTTAACGTGTTTAATTTTTTTTTGTAGTTGAACTTTTGTATGCTAAAAAAGCGTCATAGATCTAAAAATTTCGATCCTTTTTTGTCTAATTAATCTTATCCGCCTCTCTTCGCAAATCCCAGTTAATTTGTTAAACGTAGGATCCGCGGCGAAATTAATCTGGGCCGAAAATTGGAAACTTGACACTTACGGCTTATTTTTACCTAAAAAATTACCATCTGCTTTTTTAATTTTTTTAACACAATATGACTTGTAGATCGCGTAGGAGTGAAAGAATTCAAAACTCGAGCATTAAACTAATTTGAAAAAATTAATGCTTTCCCTCCATCTTCTTAATATTCGGGGGTTTTTTATATCTTTTTTCCAATGTAAAGGAAGATTTTTGGTGATTTTGTTTTAACTCGGTACACACTTAGGTATGACTTCGGGGACTACTAAATGAATATTAGTTTTTTCGGCGACAGAGTAAGTTAGGCGTCGCGAGGCCCTAAACTTTTTTTAGGACATAGGGTCATTTTGACAGCTGTATCTCGGTCAAGTGCCAACATTTTAGAATTTTGGTTAAACCTGTTAAAAGGCTATGGAATGCCCTTTAATGTGGTGTGCAAAACATGATATTTTACTAGCGTTTGATTTCATAAAGAAATAATCAATTTGAAATTTTAAAAAAATTGTATTTTTTCTTTTATAAAAATTCACAAGAAAAAACTCTATTCTCTATTTATGAACGGAAATGTGCAAATTAATTTTGAAGTAACTATAAAAAAATCCTGGCTATTTGTCGATATGAAAAAACTGCAAATTTATGCCACGGAAAAATCACAAACAAATTGGAAATTGACGCATGTTCAGAAAATTTACAAAACCTCAATTTTTTGACACCGGCTGCTTAACTTCAATTTTTTTAAATGCAACAAGTCACGATGGTCCCTCAAGTTTTAATAAAATTAAACAACATACATAAAAAAAGCTTTTTGCTAAAAACTTCAAAAATAAGAAAAATTATGTCACGCTTTATATTTTGTCGTGTATTTAGAAATTTTTTTAAGTGATTTCTGAAATTTTTACACTAAACTTGAATCTTGGACGCCTTCAGGTTTTTTGTCTGTGAGCTGTCAAACATAAAAAACCATTGATTCTTTTATTATTTTATTCAGTTTTGAGAAGGGTAAGAATTTTTATCGACGTGAGTGCACCTAATCGACAATGCGTACATAAAAATAATTTTTTTTACCGCCCCACTCTTTAATCCAAAATAATATATAGGAAGGGCTAGAAAATCTTGGACTGATTTAATTTCCTAATTACTTTTTTATTTCTTAACCGAATTTTATAAAGTTTGGCATTTTAGAAAGATAAAAGAAGAAAGTTTACTTTTTTTGTACAAAAGATGTAAAATGTCAAAAATTCAAAACGGGGAACGTAGTCAAAAATTTAGTCTGGAAAAAAAGATCTGAAACTTTTTTTTGACCTCCCTGTAATTTTTTATTGCCAAAATAAGACACCCTATGCCTTTTCACGTCTAACGAGGTACCACACATAAAATTCATTTAAGTACCAAAAAAGTTGCATTGGCTTAACATATCTCATAACGTTACCACCAAAAAATTATGTCTCTTTTTTTTTGGGTTTTTGACATTTGACGTCTTGACAGTTTATTTATCTTTCCAAAAATAATATAAATTTGTAAAAATTCGATCAGAAATAAGAAAGTTCTTGGAAAACAAAAAGACATTATTTTGGGGTGGTTAGAATATGCAAAAATCTGCGCCAATGCAACTTTTGTACTACCTAACCGAATTTTATGTGTGCTACCTCGTTAGACGTGAAAAGGCATAAAGTTTCCTATTTTGGTCATCAAAAATTACAGGGAGGTCGAAAAAAAGTTTCAGATCTTTTTTTTCCAGACTAAATTTTTGACTACGTCCGCCATCTTGAATTTTTGACATCTTACATCTTGTTACAAAAATAGTAAACTTTGTTCTTTTAACTTCCTAAAATGTCAATATTTATAAAAAAAAGATTTTCTGGCCTTTCCCATATATTACTATGGGTAAATCATCAAATGGGGCGGCGGTAAAAAAATTTATTTTTATGTACGTATTGCCGATTAGGTGCACCCACACAGATAAAAAAATACTTACCTACTTAAAACTGAATAAAATAACAAATGGCGCCATGGTGTTTTAAGTAAAATTGGACGACTTGTAAAAATCTTCTATGTTTGACAGCTCACAGACAAAAATCCTAAAGGTGTTCAAGATTCAAATTTGGTCTTTTTAAAAGACAATCATTAACAAATCTACAAAAAACTGAACAACTTTAGGTTTTAATTTTTGTTCCAAAATTAATATTAACGGCTCTAAAAACTAAAATATAATGAATCACCCTGTACTACCACTCAGGTACTTTTTCTTTGTCTTCAAGCAGCTGTAACAATTTCAGGAATCCCCTGAAAAAATTTCTAAACACACGACAAAATATAAAGTGTGACAAATTTTTGTTATTTTTGAAGTTTTTAGCAAAAAGATTTTTTTTATGTATGTTGTTTAATTAATTAAAAACTTGGGGGCCCATCGTGCCTTGTTACATTGTTATATAGCCTTTTAAAAAACATGTTTGGCAGATCTGTAAAGGGAATGTAAATTAAAAAATTTGAAGGGAACCGGGGTCAAAAAATTAAGATTTTGTAAATTTTCTGAACATGCGTCAATTTCAAATTTTTTAGTGATTTTTCCGTGGCCTGAATTTGCAGTTTTTTTTATATCGACGAATAGCTAGGACCTTCTTGCAGTCACTTAAAAATAAATTTGCACAATCCCGTTCATAAGTAGAGAAAATATTTTTTTTTTTAATTTTTACAAAAAAAAAATTTAAATTTCAAATTGATTATTTTTTTATGCAATCAACCACATTTTAGAGGTTTAACCAAAATTTCAAAATATTGATACATGACCGAGATACAGCTGTCAAAATGACCCAATGTCCTGAAAAAGGTTTAGGGCATCGCGACTCCTAACGTACGGCGTCGCCGAAAAAAAATATATTGGTTTGGTGGTACCCGGAGTCTATAGGTTTGAAAAAGCCCCCGGCTATAAAGGATAAAGCATCAAGTTGTGGTCTTTTTTGGGATGCTTTGGGAGATTTTTCTTTATTAAAAATGATAAGTAAAAAAGATACCTAAGTAGTAGTACAGGGATTCATTATATTTTAGTTTTTAGGGCCGTTAATATTAATTTTGGAACACAAATGAAAACCTAAAGTTATTTAGTTTTTTGTTAATGATTATGACAAAAACTGTCCCTGTCGTATCTTTTTTATTTTAAATACGACACCCCGTATTTTTTATTTTTGTTAAATTCCATTTATTTTTCTGATATTCAAAATCTAGTGTCTGAGTGTGCTTAATAGTTTTCGAGATATTTATTTGAAAGTTATTTTTGCTATGGTTAGCACAGCGAGTGTAAATCCAGAAAAAGAAAGTAAATTGAAAAGTAGTTAATTTTTTACAACAAAAAATACAAGGAAAAATGAAATGTCAACTGTCAAACACTCAAATCAAGTTTTAATTATTTACTTCCTCAGGATAAGAGATAGCACCGAAATTATGAAACTAAAACATTACTGCTAATATTTTCAAAAATGAATATCTCAAAAATTATTATGCACATACAAAATGTGTTATAATCAGAAAACAAAAAACAATATTCCGACCACAATTTTGATCCAAGGATACTAAATCTTACAAACATAACCTCCACAGAAGAGGAGATAAAACTATATATATAAAGATTTAAAATTTAGTCCCTATGCTACACCTACAGAATCTTCAGTTACAGAACTTTTAACAGACGTTAAAACAGCACTTTCGTTCAAGCAGCCGACGTTTTGAATACAATTAGAGGAAGCTGCAGACAGGTTTTCAGAGATTTTATATCCATTCAAAAAAAATCAAGAAAATAAACTTACAAAGCACAAAACAAAATCTTAAAATCACTCCACAAAAAAATCCAAGAAGAAAATTTAGTTTTAAGCAAGGCTGATAAAAGTAGTTGTTTGGTCATAATAAAAAAATCAGAATATATACCGAAAGTGAAAGACTTCATCAACTCTCCTGACTCTTTCACTGAAATCAAAAAAGATCCAACGAATGCTTATACTTTGGAACTAAAAAAGATCATAAACTCATATGAGGATACTTTTTTTTAGTGAAAATATAAAGAACCTACTTTACCCATAAATCTACAAACGTCCATGCCAATAAGACCAGTGGTCAGTTTCATGCAGGCTCGCTGTCATTTTTTAGCAAAATGGTTAAATAGATTTTCTTGCGAAAATCTAGGATTTGCCAGCGAATTTATGATAAAAAACAACATCGATGTTATCAATTTATTTCTGAGTGTCCCTAGAAATGAGTTGATAGATTTGGTAAACCAAAATTTGAATTCTTGTGGTAACTTAAATAGTATAGATAAACAATGCATAACTTCTCTGTTAAAAAAATGTTTGGGTCTAGATTTTTTCAAATTTAACAACAGAATGTATAAAATGACAGAAGGACTTCCAATGGGAAACAGGCAATCTCCCTTATTAGCAGAAATCTTTATGAATTATTTTGAAAAGCTGCTATTGTTTAACAGTAATAATCCCCTTCTAAAATATATTTTTCTATGGAGACGTTATGTTGACGGGTTCAAGACAGAAGTTAGATCAATTTTTAATTTTTTTAAATAGTTTACATAAAAGTATCCAATTCACAATGTAAATTGAATCCAACAACTCATTAAATTTTTTAGATCTCACCATAACAAAATCCAACAACTCCTTAAATTTTGCAGTTTACAGAAAACCAACCCAGACTGATCACGTGATTTCTAATAATTCTAACCATTTTATGTCACAAAAATTAGCAGCTTTTCATTCTATAATCCACAGGCTTTTTTCTGTCCCGTTGCTACCACTTACTTTCCAAAAAGAAAAAAATATTATCTATCAGATCTGCCAACAACAATGGTTATACCCAAAAGCTCATTGACAACTTAATAAATAAAAAGTTTAACAAGATTTTAAAATCATCTAATAATAAGGATATTTCTCAGATTCCACCCTGGCAACCTAAAAAATATGTGTCTTTACTGCCCTTAGGTCCCATTTCAATAAAAATATCTAATATCCTCAAAAATCTCAACAATAACTTAATTATCACAGTTAGGCCATTTCAAAACCTTTTAACTCTTTTTACAAAATCAAAAGACAAGAGAGATCCATTAGAAAAAAGCAGGGTGTATAGATTAAGTTGCAATGAATGCAATGCCTAATATGTAGGTCAGGCGGGAAGAAAGAAGAAGAAAGTTGTTTAAAAGCTCCAAATAACAAGTTATCTTTTGGCATGCATGTAAAACAAAAAAATTACACTCCTTAGATAGCCAAAAAATTTTTAAAAATTTTTACACAGCCAAAAGAAAGGTCTTATGCTAAATGCTTTAGAAAATATTGAGATTGCTAGGATGGAGTCTGAACAAAATGTAGTCTCGTTGAATGATCCAGTACAAAATCACTTCAGGGAGGCTGCAGTAATTGTCAATGTTTTCAAATAACAGAAAATAAAATAGAATAATTTTTTGGCATTTTTTATTAATTAAAAAAAAAAACAAAAGCCCTTTCCAAAGCTTGCCTTTTTAAAAACTTATCTTTATGTTTATCCTTTTTAGAAAAACCAATCAAAACCAAAAAACATTAAATCCGGGTTTCTCATGATCAAAAACAAATAACAGAATAATAGGGAATTATTGAAATACGGCCGCACTGGATAGTGCCTACTTAGCGCCGACCTTAACACAGGCTGTGCCTGGCTCTAAAAGGTGCAAATTATAGAATTATTGAACGCGCCTCTAGCAAAACGGTGACGATACGACTTTATTTCTAACCTACAAATATATGCTACCTGTTTTCGAAATTCTGTGTTGTTTTTTTTTATATTTTGAGTGATCAAAAGCATGGGTGATGTGTTTGTAAGCAGAGGTCTTTGTGGAGGGTGAAGAAAAGGACCATTTAGAGTTCTGAAGGGATTTTGTTGAACTACTTCTCGTAGCAAACAAATATTGTCTTCATCGGTAAAACGAAGTATTTGAGCCTTGTTTTTTTAAAGTTTCTTGTGCTATGTCATCCGATTTCATAAAAATATAACTATTTTGTCCCAATTTTTGCTTTTTTGGCCGTCACAACACAAAAAATTCCCGAAAGTAGGGTTAAGGTAAAAAAAATGGCAAATAGTTGTCAAAAACGTCAAATACGGCTAGACACAGCCAAGATGCGGCCCAATGTAATTCCTCCACAAATAAGGGCAGGTCCTAACCTTATTAGTGTCGGCACTAAATATGGTCGTTCTTGCGCATGCGTATCTGTCAACAGCGTCAAAATAGTGCCTGGCCTTATTAGTGCAGGGCCCTAACTGCGTTTCAATAATTCCCTAATAGTTTCATGTCTTTTTATTTATCCCCGTCATTCAACCACCCAAAGTACCATGGAACTTTTTTTGTTTTCTGATTGGTAAAAATATTTGATTTAACCTCACATTCATTTTAGAAACAATAGTAATGTAAACATTTTTTGTTCAAAGTTTTAATTTGTTACGTTTATCCTTTGCATGTTTATAATTTTTAGGTCAATTGACTCCTCTTGAAAATGGCAGTTAAGCCGAAACCGTCAAGGTATAGTTTTTGATAATATATTATAATTTTGTGAAGAACACAGGACGTTTTTGAAATTAGAAAGATAAATAGAATTTATTGTGTTGTGTTATATCTAAAATAAGAAAATTTCTCTCAAAATTTCACATGTCAAATGACAGTTTCCAGTTTTCTTAGTATTAAAAAATTTAGGAAAAATCAAACATCTTTTGTGTTTAAACTTTTTTCCAAAATAAATATTAACGGGGCTAACTAAAGGGTCAAAATTCCCTCATTTTCCCACTCATTTTGACCATTACGGAGGCAAGGGGTGTAATTACCCTCCAAAACTAAGACATTATAAAAAATGTAGAATTCCCAAAAACGACTTTAAATACGATTAAGGTTGTAGTTACAATCTGGGGAATTGTTTTTAGCAACACTGTATAGGAAGTCAATTTAACTATGTCGACCTGATTTTTTTTACAATTTTACGTCATTGAATTTGTTTTCCATGGAAACGCGGAGACTGTATTATGGATACATAATGCGACACCAGAGATTTTTTAGCACCGGGTCAAAAATTTGGGGTTAGGTTACTTATTTTGACTTTTGGCGTTCTGCGCTGCTAAAACCATTTATTGAAGAATTACCTGAGCTAAAAAAACGCTATCCAACTACGTATTATAGTAACTGGGTGTAATGTTTCAGGTTGCATTTATAATTGAATTAACACTCCCGCTACCTTATACCGACAACAGGTTAACTTAAAAGCATGCAGATTTAAAAATCGGCTACTGGCGCTAAATGAAATAATCGTATTCTATTTCAAACAGGCAACGACTGGCAAGAGTCTTTCCAACCTCTAAAAGGAGCCTTACTAACCTGTTTTGTTAATACTCAAGTATCCGTGTGTTTTTGAAACTGAGGTTCTAAAATCTATCCTTTGCATTCCAAGATTTCACTAGTACACTTGCACATAACTATGCTGCAATAATTTAAATTAAAAAAAAATTGTTGAACCAAAATAAAAACAAAATTTTGTAGCGAGCCAGTAAAGTTCTCTTGGTTCTTTGATAGACTCGGGGTAATGCCCGCGCAGCGCTAGACCTTTTTCGGCGGGCGACCGCACACGCGGAGTGGTTTCATATTTTTATAAAAATACTCTTCTGACCCACTGCGACCCGATTTAAAGTTTGTTGACAAAACAACTGCAGATACCATGGAATCGTATAAATTCTTCGATCTATCGCCCAACACTTGAAGTGCGTGTGTCTCTCAAATTCAATGAAGTGTGATTGATTGACCGGTTTCCTTTTCTGGGGTGCACAGTCTTTTAGAAAAAAGGAAACTTAGTTTTTATTTTCGCTAAAGCAAGGAAATATAAAAAGGAAAATTGTAATCCAGAGGTAATTGTGAGTATTTCTCTTTTTTTTTGTAAATGGGGTTTGTTCTAAACCGCAATTATTTTGAGGCTTTTAGGATAGATGACAGCACCAGAGCTTTTATTTTGAAGAAAAAAATAATTGAGAATTTTGAAAAGTTCGTCAGATATTTTTAGTTAGTATATTTTATTTTTAGTATAGTTAGTTATGTTTAGTTTTCCCTGTGCACTCTGGCAAAAGATTCAAAAACTAAAGGCCTAGGCGTTGCCAGCTGTACTTTTTTTTACATAACATCTGGGGAGAAACTATAGCCTTAAGAGATTATTTTAAAGAAATCTTTACGTGGATTTTTTAGCAAAAAAAAATTATTATTATATATAGAAATATTATGATTATCTTATATCTGAAAAGCTAAACATATTTTGACTTTTTTGAGTTTACTTATAAAATTTTCATTAGGCGATTTTGGCAAGCTCTGGTACCTCGTTTGGTACCCTGTTTGGTCTGTCAAATGCTTACCAACTGATTTCGGATACGAAAATGATGACGTCACCATGACTCTGGTATCCTTTTCGGTATGTCAAATTGCATACCGTGGAATGTAGCACGGTTCTGTGGTTTGGTATAGTGATATCTCCCTCTATTTTCGTTTTGTCCTGCTTTAGAAATGTAAACAAAAAGTTGGATTTGAAATTTTTGTTGTTTTCAGTTGTAATGGATTTAAATGACCGATACGCGGTAACTTTTTTCCCAAATGGAATATATTTTACTTTTACAGAAAACGCTGAGTTACCCCATAGGTTACTCAAAGGTGAATATTTCTTTCTGATTTTTACGTTTGTTGGTGGGGTCAACAGGCGTTAAAAAATGTGTACACCAACAATATTCCTTAATAGAACCCACATAGCAATGAAAGAACATTTACATGCACAGCATATGCGTTAAACCTTCTTTTGAGGATGTCCTTGGGAGCACATCTTTAGCATATGCTTGGTACATACTATTTAAGTACGTAAGTAAGTACATACTATTAAGGATATCCATAGCAAATGCTTGAACAGATCCTTTCGAGTACATCTTTAACACATGCGAAGAATATATCAATTTTAAAACATTTTTTGTTCAGTTTAGCGCACATGCTATTCTGTTACCATAAAAGAACATCAAAAGAATGAGCTTCTAAGTATTTTCTTAGCATATGCTAAGGATATACCACTAAAGAAGTATATTTCACTTATTGAAACATTATTATTTGGTCCTTTTAGCGCACATACTATTCTGGTACTGCAAAAGAACATCAAAAGAATGCGCTCCTAGTATTTTTTTAGCATATCCTAAGGAAATACCAATAAAGAAGTTAACCTTTAGATTATCTTTAGCATATGCAAAGTATATGCAAGCTATTCCAGTATCGTAAAAGCAGAACATCAAAATAATGTTTTTCTAGTATATCCTTAGCATATACTATATAATGAAATATCATAAAAGAAGGTTACTTTTAGGATATGCAAAGTACATATTAATTATGGTACAATATACAGATGGAACGGTGCTTCTAGCGGGTTAGAATTTAGTCATGAGCGTTTAATTCAGTGCACTCAGAAAACCATTCCAAGTGAAGCGTCTACTTCCACCAAACACGAAAATTCTCTGGTTAAGTCGACAATAAGAATCCGCCAAAACGCTTATATTTCGCGGTTAGGTAGGTTGTCGGTTCGAACCCCGTCGGTACGTCGCACTTTTTTTTATAATTTGTTTTTATATTTTTTTTTTCTTAGTGTGTATTGTGATTGTACATGGTTTTTAGAGCTCAAAAATATATTTTTTATTTTATTTTAAGCCATATTTTAGGAGCTAAGGATGACCCGTTGCATCTGATAAGAATATATATTAGGACATCCTAAGAACCTGCATAGCATGTGATTAGGGCGGAACGTAACCTATTCTTAGCACGTGCTAAAGATGTTCCAATTTTAATTTAGAACATCCTTAGCATGCCCTTGTTCTTCTTGAGGATATTCTATGCAGATGCTAAGGATGACAAACTGCTATGTGGGAATAGATTTAAAGCCAAATCATCTTTTATTTTAGCCATTTGTTAAATCTTCTTTGGCAAAATAAAGCACTTAAATAGGAAAATAATCACAAAAAAGAAACAAAAATGTTTGGTTAATGCTCGTTTCTCTTGGCCTACCGAACGAATTCGGAAGATAGTGGTATGTTGCGTCATCACTATGACGTCACAGGTACCAATCGGTTAACCAAATGGTATACCAAGGAATGCTTGTAACGTTTAAATTTTGTTACTAAAAAGAACTAGTATTACAGTTTTAAAAATCTTATAGTTCCTTAACAAAATAGCGCGTCTGTGTATTGTTTCCTTTTTAATTTAACTTGACTCCCAATGTACTAGTCTAACGCATTCGCCAAATTAAAAAAAAAGTTTGAGCGTAAGAGATTATGTGGGAAAATTTAATACGATTAATATATATATTTTTTTTTCTGTAGTATTTAAGAAACGAATAAAAGAGCACAAACTTTGTAAATAATTTTATTAAAAATAAAACGTATGTATATATGTAATAGCAACGATAGCAAATCATATATAGCTTTATGACGAAGTGGGGTTCTGTCTCTTAATTTATTATTTTGTCTATTCTCCTATAATTAAGATCTATTATTTTTTTTTCCATTGATGCAGCTTCTATGTAACATGGCAATCAACCTGAAACAGAAATAGTATTCTGAAACTTTGTATTCCTTTTTTTTTCTTATTAATTTCATCTTACCTATTTTCTCACCTATTTTCTTTTCTATCCGTTCTCCATTTTTCTTCTATGCATCTCTATTTTGTGCCTGAAAGAAAATAAAATATTAATTAGTTAATATTAACTAACAGAAATTTATTTGCCTAGCCGTCTATTTTCTATTCTGGCTATGTTAGTAATATTTTGTCGCCTATTACCTACCAACCTTAATCTAGGAACATTTCTGTTTGCATCACTTCTTTACTGTTCTGCAACCCATTCTCCATTTCCATTTTTCTATTTTCTATTTCACGTCTATCTTATATCTACCGAGATCTCTATTTATCTATGTCAATCCTAGAACATTTTCTATTTTGCCTAGCTTATCACGGAGTGGTCTGATGACTCATAGATCATTTCATAGCTTTCTACCTAGAAATAGATAAATAATTTAATTAATCTGTCATGCCTAACTATTTCTATCACTATTTCATTAATTTTACTTCGGCCTACCTTCGTGTACGTTATTGATAAATCCCTAGTAATTTTTTGGGATAGTTTTACGTCTCTTTTAAACAATTTTGCTGCACCACTTGCACCTTTGTTTTGATTTTCCTTATGCCTACGTTTTCCTAAAATTGAACTGATTTTTAAGCTAAAAATAGATTCAGTCTCCTGTGTGTTAGTTTGGAACTGAAAATTTGCTATGTTGCCACCTTATTCAATATTTCTGAAATATGTCTTTGGTAATTTGTTTTAACTTTTTAAATTAATTTAATATCTTTGTAACTTGTGATATTTTAATTGTCCCAAACCATAACTTTATAGCTTGGTCAGTTTTAATTCTTTTCTTTGGTGTATTCTAATTATTTCATGACTGTTCTCAAAACTTAGGGAAGATTCTTTACTGTGCGCAATCTGAAAGACTTGCATTTTAAATGTTTAATTCTTGCACTCATAAGGGTTGCCATATCCATTGGCAAAATATTTTTAGGACTATCAATTTATTAAAAGAGAAGGCGCTTTATACGTTGACTGTAAACTTAAACGTCATAATTTTCATATTAAATGCACAATTTGTCAAATATGGGAAAAATTAATATTGTCCTCTTTATTTGATTAACTTAATTCAAATCGGTTGTTGCACTTCAAAATAGGGGTCATGGTATTTAAAGATCTGTAGCTTATATCGGTCGTTTCATGTAGCTAAACCGCCCATGGATTAGTTGTCCTTTTATGCTTCTATCTCATTTTTATAAAATGTTGCCTTGTCTTTGTTGGACTTTTAAGAGCATTTCAGTAGTTAACTTACTTTCTAAATACTCTTTCATTTTATTTTACTGGAGTCCTTTTTCCCCTTTTCTGTCCTATTTTTGTACATATTTTGCTGGTTGTTAGAAAAGGACAAACTGTAAGATTTTTTAGTAAAAGTTAATTTACTTTCATTTGTTAATTATGATCAAATGGTTTTGGAGTGCGCAGCACAGTGTTTTTGGAGGCATTCAGAACCAACCTTTAAAAAAGAACACACGATAACACGTCATTGGTCACCGCTAGTTCGAGATCTTAATTTTTATTCTGGCTTTATTTTCGCCATCCTTAGTGGGATTTCAAATTAAGTTATCTCAAAGTAATTCTTGTGTTTGGGGCTACGTTTCTGAGAAGATATTTTGTGCGTTTTGCTGTTTTGGGACCAAGATTACACTCGCATTGTTTGCGGATTTCTGTCGGACTTACCACATGCACGTGACTGTGTTTCTTGCCCTCCAGACATCCTATCGAGGTAATTATTAATATATATTTTATTAATGTTATTTCATTTCGAAACCTTTTTGTTTGGTTGCAAGTATTTTTTTTTATCATTATTGTATAAGTTTAGTTTCATTAATGCTATCTTGAAATTTTATTCAAGTTCTTATATATATATTAAAGGCTCTTTTTTTTCCCTAAACTTAAAATATTAATACTTTGCTATTCTGCTATTTTGAGTTTGCTAAATAAGTGGTCTCTCTACAATAGGGCTCAAGTGCCAGTCTAAAACCTAGCCTTACTCTGAATCAACACCTGAATCAACCAGCCTACCCTGTCTTTTGGATCACACTTTTGTATGGGGCTTACCTGCTCTTCACAAGGACAGTGACCCTTATTCAGCTATTTTGGATAAACAGATAAGTTTAGGCTTAATAATTTATCACGCTGATGCGCTTCTGCAAGACTGCGATACTGCAAAGACTGCCTTGCGCTACTGCGAGACTGAGTCGCGCTACTGCGAATCTGCGTTATTCCGCGCATTAATTTTAGTTATAGTTTTATTATTTTCTGGTTTAATTATTTGATAAGATTTATTGATTCTCCGTGTGAACCCAAAGTGATCACTTGAGGGGCTTAGAAGGTACATAACAGTATGATGTGCTAAATTAGAATAACTTTTTTTGGCTCAACTTATTTGACCTTTTTTTTTCTGCCTTTTAAGGAACCCCCCCCCCCTATTTTGTAGATAATGTGGATTATATTAAACTCATTAAACGGGTGAATTAAATTTGCTTCTTTTAAATTTCCCACAAATTATAAATCGTGTTTTGGTTAAACACCTAAAACAAATAGGCAGCTTTTCCAATTTAGCTGGTTTTGGAAAAATTGGTGGCGTCCACTAAATTACATTTTGTTTTCTCCCACTCCCAATCTCCAAGACCGAGCAACGGGTAATAATTAAAAAAAAATGTATCCCGCACTTTAAAACTTTTAACTGTTTAATTCAAAACCCGATTTCCTTAATCAAAGATAAAACCACAATTTTTTTTTTATACATAAGCAAAAAGTGCGTCGCATGCTTGCCGAAATTGCCTATTGACAATTTTATAAACAAGAATCTTATAACAAAAATTGATTTTTAGAAATTAAAATGTTATTTGGACTTAATATAAGAAAGGAAAAGTTTTGAAAACCCTTTCGTAGTTAAAAAACTATTTGACATATCAATATACGGTTTTAATATTTAAGGTTGTCTCAAAGAATGAGCCAAGACATATGACGAATTTGGCCCACTTTGTATATGGGTACAAAAAAACTCAAATTATTTCGATGTTCGTAAAATCCATGTTTTCTCACTTTAATCAGGCTTATAAAATATACATACGCACGAACAGATAGAATAAGCTTTTCTGTACGTATTGCAAATTAAAAACTTTGTATTATTGCCACTGAATACTAGCTGACCACACGCAGATAAGGGCTAAATGACTATGCAGCAGCAGCAGCAAGCGTTTGTATGCATATGTAATGAAAAATTTTCGAACGAATCAAAAAGCATGATAAATTCTTCTTATTTCTTCTTAACCTCTGCTCTACCGCAGCTCTAGAGATGCTTACTACGTTTCTGCGGGTCTGTAAATCGGTTTTATATAAAGAAGGTTTTTAATAAAATCGCCTTTTCCGAGGGTTTTTACGTTCTTTATTAAATATCATTAAATGTTAGTTTAATACAAAAATTAAAAAAATAACCAAGTTAACAAGAGATTTTTCGATAAAACCAGGGTTGAGTATTTTGTTAGGTTGAAAGCAATGTGCTAAAGCGCTTGTAAAGTGTTTATACAGACCCTAAAATCGGTTTTAAAGTGATAAACTGTTTTCTAAATCGCTTTAAAATCAAATCGATTTACAACTTAAAACGATAAATGATTATACAACCGATTCACGTTGCTCCTGTAATAAAGTTGCGCAAAGTCTGAGCCTGAACTCCCATAGCCAGTTACGCTAAAGTTCTGACTCTACGAAACAATTTCTCGTAGCAGTCTCGCGTTCTCACGAAATTTCTTGTTGAAATAAATTTAAAACGAAATTATACTTTTTTAAAAGAATAAAAAAAATTAAAACAACGTAGGGCAGTCTTTCAATATGCAACCCTCTACTCCTACTACTTAGAACACTTTTTGTAACCGTGTGTTTTGTTTAACTTTAAAACGAATTTAAAGCTGTTAATAAATTTAATAAAAAGGGGGGTTTTAAAAAAAAAATCTGATTCTTGTAGACTTCTTATTTTACAAAAATTTCCGAGGAAACGAGGCTTTTCTCCCCTCATCAGAGTCGCGAAAGGACGCCTGGACCGGTATTCTCGTAATACGTAACGTTTTGAAGTCGCTAAGCGAAACGAGTAGCGAAAAGCGCGCTCAGCGGCACGCTGACCGACGACCTTTCGTATTCTCTCTGCCGAACGCGCTGCCCTGCGAACAGACAGAATCAAATTCTCTTAGCACATCTTGGCATCACCGAATTTTGCATTTTTATTTCTTGTTAGCCTTGTCGCTCCTTTTCTTTTTCTATGTGAAAGAAAGAAGCCATTACGTGATCGACTTCGATCCGTAGTTCAGAAAGGGTAAATCAAATGGCGACTTGCACAAGTGTATGTTGATCCTGTAAAAAATTACTTGATGGTTTGGTTTAGCTGAGTTAAACCCGTCCTTTGACCCTGTGATATAAACTAGTAGCACGTTCCCGCACAGTGTGCGGGAAAAAGTTTACCCCGTGACTTAACCGCACACCTACAAAAAAATTCCGCACTCAGTGCGGGAAAGTTTAAATTTATTCCGGCACTCAGTCAGGGCAAGTGGTGTTTCCGGCACGGTCGTATATTGATATTGATACTTTATTATGTAGCATTTATTGTTAAAATGGTTTCACAATAGTTACTTATATATCTAGTAAGTTATATCTTATAATTATAGTGAACATGCATATTCTACATTTTAAGAAACAGAAAATAAAACTCTAAGGTATTTGTTACCCAAAAAATAACCTAACCAATTCAACAACAAACACAGAATTCATACATCCACAAGAGAAACCTCGCGCGTGGAAAAATGTATGTTTTCATGAAACTGTTGAATTAAAAAAAGAAAATAATAATTTTTAGTACAGTTATGAATAAATAAAATGACAAAAGATAAAAAACATAAAAATAGTAATTAGTGTGAAAACTGCGATTTTTCAGAAAAGTAAAGAAAATACAGACGAAAACAAGGAAAGATAGTTACCTATATTGTTTACTAATTATTTTTTATATCAATTAAGCTATTTATTTCATGTTTGCTAATTTCATATTTCATGAAAGTTTTTAGTTTATTTTTGAAAGAAAACAATTAATGTGGGCATGAGCCTAACAAAACCAGATATTTTCTTCATACACATCCGATGAAAGATACAAAAAGCACCGCTGACCAAAATTTTGATTGCTTCTATTTCTAGTATTATACGGATTATTTCGATGTCGATTTTAATAAAAGTTTTTGTTGCAATTTTTTGGAAAAAAAAATTGTTTTACATCGATCATCAAATAGTAAGGTTGATGTGTATGTGTTTTTCACCCGTCCCCAAGCTACTAATAAGAGATTTTTATTATCATTAATAAAAACGCAAACTGAAAAACTACTATATTTTCTGCAGCACTCTACAGGCGCATTTACACAGACAAACTTTCCTTTGATGTTGAAATGCCGACAAACATTTACACGAGCCTCTTGAGCAAAATGTTCAAAGAAATGTTCGAGCAAAATCGCGTACAAAAAAACACACGTAAATTTTGGAGAGAATGTTGAGCAAAATTTGTTTGAAGAAATGTTGGTAGTAAAAATTTATTACAAATTTAAATTTTATATTTTTATGGGAATTCATTGAACTTAACTGAAAATAGAAAGACTAAGTTTTAAAACAAGGTATTTTTAATTAAGTGCTTTCCGACGGAAAAACGATTTGATGTCGAAATTCACGTTTTACCTCATAAGCAACTTCGATTGATCTCATTTTTATAGGGGATATGCCAGTATACTTGTAACTTTTTAATTTAAAATAAAAATTGGCACTTATTTATTGCTGTTGCTGGGTTAGGAGAAGGTAAAAACCGTAGACTAGTGAGAGGGGGTTTTGGTCAAATGAACATTGACACACAAAATTACAGCAGTGTTTGACAGCGCTGCGTTCCGACTGTCTAAACCTCCCTATCCCCCCCCCCCAGGGAACAACTAACTACTCTCCAGAACAGTTCTCTAAAAATATTCACCTGCATTTTAAAAAGTAATTACTTCGAAGACATTTCCGTTTTCTTTTTGTAATGAAAGAAAACCAAAAAATTTAAGAAAAGAATTAAATGTTATTACCTCCATCATTAACTATTTTAACATTGCATATGACAAAACTGATAGCCAATAATAATGTTTCGCTTGCCGTCGCCTTTTTTTCACAAAAGTTTAAAATAAAAGTTGGTGTTCCATTTTTTAAAGAATTGAGATCACTGATCACTGATGTAAAATTATATTTATTCTCATCTTTAAAAATATGTTTCCAAAATAGATAGCAATAACTTGCTCAAAAATTTACCCGAACAAAATGTTCAAAGAGAAGCTCACAAAAATGTTCGCGCGAAAAATTTCAGTTCATTTGCACGAACTTTTATTTGAGCATGTTCGTCTGTGTAATTGCGCCTTACAAAGTATTGTAGGGTAGGAAAATCGTACGCGCGGATGGAAAAACAGCTGGCAATTGGTAGGTGTCTCTCAAACGGTCGCCACGCGCTGAGCGCACTTCGTCGACGCCTTGCGTTCAATATACGTGAATACCATTTTTGTTACTTTGGTCACGTGGTATGCGAATATTACGTTATCATACGGTCAGCGAGTACGAAACGCCGAGCGTATTTAGTTACGAGAATACCGATCCTGCTGTTCAGTTCCTACATAAAAAAATATTTTGTTGCATTTTAGTTGCAAGATCTTCTTAGGTGATATAATAATAAAAATGTATAATATAACTTAATTTTCTTTGAGCTCCTCTGCCTCAAGCTCTTTCGTCCCCAAAACGCTAATTCCGTTTCCTCGTTGAATAGCTATGCTGAGACGCTGATACAGCCAATCACCTTCTATTTTTTTTTTGCTTCACTGCTTTGCTTTGGAGATTTTATGTAGAAACTGCCTGCATACAGGACCTTCCCCACCTAATGTTTCAAAACCCAATGGCTTAAAAACATAGTTATTAGACAGCATTCTGTATTTAATGCTTTTATTGATTTCTGATTCTTCAGCGGCTTTACTGTTTTCCAAAGATGTCTTCTTTAAATAACATTCTGCTAAAGTGTCTATGATAGTGACGTCCCAAACCAAAGATTTTCCGCATTCAAATGGAATAAGTGTCATACCATCTGGTCGTTTGTCAATCACTTTATCGGTGGACAACATAAATTTTTGAGAACTCTATTGTTGGCACAGGTGCATCCATCGGTGGATTTAAAATAAAGTAAAATTTATTGACATAGCGACATAGGTAATTAATTAAGAAAAATTACATCTATGATCTCCTTCACGCCCGTCTTCGAATAAAACAAAGGGCGTGTTTCTAAATCCACCGATGGATGCACTTGTGCCAACAATAGAGTTCACAAAAATTTATGTTGTTCACTGATAGAGTTTTAAAATCGCTGATGGATTCACCGATTGTTGGCACCGATGCCCACTATTGTCCACCGACCCTAAAGGTTGGTGGAAAGGTATGATGGATGATGTAACCTCAAACAATACCAGCTGAGTTTTATTTTTTTTTTGATCAAGAGGATTTCTTTTTTCTTGTGATCAGAGATGGAACATAAATTAAAAGGAGTGGCTGCATAAATGAACATAAAACTCTCTCAAGAAACTAGTTCCTCTAATGATGAGGAACTGGATTTAATTTTAACTTTTCGACGAAAAATACATGCTAAGATTGAGAGCTGTGAAGTCAACACAGCCAAATATGATTTATGCACTACCGGGAATAAACGCACCCATTTAATCCCGCTTTTGCGGGAATAAAATGGGTCATTTATTCCCTAGGAAAATAAAGTAAAATTTTGCCTCGGGATTAAATGTACCACTTTACTCCCTAGGTTTGTAATGTCCTATTAATGGACTTCAAATCCCACAATCCATGTCGTTTATGTTTAAATAAAAAGAATCAGATTCTAAAAAAACCTGTGGTTATGTTAGTATCTGTCAATTGAGTTCGTAGTTTTTTCGGTGGAAAATTTGACATCCTCCGGTTTTGACGTCACTCAACCAGTTTCACCAAACTGATTCAATCGAAGTCACCAAGTCGGTTTATTTAACTTTAAAAACTCGCCCAAACTAAAGCGCTGTTTGCTTGACAACGTTGCCTCGTCGGCATCTCTCTTCAGTGCATCTGAATTAAATAGCGTTCTTACTCAGACACATGCATTTCGGCACCCTAAAAGAGAACTGTCGAATCCTGTATAAGCTTTAAGAGGCCCGTATAATAAAAGTAATAGCTAAACATGACGGGTAAAAAATAAGGCAATAATTAATTTTTACAGGCTCCTCCACACAGACAGGTGCAAGACACAAATTTTGTTGCTATAGATATGTGATCTACTAAAAAAGGCATTAAGGCTATAGTTTCTCCCCAGATTTTAAGTAAAAAAAAGTACAACTGACAACGCCATATTTTTTAGTTTTTTAATCTTTTGCCAGAATGCACAGGGAAAACTGAACATAAGAATTAGCTGAAATTTTGCAGGGGTGATCATTTTTAAATGCTTAACTTCAAAATTTTCAATTATTTTTTTTTTAAGAGAGAAGATCTGGTGCTGTCATCTATCCCAACAGCCTCAAAATAATTGCGGTTTAGAACAAACCCAATTTACCAAAAAAATAGAGAAATACTAACAATTTCCTCTGGATTACATTTTTCCTTTTTATATTTCCTTGCTTTAGCAAAAATAAAAACTAAGTTTTCTTTTTTCTAAAAGCTTGTGCAATCCGGAAAAGGAAGCCGATTAATCAATCACACTTCATTAAATTTGGGAGACACACGCAGTTCAAGTGTTGTCCGATAGATTGCAGAATTTATACGACTCCATGGTAACTGCAGGTGATCTGTCAACAAACTTTAAATCGGGCCGGAGTGGGACAGAAGAATATTTTTACGTTTTCTGACAGAAAACCATACGAGATTATGTTTATCTTTCAAAAATGTACAAAATTTTGATTTTATTTTGATCCAGCTATTTTTTTTAAATTTATATTATTGCGGCATAGTTAAGCGCAAGTGTACTAGTGAAATCTTGGAGTGCAAAGGATAGATTTTAGAACCTCAGTTTCAAAAACACACAGATACTTGAGTACTAACAAGACAGGTCAGTAAAGCTCCATTTAGAGGTTGGAAAGACTCTTGCTAGTCGTTGACGCTCTTGTTTAAAATAGAATACAATTATTTCGTCTAGCGCCAGTAGCCTCTGCATGCTTTTAAGTTAATCTGTTGTCGGTATCAGCTAGCGGGAGTGTTTCCAATTTAATTATAAATGAGCCTGTAAATACAACTTTAAACATTACACCCAGTTACTTTAAAACGTAGTTGGGTACCGTTTTTTTATCAGGTAATCCTGCAATAAATGGTTTTCTTTATTGGACTTATTAAATAGGATGAAACAACTTGCATGCAATTCATAATGTATTGCACCATAACAAGCGGTCTTTAACCTTTTATTTATCACACATATTATATCTCAAGACATGTGAAAAGTTAATATAGAGACCTTTGAACGTCTTATAAAAAAAGCCTCGTTAGGTGAATTTATCGCTTAATAACGCGGTGTGACGTAGCTAACGTCACGTTATTTTTAAGACAGTATTTTTAGTTTTTGCACGCCGCCTTTGCTTTGTTTATAGATGACTTTATACCGTATTTATTATTATCAAGATTTACAAAGAGAATTTGTCCTATAATATTTTTCATTTAAAATATCTTTCTCTTGTGTTTTTTAATTTATTAATAATCTTTAAAAACTCGAAAACACAACAGAGAAAAGGGAGCTTATAATAAACAGATCGGATTCACTTATCACAGTAGAAATTCTAGCCAAAGAAAATGATTAAACAAAAATTGACACCTATCTTTACAATTCAAAAGAATACAAGACATATTTGCATTCAAAAATCAATTTAAATAATTTGTTTTTCTACCTAACGTTTTCTGTCGGCAACCATGTCAATTATAAGCTATACCGTATTCACCCGCAGGTAACGTCAAACTTTATCGGTTAGTAAGGGAAATCGTTATTTCATATCAAGTGGGCAATTGGGCCAAAATAAGATGTGCAAAATGCGGCTCTATAACGAAATAGCGCTAAACGAATTAGCGCGTATCAAAATAGCGCCTAAACGAAATAGCGCCTAGTTAAAATCGCGCTTAATCAAAAAAGCGCCTTCTCAAAACAGTGCGTTTTAAAATAGCGCTTAAGTTACGTATTACGCATATCTTTAGCCATACTTTTTTGCCTAACAAGTTCGTGCGATACCTCCGACATGGAGGCCAGCCAACACCTTCCGTTTTAGTACCCTCTTATACGTATGCCGCCGCCATTTTTGACACTGTTGACAGATATTACATTATTTAATTGTCAAAATGGCCGCCACATACGTTCAAAGCTTACTAAATCGCGAGTAGATGGAAGGCCTATTAAATATCAAAGGCATCGGTTCGTGATTATTCACATACCCTGTACAATTATTTGTACACCATCCCTTTATCGAGTTTAAGGCTTTAGATTTAGACAGTTTTTAAACAAAACAAAAGTTATTTATTTTTAAGTCACTCACACAGATTAACCCTGTCACTCATTTCAAATGGAAGAAGGGCAGCTCTCACAAAAAAAAATAAAAAATATTGTATTTTTCGCGGGATACCGTTACCGGAAAGTTCGAGAGCATAGTTAATCATCGACCTGGAGATGTACAAAAGCAAGATGCAAGGGTCGTTTAGTTATATATGGTAAGTTACCTAGGTACTTTTTAAAGCATCCTAAGTTAATAAACTAGCATCAAAATCAGCAACGCGCTACAAAATATTATTAAAACCTATTTTTTAATTTTGTTTTAGTTAGTTAGTTAGTGGGGAGCAAAAGCCTACCACTGTTCATAATCACGCTCCTGATCCAGCATTGAACAAAGTTTGTATGTTTAAAACACACATTAAAAAACCATCAAAAAACACCAATGAAAGGCCTAGAAATATTATACAGTCTGTCATCACCAGAAATATAGATTATGAAAAAACCTCAGTGGTGTCGCTAAGCTATGAAGCAAGTCGACAAATAATTTATCGGAAGAGAAAAGCCCTATCTCAAAATTTTTTATAAGAAATAAGCAAAAAACCATTTAACAGAACTATAAGTAGGGGAAAATCATTTTTACTATGGGATTCAGGTGAAGATAATAATCAAATTATTATTTTTGGCACTAGACAAAACCTTCAGCTGCTTCTTGAATTTCCTTACTGGAGCATGTATGGTACATTTGATGTTGCTCCGCCATCATTTCATCAACTATATACCATACACAGTTTAATTGAAAGCGAAGCAATACCATTGTTTTATGCACTTTTAAGAAACAAGAAAAAGGAAACTTAAGAGAGGTTCTTTAGCCAGCCTATGCTATTGGAGCAAAATTTCAATCAAACTTCAATTTAAACAGATTTTGAGGTATCTGTGATTGGTGCTTTCAAATCAGTTTTTTCACGCACCGTAGTAGTAGGATGTTTTTTTCATTTAGCGCAAAGCTTGTGGAGAAAGATTCAAAAATGTCACCTGACAAAGTCATATTTAGAGGATGAGTATATCCGAACGAAATGTAAGATGCTTTTGGCTTTAGCTTAGTCCCAGTAAACGACGTTCAGTTTGCATTTGAAATAATAACAGAAGATTATCCCGAAATATTAAAACCCATCGTTACTTACTGGGAGGACAACTATGTTGGAAGAAGATTAAACCAACGAGTAAACACTAATATGCCAAAAACCAACAATTCTTTGGAAGCCTGGCACAATAGCTTCCACCACCCTTCATTGCAAAAATTAATGGATAACTTAGTTCGGAAACAAAATCTAACAGATATTCTTTTTCCAATAAATACGTAATACAGAAGCAAAGAATAAAAGCATTAGTAGAGGAATACTCATTTAAAAATGCCCAGGAATGCTTTTTTTGTGTTTCTAAAATTAAACATTTTTGTTGTATACCTGTTGATTTTTAATAAATGTTATTCATTGAATATTATATATAGATATATTTGTTTAAAAAATTACAGCTTTATAACGCGCTCATTTAGATGAATAGGCGCCTTTTTGTAAAGCGCCAATTCATAACGCGATCAACTAAACTGGCGCTATTTCATTACGCGCCGTTTTGTTACGCGCTGTTTTTATTTCATACAGCCGCTGTTTTGAAAGGCGCTATTTTAAATAGGGGCGGAAATAAACGCGCTGTTTTAGGGTCATAGTTACAATCTAGGGAATTGTTTTTAGCAACACTGTACGGGAAATCAAAGTCGACCTTTTTTTGCAAAATTTTACGTTATTGCATTTGTTTTTCATAACAACGCGGAGACTTTATTTATGTTTATCCACAGTGTGATACCAGAGATTTTTTAGTACCGGCTCAAAAATTTGGGGTTAGGTTACTTATTTTGACTCTTCACGTTCTGCGCCGCTAAAGCACATAAGTATAAAATGTTTAAGGTTGCATTTACAGGTGTATTTATAATTGAATTGGAAACACTCCCGCTACCTGATACCGACAACAGGTTAACTTAAAAGCATTCAAATTTAAAAATCGCCTACTGGCTCTAGACAAAATAATCGTATTCTATTTTAAACAGGAGCGTCAACGACTAGCAAGAGTCTTTCCAAGCTCTAAATGAAACTTCACTGACCTGTTTTGTTAGTACTGAAGTATCCGTGTGTTTTTGAAACTGAGGTTGGAATCTAAAATCTATCCTTTGCATTCCAAGATTTCACTAGTACACTTGCACATAACTATGCCGCAATAATTTAAATTAAAAAAAATCGTTGAATCAAAATAAAAACAAAATTATGTGGTGTTATGGGCGACGAATGTTTCTATGCTAATTCCTAGTAATCCCAGCGAGCCAGTAAAGTTCTCATAGTTTTTTGATAGACTCGGGGTAATGCCCGCGCAACGCTAGGCCTTTTTCGGCAGGAATGGTTTCATATTTGTTTTAGAACAATGTTTTTAAAAACAAATTTTTGAAAGATAAACATAACCGCGAATGGTTTTCTGTCAGAAAATAGTAACATTATCTTCTCTCCCACTGCGGCCCGATTTAGAGTTTGTTGACAAAACACCTACAGTTACCATGGAATCGTATAAATTCTGCAATCTATCGGCCAACACTTGAACTGCGTGTATCTCCCGAATTCAATGACGTGCGATTGATCGGTTTTTCTTTCTGGAGTGCACATGCTTTTAGATAAAAGGAAACTTAGTTTTTATTTTTGCTAAAGCAAGGAAATATAAAAAGGAAAAATGTAAGTCAGAGAAAATTGTGAGTATTTCTCTATTTTTTTTGTAAATCGGGTTTGCTCTAAACCGCAATTATTCTGAGGCTTTTGGAATAGATGCCAGCACCAGAACTTTTATTTTGAAAAAAATATAATTGAGAATTTTAAAAAATCCTTCAGATATTTTTGTTAAACATTTAAAAATGATCACCCCTGCAAAATTTCAGCTAATTCTGATGTTTAATTGTCCCTGTGCACTCAAAGATCAAAAAATTAAAGAACAAAGCGTTGCCAGTTGTACTTTTTTTTACTTAAAATCTGGGGAGAAACTATAGCCTTAAAATGCGCTATTTCGTTATAGAGATGGTGCTTTTAAACTCAGGTATTGTGCTACAGGAAATTTTTTAATCACAATTGGTGATTTTATAGGCAAATACTAAAGTACGGCCAGCAGAGTAGTGTGGAGAGTCTTTCCAGCAATCTGTTTACTATATTCAAGTTTCATCCATCCAGTTAGTTAGAATCAACCGCTCTTTTAAACAATACAAAATTAAACAAAATATTAAGGATTATGTTGTATTCTACACAAGATATTACAGTTGACCAGTTCATTATTGCTCTCAATAAATTAGGTGGACAGTTGACTAAAGTTTAACTTGAACTTGCAGTTGAACCTTGATTGAACAATCGGGCCTAAATATTGCTCAGTCTACTAAAAGAATTTAGCACTGAAAAAGTAATTTAAAATAAAATTAATTAATACCTTTGTTCTCTAAAATTTACATGCACCATCTTTGCCATGTTTAATTGGGATCAACACGACGGTAATTTCAGTCCCGTTGAAAACTCGGTTTTATTTTCACAGCGAATAGGGAGAAATCGCTCTCCATAAAACATTTAAACTGTTTCAGGACGATCCTGGACCGAAGAAATTTTAAGGTGGGTAGAAATAAGCGCTAAAACGACTCAAAGCTTTGTGCTTCTCTTCAGAGAGTAGACCGTGTGCAGTGCCCGCCTCTGCCTTTCTGCATACTTAAAGCGATTTTCAGCCTGGAATGATTTATATTCGGTATATACCGCGTTTATTCTTTCGGTTGACAACTTTGACAGTATTTGTGATGTCATATTCCCCCAAATAATAATAAAATTGATTGATTAAGAGTAAAAAAATGTAAAATTAAGTTTTTGTTTTTTGAGACTTTTGCAATAAATATTAAAACATGGAATAGTGTTCATTTTAAAGTTTTTTGCCCATAAGACTGCTAAAAAGGTCAATTTGTGGGCTCGTATTACAAATACATACAATTAAGCAGAAGACTTGCTGTTTAGAGGCCGTTGACCTAGATCAACATTCTTTATCCTTCATAGTTTACCTCTAACAAAAAAAACATACCAAAAGATGAACCCAAGTCCAGAGTGTGGTTATAAATAGTAAATGCCAAAAGTAAATCAGCTGATCTATTACGTCACATTTTCCCCTACTTTGGTTAAAACCAAAATCGCGAAAATGCAATGATAAATACCAATTAAGAATCATTCCACGCTGAAAATCGCCTTTATTTTATTTCAATAGACAGTTCAAATTAATCGTGACAATTACGAGGTGCCTAGCGGTAAACGTAGAATTTGGTGGATCGGACGTTTCTGTCTTGTACATTTTATTACCATGTATTTCTATTTCCCTTTCTTTGGTTCGGCCATTCGTATTACCAATCTATTGATTTTTTGAATCCCCTCTGCGTCAGCAACATAAAGCAGACGTTATTGAACTTGGGCTTGCGTTTGGTCTGGACGTTGTACATGCTAAAGCCGTGACCTTAATAAAAAAAACTTTAACGCTAGACCGCAGATATCGGACTCTAATATCTGTATTCGATCGAAAGTCTTTGTTTTTTTTACAGATAAAAGTCAGACAAAATATTGCGCTATATTTCACGTTTACGCGTATGTCCTATTGCCAAGTTAAACTGTCTAATATTAGTTTGTTATGACACGCACGAGGTGCCTACCTGTGAGCGTGAAATTTGCCAAATTGGACGTTTCGAATCTTTTATTTTACTACCACCAGAGAACAGATGCCTGTAAACCGTGGCAAAACCATCATTATACAGTTCACCAAAAAAAGAAAGCTTGACTTCCTCGTTCCTCCGGTAATAAACGATGAACCCATTTACAACTGAAGTAGAATATCTGGGGTTGACCCTCGATAAAACACTTACATGGAATGCGCGTTTAGAGAAAGTAAAGCAAAAGTCAGCACTGTCTCTATGTACGTGCAAACGTATCTGCGGTAAGTCTTGGGCCGTTAGCCCCAAACAAATGTACAGGCTGTATATCACCATAGTTAGACCCATGATTATATACGGGGCAATAGTTTGGTACACGAGGGGCAGACAAACGCTGGCCAAACTAACAAGCATCCAACGTCAAGCAAGTATGGTAATATGTAGTGCTATAAGCTCCACACCATCAGCACCGCTTGAATGCGTCCGAAACCTTCCTCCTCTACACCTTGTCTTGGAGAAAGAGGCTATGAAGGCAAACTAGAGAATCATAGCCAACCAATGCGGTGGCAGGGCAAGTCAAGTAGTACCAAACCCTTTAACGCGGGCAATTGAGAGCCACACAATAAACTATAAAAAGCTATACAACACTATCATCCCAGATAGGGAGGACTGATGGTCGTCCAAAATAATAAGTTTCTCAGGTGCGTGAAGATAGCTGCTGGTACACTGACGGATCCAAACTGTCTTCAGGCGTTATTATTTTAGTCTGGTCAATGTCAGGATTATACATAGTCTTGGACAGATGGCTACAATTTTCCAGGCGGATCTCTTCGCCATTGAAATGAGCGCACGTTGGATGGTAGTTCATAACTGGCGCCACAGATCAATAAAGATACTCTCCAACAGTCAAGCGGACCTTAAGGTTCTTGAATCCTATAGAGAGAACCGTTAGGAGCTGCCAGAATACACTGAATACCCTTGGGCGAATAAACACTGTGTCGCCGACCAGCTGGCGCACGAAGCGGCCTCCGCCGTCTTCGTTAGCCCTGAACCAGCCCTTGGAATAACATATAACAGAATCAACACTGATTTCTCAAGCTGGATGGAGAATAAGTTCCACTAATACTGGAGAGAATTGCCGGGACTGGCAAATTCCAAAGAGTTCATTACAGAACCCTGAACGAAGAGGGCCGGGAAACTCATTGAGCTCGCCAGGCAGGAGATCCGTACAATGGTTGATGTATACACCGAACACTGCAGGCTGAAAGTACCATTGCACAGAATGGGTCTAAGTGAGGACACCGAATATAGACTCTTTATGGAGGATGACGAGACGGCTAGACATGTGCTCTGTAATTTTCGGTAAACCACAGATTGACAGACTGCATCTGAAAGATGCTTCTGCAAAGCAATTTGGAGCCTCTTTAAGGGCTGAATATTCTGTAGCAACATAGTGAGCCAAAATAGACCCAATAGTGGTCACATTGAACAGTGCCTGACCGGCACAATCACAAATGAATCAATCAATCAACCATGTGTACTTAATTTCAAAAAAAACTCATACATGCATTTTTTCTTATGCCACAAAATTTAGATTTCCATTAGTGTATACTATTATAAGGCACCACCAGCTTAGTATGCCTGACAGCTTAAAATTAAGTGTGATATCCTTCAAAATGCCACAGATATCAACATTTACAAAAGTTCAAATTATCATTCGATTTATAGAAGAGGGCTGGTCTATAAGAAGAGCGGCTACCCATTTTGGAGTTGATGAAATGACGATAATGCGATGGAAAAAGTGCTGGATTAAAAATAATTCTACAGATAGGAGAGATGGATAAGGACGACCAAAAGTAAGTTCTGAAGTGCAAGATGAGAGACTTATTGACCATCTCAGACAAAATGCTTTTTCAACGTCTGTTGAAGCAGCTAATGTAACATTATTTCCGGGTTCTTTAGCAACAGTAAATAGAAGAGTAACGAAATCAGAAGTTTCTTGTTCAGTTGCTGCATAGAACTAACAGAAGAACAAAAACAGACCAGAGTAATTTTTGCACTGAACAACGTTCCTCGTGATAATGACTTCTGAAAGAGGGTGGTTTTCACTGACGAAAAAATTTTTCAATCTTCTTCAAGCAGCAGGAGAATTTTAGTTTATCGTCCACCAAATTCTAGATTTGAACCCAAATATACAAAGCAAATTGAAAAAGCTGGATATTTTTCTGTAAACATGTGGGGCTGGTTTAGTTCTAGAGGTTTGGGTTTTTTTTTGGAGAATCGAAGGAAGATTCAATGTTCACTATTGATATATTAAAATACTTTACATGAAAATATTGACTTCGTTTATCAGCAGGACAACTGTTCAGTACACACGGCTAATGTTGTTCGCCATTGGTTTCAGAATAATAATAGTATAGAAACACTTCCTTGGTCAGCCAACAGCCTTGACCTTAACACAATGGAAAATATATGGGGTCGCATCGTTAAAATAATATACCAAAGGAATTGGAGACCACGAAATGCTGAAGAGTTAAGCGATGCTATTTATCGCGCATTGGATCAGCTCTCAGAAGACCATCAGTATTTTCAAAATTTAACCTTTTTAATGCCCAGACGTTTGCAGCTTGTAATAGAGAAAAATGGTGATCCTATTAAATACTAAATTATTTATTTTAGTTTCCTATTCGTCGAATTGTTTTCAATCCAGCGCTGTTTCCATCGTATTATTGTTATTTTATCAACTCCAAAACCCTTCGTCCGTTACTCGAGTGATAATTTGATATTGTTCAGTAAAGACTTTACTAAAACATTATTTTTGCTGATTTTTTAGTATTATGAAAAAATTTAATATGAAAATAAGGTTGCCTTTAATTTAAGTAAAAAAAATATTTTCAGTTTTAGAGACCTTTTTTAAACAATATGACAAATTGTCGTACTTTTGAAGTATATTTTATCTGGTAGTCCGTATATATATTATACACTTTTAGAAAGGTCAATTTTGTGACTGCATGTATGCTTTTTTTTTAAATCAAGTGTACCTACGTATTACCAATCTATTGATGTTTTGACTCACCTAGGCTGCATTAAAAACATTGGGCAGACATAGAACAGCGTAAGTTAATGTATAGTCTGAACGTTAATAGCCAAAAGCAGTACATTTTCTAAATTATTTACGCCATATTTCGAACGAGGCTCGATTTTATGGTGGTGCTGACTACAATCGATACATGCGTGGCTGTGGTCACAACGTTATGTCCATCGCGACGTATGCAACGAGTGCAGTCAGCTGTTCTACTTTCGCATGCACCATAAAATCGAGCCTCGTTTGAAACTTGGCACAAACAAGTCAAAAATATAGTGCCTTTTGGCTTTGTTTTACACGCGTTAGGTGTAAGTATACGGATACATAATAGCTAAATATCCCTAATAAATGACCATAACGTGACCTTTATGTAAAAGCTCAACACTGGACCGCACAGATAAAAAGGAAGATAGAATATTGCGATATATTCCACGTCTACGCGTCCGCCTATTTTAGTGTTTAATTACATGTTAGTTTGCGAAAGGGTCAATCTATTTAAAGAGAATGAGCCTTGGTCTCTCGACCGTTCTAGATTTCAAAAATATTTTAGCCAGCTTAAGTGCAATACTTGTGGACTCAAAAATGGCATGCAATTTTTATTTATAATTGGCTCTTTACACAATGACCTAAGGAGTGTGGTGGGTTGTACGCTAAAAACTCTTTAACTTTTTTATCTCTTGTTGTTTTGATATAAATTTAAAGAAAAATCTAGAAAGCTCAGGCGATATAACAAAAAATAGTATACAGTTAGCGGAGGTAAGTATATTTATTTTCTAAATAATGAAATTTGACATACAGGAGCGTTAATTGGGTGGCAGGGGGGCCCCTTTTTTTGTAGGGTGCAACCAATGGATAGATGTGCAGATTATGCGACGTAGCCTTCTTATTACTTATAGTAAAGCAATAAAACTAGGCACGTTTAGATCTTGTAACGCAATTTAGAAACGTATTAAGTTTTGTATAATGTGACGTGGGTAACCAACTTTTTCATAAATGAAGTGTTTATTGATTTTCTTGGAACTTTTTCGATCTTGGTTAGCTCCTACGCATGTAACGAAACTTCAAATCCCCCTCAAAAATTACGTAATGGTTGATCAAGCAAAAATACAAATACAGTATTTAAAAAAAATTATTTTTTAATGAACTTTTCTAAAAATAAAAAATTTATCAAGAATACTCAAAACTTTTATAAAATAAGTCAAACAGACAGTTTCTTAAGACCAGTTTAACTCAAGAGTTAAATTACTGTAGATAGAGAATACTAGGGATTCTTTTTATAGAGCTTTACACATTAAATCTTTCTATCCTAACTTTTTAACTTTGTTAGGTTTTAAATCAACGAGGCTTATTATCTGTTATACTTTATGTAATAACCAAGATAGGAATGTAAAAACCGTTTTGCTCTATCCTCAACCGTTTCGATGTTACGGGCTGTCCAAGTTAAAAAATGTAAATTTTCACCTGTCGATATTTTAAAAACAGTTGAACATAGGTATAGGACATTATACATAAAATGTACCTAAATTATTTTGTAGACTCCAAAAATTCAAACATATACAGGGTGTTCAATTTAAAATAAGTTTTTATTGTATAGTTTCCAAAATATTCTAATAGGTTACTCAACTTGGGACACCCGGTATAATTATACCATCTGCAATCGAAATTCAGGAAGTTCATTTTGCACTGAAGTACAAAAAACTCTTGTTTTTCGTTACATTTACAGTGCCACGGTCATCTTTCGTTTGTTTATTAATTTAGTGTGCAGGTCTAAGCTTTTTTGTTTCTTTTTTAATGTATGCTTTACCAAAAAATTTGTTTTATTTAAGTTTATTTGAGTTATTTTGGCATGAATACAGTGTTCTTTTTTCATTCATATTTTTTTGATATTATGTATGCACCCCCTAAGATAAATGTGAAATTACGCCCCTGTTGTGACTGTTGACACAGTTCAAAAAATAAAAAAGTAATTATCATAAAATTTGAACTTTTACTCATGGGTTATTTAGAAGTTCAAGTATTGTATCTAGAAACAAAAATTCCATCATACTTTCTAAAACTACGTATCTCGTATGGGGGACGCGACTAAAAGATTTTCTTAAAAGTTGACTCTGAAATAAAGAATGAGAATCCCAAAAAAACCCTGATATTAATAAAAAATTAAAAAAATATTATTGGTACAAATAAAAATTACTTTTTTGTACGACTGCCTCCAAAATTGATATTTTGCACTCGCCACTTTTTACATCACTGGCAATACCCCGAAAATTTTAAATTAAAGGTAATATTATTATTTGACAAAAAATATATAAATTTTTGTCTTATTTGCAGTTTGCGAAAAAAATCAATGAACAACACGTTAGCAGTGGCGTAGCGTGGGGGCCAGGGGGATTCCTAGCCTCCCCCTCCCCTCGCCCTCTAGGTCTTGGCGCCCTTTGGATGCCCTCAGCTGTGTATTAAAACAATAAACATTACAATAATATAAAAAAAATTATAGAAATATTTTTATTTTAATTAAGCAGTTTATATTTTAAAAGCGTCCACAAAAAAAGATTAATTGTAAGCAGTGTATAATCAACGTCAGTTACGCGCATCTCAAAAACATGTAACAATTACGGATTAATGAGTAAACGATAATAGGGAATCTTTATCTTTTTCCGTGAAAAAAAAAGATGTTTTTCTTATTTTCTCAATAATTAAAACAGTGGCAGAAAAATGTTTATTCTCCTGTAATTTATTTCAAAAGAAATTGAATATTAATTGTGGAAAGTCAGAAAAGGAAAAAAAAATCAGGAAATATTTCATTTGGAAAAACGAAAAAGCTTGCGGGAAAGCGTTGGGACTAAACAGTCCAAAAACTTAATTGATATTTTGCTCGTAGTGTGGAAAAAAACGTAAGTGTCAATATCATATTTCTTCCTATATATATTTCTTCCTATATTTAAATCTGGTTAAGATACCTTCTATTATTAGTACTCCCCAGTTTTTATGCTAAAACAAGCCTGGATCCCGACTTTAAAATAAATATATTCTATATGACATTGGACATTGTTTCATTAATGTAAACGATTTCGAAAACAACTTATTCTTCATTTTATTTTATAGTTTAAATCTAGAAAATAAAAATATAGATGAATATAATCATTTTATTTGTTGATATCCGAATTAAAAGACGAAATCGGGAAACCCGAAAAAATTTTGTCATTTACAATAAAAAACAGTTTTAACAACAGCTTAACCTGAATGCGTTTGATATAATTAGTATTAAGCGGGCCATACTATTGGTTTCTATTTGATACTGGACTACACGAAGGCAATAAAACTCGCAGATATAATTTTTAGTGTAAAGTTAACATGAAACGTAAAAAAAATATTGTTTTACATGGATTTTCCCGAAGGATATATTGCATAATACAGGAGGCAAATGCTTTGCTACTTCTATGTGTTTGTTTATTATATCTTTAATTTACCTTTTACTTTGGTTTATTGTAATTTTCTCTTAATACGTTATTTCTTTTTTATTCAAAAATTGTGGTTGATTAATAGAATAAATCGAAGATTTACATCAAAACTTTCCTCGCTCAAGAAAATACATAAAAAACCACTAATAATATACATAGTACGACCATAGATCTAAGAGACTCAATAAAAATGCTGATCCCTTACACTAATAATCACCTATTGTTCGGGGTGTGAAAGTAAATTAAAAGAAGCTGTAAACATGCTACCATTTCTGGGAATTACAGTTGCGGATTTAAAAATGTGTAATTATTTCTTAATAAGTACAGGTTTTTGGCCGAATTAAAATTTGTCAACTTTATAACTAATTACGAAACGTTATAACATTATGGTTTGATTACGTTACCAATTAATTTTCTTAAAATAATTAGGACAGGCTTAAGATACCAAGCTGATTTGTAGTTTTGGAAATCAGTTGGTGTTTGGTTACAAAAGAAGTTATTTGTTGTTAATTGTCATTGCATGAAAAATGTTTCGTCCGTGGGAGGAACAACCGAGTACGTCACGTGGAGATACGGGAATAATGGCATTACAAGAGAAATAAGTGATAAAAAAATCAATTTAATGCGATATTTTGTCACCTGATACAAAAAAGTGATATTTTACGTTTATACCACCCTTCTTGAACGTAGGTTATCAAAATTTGGAGCAGTGAAGGAAGCGTCAGCTTTAACACGAAGATCGGTAAAAACAGTGTGGCGTGTAGTAAATAAACCGATAGCTAGGAGAAGAAAAAGGAAGGATTCTAATACTTCTAAGAAATTGGACATGGGTGATGTGGATATCATTCATAATAATGATTCCTACTTTACAAATATTAAAAAAAGATGATACAGGAATACAGTGTTGCCGTGAGACACTGAGAAAATGTATTTTAAAAAACGGTTTTAAAATAAAAACAATTAATAGACGACAAGTGATTATGGAATCGGCCCGTTTAAAAAAATTGAGGATGGAATATTTAATTGCAATACACGAGTATAGAGAAAGTAATAGGTATAGGTAGGGTTCATCTCGATGGAACTTGGTTTGACACCCATGAAGTTCCAGATAAAGGTTGGGTAGATTCATCTGGTCACTGCACAACTAAAGCTCCATCAAATAAAGGAAAGCGTATCACATTAATTCATGTTTGAACAAAAAATCGGTTTATATCAAATGCGTTGGCTTTATCAGTCAAAAATATAAAGGATTGCCTTACTGAGTACAATGACGAAACCACAGCGGAATTAGTTGAAGACTAGTTCAAGAATAAACTGCCACCCACTTTACCTCCAAATAGTGTAATTGTGATGGATAATGCGAGCTACCACAGTAGAAGGCTAAATAAAGTTCCGTGTTCAAATGACACAAAACTTACCATTCAGGACTACATGTTAGAAAATAATATGTATTTTGAGAATAGCTATACCAAAAAATAATTGCTTGAAATAATTAAAGCATATTCAGTACAAAAACAATACTAGCGAAAGAAATGGGCCATCCATTGTTGAGACTTCCTTTTTACCATCGCATGTTTAATCCAATTGAACACATATGGTATGAGCTAAAAGCAGCGGTTAAAAGAAATAATGTTTCGCCAACTTTAAATTCTTCTGTGGTAGCTTTAATTAGGACGGCCGAACAGAATATTTTAAGTAAAAGCTGGGAAAATTGCGTAGCTCATGTCCACAAAATAGAAAAGTCATATGTAAATATAGATCTGCTACCCAGAGAAAAAAATATCATAGACTTTAATGACGACAATGAAACTGAACTGAAGTAAAATTTGTTATTTTTTTACTATCCCGCATTTTTTGTACTATATATGTATGTACCTGTTAAACTCAATTTTATAAATTTAACTTATGTTTGTGTTTCTTATTCTATGAGCAAATATATTTTGTAGGTGTAGGATGTGGCCATTAGATTAAAATAATTTTTCATTTAAAAAGAAATTGTTAGACTGAACCATTAATAAAACATATTATCTTTTTCACCTTTAAGGTGATCCGTGGTAGAAATTCCCTGATTTATTACAACACTAAGTGTGTCTCTGCTTCCATTCAAACACCCGCTGATGATCCAATAAATGCGTATCGGCCATGAATAATAATGAGTCTTCTAGATCGATGGTCAGACAATACATGGGTCCTTAAATCCATTATGGAAGTATTTATTATAAATTCAGGTTAGGGAACGGTGCTTCTAGCAGCTTTAGGGAAGAGGTTTTGAAAAAAACCTAAAAACGATTCTTTAGTGATTTTTTACAGACTTGCTGTCCATGATAAAAAATATTTTTGGGACCCCCCAACTTTTTTTTTTAATAAGAAGGTACCACTTGTGGCATCTTTTTGGAAAGCTTGTTATAAAAGAAATTTAACGCACTAGTTTTGTTTGACATATGTCAACCAATGTGTCAAAAATTAAAAAAAAATATTTTTTTGTCAATTGTTTTAGCTTTAAAATAAACTACACATTTCTCTATTTACTAAGCGAAATAAATAAACCACCACACAAAGATATTATTGGCGCCCTATTTAGGGGCGCAGGATAATTACCTTTTTTTAAATTTACTAGATATTAGATTAAAGGAAAATAGATTCAAAGCACACATCGATTTTCTTTTTCACTCAACCATCCTTAACGACAAAAAAATAGATTTTTAAAAATTTTTAACACATGGGTTGACAGATTTCAAACAAAGTTATTTAATCAAATTTCTTTTTTAACAAGCTTCCCAAAAAGGTGCTACATGTGATACCTCCTCATGAAAAAAATGTTGGTAGGTCCTGGGCCTTCAGTGAGGGCCCCCAAGTGGGCTGCCAATAATTTCCTTATGTGGTAATTTCTTTATTTCGCTTATTAAATAGAGAAATATGTAGTTTATTTTGAAGCTAAGACAATTGACAAAAAAATAATTTTTTTAAAATGTTTGGCACATTGGTTGACATATGTCAGGAAAAAACTAGTGCATTAAATTTATTTTTTTACAAGCTTTCCAAAAAGGTGCCACAAGGGTACCTTCTTATTTAAAAAAAATAGTTGGTGGGCCCTGGGCCTCCAGTTGGGTGCCACATATTTTTTTATCATGGGCGGAAAGTCCGTAAAAAATCATTAGAGATTAGCTTTTAGTTTTTCTTTAAAACCTCTTCCCTAAAGCCGCTAGGAGCACCGTTCCATTTAAAAAATCCACCCTGTATATGTTTATTCAACTTTTCCGGGATGTGCCCAGACTTTCTCAAAGTGTATCCAGACTCTTCCAGGGTGTATCAACATTTTACACGATATAATTACACTTTTCCAGCTGTATCTAGGATTTTTAGAGCGCATCCAGACTTTTCAAGGAGATATCCAGACTTCTTGGGATGTATCCAGACTTTTTCCGGATGTATCCAGACCATAAAGGTATAACTTAAATAGAGACATTATGTTTACCACAGTTGCGCGATCAGACACAAGGTAAACAATTTGGCGACAATGCCAGATTGCGCTGAAAGTTGCATCTCTACACGTAATGTTTTTACAAACATATTATTTTTATAACTTTTTATCATTTACCTGCAATTATGCAAATTCTCCGGTTTGTTTTTTAAAACATGGAGAAATACCTTATTTTTATTTAAATATATAAAGAAATTTTTCCTAGAATCTTAACAATTTTTAATGTGCAGGTACATGTTATGGTACTTGAAATATACCTCATTTTTTCGATCGAAATATCAGATAAAACCTTATATTTTGACCGAAAGAATAATATTTTTATTTCCCAAAATATATCGGGAATAAAACCTACAGCAACGTGACAACCTCGCATTTGTGGCGGGTCAGCCATGTAACAGTTTGTACGCTGCACCATTTATAATTTCTCGTCGGCGTTGTAGCTTTAGCATAATCCAGGTTTTGGTATATTTTACCGATTATTGGACAGTTTTTAATATTTTTTCAATAGATTTTTAAGTGTTTTTGGGAAAAGTGATATGACAAAGTGCCTAGTGTGACGAAAACTGGAGATTACAGCTGAAAACCAAACACTTCACAGGTTAGTTATCATATGTTTTTCCGACGCCATCTTGTCATAGGCGTGCAACTAGCGTTACAATAAATACAAAATGTACCAACTTAATAAATATAGGAAAGAAATAAGTTTTTTTTATAATTAATTACACTATATTTGGTATAATGAACCGACCCCAGCTGCGACATTTTTAAATATCCTATATCAGTGGAAAAAAAATGTATGATATTTATTTATAACTACATTCACATTTTTGATATTATCTGTAGTCAACTAAAACTAAATTTTTGAAACATTATATCAGACACAGGATAAAGAATGTATGTTTTAAAACATTTTATTTATAATATTTACATAGGTAGATGATTAATAAGATTTTTTTTGTATTTATTAAAAATGTAAAGATACTTTTAAACGTATTAAATAAAAATTATTGTAGAGGGTATAAATTCGATTTATTTTTAAATAATGAAAAAGCATCATACAATCAGTAAATCTTCCTTTTTCAAAATATCACTATTTTTAATCGAATTTGCTTATTTTTTTCACATTGGTTTTTTGATAGTTTGCCCAAACAGTCAGGAAAGTGATACTGTTCTGCACTCGATGGACGTTAAGGGCGAAAAAGGCACTTTTGACACGTTTTTAGTACAAAAATTTCCTACTTGTATAAAAAGCTTCTTCCTAAGGTTATATATATTTGGTATTTTTGAAATTAAAACCAAAACATAATTCTCCATTTTTAATTTAATCTAGTTTATAAATGCATCTAAAAACTCCAATTAGACTTAAATTTCACGCCGCGGTAAAAAAATACTTTTACCCATGCTAATTTTTTAAGTTTTGCAGGTCACTTAATATTAAATAGGTAAAAACTTAACAAATGCGTGTGAAAAAGTCTACTTTTACATATCAATTTTAATGTAAAAACACTTTACTGATGCAATTTTTTTTATGGACCAAATTTTTAAATTTTGAGTTTGAAATGTGTTTTCTAAAAACTATTTTTTGATCAAGAAAGTCATCATAAACACTCGTAGGAAAAAAATTATCCCGTGCGTAAAAGTATCACTTTCCGCACTAGTTAGGCAACTAACTATCTGGAGAATATTTAAAAAATTAATATTTTCCATGTTATTTCTTTACATAAATATTTTTGAGAATGACAAATATAATACCTCTCCATACCGCGGTATCAATAATTATTAAGTATAAAAAAATTAAAGATTTTGTTTCCAAAAATATTTGACAAGTCTGAAAATAAAGACTAAACTTTTTTACATTTATAAATAACGAGCCGCTTTTGGCCGCTGGTAAACGTGGAACAGTGGAAGATTAAATGGTTTTCCCTAAGTCTGATCGAGTGATTTATAAATGACTTGATGGGTCTATTTTAGTTGAATCCTGTATATGTTTATTCAACTTTTCCGGAATGTGCCCAGACTTTTTCAAAGTGTATCCAGACTTTTCCAGGGTGTATCAAGATTTTACACGATATAATTACACTCTTCCGGCTGTATCTAGATTTTTTAGAGTGTATTCAGACTTTTCAAGGGGATATCCAGACTTTTTCTGGGATTATCCAGACTTTTTAGAGATGTATCCAGACTTTTCAAGGGTGTATCTGGCGCCAATTAACTAAGATTTTTGTCCATCAATCAGGAAAGAACGGCTGAACCGGTTTGGATGAAATTTGGTAAGAAAATACGGTGTAATCTGAATCTTAACATAGGCTACGTTTTACTTGAAATTTCGCTCACTGACTTGAATTAAATGACACACAAATTTGAATTTTTCAAAAACACATTTTTTATGTGCTATATAAATGTTGTTTAGCGCCATAAACTAAGATTATTACAGGCATTCCAACGAGGTATCATAAGGTAAGAAAAAAAACTTTTTTTGGGGTAGCTTTAAACTTCGTTATAACTGGTGCAGGGATTTTGAGCTACAGTGACTACAAATTGAGTAACGGACCGACCGACAGACAAACAGATAGGGCGAATCACATAATTCGTGGAGATTCATCAAAATCTCGAAGTGCGATTTTTAGATATAATCATCCGTTAGCGAGGGAACAAGTCCAATTTACTCTCCGTGCCGTACGATCGAGGTGGGGTGGAAGCACGATGCAGTGTTATCTTTTTGAAATTTATTTTGTTTTTGTTATTTTGTTTTATTTCTACCCTGCTCGAGAAACAGATTGGTAAGTTTTTAAGTGAAATAATACATTTTTAAACTAAAAAGTGGATGTCTACGAAGTTGACGAAAAAGTGCAGATGGTCAAATGGTACTGTCAAGGCAGACCATTGAGACTTATTCAAGAACTTTTTTTGAGAATTTTGTAAATCGCCCAGAACCTAATTTATCAACGATTCATAGTTTTGTGCAGAATTTTGAAAAGTTTGGTTGTGTAACGCCAAGAAACCATAAAAAACCCACTGTTTTGAATAACGAACAGGAAGTACGAGAGGTGATGATTTGCGCTGCAGTAAAGGAAACTCGAAAGTTAACTAGTCACCAAATTGCCGAAGCAGTTGATACGTTTTCAGCCACTGTCTTACGTGTTCTCAGAAAAAAATGGTTATCATTCTTATAAAGCATCCAAAACGCATCAAATTTTTCCGGAGGACAACTATCGGCATATGGAATTTTGCGAAACAATGATGGAAAGGGCTAATCGTGATGAAAACTTTCTGAGATCTATTCTTTTCACAGATGAAAGCACTTTTCCATTACTGAATCGTTATAACCCAACACACGTTCAATATTGGTCGAGAGAAAATTTGCATTTTTATTTTGACGTCAGAACACAGTATCCCCAAAAACTAAATGTTTGGGGGGGGTATTCTAGAGGAACACGTAATTGGGTCATTTTTTATTGACGGCAATTTGAATGGTCCTAGATACTTGGATCTACTGCAGCAGCATATTATTCCAACTGCTAGGCAGTTGTTAGTTGGTTGTTCCGCTCACAATGTTGACCTTGTTAGAGAATATCTTGATAATGTATTTCCTAATCGGGTTACTACTTTATGGCCAGCTCGATCACCCGATCTTGCTCCTAATGACTTCTATCTGTAGAGTTATATCAAAAATAAAGTTTACGGGCATGAAAGGGCTAATAATTTGGAAGACCTTCGGATTAAAATTGAAGAAGCTTTTTAAAATATCACCCCTAGCATACTTGGAAACGTTAGAAGAGGTTTTTATAATAGGCTCGGATATTGTCTAGCCAAGCAAGGAAGACTTTTCGAACATTTGCTCTAACTTTTTTTTGACTGGAAGAATCTTTTTGGGTTTTAGAATGTATTATTTTATTTTGAGAACTTGCTTTTATTTTGTTTCTCCTTATTATTTTTATTGTAATAGGTTGTTAGTAATAAATCTCAGCAGTTGAAAATAAAACGCTCTAATTTATCAGTGACATAAAACAAGAAAATTACGTTATCAAAATTTGCGTATTTATTGACATTGCACCGTGGTTAGAGGCGTACTAAATGCAAATCGCGAACGATGATCGTAAGCCTGAGTGTTGGTTGCTCCACTGATAGGTGTGCGGTGTCCCTGCGTGTACGTACACTGTGAAATTGGACTTCTTCCGGCCTATGTTCGCAGTAGCCTGAAGCGCTCTGTATACAAAAAACAACATTGTTCGTCAGTTATTTTATATTTTGAAATAGGCTGATCGGCGCGTACCCACACACAAGGCAGCTAATTATTTTATTAATTTTAACAAAACAAACTTTGTATTGTAACGAAGTTACTAATTTTATTTATTTATTTTAGCTTTTCTTTTCTTTCTAGGTACTTCATGTCTCATAATTTCTGTAATTTCTATGACGTTTTATTATTTTCTATTCTTGGACTCTAGACATCGCTTTGACTCGCCACGTTTCCCTTTCCTGCTATGCTGCACGGTCAGCGAGCTACACCCCACCGCTTTGCGCGCACAGCCTGCTCGACGGGAGTATGGTAGGTGGGGATACGCAAGGCTATTTAAAGCGATGTCGAGCGAGTTTCATGGCATTCATTCTGCCGACCGTCCGCTACCAACAACTCCTCCGACCGACCGCACCGAAAACCTGCCAGAACCCGATAGGTAAGCACCTGACCAGTATAGCGGGGTTTTCTATACATACCGTAAAATGTAGTTTTCCGTATGGTAAGTAGAGGTGAGATGGGTTACCGCTGGCTCGGAATACGGGTAACACATCTCTCTCTCTAGCACCAGGCGAAGCTATTAATGGGTTTGTCTTGCGCTGTCTGACCGGTTAGTGAGTGAGAGGGAGACAGTGCTATCGCTGGATCGGAATACCTTTAGGACTGTCTTTTCCTCTCGGCATCTCTCTCTAACACACGGTTTGACAGCGTATGGAGTAATTCATTGAGAAGCAGCGCCACCGGATCGTTTTATTTAAGCATGTGACGACAAAGGCACTGTAATTGGAGGTTAGGTGTATTATCGCTGGTTCGGAATACGGGTAATACATCTCTCTCTCTAACACATGGCTAAACTACCTAAGTAGGTCGATCCTGTGTTGTTTGACCGGTTAGTGAGTGAGAGGGAGACAGTGCTATCGCTGGATCGGAATACCTTTAGGACTGTCTTTTCCTCTTTTCATCTCTCTCTAACACACGGTGGAACAGCATATGGAGTGACTTATGGAGTAGTGGTGCTATAAAGGTATCTTTGTCTGACACACTAATTTTTTATTTCTCTAAACCTGCTATGAATTCTATATATGTAAATTCCGCTATGTTGGGGGTGCCGTATTAAGGAGTTTTCTACCGTTAACATTAAATATCAAATACCGGGGTTTACCGTAAACGTTATGAGACATGCAAGTTACCGATTATTTCTAATATTTTCCGTCCTTTTCTATTGTATACCGTTGAATGCTAAAAACAGACCTGTTGATAATAAATTATAAGTTATAATAAATCCGCCATGTTGGAAAATTGGTTGTTTTACTCGTGTTACTTAGGTTAAGAATCGAGACAGCTAGACCCCTGGTTTAACCGTCTCCACTGTTTAAAAGCTACCCGACGCTGTGGGCCCTCTACCACATAAATCCAGAGGGTGGCGCCCGAGATGCCTGTTGGATTATCTCTCAGAGGAGTAGTTAATCCAACAGAAACCGATGCCTACCGCTTTAAAACGTAAACAACGTTACAAATTTGGCGCCCGAGCAGGGACCGGCCAGTAAACAACCGTTTTCCGCCCGTTTTGAGTGCGCATGCGCAAAACCGAAAATCCGAGTTGTACCTCTATTTATAGTAATTTTGGTATGCAGGTTCCGAATTTTAATGTCTTAGTGGCCCACAACCAAACCGAAGCAAGATAGTACCGATTTTTGTCAAGTATATGGTTTTTTTATTCCGGGGACCGTCCGTTTTACCAAAATTGCAAAATTTACCCCGTGGGCCGTATTTAACCGAAATAACGTCAAGTTGCACTGCGCATGCGCATCACTAAAAACTAAGTTATACCTGTTTTTCCACTAAGTCGAGGTTGCTGAAGTCAATTCTGCAGTCGGAAAAATTGCAGCTAATAGGGTTACCGAGTTGTGAAGAAAAAAATTTCCAAGTTTTACTAAAATGGAGAGGGAAATCATGCGCACCGTCTTACCAGGCCGTGATTTTATCCCCTCTGCATTGAGAGTAAATAAACTTTTTTTTAACCAGAATGAAAAGGGGAATTCGAAGCCCGACCGTCAGACAGTAAACATCAAAGCGTCATAATTCTATATAGTTTCTAGACTGAACCAGTTTAACACCGCCGTATTTTCCCCACCATTTACCAGTCCAGTAGTGGGAGAATTTTAGCAGTGGTAGGAGTAAAATCCGGCTATAAATTCAAAGAAGAAGCCTTTCGAAAGGGACATTAGTTTCCGACCTGAAGCAGTGAACATCTACGAATAATCGACCGCACTTTAGAAAACCGAACTTAACTTTTCTGATTCCAAATCCGTTACCGTACCAGAAACCAGTTTACCAGATATCAGTTACGACCGTTTGGAATTGGGATGACTAAGCAAGGAAAAACTACAGTGAGTCCAACGAAGACTACCGCCGCGACGATGACTACGACTACAGCTAGTGCTCCAACCATCGATAATTTAACAACCAGTCCTACTATTGTAACGACGACAAACGCTACCACGTCTCTTGCAGGCGACCCGTATGCCAGCGATGTTCGCGTAAGCTGGGTTTACCTGCTGAAAAAAGACGATTTAATTGCCGAATTAAACAAATTTAAATTAAACACAACCGGCACCGTAGAAACATTAAGAAAACGTCTAGTGACTTTCATCCGAGATGGTAGAACCACCCCGACGTCGACAACGCAAGCCTTTAATTTTTCTACAACCAGTGTGCAAGCCAGTATGACGCAACCCGCGCCAATTCAACCGGAGAATGTTACGACACCGGTTCCCGTAACCAATCCAATACCAGCAATTTATGTAACCTCGACGCCATCCGCAAACACAACCGCTCACCGAATGCCACCGGCTACCGCATACTCAACAATAGGCATTTCACAGCCAACCACAACCTACCGTCCGACCCCGTTGTATATGGGAAACATACCCACCGTCACAATGCAAGGTCCGTTACCGTCTCCGTCTACACATAGTTACGCATCGACGTCAGCTCCGCAGGCAGCAAATCAACTCAAAATTCATAAATGGAACATACATTTTAGCGGCAGAAATGATCCGGTCACTTTCATAGAAAGATTACAAGAAATTTGCACGTCGCAAGATATCGTGGTTGAAACATTATTACCGCACATGCCGGAATTATTGCAAGATGACGCTGCTCTATGGTTTCGCAACAATCGATGTCATTGGCGTAACTGGGACGACTTTATTGCCGACTTCCGTACCTTCTTTTTCCCACTAAATTATGCTGAGGATTTAGAAGCTGAAATAAGCCGTCGTTTACAACGAACAAATGAGCCGACACACCGTTATATAACCGAGTTGCAAACCCTTATAAGGAGGCATGGCAACATAAGTGCCGATCGAGAACTACAATGGTTATACCGAAATCTTTTACCAGAATATCGGCAACAAATTAGAAAAACGGATGTCACCGATGTAATTAGTCTTTCTAGGCTCATAAGAGAAACCGAACTTTTGTTAACCGAGTTAAGACGTACCCGTCCCACACCTTCAAGTAGTCAAAATTTCTACAACCGGCCGTCTGGTGTTGCTACTACAAGTACCAGGCAAACACCACAAAATTCTAGACCGAACGGTGGACCGACCACATTCGAACGGAGTAATACAAATCCGAGTACCGCCCGAGAATGGTCTAGGGAAAATATATGTTGGAGATGTGGAGAAAGGGGCCATTTTCGCCACGAATGCAGAAATCCGTTCCGTTTGTTCTGCTCAAGATGTGGCAAAGATGGAACATTGACAAGAAACTGCAGATGTTCGGAAAACTGAACCGGCGCTGTACCGCAACGAGGTCAGTCCAGCACCGTCGCCGAAGAACCTCCACACCGTATACAACCCCATTCAGATTAGCCGATATTAGACCACATGTCTGTTTATTTATTGACGAAGCTCCGTTTTTAGCTTTAATAGACACCGGATCCGCACATTCCTTCATAGGCGATTTCGCTGCAGAAATGTGCCAATACTACAACTTACCGAGGACTCAATCCACCGTTACGATGGCAAAAGCGGCTAACGGAAGTTTGACTCAGATTTCCGAAGCATACCAGATACCGTTGAAATTAGGACATACCGTCTTCACTGAAACCCTTAGCCACTTTCCGTCTTTGACCGCCGATATTGTTATTGGGATGGATATTTTATCCCGTCATGATTTTCACATCAACTTTCGAACGGGAGACATTTTTCTGAATAACCAGCTAATACCACCGCCTACTCCGATAACCAGTCCCGTAGGTCAGGTGGATACTAGAACGAATTTAATAGAATTAACACCATACGAAGATTTACGGCTACAAGATTTCCTAGAAAAGGAATTAGCTAAGTTCGACGCAATTAAGGGCACGACGCCCCTAGTTGAACATACTATCCGACTTTTAAACCCAGAACCGATCAAACAAAGATATCGCCCGCAAAATCCTAAAATGCAAGAAATTATTAACACCGAAGTAAAAAAGATGCTAGAAGACGGAATAATCGAACCGTCTAACAGTCCATGGAGTTCCCCCGTAGTGATAGTCCGCAAGAAGGATGGGAAATACCGTTTTTGCATAGATTTTGTTAAGGTTAACCTCCAAAGTCGCAAAGACGCTTACCCTTTACCCTTCATTAATGCCATTTTGGATAAACTCCGTAGGGCCCGATATATCTCAAGTATAGACCTAAAGTCCGGTTATTGGCAGATACCGCTGTCAGAAAACAGTAAACCGATTACTGCTTTCACCGTTCCCGGCATGGGTTTGTATCAATTTCGAGTCATGCCCTTTGGACTTCACTCCGCCCCAGCTACATTTCAGAGACTGATGGACCGAATTATTGGACCCGAGTTAGATCAATTTGCTTTTGCGTATCTCGACGATATAATTATCTTGGGAGAAACCTTTGAGGAACATTTGGCCAATCTTAAAGAAGTATTCCGACGTCTCCGAGAAGCTAATTTAAAAATCAATCCGGACAAGTGTGAATTTGGCCGTAGATCGCTAAGATATTTAGGACATCTTGTCACCAGCGAGGGCATTTGCACCGACCCTCAGAAAACCGCCGCCATTCGCGATATGCCACCCCCTCATAACTTGAGAAGTTTGAGACGATTTTTGGGAGTCGCTTCCTGGTACAGACGATTCGTACCACATTTTTCACAGATAGCCAGTCCGTTGAACCGTTTATTAAAGAAGGGAGTGCGCTGGTCTTGGACAGAAGTCGAACAAGATGCACTTGAAAAACTAAAAGTTTGTCTTACCGAATCACCTGTGCTCGCCTGCCCTGACTTCAACAAACCGTTTATTTTACAGACCGACGCATCCGATAGTGGACTAGGAGCCGCTTTAATTCAAAACGGAACCGACGGTGATCACATAATTGCTTACGCCAGCCGTAGTTTAAGTCCGGCAGAGCTCAAATTTTCCGTAACCGAAAAAGAGTGTTTAGCAATAGTGTGGGGCATAGAGAAGATGAGACCGTATCTCGAGGGATTCTCTTTTACCGTTCAAACCGATCACTCCAGTCTTAGATGGTTGCATTCCATTAAGTCCCCGAGTGGTAGATTGGCTCGATGGAGCATATATTTACAGCAGTTTGATTTTAATATAAAGTACCGGAAAGGAGTCCTTAATAAAGTCGCTGATGCGCTTTCAAGAGAACCGGTCGAGACATACACCGAGGAAGACCAAAGCGAACAGGTGTTAACCTTAGAAGGATTTGAACCTTGCACCTGGTACAATAACAAGAAAACCGCCGTTGAAAATGATCCTGCCTCTTACCCCGATTATTGTTTAAAGGAAGGCAAATTATACCGACATTTTTGGGACATGTCCGATCCTACCGAAATCGAAATGTCCGATCCGTGGAAGTTGTGTGTTCCAAAACCAGCACGACAAACCGTATTACGAGAAAACCATGACGCACCGTCAGCGGGAGATCAAGGCATTGCTAAAACCAATGCAAGAATCGCCCGTAAGTACTACTGGCCCGGCATGTTTCGTGAAATTACCCGTTATGTAAGAAGTTGCTCTTCTTGTCAAAGGTACAAAACGTCACAGCAAAAACCGGCCGGACAGATGCGACCATCAAAGAACCGCCAGCCTTGGGAAACAGTGACTACCGATCTAGTCGGCCCGTTACCGACTTCGACGAAAGGAAATAATTATCTGGCTGTATTTCAAGACCGATTTACGAAGTGGGTACAATGTCGTCCCCTTCGTAAAGCCACGTCAAAGGCCGTTACGCAAGCGTTATACGAAGAAGTGGTTACCAGATTTGGCTGTCCTCGTGTTGTCCTCACAGATAACGGCACGCAATATACCGGTCGTCCGTTCCGAGAAATCTTGAGGGAAATGGGTATCCAGCACCGCCTTACCCCAGTTTACACCCCCCAAGATAATCCGACCGAACGAACCAACAAGACAGCCAAGACTGCAATTGCACAGTTCTGCGAAGAAAACCACAAACACTGGGACAAACATCTAGCCGAAATCGTGTTTGCTATCAATACTTCACGTCATGACTCAACGGGATATTCGCCTGCTTTCCTGAACTTCGGTAGAGAATTGGACCCGCCGAACGCCATGTACCAGAACCTCTCCGAAGACGATTCCGAAGAGCCCGTGATATTTGACGAACCCGAAGATACTGACCGCCAAGCCGTAACTACGCAAGCGCAACGACTACAGAAGTTAAACGAAGTATATGAATTTGTCCGTATTAATCTAGGCCGAGCGTTCACTACACAAAGCCATCACTATAACCTCCGTCACCGAGAGTGGAGATGTCATGTGGGAGATAAGGTGATGAGAAAAGAAAATCCGTTGTCATCCGCAGCAAAAGGTTTCGCAGCTAAATTAGCTCCGAAATATTCCGGACCGTATACCGTGGTAAAAGTCGTGTCTCCAGTTGTCTATGATTTAAAAAATCAATCCGGTCGAAAGCTTCGTCATATTCACATAAAAGATTTAAAACCAGCATACTAACCACGCACCGTTTCCATTGGAACTCAGTGTTGCTCTCGTCCAATCCGATACCGACCGTATCAACACTGCGGCTGTCCGTTTGGCCAACCGTTTTTCTAGAAAGTTTACTTACTCCCAAAACCTGAGGAGCCGACCGTTTCACCCTGGTGAGGTACCAGGATAATGCCTGAGGAACCACCAGTCAACGTAGCCACGACGACTGGTGAGGTACCACATATGACGAACGTCATACGTGAGGAACCATCAGGTTTGTTTTCCGGTTTGAAGAATAGTTTGGTTTTAGTTTCGCGTATTTATTTTAGTTTCTTTTATATTAGGGAACCCGGTTAGAAACATTTAATTTTTCTGTATGTAAAATTTAAGTTTGAAAATATTTAAGTGAAATATTTTTTTTTAAAGAAAGGGGGGTGTGTAACGAAGTTACTAATTTTATTTATTTATTTTAGCTTTTCTTTTCTTTCTAGGTACTTCATGTCTCATAATTTCTGTAATTTCTATGACGTTTTATTATTTTCTATTCTTGGACTCTAGACATCGCTTTGACTCGCCACGTTTCCCTTTCCTGCTATGCTGCACGATCAGCGAGCTACACCCCACCGCTTTGCGCGCACAGCCTGCTCGACGGGAGTATGGTAGGTGGGGATACGCAAGGCTATTTAAAGCGATGTCGAGCGAGTTTCATGGCATTCATTCTGCCGACCGTCCGCTACCAACAACTCCTCCGACCGACCGCACCGAAAACCTGCCAGAACCCGATAGGTAAGCACCTGACCAGTATAGCGGGGTTTTCTATACATACCGTAAAATGTAGTTTTCCGTATGGTAAGTAGAGGTGAGATGGGTTACCGCTGGCTCGGAATACGGGTAACACATCTCTCTCTCTAGCACCAGGCGAAGCTATTAATGGGTTTGTCTTGCGCTGTCTGACCGGTTAGTGAGTGAGAGGGAGACAGTGCTATCGCTGGATCGGAATACCTTTAGGACTGTCTTTTCCTCTCGGCATCTCTCTCTAACACACGGTTTGACAGCGTATGGAGTAATTCATTGAGAAGCAGCGCCACCGGATCGTTTTATTTAAGCATGTGACGACAAAGGCACTGTAATTGGAGGTTAGGTGTATTATCGCTGGTTCGGAATACGGGTAATACATCTCTCTCTCTAACACATGGCTAAACTACCTAAGTAGGTCGATCCTGTGTTGTTTGACCGGTTAGTGAGTGAGAGGGAGACAGTGCTATCGCTGGATCGGAATACCTTTAGGACTGTCTTTTCCTCTTTTCATCTCTCTCTAACACACGGTGGAACAGCATATGGAGTGACTTATGGAGTAGTGGTGCTATAAAGGTATCTTTGTCTGACACACTAATTTTTTATTTCTCTAAACCTGCTATGAATTCTATATATGTAAATTCCGCTATGTTGGGGGTGCCGTATTAAGGAGTTTTCTACCGTTAACATTAAATATCAAATACCGGGGTTTACCGTAAACGTTATGAGACATGCAAGTTACCGATAATTTCTAATATTTTCCGTCCTTTTCTATTGTATACCGTTGAATGCTAAATACAGACCTGTTGATAATAAATTATAAGTTATAATAAATCCGCCATGTTGGAAAATTGGTTGTTTTACTCGTGTTACTTAGGTTAAGAATCGAGACAGCTAGACCCCTGGTTTAACCGTCTCCACTGTTTAAAAGCTACCCGACGCTGTGGGCCCTCTACCACATAAATCCAGAGGGTGGCGCCCGAGATGCCTGTTGGATTATCTCTCAGAGGAGTAGTTAATCCAACAGAAACCGATGCCTACCGCTTTAAAACGTAAACAACGTTACAGTATTTATATTTAAATGTAAAAAAAAGAAAAATTGAACACTTTTTTGAATAAATTTAGCAATGATGGACTTTTTCGGGACATGTGCATGAAATATTAAAATTGTACCTACTTACTTAACTTTAGCAACATTTCTGATTAAACTGAGTTTTGTTTCTAAAAGAAATTAATACCGATTTCTTTTATTTTGACTTTTAGGGTCAATTTCTCAATAGCCAGTTAGCGTTAACTCGACCAACATAACCTTGTAAAAATCTTTAAAAAGCGGGTTAAAATTAAGTCCAGGGTAAGCAGGGCTTCAAGGTGAGGGTAAGTTACTTTACCTCATGGTTAACCTAAAAAAATATTTGTTTAATTTTGGGTTATGCAGGTGTACAATTATCCGCCTTTGTTTTCATATTTTGCTTCTTTTTTCTACCCTCCCTCTTATATCTTCTATCCAGGAACCGGGAGTCGACATTGTGTCGTCAATTAATGCTACGCAGTAGGTATTATTTACTTTTTCAAGGGATGTGCGAGGGAATAAAAAACTAATTGATCTCGCAGTTCTCTCAAATGGTAATATTGGCAAGTACATGGGTTTCGAAATGTTAGTTTAATTTTAAATGTAAGTATCTTATTTTTATATATTTATGTTTATTTTTATAAAATGTTATATTTATTTATGCTCACTTCGCTTTTGGGTCGATTCTAAGAAAAAAAATATATATTTCTTGAATTATGTGTTTGGACCATCCAGCCCTATTATACTTCGATTGGGCACATCCTATTAGATATACCAGGTAGTGATACTTCGTAGCACGTCATACGCAACTTTTAGAGATAAGAAAAACATATCGCCCCTGCAGCCTGCCTGATCTCTGCTAGGTACTTCAGTATACTTCTTGCGCTCATGCGACAAGTGAAGACGGTATCGCGCGCGCGAATTGTGAAAATACGCGTTAAAAAAAATTAACAAAAGATAACGTGAAAATAAAATGGATTACCTAAAGAAGAAAATGAAAGAATAAAATGAATTAAATGCCTTCTTGTATTCTATTTTTTATTTTTGTATAATGTAATTTTTTTTAATTTTGAGAAATTTTGGAATTTTCTTTACAGGTTTTTAGGGTGTTCCTCTCTACGATGTATAAGGAAGGTTTTGATTTTTATCATAAATAATAGTGCTGGATGGTCAAGAAACAAAAACACATAATTCAAGAAATATATTATTTTTTTCTTGAAATCGACGAAAAAGTAAAGTGTGTATGCACATATTATTTAAAATAATAATAATATGATAATCAGTAAATTTTCCCAATAATAAATCTGTTATACCCGCCCCCAGGGTCAGTTTGGTAACTTAATAAAACTTAATAAATCTATCGTAATCAAGAAATCAAAACCACCACACGTGACACGTACAAAAAAATATTAATTTATTTTAAAAATACTGTGAAAGCTTCAGAAAATGAGAATATAAAATAATAATACTAACAAAGTGTTTTTTACTGCCGTTTAAGAATATCCGGTAAAATTATGGGAGAAAGAAATAGGCGTTCGTCAGTTCGTCTTTTCTAATTTTTGTCGCGTTGGATATAACGCCTAATAGAACAAAAGCTTCGGATATAAAAAACTAAAAAATAAGACTTGGCTGTCTAAAAATTGAGTTTTGTAAAGCTTTTTGAGAGAACTTACTTTTTATTTTTTTATAAAAGTGATATCAATATAGCACTTGTATAAAAAAATAAAAAGTAAGTAGTCTTTTCTCAAGACGTTTTATCAAATAGTGTAGGGGCATATGTCGATAATTTCTATCCTGTGGGATTTTGAATGAAGGAGTTTTGTGACTATGTGGGATTGATAGCTTTCTAGTCATACAATTAAGTATTACCGGGTGTTTTGTTCGCATCCGTGTAGAAGCAGTTTACATGACGTCATTTTTCAAGATGGCGGCCAAAAATCATAAAAGATACAAATTTCGCAACCGGGGCATGGTTATACTCTATTCTATATAACTCGAGGACGAAGATTACAGATCATCCGACATTAAATGACCTTGAAAATCGCAAAAAACAGGATTTTTGCCATTTTCTCTTCAAAAAATCCTAATAACTCAAGGTTTTCTCAGTCCAACTTCAAATGGACCTCAAACTATTAGGAATATATTCCAAATTTGATCCGTAGAGTTTGATACAGTTTGAAGCTTCATGACCTCGAAAAATTCCCCAGTAAAATTAACACATACTAAATAACATACTAAAGGGCGCAATTCATTAAGCGAAGAGGAACAAATTTGATAAGACAGAAAAGAAGTGCAAGTCCAACCATATCGTTAAAAAAAATTTGGTTCGGCTATGACGCGTTTTGATATGGTGGCTGATATATCAAAATGGCGACCTATAACCATATTTTATTTTATTTAACTTCGTAAAAAAGCAAAAATGACAAGGTGCTATGAGAGAAAAGTTTAGTTGATGCATGACCTTGATTGACTTTGAAAATACAATGTACAAATAAAAAACCAGCTTTTTGTGATGTTTCTTTCAATTTATCGCTACCCACTACTTTAAGCGCGAAAGATGAACTCAACATCTTAGCCATTAAGATGTTTATGTTATACCCCGGTAAGTTTCAGAACTTCTACAGAGATGCGGTGGCACATGAATAACTAGCATAATTTGTTATGCTTTTCCACCGCCATTTTGGAAAATGGCATCTAAATCCACTAGTTCAGTATATGGTAATATATATATCTAACTTCTGCTAAATCTCTTATAGGTTAATTAAATGACTTTGTTGGCTAGAGAAGTGAGTAGAACATAAAATTCACAGTTCCGAAACTTAATAAAAACGACAGGCATATAGATCATGTTTACCCGGGCATAGCATAAACCTCTGGGACTCCATATCAAAAAAAAAATGGTAGGGAGGTTTAAAATAAAGTTTTTGCGTAGTGGTAAATTGGAAAAACATCATAAAAAGCTGGTTTTTCAATTGTACATTTTATTTTCAAGATCAATTAAGGTCATGCATCAACTAAACTTTTTTTTCGTCGTTTTTGCTTTTTTACGAACTTGGATAAAATAAAATGTGGTTATAGGTCGCCATTTTGATATATCAGCCGTCATATTGAAACGCGTAATAGCTGAACCAAATTTTTTGAAAAATTTTGTTAGCCTTGACCTTCTTATGTTTCTTACTAAATTTGGTCCTCTTCGCTTTAATAGTTGATCAATAGCGCTATTTCGCATGTTATTTTTGAGATATGTTCATTTTACGGGGGTATTTTTCAAGGTCATGAAACTTCAAGCTCTAAGGAGTAAATTTAGTATACATGCCTATTACTTTAAGGTAAATTTGAAGTTGGACCGACAAAACCTCGAATTATTAAGATTTTTTGAAGAGAAAATGGCAAAAATCTTGTCTTTTGCTGGTTTCAAGGTCATTTAAGATCGGATAACCCTTAAAGTAAATTTTTTGCGATCCCCGTTTTAGAATTATATAGAATCGAGTATAATCGTGCACCGGTTGAGAAAGTTTTATTTTTTATGATTTTTGTCTGCTATCTTAAAAGATGACGTCATAAAAACCCCTTCTACAAGGACGAGAACAAAACATCAGGTATCACTCGATTGTGTGACCAAAGAGCTACCAATCCCACGTAGTCACAAAACTCCTTCATTCAAAATCCCACGGACTTACACATGCCCCTTCACTAAAAATGACTATCTCTAACTCTCTGGCGGACCGCTTTTTTTGCCGCGTTAAAATTGACAGATCGAAGAATTGAATCAAAACGTTAGGCATTATCTTACTTTGTTATTTTTTTTTCTTTTATTTTTAAAGGTTTATGGAATCTTTTTTGAAAAAATGGACAGCAAGCCGAGTTTATTAACTTTATGTCTTTATTGTTTTGGAAAAAGTGTGACCGAATATATATATACGAAGAGGCTTTATGTTGAACTACTACTAAATATCATTTTCATGAGCCCCCTTGGAAATGCCATGAAATATATCCCGAAAAATAAAAAAAAAACAACCAAATGGAATAGATTCTTACACGTACTTTCACCGACTTTTCTCAAATTGTTCTTTAACTAATTCTCTCTTTATCAATGGGTGCGCAAGACATGCAAACATCTGGTATCTCTTTTCCACTCATTGTTAAAGAGAGAATTAATTAAAAGACAATTTAAAAAAAGTCGGTGCAAGTGGCTGAGAGACTTTTTTAATTGAAGTGCAAACTTTTAAAACTTTCTCGTATTGATTTCTTTTAAAGAATGTTTATAAATACAGCCAATACCATCTCCACGAGGCCAATCAACTTGATTCAATATGGCCGCGGAAGTCGAGGAAAATATAAATCGCACGAATTTTGCTATAGGAGCCATTCATAAGTTATGTAACGTAGAAATAGGGGGGGGGGGTAAGTAAAAACATTATAAAGTGTAACCATTACATCACAATTTGATTCGAAAAATATTTAAAGCACGTATTTTTCAGGTTTTTAAATTTAGGAAGACGGAGTTGCAAAAGAGCGAGAAGAGGGGAAAGGAGGGTTGAAATGGGGCAAAAAATGGTGGTACATAATTTATGGTCATCCTTAAAGGTGTATTTTAGTTGAATGTCTTTGTGGACGCCCGTAGAGGAATATTTTCTTTCTTTCTTTTAAACATTTTCTTCCATTTATCTGATTTTTTTAAATTTGACTGAAATCTAGGAGTCATTTTACTAAAAAAAATAACAGTAGTTAGTTAAATAGTATTTGGGTAAAGCTGATCTGCAATAGATAAAATAAAAGAAAAATAAGCATTGGTGAAATAAGGAGTAATGAAATTCCCAGCTAAGAAGTATAAAAAATTTTCGTTCTAACAGAGTTTGAAATAAAGTAAAGTTCAGGTTTTTCCACAATAACAAATATAGTTTTCCGTTTTTGTAATTGTCCATGGACTGACACTTATTTTAAAATTTTTGCCAAATATCGTCTAATGTGATTGTTTCAATGCTATCTTCTATAGCTTTAGAGAGAGCAGCATTGTCTAATTTCAGTCGCTTTGTATTTGGACTTTCGCATACATTTTCTTCTTTTGTCAAATATTTAGGGCATCCTGGCAACTTTGATGAGATGATATCTAAAATTTAATAAGCAAACTTTTCATATCTCTTTCAAGTAAACAATAGTTTTCCCTGCAAACAATTTATATTTGCTTTTAGTCACCAATGTAAAAAAAAAACTTATGCACATGTGTGCCTCAGTCAGGTTAAATTGTAGATTAAGATGCATGCCATAAATATAAATACATGTCAACCAAATGTGCAAGTAAGTCACGAAAAGGGTTGTTTTTCTACAAACTGCTATATTTTTGTATATACAGACACATACATACATACATACATACATACACCCAATTTGTGCGAAATTTTTTGAAAAAAAGTTATTATTCGAAAATTGTTTGATATTATCACAGAAACTACTACTTATAGCTCAAAGAGGACAGGGTTTGTAAGTTTTGTGCAAACTGAGCGGTCTCTCTTGTAAAATGTATGTAGGATGTAGGTTTTTTTTTAAACTCGCATTTTTTTAAGCGTGGTGTTTTCAATGGAACATTCAAAACATCCCCTGTAGCTGTGTAAAACTGTGTGAACCCTTCAATGTCTTCGGCTTTCAAATGTAGTTTGCAAACCTATAAATGAAAAACCAAACCATGGTCAAAATATAAAACACAAATATGTAGGTAGTCACCAACTTATAAATTTCAACAATACCAAACTTTCTCTTATCTTACTGAGTCCGACACTTTGGCACAACACATGCATGAGGCATTTTTAATAATGTTTCACAAGAACAATTATAATTTCACTAGGTATTTATATCACAAAACCATCATACAACACAGCATAAAAACAAAACATAACCTCCGTACGCGACTCTTGAATGAAGGGCAGTTCTATAAAATAGAAACTAATAGGTCAGTCCAACAATCTGTCAGTGTTGCTTGATTGACAAGTCATAGAGGGCAAACAAAGTGATTTTCCATAAGACATAGTGATTTTCCGGATTTTCCAATGACTTTCAATAAGTGAAAATGCATTTTTATTATAGTCTGTTCTTTTTGAAAAACGGATAAAGGCAGTTTGTTAGTAGATTTTTGCAAAAAAACCATGCCAAAAGTCACAGTGGTTGTTTTGTTTCCATTGGTTTTTATTTGTGTTGTAAAGAATTCAGAGGAAGATTTCAATAGGAAATGCCGCTTTCGTGTTACATTGCGAATTGTGGCAGTAGAAACCCACGGGATAAATTGGGATTTTTCCGAATACCCAGTGAAATATCCAAAAAAAAAGCTCTTATCTTGCGGAACTGACTAAAATTAGAAGAAAAAAATTGATAATAGCTATTAAGGGGCAAAAGTTTTCAGAAACTAAACTGAAATATGCAAGAGTCTGTTCCAGACATTTTGTTTCGGGTTTCAAAATATTTTTTATATGTTTTACCCAGTGTTTGGCGGGCATTTTGGTTTGTTTTTTTGGTAAATTGTAGGGCAACCTGGTGCTGCACCAAATATGCTACAATGTCCATATTGTGTATTGATGGTAGATTCACAGGTTTTGAACTAAATTTAGGATCTTTCAAGGTACATGGGTCTAATAAGGGAACATTTTTCTATGTATCTCTGGGCCACATTATGATGCTCACTTTTTAGCTTGTTTATATTGTCTTTTATTATACAGTTTGGGTTAAGTTGGATCTGGTGGTTTAGTGGGGTAACTCAGAAGTGGCGTTTTCTATTTAAATCTTCTTCTAAATTCCTTAGAACACAAATAAAAACCAATGTAAACAAAAGAAACACTGTGACTTTTGGCACGGTTTTTTGGCCCTTTTTGCAAAAATCCATTAAGAAACTACCTTTGTCTGTTTTTCTAAAAGAACAAACTATAATAAAAATGCATTTTCACCTATTGAAAGTCACTGGAAAATCCGAAAAATCACTCGAATTTAACACTACGTCTTATGGAAAATCGCTTTGTTTGCCCTCCGTCACTTGTCAATCAAGCGACAGCGATAGATCGTTGGACTCACCTATAGTACGTAAACCGAAAAACTGCCAAAAATAACGATTTTCACCTTCTCAAAACACGAAAAACGATCTGCTACAAAATGTAAACAATCAAGTGTCACCTCGACCCTCGACACCATATTTTTATCGATTTTTGGAGCTGAGACGCTTTCCCTTTAGAACGTATTGATGCAGCGCACGAATTTTATTGACTGCTTTGTTTTATTGATATGCTTTTGAAAACAAAGACTTTGTTTTTAAAATGCTTCAACTTCTCTAACAAGAGAGGAAATTTACATATAAATCTTTTTTCCTGTTCTTTGGAAGCGATGCATAATTCAAAAGATAGGTCGAGGAGAGATTATTTTAATTTTAGGCAAGCTACTCTATTGATGCTATTAAGCTTTTGAAATACAAGCTTTTATAAAATATAAAGTGCACTAAAAAGTAAAAAGTAATTTTTAGCATTCTAATATTATAATAATAAAAGCGAAGACATAGCCAAGTTTAACAATGTGGTTTGTTATATTCGGGACATAGTTCAGTATCCCTGTCAGTAGTCCAATATCTTTTCGTGTTTTTCCCAGGAGCCATTTAAGTCTGGCTGCGTCCGGTCCGTCGATGATTTGGAAGTTTAACTTCTTGTTTTAATTTTCTTAGGAGCATATTCCTATTGGAAAGATTAACACGCCAGGACAAACCCGTATCAGGTGACTTATAATAAGTACCATGCGAAACGATGCCTATTTGTGAGTGATTCAGAGTTGGAAGTCAGAGTGTGCGATGGTGTTAAATGATATCTGGATTGAGGGTAGTGAATCCACTGACGAGCCCACGCTGGTCACCCCGGGCGAAACATCGTTTAATTGTTTCTCCTTTCGCTTTGGTTTTTTGTGTGTTTCTGGTGGGACACTCATCCAATTTTGAATTTTCGTTCTTTCCTCTCAAGATCTTTTGATTTTCTCTTTTTTAGATAACTTCAGGAGACGCCTTATTTGGTATCCAAGTTTTCAATCTGGGAATTTTCTGGTGCCAGTATATGCCTCGTAGATTATGGAAGGCTCATAAAATAATAAAATCTATTAACTTAGTCGAGATAATCTCAAAGTTGATGGCCAACTGCCCGAAGTGGTCCAAATAAGGAGAGGTTTTCGAACAGGTTGCATATTGATTAGATTAGATCAGATTAGATTAATTTATTTGCCATATTAAATATGCAATGGTTATAAACTATATACATATGGTATGTCAATGCTAAAATATAATTTATAATTGTGTAAAAACCTAATTTTGACTAATTGATTGTCATTTTTAGTTTGTTTGTGGGAATATTGTTCTTAAAATAAGGTTGTACAGAAAACGTAATTATTAAATTATTATTAAAATCGACCGTGCACTTGAAATTTAACAAACAAAAACATCCCAAATAAAACTAAAAGAAAAGTTTAATGTCACAGTTAAAATTAAAAGTGGCTGTAAATTAAAATTGTGAAATTGAAACCCAACAAACAAAAACATTACAAATAAAAGAAAATATAAACACGCCTTTTAGAATTACACAAAAATTAAAAATAAAATAAAAACATAGATCATATAAAACAATAGTAAAAGTAAGTAAGCAATAAAATGTTAGTTCTTACATCATGCTAAAAGTTTAAATATTCTTCAATACTATAAGGTTCAATATCACAGATAAAATTAACAAAGGCTTTTTTGAAGATATTAAAGCTATTTATCTCCCTTATATCTTGTGAAAGTTTATTAAAGTATTACATGGCCGCGTAGTCGGGTCCTTTCTCTGTAGAAGTCAATTTGTGATTCGGATAGTTTAAAAAATCTTTTTGTTGTTTTTAAGTGTCGTAAGTATGATTTGGCTTAAGATCATCAAATTTGTTGATATTCATTCATTCTTAAATATATATGCTTATTCCTGTCAAAAGTTTATTTTTTCTAAATACGCCCCGGCAGCTCTCAATGAACGTAAGGCTAAATATAACGCGAATTCTCTTTTCGCTGCACAAACACACTATTTGCATGGCCGCTACTGCCCCAAAACAAAATTCCATACTTTAGATACTAGTAATACATGCCGTATTGTCTTTGGTGTTGTTTAATAGGGACTTATTGGGCGTTACTCTATAAGGTTTTACCATAATTATGGGAAACCGTATTTTATTTAGGTTAAACTTTAACCATACATTAAAAAAAAGTGTTATTGGAAGTCGCATTACTTTTTCTTATTCCTAATTAATTTTTTTAATAAACTTTTAAACCCAATAAAAAATATCCAAAGCTACAAACTATATAAGAAAGAATGCTTTAATTTTAATGTCTGCCATTTTATTTTAGTAATGTTTAACAAATCTGATTGCGTTTTTTTAATATTATCTTAATGTTTTAACCATATTTTAAATAATTTTATTCGGTATTATTACTAGACATTACTATCTGTTCTAATGTTATGTTTTTACTTTTTTAACTACTTGTGTACAATTTTAAAAATGCTTTTAATATTTTGGTCTCATACAGCAATAATGACATACCTAATATAAACCGTTTACTATTGGGAATAATTTTTAACAAATTTGTAAATGCAACTAATTGATATATTATTATTATTGGAAATTTTATGACGATCCGATTTACTAAAGTAAAAAATTTGGAAATAAACTATTGTCTATTTTCTATTAGTATAGGGCAGTTTTTAGAAAAGCAGTGGATAAGGTGCAGTTCACACTAATGATAGAGCACACCCACAGATCTAGAAACCTGTCACAATATGTAAGTCGTTTTCTGGCGTAGAACACGGTGCTTGCGTGATTCAGAATTGTGACGTCACCGGTTCAACCAAAACGTCATCGGTTCTTGCTATTAGCAAAATGCACTTTTCAGTGACAGTTTTACAAAACCTAACCTAACTTATTGCCAGACAATATTTGGTAGCGTTTTGTTTTTTTTTCCAACCCCGGTTTATAAATCCTGGGTTATTTTATTATTTTGATGTATAAACCCACCATTAAATAACTTATCTGACGAAAGTCACCTGGCAATGTCCGGATCTGCCTCTAAAAGGAATTTCCCCAATTGAATTTGGCACATTACCAAATCATTTTATTATTGAGGAAACAAAAAAAATAGCCGCTGCTCCATAACCCGACACGAACCGCGTATTTTGACAAATGACAACTCCCGCCATATTGGAATCGTGATTGAAGCGCTTTAGAAACAGTCCGAGGTAGTGGAGGGGCATATTTCTATCCCGTGGAATTTTTAATGAAGGAGTTTTGTGACTATGTGGGATTGATAGCTCTTTAATCACACAAGCAAGTGTTACCAAGTGTTGTGATATGACATCATCTTCCAAGATGGCGGCCAAAAATCATAAAAGATACAACTTTCGCAACCAGGGCATGATAATACTCGATTCCATATAATTCAAGAACGACGATTCCAAAAACTTTCAAGGTCATCCAACTTCCCCGGTAAAAATGACCTATATATCTGTCGTTTTTATTAAGTTTCGGAACTTCTACAGGGATGCGGTGGCACATGAATGTGTGACTAAATAGCTCTTAAATCCTTATCCTTGAATTTTATTATGTTAATAAACAAGTTTAGTTATGCCATTTTGGAAAATGGCATCTAAAACCACTGGTCCAGTATATGGTAATATATATCTAACTTCTGCTAACTCTACTATAAGTTATTTAAATGACTTTGTGGGCTAGACAAGTGAGTAGAGCATAAAATTCACATTTTTTTTTGTTCGTATTCGTATCCCTCCTGCATCATTTATGTTAATTTCGTGGGACAATTTTTTTCTTTGGGACGTTTCGCCTCTATATTGAAGCTTTTTCAACTCTAAAGACAGAACACAAGCAATTAATTAACCTAACAACAATAAGCAAAAATTCTTTTGTTCTTTGTTTTATTAACAAGGTTGTAACGAAGAAGTATGAAATAAAGTACTAGAGAAAACTTTCTTTCAAAACTTACTTCAGAAAAGCTCGTCAAAAAGCCCGTTGGTAGTGCGTATGGGATCACCATCACTTTTTCCTTGGTTGAACACCATTTTATTATTCAATTTTAAAAGCAACTGGCAAAATTAGTTCCAAAATTTTTTTTTATATATATATTTATAATACCTTATGGTTAGTGGCATAATTTACTTTTCGGTCAGTTGAATTTTAGTTCAACCGTTTAAATTTTTCGTTGGCCAATAGGTGCATTCAATTTAAACGTAAATTAGGTAGTTTCACACTTTAGTCTGTTTTTTCGAGATTACCATGGTAAATATTCAAGCAACCCTACCGTTTCCCACACTCACTACAAACATACGCTTTCGAAGGAAAAAGACAGTAAAAAAACGTGAAAACATAGCATTACAATGTGCACAGTACTAACGTAAATTTAAAACTTAACAATTAAAAAATTTTGGTCTAAGATAATAACAAACACTTTAAAATAATTACTTAATAGCTAAAATTAATTTAAATCACATATACAGAGAAAATATCACAGAGTATCAATCACAATAAGAAAACTTGATCATTATTTAATCAGGTACCTAAATTAAAACTAAATCGAAAGCGTATGTTTGTAGTGAGTGTAGGAAACGGTAGGGTTGCTTGAATATTTACCATGGTAGGCTCGCAAAAACAGACTAAAGTGTGAAACTACCTAATTTACGTTTAAATTGAATGCACCTATTTGCCAACGAAAAATTCAAATGCTTGAACTAAAATTCAACTGACCGAAAAGTAAATTATGCCACTAACCATAAGGTATTATAAATATATAAAAATAATAATTTTTGGAATTAATTTTGCCAATTACTTTTAAAATTAAATAATAAAATGGTGTTCAACCAAGGACAAAGTGATGGTGATCCCATATGCACTACCAACGGGCATTTTGACGAGCTTTTCTGAAGTAAGTTTTGAAAGAAAGTTTTCTCTAGTACTTTATTTCATACTTCTTCGTTACAACCTTGTTAATAAAACAAAGAACAAAAGAGTTTTTGCTTATTGTTTTTAGGTTAATTAATTGCTTGTGTTCTGTCTTTAGGATTGAAAAAGCTTCAATAAAGAGGCGAAACGTCCCAAAGAAAAAAATTGTCTTTTTTCAATTGCCAAAATCCCATAACCCACGAAATTAACATAAATAAAATTCACAGTTCCGAAACTTAATAAAAGCGACAGGCATGTAGGTCATTTTTACCGGGGTATAGCATAAACATTTGGAACGCCATATCAAAAAAAAATAATAGGGACGTTTAAAATAAAGTGCTTATTTATGGCTAAGATGTTAATTTCATCTCCGGCACTTAAATTTTTTGCGTAGTGGTAAATTTTTTTTCTCTAAAAAGCTGGTTTTTTAATTGTAATAATTAATGGCCAACTTGTCATTTTTGCTTTTTTATCAAACTGGATAAAATAAAATGTGCTTACAGGTCGCCATTTTGATATATCAACCGCCATATTGAAACGCGTCATAGCTGAATCAAATTTTTGCAACATTATTATTTGAACTTGACCTTCTTATCTTTCTTACCAAATTTGGTCTTCTTCGCTGTAATAGTTGCTGAATAGCGCCCTTTAATATGTTATTTTTACAATATGTTAATTTTACTGGAGTATTTTTCAAGGACATGAAGCTTAAAACTACATCAGTCTCTAAGGATCGATATTGGCATGCATGCCTAATAGTTTAGGGTATATTTGAAGTTGGACTGAAAAGACCTCGAATTGTTAAAGTTTTTTGAAGAGAAAATGGCAAAAATCTTGTTTTTTGCTATTTTCAAGGTCATTTAAAGTCGGATGACCTTGAAAATAATTTTTAGAATCCTCATTCTCGAGTTATATGGAATCGAATATAATCGTGCCTCGGTTGAGAAAGTTGTATCTTTTATGATTTTTGGCCGCCATCTTAAAAGATGACGTCATATCAACCCCTTCTACACGGATGCAAACAAAACACCCAGTAATAATCAATTGTATGACTAAAGAGCTTCATTCAAAATCCCACGGACCTACACATGCCCCTTCACTAAGGCGCAATTTTGACATCTTTTGAAATTTGTTGAATTTCAAAAGGTTCTTACGCCAAAAAACGACTGTACTATATCATCAAAAAAATATTGTCCAACTTTCGTCTATTCGGCCTATTATAGTTGGCAGCCATACTTCTCTACTGTAGGGATTTTTCTAATGGTAACACTACGGATGTCTTCTAAAGCAAGTATATAATAAAGCAGTGGCGGTCCCAGCCATTTCAAAAAGGGGGGAGCGGTTTCGATACGAAAAAAAACTGGAATAAAAGCATAGCTTTTATAAGGAACATATCAATATATGCAAACAAAACTTAGTAACTACAAGCGCGGATTTATCCTTAAATCTATGGGGCGTACTCACATTTTAAGTTGTTTATTTCATACGTTTTTTATTTTAAAAAATGGTTAAATTCGCCGAAAATTTTTGAGAAAATTACATTAGAAATGCAATTTTTGAGTCGTCACAATAAACTAGAATCGTAAATATCAACAGTATCATAGCGCCGCAGTCGAAAATTCTTAAGAAAATTATACTGCACAATGTATTTCTTGATTTAAAATTAAACTAAAATTGTAAAAATAGTAATGGTTTCAAAGTGCAGCAGGCAAAAATTTTTAAGAAAATGACACTACAAATTCATTTTTGAAACAAAATTAAACTAATACCGTAAATATCAAAGGTGATTTAGCGCCGCAATTACTGCCCTACTTTTGATTTTTTAAATGTTTTAGTAAAAACAATAAATCCAGGGGAGGGATAACTACCCCCTTACCCCCCTAGCCCTCTCAAATCTGCGCTTGGGTAACTACGTATAATTTTTTCAGTTATAAGAAACATAGGTAACAAACAAACCACAAACAAAACCTATTAGCAAATACTTTTTTTTGAGGTCTAAAAAGCTTTTTCTGTTTCGGTTTTTTTGGGCAAACCGGTCAATGACTCGCTCAATGTCAATTTCAATATGTTTGTTGAATGACAGCAGCGCTAAGCCCCACAGACGAATTTCCGTCATAGTGTTTTAAAGTACTTTGCTTTTAATCTTCTGAGGCAGAAGAAGCTTCTTTCTGATGAAGCATTACTTACTGGCAAACATTCAAAAATTTTTTATTACGGAAAAATATCGCCACACTTGTTCATTGCCTCAAAAACGTTATCATATATGTTTTGATTTAAGATTTTGCTTATATTGTTTCCAAATACTGACTTTTCCCAACAAAAGTTCAAGAATTTGTGTTTTCGATTAATCAAACAGCTTGTAGGATTTGGAAACGACATTAGTTAATTTCGCCTTTTTTGTCCAAAATTAATTTGTCTTAACAAAAACTCTCTAATTTGTCTAAACAGAATACTGTTCTTCACTTCTGTATTTCCAATAACGTGGTTTTCGCGGTAAGTACGTCATGCATTTGTTTATTCTTGGTATGACCAATTGAAGGTCAAACTGTCCCAAAATACCAGTATCTTTGTTGTCTACTCCTTTATGGGGCAAAGGAGGGAGAGCGATCACCCTCCCCGCCCTGGGACTGCTACTGACTAAAGACAGATGGTTTTCTTCTAATTTGGTGAACTTTAAATGATCTACCTGGCTGCTCCATCAATTTGGGCGCAAAAAATCATTAAACCGCGATTGCAGAAGGTATGCGTCTCCCTCTGTCAAATTAAACCTAGTTTAGATATCTTGTAAGATAAATCACCGCTGCATCGCAGGTGACTTAACTGGTTAAGCAAACGTCCGTTCCTTAACTTTTCATCCAGATTAAGAACATAGTGTATAACATTGGTAAAAAGTGCTCTACACCACAAGAACAATTATCTAATGTATACAATAGAAATACAAGACATCAGACAGTAGTCCCAATTAGAAATAGAAATATGGGTACGATGTTGCAAATACCTTTAGTGTCACAATATTTTCCAAGTTACCGCAAGAAATAGCATGTGCTGAGACATTAACGGTATTTGAAAAAACAAATAATTTTTTTGCAGAATTCATTTTGTTCACTTGATGAATCTTTTTTTGACCGAACTTATTTTTAGTGTAATAATTTCAATATTTTTATATTTTTCGTATTGTTTGTTATATATTATATTTTATTTTTAATACTAGGTATATTCAATTAATGTTAAAAAATATTGACTTTGTCTCTATGCATTGTTTCATATTTTATTATACAGGATTCCTAAGATTTTCCTTAGGGATAGGATTTCAATAAATCAAACAGAAATGGCATAGAAAGTTCTGCGGACACAAAAGAAACAGGTATATTGAGCAATGGTGCCAGTTTGTTATTATCTCCGGACTGCTTTCATGAGAAAAAATTGTCGCCACTCTTTCGTTGTGAGCATAAATCATAGTTGCAATAATAACCGTTGACAAGATGTCTGCAAATTCCGCTAGATGGCGGCCACACCATGAGATGATCGAGGAAAAAATTAGATGTTTTCAGGTCCAAACCACAACTTTTCTTGCTTAAAGGAGGCGGCAGGGTCCATTATTTACGATACTGAGCGATAAACTCGTGAGGTTGTTAACATTAGAAAGAAATATCTTCGCTTTTAATTAAATTTATTTCAATTCTGTTCTACTAGTGACATCTATCCGAAAACGGCCAAACCATGCAGCTAGCACTAGCAGCCAAAGAAATCAATAAACGGCGCTGTTTTTCCTGCAGAGTTTTTTGCTTGCGATATTATTGATTTTAAATAAAACTGGCCCTACACTACATTTGATATTTTCGAGGTGTTTTATGACATGATCTCGAAACATGTAGCGAACCAATTCTTCAAAACTAGCGGGAGGGTAAAAGCGAAAAATAAGGGGCTGCCAATATTTGTAACACCCAAAAAGGGGTGAAAAGATTTATTTTGCTCTGTTTCTTTACAAAAAACTTTTTTTTTTACGAAAAACTTGAGCTCTGCCACTTTTTTTATTTTTTTTTAACTTTCTCGAAATTTTCGTCATACCATAGAAAAAAATTATTTCCCCCATGGTCATACTATACTTTTATTCGAAAAAATTTAGAAACAGAGACGGGATCAGTTTTCCTAAAACGGGGGATCTTAGTTTCGAGTGAGAAGATAAAGGGCGTCGCAGGCAAAAATTTTTCAATTAAATTAGCCGAACGCAAAAATGTTAGAAAAACAAAGCACGAAATAAAAATGGCGCCGCTTACAATTTTTTTTCAAAAATTACGTAATTTCGGGAACGCAAAGAAATAGGTCTAAAGAGTATAATTTTTAAGAAAAAAATATCAATTTTCTCACCCTCCTCCACTGGCACTACAGGGGCCGTGCACAAATTACGTAATGGTCATAGGGGGGAGGGGGGTTACAAAACGTTACGTAGGGGGGAGGGGGGTTTTCGACAGCGTTTGCATTTGTGTGAAACTAAGAAAGTTTGGAATGAAAATAAGTGAAAAGTTTTTTTTTTGGGGGGGGGGTAGTGGTCTTGAAATTGTTACGTAATATTAGGGGAGTGGCGTGCCAAACCGTTACAAAACATTACATAGGGAGGGGGTCAAAAATTGGTAAAATCACTGTTACGTAATTTGTGCACGGCCCCACATCTGACTGCTCCTATTTTTGATTTCGAATCAAAGTGCAAAACCCGGGTTGGACGTTCGATGGCGTCAACCCGTCCTATTTGCTTGATAAAGTTGCTACGAAAATATCTCAGTCGATTTCTCCGGCCGTGTATGAACGCTTTAGGTTAGGCATTTGCATGTATCTCAATCCCCCGCCTGTAAACAGTGCGTAAGGACAATGGTTACAAAATGAAAAGCCGAAAAATATTTTTTTTTTACGATATCTTTCATCAGTTTGGTATTAAAGTCGAGCAAAAACAATTTTTATTCCAGTCCTAAAGGTATGAAAATGAAAAACATTAGAAAACAACAACCTGGAATGGATTTACTACGTGTAAGATGTAGTGACAACATCGCCCCATGCCCATCCTTTTCTGCCTAATGTGCTTTTCCGTTTGTTTGCGTCTTATACACGGCTGCTTGGCCCCCTAAGGATTTGCTTAGGAACCCTGTATTATAAGCATTTGATGACCGTTTTCTTTAAACAATCTTTAAAATATGTTCAGCTATCTCTTTTTGTTTTTCAATTTTCGGCAACGAGTAATCAGCATTGATTGATCATCACCCAAAAATTAAAAAAGGGCCTTCATTAAAAATCTAAATTGATATCCAAAGAAAGTTGTATAAAAACTATAATAGGAACTACAACAAAATCGATTTGTTTTTCTGTCTATAACAAATTTAAATGTGAATATCTCAAGCACGAATCATTAAACTCCAAACGTAATTATTACAAATTTAAAATGATTTGCTTCATCACCACTTATATTCCATATCTAAATGTAGGAGTTACAAAACTTTTAGTTTGCTTGGATCGGAATTTTAGCTTCGGGTTAAAATACAAATGAGTTTAACTAGTTTTTTTCTTAAAGTTTGTGAATGATTTGCGTTTTACGAAATGTTTTAAGAGATAAGTAGTACTAAACGGGCCAAGTAGACCCTATAGCGGTCCCTTTTTGCCTCACCCCAAACTTGTTCACCTCATCCACTACCTGCTCTGCCTGTACTCTTTACAAAGTCCAGGAAATAGGCCCATTTGAGTATCTGGTGGCTCATCCTCGTATATGCATCACGCTCTCGATTTCTCCTTCTCCCTCTCACACACCTGCGGCCCAGTCATTTCCGATCCTTATGTTAAGAGGTAAGTGATTTTATGTCCAATTGCACTGCAAATTCCTCAAATCTAGATTTGGCTAAATCCTGATTTAATTTTGACTCCGGATTTAAGAAAATTTGTTCGCACCAGTCCAGATTTAACCTTAAGATGCAGACACTCTGGCAACACTGAAAACTGCTGTGAATGCATGATAATCCGCCTCAACTGAAAGCCCATTTATGGTGAAAAAAAATAATATGTGTTATTTTAGCAGAATTCTTGTATTTTTTCATTTATATTTGCAACAAGCGACGTATTTTTTAAAAAGCCTTAAATAACGAAAAAAATACAAAAAAACACAAAAACAAAACACAGGTCATTGACTTTGAGCAAACATTTTTTTAACCTGTTTTTTTACTCTTTTATAAAAATCAGCGAGCAAACTGCTTTTATCCACTTTCCAAAACGAACAAACTATAATAAAAAAGCCTTTTTACCAATAGGAAACTTTGAATTATACCGTGGCTAAAATTACGAGAGTCGTGAAAAACCCGTTTTTTACATTTTCACAAGAATAGCAACACAACTTCAGTAAATTCTACACAACAAAGAAAAAGCAACCCAATCCCAAAAACGACTGTCGTAGCTCTAGTTACGACTGTCGTAACTTTAGCTACTTTTGTTTGCCCTATCGTTTGTTTGCCCTCCACAACTTCTTATTCACCAACGCACTCAACAACATCTGATTAAATTTGATATTTTTCGTCAAAAATCTGACCAATAGGAAACAAGTTTTATGCTAAATCAGGATTTAAGAATTTTTAAGCCTTGCCGAATGAGGTGCTAACCAAACCGGGTTTAACGACTCTTAAAACGGTTTTAAAATACGGTGCAAATTAAAATTGGCGTCTTAAATTTAAATCTGGTTTTAATTCTGCGGTGCAAATGGACATTAAAGTTGCACAAATAGAGAGTGCCAAATCGTTATCGAATCTCATAGCGCATGCTCACAACGGATACGTCGTATAAGAGCAACTACGTCTCACCTATCTCTATGACCACCCTTGCGGTATTCATACGCAGCTAGCGTATCCTAACCATTTTGTTGTCTGTGGGTTTTCATAAATGCCTGGTCCACAGTTTTACTCCTACTGTTTTCCATTCTTTTGCTCTCTCACTTTTTTCGACAAGGAAGGAAGTAAAAGTGAGCGGCCTGAAGTAAAACTGTGCATTAAGCACTGAACAAGAATTGGTTTGGTTACGTCGTAGGTTGTAAACACAACTTTAACTCTTTTTTTTAAGGATACTTCACAAACGCATCAAGGATACGCTCACAACAAGGAATCAAAAATAGCTTGCTAACTTTAAAGGCGATATTTACTAAGATGGGTTAGGGTTTAGGACTATGGGACGTATGTGGTTTTTAATCTAATTTTGCGCGTTTTTCTTTAAATTTAGATAAAACTTGTTGTAATTTTGGACTTACTATAATAATTTGAATGATTTCGTAAGGCAAAAACATAGGTTTTCCAAAAATTTTGTGAAAAAAATGAAACAAAAGCAAATTGACAGCGGGTTTATCTCCATATAGTAGGCTTTTTAACTAAAAATACTTTGTTAAATGGGTTACTTACTTATATTTTTTTGTCGCTTTTTATTCCTAAATTTACAAAGGTCCATATGAAAATATATATTCTTACAAAACACTGTTTCAATATGGTGAAAATATTAAATTAAAATTTATAATATATGTATTTTTATCGATTAAAAACTGTCCAAATACTAAACTGACGTTTCACTCGCTGACGTTTTGCTCGATTTCAAGGAGAACCGTACCTTCTGAAATAAAAGAAAGCCTTCTACATCTATAAACGCGTGAACCACCAATTTTGACAAATTTTATTTTGTCCATCTTTATAGAATTTTCTATACCTTTCTTCCTCTCCCCCCCCCCTCTTTAAATAAGGTAAAAAATATTTTAATGCTGAAGTATTTAGTTATTTCATTATTTCATTTATCATTTTCAGTTACAAATGGTAACGACAAGGAGTTACGAATTCTCCCCTCCGCCTTGTAACACTTACCTACTCCCCCGCGCCATTATTTAATTTATAGATGCCACGAAGAGGTTGCTCTCCATTTTCCATGCTTCTGCAAAAAATCTCCGAATTTTCATTAAAATTTAGAAAAATTGCTAAAATCACACGTTTCTCTCGCCCCTAATGCGCAAGAATTTACCGCTGAAGACTTTTACCGGCGCGTAATATGACATCACCGCACAAATCACAAAACCGCGCAAAACCACCAAAACAATAAAAAATAAGCAAATCCCGAATAACCCAAAAAAGCCGCGGAATTTTTTTTATTAGTATTTTTTACATGCGCTATTCTTTAATTTGCGCTGAATCAATTATTAGGCGAAGGTAGTTACGTTTGCGCGGTTTGTGAATATGCAGGAATCTGCTTTACACTGTAATTGCTTACTTGCTTGGAAAATAACAGCGCACAGCGGTTATAGCGCAAGAGTTATACCGTGAAAAATTGCTTTTTAAGATTCCGCGCGCTAACAGTTAAGACAAAAATTTTAACTTTAATTTTTTTTAGGCGCGTAGTTAATCGTCTTTGATAAGGTGTGCAAACGTCTAAGCAAACCAGATGTGTGTATGTAAGAAAGCTTTTTTTTTCATTTAATTATTGAAAATTAATTTTAAACTTATATGTATAAGGCTTTTTTCTTGATTTAAGAGAGCAGTGATCTCCCTGAATCAACTTAAAGTGAGATCCCATACGTTTCTATATATTGTCGGGCTGGAATACCCAATTGAAGCAGAAAACAAGCCTGGAATTTGGTTTTTTAGTAATTAAAATACTTAAAAATATTAATTTTGAACAAAAAAATCAACCGAATCGTGATTGTTTTAAAATTTAAAGCAGATAAACCACCTCTTGGCGGTGGTCTATAATATACGATCAGTTGACTCAAAATACAACATCCCGTGTCACTTTGACATTTCTCAGATTTCTTGTTTTCTCATATTTTATTAATATTTACGGATTATTTGGACTGTTTTAAGAAAAAATGGCTTTATGCGTCTCATTCCAGTACATTTTGACATCTATCCAGGTAAAATTAACTTATAAAGGGTGGTCTGGTTCATCTTAAAATAAATTTTTCGATACCCATGTTTATGTCAGCCTTTAAACCAAACTTTCGATAAACTATAGTCCTTAGTAAATACCGCCCTAAGTGTCTATACTTCAACTCGAGAAACTCAAAGTCATCAAGTCTTAAAATACAAATTTATTCAAAATTTGGTAGGTGACACGTGTTTCACCTACATAGGCATCTTCAGACCTGGTATATAAAACGTCACGGTAGAGATTAACATTCACAGAACATTACAAAAGTTAAAAAATAAGAAAATAAAAAACATTTAAACAAACAAGAGAACTCGTTCTACATTCTACAAACAAAAACAAATTTTAAATGTAGAACGAGTCTCTTGCTTGTTTAAATGTTTTTTATTTTTATACTTTTGTAATGTTCTTTAAATGTTAATCTCTCTCGTGACGTTTTATTTACGAGGTCTGAAGATGCCTATGTAAGCGAAACACATGTCACCTACCTAATTTTGAATAAATGTGTATTTTGAGATTTTGTGACTTTGAGTTTCCCAGGTTGAAGAATTTAAAATTCAAGTGTCTTTGAGAAAATGGACGACCCTTTTCAATTTAAGTCTATATTGTTATTTTCAAAGGACCTGATGTGGTTATCTGTAAAGAAATCAGTAATTGGGGACCCTCGATCTTTCCCTGCCGAAGGGGGCTTAAGGCGACCTTTCCCGACTATGAACACTGTTTTCGCCAAAGGACACCTTGTTTCTTCGACGAAGGACTGTGAATACGGCGCTTAAAAATCGAAGCCACGTTGAATTCAATTATACTGAGCATTTTCATTGGAAAAACCAACAAAAGTTTATTTTCCCTTTTTTAAACTGCTGCTACTGTTACAGCTTTTTAGACAAACAGTTATACTTTCAAAAGCGTCTTCCAAACCCAGTTATAGTAAATTTTATAACGTCCCACCAATTACAAAATAAGTATATCCGTCCTTGATATTATAGATAATCAGTAGCTCACCCAAGAATTAACTTTGGGAGGGGTTAGGGATAAATAATAAAAAAAACTTAATTTGAATTAAAAATGGTACCATAACCAGGCTTCTCGGGCGGGTTTTAACCCCAAAACCCCCCCTCTCGGTGCGCCAGTGAGATAATCATTTTTCGAGTTCGAAATATAAGATCCCAGAAGCAAAATAGGAGATTTTTTTTACTTGGCCTAACTCTTTTTTGAAGTTTTTGTTAACTGTGTCCTAGATGCACTGGCAGCAGGTCAATTTCTTAAATTCACCTTAAATTGCCTTTCGCTCCGGATTCTTGGCGATGTACCCAGAATATACCCTTCTTGAGGTTACTTTTTATTTAAATTAAGTTACTGCATTTTGTTTTTCTTGTAGACAATACACTTGATTTTATTATGATTTGTTAGTTGTATACGGTCATTGACGGATATTAATTTATATATCAGTTTCTTATACGGTGTAATAGGTACAGGATATTAAAAACGTCATTATAATTCGGTAAGTTTAAGAAAATGATAGATATACCGAGTCTTTCAAAGTAACATCTTAGAATAGGAATTCGATAAGATGAAAATAAATGTCATAACGATTTAAAAACTCTAAATAGAAATAAATAGATATACTAAGAAATGTTACCGACTCAATATCCCATCGATCTGCCTTGTGTGCTTTATCTAAGAAAATTACATAAAGGGTTCCTTCGTCACAGATAGATTTGGGGGGGAGGTGATTGAGAGCTTTCCCAGATTTAAATTTGTTTTGAATTTTAACGGTACTATACCCTGCTAAAAATGTCTCCTCAAATCTCATACTATATTTTATGAGTTTTGAGTAGTTTTTAGAAGTTCGAGGGGATTTGAGAAGACGGATAATTTTTCTTTTAAAACCTGATCAATTCTCCTACATTGATTTTAAATAATCGAGAAGATTCTACAGTATTCTATGGGATGTTGCGAAATCATGGATCAAAACTCTTCACATCTTCTTAAAACACGTATGAGATTCAATGAGAATCCCTATAAGATATAAGGAGACATTTTCAGCAGGGTAGTAATCTTTGTTGCTTAATCATTTTAGGATCGGTAGTTAGTGTTATTTTAAAGTTCTATAGTAGGGGGTCAATTTTACCAAATTTAGATTTAGATTTCGATTTATCATGGCGTCACACTACAACTTTACACAGTTTACACGTGCTTTGGTTCGACTTTAACTTCTTGAAGCATGTAAGAAATCGTAAAAATCTTTCACATGTTTTTTTTTTTAATTTTCTTAACCAACAGCAATGTTTATTTGTAGACTAAACAAACGTAAATATAGGCGCAAATAATTTTACGCTAGCTAATTTCCTTTTTCATTCGAGCCATCTTTTCATCAGGTGTGTTTTGCTATGTAAACATAAGCCCTCAACGTGCTGTTGTTGATGGAAGCACCCTTCCATGTTATAAAATATTTCCTTTATAGAGATATTTTATGATATCAAGTGTACCGAAGTGTAGTGTAATACCTTCATCAAAAATATGATTTTAGTAACTGTGCAGATAACTAAAGCATGGCTTTTTTGGTTACCGCTGCAAAAAAACTTTTTTCTTGATCACGGGTGCAAAAAAAGACATTAGTCCGTTTTTACTCAAAATTAAAGAGAAAAAGCGCAAAATAGTAATATTGAAAAAATCTAATTTTTCTTGCCTAAAAATTAAGACAGTTTCGCCAGTTTTCACCAAGTTTTACGAAAAAATCATTTAAAAACATCGTCAAAATATCAAACTGTCAAAGATTAAAATGTCGCAACAATGAACGTCACCGAGTAAAAAGGCACACAACCATTGTTATTTCATTTACCAGCCGCCTTGATTTATAGTGTAAAAATGGTTTGTTGCGAGATGTTCTCATCGTTCGAGACTTTTAAAAGTATTTTCCTGTTTTTCTTGGATTTTTGGATAAAGGTATTAAAAAAAATAGTGTTAACAACTCATGGCTAAACTGTGCTTCTTTTTACTCGCGTTTTTAAAAGAAAAGCACTATTTTAACCACTAGTTGTGAAAAGTACTGTTTTTTATCACGAGTGCAAAAAGGACTTTTGTCCGTTTTTCACCCAAAATGAAAAAGACATAGAGGAAAATAGTAATATTGAAAAAATGAAAACTATGAACGCCACCGAGTAAAAAGACACTTCGCTATGGAAACCATTGTTATTTCATTTACCAGTCACCTTGATTTATAGTATTAAAAAAATAGTGTTAAAAACTCGTGGCTAAACTGTGCTTTTTTTTACTCGCGCTTGTAAAGAAAAACACATTTTAAGCCACTAGTTGTGAAAACTACTATTTTTTATCACGAGTTCAAAAAAAAGATTTTTGTCCGTTTTTTATCCAAAATTAAAAAGAAATAGAGGAAAATAGTAATATTGAAAAAATCTAATTATTCTTTCTCAAAAATTAAGCCATTTTCGCCAGTTTTCACCAAGTATTTACGAAAAAATCATTCAAAAACATCGTCAAAATATCAAACTTTCAAAGATTAAAATGTCGCAACTATGAACGCCACCGAGTAAAAAGGCACATCGCTATGGAAACCCATTGTCATTTCATTTACCTGCCGAGCCGCATTGATTTATATTGTAAACATGGTGTGTGCAAAAAGTGCTCTTCATTTGAGGTTTTTAAAAGTATTTTCTTGTTTTTCTAGAATTTTTTGACAAAGTTATTAAAAAAAATAGTGTTAACAAATCGCGACTACACTGTGCTTCTTTTTACTCGCGTTTTTAAACACCTCACTGCGCTCGTTATTTAAAGCAACGCTTGTAAAAAAAGCACCATTTTAGCCACTAGTTGTAGAAACTACTATTTTACGTGTCTTTTATTTTTAAACCAGATTTGCATTCTCCATAAAAAAAATAAATTCCAGAAATCCGTATTGCTGGATGCGATATAAGTGTAGTTTAAAACTAGTTCGTAAACTAGTTAAAATTAAAAATTAAAAAAAACCGATTTGAAAAGTGCTAAAAACGGCAAACTGCTCTTGAACAAGAAAAAAAACCTGCAGAAAGCCAAGTAAATTCCGATGACGGATCTCTTTAACGTTTAAAGACTAAATTTTGTTTGAAAATATTTACTTTTTATTAAACAAAAAGAAGTTTTGTTAATATTGACAAACGATTTTAAAATCTTACCAAAATAACTGAAGATAAATGAAAAAATCTTTAAAAAATGATGCCTTACAACTCATACATAGTATGTAAACAAATTTCGGCTTGACAGTGGTTCATCCCTATGACAAAATTCAAAAAATTTATCGGGATATTTTTAACAAATTATTATTTTGTTTTATCTTATACCTTCCAAATTACCTAAAAAAGCTTCTTAAGTCATAAAGAATACTAATTTAGCAGGCTAGTAAACGTGACAAAACCAATAAATGTTGGGATTGTGTTTTGTTATTCTCTAAATCTTAATTTTTTTGGGCATGTTCGTGTACTCATTAAAGAAGACTTTTTCAGCTTGTGAATTTTTGGATATGAAAATTCACAATATATGTGGATAGCCTTTATGAGTAATATATTCAGTTTAAGATAAGTGTAACCTGTTTATCAATTAAAAAAGGGAACGTTTGTATGATTTATTCCTTTTTATGTAATAAAATTAAACTGCACTAAAGTTTTAGAAAGGGAGTTCTCTCAAGTCTTTTCTTATATATACAGAAAAATAAAGCTTGGTCCTTCTTCTTTCAATCCCTGTAAAAATCTCGTCCTACTTTGTCCAACTTTTTTAAATATAATTATTTAAAGAACTTCTTAACATGAAGGTTGCGCCATAAGAAAAGGCTGTAAGAAACACTTTCTTTTAACATTGTTGCTAATCTAATCATTTGTTTGCACTTAAAATCAGCCCTTCAATTAGCAGAGGCAAGAGCTTTACGTTATTTGCATTATTTGTAACAATCTACTTATTATATTAAATTTCTTAAAATTTAGTGTAATATATGATTTTTGACCTAGGGCTATATGGACCCTGAACCACTGTGCAGTGGGTTGATCTCGTCAATATAGTAAGTTTACCAAAATATACCCCTAAAATGTTTTTGCTTTTTTTCATTTCTATTTTCAAGAAATCTCGGGTAGAAAGTGTTAAGCTTAACACTGTGCAAAATCAGCACAGAGTGGCCTGGAGCCGGCCCTGCTCGCAGGGTAAACTAATTATCTTAAAAGAGCTCTTCAGCAAGATTTCTAGAAGTAAAACAACGAGTGATACGCGAAAATGTCTTCCATAATAAAAAGCATATTTTTTTATTTGCCCGTACGAGTATCAGTATCGAATTGCTCAAATGCAGAATCGATACGGGGCATCCAATATCGTTGATGCACTCGTGGGGTATCGCTAGAGGCCCTGTATACATTTTAAATTTGATTATTTACATGGGGTTTAAAAATAGAATATTGCGGTATAGGACACTGTAATAGTAGTTACCTAACTAGTGCGGAAAGTGCCACTTGTCCGCACGCGATTGCAGATGGCCGAACGACGCGTTATCGAGGTACAATATTTTTTCTACTCGCTTGACTTACGTATTCATTTAACTCAATAAAAGGAATTTTTAAAATGCTACTCTTTATTTATCGCGACTAAAATGTTTACCTAACACAAAAACGAAAATTTTTAAACATATAGCAATATATTTAATTTTTATTTTTGGTTGAGTGCGGAACAGTACCATAAAGTTAACTTTTCCGCACTAGTACGGAAAAGTGCAAAATGGAACAAATAGCCTATACGACTTTGTATTGTTCCATTGTCCAATGGAAAAAAACGCAAGAAAAAGGTCGAATTTCATTTAATAAGTTTAATTTAAATAATATTATAATTTATTACTTTTTCAAGAAAAACTAACAATAAGATAGGTCAATTATATTTTTTACATTTTATCTATTATTATTAGCATAAAATCTACCGTTGTAGCTTACTTTTTTTTGTTTTGTCGCAAGAAAAATGTCGAATTTTTTTTAATAAGTTTAATTTAAATAATGTTATAATTTATTACTTTTTCAAGAAAAAACTAACAATAAGAGAGGTCAATGATATTTTTTACATTTTATCTATTATTATTAGCATAAAATCTACCGTTGTAGCTTACTTTTTTTTGTTTTGTCAAAACTGATGGACATATTTTACTAACCAACAAAATCAATATTTCAAAAACTGTCTGGGTAAATTATAACAAGAGACAACAAAATATGCCAAAATAAAAAAAAACTAGAAAGAGAAGAGAAGACACTTTAAGTAGACACTTAGAGTAAATATTTCAACGCATCGGTATCGGTATACGTAACGTGTTCGAAATAAAGTCAAAATACATTACATTTTTGACATGTTCATGCCATGTTTCGAACGATGCCTGCTTCTTTGACGGGTGTGATGACAGAATCTCGTTGCGTACGGAAGGATGTACGTATCGTTACGGACCCACGAACATACGCAACGATTTCAATCAGCAGTTCTGTCATCGCAACCTTCAAGTAAGCGGGCATCGTTCGAAACATCGCATAAAAAAGTCAAAAATGTAGTATATTTTGACTTTTTTTCGAACGCGTTACGTATACCGATACCGATGCATTGAAATATTGACTTTAAGTGTCTATTGTCTATTATCCGTATTCGTAGCGTATACACTTAACTGTTTTTAAAATTTTAATATGTTATAGGTCAGCCAAATATTTGTTATCATTTCCACCACTCCCAAAGTTCAAAAATTTACTATTTTGACCTCACTAAATCCTTGTTTTTACGGAAACTATGGAATGGAGAAAAGTGAGTTTCAAGTATGCTGTTTAGTAAAGCACAAGTAACATTTCTTTGTATCTACACTTTAGCCCGTATTTATTGGGAAATCAGTTTAACTGTTTCGACCTGTTTTTTTTGCAAAATTTTACGCTATTGCATTTGTTTTCCAAGGCAATGCGGAGAGTTTATTTACATTTGTCCACAGTGGAACACCAGAGTTTTTTAGCACCGGGTCAAAAATTTAGGGTTAGGTTACTTATTTTGACTTCGCATTCCGCGCCGCCATAGACAAATTGTATTATAAAAAAAAACGCGCCGCTAAAGTACATAAGTTTTTTTTTACTGTCGCTTTTTTCGTAAAGTGTGTGCGGTCTGGCACGCGTCTGTGTATGAGTTGCTGTAGCCCGAACTTGCCTTACTATCATATTACCGCCGCTGTACCGTATCACGGCGCAAATAAGTTTTTCTATCGTGTTTGTGCCTCGGTTTCTGCCAATGCATTACATGTGCCCCTTGGTGTGTTTAAAGACTCCGAAAATATGCAATAGATATCAATATATTCCCTAATACTAAATACTAATACTAATACTAATAATACAAAAATTAAAGAAAACCATTTACTGCAGAATTACTTGCTAAAAAAACGCTACCCAATTACATATCAAAGTAACTGGGTGTAATGTTTAAGATTGCATTTACAAGTGCATTTATAATTGAATTGGAAACACTCCTGCTAGCTGCTACCACTGGTTTTAGGATAACAGGTTAACTTAAAAAGCATCCAGATTTAAAAATCAGCTGCTGACGCTAGACGAAATAATCATATTCTTTTTTAAACAGGATCGTCAACGACTAGCAAGAGTCTCTCCAACCTCTAAATAGAGCTTTACTGACCTGTTTGTGTGTTTTTGAAACTAATGTTGGGATCTAAACTTGCACATAACTATGCCGCAATAATTTAAATTAAAAAAAATTATGGCATCAAAATAAAAACAAAATTATGTGAGGTTATAGGCGTTGTGTTTTGTCGTTTCTATCCTTTCCGTTTCCGTTTCTATCCAGCTAGCCAAGTTCTAGTTCTCTTGGATCTTTGATAAACTCGGGGTAATGCCCGCGCAGCGCTAGGCCATTTTCGGTGGGCGACCACACACGCGGAGTGTTTTGATATTCGTTTTAGAACAGTGTTTCCGAAAACATATTTTTGAAAGATAAACATAACCTCAAATGATTTTCTGTCAGAAAACGTAAAAATACTCTTCTGCCCCACTGCGGCCCTTGTTGACAAAACACCTGCAGTTGCCATGGTATTGGGGGCCTTACGCTAGTTGGGGGCTTTAGGTTAGAGGACGCTTTGCTTATTTTGATTTCCCATTACAGGCAGGCTAAAAAAATGTTAATTAATAGTCAAAAATAGTTATTTTTGCAAAATATTTTTGATGGTCTTTAAAGCAATACAAAAATAAATGGTTGTCAATTTCATTTGTATCAGTGGCGTACCAAAAAGATTTTTCTGGGGGGGGTGGTTTAAAATATGAACTTTTCTTTTACCTACTGGTTTATAAGTAGGTAATTATAGATAATATCATCAATCATCTTTTAAAAAAACCTTAGTAAGGGTGGGGGGACTCAAATATGATACGATGAGACGGTGTTAACGCGATTAATCCTAAGCCTTAGAGGTTCAGACGTACGTAATGTAACATCATTGCCTAATAATTCAATATTACGATCCGACTTAAATATATCCCCATCGCTTACTAACGTTTTTATAACTACACTTCCGGCCACATAAAATGCGTACGCCGATTTTATATAGTGTATTATAGGCCTCGCAACTCAGTAACCTTTTAGATACTTCAAATTGACAAAAAATGTCACTGTCAGATTTTGTTGTTGTCATACCCTTATATTTAAAAATTACCCAACTAAGCGAATTCGAAAAACCAAAATTTTGGCAAAATTAGAAGGTGGTTAGTCGGTTCGAAGAGTAGCGGCCCATTATTGACGAAAGCCTACAATTGTAAGAATAAGAAGAAAGTATCAAGAAGAAAGAACACTTTCTTGAAGACCACCCATTTGCTATGGCCTCAGAGTCGAAAATTGAGGCGCATTTTCCTGGATCCATAAAAACGACGCGCAGACGGATAAGCCGTTCTACGCTTAGAAGTCGCGTTACTGCCAAGAAAATCTTACTTAGTGCGGAAAAGAAGCAAGCCAGGTTAATTTTTGCACTAAACTAACTAAACAACAAGAATTTTGTGGTTTTCACGGATGAAAAATTGCCGCCATTTTTATAACCAAATTGACAGGTAAAACATGGATTTTCTGTCAGTTGGGTGTCAATATGAGCGCTATAGTAGGCTAAAGGATACTAAATCGAAAAAGAGTTAACTGGCTTTTTAGTTAAGCAGGTGTTGCACGAACACGCTATCTCGAAAAATATATTGCTGCGAACGAAAACCGGGCTAGAAGAGGCTGGAAGAGGACATGGGGCCCTTTAGAATCAATGAAAGATTTACGGCTGAGGTTTATGTTGATATAATGAGAAATATTATGCTTCCACAAGCAACCATTCTTCATCCAGAAGGTTTTGTGTATCAACAGGATAACTTTCCTATCCATACCGCACGCATTTCTAAACAGTGATTCCAGCAAAACAACATCGAGGTTTTGCCATGACCGGCAAAAACTCTTGACGCCAATCCCATAGAAAATGTGTGGGCCTTACAGCAAAAAAGTTAACATGAGTGCATATTGTTCCCAGAAATTCCAGCCACTTAATGGATTAGCAGATTCCATGTCACGAAGACTGGCAAACATTATCGAGGCTGACGGGTCAATGACACGCTACAGAAGAAACGTTTTCTTGTTTTTTTTTTTATTTACGTAGTGTTTTTAATAATTTTTTTTTGATTTTGAACATTTTTGGTTATCTGCAAAGACTTGGATTACTCAAATTTACCGATGCTGCAGAGGTGCGCCGACTATGATTAAGTTATTGCTTTCCTTTCGCCAAACAGATCCTTCTTCTTAATACTTTCTTCTCATTCGCAAAATTGTGGTCTTGTTTCGTCCATAATGAGCTTTAGGAATAAATTTTTATAATAAAATGTTGAATAATTTAAAACAATAATTTTATTCATTAGTTTATTTATAGTCTTTTAGTAAAGTGTGGCCAGTCTCCTTATTTTTGCGTTTACAATGTCAAAAGATCTAACCTGTAATTCAAAAACGTCAAAGTCAGTTACAATAAGCAACGCAATTAGCAAAACTTAAATTCAACAGAGCTGCAGCTAACTTCTCCTATACGAATTTTATGTGGCCGGAAGTGTAACTACTTATTATTCTAGTAGGTTAAAAAAAGTTAATATATTTTTGGTACGCCACTGCTTACATAGACATGAAATTGACAACCATTTATTGTTTTATTGCTTTAAAGACTAACAAAAATACTTTACGATTTCTGACCAACTTTGAGCAATTTTTTTAGCTTCTCTGTACAAATACGGGCTAAAATGTAGATACACAAAATGTTAGTTATGCTTTACTGAAAGGATTTAGTGAGGTACAAAATAGTCAATTTATGAACTTTAACCTGGCTCTCACTGTACCCATGGGGGGAGGGTCCTGTCCACTCTTATAACATATTATTAAACAAATATATTAAAATTTGAAAAAAAATTAACTGGTACCCACGCTACATAATAAATTGACGGGGTTCCGTGTTGTAATGCTTTTTCTACCTAATAAACTAAAAATAAAATATGTAAAATACTGATTGATATATTTACCTCCACCTTGCAAAGGATCTTAATTTCACACCATGTCTCTGTATTAAAAACATGATTTTTTTACTCAATACTTATTAAACTCTGAAGAAACACACTGAGTATTTTTTCCGCATAGCAACAATACAGAAAGAAACTTTAAATTGGGAATAAACGAGTCAAATTCAGAAAAACTGCAAATTTTTGCACTTAAGAATTTAATTTTCCTAAAAATCTTGTTATAAAAACTTAACCCATTTTCATCCGAGAAATTACTGGACCTTTGCTTTACTTTTAACGACTCGTAGTCGTGCTTTAAAAGATAAGTTATTGTCTTAGTTCGGCCATAAAAAGTTACATTGTTCTCCATTATTTCCATTTCTGCTGTTTTAAAGGTTTACTAGATTCTGTTTTGGGTTTAAATAAATTATGCAAAGGCGTATCCAGGGTGGGACTTTGAAGCTCATAGTTGGTCTGTAAATTGACCGGTAAGTTCACCAATAAAACAATCGGTTCATTAATTCATCTATAATACGATTTGTTGACAACGCGAGTATTCTTGAGGGTTGACTGATTGGTGGCTTAGCGTCTTTATTTTTAAAAATAGAATTCTGAAAACTTGGAATTTTACAGAACTGATAAAAGCACAAAATGTCAAAACTCTCACAGTTTCCATGAAAACGAGGTTAATTTTTGATTTATAAGTAAAAGCCTCTGTTTATGTGATAAGGACATAAAGGCATTCTTAACACGTTTTTGTTATTCATATGTCATTTTAACAAGTTTGACAAAATATTTTTTTTTATTTTCTTTACATTTTACAGTTTTTTCTAATATTTTTCGATTGACGGTAGCGCAAACGCCTACCAAATCGTACGGCTTTAAAGGAATCTTTAAAATATGGCAGAAATTAATAGCTAAATGTTTCATTTGCATTTTTCTACTTCAAGTCGAATGAAAACCTTCAGGTACACTAACTTTTTTTTAAATAACATTTTGTTACACATCGGTTACTTGATTAACGAAAGATAAAATAGTTAAACTAATTAAATTTTTACTAAGTAGACAGCACGCCACTGTCACCCAGAAAAAGACACTCTCTCTTGTCAGAATTGGAGATGACATGACTTTAGGTTGAAGAATTAAAAATTGTCGCTGTCTTTCTTTCTTGGTGACAGTGCCGTATCGTCTACTTATTAAAAGTTAAATAAGTTTAACTATTTTACCTTTTATAACTTAGGCAATTTTTATTTTAACCTAAATTAAAAACCCAATCTGACGTGTTAAAAAATGTCGTCAGAAAAAGTAGGTATATCAAGGGTTTTCATTCGTCTTGAAGTAGAAAAATGTAAATTAAACCTTTAGTTATTAATATCTCCAATATTTTAAAGATTCTTTTAGGCCGTAGGTATTGGTAGATGTTTCTACTGCTGTCAATCAAAAAACTGTAAAATGTAAAAAAAAAAATATTTTTTCAAACTTGTCAAAATGACATATGGATGACACAAAAGTGAGGTATGATGACATATACACAGTGTTTCATTTAAAAATTAAAAGTTAAATTGATTTTCCTAGAAAAAACTAACAGTTTGACATGTGTCAATAGGACACAGTTTTGAGCTTTTGCCAGGTCTGTAAAATTTCAAAATTTTAGAATTCCATTCTTAAAAATAAAGGCGCTAAGTTGCCGTACCAATCCCTTGTTACCCCTGGTATACAGCAAGGTAAGGTTTAGGGATTCCCTGATACCGCAGCTGATTGCTTATTGTATCCCTTGCTGTATACTTTCACCTAAAAGAGATCCGAAGTCATCGCTAGTTCGGCACCCTCTTTACAAGTGTCCTCTCAGGGCCCATGTGCACCACTTCCCCTTACCTCCTCCACTTGTTCAAGTGCCGCTTGAACTGAGGGTGACCCTTGAGATTTACTTGGTTTGCAAAATTTCCAAATATGTTCCACTAAGAAAAAGTAAGGAAATTATTGCCAACGTGGCAGTTATTTGCATTATTTTGTGTTTTTTGTGTGGTGACCATGATTATGATTTCTCAGCTGTTAAAAAGCAACGCAAAATTTGAGGTTGTTTAAAAAAAAACAAATAAAGAGCAAATAAAACTACTATAATTGGTCAACTATAAAACCTGACTATTTATAATAATTTTTTTGTGGGTTGGGGGTCTTTTACTCCACAGTGTTTTTTGTAAAAATGAAACTACGTTTCTATATTAAATAAAACGGCAGGTTTTATTTTTTCTCGACGCGTTTCAAACTAAATGTCCATATTCACGAGGATTTCTTAAATTCTGTAACAATGAAAAAGTTGTCACCCATACAAAAAGTCAAAAAACCAACGACCTCGACTTACCAAATTATATAAGAATAATATGATATAGAATTATAAAAGCTAACGTTAATTTGAATATTAATAAAAAAACTAACGTTAGATTTTATAATTCAAAAATGACGATATTGTTAATTTTCAATAGTTGTAAAATAGTCTTGTGCTTTCTACCTATGTAAAAGTGTTTCCCGGCCATTTTTCTTTCATAAGGTCTTTCAGGAGGTCGTTTGTTTTTTGACTTTTTGTATGAGTGACAACTTTTTCATTGTTACAGAATTTGAGAAATCCTCATGAATATGGACATTTAGTTCGAAACGCGTCGACGAAAAATAAAACCTGCCTTTTTATTTAATATAGAAACGTAGTTTTATGTTTACAAAAAACACTGTGGAGTAAAGGACTCCCAACCCACAAACAAATTATCCAAAATGCTCCACCTAGGACAGTACCACAGTTCAAATCTGACTATTTATTATTACACTGCCAGACGAACCCAACCCCACTTTTCGAGTTTCTTTGCATCGAATTTGCGAAAAAAAAGGTGAAATTTTGCTTTTAAGTATTGTGCAAAGTTTTAAAAACACCTTTTGTAAAATGTATGTTCATCAAAAGTGTTGAAAAATCCTTCTTCGTACTTCATTAATTACGAAGTCTCTAATTCATCATCTTCTTCGTCATCCCGAAGAAGTTCCATTATAAGCACAGACCACCAGATCACAGAAAGATTTTAAGGCAACGGAACCATTATACAAATGCAAAAAATTAATGGCTTTTGTTTAAAAACATTACCAAAAAATATCTCACATAACCTAAAAATGCGCTTAAGCCGAAGTAATTCTACGGCTCATCTTAAGTACAGCTTAAGTGCCACTTACATGATATTCCACACCCTTGCAAACCAAAAGTCAAGCTTAAGCTCGGCTTACATGTTAAGCCGATCCCGTGCATACGGGCATGATTCGCCGTCCTCATCACACAGCCTACAAATGTGTTCTTCCTGGAAAATTCCCATTGTGTAATGTTGAGGGTAAGAGTGAGATGACTTATACCAAGAGTACCAAAGACCAAAGTACCCCTTTACACTTTAAAAACTCCCGTGCAATACGAACTACAACCAACTCTTTTTATTTAAATATATTTTGCTCCCTCCAGTACTTTAGGCTGGATACGCCACTGGAGGTAGTGTACTTTAATTATTTAACTTAAAATAAAATGAATATCAGACGGAAAAATAAACCGTACCCAAGTTAAAATATTAAAAAATATTGAATTTCAATTTCTAAAATGTCTTTTGATGGTAAAGATAGTTACCGAAGTCAATCTATTTGCTAAAATTTGGGTTTGAGCTAGTTTCCTTAAAGTTATAGTAGCTAGGGTAGAGACTTAAACCAGAGTAAAATGTTTTTAAGTTTTGTCCTCGGCGCTTTTAAATCCGTTTTAGATTTGGCGTTACATCCGTTCTGGACGTTTATTCTTGAAAGTGTGTGAAGGAAATGCTCTCACATTAATAGGGATATTTTGGAACCCTTATTTGACACTTCGTAGTGGCTGTAGTAATTAATGCGTCTGCGCAATAGCTAAACGTCATTCCGTTTTGGTAATTAATCACTACCACTGCCGTAAGCTGCGAATCCATTTCGTTGTGGTTGTGGTTATTTTTCTGGTTAATTTTAAAGAATTTTTGCTTAATTAATTTTAAAAATAATAAAATATTACCAGGTTCCAACATATAAAACACTTATTTTATAAAATTAAGCCAAATTGTTTATTATTTCTCATCTCCAAATTTTTTTACAAGTAACAGTTTTTAATGTGTTCCAAAAACTCTGGTAAAATCGATGAGTGGTAGTGGTTGTTAAACACTACCACAGCGGCTGTCAAAGTTGTCAAAATTTTAAGCGTTCCAAAATATCCCTAATATCCTTTTTCTCTACACACTTTTATACGTTGGCATATCTTCATCTCAGTTTTTGGTAAACCACGCCCACTTTCCTAGTAAGTTCTCCTCCCGGCAGTTCTAGAATAAAGGCCCTGGCAGGGAGGGGCGTGATTCTTAGTTTTTGAACATAAAAGGAACAACATATATACCGGGTGTAACAAGGAATAGGTACGGCGCATTTATTTTTAAAGATAGAACTCTGAAAAGGACCAGGCCCAATTTTTTCGAATTTCAACGCCGTTTAAGTTTGTTATTAGGACAGTTTGTGACAGTATGTTAGTCTCATGGCACAGTTGCCGATATCTACAGGATGAGCCAATCATAGCTGCCAAAGTTTGGGATGAACTTAATATTATAAAGTTTTTAGTAAAGCTAATACCTTCTTTTTACTCGGTCGGAAACCGTAAAAATAGTGATACTTGTCTTAACTGTCATTTTATCTTATGGGGAAAGCCACTGGTGATATATATTTACGAGTCGGGACTCAGACTACTCTAAATTGAGATCGATGAACTTAAAAAGTTCCCTGTCAAAATAACGAATAAATAATTTATAAAAATGGAGATTTGAAAAAAGCGAATACTTCTTTTTACTCTGTTGAAAATATCGAATCGTAATTGCGCCCCCTTCTGTCACACGTCACACGTCTTCAAGTATGATGACATATACAGGGTGTTTCATTTAAAAAGCTTTGAGCTTTCATCAGTTCTGTAATATTTCAGTATAATAAAAATGTTCGTTTATGACCGACCGCTGCCTCCAATCTTCATAAGTTCTAAAAAACGGTCTAAAAGTTTTACAATTTTAAAGTTTTCAAAATAATCGTTGCTCGCAATTTAGCATGCGTCACAAAACAAAAAAGTTGTGTGGAAAACCGGGGTTGCCTGAATTGGCTTGACAAAAGAGCCGAATTTAAGTGATTTAGTGATAGTAAGAGACATGAAATACCACAAGAAAACGAGTAAACTATTTAAATGTAAATTAGTACTAAAAAATTGGCGCTAGAAAGCACGGATAGTCCACCATAAAATCATTTATTTTATGTTGAAAGGAAATGAAAATATCTCGAAAATTTTAGCTTTGAAAGATTTTTAGTTTATAACTAAATTTTTGGGTAATATTTACGAAAACCAAAATTTGAAAAACGCATATGAATAGCTGCTTTACTTCTAAACTTATGATTTTTTTAATATATTTTAAAGTTTTTTTCAAATAACTCGGAAACTAAAGCCTCCACAAATTTTGACTTTATAACAAAATTTGTAGTCCATATTCATGAAAACTTAAATTTGAAAACCGTATATCGCTACTTGCTTAATAACTAGATTAAGTTAAAAATGGAAACAAAATTATTTTTTGGTTTTAATTTTAAAAATACCAAATATATATAACAGTCTATTTTTTTATGAAATCTCTGAGATGTGAGTAACTTAAGAACTTTTTTAATTAAATAATGAAAAATACCTGCAAATAAATTATGTTAAGAGAGTGAAGAATAAAACGAGTTTTCACTTTTGATATTTGAACTTGATTTAAGGTCATGCTGGGGGTCACGAACTTGATAAAAAAATTTTGTAGGATTACTTTGAGAAATACTGTAATTTTTAGTTATGCAAAAAAAGCCTTTTTGACGAATAAAGAGTGATTTTTTTTTTAAATTCTACTCAAAAGCATGGGCTTAATCTCGTTTTTTGTAAAAATGGTGGTTTTTCTAGTGGCTAAAATATTGTTTTTTACAAGCGTTGGTTTGAATCACGAGCGCAGCCATTAATTTAAAAATGCGAATAAAAAAGCACAGTTTAGCTGCGATTTTTTTACCTTTATCAAAAAATCCTAAAAAAACTCGAAAACACAATGTAAATCGATTATTTATATATTTTTCAATATGTTTATATCAATTTCAAATTACAAAAAGTAACACAGGTTAGGGTTATTTACTGTCATTTTTCTTTACCAGTGATATTGCAGCAAATGTAGGCATTATAAGTTTAAGGTAAAAAGATCTAGTATTTTTACGCCTCTGGTACTGTCAAATTTTATGGGAAGATGGGTTTTGGGTAGCCTTGTGTATGTGGCTTTTAAATGCTGACATTTGGTTGCTAAGTAACGAAATTTAAAATGATACAGTCACTCCTTTTCTCACAACCTAATATAAATAAAATATGATCCATTATATTTATTGTAATATCATTTTAATTCGAAATAAATCAATAAAATTATGAAATTGACGTTTGCACCTATACTAATACAATAAATGCCATACCTACTTTAAGTTATAATTTAGTTTTACTTTTTTAAATGTTAATACTAATTTGTAGTTACAGTTTTACCTCAATCAAGACAACAACATATACATTTTACAAAATTTTGTTATTATATTGTGACGAACGAAGAGAATTCTGCAAAAATATCAACTTTCGCACCCGTCCGGTTGTATAAAATTCAATTTTAATTGATGTTTTTTAGAAAGTTTAAATACTAGTACTCTAAGGAGCAGTTTTTTGAAGGGGACATCATAATCAGATAAAAATGTAAAAGTTCCAGGGACAAAAGTAAAATGCAATTTGAAGTCAAAAATAGAGTAAAATGTTACAAAAAAAAAAATTATTACGATAATTGATAAAAATGCGACATTGGCAAATTTGCGATTTTGTGATCACTTTATCTGATGAGATATGGTCTTTAATAAAAACGATTAATTTTTAGAAACTCGAAAGAAAAAATAATTCCAATGTCCATAGAGAAAACCTTTTTTTATAGAAAAATTCTCGGATGTCAGTCACTTATAACCAGCAGAATCGCCAGTCCTTTGCAGTGCCTTGCAATAGATTTGTTACAGCGACATAAAAAATTCATATAATATCATCAAAATCGCCTGTCCATGGTTTTTTAATATCAAACGTAGACACTATAAAACATATTAAAATTATGGCTTTGTTAAACAAAATAATTTTTGGTTTTTTTCAATTTTTGAAAAATTAGTTTTTTAAGGACGCAACCCGGTATGATTTGGCAGGCCAATACCATTTTTATTAACGACTATTTGAACATATGTTTAAAAAAGTATACTCGATTTGGCCGCTGGTTCTTCTACTATAACGGTTCTCGATGAGCACCTATATGATTCAAGAGCCTTAAGGGCCGCTTGAATGTCGGAGAGTATCTTTATCGATCTGTTGCGCCAGTTATGATCTATCATCCAACGTGCGCTCATTTCAATGGCGAAAATTTCCGCTTGGAAGATTGTAGCTATCTGTCCAAGACTATGTATAATCCTGACATTTTCCTGGCTATAATCAGCTCCGGATCCAACGCCTGAAGGCATTTTGGATTTGTCAGTGTACCAGCAGCTATCTTCATTTGAGAAACTTTTTCTGTTGGACGACCAGTCCTCCCTATCTGGGTGAATAGTGATGTATAGCTTTTTTTTGTTTACTGTTGCAGGCATTAGATCCGATGGCAGCCCTAGAGTACAGTGGCTCTCAATTACCCGCGTTAAAAAGTTTGGTACTACTTGACTTGTCCTGTCTCCCTATTGGTTGGCTATGATTCTGTATGTTGCCTTCATAGCCTCTTTCTCTAAGACAAGGCGTGGAGGAGCAAGGTTTAAGAGGCATTCAAGCACTGCTAATGGTGCGGTGCTCATAGCACTACATATTACCAAACTTGCTTGACATTGGATGCTTGTTAGCACGAGCCAGCATCCTGCCCTTCGTGTATCAAACTATTGCCCCGTATATCATGACTAACGCCCCAAGACTTTGCACTTGCACACAAACTCACCCCTTTTATCGATGTCTGTGGTGCTAGGTAATTATACAAGAACCACGCAGATATTAAAATAACTTTTTGGTTAATTCACAGTCAAGAATTTTTCATCGTATCTGCCTACTCTCGGGCACTTCGTAATTTAAAAACTAACGATTTTAAAAATTAAAAGAAAAACATTTACCCAACTGGTTTAATGCTTTACCAAAAATTTTCTACTATGCATAAAAAAAAACGAAAGAAAAATGTGCAAACTGGGGTTCTGATAACTGAATTTAAGCAGATACATTTAACTTAGATAAAAGTATAGTCAAAACGGTATATATCACTTTAATTTTAAGTCTAGTAATATTGAAAATAATAAATATATTATGCCTTTTTATTTTAATAGGCACTTAATTTGCTAAGTGCTATAAAGACGTTTTAGTTTCTCTTTTCAATTTTGCTTTTGTGCTTTCCAGAATTAAGACAAAGGTGGTCCTTTGTCAACTAGATATTTTTATTTTTATTATCCTTCTTTCGTTTTTGACAATTCTGGATCGCCCGTATTTCAAATTTTTTTCTGGTTGTATGAAAATATTTTTATCGATGTCTCGTTTCTTTGTTCAAAGCACAAATTTGTATAATTCGATAAATCCGATTTAAATAGAATTGAGCAAATTTAGATAATCCGTCTTTGCTTTTAAAAGCTCAACGAGACCCACCTGGCTGCGAAATTTTGTGTGCGGCAGTTCTTGGGGGTTTTGATGCCAAATCGATTGCGAGTTGTATAGGGTAGAGGGTGGAGACACCTTATGCTGTAACGTTGTAGTGTTATTAACAATAGCACAGCAGCTTTTCAAATGGTGGCACTAGGTGTTGTAACGTTCATTTTGATCTTTACAAGTTTAACGTAAGACCTTGGGAACGAAATTATAAAAACTGCCTAATATCTCGCTCGAATTAGATCTTACCGAAACTGCCTCACTCCCATCTCGTTTCTGTCTCTTTTACGACGAATATCTGTGTATCGCTGTAATGCAGAACCTCATAATTTCATCTCGTTTTGCCTTGGTTTTGATTCATCGTTTTAACCTCACTTTCTTGTTATTGTCATGATATTCCGCATGAAAAATCATGCAATTATTCTTTTAATTTAAACGAAATCTTGGCGTAAGTACTAGAAATCTAGCGCTCAAAGTACCATTTTTAAAAACCCCGCGAGTGTCATTCATCGGCGAGTGCCGACGATGTGAATTCGTGCCTGCGACTCCTTCCCCATGCGGAAGTGACGTCGAACATCTTCTTTCCATAAAAGTCATTGCTGCATGGTAAGACGTCCTTTCCATCTGTAGACGTACATTCCTACGGACCTCCACCGCCATGTTAACAATCTAGAAAAGTTCTTTGGAACTGCGCATTATGCGGAAATAGTAAAACATAGTTACCTTTGTGATCTTCAGTTTGTTGAGTATGCTGCTATTTAATTATAGTGGTTAACGATGACGTGGAGAACTGCTTGAAAAAAGCCGAACACTAGCTATGTTTCCACCATTTGGTTAAACACGTTTTTTGCATCTTTTATCTATCATTTTCAAGTCACTTCTTTGTATTTTCTTGCACTTTTTTTACAATGGGTTTTTTTCCCATTCAGGCTTTTAATTGCGGAAACGGATTTTTCTTGGGAAGACTTTATTGGTGAAGTGAAAAGACACCATCATTTTCATGACGTCCTGCCCCATACCTACCTAGCTTTGTTCCAGTGAGGCCAATTCTTTGAGATCTTTTGTCAGACTTCGTACCTTTATGTGGGGAGACCTTTGCTTGGCGTGTGCTGCTGGTCCCTAACGTTTGGAAGCTGTACAAAACCTTGCCTATGGAGCAGACGTGCGTGTCGCTGTAGAATCAAAGCTAAGTACCTTTTTTGACGCTTTCACTATTCGTTTTATGCAGTTTTCACTTTTTTTTTTGGTTTTTTTTTGCCACATTTTTTATGTATTTTTATGGGTAATGGGGGGTTATATACTATCAAGTAGGCTTCTGCCGAACATATATAGACTCATTTATACTGCAGGCTTTTGCCGATTTCAGATCTACGGATCATATTTTTTATAGACTCATTTATGCTGTAGGCTTTTGCCGATTTCAAATCTAAGGATCACATTTTTTATAGACTCATTTATGCTGTAGGCTTTTGCCGATTTCAGATCTAAGGATCATATTTACAGACTCATTTATGGGCAATATGTCATGTTACATATTTTGGTGTACGTATTAGTAATGGTTATTGGTAGGTTCTACCGTGTGGCCTTATTTTAAAAGTTAAGTATTTGCCTAATGGCGTTGTATTATATTTTGCTTGCTTTGCGACTTAGTTTTGGCTATTTTTTGTATGCAAATTGCGATTCAGATATTTATGGCGCTATGCGAATAAGCTTAAATTGTAATACCTTATTAGAAATTGCCTAAGGCGAGAATACAGTAAGCATTACTATACCTAAATGTTACTTGTGTAATGATTTATGTAAAGTCTTAAGTTTTAGTTGCCGAGCTTTCCCTTACTTTCGGTATAAGTCAACTTAATTCCCTGTTAGTTTCCTTGTGTGAATATTTGTAATTTTTACTTTTGGCATAAGTCAAACCTTATTCTTGGTTAGTCCCTTGTGTGTAATTTTTACCCATTTCAAAAAACATAGGTATTTTATAACGTTTGTTACTCATTTTAAAACCCTGTGTAGATGTTAAAGCTCTTGTGAATTATGTCAAAAATTATACTTTTAAAATAAATTATAATTTATCATTTAACTACCTTGCCTTATTTTATAGAAGGCCAAAATAAAACAGAGCCAATTAGTTCATTATTTAAAGCTATTTGAGACTTTCTTTGCTTGCTTCTCTGGTAAGATGGCGCCTTATTTATTTTGAATTTGACCAAATCTGAATTCACGCCCTAATGCTCTAAAAGTGGCAATATTGAGCGACCAGGTTACGTGGAATTTGAAGTGAAATAAACAAGAAATAAAATAATAGTAGAAATAAATAAACATCACAAATTTTTAAGTTTAACGTGGCTTTAACATTTCAGTGTGGATAAGCGACTTTTTCTATTTTAACTTTTTCTCCAATTGGACGCCAGCCAATTTGTTCCAATGTTTTATTTATTCTTACTTAATTTGAAAATAATAAGAATTAGAAACGTTTAATAATGTTAATGGAAAAATAAAGAACTTCTTAAAAGTCTAATTACTAAATTGACTAAGCAATGAGGAGAAAGAATATTATAAAAAAATTTATTCATCTCACAATTGGTTTATTTTGAACTGAAGAAAAGAGTTCAAATAAAAAAACTCTACACCTAGTGCCACGAGATGAAAAGATGCCGTGCTACTGTTTCTAACACCACAACATTAAAATAATATAAAATGGCGCCCCGTGGGGCTCGAACCTACGACCTTGACAGTACGAGTCTCATTCTCTTAAAATTAGACTAATGTGTCTTCTACAACTATCTCAAAATAAATCAAAGTGAAACGCGGTAAATGCATAATTTCCATCCAAGGTTAGTAAAGTATCGGTAAGAAATAAGCTTTATTCTGTCTGACCATAAAATGGAAGAATTGCATGCGGCTAACAGAAAAACCGAGATATATTCAAACAAAATACGTTGATACTCAGCTCATCGGCTGTTTTTGTAAACAAACGATTTATTGGTTTTTCATAATCGCGAAATATAAAAAAACCAATTTTAATTTATAAAAATCACCAAATAAAAGGACTAATAAATGGGATCATTCGTATCGTCCAAAGATATTGTTAAATATACACAAGCCTAAAAGGGGTGAGTACTCGTAGTAATAGATTTAAGGGAATGTTGTATGCGTAACCAACAAAATCTATATAAATAAATAAGGGAAAAGAAAAGCCATACAATATTTTAACCCGACTGATGTTTATATGTGCCACGATAGAGACCAAACGGCTGCTCCGAACAGTGGTATCGTTCGAAAGCCGAGAGGTCCAAGAGGGCTATAGGTTACATTTAATTTTTTTTAGACGCCATATTGTCAATTTTGATATACTTTTGAATGCATAACTTATACTCAAATATAAAGCGATTTCACCTTCCTCCACTTCTGCTGACATTCCCCCTCCCTGCCATAAATAAAAAAACTACAGGTAGTTCTTAATCCGATTTAGTACACATACACTGTACAAATTTTCAATTTAGAAGAAAAGACAATTTAAAAATAAAAGGACTACTAAATGGGATTATTAGTATCGTCCAAAGATATTGTTAAATATACACAAGCCTAAAAGGGGTGAGCACTCGTAGTAATAGATTTAAGGGAATGTTGTATGTGAAACCAACAAAATCTATATAAATAAATAAGGGAAAAGAAAAGCAGTACAATATTTTAACCCGACTGATGTTTATATGTGCCACGATAGAGACCAAACGGCTGCTCCGAACAGTGGTATCGTTCGAAAGCCGAAAGGTCCGAGAAGGCTATAGGTTACATTTAATTTTTTTTAGGCGCCATATTGTCAATTTTGATATACTTTTGAATGCATAACTTATACTCAAATATAAAGCGATTTCACCTTCCTCCACTTCTGCTGACATTCCCCTACCCTTCCATAAATAAAAAAACTACAGGTAGTTCTTAATCCGATTTAGTACACATACACTGTACAAATTTTCAATTTAGAAGAAAAGACAATTTAAAAATAAAAGGACTACTAAATGGGATTATTAGTATCGTCCAAAGATATTGTTAAATATACACAAGCCTAAAAGGGGTGAGCACTCGTAGTAATAGATTTAAGGGAATGTTGTATGTGAAACCAACAAAATCTATATAAATAAATAAGGGAAAAGAAAAGCAGTACAATATTTTAACCCGACTGATGTTTATATGTGCCACGATAGAGACCAAACGGCTGCTCCGAACAATGGTATCGTTCGAAAGCCGAAAGGTCCGAGAGGGCTATAGGTTACATTTAATTTTTTTTAGGCGCCATATTGTCAATTTTGATATACTTTTGAAAGCATAACTTATACTCAAATATAAAGCGATTTCACCTTCCTCCACTTCTGCTGACATTCCCCTACCCTTCCATAAATAAAAAAACTACAGGTAGTTCTTAATCCGATTTAGTACACATACACTGAAAAATTTATAAATTTTTTATAGATATTTGTACATAAATAATACGTAACTGTTACAAAAATCGGAGGAAAGTTATAAAAATTTTCATGTACAGTAATGGAATTAATAAACGGAAGTTACGCAATCAATGAAAAATCTATCTGGAAATTTTATAGAGAGTAGGTATTAATAGTATGTACAGGTTATGAAGATAATAAACGATCATAAGAAATAAATGAAACATAGTAATGATTTTAATCAATGTTCTGAATAAATTTAATAAATGGCGATCATTGACTGTCGTTTAAAAATGTATGGACAAGTTTATGAAAATTATGAACCGAGCATAGAAAATACATAAACAAGGTTATGAAATTTATGTACGTAACAGTCTTTAACTAAATTCATTCTTAGGGGTAACTAAAAGCTATTAAAACATGTCTATTAATCCTTGATTTCATAACAGCCTTCACAAAAATCACTCTTAAAGAATCTTTATATTGGAACAACTTTTTTTTTAACTTTTTTTTAACTGTTTTTTAACCTTTTCTTTAACTGTCACTCGTTTTGGCTATAAAATTGATGTAAACTTGATCATAATATCAATAAAAGTTTACATCGGAGCAATAATCATATACAAAATAAATTGCGTGAAACATTTTGCAGTCGCACACCTATAGTCACCCTAACGAACTTAATTGGAGGCATGCTATTAATACCAAACTTTAAGTAATGTGTAAAAATCGCGCAAAAAAGTGAGTTAAGAAATCACTGCAATCTGCGTCTAGTAGCTTGTATTTTTAATTATCCCACAGCTTAAATGAAAAATTGTCAACTCCAAAAACACCGGGACAATAGGTGAAGTTTGCGGTGTAACTCCAAATTTCTACATAACCAAAGTTTGGATCAATCAAATGTCCATAGAAAAATTTTTATAGGTGGCGTTTACCAATCGTCACCGTTTACTGAATCGTATTTCAAATCAATTGACCACTCTAGAAATACCGATACCGATGCGTTGAAATATTTACTTTACCGGTGGGATTTACTAAAAAGGTTTAGTCTATTTTAGAACGGTCCTAAGTTTAAGTGAACTTTTTGGTTTTAAGCATTTTAAACCAACCCTCCTTGAGTTTTGGACATAGTTTGATTTATAAGAAGAATTTCAATAAATATATTTATTGAATAATCATCTTAACACAATATTTTGTTGGATATAAGAGGAAATTTTCAATTTAGAAGAAAAGACAATTTAAAACTTTAAACCCACGCGGGGTTTCAATAGTAAATGTAATAGTAAAAACTTACCCTTGTTAATTAATTTTTCCAATTAATACTTGATGTCACACAATGATTTAGATGAGTAATAATAAAATAAGGAGTAGATTAATTTTTTATTTATTTAAAAGATGTTTTTATTTATAAAGTGTATTAAAAAACTTAACTGCAAGTTTTTCTTACATTTTTGTCACTGTCGAAATGTCAGTTTAAAAATATTAGCGCTGCGTTCAATCACAAACAGCGACTTCGGATCTTTTACCTCTGCTTGCACCTTGGCTTGCACCAACCTCTACTGATGAAAGCTACAGCTTTAAAATGAGTGGGCTTTGAGTAAGGAAAGCTTTTTGACTGAGCTTTTAGATAACCTCAATGTTTTACTTTTAGTTTGTTAATAAATTAAAATAGTTGTTTTGGGTTTTTTTGTTTGGTATATTTTTCGTGCATAATCAGTGATCTTTAGTTATATTGGTTTTGTCTCGTAATGTAGTGGGTAATGAACAACTTGGGATATTAAATAAGGTAAATTAATCCTTGTAAAAGTGGTTACTTAGGGAAATTATAAATGAACTTATTAACAAATGCCACAAAACAATCCTTTCTGGGGGCTATAAATTTAAACCATCCACTTGAGGTGGTTTAAAAAATCTTAAACACAAATAATGAAGCTATTATGTGCCAAATTTCTGGCGTATTCCCATTTGCCATTTTGAAACCTGTAAAAAAAATTAGTTTATTGCATTTCCTGCAGGCCGTGCGGAAATGGATTTACCCTGTATTTTTGTGTTTACCTTTGTTTTTTTGCAAAATAAAATTTAAATAGCTATTTTACGCAAGTAGTTCTAAATGGCTCCGCGTCGTTCGTGCAACTGCCGTGGCCTGCGAAAAAGTATCCCTTTCCGCACTTGTTAGGTAAATAACTATAACAAGCTTTCATTTACCTTCACCTTTATGTATGTATGTTTGTATGTTTGGGTCAAATATTTCAACTCAATTTTGCCTAACTTCTAGATGTCCGATTGAATTCAAATTTGGTATGTGATTATAGTTCCGGCGACAATACAATAATTTCGTATTACTAGGCACCCTCTCCCCCCTACGCGGGGAGTGGAGGGGGAAAAACTCCTAAGTTTGTCCGATTTCAACCCAAATTGTTATACTGGGGTTTTTGGGGATATGGAATACGAATTTTTGATCAAATTTTAAAAATTCAATTAGGAGGGTTCGAGATGGACGATTCTGATCATGTTTTTCTAACCAATTTTAATTGACTTACACACATCCGATTATCTTTAAATTTGGTATGCGTTTATAGTTCCGGAGACAATAAAATAATATGGTATTATCAGATACAGGGTGTTTCATTATAAATGCCCCCCCACTTTAATATGTGAACTAGGAAAAAGTTTTAACTACATAAGTTATTTGTGTTAAAAAAATCTTCAAAAATATTAAAGTCTAAAAAACCAAGTGTCATTCGAAGTGTCATATATTGATTGACAACTTTCTTATTTTAAATACAACACTCTGTATTTTTTTGCATTTTTGAATTTTAGGTTTTTTCCTGATTTCAGAAATGTATAACTCATATGCACTAGGTTCAATAGTTTTTGAAATATTAGACTTTAAATTTTTTCACTTAGGCGGCTGTGAATTAAAATTTGTGGTGTTTCCATTAGACATGTCATCATAATTGTACTAGGCAATGATGTTTTTAGCTGTCTTTAAAAAATTGCTAAATCATAGTAGGCGATATTGAAGTGTTTTGCGCTTTAAAAAATGATAAAGATCCTGCATTATGAATCATAGCCTCCTAGGTAAAAAAATTTAAAGTCCAATATCTCGAAAACTATTGAATCCAGTGCATATGAGTTATACATTTCTGAAATCAGGAAGAAACTTAAAATTTAAAAATGTAAAAAAATATAGCGTATTTTATTTAAAATAAGAAAGTTGCTATCAATATTTGACACTTCGAATGACACTGGATTTTTTTACCTTAATATTTTTGAAGATCCTTATATAAATCAAATAACTTTTGTATTTACAACATTTTTCTAGCTTACTTATTAACAGTTATAACAGAGGGGCCATTTATAATGAAAGACCCTGTACCCACCTCTCCCCAATGATATAAGTGGAGGGGGAAAAAGGTTAATTTTGTTCGATTTCACTCAAAATGGACGAAAAAAGGTTTTTAAGGAAGAGAATTATGAATTTTTCAGCAAATTTGAAAATTTCAATATGGCGGATTAAAAATTAAAAAATAATTTTATATAAAAAAAACTTTTTAAATACAAGTTTTTCGAAAATATAAAGAGTTCTAAAAAGTAGAAAATAATTTTTAGCATTCTGATATCATAATAATAAAAGCGATGGGCGCAAATTAAAACTAATAATAGAGACATAAACCTATTTGTAACTCATCGCGGTATACGTATCCGCATCTAGCGAGAAACTTGTACCACGTTCGAAAAGAGCAGATATATGCTAATCTAAGGTGTTCTTGAACGTTATAGGTGTTGAGATGCGTTAGGTATCACGTATTGTTATGGCACACGTATCGTATCTCAGCCCTATTGCGTTCAGAAACACTTTAAATTAGCATATATCTGCTCTTTTCGAATGTGCTACAAGTTTCTGACCAATCAATGTACTTGGCTCTCGCTAGATGCGGATACGTATACCGCGATAAGGTACAAATATCTTTATGTCTCTAATATCCAGCCATATATATCAAAAAAATGTTAGGGTAGCTTGGGTCGAGTTGGGTTGGATTTACTTACCCTTCTCTGCTTTATATTGGATTCAGATTCTTTCGAACAATCATAATATAATCAATATCATAAATTTATCAAGTCAACATGGCCAAACTTCCTATAATGCACCCATGGCTTTTATTATTATGATATCAGAATGCTACAAATTATTTCCTATTTTTTAGTGCACTTTATATTTTATAAAAGCTTCTATTTGAAAATCTTGTTTTTAAAATTATTACTATGATTGTGAACTCCCCTATATTGATTCATTTAAAATAATTATATCGAATAAAATGAAGGGTCGAATTGGGCTTTATTCAAAAGGTTTATTGTTCATTTTTGGTATTTCGCTGTTCAATATGATTAAATATACGTGCAAATATGAAATATGTGGCAAACAACATTTTATAAAAGATGGTAGATGCGGTTTATATTCATTTTTACAAATTTTTCATTGCTTTTTGATCTTTAAAACATAAAAGTAACTATCAGATCCAAAGGTCAGGATGGTTCAAATGTGGGGAAGTGTGCATGAGATGGTGGTCTATGGGGAATGGCGAAATAGTTCGCGTAGAGCTTAGAAGTCGCGCGCCGGGCTAAAGCCTCGCCCCCTTCTTCCATTACTACTGTTCTTTCCGGTTTTTCCATTTTTTTAAAACCTGGAGCCGATGTACATGTTCTTATGCAACATTCAAAGCTTTATAAAATCTTAGGTCAATGCCATGTATAGTAAATTGTTTTATGCAGTGGCGGCCGCCGCTTTCCCAAAAGGGGGGGGGGGCGTGAGGGAAAAAATTTGTAAAAACAAAGAAAAAGTTTTATGCAAAAGTTCGAAAATAAAAAATTTACGTAAAGTCGACCCAATAGGGCGCCGCAGTCAATATTTTTTGAAAAATGATCAAAAATTTTACAGTGGGATATACTAAAACGGTTTAGTCTATTTTAAAACGGTCCTAAGCTTAAGGGAAATTTTCGGTTTTCAGCATTTTAGACGATCCTTCCTTGACTTGAATTTGTTTATTGAATAATCATCTTAACACAATCTTTTGTTGGATTTAAGAGGAAATTTTCAATTTAGAAGAAAAGAAAATTAAAAAATTGAAACCCACGCGAGGTGTAAATAGTAAACACTCTGTAGAATAAATTATTTCTAATAAAAACTTACCCTTGTTAATTAATTTTTCCAATTAATAATTGATGTCACACAACAATTTAGATGAGTAATAATAAAATAAGGAGTAGATTAATTTTATATATATTTAAGAGGTGTTTTTATTTGTGAAATATATTAAAAACCTTATATGCAAGTTTTTTTTACATTTCTGTCACTGTCGAAATGTCAGTTTAAAAATCTTAGCGCTGCGTTCAATCACAAACAGCGAGTTCGCATCTTTTATCTCTGCTTGTACCCTGGCTTGCACCGACCTCTACTGATGAAAGCTATAGCTATAGCTTTGAGTAAGGAAAGTTTTTTTGACTGAGCTTTTAGATAACCTCAACATTTTACTTTCAGTTTGTAAATAAATTAATATAGTTGTTTTGGGTTTTTTTGTTTGGTATATTTTTCGTGCATAATCAGTGACCTTCACTTATGTTTTTTTTGCTTCGTAGTGTGTGTTACTGTTACTGTTTTCATGAAAAACCCGCGATTTTTTAAATAAACAAAAAGGGGGGAGAGGGCGATTCCCCTACCGCCCTCCCCCTGGGACCGGCACTGTTTTATGTGTGGGCCACTTTATTAACCCTGTGATGCGAAAAAATTAAAAATCCGGCATTTTTCTTTGTTTATATTAATCGGCTTTTTATCATTAAATAAAAAATCGTACTAAAACAACAAAATTTTCTGATCTGAACTGCCGCGCCAAAGACTAAACGTTCTTTTATTTGTGGTCCACTCACCCACTCAAACTGAGCTGCACCGCAGCTTCCAGGGGCTGAATTATTAACTCTTAAGAGCAAGAACGTTCACTTCTGTGAAAAACCAAATTATCAAAAATAAATTGAATAATGAATATGAAATAGTTACTTATACGCATACGTCTCTCGAAATAAAGCTATTCGCCTGCCGCGAACCAAGCGATCAAGTTCGCACGGTTTTTGGGTGAATGTGATCAGTGAGAGCTAGTTCAAGAATATCACAATTATAACCGTGTGCTTATTCATCAGCGTTCACAGGTAAGGAGTCCGACCCCAGGCTATAACCTCCGACCCAAACTTTATCGGTGGGATTTACTAAAAGGGTTTAGTCTATTTTAGAACGGTCCTAAGTTAAAGTGAAATTTTTGGTTTTAAGCATTTTAAACCAAACCTCCTTGAGTTTTGGACATAATTTGATTTATAAGAAGAGTTCTAATAAATTTGTTTATTGAATAATCATCTTAACACAATCTTTTGTTGGATTTAAGAAGAAAGTTTGAATTTAGAAAAAAACAAAATTTAAAAATTTAAACCCACGGGGAGTTTAAATAGTAAACACTTAGTAGAATAAATTAAAATTCAGGTTATATATCACTCTAATTAAAACTTACCCTTGTTATTTAATTTTTTCAATTAATACTTGATGTCACACAACGACTTAGATGGGTAATAATAAAATAAGCCGTGTATTAATTTTGTACTTATTTAAAACGCGTTTTTGTTTATGAAATGTAGTAAGAAACTTTAATGCGACTTTTGTTTAAATTTCTGTCACTGTCGAAATGTCAGTCTCGAAATATTATCGTCGTTCAAATCACAAACAGCGAGTTCGGATCTCTTGCCTCTGCTTGTACCTTGGCTTGCACCAATCTCTACTGATGAAAGCTAGAGCTTTAAAATGAGTGGGCTTTGAGTAACGAAAGTTTTCTTGAGTGAGCTTTTAGATAACTTCAATGTTTAAATTACAATTGGTAAATTAATTAATATATTTGTTTTAGATTTTTTTACTTGGTATATTTTTCATGCATAATCACATCAATCTCATGACCTTAAATTATGTTTGTTTTGCCTCGTAGTGCCCTCACAAATATATTTTTTGTGCTGAAAACTGGTTCAAAATATGGCGTTTTTCTGGACAAAATTGGAGGTGTTTCATTGGTTAATGAACAACTTGGGATATTTAATAAGGTAAATCAATCCTGGTAAAAACGGTTACTTGGGGAAACTATAAATGAACTTATTACCAATTGCCACAAAACAGTTCTTTCTGGGGATTATAAATTTAAACCACCCCTCAGAGATGGTCTAAAAAGTCAACTTAGTAACCTCAAACACAGAAAATGAAGTTTTTATGTACCAAAATTTTGGCGTATTCACCATTTTCCATTTTGAACCTGTCAAAAAAAATAGTTTTAGGGCATTTTCTCCTAAAATATGGTATATTTTCAGAAAAAAAGCAGTTTTTCAGGGGTATTTTGCAATAACGATGCAAAATAATGAATAACTTTGTAAGTTTTGTAAGGTTCCATGTGGGTTGTTTTTAAATTAAATGAAAAAGAAACTTTTTACAAAGTGGTATGTCTTTTTTAATTCCACAGTCAAATTCTTTACGAAAAGGATGAGCTGAATTTGAGATATGTTAGAACCTTTTTTCCAAAAAAAGTTGAGGGGTTCATCGGTCTCGGTTTTGAGCAATATTTATTTGAAAGGGCGCCACTGGAATCTTGATAATAGAACTTTTTACAGTTTTTCTATAATAACTTCGTACAGAAAAGAGATAGAAAGCTAAAACTAGTTTTATTTTGTAGATAAGGAAAACATTTGAAGAAGGTAGAACCTACAGGGTAGACTCAAAAATACATATCATATAAACAGAAAAGTTGTGTCAGAACTTGTGATTATTCTACAGAAAACTGAAAATCCGTATTAAAAATTAGTTCAAACATATTTGCTATTAGTCCGTCTGAATATGTTATGACGACTTATGCAGATTGGGTCGCGTCAAAAACTTCATAAAAGTATTGCTCGAAAACAAGACCGATGACCCCCCCAGTTGTTTTTTATAAAAAATATCAGGAAGGTTAGGGCTCTAACATATCTCAAATTAAGCTCATCCGACGCATCCCGGTAAACAATATATTTAGTGCCTCCTCCTTTGATTGTGGGAATTTAAAAAAAACAAACACTTAAAAAACTGTAAAAAGTTGCGTTGGGTAAGTGTTTTTTGAATGTTGGTTTTCAAATTAAGTACCCCCCACAGGTAAATATTTATACCTGTGGGGGATACTATTTTAGATCTTAGAAAATCCCACTGAATGTGTCTCGTGCGCTTAAGAGGATAGTCTTTGCTAGCAGCGTTCCTTGGCTGTCCGTAGATTTTTTATCTAAATACAAACATTTTTCAAACATTTTAACCTCATTTTAAAGATTAAGCTTGAATCTAGAAATCTCTTGTGGTACTTTTTGCAGTTTTTGTCTAGTCTTGCAGATATGAGCAGGAAAAATACGCCATATTTGGATCCATATTTCACAAAAATGAAAGTCTATAGTCATAAAAAATTACTAGGGAACCCTAGACTTAAGCATTATCTTTAAAATTAAAGCCTATGTTTTGTTAAACCAGGAATTTATTAGTCCATATTTAGTAAAAATTTTGGAACGATTCACCATGAAAACTGCAATTTGTTAAACCAATTTTTTATCCGAACATTATTTCTTCAAACCCACTTAATAACAAATTCGAAATTTATAAGATCCGTTTTTAATTGAACCATTGTCCATCAAACTCATTCAAAATCAAACTCGTAATTTTTAAAACTCATTTTTAATCAAACCCGGAATTTGTCAAATCATCATTTTTCAAAACCCAAATTCGTAAGACCCGCTGCTTATCAGAAATGTCTTCTTAACTGAAATGCAAGTGACATCTATACACAAACTATTGAACGCTACCTGCACCGCGCCACCTGTGTGTATGCCTCCCGTTCATGTCTTACGAATTTCGTGTTTGAAGAATAATGGGTTGATAAATTCCGGGTTTTATTAAAAGTGGGTTTTACAAATTACGAGTTTCATATTAAACGAGTTTGATAAAAAATGGTTCGATTAAAAAGGGGTCTTATAAATTTCTAATTTATTATTGACTCGGTTTGAAGAAATAAGATTCGGATTAAAAATTGGTTTAACAAATTGCAGTTTCTATATAGTGAATGATTTTATGATTGAACTGTCTTTTATTTAACGGGTTTAATTTCGCACATTCTGATAAACCGTGGGCATCCTTTACAATGAGACTAAAATTTCTGAAAAATGTTTGTATTTTACTATACTCTTAAAGTGTGTAGCATCCATCGCGGTATAAATTAAAACTAACCAAGAAAAAGAAACCATCACGAACCGTCACACATGTTGCGGTGCAGTGGCGGTTCGTGATTTATAACACTGATGAGGCACCAAGATCAAAAATGTTAAAAAAATAAACACCGTAAATGACAATAATATTGGTCAAATGTAAAATCTAAAACGTATTAAGATAAAAAAAACTATTTTTCAATCTCTTATTTTATGCGTTTTTACTTTGACATAAAAAAAATATATTTTTACATAAAATGACATTATTCCACAATATTTCAAATAACATTGAATTTGTGTATATTAATGCCCGAGGGCGAAAAAACGACCCTAGGGCTTTAATAACTTTATACACTAGTTATCCCCTCACGCTTGTGCATAAATAGTTATTATACATTTTCATTCCACAATTTTTTTGTTTCTGACAAAATTAAAATGTTAGCATATACAGGGTGGATTCTTTAAACGGAACGGTGCTTCTATAGCAGGTTAGAATTTGGTTTTATAACAAAATCCAAAAACACGTCAACTGAGATTTTTAATTTTTTTTCCAAGATAGAGGCATTTAAACTTGCATGGAATTGTTGTCTATGCCCTGTTTAACGGGACATATTTGAATGAATATCGAAGTTTTCCATACAGATTTACATAGACCCTACCCAACTAGCAATTTTTAGTTGCGCAAGTTGTAAAAATTAGAATTGCACTAATTTTAAACGTTGTTTTACATATAAAGAATAGTTATCGTGACGACGGTCCACAACGTCGACTATTATACGACGCCTAAATGTTTATCACAACTTCAGTCGCCATCACAACTATTTATGACCGTCTATTTTACTAGCAGTAATTCCTTAGTTGTGAAGGCGCCGACTACAAACCGGTGTGTGCTAAATCAAAAATTGATCAATTTACTCCACGTTTTCTGGCCGGTTTGTTGGAGACGCGGGCGCGCCTGTTTTCATCTAACCAATTTTTCTGTTATGTTTGCAACAAACCAATTTTGGAGCACTGCTGTCTGTCATACAAACGTCAACTAATTCAGTAAAAGTAACTAAAAAGTGTTTTGTAAAGTTTCTATTAGTTTTGTTTGAACATTTTGCACTATGAAAAGGAACAAATGGTATAAATATTCTTCGATATTCTGACATGTGACAGCTGTTATTGAAGGTGATTCCCCAGTGTGTCAGAAGAAAAGAGGAAGGTCCTGTGTAAACAACAAGGACGGAAATTAAGTGAGCAGCAGAAAGCCAAACTGTGGAGCAATTTCGATTGGGTAAAAATTGAGGCGTGTTCGCGTCTTTTAAGTTAGGTGATCCGTTCAAAACACAGTTACGTAGTTAAAGCAGTCAAGACACGGGACTCCTTTGGTTGTCATAGAAACTAATAAGTGCTGCCATGATTGATTGTTAAAACCATTGTATGCTAATTTGTAAACAAACATTAAAAATTATTTTTTTGCTTTTTTGTGCAATAAACTAAGATCTTTTTGCATATAAAAATCCGTATTTTGTTCTTAGGAATCCTAAGCAACATCTTTAGAGGATTTTCGAAGCGATTTTTAAATCATGATTTTTTTTTAATTTCATGAAATCATCTTAATCGAGGGCGCGCTTGTTTCTTAGAGCTATGAACTGTACATTTGACAGTAAACTACCGTCTGTTTATATACTTTGGCATTGGTTCGCATGTTATCATGATGAAAAACATGATATATATGACATAGAATATCATTTTATTTTAATAATATTATGGTGTTAGAAACACTTTAATTTGTAGTCGAATAGTGTATTTATCATTTTACGTAATGAATAATATTTTGAACAAATAATTGTACTCCAAAACCCATTGAAATATTACTTCAACTGTAGTCGCGATCGCGACGTTGACTCAACCAAAAAATCATCCACCAAATTGGTGCAAAAGTGGGTGGTGTTTGAGTAAAAGTAAACGTTGCGACGCAACGTTGGCACGCGGTGCACAACTTTGAGACGTCAACAACTTGCTAGTTGGGTATTGTGTGGTATTGCTGAAAAGAGAATTGTTTGCAGATGTCAAAAATTGCAAAATATACAGGCTGTCCTTTTTTTAAAAAAATAAAAAATTGCCGTGTTTTTGGACTTTTTTATTCAACCAAATTCTAACCCGCTAGAAGCACCGTTCCGTTTAAAGAATCCACCTGTATTGTAGGCTGAGTTGTCAAGGCACGGATGAAGCGGATCTTTTAGTCGCCTCATGTTGTCATTTAATTTAAAAAAAGTAAAAGTCGTCCCAACGCTTTATACAAAGAAAAATAGGGTTTTTAAATGTACGATTTATTGATTTTATAATTACAATAACAAAAACGAGATTACGCGTTTTTTAATTTGCACAATTTTAATGCGGTCAGCGAGTGCAGAGTGGAGAAGCGAAGCGACCGGAATAAGTGCTTCATCCATCTTTGATCGAACATAAAAAACAAAGCAAGACAGAATAAGAAATGAATTACACTAAAGAAATAGCACCCTAATATTAAAATAAAAAAAATGTTATGAAGGGCTTTTTTCCTAGAAAAATTAAACACAAAAAATCTCGCAAAAAATAAATTTACCAGTTTTTCCAAAAATGTTGGTGAGGCGCCGCCTCACTTGCCTCATCTGATGAGCCGCCACTGTTGCGGTGTTAGAAATACTAGTTTTTTCTGTCATGGATTTTTTCGTTCTGGCCCATTTCGAAGGGACTAGAAGTGTAACTGTGGATCCTTGCATTAATCTATTATTTTTGTTGTTACAGGTTCGATACGTCTGGTGGCTGAGAGATGGAGAAAGGCTCCATAATAACGGAACGGCTGGAGTTATCGTCAGCAATCAAACATTGGTTTTACAGGCAAGTGCCTATCTATACATATGTAATAAATGTCTAGGTAGACCATTTCTGCACATTGAATATTTTTTTAATTTTTTGTGTGGGCTTGTAACCAATTCATATAGAAACCAAATATTCAATTTTTAGAGTTTTGGTGTGTTCGTCTGTTTGTTTGTATATTTGTATCTGACTGATTTTTATTTTATAGATGTCTGAGCGGAACATCGGCTTTATTTCATTAAAATAGGTTTACGAGAATAAAAGTTATGACCAAAATTTTATTTTATCCCAATAAACTATAATAATAATAATGTATAAGTCTTTTTTAAAAAGTAGAAGGCGTCACTATATTTCCAACAAATCTCAAAAACATCTTGCGTCTAAAAAGGGTTCAGTATCGGTATTATTAAAAGATCGTAACGGGAATACTTCCCCAGGTGTATTTTTCTTCAATTTACATTTTTATGGGTGGTTTTAAAGAAATTGATAATCTTTTTTTTTTCTTTTAAATATACAAAACATTTAATTTTTTTGTCTATCAGTTCTTTGGCGTGCGACCGCTAGAAAACGCAATAGCAAAGTAAAAGTAAATATATGGAAAGTTTTTAATTTAAACGAAATATGCAGCTATTTAAAACCAAAAACTTTTCTTTTTACGCTTTATAACGCAAAATACTAATTTTATAAAAAAAGGAAACAATTGGGTCAGTCAAAATTGTGTTTACCATCAGGCCTCGGGGCGTCATGTATTTACAAAAAAACTGCAACAAACAATGTCAAAAAAATAAAGTTCCATTGTAAATATCGAGCATTGGTTAGTGTACGAAAGATATAAGTCTGTATTTTTAATGTTAAAATTTACGAAAATTGTTGCTTTAAAAGTCAATAAAGTGAGAAGCATTGTCTTACCAAACAATTTCTCAGTCCCCTGGAAAGGTTTTTCTTATAAAATATGAAAATGTGCTTTACTGCAAGCTTTGCCTTACTGCTTTTTATACTATACTAACGAATGGTTTCTGTTTTTGTTTTGCTTAAAATATAAAAAATATTTTCTTCAAATATTATTTAAATAAAAACTAAAGCATATTATAAAATAGTAGTTTTCATAACTAGTGGGTAAAATAGTGCTTTTTTTACAAGCATTGGTTTGCTCGCTGCGCTCGGTATTTAAAACACAAGAAAAAAAAGCATAGTTTAGCCGCGAGTTGTTAACATCAATTGCTATTAATACCTTTATCAAAAAATCTAAGAAAAACAGGAAAATACTTTTAAAAATTTCGAACGAAGAGCACTTCTTCTCGCAACACACCATCTTTGCACTATAAATCAAGGTGGCGGATAAATAAAATAACAATGATTTCCCTTTTTACTCGGCGACGTTCATTGTTGCGACATTTAAATCTTTGACAGTTTGATATTTTGACGATGTTTTTAAATGATTTTTTCGTAAATACTTGGTGAAAACTGGCGGAAATAGCTTAGTTTTGCACCCGTGATCAAAAAAATTATCTGCAGACAGTTACTAAAATCATGTTTTTGATGAAGGTATAAAAAAACATGTTTCAGATACTGATTCCTATACATCGGTAAAATTTGTTTTAAACTATTATTTCAACGAAATATTTGGCAAAAATTATTAGATTTTTTACTTATTCCTATAGAACTACTTATTGAGCATAAAATCAAAAAGTACTCCGAGCCGTGTCTTAGTTTATACCAAATGCCTTCCGTTCAAAGTTAAGCTAATTCTGATGTTTATAGTGATCTTGTTCATTGATTTTGAGGTTAAGCTATGACGTAGTTTACAATAACCGTAACCCAACTAACCAAGAAAAAGAACGGTCAAACTGACTGGTTGGAAAATTTTACTAATAGCGCCAAATGCAAGAATTTTCGGCTTAGGAACCACCCAGCCAGAGTTCAACAGTAACACAGTGTAATCTATAAATGGGGTGTAGCACTATAATTTCGGAGATGTTCAAACCAGATATTTTTCCACACAAAACCTTGAATCAACTTTAAATCTGGCTTTCTTTCGGTCAAAATTGTAATCTATTTCAAAGAGTCCAGGAAGGCGATCCTTTAGGTCCACCCCTTTTTTGCCTAGTTATTCAACCTTTAATAAAATTCTTAAAATCAGAATTTAATGCATGGTATTTAGATGACGGTAGTTTGGGAGGTTCCAGTGAGCACGTTTTAAAATTTTGAAAATATTATTCTTAAATCTAAAGAATTAGGACTTAAAATCAATATCAGTAAATGCGAACTATTTTTTCTTCAAAATTCAATACCTGATCAACACATTTTAGATTTTACGAATCTAGCCCAGGACATTAAAATTTGTGAATTTTCATCATTGGAATCACTAGTTTCTCCTCTGTCATCTAATTGCATAGAAAAATTGAGCTTTTATGTAAATATCTCGAAATTCTAAATTCACATTTAGCTTATTTTTTAATAAAAAACTCTTTAGCTGTACCAAGACTGTCATATATTTTAAGATCTTCACCATGTTGGAAATCTAAAACTTCTCTTTTAAAAATTAATTATCTCTTCTAGTTAGATTTAGAAGACTTGGTATTCGTAATGTTGAAAATTTAACTTTTTCTGCATTTTTGGGCTCAGTCAATGATACTGAATCATTAGTTTCTTCAATTTTTCCAAAATACATTCTTAAAGAAAATTATTACGACCATGAATTTGCCTTAAAAAGCTGGTTTAATCTATGTAATTTACATTCTTTTCCGTCTCCTGGCCTCAAAACTCAAAAACAATTTGATAACTTTCTCTGTGAGATTATAATTTTAAATAAGATTCAAAATTCAGTAGATCCAAAGTCAAAAGCTCGCCTTCTAGCTCTTCAAGAAAAAGAAAGTAATGCCTGGCTTGGCGCTCTTCCTCCTCCTCCACTGGGTACTTTATTGGACAATAACACATTTCGTATTACTGTCGCTCTTCGTTTGGGTCAACCGGTGTGTGACCAGCATGCCTGCACTTGCGGACAATTGGTTGACATTTTGGGCCATCACGATTCCTAAACGACATTCATCGGTCTTTGGTTGTAGCAGATACACCAAATATGTTGGAACCAACTGGTGTATGTAGGAGTGATGGAAAACGAGCAGATGGTTTAACATATTTTCTATGGAGGGAGGGAAAACAACTCGTTTGGGATGTAACATTTCGGGACACTTTGGCAGATAGTTACATATCCAGAACGAGCACCAAGGCAGGTGGAGCTGCCTATCCTGGTGAACAACAAAAGAGATGCAAGGATAAAGAGTTAGTGGATAGGTTCATTTTTGTGCCCTTTAGTGTGGAGACCTTGGGACCTTGGGGTGATGATGCAAAGCGCATGGTCAGTGAGATCTCTGCGAGAATAAAACATTTTCGCAGAGAGTCACTGACCAGAAGTTTCATTGTCCAGCTGATTAGCTTGGCTATTCAGCGGGGAAATGCGGCCACGATCTTCAGGACCCTCCCAGACCAGAATGGCTTGAAAGAGGTTTTTATTTAACGAATTAGTTATTGTTATTTATTTTTTAACTTTTTAAATATACGATTTTAAAGGATGAAAAAAACGTTAAATCTGATATCCAAAGAAAAAACTCAACTTTAGATCAAGATTGTCATCGAAGTTCGTGCATGAGGCAGAGCACTAAAATAAATTTAAAGATCGCTATAATGACCGGAACCATAACTCACCTCTTGAGCACGGTCAAAATTAAAACAACTGACCAATGAAGTCACAATTTCGCCTAGTTTGGTTAAAACCGGTGTCGCTTAGATGCATTCGTTTTGACCAAATATGACCGGTCATTATTGTTCAATGGTTTATAAATCACATATTTGACTCTAAAAAGTATGGATATCACAGTTTGAACGTCACTTCGACGTTTCTTGGAGCTACGGAAAAAACAGAATCTCTAATCTTAAACATCCACTTTCCTATTAATTTATTTTCCAACTATAGTTCTCAATCACCGTTTACCTGTGTATTTATTGTCAATAGTGAGTGACCTATATTTCATTTTCGAAATTAATTTTGTTAAAAACTGTCAATTTATCTCAGTTTGAATATGAAATTATTAATTTATAGTGCTTTATGTGAAAACTATAGTCAAAATTAAAACAGGCTTATTAAAAAATTAATCACGTTTGTTCCGTTTTAATATAAATTATAAAAGTTGAGGATTTTATGAATACTACTTGTTAATGTTTTTATAGGGCTGGTACAGGGTGTTCTTTTATAAATGTCACACCCACTTTTCTCTGGTATTGCTTCTAAAGATATAATGATATTACATCCTATAGCAAGAAGTTGGAATTGTACATATAATTGAGTAAAAAAAAAGACTAAACCTACGATCCTAAATAAAAAAGAAAAATATATTCACCTACTGGCTTAAGTAAGTTATATAACAAAAAGCAAAGAAATTAACAGAAAAAAAACTGAGTAGGTATCTACGAAAAAAAATAGTTTTTGGTGGATTAACAAGATTTTGTATCAGTCAGAAAAAAGATATAAAAAAAAGATATTAACCTAAACACAAAAAAAGTTGCATGGAATAGTTTTTCCAAAAAATACGATCTGAAAAAGAATAATATAATGCATTATATTAACATTTATTCACTAGTAACAAATGACCTTAGCTTAAGAATATTTAATATAAAATCGGAGATTAATTTGCATCTCTCCATGGAGATTATGTTATTTCAATGGAAGACAGGATATTTACTTTTACTATTTACTTCCTAAATTGTTTCAATGGAGAACAATGGGAAAAGATATGTTCGAATGTTTGTATAGCCTCCATGTTATAGATTGTGCACAGTTGACTTAAGTCGATTGTGTACCATATGTTCTTGTAACGTATTTTTAAAAATCACTTATTAGTTACTCTAAGTTGACAGATTAATCTTTTCTGGTAAAAGGGCACACTTGCCCTAATATAAGGTTCAGCATTGCTCTTAATATCAAAAAAAATTTTTTTACCCGGGTCTTGTTAATCCACGAAAATTCCACTGGCCAGGTGATACCCTCATACATCAACAAACTCCCGGGTTTTGTTAGATTATGAAAACTTCTACGCATGACGCACACAGATGCTTTCATAAATTAACTACCTTGTTTGGCCTTCAGATCTTGATTTCTGTAGGCGCGTTTCTGCGAGCTTAACATAGTTACTATTTTTTTCTCTTTCTAAATGCATTCATCTAAGAGAGATCCAGCATACTACACCATCACAGAAAATACCTGTCTTTACACCCTTCGACCCCGCATATCCGTCAGGGGATAACTATCTCAAAAAGGTAGTTAGACAGCGGGGTCGAAGGGTATACAAGTTCCTGGTATGCTGGGTCTCTCTTAGACTAATGCATTTAGAAAAAGAGAATATTGGTAACTCTATTTATCTCGCAGAAACGCGCCTTATATTTTTTTTCTTAAGGATGCTACGTTGTGTTTGTAATATTTCCCTCTGTCTTTTTTACACAGGTTCTAAAGAGTTTGACACAGTTGACCTCCCACCTGAAGTCAAATAAAACCACACCATTTAGATTAGCATTACAGTTATAATGAATAAAAGAAATATACAAAAAAGTGAAAATAAAAAATATACCACCATTGGAATATAAAAGGTAACAGGATTAAACATAAAAATGTGATAATTAAATCATAAAAATATTAAAAGTGAATCCTAATTAGATACAGGATTCTTGATACCTAGTTTACTTACCATCCAAAAATGAAGAGAGCAACCCAAGCTCCCCTTTTTTATTGTTTCCACCAGTCTATGTCTGATTTGAGTTCCAAGAGAGGTGAGTAATGAGCTGTTTAGTTGAAATGCCTATAATAGTCCAATACTTTGACTAATACACTATTATAGAAAAACATTCCATTGTTGGCTATTTTCTAGAACGAATGAAAATAAGTATGCCTTAGGTAACCTGTCCTTAAAGGGGTTACATAGTTATATAAAAGATAATTTGCCATGTGATAAAGACTGTTAGTTAAGCAAATGCAAGGTTCAAGACACTTCGGATTACCTGACCTCCAATCACAGCTTTATCATTAGCAAGCTTTACTAAATTTATTTGTTTACAAAATACACCAACAAAAACACGGCCACGCACCAACATACACAAAAATATTCATAATGCGGTTGGTTTATGGTCATACCAATACACCCTCTCTTGTCAAGGCTCGTTACCAGCTTTCTTGATTTGAGTAGTATATATATGTATGTATTCAAATCTGGTGGTTAGCTCTCTACCGAAAGCTGAACCATGCACTGCGGCCTCAAATGAGGTATCTACTGAGATTTTAAAGATCGCAATTTAAACACATACAACCCAGGAAACTAAAAAAATCCTGCAGACTACAAAACTTGATTTAGGCTTGATACTTTATCTTTAACTTATGCCAGTTGAAGCTTTAGTGAAAGCCACACACACCACATGTAAATAAGAAATATCAATACACCCATTGTAAAAGGGTACCCTTCTCGAGAAAAAATTTGTGAATAGAGACAATAAATCTCCTTGAAATCTTTCGCCCGAGGAGTCTACTTTTAATATCTGAGAAATGGTACAAATAAGTTTAAATTGAAAAAAACCCTTAATGAAGATGACTTTTGTAGAAAGCAAAAGAAAACAAGAACTAAAATAATAATTGTAGAAAGTAAAAGTAACACTAAATAAAATGTTTAGACCCCACTGTGCAATACTGAAAAAATGATGCCATGTCCATTCAAATTCCCCCCTTTCCCCAATGTAAAGGAGATTAGGTACCTGTAAAATTTCGCTTATCTTGACGAATCTTCATGTTTTGGACCTTGATTATTTTTCTTGAATTTTAGAAATTACCTGAGCAAAATATATTCAAATATTGTCACCATAATCCCCAAATAAACAAACGTCCCTATCCACGCCAAAGGAACCAAACTTATTACAATGCCAACTTCGAATTTTGATAAAGTTTGGTGACCCGGGCGAACATTGAAACGATTATCCTTCGGAAATTATTATGACGAGTTATTTAGAATTTAAACGTAAGTTAAACCCATTTTTTCGTACCCCTTTAATACCATTAACCTGTCAAAACTGATGCTTGCCGGCTTCCGCCGCAGAGCATCCCCCTATTTATACTTAAAAATATATTCAAATATTGTCACCATTATCCCCAAACAAACAAACGTCCCTATCCACGCCAAAGGAACCAAACTTATTACAACAATGCCAACTGCGAATTTTGATAAAGTTTGGTGACCCGGGCGAAGATTGCAACGATTATTCTTCGGAAATTATTATGACTAGTTGTTTAGAATTTAAACGTAAGTTAAACTAATTTTTTCGTACCGACTCCCCTTTAATACCATTAACCTGTCAAAATTGATGCTTGCCGGCCTCCGCCGCAGAACATCCCCCTATTTATAGTTAAAACCCCAAAATTTCCAGTCTTAGTCTTATTTCTTATGATACTTGTGACACCCAAAAAAATGCTAGCCGGTCACCGTCGCTAAGCATCCCCCTTTTTTCAAACAGAAAAAAATTAGCAGTTTTTTTTATTCGCCCCGTGAGTCCTATGAAACTCAAAAATCGATGCTAGCGGGCTACTGTCGCTAAGCATCCCCCCTTTTTAAATAAAAACATAAAAAAAAACAGAGATACTTTATTCCCTCCGTGATCCCTGTAAGACCCAAAAGTGATGCTAGCCGGCCACCGTCGCTAGCATCCCCCCTTTTAAAGTTTCTTTATAAAAATTCCAAAAAACGTTCAACCTACGTTAAAACTGTCTAAAGCTTGGAAAAAATATGGATGGCGCCTTGACTGTAGGACTTCTATTTATATGTACCTGCTCATCCCAGATGACGCATTTGGCACCCCTTTTTGTAACTACCTAAAGGCGCAATTACACAGACGAACATGCTCAAATAAAAGCTCGTGCAAAAGATCTGAAATTTTTTGCGCGAACATTTTTGTGAGCTTTTCTTTGAACATTTTGTTCGGGTAAATTTTTGAACAAGTTATTGCTATCAATTTTGGAAAAATATTTTTAAAGATGAGAATAAATATAATTTTACATCATTGATCAGTGATCTCAATTCTTAAAAAAAATGGAACACCAACTTTTATTTTAAACTTTTGTGATAAAAAGGCGACGGCAAGCGAAACATTATTATTGGCTATTAGTTTTGTCATATGCAATGTTAAAATAGTTAATGATGGAGATAATAACATTTAATTCTTTTCTTTAACTTTTTTGGTTTTCTTTCATTATAAAAAGAAAACGGAAATGTCTTCGAAGTAATTACTTTTTAAAATGCAGGTGGATATTTTTAGAGAACTGTTCTGGAGAGTAGTTAGTTGTTCCCTGGGGGGGGGGGATAGGGAGGTTTAGACAGTCGGAACGCAGCGCTGTCAAATACTGCTGTAATTTTGTGTGTCAATGTTCATTTGACCAAAACTCCCTCTCACTAGTCTACGGTTTTTACCTTCTCCTAACCCAGCAACAGCAATAAATAAGTGCCAATTTTTATTTTCTTTGATTCTTGTTTTTTTACAACCCCAAAAAAGTGACAAGTATACTGGCATATCCCCTATAAAAATCAGATCAATCGAAGTTGCTTATGAGGTAAAACGTGAATTTCGACATCAAATCGTTTTTCCGTCGGAAAGCACTTAATTAAAAATACCTTGTTTTAAAACTTAGTCTTTCTATTTTCAGTTAAGTTCAATGAATTCCCATAAAACTATAAAATTTAAATTTGTAAGAAATTTTTATTACCAACATTTCTTCAAACAAATTTTGCTCAACATTCTCTCCAAAATTTACGTGTGTTTTTTTGTACGCGATTTTGCTCGAACATTTCTTTGAACATTTTGCTCAAGAGGCTCGTGTAAATGTTTGTCGGCATTTCAACATCAAAGGAAAGTTTGTCTGTGTAAATGCGCCTTAACAAAGAAATCCTAGAGATAGATGCAGTTTTGTGCGTGCATTTCTGTGTATTTTATTTAAAGCCCTTTGGCTTTAACCGGACGTTCTTGCTTTAAACAGAAACATCTGGGTCCTAAATTTTGTCCCCCATGCTGTGCATTTTTTCTTAGTTTTGAAATTTTTAGCAAAACATTTTTTTTTAACAAGCCGCGGTCTGAATTGTTTCAGCAAATAACTCTTTTACTAGACAAGTCCAATTATAAAATTAACTCTGTGTTTCGGACTTCCATTGTCTATATTTTATTTATATACGACGTTTCGATCAGTTCACTCTCTGATCGTCTTCAGGTACACACTAGTAGTAGTTGTTGTTTAAAACAAATGTTTTTCAAAATTACCAAACCATATGGGTCTATGTTTTTTTTCCAAGAGGTTCAAGTTTAACTATGTGTAAACGAGATGGAAAAATAAGTATCATATATATTAATAGTACCTAGGTAGTTGGTTTCGATTTCCCTATCCCTTATACAAATTTAAACTTGAATATCTTAGTGGTAGGTATTTTTGAAAGACTCAAAAACTGATATACAATATACACCCTGTATAAAACGTTAAACATTTTTAGAAGCTTTTATTTAACTTGCAATGTATGTAAATATGTTTGTTCGGATGGAATCTTGCAACTTAATTTTAACCAACTTCCGGACATCCAATCGGCTTCAAATTTGGCATGCTTATATAGTTGCGGTGACAACACAAGAATATAGTGTGACGAAATTTACAGCTCCCCCCTATTCGAAGGGTGTGGAGGGGGGTACAATTGAAGTACGTTCGATTTCGTTGAAATTTGGTGCGTTGGGGATGGAGAGAGAGAATTTTTAATTAGATTTTGAAAATTCAATATGGTGGATTCAAGAGAGACGATTTTTGGTCATATTTTACTAACCAATTTTAACTGACTTATACACATCCGATTGCCTTCAAATTTGGCATGCATTTATAGTTCCGGTGATGGCTTTTGGGTATAAGGAATACGAATTTTCAAGATGGACGATTTTCGGTCATGTTTTGCTAACCAATTTTAACTGACTTATCCACATCCGATTGTGTTCAAATTTGGAAAGCGTTTATAGTTCCGGTGAATATACAATAATATGGTATTCTCAGGTACCCACCTCCCTCAAACGACGGAAGTGGAGGGGGAAAAATATTTCGTTGGTTTAATTTCAATCAAAATTGACACACAGGTGTTTTTAAGGAGGGGGATAATGAATTTTGGATTATATTTAAAAATTTTAATATGGCAGATTCAAAATGGACGATTAAGGGTACAAATCTCAAAATTAAGGGTGTCTGTTAAAATTTGGTATGCGTTTATAGTTCCGTCGACAATACAATAATATGGTATTATTAGGTACACACTTCCCTCTTGCGAGGGAAGTGGAGGGGGGAAAAGATTTGGTTTGTTCGATTTAAATCAAAATTGACAACCAGCGGTTTTTCGGGAAGGGGATATGAATTTTACAAATCTAAAAATTAAAAAATATTTTTTTTATAAAAAAGAACTTTCAGGGAACAAGCTTTTATTAAATGCACTTAAAAGTAGAAAATAATTCACCTACAGTTGTATTACTCTATAACCTAAGAACATTTTCAAAGGCTTGGCAAGCACGGCAATCTCACCCGTTCTCAGCTTCTTTAAATGAAAGCATTATGTTTATTATTCGAATAAAAGAAGAATTTAGTGCTTCTTTTGTAGTTCTTTCTTTGTCACCGTAGAGTCAAATTTTTAGTTTGCGCCCATCGCTTTTATTAAGGTATAAGAAAGATAAAAAATTATTTTCTACTTTTGGGTGCAATAATAATAAAAGCTTGTTCTTTAAAGGTTTTTTTTTAATAAAAATTTATTGACACCACTTTCTTTGCCTAAAATTATGTTATTTTAATTTTTTGAATAAACCCATACTTCTCCTAAAAAATCCATTATTTCGCACTTTTGAAACACAATGTATATTTTTGAAATCTTTAAATTAAATACAGTGTTTTGTATTTAAAATAAGAAAGCTGGTGTCAAAATTTGACATTTGGAATAACATTTGACAAATTTGACATACATATTCTAAAAGAATGCACATATTCTAAAACATTCCAAAACATTCGAATCGAATATTTTTATGGTAGATTTTTTTGTTATACTTGTATATTAGATTGGAATTTTAAACTTTTTCTTTTAATTTTTTAATCCTTACCCTTTTCTCTGTTTATAATTTTATTGTTTGCTTGATTTTTTTTATTTTTGTTTATTTTTAATATTTTTGTATCCTGTGTTCCTCTCTATTTTCTTACTTTTTACAGTTGACTAGTAATAGGTTGTTTATTTTAATTATTATTAAATGTCTAAGTTTAACTTACATATCCTGATTTAGCAATAAGTTATAATTAAGTTTAGCTTTGTCAATAAGATTATAATATCTTGGACAATAAAGCATGTTGTACTACAACTACTACTAGATTATAAAACTTTTGCATTTAAAACTTTTTTGTAGCATGCATAATGACGGAAAAAAGTGGGGGTGACATTTATAAAAGAACACCAAACGAGCACAGCAAGTGATTTTAAATCGCGAGTAAAAAAGCACAGTTTAGCCGCGAGTAGTCAGCTCTTCGAGCCACCATTTTATTACCTAACCTACACTAACTTAAAAGTGGACTTTTTCTGACGCAACGGTAGTTGACCGAACAATGTATGTAGCGACAAAAGTGCGTTTCATTTCGAAATTTACATCAATTGCATAACGACGCTTTTAGGTATTGAGCGAAAGCCGTTTCTATTATTCGCACAAAGAGTCGACTAAAACCTCGTAACCTAGTTTTCATATGCACTCGTATTCAAGTTACACGCGTCACTTTTATGTTTATTAGAAATGTTAGCCAAAACCGCATAGTCATAGATTTCTCTGAATAGAACATTAATAGCAAAAGCGGATACATTAGGGCTGCCTTCTTTTATCGGTAGTGGAATACCAGTGGCGTAGCCTCCCCCCAGTAGGTCCAACCCAATCTACAATAAATTAATCATGATCAAAGGCCCCAGGGAGAGCTATAGCTCCCCCACTTTTTTTGATCTTTTACTACGGTTTGTGACGTGTGTTTGGTGCGATGTCTTAAATTTTAAAAATTTTGCCTGCGGTGCTATGACGTCATTAATTATTACAATTTTAGTTTAGCTCCAAGGAATTTTTCTCACCAACATTCAAAACGTGTAATAAATGGCATTCTTAGTATATTTTTTCTTAAAATTTTCATCTGCGGCGCATTTATAATTTGGCAACAAATCTATATGTACCACCGCATCCCACCCCTCTTAGCATCTAACCCAATCTACTTTTTCAAAAATATTTTACAAAACAACTAAAAGATCCAAAATTGTTGTTTTTTTTTGTAAAATTTTTCGCCTGCGGCGTTATATTAATATTAAATATTGTTACAATTTTTTTCATTTTTAAGCAATCTGTTTGTCAACAACATTTGAAACGCGGAAAAAATAGCATTTTGGTGTAATTTTTTCACAATTTTTGCCTGCAGCGCATTTGAAGGTTGATTTTTCAAAAAATCTGCAAATGAGACGAGATGACACTTGCTTTTAAAAATCAGTATTTTTCAACACCTATTACCGCCTCTTTCCCCTCCCCTCAGTTCATGAGCTCAAGCAATAGGCACCTACCTAATTTTCAAAAATTTGTCATAGGTAGGTAGTTGAGTATTATAAAAGGATGAACCTCCCCCCCTTCCCAGTGTCGATTTCTGGCTGCGCCACTGGGAATACTATGAACGTAGGTGAGCGGAAATGTTTGTGTTTGTAACATTTGAATCGATTCAAGTTATACCGGGTGATTCACGACGAAATTTTTTTTGAGTCTTTTTGTCAAATATACAGTGTGATTATGAAAATATTGCAAAAATATAAATGGACATGTCTCGAAAACCAATAAACGCATTTACTTTAAATTTGGGACACATAAAGAGCCCCAAAAGCCACTTCTCTCAATGTATAAAAATATCAAATTCCTAACTAAAAAAAAAATTTGTATTATTTATTTTTGTTAAAAACAAACCCTTTTATATTGGAATTTGCAAATTTTGTTAATAACAGATAAAAGCTAAAGGATGGTGCTATAATAACCTCAAATTGTATTTAACGCGTTAAGTCCTGATTTTTTATAATAAAATAAAAATATCCAAATTTCAATCTTAAGATATTAGGTTTACAAACAATATGACGTTTTAAATTAATAAAGACGTATTTTTAGGTTAAAACTAATTTAGGTATAAATAAATCAACACCCACCCTACCAAAAAAAAAAACAGGCTGGTACAGGACAGGAATTTTTAATTTATTTTTATAAAATATACAAACACATGATTTTAATTTATCAATAAACCCTATTTTAATTTCAAATCCGTTTTCGGAATGAAAATTTTAGGCCCGGACTGATATTTATTTGATTTTATTTGTCCGTATTGGAAAACAACATTTCTTTGTACTTTAGGCAAAGTGTTGCTCTAAATATTTTTTTTTATTGATTTATCATCTACAAAACCGTCCGGACAACCAGGGGATAATGTACCCAGTACATCTACCATAAATGTATTATGTATGTGCATAAATGCATTATGGATGCATTTTTGAAAATTTGACATTTGCAATGACACGTTTCAACTTTGGCATACATATTCTAAAAGGCTGGAAAAATGTATACGGCTTTTGTGCCAAACACTTTTTAAAGCATGCCTAATAACAAAGAAACGTGGCGGTGGCATTTATGGTAGATCACCCTGTACATTATCCACACAAAAAAATACTTATTTCAACATCATTTGCCTTGTATGTTGTATTATCAAAATCTCCAAATGAAGTACAAAAAAATGTTGTTTTCCAATAAGCACAAATAAAATGAAATAAATATTAGTCCGGGCCTCAAATTTTAATCTTTTGACTGTAATGTAAAATTAATATAGAGTTTATTAATAATTTAAAAGAATCTGTTTGTATATTTTATAAAAATAAATTAAAAAATATTAATCAGGTCCTGTCTATGCCTATTTTTTTCTTGAGTAGGGTGGGTATTGATTTATTTATGCTTAAATAAGTTTTAACCTAAAAATACGTTTTTAGTAATTTAGAACGTGTTATAGTTTGTAACCCCATAATATCTCAGGATTGGAATTTGGATTTTTTATTTTTTTTATATAAAACTGAGAAATACTGTCCAAGGGTATTATAGCGCCATCATTTAGCTTTTATGTGGTAATACCAAAATTTGCAAATTTTTTAGTCTGAACCTAGAATTTTATTTTTTTTTATATTTTTATTATATTTTTATTTTGGGGCTCCTTATATGTGCCAAATTTAAAGTAAATACGTTTATTGGTTTCCGAGATATGTCCGTTTTTATTTTTGCAATATTTTTATAAATCACACTCTATATTTGACAAAAAGACTAAAAAAAAGTAGCATTGGATTTGAGTTGCCCCTGACCTGGAATACTTACCAATAAGATAGTTGTATTTCGTCGTGAATCACCCTGTATATATAGTTATGTGGAAATGCATGGGATGGAAAAGCATTATAAACAAACGCTAAAAAAACTCAAATGGACTGCGAAGTTCAAGGCTATTTAACTTGCAAATTAGATCTAATATATTTTGCACTTTAATTTTTTGTCTACGGCAATTGTTGGAGTTTTGCCTAGGATTTTTTTTTATTTTTGTTCCTCCCTCGCCTTTTGGGGAAGCTGTTTCCGCTCCTAAATAGGGACATAAAGCTTATTCATATCAACCATATAAGCAGTTTTAGTATGGTGTTTTCTTTTTTGAAAGCTAAGCGTTGAACTGTTTTTTTTTCAGTCCATCTTAAATAGGTACGCTTTTAACTGCAAAAATAATGGCCCTTTTATGTTGAAAATATGTTGCAAGTCACTATCAAAAAAGTTGCAGAAATTCGTTCAACTCCAAAATCTCATTAACACGTGGTACTCTTGCTTGGAAGATGACACAGAGATTTTTTTTATTAAGGTCGTAGTTACAATCTGGGGAATTGTTTCTAGCAACACTGTACGGGAAATCAATTTAGCTATGTCGACCTGATTTTTTTGCAAAATTTTCCTTCATTAAATTTGTTTTCCATGGCAACGCGGAGACTTTATTTATGTTTATCCACAGTGAGACACCAGAGATTTTTAGCACCGGGTCAAAAATTTGAAGTTAGGTTACTTATTTTGACTTTTTGCGTTCTGCGTCGCTAAAAAACCAAGTAAAATACTAAAATAAAAGAAAACCATTTATTGCAGAATTAGCTGCTAAAAAAACGCTACCCAACTACGTATTAAAGTAACTGATACCGATCCCAGGTTAACTTAAAAGCTTGCAGATTTAAAAATCGGCTACTGCCGCTAGACGAAATAATCGTATTCTATTTTAAACAGGAGCGTCAACGACTAGCAAGAGTCTTTCCAACCTCTAAATGGAGCTTTACTGACCTGTTTTGTTAGTACTCAAGTGTCCGTGTGTTTTTGAAACCGAGGTTCTAAAATCTATCCTTTGCGCTCCAAGATTTCACTAGTACAATTGCACATAACTATGCCGCAATAATTTAAATTTAAAAAAAATGGTTGAACCAAAATAAAAACGAAATTATGTGGGGTTATGGGAGCCGAATGTTTCTATGCGAATTAATAGCAATCCCAGCGAACCAGTAAAGTTCTCTTGGTTCTTTGATAAACTCGGCGCAACACCGTTCTCAACTAAAAAGCCAGTTAACTCATTTTCGTTTTAGTATCCTTTGGCCTGTGATCGGTGCCATATTGACACCAAACTGACAGAAAATCCATGTTTTACTTGTCAATTTGGTTGTAAAAATGGCAGCCACATTAGGCTAAAGGGCACTGAAGCGGTAGGAGTTAACAGGCCTTTTAGTTAAGAACGGTGTTGCTCGGCGTAATGCCCGCGTAGCGCTAGGCTTTTTTCAGCGGGCGACCGCACACGCAGAGTGGTTTCATATTTGTTTTAGAACAATGTTTTTGAAAACACATTTTTGAAAGTTAAACATAACCTCTAATGGTTTTCTGTCAGAAAATGTAAAAATACTCTTCTGTTCGACTGCGGCCCGATATAAAGTTTGTTGACAAAACACCTGCAGTTACCATGGAATCATATAAATTCTACGGCCAACACTTGAACTGCATGTGTCTCCCAAATTCAATAATGAATTCTGATGTTTACTTTTCCCTGTGCACTCTGGCAAAAGATTAAAAAATTAAAGAACAAGACGTTGCCACTTGTACTTTTTTTGACTTAAAATCTGGGGAGAAATATTTTATTTAACTTCAGAGTTTCTGGCTGTCTAACTATCTATCATATCTTGCTGATTCATTTTTGTTATGTAGGTCCGTCAATATAATATAGAAATTTGGGGGTAGGGGGTGGTTGAAGAATGTAAAGGGGGTAAATTAATATAATATCACAACTTACTTCGACTCTTCCCTGCCGCAAGCCTGGCAACGTATAGCAATTGAATTCGTGGCTATCGGTTCAAATCACTTTCGGACAGATTGGGGTTCTTGAATTTTGTAGTTCGGCATTATTACGTTTCTATCAAATTATTGTCGTTAAAAATATTTTCTAACATTTTGTGTTTCTATAAAAATATGTTTCGTTTAAATTTAATTACATGCATATATTTTTTAGCGATTTGATTTTCCCGTCATTTCATTTTCGACACAATTTTTTTCAGACCAATTATTTTCTTTTCTTTTAAATTCTGACAAGTTATGTTTTTGCAAAATTTGGTTTCTGGTTTTTTATAGGAACCTGCGGTCGACCTGCGACAGCTGTCATTTAGAAGTGTTAAATAAAAAGTAGCCTATGGTTCAATCCAGCTCACGCTCTATCTTCATACCCAATTTTATCTAACTCGGTTTGGCCACACATACAGACAAACAAGCATATTAGCGATCTGCCCTCGGAGTTGCTCGCGATATCCAAAAATAATAGATAGTTTTTGGTCATGCCCAAAACGCGTCACCACTAACGCTATTTGACACTATTTTGACATTGAACCTCATATTATATGTTTTGGTGAGCTTCTATATTAAATTCCGTGCCATTTCCAACCGGGTGACGCCACGGTCAGTAACCAAGACAGACCCAAGCATGTTTTTCTGTTTGAGAGTCCTTTCATTAATAATTAAATAGGTATCTATTTTACAACGCAATGAATTTGGGTATTTTGAATCTTCTATATTTTCTCGGAACTTAATTAAAAAGGCATATATTTTGTCTTGGACTGGAAAAACCACAGTAAACTGATTTTATTTTAAAAATTAAAAACAAAAATTAGTAAATTATCCCCAATGTCAAATAATCGGATCATCGACGTCAAACCTGTTCCAAAACGGCTATTCTGAACTGCCAAATAGCGTTTAAGTTGGCACGACCTAAAACTATCTATATTCATTTGACAGATGTTATTAAGCGAAATGTCAAATAAAAAGTACCCTATGTTTTAATCCAGCTATCATCCAGCCTTATGATCATTCCGTTTTTGCGTGATGAAGTAACAAACTAACTTTTCCATTTAAAATATCCATAGGATATACAGGGTGGCAATTTCAAAACTCACCATGGCCGTATTTTTTAAAAAACGAAAATTTTTCAGACACTCCTCCCTTAAATCTGTCATCGCTAGCCCCACGTACTTTAGAGTTTTACATAGCACTAGCCTACTTTTGATATCTTCTTCGAAAGCTTATGAAAATCGCTTTTCATCGAATGGTAGTTGAATTTTTTCAAAACCTAATTCTAAATATTTTTTTTATTGACCTAGTAATTTAATTTTTGCTGAACATTTCTGAAGAATAGTTCAATGCATAATTCTAAAGACAACTAGAATTGAGTCCCCCTTCACACCGAAATCAAGCTTCAAGTAAAAAAAAATTAACAATAATAAAAAGCGTTGCACATTTTTAGGTAAAGTCAAGTCAATGCTGCAAAAACGTTAGTACATCTCTCCTTTTGCTTTGAAATAGCTAGCTTCATCAAACCTGTAATTTGCGCTGTTAAAATTGTTTAACTACTAAATTTATATTTAAAATAACTTCTATAGTTATATCATCCAGCCAATCAACTTTTAAAGGTAAAACTAATACCCAAAAATATGATAAAACTTAACTAACAAAAAAGTTTTAATCTTTACTTGCCAAGATGGCAACGGCAGTTATTTGTGGTATCATAGTGCAATTTATATTAAAATGCAGCTGCTTTCAATGCTATTTAGCTTTTGAGAATAAGCGCCCTCTACCGCTAAGATTTGCTTTTGTTTTAGATTTATGGTTAAAAAATGCAAAGATGCTTGGTTGCACGGGCGAGCGAGCGGCCATGTTTTATATTATGACGAAACATAATCTCTCAAAAATTTGTGAAAAAATATTCTTTTTTACCTTTTTACATGAATATGCCAAAATCTCAACTAAATTAACTAAATATGCAAGACATGATGATTTGCCTTTAGTTCTGGATTAAAACAAAAAAATAAAAATTTGTGATTAAAAAAACCCTTATTGTCTCAAATTTTTGAAGCGCGTGCAGTTTAACAAGCTGTCATGACAGGTTTCGTTATCAAACGGGCCTTCGCACAAAGATTTGACTCTTGGGAAGTCCACATTAATATTTATTTCAGTTGTCTTCCATCTTGAGTCTTTTATGTTGGCGGACAATTTTGATTTAATTTGTCAGGGAAGTTAAATTTTAAACAATATTGCTTTCATGTGCAAAAATACTGTATTTTCAGCTGCCGTAGACGTTTTCACAGGAAAAAAAATATCCCTCAAAATAGCTGTTACAACATTTTCATGACGTTTTCAAAACGCTGTGGTAGAAGACATCAAAAGCATTATTGTTATCTTTTGTGCTGCGGAAATGTTATCCCAGATTATTTACAGCACGCTGTGTTACTTGGGATGATTGGGTCTTAAATACTAACAACGATATTTTTATAGGGTGTAAGCAGATCAAGTTCCGGCAAATACAGTTGCCAAGCAACGAATAGTGAAGGAACAGGCAACAGTCCCACATTTCATTTAAGAGTTAAGTACGAGCCTGTTTGTCGAGAAGGCTCTGGAAGAAAAGTAGTTGGGGCTGCGAAAGATGAACCTGTGCAGATAGAGTGCAAGGTAAGCAAGTTACGTGACTTCAATTATCTCTGATAACAAAATGAATGCAGTGACTCTTGGTTACAATCAGTGGCGTTTCGTAATAAAACTTAAAAATTCGATTTTTTATCAAATGGTAGTTTAAAGAACAGTAAAATTGTTTTTTTTTAATATTTAAGCCAACTCGCAACAAAATTGAAATATGCAGAGCGTATTTTAAATGTGGTTCCTATTTGCCACAGTTAATGGAGTATTAATTAATTTAAGAAATTCAAATCTTATTTTCTTACTTTTTTCAAAGGAAAAGTTAAACAATTGCTGATAATATTAGATTTCTTCTCAAACAAAGCAGATATTTACATTACGTAACGAAAAATATTCCAGTATTTTAAATAACTGAAATCTGGCAATACCGCTCTTTTTACCAAACGTGATAACTTTAAAAAAAAATGCAAGGTTTGAATAAACCAGCAACAAAATAGTTATAAAAAAAATTGATATACTACTTTACTTATTACCAAAAATACAACCTTTCAACCAAAATAGTGGTTGATTTGCCTTGGTTAACTTCCTGACGGACTTGAATTAAATTCAATTTTATCACTCACGGGGAAAATTTGCTCTTACATTTTTTGGTCAATCTTGGAAACTAATGAAATAGTTTTTAAAAGGAATAGTCCATAAAAATAGATCATAAATTATTCGACAAAAATTTCTTATCCATATTTTATGGCATAAATAGGAGCCGATCAATGTGCTTAGAAAATGGTATTTTTAGCTACAAAATAAAAAGGTTCCCAATGAAGTTGAATATTTTAGCTCATTTTGGAGATTTTTAATAAATTAGTGTGTCTATGAAGCGGTGTTGTCGTCTTTTGGAAAAAATCGTACAGTTTCGATGTCGTTTTTTTTTTAATTGTAGAGTTTTGTGTCGGTCTTAAGGTGAGATTACATGGCTTAAAATAGTAGGCTGCGTTTTGGCGTTTTAACCTATTATACTAAAAACCAGCAGAAAATTTATCGCCTATTTACTAACTTCAAGTTGCACGCTGTCAAGGCAAATTGCTACCTTCAGAACCATTTTTATTTTTTTATAATCGCTGTTTTCATTTTCGATTTGGCCTCATCCTTAAATGATTTGTACATTTGTCCTCATCACTCTCCCTATACTCCTTGATGAGGTTCTGATAATCCCCTTGAGCTTGTCTTTGATCAGGGGTATTTGATGGACAAAATCTTATTCCACGCCAATAGCGGAATCCTAGGTAATAAATAAGCATTTTTCGCGTAAGACCATTATTCCAGAGAAAATTTAAAATTAAATAAAAATAAATAAAAAAATTAACCGCCAAAACGCCCCTTTTTGACGGAAAAATATTGGCATAAACATTTAAATTTTAGCGGAAACGTCTAAATTTTTAAATGGACCAATCAGAGTACTACGATTCAAAAAATTCAAAAAATAACGAATTGTCTGCTACCCGCCAATCTACTATTTTAGGCCATGTAATCTCACCCTTAGTGCCTAAAATAGTAGGTTATAGCTTTCAGCTTGAGAAATGTCATGTCTTGCTAGAAAATAAATGTCACCACATCAAATATATACCTAACGGGTTAGTTCGTAGGTAGATCTTTTGTTCGTCACAGTATGTACTGAAAAACGAATATGGCTGCATTATTTTCATAGCAAATCAATTGGTTTTGGGCCCAGTGTGCGGAGATCTGCAGAGCCCTACGTTATAGTAATAGTGCTGGATAGCCAGTTTTATTCATTGCACGATGACCAGCAGTTTTATCGTGAATGTTCTGAAGTTGCGGGGGCGGAAAAATTACATAGATTGGTCGTTTGCTGTTGTAGATTTTCTCGTGCTTGAGGGGCTTGAAAGATACGTAGAACAGGTAGTTAACGCGAATGATACCAAAGCGAAGACTAAAATAATCTTGACTATAGATAGTTCTTTATACAGGGTTCCTAAGATTTTCCTTAGGGATAGGATTTCAATAAATCAAACAGAAATGGCATAGAAAGTTCTGCGCGCACAAAAGAAACAGGTATATTGAGCAATGGTGCCAGTTTGTTATTATCTCCGGACTGCTTTCATGAGCAAAAATTGTCGCCACTCTTTCATTGTGAGCATAAATCATAGTTGCAATAATAATCGTTGAGAAGATGTCTGCAAATTCCGCTAGATGGCGAACATCTAATCTAATTAAAAATTAGATGTTTTCAGGTCCAAACCACAGCTTTTTCTTGCTTAAAGGAGGCGGCAGGGTCCATTATTTACGATGATGAGCGATAAACTCGTGAGGTTGTTAACATTAGAAAGAAATATCTTAGCTTTTAATTAAATTTTTTTCCATTCTGTTCTACTAGTGACATCTATCCGGAAACGGCCAAATCATGCAGCTAGCACTAGCAGCCAAAGAAATCAATAAACGGCGCTGTTTTTCCTGCAGAGCTTTTTGCTTGCGATATTATTGATTTTAAATAAAGCTGGCCCTACACTACATTTGATATTTTCGAGGTGTTTTATGACATGATCTCGAAACATGTAGCGAACCAATTCTTCAAAACGGGAGGGTAAAAGCGAAAAATAAGGGGCTGCCAATATTTGTAACACCCAAAAAGGGGTGAAAAGATTTATTTTGCTCTGTTTCTTTACAAAAAACGTTTTTTTTACAAAAAACTTGAGCTCTGCCACTTTTTTTATTTTTTTCTTCCACTTTCTTAAAATTTTCGTCATACCGTAGAAAAAAAATATTTCCCCCATGGTCATACTCTACTTTTATTCGAAAAAATTTAGAAACAGAGACGGGATCAGTTTTCCTAAAACGGGGGATCTTGGTTTCGAGTGAGAAGATAAAGGGCGCAGCAGGGAAAAATTTTTCAATTAAATTAGCCGAACGCAAAAATGTTAGAAAAACACACGAAATAAAAATGGCGCTGCTTACAATTTTGTTTTTTAATTACGTAATTTCGGGAACGCTAAGAAATAGGTCTAAAGAGTATAATTTTAAGAAAAAAATATCAATTTTCTCGCCCTCCTCCACTGAGACTACAGGGGCCGTGCACAAATTACGTAATGGTCATAGAGGGGAGGGGGGTTACAAAACGTTACGTAGGGGGGAGGGGGGTGTTCGACAGCGTTTGCATTTGTGTGAAACTAAGAAAATTTGGAATGAATATTAGGGGAGTGGGTCAAAAATTGGTAAAATCACCGTTACGTATTGTGCACGGCCCCACATCTGACTCCTTTTTGATTTCAAATCAAAGTGCAAAACCCGGGTTGGACGTTCGAAGGCGTCAACCCGTCCTATTTGCTTGATAAAGTTTCTACGGAAATATCTCAGTCGATTTCTCCGGCCGTGTATAAACGCTTTAGGTTAGGCATTTGCATGTATCTCAGTCCTCAGCCTGTAAACAGTGCGTAAGGACAATGGTTACAAAATGAAAAGCCGAAAAATATTTTTTTTACGATATCTTTCATCAGTTTGGTATTAAAGTCGAGCAAAAACAATTTTTATTCCAGTTCTAAAGGTATGAAAATGGAAAACATTAGAAAACAACAACCTGGAATGGATTTACTACGTGTAAGATGTGTGACAACATCGCCCCATGCCCATCCTTTTCTGCCTAATGTGCTTTTCCGTTTGTCTGCGTCTTATACACGGCTGCTTGGCCCCCTAAGGATTTGCTTAGGAACCCTGTATATGCATGTCGAATTGTGGATAAATTTAAAGGCGTTGTACGACGATTCAGGCTATACTAGAAAGATCAGCCTGTTAGGCAGTTTAATAATTATGCGGTTAGAAAACTGTGAATCGATGCAGTCATATGTACATCATGTTGTTGACAATGGATATAAGCTAAGAGGTACTAGATTCAAAATCGATGATAAATGGATAGGATTACTTTTATTGGCGGGTTTGCCAGAAAAATTTAGCCCAATGATCATGGTCATCGAACACCCTCGTATTCAGGTAACCATAGATAGCATTAAGGAAAAATTACTTGACATGGAAAGCGATGTTGAAACTAACAGTGGCAGTGCATTTGTTGCTAAAAACACAATCGGAAAAACTATCATGAAAAAACTCGAGAACTCCAGAGAAACCCGACAAGGAAGAGAGAAAAAAGTAACGCTTTAAGTGTGGTATTTTTCAATGGAGATTTTAGCAGGTCGCATTGGTATATAGACAGCGGTGCTAGTATGCATTTGGCAGCAAACAAAGAGTGACTACAGAATGAATGTGAGTCAGAAGTTCAAGAAATAATGGTAGAAAACAGAAATGTAGTGAAGGCAAGATGCTCAGATGATGTAGAGATACAAACACATTAGTAAACAGTGAGAGCATTCCGATTACAGTGCATAATGTTTTTCATATGCCAGGAGTAACTACAAATTTATTATTGGTGAGCCAAATAGAGAAAAGAAGATGTGTGCAAAATATGGGACATCTGATAGCAACAGCAAATTTGACAAAAGAAGTTTATCGTTTAAATATCAAGAACGACTTGATGGTTGCAGGATTGACAGTAGCAACTGGTGAAACATGGCATCGTCACTTTGGCCATATTAACAGCAAGTACTTGAACCAGATGAAAAATATTCAGTTGGTTGAAGGTCTAGATTATTATAATACAGCAAAAATCGAAAAAAGTAACTGTCAAGTTTGTTGCGAGAGCAAGCAGCATAGATTACCATTCAAGCATGAAGGTAAAAGAGCTAGAAGTTGTACATGCAGATGTTTGCGGTTCGCTCGAGAATCTTTGTATTCGTGGGTTTAAATATTTTCTATTATTTGAGAATGGCCACAGCAAGATAGAGTTCGTTTATTTTTTGAAGACTATTTTAAGAAGTATAGAGCGTTTGTTGAAAACTTCACTGAACAGAAAATAAAGACGCTTAGGTCTGATCAAGGAGGTGAATTTTATGGCAATGAAATACTTAGAGGACGGTGGCAGCTTCAAAAAAGAAATAGTTAAACTCCAGAGCCAAATGGTATGTGAGGAGAGAGACGCTCAAGAGAACATGAATTGAAAAAGCAAAATGTTTGTTATTTGATAGTGGTTTATCTAAAGAATTTTGGGCTGAGGCTGTTCACACAGTACTATACTTGAGAAATCGACGTTTGGCTGCTGGTTTAGGCAAAACGCCCTACGAAATGTGGTTTAAAAAAAGGCAGATGTAAGTAACCTAAGAATTCTTGGTAGTGCTGTCATGGTACATGTCATAAAAGAAAAACATCTTAAGTGGGACTAGAAGGATATCAAACAGAACCTGAGTTGGTTACAGCGGTTTTGCCAGAAACTCAATTGAACACCAGTTTAAGTAATGATAAAGATGATGACAGTGACCATGTTTTGGAGGAACATGTTAAAACTGAGTCAGAGTTAGTAAGAAGATCTAACAGAATTCGCAAATCAAAAGTCGTGTATTATTATGTAACATATTTATATGATGGGAGGGATACTGATGTTCCGGTAATGACGGATGATCTAGTTACATTCTAAGAAGCAGTATCAAGATCTGATTAAAACAAAAGTTTAAAAGCGATTGAGAAGGAGCTGAAATCTTTTGATGAAAATGAAGCATGGGATTAAGTAGACTTTCCAGAAAATAGTAGTATTGTGGAATGCAAACGGGTGTTTAAGAAAAAAGTGAATTGTGAAACCTATAGAGCCAGGCTGGTTGCTTGTGGTTTTACTCAAAGGTATGGCATTGATTTTGAGGAAACTTTTTCTCCCATTCATCACTAGAGGAAAAGTTTTTCATGAAATTTCCTGAGGGCTTAAAAGTTACTGATAGTAAAAATAAAGTTTTAAAATTAAATCGAGCTATATATGGTCTCAAGCAGTCTTCGCGTGTATGGTATAAAAAGTTTGAGATTGTTTTAAGAATCAACTTATCCCAAATAGATACTTCACTTAAATACGAGACAAAATATCTATCTATTTAGGGCAAAAGGACCGATCTATTTATGATTAATGAAAAACTATTTATGGTTAATGAAAAACTATATATGGTTAATAAAAAATTATTTATCATAAATTGAAACTTAATTTAGTGTTAATACATTTTCTACTTACCTGAATCTATGTATTAACCACACAGTCGGGTAAAATCTAATTAATGCATAAGATATGGCTTCAAATACAATAAAAATATATTTTTGTTTTCTAAAAATCATGACTTATCACAATACACCATAAGAACAAGGAATAAAAACAAAAAATAAAAAAAGTGGAAGGCGACAATGGGGTTCGAACTCTCAACCTATCGGTTGCCAGACCAATTTTGTACCACTGCACCATTGCGGCTTCTATAAGAAAGGTGCCAAACTCGCAGTAAGGTAAAGGTTTTGGTGGATTCTCTTGGCGCAGAATAAGCTAGTGGACTTAGAAATATTTTACAATTTTATTAGATTTATTAAATTATATTATACCTATTTGTGACAAACAGAAAATCCTTTCACAGTAAAAATAGGAAAAATGTTATGGGTTAATGGTTAATAATTTGATCACTTGTAGTTCTAGAGTTACTAACGGAAAATTCTTTAGCGGTAATGGTTATTTAATTAATAACTTGAACACGTGTGGTTATTAAGTTACTTGTTTAAAATTTACTAGCCAATAAGAAATCACACTAAGGGCAAATAAGTTCAAATCAAATAGGTGAATCTTCTTAAGAGTTGTGTGTTTCGGGTTAACAGAATCTTCATTCACCACTAAGTAGGCATCTTACTTGGCCATTTTTTCTCAGTGTATATTTGGAGCATCATTTATATTACACCCTGTATAAATTTAATAAAATGGTTTATTAGGCTAGTCAAGATAATTGAGAACTGTATATTTAGGATTTTCGTGTTTTTTTTAAATATACGAAGCACTACCTACGTATTTCTTTTAATTTGATATATCTATAAATAAATAATTATGATGAAAGAAGGTTTCCTACTTAAAGTTCCGTCTACAGATTATTTTTATCTAAAAAGAATGTAATGTTAATAAAACCTGTTTTATATTCGGCGAAACGGGAATCCATCACCTGTGAGCATTAGTACTTTCTGTAGTATTTCAGAAAAAAATTGGTTACTTGTATTAAGCAAAATGAAATTATTAAAGCCAAAAACTTTCAACTCACTCTTATCAGGAGAGCCGACTAACAATTCATAAATTTAAATTTAAATTTAAATAAAAAAGGCACACATTATTATGTGCATGTTAAAATTGAGCCTTTATTTTTAATTTCGCTGTAAACATTACAATTGCAATTGAATATTTTAATTAAAATATGTTGTTATTTTAACTTTATAAACCATTGAAATGTTTGAAATTTAATCATATATTTTTATATTAAAAAAGAACATATTCAAAAGCGTTAATTCAAGTCCATATTTTATGACATAACTGATATTCTTTCGTTCTGATTGAAATTAGAGGAAGTCAAAGTGATTTATTATCAGATCAGTTTGCTTAATTCAATCACATTGGGACAAGAGGAATGTAACAGCTTATTCTGATGTGCGTTTTCTTGGTTAGATATTTTTGTATTTCCGAAATTTTGAGAATTTTTATGTTTTTCTAATATTTATAAAAGAAGACATTTTATAATTTCCTTTTTTTACTTACCTATGTCACAACTTTCTGAATCCGAAAACCGAGTATATTTTATTTTCTTCTGAATTAAACAGATTAACTTGTACTTGTATTAAGTCTATTATACCTTTCTTAGGTTAAGTTCCAAAACAATACAAAAATCCAAAACAATTTTTGCTTACTTTTAATTGAGGTTAGGTTAACTGATCCGAACAAAGTGCCCGCAATAGCAGTTTACCTAACTAGTACGGAAAGTGTTACGTTTTCGCACGCGATTGCAGATGGTCAAACGACGCGTTATCAGAGTTCGGCTAGCAATTACGTGCGGAAAAGTCACTTTACGCGCGAGTTAGGTACAATATTTTTTCTACTCGCTTGACTTAATTATTCATTTAACTCAATAAAAGGAATTTTAAAAATGTTACTCTTTATTTATCGTGACTAAAATGTTAACCTAATACAAAAAAAAATTAAATATAGTAATATATTTATTTTTGGTTGAGTGCGGAAAAGATATACTTTTCCTAACGCACCGGCGTTTGCACGAACGATGCGCCAACGGAGTTCGGGCAAGCCGTTAGTGCGGAAAATACTTTCCGCGCGCGTTAGTTACAACATTTTTCTACGAGCGCGCGGAATATCAAAATATTTTGTCATTATTTTAGTTAAACTTAGTAGATTAAAAATGAAAATCTAGTCAAAACTACGAATTTTATGTTTTATTCAGAACTAAACTTTAACAAGCTTAAAAGATTAATTAATTATTAATCATGGTAACATTGAAAGTAACACTGCTCATGTTGCTTAATGCCATCGTCGACTTCAAGTCTTCTTGATTCATCACTGAGCAACAGCGTGCTCAATAACAAGCTTTCTCAACAGCGTGCGTGAAATTTTTTTTTTCTCAACAGCGTGCGTGAAATTTTTTTTTTGCTCAACAGCGTGCGTGAAAAATTTTTTTCGCACACGGCGTGCAGAATTTTTTTTTCATGCACGGCGTGCGGAAAAGTGGCAATTTCCGCACGGAAATAAGTGCGAAAAAAGCGTTTTTCCGCACGCTCGTACGAAAAATGTTTTCATTGCTTGTAGCTATAAGTGGAGTGATTTCGATTGCAATCAGTTGGTGGGCATGGTATAATACACATACTATAATGTGTCACGATGCCTATAGAATAGATACAGTATTTTTGCTTCACTCTTCGAACTGATGACAAAAACATCTTGCACAAAATATAAATTAAGATCATTAGTTTATAATCTTTTGTATCAATAATGCCCTCAGTCCGTTTATTTCTTTAAAATTTTCAAAAAATGCGTAAGATTGTTTAAACTTTTATGACATGACACCATGACTATATTACAATTAAAAGTCAACTAAGTTTGGCCTACGTCCCTTGGGGGAAGGCGGTAACCGTATTTAATAGAAAAGGCGAAAATCTAAGCATTCCTCCAGTTTTTTTACAAATATCTCAAAAACTAAGACTCCCACTTAAGAACGGTTTTTATTTCCGAAAATCCAAATCATTGGTTTATTTAACAAGGTATTCGTTGTTTAAAAGTAAGTGGTACGAAAACAGTAGCGGCTCGTTTTGAAAAAATGTTAAAATTTCAGTTTTTTGAACTTCTTTGCAAATCATTCTCTTATCTTTCTTTTGCTGCTTTTTAAAATATTTGTTTTTTTTTAAATCTACATCATCAGGGACTTTTTTTGCCTATATATATGTTACCATTTTTGTTGTTATTTATATTTTTCGAATAACGTTTAAATATACCTTTTAATCTTATAACAGTTTGTTCAATTTTTTTTTCAGTAGTGTCCTCAGCAACAGTTAAATTTCAAAAATCAACTAATTTAAAATTGTGAAAAATTTCCTCAAAAAATAACAACGCAATATCTCTCGCAGGCATTTCTACAAACTTTGTGAGATTTTGATAAGGCCATATTTTTTTTGTAGCTCTATTCATTCCCTTTTAGGGATGCTATTGCATGTGCAGAAAAATTTTTTTGTAGCTCTATGCATTCCCTTTTAGGGCTGCTATTACCTTTGCAAAAAAACTTGACGTGGGGCTATGCTAGAGGGGTTCATCTATACCCATGCTGTTTAAAAATTCGTCAAAAAGTAGGAAAATATTAATAACAGCCATCCAAAAAGTGACAGAACTATCCTCGGAACTATCAGATTAAAAACAAATATTTCCCGCTATATTAGCTTAAATTAAAAAAAAAAAAGTTTTACATAATAAGACCCAATTTTTGAAGTTTTTTGAAAAAAACAACATTAAATATCACCGAAAGCATAACGATAGAATCATGGAATTTGGCACAAATGATCACTGGGTTCCTTAGTACCAAATGTTCTAGGACCATTTGCAAAGTACCCTTACTCCCGAAGTTAGTTTTAGAAAGGTACTTTTAACGTCAAGAAACAGCAAACTAACAGGTCGTATTTTAGTAGAAAAGCATTATTTGATGTATACTGTCATTTTAAAGTCCTCTATAAAGGCTCCCTATTTTTGAAAGAAGTTTGAATTAAGCCTCAAAGATCCTGCGTTTTGTTTTCTAATCTTGTTTTGTTTATGTTTAAATCTAGAGGAATCTAATTTGATACGAACTCACGGAAAACACTAGCCAACCCTTTTCGAAAAGTAAACAAAAATATTAAACATAAACCTAAATTTTCGCTGTCAGATGGTTGTCAGTTGATTTCACTACTAAGGCAATCGACGCGCTTGCCCGGTAGACTCCTTGTCTCTGGATTATTTCCAGGCTAACTTGATAGGAAAAGTTATTATCGGTACGCATTTTTCTCGGAAAATGCAAGAGCAGGGCTGTTATATCGTCTCATAGTTATATGGGTTATATACAAACAACTATGGGGGCCTCTGGCATTTTTATTTTTTGTGTTAAATTTATACATTTTGGAAAAAAATTGTAATTTAATTTTTTGTTTTCTATATACTGTTTTGTAAATATTTTTCCCTACTAGCGTGCGTAAAAGCCACTTTTCCGCACGATTTTACCTTTTTCTAAGTTAAAATTTTCCGCACTAGTGCTGAAAAATTACTTTTCCGCATGAATTTTGTATTATTAAAAATAAAGATATTTACTATTCTATCTGCTGTGTCATTTTGTATCATTATTATAAAATCTTTGTGTATTAGAAACATTTTTTTTGATAAATAAGATGGACAAAAACACCCGTAGGAAAAACATTGTACCTAACTCTTGCGGAAAATGCATTTTCCACCCTTTCCTCTTTCTGCACTTGTTAGGTAAATAAATATTTCTTACTAGTGCGGAAAATCACTTTTTATCATCAGCGTGCGGAAAATTCAGCACGATAAATCATGCAAAAATTAGTACTTTTCCGTGCGATTTTACTTTTCCGTGCGATTTTTATTTTTATGCCCGATTAGATATATAGATTATAGATACGAAAATATATTATTATCTCTTGAGAAAAATGACCCTTAGTTTCTCCTTCGTACATTTCTCTTTCTAGAGAAGAAAATACTCTTCTAGAAAAATATTTCGTTCCTAGAGAAGAAAATACTCTTTTCTCATAAGGTAAGGCGCTAGGCGTCTTGGTAAAATACCCAATATCTTGCTAGTCAATGTCAAATGACATATATATGTTTTTGAATTATTAATGTACATGAGCAGAATGTCTTTTAATTTTAAAACTTATTATTAAATAAATAAACACAAAAGTTGTTTTACTAAAACACAATCTGTTGGTTTGCAGTTTTTTGGCGTTAAAAGTAGATTTTTAAAAATTAACTTCGGGAGTAAGGGTCATTTGCAAATGGTCTTAGAACATTTGGTACTACGAGGGACCTAGTGATCATTTTTGCCAAATTCCATGATTCTATTACTTTAGGTGATATTTAATGTTGGTTGTTAAAAAAACTTCAAGAACTGTTTGTTTTTCTATTTAAGCTAATGTAGCGAAAAATATTTGTTCTTAATGTGATAGTTCTATCACTTTTTGGATGGCTGTTATTAATATTTTCCCATTTTTGGTTTAATATCAAGAATTGGGGTCCTATGCCAGAGACTTTGAATAGGTAACACACGACAAAAAAATTTGTGCGGTCAGTGACCATTTGTGCCAAATTTCAAAGCTCCACCATAATTTCTAAACCTTTTCAGAAAACTTTATGTTAGCAACATTTATCAAGAATTATCCAAGGGTGCATGCCAAGTTTCATTGCTTATTTATTATTTTTTTCTTAATTAAACTTCTCATCTTCCAGACTAATATGCGATTTTCGTACGAACTTTTGACTATCATGGGTATAGAAGAACCTCTCTAGCATAGCCCCACCCCAATGTTTTTGCATATGTAATTGCGGCCCTAAAAGAGAATGAACAGAGCTACAAAAAAAATATAGCTTATCAAAATCTCACAAAGTTTGTAGAGATGCCAGCGAGAGATATTGGGTTGTTATTTTTTGAGCAAATTTTTTTTTTTAAATATAACCGTTGCTGAGAACGATACTAAAAAAAAATTGAACAAACTGTGACAAGATTAAAACGCATATTTAAACTTTATTCAAAAAATATACACAACAAGTCAATAAATATAATTTCGGAATTCAAGTCCAAAAACCAGAACAAAGGAAAGTAACTTGCAAAGAAGTTCGAAAAGCTAAACCACTTACTTTCTAACAAAATGGTTACTTTGTTAAATAAACCACTGATTTGGCTTTCTGGAAATGTAAACCGGTCCTACGTGGGTGTCTCAGTTTTTGAGATATTGATAAAAAACTTGAGCAATGCTTAGATTTTCTTCGTTTCTATAAAAAATTCGGTTACCGCCCCCCCACCAAGGGACGTAGGTCAAAATTATTTGATTTTTTATTGTAATATAGTCATGGTGTCATGTCGTAAAAGTTTAAAGAATCTTACACATTTTTCGAAAATTTTAAAGAAATAAACGGACTACCTGGGATGAATTGAAGTTCGTTCTCGTAGCTTAGAAGTTGTTACTTTTCCTGTTTGAAAATTGCGCCAACTCTCTACCCCTCCCAGAAGTACCCAAAAAGTGACGTCAAAGTTGTTGAAATCGCACTTTTTTAAGCAATTTTTGAGTTATTGTACTGACCTTATTTGCAAACCGACCAGAATCTAATTTTCTTTTTTGTATTTGCCATGACTGCCTTTTTAAAAATAAAATTTTAAATGTTAAAATGGCACTGCCATCTTGTATCCGCCATATTGAACTTTTTTATTTCTTATCTAATTTAAACGAAACTCTCTCTAAATTATAAAACGTTTCCAAGACACCTAACTGTGATAGAAAACTGACAGATGTCAGCTTTGTTATTCTTTGTCCGCTTTAAACAAAACTTTTGCTGCACATAAAGCGTTTTCAACAATATCCAATTTTGATCCAAAATTGACATATGTCATTAGTCATCTGATATTAAACTTTTTTATATTTTGCCCGATTTAAACACTTCGTTGGTTTTGGTCCGATTTGAACAAAACTTTTTTGTACCTAAAGCGTCCTATTTAAGTAATATTACAAAAACTTAAAATGTATAAAAAGTTATGTTTAAATCGGGAAAAATATAACAAAGTTCGATATGGCCCTTGTAAGAGGGCTACTGACATGTCAATTTTGGTTCAAAATTGGATATTGTTGAAAGAGCCTTATGTGCAACAAAAGTTTTGTTTAAATCGGACAAAATGTTCAATATATCCGACGCAAGATAGAGACTGATATCTGTCAGTTTTCTGTCACAGTTAGGTGTCTTGGGAACATTTTTATAATTTAGAGAAAGTTTTGTTTAAAACGGATAAGAAATAAAAAAATCAATATGGCGGATTCAAGATGGCAGTGCAATTTTAAGGTTTAAAATTTTATTCTTAAAATGCAGTTATGGCAAATTCAAAAAAGAAAATTAGGTCTAAAAAGGAATTCAGCGAGGGAAATAAATAACAAAATCTATGAATAGCATGATTTTCCTGAAAAAAGGTAATGGTAACTGTAGATCCAGATTTCGCACTTGTGGTGCTCATTAGTACGGTGCTAGGAATTAGGAGATGAAATGATGATGAAAAAATGTGACACAGGATTCATGTAAAAGAATCGGCAGATGTACCTTCAATTTGAAGGAAAATTAAGCGTCTCTACGCTACTCATTAATTTCGTTAGAAAAATTAGATTTTGGTCGGTTTGCAAATAAGGTCAACACAATAATTCAAAAATTGCGTTCGAAAGTTCAAAATCGACGATTTTGACGTCACCTTTTGGGTACTTCATGGAGGAGGTAGAGAGTTGGTGCAATGAAACAAAAATCTTCTTAGAACGAGTACTTCAACATATAAAAAATTCAGGCAATACTACCGAATACATATTTTCACTTAAAAAGGGTCATATCCTTTTTGGAAAAAATACAATGTTGTATAGTTTATTACAGGCGAATTTTGTTAGTTCCTTGAGTCTAAAGCAGACAGATTTTAAATGGCAACACTATTGTTGGCTACAAAGGTTAAAAGAAAAAGTTTTTCTACGATTTCTTATATTTGTTGAAGAAGTTAAAGTCGTACCAAAGTACGTGTAAACTGTGTGAAATTGTAGTGTGACGTCATGCTAAATCGAAATCTAAATCTAAAAGCGGTTAAATTGATCCCCTGAACTTAAAATTTCGTTAAAAATTATATTAAAATAATCGCGTAGGTACGAAAAGATGATTATTAAAAGAAATATATTTCAATTAATATTTTAATAAAAAGAAACCCCCATTTTTTGTGTAATGCCTTGTCTTTTTTTGGTTAACAAACAACATATTTTAGATTTTTACATTTCAAATGCCAAAACATGAAGGCGTCGCGCCTCGCCGACGCGTCGGCGAAAAATATGATAACCGAACTTTATTAGTGAGTCCACGTAACATTCTTTGAAATACATTTGAGTGGGAACTTCAAAAAAATTTTGGCAATTTTGTAAGTAAATTGAAAACTTTAAAATCATATTAAATCGAATTGAGACCGAATTGAAAAAACTCCCCAAGCGTAGCGACGTTGTTAAATGTGACCCGACGTTATGATACGATGTCGTTTTAGCTAACATGCCGACCGGATTCACGCCAAAATGGTGGATGATTTTTGAGTCGTTGTTGTCGTTGTGCAGTGACTGGAGTCCGAATAGTAATCGTTCTTGTTACGTCGTAAAATACGACCCAAAATGAACACACTAGCGCCCTCTTTTTTACTGATTTTTTGGTGGTGTTTTCGGTTACTAATATGAACTTATTGTTATACACTTTAGAAAATGACAAACAAAAAATTATAATTTGATGATTACCGTTTATTAAATAGTATTTATATGGCCACTATGGGAGAAAAATTTTAAAACTAATTCGGTTTACTGACAAATATGCTTAGAAAAGGAATGAAAAAACACGCGCGCCCTTGATTTGTTTGTGTTTAAACGAAAAATATTGCTGTTTTTAATGTAAAAAAATGGATGCTACGAAAGCCCTCTTTTTAGGATGGTCAAATACCTATTTCGCCCGGAGCATAAAACGTCTTCAAAATGCCATTCAATGGTGTTTTTAGTATTCTGTGCCGTGTTTAGTAGATATAATTAATGGCGGCCACTTCGAAGATAAACGACGGCATCAAAAATGGCGTATATTATGAGAATCCCAAAAAATACTACATTCGTCAAACATTCCCAAATGAAGTACTTGCCACGACCGTTGGTTACTATCAACCCAATATGCAACTGGAAAACGCTCCAACAACCTTTTTCGACTTTTCTAAATAAATGGTCGGTGAACTGTGAAATAAAATTTAGTTTTTTCAAATATGGCAGGACACTTCAAAATCCTACTTCTTGGAAGCAAAAGCAAAAAGTATTTTTAGTGAGCGGCAAGAAGTGAAGCTGTGGATCAGACATTACCGTTTAAAGAGCACCAATCTTTCTCTTTCGCCCATATACTTGTAGGATAATGTCATCTCTCTTTCAGGACCCTAATTCTTGAGCAGGGAACGACATAGATTTGGGTCGAATGATCCCACGTCGAACGCATTTCGTATTCTTGAGCGGTGATCGCTCATTCCATTCTATCAAAAATTGGGTGTTCCCGCTCCCCGACTCCAAAGCCAGGGATCGATCCCATTTCTCAGGCAAGCATGCGCGTAAAATGTATAATTTTCAGTATAAAATTTTGAAGAGGTTTCAAGGAAAAGCATATTTTTTTGAGAGATGGTATTATTCCCCGGGATTGATCCCTTCTCTTGAGGGATCGATCATTCTCTCGAGATTCAAGAATGACCAGTTGAGCCAGTTATTTAAAATCTAGTTCCTTTGGAAACTTTTCTTGTTCACAAGAAAAGGGCACTTAAGTTCGTCAAAACTCCGGCCGAAAAACATCGCAAGACCGGCCTGAAATGTCGCAAGTTCACGTAATGTGAAAGTTATTTAGACGTTGATACGTCGGCAGACTAGAGTCTCATAAAAACGTCCACACGACGTCACTGGTTTACTAGAAAATACACCCACGCATGACAGGTTGGCTAGACGGTAACAATGTTACTGCAGTATTATCTAACGTTAAATCAACGGAATATTGTCGTAATATGTAAGACCGTCTGAAGATCACTAATTTATACACCCAAATTAACGTCCATTTAGGTGAAGTATATGGTCATTGGTCAGAAAATTGTTGCTTGGGTCATGTAAACCCTTATTCCGAATCTGACTCCAGATCGATCTCACTCCCCTCTCAAATATTCCTAGGGTTTTTAATTTAATTTTAAAAAAATAACGATTTTTGTGTTTAACTTGTTGTGGAGCTTTATTTTGAAGGTTCTTGGTTTTAGCTTTTTCCTAGCTATTTTGTTACGATAAATTATTTTTGTAGCTGCATTCATTTCTAAGAAAACCAGACTCCTCCTAGGTTAACGGTTAAGCTGAGGGGCCACCCTATAACTTTGGTTGGGTTAGGTTGGGTTAGGGTAACAGCACATCGATCTATGATAACCAAAATTTGCATTTCCGTGTATTTTTTGCTGCCGCGGCCGGTTTTATTTAAAAAAAAGCCCCTCCAACAATTTAAACACTGTAAAAATTATTTTTTTTTTATAAAAAAAAATCTAGGAATATTTTTAAAACTTTTAGTATGTGACACCCTCGAACTAGCCGAGCTACAAAATGTGGTGTTTATTTGAACTTTCTAGCTTTAGCAGAACTAAAATTATGGGGTGGCCCCTCAGCTTAACTATTAAGCAAGGGCGGTCGCTTTTTGTCGAAAACGGCTGTAGCAACAAAATTAATTTAACCCTAACAAAAAAGCTACAAAAAGGCTAAAAAAATATAGCATTGAAAATGATAGTCCCCCAGGTTAACCGACGCGACGTCGACGTTATAATCTACCTATACCAATTTTGTAATTGGGTCAATTATCTCACATTATCGATGATTTTCGGCGAACCTCACAGTTTCCATCAACCACATTAGGTAGGTGTACAGGGTGTTTATTTATAACTGGAACACTCAGTATCTTTTTTATTTTAGAAAATAAAGGGTAGGTCTAAATTCAAAAATTTCTTGGCAAATTACAACGAACTTAAGCACTATAACAACTTTTTTTGGTGCCCTTGGTATACAGTGTGTGGCAATAAAGACAATTTTTGTAAATAGAACACCATGCATAGTTTTTCATTTATAAATTTTCTCAAAAATTTACTTTACAAAAATATCAAACACTATTTCAATATTTTTGTAGTTCCTAAGATATTTGCGTTTAAGTTTTAATAATTGTCAAAATGAAAATATATTGGAAATGACCAACTGATCAAGCTACCAAGTAGGCCATGAATGTATTTCTTTATTTTAACAATATAAACTTAAAAATTTAGTGGCCTTGAAAAAAAAAACGATTAAGGGCAATGTAGCTCGATCAGATGGTCGTTTATAATATATTTTATTAAAATTTTAAACGCAAATATCTCAGAAACTACAAAAGATATTTCAATATTGTTTGGTATTTTTGTAAAGCTAATTTTAAATTAAAATTAATTAAATTTTAAATTAAAATTAGCTTTATTGCCACACCCTGAATACCAAGGGGAACAAAAAAAAGTTTTTGTAGTGCTTAAGTTCGTTGCAATTTGCCAAGAAATTTTTGAATTCAGTGTGTTCCAGCTATAAACAAACACCCTGTACTAGGCTTAGAGCAAGGAATGAAATGCGTGATCAGGCTTCCGGATTTCCTGTTCTAATGGTAGCGTATTTGAAGCGGTAACGCTTTGGATTATCCAATTTATTTTTTTCTACATTTTTAAGCCATTATTTTAGTCACATTTTATATTTTTCGTTCCAAAATTTCGATTCGTAAAATAAAAAATTGTTGCTAGAAAGCACGGATAGTCCGTCATGCAATCAATTATTTTATGTTGGAAGGAAATGAAAATACTTCGAAAACTGTAGCTTTGAAAGATTTGAACCTTATTACAAAATTTTTGGGTAATATTTTCGAAAATCAAAATCTGAAAACCGCATATCAAAAGCTGTTTACTTCTAAAGTTATGATTTTTTTTTATATATATATTTTAACGTTTTTTCAAATAACTCGCGACCTAAAGCTCCCACGAATTTGGAAATTGAATATTAATTGAATATTAATAATAAAGTTGCTTTTGTTCCAAAGTTACAATTTTCTTAAATAGTTTATCCCCTTTTTCCCTCCTTCAACCCCCCACCACCCTACCTAAAAGTTAATCAATTCATAGTCAGCCAATAGAGGATTTTTGTACCAAATTTCGTTAAAATCGATTAAGGCGTTCTTGAGTTATCTTGTATACAGATAGATAACGGACAACAGACCGACAGACAACTTTTTTTTATCGATTACTCATTTCTGATAAAATTAATAAAAGTCAAAATTTCACGATTTTAATAGTCCTCCATACCATATTGGTATGATGGACTAAAAACTAAGTTTTTTCAAGTTTTCAGTTTTTTATCGTTACAAAAAACTACTGCCAAAAAATACTTTTTCTCTGTAAAAACGAAAAATAACTTATAAAGAAAAAATATTTTAAACAAATATAGACAAATTTTTAAAATGGTCGACTGGAAAATTTTTTTGATTTGACAGAAGAAGAGAGAAGGAATGCATTCATGCACAATTTCTTTAAAAAAGAGCGCTTTAAACTTTTAACTGGACGACCAAACTTCCGGCACAGTAGTCTATGGACAAATCGACTTTCGTGTGCAAGTTGTGCTAACTTTGCGCCGATAAGCTAATTTTGTTAAGGGTAGCCAATAGATAACAATTTTGATAGAAAAAATTTTGTACTACTTCGTTTGTAATATATTTTATGAAAAAAAAATATTTCGATATAAAAGAAAATGATTTTCATTGAAAACAATTAAAAAATCTAAAAAAATAAAAAACGACAAGTTTTTTTTTTGAAAATTATTGATTTAAAAAAAAGTTTTCCTAAAAAGGATAGCCTTTTTGATTCTGAGTTTAAATTGGGTTCAAAGATTTCATTCAGTTTAGTAGTTTTTGAGTTATGTTAAAATAAATGGTCAAAAATAGGGGTTTTTGTACTATATTTGAAATTCATGATATTACCCAAAACTATAAGAACTTTTTGCAGATAACCTAAATTTGTTAAATATGCTTATTATATTAAGTTTAAACCCCTTGTTATTCTAGAATATGCGTTTTTAAATAACAAAGGCGCATTTTTTAAGTTTTTATAACCTTTTTATTTTTTATTCGATTTTGATAAAACAAATTTGAGATTTGTTTGTAATATTTTTATGATCAAAAAATAGAAAAATTATAATTCTTATACAAAAATATATTTAAAAAAAAAACAAAAAAGTTTTTTATTTTTTTGGTCTAGTATTGGTCTAAGAAAAAAGAGTTATTTAAAAAAAATAGCTATTTTGACGGTTAGTTCAAAAATTAGCCAAGTAGTTTTTGAGTTATGTTAAAATAACGAGTAAAAAGTGGGGTATTATGGGCTGATTAATGATAATATCAAAATATGTATTTTTTTAAACAAATATTAGTATAGTATTTTAAAATATAGTTTTCCCAACAATATATGTGTAGAAGAAATTAATAAAAAACTAAAATTAAAAATCGGTTGAATTTAAGAAATATTAAAACAAATTTAAACTTTCAAAACACAAACAGGCTCTCTGTTCAGATACTACACTCTATTATTTACACCGGTGCGGCGTCTCCAATTCTAAAAAAAATATATATTCAAAAATTTAAAACATTAAATCTAATTTTTTAACTTTACTTACCTTTGTATGTTTATTAAAGAATGTTCTGAAGCAGTGCCTGTTTTAGCTTTATCTTTCTTTTGGCATATTACGCAGAAACACAAGTTTAGAAACAATAATTGAAAATCACATAATTATTTCGTAAGTCTGCGCATGCCTCTAATTCGCCGCGCGGGCCGCCAATTAAAATTATAGCCTATGTACGAATAATGTTATATAAAAAATCTTTTCAAATACAAGCTTTTATAAAATATAAGGTGCACTAAAAAGTAGAAAATAATTGTTAGCATTCTGTCATCATAATAATGAAAATAATGGGCGTATTATAGGAAGTTTGGCCATGTTGACTGGATAAATTTATGCTATTAATTATATTATCTGTTATATTCGCAAGAATCTGAATTCACTATAAAGCAGAGAAATATAAGGGTATTAAGTATTCCAATCCAACTCGACCCAAGCTGCCCTAATATTTCTGGGATATATGGATAGAGATTGTCAGTTTTAATTTGCGCCCATCGGTTATAAATAAATTATAAATTATTTTCTACTTTTGAGTGCACTTTATATTTTATAAAAACTTGTACTTGAAAAGCTTTTTCATATAAAAGTATTTTTTAATTTTCAAATCTGATCAAAAATTTATAATCTCCTAAATATTTTCCCTTCCACTTCCCTTGCTAGAGGGAAGTGGGTACCTTATAATATCAAATAAACGCATACTAAATTTGAAGACAATCGGATGTAAAATTGGTTAGCACAACGTGACCAAAAATCATCCATCTTGAATCCGCCATATTGAATTTTCAAAATCTGATAAAAAAATTCGTATTCCTTATCCTCAAAAACCACCGTATACTCCACTCCTCTTGTAGTATATTATTATATTGTCACCGGAACTATAATCGCATACCAAATTTGAATTCAATCAGAAGATTTGACCCGAAAATACATACATAGTGGTGAAGTATAAAAAAAAAGCTTGTAAAAAACAACTTTGCGCCTGTGACAATCAATTTGTTTTTTCATTGAAATAAATATAATGTACAAGTGCATATATAACCTTTATACATCAGATTAAAGTAAAATGTTTACTCTGCAAGTTCTGTAAAAAAATTTTTTTTTAAATTTTATCGTGTGTTTCCAGTGAATAATTTGCTGTCATTTTTGACTCTCATGTTTTTTTTAAGAAAGTTACAGCGTTCTTAATAGTACCATGCAAAAAAAGTGGTGGGGGCAATAACTTGGCAGAAAAAAATGCATTTACCAGAATGACAACATGTCAAAGCGTGATCTATGAGCCACCCTTAACAAAGTTAGCTTATCGGCATAAAGTTAGCACGATTTGCACACGAACCCCCCCCCCTCCCATTTGTCCATAGAATACAGCGTCACTCAGCTTTCCTTAATTGCCGGTTTCTTAAAAAATTGTTTTACCGGGATGGTGAACGAAAAGCGTACAAGAAAAGATTAAAATTTGTTTCCAAATCAAAAGATTTTCTATTTTCTTCTAAAGGTAAATTTATTTTACGTCAGTTTGAATTAAAAATGTATAAAAAAGCTGTTGTGTTTATTGAAAAACTTTCGAAATTATAAGAAATGTTTTTATGAGTGCCAGAGCTATATATAATAATGGTGAATCAAAAATTTCAGGGATCAGTGTTATGGCAATAGTTTATAATATTTTTTCCGCACTGCATAAAATCTTTGATTTACAGTTTTCATCAAAAAAAGGTAAACACTTGTTGTTTTTTATTGCTCAAAGAATATTTTAAAGCCTTAAACTGATACAACTCTATTTTCTTTAAAGTATCAAGCTCAAAAAGACCTTAAAATCAGAAAAAAACAGATATTTAACTAAAATATTTTAATTGCCGTACCATAACAGATAGACAGATAGAGTTAGAGAAGCGAATTGATTCTGAACTAAAACCACGTTCTTATTGTTTCTGCGGTACAAGATTAACGTGTTGTTAGGGCTGGGTGATTAGGACACTAATTAAAGACCTATGTCTGTGGTTATAATACAAAATTAAACTTTAATTGGTTATACCAATTTTAACGCTTATATAGATACATAAGAGGATATACAGTACGCACGTAAAAAGTCCCCCCTTTTTTTTATTATATAGCATTTATTGCAAAAAAATACAATGCTTACATGAATATAATATAAAACTATAACAATAAATACACTTTGACTTAATTTGTCTCAACAGAAAGTTTAGGTCTTGAAATACCTGACACTGCAGCTTCTTAGCTTATTGTATCTCTCGCTGTGTGCCTTCCTAATCTAAGAGGTTTGACGACCTCGCGAGGAGCAGCAGCCCCTTTATTAGGTTTCTCTGGCAGTTAGCTTCTCTGGAGAGGTCGTCCCCCAGGAGGTTTTGTGTTCTGCAGAAGGTTAGTGCTGGGCACTCATATATAAATACACTTGATTTGATTTGATTTGTCTCAACAGCGAGTTTAGGTCTTGAAATCCCTGACCCTGCAGCTTCTTAGCTTATTGTATCTCTTGCTGTGTGCCTTCGTAATCTAAGAGGTTTGACGACCTCACGAGGAGCAGCAGCCCCTTTTTTAGGTTTCTCTAGCAGTTAGCTTCTCTGGAGGGATCGTCCTCCAGGAGGTTTTGTGTTCTGCAGAAGGTTAGTGCTGGGCACTCAAATATGATGTGAGCGGTTGATTCGTCATCCTCATCACATAATTTGCAGGTGGGTTTGTCTCTATGGATTCCAGTCCTATGTAGGTGTTTTCTCAGTGCGCAGTGACCGGTGAATAGCCCCGTCACTTGTCTGGTTTCGTTCCTATTTAGTTTAAGGATTTCACAGGTGAGTGGTGTTGAAGGGGATGCCACCATTCTTTTGCTGTGGCTTTGCCCCGATATTGAATGCCAGTAGTTTCGATGTTCTTTGTCTATCTGATCCTCTTCTTGCTAAAGAATCTACGTGTTCATAGCCTGCTACCCCTTTGTGCCCCGGAATCACGCAAGAGTGACTCTATTGTGTTTCGCTAGGGTTAGGAGGGTTTGAAGGCAGTTCCATACTAATTTTGAGTGAGTTTATTGGAACGCCAGAGCTTTAATATCCGCTTGGCTGTCTGAGAAGATTGTTATATCTTTCCTGACTGGACTAGTGATTTCTCCGTTTTGTTTTCCCAGGATAACGGGGTCTTAAACGGCTTGTTCGTGTTAATTTTCGGAGTCATGATGTCACTCCTCGTCTCTAGCAGCGAGTTGGTGACAATGCTCGCAATCTAAGTATGTCCCAAATGGTTATCATACCAGTTGTCATTGCATTTTAGTCTGTATGTTCTTATTCTCGCCTCCGCTTTAATGACAATGTCAAATATGCCTAGGTGGAGCAAGGACTTCGAGCAGGTGCCCTTCAGTTTCGGATGGACTGTCTTTAACCTGGAGCTTCCTGAACTCCTTGGCCAATTTGTTTGCATCATTGGCTTACATAGGCGCCCCTGATGCGTTTGTGGAGTGTCCAATGGATACTTGTGCAGTTCCGTGTCGGGTTTCTTGTGTTGAAGAAGATCTACTGGGTCCTTGAACAGTTCCCTGTTGATCCTTATCTTTAGAGGTTTCATTAGGTACCTGCTCGGTTCCCTGTGTTACCTGCAGGTTGTCGAAGGGTCCTTCTGGAGTTTCCTCACAGACGAGTAAACCGACTAGAATCAGATCCCCAGCACTTCGGGGAGAGGGCTATATACAACAGGGTGCGTCTGGTCTCCTGAGAAAGGTTTTTATTGTGGCGCCTCATCCACGCGGCCCTGGCATTTAAGCCAAGGCCGCGTGAGCCACTCAGAGAAGTCGAGAGCGAGCCAGAGTTGGGTTCACCTAAGCGCTCCCTATCTCCGGCACACCGACCCCAAAGAGCTGCGTTCCAGGGGGGTACGGTATGACGTTCCCCAACAGGATTTAGTCACCGACTTGTTCAGTCGGATCCACCTCCGCGACTTGGACGCACGTGTTGAGAATTACCCAAGTGGAATTCAGAGAAGGGAGCTCTGGATACCCTTGGGCCGGGTTAATGCTTGTATCTTGCCAATCCAACCCAACACAAGCAAAGGCAAGTGTTACGATTAAACATGATTTTATTTGAAAGCGGTATCAATTGGTTTAAAAGAGGAGGTGCGTAAACCGATTTAAAAAAAAAATTTATATATTAAATAGGGAATTAAAATACCTTTTATACAAGGTGTCACTGGAACCCTTTTTCTATTTAAAATTTTAAACTAGTTAGTGACCTTATAGTCTTAAGTCAATATAAAAAAATTATCATTCGATTAAGTTGTTAGATCAGAAAGAGGCAAGATACCTGACATTTACGGAGACTTTGGTTATATTATTTAATGGAACAATGTTTACCTTTCTGTTGTTTACAGTAAACACACCAGTAGCGTACCTACCTACTTAAATATAAATTTACCTATGAATTATATTATTAAAATTTTCCTATAATATGTAATTGCAAAATAATTTAAATAACATGCAAAAAATAATTCTGCCAATTTAAGCTTTAAAAGCTCCCTAATAATAAATGTTTGTAGTGGTTTTATACAAAATATTTTGTATTTTTCAACACAATAAAATTATGCCAAACATTAAAACAAACACATTTCACATCACCTGGAACATCAAGACAAAAAATAATATAATATTACCTACTAGCTAAAAATTATGTTATTGTGTTTTTGTTCCTCATTCAAGCAAATGTCGTTTTAAAATCTTCTGTCTGGCACAGAGGATCTAGGTAATCTGTGGTTATAGGTGCTTTTTTTACGTGGGAAACATATAGGTAAAACTATATGATTTGATGTTTATTTAATTCCACAAAAACAATATTTTACTTAAAATAGAAAATTTAGGTAGGCACTTATAAATAAGATAAAACATTGTAATTTTTGCTCTCGTGGTCCATGACTTAGTAACCTACAATAATATAACTAAGTAATACATCTAACACCTTGTTTTAAAGAACCAAGTTTTAACTAAAGTTTACTGCTATTGAGAAAACAAACCCAACACATATGCTAATGTGCAAGTTTAAGAATTATATTATTATTATTATTATTATATACTGTCCCGAGAAAAAAAATTTGTAACCTGAACCATAAAGAAAAATTAGAAAAAACATTTAAAGCATTTTTGTTTTATAGTACTTTATATAATATACTATATTATCAACGGCTATAAAATGTGTGCTAAATTTTAGTTGAATGAAATTTCCCCAACAATTTCATACTAAAACTTAAAATATGAACATAATGAAAAACACCTTACCTTAAATACACGTACTTATTATCTCGACTAATATGATTTGATATACATTGAACAATACACCAGAGGCAAACATACCATTCTTCACACTCATCTTTTTATCACAAAGACTTATACTGTCGCCGTCTCAGTTCGCCGTTGGACATGACTTAAATTATATTTTCTGATCATTATCAGAAACTAACCAAAACTGACTTCTTCAGTACACTGCAATAAAGTCAATAATGCTTAGGGTATATGGAGACATCTAGGACAAACAAAAAGATTTAAACATCAATTCGAATTCGAAGGGCGAGCGCAGATGGTAACGGCGGCAGTATAAATCAACCTTAAAAACCTTCGAAAAGATCTCATTTGCGTATTAACTACTTCATCAAAAGTATGCTTTATTTTATCGCCTTTATAAAAAAAAACCTTGAAAAAACCTTACAAAAACCTTCGAAAATATCTCATTTGCTTAAAACATCCTGAAATTTTAAAATAAATAACCCGAAAAAGGTTATGTCAATACAAATATTATCCGACCGTCTGCACTCAGCCGACTTTCCTCGTCCATAGGCCAATTTAGACCTAAAGTGGTGGACAAAGAATTATCTGTCTCTATCGTTCCAACGTCGTTTAAAAGGATAAAAAAATAGTCGATACTTCTCACCTTTGTTTTATTTTGATTTTATTTATAATTAACAGTGGTTATTATTTGCCTAGGAGTTTTCGTTGGACCACAGATCTTGTCTCTTTTTAATCTAAGGTTAAGTCAATATGACCCTTATAAAAAATACATCAAAAAATAGTAAAAGTATTATCTTTAAACATGGTTTTTATGTAAGTCGATACCTAAATTCGCTCAAGAGTTGGTTGTGTATAACAAAAGGCATTTTTTTCCACACTTTTTTGTTAAAAATGCCTCTAAATGCCACGAAATAATGCTTTAAAATGCCACACAATGCCATCGGCGTGTACACCAAAGTGCATTACCGAGTCACTTTTCGAAGGAGGGGGACTTTTTACGTCCGCACTTCATATTCAAATCTGAACCAATAAGATATAACTTAGGTGCATATATGTTTTCATTCATAACACCGCTGCAAGTTTGGACTTTTGGTGTAGGTGAGGGGCGAGCATTTATTATATGAATTAAAAATCGATTAAGCTAAATTAATCCCACTTTGAAAACGTCTAATGTTAGGTAAAAACGTGCAGTTAGACTTTCATTCAATATTTATTGTATCGCACCCTGCCTGTATATAAAAACAGAGTGGATATAATAGACTAGACACATCCGCTGTGCCATGAATATTAGTCTCTCCACTTGACTTGTTTTACATTCTGCTTGAACAAGTTTCTTGGAGATGGCTTCTGTAAGTTTTCGTCGTTTGCTGAATGGCCCCATTTTTTCAGGATAAATAGGCTGTCTGAGAATAAATGGTTTGCTAGGCTCAGCCTAGACTGAGAAGAATTTTGTCCTGTAATCCTAGAACTAAATTTGCGCATTCTGTCAAGTTTATCATAAAATTAGGTAGGTAAAGCAATTGACAAAAACCAACTTTTTTTACAATTAAATTTTTCTTGGGCTATCTTATCGCTTTTAATAGTATATTACATAACGAGAGAAGAAAGTGACATATTGCACACGAGCGTGAATGTTGTGAAAGAGGCACTAGCGGAGTGAAGCAATACGCGAGTGTAAGAAAGTTACTTTCTATCGAGTTGTGTACGCTATCTTTCCTACGACCACTTTAGGATTTAATTCATATTTTTTATTATTATTAAATTTTGTTCATTTTTATCTCAAGAGAAAAAAGTATTTTCTTCTCTTGGGACGAAAATGGTTTCGGTCTATTTCCGATGCTTCTACAAATCATAGTCTACTAGATACCTACATTTTTTGGATGGTTTGCTGTCATTAATTTTCGTCAGTAGAGAACAAAATATTTTCGTCTCTAGAGACGAAAATAAAATTGATATGCGTGTGAAATATAAAACTTTCTTAGGCGTTATAGAGTGCAGATTTGGTTACTTTCGTGTGTGGTCGTAGGTAACATTTTCGTTTATAAATTTTTTTATAGATTTTTTTATAAGTTTGAGCTGTAACTTTGGCCACATTTTTTTGCTTTCCTTTCAAAATGTCAATTCGTATAATAAAACTAACTTTTTTCAAGTTTTCACCGTCTTAGCGTTTAAAAAGTAGTACCTACAGGACATAGACCAAGGCATTACTTAAATAAAAACCTTTAAAATAAATGGTTTTGGACTCGACATTGTCATTTGTAAAAAAATGGTTGCTTTAACTTTTGATCGGATTACTTACTTAATTTTAAACATTTTTACATTTTTAGGTGAACAAATCTTGCGGCTTTGACATTTTTTGAACATCCAAGATGACGGACAGCTTTAACACGCTTTAACCATTGGATAATTTCATGATCAATTTTTAATTTCTGAGACGATTTAATTTAGTGATACCATATATGCAGCAGGGAAGGAATCTTTGTCGCATTAATTTAGATTTGGTTGAGTATAGGTACCAACATAATTTTTTTCGGGGAAGGGGGGAGGGGGTGAAAATTACCCATTATTTAAAAATGTCCGCCATCATGGATTTTTGAGAATTGTTAAATTTTGAACCTTAAGTTTTTTACTTCCCAAAAGCGCAAACAGCTCCACTTAATATAAAAGCCCGTATTTTTTTGTATTTCTTAACCGATTTAATTAAGTATTACCTTGGTATAGAGATAATTCACAAGGCTTTTGTCACAATGACTTAGAATTTCTCCAGTGCCGAACATATTTTTTTGCAGGGGGGGGTGAAACTTTCCCGTTATTTAAAACGGTCCGCCATCTTAGATTTTTAGGAAATGTCAAATTTTGAACCGGATCGGAAGTCTCATGCCTTGTCTTTACAAAAAGTCAAAACAATTTAAAATCGACCGATTCGATCAGAAGTTATAGCAAATTCAAAAGTGTGCAAGATTTTTTGGCCCACACTTTATTTCAAAAATTTTAGAGAGAGTAGGCAGTATTTTAAAATAGAAGATGGCATATTTTGGAGAAAGAAAAAGGAAGATGAAGATAATTTTGAAGCCATTTTTTCACAGCCCCCTTTGAATATTCTCGAATTTTTGCGTTTTGTCATCGGTCTGTCATCTTGAGTAATGCGCACAAAATTTTAAAGCAGTGAATATTACCCTATACTGCCTATGGAACGAATGCTTTTCGAGTTAGATGGAGTATGTATGTACCTGGATTTTTCAAAAACTGTCAAAAATTGAAGAAAATGGTCTCTCTCAGAAGAATTACACTATCATTAAAATATAGGGATTGGGTTGGGTTGGCTACCGCGCTTTAGGCGATAATAGAGTATTTTTTAAAAAAGAAGTTAAAAAAACCTCCAAATCAGTTACATCAACCGAAAAGAATCTAAAAACCAAAGATCAAAAGATCTTGGGTGGAAATAACAAAAATTCAAACCTGGATGAGCATCCCACAAGGAACACACAAAGAACCAATGCGAAAAGAGAAATAATTAAACGATGTTTTGCTCTGGGTAACCAGCGTGAGCTAGTCAGTGGTTCCACTGGTAACCCTTCCCGTACATCATTACACACCATCATACACTTTGATTTCCAACTTTGAATCACTCACAAATAGGCATCGTTCCGCACTTGTAATTATCCAAGTTATCTGATACGGATTCGTCCCGGTGTGGTAATATTTCCAATAGGATTATTCTCCTAAGGCAATTAAAAATCAAAAAAGAAGTTGAAAACCTCCAAATCAGTTACATCAAAATGGGTGAGCATCCCACAGGGAACACACAAAGAACCAAAGCGAAAATAGGAATGATTTAACGATGTTGTGCTCTGGGTAACCAGCGTGAGCTCATCAGTGGTTCCACTGATCACCCTCTACATCACGCTGGTTACCCAGAGCGAAACATCGTTTAATCATTTCTCTTTTCGCTTTAGTTCTTTGTGTTCCCTGTAGGATGCTCATCCAGGTTTGAATTTTCGTTATTTTATTTAACTTATACACATCCGATTGCCTTCAAATTTGGCACGCATTTATAGTTCCGGTGACAATACAATAATGTGTCATTATTAGGCAACTTTCCCCCCGAAGAGTGGACTGGAGCGGAGAAAACATCTAAGTTTGTCCGATTTCAATTAAAATTGCTATAAGGGGGCTTTTGGGGATAAGGAATACGAATTTTAAATTCAAGATGAACGATATTCGGTAATGTTTTGCTAACCAATCTTAACTGACTTATCCACATCCGACTGTGTTTAAATTTGGTATGCGTTTATAGTTCCGGTGAAAATACAATAATATTCTCAAGTACGCACCTCCCTCTAACGAGGGAGTAGAGGGGGGGAAAGATTCAGTTTGTTCGATTTAAATCAAAATTGGTATACAGGGGTTTTTCGGGAAGGGGATATGAATTTTTGATCAGATTTGAAAATTTCAATATGGCGGATTCAGCATGGACGATTTAGGGCATAAATCTAAAAATTAGAAAATAAATTTTTATTAAAAAAAACTTGAAGAACAAGCTTTTATTAAATGTACTCAAAAGTATAAAATCTTTTTTTTATCTTTCCTATACCATAATAAAAGCGATGGGCGCCGTGCTTGCCAAGCCTTTGAAAATGTCCTTAGGTTATAGAGTAATACAACTGTTTCTTAGGTGAATCGTCGATGTGACCGATATACGATACCTAAATTTAAAATTTTTATTTTGCGCCCATGCATCGCTTTTATTATGGTATAAGAAAGATAAAAAATTATTTCCTACTTTTGAGTGGCTTTAATAAAAGCTTGTTCTTTAAGTTTCTTTTAATAATTTTTTTTTATGTCCCCAGATGGTTTGTAAAATATGTCGAACCGAGTGTCAAACTTTCACAAAAAAAAACACGAGGTAGACATAGTACAAGCGTTCGCAGTAAAAATTATGATGGATAGGTAACCCTCGCCATTTTTTGATAAGATGTGCATTTTCTCGTCCTGAATACGAAAGGGACAATCCTGTACCTCAAAATTGTGGATAAGGTAACGGCACACCAATCCAAAGCTGGGCAATTTTAGAGGTCACGTGATGGATAGGGTAACCCCCCCACCATTTTCACATATATGATGTAGTAGTACCACCAGACCAAAAAGCACCTGGTGTGCCGGACCTCATTCATTGGATAAGGGTTCGGCACACCACTCTAAAAGTGGGCATTTTTAGAGTGTTGTGACGAACCATCCATGAATGAGGTCCGGCACACCAGTTGATTTTTGGTTTGGTGGTACCACTGCATACGTACAGGATTGTCCATTTCTTATTCAGGACGAGAAAATGCACATATTATCAAAAAATGTCGAGGGTTAACTATCCATCATATTTTATAGCTTAAATTATTACTCACAGTTATTAAAAATGTTAGTATTAGATAAAATAAACAAATTTTATTGATCTATCTTTTTGTTACTCATTTTCTTAAAATAATAATAATATATAATACTATTTAAATATAACTTATCTTGCTTACCTCGCAAATTCGACTATTTTTATTAATTTTTTTTCCAGTTTACAGTTTCTTATGGTAAAGCCATGGCCCTTATAGTAGGACAAGTTTTTTGCTAAATTTAAAGACTGTAAAGAAATGTGATTGAAAGAAAATTAAAAGATTAATTTAGTGATAGGACTGAGAGACGGACACCCCAACATAAAGTTAGTCAGGCAAATGATTTTGCAAGATATCTTTAGTAGAGTAATAGAATAAATAGAGCCTCTGCCAACTTATTTGTACTTACTCGCCTGTTTACCAAAAAAAAACAGTAAAAAAGGCACCCCACTACTACTATAAACATGGTTAACAAAAAATAAAATCCAAGTACACAAAATTTTTGTAAAACCAAATAAACTTTTATAACCTAAAAATCTTCCACTACAAAATCACATCAAGTTTGGTTTTTTTTTAACGGTAAAGGTAGTCGCTATTCGACGCTAATTAGCGCCAGTCTTTACCTTTAATAAAGATAACAGCCTGACAGAGCGCTACTGCGCCTGCCTAGAATAAAGGTAAGGGTAACAGACTGCACTAAAATCTCCCTAATAAGCTGCTAGCGCTTCCAATATTGTTGCAAAACATAAGTGGGTTTATACTTTTATTTTAATTATAATATTGTGCTGTAATCTTATTGGCCTTAAAAAAGCAAACAAAGAAGTAAAATTGGCAAAAACTAACCTCAAAATACATCAGGCAAATGTCAAAAGCTCAAATCGTTTTAAGGCGCTTTCAGAACGCGCAAAACGAAGTAATAGTCGCACTGACGAACTCAATTGAAGGCGTGCGACTACAAATCTCAATTATTAATTATTATTAACCTTATTCAGAACTGGCAATCGGGTATTTTTGATTTAGACCTTAAATTAAAATTAGCAAAAATCGTGTCCATACCAAAATGTCTTATCATATCTAAAAATATTTCATACTTCATCATGGCCTTTCCAAAATGTATCTTATTTCACTGTTTATCTTAATTTGAGTTCAAAACAAAAAATCAAAAGAAGTCGAAAAAAACAAAAATTCAAACTTGAATGAGTATCCCACTAAGAACACACAAAGGACCAAAGTGAAAAGAGAAAAAATCAACTGATGTTTCGCCCTGGACAACCAGCGTGGGCTCATCAATGGTTCCACTGGTCACCCTCCCCAAAAATCAGTCAACACCATCATATACTTTGATTTCCAAATTTGAATCACTCCCGAATATGCATCGTCCCGCACTGGCACTTATCTAAGTCACCTGATACGGGTTTATCCTAGCGATTAAAACCAAAAGAAGTTAAAAAAAACCTCCGAATCAGTTACTTCAACCGAAAAGAATCTAAAAACAAAAGATCAAAAGATATTGGGTGGAAAGGAATGAAAATTCAAACTTGGATGAGTATTCCACAAGGAACACACAAAGGACCAAAGCGAAAAGAGAAATGATCAAATGATGTTTCGCCCTGGGCAACCAGCGTGGGCTCATCAGTGGTTTTACTGGTCACCCTCCCCAAACATCATTCAACCGCATCATATACTTTGATTTTCAAATTTGAATCACTCAGAAATAGGCATCGTTCTACACTGGCACTTATCTAAGTCACATGATACGGGTATATTTGTGAGTGATTCAAATTTGGGAATCAAAGTGTATGATGTTTGGGGAGGGTGACCAGTGGAACCATTGATGAGCCCACGCTGGTTGCCCAGGGCGAAACATCATTTGATCACTTCTCATTTCTCTTTTCGCTTTGGTCCTTTGTGTGTTCCTTATGGAGTTTCCAAGTTTAAAGTTTCGTTTTTTTTCCACCCAAGATCTTTCGATCTTTTGCTTTTAGATCCTTTTCGGTTGAAGTAACTAATTCGGAGGTTTTTTATTTTTTTAACGTCTTTTTGTAGGTTTTGTGTTATTTCGTAATTGAGTAACGTACGAAATCTTTCTACAAAGCGGCAATGCTATCGCAGATTTTTTTATGAAAAAAAAACTCAATTTTAAAGTTAGTAGGCACGCCGTACCGTAGGCATATACAGCACACTTTTACTAAAGCTATTGCGAGTCGGCATGCGGTCGGTTTTTCTGTGACTCAACTCGCCAAACTTTAACTATTAAAAAGTTTAATGAAAGAGTGAAAGAAAGACGTAGGAGTTCGTGGGCATAGACCGGAACTTTCGTACAATCTACTTTAAAACACAGAACATACGACAGCAAGCACATTATTTCAAAGATTTTTTACATTTAAAAAACATTAAATTCCAATAATGATGAATACTGTTATGATCTTACGTTGAATAGGAAAAGTCTACATGTTACTCATTTGAGTTCTAAATTGGTTCTCTATTGAAAAATAATAAAATTATACATAAGCATTCAAAAACTAGTTTAAAACAATAGTTACATAACATAAATAAAATATACCCTAATTATTCTAAATACATGCTACTAAACATAATACCTAGCTATACTTAATACAAGTACCAAATTTACCTATTTTTAGATATTTCTAAAATTCCTGTAAAATATCCTTACACTACACCTCCTACAAAAATAAAAAAAGAGAAAAGAAAATGATTGGCCTACATATCATGATATAATTTAACTCTATTTTTGTGAAATTCAATATTTTTTTTCCTATCTTTATAAGAATATTTGGAGGTTTGTCCTCAATAAACTCATATGGACCTTTATATATTTCTTCCATTTTATTTCCTGAGTCATTTTTTAGCAAAATTTTTTATCCCTTTTCGTATGACATAGATTTACTTTTAGAATCATATTTATTTTTCTTATTTAGTTTTGAAGATATAAAATAATTTTTTGCATCATTCCACGAAATTTCAGTTCTAACGGGTAATTATCAAAAGAGTATAAAGGATCTATCTTATAAGTAATGTTTGAAGGTCAAATGCATCTCTTCCCAAAAACTAATTCAAAGGAAGTGTACTTGGTTCCTTGTTTTCTGCGTTATTAAATGAAAAAGCCCAAAAAGGTATCCACTGGCTCCAAGAGTTTGGCTTATCTGCAGTTTGAATTCTTAAATATGCACCTAGATGTTTGTGTGTGTTTTCTAAAGCTCCTCTACTTTGATGATGATATGAAGTTGCTTTTAGTTGTTTTACCTGTAAAATTCTGCATACATCTTTGAAAATAGATGCCATAAACTCTGTCCCTTGATCTGATGCAACCGTCTATGATGTGCCAAATCGTAAAATAAAATTATCTACAAAACTTTTTGCAATAGTATATGATTCCTTATTTTTTAAAGGATAGCATTCTACAAATTTCGTCAATTCACACTGAAGTGTTAAAATATATTTATTTTCATCTATATCGCATAAGAGTGGTCCAACAACATCCAAAAATATTTTTGCATGGCTGAAGATGCTGTAGTGGTGGCTGTCATAGGTTTAGTATTAGGCCTGGAGTACTTATATATCTGACACTCATCACAACGTTTTACAAAATTTTCAACATCTTTTCGCAAGCATGTTCAAAAATAATATTTTTTAATATTGTTAAACATTCTGTTTATCCCAGCGTCTCCCTCTGTAGGCAAAATATGAAAATCATTCAGTATTATTTGTCTCATTTCTAAATTTTCAATTTTCTCGACGTGTTTTATAATTGTTATTTTAATGTTTGCCTTTTTAATTCATTCATTTATTAATTCATTCAATGTATGTTCCACAGGTCAGTCAAGCAACACTCCTCCCCTCCCCCCCCCCCCCGAAAGACATTCGAGTATGATATGTTTATAATTTCGAACCAATTCGAACTAATTTTGAACCACTTTTAAAAATTTAGAATTTTTTTTATATTCAAAATGGGGGGTGCTCCCCCTCATTTAAAGCGTAGAGAAAAATGAAAAGCAACTATTCCAAAATTAACAACTTTTTCGAACTCCTAATATCACCAAAAAGAATTTCGAAAAATCCACTATTGATTTGGATGCGCAATAAAGATCTCTCTGATCAGGTGCTTTACACATGCATATATCAGGTACAAAAAGTCCAACACAGATGGAAATAGTTTTTCTTACTGACTGGATTTCAATTGGCTAAACCCCCATTTTGAATAAATATAAAAAATCACAGAAATTAGGGTGGTTAAATTTTTTTTTAAAGTTGTACAAATTTTTTTGAGGGGGGTGTGGCTTGACGTCAACCTGCACCCTCCACCATATTTAAAAAAAAAACAGGGTTACTAGTGGATTTTTCGAAATTCTTTTTAGCAGTGTCAGGAGTTCGAAATTAGTTCTTAATTTTGGGATAGTTGCTTTTTATTTTTCTTTACGCTTTAAATGAGGGGGGTGTAGCTTGAGCTGTACCCCTCATTTTTAATATAAAAAAACCAGGAAGGAGTGTGGTTCCAAATTAATTCAAAATTGGTAGCATATCAAAACTCGAATATCTTCGGGGAGGGGGCGGCTTGACTGACCTTGGAACTGGGGGACGTTGGTACATTAGGCGTTTTCAAATCAAAAAATTATATAATCTCTGAAACACATTTTTTTTTCAATACATATATTTCAAGCTTTTGTTTGCAAAAACAATTAAAAACGCAATCAAGAAATGTCAGAAAACATTTTTTTGTTAATGAAAATTTCCAGTTTTCTCATCATAGAACATATTTTTGTTTTAGTTTTGCATTTGTGTTGTGATTGTGGACGCCTCAACAAAGATTATATTTAATTACTATAATTTTTTCAGATCTTAATCTTATCTTCGTTTAAATACACAGTGTGACCCAACGAAAACGAAACAGAGCTAAGCGTTTTCTAGTGTTTAGAGTACTGTTTTCAAAAAACCCTCGGACACGTCGATTTCCCATTCATGGGGAACACACAGCTATATGGGAATTTTCATATGACACCTTTTTTGAAGGGTGAGTTTCAACACCAGAATTTAAATAGGGTAAGTGGATCAAGTGATATTTTATTTTAAACGTCATTCAAATACCTTCACAAAGGTCTTAAAATTTTAAAATTCTGGCGGATGGTTTTTAAATTGCATAGACCAATGGAAAAAATGTTTTTTTAGCAAAATTAAAATTTTATTTCCCGGGACATGTCAACTTTCTTTTCGTTATTTGTTTTATCATTCCATTTTTTCTTCTAAAATACATTCCTACGAGGAAGAAAATTTACCTTTACATTTTGAACTTATTTTAAAAACAAATCGCGAGATTTTTAGAGGTTTGTGTATTTAAAAGAGCTTCAAAATAAAGTCGTATCACTTGACCCACTTTTCCTATTTAAATTCTAGTGTTAAAACTCACTCCTCCAAAGGGATGTGTCCTACGAAAATTCCAATATATCCAAAAAGTGCTCCCCTTGAATAACAAATCGACATGTTCAAAGGTTTTTTGAAAATTATACTTTAAATACTCCAAAACGCCCCTGTTTCGTTTTCGTTGGGACACCATGTATATACATTTGTATTGGATTGATATTTTTACCTTAGAGGCAAAAAAGTCAATTTACGGTATTTCCTAAAAAGGGATACGCGATTACAATTTTTTTTTGCAAATAAACGCTCAAAATATGTGTATTTAAAAAAAAGTGTTTTTTTATACCTTCATCAAAAACATGATTTTAGTAACTGTCTGCAGATAACTAAAGTATGGCTTTTTCGGTTACCGATGCAAAAAAACTTTTTTTTTTAATCACGGGTGAAAAAAAATATTTCGGTCCGTTTTTTTTCAAAAATTAAAGAGAAATAGCGGAAAATAGTTATGTTGAAAAAATCTAATTATTCTTGCCTTAGAATTAAGCCATTTCCGCCAGTTTTCACCAAGTATTTACGAAAAAATCATTTAAAAATATCGTCAAAATATCAATTTGTCAAAGATTAAAATGGCGCAACAATGAACGTCACCGAGTAAAAAGACACATCACTATTGAAACGATTGTTATTTCATTTACCAGCCGCCTTGATTTATAGTGTAAATATGATGAAGTTTTCTTCGTTCGAGATTCGTTCGAGAAGGTATAAAAAAAACTACTGTTAAATATTATATATTTTTTAAGTTGAAAACACCAAATTTGCCAGCGTGAGCCGATTTAGCGTTATATTAAGCGTTATATTTATTTAGCGTTATATTAAGAACTGGACGTATTTATTTTATTGTAATTTGAAAACAAATATTCAGATTTTAATAATTTAGGATATTTTCAATATATTAACGCGTAGACAAAATATTAAATTATAAATGTTAAATTATTTTATAGTCTATGTCATTTTATTTATAGTAGTTTTGATGAGGAGTTTAATTAATTATTTGTAATATTTATATTAGGATATAGTATATTATACACCTAGGGACTAAAGTGGTATTTTAAATCCCGAGACAAAAAGTTTATAGCTTAACCAACAGGAGGTCTATAATTTGTCGAGGGATTTAAAAACACTTTAGTCCTAAGTAATACTTTATGTACTTTAGGATAGGTAAAACGTTAAAAAAAAATAAGGAAAAAAAAAATAAATGCCACTAGACGATAGGCACTCTATTTCTAAAATGTCATCGAAGGGGCTGATTGTTATCATATCAACGACTTCATTATTGTACTATGATGATCCAGATCATGATTATCACCGTCAACTGAAAATCTTGGTGTGTTATGACAAGTAACTAAGTAAAACAGAAGCCACTCGATAAATATTAGTCAAACCAATACCATTCTCAACTAATAATATTATAGATCTAAGTGCTTCTTATTTAAAAGAAAGAATCATATACGTTGCAGTAAATGGAGTACCGCAAGGATCAAATCTGAGTCCATTGTTTTTTCTCTGTTTAATTAATGACTTACTTAATGAATAATGCAAATTTGATTGAAAACAGCTTTTTTGAATTTTTTGCGGACGATTTTAAAATTTATAGGATTATCGATAATATTGATGATTGCCAATTATTACAAAATGATATTGATAGAGCATGCGACTGGGCCGTTCAAAATAAATTAACTTTCAATGCAAAAAAACGTTTCAAGGTTACATTCACACGCAAGAAAAAAAAAAATTCTATTATGAAATAAATAACACGCGTCTTAAGACAAAAGAGGAAATAAAGGATCTGGGCGTAACTCTGGACACAAAGCTTAGTTTTGAATCACATATTAATAACATATGATAAAAACCATATGACACACTGGGCTTTATTCTGCGAAACGGATCCAGTTTTCAACAACAAAAAACATATGAGATTCAATACATATCATTCGTAAGAAGCATCCTGGAATACGCGTGTTTTATATGGTCTCCCTTGTATAAAAAATATATAATTGAAATAGAAAATATCCAAAAAAATTTCTGCGTTTTTTAACTTATAAAAAGTTTGGAACATACATATATTACATACCCTATCAATCTCTGGTTTTAGAATTTCAATTTTACAACTCTTGAGACAAGGAGAAAGGAAACTGCCTTACTATTTCTGTTTAAACTTATTCATAACAAAATTAGTTCCCCTTACCGGTTAAGTAATATATGTATCAATATCAACCCTTATCTAACTGACAGTAATAATATATTTTATCTCAAAACATCACGAACAAACCTTGTTTTAAACTCGCCCCTGTACAAGATGTGTGAATTGGCAAACAGTGTTAAAAATATTGTAGATTTATTACATTTTACTCCCATTAATTCATTTAAACATCAAGTGAAAAAAATTGATTTTAAGTAGTGTTAGCTATAAGTTATTTTTTTTTGATCTCTTTCTTTGTTGAAAGAGTGGCAGTTCTTCTCAGAGTTTTTTTTTACTTTAGGTTTCATTCTTAGTTGTAATACGTCACTTTTTTCTGCGTGTGCTAGGATATTGCGTATTTAATTAATTAGGCACTTTCTTTGATGTTATTGAACTTTTGTCTGTTGATTGGAAATAAATAAATAAATAAATAAATAAATAAATAAATAAATAAATAAATAAATAAATAAATAAATAAATAAATAAATAAATAAATAAATAAATAAATAAATAAATAAATAAATAAATAAATAAATAAATAAATAAATAAATAAATAAATAAATAAATAAATAAATAAATAAATAAATAAATAAATAAATAAATAAATAAATAAATAAATAAATAAATAAATAAATAAATAAATAAATAAATAAATAAATAAATAAATAAATAAATAAATAAATAAATAAATAAATAAATAAATAAATAAATAAATAAATAAATAAATAAATAAATAAATAAATAAATAAATAAATAAATAAATAAATAAATAAATAAATAAATAAATAAATAAATAAATAAATAAATAAATAAATAAATAAATAAATAAATAAATAAATAAATAAATAAATAAATAAATAAATAAATAAATAAATAAATAAATAAATAAATAAATAAATAAATAAATGAACGAACGAACGAACGAACGAACGAACGAACGAACGAACGAACGAACGAACGAACGAACGAACGAACGAACGAACGAACGAACGAACGAACGAACGAACGAACGAACGAACGAACGAACGAACGAACGAACGAACGAACGAACGAACGAACGAACGAACGAACGAACGAACGAACGAACGAACGAACGAACGAACGAACGAACGAACGAACGAACGAACGAACGAACGAACGAACGAACGAACGAACGAACGAACGAACGAACGAACGAACGAACGAACGAACGAACGAACGAACGAACGAACGAACGAACGAACGAACGAACGAACGAACGAACGAACGAACGAACGAACGAACGAACGAACGAACGAACGAACGAACGAGTGAATGAATGAATGAATGAATGAATGAATGAATGAATGAATGAATGAATGAATGAATGAATGAATGAATGAATGAATGAATGAATGAATGAATGAATGAATGAATAAATAAATAAATAAATTTGCAACAGACATGGGCGTCGACATTACCAAATTCAGAAAACTAACGGCTTTTAATATTCTTCTATACACGTCACACATTTGTTACATCCATATCATGTTATATTTCTAATACAATTATCTAAAAAAAAATCTAAATTTAGCTTTTATTGCAAAAAAATTTACTTTAAATTCGTAGGGATTTAAAGCATATTTTAAATCCCTTGGTATATAAAGTACCACTTTTTCCTCCAAAAATAGAGATTTAAAGTACACTTTAAATCCCTAAAGTGCATAAAAGTTATAAGTAATCATCAGGAGAAAATATTCCTCTGTCAGAAAATTATTTTGTGGCTCCAAAATACATGTTCACTTTGATGTAAGAGGAGTTACTTTCTCAATCTCTATCAAGTGGCACGATAAATTGAAAAAGAATTTTCTTTCCTGAGGTCTTCTGCTAGGAGATAAAAAATGACTTGCCAGAGAACCTAGACGTAATAATAACGTGGTTAAAAGTTCAAAATTGTTTGACATTATTTTATTAAAGTAATTAATAAAAATAATTTAAGAGATGGTATGGCCTCGATGAATCTGTTGCTTATACTTATATAAGTATTTTTGACTTTTGTGTTTATTTTTAAGCTTCTTTTTGAAATAGTTTTCTTTGTTTAAAATCTAGTTCCTATTCACCAAATCTTTTTACAAGAATGCTGATTTTTTAATTTTTGGTGATGACTTGTCGGGTTGGCATTTTAAATTTCTTGTAACAAGTGATATACCAGTTCTACTTCAAAAGCAAAGCTGGCACAGAAAACGTTTTGTGATTCAATGAGGTCTTCACTCTCCGGACACCAACGGTTTATCAGAAATTGGTTTAATGAAACTGCAATTCATTAAACCAATTTTTTAACCGAACCTTATTTCTTCAAACCCATTCAATAACAGATTCGAAACTTTATTTTTATCGAACAGTTTTTAATCGAACTATTGTTTATCAAACTCAATCAATATCAAACTACATAGTAATTTGTAAATGTGCAATCAATTTAGCAAAAATTTTCTGATAAACAACGGGTTTTACGAATTCCAGTTTTGAAAAATAATGGTTTGACAAACATCGGGTTTTATTAAAAAAAAGTTTTAGAAATTACTTAATGCTTCAATTAAAAATGGGTCTTATAAATTTCGAATTTGTTATTGAATGGGTTTGAAGAAATAAGGTTCGGAAAAAAAAATTGGTTTAACACATTGCAGTTTTTCTGGTGAATCGTTCTTACGATGAAAGTTTTTATTAAATACGGTCTGATAAATTCCTGGTTTGATAAATCATAGGCATTCCACTCTCCATTCTTTCCACCACCAATCGAGAACCAAACGCTGTAACATGTTGCGCGAAAGCTAGTAAGACATGGCTGTGTTATCCTTTATTTTAGAATTCCTTTATTCTAAAATTTAACTTCAAATTGGCATTTTATAGAGGTATAGTAATTGTTGTTAAAGTGCATTCGTTGTAAGAAGTCCGCTAAGCAATAAAACCTCTTGAGCAGGTAAGTCGGTGGTTCTCAAACAATAAATTATATTTTTGGACCGTGACGAATTACATTTTCTAAATAATAGTAGTTTTTACATCTAGTGGCTAAAATAGTGCTTTTTTACGAGCGTTGGTTTAAATAACAAGCGGAGACAATTTTTTTTTTAAACTTCATCAAAAGCGTGATTTAAGTAACTGTCTGCAGACAACTAAAGCATGGCTTTTTTGGTTACCGATGCGCAAAAAAATATTTCTGTCCATTTTTTACCCAAAATTAAAGAGAAATAGCGGAAAATAGTAATATTAAAAAAATCTAATTATTCTTGCCTAAAAATAAAGCCATTTCCGCCAGTTTTCACCAAGTATTTACGAAAAAATCATATAAAAACATCGTTAAAATATTAAACTGTCAAATATTAAAATGTCGCAGCATCAAACGTCACCGATAAAAAGACACATCGCTATGGCAACCATTGTTATTTCATTTACCAGCCACCTTGATTTATAGTGAAAAGATGGTCTGTTTTGCGAGAAGTGCTCTTCGTTCGATATTTTTAAAAGTATTTTCCTTTTTTTCTTGGGTTTTTTGATAAAGGTATTAAAAAAATTAGTGTTGGCAACTCGTGGATAAACTGTGCTTTTTTTACTCGCGTTTTTAAATACCTCGCTGCGCTCGTTATTTAAACCAACTACTATTTTTGCATCGGTAATTAGGAAAGTCATGGTTTGGACATTTGTACACAGTACTTAAAAAATCATTTAAAGTTAATAAAAAATAATTAGGCAAAAAAAGATTATTTCTTAGCTTTTATAGTATTTATAAAGTTTTGGTTCTAAAAAGAACCGATATTGCAGTCTTGCTATAGAACGCACCTACTTATAAATGCATATCAAAAATAGTCTTCGTCTGCATCTGAAATAAAATCCAAGCTTTTAGAATCATTATCATAATCCGTAATAATTAACGGTCTTACTTCGTCTATAACCTGTTCTGTCTCATAAGATTCAAAAATAATGTTTTCCGTGTGTTCAATGTATTTCCGCCATTCTTCTTTGCAAACTTTGTTAAGTGCCTCCTCACACAACTTTATAACGCTAGACTCACGGATATTTTTACAGGCATGTTTGTCATAATAATTTTTGCTAATACCCCATACCAATTCAATTGCGTTGTAATGGTAATGTTAGGGTGGTAATTTCAAAACTTGATGTCCATATTTAAAGGCTAGTAGTAGTAGAGAAGGGGCGGCGCGAAGCACGGCAAGTAGGCCTCCCTGTGCCCTTTCTGCCCTACCCTGAAACTGCCCCTAATCCACCGCCTGCACCACTGGTCTGGCAGTTTGCTCATTTGGTCTAACTGTTCTTTTTGCAAAGTCCAGTATTTTGTCCCATTTGAGCGTGTGCAGGTCCTCCTCATCCAGGGTTGGGAAACCGAATACCTAGTATCTCGTCCTCTGGTATAACTCGCAGTTCGCTATAACGTGTCGAGATGTCTCCTCTGCCCGCCCGCAGGCCCGGCAGGTCGAGTCATTCTCCACCGCGATCCGGGTCATGTGCTTCCTTAGTCGGTTGTGACCTGTTATGATACCTGTCAGCAGACCAGCATCCCTTCGCGATCTCCCCAGTGTTGGTGATCTTGGGCGCCCTTAGTGCCTTTAGGGCTGATTGGCTGTCTGAGCATATATAAACATGCTCCTCCCTATCGTTCTTTATTTCTTCCCTGCCTGCAGCCATTATTATGGCATACACCTCTGCCTGAAAGACCGTGGCTTGCTCTCCGAGCGGGTAGCTCTTTCAAACCTCCTGATCTTCCACATAAACCCCCAATCCTGTGGTTTGCCTCTCCGACAGTTTCGACCCGTCGGTGTAGCAAATTACGGCGTTCTCCTCGAACTGTTCGCGGAGGTTTTCACTCTGCCATAGTTCCCTGTCTGGGATGACTACTTTGTACCTCTTGTTGAATCTCCAGGGGTTTTTTGGTCTTTGTGTTTTAATCGCTACCATAGGGATTTCTCTCTCAACGATTTGGGCAATCCTAAGATGCCCCGCAGCTTCCCCTCTTCCTCTCCATTGACCTGTATCTCTCAGCCGGAGGTGGCTCGCCATCGCTTCTTTTCTGATCCAGATCGGAAGCGGCGGCAGTCCCAGAATGGTCGCGAGTGCCTGTATAGGTGCCGTCCTCATAGCGCCGGTTATCCCTCTACATATGGTTCCCTGTAAGCTCCTAAGCTTGAGGGTAGTAGTGACCTTCTCCACTGCTGGCCACCAGACTATGGATCCGTACTGGATCCTTGGTCTTAGTACTGCCGTGTACATCCAGTGGAGGTTTCTGGGGCTCAAACCCCAGGTGCGGCCAACCACTCGACGCAGTTGCCACATCGTTGCCTGCACCTTATTGGTCAATTTCGCAACGTGTGGTGTCCAGGTGAGCCCCTTGTCTAGGGTGACCCCTAGGTACTTCAGTTCTGAAACCAAAGTCAGGGGTCTCCCGTACATCTTGGGTGCTCTGAATCCCTTTATTTTCCTCTTTCTAGTGAACAGGATCATCTCTGTCTTTCCTGGATTGACAGAGAGACCGTTTTGTTGACACCAGTCTTCTATGATTCGTACCGCCCTTTGCATTCTGTTACAGACGGTGTTTAGGTGGTGGCCTACCACCTCCACGACACCGTCGTCGGCGTATGCTTGGGCGTCGAATCCTTCCTCTGTTAGGCGTTGTAGGAGAGTATCCATGATCAGACACCACAGGTGTGGGGATAAGCAGCTGCCTTGTGGGCAGCCTCCCGTTGCCTCTATGTCGACCCTGGACTCCCCTAGATTGGCCTGGATCTTTCTCCCTGTTAGTGCAGATTTTACCCATTCGGAGATAAGAGACTCGGCTCCCCTTCTCTGCAGGGCTGTTGTTATTACCTGCACTTTCGCCTTGTCGAAAGCTCCTTCGACATCAAAGAATACTGCCAGGGCGTACTGTTTAAATTGAAGGGCCTTTTCTGCCTTATGCACTACTGCGTGTAGGGCCGTGTCGGTAGACCTTCCCTCCACGTATGCATGTTGGTTTCTGTGGAAAGGTTGGTTGGTTAGGACTCCCCCTAGTAGGTGTCCATTTAAATGACTTTTTGTGTCATTCTTTCCAATGCCTTCATCAAAAAGGATGTTGGGTCTGAAGGATTTGGCCGCCGTATAGTCTTTCTTTCCGGCTTTCGGAATAAAGACAACGGTGGCTTTTTTCCACTCTGTCGGTACATATCCCATTGCTATGCTGGCTCTAAAGATTCTCTTTACAAAAGGTAGGATTATCTCTTGGCCTTTTTGCAGGAGTGCCGGGAATAAGCCATCAGGCCCCGGGGACTTGTAGGGACTGAAATCGTTGATTTCCCAGGAGATGGTAGCATCCGAGACCACTCGGTCCGCCAGTCTCCAGTCAGGATCTTGACCCTCCTGGGGCGCCGGACCCCGCTCTCCCGGGAAGTGAACCTCGAGCAGGTGTCATATTGACTCCTCGCATGAGGTGGTCCAGCTCTCGTCTGGCCTTTTTAACGATGTTAGCGTCTGTTTATTCTCGCTGCTTAGGATTTTAAGAAGTCTGGAGGTCTCTGGAAGGGAATTAATCTCTCCGCAGTATTTCCTCCAACTGTCTCTTTTGCAGTTTCTTACCTCTTTTTTAAACTCTTTTCTAGCCTTTCTGTATATTTCCCAAGAGTCATTCTCCCCATCCCTCATCGCCTTGTTTAGGGCCTTTTTGGTTTTGCTGCGAAGCCTGTCTAGCTTGCTGCTCCACCATGGCACTCGTCGGGTCGACTGGGTTTTTAGGGGGCACGTCTCTTTGAAACTTGTTATTATGACAGTTTTAAGCCTGTCGACTACCTCTTGTAAGTCCTCACAGTTGTCGATGTTCATCTCTAGAATACCCTTATTCAGGTCTAGGGTCGCTAAGAAGTGTCTCCAGTCCGTATTACGCGGGTTCCTTTTTTGTTCCTGGATTTTCTCGTCGGTGTCTATCTCGTACCTGATCATGCGATGATCTGACGTAATAATCTCCTCTGTTACTCTCCAGTTCACAATGTCTTGGTATATACTCCGCGAGACCAGTGTTATGTCGATAACTTCCTGTCGGGTCCTATCGACAAACCTTGGTTTCGCACCCTTTATTCACTATTTCCAGTTGCGTGGTGGTCCGAAACTCAAAAAGAGCCTCCCCACGCTTATTCACATCGCTACTACTCCACGCTACGTGATGTGAGTTGGCGTTGCACCCCACGGCTATTGGAAGTCTTTTACTCTCCGCGAATGAGATGAGCAGCGCTAATTCCTCTGGAGGAGGAGGATCTACGCTGTCGTACGGAAGGTACGCGCTACATATAACCACCTTTTTGGTCCTATCTCTTACCTTTAATTCCAGGATAGCTGCTGTGACGTCTCGGGTTCCTAGTTGTGGAAGCTCCACAACGTTCAGGTCCTTTGATGTCAGTATGCAGCTTCTTGGTGCCGCCTCTCTTGTGCCGACCGTGATGTTTAGGCCGGTGCTTCCTAATGCTCCTACTCTTGTGGTCCCTGTTAAAATATAAGGTTCCTGTATCAAAACAATCTGCCTGGCACTAGTGCCAGTCAGGGTCCTAGCGAGTTCCCCCGCAGGGCCCAGACTTTTATGCAGATTGATTTGACTCACCCGCAGTTTTCCCGTTGCCGTGTGCATCGTGGAGAGTGGGGGAACCTCCTACTTCTGCCTTTTGTCGGAGTGGTCGCCACCAAGCCCCCGGGAAGGGCGTCGAGTAGCGGCGCTATGGGTTCTGTCACCCGACACGGCGAGGGTGACGAACTCATACGCCAGTCTCCAGTTGACGCTCTTCAGGTATTTGATGGTGTCCGCTCCTACCATCCAGGTTAGGCGCCAAGCGCCGGGGCCCCCTACGGTCCCCAGAAGCCGCCACTGCGACATGTTGAGCGCGCGGTTCTGGAGACCCAGGAACTCCCTTAGCCTGGCCTCATCTACCTCCTCCTGGGTTCTTAGTCAGAACGAGATTCGTTCTGGCCAGGGCGCCTCGTCTGCCCTGATGGCACTGAAGGTGGCGTCTCCGGCCGTCGCCATCTGACCAAGGAGCCACTCTCTGGTCTCTTCGGAGTCGTCCACCGTTACCAGTAGCCATCCTGGCTCTACTAGACCTGAGTTCAGGAAGCGTAGCTCAGGTCCTGGGGGGGGGGGTCCCCGCATGGTCCTGAGCATCGCTTCCAGAAGTTGGCCGCGCACTTCTTTGGCCTCATCCTCCGTAATTGTGCCTCCGACTCTGTCTGACATGAAGACAACCTTCATCGCCTTCTTACTGGGTATCTTCCGGGGCGCAGCCTCTGTGCTGGGTTGTTGGGAACCCAGGTCATCCTTTAAAAGAGGCGACCTGTTTTCCCCGTCTCCCTTGCCTTTCAAGGCTACGTCCCTTCTTGACTTTTTGCCCAGTCTTTCAGGCGGCATCTGCTGCTCAGATCGGAGGTCCCTGCTTGGGTCCCCTGGCTGGTGCTGTTCGACACTCCTTTTGGCCCTGTCGGCAGGTTGGCCATTGCTACTTTTTCGGCCAGTTCCCTGGCCGCCTTCTCGTATTGCCGCCTTGGTGGGCCGCGAACTGAGGTGCTCCCACGGGATGAAGCTGTCCCGCGCCTAGCCGTTTGGCCTCGGCTCGCCGCTTTCGGGTTTCCCCTTGCGGGGGTACCACTTGGCGGCTTGCTTTGGCCGCCCGTACTGGACGGTGGGTCAGCCTTCTTCCCAGGTGCAGCTTCACTCCCCGAGGAGTGGGAGTCAAGGTTTCCCTTGTCTCCGGTTCCCCCCCCCGGCAGCGATCTGCATCCTTCCAAGGGCAATCAACTGACGACGTTTTTCGGCCTGCCTCTGTCTCTGCCTCGGACTTTTCTCCTGCTTCGACGTCCTCTGAACCACCTCTTCTGTGGTGGCCTTTTGGACTTCAGGCGGTGGTTGGTCGACCTTCCGTCCATTCCTCCGTCTGACAGCAGGAGAGTGTCTTCATCGACACCCGATGACTCCTTGTTACCCTCCTCCACGGGTTCCACCTCTATGGGTTTGGGGATTCTCTCACTCTCCTCTTTTTTTAGCACTTGCTTCTCCATTTTATCTTGTGTCTGAAACATAGAAAAAAAGAAACTTTGTGGGTTTAGGGGTGTGTGAAAGTAAGTAAGCCTCGCCGGTTCCAGTCACTCGGTCGTCGGCGGCCGTAGTTGAGATCCCCCCCTTAAACGCGCAGCGCCCCCCTACTAGTTACCAGCTGCACTTCTGCGTCGTTTGGAGATTTTCACCGGGTGTTCGGGGCAGCCCCTACGTTGGTTAGACAAGGGTGGGCCCTATACTTCCCGGTGGCCTAGCTGTGCCACTTCTAGTTTTTCTGCTACTACCAGACCCGACTGTGAACCTACATGTCCGGGGCGTTGCTGATGGGGGAAAGCGGAGATGCCTCCTCTCCAACCTTCCGATGCTGTGTTGTGTATCTCCCCGTGGGGGTGAGTGTCGGTGTGTGTTAGTGTAGTGTTTGTAAACCTGTATCTCTTCGCAGGGTTGTGATGTCATTGACATCCCATCCCTCCCAGTGGGTACCGCGTGGAGGTGGATATTATATATATGCATGTATTATTATATATCTTTTTCCATTACTTGCACGGGTACTGGAATAGCAATGTTTCGATTCATCCGGCCAAGACGATTTTGTTGAAGTTTCGTGCGCAAATACCCATGTTTTGTCAAGAAAAACAATTTGCCTTGGCAATTCCGATTTTTTGTTTTTTATGTAATCTCTCAAAAATTGCCATCTTCTTGACACAATATTGGATTGCTCGCAAAGCACTTTTCTGTTGTTCGTTTTTTTATATTTAAAGCCCATTTTTTTTAAAATTTTGGACAAACTGGTGATTCCAATATCGCAAAGTTGTTTTTCCTCTATCTTTTCTAGAATAGCTTTGAGTGTAACATATTCCTTTGACTTATACATATCATAAACAATATTTCTAATCGATAGTTTAATCCCTTGGGATAGATCAAAGGTTTTTGAATGCTGTCGAATCCTTTTATATGGTCTGTCCAATTCCTCTTCCCTCTGTTTTCGAAGTCTTCTTAAGGTCTTATCTGAAATGCCGCAAGCATCAGACGTTCCTTTTTGCACTGCCAAAACAGACACTAACGGGCCTGAGTTATTTTTTTCTAACGTAAAATAACGTTCCACTTGTAATACCAAACGGCGTTTACCTGGAGATAAACACCTTCTAGGCGTTGTGTCACCTTGCTGAACATTTTCCATTACTTTGCTTTATAACTGCTTTAAATTCCGTAATTCACACACAATAAGAAACAAACTAAAAGCAAATAAAAGCATAAATACTTATTTAAAATGAAACATACCATCCCCAACTGGAGCAAATTTTAATTATTTCTTGGAAGCAATAAAACCTATTTGCAATGATTATTAGCATTGACGACAGCTCGAGATTTACTTATAATGACCCCAAAATAATTAAATTCTCGGAAAACATACCTGTCAAAATCTTTAACTTATTGACGCAAAAAGTTTTTCAAAAGTATAAGTGAAAAATAAAATAAAATAGAAATATTTATCGTGGTACGTGTAAGTGTAACGCGTTATTCTTAAATAATTTTGTTTTAAGACCGCTGATACATACAGTGAACCAGTGGGATGCCTGACACGATCAAGTACAGCAAGGGCATTCTAACTTAACTGACTTACTGTTCAAAAAGCGATAACATCTTTTGGAGATTTAATCCGATATCTGACTTCATACAGCGAACCGACTTTAGAAATCTTTTCATATGCAGCGTATTCTAAATTAAATGCTCACATGGGAATCACCAAAGGGATCTCCCAAACGGTAGGAGATACTAAAAGGTTTAAATGGCTCAAAAATAAAATAGTATTTTTCACAATTAGTGGCTAAAATAGTGCTTTTCTTACAAGCGCTGGTTTAAATAACAAGCGCAGCGAGGTATTTAAAAATGCGAGTAAAGAAAGCACAGTTTAGGCGCGAGTTGTTAAAACTATTTTTTAAATGCCTTTATAAAAAATTCGCGCAACATACCATCTTTAAACTATAAATTAAGGCGGTTGCTAAATGAAATAACAATGGTTTCCATAGCGATGTGCCTTTTTACTCAGTGACGTTCATTGTTGTAAAATTTTAAACTTTTGACGATGTTTTTAAATGACTTTTTGTGTGTGTGGGAAAACTGGTGAAAATGGCTTAATTTTTAGGCAAGAAAAATTATATTTTTTCAATATTACTATTTGCCACTATCTCTCTTTAATTTTGGGTAAAAACCGGACAGAGATCTTATTTTTGCGCCCTTAATAAAAAAAAAGTTTTTTACATCGGTAACCAAAAAGCCATGATTTAGTTGTGTGCAGACAGTTACTAAAATCATGTTTTTGATGTATAAGAAAACACTTTACAAAATCGGGGTAGTTCCGGGGATAGCGAATACGCCTAAATTTTTTTAGTTTTAATTTTTTTCCGTCCTTATTGTTATGTTGTTACCTATCAAAAAAAAGCTTAAAACTTTCTACAGACACTTTTTTAGATCTACCTAATATCAGATTCGTTTTTGAGATCTGACATTTGAGTGTGACAGGATCACTATTAATTGCAGTAACTTTTTGAAATTTTAACAATGATATTTTTTACGGTTTTTTATAACAAAATAAGCCTAATATTTTAAAATTACGTTTTTTTTCTTGGCTTTAAATTGTTAAATTTGATAACTTATCTCATTACAATGTTATTAAAATTTTTATATTTTAACTGTCAGAAGATTATGTCAATAAGTAGTATTTATAAACAATAATTTTGTAATTAAAAACGAAGTGTTTATTTTTAAAATATTAGGCAAAATTATTATGTTAAAACAAAACGTCAAAAAAAAAGTGTTATCTTTAAAATGTCAAGAAAGGTACACTGCAATCGGGTTTTCAAAATATTTTGCGTAAATTTAAAGCAAAAATTGAGGGCTGATGATAGTCAATTAACCCAAGATAACAGGTGATTTGTCAATGGGGTTACAAAATATTTTCTGTTATCCTTTGCGAACCAAACGGCAGAAGAGAAAAATATGCGTCTATAAGAAAAAAATGAACTTGGCAGTGCTTCTGTCACACTTAAATATCAAATCTCAAAAACGGACCGGTCTTAAAAAAGTGCCTGCAGAAAGTTTTAAAGGGTTTTAGACAGCTTTAAGAACAAAGGCAAAATAAAAACTAAAAATAATAATAATAGTAATAATAATTTAATTAAGTTTTTTGCCCATCTTCGGAAATATCCGGAATTTGTAAACTTTTTTTTCAGTTTTGAGCAAAGCATCATATTGCAAAACTTTTCCCCAATTTTCATATATCCTACTATTTAGGAGATCTCCGTAGTGAGTATCGAATTTGGAACACCCTGTATAACTGAAAAACAGCTACAGGAATTTGTAGACAATTTATCTGATATAAATTATGCAGAAATAGACTCTTAAGTTGATTTTGAGAGCGACAGTAATTTATGTTACACTGGAGTAGAAAGTGAAGTTTCGAATGCACTAGAAATAAAATTAATAGAAAATAGTCTCAGAATAATACTATGTTTTTTAATACGTTTAACAAGCATATAACAAAAATATGCACGATTTCATATGGTAGATCTCTTAATTCATTTTCAGTTTTTGCCGTTTTAGGCTTAACGCTTTCAAGAAGAGCAACATCTTCGATTTAGTATGGGTAACATATTCTAGCTTTGGTCGAATTTACCTTAACTTTATTTAAAATTTTATTTAAAATATTTCTAGTATAGACTATTTTTTTGTTTGTGTTTTGTACAGACTGCATTCTTCTTGGATGGTCAGTTTTGCATCATTACTTTAAAAATAATGGGTCTATTATATGGTTGGTGTTTCACCTTTTCCGCCAAGGATTCTATGGACTTATTTATTTAGTCATAGTTTTCAAAAAAGGTTCGTTTTTTATTTTACTTTTTAGTTTTTTTTATTGTTACTTGCGCTATGACTGCAAATAAAGGTAAAAAACTTTGGTTGTTGCTAAACCTTTTGTTAAAGGTGGCTAATTTAAACATATTTAAGGTCAAAGTTATATAAAGGTACCTAAAGCTGCAGAATACAACGGACAAAACAGTTTTAATATGATTATCAACGTCCTTAATATAAAAATTTCGATGAAAAAATAGAGTACAAGCAAAATAATTATTTGAAGAGTTAAAACAATCTTGGATGACAATCCAATATTGGGGAAGAACGTAGCTGTAATTACCAATATTTTTACGGCATAAGAGATCATAAGAATCTGCATCAAATTCACTATGAAAAAAGAAAAAAAATCATTAGCACTCATTTCTCGACGTTATAGTCAGCAAAATAAATTTAATCATAATAACATTAGCATATCGCAAACCAATTCATACTGGATAAAATCAAACCTTTCCACATCATCAAAAATAGGAACTGCCAAATATCTTATAGCATTTACTATATAAAAGATCCTCTTAGCAAAGAAAAAGCAAATATTTGATCTAGCCTACGAAGGAATAGTTTTTCCAACTACACGATCAACAAAACGCTTCAGACTACACCATGACAAAGGACGAATGACGTAAATAGTGGATGGAAGGCGACACCTATAAATATAAAAAGATAGGCGAACAATACATCTTCGCAAATACCCTTAAAACGATCACAAAAATAATAGAAACGCGACCCGACATCCAAAACTGCATCTACCAGTACCATGTAATTGTGAAGATATCTACATCGGGAAAACAAGCTAAACACCTACGGGGATACAACTGGATTTAAAATAGCACCACGGTGCGGGATCAATCAATACTATATACAGACCGCTTCAAGCTACTGCGAACATAAAGGGAATCAAGTCCAATTTACTTTCCGTGCCGTACGACCGAGGTGGATTCGAAGCACGCTGCAGTGTTATCTTTTGGAAATTCATTTTGTTTTTATTATTTTGTTTTATTTCTGCCTTGCTCGAGAAACAGATGCGTAAGTTCTTAATTGAAATAATACATTTTTAAAACTAAAAATGGATGTCTACGAAGTTGCCGAAAAAGTGCAGATGGTCAAATGGTCAAATCGTCATAACCCAACACACGTTCGATATTGGTCGAGGGAAAATTTGCATTTGTATTTTGACGTAAGAACACAGTATCCCCAAAAACTACATGTTTGGGGGGAGGGTATTGTAGGGGAACACGTAATTGGGCCATTTTTTATTAACGGCAATTGCAATTTGAATGGTCCTAGATACTTGGATCTACTGCAGCAGCACATTATTCCAACTTCTAGGCAGTTGTTAGGTGTAAGATTTGGTGAAACATGATTTCAACAAGATGGTTGTTCCGCTCACAATGTTGGCCTTGTTAGGGAATATCTTGATAATGTATTTCCTAATCGGGTTATAAGTACACGGGGAACTATTTTATGGCCAGCTCGATCTCCCGATCTTGCTCCTAATGACTTCTATCTGTTTTTGAAGAAGCTTTTCAAATTATCACCCCTAACATGTTTGGAAACGTTAGAAGGGGTTTTTATAGTAGGCTCGGATATTGTCTAGCCGAGCAAGGAGGATTTTTCGAACATTTGCTTTAATTTTTTTTTGACTGGGAGAATCTTTTTGGTTTTTAGAATGTATTATTTTATTTTGAGAACTTGCTTTTATTTTGTTTCTCCTTATTATTTTGATTGTAACACGTCGTCACTGATAAATCTGAGCAGTTGACAATAAAACGCTCTTATTTATCAGTGACAAAAAATAAGAAAATTACGTTATAAAAATTTGCGTATTTATTGACCAAATTCCGGTTTCATTGACCACGCTCCACACAGCACCGTGGTTAGAGGCATACTAAATACAAAAGGCGAAAGGCGGCGAACGACGATCGGAAGCCTGAGTGTTGGTTGCTCCACTGATAGGCGTGCGGTGTCTCTGCATGTACGTACACTGGCAAATTAGACTTCTTCCGCCCTATGTTCGCAGTAGCTTTAAGCGGTCTGTATATAAAAGTAAGTAAAGATCGTTGCCCAGAAGTCAAGTCTATTCAAAAGTTATTTCAAGCGAATAACATTTCATACAAAGGAACCAAAATGTTTTTCTCAACATGAAGATTATTTAAAAATCCATACTTTTTGGAGGTAACTGATTACAATTCGAAACAGCGAAACCAATCAAGTGTAAACTTTATGGTTTGCTACATATACACCGGATGACGATTGTAGATACATAACCAATAGAAACTTTGTGATAGTGCAAAAAATAAAGACAGTGGAAGTTCGAAACTCCAGTTTACTACCTTGGACATACCATTATTGACTAATTGATTGATTGAAATACGCTTTATTGTCTTAAATTACCGTAGATTTGATTCCGTAAATAAATAAATAATAAATAATAATAACAAGTTCAAATTTTGTTGACAACGCAAAGAATAATTAAAAACCATATTAGATTAAAAGTCAAATTGACATTACAGAAATATAAACAATTTCCGTAAAAAATAATAAATACATGATACAAACATTAAAGACGAGAACAAAAATTATTTTAATAAGGCCAAACAATTACACCAAAATATTAAAAGCACATTAAGCCAAATGTCTAAATAACATTTCTAATGAGTATTGGTTAATGATTGTAGATCTTACTACTTTCATACATTATTGAATGTTTTGTCAGTGTCGAACATGGTATAGGTAAAGGCAGATTGCTGTATTTTCTTGTTACTCTGGCAATGTTCCTGTTAAGAATACTATGTTTTTTTTTTAACAAGGCAGAATATTTCAAAAAATAACAAGCACTGAATTTTCTGTGTAAATATTTTAAAGCTCTCTTCTGAATAATGAAAACAGAATTAAACAGGTGTCGAGAACAAAATCCCCAAAATGCAATTCCATATCGTAAAATAGAGTCTGCTAGTTCATTTCTCACAACACTAACTGCAAAGCAAGATAATGATAATATCGAACTCAAGCTCTCAACGTGTTCCGAAAATTCAAGTTTTTTATCAAGCTTTAAATCCAAAAAACTTGCACAAGAAACACTATCAAGATTGTGTGTGTTTATGTTAATTTCCCGAAAGACTAAATTCAAACTCAACCGACTGCTATAACAGCAAGATTTAATTTTCTGGAAGTCTTCAGAGATTATCCCTTTCAACTGATTTTTAGACCCTCGCGATACAACTGTAGCATAATCTGATAAAAAAGCAAATTTCCCCTGTATGTCAAGTGAACCCAAATCATTCATAAATATTCAGAATTATTATTAGTTTTACTTATTCAGGGTTTTCTATTGTTTGCAGGTTGAAGCTGAGCCTCCCCCCTCCTCCTTTAGATGGAGCTTTAACAGCACGCCCGGTATATCTAAAGATATCACGAATCATATCGACACGGAAAGAAGTTTGGATGGAAGTTTTCTGACTTACGTGCCTCAGTCGACAGGTAAGAATAAAGAACAATCCAATTTACTAAAGTGTTTGTAGGCATACAAAAATAAATCTGGGCTATTGGAACTATACAAGCCAGTCAACAAATTTCGATTTAGTAATAGATATTTCTTCTTCCTCTATTCGCGATTTTTCACATGGATCAAATTAGTTAGTACTGTTAGTGGGGTCTTAGGCCCAAAAAACATAGAATAAACAAATGTTGATAGATGTGACAACACAAACTTCTGGCTACTTGCTCCGAGGTTTTTAATCATGATGAGAATTAATTTATGTATAAGCAAACACAAACTCTAAGTCACCCTTTACCGCAAAGACTTGAAATAACTTCGATCCTCGCAATTTGATAAAGTGTTGCACAAACTTTATAATCTTTTGCTTGACAAAAATTTGCCTTCTTAGAAGAGGATATGTGCGTTTAAAGACGTCTAGTTATCCTAGATTGTGTAGAAAAAGTAAACTCTTGAAGTTGTGCATTCTTTTTTGAAAAAAAAATCTTGATTTGCAGCAGAGCTAGAATAAATCACAAAATTTAACTATAATCTGTATTTACATGTTTTGCTAACAGACTTTTAGTCGTACAAAAAATCTCCTAGAATGGTATAAACGGTATAATATAAGATTCTCCCCCTACTAATTTTAGCTGACTACGGAACTATTCAATGTTGGGGTACCAACGAAATAGGCCAACAACGAGTACCATGTACTTATTTATTGGTTCCTGCGGGTCGACCAGATTCACCAACAAATTGCGGTCTCATAAATGTGACCCATCACTCTGTTGTTGTGACTTGTCAAAAAGGATTTGATGGAGGTAAGTTCTCTAATAACAATTTACTCATTCATATTAAAATTCAACAGAAAATTTTTCTGTAGTTTCCCACAAAAAATATAACTATCATAAAGTTTTTGAGTTACTTTCGTCGCGCCTCTGAATGCTCGCGCTCTTACTAAATGTTACGCTTACGCTTACTAATATTCCGGAAAGCACACAACAAGTGACACAACACAAGCCGTCTTCCCTATGGAGTTATTATAGCATGTTACCAATAATCTAAATCATAATGTTGATATTAGTAAGTACCCAAATCTTATAGCATTTCTAAAGCGTAAGAGCGAGGGCTATAAACCGAAAAAATTAAAAATTTTAAGCAAAGAAGAAATCGAAAGATTTTTAATAAATGCTCCTGACAAAGTATTTTTATTAGTAAAAGTTGCCTTAATTTTTGGAATATGTGGGGCAACCAGGCGCGAGGAACTATGCCACCTAGAGGTACATGACATTCAGGACCTTCAAGAGTCCCTTTTAGTTACCATCAAAGAAACAAAAACGGAAGTGGATGTTTATGGTAGTGGATAGGAAGGAAACCTTGCCAAGCTTTATTGGGCTCTTCAGAAAATATCAAGCTTTGAGACCAACCATGACAGAACATAAGCGATTTTTGTCTACAATAAAAACAATAAATGCTCCAGGCAAGTTGTTGGTAAAAATACTTTTGGGGAGATGCCTAAAAAAAAACCAAATTTTTGAATTTGCCTGGTGCTGAACAATTTACAGGACATTGCTTTTGAAGAACCTCTGCCACCCTGCACGCCGAAGCTGATGAAAACATTACGACTGTTAAACTGCACGCAGGATGGAAGTCGACGAAAATAGCGGAGGGGTACATCGAACAAACCAGAAGTGCCAAACAAAAAATTGCAAAAAAAATTATGATAGGGACAACTAACCAACAGCCGTCTTTATCTTGCTATGGCAATTATGAGACCACTATTCCAGATCTTCCACACACAGTAACCACAGCTGAAGGAGAACCAAACGAAAATCGCTTAGCAGCATTGCCATTGCCAGTTCTATCGACAGTTCCATCATTCATAAATGTGGCTAATTGCTCTAACTGTATTTTTAATTTTAAGTTTGAATAGTTTTTTTACTCTGGGTAATTTTATTGTTGCGTTTGTTTAATAAAAATTATTGAAAGAAAAATTTGCATTTTTTCTTCTACAAATTCAAGAAAAGAGTATTACAAAAAACTATCGAACGACTTCTTTTCATAAATAATTAAAAAAGCCACTAAATTTAACAAATGCGGGCCTTAAAATCAGTTTTACTGTTTTAACGCCCACAGGCGCTAAAGTGCTTCATTACGCCCTAAAATGCGGGCGTTAAAGTGCACTTTAAAGCCCGGTTGTGCATAAAAATATTAATTAACATTTTTTTTAAATCATAATTTGCACTATACACGGAAGAAATATGAAAATCGTTTGGAACTCACTTAAGAAAGATTAGAATATTAAATGTTAACGTTTTTATCAACAAATTTAAAGCTAAAATTAATACCGCTGCCCTTGCCCCAATATAACTCTAGATTCCTTCTTATGTAAAAATTTCACTTTTAAAGTTTAACACGTCAAAGTTTTACAGGTATAATAGGAGCTGTCCATAAATGACATGCGCACTTTAGGGGGAGAGGAGAAGTAGTATAATATAATTTATGCACTTTAGGGATTAAGAGTGCACTTTTAATCCCTCATTTTAGGAATAGGGGCACTTTTAATCCCTCAGGGATTAAAAATAATTTTAAGCCCTGGGGGATTTAAAGTAAATTTTTCCAAATTAAACAATAATTTTATTGAAATTTTATTCATTTGTTAAAATGTATGAACGAAAAAAATTGTTAGCAAATGCATTACTTAAATCTAGTTCTTATTATGATATATATTTACATTTGCATTTACTTGGGAGTAATTTGCAAGGCTTACGAAGAATGGACAGTTGGAGGCAACATTTTTAGTCGCCGCTGCCGTTGTCGTCTTATTTTTTTTAAATTGATCTTTCTATGGTTGATGCTGATGCCATATCGTCCTCGGAGGAGACATTGGTGAAAATTTGATCGGCAACATTCTTCTTTTGATACAATGAATTTTCAATATAACCGTCAGCAACCGAAAGGTTTTTCCAGCCACCATGTCTTTTCAACACATCTATAGTTGCTCCCGAGTCGGCAAGTAAAGAAGCTGATGATCTGCGAAAACAATGCCCAGTATATAGATTTGCGTCTGGTAGTCCCAAGTAGCCAGCAATTCTCCTTGGTAGCTGTCCAAATGTATTTTTTCCTATGGGATGCTGTATATGCTGTGTAGGTGGCCTTAGACCAATATATTTTCTCACCATTTCCTCTACATTCGTAGAGTTTTCACCGGACGTTTTTATCACAAACGAGCGAACCTTGCCTAATTTTGTGCCCCATAGGTTTAAAATTAGTCTCCTATTAGTAAAGTTTTTTAGACAATCAATGGTGTCATATTTAGTAGTACTATCAGGAAAATAGTCAAAGTAAAGAAAAGAATCTTATCTTTTGGGCTAGATATTCTTCATCTAGAGCAGTTTGAAGAAAATCTCTTACATTGTCGAAATCCAATGTCTTGGACTTTTTCGGCTTATAATGGTTATTATGTCTCTTTAGAAATGCTTGATTAGGCTTTGATCATGTAATATTGGCTCCATACAGAAGATGCCTTGAGATTCTTAGACTTCTGTAGGAAGTGCGCCAAGAGCACCTTTTCATCCGTAAAATTCTCTGCATGCTGTTCAGCGCACCATTTTCGGTAATCACGAAACTGTTTCTTGTAAACTTTGCGAGATTTTTGTGGAAGAAGGCTAGCGATGGACTCTTCCGCGGCCTCTTCATTGTTAATTTTCAAAAAAAAATGATATACGATTTTTCTGGACTCACCGTTTGGTGACGCCGTTTGATAACAACAACTGACTGACATTTGTTTTGTGCCATAGCAACACTTTCATGACACCATAAATTTTGAGTGAGTCCAGCATGCCAACAACAATCAATGATAACTATCAGTAATACGAGCTGTCAATCTTGAAACTAGAGTAGCGTTAAGTGGCTGTTAGTTTTGTGATTTTTTGTTTTTAGTTTCTCGCATTCCAAAGTGCATAAAATAGTATATAAACCTCGTGACTAAAGTATATTTTAATCTCTTAACCTTTCGCCGCGAAATTAAAAGGGGCATTTTAATTCCTAGGTTTATAATGTTCTATTAACTTACTTAAAATATATTATAGAATAAAATATGATTTTTTGTTTTGACATATACTTTTTCGTAAAATAAAATTCTATACTCACAATAGTCCCGATTTTAATATTTTTGTCCGATTCTGTCACGTTACCGATTGGCGACAAATATTTTGAAAATGTTCGTTTTACACCCACAGGTATCCTTTGAATGTTTATTTTGTATTATTACTATTTTGATACATGTAAACTTTATTTTCGTACAAACAAAGATCTATTCTATTTTAATTAAAAACTTTGTCAAAATGCAAAAGAAATAAAACATGATTCTTGCGACAATTAAGACGGTTCACTCAACAACAGATTTTTTTGAAATTATATAATGTAGACCTATTTAAAAGCATCACAAAAAGCTGGGTTAGAGTGTGGTTCCCCCTATCGTTTAGACACAAGTTTGTATCAAGGAAGCACTGAAATACATATTAGAGACATAAAGCTATTTGTAACTTATCGCGGTATACGTATCCGCATTTAGCGAAAACCAAGCACATTAATTGGTCAGAAACTTGTACCACGTTCGAAAAGAGCAGATATATGCTAATCTAAGGTGTTCTTGAACGTGATAGGTGTTGAGATGCGTTAGGTATCACGTATCGTTACGGCACACGTATCGTACCTCAGCACCTATTGCGTTCAGAAACACCTTAAATTAGCATATATCTGCTCTTTTCGAACGTACTACAATTTTAACTACAATAAATCAATTTCACAACAATCTATAAATTTAAGACAATTATCAAAACTTAGTAGAATCGCTAGATGGCGCTGAAGTTTTATTGATTTATGTTAATGGCGCCACCTCTAATGAGTCTTTTCGGTCGTGCGGCCGCGGCTACCTTTAACAGATATTTTGTACATGACTCTAAATCTTAGATTGCTTTCAGGAAACGTAGACTTCTCCCAAAGGAAGCTATTTTCTTTTGTGGTAGTTGGCCCACTTTATCAGGTGATTGTGAGAGCTAACCCAGGTTTCTTTTCTATGGATGTGTATGAAAGCTGTGACGCGTGTACGCAAGAGGATGTCCTCTTGCCTACACGCGGGTATTTTCCCGTGTCGTAAAACAAAAATGTAGCCAACTTTCGCTCAGCCGGTTGATGCCCATTTAAAAATCGTATGAAAAGCAATAATAGACACCGCGAAATAAAAACAATTGAAGCCTAAACCCAGTAGTAGTAGTAGTAGTAGTAAGTAACTAGTAAGTAAGTAGGTTCTTCCTCTTTTATAATATATATTATAAGTTGCATAAGCTTTGTTTTTTAAAGGTGGTAGACAATGTAAAACTTGAGAGTAAACTAGAGTTTCGAAGTTCCATTTTCTTTATTTTTTTGCTTTTTCACAACGTTTCGAATGCTTATATATCTGCAATCGTCAACATGTAAATACTAATAAAATACAAGACCATACACTAGCATGTGCTCAGTGAACCATACCACTACAGCAAAGCATTACATATGTATGGACTGCCTAAAATTTAAGGAAAATTGTTACGGTAAAACTCACGTTTTACCACTAAAATTTGTTAAAAAAAAAAAACTTAAAATCTAATAACTTTAATTTTATAAAATACGCACAAATACGAATATTATATTATAATTCTATTCCAATACCTCTTAAAAAAAGCAAATGTAAAGATTTTTGTGTTCTCTTTAAACATCACTAGAACTAGATTCCTTATTTTAACGAAAATGTAGAGCGTGAGCCATCAGGAACTTTAAAATTCATATAAAACAGCTTAATTATAATAAAAAACTCATTAAATAATGGAATAAAATATAACTACTTGTTTCATATTTAAATAAACAATCTTGATTCAAAATATTCCAATATAAACAAATTTTACAAACATACATTGTGGAGCATTTAAATTTATTAATGCTTTACATTTGGTTTTGAAAGAACTCATCTGGGATAACTTCATTGAAAAGAGGGTAATTTTCTGTTAGTATATTTGAAAGAGATAGCTAGAAATTTGGTTGTAAACATAGATTCCTAACCTAGAAAAAATGCAGCTAGGAATGTCAAACTAGGTATAAACAATATTATTGTGTATTTGTGTAAATAGATTGAGTAAAAATTTAGTGAAATATTTAACAACCAAAGCAGAAAGTGGATATTTTAAAAATTGTAGAATTACCCAGCCTCAGTGCTTTTCCTTAAAACGAATTAACCTTCTACGTCGTGGAGACTCACAAACCCTCAAAAAAATGAGAGAAAAAACTGTTTTTGTCTTAAATCTCGACTGCTATTGCTCCAACAATTTTAGGTAAGCACTTTAAAAGGCAAGTCATTTTATATTATGTTCTAAAAATTTCTAAATGTGACCATTTTCGGTTAATTTTTTTTTGCTTTAATTCCTTTGGGAATTATTCACAATAATGTGGAAAATATTTTGATGTAGTTTTTTTATTCATTTTTATTTTATCTAGTTATGCTAGAGGACATTTTAAGCCAACCAATTTTTTTTGTTAACATGCGTTTTCTGGCCTTTTGGTCACATTAATTTTTTTTTATGAATAAATTTATATAATTTATTTATTTACCTGAAAGGGCTGTAATGCTTTGCACTCTTTCCTATGGACTGGTTAGTTGAAAAACTATTTCTGCTGTGTTTTCTTTGAAATTTTTAGCATGGTATTTGCGAACCGTTGCTCATAGTGTGTAGTCTTTGGGTTTATCACTTACCAAAACGCTACTTAATCTGGAATTCATGGTTAGAAAGTTAGATAAACAACCAGCCATAGTACCTACCTATCTTTTTTCTTCCGAAGGGCTTATTTTTACCTACCTTTTGTCTCCCTAAGGGCTTAATTTTTTTTTTGTTTATGTGACTAATTGACCACACAAAGTTGATGTTCTTGGCATAAAGTTCGACTACTGTTGAAGAGACTCTGATACTGGTACGCCAAATATTTATGTTGATATTTATATCAATGTGCGCTATGCATATATTTGTGTAAATTTTAGCTAGCCAGTATAGAGTGTTTTGACGAACCCTGCTGAGTACATTGATTTTTACCTTTTATTGCCATGAAAAATCCTCATGTCTTGCTTTATCTATCTTGTACCTCTTATTTTTTTTCTTTGGTAAATGAGACCTAGATTCGACTTATTAATACCTAACAAAAAAATATTTTCCTAATTTTTTTTTAATAAAAATATCTATTTTTTTAACCACTTGCCGATTTTAGTGTGAACACTATGAGACTCGCTATGAGAGCATTTATTAATTTAAATTATTATTAACAACTACTCCAGAGGAAAGCAAGCAATATCTTAAATTTCTATTTTTTTTTTCGAAAAGTTGTATATTAGTTTTCTGTTATAAGGTTTATTATAGCATATTTCATTATATTAAATGCTAGAGAATGTAAAGGGGATACATCTTAAAATTATTATTTTTTATAAAAAATATATAAAAATCCCTTTTAGATTTTCTGAAGTTGAACACAATATTGAAACATTATTTGTTGAACTTTGTCATCTCATGTTTTTTTTTATTTTGATAAATACATTGTTTATTTCTTTTCCAACCAAAAACTTTTATTTTGCATCACCAAAATTATTTTAAACACCCTATAGCTTTTAAGTCATATGTTGTTTCAATTTTTAAACAAAAAAAATAGTGTTTTTGATAAAAAGTAAACGACAGTGAGAAAGAAAACATTGAAGTAGGTAAGCAAGGAAAATTTTCCTCAATTGTAGAGAATCTACGACCCACTTAGCCGTGGCAAAGGTTTTTTTTGGTCCAACTTTATTTGAACAAATTGACTAACTAAATAATGTAACAGATAAATTATTTTTAACAACTTGGCACCCAACGCTATTGTTTTTTACTTTGTAACAAAATATGACTCTTCAACCGATACCACCCTGCCAAAAAAACCACTTCAAAACTTAAAAACTGATCAAGTCCTGATGAGATTTTAAGAGATTTTATTGGTTTGAACAACTTGACCTGCAAAAATGTATGCCACATGAAAACTGACAAATTCTTATGATGTTTCATAATGTTACACCGGAATCAATTTTCAAATAATTTCTGACTATTGAAAACTCACAAGATTTCATTATGTTACACCAGGCATATGAGATTTTATAAGGTTTAGCAAGCAAGATTTTGATGAGATTTTACAAGAATTGACAAGCCTAAAAGAAGGGACGTTTTTAAAAGATTTTACAAGATTTCATGAGAAATAGGTTGTGAAGATTTGACAAGATTATATAAGTATTAAAGTGTAGAATATAGATATGCAAGTACACCCAGATTTGACAAACAAGATGCGAATTTAAAAGATTTTATGAGTACCTATAAACATAAATTATTAAAAAGAATATATAATCAAGATTTAACTATCAAGATATTTTAAGAGATTTCGTAAGTTTATATCAGACACAGAAGATATTATAAGATTTAGCAAACAGAATTTTGATGAGATTTTAAAAGTACAAATGAAGGGATGTTTTTAAAAAATTTAACAAGATTTTATTTAGGATATCTTCTAAAATAAAATCTGTATGAAATAAAAAGTGTTCCACTCATTTTGTCCAAGATATTTAATGATTTGGCCTAAAAAGTGTCAACTGTTTGGTCCATAAGGTTCTCGAACTTTTCTATATATTAAATAATGATAAATATGAATGTATGCTCCACAGGCTTATCAACCACTTTTAATATGAATTCGTTTAAAATCTGAAAATTTAAAATCTGAGTGTTGTTTCTCTTAAAATCTGCTAAAAATATGTGAATTTTTCCATGTAAACTTGTGACATCTGATGGAGGCTGGGTCTTTTTAAAACTGCTCAAAACTGCTAAAAACATGTAGATTTTCTCATGTAATCTTGTGACATCTGATGGAGGGTGGTGCTTTTAAAAAATGCTGAAAACATGTGTATTTTTATAAAACCTTGTGAAATTTTATTAACTTTGATTTAACTTTTGGTTAGAATCTGCTCAAAACTTAGCAAAACCAGTGGAAGCAGAGCCTTTAAAATACTAGTGAAATCTTATCAATTCTTATCATAAATTGTTTTAAAAACTTTTCAAAACTCCTAAAAGCTCATGATGTTTGACGAGTTTTGAATCTTTTTCCAACATCGAAAGTTCATGACATTTCACTCGAAAATGGTGTTTCATAAACCGCATGAAATACCGACCAGAACTCGTGAACTTTCACTAGTTCTTTTTTACGAGTTTTGATGCGGTGTTTTTGGCAGGGCAGTTATCGCAATTCTCCAACTTATAATCTTGCTAAATACCTCTATCCATTATCAAGCCTTTTCAAGGAGAATCACCATCATTCGTTAAAAATTTAAAGCACTTTGTAGACCTCCTGATGACCAGTTTGTTAGTTTTGACGTCGAAAGTTTGTACACGAACGTACTACTGGAAGAATCACTGCAAATCATTGAACAGAAGCTACTCAAGAACAACCACCTCTCTGATAGAACCAATTTATCAATGAATGTCGTTATGAATTTGTTGAAATGCTGTCTACAGAATTCTTAATTTCAGGAAAAATACAGGTATTTTCGACAGGAAGATGGTCTACCCGTGGTGTACCCTGGAGGCCCTCTATATATTTGACACTTGTTGTTTTAACAGAGGTCGGCATCGCATATTGTTCTCAACTTCTAATTTTTGCATGTAAAACAAATTTTATGAAATCGACTGATGTTTTGTTTTCTTTTTTTTATAATTTCCCCAGACAGTTTTTAAATGATGATGACTTTTTTGGTTAGTAAAATATGTCAAGCTTTTACAAAAAAAATACAGTAATCTTCACGTGAGATTTAAAAACGTTAATAGTAGGTCAAATAAAAAAAAATATTATTGATTTACCTTTTTGTTACTCTTTTTCTTGAAATAATAATAATTTATAATAATATTTAAATTTAATCGAAAATTCGAATTTTTATTAATTTTTTCCATGGAAAAATGAAACTAAACAAGGTCGTATTTTCACATTTTCTTATACCGCAATATTAGATTTATAAACCGCATATAAATAAAGAAATTTAAAATTGGATTTTCCTAGGTTTATGGTTGCCAACCCACAAAAAAATTATCAACGTTTCCCTAACAACTCGGACATTTCAAGCGGTCGGACGAGACAAAAAAGTAACCCATTACTAGAAAAATCAGCTGTAACTTCTATGTGATTGAAATTATGACTTATGACTATGTGTTCTAATAAATAATTACCTAAAATCATAGGTTATGCAATAAAATAGTATAAAACAATAAGTAGTAACCAGAGCTTATATGGCGAACCTTTAAACTTTGGGTTGGACTGGAGAAGAAAAACCAAAACTTAATTTTAGTAAATTCTTACTTTTATATATTTAAATTTTTTACAAAAATGCTTCATCAAGAGGCTACTCCCAAGTAAACAAAAGGCATTGGAATTAAAGGAGAAAGCATCTTGTTAACATTTATGTTAAAAATTATTGCAAACAACGATCCAGTAAAGCTTTTCTTTTGGGTTGGACGGGACTAAAAATACAATAATTGAAAAAATATTATCTGCTTTAGGTCCGAAACTGTTTGTATATTTCAGCTTTTTTACATACCAAGAAAAAGTGTTATAGTGGTTTTATGATTTGGAGTTTATTTCAAGATTTTTAACAAAAACCAGTAGATTGTTAAAATATTTTTATTTTTTTTTATAAAATTACATTTGCTCGAAATAGCCCAACTGTCAAATCGAGCTGCTTACCTCTGGTAAAACAATAAATTTCAAAAATTGTGTACAGGGCCCCTAGTCTATATACCCATGGGATCTCCACTTTCGCCGGTAATGGCCAATATCTTTATGGAATCCTTTAAAGAAGAAGCTCTGAGAACATCATGGCAGAGAACCAAACTATGGCTAAGATACAACAATACACTATAACAATTCTTAAATCATGACAGTAGCTTAAGAAACTGCATCACATTAACTCAGGAAAAAGAAGAATTGTGTCAGCTCTCTTTTCTCGATGTTCTAGTCACCAAAAAGAATTCAGCCATAACCACTTCCGTATATCGCAAACCAACTCATACTGGATAATGTCTAAACTTCAAATCAAACTAATCCACATCAACCAAACTGCGAATGCAAAATATCTTATAGATCGAGCTACCTATATCTACAATGCACAAGAAGCTTTAAATAAAGAAAAGGAAAAAATTCGATCCGATCTGCGAAGAAACGCTTTTTCCAACTACACGATCAATAAAACCATTCAGGCTACACCAACACAAAAGACGACAGACGTAAATACTGAAACTGTCTTCAAAACAACCACAATAATAAGATTCAATTAACAAAAACTAAACCATATCGCCACAACACCAAGAACTGCATTAACCAGGTTCCATGCGAGTGTGGGGATATTTACATCGGAGAAACCACCCGACCCATACCAGAACCCATTACAGAACACAAACTAAAAACTCGACAAGGGGACACAACTGGATCCAAAATAGCTCAGCATTGCTGGAAAAATCAACATCATATGGAATGGAAAGAGGCAAAGATCGTCGCCAAGGAGGAAAATCTATTCAAGCGGAAGTTTAAAGAAACAGCATTCATACAGAGGAACGAGAATGCGTATTTTCTCAATAAAGCGGTACCATCAAAGATACTTTTCGGAGATAAAAGATTTTAACTGTGAAAGGACGGAGTCAACGACGTGTAAGCTTCATGGTTTACTGAACACAGGTTAGTTTTATGGTTTACTGAACACATGCTGGTATACAGGGTGTTTCAAATTCGATGCTTACCATAGGGATCTCCTAAACGGAAAGAGATACGAAAAGGTTTAAAAGTTTACAAATTCCGGATAGTTCCGGAGATAACCGAAATCTTCATTTTTAGTTTTTAGTTTTCTCCGCCCTTATTCTTAAAGCTGTCAAAAAACGCTTAAAAATTTCTACAGGCACTTTTTTAGGATCTACCTAGTGAGAGGTCAGTTTTTGAGACTTGACGTTTCAGTGTGACAGTAGCACTATCAAGTTCATTTTTTCTTATCCTTTTTTTCCGTTTAATTAATAAAGGATGACAGATAATATTTTGCAGGCTTATTTTGACCAGTCACCTGACGTTTTGGATTTATTGACCATCATCAGCCCAAAGTTAATTTTTGCTTTTAACTTACTCAAAACATTTTGGAAACCCGATTAGTACTTTTTTTAAATTTTAAAAATGACATTGTTTTTGACAACGGCAGGAGAAAACAGCATCAGTGGGATTTACTAAGATCTAAAATTGTAAATATTTACACCTGTGGGGGGCACTAAATTTTAAAACCAATTTTCAAAAAACACTAATCCATACAAAAAAGACACAAAGTTATTGATTATTTTGTATTTTTTTTGCTAAATACCACTGAAAAACTGCTTTTTTGTCAAAATAAATACCATATTTTACAAGCAAATGCCCTAAAACTAGTTTTTTTTGACAGGTTTCAAAATGGCAAATGGTGAATACGCCAAAATTTTGGCACATAATAGCTTCATAATCTGTGTTTGAAGTTATAAAATTGGTGATTTTTTAAACCAGCCCCAGAAAGGATTGTTTTGTGGAAATTGGTAATAAGTTCGTTCATAATTTCCCTAAGTAACCGTTTTTAAAGGGTTAATTTACCTTATTTAATGTCCCAAATTGTTCATTAATCAATAAAACACCTCCAATTTTAAACCCGTTTTCAGCACAAAAAATATATTTATAAGGGCACTACGAGCCAAAACAAAACATAACTGAAGGTCACTGATTATGCACGAAAAATATACCAAACAAAAAAACCCAAAACAACTATATTAATTTATTTACAAACTGATATTAAAGCATTGAGGTTATCTAAAAGCCCAGTCAAGAAAACTTTCCTTACTCAAACTCATTACTTACTCATTTTAAAGCTGTAGCTTTCATCAGTAGAGGTTGGTGCAAGCCAAGGTGCAAGCAGAGGTAAAAGATCCGAACTCGCTGTTTGTGATTGAACGCAACGCTAATATTTTTAAACTGACATTTCGACAGTAACAGAAATATAAACAAAATTTGCATTTAAGTTTTTTAATACAAATAAAAACCTTTTAAATAAATAGAAAATTAATCTACTTCTTATTTTATTATTAATCATATAAATCTTTGTGTGACATCAGGTATTTATTGGAAAAATTAATTAACAAGGGTAAGTTTTAATTAGAGTGACATATAATCCCAATTTTAATTTGTTCTACAGAATGTTTACTATTTAAACACCGCGTGGGATTAAATTTTTTAATTTTCTTTTTTTCTAAATTGAAACTTTCTTCTTAAATCCAACAAAAGATTGTGTTAAGATGATTATTCAATAAACAAGTTATTAAAATTATTTTTATAAATAAATTATGTTTAAAGCTCAAGGATGGTTCGTTTAAAGTGCTTAAAACCGGAAATTAACTTGACAGTGCTCCTGTCACAGTGAAATGTCAAATCTCGAAAGTGGACCTCTCATTAGGTAGATCTTAAAAAAGTGACTGTAGAAAGTTTTAAACGTTTTTTGACATATTTAAGAATAAGGGTGCAGAAAAATAAGATTTTTGTTTTTTCCGCCTATCTCCGGAACTACCCGAAATTTGTAAACATTTTTTTTGGTTCTGAGCAAAGTATCAAATTGCGCAACTTTGCCCTAATTTAAACCTTTTCGTATATCCTACCGTTTAGCAGATCCCCATGGTGAGCATCGAATTTGCACCCTGTATATAAGATTAGGTAGTCTTGTATAGTTTTTGTTACTATTCACCTGGTGACGATTGCAGATACATAAGCATTTGAAACGTTGTGAAAAAGTAAAAAATAAAAACATTGGAAGTTCCAAATTTTGATTTACTCTCATGTGTAAGATTCCCCGCTCCGAGACCGTGTATAATAAATTCCCACTAAGGTTGATGATGTCCAACAAGTCCCCTAATTTCGTAATAACAATTTAAGTATGCATCTGCGCTTCAATATAAATAAATTCAGCAGACCCACAGTTTCGGAAAATTCCCTTATAGATTGCCCTGTTGACGTAATTTGATCCGGAAATTGTATTACTGAGTCGACCAATAAATATCGGAAACAAGTTAAAAATTGGAAGCAGAATATTACTCTCTCAAAATTTAGTTTAATCGCAGTGCACCGAAATATGTCGCTTTTTACAAGCTTTTATTTAACTTGCAATGTTTCTATGTCTACATATATATGTAACTACATATGTTTGCTCGGGTGGAATCTTGCCAGTTAATTTTGACCAACTTGAATTGACAACTGCCCCTACTTGAAGGGGGTGGAGGGGAGTACAGTTAAAATACGCCCGATTTCGTTGGAATTACGAGGGGAGTGGAGGTGGGAAAACACGTAAGTTTATCCGATTTCAACCAAAATTGGTATACAGGGGCTTTTGGAGATAAGGAATTTAAGGGTGTGTGTTCAAATTTCGTATGCGTTTATATTTCCGGCGACAATACAATAATATGGTATTATTGGGTACACACTTCCCTCTAACGAGGGAAGTGGAGGGGGGAAAAGATTTAGTTTCTTCGGTTTAAATCAAAACTGGCATACAGGGGTTTTTCGGGAAAGGATATGAATTTTTGATCAGATTTGAAAATTTCAATATGGCGGATTCAAAACGGAAGATTTAGGGTACAAATCTAAAAATTAAATATTAAATTTTTATTAAAAAACACTTTTAAAGGACAAGATTTTATTAAATGCACTCAAAAGTAGAAAATACGTTTTTATTAACTCTGTGTTTCGGACTTCTATTGTCTATATTTTATTTATAGACCACGTTTCTATCAATACAATCTCTGATCGTCTTCAGGTGCAAACTACCTGAAGAGGATCAGAGATTGTACTGATCGAAACGTCGTGTATAATAAAATATAGACAATGGAAGTCCAAAACACAGAGTTAATTTGAAATACATCATTGTCTCAAACCTTCAAATATAATTTTTTTATCTTTCTTATACCATAATAAAAGCGCTTTTATTATGGTATAAGAAAGTTAAAAAATTATTTTCTACTTTTGAGTGCATTTATTAAAAGCTTGTCTTTCAAAAGTTTTTTTTAATAAAAATTTATTTGTAAAAGTAAAACGTAGGTTTAAGCCAACTAAAGTAAATAAGGATAATTGTGACTGGAAGGGTAACTTCGGCGATTTTACCAAACAAAATTTTGTCATTTGTACATCTTGTAAGACATAATCTGCATGCTTATTTAAAATACCTATTATTTTTTGTTTGGATTACTTTAGAAGATTTTTATTTTATGTATCGACTTGTATTTTTATGTTTTTGTTTTGATTTCGCAATTTCGGCGGGCTGCTGAAATTACCTGCTGCACCTGAGATCCCAGTCCTCTTCAGATTTTGTGTTTTTAAAAGACTTCCTTGCTATCTTCCTGAGTTGTTCCAGCTCTTGACACCACCAGGAAATGCCAATGCTCTTTTGCATCAACTTCAAGAGGCAAGATTTTTTTGTATGCATTGTTTATGGTGTTTTAGATAGTTGCAACGTACTTTTCCAAATCTTCATAGTTATTTGGTTCTTCAGCCTCCAGAACCCGCAGTGTGCCCTCAATAAGTTGAGAAATGTTTTCTCTGTCCATTCTTTTGGGGTCACGTTGGAGTGTGGAGGTTGGCAGCGTCAGATTAATATCATATTTCAACCAGCAGTGATCTAATATCATCAGATACGTGCCAGTCGTGAATGAACTGAATAAAGTGTTTTCCTATTTTTTAGGATATCTTGATAAAAAAAATAATGTTTACGATCGCGCCTAAACTGTGCTTTTTTCACTAGCGCTTTTAAATCATGTATTGAAAATAAAAATCGCTCGTTTTGACAAAAAATAAAAACGTAAATCTGTTTAATTTTTTTAAAACCGAATTTTAAACCGGCTGCTCAAATACAATTTTCGTTTTCCATTGATTAACCTGGTGCCAACTGATAAGCCGACAACTTTAAATTCTATTTCCCGTTAAATTGAGTTTGTGATCCGGTAATATTGAGTAATTAGGGAAAGTTGCATTTCGATCAGTTGGTCGACGAAATTGGGATAAGGTTTCGACTAAAATAAATTTTGTTTCTGTATTTTGCATTATATTGGGTGTTCATTTTAAAACTTCTCTCCCAAGATTCACGTAGAGTTTGATTTTATAAAAATCCTCGGACACGTCGATTTTTTTATTCAAAGGGGACATATTTTGTCTATCCTGAAATTTTTTTTACAAACATCCCCATTCGAGGGGTAAATTTGACCCATTTATTTTGAATAGGGAAAGTGGGTCGAGTGATACCTTCTTTTGAAACTGTCGGGGAAGCAAACCATAGGATCGGGGGTTTGCGTAGGAGACGAGGAGGTTCGAAAGAGCTATCCGCTCGGAGAGCAAGCCAAGGTCTTTCAGGCAGAGGTGTATGCCATAATAATGGCTGCAACAATGGAGGAAATAAAGAACGGTACGGAGGAGCATGTTAATATATGCTCCGACAGCCAATCGGCCCTAAAGGCACTAAGGGCGCCCAAGATCAACAACACTCTGGTGGAGGAATGTGCGGATGCACTAAAATCCTTAGGAGAGGGCAAACAAGTTATGTGGGTACCGGGACATATGGGGGTGCCGGGAAACGAGAAGGCCGACGAGCTCGCCAGGATCGAGGCAAGCCCCCAAGCACCCAGTATGTAGGTCCGGAACCACTCCTAGGAACTACCAGGAGTCAATTGCAAAAACGACTCAATAAATGGGCCAACGATGCCATGGCGACCGCTTGGAGAGGAGGAACAGGATGCAGACAGACCAGGGACTTCGTGAAGGGTCCGGATGTAGCCAGACAAAAATGGCTTCTGGGGAGATCACGAAGGGACGCTGGTCTGCTGACAGGAATCATAACAGGTCACAACCGACTAAGGAAGCACATGACCTGGAGGGTGGTGGAAAATGACTCGACCTGCCGGGCCTGCGGTCGGGCAGAAGAGACATATCGACATGTCATAGCGAACTGCGAGGCATACCAGAGGACGAGATATCAGGTATTCGGTTGCCCGATCCTGGATGAGGAGGACCTGCACACGCTCAAATGGAATAAAATACTGGACTTTGCAAAAAGAACAGTAAAACCAGAAGAGCAAACTGCCAGACCAGTGATGCAGGCGGCGGATTAGGGGCAGGCTCGGGGTAAAGCAGAAAGGGCCCAGAGACGCCTACTTGCCAGGCTTCGTGCCGCCCCTTCTCTACTACTGCTACCTTGTTTTGAAGGTCTTTCGAATGTCTTCAGAATCGCGTAAAAATTTCGAAAATCCATCGATTCGTTTCTGAGAAATTCACTTTTAAAGTTGCATGGACCAATGCAAAAATATTGTTATTTACAAAGGAATTTTTTTTATTTTTTGAGAAATCCCGGGACACGTCGCCTTTGTTTTTGTTAAAGATACATTTAATCATTGCATTTTCTCATCTATGGTACACTCCTACAAGGAGTGAGATTTACCTGCACAATTTGAGTTTATTTTAAAAATTAATGTCTCAAAAACGGTCGATAGATTTTCTAAATTTTAAACGTTTCTAAAGATATTTAAGAGACCTTCAAAACAAGGTATTACTCGACCCACTTTCCCTATTCAAAATTTAGGAGTAAAGTTTACCCCTTGAATGGAGTGAGTACTACAATAATTTCAAGATTTTTTCAAAATGTGTCCCCCTCCAACAAAAACTTCGCGGATTTCTTTAAAATCAGCCTTTAAATACGTAAACCTTGGATGGGAAGTTTTTAAATGAACACCCTGTACATAGTAATCCCTCTGGTGCATAAAAGCGCGAAAACAAAGGCAACTATTGAGTTTTGTCCCCATATTTTAAAATGATAACAATTTAGGTACGTGTGAGCCAAAAGTTTTAGTGCGGCCGCTGGCGTTATGAAATAGTAAGTCTCATTTTTGAAAAAACAACAGTGGGATTTACTAAGATCTAAAATAGTACCCCCATAGGTCTAAATATTTACATCTATGGGGGGGTACTAAATTTTAAAACCAATTTTCAAAAAACACTTACCTATACAGAAAAGACACAAAGTTATTGATTATTTTGTATTGTTATTGCAAAATACCACTGAAAAACAGATTTTTTTCTCAAAATACACCATATTTTAGAAGAAACTGCCCTAAAACTAATTTTTTTTACTGGTTTCAAAATCGCAAATGGTGAATACGCCAAAAATTTGGAACATAATAGCTTCATTATTTGTGTTTGAGGTTATAAAGTTGGTGATTTTTAAGACCACCTCAGAAAGGATTGTTTTTTGGCATTTGGTAATAAGTTCGTTTATAATTTCCCTAAGTAACCGTTTTTACAAGGAATAATTTACCTTATTTAATATCCCAATTTGTTCATAACCCAATAAAACACCTCCTATTTTGTCCAGAAAAACGTCATATTTTGAACCCGTTTTCAGCACAAAAAATATATTTATGAGGGCACTACGAGTCAAAACAAACATAAGTGAAGGTCACTGTTTATGCACGAAAAATATACCAAACAAAAAAACCCAGAACTACTATATTAATTTATTTACAAACTGAAACTAAAACATTGAGGTTATCTAAAAGCTCAGTCAAAAAAACTTTCCTTACTCAAAGCCCACACATTTTAAAGCTGTAGCTTTCATCAGTAGAGGTTGATGCAAGCCAAGGTGAAAGCAAAGGTAAAAGATCCGGACTCGCTGTTTGTGATTGAACGCAGCGCTAATATTTGTAAACTGGCATTTCGACAGTAACAAAAATGTAAAAAACTTGAATTTGGGTTTTTTAATAAATTTCATAAATAAAAACACCTTTTAAATAAATACAAAATTAATCTACTCCTTATGTTATTATTACCCATCTAAATCGTTTTGTAACATCAAGTATTAATTGAAAAAATTAATTAATGTTAATTTATTCTACAGAGTGTTTAGTATTTAAACCCCGCGTGGGTTTAAATTTTTTAATTTTCTTTTCTTCTAAATTGAAAATTTTCTTTTAAATCAAACAAAAGATTGTGTTAAGATGATTTTTCGATAAACAAGTTTATTAAAATTCTTCTTATAAATCAAACTATGTCCAAAACTCAAGGAGGGTTGGTTTAAAATGCTCGAAACCAAAAATTTCACTTAAACTTAGGATGGTTCTAAAATAGATTAAACCTTTTTAGTAAATCCCACCGCAAAGTTTTCCTGAAAATGCGATGGTTTGGAGCCAAAGAACTCCTCACACAAAACCAATAAATTCGGATCTCGGTCGAATTTAATAATATTCTGATAGGTTGTAGTGCATGTCAAAATTAGAAAACTGTGTAGGATTAAACAAAGATATTTCTTAAACGAATTAAAGCAAAATAGAGACGAAATTAAATTCTCCATATAATGCAGTTTCACCCAATAAGAAATTTTTATGCTTCAGTTAGACAGTTTGTATATGGGTGCTAGTCAAAAATAACGTTTTTAGCTTTATCGGCATGGCCAGAATTTGAGACGGAAAAAATGTTGCGCACCTAAAACTTTTTATTTGAGTCATGCTAAAATTATTCGACTGAGCTTCGTTCATTTACCACCATTACTTCTTAGTGTACGAGTTTTTAAAGTTTAGGTGTGTCCTCGCACCTTAAGCAAATTGACATAGGAATACTCAAACCATTGTAAAAATAGGGTTTTTACAAATATGCTAAATATTACTGCCCTATTATCGGATAGTAGAGACCTTCTATAACCTAAAGAAAATGTTCACTGTATATTAATTTTACAATTTTTTGTTGTTTTATACGGCGCTCTAAACCGGATCGGTCAATTTAGACTATCTTTGGCATATACTCGGCTAAAAACAATCTACATAATCTGTAAAACTTTAGTTGACATTCTATGTCTAGTTTTTAAAATATACAGTCTGTCCGAAAAGTCTGGAATCATGGACACACTGTATATCTTTTTATTTCTGGATTGGTCATTCTTCTCTGATTTTAGAAATACCAAACACGTAACTATTATCTACAGTATAGATTGCGATAAAACTACCAAAATCCGTATGATCGAAAGAAGAATGAAGACAGCCCTTTGCTTAACAGTATTATGTCAAGATTTTTGCATTTTTTTGTCAAGAACAACTAAAAATAAGGATGTTATGTATTTGATATTTTTACAATCAGACAAGAAAATGTGAAAATATACAGGGTATTCCACTTGAAAACGTGTAAGCTTTTGTTACATCTCTTTTTTTAGGACTTCTTGTATGATTTTTCATTATTTTTTCAAAATAGTAGTTTAGAAGAAGAATAGAAATGTCCAAGGTTTTTTGTTAAGAACGAGTAGTTTTCTAAAAAGATCGGTGATTCCAGACTTCTCGGACACACTGTATATTTTAAATATTAGACATAGAATACCGACCAAAGTTTTACAGATTATTTAGATTATTGTTAGCCGAATATGTGCCAAAGATAGTGAAAATTGACCGATTCGGTTTAGAGCAACATATAAAACAACAAAAAATTGTAAAAATGATATTCAAAAACTATTTTTGATTAAACCCCGTATTAAAGTAATAGCTCAACCTTTACAGCGTACGTTTTCTCGAGGTTATCCAAACATTATTTTTACATGGGTTTAAGCGTTCCTATGTCAATTTGCTTAAGGTGCGAGAACACACCCAAATTTTAAAAATTCGTACACTAAGAAGTAATGATGGTAAATGAATGAATCTTTGTCGAATCATCTTAGCATGACTCAAATAAAAGTTTTAGTTTCGCCACATTTTTTTCCGTCTCAAATACTGGCCATGGCGATATAGCTGAAAACGTATTTTTGACTAGCTCCTCTATGCAAACTGTCTAACTGAAGCATAAAAAATTCTTATTGAGTGAAATTCGTTTAAGAAATATATTTTTCTGCCATTGCTGTTGGGAATTTTTCCCTACTTTACGTGCAAATATCTCGGAAACTAATCGTACAAACTGATTTAAACCTACACAGTTTTCTAATATTGAGTTGCACTACAATTCAAAATATTATTAAATTCGACCGAGGTCCAAATTTATTGGTGTTTGTGTGCGGGGTTCTTTAAAACATAGTTATTATATGTTTTCTATACCACCATCTGTATCTTGCTATAGGTAGGTATACAGGGTGGATTCTTTAAATGGAACGGGGTTTACGAACTTTCCGCCCATGATAAAAAAAAATTTTGGGGACCCCAACTGGAAGCCCATGGCCCATCAACTAATTTTTTTTTAAATAAGAAGGTACCACTTGAAATTAACTCTGTGTTTCGAACTTCCATTGTCTATATTTTATTTGTACACGACGTTTCGATCAGCACAATCTCTGATCGTCTTCAGGTGCAAACTACGACGATCAGAGATTGTACTGATCAAAACGTCGTGTATAATAAAATATAGACAATGGAAGTCCGAAACAAAGAGTTAATTTTAAAAAAAATTATTTTTTTGTTGTAGTTTGTTTTAGCTTCAAAATAAACTAGATATTTCTCTATTTACTAAACGGCATTATTGACGGCCCATTTGGGGGCCCTCACTGAAGACCGAGGGCCTACCCACATTTTTTTCATGAAGAGGTACCACATGTGGCACCTTTTTGGAAAGGTTTTTTTGACATCTGTCAACCCATGTGTTAAAAATTTAAAAAAAAACAATTTTTTGTCTTGTTTTAGCTTCAAAACTACACATTTCTCTATTTACTAAAGCGGAATAAATAAACTACCACACCAAGATATTATTGGCGCTCTATTTGGGGGCACAGCCTAATTTTACCTTTTTTTAAATTTACTAGATATTAGATAAAAGGGAAATAGATTCAAAGCACACGTCGATTTTCTTTTTCACTGAACCATCCTTAACGACAAAAAAAATATTTAAAAAATTTTTTTACACATGGGTTGGCAGATGTCAAAAACAGTTATTTAATCGAATTTCTTTTTTAACAAGCTTTCCAGAAAGGTGCCGCAAAAGGTACCTCCTCATGAAAAAAATGTTGATAGGCCCTGGGCCTTCAGTGAGGGCCCCCAAATGGGTCGCCAATAATGTCCTTGTGTGGTATTTTCATTATTCCGCTTAATAAATAGAGATAAAAGTAGTTTATTTTGAAGCTAAAACAATTGACAAAAATTTTTCTTTTTATTTTTGACACATTGGTTGACAGATATAAAAAAAACTGGTCCGTTAAATTTCTTTTCTTCAAAAGGTTTTTTATCATGGATGGAAGGTCCGTAAAAAATCACTAAGAATCGCGTTTAGCTTTTTTCAAAACCTCTTTCCTAAAGCCGCTAGAAGCACCGTTCCATTTAAAGAATCTACTCTGTATATATACTTATTTGGAAAAGCTGCTTTTACACAGTCTTGTATGGAAATTGTTTTCAATTTAGGATTCGATTCCGAGGTTGATATGGGTACATTTGCATACAATATACAATCGTATTGCTTGTAATAAAAAAATTATTCCCAGCCTTGGAAAATCAGTAAGTGCGTTAGTAAACGGTATTTAACTTTAAATGCGCTTTAGGCTGTTTTATTTTTTGCAGTGTTAACAAACTGTTCAATAGTCACATTTTTTCAACAATTGTTGAAAATTTTTGCACAATTTGTTTTTGAATCGCGACCAAAACCAAATCGTGCAAAAATTTTCAACAGGATTGTGCAATAACAATTGTGGCAAGTTTTTAAACAAATTGTTGTTCTTTTTTTTCTACAACGCTGTGCAAAAAGGTTTACTCCAATCCTGTACACTTTTTTTAAACAATTTTTGAACCAATTTTTACAGCTTATGTGCACAAATTTAGTGCAAATTGTGTATATATTTTATACAAGCTTTGAAAAATATTGGACAATGCTTGTTTATATTTTACACAAAAATGTGCACAAATTTAGTGTAAATTGTGCATATATTTTGTATAGCTTATTGTAAAATATTACATATTGTTTTTTAATATTTTAAACAACGGTTTATGCATATTTTACACAAATTGTGTATATATTTGGATATTGTGTTTATATATTGGAATTGGAATATTGGACAATGCTTGTTTATATTTTACACAAAAATGTGCACAAATTTAGTGTAAATTGTGCATATATTTTGTGTAGCTTATTGTAAAATATTACATATTATTTGTTAATATTTTAAACAACGGTTTATGCATATTTTACACAAATTGTTTATATGTTTTATACAAGCTATTGAAAAATATTGGACAATGTTTGTTTATATTTTACACAAAAATGTGCACAAATTTAGTGCAAATTGTGCATATATTTTGTATAGCTAATTTTAAAATATTACATATTATTTTTTATTATATTAAACAATAGTTACTTTAAAAGAAAAATATTTTCTGCTAACCAAACAAAATGTATTACAAAAATAACTATATATATAAAGTCAAACTTATATTTATTAACTAATTATCCAGTCTAAGTTAAGTGAAAATGTATCCAATAGTCAACTTGTTTACAGCCCAGCTCTGGCCTCCGCAGTAGCCTGAAACAAAGAAAATATATAACTTAAGACCCAATTAGGCATCCTAGCTGAAAGTGCAAACTACAAAACTTATTAAGTTAAACACAAAAATAAGTCGCCGTCGACAAGGTTAGACCTCTTCTCTAAATCATGTACATAACATTATTCAGAGAGAAACCTTGTTCTTCGATAAGCTTGAGATGTATTTAGTGAATGAGCGTTTCGATTCTATAAATGGACAGCTTTTTGTAGAAAGGGACCATCCCGAAAAAATGGAAATGAGTACCTAATTAAGTACTAAATTTGTTCTTGTCAGGTATATGTAGGTATATCTTTTCGTAATACTTATATTCGGAAGATTTTTTTTGATGCAAACTTTAGACATTTTCAAGACAATTTAAGAGACGGAATATTCAAAAATATTTTTTTTTGTCCTCTACCTAATTACCTAATTTTAGGTAGGATTAGCCTTGAGATTAGCATTCTTAACCCTTGGATTAAATTAGGTTTGATAAAAAAAATCCTCTATTTTTTTAAGACAATATATCAAAACGTTCAAAAAACCACTTTTTTCTAAAACAAAAACAAAATTTTGAACAGGTATAAACACGACAAGACCCATTAAAGTTATAATTAACAGCAATAATTTATCAGTTCATATATTGAAGGTAATTAAAAACAAAAAGCTATTAAAATTATTTGAAATTTATAAGGAATTTTGCACAATTGTTTTTAAAATTAAACAAAATGGCGAGGCGTTTAGGTAGGTATTTATGCTGCATTTAGGGTTGTTTATCAAATAAAATAAAATTATTTAGGCAAATTTTAAATTATTGACTCCATTACACCACAGAAACTTCGGTAACAGTGCCAGTAAGTATATAGTTTTCTTTTATTCTTAGTTTTTATGAAAAATTCTTGATATAGGGAGGTTTTAGTGTCCCCAACCCCAAATCACCAAACGCCAACGAAATTTTTTGTCCGATTTTTTTACTTCTTTACGAAAAAAACTTAACCCCACATAAACATAGCACATTCAAAACTAACATAAAAAATAAATCAAAATTTTTTAGATATAACCTAACTTTTATCCCTAATCTAATCTATTCTAACCTATCCTAAACAAAATTTTCTCCGGCGGTCACGGATTTGGAGTCCTTGAAGGGTCCTTAAAAACTTCCTACATCAAGAATTAAAAAAAAAACAAAAATAAAAGAAAAACCGTATACTGCATAATTAGCGAAGCTTCTATTGTAATAAAATACCAACAAATTGTCGACAGAGCGGAACTCTTCTCTATGCCTTCAGAAAGAAACCTTGTTTTTCAATAAATTTGAAATGTATTTAGTGAATTGACGTCTTTATTTCATAAATTAACCATAATTTAAAAGGAATGCCTCTTTTTTTCCTATTAAAATGTACCATACCTATAAGCAAAATTTATTTTGACAGCTAAAAATTGCAGGGCAAATCGTAGATAAATGGGTACTAATAATTGGCTTACCTCTAAATTTATCCCTTAGCATCCCCAACTCCAGTTCTCTAGCTTTTCCTTCATTTTCACCTGGATTTTCAGTTTTCACTCACTTGTGATTTTACATCGCATCACAAAAATTATCCACCATTGCGGAAACCAAAAACTAACTTGACGGACGCAGTGCCGCGGTCAAGCGCCACAAGTACATGGTATCAAGAAGGCTTTTGCTTTGCACCGATTGGAGGCGGCTTTAGCCGAGTGCGTCCGTGTTAAACCTCTACAAAATGTAGCGTTTTATTACAGACGTCGATTTTAATAAATTGAAAATTTTTTGCATAAACATAATTTTAAAAAAAAGAGTTCAAAAATGTTACCCAACGTAGGTAGGTAGTACATCGTAAAGTATATCCAATATAAAAACTGGTAGGTATATCTAACTTAAAATCAAATGGCGGGGTGACAAAATTTCTTTAAAAATTATATCGGTATTATTATTAGTTTTTTTTTATATTTTTGAGCACAGCGAAACATTGCATGTTTTTATAAAACATCTAGTGAGCTTTTTAACAAATATGTTTTACTAATAAAGTAAAGAAAAAAAAATCCTAAAAAATAATAAACATTTTCAACAAATTTTTGAAAAAAAATTACACACCTCTTGTGAATATTTTTGCACACACAACGTTGTTGACATTAATTGCAAATCTGTGTAATATTATTGCACAAAATCAATTACACAATTGCATGTATAAAAGTTGCACAGCCTCATTCTATTTCTTTCAACATTTGTTTAAAATTATTGCACAATTTCACTTGCACAGGATATGTCAAAATTTTACATATTTTTTTCCGTGTATCGGTATTCATTTTCTATGTCCCAAGGATCACAAACTGTATAAACATTGAAAAACAAAGAAAATAATGTAAAAGTCAGGGTTGGTCCTGGGCAACGTCAAAGGCGAAAGAAGAGTTTTTAAGTCTGTATCTTTTCCAGGCTAATGCCTAAATTCACCGTTTTAGCACTCCGATCCGGATCCGCGAATCCCGCTCAAGTCAATCCTTGCTCATTGTGATGCACCGTAGGCGGATCGAGCATAGTAAACCAGATCAGAAAAGTGGCAACGCCGGAATTATCGAATTTTTTCCGGTCTTCGCGTGCTTTTCGTGGATACGTACGTCATTTTTAAGCCAGATAACCCTATTTTCTTTAATGTTTTTGGAGTTTGTTATAGTGAAGTATTTTTTCAACTTTCTTCATATCATCATTTCCTCCTAAAAAAGTAGAAAGCCTAAAAGTTAGTAAGACGGGCCTTCCACTGATCAAATTGTGTACAGGGATTGACATTTTTTAACTTTAACAGCCCGTCACATCGAAACGGTTAAGGATAGAACAAAACGGTTTTTACATTCCTATCTTGGTTTTTCATAAGCTATCGTTTTATACTATTTTTCACCTAGGGTTAAACTAACCTTGGAATATTTTAACCCTGGGTTTCGATATAAAACGATAGCTTGTGGAAAACAAAGACAGGAATGAAAAACCATTGTGCTCTATCCTTAACCGTTTCGATATTACGGGCTGTCAAAGTTAATAAATGTCAATTTTCACCTGTCAATATTTTCAAAACAGTTTAACATAGGTATAGGATATTATACATAAAATGTACCAAAAATATTTAGTGGAATCCAAAAATGCAAAAATATACAGGGTGCCAATGGTAACACTGCAAATATGAAAGTATTTAGTAGTAGAATAGAAAGTTTCCATTGTATAGTTTCCAAAATATTCTAATAGGTTAGTCACCATAGGAAATACTCTTTCCAGTATTTTTAGTTGAGATCTAGTCACACTGGTATGTTTTTTTATCGCATGGAATCTATCACCTCCTATGAATAAAAACTAGTTAGAGAGCAAAACATTTAAAGAAAAACCTCTTTATTGCGCAGGCGTCACTAGATTCGACGATTTTCCCTGGTTTTGGACCATGCGATCGGGAACGTATGATTTTCATGAGATTTTTAAGATCGGATCATCGCTCAAGAATATAACGTTTTCGTCCCATGTGATCATTCGCCATAGATCTATGCCGCTCCCTGTTCAAGAATACTCGTTCAGGAGAACGCATTCGCACATGATATCCATCTATACAAAAACCAACCCTAGGAAAGCGGGCAATATTATAAAAGTCTGTTCCCACTTGAAGACGTTTCCTATATCAGTCTCTGGCGTTCTCACGTAAAGTGGCCTTGTTCTAGCAATCGCATTTGTAACTCGATGTACGATACGTGATGGTATCCACCACATGCATAAATTCTTAGTAGAGCCAAAAATTGATTCGGCTTTTGCTGTCGTATCTAAAAAAAGAAATTAGTAATTTCATCATAATAATAATGCAATGTAGACAAAAGAAGTTACAAATATACATCATACAGAAAGTGGCATAACTACCATCTATTAATTTGATCCAAAGCTCGGGGGTCCAGCGATGCAGACGGGTCCCAGTCAGTTTTAAACATTTTTTGCCTCTGTTTAGTCATATGACTTTTAAAAAAAAAATTGGTTTTATTCTTTTATTAATGAAGGGGCTCATAAATTTTCCTTGCTCGGGCCCCGCCTTATTTTTGTATGAAACTACCTTACGCTGGATCTACCTGAATACCACAATACTAAAATCAATATCAACAAACTTACAAATCATTGTCTTACTCTAGATCCCCTCAATAATTGGAAGAAAATCTAAAACGATCTCTTTTGTCAGTCGGAACCTTCTGAAAAAAGACATGTTATCCATGGTTTCATATGGATCCCCTGTTCCCTCTTGTTGGCGAAGAAATCCAAAACCGATTATATCAAGAATATCTTGATCATCCTCCAGAAATAGTTCATTTTCTATTTCCATGGTTTTAATTTCACAAATCGGCTGATCCCTGTTTTAATCCGGATTCGATCGACACCGACGGTGCATCATAAAATTGACGTCCGATTGCAATCTGTCTGCCGATCGCGATTAGGAGAATCATTATCGCTATGCCTTTTTTTCTGAAAATGCACGGTCAGTTATATGGGCAACTCCGACAACCTTAGGCGTTTTTGACCTTGCGAAAATGCATCGGATGTGAGATCAAAAACTAGTTCATTTGGAGATCAGGGGTTACTTCAAATACTGGGAGATGAATGTTCTTAAAGCTACAAGGCGCGACAATCAAACTATTGTTGCAGTTTTCAGTTTGTGCTTTATTTTTTTAAACAGCAAAAAATAATCTTTAATACAAAAGTTTATTCAATTACACTTCTCTCCATATAAAACTGGTAGAGCAGAAGGTAGCTACAAATACGATTTTTCTATGTTCAACACTGACTTTTTGACTTTGACATTTTAGTTTATATTTTTGTCATATATCAATTTTTATAAGGAGGCGGCTTTTTTATATTTTACTACTTCAAAATATAAGGCCACTAAAAATAAAAACGATATTTTAAAAAAGCCAAAATTTTTTATTAAGTAAACCAAATCTACACAGTAATTGGTCTATTAGACTAGCTGATTATGAAAGAAGCAAGTCTACGATAGTAACCATAATATCCATCCATAATGTCCCTCGAAAGGAAGGCACTGGTTTGACGAAAGTTACTAGCCCAAAACAATTAAAAGGCCAGATCAAGTTACTTATACTTATTTTTAATAGCGCGTCATTGCACCGTTGGCTGCAATGATGTTTTGAAGTTTTCTGGGCATCGAATTGGTTAAATTTTCAATTAAGTTTGGATTTTTAGCACTAACTTTCCTATAAGCTCTTACGATGAGTTCCATTAGATGTTCTGAATTCCTGGAAATGATATTAACACTTGCTAATTTCTTTGCGATAAGTCCCCAAACGTTATCTATTGGATTCGCATCAGGGGTTTTTGCAGGCCAAGACAAAACTTCGATATTATTATCCTGGAACCATCGCTGCGCAATTCTGATTATATGAACTGTACAGTTATCTTGTTGAAATACAAAATGATCTGAATAAGGAACTCTTACCTCTGTAAGCATTACAATTTCCAGCATATTAACGTAAACTTCCAGATATCCAGCTCCAAACATTTACCAAAAATCTTCCCGCCCGGTCTTCGTTTCCAGCAATATATCGTGCTTCGTATCCGGTTCTTGGCGGTCGATAAACCAGAATTTGTTTTTTATCGCAGTTGGACTGGACGGTGCCTTGCTTTCGGTGGATAGTTCTCTCCTCTTGAAATCGTTTTTTTTTTATGTTTACTATTGTAGACTTGCTTCTCCCATAATGAACAGCTGCTTGCCGAATACACCAAACAACGTCTAGTTTTGCTAAGATTAGAGCTTTATCAAATTTTGAAAGATGTGGTGGCATTTTTTTAAATTTGGATGACACTGACATGCAAACATGTGTTGTCTATAAAAATTTTAAAAATTAAACATGCTGCTAACTTCTGATGTACTAGTTTTATGTGGAGAGACGTGTACGTCACCTATCTTTTTTAAATTACCTAAAAAAATAAAGAAAATTCTTATATTTTTTTTTTATTTACGTTAAAGTGTAAAATGTTTTTTTTTTCAAACCTGAAGTAAATTTTTTATAAACCGAAGCAGAAGTTAATTAAACACAACAGAAAACGACGCAATATTCATTTGGTTTTTTAAATCAACAAGGTTATATCAAGGGGTAAAATAGTGTTATGAAAGTTCTAATAAGCTGACTAATCGCGAAAATACCTACAATTTCTGGAGATTTAAAATACGAAAGTAAACCTGGATTCTATTACCTATATAGTTAAATAATAAAAATATACCCAATCAGAGAGCATATAAATCCAAATAGAGAGAACACATAATGGTAATATCCGACCAGCAACCCAATGCGAATCACAGCGAGTTTTTGATTATTAGCTGAATGCGCCGGGATGAACCGGGGTAATATTTATTTAAAATTAAAAGCGCAATATTCCCGCGCGCTAAATGAATCTCGATTTATCACTGGCGTACATATAGTATTTTCTACCCGAAGTTTATCCACATTGACTGACGTCAACTGTCAATAAGAATTTTCAGTCTGACGTTTATTTTTTTGTTTCTGGACAGGGCCTCATTCAGAAAATTTTCGATTTCGTTTGAAAAGCGTTTGAACCATTTTTCTGCCATTTTGTTATTTTCATCGTAAGACAATTGATCAGAGTGTGTTAGATATGGCAAAGGGCGCAAGTGTTGATCCAATACATAAACGTAAATAGTGTGAACTTTATACATCATAGAAGGGACTTGTTATGAAATCTCAAATGAATGAAGCTCAGACATTGTTTGGGGCACAGGCATGGTGGACGCATTCACCCATTGGTCATTTTCAGGGGCCTTAAGGCTGCTAGGAATATGTAGTTTTTAGGTAGTCATTATTTATTGTTATTTTCAATACAATAATATGGTATTGTTAGGCATTTCCTGGAGGGAAGAAAACGCCTAAGATTTTCCGATTTCACCCAAAATTGATATAGGTGGGTTTTTGGGGATAAGGAATACGAATTTTTGATCAGATTTTGAAAAATCAATATGGCGTATTCAAGATGGACGATTTTTGGTCATGTTTTGCCAACCAATTTTAACTGACTTATACCCAAACGATTGTCTTCAAACTTGGTATGCGTTTATGGTTCCGGTGCATTTGTGAGGAATTATTTTCTTTCTCGTGATCTCAAGAATAGTTACACTAGTCGAGGAAACTATTTTTCGATTTATTCCCTCACCCTTTACCCTCTACGCCACAAATCTTTTCTGTAAGATCAGAAAAGTGGAAATCAGCGAAAAACTTCAATATTAAAACAATGAAAGTTAAATTTAAAACATACTTACGGAAAAAATGTAGGGAACCCATGGCTGCTTTTTAGATTACATCCGCCATCTTCGTTTTTCAGGTCGTAAAATGAAGGACCCTTGACTGGAAATTTAGATTTAAGTATTAAATCTTACCATGCAAAATAAAAAAAAAATATCCTTTTTGCACTTTATTTTTAAAAATTTACTGCACTAAAATGCTTTAATAAAATTTTGGAATTTAATTTTAATGTAATTATCAGCTGTCACAGATGCGGCAGACTTTTTGGTATAAACAGGGAAATTAGTTGTCGCCAACAAGAATCGCTACCTGTAAACAGAATTACATTGCAGACTATAATACGGAAGGATTTATAAATGTATATTTCCCATTTCCTACTCTGATGCAAAAAATTTAACTCTCCATACTTTTATAATTATTTAATTATTATTTTAATTAATTAGTTACCATATCGATCTCTAGATGGCATTATTAAAAACATATGGTTTTTTTTCTTATTTTTAGCTAGACAACTGCGTTTACAAATGCTTCAACTTAACTCCTAACTGCCAACTTTACCAACTAAAAACTTAACTGCGAACTCAAACTGTGTTTTTTGCTCGGTGCGGTAACAGCTCCTCCAAAAGAAGGGGCGACAAGTTTTTTTTTTAAATCTAATATGCTAGGTACCTATTTAATTTTTTTAACCTAAAATTATGCCATCATTTTTACTTAAAATAGCGGCGGAGCCTACAAAATAAAAAAAAAATCCTACATTATCTTAAAACCTTACTTAAATTCGCACCGTTGGCAAAAATTAAAAAAAACATCGTTACTTTTTTTTAATTTTTATTTAAAATGGTGCCTGAGACAAAAATTACCAAATATTTAATGTTTAATTTTAAACATAAGACGATAATTTGGAGAAAATTATTTTCTTGCGTTTTTGACAAAAAACTGCTTAAAAATTAAACCAATATTATACAGGGTGTTTGTTTATAATGGAACACTCAGTATCTTTTTTATTAATGGAAATAAAGGTTAGGTTTGAATTCAAAAATTTCTTGGCAAATTGCGACGAACTTAAGCGCTACAACAACTTTTTTTGTTTCTCTTGGCATACAGGTTGTGGCAATAAAGCAAAATTTTTTAAATAATATACCCAGTATATTTATGCATTTTTGAATTTTTCCAAAAATTAGCTTTACAAAAACACTTAACACTATTTAAATATCTTTTGTAGTTTCTGAGATATTTGCGTTTAAAATTTTAATAAAATACATTAGAAACGACCATCTGATCAAGCTACATTGCCTTCAGTTGTTTTTGTTTTCAAGACTTTTAAGTTTATATTGTGGAAATGAAGAAATACATTCATGGCCCACTTGGTACCTTGATCAGTTGGTCATTTCCAATATATTTTTATTTTGACAATTATTAAAACTTAAACGCAAATATCTCTGGAACTACAAAAGATTTTGAAATAGTGTTTGATCTTTTTGCAAAGCTATTTTTTTTAAGTATAAAAATACAAAAATATACAGGGTGTTTTATTTAAAAAAATTGTTTTTATTGCCACACACTAATGCCAAGGGCAACAAAAAAAAGTTGTTATAGCGCTTAAGTTCGTGGCAATTTGACAAGAAATTTTTGAATTTAGACATATACCCTTTATTTTCAGTAGTAAAAAAGATACTGATTATTCCAGTTATAAACAAACACCCTGGACCTAACAATAATAATGTTATAGCACCGCACGCGAAAATTTTTGTAATTTAAAAAGATGTTTTTTTATAAATATATTGATCGTTTTGGCGTATTCTCTAAAATATTTTTGAAAAAGTGGGTTAAATTAAGTGTTAAGGAGCGGTGGATAGTTTCAATAAAAGATTTTTAGCCCAAATCACGTCATAAATGCGCCGCAGGCGAAAACTTTGGAAAAATTATGCTATAATTCCCCTTTTTTACTTTGAGTGACTTTGTAGCGCCGTAAGCAAAGCTTTTAAAATTTAAGGAAGAAGTTCTTTAAAAATTTTGTTATCTTTCACGTCTTTCGTAAAATATTGGGTGGGTTGTGTTATCTACAAAGACGGCCCGCTTGGACCCCCTGTAGAATATATCTTAAATCGCGAATTAGGTAACAAAATTTGGTACAGCCAATAAGGCTTTTAATTTTTAATACTCCCCAAGGAATCATTGCCATTGGTATCGTTTAACAAAATTTTTATTTAACTTGTTCCGAGTTCAATTTGTAATGCCCTCCATTATTTCAGAATTGAGAATGTTAATAAGGTATTTATTAAATAACTAGACATATATGTGTAAAGATAAAAATTATTTATTTATTTTATTTAATCTACAAAACTAAGTTTAGGTTTTCTAGATAACTTGACAAATTCTCTTTCAAAAATATACCTCAAATATTTAAAGTTACTGGAACCATTAAAAGTTTTTAATTAAGGTTTTGCTTAATTCTGCAATGTAAACTTGAAATTACGTTCTTTAAAAATCAGAACAAAATAAAATTTTAGGAGACGACAATTTGACTTAAATATAACAATTCACCCAACTTATACAATATATAAGTTCGTTACCTATACTTATTTAGAATAATTTTTACCCATTTTATACCCTTGAAGACTACTACCTATATGTATTTTTTAGCTAAGTTTTTAGCTAATTTTTACCAATTCTAAGTTGCTTTTTCTTTCTGTGATTTTGACATTTGGATTAAAGTTATTTCTTGGTTTCGAAAAAGGTAAACAGTATTTTTGACAGCACATTTTTCTATCCAAATACAGAAATTTTTCAAACTTTTACTCTCATTTTAAAAACAAAGCTTGAATCTGGATTCGCTAGTGGTACTTTTTGCAATTTTTGTCTAGTCTTGCAGATATGAGCAAGCAAATTTCCATCCATGTTTCACAAAAATTAAAGTCAAAACTCAAAAACTATTACTAGAGAACCCTAGATTTAACCTTTATCTTTAAAATGAGATTAAAATTTCTGAATTTGGATAGAAAAATATGGGACAATATATTTTTATTAAAAAAAACTTTTAAAGAACAAGCTTTTATTAAATTCACTCAAAAGAAAAGTAAAGTAAGATAAAGTAAATAGAATTTATTTGCATAAATTACAAAGTTGTTACAGAGTTAGACATAAGTTGCTCGCAAAAAGGACCAGAGAATAATTTAAAATTGATCAAAGCTCAAAAGTAAAAAATACTTTTTTATCTTTAAAATGCGATGGGCGCGATCTTTTCCTCCCTTCACTTCCCTCTTTATAGGGAAGTGTGTACCTACCTAAAAATACCATATTATTGTATTGTTGGTGAAACTATAAACACATACCAAATTTGAACACACAACCGTAATTTTTAGATTTGTACCCTAAATCGTCCATTTTGAATCCGCCATATTGAAATTTTCAAATCTGATCAAAAGTTCATAATCCTACTCCTTATGAACCTCTGTATGCCAATTTTGCTTCAAATCGAACAAACTAAATCTTTTTCCCTCTCCACCTCCCTCGTTAGAGGGAGTTGGGCACCTGAGAATACCATATTATTGTATTTTCACCGTGTATTTTCCACTATAAATGCATACCAAATTTGAACACAGTCGGATGTGGATAGTGGATTAGTTAGCAAAACATGACCGAAAATCGTCCATCTTGAATCCGCCATATTGAATTTTCAAAAGTGCATCAAAAATTCGTATTCCTTATCCCCGAAAGCCCACGTATACAAATTTTGGTTGAAATCGGACAAATTTAGGTGTTTTCCCCCCTCCACTCCCTTTGTAGGGGGGAGGGGTGCCTAATAATGACATATTATTGTATTGTCACTGGAACTGTAAATGCATGCCAAATTTGAGTCGTGAATCCGCCATATTGAATTGTCAAAATCTTATTAGAAATTCTTTATCTCCATCCCCAAGTGCCCCAACGCATCAAATTTCAACGAAATCGGACGTACTTCAACTGTACCCCCCTCCACCCCCTTCGAGCAAGGGAGAGCTGTCAATTTCGTCATATATATACATGCCAAATTTGAAGCCGATCGGATGTTGGAAAGTTGGTCAAAATTAAGTTGCAAGATTCCACCCGAACAAACATATTTACATAGATACATTGCAAGTTAAATATAAGCTTGTAAAAAGAGTGCTTATTCCTCGTCGTATCTCAGTACGCATGCTCAAAAGGTCATACAGATGGCGTCACGTCTTACCCATAAACATTTATAGTTGCACATAAAAAAGGGTGCCTAGTCGTTGTCGTATCTAAAGGTGCAGTTAGACTGTGGTAGTGTAGTCGTTGTTGAATGGAAGCAATGAATGAAGTAATGAATTTTTTTACTTTATTTTATTACTAAAGCAATATATAAGATTAAAAAGGAAAATTATTTGATATAATTTGTCCATGCAAGCGAAGTAATGCTAAAAGTAAGCGCTTTTTGTCACTTAGAAAAAAGGCTCTAATTTCTTCGCAATTATAATAAACCTGAATGATTAATCAGTCGATCAGATATAACTATTATAGTACCTTGTTAATTTATCGCTAATACCACTGAACACTGTATGTATGTATGCAAATACAAAATTACCACATTTTTTTCTTCCCCAAGTTTTATTTTGTCCATCTTTGGTACCCAATCAACCGTAATTTTAAAACTAAAACATTTTTAAACTTATATTAAGAAAATAACTTGCTTGGCTAATACAAAATAAATATGTAAGGTGGATCTTTTAACATGTTCAAAAATTTTGCAAGAGTAAAAATGGTAAGTTATATTACAAAGCGTGTACCAAAAAATATTGTTAACTATTTATCTGCAAAATATCCTGTTCTGCATTATCTATGGAAAAAAATTCACGACAGATGCAATGCAACGACGACTACACTACCACAGTCTAACTGCACCTTAACTTGCGAATACATACTGCAAGGAGGGTTGGGTCGTAGAGATAGGTGAGACGTAGACGCTGTTGTACGGTGTATCCACTTTGGGCATGCGCAGTGAGCTACGACAACGACTAAGCACCCTTTTTATGTGCAACTTTAAATGTTTATGGGTGAGACGCAACTCCATATGGCGTTTTTAGCATCTGTACTGAGATACGACAGGGAATAAGCACTCTTTTTATATGTAAATTTAAGTGTCTATTATTTTCGGAGCCACTCGACTTATTTGTTTACGAAGTTTTTAAACGATTTTGTTTAACTTTACTGTTTCTGCCTATCCGTCTGTATATTAAATCTTGTGTTGCATTTTTCGCCAAGTTCCGATTTCAATGAAATTTAGCAAACTTATTTAAGTCCGATGACAATACAATATTCTAAAAAAAATACATTGGTGGGGGTTGGTTAAGTGGCGAGGGATAATACATTCCAAAATTCAAAAATTTATAATTTTTGACAAAGCTGCTACGGATATGCAGTTTTCAGCGTTAAGTTTTGTTTAATGTTTTTTTAAAAAACTAATTTGGGGGAGGGGGGGGTGGTTTTAAATCAATTTAATTTATTAAAACTTTTTTTTTATTTGTAAAGATTTAAATCGCCTTTTTTCTCCAAATAAAGGGGACCAAATTTGGAATTTTAATTTCTTCTACAAGTAAATTAACATTGAATCTAAACTCATGAACGGGACTATTCAAAGTCAAAGTTGGAAATCAAAATCTACGATGGTAAAATTTTTGTTTTCGCTTTGGTCCTTTGTGTGTTCCCTGTGGGATACTTATCCAATTTTGAATTTTCGTTTTTTCACTCAAGATCTTTTGATCTTTTCTTTTTTTCACAAATTTTTGCCTTCGGCGCTTTCATTTTTACTGTAATATTTTCGAAAATTTTCACCTGCGGTTGATTTTTTTCAAAAAAAAAATATATTTTTTTTGTTCAGAGCTTTAGCTAGCTATCCTAAAAATTTCATGATTGAGAAATGATGGGTTCATGGCCAAAAAAAATAATAAGAAACTCATTACACAAAAATTCTTAACTACCTTATATATAGCTTATATAGGTAGCGCAGTTTAAAATTCGCCCATAATATGTGTAAATTGAGAGGAATTGGCCATTCGTGCTCAAATAATCCACTTACAGTACCTGTTTATTCCTGTTAATATTTGCATTACCCCCGAGGCCACACCCCTTTGATTTTATTGGTTTCTTGAATTTTTTAAATCAATTTTTAACAGGAAATTTCCTGCAAAACCTGACTGCTTTTATGCAAGTTTATTCCAGAATTTTATATTCATTTGCTTAGAAGTTTTTCTACAGTGTAGGGTTTGCGTGGATCTAGCAATTTTTTTTTCAAAATGTGTCAAATAAAAAAATTATTAGAGCAAGTTTAAAACCAAATATTGCAATCAGTTTGATATTGAGTCTAAAACTAAACATTCTGGAAAATTAAGGAATGTTACGCAGTGGATGTCCAATTATAAAAATATTGAAATAGGCATGAAAATGTGTACCAAACATCATCAAAATCGGATAAGGTCTGGTAAAATACCCTGGTTGATTTGATATGGAATGACACTTGTATCTCGGAAAGCTTTACTCACAATACTGTGGCATTTCATTTATTTTTGTCGAAATTAATGCCAGATTTAAAAGAAAAGATTTTAGGACTTAAAGGTAGTGAGTGCAGTTCGATAAAAAAAAAAATTCTTACTATGTGTCTCCATAAAAAAGATTTTGTTATCGAAGCAGAATGGCATTATTTTGCCACTTCTCACGGCAAGAGTACCTTTGACGGATTAGGAGGCACAGTTAAAAGGCTTGCAGCAAAGGCTAGTCTTCAGCGGTCATAGAGTGACCAAATAATGACACCCCTTCAGTTGTTTACTTGGTGCCAAGAAAACATTACTGGCATTAATTTTAAATATTACACCTGAGGATGAATATGTCAACCATGAAAAATGTTTGAATAAAAGGTTCACTGATGTACGAATCATACCTGGTACCCAAAAAATTCACGCTGTAATTCCCTATACAGAAAGCCTTTTTATAGCAAATTTTTTTTCGGAAAGTTTAGAAACAGAATATCATCACCTTATGCCAGGGGGAGATATTATTTCCGAAATACAAAATGTTAAGTCAGGTTTTGTTTCTGTGGAATATGATAAAGAATGGTGGTTGGCATGTATTTTAGGAAAAAATATTAAGCTTCGTTCATCCAAAAGGCCCTGCAGCCTCGTTTTTCTACCCAAGTAATCCGGATATTTTAGTAGTAAAACCCGAAAATCTGGTAAAAAAAGTCGAACCTATTACTGCTACCAGTAGAACATATAAACTTAACAAAAAAGAAATGATGGAGTCCTCACAAGTTCTGACAAGACAATGAGGCAAGACGATGTAGTATAGAAGTTGTATATATTGTATATATATGTTGGGAATTTGGAACCTTTGGTTGCACTAAAACAAAGTTATGATTGTTTTCCACAAACCAAAATTATACTTTTTGTGCACTCGCGCGTTTCGCTAACAACGTTAGCATCATCAGGAGACGATGAACAATAAACTAAATTAACCTACGCTCTATCTTATATACAATCTTTTAGTGGGCGGAGATAAGTCTAATAATTTGTGATTGTTCACGATTTATAATCCTATCTCCTCTCAACTAAAGAATAAAGTGTACTAAACGGGATGGGTCCTCTATCTTTATTTAAACTATTTCTGGATTTAATGATTTCCATACTTTCATATGCATTCAAAAGTCTTTTGTTTGGTACACTTTTAAGAAGTTTTAGGTTATCTAATGTGAATCTATGAGTGTTTGCAAAAGCATGCTCGGCCACACTTGACTTTTCTGTTCTTCCGTATTTTAAGTGTGCTAAGTGTTCTTTAAAACGTATTTGAATAGAGCGTCGCGTTTGGTCAACATATTTTTTGTCACAATCCATGCAACTAATTTCGTAAATTCGACTTTTTTCTAGAACTGTAGTTTTTGTTTTATATTTATTTTGTATATTTTTATTTTACTTGTTTAATGCGTCTAATATATGATTGTTTTTTTTCAATGAACCCCTTATTTCTCCATCATGAAATTTTTAGGGTAACTAGGTAAAGGTCTGAATAAAATAATATATTTAAAAAAAAAATTAAAAATGGCCTTTTTGAGATTTTTCATAACTTTTTTTTTACTTTTTATTTTGAAAAATTTATGCATTCTGCTAGATCATTTGAAAGGTATTTTAAATACCTTTAAAACAAACCATCACTCATGTTACTAGCTTAAGTGGTTCCTAAGATATTAAGTATTTTGTATATATACATATCAAAACCAAATTACTGATTTTTTTAATTTTCAAAAATTAATTAATTACAAAAAAAGTCTGGTCAAAAAAATATAAAATTTTGGGAATTTGAGTTTTTTGGTAGTTAGAAAATGTGTAGCAAAAATCATCAAAATCGGAGAGGGTCGAGTAAAATTTTTATTATTTTTTGGTTGATTTGATATGGAATGACCCTTCTGGCGGTGTTCGGGGTGTTCTTCCTCCAGGTTGGTGTTATTTGAAGAATAATATAAATATGAAAAATTGATAAGTAGTCCATTATATTTTTGGTTTTGTTCCGAGTTCCCTTATTATACGACAACATTTCTAAATTTCCTTGTTATTTTCTTACTGCAGAAAATAAATTAGGAATTAAAAGCTTAAAAATGCCATGAAAGAAAAATATTTCGTGTTCTCTGTTATTTTACTTTCTTATTCAAGTTAGGTATTTTAATAACTTTAAATAATAGGGAGTTTTCTTGGTTCTTTTATGTGGTTCAATAATTTTATTTATCTACATTGGTGACTGTCGTACAGGATAAAGATTTTCATCACTTGCCTTCTCATATTTAGAACAAGAAGCATAACACTTTAAAAAAATAATAGTTAAAAAACCAAAACACCCAAAACCAGCGGCGGCGCGTGGTCTTAATTTTTGGGAGTGCACAACTTTCGAATAAGGAGCAACCGACGTTTGCAAAGCCGAAGACGAAACATTTTTTTAATTTTATCCACGCACAATTTAAATGGAAACTGGATCTCAGTGGGATTTTAACGCTTTTTAACCGCCAAGTGCACCGTAAAAATATTCGGATTAGTTTACCTAATCCGTGCTTCCTCTTTGTTCATTTATGTGGGATATAGAGAGAAAAAGAATGAATTAGATAGCCAATCACGATTAAGTTCTTACGGTGCATTTAGGGGTGAGTATGTTATTGGGGCAGTCCCTGAGAGCATTTTGTCAGACACAGGTACCGATATCTCTATAGGACATTATGACAAAATGACAACGCTGAATTTAAAAATGACATTTATTTTGACACCTGTCAAACCCTGTCGAAATGGCGGAAAAATAATTAATAAAATTGAAGTTTTTGGAAAAGTGAGCATGTTCTTTTTACTCTGCTGAAGACACCAAATCGAAAACCGTTAAAAAAAGTGACAGTTGTCTTAACTCTTATTTACTGTTGTGGGGAAAACTACTGGTGCAATTACACATATTTTTGAGTGGAGAAAAATTTTATTATTTTTGACACCTGTCAAACACTATCAAAATAACAGAAAAATAATTAATGAACTTGAAGTTTTTGTAAGAGCAAATGCCTTTTTTGTACTCTGCTGAAGACATTAAATCGGAAACCGTAAAAAAAGTGACAGTTGTCTTAACTGTCATTTACTGTTATTGAGAGTAGGGTCTCGAACTACACTAAATTGAAATTGATGAAATTAAAAATGTTATTAGTTTTGAAACCTGTCAAACCCTGTCAAAATTTATAAACATCGAGGTTAGGAAAAAGCAAATACTTTTTTTATTCTGTTGACGATATTGAATCGGAGACCGTAAAAAAAGTGACATTTGTCTTAACTGTCATTTACTGTTATGGGTAAATCACAGGTGCGATGACAGAAATTTATGAATGGGGACTCGAACTACACTAAATTGAGGTTGATGAGCTCAAAAATGTTATTATTTTTTGACACCTGTCAAACCCTATGAAAATAACACAAAAAGCATGAATGAACTGGAAGTTTATGTAAGAGCAAATGCCTTTTTTGCTGAAGACACTAAATTGGAAACCGTAAAAAAAGTGACAGTTGTCTTAACTGTCATTTACTGTTATTGGAGAAACCACTGGTGCGATGACAAATATTTACGAGTGGGGTCTCGAACTACATTAAATTGAAATCGATTAAATAAAAAATATTATTAGTTTTGACACCTGTCACACCCTGTCAAAATAACGAATAAATATTTTATTAATATGGAGGTAGTGAAAAGGAAATACTTTTTTTTACTCTCTTGACGATATCGAATCGAAAACCGTGAAAAAATGTGACAGTTGTCTTAACTGTCATTTAGTTGAAAGTTAAGTTTAAAAGAGTAAAAAGAAAGTATTAGCTTTTCCAAAAATTCGCGCATTAATTATTTATTTGCCATTTTGACAGGGCTTGACGTGCGTTAAAATTAATGATATTTTTGGGTTCATCTACCTCAATTTAGTGTAGATCGAGTCCCCACTCGTAAATATGTGTCATCGCATCAGTAGTGGTTTTCCCCATGACAATTAACAGAACTGTCACTTTTTGTACGGTTTCCAACTTAATGTCTTCAGAAGGGTAAAAAAAAGTATTTGCTTTTCTAAAAACGCTCATTAATTAGGGATTTGACAGGTGTCAAAACTGATAACATTTTTGAATTCATTGACTTCAATTTAGAGTAGTTCGAGTCCCCACTCGTAAATATGTGTTATTGCACTCGTGGTTTTCCCCATAATAGTAAATGACAGTTAAGACAATAGTCACTTTTTTACGGTTTCCGATTTAATGTCTTCAGCAGAGTATAAAAACGGTATTTGCTTTTCGAAAGACTTCAAGTTCATTAATTATTTTTCCACCAGTTTGATAGGGTCTGACAGGTGTCCAAACTAATAACATTTTTGAGTTCATCGACCTCAATTTAGTGTAGTTCGAGTTCCCACTAGTAAATATGTGTCACCCGTGGTTTTCCCCATAACAGTAAATGACAGTTAAGACAATTGTCACTTTTTTTACGGTTTCTGATTTAGTGTTTTCAACAGAGTAAAACGAAGGAATTTGCTTTTCCAAAAACTTCAATTTGATTAATTATATTTCCGCCATTTCGACAGGGTTTGACAGGTGTCAAAATAAATATCATTTTTAAATTCAGCGTTTTCATTTTAGTGGGAATTGATGCTTTCTTTTGCCGATATCATAATAATAAGCTCATCTCAAACTTTGGCAGCTATTATTGGCTCACCCTGTAGATATCAGCACCTGTGTCTATAAGACAAAATGCTCTCAGGGACTGTCCCAATAACATATTTAAACGGCGTTGAAATCCCACTGAGATCCAGTTTCCATTTAATTTGTGCGTGGCTCTTTAAATTTGTGCAAAATAAGGTGAATTCTGCCATATTTAAAAAAAAACTGTAATTACCCACCTAATAAATAAATCTTAATTTCGCAGTTAGATGTGACTTTGAATAATGGTGCTTTTTAATTTTGTCGGATAAATTTACTAAATCCTTAACGCCAGATTTTGTCCACTCTGAGGACTCCTCACTTCCAAATAATAAGCACCGCTCAACCAGTCAGTTTTTTCATAAGTTTCTATTTTAAATGTTCGTTTATAATCGCGACACATTTGCAATTGTCAAATTTATTTTTGGACGGCCGACACTTTTGATTTTTTCTTCCAAAGATAGCGAAGAAAATTTAATTGTCTTTAAATATTGCACGCTAACGTTAGACATCGAAAATTCAGCCATTATCCGTAAATAAAAATTTCCCGAACCGTCTCGTCTGCGTCTCGTCTGTCCGACTCTGCAGGAGAAGAGCATTTTCGCAAAATATTAAAACAAACGAATTCTATTTGTAAAAAACACGTTGAATACAAAAATTATATGGTTCATTTTGATGCACGAATCATAGAACTAGCAGCCAAAATGTAAAAAGTGAGAATCTATTGGTTGTATTGGCATCATAAATATTTTTAAAAGTGCAATTGATATCGAATTATTTGAGAGTAAAATAGAGTTTTGAACTTCTATTGTCTTTATTTTTACTTTTTCCTACGAGCGTGCGGAAAAGTTACTTTTCCGGACGATTTTACCTTTCCGCACGATTTTTTTTAGTAAAGTGTCATGTGACTTTTTACACGTTAAGAAACAATATTTTAATTCAAGATATACTTTAAACCAAATTACTACCTATGGGTACTATTTTTCATTCAGAAAATTCATAGCCTTAACCATTAAACTTAAAAAGCCATATGCGAGCACTTTACTAAAAAAATCGCGCGGAAAGGTAAAATTGTGCGAAAAGTAACTGTTTCGCTCGATTTTTGTATTGTTAAAAATAAAGATATTTAGGACTATTTAAATCACTTATGTAGCTTATGTGTCATTTTCTAGCATTATTATAAAATCTTGGCGTATTAACAAAACTTTTTTTGATAAATAAGATGGACAAAAACACCCTTGATGGCTTGCCCAAACTACTACGGAAAAGTACCACTTTCCGCACTCGTTAGGTAAATAACTATTTCACAACCTTTTATATGCTTATGTATCTGCAATAGTTAGAGACATCAACCTACAACCTGACGACCAGTTTGCTAGTTTTGATGTCGACAGTTTGTACACTAATGTACCACTGGAAAAATCACTCCAAATTATTGAACAGAAGCTACTTAATGACAGCCACCTCTCTGCCAGAACCAATCTACCAGCTCTCCTTTTGCTTTGAAATAACTGGCTTCATTTAATCTGTAATTTTTGGTGTTAAAATTGTTTTACTACTAACTTTACATTCAAAATAACTTCTGTAGGTATAACATCTAGATAATAAAATTTTAAAGGTAAAACTTATATCTAAAAATATGCTAAAACTTAACTAACAAAATAGTTGCAATCTTAACTGTTTTTCTTAAAATACAACTGAAAAAAATGCCAAGATGGCAACAGCAGTTTTTTGTTATATCCTAGAGCAGTTTTTCTTAAATTGCAGCTGCTTTCAATACAAATTAGCATTTGAGAATAAGCGTCCTCTACCGCTACGCTGGGACCGTGAGCCCACAGCAATAACGTCAAGATTTGCTCTTATTTTAGATTTATTGTTTAAAAAAATGCAAAGTTGCTTGGTTGCACGGGCGGGCGAGCGGTCATGTTTTATATTATGGCGAAATATACCCTCTTAAAAATTTGTGAAGAAATAATCTTTTTTACATAAATATGCTCAAATCTAAGACTGAAAGTCTTTTAAAATTAACTAAATATGCAATACATGATGTTTTTCCTTCAATTCTGGACTACAATAAAAAAAATATGATTAAAAAAACCCTTATTTTCTCAAATTTTTGAAGCGCGGCAGTTTAACGAGGTATCATGATATGTTTTGTCATCAAACGAGTCTTCGCACAAAGAGTTGAACAAAATGCGCATGTTTAAATGAGAGTTTGTTAAACATCAGTAATATTTATTTTAGGTGACTTCCATGTTTACGTTGGCGCACAATTTTGATTTAATTGCTATTTTTAATTACATTTTTTGCCAGAGAAGTTAAATTTTAAACAACATGGCTTTCATGTGCAAAAATGCTGTATTTTCAGCTGCCGTAGACGTTGTCACAGGCAAAGAATATTCCTCAAAATAGCTGTGACAACATTTTCATGACGTTTTCAAAACGTTGTGGCAGAAGACAGCAAAACTTTTTTCTGCGGAAACGGTATCCCAGCTTATTTACAGCACGCTGTGTTACTTGAGTTCGCTTTCGCCGGTAGTGGTCAATATCTTTATGGAATTCTTTGAAGAGGAAGCTCTGCGAACATGATGTCTTAGATACATGGACGACATATTCATCATCTGGTCAACGTCATAAGAAACTGCATTAAATTCACTTTGGAAAAAGAAGAAAGTTTCAGCTTAGTTTTCTCGATGATCTAGTTACCAAAAATAATTCAATAATAATCATTTCTGTAAATCGTAACTCAACTTATAATGGGCAATATCTTAATTTTAAATCAAACCACTCCAAATCAGTCAAACTGGGAAATACAAAATCTCTCATAGATCAAGCCACCTACATATGCAATACAGAAAAAACTTTAAATAAAAAAAAAATTCAAAAATGGTTTCTCCAACTGCATCTTCAGACGTAAATACTAAAAAAAGGCGACATTTATAATTACATAAGTTGAAGGAATCTCGGGAAAGATAAGAAAAATAGGCAACCAATACCATCTTCGGACTATCTTCGAAACTACCACAAAAATAAGAAGTTAAAAAAAATACTTCTAAATCAGTTACTTCAACCGATAAGAAACTAAAAAACAAAAGATCAAAAGATCTTGGGTGGAAATAACGAAAATTCAAACTTGGATGAGCATCCCACAAGGAACACCCAAAGGACCAAAACGAAAAGAGAAATGATTAAACGATGTTTCGCCCTGGGTAACCAACGTGGGCTCATCAGTGGTTTCACTGGTCACACTCCACCATACATCATTAAACACCATCACACACTTTGAATCACTCACAAATAGGCATCGTTCCGCACTGGTACTTATCCAAGTCACCTGATACGTATTCGTCCTGGCGTGTTAATATTTCCAGTAGGATTATGCTCATGTGCCACTGGGTGTTTTGTTCGCATTCGTGCAGAAAGTTCCTAAACTTAATAAAAACGACGCGCCGCCCCTTCTCTACTACTAATAAAAACGACACACATATAGGTCATTTTTACCGGGGTGTAGCATAAACATGTTGAACGCCAGATTTAAAAAAATGGTAGGGAGGTTCAAAATTAAGTTTTTAGTTATGGCTAAGATGTTAATTTCATTTCCGGCACTTAAAGTTTTTGAGTAGTGGTAAATTGGAAAAATTACAAAAAAAAGCTGGTTTTTCACTAGTACATGGTATTTTCAAGGTCAATCAAGGTCATATGTCAACTAAACTTTTTTTTCATAGTAAGCGGCGATAAGTCAACAAGAATTGATTGCCACCTTGTCATTTTTGCTTTTTTACGAAATTGGATAAAATAAAATGTGGTTATAGGTCGCCATTTTGATATATCAGCCGCCATATTCAAACGAGTCATAGCTGAACCAAATTTTTTGTAACAATATTGTTGGACTTGTTCATCTTATCTTTCCTACCAAATTTGGTCCTTTTCCTTTTATCAGTTGATGAATATATTGCCCTTTAGTATGTGATTTTTGCAATATGTTAATTTTACTGGGGTATTTTTCACGGTCATGAAGATTCAAACTGCATCAAACTCTAAGGATCGAATTTGGCATATATGCCTAATAGTTTGAGGTACACCCGGTAACACTTGATTATGTGACTAAAGAGCTATCACATAGTCACAAAACTCCTTCATTCAAAATCCCACGAACTTACACATGCCCCTTCACTACAATGGAAATGCTTAAGTTCAACATTGTCTTCCACCTTCAAACAACAATTGAATTATTTATCTACTGTCACCTTTTTTAATAATATTAAATCAAAATTGTAATAATGTAATTTTAACATTTAGGTCGCGATTCTTCATAAACGACAGAAAATCTCAACCGTCAGAATTCTGGAAAGTCGCGATTTTTACTTATCGGCTCATTTAAAATAAAAACACAGCGTACCTCATATTTATCCTAACGTTGTAAGAGAAACTGCATTATTTCTTAAATAACCTTTTAAAGATTTTCGACGCTAGACGTTGTTATTGACTTCAAAGGACCGTAAGAATTTCGCAGCAGGATCTCCCCACTGTGTAAGATAAAAAGGAAAACATGTCGGACGCACAAGAGAGTTAGGCACTTACCAATATTGCTGGATTGCAGGTCTTCTGGTTGGCCAACCACTGGATGTTCTTGTGGTCTCAATTCCTCAGGTTTCCAAATGCACTTAAAACTAAATTTATAGCCGAGAGACTGCTTTTTAACTTTATAATTTTGCTCCGAAAATTTGGTGACCGTTTCGAAAAGAACGTGGATGCCGAAGGAAGTTCATTTTTCTCTCAACCGCTTGATTCGGCGCAGTGTTCCAAAAAACAGACCTGTGCGTCGTAGTTTACTCGCGTTTTTTATATGATTTAAAAAGAAAATGAGGACATTTACGGTACTTTGAAAAGCAGCCGAAAAAATATAATAATTAAGGTTTTGACTAAAAATATTATGCGAAAAGCGCGTTTCCGACAAAGATATTCTGCAGGACTAGTTTATCGCAAAGCGAAATTGTTACTACGCATACCAATAAACGTCTAAAAGTGTCGAAAATTCTCACCATGTAAAAGGAAAGACAGAATTTGTGTGACTTTTCTAAATAGTGACAGCGAAATATTCCATGGCTATCTATGGTTTTGTATGTTAAAAGTTTTAAAGGTTTGTTTACACGTAAAAATAAGCTTAATAACATACATTTTTAAATAAAAAACAGGGTTTTCAAAAAAACAGTCTACAAAAATTAAAACTGACATATTGTTTATTTACTAGAACAGTATTAAGGAACTAAATTTTATAGAATATTAGCAAATAGTCCTGAAAAGAAAACATTAAGTGTAAACTTTTGTGTAAAAATCGTCAGATTTTTTGTAAAGGCGAGATTTTCTGACGGTTTCTGAAGAATCGCGACCTTATAGTGCAATTCTTGTTTCATACAATTTAATTACCAGTACGAACGCAGGAATGCTTTTCAACAATAAAAAAATTGGGTGAAGACTAAAATAAAGAAAATTAATTAGGAAATATTTTATGGGCTTGTTGTTATTGGATAGAAAATTTCCCGAGTTTATGAAGAAAGTTTTATTAAATCGACAATAGCAAGTATTGCCTCTAATATAAATTAAATTATTTGCTGTAAATTGCATCTGGAAATTAATATCCCCGGGATATTTTCAGATGCAACTTCCACTTATCAATTTTCGGAAAATTTCCAGTTAAATTGGCACAAAGGAAATTTCCTGTAGAAACAATTACTGCATAAAATATTTCCGGAAATTTTTTGGAATTTTTTTCTGAAGCCAATGAAAGCTTGAATGAATTTTCTTGTTAATGATACCTGCGTATGAATGCTTTTCTTTAAAAAAATTGGTTGAAGTGTAAATTTTAAAAATTTCCCAAGTTTATGAAAGTCCAAGAAAGCTTTATTAAATCGAAAGTAACATGCATTTGCTCTAATAAATGCAACTTCCAAAATTGATGCAATTTCCAACTATCAATTTGCGGAAATTTATCTATAAAATTTCCACTTAAATTTGAATAGGAAAAATTTCCGCTGTTCGTGAAAAGTGCACATCTCTTGGAGTCTTAGTACATGAGGGAAACCCAACCCAACCCAACCCAAAAAAATACTTTAACTGAAAAATTAGTGCTTGGAATTGCCAGTTCAAACTAAACTAACAAAATACTATGCAGGGAACTAACTAAAACAACTACGCCGAGGGCAAATACCCCTACCGGCATTGAATTACAAAGTTAGTTCAAAGCTTTCGTTGGCAAAGAAATTAAAACTAATAGACACTTAAAACAAATATTTCAACGCATTGGTATCGGTATACGTAACGCGTTCGAAACAAAGTCAAAATACACTACATTTTTGGCTTGTTCATGCCATGTTTCGAACGATGCCTGCTTCTTTGACGGATGAGAATTTTGTTACGTACGGAAGGATGTACGTATCGTTGCGGACCCACGGATTTTAATCAGCAGTTCTGTCATCGCAACCTTCAAGAAAGCGAGCATTTGACTTTGTTTCGAACGCGTTACGTATACCGATACCGATGCGTTGAAATATTTACTTTAAGTGTCTAATGTGTTTTTCACATATTAGCCAACGTATTTTACAAGATACAGACCATAGTGTTAACTTTACAGGGAGCATTTTGCCTGGATTCACCTGATGAGATTCAATAAAATCGAAACCGGTCGTGGATTGGCGATGGATCACGAATCCTGCAGCGTGTCAGGACGTGTTCCAGATAAAGACCACTCGTGTCTTTGTAAAATATATTGACTAATACGTGAAAAACACAATTGTTTTAAACTGACAAAAGTCTTGAAAATAAATAAGTAATAAAAAAGCTTGTGGACGCGTGCATTTATCAAAAAATTCCATGTACTTCTGTATAACTTTATTTTTCTTTAACATAAAACTGACTTTCGGAGAGCAGCAATCCCGGAAAATGTCACGTCCTCTCATATCTCCAGAAATGGTTTGCTGAAAAGGCAATTTTTACCATTACTTATTTTTATTTCCTCCACTTGAAGTTTTGTTTTTATTTACTTTCAAGGGAAAAGAATTTGGGTTCAGAATTTAAATAGAGGTTTCATGTTTCATGAACTTGATGAGTAGTTATATTTGGCTTTGAATGTTTCCGAAAATTCCGCCATGATAGCCTTGACATAATTTGTTACTTTATTTTGTTTAAAGGCTAACTAAAACTTAAATTTTATAAGTATTTTAATAACTTTTCAGCTAGAACTGTAAAATAGAAAGTGTAAAATAGAAAAATTTAAAAAAAATCTAAAAAAAAAACGAAAAAAAAAACGTTAAAAAACGCCAAGAAAAATTTATTATTACTAACTCAAATCTAGAGGCCCTCTATACATTTGACAGTTATTGTTTTATCAGAGGTGGGCAACTCATATTGCCATCTTTTTCTAGTTTTTTTCAAATGACGTACGATATGACCCCCCAGCAACCGTCGTTAACCCCAAAAAATGACCTTATATTGGAAATTAGGACAATTTTGAAGAAAATGCATTTTTCAATTTCGACGTTGTCCATAGAATTTCATTTTTGGCTTTGATAGACATTTTAAGGACCTCTTAAATGTGGTATGACTCGACCCCCCCAGCAACCTTCTTTCACCACAAAAAACGACCTTACGTTGGAAAATAAAAGAACTTTGAAAAAAAAAATGCATTTTCAATCTCGAAATTAAATTCTATGGACAACGTCGAAATTGAAAAATGCAAGTTTTTTTTCTAAATTTCCTATTTTACAATATAATGTCATTTTTTGAGGTTAAGGACGGTCGCTGGGGGGTCATATAGTACGTAATTTGAATGGTCTTTAAAGTATCTATCAAAGCCAAAAATGATTTTTTTTTCAAAATTCTCCTATTTTCCAATTTAAGTTGGATTTTTAGGGTAAAGGGCGGTTGCTAGGGGGTCATGTCGTCATTTTAAAGGTCTTTAAAGTATCTATCAAGTCCAAGAATGAAATTCTATGGACAACGTCGAGATTGAAAAATGCATTTTTCTCAAAATTGTCCTAATTTCCAATATAAGGTCATTTTTCGGGTTAACGACGGTTGCTGAGGGGTCATATCGTATGCCATTTGAAAGGTTTTTAAAGTGTCTATCAAAGCCAAAAATTGAAGTTCTATGGACAACGTCGAGATTGAAAAATGCATTTTTTCAAAATTCTGCTATTTTCCAATGTAAGGTCGATTTTTAGGGTAAAGGGCGGTTGCTAGGGGGTCATTTCGTACGTCATTTGAAAGGTCTATAAAGTATCTATCAAAACCAAAAATGAAATTCTATGGACAACGTCGAGATTGAAAAATGCAAGTTTTTTTCGAAATATCCTATTTTACAATATAAGTTAATTTTTTGGGGTTAACAACGGTTGCTGAGGGGGTCATGTTACGTCATTTGAAAGGTCCTTAGAGCGTCTATCAAACACAAAAGTCAAATTCTATGGACAACGTCGACATTGAAAAATGCATTTTTTTTTAAATTGTCCTAATTTCCAATATAAGGTCATTTTTTCGGGTTAACGACGGTTGCTGAGGGGTCATATCGTATGTCATTTGAAAGGTTTTTAAAGTGTCTATCAAAGCGAAAAATTAAGTTCTACAGACAACGTCGAGATTTAAAAATGCATTTTTTTCAAAATTCTCCTTTTTCCAATGTAAGGTCGATTTTTAGGGTGAAGGACGGTCGCTAGGGGGCCATGTCGTACGTCATTTGAATGGTCTTTAAAGTATCTATCAAAGCCAAAAATGAAATTCTATGGACAACGTCGAGATTGAAAAATGCAAATTTTTTTCGAAATATCCTATTTTACAATATAAGGTCATTTTTTGGGGTTAACAGCGGTTGCTGGGGGGTCATATCGTACGTCGTTTAAAAGGTCTTTAAAGCGTCTATCAAAATCAAATTCTATGGACAAGGTCGAGATTGAAATATGCATTTTTTTCATAATTCTCCTTTTTTTCCAATGTTAAGCCGATTTTTAAGGTGAAGGACGGTTGCTGAGGGGTCATATCGTACGTCATTTAAAAGGCCTTTAAAGTATCTATCAAAACCAAAAATGAAATTCTATGGACAACGTCGAGATTGAAAAATGCATGTTTTTTCCAATATTTCCTATTTTTCAATATAAGGTCATTTTTTGTGGTTAAGGACGATTGCTGGGGAGTCATGTCGTACGTCATTTGAAAGGTCTTTAAAGTATCTATCAAATGCAAGAATGAAGTTCTATGGACAACGTCGACAAGGTCATTTTTTGTGGTTAAGGACGATTGCTGGGGGGTCATGTCGTACGTCATTTGAAAAGTCTCTAAAGTATCTATCAAATGCAAGAAAGAAATTCTATGGACAACGTCGAGATTGAAAAATGCACTTTTTAAAAATTGTTCCGATTTACAATATAAGGTCATTTTTTCGGGTTAACGACGATCGCTGGGGGGTCATATCGTACGTCGTTTGAAAGGTCCTGAAAGCGTCTATCAAACTCAAGAATCAAATTCTATGGAGAACGTCGAGATTGAAAAATGCATTTTTTTCAAAATTCTCCTATTTTTTAATATAAGGTCGTTTTTTGTGGTGAAACACGGTTTCTGGGGGGTCGCGTCATACGTCATTTAAGAGGTCCTTAAAATGTCTATCAAAGCCGAAAATTAAATTCTATGGACAACGTCGAGAAAAAAAAATATATTTTTTTTCAAAATTTTTCTTTTTTCCAATGTAAGGTCGATTTCTAGGGTGAAGGACGGTTGCTGTTGGGTCATATCATACATCATTTAAAAGGTCTTTAAAATGTCTATCAAATCAAAAATTACATTCTATGGACAACGTCGAGATTAAAAAATGCATTTTTTTTCAAAATTGTCCTATTTTCCAATATAAGGTAATTTTTTGGGGTTAAGGACGGTTGCTCATCATTTTGTACCTCATTTGAAAGGTCTTTAAAGTATCTAAAAAGGCCAAAAATGAAATTGATTAGCAAAACATGACCAAAAATATCCATTTTGAATCCGCCATATTGAATTTTTTAAAACTAATCAAAAATTCGTATTCCTTATCCCGAAAAACCTCCTTTTACTCCACTCCCCTCGTGGAAAGGAAAGGGCTACCTTATAATACCATAATTATGGTTGTATTGTCATCGGAACTATAAATGCGTGCCAAATTTAAAGGCAATCGGATGTGTATAAGTCAGTTAAAATTGGTTAGCAAAACATGACCAAAAATCGTCCATCTTGAATCCGCCATATTGAATTTTTAAAATCTGATTAGAAATTTGTCATCGCCATCCCCAAATGCCCCCACATACCAAATTTCAACAAAATCGGGCGTACTTCAAGTGTACCCCCCTCCATCCCCTTCGAGTGGGGGGAGCTATCAAGTTCATCACACTATAATATTGTGTTGTCATCGTAACTATATAAGCATGACAAATTTGAAGCTGATCGGATATATGTAAGTTGGTCAAAAGTTTGTGTCCCATAAGTCTAAAATCCAGTTAAAGTTGTTACTCGCCTGTTGCTCGTACGCAAACCCACATTAACCTTACTCATCATTTATGAGGAGGGAGGTATTTGGAGACTATCCTGCAAATTTTGTCAAAATCGGACAATTGGTTGCAGTTTAAAATATTTATTCTTGATTTATTTGGTCCACTGTAATATTTACAAATCTGAATCTGAATCCAAATCCAACTTCAACGACGTGATGCCACCTATCAAATATAGTTCCATTATGAGTAGTTTATCGGTTGCTTTAAGAGAATTAAAACCACTTGAGAGCACTTTTAATGAAACTCTGCCAACTATTAGTTTTTCCAAAAATCGTGGGAAAAATACAGGCTATTAAAAAATACAGCAGAGTCGATACTAACCTTAAGTAGCCCTTAACAATTTTACAAAATGTAATATTTAGGTGTACCTACAGATTTTGAAAACTCAATATGGCGGATTCAAGATGGACGAGTTTTGGTCATCTTTTGATAACCAATTTTAACAAACTTATACTCATCCGATTGCCTTCAAATTTGGCATGCATTTATAGCTCAGGAGACAATACAATAATATATTATTATTAGGCACCCCTCCCCCCTCCTAATGGAGTGGAGGGGGGAAAACACCTAAATTTGTCCGATTTCAACCAAAATTGGTATACGATTTTTATTTTTTAATTTGTAATATGACCACTAGATGACTCACGGTTAAATTCGCGATGACCGTACTATTGATTTTTTGGTAGTTTGTAATATGACCACTAGATGGTGCGAGCCTAAATTTCCGCTTTTTTTTAAATTTGCAAGCAATTTATGTTTAAGTTTTAAAAATATGCTTTTTTGCTAGACACAAAACAAAATTGTTATTAAGTTAAAATAAAAACGCATATTTTTAAAAAATAAATACAAATTACTCATAATAATGCACTTGTAGTACAAAACCTCTGGTTTTTTTATTATAAAAGATTATGGCATATATTTCAAAACAAGTTTAAAAACCTTGGCGAACCTCAGTTCTCAAAATGAAACTCATAAGCGACATTCTGTATTCTGTCACTTTTGTCATAATGGTCAAGATTCTTCAAAAACCGTCAGAAAATCTCACCCTTACAACCTATTTACACTACCTGTTTTTTTTGTCAGGACTTATTTGCTAATATTCCTTAAAATTTGTTTCTTAATAATGTTCCAGTAAATAAGAAATATGTGAATTTTAATTTTTTAGACAGCTTTTGTGAAAAACTCTTTTTTTATTTAAAAATGTATTTTATTAAGCTTATTTCTGTGTCTAAACAAACCTTTAAAACTTTTAACAAACAAAACCATAGATTGCCATGGAATATGTCGATATCACTGTTCAGAAAAGTCACATAAATTCTGTCTTTCCTTTTACATGGTGAGAATTTTCGACACTTTTTGACGTTTATTGGTACGCATAGTAGCAATTTAGCTCCGCCGTAAAACTACTCCTGCAAAATATCTTTAAAATATTAAATTTACAAAATGTTATTAAAGAATGATGAAGTTCCTTTTACAACATTAGGATAATTATTAAATACGCTGTATTTTTATTTCAAATGAGGCAATAAGTCGCCACTTACCAGAATTCTAACGGGTGAGATTTTCTGCCGTTTCTGAAGAATCGCGACCAATGTGCCTTGACGCACAACCGTAGAAGGGGTAAGAGGCGGAGCTGCAGATTTCTAGAATATTGCCAACCTAAATATTATTATGTTGGCAGTTCCTTTGCACGGGGAAACATAACCGCACTTTTCGCGAAAAATAATTATTGGCGGGAAGGGTGAAGTGACGGATCTATAGTTCCATAATCTATAGGTACAGGATAATTTTTTTAAAACGCACGTCCCCACAAATTTTTCGAAAAGTCACTGTGGAACCTCTGATAATATACGGTTACACAGGATGCTTCACAACTTTATGTATAAAAATGAAAGACATGATTCCTAATGCTAAGTTCCCACGGCCTGTGTTATTGCAGGTCAGGTCGCGCCAGTTCGCGCTACCAAGCCGTGGGAAGGATGCCGCCCGAGGTAGCCTGGCAAGATCCGTGATGGCGCGACGGATCCGCCGCGAGTCGGTAACTTTAAAGGCTCGACTCGACGCGACGTGAGCGCGCCCGAAGGGCCCCGAAATGCCACGGGTACGTCAGGTGGTTTGGTTGTTGCAACTTGTTTGGTTCGAAAAGTACTCTCCAAGCCACGTAAATATGGAGTGGACAAACGGAGTTATTTTTGAGTTTCTCAGTTTTTATGAGAATGAACAAGCTCTATGGAAAACAAAACGTGCCAGCCATAAAAATCGTAAGGACCAACAAGATGCGCGGATGCGTATTCAAGATAAATAATTTTTTTTATATAAATTAAAAATTTAAAAAATTAAATTTCTTTTCGCGGCATTTTGGACATAGCCACCGACGAAATACTCAGTTTTGAAGAAAGTACACCTCGGACACACACGCGCCCTTGGAAGAATGCCGCCTTCAAGATGGTTGGGACAACCCGGATTTGCTCACACCCTTTATTTATATATTTTTAAGATTTTGACTTTGATAAAATTTGGATTGATGAATCCAGTGTTTTTCTTAAATTGCCAAAGTCAAATTCTAACAGCATAAGGCCACTAAATATTAAAATTTCAACTGAAAGGGTGACCTTAACAGAGTGATTTCCTAGAAACCACTCGCCTAAACATCAAAAATGTTAAGAGTGACGACATTTTGTGGCTTACCCGGAAGGGTCACACAAAAGGTTCTATTACCAAAAATGCTTCTTTGAGGGAGGAAAATAACATATTGAAAAATAAAACAAATCGGTAGTTCGCCAGGATCCTATGTATCCAGTGCGATGTTCTTTGTTCAAAAATATTTCCAAAAAATAACCACAAATGTGCTAAAACATTTTCTTCGCCTTTGATTGTACATTGACGTTTATCGACAAGCAAGTGCGTTGCCCGCCCGGTCTTATCTCCATAAGGTACAGGTTCTCCCGCTAGATTTTGAACTCCCAGTTAGCGTCGTTATTATTAATGTTAGAAAAAAGGTTAAATGCAAAACTTGTATTACTATTTGCATGCTTTAGGAGTTACCTGTCTAAAGTAGCTAAATATCATTGCAAATGTCAAATTTTCACACCAAGTTTGTTATTTTAAATAAAACACCCTGTATATTTTTAAATGTTTAAATCGTTCTTTCCTTCGTTATTTCAAAAATACCAAACACTTTACCTCTATCTATATTAGTTTGGAAGAAAAATGCAAAAATCCTCACCATAAGCATAATCCCACATAACAATTAAACATTCCTGTAATTTAATAGTCATATACTTAGAGAATATTTTTTTTAAAGAATTATAGTAATATACCTGGGACTGAAATTGTGAATCAAAACATGTCCAGATGGCCACGAGATGGATATCCTAGGATATATATTCACATAAATGAAATCTTATATGTATAATAATATTACTTGCTAATAGAGAACATATTGATTCCAGTGGAATCTACCTACAATAGATGACATTAAAATAAATTACAATTATAAATCATGTAAATCGTGTTCTTTTCACAAGATACTAATCTTTTCGGTCAAAATCCTGATAAAAATATAATTTTTTAGAATATTGATAAAATAACTTCATAATGACATTATCATGGGAATATTATTTTCTTATTACCAAAGAAATATAACTATTACAAATTCTTAAAGAATATTCAACAAAAAATAGGTCTGGAACATTCCTGTCATATTCGCAACAGAATATTCCAAAAAACACTTTCAGGGAATATTCCTATAACATGAATATTCCTTCAATGTTATGTGGGATGTGTTAGAGAGAGATTAAAGCTTAGGTTATTCTCTCTCTAGCCTTGTGGTAGCTAATATAAATAGGGGTAACATGAAATTAACTCTGTGTTTCGGACTTGTTTTTTTAAATGAAACACCCTGTATATTGTCAAATGTTTGAATCGTTCTTTCCTTCCTAATTTCAAAAATACCAAACACTTTACCTCTATCTATATTAGATTTCTCACCATAAGCATAATCCCACATAACAATTAAACATTCCTGTAATGTTTGATGTGATGTGATAGGAATGTTACATTGGGAATATTACTAACACATGCCGGCAATAAGTTACGTTCTAGACAAGTGATATAAATGTGATAGAAAAGTTACGTGACACATGCCTATAATACGACCAGAACGTTTTTTTTTTAAAGAATTATAGTAATATACCTGGGACTGAAATTGTGAATCAAAACATATCCAGATGGCCACGAGATGAATATCCTAAGATATGCAGTGGATATATATCCACATCAATATCCACCAAACATACTTTAGTCTTCCACTAAAGTAAATAACTTTTTGCTCTCTTATATGTATAATAATATTAACTGGTGCATAGAGAACATATTGATTCCAGTGCAATCTACCTACAATAGATGACATTAAACTAAATTATAATTATATCGCGTTCTTTTTGCAAGATACTAATATTTTCAGCAAACATGCCAAAATCTTGACAAAAATATTCTTTTTGGTAATATTCATAAAAATAACTTAATATTCACATTATCATGGGAATATTATATCTTATTACCAAAGAAATATAACTATCACAAACTCTCAAAGAATATTCAAAAAAAAAAATTGGTCTAAAACATTCTCGTCATATTCTCAATAGAATATTTCAAAAATCACTTTGAGCGAATATTCCTATAACATGAATATTCCTCCAATGTTATGTAGGATGTGTTAGAGAGAGATTAAAGCTTAGATTATTCTCTCTCTAGCACATTGGCCTTATGGTAAGGATTTTGTCACTTTTCTCGCAAACTAATATAGATAGGGGTAACATATTTGGTATATTTGGGATCAGAAAAGATTCAAATTTTTTTTTAATATAAAATAGAGGGTGTTTCATTTAAAATAACAAACTTTGTGTCAAAATTTGACATTTAGCTATTTTAGACATGTAACTCCCAAAGTAAACAGTTATACAAGTTTTGCATTTAACCTTTTTTTTCTAACATTAATAATAACGGCGCTAACTAGGAGGTCAAAATATAGTGGGACACCCTGTACCACAGAATGTAAAAAATTATGCAATATTAGCTGATTCAGTTTTGAATATCACGTCGCATTGTGGTGAGGAGTATATTTTTTTTTACTGATTTTGTTTTGTGTTTTGTTGTCTAAAATGACATACAACTATTCAGTTCTTGGAAAATTAATCATTGCATTATAACGACCCACAACAATCCGCCGCAAAATACCGAATTTATTCCTGTGTCCCCTTATATTAAAAAAGTTATGTCATTATTTGACCTTTTTATTCAGTTATGAGAATATTCAAGCTCGAGGGGTATTTGTCACTTTATATGTATCATTTTTCCACGAATAATTTCCGTACTTTTAGTGGTACAGGGTGATTCATATTGGGCACTTTTATATGGGTACGGGTACTTCTAGCGGAGATAGAGAAAAACCAACCCCCCTTTGCGAGGCTCAGATTTCAAGACAAGATTTTTGGTGAAAATCGCATTTTGATATGTCCACCCATCTTTGAGCTACGGAGGCTTTTAAAAAAGTCTGCATTTTGGGATAGGGCCTGTAACTTTTTTATTTATGAAAATTTATTTTTGGTGTAGAGTATTTTTTTCTAGACCTTTTAAAGCAGAATCCAGATCTCAAACTGAGTTTTATGTGCCACTTTCAATTTTTCAGATATAACAAAAAGTTACCTTTTTTCTTATAGAATACCCTATTTTTTATTTTATTTTTGTGTTCAGAATTAAACTCTAATCAAAACGATGTGTCATATGTGATATTTTGGTGAAGTACTTTTTGAGATATTCAACAATTTCTTTTCACAACAAGGTGGCCATGGCCAAATCTGGATATGACAATAAAAACTGAGTCGGCTGTGTACCAAAGACATGAACTTATAAGGTAAAATATGTCATGGCCTAATACATTTTTCATTTTGAACAAGGTTTCTACCAATTTCATTTCAAAGTTTATGTTTATATTTTCTTATATTTTTAAATATTTATATTATTCGACTATTAGACTTTATATTCTAAATAGATGAAAAAATTATTGATTCTAATTTATGTCAAAATAATAACCAATGACCTAAAACTACTAAAAAATAGGGTGTTCCATAAAAAAAAGGTAACTTTGAGTTATATCTTGAAAAATAAAAGTGGCAGATAAAATCCAGTTTCAAATCTAGATTCTGCTTTAAAAGGTCTACAAAAAAGCAATTTACACCAAACGGAAAATTTCATAAATAAAAAAGTTACAGGCCCTATCTAAAAATTCAGACTTCTCATAAAGCCCCTGTAGCTCAAAAATGGGTGACATTTCAAAATGCCGTTTTCACCAAAATTTTGTCTTGAAATTTGAGCCTCGCAAAGGGGGGTTGGTTTTTCTGTATCATCGCTAGAAGTATCCATACCCATATAAAAGTGCCCAATTTAAATCACCCTATACAGGGTGGTCCAAATTCGAGGGTCCTCTATAGCTTTGGGCTTTTGCAGCATAGTTAGCCCAAAACTAATATTCATGTTACGGGCTCGATTTTCAAGAGTCGAAAACTAAAAACCGCATTGCGATATGTCAAAGCGTTTCTGAGCTACATGGTGATTCTCAAAAATGTGTGATTTTAAAGGCCTTCTACAACTTTTTTTATTTGTAAAGATAGAGATTTTCATTAAAAACATTTTTTGAAGATTTTTTAAAGAGAAATCTACCTGTTTCACTGATTTTCTCTTCAAGCGATATATCACACAAAGTTATATTTCTTTAAATGGGATACGCCCAATTTTTCTATAAAATCAGTTTTCTAATAAAATTTCCTGTCGAACAATGTGCCATACACCTATTTTTATTAAATAGTTTAAAAGATATTTGCATATTTTGATATTTACCATGGTAGGCGCTGTGCGCGCCCTAAATGTGTAAATAAAATTTTATTGTTTTTTTTTTCATACAAAATCTTTCTTTAATTCTAAAACCAATGCTCAAATTGACGGCCGTTTTTTTGTAAACATACCCTACATCTTCTCTTGACGCTATTTTCAGCATTAAGAAGATCTACCGCACGAAGCAGTACGAAGTGCCTCTTCCAATTCCCTTCTAGTAATTGGGCGATTTCTAAATACAAGGTCTTTGACTCTCCCCCACAAAAAGAAGTCGCAAGGGGTCAGGTTTGGAGACCTGGGGGGCTAATATATAGGACCTTTATTTCCGATCCAGTTTTCGGCAAACACAATATTTAGCAAACTAGTAATGTCTCGTGCATTGTGAGGAGGTGCACCGTCATGTTGAAAGTATGGCTCAAGTGGCAAATTGTCGATAAACGGAATCATCTGATCTTCTAAAATTTGTTGATATCTTTCGGCATGTAAATTTCCATAAAAAATATATGGCCCAATGATTTGTCCTCTGTAGATGCCTACCCATACCTTAAAACTGAATCGTCCCTGATTCGCTTGTTCCACCATAATATAGGGATTTTGCTGTTCCCAGTAATAGCAGTTATATCTGGTGAATATTCCATTACTAGAAATCGTTGCCTAATCCGTCCAAATAACTTTTCTGGCAAAGTCGGGGTCTTCTTGGCTTTTACTTAGGTACCACCTGCAAAATGCACGTCTTGGAGCAAAATTTCGTTGCCGTAATTGGTACACGCGTCGGGGTCGATAGGGCCTAAACTTATGTTTTTTAAGCACCCGAACGACATTGCTGCGTAGATTTCCAGTGTTTTTCTCCATAGCCCTGGTGGAAGTATTCGGGTTAATTTCTATTTCTCCTAGAACCGTTAGTTCTTCCAACTCTCTATCTCTGGCTAGGCTTCTATACGTCCTATGCCGCGGTTTTGTAAAGAATCCGTATTCTTGTAGATGACGTTTTAACTTCAAAAATATTTTTGAGCTAGGTTGCCTTCTTTCCGGATTTCTCTGGAAATATAGATTTAACGCCGTCGGTCGATTTTCGTTACTTTCAATATAACGTTTTATCATGTAGTACTTTTCAAAGTTTTCAAACATTTTTATATCTTGACGAAGACGCCACTTTTGACACTTGGGCTCCTTTATCATGGCAATTGTTTTTATTTGATCATAGCTACCTAGATAGATACCCTAAAACTGCATAGGTCAGAGTTAAACACAGCCTACTATAGTAATTATTAAAAATTGCAGATATCGGTTTTACTACTTAATAAAAATAGGTGTATGACATATTGTTTAACAGGAAATTTTATTACAAAACTACTTTTTTTTTGGGTATTCCATTTAAAAAAATGTAACTTTGTGCTATATCTCGTGAACTAAAGGCTTTAAGACAAAATCGGTGAAACAGGTAGATTTGTCCTTAAAAAAATCTTCAAAAAATGTTTTTAATTAAAATCTCTATATTTACAAATAAAAAAGTTGTAGAGGGTTTTTAGAAACGCACATTTTTGAGAATCATCCTGTAGCTCAGAAACGCTTTGAGATATCGCAATGCGGTTTTTAGTTTTCGATTTCTCTTGAAAATCGAGCCCGTAACATGTATATTAGTTTTGGGTTAACTATGCTGCAAAAGTCCAAAGCTATAGAGGCCCCTCGAATTTGGACCACAAATTGGGAACTTTTATATGGGTACGGGTACTTCTAACTAATCACCCTTTGCGAGGCTCAGATTTCAAAACAAGATTTTTGGTGAAACCGCATTTTGATATGTCCACCCATCTTTGAGCTACGGAGGCTTTTAAAAAAGTCTACATTTTGGCATAGGGCCTGTAACTTTTTAATTTATGAAAATTTCTTTTTTTTGTAGATCTTTTAAAGCAGAATCCAGATCTCAAACTGAGTTTTATCTGCAACTTTCAGTTTTTAAAATATAACGCAAAGTTACCTTTTTTCTTATAGAACACCCTATTTTTTATTTTATTTTTTTGTTCATAATTAAATTCCAATCAAAACGATGTATCATATGTGATATTTTGGTGAAGTAGTTTTTGAGATATTCAACATTTTCTTTTCACAACAAAGTGGCCATAACCGGATATGGATATGACAATAAAAACTGAGTCGGCTCAATACCGTTCTCAACTAAAAAGCCAGTTACCTCTTATCTCTTCAGTGCCCTTTAGCCAAAGATTGCCGCCATTTTTATAACCAAATTGACATGTAAAACATGGATTCTCTGTCAGTTGGGTGTCAATATGACCACTATAGTAGGCTAAAGGATACTAAATCGAAAAAGAGTTAACTGGCTTTTTAGTTAAGCAGGTGTTGGTCGGCTATGCACCAAAGACATGAACTTATAAGGTAAAATATGTCATGACCTACTACATTTTTCATTTTGAACAATTTCAGTTCAAAGTTTATATTTATATTTTCTTATATTTTGACTTTATATTCTAAATAGGTGATAAAATTATTGACTCTAATTTATCTCAAAATAATAACTAATTACCTACCTTATTTTTAATGTGAAAATCTAATGACCACCTTGTTGTGAATAGAAAATGTTGAATATCTCAAAAACCACTTTACCAAAATATCATATATCTTACATCATTTTGATCAGAATTTAATTGTTTATACAAAAATAAAATAAAAAATAGGGTGTTCCATAAGAAAAAAGGTAACTTTGAGTGATATCTTGAAAAATAAAAGTGGCAGATAAAATTCAGTTTTAGGTCTGGATTCTGCTTAAAAAGGTCTACAAAAAAACAATTTACACCAAACAAAAATTTTCATAAATAAAAAAGTTACAGGCCCTATTTAAAAATTCAGACTTCTCAAAATGCCCCTGTAGCTCAAAAATAGGTGGTAATTTCAAAATTTTGTCTTGAAATTTAAGCCTCGCAAAGGGGGGTTGGTTTTTCTCTATCTTCGCTAGAAGTACCCTTATAAAATACCCAATTTGAATCACCCTATACAGTCAGGTCTTGAAAAACTATCTCCTAATTGAATCATTTTTGAGACGGCCTACTACGGTATTTTTGTAACATTTGCACCCTGTATAATCATAGGTGAAATTAAATTGGTGGAATTATGTAAAACTTTAAATTATTTCATCATTTAGGTGGGTAATGCGTAAAAATACGCCTGAAAAGGCATAATAAAACTATAGTTTTTTATGTAACTGCACCCCTCTTTTCATTTGCCATTTTTACTTTTTATTGTAAACAAATCCTCTCAATAGCTTGCAGTTCATAAAACACATAGCCTCTATTTCGTATTATAGGCTGGCTAAAAGCGAGCACTAAAATAGGTAGAATTTGTTTTATTATGAAACTTTTTATTATTATTGCCTTTTTTATTGTTTTTATAGCTGGCCATTTTTTCAATGGAAATTCTGTTTTTAAAAGTATCAAATTAGCGGGCATTTATTTCAACTCAATCAATGTAACAACATCGTATTTAAAACCCGGCATTTTCTTTATTTTTTGTGACAAAATTCGTCAAAAACACGCACCCCTGAGAAAAATTAACAAAAAGATACAAAAAATCGAGCCGACACGAGTGGTAAGCTTGCTGTCCACCGAATTGTCGTCGCCTGCATCGACACGACAACGATATGTCGGTCGGTGTGAAACGTGCCCATTTAAACACATAGAAAAATGCTCCCACCGATATCATTGCCGGTGTGGTGTCGGTGTCGTGTCGTCCGGTGTGAAAACGCCCATAGGGTGCTTTGAAAGTGCATTCAATTTGAATAAATCATATAACTATCAGACACTACACAGTAAAAAATTAAAATTTTGATTCACTCAAGGGCCTTTGGGTGAAAATATATCTGACTGAAAATTGAGTGAATGTCAATGAAAATTGAGTGAAAGTCACTCAAAATTGAGTGAATCAAAAATTTCACTTTTTACTGTTGCATAATAGCCCAAGTGTTGCAGAATGTGTAACAGTAATAACTTTGAAAAACAAAGATACTAATTAAAAAATCAGTGGCGTATCAGGAATAGACTTTTGGGGGGTTAAGGATAAATAATAAGAAATATCGTAAATATTAATAAGGCTATGGAAATTTCAGTTATTTACTTACCCTTAACTTGTTTATGAAAATGTTAAAATGCGCCCAAGGCGAAAATTTTTGCCAAAATGACACCTAAAATGCCATTTTTGCTAAATCGCAAGCAAAATGTTTTGATAAAATTACATTAAAATATTTTGCAATTTAGAATTTTTTAATGATTTTTGTTAAAAATAAAAGCTCCCCCCCCCTTGTGTGCCACTGAAAAAATCAAGGTTGGCGTGGCCCTGACGTAGTCTACTTGCCTCCAGAAAAGTTTTGGTCAACTTGATTCGATGAGTTACGGAAAATGGGCAAGGCCATTATCTCATAGTTATAAGAACTAAACAGACTGACATTTTAAGTTAAGTTTCTTCCTTAAAGTCCCTAATTCACTTAACCCATTATTTTCAGTGCCTTAGCTTGGGGGGATCTTTTTTATGTGTTTGTTTACGATCGAACGTGACCCAAGTAAATCACGGTCATAAAACTATTTTTTAATGACATTGCACTGCTGATGTGGTCAATATTTTTTGCTCTTTTTGGGAAAAGTCTATACAAGTATACATGTATACAGGGTGACAATTTAAAAATACAAAGACCTATATATAATAGTTAGTTTTGGACTTCCCCTCTTGTACTAATATTATTACAAAAAAAATTCTAACCTACTCCGTGTGAGTAGTCCTTTCCCAATTGAATCGAACTACTATTTGGGCAACGACATTGACCAGTAGGGGCTACGGGGGGGGGGCTGTAAAAAATGAGCGCAGTCCAGGTCAACCCTATACCTAACAATTTGTGTTTGTCCTTCCCCCAAATATGAGACTTCCTAAAGTTTGTGTAAAAATCAGTTTTTTTTTCCTTAAAATATTTTTAAGTAGTTTAAGTAAATAGTTAAGTAAATTAAGTACTAATGACTATTTAGGATAGTTAATAATTTTATATTATCGCATTATATTTTGCACATGAAAAACTTTTATAATCGTGCCAGAAACTTTAATTGTGGCATCGTGGTATCTGATCGTACGCGCTCGGTAAAAGTCGGAATGTGTAGCCTAGTAACGACGGACTAAAATGTTTTTCATCCGGGATCCGAGCAAAATTTAATGAGCGAGGAGGTGTAGCTGGGGTAAATTTAGGACGGCATGTTACGTGGTAAAAATGATATATTTTCGACTCGAAATTTGGAGACGTTTTGTCAACGAGAATTTTCAATCTGACGTTTAGTTTTTGGTTTCTTCCTAAATGCCTGGCCATACTGATCACAGTATGGTCAGAGCCGCGTTCAGAAAATTTTCAATTTTGTGCGGTTTAAATTTTATCATAGTTGTTGATTATCATGAAGGGCTTTTTCCATTTTGTTATTGTTATCCTAAGACAGTTGATCACAGTGTACTAGACAGGGACAGAGCCGCAACTGTTGATCCAATACATCAACATCCAAACTTAGATTCATCAAACTTATTAATTTTCACATATATTAACCCCCTCCAACCCGTCAACCACCCCAATTTTCTTTTATCAAAATTGGTATATTTAAATTTGTAAACGACATATTCGTAGCAACTTTGGTCATAATTTTTGAAATATATTAGCTCCTTTTTAGCCCCTTAATTATGTCCACCAACGTATGTTTTTTCCTCTAAAACTCGAAAATATTTAGTTGAAGTTAAATCTGCAATGCCAAAAATTATGAATTTAAAAATATATCAACACCCTCTCACCCCTTCCACCATACCTCGCCAAATTATTTTGTCTTCCAAAATTAGGAAACGATATAAATCTGAAACGGCATAATCGTAGGAGCTTTAATTTAAAAGTTATGAATTTTTGATTTTCGGCTCGTCATATCGCTACTTACGCAAACTTCTCATCCTTTCCAACTCTTTCATTGCACCTGATCACCAAATTGGATTTTGGATGCGCAATTTTTTTTTTTGAGGTTGAGTCAAAAATTGATTGATTTGGCCTTCAACACCGCAATTGAAACTTTGAGACAAATCGGATTATAAATAGAAAAGACCCTGATTTTGATTTTTTCAAAGTTTGAGTCAAAAATTGTATTGAATTACAAGCTTTTATTTAACTTGCATTGTACGTATGTATATATCAATGTTTGTTCAGGTGGAATCTTGCAACTTAATTTTGACCAACTTCCCGATATCCGATCGGCTTCAAATTTGGTATACTTATATAGTTGCGATGACAATACAAGAACAGAGGGTGGAGGGGGGTACAGTTGAAATACGCCCGATTTCGTCGAAATTTGGTGTTTTGGGCGCTTGGGGATGGATATAACGTATTTCAAATCAGATGTTGAAAATTCAATATGGCGGAATCAAGATGGACGTTTTTTGGTCATCTTTTGCTAACCAATTTTAATTAACTTATACACATCCTATTGCCTTCAAATTGTACTATTAATACAATAATATGTCATTATTAGGCACCCCTCCCCCCTACAAGGGGAGTGGAGGGGGGGAAAACACCTAAGTTTATGAGATTTCAACCAAAATTGGTATACGGGGGCTTTCGTGGATAAGGAATACGAATTTTTAATCCGATTTTGAAAATTCAATATGGCGGATTTAAGATGGACGATTTTCGGTCATGTTTTGCTAAGCAATTTTAATTGACTTATCCACATCCGATTCTGTTCAAATTTGGTATGCGTTTATAGTTCCGGTAAAAATACAATAATATGGTATTCTCAGGTACCCACCTCCCTGTAACGAGGGAAGTGGATGGGGAAAAATATTTAGTTTGTTCGATTTCAATCAAAATTGGCATGCAGGGGTTTTTAAGGAGGGGGATTATGAATTTTTCATCAGATTTGAAAATTTCAATGTGGCGGATTCAAAATGGACCATTAAGATTACAAATCTAAAAATTAATAGTGTGTGTTCAAATCTGGTATGCGTTTATAGTTCCGGCGACAATACAATAATATGATATTGTTAGGTACACACTTCCCTCGAACGAGGGAAGTGGAGGAGGAAAAAGATTTAGTTTGTTCGATTTTAATCAAAATTGGCATACAGCGGCTTTTCGGAAAAGGGCTATGAATTTTTGATCAGATTTGATCATTTCAATATAGCAGATTAAAAATGGACAAATTAGGGTACAAATCTAAAAATTAACAAATAAATATTTATTAAAAAAAAACTTTTAAAGAACTAGCTTTTGTTAAATGTACTCAAATGTAAAAAATAAAAAATAATTTTTTATCTCTTATACCATAATAAAAGCGATGGGCGCAAATTAAATTTTAATTTTACGGTGACAAAGAGAGAACTACAAAAGAAGAACTAAATTCTTCTTCTATTCGAATGATTAACATAATTCTTTTATCTAAGGAAGCTGAGAACGGGTGATAGTGCCGTGCTTGCCAAGCCTTTAAATATATGTGTATGTAAATATCCTTAGGTTATAGAATAATACAACTGTTTCTTAGGTAAATCGTCGATGTGACCGATATACGATACCTAAATTTAAAATTTTAAATTTGCGCCCATCGCTTTTATTATGGTATAAGAGAGATCAAAATTTATTTTCTACTTTTGAGTGCATTTAATAAAAGCAGGTTCTTTAAAAGTTTTTTTTTATAAATATTTTTAACTTTTTAAGTTTGAGTCAAAAATTGTATTTAGGGACTTTAAACACAACATACTTTCAAGTTTGAGAAAAATCGGTTTATAAATAAGAAAGTGCCTCATTTTGTATTGAGTGACCTTAAGCACCGCAAACCTTCAAGTTTAAGACAAATCGATTTAAAAATAAAAAAGTGCCTCATTTTCGATCTGCCATTTTGTTTTTCTTTTAGATTTAGTAGTAGTAGTAGAAGTATAGGGGCGGCCCGTGAGCCTGGCAATTAGGCCTCTTCATTGGCCCTTTCTGCCATACTCCGTTCCTTACCCCTATGCTCCTACTTCCGCTGCAATTCTCTCTCCGGGCCTCCCTGTCTTCTTTACGAAGTTTAGTATGTCGACCTATTTTCCTCTATCGTGGGAAATCCCCACACTCTGCTATCAAGTGCTATGCTGCGTTCGCCCATTTGTTAACCTCACTCCTCCTTGTTATTCCCAGAAGAGGTTCCGGTCCAATGTATTGGGTTTCGGCCCCTAGTCTGCCAAGTTTGTCTGCTTTCTCGTTCACTGTGTGGTTGGTTCCTCAAGATGAATGCTGTTTCTTAGAATTTCTGCTTAAATATATTTTCTTCCTTGCCTCATTCATTTCAATGTTGAGCTATTTTTAATCCAGTTGTGTCTACTTGTCGACTTTTAGGTTTGTATTCTGTAAGTGAACTTCCATGAGTCGGCTGGTTTCTCCGATGTAGATATCCCCACACTCGCATGGTACCTGGCTAGTCGATGCAATTAGTTCATGGTGTTGTGGCGTTGTGTGTGGGTTTAGTTTTTGTTAATTGACTTTCTATTGTTGTGGTAGTTCTGAGATTTCTTTGATGCATGGAATTGCAATAAGTGTCTTTCTGTAAGTATTTACGTTTGTTGTTCTTTGTGTTGGTGTGCCCTGAAGAGTTTTATTTAAAATCTTCTTCTGTATTCCGCATGTAGGTGGCTCGATCTATGAGAGATAGTTAAGATATTGTCGAGTATGAGTTGGTTTGCGATATACGGAAATGATTATGGTTGAATTATTTTTGGTGACTACAATGTCGAAAAAAGGGAGCTCTGACAACTTTCTTCTTTTTTCAGAGTGAATTTGATGAACTTTCTTATGCCGTTGTTGTGCTTTATCCAAATGATGGATATGTCGTCAATGTATCTTAGCCATAGTTTGGGTCTCTGCCATGATGTTCGCAGTGCTTTTTCTTCAATGGATTCCATAAAGATGTTAGCCACTATCGGCGAAAGTGGAGATCGATCCCATATCTGTCAATTTGCTGAAAGCAAGAATTCTGCTTCACCATTTCAAGGAATCCATAATGGTATTGATTGGTATATTGGTTCTGTCAGGGAGGTGCTTGTCCTTCATTAGCTTCTGTTCAATGATTGGTAGTAATTCTTTCAGAGGTACGTTTGTGTACAAACTTTTGACGTCAAAATTAAGAAACTGGTCGTCAGGTTGATGCCTCTAAGAAGGACCATGAAGTGGAGAAACGAAAATTCAAACTTGGATGAGTATCCCACAAGGAACACAAAAAAGAACAAAGCGAAAAGAGAAATAATCAAATGATGTTTCGCCCTAAGCAACCAGCGTGGGCTCATCAGTGGTTCCACTGGTCACCATTCCCAAACATTATCCAACACCATCATACACTTTGATTTCCAACTTTGAATCACTCACAAATAGGCATCGTTCCGCACTCGCACTTATCTAAGTTACCTGATACGAAACCTTTTCTGGGAATGACAAGGAAAGAGGTACAGAGTGAGCTCAACAAATGGGCGAACAATGAATTGAAGACGTCCTAGAGGCAAGAGTCAAAGTGCAGACTCTTAGGCAAGACCCAAAAGGACCCTGGACTGCTGACAGGGATGCTGACTGGGCATAATCGACTGAACAAACATCTGACGCAAATAAGAGTAGCAGGAGATCCCATGTGTCCCACTTGCGGGCTCGAAGAGGAATCGGCGCAGCACTTAATAGCAGAGTGCGACGCATATTCCAGATTAAGGCAGCTGAAGTGGGAATTTCCCACGATAGTGGAAGAAGAGCTGCACTCGCTCAAATGGGCCGACATACTAAACTTCGTAGGAAGACTCGGTCAGAGAGGTGCAGCGGAAGTAGGGGATAGGGGTAAGGAACGGAGTATGGCAGAAAGGGCCCATGAAGAGACCTAATTGCGAGGCCCACGGGTCGCCCCTATACTACTACTACTACCTGATACGGGTTCGTCGTTGCGTGTTAATCTTTCCCATAGCGTTTTTTTTAACTTCTTTTTGTATGGTGATTTTTCTTGAAGAAGCTGAATTATAATTTCTTATAAATTTTTGGCAACCTTTAAAACGTATTAGTTATTTAAAAAAAATGATTTATTCCCCTCTTTTCAATTACATTCCTTGCGTAAAATTTAGTGTGGTGGTTAGAAGTGGTAAAGATGACCCAAAAAGTGGTTTTTTGTTTTTTTTTTGTAATAAACTAGGTCTTATTACTTCATAGGCTAGCCTTAATAATGCCCCAGACCTTACACATTTAAAAAGCGCACAAAATTGCAGTATCTTATGTGTCCCCATCGCTTGTCTAATTTTAACCCAAAAATCAGGGAAAATAAGGCGCCAGTTTTTTTTCTGTACTCCTAACGATTGGATTAGATTTAACGTCGAGTCATCAGAGATTTTTTGAAGGTTTACAATTATTATTAACGGATACTAAATTTAATTTTTTGAAACGCAATTTTTGTAACGTTTTTTGACACACGTTAAGAATCTGCACTTTATTTAAATGAAGGAGAGATTAATATGAATTTGGTTTAAATTAATATGTGACGAAGAAAAGGAAGGAAAGAAATTCGACTGGTAATTTGGTAGGAAAATTTTAATAGGGTGAGACAGATTTGGAGAAAGAGCGATGCTGTTAAACCACACAAAACATAAAAAATAGAATACATTAAATCATTCCATTTTAAGTAAAAAATATACTTATTTGAAGCAGTTTAGTTTTTTAGGCAAATTTTTTTAAATATTTTAAAATTTGCAAACACTGGCGTGTTGCATTTTATACCCCATTCATAAAAAAATCAAATTTATTAAAAACGAATTTTTGACAGTTGTATAGAATCTTATGTTGAGCAAAGATATTCCATAACGTTATTTTAACCACCTACAATTTTCTCACAAAAAAAAATCTAGTTTGAAATTCTGCAAAAATGGTCAATTTTATTGGCCTTTTTTGCACCATACCAGGAATTTGGCAATACAAAAATAAAAAACACCAAATGCAAAAGATAGCTGTATTCTTTGTCTACCAGCTAGCATTAAAAAAATATTTATAAAAATGTTCACTTTGTCAAAGTGACAGGATTTGTCCATAGGGTTTAATGGCTAAGCCATAAAAACTAAGAAAAAATTAATTTTAAAAAACGTTTGAGATTTTTAACCGATTTGAATTAAGCAAACTGAATTTTATATATAATCGAAAATAATTTTGGCTTTTATGGTGGCATCTTGAAATCCAAGATGGTGGACAAAATTAAAATCAACTTTTTTTTTATGCTCGATAGTTCTTTTCTACGTTGATTTTAATTTCGTTCACCATCTTGTATTTTAATATGGCCACCAAAAAAGCAAAAATTCTTTTTGATTACGTATATATATTGCAGTTTGTATAACTCAAATCGTTAAAAAATTCTTAAATGTTTTTCAAAATTATTTTTTTCTTAGTTTTTATGGCTTAGCTAGTGGACCTTATGGACAAATCCTGTCACTTTGACAAAGTGAACATTATTATATATATTTTAATGCTAGCTGGCAGACAAAGAACACATCTATCTTTTGCATTTGGTTTTTTATTTGCCAAATTCCCAGTAAAACCTTGGTTCAAAAAAGGTCAATAAAATTGACCATTTTTGCAGAATTTCAAACTAGATTTTTTTTGTGAGAAAAGAGTAAATGCTACAAAAAACTTTATGATATATTTTTTGCTCAGCCTAAGATTCTATACAACCCTAAAAGATTTATTTGGTGTATACAATTCTAAAACTTATATTTTTACAAATTTTGAAATATAAAAAAAAATCCATAAAAAAGTAAACGTGCTACAAAAAGTTTATTTAACATTTTTTAATTAAAATTGAATTTTGAGAACTGTTGGGTATTATTTTACAGGTTTATAGTGTGTTACTCTCCAGGGTGTATGTGGAAAATTTTGACTTTTACCTTAAATAATAGTGCTGGATAGCACAAACACATAAATACAAAATTGAAGAAATATATATTTTTTTTCTTGGAATCGATCAAAAAGTGAAGTGTGTCACATTATATCCCAAGCTCTGTAGTAAATTAATTTACAAAAAATTTTACGAGGGTAAATTTTAACAAAAAAAATAGAATTTCAAGCATTCCCTCAAAAAAGGTAATGCTAACCGTAGACTCGAGTTTTGCACTAGTGGTGCTCGTCAGTAAGGTGCTACTTCATGAAAACAGGAGATGAAATGATAAAATACAACCAACTGTTAGCTTGTAGAATCGGTAGAAGGACATTCACTCCTAAGGAAAATTCGAGCGTCTTCACGTAGAATTTCGAGTATTCCGTCAAGAAAGGTAATATAAATCGTAGACTCGTGTTCGAACTAGTGATGCTCGTCAGTACGGTTCTACCTAATAAAAATAGGAAATAAAATGATGAGGAAAAACGTGAGAAACACAACCAACTCTTAGTCCGCACTCAGCAGAAGCACCTTAGCTCTGAAAAAAACCCAAACGTCTTTACTTAAACAGATAATTATCATCACACTATATCCCAAGCTCTGAAGTAAATAAATTTAAAAAGAATTTTACAAGGGTAAATTTTAACAAAAACAATAAAATTTCAAGCAGTCCCTCGAGTTTCGCACTAGTGAGACAGAATCAGCAGAACCACCTTCTCTCCAAAGGAAAACCCGAGCTTCTTCACGTAGAATTTCGAGCCTCCAGTCAAAAAAGGTAATATAAATCGTAAATTGAGTTCGTACTAGTGATGCTCCTCAGTACGGTGCTAACTAATGATAATAGGAGATGATATGATGATGAAAAATATGGAAAAGGATACATAAAGCGCGGATAAATATAAAAACAACCAACTGTTCAACTGTTAGTCTGTAAAATCGGCAGAAGCACCTTTACTCCGATGGAAAACCCAAGCGTCTTTACTTAGACAGATAATTATCTTCACATTATATCCCAAGCTTTGTAGTAAATAAATTCAAAAAGGATTTTACGAGGGTAAATTTTAACAAAACCAATAGAATTTCAAGCATTCCTTCAAAAAAGGTAATGCTAACCGTTAGACTCGAGTTTTGCACTAGTGGTGCTCGTCAGTAACTGAGTGTAAATGAAAGGTCTCATTTTTAATTTATTAAATTCTTTAATTTACAGTATTTCACATAAAACTTGGCTATAGATAAAGCAAACTGTAGATTTTTTTTAAAAAGTGGTACTTATGTGGAAATTATTTTTTTTCTATCAGTGGCCTTAGTTCTACAGAAAAAATTCTAAATGTAACACTAAAAAAAACAAAAAAAAACTTAACAGTAAAGTTATTTATTTGTTGTCAAATAAACATCAGAATTGGCTGAACTTTGAATGGAAGGAACTTTTTGTAAAAACTAAAACACAGCTCGGAGCTCTCAATGTGTGGCATACGTGTTTTCCAACAGTTTTTTGGTAGGAACCATGTGGTGTATTTTAAATGGTCTTCTTTCAGTGACCGGTACCGTTTCGCAGGTTTCTTTTTTTTGTCCTGCTCGCAAATTTCATTCTTATTGATATTTGCATCCTTGAACGTTTTGCTTTTCGCTGTATTCCAATAGGCGGCGCGCTGCATATAGCCATCCAACATCCCGCGTTGTTTGACAAAAAAAGTTGTTTAAATTCTCTGGGTGTGGTTGTTTATGTTATGCTTCATATGCCAGGTACAGTACTATGTTACCCTGATGATTCCTGACAAGGATTAAACAGGCCTGTAGGTTTCTGGACTAAAGAGCAAAATATGCGTGTCTGATATGCCACGAACCTTTCTTTTTATCATGTGATAGAAGGTTTGAAGTTACCATAGTTTGTGCAGCTGCATCATGCATAATTGACAAACATAATGAACTTTCTATCCATCATTTTCTATTCATATATGTGAGAAAGAGACAGATATATAAGATTAAGTAGCTGCATGCTTTAGAGGATTAAACTAGGTTAACCTATAACTAAGGATACCTGTTAACTGTAAAAATTGGATATTTAATTAGTTTTTGAGTTACGAGGAAACCCCAATTCTTCTATTCCCACATAATCCATGAATGTCCCGTATATATCCAGTGGAAATCCATCAGAAGTGATTATTTATCACACTTGGATGTCTGTTGCAGCTCCATCAATGTATATCCATTTTATATGGGTAACATATAGAATGGATATACATTGATGGAGCATATATACATCACTGGATGTCTATTGAATGTATGTTTCATGTATGATCATAAATGGGATAAAAGTTAAATATCCATTAGAGGCGTTCATGTATGTCCATTAAAAGAATATTATTTGCACATCCAATGGATGTTGGATGAATGTTTATATGCCGATGGATATCCATTGGATATACATATCCATGGCTTGTTATGTTAAGTATCGTTCATACAAGGCACAGTCTTAGTCTTTGGTTTAGTTTTTGTAATAGTCCTAATCATAAAAAAGTTAAAACCACTGTTTTTTATAAAAGTGTTGATGCAATGCTTTTGATTATGCTTTGTCATAGGTTTAGTCACAGTCCTAAGGAAAAGTTGGCAACTTTCAACTTTTTTAACTAAAATTACGACTATTACTATAACAAATATAAGTGCGCATGCGCGAGTCCAAATTTTAAGTATGGCGCCCAACTATTTTGACAGGAATGAAATCAATAATTTCAAAAATTTTATACAGACAAATTAAAAGCAAAAAACAGGTTGCTAAGGGTTTTGTAGGTTCCAAAATAAACAATTGATTCTATTAAACCTTATTTTCTTTATAAAAAAAAACTACCAAAAATAAAAGTAAATAAAACAAAACATCAAAAAAGTGAGATTAAATGCACTAAGCAAGTGCATTGATTGTTATGACTATAACAAAGACAAGTATGAACTGTGAGCAATTTTTAAGTCAAAAACTATAACTAACACTATAACAAAACCAAATACTAATCAAGTGACTAAGCTTATGCCTTGTCTGAACGATCCTTTACTCAATCAATATATATAAAAAAAAAATCAAGCATTTTGTTCTTTTATATATCACGTTCTTAGTCAGAACAGAGAACATGCTCTATGAAAGAAAAAGAAGAGGTACAATCTTTTCAATATGTATTGAGTATGATGTGAAAACATACTATATATTGCACTAGGTATATTAATTTATTACTTACTTTTGTGTCGATGGACTTCAGCCCTCAACCATAAATGGCCATTATTTCTCTTGTCAGGTTTTTGGAAACTGTAATTTTTCAAGGATCAAATCGTCTTTTATTGGAATCTCGGGACGCCTTGTTGCGCCGGATCCGCCTCGGCCTCCTCTAAATAATATCGTCTTTTATTGGAATCTCTGGGCGCCTTGTTGCGCCGGATCAGCCTCGGCCTCCTCTAAATAATATATAACTCTGATCACGAGCCATATTTCTTCTGGCTCCATCATTTTACCGACAATATTTATATAAAAAAGGCAAACGAAATAAAAACCGAATTACTACACTATGAAACAAAGGTTAGGTTACAAATTAACCAACCAAACATTGCATTCTGCGCAAGTTTCGTGCGATTACAGCGCCATTCTCCTGCCTCATACCAGTAGAACGTTCACCTGCGAATTTTGGACGGACGGGAATACTCCTCGCGCGTTCAAGAATACATACTAGAAATTTTTTCGTGAGAACGATCCCATATGTGACCATCCCTCGATTCAAGAATCTACACCATGGTCCGTTCGTCAAAAACGGCCGCATAATAGGCAGGTTCAATTAGATTCAATCACGAAAAATATCGTCCGACCACTTACGTCGGATAGACCGTGCGGCGAACCTTACGACGAACTCACGTTCCCAGATGTTGTGCTGCAGGCTGTCGAGTCGTAAATGAAATTAAAACAGGTACGCGATTCGTCTCAAAGATTACCACTTTCCGCAGCTGTTCGGCTAACCATTTGTGAGTTCCTGGAGCCCCAAACTGAATTACCAGAACGCAAAAAATTTAATACATTTCAAAAGGCTATATTAACACAGGCTTTGGGTAAAAGTAAGACATCCCTTACACATGCAATGGTCTTTTCAATCAAAAAGTAGGTTACCACAAAGTCTGGAGTTGTGCTAGTACAAAATTCAGGTAAATTTTAAGAAAAAATATTTTGTTCGTTACCCCCAGACCAAAAACGAGAAGTTACTGCAGCCCATCCCAAATCAGTTGCAGCTATTCACATGGTAAGCTAGAATAACTTCTTTTGAGGGTTCTCCTCCCTAATTTGTTACCCTCTCCTTAAAGGGGTAGCCTCTTGCATCCTGGCCTGACTATCTTATTGACTTAAATAACGCATTAAATTAATTATTTTTGCTGGCTTAGTACCTATTGTAACAAGTAATAGATTAACAAACCCACGTATTGTAGCGTTTGACAAAATAAAATATCGGCATAACCATATCGGAGGACAGGATAATATTTGTGTTCACACATTTAATTAAAGTATATTTGGTCGGGCGCTTGCCATAAAATATGGTCAAATAATAAATATATATTTACACAGATATCAAACCAAAGTTCACTGCCGCAAAATGTTTAGTAATAATTTATTGACTGAAACATTAACGCTGGTTTCACACGATGTGATTGCGATGCGATTTTTTGTTCGCGGCATATCGCATCGTATTCGCAGGCAGCTTTTACGGTGATAAACTTTCTCTTCCAACGATAAAATATAAATGGCGGTATTTACTAAAAGCTTTAGCGCTATGGGATGTATGTCGTTTTTAATCTAATTATACAGGTTTTTCTAACTTACTATAATCATACTTATAAATAATTTCGCAAAAGGAAAACACTGGTTTTCCCAGTATTTTAAGAAAAAAATGGCAACAAAGGGGATTGGCGGTGGTTTTCTCCCCGTATAATAAAAATGCTCTATTAATTGGGTGCCTTGCTCAGATTTTTGTTTACTTTTTTATTCCTACTGAGAATAATTGAATTAACTAGACCGTGTGGTAAAATTTCTAAGTTGCCAAAACACATTTTCATGGGTTGTTCTAACTCGACTCTGAATTGTCACAACTTATTTGAATTAGCTAGAATAACTCTGGGGTTCAGGGTTCATTACAATTTATATATGGGGTTAAAGATTTATTTTACCCATATTTGGATTTATTCCAACTCTTTATCATGTGTTAACTTTTTTAAGTTCTTACAACTCAGGAACGTGGGTTTAGGCAACTTATGCAGATTATTAAAACCTCTTATGGGAGCTGTCTTAGCTCGTCATCCTGATTTATTCAAATTTTTCGGTTTATATCAACTTAGTCCTGCATGAGTTACCACAACTTATTGGTGAGATACGAAAAACCATGTTTTTGACATACCGGGTAACCGATTGCTTGCGGGTCTCTGCTAGTATATTTTTATTTGTATCGTCAGCGTTAATGGACGTGACCATTTAGTTAAGTCCGCGCGCAACCGACATTGACAGTCTCATTTTTTAGGCGATTTTGAAAATGAGTTACAAATTTTTGTTAGCCGATTTAGCAGAAAAGTCAGCGGCCAAATCAACTAAGGTGTTTTAGCAAGGCTAGAATTTTGTAAAGATATGTTTAAATGGTCGTTAATAAAAATGGTACTGACCTGCCAAACCATACCGGGTTGCGTCTTTGAGAAATAAATATTTCTAAATTCAAAAAAAAACTAAAAATTAGTTTGCTTTAACAAAGCTATAATTCTCTAATCTCTAATATCAAAAAATAATAGACAGGCGATTTCGATGGTTGCATCTCTGTGACAGGCGGGCATATACTCACTATATTTTACGATTTTTTTATGTTGCTGTAACAAAGCTACTATTTATAGGAGATGTTCATGCATCTATTGCAAGGCACTAGGCAAAAGGACTGGCGATTTTGCTGATTAAAAGTGACTAAAAGGCGAGAATTTTTCTTCATAAAAATTAGGTATCTAATAAGTTAAAAATAAAAAAAAATGTACAGGCAATTTTCTTTTTAAAAGAACTTTTCAGCAAACTGCTACAAGTATGCCGGGTTGGGTTTCACCCTCTAAAAGGGGTAAAAATTTTTTTTTTAGTATGACTGGAAAGCACAGAAAAAAACTCAATCGACGTGTTTTTGCGTTTTATCCGCATTTATCACCCTGAAGCTGTAGCTAATTTGCTCCAGTTAAAGTTCTCCCCTGAATACTGAATACATACTACAATGATTTTTGCGTACGTATCAAAGTAGCCTATGAAAATGTTGTCACTATCATGTCGATCATTGTTTTAAAAATGACGCGAAAAAAACTTAGCTTATCCATGCGTTTCAATGGTTCATTGTGCAGTTTTTACAAAAATTTTTAATAAATAAGAAAAAATTTGTGATTAATGATGGAACGGTCGAAAAATATTTCAGTAAATTGTCATAAAAAGACTTTATATCATGTAGTAATATTTACAGCCGTAATATCTTAAATATTAGAAAAAAAAACGTAATTTTAAATACAAAGATATCGTGTACACAAGTGGCGTAATTTCTGGCTCACGCTTACATTATCTTTACTTTATTGCATTTTGTTCAGAAAAAAACTTGAGGTGCCCTCCCCCTGACCTAATCTCAAGTCTCAAGCCCCCCCCCCTACCCTAGACAAAAAGGAGTATTGAGTAAAAGTGGATTTATCTCCTTAAATGTTCAAACAACCGTGATAAACACTATTATTCCCCTGCAACCTCCTGTAAAATATACTCGCCTGTCAGTCACTTGTAACGAGCAGAATCGTCAGTCCTTCTGCATAGTGCCTTGCAATAGATGCATGAACATCTCCTATAAATTGTAGCTTTGTTACAGCCACATAAAAAAATTCATAAAATATATTGACTATACGCCCGCCTGTGAGGGAGATGCAATCACCGAAATCGCCTCTCCATTGTTTTTTGATATCACACGTAGACACTATAAAAAATATTAAAATTATAGCTTTGTTAAAGCAGAATATTTTTTAGTTTCTTTTTGAATTTTGAAAATTTAATTTTTCAAGGACGCAACCGGGTATGGTTTGGCAGGTCAGTACCATTTTTATTAACGACTATTTAAACATATTTTTACAAAATTCTAACCTTGTTAAAACACCTTAGTCAATTCGGCCGCTGGCTCTTATACTAATTGGCGACTGGGAGACCTACTATATTCCGCTATTTCCCTTTAATTTTGGGTAAAAAACGAACAGAAATCATTTTTTGGACCCGTAATAAAAAAAAAAGCTTTTTTTCATCGGTAACCACTAAAGCCATACTTTAGTTATCTGAGACAGTTACTAAAATCATATTTTTGATGAATAATAAAAAAAAATATTTATGGAGACACCTACTAAGGTTCCTAGGTCCCCAAATCTTCGACGGCCTAATTTATTTATTTTTTGAGTTTTTTTTGTTTTTTTTTTCAATTTTTGTTTAAAGAAACAACCAAAAAAATCATTACAACCCTACCGGCACACTTTTTTTATTTAAAAAAAATCGGCTGTCGCGGATTTGGGGTCCTAGGGACTCTACAGTATTTTCCACAAGAAATTTATACACATTGATTGACGTCAACTGTCAACGAGAATTTTCAGTCTGACGTTTATTTTTTTGTTTCTCCCTAGATTTTTGGCCACACTGATCACAGTATGGACAGCCTTTGTATCAAAACTTTTCACATATATATCAACCCCCTCAACCACCCCCCAAATAATTTGTTTTTCAAAATTAGAAAACATTAAGTTTATTACTACAAGCTTTTATTTAACTTCACCTCTATTATGTATATAAGTTTCTATGTTCGGGTAAAAATCTTGCAACTCAATTTTGACCAATTTGTAGTCCGATTAAATTCAAACTTAGTACGCGATTATAGTTCCAGTGACAATACAATAATATGGTATTGTTAAGCATACGTGGGTTTTTGGGGATAAAGAATACGAATTTTTGATCAGATTTTAAAAATTCAATATGGCGAATTCAAGATGGACGGTTTTTGGTCATGTTTTGCGAACCGATTTTAACTGACTTATACCCATCCGATTATCTTCAAATTTACCCACCTCCCCTAACGAGAGGAGTGGAGGGGAAAAAAATTATGTTTGTTCGATTTCAATCAAAATTGGCATACACGGGTTTTTAGGTAAAATAGACGATTTAGGGTACAAATCTAAAAATTAAAAAATAATTTTATATAAAAAAAGCTTTTCAAATAGAAGCTTTTATAAAATATAAAGTTCACTAAAAAAGTAGAAAATAATTTTTAGCATTCTGATATCATAACAATAAAAGCGATGGCCGTAAATTAGGTCGAGTTGGGTTAAATTTATTTACCCTTGGATTTCCCTGTATTATAGTGAATTCAGATTCTTGCGAACAATCATATAATCAATAACATAAATTTATCGAGTCCAAACTTTCTATTATTATGATAGTGAACATTATATTTTTATATAAAAGCTTGGATGTGAAAAGCTTTTTTTTATTTAAAATTATTTTTTAATTGAAGGTGTAGGTTTAGGGGTTAACGGATCTTGTTAATGAAACGTCCTTTTTTTGAAAATACCAACGTTTCGCAAAATTTATTTGCTTCTTCAGGGCTATTCAAGACGGCCGTTTCATATGTCGATTTTATTGCCAATAGACGTCATCCTTCGGTAAAGAGGCAATATTTTTACAAAAGTACCGTAAAATTTTGATTAAAACTTTTAAAAGAACATACACACATCAAAATTATGCGAACAAATTTAAATGGAAAAGAAACTCTTTTAGACCCTATTTTTCTATCTGATGATATAAAGGAAACTGTAAAAAACTATGGAGTAATAGATGTACCGCGTATATCGTATCATAAACTTGTATTTTGCCACTAAATATAATAAAATTTAAGCAAAAGTCTGTAATTTTTAGCGATTTTAAATATTTTAATTATTTAAATTTTACAGACGACCTACAGAAACAAAATTTTAATCAGATTTACTGATTAATTTAATGCATGAAACCTTTAGCAAGCACTGCTTTATAAGAACGGTTAGAGTAAGCAAACTCTCCGCTCCTTGGATGTCCTCCGAGTTAAAGAAAAAACTAGGTACAAGAAGCTGCGCAATACTACTTTGACTTGCTTAGACTTAAGTAAAATGTGTTCAAGGGGCTCGCAAAAAGAAAAATGGAAAGCTTTAAAATCAATTCCTACTAGTCTTGCTACGGCTTCTGAAATAAATACACATTTTTTATCAGTATTTAAGCAGCCGTTTGCAGTTGATAGAAACCAATTTGACAATACCTTGTTTAGCGACAAAAAAATTCACATTTTAGTTAGTTAATGCAGACGTAAACGAGACAATTCGTTCACTTAAAAGCAATGCCAAGGGTTGTGATAATGTATCCTTAAATATGCTACATTACTGCCTGGATTTTATTGAGCCTTTCATCGTTAATATAATTAATAGCTGCCTGGTTTACGGCTACTTTACACACAGTAAAATATTCTATTAAAACTAATGGTGTAAATTAGCAAAATTTTCTGCGTAAAAAATTTGGAGTACATTTGGTCAAAATGGATAAAATAGTACTAGTTTTAATCAATGTTGTGTAATTTATAAAAAACACACTTTTGAGTTTTTCTTACTCAATAAGATTGTTTTGGTAAAAAGAAACTAGATTTTACCTAAAACTGAGTGCATATGAATCGGCTGCAGGTCGCGTCCGCCGTCGCTGTCGTTCCTTCCTGGGGCTCGATTCTGGGAGTAATAGAACGATCATACCCTGAGAAGTGACCACTTCTATTAAAATCCAAAATTCCATGTTTTGGGACCGGCCGATCGCACAAAAGTCATTCGAACGAATAAACAAAGAATAAACTATGCTTTTTGCGAGTTTGACATTACGTATCAGTACTCAACAACAAATTTCAAATAGAAGACAAGAATGACAGTATTAAACTGTTAATATCTCGAAAAGAGTTGAAGATCGACATATGGTACGTTATATAAAAACGCTTAGAATTTAAAAACAAAATGCAAAAATGCAGTAATATACTGGGTGTTTCATTTGAAAGTTTCGGTTGGCATTCTTTTTAATATATTTTCTTTTTCTAAACTAACATTTTTACTTTAATTTAGCTAATTAATATATTTCTTTTTCCTCTTAAAAATGTCTTAAGATAAATGTGAAAATTCACACGATCATCCTGTCTATTTATTAAAACTAAATATTTTGTACGATTAAATTACAATGTGGAAGTTTTTTATAATGTCCGCGTTTTTACAAAAATCGACCACTGTGCGAGTCCTACTCTAAAAGACGGTCAAGTTTGCCGCAGCATGCGCATTAGCAAGTAAAATATTGATCGATCGTTCGTCCAATAGCGTGCTCTGAAATAATACAAGTGACGTTTTTCACACGAGCTTTCCTATAACTCCCAACTACTGAGTCTAGTCGAGAGAACGGCTTCGCTCAAAAATTGTTGTTCGAGGCAGCTTTGCGCGTGCCCATAATAGTTTGGTTATTATTAGATCCTCTCGGCACTGCTTTTAAGCGCGTTTATTGGTTGAATTTACTTTTCTTCTCTCAGGCGAACGATCACTTCCTGTGACCAGAATCGGTAACCTGAACGTGTGGTGATCGAGTGGGTGCGCTCTGATGCTCTGAAGCTTCGGGTTTGTGCAAATGCTGGTAAAAATGGCCAAACTAATTAGTAAACTCGATTTTAATGGTAAAAAAGTGTGGTGTCATACAAGAGAGGATATTTCATACGCTTACTTTACAGAAACCGGTAAAATAATTTTATTTTTAAAACATTATATTCCCAGAAAGTTTTATTAAAATTTGATAGGATCCTTCCTTATTTTGAGAAATATATCTTGAAAAATGAACAATAATCAGGTCTCAGTTAATATATATAAAATATTTGAAGTGATTAAAAGGAAAATATCTTACACAGAGGCAAGCCAAGTGCTTGTGCGGAGCCTACGTGATTGTCTCACCCAAATTTCGCTCATTTTTAAGTTTTACACTATTTTTCTGAGTTAATTACATACGAGCATTTTTCTAACATGAAGTATATTTATTTATTATTGTACTATTTTTTAAGGATACTGATGTTGTTCTCTCATAATTTTCATTACTTATTACTTATAAAACTCTGAAGATAAATTTTTTCATTGTTTTTCCACAATAAACAATCTATAAACATAATTTTTCATCTTTGAACACAACTCTCATACTCTTGCTTTTTTATTTAGGCTTAGGGAAGAGTTTCGATTGATCTCGGTCCTGCCTAGTCCTGATTGACAGCAGTAATAAAATTTCTCAGAAACATAAGCAGAACATACTCTGAATTGTGTTAAGATTACTCAAAATTGAGTTTTGAAATACTCATAATTGAAAGAAATACTCAAAATTGTGTAAAAATTGGTCCGAATTGTGTTAAAAATACTCAATATTGTGTGAAAATTAATCCAAATTGTGTTAAAAGTTAGTCATAATTAAATTTTTTAATACTCCTAATCGGATCAACCACCCAAAAAGTACTCAAAAATGAGTACAACACTCAAAAAAGCGTTATATTATATGCTACATTAGGAGTATCATTTACTCGCAAAAATTGAGCAAAAATTTTACTCATTTTGATGTGGACCTATTTTGGGCAAATTCGGAGTGATTTTTGAGTGAAAATTCACTCAGAATTTTTTATCCTGGAAAAAATGGAAACTTTTCAACATTATTCCTTTACCCCTGTATCAACTAATATCCTTTCTGAGTATCAATCGGGTTTTCGAGAGGGTCACGGAGTGGTCACTGTCTTAACCAAAATAATGGATGATATTTTTATCAGTCTCAACAAGAAAAAGGTTATGGCAATGTTACTCCTGGACTTTTCGAAAGCCTTTGATACCATTGACCATTACTTAGTCATTAATAAACTAAAATATTATGGATTTGATAATAATGCATGCTTATTTTTTTATCATTACTTATTTGAAAGTCTTCAGCAGATACTTTTTAACGGAGACTGCTCTGAAAAAGCCGACGTTTCGTTAGGAGTTCCGCAGGGCCGCTGTTATTCAATATTTACTTGGCAGATATAATAGAACCCATTCAGCATTGTAAAGGTCAATTATACGCAGATGATACGGAATTCCACAATGAATTTAACTCAGTCATTAAACAGCCATTCCAGCTAAAAGTCCACCACGTGTAATATCGCAAAACACGAATTAACGAAGGCATTAACCTACTCTTTGTAACCAATTATATATTTTTTAATTTTCCTCCAATGGCTGAAACTGTTTCTATTAAAAAAGTAATTTAAAATCCTTCTTTGTCACAAAAAAAATGTCAAAAACATGAAATTTGGGCGTTTTCTTATATTAAAAGATTAGCTTAAACTCTCAACTATTTTTGCACACTATACATGAAATAATTGTATAAAAAATCAATAAAGTAGGCTTGCTAGTATTACCAAAATTTATTCATTTTGCGTAAATCACTTTTCTTGTAATTTAAATATTTTTGAGTGGAAATAGTGTTCCGTCCGTTACGTTCCGTCCGTTACGAAACATTTTGTTTGTTCAATTCTTAACCTTCTCGTTTTTTGGTAAAATAGTAACAAATATTATTTAAGTGTGATTTTAACTTTACGATTATATTAAATTTTGGCATTTTTTGAGGTCGTATTGGCAAATAAATAAATAATACAAAAATGAATGAAGGTATGCTTCTTTTTCCTGTTGCGTCTGTTATGCATATTAAAAGGCTTTTTACCAACTTAATAAAGTAGATAAAAAATAGGTTTACATTTCAATTGTTTGAGTACAATCAATGTATTTATTTTTTGGTATCAGCGTTAACATATTTGCATTGCCTAATGGCATTATTTAATTTTAAATTTAAAAAAATCGTGCCATGTGTGCGTCCGTTACGCTGGAATGGCTGTAAACTAATTTTTGATCGGTCAGAAAAAAACTCACTTAAACTCAATGTGGAAAAATGCACGCTGTTTGGCGCAAAAAATAATGTAAAGAAAGTTGTTGAAAATTTTGTGGTTCAAATGAAGAGTAAAGTACTTAAAAGTACTTATAGGTACTTTATTGTTCATTTGAACCACAAGTACTTTATTGTTCATTTGAACCACAAGTACTTTATTATTCATTTGAACTACAAAATTTTCACCAACTTTCTTTACATTATTTTTAGCGCCGACCAGCTTGCATTTTTCCACATTGAGTTTAAGTGATTTTTTTTCGAACCGATTGCAAATTAGTCTAATGACTGAGTTAAGTTGTTTAGCCTGATACATTTCTTCAACGTTAAATTCAATGTGGAATTTCGTATCATCTGCGTATGACTAACCTTTACAATGCTGAATGGCTTTTATTATATCCGCCAAGTAAATGTTGAATAACAGCGGCCCTAAAATGGACTGCTGCGGAACTCCTGACGAAACGTCATCGTCAGCTTTTTCAGAGCAGTCTCCATTTAAAACTACCTGCTAGACGAGGAAAATTAAATTTGTCAAAAATCTAGGGTTAACCATTGATCAGGACCTTAAATCATGTATCGATTTTTTTAGAAAGATCGTATGCGTCTCTGAAAGTTATTTATGCCAACAAAGATTTTTTATCTAAGCACAATAAAAAAGATATTTGCGACGTTGTATATGGGAACTGATTGACAGGAGTTGACAAACGGAGTATACAAAAAGTATAAAATACATGTGCCCGACTCATTTTCATTTCATAGTTTTCCTATAATGCCTCTTATACCTACAATAAAATTCCAACGAGTATGGCAGACCTAACTGTGGAAACTTTTAAGGCAAAGACTAAACTAAAGCTGCTGCATGGTATAATTAAAATATATTAATACTTCTTGTCTAAATCCTCTTTCATTAAATAGTAGATATAGACATATTTATTGTCGTTTACTTTTTTCATGTAATTCTCTTTTTCTATCTTCTATGAATATATTTATTATGGGATTTTTGTATAAAAATTAAGTAGGAATTTCCAAAATGATTCTAAATCACTAGGTACATAACATTCCTACTAATTATTACTTATAAAATTATGTATAGTTCATTGGGTATATATATAATAATTTAATTTTTTTATATATTAATTTATTGTAGTATAATTAATAAGATAGCAGTGTTATTATAGTATTACTTCTTTATCAGTCAGGTTAGATGTAAGAATAGCAATCATGTATCATGGAAGCTAAATCTCGCCTTATTGTAATTTTTGAAATGTTTATTTTTTTTGCATTAAAAGTCGTATTCAATGCAATGCAATACAATTATTTGTTTCTTTAATTGAGTTATTTTGCGATTTTGCAGGTTTCATTTGGTTTTTAAATTTATTGACATATTTGTTTTATTTTTACACGCTATTTCAAAAACTGCAATAAAACTAAACTCGTTAAATCAAGTTACGCAATGCCTGTGCTACTGCTCTGACAAATATTCTTATTGTATTTTCTTTTAAATTATGAAAATCCCAGCCGTATATCGAACCTGAGATCGGTGCCCTTTATTTATGTCTAAGCTCCAAACCTTAAATCCCTAATACCATAATAAATACTGATTCGATTTTACTTTATGTTTCCCAGGTATAAAGCAAAAATTCTTGCTCGTTCTGCACTCGGGGGACGCGACCGTTGCCAATATAACTTCGATGGGAGTCCCGGAATTTTACATCCCGAATTTGGAACCCGCCCAAAGATATTATGCCACGATTTACTCGTTCAACTCTAAAGGTTTGTATTTAAAATGATGACAGCCGTAAAGTTTTATGAAAAAATAGGGACTTATTTGATATACTATTATAACCGGGCAGTATTTTGACAAATACGCATGCGCAGCTGCCCTTAGGTTTAAAGATGGTCGTATAGTATTACGGCCTGACTATATTCGTGGAATTTTTAAAATTGGATACAGCCGTGTATGTTTTTAGATTTAGAAACATATAGCTTGAATGTATTTAGGGCTGAATTAATTTACATTTGATAGAGTCGAAAATTTTATGTAATTACTAAAATATTTAGGAATTTTAGTTTTCGATATGATAAAAAACTGATAAAGTTGTTTTTGAAAATAAATAAAAAAATAAATAAATACCAAAAACAGAAAATAAAAATTATTTAGGTTATAAATGCCCACCGCAAAATCGCTATTCCTCTAATCTCAATTCGCAACCGACTTAAGGCTATAGTTTCTCCCCATATTAAGTAGCAAAAAGTACAACTGGCAACGCCTTGTTCTGTAATTTTTTAATCTTTTGCCGGAGTGCACAGGGAAAACTAAACATCAGAATTAGCTGAAATTTTGCAGGTGTGATTATTTTTGAATGCTTAATAAAAATATCTAAAGGATTTTTCAAAATTCTCAATTATTTTTTCTTTAAAATAAAAGCTCTGGTGTTGTCATCTATCCCAAGAGCCTCAAAATAATTGCGGTTTAAAACAAACCCGATTTACAAAAAAGAATAGAGAAATACTCACAATTTCCTCTGGATTACATTTTTCCTTTTTATATTTCCTTGCTTTAGCGAAAATACAAACTAAGTTTCCTTTTTTCTAAAAGCCTGTGCACTCCGTAAAAGAAAACCGATCAATCAATCACACTTCATTGAATTTGGGAGACACACGCAGTTCAAATGTGGGCCGATAGACTGCAGAATTTATACGATTCCATGGTAACTGCAGGTGCTTTGTCAACAAACTTTAAATCGGACCGCAGTGGCACAGAAGATTATTTTTACGTTTTCTGACAGAAAACCATTCGAGGTTATGTTTATCCTTCAAAAATATGTTTTCTAAAACACATATGAAACCACTCCGCGTGTGCGGTCGCCCGCCGAAAAAGGCCTAGCGCTGCGCGGGCATTACCCCGAATCTATCAAAGGACCAAGAGAACTTTACTGGCTCGCTGGGATTACTAGAAATTCGCATAGAAATAGTCGGCGCCCATAATCCCACATAATTTTGTTTTTGTTTTGATTTAACCATTTTTTTTTCAATTTAAATTATTGCGGCATAGTTATGTGCAATTGTACTAGTAAAATCTTTGAATGCAAAGGATAGATTTTTGACCCTCAATTTCAAAAACACACGGATACTTGAGTACTAATAAAACAGGTCAGTAAAGCTCCATTTAGAGGTTGTAAAGACTCTTGCTAGTCGTTGACGCTCCTGTTTAAAATAGAATACGATTATTTTGTCTAGCGCCAGTATCCGATTTTTAAATTTGCATGATTTTAAGTTAACCTGTTGACGGCATCGGCTAGCGGGAGTGTTTCAAATTCAATTATAAATGCACCTGTAAATGCAACCTTAAACATTACACCTAGGTACTTTAATACGTAGTTGGGTAGCGTTTTTTTAGCAGGTAATTCTGCAATAAATGGTTTTCTTTTATATTCAATTCAAAATAAGTAACCTAACCCCAAATTTTTGACCCGGTCTCTCATAAATAAAGTCTCCGCGTTGTCATGGAAAACAAATTCAATGACGTAAAATTTTGAAAAAAAATCAGGTCGACATAGTTGTTTAAATTGATTTCCCATAGAGTGAGGCTCAAAACAATTCCCCAGATTGTAACTACGACCTTAAAGCAAAGAGCATATAAGATTTATATGCTGCCTGCTTAAAGTCAGTCACTGTAAGGTCTACTAATAGTGACAGGGCGTATTCGACAAAGTCTCTACTAAATTTCCCGTTTTGAAATATTTTTTTTTGTATGGGTTTCTACATAAAGAAGGCTTGCATGAAAGGATATTAGAGTATTTTATTTAAAATAGCTAACGTTCCCAATGTAAAATACTAATTATAAAACAGGTATATGTTGGTAGTAACACTTTTACATTTTTGACATTATGAAAAATTTATTTGCTAAATTATTTTTAGATGACGAGCTGTCTTTCAAATTCCAAAAAATGGAAACAAACAAAAACGTAAATCAAAGGTGGCTATGATTTTTAGTCCACCATACCAATATGGTATGGGGGACGATTAAAATCGTGAAATTTTTATTTTCTTAATTTTATCAGAAATGAGTTACTAAGGTTCCAAAACACCTTAATTGACAAAAAAAAAGTTATGGTCTGTTGGTCTGTTGTCTGTCTGTATACACGATAACTCAAGAACGCCTTAACCGATTTTAACGAAATTTGATGAAAATCCTTTATCGGCTGTCCTTTTAGGTAGTCCTTTTAGGTAGGAAGATGAAGGGTTGACGGGGGGAAAGGGGGATAAAATATTTAAAAAATTCTAACTTTACAACAAAAATATGGACTACAAATTTTGTTGCTGCTTTAGTTTCTGAGTTATTTGAAAAAACGTTAAAATACATTAAAAAAATCATAACTTTAGAAGTAAAGCAGCTATTGATATGCGGTTTTCAGATTTTGGTTTTCGTAAATATTACCTAAAAACTTTGTTATAAAATTCAAATTTTTCAAAGCTACAGTTTTCGAGATATTTTCACTTCCCTTCAACATAAAATAATTGATTGTGTTGTGGATGGTGGACTATCCGTGCTTTCTAGCACCAATTTTTTAAACGTACATCTCAGAAATATTTTCCTTTAACTTTTTAATTTCATTATTTGTCATCATTAAACAAAAACAAATAAAACACAAATAAAGCTCTGAAAAGAGCATATAATAAACTAAAAAATATTACAATAATTATCAAATTACAATAAATGCTGAAAATGCCCGCCTACAACGTCAATATGAAATGTTATGTCGAATCAGATCAGAGTTGTTTATTTCTTGGTATTTTGCGATAATTAAAAGGTTGAAAAATTCAGTTTTTATGTAAGACCAAACTGCAAAATCAAGCCCGAACTCCCGAAACAACCCAATGTAGTGAGTTACTGCGTAATTGAATTGGCATCCAGGTGAACAACTTTCTTAAAAAAAAATATTTTAATTTTTCGCTTGCCAAGATATTTACCTAAAATTAAAAAAGTTTACTCGGCTGAGAATCTCTTTTAGTTTCAGATTAAAAGTAGATTTACTGAAAACTGAGCTGGAACATCGATTTTTACATTGTGTTTGGCTGCAAACTATTTTCTAGACTTTTCCTGCTATGTTATTGTCAATTATTTTACCAGAGCTGATAAAACAGCAAAGAAATAAGTGGGCTAAAGTGTTTTTTATCTCTCGTCATATTGTAGCCCTAGTCACTGCTTAGCAGAGGCTACAAACTCTTCGCCTCAGGATAAAAATATCGCTTTAATCCCTATGGGCGAAATTTACTAAGGACTATAATATAAGGAAAGTATGGTTTGAAGGATGATATATACAATATTGTTCAAAAATTGATTTTAAGCCAAACCATACAGCAATTAATAAGATATTTGTACCTAAATGGACTTCAAAATGCACTGGAATGAGAAGCGTAAGGTAATTTTTTCTTAAAACCGTCCAAATCATCCGTAAAAATTATCAAAATCTGTGCAAAAAAGAAATCTCTAAACTGTCAAAGTGACAGGGAAAGTAGTATTTCGAGTAAAATCATCGTATTTTGTAGACCATCACCGTGAGGTGGTTTATCTACTTTATATTTTAAAACAATCACGATTTAAAAAAAGAGAAGATCAAAAGATCTTGGGGGGAAAGAACGAAATTTCAAAATTGGATGAGTGTCCCTCAAGGAACACACAAAAGACGAAAGCGAAAAGAGAAACAATTAAACGATGTTTCTCTCGGGGTGACCAGCGTGGGCTCGTCAGTGGATTCACTAGTCACCCTCAATCCAGACATCATTTAACACCATCGCACACTCTGACTTCCAACTTTGAAACACTCACAGATAGGCATCGTTTCGCATGGTACTTATTATAAGTCACCTGATACGGGTTCGTCCTGGCGTGTTAATCTTTCCAATAGGAATATGCTCCTAAGTATTGCTTAAAAATCGAAAGGCAAGCGAATATTTCACCAAAATTTATATTTTTTTTGATACTGGGACTTTTGATCCATAGTAGCAAAGTATTTTTGCAGAGGTAAAAATAAACACAAAATATCCATTCTATCCGAGACACGAACCCTGGGCTTTCCGTGCGGTAGCCAAATACGCTACCCTCTGCGCTACGGAGGCAGGTAAAAAGTTATATGTAAATTTTATATAGGTACAAAGGAATCTCAACCAGATCAACAATATCTGAAAAATTCAAGGATTCTTAACAAATTTCCCGACTTTTTCGCGAATATTTCCAGACCCCACCAAATTCCCGAGTTTTTCCCGGATTTTCCGACTTTCAAAGATTGTGGCAACCCTGTACATACGTATAATAAGAGGTTAGCTGCTTTAACCGTGCAAGCAAAATAAATATTTTTTTTGGTTTAAATAATAATAATAATAAAAAAAAAAAGTCTTTCGCGGTAAATTCTTGCCCGCTAGGGGCCGAAAAAGTAACGTGTGATTTTCGAATTATTCCAAATTTTTATGAATGTTCTAGAAGCCCTCCGTTTCTGCATTTCTCCCAGACCTTGCCTTAAGCCTATAAATTGCAATTTTTTGGTCGTATCTATAAATTATGTAACGCGGCATAGGGAAGTAGGTGAACTGTTACGAGGGGGGGGGGAAGATTGCAATTGCGTTCCGTTACCAGTTATATCCAAAAAATGATAAAGAAAATAATAAAATAATTAATACTTAAAAATATTTGTTATCTAGTTTAAGAAGGGGTGGGGGGAGGTTTCGAAAATGTTACAAAGAGAAAGACAGGGCCGAAATTAGGGATATTTTGGAACGCTTCAAATTTTGACAACTTTGACAGCCGCTGTGGTAGCATTTAACAACCTCTACCTCGCATCGATTTTACCAGAGTTTTTGGAACACATTAAAAAATGTCACTTGTAAAAAAATTGGGGTTAATTTTACAAATAAGTGTTTTATATGTTGAAACGTGGTAATATTTTATTATTTTTAAAATTAATTGGGCCAAAATTCTCTAAAATTAACTAGAAAAATAACCACAACCATAACGAAATGGATTCGTAGCTTACGGCAGTGGTAGTGGTTAGTTACCACAACGGAATGACGTTTAGCTATTGCGCAGACGCAGTAATTACCGCAACCACTACGAAGTGTCAAATAAGCGTTCCAAAATATCCCTATAAAAATTTGGCAAAATTGGTGCTACACTTGTTTGCTTAAGCTGGGTTCATACAGAAATAAAATAAGATAAGGTAACATACGATAACATAAGGGAAAAATAAGATAAGATAACATAAAATAAAAAAAAATGGGCGCTCACACAGAAAAAGAGAATGTTCCAGCCAATCAAAACGCGAATTTGTCAGTTTTATTGTCTCCTGTCATTCGTTCATCGCGAAGACGTCACGGTCATGCGTGGAACGCGTTTTTAAAATAAAATAAAAAGATATAAGTTTATCACCTTTTTCTTATGTTATGTTATCTTATCTTATTTTGCTGTCTGTATGAACGCCATCAAGCAGTCCCATAAGGTAAATTCTTATTTTTTATTTCATTTTTTATTTTCTGTTACCTTTTATTATCTGACCTTATTTTTATTTCTGTATTAACCCAGGTTTACGTTAAGAAGGTAAGGTTCTCGTCCAAATGTCAGCGAGTGAAATGTCAGTTAAGTTTGTTTTGATAGTTTTTAATTATTCTTTCTCATTAGTGTATAAAGTCACCCAACTAACAGAGCATTTTTAGTTAAAAACCTACTATATTTTCTCGAAATACTGGGATATCCTGTCTTTTTCTCTTGCCAAACCACTTATATGATTATAGTAAGTCCAAAATTCCAACAAGTTTCAATCAAGTTTAAAGAAAAATCCACTTAATTAGATTAAAAACTTACTCCATATAGGTTTATATTAGGGTATTTTTGGTCGCTACGTCAACGTCGAAGCTATCGCTAGTTGGGGTTATCTTATTTTTAATAACGATAACGAAATGTTCCTAAAAAGAGTTTCGGGTCAGGTTTACTGTATTTTTGTAGCTGACGTGAAATATATCCTAACTTTTTTTTGTTAGGTATTATTTTTTATATAATAAGATTTTGTTCCGCAGAGAAAAAAAATAACGACACTCATACAGCTATTCCTTGTACCGGGTGCTGTTACAACTACAACGGAATGACATTTGGCAACTGCGCAGTCGCAGAAATAATGATTACAATCCCAAAAATTCAAAAACACTAACCAAACAGATCGAATATGTGTAAAGGCTTGATTGTTTTTAAACGACACTGACCCACTTATAGATAAAGACGTGGTGGCATTAAAAAAATAATAAATTCATCCCATTTACGGTTTATATAGTTTTGATAAGATTAAAAAAAAAATATTGGCAGATGTCTAGGTGGAGGCTTTTTCTACAGGGAGGACCCGAAACTTGCTAAAAATAATAGCTATATGAACTGATTTCATCCTTCCTGCAATTTATATTAAAACAATTTACTTACCTCAGGACTTAAAAAAAAAACAAACGGCACCAGCCTACGCCGGGACGTTTACGAATAAATAATATTTTTCCAAATATTTATGATACATCAAAAAGTTAGTCATTTCATCCCTTTTATAATTAGTGCCATTATGTCAGTGGCGGCTTTAGGATTCGGTCTGCGGGGGGGGGCGCATCGGTTTTAATTAACTTCCCCCTCGTCCGCAAGTCAAATCTATACATATATCGTAAGTCTAAAAAAATCATTATTTATAGTCTAAACGACCAAAATTTTTTTCAATTTAAACAATTAAGGTACCAAATTTCAAAAGAAGGTTACATATTCGACTTAACAACTGATGCAGATTTATAATACTTGGTACTAGCAAGGCGCGATGGGACACTGGATTAAATTAAAGTGCGAAAAAAATTAAAAAGGAATAATATTATTTATTTTACTCAGTGACGGGAAAAATATAAAGGGATAAATAACACAGACCGACGTCAGTTTAGTTACAGAAAGGAGAACCATTTTTACTGACTAATTTTGGATCGCTGATTTTGGCAATCATAATAGTTTTGCTCGATTAGCTCGTAATTTCACGTTATGCGTGGCTGCCATTTTTACTATATTCTTAAAGATCGGCTTGAGTTTCTACCAAAATAACAGTTTTGGCAATGGTTAATTAATGGTAGTTCGTTTCTCTTTAATACATAACATAAGTGATCAGTTAAGAGTATTTTACGTGTGTTTCATTGTTTTTGATTTGTGCCGTTTTTCCGCTTTTGCAACATGTCAGGTTGTTCTCGTAGAGTTTGTAAAAATTCACCGGACCGATTTTGTTACATTTGTGGAGTATTTGCGGTACAGTCACAGATTAGACCTATGAATGATGTTGTCAAGAAAGCATACTATTTTTATTTCAACTGCAAAATCGGTGACCAGGATAAAAGCTGGGCTCCTCATGTATGCTGCCTAATGTGTTATGTGACCTTTACGGCATGCCTGAAAGGAAGTAAAAAAAACATGTCCTTTGCAATTCCCATGATATGGAGAGAGCCCCGGAATCATCATGACGACTGTTCTTTTTGTTTAACAAATACAATAGGAGCTAATAAGAAGAAACAACGTGCCATTCAGTATCCAAACTTGCCATGGAGAATCTTTACCGATACCTACTCCGCCAAAAAACTTGGAAACAATAGATATTACAGAAAGATCGACTGACAAAAGATTGCCAACAGAAACTTATGAGGATATCAACATCCTTGGATAAAGATACGAGAGACAGTACCTTCCTTTTAGAGGACGAACCTCACCTTATACTACAAAATGAATTAAATGATTGAGACTTGCAACTTTCAAAAGAGAAAGCTCAACTTTTAGGTGTCAAACTAAAACAGTGGAATTTACTGGCTCCGGGAACTACTTACACTAAATACAGAAAAAGGAATGAATCTTTTTCAGAATATTACAAAATGGAACGTTCACTTTGCGTATCCACGGGCATAAATGGACTGATGACCGAGTTACAAATTCAACACAATCCATCCGAATAGCGTCTTTCATACATTCATGAAAGTACAGTCTCAAAGCAGTTTTACTGCATAATGGGAACATAAGGCCGTCGATTCCTTTGGCACACTCTATTTTGATGAAAGAAACGTATGAAGATCTCGCCCTAATTCTAAATCATATCAACTCCAAAGAACATAGCATAGCATGGATTTACAAAATACTGTTTTTTTTTAGTCTTTTGGACTCAAGAGCTACAACTAAACTTTACTTACAAGAAGAGTGGCCCCCTAGAGAGTCATTTAGGCCCGGTACTAACAATGTCAAGTATGAGCCTCCGGTAGATCCAGCCAAGATCCTGCTGACCTCTCTTCATATTAAGTTAGAGTTAGAACATTAATTACAAAAAGAGTGGCCCCCTAGAGAGTCATTTAGGCCCGGTACTAATAATGTCAAGTATGAGCCTCTGGTAGATCCAGCCAAGATCCTGCTGCCCCCTCTTCATATTAAGTTGGGCCTCATGAAGAATTTCGTCAAAGCTATGAACAAAGAGGGCGCAGAATTTAGTTACCTTAAACAGTTCTTTCCAAAATTAATCGATGCTAAATTAAAGGAAGGAATTTTTATAGGACCTGATATTCGTAAATTGATGCGTGATGAATTGTTTGAACAGACTTTAAATGAAAAGAAGTTAGATGCATGGCGTGCCTTTGTCAATATTACGAAAGGTTTGTTGGGCAAAAATAAAGACGAAAATTACGAAGAACTGGTGCAGCAACTTCTGGTCTCATATAAAGCTTTGGGATGTCGCATGTCCTTGAAAATCCACTTTCTTCACTCACATCTCGACTTCTTTCCGGAAAATCTTGGAGATGTTAGCGATGAAATGGGAGAGCGGTTTCATAAGGATATAAGAACGATGGAAACTCGATATCAAGGACGTTGGGACTCTGCAATGATGGGAGACTACTGCTGGTCAGTAAAAAGAGAAGATCCGTCGTTTCGTAAAAGAAAGAAGTAAAACTGATGGTCTTTTTTGCATTTTTATTGAAGTACATATTTCACACATTCTGTGTATGTAATACTATTATACTGACTTAATAAATAGTTTTTAATTGATTTTATTTAACTAATAATAATCGTCAATAAATGTATTCTAGTTCTACTGGTGTATTTATCAAATTAATTCCGTATTTATCCTCACTTACGTCATTTATTTGGCTGGTAAAAATGATAATAGTTTATGCGCCCAGTAAATAATAGTAAAATTGGCAACTATGCGTTACACAAAAATACGAGCTAATGGAGGATATCGGTTATCATATTCGCACTCAGCGACCCTAAATTAGTTAGAAACAGTGGATTTTGTTTCTGTAACTTTTCAAAAGTTCAAAAACGTCGGCCTGTGTAATAAAAAACACTTAAATTTAAGTAAAAATGTGACCATAATTGATACAAGGAAACAGGGACTTTCAAGCGAAAATTTAAAATTGTTTATTTACCCAAAACTTGATGTTAAAATCACGCTTCAATTTTTTGACAAAATAACACTTAAAATGTAATTTTCGTCTTAAAATTGCACTAAAATCATAACTACTGATGGAGTTCTAGGGATTTGGGTTGTTTATTTACCCTTAATATGTTAGTAAATATGCTAAAATGCTCCGCAGGCGAAAATTTTTACGAAAATGACACTTAAAATCCATTTTTGACACCGAGATATTTTGATAATTCGAAAAATTTTGTTATTTATGATTTTTTAACATTTTTTTTAATTAATGTCCAGACTCTTGTATTTTATTCCCTATATATTTTATTTCTGCTGTTATTTGATTATGCCAGTTGTGACCAGGCTTCTCGGAGCGGTGCCCTTTCTTAATCATATTGCAGAATTAATAAAAACGACAGGTCATTCTTCTGTGACAAAGACGCCTTAACAATTAATCATCGTACTCAATACGTATATTGAAAAGATTGTCCCCTTTTTCTTTCATAGTTGACAAAGAGCGTGATATATGAAAGAACAAGACAGCCCAATAGTTCAAAGTACAAAGGCAGCCGTCGCGCGGCGGCTACCGCATGGTAGTACTAATAGTCCAAACGTTGATACATATATTAGGCTAGGTCTTCTGGTCATAGTAGATAGTTCAAAAGTCATCAGATCTTCGTTTTTGTATCCAGGCAATAAAAAGTGCTAAATAAGTTATGGTCCAATATAAAATAAATGTGGATAAGCCGCTACACTTTCCTCGATAAAAATATATAATGTCATCGAATATTTCGATTCTAAACCCTGGGGGGGACGCCCTTCGCGCCCCTCTGTAAAGCCGCCACTGCATTATGTTGAGGTCCTCATCGAGATAACAAAAAAATATGGCACGCCTCGAGGTGGAGGCTTTTTTTACAGGGAGGCCCCAAAACTTGCAAAAAATAATTGCTATATGAACTCATTCCCTCCCTTTTCGGTTTAGTGTTATTATGTTAACGGCCACACCAATATAACAAAAAAAATATTGGACCCCTCAAAAACTTCTTCAAAAAAATATGGCACGCCTCGAGGTGGGGGCTTCTTTTACAGTTAGGCTCCAAATCTTGCAAAAAATAATAGCTATATGAACTCATTTCATCCCTTTTCTGATTTGTGCTGTTATGTTAAGGGTCCAAAAAAGTAACAAAAAAAATATTGCGCACCTCTAGCATTTTTTACAGGGAGGCATCAAAACTTGCAAAAAATAATTATAAAATCATTTCATCTCTTTTCTAATTAGTACGATTATATTAAGGGCTTCATAAAGATAACAAAAAAAAATATTACACACCTGCAAAAAATAACTATATAAAGTAATTTCTTCTGATTAAAGTGGTGGGGACTTTTTTTATAGGGAGGTCGCAAAATAATTGCGACGTAAAGTTAAAAAAAAATGCTTTTTTGGTGATGGTTTTTCATGTCAATCCATCAAAAAATCCAAATTCACGAACCAACCCCCTCAAACGCATAGGGTAGTTTAAAATATGATGTTATATTTAACTTTTATTATTATGATTTATTTATTTTATTAAAATTAAACAACTTTTTCTTGTCAAAAATAACTAACATCAATTGAATACTTTGAACATCTGAATTGTCGTTGTCATCTTCAATAATATCTTTGTCCTTTAAAACAATTAAAAGTTTATAATAATAAATGTGATAATGTTATTTCCGGCAAATTTTTCTCTCTATAAAATGAAATCTTTCAAAAAACAAAAGATCAAAAGATCTTTGGTGGAAATAACGAAAATTCAAACCTGGATGAGCATCTCACAAGGAACACATAGAGAACCAAAGCGAAAAGAGAAATGATTAAACGCTCTGGACAACCAGCGTGAGCTCGTCAGTGGTTCCACTGGTCATCCTCCCTATAAATTATTAAACACCATCATACACTTTGATTTCCAACTTTGAATCACTGACAAATGGGCATTGTTCCGCACTTATACAAGTTACCTGATACGGATTCGTGCTGGCGTGTTAATATTTCCAATATGATTATGCAATTAAAAATAAAAAAAAACAGATTTTTGATTTTAACCCGCCAGGACGAATCCGTTTCAGCTAACTTGGATAAGTACCAGTGCGGAACGATGCCCATTTGTGAGTGATGCAAAGTTGGAAATCAAAGTGTATGATGGTGTTTAATGATGTATAGAGCTATTATTTTTTGCAGTGGAACCACTGACGAGCTCACGCTGTTTACCCAGAGCGAAACATCCTTTAATCATTTCTTTTTTCGCTTTGGTTCTTTGTGTGTTCCTTGTGGTATGCTCATCTAGGTTTGAATTTTCGTTATTTCCACCCAAGATCTTTTGATCTTTTGTTTTTAGATTCTTTCGGTTGATGTAACTGATTTGGAGGTTTTTTTTTAACTTCGTTTTCGATTTTTTTGAAATCTTTCAATATCTATAAGGTATACTTTTAAAGTAATTTTTACTAAATGTTTTTGTAATTAGAAAATTTCTAAAAAAAGTCTGGAGAAATAAACTGTACAATTTTCAACGCGTTAGGGCTGACTCATTGTAAAAATATTTTTTTGCACTTCACGGAGTAAAAACGTAAACGTAAACGTAAGGTGTTTAATATTTTTTTAATATTTGTTATCTGTGAGAAGCCATTCACATAAAAGTAAAAATCCCCTCCTACTGGTGTATACTATTTTTTTTATCTTAGTGAAACCCTAGACATAAAGAAAAAGCGATGAAAGAAGTTCATATAGCAATTATTTTTTGCAAGTTTTGGGGTCTCCCTGTAAAACACGTCCCCACCCAAAGGTGTCCATTAATTTTTTTTGTTATCTTGGTGTGGCCCTTAATATAATAGCACTAATCAGAAAAGAGATGAAATGGGTTCATATAGCAATTATTTTTTGTAACTTTTGAACCCTCCTTGTAAAAAAAAGCCCCCGCTCAGAAATCTGTAATATTTTTTTTGTTATCTTTGCGTGACCCTTAGCATAATAGCACCAATCAGAAAAGAGATGAAATGACTTCATATAGCTAATATTTTTTAGAAATTTTGAAGCCTCGCTGTAAGAAAAATCCCCACAATATATTTTTTTGGTATATTGGTGTGGCCCTTAACACAATAGCACTAATCAGAAAAGAAAAGAAATGATTTTATAGAGCTATCATTTTTTGCAAGCTTAAGGACCTCCCTGTAAAAAAAACACTACCTGAGCATCATAATATTTTTACCTGATTCGTATGGATGTATACTACAATTTTATACTAATTATAATGTAGATGAAATCATACACCTTAATTGCCATCACCTCTCTATCTATTACTTTTGGTCGTAAAAGTTAATTTGACAAGCTACGTTGCCAATAGGAAATCTATTTATCCCTCTATCCATCCATATAAGAATTTTTAAAATTAATTATTGTGCTTTGCACCTATCTACGCCATATATAAAATGTTTATCATTATCATCATTCAGAAAGTCCCACCTACTTTTATTCTGTACACCACTATAAGAGGAATCGCCACAAAAATTATCTATAGATACCTATACCCAAGGTGCAAGGCGAATCCGTATGATTTAGAATGCCCTTTTCTTTTTACCAGAAAATAAATTGCACCTCGTTTGTTGAGGTCACTTTGGTCGTTGGCCTTTCATCCGCAAGAGGGAATTTTATTTGGAGTATAAGAAATATAAATTAAGCGTACAGGATGTCTCAGACGAGAAGAGTTAGGACATATCTTTAACAAGAGATATACGTTTGTTTTAAATGTTTTGAAAAAAAAGTTCCATTGTCTATATTTTATTTATACACGACGTTTCGACCAGTACAATATCTGATCGTCTTCAGGTGCAAACTACAATCGATTCCGTATTTATATACTTTAGGAAATCACTCAACCGTGAAGTTTAAGAAGTTGGCTCAGCCCAAGGAAGGGCTTCCAAATATTTGGAATTTCAATACTTGATTTACTGAAAATACCCTGATTCTGCCCAATAAAGGCAGCTTCAAGGAATTTTCATTTCTTCCGGTATGACTCCTTGTGCAAAACCTTTTCACTTCATTCGGTGTTCTTTTGACCATACATGTTCGACGAATCCTGATTTCGTAGTTTCACCTCTTTGGGTATTCGTCTGATGTTCCTTAAGCCTAACAGATAGTGGTATTTTTGTTTCTCCTATATATATATATATATATTCACCACACTCACAAAGAACTTAAAGTGGTTCGCTACTCTTCGAATTTTCTCAGTACTCCTTTAATGTATGGAATTGTAAGGAATGCATTTGTCTGGTTTTGGTCTTGTAATCTCTATCCTGTCTGCAGAAATTTAGAAATAGTATCTGTTATAAGTTTAGGGCTGTAACCATTCTGCTGCAGATCATTCTTAATGTTTCTTATTTGCCTTATTGTCATGTGAATTGTTACAAATTTGAACGGCTCTGTTATACAGAGTTGTTGGAGTGCTGTCGACATAACTCTTATTTTCAAGTGAAAGATAGGTTTTATGCTCAGGATGACGGTCTGTCAATGGGTTCATCGCTTTTGCCAGTGGTGGCCAATATTTACATGGTATGGTTTGAATCACACGCGGTTGATACCGCAACATATAAACCTAAGCTCTGTGAGATATGTTGATGATATTTTTGTCCACCTGGACCGGGAATGACCAACAACTTAAGAATCTCTTTACCCTCTAAATAATATAAGAACCTCCATTAAATTCACAATAGAGTTGCAGCAAAATTGTCAAATTCCTTTTCTTGATTTGACTCACACAGGACAATATTTAAATCAAGATTCAAATCATTCTGCTACAACCAAACGAGGCATAATAAGAACTTTGTATAAGAGAGCCGATCAAAGAACTACGCACAATAAATAGAAACTGGATTTCAATGGGATTTTAACACCGTTTAAGTATGTTAGTGGGACAGTCTCTGAGAGCATTTTGTCTCATAGACAGATGCCGATATCTACAGGGTAAGCCAATAATAGCTGCCAAAGTTTGGAATAAGCTTATTATTATCATGCTTATGATAACCGATATCGGCAAAAAAAGCATCAATTCCCACTAAATTGACAACGCTGAATATAAAAATAACAGTTATTTTGACACCTGTCAAACCCTGTCGAAAAAATAATTAATGAATTTAAAGTTTTTTAAAAGTGAACACCTTCTTCTTCCTCTGCTAAAGACATTAAATCGTAAACCGTAATGGGGAAAAACCCTCGTGCGATGACACATATTTATGAGTGGGGACTCGAACTACACTAAATTGAGGTCGATGAACATAAAAATTTTATTATTTTTGACACCTGCCAAACTTTATAAAAATAAACCTTTGGGAAAAGCAAATACCATTTACTGTTATGGGATAAACCACTGGTGCGATGACACATATTTACGAGTGGGGACTCGAACTACACATGTCGATAAACTTAAAAATGTTATTAGTTTTGACACCTGTGAAACCCTGTCAAAATAACGAATAAATAATTTCTAAATATAGAGGTTTTGAAAAGGCAAATATACCTTATTTTACTCTGTTTACGATATCGAATCGAAAACCGTGAAAAAAAGTGACGGTGTCGTTTATTCGATACGATATAAATTGCAGTTGAAAAAAGTGTCACTTTTTTAACTTTAAAAGAGTAAAATGAAAGTATTATCTTTTCCAAAAATTCGTTCAAAAATGATTTATTTGCCATTTTGACAGGTTTTGACATGCGTCAAAATTAATGATATTCGTCGACCTCAATTTAGTACAGTTCGAGTCCCTACTCGTAAATATTTGTCACCGCACCAGTGATTTTCCCCATGAAAATTAACAGAACTGTCACTTTCTTTACGATTTCCGACTTAATGTCTTCAGCAGAGTAAGAAAAGGTATTTGCTTTTCCAAAAACTTCAAGTGCATGTATTATTTTTCTGTCATTTTGATAGGATTTGACAGTTGTCAAAACTAATAACGTTTTTGAGTTCATCGACCTTTCGTGTAGTTCGAGTCCCCACTCGTAAATATGTGTCATTGCACCAGTGGTTTTACCCATAACAGCAGATGTCAGTTAAGACAACTGTTACTTTTTTTACGGTTTCCTATGTAATGTCTTCAGCAGAGTACAAAAAAGTTATTTGCTTTTCCAAAAACTTCAAGTTCATTAATTATTTTCCCGTTATTTTGATAGGGTTTGACAGATGTCAAAAATAATAACGTTTTTGAGTTCATCGACCTCAATTTAGTGTAGTTCGTGTCCCCTCTCTAAATATGTGTCATCGTACCAGTGGTTTTCCCCATTAAATTAAATGACATTTAAGACAACTGTCACTTTTTTTACGGTTTCCGATTTAATGTCTTCAGCAGAGTAGAAAGAAGGTATTAGCTTTTCCAAAAACTTCAATTTCATTAATTTTTTTTCCGCCATTTCGACAAAGTTTGACAGGTGACAAAATAAATATCATTTTTAAATTCAGCGTTGTCATTTTAGTGGGAATTAATGCTTTTTTTGCCGATATCGGTCATCATAAGCATGATAATAATAAGCTCATCCCAAACTTTGGCAGCTATTATTGGATCACCCTCAACGCTCTCAGGGACTGTCCCAACAACATACTTAAACGGCGTTGAAATGACATGACTTGGAAATCCAAATAGGAAACATTAAAAAGATCTGAAGCAGAATGGTTACATCCTTAAGCTTATAACAGATACTATTTCTAAATTTTAGCAAATAGAACAAAGATTACAAGACCAAAACCAGGCCAATGTATTTCTTACACTTCGATACATTAACTTCTTCAAGTGCCATGCTCTCTTCGAACTTTGGCTATCATCAGCGCGATCTGTGTCCACTGCTCTTCAGAAAAGTGTCGTAGTACGAACACTATACCATTGTCCAAGATTTTTAAGCCATGATATCCGTCTACAACTTGGACCTCTTCTGCCTTTTCGTTTATTGTTGATAAATAAAACTTCAAGATCTTCATTTATTCTAAGCAAAACATCCACATTAGCAGAGATCTCTTATCCAACGAGATGCGACAGTCAGCAATCCGTTTTTTTATGCGCATGATCGGGACTGCGGGTCTAAGCTTGAAAACCTCCTGACCCGCTCGCTGATTTATTGGTCTGAGTAGGCCGAGAGATTTTCGCATTTTGTTGGTGTGCGCTTATTCATTAGAGTTTTTCTATTTTTGACATCATTCTTGCCACATTTTGGTTCTGATTTATTTATCAGTATTTAGAATCATGCCGGGCACTTAGTGTGCTTATCGCGGCTGTGTGTCAAAAACTGGTATGGGCATCAGTTTTTTCTCTTTTCCTAGATACAAAACGGTAAGTATAGGTACACATATTTTTTTAAGCTCTTTTACATATACTTATAATAATATATCATAATTGACACTCTAAAATCTGCTATGTGCATTTTTATTAATTTTACAGGAACGAGAAAATTTTTTATTGCTCTGATGATTTTAAAAACAAATACATAAAATAAGTTTTAGGCAACCTAATGGGTACATTAAAGTAAGCAGTTGTAAGTGTTCTTATTTTGTGTTTTCAAGTTATATTTTTCTATAACTATACTAACAAAAATTATCCATCAATATTTTGGTAATCAGTTGAAACTTTTGACTTTATTAAATGTAAATAATGTCAGCCCTGATTACTTTTGTGTTTTCAAATTATATTTTTGTGCCACATTAAATACCATAGCTTTCGAGACGCCATTACTCTGCTCTACCCTTAAAAATATAAATCCGTAAATATTTTGTTAATCAGTCGAAATTTTTCACTTAACTAAACGTAAAATAAAAAACTTCTCCTAACATGCCTCTGATGTTCTTTTTCTTGGATATGACCATCCATTTTGTTTTTTCAACATTTAAGTTAAGCCCGAATTGCGAACTTTTGGCAGCAATTTGATTCAATAACAGGCATTCTAGCTTGTCTGCTATTATGACGGTATCGTCGGCATATCGTAGGTTGTTGATTTTTATACCGTTTATGGTCAGACCCTCTTTGCAGTTACGAAGTGCATTCTTTATTATTTTGTTACTATAGATATTAAAGAACAGCGGAGACAATATACAACCTTGGATCACACTCTTCTTATTTGGACCTTTTCGGACAGTTGGCCATCAACCTTTATTTGAGCAGTCTGATTCCAGTATAGACAAGCGATTATCTTTAGATCACTGGCTTTTCAAAATAGTCAGAATTATTAAAATCGGAGAAATACATCCGAAAGCATAGCCAAGCCAACCAAAATGATTTTTTTAGCCTGACCGAATTTAGTTCACTAAGCGCACTCATTTGAACAATTTATGACTTTCTTATTTCTTACCCTATGTTAATAGGCGACACATCACTACAGACGGGAAACATAAAGCTCCACAACCAAAAGTTAAGTTTTTTACTAGTGGCGCACATAAAAAATTTGCAGGGGGTCAAAAATATTTTTTTGAATGGTTCTGTATTTCGGATTTAAACAAATTGTTAATTTTGACAGTTACATCAAATTATTAAATGTTGAGGGCTTTTCAAAACAGTCAAAATTTTTAAAGTAGGACAAAAAAAAAGTAATGGAGATCCAAAAAATTCCGGTTTTTTTTGGACCACCCTATATTTTCAGAATCATGAAGAAAGAGCCAACTAAAATTTTAAAAAACGTCGTGTATTTTATTTTTCTGACCCACACTCTTCTTATTTGGACCTTTTCGGACAGTTGGCCATCAACCTTTATTTGAGCAGTCTAATTCCAGTATAGACAAGCGATTATCTTTAGATCACTGGCTTTTCAAAATAGTCAGAATTATTAAAATCGGAGAAATACATCCGAAAGCATAGCCAAGCCAACCAAAATGATTTTTTTAGCCTGACCGAATTTAGTTCACTAAACGCACTCATTTGAACAATTTATGACTTTCTTATTTCTTACCCTATGTTAATAGGCGACACATCAGTACAGACGGGAAACATAAAGCTCCACAACCAAAAGTTAAGTTTTTTACTAGTGGCGCACATAAAAAATTTGCAGGGGGTCAAAAATATGTTTTTGAATGGTTCTGTATCTCGGATTTAAACAAATTGTTAATTTTGACGGTTACATCAAATTATTAAATGTTGAGGGCTTTTCAAAACAGTCAAAATTTTTAAAGTAGGACAAAAACTTCCGGTTTTTTTTGGACCACCCTATATTTTCAGAATCATGAAGAAAGAGCCAACTAAAATTTTAAAAAACGTCGTGTATTTTATTTCTCTGACCCCCTACATAAAATTGCAGACAAGTTTTTTTAACCAAAATCGAAGCGTCCAAACTTTTTACAGTATGCATTTAATCCATTTTTTGGTAGAAAAATGTCAAGTATTTTATGAAAACGAATATGAATTAGAAATGGTGCAATTTTGTGTAGAATTTTTAGTGCCAACTTGATCACGGAGCCATTAAAAAGTCGCCTTGATTAAAGCTTAAATGGGAAATTTTCGGTGGATATAGGTATAAATATTTGGTAAGCCAGTAATATTCAATCAGGCTCCATAGCAAATCGAACAGATGGAGTCAATCAAAAATTACTTACTCATTAGAGACATACCTACTCACATTTCTTGCACGTACTTAGGGGTGCCCCTGTTCCTGAAGTTTAAATTTTAAATTATGATTTCAATAATGCATGTATGCTTACCGCAAAACAACTGACTGAGCAATGGACAGAATATCTCAACAACCACAACAGCCACAATCTGACATTCAAATACAAAACCAACACCAAAGAAGTGAAACTGATTTGTCAATAACTGAAAAACAGAAAATCTGCAGACCCCGGTAACATCCTTCCTCACTTAAACAAGGCACAGAAAAACTTTAAAGACAATTAGCTAGTTTGTTCCAGAAAAACGTCGTACATAACAACGATACTTAAGAAGGGAAGTAGAGACGTGTGTGATAATTGCAGAGAAATGTATTTCAAGAGTCTATGTTAAGCTAGTGAAAAAGAAAATTGAGGGCGAATACTGTGATATTAAGAACAAATAACAAATTGGATTTAGAGCTGGTAGAACAATAACACAGATAATAGAGAAAAAGGCGACACGAAATAAAGAAACTCCTTGGCGTAGATCTCAAGAAAGCGTACGACAGTGTACCTCAACTAAAAAAGTTGGTTAAACAAAATTAAGTCTAAAAACGAAATGTATAAAGAATGCCAAAAAACCCAGGAGACTCACAGAAAACAGATACAAAATATAGAAAACAATAAAAATAAGCCACAAGCTTTATGGAAATGTGTAAATAATAAAACCTTTTCTAAAAACAAATATCGAAAGAATAACACTGACAAACAGGGAAACCACTAGAAACCATGTGGTCATAGCTAACCATTTAAACGATTATTTTTGTAAAATTGGAGAAAAATTAGCTAGAGAAATAAACCCTTCACAAAACTATACAGAAAAAGAAAACAGTATCAATAAAAGTTTGTTTTTCTTAAAGAAATCCTCTAACGAAGAAATAAAAAAAACTATTTGTCAGCTAAAACTAAAAAAATGTCCTGGATCAGATGGGATACGTTCGGAAACACTTAAAGAAAGTTCCCACGACATTTCACATATTTTTTATTATTTGATTAATTTGAGCTTTCGAATCGGTGAATTTCTAGATAGTCTTAAAATTGGAGAGGTCAAACCTCTATTTAAAAACTGATCCAAAACTGAAGTCGGTAATCACAGACCTATCTCATTAATTTCAAACATCTCAAAAATTTTTGAAAAAAATCATATCATATCAAAGTATAACATTTATTCTAGAAAAACAAAACATTTTATCAAAAAAGCAGTTCGGTTTTAGAAAAGGATGATCTACCGAAGACGCAATAATATCTCTAACATCTAAAATATATAATGCGCTTGATAAAAAAAGACCACCTCTCTGTGTGTTTGTCGATCTTAGTAAAGCTTGCGACATAGTGTGCCAGAGAAAGCTTTTAATAAAACTGGAACAAATAGGCATAAGAGTCAGTGTGTTGAACTTTTTTAAGAGTTATCTTAAAAATAGACTCTAATACGTTAAAAATGGATGGGACAGCAAGTCGTTTTAGAACGGTCACTTTTGGCGTGCCGCAAGAGACAGTTCTGGGCCCACTGTTGTTTACTATTTATATAAACAATCTTTTAAAAATTGACTGGAAAGGGACTGTTATCAGTTTTGCCGATGACCCTGCAATTTGTTACTCTGGAAATATTTGTCAAGAGCTCAAAAACAAGGCTATATTATTAAATGGGTTAGACACAATAAACTTACCCTTAATCAAACAAAGACGAAATTTATAACATTTACGTCATACTCAACTAATCAAATAGATTTTCGTTCCTTAAATACTGGAGAAAATATACTGATCTCATGAACAGATTGCGTTAACTATCTTGGAATAGTGATTGACCAACATTTACGGTGGGATAAACAAGTTGAACATGTGATTTCAAAAACAAGATATTTAATTTTTCTTCTATTTCCTATCTAAGAACTTACTTAAAAATAGAATATTTAAAAATTATTTATTACGCTCTGGTTCAATCTCAATTAAATTATGGCATCGCAGGATGGGGTAGCGTAAGGCAATGCTACATACAAAATTTAGACGTCATTTAGAAATGGATTCTAAAAACAATTTTTAACAAAAACAGACTCTTTTCGGGTGACCTGTTGTTTAGGGAAGTAAAAGTGACATTAGATAGTTGTATTTTTTGGTGTTTTAATGTTAGTCATAACGGTATCTCTGTCACTGTTTTTTTTTAATGAGACAGTGACAGAGATAGCGTTATGACTAAAATTAGAACTAAAACTATGACTATGCCTTGTATGAACGATACTTAAGATAATAAACACAAATTCTTACTTGAAACTGCAACCAATGACAAAAGTACAGATTTATTAGCTACATGGGACCAAAATGTTATAATCTACTGCCAAGGCATCTTAAAGAACAAGTCTTTCAAAAAATATTTAAAAAAGAACTGAAAAATAGTTTACTAAAAATAATCAGAATACATTTTCTTTTTTAAATAAACCAGTTATTGTATTAAAGTAACAAAGTAATTTTTATAAGTAGATTTAGTTTTGAACTGAAACCCGAATGTGACTTATTCTCAAATTTGACATTTAAACCTAAAAGTGACTATTATTCCAGATTGTGACAAAAAACCCAACTAGACACCCGGTTGTAACAAGCAATTTCTTGCTTCAGCATCTTTCAATGTTTATTAATCTTCACTGTAGACAAAAAAAGCTATACTTTTGATGTATTGCTAAAAAATAAACTATTATTTATTTATTTATAAAACAGATATTATTACAGGGGTTCAATATAAACAAGGGTCTTAAGCAGGGTTGTTGCTTGTCGCCAACTTTGTTTAAGATTTATTTAGAAGAAGTCGTGAAACCATGGAAAAGAAAGTGCGAACAGATGAGAAAACCACTGAACGATTACGTTTCCACTCTCTGTTTCGCTGATGCTCAAATAGTTCCCAGGTGACGGGTAAATTAATTGAAGAATACGATAAGTGGTGGTACATCTTCAGAAAACGGAATATATGTGCATTGGTGGGGAGTAACAGGACCTTATCTTGGAACAACAACAGCAGATAGAACAATGCAAAAAGTACAACTATCTCGGAATGCACATCACTAATGACGGTAGCCTGGACGAAGAAATCACACACAGAAACAACTAAGGAAGACAAGCAATTAGACAACTCAACAGTGTTTTTTGGGATAGGGCAGTATCAAAACAGAATAAACATAAAATTTACAACAGCATAGTGAAAAGTGTAAGTTATGGTACTGAAGTATGGCCCCTGAAAGAAAAAACGCGCTGCTATTAAATCAAAACTATGATACTGTGGCAACAATCTTATTATATTTGTTTGAAAGTTTGAGACAATGATGTATTTGAAATTAACTCTGTGTTTCGGACTACCATTGTCTATATTTTTTTTATACACGACGTACATTATACTGATGTACTGATCGAAACGTCGTGTATAAATAAAATATAGACAATGGAAGTCCAAAACACCGAATTAATTTCAATCTTATTATATATTTTTAGAAATCAGTAGCTTTCTGTCAAAAGAAATAATAAAAAATTTGTTTTCGGTGAAAGTCACGTTGGTCTAAAAGAGATTTTTCGCAAAAATAAAAACAAGAATACAATGATAATCAGTTCAATCTTGCTAAAAAAATACTTTAAACTTTCTCACCTAAAAATGTTAGCAATGACACCCTGTATTGTTCAATATAAGGAAAATATTGTGGCACTAGCATGCCTAGAACGGAAGTGTCAATATGTTGCAGTGCATTCGGTCCAGAAGCTTATTCCAAAGGAATGGGAGCAATTTACTTACGATTGTCACGTTCTGGAAAGAATATTTGTATTGGAAAACTTTAAATTTGGAGAGTTGTTAGTTATTATTATACAGGGTGTCAGGTTGAAAAGCAATAGTAATTGATTTTTATCAGTGGCGGCTGGTGACCTCTATAGAAAATGAAGCTCACTCGCAATGTTTTTATATACAACCTGGAATTTTATTCATATATGTAAGTAAAAATCCTAACTATTGAAAATACGAAAATTGTAGATGAAGCGGCGTCACTGTTTTTTTATAGAGCAAAATTTAATGCTATAAATTATATAACCTTGCCATTTTTGCAGAGATCTGCATTTTTTATTCCCAATACATACATTATCCTAAAGGTGAGAAATAAGCATACTTGATGTGAAGGGGACCCACTAAAGTTTTTTGCATTGGTTTTCACCGGATTTTATATATAAGTCGTTGTTTGGCGTGAGAAGATTAATCATGCAAGGAATGCCATTTTGGCGTTGAACTGGTGACGTCACGGTTCAACATATTTCAAAGGAATTTAAAACCGCTCCTCGAACTATTTCGAAAGCGAAATTGTCAAAGTCAACCATTAATCACGTGATGGCCCTTTAAAAATGGTGGCTGTAGGATAAACAAAGCGATTTTCCATAAGACGTAAGGCTAATAAAAATGAAAAGTTTGGGAAAGTGGAGAAAGACTCATATTAAACAAAGTGACTATTTTATGAAGTAATTCTTTCTAAATCGGGGAGAAACGAGCATTTTGCCAAAATGTTAGAAATAAACTCAAAATTCGAGGTTTAAAGGGGCAATTTTATGTACTTTTATCTCTCGCACTTGCATAGTGTGGATAGGCATTGTCTCCCTCTTAGTTCAGCCTGAAGATCGGGCCAGATCGGCTTGAAAGGAGACATTTGCTATCTGATTGAGAGATATGACGTTATCTGTAAATACGCGGGTGCGAGAGAGATAGGTAGAGGCACATTTCCACGTTTAATTGCGAATTTTGAGTTTATTGTTAAAATATCGGCAAAATGCTTGTTTTTCCCCGAGTCAGAAAGGATTACTCTATAAAAAAATCACTTTGCTTAATCTGCGTCTTTTTCTACTTTGCCAAACTTTTGATTTAAGTTAGCATTATAGCGGCCATATTGGATCGGCCATATTATTTTTCGAAAAAACAAGAGTTTTTTGTACTTCAGTGCAAAATGAACTTCTTGGATTTTGATTGCTCACACAGAGGGTGGAACCTAAGACGACGCCATTTCGTCCTTACTAGGTGTACGCTTATGTGCCAAAGATTACGGCTCAAGCGGAGAGAATTTCTGTCGAGTACCGACCATGGCGCCCCCTGTGTGAATCTCCGGCAACCAAGAATCCGGTAACCAAGAATAAAACCCACTGCATAAGCAGCCCAAGTAGCACACGTCGTCTTCAGGACGTCCCATTAAGGGCCGAACGTCCCATTAAGAGCCGAACGTCCCGAGTCCAAAACTTACGTTCTGGGGACGTTTGAAGTGGGACCAAAGATCGGTTGGGAACACCTTTACGTCCTCAGGACGTCCCCAGGATAGCATAACTATAAAATTGGTTTATACTTATTTCGAGATTGGTTGCCATTTTATTTGGTTTTTATTGGTTTTTTAAGTTATTTATATTGATAAAATCCATGAATGCTCAAACGACCTAGGTCCAAAACCTACGTTCTGGGGACGTTTGACGTGGGACCAAAAATCGGATTAAACCACTCAAACAGTTTTAGGACGTCCCGAGGACATCCATACTATAAAATTGATTTTTACTTATTTCGTAACTGGTTTTGATTGGATCCCATTTTAATTGGTTTTTATTGGTTTTGTAAGTTATTTATAGTGATAAAATCCATTGATGCTCAAACGCCCTAGGTCCAAAATTTACGTTCTGGGGACGTTTGACGTGGGACCAAAATTCAAATTAAACCACTCAAACAGTTTAGGACGTCCCCAGGACAGCCTTACTATAAAATTGGTTTAATAATTGTCGTTTTTTGGCGTAGAATACGGCGCTTGCGTTATTTCGAATGTGACGTCACTGGTTCAACTGCAAAGTCATCGGTTTTTTCCATCGCCAAAATGCATTTTCAGTGACAGTTTTACAAACCTAACCTAACTTTGTTTTTATTTCTTATCCCCGGTTTATAATTCCTGGGTTATTTTATCATTTGTTATTTTCATATATAAACTCACCAATAAATAACCTACTTGACGAAAATTGCTTAGTAGTGTCCGAATCTTCCTCTGAATTTAGCACATTAACAAATCAGACTTCATCATTTTATTAATGAAAAAACAAAAAAGAATAGTCGGTGCGCCATCCCAAGTAGCACACATCTGTCCCAAAAACGTCCTTGGGACATCCCCTGGACGTCCGCCACTGGACATCCCCGGGACGTCCTAAAGACGGCATAGATCCCAAAGCGGACGTACCTAAGACGTCCTGTGAATATGTCCTGCAGGCGTTTTCTGTGTACGTCCCAGGGACGTCTTTGTCGTACGTTCTGTGGACTAATTATTTTGTAACATTGGACCTCCCAGGGACGTCCTAAAGACGACGTAGGTCCCAAAGCGGAGGTACCTAAGACGTCCTGTGAATGTGTCATGCAGACGTTTTCCGTGTACGTCCCAGGGACGTCTTTGTCGTACGTCCCGTGTACTAATTATTTTGTAGCATTGGACTTCCTAAGACGTCCTGTGAATATGTGAATATGTCCTTCAGATGTTTTCTGTGTACGTCCCAGGGACGTCTTTGCCGTACGTCCTGTGGACTAATTATTTTCTAACATACAGGAATAGTACCGTCGATTTAAAGCGAACGCCCAGCGCGCTCTATGTGCGACACATGCAAGCTAACCATATATCAAATAAAATATTTAAGTAACATTTCTCTCACTGTCCCATGCAAAATATCTACTTATACCAGTATAAGTGTATGGCTCATGCGAGTCTAAGCTGTGTGCTATTATATATATATATATATATATATATATATATATATATATATATATATATATATATATATATATATATATATATATATATATATATATATATATATATATATATATATTAGTGGCTAGGTCATAGTTTAAATTATGTTAAATTTAGTATACTTAGGTGTGGTTTAAATTTAGTTTGTGAAACGTACGTCCTGTAGACGTTTTTTTGTGTACGTCCCAGGCACGCCTTTGTCGTACGTCCTGTGGACTAATTATTTTGTAACATTGGACCTCCCAGGGACGTCCTAAAGACGCCGTAGCCGGACGTACCTAAGACGTCCTGTGAACATGTCCTGAAGACGTTTTCTGTGTACGTCCTAGGGACGTCTTTGTCGTACGTCCTGTGGACTAATTATTTTGTAACATTGGACCTCCCAGGGACGTCCTAAAGACGTCGTAGGTTCCTAAGCGGACGTACCTAAGACGTCCTGTGAATATGTCCTGCAGACGTTTTCTGTGTACGTCCCAGGGAGGTCTTTGTCGTACGTCCTGCGGACTAATTATTTTGTAACATTGGACCGCCCAGGGACGTCCTAAGGACGGCGTAGGTCCCGAATCGGACGTCCCGGGGATGTACGAATGTCCGGAGGCGGACGTCCCAAGGGCGTTTTTGGTACAGATGTGTGCTACTTGGGGATAGATGCATGGCGTAGCATCGATCCTGCGAGAGACATATTACAATCCCATCTGTATACAAGTTTCGTCTACAAGCATGCGATTATAATCGCAAAAAACCGAACCGATCGAATCTTTTGCGAGTATTGAATGATCGAATCATGTTTGCTCGATATGATTCAATCAGTCAAATGACCGACGAAGACAGAATGAATCAAATCGGAATGGATCAAAGACTGACTGACCCACTGTGGCGATACACTAAATCAGGTGGAAATAGTTCGATCGTTTCATTCATTCGTTCCTTTGATTCGAATTCCTGCGGGCGGGCTATTTTGTATTTAGCTGCATCCTGCTTAGACCTTTTTTTTGTCACTATTTTCTTTAATTTAATTTCAATTGATTGATTCAATGAACGCGCGATCGATTCAAAAGATTCGATCATTGTAGAAACGAATCACTGATCGATTCGTTTAGTACAAAATGATCGATTTACTCATTTCTATTTTGTACTTCAGTGCAAAATGAACTTCTTGGATTTCGATTGCTCACACAGAGGGTGGAACCTAGGACGACGCCGTTTCGTCCTTATTAGCGACTCGTCAGCTAGGTGTACCACAATGACAGAGAATTTCGGTCATGCTTATGTGCCAAAGATTACGGCTCTGTGTATGATTATAATCGCAAAACAACCGAAAGTGTCGTACTGCATAATTTAAAAAATCCAAGAAGTTCATTTTGCACTGAAGTACAAAACCTCTTGTTTTTTCATTAGATTTACGGTGCCACAGCCATCTTCCATTTGTTTTTTAAATCATGCAGTACGGCACTTTCGGTTGTTTTGCGATTATAATCGCATGCTTGTAGACGAAACCTGCATACAGATGGCATTGTAATATGTCTCTCACAGGATCGATGCTACGCCATGCACCTACTGCTTATGCAGCGGGAAGTTCATTTTACACTGATGTACAAAAAACTCTTGTTTTTTCGTTAGATTTACGGTGCCACAGCCATCTTCCACAGAGACAACCTAATAACTTACGGAGACTAACAGAAAGATAGGACCGCGCAGGAACTACGTTCCTGTAGCGCATAGCGCATTGCTATGGAGAGTGAAAGTAATTAGAAATGGGTAAATCGATCATTTTGTACTGAACAAATCGATCAGTGTTTCGTTTCGAGACTGATAGAATCTTTTGAATTGATCATTGAATCAATCATTTGAAATAAAGTGACCAAGACCAAAAAAAAAAGGTCTATGCAGCCATACACACCATATACGACATACTCTGCTGACCCAAAAAATCAAATCAAATTACCCCGCGCGCAGGAATTCGAATCAAAGGAACGAATGAACGAAACGATCGACCGGTCACTCGGTCGTTGATCCGTTCCGATTTGATTCACTCGTTTGATTCATTCTGTCTTCGTCGGTCATTTGACTCATTTGACTGATTGAATCATATCGAGCAAACATGATTCGATCACTCAATACTCGCAAGTGATTCGACCATAGTGAACGAATCGTTCACGAATCACACATCTCTAAAAGTAATGCTTGTATTAAGTCATCGCCTACCTTGCCTCGTCCATCTCTTTCTATATAATCATGAAAGAAAGACAGAATATTTTTCAATGTCGAAATATATTTCACACAATTTTAATTTAGTACCTGCCGGTTTTTGCCACCGCTTGTCAAAGTCTGTCAAGCCTGGCAAGCAGTTTTTTTAGATTTTTAAAAGTGAGTTACTTTAATTGGTTTTGGTTGGAAATCGCGCGAGTTTACGGAATTAGCTATATAGTAGATTAACAACTTATTGTAAAGTCTAAAATGCCATTCAAATCAGGCTGGATCACTAACATTAAAGCTAGAGATTATTAGATTTTTGCAAACCAAATCCAGAAGATAATAGGTTAAAATACAACAAAAAAAAAGAGATATAGGTTAAAACATTTATAAAATCTGTAAGACTTTTACACCGGGATTTTTTCCCAATTAATAAAAGAAAATAACATAATAAAATGTTGTTATCTTTTATGTGTGATAATATTCCTCAACATATTTATCCCATTTTAGACTTTTAAAGGGTCCAAAAAACTTTTTGTAAGCTAAAGAAAGCTTTTTAGCTGTATATAACAGTACAAAGCTGGTTAAGGTTTGTATAGAGCTAAAAGCTTTCGTGAATGCATAGCTTTTTTAATACTAAAAAGTATGTAAAAACTGCGGCTGTTAAGTTTTTTTATATCTTTTTATTAATAAATAAGTAAGTGTCTGTAAAAAATAAACCAAAAGAATATATGTATTTTATTATGCGTCTGGCTGTACAAGTATAGCACAGTATCGGTCACTCTCGCATAGCTATTACTTTCACTATGATCTTCCGTTTGTTTTCTATTATTATTTTTGTTAGACTGCCCTATATGGCGGGAGTTGTCAGGAGTAGGCTCGGGTCATGGAGCACCGGCTATTTTTTTTTGTTCGTACCTACTGTAAAAGTATTGGTTGACCCATTCCTCACTTTTTTCAATTTTGTAATAAGACTGCTGATTTAAAACCCAATCACGGGGTCCACCATTACCAGTCAAAGTCAATAAAGGCAGATAAGAGTCCCAGTCTTCCATCAACCGCAAAAAATCAAACATTTCCGACGAATCCATGCAAGTAACTTAAACTTAAAACAACAAAACGGTAACAAATATTTTATCGCGATAAGTTAGGTTAGGTTTTATAAAACTGTTACTAGGAAGTGCATTTTGGCGATAGCAAGAACAGATGATGTTTTGGTTAAAATGTTGACGTCACATTTCTTCATACCGTCCCTCGGAGAGGGCGTTAAGAGGACGGTCCTGTGTGATCCATATATTGATAGTGGAGCACGTTAAAGATCCTAGAAGGTGCTCATCAGACCGGTTTGATGAGCGGAGTAAGGGGGGAACCCAAGGAAAATAAGTGTAAAATGTATCTTAGGCCGTACCCCTCTATTCACGCCGGTATCCAGGCCGGATGGGATCGGATATCACGTAGAGGCGGACCTAGATACACAATCCCGAAGTCGGTAGACTACGAAAGTAGTTGATGACCCGTCCGATTTAGTTAATAGTGCCTACGGGACTCAAAAAAATGACGGTAATCAAATGAGAAGAGAGAGACGTCACATTTCGAAATCACGCAAGCACAGTGTTCTATGCCCAAAAACGACTATAGTAGCCACTAATAGTGCCCCACGTAAAATTTATTGCGAAATAAGTCTTATTTGAATAGCTGCTTTGCGATTGGCATTACTTACAACCCAAATATTTTTTCTTTACTTTTTTTGGTTATTTTCTTTTTTATTTAATTTTTTTTTATATTTTTTTGCACAAACTGTCCATTTTTTTTACAAAAAAAATGACCAAACCATTTTTAAAATTTTTTTGAAATCTTAAAAATTGAAGCCTGTTAACATTTTGGTCATCACTTGAAATTTTTGACTTTTTTGGAAGTAAATTTATTTAGCTTTGATTGCTGCTGTGTTTTTAAGTTTTCAAAATGTCAAAATAAGGACGGACTGTATCCTTTTTTAAAACTTCCAGAAATAAAAACAAGCCGTAACACTATTACGGCCGACGCTCAATCTGATAGCTGCTGCAAACGAGTATCTGGCAAAATTGTCAAAATACTGCCCGGCCACAACAGTGCCTAGTCAAAAAAAAATGAGTCCCCAATATTTCATTTTCATGTAAAAAATATTAAGAGTTAGTATGAGATAATTAATTTTCTTAAAATCATAAAATTGCCGACATTTTTGTAGCGCGCCAAACCCTTAAGCAAGAATGAGGTCAGGCACACCAGTTGATTTTTGGTCAGGGTGGTGAATGAATGAATGAGTGTAGAAGTGCGGGCGGGACAATTCTCATATACGTAGACCACCCAGGAAGCCTGCCTCTTTCGCAAAAGAACCTATTTTTCTGGGCTGCAACATTCTAATATCGCCTGGGGCCAACAGATAGTTCCCAAGGTGTGACTCTCTTGACCTGGCCAGAGCCGGGCACTTCTCCATACACCATCGACACTCTGAGTCTCCGGCGATTCCCAGCGTCTCTAGGTGCTTGTTGAGGCAACAGTGTCATGTTAGGAGCCCTGTTGCTAGTCTCACATCCTTCCTACCTAGGTGGAGCAAGGACTTCGAGCATGTGCTCGTCAGTCAGCTCTGTATGGGTGGGACCGTCCATGCTGACCACGATTTTGACCTGGAAGTTCCTGAGCTCGTTGGCCAATTTGTTTACATCAGCGGCATCCATAGGCGCGCCTGATGCGTTTGTAGAGTACTTGTGCAGTTCCCTGTCGGGCCCCTTGTATTTAAGAAGATGTACTGGGTTCTTGGGCAATTCCTTGTTGATCCTTATCTTTAGAGGTTACACTAGGTACCTGTTCGGTTCTCTGTGTTACCTCCTGGTTGTCGGAGGGTCCCTCTGGAGTTCCTTCACAGACGAGTAAACTGGCTAGAATCACCTCCCCAGCACTTCGGGGAGGGGGCTATATACAACAGAGCGCGCCTGGTGCCCTGAGGAAGGTTTTTATTGTTGTGCCTAATCTACGCGGCCCGCGGGCGTTTAAGCCAAGGCCCCCATACCCGTCCCCGATCCACCACTCAGGAGGGTGCGGCATAACATTTCTCAACAGGATTTAGTCACCGACTTATTCAGTCGGATCCACCCCCACGACATGGACTCACCCAACGATTTAGAGACGGAAGCTCTGGGTCCCCTTGGGCCGGGCTAATGCTTGTATCTTGCCAACCCAATCCAACTCAACACAAGCAAATGCTGGTCAGGGGGTACTATTTAATTATATATGTGAAAATAGTTGGGATTACTAAGTGCACTTGCAGGACCTCGAAAATTGCCCAACTAACGGTGGTGTACCAAGCCCTTACCCACAAGACTGTACATTTTGCATTAATCATATTTTTTACCCCGCACGTTTGTACATATTATTCACAAATTTTTATTTTAAAACAGCCCCATAATATTTTTTTAAGTTACTTATTTGCAAAATTGAATCTCTCATGAGGTCTCCCAAAGTAATTACGTATATTTTTAGTAACCTTATAACATTTTTTCTCAACCTTGTTTTTTTTCGGCGTATAGTAATAATAATAATAATAATAATAATAATAATAATAATAATAATAATAATAATAATAATAATATTAATAATATTATTATTATTATTATTATAATAATAATAATAATAATAATAATAACAATAATAATAATAATAATCCTACGCCATCTGGATGCCGGAGAGATCTATACCTATCTGGGTGTTCCCCAGGGACACATCCGTGATAGTGTCGCAGTAAAAGGGCCTCTCCGCGACAAGTATCAGCAGCGACTAAGACAAATCTGGAGTTCAGAGATGTCTGGAAAGAACAAAGTTGCTGCTACAAATATGATTGCCGTCCCACTACTCACTTACTCTTTTGGGGTAATAAAGTGGAACGTGAACGAGTTGCGCGAAATCGACGTGAAAACCCGCAAGATGATGACGCGATATCGCAGCCATCACCCTAAGGCGTCTGTCCAACGGCTTTACTTCCCACGTTATCGGGGAGGACGTGGACTCTTAAGTTTGGAGTGTTTACATAGACGGTTGGTCCTAATTACCGCATGCGAGGTAATCAGAAATGAGGATCCCCTGCTATGCATGGTGCGTAACCATGAAACGGTTGGGATGGGGGCATTTCTTTTTAAAGCAACACAAAGGGCATCGGATGAGCTCCAAATAGTTTTTGACAAGAGTCGGCGGCAGGAAAACTCTATTACAGAGTTGACCAGCCAAAGACTTAAAACCACCTTAAAGAGTGCAGAGGTAGACTACTTAATGCGTCTACATATGGATAAGCCATTGCACAGTGTTTTCTTTAAAACCATTGAAAACACTGGCTTATCCACAAAGTTAAGCTTTGCATTCTTAAGGTCTGGTGCATTAAAGTCGGAAACTGAGGGGTTCATCGTTGCTTGCCAAGATGGAGTCATCAACACTTTGGAACATCGAAGTCGCGTGATGAGTATACAGGTTCCCGACACAAGTTGTAGGGCCTGTCATTGGGCGCCGGAGACCCTATATCATTTGCTGTCTGCTTGCGGGCGGTATGCGGTCTCGGCGTATATCCATCGACACAATGCGGCGTTACGGGTGCTGTATTACCACCTAAGGCACTCGTACGGTGTTGATGATACTCCAGTATTGCCATATGTCCCCTCTGATATTCCGTCCATAGTGGAGAATGATAGAACCAGAATTTACTGGAATTTCGCATTCCCCACTCTCCAGCTTGTAAACGCTAACAAGCCGGATATAGTACTTCTTGACAAGAATGATAAAATTATGTATGTCATTGAGTTCTCGGCACCCACCGAGACAAACATCATTATCAAGGAGGAAGAAAAGCGGACGAAATATCAGGATCTTCTCTTTGACCTTCGCCGAGTGTACCGGGGCTATACAGTCAAGCTAGTGGTTTTGGTAATTAGAGCTCTCGGAGGTGTACGGCAAACACTGCTCTTAGCTCTCAAAACCTTGCCAGCCTACCGTAACAAGGCAGAACACCTTGCTGGCGCAATGCAGAAAGCGGTCATCCTCGGATCATTGCGTCTGCTCAGAGCACACGATGCGGAATACCGTTTCTACTAACCTCACGGTTGGTGGAGAGTAGAACGGTGAATGGAACACCTGGCCTATCTGCACCCATGTGAGTCGGAGCCGCGGGACCGCAGATAAGGCCAAACCAAAAAAATAATAATAATAATAACAATAATAATAATAATAATAATATAATAATTGGAGGTCTCGGAGGTGCACGGCAAACACTGCTCTCAGCTCTCAAAACCTTGCCAGCCTGCCGTGACAAGGCAGAACACCTTGCTGGCGCAATGCAGAAAGCGGTCACCGTTTCTACTAACCTGGCCTATCTGCACCCGTGTAAGTGCAAAAATAAATACATAGGCGAGGTTTAGCAAGATGCTACTGGTTATTGCTATAGGTATTTGGAGTTTAAAAATGCAAAAATATTGGTATAAGTAGTCCGTAGTCAACCAAGCACAATTTGACAATTACCCATTGGTTACAGGATCCGCCAAGTACCCACAACCAGTTCTCATTCGTACGCTTCCGGCCCCAGGCCTTAAAGAACTTCGCCGTTCCACTGAACCATCCGACATGAATAGAAGCCGAGCGTTGACAGGGCCGTGGCTTTATATTTTATTGGCTGCGGGTTCCACTCTAATTGTAGCTGCGGTCATCGGCTCCGTGATTTTTGTTATTAGGAGGTTCAAGGTAGGTACTTATAAGGTATGTGTCGTTATCTTAGAATTTAGATTTAATGCGCTTATACCGTAATTGCACTTGCACATCTGCTGCCTCCCTCTTAGTTCTTTAAATTTGAAAAATAAATATATTATATATTTTTATAGCAATGTCATGCCTCGATGGGCAAAGATTTTTCAAGTTTAATTTTACTTAAAAATTAATATTTTTTTATATTCTATAGCAAATAATAGTTAGTTTTACTAATGTTTTGACACTAGTACTTTATGCCAGTGCAAAATTTGTGCTTTTTTGCACAATAGTAACAAATTTGTAAAATGCTGTGTTCCAAATAACTGTTTTTTTTTATACTGAAATGTTAGCTTGGATGACATGCACTCTTCATTCTTGAGCACGCCTCGCTTTTTCTGTAAATCGTATTACCAGAGACCAAATAAAAATCGCGTTAGTAAACCTGGATATAAAAAAGGCCCGGGGTCGAATGTTGTTCCTGCATGATTTATCAAAAATACTTTAAATAACTTATTAGATCCTCCATTTATTTAATATAAAAAATCTTTGAATTTTCGGGTTTATACAAAAAGGTGGAAGTGTGCTTAAATTATTCATGTGTTGAAGACTGGAAATAAAGATTTTCTACTTAATTATAGGCCGATTTTTCTTCTAGACCACTTCGGTAAAATTTTTGAATCCATCATGGCGGAAGATTTATTTTTTCATGTCAAAAATGACTTACCTTTAGAGCAGCATAATTTCTTTAAAAAGGCTCAGTTGCAACAAACTTGGTAACATATACTCAGTAGATCTACGAAAGCTTTGAGATAGGAGAGTATATCGATTTTTATAAACCTTTCGATAACATTCTACAATGTTTCAAAAATTCAGTTCATTCGGTATACATGGAGCACTGCTGGCTCTGCTCATCACCTTCTCGTCTGAGTGTACTAAGTTCGTACCTAGATTTATCTAGATATCGTTCTAGTTAGAACTCGCACCTTTTTTCAATTTTCTTGTATGATATAGTTAGGTACATAGTTGTTTTTATTTCAAAAAGCACAAGTCCTACGCTGATGATTTAAAATATTACTTAAGAATAAAAACTCTTGTAGACTTTGCAAACCTTCAGTCTGATCTAATACGTCTTAGTAATTACTGCATATAGGTATATATTTATCAGTTTGCACCTGAAGACGATCAGAGATTGTACCGATCGAAACGTCGTGTATAAATAAAATATAGACAATGGAAGTCCGAAACACAGAGTTAATTTCAAATTCACTTTTGTTTCGTTGTAGTAAGTCGTATAATGCTTTAATTAGCAAACACACAAGTATTGACATCTATTTTAGTTTTCAGTCGTTTAAAAATCAACTAAGAAGAATTATGCACGATAGGACATAGGATCTTGTTTTCTTGGCTTTTATAGTAATTTTAGTATTAGTTTATACTGTATTCTTAGTTCACAATTTTGTTAAATTATCTATGTAATTTTATGCTATCTACCTTATATAATTGGATATTCACTTAAAAATATATCTGTCAGCAGGTAGCAAAATAAAATAAAATAAAATTTTTCATTCAATTCAATCGGACCAATTTTTTGACAATGTCAGCCGCCATATTGAAATCGGTCCAGAGAATTTGTAATGATCAGTAGTAAAAAAGTATCATACAGATGTTTTTCGCGGTTGCTCCTAACCATAAATTATGCAGTAGTCAAAAATTGTAAAAATATGCTTTTCTTAAAAGTTTTACCTAAAATTATTTTTTTTTGTTTTTATAGTTACTTTAGAGTATAGTCTTACAAAATTTCGCTTGCCAGAGTATTTTTGGCCCCACATTTCAATATCTCAATACAGATATATTTCAAATACTTTAGCCTCTTTTTAAAGATAAGGCTTGAATCTAGAATTCTTTAGTGGTACTTTTTGTAATTTTTGTCTGCAGATATGAGCAGGCAAACGCAATATTTGGATTCATATTTCACAAAAATGAAAGTCAAAATTGAATGAAAGAATGAATGTAGAAATGCAGGCGGGACAATTCCCATGTACGTAGGCTACCTTGCTGGGCCCGTTGCACGCCCCATATCCATGGTTTAGCCCAGGAAGCCTGCCTCTTTTGCAAAATAGCAGATTTTTCTGGGCTACCACCTTCTTACATCGTCTGGGGCCAACAGATAGTTCCCAAGGTGCGACTCTCTTGACCTGGCCAGAGCCGGACACTTCAGCAGAATATGCAAGGTTGATTCTTGACTCTCTGAGTCTCCGGCGCCGGCGATTCCCAGCTAACGTCTCTAGATGCTTGTTGAGGCAACAGTGTCCTGTTAGGAGCTCTGTTATTAGGCTTACATCCTTCCTACCTACGTAGAGCATCCTTATCTTTAGAGGTTCCACTGGGTACCTGTTTCATTCCCTGTGTTACCTCCTGGTTGTCGAAAGGTAAACTGGCTAGAATCACCTCCCTAGCACTTCGGGGAGGGGGCTATATACAACAGAGTGCCTGGCTCCCGGAGGAAGGTTTTTATTGTAGTGCCTCATCCATGCGGCCCGGGCGTTTGTTTAAGTCACACCCGTCCCCGATCCACCACTCAGAGAAGTCGAGAGAGAAAAGGATTTAGTCACCGACTTGGACGCCCCGGTTGAGAATTACCTAAGTGGGATTCAGAGAAGGAAGCTCTGGGTCCTCTCGAGCCGGATTAATGATTGTATATTACCAACCCAAAACCCAATAAAAGCAAAGTCAGTCAAAATTCTAAAACTATTACTAAAGAACCCTAGTCTGAAGCTTTAAATTTAAAGTGAGACTAAAATTTCTGAAGAATGTGGCGTAAAAAATACACTTGCAAGCGAAATTTAGCATGCGTAAGATAAGGAAGGCTGCCAGCGAAGACTATACTCTTAATGGTTCAGGGTATCGTAAATAAGATTAATATCTTGGAAAAGATTAATGTTTTTGGACTGCTTTACATAACGAAACACCTAAATAATAAACGAAAAATATTTTCTAAATCCCTTTGGCTAAAGGGTTTAGTTTCCGAAATACTATGAGAGTACTGCAACATATAACAAAACTATAAAAATAAATCAAGAAACTAGTCGGTGGGTCACCGGTGCCAATAATATATAGAATTCATAATCATTCATATCTTCGGTGGATTCCACCAATAAAACGATAGACTTTATTGCTCATTTCCATTGCGGTTTGTTTCTTTTTCGATGGGTCAACGACATATTATCACTGTCGGATGTCAAATTAATGTCAAAATCGCCACGGCTGGAAAAAAAGTGTTGAATTTACCAACTCACTCATAGTCTAAATTTTGTCGTGGGTTACGTGATTTTACAAAAAACTACGCTGGCAACAATATGTACTAAAAACAAATTAAAAATGTAACACTTTTTAGTAGCGTATATAGCGCCAATTATCCTTATTAGACACAACAGTATAACAGATAGTTATACTGCATCGACGCACAATAATTATCGACTCAGCAGGGCAGTTATTTGTTTCAAAAAAAGAACACGGCTTTTCCCCGTTTTGTTAATGGACGATTTTAACAAATGGGCTTATTTTACAGAATCCTTTTTGAAAGTATTTTAAATTTATATTTTTTGGATTTTTTTTTTCAGAATGTTAAAATTTCTGTTGTAGTGTCGCTCTTATTCAAAACTGCTTATGCAATGCCAGTGGTGTACGCGGGACGAGGAAGGGCATTCAATATCCACTGATAAAGATGAAATTTTCCGCAAAAATCCAAAGAGAATCTCCCACTGGCATTTCAAAAGCTACCTATTTTTTCGATTTTTATCTCTATAAATTTTAGTTTTTTTTTAATTTTTTCTGCTGATCCACTGACGTCATTGCATAATACATGTAAATAAATGTATACCTACTTACAAAAAATCTAAAGAGAATATTCCAGTGGCGTACGCGGGACGAGGGGGGACATTAAATATCCACTGATAAAAATAAAATTTTCCGCAACAATCCAAAGAGAATATGCTCTTATCAAGCCTCCCCTCCCCCATAGGAACAATTTCTGCGTCCCCACTGGCAGTTCAAAAGCTACCTCCTTTTTCGATTTTTGTCTCTATAAATTTGAGTGTTTTTAAACTTTTTCTGCTAAGTCACTGACGTCATTGCATGCTACATGTAAATAAATGTATACCTCATAAAGGTATAACTTAAATAGAGACACTATATTTACCACAGTTGCGATCAGACATAAGGTAAACAATTCGGCGACAATGCCAGATTGCGCTGAAAGTTGTATCTCTACACGTAATGTTTTTAAAAACATATTATTTTTATAACTTTATCATTTACATGTAATTATTCAAATTCTCCAGTTTGTTTTTTTAAACATGGAGAAACACCTTATTATTATTCAAATACATAAAGATATTTAGGTATATTATATAATTGCATTTAAATTTCCTTGAATCTTCACAATTTTAAATCAATAAAGAATTTATTATTATATTTATTTTATTTTTTTATTTCCCAATATATATCGGGAATAAAACCTACAATAATGTGACAACCTCTCATTTGTGGCGGTTCAGCCATATAAATGTGTGTACGCTTCTCCATTCATAATTTCTCTACGGCGTTGTAGCTTTAGCATAATCGAGATTTTGGTATATTTTACAGATTAATCGAGAGTTTTTTAATATTTTTTCAATAGATTTTTAAGTGTTTGTGGCAAAAGTGGTGTGACAAAGTGCGTAGTGTGAAGAAAACTGGAGATTGCAGGTGAAAACCAATCATTTCACAGGTTTGTTATCATATGTTTTTTCGACGCCATCTTGTGATAGGCCGCCATAGGCGTGCAACTAGTATTGCAATATAGGAAAGAAATAAGTTTTTTTGGGATATTTTTGCGAATTTGTGATAAAAACAATATGGTAAGCACTTATAATTAATTACATTATATTTGTTATAATGAACCAACCCCAGCTGCGACATTTTTATTTTTGATACTATATGTAGTCAGCTAATTTTTTCTTTGTTTATTTATTTTTTATTTGTTTATAAATAGTACAAGCGTTCCCGGTATAAAATTAAATTTTCAAAACATTATTATGTTACCCACAGGATAAAGAATGTATGTTTGTTATAATATTTACATAGATAGATACTCCACATAAGATTTTTTTGTATTTATTAAAAATGTAAAGATACTTTTGTACGTATTAAATAAAAATTATAGTACAGTGTATAAATTCCATTTTTTTTACACAACGAAAAACCATCATACCTATAATATAGTTAGCATCCTTTTTCGAAATACCACTATTTTTAGTCGAATTTGCTTATTTTTTCCACATTGGTTTTTTGGTAATTTGCAAGTGCGGAAAGTGATACTTTTCTGCACACGATGGCCGTTAAGAACGAAAAAGGCACTTTTGGTGTTTTTTTAGTACAATTTCCTACATGCATAAAAAGCTTCTGCCTAAGGTTATATATATTTGGTATTTTTAAAATTAAAACCAAAAAATAATTTCGTTTCCATTTTTAATTTAATCTAGTTTATAAATTCATCTAAAAACTCCTGTTAGACTTAAAATTCACGCCATGCTAAAAGAATACTTTTACCTATGCTAATTTTTTAATAAAGTTTTGCAGGTCACTTGACATTAAATAGGTAAAGAAACTACTTCGCAAATGCGTGTGGAAAAGTCTACTGTTACACATCAATTTCAATGAGAAATGCATAAAAAACTGTCATAGCGTGCGTGGAAAAACGTTTAACGCACGCAATTTTTTTTTAAATGGTACTTTATGGACCAAATTTTTAAATTTTGAATTTGAAATGTGTGTTCTAAAAACTACTTTTTGATTAAGAAAGTAATCATAAACACTCGTAGAAAAAAAATTGGACGTAACCCTTGCGGAAGTGTCTTTCCCACCCGAACTTCTCCCGTGCGTAAAAGTATTACTTTCCGCACTAATTAGGCAGATAACTATCTGGAGAACATTTAAAAAATTAATATTTTTTATGTTATTTTATTTTATATAAATATTTTCGCGATGACAAATATAATACCTCTCCATACTCTCGGTATCAATTATTAAGTATAAAAAAATTAAAGATTGTATTTCCAAAAAAAATTTGCCAACTCTGAAAATAACGACCAAACCTTTTTACATTTATAAATAACGAACCGCTTCTGGTCGCTGCTAAATGTAAGGTGGTTGGAGCATGTGTGAGGAGGAGCATGTCTGGTGCAGCGTTGCCAGTGAAACTGAAAATGGTTTTCCCTAAATTTAACGACTGATCGCGTTTCAAAGCAATTTATGAATGACTTGATGGGTCTATTTTAGTTAAACGTCTTTGGTATACCTACTTACTACTGCTACTGCTTATTTAAGCATGTTCAGATGAAGTATCTCATTTGTAAAAACCAATAAATTGTAAATATTATCATTAAATTTCAGATAAAGCTTTTTTCCCTTTTCGACCTGTAAGTTTAACTCTAATAATCTCTTTCATCAGATCTCTGGAGACCGCGATCAGAATACCTATACCGAAACAAGTAACTTTTAACAAGAAAGAAAAAAGGAGAAAAAGTTGAAAAACCTCCGAATCAGTTACAGAAAAGAATCTAAAAAGAAAAGATCAAAAGATCTTGGGTGAAAAAACGAAAATTCAAAATTAGAGGCATCCCGCCAGGGATACTCAAAGGGCCAAAGCAAAAAGAGATATAACTAGCGTGGGCTCATCAGTGTCTTCACTGATTACCCGAAACATCATTCTATACCATCATACACCTTGATTTAAAACTTTGGATCACTTACAAATAGGCATCGTTCGGCGCTTGTACATATTATAAGTCACCTGATACGGATTCGTCCATCCTTGGTTTCGACCAATAAGAAGGCTCAGAAGCTGCCAGGCTTGTACGGTGCACACGCAAAGGTGACTTGATTATCGTTTTTCAAGAGCGCCCGTTCTTCTGCTCAGAGGCAGGTGTATGAAAGTGTCTTGGTCGAATAGGTTTCGAGTAACTCATGATAGCTTTAAAGCGTGTTATTGGTCGATATCAGTGCTACGAAATTCAAGAATCGGCACCCTGGTCTGTTGGTATTTCCGATTGGCATATGCAGACGAAACATCGATTAATTATTATTTCTCTTTTCGCTTTGACCTTGAGTGTTTTTTGTGGGATACTCATCCAATTTTGAATTTTCGTTATTCCACCCCCTTTATACGTATATAAGGGTTTTTTATTTAACACAAATGATCAAACTTGTCTAAAACCATGTATGAAATCGTAATGGAACTTCTTGTTAAGAAATTTTACAAGTCACTTACGGTGGGATTTACTAAAAGGGTTTAGTCTGTTTTAGAACGGTCCTAAGTTTAAGTGAAATTTTTGGTTTTAAGCATTTTAAACCAACCCTCCTTGAATTTTAGACATAGTTTGATTTATAAGAAGAATATAAATAAAATTTTTTATTGAATAATCATCTTAACACAATCCTTTGTTGGATTTAAGAAGAAAGTTTCAATTTAGAAAAAAGAAAATTAAAAAATTTAAAACCACGCGGGTTTTAAATAGTAAACACTCTGTAGAACATATTAAAATTGGGGTTATATGTCATTTTAAGTAAAACTTATCCTTGTTTATTAATTTTTCCAACTATTACTTGATGTCACACTATGATTTTGATGGGTAATAATAAAATAAGAAGTAGATGAATTTTGTATTTATTTAAGAGGTGTTTTTATTTATCAAATGTATTAAAAAAATTAAATATAAGTTTTTTCTACATTTCTGTCACTCAGTCTGTCGTCAAATTGATTTTAAAATTTAGTCCCCCCACAAGTGTAAATATTTAGCCCTGTGGGGGGTACTATTTTAGATCTTAGTAAATCCCACTGTTAATTTTTGTCATTGAAATATGCTATGGTTAATAAACGCGTTTATACACTTTGCATAAAGTTTTTTTTTTTAATTATGTTTTTTTAATGTTTTTTTAATTTAAATCTTATAATTAAAAAAAGCTTAATTTTGAAATTACTACAACATCCATACATAATAATATCAATAATGATAATATTTAATTGTTTAGTGACCTTTAGAATTAGTTTCTATTCAGTTTTGTGGGTTTAAGGTCAGGAGAATAAAAAACAAATTCAAATTTACCGACGTTTCGATGTATTTTACATCATCTTCAGGGTTTATTTGGGTTGTTTCCCAGTGGTCTCTTACAGAATTTAACAAACATTTAAAAAAATAAACGGAATGTTTTTTTGGACATTTAAACAAGAACAAAACAAGCTAAAAACCAAAAATGTTTGAAATAAATTATTTTGTATTTTTTATATTATTTTTATTATAAATTATTTATTTTATTTAATAAAATAATTTATAAAAATATAATAATAAAATAATTTATTTTAAACGTTTTTGGTTTTTAACTTGTTTTGTTCTTGTTTAACAACAACCCAAATAAACCCTGAAGATTATGTAAAATACATCGAAACATCAGTAAATTTGAATTAGTTTTTCAATCTCCTTCTCCTGACCTTAAACCCACAAAACTAATTTTACAACCATCTCAACACGATTTTAATGACTCATTTACGGTCCTAGGATAATAATAAAGTTTAGATGTAAACCACAAGATGGCCTAACAAGCGATGAAACTTTATTTTATAAGAGCACTAATTGAGGGAAAATGTGAATTATTTTTCTGTGTTTTTAGGACAATAAATATTTATTAAACGTCAATAAATCCAATATAATTTTAGTACCAAACCAAAAATAATTCCCGTAAAATTGACATACTACGCATTTTAAAAAAAAAACTTTGATTGTAAAAAGATCTATGAAAAGTCCCTTAGTAACCTTATTCGTTTTGACGTTTTAGATAGAACGTCATTGAAACTTCAGGTTATGAAAGTGGTTGACGCGCTTGATATTTTTAAAATTTCTGATATTTATGATATTTTTATTGGTCGTCGGTAAATTATGGTACACTAAAGGTGGGTTTACCCAAGTTTTCATATTGATAATTTATAACCTAAGCACAATTTTATTCATAGTCATAATGTTAAATACATTATTCTTAATAGAAGTGTTAACCCAAGTTTTCATAGTTATAATTCACAATTCATAAGCACAGTGCATAATTTAAAAGTTGGTTAATTTCAACTTTATGCACTATCAATATGAAAAAAGCAAATAAAACATTTTGGTTGGTTGATTTTAAAATGGGAGTGATTGATTTTAGCCGATAATTAGAAAACAGAAATTTAGCAAGAAGGAAGAATAGCTAACCTGTTGAGGTTTGGTAAAGAAAAACATTTTTTTTTGTTCTTCTTTTTTGTCAATTTTTGGCATGTCAATTTTGAAAATTTATTCTAATGCACTATACTTATAAACTCTTGGATAAACAGGTGCTGTTAAATTATGCATTAACACCAAAATTGTGCTTATACACTATGAATTAAAGTTATGAATTATCAATATAAACAGTTGGGTAAACCCGCCTCAACTCGCATGTTATGATCATTAAACGCTCAGTTAAATCAAGACACTCGCCTGCGGCTCACGTCTTAAGCTTCAGCTTCGCGTTTAATGACCATCATAACATGCTTTTTATATAAACCACTATTACTTCAGCTCCTATCATAAATACATTTTAAACCAAAATCTAGTAACCATTTCCCAACTGTAAATAAATATTATGGTAAAGCCATAATGGTAATTTAAGGCTTAAAATATTTTAGCATAATATAAGTGGTAACGGTTTTGTTTAATCATTTTTTACTATTTTTCACATTTTTATGCCATGATTTTGCTCACATTTTAAAGCTTTCTTTCCAAACTTTCGATTTCTGAAATAAAACAGTCAGTTTTTTAAAGTTTTCACTGTTTTTTTTTAGCGTTCAAAAAAAGTACTGCCAAAAAACATTTTTTCTCTGTTAAAATGAAAAATATTTAGAGAGAGAGGGCAGAATTTTAGAGGTAGATAGAGAGATAATGTAGTGAAGTGTATAAATATTTAAGGTCGTTGAAGAGAGACTGTAAGTGTATTTAAGCACATCTAAAAATCGTTTAACAGGTATTTAACTAAATTATTTTAAGGGTCATCATGGCTTTACCATAATACTAGGTAACTTTTACAATATTTTCTCGTTGTCCATATTTTTTAATTCATTTTTTGAAAAATCCTATGTTTAAAAGAAACTTTCTCGCTTTCATACAAAATGGCAAATTTGTCTTGCTTCTCGGTTTTAGGGGAACGGAAAGGAATCACCTTTTGTTTCTATAGCGTGCCCTAAATGAGTTTAGATTACGCTTAGTGGACTATTTTACTTCAAAGGAACACTATTGAAACTACAGCTCCACAGACTTAAACAAATATTTAAAGTAAAGGAAGTAAAGTTTATTTACTTTTAGTACGCAGTACTTCTAGTTAAATAGGAAAGAAAGGGTTATGTGCACTTACAGAAGATAAGGAGAGAAACTTGCAATATTGCAATTAATTCATTATAAATGAGGAAAGCAGCTTTCAGCCTTATTGGGTTCACTTCAGGCCCTAATGAATTAAGAAGAAAAAAATAAACAAACAAACTCTGAAAATAAATTGTGTCACACTGGATACGTCCGGTTATTGAATCAAAGTTGAAGTGCTAGTTTAAGTATAGGGTGTCCCATTTTCGATAGGATTCAAAAGAAAACTCCCTTGTTATTGACTATAAAGACATGCGGTTTTCGCATTACCGTCTTACTTTTTTGAGCTGTAAAAAATTGTTTTAACAGATTTATTCTGTCTCTTGTAGTTTTTAAGTTACAGGGGAAAGTTAAAAAATGGTCGGAATTACCAATTGATGATGTCTCCCTTAATTTAAGAGATAATTGAGTTCTGTAAAAACATGTTTTACTTCATATTTTAGTTTCTTTTTTCACCTTTTTTCTAACTTGTTTTTTGTTTAGGTATAAATGTTAGTTTTCGACAAAACAAAGTATTTAGAAAAAGAATGGCAACATATAACAAAAAGGGGTTTAAAAAAGTTAGGAATTAAATTTTCTCCGCCATTTTGGATTTAAATATGGCGGCAAAGCGATTATTTTTTTTTCAAAGGGCTTATTTGACTTGTAACAGTGATAGGTTTGAAATTAATTCTGTATTTCGGACTTCCATTATCTATATTTTATTTATACACGACGTTTCAATCAGAAAAATCTCTGATCGTCTTCAGGTGCAAACTACAATCTATTCCTAAGGCTACATACTTATATACTATGAGAAATCACTCACCGTGAAGTTTAAGAAGTTGGCTCCGCCCAAGGAGGGGCTTCCAAATATTTGGAATTTCAACACTTGGTTTACTGAAAACACCCTGATTCTGACCAATAAAGGCAGCTTCAAGGAATTTTCGTTTCTTCCAGTGTGACTCCTTGTGCAATACCTTTGCTTCTGTCCACTTCATTCGGTGTTGTTTTGACCATGCGTGTTCGGCGATTTCTGATTTCGTTGTTTCACCTCTTTGGGTATTAATCTGATGTTCTTTAAGCCTAACAGATAGTGGTCTTTTTACCAAACGAGTAGAAAGCGATATTAGAATAACAGTCTATCGTAAACCCACCCACACAGGACAATATTTAAATCAAGATTCAAATCATTCTGCTACAACCAAACGAGGCATAATAAGAACTTTGTATAATAGAGCCTTCCACATTTTTAACAATTCCCATGACTTGGAAATCGAAATAAAAAACATTAAGAAGGATCTGCAGCAGAATGGTTACAGCCTTAAACTTATAACAGATACTATTTATAAATTTCAGCAAACAGGACAGATATTACACCAGGCTAGTGCATTCCTGACAATTCCATACATTAAAGGAGTATCAGAGAAAATTCGAAGAGTAGCGAACAACTTTAATATTAAAACAGCTTTTAAATATAATACAATTCGAAGCCTTCTTAGTAAAACAAACCCGGAGAACAAACACAATAAGGAATGCATTTACCAAGTTCCTTGTGAGTGTGGTGAATCATACATAGGTGAAACAAAAAGACCACTATCTGTTAGGTTTAAAAAGCATCAAACGAATACCCAAAGAGGTGAAACAACGAAATCAGGAAACGCCGAATACGCATGGTCAAAACAACACCGAATGAAGTGGACAGAAGCAAAGGTTTTTCACAAGGAGTCACACTAGAAGAAACGAAAATTCCTTGAAGCTGCCAAATATTTGGAAGCCCCTCCTTGGGCGGAGCCAACTTCTTAAACTTCACGGTTGAGTGACTTCCCATAGTATATAAGTACGTAGCCTTAGGAATAGATTGTAGTTTGCACCTGAAGACGATCAGAGATTGTACTGATCGAAACGTTGTGTATAAATAAAATATAGACAATGGAAGTCCGAAACACAGAGTTAATTTCAAATATATCATTGTCTCAAACTTTCATACTGGTAGAGTTGTAGTAGTAGTATGTTCATATAATATAGCTTGGTTGTTCAAGTCTACTTTATAGTAAATAAATATAAATGGTGAAAAAAAAATCAATTAAAATGTGACAGAGCCATACCAGAAAAAAAATCAATCGAAATATCAAAATGAAGGAAAATATATTTTATTATCAAACACAGTTAAGAAGAAACTAAAATATGAATTTAAATAAAATAAAAAAAAGTTTCAGACACTACCAGTTTAAAATAACAAAAAGATTTTGATTTAGCTTTATGTAAAGTATTCTATGACAGAAAAATTTCTAATGTTAAAAATGATGTTCAGCAGGCCCGTCTTTTAGCACTCCAAGAACCAGAGAGTAACGTTTGGTTAAATGCCCTGCCATCATCTTCATTGGGTAACCTACTGGAAAACTTACCTTGAGAGTTTCCGTGGCATTGCATCTTGGTCAACCCTTGTGTGAGCCCCACACCTTCACTTGCGTTGAAAACACTCTTTGTAAGTCTTATATTTTAAAGACATGCACTAGAACAGGGGAGGCAGTGAGACTGGGAGAGGATCAGAAGAGAACAAAATACAAAGAACTTGAAGAACATGGTTTCTTGCTTGTTCCTTTTGCTGTGGAGAGATTTGGTCCGTGGTCTGATGAAGCTAAAAAAATTTTTCTTAAATAAGCAAAAAAGCTGAAATACCAAAGTTTAAAAGCTTCATCACTCAGCGGATCAGTATTGCCTTACAAAGAGTTAATGCTGCCTCGGTGCTGGGGACAATCCCGGTACAGATTTTGGAAGAATATTTAAGATTTTTTTATGTATGATTTTATTATTCTTATATTATATAGTATTTTTTTCAAACTTACATTTATTTTTATTATATAGTTTATATTTTTCATGTTCACGAATCAAAAATCAAGAATATTTAACTCTAGTTCATATAAATATGAAGTAAAACAGTTTTATCCATATTTAACTTTTTGATCCTGATGATGGTATCTACGAAACGAAATGTCGAATTAAAATGTCGAAAAAACCATTGTGTCGGATAAGTTTTTACAGTACTCAATTATCTCTTAAATTAAGGGAGATATCATCAATTGGCAATTAACACCATTTTTCAACTTTTCCCTGTAGCTAAAAAATTACAGGGAACAGAATAAATATGTTAAACCCATTTTTTAAAACTCAAAAAAGTAATGCGTGTACACTTGGTTGTTCAATCAAAACTTCAACCGAGTTCTGTTGGCTGAAGTTTAACTTTCAGAAAATTTGATGCATGATACGATACCTTAGAATATATAGTCCTTTTCCTACAGTTAAAAAAGCGCCAAGTTGTTTTACAAGCATGAAATTTGGTACAATTGTTACGAAGTACATTTTAAGAGATTGGACCCGAGTAGACCAAACAAAAGTTGATCAATATTGCTCTATCGAAATTTTTTTGAAATGACGGCAACTATGTTATTGGGTCGATTATAGTCAATTTTATATGCTTCGGGTACGATCAAATTAAAAAAAAATGATTTAAGTCGAAATGACTTTCAATGACCTTGGAAAATGGAGTTTAAGAGAAAAAAAAACGAATTTTTTAAGAAAGAAATGTTTTTTTCAATAATGTGCATTAGGTTTTGATTAAAGTCGAGTTTGTACATGTCGGGGACAAGGATTAAAAAAAAATATTTTAAGTCACTGTGACCTTGAGTCGATTTTGTATATGTCGGGGACAAGGATTTAAAAAAAAATGATTTAAGTCACTGTGACCTTTGACGACCTTGAAAAATGCAACCCAAATTTACAAAGGATGTCATTTTTGTTACGAATTTATAAATTTTTTAATATTACGTATTAGGTCATGATTTTACTTTATTTTTATTTTGAGTACGAGAATAAAAAATAATTCCTATCAAAATTGACGCTTTCTTTTTAACTTAAATTGCATTTTTAAAGATTTTTTTAATGTCTTAAAACAGGTTTTTTTAAAATCATTATTTCCGAAATATATAAGATCGACTATAATTACGACATTATACATATCAGAAAAGTTTATATAAATTTTTAATCACTAAAGGTGGTATCAATTTCATTATGCATTTCTTGGAATCCTCATACTAAAAATATATAAAATACACTAATTAAAAATATTAGTGAATTTACACAATCAATCATTGGCTACCGTGTAACTATAGTGGATCCTGTAAATGACTTGCTGCGTGTAATTTTACAAAAAAATTGTGAATTTACCTTACAATAATTTACATAAAATATAATTTTATGTAGGTAAAGTAAAATTCAATGCGTTTTCGGGATTATACCTCTTACATTGTAAAGATGCCACAGTATTACACTTAAATAGAACAAATTTAATATATGATATTTTTTGTCAGAGTTTACTATGCAAAGCAATCGTAAATTTTGATAGTTTTTTACCAGTGTAAAGTACAATCATGACCTAATAGCTATTATAAGAAAATGTAAGGATTCATAACAAAAATGACATCCTTTGTAAAACTGGTGCGTTTTTCAAGGTCATCGAAGGTCACATTGGCTAAAAACATTTTGTTTTAAAGATACGAGGTAGTTTTAAGTCCTACCTCCGAAGGTGTTGATAATTTTGGCAAATAAACTATTTAGTTTTCTTAAAAATTAAGTGTGTTTATATTGCCAACAATTCTTGGTTTCCTAACGTATTTCGGTCTACAACAGACCATTATCAAAGGGTTTTCTAAAATTAAATACATAAAACATTAAAAAAATTCTTAAACCACCGACAAGCCAAAAAAATATGTTTTAAGGTTAGAAAATTTGTGTATCCAAGAAAAATATGTTAAAAATTCTTTTATGGTAAAACAACAATTGCACAATACATAAAGACAATAAAACTACATAAAACGTTATTAAAAACTTACTTAAGAGGGTTTTTTTTCTCCTCAAAGGAAAACAACAAAAATCTCGTAAAATTTTATGCCTCCATTTTTTAGCGTATGTGGCGCCCTCTCCGAGGTGCTCAATCAACGTATTCTTTGTTTGGTCAACTATTAAAAAATTCAATTCTGCTAGGTTCCTGTAATTGTTTCCTCTTATTGATTTTTAATATGGAACTTTTATAATTTTTTAAAATGTGTTTTTTTATATCAAATAATTAAGGGGAAAAATTTAATTACATTCCTGAAAAAAACACAAAAAGAGCCTGTTTACTGTAAATATTATTGTTGTAAAGCAAAGAAAAACTGTGCAGTAGTTGTATATATTTATAAGCCTGTTTATATGTAATTTATTAGATTTTTTGTTGTTCTTATTTTTAGTTGATTATTGTTAGAAAAAGCTGTTATGTAATTTAATTTGTTAAGTATTTTGATGTTTGTAGTTTTTGTTATTGTCTGTTTAATATTATTCAATTGTAAAAATAACTATTATATGATGAGAGGGTTTTCTACGAATTAAATGAAGATAAATTTAAATTTTTGACCAGATAAGAGGGACTTATGTTATCAAATATTTATACCTACATTGAGTTAAATACAGATTCCCATAAAAATTGTTTTTGGTATTTTTATTTTGTTTTGTTGTTCTTTCAGTATAATTTGATTAGACATTAATCCCATTTCCCAAAAAACCTATAGAAAACAAAACATTTATTCATATCACCTACTTATATGTTGTTGTTGTTTATTTAATCAAATTTAACTGTAAAATTAAAAATAGCTGTTGTCAAAAAACCTAAGGAAATGAAAAACTAAACAGGAGGTCAAAATTATTTCAAATTGCTGCTTCAATAAATATTTGAGTGATGTAAATTTAAATCATCGGTCCCGAAATATATTAAATCGACTATATTGAAACCCAGTAGTAAAAAAAATGCCTGCATAAAAAATGGTTCACGGTCACTGAAGGTCATAGCGATTTAAGTATTTTTTTCATTTTCTCTTACCTGCAATATATAAAATCGACTATATTTGAAAATATTTGAAAAAACGATAAAGTGTTACTTGATGATTTTTTTTTTTTTCTACTCGGGTCAAATCTCTTAAAAGTGCTTCTAAACAATCGTACCAAATTTTATGCTTGTAGGATACTTCGCTTCTAAAAGCAAAGAATGCCACGGCAATAATCTTTTTATATTTAAAAAAAAATAAACTAAAAGTTTAGGTGCGTTTTAGTGGGGTAGGGTCAGAAAAAAAGAACCCAATTTATTCTTCGCCAACCTTTCGACAGTTTATTGTCTAAAAAAGCAGAATCACAGATAAAAACACGTTCTAACACAGAAAAAAGAAAAACGGGGTTTAGGTTACAATGAAGATAGCTCAACAAAGTTTCGAAACGTCGGTAAAGAACAAATTTTGTTTTTTTTTACTGACCCTAAGCGACTAAAACGTACAAAAAAATGAATTTTCCGTGTCGCAAACCTTGACAAAAAGAAATACCATTAAGAGACTCACACGACCATAATGGATGTATCGTGGGTTCAAACTCCGCACAGTGTCCTAATAGTACATTATAAACATAGGGACTAAAGTGCCTCTTTTAATCTCGCGGCGAAAGGTCGCCAAGGGATTAAAATACACTTTAGTCACGAGGTTTATATACTATTTTATGCACTTTAGAATGCGAGAAACTAAAAACAAAAAATCACAAAACTAACAGTAGACCACTTAACGGTACTCTAGTTTCAATATTGACAGCTCGTATTACGTATAGTTGTCATTGATTGTTGTTGGCATGGTGGATTCAGTCAAAATTTATTGTGCTATGGAAGTGTTGCTATGGCACAAAACAAATGTCAGTCAGTTGTTGTTATCAAATGTCAGTCACTTGTTATTATCAAACGGCATCACCAAACGGTGAGTCCAGAAAAATCGTTGAAAACGAACATTGAAGAGGCCGCGGAAGAGGCCATCGCTAGCCTTCTTCCACAAAAATCTCGCGAGGTTTACAAAAAACAGTTCGTGATTACCGAAAATGGTGCGCTGAACAGCATGCATAGAATTTTACGGATGAAAAGGTGCTCCTATATATTATAATAAGAACTAGATTTAAGTAATGCATATGCTAATTATTTTTTTCGTTCATACATTTTAACAAATAAATAAAATTTCAATAAAATTATTATTTAATTTGGAAAACTTAACTTTAAATCTCCCAGGGATTAAAATTATTTTTAATCCCCGAGGGATTAAAAGTGCCCCTTTTATATCTAAAATGAGGGAATTAAAGTGCAATTTTAATCCCTAAAGACTTTTTCCAGAGTGTTTGGCCTTGGATAAAACTTAATAGGCTATAAAACCAGGGAAGAGTGGAAAAGGTTCTACCCCTCCATTCACGCCGGTAACCAGGCCGGATTGGGTCTCAATTCTAAATTTAAAGTCAAAATCGTGTCATAATGCGCCGCGCGGCAGGCGAAAATTACTGAAGTTATATAGCGATGCAGGCAAAAAAATCAAATTTTTATTTATTTGGAAAATATTCGAAAAAAGGTGGGTTGGGTTAGTTGCAAAAAAAATAGTGCTTGGGTCGGTTTTCCTTTCCCCAAAACAGTTTAAATTATTTTTTACGTTTTGCCCCCCTACCCTTCCAAGGGTGGCCGTTCCAAGTAGCCCCCGAGTGCATTAATTGCACGACCTGTCCAAATCTTTTTTGGGATCCATAATTACTAAAAACGCGTAGAATACAATGTAACTCTTAATATTTTAGTGATTTTTTATGCTTTAGATATCTCTGAAAAACTATAAAAGAAAAAATTGCCCTTTTAAATCACCCTAACACTCTGCTAGTTTTCGTCATCTCTTAAAATATCTAGTTGGTCGATTTTCCAAATATTTTAAAATAAACAAAATGTTAAAAATAATCTACCGCAGTTTAATAGCTTGTCACATTGTCAAAACCAGGTCACAGCAAAAATAACAATTTTATTAAAACTCTAAAATATTATACTCTATTATTCTCAAAAGGATAGTTTGATCATAAAAACCATTTTTGTATTTGCGTTTTTAAAATAAAAATTAGTGTGACCATAACTTTTTTAGAGCAAAAGAATGCATATACATATAAAAAAAAAGATGTTTATGCACTTCAGGAATTAAATAGGTACTTTTAATCCCTCTTTTTAGGGACTAAAGTGATACTTTTAATCCCTAAGAAATTTAATCCCTCAGCTTAGGGATTAGCAGTAAATTTAATCTCTCAGGGATTAAAAAAAAAACTAATACCTGGAAAATTATAATTAAATTTATGGCAAGTCAAGCCAAACAGCACTTGCTCTTGGCCAAGATTTCATTCTTTCATTAGTAGCACCCTTTCTTGTAGTTGACGAACCATTTGGTGTAGAAATAACGTAATTTTAACAAAGATCTTTTCCTAAAGTTTAATCTCTTAGCGAATTGTACAAACCTTTCGCCGCGGGATTAAATGTGGCACTTTAGTTCCTAGGTTTATAATGTACTATTAATCATTTTTAACCTCCCGTATGCCATGATTCAAGGGCGGTTACAGGGGGGGGGGCTGTTAGTAGGTATTGATTTGGATTAGTCAAGTTAATTCTAGATTTGATTAAATCATGTGACTTAAATACGCCGCAGGCAAAATTTTTGACAAAATTATACTTAAAAGTGCTATTTCTTACAAGTTTATAAATGCTGATGACAAAAATATCTTAAAATTAAACTAATAAAAGTATCACAATCAATAAGGTTGTAGCACCGCATGCGAAAATTTTAGCAACTTTTGAAAATTAAGCCAAATATTTTGAGATTGTTTACGTTTTCATCAAATTTTTTAAAAAAGGTGGGTTTGGTTGGCTGCAAAAACGGGAGGGCGAGCGCCACCCTCCCGCTTGCATGATAATACTTACTTTAGATCGAGGCTCAAATATGACCTAATTGATTTTTTTAAAAACAATAACAAATTAAGGAAAAGTGGTTATAAGATTTTATGTTATTTATTTACCTAAAAGTTGGCAAAACATGTTTTAAACGTGCCACAGGCGAAAAATTGTAAAAAAGTAAACTAAACGTGTCTTTCTAAACAAGTTCCCAATGTTGGTTGATAAAAATTGCATATATTTAAACTAAACGCCGCAGGCGAAATTTTTGTTAAATGTTACTTTTAGACTTGATATTTCACTGGTATTACTTTGGTAATAATAATAATAATAATAATAATTATAATAATAATAATAATAATAATAATAATAATAATAATAATAATAATAATAATAATAATAATAAAAAGAAAATGGTTATTACTGAATATTGTTGTGATATGGGGAAAAAGAGTACAGATATAATTTAATAGAGTATAGAGTGCAAAGCTTTAAAAAACAGTACACTCTCAAAAAGAGTATAAATGGTCACATAAATGTATTTTTTCATTGAAAGATTGAGCAACGCACAATTTTTTTTTTAACCTAGGTTTAAAGATTAAACTGACTTTGCACTGCCATTAATTAAACAACCGAACGGCCAAAAAAGTTTCTATGATTTTAGACTTTAAAAAAATAGAAACAAAGGAATAGTTATTATCCTATCCTTATTAACTAGTTCGGAAAGTTAAACTTTCCCGCACGCGACTTCGCACCGGAGTTCGGGCAAGCCGTAAGTGCGGAAAACACTTTCCGCACGCGTTAGATACAACATTTTTTCTACGAGCGTGCGGAATATAAAAATATTTTGTCATTATTTTAGTTAAACCTAGGAGACTAAAAATGAAAAGATGTCAAATTACGAATTTTATGTTTCATTCCGAACTAAACTTTAACAAGCTTAAAAAATCAATTTTTAACATTGAAAGCACCATTGCTCAGGTTGCTTAATGCCATCGTCGACTTCACGTCTCCCTGATTCATCACTAAGCAACAGCGTGCTCAATAACAAGCGTGCTTAACAGCGCGTGAAAAAGTTTTTTTGCTCAACAGCGTGCGTGAAAACTTTTTTTTGCTCAACAGCGTGCGTGAAAAAATTTTTTCGCGCACAGCGTGCGGAAATTTTTTTCACGCACGCCGTACGGAAAAGTAGCGCTTTCCGGACGGAAATGAGTGCGAGAAAAGCGTTTTTCCGCACGCTCGTAGGAAAAGATACTTTACGCATCATAAGGATCAATATTTTTTCTTTCGAATTAAAATGCGTGCGGGAAAGGAGTGTTTCCCGCAGGGTCGTAGAAAATAGTTATTTACCTAACAAGGGTGGAAAGTGATACTTTTCCGTACGAGAGGGCAGTTGCACGAACGACGTCAAGCGGATTTCCGGCAAGCTGTCAAGGGCGGATAAGACACTTTTCACACGTGTTAGGTACAAAATTTTTCGTACTTGTGTAAAATAGTTGGTTGATCAAACAAAAATATGTTGTAGATTTTTTGGAAGAGCGTCGAGTTCGCATCTAGGGTGGGAAACAAAATTCAGCATTTTTTGAATTAGCTATAACTTTTGTCCTAATTTCATATATTTTATTTACGTATAATTTACAATGTAAAATTTCTCTTTTAAGATGGGTTGTTACGGAATTGAATATGTTATACCTAATTAAAATGTGTTAAATAAAATAAAGAACAGAGCAAAAAATATTAAAGAATAATGCCCCCTGTCCCCCAAACCTATTAACTGGGGGTTCTTGTGTTTTACCCAAGTTTTTTATTTGTTTCCAGATTGACAGCCCGGCAAGACACCCTCGACCGTCGAGAAACGTCAAACAACATCAGGACGAAACACTAATGGGTGGATCACTGATGCAACCTATAATGATAGATTCTATGACAGAAGATGATAATAATCCGGATTTGATACCTCCTCCGAATTATGGTAAGATATTACTAGAATTATAAACCCTAAGAAAACCAGTCGGTCAAGTTTCCCTCCATTAGGCATCATTAAAAAAAAATTGGAACGCCAAATTTTGCACACCCTCCCCTTTGAAGCCCTCAGTGGGTAACGATATTTTTTTTAAACTTTTATGTCATCTGAAAAATCTAATTTTTCACAATTTCAAATTTCGCACACTCCCTAGGAACCTACAGAAGGGTACTACCGACGTAGCGCGCCCCCAGACAATATTTTTTCCGAAAGTTTTTATGTCATTCGAAAAATGTAATGTTGAACACCCAATTTAACTTTTTTTTCAACCCTCCAGGAACTCTCGAGAAGGTTTTCGAGTAACCAGGTTAGCTTTACACAATTTTGCACATCTATTTTGAAACTTCGCATACCCCATGGGAACCTGAAGGAGGGTTCCCAATAACCAAGTTAGCCCCTCAAGACAATATGTTTTGAAAATTTTCATATTATTCGAAAGTTTCAATTTTGCCAAACAAATTTTAAATTTTATCAACTCCCCAGGAACACGGTTACTTGAGAACCCTTCCGAGGGTTACTGGGGGGTTGAAAAAATTTGTCGTTGGGTGTGCAAAAATTATACCTCTCGAGTGATGAAAAATTTACAAAAAATATTGTCTGGGGGGGGCTACGTCGGTTATTGGAGAATCCTCCTGTAGATTCCTAGGAAGTGTTCAATATTTGAAAATTGGTGTGCAAAATTACACCTTTTGAATGACATAAACATTTTGATGGCTGGAGAGGGGGGCGGGTGGCTGCTCATAGGAGGCTGTGCAAAATGTAATATTTGGTGGCAAAATTGTGCAAAATGTGTGCGAAATTGTAACCCAGAAAAACAAGCATTTGCAAAGATCCGGCCTAGAAGTGCATTCTGGGGTCTTCATACGAACGAGCGTTTGAATTTTCAAGAATTAGGTCCCTGGCGTCTGCTTCTGCTTGAATAAAATTTAGTAAGTAGGTTATCCGGGGAATGGGAGCCATCTAAAGCCCACTTCGCTCTATGCAACTTTTCCATGCATCAAATTTTATGTCTTTCTTTAACCTGTGAAAACTAAATTCTATGCATGAAAAAGTTGCATAGTATGTTCCTAGCTTAATTATTACAAATTAGAACGCCTTAATATTACTTGTGAACGAACCCTACGCATTCAATGCGCACACGAATTATAATTGTAATATTCTTGAACCAGCGTTCGCCGATCATTAACCGAAAGACGTATACGTGTAAATAACTATTTTATATTCATTTATTTTATTAAATCCGCGTTCTCAAAAGTCAAGTTTAGTTGAACAACTATAGTTGATCAGAAAAAATTGAATAAAAACTATCGTGAGAACTTCTGTTTCAATAGAGTTGATCAACTTTTTTGTTGTTCAACAAAAGTTTGATCCATTCAAACTTTTATCGTCCCGAATCGCTTTCAAGTTGAAACAAGTCTTGAAACGTATGAACTAGGCAGTCAGTCAACTGGCCGCGGTTTTAGTAGTTTTTGGCAAGAAATATTATTGAAAACAAAAAAAAAGTGTAAAAATTAGTGTTAAATTTTTCTTCAGACATCCTTAAATAATTTCTGAATGATTCTGTATCCACTAATGCTAGCTCTTTCAGCAAGATTTCTGCTGCTTCTAAATTGTTTCTTCTTAAAATCCACTATCTTACACAAAAACCACGTTTTCTACGATTTTTGTTTGCACCACATATTTTTTTTAGTTCGTTTTGCAAACAAAACTTCAATCACTTGTACACATTCACGCAAAATTGCGATCGACGCCATTTTTAAACTGAACAGGGACGACGAAGAGATGAATTTCTGTTGTAGATGTAAACTTAACTCGATCAAGTCTTTATTCAATTTTTGTTAATCAACTAAAGTTGTTCAACTAAACTTGACTCGTGGCTTTATTCTTGATAAATTTGTTGAACGTTCGTGCGCTTGAGATTCAAAAATTCAGCCCCTATTTAACAGAGACATAGCGAATTTCCCTGCCAAAAATACCACGTAAGTTCTTACAAGAGTTAGTGAGTTCTTACATGGTTCTACAATATTCTACGAGACAGACTGTTTTCCTTGTAAAAACTGGTAAAAATATGTTTATAAAAAAGAAAGAGAAATATACTTGTTTTTACGAGATTGCCAATTATTTTTAAGAGCATGTTTAAAAAATCGCTTAGAAACATAAAACCTCACCAAAATTGTAAAATCTAGTAAAAACCCTTTTACTAGATTTTACGCAGCCTTTCTACCAGGGTTCTGATAAAATTCTAGTAGCGACACATGAGCGAACTATTGCTTTGGTGATAATGATAATTGTTTTTCTTTGGTATACTTAATCTCTTTAAAAAAATGTGTCGAGTAGCAGTGGCGGCTCGTGACTTATAACACTGATGAGGCACCAAGATCAAAAATGTTTTAAAAAAAACTATTCTTCAATCTACTATCTTATGCGTTTTTACTTTGACATAAAAAAAATAAATTTATATTTTTATTTAGAAAGAAATTATTCCACAACATTTCAAATAACATCAAATTTTTGTATTTTAACGCCCGAGGGCGAAAAAATGATCCTAGAGCTTTAGTAACTTTAAACACTATATATTTATCCACTCACGCTTGTGCATAAATAGTTATTATACATTTTCAATCCACAATTTATTTGTGTGACAAAATCAAAATGTTTGCATATATATAATCACCTACAAGCGTGATGCGCGTATTATAGACTGAGTTGTCAAGACATGGGTGAAGCGGATCTTTTAGTCACCTCATGTTGTCATGTAATTTAGAAAAAGTAAAAATCATCCCAAGGCTTTATACAAAGAAGAATAGGGTTTTTAAATGAACGATTTGTTGAGTTTATAATTACAATAACAAAAACGGGATTTTGCGTTTTTTAATGAGCAAAATTTTAATGCGGCCAGCGAGGCTTGATTCGGCACACAAGATGAGAATTCATTCTCGCCTCACCCAGCCACCGCGCGCTCTCGGCAGGCTCTCGGACAGCGTTGATAGAAGACCACTACGAAGCGAAGCAACCGGAATGAGTGCTTCATCCATCTTTGATGGAACATACAAAACAAAGCAAGGCAGAACAACACCGTTCTCAACTAAAAAGCCAGTTAACTCCTACCGCCTCAGTGCCCTTTAGCCTACCGTGGCTGCCATTTTTATAACCAAATTGACAAGTAAAACATGGATTTTCTGTCAATTTGGTGTCAATATGGCACCGATCATAGGCCAAAAGATACTAAAGGGAAAATGAGTTAACTGGCTTTTTAGTTGAGAACGGTGTTGGGCAGAATAAGAAATGAATGACATAAAAGAAATAGCACCCTAATATTAAAATAAAAAAAAATTTTAGTTTTTCCAAAAATGTTGGTGAGGCGCCGCCTCACTTGCCTCATCTGACGAGCCGCCACTGACGAGTAGGTACCTATACATAGCATACAATAAATAACCTATTCTTAAAAATAGCGGTGAGCGGGGCCGACTTTTAAAACCCATTTGAGTAGATGACATTAAAACATGCCCCACATATAAATTAAAATATATTATAAAAATTTTTACCATGGCTACCGAACATATATCTAGAGTGATTCAAAACATATATCACACGGTTACTAAGGAATACGTTTAGCTACATATGCAAATCTTTTGTGAACAGGACGCTTATTCTTGACCGACCGTGAGGTGAGGTGAGCGAAATTCCCCGTGGAAAAAGGTGGTGAAAAAAGCTCACCTCACGTCACGGTTGTTCAAGAATAAGTTTCCTGGGTACCGATTCTGGAAGTCATAGGAAGTGATTGTTCGCCTGAGAGAAGAAAAGTAGTTTCAACCAATAAACGCGCTTAAAAGCAGTGACGAGACGATCGAATAATCACCAAACTATTATGGGTACGCGCAGAGCTGCCTCGAATAACAATTTTTGAGCGAAGCCGTTCTCTCGACTAGACCCAGTAGTTGGGAATTGTAGGAAAGCTCGTGTGAAAAGCGTCACTCGTATTATTTCAGAGCATGCTATTGGATGAAACCATCACGTGATCGAACTCGCTAATGCGCATGCTACGGCAAACTTGACCGTGTTTTAGAGTAGGACTCGCACAGTGGTCGATTTTTGTAAAAACGCGGATATTAAAAAAAAGTTCCACATTGTAGTTTAATCGTACAAAATATTTAGTTTTAATTAAAAGATAAATTTATTCTTATTTAGCTGATACACAGAATGATCGTGTGAATTTTCAAATTTATCTTAAGAAATTTTTAAGAAGTAAAAGATATATATTTATTAATTAACTAAATTTGTGATTTAAAAGTGTCCAGTCACGTGATAATTTTGGTTACAGTTGAAGTCACATGATACTTTAATTTTAAGCTCACTTCACAAATTTAAACTAAAAATGTTAGTTTAGAACAATCAAATTTACTTTAAAGTAATTGACACATTATATAAATGTTACAGTATACTAGAATATTTTTATGTATATAGGGTATATTAGTTAAAGAATGCCAACCGAAACCCAGTATATTATTGCATTTTTGCATTCTGTTTTGAAATTCTAAGCAGTTTTATATAACGTACCCTATGTCGATCTTCAACTGTTTTCGAGATATTAACAGTTGAATACTGTCATACTCTGGGTCTTCTATTTGAAATTTGATGTTGAATACTGATACGTAATGTCAAACTCGTAAAAAGCATAGTTTATTCTTTGGCCAACTATTCGCCTAGTATCTTGACAACCATATAGGGGCAAATTTAGATACATTTTGAATTTTTTAACTTTTCCATTTATGTCCGCGTTTTCCGGAAAATAGACCACCGTGCGTCGTTCGAATGAGTTTTGTGCGATTGATCACTTCTCAGGGTATGATCGTTCTATTACGCCTAGAATAAGCATCCAGATCAGTTCGTAACTTTTTTGTAAAAACAGCTTAGGTATAGGTGATGAAAATAAGTCCGAGATGTTACAATACAAAGAAGTAAGCACATATTACAATCTCGGGCAGTAGTTGAATTCAGATGAATAAATTGAAGGAGTGTAAACACTCCTTCATCCTTTAAAAATGTCAAAGCTCATACATAAGCGAATTATTATATATTACGTTTATATTAGGATATATAGGCACATAATTTTTTTTTTCGATTTGATCTCAAATCGGATCGTATTGAGCTCTATTCCATGGAAAATTTAAAAGTAAGGTAAGGTTTTCGAAAACTAATTGGCATATTTTTAAAATTTTATTGTAATTAATTAACAATTATTGTTTAGATACATATTTTAAAGACCTATAAACATGCCTTTAAAACAAGGTATTATTTGGCCTGCTATTCATATTACAATTCTGGTGCGTGCTAAAACTCACACTCAGAAGGCCTGTGTGTTGTGAGCTAAAGAGTTAACATTCTTTATCTGTATTTAAAAAAAATCAACGTAAATAGGATCGGTAGATTTAAAATTTTTATTTTAGACGCGTTGAACCTTAAATGACATTTTTGAAGTTAAAATCGAAATTACGATTTGTTGAGTTCGAAAAAGGATCAAAGTGATCAAACTTAATTACATCGATCTATCTGACTAAAGCAAAGAAAATTAAATCAAAAAGGATTTCGCGAGATGAATAAATGTATTTTTTCCGACTTCGATAACACGTTGACTTAAATCAAAGGCATTTTTATTGTTTTTTTTTCTTACTTACGTTGCCTGAAAATTACAAAAGATGGTTATACCTATTGATCCGAAAAATAAAATAATAATTATTATTATAATAGCTTTATATTTTACAATCCGCCCACATATAAATTAAATATTTAATGTAATAGTCATATTCTTAGAGAAGAAATAATGTGATAGAAATGTTACACTTTACCATTGAGAATATTATTACTTACACATGCCAGCAATAAGTTAAGTTTTAGCTCAAACAGGCGATATAAATGTGATTGAAACGTAACTAACATCACTGAACAAGCAAACTGTTGCCTGTTCACTGCTAACATGATACATGACTATCCCATTCACAAACCAACGTTGTAAACTGACGACGACCTTAAGACCGGCATTTGCACTGAAATGGAGCATCAAAATTTTGGTCGTTGCGATGGCAGTAGGCGACTCTCGTAGTAGCGCCCGACTAACCAAATATGACGACCAACAACATCGTCATTTTTGTACTAAAAATGTAATATGTTTTCTACACCTAGAATTTTCCACCCACTGCACTTAATTATGACTGGAAGTAAATAGTTTTGGAAATCGTCAGATATTTATTACTTTGAAGGAAGTAAATATTTAAATATTTCTTAATTAGTAATTATATTATGTAGCACTTATTGACCATTCAGAAGTCGAAATTCTTCAACCAAGGCCACTTTACTGATAAACATGAAAAAAATAAACTTGCCCTCAAAATTCTTTGAAAATACGAAAAAAAAAATATATATAGACCTATATATTTTTTTGTTCAATTTGTAGATTTTTCACAAAAAAGGGATTACAAAGCTTGGTTTGCGAGCCTATTTCTGCTTTGATGTCATGGCTTTTCTGACGAAATACCAAAATTTAACCAGATCAGATCAATTCCGACAAGATCTGCATAATTTTTACACCTAATGCACGCAACTTTGCACTTTAAGTGAGTACATTCACTATGTATTCACTAACCTTTGTCTAAGTCAGCTGTGTAAACGGGTATATAAGTGGTGTTCTGAATATCGTGCGCCAGAATCCGAATTCGACGTCTGTGCGTGCACAGAACACGACTGAAGTTTACCTGTCGTTGTCATTGTCATAATCCCGACAAAAAATCTAAAAAATGTTAAAAAAAAACTAAAGAAACCGGAGTTCTAGCCAGGTGATCACATGTGACGAATATCTTATTCTTATGATATTTCCTATATTAACCCAACTTTAATCTTGTCCAAGTTCACTTTTACCTTTTATTGGATGCTCCTGGGGGACTCATCTCTCCTATATTTTAAATACTCTATTTGTTTAGCTTGCCTCCTGTAAAACGTGTTAGTATGCCTAAAAGCCCTTTTCTTTTTTTGTTCTTTTAGGCATACTTTCAGTACAAATTTTCAAAAACACAAGAGTTTTGGCGTCGGGTCTTCTTTCTGGCATTATTTTTTGGACAAAATGCCTAATTGTGGCTGTCGACGAAATAGGGCGATTTGTTTGAACTAATTCCGGCTGGTTCATCCACCAACGTCGCGTTCAGTTATTTCGTAGTTAATACAATCATGCTAGACAACTAGGCTCCAGAAATATGAAAATTAACTTTTTCCCTTCTTGAATTCAGCCTTTTATCAAATTCTTCAGTTACAAAGTTACTTTGTGAACCGGGGTCGATTAATATTCGCGCGCGATAATTTTTCCCAAATTTATCCGCGACGTTTACTGATGCAGTCGATAAGGCGCATATTTGCCGCTACAATTTGAAGTGGACGCACTGGTCACTCCGACCGTGCTTTTGTCGAGCGTCGGTGCCGTCAAAGTAACATCGTCGGCGTCGTCGTATCGTGGAGCAGACGCCGGCGGCCATCTCTCTCCGGCGGTCTCGTTCACCAGCGTCGCTGCCGTTGTCGATCTTTAACCACGCGCTTTCTAGCTGCCCTGCACCGACCGTCTCACGTCCCTTGTCTATCATGCTCTCAAATGTGTTGTCGGGCCTACGATGTGGCTGTCCAGTGACTGTGAGAAGGTCCTAGCTATTCGCCGATATCCAAAAAATGCAAACTCATACCACGCAAAAATCACAAAAAAATCGGAAATTGACAAAATCTCAATTTTTCTCAAGTTTCAGATCTTTTTTCCAGACTAAATTTTCGACTACGTGCGCCTTCTGGAATTTTTGACATCTTATATCTTTTGTACAAATAATAGCAAACTTCCTAAAATGCCAAACTTATAATTATATTATTATGGATTAAACCATCAAACGGGAGAGACGAATGAAGAGGAGGCGGTAAAAAATGTTATTTTTATATACGTATTGCCGATTAGGTGCACCCACACCAATAAAAAATACTTACCTACTCAAAACTGAATAAAATAACAAAAGAAGCAATGGTTTTTTAAATAAAATTGGACGACTTGTAAAAATCATCTATGTTTGACAGTTTACAGACAAAAATCCTGAGGGCGTGCAAGATTCAAGTTAGATGTTTTCAAAATATTAATTTATTGCCTTCAAGCAACTGTAAAAATTTCAGGAATCTCCTAAAAAAAAATTTTAAATACACGACAAGATATAAAGCGTGACATAATTTTTGTAATTTTTTAAGTTTTTAGCCAAAAGCTTTTTTTATGTATATTGTTTAATTTTCTTATAACTTGGAGGTCCATCGTGATTTGTTACATTTAATATTCTGGCGTGTTATATAGCCTTTTAAGTTAAGCAGCTGGGGTCAAAAAATTGAGATTTTGTAAATCGATTTCCAATTTTTTTGTGTTTTTTCCATGGCATGAATTTGCAGTTTTTTTATATCGACCAATAGCTAGGACCTTCCTATAGTCAAATCAAAATTAATTTGCACAATTCCGTTCGTAAATGGAGAATAGAATGTTTTTTTAATAAATTTTTAGAAAAAAAATACAATTTTTTTTTAAATTTCAAATTGATTATTTTTTTATGCAATTAACCGGAACTAAAATATCATGTTTTGCATACCATATTAAAGTACATTTCATAGCCTTTAAGAGGTTTAACCAAAATTTTAAAATGTTGACACTTGACCGAGATACAGTTGTCAAAATGGCCCTATGTCCTAAAAAAAGTTTAGGGCGTCGCGACGCCTAACGTACGCCTTCGCCGAAAAAGCTAATATTCATTTGGTGGTCCCCGAAGTCATACCTAAGTGTGTATCGAGTTAAAACAAAATCACCAAAAATCTTCCTATACATTGGAAAAAAGATATAAAAAACTCCCGACTATTAAGCCTTACGTTTTTCTAAAGGTTTTCAATCTATACGTGCCTACACTTTCCCTTTTGGCGAACTGGCTATTCCTGCTGCTTTAATAAATAGCTTAACTCGATGGCCTCTGAAAACGAGTTTCTCAAGTTTATGTAGTGATCAGTCAATATGTGCAAACTTTTGGCCCTTCGAGTTTTTGAGCATTTCTCTTGAGACTGCTATAGAAAAGTTTTCTTTTATTTGCTAAGTTAGTAATCAATTAATTTGATTATTTTTAATTTGTTTGTAATTTAAGTAACGTGCGGGATAATTAAAAATTGTATTTCATTATTTCAAATAACAACTCATTTTTAACATATGTACAAAAACTAACAGATTTTTGCGTCGAATGGCGGTTATTTCCCTCATCAGCAGTTTTTTTTTCCTGGAGACAATGGGTTAGGAAAGAAGAAGAGGCAAATAATCGCATGACTGTTTCTAGCTTAAAATATGGATCAAAATTTAACCGAAAGCATGCTAGAAAAAAAACCACATAACTTCTCATAAAACTTGGAAAATTTTATTGTTTTATAAGCATGGTTAGACTGTTTCTCTCAAAAGTACTCGTATTCTAGAGGTTCCGACAGGACCTTTGACTACCTGAAACAAGACTATGAAAGTACCGCCTTCCCATAAGCGAAGCCAAGATTTCTTTTGGGAAGAGGTAACCTAACCTACATCCTTTAACTTAAAAATGTGCACAAAAATTTGTTTTCAAACATAAATTTTTTCTAGCTTTCTTTTCAGGAATCTGCTCACTAAAATCGTCAATTAGTTAGCACACTGTTTGCTATTTCATGTTCGATTGACAACATTTTTGGGACAAAAGCAGGGTCGGTTGCAGCTTTTTTCAAAGGGGGGGGGCGGTTTAGAGGGTATTGGGTTAGATTATTGTGTACAAAAAAATCATTTATATTGAAAAGTAAGGGCGGATTCTTGGGCGGATTATATATATGGATATGTAGAAAGTATACTAAAAATTTAGCGCCCTAATAAATTTACAGAAAAGATTTGTGGCGGGGCAAAGAGTGTGGGAATAAATAGGAAAAAAGTTTTTCCTCGACCAGGATTGGAACCCAAGATCTCTAGAATACCAGTCTAATGCTCTACTAACTGAGCTACCGAGGAGCTGAGGTTTTAACTGGCTATTCAGAAGTCCTTTCGTCCGATTCATTTGTTAGTAATGGGGAGATCTTTGAAGCCTACTGCGGCTTTAAAAATGTTATAAAGACAAGGAGGTACACATTCACGATTATTAGTTGTACGAAATTTCTATTTATTTATCAACCAACGATACACGACATATAGCGTTTTTAAACTTCCAAATCTAAAAAAGGGAAAATCAAAAGATCTTGGGGGGAAAGAACAAAAATTCAAAATTGGATGAGTGTCCCACAAGGAACACACAAAAGACCAAAGCGAAAGGAGAAACAATTAAATGATGTTTCGCCCGGGGTGACCAGCGTGGGCTCGTCAGTGGATTAACTAGTAGTCACCCTCAATCCAGACATCATTTAACACCATCGCACACTATGACTTCCAACTCTGAATCACTCACAAAGAGGCATCGTTCCGCATGGTACTTATTATAAGTCACTCGATACGGGTTCGTCCTGGCGTGTTAATCTTTCCAATAGGTTCGGTTGATGTAACTGATTTGGAAGTTTAACTTCTTGTTTTAATTGTCTTAGGAGCATATTCCTATTGGAAAGATTAACACGCCAGGACAAACCCGTATCAGGTGACTTATAATAAGTACCATGCGGAACGATGCCTATTTGTGAGTGATTCAGAGTTGGAAGTCAGAATGTGCGATGGTGTTAAATGATGTCTGGATTGAGGGTGACTAGGGAATCCACTGACGAGCCCACGCTGGTCACCCAGGGCGAAACATCGTTCAATTGTTTCTCCTTTCACTTTGGTCGTTTGTGTGTTGTGGGACACCCATCCAATTTTGAATTTTCGTTCTTTCCTCCCAAGATCTTTTGATCTTCCCTTTTTTATATAGCGTTTTATTGGAGGTGTCAGGTGGCGAATTTCCAACTAATAATTTCAGCCAGACATATTTACAAAATGAAGGGAAAATTAAGCACCCTAATAAATTTACAGAAAAGATTTGTGGCGGGGCAAAGAGTGTGGGAATAAATCGGAAAAAAGTTTTTCCTCGACCAGGATTTGAACCCAAGACCTCTAGAATACCAGCCTAATGCTCTACTAACTGAGCTACCGAGGAGCTGAGGTTTTCACTGGCTATTCAGAAGTCCTTTCGTCCGATTCATTTGTTAGTAATGGGGAGATCTTTGAAGCCTACTGCGGCTTTAAAAACCTAAACATGTTATAAAGACAAGGAGGTAAACATTCACGATTATTAGTTGTACGAAATTTTTATTTATCTATCAACCAAGGATACATGACATATAGCGTTTTTAAACTTCCAAATCTAAAAAAGGGAAGATCAAAAGATCTTGGGAGGAAAGAACGAAAATTCAAAATTGGATGAGTGTCCCACAAGGAACACACAAAAGACCAAAGCGAAAGGAGAAACAATTAAACGATGTTTCGCCCGGGGTGACCAGCGTAGGCTCGTCAGTGGATTAACTAGTAGTCACCCTCAATCCAGACATCATTTAACACCATCGCACATTCTGACTTCCAACTCTGAATCACTCACAAAGAGGCATCGTTCCGCATGGTACTTATTATAAGTCACCTGATACGGGTTCGTCCTGGCGTGTTAATCTTTCCAATAGGTTCGGTTGATGTAACTGATTTGGAAGTTTAACTTCTTGTTTTAATTGTCTTAGGAGCATATTCCTATTGGAAAGATTAACACGCCAGGACAAACCCGTATCAGGTGACTTATAATAAGTACCATGCGGAACGATGCCTATTTGTGCGTGATTCAGAGTTGGAAGTCAGAGTGTGCGATGGTGTTAAATGATGTCTGGATTGAGGGTGACTAGGGAATCCACTGACGAGCCCACGCTGGTCACCCAGGGCGAAACATCGTTTAATTGTTTCTTCTTTCACTGTGGTCGTTTGTGTGTTGTGGGACACCCATCCAATTTTGAATTTTCGTTCTTTCCTCCCAAGATCTTTTGATCTTCCCTTTTTTATATAGCGTTTTATTGGAGGTTTCAGGTGGCGAATTTCCAACTAATAATTTCAGCCAAACATATTTACAAAATGAAGGGAAAATTAAGCACCCTAATAAATTTACAGAAAAGATTTGTGGCGTAGAGGGCAAAGGTAAAAGAATAAATCGGAAAACAGTTTTTCCTCGACCAGGTTTTGGACCCGGGACCTCTAGAGAATACCAGTCTAATGCTCTACCAACTTTCCGATTTATTCCCTTACCCTTTGCCCTCTACGCCACAAATCTTTTCTGTAAATTTATTAGGCCGCTAAATTGAACAAATGAATCGGACGAAAGGATTTCCGAATAGCCAGTTAAGACCCCAGTTCCTCGGTAGCTCAGTTGGTAGAGCTTTAGCCTGGTATTCTAGAAGTCCCGGATTCAAATCCTGGTCGAAGAAAAACTCTTTCCCGATTTATTTCCTCACCCTTTGGCCTCTACGCCACAAATCTTTTCTGTGAAAATTTTAATTTTTTTAAATAATTACCTTTTCTTCTATTACATTTTAGGACCCTAAAATTGCAGAATATTTTGAGTTCAAACTCCAGAGTTTTTTAACGCAATACAACCAAGAACTTCCAATCACCACAAAGAGGCATCGTTCCGCATGGTACTTATTATAAGTCACCCGATACGGATTCGTCCTGGCGTGTTAATCTTTCCAATAGGTTCGGTTGATGTAACTGATTTGGAAGTTTAACTTCTTGTTTTAATTGTCTTAGGAGCATATTCCTATTGGAAAGATTAACACGCCAGGACAAACCCGTATCAGGTGACTTATAATAAGTACCAAGCGAAACGATGCCTATTTGTGAGTGATTCAGAGTTGGAAGTCAGAGTGTGCGATGGTGTTAAATGATGTCTGGATTGAGGGTGACTAGGGAATCTACTGACGAGCCCACGCTGGTCACCCAGGGCGAAACATCGTTTAATTGTTTCTCCTTTCACTTTGGTCGTTTGTGTGTTGTGGGACACCCATCCAATTTTGAATTTTCGTTCTTTCCTCCCAAGATCTTAAAATTGCAGAATATTTTGAGTTCAAACTCCAGAGTTTTTTAACGCAATACAACCAAGAACTTCGGTACAGTTCTTTTAAAGTAGTCTAAAATGAAATGTAAAATTGGGCGTAAAATTTGGACATAATATTTTGTTCTCCCCTTTATAGACACATTATTGATGGGCGCTAATTTCTTGGGACACTCTGTAGGTACCCAGTATATATCTATTTTGCTCTACCAATCCCTGATACTGCAATAAAATGTTATTTATTGGCCTTTAGGGGGTTCTTAATTCAACCCCGTAGTCTATTATTAATTGAATTCCTTTATACTCGGTCTGGAGGTGGAATAAACCTTTTAGGAAGCTTTGCGTGGGCATGTATGGAATTTATATGGCATAAGCGCAAACTATATATATTAATAAAGTAAGTAAGAGTGGCTACTTTTACACCCCTGAAAATCTTTTTTGTTTTGTTATAAGTCAGGTCTAACCATTATATTTAAAAAGGAATTTTATTTCATACTTTATTGTAATATACTCCATTACCTTATCGGTTTCAGTTTGAGACATGATACATTACATCACTAGGCCGGGAAAGTGATTTTCCCGGACTGAAATCGATATTTCATCCCTAGTCCGGTAAAGTATCCATAAGCCAGAGGCTTAGAGGAGGAACTACTAATAAAATAACTGACCACCAGATATACAAAACTTAGTTTTATCACGTATTTTCCTGAAACAACTAAACAAAGCCGGAAAATGCAGCATTGTGAGATAGGACGAGACAAAAAAGTTGTTCAGTTATTTTCATAATTCCGCGATCTCATATTACCTCGACTAGTATCTATCTCTCTCAGACGCTTGCATTGTGAGTGTAAACACAGCGACCTTCCACCACAAAAGCTGATCTGTGACAACAGTGAACGCAATTCAATTAAACTTGACATTTGACTGTTGGTGTCTCATTTGGGCGGCGTTGTTCAATGTGGTTTGTCCGTATTTTAGAGTTTTTTTTTCAGTGAGTTGTACAAATTTTTAAAGTTTAATAATTTTATTTCAAAAACAAAACTATAAGTTGACAACATAATGGTACGCTAGTGTTTTTTGCGTAAAAATCCGGATAAGCGGAACGAGGAAAATTGGAAAACGTCATTTCATCGGTAAAAAAGTTCGTAATGGTAAAGCCATGCTAAGTGAATTTCCTTTGTACTTGTGCACACAAAAACACAGCAGTAAGATTTCAGAGATTTACTTCCCCTGTAGCGGGAATCCAGAGTGTAAAACGGACCGCAGAAATCTATAGCCGTATGTAGAAAATATTTCAATTGAGATACTCTTTGAACAGGTAAATCGGATATAGGTTGTACATACGGTTTTGGATTTAAACGAAAAGATTTTAAGCAATGAGACAAGGTATGTTCAATTGCGCGTCTAGCTGAAACGATCCAGTACCTCTGTAACAATAAGGAACTCAAGGTCTTGAAACCGGGATGAAGAAATTTATTATGAGTGTACTCAATAAGAAGAGTAGTAAACCTATGCGATTTCGGCAAAAGATAAGGATGTTTTGCATCGTAATTTAACTGTGAATATTTGAGACGTCCGCCCACTCTGACGAAACCACTCGAATCAAGAAATAATGAAAGTTTTCGAAACTGTTTAGGAATTATTCGATTGTGCTGTAATTTGTCGATAATGTCTGAAAATGCTTGGCACTGTACGTGTCGAATAACAATGCAAAGTGCGTTCTCCATCTCCTCTGGCGAAGGCTAAATCGAAGTTCTAGGGATACGCTTGGGCTTTGGAAGTAATCTAAGAAAATAAGAAATAAGTCTCTGAATGTTTGGAAGCGAAGAAATATTATTTAGCAAAGTATCTAGAGTATTTTCTAGAAGAACGGTATTAGAAACAACTAATTTTCTTTCTTCAAACTGAATTTTTTGATTGTTTTCCTCGCTAGGATCGCAAATTCATTTGTCAACTCAGATTCTGACAATCGCAAGAAAGGTGGTGAATTCCACCATAGGTCACAATCGAGTAACTTACTGGCTGTAACTCCCCTGCTTCCAATGTCTGCTGAATTCCATTCAGAGCGAACATGACGAAAATGTGTGGAAGGCAGTCTCTCCTGAATATGAGACATCCTATTGGCAGCAAAAAGTTTCCATCGATGTGGAGAAGCAGCTATCCAGCCTAAAGCTACTTGTGAATCGGACCAGGCAAATATGTTGTCGAAACTAATAAACTTTTCGTAAGCAAGCTGTACCGATTGAATCAAGTCGGCTAGCAAAACCGCCGCACACAACTCAAGGCGCGGTAAAGAAATTGTTTTTAGTGGCGACTCTTGACTTTATACCATAGGTATATGTATAATACCATCAGGTGTAAGAAAACGAAAATATATCATCGCACAATAGCCCACCATGCTCGCATCGCAAAAACCATGCAATTGGCAATTAGAGAAACTATCTGGTATAACACGTCTCGGTAGATTTATTGAACATAAGTCACGAAGTTCTGATTTAAACTGATTTCAGATATTAATAATGGATTGATCTGGAGTACTATCCTAATCTAACTCTTTGCAAATCCACAAACATTGCATAATGTGTTTCGCAAGAAGTGTAACTGGACTCAAAAAACCTTGTGGATCAAACAATCGGGCAATTTGACTAAGTATTGTCCTTTTTGTAATAGGTTTGTTATCTAAAACAATCTTATAGGAAAAAGAATCCCTTTCAGGATTCCATTGTAACCCAAGCATTTTTATGTAAGTGGGATCATCTTGATCAAAACTTAAGGTCATCTGACGATTCGACTCTGGTATATTTGTAAAAACCTCCGGACAGTTACTGGCCCATTTACGGAGCTCAAACCCACCAGATTTTATTAAATTAATTTATTCTTGTTGCAATGACAAGCACGAATCAAGGGATGAACTACCCCCGAAGCAATCATCGACGAAAATTTGCGAATCTAAAATCTGCGCTGCACGAGGAAAATTGGAGCTCTCTTGATTTGCAAGCTCATTTAATGTACGAATACATAAATAAGGTGAAAGAGATAAGCCATACGTAACCGTATCCGGCTCGAAGGACCATTTAATGACGACGTACGTCAATTGAAAAATTGTATTTTTGGGCTGTATTTCCTCCAAACGCGCGATCATTAAATGAAATTAAATTTTATTGAAATTCTGGAAATTTAAAGGCATACAGTAATCTTATTTAATCTGTAAATTTGTTAGGGTTGATTAGAATCAAAACGCCAAAGTATTCTTTGAAAATCTCTATCTTCTAAACGCAACAAGATATTTCGAAAACACTGCTTTATATCGCTAATGAAAACTAACGAATAAAATTGAAAAATAAGCAGTAAGGAACTAATATCTTTTTGTAATAGAATTGCTACCTTTTGCAGCCCCATCGAAAACAACGCGAAACTTTGTTGTAACTGCATCATTTTTTATAACGCAGTGGTGTGGTAAGTACCAACAATTTTTTGGAATCAAAGTTTCGTTAGAAATTAGGCTCATATGCCCTGTATCAATGCAATCCTGCATAAATTCGGGATAATCCTTATATAAAGTTGGATTTTTTTGTAATCGTTTCTCGAGCATAGTAAATCTGCGAAACGCCATACTAAACGAATCACCCAAATTAAGATTAGCGTCCTTAAAGGGCAGCGCCACAATAAATCGGCCCATGGAGTCACGTGAAACCGTTTCTTGAAAACACTGCTCACACTTAATTTCGTCGGGAGTGAAGTGAACTTTGGAAGAAATATTTTTCCAATTGCCAAAATTTCTCTAGACACTGATCTAAATTGTAATCGTTACAGTTTGTAAAATAGGAATTCGAAATTGAAATATCACTTCTCGAAATGCTATTGTCTACTTTTCCTAGCAGAACATAGCCGAAAATTGTCTCTAAGGCAGTCGGCTGACCTGGACTACCCGAAAGTTTACGCCCTAGTAGGGTTTGAATGAACATATCGGCATCTAGTAATAATCCAACAGAGCTACTTTCATAAAACTTTGGATCTGCAAGTTTGAAATATGATCCCAAGTTTTAACTTGGAGATCGAAAGAAGGTAGATTTGAAAAAACTTTTGGAAGCACTATGGCATCAAAAGATAAATTAGAAAAGTTGGAGCATTGAGGTTTGATCGTGCACCTCGCAATTCCCTTGGAAACGTTTGAGGACATTTGGTTTAATCCGGACATAACAATAGAAAAATTCGACCTAGAAATACCAAGTCTTTGGAACGTTTTTTCAGAAATGAAATTTGCCTCGCTGGCGCTATCAATTACTGCACGGATAGGTTGAAAATTGCCCCTACAATCTTGGATATCTACCACTGCGGTAGCTAGCAAAACTGTATCTTGGTTGGCCAGTTTACTCATTGTAGTATTCATACAGTTTGTATTTTGACCAGAAGAGTGTGGCGATGAAACAGAAATATTTGAACCTGATTTGTTCAGATTTGACATATTGGATGACTGATCCATGTGAAGCAGTGTATGATGCTGTAAGCCACATGACCCAGCTCTACAACGATAAGTAGAAATGCAATCTCGCAAGGAATGTGGAAATAAACAATTATAACATAATTTGTTTTCTTTTATAAAGTTGTGACGATCCTGAACAGTTTTTGCAATAAACGAAGGACATTTTGCTCACGTGTGCATCTGTTTGCACAGAAAGCACTTAAATTTTGAGTTGCTGTTGCTAGTATTGGAAGTTGTGGATGTTTGGAAATTATTTTGAGTAAAAAAGGAATTGGAATGACTTCTGCCCGAAGAAGTGTTACCTGATGCAGGGACCTTCAACTTGGCAGGTAAAAGAAACTGAACAGATTCAAGTGCTTTACAGTGATCCTGAATAAAATCAAATAAATCTGTAAATGTTGGAATCGGCGTTTCACTAAATTTGGTCTCAAAACTTGTACGCAACCCCACCGGAACTTTAAGTAAAAGCAAGTGAAATAAAATAAACGACCAGTGGTCAACAGGAAAGCCTAAAGTTTTAAGTTATGAAATTGATTCCGAAAAGGTATTCAAAACGATCTGAAGTTCTTTTGCAGAATCGTTTTTTGGTGAAGCATTGTAAATTGCATTTAATGCATTGGTGGCAAGTAAGCGTTTGTTTTGGTAACGATCTGTTAAGGCCTTTATTGCTATATCGTAATTATCAGCTAATAAAGGAATAGATTTTATAAGATTTCTTGCTTCGCCATCCAGGTAAATAAGCAGGCGCTGAAATTTCTCAATATCTGACATGTCAGTTTTGTTATGAATAAGACTTTTGTACAGATCGTAAAACGTTGGCCAATCAGACAAGTTTCCAGAAAATTTAGGGATTTTTAATCTGTCCAAAATAGCACTTGAATTTGTCTCAGCCTTGACACACTTTTGGGCAACTAAAGAATCTGGTTGAAAAAGTTCCAGAAATATGGCCTTTGACTCATTGTAATAAGTAGCGCAGGCTTTTCTTACCGCGTCCTCGGCCTCAAAGTCGTCATCAATATTTTTAATGACGTCATTATGCGCCTCAGAAAAATTATCATAATCTTTTTCTAAAGACTGGTACTTAGCATAGAAATGCGCATGATGTGCTTGGTCGCCTTTTGTACTTAGTGCTTCCTGGTAAGTTTCAGTTACACTAGTGCAATAGCCCAAACGAAGAGCCTTAAGCCTTTTTTGTGCAGCCATTTTTTTTATTTATTTAAAATAAAAGAATAGCAAAGTATTCCTTAGTTGAGCAGAATACACTTTTGTCTTGAAAAGATCGCGAAAATTGTAAACAAGTGCACGTGCGAGCAGCGCTAATCCAGGTGAGGTGGCTACGCCTAAACTGCGTGAACCGCGAGAAATTGAATTTGGAAATGATCAGCGTTAACCCCCACCGAAAGTACTGACCGTTCGACCGGAGCGTACCGAGTCGTCCGTCCGTCCGTCGTTTCAAATATGGCTAGCGAAAACCCACACGCAATTTTTAAATTTTATTTTATGAAAATTTTGAAAGATCCGGCTCGAAGGTCTATTTAATGACCACCCACGTCAATTTAAAATTATATTTTTGGGTTGTATTTCCTCCAAACGCTCGATCATTAAAAGAAATGAAATTTTATTTATATTGTGGTAATTTAAAGGCATACAATAATCTTATGGGACTCACCTCGAATGGTGGTTCTATCTTCGAAAAGGGAGCTCCCTATAGGACGTCTTGTTGTTCTGCCTTTACCACCCCATTCACCACTTGATAATAAAATATGCCGAAAAATTGCAACGTGCCGTTAGCTAAAAATCTTGTTGACGACACACTGTCTGTCTCGTCGCGCACATATCCTTGCGCAGCTCGTCGACGGCAGGCAGCGCAATTAGAAAATTGTATGCAATAATTTGAAATATCATATAGAATTTTGCAAAATTAACAAAATATAAAAAATAAAAATAAACTTGCGTAGACAGTAACCATTGCCATGATGGTAATTTAGGCTTCTAATATTTTAGCATAATTTGAGGGGTAACATTTTTATTTAAGCAATTTTTACTATATTTTTCACAAGTTTATGCTATGATTTTGCTCCTCACATTTTAAAGCTTTCTCTCCAAACTTTCGATTTCTAGAATAAAACAGTCAAATTTTTCAAGTTTTCACTGTTTTTTAGGTGTTCAAAAAAAGTACTGCCAAAAAACATTTTTTCTCTGAAATGAAAAATATTTAGAGAGAGAGAGGGCAGAATTTTCAAGAATATTTAAGGTTGTTGAAGAGACACAGCAGGCTATAAAAAAGTATTTTAGAAAAAGATTAAAATAATTTAAGGCAACTGTTTACTAAAAATTTCTGTTATGTTATCTGTCTGTAATCGAAGTGGTGTCGTGCATATGATTTTTATTTTGCCAGTTTTATACAAAAAACAGCAAAAATTGTAATTTTTCAAATTATAAAGTGTGTGAGACATAAGGTGTTATTAATTTATTTCAATCAAAGTTCTTTACAGTCTTTAAATTTACCAAAAAACGTATTCTACTATAAGTGAATTTAAGCACATCTAAAAATCATTTAACATGTAATATGGTAAAGCCATGATGACCCTTAAAATAATTTAGTTAAATACCTGTTAAAATATACAACAGTTTGCCAGTTCAAATTAGCAAATTAGATATAAGCCTTATTTTAAATGCCAGAAAGAAATTAAAAAATGGTTGCAAACAAGTAATTATAGAGTAAACTTTATTGTGTAGTGGTAAAATAAAATCAATAGCTTTCATTCATGCATAATACTTTAAATATTACATTAGTAAATATTATAGAAAATACGAATTATAATTTAGTTAAGTTCTTAGAGACCAAATTTTAATTTATGAATAAACTAAAACCTCAAATGATATTAGTTTGATAAAGGTGCACGCACAGCATCTTGGATGCAATTGTGCACGCATAGGCTGTAAGGAGGTAAATTAGATGGTTTTTTTTGCTATATTGTTACATTTATCCTGATAAAAAATTAAAAAATTATTCGTGCAATAAAATTTATATACAATCCAATGTTTTTTTATTTTTTTAAATGTTTATAAAAGCCTTTTCCTTTTACAAAAATCAGTAAACCTTGCTGGAAAATTTAAAAAGACTATCCAAATTACTTATAGTTACTTCAAGAAAAACGCCTTATAATAAATTTAACGCCCTTTTGTAAAAAAAATAAGAATATTTTTATACTTCCTCTATTATGTCCCTATCAAATATCGACCTATGTAAATTTACTTAAATATTTTCTTTCCCTCCGCCACTGCTAATGAGTCGTATGTGAATGATCAATCTCAGACAAACTTCCATGTAGCGAAAAAGCGAAAATGCGACGTCGCAAAAGGCTGATCCAAACCAAAACATTAGTTAAAAATATTTATAATTTTCATATAAATAAAAAATATATAAAGGGGTCAACAAAATTGCATTTTATTAATGGTATGCCAAGTCTACTTCGAAGGAGTATACTAGTACACTTAGAGTATGAAATAAAACGTTGTACGATACACGGCCGTGAAATGTCACACCTAGAAATTCCGGACTCGGCTCCTTCGTCGCGTCGCCTTGTCCGTAAACATCTAGACTTGTACTTTAATAGAGTAAATTACCTTATAATAAAAAGAGACAAGATACCTGACACTTTCGGAGACTTTGGTTATATTATTATATGGAACAATGTTTACCTTTCTGTTGTTTACAGTAAACATACCAGTGGCGTACCTACTTAAATATAAATTTACACATGGATTATCTTATTAAAATTTTACTATGATATGAAATCTGCAAAATAACTTAAAAAACATGCAAAAAATAATTGTGCCAATTTTAGCTTTGCAATCTTTCTAACAATAAATGTTTGTAGTATAATTTTATACAAAATAAATTTATATCAATTTCAATTTTCAACACAATAAAATTATGCCAAACATTAAAACAAAGAAACACAGTTCATAGCACCTGGAACATCAAGAAAAAAATATAATATTACCTACTAGCTAAAAATTATTGTTAATTTTGTTATTTTTTCTGGTCATTAGCAGAAACTTACTTATACTGACTTCTTCAGTACATAATAAAGTCAATAATGCTTAGGGTATATAGAGACATCAAGGACAGACAAAAAGATTTAAATATCAATTCGAAGGGCGAGAGCAGATGGCAATGGCGGCAGTATATATCAACCTTAATATTCTGATAAGAGATAGGAATTCAATATCCTTACAAACCTGATCACATGTGAATTAACTTCTATTGTTGTTTGCAAGTTGGTTTAAGGACTTTACCTACCTTTATTTTATAGTCTTTATAAAAAAATCCTTCGAAAATATCTTATTTGCGAATTAACTACTTCATCAAAAGTATGCTTTATTTTATCGTCTTTATAAAAAAAAAACCTCGAAAAAAATCTTATAAAAACGTTCGAAAATATATCATTTGACGCATTGGGAAGTAACTACTTCATCAAAAAAAAAAACGTATTTGTTGATATTTTAATCTAAGAATCTACTCCTATAAGGATATTTCATAAACTTTTTTTTATTTTCTGTGTACCTACCGGCATGTATCGCCACTGACTGATTTTACTTGCTGTCCCTTTGTTTTTCAAAACATTGGACGATTTGTTACAAAATATCACTTTAAATGCACTGAAATATTCTCCTAGTGGTAAAAAAAAACCCACTATAAACGTTTTTTGACAAAATGTGGTTTTAAAACGACTTATAAACGGCTTAAAACAACCTGAAATTTTAAAATAAATAGCACGAAAAAGCTTATTAGTGCCTGGGCTGAGTAAAAAGGGAAAAAGCGGCGTTTTGTGATAAAAGCAACAAACTTTGCACAGTTGTTCTTTAGACCAAAACAGTCAATTTGACCCGCAGCTCTTCTCCAAAAACCTGTGCAGGAAAAGGGTGCCCGGGGGGGGGGGTGTTGTAATGTGTTTTTTTTATTGTTTTGGGTTGGGTTGGATTAGGTGGAGTTGGACTGTGTTGGATTGGGTTGTTTTAGTGAAAAAAAAAACAACCGGCGCAGACGGATTTGAGGTCCTAGGGACCCTAGTAGGTGCCCCCATAAAGAATTTTTCATAAAAAATCAAAAATGGCAGAAAAGCGTATACTGCATAATTACTGTCTTTTTTCTTGCTCGATCCCAAATCATTAGGCATCGATTGTGCCCATTTCTGTGCCATTCAAAGTTTAGTCACTTCTGATGTTTATTTCACTCCAAAAAGTATGGATCTCTGTAAGGATATCACATGAACCGTTTTGAACGTCACTTCGACGTTTCCTGAGCTAAGGTCACTGACAGAAAAAAAATATCTACTCTTAAAGCCCAGTAAAAACATCAGACATCATCACAGTTTATTTCTGTCTCCAGAATTAACAGAAAAATAATTAATTAGCCTGTACATTTTTTAGTAACAGCATAGTCGGAAACTACATAAGAAATTAATCGACCCGCGTTTTTTCTTTCTCCTTCACGTTTGAAGTTGCTCTACTTAAAAAGTTGAAAATGTTCTATTTGCGCTCGGATCATGCTTTCCTTACTTACTTTTTCAGTCTTCGTTTTTAAGTCATTAGTGATATCTTGAGGCCCTGTATACGATTTTTTACAGTTATTGTTTTACCAGAGGTGAGCAACGGGGAAATGTTTAAAAACAAATTGTGTGTTGGCAATGATAGTTGGTAACCCCTGACAATAAATAATTTTATCACTGTCACATTTTTGAGTAAGAAACGTCCGGTTTAAAAATGGAATTTTGCTCTATCAAAAACTTAAAAACACGTTCCTCGACGAATTTGTATTGTTCTGTTGTCCAACGGAGAAAGAAAATTGGAAAGAAAACATGCATTTACTAAGCTGGAAAATTAATAAAAATAGCCGAATTTGCGAGGTAGGTGAGCTACAAGCAGTAGGTACAACAAACGCATTTAGCATGTATGTACTTTGTTAATAAGTAACAGATTATGTTTCCGTGTTTTATTGTACTTAAGAAAAAGAGTAACAAAAATATAGATCAAGAGTTGTTATATTTTACCGATTATTTACATTTTTAATATCTACCGTGTATATTGACTGTTTGTTTTTGTTTTTTTTTGTCAAAGCTTGACATATTTTACTAACCAAAAAAAATAATCTTTCAAAAACTGTCTGACGAAATTATAAAAAGAGACAACAAAACATCCGTCTATATCATCAAATCCGTTTTACATGCAAATATGAAAAAAACTAGAAAGAGAGGAAAATATGAGTTGCCCACCTCTGTTAAAAACTGTCGAAAATCGTATACAGGTCTAGTGATATCCAGGTGCACCACGCTTTATAAAGGGCAAAACCTAGTACCTCCCCTTACCACTTTCGAGCTTCCTGAGAATTTCTTGAAGAACTTTGAATGTTTGAAGTTATATAAAACTTTAAGAACTGGGTAGTGGGTACGAAAAAAGATCAAAAAACATTTTTACATTATTTATTCTTATAAAAGAAAAGTTCATTACAGTGGCGGATCCAGAAATTTTACCAGGGGGGGGGGCGCAAGCAATAAAAATTTATATAAGCCGGTTCAAGCAACTACGAATATAGGGCAAAAAAGGCTTTTTTATGGTCATCATTGTTTTTGGGGGTTTGGTTAGATTGGTATGTTGGTTAGTAGTGACCTGACCCTCCCCACTAACCAAAAGGTTTCGATCTACATTTGTTTCTTAGTTGCTTGAGCCGTTGGTTGTGGCTAACAAACACTACTTGATACAACTAATTTGTTTTGGCAAAGTTATTTGTTATTTTTTATCATTATTATCGTAATAAAATAGTAGTTTTCACAATTAGTAGCTAAAATAGTGCTTTTTTTACAAGCGTTGGTTGGCGTATTTAAAAACGCGAGTGAAGAAAAGCACACTTTAGCCGCGAGTTGTTGACACTATTTTTTTAAATAGCTTTATCAAAAAATCCAATAAAAACAGAAAAATACTTTTAAAAATCTTGAACGAAGAGCACTTCTCGCAACACACCATCTTTATACTATAAATTAAGGCGGCTGGTAAATGAAATGGTTGCCATAGCGATGTGCCTTTTTACTCGATGACGTTCATTGTTGCGACATTTTAATCTTTTACAGTTTGATATTTTGACGATGTTTTTAAATGATTTTTGCGTAAATACTTGGTGGAAACTGGCGGAAATGGCTTAATTTTTAGGCAAGAGTAATTAGATTTTTTCAGTATTACTATTTTCCACTATTTCTCTTTAATTTTTGGAAAAAAACGACGGACAGAAATCTTTTTTTGAACCCGTGATCAAAAAAAGATTTTTTTGCATCGCAACCAAAAAGTAATGCTTTAGTTATCTGCAGACAGTTACTAAAATCATGTTTTGCCAGACCTATTTTTCTTACCTCCAAATAATTGAAATTATAATATTATGGTTCAAAAAAACCTTCAGATTTTCAAAATAGCTTGAAACAGAAATTCCAAAATTAACAAAAATGTCTTATTTTTTACTGTCCCCCGCCAACAATAACAATAGACTATTGCGTACAGCTTGTGTTCTGTTTAGGAATTTTAGCCACTTTTTTCATTTATTCTAGAGAAACCACTATTTTCTTAATTAAAACATAACAGTGTATGGCTATTTTTCTTACTTTGATAGCGGATATCTCAGAAACTGGTCGTAGAAACGAAATAAAAATTAGCCATTTTCTTAACTAGCGTGGTTCTTTAATGTTTTTAAAACTTTGATAATTTTCACAACTAGTCTGGATCTGCCATAGCCGGGTGGTTAAGAATAATTTATTTATGCCGAGAAGTTATTATTTCCACACAGAATCTAAATTTTATTTTCAGGCAACATTTACAATTATTTATTTCGACAATAACAGGCCGTGAAATTTCTGTCGGGCGCTGTTTAAATATTTGGAACTTTTTAGATCGTTTATTGACATTCCGTTGCATGTAGTTATTACTGTGTTGCACGTATGGAATTTTTTCGTCATTTATTGAAAATATAGCTAATTTTATATTAACCAACGAGTTCATTATTTATTAACCAATATATATTTTTTTAATTTTTTTCGTCTATAAAAAAACAAACCTAATGCCAAATTTGAGAAATTTTTAATTAAACAAAATATACAGTGGGATTTACTAAGATCTAAAATAATACCCCCCACAGGTCTAAATATTTACACCTGTGGAGGGCACTAAATTTTAAAACCAATTTTCAAAAAACATTTAGCCATGCAGAAAAGACTCAAAGTTATAGATTATTTTGTATTTTTATTGCTAAATATCACTGAAAAACTACTTTTTTGTCAAAATAAATACCATATTTTAGAAGAAAATGCCCTAAAACTAATTTTTTTTGACACATTTCAAAATGGCAAATGGTGAATACGACAAAATTTTGGCACATAATAGCTTCATAATTTCTGTTTGAGTTTATAAAATTGGTGATTCTTTAGACCATCTCTGGGGGGTGTTTTAAATTTATAACACCCAGAAAGGATTGTTCTGTGGCAATTGGTAATAAGTTCGTTCTTATTTTCCCTAAGTAGCCGTTAACACAAGGATTAATTTACCTTATTTAATATCCCAAGTTGTTCATTAATCACCAAAACAGCTCCAATTTTGTCCAGAAAAACGCCATATTTTGAACTCACAGCACAAAAATATATTTATGAGGGCACTAGGAGGCAAAACAAACATAAGTGAAGGTCCCTGATTATGCACGAAAAATATACCAAACAAAAAAACCCAAAACAACTATATTAATTTATTTACAAACTGAAATTAAAATATTGAGGTTATCTAAAAGCTCAGTCAAGAAAACCTTCCTTACTCAAAGCCCACTCATTTTAAAGCTGTAGCTTTCATCAGTAGAGGTTGGTGCAAGCCAAGGTGCAAGCAGAGGTAAAAGATCCGAACTCGCTGTTTGTGATTGAACGCAGCGCTAATATTTTTAAACTGACATTTCGACAGTGACAGAAATGTGAACAAAATTTGCATTTAAGTTTTTTAATACATATTTCATAAATAAAAACATCTTTTAAATAAATACAAAATTAATCTACTCCTTATTTTATTATTACCCACCTAAATCTTTGTGTGACATCAGTTATTAATTGGAAAAATTAATTAACAAGGGTAAGTTTTAATTAGAGTGACATATACCCCAATTTTAATTTGTTCTACGGAATGTTTACTATTTAAACCCCGCGTAGGTTTAAATTTTTTAATTTTCTTTTTTTCTTGAAACTTTTTTCGTAAATGCAACAAAAGATTGTGTTAAGATCATTATTCAATAAACAAATTCATTAAAATTCTTTTTATAACTCAAGGATGGTTGGTTTAAAGTGCTTAAAACCAGAAATTTCACTTAAACTTAGGACTGTTTTAAAATAGACTAAACCCTTTTAGTAAATCCCACCGCGAAATTTTTTAAGCAGCAGACTGATTTATCGACTAGTTCCAAAAAACCAGTTAATAGTGTGACTGTAACGGGTGTTTCAGGGGGGTGACTTAACTCCCATTTTTTTCTGCATTTTTCAATATAGATAGAAAAAAAAAGAAGTTAAAAATCCTCCAAATCAGTTACTTCAACCGAAAAGAAACTAAAAACCAAAATATCAAGAGATCTTGGGTGGAAATAACGAAAATTCAAACTTGGATGAGCACCCCACAAGGAACACACAAAAGACCAAAGCGAAAAGAGAAACGAATAAACGATGTTTCGCCCTGGGTAACCAGCGTGGGCTCATCAGTGGTTTCACTGGTCACCATCTATCATGCATCATTAAACCCCATCATACACTTTGATTTCCAATTTTGAATCACTCACAAATAGGCATCGTTTCGCACTGGTACTTATCCAAGTCACCTGATACGGATTCGTCCTGGCGTGTTAATATTTCCAGTAGGATTATGCCCCTAAGGCAATTAAAAAAAAAGAAGGTAAAAAACCTCCAAATCAGTTACTTCAACCGAAAAGAAACTAAAAAACACAAGATCAAGAGATCTTGGGTGAAAATAACGAAAATTCAAACTTGGATGAGCATCCCACAAGGAACACACAAAAGACCAAAGCGAAAAGAGAAATGATTAAACGATGTTTCGCCCTGGGTAACCAGCGTGGGCTCATCAGTGGTTTCACTGATCACCCTCCACCATACATCATTAGACACCATCATACACTTTGAATTCCAACTTTGAATCACTCACAAATAGGCATCGTTCCGTGCCATTTGTGAGTGATTCAAAGTTGGAAATCAAAGTGTATGATGGTGTTTAAGTGTTTAATGATGTCATCATCATCATCATCATCATAGGCAATCACTCGATACCGAGTACGATTTTTCCTCTATTCTGTATCGTCGCTATCTGTTGTGCGTTTTTTGATGGCTATGTAAGCCAATTCTCGAGCCGCACACCCTTCCACAGTCCTGGCACACCCAGTCTCCGGCAGCAGCCTGGTGTTGTTGGTCATCCATTCCATTTTGTCGCTCCTTTCTCCTTTGAGCTAATGATGTATGGTAGAGGGTGACCAATGAAACCACTGATGAGCCCACGCTGGTTATCCAGGGCGAAACATCGTTTAATCATTTCTCTTTTCGCTTTGGTCTTTTGTGTGTTCCTTGTGGGATGGTCATCCAAGTTTGAATTTTCATTATTTGCACCCAAGATCTCTTGATCTTTTGTTTTTTGTAGATTGTTGTTGTTGTTGTTGTTGTTCCTCTTTGCTTACCATCACTTTTTTGAATCCCGTAGGCGCTATTAAGGATGAATTTGAATAAAAATGCGCTTCTTCCAATTACTTTATCTAAAAAAACTGTTAATCAAATTTGTATCAAATTTTCTACCGTGAAAGTTTAAAACTGTAATTATAAACTCGTCGTTTGCCGTTCAGTTCGCAGTTCACATATCTCTGTCTTTTTTTAACTATGTTTGAGAGAAAGAAACAGAGATACGTGAACGGAGAACTGAACGGCGAACGTAGAGTTTACAATTACAGCTTAAAGCATTATCCCGGAACCAATTGACGGATTTTGTATAATTTTAAGTTTTTTTTACATAATTTTGCGTATCCTAAAAATGTTTAATTTCCGGTAAAAATTATCGATTATTTTAAAAAACTAAATAAAAACAAGATATATATATATAAGGTGGGCCAAAAAAACGGTACTTTTTTAATTGTCTATTATTTAAAAAGTATTTGTCCGATTCTAAAACCTTTGGTCATTTTAAAAAGCCAGAATATTAAAATTTTGGAAAAAAAATTTGACATTTCGTAAAAATTCAGGATGGAACATTTTTAAAAATAGGTATTTTTGACCCCCCCTCCCTGCAAATTTTTAGTGTGCCATGATTTTTCTTAGTTTATTCATGTTTGTCTATTAAAATCGGGTAAGAAATAAGGAAGATATAAATTGTTTAAGTAAGTGGGTTCGGTAAGCCTAATTCAGTTAAGTCAAAAAAAAACATCATTTTTGATTGGCTCTGCTTTTCGATGTTTATGTTCGATTTCAAAAGTGCTGACCATTTTAAATAGCCAAGATTTCAAAATTTATTATGTTTTTGGCAAAATTGACATTTTGTAAAAATCCAAGATGGCGGACAATTTTAAAGAATAGCTGTTTTTGACCCCTGCAAATTTTTTATGTGCCCCACTGTTGCATAACTAAAAACAAAAAGCCATGGTTTTCCTCAATTTACTAATGTATCGCTGACTAAAAGCAAGTAAGAAGTAAGAAAGTTATAAATTGTTATATTGTCGAAAAAAACATAATTTTTTCTTGGCTCTACTTTTCGATGTATTTTTTCGATTTTAATAGTGCTGACTATTTTGAAAAGCCAAGATTTTAAAATTTATTAGACTCTAGATAGCGAACAATTTTAAAAAATAAGTGTTTTTTTTTAAAGATAACAAAGTTATAAATTGTTCAAATCAGTAACCAAATTCAGTCAGGTCAAAAAAATACATGATTTTGAATTTTTTGAAATTTCCATTTGAATCAAACCAAAGTACTTTTAAAGTTACCGAATCAACAATCAATATGTTTTTTTTTAATTATTAAATTTTTGTGAATGAATTTTTTTTCTTACACGATATTTACAAGCGATACATCAGTACACTCGGGAATTATGAAGCTCCACACGCAAAATTTAATTTTTGCGTCAGTGAGGCACACAAAAAATTTGCAGGGGGGTCAAAAACACCTATTCTTTAAAATTGTCCGCCATCGTTGATTTTTATAAAATGTTAGTTTTGCCAAAAATTTAATAAATTTTAAAATCTTGGATATTCAAAATGGTCAGCGCTTTTAAAATCGAATATATGCATCAAAAAGCAGAGCCAATCAAAAATGGTGTTTTTTTTCGACTTGACTGAATTAGGCTTACCGATCTCACTTACTTAAACAATTTATATCTTCCTTTTTTCTTACCCGATTTTAATAAGCAATACATAAGTAAACTACGGAAAAACATGGCTTTCGAAATATATTTTTAGTTATGGACCAGTGGCACGCACCAAAAAATTGCAGGGGGGGTCAAGATTACCTATTTTCAAAATTTTCCGCCATTTTGGATTTTTACGAAATGTCAATTTTAACATCAAATTCCAAAATTCTAATGTCCTAGCTTTTGAAAATTACCAAAATTTTTAAAATCGGACAATTATTTTTTAAGTAATAGACAATACAAAAGTCCCGTTTTTTTTGGCTCCGCTGTGTAAAATTTTGTTAATTTTTGATGTGCGGTTTATCTGGGGGCTATCAACTTCCTTCGAACCCCAGACCAGATATTTTTTTATCTAGTCTTTTTATACTAAGAGGTGGCGGAAAAAACTAACGTGCTTTTGTACATGATTTATTTTGATCCCATTAGACGGAAGGGGTGGTAAAAATAGAAAAATTGCAACTCTGGAACTCCAGACCGGGAAACAAGAAGAAGAAGGAAAAGAAAATAAAAAAAATAACGTCATTTGTACATGGATGAAAATTCACGGAATTATCAGGGACGACGAGAGACATATAGCTATTGCCCGACTTCCTGGTGGAGCACAAAGCGCCGCCAGACGGCGCTAAAGTCGCGAAGAGAAAAAAATTAGCTTCATTTTATAGTCGATTTTTTTCGAGTGGAAAAGACGAAGAATCGGAAACTTCAAGGCCGGTCATTTTTGAAAAAATTAACGTAATTTGTACACGGCTGAAAATGCACAGTAATATAGAAGATGATGTCTTGGGAAAGGAACGCCAGACGTTGTTAAAGTTGCGAAAAATAATGCAAAAAAATAACGTCATTTGTACATGAATGAAAATTCACAGTAATATCAGAAAAACATATTGCTATTGCCAGATTTCCCGGTGAAGCACAAAATGCCGCACAAAATGCCGCCAGACTGCGCAAAAGTAAAAAAAAATAAAAAAATTGCTTTATTTTATTGACTATTTTTTTCGTTTAGAAGAAACGGAAAAGATGATAAAAACAGCAAAACTACAAGTCTGCCCCCCTCAAATCGAAAACTAGTGTGCGGTTGTCTTTTAGAGCCGGTAATTTTTGACAAAATTTACGTCATTTGTACATGACTGATGTTGGAGCGCCCGAGGCAACATAATAACTTACGGAGACTAACAGGAAGATAGGGCCGCGCAGGAAGTAACCTTCTTTAGTGGTATTTCCTTAGCATATGCCAAGAAAATACTTTTATTGCATTAATAGCATATACTTAAATGGTATGTACCAAGCATATGCTAAAGATGTTCTATGTCAAAAGGACATCCTCATAAGGAGGCTTAACGCATATGTATTCTTTCATTGCTATGAAGGATATTTGTTTCAAAATTATAATTATTACCTAAACTAATAAAAAAATTATTTAGCTAAAAAATTATCTATTCCTCTAAGCAATATACGCAATCAATGCCGAAATTTATAAACAACCCGCATTTCGCTGTGAAATATGCAGATTTTAGCTCTAAAAAACATACGCGATTCAATTTAAAATGATTTTATGAAATAGAAAAAAATATGCAGAATTATATTCCTTCAAAAAAGATCTGTTGTATAAACCTTCCTAAAAGAATTTTGGTAAATGTAAATATCAAAATCATTTTTAAATCATATTGTTTACAAGTTAACGTGTAATGGCGTCTCACCTACTAAGTCAATTTTATCGAATCAATCATGGCGGCACGTGTTTTTATGACAACCAAAACATTCCTGTGTCTTGACGGATTGAACTACAATACTGTTAAGAGTCGCGAATACGCCTCAATTTTACCCAAAGAAAATTGACACAGGGCAGTGCTCTGAAATTGGTTAGTTGCAAACATAACATAAAAATTGGTTGGTTAAAAATAGTCGCGCCCGCGTCTACAACAACTCGGGAAGAAAACTTCGCCTTCACAATTAAGAAACCACTGAAAAAATGGTTAGTAAAATAGATGGACATAAATAGTTGCGACGGTGACTATTGATGCGATCAACGTTTAGTTGTCGTAAACTTCACTTAGCAAAATGATGGTAACCGTAGCCCCAAATATGGGCTAATCCTCGGGCTAATACAACCCATAGCCGTTGATTTAAGATAAGGACAGACCCGAGCTTAAATTACTGTAACTAATTTTTTGGAATTACCCTGCCCCATTTTGTCTTAAAGCAACCAACCAGCGTGCATTACCTTTTTATGGTGGGTGCTGTAAAAACCAAAGTTTACTGGGGAGGAAAAACCCCAAATTTGGGACTGGATTAATTGGTTGGGTTTTTTCTGGTGCTAGATATGTTGGGGCTAGAGCAGCCCACATTTTAGGGCTAGAGCAGCCCACATTTAGGTCAGTCAAGCCAAACCCCCCCCTCCCCCCGAAAGATATTCGAGTTTTAATACGCTTATAATTTCGAACCAATTTCGAACTAATTTTAAACCACATTTAAAAGTTTTGAACTACACTCCTTCCTGGTTTTTTTTATTATTCAAAATTGTGGGTGCAGCCGGACGTCAACCTACACCCCCCCCCCCCCTCACTTAAAGCGCAGAGAAAAATGAAAAGCAACTATCCCAAAATTAAAAACTAATTTCGAACTCCTATTATAATATCACCAAAAATAATTTCGAAAAACCCACCAGTAACTCTGTTTTAAAAAAAAAATATGGCGACGGGTGTAGGTTGATGTTAAGCCACCCCCCCCCCCCCCGAAAGATATTCGAGTTTTGATATTCCTATAATTTTGATCCACTTTCCAAAATTTTGAACCGCACTCCTTCCTGTTTTCTTTAGCTTGACGTCGGGCTGCACTCCCCATTTTGAATATTAAAAAAAACAGGAAGGAGTGTGGTTCAAAATTTTTAAAAGTGGTTTGAAATTAGTTCGAAATTGGTTCGAAATTATAAGCATATCAAAACTCGAATATCTTTCGGGGGGGGGGGGCTTAACTGACCTCCACATTTTAGGGCTAGAGCAGTCCAAATTTGGGGCGGGATTAAAACTTTTTAAAGTATTCCAAAAGCGTTTTATGAAAAACTGCTTTAAAGAAGAGTTTTATGGGTGCATATAAACTATCTTTCTGTCCAGCCACAAATATTTTATTCAAAGACAATTACTTAAAAAACGCTTACCCTGTATAATATATATCCAAACCAGTCACTTTTCTGCACAAAAAGGCAAAACGCGACGTTTTCGGATAGGGTGGTGCTCCGCGGGCTTACCGCGTTAAGAGTTAAACTGAAATTGACAAATAAATTCGTAGATGTGACCAAATAAACCAAAAACCCCATTAGTGGGCTGTGCTAGCCCCACTTCTGGGGCTAAGTTAATTCCAGAGAACTGCTGGCACAGGCTCGTTTGGGTTATGGATTGCTACAGTCCAATGCCTTAGTAAAACTAGAGTCAAACAAGACTTTGACCAAATTTCTGGGCTACGCCAGCCACGACGTATTCTACCCTGCCATAAAAAACCTCATAAAAGACCATAGCAAATAGCAGATAAAACATCATAATCCCGCATAAAAGTTCATCATATTTTATTAGCCAGTTGGCTTATAAAATTTACAATATTTTATGATTTTTAATATTCAATATGGACGACTTTTGATCATCTTTTGCTAACCAATTTTAACTAACTTATATATAGACATCCGATTACTTTCAAATTTCGCATGCATTTATAGTTCCGGTGACAATACAATAATATGTCATTATTAGGCACCCCTCCCCCCTACGAGGGGAGTGGAGGGGGGAAAACACCCAAGTTTGTCCGATTTCAACTAAAGTTGGTATACGGGGGCTTTTGGGGATAAGGAATACGAATTTTTGATCAGATTTTGAAAATTCAATATGGCGGATTCAAGATGGACGATTTTCGGTCATGTTTTGCTAACCAATTTTAACTGACTTTATAGTTCCGGTGAAAATACCATAATATGGTATTCTCAGGTACCCACCTTCCTCTAACGAGGGAAGTGGAGGGGAAAAAAATTTAGTTTGTTCAATTTCAATAAAAATTGGCATACAGGGGTTTTTAAGGAGGGGAATTATGAATTTTTGATCAATGGGATCATGAGTCAATAAATATTTTTTTTAGAAATAAGTTAGTATATTAAGTATATTAGATAGATAGATAGATTTTTATTTGCCATATTAGAAATACAATAATAACATTATATAAATATCACAATAAATGTATAAATGTATAAACATTATTTCAAAACATAAAAAACAAAAATAATGTAAAGAATAAAGACAAACACTAAAACTAAAACTAAAAAAAAAATATAGCAATCTAATAAAACATTTTTGTTATTTATTTACGTTACGTAACTATCACTTTTTGACTAGAAATTTTGACTAAGTTTTACATCCTAAATACTCCTCTATAGTGTATGGCTCAATATCACAGATAAAATTAAAACATGCCTTTTTAAACACTTTCAGACTACCTATATTTTTAATACTAATTAGTAGTTTATTAAAATATCTTACAGCTGAGTATTTTGGACCTTTCTCCGTTGATGTAAGTTTATGTTTAGGATAGTTAAAGAAATCGGTTTGATTATTGTTTCTAGTATTATGACCATGGCTTGGCCTGAGATCTTGAAATTGTTGGATGTTTTTTTAAAGTACATAATACATTCAAATATATAAATACCCAGAACAGTCAAATATTTGTTTGATCTAAATAGGTTTCTACAACTCTCCCCAGATTTAAGTCCAAGTATGATGCGCAGTACTTTTTTTGCTGGATAAAAACACTTTGCGCTTGACATAGTAGAATGCCATATTTTAGATGTGAATAAAACATGCCATAGTAGATAACTCTTAATTTCTTGGTATCTTTCATTAATTTTGACAACTCTTATTGCATAACTTACTCTACCTAATTTACTGCATAGATTTTGAACATGTTGAGAGTAATTTAGCTTCTCATCAATAACAATTCCTAACATTCTAGCATGTGTTACAAATTCTATTTCTTTATTATTAAATGTAAGCTTTTTTGTATCGTTAAAGTTTAGATTGTTACTTATTATCAAAATTTTTGTTTTCTCCTCATTTAATAGTAGTTGATTTTTATTTAGCCAGGTACTACGACATTGGTGTCATCCACAAAATTTGCCGCTCGATCTGGATCACTGTATAGCATACCAAGATCATTCATATAAATTACAAAAAACAGTGGCCCTAGAATGCTTCCTTGAGGTACGCCGGTTAGAATGGTAGTAAGGTTTGACTCACTAGTGGTACCTTCCGTGCCTTTAATTATTATTTTTTGTTTTCTATCCGTAAGGTAAGAAGCAAACAAATTCCGCGGAATCCCCCTAACTCCGTATGCCTCAAATTTTTTTAACAAAATGTCGTGATTTATAGTATCGAAAGCCTTTGACAGATCTAGTAAGATACCACATGCAGTCGATTTTTCTTCTAGAGTTTGTAAAATTTTATGATTAAAATCAATAAGTGCTGATTCGGTGGACCTTTTTGGAATAAAACCGTGCTGAAAATCGTTAAACAGATTATTCGCCTAAAAGAAATTAAGTAGTCTTTGATGAAGTAGAAGTTCAAAAATCTTAGAAAATGAACTAAGTAAACTTATTGGTCTGTAATTGTTAAAGTTGTTAGGGCCATCTTTTTTATAAATGGGGATTACGCAAGCTAATTTTAACTGGTTTCGATATATACCAGAATTCATACATTGATTAAAAATGTATGTCAATGGTTCAGCAATAAAAGCTATGCATTTCTTAATAATACTAGAGGGCACTGCATCATCTGCCGCGCTAATTTTATTTTTTAATTTTTTATTTCTTTTATTTCATATGAATTTGTGGGATTAAGAAACATATTTTTTTCATATCTAAAGTCAGCTGAATATGTAGAGCTATCATTTGAAATATTGTTATTTTTAACCAAGTTGGGTGCTGCTTCTGAAAAATACATATTTAATTCGTTTGCTAATTCTAATCTGGAAGAATTTTTACAAGATTTTTACTGTTGGTGAGATTTTTAACTACTTGCCACGTGGCTCGAGAAACATTTTCACTTGACTGAATTTTTTCAAAGATGAAGTTGCTTTTTGCCTTGTTTAATTCTCGATCATACTCAGCTTTATATTCTTTAAATATTTCTCTGAGTCATCTTTTTGAGAAAGTGTTTGGAGTAAAACAACTTGATCCTTGAGGTTTGAAAGTTCTGGTGTTATCCACATTTCTTTTTTGTATTGAATTTTATTATTTGTTTTGAGTTTCTTGAGAGGAAAGCATAAATTAAAATAAACCAAAAACACATTTATAAAAACGTCCCACAAATTATTTGGATCCTTATTTTTATTTAAGTGCACTAAATCCCATGAAATATCTGATAACTGATTACAAAATTTATGTATATTTTGTTCCGTAAAAAGTCGAGCGTATTGATCAATTTCTTTGTTGCCTTTTGAGGTGGCTTCAAAAGATACAAGTTGAGCTGTATGATCTGATTTACCGGTATAAATTATTTTAGTAGTATAATTAAATTTAGACAATTGAAAAATTATGTTATCTATGCAGGATTTAGAGCTACTTGTATTTCTTGTATTGTCATGTATGGCAGGGTGATAATCATACGTGTTTAGAAGTGTTAAAAATTCATGCTTTTCCCTATTTTCTGTTTCTAAATGTATATTAAAGTCACCTGCAATAATTACAGTTTTGCACTCCTTGTATAATTTTTCTAATATTTTATCAAAAGTATCAAAAAAAAGTTTAATATCTGTTGACAAACATGATCTGTATATGCACAGAATCACAAAATTTTCGTGATTAATTTTAAGCTCCAATGCGGAGCACTCCAAAGAACTTACTACCGACATTTCGCAGATATCCGACCTTTCCCTGCTTACTATGTTTTCACGGCAGTAAATTGCAGAACCTCCATGTTTACCGGGATCTCGACAAAATGATGAAATCATTAGTTTTCAGGTGGTCGAAAAAACTGATAAAAATCAGGTGTGGTTTTTATGAGATTTATTGAGGTTTTTTTGACAGGGTGACTATTTTATATTTAAAGACTTATAAAAAAAATTGTCTTTACCAACTCCTAGAAGATTATAAATGTTCATAGAAATCTGTCAAATTTTATGAGTTGGTTCTATCATAAAATCTCATGAAAAAAGGTTTTTTTACAAACTCTTAAAACATTATAAAAAAAACAAAGGTGTAATCATAGAAACCCATAAAATGTTATGAGTTGGTTTGACTATAAAATCTGTCAGAAAACTATAAAAACATAGATTTATATAGTCCCATAATACATCATAAAAGAAACAGAATGTAATTATAGAAACCCATAAAAGTTAATGTGTCCGTTTGATTATAAAATCTCGTAGAAAATCATGCTTTTATAAAACCATAAAATATGTTAAAAAAATGTCTGCGCTTATCAAATTTTATAAACATTTATAAGCCTGACTGATTATAGGATCAGATAAAAAACACACATATGAAACCACATAAATTCTTACCAAAATCAAAGACATACCTCATAAATTCTTACAAGCTTTTATAGTCCTAAAATTTTGCCACACAAAAGTTCATAGATCTCATAAAAACTGATAAAATTCAGGTGTGATTTTATGAAGTTTTACACTCAAAAAAATAGTTGCAGTTATTCAATGAAATAGCTGGAATAGCCCACAAAAATGAGTTTTCCCAGCCCCATACGTCTAGCCCACGACTTTTAGCTGGTCTGATTTTCTCGGTGTTGTCGACGTTGACTTCACTTACTTTTTACCTGTATAACAAAGTTTAAAGGTGGTGCAATTCTAAATCTAACAACTTGCACGACTAAAAATTGCTACTTGGGCTGACTTGATGACCTGGTATTAGCACTCCTATTTTTTTACAGAGTGTCTCCAACCTCTACAAGACACCTCCACGTTGCCCCCGTACACGATTACGGCGCGGCCGCACATCAAACGAAACTGCGCTACGCAGATGCCGGTAAAGCCCTATCATGTGACGTGGGCCCCGATCCTTCAATCGCGCAACACCGCCACCCAAACGCCTCAGGGGCACAAAGAGAGTTCCGTCTAGCATCCCGAGAGTCTGAATCTGATGGTGTTTAAACCGCCCTGTAAACATCAAGCGCACCTTCTTACAGAGATAAAGGGTGACATTTTATAAATAATAGGATATATACAAGGTAATCTACGTATGGGTACACGCAAGACATAGCACTAAGATTATAAAAAGTATTTCTATATTTCCACTTATTTTATCAGTAAATATACTCATTGGCATATACAAATACAGCATACCTTTTTTTTACAAAATCGTAAAAATGCCTTTGCTTAACTTTAATTTTGTGATCGGCGTCCATTTTTACGGTTGCTAGAAAGCCATTCCAAACTAGTTATTTTAGAAAGCTTTTGATTTTTGCCTTAAATCTTTTTTAGCCTCACTGAATTTTAGTGAGGTCGTAATAGTATATTACATAACGAGAGCAGAAAGTGACATATTTTCACACGAGTGTGAATGTTGTGAACGAGGCACTAGCTGAGTAAAACAACACGCGAGTGTAAAAGTAAGTAACTTTCTTTTACTTTCTATCGAGTTGTGTACGCTCTTTTTCCTACGACCACTTAGTATTTAATTCGTATTTTTTATTATTATTAATTTTTTTTCATTTCCATCTCAAGAGAAGAAAGTATGTTCTTCTCTAGGGACGAAAATGGTTTCGGTCTATTTCCGACGCTTCTACAAATCATAGCCTACGAGATACCCACATTGCTTGGATGTTTTGCTGTCATTCATTTTCGTCTCTAGAGAGTGAAATATAAAGCTTTATAGGCGTTATAGAGTGCAGATTTGGTTACTTTCTTGTGTGGTCGTAGGAAAAAGAGTATAATACAATAAAAATTTTTAAGGAATATAAAACCTCATTTAGCTCTAAAACCTTAATAAAAAGATATGAGTACTTTTACTTCTTCAGGAATATAAAAATGCTTTGACTGTTCAAAGGGGACTTGCACATATTACGTAAGGCCGTTTTTGCTCAACTTTGACCGGCCTCCCCAATATGTAATGTTTGGGACCTTACCCCTTCCTGAACATTTTCGCCACCGGACTTGCAACTCGCTTTTTGAATTTTCAATAAAAAAAAATCATAAAAAATGTTGTTCCTTTAAAATGATATCATTAATCTTAAAATTGATTCATGTAACGGAGTCTCACTCTGCGGTGCGTTTATCACTTCCGCTAACCCCTTTGCCCCTATGAGCTTTAGGTAATACGTACATGACCTCTAATTAGTGCACGCCAAAACCGTACCTATAATTTTTAAAACACCTGACGAAACACACTTCACTTTTTGGTCGATTGCAAGAAAAAAATATATATTTCTTGAATTATGTGTCTGGATGGTCCAGCACTTTTATTTAAGATAAAAATTAAAATCTTCCACATACATCTTAGAGAATAACACCCCTCACTAAGCAAGGTCTGTTACATTACAGGTTTTCAACGTTGAAAAAATGAAGAATTGATGTAACTTTGTATACGTCAAGAAAAATGTTTAAAAAAAGTAAAATGTAAGTTCAAAATTAACATTCTATGATAAAGTATCGCTGATAGACGAAAGAAGCGCTAATTTTACGTTAATATTTAATCTTAGCTTTAACAGGAAACGTAAACCATAAAGTAACTGAAAAATAACATTATTTGAAGTTTACTAAATGTCAGTGTCAAAACACATTTGCTTCTTTACAGTTACATGATATTACACAATATTGTAAGTTTATTAAATGTCAAATTTAAAACAAATTTGTTTCTTTATTGTGACATAATCATCAAAGTAGAAACAAATTTAGTTTATTAATAATCGCATGAAAGCAGCAGTATTATGAGCTCATTAATGTCAACTTTATGGCGAAAATTTTTTGAAAAATAAATCCTACAATTTTTTTCATAACTTCCCACAAAAGGGAAAATAAGTATAAATTTAAGTAAATGTATGTATTCCCAGTAACGTACGATTTTTGTACGGTTCGACGAAATTATATATAGGTAGGTATTTTCAGTTTTATTGTGATTCAATATTTGTATATTTGTAAATTTTTTATTGCAACTGAAATCTTTTTATATCTATTTTATTTATTAAAAACAATGAATTAAATTGATAATAAAAAACCAACTTTTTATTTTCTATTAAAATCGTAACCATTAATATACCGTGAATTGGTGACATTTCTTAACAAAACCGAGCTGGCCTAGTGGTCTAAGGCGCAAAACCCTTGTTTGTCGTCTTTACTGAGGGTTCGAATCCCATTAGCGCTTTTTTTTTTGTTTTATTTTGATTATTAATAATACATTTTTTATGTTATTTGAACTCATATTAAACAAGTTAGAGAGTTAGAGGTAAATTTTAAAAAAAATTACCTAGCCATGTAACATTAAATGTTACATGCAAGTCACATACTTGTTAAAAAAATCGAATGTACCACTGTTAAGTAATTGTTTAGGACAATTGATGTACTGGCAATGTAATATCGTCGTTAAGGTTACAAGCTGTGTTAAGGAACAGGTCACAAAAATACGTTAAGGTAATGTAACTGTAACAGGTTTCTCCTTATTGGGATGGGCCTATAAACCTGTTAAAAAAATGCCAAAATATCTCAAAATTAAAAAAAAATACATTTTAAAAATAGCATACAATAAAGCATTCAATTTTAGGTAAAAAATGTTAAATAAACTATTTTTAGCACGTTTAGTTGTTTGGGGGATTTTTTTGAATATTTAAAAATTTGTAAAAATTGAAGTTTTACAATTCCACCATTCATAAAAAAATCAAATAAAAAAAAAATTCTTAGGGTTGTATAGAATCTTATGCTGAGCAAAAAGTGCTTCCATTAAAAAAATGTATATAATAATGTTCACTTTGTCAAAGTGACAGGATTTGTCCATTACCATAAAGTTTATTGGCTAAGCCATAAAAACTAAGAAAAAATTAATTTTAAAAACCTTTTGAGATTTTTTATCGATTTGAGTTAAACTAGGGTGACCATTCGTCCCCTATTAGGGGGGACAGTCCCCCATTTTAGTATTCCGTCCCCCATTGTAGGTGTCCCCCTAAGCTAAGAAAAGTCCCCCACACATGCATCGCGAAAATAAAATAACCGAAATAATTTTTGTTAGGTATCGATGTATTCCACATAATTATTATGATGAGACTTTCGACGAGAATACATTCGTAAAAAAATTTGTTTCTCAAGAAAAGCTTGATAATTGGAATAACAATAAAATTATCCCAGACTAAAGATGGATGGCAATTTTGGCATATTTTAGAAACGCAAATTGTTTGCGGCAATTTTGTTACAATGGCTGAATACTCTTTCAGTCTCCCGGGCACTAACGCTCTAACTAAAAGAGCGGACCACTGAAAAAAGTAGGTTAAATGTAGAAACCTTCAAGGCCATGTTAATAGTTTAATATAACATAACGAATACCTGCGAAACTTCTATAAAAAAATTTTAAATAACGAAAAGAAAAAAAATAATTCTTCAGAAAAATATAGTTATAATAACAAAAATCCTTAAATGTCTGGTCACCCTAGTTAAACTAACTGGATTTTACACATAATCAAAAAGAGTTTTTGCTTTTGCGGTGCTCGATAGTTATTTTCTACGTTGATTTTAATTTCGTCCACCATCTTATATTTCAATATGGCCACCAAAAAAGCAAAAATTATTTTTGATTATGTATATAATGCAGTTTGTTTAACTCAAATCGTTAAAAAATCTCAAATATTTTTAAAAATTAATTTTTTCTTAGGTTTTATGGCTTAGCCAATAACCTTATGGACAAATTCTGTCACTTTGACAAAGTGAACATTATTACATATATTTTTTTAATGCTAGCGGTTAGACCAAGAACACAGCCATCTTTTGCATTTGGTTTTTAATTTTTTATGGCCAAATTCCTGATAAAACCTTGGTGCAAAAAAAGCCAATAAAATTGACCATTTTTGCAGAACTTCAAAGTAGATTTTTTTGTGAGAAAAGTGTAGGTGCTTGCTTGCACTTGTTTTTTAAAAAAATGATTCTTTAATGAATGGTGTATAAAATTCAATTTTTACTAATTTTGAAATATCTAAGAAAATGTCCCTAAAAACTAAACGTGCTACAAAAAAGTTTCTTTCACATTTTTTATTTAAACTAAAAATTAAAATTAAATGCTTTATTGAATGCTATTTTTTTACAGGTTCATAGGGTGTTACTTTCTAAGATGTACTTTTATGGAAAATTTTCATTTTTTTCCTAAATAATAGTTCTGGATGGTCCAAACACAAAAACACATAATTCAAGAAATATTCTTTTTTTCTTGGAATCGACCAAAAGGTGAAGTGAGATATAGGCTTGATTTTAAAATCACGTGAAAGACATTTAATAAAATAACTTCATCAGACCGTCAGATTATATTGCCGCACAATTCTGATCAAGCATGCACAAAATAAGTATGTGTTTGACATTTTGGCAGAGTTATAAAGATAAAGTTACCAGAATATTTGGTCCTCCCTGATGTATATAGAAAATCTGTGAATCTTGTCTGTTGACTATAATATAGACTCTTAGAGGTCCATACTAAGGAATACTTTGATTGATTGCGTATGAAGTTTGTAAACGAAACATCTGTTTGTAAAACTTTAACGTTGCAGTTGTGTGATATAAAATTCATCAATAAACCATTATTGAGGGCCAAAACTAAACTCGATTGGTTAAGGCTATTCTGCCAAAAATGTACTACCTACACAAAATATTTCTATTAAAAGTAATTCTCCCAAATTCTCAACATCTATTCAAATTTTCATTTCACGCCCTTAATAAGGAAAATAAAAGCTATAGCGTGCGAAAATTATTAAAACAAGATTAAATAATTTGCTCTTGCTGTTCTGAGCTCAAACCATATATGTATTAGTGACCAAACCTTAGACATTCTTGGTCAAATCTTAGAAAGGATACTTTAGATTCTGTGCAAAATTTGGAGTCGCTCCTTAACTCTGATTAACAGAATGTAGAAAAATATTTACCTACACTTTCGAGAATTTCGTGCCAATCCAATAGAGAATTGGCACGTATACCATCCCTTTGAATGAACTGATACTTATATGGCGTGAGCTCCAAAATTAGTTTTGCAAAAGTTTTCGGCTTTGAAATTGAGCGCTGTAGCAAACTTTGAGGATGAAAATACGGATCATAATATATATATGTATGTAATAATAGTTATAGTAATTATTTGGGCACCATAACTTAGTCATAATAATTGTTTGTCGGTTTTCGAATGTCTGTATAAAATTTTAGATATATAAAACTTTTAATGAATATGAAGGGGGTTTTTTCGTATCCTTGGAGTTTTTTATAATTTTCTTGGTTCGTCGGGATATTAGGACAAATAAAAGTCGGAATATCTCACTTCTACACACACAATATCTACATTTCGGTTTTATTTAAACCCATCCTCAGTACTATAAAAACAAAAACGACAAACTTAGAATTTTAAAATTTATATGAATTAAATCAAATGAAAGGGATCAAAATTAATTTTACAAAAATAAAAACAAGTATTGGAAATGTCAAAAATAAAGTTGAATTATTACAAAATTAACATATTAAAGAAATGCATGTTTTTTTTGTCAAACTTAAAAAATATATATAAAATAGACGAAAACAGATTTTAAAATATTAAAAACGTTAAAAATATTAAAAAGAGGGGAAAAAACAGGAGTAAAATTACGCATTTTTTAAATTTAAAAAATATAAAAGACATTTGAAACACTAAACAATTAAAAAATATTGAAAAAAGGTGACAAACACACTTACCTAGTGAGGTTTTCCTACAAAAAGTCTACTACACATGGTGGTCAATTTTCTATGAAAAACAAGACACATTGAACATTGAGACAAAATGAACTATACATAAACAACTGTTTTTTTTTAATTATTATTTTCGTTAACCACGTATGTACAGGGTGGTTCAAATTCGAGGGGCCTCTATAGCTTTGGGCTTTTGCAGCATAGTTAGCCCAAAACTAATATATATGTTACAGGCTCGATTTTCAAGAGAATTCGAAAACTAAAAACCGCATTGCGATATGTCAAAGCGTTTCTAAGCTACAGGGTGATTCTCAAATATGTGCGTTTCTAAAAACTCTCTACAACTTTTTTATTTGTAAAGATAGAGATTTTCATTAAAAACATTTTTTGAAGATTTTTTAAGGAAAAATCTACCTGTTTCACGGCTTTTGTTCACGAGATATCACACAAAGTTATATTTCTTTAAATGGGATACCCCCAATTTTTCTAAAAAAACAGTTTTCTAATAAAATTTCCTGTCGAACGATGTGCCATACACCTATGTTTATTAAATAAAGTCCAATTTTGCTAATATAATTATGGAATATGCAATTAGTGAAATTCTCTAAACCCTTCCTTTTAAAACACCCCTAATCAAGATTTTTGTTGATGATTTAATAATGGCCACTCCGAAGGACAACATTTCAAACATATTATCCTATTTTAATGTTTTTCACCCTAAACTACAATTTGCAATCGAAATTGAATCAAATAATAAGCTTCCATTTCTTGAGGTTCAGTTAATAAGAGGTGAAGCTCAACAAATTAAAACTACTTAGTACGAAAAAGAAAAATATCCTCGTGCAGATCACTGAATTATCATTCAAATCACCCTTTTAGACAGAAATTATCTATAATGATATCCCAAAAAAACAAAATTGCTAAATTCAGTTCGGAGGAGTTCCTATCTGAAAACCCAAATACATTTAAACAAAAACTAATTAAAAATAACTACCCTGCAAGCTTTTGTAACATGGTACTCAACACAAATTTAGAACAAAAAAAACTCAATTATCTACAAATATAAAGTACTATAAACTACCGTATATAAAAGGTTTATCTCAAAGCTTAAAATCAGCACTCACTAAAGAAAATCTTAAAATCGTTTTTTAGTGAGATGGCTTACATTCAGCTCCATGAATCTTCAATAAACAAAAAAACAGATTTGGATAATTTAAGTGATATTTACTATAACCTTATTGCTAGGAATGTACATACAAAAACATAAGGATTGTTGATGTGTCTGTCTGTCTGTAGGTCTGTCTATTTGCATGAGGTGTAAAATCTTATAAAATATACAAATATACAATTTCCCCACATACGATTTCATATTTTTCTTTTGAAAAAGAACAGCCCAAAACCGAAAAATGTTACAACAATATAATAATTATTATTTTTATTTTTATCTTTTACTTTTCTTCCTTTTACAACAAAAGACCTAGATATTGGTATCGGTACCAGGCGAATCGTTCAGACAGTTAAACAATAAGAGTACCACAGGTACAAACGTGGTTAACGAAAATAATAATTTTTAAAAAAAACAGTTGTTTATGTACAGTTCATTTTTTTGTTTCATAGAAAATTGACCAACTACCATGCGTAGTAGACTTTTAGTAGAAAAACCACACTAGGTAAGTGTGTTTGTCACCTTTTTTCAATATTTTTTAATTGTTTAGTGTTTCTAATGTCTTTTATATTTTTTAAATTTGAAAAATGCGTAATTTTACTCCTGTTTTTCCCCCTCTTTTTAATATTTTTAACGTTTTTAATATTTTAAAATCTGTTTTCGTCTATTTTATATATATTTTTTAAGTTTGACAAAAAAAATGAATTTGTTTAATATGTTAATTTTGTAATAATTCAACTTTATTTTTGCCATTTCCAATACTTATTTTTATTTTTGTAAAATTAATTTTTATCCCTTTCATTTGATTTAATTCATATAAATTTTAAAATTCTAAGTTTGTCGTTTTAGTTTTTATAGTGCTGAGGATGGTTATAAATAAAACCGAAACGTACACTAAGTGAGATATTCCGACTTTTATTTGTCCTAATATCCCGACGAACCAAGAAAATTTTAATGAATAGTTTGACAATTTGCAGTTTGTTTTTTTGTTTAAATTATGCCTTAAGGGGGCACTGGCGACACTTCTGTGGCAAATGATTTTGAGATCGAGTTTGTTAAAAAATTTTTACTTGGATCAAGACAAATTTATGCATACCGGCGCTCTAATACAGGGTGAGTCAAAAAACTGGGTTTATAATTATAAAATTTTTATAAAAACTATTATAAATGACTACAAAATTTGTCAGGTGCATGCCATGGTTTCTTGATTACCCAAAAAGATTTTTGTTCAAGTAGAATGTACACATCATCTGATCATACAGGATGTCTAGTTAAAGTAGTTATTCTTATGCTATTTACGGCCTAATATTTGAGAATATTTGAAAAAGTTTAAAATATACATTTTACTTAAACCATAATATTCTCTGGCAATAAAGACACCACGTAAAAATTTTTTGTTCCTTTATAAAAGTTTATTTTTGAATCACTCTGCAGTACCCGTTAAAACTTTTGTTTTTAGACCCAAGTAACTCGTATACCAAACTTTATCAAAATCTGTCTGAGAGCCATTTGCTGTTGAGTTCTATTTCCCTCTTTGTTGTGCTTTTTATTCTGCCGAGCTCATAAAGAAGAGCGAATGTTACAATTTTCGCTTTTTTTGCATTTTGGCAATCTATGCCATCCATAAACTATTTTAAACTCTTTTTGTTCTTAATTTTTAAATTTTAATTGTCAAAAAAAAATTAAATAAAAAAAAAAGCACATGTTACATGAAATCGATTGTGAGGGTGTAAACGATATAATGACTATTTAAATGGGTGGTAGGGGGGGCCAAAACAAACAAAAAAGTTCATATAATATGGACGTCAAAACTTAATAGTTTCTGAGATATACGACTTTTAAGTTAAACACAGTTTGGCAACAATGCGCTTTTAGGTGCGAGAAACTTAAAGGAGATCTCATGATAGACTGACACGGCGCGGCGGGCTGCAACGTAAATATCAGCAAAAAGTATACTTACCACCTTTAAGATGGTGTTTTTTTCACATCTTACAAAATATTAATTATTTAAAAATAATAAAAACCAAAATAATAAATTTGATGTGCACTTACCGAAAATTAGTTTTAGCGCCTCGTCGGGTTGTACAAGTTTATTTAAAAGTCCTTTTCGGCATCGAAATAAAGTTTTCCTTTGAAAAGTTATACAAAGTTTATTAAAAAAAAGGTACGACACCTGTGACACAATTTTCCAAGCTCTTTTTAATTTGTAAAATTTATTTTTTTATTTTCAAAAACCGAGCAAAAAACACTTATTTTAAGGCGCGCTGTGGAACTCTGTCGCGATACGTTTTAGCTGCAAGATTTGAGTTTCTGCGAGCTAATTGGAGAATATTTTTCACACCAAACTGCAAAAAACTCGCGAAAATAATGACGTCGGGTAGCCTCTCGCGACTGATAACCTTCACAACGAACAGCGGAAGCTGCACTATGCACATTGCACTGTGTTGTAGAGAGAAGACAGGGTCAGAGGTCAGAGACTCACGTATGCAGCGATTTGCGTTGTTGCCAAGTGTTTTTTAAATCTTTAATTATTTTCATTATTTTTTTTTTATTTTTTTTTAATTACGAGGATTAAGAGGAAATATTTATTTTTATTTATTTGGAAATGGCCCTATTGTAAAATGAATATTTCTAAAATTCTGGTAGACATAAGCACCTAAATTTTTCAACTCTAAAGTCATTTAGACAAAAATCTATTCAGTTTTTGCCCATAAGTTATATGAACTTTTTGACTTGTTTTGACCCCACCTTTAATAAGTTAAAAGGATAACTATGGTATTGTTTACACCCTGCATTATTACGAAAAAAGATGGTATATTACATACTTTATGGCCCAGTTACTCATTTGATAAGCATATATTTAGTGCTAATTCTATATTTCTGTCGTTTTCCTTCCTTACCAAAAAAAAAGAGACAGTCATACAGAATTAGCACTAAATTTACGCTTATGAAATGAGTAAATGGGGCCTAAAAGTTAAACAAGAAAAACGATTGTTTCAACGGTTAGATGGGCGTATGTCGCATAATTAATACATTTTTCAAAACTTGTTTCTAGTTTTAAATTATTAAAATTTAATTTATGGAAAAAATTACTAGAAATTCCGTTTTACTCGCTTAAAAAGGTCTTTGCAAATTCTGCGGACCAAATTCATGATGGCCACCAAAGATCGGGATACCAAAATATTTAGGTTGGCTAAAAACCAAATGTTTCTAAAGTATATTTAGACTACGTTTGTTCTTGCGTTTAGATTAAATTTTAATTACTTCTAGAAGAAAACAAAATGAGAAATTTCGTCTCATTTAATCTCTAGAAAAAAAAAACGATTTAAATTTCTGGTTAAATAGGTAATTCCTATCAAAATTGCGCATACAAATAAAGGAAAATGAGTTTGACCAAATTAAATCGATTAAAAGTACAATGTAATAGCAACCATAGTAACTGTTGAAAATAACAGACATGGTCGCCAAATTATTTTGAAAGATCTTAATGTCAGAATGACGGAGCGTTTTTGAGAAATTTTATTGACGATATTTTTGCTTTGCCTTTGATGTGGCTATTAGATCAGTTATGTAGCATTCGAAAGAAGGATGTAATTAAGTAGTAAATTTAAATTTGTTAAATTTAATCAAGTGAGAAATGGTTTTGTTTACATAAAACCACGATAATACCCATTTAAACAGAGAAACAATATTTTTTGGCAGTACTTTCTTTGATCGTTAAAAAAATAGTTAAAACTTGAAATATTTGAGTGTTTTAGTCCAGAAATCGAAAGTTTTGGAAAGAAAGCTTTAAAATGTAAGCAAAATCATGGCAAAAAAATGTGAAAAAAAAAATAAATAAAAACGTTACCCCTAAAATTATGCCAAAATATTTTAAGCCTTAAATTACCATTATGAACACGGCAATTTTGCCGTCTCACACCTTTCAACAAAGAGAAAAATAGAAGTCAGCGGAAAGAAGTTGGAATGTGGACTATGCATAAAGAGGTACGTAGTCAACAATATGACAAAAATTAATTTATTAAATAGATGAGAAGCACTGATCGTTTTCCTATTATAGTTTTAAAAAATCGATGTAGCGCAAAAAAGACAAAAATGTATGGTTATATTTTTGGTTTACGCTTTTAAGGGATGTCGCTCAATACGCTTTTAAAGTGTTTGTAATTATTATAGTCAACAGACATTTATTGTACTACCCTACAAATCTGCAAAAAAGAAATAGAATTTTAGCTCAAACCAATATGTTTGCACGTTTGTAGGGATGTATTTAACCTTTTATATAAACCCCTGTGCCCCAAAAGTGCAGAAAACTCTTAGTAAATTCGGAAAGTTTTACTTTTTCGTATGCAGACGCAGAGAAAAGTAAAATTTTGCGCATGGTTATGGAAAACAATTTTTTTCGAACCCCCAATCAAGTCTCGGCACCGGGACCAATACCACCTGTGATATTTGTGAATATCTCATTAACTGTTAAGGATTTATTATTAGGAATTTAAAGCATTTAACACTCAAAACTGAAAAACAACAGAACTGCATGGATTGCTTACCTCAATGTAAATCTCGTTTATTTTCTTATATTTTGTAGGTCTATGGCATCTAGAATGAAAAATAAATACTAATAAAGTATGATTTAGTTAAAAAAAAAACAAATATTACAGTGCGACACCAAAAATGTTTTGGTGTTTGACATACAAATTCTTTTAATTTTCTTATTTTCTAGTTGATAGTACTCAGATGAAAACGAAATTTACGGTCGGTACTATGAAGTGTCTGCATTATTTTTTGGAATAAATATATTAATATTTATTTTGTAAAAATATTTACTATATGGGGTGGTTAAGAATGATAGACCGGACTGTTTTATTTTTAAATAACTGTTGGGCTGTCAGTTAAACATATTTTTGTTCAAAGTAAGTAACTCATCTAAGGTTTAAAGGATTAAACCACGACATTTTGTGAAAATTTACTTGGACAACTATTTTTTGAACAATATATTTTTTTTTCAAAAAGTCATTTGTTATCTGTAAATATATTGCATCACTTTTACAAAAAACGCCAAAGAAATATTAAGGATTTATTATATAGATTATTATTACTGTTAATTTCCAGAATCATTTTAAAAATGCCGTTTTGAACAAATCCAAAGAATAGGCATCTTAAACAAGACAAATATTCAAAATACGTTATGCGATTTTTTCAAAACTTGACGTGTATATTATGTTTATTACCTAAACTGATAAATAAATGTTTTAACTGAAAAATGAACCATTTCAATAAGATAATTTGCATCACCAAATCAATGGCGAAATTTATAAACAACCCGCAGTTCACTGTCAAATATGAAATGGAAAGAAATATGTTGAATAATAAATTGCTTCACAAAAGCTCTATATATAGATGTTTAAATTTCCTAATGGCGTTTTCCCTGGTAAATCACGCGTCTCAATTTTACCCAATGAGGTAGGTCAGTGTGGGTAGTGCTCTGAAATTGGTTAGTTGCAAACATAACACAAAAATTGGTTGGATAAAAATAATCGCGCCCGCGCCTTTAATAACCCGGCCAGAAAACGTCGCTTTCACAACTAAGAAGCCGCTGAAAAAATTGTTAGTAAAATAGATGGTCATAATAGTTGTGACGCGACTATCCCACTAAGCAAGATCTGTTACATTACAGTTTTCAACGTTTAAAATATGTAGAATTGATGTAACTTTGTATATGTTAAGAAAAATGTTTAAAAACAGTAAATGTAAGAAAGAAAGAAGCACTAATTTTACGTTAATATAATCTTGGATTTAACAAGAAATGTAAACGATAAAGTAACTGAATAATAAAATTATTTGAACTTTAATAAATGTCCGTGTCGAAACAAATTTGCTTCTTTGTAAGTTTTTAAAATGTCAAATTTAAACAATATTGTAAGTGTAATAAACACTAAAGTTGAAAAATTTTTAAGTTATTAATGATGATGATGATTAATGTCAACTTGGTTGCTTATTAGGAATGCATATTAGTTTTATGAAAAAATTCCAAAATGAATGAAACTTTTAACCCAAATATGGCGAAAATTTATGAAAAAGTAAGGAATGATATCGAAAAGTTTACTGTTTTTATGAAAATCCTGCGATTGTTTTGAACTTCTCCCAAAAGGGAAAATAAGTATATATTTTAATTTTTTTTTAAATTTCGCGAAATTATGAATCTATCGAATTATTGTGATTCAATATTTATTTTGTAGGTATATGTATTTTATTTATTAAAAACAACTAATTAAAGTTTATGGTGTCCTAGGTTCCTTCGAAGAAAAAGAAATCAGGTGATGATAAAAGGTGGTGGTTGATCAAAATTGTCACCTGACCAATATTATCCCAAACAAGGAGAATAAAAACGAGGTTGACTCAATGATTTAAATTTTATTTCATAAATCCCAAAAAAAAGTTGTAAACAGTTTAATTTGAAAAAAAAATATATTAAAATTTTTTCTCTTTTTAAATATGTCCGTTAAATCGGACACTATGCATAAAATACACATATATAAAAAATAAAAAATGAAATAGAATTAGATTGTATTTAATTGCGTATGAAAATCTTTGAAGCAAATTTTGGCATGAAGACTTATATTACACTTCTCACATATAAAATGTGCCTTTTTGGCACAATATCCACAACTTCTTTCAGTATCATCGTATACAATAAGATGGTTACGACCATCAAAACGTATATTTTGACATGGATGGGGTACAACTTTTCCTCTGGATGACTTTGTTCTGTAAGTTTGTAAATAAAAAGTCAAGAGCAATTGATCTTCTAAATTCTATGAGACCTCTTAAAATAAATTGATTTCCGGGATCCACCCTCCTCATCAAAAGCCAAACATTCGTTACACCTTCATCGAAGAGATATGCAAAAATAAGCCACCACCATTTCTTCTGACGTATTCTTGTTCTGTAACATGAAACAGCCTGATCCATCTTATCGACTCCTCCCATGCCCCTATTGTAATTTGAAATTGGTCTTGGTTGCAAAATAGTAATTTTTTCCTTGATATAACTTGAATATCTTGTGCACGTTCATCTGGTAATCTTATCGTAATTTGTAATGCATGATACTACCTCGTTGTCTTTCCATTTCATAAAAGCCACCTTGTCAATCGAATCGGTTTGATATTCGTAGTAACCCCTTTCTTTCTTCTCCATCTTTTTCTTTTTTAGAAGAGGGCAGTTTCAAAGTCTTCCCTCTTGTATGGTGGCCGTAGCACAGTAACCTTTTTCTGAGAGGTGGTGCAACATAGTTGTCGAAAAAAAGTTTTAAATTTTTATTAGATGGGATTTTAGCTTTTTCTATTAGCAAAATAACCATATCACCACCAATCCCAAACACATTTTTCGTGTTTTCAGATTTTCAAGTGTAAATTTCAAATGCCCAAAGATACCCAGAACTAGTACACAACGCCCAATTTTTAAAACCAGAGCGAATTGGTTTGCATTTTATAATTATTGAAAGATTCTCTTCGATCACACCATGCATCTGGAATACCTTATTCAAATAATCTAAAAGTGGTCTTAGTTTATATAGACGATCCTCAATTTGCCCCTCTCTTTTGATATTATCATTGAGATGAAAATTTCTTAGAATGGCCTCAAACCTATTTAGCCTAATGCTATTTTGCAGAATACCTAGAACGTCTGGCAAGCTGGACCAATACATTCTTTTGATGGAATACTTAGAATACCCGGAAAGTAAAAGTTCCCCGAACAGCACATATATTTCTTCTATGGTCACATTTAAAAAATTGTTTTTTTGTCCAGAATAGAGATTTGTTTGATCTTTCATAACTTCCATTATATCTTCTGTGAAAAAGAGTTGGAAAAATTCCCGTGGTGTTTTGCACTTTGTAGCAGCCTCTGAGACAGGAACTTGCTCACAATCCGTTCTTATGTCAAATGCAAGCGTACTGGCTTTCCAGGAAAATTTCTTTTTTGGCAAAATTTGTTCTGCCACATTTTTAGCAACTCGCCGGTATTTAGCAAGTTGGACATCTTCATCACTTAACGACTGACAAAGCAGCTGCTGAGTTGACAGACTCTCAATTTCCTCATCGGGAGCTTGGTCTTCGGTTTCTTTTGTTTGTTTCGTGGGCCGAAACTCGCATCTTGTTCTCTAAGATCCTCATCAATATCATTAATTTCCTCCTCCGGGGGAATAGCATAAATGTCCACTGCCTCATTTGAATCATCCCCCTCCAGTTCTTGAATCAGCTGTGCAAGGGATAACCTACAAACACAATAAAATTAAAAATTAAAATTAAAAATTAAAATATATACTTATTTCCCTAAACTGTCCTGGGTGCATGGAGTCCGATATAACGGACGAGAAAAAAAAAAGTTTTAGCAAAAATAATATATAAGAAAAAGCAATTTTGCCTATTAATAGTGAATCAGAATAGCCTTTAAAAAAATTTTCAGTCAAAAAATTATCTTTCTAAATGACCAACAAAAAACTACAGGCATAAAACTTACCCCTTTTCCCTCTTTTCATAAAGAGAAGGGTCCATGGCATCAAAAACAGCACCTTGTTTTTCAACAACGTATTTTTTTTGAAAAAATAACTGTTCTCTTAACGCTCACAACCCAGCACAATAACAAATCAGTATTAAAACATTTTTAGGTTATCTTTACAAATGTAAAGTTAGGTTTGATTCTTCGTCCGTTTAAACGCCCATTATGCACTAATGGGTTAAATTTAAAAAATAATTTTACCTAACCATGTTAAACAAAAATCAAATGTAACACTGTTACTTAAATGTTTAGGACAATTGATGTACTGGAAATGTCATATCCTCGTTAAAGTTACAAGCCGTGTTAAGTAACAGGTCACAAAAATACGTTAAGGTAATGTAAATGAAACAGGTTTCTGCTTAGTGGAAAGGTAATATAAATGTAACAGGTTTCTGCTTAGTGGGATAGTTACAACATTATTTAGTCGTCCCAAACTTGTCCACCTCGACTCCATTTTTCAAGAACTACTATTTAGCTATAAAACAACGTTTAAAGGTTGTAGAATTCTAATTTTAACAACTTGCACAACTAAAAATTGCTACTTGGGTTAGAATATTCTGTATTTTTATTAAATTACTTATGTTAACCATTAAAAAAATTAAATTCCTAAAAATCCTAAAATGATGAAAAAAAGCTTTGCATTTTTGGTTTTTAACATATAAAGGGCTAGTTAAAAAATGAATACGTTAAAAAAATAAGATGGAAACTCAATAACATTTCTTTAGCGGTTTTTTGAAGTGATGCGCTAGTTGATTCGTAGAGAACAGGACTTTCAACTTATTGCAAACAAAATATAGTTTTAATATTGTTAGTTTATAATAGTCTGGTTTTTATACGACTACCCTATACTATTTGTTTTTTTTTTCATTTTTGAGTGTTTAAAAAATTTAGATTAATATCAAGATGTAAAGTTTAAGGAACAAAGTACATAAAATTCATATTATTAATACTAAATACTGTTATGCGTCATAAGTAATTTATTTGATTGTCAATAAAATATCATTTATCGTGTGAAACTTTTGTTGTTGCTTTAAATCCTAACATTCTATTTAAATTTTTAATCTAACAAATTTCGTTTTCGTTTCGCTAAGGGAATAATAATAATCATCTAAAAATCGCACTTCGAGATTTTCATGATCCTTCAGAAATTTTGAGGTTCCGAATAGTGATGTGTCCGTCGGTCGGTCTGTCTGTCACCTAGTTTGTAGCCACTCTAACTCAAAAACCCCTGCACCAATCATAACAAAATTTTACACAGTTATTACTTGTGCTCACGCGCAGACCCCTATTCTTTTTGATCATTCCGCTACCCCCAAAAAACTTCATCCCTAAAAAAATTTTTTTTTCTTACCGTGTGATACCTCTTTGGAAAGCTTATAAAAATCATAGTTGAACGGCGCCAAAATTTTTGACTACATATATATATATCACATAAAAATGTAAATAAAAAGTAGCTCTAGTTAAGATTCAGGTCACACACTATTGTCCTATCAAATTTCATAAAAATCCGTGTAGCCGTTTTTGCGTGATTAATGGACAAAAATCTAAAATTTGTGACAACATACATATACGAGTACATATAGAAAACACATGTAAAAAGTCCGTCTAAGTCTGGATAAACCCCGTGGAATGTCTGGATACACCCAGAAAAAGTCCGGATATGCCCTGGAAAAGTCTGGAAACACCCAGGAAAAGTCAGGATACACTCTGAAAGTCTGGAAAGACCCTGGAAAAGTTTGGATACACCCTGAAAAAGTCTAGAAAGACTCTGGAAGTCTGAATGCACCCTGGAAAAGTCTGGAAAGACTCTGGAAGTCTGGAAAAACACTGGAAAGTCTGGATACACTCTGGAAAAGTCTGGAAAGACCCTGGAAAAGTCTGGATACACTCCGAAAAAGTCTGGAAAGACTCTGAAAGTCTGGATACACTCAGGAAAAGTCCTGGAGAGACCCTGGAAAAGTCTGGATCAACTCTGGAAAAACCCGTAAAGGTCTGGGTACGCCCTGGAATGTCTGGATACACCCAGGAAAAGTCCGGATACGCCATGGAAAAGTCTGGAAATACCCAGGAAAAGACAGGATACACTTTGAAAAATCTGGAAAGACCCTAAAAGTCTGGATACACCATGGAAAGTCTGGATACATACAGGAAGTCTGGATACACCCTATAAAAGTGTGGATACACCATGAAAAAGTCTGTAAAGACTCTGGAAAAGTCTGGAAAGACCCTGGAAAAGTCTGGATACACTCTGGAAAAGTCTGGAAGGAGCCTGGAAAAGTCTGGAAAGACCCTGGAAAGGGCTGGAAAACCCCTGGAAAAGTCGTGATACACTCTAGAAAAGTCTGGCAAGACCCTGGAAAAGTCTGCCTGCACTCTTAAAGTCTGGAAATACCCTGAAACAGTCTAGATACACTAAACACTTTTAAATGTCCGAGTACTCCATGGAAAAATCTGGATATACCCTGGAAAAGTTTGACCGACTCAATCTAACCGATGTGTATACGAGTAGTGGTTTTTTTATATATATTCTTGTGAGCGAGGGAAGCTTTAGAGTAAACCTTTACTCGATTTATTTTTTTTTTGTTTTAACAAAAAAATCGCGAAAGACAAACGGAAGATGGCTGTGGCACCGTAGATATAACGAAATGGTCGGTACTCGACAGAAATTCTCTCCGCTTGAGCCGTGATCTTTGGCACGTAAGTGTGACCGAGTTTCTCTGTTGTTATTGTACACCTAGCTGACGAGTCCCTAATAAGGACGAAACGGCGTCGTCCTAGGTTGCACTCTCTGTGTGAGAAATGGAAATCCAAGAAGTTCGTTTTGCGCTGAAGTACAAAAAACTCTTGTTTTTTCGTTTAACAAAAGAGTTTAAACTTTATTTTTAACCATTTTTTTACAGATCTTATCTGGTAGCGATCTATTTATCTATTACCTACATATCATTATTTGCAACATCGTTACTGTTTTTAATGCAAATAGTTATAAGCGTTTTGTTTATAGAGCAAGCTATTTATTTTTAAATTTTATTTGCGTGATTTTTTTTTGTTTCTTATCCTTTTTCATCTTCTATTATAATTTGTTGCTATTATTTTTATACAAAGACTTTCCACTCAACAAGGATCATAGATTTATTGTGTACAGGGAGATCCGTTATAACTTTTCCCTGGGTCAAATTTTTTTCTAATAGCCGCAGGGGGATCAAACAAAAATTGTATTCAAATACATCTTGGAGAGACCTAAAGATCTTAAATAAAAATTAATTAGTTCAAATAGTATACAAAGTGTGCCCACAAGTTATGTTTTATCTTATAGAATACCCTGTATATTGTCTCATTTTTGAATTTCCCAAAAATTAGCTTTGTAAAAATACCATATAGTACCATCTCTCCATGTACGATTTTTCGCGAAATTTCAAATTGAATTGTAAAATAATTTGTATTAATTATTGAATTATGATACAATCAATTTGAAATATCTCGAAAACGTGTCCATTTAGCTAATACTAGAGGCCCTCTAGCACGGTAGATATTAAGAATCTTAATAATAGGTAAAATATAAAGAATCTTATTGATCTATATTTTTGTTACTCTTTTTCTTGAAATAAAACACAGAAACATAATACGTTATTAAGCTTATCTTACTTACCTCGCAAATTCGACTATTTTTATTAATTAATTTTTCCAGTTTGGCAAATGAATGGCCCTCCCTCTTTTTATTTTTCTTACGTTTATTTTTCATTGGACAATTTAATGGAACAATACAAAATCGTCGACGCAAGTGTTTTTTTACAGTTTTTATACCGCAATGTTTCATTTTTTTTAAATGTGACAGTGACAAAATTATTTATTGTCAGTGATTGCGAACTACCACTGCCCACACACAAACAACTGCCAAATCGAATTCCTAACCTCTGGGTTCTTATTATTGAAAGTGAGAGAAAGGAGAACTCCCAAGGAGCAGTTTTACGAAAACGCACCTGATTGGTCGAAATCTTAGTTTTCTTTCACTATTCTGTGTTGGGAATTTGGAACCTTTGGTTGCACTAAAACAAAGTTATGATTGTTTTCCACAAACCAAAACTACACTTTTTTGCACTTGACGCGCGTTTCGCTAACAACGTTAGCATCATCAGAAGCCGATAAACAATTGTCAATCATAACTTTGTTTCACTATTCTGTCTCGTTTGGCACTAATGACATTATTCGTGAGAGGTTTTGCCCTCAGCTTGCTCCGTACTAAAAGTATTACTGCCAAACTAGACAGAAAAATAAGATTTCGACCAATCAGGGTGCTTATTCTTGAAAGTAAGAGAAAGAAGTGCTCCTGGGGAGTATTTCTTCTACAAAAACACACCTGATTGGTCGAAGTCTCATTTTTTGTCAGTTTTGGCAGCAATCGCAATGGTTGTGAGCCATTTTGCTCTTCTACCTTATACAACACAAGCCCTACTGTGTGGCAAAGTAAATAAAAAATTTACTAGTTCTATAAGTTCGGAATGCTAAGTTTCTATCTCCTTTTTTAAAACTTGCCACAATATTGGTTCAATATTTATGTCCGAATTTTTTAATAGTCTAAATTACCTATCTAATAAATTAATATGTATGAATTCTTCGCGCCAACAGTTTCTATATTCAATAAAATAATTTAGGCATTTTAGGCGAAACGAGTGGAGATTGGATTGGTGTCGTTTATTTGCTTCTAAAGCTACAGCTATACTTTTAGACCTAGATACAGTTTATCTATTGGAACATAATTTTCAGGATTTTTATTATTTTTGTTAAGTTTAAAGCAATATTTACCTTTTAGGATTAATTTAAAATAAAGAAATAATGAGATCAAAATATAAAAAATAGTAAAATGGGTACGTAAGTACTAATGTGAAAAAAAAATCACTAGAACTAAATCACTAAATTTCACTAGATCTGGTAACACTGATCACTATACCTATGCAGTTTGCTGTAGAGAGGAGAGAGAGTCGGACGTAAGAGCAATACCTTCTCCGGCCAATCAACTCCTACCGTTTTAGTGTCCTTTTCTCGACCTTCGCCGCCATATTGACAGAAAACTAATGGATTTTCTGTCACTTTTGAGTGAAAATGGCGGCGAAGGTTGATTAAAGCACACTAAATCGGTAGGAGTTGAACGGCCTGTATGGAGAGGGTACTGGTCAGAGACTCGCTTATGCAGCGAATTGCGTTGTTGCCAAGTTTTTTTTAAATCTTTAACGCAAAGGAAATCATTATTATTTTTTTAATTATTTTTTTTATTTAGAGGATTTAGAGGAAATATTTATTTTTATTTATTTGGAAATGGCCCTATTGTAAAATGATTAAAGTTAAACATGAATATTTCTAAAATTCTGGTAGATATAAGCACCTAAACTTTTAAGTCATTTAGACAAAAATCTGTCATATGAACAATTTGACTTGTTTTGACACCCCCCCCCCTTTCATCAGTTAAAAGGATGACTATGGTATTGTTTACACCCTGAGCAGTTTTCTTTTTGTCGCGGTTACGGTTAACCTTGGTCTTAAAATTTCCCAAAAGAAGGAGATCTCGATTGCGTAATATCTTCGAATATTGTTTAAATTTACAGATAATTGTTGATATTTAAATATATATACATTCAAAAGATTGTACTTAAATTTTCAGATGAATATTACTATGACGTCTTCTTTCAGCTGACATGAACAGAAAAAATCGATGTAGATACCGCATTCTGTCATGTTCCATGCCTTGAAAATCGGAACCAGCTTATTTTGCTGGTTCAGAATGATTGCGGTTCTCAAGGTATGGATCTTCACAGGATGTGTCAAAATGTTCAAAATTTAAGTATAATCCGGAAATTCATAAAAATTAAAAACTTTTATTACATACACATGTAAAAATAAACAATTATCTAAAGATTTAAACAATATTCAAAGATATTACACAATCGAGATCTCCGTCTTTTACTTATACTCCTGGGAAATTTTAGAACCAAGGTCAACTAGAACCGTGATAAATCGAAATCGTCTCTGTATGTTGCCAAAACCACGTAGGTAAGCCAAAACATAACGGGCAGCGCCTCTTCAGTTGTTGTCTCGTACCAGGCCTTCATGAGTGGGATAAAGATCACTCGTAAACAAAGAGGGACATAGACGGATGATAATCTATGGTGAATGAATTTGATGTGCTTTGGCTGTTGAGTGATCGATTCCTCTCGCGGCTTCGAAAATTAGGTCCCAATTGTGAAATACGCATTTCCTACGGGTACGTTAAAGTCCGAGCGGTTGACTTTTGACTTCATAATCGCTTAGGAAAGGTCATATTAATTTCTCCTTCCTGTAAGAGCTAGGCGCCGAGTTGTATATTTGTATATAGTCGAACCTATGCTTTAAATTCATGCCAGTCACAGATATTTAGTCCCGACAATATTCCTAGTATAGGTAGTTAAAGGGGCGAAATTAGACACTGCAATGTTTGTAACAAATTTCCCATTTATATTATACGTCTCAATCATACAGGGTTCCTAAGATTTTCCTTAGGGATAGGATTTCAATAAATCAAACAGAAATGGCATAGAAAGTTCTGCGCGCACAAAAGAAACAGGTATATTGAGCAATGGTGCCAGTTTGTTATTATCTCCGGACTGCTTTCATGAGAAAAAAATTGTCGCCACTCTTTCATTGTGAGCATAAATCATAGTTGCAATAATAACCGTTGACAAGATGTCTGCAAATTCCGCTAGATGGCGAACATCTAATCTAATTAAAAATTAGATGTTTTCAGGTCCAAACCACAGCTTTTTCTTGCTTAAAGGAGGCGGCAGGGTCCATTATTTACGATAGTGAGCCATAAACTCGTGAGGTTGTTAACATTAGAAAGAAATATCTTCGCTTTTAATTAAATTTCTTTCCATTCTGTTCTACTAGTGACATTATCAGAACGGCCAAACCATGCAGCTAGCACTAGCAGCCAAAGAAATCAATAAACGGCGCTGTTTTTCCTGCAGAGCTTTTTGCTTGCGATATTATTGATTTTAAATAAAGCTGGCCCTTCACTACATTTGATATTTTCGAGGTGTTTTATGACAGGATCTCGAAACATGTAGCGAACCAATTCTTCAAAACTAGCGGGAGGGTAAAAGCGAAAAATAAGGGGCTGCCAATATTTGTAACACCCAAAAAAAGGTGAAAAGATTTATTTTGCTCTGTTTCTTTACAAGAAACGTTTTTTTACGAAAAACTTGAGCTCTGCCACTTTTTTTATTTTTTTTCTTCAACTTTCTCGAAATTTTCGTCATACCGTAGAAAAAAATTATTTCCCCCATGGTCATACTCTACTTTTATTCGAAAAAATTTAGAAACAGAGACGGGATCAGTTTTCCTAAAACGGGGGATCTTGGTTTCGAGCGAGAAGATAAAGGGAGCCGCAGGCAAAAATTTTAAATAATAGGGGGAGGGGGGTTACAAAACGTTACGTAGGGGGGAGGGGGGTTTTCGACAGCGTTTGCATTTGTGTGAAACTAAGAAAATTTGGAATGAAAATAAGTGAAGTTTTTTTTTTGGGTAGTGGTCTTGAAATCGTTACGGAGTGGCGTGCCAAACCGTTACAAAACATTACATAGGGAGGGGGTCAAAAATTGGTAAAATCACCGTTACGTAATTTGTGCACGGCCCCACATCTGACTGTTCCTCCTTTTTGATTTCGAATCAAAGTGCAAAACCCGGGTTGGACGTTCGAAGGCGTCAACTCGTCCTATTTGCTTGATAAAGTTTCTACGGAAATATCTCAGTCGATTTCTCCGGCCGTGTATGAACGCTTTAGGTTAGGTATTTGCATGTATCTCAGTCCCCAGCCTGTAAACAGTGCGTAAGGACAATGGTTACAAAATGAAAAGCCGAAAAATATTTTTTTTTTACGATATCTTTCATCAGTTTGGTATTAAAGTCGAGCAAAAACAATTTTTATTCCAGTCCTAAAGGTATGAAAATGGAAAACATTAGAAAACAACAACCTGGAATGGATTTACTACGTGTAAGATGTAGTGACAACATCGCCCCATGCCCATCCTTTTCTGCCTAATTTGCTTTTCCGTTTGTCTGCGTCTTATACACGGCTGCTTGGCCCCCTAAGGATTTGCTTAGGAACCCTGTATAAACACAAAACACATTGTCCGAAAATATGTTATTTACGAAAAATAAAAATCTGTCCATAACAAAATCACCGCCAAAATATAGCAAGGCAAATAAAATCATGCTAAGATGTTATCACAGTTACATTACTCCAGGAGCCACCAGCAATTTAAAAAAAAAAAAACTATCACTAAAAGTACATGTTAAAAGTTTTATTCTACATTTTTCAACATTTACATGTTGAGTCTAAATTTTTGGGAGAAATACGCCGTGCACAAAGTAATTTTCACTTTTAAGGCCTTTTGGCTCCTTAAAACCCTTCAAAAGTCTTTAAACTTGTAACCGTTAGACTTAACTTTTAACTTGTCAAGCTTAAGCTTCATAATAGTGTAGGGGCATATGTCGATAATTTCTATCCTGTGGGATTTTGAATGAAGGAGTTTTGCGACTATATGGGATTGATAGCTCTTTAGTCACACAATCAAGTGTCACCGAGTGTTTTGTTAACATCCGTGTAGAAGGGGTTGATATGACGTCATGTTTCAAGATGGCGGCCAAAAATCATAAAAACTACATCTTTCGCAACCGGGACATGATTATACTCGATTCCATATAATTCGAAAGCCAGGATTCCAAAAAATTTACTTTCAAGGTCATCCGACCTTAAATGATTTTGGGAATAGCAAAAAACAAGATTTTTGCCATTTTCTCTTCCAGAAATCTTAATAATTCGAAGTTTTGTCAGTCCAACTTCAAATCTACCTAAAACTATTAGACAGACATGCCAAATTCGATCCTTAGATTTTGATGCAGTTTGAAGCTTCATGACCTTGAAAAATACTCCATTAAAATTACATATTCCAAAAATAACATACTAAAGGGCGCTATTCATCAACTATTAAAGCGAACAGGACCAAATTTGATAAGAAAGATAAGAAGATCAAATCCAACAATACTGTTAAAAAAAATTGCGAATGCGAACAAAAGACCTGGTAATACTCCATTATTTGAGTAAAGAGCTATCAATCCCATATAATGCTCCCCAAAACTCCTTCATTCAAAATACCACGGACTTACACATGCCCCTTCACTATAATGATCTTTTATTCACTCTAGCGTATCTTTTTATATCCAATTTTTGTTACCTACATCAACCTCGCATTCTTTAGATTTTGGGGTAAAGTTGGAGAACTATTTCAGGGTCAAACGATCGTCATCATCCTGTTTGTGAGCTACTTTGGCCATGAAATTGTTCAAATTCCTTTCAGGCGAGCAAAACTTTTGCACGGCAAATACGAAAACTAAAATCTAGATCGAGGAATTTTTTACTGTGAACAACCTTCGGTGGATAGATGCTCGGACATGATGACCCTGAATCTCCTCTAACGCAATTTTAGAATATGGTTTGTGATCTTGTCTGAATTTTATTTGAGTTTAGTTGTAAAAAAGTTTTTAGTGGAAGCAGAACTATGAAGTAAAATAAGTGGTCATATCTTAGTCTATAAGTGATGTCAGAGGCTAAGTTATTACCTTTGATAAATATTTTTAAAAATGATAAAAGAAAGTGTAGTTTTTTTTTCGTAATTTTTTCTACTTCGGTAATTTATCACGATTATTAATGAAAAGAAAATCTGAATATTTTGTGCTCCTTTGATGAAGTTTTTAATTGGAAGGATATTTATGAAGACAAGCCATTTTAAAATTTTATTTTAATAGAATAATTATTGTTTGAAACCAAAAGAAGCTGATATATACAGGGTGAAAACGATATCATAGTCATTATTTAAATGGGTGATAGGGGGGCCAAAACAAGCAAAAATGTTTATATAATATGAGCGACAAAACTTAATGGTTTCGGAGATATACGACTTTTAAGTTAAACTCAGTTTGGAAACAATGCGCTTTTAAGTGCAAGAAAATTAAAGGAGATCTCATGATAGAGTGGCACGGTGCGGCGCGGCGGGCGGGCTTACTACATCTTACAAATGATCAATTATTTAAAAATAAATGTACTTACCGAAAATTGGTTTTAGCGCCTCGTCTGGTTGTAAAAGTTTATTTGCAAGTCCATTTTTATTATAAAAAAAAGTACGACACCTGTCACACAATTTTCAAAGCTCTTTTTAATTTGTAAACTCTTTTTTTTTGGACAAACACTCAAAAAAACACTTCTTATAAACATTTGTTTGCACACTTGTAGGGCACACTCCCCTTTTTTAAAATTAAAAACACACACAGTGTTTAAACTGTTTTTTGAAAAACACTTCTTTTAAGCCGCTGGGGAAATCTGTGCAAGATTTCAGTTTCTGCGAGCTTCACCGTATACGAATAGCACGTCAGCATATTCCTGATTGGAGAACATTTTTAATTCAGTTTAATTTCACACTGCAAAACACTGGCGAAAATAATGGCGTCAGGTAGACTCGCGCGACTGACAACCTTCACAACGAACAGCGGAAGATGCACTATGCACTGTGCTACAGAGAGCAGAGAGAATTGGAGATCAGAGACTCACGTATGCAGCGAATTGCGTTGTTGCCAAGTGTTTTTTTAATCTTTAACTCAAAGAAAATAATTAATGTTTTTTTTATTAATTTTTCTAAATTTAGTGGATTTAGAGGAAATATTTATTTTTATTTATTTGGAAATGACCCTATTGTAAAATGGTTAAAGTTAGACATGAACATTTCTAAAATTCTGGTACCTATAAGGACCTAAATTTTTCACCTTTAAAGTCATTTAGACAAAAATCTGTTGAGTTTTGCTCCATAAGTCATATGAACTTTTTGACTTGTTTTGAACCCCCCTTTCATCAGTTGAAAGGATGACTATGGTACTGTTACCACCCCGTATAGTATAGAACTTTCACTCCTCACGAAATAAAATACGTGTATTCACCTTGTGGTTTTATTATCCCTAAAATTCCTAGATCTTCATATTTCTCCCTCCTTTATCAACTGATACATCTGAATTAACTATCACTTGTTCTCAAAGGATAGTAAGTTTGTCACTGGCTCTTAAAAATGATAACCTGATACCTGAGTGGTTGTGTGCTTTGGCTTGCAGTTAGGTATTATACTTTCTAGGCTTTTGGAATTTTTTCTACTAGAATATAAAAATATGATTAATACTTTGAAATTTGTGTATTCTCTTCGAAACAAAATTTTATTTATTTTTTTTAATATACAGACTCAAAAGGTAAGGTGTTGTTATAAAATGGTTCAAATTATTAAATTTATCTTTATAATTTTTCTATTTAGGATAATATAAAAGGTAATAAGAATAGTGCTTAGAAAAATGAGATGCTAATCTAATGAAAAATATTGGTACATTCTAATATAAGGATATACTTAGGTTTTCCACAAGGTTCAGAGCACATCTACAAGGAGGGATTGGTTGGTTGGGTTCCTGAGCCACAATTTGGTATCTAAACATCGTATACTCTATATGGATCGTCATTTTTTAAGGAGGTTAACATGGCCATGACAGGCGAATATCTCGGTTGATTGAATTCTGGAGAGCCAATATTTAAACTTTGCTCCCAGAGGTGGTACAACGCCATTCTGTACGGAAGTTCTCGTTGATGGATATCCCCAATCAAGCGCACATAAAATAAAAATGTTGCGATCCAGTGCACTTTCGCACTGTATATTAGTTTTAGGCTTAAGTTTAGTTTTATTGTTTTTATGATCACCGCTTACTTAATTGTTCTTTTATTCACTCTAAATACGTCTCTGGATTGAGATTGGATGGAGTCTGCTGGATTCCATTCAGATCCTAAACCTCTACGTGTGGTAGGTCGTATCTTTCTTTTTCGTGAGACTTACAGTTCCCAGCCTTTTTCTTCTTGTTTATAACTTTAAAAAAAAATTAATAGGTATATTAATCCCAATTTTCGTCAGTGACCAATTCGTGATTGTAAATGTAAATAATCGGGGCGCTTTGGCCTATTACAACAACAAGTTCTCCACGTTCAAATTCAAAAAATTTAATTTCTGGTAGTCGGAGTATAGCGTTTCTTCTTTCTGAATGGTTTCATGGATTTTTCTTTGTGTTTTCGTTACCCTGGCATAGATTCTGTACTAAATTTATCTTTTGACAAAAGTTGACCGTTTGTTCTGTTGGTTCTGGCTAACTATTACATTGACCGTTTGTTCTGTTGGTTCTGGCTAACTATTACAGTCAATAATTCTGGCAAAATATGAATAGGTTAAACGGTTGGCTCTGACAGTATATTGGTGGTCTTAAATTTACTTCTTAGCCGATTTCGTTACGACGTGTTTTATAATCCCATGAGCAGGTCTTTCATTATTGAAAAATTCAGTATTAATGTTGCGTTGCGGTTCGTCAAGAATTATTTCCTGGTTCTGCCAATAACTAGAAAGCGGATCGGTTGTAGATGACGATTGTTGTTTGCGATGTAATATAAACAGCGTCAGCGTATTCCAAAACGAGGCAATTAGATCAAAATCACAGCCTCCTATTTTGTGCAGGGCGGCGGCATTCAGGAATGCTTCTAAGAAAAATTTAATGAGTTGAAAGATAAAGTAGAGACCAAGCATACTAGACGCGAATCTCCCTGGTATTTCGAAACATCCCTATAATTTCTTAATAGTAGAGTCAGCTAATTTTTCTAAATCTTCAGAATTAAATAAAGATTACTTACAGATTGGCCAATTATCTTTCTTAACAGTATATTATTTAAGTCGGGGGTAATTTGTAAAATCCTTGCGTTTTATGCTTTTGCTATCTCTTCCTTGGTGTAAATTCCTCCGGATCCTAAATTTTTGATTGGAATAAAGGTAAAAGGTTCTTCTATATCTGGTTTTAGCTTCCTATGGTCGGGAATAGGCCAAAACTTATCCATTTATTATTTAATGTGATAGGAGATACAAAATCGTTTTGATTCTAGGCTATCAAAGGCAATTCTACGTAACACTTAGTCTCTCGGCGAACTTCAACTATTTGTTAATATTTATCTATGCAATAAACATGGCCGGTGTATTTTCTCCGCGAACATGTTTTTTAAACTTCGTTTAAAGATTGCTCAACATATAAAAATTTAGTATTTAGGTACATTATTAGCTCAGCTTCTCTATGTAACCCTCCTTTTATTGATCATGGTCTATTAAGGACCACTTTTCTCTAAAATTTGCAATCGAGGGTGTTCACTTTCCCATAAGGCGACGCCACACACGACAGTGGTCTTCTTTAGCTAAATTGCAAAATTTGTTGCTCTGTCTTCTATTACTGCGAATTTGTTTCTAGAAGTTGCTTTTTCCTGAATAATTGATGCTGAACCTTCGAATAGAATGCTATACTGGTCACAGTCTTGAGGTTTAAATATTTTTCATTCCCAAGTTACATAATCTCTTAACGTAATTTTTACTTCTGCTGACACTATCACTTGTTTCCATTTTTTACCATTTTCTATGTATTCGGCACGTTCACAGTTTCCTTTTTCATCTACTTATCCAGCAATTGTAAAAGACAATTTGGTTTTAAGTTAGAAAATAATTTTCCATAACCTCTATATTCATGAAAATTGTGGACGTACCACAATGACTTATTAATCTGGTGACTTATAAGAGAAATTACTTTATTTGTAAATATTGGAATCTGCGTTTTTTCCGTAACTGGTATATAAGCAGTTTATTATTATTATTATTATTATTATAAGTTCTTTCTTCATGTCCATCATCTAGGTCGGGGTACCATCCTACATCTCGCAATGAAATAGAAATAGTTATGTTCGTAGAGGAGTTTCTACAATCGTAAGCTATCAGAGCTTGACTAATTTTAAGCGTTATCTGCATGACTAGAAGAATTCGCATCTCTTTATGTCTTATATACATCTGTAACAATAACAGACACTATAAGGTGGTCATGATACGTACGAGGTGCCCAGCGGTATACGTGAAATTTTCTGGCTCGGATGTTTCTGTCTTTTACATTTTATTACCATGTATTTCTATCTTGCTTTCTTTGGTTCGGCCACTTGTATCATCAATCTATTGATTTTTTGACCCCCGTCGGCAGAACTCGCTGAGTATATTATTATATCTTCACGTTAGCAACATACCGCAGATGCTATACTACGTAGGTTAGCGTCATGTCTGATCGTTGTACATACTAAAAACGTGACCTTGATGAACCGCAGAGATTGGACTTTGACATCTTTATTCGAGCCGAAGTCTTTGCTTTTGTACAGACAAAAGGAAGACAAAATATTGCGCTATATTCCACGTTTTCGCGAACGTCCTATGACCAACTTAAAGTGTCTATTATATTTTTAATTCAATTTATTCTAACTATTGGTGGCTCCCTGACGGTATTTACGTTTGATACTCTTGAAAGCGCTTCTGTACTCTCTACTTTTCTCAATGTTACTTCGTACCTTGGCATGAGAAATCTGCATTCGGGTAATCATCTCACTGGCATAATTTTCATCAATATCGTAGCGTACTTGGTTATCATTGATAGTGTATGGTGTAAATGGTGTATCATATTTAGCTGAATTGATTTGGTTTCTGTATGCCATTAACGCATATCTCTCTCATCCCAACTATCCATAAAATCACTGACATAATGGCTGATCATTGTTGGGTTTTGTGATTGGTTATTTGGTTTTTAATTATTGAATTCCCAAAGCCTTGCTTATTTCTGACACATTGTGACCCATGTCCGTTAAAACTTCACATCAACACAATCACATCAAACACATCTTTTTAACAAATACTTTAGCAACTGTTTTAGCTTTGATATCAGGAATAGGTCTGGATATCTGGATTATTATCTTTTAAAGTTTTACAGGAGGTTGAAGATCATTTTTTATTGTTAGCCAAATAAAATCATGTTGTGTTTTCTTGTGTTCGTTATTGACCTGGATGTATAGAGCTGAATGACTTTAGGTGCTATTATCTGATCCTTGCGTTCATTAGCTCGCCTTTTTGACGTAATAACCATCATCATCAGGTAGTATTTGTCATTAGTTCCCTCAAGAGCTTCTTGCTGAGATAAGATCTCCCTATCCTCAAGCTGCATTTTTCTTAGTTCATATTTGTTCTATATAGCTGTCGACATTGGTAATATTTCCTTGGTTACAATCAGGGTAGGTTTTTCTACGGAAACTTCAACTGTAGGTTTTTCAACATTTTGATTCATACGCCCTTCTCTGTATCCGATAGTAAACGAGACTCAATCGGCTAGAAGGATCTTTGAGATTTAATAAATATTTTAAAGAACGGTGGTCGGTGAGTATTACAAAATGTTGACCTGTGAGGTAAACTCTGAATTTCTTCACGGCATCAACTATGGCAAGCATCTTGCGTTCTATAGTGCTGTATCGACGTTCGGCTGCATTCAAATTTCAACTGCAATAATATACGGGGTGCTCGATTTCATTATATTTCTGGGTCAGAATCGCTGCTATAGCTGTTCCACCGGCATCTGTGTTAAGAATAAACTGTTTTGTAAAATCAGGATATTTCAGTAATGTATAATAACAGTTTTTTTTAAAGTTTCATGCCTCTTGTTCAACAGTGATCCACACCAAAGGAATATCTTTCTTGGTAAAACTGGTTTAAGACTGACTGAGTTTTGCAAAATTATCAACGCATTTCTGTAAAGTCACTGTTTTTTGTACCGGGTAATTTCTCTGTTTTTGCTGGATGAGGCGAAAATTCACCGGCTTTGACATCATCAGAACTATATATTATAAGATCATCTAGGTATATCAGCACTTGTCCAAATGGAATTTTGAAAATTATTTGTGTCATCATACGACTGTAAGTTATTGGAGCGTTCTTTAAGCCCATACTCATTCTTGTGAATTCATAGTTATTATCTGGTGTTGAAAACGCACTCTTTTCTCGACTGGCTGGATCTAAAGGAACCTAGAAGTATCCTGAGGCTAAATCCATAGAGGAAAACAAACTGCCACCAGCTAACTTGTCAATCGTGTATTAAATCAGGGGTAGTGGATAGTCAGTACGAGTCACGTGGTTCAATTTTCTATAATCAATGCACAGGCGGTACTGAACATCTCCAAAATGTCTCTTTTTTTCCACAACAGTGCTGGAAAACTCAACGGGCTTTTACTTGCCTCGATGACTCCATCGTCTAATAATTTCTCTATTTCCTTTCTCATTATGTCTTGTCTTGCATATGGAACTCTGTAAGGTCGTTGGCAGATTGGTGGTATGTCTTCCGTTATAATTTTATCTTTCGCTGTCGATATGTTCTAATTTTCTTTTCACCTTCACTTAGAACCCCTTCGAGTTGTTTTAAAATGTCATCATCTTCTACACGGATTTTCTGTCCATTTCCACTATAGTCTTTAAATTCTTCCTGTGCCTCAACTTGCGACTCGGCGACCGCAATGTTCGTCAACCGTACGGGTACAATTTCATACTTTTTGCATATTGCTCTTGCCACTAGCAATCCCCTAGGGGTATTATCAACTGATTCAAAAACTGGCTGCTGTGTGTGCCTTGGCCCGTGAACTTTTGCGTATGGTAGCTGAGCATAATGCATGACTATGCGGTGGAATATGTATGTCCTCTCTTACATAAACTGAGAATCCTTTATCATTTATTACTCGTTTATCTTCATCTGTTTACTTGTTAGGATCCCGACATTTATTTTCCTCTACTATAGATTCTTTGGTCGTTTGAGCGGAGTTTTCTTTTCTGAAAGCTGCAGTCTTCCAAGATTCTGACGTCTGAGTACAACGTTAACCGTGGCAACACTAGAGTCCTAAGTTATTGGCGCTAACCGAGAGCTCCGATTTTTCACATCTTCATTCTCGAGGCAACAAAACTTTCTTCAACTCCTCCTTAACTTCAACCACTTGCTGCGTAACTTCTTCCATTTGTGCAGCTGTCTTCTTAATCAACGTGCAACAAGCATTTAAACAAATATTGTTTCCTAAAACTAGACGAACTTCCTTCTCAAAAGCATACATCACACCATTTCTCTAGTCTATCTTGATTTCATACCTATGTAGGAAATGTAATCCTAACAATAAATCAGATCCAAAGCTATTCGTATTATTAACATAAACTTATAATGTATCTCTATATCTCCATTAAATAAAACTGAACACAATACTTGTCCCTGTGTTGGTATCGTTTTCACTGAATATCCACTAATCTTTGTTGAACATCAGCATTTTTTCTAAACCCCTCAGCAACATGAGTTTTCATTAGGGAAATAGCAGCACCAGTATATCCGTTTCCATTTACTTCCAAATCTACTATATTAAACGGGGTTCCTTTTAGAGTGCATGCATATGTCCTGCCTCATCTAAAGGAGACCTAGAACTTTTCTGCTAAAATATAAATATTATAAAGTTACTTCAACTGCAGAAAATAGATCCTACCGAAATACTCATTTCCTACGGGTACGTTAAAGTCCGAGCGGTTGACTTTTTACTTCACAATCCCTTAGGAAAGGTCACATTAATGTATCCTTCTTATAAGAGCTAGGCGTCTAGTTGTATATAGTCGAACCTATACTTTAACAGATATTTAGGCCCGGCAATATTCATAGCATAGATAGCTAAAGGGGCGAAATTAGACACTGTGAAATGTTTGTAATAAATTGCGCATTTATATTATACGTCTCAATTATATAAACATAAAACATATTGTCCGAAAATATGTTTTTACGAAAAATATAAAATCACATGGAATTAAAATCTGTCTATAACGAAATCACTGGTAATAAAGTTCCTGCAAAGTCAATGTTCCTATACTAAAATATAGCAAGGCAAATAAAATCTAAGGTCTTAAGGCGGGTTTACCCAACTTTTCATATTAATAATTTATAACTTTAATTCATAGTGTATAAGCACAATTTTAGTGTTAATACATAATTTAACAGCACCTATTTATCCAAGAGTTTATAAGCATAGTGCATTAGGATACATTTTGAAAATTGACATACCAAATTGACAAAAAAGAAGAACAAAAAAAATTTTTTTCTTTGCCTATGGTAGGTTAGTTTAGGTATTCTTCCTTCTTGCTAAATTTCTGTTTTCTAATATCAGCTAAAATCTAGATCAAGGTATTTTTGCTGTGAATAGATTCTCGCGCATGATGACCCTGAATCCCCACTAACGCAATTTTAGAATATGGTTTGAGGTCTTGTTTGAATTTTACTTGCGTTTAGTTGTGAAAAAGTTTTTAGTACAAGCAGAAGTATGAAGTAAAATAAGTTGTCGAGTCTTGGTCTATAAGTGATGTCAGTGGATAAGTTTAAATTCATTTTAACACAATTTGCCCATGCCCACGTACTTTTAATTTTACATTTTAAATGTTATTAATAATACAAATATTTTTGGTTTTAGCAAATTCTTTATAAATATTAACCTGATGATAGCGCAAGCCTAAACATACGTTGTTTAGACAAATTAAAAAAATACACTGATTGACTAAAACCCAAGAATTTTATTTCGTATTACTGCTAACGATCACGACACAAAATTAAAATATTTTTATTTAACAAAACAAGCATTTATGTGGTTTTTTATTCTAGTTTGGTAATTATGGTACTAATCTCGATATATTAAATTTATGTTTCGAGTTTTACATGATGAATAAAAAGACATACTTGATGTTTCTAAATATTTCAAATTGTAATTATGTAGTAGTTTTTATATAGATCTTTAGTTCAGTTTTAAGTAAGGCTAGGCTCTTTACATACTGGAATGTCCTTTCCCTCTCAATTTACGCGGTAAAGAAAGAGACAGTTATTGCCTGTTTATTTCCATCGTAAAGTCCTATGCAAATACTTTTTCTATTGTTTCGAAAATACCACTGCAAATGTAAGTCGTCTGGGTTTATTTAAGCGTTTTTTGGAAAAATTAGAACCATGTTTCACATTTAATACCTGTCGAAACTCGTAATTTTTTTCTAGAATTGGGGAGGTGATAGAAAGATGCTCAAAAGCTTTAAATAATAAAATAAATGTTTTAATTATTTTATTTTTAACTTAAAAGTCTTACGTAACTAAATTTTTATCAAGGCATTTACATAAAAACTTAAAGTAGCTACCTCAAATTGAATAAAGAATAATAGAGGTGGTGTGAAATCTTTAATGAAGCACGAAAATGCAACATGTGAATTTCTATGTAGGTTTTTAGGGAAATCGTCAAAGTTACCTCACTAGAAAAAATGTTTTAAATTCTAAATTCAGAAATATTTCTTAACAGTCATTTTATGCCTTTCCCTTTATCACTACAAAGAGTCTCAAGGCAAATTATCTACTTATTTTTGGAAATTTTATTTCTGAAAAAACAATAAATAAAAATAAAAACCGTACAGTTCTTGTCTGTAGTTTTAAAAAAAAAGGCTAGCTTAAGTCATATGGTAAAAAATATCGATTTTGATTATATATTATTGCTGTCTATTTACGATTTAAAAGTAAAACTAACAAAAACATTTTTGAATTTGTCCTGTTTACAACCCATTTCTATATCTAAAGAAATAAGACATTTTGTAAAAGGGATAAATCGAAAATGCAAAAATCTGTAAGACGTGAGGTAATCGTGGCAAATCCTATACCTACCTTTTCAAAACTTTTTAGGCATAATAATATAAGACCGTTTTTGTAATAATAGTTTAAAAATAACCAGCAAAAGGTGGTAAGATTTGCTGCTGCACCAAATAGCAGACTACTAATATGGTGTTTCGCTGTGTTGCCAAAGTACAATCAGTTGCACAGAAATTGCATAGATAGAAATTCAGGTGTCAGATGACTTTGACTAAGACTTCAATTAATATTATTATACATAAACCACAAGACACAAAAGATCTCTTGTTTACATTTTTTCTGCAACTGAGAGTACCTTGCCCTCTTGCAAACCACATAAACTATGATTACCATAGACTTAAAAAAAATAGAGACGAAGCAAAACATTTATCAAATAGAAGTCCACATTAAACTTACGATATCTATGATTTACGTAAGTAGAGCGTCGTTTTCACATATATGGGTTGGGTTGGGTCGGGTATAATGAAATGTCTCAAAAGCCATAACAATTATTTTTTTATTTTTGGTTGTTTCATTGTTGGTCTAGAATGGAATTTTTGGTAGTAGCAGTAGTAACGTGACATAAGTGGTTCTGCACTAATACAAGCATTTTAGGAACTAGATATTTAGACAACAAAATTAGGCTAGAAAATAAGGCTAATTCGATACTAAGTTTAAGTTTTATTATAAGAAAACGTTTTAGAATGATATTGAAATAACTAAAAACTGTTTATAGATAATCTAGTAAGCTCAAAGCTAAAAAAATAAGAAATTGATTAAGACTCGGATTTAAAGCCTTTTGCCTTCCTTTTTGTTTTTCATGATGTCCTTTATTTTTCTTTTTCTCTCTTTGGTTTAAAATACTTGCCATGACTTTTTAGAAAAATATAAAATTTTTTCAAACTCCGTGAACATTTATTCACGGAATATAGGTTCACGGAAATTAGGATTTAGTATGTTTTTTTTACATATTTCTTTGTAAATTTAAAATAAGTTATTGTGTCTATTGGGACCAATCTACTTACCTAGATATTACGCTTCAAGTGAATAGGTTTCTAAATGGCAGATTAATGAACCAACTTTGGAATTATTAAACAGCAACACACATTTATACAAATTTTAACAAGCCTATAGGAATCACCTGAATCTCTACTATCTGAAACAGACACCTGTTTCATGAAATCTAAAGTAAAAACCGCTTTACTGACGATAGAATCGATTTTTATAAGATCTACGGAAATGTTTATAAAACTTATTTATTTTAATTTTTAATAACATTTTATATTGATCCAGTTAGTTAGTGAAGCAGATACTCTCGCAAAACAAGGTGCTGAAACGCCATATTATGGCCCAGATCCCTACTATGGACTCACGAAAAGCCACGTTCTAAAAGAACTCAAAAATTGGGAAAAGGACCAATTGTCAAATCACTGGAGACACACTCCAGGACTAAGAGAGGGAAAAAGGTTCATCACCACATCAAAAAAAAAGAGCAGAAAAGGAAAGACATGAGAAGAGTCGTCGGACTGCTGCTGACACTGTCCGGTAAACTATCACCTAAAGGTAATAGGAAGAGCAGAAGATGACCACTGCAGATTTTGCGAAGAGACTACAGAACAGTCTTGAGCACCATCTACCCAAGAAGTAGGCCAACTATCCCCCAAGTAAATAGCTTCCTTTGGATACAAACTAAGATGTAGTCATGCACAAAATTTCTGCGAAGGAAGCAGTACCGTACGGCTAAACGAGCCGAAACGACTCCTCCTGCAATCTAAAATCTACTTAGTGAACTGATATTCTTAGTATGCTTTTGCTACCTCAGATATTTGAAAAGACATAGGTCAACTTAGAGAAAGTAACATTCACGGAGGATAGGATTAAGACTATTAAAACATTTTTAAAAAATTGACTGACGTTAAAAATATGGAACTTGGAGCTCTGATATCTACTTTATTATAAAGAACCAAAAGACAATAAAACTGTCGGTTAAATTGATTTAGTTTAAGACGTAACACCATTTGGGGACATTTCGTGTAAATCATCTATATAGGGATTTATATAGCAATGTAACTCGCCCGCGGGAGTTGCAATTCATTCAGATATCAACCGCCCGCGTTGTAATTTATTCAGATCCTCGTAATTTTTTTTTTATCTAACTCATTGGTTGAAAAATTAATGTTTTCTCATTTTAATTATTTTGTGTTAAATGGCTTTGCTTCGTCTATGTTTATTTAAGTCTATGGTGATTACTATGAGGAAAAAATTAAGGTGAACAACTGAAATGACAAGTAAATCACGAAGCATAACTGTTTTTTTTTATTTGCAGTGGGCGGGGTAATTATAGAATAAGTTTTAACAATTATAAAAATAGGACATTCTCCTTTTAAAGTTTAGAACATTGGCTTCTGTGTAATATTTTTGTTTTTGTCTTCTCTGCCTATCAATCATCTACTACAATGGCCGCTAATAAAATTTGCCCATTGAAAAAAAAATCTTAATATTTTGACTGACCAGTGTATGTAAAATTCAAGGAATAACACAAAATTTGTTTTTTATATAATGGGTATTGCCAAAGTGAGAGCCAAGTGTAAAGTTTTTTGGGACCAACACAAAACATCCATGCATCTAGCCGGTATTCGAACTGCGCTACGGCGTCACAAAACTAGATTAATTTTTATTAAATGTTCAAAACGCCATTGTTTATATTGTATCGATGTAACTTATTTAAAATAATCCCCTTGTCCTGTCGTTAATGGTTTTAAATAATTTAGTTAAATACCTGTTAAATTATTTTTAGATATGCTCAAGTACACTTATAGTAGGACACGTTAATTGATAAATTTAAACACTGTAAAGAACTTTGATTAAAAAAAATTAATACCTCCATGTGTTGCACCCTTTGAACAATTACAATTTTTGCTGTTTTTTTGGATAAAAATGGCAAAATAAAAATCATATGCACGACACCACTAAAGATCGATGACAAACCGATGACAAAACAGAAATTTGTATAAAACAATTAACTTAAATTATTTCCATCTTTCTCTAAAATGCTTTTGAATACTCTGCTGTCTCTCTTTAACAACCTTAAATATTTTTCATGTTAACAGAGAAAAAAATATTTTTGCCAGTACTTTTTTTGAACGCTGAAAAAACAATGAAAACTTGACAAATTTGAGTGTTTTATTCTAAAAATCAAAAGTTTGGAAAGAAAACTTTATGTGAGCAAAATCATGGCATAAAAATGTGAAAAACATAGTAAAAATTGCTTAAACAAAAACGTTACCCCTTTAATAAACAGATAAACCGCACATCAAAAAATAACAAAATTTTGCACAGCGGAGGCTTCTGGTATCGCCCACAGACCATTCGCGTGATTTTTAAAAAAAGTATATATATCTTATTTTTATTATTTTTTTTTTAAATAATCGATAATTTTTACCGTGATTTAAACATTTTTAGGATACGTAAAATTATGTAAAAAACTTAAAATTATGCACAATCAAGGGAATGGTTCCAGGATATTGCTTTAAACTTTCACTGTACAAAATTTGATAGAAATTTGATTAACAGTTTTTTAGATGAACTAATTAGAAGCGCATTTTTTTATTCAAATTCACACTTAAATTACCATAACGGCTTTACTATGATAGTAACTAAACACATAGGTACTGTATTGTTTTAAAAATCAGATTCTAACAAAAATACTACAGAAGCCATAATGTTTACTTCCTTTTCTAAAGATCCCGCTCCTTTCAACATTTTGCGCATTTTGCTGTTCTATTTTGCCAACCTTGTCGTTTCTGGTCAACCAACTAATTTTTTCATGATAGTATATTCAGCTCATTTAACTATGAGATACTATAATGGCCCAAAGATCGCAAAATGTGTAGCAATAGTAACTTTAAAAAACAAAAAAATTTAAAAATCAGGGTATGATCTGACCAAGGGCAAGGGCAAAGCAAACAATTTACTGCACCTGCCTGATGCAGTTGACTCGCGCCTAGAATAGTTTTTACCTGTGCATATTTTCCCGGTCAACTTGATCAAAAGAGAAATTATCAGTAGGGCGTTTTTTTAGGAAAATGCCAGGCAAGGCCGTTATAGTAATCTCAGTTATATGATCCAGCCAAATGCACTAAAAAAAATAATGACTGGAGCTCTGGGGACAATATTAACGTATGTTTTTTTTTTGTTTATGACAAATATTTCTAATAACATAGTTTTGTTTTTTTATGTTTAAAATGATTTTGTTTTACCTTAGTTTACTTTTAATTTACCAAAAAAGTCGCAAAATTGACAAGCCTACTCTTAGTTGTCCATCGCGTATCTGCGTGTCCATTCTTTAGCGTTTCTAATTGCTTCTATTTCGTTAACCTGAAAAAAGAATTATTAATAGAGGAAATGGTGAAGCATGTAACCTTTCCTCCTAAATCTTAGAATTTCTTTACTGTCTGGGAGCTGATTCTTGAATCTCGTAGGCAAGATCGCACGGGAACGTTCACATCCTTCATTTCGACCATTAAGAAGGCTCAGAAGCTGCTAAGCTTGTATGGTGCACGCGCAAAGCTGACTGGATCATCGTTTTTCAAGAGCGCCTGTTCACCTGCTCAGAGGCAGGTGTATGAAAGTGTAGGAAGGTTCATCCGAACACGGCAATCGGGCGGGGTTCGCCCGTGGTCAGATAAGTTTCGGATAACTCATAATAGCTCCAAAGCCTGTTAATGGTGGATATCAGGGAGGTGATCGTTCCCGTGCGAGCTTTCCTACGAAATTCAAGAATCAGCTCCCTGAGCAGCATGACCTGGTTGCCAAATTGTAAAAATTTGGTATTTTATAGTTTGCCTCTAATGTCGAAGCAAAACTAAGGCCTTCTATGACCATTAGCTAATCGCAAGAGAAATGGTTGCGCGCACTTAATTAAAATAGAGAAAAAACGTATATTAGTGCAAATATTTTTATTAGGATTAGCCGCTTTTTCGGCCATACTGGGCAATTAATTGATTACATCAAGAAGTATTGACCACCAAAATGATTTCCAAATAAAAAAATTAATTAAAAATGTTTAAAAATCCTCTCCATTGGACCAAATTGGAAAAAGTGTGACTACTATAAATTAAACCCTAGGATCTGAAGATGGCGCAGTAGGGCCGAAAGAGGCTAATCCTAATAAAAATATTTGCACTTATACACGGTTTTTTTTCTCTAATTCCAAGAGGAACAACATACATAAGAAACATACCAACTTTATAATATCTCAAAACCTATAATAGATAGACATACCCTGTACAGAACTTGATAGTAAATGTTCTGTATTTGATAAAACCTTACATTACTTGACAACGCAAGTAAAAGAATTCATCAAAGCGCAAATTTTTTCTTAGGGTAAAAATTTGACAGAGAGGTTTCCGAAATATTAAACATTTTACAGAAAAATTTGTCTGTACCTTCCACAATTCAGCAACATCATTGGCTAGAGGATCGTCTGGATTTGGAGCACTAAGAAGAGCCTGAATAGAAAGTAAAACAGTGCGAATTTGTAAAGCAGGGCTCCACTTGTCTTTTAAAATATCCAAACAAATTCTGCCGAGTCTATCGATGTTTGGGTGGTATATTTTGGTGATAAATCTGCAATTAAAATAAATAAATATATAATTTGTAAGACGGAAAGTTAGCGCATGTTCAGTGATAGAGGCCAAACGGAGTGTGCTAGAGACACGAAATTTGGCACACCAATTATTCAAAATTAAATAAAGAATGGCAGAATTTTATACATTATTTTATTTTGATAAGTATTTTCCGAATAAAAACTTTTTTGTAAAAACTTAGATATAAAACATTCTAGTAAGAATCTAAGAGAACTAAATATGCTTAGAAGGCAAAAACCAGAATTTAATAGTTACTATTCTATTGAAAAACGGAAACATTTATCCTTGATAAAATCAACAAAAAAACTACACTATCAAAAGATAATAGAAGGGTCACAGAATCATCAAAAGACGGTGTGGGCAGTAGTTAAAGAATTAAATGAAGGAGACAGTAACTCGTATGAACCTCTATAGCTTAATATTAACGGAAACATTACTGACAATCAGGATTATATTTGCAACTTTTTAAACAATACTTTTTGTAATGCACCGTTGGAGATAATAAAGAAAATCAATAAAGATCCAAAATCACAAAAACTTCCTAAACTGCCACATGTCTTTACATTAGAAAAGCTAGAAAAGTCAGAACTGGTAGATATAATTTTAAAAAAAGCTAAAGCTAAAAAATTCATTTGGATTTGATGGTGTTCCAAGCAAAATAATAAAAAAATGTGTTGATCAAATTAGTGCACCATTGCTTTATTTGATAAATAAATCTTTTCAAGTTCGTTTCCAAAAAAAAAATAACAATTAACAAAATAACGCCTATACAAAAAACGATAAATCTAACGCAGACAATTACAGACCAATATCTCTTACTTCGGTATTCTCAAAAATTTTTGAATATTCATTTTTATTGCGACTGGAAGAATATTTGGATAAACATAATATTATAAAACCCAACCAGTTTGGCTACAGAAAGGGTATGTCTACTGTGGATGTAATTGTAATTTTGTTGAGGGTGTTGTGGAAAGTATGGAGAAAGGTGAATGTCCCGTTGGTATTTTTTGTGATCTAAGTCGTGCTTTTGACTGTATTGATCACGATAAACTTTTGCAAAAATTAGAATGTATAGGCATAACAAATATCGAAAATAGTTGGTTACCAAGTTTTTTAAAAAGAAAGAAATATGTACAAATTAACACACCACAATGAAAAACAACAAATAACAACTAGATTAGAACAGATAGATGTACAGTTTGGAGTTCCTCAAGGTTCTATTTTGGGACCATTTTTATTTATTTTGTACCTGGATGATCTAAGTTATAATATTGACATCAATAAACTGACATTCTACTGTGAATCATAATCATTGAAAGTTAGTGCCAAAGACCACATGTTGTTAGAAAAACAATGTAGAGATGAGATGGAAGTAATGGTGGGCTGGTTTGGTCAAAACTCCTTATATTTAAATCTGGAAAAACAACTTACTTAAGGTTTCATCACCGCCAAAACAATAATAATCTAGATCTTGAAATTGGCGTAGGTAATATTAGGATAGAAAAGAAGTCACAGGCTAAATTTTTAAGATCTTTGTACTATCTTATTAAAAATTTAAAATCAGTTTTAACAATAAATGAACTAAAAATAATCTATTATGCTCATGTTGAATCAAGACTAAGATATGGTGTTGTTTTGTGGGGTAGTTCTTCAGAGGCTAGGTTAGTCTTCAAAAAACGACCCTAAGATGCATATTCGGTTTTAAAAGATTTTTGAAGAACAAAATATACTCACACTTTTTTCACTTTATATCTTGGAAGTGTCAAAATACTTTTTTAAAAATAAGGCAAAAATCACTACAAATGAGGATGTTCATAGATAGAACACCAGGTCTAAAGCTAGTGCTACGATGCCACTATATAAATTTAATGTAAGAAAAAATTTGCCAGTAACAGTGGGAATAAAAATATTTGCAAAACTGCCACTTGATATACAAAGTGCTCCCAATATCAATATATTTAGTAAAAGATTAAAAAGATTATTACTAAAATATTCACTGACAATGTTTCTATTTTTTATATGTCTTTTTTTTGTTACTTTTTAAGTTTAATGATATAAGACTATCCTTCATAGAAATTCATGGACTTTTACAAATATCTACCGAAGATCATTGACTATTTTACGCACTATAATTGACAAAAGTTTATATTTTTTATATAAATTGTTATATGTGTTTGTTCTTGTTATATTTATATTACTTAAATAACTGACATGTTCCATACAATTGTTAAAAATTGTCAAAGGAAATAAGAGAATTATTTATTTATTTATTCATATTTGTCAACTCAAGTTTTAATTTTTTCTTCAAATTTTAGTGCCCATTTCAAAATATCGTGTCTCTAGCACTTTTCCTTAGGGATTTATCATTGAATTTTTTTTTTTTCAATTTTGCTTAAGACGACATCGTGAATCAGCTAATTGACATTTTTGACCTATAATTTTCAATTTCTTCTCAATCTTTGTGACGAAATTAGTATCATTATGTGCCCCATTTTTGACATCTGATTCACCTCAATTTAAAGTCCCTAAAGTTAGCAGTACAAAGTCAGCAATGCAAAGATTTTATGATTGTAAAAATTAGTGCTACTTAAATGCAAGTCACAAAATTTTGTGCAATTGTAGTTTTTTTTAGATATGATCTGCACCTCTAGCTACTCAATAAAGATGAATGGTCCAGAAAAGTAGTAGAGTGATCTAAATTATCCAGAAAATTAAATGCTAATTAAATGCTGCCATTTCCATAAAAATAAATTGTATTTTTTACCTACAATTTAAAAGACATATAATTTGTTTTCAGTGGCGTAAGAGGGAAATAGATTGAGACTGTTTTCTTTTACAAATCCCTTCCATGCGCCTTCCTCGGTTCCTCGCACTTTAGCTAGCAGTGAAAGCCATATCTCGGAAACTACAGAGCACAAAATTAGGTTAATTGGCATTTAATTAGCACCTAAATAGCATTAACTTTTTTTTTCAAGGGTCTCAAGGGGAAATCTTGCATAAGACGCCCGAACTACTTTCCTGCCAGAGTCATTTCTCCTCTACCAGGAGAGACCGGGTAGTGTCGGATTCCTACTGAGTAAAACCCCTCGATTGTGACTCCAACCTGCCTAGTGGCAAGCTACACTCACACAGCACTAATTTATTCCAATATCAAAAACACCACCAACGTCTTCTTCCATGAGAACTCAAAAATGTATGCGACCTAAAGTTAGCAGTAAACCATGTTAATTTTAAAAAATATGCAGATTTTTTTTTTAATTGATATGGCAGCATTTAATTAGCATTTAACTTTCTGGAACATTTTACTTTTAGGGACCATTCTGGCATGGTGCACTGCTATCTTTAGCTAGCAGTGCAGGCCATATATCGGAAAGTACAAGAGCACAAAATTTTGTTACTTGGCATTTAATTAGCACTTTATTAGCACTAATTTTTCCAATCATAAAATCTTTGCACTGCTGCTTAGGGACGTCTTAATTTAGTACTTCATTGTCAAAAATACATGTACCTGATTGTATACCTGAAATTTAATGTATAAAGTTTTTGTGGCTTAAAGAATAACAATAATGGAAATATGTATTAAAATTACTAGGGACATATTAAAGCACAATACAATTCACATATAATTTCAAATTTAGGTGATAACATAGTAAAATTATTGCACAATTATATACCTATTATAAAATATGTAGTTTGTGTAGGATAAATACATCTAAAAATAATAAAATCAAGTGAAAAAGATTTGTATATATAAAAGTTTTGAAGACAACAGGAAAAAGCAAACAATTAAAATAACAAACAAAATCAATCTAAGTAGGGCTATTAGTTAGGTAATATATAAACTCGTTCACTGAGTAGAAAGTTTGGGAACACAGGAGAACCCTAAGCTGTTGTTTAAAACGGTTATATGTCAATATCAAAGGTCACTGTTACCCCTAGTGCTATAGTTATGAAAATAGCCGTTTCTTGTGAAGTTTTCTTTATTTTTATGAACAAATTGAAGAAGTTTAAAGAGGTAAACTGAGATAACTGTTATAATTTTATTTGATTTAAAAGTATTTCTACACGATTCGCGATACTGGAGATTAAAAACTACCCTGATTGCCCATTTTTGCAAAGTTAAAATTTGGTCAATATCAGTGGACTGTCCCCAAGCAACAATAGCATACCCCAAAGCGGAGTGGATATTGGTATAATAGGATGTCAGGAGCGCTGGAATTCCCAAGGAGTTTTTAAGTTGTCTAAGTTGGAAAATACCCTTACTAATTTTAGAGCACAAATTGTCAATGTGTTTATTCCAGTCCAAGTGTGAGTCGACAGTCAGCCCTAATAGTTTAGTGTTATTACTGACAGTTTTACTGAACTTCACTATTAAATTGTTTTTTTTTAGACCAATGTGAAAATTCCTCTAGAGTTATATTTATTTTTTGCTTAAGATTATCAATATCATTGTCCGCAATTGTAACTTTGGTGTCAACGCAGTAAATAAGTACCTCAACACTAGAAATATGGCTTGGTAGATCCCCAATTAAAAGATTAAAGATCAAAGGTCAAAGTCAAAAGTCGTTTTGTCAATAACCACTTATCCGATTTTGACGAAATTTGGTGTGTAGTCGCAAGTGCAATTACCTAGGGGATATGACATATTTCGAACAGCAAATATTCTCAACATCAATGAAATTTCATTTCAGTTTGTTGTTTATAGGAAGCTAACTAACTAAAAAAAATTTTTAAAGTTAATGATGGCAGGGAAGTTAAATATTTTTTTTGTTTTTAAATTTAATAGTTGCTATAGCTATGCAACTTAAGGTATTGGCGTTGAAAATATAATTTTTATTTACGTTATTTTTTATTTCATTTTTATTGCCACCAAGTGGCATAGACGTGCGTAGCTCTTTATATTAGGGGGGGGGGGGGGGCAAGGCAAATTTTTTTCCGAAAACTTTCATGATTTTTTTTTAAACTTCTATAATTTTTGCAGCATCGTCTGTAATTTGTAAGAAGAATGAGCAAATGGATAAAAATTGAGAAAAACTAGCGCCGCAAGCGAAATTTTTTAAACGGAAAATGCTCTGATGCATGTAATTTTTATTATTTTTTTCCGACATTAGAGGGGCCATGGCCCCCTCATCCCCCCGCGCACGTTTATGGAGTCTGGCGAATGAATTTTGTCCATGTCCGTCATAATGATGTCACCAGTAAATCCCGTGAGAAATGCTTGGTGACAATAATATCGCACCGGACAACATTCGTTACACAGAGTGTATCTCTGGTGTCCTCATGGGCGGGTCAGGTCGGGTAAATGTATAATTTAGATTTACTCAGTAAGCCTTGGGACATAATACTTCTATACCAGCAAGCCGGACCAAGGTGGAATTTAAAAGATCTAGTCTATGAAACTAGCAGGACCTACTTTTAAAATAACGTTTTATCAAAAAAAAATTACCGGAAAAACCAAAACGCCCTCACCATTTTTTTTATAGTGCTTAAAAGCTCAATGCTTACTCTACACGCAAATGTCTTTAGTTTCTTCCACGAACAATTTTTGCCTTACTTATAATTTGTTTTACTTTTTTTCTTTAGGCTTATGGTGATTATACGCCAAAAATTATACAAAATGAACCCTCTATAACTTAAAAAAGAATAGATTTAGGAATTAACTTTTAATGCGTCGAATCCCTGGGGACATTTAAAGAGTTTAATTAGCATCGGTTAAGGATGTTATCAGAATGTCGGATTTGAGCACTTATGACCTAGCCCCAGATTACTGTGGGGCGTGCCAATATTGGAAATATACTCTTCAGAGTAGTTATTATTGATTTTCGCTCGATTTTTTCGATCCCCCCATATAAAAAGTAAATTTAAAAATTGGTAATAAAAGTTACTAAGAAGCCAATAAAAATATTGGATTTCTTAAAATTAACTAATACATATATAAAGACTAATAATTAATACAACATTAATACAAATCAAAAAAACTTAATAAACATATTTACTATTGTGAACTAGAATGCAGGAACGATTATGATTCTTGTTTAACGTTCAAGGGAAAAATAGCACTTAATGATCAAGTATTGTTTCCGCCTGTTTTTAAAAATTTTGATAGAAGTTATGGTTTTTCTTCCATGAAAAGGTTCCAGGTTGTGTGATATAACCTGGAACCGTTTCATTAAAAAAAATTAGCGAAATGTTATGAGGAAAAAAATAAGTTTTTCTTTCAGGAGTTTGGTAGATTGTTATACAGCACTTTACCAATATGTGCCGGGGATCGCTCAAATAGACTAGTTTTATGTTTATCTATTCTGAGCATATCGCCAGAACGTGTCGGATATCTATGATGTTGTGAAACTGTTTGAAATTTGTTCATGTTTCTCTTAGTAAACATTAAACAAGAAAAAATATACAAAGATGGAACTGTTAAGATTTGGTTTTCTATGAAATGTTTACGACGTGACTTAAATTAAGCAGTAGGCTAATTGCTCTTTTTTGGCTAATAAAGACTGAGTTTGCCCATAAGATTATGTTATATGAAAGTAGTAAACGACCGAAAGCAAAGGCACCTTATCTCTCGGTAAGTCCTATAATATCTTAACCAGTAAAAACCATTTAAAAAATACTGTATAGGCATTAAAACATGTTAGTTACCTGACTTTGGGTGCCGACATAGGATAATCTTCGGGTAAAAATAATTCTAACTTAAAAAGTCCTCCTTCAAAGGGAGAGTCCTCTGGACCAGTGACTATCACATGAAAGTAGCGAGCGTTATTTTCATCTGGAACTGCACTGATTCCGGGAACAGGTTCCTGAGAATAAAAAGTTTAAAATTTGTTTAAGTCAAAAAAGTGGAATTGAAAACTTGCGCTGTAAATTATTTATTTTTTAAAAGCGAACTACTTAAGACAAACGGGTCAAACCATATCAAGTCAACCAGGCAATAGTTTTGACCATCTCCGATTTTGATGATTTTTGGTACACTTATTCGTCTTATCAAAAAACAGGTTCCTGAGAATAAAAAGTTTAAAATTTGTTTAAGTCAAAAAAGTGGAATTGAAAACTTGCGCTGTAAATTATTTATTTTTTAAAAGCGAACTACTTAAGACAAACGGGTCAAACCATATCAAGTCAACCAGGCAATAGTTTTGACCATCTCCGATTTTGATGATTTTTGGTACACTTATTCGTCTTATCAAAAAACAGGTTCCTGAGAATAAAAAGTTTAAAATTTGTTTAAGTCAAAAAAGTGGAATTGAAAACTTGCGCTGTAAATTATTTATTTTTTAAAAGCGAACTACTTAAGACAAACGGGTCAAACCATATCAAGTCAACCAGGCAATAGTTTTGACCATCTCCGATTTTGATGATTTTTGGTACACTTATTCGTCTTATCAAAAAACAGGTTCCTGAGAATAAAAAGTTTAAAATTTGTTTAAGTCAAAAAAGTGGAATTGAAAACTTGCGCTGTAAATTATTTATTTTTTAAAAGCGAACTACTTAAGACAAACGGGTCAAACCATATCAAGTCAACCAGGCAATAGTTTTGACCATCTCCGATTTTGATGATTTTTGGTACACTTATTCGTCTTATCAAAAAACAGGTTCCTGAGAATAAAAAGTTTAAAATTTGTTTAAGTCAAAAAAGTGGAATTGAAAACTTGCGCTGTAAATTATTTATTTTTTAAAAGCGAACTACTTAAGACAAACGGGTCAAACCATATCAAGTCAACCAGGCAATAGTTTTGACCATCTCCGATTTTGATGATTTTTGGTACACTTATTCGTCTTATCAAAAAACAGGTTCCTGAGAATAAAAAGTTTAAAATTTGTTTAAGTCAAAAAAGTGGAATTGAAAACTTGCGCTGTAAATTATTTATTTTTTAAAAGCGAACTACTTAAGACAAACGGGTCAAACCATATCAAGTCAACCAGGCAATAGTTTTGACCATCTCCGATTTTGATGATTTTTGGTACACTTATTCGTCTTATCAAAAAACAGGTTCCTGAGAATAAAAAGTTTAAAATTTGTTTAAGTCAAAAAAGTGGAATTGAAAACTTGCGCTGTAAATTATTTATTTTTTAAAAGCGAACTACTTAAGACAAACGGGTCAAACCATATCAAGTCAACCAGGCAATAGTTTTGACCATCTCCGATTTTGATGATTTTTGGTACACTTATTCGTCTTATCAAAAAACAGGTCCCTGAGAATAAAAAGTTAAAATTTGTTTAAGTCAAAAAAGTGGAATTGAAAACTTGCGCTGTAAATTATTTATTTTTTAAAAGCGAACTACTTAAGACAAACGGGTCAAACCATATCAAGTCAACCAGGCAATAGTTTTGACCATCTCCGATTTTGATGATTTTTGGTACACTTATTCGTCTTATCAAAAAACAGGTTCCTGAGAATAAAAAGTTTAAAATTTGTTTAAGTCAAAAAAGTGGAATTGAAAACTTGCGCTGTAAATTATTTATTTTTTAAAAGCGAACTACTTAAGACAAACGGGTCAAACCATATCAAGTCAACCAGGCAATAGTTTTGACCATCTCCGATTTTGATGATTTTTGGTACACTTATTCGTCTTATCAAAAAACAGGTTCCTGAGAATAAAAAGTTTAAAATTTGTTTAAGTCAAAAAAGTGGAATTGAAAACTTGCGCTGTAAATTATTTATTTTTTAAAAGCGAACTACTTAAGACAAACGGGTCAAACCATATCAAGTCAACCAGGCAATAGTTTTGACCATCTCCGATTTTGATGATTTTTGGTACACTTATTCGTCTTATCAAAAAACAGGTTCCTGAGAATAAAAAGTTTAAAATTTGTTTAAGTCAAAAAAGTGGAATTGAAAACTTGCGCTGTAAATTATTTATTTTTTAAAAGCGAACTACTTAAGACAAACGGGTCAAACCATATCAAGTCAACCAGGCAATAGTTTTGACCATCTCCGATTTTGATGATTTTTGGTACACTTATTCGTCTTATCAAAAAACAGGTTCCTGAGAATAAAAAGTTTAAAATTTGTTTAAGTCAAAAAAGTGGAATTGAAAACTTGCGCTGTAAATTATTTATTTTTTAAAAGCGAACTACTTAAGACAAACGGGTCAAACCATATCAAGTCAACCAGGCAATAGTTTTGACCATCTCCGATTTTGATGATTTTTGGTACACTTATTCGTCTTATCAAAAAACAGGTCCCTGAGAATAAAAAGTTAAAATTTGTTTAAGTCAAAAAAGTGGAATTGAAAACTTGCGCTGTAAATTATTTATTTTTTAAAAGCGAACTACTTAAGACAAACGGGTCAAACCATATCAAGTCAACCAGGCAATAGTTTTGACCATCTCCGATTTTGATGATTTTTGGTACACTTATTCGTCTTATCAAAAAACAGGTTCCTGAGAATAAAAAGTTTAAAATTTGTTTAAGTCAAAAAAGTGGAATTGAAAACTTGCGCTGTAAATTATTTATTTTTTAAAAGCGAACTACTTAAGACAAACGGGTCAAACCATATCAAGTCAACCAGGCAATAGTTTTGACCATCTCCGATTTTGATGATTTTTGGTACACTTATTCGTCTTATCAAAAAACAGGTTCCTGAGAATAAAAAGTTTAAAATTTGTTTAAGTCAAAAAAGTGGAATTGAAAACTTGCGCTGTAAATTATTTATTTTTTAAAAGCGAACTACTTAAGACAAACGGGTCAAACCATATCAAGTCAACCAGGCAATAGTTTTGACCATCTCCGATTTTGATGATTTTTGGTACACTTATTCGTCTTATCAAAAAACAGGTTCCTGAGAATAAAAAGTTTAAAATTTGTTTAAGTCAAAAAAGTGGAATTGAAAACTTGCGCTGTAAATTATTTATTTTTTAAAAGCGAACTACTTAAGACAAACGGGTCAAACCATATCAAGTCAACCAGGCAATAGTTTTGACCATCTCCGATTTTGATGATTTTTGGTACACTTATTCGTCTTATCAAAAAACAGGTTCCTGAGAATAAAAAGTTTAAAATTTGTTTAAGTCAAAAAAGTGGAATTGAAAACTTGCGCTGTAAATTATTTATTTTTTAAAAGCGAACTACTTAAGACAAACGGGTCAAACCATATCAAGTCAACCAGGCAATAGTTTTGACCATCTCCGATTTTGATGATTTTTGGTACACTTATTCGTCTTATCAAAAAACAGGTCCCTGAGAATAAAAAGTTAAAATTTGTTTAAGTCAAAAAAGTGGAATTGAAAACTTGCGCTGTAAATTATTTATTTTTTAAAAGCGAACTACTTAAGACAAACGGGTCAAACCATATCAAGTCAACCAGGCAATAGTTTTGACCATCTCCGATTTTGATGATTTTTGGTACACTTATTCGTCTTATCAAAAAACAGGTTCCTGAGAATAAAAAGTTTAAAATTTGTTTAAGTCAAAAAAGTGGAATTGAAAACTTGCGCTGTAAATTATTTATTTTTTAAAAGCGAACTACTTAAGACAAACGGGTCAAACCATATCAAGTCAACCAGGCAATAGTTTTGACCATCTCCGATTTTGATGATTTTTGGTACACTTATTCGTCTTATCAAAAAACAGGTTCCTGAGAATAAAAAGTTTAAAATTTGTTTAAGTCAAAAAAGTGGAATTGAAAACTTGCGCTGTAAATTATTTATTTTTTAAAAGCGAACTACTTAAGACAAACGAGTCAAACCATATCAAGTCAACCAGGCAATAGTTTTGACCATCTCCGATTTTGATGATTTTTGGTACACTTATTCGTCTTATCAAAAAACAGGTCCCTGAGAATAAAAAGTTTAAAATTTGTTTAAGTCAAAAAAGTGGAATTGAAAACTTGCGCTGTAAATTATTTATTTTTTAAAAGCGAACTACTTAAGACAAACGGGTCAAACCATATCAAGTCAACCAGGCAATAGTTTTGACCATCTCCGATTTTGATGATTTTTGGTACACTTATTCGTCTTATCAAAAAACAGGTTCCTGAGAATAAAAAGTTTAAAATTTGTTTAAGTCAAAAAAGTGGAATTGAAAACTTGCGCTGTAAATTATTTATTTTTTAAAAGCGAACTACTTAAGACAAACGGGTCAAACCATATCAAGTCAACCAGGCAATAGTTTTGACCATCTCCGATTTTGATGATTTTTGGTACACTTATTCGTCTTATCAAAAAACAGGTTCCTGAGAATAAAAAGTTTAAAATTTGTTTAAGTCAAAAAAGTGGAATTGAAAACTTGCGCTGTAAATTATTTATTTTTTAAAAGCGAACTACTTAAGACAAACGGGTCAAACCATATCAAGTCAACCAGGCAATAGTTTTGACCATCTCCGATTTTGATGATTTTTGGTACACTTATTCGTCTTATCAAAAAACAGGTTCCTGAGAATAAAAAGTTTAAAATTTGTTTAAGTCAAAAAAGTGGAATTGAAAACTTGCGCTGTAAATTATTTATTTTTTAAAAGCGAACTACTTAAGACAAACGAGTCAAACCATATCAAGTCAACCAGGCAATAGTTTTGACCATCTCCGATTTTGATGATTTTTGGTACACTTATTCGTCTTATCAAAAAACAGGTCCCTGAGAATAAAAAGTTTAAAATTTGTTTAAGTCAAAAAAGTGGAATTGAAAACTTGCGCTGTAAATTATTTATTTTTTAAAAGCGAACTACTTAAGACAAACGGGTCAAACCATATCAAGTCAACCAGGCAATAGTTTTGACCATCTCCGATTTTGATGATTTTTGGTACACTTATTCGTCTTATCAAAAAACAGGTTCCTGAGAATAAAAAGTTTAAAATTTGTTTAAGTCAAAAAAGTGGAATTGAAAACTTGCGCTGTAAATTATTTATTTTTTAAAAGCGAACTACTTAAGACAAACGGGTCAAACCATATCAAGTCAACCAGGCAATAGTTTCGACCATCTCCGATTTTGATGATTTTTGGTACACTTATTCGTCTTATCAAAAAACAGGTCCCTGAGAATAAAAAGTTTAAAATTTGTTTAAGTCAAAAAAGTGGAATTGAAAACTTGCGCTGTAAATTATTTATTTTTTAAAAGCGAACTACTTAAGACAAACGGGTCAAACCATATCAAGTCAACCAGGCAATAGTTTCGACCATCTCCGATTTTGATGATTTTTGGTACACTTATTCGTCTTATCAAAAAACAGGTCCCTGAGAATAAAAAGTTTAAAATTTGTTTAAGTCAAAAAAGTGGAATTGAAAACTTGCGCTGTAAATTATTTATTTTTTAAAAGCGAACTACTTAAGACAAACGGGTCAAACCATATCAAGTCAACCAGGCAATAGTTTTGACCATCTCCGATTTTGATGATTTTTGGTACACTTATTCGTCTTATCAAAAAACAGGTCCCTGAGAATAAAAAGTTTAAAATTTGTTTAAGTCAAAAAAGTGGAATTGAAAACTTGCGCTGTAAATTATTTATTTTTTAAAAGCGAACTACTTAAGACAAACGGGTCAAACCATATCAAATCAACCAGGCAATAGTTTTGACCATCTCCGATTTTGATGATTTTTGGTACACTTATTCGTCTTATCAAAAAACAGGTTCCTGAGAATAAAAAGTTTAAAATTTGTTTAAGTCAAAAAAGTGGAATTGAAAACTTGCGCTGTAAATTATTTATTTTTTAAAAGCGAACTACTTAAGACAAACGGGTCAAACCATATCAAGTCAACCAGGCAATAGTTTTGACCATCTCCGATTTTGATGATTTTTGGTACACTTATTCGTCTTATCAAAAAACAGGTTCCTGAGAATAAAAAGTTTAAAATTTGTTTAAGTCAAAAAAGTGGAATTGAAAACTTGCGCTGTAAATTATTTATTTTTTAAAAGCGAACTACTTAAGACAAACGGGTCAAACCATATCAAGTCAACCAGGCAATAGTTTTGACCATCTCCGATTTTGATGATTTTTGGTACACTTATTCGTCTTATCAAAAAACAGGTTCCTGAGAATAAAAAGTTTAAAATTTGTTTAAGTCAAAAAAGTGGAATTGAAAACTTGCGCTGTAAATTATTTATTTTTTAAAAGCGAACTACTTAAGACAAACGGGTCAAACCATATCAAGTCAACCAGGCAATAGTTTTGACCATCTCCGATTTTGATGATTTTTGGTACACTTATTCGTCTTATCAAAAAACAGGTTCCTGAGAATAAAAAGTTTAAAATTTGTTTAAGTCAAAAAAGTGGAATTGAAAACTTGCGCTGTAAATTATTTATTTTTTAAAAGCGAACTACTTAAGACAAACGGGTCAAACCATATCAAGTCAACCAGGCAATAGTTTTGACCATATCCGATTTTGATGATTTTTGGTACACTTATTTGTCTTATCAAAAAACTCAAAAATCCAAAAAATCAAATTTTTTGGATAAGTGGTTTTTGTTTTATTGATTTTTAAAAATCAAGAAATTGACCAATATGTCCTTGACAGACACTTACAAAAATAGTAATATCTCAAAAACTATTGATCCTATAGAAGCGAGTAATAGCTCATTCTGAAGGGTTTTTAAAGACCTTTTTAAAGATGTGTGACACAATATAGTTTGTTTAATTTTTTTTTTCTTAATTAAATTTTTTTTTTTTTTTGAAAAATCTTAAAAACACATTTTTTATTTTTTTTCAAAAAATTTCTTTTTTTTTCAATGTTTTTTTAACATTTTTGGAAAATTTTAGGATGGAGAAATAATGGAGTCATACTTTAAAAAAATAATAAGATATTTAATACAGGGCTAATTTACCTAATATGGGTATAACAAAAAAATGAAAAGTAAGAATAATAGAAAATTTACAATAAAAAATATTTAGGTTGCTAATTTTTTTTGTAAAATATTTGAGGAATACCTAGTACGTCAAAATATTCCTCATGGATGTTCCCCTCCCGATAAACCGGCATCACTACGTTGGCATCATCTGCGTAATTGGCCAGAAGGTTTGGATTTTTGATGACATGGTTTAGATCATTACGATGAATAACAAAGAGCAGAGGACCAAGAATACTTCCCTGCGGAATTCCTGGCATTATGACGTTTGATTCTGACATTATTTTATTGTTGTTCAAATTTATTGTAACTTTTTGTGGTCTTTCAGTCAGATACGAGCAAAATAAATCCAAAGCACTTCCTCTAACCCCGTACGCTTCTAATTTTTCCAAAAGAATTTCATGATTTATTGTATCAAATGCTTTTGATAAATCCAAAAAAAGTCCACAGGCCGCTCCCCTAGATTCAAGAGTCGAAATTATTGACTTGTTCAACTCTAAAAAAGCCGATTCTGTAGACCTTTTCGGGAGAAAGCCATGTTGAAAATCGTTTAAAAGTGAATTTGTCAGAAAAAAATCTAACAGCCTCCTATGTATTAATAACTCATAAATTTTTGCAAAGGATGAAATCAGACTTATAGGCCTGTAGGTGCCCCCATAAAGAATTTTTCGCTTAAAACCAAAAATGGCAGAAAACCGGGTACTAAATAATTACCCTAAAATTATTAGCAGAGCCACAACACACAAAAAAAAACAAGTAAAAATGTAGGTAGGTATTCGTTACTATTACTTACCCTGCTACAGGAGATGGTTGTTCATCCTGTACCTTGTGTTCCTTGGAAAGTTTCATTCGACAATTGTCACAAATTTTCATGCCAGTCTCCACCCCTTTAAAGGAAGTCATCCAATTTGTGACATTCCATAACTTTCCGGAATGTTTCTCCTGACTTAATGGATCACAACACCTCACAAAAAATTTTGTCCATTGTTTTGGCTTATTTTGTGCCATTTTACAACACACGACTCCGATAAATGTTTTAAATTAAAAAATAGCAATTTATCACATAAACTGCAGGTTTGCAATTAATTATTGTCAAAAATTTTCCTGTCTGAACCAGAAATGATACAAATAGGGGTAAGGGCCAATAAAAAGTAATGGGAGGAGCTAAACATTTTGCAGGAATTAACATGTTTAAATGTATAATAGGTGGGTGAAAAGATCTTGGGTGAAGGGGAGGACAATTGAAGAAATACTCAAAATTTTGCAGGAATAAACAAGTTTGGAAAAACCTTTTATGTATCTTATTTACAAGACTGGGAGCAATTGACAAGTTTTTAGATATAAAGAGTAAATATATAGGTATTTATCAAAAAATTTATGGTTTTTTCCTGCAAGATTTTTTATATTGTTTTTTTAAAAATAGAACCAATAAGTTCTCCATCCTGAATTTTTCAAAAAATATTAAAAAAAATACTGAAAAAAAAATAGTATTTTTTTGAAAAAAATTCAAAATGCTGTTTTCAAGATTTTTCAAAAAAAAAATATTAAAAAAATTAAAAAAAAAAATAAAAACAAAAAATTACATGGTGATACACATCGTTAAAAAGGTCTTTAAAAACCCTTTAAAATAAGCTATAACTCGCTTCTATAGGACCAATAGTTTTTGAGATATTGCTATTTTTGTAAGTGCCTGTCAAGGGCATATTGGTCAATTTCTTTATTTTCAAAAATCAATAAAACAAAAACCGCTTATCCAAAAAATTTAATTTTTTGGATTTTTAAGTTTTTGGATCAGAAGAATAAGTGTACCAAACCAACCAACCCAAACAAAATGATGTACCTGCATTAATCTTTGGGTTTCTTTAATTATTCTGCGAGGTAGAGCCGCCATTTTCTATATTTTTCTTTAAGAGAAGTTGCTCCAACAAGAAGATCAAACTATGATAAGATACCTGCAAAAAAAATAAGAGTGTCAAACATGGTATTATTTTGAACATCTAAGTTTTAGACATGAAAATTCAATGATTTAGAGCCTGGGATTTACTTAACCCGTAAAAGTTTAAGCCTGGAAATGGTTTGAATAAGACTTGGGGCAGGTTTAGCATAACATAGTATATTGATAAAGGTTTGAAAACCACTCTGTTGCACAGTTTGATGGACTGAGTTTACAATCGACTATGTTTGGTAACAAAATGGAAATAAAAAAAATTATTTTTATTTTGGAATTAAAGATTTTTTCAAAATAAAATTTATTTTTTTTGAAGTTTAGGGGTATTTCGTGCAAATCCTTGTGGTAAAGCTTGTCCCACAGGGCGTACATAACATCTGCGTAATTTAAAGCCCAATTTCGTCAACTTTTAACTTGGAAATTAAATGTTTTTAGTGGATTTAATATTTTTGCGACAGTAAAACGTAATTGAATTCGAACAGATTCATAGTATGAAAACCCGACTGAGTTTCAGATTTACAGCTTCATCTTAATAAATTGTTGATAAGTTAAAACAATTCTCTCTTAGGCGTTGTTAATAATACTTCTATTAAAGAAGTCATAGTTTAGTTTAGTTAGTTTCTTTTTTTTTAGTTTCTTTATTTGTACTCTCAATAGAGGTCATACAATGATGGATGTACATGTCAAATATAAAGTAAAATATATCTTATAGTAGGAGCACAATGGCAAGTATATATACATATCGAATACCTGAGGTAAGTATTCTTGTCTAATGTGTATGCACTTACCATTAGGTAAAAGTATAGTAACGAAACACTATTAAAAATTACAAAAAACAAATATAGGAAACTGTAATACTATTAAAAAACAATGATTTGTGTTACTAAATATAGTGTTACAATGAATAAAAAACAGTTACTAATAAAATGGTGCAAACCTACGAAAAGAAATAAAAAATAAGAACAACAGGACAATTATATTTATAGGAACTTTGTAATAACATTGGTACCCTGTACATATTAACCTACAGAGTGGTATTTTTTTGTAAATTTAACTTTAACAATAAAAAATAAAAACAATGCAGCAAATGATGTGAAGAACGCAACATACATACAATAATAGAAACTGTGTATTAAAATCCCGGACAGAAATGGAGTCCTGTAGAAACTCATCCACAGAATAATACAGCTTTTTGTTCAGTAGTTTTTTTATTAAAAATTTAAATTTATTAAAAGGAACATCGAGCAATTCTGTAGGCAGCTTATTTAAAAGTTTTATACCCGAATATTCTGAGCTTTCTTCAAAAAGTTTGTGTTTTGGTACTTCAAATTTGTTTTTGTTTCGAGTATTGTACGAGTGAAAATAAGAATTTCTATGATATAATATGATTAATGGAGCTGCGTCCAATATTTTAAAGATGAAATCGAATGAGGTTAAAATTAAACACAGATATGAAGCGAGGAATAATTTGCATATGTTCAACTACCTTCAACTTCAACGCTAATCCATCTTTAAATTTAAACGTTGGGTTTAAAACATTGTCTAAAAACAGCCAAACAAGTATCGATAAGTCTACATTAAAAAAATAAAAGACTCTAATTATTAGTCAAATTATTTGATAACGAAAAATCGATTTGGCTAATTATAGTTTTAATCGATTTTGAAATCACCATAAGGTTAAAAATCTCAAAAATAGAAAATTAAGAGAATTTATTCCCATATTCAAATATAATTTGTTTTTGGGTGAATCCATAAGAAGTGGAAATTTTTTGTTTTTAATAAGTACATCATACATATAAATAATATCCATTAATGAGCAAGCTTGATAAACTGTACTTTCCAAACTAAAGCCACTTTTTTTTAAAGCATGCACCAGAACAAATTGTTTTTAGATAATAGCAAAAATAAAAAAAACATATGACAAGAAAATTAAGGCGTACTTATAAACTGTTTTGGCTTTTTAAACTTAGTTCTGATCAATTTCAGTTCAAGTTCTGATCACTTTCACAATATATCTGTTCGTTATTAATTTAGATATTCGCTGTCAAAATAAGTCAATATTATTAAGTTTTAATGTAATAGTGCGTTACATCTAAATTCGGGATAAATTTAATGATTTTTTGTTGATAATCCCAGACATACTCTTTAAGTCGCTTAAGTTTACTTGTGGTTTCATGAAAATTGTCAAATGTCTTGAGAATCGGGCAGGTTACAGAGGTATTTTTTTCCTACTTGCGTGCATAAAAATGGATTTTACGCACGCATTGGCATGTGAAAAGTTGAACTTTCCGCTCGCCATTCATTGCATTATGTTTTTATTGACGTCACAATTTATGATGTTTAAGTTTTTAAATTAAAACATGAACGTAAATAAAACCAGAGAGCCACGTATTTTTAGCCTTAAAAGAACACAATAAAAGAAAAACAGCTTTGACCCTCAATTACTCTTGCTCTTTTAGAATTTAACAACCAAAGCAAATTATAAATAGCGTTCCTCTTGAGGCTCAGAATCAATTTAGTAACTTACTCTTTGAAAAGCATATAAATATCATAGTTAGTCTATAGATAAACTATATATCACTGATATTAAGTGATTAACAACCACATATTGTTTTAAAATTATTTAAAGCATAAAAAGATGTAAACTGTTACAAATAAGTTTATTTTTATTTATTATTATTTATTTATTAATTCGCAGTATGTACACTTGGATATTGCTCTGTTATGAGGAATTAAATCTTTTAAAAAAATATTCACTAAAAATATTTGAAATAACTACATACTTTATAAACTCTGTTTCTCATATGGAATTATACAAAATTGTTATTATGTGGCTTAAAATATATTCAGGCTAAATTAAAAATATTCAAAAACTAAAGATGAAAGTAAAAAAATACCAAAAGAGAAAAAAATCAAAATATTACGAATTTTCGAATTTTTCTCGAAAATTTTGAGGTTACGGTAAGAAGTGACATTTAGAAAATTTTTAGATCTTTGCACCGTCTACAACTTTTGTATCGAATTTATTAACATTCAGTTTTGCGGGAAATTGCAATAATACCATTTTTTTCCCTCTTTCACACCATTCACGCCTGTTTTTTTTAACGTTTATCAGAAGCCCCTTTACCATTTCCACTGAACAAAATGCTGTTAATTTTTTTTTATTTTTTTCTCGCTAAATTAGTTAATCCGATCGATCTAAAGGTAAAAAAATTAATGACATTGAATTAACAGGGGATGCTAAAGAAGTTTTTAGCAGTAAAAGTGGTGAATTAAAAAGTGTGTACAAAAGATATCGCACATCTGGACACTCTAACGCAACCTGGAGTTCGTTGGGATAGTCATTTTTGTTGTTGTTTCACATAACACATAAAGACTGCATCTTAAAATGACTGTACATCTGTATAAAATAAATAGATAGGTAGATAGATAGATAGATAGATAGATAGATAGATAGATAGATAGATAGATAGATAGATAGATAGATAGATAGATAGATAGATAGATAGATAGATAGATAGATAGATAGATAGATAGATAGATAGATAGATAGATAGATAGATAGATAGATAGATAGATAGATAGATAGATAGATAGATAGATAGATAGATAGATAGATAGATAGATAGATAGATAGATAGATAGATAGATAGATAGATAGATAGATAGATAGATAGATAGATAGATAGATAGATAGATAGATAGATAGATAGATAGATAGATAGATAGATAGATAGATAGATAGATAGATAGATAGATAGATAGATAGATAGATAGATAGATAGATAGATAGATAGATAGATAGATAGATAGATAGATAGATAGATAGATAGATAGATAGATAGATAGATAGATAGATAGATAGATAGATAGATAGATAGATAGATAGATAGATAGATAGATAGATAGATAGATAGATAGATAGATAGATAGATAGATAGATAGATAGATAGATAGATAGATAGATAGATAGATAGATAGATAGATAGATAGATAGATAGATAGATAGATAGATAGATAGATAGATAGATAGATAGATAGATAGATAGATAGATAGATAGATAGATAGATAGATAGATAGATAGATAGATAGATAGATAGATAGATAGATAGATAGATAGATAGATAGATAGATAGATAGATAGATAGATAGATAGATAGATAGATAGATAGATAGATAGATAGATAGATAGATAGATAGATAGATAGATAGATAGATAGATAGATAGATAGATAGATAGATAGATAGATAGATAGATAGATAGATAGATAGATAGATAGATAGATAGATAGATAGATAGATAGATAGATAGATAGATAGATAGATAGATAGATAGATAGATAGATAGATAGATAGATAGATAGATAGATAGATAGATAGATAGATAGATAGATAGATAGATAGATAGATAGATAGATAGATAGATAGATAGATAGATAGATAGATAGATAGATAGATAGATAGATAGATAGATAGATAGATAGATAGATAGATAGATAGATAGATAGATAGATAGATAGATAGATAGATAGATAGATAGATAGATAGATAGATAGATAGATAGATAGATAGATAGATAGATAGATAGATAGATAGATAGATAGATAGATAGATAGATAGATAGATAGATAGATAGATAGATAGATAGATAGATAGATAGATAGATAGATAGATAGATAGATAGATAGATAGATAGATAGATAGATAGATAGATAGATAGATAGATAGATAGATAGATAGATAGATAGATAGATAGATAGATAGATAGATAGATAGATAGATAGATAGATAGATAGATAGATAGATAGATAGATAGATAGATAGATAGATAGATAGATAGATAGATAGATAGATAGATAGATAGATAGATAGATAGATAGATAGATAGATAGATAGATAGATAGATAGATAGATAGATAGATAGATAGATAGATAGATAGATAGATAGATAGATAGATAGATAGATAGATAGATAGATAGATAGATAGATAGATAGATAGATAGATAGATAGATAGATAGATAGATAGATAGATAGATAGATAGATAGATAGATAGATAGATAGATAGATAGATAGATAGATAGATAGATAGATAGATAGATAGATAGATAGATAGATAGATAGATAGATAGATAGATAGATAGATAGATAGATAGATAGATAGATAGATAGATAGATAGATAGATAGATAGATAGATAGATAGATAGATAGATAGATAGATAGATAGATAGATAGATAGATAGATAGATAGATAGATAGATAGATAGATAGATAGATAGATCTACACACACTAGCTGCACTAGACTAAAAATACTGTACATAAAGGCAAAATCAATAAAAAAAAACAAGATCAAAAGGGTAGAACTGTTACACAAAAAGTTTAGGCCCACTATCAAAAAGGTGTAAAACGACTATGGTATGCTCCTCATAAATTGCAAAAAAAAAAGCAGAAATAGGGAGAAAAAATTGCTAAAAATAGTCCGAATAATTACAAGGAGAAAACTATTTTTTTATGATTTTATGACAATTTTTGAAAAATTTTATGACATTTTTTGTAATAATATTTTCCCATGAGCGTACATGAAAAAACAAAATACCGCACGCCACTCGTATGAAAAATGTTGTACCTAACGCGTGCGGAAAGCGTATTTTCCAATTCACGTCGGTGCGTACGGAAAAGTATCATTTTCCGCACTTGTTTGGTAAATAACTCTTACCAACTATCCAGGAAATGGATGTAAATCGACATTAAAATGATAAATATATTTTAAAAATTGATTTCCAAGTAGGTACCTGTAATTTTTAATTTGTTCATTTATCATTAAAATTAAAAAGTACAAATATATAAAAAAAAATCTATTATGAAAATTTAAACGGTAAGAGGGTTTTTTCCAGTTTCATGCATTTTCGGAAGCTGCGTTGACATATGTGGGATTTAACTTTCCCAATTCCACATCCATCCATTCTGAATATTTTCTTATAAAGTTTACAGCAAGCAAAAAAACAGACCTTCATTTCGTCAAGTAGCCAAGAATACTGCAGTTTCCAAGATGCATTAAATTTGGTTTATTAAATCAAATAAACAAATTTTCGGTGCACTAAAAAAGGCAACCAAAATCGGGCATATCTATTGGTTAATATCGAAGGGCGGCAAATATAGTTGTTTACAGGAAACTTCAAATACTCAGGTTTTTGTGCCAATTTCGTGAATTTTATGACAATTTCGAAATTTTATGACATTTTGTGCATATTTTTTGACAGTATTGAAATTTTATGAATTTATAAGATTCTATTATAAGTGGCCACCCTGTAATTAGTCTCTCACGCAGTTAGTTACCTGTAAGTTTCTACTTCTTGAAATTGGTTTTTGAGTTTAGTGTTTGAGTGCGGATAAAGTGCTAATTACAAAAATAGTGTTTGTTTTAAAAATATACACATTTTTAACAGTTCTTCTTTTCACCAGCTTATTGTATCAATTTCCCCATCATTCATATTTATTTTTATAAAACTAGTGTTTTTGGTATGAAATAAATTAGAAAATCCTAATACATTTAGTCCAAGTTATCTTGTAGGTTATACTTACCTATTTGTTGTTTTTTTGTTACCTAAGAGAAGCATAAATATATAAAATCAAAAGTTAAAAAATTTGTAAGTTTATACTTAATAAAATAATATACATACAATAATAACACATCTCTAGTACATTTTTTTTCACATTTAAAACAAGTACTATTACAACGCTTTAGAAAACTTTAACTGTGTACTTCTTGCTGATTATCTAAAAATTTTTAGAATTATAAGAAGTTTGGAGGATTGCCATATTTTGCAACATGAGTTAAATGGGTTTTCAGCATGGTGTGAATATAACAATTTATCCCTGAATGTTGACCAATGTAAAACTGTATCTTTTTATAGAAAATTAAACCATATAGATCTCACTTATCAGTTAGATAACTCCAATTTGGAGAAACCAACTATCATGCGTGACTTGGGTATCTTTTTTGATAAAGAACTCAGTTTTGTTGAACACATGGATGTTATTGCAAATAAAGCTATGAAATTGCTAGGATTTTTATTTAGAACATTGAAAGACGTAAACAAAATTTTTACATTGAGAAATGCTTACTTTGCAATTGTAAGGTCAATTCTAGAATCTGTTTGTACTATTTGGTCTCCATATTATGAGATTCATAACAATCGTTTGGAAAAAATACAAAATACAAAGAAAGTTTTTGCGCTTTATATGCTATAAATTGCGCATACCTGTTATGACCAGCTGATGAGTCTGTTAAACTTAACAAAACAATCGTAGAAAGTACTATTGACTTGACTCTGTAGAGTTATTATCATTAATCAAGTTTCCATCACGGAACACAAGAAATCATAAATTATTTGCAACTCAACATCATCGCACTAACTATGGTTTTAACTCCCCAATCAACAGACTCAGTAGGCTCGGTAATGAACTGATTGAACAAGCTGATGTCGATTTTTTTAACACTACATTAGCATTAATTGGGCAGCTAATGCACAAGCACAATTAGCACCAATAAAATTAAACATTTGGTCAAGTACACAACGTTCTGACATATTAAAACTACAATACACAGAAACAAACATAAACACCTTCATAAAAACTACATAGAGACATGGCATGGGCCAATGGGCCGCCCCTATACTACTACTACTACATAGAGACAAAATTTGCAGTTAGAAATTCCTCAAAATTATAGAATGCATGATTTATTAAAAAATGTTTTACTGTCTGTTTGAAATCTTTGTATTGAAGCTCTTTAACTCTGTTAGGTAATGCATTATAAAATTTATTACAATAGTAATTTATTTTTTTTCTGGTCCTTGCCAAACGATGCCGAGGCAAAACAATATTATTCCTACCCCTTGCAACATGCAACAAACCAAGAAAAATATATTGAGAAGGAAGTGTCAATATCTTTAGTCTTTTAAAGGCATCTTGACAGTTTTCTCTGTATGCTAAGCCAGACAAAACTCTCACCGCCCTTCTCTGTAATCTAAAAGCTAGGTCTGCATGAGTTGTGTGACCCCAGGCTAACAGAGCATCAAGCAAAAGGGAGTTTATAATTCCATAGTAACAAACAATGATAGTTTCCCCACCCACCATAATAGACAGTGATCGCAGTAAGTAGGTGTTCCTTAACAATTTGTTAGTGAGATAATTGATATGAGCTTCCCAAGTTAACTTAGAGTCCAACCTGACTTCCAAAAAGGAAACAAAATGCTGCAGATCTGTATCACCCTTCCTATACAAATTCTTAAGAGTAAAAACCATTATTATGTTTATTGTTACTTCTTTTTATAGTTGTTAATAATGGCTGAGTGTGAACAAAAATATATAGCTAAGTAGTTTTTATACGTTAAGTCCAATGAAGTTAATATTTATCAATTTGCAGATTTTTTCTTACTGACCTATACATTGGTGTACTATATTGTAATTTAATAATTTGTAAAATGACATGTCTGCTAACAAAAATTGTATTCTATTCTTGTTCTCATTTAAGGACAACCTATTGGCAAGAAATCAATCCTTTATCAACAACAAAGACCCCGATTAAATATTATCTATCTCACCAGCATACAGAGCAAATTGTATTGCTGTGGTGTCATCACAAAACTGCACAAATTCTGTTGAGACAGAAGATTGGCTAAGATCATTAATATAAATTAAGAATAATAATAATGCAGGACCTAAAATTGAACCTTGAGGCACACCATGGTGTATAGGTAATCTTTTGGAATTAAAACTTGAAAATTGCACAAACTGCTCTCTTCCTGAAAGGTAGGAATTCATAATTCTTGAACTGATTTCATCAAAGCCGTAGTGAATTAGCCTCGGAATTAGCTTTCCAAGCAATATATCGTGTGACACAGAGTCAAAAGCCTTAGTTAAATCTAAAAAATTATGCGAAACGTAATCAGAATTTTCAAAACCAATACTAATTAATTCCTATTTATTGCTTTACCTGTTGACATATTTTTTCTGAAACCAAACTGACCGACATAAAATAAATTATTTACTTTCGAAGTAGTGACATGGCAGACCATCTCCCTGATTTCAATAATTCTTGGTACATTTATCCTAACCTAAAAATTTTGTTCAAATTTATTTGACTAAATTTATTCTTTCAATCTAACAAGTTTACTTTTTATAATATATATTAATGAAAGGTTTTGAATTTCTTAATTCATGTATACAGTATGATTTACCTTATGTCTCAACAAAATATTAAATCGCTGCAAATTCTGTTTAACAGAGGTATGAGAATTATTCTAAAATGTAATAGATTGTGCCTAAACGGTATGAGAATTATTCTAAAATGTAATAGATTGTGCCCATTAGAGTTATGTTCAAAATTTTAAACTTTATGTCAGTTAAGCGAAGGCTGTATTTTTTGACTATGACTTTTATCTATAAACTTAATAAGGGATTACTACCTCATTATTTTAAAGAGTTTGTAACGCTTAGAAATAGGAATAATTATCACATACCTAGAACAAAAAATAGGTAAACTATGATTTCTCTATTTTTTAAGGGCTTGAATAAATTTAATGTGTTGCCTCCTAATATATTTAAATGTTAGTTAAAAATGCAAGGTCTTTTAAGAGTTTTAAAAATCAGTTACAAAAGTACGTAAATAACCAAAGCTAATAAATGTGTAATACCTAGTTCCTGCCTATTATAAGTTCCTTCTTCTCCTATTAATGAATGTGTTGTTTTTTTTTAGTTTAGTTTATTATATTTATGGACAAGCCAGTTACAATTTTACATAGTTATTATCACAGGTATAGATATCAATAGTACAATTAATCACAATAAATAAGGTCAAAAAAACCAACTAAGTTAAACAGAGAGAAATACTTGACTTTTTACTATTTTAATAAATTTTGCTAATATAGTGTTAAAAAAATCGACGTCAGTTTGTTCAATCAGTTCATTACCGAGCCTACTGAGTCTGTTGATTGGGGAGTTAAAACCATAGTTAGTGCGATGATGTTGAGTTGCAAATAATTTATGATTTCTTGTGTTCCATGATGGAAACTTGATTAATGATAATAACTCTACAGAGTCAATTTCATTATTTAGTATTTTAAACAGAGTGACAAGATCATAGTACTTTCTAAGATTGTTTTGTTAAGTTTAACAGACTCATCAGCTGATCATAATCAATCGACTCGACAGGTATGCGCAATTTATAGCATATAAAGCGCAAAAACCTTCTTTGTATTTTTTCCAAACGATTTTTATGAATCTCATAATATGGAGACCAAATAGTACAACCAGATTCTAGAATTGACCTTACAATTGCAAAGTAAGCATTTCTCAATGTAAAAATTTTGTTTACGTCTTTCAATGTTCTAAATAAAAATCCTAGCAATTTCATAGCTTTATTTGCAATAACATCCATGTGTTCAACAAAACTGAGTTCTTTATCAAAAAAGACACCCAAGTCATGCATGATAGTTGGTTTCTCCAAATTGGAGTTATCTAACTGATAAGTGAAATCTATATGGTTTAATTTTCTATAAAAAGATACAGTTTTACATTGGTCAACGTTCAGAGATAAATTGTTATATTCACACCATGCTGAAAACCCATTTAACTCATGTTGCAAAATATGGCAATCCTCCAAACTTCTTATAATTCTAAAAAATTTCAGATCATCAGTTTTCTAAAGCGTTGTAATAGTACTTGTTTTAAATGTGAAAAAAAATGTACTAGAGATGTATTATTATTGTATGTATATTATTTTATTAAGTATTAACTTACAAATTTTTAAACTTTTGATTTTATATATTTATGCTTCTCTTAGGTAACAAAAAAACAACAAATAGGTAAGTATAAACTACAAGATAAGTTGGACTAAATATATTAGAATTATCTAATTTATTTTATACCAAAAACACTAGTTTTATAAAAATAAATATCAATGATGGGGAAATTGATACAATAAGCTGGTGAAAAGAAGAACTGTTAAAAATGTGTATATTTTTAAAACTAACACTATTTTTGTAATTAGCACTTTATCCACACTCAAACACTAAACTCAAAAATCAATTTCAAGAAGTAGAAACTTACAGGTAACTAACTGTGTGAGAGACTAATTACAGGGTGGCCACTTATCATAAAATCTCAATACTGTCATAAAATATGCACAAAATGTCATAAAATTTCGAAATTGTCATAAAATTCACAAAATTGGCACAAAAACCTGAGTATTTGAAGTTTCCTGTAAACAACTATATTTGCCGCCCTTTGATATTAACCAATAGATATGCCCGATTTTGGTTGTCTTTTTTAGTGCACCTAAAAATTGTTTATTTGATTTAATAAACCAAATTTAATGCATCTTGGAAACTGCAGTATTCTTGGCTACTTGACGAAATGAAGGTCTGTTTTTTTGCTTGCTGTAAACTTTATAAGAAAATATTCAGAATGGATGGATGTGGAATTGGGCAAGTTAAATCCCACATATGTCAACGCAGCTTCCGAAAATACATAAAACTGGAAAAAACCCTCTTACCGTTTAAATTTTTATAATAGATTTCTTTTTATATATTTGTACTTTTTAATTTTAATGAAAAATGAACAAATTAAGAATGACAGGTACCTACTTGGAAATCAATTTTTAAAATATATTTATCATTTTAATGTCAATTTACATCCATTTCCTGGATAGTTGGTAAGAGTTATTTACCAAACAAGTGCGGAAAATCATACTTTTCCGTACGCACCGACGTTTGCCTGAACGACGCGCCAGCGGAGCCGTGAATTGGAAAAGACGCTTTCCGCACGCGTTAGGTACAACATTTTTCCTATGAGCGTGAGGAAAAATAAAAAAAGTTGCTTTTCCGCACGGCGTGCTGTATTTTGTTTTTTCATGCATGCTCATAGGAAAATATTATTACAAAAAATGTCATAAAATTTTTCAAAAATTGTCATAAAATCATAAAAAAAATAGTTTTCTCCTTGTAATTATTCGGACTATTTTTAGCAATTTTTTTCTCTCTATTTCTGCTTTATTTTTGCAATTTATGAGGAGCACACCATAGTCATTTTACACCTTTTTGATAGTGGGCCTAAACTTTTTGTGTAACAGTTCTACCCTTTTGATCTTGTTTTTTTTTTATTGATTTTACCTTTATGTACAGTATTTTTAGTCTAGTGCAGCTAGTGTGTGTAGATCTATCTATCTATCTATTTATTTTATACAGATGTACAGTCATTTTAAGACGCAGTCTTTATGTGTTATGTGAAACAACAAAAATGACTATCCCAACGAACTCCAGGTTGCGTTAGAGTGTCCAGATGTGCGATATCTTTTGTACACACTTTTTTTAATTCACCACTTTTACTGCTAAAAACTTCTTTAACATAACATTTAGACCGATCAGATTAACTCATTTAGCGAGAAAAAAAAAATTAACAGCATTTTGTTCAGTGGAAATGATAAAGGGGCTTCTGATAAACGTTAAAAAAAAACAGGAGTGAGTGGTGCTCTTGCGGGGTGGATTTGGTGAGGGAAAGAAGGAAAAAAATGGTATTATTGCAATTTCCTGCAAAACTGAATGTCATAGAGTAAAAAATTCAATACAAAAGTTGTAGACGGTGCAAAGATCTAAAAATTTTCTAAATGTCACTTCTTACCATAACCTCAAAATTTTCGAGAAAAATTCGAAAATTCGTAATATTTTGATTTTTTTCTCTTTTGGTATTTTTTTACTTTCATCTTTAGTTTTTGAATATTTTTAATTTAACCTGAATATATTTTAAGCCACATAATAACAATTTTGTATAATTCCATATGAGAAACAGAGTTTATAAAGTATGTAGTTATTTCAAATATTTTTAGTGAATATTTTTTTAAAAGATTTAATTCCTTATAACAGAGCAATATCCAAGTGTACCTACTGCAAATTAATAAATAAATAATAATAAATAAAAATAAACTTATTTGTAACAGTTTACATCTTTGTATGCTTTAAATAATTTTAAAACAATATGTGGTTGTTAATCACTTAATATCAGTGATATATAGTTTATCTATAGACATAGATAAACTAACCATGATATTTATATGCTTTTCAAAGAGTAAGTTACTAAATTGATTCTGAGGAATGCTATTTATAATTTGCTGTGGTTGTTAAATTCTAAAAGAGCAAGAGTAATTGAGGGTCAAAGCTATTTTTCTTTTGTTGTGTTCTTTTAAGGCTAAAAATATGTGACTCTCTGGTTTTTATTTACGTTCATGTTTTAAATTAAAAACTTAAAATATCATAAATTGTGACGTCAATAAAAACATAATGCAATAAAAGAACTGAACTGAACTGAATTGATCACTATTTCTAGCCAATATAAACAAACTAAATATGTAAAAAATTTGGGTTGTATATTTAGCAAGAAAAACTTTTTAAAATTTACTACTAGTTGCTTAAGTAAATGTTGGCTGGCAAAGTACTTTATATCAAAATGATCCACTTGACCTTGGGCAAGGTGTGTGTCTGTCATCAAAACTCTGACCATTAACACAAGCACGAAAAATTCAAAATATATTTGAATAAACAAAAAAATAAAAGGATTCTAAAAACTTTCTGAATAGCTCACATTTCATAATTAAACAAAAGAAAATAATTAATTTTAGTGATTAGATTCGATAGATTTACCTAACTCTAAAACACAAATAATTCCAAAAAATGTGCATTATTCTGACATGGGGATCGCCCAACCAATTTCTTTAAAAAAAAAATTATTTTGCAAACAAAAGGAGTGCAATTCATCTCCAAAGTACTTCAAAGAGAGACCACTTTTTAGATCAAATATGTACATTAATTTATAAAAACAATTATAACATTGTTTCTGGGAATGGAGCATGACTACATGACACCTGCCATGCTGGTGATTTGAACTTGCCAATTCCAAGATCAAATCTAACAAAATCTTCCCTTATCTATGAAGTGAAAAAAATCTTTAATTCTTTGTCGCCTAGATTAAAATCATAAAAAACAATTAAGTTGTAATAATAATAAATGCATTTATTTCAGAAATCTTACATACAAAGAATATGCTTAATTCCACTTAATTCTATAATGAGACAAAATGATCAAAACAAATTTCTGAAAAAGGGGAAAGTTCACTTACACATTACATTACTCAACTAACTTAAACTGTAGTAAATTGATATATTATAAGTACTACTACTACTAGGTGCTGAAGAAAGGAAAAAAAATAAAGAAAAAAAACACAAAGTAACATAAAATAAGCAAGAAATGCCATTGGATAACATTAAAAAAAATTGTTAAATCAGTCATATCAAGGGCAGTTGAAAATCTTTTAAACTTCACATGCTTATTAGGTTTGTTTTTCCCGCAGGATTTTCTTACTTTGTTTCTTAAAGGAGGTAAATTTACGAATTTCAAAAAGTTTTTCATAATAATTGAATAACTGTACAATATTGTAGCTAAAACATTTAGTGAAAAAAGCTGTCTTATGTTTCAGAATACTCACATCTGATTTATGTCTAATGTTTACCGAATGTGCTTGACTTCTAAAATTAGGTTTTCTTGTGTAGGTATAAGGACTTTTTTTGTTTAATCATTTTTAGAAAGTCTCTTAAAAGCATTTTATTGCAGAAAGCATACTATGATTTGGCTGAATTTTATAATGACACACTAGTTTAAATGTTCCTATATTTTTTTTTTTTTGTTCTTTTTGTGATAAATAGTTTAAATTGAGTCTTGAATTGAGTATAATAATTTGTATTTTTTATCCATTTTTTATACCTGTGTGTCGTCTATTTTAAGTTATGTTTAATTTTTATGTTTAGTTAAGAATTGTTGTCTAACACTGTCTGTTTTTAAGTATGTTTACTCTGTCTTTTATACCAGGTTGACCATTTTAATTCTAATTTTAATCTATAAAGGTTTTTAAACTTAAGGATGTAAGTGTATATTTTTAAATTACTTTTACTTTAATAGGTAGGTAAATTTTATAAACTTTTATAATATCATTGTTTATTGTTTTTTGTAACCTTACCAAGCTTATTTATACCTAAGTAGTTTTTAGCAGGCTTTGTCTTTATGAAACACAGTTTTCTTGTATGACAATAAAGCATTTCTGATTCTGATTTTGTACATATTGTCGCCCTAGATGTGAATGGTCCTAATCCACAAAATATTCAATTTTGAGTTAATGATATATAAATTTTATTCTGACAAAAGCTCTAACCTTCATTTACTTTTTTACTTATTACTTGTTTTATAATAGTGAACAAAACAATAACCATTTATATGCTCCAAAAAATGTTTATTCCTATTTTACTCAAAAGTAGTGTGATGTGGATTAGTTCCATTCACATCTAGGGTGATGATATATTGCCAAGAGTGAAATCCCCTTTAGTAATAGTATAGTAAATGGATTTCTTATTTTAGCTTTTTAGTGAAAAACGAGATGAAAAATCTCCTCCGCTTAAACTAAAAAAACACACAATAAGAAAGTCAATTATAAACCTGACGTTACTGTTCCTGCTTCAGTTTGTTTTCAACACTGACTAAACCTCCAAAGAATCTGATCCTTTCTTTTTTTTATCCCAACCCAACCCATATAAATTAATATGGCGTAACTTGAATTCAATTGAAATAGATAATTATGCAGTTTGCAGTTATGCGGCTGATTTTTTTTTTTAATGAAAAAAGGGTGCCTGGGGGGGGAATTGTAATGTGTTTTTTTTATTGTTTTGGGTTGGGTTGGACTGTGTTGGATTGGGTTGTTTTAGTGAAAGAAAATTTAAAAAAATTAAAAAAAAACAACCAGCACAGGCAGATTTGGGATCCTAGAGTTGCAAACAAGTTGCTAATTGTTTTGTAGGTTCGAAAAAAAAACTGTTTCTATTAAACCTTATTTTCTTTGAAAACAAACTACAAAAAATAAAAGTAAACAAAACAAAACATCAAAAAAGTGAGGTTAGATGCACTTGCTTAGTGATTGTTATGACTATAACAAAGATAAGTATGGAAAGTGAGGCATTTTTAAGACTAAAACTACAACTAACACTATAACAAAAACAAATACTAATCAACTGACTAGGCCTATGCCTTATATGAACAATCCTTAAGACTAAAAACGGTAGTTATGCAGTATACGGTTTTCTGCCATTTTTGATTTTTTTTTTTAATTCTTTATGGGGGCACCTTCTAGAGTCCCTAGGACCCCAAATCCGTCTGCACCGGTTGTTTTTTTTTTTTTATTTTTTTTGTTTTTTTTTTAATTTTTTTTCACTAAAACAACCCAAACCAACACAGTCCAACCCAACCTAATCCAAACCAACCCAAAACAATCAAATAAAATACATTACAACCCCCCCCCCCTGGGCACCCTTTTTTCTTGTAAAAAAAAAATCGGGCGCAGGCAGATTTGGGGTCCTAGGGAACCTAGAAGGTGCCCCCATAAAGAATTTTTCAAAAAAAATCAAAAATGGCAGAAAACTGTATACTCAATAATTACCCTAAAAACATTGTAAAATGTAAATAATTTATACTAAATCTAACAAGTAGATCTTTAAGTATGTGTTTAAATAAATATCATAAAAACAGTATTGTTTAGTTATTGCAATTGCAATACATGTAGAAGTTCCTTGGCATTACTAACAGATTTATATGGCAATAATAACTACTCCCTCAGATATGCAAAGCAGACAGATAAGGATATGCCTTTACTTTGAAAATCATGGAGCGATTATAAATCAGGGTTATACTTACAAGATTCAACGTATTCCTTGCCAAATTTATACAAAAAAACGGTCGGAATAAGGTTTAGTAGAACACAAACTAAGGTGCATTTCACCCTCCAAAAACGCCCAAAACACGGTTCGTCGATGGTGTCTGTCCCAGCTCGATACAAACTGCACAGTGCTGAAAAAGATAATGAATATGCGAAAAATGTGTAAAAACAATCTGATTTTTTATCAAAAAAAACCACCCTTTGCAGAAACGGTTTTTGCGACCTTTGACAGAATGAGGTTAGATGTGATTTTGACGGTTTGACAAGTGCAAATTGGCAGTGGAGTGTTCGGTAATTAGAGCCTGCCGTGAAGTTAGCGCAAAGAAAAGATTTCTTTTAGCGGTTCCCATTGGTAAAACTGGTGCACCACTAGTGGACATCTGAGTCGGTGCTTTTTTAGTTTTCAGATTTCATTGAAAAAATAATTTCGGTTTTGCACCAAGTGCAACTTTTTCCGCTCTGAGAGATCGTAGCGCACCGAAAACTTTTTCCCCCCTTTAGATTTTTAGTCAAAACGCACTAATCAACCTCAAAAAGAGTTTTTCAATAGTCCTCCATATTCCATTCAATCTGCACTCAGACTGCACTGACCCACTGACGCATTTTTTTGACAGGACCAAGTCAGTGTTAGTGCACTACGAGTGTCGCACCAATTTTACCAATGGAAACCCCTCCACTAATGGCCACTTACAAAAAACTTTTACGCTCGCTTAAGAAGGTTAAGTTATTAGAGAACTTTTGCACCTATAATTTTGATAGCTTTAAATTTTTTCGGGCATGCGCAGTTACGAGGTGATAACGGAATACTTTACTAAACGATAAAGTTTGACGTTACCTGCGGTTGAATACCGTATCCCTTATAATTGATATGGTTGCCGACTGTAAAACGTTAAGTCGAAAAACAAAATATTTAAATTGATTTTTGAATGCAAATATATTCTGTATTCTTTTTAATCGTAAAGATAAGTGTCAGTTTTTGTTTGATCATTTTCTTTTGCTAGACTTTCGTAAGAAATGTAAAACATTGACTTGCATTGGCAACTGTGACAAGTGATTCAGATCTGTTTATCATAACCTCCCTTTTCTCGGTTGTGCTTTCGAGTTTTTGAAGATTATTAATAATTTAAAATTTACCGTAAAAAACATAAGAGTAAGATAATTTTAAATGAAAAATATTATTGTACAAATTATTTTTGTAAATCTTGATAATAATAAATACCGAAAAGGCCCGTCCTCGTCGTCGTTCACGAGACCATTCGCCAGCTCTTGTCGTACGTACTCAAGATACTATGACCCTAGGTCACTTGAGGACCATTCGACCTCCATACTTTTGTTCCTTCCCGGTTATTAATGTTGATAAAACTTTTTAAAATATTTACTTGTAATACTGGTCAAATCTTTTAAAAAACTATGTCATTTTGCTAGAATGGGAACTTATAAAATCTTGTCAAATACTAATTTGTAATACTCGTCAAATCTTTTAAAAAATTTTGCTGGTAGAACCGTATAAAAACTCTATACTTTCGTTCCTTCCTGCTTGTTAATACTTTTAAAACCTTGTAAAATATTTATTTGTAATACTCGTCAAATCTTTTAAAAAATAATGCAATTTTGGTGCAATGTAAACTTATAAAATCTGGTAAAACATTAAATTATAATGCTCGTCAAATCTTTTAAAAAAATGTGCTGGTAGAACCGCAAAAGAAACTTATAAAGTCTCCATACTTTTCTTCATTATTAAATCTCGTAGAAACTCGTGCTTGTTAAACTTCGTCAAAACTTGTAGAAATAAGAACAATGTTTAAATCTCTATATATTTTGTTTGTATCGTTCCCCCTCTTCTAGCATTAGAGATTTTCTTGATAAGCTAGATTCTATGTTGGACAGGATTCCTTCTAATGCAAATGTGGTCCTCGCTGGAGACTTTAACATTCTTACTATGTTTGGGTTAAAAATGCATGTTGAGTCACCAACGAAAATCACAGATTCAAGCGCAACGTTAATTGACTATATCTGTTCTAACATAAGCTAAGTTTCCTGTTCTGTTTTGAATTCGGGTTTATCTGACCATGAGGCCGTCAAATCTGTTTTTTCGCTGGAAACCACTAAAAAACCGCCACGTATCCAAAAACGCATTTTTAGTAGTAAAGCCTTTAAGGATTTTGAAAATTATTGTCGTCATGTTAATTGGAACAGCATTGGACATGCACCTGATCCGATTGGCACTTTTCACAATGTTGTGGTGGACAACTTCCAACGAGCGTTCCCCTTGCGTTGGGTTAAGCAAAAGAAAACTCAAGTAAAACACAGGATAACGTTAGGTTTAAAAATCTCTTCCAATAAACTTAGAAGTTTAAACTATCTTAGGAAGTACTTTAAAGATAATTGGTTTATGGAATACTGTAACAAATTCCGTACTTTACATAAAAGCCTTATTAGTGCTTCAAGAACGAAATATTATAACTCTAGACTACAAAATTGTAAAAGTAAACAAAAAGAATCTTGGAAAATCATAAATGACATTAGGGGTAGATCAAATAGTAGTAAGACGGATGTTGATGTGGATGAATTAAATATCTTCTATTGTAGTATTGCCAGCACCTTATCACAGAATCTTCCGACAGATACAGACCCTTTGCACTATCTGTCTGACATTAACGTCTCTAGTTCTTTTCAGTTTAGGCCCGTTAAACCATGTGACATTCTTGAAGCTCTTAAGGATATCAAAAATAAGAAATCAGGTGGTGAAGATAAAATTTCCGCCGAGGTCTTATCGAAATTACCTCACAGCGCCTTATTGGCATTGTCTGCCGCTATTAACAAATCATTTGATTCTGGTTCGTTCCCCATATGTCTTAAATCATCTATCGTCATTCCTCTGCATAAGGGTGGCGCAACAGATGTTCCGTCTAACTTTCGCCCAATTTCCTTTCTTCCGACCTTATCCAAAGTGGTCGAAAAAATTGTTAAGCAAAGAATGTGGCATTATGTAGTCAAATTTAAATTGATTACGCCCAAACAGTATGGGTTTCAGGCATCAAAGGATACACATGATGCCATTTTTAGTTTTTTAGAAAATGTTTATACAGAAATAAAGAAGGGCGACGCGGTTGCAGCAGTATTCTGTGATTTATCCAAAGTATTTGACTGTGTGGATCACAGAATACTGCTGGAAAAGCTCGAGCGGTATGGATTTAGGGGTTTGGTGTTGGAATGGTTTAGGTCTTATTTAAGCCATCGTACGCAATCGGTGGTCGATGGAGGCTCTCGCTCTGCTTCTCTACATATCACTTGCGGCGTGCCCCAGGGGTCAGTATTGGGTCCCCTGTTATTTCTTCTTTACATTAACGATCTTGTACGTTTAAAAATTGCAGGTGAATTTACATTGTTTGCGGACGATACTTCTGTTTTGTGGCATCATAAAGACATAGAATATCTAAAATCTATTATTTCCAACGATCTATCAAAAATTAAAAAGTGGTGCGATGCCAATCGTCTTTGTTTAAATGTGGAGAAAACTTACATTCTCGCTTTTAAGTGTAGTTTGCAGAATGTACAATTGGGTGAGGATCTTCTACAAAAACAAAATGTATCTAAATTTCTAGGTGTACATATTGACAGCCAGCTGAGATTTGATGAACATATCTTTAAACTCAGTAAAAAACTTTCTTCTGGGTGCTTCGCAATGAGATGTGTAAGATCTGAACTGGGAGTTGATATGGCTAGATCTGTATATTTCTCACTCTTTGAGTCACACTTAAGGTACTGCTTGCCTTTTTGGGGATCTGCGCATTAATATTTGCTATCAATAATTTTAATATTACAAAAAAAGGCTGTTCGATTCATTTCCAATGTAAATCAAAGAGAGTCTTGCAAACCTCTATTTGTCAAACATAAAATATTAACACTTACATCACTTTATGTTTTGGAAACGGCATCTTTAGTTTTTAAAAATTATAAAAAAGGGCCCAAGTCTCAACAATATCATACAAGACAAGAATTTAACATTCAAAAAGCACTTTAGCACAAAAATCTCTTATATACGAGGGAATTAAAATTTTCAATCATTTGCCAATCACCCTCAGATGTGCTACCTCTGTTAAAAAATTCAGAAGGGATCTAAGGGAGAGGCTTTTAAAGTTACCTTTTTACTCGCTTTTTGAATTTTATGACACTCAATTATAAACTTGCTGCTTTTAATGTGTTTTTTTTTTCTTTTTTTTATGAATTATTTTAGTGACTAGATATTTTTATTCTTTTTCTTTTTACTGTTGTAGTGTTGTCCCCTTTACAATAATTGTTGGTGCAACTATGTTATGTGTCTATTGTGCTCCTTTTTAATCATAGTCAAGTGGGTATTTTTTATTATTAGTAATTTAGTATAAACATAACAAACTTTTCCAATTTGTTAGTGATTATAGGTTTAAAACCACTTATTAATGTAGACTCAAATTTGACTTTTTTATGAAATTACATTCTACCTAAAATAAGCTTCAATAATAATGTGTTTTCTTTATGTTCCTACTTATTTTACATGTTTTTATTTCTTTTAGTTTTTAGCCTGCTTTGTCGACATAATTTTTTTTCTTAACAATAAAGTATTTTTTGATTGATTGATTGATTGATTAAATAATGAAAAAACCCATAAAACAAGGCACTTTATAGTTTTAAATTTGCAATCAGATTTTTTGCATATAGTATGCACAAATCTTTCCTTCTAAATAACGAAACAATCATTCTCCCAAAAATGCTTGGCAAAAATCAATTACAAAAATAGCTTCCAAAACAGGAAAAATAACAATTGCGTAACCTAACCCCTGAAATACAAACACGAACTAACTCCAACTCATCCGAGGAGTTTCTTCACTGAATCGATGACTTAATTTCTATTTGGTGAAAGATCAACGTATGTCGGTCAAAAATAAATTATATTTACTTATACACAAAAAGTTATAATATAATAATGGCGGACAAAAACCAGCTGATATCTTTGTGTGGTCATCGGGTCGAAGAGTGGGGCAAAATTACTAGACCGTATCTATTCTAGGGACCGTGCGTTTTTCACACGAGCCTTCCTACAAGTTCCAACTACTGGGTCTAATCGAGAGGACGGCTTCGCTCAAAAATCGTTGTTCGTGGCAGCTTTGCGCATGCTCATAATAGTATGGTGATTCTTCGATCGTCTCGTCACTACTTTTAAGCAGTTTTATTGGTTAAAACTACTTCTCTTCGATCCCATCCTACGAAACCCAGAATAAGCACCCTGGTGGTAAGAAAACCTTGGAACAACAAGTTAAACCAAGTTTAGGGAATGAACAACCAGACCTAAATCTTGCATCTTTAGGTGCGTTTCTGCGAGCTTAACAGTTATGCCACAGAAGGTTGTTCTGTGGTTATTCGTAGTTCTCAGGGCAGTACCCTCTCCATACAGGCCGATCAACTACTAATAAAAAAACCTATGCACTCACTGTGACCAGATGGATTCTTGAAAACACTGATAAAATCATACATAAAGTACCTTTTCTAAACTAAACTATTAAACTAAACTTATAAAAAAAACAAAATATTAACTTTTCATTTTAAATTTAGATAAATAATAATGTACCTATTAAAAAAAAAATAATAATAAAAACATAAAAACATAAACAGGCTCAGTTGAAACTGCACGACCAGCTGCTGGGGTGGTCGAGGCCACGGACACATTTTTGATAAAATGAATTAATGTTGTGTGTTTAAATGTGATCGTCTGTGCATTATTTTAACTAGAAAAAAAATTATAAGTAGATAAGTAAATAAATAAATTAGTAATTAATTTAGTAGGTATTGAAATGTAATTTATAAGTATTTAAGACTGACAAGGACCAATTTCCCGACGAGCCAATCAATGGCTCAGGGAAAATGTTCCAACTAAAATGTAAACAAATGTACCTGAACGATGTTAATAAATTGAAATTGAAATTGAAATTGAATTGAAACTCCTACAGATTAATGCCCGTGTGCACCAATTTCCACTTATTTCTTCCACTTGTTCAAATGCCGCTTGAACTGAGAGTGACCCTTGAGATTTACTTATTTTGCAAAAGTTCCGAAGGAAATTATTGACAACGTGACAGTTATCTCCATTTTTTTGTGTTTTTTGTGTGGCTTCTTAGTAGTTATTCCATTAATTATAAAGTCTAATTCTTCATCTCCTTCGTCATCCCAAAGAAGTTCCATTTTTAGCACAGACCACTATTATAATCACAGAAAGATTTTAAGGCAACGGAACAGTTTTATTATCAGATTAAATTAATGGCTTTTGTTTGCTTTTTTGCTGCAGCTTAAGTGCCTCTTACATGATATTCCACAACATTGCACACCAAAACTAAAGCTTAAGCTCGGCTTACATGTCAAGCCGAACCCGTGCACATGGGCATTAGTGTCCTTTAATCCACCTTCGCTGCCATTTCACTCAAAAGTGACAGAAAATCCATTAGTTTTCTGTCAATATGGCGGCGAAGATCGAGAAAAGGACACTAAAAACGGTAGGAGTTGATTGACCTATGTGGAGAATGTATTGCTCAGGGCTGTGCAGGCGGATATTTATCCTGGTATGGGTTGAATGCTGTAACAATGTTGAGCTCGCAGAAACGGACCTTCTATTAATTTTTCCTTTAGCCACAAGTTTTTATTTCCACTGAAAAATATCGGAAAATTTTGGGAAAGTAGAGGAAAATGACCATCACGGCCGAGACTTCGCTGCCCACAGAGGAGGAACTTACAGTTCAGGAAGTGAACTTGTCGGGTCCGGCCTTAAAGGCAGGTGCTTTTCATCTGGGAAAAGCCTGCGAAAATGAAAACAATGTAAGGTTATAAAGGTTACCTAATAGTTAAATATTTTGGTTCTTGGCTAAAGTTGCGACAGTTAGTAGTAGTATAGGGGCGGCCCGTGGGTCTGGCAATTAGGCCTCTTCATGGGCCATTTCGGTAATTATGCAGTATACGGTTTTCTGCCATTTTTTTTTTTTTGAAAAATTCTTTATGGGGGCACCTTCTAGGGTCCCTAGGACCCCAAATTCTTCTGCGCCGGTTTTTTTTTTAATTTTATTTTTTTTTTATTTTTTTTGTTTTTTTTTATTTTTTTTCACTAAAACAAACCAAACCAACACAGTCCAACCCAACCTAATCCAAACCAACCCAAAACAATTAAAAAAACACTTTACAACCCCCCCTGGGCACCCTTTTTTCTCGTTAAAAAAAAAAAAAAAATAATTGGGTGCAGGTGAATTTGGGGTCCTAAGGACCCTAGAAGGTGCCCCCATAAAGAATTTTTCAAAAAAAATCAAAAATGGCAGAAAACCGTATACTGCATAATTACCGCCATTTCTGCCATACCCTGTTCCCTACCCCTTTGTCCCTACTTCCACTCCATATCTCTCTCTTTGGACCTCCCTGTCTTCTTTCGTTATGACAGTTACCTGATAGTCCTCTTTTTTTTTACACTGGCTGTTGTGGCTTTAGCATAAATGCCAAAATTGTTACAGTCTGTCTGTATGAGGTATAAAGACTGGTTCCTTGGGTCGATGTTAAAAAATTTGGTAATTATGCAGTATAGGGTTTTCTGCTTTTTTGATTTTTTTTTGAAAAATTCTTTATGGGGGCACCTTCTAGGGTCCCTAGGACCCCAAATCTGCCTGCACCCGATTTTTTTTTTTTTTTTTTTTAACGAGAAAAAAGAGTGCCCAGGGGGGGTTGTAAAGTGTTTTTTTAATTGTTTTGGATTAGGTTGGATTGGACTGTGTTGGTTTGGTTTGTTTTAGTGAAAAAAAATTAAAAAAAACCAAAAAAAAAAATAAAAAAAAAACCAACCGGCACAGACGGATTTGGGGTCCTAGGGACCCTAGAAGGTGCCCCATAAAGAATTTAAAAAAAAAATCAAAAATGGCAGAAAACCGTATACTGCATAATTACCAATCTATTCGCCTATTCAGACGGATTGTCGGCTCTTTAGACACTCCCGTTCCATAAATACTCTTTTCTTTTTCCTTAATTGAAAAGCTAATTCGTGCTAAATTTACTTTTCTTTCCCTTTAGTCATTAATGTTGACTTTAGTGACAGGTGATTTTGCAATTTTGGCCTTTTGTTTACAAACTTTGGGGGTTCTTTTTGTTCCACAAATGTGGAAACTTTCACCAAATCTATTTAATGTTCAATATCCATTTCTGTATACTAACTACTGTTTGAAATATTAAAAAAACAAATCCAAAATTGATTAAAAAACATCAACAAATATTTTTGGAGCCCCACTTGCACAACACAATTTTTCTTTTGCCCCAGTTAAATATTGGTAAACTTTCAAGGTAATTCACAAGTTAATTCCTTAATACTTAGAAAAAAAGATACAGAAAAGGCACAAAGGTCAAACCATATCAAGTCAACCAGGCAATAGTTTTGACCATGTCCGATTTTGATCATTTTTGGTACACTTATTCGTCTTATCAAAAAACTCAAAAATCCAATTTTTTGGATAAGCAGTTTTTGTTTTATTGATTTTTAAAAATCAAGAAATTGACCAATATGTCCTTGACAGACACTTGCAAAAATAGTAATATCTCAAAAACTATTGATCCTATAGAAGCGAGTGATAGCTCATTTTGAAGGGTTTTTAAAAATGTGTGACACAATATAGTTTGTTTATTATTCTTTCTTAATTAAAAAAAAAAAAATTTTCTTGAAAAATCTCAAAAACACATTTTTTTAATTTTTTTCAAAAAAATATTTCTTTTTTTTTCAATGTTTTTTTAACATTTTTGGAAAATTTTAGGATGGAGAAATAATGGAGTCATACTTTAAAAAAATAATAAGATATTTAATACAGGGCTAATTTACCTAATATGGGTATAAAAAAAAAATGAAAAGTAAGAATAATAGAAAATTTACAATAAAAAATATTTAGGTTGCTAATTTTTTTTGTAAAATATTTGAGGAATCTGTCATTTCTTCTGCAGTTAGCGTATATGTCCTACCAGTGGCAGTATTTGGGTTGACACATCTTAAAAGAGAATTTTGAACTATGACCAATATATCAGCTTTTGCCTTTGGAAAGTAAAAAGACAGAGAGGGACCATGAGGATGTAAAAAACTAACTTTTAATTCCCCGCTTTCTATATTTTTGCCAATGATGTTTTCAATTTCTGTGTTTGACAAAGCACAGGTTGCAAAAAGACATTGAATATTTTCCTCTTTACTTAGTGAAAATGGTTTTGTAATAATTTTTTCATTACTGAGGGGGATAATCGAGTGCAATTTTTCAGTCCCAGGTATAGATTGTGCTTCCAGGTATCTTTTTTCCAAAAACTTTTCATATTGGTAGTCATTTAATGAACAATATTTAAATGTTATACCAGGAATGTTTTCTGTTGCAAATTTAGAAAGATCTTCGGGGGTCATAATCTGTTCATTATATGGTCTCTGCAGACTTGCTTTAGCAGCCAACCTTTTTACGGTGCCTCCAAGTCCATCGCATGCACTCTTCCCGTGGGAGGTGGCAAAAAAATTCCATTCTGCTTTAATTTTAAATTCCTCGAGATGGTACGCAATATTAACAAAAAATTTTTTATTTTTATACTGTGCAGTACAGCCATCTGAAAAATAGATAATTTTGTCTAAATTATCAATTTGCCTCTTTAGTTCAGGCATAAGGTGGCTTAAAAAAAGATGAAATGCCACAGTGTTGTGTACCAAACAGTCTGAAATAAATATTGTCTTGAAGGTATTTTAAACAAGTTTCCAAATAACGCCAAAATTGTCATCGCGGGAGATTTAAATATCGATTATAAAGACCAAAATTCATCAGATACGAAACTACTGGTCAATTTATTAAATTCCTTTAATTTAACTGTCTTTGTGAATGAACCAACCAGAATCACGCAACACTCTTCAAAAATAATAGATTATGTTTGTAGCAATTTTAATTGTGATAACCTTAGCTGTAGCGTTATACCTTCATGACTCTCAGATCACGAAGCTTTGGTTGCTAAACTAAATATTTCTTTTAATAGACCCAAAAAAGAGCAAGTAAAACGTAGAGTTTATAGTAGTAAAAATTACAATAGTTTTAAAATTTTAGCCAACCAACAAAACTGGTACGAATGTCTAACATCAGCAGATCCAATTCAGTCTTTTCAAGCAAAAATAAAAACGATATTTAATAAAACTTTTCCTCTTCGTAAAATTAAAGTTAAAAATTACAAAAAACTATGGATAACCAAAGGTATAAAAACTTCAGCGCGCAATCTAAGATCTCTTCACACAATACGTAAGTTTACTACTTGTCAAAATATTATTGCATATTATAATAAGTACCATTCAATTTACAGAAGCATATTAAAAAAGGCAAAAGAAATTTATTACAAAAAAAGAATTGATAATGCGGATAACAAAGGCAAAGAGTATTGGAACATTATAAATGAGTTCAGAAACGTTAAACAAAAACATAAAGATAAACCTAATATTAATCCAAATGATCTCAACACATTTTACACATCCATTGCTGCAACATTAACAAGAAATCTAAACTCCCATATTGATCCCTTATCATATTTAGAACCTGCGCAACACACGGAAATATTTAAATTTCAAAATACCGATGGAAATGAAATTAAACACTTACTAAAGACCATAAAAAAACAAAACTCATCTGGTACAGATAATATATCATCAAAACTTCTAAAAAATTTGCCAGACAATGCCATTGACGTTCTAGCCTTAAGCATTAATGGGTCATTTAGCACTGGAATATTTCCTCCATGCCTTAAAACGGCCATGGTAATACCCATTTTTAAGGGAGGCGATAACACCGACCCGTCAAACTCCAGGCCTATTTCGCTGTTGAGTACTCTGTCTAAGTTAATGGAAAAAATAGTAAAAAAACACCTTTTGGAATATTTAAACAATAACAATATAATTAATAAAAATCAATTTGGATTTCAAAATACTAAAAATATTAACAATGCTGTCTTTTCCTTTTTAGAGAGGCTTTACCTTAGCCTTAATGATCAGGAGGTTGCTGCGGCAGTGTTCTGCGATTTTTCAAAAGCTTTTGATTGTGTTGATCAAGGAATACTGATGCAGAAGCTAGATTATTATGGTATTCGCGATACGCCATTATTTTGGTTTTCATCTTTACTCTCAGGAAGAGACCAGTTCGTTACTTTTAATGAGAGTGCATCAGGGGTTCAGACGATTAGTCGGGGGGTTCCTCAGGGCTCTGTCCTAGGACCGGTTCTGTTCCTATTGTACATCAACGATCTCTTATCCTTGCCAATCTCAGCGGTGGTTGCTGCTTTTGCTGACGATGCAAATGTTTTATGGACTGCAAAGTCTTTAATTAATTTCTGTACCACTATAGAAAAAGATCTCTCTTTAATAAGTCAATGGTGTGAAGCAAACAAACTCTGCTTTAATATAAAAAAAACAAACATCATTACCTTTAAATGTGCTTTGACTGACATAAAACTAAAAGACGAGACTATCGAAAACAAAACAACAATAAAATTCTTAGGCATTCACATCGATACACATCTAAAATTTGATATTCATATAGACCAACTCACAAAAAAACTAGCCAAAGGATGTTACGTCATAAGAGTAGTTGCACAGGAGCTTGGCAAACAAGCAGCGAGGGCGGCTTACTTCGCTTTAATTGATGCACACATACGTTATGGTATAGCTTTCTGGGGTAGCACAACAGACAGTCTGTTACATTCAGTGTTCATTCTACAGAAAAGGGCTGTTCGTTGTATGTGTAAAAAAGGATACAGAGAGTCATGCAGGCCCCTGTTTAAGCAGGAGGAAATACTAACGGTGTCATGCATTTTTATATTAGAGTCAGTTTGCTTAGTATACAAAAAATTCCTTGGTTATTCATATGAAAGAAATTATAATTTTAGACACAATAACTTGCCATTGCCAATTCCAAAAACTACACTCACAAAAAAATCATTAATTTATGAAAACATCAAAATATTAAAAATCAAAAAAGAAGTTAAAAAACCTCCAAATCAGTTACACTAACCGAAAAGAATCTAAAAACCAAAGATCAAAAGATCTTGGGTGGAAATAACTCACTTAGCATTGCCACTGGTTTTCGGTCGGAATGGGCTGGGCGTTTGCTATGTTGTAGATCTGTTCTCCCTTTCAGAGATAGGTGTTGAAAGTTGGAAGTTTCATATTTTAGGGATTATTATTATTATAATTTATTTAAGACTTTCTTTGTATTGCCTGGATACACAAACGAAGATCTGATGACGTTTGAACAAATTTCTACGGTCACCAAAATATCTAGCCTACAATGTGTATCAGCTCTTGGACTATTAGCAGAGAGCATATAAATCTAAATAGAGAGGACACGTAATGTTAATATCCGACCAGCAAGCCAATGCGATTCGCAGTGAGTCTTTGCTTATTAGCTGAATGCGCTAGGATGAACCGGGGTAATATTTTTTTTTTAAATTAAAACGGCAATAATCCCGCGCGTTGAATGAATATCGATTTATCACTGTCGTACGTATTTATATTTAATACAATTGAGTGTTTTTTATTTATTTTTTAAATATTTTGCTACCTAAGGTTACTTTACAAAACACCCAAACTATGTTTCTGTACCAAATTTTAATAACCCCGTCATTTCCAAATGTTTGAAAAATACATGATTACGAGATCACTAACCGTGTCAATTCCCATCATGGAAAGTCTTCTCCAAAAGGGAGAGACAAAGGAATTTTTTGCAGAAACTTAACACCTGATTATGATTTTTTTTTTAAATTTGACCGCCGAACACAAAACCTTGCAAAAGAGTAATGTTTAATTTAAAATAAAAGAAAAAAACTGGCCACACAGGGTAACATTTTTGGGGAAGTTGGTACGTAATTTCGTCGGATAGGGGATCGATCGCCTCCCTCTGTATTCGCCACCTGTGCCTGTACCGGCACGGGTCTGTTGTCTGCAGCGCTACGCGGGTGATCGATATTATGGATAGTTCCCAACGCGGAACTCGTCCAAAAGAATACGATTTTCTGCCGCGCCCTGCTTTAGATTGATAAAAATATCAACATCGAAAGCGAAAGTGGCGCACCAAGTTTCCAAGCCAAGAAAAAAAAAACGATAGCTGCGCCACTTGGTTTTCAAGTCAGTTGAGCGGGGTCGCAAATTTACCATTATCCCAAGCAACAATTATAGTCAATTTCACTGGTGCCATTGTCATTGCCACCAAAAAAGGGTTAAAGCGTAGTAATATTTCCTACGAAAAACTATTTATAGGAAAAATTTCATTATTTTCACTTAGTGTGGTCACTATTACTGTTAAAAAATTACCACACTGTCGTAAACATATAGTTATACGCGAAAGTAATATATTCCACTATATAATTATATACCATGACTAGAAACACGAAAAAACTTTACAGTGCGGGGCTTACTTCATAGTTATCCCATTTAATTTCTTTAATATTACTTTTACGAGGTAACGACTCTACTGATATTAATTTGGTTGCAATTCAGTAGCCCCTACTCAATACAAAACTACAAAGTTATGGAGTCTACACGGTCACCTACCTACCACGCAGTAAGAAATAAATGTGCATATAGTGGAAAAACGTTACCTACGAATTATCGCTACTTTACTGACATTGTAAATTACTGTACCGTCAACTGGATGAGCGATGCCGCCATGTTATTTACTTCTACTAAACATGGAATTCAAATCAAAATTTAAAAATACCTCATTAAATCATTGATTAGTAGTTCCATGTATCAATAAAAGTAAAAATATTAATATTGAATTAATAAACCATATTAAAACTGGAAATACATTTAATTTGGAAATCCTAACCTCAAATAATTCCGATTTTTATCGACATTTTAGATAAAACTAGGTCAAAACTGTGGGGCGCGCGTTCTTTTTATCAAAAAATCAGCATTTTTAGTCAGTAAAGTGCTATGCGTTTATAAATTTAGGATGTTGTGACTTCAGAAAAATGGTTAATAAAATGGTAATTATTAGGTATAGGTTATGATATAGATAATATTTTTGTTTTCTGTCATGTCTTCACATATTTTATGGTGTGTGTCCTGATGTAGTTTAGAAAAAGATCAACATATTTTCAATTAATAATGTGGGAAAGAGAAAACCTATAAAAACCCTAAAAAGTCAGAAATAATACTACTACTATGTGGTAAACAGGACTTCGGGATAACGTGCCCGTTTACTACCCGCGACGACATAATTCCTATATCAAGAATAATCTTTACCGTCGCGATGTAGTTGTATAACCGTCCCAATGCATTCCCAAAAACGGTGAATACCTCAAGGTATAGTAGTAATAAAACCGTCGCCGTGATATGACGCCACAACTCTATTAGAGATGGCGTGGAGATGGCCACCACGTCGCGACTGATTTTGTTGCTTGGGATGTGTCCTCTCTATTTAGATTTATATGCTCTCTGCTATTAGTGCTACCATGCGGCAGCCGCCGCGCGCCGGCTTCCTTTGCACTTTGAACTATCTTGTTCTTTCATATATCACACGCTTTGTCAAAACAGAGAACATGCTTTATAATAAAAAGAAGACAATCTTTTTAATACGTATTGAGTACAATGTGAAAACATACTATTTGGCAAAATCGCCACAATACGCCACTGTAATGAGGTGACCTGGGCTGAGAAGAGTTTATTTGGGCGGAATGAGATTATACGTTTTAAGTGATTTAAAGGAAGGGGTAGGAGAGGGGGTGGTCTGAAGTAGGAGAAACGGTATTGGGTGATCACTCTAAAGAAACCAAAGTGTGATGAGCTTGTACATATGTAGCTTATCTTTTTTTCTCTGAAGATTTTTCTATAATAAAAAATATTTCACCGTCTGTTCTTTTTCTTTTATGCTCGTTAGTTGTTTTCTACGTTGATTTTAATTTCGTCCGTCATCTTGTATATCAATATGGCACCAAAAAAGCAAAAATTATTTTTGATTATGTATATTTGTTTGTTTTAACTCAAATCGTTCAAAAATCTCAAATGTTTTTAAAATTCTTTCTTAGTTTTTATGGCTTAACCAGCAAACCTTATGAACAAATCCTGTCACTTTGACAAAGTGAACATTATTATATATTTTTTTTTTTAATGCTAGCTGGCAGACAAAGAACACAGGTATCTTATGCATTTGGTTTTTTATGTTTTTATTGCCGAATTCCTGGTAAAACCTTGGTGCAAAAAAGGCCAATAAAATTGAGCATTTTTGAATTTCAAACTAGATTTTTTTTTTTAGAAAAGTGTAGATGCTACAAAAAAATTTTCGAAACATTTTTTGCTTGCTTGCATAAGATTCTATACAACCCTAAAAGATTTCCCTAAAGAACTAAACGTGCTACAAAAAAGTTTATTTGACATATTTTACTTAAAATTGAATGCTTTATTGTATTCTGTTTTGGCATATTTTTACAGGTTTATAGGGTGTTATATACTCTAAGATGTATAATAGTGCTGGATGGTCCAAACCTTGTCTAAACACAAAAACACATAATTCAAGAAATATATATTTTTTCCTTGGAATCGACCAAAAAGAAGTGTGCTGGAATGGAAAACCACAGTAAACTAAAACAAAAACTAATAATCCCAAACGTCAAATAACCGGACCATCAACGTAAAACCTGTACCAAAAAGGCTATTTTGAACTGTCAAACAGTGTTAAAGTTATCGTTGTGGGCGAAGTTATCGGGCTGTAAATTGGCACGACCAAAAACTATTGAAACGTGTCGTAGAACCAATGCCATGCCAGTGTCTAAGATTTTTAAGCCATCATATTCCTCTGCGACCTGGACCTGTTCTGCCTTTACTTTTCCTTCTATTATTAATTTTAAGAGTTCATATTTCTCATTTCCTAAAATATGGCCAAAATATTCAAGTTTACCGTCTTCTACTGGTGAAAGAAACTCAAGATCCTTATCTATTTTAGTAGAACATCCACGCTCGCATCCCCTTTACATACTCTGTGCATCCAAGATATCCTAAGCACCAAATATCACAACGAAGCACACGAATTCGGAGAGTAGTATTAAGATCGCGACTACACAACACTGATTTCATTTTGGCAAAAAAGATGATCTGGCCTGTTCAATTCTTGCACGACCTTCTTGCATGTTGTCCCAGTTACCATTACTCTGGCACATTCACATAGTAAACGTAGATGCCAATACTGATGACTATATTTCCCTACCCAGGATATAAGGAACTTCTTGGTGGGGTAATAAATATTTGGCCTGTTTTCTCACTTTAAATACGATTTTTTTTAGTCTCTATATTTTATTAATTAATCATGTTCAGAGTCAAACCATACATACTAAGAACCTTAATACCGCAGTTTCTATATTTACTCAGGGGGCATAGCGTACTCCGTGGGACTTTTGATGAAGATTTTATTAAACCTGTTTTAATCGATTACTAATGGACCCACCAACACTGTCTAAACTGTTAACAGCCCCGAAAATGCTGCAGTCAAAAAGTATGGTTAGGGTGTCAATTTTTTTTCTTAAATGCAGACGATTTAAGGTAGAGCAATGAAATTTGTCATATATGTTGGCTTTCCGGCAACGTATCCTCGTGTGTCATAAAAAAATTTCATATGTGGCCCCTAGAGGGCAGCAGGGGCTAAAATTTGTTTTAAAACTATCCCTCATGCCTTCCATACTAATACACCTGCACATCTGAATCTCAGTCAGTTGGTAGTTCATACTATTACCTACAAGTCTACTATAGCGAAAAAAAAATCGTGGCTGTTAGCAAGGCTAGGGACTGAAAATTTTGTCGATTTCAATTAAAAAATTATATTTCAGATCCTAGGGGCTGAAGGGGGCGAGATCTCATTTTCACCATTTTCATATTCCAGGAAATACTCCATATGCATATGGGGCTACCCCTAAATATGGGGCTAAACATTTTAAATATCGAACAACTTGTTCAAAATTTATTATACCAAATTCAAAAAGTGCAAAACTTTTTGGCAATTACAAGTTCGAGTCAAAACACTTACATTTTAAGAGCCTATATTTTTTTACATCCAACTTTGCTCCAGCCCCTAGGGGCTGTACGGGGGTAAGATTCTTACCATTTCTATATTCCAGAAAACCACTCAATATACACTCTAAACTTCACCAAAAAGCGTGCATATGTGCATAGAGCATTTTCTGGAATATGAAAATGGTGAAAATTAGATCCCGCCCCCTTACAGTCCCTTTTTTTGTTGACATAGGGTGAAAGATAAGTGAAATATAACTTTAAAAAAAAACAAAGTGAATCTCGTGTCCGCAAATAAAAATTAAAGTAACATTAGTGGCATATCGGACAAAGCGTTTTTGTTTCTCACTTCATTACGACCAGGCCTCCAATGTCTAATGGAGAATCCAGACACCTACAGACCTGTTTCATCCTTATTAGGAATCATCAGGGAGTCATAGGATTGTACCTGGCAGTTGAAGCTACAAAGTTTGTAATCCGTGGGGAACTAGTACCTGTGTGCGCCACCTGTCGAATAAGCCGAGAAAAAAACACTGCTGCGAACGTTACATCATTTTACAGTGACCTTATATTTTTACAGGTTTCTTCTTTATAACCAGCTAAATGGTACAGGATTCTGTGTTAACGGTATTCTGCACTTTTCAATTTTGATGTTTTTGTTTCTCGGCTTATTCGACAGGTGGCGCACACAGGTACTAGGTCCCCGCGGATTACAAACTTTTTGTTTTAAATTCGAGAGGTGTGCATGGTGCCTGTGTAGCTTCAACTGCCAGGTACAATTTTATGACTCCCTGACGATTCCTAATAAGGATGAAACAGGTCTGTAGGTGCCTGGATTCTCTATTAGACATTGGAGGCCTGGTCGTAATGAAGTGAGAAACAAAAACGCTTTGTCCGATATGCCATGAATGTTACTTTATAATTTTTTAATTGAAATCGGCGAAATTTGTACCCCTAACCTAGGAGCCTTGTTAACAGCTACGAATTTTTTTTTCGGTATAGTAGACTTGTAGGTAATAGTCTGAAGTATCAACTGATATTAGTATAGAAGGTATGGGGGATAGTTTAAAAAAAGATTTTGCCCCTTAGGGCCCACATATGTATTTTTTATAACACACAAGGGTACATTCCCGGAAGACCAACATATGTGCCAACTTTTATTGCTCTAGCTCAAACCGTCTGAATTAAAAAATAACATCCTAACCCTACTTTTTGTGTGAACAGGTTAAGCAATGTATTAGTAATCGCCTAAAATAAGTTTCGTAATATCTTCATCAAAAGGCCCACGGAAGCCAAATTTTCTACGTATTTGTAAGTAATTAGACAAGTTTCAAATCAATAAAAACAGAAACCACTAATCAAAAAAATCTGAATTTTTAGATTTTCAGTTTTTTGATAAAAATAAATAGGGTTCCAAAACGCATTAAAATTTGTGAGGGTCAAAACAATTGCTTGGTTGATTTGATGTGGTTTGACCACAGACCTCGTACCCACCCAAACGCCGAACCAAATAGCTCTTAAATGATGTGTTTTTGAAAAAAAACATTGTTTTTAATATTTATTAATTAATGAAATAAATATTGCAATTGAGTGGTGAATATTTTTAAGAGTTAACTTGACCCAGGGTTAAAATTGATAAACGCGGCCCTTAAAAAGACACCTTAACAGCCGTTACAAAAGGGTGACACTTTCTCAGCAAATCAGTTTCTCCTCTTCTTTTTTTATAACTTTGGTTTAAGGTAACATCTGGCGTTATGAAATTGGGGTAAAAAGTCGAAGAAATTTTTATTCATTTACAATAGGTATTGTAAAAAGTAATTACATTTTTTTTGTGATTATTGTTGGCCTTTAAAAGTTTATTCAAAAAAATTTACGAAAATTAAGTCTAATTAAAGTCAGTAACCACCGTTACCTGTGGACACTGTATTTACGATAAAAATATAAACAACATTTTAGGTATGATTCAGCAAAAATCTGTTTGCTCTTACTATTTGGAAAGATTTTTTTGTATTTAATAAAACAAAGTTAAAAAAAAAATCACTGGTGATACAAATATCCCCCTTGTGAAATTATGACCTATCCCTAACATGTGCGACGAGTGTCGTTTCCATCCTTGACGGCCTACCCGAATTCCGCTCCGAGCAAAACAATACAATGTAAAAACGTACTTTCCTAAAATTTACAATAACAAATCAGTACTGAGCAAAAATTTTAAAATGACAAAACTGTGTAGAGGCAAAAAAGTAATTGGTCAGAACGTACTGGCCTAAAACCTTACTTACAAAAAGGTTACAAGAGCAAATCCATACAAACCTAAAATAGTGTAACATATTGTCACTAGATGGCGTTGCGGTGTGATGGACACCGTTTGATTTGTTAAGCCGGATTTACAATTAAGCAAGAAAGCAAGCATGTTTGCCAACTTGTTTGCCAACCTAAATCCTTTTTTTTAATTTTCTCGGAAAGTATGCTATTTTAAAACAATTAAAGAAGCTTAAAACAATGATGCAATTCTTATCTTGCTAACACCAATTCAATTTTCTAGTTTTATTGGCTCATTTTGATGAAATTCGAAAAAACAAAACGACAGCTGATGCATGTTGGTCGAACACTGACCCCTATAGTCAATGGCATTTCTTATTTGTCGGCTATGTACGGCCATTTAACGGCAATATATTACACATTTTTTGCTCTCCAGCTGTTTTAGGCCAGCTGTGTACTGTGTCGCCATCTAGCGGGAATATGTTACACTATTTTGCTTTTGTACACTTTTGCCATTGTAACGTTTTAGGCCAGTCCGTTATGATCTATTTCGATTTTGTGATAGTATAGTTTTGCGTATTTATTGTCTTTATGTAGTACTGTTATGTACCTGTACTTTTTATAATTTACCTTTTTTGTAAAGTACTTTTTGATAAATTATGCGCACCCCGGAAAAGTAGATACCATTTTTCGCACTTGTTAAGTAAATAACTGACGGGTCGCTCACAACAAGCACGGAAAGTTATATTTTTCCGCACCCAGTGGCAGTTACATGTCACCAAAAGGTGGACAAAGTGCTTTACGCACATGGAAGGTGCAAGATTTTTTGGCTAAAGAAATAAACAATTCTACAGAATTTCACTCCCAGGAACCACAAGAATTTTTGGTAGAACCATATAACTATAAGATAATATAATGGCCCGAGTGTGGCAAAATGTGTAACAATAATAACTTTGAAAAACAAAGAAAATAATTGAAAATCAGGGAGGCCCTGGGCAGGGCCAACGCCGAAAAATCTACTGCGCATGCTACAGTTTTTTTTTTAGTTTAGGTTGAACCAGAACCGGAACCGGTCCTTTCGATTTAAAACAATGACGTCACAGTTGCAACTTTATAAAATTTTAGAACCAGCCTAGGAGGTTGGTTCGGCATTTTGGTTGAAAACAAAACCCCTAAAAGAAGGACGCACACAATACATGGGAAATTTCGCATCAATGCTTGAAATTTTTATATGTTGTAGATATTGAAATTCCCAACAATGTTTAAATTACCCTAAATCTTGTAGGTCTTAAAGTTTTCGAGATATCATTTTTTAAAGTTGCGGTTTTCGGGGCATATTTTTACTAAAAAATAAACCATACATTGCTTATAAGAATTTTTGAGAAATTGGGCAGATGAAAGATTTTAATTTGACATGATTGTCCGCCCTTTTGTCAACCTCAGAACATGACAAATAACTGCTAACGTAGGACCCAACCACCAAAATATTCTTTTTGGAAACTAAATAAATGGGATAAATAGGTTCAGCGTTGAGTACATAGGTGCCACAATGGCATAAATAGAACACAATACAGACTTTTTATTTGTACCTCTTTTCGGTGACTGGCATGATTTATCATACTTTAGACTTTGGTATACGAGTTGACTCGAGATAATTAAGCACGTCTAAAGTTAGTGCGACCGTGGGGCTTTAAAGTTATCACGAATTATCCGAAACCTATCCGACCACGGCCGAACTTCACCCGATTACCGTGTATCGAAATAACCTTCCTCAACTTTCATACACCTGCCTTTGTGCGGGCGCTCTTGAAAAACGATAATCGAGTTAGCTTTGTGCATGCACCGTACAAGCTTGGCAGCTTCTGAGCCTTCTTATTGGCACAAACGAAGGATGTGAACGTTCCCAGGCGACCATTCTCTCGAAATTCAAGAATCGGCACCCGTGGAGCCCAAGGCACAGTTTAACTGTACTTGTTTTTACTCATTTTCTTTGATTTTGAGATGAAGCTTGAGACGCGAGCGGCAGGCGAAATTATTAGAAATATCAAACGCGAACACTCTTAAGTCAACAACCTTCATAACTTGAAGTTTCAATGACGATCTATCCAAAACATCAAAACAAATAAGGTAAGGGACTTTTCATATATCTTTTTAAAAATAAGATTTTTTTTCTTAAAAATGCGTAATATGTCAATTTAACGGGACTTATTTTTGGTTAGGTTCTAAAATTTTATTGGATTTATTTACGTTTAATAAATATTTATTTTCTTAAAAATATAGAAAAATAATTCACAAATAATTCACATTTTTGCGTCAACTAGTGCTCTTATAAAATAAAGTTTCATCACTTGTCACGCCATCTTGTGGTTTACGTCTAAGCTTTATTATTATTCCAGGACCGTAAATGAGCCATTAAAATCGTGTTGAGATGGTCGTAAAATTAGTATTATTCATTGGTCGTAGGTAAAATACATTATGGTATGTAGAAAAAATAGAGAGAGAGAGTGAGCCATATAAAAAAGCAAATTACGTGAATTAAAAAATCCTTTTTGTTAGGTAGAGAGGGTAAAATGAATACTTTCAGAATTTTAGGTAAAATAACCGTTATTCACTTATTTGAACGCCCTATCTCATATAGCCTCATCAGGTCGCGCTAAATGTAAAATAATTAACCGATTTTTGGTTAAGGAGTTTAGTTTATCATAAAAGCTACTTCACCAATTTATTTCAAACATTCGGTACAGCGGTACATTTCGCCGCGGACCGCTTTGATAGGAAGACGTTCTGCCGCGAGTCGTTCGCAAACAATAAAAAATTATAAATCCAAAAGAACGGGATTTAAAACTAACTAAGCCAATAAACCCCAAGAGAAACAACATTAATCTCGCTAAACCTCCCTTACCGCTGCGAAACGGCTAGTGTCTGGATTAATCGCTTTCGCAAAAAAGAGATGGATATATCAGACCTTCTTGAATATTTTCTTTTTTTTCTGACCATATATTTGTCTTATACAAAAAAGGTAAATAAAACAAAGATTCAGTTTTAAACTTTCTAAAAATGTTTATGTATTATATAATTCCCAAATTCTCGTTTCGGATAACGTACACTTAGTACCCCTACTAAAAATTATGTCCTCGTAATCCAAATGACCATGTCAATTTATTTGTCAAAATTCTAAATATGATTTATTTCTTAGTAAAAGTCCACTCAAGAACCGCAACTTTAAAAAATCATATCTCGAAAACCTTAAGACCTATAAGATTTAGGGTAATTTAAACATTGTTGGGAATTTCAATATCTACAACATATAAAAAATTCAAGCACTTTCACTGATGCGAAATTTCCCATGTATCGTGTACGTCCTCCTTTTGCAAAATTGAGTAAAATCAAAGATATCTAACAATACAAGATTATATATGACGTCATTGTTGTTAGAACCGCTGTCAAAATTTCTTTCAAAATAATGTTAACCAGAACCAGGACCAATACTAAATCGAAAATCCTGTGTCTCATAGTTATGTGGGTAGAACGCCGAATCAAGAAATAACCTATTAAATATAAAAGAATTAGCTCTATTGCATTTTTTTAGAAATTCTTGTTTCTCAGCATTTGTAATATTGGTAAAGGAAATTTTCGGTAGTTGGTCGGGAATAGTCGGGGAATTTTTTCCAAACTATGTTGTCCAGTTTAAATTTTTTTGAAAGCACAAGACAGCGTTGTGTTACCTTCTGGCACGGACCGAAAAACTAGAAATCTTTTACATTACAAAATATTGATTCGTAAAAATACTTATATAAAATAATCACACTTTAGAGCTGCTAGCACTACAAAGGATTCGGTCCAAATTACTGTCCTTGCCTTTTAGGAATTTGTCTTATGCAGAGACGAGCTAGCTGACCCAAGAAAATGTATAGAAGAGGGCAAAGCTGTCACAAGTTGTGCCCTGAACTTTTTCAGACAAGTTAAGAAGACTTGCGCTGCCGAATTTATGCAGTATGTACACTGCTTAGACAAGTCTAGCCCTGATCAAGCCTTTGTCCCGTAAGTGTGATCCATTATTTTACATTTTTGCCAAAAGCAGGGAATCTTTCCGCCCAACGGGAGACATTTCGGCGGACGACCGAAATTTGGGGAAAGCTTACACAACTAAAAACATACAAATCACAAAAATTTGCGATTTTTTATCTAAAAATATTTACCTTAGTGTCAATAATTTTTATTATTTCATATTTTTCTTTTCGTCAGTCACTCACAAAAGTTACTATTTTTTCAGGAAATGTTCCATACTCTTTAAGTATTCTGACGTAGATTTTTAGTTTAGTTCTTTTTCCATCCTAAATTAAATAAGGTCACTTTTGAAATTGAATTTGTTTTCATTCTACCATACCTATTAGAAAATTAATGTTTTAGATGCCGTAAAACTCAGTCAGTCTTTGACAAATGTGTCAAAGATAACTTGGGCATCGAAAGGCCCCCCTATGACTACTATGCAAGAGTCCATGTTCACCAAACTGCTCGTCCTAGGCCTCCAGTAGAAGGTCCTGCTGTTTATCCTGATGCCATCCCTGCTTTACCTGAGGATGCAGAGAGAAAGCCTGCCAAATATGGATCAAGATATATGTTCTTGTGGTAGATTGTTGGTAATTTTTTGTTAAATTGTTAGAAACTTTTTTTGTGTAGATATATAAAATTAATTAATTAAATTATGAACTGACGTAAGTATGTACTATGCATGGGTAAAATAGTTCTTGTTTGAGCCACACCACAAAAACAAATTCTCCTTAAATTTCGAAAATTGCACACAAAAAAATAGTATGTCTAGGGCTCAGTTTTGGAAAATAAATTGCTGAATGGTAACAAATTTAAGTTGTTTTTGAGCTACATGGTGTTTTTCGCTCGCCATCTTTCCCAATATTCGTCGAACAGTGAATTAGCATTAAAAAGAGGCAAAAACAAATTTGTGTGCTTTATTACTTACGGTTTTTTTACCTATCTCGAAAACCAAAGTTAAACTAGCGGTCTTGAACTTAACAGGGTGCTCAACAGTATTTATTAATAAAAACTGAACACTTTTCCAAATTTGTTAAAAATTTCCTGATGATTATCAGAAAAAAGAAAAACCAAAGGCAGCGACCTCCTCTAACCCCCCAAAATTTCAGAAACCAAATTCCCGACTTTTTCCTTACGAAATACTCTCTGGGAAATGTCCCTGATTTTTTAAAAAAATTTCCTGTCTTCAGAATGCGGACGCGCTAAGTTTTCTTTATATTCTTGTTTGCAATCCAAATTGAAACTCTTAATTAGTAAACCCCCATCCCAAAGAAAACTAATACTAACTAACTAAAACTAAATAGCTTTAGTCGTTTTCGAGAAATCTGGCACACAGTTGTTAAAATAAAAAACAAGATTCAAGAGAACAAATAAAAATAAGGAATGCATTTACCAAGTTCCTTGTGAGTGTGGTGAATCATACATAGTTGAAACAGAAAGATCTGTTAGGCTTAAGGAACATCAGACGAATACCCAAACAGGTGAAACAACGAAATCAGGAATCGCCGAACACGCATAGTCAAAACAACACCGAATGAAGTGGACTGAAGCAAAGGTTTTGGACAAGGAGTCACACTGGAAGAAATTAAAATTCCTTGAAACTGCCTTTATTGGGCAGAATCAGGGCGTTTTCAGTAAACCAAGTGTTGAAATTCCAAATATTTGGAAGCTCTTCCTTGGGCGGAGCCAACTTCTTAAACTTCACGGTTGAGTGATTTCCCATAGTATATAAGCACGTAGGAATAGATTGTAGTTTGCACCTGAAGACGATCAGAGATTGTACTGTATAAATAAAATATAGACAATGGAAGTCTGAAACACAGTTAATTTCAAAAAACAGGATATTAAAGCACTATTATATTACCCAGTAGGTAAATGGATATCTCCAAGTCAAGAGTTCAAAAATGGAACCTTATGAGTGCCCGGCACCGCGGCACCCATAAAGGTATAACTTAAATAGAGACATTATGTTTACCACAGTTGCGATCAGACATAAGGTAAACAATTTGGCGACGATACCAGATTTCGCTGAAAGTTGTATCTACGCACGTAATGTTTTTACAAACACATTATTTTTATTACTTTTTTATCATTTCCCAGCATTTATGCAAATAAACAAAAATAAGGTGTTTTTCCATGTTTTAAAAAAAATACCAGAGAATTTGCATAAATGCTGGGAAATGATAAAAAAGTAATAAAAATAATGTGTTTGTAAAAACATTACGTGCGTAAAACAAAATTATGATTGTTTTCCACAAACCAAAACTACACTTTTTTGCACTCGACGCGCGTTTCGTTAACAACGTTAGCATCATCAGGAGACGATAAACAATCATTGTTTAACGTTGTTTGTTAGCGAAACGCGCGTCGAGTGCAAAAAAGTGTAGTTTTGGTTTGTGGAAAACAATCATAATTTTGTTTTAGTGCAACCAAAGGTTCCAAATTCCCAACATAATTATGTGCGTAGATACAACTTTAGGCGAAATCTGGCATCGTCGCCAAATTGTTTACCTTATGTCTGATCGCAACTGTGGTAAACATAATGTCTCTATTTAAGTTATACCTTTATTCGAGGTATATATAATATATAATATTGCATTTAAATTTCTTTGAATCTTCACAATTTGAAATCAATAAAGAATTTAGAATGTATAGGTACGTGTTATGGTCCTTGAAACCTTTTTTCTTCGGTCGAAATATCAGATAAAATACCTGAATTTTAACCGAAAAAATAATTGTTTTTATTTTCCAATATATATCGGGAATTAAACCTACAACAACCTGGCAACCTCGCATTTGTAGCGGGTCAGCTATATAATCGTGGGTACTCTGCTCCATTTATTATTTGTAGACGCAGTTTTCGTTTTAGTGGAATTGGGCTTTTGGTATATTTTACAGATTATAAGACAGTTTTTAATATTTTTTCGATAGATTTTTCTGTGTTTGTGACAATAGTGATGTGGCAAAGTGCGTAGTGTGCCGAAAACTGGAGATTGCAGGTCAAAACCAAATATTTCGCAGGTTAGCTATCATATATTTTCCGACGCCATCTTTTCATAGGTCGCCATTGGCGTGCAACTTGTGTTGCAATAAATTCAAAATATAATTAATAAATATAGAAAAGGAATAAGTTTTTTTAGGATATTTTCGCGATTTTCTAATAGAAACGGTATAGTAAGCAAGCTTAATTAATTAATTACACTATAATTGGCATAATCAAACAACCCCAGCTGCGATATTTTTGAATATCCTACATAAGTAGGAAAAAAATGTAAGATGTGCTTATGGTATTTATTTATAACTAGCTACTTTCATAGTTTTAATATTATCTATAGTCAGCTCATTTTTTTGCCAAGGTTTTTTTTTTAAATAATGCAATTAATTAAGCATTCTGGATATAAAATATGATGGATCCAATAGGTAGGTAATGCTGGGTTTATACAGAAAAATAAGATAAGACGTAACAAAAAATAACAGCATAAAATAACATGAGCCCAACTTTTATCTTTTTATGTTATGTTATATACTAAAAACGCAGTAACTCCATAAGGAAATAATTTATTTTGACTGATTTTTAGTTAAGGAAGGCAGTCTAATTTAAAAAAAATTGAAATGAGAAAAACAAACAAAAATTTAACATACTCTACATAAGATTTTTTTGTATTTAATAAAAACGTAAGGATACTTTTCTATTTGTTAAATAAAAATTATAGCAAATATATTATTTATTTTTAAACAATGGAAAACCATCATTAACATCTATAATATACTTTCCTTTTCAAAATATTTCTTTTATTTTTAAATTTTCCACATTGATTTAGCTGTTTTTACAAAACGCTCTGTATATTTTTTCACAATAGTTATTTACCTAACAAGTGGGGAAGGTGAAACTTTTCTGCACGTGACAGAGGTCAAGGGCGAAAAAGCAACTACGCACCTGTTTAGTTTCCTACTTGCATAAAAAACTTGAAACTAAAATTCACGCTGTGCTCAAAAGATACTTGTTCTTACGAACGTGCGGAAAGTAGCACAAAGTACTTTACTTTTCCGCACTAGTACGGTAAAGTTACTTTTTCGCACTCATTTTTTTTATATCGGAAAAATTTTTAAATGATGTACAAAATTAAATTTTTATTTTTTTAAAATAATTTCTAATAAATCAGCGACGATTGGTGGAGTAAAGTGACTTCCGTTCTTGACGGCTTGACCGAACTCCTCTACGCGTCGTTCGCTCAACTGCGCAAAAGTACCACTTTCCGCACTGGTTAGGTAAATAAATAAATATTACGTAGGCTAATTTTTTAATAAAGTTCTACAGCCACTCCATATATTCAATAGATTAATATTTTTATGTCTGCATCGCATGCGGGAAATCCAAACATTTCGCATGTAAATGCGTGCGAAAAAGTTTACGCACGCAATTAGGAAACATAATTGAGAACTTCTTCATAACTCGGTATCCACTGTTAAGCATAAAAAAATTTTAAATGTATTTTCATAAATATTTAACAAGTCTAAAAATAAAGACCACCTATTTTACATTTATAAATAACGAGTCGCTCCTGTCCGCTGCTAAAAATTTGGTGGATGGAGTATGTGTGAAGGGGAGCATGCCTGGTGCAGCGTTGCCAGTGGAACATAAAATGGTTTTCCCTAAATCTAACGACTGATCGCGTTTCAAAGCGATTTATGAATGACTTGATGGGTCTATTTTAGTTGAAGGTCTTTGGCGGCACCGTTACTAAGAGAATATGTATCTCCGAAATATAATTGGTTAAAAAATTAAGTACATTAACTTTAAAATACAGTATATTCATTATAATAGATCCTCAACTACAAAAATAACAACAAATAAATAAAATTCATTTCAATATAGCCTCTAAAAAATAATAAAACCATAAAGATAATACCTCATTTGTCATAAAATAAAGCCATTAAAATGGTCAGAAAAAATTAAGTGTAAAAAGACCCATAAATTGTAATTACTAGCATGCTATGATTATAAGTTTTCAATCCTAAAATTTTTAGATCGAAAAAGCTCAAATTTGTAAATAATTAAGGAATAGAAACTACGAAAATTGTTGATCTGGTTTTTTTTTTCGACTTTAAAACAGATGGGATTAGACAAAGATAATGTAAAGTCGCTGTGTAAGGGCGTCAAAATGTGCCTTATCTATTTTACCAGATTTTTTGTCTCTTTAACGAGCAAGCTGAATAATCAGAGCAGCGCACATCTCGAAGAATTCCATAGTGTGGTGTCCACTGGCTTTGACAGATACGGACAAGTTGCCCATAATTACTGGGGTCGGTATAGTGTCTTGCATCAGAGTGGCCGGATGTACGTTGTGGGATTCGGCCTCTTCGTTGCTTAGGCTTTTGAAGTCCAGTAGATAGCTTTTGTAGTCGACCTGCCAATAATTAATCGTTACAAAAACTGCCAAGGCGCAATTTTACAACAATAGTTAAACGTCAAATTTCAGTTTAAACCACGGATGTCGACTTTTTTACGTTTTATAGGTGCAGTTTACCAACAAACTTCGGTTTAACCGTTACCGGCGCGCGGCGCCGCCGGTCTGGGTGTTTGTTAAACTTCAGTTTAATAGTTACCGAAAGATTCTAACCTCAAAATAAGTAATAAAAATTTTTTTTTGGAAAAAAACTGTAAGTATTTACTGAAATCGCTATGATCGATGAGTTAGAATTTATTTTTGATCAACTGGATGAAGCTGATGACGAAATTATTGACACTGTCGAGGCACCAAGATGTCCAAAAATTATTCTTCCTAAAACAAATCCTTACGGAGGAGTACGACGATGTAGATTTTAAAGAGGTTTAGATTTATCTGAAGAGACATGCGAAACTGTGCACGAGGAAATTCGACAAGAGTCGGAACATCCCACAGACCAGTAAGTTTTATTCTCACACCGAGCTCACAGGTATATATATTATTTTATACTGAATATCTTTGCGTTTCTGACAATTCTGAACAAAATTTGTTGTGGCGCCTGTCTGTAACCAACGCTGATATCTCAAAAACTACTTGACTAACTTTTATCAAAGACTATGCTGGGTTTGGCTCCAGTTGGTGCCATTTTAAATATATGGTTAAAATAATCAACCCTATATGCCAAGAAAATGTAGTCTTTTTACACTAGAAAAAAACTTTTGATCCTAATCCTACAGCTAATTTAACAGATCTTCTTTTCTTCCTGGTCGTGGTTTAACTGCGGCTTATAAAATTGAGCAACTTGTTTACCAATGGTTTAATCCAAAGATTACATTGAAGTTTAAACTATGGTTTAATCTGGAGTTTTACCTTTGTTTGTAAAATTAGCCCTAAGTTTGTATATTTAAGTAATCGCGTATTCTTTTGAGACAGTTAGTGCAATACTGAGATATCTCTGTCTCTTGTTTTTACCTAAAACCGCAAAGGACAAAAATATCCGAGTGCTGCACTGAAAGTCTCAAGAGAATACGCTATAAAACATGCCATCCATATTAGTATAGACGGTAGACGACCAAAATCGCTTGAACTCTGCACTTTTCGTTAGTGGTCTGAAACTCGGAACATAGTTTCTAGGGACTGTAGAAAATGTTTTGTCCGAAGTAATCTACTTTTTTCCAAAATGGCGGTCCAATTTCGAAAAATTTAAAAGCGGATAAAATCGAGCGAGGTATCTTTTCCGCATATTTTGGGCACGCCGCGCCGAGTGAAACTAGACTGCCCTTATGTGGATCCGAGCCATATTTTGGCCGGAAGCGCCCATTTTTTTAAAAAAAGGTCCTTAAAATGGTAAGTATATTTTAAGCGAGGTATCATTATCTCATATTTCGGCCATGGCGAATCGAATAAAACCATCTCCTCCCCCTCCGACCGACATTTTGTGTCTGTGAGGTGCTAAGTGGGGTACTGATTCTGCCTCTTGTCCATGGCAAGTCGAATGAAACCATCTTAACCCTCCCCCCCCCTCTGACCCATATTTTGGCCCAAAAGCATTTGTAAAATGGAAATTAGCAGTAACATTCAGCAAATTGCGACCAGCATAGGAAGGAATCCGGAATATCCGTACGAGGGGGATATTCAGGCCAATTTAAGAGAGAGATCACCCAGTTAGGCAACAGTCGCCTAATAAGAGGGAGATAGATAGAGCGCTGTTTTCTTTTAAATTCAGGGTTGCCGCAATACTTGAAAACCGGGAAATCCGGGAAAAAGTCGAGAATTCGGGGAGGTCGGGAAATATCCGAGAAAAAGTCGAGAAATTCGTTAAGAATCCTTAAATTTTTCAGATATTTTTGACCTGTTTGAGATTCCCTTGTACCTATATAAAATTAACATATATAACTTTTTTTGCCGGCCTCCCTAGCGCAGTGGTTAGCGTACTTGCTTGCCGTACGGAAAGCGCCGGGTTCGAATCCCAGATAAGATGGATATTTTGTGTTTGTTTTTAAAAATACTTTGCTACATTGGGAATTGATCCAACTATGGATGAAAAGTCCCAGTTTCAAAAAAAAACATAAATTTCCATGAAATTTTCTCCTGCAGCGCTGCCTTTCGATTTATAAACAATATAAAATATATTTTTATTTTGATCACAATATCAGATAATTTTTTTCAGTGGGCAATCGCCCCTCCCCCCGTTGCACCTTTCACCAAACCCAAAAGTTTTAACAAAATTTGCTTTTGGCGCTCGCTATAATGTCATTAATGGTTACAATTTTAGTTAACATCTTATTATCTACTGCATTCAAAACGCTTAAAAAATAGCTTTTTTAGTATATTAGTATAACTTTTTCAAAATTTCTCAGCGTCTCCTAACCCAAATTTTAAAAATAATTACGAAAAACTTTTTTTTTAATACCTTCATCAAAAATATGATTTTAGTAACTGTCTGCAGATAACTAAAGCATGGCTTATTTGGTTGCCGATGTAAAAAAACTTTTTTTTTTGATCACGGGTACAAAAAAAGATCTCTATCCGTTTTTTTACCCAAAGTTAAAGAGAAATAGCGGAAAAAAGTAATACTGAAAAAATCTAATTATTAATGCCTAAGAATTAAGCCATTTCCGCCAGTTTTCACCTAGTATTTACGAAAAATCATTTAAAAATATCGTCAAAATATCAAATTGTCAAAGATTAAAATGTCGCAACAATGAACGTCACCGAGTAAAAAGACGCATCGTTATGGAAACGATTGTTATTTCATTTACTAGCCGCCTTGATTTATAGTGTAAAGATGGTGTGTTGCGAGAACTTCTCTTCGTTCGAGATTTTTAAAAGTATTTTCCTGTTTTTCTTGGATTTTTGTTTTTGTTAACAACTCGGGGCTAGACTGTGCTTTTTTACTCGCGTTTTTAAATACCTCGCTGCGCTCGTTATTTAAACTAACGCTTGTAAAAAAAGCACTATTTTAGCCACTAGTTGTTAAAACTAATATTAGACATCTTATAGGTAGGTACTACAAATTTTTTTTTGTCTGTGGCACTATAACATCATTGATTGTTAGTTTTAATTTAATTTTAAGCATCCTAATTGTCAGGATTTTGGCAACAAATCTAGAATCGAGACCAGATCCCACACCAAACCGTCATTTTCTGCTTAAACTGCAAAAAAATTGCCTGCAGAGCAATGACATCGGGATTGGAAAAAGTCGGGAATATAATTTAGCGAATCTTGTGGCAACCCTGCAAATTTTTTCCGTGCGCCTTCCTAGGCTGGTCGCACTTTAGCTATCTAAAAATAAACAAATACAGTTTGAGGGAGTGTCGTCTGCTTCATCATTTTCTTCGGCATCTTGTTCTAAACTGAAAATTAATTTCAAATGAGGCTTCGCTTCATCAGCATATATCGGGCCGGCCATTATGGGGCCAGTGCATGGAGATTTACTCGTGAGTCCGAAGGCGTTGGATACCGCATCGTACAGACAGAACTATTTGGGAAGCCGTCCGGGCTAGGGTAGTGCTCCCATAAATATTAGGTGTTTTGTCACGGAATGTGTAGAAACATCAGTGAACCTTTATTTCTGCCTTTGAATTTTATTTTCAAAACGGGACAAGTGCCGACCGAAGAAAATGGTTAAGCAGACTACTCTCCCCTAGCTGCATTCATCATTTAATTATAGATAGCCATATAGCTGGCACGTTACGGCTGATTTTAATTTTTCAAAATGCTTTTGGACCAAAATATGGGACGGAGGGCGAGGTTGGGTAAAGATGATTTTTTCGACTCGCCATGGTCGGAAATGCACTATGATGTAGAATCGATGTGTGTGCCAGTGTTTGGCAAGAAATGGGCCTTCTGGCCAAAATATGGATCAGAGAGAAGTGGAGATGGTTTTATTTGATTCGCCATGGCCGAGATATGAGGAAATGAGACCTTCTTGCTCGATTTTCTCCATTTTCGATTTTTCGAAATTTGGCCGCCATTTTGGAAACAAAGTCAAGTTCTGTCGAAAGAAAAATCGATTACTTTGGGCAAAAAATTTTCTTACAGACCCTAGAAGCTATGTTCTCAGTTTCACCGCTAACCAAAAGTGCCGTGTATAAATGTGTACCGTCCGTGCTATATATTCCCAAGCAGCAAAAATCCGAATTCCAACTAAATGCGTTTTAATAATATGACGTCAATTTCGGGTAGAATTAAGGTTGTGATCAAGGACGTTTGTATCCAACGTTGTTTTTGAGGTAAAAGCTAAGTGTAGTTATCCGTTACAAAACATCGGCGACGAACGTTTTTACTGCAAAGGCGTCTTCAGTGCGTAGGAAATTTAAACATGCCGGATAAATTTAAAACGTGTAGCTCGTTGGAACTGGCCTACGCCAACCGATGTCCCAAACGAACACGTCCATTTTGTGCGTTGGATCTAACTTAAAACAACTATTTTTATTTCTCTGGTTCTAACCTAACTTTTATTCAAGTTTTATTTTTTTTTAAGTTTTCGGATCCAGGATCTGCTTCTTGCTAGTTACAAGTGATCTTGAAATGCCTACAGAAAAAAAATTTAACTTTTGCATATGAAAACCTTTTGATATATTTCTTTGCTTTGGAAATCCCTTTTCCTCCCACATGTGAGGAATGGGCTCCATCTCTTAATTTTTTTACTATAAATAATTTTAAAGTAATTACTCATGTCGAGATAACGAGGCACGACCACAAAGAAGAATAAATAAAACCGCCAAAACCTACTAAATTCGACTTCAGATTCTAATACGTAGATTAGGTTAATACTACATACTCCGTGCCAGACGTGCGATTCACGAGGGGTTTTGAAACATTATTTGAAACACATTTTGGGGAATGCAAGATCATTTTTACAACAAAACTAACATCATTAAAAAAAATATTTTGACAAATTTTTTTTATATTTTATTTTGTTAGATCTTTCACATTTTCAGGGCGTCCGGTTTTTTTTCAAAGTATCTTAATCACATTTATCAACAAACGGCCTTTCGTTTACAAATATTTTGTGTAAGGTGCTTTAAAAGTAAATAAAATAATTATATATTATTCTTGTATACCTATAGACATTATTCAACATTTAAAATATGTATTTGTTCGACCAAACGTAACGATCTTATTTAGTAACTAATTTTAGGTGAGGAAAATTAAACATAAAATAACGTTCGCAATTGGTAAAGCTAGTCAGGATCAATGACGTCGAGGCGACCCGAATCTGTATTACCCATTTAGGTGCGAATGAAGGTCGTCAGGCAGTCGAAACGGCGTCGCTAGCCGACGCTGCGTTTCTTAAAGGCAACGTATGCGCAACGTAAGATAACGTCCAAATGCTGCTTGAGTTATTGCATTCGGCCTTTTCTTTCTGATTTCAAAAATACCAAACACGTTATTGCTGTCTATACCCAAACAGCAAAAATCTGACTTCCAACCAAATGCGTCTTAATATGACGACAAAACCAAACGATATGCCGACGTTGGCCAAAGCGACGTACGATTTTACTGCAAAGTCGACGTCTTCAGTATGTAGGAAGTTTAAACGTGTCGCATAGCGACATCTGCCTGCCGTTGAAATTTAAAACCTGTAGCTCGTTGGTACTGGTCTACGTCAACCGACGTCCCAAACGAACACGTCCATTTTCAGGCGTTGGATCTAAATTAAACAACTATTTTTATTTCTCTGGTTCAAACTTAACTTTTTTGAAAATTTTAATTCAACAAGTTTTAATTTTTTTCCTGGAGTTTTTGGATCCAGGATCTGCTTATTGCTAGTTGCAAGTGCTCTTGAAAATGCCAAAAATGACCATTCAACTATCCGATTGGATATCTTTCTTTGCTGTAGGGAACCAGCATATCCCATTTTCCTCCCACATGTCGTGAAATCCCATTTTCCTGGTGAATGAGCCCCATCTCTTTAAATTTTTTTATATAAATAATTTTTAAGTAATCACTCATGTCGAGATAACGAGGCACGATCACAAACAAGAATAAATAAAACCGCCAAAACTGTGAGGTTAGGGCGATACAAGGTGTGATTGACTTACTAAAAACGACTTCAGATTCTAATACGTAGATTAGGTTAATATTACATACTCCGCCTTTTAAAAAAACGCATCCATTTTTATTCTTTTACAAAAACTATATATTTTAGGTAGTCGAAACAAAACCAAACGTAATTAACATTCTTGTTTAGTAACTAATTTTAGGTAAGGGAAATTAAACGTAAAATAACGTTGGCAATTGGTAAAGCTAGTCAGGATCAATGACGTCGAGGCGACCCGAATCTGTATTACTCATTTAGGTGCGAACGATGGTCGTCAGGCAGTCGAAACGACATCGCTAGCCGACGTCGCGTTTCTACAGAGCAACGTATGCGCAACGTAAGATAACGTCCAAATGCTGCTTGGGTAGTGGTTTGTGAGACAAATGTAAAACACCTTACCATAAGTATTATGTGCTAAAGAGAGAACAATATTAGTTTTAATAAGGATAAGGATTTTGGCAATTTTCTCATAAACAACCATAGAAAGATATAACGTGTTTGTTATTTTTTAAATCACTAAAGGAGTGCCGATTTAAAAATGCAAAAATATATAGGTTGTTTCATTTAACAATACAAACTTGATATCTAAATATGATATTTGCAATGACAATTAGCATTTTTTGGCGGGTAAATCTAAAAGCACCCAAAAAATTATAAACCTTGCATTTACATTTTTTTTTCGATCTCTTAAAATTAAACGAGTTAACAAGGGGTTCAAAAGATAATGAAGACACCCGGTTCCCTCTAAAAAATGCAGTTTTTTTCCTTTGGACTGTAATCTACTGTTTTTATCTAAAACAGCAAATATCGGAGTTGTTCTAGCTGTCCTAATCTCAGATTAACAACGAAAACTCCCGACGAAACCAAAACAAAGAGTTGGAATAAATTGCAACAGGTAAATGACCGAGAGAGCATCGGTTTTGCCGCGGTCATTCTTGAACTATGAACATGCATTTGATGCGCTCTGGCTGTTGAGTGATCGATTCCTCTCACGGCTTCGAAAATTATGTCCCATCGGTAAGCATTGGGTATCTTTTCTTTATTTAATCTAAGGTCCTAATAAATAATAGCACAAACAGCTGCTTATTATGATTTTTTCATTTTGAACTTTCTATTGATTGTACCAAGAGATATTAAAGCTTGAATGCTGCCTCGAAATTATATGCCAAGTATACTTTGTTTAAGTTTATCGTGACTAACCTGATAAAGTTGCAGAGACATCATAACAAATCTGTCGTGCATTTGGTTCCTATGTCGCACTCTGACGTGGTATGGATTAATTACTTTCCACTCGTAATCCAAAGCCTTCATGGCTCGAAACACTTCCATCATAATGTCATTGGGCTTGCTTTGCGAGCGGATGCCCAAGTGCCATTTTGCTCTTTTTACTGAAAATAAATAAATAAAGTTTACTCAAAAGCTTCCCTCCCAATTGTGCCGTTAGGAAAGTATGAGGGTCACGTGCACGGTCTAGTCATTTTGCCCCACTTTTCGACCTGGCAACGACACGGTTAGCAGCAGACAAATTAGATTTTCAGATTTTGATTTTTTTTTTGTTTAAATGATTAATGCAAGTGTTACTTTTTCGTCCACCATACTATTAAAATCGTGAAATTTTGACTTTTCTTAATTTTATCAAAAATGAGTTACTAAGGTTCCAAAAAACCTTAATCGACGAAAAAAAAAGGTTGTCTGTTGTCTGTCTGTATACACGATAACTCAAGAACGCCTTAATCAATTTTAACGAAATTTGGTACAAAAATCCTCTATCGGCTGACCATGAACCTAATTGACTTTTTGGTAGAGTGGTGGGGGGTTGAAGGGGGAAAAGAGGGATAAAATATTTAAAATTGTAACTTTGGACCAAAAGCAAGTAGCGATATACGTTTTTCAGATTTAAGTTTCCATGAACATTGACTACATATTTTGTAATAAAGCCCAAATTCGTGGGAGCTTTAGTTTCCGAGTTATTTGAAAAAACGTTAAATTATATTAAAACAAATTATAACTTCAGAAGTAAGGCAGCTATTGATATGCGGTTTTCAAATTTGGTTTTCGTAAATATTACAGTTTTCGAGATATTTTCATTTCTTTTCAACATAAAATAATTGACTGTATGGTGGACTATTCGTGCTTTCTAGCAACAATTTTTTTAAATCATAACCTTCAGAGCTATTTTTTGCTTCTTTGTAAAATATTTCGCCTTTCCGGTAACACTACATTTTTCTAAAATTTTCACTGCGACGCTATTTTGTTCCCGAAATTTATAATTTTTGCAAAAATTTATCCTACGGCTCCTATTTTATCTCTTGCTTAATTTTAGCCTGCGACGATCTTTATCTTCATACCTCAAAACTAAGACCTGTACTGAGATGCTCCCCTACATTTAGGAAAACTTATCCTGTCTCTTTCCAATATTGTATTGTAAGGAAATATTTATACCTAGATTCTTTCAAAAAATAACACAGCTCTACAAAAAAAACAATACGGATTTTTGTTGGGTATGAACCACCGATTCTGCAACTACCTTTCATGTACTTAAGTTGGCTCAGTTTTAACTACAAAAAAAAATAAAAAACTTTTTTAATTTTAACCATGTTTTTCTGAAGAAACTTTGGTGTAACTTAATAAAGAAGGTATAGGAGTATTTTTATGAAAGAAAATATTCATATAAATGTACAGGCTTTTAAACAAACAAAAAAGTTCTGTATACAGCTAGTGCAATCTAGAAGGTCATGTTGGTCTGTACCAAAATGATGACTTTTTTATTACTTTCATTATATTTCCACCCATTTTCCACCTACCTTTATCGCTTAGGTATCCAAATTTGTCCTCAACAGCTCTTTTTCCACTTATTTTTTATGATTTGTACTTTTTTTTAACTATTGAAAACATTCACGACAGAACGCGGTCAATCCCTTCTGGCAGTGCCGGTTTCATATTTTTTTAGATTTTTTTTTCACTTACACTACGTATATTTTAAAACTGTCTGTATTTTTTTAAACTTTTTAAATAAAAATGGCTTATTTTACGACTTATTAAAAAAAAAACTAACGGAAGATAGCTGTGGCACACAAACAACATTTTGCAGTAAAATACAAAAAACTCTTGTTTTTTCGTTTTCTTATCTATTTACTCCTACTTTTCAACAATAATATAAAAAGACTACTGCCTGGTTTATGGTTTATTACCAATCACATTTCACATGCACCTCTCTTTGACCACCTTAAAATTACGTTACAAAAAACATATCTTCCCCTTGAATTCTAAAACAGATCGGTTAAAATATTGACACATTTTTCTTTGCCGCAAGAAATAAAAGACCGAAAAAGAATTATGATGCCATGCTACCACCGATCCAATGATAAAATTGACACCATTATTTAACATTACCAAAATTGGAATAAAAATAAGTAGGCGTAGATTTTATTTTGGGACGTCACTTTAGTGAAGACAGTCATCAGAAACGTAATGATTTATGACAAGGTGGAGGGCGGAAGGCCAAATTCCGCAAAAATTGTGTTTCTAATTTATGGAGTGCACTCAGAGCCATAAATTATTTCACACCATATTTGCCCACTCTTGACTCCCCCCTCCATGTTACAAATAAAATTATTCCTAAATATACCAAACCTAAGATCTCCAATTTTGGTATTGGGAAATTCCATGATAACTCATGGGAAAATCTTATATAATAAAATTTTTTATCTCAATTTTCTCTCTCTTAAGATATACCAGAATGACAATATTTCAATGCATTATGTAGAGGGTTTATCTGAACAATTTAAAAATAAAATCATATTAATTTTTTATTCAGAGCCCAGGATATTACCAAAAATTGGTAACTCATGGGACATCAAAAACGGGCAGAGAAAAATCATAGATTTAGAAAGTGCTTTTTCTCTTAAACTAAAAGTAGTTTAAAATTAAGAGTGGCAAAATATGTTTCCTTTCGCTGTTTATAATAAAATGGTATGATATTGTTTTTCTTACGTGTTTAAGTTAAATATAATTTTTTGGTTTCATTTCTTATGAAACGTTAATATTTTGTTTGCCTATATTTTAGTTATTGGCTATTATTTTATGACTAAGTTGTTGCGTTCTAATGAGTGTACACGTTTAAAGATACCCCACACACTACTTTGTTTGTGTTAGTTTTTTAGATACAAAAATAATAAAAAAATGCCAAAAACCCATCACATCAACTAATGTTAGTAGGTAGGTACCTATCGGTGGTAGCACATTTTTTTGGACGTTTATTTCTCACTCTAGAAAAAATGGTTTAAACTTTTTTTATCTCCTTTTTAATAAGAGGGGGGGGGGGTTTAATTTTGTGACCTAATTTTGAGCAGATCACCAGAAACGTGACGATTTGTGAAAAGAGGAGGGTGGGGAAAATATGGCCAAAAGAGTCCGTGTAATATAATTTATGGATGGCTCCTTTTAGTTCATTACATCTCTAAATGCCTCATGCAGTATCCAATGTTTATGCTGTTTGATTGTTTTTTTTTTTGTCGCGATAAGAGAGGTGTGAAATGCGATTACTAAAACCAACGCTGTCGGGTTGATTCATGCAGTCTATTTCCAATATTACCTATTATTAAAAAGTAGAAATAAAAAAAGGATAAAATATTCAGTTAAAAAACTCAGTTGAAATAAAAAGCTTACAAAATTATAAAGTGTTAAAATACAAAAGTGACAAAATAGGTACTAAAAATAAAGCTGACACCGGCCCTGTCGCCGAGATTGATCGTGTTTTTGCAACTAATAACAAAAAGAGACTGTTAAGAACAAATTTGGATACCTAAAGCAATAAAGGTAGGTGAAAATATTTTCAAAAGTAATAAAAAGCCATTATTTTGGCTACAGGCCAACTTATCCTGGTAGATTGCACATGAGCAATCTCTCATGAGATTGCCATAAGCAATTGTAAGCGATTTTAAGACTATTAAACAAAAATAGTATGCGAACGCACAACAGTTCGTCAAATATCTGAGGTGAATTGCTCACGATATAGCCGCATGCATTTTTTACGATTACAAGGTAAAAAACGTTGATAATTAGTTAAGATGTTTCCTAATAAATATTATAGAGGATTATAATTTTGCTTTGCCTATTAATAAATAGTGATATTAACAAAAGTTGTTTACAGTTCAGGTGCGGGGTAGATTTACAAAGAAACGTTTCTTTGATTATTTTCTTTTGCGCGCAAAAGTTGCGTCATACCAGGTTTTTTTTGTTCGAAGTGTTTTTTTTTGTGTTCGTTTTTTTAAATACGATAAAGAACTTATTTACGGTAGTTTTTTTTCCTGTTATTGTGTGGACTTGCAAACAAAAGTTGTTTGTAGTAATTGTGGTATTTATTGGGCATTCTTTTCTGGATATTTTTTTATTTATTGGACATTAATTTAGTGTATTGTGTTAGTGGAAGATATCAAAATGCCAATAAAATGATCAGCAGCAGCAGCAGTAGTTCCAGCTCAAGTTCTTTCTCAGGGAATAAAAGATATCGGAAAAGAAAAGGCAGTAAGTACACCTCTGATAAGAAATCTTATACACCGACTATTAGTTTAACGGATCACAAAATTAAAGTCCTGGAACTGAAGGTAGAAAGACTGTCGAGGCAAAATGCTGAATTAAATCGTCAGCGCGAAACAAAAGTTGTGGTGCAGAGTGACTGCATTCCCGAATTTTCACCAGACAATAAACTTTTTACTGCTAGCCAGTGACTGGAAAAAAATTGAGCAGTTGAAACAAATCAATGGATGGAATGATATAACAAATGTGTATCACATGCAGACTCGTTTGACAGGTATGGCCAAAAGTTGGTACCATAGCCTGCCAAATTACAATTATACATCTCCGGAATGTTTTGAAAAATAAGCAAAGAAATCATAGTGCACCGCGGAATACTGGCGGTGTCAAATGCTTTAATTGCCACGAAAAAGGGCATATTTTTTCGAAATGTCCCAAACCAAAAAAGTTTTGCTTCAAGTGTAACTGAATAGGACATGAAGATAGAAACTGTTTTTCCAAGACCAGGCGTAGTGATGGGCAACTGTCAAGACAAGAAGGTAACAATATTTTTAATAATTTTGCTGAAATAAGTTCTATTAATGATACTAATGCAACCTATAATGACATCTATTTTATTGATCGCATTATAAATAATCAATCGTTGCGAGGTTATGTAGATTATGGATGCAGCGTAATTACTATAAGAAAATCTGAAGTAATTAAGCTAAATTTAGAGGAAACATCTGCAAGCGTACGCTTAAGTGGTTTTGATGGAGGTTTTGTTAATGTTAGCTCAAAAGTTGAGTTAAATTTAAAGGTTGATTTAGCTTTCGCAAATGTAACTGCTTTTGTAGTAATCCTAACGTTGTTGTTGTCGTGCGAAACTCACAAGTTCGTCTTTTTAATAAAAACCATTGCACATTACCGGAAAATTTACCAACTAAAAAAGTTACCATGCGAGTTAAGGATACAGTTGTTATTCCATTTAACCATATTGGTTATATAGACGTTTGTAGTAACGAATTAACGGGAGATGTTTTTGTTGATCTTCAATATAGATACATTCCAGGAAAATTTTACATAATACCTCGCTGTATTACAAAGTGTAACGCAGGTGTATTGCCTGTAATGAATATTTCTGAAAATTGCATCGAATTTAAAGAAAATTCGGTTATTGCTAGAGGTATATCGTGTTCAGAACAACTTGGTAGTACCACTGAAACGTGTTTTTCTGTTAAAAGTATTGATTTAAAGCCGTTTAAAATAAAAAATCTAGACAAATTCGTTGATTCAGATATTTGTAATGTGCAAAAGTTGCGCTTACTTAATTTATTAAATAAATATCGTAGTTGTTTTGCAAGTAAGACTAGCGAATTGGGTACTTGGGTAAAATTTCGGAAATATCAATAAAGTTGACAGATGACGAACCGATAACCTATCGGCCATATCGTTTGTCATATACACAGCGTGAAAAAGTACGGGAGCTAGTTGATGATCTTCTGCCATACGCAAGTCCTATGCTATTGGTTCAGAAGAAAAATGGTGAAGAGCGCATGTGCGTAGATTTTCGTGCTTTAAATAGAAAAACAGTAAACGAAAAATTTCCTTTGCTACGCATTGATGACCTCTTAGATAGATTGAATGGATGTGAGTGCTTTACTAGCTTAGATCTTGCGTCTGGATATCATCAAATTCCTGTTGCTGATGATTCCGTTGCTAAAACAGCCTTTGTTACACCTGACGGGCATTACGAATATTTAAGGATGCCTTTTGGACTTGTAAATGCACCAGCGGTTTACCTTCAATCGATATTGAAACTGGTCTTCAACTATTCAAAAATGCCAACGTCACGCTAAGGTTGGACAAATGTCGATTTTTAAGTAAGAAAATCGTTTATTTGGGTTTTGAAATTGACAAAAATGGAGTTCAACCAGGAATTCATAAAATAAATGCAGTTTCTGAGTTTTATCAACCACGAGACGTACATGAAGTTAGACGTTTCTTAGGCCTTGCTAGTTACTTTAGGAAATTTATAAAAGACTTTGCTTTTATTGCCAAACCTCTAACAAATTTGACAGATTTCTAGACATTGTTGCTGATTATAGTGAAGAGCAAGGAGATCGATTTCACCAAGGTCACCAATTAAGGTCGATGGGATATTCACATGATGGAAGATTACTGCTGGGGGTTGCGACGGGACTGTTCTAACACAGAACATCAAAGACAATCGGTTAAAAAAAGTTTTTGTGGTTAGCTTCTAGTATAGGTTAGTAGATACTCGATTCCTAAAAAAAAGGTATGTCTTCTTTCAAGAAAACACAGTTTTCCATTTAATTCAGAGTAAATTATAATTGTTTTCTTTATACTTTAAAGTAAATTATCTCCACAGACAGATAGACTGACTGTCTGTAGACACCTCGCTGTGACATAGGTAGTTTTTTGTTGATTTTATAATGTTATTAGTTCGTAAAACCGTTTTTATTCTCGCAAATATCAAAGCATCTCGCACCAAAAAAATTTGCCTGCACCGCTATAAAATAATTTATAATAATAATATAATTTTTGTCAGCAACTGCATTCAACAAGAAATGGCATTTTTAACACATTAAAAAAAATGGAATTTTTTAATTTATGACGTGAGAGTTGGTTATTTTAAAAAGAACTAAATAAATTTCTGCAGCAAATTCCGGATTTTTAAGTGTCTTTGTCCTAGTTTTACAATTTTACAGATAATGGAAACCCTAATTAAACCGATTCCACGGTACCTGCAGCACACAGTGAAGGGTCGGGTATTTCCCCGACCGTTGCTGCCCTCGAGGAGAATTTGCATACATATCTTGTACACGGTTATTATTTGCATCTTTGACTTATCCGCACAATTCAAGAGTGGCGACAATCTTTTTCTCATGGAATCAGTCCGGAGATAATAAAAAAAACTGGCAGCATTGCTTTATTTATTGAAATCCTACCCCTAAAGAAATCCTTCGGAACCCTGTATAACTTATTTTTGGTCTGTATGAGTTAATATTACACCAAATAGAAATTAAAGATCACTAGATACCTGTAACAAAAATAATATCGTATAATGTCGCTGGGTACTCAATTTGAGTTAGAAGAAAGGAAATGATGAACAAATACAATTTTTATTATAAAATTATATGAAAAAATAACATAACCCCAAATTTCAATCATTCATAAAATCAACAAAGAAAGCTGGCTGATATCTTTGTGTCATCATCCGGTGGGCGGAGCCAAATCTAAGGAAATTGCGAAAGATCATTCAAGGCAACATTGTAGGTTCTAAAGCAATATTTAAATTCTGCCGGTTTAATTCAGTTGTGTGACTTACCCGACTTTTCAGCACTTTTTTTTACCTAATACACCCTTCCTAAGCATTTTTGTAAATCTTAAAATAAAAATATAAAAATAGGATTGCAAAAATCCCAAAAAAAATAACAAAACCTGTCGCATCGGTCGGATCTAAGATGGCAAAACGTGCCACGAATTCAATAAATTTTTTGCCCTAGTTGGCATATTGTCAACAGAAAAGGTCATACAGGGTTCCCACCAAATTCTGATTTCCAAATTCCCGGACTTTTTCAGGTTTTCCCTGACCATTTAAAAAAAAAATCCAGGTATTTTTTTGATCTAAATTGCTTGTCTACGTGAAAAAAATTACCAGGTATTTATACTATCGCGATAAAAAGCAGATAAATAAGACGAGAAACTTTGTTCGAAACTTTATTTGAAGACAGAAATCACAGGAACCGAATTCGTTAAATCCTAAAAACAACAAAAATCAGGTAGTTAACAGTATAACAAATAAAACAAACAAAATAAAAGACTAAATTGCATGAAATGTTAATATATATGCACATGTGCACATGCACACGAAAAAGAAGACCAGCTGGAATACGGAAAAACCCAAGACAGAACAAACCCAAACCAATTACTGAACAAATAAAAGAACCGCAATGGGGCTACAATGTAAACGATCTCTGGAAGAACATCCAAGAAACAGTAACTAAGGTTGTGCTCGACAAAAAGAGAAAACAAAGAAGGAAGTAGTTTGATGACACTGTAGTAGAGCGACGGAAAGAAGAAATATGACCAGAAAAAATGCTTCAACACCCAACAGCATCTAATATAGAAGAGTATCACCAACAACAAAGATCTGAAGCACGCACAATGATATAAAAAAAGAGATTATTATAATAAGAGAAATGGAGGAAAACAGACGAAATAACAGAATAAAAGAATACTTTCAGGGAATAACAAAGCACAAAACACGATACCAACCCAGAACCGAAAACTTCCTCTCAACAAACAACGGACAGCTGATAACCAACGAAAGAGAGATCCTAACCACATGGCAGAACTACTTTTGCGAACTACTCAACGAAGAGGTAAATACCGATTCTACACCCATAAGCATATAGACCAGATTTTGACCGTTAGACACAATGAAAAATGCTGGGAATTTGACAGAGAGCTTCACCAGACGTTTAATTATTTCAAACAGGCATTTTACAGAGTATATAGAGCGAAGTTGTGGGAAGCAATGCAGATACTGGGCTTTTAAAAGTTAATATCCCTGTTAAAAATGTGTACGGAGGATACAAGGTGCAAGATAAGGGTGGAACATAGCTACTCTGATTGCTTAAGGTCGTGACTCTTTTTCACCCCAACTCTTCAACATACCATTAGAATATGCAATTCGGTAAGCCAAGATTGAGACACCAACGGCTATATTCCACCAGGAAGGACCCAACCTACTACTGGCCTTCGCAGATGATGTGGTGGACATAATTGGTAACAGCAGGATTAATCTTAGAGACTCCTTGCACCACAATATTTCTGCATCCATAACTGTTTGCCTAATAAGAAAAGATTACAAAAAAGGAGTAGAACCCTTTTTGGCAGTGAAAGCAGTTGCTGTGGAGGTTCCTACACTTCCAGACTGATAGTGTATCAGTTTTCTTGATTAACACAGGCAACTTCATTTAATTTTTTTCAGCATCCACGTACTTTACATGACCACTGCTCTTAAAATGGCTCGAGATGGCCTGACGCCCCATATTACTCAATTCAATATTTTTTAAACACCGCTTACAATATGCTTGATATTTATTTGTTTTCACAGCCTGTAGACACTGCCACTCTGGTGGACTCATGGAAGGACTTATCCAGTCTAAATTAGAAACTGTTTTTTCGACATTTTGGATTCTTTCTCCTAAAAAAATTGAAAATTCTCGAAATCTCACATCGCAGTTCCACCTCACATCATTTAAAGGTTAGGAATAAATACATTTCATTACAAATATTGTCGGATTAGAAAAAATGCTCTAGACTTCACTTGAAAGTTGTAACAGAAGAAAGCGCGATGTGTGCTTAGAACAAGGAGAAATAATACCAGGTGATATTTATTATTTCGAAACGAAAACCAAATATGTTCAATAAACACAATCTACCACCCTGGGTAATAAGTTCATGTCCTACACGTTTTAAAAAGCTTTCCTCTCTCTTTTTTCTTGCTTTTGGATTTTAGGTGGACTGTAACTGATTGAGCGCGAAACAGATGAGCAGAGAAGAATTCACATAATATTTTTTACATAGTTAGTTTAAAAAATAGGTTGAAAAAGAAAAATTCCAGATTTTGTGTTCCAATTCCCTGACTTTTGAGGATTTTTTGGTCATTACCTGACTTTTCCAGATAGCTCTCAAAATTTCCTGACTTTTCCAGATTTTCCAGGTCAGTGGGAATCCTGTCCTAGTCCTGATTTTAATAATTATAGGAAATAAAATAACTGCTACTTTAAACAATTCATGCAGTAGGCTTTGCATGGTGTGCTTTCATAGTATGTTAGTTGTTTTCGATCTTTCATAAATTTCATTAATCGTACAGAACTGTGCGAAAGGAGGACGCACACAATACATGGGAAATTTAGCATCAGTGAAAGTACTTAAAATTTTTATATGTTGTAGATATTGAAATTCTCAACAATGTTTAAATTACCCTAAATCTTGTAGGTCTTAAGGTTTTCGAGATATGATTTTTTAAAGTTGCGATTTTTGAGTGGATTTTTACTACGAAATAAACCATATTTAGAATTTTGACAAATAACTTGACATCGTCATTTGGATTACGATGACACAACTTTTAGTAGGGGTACTAAGGGTACTAGGGGTAGGGGTACATTATCCGAAACGAGAATTTGGGAATTATATAAAACATAAACATTTTTAGAAAGTTTAAAACTGAATCTTTGTTTTATTTACCTTTTTTGTATAAGACACATAAATGGTCATAAAAAAGACAATATTCAAGAAGGTCTGATATATCCATCTCTTTTTCTCTTTTTTGCGAAAGCATAAAAGAAACTTATACTTATATCTCCAAAACCAATTGACCGATTTATATGTTAAAGATTAACCGAAAGCGATTAATCGATATACTAGCCGTTTCGCAACGGTAAGGGAGGTTTAGTGAGGTTAATGTTGTTTATTTTGGGGTTTATTGGGTTAGTTAGTTGTAAATGCTGTTTTTTTGGATTTATAATTTTTTATCGAACCACTCGCGGCAGAACGTCCTCCCAGCAAAGCGGTCCACGGCGAAATGTCTCCATAAAAGGTGAGTATGCTGTACCGAATGAATGAATGAAGTAGCTTTTATGATAAACTAAACTCCTTTACCAAAAATCGGTTCATTATTTTACATTTAGCTCGACCTCATGAGGCTATATGAGATAGTGCGTTCTAATAAGCGAGAATCAAGCACATTAATTGGTCAGAAACTTGTACCACGTTCGAAAAGAGCAGATATATGCTAGTCTAAGGTGTTCTTGAACGCGATAGGTTTTGAGATGCGTTAGGTATCACGTATCGTTACGGCACACGTATCGTATCTCAGCACCTATTGCGTTCAGAAACACCTTAAATTAGCATATATCTGCTCTTTTCGAACGCGCTACAAGTTTCTAACCAATCAATATGCTTGGTTCTCGCTAGAATAGATTTTAGAATAGATAGAATAGAATAGATTTTATCATTACCTTTTCTAAAATGTAGAAACATGGTTTGTCAATGTCAAGATGCGGATACGTATACCGCGATGAGTTACAAATAGCTTTATGTCTCTATTGATTCGTTTATTATAACGGTTACTTTACCGAAAATTCTGGATGTATTTATTTATCCTATATACCGTGTCCTAACAAAAAGGTAAAGCAATTTTGAATTCACGTAATTTGCTTTTTTTATAGGCCTCACTCTATATTTTTTCTACATACCATAATCATCATGACGGTTAAGTATTTTACCTACGACCAACGAATAATACTAAATACACGATTTTAATGGCTCATTTACGGTCCTGGAATAATAATAAAGCTTAGAAGTAAACCACAAGATGGCGTGACAAGTGATGAAACTTAATTTTATAAGAGCACTAATTGACGCAAAAATGCGAATTATTTGTGAATGATTTTTCTATATTTACAATAAATATTTATTAAACGTAATTAAATCCAATATAATTTTAGTACCTAACCAAAAATAAAAAAATTGACATATTACGCATTTTTAAGCAAAAAAACGTTATGTTTAAAAAGATATATGAAAAGTCCCTGATCTTATTTGTTTTCATGTTTTAGATAGATCGTCATTGAAACTTAGTTATGAAGGTTGTTGACCTAAAAGTGTTCGCGTTTGTTATTTTTAATAATTTGTGATATTTATGATGACATTTTCTTTGGTCGTAGGTAAAGCATAGTACACTAACTCACATGTTCATTACACGCTCAGATAAATTAAGACACTCACCTGCGGCTCGCGTCTCAAACTTCATCTCAAAATCCACGCAGATTTTCGATTCGAACAAGTATAGTTAAACGACCAGCATAGAATTTTTTTAGGATGTGACTTGACAATAAATAATGTAATCGAATAATCGAGTCTTAATTATTCCTGGCTTTGATGCGAAAGTTCAATTTTTCATAAAGAAAAGCTTGTTTCTTTCTGAAAATTCGAGATGTTGCCAGGATCATCTTATAGATGGATATTATGACGAAGGTATAGAAGCTTTTGACAGATTTTTACTTTATTTTCATCTCAGCCTATATGCAGCACATAAAAAGAAAATTGGTTACTTAACTTAAATCAAGATTAAGACATTCTCAATATTAAATTATAAGAATCAAGTAATAATAAAACAATTACCCAATTGGTCATTTTCTTGGTTTAATAGTGCCTCCAAGGTTATATTTATAAAGTAGTAATATTTTGATTGTTTTAGATCTTAAGTGTTTTTCGTTCTTTCCCCCCCCCCCCCCCTTCTTTTTCACAGAGCTATTTGTGCCAGATGGCGATAAAGGCAGGCTTTAAGCAGTTGGCAATCCATAGGCGCTTTACATCTATATCCATGATCGGTTAACCCTGTCGACCAAAGCAAAAGTTTCGCTTTAACGCAATAGTCTTGTGTTCAATCGTCCCGCACTCATTCGCCTCAACAAACCTCACCAATCGTTTTAACATTCCGTGCTCCTAGGGCTCCACGGGTGCCGATTCTTGAATTTCGATAGAATGGTCGCCTGCGAACGTTCACATCCTTCGTTTCGGCTAATAAGAAGGCTCAGAAGCTGCCAAGTTTGTACGGTGCATGCGCAAAGCTAACTCGATTATCGTTTTTCAAGAGCGCCCGTTCTCCTGCACAAAGGCAGGTGTATGAAAGTTGAGGAAGGTTCCTTCGATACACGACAATCGGGTGAAGTTCGACCGTGGTCGGATAGGTTTCGGATAACTCGTGATAGCTTTAAAGTCCGTTATTGGTCCACATCAAGAGGGTGACCGTTCCCGTGCGACCTTTCCTACAAAATTCAAGAATCGGCACCACCGTCGCACTCACTTTAAGCGCGCTTAATTATCCCGAGTCAACTCGTATACCAAAGTCCAAAGTATGATAAATCATGCCAGTCACCAAAATGAGGTACAAATAAAAAGTCTGTATTGTGTTCTATTTATGCCATTGTGTATCACCTCACCACTTATGTACTCAGCGCTGAACTTCTATTTATCCCATTTAATTAGTTTCCAAAAAGAATATTTTGGTGATTGGGTCCTACGTTAACAGTTATTTGTCATGTTTTGAGGTTGACAAAAGGGCGGACAATCATGTAAAATTAAAATCTTTCATCTGCCCAATATCTCAAAAATGAATGGTATTGTTATTCTTATTAGCTATGTATGGTTTATTTTTTAGTAAAAATATAACCCGAAAACCGCAACTTTAAAAAATCATATCTCGAAAACTTTAAGACCTACAAGATTTAGGGTAATTTAAACATATTTAGGTATTTCAATGTCTGCCACATATAAAAATTTCAAGCACTTTCACTGATGCGAAATTTCCCATGTAGCGTGTGCATCCTCCTTTGGCCCACTACTTTAAGATTTTGATCCATGAAATCGATGGTCAAGAATGGAAGCTAAATACGGCGTTCTTTTCAACCTAGCAGCCATTAAAAAAAAAGAAGACTCCACTCGAATCTATATAATTCGATAGAGGCGGTCAAAATTTGTGCCGATCGCTATCACTACCACGGATATCTTGAATTCTATACTTAATAAACGCATACAGGGTGTTCAAAATTCTATGCTGATCAACGGTAGAAGTTACGAAAAAGTTTAAATTAAAGTAACTGCTATTTTAAACAATTCATGCAGTAGGCTTTGCGTGGCGTGCTTTCATACGTTAGTTGTTTTCGCTCTTTCATAAATTTCATTAATCGTACATAACCGTGCGAAATTTGGCCCACCTAGTCTTTGGACAATACTTTAAGATTTTGATCCATGAAATCGATGCTCAAGAATGGAAGCCAAATAAGGCGTTTTTTTTTCAACCTAGCAGCCATTAAAAAAAGAAAGAATACATCACTCGAATCTATATAATTCGATAGAGACAGTTAAAATTTGTCCCGATCGCTATCACTACCACGGATATTTTGAACTCCATACTTAATAAACGCATACACAATTCGATGCTCATCAACGTTAGAAGTTACGAAAAAGTTTAAATTAGGGCAAAGTAAAAAAAAGTTTACAAAGTCCGAGTAGTTTCGGATATAGGCGAAGAAACCGAAATTTTTATTTTCAATTTTTATTTTTTAGCGCCTTTATTCTTAAAGCTGTCAAAAAATGCTGTCAAACATAAATGTTTTTAGCTTTCTTATGTATACTATTATTTTGGGAGAGAAATTCTATTTCCCAGAGAGAAGAAAAAGAAACTGGAACGAAACGAAGTAATGTACAGTGAAATGCCTAGCTTCGAAAGCATCACCAGAACACTCTAGAAAAAGCTAGAAGATCGGCAGTGACAGACTGTATAAAATTAGGATTCAACCTAACAAAGAAACTTCTTCTAGAGTTCTCAATTATTGTTTTTGTGCCAGAGATCACATGAGAAATTACAGATTATTTAGAAACAAGATGATGAATCCATAGAAATAGATGAAGAAGAAAAAATTAAATCAAAAACGATTTAGAGGCTTTAAAAGCATTCAAAGATTTTAATATAAAAAGTTGAAAAAAAAAAATTAAGAAAAATAAAAATTTAAAGACAAGTCATTATTAAAAATAAAAAAAGACAGCAAAGAAATATGTGTGAGAAAAATATGTTAGCTATTAAGGTCTAAAAAGGGAAGAATACCAAATGACAGATTACAAAGATGTAAATTTATGAACCTTTAAGTACCTGCAACATTATCAGCCAAAAATAATACTAAGAAAAAACGAAAAAACATGAAACTGGACACTGATACTGATACGACTAAAACTGATACAGAGTACATATCGGAAAGTGAAACAGAAATAGAGTATAACTCAAATTCTGAGTTTATTATTATTTATTTCTCATTCTGGTAAATATTTTTCGGTTATTATTATACGTTTGTTTTGTTTACGAGTTATTTAATAAATTAATAATGAACAAGAGATAACGATTAATTTTATTTAAATGGACTAAATATTGTTAAAACTCGACCTCCATCAACCTACTGGTTCAGAAGATTTTTATGGGACCCCCATTCCCAGCGACTTTTTTTATTTTCCTTTAACTAAAACTCTTTTTAACAGCGGGATGAGCAACAAGGACAAAAACTACCCATTCTTTTCTCACCTTTTTGTAAAGAATTTGGGTTTAAGGGCACAAAAAAAGTCGATGGGAATTGGGATTTATTAAAAAAGCAAGATATTTAGTAAAAACCTCGGTAAAAACGTAAAAAAATTAGGAAGAAATCTCATGTGATATCAGAAAAGTTGCATTTTTCTCAGGAAATCGATCGATTTCTGGAAATCACCTGGAAATCGGAAGAAATCCCGCGATTTCGAAAATCGCAGTTCACTTGCTGACCTAGTGAAACGCCCCTCGTAAATTTTATAACTTATAACCTATTAAAATTTTGCAACATTTTTAGATTTTAGTTGTGCTATGTGATTATATCAGTGGGTAGTATTTATAAACAATAATTTTATAATTATAAAGTAAATGAATTTTTTTTAAATATTACGCAAAATTATTTTTTAAAACAAAACGTAAAAAAACTGTCATTTTTTACTGCAAGCGAGTTTTAAAAATACCTTGAGTAAGTTAAAAGCAAAAAATTGAATTTGGGTTGATGAGGGTCAATTAACCCAAAATGTCAGACAACTTATCAAAAATAAGGTTGCAAAATATGATCTGTCATCCTTCATGAACCAAACAGTAGAAGAAGAAAAAGCAAGTGCCCATAAGATATAATGAACTTGGCTCCTGTCACACTGAAATGTCAATCTTAAAAATACTGCCTGTAGAAAGTTTTAAGCGTTTTTTGACATTTTTAAGTCGCAAAAACATAAAAAAAAACTTCGAGTTTTTTCGCCTATCTCCGGAACTACCCGAATTTTGTGCGAACGTTGTGTTTTGAACGGTCTTCTTTCAGTAACCGGTACATTTTCGCAGGTTCCGATTTTTATGTCCTGCTCGCAAATTTAATTCTTATTGATGTTTGCATCCTTTAACATTTTGCTTTTCACTTTATTCCAACAGGTGGCGCGCTGCATATAGCCAGGCCTACATCCTGCGTTGTTTGACGACGAAAGTTGTTTAAATTCGCTGGGTGTGGTTGCTTATGTTATGCTTCATACGCCAGGTACAGTCCCATGTTACCCTGATGATTTCTACCCAAGTAGCATTTGGACGTCAAACTACGTCTCTCTCTCTCTCTCTCTCTTGTCGTTTGATTACCGTCACTTTTTTGAGTCCCGTAGGCACTATTAACTTAATCGGACCGGTCATCAACTACTTTCGTAGTCTACCGACTTAGGGAGTGTGTATCTAGGTCCGCCTCCACGTGATATCCGATCCCATCCGGCCTGGATACCGGCGTGAATAGCGGGGTAGGCCCAAGATACCTTTTACACTTATTTTCCCTGGGTTTCCCCCTTACCCCGATCACCAAACCGGTCTGATGAGCACCCCCTAGGAAGGCAGTTTTCTTTTCCTAGAAGGATTTAATTTAGCCTGAACCCCTTTGTCGGGGCTAGGAATCTTTAACTATCACTATCCCACCACTATCAATATATGGATCACACGGGACCGTCCCCTCCGAGGGACGGTATGAAATCGAATTAGCCTGCCTTCTAGCTAACTCGGCCTACAAAATTCTGTAATTTTATAAGAAAAAGTACAAGTCTGCAAGACCCGGGGCTTGAACCCGGCATCTCCTGCTTGAAAGTCGCGCCGTTAATCCCGACACCAAGCAGGCAGGTAAAACTACGTCCTCTACTCGTTGGCTTAAAAACCCCGACTTTGGCAAGCGGACTACAAATCTCATTACATACGACCCCAATCCTAGCTAAATGGGGAATACAAATTCGGGTCGGTTCGACGTCGCTAATTGTACTTCAATAGTATCTTAGTTTACCTATGACGACGTGATAATACGTCCGCCAGCTTACGTAATTTTATATTATTTAACTGATTACCTAATTTGATACTTTTTTAGTATATTTTAGGTGAAATATATATTTTTATTTCATTAGCAATAAAAGATATCTTAAAAAAGTGAAGATCAAAAGATCTTGGGAGGAAAGAACGAAAATTCAAAATTGGATGAGTGAATTTTCGTTCTTTCCTCCCAAGATCTTTTGGATCTTCTCTTTTTTAGATTCTTTTCGGTTAATGTTACTGATTTGGAACTTTTTAACTTCTTGTTTTAAAAGATATCTTATTAAAAAGGGCACTTTACCGAGTAATCTAGAGCGAAATATTTCTGCAAGGGCCACTTTACTGACAAAGTTGGTCAAGATAGGGCGAAAAATAACCCCACCCCCCTTCAAATTAGCACAAAAAAGCAAAAAGAAAAAAATATTTAAAAAAGTATTTTTTTGGTAAAGCACTACTTTGGTTGTAATTAAGACTAAAATCACTCAAGAATAATACTAAACGCATTTGTAAGGCATTATTAAGTTTCTTTTATTTTTTTTTGTTCAAGAAAAACGAAAAAAATATTGTTGTCAATAATGTCTGCCCAAGCTGGCAATTCCAAAATGGCCAAATTTGGGCTGGTATAGTACTTTTACTAATTTATCACCGATTTGGACAAGGACACCGACTTTCAGACCTAATTTTATTCAGATCTAACCAGCCAACGTTAAACTACGTAATATGTGCAAACGTCCGGAATCCCACTCCATTCTTCTTTAGCCATGTAACCAAAACCTTAAAAGAAGAATAACAGTACTGACAGTTCAGTTGAACATAACCTAAAAAAATATATTCCATTTTTTCTTGTTTTTTTGCTTAAAAACATGGATTATTTTAAAATTGTCTTTATTAAAGCACTGAATGAGCTCGAACCTGTGCCGTAGAGGTCGGAAGTTCACCATAAAAAAAGCCACATAAAACAATATCAGTGTGACCCCACTAATGCTACAGATAAAGTGGGCTGGAAGAAATATATGTGCGAGCTGAAGGTCCACCAGATTTTTGGTTGGCAACAAGCCAACAAATTGTGCAATTTGATGTGCACAGAGGATCTTTCACCAGCAGGGATCCTTCGTTCCTTTTTTCGAAGGTATTCAAATAAGGGCGACCTGAAATGCGACAGTCGGCTTTGAAACGTAAACTGACGTAAAGCCTGGGCATAAATTTCTACAAATTACGTTTTGACGTCGTTTAACGTTCGCATATGTGTACCTGACTACGTAAACGTCGGATTTTATTACAATTACTAATTACTAATCCGACGTTGCTTTGACAGATAAATGTTACTTGGGTAACAAGGATGAAACAGACCTGTAGGTTTCTCGACTATCCATTAGATCTTGCAGTCCTGGTCGTAATGAATTGAAAAGCAAAATTTGCGTCCGATGCCACGAACCTTTCTTTTAACTTATTATTTAGTTTTGAGTAAATCATGAAATTGCGCAACTTAGCCCTAGTTTAACCCTCGTATATCCTACCGTGTAGGATATCCCCATGGTGACTATCGAATTTAAAACGCCCTGTATATGACTAAAAATATCCTACCTCGACTTCTATCTCCAGACGCAGCGGTCACATGATTTGAAGCTATAACTCTGTCTCTTAAGGGAGCGATTCTCTCAGGATGCGGTTTTAAGGGGCTATTAATATCGCCTGCACTTGGAACCGGCATTACACTCACAGGAGGGGGACTGCCCGCAACGTAAAAGTCCTTGAGTTCAGCCTGATAAAAAAATGCATATGTAAAAAACGGATTTATTTACTGCAGTGTCACGTGAATAAGCTTTTTTTTAGGGGTAGAGGGCGATAAGTAAGAGAATAAATCGAAAATAGTATTTTTTACAGCTAGTGGCTAAAATAGTGCTTTTTAACAAGCGTTGGTCTAAATAACGAGCGCAGCTAGGTATTTAAATACACGAGTAAAAAAAGCACAGTTTAGCCGCGAATTGCTAACACTATTTTTTTAAATACCTTTATCAAAAAATCGCAGCACGCCATATTTACACTATAAATCAAGGCGGCTGGTAAATGAAACAAAAATGCTTTCCATAGCGATGTGCCTTTTTACTCGGTGACGTTAATTGTTGTAATCTTTTAAATGATTTTTTTCGTAAATACTTGGTGAAAACTGGCGGAAATGGCTTAATTTTTAGGTAGGAATAATTAATTTTTTTTTCAATACTACTATTCTTCGCTATTTCTCTTTAATTTTGGGTAAAAAACCGACAGAAATATTTTTTTGCACCCGTGATCAAAAAAAGTTTTTTTGCATATGTAACCAAAAAAGCCATGCTTTAATTATCTGCAGACAGTTACTAAAATCATGTTTTTGATGAAGGTACATAAAAAAAAGTTTTTTTTTTCGACCATTTATATAATATTCTGTACCTTGGCAGCCTCATCCGCAATCCTTTTGTTATCAATAATCAAGTGATAAGCGATCGCAAGCTGATCATGTGGGTCTCCACTCAGTAAAGCGTTGTGGACTTCCAATTCCTGAACTCCAAATTTGTCACAAACCTGCAACGAAAAAGAATGATTAAATCTGATTAGAAAGTGTTCCCTGCAAAAAATGAGTTCCCGTACCAACAGTCCTATTTAATTACTTGAAAACCATTGCACCGTCTCCCCCGTATCCGCCTCTGGATAAGTGCATATTGTAAAAAAAATATTACGAGGGAAAACTCGCTACCGCAAAAAAAAAACCTGGACTACCCGTGTACAAATTCGAGGGAATTGTGGAGTTTTGTATTTCTAGAGGAGATAGCGAAAATTGAATATACGTATTATGGGCTCGAATTTTAAGAAATTATTGGTGAAAACCGCATCTCCTTCAAATATGTTGTCGAGCTACAGGGGCTTTCCAGAGTTTGGCGTGTAACTTTTTTATTACCTTATGAAAATTTCATTTTGGTATAAATTGCTTTTCTATAGATAGTTTAAAAACAATTTTGAATTTTTTGTCAAACTGGATTTTATCTGTAACCTTTAGTTTTTGAGATATTACACTAAGTTACTATTTTTCTTATAAAATAACCTAATTTTTACTCGATTTTTCTAATAAAGTTACTTCAACCGAAAAGAATCCAAAAACAAAAGATCAAAAAGATCTTGGGTGGAAAAAACGAAAATTCAACCTTGGATGAGTATCCCACAAGGAACACGCAAAGGACCAAAGGGAAAAGATCAATGTTTCGCCCTGGGAATCCAGCGGGGGCTCATCAGTGTTTCTACTACCCAAACATCATTCAACACTATCGTACACTGGCGTATAAAAGATTAAAACGCCAGGACGAACCCGCATCAGGTGACTTAGATAAGTGCCAGTGCGGAACGATGCCTATTTGTGAGTGACTCAAAGTTGGAAATAAAGTGTATGATGGTGTTGAATGATGTTTGGGGAGGGTAACCAGTGGAACTACTGATGCAGCCATGCTGGTTTCCCAGGGCGAAACACCGTTTGATTTTTTCTCTTTTGACTTTGGTCCTTTGTGTGTTCCTTGTGGGATACTCATCCAAGTTTGAATTTTAGTTCTTTTTGATCTTTTGTTTTTAAAAAAAAATTTTGCTTTTTATAGAGTAACTGTAGTTCATGAAAGTTTTAAAAGCGAGAAAAAAGCAACTAAATTTCGGAGATAATATCATTTCTTATAATCTAAACTGGTTTTTAATAAAAAGAAGTCAATATTGTGTCAAATGTGGCGGCTCATATATGGCTGACACCATCGGGGACACTCTGGAAACGTAAAAGCCGATGAATTGACCAGACAAGGCTCGGCAATAAAGTTCACAGGGCCTGAAACATTTTATAGGTCAGACCCAAGCAATCTATTAAACAATGCCTCACCAAAGAGTTTGTGGGAGCAAACGCCTGGACACAGACAGGCCATACAGTTCATTAAAGAACGTTCAAAAAAGCTGACTGCAGAACCTCTTAGTATGGAAAGAAAGCTTGTCAGAAAAATAGTGGGGCTTCTAACAGGTCACTGCAAACTCAATAAGCACTTGTATGCAATGGGATTGGTAGAAGATGCTACATACCGCTTCTGCAAGAAAGAGGAAGAAACCTCCCAATGGGCATTTTTGTCTATATAAAAGTTACAGCAAATAATATAAAACCTTCATAAAATAACCAAAAGTTATATTATTTACTGTTGGTGATAATTTTATAACTCTAATATATTTCTTAAATGAGTAAAAAAGACTTAAAGAAAAACAACTGTTCAACACCAGCTTATAAAAATTGGTACATAGTAATGGATAGAAAAACAACATATAGATTTTATAAAACTTCCTTATGAGCCCTCAAGTATAGAGATTATTATAAAAAAGTTTTACAACTGTTCTAACAACACTACATAACAAATTAAAGGTTTTTATGGATTTAGAAATATAAATTTTCCATCTTTCTTCCCTTTGCTTATTATGTATTATTCTTTTTCTTTTTACAATAAAAAAAATTTAAAATGGTGTTTAGCAATCTTCTAAAATAAATAAAAATGAAAGTGAGATAAGCTGAAGCAGGAATATGAATATTTATATACTATAGTCAAATAAAAGCTGTTTTTCCAAGTCATTCTACTCTGAAAATCAGCTGCGGTCCCGTGTGTACTGTATAGTTTTCGAATACACTCACGTAAATTTCATGGGCTCCAAAAATACTTGAGAAAACGGGAAAAAAAATATTCATTTAAATATCAGTTTTTTTTTTCATACGCGTTTTTTTCTTTCTGGGACAAATATTGAATTTTGTTCTTAACCCTAACAAGCAATATTTCGATTGAAACACATGTTGAAACCCCATAAATAACGTTTTTATTTAGGCCAAAAACCTATTTTTGTAATCCAAAATTGCGAAAATTTCCGAGAATTCTATAAAAAAAAAACAATACAACTATACCATTGTTTACCTCGTCAACACTATTATATGACCCTTTTAAAAAATGATGCTACTTGGAACAAAGGGCTGCAGATGGCGCAGTATTGAACACTGATGGTCCGTTTCTGCGAGCTTAACATAGTTACCATTGTTCTCTTTTCCTAAACGCATTACTCGAGAGATCCAGCAAAAATACCCGCCTCCACACACTTCAAGCCCGCATAACTGTCAGAGGTAACTATCTCAAGTTAGATTGCTGGATCGAAGGGTGTACAGGCGAGTATTTTCCGAGGTTATCACATTTGCCGCCGACCAGCAGTATCAGCGTATGCGCTCGACGTTTCACGGTGCGTTTTTGCGACCTTAACACGGTTACTATATTGTTCTCTTTTTCTAAAACACGGTTTCCATCTATGCGTTTCTCATTCGTGGGTCCCCCGAATCAAAACACGTATCACGTGGTCTAAGCGAGATTTGCCTATACAAGTTCATGTCGGACCACGTGATGAGTTTTTTGAGTCAGGGTGACTGCGCATGGGAAACGCTGGTGGGAATCAGGTGTAAAATGCATTCGATCCCGATATCTGTCATCGGCAACTATCTCAAGAAGATTTGAATCTCTTATCTCTGTCAGATTGATGTAATTAAAACAAGATAATAATGGTATGGTATCTCGCAAAAACGCCTTTTGATGTCGCAAAAACGCTCCTTTTGATGTCGCAAAAACGCGCCTTTTGATGTCACAAAATTAACCCTAAAAAATCCCAAGTGAGTTCCCAAGTTTTTATAAGTGTCTCTCGAAATATTTTCAATCTTATCTTATATAAATTTGTTGTTGATTAATTAAGTTTTATAAGTGGGTTGATAGCAACATTTTAAAAACTAATCTATTATATATCTTTAATTGATAGTTACTTACGGTTTTATAGGTGAGTTGACAGAAAGATTTCAAACACCAATTTATATAACTTTTGTCACTGATGACTTATATTTTTATAAATATGTTGGTGGAAACATTGTTAACACCAATTTATATAACATTTGTTACCGATGACTTTAATTTTTATAAAGATGTCCGTGGAAATATTGTTAACGCCAGTTTTATGTTACTTTAGGGTACCATCAGTTTAGAGCCTTTAATAAAACAAATATACAAACTCAATTCTTGTAGGAAACTTCTAAATACCCTAGGGTATCTATGGAACCCTCTTTATAATTTTTATATAAATATCTGTCACCAGAAGTTTCTGAAAATGCTCATTGGGCTCATTAAATGTCCTATGTCAATTTGAAGGCCTAGGTAGAACCAAGGCCTTACTGGGGGACCTAGAATGTCCGCGGCCAGAAAGCTATATACAGGGCACACTGGCCAAGCTTTAGGGTTTTACGACAAGAACGGGCCTGCCACTTGTTTTGTAGTTCTAGCAAAGCAGGGAAGAAAAAAGGGGAACCACACTAGATCTGAGGAGTTCGAGGTGGACAGGTGTCTACAGCACCCCATTCTAATCTAATCTAAATATGGCTGACACGCGATTTTGCACCTATGTGTTCCCGACCCTGAAAAATACACCTATGGAGAGGAAATTTCATGCTCTACAAAAACCCAGTTGGCCATTTTTCTCATAAAGTGTACAGTTTTCGTAAAAAAAAAATAAAAATCTTACATATATTACACAAAAGTTTGATTTGCCGCGTTTTAATGGAAGGATTGAAAGTGAATCGTTTTGAAAACGTGTTCAATTCTACATGAGAACGTAGTAAATGTAAAAATCAGGGTTGGCAAGACCAAAGGCGAAAAATTTACTGCGCATGCTCGAAGCAGCCTGCTCGCGCCCGCGCGTTTTTAATTCTGCATTTTTTCGAGGCTAACTTGATTCGGAAAATGCAAGGGCAGAGCCGTTATAGATATATGGATTAACCCCTTGACTTCTGCTCAATCTGTTTCGATTAGAAAAATAATACAGTAATCCAAAACTATAAAAACGCCGAATGCTCCATTTTCTTTGGTATTTTGATTAAAATTGTTTTGGCGCTTTTAATATTATTTTTTCAGCCGATTCAATAGAAGTTTTTACCTCTCTGACAGCATCAGTATCAATAACGGAAGAGTCCTGCTCGACAGGAGAAGGGAAAAGATATGCAGGACATTCTTTTTGGAACCATTCGTGTTTTTTGATATCTTCGATTGATGCTCTAAAATAAAAAAAATTCTATATATCAGTCCCTGGTGTGGTGTTATGCGGATTGAGTCAGTCGAGTGTAAATTTTTACGTGTTATTAAGGGTGGAACAAAAAATATTGGACAGAATGTATTTTCTAGTAACAGTTTTGACACGATTTTTGCAAATTTGGACGATTTGGAAATGTTAGGAATTTAAATATATCATTTTTATTCCAGAAATGTAAAATGTCAAAAATCAAAGATGATGAAAAGTAAAGTATTATATAAAAATCGACCCATTTGAAAAAAAGTTACAACGACTTAAAGCACTCATAGAGCCAGTTCTAAGGGCACTCAAGGGGCAAGGGGTAGCTGGCTGTATATATAAGGAGGAGTAGCGTTATCATTAATTATGGCACTTGAAATTATTTTACCTTTTCATTGGATCAATCTGCAACATCTGTAACAACAAGTTCACCACAGACTTGTTCAGATACTCTGGAATAGGGAAAATTCCTGACTTGATTTTTCTGAATAAGGTGGGAACGTGTTCGTCGTCAAAGGGCAAAGTGCCGCACAGAAGGGCGTAAAGAATAACCCCACATGACCAAATGTCAACTTCCGGACCAGCGTAGAGTTTACCGGAAATAACCTAAAATTTTTAGTTTATGAAATAAGAGAAATAAATGCTTGTATCCACCAACGTAATGATTAAGTACTAATTAATGTTTAGAATGGGCTGTTAAGTACCGCAAACTACGAAATTACCTAAAAATTACCTCCGGAGCAGCATAATTGGGTGATCCACAACTGGTTCTCAAAAACTCTCCGTCCATCATCATGTTGGATAAACCGAAGTCGGCAATTTTGACGTGCATGTTGTGATCCAGAAGCAAGTTTTCAGGTTTGAGGTCACGATGCACTATCATATGTCTATGACAGTAGTCCACACCTACATAAGTTAAGATTAAGTTTTTTACAACGTTTTAAATGCTTATGTATCTGCAATCGTCATCACGTGAATACTAACAAAAACTTAGACTTACTAATCTTATATACTAGTGTTTTTTACCACCAGAAAATTGAAGAGGCTCTACAAAAAGGAAATTACAGAGAAATAACTCAGCACCCAACCACCACCATATAAAGAAAAATTTACCGAACTCTCTACCAACACAGAAGATACTTTAATGACATTGAAAGGAGCAACCTCACATCGCATTACAGCAAAGCACCGCATATGTATGGACTGCTTAAAATTCATAAGGAAAACATGGCACTTCGACCAATAACTGGTTCTTGCAATGCTCCGACTTAGAATCTTGCTAAATATCTTGACTAATCATCCAGCCTCTTCAAGGGAAGTCACCATAATTCGGCAAACATTCAAAGTACTTCGTGGACCTCCTTAGAGAAATCAACCTACAACCTGACGACCAGTTCGTTAGTTTTGACATCGAAAGTTTGTACACGAATGAACCACTGGAAGAATCAATCCAAATCATTGAAGAAAGGCTACTTAAGGACAACCACCTATCTGATAGAACGAATCTACCAATCAATGCCATTATGGATTTGTTGAAATGCTGTCTGCAGAATTCTTACTTCCAGGAAAAAGACATATATTTTCGACGGGAAGATAGTATACCCATAAGAACTCCACTTTCACCGGTAGTGGCCAACATCTTTATGGAATCCTTTGAAGAAGAAGTTCTGTGAACATCTTGGCAGAGATCCAAACTATGGCTCAGATACATGGACGACATCATCTGAAAAAAGGGCAACAATACACTAGAACAATTCTTCCATCACAACTGAAAAAAGAAGAAAATTGTCAGCTCTCTTTTCTCGACGTGTTAGTCACCAAAAATAATTCAACCACAACCACTTCCGTATACCGCAAACCAACTCATACTGGACAATATCTAAACTTCAAATCAAACCACTCCACGTCAACCAAACTGGGAATTGCAAAATCTCTCATGGATCGAGCCACCTACATCTGCAATACGGAAGAAGCTTTAAATAAAGAAAAGGCAAAAATTCGGTCTGATCTCCGAAGGAACGGTTTCTCCAACTACACGATCAATAAAACTCTTCAGACCACACCACACAAAGGACGACAGACGTAAATACTGAAAGGAAGGCGACGCTATTCTATACATCAAAGGAATCTCAGAAAAGATAAGAAGAATACGCAAGCAAAAATAGCTCAACATTGCTAGGACAATCATATGGAATGGAAAGAGGCAAAGATCGTCGCCAAGGAGGAAAATCTATTCAAGCGGAAGTTCAAAGAAACAGCATTTATACAGAGGGATCATAATGTATTTTCTCAAGAAAGCGACACCATCAAGGATATTTGGAAACCTATACTTTTCGGAGGTAACAGATTTCAACTGCGAAAGGGCAGAGTCAACCAAATGTAAACTTCATGCTTCACGGAACACAGGTTTTTTGTGGTTCACTGAACACATACTAGTACATAAGATTAGGTAGTCTTAATTTTTGTTAGTATTCACCAGATGAAGATTGCAGATACATAAGCATTCGAAACGTTGTGAAAAATGTAAAAACAATGGAAGTTCGAAACTCTAACTTACTAAAACAAAGTTATTCAATTCAAAAAGTACTTTATTGTCAGTAATTTTGTCGACAAAGCAGGCTATAAACTAAAGATATAGTAATCACAATAATGTTTAAAATACCAAAGTAAAAAAAAATACTAATACAATAAAAATTGTTCACAGTTATTAGATAAAATAAAATGCTAAGTACTAAAAACATAAATATAAATACATAAATTTTGTCTAAAAAAAAACAGTACCCGTAATATGTTATACATAAAACTGTACAATAATGGACTTAGTTAAGAAACAAATAAATTTAAACAGATAATTTTTTTTTAATGTAAAAATATAAAAAATTTTGACCATAAAAACATAGATATACAGATATTACAACTGGTCATCAAAATATTCAGTAAGTGTATACTATGGTTTGTCTAACAATGCAATCCTTAGTTTTTTTTTAAACACCTTAATGGTAGCAGCTTGTCTAATGACTAGTGGCAAATGATTAAAAATTTAACGTCCTTCATAAATAAAAGACTTTTGGACAAAAACACTTTTTGGTATAGGCAAGGGCAAGTAACCATGCTGCCGTGTGAACCTTTGGGGTCTATTATTCTCTATGGTATTTTTGAGATTTTTAAAAACCAATCTGGAAGTTTCCAATATGAATAGAGATGTTATTGTTAAAATATTGTGTTTTTAAAATAAGGTTTGCAAGATTCCCTTTGATTTATATTACTTATAAATCTCACAGCTTTTTTTGTAAAATGAGGAGAATTTTCAATAATGGTTGGCTGTTCCCCAGAATATCTCAAATGACTCTCAAATAAGGAAAAGTATACAGTCCTTGACACATTCTCTCCCAAATCGGACCTTGCATCGGATTGCAAAGCACCCAGAGGAAAGTATTTTGCTTAATTTTATAATATGCTCTTCAAACTTCAGCTCATTATCAATGTGAATTCCAAGAAATTTATTAACTTTAAGATTTTGAATTGGATCGTCTCCCAAATTTATATTTTGTAAGTCACATTTGAAACATACGATGTTTGTTTCATTTACATTGAAGCTTGAAGCACAAGCGATTAGTATTACACCTATTTTTTATACTAGTAAAATCATCAGATATAATTATTTTTAGGACATTAACGTTTTTATGGTGCCATAGTACAGAAGTATCATCTGCAAATAGAGTAAATCGTCATGAAATTTTGAGTCGAGTAATATCATTGATGTAAATTAAAAACAATAATGTGCCTAAAACAGACCCCTGTGGTACCCCGCAATTAATCTCCAAAGAAGAACGAATATCAGAATTGATGACTGACTGACTACGATAACTTAGGTATGATTTAAACCATTCCAGCACTTGTCCCCGAAACCCATAACGCTCTAACTTTCGCAGCAGTATACTGTGATCCACGCAATCAAATGCTTTTGATAGGTCACAGAATACTGCCGCGGTAGCTTCGCCATTATTTAGATTGGAATAGACTTCAAAAATAGCATCATGAGTGTTCTTAGAGGCCTGGAATCCGTATTGTTTTGGAATGATTAATTTGTATTTAGAAAGATAGCTCCACATTAGTTTTTTTACAATTTTTTCGATAACTTTTGACAATGTTGAAAGAAGTATGATTGTTTTCTACAAACCAAAACTACACTTTTTTGCACTCGACGCGCGTTTCGCTAACAACATTAGCATCATCAGGAGACGATAAACAATAAACTAAATTAACCTACACTCTATCTTATATAGAATCTTTTAGTGGGCGGAGATAAGACTAATAATTTGTCATTGGTCACGCTTTATAATTCTATCTCCCCTCAACTAAAGAATAAAGTGTACTAAACGGAATGGGACCTCTATCTTTATTTAAACTATTTCTGGATTTAATGATTTCCATACTTTCTTTATAGGTATTTGAAAAGACATTGAGATATAGCTGTGGTCTGACAGGCCTTTTACTTCGGTAACGTTTGTGTGAGTAATAGCCTCAATGTTGGAGACAATATTGGCGATATTAGTCAAATCGTATGTTTGGCCTCAGATTAAAAGACAATAACAAATTTGTCAGTTTTATTGTCTGCGGGTTATTTGGTTTATTAAAATGAACATTGAAAGTAATTTTGATTCATGCAGTTTTGTTAAAGATAGATATTCTAAAGTCTGTTTGTCTTCTAGATTGTTTTTTCTTAGTAGTTCCTCCAGGTATTATAAGCTATTGAGGATCGGCACACCAGGGAACAACGAACTAAAATTTCACCTTCTTGGAGTGAAATATCTTTAACTTTGTTGATAAAAAAAAGGGCATTTTGAACAGAAAAACCTTTTTCCTTTATAGGTAAATTTTCAAACTCGTTTGCTAGCTATTTCGAAATATTGTAAGTAGGTCATCCTACAGCCGAAACTATAGGTCTAACCGATTTTCCAGGCTTGTGGATTTTTGGAAGATAATACAGTTTCGGCATAGTAAGATTGCTTACTTGTAGTTTATATTTCATATTGTCAGTAATAATATTTAATAACACCGGTCTTAAATTAGTATATCAATCCGGAAACACAATAAGAAGTTTACTAGGAAATCCCAAGGATAAAACTACAGTTCTAGAAAAAAGTGGAATTTACGAAATTAGTTGCATGGATTGTGACAAAAAATATGTTGGCCAAACGAGATGCTCTATTCAAACACGATTCAAAGAACACTTAGCACACTTAAAATACGGAAGAACAGAAAAGTCAAGTGTGGCCGAGCATGCTTTTGAAAACAATCATAGAATCATATTAGATAACCTAAAACTTCTAAAAAGTGTACCAAAGAAAAGACTTTTGAATGCATATGAAAGTATGGAAATCATTAAATCCAGAAATAGTTTAAATAAAGATAGAGGTCCTGTTCCGTTTAGTACACTTTATTCTTTAGTTGAGGGGAGATAGGATTATAAAGCGTGACCAATCACAAATTATTAGTCTTATCTCCGCCCACTAAAAGATTATATAGAGGGTTCCTAAGATTTTCCTTAGGGATAGGATTTCAGTAAATCAAACAGAAATGGCATAGAAAGTTCTGCGCGTACAAAAGAAACAGGTATATTGAGCAATGGTGCCAGTTTGTTATTATCTCCGGACTGCTTTCATGAGAAAAAATTGTCGCCACTCTTTCATTGTGAGCATAAATCATAGTTGCAATAATAACCGTTGACAAGATGTCTGCAAATTCCGCTAGATGGCGGCCACACCATGAGATGATCTTGCGCCAAATGACTTTTTCCTATGGGGTTGTTGGCACGACGAAATTTTCCAACACCCTCACTTACGGCCTACGACTATACAGGAGTTGAGGGCGAAAATTTTGGAGGCGGGCAACTCTATCACCCCTGAAATATTGGCTGCTAGGCGCCAAGAGTTTTACAATAGATTGGGATATTGTAAGGCTCAAGAATGGAACAGATTTGAACATCTAATCTAATTAAAAATTAGATGTTTTCAGGTCCAAACCACAGCTTTTTCTTGCTTAAATGAGGCGGCAGGGTCCATTATTTACGATACTGAGCGATAAACTCGTGAGGTTATTAACATTAGAAATAAATATCTTCGCTTTTAATTAAATTTCTTTCCATTCTGTTCTACTAGTGACATCTATCCGGAAACAGCCAAACCATGCAGCTAGCACTAGCAGCCAAAGAAAACAATAAACGGCGTTGTTTTTCCTGCAGAGCTTTTTGCTTGCGATATTATTGATTTTAAATAAAGCTGGCCCTATACTACATTTGATATTTTCGAGGTGTTTTATGACATGATCTCGAAACATGTAGCGAACCAATTCTTCAAAACTAGCGGGATGGTAAAAGCGAAAAATAAGGGGCTGCCAATATTTGTAACACCCAAAAAGGGGTGAAAAGATTTATTTTGCTCTGTTTCTTTACAAAAAACGTTTTTTTTTTACGAAAAACTTGAGCTCTGCCACTTTGTTTATTTTTTTCTTCAACTTTCTTGAAATTTTCGTCATACCGTAGAAAAAAATTATTTCCCCCATGGTCATACTCTACTTTTATTCGAAAAAATTTAGAAACAGAGACGGGATCAGTTTTCCTAAAACGGGGGATCTTGGTTTCGAGTGAGAAGATAAAGGACGCCGCAGGCAAAAATTTTTCAATTAAATTAGCCGAACGCAAAAATGTTAATTAGAAAAACAAAGCACGAAATGAAAATGGCGCCGCTTACAATTTTTTTTTCAAAAATTACGTAATTTCGGGAACGCAAAGAAATAGGTCTAAAGAGTATAATTTTTAAGAAAAAAATATCAATTTTCTCGCCCTCCTCCACTGGGACTACAGGGGCCGTGCACAAATTACGTAATGGTCATAGGGGGGAGGGGGGGTTACAAAACGTTACGTAGGAGGGAGGGGGGTTTTCGACAGCGTTTGCATTTGTGTGAAACTAAGAAAATTTGGAATGAAAATAAGTTTTTTTTTGGGGGGGTAGTGGTCTTGAAATCGTTACGTAATATTAGGGGAGTGGCGTGCCAAACCGTTACAAAACATTACATAGGGAGCGGGTCAAAAATTGGTAAAATCACCGTTACTTAATTTGTGCACGGCCCCACATCTGACTGTTCCTCCTTTTTTATTTCGAATCAAAGTGCAAAACCCGGATTGGACGTTCGAAGGCGTCAACCCGTCCTATCTGCTTGATAAAGTTTCTACGGAAATATCTCAGTCGATTTCTGCGGCCGTGTATGAACGCTTTAGGTTAGGCATTTGCATGTATCTCAGTCCCCAGCCTGTAAACAGTGCGTAAGGACAATGGTTACAAAATGAAAAGCCGAAAAATATTTTTTTTTTACGATATCTTTCATCAGTTTGGTATTAAAGTCGAGCAAAAACAATTTTTATTCCAGTCCTAAAGGTATGAAAATGGAAAACATTAGAAAACAACAACCTGGAATGGATTTACTACGTGTAAGATGTAGTGACAACATCGCCCCATGCCCATCCTAAGGATTTGCTTAGGAACCCTGTATAAGATAGAGTGTAGGTTAATTTAGTTTATTGTTTATTGTCTCCTAATGATGCTAACGTTGTTAGCGAAACGCGCGTCGCGTGCAAAAAAGTGTAGTTTTGGTTTGTGGAAAACAATCATAACTTTGTTTTAACCTAATTTTGTATAAATAAACTGTTTTTTTTTTTTAAATATACGTCATCTTGGATTTTCAACGAGCAGTCGTTTTATATGGTTGCTATATTACTGCTTAGATTTAAAATTATTTCATTTTGTCAAAATTGTCATTTTGATGCCATTATTCTTGTTATTTATTTTTTTATAATTTTCTTTTATTTTTTACGCAAGGATAGTAGCTTGAAGATATTTTCTTTTACTTGATATCAGTAGTATAATTTTTAGAATAGGAACAATTATATAGAGTCAGGCTAACTTTTAAAATTAACGAGCTTTTTATAGAAAATATAAATTTTTCTTAGAAACAATAAAGGAACTTGAACTTGACTTTCCACTTTTTTCCAGAATGTGGACTCCCTGTAAACAACTTCTAAAGGAATGATAACACTGCAATTGACAGCGGCAAGAAATATATGCGCTCCGTTTTACAAAAAGCTAAATATTGCCCCATTTTCAATGATCTAAAATTTAGAGGGACATTAGCGCTAAAAAGTGATAAAAATGTGATAAAGTTGAAAATAGTAGTTGCTACAACTAGGGGCATGGAGCTTTTTTATAAGCATTGGTTTAAAGAACGAGCGAACGTAGCGAGTGATTTAAAACCGCGAGTTTTTAATAGTTATTTACATATCAACGAATGTGTAATTTTTCCTCCTGGGACTTGTTTGGAGGAGGGCATTAAAAACCAAGAGGGTAAATGCACTTTACTAACTCTCGGAGGCAGGTGAATTATGTAACCTTTATCAAAAAATCTTAAAAACGTCCAAACCGCACAAAAACGACAGTTTTTCACCCGCGTGTAAAAAAACCATTGTTTTGTAATTTGCGTACAGTGAATAAAATCGTGCTTTTAATGAAGGTATTAAAAAATATTTTTATAGATAATATCTACTTACCTGAAATAATCTGCTGGAAAAACCTCCTAGCTTCGTGTTCTTGCAATTTTCCATGTTTAACAATATAATCGAACAGCTCTCCTCCGGACACATATTCCATGATCATAAAAATATCTGTGGGGGTGCTGATAACTTGATACAACTTGATTATATGTGGATGGCGAAAAAGCTTTAAGTTTTGAATTTCCCTTCTAATTTTGCCGACCACATCGAGGCTTTTGATTTTTTGTCGATTGAGGATTTTAACTGCCACTTTGTGTTTGGTGAGTTGATGTTCGCCAATTTTCACCTTGCCAAATGTACCAACACCTAAATGAACATAGTAAAGCATCGATAATAGTTATTTATGGTACTAGTGTTTTATGTTGAAAATAAGTCACGCGAGAAAAATTTATACTACGAGGCCGTCAGTCCGAGTGGTATAAATTCTCAAGTGACACGCACCTATTGCATTCAGAAACACCTTAAATTAGCATATATCTGCTCTTATCGAACGTGCTACAAGTTTCTGACCAATCAATGTGCTTGGTTCTCGCTAGATGCGGATACGTATACCGCGATGAGTTACAAATATCTCTCTAATATCTTCATTCACCAACGTAAAAACAGGTGTCCCACAAGGAAGCATTTTGGTATCCCTTATTTTATAGTTTACTGTCAGTACCAGAGAAAATATTAATCAAAAGTGCTTTGATCTGTTAACGGATATTAAGGATTGGATGAGGGGTTTTAAACCCCCAAAAGACCAAAATTATGATTATTTCAAATTTTGAGATGTACGTTCCAAAACAGATCATTTTCGATAACAATCGAATAGAGTTTTACGATAATGTTAAAGTTCTGGGTGTCACCATCGATAGTCAACTAAACCTTAATGAACACATCGACCAACTATCAAAAAAACTAAGCAGATCATGTTTTGCAATTCGTACCCTAGCCAAACATTTTAATCGTCATCCAGCCCTGAAATCTGTCTACTATGGCACATCTGCTTCCAAAAACCAAAAGAGTAAAACACAATATTTACTCTCTTCGACAGAAAATGGTTCATATTACGCTGCTGTAAAATTTTATAATGTTTTACCCCAAGCTATCCAAGAAATAGAAAATTTTGGAAAATTTAAGAAGGAATGTTTCAGTCACCTATGTAGAGTGGAACCATACACTTTTCAGGAATATTTTAATTTTGTAAGTACTAGTAAAAGTAGTTTTAATATATGTGTCAATAGATTGTTTGTCATATACAGAAAAAATGTATCGTCCCACTTTACACTTATTCGTTTTTGACCAAATATAATTAGAACCGTACAAGTATGTTTCTTTTATAGGACTATATTTAATTATTTATTCTATTTCTTTTAAACTTATGTACTTTTAGGTATTTAAGTAATAATTTAACAATCCATGATATACCATGTATAAATACTAAGGTGATACCAATAAAGTAAAGTAAAGTAAAGATTAAGTAATTGGAAGAGGCGCATTTTTTATTCAAATTCACCCTTAAATGTTAGCCGCCATATTAAAAATGGCCCGGAGAATTTGAAGTGAACAGTATTTCGGTCTTACTTTTCTACCCATTGCATAATTGTCTACAAAAACTGCTACTAAGAGAGTAGATTTTACCCTTAGATTAAATAAAGAAAAGATACCTGGTCCAACGGAAACTACTTGGCAAACAATAACCACTGTTTATTTTACAAAATTTGCCAACACCCGATAAAACCAAAGCAATGAGTTGGAAGAAATTCCATATCGTTCTAAATGTTAGAGAGGAAAAGCAATGGAGATATGTAGGGTGTGACGGAGTCGCGAAAATAAGCCTAAATGAACAGATGAATGGCAGAGCGAGTATCGGTTGTGCGAGTGATCGATTCCTCTCGCGGCTTCGAAAATTAGGTCCCAAGAAAAGTAAATATTTTCTCAGATAATAATATAACCTAAGTCTCCGTAAGCATCTTTTCTTTATTTAGTCTAAGTTTTTACCTAAGAAAAATATTTTGTCAACTTATGAACTCTTTACAGGTAATTTTTAAAAAAATTCCAGAAAAAAAAGATTATTTTCGGTTGAAGTAACTGATTTGGAGATTTTTTTTAACTTCTTTTTTGTTTTAATTGTTTTAGGGGCATAAACCTATTGGAAATATCAACACGCCAGGACGAACCCTCATCAGGTGACTTAGATAGATTCAAAGTTGGAAATCAAAGTGTATGACGGTGTTTAATGATGTTTGGGGACGGTGAACAATCAAACCACTGATGAGCCCATGCTGGTTGTCCAGGGCGAAACATCGTTTGATCATTACTGTTTTCGCTTTGGTCCTTTGTGTGTTCCTTGTGGGATGCTCATCCGAGTTTGAATTTTCGTTCTCTCCACTCAAGGTCTTTTGATCTCTTGGTTAAAATAACTGCTTTGGAGGTTTTTTTAACTTCCTTTTTGTTTGAATTGCCTTAAGAGCATAAACCTATTGGAAATATTAATACGCCAGGACGAACCTGTATCAGGTAACTTAGATAAGTCCCAGTGAGAAACGATGCCTATTTGTAAGTGATTCAAAGTTGGAAATCAAAGTGTATGATGGTGTTGAATGATGTTTGGGGAGGGTGACCAGTGAAACCACTGATGAGCCCACGCTGGTTGCCCAAGGCGAAACATCGTTTTATCGTTTCTCTTTTCGCTTTGGTTCTTTGTGTGTTCCTTGCCGTCCGGTATCAAGTGACTTATATAAGTACCAGTGCGGAACGATGCCTATTTGTGAGTGATTCAAAGTTGGAAATCAAAGTGTCGGATGGTGTTTAATGATGTTTGGGGAAGGTGACCAGTGAAACCACTGATGCGCCCACGCTGTTTACCCAGGGCGAAACATCGTTTGATCATTTCTCTTTTCGCTTTGGTCATTTGTGTGCTCATTGTGAGATGCTCATCCAAGTTTGAATTTTCGTTCGTTTCGCCCAAGATCTTTTGGATTAGGGGTATGTTAGTCAAGATTTCATTTTATTTTCCATTGGTTTTTCTTCTAAAACGTTAAAACTCATAAAACAGGAGAAACCCGGAATGGTTATCGTTTTTGAAAACACAAGTATCAAAAGCGACTTTAATTCTGCAATGCAAGGATGATCTTTTTTGTTAACTACATATTCTCACTAAATTGAGATAGTTTAAGGAAGAAGGTTTGTTCCTTGTGCTTTATTTTAAAATGTTGGTTACACCTCTTTTGTTTTTGCTTTTCTGCAATTGTTCAGGCTTAGTAGATTCAGTAATCAACAAAGAAGAAGCAATTTCATGTATGTTTGACTAAATTTTAGATGGATGAATCACTAATCCATTTCCAGTTTTAAAAGTTTTAACAGATTGTAAAGCAAAAAGGTAGCAGTTTAGTTCTCTTCTAATAACTCCACTAAGGGACCCAAAAATAAAACTCGAAAAACTTATGGCATAAGTAGAACTCAAAAAACACATTGTATAAATAGAACTCGAACTCGAAATATATGTATATGTATAAATTTAGTATTTAAGCTTGCGATATAGCCATGCATTTTATTAAAGTTGAAAAATAACAAAGGTATTCCACGGTATACATTTGTTTAACCAAAGTTGGCAATAAGAACAGATCACCTGTTTGTTTCCAGGCAGGTGAACTGAACCTCGCCCAAATTGGTCATGTATAATTTTACTATTTACGATCAATAAAAGACCTTAATTGTTCAATATTGGGTATCTTTTTTCCATTAGCCTTAATTTACAGTTTTATGTCCAAAGCCCAATATTGCGTTAGCTACCATATGGCCAGTGAGCCAAAGCATAGGTGGCCAACTTAAAAACACGAATCACAGCATTCGGTTAAAATCTGTGTGAAGAACCGCACGCAAGTGTCTTGGTGTAGTTTGCCATAAGAATTTCACCCCCAAAGAACCCCAATATCACGCATCATCAGCCCTGGCCAGGGAAACTAGGACTGAAGAGACATCAGGTGAGTCTAGCGTAAATATTGGGCCCTATTTAATTTTCTTGTGTAATTTAAAATTGTCGTTTGGTACACCGTGGTTTTCGTTAAACCACCCCTATATTGTACATTTGGTCTCTCCTCGCCAAATTAATTTGAACCAGTCCTTTGGCATTTTTATTTTCTTAATTAATGCATTGTAATAAAATTGAATTTAAATTTTAGGTGTGTTTTGTTCCATTTTGTTAATATTGAAAAAACTTCGATAAATGTGATAAGAAATATCGCTCGTTTTTTTTGCGCATTTCTCGAAGTCGAAAGTTTTTTGCGCGCATATTGCGATCTCTCTTTTGAAAAGTGCATCTCTCTTAAAAGCGCGTTTCTTATGTTGGCAACATTGTTTTGGCCATAATACCCAAAAGCACGAGGTAGAAGTGAACATAACCTTGCTTATTTGACAGTGGGCGGTTTGTTTTGTTTTGAATTTTTGATTTTTAAAGTGTTGTTTTTAAAAAAGCTACCTTCCATAACATGTCGGAAACAAAAGATATTATTGATGGTTTAGTTAGGAAACGCGATTTGACTAAACAACGAATTCAAAATATTTACGATATAGCAACAAAAGCAACCGATCAGAACGCCTCAAAGACAAAAAAGTTGGAGTTTCAATGCGCGTATGAGGAACTGCCGCGTTTGAGTGAGCACTATTCTTCCATCCAACTTGAAATCGTGTCTCTTGTGGCTGATGGTGATAAAGATAAGGAACATAGCCGTCAACTTAGGATGGACTCAATGGTTTATTCTATAAAAACAGCCGCAGTACAGCTCTTTTCACCCCCTAGAACTGCTGGTGCAGCTGCTGCACCTAGCCCCCCATGCTCCAGCGCTGAAGATAACAGTGCTCTTGCTTGCATACCCAAATTTACAGGTGAAATAAAACAATGGCCTACCTTTTTTGACTTATACAAAGTAATTGTACACAATAATCCTCGGTTTTCTAATATAAGAAAATTCCAAATATTGGTTTCTCTTTTACAAGGGGATGCTGCATTGGTAGTTAAGCATATACCCCTTCTTGAGGTAAATTATAATACAGCTTTTGACGCATTGGTTAAGCGTTATCAAAATGAAAGAGTCTTATTGACTGATTATTGGTCATCAATTTTTAGTGCTCCATGTATGAAAAATGATTCAGCGCAAGAGCTAAGAAAAATTTTAAGTATTTTTTCTGAAAACTTGCAAGCTTTAAGTTTAACTCAAGTTGACTTGTGGGACTTCACAAAATTAAACTTATTGCTTCAAAAAATAAGTCCTGAGTTAAAGACAAGCTTTGAATTTAAGCAAAATTCTTCTCAATTGCCTACATATGAGGATTTATCTAAACACTTGGAGCAACATTGTAGAGCTTTAGAAAATTCATCTTTAACCAACCAATCTTGTAGTGTTTTTAAGAAAAGTGAGAATGTGTCAAAAAAGGCAATGCCATCAAAAAAATCATTTATGACTACAGCTAATTTGTGTGTTTGTTGTCAAAAAAACATGTTTATCATTATTAAAGTGTGATAATTTCTTGAAACTTGACCCTCATCAACGACATGCTATAGTGAAAAGGCATCGTTTATGTTTTAATTGTTTTGCCAAGTCGCACTCTCTAGAAAAATGTACTAGTTCCTTTATGTGTAAAAATTGTGGACGCAAGCATAACACTCTCTTATGTTTTTCTAGCAGTCACAATTCAAGTGAAGTATCAGAATCAACTAGTAATCAAAATTCTCCAAGCAGTCGCTCGGCCCAGGTTGATTCAAATAATAGTGAAACAAAATTCTGTGCATCCACACGTGCTGTGACTCAGTCTGTGTTATTTGCTACTGCTCTAGTCTTCATTCAGAATGGTGCTGGTAGTTTTGTAAAGTGTAGAGCGTTATTAGACTCAGCAAGCCAGGCAAATTTTGTGTCTGAGCATATGGCAAGTAAACTTTCTTTGAATCGACTGCCCAACAATACCCCAATACAGGGCATTAGTGGCATGTCAACGTTCACTGCTCTAGGTATAGTTTCTTGTATTGTTACACCCTATCATCAAGTGCAACCTCGCTTGTCTTTTGAGGCCCTAGTGATTCCTTCAATTTGTGAAAGGTTGCCATCAGTCATGATTAATTCAAAACAGTGGAATCATCTTCAGGGTTTACGTCTTGCAGATCCATATTTTTGTGAAGCTGGTGATATTGATCTCCTTTTGGGTATTGACATATACAGTGATATTTTATTGCCAGGTCTTCGTAAGGGTCAAAGTGGCAGACCTAGTGCGTTTCAAACTATTTTTGGCTGGGTTATTATTGGCAGTGTTGGGTCTAGTGAGAACCAGCCCCTAAGTTTGTGTACTTCTCTAGGTAGCGCCTCTGATTGCAATAGTCTTAATGTGACACTACAGAAGTTTTGGGAGTTGGAGTCAGTTCCAGAAAAGGTACACTTGTCTCCAGAGGATATTTGCTGTGAGGAAATTTTTGTCAAAACTTTGTTTAGAACTCCAGAGGGTAGATATGGGGTTAGTTACCCTTTTCGTTTTGATTCTGTGGATTTAGGTGATTCATATAAAGGCGCACTAAAAAGGTATAACTACCTAGAGTCGAGATTAAATAGGGATGTTGTTTTAAAAGAAGCTTATCATGAGTTTATAAGAGATTATCTAGAACAAGGGCATATGTCTTTGGCCAAATCTGTTAAAAATAATGGTTTAACTTATTTTATACCTCATCATTGTGTGGTCAAAGGCAGCACAACTCCCTGCGAAGGTAGGCCCCCCTCTTTTAAATTGCGTGTAGTGTTTGATGCTTCAAGTAAAACTGATAAAAATGTTTCCCTAAATAGCTGTGTATTAATTGGACCTAAATTACAACCAAATATTGCAACCCTTCTCCTTAAGTTTAGAGTTCACTCAGTGGTTTTCTCATGCGATATAAGGCAAGCATATAGGCAAATCTTAATTGCAGAACATCAACGTGACTTCCAACGCATATTGTGGCGTTTTGATTCTTCACAGCCTATCCAAGAATACACTTTAAATACTATTACCTATGGGGTGAGTAGTAGTCCTTATTTGTGTATTAGAACTTTACTTCAGTTAGCTGATGACTATAAGGATCAGTTTCCTAGAGCAGCAAAAATATTGAGGTCAATGACCTATATTGATGATGCCATTGGTTCTGCTTCTTGTCTTGAAGAAGCGAGTAGTCTGAAAAATGAGCTTGAATGTTTATTGTCCAAGGGATGTTTTGAACTTAGAAAATGGGCAAGTAACGAACCTAGATTACTTGATTCAGTGCCTGAGACTCATCAACAACCCATTTCTTTTAGTGAAAAGGATTCTGCTGGGTTAAAAATATTAGGTTTACAGTGGTGTCCTACTCAAGATTTATTTTCCTATAAAATACAGTCCATCAACGTACCTTGTACCAAGCGATATATTTTGTCAGAACTTACAAAGGTGTATGATCCTCTTGGTTTTGTATCACCCACAATTCTAGTGGCAAAGATTTTAATGCAAAGATTGTGGGCCCAAGGTGTTGGTTGGGATGAAACCCCTCCTAGTGATATAGTGTCAGATTGGCAACGTTTTGCCTCCGGTCTTACTGACCTTTCGTCATTCTCTATTCCAAGACAAGTGGTCTTGGACCCTCTAGCTGAGCTACAACTTCATGCATTTTGTGATGCTTCGCAGGTAGGCTATGGAGCCGTTATTTTTATGAGGTCAACTACGCTTTCTGGTGAAGTTTGTGTCAATTTATTGTGCAGTAAAAATAGAGTTGCTCCTCTGAAAACAGTGTCAATCCCACGTTTAGAGTTGTGTTCTGCAGTTGTGTTGGCAGACTTGGTTGAATTTGTGTTAAATTCTTATATTGACCTTAATATTAAGGATGTCTTTGCTTATACCGATTCGGCAGTTTCTTTACGTTGGATAAAGTCACCATCTCACAAGTGGAGGACATTTGTGGCAAATCGTGTGGCGCACATTCAGTCCAAATTGCCCCCAAGTTCTTGGTTTCATGTGGAAGGGATTTCTAATCCGGCTGATGTGTTGTCTCGTGGTTTGTTTGCTGACCAATTATTGACTGATCCTATGTGGTTTTGTGGACCTTCCTGGTTGAAATTGAGTCGAGAAAATTGGCCTAAATCTCCCGATCCAAATCCCAAGCTTTCTGATGTGGAAAGTGAAGCAAAAAAGGTGATCTTATTGACTGTTCAACACCCTAAAAATGTTATATCTTTGTTGTTTGATAGATATTCCAGTTTGCCAAAGATTCAGCGCTTTATCGTGTATTATTTGCGCTTTATAGACTTCCTGAAAACTAAGGTGATAATCAAGGAAAGTATTTCCTATAAGGACCTTTACCACTCGCTCATTTTAATTGTCAAATTTGTACAAGGCGAAGTTTTCTCTGACATCTTGCAAAAATTAAGACAAGGGTCTCCTTGTCCTAAGCCAATCCAAAAATTGGCTCCTTTTCTTGACAAGATGGGAGTCATTCGTGTTGGTGGTCGTATAAGGAATTCTGCCTTGGATTATGATGCCAAACATCCTATGCTTTTGCCTAGAGAACATAGATTTACAAAATTATTGATTGAAGATGTTCATTCTAGGAACTGTCACCCAGGTCTTCAAACTTTATTGTTCCTAATATGTCAACAATTCTGGATTTTGTCAGCCAGAAGGGCCATCCGGCATACACTCTCGAAATGCTATCGGTGTTTTAGAATGTCCCCAAAAAATATTCAGCCTTTTCAAGGGGATTTGCCTAAGGTGCGAGTGTCGCAAATCAAACCCTTCTTGCATACTGGCACAGATTTGGCTGGACCAATAAATATTACCCTGGGGAAAAGGCGGGGTGTAGTTAGCCAAAAGGCATATATCTGTATTTTTGTTTGTATGGCCACAAAGGCCTTACATTTGGAGGTGGTATCTGATATGACATCAGAAGCTTTTCTGGCGACTTTGAGAAGGTTTGTTGCTCGTCGAGGTCGTTGCACCGACTTGTATTGTGACCAAGGCTCAAACTTCAAGGGTACGGACACCATTCTTCTTAAATATGTCCAGCAGGCTGCTGATCAATGTACCATCAGTTTTCACCTCAATCCACCTTCCACGCCTAATTTTGGTGGCCTCTGGGAGGCTGGCGTGAAGGCGGTCAAGTCACACCTGTTTCGGGTAATAGGGTTACAGATTTTGACTTATGAAGAGCTCGCAACTGTATTGTGTCAGATTGAAGCTTTATTAAATTCTAGACCGTTGTGCAGTGTTAGTAGTGATCCTAATGACCTAGAGAGTTTGACCCCAGGTCACTTCTTGACACAAGCCCCCCTTACTGCGCCTCCCGATGAAGACTTGATTACTGAGAAGGTTGGCAGGCTTACCCGTTGGCAATTGGTGCAGCAGTTGCAGCAGCATTTCTGGTCGAGGTGGCACACTGAATATTTGAGCACCCTACAGCAACGGCATAAGGCTAATACCTCCGGTGCTCCTTTGGAGGTCGGTAGCTTGGTTTTAATTCGCGATGAAAACTTACCCCCATTAAAGTGGTTACTGGGGCGCGTTTTAAAGGTGTATTCAAGTCCTGACGGTCATGCTCGTGTAGCTCAGGTAAAAACTTCAAAAGGCATATTTGATCGCCCAGTGGTCAAATTATGCCCACTGCCAAACAAGTAAAAGGTGGCTTACTCTTTATTTGTGTAATGTGACTGTGTTAGAATTTTTTCTCTCTTTTTAATTCTGTGGCCTTTGATATGAGGCATTTTTTTGGGTTTTTTCAAAATTGGAATTTTGTTTATTTTTTTTTCTTTTTTCTATTTTCAAAATTTAACGCTAGAGTTAGTGTCAAAATTAACTATTTAATTTTGAGGAGGTCGGAATGTTCAATATTGGGTATCTTTTTTCCATTAGCCTTAATTTACAGTTTTATGTCCAAAGCCCAAAATTGCGTTAGCTACCATATGGCCAGTGAGCCAAAGCATAGGTGGCCAACTTAAAAACACGAATCACAGCATTCGGTTAAAATCTGTGTGAAGAACCGCACGCAAGTGTCTTGGTGTAGTTTGCCATAAGAATTTCACCCCCAAAGAACCCCAATATCACGCATCATCAGCCCTGGCCAGGGAAACTAGGACTGAAGAGACATCAGGTGAGTCTAGCGTAAATATTGGGCCCTATTTAATTTTCTTGTGTAATTTAAAATTGTCGTTTGGTACACCGTGGTTTTCGTTAAACCACCCCTATATTGTACATTAATTATTATTGTTATTATTAAATGTAACAACGGATTTGAGCCTAATATGGAATATTGTTCTGTTTATTCAAAAAGAAAAAGAAAAACACAATGTTCATCAGTTACAATTTTTTTCATTCAAAATAATAAAACTTCAACAGTTTTATTTTAAATAAAGTTAAGGCTGGCATGTGGATTTTTTTGATGATCAATATGCTGTTTTTAATAATATAGTTGCTTTAAATCATTGTGAAAATTTGCAGACTACAGGGATTTTCGATTCAGAATAGGTCCCGCTTCTGGTTGGTTGACATTATTTTGACAGCGGTTCTAAAATAAAGATGTCATTTATAATAATGTGAATAATTTTGCAAAATTTTAGGGCTTATGTTTATAGCCAAAGTGCCAAACCAGCCTTCTAGGCTAGTTCTAAAATTTCATAACTGGTTCCAGTTCCAGTTGTAAATCAAATGGTAATTGTAAATCAAAAATCTTGTCATAAACCTAATTTAGGTTATGGTCGTAAGTTATTGGTCTCACCTTGGATATCACTTAAGGGTGAATTTGAATAAAAAATGCGGCTTCTTCCAATTAGTAAATCTAAAAAAGTGTTAATCAAATTTGTATCAAATTTTGTATGGTAAAAGTTTAAAGCATTATCCCAGAACCATTGAACGTGATTCTGCATAATTTTAGCATTTTTACATAATTTTACATATCCTAAAATTGTTTAATTCACAGTAAAAATTATCGATTATTTTAAAAAACTAAATAGAAAAAAGATATACATCTTTTTTAGAAAAACCATGCGACTGGTCTGTGGGGGATACCAGAAGCCTCCACTGTGCAAAATTTTGTTAATTTTTGATGTGCAGTTTATCTGTTTAACTAAACGAACTGTTTTTAGGATTCAAATTCACTCCTAACTTACTAGTTTATTGTTACCTAGAAAATTTAAGTAGCACCTAACATAACATAATTCTTATATTATTTAATTATAAAAGAAGAATCCCGAGGGAAATCCTGTTTAGTAAATAAATGGACTTGGCTGAAGTGTATGGCTCCCCTGTATAATGAAGTTGTGAAAGATTACCAGCGTAAAGATAGGTCATAATTGTAAAAAAGAAAACAGGGCTTTTTGTTTTTTACAATTAATTTGTATTATTCTGCTGTGGAGTAGTTGGTCCAATGCCAATTTTCGTGCAGACTGGCTGTTATTGAACCATGGAACATGTTATTTTGTTTCTTCTCCCATCTTCAGCAGTCGACAATGAGTAGAGTAGAGTAGAGTAGAGTTTTAAGTTATTTTAATGGTAAGTACTACAGACCAGGGGCAACTCATATCCAATGCTTTTTGAGTCTTTTTGTCAAATATAATGTGTGATTTATGAAAATATAAATAAACGTATTTACTTTAAATTTGGCACACGTAAGGAGCCCCAAAAGCCACTTCTACCAATGTGTAAAAAAAATAAAATTCCATGTCCGGACTAAAAAATATTTAGTAATATATATTTTTGTTAAAATTTGCAAATTTTCGTATTACCATATGAAAGCTAAAGGATGGTTCTATAATACCCTTAGATTGTATTTAACGCGTTACAAACAATATTATGTTTTAAATTATTTAAAACATATTTTTACGTTAAAACTAATTTAGGCATAAATAAATCAACATCCACCCTAACCAAGAAAAAAACTCAGGCTGGACAGGGCCGGATTAATATTTTTCAATTTATTTTTATAAAATATACAAACACATACCTTTAATTTAATTAATTATTAAAAATGTTGCTATAAATATTTTTTTAAAATTGATTATCATCTACAAAACCGTCCCAAGATTACAACCTGTGATCTACCATAAATGCCACCACCATTTTTCTCCGTTATTATGCAAGCTATATAAAAAATATTGAAATCATAAGAAAATGAGGAATTTAGAAATTTGATAAAACATACTATGTTTTATTTAAAATAAGAAACCTTATGTCAAAATTTGACATTTGCAATGACACTTGTCATCTTTGGCATACATATTCTGAAAGGCTGGAAAAACTTATACAGCTTTTGTACCAAACACTTTTTAAAGCATGTCTAATAACAAAGAAAATTGGCGGTGGCATTTATGATAGATCACCCTGTACTCTATTTTACTTGTTTTGTTGCTTTAGCTAGTAAAACCACGGAAAACACCATTTGATGGAAAAATATGGTTAATTATAAATTTTAAGTTATAATTTGAACATGTCAATTATTGGAATCTAAAAAATCTAATTTCCAGTAAATGACACCCAAGTCAAATACTGAGTATGCTATTGGCTGATATTAATGGTGCAGACGAGGGTGCAGAAATGTGCAATTCAAGGCGATGTTGCCAATACAAGTTTTTCTTGAAAAAATTCATTTTATCCAGTAATTGACAGGGTTGTCAATAATTGGAATATATCAATTTTTTTTTTTTTTGCAGACTGAATACTAATGGCTTTTAAAAAAAATACAACAAAGCAAAGCTACAAAAAGAAGAAGAAAAGAAAAAAAAAGGCAAACAGATCAGAAAAAAATGGAAAAAAAAAACTAAAAAATATAAAGTTAAAAAGAGGGTATCTAATGACAAAAAGCAAGAGGACTTAGCAAGACAAAAAAAATCAAAAAAATGAATTTGAAACTCTACTTTTGGAGAAGAGTGGGTGCCAAGTGACAGTTTAGATGAAATATATAATGAATTTATGGAGGAAGAACAAAGCAGTCACAACTTCTTTTACTGTTTGAAAACCTAAACAAATTGAAGGGGACTATGTCTTAGTGTGGTGTATTGTATGTAATTTCTCAAAAATTGAAATCGCTGGAGAAAGACTAGAGTTTTCTGAATCAATAGATGTGTATGAATATCCATCAGTTTATTAAGGTTTTTCTATTCATTTTAATATTATTCTTCAGTTTAAATTTATGATTTGTTTTTTTCAAGCAAGTGATAGTAGTTTTTTTTTCAATAAAATGGCTTCTAAATTACTGTAAATTATTTTATTTGTTTTTTTACAATTATATTGCCTTAAATATTACTTTAACTTACTTTACTTAATTGTTAAACAGCAAAAAACTTCAGGTCAAAAAATGTATGACTTTTTTCTCAAAATTTTTCACTTAAGGGGTCAATTACTGGCAATTTATCTTATTGCCATTTATGCAGAAAAGTGTAAGTGGAAGGTGGACATTGTGACGTAAACAGGACATTTTACAGGACATTTAATGATGCTGGACAACTATAGCAAATACAGGACTGTCCTACCTAATTACAGGATGAATGGTCACCCTATGTCAGATCAAACTTCGACTACATTTATTTTAACAATAAAGTTTTATGGGTTCCACAGTCATTTTGGTAATTATGCAGTATATGGTTTTCTGCCATTTTTGATTTTTTATGAAAAATTCTTTATAAAGGCACCTACTAGGGTCCCTCGGACCCCAAATCCGCCTGTGCCTTTTTTTTTAAAGAGAAAAAAGGGTGCGGGGGGTTGTAATGTGTTTTTTTGATTGTTTTGGGTTGGGTTGGAATAGGTTGGGTTGTACTGTGTTGGATTGAGTTGTTTTAGTAAAAAAAAATTTAAAAAAACAAAAACAACAGGCAGATTTGGGGTCCTAGGGACCCTAGTAGGTGCCCCCATAAAGAATTTTTCATAAAAAAACAAAAGTGGCAGAAAACCGTGTATACTGCATAATTACCATCATTTCAACAACAAACAAGTTAGGTATTTTTTTCTTGACTTTTTTGGAATTTATTTAGGTTGGCTCTTTTTTGTCCTTTGGTATTATTAACAACTTACCTAAGGTTTCCCCAAGGGTGTAATGACCGATCTTCACCGGAGGTTGGGCCCCTGGTTTGTTGGGATTCTCTGACATGTTTTGGGTGTTTTTTCAATTTTTTAATATTTATTTACACAAAACTGCTGTGGTTAATATTTGGAGATTTGCAACATACATTGAAGTCTCAAGACGTTCCAGTATCCCTTACTTATTTGTATTTTTTTTATTAAAAAATATATTTTATTTTAAAAAAACTTCTATTTTTGTTTTTTTGTCACATTATTTTTGGTGTTTGACAGCATTGACAGTGACACCTTTGACAAGAATTGACTTTTTGCGCAATACCCACCATACCGAAACTGCTATCAATTTAACACGGTTCTGGTTGACCGACGTGCTTTCGAGCTGGTGCCACCGTAGATAGAAACATTATTTCCTCTATCTACGGTGCCACGAAAGTAAAAACAATTTTACTTTCGTGGCTGGTGCATAGTGCAGTATGCTCTTTTACGGCGTGACCACTGCCTTCTTAAATTGAATAAGCCCTGTAACGCCTGATCCACAGTTTCACTTCTAGCCGCTACTTCTATATCTCTCTTTATCGAAAAAAGTGAGATGGCATTATAAAATATATTTCCCTCCTTCTCTAAACAATGAAAAGGGAAATAGAAGTGAACTCAAAGAAGTGAAACTGTGGATCAGGCGTAACGGTCACCAGCGCAGACCTGTCATTCAAGACAAGGGCTTCGCTAGTAAGTAAGTGAGCTAGGGAGGACCACCATAGAAGAAGTGAAGAAAACAATCAAGAAGAAAAGTTTTAATCAAAAATATCAGAAAACGAACAAATTATTTACATACAAAATCAATCTTAATCATCTCGGGTTGCTTGCAAATTTGTTGGTTACTTTGCTTATGAAATCATCCAAGCTCTAAAAAATGTGTGGTCTGTGTACACTCCCATATTTTTTTCCAAAGCTCTATCTTATTCAGAAATAAATACATTTCTAAAAACAAGTAGTCGGTTTGTCTTAATCTATATAAAAAATTTTCAAGTGAGAATGATTAAAAAGAATACAAAAAACAAAAATTATCCGCAAAAAAAAAAACCAAAAACACTAGGTTTAAAAATATTAAAAAAAAAACATAAAATTATAAATTTTGATTGGATAACTATGATATGATATTTTGTGAGGTAAATACAGGTAGTTATTTTGCCTTAATCTAAAAATAAATGTATAAATATGAATGATAAATAAAGAATTAGTAAATAATACAAGGGTAGGAAGCTTCATACAAATAACTAGTTTTTTAACTAAATATGGTACATGAACTACACTAAGAACAAAATTAAATATCTTATGGCCAAAAATTTTTAATTAAACGCCTCAAGGAATAAAAAAAGGACGATAATTTGAAACAAACAAATAAGGAATTGTTATAGATAGGGAATAAAGGGATTTTTGGTTGCTGCGGTGTTGTTGTCTTTCAACGGTATGGGGTATGGATTTCATATCTTCAGCCATGTCAGTCCTTTTTTTTTCCGCAATAGCAGTTAGCATCTTTGATAATATCCTCCGCAACTTTCTCGGGATTTCCACGGTAGTTTTTGATGAATTGTAAAATGTGACCAATATGCAGATTACAATTACTGTGGGTTCTATAAAACCAGAATATTTGGATATCTCTCTCTCTCTCTCGAAGGTCGTTTATTACGGAGTGTAGAGAGGGATGTCGACGCTCCTGCGAAAATAATATTACCGACAGCGTACGAACGGGAAGCCTATAAAAAACCCGAAACCAAATTTGGCAGAAATATAATTTGTCAGAATTTAAAAGAAAAGAAAATAATTAATCCAAAAAAAATTGTCTCGAAAATAAAATGACGGGAAAATCAAATCGATAGAAAATATATGCATAGAATTAAATTTAAACCAAACATATTTTTATAGAAACATAAATTCGTAGTTTTTGTGGGTTCCCGTTCGTTTTGGTCTTGCGCGACGCCGTGAAATGACAGTGTTTTTAATTTCCAGAAAAAATGTGCATTGAGTTATGAATTTTACGTCACTCTTTTTGAGCCCACAATAGGTACTTACGTCACTAGACCGGAAAATTCTTTACAGGTCGACGCAGAAAATTTACAGGGCGAGCCGCAGGAGAGTCCTGTAAACCTGCGGAGACCTGTAAAAACACTTTCCGGTCGTGTATCGTACGTACTTTTTTTTTCAAACAACAGTCCCCTGATATTTTCTGCTTCTTGTTGGCTAGATAGCCATTGCCGCTAAGGCCGGTAGTTTTTAAGATGAAAACTAAGAAAAACAAGTAAGTTTTGTGGTTAGAAATGATTTTTATATTTTTAACTTATGCAAAATTGTATAAAACATTAGAAAAATTATAGTGTATTGCCTATTAGCTTCACACAGCTAAATCAGTGATGACTGACGACCAGTTATGGCCAACCATGGCCAACATATCAAGCAAAATAAAGATAAAAGAGCTCATAAAAGGCAGATTTCTAGGTTTGTTCGTTATTTACCTATATTTATAGTATACTCTTAATTTGAGAACTAAAAATGTGTGGTCGATTTTTTGGCGTATGCGACTCTTGAAGCAGTTTTTATTATTTCCTCTGGATTCAACTTATTTTCTCCAGTCCATTTTCGTAAACAAAACTTTTGGAACAAATTTAAAACAGCTTTTTTAGAAGTGTCAAAACTGCCCATACCAAAAAAACAAGCTAAAAGCTGTCAACAAGAAGTCATAGCCAACTTGGCCAAAAATGGGACCGGAAAAGGATCAAGGGACCAGAAAATTGAACAAAAAGGTCCTTTCTGAAGAGTGAAAATGTTTCGAAAGAACATGCCTTGTAATGTAGAACTTTCCGTATGAAAAATCGTACGGAAAGTGGTTATTTTCCAGTCGTTTGAAAAAAATAGTTTTTACGTATGTTGTAAGAATTTCACTTAAAATTTCGGAAAGTGACTAGATATGATGTTATTTAGATACTAAAAAAAATATGTGAACCGGCCAGGGGGGGGGGGGTCATGCCCCCCTGGATCCGCCCTTGATAACCGGAAAATATTGGGTATTAGTTTCTTCTCTCTTCTCAGAACCGATTGAACAACCGTCGAATACCAGACCAATGCATTTATCTGGATGGAGATTAAACGAAAAATATTGCTTTTTTTTAATGAAAAAAAAATGGATGCTACTAAAGCCCTCTTTTTAGGACTTCCCGGTCAGATACCTATCTCACCCGGAATATAAAACGTCTCCAAAATGCCATTGAATGGTGTTTGTAATATTTTTTTTGCCGTGTTTAGTAAATATAAACAATGGCGGCCACTTCGAACATAAACGACTGCATCAAAAATGGCGAATATTATGAGAATCCCAAAAAATATACGTAAATGGACTACAGTCGTCAAACATTCCCAAATGAACCACTTGCCACGACCGTTGGTTACTATCAACCCAACATGCGACTGGAACACGCTCCAACAATTCCGCCGATGACAGTCCCCATAACCTTACTTTTTATTCGATTTTTTTAAATAAATGGTCGGTGAACTGTGAAATAAAATTTAGTTTTTTCAAATATGGAAGGACACTTCAAAGATCCTACTTCTTGGAAGCAAAAGAAAAGTATTTTTAGTGAGCGGCAAGAACTGCAGCTGTGGATCACACATTACTGTTTAAAGAGCATCAGTCTTACTTTTTCGCACATAGACTTGTAGGATAATATCATCTCTATTTCAGGACCCTAATTCTTGAGCAGAGAACGACATAGATTTGCGTGAATGATCCCACGTCGAACGCATTTCGTATTCTTGACCGGTGATCGCTCATTCCATTCTATCAAAATTTGGGTGTTCCCGCTCCCCGACTCCAAAGCCAGGGATCGGTCCCATTTCTCAGGCAAGCATGCCCCGGGATTGATCTCTTCTCTTGAGGGATCGATCCTTCTCTCAAGATTCAAGAATTAGGCCCCTGACCAGTTGAGCCAGTTATTTAAAATCTAGAGAGAGATATGGCGATCTGCCGGACATAAGTGCAGGAGATGAGGAGAATATAATGCCTTTCCTTTGGAAACTTTCCTTCTTCACAAAAAAAGGGCACTTAACTTCGTCAAAACTCCGACCGAAAAACGTCGCAAGACCGGCCTGACACGTCGCAAGTTGACGTAAAGTGAAAGTTGTTTAGACGTTGATACGTCGGCAGAACTTAACTTGAGTCTCATAAAAACGTCCACACGACGTCACTGGTTTACTAGAAAATGCACCAACGCGTGACAGGTCGTCTAAACGTTGGGTAGACGGTAACAATGTTACTAGAGTATTATCTAACGTTAAAGCAACGGAATTTTGTCGTAATATGCAAGACCGCCAGAAGATCACTAATTTATACACCCAAATTAACGTCCATTTAGGTGAAGTATGTGGTCATTGGTCAGAAAATTGTTGTTTGGGAAGGCCCTCTTATTTTTCACGGAAAACTAAGGTTGGTTGGTAAATTAGTGGATGGACAACTTTAAAAAGCCACTTTAATGTTACAAATTAACTGTAAGTTAGCTAGTTACGTATTTTGGAACTATTGATAAATGGTATTTAGAAATTAGTCCATTTGTGGTTGCAGACGTGGAAGTCTTGATTCCAAAACAATTATATTAACAGAAATATTATGCAGAGTGCACTTCAGTCGTAGTCACTTCGGCGACGGTATGGAAATCTCCGCCAAATTGGTGCAAAAGCGAGTTGCTAGAATGTTTATACCCCGTTTTCACGCAACGTTAAAATTCCTTGGGATGAAGAGTACATTTCCAACCAGGAATGATTAAATTTTATTTTCAGATGCTGGGCGTATTTAGCGAAGTCGTACGTTTTAGATGGAATCCAACAGTTTTAGATGAGAGAAAGAAAAAACTTAAGCCAATTGATGGAACACAAATATAAAATTAAAATAAAAAAACCTCTGGCTTTTGTGTGAATAGAGCTTCCTTAATATCTCCGAAACCAATAAGCCGATTTCTACGAAATATAACTTCAAAACACTCCTCAGACAACCTATCAGTATAAAGAAACCGCATCAAAATCGGTAAACTAGTTTCCGAGATAAGTGCGGACAGGACAGACTGACCGATACACAGAAAGAAAGACCCCCCTTTTTTGTCGTGGGCTAAAAATATGACAAATTATACGACCCATAATCCTACCTATAAAAGCATACCTTTAGAGTAACTTGGCTTAGGCAGAGTCACAGACCTATTGGAAAAACGTGTATGTGCATCAGCAATGGTGACTTGATCAGGATTCTGAAGATTAGCATCTTTAATTGTCGTCTCGTTTTCGTCACTATTCTGTTTATCGCTGTCACTACTGTCCGCCCAAGTAGCACAGGACGTCCTCAGAACATCCCATTTAGATCCGAATGTCCTGGGTCCGAAGCGGACGTCCTATAGACGTCTAATTAAGGACCAGTTGAGGATCAAAATTTTATGACATATTTAGGACTTATTTATTTTTTGGTAATTATGCATTATAAAGGAGTTGTTTCGCCAATTTTTTGTTTTAATGTTGGCCGACTTCCGCACACACACAAAAATCGAAAAGCTCAAAACAGACAGACAACCAAAGTCTCCATAAATACCCTTTTTTTAACACAAAAATAAAGTTTGATCGAGATTTAGCGAGTAATCGAGATTAGTTCATTAGGACTACGTACAGATTACACGCCGGATGATATTTCTGTCTCTCTATCTGTGAATTGCAAAAAAAATGTTATTTTCAGTTAATTTAAATGTCATTTTAACGTTTTGTTTATTTGTCCTTAGTGGGAAGATAGTTTTAAAATTTTTTATGATTTGACTTTTGGAAAATTTCCCTTATAAATATGTATATATGAATGTACTCAAAAACTATTATAATTATTAGTTTTAATATTCCAAATATGTTCTGGTAACGTCCGATTACTAAATTTAGTATATATGTCTTAAATCGTTTAAAATAGTCTTTAACCAAAAATGTCCTGTAAATGTCCCAAAAATGTCTCAGATTTGTGCCTAGGGACGTCTTAAATCAACATCCCTAAGAAGTACTGGAACGTATATATGTCTTATGGATATTTGGTTCTGTAACAGAAGTTGTCCTTAAGACGTCGAAAGTCCTAAAATGGACGTCCCAGGGAGTGAGCGTAATTTTTGATTCCAGTAAGGAGTAAAAGAACTTCTAGGGGGGCAGCTGCCTCTCTGGCAACACCCTTGCTGTTATTGTTTTATTTCTAAATTGTGGTGTTAATAATAATTCATTTTCTGTTATATTTACACAAAAACTTGTTCGTTTGCTTTTTCTTACGAGTTTTTTTAAATATAAATTGCACTACCTGTTTCCTACGAATTTCAAAATAGGGTATATTTTTTATTAATATTGTAATAAAGATTATAAAATTAAAAAAAATATTTTCTGCAAAACCTGAAAAACGCGCTTTTATAATTTCAAATTAGACGACGACCTGTTGACAAGGACGGATTTTTTTACCAAGACATATGTTTTTTGTGATAGCTTTGTTTATGCTCGCATAAACGCGCCTGTTGTCATTAATATTCCTCTAAGGTTAGGACATCGATGACCTAAAAGGGTGCGTTCGCGTAGAAAACCATAGCCCCGACGCCCCCTTTCCTTTCGAGTTGACGTTCGGGGGACAATCTGTTGCGTTCAAGATTGCACCCGGTACTTCGGTACGCTCTCGGGGCGCGCCCTGTTTCACCTGAGCTTGGAGACGGGAGAACAGCGGGCGTCTTACAACTAACCTTACGTTTTTGTTAACATTGTTTTTAAATTTTGGTTATTCTTTCATTAGAAGATACATATAATTATATGAAAAGATTATGGCCTATTTTCATTTCGAAGTTGAAAGACGACTGTTTGCTTATTTCTCGATGAATTGTATGATATACGTTTTGTATATTGTAGTCTTTGTAAACATTATGGGACCCCGTTAAAATGTTTTTTCAAGACTCAAACGAACGCGGCATTGCAAAAACCGGGGCGTTCAGGCCGTGACATCGCTCCCACTCAATGAAATTGATTTTCTATGCTCCCACTCATTAGGTACTGTCCCACTAAACGAATGAGTTTCTACGGAACGCACTCAAAGTTGGTTCAAATCGTGCAAAATTGTCAGTCGAGATACCCGTCGCCAGAGGTCCCATGGTCGGCGCACTTCCTGTGCACACCACGTTGTTTTTACTTTCGTGGTGCACACTGCTTCGTTATTGTTTACGGCTAGCTTCAGAAAAGTTTTTGATATTAAAAAAATAGGAAAAAACTTGAAAAAAAGTATTATTTAACCATAACCATTCGGGAGAGCATTCAAGAAGGCAAGTAAAATAAAGTGAACCGGTAACTATGTTTTTATCGGGGATCGTTGCTAAAGTTATGAGATTCAGAGTTCCCTAAGGTTAGCTTTATCAGGTGTGGCGTAAATAAACAATAGTAAAGGAATGCTGTCCTTACCCCTTGCGGCTTACGAAATGCTATGAATAGCAGCATGCATTTGCTATAGTTTATTTTCCTTGCATCTTACCTTACAGAACTCCGAATCTGCCTTCAGATGACAGTCCCTTTTATACAGGCTGTCATAAGTTTACCAAAAATTCTAATGCTGCAACAGTGGCAAAAATCCCGTTATTTTTATATTTACAAGAAACTCGGTATCTGAAATGTTAGGTGACTGGAACTCCTAGTATTTCTAGAATGAACATCTGAGGTTTTGATCAGTCGTTCAGCAAGGTATTTAGGTGTTTGTGTGGAAATTATTTTATGCACAAACTCTAGGGTTCCCAACCCGTCCCGATTTGTCGGGACTGTCCCAATTTGGACCAAAATGTCCTGCGTACTGACCCTTGTCAGTATGCCAAATGTCCTAATGAAAAGTTTTCAGCGAAATCGGCACACCGTGGGCCACCGATTGCTCAAAATATTGAAAAAGTCCCAAAAAAAATATAGTCTATATTTTAGAGGAGTACGAAAAATTCAATTCAATTCAATTTTTCAATTCAATGTGCTTTATTGTCAAAAAATACAAAGATTTTTATAGACAAAGCTATCTTAAACTAATAAAAGCAAAAAAAAACAACAACAAAAGAAAAAAAAAATTATAGTATATAATATCTTAACTTAATCAAAGTTGTCTGGATTAAAATAATAAAAAATATTATAATAATAATAAAATACATAAGGAAAATAAATAACAAACATTTTGAATTACACAAACATGATTTAACAAACAATACAATAATACCTACACATAATTTTAAAACATTTTTAATGAAAATGTAAAATCCCTACTACTGGCTGCTGCCTACAATATTTCATCAAAATATTCCTGAACATAATAATAGGCTTTAGTGATTAAAAAGTCTTTAACTGATCTACGGAATAATTTATAGGAATTAATTATTTTGCAATTTTCTGTAATAAACTGTAATAAACATAAAAGTTACAATTGAATTTTGTTTATATATATTGATAATTATAAAAAAGTGCAATGGGATTGAAAACCGGTAAGTATACGCTTTTAAAAAATAACAGATTTATTGAATATTTTTTGTTCAGAAGTACACTAAGAACATGGTTTGGCTTTAGATGTAAAATAAACTGACATATCATACTTAAAATAGGCAAATTTAATTAGGATTATTTCAAAATGCAAGAGGGTGGTATTTTTCTAAATCACTTTTTTCAATAAAAAAAAAAAAAAAGTTTTTTGGTATAGTATCATATTCTTTTAAAATGCATTTTAAGATATGCTGTATAGTAAAAAAGCGGAAAAGAATCCAAGATTTTTTCTATCTTAAATAGCTTAGGAAAAACTACAGTTTGACATACTAAAAAATTATTAGAAAAATTCAAATGCAATATTAAACATACAAAACCAGTCCTCAGGACTTTTCAAAATTTTGAAGTAACTCTGGCCCACTGTGCGGCACTAAAAATTTCCTATTGGCCAGTGGTTATACTATACATACTATAAATCCTTGCTTTTTTGTAAGCTGCGTTTGAAATATTTGGCAATGTAGTGTTAAAAAAATCGACGTCAGTTTGTTCAATCAGTTCATTACTGAGCCTACAGAGTCTCTTGATCGGGTAGTTAAAACCATAGTTAGTGATAATTTATGATTTCTTGTGCTCCGTGATGGCACATGAAACTTGAATATTAGTAGTAATTCTACAGAGTCAATTTCATTATTTATTATTTTCAACAGAGTAACAAGATCATAGTACTTTCTACAATTGTCTAGATTTGTTAAGTTCAACAGACTCATTAGCTGGTCATAATCTATTTATTTATTTATTTAATTACCGGATAACCCCATTAACTGCTAATATACAAAAGTATTAAAGTTAGGTACCAAATTAAAGTTAACTATAAATACTGAGAAATAAATAACGTCCTGACTAATAGTTATTGTGCTACTATAACTTGATAGACAAAAAATAATAATTCTTAAAAAATTAACTCTTAAAAAAAAAAGAAAAATAACTACGTAACAAACCTCCTACAGAGCTATTACAACAAAAGAGATCTTTTAAATCTTTCCAAAGAGACTAAATATATCTATATTTAAGTCTTTTATTAATGACATATACCTATGCACAAGATTATTCATGCCATAAGAAGTTCTGTGGTGTAACAAAACAACGACTACATTTTTACCTATTTAATTTTTCTTTCATGTTTCTTGAATATTTTATAAAATACTAGGATTTAAATTTGCTGCTCCTTAGTTCTTTCCTATTGGTATGGGCTATTTTGGTCTACCTTTATCTTTATTAGAAAAGTTAAGAAACGTTTCTGTCCAGTGAATAATCCGGCCAGGTGCATGTTACAGTGACATAGTTTGTGATATTAAATCATTATCGAAGGATTTTTCAAAGAATGATTATATTGTCATAATAGCAAAATCAAACGATTTTAAGAAAAGTAAGTATCCATTTTTTAAGCAGTTAAATCAAAAAGTCAAATTATGCACAAATACCAATTTAATTCTGTCATCCGTTCCATATCATAATGGTAAATTTTCTAATTTTAATCCAAATATTTATAAATTTAACTCAAAACTGAATGACTATGCTTTTAGTATAAACAAAGCTCAAATCGCAAATAAATTGTGTAATTTTATAAGTGATAAAAACAACTTCACTCAAATAAACAAAAATCTGATACATGTTACAATGCAAGAAAATTCACCTAAGCCTGATGTGTTCAATATCCAGGAACAGGTAGTCGTTTCAACAAATCAAAATATTGGTCAGGCACAAGAACAACCAAAATCAACTTTTTTAGAACAAACTCCACTTTTAATTCAAATCAATTAGCAAAAAACTTCTATTTTAATTTTAATGTTCTACATTACAATATTCAAGGTTTAGATGGTAAGTTCAATCAACTTGAAGTGTTTTTAAGTCAGTATAAGATTGATGTATTTTGTCTTAATGAACACTGGTTGCGTAATCATGACATTGCTGATATATTAATCACAGGGTATGTGCTTGTTTCTAGTTTTGGTCGAAAGACGCATATTTGTGGAGGAACGGCAGTATTTATTTCTGATAGATACCAAAGCAAATGTACGGAAATTAAAAAGATTGTAAATTTATCTCTAGAAATGGAGACTGAGTTTTCAGCAGTGGAGTTGAATAATTTTCGCATACTGACTGTTTATAGGTCGACAAGTGGCAACTTTGAGCTGTCAAATTTAACTAAAACAGTAACAACTGGAGACTTTAATGTTCATTTTAATACCAATGACAAGAGAGAAGTCCTACTTAAAACGCTATTTCACTCATTTGGCTACTCTTCTACAAACACTAAAAATACTAAAAAAAAAAACTGTCTGGACAATATCTTTATTAATTTTGATCCCAACAAAGGGAAATGCTTTGTGGTGGATCCTACTATGTCAGATCATGATGCTTTATGTATAAAACTAAAATAGTCTGAAGCTAGAACTTCCAAAAGAATCGTCTATAGACCAATAGTGATGTAGGGTTATTTAATTTTAATAGTCTACTTAGTGAAACAGACTTTAGTTTTATAAGTTGTACAGAATTTGACATATGCCAAAAATGTCAATATTTTCTCACTATTTTATCTAACCATATGGAAATTGTGTTCCCCGAAAAGTCAAAGGTAGTTTATTAATGAATTACACAAAAAATATCCTTCAGAACAATGAAAAAATAGGTTAAATACAATCAAAAAAACATACAAGAAAGAGCAAACAATAAATTTATTTTGGATTAAGGTAACTCGCAGAAGGCTATGTGGGATATCATTAATAAGAATAAAAATAAAAAAAGAAAATTCAAATTGCAAGCACTATTTCTCCCAACAATTTTAATAATTACTTTGCAAATATTGCCATTGAAACCGTCAACAGTTTGAAAACAACTGACACCAATTTTCAAAAATTCTTAAATAATTCTTCAGTTAATAAATGTAATTTCAATTTTAGTTTTAGTCATATAACACATAACGAAGTGCGTGATATTATTAGGTCTTTAAAAAACAGTAAATGTAGGGATGCCTATGGGCTAAATAAGAAAATTTTAATTTCTATTAAAGATATAGTTATAATACCCCTGACTAAACACACATTTCCAACCAGTCTTAAAATATCTAAAGTTTTACCTTTGTATAAAAAAAACGAGAGAGAAAGCCCCAGCAATTACAGGCCCATCTCTATAATACCAATTTTCGGAAAATTTTTTGAAAAATCACTTAAGTATCAAATTTGTCAGTATCTGGAAGAAAATAATCTTTTTTATTCTTGTCAGTTTGGTTTCAGATCAAAATTGTCAACGGGTACTGCTATAAATGGGTTGGTAGACATAATAAATAAAGGTTTTGAAAACTGTGAGTATGTTTCTGCACAATTCTTAGATTTAACAAAAGCGTTGGATTGCGTTGCACACGATATTTTGCTAGTAAAGCTTTCATACTATGGTTTTGATTCAAATAGCACGCAGCTACTCAGATCCTATATGACAGAACGAAAACAGTATGTGTCAATGGAGGGCGTAGATTCGGAAAAACTTGCAATTGATTATGGTGTCCTTCAAGGGTCTGTTTTGGGTCCTGTTCTATTTCTGATTTACGTTAATGACCTTAATCAAGCCTCACCTTCATCAGAGATAATTCAATATTGTGACGACAACTGAAATTCAATCCCTCTTATGTGCAGATGAAATTGACAGGATTGTTACAACATCTTTTAATTTATTACAAGACTGGTTTCTGGCAAACAAATTAAGTTTGAATGAAAGCAAAACAGAACAGTTAATTTTTATTTAAATTTAATTTAATTTTAATTTAATAAATTAATTAAAAAAAAAAATTAGGACACTGATCCAAATAAATTTGTAAGGTTTTTGGGAGTGGAATTGGACTCGGGGTTGACTTGGGAGAGGCACATAAACAAACTTGCAGAGAGGCTTGCTAAGAATACCTATCTCTTGAGATCCCTCTCAAAAATTGTAGGGCGTGACACGCTTATGACGTGTTATTACGGTTTAGTTAATTCAATTAGTTAGTTTTTAGAATTCAAAGAAGAGCTATTAGAATCTTGGCGGGTCTTTCGTATCGGGAGGACTGTGTGGATGCTTTCATAACACTCAAGATTTGAACGCTGCCATGCCAGTACGTTTTAGTGTGCCTTTTGTTCATTAAAGAAAACATGTCAAACTTTCAATTTCACAGAGACATTCATACAGTTAATACCCGAAGCAGAAACAATGTTGTCCTACCATTACGGCGCTTGACAAGGACTGGAAATGGCACAAATTATTATTGCATTAAATTCTTTAATGCTCTTTCTGGTAGAATAAGGGACTTAGCATATAAACCATACAAAAAGGCAATAAAAACGTTTTTATTACGGAAGTCCTATTATGACATGGAACAATTTATAACTGCTGATTTTTCTGCCATAAAGAGTTTTTTTTAAATATTTTGGTATATTTTTTGTGTATACTCAGGTAGGTTACTTTTATGTCCAAAGCACACACCTGGCTTGATTATAATTATTTTGTGTCTCTTTTTATTTACAATTTGTACATTTTTTTTTACTTATTTTTTTTTACTTATTTTATATCTAATGTTTATTTGGCACTTTTAAATTTGTTTGTTTTTTACCTTTGTGTGTTGTGTGTGTGTTGTTGGTGTTCTGCTTCAAACGATTTTATTTCTCTTTTAATTTACATATTTTTATATTAGTTATATTTCTATTTTAATTTACATATTTTTATATTAGTTATTCCTTTTTTTGTGCTGTATTACGTCTTGTCATAAATTCTACGAGCTTAGGGAAATTCTATCTCAAAAAATGTTGGCAGCACTTGTACAACAATTCTAAATAATCTAAAAATGACTCAAAAATATGTCCTAAAAATTATATTAAAACAATCAAAAAGATACCCAACTCTAACCTTATTTAATTAAACCAACTTATTAACTATAAGAGAATTATATTTTAAAAATATAGCTAAATACATGCATAAAAATAACACATAGAGACACTTAATCAATCACAATACTATAAGAAGATCCATAACCAATCAAAATATAACCATCCCTAGATTGGACTTTGCTGCCTGTCAGTGGCACATTACACTTGTAGGACCCCAACTTTTCAATATGATACCTAAAGAAATAAAAAAATTAGTTAATACGATAAATTTTTAATTAAAAGTTGAGGAACAGGTAAAATCAAATATCAATTACATAAAATATATATATACCTATAGCTAGGTACCTCGCTAGGTACATATAATACTAGAAAATAGGATCAGGCACAACTGCCCTGATGGTATTCTCATATTCATAAAGTAGATAGGTACTCGACACCCTGTCCTGGGCATAAAACGTGTATTTTCCTTAATTTTTTTTTCTTTACTGTGATATGTAGTAGATGTATGGTAAGCGTTTTTATTTAGCATAAAGTATTATGTAACTGTGATAAGCTTTATTTAAGATAAAGTGATACATTTTTTAGGATTTAATTTTATTAAATAGGATTAAAAATAGAAAGAAATCAGAGTCCCAACAAGTCACATGTGACTTAGGGAGAGGGTTTTGACACTTTGTAATTTGGTACCTTTTGTAAACTTATAAAATAAACGAAACTTGAAACTTGTTTATATGTACCTACATTCTTATTTTAATTGTGCTGTGCTTTATGTCGACCCAGTATGAAAAGTTTTAATTGTGCAATTGAACATACCAAATAGAAATTTGTTTACTTATATTATTCCAGCTTGTAATCCTGAGGGTAATACAAATATCTTGGACCTCATCTTGGATCTATCCAAGAACTAATACTGCTAGAATTTTACATAAAATCTTATAGTTCATTTATAATTTGTGGAGACTTTAATTTACCAGAGGTAACATGGGAGGGTGGTGGCAGCTACAGGGCTGATCAGGCAAAGGTATGTGACTTCTTTAATAATTTTAAATGGATACAACCGGGTCCCAACCATATCAAATCAACCAAAAAAAGGCACTTTTCGTTTTGACCATCTCCGATTTTGATGATTTTTGGTACACTTATTCTTCTGATCCAAAATCTTAAAAATCCAAAAAATTAAATTTTTTGGATAAGCGGTTTATGTTTTATAGATTTTTGAAAATAAAGAAATTGACCAATATGCCCTTGACAGGCACTTACAAAAATAGCAATATCTCAAAAACTATTGGTCCCATAGAAGCGAGTTATAGCTTATTTTGAAGGTTTTTTAAAGACCTTTTTAACGATGTGTATCACCATGTAATTTTTTGATTTTATTATTTTTTTTAATATTTTTTTTTTTGAAAAATCTTGAAAACACCATTTTGAATTTTTTTTTAAAAAATACTATTTTTTTTTCAGTATTTTTTTAATATTTTTGGAAAATTTCAGGATGGAGAACTTATTGGTTCTATTTTTAAAAAAATAATATAAAAAACCTTGCAGGAAAAAACCATACATTTTTTGATAAATACCTATATATTTACTCTTTATATTCAAAAACTTGTCAATTGCTCCCAGTCTTGTAAATAAGATACATAAAAGGTTTTTCCAAACTTGTTTATTCCTGCAAAATTTTGAGTATTTCTTCAATCGTCCTCCCCTGGACCTTTTCACTCACCTATTATACATTTAAACATGTTAATTCCTGCAAAATGTTTAGCTCCTCCCATTACTTTTTATTGGCCCTTACCCCTGTTTGTATCATTTCTGGTTCAGACAGGAAAAGTTTTGACAATAATTAATTGCAAACCTGCGTTTACGTGATAAATTGCTATTTTTTAATTTAAAACATTTATCGGAGTCGTGTGTTGTAAAATGGCACAAAATAAGCCAAAACAATGGACAAAATTTTTTCTGAGGTGTTGTGATCCATTAAGTCAGGAGAAACATTCCGGAAAGTTACGGAATGTCACAAATTGGATGACTTCCTTTAAAGGGGTTGAGACTGGCATGAAAATTTGTGACAATTGTCGAATGAAACTTTCCAAGGAACACAAGGAACAGGATGAACAACCATCTCCTGTAGCAGGGTAAGTAATAGTAACGAATACCTACCTACATTTTTATTTGTTTTTTTTTTGTGTTGTGGCTCTGCTAATAATTTTAGGGTAATTATTTAGTATCCGGTTTTCTGCCATTTTTGGTTTTAAGTGAAAAATTCTTTATGGGGGCACCTACAGCCCTTTAAGTCTGATTTCATCCTTTGCAATAATTTATGAGTTATTAATACATAAGAGGCTGTTAGATTTTTTTCTGACAAATTCACTTTTAAACGATTTTCAACATGGCTTTCTCCCGAAAAGGTCTACAGAATCGGCTCTTTTACCTATTGTAAACAATTTGGAAATAAACTATTATCTATTGTCTTGTCTGTTCTGGGGTCCCTAGGACCCCAAATCCGCAACCGCCGAATTTTTTTTTTTAATTTTTTAATTTTTTTTTTAATTTTTTTGATGCAAAAAGGGGTGTCGCCGGTGCCGGGGGGGGGGGTTGTGAGGGTTTTTTTTGGTTGTTTTGGGTTGGGTTGGGTTGGTATGAGTATTTTTAAGTGGGGATGGGTTGGGTTGGTTTTAAAAAATAAAAAAAAAATAAAATTCGGCGGTTGCGGATTTGGGGTCCTAGGGAGCCTAGTAGGTGCCTCCATAAAGAATTTTTCAAAAAAAATCAAAAATGGCAGAAAACCGGATACTAAATAATTACCAATTTTAGTAAATGTTTTCATATTAAAAATTGTTTTTTTTTTATTGTTACCAACCTTCCGCTCAAACTGCAGATTCTCCTTTTAAAGAATGTGATGAATCTATGGACGTTCTAAACCAGTCGTTGCAAATTATTGGGGAATCGCCTATCAAAAAAAGAAGAGTGTCCAAAGAAAAGTGAAAGCAGTGATCGAAAAAAGATTAGGTCAGGAACAATACTCAATAGTAGAAAAGACTAAAGAAAAAAACATGGACGAGTGCGAAATAATACAACAATTAAAAGAAAAATTTCAGCTAGTTCAAAAAAGAAGCGAAAGAATGTTAATTCTATCTTGTCTTCCTATGAGTTGGAGTGAGGCAAAAATTCAGCAAGAATTTGGAGTTTCCCAATACATGACCAGGATGGTAAAAAAAATGGTCAAAGAAAAAGGAATTTTATCCACACCTAACCCAAAGCCTGGAAAAACTCTTGACCAAAACGTTGTAGAAATGGTAACATCATTTTACCTTAGAGATGATGTGAGTAGACCCATGCCTGGAAAAAAAGATTTTGTTGTTGTAAGAAAAGAAGGAACTAAGGAGCATCATCAGAAAAGGTTAGTTTTGGCTAATATCAAAGAAATATATTTGCATTTTAAGAAAGAGTTGGTTGGTCTAAATTTAGTGAATTGAGACCAAAAAGTTGCATTTTAGCAGGAAAGAGCGGTACCATACAGTGTGTGTGTGCACAATACATCAAAATATGAAGTTAATGATAGAGTGTTCTAAAATAAACAAATTTATCTTAAATGATAAGGGTAATCCTGCTTTACCAGACTACCATGCTTGCCTCTCAAAAATGATGTGTAACCCACCAGGAGTTCACTGCTTTTTGGACAAATGTGAGATATGCCCAGGAACTGAGAATTTAAAAAACTTTTTGAATGAAAAGTTCGAAGAAGCAATGATTGACAATGTGACTTAAGAAGTGGATATCTGTAGATAGATGCAATATGGAGACATTAATTAAACCAGCAGAGGACTTCATTGAAGAATTTTCAAACGACTTGATTAAATTAAAATCTCATTCTTTTTACACTCACATGCAAAAAGAATACTACAATGGGGTAAAAGACAATTTAAAAAAGGGGGAAGCACTAATCACATGCGACTTGACATCTTGGGAACTACTTACACCAGAATAGTGATTTATAACTCATTTTCAAGGTATTCAAGGTATTTGATTTATCTTTCGAATGATGTATCACTTATTTCACCTTTTTTAAAAATGAAAATTGAAAATTAAAAAAAAAAAATTTTGAAAATTTTTCAAAAAGTCCATTTTTAATAAAAAAAATTTGTGTGGTCTTGTTAGGTTTTTTACAAAATTTTAGGATGGAGAAATGATGGGATCAGTGTTAAAAAAAATCTTTTATGGCTCTGCATGGCAAAATGGTAGATAAAAATGTCTTCTTCTAAAAACAAAAATTGAAATATCGCCTGGATGTTAAAATTATTCATGCATAAACTTGTATATTGTTTAAAGTATCTGAGCCGCGCCCCTTTTGATTTCATTGAACAAAATTACCCCCCTCTTTCAAATTTAGGCCTAATTTTCAAGAAAAATCCTGCAGAAATGCAGGAATAGACTGGTCTTATTCCGCTGAATTATGATCATTTGGGGTGTATCGTTTCAATATTTAACTTGATCGTAGATAGAGAAAATACCGAAGATATGTAACCTTACGGGCTAAAATGTTAGCAAAAAATGGAAGTTCGTGGATAACTCCCCAGAGCGCGCATAGTCGGTTTTGGACAACTCGACTGTCACCAACCCAGTGCATTTCACCGCATTGAAATCTGTAAGCATAGAAGATATAATCAAGTTTCCTTTGCAATCTGTAATAAATTCCTCCAATGTTTCACTTGACCTCGTATAGGTGGCGCCATCAACTTCCATGCGCCAGATAGCGGAGAAAATAGAAATATCACTGCCATTATTAAAATTTGGTTGAAGCCACAAACCTTATAACCAAAAAAATAGACTGATGATGTTGCTTTAAGAAATGACTGCTTCATGTATTTGACAGTTTGGTGCCAGAAGCAGTTGGCAATCCTTATAACTACCAACTGAGAAGCACAAATAACACTAGACGCGGCTACTTGTAAAAAAGGCTCTGGCATAATAAATTTGCAATTTTTTTAACAATAATCTTAAATAATAGCCCCCCCCTTCCCTTAAAATATGAATTTTTTAAATGGGTAAAGTACATTTTATCTTTAGGAAAAAAAGTTCCCCTTCTTTAAGTATCTACACCAGTTTATGGATGACCCCTTAAAAACAATCACCCTGTCTGTTCGGTACTCTTTATTTATGCAGGCAAATAAAAATAATAATTCAAATAAAAGTTGAGCTTATGGGAAATAGTGTAGGCGTTTATACAGCAGAAATAAAAATAGAAAGATGGGCAACTTTTATTATCTGAAAAAAGATTTGCGCATAACCTCACTCATTTTTTGGTTTGGTTTAGGCAGATACCTATTATTTAAGAAAACAGTATGATTGAGTTTAGTTTAATTATTTCAATTATTGAAGCTGTGTGCTGATTGGTTCAGTTATTTTTATTTTCTAGAAGGTGTATGTTTATGGGTCAAGGGATTTGGTTAATAAAACGTCCTTTTTTTGAAATGCCAACGTTTCGCAAAATTTATTTTTATATATTGAAATGCCGACGTTTTGCAAAATTTATTTTTTGTGAAAACATTGGCACTTCAAAAAAAGGACATTTCATTAACAAGATCCCTTAACCCATAAACATACAGCTACAAGAAAATTAAAAATAGGATCGTTAAACCATTCTGCCAAGTTATTTTCATTCAGCTGTATAAACCAAAATTATTTATTTTTATTTTAATTTTTATCTGCTTGTATAAACACAGCCTTAATAAATTTTATTTGTAGAAAATAATTATTTACAAAATACCATCAAAAAAGTTACAATACAAAAAATACTTAAAAGTAACTTATTTACAAACAGAAACTACTTATTTTTAATTAAAGATAATATATAAAACATGTTGTTTAAACAATACAAGTTTTGTTAAAACTTTTCGGACCTTTTCTCCAGATATACTTTCACTAATTTTATTTGCAGAGCTATGACTCCTCAAAGTAATATATGTTTTAATGATTGCTTCAACTAAAAGCTGGTCAAAACAGAGTCTTTGGTATTTAATAACAGTCTTAGAGTCTCTTCAAATGCTCAGTAACCACTTTCTACTAATAGCAGCATCTGGTGGAAACCTATTGACAGAAATAGAAAAACAATAATTAGACTTTTTCATTATTACGATACTTAATAATACTGCCATCAGCTGATGAGCGATTCAACATGGTTGCCTTAGGAAAAATAAACCCTTTTTCATAAGGCATACTGCTAATACAGGGTGTCCTAATTAACATGGGACACTATTGCTATCTCAGTAATTATAAGAACTACAAGGTTAAATTTATTAAGATTAAATAAGTTTTTAAGCTCATAGTCTTAAGTGTTGCAATTTTTTGACAAATCTCTTTTAAAGAATTTATGTTTCTTTCTTTCTACAAAATGTAACCTGTCAACAATGTTGATTTTGGTGTATACTCTGTAGTTCATAGGTTTATTTCCAGTTTTTATAAAATTAGTAGTAGCAAGTAGTAGGGCTTGAGAGAGATGACTTTAGAAATCAATTCACAAGTGCATGCGAGCTAAAAGTACAAAACAACTGCGAATTTTGAGCTTCTGGTTCACATTTTATCAAAATGCTTATTTTTCTCTGATTCAGAAAGAATTATTCTATAAAATAGTCACTTTTTTATTCTGTGTTCTTTCCCATTTCTCCAAAATTTTCATTTATAAAAAAGTAGATTTCTTGTCCGTGAAAAATAAATAAGGAGAAAGGTTCCGATAGCCACGAACCTTTCTTCTAATTTTCATTTATATTAACATTATGCACTATGGAAAAACGGTTTGTCCTATGGCAACCATCTGGCTCAAGTGTTTTGCCATGAGGGCATGGATCAAGATGTATTCTTGAGATGAGGCCTCCCAGTAAACACAGAAATATTCTAGGAATATTCCTCTTAGATTATATCTTCGGTTTAAATGCACAATCAACTAAGTCACTTTTTTTCACAGAGACAAATACAATTTTTATACTAGCATTAATTTTACACTAATTTTATCCATATAAAATTGAAAATTCTCAAAATAAAATAACCAATTAAATGCAGCACAGAATTTAATATCGCCTTTTCTTAAAATTTAACTTTTTTGACTTAGTTGATTTTGCCTTTCAACAGACGATATAAATGTGATAAAAATTGATTACAGACGAGGTTTTTTAAGTACAGTTAACATGAGTAAAATATATTTTTTTTTAATACCCCTGTAACATTCTTAGAACCTTCTTTAGATTAAATTTTATAAACAAATATTTTTAGCACAGGAATATTTTTAAAAAATATTAATAATTAATATTCTTATCATATAAACAGTATGCAATAAATTTATATCACTCTTTTATCACCTAATATGAATACCATTCGAATATTAATATTCTTACTTACTGGGCTGCTACTGGGAACAAATTCTGCATGTCTCTATATTTTTTCACACAAGTTCAAATAAGGCTGGGTTTACCCAACTTTTCATATTGATAATTTAAAGTTTTAGTGCTAGTATCTCTGTCTCTTTATTTTAATAACAAAGAAAAAAATAGACATACAGAATTAGCACAAAGTTATGAGTTATCAATTTGAAAAGTTGGGTAAATCCAGACGTGAAAAGGGTGAGAAATGTGCGGAGATTTTTGAAATCCAAACCAGCGAGTACTCCCCGAAATTTGTGAGTGAGGTGGAGATATACAAAAGTACACAAGTAAGAAGAGGACATGGATACTCCCTTGGGGTGTACTCCCTTCTCACACTTTCAAGAATCCCCACACTGGTGAGCTGTAACCACCTCATACAGGAAATGATCGCAGAAGTATTAAAGAAAATTGGCAAAAACAGGAATTATTTACCCTTATCTGTCATACGAAAACGTATTTCCACTCGCAGAATTACTGTTGTTGCAGCCGACAACAAAGCACTTCATGATGCAAAAGGGCACAGAAAAAGTATATTAAAAACACAACACGTTAAGCAAAAACCAAGCAAAAACTTCTTCATCTTCTTCTCGGTTACTATGGATTCGCGTCTTTACAGACGTCTATCCAAAGCAAAATCTTCGAAAACCAAGAAACGAAAATAAAGAAAATGGCGAATCTACTAACGTCAAGACCGTCAAACGCAGTGCTACCAACCAAAAACGTGGATAAAGAGAAAATAAGTTGTCACGTCATGACACTGTTTACACTGCCCCTTTGAAATCTAGTTAATTCGAACAGTTTTCTAAATAAATTTTTTAAAATACTCAAGAAACAGTGGTTTTATATTTTTTCTTAAATTTCGTCAAGCAGTGCTTGTTATATATTCATCAAATACTAAAATATTGGGTTTGCAACTACAACAAATTTTACTCAAGTCGGTTTACTCTGGTTCCAGTAGCACCAAACTGTCACTTCCATGAGGCAGTCATTTATTGGGAGAAAACCCATAAGCATTAGCAGTCTATTTTTTTGGTTATAAGGTTTGTGGTTGAAGCTGAGAAAATAACTTTTTATGACGACATGGAGAACATTCTTCTTGTTTTTATCAGTACTTTTTTTGTGTGATTTGGTGTTAGAAAAAGAAATATCGTGTTGATTTTGTGATTTTTTAAACAAAAACAGTTTTTTTCTGGTGATTTATTAACGTTTACAGGTGAGTGTTCCTTATTTTGCATGTTTCTGTTTTATACTAACAAAAAATTGTTGGTAAATGTAGGAACTATTTAAAAAAAAAAAACATCCGGCAGTTCGGAAATTTCCTAGAAAATTTCTGTTATAAACAAAATATTAAATATAAATAAATTTGGCTTAAAATATTTTAGCATAATTAAAGGGGTAACGTTTTTGTTTAAGCAATTTTGACTATGTTTTTCAGATTTTTATGCCATGATTTTGCTCCCATTCTATAGCCTTCTCTCTAAACATTCGATTTTTAGAATAAGACACTCAGTTTTTTCAAGTTTTCACTGTTTTTCAAAAAAAGTACTGCAATAATAGTAGTTTTTAAAACTAGTGGCTAAAATAGTGCTTTTTTTATAAACGCGAGTAAAAAAAGCACAGTTTAGCCGCGAGTTGTTAACACTATTTTTTTTAATACCTTTATCAAACAATCCAAGAAAGGCAAGAAAATACTTTTAAAAATTTCGAACGAAGAGCACTTCTCGCAACACACTATCTTTACATTATAAATCAAGGCGGCTGGAAAATGAAATAACTGGTTGCCATCGCTATTTTCCTTTTTACTTGGTGACGTTCATTGTTGCGACATTTTAATCTTTGACAGTTTGATATTTTGACGAAGTTTTTAAATGATTTTTTCGTAATACTTGGTGAAAACTGGCGGAAATTGCTTAATTTTTGGGCAAGAGTTATTAAATTTTTCCAATATTACTATTTTCCGCTATTTCTGTTTAATTTTGGATAAGAGACGGACAGAAATCTTTTGTTGCACCCGTGACATTGATTAAAGGTTTACTGTAATGCCCGTGATCAAAAAAAAGTTTTTTTGCATCGGTAACCAAATAAGCCATGCTTTAGTTATCTCTAGACAGTTACTTAAATCATGTTTTTGACGAAGGTATTAAAATTTGTGCGAAGGTGTTCTATCTATTTGAGTTTGGGATCAACGTGTATATCGTGGTCAGCAAAATTTCGATCTAGAAATGCCCGGTCAGCAAGGTTTGTGGATATCTTTAAAGGGGTGGGGGTGGGGAAGTAAAATTTGTGCGAGGGTGTTCTATTTGAGTTAAGGATCAACGTATATATCGTGGTCAGCAGAATTTTTGGCCGAAAGTACCCGGTCAGAAGAATTCGACCGGGTCAGCAAATTAGGAACACCCTTATTTTGGACGTGTTTCGCGTGGGTTCATTGAACTTCATTTGATTACCCGCGTCGCGCTGCAGGGGACACAGACTCGTGCCGGGGCCGGGGCCGGGGGACCCCCGGCCCCGCCGGGGTTTCACAGGTGCGTTAGTTTACGATACAGTGCTTTCGTGCTGCTTACTATTTTTATTAAATTGTCTCGTGAATTGTAATCGAAATAAATTACAAAATGTCAACAAGGTGATGTTCGTATTGGAACTGCTCCAACCATAGAATTAAAAACGAAGCTGTTGCTTTTTTTCCAATTAACGACATTGTAAGATTGAAAAAATGGAAGAAACATTCGGGAAGCTTAAACATTCTTTGTAAAACCGAGGAAGAACTGAAAAAATTTGTCATTTGTGAAAAACATTTTGCCCCAAATTTTATATTGTTCAGCAATGCACAAAATCACGTCGATTGAAATCTGTTATTAGCTTTATTCAAAATTTGTTTAACTTATTTTTCAAAGAAGACACTCAATATATTTTTTAGACTTTTTTTAAATCTATGGAAAATTTCGGTTTATCTCTTCTGCTTGAGCTAAAAAAAATTAACGAGTTTCTGCATTTTTATAAATTGTTTGCTTAATTTTATATAAAGACCCGTGGGTTCTTTAAGAAAGCCAAAAAGGTCATTAGGAAAGCCTTTCATTTGGGTGTTGTGATGTGAAAAGCCACAGAAGCTCATTCTCTCTAGTGAAAAAGAAGAAGAAAAGCCTTTGACAGCTAAAATTTAAATTATTTTTATGTTTATAATAAAACCCAACTTTTTTTTTAATTTTGCGTGTACCTAAAATAGTACTTTTAACAACTAGTGGCTAAAATAGTAGTTTATCCGCGAGTTGCTAACACTATTTTTTTAATTCCTTTATCAAGAAAAACAGGAAAATACTTTTAAAAATCTCGAACGAAGAGCACTTCTCGTAACACACCATCTTTATACTATAAATCAAGGCGCTTCGCGTTTGTTTAAAACCAAGCTTGTAAAAAACACGATTTAAAAACTATATTATTTTTTAATTTTATCCATTTTTAACACGCTGTGTTTCTATCCAGGCAACCCAACTTAAAATGCGAAATAACATAATTAGTTAAAAACTGATCAATCGACAATATTCTGGGCAGCCATGCTCACATGCTGTTTATTTTTTGTTGCCCACTTTCAATAAAACTGGTCCGATTTTAATAATATTAAACTTTTTAGAAAGCCAAAGCTTCAAAATTTATAGGACCAATTTCAAACTTGACATTTCCTAAAAATGCAAGATGGCGAACCAATTTGAAAAATAGGTATTTTTAACCCCCCGTAGATATTTTTTTGTGTGGGACACTGTAATAAATCTGAAACATCGGTTACCAAGCCACATTCTTTCGAAGCACATCGATGAAACTTTTTGAAAATTCGGACAAGAAATAAGATTGAATAAAGTGTCTCAGAAAAAGTTTTTTCTAGGAGGGTGAAATTTGGCTACTTTTTAAATAGGTCCGCCATGTGGATTTTTACTAAATGTCAGTTTTTTCATTAGTTTTATAAATTTTGAAGCTTGTGCCTTTTAAAAAGTTTAAACTTATAAAAATCGAGCAATTTTTGAAAAAGTTATTGCTATTTAAACAAGTAGATTTTTTGAATGTGGCTTCGTAACCGATGTTTCAGATTTATTATAGTGTCGCACACAAAAAATATCCAGGGGGTTAAAAATGCCTATTTTTTAAATAGGTCCGCCATCTTGGATTTTTAGAAAATGTTAAGTTTGACGTTCGTCCTATAAATTTTGAGACCTTAGATTTCTAAAAAGTTTTATGTATATTTAGTATTTTTAAAATCGGACAATTTCCCGCTAAGTTATAATTTTTTTGGCACACCCTATATAATTATTTTTTCTGAACCTTTCCATTTCTAGCAATGCCTTATTATTACAAGGTTTCTTTCCTGTCAATTTTGTACAAGTTCTTTCCCAATTAACTCTGCATAAAAGTCCCAGTATAAGAAAAGTTCTGAATTTACCTTCTTTACATCCCTCACACAGTCCCCACTTCCGATTTTTGTTTCATAAAATTGTATTGTCACTAAATCAAATCGTAAATCTAAAACCGCATGTTTTTATCTGTTTTATTTACAAAGTTCTGAATTTACCCTCTTTACACTCCTCACCCACCCTCTACCACCGTTTTTTTTTTCATAAAATTATATTGTCACCAGATCAAATCATAAATCTGAAAACCACACGTTTGTATTTGTTTTCATTACAAAGCTCTGAATTTATCCTTTTTACACCCCTTAACCACCCCCTCTACCCCCGGTTTAGTTTTATAAAATTCTATTGTCACCAAATTCAATAATAAATCTGAAAACCACATGTTCGTATCTGTTTTCATTTCAAAGTTCTGAATTTGCTCTCTTTAGACCACTTTATCCCCTTTACACCCCCAAACACCCACTACCCCTCCCCCTCATTTTTTCATAATATTGTATTGTCATAGGATCTACATTACTGTGCCAAATTTCATTAAAATCGGTTCACGGGAAGTGTGTCAATGAATTTACCCCTTATTTTTAAACCTTAACTACCCCCTACCCACCAATTTTTTTTCATAATATTGTATTATCATCCGAACGACATTACTGTGCCAAATTTTATTAAAATCGGTTTACGGGAAACGCAAAATTTGATAGTCAGTTGTAAAGTTAAATATAATCGTTTAATAATAATAAAAACTGTCTTGCTTCATTCAGCATATTCATCAATTTATATTATGATCTCTCTACCAGCTCCCATTCCCTTAGCAACAAGTTCATTCATTTACGCCACTGATAAACCGGTATTAAAAAAGAATCAAAAACTTGCGGTAATTCCCCTTTCATGGCTTGGCTTGCTGTTCGGATATCGTTGGCTTGCTGATCGGATATCATCGATGTACTTCGGATATTAGCATTACGTGTCCTCTCTATTTAGCTTATATCCTCGTCGGCAGCACTACCTATCAATTGCGGTCTCCGCTAGCGCCCTCTAACAGTTACTCAGCAAAACGAAATTTTTGGTTTCCATACTTTCCGCAAGGTAAATGGAGATCACCAGTTGCCTGATCAGGATTTATAACGAGTGCAAGTGCGACGGACTATTCTCACTTCCACTTTGAGTGCATGCAGACCTGAAAAACGTCTAAAAAAAAACAAAGGAGTGGTTTAAGTTTTCTGTGAAGTGCTGTGATCCATTTAAAAATGGAAAACATTCTGGACGTCTCAGAAATGTGTCTTTTTAAAGGCATTATAAAGGGCATGAAAATCTGTGATGGATGTCGACTCAAAGTCATGAAAACTTTAGAAAGTTCTTCATCACCTGTACTAGGGTAACGTATCTCGATTTTCAGCCATACATACCAAAAAAAAAAACTTTATTTATTTTCACTAAAAATGAATTGTTTGGATCAAACAAATACAAAATGTTTTCATAGTGTCTGTCTGTCGGTCAGTTTGTTTGTCTGTCTGTCGAAAAACAGAATTCCTTGCCACCCAGCGATCAGGTGATTAGATTAGATTAGATCCGCGGACAAAAGTTGGAAAAAAGAATTTTAATTTAACATTTTATTGGTGAATGAGCAAATTAGTTATTACTGTATTAGCACATTGTACGATTTTATTTTAGACCTTCAAGTTCCACCGGCAGTCCCACTTTTGAAGCCCTTGATGAGTCTATACTTTTTAAATCAGTCATTGGAGCTAATGGGAGAGTCGCCATTGAAAAAGAAAAAAGTATCCTTGGAAAAGGCAGAAAAATTAAAAGCGGTGATTGAAAAGAGATTATCAGTGGAAACCAAAAGTACTGCCAAGAAAGAGTTAAATGCAGAAAGTACTGCACATAAATGTGAGATTTTAGAACAATTAAAGGACAAGTTTTCTAAAGCTACAAAAAGAATCGAAAAAATACTTGTTTTGTCCTATTTACCAATGAGTTGGTCCAGGACAAAAATTCAAAGCGAATTTGGAGTGTCGCAATACTTGACAAGAACAGCAAAAAAGATTGTCAAAGAAAAGGGAATCTTATCAACACCAAATCCTAAACCCGGAAAGAATATTTCTGAAGATGTGGTGCAACTAGTAACTGAATTTTGCCAGCGAGATGATGTTGGAAAGAAGGATTGTGTTGTAAAAAAGACAAACCTTAATAAGGAATATGTTGCAAAACAGCTGCTATTAGCGAATTTAAAAGAAATCTATGAAGCCTTTAAACAGGAACATTCCACAATAAAAATTGGTTTTACAAAGTTTTACGAATTAAAGCCAAAAAACTGCATATATGCTGGAAAAAGTGGAACACACACTGTAATGTGCATGCACAATACATCAAAATGTAAAACTCATGCTAAACGGATCACACCTAAATAAATTTCTTGATGAAGCCGGTAAACCTATTTTTCCAAATTATTATGCATGCTTATCCAGAATTATGTGGAACCCGCCAAATATAGATTGCTTTTTAGATAAATGTTTAGTTCGTTCTTCAACGGAAAACTTAAAAAATTTATTAACTGAAAGGTTTGACGAGTAAGCCATTGATCATATTGCATTTAAAAAATGGATATATGTGGATCGATGCAACATGGAAACAGTCATTAAATCAACTGAAGATTTCATAGATGAATTTGTAAATGATTTAATAAAATTAAAAAGTCATTCGTTCCTGTTAAATATGCAAAAAAATTTTTATAATAAATTAAAAACGAATTTAAAATCCGAAGAAGCGCTGATAACATGTGATTTTGCCGAAAATTACTCATTTGTTCTCCAAGATGAGGTGCAGTCGTACCATTGGACCAACAGGCAGGCTACGCTGCACCCATTTGTAATATATTATAAAAACGAGGATCATAAATTAAAGCGATTAAACTATGCTTTTATATCAGATTGTTTTCGACATAACACGGTGGATTTTCATTTGTTTTTGAGTATTTTAGTTCCGGAACTCAAAGAGAAAATTTATAATTTGTGTAAATTATTTTACTTCTCAAAATTTTTGTAAATTTATGTTATTATGAAAAAGATTTCGGCGTTAAGGCGGAGTGGCATTGTTTTGCCACTTCGCATGGTAAGAGCGCTTGTGATGGTCTGGGAGGCACAATAAAAAGACTTGCGTGTAAAGCGAGTTTGCAACGACCATATGAATCACAAATTATGACACCAATATCCCAGGAATAGACTTTAAATTCTGCACTACAGAAGATTATGAAAAACACGACACTTATTTAAAAGAAAGATTCTCTGAAGCACAGACAGTAACAGGGACGCAGAAAATAAACGCTAGGATACCTGTTTCTGAATCAAAAATTTGTACAAAAGCATTTTCTTTTAGCATAGAACATCAGATTCACGATATTGTTAAGTGTTCTAAAGCTAATTCCGAGGCTGATAATTCTGAACTTGCAAATAGAGATTCCGGATTTGTGACTGTTGAGTATAATAAATCCTGGTGGTTAGGATGTATTATAGCGAAAAATGACGAAACAGACGAAGTGAAAGTTAGCTTTTTGCACCCAAGTGGACCGGCGGCATTTTTTTATCCAAAACCTAAGGCAGACATTTTAATAATTGAGCGAAATACCCTTTTAAAAAAAGTTCATGCCAATAACATACTCATTAACTCAAGAAGAAATGTTGTCGTCGACTAAACTTCTAGACATGAAATTAAAGAAGAAATAAATTTATGTTATGTGTGTAAAAAAACTTTGATTTTTGACATTTATTGTTCTTATGTTTAAATAATAATGTAAAAATAACAATTTTAAGAAAAAATTTTGAATGTAATGACATTTAAAAAAATTATTTTAACACTGATCCCCTCATTTCTCCATCTTAAAATTTTGTGAACTTGTTAAAAACATAATTTTTTGAAAAATAAAAAAAAATCAAAATTTTTTGATAAAAAGTGCATCATGTATCACATCATTCGAAAGGTATTCCAAATAGCTTTCAAACGAGCTATATCAATTTGTTTTAGTAGATGTAGATTAATAAAAAAAAACCACTGGTAAAAAATTTGGAAATTTTTGGATTTTTCATTTGGGAGATGGGTAGAATATCTGTGCCAAAAAGGATCAAAATTGGAGGTGGTGAAGTTCCGACCCCTGGTTGATTTGATATGAAATGACCCTTAAGTCCCCTTTTGGTACTGGAACAATTGTAGCCACCTTTAGTCTTTTAGGAATGTGACACGTTTCCAATCCAATCCATCAAAGCTATTTTTAAATAAAACTGCATTTATTTCATCAGTACTACCTTTGTTTTTCATGTTAAATATAATATTTCTTAATCCTTTATAGTTTGTCAACTAAAATTTGTCAAATAAATTTTGGCATAGTATATTATTGCTGGGTTCTTCAACTCAATTTTCTCCAATCCTGTGACTATATCATCTATGCTTTTCACATAAAATGTATTTAAATATTCTGCTATTTGTTCTGGCTCTTTTAAAATTCTATCCTCTTTCGTCATAATCTCCTCTATATCTTTCTTTTCATTCTTTACAATCTTTTATTATGCCCCATAACTTTACCGAGTTGTTTTTATTCTCTGATATAGCCTTCTCATAGAAACAGGTCTTGTCCTGCTTAATAAATTGTACTGTTCTGTTCCTCTTTATCTTATATCTTTTACCTTCTGTGACCACCACGGTTGGTACCTTGGAAGGATTTTGTTCTCCCGTTTAGGTGCCACGTTGTCTAGGACGCTAATAAATTGACTATAAAAGTCTTGGTATTTCCGATTAATATACGTTTCCCGATAATTCCATCTTACAGCCAATAGCTTGTCTGTAATTGTCTTATAGTCTACATTTGTGCCTCTACTACTTATTAATTTTGACTTTAGTACAATTTTGTTTTCCTCATGTACCAATATATTTCTGTGTGTGCTTATCTTGGGCGTATCTAAAACTTGTGACTTAAACCCTATTATGTTTGTTAAAACTAAGTCTATCATACTTTTGTTTGTGTGTGTTCTGTGCGTGTAGTCTTCCACAATATTATAAAAGCCTGAATCACATACTATGTTTCTTATTCTTACGCAAGATGCCCATAAAATACTGGGCTTTGTAATGCGAAATTTAAAGAGGACCTCTAGAGGAGCTTGGGTCAAAGACTTTTTGACATATATTAAACCCAGCCTGGGATATTGCTCATCCGTCTGTCATCCGTATCAATCACAGCTACAAACCGAAATAGAAAAGGTTCAGCATTGCATAAAGCTGCAAGATGGGTATATCTAAATTTGAGGAGAGATTTGACTCTCACATCAGCATTGGAGTCGCTTCAATGACCTACTTTACTTAATCGTAGGGAATTTTTTTTAAGGGTTATGATGTACACAGGTTCAGACAGATCTTCCTTCCTTGTGGAACCTTAAGAGTGTGGTGCAACCACCTCCTTACATGGGTAGACAGGATCATCGCTTTAAAATAAATCCATTAAGTCTTAAAAACTGCAAGATTTCACTCACTATTGAGTGTGGGTGTAAGACTGAAACAAATTAGACAAGTCTATAAGAGCCTAACCTCATTCAAGAAAAAGTTAATTACTTAGGCCTTACTAGTTAGATAATAAGATTATATTTTTTTGTATTAAGTTTTATATTTTTATTTGATTATTGACCTGATTATACCTATGTATTTTTATGATTTGATTTTTTCTTTATACTGTCTGCAACTACCGGACTTCATGGCTAATGTTTGTAATTTTTTAATAAAATTAATAGGTGAACTCTTAGCGAAACTTACTGATGTATTGGTCACTATTTCCCAAATTAAGAAAAGGACCTCAAAAGATTAAAACTTTTTGCAATTACATAGAAGGCAAGCCTAAAAAATTCAAATTTTTTTTTGCAATAAAACATATCGTTTGGCTTTTTCAACTTCCTATTATAGCCTAAGGAAGAAGTTGCGTTACTTAAAACTCCTGATATTAAAACTTGAATTAAAATAGAGTAGGCAAGGCTGAAACTCTGGAATAAATGGAAATCGATCAATTGGGGATATAAAGGAAGATTGTATACACATAGTTCCTGTGGAACTGCTTCATTTTGTAGTTTCAAAAGCTTGAAAATTTAGAAATTGACGCCTGGATTGTAAATTTGAATATGGCCAATTTTACTCAATTAATCATAAAAGAAGCGGTTTTGTTTGCTAAAGGTTTTGTTTCTTTGGTATTTTATTTTAAATCCCTTAATTAGGAGTGCAAGTCATATCGCACTGGATACATAGGATCCTGGCGATCTACCGATTTTATTATTTTGTGATATGTTGTTGTCCCTGGCCATTTGTGTGACTCTTCCGGATAAGCCACAAATAATTCTCAACTCTTAACATTTTTTTATATTTAGATTAATGGTTTTGGAATATTTAAGAAACACCCTTTATTTTTTTAACCTGACGAATTGTTAAGATTTTGACTTTGATAAAATTTTGATTGATGAATCCGTCAAACCTTTTTTTCTTAAATTGCCAAAGTTAAGGTCACTAAATATTAAAATTTTAACTGAAAGGGTGACCTTAACAGAGTGATTTCCTAAAAAACCACCGACTTAAACATCAAAAATGTTACCTATGTTGGGAATTTGGAACCTTTGGTTGCACTATAACAAAGTTATGATTGTTTTCCACAAACCAAAGCTACACTTTTTTGCACTCGACGCGCGTTTCGCTAACAACGTTAGCATCATCAGGAGACGATAAACAATAAACTAAATTAACCTACACTCTATCTTATATACTATCTTTTAGTGGGCGGAGATAAGACTAATAATTTGTGATTGGTCACGCTTTATAATCCTTTAAAGATAGCAGTGCATCATGCTAGAAATTGGTCCAGAAAAGTGGTAGGGTGGTCTAAATGATCAAAAAAATTATATTTTTTCGATAAATCCTATATTTTCTTATTTTTTTCACATATTTTTTAAAATCTACATGGTGCACTGTTAACTTTATATGCATTACACATTTCATTTTTAATTAAATATATAACAGGTTGGTATTGTTTTTAATGTTGATATAAATTAGTGCTATTTCGGTTTTAATTAAATGCGAAATCAGCAAATTTTGTGCTTTTATAGTTTCTGAAGCATAGCCAGCACTGTAAGCTATACCTTAAAGATAGCAGTGCACTATGATATAATGGTCCGGGAAAGTAGTAGAGTGGTCTAAATGGTCAAGAAAATTAAATGCTATCATTTCAATAAAAAAATTATATTTTTTTATTTTTTTCGCATATTTTTTAAAGTTCTTTTTAAAATTATGTTATATGCAGAACAAATTTTTAGTTTTCATAAAAACAAGAGGTTGGTGGTGTGGTGTTTTTGAAATTGTAATAAATTAGTTACTATTCAGGTGCTAATTACCAAATTTTCTGCCCTTGTAGTTCCCGAGATACAGCCAGCACTGTAAGCTACCCGAGGGTGACTTCGGTATTTATTTTTTGTACAGCAAATTACACTTCGATGCCAAACATTACAAAAAATTACACATGATTACAACTTAATTAAGTATTTTTTTGAATTAATTAAATTTACAAAAATATACAGCACCTTTTTCTGACACCTAGATACAACTTTATAATATAAACTTGCTAAGGAAAGTCAGTATAATTTGGTTTCGCATCTGGTATAAATTTATGATATACAGGCGAGTATACAGAGTTAGACAGGCTTTTTCTAGGATTCCGAAATAGCGTGCACTGAAAAAGAATCGCAACAGTCATGGAGCAGGGATGAAAGAGAGAAAAACTCGGAAAGCGCATCAATTTTTGTCTTTTTCTAACTTACTCCAGGTCCACTTCCATCCTTTTTCAACGCATGCTATTTCAGTACCCTAGATAAATACAGACCGTCCATCATAATAATACCACAATCTAAAAATTGTCGAATTAACCTATATCACCAATAAATGCTAATCGGTGTTTAGAATGGGCTTTTTTGTATTTAGATCTTATTTGGTAAGACTATGCTTTCTAAAGCATTTAATCATGATTTAAAATTTTTTAGCTATCGCGCTGTTCAAGTGCAGGGTTTAAAGTTATCTAAATTTACACAGTCATGGAATATTGAGAACAGTTATGAAATACCTGGACAAAACTTGTTTTTTATTAAAAAAGTAACCGAATCCTAATAGACCGTTACTTAAAAAAAAGTGTTTATGCCTATCTGTCTGGTAGCCCTCTATCAGTTGGTGAATAAGGTGGAGAGGTCTATGGCTCTTGGTGGACCAGTACTGGCAGCATTCCTGCAGTCTTCGATAATACACCTTTCGACTCAATAACCGAAGTCCGCAAGCGAGGTACAACCATTGTAAGTTGAACAGGAGCCATAATGCTTTCAAAGCGGACTGTAATAACTAATCTCTTTCAAGACTCTAAGATCAAAGTAGCCCAAGGTTGTCCGCAGGGAGGAGTACTATCACCAACACTGTGGTGCTTCGTGGTTGACAGCTTACTCCTAGAGTTAAAAGATGCATGGTATGAATCTTATGCCTACGCAGATGGCAACAGTGTTTTACAAATCGAAAGACTCATGCAACGAGTACTTGATAAGGTCCAAGCCTGGTTCCTTAAAGATAATTCAAGAGGTAATCCAGCTAAAGTCGAACTAGTCCTCTTTACAAGAAAGAGAGCTCTTGGCCCTTTACCAGAACTTCGACTGTTCGATCAAGTCGTTGCATACAAAAGCTCCGCCAAACATCTTGGAATCATTCTGGACTCCAAGCTAAACTGGCGAGAGCATTTAGCCAGTAAGATTAAGAAAATCACAAACGCCCTATGGGCATGCAAAAGGGCTTTTAGCACCACGTGGGGACTTCAACCGTTGTATCTACACTGGATTTATACGGCTGTCGTGAGACCTATCGTGACATATGGGGCCATAGTGTGGTGGCTACAAAAACAAAGATCGCAAGGGCACAATTAGACAAAGTCCAGCGGTTAGCGTGTTTGGGCATAACATGCGCTATAAGGACGGCCCCTACCAGGGCTATTGAAAGGCTGGCAGGGCTGCCTCCTTTGCATTTTTCCATAGAACATGTGGCTTTAAGGACTATGTATAGACTTCAAAGTCATTGTGACTTCAGGATCAATTCCGATCCCAAGAGTCACACAGCACTCTATAGGAATATAACGGACAAGGACAGAATGCGATGCAAACTAGTTCGAAGCTTCCAAATAGGTTTTACAAGCCTGATAGGGGTGTTTGGAAGGAATGGATGTGTGTCCCGGCGTGTGGATGGCTTAAAAATGGGGGACAAGTCGGGGGGCGGAAGTGTACTGTAAAACCAAGGGGGCTTCTCCCTAGGAAGGTACGCGACTTTTTCAGGCTGAGGTATACACCATTCTGATGTGTGGATATACAAATCTGAAAATGTCCTTCAAGTAAAGATATTTACATTTGCTCAGATAGTAGGGCTGCACTGTCCGCTATCAGGTCGGACAGGGTTAACTCTGCCCTTGTATTGGAGTGCAAACGTGTCTTGACAAATATGCCAAGGCTTAACAAGGTCAATCTCCTCTGGATCCCGGGACATGAAGGTATGCTGAGAAATGAAGAGGCCGATAGATTGGCTTGACAATCCTTCCGCCCATATTTTGGCCAAGAAGCCGATTTTTTGCAAAACGCAGGCGGGTCATTTGATATGAAATCAACCAAAAAGAAAGGGAGGTTTGGCAGACCATCTCCCCGATTTCGATAATTTTTGGTACATTTAGTCTAACCATAAAGAGGATAAAAAATCCTAAAGAACCCCGCACGGAATATATCGCATTTTGGTTGTGAGTCGTCGTGCGGAAAATATGCCGAAAAGATGAAAAATCGATTACTTTAGACAAATTTTCAACAGTCCCTCGAAACCAAAAGTTCAAGTGATTTTCGTCGTGCACCGTCTACTATTTATGTAAACGGTAGTATTTTACTCTTTATCATTTTTTTTCTCTTGGATTAGTTTTTTTACTGATTACTTATTTTTGAGGAGATTTTGTAGCAAAACCTTTTATTAAGTTGTTAGCCAAAACTATTTATCATTTGCTGATTTAAATTCAAATAGCTGTGTGAAAAGCAGCAACAAATTTAATTTAATTGGGTTTTATCCAAGGCAATCTCGGGTAGGTACCCTCGTAGGTACCAATAAGCCTAATAAGTTCTTCTATGGTTTTTTTACAATAAAAGTTCACCTATCTATATCTGACGAAAGTTAACAGCTTTTATTTGACTACAACAATATGATTTATATCTATCCAAAATGGTTTCCAAGCTTTAGAACATTATATTTACATAAACTTATTTCCATGCGATTTTTAAAGATCATCTGACCACTTTATATTCTCTTGAATCATTGTAACCATTAGAAAAAATGTTTAAAATCATAATAAATTGATCTCTGACTTTTACTATTTTCCTATGGAAGAATAACTTGGTATTGTTGAAAACTCCTGTTCGTTAAATTTAACGAATTTTGTTTTTAATGCTTTTTGTATGAACTTCCTAGGACTTTTCCTAAGGGGAAGTCTGAATTCAGTTTAGATTTAAATATTTTTAGCATTCCAAAGTTGACTTCAATATGAGCACTGAAGCTGTAAAGCTTGACCCTTCGCAATCTTCTGAGGACTCGAAAGCAGCTCTAACAGGCGCTACTGTAGCGATCCCAATGAACCAGGAAAAATCCGGAGAGTCGGCAGAGTCTGTGAAGCCCAAAACCCCAAAAGCAAAGAAAAGGAAGAGACCCAAAGACAGTACTGCACCACGGCAGCCCCTGACAGGTTAGGAATAATGAAATTTAAAACTTTTGTTTTCAAGAGGAAGTCTTTCATAAGACACTCGGTCCGACCGTTCAATCCACTCCCCCGACAGAGTTTTATATCAATACCCTCTGTCAGGACAGCCCGGGTAGTGTTGGATTACTACCGACTAAAACCTCCCGATTGTGGCTCCGACCAGCCTCATGGCTGGCCAGAGTCACTGCACTTCAGCCATTATGGGCTTATTGTGCATCTTTGGATTCTATAAGCACTCCATTAGATTTATCCCCTGTACGAGTTTGTACAGTTCCTTAATAGAGCAGTCCCTAGTGTTGATTTTAGTTTAACCACTCCATTAGATTTATCCCCTGTACGAGTTTGTACATGTCCTTAATGGAGCAGTTCCTAGTGGTTATTGGGTCCAGTTCAACTTCCTCATAGGGCTATACCGCCCATATTCGCTCGCCAGAGCCTCGTCTGTTTTAGACAGAGAGCACTACGAGAAGGTGAGGTTGGCATTTGGATATGAGAGGCTAGATGCATTCGCACCATACTGATCGAAAACATCTGGTCCCACTCCTAACGCGAGCTCTTTACTTATAACAGTATTTTACATACCGAGGTGAAAAGGGGTTCATTACTACCGAGAGTGTGGCGCAAAGTGCAAAGGTTAGATTTTTCTAATCTAAAAAGTTAATAAATATTTTCACTGAGGCTTTTATACACCTTTTTTTAACCTTTAATAAAACTACAAAATTTATGATACTTACAATACTTTTAGGGTATGTTCGCTTCCTAAATGACAGAAGAGATTCAGTTAGAACCTCAAACCCAGAAATATCGTTTGCCGAAATCACAAAAACGCTTGCTAACGAGTGGACTAACCTTTCTTTGGATAAAAAACAACAGTATTTGGATGCAGCAGAGCAAGATAAGGAAAGGTAACTAATAATTTGAATTTTAATAATTTAGCCAGAAAGAAAAGTAAAATTAAAATTAAATTTAATTAAACTTTATTTTTCGGTTTAATTCCCCACTATATTCGTGTATGATGCGCCACATTTTTTTTTGTATAAGGAAACTGTTTTGTTATATTAGGTACACAAAAGAATTTGAAGCCTATAAACAGACTGATGCTTACAAAAAATTTACTGAGCAACAACAGAAAAAAGCCAAAGAAATAAAAGAAAAGCAAGCAGAAAGTTCAGAAGAAAAATCTACAGTTGTTCAGACAAACACTCAACATCAGCCTATCGTAAATAGCAGCAAAGATCATCATGAGGTCGATTTTGGTAATTTTGACATTCCAATTTTCACTGAGGAATTCTTGGATCATAACAAGGCGAGAGATTCTGAGCTTAGGCAGCTAAGAAAGATAAATACAGTAAGTCATTGATATAAATTTTAAGGGGGACGTATGTACAAATTTGCTGGACATAGATGATCTAGCTTATGCACAGGTTATATAAAAGTGGGCCCAAAAATTGACTGTTTTTACTTAAACCCCAACTAATCCTCATTTTTTGACCAATATTAAAAAAAAACGGTTTGTGATTCTAAAAACTTATTTTGATGTCCCAAGTGATTAGGTTGTAATATTAATTTGTACAACTCGTTTATAACACTATTTTTTTTATATCTATATCAGAAAAACGCCTTCAGTATGCTTCAGCGACCTTTTCTTTTTATTTTTCCTATTGTCAAAGGAAAAATTTTAAATGATTGTGAACATTTTTTTAGAAGATTTTTGTATTATATGTTAGGCAGGTCTTGGGGAAAAAGTCGGAAGGACACTAATCCTAGAGCAAGCTCTTGCTCTAGGATTAGTGTCCTTAGATGCAGCGATATTGTATGCCATCCTAAAACAACTGAAGCACCAAAAAGACGATGTTCCTCTAAAATATCTCCGAACTTTCCTTATGTTTTTTTTGTAAATTTTAAATTTCTCTTAAATTACAATTACTCATAATTTTTTAGGGCATCCATACCAGTATGGTTGCTATTCTGATCGACAAAAAAAAAAATTTTTTGAGTTATTTGTGAGGTTATTTGAGTGAAAAAAGATTAATTACATTATTCAATAAAAACTATACTAATGTTTAAGTCTGTCAGTCAGTTCTGTAGTATTTGAGACATTAAAAAAATATTTACAAAAATCATGGCCTTAGTTTATGAGATATTGTAAGGTTGGTGCCTGCTGTCTTCATTTATTTATTATAAAACTAGCTGAAGATCCCGAAGTTTCGACTGCGATGCTACCTGTTTTTTTCGTTTTTATTGCTTTAAATGAACATAACCATGAAATAAAGCCTATGCGCTGCCCAGGACTCCAAGGAACCCAGTGGTAAAACTCCCATCAAAATCCGTTCAGCAGTTTTTGCGTGATGTTGGAACTAACAAACATTCTAAAAATTGGATTTTTTTTTGTCTATATGGTTTGGTTAGAAGCCAGAACCAAAAAATCTTTAAAAATATTTAATATTCAATGTATATAAATGAAGAAATTATATGTATAGATAAGAAAGAAAAACTCAGTTAATCATTTAAAATTGTCAATATCTAAAAAAAAATGACCCTTTCAGACAAATCATAACTGCCTTTAAATTTTGTTTTGGTGGTCCAAATTCGAGGAGATTGTGGAGTTTTCTAGGGGAGATACATGTTATGGGCTCGATTTTTGATAAATTATTAATGGTGACAACTGTTTAGAATTAAGTGAAACTAATTTTATTTTTGTTCTGGATCTATAAATGCGGTTTGAAATGGGTTAAATTATGTGTCTGTTTTTAAAAGTTCGCGCTTATTTGCCCGCGTATATATATCAAAACCTTCAAACCTATGTGGGAAAAGTGGGGAGAGCCTCCCACTAAAAATACCTGCGAAAGAGGAAAAAGGACAATTGCGTTTTAGAACCGACAGAAAGTGTGCTAAAAATATATGGTGGTTTTCCGCTAATTTAACAAACTTAAAATATTGCCGGTGGTTGTGCCAGGACAATCTACAAAGACAGAAGGATTAGTTGCTGGTCGCTGTGAGGGTACTCTCGAGGTCGTCTCGAGAAAAACACCAGGTAAGTGGTGGGTTTTTTATTGGCCAAACCTTTGGTAACTACAGTTCACTCACGAACATCGATTTTTAACACCATCAGTCACAACCGCATGTCAGTATGTCAACCCGTTTTTGAGCTTTTTAATTAAAAGTAAAATTTTGGTAACATCTAGTTTTTGAAGTATAAGACTAAGTTGACTTATTTTTTAGTCGATTTTTAAAATCAGCATAAAATTTTCTGTAAAATGATGTATCGCATATGATATTTTAGGAAAAAAACAAAAACGTAGGTAATAATTTTTTCTAGTAAGACGACAAGGAAAAGTCCTATTAATTCTTCACAAATTTTATTTGAAATCCCCGGCCGGTTTCGACTAAAACGTCATTGTCAAGGGGGGAGTTGGATCACAAATCTAACACATTTTACAAAGTGCGGTATATAACACAGTAACATACACACATTTTAAAAAACAGAAATTTCTTAACATTACAGGACTATTAAAATTAAAATATTTACGTGTTAAAAACAAAACAAAACTCGATGACAATGACGTTTTAGTCGAAATTAGTAGAACTTTTCCTTGCCGTCTTACTATGAATAATCTTCACTCTGGAGACCTCACACAACTTAACAATTTTTGTTCCTTTTAACTTTACTTTATTAAGCTTTAAAATTATAAGAGGAATATATAAAACTATATAATTAAAAAAAAAATTCAAATCCAATGAGGCGAAAGATCAAAAATCTTCCAATCCTGCCTCCTTTTTTATTGTGCATAAGACGAAAGCCGCGTTTCCTCTTTGCACAGCTATTCCGATCCTCTGTATTATGAAGTTTTAAGAACTCTTTTCCGGAATTTTGGAATTTATTTCCAAAATTAGTTTCTTTGCATCTCAACCCAAAGGACCGAAGATTTCCACAGCAAAAGGGACGAAGATAAAGCGATCTAAAAGTTCCTAGTATTTTTTTGTGTTTCGTTGCTCAGCCATTTGTGTAGCCCCACCATATTCTTTTGCTGTTACATTTAAATATGAAGTTGCAACGGTGTGACTGCACACACTTCCACGGTGTTAAAGTCATCACATCGACACGTTTTCCGTCGCTGCGGCATATACCAAGCGGCTCCAAAACAGCTGGTTGTTCGGCTGAAACTAGAGCTCGCTTAATTATGTCATTAACCTGCCTGTGTCTGGAAGCACGACCCGCACTTTTTTGTCAAACTAGTCCGTGAAGACTATTTGTCAGCTTTTTCGGCGCAAATGCAAATGCTCCACACACACTGGTAGACCAATTCTAAGAGCCACGGAAAACCTAAATGTTGTGTTATCCAAAAGATTTTCAAGGGACCACTCTCTGGAGCCTGAAGTGCCAAAAGACGCGCTCTATCCTCGTCCGATCCACAGACCGAGAATAATGTAGCTTGCCGAACCTGGCAAACCTCAAGGTCAAATTCTTTTTGTTTTGATGCGGTTGTAAATTTGAAGAAGTCTGTTTGCAAAGACTGGCCCACTCATTTAAACACACACATTTTTAGACAGGACATATTGGGGAAGAATTGTTTTTGGTAAATCGGAAGTGTCACAAACTGAATCGAGCTGACACGGATAGAGTGGATGCATCTCTTATTCCGAGTCCGCCTAGCTTTACGGGTAGGGTAGTTTGCAACCAAGATTTTAAGTTTTAATTACAGTTTGTCACTGTGTTCCGCCAAAGAGTTGATTTTCAACACGGAGCGCATCTTAGCAAGTAATAATAATAAAAATAACAATACAATTTTACAATTAATACAAAGCTTGTTCAAAATGCAAAGAAAGGAGCTGGAAGACAAAAAATTTATAAAGCATTTCAATTGTTTAGTTTGACAAATATATAAAATATAAAAATAATTGCACTTAAATAGAAATATAAATGGCAGAATTAAGGTGAGTTTATACATCTATGGTCTTTTGTGATCTTATGAAAGAACACAGAGAGTGAAGTTGTCTTCTTTTTTTCATGTCAAGCCAGTTGGTTTCTTTAAGTTGGTCACTCACCGGAAGATATTTTTTGATTCCAAATATGTATCTCAAGCAGGACTTTTGCACCTTCTGCATCCTGTTCTGATCATCTTGATACAAGCATGGGCCGTAAACCAAATCACCAAAATTGAAGTGACTGAGCACTAGGATGTAGCAAAGTGGAATTTTCTGTTTGCTCGTTAATAGAAGATATTGATGAAGGTAGAGCAATGTCCTTGAAACATATAAGCTTTTTTAAGAAGATTATTCACATGTTGTCGAAACCTGCGATTTGTTTCAAGCATAAGACCCAGGTTTCTGGCTCAGTTTGAATTTAGCCACAGTCAAACACTACAGATTTATTTGGGTGTATTTTCAAATTGTGTTTTTCTGAAGCAGTAACTAAACTGCAAATCTTATTAAATGAAAATAAACCTGTCTATCATCTGCATATTGATGATCCTGACAATGTCGCAAACATGTTGACAGATAACATATGTAGATGGAAAAGATCAGAGGTGCTAAAATTGAGCCTTTAGGAATTTCACTCTTAATTTCACTTTGGGATGATCGTCCCCTAGTTGTTTCCACAAACTGATGCCGCCCCCCAGATAACTATGCATCAAACCTCTCGCCTCTGTGGAAAATCCAATAAAATTTAAAAATGCTAAAAAGTTGATGGCAGACAGTGTCAAAAGCTTTGGAATAGTCCAGGATGACGAGCGCTGTAGTGTTCCCAAGGACATTTTACTGGAATATACCATCTGTCACATTGGCCGGAGCAGATATACAACTGAAACCTGGTCGGAAGCCTGATAGTTTTGGTGGTAAAATTTCATATCTGCTGCAGGTATTAAAAAAAGCAAAAAACTAAATATCATGTGCGATACATGATTTAAAAATGGACTAAAAATAGGTCATTCCATAAGAAAAACGCCATCTTATACCAAAAACAAATTTTCGTTATTTAAAAAGTTATAGACCAAATTCTAAAATCTTTTCACCATCAATAATTTTTCGAAAATCGAAAAATAGCATGTATATTAAATATATATTAATTATCATTCAATTATCACAATTCCCTCGAATTTGGACCACCCTTTACCCCCTTGGTAATTCGCGTCTGTTAAATCATGTAAACAAAAAATCGTGAAAGGAAGGGCACCAAAAATTTTTCGTGATTTGAACAAAAAAAGAACCTCTAAGAGAAAAGAATACCTGAAAAAGAAAGTTATTTATGGTACTGGTGTGTTTTGTTAAAAATAAGTCACGAGAGAAAAATTTATACCACGTGGCCGTCAGGCCGAGTGTTATATTTTCTCAAGTCACTTAGAAAGCGAAAAATATAGAAAATAGAATTTTTGTCGCATATGTAAACAGTAAAGTGTCAGGCTGAGTTTTGATAATATTTTAGTCTAAGTTTTTGTTGGTTGCTTCAGACAGCGGGTGTTATAAACCATAACACACTAGTGAGTTATTTAATACTTTATTAGTCACAAACGGCATAAATAATATTCACTCATAACTATCAGGTGTTGGATAAAAACATTTATAAGCTAACATAATGTTTTTGTAGGATTATGAGCAACAAAATGCCATCTTAACCAAGCACATTGAAAACATGAAATCAGCAATTACAAAATTAGAAACAGAAATTGTTCAACAAGAGAAGAACAACTCTTCTCTGCAGCAACATCTGGATCATTTAAGGAAAACTTTGAGTGGAGCATTTAGTAATGTCAAAGTGCCAGGTAATTATCATTGTTTTTTTTTTTTTATAGAGAATACTTGATGTTAGAATAAGATGGGGTCGCATATGATTTCAAACTTTATAGAATTATTTAGTCTTACCTGGATACCCTAATGTTTCCGAGAGATCTTGACAGTGTTAGTCTATGGTGTGTTGGTAATGGTCTCGAGTTAAATGTAAAGAAATGCTGCTCATGGTTCTGCCTAGGGTTGTATGTTATGCTTTATTTTTTAATACATATAGATAATAAATGCCAAATATGGGGGTGCATATTTGTGTCTCCTTTTTACGTAGGATAAGATATTTTACTTAGGATAAGCTTTTATACTATTTTATTTACTATTTAAGTTATTTGAATATTGATGATTATTGCTACTATTTAGACATTCACCTGACGACCCAATATTCCTCTGGAATCAGAATGGCAATAAAGAAATTTGAATGTATGTGTATATCTTTTGGTGGAATAAGCAGCTCTATAGAAAGCCAATATTTTATAAATGAAACCACTTTAAAAAGAGTAACCACTGCTAGAGACCTGGGGCCTAATTCTTGAATCTCGAGAGAAGGAACGATCCCTCAAGAGAAGGGATCAATCCCGGGGAATGATACCATTGCTCAAGAATACGAAATGCGTTCGATGTGGGATCATTCGACACAAATCTATGTCGTTCCTTGCTCAAGAATTAGGGCCCTGGGAGTTCTATTTGATAGTAAACTAACTTTTGTACCTCATTTTTGATGACATTACGAACAGGAGTATGCGAAACCTAGAACTCGTAAGAGTGATCAATTGTCACCTTATTGTTTAAAACTGCTTTATTGTTCTCTAGTTCCTTCCTTGTTGGAACATGCCTTGGTTATATGATCTTCTTACTATGCATGTCACACGTCACAGATTTGAACTCTCATAGTATAATAACTGAGATTTTTAGTATTGACAGCTTGGAGAACAGAAGGACTTGTGCTGATACTTTAACATTCTATAAAGTCCTCAATGGGGTATACTTTTGCCCTTCTATCCTTTTGTCAATTGATTGTAACACCACCAATAATAATTCTCCAATGTTTCGTATCTCTTTCCATCGTAACAATTATGGTTATTTTCTCTTCTTACACACACTAAGATTCTATAATAATCATGAGCCGTCCTAAGTAAGACCCACGTATCTGCAAAAAAATCAAAAATGAGTTAGGACCGGAAATAGCTTTAGATAGGTCACTTTTATCTATTTTTGAACAAAAATACCCAAATTTATGTCTGGAAGTATTTTTTTTTTTTAAAAATCGTTACTCCGTATCTACATTAAAAATGGACTATTACTTAACAAAAACCTCGCAACTACCTGTTTCTTAGTAAAAACCTCGTATCTACTAGCAACTTTATAGTAGATGCGAGGTTTTTACTAAGTAATGTATACATGCGGGGTTTTTAACTAAGTAATATGTAAGAATCTAATCCGAAAAAAGTATTTGTAAAGGAAATGCAACCTTGCAATTTCTACAACTGGGAAGATTTTCCGTCCCAAGTTAAAAGAAAAGGAATGGACCCTCGACCTTACTTGACAGAGGTAACACAAATTACCGCACATAGAAATTCATATGTTTTCAAATACAAAATAAAACATAAAGATGAATGTTTTGAGATGGATTTTCTGCAACTGAAAGTAAAAAATTCTGGAACAATATCGCCAGAGCCACGAGACCTTCCATATCCAAGAAAAAAAAACCTTATTAAAAATTTGCAGAGCCTTATGCCAGGAAATCGATTCGAATTTTGAAAAAATTTACATGAAAACAACCAAATCTAATTTTAAAGAAACTTACAATTAGTACTATTTTTATAGTGTTCTGTTTTTAAAGTTTAATTTTAAACAAATTTAGAATTATAAGTACTTTTTTTTATATCCTTTAATGTAAATTGATTTTTTGTAGTTTGTATTGTTGGAATGAATTTCAATTTTAAAACAGTGGCGTACGCATAAATGATTCCTGAGGAAGGTGGCTTTAGACTTCTGGGGGGGAGGGCTTAAGACTCCTGGAAGGCTTAAAACTCCTGGGAGAAGCTTGAGGATCCTGGGAACTTCTGAGCGCTGAACGTTTCAGTTTGCTTGATTTTTAAAAAAAAATTGGATCTTGAGAAGTCAATGGGGCTCTGGGAGGGAGATTGAGCTCCCAATCCCTCCCTGCATACGTCCATGTCTGAAAATAAATAACTATTATTTATTTTTAAAAATAATACATAAATATCATACTTTTTACAGAGTACAACCATAGACTAGGCTCGATTTGACGTACTTGCGGGGTTCTTGCTAAGTATCACTGACTAAAAAGTTACCTCCGATTCCCCGTATCTACAGTTTATTTTGTTTCATCACTCGGATATTGCTATTTTAAACCCGTAAACACTACCCAACAAAAAAAATTATTGTTATATAATTTTCAGCAAGCACTTGATCTTTAAACTCGCTTTTCTCAAAATCAGCGAAAACGTAGATACGTGAGTCTTACTTAGGACGGCAGCATTCTCCTGCAGTTGATTAATTTTTGTGATTATATTCTGTGATCAATTTTTGTGATTAATTTTGTGATTAATTTTGGTATTTTGTTACTTTAGTTAACTAGTAATAATGTAATTCTTCCATCTTCTTAAATTTTTAAATCTTAAACATTTTATTGCAAAGTGAATCTGTTGCTAGAAAAGCAATGTCAATAGATCCAGGAAAAATAGGGAATTTTATGTTGCCGTTAATTCTTAAAGTAACAGTCGTGGCATATCGGGCAAAGCGTTTTTGTTTCTTACTTCATTACGACCAGGCCTCCAAGGTCTAATGGAGAATCCAGACACCTACAGACCTGTACCATTCTTATTAGGAGGGGTACACAGGTTCCACGTTTCCGCAGATTACGAACTTTTTGTTTTAAATTCGAGAGGTGTGCATGGTTGCCTGTGTAGCTGCAACTGCCAGGTAAAATCTGATACCTACCAGGTACAACTTAATAAGGATGAAACGGGTCTGTAGGTGTTTGGATTTTCCATTAGACATTGGAGGCCTGGTTGTAATGAAGTGAGAAACAAAAACGCTTTATCCGATATGCCACGAGTGTTACTTTAATTTTTAATTGCGGACACGAGATTCACTTTGTCGGTTTGTAAAAAGTCAAAAATTTCGTTTCTGAAATTTTGTAGGCTCCGGTAACTTGAAGATGTTTATTTTGGGGACTAAATCTTATTAATTGAAATCTGTAAATAAATAAAATAATCTCTGTAGGAATTAAAAACGCTGCAACCCTACAAAATATTGACAACTACATGACGAATCTGCACTCAGTGTTGCTGGAGAACAGCAGTCATGATGCCCAACTATTGAAGACTGTCCGCGACATTGTAGCTAAGCTGGAATTTAGCGGATGACAGGTGCGTTAACATTAAGTAATTATTTTGAATAATTCTTGATTGTATCTTTTTGTTCGCAGAGACTGAGAGCTTCTAAACGAAAGAGAAAATTAAAAAAGTTTTCGTAGATCGTTCCGTACTTTGTTCTGCTGTTTGAATGGTTTTAGATGTACTGTAAAACAAAGAATCTATTAAATTTTTTAATACAACAACAACATGTTAAAACCGTACGAAATAATCCAATTTCCCCCCACGCTCCTAGATAAAATCCTCGATAGATTCTCGGGAAAATCGTACCAATATTGGAATTGTATTTTATTTTTAAAACTATCTTATAGAGTAGCGGTCACATATAAAATGTTAACCAAGCTTAAATCACTACCATTACTTTAGTAAGCTTTCTAATTTTTAAATTTTCACGTTTTTCTTGGAATTTTTCATGGATATCTTACCTAGGAGGATCGGTATTTATTGCTTCTTGTACAACCCTTCCTTAATTTGTTTGTTTATCAATTTTCATTTTACAGGGTGTTTCACAACTTATGTATAAAAATGAAAGACGTGATTCCTAAAACCAAAAATGTTCTAAAACTATTTCTTCGCCTTTTATTTAGTTATGAGAATATTATACAGCCATGTCTCGGAAAAATGTTGAAACATTTTTAAAAACGGCGTACTCGCTTTTTTGTATATATTTTTGTATTACTTTCAGTCAACTTAATACGCTCTCAAAGTTTCTGAGATAAGTTGTGGAACACCCTGTATATTTACTGTGTTATTGTATGGAATAAAATTTGTTAAAAAATGATATAATGACTTGAGAAATACATGCATGTCTATCGCAGCTTTGGTACAAAAGTTACGAATTTTAAAATGTATTAACCCCTTTTTTTCTGACCCCTACCAACGTGCTTTATTCTATAAAAGAAAAAATAATAATATTTCCTCAAATCTAAAACTGCATATTTGTAGCGGCTTTGATGCCAAGGTTATGAATTTTCAAATATTACTTTCTCTCACCCCCTTAAACTCCCTAAGTTTTTTTTTATTAGAAAACATTAAGCAATCCGCAACGCTGAAAACTGAAGGAAATATGTACACCTCCTGCCGGTGCTTAGGATACTGCCCAATACTGGCCAAGTACTGCTTAGTCCTGCTTAAGTACTGCCTAGTCCTGCCTAAGTACTACCGAGTCCTGCACCCTTTTCTGATTTAAGCATTTTGTTATCTTCCTCTCTTCTTACAGAAGCTAGAATAGTTTTGTAGCGTGCTAAATGATCGAAGCGCGCCGGGCACGCCAGCGAGATTGCGTGAGCTATAGGTTATCCTTTTCTTTAAACAAAGAACGGAAAGAGAGAAAAACATACCGGTAAAGAATTCTACACGGTACAGAATCTGAGCTTCGCGGTACCGAACCTTGAGCTTTTTTGTTGCCCGTGATTACAAGGGATTATCAATAAGAAAGAATACAAAGCAGTATATGAAAGAACACCAAAATTTACCACGTTTTCAATAATTAAAAAAGGAAATATAATAACACCCTCCACCCCTTAGTCATAATTTGTGACATTTTAGTTGACTCCCCGCCACAAAATGATGTTACAAAATTGACCCCCCCCCCTTTCCTTACCTAACCAGCCTGATGTGTTTTTATTTTTTTTACAAACAACTAACATACATTTTCATTTTACGTTTTTTTTTAACGTGACGTGACAAGAAATCGACCTCCCCCCCTCCCCCTAAGTATATTTCATTGAAAGTTAAAACAAAGTCATGCAAAGCTGCTTAAAATCATAATACTAATATCTCTTTCTTTTGTACGAGATTATTACACCTGGCAACGCTGCTACTAACGCACTTCGTTATTAGTTCACGCCCCCCTTCTACTTCCTCGCAGCACTTTTTTTCCAGGATTTTTCTCTAGAAGGGAAGCAATATGAAATTTTCTTTTTTTGTCAGTCCTGCACAAGTACTGCTTAGTCCTGCCTAAGGACTGCCTAATCCTGTCCAAGTCCTGCCTATTCCTGCGTAAGTACTATCTAGTCTTGCCTAAGTACTGCCTTGTCCTACCTAAGTACTGCCTAGTCCTGTCTAGACTGCCTAGTCTTGCTTAAAGACTGCCTAATCCTGTCCAAGTATTGCCTAGCCCTGCTCAAAGTACTGCTCAAGTATTGCCTAGTCCTGCCCAAAATTTTGTACACCTCCTGTCTATAGTTGTTCACCCCTCGGATTTACATAATTATGCCAAATATCATTGAACTCGGTTAACGGAAAGTTGGTGAAAAATGCATCACAAAATTTGATTGACAGATTTACACATCGAGTGAAGCTAAATAAAATCGTTTAAAAAATCCTCTTAGAACGAATTTTTCATTAAATGAAAAATACACTAAGTATCATTTGAAAAATATTTAATTTATTGGGACCTTGTTTTTTAGCCGTAACATTTACAGTTCGATAATCCAACACGAGCCGCGCGTATTTTTTTCGTTTATTTAAGCACGGTTACTAAACCGTCTCCACGAAGCAGTCGCATCACAGATGTTTCTGTCGCTTTCGCTCTCTAACATTTAGAACAATATGGAACTACAGCTGATTGTTTTGGTTTTATTAAGTTTTTAAATGAAAAGTAATTCGGTAGGTAGTTCGTCTAAAATTTTGGAAATCTTTCTTTTTTTTTAACAACTTTAGTAATACTAAAGACAAATTAGTATCCATCGTGAACTAAACTAGTTACCAAATTTTTTTTTTTATAAATATATTAAAAATGTAATTCTAAACATTCCCTAAAAGGTCCTCGAAAGGTGGTTTGTTGACAGGAATTATAACAGGTCACATCCGACTAAGGAAGCACATGACCCAGATCTGCCGGGCCTGCGGGAAGGCGAAAGAGACTGCGAGGCATACCAAAGAACGAGGCACCAGTTATTCGGCTTCCCGATCCTGAACGCAGAGGATCTGCGTATGATCAAATGGGATTAAATAGTGGTTAATTCTTGTAACTACGACCTTAAGACAATAGTTTTTAGTTTGAAACTTCTAAAGTTAAAAATAAATGCTCAAATTGATGTATAATCACAGAAGCTCTTAACCCTTACTTTTTGGGAAAGCTAACACAGAAGAAATTTAAGGTTCTTTCTCCATGGTATGACGGTCAGAAAAAATTGCAGAAAAATACATATATTTTATATTTAGCAAACTATACCAATATGTGTGTTTGAAAGTTTGAGACAATAAGTTTGAAATTAACTCTGTGTTTCGGACTTCCATTGTCCAGATTTTATTTATACACGACGTTTCGATCAGTACAATCTCTGATCGTCTTCAGGTGCAAACTACAATCAATTCCTAAGGCTACGTACTTATATACTGTGAGAAATCACTCAACCTTGAAGTTTAGGAAGTTGGCTCCGCCCAAGGAGGGGCTTCCAAATATTTGGGATTTCAACACTTGGTTTACTGAAAATACCCTGATTCTGCCCAATAAAGGCAGCTTCAAGGAATTTTCGTTTCTTCCAGTGTGACTCCTTGTGCAAAACCTTTGCTTCTGCCCACTTCATTTGGTGTTGTTTTGACCATGCATGTTCGGCAATTCCTGATTTCGTGGTTTCACCTTTTTGGGTATTCGTCTGATGTTCCTTAAGCCTAACAGATAGTGGTCTTTTAGTTTCACCTATGTATGATTCACCACACTCACAAGGAACTTTATACCAATATGTGATATTTTCTTGGGGGATACCTGATGAGATTTCTCTTTCTCCTATAAAATTGATGTATAATCACATAAGTTCTTGACCCTTACTTTTGGGGAAAGCTAACACAGAAGAAAGGTTCTTTCTCTACGGTATGATGGTCAGCTAAAATATATTTCTAAGGCCACTGATTTAAATGTTTGAATATTTTGAATTGGTGGGCTTAAAAAGAAATTTTAGCTTATTCGGCAAAAAATCAAAAAATTGTTCCGAGCCGTGTCTTACTTTTTACAAAATGTGTGCATATATATGTCACCACCAGACGCGGAGGTATTGGGACGTTTTCTGCATATACATTGCTGAATATCTACCTGACCTTTTTCGCATATACGTCAGTGGATGTCTGGTGGAGGTACGTTTATGAATGTCCATTAAAGGGATGTAAATTGCACCTCCAGTGTATGTTCAGAATTGTGACCTTTTTTTGCATAGGTAGGTATATACGTCACCGGATGTCTGGTGGTGTTATATTTATGAATGTCCATAAAAGAAATATAAATTGCACATCCACTGGATATTCAGATTTGAGACCTTTTTCGCATATACGTCAGTGGATGTCTGGTGGAGGTACGTTTATGAATGTCCATTAAAGGGATGTAAATTGCACATCCATTGGATATTCAGAATTGGGACCTTTTTTGCATATACATATGAATACATATGCTTATGAATGTCCATGAAAGGAACGTAAATTACACATCATTGGTCAGAATTGGATCGATGTCTGGAGGAGGTACGTTTATTAATGTCCATGAAAGAGATGTAAATAAATTGCACATCCATACGATATTCAGAATTGGGAACTTTTTTGCATAAATGTTAATGGATATGCAATGGAGATACATTTTATGTATGTCCATACAAGGTATGTCAATTGAACATCCAATGGAGCTATGTTCATGTATGTCCATGCAAGGAATATCGATTGAACATTTAATGGATATATTATGAATGTATACGGCGATGGACTAGAAATGTATATCCATGGCAACTTAAAGAAACACTCAACCCTGGTTCTCGGAAAAATCTGTTGTTAACTAAGTTGTTTTATTTACGTCCTTTAAGTTAGCAGATCACCTGTGGTAGATCAAAGATTTTATGATTGGATTATTAAGTGCTAATTAAGTACCATAGTTCCGATTTAATTGCTCCAGTGGTTTTGGAGATATTAATTGATCTGCTAGCTTGGCAGATCAATTGTTAAAAAACATGGCAGGTGATAAAAAAACAGGTGCAAATGGATTTACTCATTGAGTGCTATTTAAGTGCTCCATTTTTACCATCAGAAAAGCACTCTGGACCCCCCCCCCTCTTAGAAAAAACAGTATTAATGCTATCTTGGGCAGAAAAAATGTTGGAAATAGCTTAAGTAAGTTAAAAATTGACTTTTTGTTAGTGCGTGGAAATTTAAGTGCTACTTAAGTGCTAGTTAATTACCCAAGTCCCGATTTAATTGCTCCAGTGGTTTTTGAGATATTCATCAATCAATATATCACAAACCACACGGGACTTGGGATAACTATTTAGCACTTAAATTTCTACAAACAAAAACTTCAATTTTTAACTGACCAAAGTAATTTCCTACATTTGTTCTGCCCAAGATAGCATTAATACCGTTTTTATAGGGGGGGGGGGTGGGGGTTCAGAGTGCTTTTTCGATGTAAAACGTGGAGTAGCAAAATAGCACTTAATTATTAAGTCCATTTGCACCTGTTTTTTTTTTTACCAGCCATATGTTTTTGAACAATTGGTTTACCAACTTCTTTTAAGCTAACAGATCAATCAATATCTCAAAAACGACTGGAGCAATTAAATCGGAAGTTGGGTAATTAATTCGCACTTAAATAGCATTTGAATGTCTACAAACAAAAAAGTCAATTTTTAAGTCACTAAAGCCATTTCTGACATTTGCTCTACACAAGATAGCATTAAAATCGTTTATATTTTCCAAAGGGGGGTCCAGAGTGTTGTTTAACGTGGAGCACTTAAATAGCTCTTAATTAGTAAATCCATTTAAACCCCTTTTTTATCACCAGGCATGTTTTTAATAATTGGTCTTCTAATTTTTTTTAAGCTAGCAGATCAATCAATATTTTAAAAAACACTGGAGCAATTAAATCGGGACTTGGATACTTAATGAGCACTTAATTAGTAAATCCATTTGCACCCCTTTCTTTAACAGTATACAGGGTGTTCCAAATTCGATGCTCACCATGGGGATCTTCTAAACGGTAGAAGATACGAAAAGGTTTAAATTAGGGCAAAGTTGCGCAATTTCACGCTTTGCTCAAAACCAAAAAAAAAGTTTACAAATTCCGGGTAGTTCCGGAGGTAGGCGAAAAAAACCGAAGTCTTTATTTTTAGTTTTTATTTTTCTGTGGCCTTATTCTTAAAGCTGCCAAAAAACGCTTAAAACTTTCAACAGGCACTTTTTTAAGATTTACCTAATAAGAGGTACGTTTTCGAGATTTGACATTTCAGTGTGACAGGAGCACTGTCAAGTTCATTTTTTCTTATGGACTCATGCTTTTTTCTCTTGCCGTTTGGTTCGCAAGGGATTACAGATATTTTACAACCTGATTTTGACAATTACCTGACGTTTTGAGTTAATTGACCTCCATCAGCCGAAATTCCACAAACAAAGAAAAAAACGTATTTTTAAAATATTATGTAAAGTTATTTTGTTATAACAAAATGTCAAAAAAACTGTAATTTTTAAAATGTTAAAAACAGTACTGCAATCGGGTTTTTTAAAATATCTTGAGTAAGTTAAAAGCAAGAATTAAATTTGGGCTAATAATGGTCAATAAACCCAAAACGTCAGGTACTTGTCAAAATGAGGTAAAATATCTGTCATTCTTTATGAACCAAACGGTAGGAGAAAAAAGGATGTGTCCATAAGAAAAATGAACTTGACAGTGCTCCTGTCACACTGAAATTTCAAGTTTCAAAAACGGATCTCTCACTATAGGTAGATCTTAAAAAAGTGCATGTAGAAAGTTTTAAGCGTTTTTTGACAGCTTTAAGAATAAGGGCGCAGAAAAATAAAAACTAAAAATGAAGATGTTTTTTTCCGTCTATCTCCGGAACTATACGGAATTTGTAAACTTTTTTTGGTTTTGAGCAAAGCATCAAATTGTGCAACTTTGCCCTAATTTAAACCTTTTCGTATCTCCTACCGTTTAGGAGATCTCCATGGTGAGCATCGAATTTGAAACACCATGTATAGGTATATTTTTTTTTTGTTTGATCTGCCAACTTTTTTTAAGCTAGCAGATCAATTAATATCTCTAAAACTACTGGAGCAATTAAATCGGGACTTTGGTACCTACTTAATTAGCATTAGTAGCACTTAATAATCCAATCATAAAATGTTTGATTTGCCACAGGTGGTCTGCTAACTTAAAGGATGAGTTTTATTTGATATTCCTTAAACTGACATATTTAATGACATTTAATGAAGGACGTATAAACCTTAGGAGAAAGCGATTTTATTTGGCGGCGCATTGAAGTCAAGGTTTTCTCAAAAATTATACAAATGTATCCGCCCAAGGATTCGCTACCTTGTTTTTTTTGTACACACTATCCACCCTCTCCCCTCTTAAAAAAACAGCCACCGCCTCTCGTATGAGGGCGGCGATTAAAGAATTTGCCCTTGGCGGCCAAAAGTCTGAAGGTGCACCTGGTTTTACTTAGACAATGGTAAAAAAACGAAAAAAAGAAAATTCCCTTTGCTTCTTACTTTTAACCAAAGTGAGAAGGATTTTTTGCTCGGATATATGTATCTTTTTTATTTCTTAACGGATTTTAGGAAATGATCTCACGTGGGAAAAATTTAACGGTTTACATAACATTCTTTCTGTAATGAGACTTTTGTCCAATACCAAATTTTGCGGAAATTGAACCCAGGACATCCGTGGAACCGCCTCAGAACGGTAAGGCCGCGATTTTACCCAGTTTTTCCCATTTTTTTTTGTTTTAATTGATCTCAACTTTTATTCCCATAAACCGATTTCAACGAAATGAAACCCTATTCTTCAAATGATAGAAATTCTGCTCCCAGGGAGTCAAATTCGCTCGCTACTCACGGTGGGTTTTAAAGGGTCAAATTCTAAAAAGTGGAATGCCCCAATCAACGGAAAATAGTTCTTTGAGTTCTCCAGATACCATAGGTGATGAATCGAAAAACATTCTCAGAGCCTTTTTTTGTAGAACCACATAAAACTACATTTTATAGGTTGTGAAATAAATATTGTGTAATACATCCCGTAGCTAAAACTACCGGTTCTTTAAAAATCACCCATGGTCACTTGTCGTATACGTACGTATACGTACGTACGTAGTATACGTACATATACGTATACTACTATTTTATTATTAAGATATTTTCATTTCTTCAAAGCTCATATGAATCTCTCAGTAAAAGTATGTAACAATATATTTTGATTAATTTATTTTAATTAATTATGTAACAAATCCAAATCTATTTAATTATTTCGAAAGATGTCTGCTATTATATTCACGTTCAGTTTTCAATAGAAGTTAGTCTGAGAGAGTTAATTTTGAGGGGATCTTTCAATTGAAGTAATGATAAGCAAAAGACTGAAGACTTTTCATCGATTCTTCAAAAGTAAGTCTTTTAGCTGTGTTACTCCATAATGGAAACAAGTTGCCTTTAGTACTAGTTTAGCAATTTGAAATAGTTACTAGAGACTATGAAAGGTATAAATGGCAAATTTGTGGTGATTTAAAACTTGTGGTAATTTTGCTTGGGAATCAGCTAGGTTAACCAAATACTGTTGCTTTCTCTGTGAATGGGACAGTCGTGCACGATCGGATCACTATTAAAATAAAATTTGGTCAACAAGAGATTCTTTTGAGCCAGCGAAAAAATTTAATCAGCGCGTCATTAGTTCCCCTCAAAGGGCGTAGATACGATTTTTACTTGGGGGAGAGGGGGCAGTATAAAAAAATTCAACTATACTCATATAAAAAAACTGGGTTGGGATCTGGTGTGGATACTAGATTTCTTGCTAAAATCATGCCATGACCCTTATAGCACACGATATTCCAGTAACATTTCCTCGATGTGCTATGAATGAATATCCTGGCACATTACAGGATATTCCCAGAATGTACAGAAAATGTCTCCCTAAGAACAATTGAATATACAAATATTAAAAGCAGGATATTCCACGAATGTTCTACTAAGGTCCTAAAAATGGCACATTGATAGCACATTTAGGAGATATTCTGGGAATGTCCTGGGTAATACATTCAGCGAATGTTCTAGTCAGGATGATCTACCAATGTTCGACCAAAGTCCTAAAAATATCACACAATATTTTAACGTTTTTTATTCTAACAACTGTGGTGAAGACTTTTCGGGATATTTTTATCTGTCGCTGCAAGTTTTCTTTTTATTCAAAAAAATACTCTATTTTTAATATTTTCTGTTATGTTTTGCGTTTGATTAATTAGTTAATATTTTATTTATTATTTAAAGAATAAAGATATGTTTTAATTTGATACCAAGTTTTATTTCGAAAGGTTTAGATATTATATTACAAAACGAAGTGCACACACCGAGAAAGCAGAACCCACTGACTATCGCATATTTTCGGGTTAATCTCTATACAGCCCCTCTTTCTCTATTATACTAAACTACCAACACTACATGTGTATGTATTGGCGGTTGCATATCCAACACCCCCACAACTGAATTTTTAATTACTTTAATTAATAATAACTTGTTAAAGAAGCATGGGTTCTTAAGGATATGCACCCGTAAATTATTTAAAACAATAATAGTTTTCCTATTTTATCAATTCATTAACACTTTCCATAAATATTTGTTTTTACATGTTTAAAGTACATTTTAACAATTTTCATATAACTTAAATCTAAACATTCTACTTTCTCTATATAACTCAGTATCATTTGTATAAGGACAATTTTACTACAATTAGGTAAAAATACATGTTGTACAATTTTTTTATATCACAGACAGTTTACATAAAATATATAAGGTATTGACAATAATTTTCAATTGTTTGTACATCGAAATAAAGTTTATCAAATCAATAAAATTTCATAATAATTATCACATAATACAGTGTTACATAACATTTTGTTTTTGTAAAAATGGCGCAATAATGAACGATAACAATATTTAATAATGGTTACCATACAAACATTTCCACAATTCATAATAATTTTATCTTGACAATATCAAAAAAAATGAAAATTAATTAATAATTTTTTTATAAGTTTAGACAGAGAAAAATAAATTGACAATTATTTATGTATGTACATAAATTATTATTTAAACATTTCACAAAGTGTAAACTCCCTATTATAACATATGACAATTGTTAATCAGAATCAGATATTACATAATCTCTAAAATACGTTGGTAACTTACCCTGTCGTCTCGACCTTCTTACTGTGGTAGGTAAGATTTTTGACTTTCTATTATGTAATGATAAAGTCCTATTGTGGTAAGGTGTCGAAACGTCCGGGGAAGTCCCTTTTTCTAGCTGTACAGTCGAAACCTGTGAACAAGAAGGGTGATTAGTGCTATCATCGTCTGATCTATCAGACACTGATAAAAACTCAGTGGAGTTATTGCTCGAGTTTATCTCACAGTTGTCTTTATTTACAATTACATTATCACTGTCAAAAGGTTTATTTACATTGTTACTCTGAATAAGAGATTTGTCTGAATTTTTACATTCACTGTCAACATTTTTACATTCGCTGTCATAATTCGTACACTCACGACTAACGTGTTCGTCCGTGTCAGAATTATGTAGCTTATCAACCTGTAAAGAAATTGGATTATTTATTTGAGATGTTTGTGTTGTTATACTCACGGATTCTGCTGGGTTGTCAGAAGAACGAGTTTGCTGGTAAGAGACTGGTAAGTTAATAAAGTAATCATAGCTGAAAGAAGAAGATGGATTATCATAAAAAGAGTATGAACGAGAATTGTCCGGGCCTGGTGACATCAAACCACAAGGTTGGATTCTACTAGGATTTATTGTTTCATTTCTCCCTATGTGTGTTCCACTGCTTTTTATTTGATCAACATGTCTCTTACATTGTTCTCCTGTTGTTGATTGGCAAATATATGTTGAGTTGCCTATTTTCTGTATAATTTTAGATTTTTGCCAAGATGGTTTGTTTGGGTTACTATATTGTTTGACATATACCTCACTTCCCTCCTGAAAAGATCTGGTTTTTCCCCCATAGGCTTTCTTCTGTCTTTCTAGACTTTTTTCTATTGCTTGTGGTACTTGGCTTTGTTGTTGTTGAGTTTTACTGTCCTGTTCTTGCAAAAGTTGCCATCTAGTCCTAATATCTCTCCCAAACATAAGAAAAGCAGGTGGTTTATTTGTAGTAGAATGAGGTGTTGTTCTATAGCTAAATAAAAATCGTGCAATTAGGGTGGAAATTGGAATTTCCCTATTCCTTGGATCATCTATAGCTGCTTGTAATCTTTGTTTAAAAGTTTTCACTGTGCTTTCCGCTGCACCATTACTTTTTGGATTATACGGAGGAGATAATATGTGCTTTATGCCATTAGTGTGGAAAAACTTTTCTAGGGATTTTGATATTAAAGATGGACCATTGTCAGAGATTAATGTTTTTGGAAGCCCAAAAGTGGAAAATATCTTTCTCAATTTTTTTTCTGTTTCAAAAGCTGTTATATTTTTCATTTTGTGAACCTCTATCCATTTGGAAAAAGAATCTTGCAAAACTAGGTACATTTTTGATTTGAAAGGACCCAAAAAATCAATGTGAACTCGTTCAAAAACTTTAGTTGTGACTGGCCATGAAGTTAATTCATTTTTAAGTGGATCTGATTTATTTTTTATACAAGATGTGCATGATTTAATTAAGTTTTCAATATCAGTATCAATATTTGGCCAATAAATTGCTGATCTTGCCAATTTTTTTGCTGCCACAATCCCTATATGACTAGTATGCAACTGATTTAATAATTCTTTTCTCAAATTCTTTGGTATTATGATCCTATGACCCCAACAAAGTATATTATTATCTATAATTAACTCATTTTTTCTTAAATAAAATGCCTTTAAGTTTTCTTGTGCGTGTTTTGGCCAATTTTCAGATCTAACATATTTAATTACCTCTTGGAGTTCTTTGTCCATAATTGTTTCCTGTTCTACTTTGTTGTTGTCTATAGGCCATCCTTCAGCTGTCTCGGTGAAGTTGATATAGCTTTCTTCTTTTGTTGTTTCTGAGGTTTTTAAATCTTCTGATGGATGTCTACTGAAAAAATCATTTAAATTATTGTTTATGCCTTTCACATGCTGAATTTCATAGTTAAACATAGATAGAAAAATCGCCCATCGCTGTAAGCGATTCGCTGAGTACTGTGGTATGGATTTATGTTCACCAAAAATAGCTATCAAAGGTTTATTATCCGTTCTTAAAATAAATTTATTTCCCCCACACAAATAATGATAAAACTTTGAAATACCATATACTATAGCTAAACCCTCTTTATGGCATGTTGGATATGATTTTTCTGATGGCATCAGTTTCCTTGATACACAACCAATTAACCGTTCTTTGCCTTCAATTAAATGTGAGAGAGTTGCGCTAATGCCGATGTCAGAGGCATCTGTCTGTAAAATAATAGGTAATGACGGGTCAAAATGCACTAAAATTTGGTCTGAAGCCATTATTTGTTTTATATTTTTAAACGCTTGCTCACATTCTACTGACCAATAGAATTTTTTGTCATTTTTGAGTAATTCGTAAAGTGGATTCAATATATCTGTTAATTTTTTTACAAATTGAGCATAATAATTTATAATACCTATAAAACTTCGAACTTCGGTTTGATTTGTCGGTCTTGATGCTTCCAGGATTGCCTTGATTTTGCTATCTGTTTTTCTTAGGCCATATTCTCCTATTCGAAAGCCTAGGTACTCTATTTCTTTCTTTTTGAATTGACATTTTTCTTTTTTCAACGTAAAACCTGCGTCTTGGAGTACAGAAAATACTTTTTCCAGGTTTTCTAGGTGTTCCTGCTCTGACGATCCTCCTACTACAATGTCATCTAAAAAATTAATACAGCCATTAATTCCTTGTAAAAGTTGTTCTATGGTTTTTTGAAAAATACTCGCGGCAGGAGTTATGCCAAAAGCAAGTCTATTTACATTATAGAGACCTTTATGTGTATTTATACATAATAACTTTGCCGACTCTTCGTCAACTGGTAATTGATTATATGCATTTTGAAGATCAAGTTTTGAAAAAATTTTTGATTTATTTAATTTAGCGAAAACTTCATGAATTTTTGGAAGCGGATAGGTAACCTCTTCAAGTACTGGGTTAAGAGTTGTTTTATAATCACCACATAACCTTACTTTATTATTAGCTTTTAATACCGGTACCAGAGCAGTTGCCCAATCACTATTTGGGGTGGGCGTTATAATGTCCTCTGACTCCAACCGATCCAATTCATCTTCCACACTCTTCTTATAAGCTATTGGAACCGTTCTATGTTTGTGAAATACTGGGTTAATATTTATATTATTTTTCAATTTAAGTGAAATTGTGTTATATTTAAATTTTCCAATTTTTTCTGAAAATAATTCATTATATTTTTGACTTAATTCGTCTATTTTATCACTTAAAGAGATATTATTAACAAAATTTACCTTGATTTGGAATTTTTCCATCCAATCTCTCCCCAACAAACTCGGTCCTCCATTTTCCACAACAAATATCCGCATCTCCTGAGTAGTATTTCTAAAGGTCATTGGTGCCCTGAAAAAGCCTTTAGGAACAAAAGTTTCGCCATTGTAACCTTTTAGATAGGTCTGTGCAGGGTGTAACCTGTAATTTGAAAAAAAATGTTTATATTCTTGTAAGCTACATACTGACACGGCCGCACCGCTGTCAAAAAGAAACTCATAGTTTACATTGTCAAATTTTACATTAATTTTAAATTGATTTTTATTATTATTGTCAATCCTAGTTTGGTCGGTTCTGCTTTCATTACTATAATTATAAATTTCGTAATTAGAAAAATAATAAAGATCTGTTTCTAAAAATAGACAATCACTCATGTTTTCATTTTCACTATTTTGACTTGTATTATTTTGGTTTTCGAGGTTATCTTCCTCAGTTTCTTCTACAAAATTTACATTTCTATTTCTATAAAAACAAACCTGTGGTGAATGTCCGATTCTACGGCATATAGAGCACATATTTTTAGCAAATTTACAATAAAAATTTCTTTGATGCGAATCACCACAGTGCTTGCATTTATTTTTATAACCTTGATTGACCGATTGCCTATTTTTATGGTGTGTCACGTTCGCGTTGCCCGTTTGCGCATTTCGATTCGTTTCACTCGCGATGTGCTGCGCTCTCATTGGTCGCTGCTGGGCGTCCCTACGATACCCTGTTTGAGGCTGTGGATGTGACGCATGCGGGCGTGTCGTTTGAAAATGCGTTGATCTGCGCGGGAAATTTGAATTTTGATTTTTTGAAATAAAATTTACTTTTTGTTTTTGCAAATTCTCATGTTTTTTAGCAATTGAAACAAAATTATCAAGAGTAGTGGTATCCTCCTCCTCGCAAACCCGGTCAAATATCTTTCCCTCGACCAACCCTGTTACAAATTTTTGTTTTAAAATTTCGTTAAGCTGATTGCCAAAGTTACATTTTGTCGCCGTGTTTCTAATCTTGGCGTACCATTCGTTGATGGTTTCATCGCCATTTTGTTTTAAATTATAAAATTTTTTTCGTTCCCGCCAAATGCTGGGAGCAATTTGATATTGGCTTTTCAGTAACAGGCATAAATCTGAGTAACTTTTTGATTTAGGGAGGTCGGGGAAACATAAATCTCGGATAAGTTTATAGGTACCTTGACCGATTGAGCTAAGAAGGATAGCCACTTTTTTAACATCCTCTTTGATTTCATTTGCCTCAAAATGTTGGTCTAATCTTTCTGAATAAATTTCCCATTCGTCACTTTCCGCAATAAATTCAAAAAATCTAGGTGCCCCTTGAGACCCGGCCATTGATAAAAAAAAATTAAAAAGTTTTTTTCTTACGACCCGCCACGCGCCACGTCACCAAACCACGCCGTTTTCGAGAACAAAAAAAAAACGTTTTTTTAGCACTCGCGAGTGGACGAATCGAGGATTTTCCTCGTCGCCACTGTTATGTTTTGCGTTTGATTAATTAGTTAATATTTTATTTATTATTTAAAGAATAAAGATATGTTTTAATTTGATACCAAGTTTTATTTCGAAAGGTTTAGATATTATATTACAAAACGAAGTGCACACACCGAGAAAGCAGAACCCACTGACTATCGCATATTTTCGGGTTAATCTCTATACAGCCCCTCTTTCTCTATTATACTAAACTACCAACACTACATGTGTATGTATTGGCGGTTGCATATCCAACATTTTCTACTTATATATATATATATATATATACGATCATGCTTAAGCAGCAGAATTTAAGATTCCCAACAAGCATTTGGACGTTATATCACGTTATGGTCACGTAGGGCAAGAAATACCTGACGTCGGCTCCGACGTCCATCAGTCTTTCTGAGGACTCGATTTAGCACCTAAGTGGGGAATCAAAATTCGAGTCGTTTCGACGTCGGGTGCTGCACAGTGTTTTGGTCAAATATTACGTCAAATTACGTAGACCCACGACACGAAGTTTTACTGTGCACACCAAGTTTAAACTTATTAAGTAAAAGTTTTATATGTCTAAACAAACACATCTCAATGAACTGTGGATGACAATAATTATTATCTTAGTTATTGTAGGTAACTGAAAAAAGTTAGTTTTCACATTCTATGGATCCAAATCTTCCAACGAACGTCAGTTTACTGATAAATATAATTAAAATAGACATTAAAAAAACAGAAACCCACAAAAATAATTCGAAAATATTAAGAAATTAATTTCGAAAAAATTAACCTAAAAATAAAATCTTTATAATGATGCCCGTTTCTTATAGTAAAACATTATAGGCATTTAAAAAGTGCATTTTAGTTGCCAAAAAATGAGTTAATTTACATATCAAGCCTTTAAAATGAAAAAATAAAATGTACTGTTGTAATGGTGCATCGATGCTAAACGTTTAAAATGGCGTTTCGGGCGCCGACCAAATTTGTAATGATTATTTACCTATTCGGACAAGAACACCTCCTGCGACGTCGCCTTGTAGAACGACCCGACCTAGAATATTGTAGTATAATTGTAGGTCACGCACCAACGTCGGTGGACCTCGGAATAGTTACATTTAATAAATAAAAGTTTGGCAACGTCAATTTTATTACAATTCGACTTTAAAACTCATACTAAATATAACGTCTCATGAATTGGACGTTATACCGGGTGTCTCGAGGTGAGTCGCCTATAAGATTATTTTGTAAACTATACAATAGACACTTTTAAACTTTCTATTCTAACATAAGCCCATGTAAAGTATATTTATAAAATACTTTCGTATTTGCAGTGTTGCCATTTACAGGAAATATTGGCAACAACTAAACGTCCGTTTTCACTTTGGCCCGACCTTGAATTTTATTCTAAAAATTACGTCGCTGTAATTAACGTTAATTTACGTCGCTGATAAGTAGCGAGTATCACCAACATTTGGCTACGTCAGTTTTGGTAAGTACCGACGTCACAACTGATGCACTAGTTGTTGGCGACATCAGGTCTTAATAAAAAATACGTTGTTTGATGGAAAAACCAACCGCCGAGCTAAATTTGGGCCAAAACCGACGTCATTTTAGGTTGTAATTAGTCGGAAGTCAGAAAAATGCTGCTTGGGTTTTATTTTGTTCAAAAAGCTTGTTGGGGTAGGCTAAGATTTATTTCCAATAAAAAAATAATTATGGAAATCTGTTGAGCCGTTCGGGCATAGAACCAATAACATAATTACCTTCCACTACCGTTTGGGAGGATTCGGGGAGGGAGGTAATATTTTTATACAATAAAAAAAGAATTATGAAAATCCGTTGAGCCGTAACGTAATCCCCTTTCACTACCGTTTGGGAGAATTCGGGGAGGGGGGTAATATTTTTATCCCATAAAAAAAGAATGATGAAGATCCGTTGAGCCGTTCAGGAGTGATCCTGTTTTTATGTAAAAAAAACAATTCACGGTGCTTTTCTAACAGAAAACAATGTCCAAAAGGTTATACCCCGCTAATATACAGACCGCTTCAAGCTACCGCGAACATAGGGGGAATCAAGTCCAATTTACTCTCCGTGCCGTACGACCGAGGTGGATTCGAAGCACGCTGCAGTGTTATCTTTTGGAAATTCATTTTGTTTTTATTATTTTGTTTTATTTCTGCCTTGCTCGAGAAACAGATGGGTAAGTTCTTAATTGAAATAATACATTTTTAAAACTAAAAATGGATGTCTACGAAGTTGCCGAAAAAGTGCAGATGGTCAAATCGTCATAACCCAACACACGTTCGATATTGGTCGAGGGAAAATTTGCATTTGTATTTTGACGTAAGAACACAGTATCCCCAAAAACTAAATGTTTGGGGGGGGGTATTGTAGGGGAATTGCAATTTGAATGGTCCTAGATACTTGGATCTACTGTACTCTACTATCTAGTTGTTAGGTGTAAAATTTGGTGAAACATGGTTTCAACAAGATGGTTGTTCCGCTCACAATGTTGGCCTTGTTAGGGAATATCTTGATAATGTATTTCCTAATCGGGTTATAAGTACACGGGGAACTATTTTATGGCCAGCTCGATCTCCCGATCTTGCTCCTAATGACTTCTATCTGTTTTTGAAGAAGCTTTTCAAATTATCACCCCTAACATGCTTGGAAACGTTGGAAGGGGTTTTTATAGTAGGCTCGGATATTGTCTAGCCGAGCAAGGAGGACTTTTCGAACATTTGCTTTAATTTTTTTTTGACTGGGAGAATCTTTTTGGTTTTTAGAATGTATTATTTTATTTTGAGAACTTGCTTTTATTTTGTTTCTCCTTATTATTTTCATTGTAACACGTCGTCACTGATAAATCTGAGCAGTTGACAATAAAACGCTCTTATTTATCAGTGACAAAAAATAAGAAAATTACGTTATAAAAATTTGCGTATTTATTGACCAAATTCCGGTTTCATTGACTACGCTCCACACAGTACCGTAGTTAGAGGCGTACTAAATACAAGGCGAACGGCGGCGAACGGCAGCGAATGGCGATCGGAAGCCTGAGTGTTGGTTGCTTCACTGATAGGCGTGCGGTGTCTCTGCATGTACGTACACTGGCAAATTAGACTTCTTTCGCTCTATGTTCGCAGTAGCTTGAAGCGGTCTGTATAACTTCTCTCATAAGCCTCCGTGGCGCAAAAGGTCAAGGCGTTGGAAAAGTGTTATATGGATGCCAGAATTTAATTTTTTTAGGGTGTTTTTTCCCCGCCCAAGGTTCTATGACAAGGGCATATATAATACGAGTATTGTGAATGTGCTATGAAAATCCTGCGAAAATACTCTATGGATGTTCTATATAGAAATATCAAAACTGCGGACACAGAATATTCCCTATTCAGGGAATGTTCCCAATGTTCGGGGAATATTTTTGTGCTATGCTAATAACGCATTTTTAACAAGTATAAATGCCGTTAATAAAAATTGCCGATGATTTAACTAAAATTGTAGCAATTAATATGTTTATAGCGCCGCAGGCAAATTTTTTTAAAAATTTTTGGAGTTTTATCAAATATAAAAGAAAACTTGGTTGGCATCCGGTCTTGATTTTAGATTTGTTGCTAAAATCATGTTGTAAATATACCGTAGGCGAAAATTTGCGAGAAATATACTAATAACTTAAACGAAAATTCTAGCAAACAATGTGTCATAGCGCCCCAGGCAAAATTTTTTGCAGTTTTTGATCTTTTTTAAGTTTTTTACGAAATATAAAAAAAACTGAATTAGGATCTGGTACCTACTTATCCTAGATTTGTTCCGAAAATTTTGTAAAAATATAAAATCTTTTTACTTAATCAATCAATCAATCAATATGTTGCAGCGCCACAGGCAAAATTTGCTGTGAAACCGGAGATAAACTAAAATTCTAACATTCAAGGACTTTATAGCACCGCAAGCAAAATTTTTTTAAGCTTAATGTACAAATTTTAATTTTTTCGCGTTTTTTGGAAATTATTTAAAAAAGTGAACGCGCGAAAGCTACCCAACAAACATCGGGTTACAAAAAAAGTAAAACATCGAAAATACGTGTATATATACGCGTTTTCGTAGAATCTTCGCCCGCGCCGCGGGATAAAAATATTACAGAAAATATTTTTTTTTTCTCGACCAGTTTTTGAAACCGGGACCTAATTATAAACTTTTAGAAAAGTTGAAAAATAGGTATTTTTCACATTTTTCATGCGTGAGGGTAACGGGTACAGACACCGGCTTAGGGGGGGCATTACCCACTTGTCCGCCTCCTTTATCTAGGCCCTTGCTCCCGAAAAGATTTTACTACCGCCACTTCTTATAAAATTAGGATTTATGAAAAATTTTGTGAAAGCGATGAACAAGGCCATGCTTTTAGCCCCATATGAACAAACTTTTCGGAGATGTGCAATTCGATTCCCTACTTCAAGGCAAATAAAAAGACACTTTTTTGGGAAACAATGGAGCAGAAAACTATAAAAACCTGGTTGCCCATCATTGCTCATTTTGTGTTACCAAAACTTATTTCATTCATTTCTTGGATTCTCATCTGGACTACTTTCCAGAAAATTGTAATTTTGTAAGTGAGCACATTGAGAGGTTTCACCAAGATATTATAAACATGGAAAGTAGATATCAGGGAAAATGGAACTGTCAGATGTTAGCAGACTAGTGCTGGACTATTACGAAATATGTAAACTTAAATCTTGAATTGGTATTTTTTCGATACTTGGATGTAGTTAAGCCCAAAAACGTACTTTTTGTTCAAGAAACAAAAAAAAGTTGAAATTTTTCCTCCAGAGGGATTACACAGCGGAATCATTGCACTATTCTGAGACAGTTTTTTTGATTTAGGCATGACGCCAAAAGTACGTATTCTGTCTCAGCTCATGCAGAATTCAAAAAGACCTGGAAAAGTACAAAGTGAAGAAATAGAACGTGAAGTATTCTGAAAATTTATTGAAAAGTTAAAAACTGAACGTGATAATAATGGCAGACTTCTTTCGAAATCATTAAATAGATTTGTATTATGTTATATAATTAACTGAAATAAATTAATCAAAATATATTGTATATAATTTGACTGAAAGGGAGATTGATACGACCTTTGAAAAAAAAGAAAATATCTTCGTAATAAAATAGTATTGAACAAAAGGAAGTTAAAACACCTTCATATCAGTTATTTCAACCCAAAAGAATCTAAAGACAAAAGATCAAAAAGATCTTGGGTGGAAAAACGAAAATTCAAACTAGGATGAGTATCCCACAAGGAACATAGAAAGGACCAAAGCGAAAAGAGAAAAGATCAAATGATGTTTCGTCCTGGGCAACCAGCGTGGGCTCATCAGTGGTTTCACTGGTCACCCTCCCCAAACATCATTTAACACCATCATACGCTTTCATTTCCAACTTTGAATCACTCACAAATAGACATCGTTCCGCACTGGCACTGATACAGGTTCGTCCTGGCGTGTTAATCTTTTCAATAGGGTTAAGCTCCTAAGGCGATTAACAAAAAGAAGTTAAAGAAACCTTTGAATCAGTTACTTCAACCGAAAAGAATCTAAAAATAGAAGATCAAAAAGATCTTGGGTGGAAAAAACTAAAATTAAAACTTGGATGATTATCCCACAAGGAACACCCAAAGGACCAAAGCTAAAAGAGAAAAGATCAAACGATGTTTCGCCCTGGGCAACCAGCGTGGGCTCATCAGTGGTTCCACTGGTCACCCTCCTCAAACACGCTGGTTGCCCAGGGCATCATTTGATCTTTTTGCTTTGGTCCTCTGTGTGTTCCTTGTGGGTTACTTATCCAAGTTTGAATTTTCGTTTTTTCCATCCAAGATCTTTTTGATCTTTTGTTTTTAGATTCTCTTCGGTTGAAGTAAGTGATTCGGAGGTTTTTTAACTTAATTTTGTTTTAACCGCCTTAGGAGCGTAACCCTATTGGAAAGATAAACACGCCAGGACGAAAGGTGACATAGATAAATGCCAGTGCGGAACGATTCCTATTGTGAATGATTCAAAGTTGGACATAAAAGCGTCTGATGGTGTTGAATGATGTTTGGGGAGGGTGACCAGTGGAACCACTGATGAGCCCACGCCTGGTTGCCCAGGGCGACGAAACATCATTTGATGTTTTCTTTTTTCGCTTTGGTCCTTTGTGTGTTCCTTGGGGGATACTCATCCAAATTTGAATTTTAGTTTTTTCCACCCAAGATCTTTTTTATCTTTTGAAAATAGTAGTGTATACAACAAGTGGTGAAATGAGTCCTTTTTTGAACGGGTGACTTTTAAAGAACCGCACCGAGAAAATGAGGCCAGCTAAAAGTTGTGGGCTAGACGTTTGTGGCTGGAAAAACTCATTTTTGTGGGTTATTTCAGCTATTTCATTGAATTACTTCAATACTTTTTTTTAATCTGGAACAGTTCTGGATAAGGGAGCCCACAAAATTGGGCAAAATTTGTTTAGACCAACCATCTTGGTTTTACTAAATTATATAGCTGCCGCAAACCAGGTATTGGGTTGTGGCAAACATTAACCATGAGTAAACATTTCGTGGACTGTTGCAAACCCATCGGAGATAAAAACTGTTAGTTACAAACCAAACGTGAATTGTTTTATATTAATGATTTTTCCAGCCCTACTATACGTTTTTATCAGATTTATTGCTTAAATTTGGCCTTATTCAGTTCGTTTAAGCACCCAAAAGGTGCAAATCTCTTTGCCCCGCACCGGGTTTGTTCTGTTTCGGGACCCGGTGTTTGACGCGAAACCTTCGTTTGACGCCGTTAGATTTTGTGGCACGATATAGATATTAAAATTTAAATTTTTGAAAGCGATTATATCAGAAACTAAATATGATACCCTATGATGTTGGGTGTGATTTAAAATGATTTTTTAAGAACAAATTCTCCTAGTCTTTTGGAGATTACACACATACCCATAATATGCTGTTTATCCATTTTTGGTGATTTTTAATCAATTTATAAAGCAGTGTTGATACAATTTTGTAATTGCTTTCATAAATTGAAATTTTTAAGACTTCTATTGCATCAGACCTCTCGAAAACTAGATATGCATAAAAGCAAACTTTATGAAAAAAAAATTAGGTTTCCCTCAAAAATGCCTCTCCAAAAAGAAGCTACGTCAATAAGCTTAATTTTTCTATTAAATTTTGTTTGTATTTTTGTTTCTTCAATATGTATAAGTTTAGGCCAACTGTGTCAGGAATAATAAACTTTTAATTGCAGCCCTAAAATATGTGCTGTTCCAGTCCAGCTAACAGGGCTAACCAACCCAGTCGACGGGGCGCCAAAAAAAAATTAATTCTTTATTCCAGCCCCAAACTTGTGCTGTTCCAGCCCACCTTACTGGGCTGGACCAACCCAATCGGTGTGGTACCAAAAAAATTAACTCTTTATTCCAGCCCCAAACTTTTGCTGTTGCGGCTCACCTAACTCGGCTGGACCAACATGATCAACTCCTTATTCCAGCCCCAAACTTGTGCTGTCTAGCCCACCCAACTGGGTTGTACCAACCCAATTGACGGGGCACCAAAAGATAAGGTCTTCCAGCTCCAACTTCAGGCTGTTCCAGCCCAGCAGGTAGGACCTCAGACAGCAAATTTACGTACCAGGTACGTACCTTGTACCTAAGGCTCTAATGAAGAGTACGTACATAATACGTACGCTAACTCCATTATACGTACTAGGGACGTACATATTACGTGCACTTTCCAACGCTATGTACGTCTTAGGTACGTCCTTGGGACATTTGTTCACGTACCAGGTACGTGCTTTATAGGTCCTGACGTGGACCAATAAAAGACGTGAATTGTACGTAAAATGTACGATGTACGTACGAGGTACGTACATGAGACGTTTTTGGTACGTACCTTGAGGGACGTAAATAAATAAAATACAAAATATTTTTTTATGTCTAGGGGGGGGGGGCGATTTTAAAGCCCAAAAACTCCTCAGTACTCTCTCCTGGTTGACCCTCCGGTAAACAATTCCTAACGAAGGATGACTATCCATGATGTATCAATTATTTTAAGTGAATGAAAAAATACTTTTAAAAAAGTTTGCTTTACAAGTGAGAGAATTGTTACATAAATGAACTTAATAACGTAGTAAGTACATACAAGAAAAGACCTAAATATAACGTAAAAATAAGTTTTTACTGTACGTATGTTTTAGGTACACTTTTGTACGTACATCGTACGTACCTAGTAGGTCCTGGGACGTAAAGACGTAAAATGGATGTAAAATGTACGTCCCTGGTACGAATGATGCTCTTTAGGACTGTCCCAACTATAGCTATTGATATTTACAGTCCTTCATAGTGGGTTGCTGTAACCCATTAATTTGGATTAAAAAACCAACCCACGCACGTGGGTTGCTTTAAATCAGAAACTGTGGGTTGCGACAATTTAAAAAAATAGTTGGAGTAATTCAAGCTGTGGTCTGTCCACTATTTTACCCGCGGACCTGGGCTGATTTAACCCATATTTTGGGCTATGGCTACCATTTGTTTTCTCAGTGCGGTAGTTTTAGCTACGAGATGAAATATACCATATTTATTTTACAACCTAGCAAAACACATTCAATTTTCTGTTTTCGCTAAAAAAATTTAGTTTTATGTGGTTCTACAAAAAGAGGCTTTGGGGATGATTTTCGATTCATCTCATGTGGTATCTAGAGTACTCAAAGAACTATTTTCCGTTCTATTCCGTTCATCTCATTGATCCAAATCTTCGTTTTAAATCGGTTTCTCTCACTTTTGCCCGATATTGATCGAAAGTGAGTCTCTTAGTCAAGACCAATAGAATTACTTTCTATCAATATTGGGCAAAAGTGAGAGAAACCGATTTAAGCCGAAGATTTGGACCAATGAGAACTATAGTAGCGAGAGAATGTGACTCCCTGGGAGCAGAATTTCTATCAGTTCGAGAATAAGGGCACAGGAGTTCAAGTAATCCAGTAGTGAGGCTCCCATCAAAATCCGTTCAGTAGTTTTTGCCTGATGTTGGAACAAACAGACAGAGAGACAGATAGACAAACAAACAGATAAAAATATTAAAAATTGAATTTTTGGTATCTCTATAGATTGTTTAAAAGCCGCCAAAAAAAGTTTAAAATAAATATTAAATGGACAGAAATGGTCTATTTACAGATTTATTATATATAAAGTCATAAGTTTTGTTTCCGTGAACCGATTTGGATGAAATAAAGCATATGTCTTACCCAGGACTCCAAGTAATCCAGTATTGAGTATCGAACTGCAGTACGCCGATGACAACGGAATCAACGGATTTAACCAAGCCTTCAAAAGCATTGGCCTAGAGGTCAATCTTGCCAAAATGCAAATTCTTCACCAGCCAGAACCAGGTACGAATCCCCAAGTTCCAAACATTTCCATAAATGGCCATCCTCTGCAGAACGTGGAACATTACCCATACCTTGGGAGCCACCTATCATCAAACGCAACTATTGATGCAGAAACACAGCATCGCCTAAAATGTGCTAGCGCAGCGTTCGGACGGCTTTCGGAGAGAGTCTTCAACAATCACGACATCAATGCGGAGACCAAGTTTCGTGTCTACAACACAGTTATAATACCAACTCTAACATACGGATGCGAAATGTGGACCACCTACAGAAGGCATATCAAACGACTAGAAAAATATCACCAAAGTTGTTTAAGACGAATATTGAGAATCAAATGGCAAGACCGACGAACAAACATAAGTGTTTTAGAAGAAGCCAGAACAACTAGTATAGAAGCCCTTATCTTCAAGCACCAGCTTCGTTGGACTGATCACATTATCCGCATGCCTGAAACACGTCTCCCAAAGCAGATATTTTATGGACAACTGAAGGACGGAAAGAGAAATCAAGGTGGTCAACAAAAAAGGTCTTCAACAATCACGACATCAATGCAGAGACCAAGTTTCGTGTCTACAACACAGTTATAATACCAACTCTAACATACGGATGTGAAATGTGGACCACCTACAGAAGGCATATCAAACGACTAGAAAAATATCACCAAAGTTGTTTAAGACGAATACTGAGAATCAAATGGCAAGACCGACGAACAAACATAAGTGTTTTAGAAGAAGCCAGAATAACTGGTATAGAAGCCCTTATCTTCAAGCACCAGCTTCGTTGGACTGGTCACATTATCCGCATGCCTGAAACACGTCTCCCAAAGCAGATATTTTATGGACAACTGAAGGAGGGAAAGAGAAATCAAGGTGGTCAACAAAAAAGGTACAAGGACGTTCTCAAAGGCAATATGATGAAGGGTCACATCGATATAAACAAGTTTGAGACCACGGCAAACGATAGGGCTACATGGCGCCGAACAGTCCATTAGGGAGCACAAACTTTTGAAGAGCAACGACGTAGACTAGAAACGGAAAAGAGAGAACGTAGAAAGGAGCGACAAAATGGAAGAATGGATGACCAACAACACCCGGCTGCTGCCGGAGACTGGGTGTGCCAGGACTGTGGAAGGGTGTGCGGCTCGAGAATTGGCTTACATAGCCATCAAAAAACGCGCAACAGATAGCGACGATACAGAATAGAGGAAAATCATACTCGGTATCGAGTGATTGCCTATGATGATGATGATGATGATTGAGTTTTACATCAAAATCCGTTTAGTAGTTTTTGCGTGATACTGGGGACACACAGACAGACAAACAGACAACAATTCTAAAAATTGGATTTTTGGCATGTGTATGTTGTGTATAAAAACCGACACCATAAGTTTAAACCAAATATTCATTAAACATAAATGATCCATTTAGAGATTTATTATATGTATAGAGACTAGCTAAAGACCCCGCAGTTTCGCCTGCGATTTTACCATTTTTTTCGTTTTTCTTGATTTAAAAGATCATAACTATAACTTTTGTTAAAATCCTTTTACTAGCTTTTGCGTGATGCTGGAACAAACAGACAAACCAACAGACCCAAATTCCAAAAATTAGATTTTCGGTATCTATATGGTTTGATTAGATGCCAAAACCAAAAATTAAAAAAATATATTTAATGTACAGAAATGGTCTCTATAGAGATTTATTATACGTATGGAAAATAATAAGAAGGGATTATGCTGTACATAGAGAATACCCTCTATCTACGGTTATGCATAGTTTAACAAAGTGTTTTATAACGAAAATTATATGGCCATGACTTTTACCGTAAAAACTCAAATATTCACTAGTTTAGCTAAGAAATACTTATTTTAGCAGAGCATAGTTAAAAATACTTGTCAAGAACCTTGAAAAGGTCCCTTTAACTGTTTAAAGTTTTTCCAGAATTTCGAGAGGAAACGGAAGGTTGAAATGAGCTAAAATATTGTAGGATTGTTTATTAATCGTCTTTAAGCTAACCTCCCCACATATTATTGGAGGAATATTCATGTTGTGGGAATATTCCCTGAAAGTGATTTTTGGAACATTCTAACATGGAATATGACAGGAATGTTACATACCTATTTTCTGTTGAATATTCTTTAAGAGTTTGTGATGGTTATATTTCTTTGGTACCTAATAAGATGTTATTCCCATGAAAACGTCATAATCAAGTTATTTTTATGAATATGCCCAAAAAGAATATTTTTGCTTTTATTTAGCTGGTTTGCTGAAAATATTACTATCTTGTTAAAATAACGCGAGGGGGCGATCGTCCTTCCCTTTTTCCAGAATTTATTTAAAAATCGCCGGACTTTGATAAACGGTAAAATTTTTTAGAGTTTTTCAAAAATTTTCGCCAGCGGTGCCCTATTGCGTCGAAAGTTACATTTTTTTTGCATAAAACTTTTTCCTCGCTTTTACAAAATTTTGCCCTCAAGCCCCCCCCCCTTGGGAAAGCTGCGACCATCACTGATAATAGTAACTTAGTTCAATATCATCTATTGTAGGTATTGGAATAATATAATAATATCATACATATAAGACAGCAAAAAGTTATTTGGGTAATCTTTCGATAACTAATCTCAAGTAGTACATCAACGGTTCTGTTCTATACATTTTGTCTTATGCGACATATTAAGTTCTTTGATAGTAGATACTTACTTAATTTAATTTGACTTTGCAGAGTATGGGGGACTATTCAAAATCGTGAAATTTTGGATTTTCCTAATTTTATCAAAAATGAGTTATTAAGGTTCCAAAACACCTTAATCGACGAAAAAAAAAAGTTGTCTAACGGTCTGTTGTCTGTCTGTATACACGATAACTCAAGAACGCCTTAATCAATTTTAATGTACAAAAATCCTCTATCGGCTAACCATGAACTGATTAACTTGAAGAGGGGAAAAGGGTTATAAAATATTTTAAAAAATTGTAACGTTGGAACAAAAGCAAGTAGCGATAAATGGTTTTCAGATTTAAGTTTTCATGAATATGTACTTCAAATTAGTATCTGAGTTATTTGAAAAGACGTTAAAATATATTTAAAAAAATCACAAGTAAAGCAGCTATTGATATGCGGTTTTCAGATTTTGGTTTTCCTAAATATTACCCAAAAATTTTGTTATAGGGTTCAAGTATTTGAAAGCTATAGTTTTCGAGATATTTTCATTTCTTTTTAACATAAAATAATTGAGTGTATGGTGGACTATTCGTGCTTTCTAGCACCAATTTTTAAACCTAGTTTACAGATATGTTTTTTTGTAGCTCTATATAATTGTATAGAAAAGTGATGAATAAATTAATTTGAATTTTAAATATTACCTGTATGAGCTAAAACGTAATTTATTGCCGGCATGTGTTAGTAATATTCCCAGTAGTAAAATGTAACATTCCTATCACATTCTTTGTTCTTTAAGAATATGACTATTACTACACAAACTGTTATGTGGGTGAAGATTTTTATCGTTTCTCGCTTTCTTCTTTTTATAAAGTACCTAAATAGAAAGATAAGTTTACATCATAGTCATCAGATTCTAATATCTTATTTTTTCTCAGCATCCAGGCAAATAAATAAAATCATAAAGTGACCTTATTGGCACTATGCGCATAGGCTCAAAAAATATTTTAAACGCGGTTTATTCAAATAGATAAAGGTAATAATTATTATAAACAATTATTCCTTTATGTGCAAGGTCTTTCTGGCATTAAAGTGATCCCCAATCTTTTCTTTTCCTACGTTCTTAAAGTTAGACATAGAGGCGGCCCTATTTTGCTGCCAGAGCCTCAAATAAATGGGGAGCCGGCCTGTGACAGCTTAGTCTGCGTTTTACCGGCGCTCAGTTCGCGCGGGAATGTTTATGTTTTCCTTTGGTCATCCAGTTTTTCGAGAAAGTACGTATTTAATATTTGTTCTTTTTTCGTTCTCTTCCGTGAAAAAAGTAATTTTTGGTTGTAACACCACACACAAGAAATTTACAGGATATTTTAAAAGTGACCTATAAATATAACGTGTAGTGCTGCAAAGACTTTGATTTTTTTCATAAAGGTAAGTACCAACTTTAATTTTTCATACATTTGATTATTCAAAAATCATTTCATATTTCAAAATATGAATTTCACTGGGCAACATTTTCGTGTAAATGCCAGAAGGGTTGGCGCATGCGCAAATTTTGCACTGATGCACAAAAAGAACCTTTATAACTAATTAGAGCTAATTTAGTGCTAATTTGGATAATTATGCAGTATACGGTTTTCTGTCATTTTTTAAGATTTTCGAAAAATTCCTTTACAGATGGTTAATATACCTCGCCAGAAGTACGAAACCGTTTGCGCGTCAGGATTTTTGTGCATAAAAAGTTATAAAAACAACAAACTTACGGGACAACGGAGTAAATAGGGGTGTTGGGAGAGGCACCCCTTCATCTAAAATACTGTAAAATAAAAGGATCAACCTTTATGCGTCACTTTTTTGTTTTTTTTTGAACCTCAATTTTCCGAAAAATCATCGAAAGAAAACAACACAATATTTTTTGATTTTCCAACAAAACACGATATTTAACGTCATTTCAGTGTTGCCAACCACGAAACTGCGTCATTTGCAAAGAATCAAGAAAGTTTTAGTAGGTCATCCGCACGGGCATCAACATCAACAAAATTTAGGCGTTTAGATTTGGAAAGGCAGGATCAGGTTGCGTTGGGTTTGGTCCGGTTTCATAAAAGAAGGGTTGGGTTGGATTGGTTTGGTTGGGTTGGGTTTGATTTCATTCTTCAATTTAAACAAAATTTAAGCGTTTGGATTTGGAAGGGCAGGGTCGGGTTGCGTTGGGTTGGGTCCGGTTTCATAAAAGAAGGGTTGGGTTGGTTTGGTTGGGTTTGATTTCATAAAAGAAGGGTTGGGTTCGCTTGGGTTAAGTTTTCGAAAAGAGGGTTTGGATAGTCTGTAGCCCAGACTTTTTTTTTTGTTTTTTTTATAGCGAAGGAAAATCTTCAAAAGATGCCGGCCAAAATGGTCTTCCGAGCATGCCCGATTCAGCCTCTCTAGAGGACCGCCTACGGACTAACCCAACCCTTCTTTCCCATAACCGAAAACAATCCAAACCCCGCCCGTGCGGATGACCGACCAACAAAACATGTGATTCTTTGCAAATGGCTCCCAACCCTTCTTTTATAAAACCCAACCCAATATAAATCAAAACAACCCAACCCAACCCTTTTTTCTCAAAACCAAGAACAATCCAAACTTCGCCCGTGCGGATAACCGACCAACAAAACATATGATTCTTTGCAAATGGCTCCCAACCCTTCTTTTATGAAACCCAACCCAAAATAAATCAAAACAACCCAACCCTTTTTTCTCAAAACCAAAAACAATCCAAACCCCGCCCGTGCGGATGACCTACCAACAAAACACATGATTCTTTGCAAATAACGCAGTTTCGTGGTTGGCAACACTGAAATGACGTTAAATGTCGCGTTTTGTTGGAAAATCCAAAAATATTGTGTTGTTTTCTTTCGATGATTTTTCGGAAAATTGAGGTTAAAAAAAAATAAAAAAGTGACGCATAAAGGTTGATCCTTTGCCTACATTTTGACATATTTTACAGTGTTTTAGATGAAGGGTGTGCCCCGCCCAGCAGCCCTATTCACTCCGCTGTCCCGTAAGTTTGTTGTTTCTGTAACTTTCTATGCCCGTAACTTTTGAAAAAAAAAGAATTTTTTTGACGTGCAAACGGTTTCGTACTTCTGGCGAGGCAGATTAACCATCTGTAAAGGAATTTTTCGAAAATCTTAAAAAATTGCAGAAAACCATATCCTGCATAATTACCATATTGGTTTCGCAAAAAACATTTAGAGTTTTTTAAAAGCGCATGTGCTGCTAGGTTCCATGAGAAGCCAGCAGCGCATGCGATTGTAGCCTAATTAAGAAAATGCATATAACAAAAGATACCTACAAAATTAGAGCTAATTTACTGCTTCATAGTTTTATGTATATTTTTTTAAAAGTATATAGTATGAAAATTATACTACAAATATTATATTCTGACGTCATTTTCTTAAAAAAAATAAAAAAAAAACGAGCTCTACATATTTTTATTTTTTTATTTTTTATGGAATATAAATTTCGTACTTTGCCGGTTTTAATAGTTATGTTAGTGTTAAGTAATCTTATTGATTTTTTTTATAAGAAAATGGCATTAGAATATAATAATAACTACAGAGCAGTAAATTAGCTCTAATTATGTAGATATCTTTTGTTTTTTAAATTCTCTTAATTAGGCTACAATCGCATGCGCTGCTGGCTTCTCGCGCAAGCTAGCAGCGCATGCGCTAACTTTTAAAAAACGCAAGCTCTAAATTTTTTTTGTGGAACAAAATTAACACTAAATTAGGTCTAATTAGTTAAATAGGTTCTAATAAAAAAAACACTTAGTCTTTTTTATTAGTTGCTCTGCTAGCTTTGTACATGTGTACTGAGTGCATTCTCATTTCCCAGCAAACACAAATCGTCGGCATTGAATCGGGCCAATGTCGACAACGTCAGCAGTGTGTCGGCATCGGCGACTACACTTTGGCCCGATGTTGGTCAGATTGCGATTTTCAGTTTTCGGTCAATAATCGGCAACTGCCGGAGGTCCCCATTACTTCAGTCGACTTTATGCCGATACCACTTTAGGACCGAGGATGGTCCAATTGGAACTTTATTTAATCGGTCGAAAATTGGCAACTGACGATGGCCCGATTTACTATAGTCGACTTTATGCCGAAGCCCACTTTATTTGCTTTAGGGCTGACGACGGTCCGATTGTAACTTTGTTTAATCGGACAAGAATCGGCAACTGACGATGGCCCGATTTACTATAGTCGACATTATGCCAACGCAAACCTTATCTGCTTTAGGGCCGATGATGGTCCCATAAGAACTTTCTTTGATCGGTGGAGAATCGGCAACTGACGATGACCCGATTTACAATAGTCGACTTTATGCCGACGCCTACTTTATCTGCTTTAGGGCCAACGAGGGTCCAATTGGAACTTTGTTTAATCGAACGAGAATCGGCAACTCACGATGTCCCGATTTACTATAGTCGACCATATGCCAACGCAAACCTTATCTGCTTTAGGGCCGATGATGGTCCGATTGGAACTTTGTTTAATCGGTCGAGAATCGGCAACTGACGATGGCCCGATTTACTATAGTCGACTTTATCCGCTTTAGGGTCGACGATGTTCCAATTGGAAATTTGTTTGATTGATCGAGAATCGGCAACCGATGATGGTCCGATTACGTCACCTTAAAATTTTTAAACTGCTTAATAGTTTCTTCGTAGTATGTAGAGATGGCGCTAATGTCACTATGTTCCCTGTACAGTGGAAGATAATATTATATATATAATGAGCCAAGATATTTCAAAACTAGAATGCGGACTTGACAAGTTGGTGGTACTTCTCTACAAGAATCAAATCTTCTGCCACTTAAACCAGCCTGACTGGTTAAGCACCCGCATTATCGAAACTTTGTAGTTTGCCAATGTCGGGCCCCTTTAAGCTACCACCGCTCGAGGAAACCAATCACGGACTTGAATAGTTTACCGATGTCGGGCCGAGACTAGCTTTCCTACGTTAGACCGACCAAATTAACCAGCTTTATGGGTGGATGGTCGATACCACGTGGTTAAACCATATCGGACCTTAATCGTACGGCGACGGTATGCCGATGTCAGCAAAAAGTAAAATTTACCATTGGTCCGACGGCGGGCTACAGTCTTACGATGCGTCGGCAAACATACATTAGGCCTACTTCGCAAAGCGGATAAAAAATACTGCTGGTCCGATGTCGTAAATCGACGTCGTGCCGATGACGACAAATTCGGCAATCTACATCGGACCGACGAAGGCCCGAGGGAACCGTGTTTGCTGGGTTGTCATGGAAACAGTTGACACTTTTTTGGATGATATTATTAGATATCCAGGATAAATGAGTCGCGCACTTTTTAAACGATTTTATAGCCTGGCTGTCTATCAAATCTTACGATTCATTTTTGACATACTTCCCGTGGACCGATTTTCATACAATAATTTTATGGTATGGGATGGTTGAGGGGTGTAAAAGTAGTAAGTTCAGAACTTAGTAACGAAAACAGATATAAGAAAACAAAAAATTCTCTAGAAGTTTTGATCTCTTATGTTTTTTTGCAAAATATTGCTGAAAAAGTGGATTATATTAGATGCCAAGAAGGGTTGCGGTGGTATATATAGGTTTGTTGCCAAATTATAAATACGCCGCAGATGAAAATTTTAAGAAAAATTATACTAAGAATTGAATTTGAATAGTGGTAATAAAAATTCCTTAGAATTGAACCAAAATTGTAACAATTAATAACATCATAGCACCGCAGGAAAAAATTTTAAAATTTAAAACACACGTCACAAACCGGAGTAAAGGGTCACAAAAGTGGGGGAGCTATAGCTCTCCTGTGGCCCTTGATCATAATTAATTTTTTGTAGATTGGGTCGGCCCTCCTGGTGGAGGGAGTTAACCCCTTCTCGCTACGCCACTGTCTATAGGGTGATTCAAAATTTCCTAGAAAGACTTTAACTGTATATTGAATTTGTTGTTCTAAACAAGAATTAGTAAAACATATTTTTGTTTCAGAGATATTTGCATTTAAAAATTCCCACATAACAATTAAACATGTAAGTATGTAAGAGTCATATACTTAGAGAACAAAGAACGTGATAGGAATGTGACATTTTACTATTGGGAATATTACTAACACATGCCGGCAATAAGTTACGTTCTAGCTCACACAGGTGATATAAATGTGATGGAAATGTGTCGTGAAACCTTACTATAATACGACCACAACGTTTTTTTAACGCAATTATAGTAATATCCCACATAGCAAATATTTATCCCTATTGAATATTGCATGGATATAATGTTGTGCTTTAAAACATGTTCAGATGGCCACGAGATGGATATTCACATGAATATCCACCAATTATGCATTAGTCTTCCACTAAAGTGCAATTATAAATTAGGTATATCAATGTATCAACATTGCATTATGTTGATGTACTTACTACTTGAGATTAGTTATCAAAACATTACCTAAATAACTTTTTGCTGTCTTATATATATAATAATATTACCTGCTACATAGAGAACATATTGATTCCAGTGCCATCTACCTACAATAGATGACATTAAACTAAATTATAATTATAATAAATCATGTAAATCGCGTTTTTTTCACAAGATAGTAATATTTTCAGCAAACATGCCAAAATCCGGAGAAAAATATTCTTTTTGGGAATATTCATAAAAATAATTTGATTATCACGTTACCATGGGAATATCATTATCTTTTTACCAAAGAAATTAACTATTACAAACTCTTAAAGAATATTCAACAAAAAATAAGTCTGGAACATTCCTATCATATTCGCAATAGAATATTCCAAAAATCACTTTGAGGGAATATTCCTACAACATGAATATTCCTCCAATGATATGTGTTGAAAAAAACTTCAGAATGCTTGAGAAAAACCCTAAAACACGTCATTGTCAGCACACTTAGACTTGCTTCGTAAATTATTTTAAAGGCGATTCCCAAAAAAATACGAAAATTTTACTCATAAATTCAGAGAAAAACTAACCACTGTTCAATTTTTTCTAGGAAATTTTGAATCACCCTGTATGGATGGATTCTTTAAATGGAACGGTGCTTCTAGAGGCTTTAGGGAAGATGTTTTAAAAATGCTAAAAGCGAATCTTTAATGATTTTTTACGGACTTCCTGCCCATAATAAAAAAAAAATTTTTGGCCTCCAACCGGAGGCCCAGAGCCTACCAAGTATTTTTTTTTTTAATGAGAAGGTACCACTTGTGGCACCTTTTTGGAAAGCTTGCTAAAAAAGAAACCTAACGAGCTAGTTTTTTTTTGACATCCATCAACAAATGTGTCAAAAAATTTAAAAAAACTTGTTTTCTTGTCGATTGTTTTAGCTTCAAAATAAACTATATATTTTTCTATTTACTAAACCGAATATTGAAAATACCACACGAGGACATTATTGGCGGCCCATTTGGGACCCTCACTGTAGACCCAGGGCCTAACAACATTTTTTTCATGAGGAGGTACCACTTGTGGCACCTTTCTGGAAGGCTTGTTTTAAAACCAAATTTATTTGACATCTGTCAATCCATGTGTAAAAATGTTTTAATTTTTTTTGTCAATTGTTTTCGCTTCAAAATAAACTACATATTTCTTTATTTACCAAGTGGAATAAAGAAACTACCACACAAGTCTATTATTGGAGTAAAATTTTTAACACATGGGTTGACACATGTCAAAAAAATTATTTAATCGAATTGCACTTTTAACTAGATTTCCAAAAAGGTGCCACAAATGGTATAGTCCAATTTTTTGCTGAGCGGACTGACGTCATTTTTGCCTCGGAAAACGTATTTCTTTGTTGTTAAAAGTTAGCATGCCAAGTAATAGGTTGTTGTCAATTTGAAGTAGCAGTTGAAACAATTAACGACAAGACTTTTTTTTCCATATTTATTGTCGCTGTCTAAAACAATGTATCAAATAGAGATCCAAAAAAATGACGTCAGTCCGCTCATCAAAAAATTGGGCAGCCAATCATGTTCTTATGTAGTATTTTTTTTATTCCTCTTAGTAAATTGAGAAATATGTAGTTTATTTTGAAGCTAAAACAACTGACAAAAAAATATATTTTTTTAAATTTTTGACACATTGGTTGACAGATGTAAAAAAAACTAGTGCGTTAAATTTTTTTTTAACAAGCTTTCCAAAAGAGTGCCACAAGTGGTACAGGGTGTTTGTTTATAACTGGAACACTCAGTATCTTTTTTATTCAAAAATTTCTTGGCAAATTACAACGAACCAAGGGGAACAAAAAAAAGTTGTTATAGCGCTTAAGTTCGTTGCAATTTGTCAAGAAATTTTTTATTCAAACCTGCCCTTTGTTTTCATTAATAAAAAAGATACTGAGTGTTCCAGTTATAAACAAACACCCTGTACATTCTAATTTAAAAAATTCTAGTTGGTGTGTCCTGGGCCTCCTGTTGGGGGCCCCAAACATATTTTTTATCATCGGCGCGAAGTCTGTAAAAAATCAATAAAGATTCGCTTTCAGCTTTTTTTATAACCTCTTCCCTAAAGTCGCGAGAAGCACCGTTCCATTTAAAGAAACCACCCTGTATATACGGATTAGATATATTTAAAAAAATAGCTAAAAGTACCTATAATATTAGCTACACTTCGTTCCAAATTCAATCGTACCATTTTTTGACACTGACATTGACAGTTTGACACCATATTTTAGAAGAAAATGCCCTAAATCTAATTTTTTTTGGCAGGTTTCAAAATGGAAAATGGCGAATACACCAAAAATTTGGCACATAAAAGCTTCATTATTTGTGTTTGAGGTTATAAAATTGGTGATTTTTTAGACCACCTCATGGGGGTGGTTTAAATTTATAGCCCTCAGAAAGGATTGTTTTGTGGCATTTGATAATAAGTTCGTTTATAATTTCCCTAAGTAACCGTTTTTACAAGGATTAATTTAACTTATTTAAGACCCCAAGTTGTTCATTAACCAATAAATCACCTGCTATTTTGTCTAGAAAAACGCCATATTTTGAACCCATTTTTCAGTGCAAAAAATATATTTATGAGGACACTACGAGGCAAAACAAACATAAGTGAAGGTCACTGATTATGCACGAAAATTATACCAAACAAAAAAAACCCAAAACAACTATATTAATTTATTTACAAACTGAAAGTAAAACATTGAGGTTATCTAAAAGCTCAGTCAAAAAAACTTTCCTTGCTTAAAGCCCACTCATTTTAAAGCTGTAGCTTTTATCAGTAGAGGTTGGTGCAAGCCAAGGTGCACCGAACTCGCTGTTTGGGATTGAACGCAGCGCTATTATTTTTAAACTGATATTTCGACAGTGACAGAAATACATTTCATAAATAAAAACACCTTTTAAATAAATACAAAATTAATCTACTCCTTATTTTATTATTGCTCATCTAAATCGTTGTGTGACATCAAGTATTAATTGGAAAAATTAACGGATAAGGGTAAGTTTTAATTAGAGTGACATATAGCTCCAATTTTAATTTATTTTACAGAGTGTTTACTATTTAAACCCCGCGTGGGTCTAAATTTTTTAATTTTCTTTTCTTTTAAATTGAAACTTTCTTCTGAAATCCAACAAAAGATTGTATTAAGATGATTATCCAATAAACTAATTTTTTTAAATTTTTCTTATAAATCGAACTGTCCTGTCCTGTCTGTAAATGTCCAAAACTCAAGAAGGGCTGGTTTAAAATGCTTAAAACCAAAAATTTAACTTAAACTTAGGACCGTTTTAAAATAGACTAAACCCTTTTAGTAAATCCCACCGTGAATGTCCGTAAACTTTAAACGGCGTCTAATAAAGATACAGCCTGGGCAGGCAAGGTACAGATACAAGATACAGAGAGGTAGCCTTAAGGGCATTTTTTAAAGTTTTTTAAAAACCTTACTATGTATGTTTTTCTATAAATTACTACGCCTCAGCTTAGAACAAGGTAGGCAAAGTAGCTTTAGTTTATTGCTCCGTTCTAAAGGCACCAAAATTCTAAATTTGCTTTTAGTTACCTTACAAGATTTTAAAAAAACTCCTGCAGAACTTTGAAGCAAAAAAAAAGAATCCTTAACTAAAGAGATCTTACTTTCCTCAAAAGAATCCCAACAAAAAAAAAACCTTGAGTATTTTTTTTTTACAATAATCACCGCTGGAGTAATGTTTAAGTACCTATTTTGATGTAACACGATCTCCATAAAATTGAGCATAAAAATTATCGTAAAATTTAATTCTTGCGTCCAATAACAACTAAATTTTTACTCTTTTATTGTCAGCGTTTTTGCAGCAGTGTAGATAAACAGACTTTAGGGGCCAGGTTTTTTGAGCTTTAGCTTTGAGTATTCAGCTTTTTAAACGGGTTTTCGGATTATTTTTTGGCTGCTATTTATTTCGTGAAATTCCAATTTAATGAAAAAAGGTTTTTAGAGGCTTTGTTGGAAAATGGAAAAGATTATTGTATGCTGGAGATATGTTAAAGTTTTATTTTAAATTTATAGGAAGACATCAAAAATTAAGTTTATTGGGAATAGGCATCAGCAGTAAAATAATTGAACAGAAAAATTAATAAAACCAAACGAGGGCTCTGAAGTGTACTTATTATTTTAAGCCTCCGGGGGGACGGAATATCCGACTCCTTCATCTTAGAATGCCACTGTGTTAGCGTTATGGTTCACACCATCTAAGTACCTTAAATCAGATTATAATATCTCTAATAATCTACGCGATCACTGTAGCGCAAGGGACGCCCACGGTATATCAGAATGTGCAAAATCAAATTCGTTAAATAACAGAAACTTTCATCATAAAATTAGTGTTGAGCATAATCGATATAATCGAAATAATCGATTTCAATAATCGAATGATCATTCAAATAAACGATTATGAATGATGAATTAAATAAAAATTATTAATTATTGTTATTTTAGATTATGAATTATACGATTATTTCGATTTTCAGAAGAAAGTTTAGGCGAGGAAATGAAAAATGTTATTTATTTTTTACAAATTTATTATGTTTATTAACCATCTACAAATTTATATTTAAGAAGACGATTTGCTTTAAATTTTTTGGTGAAACTCTGTTTCTCCTGGAATTGGTGATGATGCCAGTTTTTGAAAATATCCTTTCAGAAGTCAAAGAGATATTTTTGATGCATTATGAATAATTCAGGCAGTAGATTTTTGTTTTTTTACAAAAAAAACATGTGGGTTTGAAGAACGTTGGATGGCATTGACAAATACTGTTTTACCATTAGAATTTAAGTTGTTACCTTATTTCATAATCGTTTCGAATTGAATGATCTCTCGGTCGTAATAATCGAATGATCGATTATTTGGGCATAATCGAAATATCTCGATGATATCATTCATAATCGCCCATCATTACATAAAATCATTCACTATAGAAACTGTAATTCCTTAAACCAATTTTTTGTCGGAACCTTATTTCTTCAAACCCATTCAATATCGGCGCATCGCCACGCCACATTCGTGTACGCCTCCGGTTCATGTATTATTGACAAATGCGCAATTAATTTAGAAAACATTGTCTGATAAATAACGGCTTTTATAAATTCCGGTTTTGAAAAATAATGGTTTGATAAATTCCGGGTTTTACAAATTACGAGCTTGATATTGAATGAGTTTAAAGAACAATGGTTCGATTAAAAATGGGTCTTATAAATTTCGAATTTGTTATAAGAAATAAGGTTCGGATAAAAAATTGGTTAAACAAATTGCAGCTTTTATGGTAAATCGTATTTACGATGAAAATTTTTATTAAATGCGGTCTGATAAATTCCTGGTTTTTTTTCCTGGCAGTTCAGCGCAAGTTAACCTTTATTGAAGACTGACTATAGCTGTCGACCCGCGGTATTGCCCGCGAAGAAAACAAATATATAAAATATAAATTAATTTCATTTGACAGGTGTCATTGAGCTTTATTTCAAATAAAAAATAGTCTTTCTATGTTTCAATCCAAGTCACACCTTACTTGATTCAAATCGGTTCAGCCGTTTTTGCGTGATTGATAAACAAAAATACACACACACTTTCTCATATACCTATAATATTTTATTAGGGTAACCACGTGCTTTAATTAAACAGTTATATGCAGAAGTTATAGATACCTACTCTAACGTTATCAAAGATAAAATGGCAACAGCGTCTGCGCAGTATATAACGGTATCGTTAACAGAGAGCACCGCATTAAAATGCTACAAAAGCACAGACTTTTTATATATGAGGGAAATTTTTGATACAATCTATAATATAAGCAAACACATCAAAAACCTCGTGCCGTGAAGCGCATATTATCATTTCATAATATTATGTATGCACAAGAAAACAAAATATGAAGAGGGATGTCGTCTCGTCTTTCAAACAGAAAGCTTAATAAAACATATTTGGTTAGTAATAATCTATATAAATGTATGCATATAGATAATAAAACCCTAAAAGATAATTTCTGTACATTGAAGATTTTTCTTATATTTTTGGTATCGGTAGATCTTTCTCCTCTGTCGTAGGAGAACCCCAGGTCAGCTGCCCTGAGAAAAATATCCACTAATCCTAAGTAAGAATTCATTAACCCCAAGTACCCAAATAGCATTTTTCCGTCTTCCGACTAGTTTTGTACGGCATCTAAGGTCAGAGGGCGTATAAAATAAAGTCAGTTGACGACTTTAGTGGTTTAAGTCACGGATTATAATTTATCTTTCGTTATTAGGACGTCTTAGCTTGTATAGACTGACGTAAGTCGTCGAGATACCGTTTGGAGCCGTTGTGTGTAGTCTAGTGCAGATTTCCGACAACGCTTCGACGTCGTTAAGGAGAACGTTGCCATGTAGTACAGAGTAAGACGTTAGCCCGACGTCTGAACTTGTAGTACTTGTGTTAGTAAAATTTTCTGACGACGGTCCAACGTCTGTGCTGCCAACGTTGCAATCAGTAAAAACTACGACGTCCGTCCCCCCGTGAGATAAGTGAACTGTCTACTTATTCTAAATTTTCTCACCTATTTTAGGTTATAAAATAACGTATTAACCATAGGTAAAACCTTTACTTACCGTAAGTGAAGTATCTACTAGCCCACTGGCACACCGAAGTTTTTTTTATTATTTATCCTTAACTCCCCCCCCCCCCCCCCCGACGTCAATTCCTGGATGCGCCAGTGACTAACCATTAGTAAATCTACAGTAGCGCAGAACCAATATAACTCCTAAAATATGGCTTTAAATAAAATAAAAAAGACATTTTTGAGCTCTAGAAACGCACTATCACAATACACCCTAAGAAAAAAAAAACATAAAAAAAATGAAAAGCCTCCAGGAATTGCAATGTCTAAATAAATTTAAAAAAGCATTTTAAAAAAATATTAACATAAAATTTAGCTTTGCTTTATTCTATTGTTTTAATTGCATTGCTTTAGTGTACTTTTCGTTTAAATTTCATTCCATTTTATTTTACTTAAAAAAACACCAAATGTGACATTTTTATACCGAATTGTGACAATTTTTTACCCAAATGTTACCAAAAACCTGATAGTGATAGATAGTAGCAGTAGAATAAGGGGGGGCTCCCGGCCCGGCGACTAGGCTCTACGCGAGCCCTTTTCGCCATCCCCCAGAGCTCCTCCCTCACGCTCCCACTCCACCACGGTCGAACCTTCCCGTCCTTTGGATAAAGGTCAGGATATCCGATCATTACAGCGTCGGAAGGTGTTCCGGCTCGAACACTTCCTCTCCGAAGATTCTCTGTCTGATTTCTCTGTAGGCCGGACACCTTGCAAGATAGTGGTGTGAGGATTCATCTTCCTCCCAGCACTCTCCGCAAGTTGAGTCCCGCACTACCTTCATCCTTGCCAGGTGCTTTTGGAGCGCGCAGTGTCCAGTGAGGACTTCTATTAGGGGTCCTATTTCTGTAGTTTCCTACGCAGCAACCAGTCCCTCCTTGTCTTGCTGAAGTCCTGGATGAGCTCCTTGGCCTGCCTGGCGTCCCCTGTGTATTGCCACTCCTGATTTATGCCCGTGTGCACGGGTTCAGCTTGACATGTAAGCCGAGCTTAGGCTTTAGTTTTGTTTTGCAAGGGTGTGGAATATCATGTAAGTGGCACTTAAGCTGTAGTTAAGATAAGCGCGCTTAAGCGCATTTTTAGTTTATGTGAGGTGTTTTTTTGATTATGTTTTTAAACAAAAGCCATTAATTTAATCAGATTATAAAACTGTTCCGTTGCCTTAAAATATTTCTGTGATTGTAATAGTGGTCTGTGCTTAAAATGGAACATCTTTGGGATTACGAAGAAGATGAAGAATTAGACTTTGTAATTAATGTAATACCTACCAAGAAGGATTTTTCAAAAATGAGATGATACCTTTTACAAAAGGTTTAGAATATCCAAAAAAAATCATGTTTTTTTTTGTCTAAGCTTTTTTTTTTTTTTTTGCAAATTCGTTGTAAAGAAACTGAAAAATGGGTTGGATTGGTCTGGTGGTGTAATAATTAGTATGTTTTCACATCGAATTCAATACGAATCGAAAATCAAGCATCTTGTTCTTCATATGTCACGCTCTTTGTCGGAACAGAGAACATGCTGTATGAAAGAAAAAGAAGAATAGTCAGGTTTTATAACCAATGATAGTAATTTATTTGCCTTTTCCTCCATACAATCATAAATCATGAATAAAATTATTTTTTTTAAAACAACCTCAAATTTTACGTGTTTTTTTTTGACAGCTGACAGGTAATAATCATGATCACCACACAAAAAATGCAGATAACTGCCACGTTGCCAATAATTTCCTTACTTTTTCCAAGTGGAACATATTCGGAACCTTTGCAAACCAAGAAAATCTCAAGGGTCACCCTCAGTTCAAGCGGCACTTGAACAAGTGGAAGAAGTAAGGGGAAGTGGTGCACACGGGCATTAGTCTTGTGTGGGTCCATTCCTTGGTGGCAGATTTCATCTGACCTCTGGTAAAACCCAGACACGGTTCCGGTCCAACGTATGCTTGAGCTGACCCTTTTCTTGCAAGCTCGTCCACCATCTCATTACCTGGGATCCCCATGTGGTCTGGAACCCAGACAAGTTCAACCTCTCTAGTGATAGATGATACCCATAGCGACAAATAATTTATAAATTATTATTAACCAAACACAGCTTATTTACTTATTTGTTATTTTGTAATAATTTATATGCAAATAAATATCTATTGTATTCTATTCTATTCTATTCTATTCTAATAGAAAGCAGTGGCTCTTCACGATTTGCAAGCGGTTGGCCGCGAAAGTTTACAAAACCTTGGGTTTACAACCTATGTTTTACACACCCAAGGATTTGTAAAATACTTTCGTATCCGCTGGCTTGCATTCGGCTATTTTCGCAACGCTTCGCAGACGACGAAAGCAGCCATTTTCGATGTTCGTATTGTGAAAATACAAAATTGTATTCGAGAATACCGAGGAGAATACCAAACAGAAAATATTTCAAATAATTTGTGAAAATGAAAAATAACCCAGCTTTTGATTTAACATGATCAACACCACCTTCTTCCAAATTTTTAGTGCACAGAAAACACTTTCTACCCTCTTCGTTTTCGTCAAGATCACACCTTTTGCCATATAACTATAAGATAATATAATGTCCCAAGTGTCGCAAAATGTGTAATAATAACTTTGAAAATCAAAGAAAATAATTTAAAAAACAGGGTTGCCCAACTAACAATTTTTATGTACTACAGGGCAGTTCTGGCATGTAAATGCCTTATAATTGTCAGCAGATTACCAGTTTGCTGTGTTACTGTTTTGAAAAACTCATCTATGTGTTAAAAGCAATTTAGCGATGATTGTATTGTTGTAAGAATGTTCTTACAGCAACAGTTTACAGGAATATCCTTTGAAATCTCTGCTTCTTTCTGAAAGAACATTTATACGGTGTTACTATAGAGCAGAATTGTCGCAAAGTACTTTAGGCTAAGTATTGTATAAGACTGTTTCAGGCCCAATAATATAACAATTTTAAATCAAAAGGGTTCTATAAGGTTTAACCTGTAATTTTGCTCTCTGTAAGAATGTTCTTACAGCAACAACTAAAGGCATATTTAAAAAACAGCAAAGTGAATCTCGTGTCCGCAAATAAAAATTAAAGTAACAATCGTGGCATATCGGACAAAGCATTTTTGTTTCTCACTTCATTACGACCAGGCCTCCAATGTCTAATGGAGAATCCAGACACCTACAGACCTGTTTCATCCTTATAGGATTGTACCTGGCAGTTGATATTACATGCACAAGCACCATGCACACCTCTCGAATTTAAAACAAAAAGTTTGTAATCCGCGGAGATGTAGTACCTCTGTGCGTCACCTGTCGAATAAACTGAGAAGCAAAAACATCAAAATTGAAAAGTGCAGAAGACCGTAAATACAGAATCCTGTACCTTTCAGCAGGTTATAAAGAAGAAACCGGTATAAGTATAAGGTCACTGTGACATGACTCTTAAAAAGAGGTAACGTTCGCAGCAGCACCGCCCACAATTGGAGCTTCTTACTACGTGGCCCTAATTTTGCGCAAAATCAAAAATCTAAAATATTTAAAAGCACTTTGAAGAGTGGGGCTTTTGCGGGGTGGATTCGGTGGGGAGAAAGGGGGAGAAAAATGGTATTATTGCAATTTCCGGCAAAACTGAACGTCATAGAGTAAAAACTTCAATACAAAAGTTGTAGATGGTGCAAAGGTCTACAAATTTTGTAAATGTCACTTTTTAATATAACATCAAAATTTTAGAGAAAAATGCAAAAAATCGTAATATTTTTATTTTTTCGTTTTTTATTTTTAATTTCCCTAAAAATAATTGCATTTTGACGAAACTTAGTGAAAATATACCTGTCTGTGTCCTTAATGCCTACAATTTTTTTTAGACAAAAAGGTTTAAAAAATTTTGAGATATTAATGTTTTTCGGTCAAAATAACTTTTTATTCAATCAAAAATTCTACTCAAGAAAATTCTCATAGTATTTTTGACGTTGCCCATTTTTTTTGCCTTGACATATACTTTTTGGTGGGATAAAAAAAAATTATAGGTACAATTAAAAAACATACTCATGCAACAATGAATTTTTCAGCAATTGTTGATAATTTCTCTCAATTTAAAAAAAAATCAACAACCGACAGCATCTATTTCTAACTAATAGACGGTATTTAATTTACTACATTTATACACGCCTAAAACCGGTTTTATATAAGAACGGTTTTAAATAAAGTCGCTTTCTTCATCATTAAAATCGTTTTCTAACAGCTGATCGATATACTGTTAATCCTTTTACCTTACAGTTTACCAAAAATTAAAACATATATATTGTTTAAACGCAAATAAAACAAGTAAGTTAACAATTTTTTTTTCCGGTAAAAACCGTTCTACATCGACATCGAAAAACATTTTCAAACCGTTATTTGTTTAAAACTTTATTTTTGTGCAGTATTTATTTTAACATCTAAAATATATTTTTTGAATATATTTTTTTAAATTATTTTTTTTTTACCTTCTCAATAAATTTTAATTTAAAATCCGTGTCTATATGAATGTAATTTTTATGTCAAAAATTAAAAAATTAAATGAACAGGCCATCTTTTTAATAAATTATTTCAAATTCCGATTTTTGCTCTCAAAAGTATATTTTTAAAAATTTTTAAACTGGATATTTATATTACTGGCTCACGAAAAATCGTTAGGTAATCTATTAGAGTTTATTAAGCCAGAATTGCAAAAGCAATTGTCGTTTTCAATATTTATTTATTTTTTAATTTTAACGAGAATTTTCCTGAGTAGAATTTTTTTTTTTCATACACTTTTTGGTGAGATAATAAAAAATTATACTTACAATTAAAGAACATGCATTACGAACATTAAATTTTTCAGTAATTGTTTATAATTTGTTTCAATTTGAAAAAAATCAAGAATCCATTACACCATTCAGTTGTACGGTAAAAATGCAAAAACGTTAATATTTTGATCATTTTAGTAAATATGCATTTTTTTTCTAAACTGCTTTCCTTAAAAAAAACTTTTATATTACCTTTTTTTGTAAACTCTGTTTAAATCAGGATAATATGAGAGGCGTATTTTTTCTATCGAAATAATTGTTGGAAGGAAATAGCTCAAAATTTTAACTTCTTGTTGGAAATTTAAAAAAAAATAATATTGAAAACGAAAATTGCTTTTGCAATTCCAGCTTAATAAGCTCTAATAATTTTTGAAAACATAAAAATTACAATTTAGATTCAAATTTAACTATAAGGTAAAAAATGCACGAATAGATTCAAAACATTTTTTTTATGTATGACACTTTACTAATAGAAATAAGATATTAATAGCAGTACTGCACAAAAATAAAGTTTTGGTCAAACAATTACTTTGTTTATATAGTACCCTTAAAGCGCTTTTAAACAAAGGGCGTTTTAAAAATGCTTGTCCTAAACATACCATTGGAACAATTTAACAATACTAAATCAATTTTACTTTAAACCAGAAAAAAATATTGTTAACTTACTTGTTTTATTTGCGTTTAAAAAAAAATGTAATATAAGGATTTTTTAATATAACAATATATATGTTTTAATTTGTGAGAAATTGTAAGGTAAGAGGATTGACAGTACATCGATCAGCTGTTAGAAAACGATTTTAATGAAGGAGAAAGCGATTTTATTTAAAACCGTTCTTATATAAAACCGGTTTTAGGCGCGTATAAACGTAGTAAATTAAATACCGTCTATATTGTATTTTTTAGGTAGAAATAGATGGTGTCGGTTGTTGATTTTTTTTTAAATTGAGAGAAATTATCAACAATTGCTGAAAAATTCATTGTTGCAAAAGCCATTATTTGTTTTCTTTGCATTTCTGAGCATGGTTTTTAATTGTAACTATAATTTTTTATTATCCCACCAAAAATTATATGTCAAAGCAAAAAAAATTAGCATCGTCAAAAAATACTACGAGAATTTTCCTGGGTAGAATTTTTGATTAAAAGAAAAGTGATTTGGACAGAAAACAATTCATATCTTAAAAAATGTTACACTTTTTTACCTAAAAAAAATTTGTGGGCATTAAAGACACAGAGGGGGGAGTTTCGTGAAAATACAATTATTTTTGCGGAAATGAAAAATAAGAAACGAAAAAATTAAAATATTACGATTTTTCGCATTTTTCTCGAAGATTTTGAGGTTATGTGAAAAAGTGACATTTACAAAAGTTGTAGATCTTTGCACCGTTTACAACTTTTCTATTGAAGTTTTTACTCTGCTGTTAAAAAATTTTTTGTCTTTTATTTTAATTTGGTTGGACTATAATACAACAATTTTAAATCAAAAAGGTTCTATAATTAGTAATTTGGCTTTATGAAGATACATTATAAAAACAAAAAGGTAATAAACATCATATCCTAGACAGATTGGAGAAAACAAAAATGCACTTACTTCTCTAATTTTTCCTTTCTTTTGTGTTATCCTCATAATAGTCCAACTGTCCAATTGAAATTAAACGCCATTTCTCATTCTCACATAACATTAAACAACAAACAGTAAACAGAAAGTTTAAATTTATAAATCCGCCTTAAAGGAAGGACCTGAAAATATAAACATGGACCACTCAAATTGGAAAAGATGCGGATAGTGGAAAACCAAGGCGGACGGCAATCCCTATAACTAAAAATTACTGTATGGTTATTGTATACTTGCTATATATATGTTATAAATATTTACAACAAGACGTCCATCTTAAAAATGTTCTGTCTTTCTATGAATTTAACAATCTATTCCAAAAGCAACAAAAACCTCAATAGCATGAAGGTGTAATTCATAAAAATACATAGAAACGATAAACCATACAAAAATATTACATAATTTGGTTAAAAAACTACTTCCGTGTATATTTTGTCACTTTTATTTTTAGTCAGACAGTATTTTAAGCTCCAAACAAAGATATTTCAATAGCGCGTGAATATTTTCTTAAATAAATGATAAGGATATTAGCAGTAAAGTGGTGTTTTTTATTAAAATTGTGGTGTACGTGTTTCAAAATAGGTAAATTTCTCACGTAATATTTATTTATTGTCAAGATAGTTTTGGTATCGCAATTAATACCCACTGTGGAAGAAAAAAGTTCAAGTTGTATCAATAGAAGTAAAATACTGTATAATTGTTTCCCAAAGAACCCCCTTATAGTATAAATAGGTGTTGAAACTATTCTATAAATACCACATAAGAGTTACGCAGATCTTTTATACAGTTCTTATGGGTTTATCAATAGAAGTAATTTGCTCTATATGGTGGTGCCCATTTTGCACTTATAACCGGCCTAGTAGCGTCTTACAGAACCCTTATATAAGAAAATTATACAGGCATTTATTCCTGCAGTTTTTGCTGTAATAATGTTCTTACGGCTCTTACAGAGAAGAAAATGCTGGTTGGGTGGCCATGGGCAAGGCCAAAGGCGATAAATATACTGCGCTTGTCTGCTCGCGCCCAGAGGATTTTTTGTCTCTCCGTTTTTTCCAGGGTAACTTGATTGGGAGAGTTATGCCAAGCAACAATTATAGTCAATTTCACTGGTGCCATATAAAATGGGTTAAAGCATAATAACCCAAGCAGCATTTTTCTGACTTACGACCTAATCTGACCAATGGGACGTCGTATTTAAGTTGAATTTGGGTTCTCTGGTGGAACACACCGCCTTAAATCATGATCCAACATCCGGTTCGACTAAAAACTACGTTGCAGTTACAAAAAAGAATTGATCCAGATGTGGAGACGACGTCAGCTATTGTAATATAGTTTTAAGTACAGGTTTCATCGACCCATTGACGTCGGTCAATAGCCCACCTTAGTCCAGTGCACGCTTAGTCGTTGGACGGACGTCCTTATGTCTAACATATTTTTAAGAATTTCTGCCAACTACAAATAACGTCCGGTATGGTCCCTAATAGATAAAAGTAAAATTAAGGCAAGATAAAGACGATGTCTGGTTGCCGAAGGAAAAATGCCTAACGATGGATGCACATCAATTTACGTCGACATTTGGCCTACCGTCTAGCGTCAAGTAGATAGTTCAAAACAGTAAACAAGGGTTCTTTTAAAGATGCCAAAGAAAAGTTTATTCAGATATACTCACTCATTGTTTTTTGCGATTTTGCCGAAATTTGTTCACTGTTCACTGCTTTTGTATTGCAGATATTTGAAAAAACGGTTAGAATTATTTCGACATGGTTGACATTGGACGTTTAAGCACAATTACTGGATTCCGAGCCGTTGACGATCGGACGAATTCCACTTAGGTCGACGGGCCATTGGGCCATCGTCGTATCTACATGGAAGCCGCACCCTACGAATGAAAAAAATTGGGCGTCGGATCCAGAGTTATCGGCTACGTATAAGGTGTATACCATGGCCCGACGTCCAGAATGCATTCGAATAAATCAATTTATCACGGCTCGAGTAAAGACCATCTACTAAACTTGGAGATCCGGTCCAAATTGGTTATTTTTTGGGCCTCAGCGGAAATCCGCCTTACTTACGAATTAGCTGTCTTCCGCCATTAGACAAACGCAGGTTAAATTTTCTAATTACGTTGATATTGACAATCAAAAATGGTCAATATTGCAACCAGTATGTCTTTAGAATATAGCTTAAACTAAGAAATGTCAAATATGTTTGCAAATTTAAAAAAAATATATGTATGTTTTTTGTTTTTAGTTTTTTTTTCTATAAAATATAAGAAATTTTGGGGCGCATATATTTTTCGGAATTATTTTATCAATGTTTATCGGTAAACTAATCGTCATTAGTAATTTTACATCCCTATCGTGCGTTAAAGGCCTGTCTTGTTATGATTATTATAAACTGCTTCTAAATAATACTATTCTTTGTTCTCCATATAGGTAGCTTGTATTCACAAACAAGTTTACCCGATGGAACTAATAAGATATAACTAGGTATAATGAGATTACCTCTACCTACTCCACCTCGGCTAAAATTATATTTTACGTTGGCGACTACTCCATCCTGGACATTTTGTAGAAACCTAGGTAATTTCGATGGCGGTCCAACGTCGTACGATCGACCCGTGTACCTATTACCGCCAGGTCAGTTTAAGTACATCGATATACCCTAATAATTAAAGTGTTCGACGTCGACACGACTCGCATTTCAATGTGCCATATAGGTGCAAAAAGGAGCCGGTTCGAGGTCAAACGAACGTTGGGGACCGACGTCCGATTATTAATGCGGACGAACGCACAACCTCATATTACGTCAAATTGCTACTTGGGAATATTTCCTACAAAAGCTATTCATAGGAACAATGTCATTATTCTCACTTAGTGTGGTCACTATCGCGGTTAAAAAAGTGCCACAGTGTCGTAAAAATATAAAGTTGTACGCGAAAGTAATATATTCTACCATATAACTATATACCATTACTAGAAGCACGAAATAACTTCACAATCCTAGACTGACTTCATAGTTGTCACATTTAATTTCTTTAATATTACTTTTACAAAGTAAGGACTCTACTGATATTAATTTGGTTGCAATTCAGTAGCCTCTACTCAATATAAAACTACAAAGTTATGGAGTCTACACGGTCGCATATCTACCACGCAGTAAGAAATAAATGTGCATACCGGATGTAACAAGGGATAGGTACGACAACTTAGCGCCTTTATTTTTAAGAATAGAATTCTGAAATTTTGGAATTTTACAGAACTGGTAAAAGCTCAAAATTGTATCCTATTGACACATGTCAAACTTTTCTATACAGTTTCTAGGAAAATGAGGTTAACTTTTGATTTTTAAACGAAACGCTCTGTATATGCTCTTACCTGAAGATGTGAAGAGATTCTAAATACGTTTCTGTCATCCATAAGGTGAAGTCAGGTAAGTTGGTCCACGGGGTAAGTAGGCCATGACGGTTTAAAAAGAAACTGCGCATAAAAAAATAATTTTCAATGGTTTCGGGAGGTCTTATATGTACTTTCCCTCAAACAACTTTGAACATTGGCAACACTGCAATTTTATATCAACTGAGAGTTGTCTAAAGTCAGAACCTGTTTTGGACGTTTACAATTTTTTAAAGGGTGTATATAATACTTAATAGAAATAATAAAAAAATTTATGGGAAACTTGAATCCTATTTTAAAGGTAAGCGTTTAGAATATATTTTTGTATAATTTGGGAACTTAAACAATATTTTAATACAGAAAAGATTTGTGGCGTAGAGGGCAAAGGGTGAGCGAATAAATCAGAAAAAAGTTTTTCCTCGACCAGGATTTGAACCCGGGACCTCTAGCCTCTACGCCACAAATCACTTCTGTAAATTTATTAGGGCGCTAAATTTTCCCTTCATTTTGTAAATATTTTAATATTTTGAGAATAAATAGGGGATGGCCAACTTTCCCCGAAATTTTTTCTATTTGGGGAAAGTCGGTACTAGGATGACGGAAAAGTTGGTCATGGAAATTATCACTGCACAAGAACAATTAAAAAAAGGAAAGCTGAAGAAGAAGAAAGGAAAAAAATTATGGAAAAGGAAATACGCAAAAATAATGCTCTACAAGGAAAACTTGATAAAGAAAGAAAAGAGCGATAATAAGAAAAAACTATCACAATCAAAACAAGATAATGATACAGAAGAAACTAATACAAATGGGGAAGGAGACTTAATTTCCTTCGCTGCTACCAAAAGAAAAAAAAAAGACGAGCAAATTTACTTCCAAAAACAAAATCGAATCATAGTCTTCATAATTGAAGAGGTATCAGATGAAACAGAAGTAAAAGATAACAAACATTATAGAAGTCTTTCCTGATGACTTCGTTATAGTTAGGAATTCTATTATTCTGGCCAAGTAATGCAAATCGAGCCAGAGACCACGTAGTAGTCAAGTATATGGAGAAATGTGGAAAAACAGAAGTCTAGAAATGGCCAAGGGTGAAAGAGATTCCACCCCTTTCCCCAATTAATAACTGAGGAGCCTTTAAAGTTTAAATTTTACTAGGTTTTATTACAAAATGTATTTGAAAATTAGTTTTAGTTTGCAAATTTCGTCTTTCGTTTACGTTAAGAGAATAAATATTTTTGATACTTTCCAATCGTCTTTCAGAAAAATCCTCATAAATCCTAAACGACTGGGAATTTTTTTACGGTTCAAAAAGCATTTAAAAGATAAAGACTCGAGCTATAACCTACTTTCCTATTTAAATTTACAGTGTTGGTCTTAGCCAATCAAGACCGGTATGACTTTCTTACCCTAGAGCTAGGGGTAAGTCGGCCTTCCCGACAATAAATCTAAAAAAAATAGATTTTTAAAAAAATCAAATTTAATATTAGTATTATACCAGGATACTACAGTTTTTACCACTGGAAAACTTGAACCCGACTATTTCAACATTTTTGGACCACAATCAAGGTGACATTTTCACGTCTAAAAACAAGAAAACAGATGCGACCGATGCGACTGGGAATCAACTCTCTCTCAAAATTCATGGCCTTCAGCCTACATGTTTTTTCTTGAATGCGTCCTGTCAACCCAGCGTTGATTTTTCATTTTCCGCTATAACTTCTAAACGGTGCGGACGTAAAAAGTCCCCCTCCCTGCTAACTCTTGAACGGATTGAGGTATCGAACTCAAATAAAAACCATGTTTAATGATAACACTTTTGCTACTTTTTGACGTATTTTTGATATTGTCGAAACTACTTTTTTTTGGGTTTTTCTCCACTAAGTTAAGGAAATTTTTTCAAAAATATGTTAAAACCAACTGCGTAAATTCCTAAAAAAAAATTTGTTCGTTTGTCAGTGGTTTTTAAATAAGATAAAAAGTTTTCCTACACACATGCAAATCCTAACTAGGATTTAAGTACAAAAAAAAACAAAAAAAAAACGAAAAAAAAATAGCTTTTTTGTGGGATGTTCATCCAAGTTTGAATTTTCGGTATTTCCATTTCTTTTGATCTTTTGTTTTTAGAATCTAAGTACTTATCTGACGTTTCGGCAGAAAGTCTACTGCCGTTATCATAGTGTAGGGGCATTCTAGATAATTTCTATCCCGTGGGATTTTGAATGAAGAAGTTTTGTGACTATGTGGGATTGATAGCTCTTTAGTTACACAATCAAGTGTTACCGGGTGTTTTGTTTGCATGCCTGTAGAAGAAGAAGGGTTGATATGACCTCATCTTTCAAAATGGCTGCCAAATATCATAGAAAATACAACTTTCGCAACCGGGGCATAATTATACTCGGCACCATATAATTCGAGGACGAGCATTCCAAAAAAATTAACTTTCAAGATCATTCGATCTTAAATGACCTTGAAAATTGCATAAAACAATATTTTTTCCATTTACTCTTGAAAAAAATCTTAATAATTCGACGTTTTGCCAGACTAACTTCAAATGTACCTCAAACTATTAGGCATTTATGCCAAATTCGATCCTTAGAGTTTAATGGAGTTTAAAGCTTTATGACCTTGAAAAATACCCCAGTAAAATTAACATATTGCAAAAAAAAACATACTAAAGGGCCCTATTAATCAACCATTAAAGCGAAGAGGACCAAATTTGGTAAGAAAGATAAGAAGGTCAAGTCCAATAACATTGTTAAAAAAATTTGGTTCAGCTATGATGCGTTTCAATATGGCGGCTGATATATCAAAATGGTGACCTATATCCACATTTTAGTTTATCCAATTTCGTAGAAAAACAAAAGGTAAAAGATGGCCATCAACTACTTATCGCCGCTTACAATGAAAAAAAAGTTTAGTTGATGTATGACCTTGATTGATCTTAAAAATACACCTTAGTCATTAATAAACTAAAAAAAAATCATTTTAAATCTCCCCATAATTTTTTTATCTGGCGTCTAAGGTGTTTATGCTATACCCCGGTAAAAATGCCCTATATGCTTGTCGTTTTTATTAAGTTTCGGAACTGTGAATTTTATGTTCTACTCAGTTGTCTAGCCAAAAAAGTCATTTAAATTACCTATAAGAGAGTTAGCAGAAGTTAGGGATACATTACCATATACTGGACCAGGTGTTTTCGATGGTATTTTCCAAAATGGCGGTCAAAAAAGTATAAACTTGTTTATTAACATTCATAATAAAATTCAGGTTCACACATTCATGTTCCATCGGGTGTTTTGTTTGAATTTGTGTAGAAAGTTCCTAAACTTGTAAAAATGTGTTATTGTCCGAACAAATTACTTTAGCTCTATCGTATAGACTTTTTATTACTGCTTTTTTAACCGATGAGGAATGATTTCAGTTAAAATTTCGATACCAATCTATCTATGATGTATTTTATTTGTTTATTGAAACGTCTAAAAATGAAATGTTGTTATAGTTTTCTATTCTAAAGTAAATTTTATTGTTGGTTCTTTACCGTTTATAAAATTAAGAAAATCATTAAGTTTATTTAAATCGTGTGGCCAAATACTAAAAATATCATCTATATAGCGAAACCAAATGAACGATTTAAAATTAAATTTTTCTAAAATTTTATTTTTAAAATCTTCCATTAAAATATTACTTATTAGAGGAGAAAATGGAGAGAGAGATGGCATAATGTGAGAAGCCCCAGAATAGCATTGACGCTCAGTGTAGTTCCTTTCTCCTAATTTTGATCATTTTCATGTCTACTTTTATCTACAGGTTCATTTTTAAAAAGAGTTATGAGTATTTGTAACTATAGTTTGCGCACCTCTCCTCTTACTCTTGAACGAATTCAGCTGATTTCAAATACATTTTTGAGGTAAGACCATAAGATCACTAGCAACTTAAAGTTTTTATAATTGTTGAGTAATACTATACGTAATACGTAAACTATTTTCAAAAAAACTCATAACTCTGTAAGTCGTAAACCGATTTAAAAAATACAAAATTTTAAATAGGGAATAAAAATATCTTTTGAACAAGGTATTACTGGACCACCCTTTCTATATAAAATTTTAAAAAGTTTGCGATCTTATAGACTTACGACAATATAAAATTGTTGTTGGTGAAATTTTTATCATTACGCATTTTTTTTTAATTTAAAGTCGATCTCAATTCGTTCAAAAGTAAGTTGAGGTGCGTAAAATATAGTCAAAAAAACTCATCAACAAGGAAAAAGAAAAGGTGGCTTTCAGGTTCAAAACTTCTATATTTAGCATAATGCTTTAGTTTCTACATGTGGGACTATTACACTCATATTAAATTACATAAATAAACAGGACAGACAATTATCACAAATGAATTAAAATATCATAAAATGTACTAAACTTACCAGGAACTTTGATGGGTATTCAACCTATTACATTTAGGGTCGCACATAAATTCATACTTATGAATATTTATGTCGCACTTAGGTATATGGTACTTCCTCTGAAAGAGTTTGCGGAGTCTTTTTGTAAAAATAAGAATAATATGGCACGTTATTTCTAGAATTGTCTTTGGTTATGAGTTTTTTTGGTTTGACAACCCAAGTTCAGGTAAAGCGTTTTTTTTCCGTCACCTGGTGTAGCGAAAGCGACTTATTATGTCCGTTTGTACTTGGGAATTGCTAAACCCAGGTTATCCAAAAACAATTTTTAAGACAAAGAAAAAAGTGGGTTGTGAGGTGAGGAAGATGCGGTAGGAAGGGGTGAGAGTGAGGTGGGGAGGTGTAGGAGAGTAGGGGAATGGGTGTGTGTGGAGAGTAAGAAAAGGTAGTGTGGAGGGGGGAAGGATAGATAGTTGGGTAAGTTTGGAGGATACAGTGGGAAGAAACCTAGTAGAGCCCCAGTAAAAACTCATAACTGTGTAAGTCGTAAACCGATTAAACAAAAAATAAATAAATAGGGTTCTACTCGACCCACTTCTATTTCAAATTTTATAGTAGTGACCTTGTAGACTTACGTCAAAATAACGCTTATAAAAAATACGTCAAAAAGTAGGAAAAGTGCTATCATTAACCATGGTTTTTATTTGAAGTCAATACCTTAATCCGTTCAAGAGTTAGCAGGGGGGGAACTTTAAGGCGCAATTACACAGACGAACATGCTCAAATAAAAGCTCGTGCAAAAGATCTAAAATTTTTTGCGTGAACATTTTTTTGAGCTTTTCTTTGAACATTTTGTTCGGGTAAATTATTGAGCAAATTATTGCTATCTATTTTGGAAACATATTTTTAAAGATGAGAATAAATAAAATTTCACATCAGTGATCAGTGATCTCAATTCTTTAAAAAAATGGAACACCAACTTTTATTTAAAATTTTTGTGAAAAAAAGCCGACGGCAAGCGAAACATTATTATTGGCTCTACTATCAGTTTTGTCACATGAATTAGGGTTACTTATAATATTTTTTTCTTAGGGTTTTTTCCCGAATTTTTTTGCCCGGGTTTTTTTTTGGGATTTTCTTGCAAGTTTTTTTTATTTCAAAGGGTTTTTTCCTAAAGACAAAAAAAACCCGGAAAATTTTTCTTTTCCAAAAAATTTTTGAATTTTTCAAATATCGGCAAAAACAAAAAAATTGCACTTTTAAACGGTAATCCGCGCCTCACGACTATGAGGAGTGGTGGGGAGGGGGCTTTCTTTTAAACAAATTTTTGTAACTTTACTTTACCTTTAGCTTTTATTGGTGTTTTTTAATTATTTACACCAGATTTACCTAGTTAGTTTAGGGTCCCAAGGGTTGCTTAAAAAAGCAAAAGGTTTATGAAAATGGCGAAGATATAGATATTTACTGTCAATTTAATGTAATAATCAAGGTCGATTACTGACACTGAACCAATAATATGCAAAGGGCAAAATTGCGATTCAAAAGGGTAGCCGGCCTACTACCTGCGAAATCTAAAACGCGGGATGATAGATCAGCGACACAGTCTACTAAGTTACTGTTAAATTATATTTTTTAGACAAGGGTCGGGTTCGTAGGGTTGTAAAAGTGGTAATAAATTGGTATTACTTAAACCGAACGTGCTTTTGTTTATATATTTGAGATTTAATAAAATGTATACAGATTTTTTTATTTGCCTTAATTATTATTGTAAAAGACTAAACGAGGAACTAAAATAAAGGGATATTTTTTAAACGTAAATTTTTATCATTATATTTTACAGGCAACAACAATAAATAAGTGCCAATTATTATTTTTTTTATTCTCGTTTTCCTTACAACCCCAAAAAAGTTAAAAGTATACTGGCATATCCCCTATAAAAATCAGATCAATCGAAGTTGCTTATGAGGTAAAATGTGAATTTCGGCATCAAATCGTTTTTCCGTCGGAAAGCACTTGATTAAAAATACCTTATTTCAAAACTTTGTTTTTCTATTTTCAGTTAAGTTCAATGAATTCCGATAACAATATACATTTTGAATTTGTAAAGAAATTTTTATACCCCCAATTCTTCAAACAAATTTTGCTAAAACATTCTCTCCAAAATTTACGTGTGTTTTTTTTGTTACGAACATTTCTTTGAACAGTTTGCTCAAGAGGCTCGTGTAAATGTTTGTCGGCATTTCAACATCAAAGGAAAGTTTGTCTGTGTAAATGCGCCTTTATACGTCCGCACTGTATAACTTTCTCTATGCGTTTCTCAATTTGGCGCCTCTGATACTGCTTTCACTGCCTTCGCCTAGTTACGCCACTACCTATACCTACCTATAAAATTAGGTAAACAGTAAAAAGGGAAGCTGCAAATATTTGCGCTTTTCACTTGATATTTATATGAATGAAAAGAGGGTTTATATTTACTAGATTGTCACTCAAGAAAAGAAAATTTTAAATATTTTGCCAGGCGTCGAGCATACCCAAAGTATACAGGGTGCATCAACTTATAATGGGCATATTTTCTTAAATAAATATAATGACAAAAAAATAGGAATACTACTTTTTAGATAACAGGGACATTTTTAAGGCTATTTTTGATTTTTCGTAGTCGTGTAGTTTGCACCCCCACGGGAGTTAAAATTGACCTTTAAAGTTTAGATGGGGAATAAGGGTAGTGTGGTATCTACTTTATTTAAAGGTGTTTGATTTGAAGGCTTTTTGAAAATTGATAAATCGTTTCGGAGATATTCAAGTTTAAATTTATTATGGCCCGAAAAAAAAGTGATTTTGTTGAAGATTTCTATCGTTTTTTGAAGCTGTTCCAGGACACATTGATTTAATTTTTTTTTCTACTAGCGTGCGTAAAATTCACTTTTCCGCACTGTTTTGTGCTTTATGGTACTCTTCCGAACTCAACCAAAAATAAAAATTTAATATATTCCTATATTTTTTAAAATTTTCTTTTTTGTGTTAGGTAAACATTTCATTCATGATAAATAAAGAGTAACATTATTAAATTCTTTTTATTGGGTTAAATAAATACTTAAGTTAAGGGAGTGGAAAAATATTGTACCTACCTCGCGCGTAACGTGACTTTTCCGCACTTAATTTCTAGCCGAACTCCGCTAACGCGTCGTTCAACCATCTGAAATCGCGTGCATAAAAGTGGCACTTTCCGCACTATTTAGGTAAACTATTATTTTCTACAACTTTTTTGTTGGGTAAATTTTACTCCTCAGAAGGCCTGCATCACTAAAAACTGAAAAAGGAGCAAATTAGGCTTAGACACTAACAATAGGTTTGTTTTTGTCATCCATGTTAAATTTAAACGTGGATATCTCGAAAACTAATGAATGAATTTTAAAAAACACTCGAAATCTGTAAAGGCAATTCACTCGCCTTTAAAATAAGGTACCACAATACCCATGTCCCTATCTAAATTTTAAGGGTCAATTTTATCCCTTCGTGGGGGTGGAAATTACGAAAAATTGAAAATAACCTTAAAATTCCCCTTTGTATTCCAAAAAACGGTATTTTTGTGATGTTTCATTAAGTTTAGAAAATATGGCCTTTGTAAAAGACCCACCCTGTATACATATACATACTTCCGCTAAATTTACTTTTCCTTTTGTGTAAAGTAAATAATGGTCGTATGATGCGAATAAAGAGTTCATAAGAAATTTAAGAAAAATAGCGGACTCTAAACTATCCCTATTTGCTTAAGAATAAATAAAAGACTTTTTGCCTGTGCCTGTTGTCCACACCTTATACGTGAAAAAAGTGAACTGTCGTCCTCTAAGAACTGCATAAGTAGCTCAGAAATGTTTAGCTAAAAAACATCCCTGCGGGTGGGAATATTCCATCTCTGCTGATTTGAAAAGAAGCAGTAAGTCGTAGTCTATACATATAATGAATATCTGGTGTGGGATTCTAACAAAATTCCAATTTGACTAGAAAACAAATACCAACTTTTTTTTTGTTTCCTGAAGTAAAACTATTTTTTTGGGTTTAGCTACACCCACGCAATGAAAAAAGACCAACTAAAGATTTAAGTTGGCTCGCAAAAAAAAATATATATTATTTGTTACAAAATTTATAGGCATACAAGGAGTGTACAAAATACATATAACCATATATTTTTAATTTAACGGCGTAGCCAGAAATCGACTCTGGGGGTTTCATTATTTAATAAAAATCAACTACCTATACATATACCTGTGGAAAATTTTTAAAAATTAGGTAGGTGCCTATTGCTTGAGCTCTTGAACTGAGGGGAGCGAAGAGGGGCGGTTTAATAGACATTGAACAAAAATACTTATTTTAAAAAGCAAGTCTCATTTGCAGACTTTTTTCAAAGTTAACCTTTAAATGCGCGGCAGGCAAACATTTTGAAAAAATTACACTAAAATGCTATTGTTTACGCGCTTCAAACGTTGTTGAAAAAAAATTGCTTAAAATTAAACGAAATTTTAAAAATATTTAATATTGGTATAGCGCCGCAGGCGAAATTTCTCTACAAATTTTGATCTTTTAGGTTTTTTTGTAAAATATTTTTTAAAAAGTAGATTGGGTTAGATGTCAAGCATTCTCACATTTTGAACGTAACAATTAATGACGTCATAGCACCGCAGGCAACAATTTTAAACGAAAAAACTACAGTTTTTTGTACATCAGTGCAAAATAGAATTCCTGTATTTCGATTGCTCACCCTAAGGGTGGAACCTAGGACGACGCCGTTTCGTTCTTATTAGGGACTCCTCAGCTAGGTGTACCACAACGACAGAGAATTTCGGTCACGCTTATGTACCAAAGATTACGGCTCAACCGGAGAAAACTTCTATCGAGTACCGACCATGGCGCCCTCTGTGCGAACTTCCGAAAACCAAGACATGGTCGGTACTCGACAGAAGTTTTCTTCGTTGGAGCCGTTAAAATTTAGTACATCACACCAAACAGACGTCAGAGCTATAGCTCCCCCACTTTTTTTGAGCCATTGATCATAATTAATTTATTGTAGATTGGGTTGGACCAAAACACCTCCCTGGCTACGCCACTGAAATAGCATATTTTTATTATTGAATCTAGAGTTTAGACACTCATTTAGCGCTTCTTAGCCTGCCTTTTGAAAGTAGCCTCTGGGGATTATCTGTCAATAATCTAGAAGTAGTGGGCTAACGTCTCACAGTTCCATTTTCTCGGATACCTTCTTTCAATGTTTAAAATATCTTGGTGGGGCCTCTTCACCGTGCTCGTTACCAATTTTTCGAAAAGTAATCCAGATGAGAATCCCAGAAATGAATTTTTAAAAACATATTACATAAAAACCAAAAGGTGGAAATAACGAAAATTCAAACTTGGATGAGCATCCCACAAGGAACACACAAAGGACCAAAGCGAAAAGAGAAATGATTAAACGATGTTTCGCCCGCCCTGGGTAACCAGCATGCAACATGTTACATCTTAAGTTTTGGTTACATAAAAGATCTCGGTCATCTAGACCAACTCCTTTTATCGAATCTATGAGCTTTTCGTGTTGGACTCGATCAAATGCATTCTCATAATCTATGAAACAGGCATATACTGGAACCGACACATCGCTAGACCGCTGAACTAAGACTTGAATGCCAAACAAGGCCTCTATTATTCCGAACCCATCACTAAATCCAAACTGCGTGTCGCCCATAAAGGATTCGCATTTACCATAAATTTTTTTGTGGATAATCTTTAGAAATATTTTTAACATATGGCTCATTAGGCTGATTGTCCACAAGGATTCGAGCTTGTCTTTTATTAAATTATCCAGTCTTTTGAATCATAGTCCAGATTTAAAGCTGTTAATCCCTCAATTTCAATACAGGTTAACAAATTGTCTTCCATGCTTAAAAGTTCACTTAATTCACTTTGGTTTGTTTTGTGAGGCTTTTTACTAAAAAGTTCACAGACAAAATCAGAGTCTTGCAAACTTAATTGATGGACCAGCGACACTTTCTGCTACACTACTATTTCAATCCGTGGAATGATCATCGGAACAAAGGGTATATTCCTGAGTATATTAGGTATAGGTGCAGCAGATTGTAAATTTGGATTCTTTATCGGTGACATTCTCCGTTATAAAGATTTAAACACCTTATAAACTACAATTGGTGTAATAAATCAAGGTGATTTAGTGGTCGAAATTTTGTATACATTAAGGGTAGATAGGTAATTATCATAATTAGCATGGACATCTATAAAACCGGAGCTATCCAAGTAGCACAAGTTGCTGTTAAACGGTTGCAAAAACGTTTTGTCAGCCAAATTCTACAGCCATATGGTTTTGGCTATTGGCCATAACCAACCTCTTTAAAAGGTATTGAGAACGTTTTCCCAACTATTTCTACTCTACAGTTCCCGACTTTTAAAAGGGTTTAAAAACCATATGGCTTTTTCTTATTTTTTTTAAAACTATGTATTAAGGATAAACGAAATAGTTTTCAAAGTTAAAAAAAATGGACGATATAAAGAAGATGCTTTTACTTAGGGGGCATACGTAGAAAATTTTCCTTCCAGGGGCCTTCTGGTGAAGATTTTACGTAGGGTTAGGATGTCAATGAAATTTCGCACATATGTTGGCCTTCCGGGAGCGTACTCTCGTGTGTCATAAAAAATTACATATGTGACCCCTAGGGGGCAACAGGGGCCAAAATGTGTTTTTAGCTATACCTCATAGCTTCTATACTAATGCTACTGCACATCTGAATCTCAGGGCCGGTTTCTCAATTTCGGGTTACCTGATAGTTAAATTAACTCGGGCTATAAATCCCAGTTTTTTGCTGTTTTAAGCCAATAATTTTTACGTTAACTGTAGTTAATCTTAACCCACTTTTTAAAGATTTTTATAGGGTTAAATTACTAGAATTACGCGATTGGTTTGCCGTATGGAGTCATAGGCGTAGACGCTCTAATCTGTTTATTGCACTTAATTTTCCAAAGCACCACTTGTCAAATTATTATTATTTTTAACAGTAACATTATACATAAATAATGCGCATTCACTTATTTGTGAAAAGGCATTTTTTAACTTTCAATCTATTGCTACTCAAAAAATATTTATATTAGAGTAGGTAACAGTTTTTTTTTGTGTTTAATCATCATAATCATCATATTATTCGTTGATCATACTGTAATCTGATTTTATTTATGGTTCCATTGTTTAAAAAATATTTTGTTGGGCCGCCGTGCGTTAAATTGTTTTTTGGTTGAATTGGATTGACTTGCGTTTGTTTAAGTTAAGTTTGGTTGATTTAGTTTAAAAATTAAAAAAAAAATTAGCGGAAGGGCTCTGAGCCGTGTCTTAGTTTTTACAAAATGTACCTTCTTCACAACATTTAAAAACTATAATTTTCCTTTAATTTTTTTTGGGTCTCAATTGATATTTTCTAACTTTAATTCCTTACTCGCCCCAAACCCAATCAAAAGAACAGGCAATTAAGATTATACTTAAATAAATAAAAATAATAAGGTTTCTCAAAACATTTTATTGCAGTAAAAATAAACTAAAAAAAATAGTATAAGTTTCTCTAATGTGTGTTCTGATTCACGTCTTCTTTTGGCAACCACCGCCGATTTTTCTTCATATTTTTGCTTGCGTACAGAATATGTTAAACTTCCAGGTAAATTTAAAGTAGATATTGCATCAACCTTAAATTACTAGCGTTTTTTGGGGTGTAGTTCATAAGTTTTTGTTGTAGAGGTTTTTCGAAACTATCTTCGAATCTGGAAAAAAACTACGATTACGTATATGCCGTTTGTAGCCTAATAATATTAACGTAATGAAAATTTATGCAAAACAAAACTAGATTTTCAAAGAAAAATAAACAGGTTAAACTAAAATAAATCATACCTCAAAATATACGTATCGCATTTCCTAAAACAATAGCCTAAATATAGGGCTATGATGAAATATAAAGGTTAAAATAAATAATAAAATCTTACAATTGTTTGACTGTATTTTTTCGTTTATTTGGTAGGCAATTATTCATTTTATTTCTACATCATTTTCCCTTGGAAAGCTGAAGTATTTAATGTTTTTTTAAATTGTGTAATAATTTTTTTTTACATCCAAAAACAGCGCAGTTTGACATAATTATAAATAAAAAAATAAAAACAACAAAATGGTACTTGCAAAAGATGTGTGTTGTTATCGTAGAAGGCAGTCGTATATTTCTGTTCTTTACGGTTTCAATTAAAATATGAGACAAATATATCAACTTAGTGAACTCATTCTCTCAATCGAGAACGCTAATAAATCTTCGAACGTTGAGGTCAGTTTATGAGTGCGCGGAAGGCGACGGAATTTGGAATAAATAGTAGCATACCGTGTTAAGTGTATCGTGGTTAAAATGAAGTCGTAGTCAACAGGTGGCGAATGGAAAATGCATGGAAAGGATAGGCAGAAGGCTGAAAAACTAGAAACAATTTTGAGAAAAAAAGACATTTTTTCAAAAAATGTTTCGAGTAAAATACCTTTTAAATTCATTAAAATTAATTGGAAAGTCCCTGATTTTTACAAAAAATGTAAAATAGCGAAATTTTTTCTTAAAGCTTGAAATGTCAAAAAGTTAATGATTCTTCAATAAATGTTAAGTAATTTTTATTTTACACCTGTACATAAGTACAGTTATTTTTTTGCAAAAATGAGGAAAGGTCAAAAATTAAACAAGTTATTATTCATAATATTATCATTTTATTTCAGAACTCAATAAAACATCTCCTAGGTCAGGGGTTAAACATTTTGATGATTTCAATTAAAAAAATATACCCCACTTATTTTTCAGCCCATACCAACAAAAATGCACCACCAGAGGTGCAATAGATCATTTACTAATTTTGAATACCCTCAACTTTGTCCCAGCTCCTAGGGGCTGTAAGGGGGCGAGATCTACTTTGCACCATATTCATATTCCAGAAAACACTCTATATGTACACTTTTTGATGGGGTTTAGATGCGCATTTTGAGAATATAGAAATGTTAAAAATCTTGCCACCATACAGTCCCTAGGGGCTGGGGTAAAGTTAAATGTAAAAATTATAGGCTCTTAAAATGTAAGTAGTTTGACTCAAACTTGTAATTTCCAAAAAATTTTGCACTTTTTGAATTTGGTATAGTAAATTTTGAAGAAGTTGTTCGAGATTTAAAATTTTTAGCCCCTATTTAGGGGTCGCCTCTGGGGTTTGAGATTTTTATATTTTTTAATATTTGTTACACCAAATTCCGAGTTTTAAATATGCATGTGAAGTGTAGTAGATCTCGCCCCCTTACAGCCCCCAGGTGCTGCGACAAAGGTGCATTTTTGTTGACACTGGCTAAAAGATAAGTGAAATATATTTTGTTAATTAAAATTTACAAAATTTGTAGCCCCCAAGTTGCCCCTTATGACACACGAGGGTACGTTGCTGGAAGACCAACATATATCCCAAATTTCATTGCTCTATCTTAAACCGTCTGAATTAAAAAAAAGAATTGACACCCTAACCCTACTTTTTGCCTGCAGCATTTTTGGGGCTGTTAACAGGTAAGACAGTATTGGTGGGTCCATTAGTAATCGATTAAAACAGTTTTCGTAAAATCTTCATTAAAAGTCCCACGGAATACGCTATAAATAAAATCTATATGTTTGTGGCGGATTCATAATGTCGAACCTACTTTTTTTGGGTTTTTCGCCGCTACGTTAAGGAATTTTTTTTAAAAATATGTTAAAACCCACTGCGTAAATTACTAAAGAAAAAAATTTGTTCGTTTTTCAGTGGTTTTTAAATAAGATAAAAAATTTGCCTACATACACGCAAATCCTAACTAGATTCTAAGTACTTATCTGACGTTTCGGCAGAAATTCTACTGCCGTTATCAAAGAATTTTATCCTTTTCAAAAACTTTTCGATTCTTTTTTAAAATATCTGTCTGTTGTCATACAACTGACTGACTTTGACTGATATATATTTCAAATATTAACTTGACAGTTCGGTGCGTCGATAGTAGCCAACAAGGTATTGGGTGAATTTAGTAAAATTTAAAATCAAAATTATATTTGTTTGAGTGTTTTCGATTTTAGATTACTTTATAAAAATACAAAATTTTTATTTTAAAATATCAATTATAAAAATTATCTTTTGACTAAGTTTAAGAAAAAATATATTAGAAACCCAAAGAACATCAATGCTATTTTTTAATTTATTTTAAAAAAACCTTTTTGAAAATCTTGTTTTAAAATTGGAAGCCAAACTGTATTTATATCAACTGATATGCTAGCTATGCATTCATCTTCGTTAAGATAGATGCAAGCTGCTTCTTTGATTTTTCGTTTAATTTTGTCTGGTTCTTTTTGTAATATACTGGTTTCTCCCCACATTACTCTATGATCATTTTCAAAAGAATGTTGGCAAATTTTAGACTTCTCCCAGTCTCCCCTCCTGAGGTAACCCTTATGGTCATTTATTCCAACTTCAAGAGGCCTTGAAGTTTCTCCAATATAAAATTTACCACACTCGCAAGGAATTTTATAAACGAATACACTTTGACCCGATGTTGGACAGATTGCGATGCAATAATCGGCAACTGACGGAGGTCCACATTACTACAGTCGACTTTATGCCGACACCACTTTAGGACCGACGATGGTCCGATTGGAACTTTGTTTAATCGGTCAAAAATGGGCAACTGACGATGGCCCGATTACTATAGTTGACTTTATGCCGACGACCACTTTGTCTGCTTTAGGGTCGACGATGGTCCGATTGGAACTTGGTGTGATTGGTCGAGAATCGGCAACCGACGGAATTTTTAAACTGCTTAATAGTTTCTTCCTAGTATATAGAGATTGTGCTAATGTTTTTATGTTCCCTGTACAGTGGAAGATAATATTATATATATATAACGAGGAAAGATATTTCAAAACTAGAATGCGGACTTGACAAGATGGTGGCACTTTTCTACAAGAATCACCTCTTCTGCTACTTAAACCAGCCCAACTGGTTAAGTAAAAAAAAATGTTTAGTTTGCCAATGTCGGATCATGTCAAGCAACCACCGACGGACCTTCGTCAATCACCGACGTCGAGACGCTTTGAGAGGCTGATGTGGGGCCTTATTATCTACCCATTATCGGACTTTTGTGGTTTGCCATTGTCGGGCCGCTTTAAGCTACCACCGACGGACCTCCGTCAATCGCCGACGATGGACCGGTTTAGGAAACCAATGTCGGACTTGAATAGTTTACCGATGTCGGGCCAAGAGCAGCTTGCCTACGTTAGACCGACCAAATTAAGCAGTTATGGGGGGATGGTCGGTACCCTGTGGTTAAACCATATCGGACCTTAATCGTACGGCGACGGTATGCCCATGTTAGCAAAAAGTAAAATTTACCATTGGTCCGACGGCGGGCTACAGTCTAACGCTGCGTCGGTAAACATACATTGGGCCTACATCGCAAAGCAGACAAAATATACTGCTGGTTCGATGTCGTAAATCGACGTCGTGCCGATGACTGCAAATTCTACAAACGAAGGCCCGAGGGAACCGTATTTGCTGGGAATGGATATATGATTTTATTAAGCTTTTTTGGGAGCCACTTGGATGTTGCAGCCAAATGAATTTGAAACGGGGTTTTTAAGACGTTTTAAAAAGAAATTTTAAAAGCCAACCATTTTGCTATAAATTTCAGTTGGGAAAACGTTTTTCCAACCTTTCATTGGCTGTAAAAATCAAAAGGTACGAGCCGTGCTTGGGTTACTAAGACTTTGCAAGACATATTATTAATTGGTACAATTTTATCATTGTTAAAATTTCTCAAAAAGCAATCAGTAAAATTGCCACAACCACACATCAAAATGTATTCATAGCTTACGGCAGTGGTAGTGGTTAATTACCACAACAGAATGGCCATGAGCTATTACGCAAACTCAGTAATTACCACAACCAATACGAAGTCTCAAAAAAGCGTTTCAAAATGTCTCTAATACAAACGTTATAATAGAGTACGTATAACATGACCTCCTTTCAAGCGCTTAGATATATCTATGGTGTAAGTTTATTTATTTAGATTCAGGTTAGGGAGAAGATATACGACGTACTTTTTAAAATGCAACACGTGGTAAAATTCCTTTTAGATCTCAAAAAAGATGTTTATATACGCCTGTATCCCTTTCCTAAAACAATATTTCCTTTTTATTTACAAGCCCATGAGCTGTAGCGGGAAGTAAGTACATAACCTTTTATAACTTTCTTTTATCCCTCTTTCTTTTACCTACCGACGAATCAACTGGTTTACATATAGATATTTAATTTAAGATTGATATTCGTAGGGTCGTGTATTCTTCTATATAGAAAATTTAATCCATCAAAAAAAAAGGCGATCGCAAAACAGCCCTGCCAAAAAACCGCATAAAACCTTATAAAAAACACACCTGAATTTTATCAGTTTTTATAAGGTCTATAAGCTTATGTGAGGCAAAATTTTAGGATTATAAAGGTTTGTAAGAATATATGAGGTATGTTTGGTAAGAAGTTAGGTGGTTTCATATGTGCGTTTTTTATCTGATCCTATAATCAGTCAGGCTTATAAATGTTTTTAAAATTTGATAAGTGCAGACATTTTTTTTAACATATTTTATGGTTTTATAAAAGCACGATTTTCTAAGAGATTTTATAATCAAACCGACACATCAACTTTTGTGGGTTTTTATAATTACATTATTTTTCTTTTATAATATATTATGGATTATGTAATACGATATTTTAAAGTTTTCTGACAGATTAACATTTTATGGGTTTTTATGATTACAAACTTGTTTTTTTATAATGTTTTAATAGGTTGTAAAAAATGTTTTTCATGCGATTTTGGGATATTTTATGATCAGACCAACTCATAGAATATGCCAAATTTCTATGAACATTTATAATTTTCTAGGAGTTGGTAAAAACAGTTTTTTTTATAAGTCTTTAAATAGATTTTATAGTCAGACAAACTTACAACATTTTATAGATTTTTATGTGTCCACCCTGCCAAAATAATCTCATTAAATCTCACAAAAACCCACCTGATTTTAATAAGTTTTTTCGACCCCCTGAAAACTAATTAAAAAAAGCTACACTAACATACTTCTACAAAAAAATATTTTTTTGACTTTGATCAAAAATTTATAATCCCCCTCCTTAAAAACCCCTGCCAATTTTGATTGAAATCGAACAAACTAAATCTTTTTTCCCCTCCACTTCCTTCGTTAGAGGGAGGTGAGTACCTGAGAATACCATATTATTATATTTTCACGGGAACTATAAACGCATACCAAATTTGAACACAATCGGATGACCGAAAATGACCGAAAATCGTCCATCTTGAATCCGCCATATTGAATTTTTAAAATCTGATCAAAAATTCGTATTCCTTATCCCCAAAAGCCCCATACCAATTTGGTTGAAATCGGACAAACTTAGGGGTTTTCTTGGATATTAAGGCGCATTTACACAGACAAACTTTCCTTTGATGTTGAAATTCCGACAAACATTTACACGAACCTCTTGAGCAAAATGTTCAAAGAAATGTTCGAGCAAAATCGCGTACAAAAAAACACACGTAAATTTTGGAGAGAATGTTGAGCAAAATTTGTTTGAAGAAATTTTGGTAATAAAAATTTCTTACAAATTTAAATTTTATAGTTTTATGGGAATTCATTGAACTTAACTGAAAAAAGAAAGACTAAGTTTTAAAACAAGGTATTTTTAATTAAGTGCTTTCCGACAGAAAAACGATTTCACGATTCACTTTTTACCTCATAAGCAACTTCGATTGATCTGATTTTTATAGGGGATATGCCAGTATACTTGTAACTTTTTTGGGGTTGTAGAAAAACGAGAATCAAAAAAAATAAAACTTGGCACTTATTTATTGCTGTTGCTGGGTTAGGAAAAGGTAAAAACCGTAGACTAGTGAGAGGGAGTTTTGGTCAAATGAACATTGACACACAAAATTACAGCAGTGTTTGACAGCGCTGCGTTCCGACTGTCTAAACCTCCCTATCCCCCCCCAGGGAACAACTAACTACTCTCCAGAACAGTTCTCTAAAAATATCCACCTGCATTTTAAAAAGTAATTACTTCGAAGACATTTCCGTTTTCTTTTTATAATGAAAGAAAACCAAAAAAGTTAAAGAAAATAATTAAATGTTATTACCTCCATCATTAACTATTTTAACATTGCATATGACAAAACTGATAGCCAATGATAATGTTTCGCTTGCCGTCGCCTTTTTTTCACAAAAGTTTAAAATAAAAGTTGGTGTTCCATTTTTTTTAAGAATTGAGATCACTGATCAGTGATGTAAAATTATATTTATTCTCATCTTTAAAAATATTTTTCCAAAATAGATAGCAATAACCTGCTGATAAAAAGCTCACAAAAATGTTCGCGCAAAAAATTTCAGATCTTTTGCACGAGCTTTTATTTGAGCATGTTCGTCTATGTAATTGCGCCTTTAGAGAAAACATCGTTTAAAAATAAATAAAAAACTGCGATGTGAAAAGTTCGGTGTCTTGCATAAAAAAAGTAGAACCAAAAATTGCTTCAAAATGTAAAAAATTTAAATACACAAAGAATATTGCAAATAAATTCAAAGAAAATTACTAATTCAGAATTCAAATAGAAAGATGTAACAGAAAATCAAGTTCTTGAAACAATACACTCACTTAATGAATATACATCTCCAGGAATAGATAACATTAATGTCATCGATAAATATTTTCAACTTTTCATTGAAAAACTGAATTTTCCCAGAACGATTTAAAATATCTTTAATAATCAATTATAGACCAGTGGCTTTACTATCGATTTTTTCGAAAATTTTTGAAAAAATTATACACAAACATTTATTTAATTTTTGGATCCAAAAAACTTCTTTTCTAATTGTCAACATGGTTTCATACTTAAAAAATCAACAGAACTTGCTTTAATTAAACTTAAAAATGAAATTTCACAAAATCTAGATCAAAATAAAAAAATGAGTGGATTGTTTATATATATACAAAAAGCATTTGATGTTATTTCTTATAAAAAATTATTGAATAAACTCTCTTTGTGGAATTTGGAATAAAAGAAAAATGCTTAGATTGGTTTAACATTTACTTGGAAAATAGAACTCAAATTAAAAAAATTAACAATAATATAATAAGTGAAATTGAACCAATAATGTGAGTGAAGTTGCACAGGGTTCAGTACTAGGGTCATTATTATTTTTAATTTACATTGACAGCTTATTTTTATCTCAATTTAAAGGGTCAATTACGGTATTTGCTGATGAAATTGCTATTATTTATAATTCAACAAACTGGGAAACAAATAGAACAAATATACAATATGATTTAGAAATCCGTCAAAATTGGTAGACACAAAATAATATGTTTATAAACTCTAAAAAAACGGAATATATGAATTTTACTTTAAGAAATAATTATAAATTTGCTAATCGTCTGAAATGCCACGTAAAGGTCGCGATTCTTCAAAAACCGTCAGAAAATCTCGCCCTTACAAAAAATCTGACGATTTTTAAACACAGGTTTACACTAGCTGATTTTTTGTCAGGACTTATTTGCTAATATTCCTTAAAATTTAGATTCTTAATACTGTTCCAATAAATAAAAAATATGTCATTTTTAATTTTTGTAAGCAGTTTATGTGAAAAACCCTTTTTTTATTTAAAAATGTGTTTTATTAAGCCCTTTTTTGTGTGTAAACAAACCTTTAAAACTTTTAACATACAAAACCATAGATAGCCATGGAATATTTCGCTGTCACTGTTCAGAAAAGTCACACAAATTCTGTCTTTCGTTTTACATGGTGAGAATTTTTAACACTTTTTGGCGTTTATTGGTACGCATAGTAACAATTTAGCTCCGCCATAAACTAGTCCTGCATATCTTTAAAATATTAAATTTACAAAATGTTATTAAAAAAATTACGCAGTTTTTCTTGCAACGTTAGGATAAATATGAAGGACGTTGTGCTTTTATTTTAAATGAGGCGGTAAGTAAAAATCGCCACTTTCCAGAATTCTGACAGGTGTGATTTTCTGTCGTTTCTGAAGAATCGCGACCAAACTGTCAAAATAATCAAAATTGCAACTGTGAAATTATAGAATAAAAAAATAAATTTAAACACTTTGGCATAATTTTTGATGAGAATTTAAACTTCAAGGAACACGTAAAATATATAACAAATAAACTAAAATTAATCCTAAGTAGCTTTTTTTTTATAAAACATACAATACCAATATCTTCAAAACGAACATTCTATTTTGCCATGGTTCAATCCTTATTAAGTTATGGGGATACTATTTGGGGTGGAATTTACAATTAAAATATATATAGCATAAAAATTATGTATCATGTAATCATAGAGAGTTGTATGGGTTGCGCTGTAGAGGTAGTATCTCTTGTTTAAAATGGTTGCACCGAGAGTCATAGACTGGAGATGGTTTTAAACAATTGGTCCTCACAGGGCGGTCAGCTCTCACATATGGCTCCACGTACCACACCTGCAGGCCTATGTAAGGGTAGCCAGATATGGCGAGAAAATTAGTGTTGGGAAGCAGTAATACTAAAAGTAATTGTTCGGCGTACTTCTAGATATGGAAAGAAAAACGGCAACAAAATACATAGTTAAAGGCGTGACAAGGATTGTTTTAACGGTTTTAATGCTGCGATGAGGAAGGCAACGGGAAACCACCTCATTAACGTCCCCAGGAAATATCATCATCATGACTGGAAAACCAAAAGCCCAGGCCCTCAGTCCCCGATAGGTCTTAAGTAACCAGAGGGTGCTAAGAATCTCCGGACCAGTCATGAAGAAGATTGCTACATGGAACGTACAAAGTATGTTTCAGGCTGGAAAAGTCCACAATGTCATCAGAGAAATGGAACGATTGGACATAGAGATCTTGGGAGTTAGCGAGGTTAGATGGCCTAACTCAGGTAAATACCAGATAGACAACTACCATGTCTACTACGCAGGCAATGACGGACAAAACCACTATAATGGCGTCGCAATCATTTTGAATAAAGAAATTTAAAAATCCGTTATCTCTTTTATCCCTGTATCGGATCGAGTCATATTTCTTCAGCTAAACTCTAAGTCTTTCAATGTCAATATTATTCAGGTATATTCTCCAACCAGTAAATATTCAGATGATGACGTAGAGGCATTCTACGACCAAGTTTAGACTGCCCTTAATTTTACAAAAAAAGACAGATATCATCATTGTTATGGGAAACTTCAACGCAAAACTTGAAAACGCCCCAAGAGAAGACATTGTTGGGAGATACAGTCTTGGTACATCAAATAAACGTGGAGATCGCCTTTTCCAGTTTTGTCAGGAAAGGGATTTTATCGTGTCAAATACTTTCTTTAAACTTCCAGCTAGACGCCTTTATAATTGGACTTCCAAATCTGACACTCCTGAGAGTATCATTAAAAACCAGATAAACTTTATGTTAATTAATAAATGATTTTGAAACATTATTAAATCTGCAAAAACTTATCCTGGTGCAGACGAAGGCTCGGATCACAATCCAGTTGTGGCAAAAATTAAATTTACCCTCAAGAAAAAATCATACCCCAAATAACAAACCCAGACCCAGGTTGGACAAACTTCAAGATAACATGATAGCAACTAAACTTGAAGTCGAACTTAACAAAAAGCTTAAAGATATTAATGAGTCTACCGAACAAGATGCAGAAATGGTCTGGACAAAGGTTAAAAATGCCATAGTCGAAAGCACAACACTCTTAGGCAAAGATGAAACAAGAAATAAAAAGAAAGTTTGGATGACCGATGAAATCCTGGAGTTGATGGATAAAAGACGCAGTAAAAAAGGCAGCGATCAGTATCAAGAAATCAATAGAGCAATAAAAAACAAGATAAGCTCAGGAAAACAAGACTGGATAACACAACAATGTCAAGAAATAGAAGATCTAGATGCTAAACATGACACTTTCAATTTACACAAAGACATAAAGGAAGCGGCCGGATTATTTAATAAAAGACAAGCTGGAATCCTTGTGGACAATCAAGGCAAAATCATACCGGATACGAAAGAAAAATTAAAAGAATGGGGTAGCTACATAGAACATCTCTTTACCGATAACCGATCCGAACAGCCAGAAGAATTCAAAAACCAAGGCATAGATATAACAATAGAGGAAGTAAAACACGCAATATCTTCAGCTAAAAACAGAAAAGCGGTAGGGCAAGACGAAGTATACATTAAGGTTTTAAAGCTAATAAAAAACGAACATTCGCTAAATACGCTGGTCAAACACTTTAACTTGATTTATCGTAGCGTAAAAATCCCTGCTGACTGGCTAAAGTCAACCTTTTTTACACTGCTTAAAAAGCATTCAGCAAAGAAGTGTAGTGATTATCGCCTAATCAGCCTAATAAGCCATATGTTAAAAATATTTGTAAAGATTATCCACAAAAGAATTTATGGGAAATGCGAATCTTTTATGGGTGACACGCAGTTTGGATTTCGTGGTAGGTTCGGGACAAGAGAGGCCTTGTTTGGCATTCAAGTCTTAGTTCAGTGGTCTAGAGATGTGTCGGTGCCAGTATTTGCCTGTTTCATAGATTATGAGAAGGCATTTGATCGAGTCCAACACGAAAAGCTCATAGAATCGCTAAAAGAAGTTGGTCTAGATGACCGAGATCTAAAGATAATCGCTAATGTATACTGGAATCAGAGTGCTCAAATAAAGGTTGATGGCCAACTGTCCGAAGAGGTCCAAATAAGAAGAGGAGTACGCCAAGGTTGTATATTGTCTCCGCTGTTGTTTAATATCTATAGTAACAAAATAATAGAGAATGCACTTCCTAACTGCGGAGAGGGTTTGACCATAAACGGTATAAAAATCAACAACATACGATATGCCGACGACACTGTCATAATAGAAGACACGCTGGAAGACCTACAAGAGTTGTTGAATCAAATTGCTGCCAAAAGTTCGCAATTCGGGCTTAACTTACATGTTGAAAAAACAAAATGGATGGTCATGTCCAAGGAAAAGAACATCCGGGGCATGTTAGAAGTAAATGGGCAGCAAGTCGAACGCGTGGATTCATACAAATACTTAGGTTGTCTTCTTAATGAGAACTGGGACAACATGCAAGAAGTTCGTGCAAGAATTGAACAGGCCAGATCATCTTTTATTGAAATGAAACCAGTGTTGTGTAGTCGCGATCTTAATACCACTCTCCGAATTCATGTACTTCGGTGTTATGTTTTTAGCATCTTATATTATGGCATGGAAGCATGGACACTGACTGAGGCCATGTGCAAAAAGTTGGAGGCATTCGAGATGTGGTGTTATCGTAGAATATTAAGGATATCTTGGATGGACCGAGTAACTAATGTGGATGTTCTGCTTAGAATAAATAAAGAGCTTGAAGTTTTATTTACCATCAAAAAACGAAAACTTGAATATTTTGGCCATATTTTGAAGAATGACAAATATAAACTCTTAAAATTGATAATAGAAGGCAAAATTGAAGGCAGAAGAGGTCCGGGTTGTAGACGGATATCACGGCTTAAAAATCTTAGACAATGGTATGGTGTTAGTACTACGACACTTTTCCGAAAAGCAGTGGACAAGGTGCAGTTTGCGCTGATGATAGCCAACGTTCGAAGAGAGCATGGCACTTGAGGTAGAAGAATCATAGAGAACATACTACAAATCTTTTCAAAAAACATACAATTTTAAGATTTTCAGAACTTTATTGTATAAATATTTGTAAATTTATTAAAAAGAAAAATTGACTAAATTTGGAAAGAAATAATAATGATCAAAATCATTTTATTCCACGTGTTATTAAAACACATAGTCAAAGAATGTTTATGTATTTATTACCAAGAATAATCAATGCAATTCCAAAAGATATACAAATGGCGCCATTGAGTAGATTTAAAATAAAAATTACAGATATCTTTTTTGCAAACTCTCTAGCTGAGCAAATTTTAAGTAGATAATCTATAAAAAAAAAATTTGGTTACACGAGAGTGTAATTTTTTAAATATATTTTTTATTTCTTTTTCCAATTAAAAGGCACACAGGGTTAATCTCCTCGTCTTTTATATTGAGAAAAAAAATTGGAAAGCGTTAGTTAGTATCTCATGCTATTATATTATTTCATCAGTAATATATACATAAATTATTATTATTAAATTATTATAAAAAAATATTTTTTTCTTGCATTTTATTTTTAAACTCCTAAAAACACGGCAAGAACCCCATTGTCGGAATATTGTAAACAATGGCAAGTAAGACTAGTTCGCTATAGCTGGAATGATGCGTGGTTTTTGCCCATCCTTTATCTAGTCAAGAGAATGTTCGTCAGGGCATATTATCATTAGAAAGGGTTATAAATGGCACGCTAGGCTGCGTTTGACGTATACAAGATAAGGGTAGCTCCGTGGGCCAAAAGTAAATTTACAGATTCAGTGTGTTGTCGGACCGGTATTGGTTCTTTACTTACAGCCTAAAAAGGTATAGCGGACTATATTTTATTTACATCCACTTACACATACACATTATACAGGATTTATTGAAAGCTTGCATCCCACGGCGGCGGCACCGCAATCGGCGACCTTGTTGTTTGAGCTCGACAAGGCTTGGGAGAGTTTCGATTGCTCTCCTGGTCCTGGTTGACAGCGGTCCTAATTTTGACAGACGTCAAATTTGTTCTCTTTTTTATTATATTACGAACAAAAAGACGGATAGTACTTTACCAAAAATACGGCTTCCTTTTTTCCTTTCTTTTCTATAATTTGAGGTTGATTGATTGACTTAATATATGCAGCAGGGTAAGTTTTAGGGATTTCCTCACACTGCAGCGGATTGCTTATTGTATCTTTGCTGTATTCTTTCACCTAAAAGAGGTTCGAAGTCTTCGCTAGGTTCAGCACCCTCTTTACAAGTGTCCTCTGAGAGCCTCTCTCCTGAGAAGATGGTACGGTGGCCCCTATCCGTCTGCCCACTTCTCACTTCTCGTTTCGCAATTCTGACGTCAGAATCGAACTTCTGACATCACAAATGGGAAATTTCTCAGTTGTTACGTGCCCCTATCCGCCTGCTCACTTCGCAGTTCTCACTTCCCATTTATGACGTCACAATCGCACTTCTGACGTCATAAACGGGAAATTTCTCAGTTTACTTGTTCTTACGTGCCTCTACCCGCCTGCTCACTTCACAGTTCCAAACTTCTTTATTATTGCGTTTTCCGATTGCAATTTTTAACGTGGTAGAAGTTGAGAATGGGCAAATTACCTATTTTTGAAGTCAGCTACGTAAGTTTTTCAATGTGGTTTTATTTCAAATATTTAAAAGTTTACCAGATTATAGATCATAATTTTAATATAAGATTCAATCTCAATAATAGCGCGTTCAACATGATTTGTAGAAAGAAACCACAAAATGAACAACATATTTTACTCAAATGTAGAAAAAAATATTACTAGTATCAATGGCTTTTAAAGACTTATTATGTTATATTTTTAGAGAAATTTGTTTTATTCAATTTATTAAAACCTCTAAAAACTTCTCCCCATTTGAACTCCATAATAATAACTTTTTGTTTAGTCTGGAAAAGAAAATAGAAATATAATTTGGTGTTGTACCTTTAAAAAACCATTGCGTATTTAAATTTTCCTCTTGTCAAGTAGGCCTACCCTTGTTTACAAACAAACTTCAAATAGAATTGAACTTTTAAATTAACTACATAAATTAAAGTAAAAATTGTAAAATCTAACTTTTAATTAAAACTTGAAAGAACAAATTACAAAAGTTTGCGTGTTATATAATAAAACGACAGCATAAAAACTTTATTAATTGAATTATTTGTAAATTCTTAATTTTATTATACATTCAATTAACTGTTTTTCTCTCATAGTTGCAAATGGCTGCCCTTCTTAAGGGAAGGTTAAAGCCCGTTTTTCAAACGCTTTTATTCCTATAGTAGGTTGAAACCCCCAATTCTGTGATTTATAAATGGAATAAACCCCGAAGTACGCCGGTTTTGCATCCACCTGAGAGTTAACCTCAAAATTAATTAATTCCAGACACTTTTTTTTTCAAACTAACACCTCATTTAACTGCGCTTTGTTTTCAAACGTTTTCAGCGAATCCAATTTTTAAGTTTTTTTTACCTCCAAACGTGATAAAGTAACGAAAAGAAATAGGAAGTTAGAACTGTGAAGTGAGTAGGCAGGTAGAGGCACGTAAGAACCAGTGCACCGTGAAATTTCCCATTTGTGACGTCAAAAGTGCCATTGTGATGTCAGAAGTGCGTCAGAAATGGGAAGTGAGAACTGCGAAGTGATCAGGCGGATACGGGCACGTAACAACTGAGAAATTTCTCGTTTGTGACGTCAAAAGTGCGATTCTGATATCAAAACTGCAAACCGTGAAGTGAGAAGTGAGCAGGCGAATAGAGGCCACCGTAAGATGCCTCTTCCAGAAGGTGCCGAGTTCTCTAGTAGCTATGGGATTATATAATTACAAAGAACAAAGAACATTATAAAATAATTAAAAAAACAAACAAAACATCGCTAATTATTTTACTGAATATTTCTGTTAAAAACTTTTCCAAAGATATTAAAGCTGATAAACATGATCATTTTGAAGAAACAACATGTAGTTATAAAATTACACTTAAACAAATTAATTCAGTCGACAGGTTTAATATAATAAACTCACCTAAGCTAAAAAAAGCCTCAGGGCTGGGACAGCGGAAAATTTAAGAGAAATCGCGGTTTTTATAAAACACACATTAACGTATATTATTAATAAAGAGTAGTTAAATCATTGTTTAAATCGGGCAAAAAAACAACCATTTCAAATTACAGACGTATATCCTTAGGCCGTTGTTACAATAAATTTTATAGTGTAATCAATAATTTGTCAAAAGTATTTGAGAAAGTTTTAAAACAACAAATTGTGTACCCATTTAGATATAAACAATATTCTCTCCGAAGATCAATATGGTTTTCAAAAAGCACGATCAACTGAGGATGCAGTGGCGGAATTAGTTTCAGACGTAAATAGTTCATTAGATAATGGCGTTCCTTCCATTTGCATCTTTGTTGATCTTGCAAAAGCATTCGATACAATTTTTCACCCTAATAAGGTCAAAAAACTTCAAAACATTGGATTTACGGGCAGTGATTTGAACCTTACGAAAGATTAATTAAGAGAAAGAAAGCAACGAGTGGATGTTGATGGCACACTTAGCGATTATTTAAACGAAAACGGTGATCGGTCCACTCTTATTTATTATTGGCTCCAAATTTCTATTCTTAGATAACTAACTTTTTATGTATAACTTATTTAGTTAAAAAACAATTGATTGGTCGGGAAAACTAATTTGACCCTACACGCGAGTTCTAATCTTGAAAGGTTCCTAAGATTTTACAATTTTTTATTGGGTAAAATGAGATTGCCCAAAAAATTTTTATTAAATTTAAAACATTGTTTTTCTTGCCCCACGCATGAGGATGCTCTTGTGGGAAACCATTGTGTTTATTGTTAAGACACTATAAATGTAGATATTATAAGATGAATTATCAATAAATGCTATTTAATGATAAAAAAAGCTAAGTACCGGGCACTCAAAGATGGTGTAAGAGGCTGATTCGTAGTTCTCGTCACACAGCCTACAAATGGGTTCTTCCTGATCCTGGAAAATTCCCATGTTGTGCAAGTGCTTCCTCAGTGTGCAGTGACCGGTCAAGCGTCCTGTCATTATTCTAATCTGCTAATTGAGGTTAGAATCAACACCGTTTTTGACCAGCTCATTGAGCTTGTTTAAGTGGTCATAAACTATTAAACGACCAGCTACCTATTTTTATTATTATGTCGGATGTTCTAACCTTATAAAACCGTGGTCAGCTGAAATAGTTAAATCTTGAAATAATAGGTTGACGGCGTTCGCATTGTAAACTCATTTAATTATCGAAAAGAGATGAAAAAAAAGTGGTAATTTGTAGTACTATCTATTCTCTTTTTTGTAGAATAATAAAAAAGAACGAAGTTGAAATCTGTCAAAAATTAGGACCGCTGTCAACCAGGACCGGGCAGGACCGGAGATCAATTGAAACTCTCATTGGCTCGGGTGAAAGACTCGCCGCGGGTAGCGATACCAGGGGCTATGCATCTCGTGTGAAAGGCTCGCCGCGGGTAGCGATATCAGAGGCGATGCATTCCTACGACTTTTCATGCATTTTTATGGTCGATTGGGCTTTTTGCGAGCGGTCTCAAAAAGTGTACGTTTGGTCAATATTTCATTTAATAAAAATGCTTAAAACAAAGATTTGCCAAAATAAGTAATCCTGATTTCCTGCACTGCTAGCTATTAGATGTAATAAGGTAAAGTAATTATAATATAAAATTATTATTTCTTCATTCACTTTTCTGAAAATTAAAACAAAAATAGTCAAATGACTTCATCACCATGTCACTGTCAAATACGTTGGTTTAAAAAACTGTAAAAAGTGTGCACTGGATTTACCGATAGAGTGCAAAAGTGTACGGTTTTAAACGGCCTGTTTGGTTGGCAACATAGATTCATAATGCCGTGGACAGGTTAAATTCCAGAACCTCAGTGTTTAAACAATGCAAGCAGACAACGAACGTATTGCAGCATTTTGACTGCGATCCTCTTTCATGCGTCGTGGATTGAGTTTCTATTTTTGTGGTTTTAGAATTTCTGTTTTAATATTGCTTTTTCATACAACGAAAGATATTCCAGGATCACATCGTTTGATTACTCCATTTTAACCAACGTTCTCTGCGCTACTGACAGTAGAACTGGCGATGTAGGCCCAAAGAAGCTGATCCTCGTCGGATCGGGTCCACAAACGCGAGCCGAGATGATGGCTGATTCTTGAATTTCGTAGGAAAGGTCGCGCGGGAATGGTCACTTCCCTGATATCGAACAATAATAGGCTTTTGAGCCATCACCAGTTTTCCGAAACCTTTCCGACCACGGCCGAACCTCGCCCGATTGCCGTATATTGAAGGAACTTTCTTACACTTTCATACACCTACCTCTGAGCAGGCGCTCTTGAAAAACGATAATCCAGTCAGCTTTGCGCGTGTACCATACAAACTTGGCAGCTTCTAAGCCCTCTTATTGGTCAAAATGAAGGATTTGCACATTCCCGTTCGACCTTTCCTACGAGATTCAAGGATCAGCCCCATGGGTGTCGATTCTTAAATTTTAGACGGACGTTCGTGTGGTGGATGATGACTTAAAGGATGTGAACACTCCCAGGGAACGATCCCATCCCCGTCGCTGGCCGTTCGTGTTCTTGAATGCAGCCGAAACACGTCCAGTGCTGCCAGTTTGTTTTTTCGAGCGATTGAACTAATTTCAAACTAACCAAAACATTTTCTGTGATTTTTTCCTTATTTTTTTGACATTTAACCAAAAACAGTCGTTGAATTGAAGGTGCAAAATAAACGTATGACAAACTATTAAAAAAATTACGTTTTGCTGTAAATGGGAATAAAAAAAATTATGTAGATTATAAGTTTCTATTGTAGTTTATTTTTTTTTAATTCCACCTTACACGCAGGCCATAAGGTCCTTTTTTTATATTTTGTAAAACAAAAAGGGAGTGTCTAAAGGGCAGATAATTCGACTGAATAGTCGTGAGGTTAAAGGGCGACAGTAATTATTTAGTAATTTTTAACTAAATGAACAAAACCCAACTGAAACAGATTTAAACCATCCCCAAGAAAAAACACTTGAACCTCCCCTGCACCTTTTTTTTGCATTAAAAAAAACGCCAGACAAGGATTTAGCGTCCTTTAGGGGCCCTAGAAGGTGCCTCCATTTTTTATGCTAAAATAAGATGTGAGGGTTGTAGTGTTGGGTTGTTTTGGCTTTGAATAAGTTGGTTTGAGTCTGTTTAGGTTAGGTTAATTTAGTTTAAAAAAAAAAACGAAAATATGAAAATCACATAATAAATAAAATTACTTCATCAGCTGAATTGTCGGCTCTTTAGACACTCCCTTTCAAAAATATACTACAAGTTACATTTCTCTTGAACGGCCATGAACCTAAAAACGTTCATAAGAAGATGTGTTGAACAAAGAACCATATTACTATTTTTCATTGACTAACACGTTGCCATTATGGCAAGTTATTTTTAATTTTACTTGACAACCGTCACAGACAAACCCTACATTATATATTTTTTGAAAAAAAATAGGATTCCAATAAAAAGAGACCCTGCTACCCTGCGTCTAGTGTGGGCAAAAACTGAAATTGTGACAGAAATCTACGTAATTTTATGAGTAATTCCCTTTTTGATTAAGCTTGTTGTGACAAATAACAAAAAATGTTTTCCAAGTGGGACTTTATAAGCGGTCACCTTGTACATAACTGAGTGTAAATGAAAGGTCTCATTTTTAATTTGTTAAATTCTTTAATTTACAATATTTCACATAAAATTTGGCTATAGATAAAGCAAACTGTAGATTTTTAAAAAGTGATACTTATTCTTTCTTTTCTGTCAATGACCTTAGCTCAGGAAATATCGAAGCGACCTTCAAAATGGGTCATGTGAAATCTTTACTTTTTGTTTAATTGGTTTAAAGTTTAAAGTGCTTTCTACAGAAAAAAATTATAAATGTAACACTAAAAAGACAAAAAAAAAACTTAACAGTAAAGTTATTTATTTGTTGTCAAATAAAGATCAGAATTGACTGAACTTTGAATGGAAGGCACTTTTTGTAAAAACTAAAACACAGCTCGGAGCACTCAATGTGTGGCATACGTGTTTTCCAACACTTTCTTGGTAGGAACCATTTGGTGTATTTTGAATGGTCTTCTTTAGTGACCGGTACCGTTTCGCAGGTTTTTTTTTGTCCTGCTCGCAAATTTCATTCTTATTGATATTTGCATCCTTGAACGATTTGCTTTTCGTTGTATTCCAATAGACGGCGCGCTGCATATAGGCATCCAACATCCCGCGTTGTTTGACAAAGAAAGTTGTTTAAATTCTCTGGGTGTGGTTGTTTATGTTATGCTTCATATGAAAGGTACAGTCCTATGTTACCCTGATTATTCCTAACAAGGATGAAACAGGTCTGTAGGTTTCTGGACTATCCATTAGATCTTGGAGGTCTGGTCGTAATGGATTGCAAAATATGTTTGTCTGATATGCCACGAACCTTTCTTTTTATCATGTGATAGAAGGTTTGAAGTTACCATAACCTATAAATAAAAAAAACTAAATAAGAGCTTATAAGTATGAGGTATTAACTTGCAGCAGGTTTGTGCAGCTGCATCATGCACAATTGACAAACATAATAAACTTTCTATCCATCCTTTTCTATTCATATATGTGAGAAAGAGACAGACATATAAGATTAAGTAGCTGCATGTATTAACTGTTAACTGTAAAAATTGGATATTTAATTAGTTTTTGAGTTATGAGGAAACCCCAATTCTTCTATTCCCACATAAAGTATATTTGTTGCAGCTCCATCAATGTATATCCATTTTATATGGGTAACATATAGAATGGTTATACATTGATGGAGCACATATACATCATTGGATGTCCGTTGAATGTATGTCTAATGTATGATCATAAATGGGATAAAAGTTAAATATCCATTAGAGGCGTTCATGTATGTCCAATAAAATAATATAATTTGCACATCCAATGGATGTTGGATGAATGTATATATGCCGACGGATATCCATTGGATATACATATCCATGGCTTGCTATGTGGTTTACTTTGTATGTTTTCACATTATACTCAATCAATATGTATAAAAAAAATCAAGCATTTTGTTCTTTCATATATCACACTCTTAGTCAGAACAGAGAACATGCTCTATGAAAGAAAAAGAATAGGTACAATCTTTTCAATATGTATTGAGTATGATGTATATTAATTTATTGCTTACTTTTATGTCGATGGACAAGTCTGATGCCCTTCAGCCCTCAACCATAAATGGCTATTATTTCTCTTGCTCTGTTGGAAACTGTAATTTTTCAAGGATCAACTCGCCTTGTATTGGAATCTCGGGGCGACTTGTTGCGCCGGATCCGCCTCGGCCTCCTCTAAATAATATATAACTCTATTCACGAGCAATATTTCTTCTGGCTCCATCATTTTTACCGACAATATTTATATAAAAAAGGCAAACGAAATAAAAACCGAATCACTACACTATGAAACAAAGGTTATGTTACAAATTAATCAAACAAACATTGCATTCTGCTCAAGTTTCGTGCGATTACAGCGCCATTCTCCTGCCTCATACCAGTAGAACGTTCACCTGCGAATTTTGGACGGACGTGAACACTCCTCGGGCGTTCAAGAATACAGACTAGAAATTTTTTCGTGAGAACCATCCCATATGTGACCATCCCTCGATTCAAGAATCGACACCATGGTAGGATCGCCGTTCTTTGACTCGTGTCAATTTTACCAACAAGAGACGGGAAAAGTCAAGCCAACTCAAGCCGCACCAGAAAAGCCCGAGTGAACCATTCCCATGGTACATGGCTCGGGGCAGATGGCTTGCCGATCCCCGTAAAGCAAATGGCCGGAGTTTATTTTTATTTATGTTATTTTGTCCATCTAGAATATAAACTGGGGAAAGACACTTTTTAAAATCGAAAATTAGACTAGAGAGTTCGAGCGAAGGCAAACTTTTACAATGAGATTTACTAAGATCTAAAATAGTACCCCTCCACAGGTATAAATATTTACACCTGTATGTCGAGGGTACTAAATTTTAAAACCAATTTTCAAGAAACACCCATACAAAAAAGACACAAAGTTATTGATTATATTGTATTGTTATTGCAAAATATCACTTTTTTCGCAAAATATACCATATTTTAGGAAAAAATGCCTTAAAACTATTTTTTTTTGCCATGTTTCAAAATGACAAATGGCGAATATGCTAAAAATTTGACACTATGGCTTCATTATCTGTGTTTGAGGTTATAAAGTAGGTGATTTTTTAGACCACCTCTAGGGGTGGTTTCAGTTTATAGTCCCCAGAAAGGATTATTTTGTGGCAATTGGTAATAAGTTCGTTTATAATTTCCCTGTAACCGTTCTTAAAACATAGCAATGAAAGAACATTTACATGCAGAGCATATGCGTTAAACCTCCTTTTGAGGATGTCTTTTTGAGCACATCTTTAGCATATTCTTGTTACATACTATTTAAGTATATGCTATTAAGGATATCCATAGCAAATGCTATGAACGTCCTTTTGAGTACATATTTAACACATGCAAAGAATATATCATTTTTAAAACATTTTTTGGTCAGTCTAGCGCACATACTATTTTGGTACCATAAAAGAACATCAAAAGAATGAGCTTCTAAGTATTTTCTTGGTATATGCTAAGAATATACAAGGATCTTTATCATATGCAAAGTTTATTTCAGTTATTGAAACATTATTATTTGGTCCTTTTATCGTACAAGAATGCGCTTCTAGTATTTTCTTAGCATAAGCTAAGGAAATACCATTAAGAAAGTTAACTTTTAGGACATCTTTAGCATATGCAAAGTATATATCACTTATTGAAACATTATTTAGTCCCTTTAGTGCACAAGCTATTCTGGTACCGTAAAAGCAGAACATCAAAATAATTTTATTCTAGTATTTCCTTAGCATATACTAGATAATAAATATACCAATTATGGTATAATATTAATTACATCTATATGCATGATACAATAAAATGACGAGCGTTTCATTCAGTACACTCAAGAAACCATCCTACTTCCACCAAACGCGAATATTCTCTAAATAAGTCGAATAAGAATCCGCCAAAACGATTATCTTTCGTGGATAAAGCTTTGGTCTCTCAACCTGTAGGTTGTGTGTTCGAACCCCGTCGGCGCGTCGCACTTTCTTTTTATTTGTTTTTATTTTTTTTTCTTAGGATGTATTGTGCTAGGACATTGTTTTTAGAGCTCAGAAATCTATTTTTTATTTTATTTAAAGCCATATTTTAGGAGTTAACGGTGCTAAGGATAACCCATTGCTATATGTGCCAAGCACATGGCAATAATTTAATAAGAATATCTATTAGTACATCCTAAGAACCTGCATAGCATGTGATTAGGGCGGAACGTAAACTATTCTTAGCACATGCTAAAGATGTTCCAATGTTAATTTAGAACATCCTTAGCATATCCTTTTTCTTCTTGAAGATATTATATGCACATGCTAAGGATGATAAATTGCTATGTGGGTATAATTTAGCTTATTTAATATCCCAAGTTGTTAATTAACCAATAAAACACCTCCAATTTTGTCCAGAAAAACGACATATTTTGAACCCGTTTTCAGCAGAAAAAATATATTTATGAGGGTACTACGAGGCAAAAAAAACATAAGTGAAGGTCACTGATTATGCAGGAAAAATATAGCAAACAAAAAACCCAAAACAACTATATTAATTTATTTAAAAACTGAAATTAAATCATTGAGGTTATCTAAAAGCTCAGTCAAGAAAACTCCTTACTCATAGCCCATTCATTTTAAAGCTGTAGCTTTCATCAGTAGATGTTGGTGCAAGCCAAGGTACAAGCAGAGATAAGAGATGCAAACTCGCTGTTTGGTATTTGAACGCAGCTAAATAAATACAAAATTAATCTTCTCCATATTTTATTATTACCCATCTAAATCGTTGTGAGACATCATGTAATTAGAGTGACATATAACCCCAATTTTAATTTGTTCTACAGAGTGTTTTCTATTTAACCTCCGCGTGGGTTTAAATTTTTTAATTTTCTTTCTTTCTAAATTGAAAATTTCGTCTTAAATCCAACAAAAGATTACGTTAAGATGATTATATAATGATTATTTTAAAATACTTAACACCAAAAATTTCACTTAAACTTAGGACGGTTCTAAAATAGACTAAACCCTTTTAGTAAATACCACCGTAATATTTTAAAAAGCGGTTTAGCGAGGGTGAATAAGTAAAAAAATCAATGAATAGCGAGCTTTCCCTCAAACAGGCAATGGTAACCGTAGACCCGGGTTTCGCACTTGTGGTGCTCATCATGCTGGGAAAATTTTCAAAAGTGTGAAACCCGGGTTTACATAAAACCCAAAAAAATGGGAAAGACATATAAAAAACTAGAACACAAAATTCACAGGCGGGGCGGGACAAATTTTCACGTACGTAAGGTCTTGCTGGGGCCGTTATTTTTGAGCTGACAACTTCTTACATCACTTTAGCAGTGGCGGTCCCAAGGGGGGGGGGCAGGGGGGCAATCGCCCCCCCCCCCCTTTGCTCCAGAAAAAAGTAGACAACAACAACAAAGACGCTGTTGGTAATAACCCTAAAGACCAAGAATATACAAACGCATTACCCCGAAAACCATTAAAAATACAGAACAGTATTGTAGAGTTTCTATTTATAAACAAGTTTTAGACAAAATCGATTCGTACATAAAAAAGTATTTTTGACTGAACATATTCATACCAAGTTTAACATAAAGTCAAAATCAACACAAAATTAACTAAACTAACGTTTCTAAATACTATAAACTGTTTTATTAATCCAAAACACAAATTCTTGAACTTTTATTGGGAGAAGTCAGTATTTGGAAACAATATTGGTCAGAAGTAGGTAAAAGCTTAAATCAAAACATACTTGATAACGTGAGGCAATGAACAAGTGTGGCAATATTTTTACGTTGATTAGAACATTCTTGGATGTTTTCCAGTAAGTAATGCCTCGTCAGAAAGAAGCTTCTCATGCCTCTGAAGATTTAAAACATAAGTACTTAAAAACACCATGACGGAAATTCGTCTGACGGGCTTAGCGTTGCTGCATATCAACAGACATTTTGCCCAAAAAACGGGAAATTATTTTTTTCTTGAGATGGGCATCTTATGTTTGAGATATGCGATATAAAAGGTAATATTTCAACAAAAAGCTTTTTAGACCTAAAAAAAAAGTATTTAGCTATTAGGTTTTGTTTGTCGTTTTTTGGTTATCTATGTTTTTTATAAATGAAAAAATTATACGTAGTTACTCAAGCGCGGCTGGCTTTAAATTTTTTATGAAAACATTTAGAAAATCAAAAGTAGGGCATAAATTGCGGCGCTATAACACCTGTGATATTTATGGTGTTAGTTTAATTTTGAGGTAAAAATGGCATTTGTAGTGTCATTTTCTTAAAAATTTTCGCCTGCTGCGCTTTGAAACCATTGATATATTTATAATTTTAGTTTAGTTTCAAATTTTTAGAGCAATTTCCTTAAAAATTTTCGCCTGCGGCGCTATAATACAGTTGATATTTACGATTTTAGTTTATTTTGACACACAAATTACAGTTTTAATGTAATTTTCTCAAAAATTTTCTTAAACATTTTTTAAAATAAAATATATATGAAATAAACGACTTCAAGTCTGAGTACCCCCCCTAGATTTGAGACCAAATCCTCGCTTGTAGTTACTAAGTTTTTTTTGCATATGTTGATATGTTTCTCATAAAAGCTATGCTTTTATTCTATCTTTTTTTCGTATCGAAACCGCCCCCCCCCCCTTTTCAAATGGCTCGGACCGCCACTGACTTTAGTCAGCCCAACCGAGGGCTACAATTCGTCGAGGGATTAAACAAGACTTTAGTACAGAGGTTTATGTACTACTTTATGCACTTTTTTGTTATAATTACTACGATATAAGATATTATTTTCACTATATGATATTCATATAGGCACCAAATAAGTACTAAATGTCAAAAAGGTAATTAATAGTTTTTGTACTTTTTATCTTTACTTTTACTTTTTATCCCTTCTTTTTGCTTTTCATCCGTCTTCTCAACTTTTTATTTTATGGGATAAAATTAAGGATAAAAAGCGAACTTTTTGTATTAAAAGTGGAAAAAAGCCTTTGTTTTGTAATTTGTGGAGTGTCTAAAATCGTGTTTTTGATAAACGAGTGCCACCAAAATCAACATCACTCTTCTTAGATTAACTAGAGACAAGTTACGTCGTAGATGGGCAATATTCATGCGGATATTTTTAACGTTTTTATCAAATTTAAGGTTTTAAATAAAGTCTTAGACCTTGCTGACAACATCAAAGCTTTTTTTTAATCCAGAAAAATTACATTTGTAATAATTTTGTAGGTAATTTTAATTATCTGTTATTTTAGTAATTTTCTTGTTAATTTTAGCTTAGTTTTATTTGATATTTTGTATTTATTTTTTTTGTCCGTTTTTACATTTACTCGTTTTATTTCTTCTTAAAAATTTTTATTTTAAAATTTAAATATTTTTATCTCGGTTTTTATTTTAACTTAATTTTATAAAAAAAAAATATGACCTTTGTTTGTGATTTCGTTTGACAATTTACCTATTTTTCTTTGTTTCTTACATCTACATGTTTTATTTCTTTAAAAATATTTTAACAAATTTCTATCAGTGTGATTTTCAAAATATTTTATTTATTTATTTTTTGTGATTAATTTGACATTTAATTTGTATTTATACTTATATTATTAGTTTTGACTAAAAAAAAGGGATATTATTATTAGATACCAGAAAACATTCACACAAAAGATAAATGAAAAGTCCACGGAAGAAGTGCAAAATGTCACATTTTTTTCAGTTTTGCGTTAAACATGACAACAAGTCTGCTCTAGTAGTAGATTTATATGTCGAATTGAAAAAGGGAAGAAATGCGAAGCATCACAGCGTAAACATGATGTGAAAATATCCGGTACAGTGAAAAAGGCGTAGGGTTCCTGCAAAAAGTGGAATTATCTCAAAACAATGTCGGATGGACATTTCGCCTTTCTCCCGTAGATTTTTAAAATTTTGTTAAAATTTATGTTTTATTATATAAATATTTTTCCTTTTATTTTATACATATACCTATACATATTTTAATTTTTAACTTTTATACGCATTTATTTTAATCTTGTATTTGTTAATTGCTTTTATTTTGGACTGGGATATTTTGTTTTAAATGTTTGCATACTCAGATTTCCAATTACTTAAATATTTTACCCTTTGTATAATACATACTTTTCCTTATTTTATTGTTGGAAGGATATATTGGTCTTTGTCATTGTAAATTTGTATGATTAGCTTTATTGCTAAATAAAGGATTTATTATTATTGTTTTCGTTTGCTTATTTCTGGGTCCTCCCTCACATTCGTTAATGAAATACGGAGAAAACAAAATCTTGTTGCTTTGTATTACTGAAACTCTACCATTGTTAAAATAGTAGTTTTTACAACTAGTAACCAAAATAGAGAGAGAATAGAGAAATGACAGTTTGGCCGCGAGCTGGAAACACCACTTTTCTTTCATACAGAAAAAACATAAAAAAAACTATTAACAGTTCAACATTTTTACAAGCTTTTATTTAACTTCACCTCTATTTCATGTATGTTTGTATATTCAGGTTAAATCTTGCAACTCAATTTTCACTAACTTTTAGATGTCCGATTGAATTCAAATTTGGTATGCCATTATAGTTCCGATGAAATTACAATAATATGTAATTATCAGGCATCCCCCTACCCTCCTACTAGGAGAGTGGAGGGGGAAAAATGCTTAAGGTTGTCCGATTTCAACCAAAATTGATATACGGTTTTTGGGGATAAGAAATACGAATTTTTGATCAGATTTTGAAAATTCAATATGTCGATTTTTGGTCATGTTTTGCTAATCAATTTTAGCTGACTTATACAGATCCGATTGTCTTAAAATTTGGTATGCGTTTATAGTTCCATTGACCAATAATATGGTATTATCAGGTACCCACCTCCTCCTAACGAGGAAAGTGGAGGAGGAAAAAGATTTAGTTTGTTCGATTTCAATCAAAATTGGCATACAAGGGTTTTTAGGGAAGGGGTTAAAAGGAAATAATTTTAAATAAAAAAGAGCCTTTCAAATACAAGCTTTTATAAAATATAAAGCGCACGAAAAAGTAGAGAATAATTTTTAGCATTCTGATATCATTATAATATTTATATTATAAAGCTTGTATTTGAAAAGCTTTTTTTTACATAAAATTATTATAATAAAGCTAGGCTATGACGATATATAAGTGAATTTTCTCCGACGCGCCACCGCATACTCCGTTTTCATATTTCGCACCATATGCTTACGGTCTACATTTAATTTTTTGAAATTACTGTATACCCCTAAAGAAAAAAAAATTATCGCATCGGTAATAAAAAAACACTATGGTTTTGCTATTTGTGCATAATCATGGCGGACACACAAGATCGGGTGCAGCAAAGCTTAGAGAAGAATAAATATGCTCCAAAGCAACAAAATTGCTTACGGACCAGTGGAAGACTGTAATGATGCACTTTAGACATTGGCCAGAACCCAGAAGGTAACATCTATGTGGGTTCCGGGGCAGAAGGCGATTCCAGGCAACGGGAAGGCGGAAACGGACTTGCCAGGATTGGAGCCGAAACCCTCTATGTGCCTTAAACCGGCCCTAGGAATGACAAGACGATAAGCCAGGTCTAGAGACGGATTTTAAGAAAATAAATATACCATCTTTAAAATATAGATTTTTGTTTTCGATACATCGTCAACCACCATTTAGCATAAAAAGTAAAATCCATTATGTAGCCCTTTTCTGGGAGGCTATTTTTGGAAAATATTCTGAAAACTTTAAATAGCAACTTCTTATTTTGACATCATATTTGAATTCTCGCTGAAAATCTCATTCCAATGGTGTCCCATATCATTTTTGGAAAATATTCTGAAAACTTTAAATAGCAACTTCCTATTTTTACTTTATATTTGAATTCTCGCTGAAATTCTCATTCCAACGGTACCCATATCATAAGGTTTACTTTACTAGTTTTCGAGATATTGACTTTCAAAATGTCAAAAATTCAATTTTAGAAAGCGGGCATTGTGTTTGATATCGATTTTAAGGATTTTTTAAGAGGAATTAAAAAATGACAGCAGTTTGGCGATGGCACATTTCTATTTAGAGTTTATTGATTTTTAGTGATTTTAACGTTATTATTCAATACAAGTACAAAGTAAAATCGTCAATTTGTTGTCATTTTTTAATTCCTCTTAAAAAACACTTAAAATCGATATTAAACACAATAGAGATATTTTCTTTAGTTTCGAAGATATGGGCTTTTGAAAATTGCATTTTTGACATTTTGAAAGCCAATATCTCGAAAACTAGTAAAGTAAACCTTATGATATGGGTACCGTTGGAATGAGAATTTCAGCGAGAATTCAAATATAAAGTAAAAATAGGAAGTTGCTATTTAAAGTTTTCAGAATATTTTCCAAAAATAGCCTCCCAGAAAAGGGCTACATAGGGTATTTTACTTTTTACGATATACGTATCGAAATCAAAAATCTATATTGCAAAGATGGTATATTTTTTTTCTTAAAACCCCTCTCTAGACCAACTGTGCACTTAGAAGGTTATGGAGACAAGAAAAAGAGTATAGACAGTCCAAGGAATTTGTGGACAGAAATAGATGACTACTGGGGAGAAGCCGCAAAGACATGTACTGCTCACAAGAATACTAACCGAAAGGAAACATCTCTCCGCATAAGTACGGAGGACGACGCTGTGTGTCCCTCCTGTGGACAGACAGAAAATAAATCTGTGCAACTAGTTAGACAGTGCGCGGCCTACGCGAGAGAAAGACACCGAGTGCTGGAAACCCCAGCACTAATGGCGGAGTAGCCGAAGTGGCGACAGTGAGAAGATAGTGGAAGGCCATTCTTCCCACTTTTATTTGCGGACACTGACTAAAATAATGTTTTTGATAAAGATATAAAAAAGATTTTGTTAAAACTAGCAGTTGCGTCAAGTAGTCGATCAAACCTGGGGCATTACCCGAGGATTCTATACTGGGTATCCACGGCCATCATAAGACCAAGAATCCAATACGGATCAGTGGTCTGGTGGGCCGCTGTAGAGAAGCTGACCATATCCAAAAAGCTCACGAGCCTACAAGGGCTCTTTTGCAGAAGGATAAAGGGCGCAATAAGGACGACCCCCATCCACGCCCTGGAAACAATCTTGGATCTCACCTCGCTTCCAACTTGGATCAAGAAGGAGGCGATGGCGTCGCACCTGCGATTAAGGAATCAGGGACTATGAAAGGGCAGAGAGGAAAGAGAGCCATCTGGCGGTCGAGAGACTGGCGACCAAAGAGTTTTCCCTTTTAAGAGTGCCAGTGTCACAGTACCAGAACGGAATGAGTGGTAAAGGGAAGAATTCCGAATGGAATTAAGCAGATAGGCGACGTTCTGCTAGACGGATGCCTCTAGACTGTCAATCAGGCAGACAACAGGCGCAGGAGTGTACGCGGAAAGCCTAGAAGTTCAGAAAAGTTATCCACTTGGAGAACACGCTACGGTGTTTCAAGCGGAGGTACATGCCATTATCATGGCAGCAACCTTCCGGGGGTCAGGAATGGCAGGAGAGACACAAAGCTCTAAGGGCACCCAAAATAGTTGGTAATCTGGTGGAGGAGTGCGCTGAAGCACTGCAAAAACTGGTTCAAGACAAGAGGGTAACACTGATGTAGGTCCCAGGTCATGAAGGAATACCAGGGAACGAAAAAGTGGACGAACTTGACAGACTAGGGGCCGAAACCCAATACATTGGACCAGAACCTCTTATGGGAATAACAAGGAAACAGGTACAGAGTGAGCTCAACAAATAAACAATGAACTGAAGACGTCCTGGAGGTAAGAGTCAAACTGCAGACAGTTCAAGCTATTCGTGGATAGTCCGAATATAGCCAGAACTAAATCGCTCTTAGGCAAGACCCGAAAGAACATTGGACTGCTGACAGGGATGCTGACTGGGCACAATCGGCTGAAAAAACATCTGACGCAAATAAGAGTAGCAGGAGATCCCGTGTGTCTCGCTAGCGGGTTAAGGACGAATTGGCGCAGCACTTGATAGCAGCTGAAGTAGGGATTTCCCACGATAGAAGAAGAAGAGCTGCACTCCCTCAAATGGGCCGATATACTGAACTTCGTAAAGAAGACTGGGAGGCCCGGAGAGAGAGTTGCAGCGGAAGTAGGGGCACTCTGGGTAAGGAATGGGGTATGGCATAAAGGGCCCATGAAGAGGCCTAATTGCCAGGCCCACGGGCCCCCCCTATACTACTACTACTGTTAAAAGATGGAGGACGAGGAAAATGTGCAAAATATTTTCGATATTAAATACAGTCTCTGTGAGACTAGAGTTAATCTCAGTTACTACCCTTCGAGTTCAAGTTAAACTTTTTCTTTATGTTACACAGAGATGACAGGACACAAAAAAGTAAAAAAAAACTAAAAACAATCTCCCGTGGTTTTAGAAAACACGCGATGCAAGGGGGATAAACATTGCACAGAGGAGAAAACAGCATCCATTGTTTTTCCCGTGGTTTTCCGCAGTTTTTAGAAGTTTTCCGTGTCAAAGAGTAGCCCGAGAGGAGAGAATCAATTAACATTAATTTCAGGTTGACAGCAAGTCTACGTTAAAAATGTAAATAAGCTATTACGACCTTAGCTCAGTAAATATTGAAGGGACGTTCAAAACGGGTCTGTGATATCCATACTTTTTGGTAGCAAATAAACATCAGACTTGGCTTTTTTTTGTTTTTTTGCCGAATTAGCTAAAATTTCTTTGAAGGCCACTAATTCGAAGCATTTGAATGGGTGACCTTAAAAGGAAAGTTTTGGCTTAATCGGCAAAAAAATAAAAAAGGTGCTCCGAGCCGTGTCACTTAGCCAATTCTGATGTTTTTTTTACTTCAAAAAGTATGGGTATCTCGTGACTCGTTTCGAACATCACTTTGACATTTCCTGAGCTAAGGTCACTGACAAAAAAAAATGTAATCTTATCAAGCTATAGTGTTCCTCAATAATTATTTTTTCTGGTGTTTTTCGTTTATTTAACGAGACTTCAAAGAGTGGTGAATGGCCCCTCTTAGTTTCAGGCAATTGAACTTTCCCTTTATTTTGGTGGCCGTATAGTAAAAAAAACTCCTTAGTTTTCCTTAAAATAAAGCATTCTCCTTATAACTTTTTTATTTTAAATTCTTGTAGTTTTTTCAAGTGACCTTTTTTAAATTGTAAATTTGAAATTGCACGGGTTTATAAGGACACTAGCTGACCGCCTGAGACTTCGTTCGCGTGTTTAAAATTGTAGATTCCCCCTCCTTCTCCACCTTACCCCACTTTCATGCCCTCAAACCCTTAGCTCCTTTAACCCTTCCCTCTACTTCAGTATCCACTTTGCCTGAAGTTTTTTCCCGTTTTTTTGCTTTCAAGAGTCATAACTTTTGTTCCCGTGAGCCGATTTTGATGAAATAAAGCCCATATACTCCACAGGAATCCAAATAATGCAGCAAAATTTCTTCAGCAGTTTTTTTTAAAACACTTTCTTTGATTCCGGTTTTATAGGCAACTTATTTTTTAACAGTTCATTGTTTTTATTGAACATGGTGGTGGAGTGGAGGAAAAGGGTAACAAAAAATTGCAAAAATAATAGAAAAAGCACTTTTCTCGATTTCGGATTTTATTTTCTTTAGTTTGGTACCACACAATCCATATTTTAGTCGGTCAATATTTTCATTAAAAATGAGGATGGGAGAGAGGGGACGGGTACCAAAAAATTGCAAAAGTTACTATAAAAACCTTTTTTTCGATTCCGGGCTTTATTTCCTTGAGTTTGTTACCCAATAACCCATATTTAAACAGATCAAAATTTTTATCAGATATGGGGAATAATCCCCTCCTATTAATAGGGGGTTGGTAGAAAAACGCTGAAACACATGTTCATCGATTTCATTAGCAGTCAATTTCTAAACTTCTGTGACTTTTTTCTTCTGAGATACAGAAGATCCTTTTACCCCCTTCGCAATCGAATTACCCCTGTTTCTCCACCCCTGGTTGAAATTTTGAAAAACGCCAAAACACGTCACTTTTCAGACCTCTGAAGGGTCTTAGCGAGTGTCACATACCCAATCTGTCGTCCAAATTTCATGACAGTAGGTCAAGTGGTTTGACATGTGCGTCTATAGTTAACGATGTTGATTATGTTGACTATCGTGCTTTTATTAGTATAAAGTTAAAACGGTAATAATCTCGCGCGTTGAATGAATATCGTTTTGTCACTGGCGTACATAATTATTAGTAGAAGAGCCACGGGCATAAAAAAACAGTTTCGCGGAAAATTTGTGAGGGAAGTATAAGCCTTACCTCATATGAAAGGTCTTTATATCTGAATCATAAAAAGTCATCTTTCCACCCCCTCTCTGCTGCCTCCTCCCCTCCCCACCTGTTTAAGGGCAAAATCTTTGATTGCCTATAACTCCCAAACTATTAAAGCTAGAAACCTACTTTTTTTAACAGAAAATTTCCTGATATATTTATTTTTGCAAAAAACTGTAATTCTTTTTATGTGTAAATATTAGATATCAATTTAACAAAAAAAGAAAACTACAGCGAACAAAATTATTCAAATAAAAATTATTGCACTAGATGTCTGCTTCCTAAAGATGTTTTTCTTTTTCAAAAAGTTTTTATGTCTGCTGACGAACACATTTTATCAGCTCTTGCCGACCTGGGAAATACTGAAATTGAATTAGAGAAGATTCTTAGTCAAATTGAACGATTTATATCCTTAGTTTATTCGTCATATAAATAATTTAAATCAATTGAGGTGGTGGATATTTTCAAAGCAACATGGAGAGTGAGCAATTTCCACCAACACAATCTAGTTTGATATCTGCTCTGCAAGAAGCACGACTACAGACCTTTATCTGGGTTAACTCACATTTAAACAATGTTTACCAACATGATCCTTCAGACTTTGGTTGGACAAAAAAAAGTAATGTATATGTTTCAGTTTTATCGACGAGCCCAAACATAGCACCAGATGAAATATTTAATTAGGTTGCCTGTTCTTGCAAAAAAAGTGGTTGCACTAACAGACAGTGCAAATGTATTGTAAATAATTGATGGTGTACAGAAGAAATTTGTCAAAATAAAACAGATTTTGACCAAAACAATGAAGAAAGTTCAGAGGAAGAAAATATATATCCAATGTTTTGACTTTAACAAATCACAGAAAATTTGATTTGACTCTATTCTAAAGCTGAAATACCTACTAACAGAACAAATTTTGAAGGTTGCGTAAAAGAGAGGGGGATAAGCTTTTAGTGACAAGTTTTATTTATCTGGTTATATTTACATAACCCCTTAAAAATCGCTTCGTAAAACTTTAAGTTAACACTGCATTTTTTTAGAGCCAAGTTCAAAAACTTGCTCTAGGAAAGAGTGGGGATAGCAGTTACCTAGTAAATATGTACATCGTGGAAAAGCTAAAGAAATAGGCTACAATTTTTTATATAAACATACTTTTCCCAATTCTAACCGTTTTTAGAATACTTAATTTTTTTAAAAGAGTGACAACATCTTTTTATCATTTTTTCTAAATATCTCAAATAGTTTACGAAGTACCACAAAAATTAATAAGCCACTTTTTTTATGAAGGGTTGGGGGGTGAACGGCTATGTAGTGGGGGTGGCAAGATTACTTTTGTTAATCAGTTAATCGCATACATTTATAAAAAATACCTTGCCAAATTCCCTCACAAATTTCCGGCGAAAAGCCCCGGCTCCCCTACTATATATTTAATACAATTTTAAAGAAATTATTTCTAAGTGAGCTGGAAAAAAGTTTTTATTGCATATATATTTTTCAAGTCTTTATTACTTGTAATAATTAAGGAAAAAGCAGAGAGCATATAATTTAGGTTTTCTCCGGTAAAAAATAAGTGTTTTTTATTTATTTTTTAAATATTTTGCTATTTAAGGTTCCTTCAAATTTTAATAGCCCCGTCATTTCCGAAAGTTTGAAAAATACATGATTAGGAGATCAGAATGGATGAGAAGGTATGTGAAAACTGATGGTCTCATATGATAAATTTCCTTGGATATTCCTTCAATGGTTCTGTTCTCCTAATCCAAAAGAGGCGGTTGTGACGTAACCGTGTCAATTCCCATCATGACGAGTTTTCTCCAAAATTTTTTTTATGATTTTTTTTTAAAATTTAATCGCCGAAGACGAAACCTTGTAAAAGGGTAATGTTTACTTTAAAATAAAAGAAAAAAACTGGCGCCGCAGGACAACATTTTTGGGGAAGTTGGTACGTAATTTCGTTGGAGAGGGGGTCGATCGCCTCCATATATGTATGAACTTAAATATACGCCCTTGCAATGCTTTCGGCGTGCACAACTTTGTAAGCAGGATGTCCTATATTATGCCTATACCTTTCTCTTTTATGACTCTTATTGCCTCTTAGCGGTTCTGCACATGCGCGGCCATCGTCATCGGTTAATCAACCAAAATCCAGAAAGACAGCTGTGTAGTTGTCAAAATTTTTTCTATTTGTTTATGTTTTTAGAAAATTAGTATTTTCTATTTTTAAATAAATAAATATGTGAATATTTTCCTTCAAATTTTAAGAAAAAATAGCTACCAACCTGTGGAACTTCACTTTGGCGGCATCCATAAACACAGTACATCTTTAAGATATAAACACTTTTTATTATAACTCCTAAAAACTTTCGCGTAACCAAAGATTAAAAATATCACAATAAAAAATTTGAATAAACGAAAACGTGGAAAACGACTATGTGTGATCAAAACAAATCAACAAAAATGGCGTCACTATCGAAGGGCGAAGACGAAGGTCGCGAAACCGGCGACCTCGTAAAATTTTCGCGCATGTGCATAGGCGCGGAGCTAAAACGGCTCCATGGCCTGTTAGATTTTAGATCTTGCTTACAAGTTTGGCCTGGGAAAGGCCTATATTTAACCTCATACATATATGATCGCCTCCCTCTGTATTCGCCACCTGTGACTGTACCGGCACGGGTCTGTTGTCTGCAGCGCAACGCGGGCGATCGATATTATGGAGAGTTCCCAACGCGAAACTCGTCAAAAAAGTACGATTTTCCTGTGCGCCGCCACTGCTTTGGATCGATAAAAATAAGCAAGAGTGAAAGCGAAAGTGGCACCACAAGTTTCGAAGCCAAAAACCAAAAGAAACGATAGCTGCGCCACTTGGTTTTCAAGTCAGTTGAGCGGGGTCGCAAATTTACCATTAGGTTTCCTCTCTATTTAGATTTACATGCTCTCTGGTATAGATAACTTCAAAAAATATTAATATATTGATATTAACTACAACTTATGAAATTTTTGTAGGTCCCGTATTTTTTACATAAACATTGTTATAATGCAAGAAAAATGACATATACTATATCTATCAAGCCGGTTTAGAAAAATATAATAAAAAACAAAAAAGTGAATCTCGTGTCCGCAAATAAAAATTAAAGTAACCTCGTGGCATATCGAACAAAGCGTTTTTGTTTCTCACTTCATTACGACCAGGTCTCCAATGTCTAATGGAGAATCCCGATACCTACAAACCTGTTTCATCCTTATTAGGAATCATCAGGGAGCCATAGGATTGTACCTGGCAGTTGAAGCTGCATAGGCACCATGCACACCTCTCGAATTTAAAACAAAAAGTTTGTAATCCGCGAAGACGTAGTACCTGTGTGCGCCACCTGTCGAATAAACTAAGAAACAAAAACATCAAAATTGAAAAGTGTTCATCCAGGAAGCTTCGAAGACATTTTGCTATGGTTTACGAGGAAAGTAACTTAAAATACATAAAATTTCAAAAAGTTCAAAAACTGTTGTTTTCTCTTACTTTGTCAGAAACTTTTCTCGTGTCCACTCGAGATACAATACCTAATCCGCCAAAATGTGTTCCTGTTGACGAGTTTTCACAACTTTACGGATGAGAAAACATCGGAGTATGCAGATGAAAACTATATGAAAACTGTGGGTTCTATTGTAATAATAAAAATAGCAATTAAAAACATAATTACTGTTCTCTTTCCTTTTGTTGATTTTGGTTCGTTGATTGGTGGCGTTCGAAAAATACTATTTGTGTTTTTTGTTGGCTGATGGTGATTTGAAACGAGAATATATCAAAAGTGTATCAGTAAATCTAAAAAAAAATAGAGCAATGTTAAGGTATCTATTTGAAAAGCAATTTCTACAAAGTCCACTTGACTCATATTCCCAATTTAAATTCTAGTATGGTATAGGAATAGTATGTCCACTGCCTCTGTCGTATAAAGAGTAAGCTGCGCTAGCTGGGGATATCGAAAAACTCGTATAAAAAGTTCTTACTTGATGCCTTTATATAAAAATATGAGCATTAAGTAAGAACGACACACTATGGTATAGAAGGTCCTTATTTTGGTCAAAAATAGTGTTGTACATGGAAATGAGAAAAAAATTATATGAATTTGTACGGTATGGCCAGTTTAAAAAAAGGGCAAAAGAGACAACTAGTCTCTATCTTTCTCCGTCTTTTTTCTTTACCGGGTGAACCTCACTTTTAGTCAATTTCTCGTCAATTTATCATTAGCAAAATTTTATATTTTAAAATTTAGCGGGGCTCATCCCTTAAATCGACCCCAGCCCGTTCAACAGGTACTCTTTTGCTCGAGTCTCTATTGTTATTAAAGAACCCGGCCCGTTCACAATTCACAGCTTCTATTGTGTTTTGGAGATCGGTACTTACTAAGGGCTGAAAAAGATATAAAAACTGGCGTATGATGCATTATTCGCTTATAATGTTCCTAGTTCTTAAACTCTGTTTGTGGTAGGTAAGTATAGCTTATTTTAATTTTTTTATTATATAATACTGTCGTCCAACGGAAAAACACTGTATGTTAGGATTTCCTAGTTTTTACACCCACGGCTTTTATGCTATGTAACATGAAGATTTTTTTTCAATATGTTAAAATCATCTAGTTTTATTTATTTTTTGAAAAAAACTTTTTATTAAAAGAAATTGCAAAAATAGAATGGTTTTGCCCTAAAGAATTCAAAAAACATACTCGGAAACAGACCAACACATGGAGGAAATAACTGAAAAAATAATAATAAGACTTGGAGAGTATTCTGATTCTGAAGATTTGGATGATAGCAATTCAGAAGAAGACATTACCATAGAACTATAAATAGTAATTTATGGTACTAAATTTATACCACGAGGCTGCCAGACTAAGTGGTATAATTTCTCAAGTGAGTTATGACACGACACGCAAGTGAGATAAATTGTGTTAAAGCCTTTTTTAGTCTTAAGGTGTCTTGACTGATTATAACTAATCTTAAAATACAAAGATAATTTGACAGTCCTTTAGTCTATAAATGTTCTTCAAGTTTATTTTAAAAAGCATTATTTTTTCGCGGTATTTTTGACTTTGAATTTGAACTTTTATTTAAGTATATGTTTTTGCTTTAAGTTTTATACATATTTTTTATAGCTTTTTAGTTTCTTAAAGGTACTACTGTTAACAACTATTATTTATTTTTTAGGTTTTGTAGATTTTTTTGCTTATTTTTAAAATGTTTGTACTAGTTTTTAATATAATTTTTCTTGGTATTTAACCTACCGATTTTTATTTCTATACATGTATGTTTCTTTACAATAGGAAAAAGCGTTAGCCACAAAACGTGTTTTAGTATTTTTTGCTATTGCCCAAAGCTACCTAGATAGGAAATTAAGAATAATTCCAGAAAACAATAAATATTTTAAAAGTTATTAAGTATCTTACCAATTCATGGTGTAATTAGGACCGCAATTGACGATTTATTGCGTCATGTTAAACGGGCTTTACACTAAAAATTAAATATTTTTTCATGGTAAGATATGAATGACTTGTCTAATATTTTACCGAGAAAAAATATTTAACTCTAAAGCTTATAATTTATTTTTACCTAAAACGTAGTACCTATGCAAATTCAGAAATTTATTTCTCTAAATTGAATCTATTTTAGTTTAAATCAATAGTACCTAGTGCAAATAAACCTAGGTAGGAAACCGGTATTTTTGAAAAAAAAAATTACACGATATGACTTAAATAATATTAAGAAATAAATTTATTAATTAATAAATACTAAGAAATAAACATATATTTTTTAATAATACTAATAAATAAACAGACATTTTTATAAAATCTCTTTTGAAGTGCCATCGATAACATGACTCGCAGTTAAGCAGGCAGGAAGAAAGGTTTTATATTTTTGAGGAGTAAAACGGTAAAACGGTGTATGGGCAACATATGGTACCTTCAAATTGCACGTAAAAAAGGAGACAATTTGCCTTATAGCGGATTTATTTCGCTCTACGTTTAAAAAAATACGCCGGTGTTATTAAGAGTATATTCTTCGCTGGCAGGTTTTCCTGTCTTACTCATGCAAAATTTCGCTTGCAAGAGTATTTTTGCCCCCTTTTTTTTCTATATAAATACAGAAATTTTGCAAAAATTTTAGGCTTATTTTAAGGATGAAACTTAAAGACTTTCAAGTATGGGATATTTTGCCTGCACATATCCGCAAGACCGAAAATTTCAAAAAATACCACTAGAGAGCCCTAGATTTAAGTTTTATCTTTAATTTGGATTGGATAGAAAAATGTGGGATGACAAATATCCATAGTGAGGTAGTGTGACATCGATATTTTTAAGAGCTTTTACTCATTCATTAAATATCGACTCCTGAAGATGGAATTTTTCCCAATATTCAAGAATAAAGTAACTCAGTGGCGGTCGCAACTTTTCCAAAGGGGGGGGGCGTGGGGGCAAAATTTTGTAAAAGCAAAGGAAAAGTTCTATGCAAAAGTTCTAAAATTAAACCTAATGTACACCTCCGGCCACATAAAATGCGTACAGCAGAAGTTAGTTGCAGGTCGGCTGAATTTAAGTTTTGCTAATTGCGTTGCTTATTGTAACTGACTTTGACGTTTTCAAATTACAGTTTAGATCTTTTGACATTGTAAACACAAACATAAGGAGACTGGCCACACTTTAATAAAAAACTAATATACTAACGAATAAAGCATTTTTTTAAAATTATTCAACATTTTATTATAAAAAATTATTCTGAAAGCTCATTATGGACAAAACAAAACCACAATTGTGCTAATAAGAAAAAAGTATCGAGAAGAAAGAACTGTTTGGCAAAAGGAAAGCAATAACTTAATCATAGTCAGCGCACCTCTGCAGGATCAGTAAATTTGAATAATCTAAGTCTTTGCAGACAATCAAAAGTATTCAAAATCAAAAATAAATTATTAAAACACTACGTAAATTACAAAAAAAAAGAAAACGTTTCTTCAGTAGCGTGTCATTGCCCCGTCAGCCTCGTTAATGTTTGCCAGTCTTCGTTGCATGGAATCTGCTAAATTTTGAAATAAATTTGGATTTGAAACAATGACTTCGTCGTACCCTCTGACTATGAGCTCCACTAAGTGGTTGGAAATTCTGTGAACAATATTCATTTGTGTTAACTTTTTTGCTATAAGGCCCCACAAATTTTCCATGGGATTGGAAATGCGTGTGGTATGGATAGGACAGTTATGCTGTTGATACACAAAACCTTCTGGATGAAGAATGCTTGCTTCTGGAATTACAATATTTCTCATGATATCAACATAAAATGAGCCCCATGTCCCCTCGACGATATCCAACTCCACACATTCATACAAAATCCTCCAGCCTGGTCTTCGTTCCCAGCAATATATTTTTCGGGATATCGTATTCGTGGCGGGCGATATACCAAAATTTTTTTGCTGTCATTGTGGGACTGAAAGATTTTATCATCCGTGAAGACCACTTGTTGCCAAAATTCTTCTCCTTGTAGTGAATAGTTTAGTGCAAAAATTAACCTGGCTTGCTTCTTTTCCTCTTCTTTGCCAAAATTTGGGCTTTTTCGAATTCGTTTAGGCATTTTTAAATATAAGCGTATGACAACAAACAACAAAATCTGACAGTGACATTTTTTGTCAATTTGAAATACCTAAAAGGTTACTGACTTGCGAGGCCCATAATACACTATATGAAATCGGCGTACGCATTTTATGTGGCCGGAAGTGTAAATCGCAGGCGAAAAATTTTGAAAAACTATCAAAAATTTTACTGTTTTTATGACAAAGAGGCAATTTTTCTAATAAATTCTCGAAAAAAAAGAAAATCGCCCTCACCGCACACTCCCCCCTGAGACCGCCACTGAGTAACTTAATTAATTCAAATAAACCCTTTTGCTCTTAGACAGACTGTGACAGCGATTTCTAGCGCACCCCCACATATCGGAAAATATGCCCGTGGGTAACTGTTTCTTGGAATCTTCTCAACCACATGCTTGTTTTACTAAAATTAGCTGGTTCTGGGAATAATTCTATGATTTTGTGCGGGGTTCCTTCTTTATATAAACTACCTAATAAGAAGCACACACAAAATCTATAATGAGAAAGAAATACAGGTCAAAAACTCGGTTTATTTTACAATTACGGAAAAAATTAAATGACGTGTAATTTTTATGGTCTAACCATATACTTACAGGAAATTCCATTAACTTTAGATTTGTGCGCTTTAATTTTTAATTAAATTTTCAACTTGTTAATTATCGTTTGTATCTAGCTGCATAATATAGTGATCTATTCTTAAATTTCGTATTATAAAACAAGTTTACACTTAGTTTATGGTGCCAGAGAAAAAATTCGATGTTTAAAATTAAACGATTTAGAAATATTATTTTTTACACTAGCTTACAGCTGCTTTTTTGAAATATAGCATACAAAAATTAAATCAAAGGTCAAATAATGTTTTATTTATCGAACTGCGTTGACATGGCATTAATTAATATAACACATTTTTTGGTTTATTTATTATTTGCATTTTTAAAATGAAAAAAAATATATCTGTCACCAGTTATTTTTGGTGTGAGAGTAAACTAGAGAGAATTTTCATTGTCTTTATTTTTACTTTTTCACAACGTTTCGAATATTTATGTAGCTGCAATAGTCATCATGTGAATACTAACAAAAACTAAGACTATCTAATCTTACCATAAAATTAACTTGTGTTCAGTGAACCATGAAGTTACACTTGGTTGGTTCTGCTTTTTCGCAATTGAAATCTATTACCTCCGAAAAGTGGGTTTCCAAATATCCTTGATGATGATGCCTGTTTGAAAAAATAAATTTTGGTTCCTCAGGATGCATGCTGTTTCTTTAAATTTCCGCTTGAATAGATTTTCCTCCTTGGCGACGAGCTTTGCCTCTTTCCATTCCTTGTCGAAATTTGCGTTTGTTATCTGTAAGACAAACTTCCATGTGTCGGCTGGTTTCGCCGGTAGTGGCCAACATTTTTATGGAATCTTTTGAAGAAGAAGCTCCGCGAACATCATGGCAGAAACTGAAACTATGGCTAAGATACATGGACGACACATTCATCATCTGGGAAAAGGACAACAACACGCTAGATCTTCAATCATGTCAACAGCATAAGAAACTGCATAAAATTCACTATGGAAAAAGAAGAAAGTTGTCAGCTCCCTTTTCTCGACGTTCTGGTCACCAAAAATAATTTAACCATAATCACTTTTGTATGTCGCAAACCAATTCATACTGGACAACATCTAAACTTCAAATCAAACCACTCCACATCAATCAAACTGGAAATTACAAAATCTCTCATAGATCGAGCCATCTACATCTGCAATACAGAAGAAGTTTTAATTGAAGACATATCAAAAATTCGATCCGATCTGCAGAGGAAGAGTTTATAAATCTATACATCAAAGGAATCTCAAAAAAGATAAAAAGAATAGGTAAAAATACCATTTTCGGAATGTCTTCAAAACGACCACAACAATAAGAAGCCAAAAAAAGAAGTTAAAAAACCTCCAAATTAGTTACTTCAACCGAAAAAAAATTAAAAAATAAAGGATCAAAACATCTTGGGTGGAAACAACGAAAACTCAAACTTGGATGAGCATCCCACAGGAAATACACAAAGGACCAAAGCGAGAAGGGAAATGATTAAACGATGTTTCGTCCTGGGTAATCAGCGTGGGTTCATCAGTGGTTTCACTGATCACCCTCCCCATACATCATTAAACACCATTATACACTTTGATTTACAACTTTGAATCCCTCGCAAATAGGCATCGTTCCGCACTGGTACTTATCCAAGTTACCTGATTCGGGTTCATCCTGGCGTGTTAATATTTCCAATGGGATTATGCTCTTAAGGCAACTAAAACAGAAAAAAAAGTTAAAAAACCTCAAAATCAGTTACTTCAACCGAAAAGAAACTAAAAAATAAAAGATCAAAAGATCTTTTATCCCATCCCACAGGAAATACACAAAGGACCAAAACGAGAAGTGAAAATGATTAAAAGATTGTTTCATTAAACACCATTATACACTGTTGAAATTTCATTATTATAAAATAACAGAACATTACAGGCAACCTATTTATATTGACTCTCTTAAACTTTGGACAAGCCATATACAAAATTAATGGGTTCTTATGGTGGTTAGTCTTTTGTCGCCACATCCTTCTCTTTATCTGACTTTTCCCTTTTTATGAAGAAAATATGTTTTTGGGAAAGACCAAAAGGAGAGACGCTTTTTAACTTTCAACACGTAAACAACGCGCTGCCGATCTCTTCGGGGTTTTTTACAAGTACATAGATCCACGCAGCTAGATTTTCTTAAAATTAGTTTAGTTATATCACTAGTGTAATTATCAAGTTTCTGTGTCAAAAACAATATACCTATGTTCCAACTATACATTTAAAACAAACAAGGTTTTGGTCAATTAATCAAATATTGAAGTGCTATCGAAAGACAATTAATTTATTTATTTTCCAAACTAAAACTGGATTAATAAAATTAGACAAGTTGACCAGATACATACACTTTGATTTCCAACTTTGAATCACTCACAAATAGGCATCGTTCCGCACTAGTACTTATCCAAGTTACCTGATTCGGGTTCATCCTGGCGTGTTAATATTTCCAATGGGATTATGCTCTTAAGGCAACTAAAACAAAAAAAAAGTTAAAAAACCTCAAAATCAGTTAGTTCAACCGCAAAGAGACTAAAAAACAAAAGATCAACAAATCTTCGGTGGAAACAACGAAAATTCAAACTTGGATGAGCATCCCACAAGGAACAGACAAAGGACCAAAGCGAAAATAGAAATCATTAAACGATGTTTCGCCCTGGCTAACCAGCGTGGGCTCATCAGTGGTTTCACTGATCACCCTTCCCACACATCATTAAACACCATCGTACACTTTGATTTCCGACTTTAAATCACTCACAAAAAAGCATCGTTCCGCACTGGTATCTATCCAAGTTACCTGATACAGATTCATCCTGGCGTGTTAATATTTTCACTAGGATTATGCTCCTAAGTCAATCAAAACAAAAAAAGAAGTTAAAAAATCTTAAAATCAGTTACTTCAACCGAAAAGAAACTAAAAAATTAAAGATCAAAAGATCTTTTATCCCATTCCACAGGAAATACACAAAGGACCAAAACGAGAAGTGAAATGATTAAGCGATTTTTCGCCCTGGGTAACCAGCGTGGGCTCATCAGTGGTTTAACTGGTCACCCTTCCCATACATCATTAAACACCATCATACAATTTGATTTCCAACTTTTAATCACTCACAAATAGGCATCGTTCCGCACTAGTACTAATTCGGATTCATTCTGGCGTGTTAATATTTTCAATAGGATTATGCTCCTAAGGCAATTAAAACAAAAAAGAAGTTAAAGAAACTCAAAATCAGTTACTTCAACCGCAAAGAAACTAAAAAACCAAAGATCAAAAAATCTTCGGTGGAAACAACGAAAATTCAAACTTGGATGAGCATCCCACAAGGAACACACAAACGACCAAAGCGAAAATAGAAATCATTAAACGATGTTTCGTCCTGGGTAACCAGCGTGGGCTCATCAGTGGTTTCACTGGTCACCCTTCCCATACATCATTAAACACCATCATACAATTTGATTTCCAACTTTGAATCACTCACAAATAGGCATCGTTCCACACTGGTATTTATCCAAGTTATTTGATACGGATTCATCCTGGCGTGTTAATATTTCCAATAGGATTATGCTCCTAAGACAATTAAAACAAAAAAAGAAGTAAAAAAATGTTTTTTTTGTTTGTCAAATGGTGTTTAATGATGTATGGAGAGGGTGACCAGTGAAACCACTGATGAGCCCACGCTGTTTACCCAGGGCGAAACATCGTTTAATCATTTCTCTTTTCGATTTGGTCCTTTGTGTTTTCCTTGTGGGATGCTCATCCTAGTTTGAATTTTCGTTGTTTCCACCCAAGATCTTTTGATCTTTTGTTTTTTATTAAGAAGCCAATTGACAAAAACTAAACTACAACGCCACAACACCAAGAACCTTGTACCAGAAACCAGCCGACCCATGGAAGTTCGCCTTACAGGACACAAACGTAAAACTCGATAAGGGGACACAACTGGATCGCAAAAAGCTCAACATTACTGGGAAAATCAATATTATATGAAATGGAAAGTGGCAAAAATCGTCGCCGAGGAGAAAAATCTATTCAAGCGGAAACTTAAAGAAACAGCATTCATCCTGAGGAGCCAGAATGTATTTTCTCAAACAAGCGTCACCATCAAGGATATTTGGAAACCCACACTTAGTTAGTTTTATGGTTCACATATGCTAGTATTGCAGATACATCAGCATTCGAAACGTTGTGAAAAAGTAAAAATAAAGACAATGGAATTTCGAGAATCTAGTTTACTCTCAAGTTATTTTTGCATTAATTGTTTTATTGTAAATTTCACGCTCATTCTGGAATACTCGGCAATTTTTTAGTGTTTTAAAAACGTCTACCTACACACGAAAAAAAATGCATAGTAGTTTTTACTCTTTTCTCTTTTAAAGAAATTATTTTAAGACGTAATACATTTTTATTAAATTTTTAATAGAGCATGTTTTCATTTCAAATATTTTTTCTATGTTTAATTATTTTATTTTAAAAATGAGTGCCTGACATCGTTATTTTTGTGGAAATAATATTTATATTTTTAAAACAAAAAGACTATTTTTAAACTGCCGTCCTCAACATACAATACTTAAAATAAAATATAAAATTAACTTTTAAAATACTACATCCTTAGAAGTAAAATCTATTTAAGTATATTTTTATATTAGTATTTAAAATATTGGATAGGTGTCCTATATAGTAATATAAAATATATTAGTTTTTAAAATAATTATTTTTAAATTTAAAATATTTTTTTTTTCCGTGCAGCTGAAACTGACTATTTAGGTAAATGTATATTCATTTTTTTTTAACTAAAATAAATAAAGCCGAGCTCCAACACAGTTTAGGAACTTTAGAATTTACAACTAACCCATAGCTGCTACGTAGGTATATTTTTAGGTGTATGACAACTTATTTTAGACCTAAACTGCCACCAATGTATTATCATATAGAGACGTGCTATTACAGGTTGTTTTATATTTTACCTACTCGCGTGCGGTAAAGTGCCCTTTATAGCACTCTTTTGGATGTGGAAGATTGTACTTTACGTTACGTTATGGCACTTTAAAGCACACTGTCCGGTAAAGTGACTAAGTTTATTTCAGAAAATTAAAACACAGATATTTGTATTTCTTTTTTGGGAATTTTTAAGGCTTATAGATAAAATCTTGTACCTATCACATGTGCAAAGTTTTTTTACCGCACTTCGCTTCGTTTGGTCAACTGCCGTCGCGTGCGGTAAAGTCTCACAACAAAATTTCCCATTTTATTAAAAGAACATCAGACACAGTACCAAATAAGCATCAGCGACCGATTAAATGTATATTTTAACATTTTCCTTACAAAATCTTTAAAAAAGTAAATACAGCCTCAAATGAAAAATGAATAAAAATAGTGAATATTCCAAATTTTTGGGGTGCGTTAAATGAAATCGTTTTTAAATAAAAAAACGCATATGTAAAAATGTAAATATTTGGCCAATGTTTTGGTCATGGTGGTCGGTATAATCCTTTTATTATTCGATTTTAAAAAGTTTGAAAAATATGCGGATAAATATATTATTTTGGTAATAAAAACGTTATGATTTAACTCTAATTGTTACAATGTTATAAAATGGATTTGCATATAGCAATTTAATTCATAAATCGTGAATGGAAATATACAAAATATAATTTGACTTACAACAACTGTATCCTAATCTCGAACCTAATTCTACTGCATCAACTCTGATCTCAGGTTGGGTGGTGATTAACTTTCGTTAAGGCCACAAAGATGGCATAGATTTGACATCACTGCTTTGCTATTTCTTTGAAAGATCCAAATCACTAATGCCGTTTCGAGCGAGATCGTGCAGTGATCAGAACACGGTTCGAACACCATGTGAGGAAAAGTATAACTTATTAGGACTTATTAGGAAAGTAACAAATTTCCGTATTCTTATTTTTATCCCTTGATATGTGTCAATTTATTGGCCGAATTTTCTATTAGACAAGTGGCCAGTAGCTATGCGGAACCTGAATTCCAATACTCCAATCGAATTCACTCAGTTTCCTTCGGCCTACCAAATTAGGTAACTTTGGCGTTTTCAGAATTCCGGCAGAATCTCGCCTTTAAAGAAAAAAACATAACTTTTTTGTTATCAGATAATAGAATTTATAAAAATCTACAACCCCATGCAAAGATTTTTTCAAAATTTGGTGTATTTAAAAAAAAAAACGAAAAAATTGTTGTTACAGATTTCTTATATTTTACTTCAGGAATCAAAACAGTCCAGTCTCGATACGGTTGTGAGGAATTCCGTTTTCTCGTTTCCGATATTCTGCACGGTAAAGATTGACCCAAAAAAAGCAAAGCAGTGTTGTCAAATACATGCCGTTTTTGTGGCCGTAAACGACAGGTCTTCAGCCCCACCCTGAAATCAATCTCAGTATATATCACTACAGCCTGAGCCTGCATTGGCAACGACGCGACGCCGACGGCACGGTGCTGGCACCAGTTTCCTTGTGTTGGACTAATATGGCTATCGGGTCGATTTTGGCTACCTGCAATGGTTTTTTACTTTTACTTTGTTTATTAAATTCTTTATTTAGCAAATAGTACAATAGTATAAGGTCCTAAAATTAATAATAAGATAAATATTAAACCAACCGAATATTTGAGGAAGAGTTCTTTTAAAACAATCACAAGAAACTATTAAGATACATTTATATACAGACAAGAAAGAAGAAAAAAAAATACATAAATAAAAAAATAATACGCAGTCAAAGTTCAAAACAAGAAATATGTAGGTATGTATAGATATATGTGATAAATTAAAAAAAAAACAATAAGTTAATTATTTAAATAAAAAGTCTAAATAAACAACATGTTGTCAAATTACTTAATACTTTTTTTTAATAAGAACAAAAAATTAAAATAAATAACGTAATATACCAATGTCAAAACAAAAAAATAATAAAAGTAATAAAGCTACTGTAAATAAATAACACATCTCTCTAGTGAGTAGGTTTTATGTTTCGATTTAAACAAATTAATTGTGCTCTCATTTTTAGTACTTTCTGGCAGTTTGTTAAAGGCATCTAAACCATTATATAGAGTAAAGAGTTTTATCCTACTTTAAGTTAGTAAAAATTATGTTGTTGTCTTGTATTGATTTGGTGAATTTGACTGCTATAAACCATTTTATTTTTTAAGTAGGAAAGAGATCGGCCTATTTTAATTTTAAATATTAAACCTAAAACAATAAACTTAAAGTATTCTGAGGTTGGTAACCAGGCATCTTTGCGTTGTTTTAATTGAATTATATCTGGAACAATTCAAAATAATTCGTATCACACGATTTTGTAACTTTTGCAAGAGTTGTAGTTCATTTTTATTTAAAGTGCAGAGTGTGGTAGCACAATAATTAAAATGTGGCAAAACTAATGTTTTATAAATTAAAAGTTTTGTCCAAAAGGAGAAATAATTTGAACACCTTGAGTGAAAATTTATTTGGAACACCGAAATATAGCCAATATGGAGACGCCGCCACACGCGCAAAAAAATAACTGTGTATTTTTTTTAAATTGAGTTGTTTAACTAAAAATTGTGTAGACTTATTACACAATTGTGTATAAAATATACACAACTGTGTGTCAAATATATAATAAAATGTAAATTTTGTTACACTATTTTGTGACCAGTATACATCCAGTTACAATTTGTGTAAAAAATCTGAAAAATTTTTTCCGTGCGGGTAGGCAGCCAAAGGTCAAAGATGGATCAGTATGCGAAAGAGGTAGGCTTCCAGGGCTAAACCATGGACAGTGAGCCTACAACGGGCCCAGCAAGGTGGCCTACGTAGATGAGAATTGTCTCGCCCGAATTTCTACATTCATTTATAAGCAAGAGCGCGCCATGTAGTGGCCTAATTTTAAAAAATGGTATCGGGCCAATAGCTTTTGAATCATGCAGTTTCGGTGCAGTGTTGCCAGAAGTGAAACTGCGTAGTATGACTGATAAGCCAGGCCAGCCCAACACCGTTCTCAGCTAAAAAGCCAGTTAACTCCTACCACCTCCTTGCCCTTTAGCCTACTGTGGCTGCCATTTTTATAACCAAATTAACAAGTGAAACATGGATTTTCTGTCAGTTTGGTGTCAATATGGCACCGATCATAGGCCAAAGGATCCTAAAACGAAAATAAGTTAACTGGCTTTTTAGTTGAGAACGGTGTTGGTCAGCCTATCTCAAGGGTCGCTGGTCGTAAAAAATGACATTGTCATAGTCAAAAAAGGGACGCCAGTAACATCCACGGTCCCTAGAATAAATACGGTCTAGCAATTTTGCCCCCCTCTTCGACTCGATGACGACACAGAGATAGCAGCTGATTTTTGTCCGCCATTTAAAAATTCTATGAAGGCTTAAGAAATTAAATTAACTTTACGGATTTTTCTTTTTTTTTTGTTTAAATGATTGATGTATCTTTTATTATAACTTTTTATGTATAAGTAAATATATTTTATTTTTAGCCTGTATTCGTTGATATTTCACCAAATAAAAATTAGGATTATTATTTGGTAATCAATTTCGTCAAGAAAATCATCGGCTGGGTTGGAATTAGTTCATGTTCATAGTTCAGAAGTTAGGTTATGTTATTGTTATTTTTCCTGTTTTGGAAGCTATTTTATTTTGTTCTGGATTTTTGGCAGGTATTTCTGGGAGAGTGATTATTTTGATCAAAAGATCTTGGGTGGAAATAACGAAAATTCAAACTTGGATGAGCATCCCACAAGGAACACACAAAAGATCAAAGCGAAAAGAACATCGATTGAAAGATGTTTCGCCCTGGGCAACCAGCGCGGGCTCATCAGTAGTTTCACTGGTCACCCTCCACTATACATCATTAAACACCATCATATACTTTGATTTCCAACCTTGAACCACTCACAAATAGGCATCGTTCCGCATTGGCACTTATCCAAGCCACCTGATACGAATTCGTCCTGGCGTGTTAATATTTCCAGTAGGATTATGCTCCTAAGGCAATTAAAAAAAGAAGTTAAAAAACCTCCAAATCAGTTACTTCAACTGAAAAGAAACTTTTTGATCTTCTTTTGTTTTTTTTAGTTAGGTAATTAAAAAAAGAAGTTAAAAAACCTCCAAATCAGTTACTTCAACTGAAAAGAAACTTTTTGATCTTTTGTTTTTTTTAGTTTCTTTTCGGTTGAAGTAACTGATTTAGAGGTTTTTTAACTTCTTTTTTTAATTGCCTTAGGAGCATAATCCTACTGGAAATATTAACACGCCAGGACGAATTCGTATCAGGTGGCTTGGATAAGTGCCAGTACGGAACGATGCCTATTTGTGAGTGGTTCAAGGTTGGAAATCAAAGTGTATGATAGTGTTTAATGATGTATAGTGGAGGGTGACCAGTGAAACTACTGATGAGCCCGCGCTGGTTGCCCAGGGCGAAACATCTTTCAATCGATTTTCTTTTCGCTTTGATCTTTTGTGTGTTCCTTGTGGGACGCTCATCCAAGTTTGAATTTTCGTTATTTCCACCCAAGATCTTTTGATCTTTTGTTTTTTTAGTTTCTTTTCGGTTGAAGTAACTGATTTGGAGGTTTTTTTTAAGGAAAGACTTGTTGAGCATACTATATGCAATAAATCTGATTGCAAATTTAAAACTATAAGGTGCCTTGTTTTTTGGTTTTTTTCGGCTAACTATGACAAAAATAATGTAAGTAATATCACAGGGTATTTAATTAGGGCCAGAAGAAAAGAAATGATGAACAAATACAATTTTTATTACAAAAATGTATGCAAAAATAATACAAACCAAATGTAACTCATTAAAAAATAAATAAAGAAAGCAGGCTGATATCTTTGTGTCGTCATCAGTTGGGAAGAGCAAAAAAATTACTAGACCGTGTTTATTCTAGAGGCCGTGAGTAACATCTAGTTAACTAGCAGGTTCTGTCGATTTAACGCATATATAGACAAATATTTTTCGGCAATTTTTTTTTTATGTATTAATAGTACAAGCTGGCTACGTCGCAAAATAAAATTACTACAAATAAGAAACTATATGTACAAGAAGCTAGCAGTGCTACTTTCGATTTTTTTATTAGAACCTATATCACTAATTATTGGTAATTTTGATCCGCAAAAAAAATTAGTGCTTGCGTTTTTTAAACGTTAGCGCATGCGCTGCTAGGTGCCGTGAGAAGCCAGCAGCGCATGCAATTGCAGCCTAATTAAGAGAATTCAGAAAACAAAAGATACCTACATAAAATTAGAGCTAATTTAATGCTCCATCGTTTCATATATTTTTGTAAAATATTTAATACGAAGATATAGAGAACTTTTCCCAAGGAGTAGTTTTCTTGGTAAAAGTAAAGTAACTCTGTAGTACTAAATGGGTTCTAAAGATTCATGTGACTTCTGGTATTAAACCTCTTTTGGTTTGGCCGTCATCATTTGAGCTGCTAGCTACCATAGAAGCTAGCAGCGCAGACTCCATATTTTAAAAAAAGCGAGCCTCAATTTTTTTAAGGCACCAGAAAATTAGTGCCTTAACATTTAAATAGTTCTTATAGTTTTAATTTCATAAATTAAATATCAACAATTTTGGGTTAACTAAATGAGATAGACTTAAGTTCTAATGCCTATAGAAGAATTTTCCCGAGGAGTAGTTTTTGTTGGAAAAATGATATAACTCTGTAGAACTAAATCGGTGGTGATTCATGTGACTTTTGGAGTTAAATTACGTTTCGTTTGCTTACAAACACTTGCACTGCTAGCTTCCCCAGAAACTAGTGGCGCATGCGCTCTTTGTTTAAGAAAACGAGCTTTTTTTTATAAAATATAAATTTAGTACTTTGCCTGGTTATAATTGTTATGTTGGTGTTAAGTAAACTTAATTTTTTTTTATAAGAAAATTATATAATATTTGTAGTATAATTTTCGTATCATATATTTCTAACAAAAATATATGAAACTATAGAGCACTAAATTAGCTCTAATTATGTAGGTATTTGTTATTTTCTGAATTCTGTTAATTAGGCTGTAATCGCATGCGCTGTTGACTTCTCACGGAACCCAGCAGCGCATGCGCTAATGCAAGCTCTAAATTTTTTTGCGAAAGCATATTAGCTCTAATTAGTTATTTAGGCTGAAAAAAAATCGCAAGTTGCGCTGCTAGCTTCTTGTACATGAAACTATCAAGGAGGCCATGACCGATCGGACCGAAACGTCAGAGTAATTTTGAGGTTAAATTTTTATGTCTGTTGATTATTTTGCATTAATTGTTTTACTTTTCCTTTTCTCAAATTGGGTTATAAAATATCCTATTTTGAAATGATCTGTGTTTGATATGTATTAATTATTTTGGTTTACAGTACCTTTTTTTACATCTTGTGTACCTAGGTATGCTGTTAATATATGATAGCTAGTATATTTTTTCCCGTTTCGTTTATTAATTTGGTTTTGTTCGTTGTTTTGAGTGGATTAAAAAGTGCAAGCTGTTGCAATATTTTAAATAACTAAAGAAGTATTTTCCAGGGTATTTTAAATTTAATTAAAACTTTTGTAAAGGAGAATTTGTCTTTTCTGTGTTGCTTTTTAGATTTTTGCTTTAACTAAAATATAAAATAATAGTAGTATACATAACAAGCATGTTATAATGGTCATTAAAAGAGAAGATGAAGTTTGAGACGTGAGCCGCAGGCGAGTGTTTTAATTTATCTGAGAGTGTAATAACCATAACATGCGAGTAAGTGTACTTTACTCTACCTAAGACACTCTTATATCATAACCTGAAGTTATAATGACGGTCTATCTAAAACGTCAAAACAAATAAGGTTACTAAGCAAGGGACTTTCCATATATAGTATCTTTTTGAAAACAAGGATTTTTTTCTTAAAAATACGTAGTATGTCCATTTAACGGGGCTTATTTTTGGTTGGGTACTAAAAATATATTGAATTTTTGCGTCGTCTTTTAAAATAAAAGTTTCATCGCTTGTCACGCCATCTTGTGGTGTACGTCTAACGTAAATGAGCCATTAAAATCGTGTTGAGTTGGTCGTAAAATTATAGTATTACTCGTTGGTCGTAGGTAAAAAAAAATATTTACTTATTGTTTTCCCGGGATCCTTCAATCAAGTGTTCCCGTTCCGCTCAGCCACTGTCTTATTTTGCAAAACCTTTTTACATTCAGCATAGGTTCAAAAGACGAATGGCCAACTTGATTAAAAATTGTGGGAAACAAAATCGAGACTTGCAATTTTTCGGAAGCCAGCTGGCGGCTCGACAACTTGGGGCGCCGTGACATGTATACCGCCCATGACCGCTTGGGCACGTGTCGGCCGACAGGCGGGTGGCCGCGAGTATTTTACATGTAATTTAAAAAAATATATATTTGGACGCAACCGGGATCCGAACGTGCCCGTACCGGGTGAGAGTCTGATACTCCACTGACCACTACACCACGAACCTTCTATATCAAATCTGTCTTTTAACTTCAACCGTTGCGACCCATAGAAATATGATTTCTATGTTGCGAACCAGCCGCGAGAAAGTTTGCGTAGAGCTGGCACCTACGAAGCGACAAAACGCTTAATATGGTCAGGCGTTTTTCAGCAAGCAAAGAACCTACTCGTTAGAAAGCGCATTTTGGCGCCGTTTAATGTCCACTTGCTCTGCGATTTCTCTAAGGATTCCTTGGCGCTAAGGATCTCTTAACGGTGCTAAGTAGCTGATTTGGTTTGCTCCGCTTTTCTTTGTAGTCTAAGGAATACCTAAATTTAAGATGCCAGATATCGAGCCTTAAATCATCCTTAGGAGAGAATTCTAACCTCATTTTTTGTCAACTCGAAAACGGTAAAAAAAATAAAAATGGAATTTTTAAATGACGATTTGGATGTGCTGAATATAATTGAAAATGGTTTTGCCAGAAAGGTCTAGATTCAGATTTAGATTTTTTTAACATTTCTGGCTAACCAAACCAACAGTTCGAAATATTTTGCCACTCATACAAGAACAGTTGGAGTTAGATGAAGGACTTTTCATGGTCACATATTTTTATGCAAGTTTTTTTGTTGTTTTATTAATTTAATTAAAATAAATATCACTGTTTATTTTTTAGAAGCAATACAATTGTCTCTTCAATTATACTGAGAACCCTATGATTATGTGCACAGGGCATCTTTCTAGCATTGGGGATTTTAAGGCCAATATACAAGGTGGATTCTTTAAATGTAACGTGCTTCTAGCAGGTTAGAATTTGGTTGAATAAAAAAATTCAAAAACACGTCAACTGAGATTTTTAATTTCCTTTAATCGTGCTATCTTCGATTTTGTCTATGTCATTTAGTTTACGAGGTATGGCATTTTTTTTTTAAAAATAGGACACCCTGTATATTTTGTAATTTTTGAAATCTGCAAACAATTCTCTCTTCAGCAATACCACAGGATCTATCTTTTACGATAATCAAGATATTTTTATCTAAATCTGTATGGAAAACTTCAATATTCATTCAAATATCCCCTGTAAAACAGGGCGTAGACAACAATTCCATGCAAGTTTAAATGCCTCTATCTTGGAAACCATAAGAGATAGAGTATTAGTGTGTGGTATTGTCAAAAAGATAATTTTTTTTAGAATTCAAAAATGTCAAACTATATATGGTGTCCTATTAAAAAAATATATTTTTTTGCCATACCTCGTAAACAAAACGACATAAAAAAACTAAGATAGCATGATTAAAGAAAATTAAAAATCTCAGTTGACGTTTTTTTGGATTTTTTTATAAAACCAAATTCCATACCATTTAAAGAATCCACCCTGAATATGTTTAAATGACCCTTACTGAAGCTGAAAATATTAATGTAAAAACTTACGCAAAGAATAATTAATAATAAATAATAATTATAACAATAATAACAACAAATAATGGTTTTATGACAAGCAGCGCCATCCAGTGGTTGAACTTATAAAAAGATTTAATTCCTAGCTATGGAAAACTTTTTTTTGGTCAGAGCAAACGAATAAAATTTACGGAATACTTAAAAATTATGGATTTATTTACTACACATTACTTAAGCAAACCGCAGAGCAAATGCGCATAACCAACCTAAATTACAAGGGATTTTAGCTGCAGCCGTCAGAAATCCGCCGGTATCACTTAGCGGCCGACTGTTTACCTCCACCTCCTGGTTTGCTGGGTTAAAAGTACAGAAAAATATTAGATAAAAATGTGACAACCCATCTTGAATCAGAAAAAGTTTGCTTGCTTGTTTACTTCGTGTAAAATAAAAGCGATTATAATGGCTCATTTTTTATGTTAGTTAAGGGTAAAACTAAAATATATTAAACGTGAAGTGGTGAATTTTTAAACAATACGAGGAAAATTTTCACAGCATCATGGGTATAGTCGGTTCAAACTGAACTTATAGCCTATTCCATTGTAAAATCCAGTTCCGCACTCGCCTGTTTCCAGTTTCGCACTAACAATGGTCCGGTGCTGTAAAAAAATGGGACTGGTGCTGGTTGAATGGAACACGATTGCAACAGCGGAACTGGCACACCGTTAACCGCACATTTTCGCATTTAAATTTAGGTTTTGTTTTCTGTTACAATTACTTATGAAATCGCGAGTCGCGTCCCTTTTGCTATACCCACATAGCAATTTTTCATCTTTAGCATGTGCATAGAATATCCTCAAAAAGGAAAAGGATATGCTAAGGATGTTCTAAATTAACATTAGAATATCCTAAGAATGTGCTGAGAATAGATTAAGTTCGGCCCTAATCACATGCTATGCAGGTTCTAGGGATGTGCTAATAGATATTCTTCTCAGATGACTGGCATGTACTAAATCTATAGTAGCGCAAAACCAGTAGAACTCCTAAAATATGGCTTTAAATAAAATAAAAAATATATTTTTGAGCTCTAAAAATCATGTCCTATCACAATACACCCTAAGAAAAAAAAAAAACAAATAATAAAAAAAAGTGCGACGCCCCGACGGAGTTCGAACCGACAACCTACAGGTTGATAGACCAATGCTTTATTCACTGTACCATGCGCTTTTAAAGAAATAGGTTGAAACCACGGAATATAAGCGTTTTGCCGGATTTTTATAGGTCGACTGAAAACTGTTAATTACGATTAAAGCTTAATCAGAGAATTTTCGCGTTTGGTGGATATATATGGACAAACATCTCTAAACCAAGGGTTACCGGGTTCGTTTCTAGTCATCGTTTTTTTTGGAGTTTTTTTTAACTTACTTCATAATTGGTATACAGGGTGTTTCAAATTCGATGCTCACCATGGGGATCTCCTAAACGGTAGGAGATACGAAAAGGTTTAAATTAAGGCAAAGTTGCGCAATTTGACGCTTTTCTCAAAACCAAAAAAAAAAGTCTACAAATTTTGGGTAGTTCCGGAGATAGGCGAAAAAAAACCGAAATCTTTATTTTTAGTTTTTATTTTTCTGCGCCCTTGTTCTTAAAGATGTCAAACAACGCTTAAAACTTTCTACAGGCACTTTTTTAAGATCTACCTAATGAGAGGTCCGTTTTCGAGATTTGACATTTTAGTGTGACGGGAGCACTGTCAAGTTCATTTTTTCTTATGGACCTGACGTTTTGAGTTAATTGACTATCATCAGCCTAAATTCATAGATAGAAAAAACGTATTTTTAAAATATTAACTTTTTTTATTAAAACAAAAGGTTAAAAAAACTGTAATTTTTAAAATGTTAAAAAAGTACTGCAATCGGATTTCCAAAATATCTTGATTAAGTTAAAAGCAAAACTTAAATTTGGGCTGATGATGGTCAACAAACCCAATACGTCAGGTGACTTGTCAAAATAAGGTTTGCAAAATGTTATCTATCATCCTTTACGAACCAAACGGCAGGGGGAAAAAGGATGTGTCCATAAGAAAAAATGAACTTGACAGTGCTCCTGTCACACTGAAATGTCAAGTCTCAAAAAGGGACCTATGACTAAATAGATCTTAAGAAAGTGCCTGTAGAAAGTTTTAAGCGTTTTTTTACAGCTTTAAGAATAAGGGCGCAGAAAAATAAAAACTAATAATGTAGATTTCGTTTTTTTTCGCCTATCTCCGGAACTATCCGGAATTTGGAAACTTTTTTTTTAGTTTTCAGCAAAGCATAAAATTGCGCAATTTTGCCCTAATTTAAACCTTTTCGTATTTTTTACCGTTTAAGAGATCCCCATGGTGAGCATCAAATGTAAAACACCCTGTGTACTTTGCATATGCTAAAGATGTTCTAAAATTAACCTTCTTTAATGGTATTTTATTAGTATATGCTAAGGAAATACTACTAATACCTTTTGATGTTCTTTTACGGTACCAGAATAGCGTGCGCTAAAAGGACCAAATAATATTTTAATAAGTGATATATACTGTGCATATGCTAAAGATGTTCTAAAAATTACCTTCTTTAATGGTATTTCCTTAGCATATGCTAAGAAAATACCAGAAGTGCATTCTTTTGATGGTTTTTTTTCAGTACCAGAATAGCATATGCGCTGAAAGAACCAAATAATGTTGCAATAAGTGATATATATTATGCATATGCCAAAGCTATTCTAACAGTAACATTATTTAGTGGTATTTCCTTAGCATATGCCAAGAAAATATTTAGAAGCTCATTCTTTTGATGTTATTTTTTGGTACCAGAATAGCATGTGCGCTAAGCGGACCAAAAATGTTTTAAAATTGATACATACTTTGCATGTGTTAAAGATGTACTTAAAAGGACCTGCTCAAATGGTACACTCGTAGCATTTGCTATGGATATATATATAAATAGTATGTACCAAGCATATACTAAAGAAGTAGTAGCTAGTCGACAAACAATTGTCAAGATGTGCTAAATCAGTGCCCTGGAGCCATTAAACGCTGCCTGAGTTGGGCCGCAGTCGTGCCAACACTATAGTTTATAAATCTGCCCGCCTTTAAAGTGAATTGTAATATTGTCATCTATTCTAGGTAGGCTGGTTTCAATATTTTCCCTCTATTAGAGATAATATACAGCGTGTATTCTTTAAACGGAATGGTGCTTCTAGCGGGTTAGAATTTGGTTTTACAAAAAAATCCAAAAACATGTCAACTGAGATTTTGAATTTTCTTTAATCGTGCTATCTTGGATTTTTTATGTCATTTAGTTTACGAGGTATGGCAAAAATTTTTTTTTAATAGGACACCCTGTATAGTTTGACATTTTTTAATTCTTAAAAAAATTATCTTTTTGACAATACCACGCACTAATGTTCTATCTTTTATGGTTTCCAAGATAGAAGCATTTAAACTTGCATGGAATTGTTGTCTATGCACGGTTTTACGGGGGATATTTGAATGAATATCGAAGTTTTCCATACAGATTTAGAAAAAAATATCTTGATTATCGTAAAAGATAGATTCTACTCTGGAGTTAATAAATTTAAAAAGGGATTTAGTGAGGGTGAATAAATAACAAAATCAATGAATAGCGAGCTTTCCCTCAAAAAGGTAATGGTAACCGTAGATCCGGATTTCGCATTCCTAGCACCGTACTGATGACCACTACAAGTGCGAAATCCGGATCTACGGTTACCATTACCTTTTTGAGGGAAAGCTCGCTATTCATTGATTGTGTTATAGATTCTACTGTGTGGTATTGCTGAAGAGAGAATTGTTTGCAGATGTCAAGAACTGCAAAATATACAGTGTCCTATTTAAAAAAATATTTTTTGCCATACCTCGTAAACAAAATGACATAAAAAATTGAAGATAGCACGATTAAAGGAAATTAAAAATCTCAGTTGACGTGTTTTTGGATTTTTTTATTCAACCAAATTCTAACCCGCTAGAAGCACCGTTCCGTTTAAAGAATCCGCGCTGTTGATTGTAGCTAATTTATAATACACATACACTGAACCAAAAAAGGCAGCGTTTCCTATAAAAGAATATATTGAGCCAATGTATTTTGTGTATGACTTTTGCTCCGATGTAAAGTTTTATTAATATCATAATCAAGTTTACATAAATTTTATAGCCAAAACGAGTTATTGATTTTACTGCTGCAAGACACAGTTTCAAAAAAAAGTTGTTACAATATAAAGAGTCTTTAAGAATGATTTTTGTGAAAAGTGTTATGTAATAAAGGATTACGAGACATGTTTTCATAGCTTTTAGTTATACCTAAGAATGAACTTAGTAAAAGACTGTTACGTAAATAAATTTCATAACTATGTTTATGTATTTTGTATGCCCGCTTCATAATTTTCATAAACTTGTACATACATTCCATAACAACTTTTAAACGACATTCAATGATCGCCATTTATTAAATTTATTTAAAGCATTGATTAAAATCCTTAACATGTTTTATTTATTTCATATGCTCTTTTATTCTTCATAACCTGTACATACTATTAATAACAACTCTCTATAAAATGTCAAGAAACATTTTTAATTGATTTCGTAACTTCCGTTTATTAATTTCATTACTGTATATGACAATTTTTATAACTTTTCTCCGATTTTTGTAACAGTTACCTGCTATTGATGTACAATTATCTATCAAAAATTAATAAATGCCTGTTATTAATAATATGTACGATATTTTTTTCAGTGTAGACAGCAAAAAGTTACTCAACTGTGAACTTGATAATTAATTATTATCACGAGGTTTATGAACATGATGGGACTTTTGTGAAACTTTCAGGACAATTCTAGGACATTCAGAACATCCCTGGAATGTTCTAGTTCTATGCCATTCATTAGATGCTGCCTGAACTGAGCCGATACCGTGCCAGCATTTTCCTCAACCAGTTGCGGCGTTTTGGCTAACCGGCATTGGGCCTGCACGATGCCGTGAATCTCTATCCAAGTAGCATAAAGACATGCAAAATACGTCCATAGTAGGCTCAGGACATTTATTTTAGGACCTTCAACGTCTTAAGGACATCCATAGACATAATTTCTTATAAAACCAGATGTACATAAGACGACGTATGTTCCAATACGCCTTAAGGATGTCGGTTTATTACGTTCCTGGGCACAAATCTGAAAAATTTCTGGTACATTTTCAGGACACTTGTTAACATTTTGGGGACCATTTTAAACGATTTAAGACGTTTTCAGTAAATTTAAAATCGGGCAGTACCAGGACATATTCGGGACATTAAAGCTAATGATTATAATGGTAAAACTTTTTAAGTAGGTACATTCATATAAAGGTACATTCAGATAAAGGAAACTTTCAAAAAGTAAAATAATAAAAAGTCTTAAAACTATAGCTTAAAAAGATACAAGGAGTCAAAACTAAGGATTCAGTCTATTGCTGTATTCTAGAATTAATAGGTCAAAATATCTAAAAATATTAAATATAAACTCCGACAATTTTAACAAAAATTGGCGGAAATATCTCTATAACCAATAAATAATGTTCTATGGACGTCCGCTTCGGGCCCAGGACATTTAAACCTAAATGGGATGTCCTGTGCTACTTGGGTAATAATCTAGCCAACACCGTTTGCCAATTCAGGTTCCAGCATAAGGCAAACAGGCGCCATTTTAGCATTGTTTGCTGGCTCATAAAATCTAACAATTAATTCTTGAACTGAATTGTTATTTAGTATAAAAAAAAAACAATTTAAAAAATACTTATTGCAACATCCTTTGCCTTGTATGTTGTGATACCAAAATCTCCAAATGAAGTACAAAAAAATGTTGTTTTCCAATAAGGACCCATTAAACTAAATAAATATTAGTTCGGGCCAGAAATTTTAATGATTTGACGACGACTTCAAATCAATTCCGGAATATTAAAATAGGGTTTATCAATAAATTAAAAGTGTGCGTTTGTATATTTTATAAAAATAGATTAACAAATATGAATCCAGCCCTGCACTTGCCTGTTTTTTGCTTGGATAGCCTGAGTATTTATTTATTTATGCTTAAATTAGTTTTAACCTAAGAATAGGTTTTAAGTAATTTAGAACGTAATATTAAATTTGGATTTTTTATGATTTTTATAAGAAACTGAGACTGAATACGTTAAATAAAATCTAAGGTTATTATATAAATCACTATCCTTTAGCTTTTATGTGGTAATACCAAAAATTTGCCAATGGCAAAATAAATATTACTATTTTTTTAGTCCGGACCTGGACTTTTATTTTTTTATACAATGGTAGAAGTAGCTTTTGAGGCTTTTTATGTGTGCCGAATTTAAAGTAAATACGTGCATTGGTTTCCGAGATATGTCCATTTTTATTTTTTAAGTATTTTCATAAATCACACTGTATATTTGACAAAAAGACTAAAAAAAAATTAGCATTGGGTGTGAGTTGGGGTTTTTGGTATTTTATGGAAAAACTTAATTTTTCGCCACTTTATCTTAGAACTGGTTATTGCAGAATCAATGTTCCTAACAGAAAAAATTGGAAAATTTTAAATTTGTTATACAACGATTAATAAAGTGACAAAATGGTGTAGGCAACAAGACGCTTGCCCAAAATATTAACCAATAAAGTATAAATATTTTTTTTTATACCTTCATCAAAAACATGATTTTAGTAACTGTCTGCAGATAATTAAAGCATGGCTTTTTTGATTACCGAATTAAACCATTTCCGCCAGTTTTCACCAAGTATTTACGAAAAAATCATTTAAAACTATCGTCAAAATATCAAATTGTCAAAGATTAAAAAGTCGCAACAGTGAACGTCACGGAATAAAAAGACACATCGCTATGGAAACGATTGTTATTTCATTTACCAGTCGCCTTGATTTAGAGTGTAAAGATGGTGTGTTATGAGAAGTTCGAGATATTATTTTCCTGTTTTTCTTGGATTTTTTGATAAAGGTATTAAAAAAAATGTGTTAACAACTTGCGGCTAAACTGTGCTTTTTTTTACTCGCGTTTTTGAATACCTACGCTCGATATTTAAACCACCGCTTGTAAAAAAGCACTATTTTAGCCACTAGTTGTTAAAACTACTATTTCGTGAATTACCGTTGTATAAAGTTCTGTACAAGTTTTTATAGGCTCTAGGGTTCTATGATAGATATCTCTGACCATTTAAAAATCCATAACATTTTATGGAGAGAGATATTTTGTGGGATTTAATGGTAATCGGGCTCGATATATTCGTTATTTTATAATATTTCAAATGAAGTTCATGAGACAAATTTTTATAAGTATTTGTCGTACAAACTTTAGTATTTTATGGTCACAAAGATTTTAATTGTTTATTTGTGAGGAAATTTTACGAGATTCTATAAACGTGATTTTTATAAGATTTTACAAGGAAACGGCAATAATCATCATCCTAAATTTATGTGCATAATTCTGATGATGATTTATTAGGATTTTTTTATTGAAAAGTTTCTCATTGTCCCTTCTTAAAAGATTTAAAGTAATTTTATAAGCATGCCTTTTAAGAGTATATAAGGAGACATCAATAATTTTCTCATATAATTTTAAAAGTTTTAACTGTCTCAAAATAACTAAACGGAATTCTTTGAAAGCTTTTTATAAATAAATAAGTGACAAATAAATAATGCAAAAGTTTTATTTTCACATAGAAAAAAGTTACATTTTATCATCAAAAACTTTATATGTTAGATATATTAAATATTATACACTTAATAATTAAAGTAAAAGTTAATCATCAAATTATAATCATACACATTATTTTAATATTTCTAAAACTGACCATCTTTGAAGTTAGCACAATAATACGAATAAATTAATTAAAAAACAGCTTGGCTTAATAGAAATAATAAGAAATATCTTTCTTGTTGTAAGATTTTTAGTGTAGATTTGTTTTGTGAAAAACTTTTCAGTTACTATAGAACTAAGGATAGAAAGTGGGCTTACTAGGAATATTTCTAGTTTTAATATTTTTAATTTAGTATTTTGATGAACAACGTGATCTTATTTAAATAATATAATTACTAGTTACTTGTTGTTCCTACGTATAAAAATGAGAAAATTTAGTTTTGTTTGTTGGGGTGAGTTTATTATATATTTTATCGCTAAAAGATGTAGATATTTTTTAAGACAAACGTGACTTTATTAAAAATAATATAAAAAGAACCTGGTTTTAGTTATTTTCTAGCAATACCCTATTTATTGTAAGTTTCTAATATTTAATTGTTTAAGTAATTCAACGAGTTATTTAGAATATTTAAGTAATATGGAGATCAAAGGTAATTACTACAAGCCCTTACACATCATATTTATTTAAGAAATATTCAAATATTTGAATCAATGGCTTTAGACAAAAATTTTGGCTTATTAGGCCGGTATTACACTATAAAATTTTGTTTGTTTGTTTGATGAATGAGTGTAATGTATCTTATTTTATAAAATAAAAGAAATATTTTATAAAATATGGTATATTACACTGTAAAATGTTTTATCAGATATCTTTTGTAAAAGATCTTTGACAAATAAATTTTATAGTTTAATACCAGCCTTAGTGTTTACAAAATGTACCTTCCATTCAAAGTTTAGTCAACTCTGATAGTTATTTGACTTCAAAAAGTATGTATTTCCTAAGCCAGGTCAGTCACAGAAAAAAAAATCTCTATTCTTAGAATGGAAATTTTTATAATGAAAAATAGTGGTCGTACTTAATAGTAATTTTGTACTTGACTACATACTTTAAAAAAATGTATATAATATATCATTGCGGGTCTTGCCATTAATTCTTATAAAAGCGTATATAAATCCATCAAGTTTGCCATGCATACAAGATCATATAATTTTAGAATTTTCTATATATATGAACTTAAAATACTACAAAAAAATACCATAAATTTCTTAGCACATTAAATTTCTCATTGAAGATCATAAAATAACAAATCATAAAAACTAACAAAATTATCTCTTATACCATAAATTTCTATATTCCCATAAGAAAGTATAAAAATTTACTAAAAAACCAAAAGTTAACATAAACATAAACTGCTGTACGACGTTAGAAACATAATATCCTTATAAACAATCACAAAATTTTCAGAAAACTTACAGCAACAAATCTTATAAAAAGTTATAAAAGTTTACTAGAGGCACTGTAAAACCTTATAAACTTTTACAGATTTCGACTAGTAATATGAGTTTTAAACCATCGGAAATTATGTGATCTTTTAAGATGGTTTTTGTTTCGTTTTCCGTACAACTTTAAAAAACATTAATATTATGAAGTCTTTTTCGTTTTTTTATACATTTTTATGAAGGATTTTTGCCAATGAAGCCACGCTACTGGATTCCAAAAATGTTGGGGGTTATCTTTAGATGAGGTTGTGCGTGATATTCTTCTGATCTTTGTAATAAACATCATACCTATATTTAAAAAACTTTAAATAATATAATTAGTGAAAGCGCTTCTTTCGAAACCAAAACAGTAAACATCACAAAGGTAGAACAGATGGAAAACACCAATAATACATAAATCACATTTTTAGTGTCCCTGTTTAGTATTTAACTTAATTTAAGAGCTTAAAGTTAAACCCCTGCGATACTTTGTAGTAATGATAATGATCTCTTCTTTAATATAAACCAGATTTCAGACAGTTTTATTTGTTTGAGGTGTTTAAAATTATCTCGAACTAATTGAGAGATAAATTTTATTTTTTGTATATACTGCTGCAACGATGAAAGATTTAAAGCAGTCATTTCTTTATTCCTTCATAATTTGGAAAAAATATATTTTAGGAGTATATTACATACCGAGATGAGGTGGAAAGTGATTTACGATTTACGACACTTAAAGTAAATAGAAACATAAAGCTATTTGTAACTCATCGCGGTATACGTGTACGCATCTAGCGAGAACCAAGCACGTTTGTTGGTCAGAAACTTGTAGCACGTTCGAAAAGAGCAGATATATGCTAATTTAAGGTGCTTCTGAACACAATAGGTGCTGAGATACGATACGTGTGCCGTAACGATGCGTGATACCTAACGCATCTCAACACCTATCGCGTTCAAGAACACCTTAGATTAGCATATATCTACTCTTTTCGAACGTGGTACAAGTTTCTGACCAATTAATGTGCTTGGTTCTCGCTAGATGCGGTTACGTATACCGCGATGAATTACAAATAGCTTTATGTTTCTAATATTTCAACGCATCGGTATCGCTATACCTAACGCGTTCAAAACAAAGCCAAAAGACACTACATTTCTCACTTGTCTATGCCATGTTTTGAACGAGACCCGCTGTTATGGTGGAAATATTTACGTTAAGTGTCTATTCTCCTTCTTGCCGGGATACTCGTGAGATTGGCGAATCATCAAGCATAACTTTTTGTCGAGGTCGTCTGCCTTCAAATAAAAACTTTTTAACAAAAAAATGAACCGATTTCAAAACAGGAACTAAAAAGAATAAAATAAAATATTTTTTTTTAGCTTATTACACTATTAATGTTTTAACACGTGCTTCACAAAATCACAGATTAAAAATTATTAATATAAAAAATTTTAAGATAGTTCTCCCAGAAAACAGCTGACAAAATAGTTTCTGCACCGCTCGTCTCCAGCGCTAGCTACGCCTCGCTGGGCGTAAGTATTTAGGCGGGAAATTTAAAAGCAGGTTAAACCTGATAATGTCTGCGTAGGCATTATATATAAAAAATCTACAATCGGTTCATATTATTTTTCCCACAAAATTGTAAAAACGAATAAAAAAGAAGAATAATGTAACTACTTCTATTTTTTTTTTAAATTATTTTAACCTTCGCACCTAATATATACTGCATTGAAAATAAAAAAATCCGAACTACCTTATTTATACCTGCCGTTGACGATTGCGTTCGCTAAGAATTGAGTTTTTGTAATGGGAGATGGTGCCTGAAAAATAATATAAAAAATCAATTCAAATGATGAAATTAGAAAGTAACGGTATAAGTATAAATTAGGCTTTGTTGCTTAATGCTTAACAACCACTTTACAAAACAATTAGAATTAAATTATATCAATTTATGGCACTGTTTATCAACATTTACAAAAATGTCTTAAAAATATTTATTTTAATTGTCAGTAACACTGTAGATAAAAATTAAGCACCACTACGCGAGCAACTATATGACCATTCATTCGTTCGGAAAACCGATTCGATGAGGGCCGTTGCCGAATGTACCGCGTTGCCGATGGTAACTAAAGAAAAATCAGTAAGAATAATTTATTAAAAAGAACCATACCAATAGTGGTAAACTAATGTCTAATAATTAAAACCTTTTACTTCAAAACAATACCCACAGTTTTCCATTATATTGCACACTACAGTGAAAATTTATTTATATATATTTTCTATAGATGAAATACATATAAGTAGTACGAGTTTTTAAATAAATTGCCCTACCTGTTCCCTATGAAATTCAAAATAAGGTATATTTTTTATAAATATTGTAATTGGGTGATAACTAAAAGTAAAAAAAATAAAGTATAAAAATATTTTATACAAAACGTGAAAAACGCGCCTTTATAATTTCAAATTAGGCAATAAAGATCACTGCTTGACAAGAACCGATTTTTCCCCAAGATATATGTTTCGTGAGATAGCTTTGTTAATGTTGTAGTCAACATATCTTCTAAGGTCATTCTAAGGAATTGTTTATCAGCAGCTTCAAAACGTGTCAAATATGGAATTTAGGTAGGTATCTATAATTTATTCCAAATTTTTGACTACCGTGAGTCTCATTAAGAAAATACCTGGGACAATACCATTTTTGTAAGTAGGCAAATAAATAAAACCGGGTACCTAATGCCAAAAAAAATTAAATTTTGAATTTTCCCTTTTTTTTTGGTTTTTTCTTTTTAAAAATAGCTTCAAAATTTTTGTAACAATTAGATTACTGCAGTACGTATATTATTTGCCTACTACACATACACTACCCTCCTGGCACAGCCAAAAAGTACACAGCAGTTTTTAAAATAATGCCAAAAATATTGTTTGCTTTCATGTCCTTAATTTTAGTACATTTCTTAGTTTACCCTGTCTAAAAAGGAATATACATAAAAATAACTTACCGGCCTTTAAACGAGGCTTTAAAAAAGAAACTTCCAACAGATCTCCAGTGTTATTTGGTTAAATGTTCAACTTTATCAGGTTTAAAATGCATTTCACACACCTAACAAAAAACACTTTCAGTACCCTAATTATAGTGTATTTTTTCATCTGTTGGCTTGATAGGAACAAAGTTTTGAATCCATTTTTTTTGCAAGTTCTTCATTTCTTGGAAATTGAAAAACCGAAACACTTGATGGACCTTGACCCTTATAATTGCTTTGGAAATTTGGCATACAGCGCGTAGTAGATAAAAGGTACACAAACAATTTAATTATACCCTCACAAGATTTATAAATGCACTGTAAGTCCGGCAAAAATTGGTGGATTTTAAGTACACTTTAATCGCCAAGAAGTTTTAATAAAAAACGCTTAATTAAAATCCTGTATAATTTCTCTAAAAAATGCACTATAACCCTAAAAACACTGACGATGAAAAAAGCACTAACTACCGCGAATTTCGAGTCAAAACCTTAAATTACCTGTAAATACTCATACAACAAACATTTCTAAACCATTTGGAATATCTAAATATAAAAATACTCAATGAAAACTCGTTAAAACAGTCTCGAAGACGCCATTTCGCGATTTAAACAAACAGACTGAATGTCAAACAGGAACGTAAGACGGCGCCATATTGTTTTAATTTCGGGTTGATCCCACGCCTTCTATGTAGGTCGTATTGGTTCAGCCAATTCTGATGTTACTTGGAAATTTCCTGAGCTGAGGTCATTGATAGAAAAAAAAGAATCTCTGCTGTCAATGGAAGTTTTTTTTGTACTTTTAATCAACGGTTTAATGTTAGACTTGCTAGAAGAGAGTAAAGGGAGCATATTAGGCTCAGTATCCAGTCTATTGCGGTATTTCTTCTTTGTATTTGCATGTGCTGAAAATCACCTTTCACTCAAGTACGTTGATGGGAACAGAAGCCCATGTGGCAAGTTGTGGGTACTTATCACGAACGCTTGACCAAAAATCTCAATCTGATGTCATTCCTGAAAAATATTTATAGTTTGACATATTTTCTGGCTTCTGAAAATTCGGTAGGAAAGTAAGTATTCTAAACCTATGAATTCAACAAATTCTTCAAATATTTAATTTGGTAATTCTGCTGTCTCACTAATGAACTTATTCAGTGGGAAAAGGCTTTCTAGTTCTTTCTAGCCTGCACAAAGAATCCAAAAATCCAGTTTTCTTATTATGCTATTTGTTGTCTAATTGTCACCTAGTTTGTAGCTCTGATAGCACTTAATGTGCTTTTTGTATTTTTTCGCCCTCGCAGAGCCCTAGAGTTCCACTGAGCACACTTTGTAAAGAAGGAGTCAATTTCCATTATATATACCGGGTGGACCATAAAAAACCGGACAAAATGTTTTTCGTTATAACTTTCGAACCATACATAACTTTACCCTTCAAAGAGCCACGTTTATTCTTATGTTACGGAAGATTTGTGGATTTTTTTGTGAATTCGTAAAAAAGCTCTGTTTCTGCTACGTCGAACTAGGTGCGAATCATTAAAATCGGTTATGTGGTTCTCAAAAAAAATAAAAAATATTCAATCAGCCTTTTACGGATTATGCGATTGCCGTCTCAATTTTGTCTGCATACATTTTCTCATAAATTCATTATTACTAAGGATACTAGCAACTTTTAGCAAATAATATAGGAAGTTTTAGCATAAAAACAAACGTTCCCCTTAAGTATCTACTACGAAATTTATAAATAAATAAATTGCTCCTATAGTAAAACATGCGCAGTGTGTCCGAAATTTTAACGTTCAATCTAACGGAGCGCAGGAACCTGTACGATTATATTTTAGCCACTGTCAATCTGAGAAAATTATAGAAGGTTTTTTTTCAATTTTACCCTTATACAGGGATAGGATAGGTGTAAATTAGGGCAAATTTTATGCTTTGATTCAAAAACCTATTAGTGTAAGGGCATATGTCGATAATTTCTATCCCGTGGGATTTTTTATGAAGGAGTTTTGTGACTATGTGGGATTGATAGCTCTTTAGTCCATAGAGTTTGATGCAGTTTGAAGCTTCATGACCTTGAAAAATACCCCAGCAAAATTAACAAATTGCAAAAATAACATACTAAGGGGCGCTATTCATCAACTATTCAAGCGAAGAGAACCAAATTTGGCAACGAAGATAAGAAGATCAAGTCCAACAATCTTGTAAAAAAAAATTTGTTCAGCTACGAAGTGTTTCAATAAGGCGGCTGATATATCAAAATGGCGACCTATAACCGCATTTTATTTTATCCAATTACATAAAGAAGTAAAAATAACAAAGTGGCCATCAATTCTTCTTGACTTATCTCTGCCGAATATGAAAAATTGTTGAGGGATGACCTTGATTGACCTTGAAAATACCATGAAAAATTGAAAAACCAGCTTTTTGTAGTGTTTTCTACAATTAACAACTACGCCAAAACTTTAAGTGCCGAAGATGAAATTAACATCTTGGCCATAAACAAACACTTAATTTTAAAACTTTCTACCATTTTTTTTTATCTGGGGTTACAGATGTTTATGCTATACCCCGGTAAAAATGACCTATATGCCTGGTGTTTTTGCTTTCAGAACTGTGAATTTTATGTTCTACTCACTTATCTAGCCAAAATATCATTTAAATTACCTATAAAAGAGTTAGTAGAAGTTAGATATACATTACCATATTCTGGACTAGGTGTTTTAGATGCCATTTTCCAAAACGGCGCGGCGGTCGAAAAATCATAAAAAATAAAATTTTTGCAACCGCTGCGTGATTATACTCGATTTCATATTACTCGAGGACGAGAATTCCAAAAAAATCACTTTCGAGGTCATCCGATCTCAAATGACCTTGAAAATCGCAAAAAAAAAACGATTTTTGCCATTTTCTCTTTAAAAAAATCTCCATAATTTAACGTTTTGTTACACCAACATCTGGAACGCCAGATCAAAAAAAATGGTGGGGGGTTTAAAATGAAGTGTTTTTTATGGCTAAGATATTAATTATGTCTCCGGCACTTAAAGTTTTTGCGTAGTGGCAAATTGGAAAAAACACTACAAAAAGCGGGTTTTTCAATTTTACATGGTATTTTCAACGTCAATCGGGGTTATGCATCAACTAAACTTTTTTTTTTCATAGTAAGCGGAGATATGTCAACAAGAATTGATGACCACCTTGTCATTTTTACTTTTTTACGAAATTGGATAAAATAAAATGTGGTTATGGGTCGCCATTTTGATATATCAGCCGCCTTATTGAAACACGTCATAGCTGAACAAAATTTTTTTAACAAGATTGTTGGACTTGATCTTCTTATCTTCGTTGCCAAATTTGGTTCTCTTCGCTTGAATAGTTGATGAATAGCGCCTTTTGGTATGTTATTTTTGCAATTTGTTAATTTTACTGAGATGATGAGATGTATTTTTCAAGATCATGAAGCTTAAAGCTGCATCAAGCTCTAAGGATCAAATTTGGCATACATGCCTAATAGTTTGAGTTACATTTGAAGTTGGTCTGACAAAACGTCGAATTATTAAGATTTTTTGAAGGGAAAATGGCAAAAATCTAGATTTTTGCGATTTTCAAGGACATTTAATGTCGAATGACCTTAAAAGTAAATTTTTTGGAATCCTCGTCCTCGAGTTATATGGAATCGAGTATAATCATGGCCTGGGTGCGAAAGTTGTATTTTTTATGATTTTTGGCCGCCATCTTCAAAGATGACGTCATATCAATCCCTTCTACATGGGTGCGAACAAAACAGCCGGTAACACTTGATTGTGTGGCTAAAGAGCTATCATTTCCACATAGTCACAAAGCTCCTTCATTAAAAATTCCACGGACTTACACATGCCCCTTTACTGATATATAGAGACCCCGTATACAATTTTTGGCAGTTATTATTTTGCCAGAGGTGAGAAACTGTATTTGGCAGTTGTCAAAAATTGTCAAAAATGGCATTTGAGATGTCAGTTTATTTAATAAAATCGCTTTTACTTGCAAATATGAAAAAAACTAGAGAGAGAGGGCAATATGAGTTGCCCACCTCTGGTAAAACAACAACTGTCAAATGTATAGAGTGCCTTTAGAAAAACCCGAATTTACTTTTTTTAAAAAACAAAAAAGTGAATCTAGTGTCCGCAAATAAAAATAAAAGTAACACTCGTGGCATATCGGACAAAGCGTTTTTGTGTCTATTTTACTATTTTTAGATTTTATTTTTCTGGGCTTTTGTTTTTCAAGCTGTTAAAAAATGCTAAAAACTATTCACAGACACGTTTTCAAGATGTACCTAATAATAGGTATAGGTCCGTTATTGAGATTTGACATTTCAGTGTGACAGGAGCACTGTCAATTTCATTTTTTCTTATGGACACGTGCGTTTTTTCTCTCGCCGTTTGGTTCATAAAGAATGTCAGATAATATCTTGCAACCTTATTTTCGCAAATCACCTGACATTTTGGGTTTAATTTAATTTTTGCTTTTAACTTACACAAGACATTTTGGACATCCGCCTGCAGTGCCTTATTTGACAGAATGACAGTTTTTTCTTGAGATTTTGTTTTAAAAAAATAATTTTGCCCAATATTTTTTTTAAATGTTTTTACTCTGTTTTAAATTCTAATTTTTTTAATAATAAATACTAGTTACTGATATATTCATAGGATTCATTTGGCAAATCTAAAAATGTTTAAATTATCCAAATAACAATAAGTTATAAAAGTTACACCCGGTTCCCACCGACGACTTTCTCGTGAATGCTCGCTCACGCTTCACTTGTCTGTCATAACATTTCATATTGACATCATGTGATGATGTGACGCGTGAGTGAGCACTCACGGGAAATAACAAATTTTTGAGAGCTTACCATAGTTACTATTGTTCTTTTTTCTAAATGCATTCGGCTGAGAGAGATCCAGCATACTACAACATACCAGGAAAATGGCTTGTTTCTAATTTTTTTAATAATAAATACTAGTTACTGATATATTCATAGGATTCATTTGACAAATCTAAAAATTTTTAAATTATCCAAATAACAATAAGTTATAAAAGTTACACCCGGTTCCCACCTATGACTTTCTCGTGAATGCTCGCTCACGCGTCACTTGTCTGTCATAAAATTTCATATTGACATTATGTGACTAGAGATGATCCGATACTCCTAAAGTATCGATACCTAGTTATATAAATATACTCGCAAACATTTCTACTTACGGTACTTTCTAAAATTACCGATTTTTTTATTTTTTATTGGATTAAACCTAGGGACTTTCATATTCATATTTAGTTTGTTTTTTGTCTGTTACGAAACAAAGTAAATACATTAATAAAAAGTCAGACATATTTTTGTAAATTATTTATTAATTAATTTTAAAATAAAAACTAAACTATTTTGAAAGAATTTCCTCCAAATTTCCCAAAAATAATATTTGCTTAAGATATTTTGGAGGCAATCGATTTCTGCCTTGCGCCATCGTTGCTCCAGGTTTCAAAAATAAGCACTCGCTTGGAACTGATGTTGCGACGACAATTGAATATTTTAGGGCATATTTATATAGGCCACTTAAAGACTGCAGCGATGGTCGCTCTGATATGTATGTCCTTTTTTATCTTGACTATTGACCAAGAGAGAGTTGCAATAACCCGATTGAAAGTTTCTTGAAATGGGATGCGAACCGATCGCTCTAAGGAACACTGCCCAAGGAAGACATGGTCTATGCCAAACACGCGAGGGAGACATAAAGCTGAGGCCGACAGATTCGATTCGATACCGAGTAAAATCTTTCTATACCGAGTAGATATCGCTACCAAAAGTACGTGGTATCGAAACAAAAGTATCGATACCTACTCGGTAGTTACTAGTATTGGAATAACCCTACATGTGACGCGTGAGTGAGCACTCACGAGAAATAGCAAATTTTTGTGAGCTTACTATAGTTATTATTGTTCTCTTTTTCTAAATGCATTCGGCTCAGAGAGATCCGGCATACTACAACGTACCAGGAAAATGGCCTGTCAGACCCGTCTGTACACCCTTCGACCACGTATATCGGTCAACGATAACTATATCAAGGAGATAGTTATGTTTTATGGGCAGAGGGGTGCAGGGGGAGCATTTTCTGGTAAGCTTGTTCTCTCTCAGACCGATGCAGTTAAAAGAAGAGAACAATAGTAACTATAGTAAGCGCACAAAAAATTGCTAAAAGTCGTAGGTGGGAACCGGGTGTTAAGAATTAAAAACAAGTCTCACCTACGACTTTTTCGTGCCTGCCTGCGCACGTATCACATGATGTCGATATAAAATGTTATGAAAGTCATGTGACGCGTGCACAGGCACGTACGAAAGTGTAGTAGATGGGAACCGGGTTTTAGGCAAAATTATTTTGTTAAAAAAAGGTCAAAAATTGTCATTTTCAAAAAGTAAAAAAAATGGGAACAGCGCTTTTGTATTGTTTGAATTGTAAACAAGACTTGTTTATGTCCTTCTTTTTACCCATGTATTTTTCACATATTAGGCATTCCCGTAAAAAAAAAAAAACAGTCAAAGTGTACAAGTATACCCAGCAGTGGAAAAACAAAATTAGGCACAGTTTAAAGGCTTATAAAAATGTTTATTAAAAAATAACTTTTAAAGAACAAGCTTTTATTAAATGAACTCAAAAGTAGCAAATAATTTTTTATCTTTCTTATACCGTAACAAAAGCGATGGGCGCAAAGTGGTGACAAAGAGAGAACTATAAAAGAAGAACTAAATTCTTCTTCTATTCGAATGATAAACATAATGCTTTCATCTAAAGAAGCTGAGAACGGGTGAGATTGCCGTACTTGCCAAGCCTTTGAAAATTTCCTTAGATTATAGAGAAATACAACAGTTTCTTAGGTGAATCGTCGATGCGACCGATATACGATACTCAGCCATTGACGGTGCCTAAATCAAGTCGGAATTCCGAGTTGTTTTACGGAATTCTGTAAATGAAGTTGGAATTTCGAGTTGTTTTACGGAATTTTGTAAATCAAGTCGGAATACCGAGTTGTTTTACGGAATTTTGTAAGTCAAGTCGGGATTCCGAGTTGAGGGAGGTGGGTAACTGAGAACAACATATTATTGTATTTTCATCGGAACTATAAAAGCATACCAAATTTGAATACAACCGGATGTGGATAACTCACTTAAAATTGGTTAGCAAAGCGTGACCAAAAATCGTCCATCTTGAATCCGCCATATTGAATTTTCAAAATCTGATCGAAAATTCGTGTTCCCTATCCCTAAAAGCCCTCGTATGCTAATTTTGGTTGAAATCGGACAAACTTAGGTTTTTTCCCTCCCACTCCCCTCGTAGGGGGGAGAGGTGCCTAATAATGATATATCTTATTGTATTGTCAGCGGAACTATAAATGCATGCCAAATTTTCGTATTTCCTATCCTCAAAAGCCCCCGTATTACCAATTTTGGTTGAAATCGGACAAACTTAGGTTTTTTCCCCCCACTCCCCTCGTAGGGGGGAGAGGTGCCTAATGATGACATATTTTATTGTATTGTCACCGGAATCGGATGTGTATAAGTTGGTTAGCAAAAAAAGACCAAAAATCTTGAATGCTCCATATTGAATTTCTAAAATCAGCAAGTGCAGCAACACACCAAATTTCAACGAAATCGGGCGTACTTCAACTGTACCCCCCTCCATCCCCTTCGAGTATGAGGGAGCTGTCAATTTCATCACACTACATTCAGTCACCGCAACTATATAAGCGTGCCTAATTTGAAGCCGATCAGATGTCCGGAAGTTAGTCAAAATTAAGTTGCAACATTCCACCCGAACAAATTATATCTATACATATATACATGCAAGTTAAATAAAAGCTTGTAAAAAGTGGTTAATTTTCAGTTTGTCAGTTGAGGTTACCTACTGCCGATGCGACGGCAATGCTCTACATGCAGCTAAGTAAACAGCGCAATAGATTAATTAGAGGGTGCTCATTTCAATATGTATAGCGCTTAGGAATACTAATAATGTTCTTGATTATATTGGCTAAAAATCACTATTATTGGAACCACTATGTGGATCGAGAGTTTATAAAGAGAATTTCGTTATGTGGAAATTACCATTTTGTTCAGTGGGTTGTGATAATAGCATATATGCTGTATATAGAACGCCATATAGAAAGTAGAGGTTCTTAATTGACACTTCGTTGTGTTAATTATTGCGTTAGCGCAATAGCATAACGTCATGTCGTTAGTACTTACCGAAATGGGACAAATAAGCGCAAGGACAATTGGGCGTAAAAGTAATTTTTTTAATATCTAGACCTATAACTAAATTAAAACATGAAAAATATTACTTTGAGTTGGTTTGGGATAAGTTGAGTTAACAAAGGTAAGTCTAAATAAAAGTTAAATCCAATCTTCCTTTCTATGAATGAGAACGCTAATTTCGAATGAAAGTTTTATCCCATATCATCCTTTCTTGCATTGAAGCTTGGAACACGAACATAAGATGTGCAAAATATCTCTCTCTAATATTGATGTTGTGAATTTAGCAAAGCACTTTATAGCGGTTTTATAACTTGACAAATCGGCTAACATCGTTAGCCATTCTACGAATGATAGAGTTAGTTTTGAATGAAAGTTCTGTTCTACCTTCTTTTATTGCGCGGGAGCGGGAACAAGTAAAGTTTATAAAGTTAAATGAATTAAAGCATGCAGCGGTTCACAGTATATCTAAAAAACAGTCAACTCATTTCTTTGATGTCTCGAAAAAGTCGACGTTTTTTGTGAGGGGCAATAAAACTCTAGAGATAACTCATTTACGAGGATATTTTGATATTATTACCTCACCTGTACGTGTACGAGGGTTGATCGAGAATGCTTTATTTACATGCAGGATGTTATAAATTTATAATTGTTGAATAACCACAAAATGATGATCAATATAGATTTTTTTATTGACTTGCAGAATTAGTAGTAGTAGTAGTAGTATAGGGGCGGCCCGTGGGCCTGGCAATTAGGCCCCTTCATGGGCCCTTTCTGCCAGACTCCGTTCCTTACCCCTATGCCCCTACTTCTGCTGCAACTCTCTCTCCGGGCCTCCCTGTCTTCTTTACGATGTTTAGTATGTCGGCCCATTTGAGCGAGTGCAGCTCTTCTTCCTCTATCGTGGGGAATCCCCACTTCAACTGCCTTGATCTGGCATATGCATCACACTCTGCTATCAAGTGCTGCGCCGACTTCTCTTCGAGCCCGTAAGCGGGACACACTGGATCTCCTGCTACTCTTATTTGCGTCAGATGTTTGTTCAACCGATTGTACCCAGTCAGCATCCCTGTTAGCAGTCCAATATCTTTTCGGATCTTGCCTAAGGACCATTTAGTTCGGGATGCATTTGAACCATCCACGAAAAGCTTGGACTGTCTGCACTTGGACTCTTGCCTCCAGAACGTCTTCAGTTCATTATTCGCCCATTTGTTGAGCTCACTCTGTACCTGTTTCCGTGTTATTCCCAGAAGAGGTTCCGGTCCAATGTATTGGGTTTCGTCCCCTAGTCTGGCAAGTTCGTCCGCTTTCTCATTCCCTGGTATTCTCTCATGACCTGGGACCCACATCAGTGTCACCCTCTTGTCTTGAGTCAGTGTTTGCAGTGCTTCAGCGCACTTCTCCACCAGACTACTTACTACTGCACTTAGAGCCTTGAGGGCAGCCTGACTGTCAGAGCATATGTATATGTCCCTCCTGTCATTTCTGATCTCCGGTAGGGTTGCTGCCATGATAACGGCATACACCTCCACCTGAAACACCGTAGCGTGTTCTCCAAGTGGATAACTTTTTAGAACTTCTAGGCTTCCCGCGTACACTCCTGCGCCTGTTGTCTGCATGACTGACAGTTTAGAGCCATTCATGTAGCAGACCGTCACCTCTCTGCTTAATTCCGTTCGAAATTCTTCCCTTTGCCACTCATTCCGTGCTGATATGGTGACCTTGTACTTTTTTTCAGAATTAAAACTTACAAAATTAAAATTACATTAGCTTGACTGTAAGATAACTAGAAATTGGGCCTGTATTTTTGAAGATACATCATCCATTTTTAAATGTTTCCCACATGTAGTGAACGCATCTTTCTTAAAATGGAAACTGCAGAGTTTGAAAGCAGCATATTTATGGCCTCCAGTAAAACTCAAAATGTCCTTCGATTGTTGACACCTATAAAAATAACAAAAAGGTTATCATAATATCTAAATCTTAATTTATTAAATACTACAGTATGTTTTATAATACGAGTACTTGTAAGTGATAAAAAAAATCTATTTTTATTGATTGTAAAGTTTAAAAATGAATTTATTTTACGTTTTGGAAAATATTTAACTATTTTCTTTGTGATAATCAGGTAATACGACAGAAATAGAACCCTATATTAAAGTCCTTTTCTGATTTTTTTTTTAATTAACCTGAAGTCGTGCGCATCGCAAGCGATTTATACTAAAACTCTGTAAAAATTTTTTTCGGAAAAAGGCAATATTAAGAAAATGTTAAGAGATGCGCTAACTGCAAAAATATCAAAAATAATAGCGAATTTAATAGTCCTGCATATTGTATTACTAGTGTATATGAAACATTTTTAAATCAAAAGTTACTTACCTCGCCAGATAACTCAGAAATCGTAAAAATAAAACATTTTTAGTACCTCTTCCACCGAACAGTAAAAATAATTGGTAATTTTATTTTGCTTGCCTTATTTACTCTGTTGTTGTTCACACTGTGTATAAACCACCGAATAAAATTTTCTTGTCGAGCAAAAAAATATATAGTTGAGGGAGTTGCGACGGCAGGTAAAGAAAGGAAGTTTTATGACTTTGCCCATTTGCCCCCACTGTTTGTTATATACACTGTGACCGGTTCGTGTAGAAAATTTGAAGTTAGAAATTGGAAGGACTATATGATTATTTACTCAAATAGCACACGCTGTCCCAAAAACATCCTTGGGACGTCCGCCTCCGGACATTCAAACATCCCTGGACTTGCTCTTCGAGACCCACGCCGTCTTTAGGACGTCCCTGGGCGGTCCAATGTTTCAAAATAATTAGGCGAAACAAGGGAATATCAGCTACTCCAAAAGCTGCTGGTAACAAGACAGGGAAACAGAGAAGCATTTAGAATGGGTAAAATGATAATGTACCTAAATGCAATACATTTAGCTACAAAAAAATATAGTGGTCCTAAAATATCTTTCGAAAAAGTAGACCAACGTATTGTCAATATAAACAACTTAAAAACCAAATAAAATGGCAACCAATTAAAACCAATGACGAAATAAGCATAAACTAATTTTATAGTTATGCTGTCCTGGGGATGTCCTGACGACGTGTAAGTGTTCCCAACCGATCTTTGGTCCCACTTCAAACGTTCCCAGGATGTACGTTTTGGACCCGGGACGTTCGGACCTTAATGGGACGTCCTGGAGGACGACGTGTGCTACTTGGGTAGTATAGTGCGATATTAATGGAAACGTTTTCGCAACAAGTTTTTATTAGATAAAACACAAAAAAAATATTAAAGTGCATCCTTTAAAAATTGTAAGCAATTTTTAGTCTATTTTTTTGTATTTTAAATTTGGCAAAGCCCTTTATAGCGCTTTTATAACTTGACAAATGTTAACATCGCTAGTACTCCTGTCAATGACGGAGTTAATTCTGAATCAAAGTTCCATTCTACCTTCCTTTCTTGCGCGGAAGTGGGAACAAGAAAAATTTATAAATTTAAATATATTAACGAACGCGGGGTTAACTTAAAATTTTCCAGACTTCGTTTGTCTAGAAAATTTAAAGTTAAGAATTTAAAGGACTATTTGATCATTTAGTATAGTGCGATATTAATGGAAACGCTAAGGTTTCAAAAGTTTTTTTTTAGAAGAATTAAACAAGAAAATTATTGAAGTACATCCTTTAAAAATGGTAAGCATTCAAGTTATGCTTTTTTACGAACTTAAATTTAATTTTTTTAATAGTAAAATATAACAAAGGCAAACCTACATAATTCTGTTGAAACTTCTAAAAAATTTATAGCTTTTTTGGGGTGTTAAGGCGCCTATTTATAAATAATAGTATACAACGAGCGCTGTATTGTTGAGCACTGTTTTATTTTAGAGACCTTTTTAGTAAGTGGTTGTAGTATATCCATATAATGTTATAAAAAATATACTTACCTTTTCATGTTTTGCAAGGAAATACGAAACCAAACCTTGTGGACAACTTTTTCCAAATTGCAAGACTAATACTTCAAAAAGCTGTAATATCGGAAAAGAAGAGATATTTTGGAAAGCTTATTTGACACTTCGTGGTGGTTGTGGTAATTACTGCGTCTGCGCAATAGCTAAACGTCATTTTGATGTGGTAATTAACCACCTACCAAGCAACGAACTTATTTCGTTGTGGTTGTGGTTATTTTTCTGGTTAATTTTAGATAATTTTGCCGCAATTAATTTTAAAAATAATGAAATATTATCAGGTTCCAACAAACAAACACTTATTTTGTAAAATTTTTTCTCATCTCTAAATTTTAATTAAATTAAATTTTTTTACAAGTGACAGTTTTTAATGTGTCCCAAAAACTCTGGTAAAATTGATGCGTGGTAGTGGTGGTGGTTGTTAAACACTACCACAGCGGCAGTCAAAGTTGTCAAAATTTTAAGCGTTCCAAAATTTCCCTAATATTAAGAAAAGAACACCAGAAATAGTATAGTAAGTGGTGCAAATAGTGTTTTTTTAAGCATTGAATTTTGCATTGGCACTTTATTAAAAATCGAGTGTTTGCGCTCCCAAAGTTTGTTTCAAGAAAAGGTTTGTTTTTGCGGGGGATGGGAACATTTGGAGAGAATTTAGAGGAATAGCTTAATTTTCGAGTAAGAACTTTAGATTTTTTGTGCTAGTTTGGTTCAGATTTTGGTAAAAAATTGATGGGAAAATTTTGTTGCGCTTCGTGTGGAAAAATAGTACGTTATTAACCTAGGGACTAAAGTGCCTCTTTTACTCCCGCGGCGAAAGGTTTGTACCCCGACCGTAGGGAGGGCTACAATTCGCCAAGAGATTAAAATACATTTTAGTCACGAGGTTTGCACTTTAGAATGCGAGAAACTAAAAACAAAAAATCACAAAATTAACAGTAGACCACTTAATGGTACTCTAGTTTCAAGATTGACAGCTCGTATTATTGATAGTTGTCATTGATTGTAGTTGGCATGGATGATTCACCCAAAATTTATTGTGCCATGGAAGTGTTGCTATGGCACAAAACAAATGTCAGTCAGTTGTTGTTATAAAACGGCGTCACCAAACGGTGAGTCCAGAAAAATCGTACAGCATTTTTTTTGAAAATGAACATTGAAGACGCCGCACAAAAATCTCGCGAGGTTTACAAGAAACAGTTGAACAACATGCAGAGAATTTTACGGATGAAAAGGTGCTCCTGTTATACTTCTTACAGAAGTTAAGAATCTCAAGGCAATATTCCATGATCAAAGCCACGATAATATCTAAAGCAAACGTCGACATCAGCAAATATAGTAAAATTTCTAAAGAGACAGAATGACCGAACTAGATTTAAGTAATGCATATGCTAATTATTTTTTTCGTTTACACATTTTAAGAAATAAATAAAATTTCAATAAAAGTATTGTTTAATTTGGAAAAATTTACTTTAAATCCCCCAGGGATTAAAATTATTTTTTACCCTTAAGGGATTAAGAGTATCCCTTAAAGTGCACTTTTAATGCTTAAAGTGCATAAAGTTGTTTTTAATGATGTCTCCTATACAGGGTGGATTCTTTAAACGGTGCTTCTAGAGGGTCAACTGAGATTTTTAATTTCCTTTAATGCTATTTTGGATTTTGTCTATGTCATTTAGTTTACGAAGTATGGCAATTTTTAATTTTTTTTAAATAGGACACCCTGTATATTTTACAATTTTTGAAATCTGCAAACAATTCTGTCTTCAGCAATACCACACAGTAGGATCTAGCTTTTACGATAATAAAAAGATTTTTATAAAAATCTGTATGGAAAACTTCGATATTTATTCAAATATCCCCCGTAAAACAGGGAGGGCATAGACAACAATTCAAATAGAAAAAATATTTTATATTTACTCTTGCAGTCAGCTGTTTTGTCATCGCATTCACCTTAAAAGCGGATCTTGTTAAAAATTTTAAAAAATACATACTTAGTTAAGTTTTGGCTTTGTTTTAAATGCGTATCGCCGATACGTGAAGTTGTTAACGTTACCTAAACTAAAAAAAAAGCTTTCCAATTAAAAGAAAAATGGCTCAATCCATGTGTCTAGAGGTTTACTAAAGTGTAGTTTAAATGCCTCTATCTTGGAAACCATAAGAGATAGATTATTAGTGTGTGGTATTGTCAAAAATGTCAAACTATACAGGGTGTCCTATTTAAAAAAATATATTTTTTTGCCAAATTAAAAATATCAGTTAACGTGTTTTTGTTTTTTTTTATAAAACCAAATTCTAACCCGCTAGAAGCACCGTTCTGTTTAAAGAATCCACCCTGTATATGGCTTCTCTATCCGATTATCGATAATTTCAGTCACACGTAAGATAATAATTGGCAGTAAATTTTCAAATGGCTATTGCTTTAAATCCAATTACTGTCCAAACCGAACCAATAATGATCATCTTATGGTTTGTACAGTTTGTCCAATACATCAGATTAAGTCATTATAAATTAAGTATCATGTAATGATCATTTCTGGGGTCTGATTTTCGAATCCATACGAAAATATCCGCATACGTATACTGAATAATCAACAATTTTTATGTCAGTCTCTTTCTGTACCGTGTGAAATGAGAGGCGAAAGATAAGCCGGTATGTGTGGACCGCGTTCGAATTCGACTGGTTTAACGCAATATTGCACGAGTGGGTGGAGGCATTCGTGTTGTTTCGCATGAAAAACCGGTTATTCTTGCACGTACTACCCATGAATCAGCATATCGGCATATCTTTTGCCTCCTTTTCTATACGGTATAGGAAGAGACGGAAGTAGTCGCATGCGAATAATTTCGTATGGTTTCGAAAATACGACCCCTGGTTTGTTCCCTGCCTAAGAATATAAATTGGCAATTCAGGTTTAAACACCTACAGCAGATTTAAAAGGCATGCGTAATTATATATTTATTAAATATATAAATATCGTTTTCTGTTTGGATTTTTTTCCTGGTTGCTTATTCTCAAAAGTGCAAAAAAGGAGAAGTTCCTTTTTGATTCCGCCAACCAATGGCAAAGCTGTTACTATTGCGCGGCAAATTTAAAAAAAAATATTTTTTTAAATTTTCTTATTTAAAATTTGAGGTATCAAATAAAATAGTAAATTATCCAACTAGGGACTACGGCGATAAATTTATCCCGTGGTAAAAAGTTTCTAGCCCGACTCGAGAGACGGCTACAATTCGCTGAGGGATAAAAAGACTCTTTGTCACAAGGCTTACATAGTATTTTTTTTGCACTTTTGGGATTTGTCTTGCTTCTTCTTTAAAAAAGTTATTGATTTTTACTACTAACCCTCAGATGCACCGTAAAAATATTCGGATTAGTTTAGCTAATCCATGCTTCCTCTTTGTTCATTCATGTGGGATCAAGAAAGAAAAAGAATGGATTAGATAGGCAATCGCGATTAAGTGCCTACGGTGCATTTAGGGGTTATTAATTTTGAAATGGTATCCACGTAAAACAAGACGCAATATTTTTGGACTCTAACTCTGACATTTTTACTCCCTGGGGACTAAAAGTGCTATTTTTAGTTCATAGGGACGTAACGTACCATTTTAGTTCCTAAGATGGAAAAAATATTTTATATTTACGCTTGCAGTCAGCTGTTTTGTCATCGCATTCACCTTAAAAGCGGATCTTGTTAAATATTTTAAAAAATGTATACTTAGTTAAGTTTTGGCTTTGTGTTGAATGCGTATCGCCGATACGTAAAGGAAAAATATTTTTTATTTAGTACATGAAACTTTTTAAACACGACAAAATAAAGTTAAATTTTTAAAATTAGACGCGTAACCACGCACGTAAAAGCGGGCCTTGTTTAATAATAATAATATCGTCTTTATTTGCCATAAACAATGTAAATATAAATTACATATTCTTAGTGCCTAAAAAAATTAAAACGACACTTATGACAAAAGGGCGAAGTGTCGCTCTAAGAGCATTTTTCAACCTAATTAAAGATCTTAAAAGTATAGAAATTTTTAATAATAAATAAATATATACCCGTTTATAAAAATTAATATTTGATTCCTGCTTTTGAAATAAATAATCTAACAATTAAAAATAGTTTACATGCTAAGTAATAGTACATTAAAGAGGGTTTAAAACATTGCAGCCGATTTCAAAGGGGGGGGAGGGTTTGATGTAGGCTTTGGGTTCGATTAATATTATATATTTTGTGAAAGTTATTCCATAATTGCCTTTTAAAAATTATTGCTGACAAAAAAATTATCTAAATTACACTTAAATTTCGATGACAAAAATTGCTTAAAATTAAACCAAAATTTTAATGCTCAATGTGTTATAGCGATGCAGGTAAATTTGTTTGCTGTTTAACCACAAATAAAAAAAAAAAACAAAATCAACGCCGTTATTGCGCCGTAAGCGAAATTTTTTGAAACTAGAAATTTGAATATTTTTCTTTTATTTTGTAGATCGCCCCTTCCCCGTCTCTGCCCGTATTTAACCATTTTTTTAATTATTAAATTCTTAGCGAAATTTTTCCAGTAGTTTTTTTACCTTTACCTACCTGACATACAATGAAAAAACATGAAACATAAGGCCTGCTTTTAAATGGCTTCTGAATTATCCCACCTACGATAATCCACACATAAAGTATGTAATATCATTCTCGTGTGTAAATCTAAATTTAAAGTTTGTGTGGGCCCGCAAAAAAACGTAAAAAAATATGGATACGTTTTATACTTCACGCTCTGGAAATATTCGCTTGCCGTGAAATGCACAAGTGTTCATGCGTGAAATTAGGCCGGGTTCAAAAAACATCACAGAAAGCTTCATGAATAAAATGAAAAGTTTTATAAATATACTTGGGTTAAGATCTGTTTCTTAAAATGTTTGCCAGTGTCAGTGCCGTAGCTAGGTGTATGCAGCATAGGCAGCTGCATAGCGAGCCAAGTGCTAGGGGGCGCCAAAATAAAAATTTTAACCTAAGCTAACATAAGCCACAATAAAAAATTTAACATTATATAAATATAATATTTTAAGTATCTCCATCTGAATTGCCCGTTTTAAAAAGAAAATAAATTTTTGTGACGTGATCTTAATTTTAAACTATTTTCATTCATCATATAAAATATGTAAAAATATTACATATTACATTAGAATGGTTTCCTCCAAATTTTCTCCTGCGGCTCATTTGTAACATAATTTTGTCAGCAAATCTAGATTTAAGAATAGATCCCATTTTACCCCCCTTGCCAGTGCACTTTCTTTTTAATACTTTACAAAAAACGTAAAAAACAAAAATTTTGAATATTTTTTTCTTGAATCGCTATTTTAGTAAATTTTTTCTACCATATTTAAAACGTGTCAAAATGGCATTTTTGCAATATTCTTTTTTTCGAAATTTTCGCCTTTGGTGCATTTAAGTCATGATCTGGCTTACAAACTGTATTTTATTTATATTTATACACGACGCGACGTTTCGATCAGTACAACCTCTGATCATCTTCAGGTACAAACTACAATCTATTCCTAAGGCTACGTACTTATATACTACGGGAAATCACTCAACCGTGAAGTTTAAGAAGTTGGCTCCAAATATTGGAAATTTCAGCACTTGGTTTACTGAAAATACCCTGATTCTGCCCAATAAAGGCACCTACAAGGAATTTTCGTTTCTTCCAGTGTGACTCCTTGTGCAAAACCTTTTCTTTTGTCCACTTCATTCGGTGTTGTTTTGACCATGCATATTCGGCGATTCCTGATTTGTTTGTTTCACCTCGTTGGGTATTCGTCTGATGTTCCTTAAACCTAACAGTGTGGTCTTTTTGTTTCACACCTATGTATGATTCATCATACTCACAAGGAACTTGAACAAAGAAGGCTTCGAATTGCATTATTATTAGATTTAGAAGCTGTTTTTTAATACCAAGTTACTTGTGAGTGTGGTGAATCATTAAGCTTAAGAAACATCACGAATACCCAAAGAGGTGAAACAACGAAATCAGGAATCGACGAACACGCATGGTCAAAATAACACCGGAAGTGAACAGAAGCAAAGGTTGTGCCAGTACCCTCTCCAGATAGGCCGATCAACTCATACCGATTTAGTGTCCTTTTCTCCACCTTCGCCACCATTTTCACTCCAAAGTGACAGATAATCCATTAGTTTTCTGTCAAAATGGCGGCGAAGGTGGAGAAAAGGACACTAAAACGATAAGAGCTGATCGGCCTATGTGGAGAGGGTATTGGTTGTGCATAAGGAGTCGCACTGAAAGAAACGAAAATTTCTTAAAGCTGCCTTTATTGGGCAGTTAATTTCAAGCAGCGGTTTGTTTGGTACTATGGGATGAAAACACCTATAAGATGAAACATCAGAAAGCACTGTTCTAAAAAAAACAAAACCAGACGTTTATCTATCACTAATGTCAACTAATTTTTAAAAGTTTTTGAGTATGGTGCCATATACATCCCTCCCCCCCCGCGAAATTTTATAAGTTGTAAAAGAGTCGCCAATTCAAGCTGTTGCACGAGGCAACACCGTTCTCAACTAAAAAGCCTTCTTCCTCAACTAAAAAGCCTTCTTCCTCTTCAGTGCCCTTTAGCCTACTGTTGCCGCCGTTTATATAACCCGATACCTCCGACATGAGGCATCGTATAACCAAATTTAGTTTGGTGTCAATATGACCGCTATAATAGGCTAAAGGATACTAAGGCGCAATTTTACAACTCATATTTAAACGTCAAACTTCAATTTAAACCACGAATGTCGACTTTTTTACTTTTTATAGGTGCAGTTTACCAACAAACTTCGCTTTAACCGTTAAACTTTAGTTTAATAGTTACCGAAAGGTTTTAGCCTCAAAATAATCATTAAAAAGTTATTTTATGCACTTTAGGGATTAAAAGTGCACTTTTAATCCCTTATTTTTAGGGATAAAAGCGTCACTTTTAATCCCTCAGGGACTAAAAATAATTTTAACCCTTGGGGGATTTAAAGTAAATTTTTCCAAATTAAAAAATAACTTTATTGAATTTTTATTTATTTAATAAAATGTATGAACGAAAAAAATTATTAACATATGCATTATTTAAATGTAGTTCTTATTATGATATACAGGAGCACCTTTTCATCCGTAAAATTCTCTGCATGCTGTTCAGCGCACCATTTTCGGTAATCACGAAACTGTTTCTTGTAAACCTCGCGAGATTTTTGTGGAAGAAGGCTAGCGATGGCCTCTTCCGCGGCATCTTCAATGTTCATTTTCAAAAAAAAAATGCTGTACGATTTTTCTGGACTCACCGTTTGGTGACGTCGTTTGATAACAACAACTGACTGACATTTGTTTTGTACCATAGCAACACTTCCATGGCACAATAAATTTTGAGTGAATCCACCATGTCAACAACAATCAATGACAACTATCAGTAATACGAGCTGTCAATCTTGAAACTAGAGTACCGTTAAGTGGTCTACCGTTAGTTTTGTGATTTTTTGTTTTTAGTTTCTTGGATTCTAAAGTTCATAAAATAGTATATAAACTTTGTGACTAAAGTGTATTTTAATCCCTTGGCGAATTGTAGCCCTCCTTACGGTCGGGCTACAAACTTTTTGCCGCGGGATTAAAAGAGGCACTTTAGTCCTTAGGTTTATAATGTACTATTATGCAGTTCAGGGAATAAAAGTGCACTTTTAATCTCTATTTTCTGGGAATAAAGTGGGTCTTTTATTCCCTAGGGATTAAATTTTTACTTTTTCCCTATGTATTAAATTTTTACTTTTTTCCATAGGGATTAAATGTTTACTTTTTTCCCCTAGAATTTTGGCCTTATTTTTCCCTGGAAATTGAATGCCATTAGCTATTATAAAACTATTTCTTATTTTACTAAAAATATTAAAAAATTTTCAAAAAGGTTACTACAGTAGGCCAAAAGTGCTAAAATTTAATATCAGTTTTAATAAAATTAGAAAGTTATAACATTATGAAATACAAATAGATATATATATACTGCCTTTTTAGTCCTTTTGTGGAATTCCTTTATACAGTTTTTTATCTATTGTAATAGTTGTTATGCCACAATAAAAGTTTATTTATTTATTTAAATAAATTCTTTTTCCTCAGACAAATTTTCAACTTTTTGCTCGACACATCAAGAGCGGTATTCTATGAATTGTTTTTTATAAATCTTCCGGGATTTCGATGACAATAATTGACTTATAGCCTCTTCCGCAACTTTCTCGACATCCATTTTTGTCAATTTGAACAACGCGATTTTTGCCGAATTTTCACTCTGTTAGCGTCACATGCATTGTTTATTGTCATAGCAGCGCATGTATTTTGAAGTTTATGCACACTACAATGTTATCGATTTGACATCTAGTAATGTTGGAGTTCGTTTTGTTTTGACATTCAAGATTATTAGAGTACCTACGGTTGAAGATTTTTTTAAAGATTTTTCACAATTTTTAAAAAAATTTTTCTCCTGAAGTGCATAAAATATTGTATACATATTAGGACTAAAGTGATTTTTAATCCCTCGACAAGTTACAAAAATTTTGTCTCGGGATTAAAAGTGCCACTTTAGTCCCTAGGTCTATAATGTGGACGTTGACGAAATTATTCACATTGTCGAAGCACCAAGAAAACCAAAAATTATTCTCCCTAGAGCAAATCCTTTGGAAAAGTACGAAGATCTAGATTTTAAAAAGAGATTTCGATTATCTAAAAAGACATTCAAAATTATGCACGAGGAAATTCGACAAGAGTTGGAAAATCCCACAGATCACTAAGTGTTATTCTTTTGCGTTTCTGCCAATTCTTATCATTTTTTTTGTGGCGTCTGGCTGTACGACTGTCTGTAACCAACGCTGATATCTCAAAAACTACTTGACTGATTATTATCAAATTTGGTGACTATGCTGGGTTTGGCTTTAGTTGGTGCTATTTTAAAGATATGGTTAAAATAATCAACCCTATATGCCAAGAAAATGTAGTATTTGTAAACTAGAAAAAAACTTGGTGTGCTCCGGCCGCCTCGTAAAATTTTCGCGCTCCATTTCCTGCTAGATTTTAGATCTTGCTTACAAGTTTGCCCTGGGAAAGGCCTATATTTAACCTCATACATATATGGTTTTGCATGAGGCGCGTAGTGGGCTAGAACGGGCCCTGCTCGCGGATTGGTTAATAAAAAGCATTGGGTTAGGTCAGGAGGCGCCAAATCCCTTGTTTGCTTGCGCTAAATTTGGCCCTAGCCACGGCGCTGCCAGTGTAGCTATTCTTGAAATCAGGGAGAAAACAATTATTTTTCTAAAACGCTCATGTCCTATTCGTCGACGACGAGCCGCCAATTCCCTCGAAAATAACACTAATAACATGTATTTTGACGAAAATCTTAGACAGAGAACTTCTAGACCAATGCTCGGCAAGCAATATGAATAAAATAGAGAATGAATTCCCAATGTGTGGTTAAATATAAAAAGGGAGAATTTTACCAAAAAAGAAAACTTTTGGATTTTCGGCCCACTCTACTACTAACATTTTCCTTTTTAGCCATCCATACATGATATGGAGACTATTGGGATCGGCAAAAAATGTTTTTTTATTTTCACTAAAAATTAAGTTATTTGGGTCAAAAAGATCTAACAAAATTTTGGGATGGAGTCTGTCTGTCTGTCTGTAACATAATAACTCAAAAATCGGTAAACCGATTCTTAGCAAATTTGGCATAAAAACTCTTTGTCGCCAGACAAAGAGCTGATTAGTTTTTGATGAGGGTGGAAGGTTGGCAAAAGGATAAGAGGGGGACTAAACTTTTAAAAAAATGGAACTCACGTAGCAGCTAGCGGCACGCGGTTTTCATATTAAGACAGATAATTGCATTTTCAACCAAAAAAAAAAATTTTTGAAAAAAAACATTTTAAAAAATATATATTTTTTAAAAAGTTTTATGGATGGCTATACGTGCCTACTCCTCGTTAACTCCACCATGGAGAAAGGGAATGTATTCCTTACACCCCAGAAAAGTCTGGAAACACCCAGGAAATTGAATTGAATACACCCTGTAAAAGTCTGACCCACCCAATCCAACCCGACCCAAACCAACCCATGTGTATGCGAGCAATGGTTTTTTATATATTTTCTTGAGCGAGCGAAGTTTTGGAGTAAATCTTTACTTGAATTAATTTATTTTATTCAAAATTTTATTGATAGAGTTAACGATACGATTGCCGATAAGCCCGAAAATTAACTTTAACAGTGGGATTTACTAAGATCTAAAATAGTACCCCCCACAGCTGTAAATTTTAAAACCAATTTTCAAAAAACACTTACCCATACAGAAAAGACACAAAGTTATTCATTATTTTGTATTGTTATTGCAAAATACCACTGAAAAACTGCTTTTTTCTCAAAATGTACCATTTTTAGGAGAAAATTTCACAAAACAAATATTTTTGACAGTTTTCAAAATGTCAAATGGTGAATGCGCCAAAAATTTGGCACATAATGCCTCTATTATCTGTGTTTGAGGTTATAAAGTTGTTAATTTTTTAGACCACCTCTGGGGGGTGTTTTAAATTTATAGCCCCCAGAAAGGATTGTTTTGTGGCAATTAGTAATAACTTTGTTTATAATTTCCCTAAGTAACCGTTTTTACAAGAATTAATTTAACTTATTTAATATCTCAAGTTGTTCATTAATCAATAAAATACCTACAATTTTCTCCAGGAAAATGCCATATTTTGAACCCATTTTCAGCACAAAAAATATATTTATGAGGGCACTACGAGGCAAAATAAACATAATTGAAGGTCACTGATTATGCACGAAAACTGTTTCCAATGAAGAAAATTCAAAACAACTGTACCTATTCATTTATTTACAAACTGAAATTAAAACATTGCGGTTATCTTATCAAACAAAACTTTCCACTAAAATATCACACTCAAAAGTCTCAAAGCTGCAGTTTTCATCGGTACTTGGCTAATGGCCATTTTCTCATGTTCTACCAGAAAACTGGGCACCGTTCAGTGAGCCGACATGACTCTTTTGTGAATGCATCAGTGAATGATTGAATTCAGATCTATTTTTAGGCACATTTGTTTTGATGACATCCTTTGATGAAATATTTTTATTTGTGGTTTGCGATTGAGATGGGTTTATGTTTCTAAAGTTTTTTCATACTTTCGATAGATAAAAACCCATTTTAAATAAATACAAAGTTAATCTAATCCTTATTTTATGGTTACACATCGAAATGGTTTTGTGATAGTGAGTATTAATCGCGAAAATCAATAAAGAAGGGTAAGTTTTGATAAGAGTGACATAACGTCAATTTTAATTGGCTCAACAGGTATCACTCACTAATATCTAGGGTTCCAAAAACTTGAGAAAAAATAGTTTGACAGTGCAAATCTTTTGATAGATTTGTCTAAGACAGCTGCCGGTGGCGTTCAAATGTTACTCTTCAAAAGACCTTTCGAACAAGGTATCACTCGATAGGATTTGATAAACTTGTGAAATTTGTCAAAACCAATGAGTTTCATAGATGATAGATTTTGATTTGACATAGACAAGTGACAGTTACGGCAAAATGTTAGTTTGGAAAAAAAACCTTATGAATAAGGTATCACTCGAATGGGTTTTCATTGGCTGACACAAATATAAGTTTGACAGTCCATAACTTTTGACGTTTGACATAGACAAGTGACAGTTACATCAACATGTTGATTTTTCAAAGTCCTTCAAAACAAGCTGTCACTCGATAGGGGTTTCCATTTAAAATTTTCATGATGGCCGCCCGTATGCCGCCCCCCAAGATAGGGGCGGCACAACCGCCCCTTAAAAAAATACATCTTTTGATGTTATAGATCAATGCCAAATATAGTTTAGTTACCTCTAATAGTTCAGAAGATATTTGGGTGGACTCGGACTTTTGGGACACCCTCTATATCAAACTAGGTCCAAAACTCAAGGAAGTTGGTATAAAATGCTTCAAACCAACCATTTCACTTAAACTTAGGACCTGGCTAAAATAGGCTAAACCCTTTTAGTAAATCCCACCGTAAGTGTCTACTAATTGTTAGTTCGTCACGAACGTTTTTTTATTGAGGATCTAAAATTGGGTTTATACAGGCAAATAAAAATAAAAATAAAAAAAAACAAATAAAAATTAAAATTAAAATAAAAAAGGGAACTCATTTTATACATCCAAAATAAAAACCATTTAAATGGAAAAACAAATAAAAGTGAGGTCATGGGCATCAATGGGGCATGCGCAAATACGTTTTTAGATAAAAATAAATATAAAACTTAAAAGTTGCCCACTTTTTTAATTTTTTTGTTCTAATTTTTATTTCTGCTGTATAAACGCCTACACTGTTCCTCATTTATTTTAAATTTAATTAAGTATTTTAATTTTAATTTTTAGTTGCCTCTATAAATCCAGCTTAAATTTATATTCGTTCTTTGCTGCTAAACTTCTATAATCTACATTTCTAGTATTTAAAATGTTTCTTATTTTAATTTTGTTATGATTATTTTGAAGCGCGCTTTAATTTGCTTTTAGCTGAGAGGCATTTCTCTGATGTTTTACGATAAGTTTATTCTTGGAGTGCTTTTATTAATAGCTAAGCTGGAGATATTAAAATTTAATTAACAAAGCACTAGTTGATTATGATGGACTTAATAACTTCAAGACAATTCTTTTACCAAATTATGTTAGCTGCTATGATTTTGCAGCATTGAAAAAAATGCGCTTCTATTTTTAATTTTTTAATCGGGGAATTAAAAGACGCAAAATTTTAGTAAATAAGAAAATTTCCCAATGCATACGCGCAAAAAATGAAGAATATTTATAGCCCGGGATCTCGTAACATATTTCGTCCATAATATGTAAGAATTAAACTTCTTTTTCCTAACGGTAGACAGCAACTTTACGAACAAATAAGTTTTGTTCGACTTTTTTCATATCCTGTGCACTTATGCCAATAGCGGGGCCTCAGGCAGTACCCTCTCCAGATAGGCCGATCAACTCATACCGATTTAGTGTCCTTTTCTCCACCTTCGCCACCATTTTCTCCACCTTCGCCACCATTTTCACTTAAAAGTGACAGATAATCCATTAGTTTTCTGTTAAAATGGCGGCGAAGGTGGAGAAAAGGACACTAAAACGATAAGAGCTGATCGGCCTATGTGGAGAGGGTATTGCCTCAGGTAATAAGTAAACGGTCTTCGGACCACTTCTGATCTTTGCATCATAGATTTAGGGCCATTTGCACCAACGAGTTAAGTGACCACTTAGTTAAGTCGGCGGTTAGAATATAACTTGCCAAATTGTGGAAAGATCTTGCAAGTTACAGTGTTACCGCAGCGAATTTTAAGTTGCAAAGAAATTCCATCTTTGCAGTATTGTGTTGAGTAATGCATGTATTACCTACATTCAGACCAGACGTGAATCAACGTTCGTTAGCGTCTGCTTCATGTTGCCAAGGCAGCGAATTTTGCCGAAGAAGGTCCAATAAGTCGAAAGATTCGAACGGCTGAACCAAAGAAAGCAAGATAGAAATAGTGGTACTAAAATGTAAAAAAAACATTCGAGTCGACAAAATCCCTCGTACGTATCATAACCAATAAGCTTCCTGTTATGTTTTCTTTTTTTTTGTAACACGCGTTTTTCATTTAAAGGGGTTCTCCATCAACAATACAAGTGGGGTTTATTTTGTAGTAGAATTGATACCAAGTGTATATAGAAGTGAACTTCGTTTTTTGATATCACTTCTAGTAATCGAGATATTCAATTTAAAAAGTTAAATGCTGCAATATTTCGTTATTATACCCTTGGACAAAACTACTGTTCTTCTTTTTTGATGCCCGTATCCACCAAAGCTCAATTTCAACAATTAACTTTTAATCATCGATTACAGAATTTTTAATTATTTCGTATCCACCAAGCAATTTTTTTTCTCATCGACTGTTTTAACTAATCGGCCCAATTTGGCCAGTTAACAAAAGATAATTGCCGATTAACTAACAAGTGAGGTTATGTGTGAATGATTGTTATTTAGAAAAGTAAAAGAATCGACGAAAAATCCATGGAGGTTGACGATATATTGCTGGATGATGACCTGGACATTCAGTATATCATCATCAATGTGACTCTTTGCCCTGAGGGCCTTTAGAAGACAAAAATAATAAACTAACTGTTTGGAAAAAGGGCTTTTAATTTGGGGGTCGTTGAATGCCATGCCTGAGGATATATTTTTCATTGATCTTCATAATCACCTTTTCTGTTCTTAAAATATTTGGAATAAAACTCTTTCCATAAATCTGTTATGCAAATTTGTGTTTTCTGCCAGTGAATCATTTATTATGTAAAAATTTTAAATGTTTAGCTTATGAAAGAGAGATACCTATAGGTCCAAAAATATTTATAATTTCCTAATAAAAGATCCTTTAACTAAAACATTAATTACCAATGTCCCCCCAAATTTAGTTAAAAAGTGCATAAGGGAAGGTTGCGGCAAAGATGGGGTTAGAAATACTTGCTCTTTTTTGGTTTTAAGTGAACATTTAGTAAAGCCCTCCTTACTAGTACTAAAAAAAATGTTGTAGCTAAATTAGACAAACATTTTCCTCTAATTTTTTTTTTATTTTCGGATGTTGGAATGTAGGCAAGGAAACTACTACTGAACAATACAACCACACTCCGTTCAAAATTGCTGCAGACTAGTTTTTTGACAATGACATTTCCATTTAGCTTCTCTATTTAAAGGTCAGCCACCATATTGGACCAGAGAATTTGGAATGAGGTGTATATGGGTAGAATACTATAGCATATTTGTGTGGTAGAAATATTTTTAGCAATTTTAATTAACAATCATTTAATAAAATTTTAAAAAATATGCAGAAAAATATTTTTTTTTCACCTAGAGCCTCTAAAATTGCAAATACGTATAACATATATTTATATTTCAACGTAAAACTTAGTTAAGATTATATAGTGTTATGACACCTTACTATTAACATGTTGCGCCCGACATGTCCACAGGCAGGCATTTCTTTTTTACTTCTCAGAACTGTATGCCTACGATGGTCATGAAACAGCGGAGGATCAGTGTCCACCGGTGATCATCTGTTCCTTGGAAGTAAAACAAAAACGCCCAGATGGCTCATCGTGTGGAGTTGACTATGGCATTGTAAACACCTATAGGCAATTTAATGAATTAATTTAAAAGCTTATTTTAAAAACACTTATTACTAATTATTTAAACTAAATCTAACTTTAAAAAAACACAAAAATAACATAAAATAATGCATTATTTATTCCTTCTTAGATACCGCAAACTAGTAGCTGCATGTAGTTTCAAATGTTAGACTCTAAATTAAAAGGTTCTAAAAAAAAACAAAAGTATAGGTTTATGAATGTTTTTCATTAAAGCAGTGAAAAAATATTTTCTTTAAGAGAAAACAACAAAATTGAAGAGAGTGCTTGATAACAGAGATTTTTTGACTGATTTTGGTAGCTAAGCACACCGTCCTTTAATAAGGTAAGGATTTGACAAAATGTTTAAATTTTTTATTTGATTTTAATTGGGAAAGATGTATATTTTATGAATCCGATTGATGCGCCTCTGACACCTCTGTAAAACTCAAAATATTCAAGATGGGACACAAAAATTTTAGAAGAAACTAGATCAAATACAAACATATAGTATATAAACTTGAGAGTTTTCGGATCCACTTATATCAATTTTACAACATAGTATGGTAAAAAAAGAGAGAGATATAAAATTAGGCCTTAAATTTAAGAATTGTGCATTATGTTGCTGGGTAAACCAGGCCTTGAGGGCTCAAATTCAAGATACATCTTGACATAAATAATATCCTTGCCTGTAGCTTTTGGGTTCTGTTTCAAATCTTCAGTTTATGATAGTAGCATCCATGGGTGGGAAATTATGATCATCTCTCTAAGAACTAGGTATAGCAATTTTATGATGTAAATTATATGTTTCCACACAGGTTCAATTTTCTTTTTGTGGACTTTTATAACAAATTATTCAGCTTTTGTTTGTTTTCACTTTACGTTGCTCCCACAAAAAAAATGCAGAAATGTCAAACGAACTCATGTCTTCAGATAAACGTCGAGTGCGTTCAAAAGTATTGCGTCTTTGTTTGCCTTTGTTAATGGACAGTGACAGAAATGTCAACCAAAGACGTCCGGCGTGCAGTTTGAACGTATCCGTCGAACACGCTGATTTTCCAGTCTACAACGTTGCCAATAATTTTTTCGAGTAAAGCCTGTTTCTCTCTTCAGTCTCGCTCAATTAACTAATTGTTATGCACTATATTTTAGTGGATATCAAAATATCATTGTCTTGATTAACTAGCTAATCGACAATTAGTTAATTAAAAAGAACGTGTAAATTGAAGTCTGTCGTTGAAGGTTAAGTGTCACATATAGACATGACAATGCAATATTGTATTTGTTAACTTATGTCAGTATCGCAGCATGTCATATTTTGTCAAGGCGTGTATTACCCAAAAGGTTTGATAAAGCTCCAAAACTGATGAAATAGTGACAGGATTACTAGATCAGTGATATCAAAAAACGAAGTTCACTTCTAGACTTGGTATCGATTCTACTACAAAATAAACCCCACTTGTGTTTCTGATGGAGAACCCCTTTAATAAGGCAATGTGTGTGTCAGAACAGCACTGCACTCGTAAAAATATCCGCTAGCCCTAAGCAAGAATTGAAGAAATTGAAGGGTCTACTTACCAAAAGTATTCTCACCTACTTAAGCTTAATAAATAAAGTATTAATCATAAGTAAGACCTTCACTTACAGTTAGTGAAGTATCTACTAACCGTTAGTGAAATATCTACTAGTTCTAAACCAGTATAACTTCTAAAACATGTCTTGAACTACAATAAAAAATATATTTTTGTGTTCTGAAAATCATGACCTATCACAATACACCATAATAAAAAAAAAGTGGAGACGACAATGGGGCCAAGCTTGTACCATTGCACCATTGCGGCTTCTATACGAAAAATGCCACACGGGCGGGGGCAGGATAAGCGAAATATTTTAAAATTTTATTAGATTTATTAAGTTACAATATACCTATTTGTCATAAATGGCAAATCCTTTTGTAGTAAATAGAAAAATTGGTTAATGGTTAGTTGGTTAATAGTTTGATCACTTGTGGTTATAAAGTTACTTGTTTACCACAGATAGATACTTTTTTTAAGTGGGTAAACATTTATGACAAATAAAAAAATAACTTTTAGAGCTAGTAATAACTAAGGGCTAATAAGTTCACGCCAAATAGGTGGCTGCTTATGGTAACTAAGTTGTGTGTTTAGGGTAAACAGAAACTCCACTTACCACTAGTAGAAAATTTTAAGTAGGAATTCTATAGGCATGCATTATATCAGGATGAATATATTTTTCCGCACGATTTTCCAATATTTGATGCCTTTACTTGCCTTAGTAAAAATATTTACTAACCCTAAGTAAAGGGAAAGTCAAATGAGTTGTCACATATTGGTAAGTAAATAAATCACTAAGGTTTAACAAAATAGTAGAAAAATTTACTAACCCCAAGTAAAGGGTAAGTTAAGTGACTTTGTCACATATTGGTAAGTAGATAAATCACTAGGGGTAAACAAACTGGTAGAAAAATTTACTAACCCTAATGGAAGGGAAAGTAAAGTGACTTGTCACATATTGGTAAGTAGATAAATCACTAAGGGTTAAAAACTCGGGTCTAAGTAGATCGTTTCACTTACCACTAATAAAAAAAGCTAAATAGACACTTTACTTAAGATGGTTTTCTGAGTGTGCACCAGCTCGAAACGATCTTGCAGAAACCACTAACCAACTACGATTATCTTTATTTTGAATGCTTGTCTTGATTGGTCGTTTGAGACAAAAATTGGAGACAAAAATGCTTGCGAACAAATTAAAAGCAATAAAAGCGATAATAAGAGTAAGTGTTATTTTAACAAAAACTCAATAAAACCATAAACAAGCATTCATGAACTTTTAACAGCCCATTCGAATTTTAGAATATTTTTGTTTAATTTTCCTCCCCCTCCTCTTTAATAAAACAATAAATAAATATATCTATCTATTTACATAATCGTTTTTTGAGGTTTTTTGATCACGGTAAAGTGAAGGGTAATTAAAATTATAGGGGGGCAATTACACCCATTACCCCTTCACCGCCAGCTCCCGCGATGCCCGCTTCCGTTCGGCAATGTTTTATTATTATAATTACCTATGCGGCGCGGTCGGCGCAAGAATTTTAGGATCTTGAAGGAGCTTAAACCCACCGAAAACTCCCATTGCCATTACGCATATTATATGGTAAGAATCTTCCATTAAATATAATTTGGGGTTTATTTATACATTTTGCCAGAAATTGTTAATAGATATAATACCGTGAGAAGCGATTAAAACAGTACTCAAAACTGTCAGGGGAAGAAGGGTTATTTTTAAAAACTGCTACAAGGGTTAATGTTAAGGGTCAAAAGCACTACCTAAATCCGGTGGGTCCACCACCTTTGAGGTGGTGGTGTGAAATTGAAATATTTTTAACCTTATGTACATATCTTCTTCTTCTTCTCTTTATATTATGCACAGAATATGAAAAAAGTCGAACATAACCTTTTTGTTCGTAATTTATGGGAGAACTATGGGTTTTAAAAAAAAACCTTATATTGGATCATTTTAGGTTAACAAAGGGGTCTCGAAAAATGTATACACTCTTATACAGTGTATACACTCTTATACAGGGTCCCAAAAATAAAAAATATGATAAAAGCTTATATTTTTTAAATTAGAATCATTAAAAATAGGTTTTTCGAAAATACCAAACACTTTGGATCTATCTTGTATCTTCCCAAAGATATTCAAGTTGAAATTTGTGTGTGTATATTAGGGAAACAAAAAAGTAAAAAAAAAAATTTATTAAACCATTTTCTTCACTTTTTAAAAAAATTACAACTTTGCAAATATAACTCAAGAAGTAATTAGAAAAGTTGTTCTTGTTGAAAAACACTTTACCGTTTTAAAATCGGTACAGTGGTTTTTGAGTTATAAGCGTTTAAAATTATTATGTTTAAAATCAATATCTAGAAAATTAAACAGATTTTTACAAATACCAAAGTTTTTTTAACTAGCACAATTAATTGGCTTTAAAAAGTCCCACATAAACTTGCCAATACCTTCAAAAACTACTAACATTTATTAAAATCGGTTTAATGTTTTTCAATTTACAGCGGTTTTTCTGAAAAAATGGGCTAATTTTAAAGATCTATATCTCGAAAACTAAAAGCGAATTTCGAAGTTTTCCTACGCGTGTGAAAAAAAATTCTTTACCTGAGTTGAAATCAGGAGAGCGTAACGACGAAATCATGCCCTCTCTTTCAGCTTGTTGAACTGGCAACAAAATGTTGGAAACATGCTGTGATGAAAAAACAAAATATCAAAATTTATTTAAAATAATTGAGGAAGAGAAAAAGTTAAGAAACATTTTTGATTTAATTTTTTTAAGGTACATCCCCCCTATACTTTTTTTAAAGGATTATTTTTGCCAATTTGACTAAAGTACTAAACCGAAAAAAAAATTATCTTTAAAACACATTTTATCCGAATTAAAATCGGTGCAGCCGTTTTTGAGTTGTTGCCATTATTTCATTCGTTCTATAAGGATTTTTACTGCTCATATAGAGCAACACCTTCTTCATGGTAGTACCTTAGAGTAGAAAAGTTGTCCCTTAGACAGGTCACAAAACTCAAGATTTGAAATAATTAAAATAAAAAAGATATAAAAAAAATCATTAAAAAATAATTAGTTGCATTAAAATCGGCGCAGAGATTTTTTAGTTATGAGCAGCCTTCAGAAAACGCTCAATTCATTGTCACCTTAGAGTAGAAAAGCGTATTTTAATAATAAGGAAAGCTTAAAATTCGTATTTATTCCGCTCATATTGATCCAGTGCACCCATCGGGTGACCGCGCAACCAGTTATTCCACTAACTGGTTTCAAAGCTAGTCCATGAACCAGTCGGACTTTTCACTACGACAAATCCATTGGCGTCCGGCCTGGGTACCGACGTAAATAGCAAAAAAAGAATATTACACATACACCGGAGTACCATAAGGATATTCAGCGGGTGCGACTTGTTTTTGTTTTATATTTAACTCCAACATGGAAAATGGGAATGTATTCTTTATTTTTTTATTCATAACACAAACGAAAACATAAATAGTATTCCAATATTATTATTAATGTCCAAAACGGATTTGGAATCAATTCTTACTTATTTTAAAATTCATAAAATTGCTTTATACTATACCATAATTTAGTGCCAACTACAACAGTAATACTCGCTCTATGTTTGTTGTATCACGGTTGCAATTATGACTCCAAAATTCAGTTTTGTCCTTTTGTGCCACATTCAACTTAAATAATATTACGACTTGTACGAGGAAATTTTATACAAAAGAGAACAGTAAAATTAAGTTGGTGCTTTGGCGACTTGTCATGATTATCATATCTGGTAGAAAAAGAACGACGCGTTTGGATGAATAGGTTAAGTAGTCGTTGGTTGAGTGGGTTACATATCCACACACACCTGGTATTCACTGACTCTAAATAATAAAAGTAGCTGTGTCCATTTTCATCCTATGAGCGCTGTTCAAAGATGCCGACTGTTATCTAGTAGGCGTGGGACGCCCGAGATTTCATTTACATTGGGATCGTCAAAACCGTTCGCAGGTAATTCGATAGTCTGTTTTGGACTTTTTCTACGACTTACAGATAAAGAAATAGAAAACACGTTACGTTACGTCGCGATACGTATTGGTTATTATAGTCCCTATTCAGTGGCGGTCCCAGGGCTCTAGAAAAAAGTAGACAACAACAACAAAGATGCTGGTGGTAATAACCCTGGAGAAGGAAAAACAAGAAATTGCAGAAAGTTCCTTTAAATACATTCTAGAATCCCTCCACAATATTTTGGGACAGTTTGACCTTCAATCCGTCAGACCAAGAATATACAAACGCATGACGAACTTATCGTGAAAAAGTCGTTTCTAAATACTATAAACTGTTTTATTAATCCAAAACATAAATTCTTGAACTTTTATTGTCAGTATTTGGAAATAATATTGGTCAGAAGTAGGCAAAAGCTTAAATCAAAACATACCTGATAACGTTTTCGAGGCAATGAAGAAGTGTGGCAATATTTTTCCGTTGATTAGAACATTCTTGGATGTTTGCCAGTAAGTAATGCCTCGTCAGAAAGAAGCTTCTCTCAAAAGGTAATGTTTCAACAAAAAGCTTTTTAGACCTCAAAAAAAGTATTTAGCTATTAGGTTTTGTTTGTGGTTTCTTTGTTATCTATGTTTTTTATAACTGAAAAAATTATACGTAGTTACTCAAGCGCGGATTTCAGGAGGATAGAGGGGTAGTTAACCCCCCCCTACCCTGGCTTTAAATTTTTTATGAAAACATGTAGAATAGGGCATAAATTGCGGCGCTATAACACCTTTGATATTTACGTTATTGGTTTAATTTTGTGTTAAAAATAGCATTTTGAGTGTCATTTTCTTAAAAATTTTCGCCTGCTGCGCTTTGAAACCATTGATATATTTACAACTTTAGGTTAATTTCAAACCAAAAAACGCATTTTTTTGAGCAATTGTCTTACAAATTTTCGCCTGCTCTGTTTATTTCGACTCAAAAATTACAGTTTTAGTGTAATTTTCTTAAACATTTTTTAACCCCCCCCCTAGATTTAAGACCAAATCCTCACTTGTAGTTACTAAGTTTTGTTTGCATATATTGATATGTTCCTCATAAAAGCTATACTTTTATTCTATTTTTTTTTCGTATCGAAACCGTCCCCCCCCCCTTTTCAAATGGCTGGGACCGCCACTACCCTATTACCTGTAAATTGTTTACAAAAATAGTACTAAGTTATTACATATCGAAGGTATTTCCACAAGACTAAACAAACTTGCTCTAGTTTCTTGATTGTGGTGCTCAAGCTCTACTCTAGATCCATTCCTGTTAAATTTGAGTTCATCAAGATTTTACGGGTACATCTATTTCTATTTTTAGGGCGATATAGCCTTGACGTTCAGACTTCTCGACTGCTGAAGACTGGTTTAGACCGATGTGTCATCCAGTATTCATGCCTGGCGATCTGGTTATGCCCTATTTCGTACCATTTCTTCTACCAATCTCAAGAGGCATGATTTTTATCGTTTGTGCAATCACCTTCCTTGGATTATTCACTTTTTGTCGAAAGTGCATGTAACAGCGAAAGTCCCTAACAGTTTCCGTAGGGCTTGCAGGAATAAAAGGAGCATGTTGAATCACTTCCAACGACCCGTTCGTCGTTTCGATGATCTGAATGTCGCGTCGACTTTAGATCTTCATCTACACTTAAGACTGACTCACCTACTCAGTCAACTATCTGACATACCGAAACTAAACCGAAACCGAAAATGTAAAAATAGTCATTTGTAATTCAGAAATTCTTGTATTTATATAGGAAGATAATTTCTAAAATACAAGTAATCCTTTCTGAAATGCATCTCATACACTCTTAATAACAATTGGAAATGGTGTAGTACCCTGCCAAAAAACCCGCATTAAACCTCATAAAGACACACCTGATTTTTATCAGTTTTTATAAGGTTTTGTAAGGCAAAACTTTAGGATTATAAAAGTTTGTAATAATTTATAAGCTATGTCTTTGATTTTGGTAAGAATTTATGTGGTTTCATATGTGTGTTTTTTATTTGATCCTATAATCAAATAGACTTAGGAATGTTTAAATAAAGCACTATTTTCTACAAGATAATCAAACCGATACATCAACTTTTATGGGTTTCTATAACTACATTCTTTTTTTATTTTATAATGTTTTATGGGATTATATAAACCGATGTTTTTATAAGTTTTCTGAGAAATTTTATAATCAAAACAACTGATAACATTTGGGTTTCTATGACTACACCCTTGTTCTTTTATAATATTTTAAGAGTTTGTAAAAAAACGTTTTTTCATGAGATTTTGGAATATTTTATCATCAGACCAACTCACAGAATTTGACAGATTGAGTTGGTAAAAACAATTTTTTTACAAGTCTTTGTCTGTGTTCACCCTGCCAAAAAAACCTCATTAAATCTCATAAAAAGCACAGCTAATTTTTATCAGTTTTTTCGACCACCTGAAAACTAATTAAAAAAGCTATACTTATTATACTAACTTCTTACTTACTTCTACAAAAAAAAATATTTTTTGACTAATGATCCCATGTAGCACTCCTAGGGAAGTACATTTTATGTCCATTTTACGTCGGTACGTGACGGGACTAATTAAGGACGTACAATGTACGTACAAAAGTGTACGTATATAGTACGTAACAAAGTGTACGTACTTACGATCATTTTACTTGTAATTTTGGTACATGGGAAATAAAATGTACGTACCTGTCCGTTATGTACATATAACGTACATAGTACGTACTGTGCCACATCCCAAAGGCGTACCGGGGATGTAAAAACCGTTGGAAAATGTACGTCCTCTGTTCGTACATAGTACGTATCATTACTTATGTGTATGTACCGTGGATGTATGGGGAAATCTTATAAAATATTACAAAATCTCATAGAAACTTATCAAAGTAATTAGATTTTATCTGCCCTAACACACCTTTTCCTCTAGAATTAAAATATTTGCTTATTCAAAATAAAACACTGATTCTCCATCCGAGACAAATAATTTTCTTGACTTAAAATGGAATAATGAAAATATTTATAGTTTTAATTCAAGACAATATCCTTTTTTCAAGTAAAATAAGTTTTTTTTCAAATTAAGACAAACCTGGAAATTCAATATTTTGTTTCAAGACAAATCTTTCTTTGAAATCAAAACAATCGGAGATTTGTATTATTTTCTTCTAAAATATTTTTTTCTTCTTTCTTCTTATGTAGCGTGGGCACCCGTTAAATTTTTTCAAATTTTAATATGTTATAAGATAGGAAGAGAGGACGCTAATTTCATTGATGTATTTGTTTTTCAATACCTTAGCTTATTTTGTTAAAGAAATATTGCTCACTATTATGTCTTTTTCGCATTTTAAAGATAAAACTTGCACTTTTTATCCCTAGGGTTCGGAATAAAAAGTGGCCTATCAGGGATAAAAAGTGACAAATCATCGTAAAATTCAAAACTAGTTATTCAATTTAGTAGAGTACCAGAATGTCGCATAGCTGAGAAAAAACTCGGAAAAAAATTTCATGCAGAAGACCTCTATTCCCGAAAGTAAAACACAAAAGTTGTAAAATTTTTGATTGCTTCAAAGTTCACGTATATTTTGCATATTTCTATAGATCAAATGAACATTTCGATAAACTTACTCGTTTCATATTGCATTAATAACTAAGCGAGTGTCAAAAATCGTCAAGACAAATTTCGGGAGGATGTATCGATTCAAGACAATAAGAACTCTATTTTCTCACTTCAAGACAAATGCTTCAGGTTGTTTTGGTTCGCGGCATATTCTTTGTTTTCGTTAGAGACAATTTTTACTGGGTTTTTTTGGGTGAACACTCAATTTTCAAGATTTAATTATTCTTAGAAGAAGACAGAGCGTCGTAGCTTGGATGGAAATTAATTTTTTTCATTATCATTAAAGCACTAATTCTGAATGACTTATATGAAGACAATTTGTTTTGTTGCAAAATGGGGTGTATCGAAACAAAACAATTAAAGAAGACAAATAAAGTCTCATTGCAAGATTATACGTTGAACTAAAAAACTAAAAAATATATTTTAGTTCAAAACAAATTGTTTTAACCCTTTGACGCCGGATTTATTTTTTACTTTATTTTACATATAATAATATGAAAAACCTACTAATTGAGGTTGAACAAAAATATTTTTGTAGATTTTAAAATTGTTGCTTTCTTATTTTTTGCTTTAGGATGTGTATTAGAGGCTAGGACACTAGGCATATGTTGAACACAAAAAAAATGAGAATAAATTATGAAAGTTTATTACTAAAAGTAAATATAACAAAAATAAAACTTATTTTTTATGAAACAAAGAAAAACAGTTTTTCTTATCATTAAGGTACAGAGCAACATTACAAGTACTGCAGCTCCAACTTCATTTATGCGGTTCATTACGAGTTCTGCCAAGCTAATATCGTCTTCACTGTCAAAGTCATTCTCAGATTTTTCCATAGAGTCGACTGCAGGTTGAGAATTTATTTGCTCTACTCTTTCAACGCTAATAAAATCATCCAAAAAATCTACATCCATTGCGTTTATATTCAACAAAATTTCATTTACCTGCTTAATTTCTGCCGTATCCTCCTGCATTTCATTGTCTGACATATCTTCTACGTCTGATTTTATGGTGTCCGGTAGATCTTCCAATATTGTCATATATTCTTCGTTTGAATCGTTTATCATTGCCTCTAGATCTTGATAAGAAAAAATTTTTCTGCCTAAAAAATAAAAAAAAAGCATGTTAGTAATGCCTAATGTTTCAGCCGCTCGACCACCATATTTCCAAGATTCTACCATCGACTAGGAACTTATAATTCCTAAATAATAACAATAGACATCACCCTAAAACTAATTACTAAAAAATGCAAAAAAACTTAGCCGCCATAATAACTGTTTTTCATATGAAATTACTCTAATCTTCCTGCTTGTGCATAATAACTCAGACAACCACATGTTAATATAGTAAACAATGAAACTACATGCTTCCAAATCCCAGAAGCGCACAACGACTTGATTAGTTAGCTCTCTGACTGCTATCTCCCACTTGTGGCTGAAAGATGAGATCACTAGGTGCTTGGATAAAATTATTTTAAACTGTGTTCCCAGGTCTGGGCCACCAGGAGTCAAAGGGTTAAGGTAAAACAATTTGTTCATGTTCATGTTGTGGGAACATAAAGTGTGAAGAGTAGCGTATAAACATCAAGACCAAAGTACTTCTGTTCTCTCAGCCAATTCCAGTTCTCACTTTCCTTGTGCTATAAACTTTTCACCTCGCGATAAAAGATACCACTATAGTTTCTTTACATACAATAGATTTACCTAAGCCGCAATACCATTTATATTTGACCAAGATATTTCGCCCATAATGAAACTCTGTGGCACAATAACAATATTATACTACAAACAAACATTTTCGGAATGGAAAGTAAATTCAGATTTCTGAAAGCGCAGGCATAATAGTATTTCAGCTATTATACAAAAGCCGCAGTCAGCTTTCGTTTTATAGTAGGTACCAAAAAAGGTTTTTAATGCATTTTTCCCGTCCGTCGACAGTTAAAATATAACTAAGTATTCCATTGCCGAAGTTGGGTTCAACATGACCGAAACGAAGTGCTAAATAATATAAAGTAACCGTTCTTTATGTCGGTTATCAATCCGTCTTATGCAACAGAATCCAAAACTAATCGAACGTTACAACTTTGAACTAAAATTTAACAAAGCTCCTCCCATGTAGCACAAGTTTGCACGGGTTCGGCTTGACATGTAAAGGCGCAATTACACAGACGAACATGCTCAAATAAAAGCTCGTGCGAAAGATCTAAAGGCGCATTTACACAGACAAACTTTCCTTTGATGTTGAAATGCCGACAAACATTTACACGAGCCTCTTGAGCAAAATGTTCAAAGAAATGTTCAAGCAAAATCGCGTACAAAAAAACACACGTAAATTTTGGAGAGAATGTTGAGCAAAATTTATTTGAAGAATTGGGGTTATAAAAATTTCTTTACAAATTTAAATTTTATAGTTTTATGGGAATTCATTGAACTTAACTGAAAATAGAAAGACTAAGTTTTAAAACAAGGTATTTTAATTAAGTGCTTTCCGACGGAAAAACGATATGATGTCGAAATTCACGTTTTACCTCATAAGCAACTTCGATTGATTTGATTTTTATAAGGGATATGCCAGTATACCATAATTGGCACTTATTTGTTGCTGATGCTGGGTTAGGAGAAGGTAAAAACCGTAGACTAGTGAGAGGGGGTTTTGGTCAAATGAACATTGACACACAAAATTACATGACAACAAACAAGGGTCAACGCAGTTTTTTTATGAAAGTTTTAGAACAAATCTTTCCATAAATAAAGGACTCTCCGACGCAAAACAAAGAAATTCGTTTTATTTTATTGACGCGTAGAACTTGCGTTTCCGATTTTTTAAATATTGAAATTTTTGGCGATTTTTACAAGCTTTTATTTATGTATGTTTGTATGTTCGGCTCAAATCTTGCAACTCAAATTTGGTATTCAATTTCAGTTTTCGGTGTGTATTTATAGTTGCGGCGACAATACAATAATATGGTATTATTAGGCACCCCCTCCCGCTAATGAGGAAAGTGGAGGAAGAAAAAGATTTATTTTTTTCGATTTCAATCAAAATTGGCATACAGGGGTTATTAGCGAAGAGAATTATCGAAAGGATGGATTTATGATAGTCTAAAAATTAAAAAATTATTTTAAATAAAAAGAAGCTTTTATAAAATATAAAGTACATTAAAAAGTAGAAAATAAATTTTAGCATTCTCATATCATAATAATAAAAGCGACGGGCGCAAACTAAAACTAAAAATGTTCATCCATATAGCAGAGAAACGTAGAGTAGTTTGGGTCGAGTTGGGTTGGATTTACTTCACAAAAAATTGAACTTACAATACCAGATAAAGAATTCTTTATATTTACACGTCGTAGTTGTGGTGAGAGTATTTTTTGTACTTATGGTATTTATTGTCTTTTTGATACGTTAGTTATAAACGCCTTACCACTCATATCTCTTTATATTACTTCCTAGTTTAGTCTTTTACAATAATAATTAAGTCAAATGAAAAAACCTATTTACATTTTATTAAATCTCAAATATATGAACAAAAGCACGTTCGATTTAAATAATACCCGTTTATTGCCCACTTTTACAACCCTACGATCCCGACCCTTGTCTAAAAAAATATAATTTAGCAGTAATAGACTAGACTTTTGAATCGGAATGTTGCCCCTTTGCATATTGTTTGTTCAGTGTCAGTAATCGACCTTGATTATTACATTAAATTGACAGTAAATATCTATCTTCAGCATTTTCATAAACCTTTTGCTTTTTTAAGCAACCCTTGGGGCCTTAAACTAAGTAGGTATATCTGGTGTGAGGAATTAAAAAAAAAAAGTTACAAAAATATGTTTTAAAAAAAATCCCCTCCCCACCACTCCTCATAGTCGTGAGGCGCGGATTACCGCTTAAAAGTGCAATTTTTGAGTTTTTTGCCGATATTTGAAAAATTCAAAAATTTTTTGGAAAAGAAAAATTTTCCTGGGTTGTTTTTCGAATTTAGGAAAAAAACCCTTGGAAATAAAAAAAACTCGCAAGAAAGTCCCAAAAAAACCCCCGGGCAAAAAAATCCGGGAAAAACCCTAAGAAAAAAATATTATAAGTAACCCTAATCCATGTGACAAAACTGATAGCCAATAATAATGTTTCGCTTGCCGTTGGCTTTTTTTCACAAAAATTTAAAATAAAAGTTGGTGTTCCATTTTTTTAAAGAATTGAGATCACTGATCACTGATGTGAAATGTAATTTATTCTCATCTTTAAAAATATGTTTCCAAAATAGATAGCAATAACTTGCTCAAAAATTTACCCGAACAAAATGTTCAAAGAAAAGCTCACAAAAATGTTCACGTAAAAAATTTTAGATCTTTTGCACGAGCTTTTATTTGAGCATGTTCGTCTGTGTAATTGCGCCTTAAAATTTTTTGTGTGAACATTTTTGTGAGCTTTTCTTTGAACATTTTGTTCGGGTAAATTTTTGAGCAAATTATTGCTATCTGTTTTGGAAACATATTTTTAACGATGAGAATAAATAAAATTTCGCATCAGTGATCAGTGATCTCAATTCTTTAAAAAAATGGAACACCAACTTTTATTTAAAATTTTTGTGAAAAAAAGCCGACGGCAAGCGAAATATTATTCTTGGCTATCAGTTTTGGCACATGGATTAGGGTTACTTATAATATTTTTTATTAGGTTATTTTATTAGGGTTTTTCCCGGATTTTTTTGCCCGGGGGTTTTTTGGGATTTTCTTGTGTTTTTTTTATTTCCAAGGGTTTTTTCCTAAATTCAAAAAACAACCAAGGAAAATTTCTCTTTTTCAAAAAATTTGAGTTTTTCAAATATCGGCAAAAAACTCAAAAATTGCACTTTTAAGCGGTAATCCGCGCGTCACGTTTATGAGGAGTGGTGCGGAGGGGATTTTTTTTTAAACATATTTTTGTTTTACTTTACCCTTAGCTTTGATTGTTTTTTTTTAATTTCTCACACCAGATTTACCTAGTTAGTTTAAGGCCCCAACGGTTGCTTAAAAAAGCAAAAAGGTTCATGAAAATGCTGAAGATAGATATTTACTGTCAATTTAATGTAATAATCAAGGTCGATTACTGACACTGAACAAACAATATGCAAAGGAGCAACATTCCGATTCAGAAGTCCAGTCTATTACTGCTATATTATATTTTTTTAGACAATGGTCGGGATGGTAGGATTGTAAAAGTGGATAATAAACGGGTATTATTAAGACCGAACGTGTTTTTGTTCATATATTTGAGATTTAATAAAATGTATATAGGTTTTTTAATTTGACTTAATTATTATTGCATTGTGTTTTAAACTAGGAAGTAAAATAAAGAGATATTCTTTTAAACGTAAATTTTTATCATTACATTTTACAGGCAACAGCAATAAATAAGTGGCATTATTATTTTTTTATTCTCGTTTTTTTACAACCCCAAAAAAGTTACAAGTATACTGGCATATACCCTATAAAAATCAGGTCAATCGAAGTTGCTTATGAGGTAAAATGTGAATTTCGACATCAAATCGTTTTTCCGTCGGAAAGCACTTAAAAATACCTTGTTCAAAAACTTAGTCTTTCTATTTTCAGTTAAATTCAATGAATTCCCATAAAACTATAAAATTTAAATTTGTAAGAAATTTCTATACCAACATTTCTTCAAACAAATTTTGCTTAACATTCTCTCCAAAGTTTACGTGTGTTTTTTTGTACGAGATTTTGCTTGAACATTTCTTTGAGCATTTTGCTCAAGAGGCTCGTGTAAATGTTTGTCGGCATTTCCACATCAAAGGAAAGTTTGTCTGTGTAAATGCGCCTTAAGCCGAGCTTAAGCTTTACTTTTGGTTTGCAAGGGTGTGGAATATCATGTTAAGATAGGCCGTAGAATTACTTCGGCTTAAGCACATTTTTAGGTTATGTGAGGTATTTATTGGTAATGTTTTTAAACAAAAGCCATTAATTTTTTGAGTTTTTATAATTGTTCCGTTGCCTTAAAATCTTTCTGTAATCTGTGGTGGTCTGTGCTTAAAATGAAACTTCTTCGGGATGACGAAGAAGATGTTGAATTAGAGACTTCGTAATGAATGAATTACCAAGAAGGATTTTTCAACACTCTTGATGAAGATACTTTTTACAAAAGGTGTTTTTAAAACTTTGTACAATACTTAAAAGCAAACTTTTTTCGCTTAGCGAATAATTCACCTTTTTTTTCGCAAATTCTATGCAAAGAAACTCAAAAAGAGAGGTTGGGTTCGTCTGGTAGTGTGATAATAAATAGTCAGGTTTTATCGTGGACCAATTATAGTAGTTTTATTTTCCTTTTATTTGTTTTTTTAAACAAGCTCAAATTTTACGTTGCTTTTTCACAGCTGATAGGTAATAATCATGGTCAAGACACAAAAAACACAAAAGAATGCCAATAACTGCCACGTTGCAAATAATGTCCTTACTTTTTCCAAGTGGAACATATTCGGAACTTTTGCAAACTAAGTAAATCTCAAGGGTCACCCTCAGCTCAAGCCGCACGTCAATAGGTGGATGAGGGATGAGGTAAGGGGAAGTGGCGCACATAGGCATAAGTCTCTTGTCCATTGCAACCTTGTATTTTAAGAATGTTTTCCTAATTCCGCTCTACATTTTTTCGACTTTTAATACACAGAAAAAAATTAAACTTTTGATTCACCCAATGGTCATTGAGTGAAAAAATGTCTGTGAAAGTGTAAGTTAACACAGAATTTCTGTTTTCAGAAAAACACGTTAAAAACCTATTAAGCATGACGTTCTTCGTCGCGTGATTTTGCAAATGGTGGAATTGTTAATTGTAGTATAATTTATCGGTTTCACAATTTCGAGGCTTGTGGGAGCGTTGGCTTTCATTTTCATTCTGTCACGGCAAATCCATAATATCGGAGTTCCACTTTTGCAGAAGCCCCCCTCTACTAATAAGCAGTTAAAAATGGTTTAAAAATATATAACATGCTTTTAGTAACCGTCTGCAGGTAACTAAAGCATGGCTTTTTTGGTTACCGATGAAAAAAAACTTTTTTTTTGATCACGGTTTCAAAAAAATTTCTGTCCGCTTTTTATCCAAAGTTAAAGAGAAATAGCGGAAAATAGTAATATTGAAAAAATCTAATTATTCTTGCCTAAAAATTAAGCGATTTCTGCCAGATTTCACCGAGTATTTGCGACAAAATTATTTAAAGATATCGTCAAAATATCAACTTGTCAAAGATTAAAATGTCGCAACAGTGAACGTCACCGAGTAAAAAGACACATCGCTATGGAAACGATTGTTATTTCATTTACCAGCCGCCTTGGTTTATAGTGTAAAGATGATGTGTTGCTAGAAGTTCTCTTCGTTCGAGATTTTTAAAAATATTTTCCTGTTTTTCTTGGATTTTTTAATAAAGGTATTAAAAAAAATAGTGTTAACAAGTCGCAGCTAAACTGTCCTTTTTTTTTACTCGCGTTTTTAAATGCCTCACTGCGCCCTTTATTTAAACTAACGCTTGTAAAAAAAGCACTATATTAGCCACTAGTTGTTAAAACTACTGTTAACAATTTATGCCTTCTAAAATCACTTTTGTAAATTAGAATTTCTACTTATTTAGAATGTAGGAAAATTGATTAAAGTTGGTTTAATGTAGGGGAATCCGCTTTAAAAGTTCTTGCCTCCTTTCTGTCTTTCAATTAGCTTTTATACTTATATGAAAAGCATTGTTGGCTGATTTGAAAAAGTTTAAATGGCTCTCTGCGTTGTAGTGCAATCGTAAAGACAATAGGAAATTATCGGTACATAAAGTTGGCATAGTCTGACTTAAATAAAATCCCCACTATTTTTGACAGTTCCGCAGATCGGTTAAACAACTACTACCAAAGAAATTAAAATAAACTATAAGGCGTACTCCATATATTAAAGCCGAATTTTCCAAATACAACCAAACCAAATCTAAGGAAATTGCTGAGAAACAGTTATGGCAACATTGTAGATTCACGTTCTGATTGGTCCTGAAGCAATATTTAAAATGTGACGGTTTCATACAGATGTGCTGTTTACCCGTGAAAAGTTGGTTCCGGCGACTTTTCGGCACTTTTTTCACCTAACGCACAATTCTTATGAATTTTTATAAGCCTTAAAACCAAAATATAACAATAACAATTGCAAAAAACACAAAAAACTAACAAAAACCCGACGGATCGGTCGGACCTAAGATGGCAAAACGAGCCTCGACAAATCAATAACATTTTTGTCCTCGTTGTCAGATTGTAGGGAGTAAACGTCCTAATACTGATTTCAATAAGTGTTTCTAGAAGATAAAACCAAACATTATGTTAAATAAACTTCTTTATGAATTTTAAACTGAACTTTTTCGGCACAATATCTACTTTATTAGAATAATGTATTGTATTTACGCTACCTATTGCAATATTACGTAATTATAGGAAATAAAATAAGGGATAATTATGGAAACTCGGCAACCGTGGTCTAAAGAATCCAGCAGGAATAACATGGGTTTATGGTCTACCGTGAAAGTTAACCATATTTTGATATTTTCAAGATATTGTGCTTTAAGTGAAAAAAAAATAATTTTATGAGTATCGTATGTCTGTGATAGAAGATATGAGTCATGAAAGAACGTACGTCTACTAAACACCTACGGATAATTTTTCTCGTAACTTGAAAAGTACTTTGTAGATTTTCGTCATTGGAGTGTCATTTGAAAGGTACTTAAATGTTGCACAAAGGCGATTATAATTTAGGGGGCTATAGCATTTGGGAAAGTTTATTTAAAAAAAAGCGTAAATGTGACTAAAACGTTTTCGTGTTTTATTTTCTCTGGAGGGTTTTTTTAAGGGTTCGTCGTATTTAAAAGGTAATTTAAGGGCGTATGCAGAATATAATTTAAGGGGGGAGGGTTTTAAGAAGTCAATAAATATGAAAAATGATAAAAAGCAATTCTACATTTTTTGACTCATTTACTCAATTAAGAGTGTACTCTTTAAAGGTATAGGCAGTGGCGTATGCAGGGGTGGGTTTAGGGTTTTTTGGCCCCTAGATCTAATGAATATTGAATCCTAAAGATTAAGCTTTCCCAAAAATCAAAAATAAATTGTTATCTGAAATTATGTTGTTACTTAAACCTCTCAGAAACCTCAAGCCTGAAATCTGGAAACAAAATTTCTGCATACGCCACTGAGTATGGGCCAAGTTTTGGTATTAGGTTGAGTTTGGTGGGAATAAATTATCAAAATTGCTTTCGGCGCTAATAGGTCATAAGGTGTTACAATTTTAGAATTGAGACCTGGTTGTACCCCGATCCGACCCCTTCTTGACAGCTAACCTAAGAGCTAACCCAACCCATCGTTTTTTAAAAAAAATAAAAAAATTTTCCGATTATATTTACACATTTACAAATGGTAATTACAAATTTGTGTCAACCACATTTAAAACGTCCAAAAACAGGCACTTTTAGCATAATATTGGCAAAATCTTCGCCTGCGGCGCATGAAAGACGTAATTTTGGAAATATATCCAGAATTGGGACTCGATTCGCCCAAGGATTCGTGCACTTCCTTTTACATTAAATCCGTTTTTACAAGCTTTTATTTAGCTTGTAATGTATCTATTTAGATATGTTTGTTCGAGTGGAATCTTGCAACTTAATTTTGACCAACTTCCCGACATCCGATCGGCTTCAAATTTGGCATGCTTATATAGTTTCGGTGACAACACAAGAATATAGTGTAATGAAATTGACTGCTCCCCCCTACTCAAAAAGTATGGAGGGGGGTACAGTTGAAGTACGCCCAATTTCGTTGAAATTTGGTGTATTGGGGCACTTGGGGCTGGAGTTTCTAGTTAGATTTTAAAAATTCAATATTGCGGATTTAAGATGGACGATTTTTGGTCATCTTTTGTTAACCAATTTTAACTAACTTATATACATCCGATTGCCTTTAAATTTGGCATGGCAAAATAATATGTCATTATTAGGCACCCCTCCCCCCTTTCGAGGGGAGTGGAGGAGGATAAACATCTAGTTTGTCCAAATTCAACCAAATATAAAATGGGGATAAGGAATCGAATTTTTGATCAGTTTTTGAAAATTCCATATGGCGGATTTGCTAACCAATTTTAACTGACTTTTTGTCCGGGGCGGCGAAGCTGCTAGCGCCAGCCCTGCTGTATGTTATTATAGTGTTGGTTAATTTAAAATTTTTCGGCCCTTGATAATTTTGCAGAAATGACAACTTTTGATGTGTCCCTGCATCACCTCCAAAATTATTACACTCAAGGTTCCCATCATGTAAATAATAAAGACTATACGGAACTTAAATGTTCAAATTTGGCATGCTTATATGGTTTCGGTGACAACACAAGAATATAGTGTAATGAAATTGACTGCTCCCCCCTACTCAAAGGGTGTGGAGGGGGGTACAGTTGAAGTACGCCTGATTTCGTTGAAATTTGGTGTATTGGGGCACTTAGGGCTGGAGATAACGAGTTTCAAATTAGATTTTAAAAATTCAATATTGCGGATTTAAGATGAACGATTTTTGGTCATCTTTTGCTAACCAATTTTAACTAACTTCTATACATCCGATTGCCTTTAAATTTGGCATGGCAAAATAATATGTCATTATTAGGCACCCCTTTCCCCTTGCGAGGGAAGTGGAGGAGGATAAACATCTAGTTTGTCCAAATTCAACCAAATATAAAATGGGGATAAGGAATCGAACTTTTGATCAGATTTTGAAAATTTCATATGGCGGATTTGCTAACCAATTTTAACTGATTTTTTGTCCGGGGCGGCGAAGCTGCTAGCGCCAGCCCTGCCGTATGTTATTATAGTGTTGGTTAATTTAAAAATTTTCGGCCACTGACAATTTTGCAGAAATGACAACTTATGATGTGTCCCTGCACCACCTCCAAATTTATTACACTCAAGATTCCCATCATGTAAATAATAAAGACTATACGGAACTTAAATGTTATAAATTAGGGTCTTTTTGGCGATTATCCTTTTATACAAGAACCAAATTAATTTATTTTTAACCCTTAACCCGACACGTCTCTTTTTTGAAACATACACCGACACGCGGAATCTGACTCGTGAAACAAATTATCTGTTACAAAGTACTCGAGTATAACATGTTATACTCGGCTTAAGCCTTGAAATACTTACATGTTTAAATACAAAATAAAGCAAAAACTATTCCGTAAGAACTTTATCTAAAAGAACTAATAAAGATATAGAAAAACTGGTCACAATAGCTTTTACCAAGACTGCTTCTTGGCATGACAGTTTTTGAAGTTTTTTTTTGATGTAGGCGACGATTTTACGTCGGTTAACCTAAGGGGACCATCGTAAGGGGCCCAAATATTTTCAATGCTACATTAAAAACTTAGTTCCAGTCCCTTTGTTCTACGCCAGCTAAAAAGACTTTTGAAAATACTGTGGCGTAATTCTTCGTCTTCTCATATCACTTTTAAATTAAAAAAACAAGCAATCCGAACTATCGCAAATGTTGGCTACCGCGACCATTGTCAGCCTTCATCTAATCAGCCAAACAAATGAGACGTGACGGTTGCTATGGAACCCAACCAACTTATATTGTTGGGTGGCATCAACAAAAATCACAATGACGGGAGACCTGTGTGCAAAAATGACGTAAGCGTGCGCAAAAATTACGTAAGCGTATGCAAAACGTTTTGCACACGGCGTGCGCAAAATGTGTTTTCAGATCGTGTTTTCCGTGCGCAAAACTCTCTTTTTCAAACAGTCGTATAAAAATATTTTAGTAGATTTGGTAATAATTTACTAAAACCTGAATTTAATTTAAAAATGTCCATTGAAAATAGTCTTCAGTTTGATTAAGCATAAATGTAAGATCTCTAAATGACATATCTTTTAAGAAAAAAATAAAAGAGTTCCTACTTTTCTACTGCTTTTATATTGTGATAGACTATAAAGATAAGGTAAAATCTAACGCAGATCTCATCACACCCTGAATTGATAAATAATTTAGTCTGTATAGTTTTTTTTTATCTTGTTTGTATTTTATTTGATATTATATATATTTTATTTGATGTTATATATATTATTAATTAACAATATTTTAAATTTAAATATTTTTTGTAAATCTTGACTTGCTACAATTAATTCATTGTGAAACCTAGTTAATAAAATCTCGTATCTTTTATCTCGTATCTTTTGTAGCCCTTTTGGAGAAATTTTTTTACGCTTAAATTAATTTTGTAGCTGTGTAGCCGTTTTCGAGAAAACGCGACCCGCTTAGCTTAACCGTTAAGCTGAGATGCCTTCCCAAAACTTCAATTCTGCTAAAGCTAGAAAGTTTAAATAAACACCACATTTTCTAGCTCAGCTTGTTCGAGGGTATCACATATTAAAAGATTTTTAAATGTTCTTAGGGTTGGGTTGGGAAAAATATATCACATAGTACATTTGGCCTTTATATTGTGCCCATTAAAATAAGAATTAAAATATCTCGTAAACGGTAACAGCTACAAAATTTTTTAATACATCAGTTGAGGGCCAAAACTGTACTCTATGCAACAACTATTAGAATCTGAGGCCACCTGGTAAATAAGGAAAATATATCACATGGTACATTTGATTTAAACATTTAAAGAAAAAAAAACTAGGAATATTTTGAAAACTTTTAATATGTGATTCCCTCGAACAAGCCGAGCTACAAAATGTGGTGTTTGTTTAAACTTTCTAGCTTTAGCAGAACTGAAGTTATGACGTGGCCCCTCAGCTTAACGGTTCGCGTACCGACTATTAAATTGTGTTCCGTTAAGTTTCTACTATTGTGAATTCGGACCTTTAAAATAGGCATATTTTTACGAAGAATGGAGACTGAAAAACAACAAGGAGCGAACAATCAAACTATACAAAGTAGAGTAAGTATTTTTGCAAGCTCGCTGTGGTCCCTCAAGAAGCTCGGATCGATTTTTTAAGTAATATTAAACAAAATTCTCTATTTTAGTTACGTTTTCAAAAATAATCTATAAATTTTAATTTGGAGGGATAGGTTGAATGAGGTCAAAAAAACATCAGAAATTTCTTGTTTCCGATGCCGTTTCGACTTTCTATAGAGTCATCATCAGGGTACTACAAAAAATAGTTACAATTCAAGGAACAAAACAAAACAAACACGTTTTATTTTTTAAAAATATAAAGTGTAAAAATCTAATTTTTTTTAAACACAGGTAAGAACAACCTCAATTAAAAACACAATTTTTCTTTTATATTAAAACAAAAAATATATAAATCAAACTGTAGATGAGAACCATTCAACAGACTCATTCACAGACACTATTACACTATAATATTTTAAGTTTCATAAAAACACTAATAAACACCAAATGTGTGAAAAAATAATACAAAATATATGCATGTATACATGACGCAGTCAACAAACAAAAACTTAACATACAGCAACTTAAAAAAAAAAATATTTTTTTTCCAGAAAGACGCTATTACTACTCTAGATTTACTAAGATCTAAAATAGGACCCCCCACCGGGCTAAATATTTACACCTGTGGGGGGTACAAAATTTTACAAACAATTTTCAAGAAACACTTACCCATACAGAAAAGACACAAAGTTATTGATTATTTTGTTTCGTTATTGCGAAATACCATTAAAAAACTGCTTTTTTTCTCAAAATATACCATATTTTCAGAAAAAATACCCTAAAACTAATTTTTTTTTGACACACTTAAAAATGGAAAATGGTGAATACGCAAAAAATATGGCACATAATAGCTTCATTATATGCGTTTGAGGTTATAAAGTTTGTGATTTTTTAGACCACCTCTGACTGTGGTTTAAATTTATAGCCCCCAGAAAGGATTGTTTTTTGGCAAAGTTAGTTTATAATTTCACTAAGTAACCGTTTTTACATGGATTAGTTTACCTTATTTAATATCCCAAGTTGTTCATTAACCAATAAAATACCTCCAATTTTGTCCACAAAAATGCCAAGTTTTCAGCAAAAAAAATATATTTATGAGGGCACTACGAGGCTGAACAAACATAAGTGAAGGCCACTGATTAAGCACGAAAAATATACCAAACTAAAACATTGAGGTTATCTAAAAACTCAGTCAAGAAAACTTTCCTTACTCAAAGCCCACTCATTTCAAAGCTGTAGCTTTCATTAGTAGAGGTTGGTGATGTTTGTGATTTGAACGCAGCTAATATTTTGAAACTGACATTTCGACAGTGACAGAAATGTAAACAAAACTTGCATTTAAGTTTAAATTTTATAAATGAAAACACCTTTTAAATAAATACTAAATTAATCTACTCCTTATTTTATTATTACCCATCTAAATTGTTGTGTGACATCAAGTATTAATTGCAAAAATTAATTAACAAGGGTAAGTTTTAATTGTGAGTAACTTATAACCCCAATTTTAATTTGTCTACAGCATACTATGTTGTTTGTTTTTGAAATACCATTAAAAAACTACTTGTTTTCTCAAAATATACCATATTTTCGGAAAAAATACCCTAAAGCTAATTTTTTTTGACACGCTTAAAAATGGCAAATGGTGAATACGCAAAAAATATGTCACATAATAGCTTCATTATATGCGTTTGAGGTTATAAAGTTTGTGATTTTTTAGACCACCTCTGACTGTGGTTTAAATTTATAGCCCCTAGAAAGAATTGTTTTTTGGCAACTGGTAATAAGTTAGTTTATAATTTCACTAAGTAACCGTTTTCACAATGATTAATTTACCTTATTTAATATCCCAAGTTGTTCATTAACCAATAAAATACCTCCAATTTTGTCCACAAAAATGCCAAGTTTTCAGCACAAAAAATATATTTATGAGGGCACTACGAGGCTGAACAAACATAAGTAAATGCCACTGATTAAGGACGAAAAATATACCAAACTAAAACATTGAGGTTATCTAAAAACTCAGTCAAGAAAACTTTCCTTACTCAGAGCCCACTCATTTCAAGGCTGTAGCTTTCATTATTAGAGGTTGGTGATGTTTGTGATTTGAACGCAGGTAATATTTTGAAACTGACATTTCGACAGTGACAGAAATGTAAACAAAACTTGCATTTAAGTTTAAATTTTATAAATAAAAACAACTTTTAAATAAATACTAAATTAATCTACTCCTTATTTTATTATTACCCATCTAAATTGTTGTGTGACATCAAGTATTAATTGCAAAAATTAATTAACAAGGGTAAGTTTTAATTGTGAGTGACTTATAATCCCAATTTTAATTTGTCTACAGCGTACTATGTTGTTCGTTTTTGTCTACAGCGTGTTTACTATTTAAACCTTGCTAAATTGAAACTTTATTCTTAAATCTAACAAAACATTGTGTTAAGATGATTATTAAATTAAAATAATTAAACTTAGGACCGTTCTAAAATAGACTTAACCCTGTAGAAAACCGTCTATTTAAAAATATATAAAATCTTTTATTTGGTTTTGTAGCACCCTATAGGTAGGTATTAATAAAAAAAACAACAAAAAAGAAGGATGCATTTTTGTGTGTGTGTGTTTTTACGAGATTCGGAATCAAGAAATAGTGGTGGTTAGTGTGTTGAGTTGATGGTAGAACGAATTTTTTATAGGTCAGTAAAATGCGTATTTAAAAATTATTATATTTCAAATAAAGTGTTCCTTTATTTCTATTATATTTGATGTGTTGGTTTATAACATGTGTATATTTAGATAGAATCGTTTTATGCTGTGGAGCATGCAGATTTAAATCAAATCAAAACATTTGCTGTCTTTTGCGCTGGGATTTTAGTTTGTATGACGTATGACCAAAGATGTATGAAATAGATATATCATATATTTTTGGTAGGATTCAGGATTTGAGAAAGGGCCTTGGTGAATCTAATAATATTTTCCTTCCCTGATTGAGCGAATATCCTAGCAAGTAAAAAAAGTATAGTCTAGAGATATTTGCCCAGAATATCAACTATTAGCTGAGTAGCCTCCCGTATAGGACCTCAGTACCTTCTGGTGATGTCCAGCTAACTAACCCCAAACTCTTCAGTTTTGAATGTATTTTTATAAATATACACTGAAAAAAATATCGTACATAGTATTTATAACAGGCGTTTATTAATTTTTTATAGATACTGTTACTGTTACAAAAATCGGAGGCAAGTTATAAAAATTGTCATATAAAGTAATGAAATTAATAAACAGAAGTTACGAAATCAATTAAAAATGTTTCTTGACATTTTATAGAGAGTTGTTATTAATAGTATGTACAGGTTATGGAGATAATAAAAGAGCAAATGAAATAAATAAAACATATTAACGTTTTTAGTGAATGCCCTAAATAAATTTAATAAATGGTGATCATTGACTGACGTTTAAAAGTTGTTATGGAATGTATGAACAAGTCTCTTACTAAATTCTTTATTAGGTGTAACTAAAAGCCATAAAAACATGACTCTTAATCCTTGATTTCATAACAGCCTTTATTAAAATCATTCTTAAAGACTTTTTATATTGTAACAACTTTTTTTTTGAAACTGTGTCTTGCAGCAATAAAATCAATAACTCCTTTTGGCTATAAAATGTATGTAAACTTAATTATCATATTAATAAAACTTTACATTGGAGCAAAAATCATATACAAAATACATTGGCTTAATGTATTTTTTTTTTAGAAAACGATGCCTTTTTTGGTTCAGTGTAGAACGACAAATTTTAGTGAGTGACTGAGACTGAGTACTTTTTATTTTTTTAGTAATTTAATTATTACTTGTAATTCAATTTCTGGCACATCATGACCCGATTTTTGGAATTGAGATCGAAAGTTTCTCTGCCGAGCTCTTTTCCCTCGTGAATTTCAGGCTGAGTACGGCACTATTGATTTTCTTTAAATTAATAAATTAGGAGTATTTTTTTAAAATTTTGTTTTTATTTTCCATATTACACCTTACTTCAAGTCTCCCTAAATTTCTTATTGTCAGGCGCATTCTGGGCAAGTAAAATTATGTTGATTGAGGCCCTACGTTGTTAGGCTTTTATTTATTTTGTTTTTTTAGTTTAATTTTGTTAAACGAACCTGGGTTATACTACAACCCTTTTAGTAAATCCCACCGTAAATTTCTTTTGTCATCATGTAAATGTAACGATGGGAGTGGTTTAGTATCTTTAAACTGTAAAATATTTCATCGGCCTTGTTACTGTTTTTATTAAATTTAAAATATTAAGAGGAGAGGATGTTATGGGCATGTGTATGTAATAGTCGGCAGTGGTGTCTGTTGAATGGTTCTCATCTACAGTTTGATTTATATATTTTTCGTTTTAGTTTTTGGAAACAAGAAATTTCTGGTATTTTTTTTGGCCCCATCCAACCTATCCCTCCAAATAATAATCTATAAAATGAATAAGGATTTACCCTTAAAGTTTCTATTAAATTTTCACTTTTAACTGCTCTTATCCAACTATAAAGAAGTTAACACAGTTATTGACCAATTCGGATCACGTAACTTTGTGTTTATGTTTGACGTCTACGTGGGGCAAATATACCGTGTGTCAATAAACCGCAATGTGAACCAAAACGTAAATTTTACAAAAACGACAACAAGCATTTGGACGTTATATTACGTTATGGTCACGTAGGGCACGAAATACCTGACGTCGGCTCCGACTTCCATCAGTCTTCCTGAGAACTCGATTGAGCATCTAAGTGGGGAATCAAAATTTGAGTTGTTTCGACGTCGGGTGGACAAATATTATGTGAAATTACGTAGAACCACGACCCAAAGTTTTATTGTGCACACAAAGTTTAAACTTATTAATTAAAAACTTTTATATGTCTAAACAAACACTTCCCAATGAAATGTGGATGGCAATAATTATTACCTTGGTTATTGTAGGTAACTGAAAAAAGTTAGTTTTACACATTCTATGGATCCAAATCTTTCAACGAAGGTCAGTTTACTAATAAATTTAATTAAAATGAACATTAAAAAACCGGAAACCCGTAAAAATAATTCAAAAATATTAAAAAATTAAAAAAAAAATTAACCTAAAAACAAAATATTTATAAGGAATCCCGTTTTATATAGTAAATCATTAAAGGCATCTAAAAAAAGCTGTTGCCAACAAATGAGTTAATTTACATATTAAAAATAAAAAATAAAATTTATTGTTGTAATGGCGCATCGATGCTCAACGTTTAAAATGGCGTTTCGGGCGCCGACCAAATTTGTAATGAATATTTACCTATTCGGACAAGAGCACATCCTGCGACGTCGTCTTGTAGAACGACCCCACCTAGAATATTGTAGTATAATTGTAGGTCACGCAACCACGTTGGTGGACCTCGGAATAGTTACGTTTAAAAGTTTGGCAACGTCAATTTTATTACAGTTGTACTTTAAAACTCATACTAAATGTAACGTCTCATGAATTGGACGTTATACCGGGTATCCCAACGTGAGTGGTCTTTTAGATTATTTTGGAAACTATACAATAGAAACTTTTAAACTTTCTGTTCTAACATAAGTCCATGTAAAGTATATTTATAAAATACTTTCGTATTTGCAGTGTTGCCATTTACAGGAAATCTTGGCAACAACTTTGGTATTTTAAATTAAATACCGCCTGTATATATTTGCGTTTTGGATTGGATTGATTGACAAGTTTTCACGTTCGTATCTTAATTTTTGACAAGCTATCGTTTTAGACTATTTTTAAATTTAACTCAGGGTTTAAATATTCCAAGGTAAATTTAACCCTGGATTAAAAATGAAACGATAGCCTGATAAGAATGTGGAAACCTTTTTATCCCATCTTTAACCGTTATGATGTTACGGGCTGTCAAAGTTATAACACGGCTATTTTCACCTGTCAATATTTTAAAAACAGTTGAAAATAGGTACAGGTCATAAGGCATAAAATGTACCTAGAATTTTTTGTAGAATCCGAAAATGCGAAAACACGTGGGGTGTTTTATTTAATATAACAAAGTTATTGACAAGATTTCCTGTAAATGGTAACACTGCAAATACGAAAGTATTTTATACATATACTTTACATGGACTTATGTTAGAATAGAAAGTTTGAAAAGTTTCTATTGTATAGTTTCTAAAATAATCTAATAGGCACCCACATTGGAACACCCAGTATGACGTCCAACATATATCCTAAATTTATTGACCTCCGTTTTCACTTTGGCCCGACCTTGAATTTTATTCTAAAAATTACGTCGCCGTAATTAACGTTAATTTACGTCGCTGATAAGTAGCGAGTATCACCAACATTTAGCTACCTCAGTTTTGGTAAGTATCGAAGTCACAACTGATGCACTAGTTGTTGGCGACGTCAGGTCTTAGTAAAAAATACGTTGTTTGATGGACAAACCAACTGCCGACCTAAATTTGAGCCAAAACCGACGTCATGTTAGGTTGTAATTAGTCGGAAGTCAGAAAAATGCTGCTTAGGTGTAGTTTTAGGAAAGAAAGTGATTTAGGTACTGATCCTTTGTGCATATGCGAAAAATGTGTTTTTTTGCAAAATATTTAAAACTAAGCTGGAAAATCGTTGTTAGTGAGGCTATATCCGCTATTGCTATTTGTTAGCGCTCTTGTCCTTCTCTTTCTAGATTTTTGTTAAGTGATTGGACTAATTTAAGAGAGATCGCACAGTAGTATAAGCGCGTAAGGGATAGCAATAGTGAAACACTAGCGTATTTAACGGCGATTTTAACAATCACTAAACAAATGCACTTAACCACACTTTTTTGATGTTTTATTTTATTTGATTTTATTTTTTGTAGTTTGTTTTTAAAGAAAGTAAGGTAATAGAAATTTTTTTTGGAAAACACTTGTTTTGTTTTTTGCTTTTAATTTGCCTGCATTTAGTTATAAAAGATAAAACTTGTCAATTTTTCCTTAGGACACTTTCATAAGAAACAGTGCTTGTAACTTTTCTATGATTAAGACTGTAACAAATATTAAACCAAATACTAAGACTATGCCTTATATAAACGATACTTAAGTTTATAATTTTGGTTTATTCTGAATTCTCATTGTTTTGTTTTGTTGTAACTGAGAAAAGCTATGTTGGCAGTCGGTAATTTATTATTTGAATATTCTACAGATTGCTTCATCGCCTCCTTGCCAGGAATTTAGCATTTTTCTTATATTATTAATTTTATACAATATATCATACTAATAAAAGCATACATTGTTTTTTGTACTTTTTATAATTTTGTTAAAAATATATCGTTTCTTTCTAAAGTAATTATTATCCAGCGGAAGCTTTCATGAACCGATGACGGCGTAAATTTTCTAAACCACCCTTGCACTAAAAGAGTTTATCTAAGGGGTATTTATTTAAAAGGCGATTATTGTAAATATACACTGATTTTTATAATTCCAACCTAGAAAATCGCATTAAAGTAACAATAGTATATTCTAAATACTAAAGTAGCATTTTTTATCCCTAAGGCCTTAATTTGGAAAAGATAAAAAGACATTTTACTGACGAGAAATTTGTACTTTTTTTAAGAGTTTTATTAGATAGGTAGGTAGGTTGGTAGATACAGAAAATAATGCCTTATTTTCAAACTCCTAAAACCTTCTTTTTAAGTAATATTTATCCAGAAGTATTTCCTCGTCCAAACTATTACAACTCTTTAATACGTTTATTTTGTGAAACGTTAAAAAATACATAAAAAAATATTCTGAGAAAAGTTTTATATCATATTTTTACTTAAAAAAGTAATAAAAATTGTTTAGTAGAAAATATGAATTTTTGGCCAAAATGTTTTCAAGTTTGGTTTTTAATGTTTTTGTTAATTTTTTTTTCGCGAAAAAAAGAACTACTGGAGATATAATCAGATATATAGCTCATTATTATAGGAATATATACCACGGTCCCTAGAATATTATAGTCCATTCTACTAATTTTGAGGAAAAGAGTTATTTAGTTATTTATTTCATTATATAGGAGGAAAACCTTGTGGTATAAACTATATGCAAATAATCTAATGGTAAAAATAACTATAAATTCCTTTTCTTGGTTCTGTTATTGATAATGAGCCTTTTAACTAAAAAAAACGCATAGATGCAGCTACCCAAAAATAATGTAAGCATTATCCCTGGGTACTTAATTTTGACACCAGAAAAAAAGAAACATACAATTTTCATTGCAAAAGAATTTTTCCAAAAATAAAAAAGCCAAGAAGAAAGGCCGCTGATATCTTTGTGTCGTCATCATGCAGGTGGGCGCACTGATAAAAAAAATTATTTGTGTTAAATAAAAATGGGTTTGATTCAAAAAAATATTTGTTTAAATAGACTGAAACAAACGTGTTCTTGAATCAAAGTCATTATTTATTTGTATCAAGCCTCAAAATTGGATTTGAGTGAAACAGATTTTTGTTTAGTCTAAGTAAAAATTTATTTATTATAAATAAATTAGGTATTTAGCATAAATACCGTATTCGATTTAATGTATCAAGTCAAATTCACGAAATTTGTAAATTAATTAAACTAAAAATTACTAGACCATTTTTTCTATGGACCGTAATGCACTGATAAAAAAAATTATTTGAGTTAAATAAGAATGGGTTTGATTCAAAGAAATATTTGTTTAAATAGACTGAAACAAACGTGTTCTTGAATCAAAGTCATTATTTATTTGTATCAAGGCTCAGAATTGGATTTGAGTGAAATTTATTTATAATAAATAAATTAGGTATTTAGCATAAATACCGTTTTCGATTTGATGTCAAAATGTATCAAGTCAAGTTCACGAAATCTTTAAACTAAATTAAACTGTATTTAAAACAAAATTATCTATTCAATTCTTTGATTCCACTATCAACAACATAACAGTATTTTATATACTGGTCAGTGGTTGTCATGTTTATTAGTGATGTGTGATTCGTGAACGATTCGTTGACTATGATCGCATCACTTGCGAATATTGAGTGATCGAATCATGTTTGCTCGATATGATTCAATTAGTCAAATAAGTCAAATGACCCACGAAGACACAATGAATCAAACGAGTGAATCAAATCGGAACGGATCAACGACTGACTGACCCACTGTGGCGATACACTGAATCAGTTGAAAATAGGTCGATCGTTTCGTTCATTCGTTCCTTTGATTCGAATTCCTGCGAGATTTTTTGGTCAGCAGAGTATGTCGTATTTAGCTGCATCCTGCAGACCCCTTTTTTTTTGGTCACCATTTTCTTTAATTTCAAATGATTGATTCAATGATCGATTCAAAAGATTCGATCACTCTAGAAACGAATCACTAATCGATTCGTTCAGTACAAAATGATCGATTTACCCATCTCTTCTCTAATTTTTATATTCCCAGAGTAGTCCCATAGTATCATCAGGAACGTAGGTCCCCATTTCTTGCATATTTCTGTTCCAGGTATATATGCAAAATCCTTCGATGGATGCCGGCGAGATATTGCGTTCGGTAACGCTAAGCGTAGAAGCTCATGGTCGACCAAAGATCGGTAGCTAGATGAGCGAGACGTTGTACTGTTAAATAATAAGAGCCTTCACCATTTCCTCTATACTTGCAGGGCAAAATATATTTTGTAGGAACAAATCCATCATGTACTTAACTTAAATGACAAGAAGTCAAAGAAATTAATCCCTTAAATCAAGTAACTAAATATATTTACTCTCTCTTTTTACAGTAACAAATAAGAAAATGTTCGTTGAGTTAAATAAATATATGACTTTTCAAAAACATTTTTATCAGTGTGGAGTGATATTATCCAACGAATTTTTGTAGAACAGACTGTCAACCTCACATTTATTTTTACACAACTTACAGTACGCTAGTGGATCAGTGGCTGCCCCACGCGCCACGCCAAATAATCGTCTGGTAATGTGCCAGCGCATTTAAAATTTATGGTTAATCGATGGGACAAGATAATAATATTTCTTTCGTGCCTGCGGGACGGAAGCGCCCGCACTCGTACTCTGATTTATTTATTCGTGCTCCATCATTCCATAAACGCGAAAAATCTCGTATTGCGATTTTCCTTTTAAGATAACTCGTTTTAATATTTATTTATTGGCAGTGTCATGGAACATCAAAGTTAATAGAGTTATTGTTGTTTAATATACAGGTTGTTTATTTTAAAACTTTCGCCCAAGATTTCTCGAAACCATAATTTTTTTGGAAAGAAAGCAAAGCTATTTAACATATTCTTCAAAATGGGAAACTCAAAATCATAGTCTCAAAATACAAAATTTATTCAAAATTTGGTAGGTTACACGTGTTTCGCCTACATAGGCATTTTCAGACCTACGATACGATATACTAGTAAGCTAATTCTAATTGCAAGAACCGTCAAAATTTAAAAAAGAAAAGAAAGTAGTAATTACCTGGTATATATAATGTAACGGTAGAGATTAACATTTAAAGAACATTACAAAAGTTTAAAAAAATATAAAAATAAAAAACATTTAAACAAACGAGACTAGTTCTACATTTTACAATTAGAAACAAATAAATATTTTTAGGTTAGGTAAAGGACATAACCAAAAAATAATTATTATAGTTTTAAAAAAAATATTTATGCCGGAGTAAGGATTGAACTCGTGTATTCTGAATGAAAGGCGGACAAGTTATCACTGCGCTATATTTGCTGTTGTTAAAATTTTTATTAAAATCTTTTTACTGCTGTAGGTTGTTAAATATTAAACCTTTTGTCTGTAATATTTGTGTTTTTATATTTGTTAACAAAATTCAAGTGTTCGCGGATTCTAGTCGTCTGTCCTACGTATGTCGCAGGACATCTACCACAGCTCAGAGAGTATACCCCCGATTTTCACAACTTCTCCGATTTGTCCTTAACCTTTACTAAATGAGCTTTTAGGGTATTAATGATCTTAAATGCAATAGAGATATTAAAGGCTTAAAGAACTTTGCTAACTGAAATGAGATATTACCGAAGAAGGTCAAACATCCAAATGGTTTAACATCAGATTTTGAATGCAAAATATGGAAAGAAAATTTGTACCTGTTAAGAAATTTAAAATAAAGTTTATTAAAAGATTCAATTGGAAAATTGTTGGTAGAAGCCATGTGCTTTATGATGTTGAGAGGTGGTTTTCTATATACTTTGAAGTATATAGAAAACCATTTGCTACAGATAAAAAACCATTTGCTACAGATAATATTATAACATTTTCGTCGAACTCCCCTAGCTCTTATAAATTCGCATATTTTAATTCTCTAATGTATAGACTATTAAAACTTGCACTTACACAAGCCGGTTTCAGGAAAGAACTCAACATCATAAAACACATGGATTCTACCATTGAATCTTTTAATAAACTTTATTTTGAATTTCTTAACAAGTACATTTTTTTTTCCATATTTTGCATTCAAAATCTGATTTTAAGCCATTTAGATGTTTGACCTTCTTCGGTAATCTCTCATTTCAGTTAGCAAAGTCCTTTAAGCTTTTTAACATCTCTATTGCATTCAAGACCATTAATACCCTAAAAGCTCATTTAGTGAAGATTAAGGCCAAATCGGAGAGGTTGTCACAATCGGGGTTATACTTTCTGAGCTGTGGTAGTTGCCCTGCGATCTACGTAGGACATACGGGGAGGAACCGCGAAAATTTGAGTTTTGTTAACAAATATAAAAACACATGTACTACAGAGACTAAATCAGCTTTTGCCAACCACCTCAAAAACACGACTTTTCAATTTCTGGAAACGTAACCTTATTACGTGAGTGCAAAAAGAGCAATAAATTAGACTTGCTAGAGAAAATGGAAATTACTAAGGACAAAAAGAGACCAGTGTTGGTGTGTGTGAATGATGTTTTCAGTTTTGAGCCAGGTTTAATATTAAACAACCTACAGCAGTAAAAAGATTTTAATAAAAATTTTATCAACAGCGAATATAGCGCAGTGATAACGTATCTGCCTTTCATCCAGAATACACGGATTCAATCCTTACTCCGGCATAAATATTTTTTTTTAACTTTTATAATTATTTTGTGTTTATGTCCTATACCTAACCTAAAAATGTTCATTTGTTTTTGTTTGTAAAATTTTGAGTCTCGTTTGTTTAAATATTTTTTATTTTTATATTTTTTTCCACTTTTGTAATGTTCTTTAAATGTTACGTTACTAGGTAATTACTATTTTCTTCTCTTTTTTGAATTTTAATGGTTCTTGCAATTAGAATTAGCTTACTAGTATATCGTAATTTGTAGGTCTAAAGATGCCTATGTAGGCGAAACAAGTGTAACCTACCAAATTTTAAATAAATTTTGTATTTTGAGAGTTTATGACTTTGAGTTTCGCAAGTTGAAGTATTTGAAATTCAACTCTCTTTCTCTCTTTTCAATATTTACCATATTGATGGGGTCAATCTACTTTCGACCCAAACATTTTTAATTGCAACGTGGGTCGTGTGGCACCACTTTCTTTTAGACTTTTTAATTCTCTTAATGTTGTATGGACATTTTTAAAATCGGTTTACTTGTTTACAGGTTATTGACCAAAAAGCCTTTATAGACCATAAAAAGTAAAATATAAAAAATATATGATCACATGTGTTGCTTAAATTACTATTCTTGGAAAAATTAAAATTTTAGTTATCCAGAAATCTTAAAATGCAATATTGGAGATGTTAAAAAACTTTAAAAAGAAGTTCCACACGAATTTTAAGATTTTTGGGTCGAACGCGTGATGAACGCTCGCGAACGTTGTAAGGTTGCTGTGGGTTGAACCCACCAATAAATTAGTTAACATCTGTTTTTCTCTAAAAAAATTTCTCTTGGAAAGGAAAATAATACACAACATATTTTCTCATTTCTGAGCGGAAAAATAGTTATTTTCCTACGAGCGTGAAAAAGCTGCCACTTTTCAGTTGCAAACCGCCAAGGGCGAAAAAGGCACTTTTTGCACGTATTAGGTACAAAATTTTTCATACTTGCGTAAAATAATTATTTAAATTTTATTTTAAATAATTTAAAAAAATGCACGCCGTGTGCGAAAGACATAGAGTCAATCCATTCCCGCACGGCGTGCGGGAAATGCAACTTAACACATGATAGTAGGAAAAAAAATTACCGCACGCCGTGAGGAAAAAATCTTTTAACGCAAGCCAAAATATTTTTAAGCAAGCAAAATTTCTTTGGTGACAATTTTTTTTACAAAATCATGTGAAACAAGATGTTTTTAATGGGGAAATCGTCTTTTCCAAACTTACAGCTTACCGGTGCGTGCGTAGTATCACTTTCCGCATTAGTTAGGTAAATAACTATACTTTTACCATCGAGGAAAGTGTTGCACTTTTTTGCAAGCGACAGCCGTCACCCGAATGATGCACACGAAGTAAGCAGTCAAATGCGGGAAAGATACGCATGAGTCAAGTAACAAGATTGTTTTAAAAGCAACAAAAAATCATCAACTTTATCGAAAAAACTACAGAAATATACATATCTCATTATAAAAATAAAAAAATGGCGCCAGCAGGCACGTTAGCTATCCATAAAATCGTTAGAAATATTAAAAAATATTTTTTTTTGAAATTTTTTTCTCAAAAATATTATTTTTTTTTATGAGTAACAATTTTTTTTAAAGCTTAATTCCCTCTCCTACCCTCTTGCCAACGCCCCACCCCCATCAAAAACTAATCAGCTCTGCATAGGGTGACAAGTCATTTTTGATGCCAAATTTGATAAAAATCGGTTCAGCGACAGACACCATGACAAAATTTTGTATTTAACTTATTTTTAGTGGAAATAAAAATCCTTTTTTTATACCTCCATAAAAAACATGATTTTAGTAACTGTCTGCAGATAACTAAAGCATGGCTTTTTTGGTACCAATGCAAAAAAACTTATTTTTGCCTAAGAATTCAGCCATTTCCGCCAGTTTTCACAAAGTATTTACGAAAAAATCATTTAAAAATATCGTGAAAATATCAAATTGCCAAAGATTAAAATGTCGCAACAATGAACGTCACCGAGTAAAAAGACACATCGCTATGGAAACGATTTTTATTTCATTTACCAGCCGCCTTGATAGTATTGCGAGAAGTTCTCTTCGTTTGAGATTTTTAAAAGTATTTTCCTGTTTTCTTGGATTTTTTGATAAAGGTATTAAAAAAATATAGTATTAACAACTCGTGGCTAAACTGTGCTGTTTTTTACTCGCGTTTTTAAATACCTCGCTGCGCTCGTTATTTAAGCCAACGCTTGTAAAAAAAGCACTATTTTAGCCACTAGTTATTAAAACTACTATTTTTGACGATCCCAAAATTAGCCTCCCTACTATGTATGGATGGCTAATAAAATATTGAAACGAAGTTCTTTTGTATCGAGAGCAGTTTTTATTAATATGGCGAAAGCACTCAACCCCACAGATTAACAAAAAACTGCACTCAATACAAAAAAACTTCTTTTCAATTGAAAACGCGGTGCAGACAACCAACCCCTTCTTAGATAATAAAAGTAAAATAGTTATAATATAAATAAAGATAGTTTAAAGAATCTTTCGATAACGCTAAAATAAATTTAAAATAATTTTAACAATAACGATTTTAATTTACTAAACACACATAACCGAACAAAAATTACCAATAAGAAGCAAATTGTGGATAAATACAATAAATAAAAAAATAAATACATTACTATGGAATAGTAGCGGAGGTCGCAGCAAAAATCAAGTATGCCAGGAAATATCTAGTCAATAAAAGAAATCAACCTACAAGTAGTAAAATAGATTAATATAGTTATTTATGCACCTGGGTCAAAAAGTACGCTCGCAGTGTGTAAATAACGTTAGCGCTTGAAAAATAATGATACTTATAACCCAGTAAATAGACTTAGATATTAGGGGTTTTGGTAAAAATACAAACATAATAACCTTTGATTAATCGTTGTTTGATAAGCCGTCAAGAATAAAGTTATTGCGGTTATCCCAAAAGCAATATATTTTGCATCTTCCTTAATCAAAAAGTAACAATTCTATTCATTCTTCTTGAAATTTTCTTACCAAATTACACACTCTTGTGTATTATATGAACTGACAGAATTAAATATAAACAAAATAAAGATTAAAACAAAAATAACGTAATTTACGATATTTACCTCTGTCAATCCACGTCAAAGTGCTTGTATTTCTGGCGAATTTTGCGAAAAGAAAAGCTTAAAATTGTTACTTTTTCATCAGAGAAGATGCAGAATAGAGTTTGAAAAATAAAGCGAAATAAGTTTATTCTTGAAGACTTGTCAATTAACGATAACGACAGAGGTTGTTATTTTTGGAATCTGGCCAAAAACTCCCTGATATCCATAGTCTTTCTTTAAGTTTGTAAGATTTTATTTCATAAAATACTTTTACGTACACTTGATTAAAAAAAAAACGCTTACATGCAGTCACAAAATTGACCTTTCTAAAAGTGTATAATATACACAGACTACCAGCTAAAATGCCTAAAAACTTCAAAAGTACGACAATTTGTCATATTGTTTAAAAAAGGTCTCTAAAACTGAAAATATTTTTTACTTAAATTAAAGGCAACCTTATTTTTATATTAAATTTTGCATAATACAAAAAAATCAGCAAAAATAATGTTTTAGTAAAGTCTTTATTGAACAATAATAAATTATCACTCAAGTAACGGACGAAGGCTATTCTATAAAGAGTGCGGTAACACATTTTGGAGTTGATAAAATAACAATAATACGATGGAATTGAAAACAATTCGACAAATAGGAAACTTGGATTAGGACAAAAACGAAGGTAAACTTAATACTAATTATTTTAACTTAAAAAAGAACTAAAATAAATAATTTAATATTTAATAGGATCACCATTTTTCTCTATTACAAGCTGCAAACGTCTGGGCATTGAAAAGGATAAATTTTGAAAATAGCTGATCCAATGCGCGATAACTAGCATCGCTTAACTCTTCAGCATTTCGTGGTCTCCAATTCCTTTGGTATATTATTTTAACGATTCGACCCCATATATTTTCCATTGGGTTAAGGTAAGGGCTGTTGGCTGACCAACGAAGTGCTTCTATATTATTATTCTGAAACCATTGGCGAATAACATTAGCTGTGTGTACTGAATAGTTGTCCTGCTGATAAACGAAGTCATTATTTTCGTGTAAAGCCTGTACAGATGGCAGCATAACGTTTTCAAGGATTTCAATATATCGTTAACTATTGAATCTACCTCGATTCTCCAAAAAAACCCAAACCTCTAGCATTAAACCAGCCCCACATGTTTACAGAAAAATGTCCAACTTTTTTAATTTGGTTTGTATATTCGGGTTCAAATCTAGAATATGGTGGACAATAAACTAAAATTCTCCTGCTGCTTGAAGATGATTGAAAAATTTTTTCGTCAGTGAAAACCACCCTCTCTCAGAAATCATTATCACGAAGAATGTTGTTCAGTGCAAAAATAGCTCTGACCTGTTTTTGTTCTTCTGTTGGAAAAGGCTTCTTTGCAGCAACTCGACAAGAGACTTCTGATTTCGTTACTCTTCTATTTACTGTTGCTAAAGAACTCGGAAATAATTTTACATTAGCTGCTTCAACCGACGTTGAAAAAGGATTTTGTCTGACATGGTCAATAAGTCTCTCATCTTGCATTTCAGAACTTACTTTTGGTCGTCCTGATCCATCTTTTCTATCCGTAGAATTATTTTCAATCCAGCGCTTTTCCATCGCATTGTCGTCATTTCATCAATTCCAAAATGGGTGGCCGCTCTTCTTATAGACCAGCCGTCTTCTATAACTCGAGTGATAATTTGAACCTTTGTAAGTGTTGATATCTATGGCATTTTTAAGGATGTCACACTGAATTTTAAGCTGTCAGGCATACTAAGTTAGTGGTGAATTATAATAGTATACACTAATGGAAAGCTAAATTTTTTTGCATAGAAAAAAATGCATGTATGAGTTTTTTTTGACCACACTCAGTGTGGTAAAGTTAACGTTATGGCACTTTACCGCACTCTATGCGCTAAAGTAACTACATTTTTTTAGAAAATTTTAATACAGATATTTATATTCCTTTTTATGGGAATTTTTGAGACTTGTAGGTAAAATCGTGTACCTTACAAATGCGTAAAGTGTCTTTACCGCCCTTGCCGGCTTGAATAAACTCACTTCGCTTAGTTTGGTTAACTGCCGTCGCGTGCGGAAAGTATTACTTAACCGCACTCAGTCCGGTAAAGTTAAGGTTATGGCACTTTACTGCACTCCGTGCGGTAAAGTGACTACGTTTATTTTGAATATTAAAATACAGATATTTATATTTCTGTTTTGGGAATTTTGGAGGCTTGTAAGGAAAATCGTGTACCTAATACATGCGTAAAGTATCACTTTCCGCACTTGTTAGGTAAAAAAATATTTAAAAAAGCACAATTTTTTCGTTTCTTCAAAAAACGCTATTTTTATTTTCTTTTTGGCCATCCTGTATAGTCCAATTTTTTGATGAGGAGACTGACGTCATTTTTGTTTTTGAAAACGTTTTCTTTGTTGTCAACAGTTGGCATGTCAAATAATTTGCGTATATTTTTTTATTTTAGGATATGACTTCTTTTCACATATTTATTGTCGCTGTCCGAAAGAATGTGTCAAATAGGGATCCAAAAAAATGACCTCAGTCCGCTCATCAAAAAATTGGACTATATTATCCATATTCGCCGCACTTAGAGGAAAGGAACCAAATTTAAGATAGGCGCCTAATTCGAGATTTGAAATTGGATAAACACGTTCTAGTAATTTTTTTGCTCCGTCCACCTGATGACGACACAAAGATATCAGCGTTATTGATTTTTGTGGTTGGCATTTGGGGTTATGTTATTTTTGCAGAAGTTTTTGTAATAAAAATTGTATTTTTCATCATTTCTTTTCTTTATATTTGTCGTAGGTAGTTGCATTTTTTAGTGAAAAGGCCTCATAATCAATAAAAAAATCAGAAAAACAAGGTACCTTATAGTTTTAAATTTACAATCAGATTTTTTGCCTATAGTATTCAAAACAAGTCTGGCCCCTCGAATAATAAAATAATCCACACAAATACAAAAAAATGGCTTCCAAAAAAAGAAAAACAACAACTACATAACCTAATTTCTGAACGACGAACTAACCCCAACTCATGCGATGGGTTTCTTAACGGAATCGATTACCAACTATTGATTTTAATTTCTATTTACTACAAGATCAACTCATGCAGGCCAAAAATAAATTTTGTTTACTTGTTCACTGAAAGTTATAATAAAAATATAAAAGCAAAATATAACCCTGGCATCAATCATTTAAACAAAAAAAAAGAAAAATCCGAAAATATAATTTAATTTGTAAGCCTTCTTAAGGTGCATTTAGACTGTGGTAGTATCGTTGTAGTTGCGTTGTAGCGTGAATTGTTTTCCATAGATAATGCAGAACGGATTATTTTAATAGATAAATAGTTAACAATATTTTTTTGTAAACATTTTTTAATATAATTTACTTTCTAAATGCTTTAAACAAATATTGGTGGTAATAGACCCTCCTGCTAAATTTTGGAATATGTTAAAAGTTTCACCTTACATATTTCTTCGGGAATTGACCGAGGGAGTTCCGTTTTTTCTTAATATCTAAATAGTTCAAAACTGCTTTAGTATTAAAATTGAGGTTGATATGGTAGCAAAGAAATACGAAAAGTAAACCTGGGGAAAAAAGGAGAAAAAAGGTGGTAATATTGTGTCTGCATATATATATAGACAGTCGACAGTGTGTTCAGTGACATAAGCAATAAATTAACAAGATATTGTAAGTGGTATTTAGGTATATTCCTATATATCCGTTATATTGGTTTATTATAATTGCAAAGAAATTAGGGCCCTTTTTTTAAGTGACGAAAAGGACTTACTTTTGCATTATTTCGTCGCTTGCATGGACAAATTATATCAAATAATTTACATTTTTAATCACATATTTTGCTAGTACTAACCTTTAGAAAAGTTATATACCGTATCAGCTGTTGTTGTGGTCAAAAAGACTCACACAGAGATAGTTAGATATTTTCGGGCGCGTATGAAAGAGATGGCATGAACACACCAACGTTAAGCATGGGAGTTATGTCGTGTATCCCCTGACTAACCGAAGTTAATATTTAATAATGGTACCTACCTACAATAAACAGTGGCGCTATAGTACCCCTCTACCCATTTTTACGTCAAACTAGTAATTTTCTAAAATTGTTTATAAAACTCTTTAAAATTAACTTTTTTAAAGAAGATTTTCCCTGTCAAATATTACTTTTATTACCCACTAGACATATTACTTCTATTACACACTTGACACCGCCGCGCCGCTTTGCCTGCGGTTTATCCATTTTTCCCGTTTTTATTACTTTAAACTTTTGTTTCCGTAAACCAATTTTGATGAAATATATGTTGCACAGGAACACAAGGAATGCAATAGTGAAAGTCCCATCAAAATCAGCTGGGCGATCTTTGCGTGATGCAGAAAGAAACAGACATACAGAGAAAAATTGTAAAAATTGCATTTTTGGTATCTCGTTTGGTCAAACAATTAAAAAAAAATGTAATTTAATGCAATTTTTGTTAACAGATACAAGTTTCTCACATCAAAGAACCTAAAAAACGATATTAATTGCCAATTGCACCAACGTTAAGTCTGACTTAAAAGTTCTCTCTCTCTCTTATTGCGTGCTTCTGAGAGATATAAAAACTTTTAAGTCAGACTTAAAACACAGACTTAACGTTGGTGCAATTGGCAATAATAGTCATTCATTTTCGTAAAAGAAGTGTAACCCAATGGCTGTGAAAAATGTGTCAACTGTCATTTTAGGTAGTTTTTGATAAAAGCTTCAAATTCCTCGTATTCGAAAACCTATGCATTGATATCAAACACCATCAATTTGTCTCTACACAAAAAATAAAAAAATCAAATTTAGTCATTGGCCGCTATTTTGGATTTTGCGCTGAATATCTCAATTTGCTCAACATTTTCGAGATGTCATCCAGCGGATTCATAATCTGGGAATTCTCAGCTTTCATATGACACCATAAAATCTATTATGGTAAGAAAAGCCGGGCTCGATTAAAAATCGCCACTTCTCCCCCTGACTATAATTAGTTGTTTATCTATACATATACTGAAGAACCAAAAAAATGCAACCTCATGTATATGGATAATTATTTGAATGAAAATTATTTGTGTGTATACCTTATCTCAAAAGAAGTATTTGATAAATCTTTCCTTTTTTCACAGATTTTGTCTATTCATTTTCAAAAACAACCAACACATAAAAGATCTTTTCTGAAAATTTTAAACCATTTTTCTCGTATTTTTTGGACTTTTTGGATTGCTTACAGTTTACTTAAAAAACAAAAATGCCAAGAGTTCGCGGTCGCCAACACTTTCATCATTTAAACGACTTCGAGCGGGTTCTAGACGCCCTAGATTATTAAAAGGTCGTGATTTACGGCATCTCAGACTTCTTGCTCTCAGAAATCGATGGGACAGTATACGCCAAGTAAGAGATGTTCTAGTTGCAGCTACAGGACGAGTGTTTTCAAGCATAGCAGTTAATCGAAGATTGCTTGGTATGGCGCCGAGAACTTATCGTCTGCTTTTGGTGCTACCTTTGACCCCACAACATAAGGTTCGCCGCTTGGAGTGGTGCAGAGCTCGGCAAAACTGGAATGACAAATGAAATACCATAAGCTTCAGCGACGAATCCAGGTTTTGTTTGGGCGGTCATGATGGACGCATGAGGGTTAGGCGATTTCGAGGTGAGAGACGAAATGTAGACTTTGCTGTTAAACGTGATATAGCAAGACAGCAAAGTATCATGATATGGGGTGCTATATGTTTAGGACCTCTAGTCCTCATAAACGGCAATCTGACTGTTTGGCGATATATCGATGAAGTGCCAGTTTTATATCCCTACCTATAAACTATCCCAAATGCGATCTTTCAAGAAGATAATGCCAGACCGCATATTGCCCGTGAAACAATGAACTTCTTAGATGAACTTGGCATAGAGACTTTGGAATGGCCAGCAAGATCGCCTGATTGTCGCCTATCGAACACTTATAGGATATGATACGGCGCAATCTTAGTCGATTACCAAGTCCCCCTGGAAACTTAGATGAACTCTGGCATATCGTAAGGAGGATTTGGATGAATGTTCCTCAATATGATATAGACCATTTTATTTTGACAATGCCCAATAGAACAAACGAGTGATTAGTAATTTATATAATAAAGTAATATTTGAGAGGGAAAATGTTCTTTAAAAAAGTTACTTAGAGTTTTATAAACAATTTTGGGAAATTACTAGTTTGACATAAAAAAGGGGAGAGGGGTACTCTAGCGCCACTGTGTATTGTAGGTAATAATTAATAACTTCCGTTGGTCAGGAGATAGGAACATAAGTAAATATAATACTTTGTTCATTTATTGAAAATGTATGTGTTCATGCTATCTCTTTCATGCGCGCCCGAAAATATCTACCTATCTCTGTGTGAATCTTTTTGACTTTAACCACCGTGCACCGCTGATAATAGGCTAATATAACTTTTCTAAAGGTTATTACTAAAGCATTATATAAGATTAAAAAGGTAAATTATTTGATATAATTTGTTCATGCAAGCAAAGTAATGCTAAAAGTAAGCGCATTTTGTCACTTAGAAAAAAGGCCCTAATTTCTTCGCAATTATAATAAACCAGAATGATTAATCAGCGGATTAGATATAACTACTATAGTACCTTGTTAATTTATCGCTAATATCACTGAACACACTATTGACCAAGTTTTATTTTGTGTGGTACCCAATCAACTCTAATTTTAAAAGTAAAGCGTTTTTGAACTTATATTAAGAAAAAACGGAACTTTCTCGGTTAATATAAAAAATATTTGTAAGGTGGAACTTTTAACATGTTGAAAAATTTTGCAGGACGGTCTGTTATCGCCAATATTTGTTTAAAACATTAAACAAGGTAAATTATATTAAAAAGTGTATATCAAAAAATATTTTTAGCTATTTATCTGTAAAATATCCGGTTCTGCATTACCTATGGAAAACAATTCACTACAGCTACAATGCAACGACGACTACACTACCACAGTCTAACTGCACCTTAACAGCTTTTAAATAGCAGACAAGAATCAGCTGCTACCTTTGTGTCGTCATAAGGTCAAAGAGTGGGGCAAAATTACTAGACCGTATCTATTCTACGGACCGTGGGTGACGCCACCTTGTGAAACATTTATTACCGATGGAAAAAGTTGTATTATGTTTTGTTTCGTGCGTATTCAGTCATTATTCGAATAATGTCCAATTTTCCAAAAATGAGCAATTTAATGATTTTAAAGGCCGTTTTCAAATTCGTCTAAAAGCGAAGGTAAAGTCACTCGCATATTTTTTCTGATAATATGTTTACTAAAGTATTTTTAGATTACTTCTTGCAATTATTTTAACTTTGGCGTTAAAACGAAACCAACAAAAGTGTTTTCCTTTTTTATTGCAATTTTCCTAATTTGCGACACCTATGGTCGCTAATATTAAGTCTATCTCAAATTAGGACCCAAAATAAGTCAAAAATGTTTCAAAAAAGATTAAAAGATTGTTTTTTGATTTTTTTGTTGAAAGTCGTGGTCGAAAATGGTATCTCAAATTAGGACTCCCTATATCTTAAATAAGAAACGTCTTTTTTTTCTTGAAAATAAAAATTGTAAAATGTACTTCTTAATCCTTTAAAATTAGTTTTGTGTTAATTTTTTAGTATAAACGTTTCAAAGAAGCCTTATTGCAGTATAAATAAAAAATAAATATTTTTTTTCCAAAATTTTCCATTTTATGTTAGGACTCAAATTTGGTTTCTTTCCTCTAGTTCATTGGTCTACAAAAAAAAATTCTCAAGCCCTGGCACCCTGCTGATTCTTATGTAAACGACAAATATAGCTCCCGTTTTCTTATACCACATTCTTGGCGGAGCTCCCCTCTTAATTTTTATCCCTTTTCGATAATAATAATAATTTTATAGACATGAATTTAATTTGAAGGGGTGAAAAGAATTATTTTAGCTGTAAACAATAATAAATAAAAATACATTTACCTTTATTTGGTGCTCGCTTCCCTTTTGTACCCTGAAGTATAACTCTTTCGTCCCAAAAACCAGCAGTACTTCGACAATAAGCAGTGGTGTTCACAGCCATTTGTAAGGAGGGGGGGACGGTTTCGATATAAAAAAAATCTGGAATAAAAGCATAGCTTTTATGAGGAACATATCAATACATGCAAATAAAACTTAGTAACTACAAGCGCGAATTTTGTCACAAATCTAGGGGGGGGGTACTCAGATATTAAGTCGTTTATTTCATAAATTTTTTATTTAAAAGAATGTGTAAATGGGACGAAAATTTTTGAGAAAATTGCATTAAAAATGTAATTTTTGAATCGAATTAAACTAAAATCCTAGATATCAACGGTATCATAGAGCCGCAGGCGAAAATTCTTAAAATTGAAAATATATTAATGGTACAAATGCCATTTTTAATACAAAATTAAACTAATACCGTAAATATCAAAGGTGTTATAGCGCCGCAATATATTTCTAAATAATGTTTTTATAAAAAATTTTAAGCCAGGATAGAGAGGGTTAACTACCCCCCCTATCCCTCTGAAATCCAAGCTTGAGTAACTACGTATAATTTTTTCAGTTATAAAACACATAGATAATAAACAAATCACAAACAAAACCTAATAGCTAAGTACTTTTTTTTGAGGTCTAAAAAGCTTTTTAAGTTGAAACATTAACTTTTATATTGAATATATTAAACATAAGATGCCTATTCAAAAAAAAAAATCTTTTGCGGTTTTTTTGGGCAAATCGGTCAATGTCAATTTCAATATGTCTGTTGATATGCAGCCCGTGAGTTAAGTACTTATGTTTTCAATATTCTGAGGTATGAGAAGCTTCTTTCTGACGAAGCATTACCTACTGGCAAACATCCAAGAATGTTCTTATCAACGGAAACATATCGCCACAATGGTTTATTTTCCTCTAAAACATATGTTTTGATTTAAGCTTTTGCCTATTTCTGACCAATATTGTTTCCAAATACTGACTTGTCCCAATGAAAGTTCAAGAATTTGTGTTATGGATTATTCAAACAGTTTATATTATTTAGGACTTTAGTTAATTTTGCCTTCACGTTGTATAAAACTTCTAAAAGGGATTCTAGAATGTCTTTAAAGGAACTTTTTGCAATTTCTCGTTCTTTCTCCAAAGACTTCAAGGTTACCATCCGCATCTTTGTTGTCTACTACTTTCTGGAGCAAGTAGGGGGGGAGGGGCGATCGCTTCCCACCTTTTAACCGTCACTGCAACATGCTTGCCGTGACGGTTTAGGAGCAATCTCGGAGGAACCGTTCTCCGGGTTCATCCGAGATTGCTCCTAAATTTTTAGGGAAGAAGTCGAGGTGCGAGTGCAGAAAGTGCACTTTAGGTGACTACGGTAACAGCAATTCCTCGACTTGAGCGACATAATTATCACTTTTGTGGTTACCCAAAAAGTTCTTACACACGTTTTGGAAGGCAAACCGATCTCGTTTTTCTTTTCGATTCAGGTGTTCAATAAACGTCGAATCTTGAAAAAGGTGCAAGAACTTGGGATCGACAAAATTTTCTTCCTTGATTTTAGACTCACTAAGAAGAGGAAATTTACTTTATAAAAATGGTTTGTATTCTTCGCTTTCACAAGCTGTTTGATCAATCCGAGTTTAATGTGCAAAGAAAGCAAGTAAATATTTTCCTTCGAAACCAAAGGATCGTGGGCTACATTTTTCTGACCGGGAGTAAAACTTTCTCGTAAAGGCCAGTTTAGTAGGATGCAATGTTTGTCTCGGGCTCCGCTGTCCTATTCACAAAGCAAGCAGCAATATTTAGTGAGTAGAGCAACAACTTTTAAGTCAGCGCAGAGCTGAAATATGTAGAAACAAGTAAAAATAATCTCTAAAAAAAGAAATCTACCGCCTTGCTACAATTGTTCATATTTTAGAATACTTAACGTCTCTAGTACCTCAGAAATAATAATGTAAAAGCCAAAATAATCCTTTTACTCTTCGTTTTACTCCCACCAAACCATTGAAAAGTAGTAAAAAGAGGTTGGGGGCTCTCCTCCGAAAACGGGGGATGATGGGGGAAAACGAAGTTCCTATTTGGATTCAGGAGTTCGTTTTACATAAGAATCGCCTGGGTCATTGTCCGTTCATCGAAAACACACTCATCGACAACCTTTTCATCGACGACATTCTCATCGAAAACATTTTCATCGAATGATTTTTTCATCGAATGACATTTTCATCGAATGGCATTTTCATCGAAAATATTTTATCGAATACATTTTCATCGAAAACAATATTATCAAATGACATTCTCATTGAAATCACTTTTATCGAATGACATTTCCATCGAAATCAGTTTTAAAACAGTTTCATTTAATGACATTGGTTGGTAGGTTTGGTTGGTTGGTTTAATTCGTTGGTTGGTTTGATTGGTTGGTATGGTAGGTTTAGTTGGTTGATTGGTTTGGTTGGTAGATTTGGTTGGTTTGATCAAACCAACCAACCAAACCAACGAACCAAACCAACCAATTAAACCAACCAGTCAAACCAACCAACCAAACCAATAAAAGTGATTTTGATGAAAATGTCACTCGATAAAAGTGATTTCGATGAAACTGTCATTCGATAATAATGTTTTCGATGAAAATGTTTTCGATGAAAATGTCATTTGTTAAAAATGTTTTCGATGAAAATGTCATGCGTTGAAAATGTTTTTGATGAGTGTGTTTTCGGTGAACGGACAGTGACCCAAATAAATCGCTAAGAATGGTGTCAGAGCGGATTTTCATGCAGATCAATGTTATTTGAAAGTGCAGTATATTTCATGCAACTACAAAATACTAATATTTTAGGACGGTATTTTAGAATTACGACCGCTAGCATGCTTGAGATATCAAAAACAAAACAGGATGTTATGTCTGGTGTATACTGGGTGTTATTTTACTCGCTTAATGGACCGTTAAAAATCTATTCAATATCTTGGGATAAATTAGCAAAATAAGTAAGTAGTAGTAAGTAAAAGCCTAAACTAAACTTAAGCAAAGTACGTCTTATACCCACTTTTGTGTTCAGGGCCACACTTTAGAGAAAGGGTTATTCAGATATTTTCACCAATAACCATTAATTTTTAGTGCGAAAAATTATTTTTCCTGATTTTTGACCCTTTCCCCCTTTGTGAATTATTTCATTAGGCGCGATATCCCCTGGTTGCCCTTAAACTTTCAAAACTGTCCTTCATCATTTTTCCAGTGAGTTACTATTTTTAATCGCCATTTTGTCTTTTTTATGTCCATTTTAATTTCCCATAAAAACTCATAAATCAATTAAATTAAAACAACCTAAATCACTTAATTATTTAAGGCCATCGAAGTTTTCATTTAATTATCATCTCCATCCAAAATGAACTATTATTTCAACAGTTTATATTTTAGTAATAACTAGTCTATTATAGCATAGCGAATAAGCGAGAAAGTTAGGAAAATCTCTTGTAAAACTTTAACTTTTCAGAGAAAGATACAATCTTAATCTAGAATGCAAAATACTCTGCAGTTATCGTTTATTTAGTCCACCAAACTAAAAAGCCTGTTAACTCCTACCGCCTCAGTGCCCTTTAGCCACAGTAGGCTAAAGGGCACTGAGGCGGAGGCTGCCATTTTTATAACCAAATTGACAAGTAAAACATGGATTTTCTGTCAGTTTGGTGTCAATATGGCACCGATCATAGGCCAAAGGATACTAAAACGAAAATGAGTTAACTGGCTTTTTAGTTGAGAATGGTGTTGGTCCACCATACCAATATGGAATGGGGGACTATTAAAATCGTGTAATTTTGACTTTTCTTAATTTTATCAAAAATGAGTTACTAAGGTCCCAAAACACCTTAATCGAAGAAAAAAAAAAGTTCTCTGTCGGTCTGTCCGCCTGTTGTCAGTCTTTATACACGATAAACGCCTTAATCGATTTTAACGAAATTTCTAAAATATTTTAAAAAAATTGTAACCTTGGAACAAAAGCAAGTAGCGATATACAGTTTTCAGATTTAAGTTTCCATGAATATGGACAACAAATTTTGTTATAAAATTGAAATTCGTGGTAGCTTTAGTTTCCGAGTTATTTGAAAAAACATTAAAATATATAAAAAAAATGATAACTTCAGAAGTAAAATAGCTATTGATATGCGGTTCTCAGACTTTGGTTTTCGTAAATATTACCCAAAAATTTTGTTATAAGGTTCAATTTTCGAGATATTTTAATTTCCTTTCAACATAAAATAATTGATTGTATAGGGGACTATCCGTGCTTTCTAGCACCAATTTTAAGCCATTAAGATGATTTAGAATTTGGTGAATTAGATAATGCTACTTTAAAAGTCCCTTAAGTTAGTACTAAATGGCAGTTAGCCTAACTGTTTGTTAAAAAAGTCGCTGCAAACGGTTGTAAAAAATAAAAATACCTATATTTTACTGTTGCAGTTTTTGTTTCACATATGTTTGCTATTCAGAGTCTACTAACACAACTTTTATTGCCCCCTGTATAGCAGCTATGCGGCATAAGACATAGCAGTCGACCCAAGCAATTTGGGAAAACAACTCTGAATTATTGCAGTCCTAAATTTAAAATTAAAACCGCTTTAAATTACGAAAGCATGTAGTTAAAGGGGCGTTTCACAGTCATTTTTAATGCATTTTTGCCTTCATATTTCCCGTCAGCCGCAGAATAGCAATGTCAGAAAAATAACTCTCCCAAATTAAATTAGTGGGATTTCGTGTTGAGAATAAAAATAATTTTAAAGACTGACATATTTTACAGCGATTGCAAGTTGTACCTTCACCAAAAAAAAAAATATTTAACTCACTGTTCGCGTAGCATATTACAAAATAATAGCATTTTTGGTCACTGTTGAGTGCAAAAAGTTATTCTAATCTGGAAATATAACCTGTTTTTCCTTTTACTTAGGGGGAATAGCGTATTCCGTGGGACTTTTGATGAAGATTTTACGAAACCTGTTTTAATGGAATACTAATGGATCCACCACCAGTATCTAACCTGTTAACAGCCCCAAAAATGCTGCAGTCAAAAAGTAGGGTTAGGCTGTCAATTTTTTTTCTTAAATTCAGACGCTTTAAGCTAGAGCAATGAAATTTGGCACATATGTTGGCCTTCCGGCAACGTACCCTCTTGTGTCATAAAAATTACATATGTGGCCCCTAGGGGAAAACAGGGGCCAAAATGTGTTTTTAAACTATTCCTCATGCCTTCCATACTAATGCATCTGCACAGTCAGTTGCTAGTTCATACTATTACTTATAAGTCTACTATACCGAAAAAAAAATCCTGGTTATTAACAAGGCCCCTAGGTTAGGGGCTAAAAATTTTGTCGATTTCAATAAAAATATTATATTTCACTTATATTTCAGCCAATGTCAACAGACGCAGTGGACCATTTCTCAATTTTAAATACCTCCAACTTTGCGTCAGCCCCTAGGGGCTGTAAGGGTGCGAGATCTAATTTCCACCATTTTCATATTCCAGAAATCACTTCATATCCATATATAAAATCTATGAGTTTGTTGTGACAAATATTATGAAATATAAATATCTCAAACCCTAAGGGCACCTAAAGGGACTAAAATTGTTAAATCTTGAAAAACTTGTTAACAGGTTAGGCAGTGTTGGTTGGTTCATTAGTAATCTATTAAAATAAGTTTCGTAAAATCTTCATCAATAGACCCACGGAAGCCAAATTTTCTACGTATCCCCTTCAGTATTTAACTTTCCTTAAAAACTTTAAATAAAAAAATACAAGAACATTTAAAAATATCATGTCAAAAAATAAAATAGTGTCCTTTTTCGAAACCTCTAATGATGACAGTTTACGCTTAACAGCAAGTTGTGCTTGAATGAATGCATGAATGTAGAAGTGCGTGCAGGTAAATTTCCATGTACGTAGGCCACCTTGCTGGGCCCGTTGCACGCCCACTTTCCATGGTTAGCCCTAGAAGCCTGCCTCTTTCGTAAAGGGACATATTTTCCTGGGCTGCAACATTCTTACATCGCCTGGGACCAACAGATAGTTCCCAGACACTCCAGCAGGACATGCAAGGACCATCTTTCGTCCTCCATACAACATCGACTCTCTGAGTCTCCGGCGATTACCAGCGTCTCTAGGTGTTTGTTGAGGCAACAGTGTCCTATTGGGAGCCCTGTTGCTGGTCTCACCTCCTTCCGGCCTAGGTGGAGCAAGGAATTCCAGCAGGTGCTCTTCAGTCAGCTCTGTTTCGGTTGGACCATCCTTGCTGACCACGATTTTGACCTGAAGCTTCCTGAGCTCCCTTGCCAATTTGTTTCATCAGCGGCCTCCGTAGGCGCCCCTGATCCGTTTGTAGATTGTCCAATGGGTACTTGTGCAGTTCTCTGTCGGGCCTCTTGTGTTGAAGAAGATCTACTGGGTCTTTGAACAGTTCCTTGTTGATCCCTATCGTTAAGGTTCTACTGGGTACTTGTTCGGTTTTCTGTGTTACCTCCTGCTTGTCAGAGGGTCCTTCTGGAATTCCCTCACAGACGAGTAAATCAGCTAGAATCATCTCCCTAGCACTTTGGGGAGGAGTCTATATACAACAAGGTGCGCCTGGTTCTCTGAGGAAGGTTTTTATTGTATTGTCTCAACCACGCGGCGCTGGCGTTTAAGCCAAGGTCTTAAGACCCGTCCCCATTCCACCACTCCGAGAAGTCGGGAGCGAGCCAGAGTTGGGTTCACCTAAGTGCTCCCTATCTTCGGCACACCGACCCCAAAGAGCTGCGTTCCATGGGGGTGCAGTATGACGTTTCCCAACAAGATTTAGTCACTGACTTATTCAGTCGAGTCCACCCCCGCGACTTGGACGCACCTGTTGAGAATTATTCAAGTGGGATTCAGAGAATGGAGCTCTGGGTTCTCTTGGGCCGGGTTAATGCTTGTATCTTGCTAATCCAACCCCACACAAGCAATGGCGCATGTTTGGCTTAAACAAAAAAGTCCAGGCCGATTAAAAGTGGGTTTGGTTTAAAGAAATCATCGGCACCTAAGCAAGATATAGTATTTGACAATTAATATTATAATTACTGTTCAATGGCCTTCATAGATCTAGCCAAAGCATTTGATTCGGTCAACAGAGAAGCTCTTTGGAAAATACTAGCAAAAGCTGGATGCCCTCAAAATGTATATTCAAATTCTTAGACTACTACACGACAATATGAATGCAACAGTCCTAAGCAACGATGGACCAGGAGAGTCATTCCAGATTACGACAGGCGTTAAACAAGGGTGTGTTATTGCGCCCACCCTATTCTCTATATTTTTAGGTGCCATGCTTCCTTTATTGAGGAACATCTACCGCCGGGAGTGGAAATTCTATATAGATTCGACGGTGGCCTACTTAACCTAGGCAGACTGCGAGCAAAAACTAAGGTCTCGACAACCTCGGTAATCAAACTGCAGTACGCCGATGACAACGTCGTAATGGCCGATACAGAGGAAGGTCTACAACTGGTAATCAACGCATTTAACCAAGCCTACAAAAGCATTGGCGTAGAGGTCAATCTTGCCAAAACGCAAATTCTTCACCAACCAGAACCAGGTACGAATCTCCAAGCTCCAAATATTTCCATAAATGGCCATCCTCTGCAGAACGTGGAACATTACCCATACCTTGGGAGCCACCTATCATCAAACGTAACTATTGATGCAGAAACACAGCATCGCCTAAAATGTTCTAGCGCAGCGTTCGGACGGCTTTCGGAGAGAGTCTTCAACAATCACGACATTAATGCGGAGACCAAGCTTCGTGTCTACAACACAGTTATAATACCAACTCTAACATACGGATGCGAAACGTGGACCACCTACAGAAGGCATATCAAATGACTAGAAAAATATCACCAAAGTTGTTGAAGACGAATACTGAGAATTAAATGGCAAGACCGACGAACAAACATAAGTGTTTTAGAAGAAGCCAGAACAACTAGTATAGAATCTCTTATCTTCAAGCACCAGCTTCGTTGGACTGGTCACATTATCCGCATGCCTGAAACACGTCTCCCAAAGCAGATATTTTATGGACTACTAAAGGAGGGAACGAGAAATCAAGGTGGTCAACAAAAAAGGTACAAGGACGTTCTCAAAGGCAATATGATGAAGGGTCACATCGATATAAACAACTTCGAGACCACGGCAAACGATAGGGCTACATGGCGCCGAACAGTCCATGAGGGAGCACAAAGTTTTGAAGAGCAACGACGTAGACTAGAAACGAAAAAGAGAGAACGTAGAAAGGAGCGACAAAATGCAAGAATGGATGACCAACAACACCCGGCTGCTGCCGGAGGTTGGCTGTGCCAGGACTGTGGAAGGGAATGTGGCTCGAGAATTGGCTTACATAGCCATCAAAAAACGCACAACAGATAGCGACGATACAGAATAGAGGAAAATCATACTCGGTATCGAGTGATTGCCTATGATGAATATGATGACTGTTCAATGCTGCCAAAAAAAATAAAAATTTCAAATTTAATATCAGAAATATGATGAAAATTATTTATTTTCCATGCTACTGTTATTGAGTACGCTGTGAGGCGGACCTTATTGCGTTGGGGCACTGCAGCAGTGAAATATCGCGTCAGAAATTGCTGTTAAAATTGGAATTTTTTTGGCCATGAAGCGTTATAGACTACAAATTGCTATTAAATTTTTATTACTTGAATAAGGAAATAACAAAGGGCTTTTAGGTACATTACATATACAGAATGTTCCTTTAAAACTGGCTTCATTAACATAAATAGATATTGGTTTTTATGATATCCGCAATACTTACACCTACACAAATTTATAGAGAGATCGTTATTAACAGAGCTCGTGAGAAAAATTATAATGATAGTGTTTCTGATTCAGTACAGCCACCACGGGTAATATTACAAAATACGAATTACCGATAGCCTTAACGTACTCTTTGTGACTACTCTATATTTTTTAATTTGCCTACAGAGGCTAAAACTGTTTCTATTAAAAAAGTAATTTAAAATGTGTCTTTGGGCCAAAAAATGACAAAAACATAAAATTTAGGTGTTTTTTTTATATTAAAACAATAGCTTAAACCTTTTACTCTCAAATATTTTTGCACACTATCCATGAAATAATTGTATAAAAAATAAATAAAGCAGGCTTACTAGTATTACCAAGATTTATTCATTTTGCGTAAATCACTTTTCTTGTAATTTAAATATTGTTTCTATTTTGAGTGGAAATAGTGTTCTGTCCGTTATACAACATTTTGTTAGTAAAATTCTTAATTCTATCGTTTTTTGATAAAATAGTAACAAATATTATTTAAGTGTGATTTTTAATTTACGGATGTATTAAGTTTTGGTTTTGAGGTCCTATTGGCAGATAACTAAATAATATAAAAGTTAATGAAGGTATGCTTCTTCTTGCCAACTTGTCCGTTATACATATTAAAGGCCAATTCACCAAAGTAGATAAAAAAATAAATTTAGATTTAAATTATTTAAGTAAAATTAATGTATTTATTTTTTGGTAACAGCGTTAATATATTTGCTTGCCTAATGGTAATATTTAATTTTAAATTTAAAAAAATCATGCACCGTTATGCTGGAATGGCTGATTATTACTTGATGTCCCTGTAATCAAATCTAGGTAAAATAACCCCTGAAAAAAAATGTCGGAAAAATTTCCCGACAAAAACCCAAAGAAAAAATGATTATAACTAACCCAAACCCAGCCCAACCTAACCCAAAGTAATTTTTTTGATTTTCACGTATTTAAACCTATTTTTTAATAGGTAACAATTAATTTTTCCTGCGTTTTTTTTTCGGGGTTTTTTTCTTTTTACCTTTTAAAACCAAAATAAACCTTTATCTTAATTTTTTTATCACCAAACTTTATCTTAAAATAAAAAAACAACTTCCCTCTAAGAGCAGAGATTCTTTTTTTTCTATCAGTGAACTTAGCTCAGGAAATATCGAAGTGACGTTCAGAACGGGTCATGTGATGTACTTTGTGGAGTCAAATACACATCAGAATTGGCTGAATTTTGAATGGAAGGAATGCTGTAAAATTAGGATATGGCTCGGAGCACTTTTTTGATTTTTTGTCGGATAAGCTAAAATTTCTTTCTAAGGCCACTGATTGAAATGTTTGAATATTTCGAATTGGTGACCTTAGAAAGAAGTTTTAGCTTATTCGGCAAAAAAAAACAAAAAGGTCCTTCGAGCCGTGTCTTACTTTTCACAAAATGTGCCTTCGATTCAAAGTTTAACGAATTCTAATGGTTATTTGACTCCAAAAAGTTAAAATTTTTATTTAAGTTTCCTAACCGTTTGACAAATTTTTCTCTGCATCTTCCGCTTCGCCCAATATAAATTATTTAAAAAATTGTTATCCAAAAACAAAAGGAAACATATTTGGAAGACAAGAAAATTTTCTAAATTTATAAAAATACAAACTGATACGTAGTTTCCTTACATCGGGTGTCCCAAGGTGAGTAACCTATTCGAATATTTTGGAAACTAGACAATGGAAACTTTTAAAACTTTCTGTTCTAATATAAGTCCATGTAAACTATCTTTATGAAAAACTTTCATATTTGCAGTAAAACTTGGCAACAACTTTCTTATTTTAAATTGAACACCCTTTATATTTTTGCATTTTTGGATTCTACAAAATGTTTTAGGTACATTTTATGTATAATATCATATACCTATGTTCAACTATTTTTAAAATATTGACAGGTGAAAATTGACATTTTTTAACTTTGACAGCCCGTAACATCGAAACGGTTAAGGATAGGGCAAAACGGTTTTTACATTCCCATCTTGGTTTTTCACAAACTATCGTTTTATATATAAATTCAGGGTTAACATATCCCAAGATTAGTTTAACCCTGGGTTAAAAATAGTATAAAAGGATAGCTTAAAATCATACTTTATGAACCAAACGGCAGGGGAAAAAAAGGATGTGTCCATAAGAAAAAATGAATTTGACAGTGCTCCTGTCACACTGAAATGTCAAGTCTCAAAAACGGACCTCCCACTAGGTAGATCCTAAAAAAGTTTTAAGCGTTTTTTGACAGCTCTAAGAATAAGAGCGCAGAAAAATAAAAACCAAAAATGAAGATTTCGGTTTTTTCCGCCTATATCCGGTACTATCCGGAATATGTATTTTTTTTTTTAGTTTTGAGCAAAGCATCAAATTGCGCAACTTTGCCCTAATTTAAACCTTTTCGTATCTCCTTCCGTTTAGGAGATCCCCATGGTGAGCAACGAATTTGAAACACCCTGTATACATGGGATAATCAATAACTGCAACCATAGCTAACTTGATTCAATTTAGACCCAGTAAACACAGAAATATTCTAGGAATATTGATAAAAATCGATTACAGAGGGGGTTTTCCATGTACCTACTATTAATATGAATATCAATTCAAGATCGCTGTTCCATATGTCAATTTTATTTGCAAAAAGACATTATTTTTACACAAAGTAAAGCAATTTTGATTTAAAACATTGAAGAACTTAAAAAAAGACTTAAACAAACACATTAAAAATATAACAGAGACGGAGAGCAGAAATTAGGGCATAGTTTAATAATTGGTTATAATCAATCTAACAGAGTCCTAAAAATTAGGTGGGGGCAATTGCGGGAAGTAGGAGGAAAAAATTGATTGTTCAAAGACGAGCTGCTTACCTCAGCGTTTCTGGATGCGAAAAGAACTTTTGTTATGACTTAAATTTTACACTTAAAATAGTTTTAAATGTCTTGATGCGAAGTACAATCAAAAGTGCACGAAATACTTTTTTTCCTTTAAATTATGTTAACTGAGATATAAAATGCTCCTTTCATTTAAGAAGGTAGTGCTCTTGCCCAAAAAGCGCAGTACTGCACGAGCTGGAACAAAGCTCTGTTTTCCATAAATTAATTGCTTAAATTTGTATTAAATGCGAAAAAATTTCAAAAGAATACAACAGAGATAAAATTAAATTCGTTAAATTTAGCCTATGTGAGCCCATTGGACATTATAAAATCACGTCAACTTAAATGGCTAATAACATGTACATAGAAAGATTTTTAGAGTAGGGTGGCTTTCCCGTAGGAGTAGTTCAGAATTTTATGTGGGCCCACTGTGAAATTAATAATAATTTGTTAACAGATAACATCAGTATCATCTAGGCATTCTTTAACTATTATATTTGGATTCTGGCACTATTGATTTTTCAAGCAGCAGATATTTCACACAATAAAGTACAAAAACCATAAAAATATAAAAGTGCCCATAGTGGCTTCAAATAAAATTTATCCACCTTGAAATTCGATTTCTTTATGGCTTGGCTACAAATCAAGTCATGCTATACTTTGTTTCATACAAAGAATATTTTCAAAGGTTTTTTTTTAATTCATTCTTTTATGTTTTTTCCGTAAAAAACTTAACGTACTCGAAGATCTGTTTTCACCAACAATTAAACATTTTTTTGGGAGAAAATTCCCTTAATTAGCAGAGGAAACTCTTGTCGTAAGGTAACACATTACTGCCACGTCTCAGAAGCATATTTTTCTGCATTTGCCTGGGATTTTTTCCCAAAAGATAAGCTAGTTACTTAGATTAAAAAGAGACAAGATACTTGACACTTACGGAAACTTTGGTTATATTATTATATGGAACAATGTTTCCTTTCTGTTGTGTATAGTAAACATACTAGTAGCGTACCTACTTAAATATAAATTTCTACTTGTATTATATTATTAAAATTTTACTATAATATGAAATCTGCGAAATAATTTAAAAAACATGCAAAAAATAATTCTGCCAATTTGAGCTTTGGAAGCTTTCTAACAATAAATGTTTGTAGTATAATTTTATACAAAATTAATTTATTACAAAGTTTGTATATGATTTATAGCAATTTCAATTTTCAACAAAATAAAATTATGCCAAATATTAAAACAAAGAAACACAGTTCATAGCACCTGGAACAACAAAAAAGAAAAATATAATATTACCTAATAGCTAAAAATTATCTTATTGTGTTTATTAATTTTGTTGTTTTTTCTGGTCATTACCAGAAACTTACTTATACTGACTTCTTCAGTACACAATAAAGTCAATAATGCTTAGGGTATATAGAGACATCTAGGATAGACAAAACGATTTAAATATCAATTCGAAGGACGAGTGCAGATGGCAACGGCGGCAGTATAAATCAACCTTAATATTCTTACAAACCTGAACACATGTGAATTAACTTCTATTGTTGTTTGCAAGTTGGTTTGAGCACGGAAGGAAGTATGCTTTATTTTATCGTCTTCATAAAAAAAAACCTTGACAAAAACCTTATAAAAACGTTCGAAAATATCTCATTTGACGCATTGGGAATTAACTACTTCATTAAAAGAAAAAAACGTTTAATAATTTAATAATCTAATAATTTAAGTATATTTCATAAACTTTTTTTTAGTTTCTGTGTACCTACCGGCATGTATCGCCACTAACTGTATCTCCCTTTTTTTTCAAAACATTGGATGATTTGTTCCAAAATATCACTTTAAATGCACTGAAATATTCTCCTACTGGTAAAAAATACACTATAAACGTTTTTTGACACAATGTGATTTTAAAACGACTTATAAACTGGTGCAAAAGTAATAATATACTTCGAGACCCATGTTCTTCCTTAGTTTACTGATGTATCGCTTGTTAAAATCCGGTAAAAAGTAAGAAAGAAAAGTTACAATTTATTCAAATGGGAGCCTTTGGTAACTAAATTCAATTCGAGACGAGGAGTTTGGAGCCTTCGTACGCCAATGAGTAACATTTGGTTTAATTGTTAGTTTTCAAAAATATTAAAGATCAAACTTTTAAATCGAAGCAAAAATAAAAAATTGTTTTATTTTTGTGAATTTGATGCAAAACGCAGTTAAACACCTTATGCATATTTTCCTTACTTCTTAACCGATTTTTATAAAGTGTGTTGAAGTACGCCCGATTTCGTTAAAATTTGGTGTGTTGGGGCACTTGGGGATGAAGATAACGAATTTCTAATCAAATATTACTATTGCTAACCAATTTTAACTAACTTATACACATCCGATATAGTTCCGGTGACAATACAATAATATGTCATTATCAGGCACACCTCCTCCCTACGAGGGGAGTGGAGGGAGAAAACACCTAATATTATCCGGTTTTAACCAAAATTGGTATACGGGGGCTTTTGGGGATAAGGAATACGAATTTTTGATCAGATTTTGAAAAATCAATATGGCGAATTGCTAACCAATTTTAACTGACTTATCCACATCCGATTGTATTTAAATTTGGTATGCGTTTATAGTTCCAGTCAAAATACAATAATATGGTATTCTCAGGTACCCACCTCCCTCTAACGAAAGAAGTGAAAGGGGAAAAGATTTAGTGAGTTTGATTTCAATCAAAATTGGCATACAGGGGTTTTTAAGGAGGAAGAATATGAATTTTTGATCAGATTTGAAAATTTCAATATGACGGATTCAAAATGGACGATTTAGGGTACCAATCTAAAAATTAAAAAATAAATTTTTATTAAAAAAAACTTGTAAACATCAAGCTTTTATTTATTAAATGCACTCAAAAGTAGAAAATAATTTTTTATTTTTCTTACACCATAATAAAAGCGATGGCCGCAAATTAAACATTTTAACTTTACAGTGAAAAAGAGAGAACTACAAAAGAAGAACTAAATTTTTCTTGTATTCGAATGATAAACATAATGCTTTCATCTAAAGAAGCTGAGAATGGGGAGATTCCGTGCTTGCCAAGCCATAGGTTATAGAGTAATACAACTGTTTCTTAGGTGAATCGTCGATGTGACCGATATACGATACTTAAAGTTAAAATTTTTAATTTGCGCCCATCGCTTTTATTATGGTATAAGAAAGATAAAAAATTATTTTCTACTTTTAAGTACATTTAATAAAAGCTGTTTTTTAAAGTTTTTTGTCTGCCACCTTGGATTTTTACGAAATGTCAATTTTGCCAAAAAAGTAATAAAGAACCCCGCACACCGACCCATGTAACCCAGACATCGGGCGATTTTGGAATATGTTTGATATGTTGTAGGTTTGGACAAGGGCTTTAAAAAAATGCACCTTAAAAGTTGGTGAGGCATTTAGTTTGGCTACAGCGGCGTCTCAAAGGTGGGATAAAATACCATTTAGAAATGATATTTACCGAAGAAAATATGCAGGTATTTATTTATTTTTTGAAGGATAGGGTAAATGACTATTTGTGGATTTTTTCTGACAGGTTAGGTCATTGGCCCTCAGTAAAATTATTTATCTACGACCAACGAATAATACTAATTTTACGACCCTCTCAACACGATTGTAATGGCTGATTTACGGTTCTAGGATAGTAATGAAGCTTAGACGTAAACCACAAGATGGCGTGACAAGCGAGGAAACTTTATTTTATAAGAGCTCTAATTGACGCAAAAATGTGAATTATTTTTTTATATTTTTAAGACAATAAATATTTATTAAACGTAAATAAATCCAATATAATTTTTTTTTCAAGGGTATCAAGGAGAAATCTTGCATAAGACGCCCGAACTACTTTCCTGCCAGAGTCATTTCTCCTCTACCAGGAGAGCCTGGGTAGTGTCGGATTCCTACCGACTAAAACCCCTCGATTGTGACTCCAACCTGCCAGGTGGCAAGCCACAGTCACTGCACTGCAGCCATTACTGGCTTATTGTGCACCCTCTTAGTTCCTAGGCTAACCACTCCATTAGTTTTATCCCCTGCGCAAGTTTGTACAGGTCCTTAATGGAGTAGTCCCCAGTCAATATTGGGTCTAGTTTAACTACCCCAAATATTAGATGCCTTTTGCGATCCAGTGCCTCGCATTGGCATATTACATTTTCTACTGTTTCTGATTCCTGATTGCATAGTCTGCAGCTCAGGTCTCCGTGATACAGACCCATGTTGTTTAGGTCATAATTCCTATTATAGTTCTCACTTGCATCCTACTATACTTTAGCAGGTCTTTGGTGAGCTTAGCATTTAGGCCTTTAATAAAGGCTCTGTTGTGTCTTAGCCCCTGTCTTCCTAGCCAGTGACTTTCATGTTTTTCCCTTATCCAGAGTTTGACCTGGCATCTTATTGTACATTTTGGTACCCCCAGGGCTGGCTCTGGTCCGATGTATTTTTTTGACGATCTTTGTCTTGAAAGCTTGTCAGCTTTTTCATTGCCTGGGATACCTCTATGTCCCGGCACCCATACTAAATGTATTTTATTATGTTCCGCAAGTCTCATTAGTTCATCAAGGCATTCCCCCAGGGCTGCCTGGCTATCCGAGTATATAGATATAGTCTGACCGAAGTAACCCATTCTATTATTCTCTCTTGCACATTCTAGGATGGCAAAGATTTCTGTTTGGAATTCTGTCGGATACGATTCCAGTGAGAAATACAGGTCTCTCCTAGGTCTTTCCCCGAATATTCCTGCCCCACTGCCTTCGTCAAAATATAATTTTAGTATCAAACCAAAAATAAGTCCCGTTAAATTGACATATTACGCATTTTTTAAAAAAATCCTTGTTTTTAAAAAGATACATGAAAAGTCTCTTAGTAGCCTTATTTCGCAGAGCTAATTCAACGATAGTAGGGGTGTATGTATTTTTTGCGATTTTATAGTTTTTTTAATATATTTTATAAAAAGATAAATCAGTGGTGTAACATTCAAACAGGAAAATATTATTTACTAGTAGTTTAAACTACCACAAAGGATTTCAATTTGATTGGAAATTGTCTTGAAGCCATTGCATAATTTTGTGGCATAGTGGCGTAATGTAAAATATATTGACATTTTTATTTTATTCCGTTTTTTTTTAATGAATTTGACCCAAAAAATTATGTTGGCTGTAACGAAAACATTTCCTTTTATTTTATGATATTGCCTTCTTTTTTCTGAACCACATCTTCACGCGTAAAATCTCTTTTCCGACCTTGATTGCTTGTCCGAACAGTTTCATAAAAAAAAACATAATTTATGGGTCAACCTACGCCACTGTATTGGAATATTTATATTAAAGCAAAATAGTAGATAATTAAGATTCTATTATAAAAGCACATAGATTTAATTAATAAGTTCAGTTATTAAATAAAATATTAGTAAGTGTAGGTAGTATTTTAACATTTGGATGTTACACAACTGATTTATCATTTTATAAAATATATAAAAACTATAAAATAACACAAAATACATATCATACATAATTGGTGCTCTTACTAAAATAATTAACAGTATTTTAATAGTTTTACGGTGCGCCACTGACACAACCGCTACGGTTGGGTCAGTGTCAACATTGCGAAACAATCTACAAATGTACATTTACACTTTCCTTCAAAAATGAAATAAATACTTGCATGTTTTCTTCAGAAAATATAATTTCAAAATGATATTTTATCTCACATTTGATATGCCGCTGTAGCCAAACTAAATGTCTCAGCAACTTTTAAGTTGCATTTTTTTAAAGCTCTTGTTCAGACCTACAACATACCAAAAAAATTCCAAAATCGCCCGATGTCTGAGTTACATGGATCGGTGTGCGGTGTTCTTTGAAAACCTTGACTTTTTAAAATGGTCATCACTATTAAAAGCGGACAAATACATCGAAAATCATAGCCAAGCAAAAATGATGCTTTTTTTTACTTGGCTGAATTAGGCTTACCAAACGCACTTATTATCAGTTCTTACCCGATTCTAACAAGCGATACATCAGTAAACTAAGGAAGAACATGGTTTTCCAAATGTATTTTTACTTTTGCTTGCTTTACTTTACTTTTGCCAAAATTTTTAAAATCCGACAAGTAATTTTTAAATTAGTATTCACCTGATGACGATTGCAGATACATAAGTATTCGAAACGTTGTAAAAAAGTAAAAATAAAGACAATGGAAGTTCGAAACTCTGGTTTACTCTTAAGTTTAACAAACCTTTTTTTTTTGACCCACCCTTTATTTTGTCATTAAAAGGATAAATTTTAAAATCTTGATATTTGGTAACATTAACGCCCTTTTTTAAACTGTTTACTAGATTAGCTGTACAAATATCCCCAAAATGTTACTATATTGTTATTGAAGTAATCTTTTTGGGGATTATGGTACCGCCAACCTAGTAAATGGTTAGTGAAATTTGGTTTAAATAGGTTGACAACACTTTTACGCGAACCACCATGGCTGAAGGCGGATTTACGCTGGCCAAGCAAGGAATTAAGCAAGCAGGAAATTGACAGTTGTATATAGGAAATTGTACTTCTGCTTGACATATGACATTTGCGAGCGTAAATGATTGTGAGGGTTCCCATATGATGAACTTTTCCGACTTGCTTGCTTGCTTACCAGCGTAAATCCGCCTTGAGTTAAAGCAAAGAGGCAACGTAGGTTTAGGAAATATTTTAAATATGACGCTAGAAAAATGTGTAAAACTATGTTAAATTTATCTTCTGTGAGTAAGGGTCACCCACCCCTTTTTTGAATCCGCATAAAAGTTAAAGCAAAAGGACTAGATGTCACCAATGCTAAAATAGATGCGAGGTTTTGCCAAAGCTACTTAGATATCAGATTAGAGGGCTCTTTTGATCAAACGCACGCTTTGACAACGGCAAGTTAATTTGTAGCGTGTTTAATCACTATGGGATCGCTTTGAAGAGACGCTCTCATATTGGTTTAATGAAAATTTCCTTATTTTAATGATTTTACGTAAACAGCGGTGGATCCAGGATTGCCAGGGAGTAGGGAGAGAAGGAAAATAAAAAAATAATTAAGCTTAAAAATACAATATTTTTCATATACAATACAAAAGAAAACGAAATAATTTTTTGTGATATTCTGCGTTGTGATATTCTGCCTTGAAATGTTTTCCACATGTACCGGGATTCAATGGGAAACTCCGGTGCTATTGAAGGTAGAGACATGCGGTTATCGCATTACTTTTTTTGAGCTTTAAAAAATGGTGTTAACAGATTTATTCTGTCCCCTTTAATTTTTGAGCTACAGAGGAAAGTTGTTACCAAGATATCTCCCTTAATTTAAAAGATGATTGAGTTCTGTAAAAACATGTCTGTGGCAACCTTCTTAGAAAAAGGTACTGGTCTTTTCTAAATTTTATTCTGACGTTTCGTTTCGTAGATACCATCATCAGGATCAAAAAGTTAAAAACGGACCAAAATATTTTACTTCATATTTTAGTTTCTTTTTAAGTTTGTTTGATAATAAAATACCATTTTTTTTTTATTTTGAAGTTTCGGTCCCCAAAAAAATCATCTCCAGTGCATTTATTTTTCAGGTACGGCCCTGTTCTATTTTAATGAGACTATTTATATTTAACTACTATATAGTAGACCTGGACATCCAAAATATATTATATGAAGATACTGGGTGCCCAAAAAAAAATCGGACAAATTGTTTTTTCTATATATATGGGTATGGATAAGACAAATAAGCCTTTTGAAAAAAAATTCGCTTTATTGCCATATTTAAACCCAGATGTCGGAGAAAATCAAATGCTTACCTTTTCTAAACTCCTTTTTGTTATAGGTTATCATTTTTTTTTCTAAATACTTTGTCTTTCATATCGAAAAGCCTCCGTAGCGCAGTGGCGTATCGGCCTGCCGCAAGAAAGGTCTCTGGTTCGAATTCCGGCTAGGTACATGCATATTTTGTGTTGTCTTTAACTTTGCAAAAATATGGCTAACGCTAGGCATTGATCCTATAATGGATGGAAAGTCCCAGTATATAAAAAAAGTAACATTTATACCTAATTAAAAAAATAAGTTTCAAAAAAGGTGCGCTTTTCATTTTATGCGCCATTTTGGATTTAAATGTGGCGGCAAAGCGAATGTTTTTTTTTCAAAATGCTTATTTGACTTATCAATAGTTTTCTCTTTTATTGAAATTATAGCAAAAAACAATTTGTCCTGTTCTTTTTGGTTTACCCGGAATGTTCATATAATATTAATATATCTTGGTTGTCCAGGTCTACTATATAGCAGTTAAATATAAATAATTTCAAAAAAAAAAATAATTAAAATGGACAGGGCCATACCAGGAAAAAAATGCACTGAAGATGATTTTCATCGAGTTTGACAATAAAATATCATTTTATTTTTATTTTGAAGTTTCGAACAGACTTAAAAAGAAACTTAAATATGAAGTAAAACATTTTGGTCCGTATTTAACTTTTTGATCCTGATGATGGTATCTACGAAACGAAACGTCGGATTAAAAGTTCGAAAAGACCATTCTGTTTTTTAAAAAGATTGACACAGGAGACAGAATAAATCTGTTAGTACCATTTTTTAAAGCTCAAAAAAGTAAAAGAGTAGGGCGAAAACCGCATGTCTCTAACTTTAATAACATCGGAGTTTCCTATTGAATCTCATCGATGCATTTGGGCCAAATACAACTAAGTGCAGTCATTAACTTAATAAGTGGCCTCAGTAAACCCTAAAGATTGCTCTTATTTACATTAAATGAGTGCTCTCATTCGAAACAAATGAGTGCACTTATTCGGAACAAATAATCGCACTTACTAAAATTTTACCGTAGTCAATGAGTTCACTGATTTAAAATTAGCGACCTCAATCATTTAGGTTTTTTTTTCAAGGGTATCAAGGGGAAATCTTGCATAAGACGCCCGAACTACTTTCCTGCCAGAGTCATTTCTCTTCTACCAGGAGAGCCCAGGTAGTGTCGGATTCCTGACGACTAAAACCCCTCGATTGTGACTCCAACCTGCCAGGTGGCAAGCCACAGTCACTACACTGCAGCCATTACTGGCTTATTGTGAGCCCTCTTAGTTCGCGCAAGTTTGTACAGGTTTGGGTCTAGTTTAACTACCCCAAATATTAGATGCCTTTTGCGATTCAGTGCCTCGCATTGGCATATTACATGTTCTACTGTTTCTGGTTCCTGATTGCATAGTCTGCAGCTCAGGTCTCCGTGATACAGGCCCATGTTTTGTTTAGGTGAACTTTAACCGCCATATGGCCGGTCATAATTCCTATTATAGTTTTCACTTGCATCCTACTATACTTTAGCAGGTCTTTGGTGAGCTTATCATTTAGGCCTTTGATAAAGGCTCTGCTGTGTCTTCCCAGTCAGTGGCTTTCATGTTTTTCCCTTATCCAGAGTTTGACCTTGGATCATATTGTACACTTTGGTACCCCCAGGGCTGGCTCTGGTCCGATGTATTTTTTTGACAATCCTTGTCTTGCAAGTTCGTCAGCTTTTTCATTGCCTTGGATACCTTTATGTCCCGGCACCCATACTAAATTTATTTTATTATGTTCCGCCAATCTCATTAGTTCATCAAGGCATTCCCACACTAGCTTTGAGGTTACCTTCGGGCACATAAGCGCTCTAAGGGCTGCCTGGCTATCCGAGTATATAGATATGGTCTGACCGAAGTAACCCATTCTATTATTCTCTCTTGCATATTCTAGGATGGCAAAGATTTCTGTTTGGAATACGGGTCTCTCCTAGGTCTTTCCCTCAATATTCCTGCCCCACTGCCTTCGTCAGTTTTTGATCCGTCTGTGTACCAGATCAGTCTTTCCTGTGGCAGCGGGTTGTTTTGTCCTGACCACACTACTCTATCCTGTATAATTACTTCTAGAGTTAGTCCATACAGGTAATTGGATGACATCTGATCTGATCTCATGTGTAGGATTGGTATGTCTAAAAACCTCTCCTCTCTATGATGCATTCTGGTCTGTGGGTTCATAGTTTTTTGATAGAGTCCGATCTTTGCCTCTGCCTGTATCACCAAGTGAAGTGGGGGAAGGTCTAAGAGCACCTCGATGGAAGATGTTGGTGTAGATCTCATTGCACCTGTAACTCTGAGGCAAGCAAGTCTTTGTACCTTGCTTAGTCTAAGCATCACAGTCTGCTGAGTTACTTTTGGCCACCAAACCAGAGATGCATACGTGATAGATGGTATTACCACTGTCTTGTACAACCAGTGTACCATGTGTGGTTTGGGTTTCCACTGGTGTCCATGTAAGAGTCTAATCCCCGCCAGGGTGATTTCCGCTTTCTTTATTATGTTCTCGATATGTCGATACCATGTTAGCTTAGAATCCAGTATTACCCCTAAGTATTTAAAATCTCTCGATAGTTGAATTTCCTCATTTCCCAGAGGTAGAGGTCCGAGTCCCTCTAATTTCCTCCTTCTAGTAAAGGAGATTATGACTGTCTTCTGGGAGCTGATGACCAGCTTTTCTCTATCAGCCCATTGTTCAACAGTCCTTGGGGCCCATTGCATTCTGTCCCTAATTGTTGTGTTGAATTTTCCAGGAACCAGAATGACAAGGTCATCTGCGTATCCTATCACTTTGAAACCCAACTGCTTTAATGTCCTTAGAAGCTCGTCCATGACAAGGTTCCAGAGTAAGGGGGAGAGAACTCCTCCCTGCGGACAGCCCCCTGCCACGCGAATAGCCCCCTGCCACACGGACTGCTACAGTCTCATCTAGCAGTTCAGTGAATACAATCCTCGACTCAAGCATGCAGCCTATCCATATGCTGCAGGTTTCCTCGAGGCCTTTATTCCTTAGCGATCTCATTATTGATTCGAAGGAGGTGTTGTCAATCATTTAGGTTTAATAAGTTGACTCATTACTCCAAAATGATTGCAGCTGTTTACTCCACACTAAAGTAACCAAATCTGCACTCTATAACGCTTCTCAATCTTCTATATTTCACACGCATATAAATTATATTTTCGTCTCTATAGACTGTGAAGAACTTTGGTTGAAAGAAATTTATACCACCTTATGTCTTACACACTTTACGTTTTAAAAATTACAATTTTTGCTGTTTTTTGAATAAAAATGGCAAAATAAAAATCATATGCACGACACCACTAAAGATGACAGACAAATGACAAAACAGATTTCTCTAAAATGCTTTTTTATAGCCTGCTGTCTCTCTTCAAAAATCTGAAATATTTTTCATTTTAACATGTTTTTTGTCAACGTTAAAAAACAGTGAAAACTTGAAAAAAGTAAGTGTTTTATTCTAGAAATCGAAAGTTTGGCAAGAAAGCTTTATGGTCAAGCCATGTTGGTAATTTAAGAATTAAAGTATTTTAGCATAATCTAATGTGTAACGTTTTTGTTTAAGCAATTTTTTACTACGTTTTTCACATTTTCATGCCATGATATTGCTCACATTTTAAAGCTTTCTCTCCAAAGTTTCGATTTCTAGAATAAAACATTCAAATTTTTCAAGTTTTCACTGTTTTTTAGGCGTTCAAAAAAAGTACTGCCAAAAATCATTTTCGCTCTGTTAAAATGAAAAATATTTAGAGAGTGAGAGCAGAATTTTAGAGGTAGATGGAAAGATAATTAGGTGTCGTGCAAACATTTTCAAGGTTGTTAAAGAGAAACAGCAGGCTATAAAAAGTATTTTAGAGAAATATGGACATAATTTAAGGCAAATTTCTGTCATGTAATCTGTCTGTCATCTTGAGTGGGGTCGTGCATATGATTTTTATTTTGCAATTTTTATCAGAAAAACAGCAAAAATTGTATTTTTTCAAAGAGCAAAGTGTGTAAAATATAAGGTGGTAATAATTTCTTTCAGTCAAAGTTCTTTGAAGTCTTTAAATTTACTAAAAACGTGTCCCACTCAAGTACATTTTAGCACATCTAAAAATAGTTTAACATTTATTTAAGAAAATTGTTTTAAGGGTCACCATGGCTTGACTATTACAATATGAGCAAAATCATATGGCATAAAAATGTGAAAAACATAGTAAAGATTGCCTTAAAAAACGATACCCCTTAATTTATGCTAAAATATTTTAAGTCTTACCATCTTATGACCTTGGTTTCATAAAAAAAGGGATGTGATGTAGGAATCAGGTTATAAGTTGTCATGGCGGCGAGAACGCCAGGGAAAAGATATACGTACCTTGGAAATTACCAATGTTCCAGACCTCATTCCCTTAGTAGGGTTCCGAACTCCATCCGCACTGCAACCAGAAATTTACACCGGAAAATAACGTAAAATCAGGCACGTCGCCTCAAGTAAACTCCTCATTTGAACCAAATGATTAACTCATTAGATGCAACTGAGTAAGAATCCAAACGAGTCGAACTCATTTGGGCCAGTTTTCTCAGTGGGTCAATAATAAAAGCCCTGTGAAGACATCGTTAACTTGCCCCAGGTTTTAATTTATAATTTTAATTGATACTTATTCCATCAAAAACCGTAATGAATTAGAATTAGTTAGAAATATGTGAATAACTCAAAATTATATTAAACCATATATGAAACGTGCCGGGAAAATGCTTCAGATATTCACTGAGCAATGTGTATTAGCTTATTTGGCAAAAGCACATTTTTGATTTATATCGCGACCTGCTATTGTGTAATATATTTGGAACATTTTTGGTACAGTAAACCAGTGCTAAAAGGATGCTAACTTAATTAGGTGAGGTGGTACTCTTTTTTATTTCTTTAAGAATCCTTCATATGCATTAAAATTGGTCGAATAACGGCTAATTTAACAACCAAATTTTTACCGTTTTTTGCTTAGATTCAGAGACGAATTTGAAGTTTACAGTAATCTAAAATAGTACCCCCACAGGTCTAAATATTTACACCTGTGGGGGGTACTAAATTTTAAAACCAGTTTTCAAAAAACAGTTACCCATACAGAAAAGACCCAAAGTTATTGATTATTTTGTATTGTTATTGCAAAATACCACTAAAAAACTGTTTTTTTTTTCTCAAAATACACCATATTTTAGAAGAAAATGGCCTAAAACGAATTTTTTTGACAGGTTCCAAAATGGCAAATCGTGACGCTATTTTCATTTGAAACGTAGGTTAAAGGTTGTTCACCGTATGTTCTACCTCAATCACAAGAGTATTTAAAACTTCAAATCTTGGATGCTGTTCCTTAAGAATGATTTTTAGTGTTTGCTTTACACTTCTCACCATTCTTTCGCAAGCTCCCCCCATTGTGGTTGCTGCTGGTGGAATAAACTTCCATTGAATTTCTTCTGTTACTAATTTTTTTTGTAAAAAATCAAAATTCACGTTCTTAATTGATTGTTTTATTTCTTTATCCGCTGCTTTTAGGTTTGTTCCATTGTTGGAATACATAACTACAGGCTGACCACGTCTCGATACAAATCTTCTTATGGCTAACAAAGCTAAGTCAGTATTCAAACTATCCGCAATCTCAATATGAATTGCTCTTACTGATAAGCAGGTAAAAAGAACAGCATACTTCTTTTCTCTTCTTCTTCCCACAGATACTTCCATAGGGCCAAAATAATCTATTCCTGTATAAATAAAAGCTCGTGATCGTACTGTTCTCTCTATATGTAACTTTTCCATTTCAGGTACGAGAATTTTAGCTTTTCGGATTTTACAAAAATAACACTCATCTATGACAGATTTAATTGTCTTCCTTACATTGACTATATATATATGAACTTAATCAATATATGAACTAAATCAATTCTAGCATGTTTGTTCTTCTTATGAAAGTAATCAATTAAAAGTTTCGTAAATTCAGGTTTTTTGTCCAGAATGATAGGACATTTCGTTTTGATAGCCAATTCAGGTGAGTGTCCACGTCGACCATCAATACAAATTAATCTACTGCTTTTATCAATATATTTTCCTTTGGAATATAGTTGGTATTCTTCTTGAAATGATTCTTTTTGAAGTTAAAGACACCAAATCTTCTCTGCTTTAGTAATTGCATCGCACGAAATATTTTGAGTAAAACCATTCTGTTTCTTATCTTTTCTTATGAATCTTAAAACATATACTGTTGACCTCATTAGCTTTAGATATGAAGAAAATCTGGCTGCTTTTGGTAGAAACATTTTTTCCTGAACATGTGGAGTAAAATGCCTGGCTTGTTTTTGTTGATGACCAGTAAGTTGATGACCAATAAGCAATTCTTCCTCGGACCAAAAACATGGCGGTTGAAACAGAAATTCTGGACCATTGAACCATCTACCTTTTATGTCAAGATCGGCTTCTTTATCATCTATAGCGGCATCATCGGCAACATTTAATTAATTCATCTCCACTGTGAATCGTTTGTGTTTTCCAAAATTTCTCCCACTCGATGGTTGACAAAAATGGGAAAATAATTAGTTTTCGATCTTAGCCAATATAAAACTGTCACTGAATCTTACCACAAAAATGTTTTGTTAATTTTTAGTTTATGTTCACTTTTGATATTCTTAGCTAATCTGCTAGCCATTGCTCAAGTTTTTTTCTCGGTGTAGTTGTAGATTTTAATGGTGAAACTTTTGTTTTTGCCCTAACCAAACCTTCATTGTGTTCATTTTTTAACATATGACCAACAATCTGTGATGTAGATGATATTGGTTGTCAATTTTTTAATTTATGTTCTTCATTTCGGTTGGTATTACTAGAACTTGTTTCAGTTCATATTTGGCTTTCAAAGTGTAGGGGTTTATGATGTTTTTTCTTACAGTGTGAAACGTCACAATCCTTCATACTCCGACAGTCTAAAATGCGATATGACGTCTTTAAACAACAGTAACATGCTTTGTTTTCCTTGATAAATTTCCATCTGTTGTTTACACTCATTTTCAGAAATTTTTCACATTTTTCTAGATTGTGTTTTTCCGAGCAGGCAATGCGCTGTCTATACGAGTTTTTTGTTTTTTGATTTGTTACCAACAGTATTCTTTTAAATGTGTTAACCGTCTTGTGTGTTCCTTGAATATATGTACAGGCTCTGTCATTAATAGCTATCCAATCTTTAAACTCTTTTAGTGCGTAATGTCCTTGTTTGAAAGAGATTTTCTCACCCCAAGAAAGTTGCATGTCATAGGCCTATTTTTGCATTAATTCGTCTAAAAGCTGTGGACATATTAGATAATTTTGCATTTGAAGCGATTCGAGAGTAAAAACCAAATTATTTACAGTCTCCGAAAAAGATGTAAATAAGATGCAAATTTTTAGCATCTTGTACTAGTGTTCTTACAATAATATCTGATCTTTTAGAACGTCGATAACTGAAGTAGCTTTTACTGTAGTGTAAATAAGTAAACCTTCAACTGTTTTTCTGGCGTCTCCTTTAAGGCATTTTCGAAGTCTATAGATGTTTTCTTCTTCTGATAATTTTAGCATACTGGTGGTACGTTGATATTTCCTGTGAAAACTGGTGATTATTTAGCATAAATTTTTCAAGTTGTGTCATACCGGAACTAGGAAATTCTTCTAGTTTCTGAGATACAAATTCTTCTGGTCTCTGAGATAATTTTTTATCTAAAGTTGTATCTAGATAAATACAAAACTGATTTGTATCATTTTTCAGCCAAGGCTTTACCTTATCTATATCTTCTTCTAGAAGTGTGCCCAAACCACCAAATCGACTGCTTCTGCACTTTTTACTTCATCCAATCTATCAGCACCCATTTGACTTACAGATGATGATCCCACTTCACTTAAATTTAATTGCTATTCCATTTCTATTATTTCTTTATCTTTTTGTCGCTTTTCTCTTTCCAACTGTTTAGCTTTAGCGTCGATCTCTAATTGTTTAGCTTCGATCTCCAACTGTTGTTTTTTGGCTTCAGTCTTATCTTGATCTTCGTGTTTTTGTAAAATAGCCAATTCCTTTTTCTTCTTCATTTCTATGCGTAATCTTTCTTTTCTTGACGATGTTTTATTCGTTTTTTGGCCTGTGCTTCTTTGGCCGCTTGATGACTTACTTTTGCTTTCTAACTCTGTGTTTTTAAAACCTCTACATGTGTTGGTCTGTTCAAAATTTTTGGAACTATTGGAAATTGGAAAAGCCCATAATAACCTATGGTTCAGTGGCTTGGTGGACGAGAAATAGAAGATGCTATACGCCGCTTCTGCAAAAGAGAGGAAGAAACTTCATTACATGTCCTATGTCAATGTGAAGGCATAGTAGTTAGAACCAGGGCCTTACTGGGGGACCAATAATATCCGCGGCCAGAAAGCTATATACAGGGCACACTGGCAAAGCTTCTGGGTTCCATGATAAGGATGGGGCTGCAACTTGTTTTGTAGTTCTAGCAAAGCAGAAAAGAAGAAAGGGGAACCACAATAGATCTGAGAAGGTCGAGGTGGACAGGTGTCTACCCTTTCTAATCTAATCTAGACATCTTTTAGATATCCACATTAGTCAAAAATTACGTATTTTTGGATGATCGAGTGTAAGAAATATATCAAATCTTTCTTCTCAGGTCAAACATTGATCTCCCGCCATATTTTTTTATTAAAAAGAACATAGAATTCAGTCCAAATGTTCTTTTACCTTACCACTGTTAAAAAGTGCCCCAAAGCTTTCTAAAACGTTTTAGTGCTAGAAAAAAGAAGTTGTGATTTTTTAAGTATATACTGATTTTGTTTTTCAAAAATATCCAAAACCTGAGTGCTTTAAAAGCGCTTGTGTCTTTAAGATCCAAAATATTGAAGTTTATGGACATGTTCCATTTAAAACCATTTAATTTTATTACGTTGTCAAATTATATTAAGTAGCCATTATTCTTCACAAGATTACTTATCAAAACAGCGTTGCCTTATTTCATTTAGTTCTTTATTGACCTGTATGGATAACTAACCACTGTGACCTATTTCGAGAGAAAATTTATATCAGTTCTGTCTTCACTTAGGTAGAATAGTGGGATTTTTTACGTAATTTAGTCCTCATTTAATTGATATATTGGTATAGTCCTTTTTTTGCAATGAAAAATAAATTATTTAAAAAGATACAAAGCCCCGACGCGTTTTAAGCCTTAAATTGCTCATTATCAAGGGTCAATAAAACCTAAAATAAAACACAAAGCAGAAATAAGCCCAAACAATAGTAAAAAGTCATTGAAATACAAAGTTATTAAAAATATTTTAAAAAACATACTTCCTAACCAAGATGATATTTGGTCAAGTCACAAGCCGTAAAATCAGGGTTTCCTTAAATAATAAACATTAATTAAATTCATTTTACATTTAAAAAGATAAAAAAAATATTTGGCAGGAGCATGGTGAAACATCAACATCAGATGTGTAGTAGTTTAAACGTACGGAAGAGAGGCTTACAGATTGTTAGGTACGTGGATGTGGCTTTCAAGAGATGTGGAATTGTGAAGGGTGGGCGTTTTTGTGCAACAGACCGGTTGGAATTATGGTAAGGGGAGCAGCGTTTGGAAACGCAAAAAGTGGAAAATTGAATTGACTGGCATTCAACAAAAACAATTTATGTCGTGGTTTAGGTCATTTATTATAGGTATCTGTTTTAGGTGCTTAGTCCTCAAGAAATAATTAAACGGATCTTCACGAATTTGGCGTTTTTCGTGTAAACATGATTAACTTATTTATTATTTTCGTTTTGGGATGTGTTTTATTACGTTATAAAAGTCATTTTTATCGCATTTTTCACTCCTTTAATATTATATACCGTGCGTGTTTAATATTATTTCACACATAAATCATAACTTTTATGGTTTATTTTTTTATTGCGACGAATATGAATATTGTTGTTTGGGTTGATTAAAGAAAAATAAGAAAGATTGATGTTTTTCCATTTGGTTTACTTTAACAAATAGGTATAAAACTATAGTTAATCATTATTAAAAAACTTTGCTGAATTTTGGTTACTTTTGAGCCTTTTTTTAATGTAAATAAGTTTGGATTTTTGTATTATTTATTATTTATTTTAAACTGCAATTAATAGGGGTTGCGTTTGGTTGGTAATTCCTAATTAAGAACACCCTTTCAGAATTATTTTGAATGGCCTTAGGATAAAAAAACTTAAAAAAAGGTAAAAATTTTGACATTAACAGATGAAAATTATTGAGAAAAAGGATTATATATGTATATAGATTTATAAATAGGCATGCCGAGATCATTTTTGAAAGGCGAGATCCGAAAACGGATCAAGTTTGTTAGACTTCTTATGTCCAGCCCTGTTTCTTGGCAAATTTTTCGTCGGATCTCTTTTCTCCCATTTTTCTCCAAATTTATACACCGTTAGTGCACAAATCAAAGCTGTAGGGGGCGCCAGTAGTGATGTGTATAAGTTTGATAAATTTAACCAAGTCGAAGTCCGGTGAGCTGGCAACGTTGCGGAGCTCGCCTTGCTTTTTTTTATGTATATTTTAAATTACGATTTTTTCAGTGAAAAAGTACTGTTTCGGGCAAAAGCAAGCATTTAACGTTTGATTGTTTATATTATTAAAGGTATATTTTTGTTGGCAATTTTAATAAGAAATATCGTAATATGTCCGGCTTTTTAATAAGGTTTCCTAGTATATATAAAATAAATGGCGCCAGCAGGCACGTATAGCCATCCATAAAATCTTTAAAAATTTTTTTTTCAAAAATGTTTTGCTTGAAAATGCAATTACCTATCTTAATGTGAAAACCGCGTCTTGCAAGCTGCTACGGTTCGTGAGTTAGGTTTCTATAAGTTTATTCTTTGAGTTAATATTCGACACTTTAACATTGATACAGTTTTGGTTAAAAATGTAATTATCCGTCTACATATTAAAACCTTGTGTCCTTAGCTGCTACAGTTCGTGGGTTACGATTTTTTTTTGTTATCTTTTTTAAATATCTTCAAAACTATGGATCTAACAGACTTCATGATAAATTTAGTTTTTATAAAAAGTACAATTATATCCATCTTAGCGTGAAAACCGCGTGATGCTAACTGATACGGTTCGCGAATTACAATTTTTTTATAGTTTAACCCCCATTTCTACCCTTTTCGTAACCCTCCACCACCACCAAAAACTTATCAGCTTACCGCCTGGGGCCAGATGTTTTTTGCGTCAAATTTGATAAAAAAATCGGTCCGGCGCTGGTTTTTGAGTAATCGTGTTACAGACAGACAGACAGACACCCAGACAGACAGACACGATGACAAAATTTTGTAATTTGATCTTTTGTGACACATATAACTTATTTTTATTGGAAATAAGAATCTTTTTTTTGGCGATCGTAATATCCTCTATACTATGTATGGATGGCTAAAAAGAATTAATCATATTTAAAAGTCAAAAGAATATATTTTCCGATACTTTAATTTATTTTTGCTATAGAAAATTAGCCAGTAATTTTGAAATACTTTTCGATTAACTCCTTTAATGCTAGGGTTCACTGCGTTGCTAGCGGAGAAAAAAATATATTTTAGGAAAAGCAGTTTAAATTAGACGCTTTTTAAACAGCGGTAACATTTTACTGTTACCCTATTTTTTTAATTAAAAGTTGTAAAGCCAAATAACTCCTGCCTCCTCCTTTGCACAAAAATGTTTTTTAAATTAGTCCATGGTAATTTTGAAAGCAAATACGTTGAAAACTCAATCGATTTTAAGAGAAACAAAATATTTGTAAATAGAATTAAAACATCTTCAAAACAAGGTGCCACTCGACCTACTTTCCCTAAGTTGATTGTGGAATGACACGCACCCCTCGGAGGCGGTGCATTCTACAAAAGTTTTAATTTTGAAAAAAGTGTATTAACAAAAAACAAAATCGGCGTGTTTGAGGAAAAAAATTAAAAAAAAAATGTAAACAAAATTTTTCAACGCCCATGGTAATTTTTAAAGCAAATATTTTGAGAACAAATCGATTTGAGAAAAAATAAAAGGTTTTCAAAGAGAATTAAAATACCTTCAAAACAGGGTGCCACTTGACCCACTATCTCTATTTAAATTCTGGTGGTGAGACACAACCCTCAGAGGGGGTGCGTGCTACAAAAATGTTAATTTTGTCAAAAAGTGTCCCTCTCGCAAACAAAATGCAGTTCGAGGGTTTTTTCAAATGTCATCAAAAAATACTTTTTTTTTATAAAGTTAAAATAGGAATATCTGTTTTTCCAATAAATTTTTAAAAACAATATTTAAATTTAGAAAGTTTAAATTTGTAAAACGAATAGGTCTCCTATAAAAATAATACATATCTAGAAATACTTTCTATATTTCGAATGATTTTTAAAAATTGTTGACTTTTAACCAAAACGAGATTTCAAATATTCAATCAATTTTTTTTTGTTTGTCCAGCATCACGCGAAAACTTCTGAACCGATTTTGACTAGAGTTTCACTACTGCATTTCTAAGATTTATAGGTGTGCATTGGATTTATAGCATCAAAATTGCTTCACGGAAACAAAAGTTGATTCATCGAAGCAAAAAATGTACTATTGGACCAAATATGTCATTTGGAATATTCGTTTGGAACGCCGATTATTCATAGTTACCAGCTGGCCGCCCGCGACTTCGTTCGCGTGTTTAAAATTGTAAATTCCTCCTCCTTTGCCACCTTACCCCACTTTTATGCCCTCAGACCTTTAGCCCTTTAAACCCTTCCATCTTCTCGAGTATCTGCTGTGCCTGAAGTTTTTTCCGTCTTTTTTGCTTTAAAGGGTCATAACTTTTGTTCTCAAGAACCGATTTTAATGAAATAAAGGCTATGTACTCCCCAGAAATCCAAATAATGCAGCCAAATTCTTCCAGTAGTTTTTCTTGCAAAAAAAACACTTTCTTTGATTTCAGTTTGATGGAAAACTTATTTTCACCAGTTCCTTGTTTTTATCAAACATGGTGGTGGGGGAGTAGTAAACAGATCAAAATTTTTATAAAATATTACTATAAATTTCGGAAAACGCCAATGCACGTGTTTATTTATTTCATTACTAGAATCTACTATATTAATTTTCAGATCTCTGCGGTTTTTCGTTTCCGAGATATACAAAAACCTCTTCAAAATTTCAACCAATATTTTTACTCCCTTAGTAGTAAAATTTTCAAAAATCCTTTCTTATCGAGCGCTTAGTTCACAAAGGCAATATCTCCTGAAATTTTCGTAGCTGTAGGTCAAGTGGTTTGACCTGTGCGTTTATAGTTGATCTATGGTCTATGGTGTTGACTATACCATTCTTTTATTAGTATAAATGTTTTAAGAGTTAATAATAATATTATGATACCTGTAAGCCTGGCAATACCGCTGGATCTCACCTTGCTATATACTCCATTATTTATATACACGAGGATCTCTACTTGTGCGCACATTAAAATCGGATTTTAGGCTACCTTAATTTTATCAAAAAAAATTAAAACCGTATTTCTTTACCCCTCTCAGCGGTTTTCCCTTATATTTAAGGTGTGTAGGAAGTATTTAAAATATATACTTTAAAATCTCTGTCCCTTCTGGTGGATCTCGGCTTGTCCAAGTTTTATTCGGATCTCAACTTCTATATATATATATATATATATATATATGTATATAATACTTCATTACGTTATCGGTTTCAGTCCGGGAAATGATACATAACATTACTAGTGTTTTGACTAACACAGGGTTATTTTATAATAAAGTTATTTATAAACTTTAACGGTAATGCTGCAGTTTGAATTATTTGAAATATTTACAGGGACAGCATTAGGCATATCTTTGGATTTATTTTTGGTTACAATTCAATTAAAGAAGAAACTTTTTACCACATTTCCAATGTTCAGGGGAATTGCCGCAGCTATATTAGTCTTTTTTTTTTTAATTCAATGACCGATAATAAATTGAGTATTTTTCTTAGATTAAAAAGAGACAAGATATCTGATCCAACGAAAACTCCTTGGCAAATGATAACCACTGTTTATTTACAAATAAAATCACAACAAAACGAAGGTGAGAAATATCGATTATTTTTCTATACTTTTAAACGACGTTAGAACGATAGGGACAGAGAATTCTGTCTCAACCACTTTAGGTCGTGATTGGCTTGTGGGTGGGGAAAGTCGGCAGAGCGCAGACGGCCAGATGATATTTTTATTAACATAAGTTTTTTCGTGTTTTTTATTTTAAAATTTTAGGATGTTTTAATCAGTTTATAAGTCGTTTTAAAACCAAATTTTGTCAAAAAACGTTTATAGTCTGTTTTTTTTTTACCAGTAGGAGAATATTTCAGTGCATTTAAAGTGATATTTTGAAAAAAATCGTCCACTGTTTTGAAAACAAAGGGAGAGCAAGTGAAATCAGTGGCGGTACATGCCAGTAAGTACACTGAAAATATTTTTTTTTTATAAAATATACTTAAATTAGTAGATCCTTATATTAAAATATTAACAAACACATTTTTTTTATGAAGTAGTTAATTCCCAATACGTCAAATGAGATATTTTTGAACGTTTTTTTTCGAGGTTTTTTTTTTATAAAGACGATAAAATAAAGCATACTTTTGGTGAAGTAGTTAATGCGCAAATAAGATATTTTCGAAGGTGATGTTTATAAGACTATAAAATAAAGGTAGGTAAAGTCGTTAAACCAACTTGCAAACAACAATAAAAGTTAATTCACATGTGTTTAGGTTTGTAAGAATATTGAATTACTACCTCTTATCAGAATATTAAGGTTGATTTATACTGCCGCCGTTGCCATCTGCGCACGCCCTTCAAATTGATATGTAAATCTTTTTGTCTGTCCTTGATGTCTCTTTATACCCTAAGCATTATTGACTTTATTGTGTACTGAAGAAGTCAATATAAGTAAGTTTCTGCTAATGACCAGAAAAAATAACAAACTTAACAAACACAATAACATAATTTTTTGCTAGTGGGTAACATTTTTTTTCTTGATATTCCAGGTGCTATAAACTGTGTTTATTTGTTTTAATGTTTGGCATAATTTTATTGTGTTGAAAATTAAAATTGCTATAAATCATTTACAAAATTATACTACAAACATTTATTGTTAGGAAGCTGCCAAAGCTCAAATTGTCAGAATTATTTTTGCATGTTTTTAAAATTATTTTGCAGATTTCATATTATAGTAAAAATTTAATAATATAATCCATGTGTAAAGATATATTTAAGTAAATACGCCACTGGTGTGTTTACTGTAATCAACAGAAAGGTAAACATTCTTTCATATCCAAAGTCTTCGTAAGTGTCAGGTATCTTGTCTCTTTTTAATGTAAAGTATTTCTAATTAATTTTGTCCACTAAATCACTTCCTCCAATTTTTATGGTTTGTATTGTAAAAACGACATGACTTTTTTTGTTTTGTTGTTTTTAATGAAACCGTATAAAATAAAACGTTGTGCAATACACGGCCGTGAAAAGACATTAAAGTACTTGTCTAGAAATTCCAGACTAGGTCATATATTTTCTGGGATAGTTTTTTACAATTAAAATTTTGACACTTGAATATATGTCAAAAAATATCTAAGCAGTCCCTATGAAATGGTGCATCTGTATGAAAATAAAGTTTTATGCATAATATAATACGGTATCAAAAAAGGGAATTTTAGTTTTTTTCAGTTGATAGCGCCCTAAAATGCGTGTTTAAAAATTAGGACTTCTCCAATATAGTTCTGAACTAGTTCTGGATTTCGCGGCGCCTGCGCGTTGACTTTTTTGCGTTGCAACCCCATGGTTCTGGGATTTCAAATTCCAGATTCTCTAGGTCCATTTCAAAATCTTGAACGGTTTTTAGACGTCATAAACTCTTCTCAATCTGGCGTAGGTATTTCGTAGGATTTTGGGTGGGAGTTTTGGAAACTGATTTCAGCATTAATGAAAAAAAGGGAGTAATATTTATTTATATTTATTATCTAAATGTTACTTATTGATTACTTAATGATACGGGCAAAAATACGAGACTTTAGTCTCTATAAACCTGACAAACGACTGCATAGTGTTCCAAGTTTAAGTAGCGGTAATACATCACTGTAGTAGAATAGAGAAAAACTCTCATTCGGTAGTTATAAATTCGGATAGCCAAACTGCACTTAAAGCTCTAGAAGCAATGAAAGTGACGTCCAAACTGGTTTGGGACTGCAGAACAGCTCTGAATAGGCCGGCAAGCACCAAAAGGATGACACTAGCCTGGGTTCCAGGCCATCGGGGACAATCTGGAAACGAAAAAGCCGATCATTTGGCCAGACAAGGCTCGGCAGTAAAGTTCACAAGGCTTGAACCCTTTTGTGGAATACCTAAGGCCAGAGCCAAGCAATCTATTAAACAGTGGCTCATCAAAGAGACGAACGGTCTGTGGGAGCAATCGCCTGGACAAAGACGGGCAAAACAGTTCATTAAAGAACGTTCCCCAAAGCTGACTGCAGAACTTCTTAGTAAGGAAAGGAAACTTGTTAGACAAATAGTGGGGCTTCTAACAGGTCACTGCTAAACTCAATAAGCACTTGTATGCAATGGGATTGGTAGAAGATGCTACATGCGGCTTCTGCAAGAAAGAGAACGAAACATCATTACATGTCCTATGTCAATGTAAAGGCCTAGGTAGAATCAGAGCCTTACTGGGGGGAGGAGAATATTTCAGTGTATTTAAAGTGATATTTTGGAAAAAATCGTCCAATGTTTTGAAAACAAAGGGAGAGCAAGTGAAATCAGTGGCGGTACATGCCGCGGCCAGAAAGCTATATACAGGGCACACTGGCAAAGCTTCTGGGTTTTATGACAAGGACGGGGCTGCAACTTGATTTGTAGTTCTAGCAATGCAGGGAAGGAGAAAGAGATCTGAGAAGGTCGAGGTGGACAGTTGTCTACATCTCCCCATTCTAATCTAATCTACTTATTAAGTGGATGATTATTTACAACTTTTATATGGTCAGAAAAAGAAAATAAAATAGGCATTACCTAAGAAATAAGAGTTAATTAAATTTCTTATCGCGCCAGTTCTCAAACGATTCTTGGACTGACATGCGTAATTGGAGATGTTTATCGAATTGCCAAATGGTTATCTGATGCATTGCTGGAAAAACCCTCTTAATTTTTAATTAAGTCACAGAGATTTCAAGAATTTTTTTTATTTTAAATATTTGTCTGTTATTAATTTTTAAATATTTTTTTTATGTGATAGCTAGTCGACTATATTAATAACTGCCATTTCCATTTTAAGGATTACACTAATTAATTTAGGAGAAATAAATTTTGTTAATCAACTAATTCAATAATGTATATGCAAAATACCTAGATTATTCAAGAAAAAACTTTATAAAACGGCTTTACTAAATTAATTCTATCGTGACAAATGGCAGGTGTGAGCAGTGTGATAGGGTTGCTTGATTAATTTTTTTTTGGTTAAGCAGTTGCGTGACTAACACATTTTCATTCTCGGCTTTCTTTACCATAGATCTATTTTTAAAAGAGTTAATATTCTGTATATATTACAAATTTGAGTTTTACCCCCGGTTGCACCGATTTTTTATGAGTAAATTAGCTAAAACTGACATTAATAACAGATTTTTTTCTTTTATTTCGTTCTCGTTTTTATGTAAAGAGAGTTCCAGTTAAATGATACATAAAAAAGTTAGTTCAAATGATGCTAAAATATTTATCAATAATATAGGATGATATGATAACCCCAACCAATATGAGATTGAGTAGCCGTTGGTTATCACAAAAATTTGATTCTAAAAATGCAACATATATTTACGAAAAATTGATAATACTTATTTTTGTGATTTTTGACCAATTTTTCTAATTATTCTTTAAAGTTAAAATTATTAATTTTTTACTGACAATCTTAATTGTTGTCCCAACATTAATTTGTATATTAAAAATATTCAAAAGTTTGTAAATTTTTCGTATTTTTTAAATACTCAGTTGGGTATTATAAAATATTATCTCATTTGCTTATAGATAATCCTTACGAAATGTTGAACTAGTATGGCTGTATTTTATAAACCGTATTATTAAATTTAAAACTAATTGTGTGTGTATTTAAATAATTTTCAAAAATGTTTTCTCAACATTTTCTTAAAATATTATTATTAGATCTAAAATATTGTACTTTCATATTTTTGTATCTTTAACCAACTCGTATGTTTCGGTAACATAATACTTTAAACGTAAACTAACTCACGCTAATTGCGTTTTGCCGCGTAAAATACTTTTTTCTTTTGAAATGATACTTTATAAAATAAAATAAAGATTTCCTACTTTTTGGATTTTGCTCAATTAAATTTATATTCTTTAATTTCCAATGAATTAAAACTAAAATAAAATTATTACTTAACTGAGAAAAATATAAGGACGGAAAGTGCTTTTTTGATCCTGGTTTTCGACAGTTTCTGTCGAATTATTTAAAATGGAAGTTTCACAATTTCAAAAAGGTTCTCTTTCCCTAGGGATAGTTTAAATTATTTCTGAGGTCCCAACAATTATTTTTGGGAGTTAACTGATTCTCAATATTTGGATCCAAAATGATATTTCAAAATTTATTTGAGGTTTTTGAGGACTTCTTTCAAGTTTACTTTTAGGTGTGAAAGGCCCTGAAATAGACAAACTTCTATTTTTAGAAATATTATTTGACAAGCCCACGTCATTTGAAAATAAAATAGATATTTCTTTTTCACTTTCATTTTGAGTATGACTCCTAATCACTGCTCGGGGTCCCTATTTAGTGGAGTGACCATTGTTTTAAAAAAATATGTAGAAACAAATGTACGAAACCTCATTTGAGTGCGGTATAATTTAAACTAAGTTTGAATTTCATACTACTATTGAACATAATTTTAAATTTTACCGGGGGAATAGTTCTCGATTTTCAAAAAAAAACTAAGTAAAAAAAAATAATTAAAAAATAATGTTAATTCAGAAAATTTTAGTTTAAAAAAAAACCTTAAACGTTGCACAGAGGTAAGAGGATAGGTAAAAAACGTCGCGGATTGAATTATGTTATTAAATATGACTTTTTGTAATTATTGCAAATTACCTTTATGACAATATTGTCAGATTTTTTAGAGGGGAAATTCCCAAAGAGGCTAGGGGCTGTATCCGCATCTTAAGAGTATATATGGCATATCTTAGTAAACCAAAACGTGGTTTCAAAGGACGTTTTTATTGATTTAAAAAATTATAAAAGTTAAAGTGATTTAATTTTTAGGGAGGGGAATGGCTTTCTTAATGAACCTTTCTGGTTTTCTTATAGGTTACCTTTTATAAGTTATCGATTTTTTAGCTTTTTCGTGAATATGGCGAGGAGATATATTTTTCGATAAATCTAAGAGGCACTGCCTAAACGAATAAAAATAAATTTAAGTAAATAATGCTTTTTAACAACAAGCTTTTAAAAAAGCTTTAAAAATGATACCATATTAAAAGCTGTGGAAGCTAAATAAAATTTGGTTACGTTTTGATTTTAGTAGGTACTTAAGTAAAAATCGCGGTACCAAACTTCTGATGTGCATCTTCTGGGAAAAGTCCAAGATTTAATTTTGACCTCTCCACTTTTTATGGTATCACAGAAAGACATAACATTATTTTCTACTTTATACTTATATAATATCACTTCCTTAACTACCTTCCCCTTCAAATCTTAAAACTGCATACTCGTAGCAGCTTAAATTTTGTTGAAAAGTTATGAATTTTTAAATATCTCGTATCCCACCAAAATGGTTTTTATCTCCAAAATTAAAAAATATTTGGTTGAACATAAAACTAAGAACTGCATATTCGTAGCAACTTTGGTTAACCACCCACACCAACTTTTTTTTATTTCCAAAATTAGAAAATATTCAGTGCACATTCGTAGCAAATATCGTTCAAAAGTTATTAATTTTTGAATTTTTAAATATATCATGCACATATTACTCCCCTTAACAACCCCCTCCAACGAAGTTTTTTTTACAATATTATATTGCAACAGGAATTAAAACTGCGCACAAAATTTAAACTTGATCGGATAGGTAGAAGTTGGTAAAAATTGACTTGCAAGATTTGTGCCAAATTTGTTTGTTATTATCTCCGGACTGCTTTCATGAGAAAAAATTGTCGCCACTCTTTCATTGTAACCGTTGAAAAAAACTTTTTTTTTACGAAAAACTTGAGCTCTGCCACTTTTTTTATTTTTTTCTTCATCTTTCTCGAAATTTTCGTCATACCGTAGAAAGAAATTATTTCCCTCATGGTCATACTCTACTTTTATTCGAAAAAACTTAGAAACAGAGACGGGATCAGTTTTCCTAAAACGGGGGATCTTGGTTTCGAGTGAGAAGATAAAGGGCGCCGCAGGCAAAATTTTTTCAATTAAATTAGCCGAACGCAAAAATGTTAGAAAAACAAAGCACGAAATAAAAATGGCGGGGACGCAAAGAAATAGGTCTAAATATAATTTTTAAGAAAAAAATATCAATTTTCTCGCCCTCCTCCACTGGGACTACAGGGGCCGTGCACAAATTACATAATGGTCATAGGGGGAGGGGGGTTACAAAACGTTACGTAGGGGGGAGGGGAGTTTTCGACAGCGTTTGCATTTATGTGAAACTAAGAAAATTTGGAATGAAAATAAGTGAAAAATTTTTTTTTGGGGGGGGGAGGGGTAGTGGTCTTGTAATCGTTACGTAATATTAGGGGAGTGGCGTGCCAAACCGTTACAAAACATTACATAGGGAGGGGGTCAAAAATTGGTAAAATCACCGTTACGTAATTTGTGCACGGCCCCACATCTGACTGTTCCTCCTTTTGGATTTCGAATCAAAGTGCAAAACCCGGGTTGGACGATCCAAGGCGTCAACCCATCCAATTTGCTTGGCAAAGTTTCTACGGAAATATCTCAGTCGATTTCTCCGGCCGTGTATGAACGCTTTAGGTTAGGCATTTGCTTGTATCTCAGTCCCCAGCCTGTAAACAGTGCGTAAGGACAATGGTTACAAAATGAAAAGCCGAAAAATATTTTTTTTTACGATATCTTTCATCAGTTTGGTATTAAAGTCGAGCAAAAACAATTTTTATTCCAGTCCTAAAGGTATGAAAATGGAAAACATTAGAAAGCAACAACCTGGAATGGATTTACTACGTGTAAGATGTAGTGACAACATCGCCCCATGCCCATCCTTTTCTGCCTAATGTGCTTTTCCGTTTGTCTGCGTCTTATACACGGCTGCTTGGCCCCCTAAGGATTTGCTTAGAAACCCTGTACATGTAATGTTGAATAAATGCTTGTGATAGTAGTTTACATAACCTACCTGCAGACTATAAGGATTTTCGATTTACAATTGGTACTGGTTCTGGTTGAACCACAACCGGAACCGGTCCTTTCGTTTTAAAACAATGACGTCACAAAAAACAAAAGATCAAAAGATCTTGGGTGGAAATAACGAAAATTCAAACTTGGATGAGTATCCCACAAGGAACACACAAAAGATCAAAGCGAAAAGAGAAATGAATAAACGATGTTTCGCCCTGGGTAACCAGCGTGGGCTCATCAGTAGTTTCACTGGTCACCCTCCACTATACATCATTAAACACCATCATACACTTAGATTTCCAACCTTGAACCACTCACAAATAGGCATCGTTCCGCACTGGTACTTACTTATCCAAGTTACCTAATACGAACTCGTCCCGGCGTGTTAATATTTCCAGTAGGATTATGCTCCTAAGGCAACTAAAACAAAGAAAAAGTTAAAAAAACTTCAAATCAGTTACTTCAACCGAAAAGAAACTAAAAACAAAAGATCAAAAGATCTTGGGTGGAAATAACCAAAAATTCAAACTTGGATGAGTATCCCACAAGGAACACACAAAAGATCAAAGCGAAAAGAGAAATGAATAAACGATGTTTCGCCACACTTAGATTTCCAACCTTGAACCACTCACAAATAGGAATCGTTCCGCACTGGTACTTACTTATCCAAGTTACCTAATACGAATTCGTCCCGGCGTGTTAATATTTCCAGTGGTGACAGACAGACGGACAGACGGACAGACAGACATTAATTCCAAATAATTTAAAATGCAAAGATCTATAAAAAAAATTTGAAATCGGAGCAACTTTTTTTCGACCGTTTACACTATTCCATTCTAGAATAACGTGTAGGCATAATGTAAATTTTGAAGTGACTTAATCGCGCGGCAGGCAAAAATTTTTGAGAAAAAATGCCGGTTATTTAATAAGAATCTTATTCAGATTTGAGTAGCACCGGGTAACCACAACCTCCCCTCTCCCCTTGGGTATGCCACTGTATATCCGGCAAAACTGAAAGTTGCCGAAAATCATGTGATCTGCTATAGAAACGTCAAAAACATAGAAAAACCAAGTTTCGTTTTATTTCTATCTTAAAAACCGTACAAAAGAAGAAGTAAGACTACCTTATGGATCACTCTGTAAAAAGTATTAAACATACTTATAAAATCTCTAAAAAGGGACGCAGGCAAAAATTTTGTCAATAAATTTTTTATATCTTTATTCTTTAGGTAGGTTATTGGTAAATAAGTATTTAATTCAAGATATCAGTATTTGCTTATCTTTCTTTTTCACGACGTGATTTTCATTCTCGGATAATGGTTTGTTTCAAACCAAACAATTAATTTTCTCGTTTTCTTCGAAATCCATAATGACGAATATCGAATTATATTCAAAAAATTTTAATTTTAAAAGTAGCTACGCAGAATATTATCTAATATTCCAATATTCCAGAATGGAAAAACACTCACTAACAAAAAACTACAGTTTTCATGGCCAACTTGACACAATAAGGGGTAAAATCTCACCTCAAGAATTTGTAGTGTCAACTTTGCAGCAGAAAAAGTGTTTTGTAGAGATTATAGAGAATTTTGATATCTATTTATATTTGAACACTTTTCTTCTCAAGTCTACATAAAGAGAAATATTGGCTAGTAAGTACTACACATTTTCGAGAGTCTTTCAGGCATAACTTTTTTTTGATGACACACACAAAAAAAAAATTGAATAAAAGTTTTGAAAAATAATTTTATTTAGCCAATCGAACAAATATTAACCTAAATATTAAGTCCAACATAAAATCCAAGATGGCGGCGAACCTAGAGAGAAATTTTGTTGGAAAAGTGTGGTTTTAGGTTTTTGGCATGATCCCCTATTAGCCCTGAAAAGTGTGGCTGTGTAGTCACTTTTGCCATTTTAAAGTACTATTCTATTGGGCTATGTAGGTTATTTCATAAAAAATGTCCATTAAATGTAGATCACATATTTCCGAGCAAACAATAATAACCCGCTATCTGGTCTCTATTCCCGTACGCGAATACTAACGAGAGTAGGAGGGCCCTCTAACTTTATATACCACTTAAAGTTTGGCGAAGAAGTTTAACATTCAGATGTAATAGAACGATTTGATAGTCACGCTCTGTGTGACAACTGACGCGTGTGCATGGGATAGCGTGTGGCGTTTAAAGTTTGTTTTTCGAAAATGTTTTGACTTCTGTGCATTAACTGGAATAAGTGTTGATTACTGGATATTTAATAACTGAACATGTTTTGCTGCAAATATGTTAAGTAGTAGAAAGAATCGCTCGGTTGGATTAATGTGCACGCTGAAATATGTAGTTAATGCACAGTCGATAATTTCTATCCCGTGGGATTTTGAATGAAGGAGTTTTGTGACGGTGTGGGATTGATAGCTCTGTAGAAAGAAGAAGAAGAAGTTGATATGACGTCATCTTTCAAGTTGGCAGCCAAAAATTATAAAAGATACAACTTTCGCAACCGGGGCATGATTATATTCGATTCCATTTAATTGGAGAACGGGGATTCCGAAAGAATCACTTTTAAGGACATCCGACTTTAAATTTTGCCACATTCTTTTCCAAAAATCTTAATAATTCGAGGTTTGGTCAGTACAACTTCAAATGTACCTCAAACTATTAGGCATATATGCCAAATTCAATCCTTAAAGCTTGATGCAATTGGAGACTTCATGACCTTGAAAAATACCCCAGTAAAATTAACACATTGCAAAAATAACATACTAAAGGGCGTTATTCATCAACTATTAAAGTGAAGAGTACCAAATTTGATAAGACAGAAAAGAAGGGTAAGTCCAACAATATTGTTAAAAAAAATTTGCTTTAGCTATGACGCGTTTTAATATGGCGGCTGACATATCAAAATGGCAACATATCACCCGATTTCATTTTATCCAATTTCGAAAAAAAAACAGAAATAATAAGGTGGCCATCAATTCTTGTTGAATTGTCGCCGGTTACTATAAAAAAAGTTTAGTTAATGCATGACCTTGATTGACTTTGAAAATACCATGTACATGTAAAAAACTAGCTTTTTGTGATGTTTTTTCCAATTTACCATTACGCAAAAACTTTAAGCGCCGAAGATAAAATTAACATCTTAGCCATACACAAACAATTTAATTTCCTTCCTATTTTTTTGATATGGAGTCCTAGATGTTTATGCTATATCCCGGTAAAAATGGCCTATATCCCTGTAGTTTTTATTAAGTTTCGGAACCTGTACACATTATACACAGGGATGCGGTGGAACATGAATGTGTGACTAAATAGCTGTTAAATCCTCATCCTTGAATTTTATTATGAATGTTAATAAACAAGTGTAGTCATGGCCTACTGGCATAATTAGAATTTTTTTTGTTTTTCGACCACCATTTTGGGCATCTAAAACTACTGGTCCAGTATTATATGGAAATATATATCTCACTTCTGCTAACTCTCTTATAGGTTATTTAAATGACTTTGTTGGCTAGACAAGTGAGTAAAACATAAAATTTATAGCTCTGAAACTTAATAAAAACGACATTCATATAGGTCATCATAAACATCTGGGATGCCATATCAAAAAAAATGGTAGGAAAGTTTAAAACGAAGTGTTTTTTTATGACTAAGATATTAATTTTGTCTCCGGCGCTTAAAGTTTTTGCGTAGTGGTAAATTGGAAAAACATCCCAAAAGCTGGTTTTTACCTTGTACATATTATCTTCAAGCGGCGATAAGTCCACAAGAATTAATGACCACCTTGTCGTTCTTGCTTTTTTACGAAATTTGATAAAATAAATTGTGGTTATAGGTCGCCATTTTGATATATCCGCGGCCATATTCAAACACGTCATAGCTAAACCAATTTTTTTTTCAACAATATTGTTGGACTTGATATTCTTATCTTTCTTACCCAATTTGGTTCTCTTCGCTTTAATAGTTGATAAATAGCGCCCTTTATTATTCTATTTTTGCAATATTTTAATTTTACTGGAGTATTTTTCAAGGTAATGAAGCTTCAAACTACATCAAACTCTAAGGATCGAATTTGAAATACATGTCTAATAGTTTAGGGTAGATTTGAAGTTGGATTGAATAGAAAATAGTAAAAATCTTGTTTTTTTGCTATTTTCAAGGTCACTTAAGGTCGGACGACCTTAAGTGACCTTGAAAATAGAATAATCAAATAGAATCAGGTATAATCATTCCCCGTTTGCGAAAGTTGAATTTTTTATGATTTTTGGCCCCCATCTTGAAAACTTACTCGATTGTGTGACTAAAAAGCTATCAATCCCACATAGTCACAAAACTCCTTCCTTCAAAATCCCACGGACTTACACATGCCCCTTCACTAATATGCAAAGCGTGGATGACCTAGATGAACGACTTTTGGTGATAGTTTCACTTGTGTTTCTAGTGTTGCGGATGCTCAGTAAGTAAATGTGCACAGATTTTTTTCTTGCAAACGCAAACGTCGGCATAGCTTGACTTTAATAAAGTGGCTACAATTTTTAACAGTTCCGCACAAAGGTGAAACAACTACTACATATTTTTAGGCACTTTTAAAACCTGCTTTAATATTACTTGAACAAATCCTCGCATTTTTCTTATGAATCCTCCCTCCCCCCATTTCAACACTTTATAACACTTCCAGCCACTCCTCTATCCCCACCTTAATTTATGGATGTTCTGACATTGTTGTCATCTAAACATGCTCATATGGTGCACAGTCTATATACACTTATACACTCTATGTATCGTGCCACTTAAAAAGGTGACATAATTAAAGTTAATGCCGTCTTTTAGTAAAGGCGCCGACGAACCTTAATTTTGTCACAATAATCTTCTGGATGCAGGAGCCTTGAGGCCCGATGTCAATTGAAAAAAGAATAATAGAATCATAATAATCAGCCCTGTGCGTCTATTCTTGAATCGAGAGAAAATTGGCACCCAGGGAGTCAAATGCTCTCGCTACCATGCATCTCATTGGTGCAAATCTTCGGTTTAAATCGGTTTTCCTTACTTATGCCCCATATTGAGTTATTCTCTTTCTCAAGACCAATAGAATTACTTTCGATCAATATCGGGCAAAAGTGAGAGAAACCGATTTTACCGAAAATTTGGACCGATGAGATACAAGAGCAAGTATTCTCTCGATTTAAGAATAAACTCACTGGGCCTGTATTCTTCAATATCGGAGAAGGTAGTGCTCTCGGGAATTAGAAACTCGCCTGATTGGCCGAATTCTCACATTTTGTCACATTTCTGACAGTTTTGGCATTAATGGCATTAGTTGTGAGCGATTTTATTCTCCTGCCTTATACGAGGAGAGCAAACTGACGGCAAAACCGCTCACGAACAAACAATAGTGACAAAATAAACTGAGATATTGACGAATCAGGTGAATTCCCGGGAGCATTCCCTTCTCCAAAATTGAAGAATACAGGCCCTGATAAAAATAACTGTGTTTTCTTCTTTTTGGTTGGATAAGGGCAGTTAAACGTGAAAATTTAAGTAAAAGTGAAAATGTGAGGATTTGCTCCAGTAATTTCGTAACAGATTGGTAAAGTACCTACCTAGTAGTTTAACCTTCGTACGAAGTTTTGAAAAATAGAGCCGACTTTATTAAAGTCAAGCTATGCCAACTTAATATCTTTGACAGTTCCGCAAAAAGGTTAAAAGGCTTCTGACATTTTTGTCACATAAACATGTCATATAAATATGCTAATATTGTGCCATTCATAAAGTTGACAAATTAAAGTTAATGCTGTCCTTTATTAAAGGCAGGCACAAATATTATGTCAAGTTAACATTGTTTTGGCAGCTCCGCCATCAAAAAACGTAGGTTTTGGATAGCCCCATCAACCAAGGAGAGTGCCGGGCCGCCGCCGTCCCATAACAGATATGTAAGTGCCTAAAAATATGAAGTCATTGTTTACCTTTGTGTCAAAGTATCAAAAATACTGCCAACTTCATTATAGTCAGCCTATAATATCTGATAAGTCTCTATTAGGGACTTGTCGGTACAAATATTGACTTTAATAAATTCAGCACTATTTTTGACAGTTCTGCACGAAGGTAAACAACTGCTATTGTCATCTTGTTGTCATCTAGAGGCTCATATTGGGCCAGCTATAAAGTTGACATAACTAAAGTTAATGCAAAATTAATTTAATTTAATGCTTTCTGTAGAACTATTAAAAATAGTGCCAAATTTAATTTAATTCAGGCTATGCCATTCTATATACCAATAAGTCCCTATTAAAGGAGGGCGTTAACTTTATTTATGTCAACTTTATGGGTGTTTAGTGACAACAATGTCAGAAACTTTTTAAACTTCGTGCTGAACTGTCAGAAATAGTGGCCACTTTATTAAAGTCAGACTATGCTGACTTTATGTATCAATAAGTTCCTAATATGGCCGCCATTAACTTTAATTTTGTCAGCTTTCTGGGTGGCATAATATGAGCATGTCTAGATAATAGGAACTTATCGGTACATAAAGTCGGCAAAGCCTGACTCGGCACTATTTCTGACAGTTCCGCAGGAAGGTTGAAAGGTTTCTGATATTTTTGTCATATAAACATGTCATCCAAACATGTTGTGCCATCTCCTAAAGTTGACAAATTAAAGTTAATACAGTCCTTTATTAAAGGTAGGCATAAACATTATGAAAGTCGACATTATTTTGATAGCAAACATGACCTATTTAGACAACAACAATGTCAGAATCCTTTTAAACTTCGTGCGGAATTGTCAAAAATAGTGCCGCTTTTATTAAAGTCAGGCTATGCCGACTTTATGTACCGATAAGTCCCTAATATGTTTAAATGATAACAATACCAGAAACCTTTTAAAATTCCTACGGAACTGTAAAAAATAGTGTCGTCTTTATTAAAGTCAGACTTTTATTTACCGATGAGTCCTTACTATCTACTTAATAGAAGGTGTGGATGGCCACAAAAATCTTTTATCATGAAAAGCTCAATCTAAACCAATTTTATCAAAATTAAAGGTTGAAGGATTTTAAGTGTTCTTTAAGTCTTTAGCTTTAAATTATTCAGGATTAATTAATTTTTTTTAATAAACTGATTATTTTGCGTATATGGCGTCTTCTGAGAAAAACTTTAGCTTATATAACGAAGCAAATAAAACCCCTAATGGAGAAAATCGTTTAACGTTAAAACTTTATCAAAAAGAAGAATTAAGATTTAAAAATTCGTTTATTAATTTAATAAAATGGTACATGAGGAACATTTAAAAAAAGTAAAGTGTTGCGCTAAAACTCCCAATGGAGGTTTTTTTTTTAAATCTCCAAGTTTGAATTAATTAAACAAAGTATTTTTTTTGTAAGAAAATTTTTCAGTAATTTTAGGTACCTAAAATGTATTTAAAAAAATAGTCGCGTTGGTAAGACGCTTATCCTGCTCTCTTTGAACGGTATTATCAGCGCGATGTGCACCCTGTCTACTGCTTTTATAAAACATCAGCTTTCAAAAAATCCTTTACATTTTCTGCAATTAAACTATGGAACGATATTCCAAATAACAAAACAAGTTTAAGTTTCAGTTCTTACTCTAAACATATTAAGCAAGAGTTTTTAAGTGAACAACTATTACTTTAAACTTTAAAATGCATAAAGATTGCTTGAGAACCAATATATATTTTTTTATAATATTAGCAACTTCCCGCTTGTTGATATGTATCCCGCATTGACATCTCGCTTTGTTTGCCCCTTGCAAGACCCCTTCCGTCTGTCTCTCTCTTTACCCTCTTATATATAGGCCTATTTTGCAAACAAGATATCTATAAAATTTAATATACCATATATTAAAACTTTTGTTGTTTAATTATTTAATTTAAATGTTTTGTTTTTTATTTTTTAGGTAGCTTACTAAAGGAATCTTTTTTTTGTTCTTTAGGGTTCTATCGCATAAGTCCTTTTCATTAACAAATTGGCAAATAAAATATTTTGATTTGATTTGATTTAATTTGATTTCTAATAAGTGCAATGATTTAAGTCTGCGACCCGGATTTATTTTTCCTTTTATTGGAGTTTATATTTGTTATTTCTTACGGTAGTCGTCTTCTATTTTCTTCCTTGTCGAGAAAAGAGAGGAGTGAAACTGTGGATCAGGCACAGTTAACAAAATGGTTACGATACGCTAGCTACGTACGAATACTGCAAGGTTGGTCGTAGAGATTGGTGAGACGTGGTCACTGTTGTACGACGTATCGGTTCTGAGCATGCGCACTGAGATACGATTACGATAAGACACTCTCTATTTGTGGAACTTTAGGTGTCTATTATCTCTACGGCTTTTTTCCGGTAAATCGAAGGTCAGGGCCGTTTCTCACGCGGACCGGGTGACTCGGGTTCGATTCCCGTCTAGTGATGTTGTGTGTCTAATTTTTCATACCGACTCAGCTTAACAAAACTGTTCATTGGTTGGAAAAGTATATAAAAATAAAAACTTTTTAACCAAAAATTTAACCGGCTTCAACAAAGTACAGTAAAAAGTATAAAGTTAAATAATTTTTATTTGTATACAGGGTGACTTAAAATTCCCTAGAAAGATTTAAACAGTGGATAGATATATTTAATCCAAGAAAAGTAACGTGATTATTTTGTTTAAATTTCATATTTTTTCCTTGAATTTAGGGGTAACGATTTCGTATTTTTTTGGGAATCGTCTTTAAACTAATTTACCATAATGACATGTTTTAGGGTTTTTGTCAAGCAGTTTGACGTTTTGTTTTTGAAAATTGATGTTTCTTCCACGTAGTAAAGGGTGCTTCTCAGAACATATTAACAATTTTTAAATGCAAATATCTCTGAAACGAAAGATTTTACAAAAATATATTTCACTAATTCTTGATCAGAAAAATAAATTCTACCTACAGTTAAAGTTTTTCTAGAGAATTTTGAATCACCCTGTATACATAAAATCTAAGTTTTTTGAAGTCGACGCGTAACCGATTGTTATCAAATTTTACACAAAATTTCTTTGTCACTAGACGCAGAGCTGATTAGTTTTTGATGGGGCTGGGGGTTGGCAAGTGGGTAGTAGGGAAGATTAAACTGTAAAAAAATTGTCTCAAATTAATATATATAATTGCATTAACAACCAACAAAAACTTTAAAAAGATTTTTGAAAAAAATTGAAAAAACATAATATTTTTAAAAGATTTTATGGATGGCTATACTTATCTGCTGCTGCCGTTTTTCATGTCGATACCAATTTTATATTATGGATTATTTTATTTTTTTCTAAAAGTGGTGAGAAAACATATTTTTTAATAATCGAATAAAATAATAAATGAATGAATAATAAATGAATAAATGAACTATGCAAGAAACTATATTCTTTACAGAGTACAATGGAACCGGAAAGCATCCCAAGTATCTAAATTGAAAGCAGCATGCAACTTTCACTCCGCCTTGTCTTCTCATATTACGTGTATTAACCAAAAGTGATGACTTCCAATGAATATTTATTATTGTCGTAAAATTGGTGGGGAAAGTATGTTTTGGAATAAAATGTTATCAACCGGAGTTGTACTGAATCAAATAAAAAAAAAATATGAACATTTTTTTAGCCGCTTGAAAATTATGCTGCAGAAAAGTAAACCCTTTATGGAGGAAAATGGGCCCGAAGAAGAAGTCCAAATATCCAGCTGCCTTTAACAGCATGCAACTTCGACTTCGCCCTTTCTTTTCATTTTTGCGCCTGTATAAGATCAAAGTGAGGACTTTAAGACTTTTACAATTATTTTTTTTTGATTTTCGTGAAAGTGGGGGAAAAGTATATTAAAAAAAAAACCATTAAACTAATGCTTTTTTAAACCGAATATTTAAAAAAAATATAAATATGGGTTATGTCGTTTAAAAGTCATAGTAGAAATAAAAACCTTCTCAGGGTGCAATGGGTCCGGGAAAGTGGCGTTGGTATCCAAATTGAAGTCAGCATACGACGTGGCTTGCTTTTGTCTTTTGAAATTACCGCTATTAGCCGAAGGTGGCAATTTCCTATATATGTACTTTTGGGACATTCTAATGATTTTTTAAATATTGCCGTACACGTGGAGGCAAAGTATATTTTTTTCTAAAACGGGATGAGACCAAAGCTCTCCAGTGCCCATACTCTCGAACTGATAGAAATTCTGTTTCCAGGGAGTCACATTCTCTCGCTACCATGCTTCCCATTGGTCCAAATCTTCGGCTTAAATCGGTTTCTCTCACTTTTGCTCGGTATTGATCGGAAGTAATTCTCGGAAGTAATACCGGGCAAAAGTGAAGATTTGGACCAATGAGATACATAGTAGCATGAGAATTTGACTCCTGGGAGCAGAATTTCTATAATTTGAAGAATAGGGGCCCTGAATTGAATATAAAAAGAATTATGAAAATCGGTTGAGCCGTTCAACTTGTGCTAGAAATCACAACCTTCTCGAGGTGCAAGGACTTTGTTTTGTGTTTTTAAATACCGGTATTAGTCGAAAGTGGCAACTTCCTATATATAGGGTGTGCCAAAACAAACTGCACTGCGGAAAATTGTCCGATTTTAATCATATTTACCTTTTCAGAAAGCCAAAGCTTCAAAATTTGACATTTCCTAAAAATCCAAGATGGCGACCCTATTTGAAAAATAGACATTTTAAACCTCGTAGATATTTTTTTTGTGTGTGACACTGTAATAAATCTGAAACATCGGTTACGAAGCCACACTCTTTCGTAGCACATCGATGTAACATTTTAAAAATTCGAACGAGAAATAAAGAAGTTTGAGATCTTTAAATAGACCAGAATTTACCTGCAAAATAAAGCTTATTAAGAAAAAAATCTACTTGTTTAAATAGTAATAACTTTTTCAAAAATTGATTGATTTTAATAAGTTTAAACTTTTTAAAAGGCACAGGCCCCAAAATTTATAGAACTGGTGTCAAAAATGACATTTCTTAAAAATTTAGGATGGCGGACTTACTTAAAAAATAGGCATTTTCGACTCCTCCTTGAAAAAACTTTTTGTGCAACACTTTATCAATTTTTTTTAAATTAAGTAAAATACTCTCCTCTGGGTGATTTGCAATTAAATGCATAAAATCTGAGCTGGGGAAGATATTGCAAGAATAGCATATTTGTCTTTAAAAATCTTAACACTATAATTGGGTTAAGACAACCTAGGCAAAAAGAAAACTTGCCCCTGTCGATTCCAAACAGTGAATTCACGCAAAAATCTTTTATTTATGAGGGCCGAAAGATCTTTAACCACTTGCCATTATCCATTCGACAAGCTAAAACTATTAAAATATTTAGGAAAAAACTTAAAAATACTTTGTTATATACACCTTATTGTACAATCACTAAGTATTTTGAAGACCCGATTTGTTAGTATTTTTTTTATTTTAAAATCTTATTTAATAGATGAATATATATACCTATATTTGACTTTTTAGCCACTAAAAATTATATTTTTTATTTTGTTTTTTTATTGTTGTGAAATTATGTTAACAGTTAGTTGTTGAAGTTTTAGTGTTGTACTTTTTGAACCATATGTATTTTTTTACATTTGAAAATATTCTAGTCCCAGTTTTTTACACGAGGCACCTGCTAAAGTCAATATTTTTTTGATTTTGATGTTTTAAGGGTGTTTTTTTTAAATAACTATATGTTTTTATTTATTTTTCATAAACAAATTTTAATGTTTTAATCTTATTTAAATTTTTCATATTTTTTTTCTCTCAACACATGGTTTGATATCAATAATTGATAGTGTGATTTAAAGGGTTGTCATAGTAGCTATAATTACTTTTCTTTCTTTTTTTACTTTGTCAATAGATTTTAGGAATTTCTGACAATAAAACTTATTTTACTTTATTTGATTAGAACTATTGATACTTTTTTTAAAATTATATTCTGTTTAATTATAATATTTTAAGACATTACTTAACTGTTATGTATTATGTTTGTGTGTTAATTTAATTTATTTTTTTTAAATTTATTTTAGCGTTTAGCCTACTTTGTCGAAAAATTTGTTGACAATAAAGTATTTTTTGAATTGAATTGAATCTCAAACATCGGTTACAAAGCCACATCTTTGCCAAGCACACCAATGAAATATATTGAATATTCGGACAAGAAATAAGGATTGCACACCTAGGTTAAAAGAAAGAAGCTCTGTACTGAGCACATACAATTATTTTTTCTACCAGCGGAGCTAGGATCTTTCGTTTTTATGACATCATCGTTCGAGGACTCTAAGACTTCTTTGCATGGTAAGGTTAAAACGAAGGTTAAAATCACATAATTAGAGTTCTCGAACGACCATTCTGACAAAATGGTTCTGATGATGTCACAAAGACGAAAAGTCTTAGTCACCGCTGAAAAATTAAATTTATGTGGTCAGTACAAAATTTCTTTACATAGACCAGAGTTTGTCTGGACAATCAAGCAATTTTTTCTTAATAAGCTTGATTTTGCATGCAAAGTCTGTTTTATATAAAGATTTAAATCTTCTTTATTCCTTGTCCGAATTTTGTAAATATTACATTAATGTGCTTAAAAAGGATGTGGCTTTGTAACCGATGTTTGAGATTGAATAGAGCATCACAGAAAAAAAATCTAGTGGAGGGGGGGCGAGGGGTGAAAAATTCCTATTTTTTTAAATAGGTCCACCATCTTGAATTTTTAGTAAATGTCAGTTTTATCATGAGTTTTATAAATTTTGAAGCTTGTGCTTTTTAAAAAGGTTAAACTTATTAAAATCAATCGATTTTTATAATTAGCTTTGATTTTTTCAGGTAAACCCTGGTCTATTTAAAAATTTCAAACTTCCTTATTTCTTGCCCGAATTTTTAAAATGTTATATTAATGTGCTTCGAAAGAATGTGGCTTCGTAACCGTTGTTTCAGATTTAATACCGTATCGTACACAAAAAAATATCTAGGGGGGTTAAAAATGCCTATTTTTTAAATAGTTTGATATTGGTATTATAAATTTTGAAGGTTTGGCTTTCTAAAAAGCTGAATATTATTAAAATCGGACAATTTCGCATTAAGTTATAATCATTTAAAAACGTGCGGTTTTTTTGGCACATCCTTTTTTACTAAAACGGGATCAAACTGAAACTCTCCTAAATCGAATATAAAAAGAGTTATGAAAATCGGTTAAGCCGTTTAAAACTTGACGTCGGTTAACCTGCGGGGACCATCATAAGGGGCCCAAATATTTTCAATGCTACATTTTGTAGCCTTTTTGTTGCTATCTCGAAAACGGCTACATAGCCGTTTTCGAGAAATCGCGACCCACTAGCTTAACCGTTATAAGCTGAGGGGCCACCCCATAACTTCAGTTCTGCTAAAGCTAGAAAGTTCAAATAAACACCACATTTTGTTGCTCGGCTTGTTCGAGGGGATCACATATTAAAAGTTTAAAATAATCGTAGATGTTTGCTAATTTAATAAAAACCAATTTGTTTCTTTTTACATACTGTTTAACTTCATGAGAGGTTTTATTTTGAATGGTATTGGTTTCACCTTTTAGTATGTGATATGATTTTCTTACGTACTGAAGGGCTCAAACCCTTTGATGGTAGGTGCATAGAGCACAGTTTTGGCTATGATCTGACGTATTTAAACGTTTTTTTGCTGTTGCTGTTTACGAGATATTTTTATTTCATTTTAATGGGCAAAATATATAGGCCAAATGTATTATGTGGCATCTTTTTCTTATTTATCAGGGGGCCCTTACACTTTAATGCTTCGTGTATAGAGCACAGCTTTTCCTATCATCTGACGTCTTTAAATATTTTGTTGCTGTTGACGTTTACGAGATATTTTTATTTCATTCTAATGGGTAAAATATATAGGCCAAAAGTACTATGTGATATAATTTTCTTATTTAACAAGGGGCTCAATTCCTTTAATGTTTGGTGCATAGAGCACAGTTTTAGCTATCATCTGACGTATAAAACGTATAAATGTAAATAAAATATATCACACAAAACCTCTGGCGTTTATATTTTGCCCTTTAAAATAAAATAAAAATATCTCGTAAACGGCAACAGCTACAAAATTTTTAAATAAGTCAGATGATAGCTAAAACTGTGCTCTATGCACCTCAAAGTGTTTGAGCCGCTTAATAAATAAACAAATTATATCACATAGTACATTTGGCCTATACATTTTGCACATTAAAATAAAATAAACATATCTGGCCAACGGCAACAGCTACAAAATATTTCAATACATCCGATGATAGCTAAAACTGTGCTATATCCAGCAAGCATCAAAGTGTTTGGGCCCCTTTTAGTAAATAAGAAAACTATATCACATTAAATTTGTCCTACATACTTAAAGAAAAAAAAACATTTTTTTTTTAGTTTAAAAAAAATCTAGGAATATTTTGAAAACTTTTAATATGTGATTGCCCTGACTAAGGCGAGCTACAAAATGTAGTGTTCAATAGAACTGTCTAGCTTTAACAGAACTAAAGTTATAGGGTGGCCCCTCAGCTTAAGCGTTAAGTTAGGGGAGTCTGATTTTTTTGGAAACGGCTGCAGGTACAAAAATAATTTAACCATAAAAAAATGGCTACAAAAAAGCTGAAACCAATACCATTCAAAATAAAGCGCCACAACAAGTTAAACAGTACGTAAAAAAAAATCGGTTTTTCTTAAATTGGAAAAAATCTATGATTATTTTAAAAACTTTTATTATGTGATCCCTTCGAACAAGCCAAGCAACAAAATGTGGTGTTTATTTGAACTTTCTAGCCTTAGCAGAACTGAAGTTATGGGGTGGCCCCTCAGCTTAATGGTTAATCTAGGGGGGGTTGCGATTTCTTGAAAATGACTACAGCAACAAAATTAATTTCACTGTAATGAAATAGCAACAAAAAGGCTACAAAATGTAGCATTGAAAATATTTGGGTCCTTTATGATGATCCACCCAGGTTAACCGACGCTAAAACTTGTGCTAGAAGTCACACCCATCTCGGGGTGCAATGGGCCTGGAAAAGAATCCCAGGTATCCGTATTGAAGTCACCATGCAACGTCAGCTTTGTTTTGACTTTCTAAATCACCGGTATTAATCGAAAGTAGCAATTTCCTATATCGATACCTTAGTGCTAATACGGCGTAACCCATAACATCAAAATTTTAGAGGAGACAAAAAAACTTTATATTTTATAATAAAATTGATTTTTAATTTTAATATTAATTGAACAAAATCCTTATTAATTCTTGGCCATCACTTGGCCGAAAGGATATTTTAGATTTGTGATTTAATTTTAACATTAAGTTGGTTACGGTTTATTGTCACTAAGGTTTGGTGCTGGATACATCAAATTAGAATTACTTTGGATGGTTACGATTTGTTATTAGATATATTTTATGTGGGATAGGTTGTATTAGTGGAATATAACTAGGAACTTTGGAAACCTAATACTTTCATTTAATACGAGTGGGGAGATTTAAATTAAAAAATAAATGAATAAAACAGTTATATTGAGTTATAATGAACAGAAGTAGAAAATGTTTTGCCTAATGCCTAATTTATGTTAAGTAAAAATCTTATTCTTAAGCAAAAAACTACTTTTAGTCTTTTAGACTGTGAATAACAAAACAAGTTTAATGGTAGCCTATTTTTTTTTAATGCATCTAAGTTTTGATTATTATTAATAATTTAGGGCTTTTTAGATACTGAAGTACTTTTGTTCAGTAGTTCATTTTTTTAAGTTAGGCTGATAACGATTTTTTTTGGTTTTCGACTTTAAGATATTTTTGTTCAGCAGCTCATTACTTTGTAGTTCATCGAAATTTTGCTCATTATTTTCTTTGAATTGCAATGAATCGTAGAAGAAATGCGTATCTATTGGGAGTGCCTTTTTAAATTCTTGTAAATGAGCCCATTTTTGTTTTATAATCTTGAGGCGTTCCTTATAAAGTGGTCTAAGGTTTAGCGTTAACATCAATAAGTCTTTGCCTTTGTGATAGAGGTAAGTATGAGTCAGTATAGCTGCTTTTATCAAATATTTTCCTGTCGGGAACGTATTTTAGATACTTAAGATCAGATACTTTTAAATCATATAATTTTTTCTGATTCATTCCGGAGAAAATGTTGTTGGTTTTGTAATAGGATGAACTAACTTCCATTTTGGGGCAAAGTTTGATGGCTTGGACCACAGAGAAACTCTTGAACGTCTATTGTAAAACAATGGATAAAGAAATCTTTTCTTATCTAATTCTTTTTCATTTCGAGCATAGTTTTTTTGCTTTTAAATGTTTTTGGTACTCAAGTTCAATCACCTTCACATGTTTGCTTGTAGACTTTGTATACTTCAGATTTGGATTTAAAAATCTTCTTTAAAGTACAACTTTGATGTTTTTTGACAGCAGTAATGACTCTCCATCTTTCGAATTTGCTCAAAGAATTGTTTAAGATGATCTTGCTTTTTTTTCATATCTTGAAATGATTCCCTTTCCCTATTTATAAGCTTTTGAACCTGTTCTGGCATTATTCCATAAGCTTTTCCCTCATTCACCCAGTGGGAAAGCATTTTTTCTTTAACGCCTAAAGTTCCAAGAAAAGTATTTTTACACACTTGATATTTTTTTCCATCTTCAAGTTTCAAGAAATATTCAAAAGCGCATTTACGCCTGGAAGGATTTGTTACGTAAGATCGTTTTTTTTTCCAAATAAGTTACCATATTAGCAACAAATAAGCGTTTTTGATCCCAGTTCATGTCCCAAAATTTATCAAAAATACTTTGACGAATTTCTTCAGCAAACAAATGACAGAATCTATTACTGGCCTTTTTACAAAAGTTTGAATTACATTTAGAGCCGATCACTTTTTTGCCTCTTATTATTTTATGCTCCACAAAACCATCTTTGGAGCTCATATATCCTATGTATTCTTCTCCTTTCACTCTCTTTGTCTTACTTTGGTTTTTATCCCACATTTCTGGATCTGCTTTTTTTCTTCTCTCTATGCTAGTAGTATTTTGCTCCTGAATGTCTAATATTTGTTCATTTTCCGGATTAATTTCAGGTTCACTATTTCCTTTTAAAAATAGTGTCCAGATCTCGTTCATTTTTAAATTTTTCAAGTTCTTCTTCGCTCACTAAATCATCTTCTTTCCCATAGTCCGGGTCATTTTCTTTACTATCTTCTAAATTATTTTCTTCCGAATATGGTTCATAATCTTCCACTGATGGCTCATAGACTCTATTGGATTCGTCAGCTGTAGACAAAGGACTTGAAGGTCGCCAAATTTATGTAATTGACAGACGATGATGATTGAATTTCTGTAGTAACGATGGTAGGTAGTAGAACCTCATCAGAATATTGGCCGCCTATCATAGGGTCATCATTAGAACTTTGAGCAAGTAATAAATTATTGTCTGTTATCTCTAATGTAACGGGTACATTTGGGAAAAGATCATTTATGTTAGCAAACGCTGGTGATTTGTTGCTGTGTCCCAGAGCTAAAGAAACCATCCTTGCTCTTCTTCCAAGCATCTTTAACAAAAGTATAAATAAATGGAAAGTGGAATATTTTAATATTAAGTTGCACAAAACATAGCTCTTAGATGCAGCTTAATATAGTAATTTTATTATTTAACAATAACTTAGATGTGGAAAAAAAAAATTATAAAAAACTACTTTCTATAAATTATAAATTGTCGTAACCCATACATTTAAACAAATTCTAATATGACGTATCCCAAAAACCCACAAAGATAGAGGAAACTATGTACAATTTCTAATTACTTCCACATTTTACAAATTTATTTCTTAAGCGTTTTTCTCCAAAAAGAAACAAAATAACTTGCCTTGCTTTTCTTTAAACTCTATGTAAAAAATAACAAATTTTAACAACACAAAAAAAAAACGTAGCGTTACTTGCATGGTAAACTGTGGGATACGACTAATTTGGATTTGAAAAATAGGCCTTTTTTTATACAAGTTATTAGAATTGGCGGTAAAAAATGTTTTATGTGTCTTTTGGATTGCATAGTGTTGGGTATCAGTGAATAATAGCCCAATTAATTGATATCAACCAAAAGCTCAATTTCTGAAATTTTGTGGGTTACGCTGTATTATTTTGGATATTCTAATGAGTGTTTGAGTATTGCAGTCCCTTTCTACCAAAACAGGAGCAAACCGAAGGTCTGTCGAATCGAATAAAAACAGAATTATGAAAATCGCTGAACGCGTTTGGAAGTTATGCTAGAACAAACATCTAAAAAAAGAGTAAAAAAAATAGGCGTCGAACTTACAACCTGTTCTTTTTTGAAAGTTGCTTAATAAAAGGAAAAAACACCTTACTTTTTGTACGCATTCCAACTCCCCATCCTCTAAAACTGTCAAGGTGATTAAATCTTTTTAGTCAAGTTGTTTGAATCATATCTATAGGCGGCAGATTTTATTGGAAAATGTTAGGGCGATGCCGAGGCGTTGCCAATCAGCTGGCTAAAGGTTATTCGATTAAAGTGCCGTCAAGTTAATTTGTACTTCCTTTACGAAACAAAATTGTTTCTGATTTCCGGCATGTCCGACTGCTTTATTGTCAATACTTGACAGTTATGATCGTGTCTACCATTGTAAAAATTCCCCGGTTAGGCTTTAATCTTGATTAAATATTAATCGGTTTCCATTGTGACGTATTATGTTAAAACTTTATTTGGTTAGACTCATTCTAAACTCAGATTAGTATTAAACCTGAACTACTATTACAAATAACCCCATTTTTTTCATTTAATTTAAAGAAATAGTAGTTGGTGATGATTTTTTTTTTGGTAATTTGGGTATTTGTATAGGTTTATATAATACACATACAAAATATATTTTAAAAGGTTATAGTATTAGGGAACAAAAATAACTATGCTTTGATTTTACATTTAAAAAAAAAACGTTACCAATTAACTAAACATAAATTTGTTAAAAATAAAAAATTAAAAAGTTTCAACTAGCTAATGCGGTTACTAATGAGAACACCTTCACCACCACCAAAAAAAATGGATCATAAAATTACACACATTATGTAGGGAGGGCCACTTTTTGAATGCGCTATAACTTTAGACCCAATCAGACGATATTCCAAATTTTTTACTCGTTTTTTAGACAAAAGACGAAACTTTGATACAACGCGGCTTAAAATTTGACATATGGAAAAAATCCAAGATGGCGGAGATGGATGGAGTTGGAAAATAAAAATAACGCAACTACTACCGCGGGGTCAATTTCGACACCAAATCAAATGTACAATCAGCCGGACGGAAACTCAAGTAATAAGCGGCATGTTAAACTACACACTTAAGTGGGAGAATACACAAGGCGGTAGCGAGCTGAGCACTATCAGGTCAATCAAGCCACACCCCCCCCCCCCGAAAGATATTCGAGTTTTGATATGCTTATAATTTCGAACCACTTTTAAAAATTTTGAACCCTACTCCTTCCTGGTTTTTTTTAATATTGAAAATGGGGGGTGCAGCCGAACGTCAAGCTACACCCCCCTCATTTAAAGCGTAAGAAAAAAGGAAAAGCAACTATCCCAAAATTAAGAACTAATTTTGAACTCCTAATATCACCAAAAAGAATTTCGAAAAACCCACTAGTAACCCTATTTTAGAAAAAAATATATGGCGGGGGGTGCAGGTTGACGTCAAGCCCCCCCCCCCCGAAAAATATCCAAGTTTTGATATGCTTATAATTTTTAACTAATTTTTAACCACTTTTAAAAATTTTGAACCACACTCTTTCCTGTTTTTTTTTAGTGTGACGTCCGACTGCACCTCCCATTTTGAATATTAAAAGAAAACCAGGAAGAAGTGTGGTTAAAAATTTTTGAAAGTGGTTCAAAATTAGTTCAAAATTAGTTAAAAATTATAGGTTCGGGGGGGGGGGGCGTGGCTTGAAGTCAACCGGTACCCCCCACCATATTTTATAAAAAAAAACAGGGTTACTAGTGAGTTTTTGAATTTTTTTTTGTGATATTAGGAGTTCGAAATTAGTTCTTAATTTTGGGATAGTTGCTTTTTATTTTTCTCTACGCTTTAAATGAGGGAGGTGTAGCTTGACGTCCGGCTGCACCTCCATTTTTAATATTAAAAAAACCATGAAGGAGTGTGGTTCCAAATTTTTAAAAGTGGTTCAAAATTAGTTCGACATTATAAGCATATAAAAACTTGAATACCTTTCGGGAGGGGGGGGGATGGCTTGACTGACCTGCAGTATCGTCACTTAGATATCCAGCAATATTTAAACAGTGGGGTCGAATTTGACCCAACGATAGTAGTTGAGGGTTGGCGTTGGTGGATATGGACATTCCATTTTTAATATTAAAAAAACCATGAAGGAGTGTGGTTCTAAATTTTTGAAGGGGTTCAAAATTAGTTTGAAATTGGATCGAAATTATAAGCATATAAAAACTCCAATATCTTTCGGGGGGGGGGGGGAAGGGTGTGGCCTAACTGACCTGCATTATTGTCACTTAGATATCCAGCAATATTTAAACAGTGGGGTCAAATTTTACCCAACGATAGTAGTTGAGGGTTGGCGTTGATGGATATGGACATTCCATTTTTAATATTAAAAAAACCATGAAGGAGTGTGGTTCCAAATTTTTGAAGGGGTTCAAAATTAGTTTGAAATTGGATAGAAATTATAAGCATATAAAAACTCCAATATCTTTCGGGGGGGGGGGGGGTGTGGCTTAACTGACCTGCACTATTGTCACTTAGATATCCAGCAATATTTAAACAGTGGGGTCGAATTTGACCCAACGATAGTAGTTGAGGGTTGGCGTTGGTGGATATGGACATTCCATTTTTAATATTAAAAAAACCATGAAGAAGTGTGGTTCCAAATTTTTAAAAGTGGTTTAAAATTAGTTCGAAATTGGTTTGAAATTATAAGCATAAAAAAACTAGAATATCTTTTGGGGGGGGGGAGGGTGTGGCTAAACTGACCTGCACTATCGTCACTTAGATATCCAGCAATATTTAAACAGTGGGGTCGAATTTGACCCAACGATAGTAGTTGAGGGTTGGCGTTCGTGGATATGGACATTAGATTTTAAGGAGTATCCTTATGATGATTCTTATGATATTGATGAGCCCACGCTGGTTGCCCATGGCTTTGGTCTTTTTTCTTTCCTTGTGGAATACTCATCCAAGTTTGAATTTTGGTTTTGTCCAGTCAAGATCTTTTGTTTATTGACAATTACTTTGTGTATGTGGTTACCTTAAACCGGTTTTATATAAGGAGAGTTTAAAAATATTGTCGTATAAACCCTACTAAAACCGTTTTACGCACTAAATCGATTTTATTTTAAAGCCATTTAAGAAAGCGTTATTACACACTTAAAGGTACATATAAAAAGAGCGCTTATTCCTTGTCGTATCCCACCCATCAACATTTACGGTGGGATTTACTAAAAAGGTTTAGTCTATTTTAGAACGGTCCTAAGTCTTAGTGAAATTTTCGGTTGGAATGTTGAAGTAACTATAAGAAGGTTCGAGCTATTCGTCGATATAAAAAAAACTGCAAATTCATGCCACGCAAAAATCACAAAAATATTGGAATTCGACGCATGTTCAGAAAATTTACAAAATCTCAATTTCTGTTGACCCCTGCTGCTTTACTTTCAATTTTTTAATCCACATTACCTTTACAGATCTGCCAAATATGTTTTATAAAAGGCTATATAACACGCTAGACTATTAAATGTAACAAGGCACGATGGGTTCCCAAGTTCTAATAAAATTAAACAATATACATAAAAAAAGCTTTTTGCTAAAAACGTAAAAAAAACCAAAATTTTTTTCAGGGGTTCCTGAAATTTTTACAGCTACTTGAAGGCAATAAATTGTCCTTCTAAAAACACCAAATTTTAATTTTGGACGCCTTTAGGATTTTTGTCTGTAAGACCATTGCTTCTTTTGTTATTTTATTCCATTTTGAGCAGGTATAAGTATTTTTTATCGGTGTGGGTGCACCTCATCGGAAATACCTACATAAAAATAACGCTCTCTCCACTTGTCTCTCCCATTTGATTGTTTAATCCATAATAATAAATAGGAAGGGCCAGAAAATCTTGGACTGATTTGATTTCATAATTACTTTTTTGTTTCTTAGCGGAATTTTATAAAGTTTGGCATTTTAGGAAGCTGGAAGTTTACTATTTTTGTAAAGAAGATGTAAAATGTCAAAAATTCAAAATGGCGACGTAGTCAAAAATTTAGTCTGGAAAAAAGATCTGAAACTTTTTTTCGACCTCCCTGTAATTCTTTATTGGCACAATAGGGAACCTTATGCCTTTTCACGTCTAACGAGGTACGACACATAAAATTCGGTTAAGTATAGTACAAAAGTTGCGTTGGTTCAACATATCGCATAACGTTATCACCAACAAATTATGTCTCTTTTTATTTGCCAAGAACTTTCTTACATCTCATCGGATTGTTACAGGTGTATCCTTTCTGCAAAGGTAAATAAACCAAGTCAAAATGTCAAAAATACAAGACGGCGGACATACCTAGTCAAAAATTCTTTTGCCAAAAAAAGCTAATTTTAACCAAAACGACGACTCTTACACTTTTGTACTACTTAACCGAATTTTATGAGTGATATCTCGTTTTTTGTGTGTGTGAAAGTGAAATGCCTTTCTAGATTTCCAATAAAAGAAGGTCGAAAAAGTAATTTTTGGCTATGTCCGTTAACTTGGGTTACACATTTGACGTTTTGACGGTTTATATATGTTTCCAGAAAAAATATAAATTTGTAAAAATCTGATAAGAAATAAGAAAGTTCTTGGGAAACGAAAAGAGACATTATTTTGGGGTAGTTAGAATATGTGAAATTTTGCGCCAATGCAACTTTCGTACTACCTAATGGATTTTATGTGTGCTACCCGTAGTTCCTTTGTGGTGCTACCTCGTTAGACGTGAAAAGGCATAAGGTTTCCTATTTTGGCAATACAAAATTACAGGGAGGTCGAAAAATGTTTCAAGTCTTTTTCTCCAGTCTAAATTTTTGACTACGTCCGCCATCTTAAATTTTTGACATTTACATCTTTTGTACAAAAATAGTAATGTTTGTTCTTTTAGCTTCCTAAAATGCCACTTTCTATAAAAATCGGCTAAGGAACAAAAATGTAATTAGAAAATTAAATCAGTCCAAGATTTTCTGGCCCTTCCCATATATTATTATGGATTAAACCATCAAATTGGAGAGATGAGTGAAGAGAGGGCGGTAAAAAATGTTAGGTGCACCCATACCGATAAAAAAATACTTATACCTGCTCAAAACAGAATAAAATAACAAAAGAAGCAATGGTGTTTTAAGTAAAATTGGACGACTTGTAAAAATATTCTATACGCACACAGCTCGCAGAAAAAAATCCTAAAGGCGTCCAAAATTAAAATTCGGTGTTTTTAAAAGGACAATTTCTTGCCTTCAAGTAGCTGTAAAAATTTCAGAAGTCCCCTGAAAAAATTTCCAAACACTCGGAAAAATACGAAGCATGACATTTACTGTTGTTGTTATTTTTTACGTTTTTAGCAAAAAGCTTTTTTTTATGTATATTGTTTAATTTTATTAAAACTTGAAGACCCATCGTACCTTGTTACATTTAATATTCTAGCGTGTTATATAGCCTTTTAGAAAACATATTTGGTAGATCTGTAAAGGTAATGTGGATGCGTCAATTTCCTATTTTTTTGTGATTTTTCCGAGGCATGAATTTGAATTTTTTTGATATCGGCGAATAGCTAGGACCTTCTTAAAATCACTTCAAAATTAATTTACTGATAGGATATATATATAATATATATAATACTGAATAGGAATTTTTTTCTGTAAATTTTTACAAAAAAATTACATTACAACGTATGCCGTCGCCGAAAAAATTTATATTGGTTTGGTGGTCTCCGAAGTCATGCCCAAATGTGTGCCAAATTAGAACAAAATCACCAAAAATCTTCCTATAGGTTTGAAAATACCCCCGACTAAAAAACATTCAGAATGTGCTGGGTATGGACGGAAGACGTAGCTTGAAAGGTCGTTTTACAGTTAATATTGCATACTGATCTATTTAGATTGTTTTGTATATACATGTTTGTTTAAACAATAAAGGACATTTTAAAATGAATTGTTCAATTTTTTCAACCTTTTTCGCTGTCGCAGCGGCGCGGCGGCGCCTCAGCAATAGGTACCCTTAAGCATTAACCGTCAATTTTTCCAGCTATTAGAGATCAGCGCAGATACCTCAATTATTAGGTTTGGGTCTCTGTTCACAACGTACTAACATTTAGAACCTTTGCTTTATATTTTACAACATTTCCAATTCAAAAGACTCTACCAAAAAAAAAAAACGTAAAGGCGAAAAGAACAACGAGACAGTATTTCTGTATATTGGCTGAGGTTTTATAACCCCTACCCAACATTGATGAACTGCTTTAGATATTTTTTCATTGTTCTGAATCATAAGTCTCTTTTTATTGGGTTCCACTGTATATACGATACGACTACATCATTTTACATTCAGTAATATTCGTTTTACGATGAAAACTCTGCAACTTTTAATGTGATTTTGTTGTTTATTTCAGGTCCATCATCCAGATGTAGCAGAAACATTTGCAAGGCAAGAGGAACATGAACAACAGTAAATTCTGTTTGACTTAATAACGCGTGAAATTGGACAGTTTGTTCAAGAATGCACCAATAAGTGCGTATTTTAGAAGACATGTATTGATTGTAGTGTGAGTGGATATCATTTTGACTAAATACCTTTTACGAATCAAAGTTGGAGGTAACGCCACAAAGATCGAGCTTTAGCGATTGTTCTAAAAAAAATCTCTAATTTTCGGGACGAAAAACGCGCACACTCGTCATCTTTCTGCTTTCTCTCTTTGGTTACTTTAGACGTAAACATAGGTAGAGTTTCTCTAGCTGTTTATCTAGTACTATGACTAAAGAAATACTTTTAGCTGTTAGATAAACATTAAAGTTAACAAAAATTTTTTAAAAATTGACAAAATTCTAATCGCACGCACGCACAGACTAGATTAAGGCAGCTGACGTGAGGTTGCCCTGTGATAGAGAAGGAAGAGCTGCACTTGCTTCGATGGGCTGACATACTGACTTCGTAAAGAAGACAGGAAGCTTATTCTTGAATTTCGTAGGAAAGATCGCACGGGAACGATCCTCTCCCTGATATCGACCAATAATAGGCTTTGAAGCGATTACGAGTTATCGGAAACCTATCCGACCACGACCGAACCTCACCCGATTGCCGTGTATCGAAGGAACTTTCCTACACTTTCATACACCTGCTCCCGGACCATAAAGACACGTTTTTGTCGTGCACGGAAAGCTATTACTTCTAAAAATCTGAAAAGAAGTAATAAAGGTCAACGCCAACGAAGTAGGTGGTGTTTTAACCATTTGTAAAACATATGTCTAAAAACCTCTAGCTTTAGTTCTACTAGCGATTTGTTAAATCTCCTCCGATTCTTTAGATTTTGAGCTCTGCGGGAAGCTAAGGCTCTGGCCTATATACGCTATCTGTCAAATGGCGCATGCTTTTGAAACTTAGATATTTTTCACGCCTTTCCGCCAAACTTATTTGTAAGCCAATGTACCTGATTTCAATTATCCGGAAAGCTACGTCTTAACGTGCTGTTTTTAACCTTGTGGACAGTGCACCTAAAAATACTATTTTATTAGGGTCTTATTGGGCGTTACCCTACAAAGTTTTACCATAATAAGGGAAAACCGTATTTTATTTAGGTTGAACCTTAACCATACTTTAAAAAAAAGTGTTATTGGAAGTCGCATTACTTTTTCTTATTCCTAACCTAAAATTTCTAACCTTGTAGGGATTTTCCCTGATAAATTCTCGCAAAAGAATTATATCGTCAGTGTAGCTGAACCTCAATCTTGTAGCTTTCTCCAATTTATTAATTTTTTCACATAAATTTAAAAAATCCACAGGACCGTTTTTGTTTATAAACAAAAAACTAAAAATAAAAAGAATATTAAAAAGTCGTGGAGAAAAACAAACCAACCATCACTATTATCCGTGCTGATAGGGACTTATTAGGGACTTATTGGTCGTTACCCTATAAAGTTTTATCATAATAAGGGAAAACCGTATTTTATTTAGGTTGAACCTTAACCATACTTTAAAAAAAAGTGTTATTGGAAGTCGCATTACTTTTTCTTATTCCTAACCTAAAATTTCTAACCTTGTAGGGATTTTCCCTGATAAATTCTCGCAAAAGAATTATATCGTCAGTGTAGCTGAACCTCAATCTTGTAGCTTTCTCCAATTTATTAATTTTTTCACATAAATTTAAAAAATCCACAGTACCGTTTTTGTTTATAAATAAAAAACTAAAAATAAAAAGAATATTAAAAAGTCGTGGAGAAAAACAAACCAACCATCACTATTATCCGTGCTGACAGGGACTTATTAGGGACTTATTGTATTGCAAAATACAACAATAATTGTACAAAACATTGTTAACAACGATAATTATACAATTCAGTTTAAGCATTGTCAAAAATTTTTTCGTTTACCTGTTAAGTTGAGATTCTTAGATTAAATTTGTAGGTACATTTTTTTAAAAGTACTTATAAAAGACTATTTTAATTATTGTTACCTATTTTATAAAATTAATTTTGTTCTGTACGATTTTATTACCTCAATTGTGATGTTGCCAACTAGACTACAATTGCATTGTTAATAATAATTGTGCCCCAGTCAAAGTCCAGGAACTCTTGGATTTCATAAGGGCTTATGTGGTGCAAAACATATTTTATTTTAGCTTTGAATTTGCTTGTGGGTAGAAGTTTAATTTCATCTGAAAGAGAGTTGTAAAGTTTAATTGATAGAATTTTAAAGTTTTTTTCTGTGTATGTTAGTCTATGCTGGGGAATTATGACTCGATTTTTGTTTCGTGTGTTATATGAATGCACTGATTGATGCGTTTGAAGATTTAAAAGGTTTTCTTTAGCATATTGAAGAGCTTGCTGGATGTAGATTGCTGGAAAAGTTAGTATTCTCAATCTTTTAAAATAAGGTCGACAGCTCTCTCTTTGGTTAATTTTTGCTAAAATTCTGATAGCTTTTTTTTGTTGTTTAAAGATTGTTAACCATCCTGAATTTTGTCCCCAAGACAGCACGCCATACATGATAAGACTTTGAAACATGCCCATGTAAGCAATTCTCCCGAAGTCTGCTGTGGTTTGCTGCATAATGTTCCTAAGTAGGAAATTTATACTGGCAAGTTTATTACTTAGTACCGTAATGTGAGGTTTAAAGCATAATTCCCTGTCTAGAGTGATGCCTAGAAATTTTGTTTCTGTTTGTGTGTTAGATTTTTGTTTTTTCAATGAAAATTCAATATTGACAGTTTTTGATAAGTTTAGTGATAAGGAGTTTGAGTCAAACCAATTTTTTACTTGTGTACTTAGTTCTGTGTTTTTAATTTGTGCTTCTTCTATATTTTTATGTGAATTATAGTATGTTTTGTCGTCGGCAAATTGAATACATTTACCATTTTCTAGGCACCATGGAAAGTCATTGGCATAGATAATAAATAGTATAGGTCCCAGTATTGACCCCTGTGGTACCCCTGAGAGTACTGTTCTTACAGATGACCTTAATCCATTTGTTTCTGTTCGTTGTTGCCTCTTCATAAGGTACGCAGCTAGAACACTGTAAGCATTTCCACGTATTCCATATGCTTCGATTTTGTCAAGAAGCGTTTTGTGACAGACACAGTCAAATGCCCTCGAGAGGTCGCAGAATGTAGCCACAGTACCCTCCCCTCTCTCAAAGGCATCAACTATGTCTGTCACAAAACTAAGTATGGCCTTGTTTGTGTTTAATTTTTTGCGGAAACCAAATTGAGTTTTTGAAAGTAAGTTTTTTTTATTTAGAAAGTTCATTAATCTAGTTGAGTATGACAGTTCTATAATTTTTGAGAGTGTGGGTACTATAGAGATGGGCCGGTAGTTGTTTAAATCTGTTTGTTCCCCTTTATTTTTATATATTGGTGTTACTCTGGATGTTTTTAATTTATTGGGAAATTGTCCTGTGCTGAAACATAGATTTATAATTTTTGTTAGCGGTGTTAGAATCCCTAGTTTTATTTCTTTTAAGAGTTTATTGCTATGCCCAAATATATCTCTTGCATTGCTATTTTTTAATTTTGTTATGTATTGTGAGACTTCCTCTTCGGTAACTGCCGAGAGAAATAAACTGTTTTGGGTTGATATTTTCTTATTTAAAAAATCTAACGGGTTTTTCTTTGCTGTAGGTAATTTTTTAGATATTTCCCTGGGTATGTTAATGAAGAAATCATTAAAATCATTTGGATCTATTTTTTTAATTTTTGCTATTTTTATATTTCTTTTTTTGTGCGTATTAAAAAACTGCCACATATCTTTTTGTTTGTTTTTGGAGTTTAGGATCTTATTTTCAAGACACTTTTTTTTGTGTTCATTTAATTTTATTTTATAAAGTTGTCGTGCATTTTTTATTGGTTCAGAGAGGTCGAACTTATTTTGTTTAGCAAACCTTATTAGAAATAGTAAGTTGTTCCTAATATTTTGTAATTCTTTTGTGTACCATGTTTTTGATTTATTTCTGACTTGTATTGTTTTTGTTTTTAAAGGTAGATACTTTTCAATTTTCGAGTTTAATGTTATCATAAAATGATCAAGACTCTCATCAATATTACTGAAGTTTTCTAGCCTGCTCCAGTTGTAATTCCGCAGAGACCTTACCATTTCAGTGATAGCTTCTTTTGATAATGGCCGATATGTAATCTGTTCCGTTTCCGGGGTTTCTTTGACTGGGGTTTTCCCTGTGATGCAGTTTACGATCCCTAAGTGATCAGACAAATAGAAGTCTTCTATAGTTGCCCTGCAATTAGAGATATTATTAGTAATGCAATTGTCAATACATGTTTCACTCTTTTTGTCTAGTCTAGTTGGTTTATTTATTAAATAATACAAGTTGTATGACTTAATTAAACGTACAAATTCCCCTGTAAGTTAATATTAAAATCTGCATAAATATAGAAAGTTTTGTCTAAATATTTTAGAATATGCAACAATCTATCAAATTTATTTAAAAATATGTCCATATTACCCTGTGGTGCCCGATATAAACACACAACAATGTTCGTGGAGTGAGAGTCATTAATTTCAGTAGATGTTACCTCAAAATTTTTTTCTTCAGCAAGGTTGTCTATTTTTTGTATGTTTTTTTATGTTGTAGTGTTCCTTGGTAAAACATACTACCCCTCCGTATCCTTCTTTTCTACAAAAACTGTTTGCCAAGTTGTAGCCTTCAAAATTAAAGTATTTTAGAATATCTGCTGTAAGCCAATGCTCAGTGAGGCAGATAATGTCATAGTTATTTTTAGTTATAATTAGTTCTAGGTCATCCATCTTGTTTAAGATGCTGCGGATGTTTTGATAGTACATGTTTTGAGTGTCAGATGTACTATTTGTAGTTGAGGATCCATTTTGAGTTATTATGGCATCCTCTTCCTCGGAAAAAACTTAGAAACTATGGCTCCTTTAGGCCAAATGTCGCGTTGCCAGGCTTTTCTTAGATGTGTCTGGTCAATGGTGACAATAATCGAAGCATAAATTTCAGGATGCTTTGAGTTGTGCATGTCACATGATGCCACTGGGAAATGGTTCTCCAATATAGCTTTAAGGTCTTCAGGCTTTGTCTGAGGTTGTAGCCGTGAGACGTGTAGTGATACATGTCTTGGAACGGTTCTAATTCCATGGGTTTCTTCATTTCCGCCCACCACAAAGCGACGGCGATGGTACTTTCTTTGGGTTTGCCATCCATCGGTTTCCCCCAGGTTTTGTATGTTTTGCATAGTTGCTGCGGTTTGCGCTTGGTGGACCGCATTTTTTACTTGATTTATTTGTATTTTTTGGCGATTTTGCCAATTTTGTTGTTGTTGCGTGTGCCCAGTTGACATGTGATCAGCTGGTGTTGAGAAGTTTCCATAGTTGTTTTGTTGGTTGGTTTGTATCTGTGGCCCTTTTTTTCCTCCTGTTGGCCGTGTTGGCCCGCTGGCCACGCTGTTTTTGACAGAAGAAGAGGTGTCACGTGTTGACGGATCAGCTGTTGGCGGGTTTTCGGATAATTTCCTAACCTCACTTTCTGAATTTTTCAGTTTTTCTTGGAGATATTCCCGGTTTTCCCTCAGGAGCTCATTATTTTCTTGCAGGAGGTGGTTCTTTTCTTCGAGATGTTTGATAATCATCAGATATAGACTTTTTTCGGTTTCCCAAAAATCTTCACATGCGTAGTTTGGAATGTGTCGGCACGCTGCCGATTTTTGAGTCGCTGCCTGTACGAGGCACGATGAATGAAAGGATTTTTCACATTTTCCACATTGCACTGTACTGCTGGAACTCTTATTACAATGCTCACAGTTTATTTTCGATTTTTCATCGCGTTTTTCGCGTGTTTTTTGACTCGGAATTTCAGGATCAACTATATCGCCGGCCATTTTGTTTTGTTCATTTCAGTTCAGTTTTATCATAATAAGGGAAAACCGTATTTTATTTAGGTTGAACCTTAACCATACTTTAAAAAAAGTGTTATTGGAAGTCGCATTACTTTTTCTAATTCCTAACCTAAAATTTCTAACCTTGTAGGGATTTTCCCTGATAAATTCTCGCAAAAGAATTATATCGTCAGTGTAGCTGAACCTCAATCTTATAGCTTTCTCCAATTTATTAATTTTTTCACATAAATTTAAAAAATCCACTGGACCGTTTTTGTTTATAAACAAAAAACTAAAAATAAAAAGAATATTAAAAATTTGTGGAGAAAAACAAACCAACCATCACTATTATCCGTGCTGATTAAGGTTATCTTTAAAGATAAGGGACGTACAGTAACTGTACCGAATAGGGACTTATTAGGGACTTATTGGGCGTTACTCTATAAGGTTTTACCATAATAAGGGAAAACCGTATTTTATTTAGGTTGAACCTTAACCATACTTTAAAAAAAGTGTTATTGGAAGTCGCATTACTTTTTCTTATTCCTAACCTAAAATTTTCAACCTTGTAGGGATTTTCCCTGATAAATTCTCGCAAAAGAATTATATCGTCAGTGTAGCTGAACCTCAATCTTGTAGTTTTCTCCAATTTATTAATTTTTTCACATAAATTTAAAAAATCCACTGGACCGTTTTTGTTTATAAACAAAAAACTAAAAATAAAAAGAATATTAAAAAGTCGTGGAGAAAAACAAACCAACCATCACTATTATCCGTGCTGATTAAGGTTATCTTTAAAGATAAGGGACGTACAGTAACTGTACCGAATAGGGACTTATTGGGCGTTAATCTATAAGGTTTTACCATAATAAGGGAAAACTGTATTTTATTTAGGTTGAACCTTAACCATACCTTAAAAAAAGTGTTATTGGAAGTCCCATTACTTTTCCTTATTCCTAAGCTAAAATTTCTAAGCTTGTAGGGATTTTTCCTGGTAAATTCTCGAAAAAGAATTATATCGTCAGTGTAGCTGAACCTCACCATGGAAGCTTCTTCACTTTATTCATTTTTTCACATAAATTTAAAAAATCCACAGGACAGTTTTTGTTAATAAACAAAAAACTAAAAATGCAAAGAATACTAAAAAGTCGTGGAGAAAAATAAACCAACCATCACTATTATCCGTGCTAATTAAGGTTATGTTTAAAGATAAGGGACGTACAGTAACTGTACCGAATAGGGACTTATTGGGCGTTACTCTATAAGGTTTTACCATAATAAGGGAAAACCGTATTTTATTTAGGTTGAACCTTATTCCTAACCTAAAATTTCTAACCTTGTAGGGATTTTTCCTGGTAAATTCTCGAAAAAGAATTATATCGTCAGTGTAGCATTTTTTCACATAAATTTTAAAAATCCACAATACCGTTTTTGTTTATAAACAAAAAACTAGAAATGCAAAGAATATTAAAAAGTCGTGTCGAAAAACAAACAAACCATCACTAGTATCCGTACGGTAACTGTACCGAATTAAGAGAACACCGTGTTTTATTACGGTTCTCTTAATAAAAACGCAGGTCACGCGCATGCTCAAATGTCAAATGTCAATTTTCCTTAATAAAGGAACGCGAAAAACAAACAAACCATCACTAGTATCCGTACGGTAACTGTACCGAATTAAGAGAACACCGTGTTTTATTACGGTTCTCTTAATAAAAACGCAGGTCACGCGCATGCTCAAATGTCAAATGTCAATTTTCCTTAATAAAGGAACGCGAAAATGTACGCCCAATAAGTCCCTATTAAATACAATCTAGTACGGCATTGCTGTTTTTGTCAAAACTACGTTGCTATGTCATTTTAGATTTCTGGACAGACAGCAAAATTAAAATTTTCTTCATTTTGTTTATTTTACACAAGTTTAAGCACATCTTCCGTTAAGCAAAACTTATTTTATTTCTTGTCCGAAAAGACGTAGCTTTCCGGATTATTGAAATCAGGTACATAAAATGTCAAATTTGACAAATGGCTTATATATGCCAGAACATTACTTTTCCGCAGAGCTCAAAATCCCTAGCAGAACAGAACCTGAAGTTTTTAGATCTATGTTTTACAAAGGGTTAAAACACCACTTACTTTGTTGGCGTGATGGTTTATTAGTTCTTGTCCGATTTTTAGAAGTGATACATCTCTGTGCTCGACAAAGACGTGTCTTTTTCGCAAATGTTTAAAATCGAGTACAGTGGCTCACATAAAATTTTGGAGGGGAGTGTTAAAAATGAGGAAATTTAAAAATCATGCGCCATCTTAGATTTTATCGATATATCAATATTGACAAAAGTTTTCTATACTCTGAAGCTCACAAAAATCAAGCTTACGGTAGCAAAAATACAGCCGAAAAAAAAATGTATGGTTTATTTTGGGACCACCTTATATATTTTATTTCCGCTATTATTTTATTATGCCGATTAAAACACAACGGCCTTTCGGCAGGGGGCAGGGTTAATCCAATCCCCCCAAGGCGGCGCCACTGCGTTAGCTATTGTTGAGTACAGGGTGACTCAATATATTTGGACACCCCGGTTATCGCGGTTAATATTAATGATAGAAAAAATGTTTGAAGGTAAGATTTTAACAATTTTGTCCAATTTTAACATCAACCTTCTTATGTTAAATTGAACACACTGGATTTTTTTATTTTGTTAAATTTCGTTTGCCTTTCTTATTTCAAAAATATATCAATTGTCTAGGTGCGGTAAACAGTTTCCGAGATATTGCATGTTTTTTGTGGATTTTTGCACTCCCGTTAATGCTCTTAATATTAAAGATAGAAAAAAAGTTTAAAAGCAAAAGTGGTTCAGTTTTTTATGGAATTTATATATATATTGCTAGAAAATGTCAAATGTCATTTTTATGTCAAATGTATAAATAACTATATTAAATTAGGACTACTCTATTTTTAAATACGAATGACAACAACAACGACAACAAAAAATTGACTAATCTAACAAATGCTCGAACACATCACCATTCACTTCAACACAAAGTTTATAACGCCTTCTTAGGCTAGAAATCGTGTTGATTATTTTATGTTTCAGATTTCGATTAATAGTGCTTCATTATTTCCTTGATTTTTAACTTCTTCTAAGGTGTTCGGGCGATTTGAGTAAATAGTGTCCTTTAAATCATCCCACAACCAAATATGGTCCCATTTGAACCAAGCCATATGGGATAATTTTGATTTAGAAAATTTGTTATTGCTCGAGTATTGTGAATTGATGCCCCATCCTGCTGCCATATTACTGGGTGCTCTTAGATATCCAATGGAAGGTTATTGATGGATTTTTCTACCGAGAAAATTTTAACGGAATAAGATATTTAGCGTTTGTTTGAAAGTTTGAGAGTTGACACAGAGTTAATTTCAAGATATTTAGCATTTTGGAAGGTGATATTGAAAATTTAATCAATAACCTTCAGCAGTAACAAATTTTCTAAATCAAAATTATCCCATATGGCTTGGTTCAAATGGGACCATACCATAGCCACCAAACTCCTCAGATTTGATATCTCCGGATATTTGTTTGTGGGATCATTTAGAGGAAACTATTTACGCAAATCGCCCGAACACCTAAGAAGAAATTGAAAATCGAGGAAATAAAGCCTGAAACATAAAATATTCAACACGATTTCTGGCCTAAGAAGGCCTTATGAATTTTGTGTTGAAGTAAGTGATGATGTGTTCGAGCATTTTTTGGATTAGTAAATTTCTTGCGGTCGTTGTTGTTGTCGTTCGTATTTAAAAAAGAAGTAATCCTTATTTAGTTTAGTCATTTATACATTTGACATAAAGATGATATTTGGCATTTTCTGGCAAAATATATATAAAGTCCGTAAAAAACTCAACAAGTTTTGTTTTCTAATTTTTTGTCTATCTTTAATATTACCGGCATTAACGGGAGAGCAAAAATCCACCAAAAATATGCAATCTCGAAAGCCATTTACCGCACCTAGACAGTTGATATATTTTTGAAATACGATAGGAAAATAAAACTTGACAAAATAAAAAAAATACAGGGTGTTCAATTTAAAATAAGAAAGTTAATACATAATTGACAGCTTTTGTCAAAGTTTTCAAAAAATTTGGACAAAATTATTAAAATCTTACCTTAAAACATTTTTTCTATCTCTAATATTAACGGTTATAACCGGGGTGCCTAAATATAATGAATCATCTTGTACCTACTGTATTCATACTAAAACTGCGTGTGAATTTATTGTGATTTCTGGAACGTATTGTGTACAACCGCGTGCTAACGAGAAAGTGAATTGAAAATCTAAACCAGCAGCCTATTATTTAGATAGGTACGTAAATGTTTCCCTGAGGGACGAACAGAGTGTTGTCCGGACTGATGATATGAACGTGTAAAATTCACTAATTACAGAGCGTTAATGCAACGTGAGGCAGAATTCAGGCGTGTTTGGCAAAATCAGGCCCGTAATATGTTCGTATATGAACGTGTCCAAAGCCGTTTTAACGATTGACCTTGTATAAAATAGTTTCCCAAAAGCTATAAACTTTATAGTTAGGGTGATACGATCTCTGGGACTTGGAGAATGAGGGACCATGACCTTTCATTAATAAAAAATGTTTTACTATACTATTTGTGTGCAGAACTTTCAAGGGAGTTTCAGTTTTAACACCCCGCATTGGTACATACATACATAAGGTTTAATAATTTCCTTTTTACAAAAGGTGGCATTATTTCGTTTGGGATTTTGCAGCTTTTATCCAGGGGCGTTTCTATACGTCGCGGCGGGAAGAAGGGTAATTAAGGTAAACTTTCATCAATGCCCTGCTAGGAAATAGGAGCATAACTCCACTTTTTTCGAAATTGACTTATTTTAATTTTCGTAACTACTCGGACCCAATAAACATTTTAAAAAAGGTTTGGGGTAAAAATTTAAATTTTATCCCTTTTTTTATATAAAGCTTATGTGTCTCCTTTATTTTACTTGTAGGACCTATCATTTGAAGAAAGAAGAGCATAAGTAACAAAAAATAGCATATATCACACTTTCCCTTTTATAATACTAAAAAAGAACAGCATATATGCCAATAAATGTGCACATGTGCTGTTTTTTCTAAGCAATACGTTCAATTTCTGTGTAATAACATACGCTTGAATCCAATTTCTTGCTGGATATAAGCTCTTCTTCTCAACAGTAGTTTTCACCCGAAATTTATACACATTGATTGACATCAACTGTCAACGAGAATTTTACCTAGATTTTTGGTCACACTGATACTGATCACAATATGGAAAGGGCCTCATTCAGAAAATTTTCGATTTCTAGATATGGCCAAGGCCGCAAATGTTGATCCAATACATAAACGTAAATAGTGCGAACTCTACACATCATAGAAGGGACCCATTGGTCATTTTCAGGGGCACAATAGGCATATAGCCGCAAGAGTAGCAAGATGGATGGATGGATAGTTTTGGATAAAAACTTATGAATTTTCACATATATCAACCCCCTCAACCACCCCCCAAATTATTTTTTTTCTCAAGATTAGAAAACATTAAGGTTATTATTATAAACTTTTATTTAACTTCACCTCTATTATGTGTATATGTTTCTATGTTCGGGTAAAAATCTTGCAACTCAGTTTGTCCGATTTCACCCAAAATTGGTATACGTGGGTTTTTGAAGATAAGAAATACGAATTTTTGAAAATCAATATGGCGGATTCAAGATGGACGTTTTTTGGTCGTGTTTTACTAATCAATTTTAACTGAGTTATACCCATCCGATTGTCTTCGAATTTGGTATGCGTTTATAGTTCTGGTGACAATACAATAATATGGTATTATCAGATACCCACCTCCCCCTAACGAGGAAAGTGGACGGGGAGAAATATTTAGCTTGTCCGATTTCAACCAAAATTGGTATATGGGGGTTTTTGGGAATAAAGTATACGAATTTTTAATCAGATTCTGAAAATTCAATATGACGAATTCAAGATGGACGAATTTTCATGTTTTACTAACCAATTTTAACTGACTTATACACATTCGATTGTCTTCAAATTTATAATATAAATATAGTTCCAGTGACGATACAATAATATGGTATTATCAGATACCTACCTCCCCTAACTAGGAAAGTGGAGTGGGAAAAAGATTTAGTTTGTTCGATTTCAATCAAAACTGGCATTCAGGGGCTTTTAGGGAAGGGGATTATGGGTACAAATCTAAAAATTAAAAAATAATTTTATATAAAAAAAGCTTTTTAAATAAAAGTTTTTATAAAATATAAAGTTCACTAAAAAGTAGAAAATAATTTTTAGCATTCTGATATCATAATAATAAAAGCGATGGCCGTAAATTAGGTCGAGTTGGTTTAAATTTACTTACTCTTGCATTTCTCTGCATTATAGTGAATTCAGATTCTTGCGAACAATCATATAATTAATAACATAAATTTTTCGAGTCAACATGGCCAAACTTTCTATAATGCGCCTATCGCTTTTATTATTATGATAGTGAACTTTATATTTTTGTATAAAAGCTTGGATTTGAAAGGTTTTTTTTATAAAATTATTTTTTAATTTTTAGATTTGTACTCTAAATCGGAAATTTTGAATCGCCATATTGATATTTTGAAATCTGATCAAAAATTCATAATCCCCTTCTCTAAGAACCCCTATATGCCAATTTTGATTAAAATCGAACAAAATAAATCTTTTTCCCCCTCCACTTCTCTCGTTAGGGGGAGGCGGTTCCCTATTAAATACCATATTATTGTATTGTCACCGAAACTATAGGCGCACGCCAAATTTGAAGACAATCGGATGTGTATAAGTCAGTTAAAATTGGTTAGCAAAACATGACCAAAAATTGTTTATCTTGACAAATAAAAACGAATATTATGGCCGCCTTATATATTTCTCATCCAGAAAGTATCTCTGGCATCTTGCTGTTTCACTCTGGTGCATTTGATTGATATAAAACCGTAATATAAGGGGTTATTGTGAGTTATAATGCCGATTATCAAAACCTAGGGCGTTTGATTTTGGCAACTTAAAAATCTGGTTTTTATTCTACGCGCAGGTCAAAGGTCACGCACGTGTTTTATTTATCATTTGCTTTAGTTTTGTATTGTTAGTGCGGGTATATGCTATTTTTTCATAGTTTGTTGAAGTTTTTTGATATCCTGTAGTACTTAAAAAAATAGCGTTGGCAAAAAGATGAAGCCAAATACACATAAGCTTTTGTTTTTGTGTAATTTTACAAAATTTTGAGAACATTTTGGTTTAAAAAAAAATAAAAAAAAAATTACCACCTTTAAAAAAAATGTTACAGGCTAAAAAGCAATATGAAAACTTTGAAGCTCTTTTTCTCGAAAGTTAGAAAATGTCGCTTATGCTACTGTTTATGAGCAGGGCAGATCAGAGATTCAAAAAAATAGTGTAATGAAAAGTTTGTTTTTAACTACGCCACTCTTAAAGCCGATTTTTCTGTCCACTGTCCACACGAAAGACTAAACAATGGTTTTGCCGCTTCTACGAATTATAATCTAGTCATTAGATATTCCATAATTGCTACCGTTTGATAAAATGTGTCATAACAATTTAAAACGTATCGACTTTAAAGCATTACTGGTAAATAATTTAAAAAATTGACGGTGGGATTTACTAAAAGGGTTTAGTCTATTTTAGAACGGTCCTAAGTTTAAGTGAAATTTTTGGTTTTAAGCATTTTAAACCAACGCTCCTTGAGTTTTGGACGCAGTTTGAATTATAAGAAGAATTTTAATAAATTTTTATTTTAAATCTTTTGTTGGATTTAAGAAGAAAGTTTCAATTTAGAAGAAAAGAAAATTTAAAAATTGAAACTCACGCGGGGTTTAAATAGTAAACACTCTGTGGAACAAATTAAAATTGAGGTTATATATCACTCTAATGAAAACTTACCCTTGATAATTGTTTTTTCCAATTGATACTTGATGTCACACAACGATTTAGATGGGTGATAATAAAATAAGGAGTAGATTAATTTTGTATTTATTTAAAAGGTGTTTTTTTATGAAATGTATTAAAAAAACTTAAATGCAAGTTTTTTTTTTACATTTCCGTCACTGTCGAAATGTCAGTTTAAAAATATAAGCGCTGCGTTCAATCACAAACAGCGAGTTCGGATCTTTTACCTCTGCTTGCACCTTGACTTGCACCAACCTCTACTGGTGAAAGCTACAACTTTAAAATGAGTGGGCTTTGAGTAATGAAAGTTATTTTGACTGAGCTTTTAGATAACCTCAATGTTTTACTTTCAGTTTTTAAATAAATTAATATAGTTGTTTTGGGTTTTTTGTTTGGTATAATGTTCGTGCATAATCAGTGACCTTCACTTATGTTTGTTTTGCCTCGTAGTGCCCTCATAAATATATTTATTTTTGCTAAAAACGTGTTGAAAATATGGCGTTTGTCTGGACAAAATTGGAAGTGTTTTATTGATTAATAAACAACTTGGGATATTAAATAAGGTAAATTACTTCTTGTAAAAACGGTTACTTAGGAAAATTTTAAACGAACTTATTACAATTGCCACAAAACAATCCTTTCTGGTGGCTATAAATTTAAACCACCCCGCAGCAAATTTTTGACGTATTTACCATATGCCATTTTGAAGCCTGTCAAAAAAAAATAGTTTTAGGGCATTTTCTCCTAAAATATGGTAAATTTTTAGAAAAAAAGCTGTTTTTCAATGGTATTTTGCAATAATAATACAAAATAATGAATAACTTTGTGTCTTTTCTGTATGGGTAAGTGTTTTTTTTTAAAATTTGGTTTTAAAATTTAATACCCCCCACAGGTGTAAATATTTCGATCTGTCGGAGGTACTATTTTAGATCTTAGTAAATCTCACTGTGAGGATTTAAAGTATACTGGTGTTTTCGTTTATATTTTCGTTCTTCTTTGCCATTCAACCACAAACTTTTAAAGTGACTATAAAGTTACGTATTTTTTTTATAAAATCATACGTAATAATGAAAAGAAATTTGATTTTTTTAACGTTTTCGATAAGAACCTAAATTTGGGTGAGGTGCGTAGAAAGAAAACGAAAATAAAAAGCAACTAACAAATTGGCAAATTAACTTTTATTTTTATTGGCGCATATATGCCGAATATAAGTGAGAGTACAAAAAATAGATCCACCCGAGAAAATGAAAAAAATTAAAAAGGTTATTTTAAGATAGCATCCACAATAATGCACTCAGCTTTAAAACTAATGATACGAAGTTGTTTTACCTATAAATATGTTAACACAGGGGAGTATGCAGCTCATGTAAAAGGCGTGGGAAGGGGCGGACCCTCGGGTGAGCCTGTCTTAAAAATATTAAACCCTATCCCAAAACTTTTAATAAAGTTGTGGTTAATTTACGACGAAGAATAGCCGCGCATGAAATAAACATGGGACATAAATTTTTTATATAAAATTGGAGTTTTTTAGGATAGCAAAAAGTGGCAAATCATATAACTGTCGTAGCTGTGACGATCAAAATCTAGATTAACAGAATGAGAAATAAATTTTAAAATTCTATTTATTTATTTATTTATTTATTTATTTATTTATTTATTTTTATTTATTTTTATTTATTTTTATTTATTTTTATTTATTTATTTTATTTTTTTTATTTATTTTATTTATTTTATTGATTTTATTAATTTTATTTATATTATTTATTTTATTTATTTTATATATTTTATTTATTTTATTTATTTTATTTATTTTATTTATTTTATTTATTTTATTTATTTTATTTATTTTATTTATTTTATTTATTTTATTTATTTTATTTATTTTATTTATTTTATTTATTTTATTTATTTTATTTATTTTATTTATTTTATTTATTTTATTTATTTTATTTATTTTATTTATTTTATTTATTTTATTTATTTTATTTATTTTATTTATTTTATTTATTTTATTTATTTTATTTATTTTATTTATTTTATTTGTTTTATTTATTTTATTTATTTTATTGATTTTATTTATTTTATTTATTTTACTTATTTTTATTTATTGATTTTTATCTATTTTTATTTACTTTTATTTATTTTCTTTTTTTTTAATTTTAACTATTTATATATTTATTTATTTATTTAAAATCTAGATTGCCATGACTTGGCCAATTGGATAAAAACGGCTCGATCTGAGCCTGCACGAGTTTGTAACGTCGAATCACCTCAGTTATTGTTCAGTGCACTTCCAGCTGACTCATGCTCATTGGAGCTCGTCATTTATCTATTGGCCCCGGTCAACTTGATATTTCGCAGAAGTTTCCGCTAGGCTTAGCAGGCAGGGCCTTTATAGTAGGTATCTTATAGTTATATGGGGCGACTATGCTCCCCTCTGTCCCCACTGGAAGTTTTCTAATATTTTAAGGAAAAGGGGGGTAATTAAATTTTAGGACAAAACAAAAACAAAAACGTGTGTTTATGAATGCTTTTTTGCTCGAAAAAAATAGAGATTTTTTTTAAAGAAAATCTTTCTGTTTAAAGCAGATATTGTGGTAATCAGAATATAAATGTAACACACAATAAACTTAAAAAAACAAAAAATTAATAAACGACAAAACATGCTTTTTGATTTCTAATAAATTATGAAGTTTTTAGAAGTGAATTTACGTGACTGTGAAGAACGAAAGAACTAAATAAAAGAAATGGAAGTGCGATATAAAGTACAAAAACTTCTTATGTTTTGGTTTTGGCTGGTTATTTTGAAAATAGAAGGAGTTGATGGTGGTAGTGAACAAAATGGTAAGTTTTTTTATTGTCCTTTTTCAATATTTCTTAAGTACTAATGATTTTCTGCTTTTCTTAAAGGTAACAAAAAAATCACATTTTGATAAACATAGTGATTTTTGAAAACTTCCTCCACCCTTTTTATTGGCGTTTTTGGAGCTGATTGGAACCATCATTAAATGGGACCAACTAGAGCCCAAATCCAGCCTGACCCATCATGGTGTTCCTTTAAACTGCTCCACCTTTTCCTGCTTTATTATCTTTATTATCCCCTAAATATATCGCACATGGTATTTTCCGGAAATTTGACGAATAATTAAAAATTTTTAAAACAGAAATTTGAGGTTTATTTACTTCTGTCTAACAAAATGTATTGATTTTTTTACGAAGGTAGGTATAAAAATTGTGTCAACTTTTGGAATCTTTCACCTTTTTGTACTTACTCTCCCAGTTGATGTAATTAATGTGTGTTTAACAAGAAAGAATGGGACCAAAAAAAAATGCGCGTGTATGGTAAATGGACAAACAGCTTCGCATTGAGAATTTAGAACCTCAAAAATTAAAATATATTTTGGTTGGTAATCACCTGAAATTTTTGACATTCGGTAATATAAATGAATGCTGCCCTAATTACTGTTTTATTGTCTTCCTATACACTTTGGATATTTATTGCAATAGACGACTATTTTCAAGGTGCGTCGGGGTGACCTCAACAGGTTACCAAGACGGTTACGTTAAGATTCCCGAACCTACTTTGTGGCCAACTCCGCAGCATTTAGGCCTACCAAACTTAATTGGGTTTTTGATCGACGTTTGGCAAAAGTCGTTATATGACTATACAGCTATTGATTTCGTACAACTTTGTGTTGATGCCACGATATCGTTACCTACGTGGTCGCTAAGTGACTATACAGTATCTGACCATCTTCTGGTGCTTGGACGACGTTGGGACTTTTCCAGATTTGGTAGGAAGTCATAAACAAAAAAGAAGGAGAATTAGCATAAAATATGGTCAACAGAGGATTTTAAAACCATAAAATCTGTCAGTACTAAAAATAATTGTCAGAACCAGAACGTAGATAAGGGGGTAACGTCTCCCCCGTGGGTTTTGGGGGCACGCTGTAAGGAACCCTGGACTCCTTTTTTAAGAGAAAAAAACTAAGAATACTGGCGCCGACGAGGAGTTCAAGTTAGTTAGAATGTCGAAGTGCATAGAACTTACCGGCCAGACGATCTGGATAATATCATTGAATATTGTTTAAATTTAAATATAATTGTTTATATTTAAGTATGTATGTAATCAAAACTTTTTCATTTTTATGAATTTTCGGATTGTGCCTAAATTTTCAAATCAACAGGTAATGCTATGGCGTCACTTATCAGCTGTCGTGAACAGAAAAAATGGACATACCTCAACCATTCTGAACCAGCAAAGCAGGCTGGTTCAGAATGGTTAAGGTTAAGTATCCAGAATCCAGAAATTCGCAAAAATGAAAAACTTTTGATTATAGATACAGTGGCCTACTTGATAAATGATTGATTGATTCAGTTAACGCCTTCTACTCTGAGTAGTGCTCAGTGTTTTTTTGTACTCAGCATGTAATTTGTTTAGGTGAAGCATAATATATACAGCGTCGATTTTAGACTTGCCGAATACATCTTGACGCTGACTTTGGGGAACCTTGTCATCCTCTGTATGCAGAGCGCTTCAGGATACTTCGAATATACGCCGGAAGAAGTCCAATTTGACAGTGTACGTACACGCAGGGAGACCGCACACCTATCAGTGGAGCAACCAACACTCAGGCTTACGATCACCGTTCGCGGCTTTTGTTTAGTACGCCTCTAACCATGGTGCTATGTAGAGCGTAGTCAATGAAACCGGAATTTGATTATTAAATACGCAAATTTGTATAACGTAATTTTCTTGTTTTATGTCACTGATAAATTAGAGCGTTTTATTTTCAACTGCTCAAATTTATCACTAACAACCTGTCACAATGAAAATAATAAGAAGAAACAAAATAAAAGCAAGTTCTCAAAATAAAGTAATACATGCTAAAAACCAAAAAGATTCTCCCAGTCAAAAAAAAATTAGAGCAAATGTTCGAAGAGTCCGCCTTGCTTGGCTAGACAATATCCGAGCCTATTATAAAAACCCCTTCTAACGTTTCCAAGCATGTTAGGGGTGATATTTTCAACAGTTTCTTCAATTTTAATCCGAACTTCTTCCAAATTATTAGCCCTTTCATGACCCTAAACTTTATTTTTGATATAACTCCACAGATAGCAGTCATTAGGAGCAAAATCGGGTGATCGAGCTGGCCATAAAATAGTTCCCCTTGTACTTATAACCCAATTAGAAAATACATTATCAAGATCAACATTGTGAGCGGGACAACCATCTTGTTGAAACCATGTTTCACCAAATCTCACACCTAGCAACTGCCTAGCAGTTGGAATAATATGCTGCTGCAGTGGATCCAAGTATCTAGGACCATTCAAATTGCCGTCAATAAAAAATAGCCCAATTACGTGTTCGTTTACAATACCCCCCAAACATTTAGTTTTTGGGATACTGTGTTCTTACCTCAAAATAAAAATGCAAATTTTCCCTCGACCAATATCGAACGTGTGTTGGGTTATGACGATTCAATAATGGAAAAGTGCTTTCATCTGTGAAAAGAATAGATCTCAAAAAGTTTTTATTACGATTAGCCCTTTCCATCATTGTTTTGCAAAATTCCATACGACGATAGTTGTCCTCCGGAAAAATTTGATGCGTTTTTAACGCTTTGTAAGAATGATAACCATTCTTTTTGAGAATACGTAAGACAGTGGCTGAGTACGTATCAACTGCTTTGGCAATTTGTTGGCTAGTGAACTTTAGATTTTCCTCCAGTGCAGCGCAAATCATTACATCTCGTACTTCCTGCTCGTAATTCAAAACAGTGGGTTTTTTATGGTTTCTTGGCGCTACATAATCAAACTTTTCAAAATTCTGCACAAACCTATGAACCGTAGGTTCTGGGCGATTTACAAAATTCTCCAAAAAAAGTTCTTGAATAAGTCTTAATGGTCTGCCTTGATAGTACCATTTGACCATCTGCACTTTTTCGGCAACTTTGTAGATATCAATTTTTAGTTTTAAAAATGTATTATTTCACTTAAGAACTTACCAATCTATTTCTCGAGCAAGGCAGAAATAAAACAAAATAATAAAAGCAAAATAAATTTCCAAAAGATAACACTGCAGCTTGCTTCGAATCCACCTCGGTCGTACGGCACGAAGAGTAAATTGTACTTGATTTCCCCTATGTTCGCAGTAGCCTGAAGCTCATTGTATAGCTTGTATTTGTCCTCCTCAGTTAGATCTGCACTTTCGGCATTGGTACTCTCAACTTGCACTGTCAGTAATGCACAAATATAATATACACGATTTCAATTAAATGGTTCGACTGAACTCCTCATTAGTACTGACGGATTTTATGGTTAAAAAGTCTACTGTTAACCATATTTTATACTAATTCTACTACTTCCTTCAAGATGGTTGATGTCTCGTGAATGCTCCTGATGAGCTAAGAGCCTTAAAAGTTGATCCATTTATTATTTGCCAAAAAACGGTGAGTGATCCTAACATTTTTATAGTTAGTAGTGTAAGAGGGCTAACTAGGCTATACACACGCCCTTTTTTCACACCTCAGTACGCGCCCCTTAAACTTCCACCCTTTAACAATCGAACCTTCTGGTTTCTTGGATAAACATTTTGAAGTCCGATTATTTGAGCGTCAGGAGCTGTCCAGCTCAATCCAGAGACAACATAATAACTTACGGAGACTAACAGAAAGTTAGGGCCGCGCATTAACTACGTTCCTGTAGCGCATTGCGGCGGAGAGTAAAAGTAAAGCTTGTATTAAGTAAACATCTACCCTGCGCCGTCCATCTCTTTCTATATGATCATAAAAGAAAGACAGAACATTTTTTAATATCGAAATATATTTTAAACAATTTTAGTTTTGTACCTGCCGGTTTTTGCCACCGTTTGTCAAAGTCTGTCAAACCTGGCAAGCGGTTTTTTTAGATTTTTAAAAGTGAGTTATTTTAATCAGTTTTGGTTGGATATCCCGCTAATTTATGTGATTAGCTATATAGTGGATTAACAATTTATTGTAAAGTTTAAAATGCCATTCACATGAGGCTGAATCACTACCATTAAAACTAGAGAGCATGGGACTATTTGAAGAGTGCCGAAAATTGGGGTTCAGATTTTTGCGAACCAAATCCCTGAAGAAAATATTGTAATGATTTATACAGCGTTAAGCAAGAAGATAATAGGTTAAAATACAACCAATATAAAGAGATATAGGTTAAAACATTTATAAAATCTGTAAGACTTTTATACTGGGATTTTTTCCCAATTAATAAAAGAAAATAACATAATAAAATGTTGTTATCTTTAATATTTGATAATACTCATCAACATAGTTATAACCCCCTCCTTCTACTTTAGATTTTTAAAGGGTCCAAAAAACTTTGTTACCTAAAGAAAGTTTTTTAGCATAGAGCTAAAACTTTTCGCGAATGCATTGCTTTTTTAACACTAAAAAGTATGGGAAAACGGCGCCTGTTAAGTTTGTTCATATCTTTTTGTAAATAAATAAGTAAGTGTCTATAAAAAATTAAACAAGACAATATATGTATTTTATTATGCGTCTGGCTGTACAGGTAGTTCCTTCCTGTAGCCACCGGCTGCGCTCGTGTCGCCTTCAAACAATGTTCCTCAAGTATAACACAGTATCGGTCACTCTGCGTATCCATTACTTTCTCTATGGCTCAATCTTCCACGTGGAACTGAATACGTTTTCAATATTATTCAATTTTTGTATTTAATGAAGCGATTGTATTTTAACGTTAGTTTTGGCCAATTTTACTTCTTTGTTTGCTTTCTTAAAGCCAATAACTTTAAAGCACAATAATATAATTAAAATAAAGGTATATACTTACCTACTTTTTGCAGAAATATTGGAAGTTCGATACGATACCCGTTTTTATTCAGTTGGATCCCGATACGATCACAAAAAAAGCGGTATTGAACTTGGGCAGCGCCAGCAGAAAAAGGTCGATTCGCCACGTTTTCATGGAAGGTTTCAAAGTGAATCGTATTGAAAATCAGTTCCACGTGAAAACGTAGTAAAAGATACATCCTCCTCCCAGCATTTTTTGCCATCGAATACTGCTCTACATTCTTTCTTGTAAGGACATCCAACTAGCAATTTTTGGTTGTGAAAGTTGTTTTACGGATAAGGAATAATTATCATGGCGACGGTCGACAACGTCGACTATTATACGACGCCTTAACGTTTATCACAACTTCAGTCGCCATCACAACTATTTATGACCGTCTATTTTACTAACAGTAACTCCTTAGTTTTGAAGGCGCCCACTACACACCGGTGTGTGCTTAACCGAAAATTGATCAATTTGCTCCACGCTTTCTGGCCGGTTTGTTGGAGACGCGGGCGCGCCGGTTTTCATCTAACCAATTTTTCTGTTATGTTTGCAACAAACCAATTTTGGAGCACTGATGTCTGTCATACAAAGGTCAATTCATTCAGTAAAAGTAACTAAAAAGTGTTTTGTAAAGTTTCTAATAGTTTTATTTGAACATTCTGCGCTATGAAAAGGAACAAATTGTATAAATATTCTTCGTTATTTTATCGCCGCAGAGGGCTTTAGCTAGCATAAGCTGTACTGGAGCAAAATGCTCGAGAAAATGTGTCATCTTATGAAGCAACACCTGCTTAACTAAAAGGCCAGTTAACTTAATTTGGTTCTAAAAATTACTGCAATCTTTGGCTAAAGGGCACTGAAGAGATAAAAGTTAACTGGCTTTTTAGTTGTCTGAAGACGCTGAAATGGAGATAAGGGAGGACATACCACAACAGGATGGAAGGTACCCTAATTTAAAATAGAGTGTTTTTGGCAGAGTACTGACGATAAAATAATTTATCTATATTTTCATTAGTGAGACGTCACTGACCTGGGGTTAGGTTAGTCCATAAAGAATTTTTTATAAAAATCAAAAAGGGCAGAAAATTTGGTGATAATTCTGAGGGTGATTCTGTCAACTTAAGAGTTGCCATTTTTTTTAGGTGATCAACAGTAGTGACAGTCATAGTGACAATGACAATGATTATGGTGATAATGATGGTGTCTCAGATATGAGCTCGGGTGTTGATATAGATTCTGAACCTGACATTCCCGAGGATGATCCTGATGTTGTTGTAGTTGGAAACTATCCTACCGCCCAACAAATTGGGCTAAGGCTGAAAGAACTTCTACCAGGTTGGCAAAGACACCAGGACTTTCCACAAGTTAATTAATGTTTTTTTTTTGTTTATAAATTTATGTTAAATTAAAAAAATATGCTTTTATTTAAAAAATGTCTTTTCTTGACTTCTATCCTCCATTCAACGAGTGTTCAAACATTATACATTGGGTAAAAATTGAGGCGTGTGCGCGTCTTTTAAGTTAGGGTATCCGTTCAAAACACAGTTAAGTAGTTAAAGCTGTCGAGACACGGGACTCCTTTGGTTATCATAGAAACTAATAAGTGCCGCCATGATTGACTGTAAAAATCATAGTATGCTAATTTGTAAACAAACATTAAAAATTATTTTTTTACTTTTTTCTACAATAAACTAAGATCTTTTTGCATGTAAAAATCCGTATTTTGTTCTTAGGAATCCTAAGCAACATCTTCAGAAGTTTTTCGAAGCGATTTTATTTTTAAAATCATCTTAATCGAGAGCCCGCTTATTTTTTAGAGCTACGACCTGCACATTCGACAGTAAACTACCGTATGTTTATATATTTTGGCATTGGTTCGCGTGTTATGATATATGACATAGAATATCATTTCATTTTAATAATATTATGGTTTTAGAAATAGTTTAATTTGTAGTCGAGTAGTGTATTTACCATTTTACGTAATGAATATTATTTTGAATAAATAATTGTACTCCAAAACCCATTGGACTATTACTTTAACTGTAGTTGCGATCGGTACGTTAACTCAACCAAAAAATTATCTACCAAATTGGTGCAAAAGTGGGTAGTGTATGAGTTAAAGTAAACGTTGCGACGCAACGTTAAAACGCGGTGCACAACGTTGAGTCGTCGACAAATTGCTAGTTGGGAGGGATTCTAGTAAAGACGGCATTGGATCTTTGTCAAGTCCGGCATATCCTGTGTTGTGCCATTCCTTATCAACGTTTAAAAAATGGCGTCTCAGTATAATTTTCTTAAATTAATACCACCAAACACTAACAAGAGAAGAAGGGTCACTCTAAGCTCCTCCCCTAGATATGCATATCTCACTCGAACATCGGATGCTACTCTTTTTCGGTCCCTTGAAGTCGCCGCTGGGCGAAATCCATAAACCGGCTGTCCTTCGCGTCGCACAGTGGTCGATTTTCAAAAAAAACACGGACATAAATAGAAAAATAAAAAAATTCAAAAATATATCTAAATTTTCTCCTTTATTGTTGTCAAGATACTAGGCGAATAGTTGGCAAAATAATAAACTATGTTGCTTACGAGTTCGACATTATGCAAGTATATAAAAGACGGATTATCAAAAGTCAGTATTTTGTATTTATTATAACATATTGTCTTGTAAAGTTTCTTACGTCCATAAAGTAAGTTTGTTTATTATTTGTGTGATTGTCTGATATAAATACATATGAGTGTACTTTAACTTTTATGGTAAGTTTGTTTTAAATATAACTTTGAGCAATTTCTAAGTATATTTTCGACGAGTATTTTTTTTGGTTAGATTTTTCTTGGTGAATAAGCCTTGATTCACCTTTCGTAAAAACATTATAATCTGCAGGTATTATATATAATAATATAAAAATAAATTTTAAGAAATACTGGAAATAGTATTTTTATGTAGCTCAAAATTTTCCCGTTTTATTAGAAGCAGGGCTTTCTAGTATATCTTTGTACCACGCCTAGTGAGTTAATTTGAATAGATATGCTAATATGGTAAATCCAAAATTTTGAAATTATTTTATAAACCTTCACAATTTTTTGCAGTAATATGTGTATGTGTTCCATTTGAAATTTTGCAAGTTTCGGTTGGCAATCTTTTTATATACTCAATATACATAAAAATATACTAGTATATATATATATGTTAACATTTATATATATTTTGTCAATTACTTTAAAGTAAATTTGATTGTTCTATATTTGCATTTTAAGTTTAATTTAGCCAAATAATATGTATGTATCTTAGCTCCTAAAAATTTTGTTAGATAAATGTGAAAATTCATACGATCATCCTGAATATCCGCTAATGAAGAATAAATGCATAAAACAAAATATTTAGTTTTTTATTAAAACTAAATATTTTGTACGATTAAATTACAATGTGGAAGCTTTTTTTTAATGTCCACGTTTTTACAAAAATCGACCACTGTGCATCGTAGATAAAACAATACCGTACGGCTGCATATTTCTCGGAATCGTCGGTGCGTTTTTGTAAGCACAACATCAAAGTTCCGACGGACTGTGAACCTTCTTATCTTGTTAATGTTCGGTGCTAATACTAAGAAGGTTTGATTTTAACAACAAATCTCAGGTAATTAACAACATTAAATCTGAATACGTCTCCCTAAAATTTAAATTTTTTTTTCTTAAAACGGTAACCTAACCCAAAATCTACTAAACCGCCTTCTGTATTGTTTTAGAAATTAAAATTTGCCCTCATTGACTTTTTATGTTGGGAATACAAACACGGCACTGCCAACTGTACCGCAGGTTTAATAATCCTCTTTGTAAGCTGTAATAAGGCCAGCCACTGTCAATGTTGAGGTCGGCACTAAATCGGCACTGTCATTTGCGACCGTATTTCAATGATTCCCCATTAGGTATTTAATATTTGGATAGGCTAATCTGTGGCGGCTAATACTAAACGGTGTGCGGTAAAGAAACCCAAGAAGAAGTTATTTAGCTAAAAAGTGGGGAAAGTGATTTTTTTCGCACGCACAGGCATTTGCCCGAAACGAGTGGGTGAAAACAATTTTGCGTGCCTCAATAGACAACGACGCGGAGCGGAATTCGGGCAAGCCGTCAAGGGCAGAAAAGGCACTTATCGCACGTGTCAGGAATAAAAATTTTCCTACTTGCGTAAAAACCGGTTAGACAACATTATATTTGCATTTTTAAAATGTTTTTTTTTGCATTTTCTTTACATTTGAGTTAAAAAATATATCTAAAAAATCAAATTGGACTTAAAAAATCGGTAAAAAACACACACACCGTGCGCAAAAATTCCAGGTTAAATCCATTTTCAGCACGTGACAGCAGTTGCTCGAACGACGCGGAGCGGAGTTCGGGCATGCCTTCAAGGGCGGCAAAGACACTTTTCGTACGTATCAGGTACAACATTTTTCCTAATTGCGTAAAAAACGGTCTAGAGAACATTATATTTCAATTTTTAGGTATTAAAATAGCATAACACTGCGTTTTTTGCATTTTCTTTACATTTGAGTTGAAAAATATATCTAAAAAGTCGAATTGGACCAAAAAAATCGGTAAAAAAAGCGTGCGTAAAAGTATTTTTTACGCACTTCGTGCACGAAAAATTCTTTTCCGCACGCCGTGCGGGAAAGACACAAAATACATCCATTCCCGCACGGCGTGCGGGAAATGCAACTTCCCTCACGCAACACCGTTACGCATGCTAAAAGAAAAAGTACAACTTACTGCTTTTTCGACCCTTGGTGGCGTGCCAAATATGCGCAAGCGTCGTTCGTGCAACTGCCACCGCGTGCGTAAAAGTGTACCCCTTATTAGGTAAATAACTGTTGCCCACTCACGTGCGGTTAAAGGGCCCTTCACTAGCTCCAATTAAAAGATTTTTTTTTTCAAACGACCGGAAAGTTCTACATTACAAGGAATGTTCTTTTGAAATATTTACAATCTCAAGAAAGGACATTTTTGTTCAATTTTCCGGTCCCTTGATCCTTTTCCGGTCACAATTTTGGTCAAAGTGACCATGACTTCTTGTCGATAGCTATTAGCTTTTGTTTTTTTTTGCATTTTTGATAATTCTAAAAAAGCTCTTTTAAATTTGTATCAAAAGTTTTGTTTACTAAAATGGACTCATATCTAGAAAATGCGTTGAATCCGGAGGAAATAATAGAAGCCGCTTTAAGAGTCACATACACCGAAAAATCGACCATCGGTTTTAATTCTCAAGCTAAATACCAAAAACGTATACTATAAATAGAGGCAAATAAACAAACCAAAAACAAACCTAGAAATCTGCCTTTTATGGGTTCTCTTATCATTATTTTGCTTGATAAGTTGGCCATGGCCGGCCATAACTGGTCATCAGTCATTACTGAATTAGCTGTGTGAAGCTAATAGGCACTACACTATAATTTTTATAATGTTTTTTACAATTTTGCACAAGTTAAAAATACAAAAATCATTTCTAACCACAAAACTTGTTTTTCTTTGGTTTTCCTCTTAAAAACTAACTGCCTTAGCGGCAATGGCTATCTAGCCAACAAAATGCAGAAAACATCAGGGGACTGTTCATAAATTACGCATCACGGCTAGGCGTTAATGAAACTGATAGGGACTAAAATGTTTTTTTTGATCGTTTGAAAAAAAAGGACATACGATACATGACCGGAAAGTGCTTTTACCAACCAATTTTCCGGTCTATTAACGTAAATACCTATTACTTTACGAGACGCAAATCATCATCCATAATTCACACACAAACAAAAAAAAGGTCTGAAGTTTTCTTGCCAGTGTCTAAACCTCGATTTAAACCCTAAAAAGTAATTATATTGGAGTAATAAATATTAAGTTTTACCAAAAATGATCAGACTCGTTGTTTTTGAGCGATTTTGTAAAATTTGCAACTTTTTCACTGAATTTAGTTTCCTAAAATTTTATGGTAATTCCTAAAATCTCATTGTACTCCAGTTTAGTACCTTCTCTTCCTACGTTTCCCACAGTTGCTAGCTTTAAATGGTCTTAATTTTTTGACCTACGACCAACGATTTTAATGGCTCATTTACGGACCTAGGATAATAATAAAGCTTAGACGTAAACCACAAGATGGCGTGACAAGCGATGACAGCGATGAAAATGAAAAAGTGAATTATTTTTCTATATTTAAATATTTATTAAACTTAAATAAATCCAATATAATTTTAGTACTTAACCAAAAATAAATCTCGTTAAATTGACATATTAAGATTTTTGTGAAAAAAAACCTTGTTTTTAAAAAGATATATGAAAAGTACCTTAGTAACCTTATTTGTTTTGACGTTTGAGATAGAACGTCATTAAAACTTCAGGTTATAAAGGTTGTTGACTTAAGAGTGTTCGCGTTTGACATTTTTAATAATTTCTGATAATTATGATGACATTTAAATTGGTCGTAGGTAAAGTATACTACACTAACTCGCATGTTATGGTCATTATACGCTCAGATAAATTAAGATATTCGCCTGCGGTTCGCGTCTCACACTTCATCTTCGCGTTTAGTGACAATCATAACATGCTTATTATGTAAACTACTATTTCTGTAAACTGATTTTGATAAAAATAACCCCTATGTCCTGCACAGGAATCCAAGGTAGTAGTGGTTAAACTCCCATCAAAGTCCATTTGGTATTTTGTGCGTCATGCTAAAAAAACAATACATATTTGCTTTTTATTTATATCGCTTCTTGAAGTTCCTTGAAGAACTTGAGCTCTGGTATAAAAAATGCAGTAAAAATAAGAAGATCTAGATAAATTATATCCCAAGTGTGATTCTAAAATTTTTTCCCAACATAAAAAGGCTATTAAAGTTATCTTTGACTTCGCCAATTACGATTACCACATCTGAGCATTCATTTTTAAATTTAAAATATTTAAAATCATATTTGCGAAACACTAACGGAAAAGACAGATTAACTAGATTAGCAGTTCTGTTCTGTTCTGCATGTTGTTGCTGTAGAAGAAGTTTTTTTTTACAAAATATCAAAAACAAAACCAATAATTTTACTTTGATTTTTTTGTACTATTAACTTTTTATGAAGTTTGTCATTATCTAGTAAAAAGAGAATAAAAATATAAAAGTAGTAATACCTTATAGTTCAATTAAAATTAAACTGTTTTTTTGAGAAAAAACTGGGTTCTGGCCCTCCCCTCTGTACTAATACTACTTACCCTATAACGGGTAATTGAACAACACTTACATTGCAATTTTTTAAAAGTAATCCCTAAAGTAATTTTTAATTGGTTCTGTATAACCCTATTCTCCTCCATACACCCCGTCATCGCCATAACCCACATTAGCCCCAATGAGGGTAACGATATAGCATCATACAGAAGCGGTTTAGCGATGCGTCATGCAATCAAATTGATCCGTAGCCGAATATCTCATAGTAGAGGCTGTTAGAGAAACATAAAATAACGAGTGCAGTGAGTGATTTTAGGTCTTGTAAAAAAAGTACAGCTTAGACGCAAGATACACTATTTTTTATGTTATTGTCCAAATATTCAATATGCGTTTCGACTAACTATAGTCATTTTCAGGGCATGAGAAACTATGCATCCCAGCCTTCTAAACAAGTAGAGCTATACCAGTCTGCTGGACATCAGTCATAAAATTGTAATAAGAAACTTTTACAATTTTATTAAATGCTAGACCGATTCTTATTTTTGGCAAAAAAATTATTTGTCACCAGACGCAGAGCTGATAAGTTTTTTTATGGTGGTGGGGGGTTGGCAAGAGGTTAGAAGGGGAAATTTTTTTTTTAATTGTAACTCACGAACAGTAGCAGCTAGAGATACGCGATTTTTACATTAAGATAGATAATTGCATTTTCAACAAAAAAAAATAAAAAACATTTTTGAAAAAAAAAATTAAAAAAAAAATATTGAAAAAGACTTTTTGTTATTTATTTTGTTAGTTGAAAATGCAATTATAGGTTCGAGAAAAATGTATTTAAAGTATTTACCTTTATCAAACTTACTGTAACTTTAGCCACTGTTGTGACACTTACGCCGTTCTTTTTTAACAATACTGTTATATAAAAAATGTAAGCAACATATTAGTTAAAATAGGCGAATGTTGCACAAAAATTGATACCTTTGAATTATTGTAATAACTTTTTTCGAATTATATGTACCCCTTTTTAGTTAAAAATAACTTTGTTTAAATTTGTTTGTATAAAAAAAATAATTTTGTTCCAGAAATTAAATTTTAATAATACGAATAATAGAACTAGAAAAAAGTATTGAAAAATGTAAAGAGCACCACTGGAACTGTTCACTGACAGCACGTATAAAATACAAATCATAAAGTAGAATTAAAAGCAATGACAATGAAACATGCGCGGGAAATGAAGTGTTTCCACAAAACAGTGAAGGTGGGTGCAAGGGCAGTTGATGATCAAAACGTATGTTCGATAAAATAACGTGAAATGTTAAAAAAATAGAGTAAGAGTGCGGAAATGTTGAAACAATTGCTTTTCTTGTTTAACTTTTTGACTGGAACAGGTAAAAATACGAAAAAGTCTGTAACATACGCTCTTTTTTCGTAAAAATATAGCTTAAAAATCAATATTATAGAACATTCGTTTTGTTTTGTTTTATTTTTTTTAATGCATAAATGTAAAAATTGTAACATACGGTCTTTTTTATAAGCGCGGCATTTCCAATAAAATAAAAATTTCCGCACAATAGAGAGATATTGGGGGTTCACTAGTGCCAGACACTAATAATTCTTGGCCGTATTTGACATCTGGGCATGCGCAGTAAAACAAAACTAAGGCCTGGCATTAATAAAGTTAGTGCCGGCCACTATTAATGAATGCTTTACGCCGCCGCACAGCCAGACTTTATCTCCTCTTTTTTTTTTGTAGGTGCGTAAGCCATAGATATTTTTTGTGAAATTTACAGCATTTACAGCCCACCTTCAAAGAAGAATTGATCAATAACTTTACTTTGTTTGTTTATTTTATTTATCAAAAAAAAGACGAAAAGCAGCTAGACACCTACTAAAAAAAGACAGGCCTTAAAGAAACTCCAAGTTGGGACCCACTTTCTTCGCAACACAAACAAATGTTTGTAGGTTAGGAACAATCGCACATTTTTTTTAGGTTAGGGATAAATCCGTTCAATAACTCTATTTTCTGAAACAATTTAATGTCAAGCACTATGGTCGCGATTCTTCAAAAACCGTCAGAAAATGTAAGGACGGGTTTAATAATGGATGTCACTATTCCAATATGTCTCTAATACCACGTTTACTACTCTTAGGGACGGATAAAAATCATTCTAAAAAGGGGAGGAAGCACAAGAAAAATTTTGTTGAATCCAATTTGTAACTTTACAAAAGTGTTTGAATATAGTTCATACGTGTGATTACTTTAGAAATTTTACTAAATTCGAAAAATATATTTTTGGAGAATATTTCGCAAAAATAGGTGTCTGTCCCTAATAAAATTGTCAAGTTATGTTCGTATTAACAGGTGGTGTTAAAGAAACCCCAAAATATGTATAACCCTGAAAGTCAAAGTAGCCACCTACATATTAGACACTTTAAGTTCGTTATAGGACGTATGCGCAAACGTGGAATATAGCACAATATTCTGTATTTCTTTTATCTGTAAAAAAGCAAAGACTTCCGCTAGAATACAGATATCAAAGTCCAATCTCTGCGGTCTATCGTTGAGTTTTTTCATCAAGGTCACGTCTTTAGCATGTACAACGTTCAGACATGACGCTAATCTACGTAGTATAGCGTCTGCGGCATGTTGCGAACGTGAAGATATGGCAAAATACGCATCGATTTTTGCCGACGGGAGTCAAAAAATCAAAAGATTGGTAATACGAACGGCCGAACTAAAGAAAGCAAGATAGAAATACATGGTGATAAAATGTAAAACACAGAAACATCCGAGCCGGCACCTCGTACGTGTCGTGACCAGTTTAAAGTGTCTATTTATGATCAACCGTCGTTGTGTACCCTTGATTATAAACGCAATAAGCCTCTAATATTGGGAACCAGTGTCTAGCATTGTTGCTCTCTGTGGCGACAAATTAATCTGCCTTATGTAACGATGAAAGCCGTTAATACGATACACTTATTACGCCTGCTAAAAGAAATTTCGTTCTATGGGGAATAACTTTACAACCTTACCTTTACTCTATTTACATGTACAGTTTGGTTTCTCTGTAAGGTAACAAGCCCCAAGTAACACAGCGTGCTGTAAATAAGTTGGGATAACGTTTTCGCAGCAAAAAATATAACAATAATGCTTTTCCTGTATACATGTATGTGTATGTATGTGCCACAACACTTTGAAAACGTCATGTTGTCACAGCTATTTTGAGGAATATTTTTTGCCTGTTTTGTTCACTTCCCAAGAGTCAAATCTTTATGCGAAGGCCCGTTTGATGACGAAACCCGTCATGATACCATTTTAACCTTTACGCGCTTCAAAAATTTAAGATATTAAGAGTTTTTTTAATGATAATTTTTTTTTATTTTAATCCGGAACTAAAGGAAAAACATCATGTCTGACATATTTAGATAATTTTGAAAGGTTTTCGGACTTAGATTTGAGCATATTTATGTAAAAATACACATTTTGTTGACTTCCCAAGAGTCAAATCTTTATGCGAAGGCCCGTTTGATGACGAAACCCGTCATGATACCATTTTAACCTTTACGCGCTTCAAAAATTTAAAATATTAAGAGTTTTTTTAATGATAATTTTTTTTTTAATCCGGAACTAAAGGAAAAACATCATGTCTGACATATTTAGATAACTTTGAAAGGTTTTCGGACTTAGATTTGAGCATATTTATGTAAAAATACACATTTTGTTGACTTCCCAAGAGTCAAATCTTTATACGAAGGCCCGTTTGATGACGAAACCCGTCATGATACCTCGTTAACCTTCACGCGCTTCAAAAATTTAAGATAATAAGAGTTTTTTTAATGATAATTTTTTTTTTAAATTTTAATTCGGAACTAAAGGAAAAATATCATGTCTGACATATTTAGATAATTTTGAAAGGTTTTTGGACTTAGATTTGAGCATATTTATGTAAAAATACACATTTTGTTGACTTCCCAAGAGTCAAATCTTTATGCGAAGGCCCGTTTGATGACGAAACCCGTCATGATACCTCGTTAACCTTCTCGCGCTTCAAAAATTTAAGATAATAAGAGTTTTTTTAATGATAATTTTTTTTTAAATTTTAATCCGGAACTAAAGGAAAAACATCATGTCTGACATATTTAGATAATTTTGAAAGATTTTCGGACTTAGATTTGAGCATATTTATGTAAAAATACACATTTTGTTGACTTCCCAAGAGTCAAATCTTTATACGAAGGCCCGTTTTATGACGAAACCCGTCATGATACCTCGTTAACCTTCACGCGCTTCAAAAATTTAAGATAATAAGAGTTTTTTTAATGATAATTTTTTTTTTTAATTTTAATCCGGAACTAAAGGAAAAACATCATGTCTGACATATTTGGATAATTTTGAAAGGTTTTCGGATTTAGATTTGAGCATATTTATGTAAAAATACACATTCTGTTGACTTCCCAATAGTCAAATCTTTATGCGAAGGCCCGTTTGATGACGAAACCCATCATGATACCTCGTTAACCTTCACGCGCTTCAAAAATTTAAGTTAATAAGAGTTTTTTTAATGATATTTTTTTTTAATTTTAATCCGGAACTAAAGGAAAAACATCATCTCTGACATATTTAGATAATTTTGAAAGATTTTCGGACTTAGATTTGAGCATATTTATGTAAAAATACACATTTTGTTGACTTCCCAAGAGTCAAATCTTTATACGAAGGCCCGTTTGATGACGAAACCCGTCATGATACCTCGTTAACCTTCACGCGCTTCAAAAATTTAAGATAATAAGAGTTTTTTTAATGATAATTTTTTTTTTAATTTTAATCCGGAACTAAAGGAAAAACATCATGTCTGACATATTTGGATAATTTTGAAAGGTTTTCGGATTTAGATTTGAGCATATTTATGTAAAAATACACATTCTGTTGACTTCCCAATAGTCAAATCTTTATGCGAAGGCCCGTTTGATGACGAAACCCATCATGATACCTCGTTAACCTTCACGCGCTTCAAAAATTTAAGTTAATAAGAGTTTTTTTAATGATATTTTTTTTTAATTTTAATCCGGAACTAAAGGAAAAACATCATCTCTGACATATTTAGATAATTTTGAAAGATTTTCGGACTTAGATTTGAGCATATTTATGTAAAAATACACATTTTGTTAACTTCCCAAGAGTCAAATCTTTATACGAAGGCCCGTTTTATGACGAAACCCGTCATGATACCTCGTTAACCTTCACGCGCTTCAAAAATTTAAGATAATAAGAGTTTTTTTAATGATAATTTTTTTTTTAATTTTAATCCGGAACTAAAGGAAAAACATCATGTCTGACATATTTGGATAATTTTGAAAGGTTTTCGGATTTAGATTTGAGCATATTTATGTAAAAATACACATTCTGTTGACTTCCCAATAGTCAAATCTTTATGCGAAGGCCCGTTTGATGACGAAACCCATCATGATACCTCGTTAACCTTCACGCGCTTCAAAAATTTAAGTTAATAAGAGTTTTTTTAATGATATTTTTTTTTAATTTTAATCCGGAACTAAAGGAAAAACATCATCTCTGACATATTTAGATAATTTTGAAAGATTTTCGGACTTAGATTTGAGCATATTTATGTAAAAATACACATTTTGTTGACTTCCCAAGAGTCAAATCTTTATACGAAGGCCCGTTTGATGACGAAACCCGTCATGATACCTCGTTAACCTTCACGCGCTTCAAAAATTTAAGATAATAAGAGTTTTTTTAATGATAATTTTTTTTTTAATTTTAATCCGGAACTAAAGGAAAAACATCATCTCTGACATATTTAGATAATTTTGAAAGATTTTCGGACTTAGATTTGAGCATATTTATGTAAAAATACACATTTTGTTGACTTCCCAAGAGTCAAATCTTTATGCGAAGGTCCGTTTGATGACGAAACCCGTCATGATACCTCGTTAACCTTCACGCGCTTCAAAAATTTAAGATAATAAGAGTTTTTTTAATGATATTTTTTTTTAATTTTAATCCGGAACTAAAGGAAAAACATCATCTCTGATATATTTAGATAATTTTGAAAGATTTTCGGACTTAGATTTGAGCATATTTATGTAAAAATACACATTTTGTTAACTTCCCAAGAGTCAAATCTTTATGCGAAGGCCCGTTTGATGACGAAAGCCGTCAGGATACCTCGTTAACCTTTACGCGCTTTAAAAATTTAAGATAATAAGAGTTTTTTTAATGATAATTTTTTTTAAATTTTAATCCGGAACTAAAGGAAAAACATCATCTCTGACATATTTAGATAATTTTGAAAGATTTTCGGACTTAGATTTGAGCATATTTATGTAAAAATACACATTTTGTTGACTTCCCAAGAGTAAATCTTTATGCGAAGGCCCGTTTGATGACGAAACCCGTCATGATACCTCGTTAACCTTTACGCGCTTCAAAAATTTAAGATATTAAGAGTTTTTTTAATGATATATTTTTTTTTGATTTTAATCCGGAACTAAAGGAAAAACATCATGTCTGACATATTTAGATAATTTTGAAAGATTTTCGGACTTAGATTGGAGCATATTTATGTAAAAAAGATTGTTTTTTTCCAGAATTTTTGAGAGGTTATGTTTCGCCATAATATATAAAACATGGCCGCTCGCCCGCCTGTGCAAATAAGGAACTTTGCATTTTTTTAAACAATAAATCTAAAACAAAAGCAATTCTTGGCGTTATTGCTGTGAGCTGACTGTCCCAGTCTAGCGGTAGAGGGCGCTTATTCTCAAATGCTAAGCTGCATTTTAATAAACATTACACTAGGATACAACAAATGACTGCCATTGCCATCTTGGCATTTTTTTCGGTTGTATTTTAGCAAAAAAAGTTAAGATTGCAACTATTTTGTTAGTAAAAGTTTTAGCATATTTTTAGGTATAAGGTTTACCTTTAAAAGTTAGCAAATCAACTCAACAGATGATATAACTATAGAAGCTAATTTGAATGTAAATTTAGTACTCGAACTATTTTAACAGCCAAAATTACAGATTAAATGAACTAGCTGTTTTAAAACAAAAAGAGAGCTGTACTAACGCAGCATTCACCTGGCTTTAAAGTCTATATTGTCGAAGCTGTGTTGCTTGGGGTGGGAAAATTAGAATCACAAGCACACCAGTGGTTTGCAAACGTTTGTAGTTAACAGCTGCAATGGCCCAATACAAAATGATAAGAAAAATTTATATTTTGTGTAGTGCCATCGTCGTTGTATCTTTTTCCCGTTTTTTGATCTGACTCGTGTCTCAAATTCCATCCTTACAAGGTGTAATGTGTGTAACATTTTTTATACTTTTTGATCTATGTTTTTAAAATTAGCTTCAATTTCTTTTTTAAACCTCCAAGGAATGACCAATATTGTGAAAATTATGTAAACCTCCAAGGAATGACCAATATTTTGAAAATTATGTACTAACTTAGTGCCTTTTTAAAAAATATTGTACTTAAAAGATATCTATGCTTAGGAGAGATATATAGGGTGGATTCTTTAAATGGAACGGTGCTTCTAGAGGCTTTAGGAAAGAGGTTTTAAAAAAGCTAAAAGCGAATCTTTAATGATTTTTGACGGACTTTCTGCCCAAGATAAAAAATATTTTTGGTGCCCCCAACTGGTGGCCCACGCCCTCTCCAGGTCTTCCTCATTGTAGTTTTTGCAGCGCCGGCTCTCCACTTTTTGTCTCTAGGCATGATTTATTAGTTTATACTTGAAACAAAAAAAAACTGAAAATACAAAAAAAGTAAAAAAATACAAAAATAAAAAAATATATAGGGTGCGCCACAAAATTCCGCACTTTTTGGATTCGCTATTTACTTCTGACATAAGTGCTCGATTTTTAAAGGTATTAGTTTTTTAGATAGATGAAACGTGATTCTTTTTCGATTCAGTTGAAAATTTAAAATTTCTCAAAAATCCAAGATGGCGGACAGTTTTAAAAAAAGTGTAATTTTCACCCCCCCTGAAAAAAATTTATGTGCGACAATGAACAAACTTTAAAGCCTTCACTACAAATGCTCGTTGTTTATGTGTATATTGACGTATCACCTACTTAAATCGGTTAAGAAATGAAAAAGTTATAAGCTTCTAGATTATGAGTGTTTAATTTTTTGCGGACGCCAATTTATTTATTTTAAATATTATTAAAAAAAAAACCAAGTTATCTTGAACGAAAAAAGAGGGGACAAAATTAGTACATAATTAGTAGCAACTTATGGCCTTATTACTTTTTGCCAAATCTATTTTCTAAGCAAAGGGGGGTGCTCCTTGCTATCAAGCTACACATCCCATATAAACAAAAAAGCCAAGTTATATTGATGGTACAATTTTTTTCTTAAGGGTAATAAATTAGTATACAATTAAATTATGGCATAATTACTTTTGGCCAAATTATGGGATGATTACCGTAAAACGGGGTTACTTTGGCACTTCGGCCTACTTTGGCAGTTGTGTATATTATATAAATATAGGGTGGGCCACATAATTCCGCACTTTTTGGATTGGCTATGATTACTCGATTTTGAAATATATTGGCTTTTTGAAAAGAGTTTTTCGATTTCGTTCAAAATTAACAACTTTCAAAAAATTCAAGATGGCGGACAGTTTTAGAAAATGTGTAATTTTCACCCCGCCCCATGAAAAAAATGTATGTGCGACACTGAACAAACTCTAAAGCTTTCACTACAAACGCTCATTGTTTATGTGTATATTGACGTATCACCTACTTAAATCGGTTAAGAAATGAAAAAGTTATAAGCTTCTAGATTATGAGTGTTTGGGCTTAACATTGGAAAAAATCACAAAATTACAGATTTTTTTAATTTGCTGTAACTTTTAGTCTGATTAGTTAATTAAAAAAAAATATTGTTTAAAGAGACAAATCATGAGAGTTGCGTCAAAATTTCACATTAAAAAAAAATCGGGATGGCGAATAGTTTTAAAAAGGTTTAGCATTTATACTCCTTTTTTTTTAAGTGGACTGGACAAAATAAAAATTAGTATTTCCAAATCTCTCTTTTTTCTTCGTATATCGAGGTATCGGATAAGAAATAAAAAAATAATGAGTATTGAGATTCTTAGTATTTTTCTTAATTAAATAATTATAGATATAGCAAATGGAAAATGTATGTAATTTTGTGATTTTTTTCAATGCGAAGCCAAAACACTCGTAGTCAAAATAATGAGCGTTTGTAGTGAAAGCTTTAGAGTTTGTTCATTGTCGCACATACATTTTTTCATGGGGGGGGGGGTGAAAATTAAACATTTTCTAAAACTGTCCGGCATCTTGAATTTTTTGAAAGTAAATTTTGAACGAAATCGAAAAACTCTTTTCAAAAAGCCAATATATTTCAAAATCGAGTAATCATGTCAAAAGTTATAGCCAATCCAAAAAGTGCGGAATTTTGTGACCCACCCTATATTTATATAATATACACAACTGCCAAAGTAGGCCGAAGTGCCAAAGTAACCCCGTTTTACGGTAATCATCCCATAATTATAATTTGCTACTTATTATGTACTAATTTCTTCCCCTTCCAAAAAATTTAATACTCCCAACAAAACTTGATTTTTGTTTGTTTATATGGAGTGTGTAGCTTCATGTCAAGATGCAACCTCTGCGCTTAAAAAAAAGATTTAACAAAAAGTAATCTTGTTATAATATCCTACTAACTCTTAACGTTTTTAATTTCGATTCCGTTCAAAAAATTTCTTTCTCCTAAGGTAACTTATTTTTTGTTTGTTTATATGGGGTGTGTATCTTGATATTAGGCTACTCTGGAAATACATTTGGCCAAAAGTAATTATGCCATAATTTAATTGTATACTAATTTCTTACCCTTAAGAAAAAAATTGTATCATCAGTATAACTTGGCTTTTTTGTTTATATGGGATGTGTAGCTTGATAACAAGGCGCACCCCCCTTTGCTTAGAAAATAGATTTGGCAAAAAGTAATAAGGCCATAAGTTGCTGCTAATTATGTACTAATTTTGTCCCCTCTTTTTTCGTTCAAGATAACTTGATTTTTTTTAATAATATTTCAAATGAAATAATTTTGCGTCCGCAAAAATTAAATTTTTAAAGAATGTTTTAGTGGCTGTCTGATCCACATTTTACTTTTAATAATCCAGAAACTTACAGACCTGTTTCATCCCTATTAGGAATCATCAGTATTATAGGACTGTATCGGTACTATAAAGGATACATACAGGCTGACAATTTGAAAACTTACAATGGCCATATTTTAGGTCAGTCAAGCCACACCCCACCCCCCGAAAGGTGTTCGAGTTTTTATATGCTTAAAATTTCGAACCAATTTCGAACTAATTTTAAACCATGTTTAAAAATTTTGAACGACACTCCTTTCTAATTTTTTTAATATTCAAAATGGGGGGTGCAGCCGGACGTCAAGCTACACCCCCCTCATTTAAAGCGTAGAGAAAAATGAAAAGCAACTATCCCAAAATTAAGAACTAATTTCAAACTAATATCACCAAAAACAAATCCCAAAAACCCATTAGTAACCCTGTTTTTTTTAGAAAATATGGTGGGGTATGCAGGTTGACGTCAAGCCACCCCCCCCCCGAAATATATTCGAGTTTTGATATGCTTATAATTTTGAACTAATTTTGAACCACTTTTAAAAATTTTGAACCACACTCCTTCCTGGTTTTTTTAAATATTCAAAATGGGAGGTGCAGTCGGACGTCAAGCTAAAAAAAACAGGAATCAGTGTGGTTTAAAATTGGTTAAAAATTAGTTCAAAATTATAAGCATATCAAAACTCGAATATCTTTCGGAGGGGGGTGTGGCTTGACGTTAAGAAATGAAAAAGTTATAAGCTTCTAGATTATGAGTGTTTAATTTTTTGCGGACGCCAATTTATTTATTTTAAATATTATTAAAAAAAAAACCAAGTTATCTTGAACGAAAAAAGAGGGGACAAAATTAGTACATAATTAGTAGCAACTTATGGCCTTATTACTTTTTGCCAAATCTATTTTCTAAGCAAAGGGGGGTGCTCCTTGCTATCAAGCTACACATCCCATATAAACAAAAAAGCCAAGTTATATTGATGGTACAATTTTTTTCTTAAGGGTAATAAATTAGTATACAATTAAATTATGGCATAATTACTTTTGGCCAAATTATGGGATGATTACCGTAAAACGGGGTTACTTTGGCACTTCGGCCTACTTTGGCAGTTGTGTATATTATATAAATATAGGGTGGGCCACATAATTCCGCACTTTTTGGATTGGCTATGATTACTCGATTTTGAAATATATTGGCTTTTTGAAAAGAGTTTTTCGATTTCGTTCAAAATTAACAACTTTCAAAAAATTCAAGATGGCGGACAGTTTTAGAAAATGTGTAATTTTCACCCCCCCCATGAAAAAAATGTATGTGCGACACTGAACAAACTCTAAAGCTTTCACTACAAACGCTCATTGTTTATGTGTATATTGACGTATCACCTACTTAAATCGGTTAAGAAATGAAAAAGTTATAAGCTTCTAGATTATGAGTGTTTGGGCTTAACATTGGAAAAAATCACAAAATTACAGATTTTTTTAATTTGCTGTAACTTTTAGTCTGATTAGTTAATTAAAAAAAAATATTGTTTAAAGAGACAAATCATGAGAGTTGCGTCAAAATTTCACATTAAAAAAAAATCGGGATGGCGAATAGTTTTAAAAAGGTTTAGCATTTATACTCCTTTTTTTTTTAAGTGGACTGGACAAAATAAAAATTAGTATTTCCAAATCTCTCTTTTTTCTTCGTATATCGAGGTATCGGATAAGAAATAAAAAAGTAATGAGTATTGAGATTCTTAGTATTTTTCTTAATTAAATAATTATAGATATAGCAAATGGAAAATGTATGTAATTTTGTGATTTTTTTCAATGCGAAGCCAAAACACTCGTAGTCAAAACAATGAGCGTTTGTAGTGAAAGCTTTAGAGTTTGTTCATTGTCGCACATACATTTTTTCATGGGGGGGGGTGAAAATTAAACATTTTCTAAAACTGTCCGGCATCTTGAATTTTTTGAAAGTAAATTTTGAACGAAATCGAAAAACTCTTTTCAAAAAGCCAATATATTTCAAAATCGAGTAATCATGTCAAAAGTTATAGCCAATCCAAAAAGTGCGGAATTTTGTGACCCACCCTATATTTATATAATATACACAACTGCCAAAGTAGGCCGAAGTGCCAAAGTAACCCCGTTTTACGGTAATCATCCCATAATTATAATTTGCTACTTATTATGTACTAATTTCTTCCCCTTCCAAAAAATTTAATACTCCCAACAAAACTTGATTTTTGTTTGTTTATATGGAGTGTGTAGCTTCATGTCAAGATGCAACCTCTGCGCTTAAAAAAAAGATTTAACAAAAAGTAATCTTGTTATAATATCCTACTAACTCTTAACGTTTTTAATTTCGATTCCCTTCAAAAAATTTCTTTCTCCTAAGGTAACTTATTTTTTGTTTGTTTATATGGGGTGTGTATCTTGATATTAGGCTACTCTGGAAATACATTTGGCCAAAAGTAATTATGCCATAATTTAATTGTATACTAATTTTTTACCCTTAAGAAAAAAATTGTATCATCAGTATAACTTGGCTTTTTTGTTTATATGGGATGTGTAGCTTGATAACAAGGCGCACCCCCCTTTGCTTAGAAAATAGATTTGGCAAAAAGTAATAAGGCCATAAGTTGCTGCTAATTATGTACTAATTTTGTCCCCTCTTTTTTCGTTCAAGGTAACTTGATTTTTTTTAATAATATTTCAAATGAAATAATTTTGCGTCCGCAAAAATTAAATTTTTAAAGAATGTTTTAGTGGCTGTCTGATCCACATTTTACTTTTAATAATCCAGAAACTTACAGACCTGTTTCATCCCTATTAGGAATCATCAGTATTATAGGACTGTATCGGTACTATAAAGGATACATACAGGCTGACAATTTGAAAACTTACAATGGCCATATTTTAGGTCAGTCAAGCCACACCCCACCCCCCGAAAGGTGTTCGAGTTTTTATATGCTTAAAATTTCGAACCAATTTCGAACTAATTTTAAACCATGTTTAAAAATTTTGAACGACACTCCTTTCTAATTTTTTTAATATTCAAAATGGGGGGTGCAGCCGGACGTCAAGCTACACCCCCCTCATTTAAAGCGTAGAGAAAAATGAAAAGCAACTATCCCAAAATTAAGAACTAATTTCAAACTAATATCACCAAAAACAAATCCCAAAAACCCATTAGTAACCCTGTTTTTTTTAGAAAATATGGTGGGGTATGCAGGTTGACGTCAAGCCACCCCCCCCCCCGAAATATATTCGAGTTTTGATATGCTTATAATTTTGAACTAATTTTGAACCACTTTTAAAAATTTTGAACCACACTCCTTCCTGGTTTTTTTAAATATTCAAAATGGGAGGTGCAGTCGGACGTCAAGCTAAAAAAAACAGGAATCAGTGTGGTTTAAAATTGGTTAAAAATTAGTTCAAAATTATAAGCATATCAAAACTCGAATATCTTTCGGAGGGGGGTGTGGCTTGACGTCAACCTGCACCCCCCGCCATATTTTTTTTTTAAAACAGGGTTACTAGTGGGGTTTTCGAAATTCTTTTTGGTGATATTAGGAGTTCGAGATTAGTTCTTAATTTTGGGATAGTTGCTTTTCATTTTTCTCGACGCTTTAAATGAGGGGGGTGTAGCTTGACGTCCGACTGCACCCCCCATTTTCAATAGTAAAAAAAGCCAGAAGGATTATGGTTCAAAATTTTTAAATGTGGTTCAAAATTAGTTCGAAATTATAAGCATATCAAAACTCGAATATCTTTCGGGGGGGCGGGGGGTGGGAGTGTGGCTTAATTGACCTCATATTTTCTAAACTGAATAAGATAAATAGGTAAAATTTCTTATGATTAGAAGATCTAAAAAAAAGCTTCTTTTCGGATCCTGGACGTGCCGCCACGCATTAACTGGGCGCAGGGGGTGCAGCTGTGTTACTTTTTTTTAAAACACGATACCCTGTAGATTTTAGCAAATTTGGTTTTTCAGTGTTATGACAAAAAAATTTCAATAAGAGCGAGTTGGACAAAGAATTAACGAATATCATTTTTCTTGCTTCACTTATTGGCCTTATGGAGATCAGATTGCATTTTATTTAAGAACGGTTAGAGAAAAAAGTAGTGTAGTATGTATTTTTGGAATTAGAAAGAAAATTCCTATTCAAATCTGTCAAAACAAACTATTAAAAAAAAGTAATACCGCCACCCTAACTTCGACCAGTTAATGCCTGGCGTTACAACCAGCATCCAAAACGATGCTTTCCCGTGAATCATATAAGAATAAGAAATTTATTTATCTTATTTAGTTTAGAAAACATAGCCATTATAAGTTTGCAAATTGTCACCCTGTATAATCAATGACACTTATCAAATTTAACTGAATCTTCTCAAAAATCGTAGAAATATAAATACAAAACGAAACAAAATGCAGAGGCCCAATAATTTTTCACACAGTTGTATAGAACTTGTTACACAATTACATGTTGGTTGCAAAAGCTAACATATATCTAATCTTAAAAAAATGAGTTCTTAAACAATTTTTAAATAATTACAAATTTTTACGTTTATTTAATTCAAACAGTTAAACGCTAATAAATATAAAAAAATTGTGCTCATTATTAGTTAATTTAATGTGTATGTCATATTCTAACTGCAATACTTAATTAACTCATGCCTTAAGTCTTTAGTGCTGTTAGACAAAAAGTCATTATAATTCCATAATTTTGATATTTTCATTTAAATAAAATTTCAAACAATCAAACAACAGCAAATACTTGATATTGTATATATGTATAATAAATAATAGATGAAATTAGTAGGTTGATTTACTTATGCCAACAATAATTTAAATGTAATTAGGTTTACATTGGTGCATATACAGGGTTCCTAAGCAAATCCTTAGGGGGCCAAGCAGCCGTGTATAAGACGCAGACAAACGGAAAAGCACATTAGGCAGAAAAGGATGGGCATGGGGCGATGTTGTCACTACATCTTACACGTAGTAAATCCATTCCAGGTTGTTGTTTTCTAATGTTTTCCATTTTCATACCTTTAGGACTGGAATAAAAATTGTTTTTGCTCGACTTTAATACCAAACTGATGAAAGATATCGTAAAAAAAATATTTTTCGGCTTTTCATTTTGTAACCATTGTCCTTACGCACTGTTTACAGGCTGGGGACTGAGATACATGCAAATGCCTAACCTAAAGCGTTCATACACGGCCGGAGAAATCGACTGAGATATTTCCGTAGAAACTTTATCAAGCAAATAGGACGGGTTGACGCCTTCGAACGTCCAACCCGGGTTTTGCACTTTGATTCGAAATCAAAAAGGAGGAGCAGTCAGATGTGGGGCCGTGCACAAATTACGTAACGGTGATTTTACCAATTTTTGACCCCCTCCCTATGTAATGTTTTGTAACGGTTTGGCACGCCACTCCACTAATATTACGTAACGATTTCAAGACCACTATCCCCCCCCCAAAAAAAAACTTTTCACTTATTTTCATTCCAAATTTTCTTAGTTTCACACAAATTCAAACGCTGTCGAAAACCCCCCTACGTAACGTTTTGTAACCCCCCTCCCCCCTATGACCTTTACGTAATTTGTGCACGGCCCCTGTAGTCCCAGTGGAGGAGGGCGAGAAAATTGATATTTTTTTCTTAAAAATTATACTCTTTAGACCTATTTCTTTGCGTTTCCAAAATTACGTAATTTTTGAAAAAAAATTGTAAGCGGCGCCATTTTTATTTCGTGCTTTGTTTTTCTAACATTTTTGCGTTTGGCTAATTTAATTGAAAAAATTTTGCCTGCGGCGCTCTTTATCTTCTCAATCGAAACCAAGATCCCCCGTTTTAGGTAAACTGATCCCGTCTCTCTTTCTAAATTTTTTAGAATAAAAGTAGAGTATTCGAGAAAGTTGAAGAAAAAAATTAAAAAAGTGGCAGAGCTCAAGTTTTTCGTAAATAAAAAACGTTTTTTGTAAAGAAACAGAGCAAAATAAATCTTTTAACCCCTTTTTGGGTGTTACAAATATTGGCAGCCCCTTATTTTTCGCTTTTACCCTCCCGCTAGTTTTGAAGAATTGGTTCGCTACATGTTTCGAGATCATGTTATAAAACACCTCGAAAATATCAAATGTAGTGTAGGGCCAGCTTTATTTAAAATCAATAATATCGCAAGCAAAAAGCTCTGCAGGAAAAACAGCTCCGTTTATTGATTTCTTTGGCTGCAAGTGCAATGCACTGCTGCAATGGTTTGGCCGTTTTCGGATAGATGTCACTAGTAGAACAGAATGGAAAGAAATTTAATTAAAAGCGAAGATATTTCTTTCTAATGTTAACAACCTCACGAGTTTATCGCTCAGTATCGTAAATAATGGACCCTGCCGCCTCCTTTAAGCAAGAGAAAGCTGTGGTTTGGACCTGAAAACATCTAATTTTTAATTAGTTTTTCCTCGATCATCTCATGGTGCTATTATTGCTAAACTATGATTTATGCTCACAATGAAAGAGTGGCGACAATTTTTTCTCATGAAAGCAGTCCGGAGATAATAACAAACTGGCACCATTGCTCAACATACCCGTTTCTTTTTTGCGCCCAGAACTTTTTATGCCATTTCTGTTTGATTTATTGTAAGGTGACTCAAAAAATTCGTAAATTCTGTATTTTATTTTGTTTTTTATTGAATTTTAACGTTTATAAGTAAAATTAAAAATTTTGCAAACCCCGCCAATCTGCAATATATTATTTTTGGAAATTCTACGTCTATTTTTATTAAAACCCCATCAAACTTGGTTCACGTTTGAAAGCTATATGCGCATAGACACACTCAATTGGTCTAGAGAAGGGTTTTAGAAAAAAAAATATATAATCTTTAAAACGTAGAATTTTGTTTTCGAAAATCCCCTATGTAGCCTCTTTCTGGGCTATTTTTGGAAAATATTTATACTATTTTGACTTCATATCTAAATTCTCGCTGAAATTCTCTTTCCAACGGTACCCCATATCATTAGGTTTACTTTACTAATTTTTATATTGGAAAATCCATTTTCAAAGGCCCATATCTTAGAAAGTAAGGAAAGTAACTCTATTGTGTTTTTTTATAGATTTTAAGGGTTTTTTAATAGACCGGCGTACGTGACTAGTTTCTTGCAACGTTTTCCTAATGCATGCCAATCATATATGTGATTGCAATTACCGTAAGTATACCAGAGATGGTGAATTTTTGCGGTCGTCGCGGGCAGAAGGGTGTGCAAATCGATTTTCAAAATGCAAAAAAATCGATGTTTTTGAACTACTTTAAAATGCATGCTAATGTTGCCAAATAAAAATTTAGGAAAACAATATAGAGCGAAAAATGTATGGCATGCAGTTTCCGCATGCACAACCAATTTGGTGGGCACATGAAATCGTTAAAATATTTGACATCTTCGAACAATTTTAAAATGCATGCTAATGTGTTTTGTGCTAAATTTGAACTGCCAAACGACGATTTACTGATTGGCATGCAAATTTGCATTACAAAGGACGCTTTTTGCAATAGGCATGCAAATAATTGCTGAAAATGCAAAGAAAAACAAAATACCTTAGAAAGATTTTAAAATGCATGCCAATAAATTTTATGCTAACTTTATAGTACCAAACAATGATTTACCGATTGGCAAGCAGTTTGGTAGTGTAGAAGGCTATGAAAATTATTGCCAAAAATGCAAAAAAAATACAATATCTAAGAACAATTTTAAAATACATGTTAGATGTATATAACCAAAAAGAAAAAACGGGGCTCTAAAAATATTTGTAACAAAAAAGCACACCATAATAAAATAAATGCAAAAATAACCGCGCAAAATACAAAATTTGTCTTTAAAAAAGATTGGATGACAGCAGGACTTTTGAACTGTATACATGAGAAACAGTGTTTGTATAATCAAACGATCCAAAACCCAACAAATGACATAATAACACAGCGTTACGCAAATTATAAAAATAGATTAGTACTTTTATTTAGAGATGCAGAAAGGAATTATACAAAAAAACAAATAGAAAAAATAAAGCGTCTTCATCATTGCTGTGGAGTTTGATAAACTTATTGTGCGGTAAATCAAAAATTAAAACAAAAATTAAATCTATAAAAACTAAAACCGGAGAAATCTTAACTGAAAAAAAAAATTGCAAACGGGTTTAACAAACGCTCATAGCACACTGGCACAAAAATACGCAGAAAAAATTCCTCTTTGCAACGACCAAAATGTACAAATAGAGAGACTGGAAAGTAGCATGTTTTTGTATTTAACCAATCAGGAAGAAATGTTAAATGCAATAAAATCTTTAAAGTAAAAGAAGCTCCTGGTTGGTACGAAATTAACTTTAACTTTTTTAATTAACTTATGTTTTCAAAACGGCAGCTTTACAGACTGTCTAAAAATAGGAAAAATTAAGCCTATTCTAAAGTCTGGTAGCAGAGACAACGAGATCAACTATAGGCCGGTGTCTCTGTTGTCTGTCTTTGCAAAAATATTTGAAAAAATAGTCTAAATTTAATGTGATATCGGAGTGGCAGTACGGGTTCAGAGAGGGAAAGTCGATACAAGACGCAATCTGTAAATTAACAGAAAAAATAATTGATGCTTTTGAAACAAATATGCGTAGCCTATGTATTTTTGTCGACCTTTTGAAAGCATTCGACACCATTTCGCATTAGATCTTACTGGAAAAGCTAAATAGGTATGGCCTGCGGGGAAATGTTTTAAATCTTCTTAAAAGCTACTTGATCAACAGAAACCAATATGTAGAGATTGACGGTGTCAGAAGTGATTACGAAAAAATAAACTATGGTGTACCGCAGGGGACAAATCTGGGTCTCTTGCTTTTTACTTTATATGTAAACGACTTGCTTAAATTAAAAACCATCGCAAAAATAATAAGCTTTGCTGACGACACCGCCATTTTCTACAAGTCAAAATCTTGGAAAAACCTTAAACGAGTGGCGGAAAATGATTTCAAAACAATCTTGGTTGCAAAAAAAAGCAAACTAACTTTAAATTACGAAAAACAAACGATTTGCCTTTTGAAATTTATAAAAATGCTTTACCCGAATTTAATTTACTAACAATAGAAAATGAATAACAAATACCAGAATCAAAATCTATAAAATATCTATTTATATCTCTACACTTAAAATGGGATCTGCAAATAAAAAAATGTGGTAAAAAAAATCGGGGATTACAAGCTAAATTTAGATATCTCAAGGAAATCCTGGAGGTAGATCAACTTAAATTGCTTTATCTGTCTCCTGCACAATCTCATCTTTTATATGGGATTCTGGGATGGGGAGCGGTTTCTTAAATTAATTTATGGAAAAAGAAGAACATAGCCTTCAGACCAGCTTTTCCAGGAAACACAGATTCTCGATACTAGACAACTGTACTCTTTGAAGCTGCTTAAAAACATACACAAAAATAAAATAAAACTTACAGAAAATGTGTAAGCATACAAAACCCGAAATAAATTAAATGTTGAATATGTTCAGGCTTCCAAAACAATAAAAGTTCAATCAAATACTTTACCCCAAGAATATTAAATAACTTGCCTACTGACTTCAAAAATATACTAAAATTCACTGTGTCCAAAAAATTAGTCACAAATTAGATAAGAGAAAATAGAGAGATGTGTAACAATCTAATTAGCTTAAATTATATTAGGTAATCAGAAGTAAGATGAAGGTTCTCTAAAATTAATTTATATGTAAAATCTACCTGTTCTAAAATTTTATCATCAATTCGAACTGCTGTGAAAAGAAACTATTATCTAAATAATATGGTAAGTTAACAAGCATGTTTATGATTTTAAGACATTTTTGTCCGTTTATTTTTGCATTTTATTTATACTAGGATTGTAAAATGTTTCTTTACTAAAATAAACGAAATATTTATTTATTTATTTATTTATTTATTACAAAACAAAAACTTAATCGTTAGCAGCTTTGGTTCAAATGATATACATTTTTGAACTTTCACATGTTCACCTCCTTAACCACCTTCAACCAACCAACGTACTTTGGGATATTATATTATCACCGGGCCTACATAAGTGTACCATATTTCATTATTATCGAGTCCTGAGAAGTTGGTAAAAAATGCATTCTAAGATTTGACAGTTAGACAGACAGTAAGACATACCGTGTGAAGTTAAATAAAATAGTTAAAAAATAGACACTTTAGGTACATATTTTAGCGCATCGGTATCGGTATCCCTAACGCGTTTGAAACAGAGCCAAAATACACTACGTTTTGGACGTGTTCATGCCATATTTCGAACGATGCCCGCTTTTTTGACTGGTGCGATAATAGAACAACTGATTCCACTTATTGCGTATGGAGGGATGTACGTAACGTTACGGACTCATGAACGCAACGATTTCAATCAGCAGTTCTGTCATCGTACCCTTCAAACAAGCGGGCATCATTCGAAACATTGCATAAACAAGTCAATTATCCAGTGTATTTTGGCTTTATTTCGAACGCGTTAGGTATGCCGATTCCGATGTATCGAAATATTTCATTTAAGTGTCTAATATCTAAAATTAAGATATCGGAATTTAAAAGAAAATAAATTTCGGAGTGGACATTCTTTTTTTTCTGTCAGTGTTGAGTGTGAATTGACTTTCAAAACGGGTCATATGGATACCCATACTTTTTGGAATTAAATAAACATTAGAGTTGGCTGAACTTTAAATGGAAGGCACATTTTGTAAAATGCTAAGACACGGCTCGGAGCACATTTTTGATTTTATGCGGAACAAGCTAAAATTTCTTTCTAAGGCCACCGATTTAAATGTTTTTAAATATTTATGAAGGCAAAAAAATATATAATAATCTTCCACTCTCCATTAGAGAACAAATAAATGAAAAAATGTTCAGAAAACAAACCAAAAAGTTCCTACTACAAAAGGTATACTATAGTCTTGATGAATACTTTAATGATATCATAAAGTAAGATGATATATAACTTTTAATTTTTATTTCCTGTTGTTTTATCAATCGTTTTATCACGTATTGCCTGCGTGATGTTTTTATCCTATTGTGCAACTTTTACTTAGATGAATGTAAGTAAAATTTTAAATGTTATTGTGTCAAAATGTCTTAATATAATGTTGATGTTCTATAATTTTAAGTGTTTACTTTAAAATATTTTTCTTATAATTAAATAAACTTAGTTTATGTCAATTTGTTTTTTATATTTAATTAATTTTATTTTGTTTTATTTAGCATAGGTTACTGACTTAACTATTAAATAACTACGGTATAGCTTAAGCAAGGCTTTGACTGTAAATACTGTATTTGTATTTTTGCTCAATAAAGCTAATTTTGATTTGATTTGATCTGATTTGATTATTCCGATTTGACCGTCACTTCAACATTTCTTGAGCTAAGGTCATTGACAGATAGAATTTTTTTTTTAATACCATGATTTTACATAAGGCACTAAAAAGTAGAAAATAAGTTTTAAACTTTCTAATACCATAATAAAAGCTATGGGTGCCAATTTAGTAAGTACCAAAACTAGTTTTTGAACTTATAATACGCGTAATTTTATTATCATTTACTATACTAGAAAGAGCGTAAAGCAAATTTTATACTTTATTAGTGTCTTTATCTCTCAGGGCCTTGTGTAGTTCATACCTTACATTTCGAAAACAGTTCGTATTGTACAATGGATTCAAATCGTTTGAAAGTTTGAAACAATGATGTGTTTGAAATTAACTCTGTGTTTCGGACTTCCATTGTCTATATTTTATTTATACACGACGTTTCGATCAGTACAATCTCTGATCGTCTTCAGGTGCAAACTACGAGGTACGTGTATAAATAAAATATAGACAATGGAAGTCCGAAACACAGAGTTAATTTCGGATTCAAATCGGTGGAATATCAGTTAACTTCAGGTGTACCGCAGGGGTCAAATTTAGGCCCTCTATTTTTTGGGTTGTTCTTAAAAGACTTAGATGAAGTTCTGACCTTTGAGAGGGTGTATTATGCGGACGATTTTAAATGCTACACAGTAATAAATAGCCCTGAAGACTGCTTACTGATTCAGGAAAACCTAAATAGTCTTCAGCTCTGGTGCAATGAAAACAGACTGTCACTGAATGTGTCAAAATGTAAATCTATTACTTTTACTCGCAAAATCAACTTTATAACTTTTCACTACACCATTGATGGTAACCTTCTTTCACGATGCGATTCAATTTCTGATCTGGGAGTTACTTTTGACACAGCACTCAGTTTCACTGATCACATTAACAATAAATGCGCCGAGGCATCCAGAATGTATGGCTTTATCGTCAGGAACTGTCGTGGTTTTGCTAATGTTGAAGCACTAAAATTGCTTTTTTTCTCATTTGTTCGTTCCAAACTCGAATATTGCTCATTGATTTGGTTTCCAATTTATGACATTCATAAGCATAACATAGAAAAAGTTCAAAGACGTTTTTTGAAATATCTCGTTTGGAAAGAAGATAACCAATATCCTGAAAGGGGAATAGATAACGAAATCTTGCTAGCCAGGTATAAAATTGATAGTTTGACGCTAAGACGTATATTTTTTGCTTTATCATTTTTATATAAAATTTTACATTCAAAGATCGATTGTGCTGATTTACTTAGTAAGCTTAATTTTAATGTGCCTTATAATATGTATAGACATAATAATACATTTAAACTAGAGAGAGCCAGAACCAATCTTCTTACTAGATCTCCTACTTATGTCATGTGCCAATATTTTAACCTAATTTGCCATGAATGTGATATCTTTGAAAGTAACATTAGTGACATTAAACGTACTTTCAAAATACTTTTTCTTAGTTAACAAATTATGTTTCTCCTGTTTAAAATTATTTAATTTTGCATCATTGTCTTTAACTATCGGTTTAAATTGAATTTAGATTATAGTATTTTTATAGTTTAATTTTGGTATTTATGTTGTTAATTCTCATAATATTGCTCTGTAAAGGGTTTTAACTGTTGGGCAATAAAGGCTTTATTTATTTATTTATTATTTATTTATTCTTTATAAAATATTTAAAATTATTTTAAAGTTTTTAGTTGCTCAAGCATTTTGGAGAAAAATAAGATTTAAAAACGTCAAAAGTAACATTCGTGCCATATCGGACAAAGCGTTTATGTTTCTCACTTCATTACTAATGGAGAAGGAGAATCGAGATACCCACAAACCTAATTCATCCTTATTACGAATCATCGCCGAGTCATAGGATTGTACCTGACAGTTGAAGCTACACAAGCAACCATGTACACCTCTCGAATTTAAAACAAATAATTCGTAATCCGTGGAGACGTGGTACCTGTGAGCGCCACCTCTCGAATAAACTGCGAAAAAAAAACATCAAAATTTAAAAATATAGGAGACTGTAAAAACAGAAATCTGCACTTTTCACCAGGTAAAAGAAAGAAACCTGCAAAATATAAGGTCACTGAAACATGACCCTTAAAAAGAGTAACGTTTTTAGCATCACCATCTAAAATAGGAGCTTCATACTACGTGGCCCTAATTTTAAGGCATCAGCAAGCAATCGTTTTGGAGAAGGCTTGTTGCGCAGAACTAAAAAGCCAAAATATTTAAATATAAATATAATTTTTTTGTTGAAGAAATAATGCTATTGTGCGCTTTTATCATTACCGAAAAATAAATATATCTTGCATTTCTGCAGAAACAAGTTAATATTATTAAAATCCGATAAAACTCTTGGGGGTGTCCTCGACCCTATATAGACGGTTAGCTACATAATTTTCCATCAGCTCATTTCCGATGAAATACCTCAGATTTAAATCCACTTTAAAATGCACTTTAAATTAAACATTGCGAAAAAATTTGTTCATTAATGATTAAGGATGCTCTATATGTATGAAATATTTGAATAAAATAGAGACACGACAATTCCAGCAAAGTCAAGTCGGTCCTCTGTACTCTGGCAGTACTTCGAGAGAGAGGCGCACTTTGTAAATCTAACAACTTCGTTGTTAGTGGTCGTGTTACTCGATTTTCTAGTGTGCTTCTTATGAATCCAGTGATAAGGGATTCAATCCCTCTAGCGGACGCTGCCTCAAAAAGGGATTGTGTTAGTGCGTTGTCAAACGCTCCTTCTATGTCAAAGAAGATGCCCAGAGCGATGCTTTTGGCGTCAAAGGCTTTGTTCATGTTACCTACTAGGTTGCTTAGTTCTAGTTCTGTTAATTTACTCGTACCCATATTGGTGAGAGTTTAGAGGGTGGGTTTTAGAAATGCTAATGTTCTAATGTGCGCAGCTATTATTTTTTCCAGTGTCTTTATCAGCAACAATGTAAGGCTAATTGAACGCAGTGATTTGGGACTGTTGTAAGGACCTTTGTCCAGTTGGTTGGTATATAGTTCCAAGCTAACGTGGTTCGAAAAAGATTCATCAGATACTGTTTTAGGACTTCTAGACCGTTTTAAAAGCGCTGGGAAGATTCCATTCACGCCTGGTGATTTGTATTTTTCAAAGGTGGACTTATAAGCCATTTTGATTGCATTTGTATTTACTATTTTTTTTTTGAGGTTGCCTAGTCCTCATAATTTGATCGGTGTTCATGAACAACAGAACGTTTGATTGTCCTGAGGTCTGGAGTTGGCTCTTTCGCCAGAATCCTGTGCATACGAGTGGTATCCGGAAGTTCTTTTAGTCCTTGTCAGAACTTTCTCCAGGATTCTCTTTTGGCAGTTCCCATCTGCTTGTTATACTTTGTAAGCACTGCACGGTATCGTTCCCAGTTTTGTGTTACTTTGGCTTGATTTAAGAGGTGCCTCACCTCCCTACATTTCTTTTGTAGTGAGTTTTTTGACCGAGATATTCCGCGGTTATCGGTTTTTTCTTTAAGTGGGCAGTTTTCGTAATATGCTTTTATTATTTCCTCGTTCAGTTGGTCTAAGGTTATTTCAATGCTGTCGTCATTTCAAACACCAATAATAGCACTGTTTAGGTTACCTCGGAGTGACTTTATGTAACTTCCTCAATTTGTGCTTTTCGGGTCTCTGTATTGAGTACCTCGTCTCAATCCCGTTTTGATTGTGAATTGGATGTGGTTGTGGTCTGATGAAAAGGTAATTTGCAATTTTATTGCTTACTAGCTTTGTACTTATTGTTAGATCTAGTACCTCGTGCCTATTTGTTGTGGAAGAAGTTGGTTTGGAACCAATGTTATTTACTTAAAGGCCCTCCCCTAGTAATTAATCAAAAATTGATGTCTGTGCTGCCTCACACTGTATGGTGTGCATTGGCATCACAACCCAAAGTGAGTTGTAGGTTCCTAGCCTTGCAATAGGCCACAAGTTCGTTTGCTTCAGTTGTCGGAGGCATTGGTGCTGACACTGATCCACACCCTCTAGTCTTGGATCTGAAGGTAATCTTTCCAAATCCAAAGAAGGAGCACAGATCAAATGTTTCTAGCGCACGCATGGAGATTTGGTCAATAGCGAACGTCCATGTGTGGCCCTGTCCGGACGGATCTCTGTGTATAACCACCCAATCCACAGTGTTAAGGCCACTATGTTGCGCCTGGTGACCTCTCCGTTAGATGGTTTTCAGTCTTGTAGTCGGGTATGTAGGCCACAGCTATGTGTGGCCTAAGGAGGTCTTCACCTGGTAGGATGGACGGCACGAACCTTTCCAGCCACTGGGCGCTTGATCCATCCAGGCCGATGGGTATAACTTAGCTATCTTACCTGCGTTGCTTCCGGCACTCCACTCAGTGACTTTAGAATAGTCATCTGGAGGGCCTTTAGGTTTTCTACCGTTAAGCTTTGGATGAAGTAGTCCTTGTGAAATATGCTACCCTCAAACACGGTGCTGTAGGACGCCTTACTTTTTTCAGGCGTACTACCAGAAGATCGCGTACGCTTGTCGCTGGGTTTAAGGTTCTCCTGCTTGGGAACTTAAAGGTTCCCCTCCTTTGAATTTGGTCTGATCTCCCGCGCACGTCTAAGAGCTGCAGGGTACTCCATGCCTTGCGACAGGAGTTTCCTTAAGCGTCTCTGGATCTTGGACAGATAATTCAGAATCACTGGCCGGGAGTTGTTTCTTTTGTTCAAGATTCGGAATTTTGACTAAGGGGTCCTTAGAGGAACCCGCTGTAGCTTCAGCGACAGCAAGCTTAGTGGTCGTTTTAGTGGCAGAACTTATTTGAGATCTCTGCTCACTAACATTGGAGGCGGTCCTAATAGAATCCACTTTCATTTGTTCTTCTTCCATTGGTAGATAGTAGTTTGTACCTACTCCGTGAAGTGTTTTAGGTGCGTGCCTTCTCCCCAGAATCCTCGGGGCCAGCGGTGACAATGGGGTCTTGCTTCCGATTTGAATCACCGGTGAGATTAGTACTCACCTGGGGTACTTTAGACTTATCGTCACCCATTATTGGACCTTTCGACCCGCGCATTTTATACCTAGCTGCCCGGTTATTTTTTCGGGTTTACTCATTAGACTGGTTGCCCTTACCAAACTGCGGAGTCCAGTTTACCCTCTTTTGGGTCTTTTATTAAGTGATGTGAGGCTTAGAAAAGCCCTCATATCAACAAGATCCAGTGGTACCACGAGGAGGGAGACGCATCGGTAGCTGAATTCTTAGATATCCAACCAAGTCGGCAGGTTCTGATTAGGCATAGTAATATCAACCAACCACACACCACCACCACCGACTTAACAGAAAGTAATTTTTTGGCATATTATTTTTCTATATTTGCGCACTTTTTGAATCCAGAATACATATTTAAATGTTTTGGTGTAACGCCTATGCACTTCTGTCAGTTACAATGACTTTGTAATTTCATAAATACAGGCTTTCTAGTACCTGATCACCTATAAAAAACTTACAGGATACTGACAAAGAACAAAATAATATGTTGTTCAGTTTTAACAAACTGTAAAAATTAGGCAAAATATTACTTTCCAAGCATGTTATTTGACGAAATCCTTGGTGAACTTAGGATGTTAAATTGGATCTAAACAACCCTATAAAAAGGGACGTCCGGTAACGTTTCTGTCCCCAAACTGACACGAAATTAAATTCTGGCATCTGGGACCCAAAAAGAAAACGAAATTTACAATGCTAAATTCCAGCTAGTACCCGGAGATTAGCTTATTGCCTTTTTTGCTAGCTGGGACTGGGAGGCCGTTTATTTAATAAAATGCTGAATACTAAATTCAACGACTTTTTGAATATGTATTAGAATTTTAAAACTATGGTCATGGTTTTTTGGCTAACAATCACGAATTGTTCAAGAGAAAGCGATTTTTTTTAGAAAATGCAGTATAGAGCAGTCTAACAAAAATAACATGGCCGATCCAATATGGCCGGTGTAGGGTAAGCAAACTGTTTTTCCATAAGACGTAATGCTAATTTAAAAGAAAAGTTTGGCAAAGTGGAAAAAGACGCAGATTAATCAAAGTAATTTTTTTATAGAATAATCCTTCCTGAATCGGGGAAAAACAAGCATTTTGCCGAAATTTTAACAATAAACTCAAAATTCTCAATTAAACGTAGAAATGTCCCTCTAACCATTTCTGTCACACCCGTGTAATTACAAAAAACGTCATCTCTCTCAAATCAGATATCTTCAGACAGAACTGAGAGAGACAATGCCTATCCACACTGTGCAAATGCCTCTTTAAATTGCGAATTTTGAGTTTATTTCTAATATTTCGGCAAAATGCTCGTTTCTCCCCGATTCAGAAAGGATTGCTCTATAAAATAGTTACTTTGTTTAATCTGCATCTTTTTCCACTTTTCCAAAATTTTCATTTTTATATGCATTACGTCTTATGGAAGTTCGCTTTGTTTACCCTTCACCCACCATTTTTAAAGGGCCATCACGTGATTAATGGCTGACTTTGAAAATTTGTTAGATAGTCCTATTATGGGACTTGTGTAACTCGAAAGTCGCCTGCTAAATATAAAATAGCCCTTAATTTTAGTTCCGTTTTCGCGTGGTTAATACAGCATACCGGTAAGGCAAAATTAATGACGTCACGGTATGTTGTAGCCAGATTTTATTCTCCTTGTTGCCACATTGCACAATAAAACCCTGGGTGTTACAAACTGTTTTCATTTAAAGGCATTTTAATTATATAATGTGTTTTTTTTTCATTTAAAGGCATTTTAATTAAAATAAATTCGGCCCATAGTTTAAATTTGACACTTTTACATTACATCTGCAACATTAATTGTAAAAACATAATTAGAGTTATAGCAGTCACGTCTGAAAACAAAAAAAAAGAGCAAAAATAATTTAATTTTAAAAATAAAGGAGCATGTAGGTCAAAATATATTAATTTATATTTTATTTCAAAGAGGAAATAACAAGAAACATAATTTTTTGGCAAAAACCCAAAACATATTGAACTTTAAAAATATAAAACAGAGAAATCTAAATTTTTTCTATGCCGACGTTTCGGCCCTTTATTAGGCCATCCTCAGGGCACTAAAATACAATTAAGTAATGTAAAATTTGTTGAAAATATTCATATGTTTCAAACTAAATTCTAATTAACTTTTTTGTTTCATGTTTTAAAATATATAAATAAATAAAAATGTACATAAAGTAAATAGTATAAAATATCACAAACGCTATAAACTAATTATAAACACTCTAAAATAATTAAAAAGAAAACATAATGTCTATTGTTACAAGTATATGAGTTTTTTTTTCTTAAGAGCAGACCAGGATTCCAAAATTAAGATTAATTATTGTTTAACATTACCATAATAAAAAGCATGTTTAAAAATTGTTTCTTTGAAAAGAGAAAACATGTAAGAACATATTTAATAAAAAACACAAAGAAAACACACTTGACAAAATTATGTAGCAATAGTTTTGTAATTTTATTTTTTATTTTTTTAAAAATATGTGTAAAATAATAAACTGTCGTTTTTTTGGAATGAACACAAAAAAAAATATGCTTTATGCAAGACACCGGTATTATGGCCATAGAGTATAAAAAAAATGAAATAGCAAATGTATTAGATGTACTTACTGAAAATGCTAGATTCCTACTGTCAAAATTATTTTCTTATAGGATTCTGATTTTCAAAACATTTTTTGCCTTCTAGACTTTTAATATTATTAAAAATAATATTTTGTTAAAATGTTAAAAACATTAATAATTGACTGTCGAGATTTATAATAAATATTTTAAGAGTGAAATTATACGGCGGCCGTTTGAACAAAAAACACGGAGACACGTTTTTAGAAAAGAGTTTAATTTTGTACAGGGATGTGTAATAAAAATAACATATAGGGATCCAAAAAATTTTTTTTCCTACTTAATTGTATCTGTAATGTGTTAAGCTATATTTTAAAGTTTGTGTTTTGCACATATTAATTAAATTAAAGCAAGATATGCTTAGATCTTCAGTGTCTGTTTTTTTATTTATACTGTTCTTTTCCATCTTAGTATTTACTATTTCCTGAAAAATTCGTTTTTTGTAGTTAGTTTAATGTTTGGCAACTGTAGTTTTGCAAAAGTCAAAGCTGTGTAGGTAATTAAAACTCTGTTCGCTAAGTGCAGTTTTGGTTGTAGATGTGTTAAGATATATTGGCATTACGCTTCTTTGGTGTTCTGATAATCGTGTTTTTAAATATCTTCCCGTTTGTCCAATACCTTATCACATTCGGCGCAAGGTATTCTGTAAATGACATTACTGACAAGGTCCTGTGGCGTTTTCGTTTTTAATTTTGAAAACAATTGTCCAATCGTATTTTGATTTTTAAATGCTATTTGTATGCTGTCAGTTCTTAAGATTTTGCCTACCTTTTCCGAAAGATTCTTGACATACGGAATCTTTGTATACATTTTTTGATTATTAGTATTATTATTAATGTTAGTTGTTTGTTTGTTCTTTGGGTTTTGAAAAACAATTTTATTGATTATTTTACGGGGGTAACTATCTTATAAAAGAAATTAATTTTAGTGTTCGGTTTTCTAAGTTGGTGATGATATTAACTTTTTGAGAAAAGGAATGGTGAGATAGAAAATTTAAAAATCTTTCAGAAAAAGTAGGTTTTTGGTACCAATCTGTTGTGATTACATTACACTTGCTTCTCCCAAATGAAACATCAAGGAATGGAATAGTGTTGTTTTGTTCCTCTTCCACATTAAATTGAATTTTGGGATAAAAGCGGTTAAAGGTTAGTTTTATTGTTTGAATTTGATCTTTGGGAACACAAGCAGATTTTGTGTTTAATAACAGTTTTTTTTTGAGTTATCTTTTTAAATAAACTCAAATATCTTGAGCAAAACATACTTAAAACATTAAAAAACACTAAATTTAATTAGTATACCTAATAAAACTATGCCTGTTTACACTAATATAAAGTCAAACATTTTCTTTAACCAAAATTATAATACCTAACAAAACGCACCACGTGGACATGGATATGCAGTTGTCTTAAATGCGAAGTCGCGTGATGCGTTTTTTCAGTCAGTAAGAGCGTGTATAAGTGGGAGACAGGGGTGCGTTCAGATTCAACGACGGGTGATGCCTGAGCGCGCCCTAGCCGTTCAGATTGCTCTGATTAAAATTTACCTGGCTGTTCAGATTGTCGGTAGATTTTTACCGGACGCTACCCAAACGCGCACTTTCGCACCCCACGAAATAGGTTGATAAAATTTGTCCCGCATGCGCACATCAAATGCACAACCATTTCTAACCTTATTTTAGAGACAATATTTTTTGTATTTTTGTTTTTGAAATTTTTAGTCTAGTTTTTGGCAATGGAAAGAATCAGTACACATCCCCATAATTTGGTTTTGGACGAGGAAGGCAATTTTGTTCTAGATGGAACAATCGAGAGTGGTGAAGTGAGTGAAAAAGTGGTGAAGGTAAATCCTCAACGAGTAGTTCTTCATTTATACACGCATTTAATAATACTTCTTCAATAATTATAAAAAAATCTAAAATCTTAAGAGTAAGGTTATGATAATGCGTCGCCCAATCGCCGGGTACAGTGCACCCCAGGAGTAAGCCTACAGTCAAGTGAAAATCTAGGGTATTTTTCGTTGTACAATTAAACAACTAAATTTAACAATTGTCAACTTGATAGCAGAAAAGGTTTTTTGAGCCTCTGCAGTAACTAAATAGTAAAATAAAGAAAAAAACACAACATATCTATAGCTCATAATTTAAATCCACAAATTATTAGACACTTAAAGTTAATTTTCAGCTTTATCAGCATTCGTATGCTTATCTCCATCGAGTCGACCAATCAAGCAGGTGCACTTTTAAAATCATGGCGAATGCGTGACAGCCCCAGCTGATTAAATGCACGAAAGCCTCGTTGGGTACGATAAGGGAGTCGTAACATTACGACCGTCCCTGCATACGAAATGATTTTTTAACATTTTGATCAGCTGGAGCTGTTACGCATTCGCCAATAGTTTAAAAGTACACCTGCTCGATAGGTTGACTCGCTAGAGATAAGGATACGATTGCCAATAGACCCGAAATTTAACTTTAAGGGTCTATTAGTTTATTAGACTAAAACCCTTTTCGATTATAGACTTGCCCACCGAAGACCAAAGAAAAAAAAACAATGTAACCATGACGTCACAACTAAGTTAAACAAAATACCGTTCACACTATTGCTGTACGTACCGGTATGTTGTAGTAACCTAGCGAAAACGGACCTTTTGCAAGCATAGATGTGATAGAATTGAAAAAAAAATCCTTCCTTAACTTAGTAGATGACTAACTTTATCTTTTATTGCATTAAAGGAAAAGGGCAAAACCAAGTTAGCCATCAATTTTTAATATTTGAGAACATTAGTGAATAAAAGTGTTAACTCGTAAAAATATTATTTCGAGAAAGTTTTAACGTTTCCAACCGAACTTTTTTGTTAAAACGATTTTACAATTTTGTGTTTTATTTCTTGTAATAGCCTATCAAATAGTGTTTTACATTCGTACTAAAAAATTTGGATAAAACACAATCTTGACCAAGAATTATCAAAATTAATCACTTGCACATCTTCTAGAGTCCGGTTAAGAAGTAAATGGGCCAGCTAAGGAATGTGCGTAGAAACCCATTTTCGTCTGAAGCCCGCCCACTTAGCTCGCGATTGGTTTGCCGTATGGACTCATAGGCGTAGACGCTCTAATCTATTTATTGCACTTTCCAAAGCATTTTACTGATTTTACTATGTTATAAATAATACATAAAGCACGGCTTGTCAATTTATTATTATTTTTAACAGTAATATTATGCGCATATAGTTAGTCTAATATCAATTAAAAAAAAAGTAAATTTAAATATTAATACATGAAAGGTACACGAGTAGAATACCTTTTAAATTCATTAAAATTAATTAGGAAATCCCTGATTTATACAAAAAATGTGAAATAGCGAAATGTTTTCGTAAAACTTAAAATGTCAAGAAATTAATGACTCCAATAAATGTTAAGTAATTTTCCACAAAATTTGTTTCAAGCATTTGTTGTTTAAGTTGATACGAACGGCTCAGTTTATTTTTATCAATTATTTTTCTGAAAAAAGGAGGAAAGGTCAAAAATTAAACAAGGTATTATTCATAATATTATCATTTTATTTGAGAACTCAACAAAACATGAACTAACCCAATTCAGTATTGAAATGTATAGTATGTAAATAAATTATTTGAGAACTGAATAACACATCAACTAACCAAATTCAGAATAACGGCTTGCACATAATATTTTTTATAATTCAAAAACTTATTTATTTATTTTAAATGGCACTGAGGATACGTACGCCCCTGCCACAGTCTTCGGCCCTGCCTCAAAAAGAGACAACAAGCGAACACCGCCCATCGTCCGTGCTTGTCGTGGCCCATTTACTTAATAATCGGACTCTACCATGGAAACTTAAATGTCAAGTATAGGCTGGCTTCTGCAAAAGTCTTATGATACTAGGACCCATTTGTGCCCTACATGAAACAAAAACATTTGTAGTAAGCACCTTAAGACAGCAGATATTTTGGACATTTACAGAGGGTTTTTAGAACTTTTGATAAATCGCCCATGTGCAGGGCCATATTATAGGCGGGGCAACCAGGGTAACTGCCCCGGAGGCCCCACACTTTGAGGGCCCCCACAAATCGAACCACAACAACGTATTTATCATTAACTCAAACAACAAAAAAAAATCTGCATTTAAAGTTAGCCCATTTTTTCATAAAAACCGCTATAACTGTAAAAAAAGTAAACTTATTTTAACAAATGTTATTGACTTTTAAAGGTATTAGAAGGTCTACAAACCTGAGTTTTTGATTTTTGTCTATTTCGATTTTTAAACGCCAAAAAAGGAAAATTGGAAAAATTGAAAAAAAAACATCGTACGATAGAGGCCCTTTTATGCGGTACTTTTTAAAACTAGTGAATCAAACGGGCTTCATATAACTCAAAAAAGACTACACCGATTTTAATGCGGTGAAATAAAAAACGGTTAAAAACTTTTTTTCTTCCCTAATCATTCGGAATACGTTCAAATAGCTTTTCGGAGCAGTTCGGCTATTACTGGCTGGCTTTGTTTATGGTAGTAGATAGTATACGACTCAGAAACTGAACGAAAGAACTGGTTTTCTACAAAATTAAGAATTTATTTAGTACTTATTATAACTAACTGCACCGGCGAACGATCTTTTCTCAAAATTAAATTTAATAAAATTATGGTGCGTACAACGATGAACGAAAAACGTTTGGTGTTTTTGTCTTTGCGCAGGGGGTCTATTCTTGAATCGAGAGAAAATTTGCTCCCAGGGAGTGAAATTTTCTCGCCCCTATTCATCTCATTGGTCCAAATCTTCGGTTTGAATCGGTTTCTCTCACTTTTGCCCGATATTGATCGAAAGTAATTTTATTGGTCCTGACTAAGAGAATTACTTTCGATCAATATCGGGCAAAAGTGAGAGAAACAAATTTTCTCTCGAATCAAGAATAGACACAGAGGATAGAAAACAACTTACGAGAATTGGACTTTAAAGATATTGGCTATGTTTTCATGGATATTGAATTCGTTTTCAATATGTTTTGAAAACTTTTTTTTCATGAGTTTTCATGACAGGTTTTCAAATCGATTTTGAATCGATTTGAAAACGGTTTTCAAATTTTGATATTTGGCAGCTGACATATGTCATAGTTGTCAAATATTCATTTTTAAGTTTTGGTACTTTTAAAAAAAAAAAATATTTTATTCAAAAGATGATGTTGGCCCTTGCCACACATTTTTTTTAAATTTTAATTACTACTCTGTTTGCAAGTGGAAGTGAAGCACATACACTTTCGAGCCAAATATTTCTTTTATTTTCCATAATTAATTTTTTTAAAGTGTTTAAAAAAACAAATCTTTAGTTATTTAAGTAAGGTTATGTTATTAATCTTCTTTTTTCTATACACTCCCCCAAATTTTAGAATGCCGGTTCCACAGTTTCACTTCTATTTCACTCTCTCTCTCTCTCTCAAAAAGAGTGAGGGCAATAAAATATAATTTGGCGGCTGTTTGGTAATCCGACGCAATACACATGTGTAAACTCAATCCCCGTTTTCATGGAAAATCGGTATTTCGAACTCAATACGATCTTGATCCAACCCTAAAAATTTTCAGGGTCGGATCTAGATTGAAATCGATTTGAATACTGGAAAAACAGGCGTTTTCATGGACGGTATCAGAGTGAAATCGTTTTCAGAACGAACTCAATTCCCATGAAAACGTAGCAATTATTAAATGATTTTGCTGCAACAAAACCACGTTCATAGAGTCTTTTACATAAATAGTTATAGTTTGTGATTATAAAAATTGGAATATGTATTTTTTCTTCGTTGTGTTGGAAGAGGGGTCCCCACTTTCTCATTTACCCCGAGGCCTCCACACCCTATAATCCGGCCCTGCCCAAGTGTGACGAAAAGAACTGAAAAACAAAGAAAAAAATTCAAAATCGCGGTTGGCTTTGGTACTGTGTGCAAAAGGGCGAAAAATCTACTGCGCATGCACTAACAAAGCCATGTCAAATAATATAAAAGCAACCGTCAACGTTGCCCGATGTTCCATAGAAAATATTCACTGTACTTCTACAACAACAGAATTTCCCTTTTAGAGCCTTTTAAATGCATTGGGGTTGCTTAAAAGTAAAATTTATGCGATTTGATGAAGAAACGACGAGGTGTGGTTTCGCCATTTTTTTAAATGTTATTTTGGTGTTTTTATGTTTTAAAATTCTGTGGCGTTATTTCCGGTGATCAGTAGTCTTAGACCTTTCCTCTTAAAATAAACTAGGCATTAATTGACCCTTAAACACAAAAAGTCCAGGGCACGGAATGCCTACAAGAGCATTTGTTTGCCCAACTTTAGAAATATAAACTCCAATAATACCTAGCAAGTACGTTTTCTTTGGAGAAAGCTATAGATTGACCTAAACTCTATAATCATACTCACCAATTTGGCCTCAGATCTTGGTTTTTGTTTTCTATTCTTGTTTTGTCCATGTCTAAATCTAGAGGAATGCAGTTTTCAATTGACCCTTTTTAATATTTTTTTACGGTAGTGTTCGCTCTATTTTTGAAAGCAAACAAAATTATTACACATAACATACATTTTCGCTGTCAGATGGTTGTCAGTTGCTTTCACTACTGACGCAATTGACGCGCCTGCCCGTGCCGTTTTCTTTTTGTCGCGGTTACGGTTAACCTTGGTCCTAAAATTTCTCAGAAGTATAAGCAAACGAAGGAGACCTCGATTGTGTAATATCTTTGAATATTGTTTAAATTTACAGATAATTGTTTTTGTTTACATGTGTATATAATCAAAAGTTTTTAATTTTTATGAATTTCCGGATTATACTTAAATTTTCACATCAAAAATGCTATGACGTCATGTATTGGCTGACATGAACAGAAAAAAATTGATGTAGACAGCGCATCCTGTCATGCTCGATGCCTTGAGAATCGGAACCAGCCTTTTTTTCCGGTTCAGAATGGTTGCGTTCATTTGTTTTGTTCATGTCAGCTAGTAGATGACGTCATAGCATTTTTGATGTGAAAATTTAAGTATAATCCGGAAATTCATAAAACTTAAAAAGTTTTGATTATATGCACATTTAAGCATAAACAATTATCTCTAAATTTAAACAATATTCGAAGATATTACACAATCGAGGTCTCTTTCTTTTGCTTATCCTTCTGGGAAATTTTAGGACCAAGATTAACCGTTACAAAAAGAAAACAGCTCTGGTAGACTCTTGACCTCTGGATTACTTCCAGGTTAACTTGATTGGAGGAGTTATCATCGGCACGTCTTTTTCTCGAAGAATGCAAGGGCGGGGCCGTTATAATAGACACTCAAAATGAATTTTCAGTTTTATCAGCATTCGTAGCCTTATTCCTCGAATCGACCAATGCGTGACAGCTGAAGCTGATCAAATGCACGAAAACCTCGTTAGGTACGTTAAGGTAGTCGTAAAGTTACGACCATCCCTGCATACGAAAAGACGTTTTAACGCATTTGATCAGCTGGAGCTGTCACGCATTCGCCATTAGTTTAAAAGTACACCTGCTCGATAGGACGACTCTATAGAGATAAGGATACGAACGCGGATAAAACCGAAAATTAACTGTAAGTGTCTAATATCTCATAGTTACGTGGGTAAACCAAACTTAATTTTGCGAAAAACGAGTATTAACGTAAAAGTTACAAAAAAATAAAACAAAATTAAAGTCATTGATCCAAAATTTAATGAGAGTTTGCATAACAACCATTGAAATAATTTAAAACATCGTAACGCACTGTATGAGTATTATATAAAAAATATATAAAATTAAAATATATTGTTTAAAAAAAAGTATAATTGTGACTCCAAAATAATACTGTAAGCTTTATGGCTCAAATTTTCCAAAATAAAACGCTAGGTTTCACACAGTAACCGAGTTTTAACCTCGAAAGCTATAAAATAGCGAAATGTATCATAAACCAAGATAAACGCTAAAATATTGGCCTGCACTATAAATTTTAGTGTGGCATATCAATTTTTGCGTCCTATGTATTCTATCGATAAAAATAGGTATATTTTAATCTATACAATTTATTTTACCCCATCCAACAATGTAACTCCGTCAGGACGTCTATTCTTGAAAGTCATATGATCAGGGACCCAATTTTTGAAAGAAATCCGTGCACGGATGTAGCAGACCGTACACGGATTTCAAAAATTCGAATTCTTGAACGCTGGTATACGACTTTTTCGCTCGGAGTTTGAATTGAGTAGTCCGACGGACTCCGATAGAGATTTTCGCATACGAATCTAGTGATCTAACCTAACTTTTTTCTGTTTGTTTATCAATTTTTTCTGTAAAATTGTTAAAATTAACCAACGTCATTCAACTAACATTGAAAATTTACGCGTCTTGATTAGACGGCAAATAGGGACGTTATAGCGCCCCACCCCAAATAGCACAAAACATGCCAAGGAAATACCAGAACTTATGATTTGGGATGTTACAAAACGTCCCGGGGACGACCTAAAGGTCGCATAGAAGTCCCATTTAAGACTGATGAAGGTCCCGTGTCCGCACAACTGATCGCCTATGCACATCCTGCATGGATATCCCACGTACGTCCAAGCCGACATTCCTGAGACGCCCGTCTGGACCTATAAAGGGACTTCCAAACAGAGGTCCCATTTAGATCCAATAACGTCATTCTTAAACTTCCAAATCAGTTACATCAACCGAAAAGAATCTAAAAAAGAGAAGATCAAAAGATCTTGGAAGGAAAGAACGAAAATTCAAAATTGGATGAGTATCCCACAAGGAACACACAAAAGACCAAAGCGAAAAAAGAAACAATTAAACGATGTTTCGCCCGGGGTGACCAGCGTGGGCTCGTGACTTATAATAAGTACCATGTGGAACAATGCCTATTTGTGAGTGATTGAGAGTTGGAAGTCAGAGTGTGCGATGGTGTTAAATGATGTCTGGATTGAGGGTGACTAGTGAATCCACTGAGGAGCCCACGCTGGTCACCCCGGGCGAAACATCGTTTAATTGTTTCTTTTTTCGCTTTGGTCTTTTGTGTGTTCCTTGTGGGACACTCATCCAATTTTGAATTTTCGTTCTTTCCTCCCAAGATCTTTTGATCTTTTCACTCCTTCCTCGTTTATAAAGTAAAACATTTTATTTTAAATTTTATTTATAACATATATAAAGCTTCACGTCAATAAATCTAGTTTAAGTCAAGCAGAACGGAATATTATGACTGACAGGCATCATATCGCATTCTTCTTAACTTTTTTTTAGTAGTATATTTCTCTCTTATCTCCATCACCTTCCAGTTTACTATGGATGTTGCTGCAAAAGAATTTCTACTTACTGCAGCTGCATCTGAAAATAAAATATTTAAAGGATTATTATAAACAGCATTTAGTTTCTAAATAATTGTGTAAGAGGCTTTATAGTTTGCTATATAGTGTGTGTGAATCTAAACTTTTAATATAATTTTAATGGATGTTAATATAACTACGGGCAAAACATTGTTTAAAAAGTTTGTTTTATTTTGTTGTAATAATATTTTGAACACAATGCTGTAAAACGAAAATTTTAGAAAAAAAAAGTTAAGTAATGTATAATTTTAGTAGTATATATATAAAAAAACAGTACACCTAATACCCACATAATTTAAGTTTTCTCAAGACTAATGGTCAAGCCATGATGGTAATTTTAGGTTTAAAATATTTTTACATAATTTAAGTTAGTTTTTCATATTTGCATGCCATGATATTGCTTACATTTTAAAGCTTTCCTTCCGAACTTTAGATTTCTAGAATGAAACACTCAAATTTTTCAAGTTTTCACTGTTTTTTAGCGTTCAAAAAAAGTACTGCCGAAAACATTTTTTCTCTGTTAAAACGAAAAATATTTAAGGTTCTTGAAGAGAGGTAGCAGGCTATAAAAAAGTATTTTAGGGAAAGATGGACATAACTTAAGGCAAATGTTTACTTAAAATTTCTGTTATGTCATCTGTCTGTCATCTTGAGTGGTGTCGTGAATATGAGTTTTATTTTGCAATTTTTTTCAAAAAACAGCAAAAATTGTAATTTTTCAAAGTGCAAAGTGTGTAAAACATAAGGTGGTATTAATTTCTTTCAATCAAAGTTCTTTACAGTCTTTAATTTTACCAAAAAACGTGTCCTACTAAAGTGTATTTTACCACAGGTATATAAGAAAATTATTTTAAGGTTCATTATGGCTTGATATTAAATGTTATAAGTTTGACCATATAAAATATTAAATGTTATAAGTTTTTGGGAAACTGCATACATTTTTAGAGAAGAAGTTGCCAAAAAGAAAAGTGCGGCCTTATTAAGTACTCTGGAGGGGGCCTGAGACCCACTCAATGTTTACGATATCTTTCAGGACGACATCATCCTTTTGGTTATTTAAAAAATATATATGAAAAACTATCATCACCTTGTAGAAAACGGTACTTACCACTATCTACTATTTGTGATTGCACGAGAAAAAAAAAATATGCGACGTTCAACTTGACACTTTTCATGTGCTTGTCATCTCCCCGCCGAATTTTTCGACGGCCCGTTGGCCAAAATGGTCGAGCAGCAACGTTGCCAGTCGGAAAAAAAGTCGAACATGGTTTCGTCTTTCGAGTGGCGTTCAAGAATAGATATTTTTTGGACTACTCGAAACAACGTTCGAATTTTAATCATATATGACGAAAAATTCGAGTTTTTCAAGAATTGGCTCCCAGGTCTTTCTCTCGTGCGATGGGATCTACCGCGTGGGATCTATCAACTCCCACGATCGAAAAGCAGTTTATAGAACAATTTATTTCAAGAAAAAACTTTTTTATTGCGCAAGCGTCACTAGATTCGACACTGTTCCCCGGCTTCGGATCATGTGATTTTTCGCCATACATCTATGCCGCTCCATGTTCAAGAATACACGTTCTGGTATCAACTGACTCCGGCTTACTTTTTTAAAAATGACAAATTTGAAAATACCAAACATTAAAAATGAGATGCTAGTAGTCAAAACTAGTGGTTAGCTCTCTACCGAAGGCTGAACCATGCACTAAGGCCTCAAATAGGCCTTTTGTGCCCAGGTATCTACTGAGATTTTAAAGATGGCAATTTAAACACATATATACGACCCAGGAAACTAAAAAATCCTGCAGACTAAAAAACTTGATTTAGGCTTGATACTTTGTCTTCAATTTATGCCAGTTGGAGCTTTAGTGAAACCCACGCTAGTAGTATAAGTACTGCAATAGAATAGTCAAAGAATCGCGATTTATCTACGAAACTGACTTAGGGATGAAGCTTTTTGGGAGTAGCTCCGAAGGGTCTAATAGGAGAATGCTCAAAAACTATAGGGGTCATCGCGTTAACACAAGTAATAACTGTGCAAAATTTTGTTATGATTAGTGAAGGGGTTTTTGAGCTAGAGCGGCTACAAAGTAGGCGACAGACAGAGCGACAGACCGACAAGAGCGACGGCGTCTGGATTCGTAATTATCACTATTCTGAACCTTCAAATTCGTGGAAGATCATGAGAATCTCGAAGTGCGATTTTTGGATGACTACATTACTTCCCTTAGCGAGGCAAGTAAAAAATTAAATGTCGCGAGCGTTATCCACTCAAGTCAAGGTCTATAACGCAATGATGTATCGGCAATAGCACTGGCACTAGGGTGGCTAAAAATAAAGTGTCATGAGCGTTACACCCTCGGGACACAGGCACACCCCGTTGTATTAAACACTTTCCTTCCTACACGGACCTCTGGAAGGGATGACCGAGTATTTGTCTGCTACTCGCTATAACAATGAAAAGTCAGAATAAAGAAACGTTAATACAGAATGACTAAGGCTAAGAAGTGAAGTAAAAAATTATATAAATTTTTTCACCGATTTTATAAAAAAATTGCACTGAAAAGTAAAAAATAATTTGGCAGATCTCTGTTTACCACCTTCTAAATATAAAAATAGTGTTAATGGCACATTATATATTTTTGAGTTCGATATGGCGATCGCGCGCTTATTAAAGGTACCCATCAATTTTAAGTTCAATATAAAATCCTAGGATGATTATTAAAGATACCCATCAAATAAAGATGTATACGCGCCACGGTTTTATATCGAACTTAAAAATATACAGGGTGATTCAAAATTCCCTAGAAAGACTTTAACTGTAGATAGAATTTGTTGTTCTGAAGAGGAATTAGTGAAATATATCTTTGTAAACTCTTTCGTTTCAGAGATATTTTCATTTAAAAATTGTTAATATTTTCTGAGAAGCACCCTTTGCTACGTAGTAGAAACATCAAAATTTGAAAACACGCTTGACCAACACCGTTCTCAATTAAAAAGCCACTTAACTCATTTTCGTTTTAGTATCCTTTGGCCTATGAGCGGCGCCATATTGAAACCAAACTGACAGAAAATCCATGTTTTGCTTGTCAATTTGGTTATAAAAATGGCAGCCAAAATAGGCTAAAGGGCACTGAAGCGGTAGGAGTTAACAGGCTTTTTAGTTAAGTACGGTGTTGGCTTGACAAAAACCCTAAAACATGTCATTGTCAGTACACGTACACTTTTTTGGTAAATTATTTTAAAGGCGATTCCCAAAAAAATGCGAAAATTTGACTCCTAAATTCAGAGAAAAAAATATGAAATTTAAACGAAATAAGCACGTTGGTAACTTTTCTTCGATTAATGATATCTAACCACTGTTTAAATCTTTCTAGGGAATTTTGAATCACTTTGTATAATGTGCGATTAAGGCTATTGTTAGACTATAGTAAACAGAAAGAGAGAGAGAGAACCTTTTAGTGCAATTTTTTAATAAAATAGTTTAAAAAATGTACATATTTTTTTACTTTTGAGACTTAACCATTGAGTGTTGACGTTTTTTTATTCATTCATTATTTTCATTGTTATTCTCACGAGTAGCAGACAAATATTCGTTCATCCTTTCCATACGTAACGCGTTCGAAGCAAAGTCAAAATACGCTACATTTTTGACTTGTTTATGCGATGTTTCGTACGATGCCCGCTTTTTTGAAGGGTGCGATGACAGGACTGTTGATTGAAATCGTTGCGTACGTTGGTGGGTCCCTAACGATACGTACATCCTTCCTTACGCAACGAGATTCTGTCATCACAGCCGTCAAAGAAGTAGCCATCGTTCGAAACATGGCATGAGCGTTACGTATACCGGATGCGTTGAAATATTTACTTTAAGTGTCTACTATCTTTCGGACAATGAGAGCGTAAAGATTCCATACATGGAAAGATCAACAACATACAAGCGTCGACTAGCTTCTTGAAACTGCTAATCTCGGGAATCAATCGACTAAAATTAAAGGTCAAGAGGTGGGTTATGGTGGGCATAATTAGCATATCGGACCAACGGGGAATGCAAGAAGGATTATGTTCTATCATCAGAGATTGACTACAATAATTAAGCTCGTATTTAAATTAACAGATTAACAGCACTGGATACATAGGGTCCTGGCGATCTACCGATTTCATTAATTTTTTGATATGTTGCTGTCTCCGGTCATAGAAGCATTTTTGGTAATTGAAACATTTGTGTGGCTCTTCCGGATAATCCACAAATCATTTTCAACTATTAACATTTTTTATGCTTTTTTGAATTTATTGGAGGGGGTCAGAAAAAAGAAAGAAACCTATTTTTTCTTTTAAGTCGATGTTTCGACCTTTATTAGGTCATCTTGAGGGTACTAAATATTGTTTAAGTTTCATTTGTAGGCTCTGGAGAATTTGGAGCTTTTTATTATTAAAAAATATATAAAAAGGTAATATTAAACAAACAACACAAAAAAAGAACAGTACAGAAAAATAAAATATACATATTTCAATTGTTGTTACGAAAAATCTCTTTATGTACAGTAAATCAATGACAAAACGAATTTTGAAAACACTTTGGTAAGTCTAGCTTTATTTATTGCACCATCATTTTAACTAGATAAAAACTAAATTAAAAAAAATAAGGAAAGCAAAGGCATTAACCAAAAATAAATTAAGAATTGTGATCATGATAGCCAAATATGTTTTTAAATGTGTTTATTTTATTTTTCTGTACTGTTTCTTTTTGTGTTGTTTGTTTAATATTATCTTTTTATATATTGTTTAATAATAAAAAGCTGCAAATTTTCTACAGCCTCCAAATGAAACTTAAACAATATTGTATTAAGAACCCATCTTTATCATTTAGGTACTTTTTATTCAGTTTGTGTAAAAATAAAACTCACAAAATCTTAAACATACGTGAAAATTACACATAAATGTTTAGACTATAGGAGAAAAGATTAAAAACTGATTGGTTTTGTAAATTTTAGTGTCCTGAGGATAACCTAATAAAGGTCGACATAAAAGAAAAAATAAATTCCTTTCTTTTGCGACCCTCTCCAACAAATTCAAAAAAGTAAAAAATTACAATTGGGTCACGAAGTCTTCTGAAGAAACATTTTTTATATTTAGATTAATGGTGGTTGGTTGGCAATATTTAAGAAACACCCTTTATTTTCTTAACCTGACGAATTGTTAAGATTTTGACTTTGAAAAAATTTTTATTGATGAATCCGTCAACCTTTTGTCTTAAATTGCCAAAGTAACATTCTAACAGCTTAAGGTCACTAAATATTAAAATTTCAACTAAAAGGATGACAAGAAATTAAAACTTCCAAATCAGTTACATCAACCGAAAAGAATCTAAAAAAGAAAAGATCCGAAGATCTTGAGAGGAAAGAACGAAATTTCAAAATTGGACGAGTGTCCCACAAGGAACACACAAAAGTCCAAAGCGAAAAGGTAAACAATTAAACGATGTTTCGCCCGGAGTGACTAGCGTGGGCTCGTCAGTGGATTCACTAGTCACCCTCTATCCAGACATCATTTAATACCATCGCACACTCTGACTTCCAACTCTGAAAGACTCACAAATAGGCATCGTTCCGCATGGTACTTATTATAAGTCGCCTGATATGGGTTCGTCCTGGCGTGTTAATCTTTCCAATAGGAATATGCTTCTAAGACAATTAAAACAAGAAACTAAAACTTCCAAATCAGTCAACCGAAAAGGTGCATTAGAGGCGTTTTTTTTTTTTTTTTAAATGTCTTGTTTCACCCTGTAGATGATTTGGTGCCACCACAAAAATATCTGTAAAGAGTAGATTTTAATAAGGCCTCCAGTGCACCCAAGCAGCTTGCAAAACTGTACCCCTAGAAAAGGGTGAAAAAAATCTCGTTTATTAAAAAATGTCTTGTTTCACCCTGTAGATGATTTTGCGCCGCCACAAAAATATGTGAAAAAAATTAATTTTAACAAGCCTTCTAATGCACCCTAGCAGCTTGCAAAACTGTCCCCTCAGAAAAGGGTGAAAGAATCACTTTTATTAAAAAATGTCTTGTTTCGCCCTGTAGATGATTTTGTGCCGCCACAAAAATATATGAAAAAAATTAATGTTAACAAGGCTTCTAATGCACCCTAGCAGCTTGCAAAACTGTTCCCTCAGAAAAAGGTGTAAAAATAACTTTTATTAAAAGATGACTTATTTCACCCTGTAGATAATTTTGTGCCGCCACAAAAATATGTGAAAAAATTAATTTTAACAAGGCCTCTAATACACTTTAGCAGCTTCCAAAACTGCCTCCTCAGAAAAGGGTGAAAAAATCACTTTTATTAAAAGATGTCTTGTTTCACCCTGTAGATGATGATTTTGTGCCGCCACAAAAATATGTGAAAAAAATTAACTTTAACAAAGCCTCTAATGCACCCTAGCAGCTTGCAAAACTGTCCCCTCAGAAAAGGGTGAAAAAATCACTTTTATTAAAAAATGTTTTGTTTCACCCTGTTGATGATTTTGTGCCGCCACAAAAATATATGAAAAAAGTTAACTTTAAAAAAGCCTCTAACGCACCCTAGCAGCTTGCAAAACTGCTCCCTCAGAAAAGGGTGAAAAAAATCACTTTTTTCAAAAAATGTCTTGTTTCACCCAGTATATGATTTTGCGCCGTCACAAAAATATGCACGAAGTTAGCCTTGCTAAAGACTCTAAAAAGATTCTAGCCACTTATCAAAGTTTATCCTCTAAAAGCGGTGAAAACGCCACCTTTCCAAAAAATGTCTTGTTTCATCCTGTAGGCGTTTTAACGCAGTTTCGGGAGGGGAGGGGGGATACACATTTGACCTAAATGAACTCCCCCAAAGAGTTTCTCATCATTAAAATATTTCCAGATGGTTTATAAGGCCAAAAAACTATTTTTTCCGATATTTGCTTGGTCCACTGTAATTTTACCGAGATTGCAATCGAAATCCCAAGCTAACTTCAGCCACGTTCGCCGAGGTCGGTACTCGACAGAAGTTATCTGCGCTTTGCCGAATTTTTTGGTGTAAAAGAGCGAGATAATCGTCGGCGTCGTCCTAGGTTCCACCCTCTGTGTGAAAAGCTAAATATCAAGATGTTCATTTTGCACTAAGTACAAAAAACTACTGTTTTTTCGTTAGATTTAAAGAGGACGCAACCACTACCCATTGGTTTCATATCATATTTGTATGAATCCTGCTGGGTTCCTGGTTAAGTTGGATTGGGTCGGCATTGGTTTCGGATGATCAACGTACACGACAGGCTCCCGCAGGGGTGCTTACCATCACATAGGTATTTAAAACGCATATCATAAGTCAAAACCGTCGTCAAAATCTACATTGACTTATATTATTAAAGCAGTATATGAAGCTTTTGTTAACAGGTTGGAAGAAAATTCTAATAAAAAGAGATTTAACAAAAACCCAGTCCATTAAAGTTTAATTTTAAAACCAGGGAAGTCAATTTTTGTCGAAAATGAGAAAATCACCATTTAATGTTTACCTCCTCATGAAGTAAAGTTTCGATGCGGTATATATTCTGATTCATTTAGGAGCTTTTAAAGATTACGCTCATTCTAAACTTAATCCAATCAGTATTTGAATATGACAAAAAAATTACTACTCTTTCCCCTCGCTTCATATTTAAATTGCCTTGGTGTCATTTAAAAATTAAAAAGAATTTGTTAAAATACCGGATAGAAAAATAGCCCTTTAAATTATTAACATATTTTGTTGCAAATTCGTAAAAGTTTCCTTATAATCGATAAAACCGATGTTAAGAACGTCCTGTACTTAATAAACCAAATGCCAATATCTCTCTCCAAATCCATAAAAATCCGTTTTTTTTTTAATATTTTGACGTTTGAAATAGAGTCCGTGTTCGAGTATATGATAAATTGCCCCCAACTAATTTATCATCTGTTTATTTTTTAATCTCATTCGATGCGAAAGCAGAGCCAAAAGTGCCATAAATTAAAAATACCATAGTTGACCATTAATTCAAAAGTGGCTCGTTAAAAAATAACTTGGGTGCAGTTATGAGATTTATTAAAAAAATGCATATCACATTTTTGTTTTTACCTTTACTGGCTGTTATTTTTCTCTCATAAAAAAATGAGTATGAAACCTAAATTAAAAACTGCTAGAAAAAATTCACAAAATGGATTAGAATTAGAAACTATTTAAACACATGCCAATTAATATGCACTAGCAATATAAGCACCTAGAATAATATGCTATACTTTTTATAGTATAGTTAATTGGGCCCGTTTTGGTGCCTAAATTTAATGTGTAACAGAAACACTTAGAGAACAAATATTGTGATACTAATGTTACGGCTACGGCAATAAGTTTCGTTCTAGCTCATACAGGTGACGTAAATGTGATAGAAACGTCACGTAAAACATGACTATAATACGACCAGAACGTTTTTTTAAAAGAATTATTATAGTAATATACCTGGGCACTGAGCATAATATCCCACATAACAAATATATATCCCAATTGAATATTGCATGGCTATGATTTTGTGATTCAAAACATGTCCAGATGGCCAAGAGATGGATATCCTAAGATTCCTAAGATATGCAGTGGATATAGATCCCCATGAATATCCACAAAATGCATTAGTCTTCCACTAAGGAACAATTACGGAGTAGCCTATAGATATATCAATGTATCACCATTATGTTGATATACTACTTGAGATTAGTTTTTAAAAGATTACCTAAATAAGTTTCTGCTCTCTTGTATGTATGTAAATCGCGTTCTTTTTATAGGATGGTAATGTTTTCAGCAAACATGACAAAATCCTGACAAAAATATTCTTTTTGGTAATATTCATAAAAATAACTTGATTATGACGTTATGATGGGAATATTATTATCTATCACAAACCCTTAAAGAATATTCAACAAAAAATAGGTCTGGGACATTCCTGTCATATTCGCAATAGAATATTCCAAAAATCACTTTGAAGGAATATTCCTCCAATTTTATGTGCGTATATTGCAGAATTTGTCATTTTTGGAAAGGAAACAAATACATTTGGATTATATATCTAATGATTCTAACAATTGTGTGTAACAAACTATTCGCACAGCGACGTAATTAAAATTATCATTTTTTAAAATTTAGAAACTACCATTTTTAAAATTAAGTAAATAGGTGCAACAAAACTATGCGATATTTTTATTTTTAACCTAAAAACAATCGCACGATTTATTATTACCATTGCTAATTATATTTGTCAGCTATAGATAGACGTTCCTAAAAATGATTGGCTTAAAACTGCAAAAAGCTAAGATTTATAGCCCCAGTTAATTTAACTCTCTGGCCACCCGCTATTGAGAAAACGGTCCTAAGTCAAAAAAGAATTGCTAAAATTTATTTTAATCGACAATTACTCATTCTGTTCTACTAACACTATGTTTTCAGTATCACAATTCCTGTGACTGTTGCATCGGTGAACGATCCTTATTCAAACTTAAATTAATAAAAACATATTTAAGGAAAACCATAGTCGCGATTCTTTAAAAACCGTTAAAAAATCTCGCCCTTACAAAAAATCTGACGATTTTTAAACACAGGTTTGCACTAACTGCTTTTTTTCAGGACTTATTTGGTTTATATTCCTTAAAATTACAGTAAATAAAAAATATGGCAATTTTAATTTTTGTAGACAGTTTTCGTGAAAAACCTTTTTTTAGTCCACCATACTAATATATATGGTATGGTAAATAACAAAAATATTGAGATTCTAGTGTAAAACCTTCGAAAAGATAACGAAATCCGGGTAACTTAATTTTATTAGCAGTTTTTATTTCATGCAAGAAGTTGGTATACGAGAAAGCCCATAGTGTTTTTATTTCCTAATAGAATTTATCCATTGATACATTGGTTTACAGACAATAGATAGAAGTTTTCTGTAGTTGCAAAAAAAATATACAAAGTGTCTCAAAAAAACCCAACGGTTTTTTGCGTTAAAACAAAAAGTTGGCAGTTAAAATAAAACAGTCCGGTTAACTTAAATTTATTAGACAATTAAAGTTAATTTTCGGCTTTATCAGCATTCGATCCAGCTGATCAAATGCGTGAAAGCATCGTTTGGTAACGTTACGACTCCCTTATCGTACTTAACGAGGTTTTCGTGCATTTGATCAGCTGGAGCGATACCTCCGACATGGAGGCCAGCCAACACCTTCCGTTTTAGTATGCTTTTACACGTATGACGCCGCCATTTTTGACACTGTTGAGAGTTACTACATTAGTTAGTTGTCAAAATGGCCGCCACATACGTTCAAAGCTCACTAAAATGCGAGCAGACGGAAGGCCTATTAAATATCAAAGGCATCGGAGGAGCTGTCACGCATTCGCCATGATTTTAAAAGTGCACATGTTTGATTGGTCGACTCGATAGAGATAAGGATACGAATGCTGATAAAACTGAAAATTAACTTTCAGTGTCTATTATCAGTTTTTATTTTATGCAAGAAGTTGGTATAAGAAAAAACCCATAGTTTTTTTTGTTTCTTAATAGAATTTATCAAGTGATACATCGGTTTATAAACAATAGATAAGAGTTTTTTGTAGTTGTACAAAAATGTCTACAAAGTGTCTCAAAAGACCCAACGGTTTGGTTTGGTCGAATGTAGATGGTTTTCACCTAACTAGCAACTTTTAGATAGTACATTAACTAGTTAATTGATTCAAAACAAACTTATGGCTTTCTTGGACTTTATTTTAATTGATTCAACACAAACTTACGGCTTTCTTGGACTTTATTTTAATTGATTCAAAACAAACTTACGGCTTTCCTGGGCTTTATTTTAATTGATTCAAAACAAACTTATGGCTTTCTTGATTTGTTTTGAATCGATTAAAATAAAGGGGACGAGAAAATATATATTGAATTAACTAGTTACTTAAATCCTAAAATATGGCTTTAAATAAAATAAAAAATATGTTTTTGTGCTTCAGAAACCATGACATATCAATACATCATAAGAAAAAAATATATAAAAAAGTGAAGATTATGACTAGATTCAAACAGCTAACCTCCAGATTACCACGACAATGCTATAGCCATTGGGCCACTGCGGGTATACGAACATTTTCATTTTTTCGGTATATTAACGTTTTGGCTAAAGATAGTGAGCCAATAATGTATGGTCCAGTATTGAGGGACGCAGTTTTTTCTTCAATGGCCAAACAAAAAGTCCGGTGTATTTAGGATGAAGAACCTCTGTCGCCGATTCAGCATTGTATTAGTGCTAGCGAAGAAACTGTGTTGGCACACCAACTGAAGTATTCAGTTAGCCAATAACGTATGCTCCAGTATCGGATATGTGTAGTTTTTTCTTCAATGGCTCAACAACAAATAGTAGAGTAAAATTGTAATCTGAGGTCGAAAAAGATCCGTGGAGGCTGAGCTTTTGGTATGTTCTGTCGGGGGGTCTGAAAGTAAACCTACCAAGTTTGTGTTTCCCCCACTTCTCGGGAACCATATGCCATTTTGAACAATCTTTGTAACCGACTTTTCGCCATTTCTATTGGGTCGAAGCGAAAAAGTCTGAGAACAAAAATGTTCGGCAAAAAATTTGCAATATTTTTGATCAACTTTCTGTAGTGAGTTTCCAAAAAGATAGAGGAATCCAAAATTACAAAAAATCAGTTTTAATGTATTTTTACCAACAAAAATTGATTTTTTTTTAAAAACTTTAAACAAGAGAGTTGTAGATCTTGAAAAATCTTACAAAATATATGAATTATTTATAATTAATTAAACAGTCTCTGATCTACAGCGACTGAATGTCGGTAAAATTCTTGGAGAACCGCTTTCTGGGCATGCATGAAGTCGCGTGTTGTAAAATATATATTATTTTTTATAGTAAGAGCAGTACAAATGAGGTATCGAATTAAATCTGGTGACGCATGCTACTCAAATGACTTAGTCTGTCGGCATGAAAATTGCCGAAAGTATTTGACAGACTGACATTTAGATGGGTACCGATAGTCAAGTCCTTTTGGGTAACGGGCAATCCATTCCTTATACATAAACGCGGCAAGAGGGGTTGGAGGGGTAGGTAGAAGTATTATTAAGTGATAAAGAGAGGCGGAAAGGGTTGCCAAAATGTGATAAAGTATTGTTTAAGATAAGTTGGCTATTATGGCAGCGTCCCGAGCTTTACAACCTAGGTACTGTTTAAGCCGTTAGAACCATATTTTCAAACATTTTGTCCTTAACTTAAGCACTTCTTAATCTAATGACAAGCACTTAGAGCTAGCATTTTACAATATGAGTTTTTCTACTACTACAACTATATTAGTGTAAGCCTTAGAAAATAAATATTTCGTGCTATTTTCAACAAATTTTAAAGATTAAAAAAAGTATATATATATATATATATATTATAAATTTAGCTGTATTTTAAATTATAAGTTCGTCCGCTGTTTATCAAAAATTATTGATTTCATTTTTAATTTAAAACGGTTTATTGTGTAGACAAAATTAGTTATTTTGTATTTGTTAAGAAGAGTTGCTGCATTATAAAAAAAGGATCGTTTAAAAAGCTCTTTATGATGCCTTGGAATTGAGAACGGAACGGAGAATCTTAAGTTGTGATCATGAGATTGAGAACGAAAATGTATTTTTTTGAAAAGATAAGTTGGGGTTTTAGTTTTCATAATTTTGTAGAAAAAGCATAACGAATGATGTAGGCGTCTGTTAAACATGTTAAGCCAATTAGCGTCAATAAGTTTATGGGATATTCCTTGGCGGCGACGAATTATATAAATCTTAAACATTAATTCTGAACTTTTTGTATTCTTCTGGTATTTATAGAGTCTAACTCCAATTGTGACAGACAAAGACTTTCGCATAACATTTTTTTGGTACTTTGATTAAGATAATGCCGGTGTGAGTATAATGATTTTAATGCAGAATAAGCGTTCTTAAATTTGGCGGAAATATGTTCGCTAAATCTAAGTTTATAGTGAAAGATAATTCCCAAATTTTTTGCCGAATTTTGAAAAATGATAGGTGTGATATTAACTGAAATTTTGAGGTTATGAAGAAGATGGGTGCGAATAGTATCACTGCAAAAGAAAATTGCAGTTGATTTGGTGGGATTTAATTTTAAACGATGTGCCCGAGACTCTCTAAATAACCTAGCAAAGTCTTGATTTATAAATGAAAATATTAATTGTGTATCGTCACAGTACATGTGATACAATAATTGATGGTAATAGAGTAAAATTGTCATTTGAAGTCGAAAAAAACTGGACAGGATGAGTCTTTTTGTATGTTCCTTGGAGGGTCTGAAATTAAAATTCCCAAGTTTGTGTTTCCCCCACTCCTTTCAGTCGCTGTAACTCAAGGACTGTTTAATTAACTATAAATATCATACATGTTTTGTTAAGTATTTTTTTCGATGCACAACATTTTTTAAATGTTTCTAAAGAGTCACTATTTGTAGGTCAAAATACGTTTAAAACTGATTTTTCGTAACTTTAACGCCCTCTATCTTTTTAAAAACTAACTACAGAGAGTTGAACCTGTAAAGATTTTTGTTTTTACACTTTTTTGTCTCGGACCAATAGAAATGGAGAAAATCGGTTCCAAAATATTTTCAAAGTGACGGATAGTTCTTGAGGAGTGTGGAAACACAAACTTGAAAATTTTACTTTCAGACCTCCCAAAGAACGTACAGAAAACACAGTCTGTCCGGTTTTTTTTTTACTGTACTACCCGAGTATAACAAACCCCATTGTTACCATCAATTATGTAAAACAATTTGTCTGCAACACTTTATAACATTTTTGCAACCCCTTCACCCTGCCTTTTAGTACTTAATAATACTTCTACCTACCCCTCCAACTCCTCTTGTCGCCTTTATTTAAGCGATGGATGGCCCGTTACCCAAAAGGACTCTACTATCGGTACCCGACGAAATGTCAGTCTGTCAGATACTTTCGGCAATTTTCATGCCGACAGACCGGGTCATTTTTGTAGCGCACGTCACAAGATTTAATTTGTAACCTTATTTGTAGTGCTTTTACTATAAATAATAATGTATAATCCACACATCCAGAAAGCGGTTCTCAGACACTGTTTAACTAATTTATATTTATTTTAAAGTTTTTTAAAAAAAAAGCCGCTTTTTTAATTGCAGTAATTTTAAAGTTACAAAATACAGTGGTATCAAAACCGGGGCGAACCGGAACTTTTGCTGAAAAATCGGGACTATCCGGGACGGATTTTTTCCACGGGACAAATGGTTAAAAATCGGGACTGTCGCAGCCAAACCGGGACGGTTGGTCAGCTTAAGAAAGTTGAGCACAGAACTGTGGAAAATTTTATTCCGAATATTTATGTTCTCAGAATTTTTTGCCTCCGACCAATAGAAAAGGAGCAAAATCGGTTTTTCTTCAAAATGGCGGATGGTTCCCGAGGAGTGAGGGTAACACATACTTAGGAATCTTACTTTTAAACCTTCCTTAATAGCATTTAAAAATTTTAGCCTCTACAGATTTTTTTCGAGGTACCCCCCTTATTATGAAAATTTTGTTGTACTAACAGTCCGTTGTATTTAAGATGAAGATTTTTTTTCCTCGTTAGTTATAGTTTTAGTCTTAAGAATTCCTCACTGTTCATACTTGTCTTTGTTATCTAGTGCATCTAACCTCACTTTTTTGATGTTTTCTTTTGTGTACTTTTATTTTTTGTAGTTTGTCTTCAAACAAAATAAGGTTTAATAGAAACATTTTTTTTTTGGAACCTACAAAACAATTAGCAACTTGTTTTTTCTTTTAGTTTGCCTGTACAAAATTTTTGAAAAATATTGATTTCATTCCTGCCAACATAGATGGGCGCCATAATTGCAATTTGGAACTCGCGTATGCGCACTTATATTTGTTATAGTAATAGTCGTAATTTTAGTTTTAAAAGTTGAAAGATGCCAACTTTTCCTTAGGACTGTGACTAAGCCTATGACAAAGCATAATCAAAAGCATTGCATGAACACTTTCATAAGAAATAGTGGTTTTAATTTTTTTAGGATTAAGACTGTAACAAAAATTAAACCAAAGAATAAGACTATGTCTTGTATGAACGATACTTTACTTACACTAGATACTATTGATTTAAACTAAAATAGATTCTATTTAGAGAAATAAATTTTTGAATTTGCATAGGTACTACTTTTTAGGTAAAAATAAATTATAAGCTTTAGAGTTAAATATTTTTTCTCGGTAAAGTATTAGACAATTTCAAAATGGTCATTAATATCTTACCAAGAAAAAAGATTTAATTTTTTGTGTAAAGCCCGTTTAATATGACGCAATAAATCGTCAATTGCGGTCCTAATTACACCATGATTTAGTAAGATACTTAATACCTTTTAAAATATTTATTGTTTTCTGGAATTATTCTTAATTTCCTATCTAGGTAGCTCTGGGCAATAGCACAAAATACCAAAACACGTTTTGTGGCTAACGCTTTTTCCTATTATAAAGAAACATACATGTATAGAAATAAAAATTGGTAGGTTAAATACAAAGAAAAATTATATTAAAAACTAGTACAAAAATTTTAAAAATAAGCAAAAAATCTACAAAACTTAAAAAATATATAATAGTTGTTAACAGTAGTAGTTTTTCAAATAATTTGAAAATCTCCATCAACAATTTTGTCTGAAATCGAGTACCTTTTTCGTTTGGTTGAAGAGCTATATCTAGTATAGCTTGATGTTCGAAACGTAGATAAAATAATTGTATGTTTTAAGTCTTTACTTTTCGCTTCCTCGTCACACACTTTTATTATATTTGCAATAATTGCCTTTGAAAATTCTAAATACTTCTGTCACTTTTCCACTACAATATGCACGTAAAAACTGAGTTAGTAATATGTAATAAATAACATTTTATACTTAATTATACTTAACTTTCCTGAATTGGCGGGCGGAGCCTCCTTCCCCCTTCTCGAATCGGGGAGTTTGGATTACCTGACAGTTTTCAAGCGTAATTTGGTTTTATGTTTTAAAAAAAGCTATACCTATATTCTGCCGTCCAACAGAAAAACACTGTATGTTCACTATTTTCAAAAATGAGATTTTGTGTGTTTTGAATACTTTAGTTTTTTCGAAAAATAAATAAAACTAGATGATTTTAACATATTGAAAAAAAAATTTCATGTTACATAGCATAAAAGCCGTGGGTGTAAAAACTGGGAAATCCTAACATACAGTGTTTTTCCGTTGGACGGCAGTATTATACAATAAAAAAATTAAAATAAGCTGAACTTACCTAACACAAACAGAGTTTAAGAACTAGGAAGATTATAAGCGAATAATGCATCATACGCCACTGTTTATATCTTATTCAGCCCTTAGTAAGTACCGATCTCCAAAACATAATAGAAGGTGTGAATTGTGAACGGGCCGGGTTCTTTAATAACAATAGAGACTCGAGCAAAAGAGTACCTGTTGAACGGGCTGAGGTCGATTTAAAGGATGAGCCCCGCTAAATTTTAAAACATAAAATTTTGTTAATGATAAATTGACGAGAAATTGACTAAAAGGTTCACTCGGTAAGGAAAAAAGACGGAGAAATATAGAGACTAGTTGTCTCTTTTGCCCTTTTTCTAAATTGGCCACACAGTATGAGTGGTTCGTCTGAAACACCAGTTAAAGGAAATCTCTTGAAAAAAAATGCGTTTTTCATCGTGTGTAAAAATCTTTATAAACGCGCATCGCTAGAATGTTGATTTTGTCCTTGCAAAATAAAATAGTCGTTAGACACAATCAAAAAATAACAAAAGATACCATTTCATTGCGGTTCAATAATACCCACAGAGTAATATGAAACTGTCAAATTTTCCCCCAATAGGCTTTTAAAACAACCCCTCTCGCGCATACATTTACCAAAATTGTGGTAATGTGGTGAGTAATAAAGCGTGACATATTGCTATTGGGGCTTTGTAATTTTGATCGATCCAGAAAACACAAAGCTCGTTTTCTGACTTTTTGAATTACGTGTGGCACAAAACAATGAGTCCTACACCAAAAAGTGAATTGTTTTTTCTTGCCTACTTCAACTTTTAGTCTTAGAGTGCGATCATGGAGATTCATCACGCGGCTTATTTTTTTTTACTAAAAGTAGATTGGTCGGCGGTTACAAGGGTTTATTTGAGTCACAAGTCTTAAAAAGTACGCAATTTATTAAAAAAAAATCAAAAAAGGCTTAACTATCTTGACTTTCCTGAAAATAAATTTTGAGATAAGGTCCCACGTAAAGTGTGAACTATATAATTAACAAAGCGAAGGGTAGAAAATAGTCACCCCTGAGCACTATTTTACTTTGACAATATACAAAGGCCCAAGATGAGACTTCAAATACCATGGAACTTTTAGTTGGCGAGACGCTTTTTGATAAAAAATTATAGTATTTTCTAATCGTCGTCTTTATTGAAACCAAAAAAAAACTTAAGATAACAAAAAGTATAACTCTGAGTACAGACAAAGGGAATAGCGTCGAATTATAGCCTAGGGCTCCTCATACTTAATCGTCCAAACCTTGCACCTGCACTATATCGATGGCAAAAAAATGACAAACATTAAAACTAATATGAAGCGACATTTTTTTTTACAATAGGGCTACCCGGTAACATCTAGAAACAACTCATTTTGTTAGTAAAGAATTATATGAGCAATACCTTAGATAACCCAAGTAATGTTTGCCAATACTCTTTGGGAGCTTGGCACCTTCACCATTTCACGGTGTCTCAGTATGGTCTCTTCGGATGTCTTATTATAGTACTCTGGTGTTCCACTTTTCGGCTTAGCAGATAATAGAATTGGTGCAAAATACAGGGTAGGCGCTCATTAAAAAAAAAGCCTTTTAAAACTAACAAAGCCACAATTTATTTGATATAAGTAAATTAGAATAAATCCCCTTATAATAGACAAAAAAGGCACAGCGTATTTATTCTAATGAAATTTTATTTACCTTATAAGTCAGTAGATAAAATAACACATTTTCCCTCTGATCCCTAATAAAACAAAAGATTGTTTTCCTTGTATCGATGTTTTCTTTTTTATGGCATTCCCTTGATTTTTACGACATATAAATGCGTGCCTCAAACCGGATAAAGAATGTCTATTTTGAAAGCAAAAAAAGGGCTACCACAGGATGTGTGTAGATCGTCATGGAAGACAAAGTATAAAAACTGGCTGAGAGAACAGGAGAAACTATCCAGATGTTCAACTCACAAAAATTAGAAAACCTTTGGTGGAGGCAAGAAAAAAAAATACGTATATAAGTACCAGTCATCGGGTACTTATATCCGTTTTTTAGCACAAGAGTGAAAATGCGTGGTCTAGTGGTACGGTCGCCGCTTCATATACAGATCAGTTCTTAGAGAGCGAACAGTTTAAGAAAAAAGTTTTCATGGCCGCTATCATCTCTATTCAACGCTACAGTCTTAGAACATTGAACTTTTTTTCAGACCTAGGGCAGGGTGTTTGAGTTCAACATATTCATCCCATTGTTGTCATGTTAACCTAATACGTTTTCCCCTGTTTTTAATATTATTTAAAATACCTTCAATAATTTTTAGTTCCGTTTAAATAAATGGTCTAGATATAGTAATAAAAATTTATGTTTCTATAAAAGAAACCTAAAAATACATTCAAGTAGGATGTACAACTATAAAAATAAGCAAAAGATGCTATGGAAATCCCTACTTACACTGAAATTAATGACAAGCCGGCAACACAGATTTCCTCCCTTTGTTTATCAAGAATGGCCAAATATGACGAATTCTAACCTAATAAGTAGTTAATATTGTCACGTAGGGGTTTTCGTGACGGGGTTGTTCTTATTAATTGACTTAATAAACCAACCGTACCGGGTTTTAATGAATTTATTATAACAAAGTATAAAAACGTTACTTACTTGTAATTAATTAACATCCAACAGTCTTAATACAGCAGCGTCACAGTTCTATCTTAGGGGTAGGTCGTGGTTCAGCAGTTTATCTTATTCTTGAGAAATACATCACAACTTTCTGACTTAGTGAACTTACTAAACTTACTGACCCCTTCTTGCTGTTCTCGATTGGTTTTATAGGATGTATGTGATAACAAAACGTGAGTTTACAAAAACATCTATTCATTGAACTTAAAACATCACATACTTCCTAATGCTAACTGTTAGGTTCATAACCTGAGTCGTTAACATTTAAAAACCAAGCAAGGGCAACATAGAATGACTAAAGGACATTCACGACATATCCCCCCGTTTTAAATAAAACTGGACCCACAGTTACATAAAATTAAAGTTTTACAAAATTCGACCCACTTGCTCCCTGTTCTTCTTTCTTCACTGATGCCCTTCTCTTCACCGGAAAGCATAGTACGTGATTTGCGCCGATTTGTGCCTTTAGGGTCTTGCTTTGTCAGTGGATTTGCGGTACTTGCTCAGAATTTCATTCAACAGGTACTTTCAATATAGTCATTTTGAATACATCATTCCCAATTCCAATGTAGTAATAAATTTATATTTTCCAAATGGAGTGTGATGAATAATACTTGTCCCTTTTCTTCAAAGATGTGTGGATCTATATGAGACATCTCTCGCTGATACAGCCTGAATGGTAACCCTTGTGTTTCTAAATAATTTCCTTTGGATCTCCATACGTGATACTGGATTTTACCACTATAATTTTTATTATCATGTTGTGAGTTTTCCTGCGCTATGCCTCTGACTATGCAAGACCTTGGAGTTGTTGGTCATCATTGGTCTCTTCCTGTATTATCTTCTTGGGAAGCAAGCGGTGCCGGCGACTCTAAAAAAATTAAACAAACATACTCCTTAAAAAATCTAACATTATAGTAATATTTACTTGCGCATATTTAACCCGAAAAGGATTTTAAATCTGAATTTCTGGTAACCGAGAGAAAAAAAAAATAAGTGAATATTTATTTTGATGCTCTGATTTTTATTAAAATGATTAACCCTCATTTAATAAGGTTTTACGGTATGTGAAGATTTTAACGTAAATACCAAAATACTATATTACTATTAATTAATTTTTGACTTAAATTCGCAAGAAAATAGTGATTTTGTGGAATACATTTTTCTAAATTATGCTGTAGCTATTAAAACTTATATGCTTAGGTAGAGCATACTTATATCACTATTTACTGTTTTTGTCTGCACACCCAAAATGTTAAAAATACTCAATGTTTTGAAATCTGTTTACATATTGCAATTTTACGCTACCTAGATAAGCTAATAAGGTAACTATGATAATATTAAAGTGGAAAGATTTCAAAAAACACCTCTTTTTAATACTGGCAAAATATAATAATAATACTAATTTCTACTGCTTATATGCCACTAGATCGTAACCATATTCTCAAAATATTTATTATTGTTTATTTGATTTGCACTTACATTCTCTCACTATATCTCAATAATCAAAACTATACTTATTATTTTTCTTTACTTTTACCCTCTTTACTATACTTAGCTCAAAGTTATAACTAAAACCATAGGTATATATATATATATATACTGTTTATTGTTCCTTACATTTATCAGGCTTCACAATTACTTAACATTTAACACTATTTTTCTTAGGTGAACCTAGCACCTTGCATGATCATGCCCTGTTCACTTTATAGCAGATGGATGTACCTTAATATTTATCCAAATGTCTTTTAGTGGGCCCAGACACTGGCGTAAATAAAAAGATAAAACCATGGGGTGCTTACGGGGAGAGTATTTCCTCAAATCTAAAGTATTCAAAAGTACTATATATTTTTGTTTTTACAAGTCTTCATAAAAACAATTTCTCTAGTTAGCACGTGCGGATGACGAACATTTAGACAACCCAAGTAATTTTTTTTTTTTTTTTTTTTGACGCAATGCATTGCTCTCCTTTTGTAAATTGTCCTGTATTTACCGTTTTTATAGGAGGTCGATGGCAAAGGCGTTTAACGCCCAAATTTCTTTGCCTAAATTGGGTTTTTTTTTTTTTAACGTGAGAATTATACTATTCCGCCATGGAGTTACAAGTTTTGTTAAAATGTAACAATAATTAAAAACAAGTCACATTTAAATTAAAAATGAAAATATACCACCTGCTTAGATTGATCATAAGGCCCAAATTATGCTTTTTGGCATGTCTTATTTTTCATAGATAGGCCTTTTTAATTCTGTGACATGTGCTAAAATTACCTAAAACTCAGAATAGATGTCATTATTTAAATAATACAACATATTTAGTGCGTGATATAAACACTACACCAACCAATAAAATGGCAATAAAAACATTAGTTAAGGTAAAGGCGGGGAGTTAAATATTGGGGACAGTCATTGATATCTCCTTTCGGTGGTTGTTCCTGATGATGTTTTACTTTTATATTCTTTAAAAATTGCAATGAAGAGTATTGGTCATAATAATTTTGTTCGCTCCTGTATTTATTTATGAAATTTAATTTACTATGTTGATAAACATTTTGATTCCGCTGCGAAATCGTAACACTACTAGGTCGAACGTTTACTTTTCGGTTTTGTTTTTGATTATTTTTAAGGCCAATGTCATATGGTTTCGTATGACTAAAAGTTTTAGTAGAATGTGATTGACTTTTGCTGTTATTTTTATTCTTTAAAATACATTTTTTGTTTTGAAAATTAGAATTAAAATTAGTACCTTTTACAAGAAAGCCTAAATTGGCACCTTTATAAATTTTGACAAGCTTATGATTTCTTGATAAAATTTGCATAGAAATACAATCTTGTGAGATTTGCGGCTCCGAGACGAGCTCCAAATTTTTTCTTCTAAGGCCTTTAGTGAGTTTAAAATGACATCTTCCAATTCGATTTGAAATTTTATTTTTTAATTTTATAGATAGTACTTGATTTGACCCTAAAGAATACATTTTTGGGGACTTTAAAAATACATTTTTAATGCAACGATCATTTTGTGAGACAGAAAGACATGATTCTAGATAATTAATTTCGTGGCAACTAAAAAAAGTTGAAAAATCGTCTTCAAACGATACTTTATTTTTGCTATAGTCAATAACCACTTTCTTTTCACTCAAAAATGATGTGCCTAGGATTAACGACACGGGTAGTTTATCAACAACAAGAGCAGCTATTCTATATTTTAAAAAACCAAATTTTATTTCAATGTTTGTTGTTCCAATAGGAGAAACAAAATGACCACCAGCAGTAGACAATTTTTTGTCGTATTCAATTTTATTAATTTTTTCCGCGAATGCTTTATGTATTATATTTTGACTTGACCCTGTATCAAGCAGAATATTGACATTATTATGCCCATTTATAGACCCCTTTATTTGAAGGATATTGGAGTCTGTTGTGAAAGAAGACAATTTTAAATCGTCCTCATATTCGCCATTAAGATTCTCCTCTTTAAACCTGAAATTTTGATCCAATTTTTCAGATGAATTTTTATTTTTACATTCGGAAATATGATTCAGTCGTAAAACAATATCTTTTAAATTGTCTTGTGTTATGTTGGAATCAGATAAAATTCTAAAATTTTCGTAATACTCAGAGAGTAACCCATCTTCAAAAACTTCGAGAAAATCAGAAAAGGAGATTTTTGTTTCTAGTTCATATGCCAACGTTAAGAGATTGAAATAGTAACTTTTTATGCTTTCATGAACCAGCTGTTTTCTATTTTTAAAATTAGATTTCAATTTCTTGTAAGTATAATCACCTCCAAAATATTTAATAAAATCCTCTTTAATGTCTTTCCACGTTTTACTGACATTTTCAGACTTTTCCACATAGCTTAAATACCAAAAATTGGCTGGACTTTTTAGAAAAACGCTCAAGTGCCGCATTTTCAGACAATCTGACCAAAAATTTTTGTCACATATTTTGTCATAATTGTGAATAAATTTAACCGGACAATCACAAATTGGATCAAATGTAGGTGGTTGTGTAAATTGAGGAGTAATAGCGTTTTGAGTTATTTTAAAAGCGTTGCTAAGTTGATCCATATTTAAATTTAAATTAAAAGTAATTTACACCACGTATATAAAAAATATAAATTAAACTGTAACTATTAAGAACCTACGAAAATGTTTTTAAAAACATATGCACTGTCCTTAAAAAAATTACCAATTTTAACCCTTAGACAGTAACCTATCAATGCCAATCCTTAACTATTAATATTTATACCTTCTATGGTATATATAAAATAGAATTATAACAACATTACACTTGAAAAAAAAATTAAAATAAACAATTGTTAAAAAATGGAATTACTGAAAAAAAACTTTATTAAATAAATCGTTTTTGAAAAAAAAAAATTGATTTTCTAATTTGAGAAATAGCCTTACAAAAAAGACAACGGCGCCTCCACCATATGTCACGTAGGGGTTTTCGTGACGGGGTTGTTCTTATTAATTGACTTAATAAACCAACCGTACCGGGTTTTAATGAATTTATCATAACAAAGTATAAAAACGTTACTTACTTGTAATTAATTAACATCCAACAGTCTTAATACAGCAGCGTCACAGTTCTATCTTAGGGGTAGGTCGTGGTTCAGCAGTTTATCTTATTCTTGAGAAATACATCACAACTTTCTGACTTAGTGAACTTACTAAACTTACTGACCCCTTCTTGCTGTTCTCGATTGGTTTTATAGGATGTATGTGATAACAAAACGTGAGTTTACAAAAACATCTATTCATTGAACTTAAAACATCACATACTTCCTAATGCTAACTGTTAGGTTCATAACCTGAGTCGTTAACATTTAAAAACCAAGCAAAGGCAACATAGAATGACTAAAGGACATTCACGACAATATTTTAATTTAACGTACCTGTGAAACGAAATACTGCAGTCCTCCGGCTTCTATTTCAATTCATCATTCATCATTTTTCGCCACAAACTTTTCACATAAATATCAAAACAACACTATTGACAAGTGCTGGAACTTTCACTTTCAAAACAAAAATGACATTCCAGGAAAAATCGAGAAATCGTAATAAACAATCAATGTTGCCACGTTGACTGGAAAAGAAGATGTTTAAGGAAAGCACATGTTAAATTATCAAAAAAGTCGAAAGTTTTAAACGGGTTGTGAGTATTATATATCATGTATATTAGCTTTTTCAACATATATCTTAAAGCTCATTAATTAACTAATAAATAAACGACAAAACTTAATCCAAATTTAATAAGTTTTTGTTGAAAAATTCTGTTATTAAAATTGAAAACACAGATTCCTTTCTCCCCTTTCCCTACTGTAGATGTTGCATTCAAACAACCAGTGTAACCAGACAGACCAGACTCCTTCTAGTAGTTCAATGTTCTAAGGTTACAGTCATGCGTGCGTACACTATAAAACAACATAACTGCGTTTAAGCTAGGGCAGTTACGCTCTTTTTCGACAAGGACATATCCCCCTTTAATGAGTAGGCATTTCACATATAGATTTTTAAAAAAAAGATATCTTATATTTAAGTAATCTGCATTGCAGGAATAACTTTTTTTAAAACTATTTTATAAAAAAAGTACGACAAATAATAAAAATAAAATATTTTTATTTCCTTTTATACTTTTCATCTATTCTAGGACCAAATACCCAGTGTTACCAAAACCAAAATGAAAGCAAAGTATAAATTTTTTTGGGACAAACACAAAATATCTATGCATATAACTCGGATTCGATTCCGAGATCTTTGATTGCTCGTGCGAAAACTTGTGGCACAGTTATGTCCGCCTGTTCTCCGCACGGCACCTATCTAATTTTTGGAGCATTATAATAACGGATTTATGGAACGTAAATATTTGGTACCTTCCATGCGGCTTTTGTTATCAATAAAGCTTTATCAAACTTTTAGAAGGATGAAGTTTACCCTTTTGGGGCTATAGTTACACCTAAGCTCGAACGCGGCTATTTATACCGTATTTGTACCGTTTTCAGGTCCTCTAGTACCACGTACCACCGACACTACAAAGGTACGCCAAATATAAGATTATTTTAAATTTCACAGAAATAAAATTTCTTGGTTAGATTTTTCAACAAAATGCTAAACTTTTACAAAATATTTGAAAATATAATTATTTTGCGACCTGTTTGATCATGTCGAACCAAGTGTATTTTATGAGTCTAGGTGGGCAACCATGGGCGATTTTACCATCCGAATATTATCGGATCGAATCGGAAGTCTTTTTTTCTTTGCCGTAATAAAGATAAAGACTTTCGCTTAAAATAGGATATGACGCGAATTGTAGAATCCCACCTAAATATACAGAATAACCAAAGGTCCTTTTCTGCGAGCCTAACATAGTTACCATAGTTTTTTTTTTCTAAAGAGAAGAGAGATATCCAAAATACCGGCCTGCACATCTTTCGATCCCGAATTTTTCTTTCAGGAAAAACTAGCTCAAGAAGATAGTAAGATATGCGGGGTCAAAGAGTGGTTCGATGGAATGTTAAATTTCTCTCAGATAAATGCATTTAGAAAAATATAACGGTCAGAAAAATTTATAAATATTTAGGAAAAGAGACAATTGTAACTATGTTAAGCTCGCAGAAACGGACCTTTGCTTGTACCCAGGATTCATAACACAGGGTTAGCAATTACCGTAATGGGTCAGTTGACGTCCAAAATCGAGAATACGCAGGTCTTGCCAAGGAGTCGCTACACACAGCCGACGGAAGCAGGATCAATAATCTAGGAGGATGGGACCAGCAAAGTCTCGAGAGACAACCACGACTGTTGTGCTTTAAATGAGGGGTTAGATAGATCACATTTTTCCTAACATGTAGCAGGATCACCTTTCGGAGACGACCGTCCTATTAACAAAGACATACCAAGCAAATTTAAGTCTTCTTGTTGCCGGTTTGTCAATGAGCATTAACTCGAGCAACATAACCTTGTAAAAATCTTTAAAAACGGGTTAAAATTAACTCCAGGGTAACCAGGGCTTCAAGGTGAGGGTAAGTTACCTTACCTTAAGTTTAACTTAAGATAAATATTGGTTTAAGACAGCAAATATCTGGGATGTATAGCCCGAGTTAATTTAACTCTCTGTAACTCGCTATTGAGAAACCGGCCCTTAGAGAATACAAACTTACATCATAAGGAACGCGTGCATCGGTTTGTGGTATGGTGCGCGGACAAAACCGGGGTTAGCGAAAAGGGCGAGCTTACTGTCTAGTCTTCTACTACTACTACTACTACTACTACTACTACTACTACTACTACTACTACTACTACTACTACTACTACTACTACTACTACTACTACTACTACTACTACTACTACTACTACTACTACTACTACTACTACTACTACTACTACTACTACTACTACTACTACTACTACTACTACTACTACTACTACTACTACTACTACTACTACTACTACTACTACTACTACTACTACTACTACTACTACTACTACTACTACTACTACTACTACTACTACTACTACTACTACTACTACTACTACTACTACTACTACTACTACTACTACTACTACTACTACTACTACTACTACTACTACTACTACTACTACTACTACTACTACTACTACTACTACTACTACTACTACTACTACTACTACTACTACTACTACTACTACTACTACTACTACTACTACTACTACTACTACTACTACTACTACTACTACTACTACTACTACTACTACTACTACTACTACTACTACTACTACTACTACTACTACTACTACTACTACTACTACTACTACTACTACTACTACTACTACTACTACTACTACTACTACTACTACTACTACTACTACTACTACTACTACTACTACTACTACTACTACTACTACTACTACTACTACTACTACTACTACTACTACTACTACTACTACTACTACTACTACTACTACTACTACTACTACTACTACTACTACTACTACTACTACTACTACTACTACTACTACTACTACTACTACTACTACTACTACTACTACTACTACTACTACTACTACTACTACTACTACTACTACTACTACTACTACTACTACTACTACTACTACTACTACTACTACTACTACTACTACTACTACTACTACTACTACTACTACTACTACTACTACTACTACTACTACTACTACTACTACTACTACTACTACTACTACTACTACTACTACTACTACTACTACTACTACTACTACTACTACTACTACTACTACTACTACTACTACTACTACTACTACTACTACTACTACTACTACTACTACTACTACTACTACTACTACTACTACTACTACTACTACTACTACTACTACTACTACTACTACTACTACTACTACTACTACTACTACTACTACTACTACTACTACTACTACTACTACTACTACTACTACTACTACTACTACTACTACTACTACTACTACTACTACTACTACTACTACTACTACTACTACTACTACTACTACTACTACTACTACTACTACTACTACTACTACTACTACTACTACTACTACTACTACTACTACTACTACTACTACTACTACTACTACTACTACTACTACTACTACTACTACTACTACTACTACTACTACTACTACTACTACTACTACTACTACTACTACTACTACTACTACTACTACTACTACTACTACTACTACTACTACTACTACTACTACTACTACTACTACTACTACTACTACTACTACTACTACTACTACTACTACTACTACTACTACTACTACTACTACTACTACTACTACTACTACTACTACTACTACTACTACTACTACTACTACTACTACTACTACTACTACTACTACTACTACTACTACTACTACTACTACTACTACTACTACTACTACTACTACTACTACTACTACTACTACTACTACTACTACTACTACTACTACTACTACTACTACTACTACTACTACTACTACTACTACTACTACTACTACTACTACTACTACTACTACTACTACTACTACTACTACTACTACTACTACTACTACTACTACTACTACTACTACTACTACTACTACTACTACTACTACTACTACTACTACTACTACTACTACTACTACTACTACTACTACTACTACTACTACTACTACTACTACTACTACTACTACTACTACTACTACTACTACTACTACTACTACTACTACTACTACTACTACTACTACTACTACTACTACTACTACTACTACTACTACTACTACTACTACTACTACTACTACTACTACTACTACTACTACTACTACTACTACTACTACTACTACTACTACTACTACTACTACTACTACTACTACTACTACTACTACTACTACTAATAAAATTAATTATTGTAAGCTTTTATTTAACTTGCAATGTATATAATAACGAACTATACAGAAAAGATTTGTGGCGTAGAGGGCAAAGGGTGAGGTAATAAATCGGAGAAAAGTTTTCTAAATATCTACCAACTGAGCTACCGAGGAGCTGGGGTTTTAACTGGCTATTCGGAAACCCTTTCGTCCGATTCATTTGTTAGTAGTGGGGAGATCTTTGAAGCCTACTGCGGCTTTAAAAACTTGACATGTTATAAAGACAAGGAGGTACACGAAATATGACATATAGCGTTTTATTGAAAGTGTCAGAAGGCGACAACTAATAATTTCAGCCAAACATATTTACAATATGGACAGAAAAGATTTGTGACGTAGAGGGAAAAGGGTGGGGGAATAAATCGGAAAAAAAGGTTTTCCTCGATCAGGATTTGAACCCGGGACCTCTAGAATACCAGTCTAATGCTCTACCAACTGAGCTACCGAGGAACTGGGGTTTTAACTGGCTAGAGGTCCTGGGTTCAAATCCTGGTCGAGGAAAAACTTTTCCGATTTATTTATTATATATTTATTAAAGGGTTACAGTTGGAGTACGCCCGATTTCGTTTAAATTTGGTGAGTTGGGGCATCTGGGGATGTAGACAACGCATTTCTAATCAGATATTAAAAATTCAACATGGCGGATTCAAGATGGCCGATTTTTAGTCATCTTTTGCTAACCAATTTTAACTAACTTTTACACATCCGATTGCCTTCAAACGTGACATGCATATATAGTTCCGGAGACAATACAATATTTATTTATTTTATAAACACCTAAGTTTGTTTCAACCAATATTGGTGTCTTTATTTATGAAATGTATTAATAAATTTAAATGCAAATTTGTTCACATTTCTGTCACTGTCGAAATGTCAGTTTAAAAATATTAGCGCTGCGTTCAATCACAAACAGCGAATTCGGATCTTTTACCTCTGCTTGCATCTTGGTTTGCACCAACCTCTACTGATGAAAGCTACAGCTTTAAAATGAGTGGGCTTTGAGTAAGGAAAGTTTTCTTGACTGAGCTCTTAGATAACCTCAATGTTTTAATTCGAGTTTGTAAATAAATTAATATAGTTGTTTTGGGTTTTTTTGGTTTGGTATATTTTTCGTGCATAATCAGTAACCTTCACTTATGTTTTGCCTCGTAGTGCCCTCATAAATATAATTTTTTTGCTGAAAACGGTTTCAAAATTTGCCGTTTTTGTGGACAAAATTGGAGTTGTTTTATTGAATACTAATAAACAACTTGGAATATTAAATAAGGTAAATTAATCCTTGTAAAAACGGTTACTTAGGGAAATTATAAACGAACTTATTACCAATTGCCACAAAACAATTCTTTCTGGGGGTTATAAATTTAAACCACCTCCCAGAGGTGGTCTAAAAAATCACCAATTTTATAACCTCAGACACAGATTATGAAGCTATTATATGCCAAAATTTTAGCGTATTCACCATTTGCTATTTTGAAACCTGTCAAAAAAAAATTAGTTTTAGGGCATGGTCTTCTAAAATATGGTATTTATTTTGATAAAAAAGCAGTTTTTCAGTGGTATTTAGCAATAAAAATACAAAATAATCAATAACTTTGTGTCTTTTCTGTATGGGTAAGTGTTTTTTGAAAATTGGTTTAAAAATTTAGTGCCACCCACAGGTGTAAATATTTAGACCTATATTTTAGATCTTATTAAATCTCACTGTTTAGGTTTACGGTGACAAAGAGGGCACTACAAAAGAAGAACTAATGCCGGTGTGTACGGGGTCGGCTTCACATGTAAGCCGAGCTTAAGCTTTAGTTTTGGTTTGCAAGGGTGTGGAATATCATGTAAGTGGCACTTAAGTTGTAGTTAAGATAAGCCGTAGAATCACTTCGGGTTAAGCGCATTTTTAGGTTATGTGAGGTATTTTTTGGTAATGTTTCTAAACAAAAGCCATTAATTTTATGAGTTTATAAAATTGTTCCATTACCTTAAAATCCTTCTGTAATCTGGTTGTCTGGGCTTAAAATGAAACTTCTTCGGGATGACGAAGAAGATGAAGAATTAGTAATTAATGGAATACCAAGAAGGATTTTTCAAAGAATGGATTATTTTAACACCTTTGATGAAGATACCTTTTACAAAAGGTAAAGGTTTTCAAAACTTTGCACAATATTTAATTCAAACTTTTTTCGCTAAGCGAATAGTTCACCTTTTTTCGCAAATTCGTTGAAAAGAAACTCAAAAAGTGGTTGGGTTGGTCTGGTGGTGTGATAATAAATAGTCAGGTTTTATAGTGCACCAACTATAGTAGTTTTATTTGCCTTTTCCTCCATAATCATAACCCATTAATAAAATTTAAAAACAAACAATAAAATTTAAAATTGTTTTTTTTAAACAACCTCAAATTTTACATTGTTTGTTGACAGCTGACTGGTAAAAATTATGGTCACCACATAAAAAAATACAAAATAACTGCCACGTTGCCAATAATTTCCTCACTTTTTCAAAGTGGAACATATTCGAAACTTTTGCAAACCAAGTAAATCTTAAGGGTCACCCTCAGTTCATGCGGCACTTGAACAAGTGGAGGAGATAAGGGGAAGTGGTGCACATAGGTATCACGTATCGTTACGGCACACGTACCGTATCTCAGTGCCTATTGTGTTCAGAAACACCTTAAATTTGCATAAATCTGCTCTTCTCTAACGTGCTACAAGTTTCTGATCCATCAATGTGCTTGGTTCTCGCTAGATGCGGATACGTATACCGCGATGAGTTACAAATAGCTTTATGTCTCTAATGTCCTTACGTTATAGAGTAATACAAGTGTTTCTTAGGTGAATCGTCGATATCAACGATATACGATACCTAAACTTAAAATATTTAATTTGCGCTTATCGCTTTTATTATGGTATAAGAAAGATAAAAAATTATTTTCTACTTTTGAGTGCATTTAATAAAAGCTTGTTCTTTAAAACTATTTTTTAATAAATATTGGTTTATTACTGCCGCGGTTTTGGATAATTTACTGAGGAGCTAATCGCCAAAATTTACTTTTTTTTTCAGGCACTAGTGACCTTTTTACCAAGGTTAATATTTAACTTTATTTTTAACAATTAATTGTAACAAGTGATAGTGACTAGCAATTTATGGCGTATAGAATATTAAAAACTTTGCTGGTTTCCGCATATGTATTTTGTCATCTTGTTTACAACAGCCAAAAACTCTACAAGTAAATAATGTTTTAACTTCTTTATATATTTAATTGTGTATCTCAGTACCTATTGTGTTCAGAAACACCTTAAATTTGCATATATCTGCTCTCTTCTAACGTGCTACAAGTTTCTGATCCATCAATGTGCTTGGTTCTCGCTAGATGCGGATACATATACCGCGATGAGTTACAAATAGCTTTATGTCTCTAATGTCCTTACGTTATAGAGTAATACAAGTGTTTCTTAGGTGAACTTTGCTGGTTTCCGCATATGTATTTTGTCATCTTGTTTACAACAGCCAAAAACTCTACAAGTAAATAATGTTTTAACTTCTTTATATATTCAATTATCGTAAATCTTTTTAACTAAGAGTTTTAAAATATAACGATTTATAAAACTTTATCGCTGTTGTTAACTAAGTGAAACAAACTGTTAGGATCTCTCCCAAACATATTTGAATTCAACAGCAACAGGAATGGTCAAAAAATATATTTTTATATTGAGCTCTTGGATTTTTGTACTGTTTTTAAATTATTTTTATAAAATACTTTGCGCGTAGGTTACATTACTGAAATAAAGACACATAAAGGCCAAAATTCGGTTTATGCGATGGACCAGAATATAGATCAAATAACCCTCGAAAAAGAAAGTCCTAAAAGATAAAATATTGATTTAGACACGTTGAGAGTCACATGCATTACATGTGATGCATGACAATTCGTTCTCAGACGTTCTTAAGATATACGTATACATGATGTATTTGCACGTCATGCTTACAAATGTCTGCATAATTTTTGATCGTGGCATGCCTGGCTTTTTTTATGAGATTTAAGGCTATAGTTTCTCCTCAGATTTTAAGTAAAAAAAGTAAAACTGGCAACGCCTTGTTCTTTAATTTTTTTACCTTTTGCCAGAGTGCACAGGGAAAACTAATCATAAGAATTAGCTGAAATTTTGCAGGGGTGATCATTTTTAAATGCTTAATAAAAATATATGAAGGATTTTTTAAAATTTTCAATTAATTTTTTTTTCAAAAGGAAAGCTCTGGTGCTGTCATCTATCCCAAAAGCCTCAAAAAAATTACGGTTTAGAACAAACCCGATTTACAAAAAAAAAATTCCTTTTTATATTTTGTTGCTTTAGCGAAAATAAAACCTAAGTTTCCTTTTTTCTAAAAACCTGTGCACTCCGGAAAAGAAAACCGATCAATAAATTACACTTCATTGAATTTGGAAGACACACGCATTTCAAGTGTTGGCCGATAGATCGCAGAATAATACGATTACATGGTAACTGCAGGTGTTTTATCAACAAACTTTAAATCGGGCCGCAGTGGGACAGAAAAGTATTTTTACGTTTTCTGACAGAAAACAATTCGAGGTTATGTTTATCTTTTAAAAATGTGTTTTCAAAAACATTGCCTTAAAATAAATATGAAACTACTCCGCGTATGCGGTCGCCCTCCGAAAAAGGCCTAGCGCTGCGCGGGCACTACCCCGAGTCTATCAAAGAACCAAGAGAACTTTATTGGCTCGCTGGGATTACTAGGAATTCGCATAGAAACATTCGGCGCCCATAACACCACATAATTTTGTTTTTATTTTGATTCAAACATTTTTTTTTAATTTAAATTATTGCGGAATAGTTATGTGCAAGTGTACTAGTTAAATCTTGGAGTGTATTGATTTTAGAACCTCAGTTTCAAAAATACACAGATACTTGAGTACTAACAAAACAGGCCAGTAAAACTCCATTTAGAGGTTGGAAAGACTCTTGCTAGTCGTTGACGCTCCTGTTTAAAATAAAATACGTTCGTCTAGCGCCAGTATCGGTATTAGCTATCGGGAGTGTTTCTAATTCATTATAAATGCACCTGTAAATGCAAACTTACACCAAGTTACTTTAATACGTAGTTGGGTAGCGTTTTTCTAGCAGGTAATTCTGTAATAATTGGTTTTCTTTTATTTTAGTATTTTACTTGCTTTTTTAGCGGCGTAAAACGCGAAAAGTCAAAATGAGTAACCTAACCCCAAATTTTTGACCCGGTGCTAAAAAGTCTCTGGTGTCTCACTGTGGATAAACCTAAATAAAGTCATGGCAACGCGGAGCCAGGGAAAATAAATTGAATGGCGTAAAATTTTGCAAAAAAATCAGGTCGACATAGTTAAATTGATTTCCCGTACAGTGCTGTTAAAAACAATTCCGCAGATTGTAACTACGACCTTAGTGCGGTTTTTTGGCAGGGGAGTCTCTCAAGAATTAGCCGACGCAAACGTCAACGTCAATCGACGCGTACCGGTAGCGTCCGCAGATATTATTCCTGGGTGGGAGGGGGGATGCTTAAGGCTTCTGGGGAGTCTTGAGTAATAGAATAGTCCCAGATCATCATTTTATTGGTGATTCCAGAGTGTCCAGGAACTCAGGAAATTCAAAAAAAGGGAAAGTTTAAATTGGTCTGGAAACGTTAGGAGAATTACCCCAATAATAGCAATTTGAGGAACAATTTTAGGTGCTCTAGTTTCATACCTATTCTATAACCATTTTTATTAGAAATATTTTTGTCACCAAAAAAACAAATATGAATATGTTAATTCGTGGAATATTTGTGTTTGCTGCTAATAGTGTAGGGGCATGTGTCGATAATTTCTATTCCGTGGGATTTTTAATAAAGGAGTTTTGTGACTATGTGGGATTGATAGCCTTTTAGTCACACAATCAAGTGTTACCGTGTGTTTTGTTCGCATCCATGTAGAAGGAGCTGTTATACTCGATTCCATATAATTCGAGGACGAGGATTCCAAAAAATTTTCTTTCAAGGTCATCCTACCTTAAATAACCTTGAAAATCGCAAAACCAAGATTTTTGCCATTTTTTCTTCTAAAAATCTTTATAATTCGACCCTTTTTCAGACCAACTTTAAATATACCTCAAACTATTAGGCAGGTATACCAAATTTGATCCTTAGAGTTAAATGCAGTTTGAAGCTTCATGTCCTTGAAAAATACCCCAGTAAAATTAACAAATTGCAAAAATAACATACTAAAGGGCGTTATTCATTACTATTAAACTAAACTAAACTACTAAAGCAAAGATTGTCAAATTTGGTAAAAAAGATAAGAAGGTAAGGTCCAACACTCTTGTTAAAAAGATTTGTTCAGCTATGACGCGTTTCAATATGTCGGCTGATATACCAAATTTTCTACCTATAACCACATTTTATTTTATCAAATTTCGTAAAAAAGTAGTCTTCGCTTACTATGAAAAAAAAAGTTTAATTGATGCATGACGTGGATTGACTTGATTGAAAATACCATGTAAAATTGAAAAATCAGCTTTTTGTAGTGTTTTTTCCAATTTACCACTAGGCAAAAACTTGCTGGAGATAAAATTAATATCTTACCCATAAACAAAAACTTCATTTTAAACTCTCCTATTATTTTGTTTTGATCTCACGTTTCAGATGTTTATGCTATAACCCGGTAAAAATCAAGTACATGCGTGTTGCTTTTATTAAGTTTCGGAATTGTGAATGTTACGTTCTACTCACTTGTCTATTAAACAAAATCATTAAGAGAGTTAGCATAAGTAAGATATGCATTAACATATTCTTAAGCAAGTGTTTTAGATGTCATTTTCCAAAATGGCGGTCAAAACACCATAAAAAAAATTCTAATTAAGCCAGCAGGGCATGACTATACTTGTTTATTAGCATTCATAATATAGCTATTTAGTCAGATGTTTACGTGTCACTGGGTGTTTTGTTCCCATTCATCCAACGCAATCGAGACACGGTTATACCCAAGTCCATATAATTTGAGGACGAGGATTCCAAAAAATTTACTTTCAAGGTTATCTGACCTAAAATAACCTTGGAAATCGAAAAAAAAAAGATGTTTGCCATTTTCTCTTTAAAAAATCTTAATAATTCGACGTTTTGTCAGACCAACTTCAAATGTACCTAGTTTGATGCATTTTAAAGCTTCATGACCTTGAAAAATACATCAGCAAAATTAACAAATTGCAAATATAACATACTAAAGCTATTCATCAATTATTAAGCCTAGAGAATCAAATTTGGTAACAAAGATAAAAAAGGCAAATACAAAAATTTTGTAAAAAAAATGGTTCAGCTATGACGCGCTTCATATATATAAAAATGGCGACCTATAACCCAATTTGATCTTATCCAATTTTGTAAGTAAACAAAAATGACAGGGTGGCCATCAATTCTTGTTAACTTATCTCCGCTTCATTCATATCATCGAGTTCAGTTCAGTGTTTCAAACTGAGTAAACATACTTTGTGTCGCTCCGCAGTATAAAGCTAATTTAAGTGGTTTTTAGTCAAATGTAAAAGTTAAAAGTTAACCAGTTTATTGTGCGAGACACTCTGTACAAAACAATTTTTCAGTAAAACAATACGCAAAAGTGTAATAAAATATAAATAAAAGAAATGGCGCCATTAACCAAAACACAAAAAGATGACTTTGCAACGGTGATAAGCGAGTGTTTATCAGATGAAAAAACTCTCTGGGCGCTGGTCACGAAAATCCGGCCTATTGTGTCCACTGAACTAAACAACAAGATGGAAAAACTTAACTTGAAAATTACGTTGTTGGAAAATCGCAATGAGGAGTTAGAAAAGCAGATACAGGTATTAGACAATAAAGTCAATTCCATAGAGCAGGAGTTCAAACTTAACCAACTACGAATGTTTGGATTTCCCGAGACTAGAAATGAGAACACTATAAAAAAGTAGAAAAGATTCTGGAGGATAAACTTAACATAAATAAAAAAGTTATAAAAAGTTGCACCAGGATTGGTCCAGTAGAACAAGGCTCCGAGAATACCAGACCAATTCTAATAAAATTCACTTCCGTTGACTTTAGGAGCGAGGTTTTCTCTGCTAAAAAGGCACTTAAAGGAACCGAAATGGCATTGTGTGAAGAACTTACAAAAAAACGTTATGAACTTCCTACTTTGGCAAAAGAAAAAGTAGGCAAGGAAAACTGCTGATCCATGAATGATCAAATATATGCAAAACTGGATAGCAATGCTGTAAAACTAAAATTAACAAAGGCTGAAGACCTGAATAAAAGATTGGATGCGTCGGTGGGCGATGATAACTAACTAAAGAAGAGAACTGTTTTTTTTTCATATAAATTATTACATTTCTTTTTTTTTCTTTCGATAGCTTTTTGTTAGATTAAAAATTTTAAATTTTCTTTTTTTTAATGTAAGCTCATTAAATAAACATTTTGCCCTATTAAAAACCTTTATTATTCAAGCTGATTATGACTACATAGGCATCTTAGAAACACAATTAAGTAGCACAGTTTCCAGTGATAGGCTGTGTGTAAATGGCTACAAGTTTATAAGGCTATAGTGGCCAGGAAAAAGTGGAGGTTTGGGAGTTTATTTTAAGCAACATATAAAATGTGAAATCTTGCTGAAAAATTATACTGAGGCTCTAGAGCAGATTTGAGTATGACTTGAATTGGACAAAGGTCAGTATATTATTGGTAATTTATACAGATATCAAAGGATAAAATTTGATGATTTTTTAAATGACTTTGAAAAATCTTTATCAGAGTTTTCATTTTTGAGCAAAAAGTTTGTATGTGGAGGTGACTTAAACGTAGACATGCTAACACTTGATTAGAAAAGTAAAAAGCTAACCAACATTTCTAATCTAGTCCAAATTATAAAGTCGCCAACAAGAGTCACCAAAACATCATCCACCCTTGTAGACCTAATTATGATTTCTAATACAGAACCGATTAACAACTTCGGAAATAAGGATGTTTTTTAGTTTTTCTAACCACCAGCTAGTATGTGCGAGTTTAAATTTTAAATTAAATTATCTGGCACAAACAATAAAAACCAGATGTCTAAGCAGATTAAATCCAAATCTTATTAAAGATATATTGTTACATACCCCGTTTGAAAATATTTATTTTATTGAAAATTCTGACTTTAAAATACCCTGTTTTAACAACTTATTAACGAGATTCTCTAATACCTTTTCGCCAATAAAAGAAATAAAAATTAAAAATAAACGGCCACCTTGTTTAACTGACACAATAATAAAGATGATCTCTATAAAAGACAAGGCATTTACAAAATTCAAAAAAACTAAGAATTAAATTGATTGGGACACGTACAAAAATTTAAAAAATCAGCTAACCAATGTTATAGCCAGAGAAAAAAAGCCTATTTGGAACATTTCATTAACATTAATTCAAATAAAACAAAAAAAATGTGGGAAAAGCTAAGAGAACTTGATGTTGGTAACAAACAAACTAAAAACTTCTTGTCGGACGCTCTTAATAAACCTGATGAAATTAACCAGTTTTTTCTAGAAAAATCAAAAAAACATAATCCTGACCCAGAGCTAATTCAATTCTACTCTAACCATTTATTTTTTTTACTTTAAGGAAAAAATCAATTTTAGCTTATTGGATGAGGATCAAATCTATAAATATATGTTCGATATTAAATCGAATGCCACTGGAGTAGACGAAATTCATATCGAGATGTTACTGATCTGTTGTCCCCACATCTTGCCATTTATTACTAACATTATAAACTCTTGTATATTGAGCAATTACTTTCCTGATTTTTAGAAAATTTCAAGGGTCACGCCATTAGCTAAAAAACCAGATGCTTCCAGTTATAACGATCTTAGCCCTATTTCTATTCTTTGCAGCTGGTGCAAGATGCTTGAGAAAGCATTAACATATTGAATTAGACAGCACATTAACTATTTCAATATACTTCCAGTTAGACAGTCAGGCTTTCGTCGGGGATATAGTTGTGCCACAGCCATGCTGGATCTAGTAGACGACATTTTGAAAGACATAGATAATGGACAAACAACCGTATTGGTTTTACTGGATTATTCGAAGGCATTGAATACCACTAACCATGAAATATTACTCTCAATTCTGCATTTTATAGGATTTCGCAGAATCGTACCTAACCCACAGAAAACAATTTGTTCAAACAGATAAAGGAAAATCCATCCTGGGTGAATTCTGCACCGGTGTGCCACAGGGCTCTATTTTGGCCCCACTACTTTTTAGATTTATACTCTTAACATAACAAATTGCTAAGTTTTCAGTAAAGGCTATAATTATGCAGATGACTCCCAAATAAAATGCAGCTTAACTCTAAAAATTTAAAGTTGGCCGAAGAACAGGTTAATTCTGATTTAAATTAAATTTGCAATTACTCAGAAAAATATCAGCTTTCGATTAATCCAGCAAAGTCCAGTGTCATGGGGTTTGGAAAAAATAAAATAGATGTCGAAAACTCCCTCCAAATTTAGACTTTAGACGTGCCATTGCCCTTCACTAGGTCCGTTAAAAATATTGGACTCGTTCTAGATACCGATCTTAGATTCTCTGATCATATTACCAAGTGCATAAAATCGGTTTACATGAATTTAAAAATGCTTTACCAACACCGCCACATACTAAACGAAAAACTTAAAGAACAACTTTGTGATGTTTTTGTGTTATCAAAAGTTCAAAGAAGCTGTCTACGCCTCACTTTTGGAATTCGAAAATACAATAGAATATCTCACAAACTAAAAACTATTCAATGGCTTGACATGTCTGCTAGAAGAAAACTGCATTCTTCATGTTTATTTCACGAAATAATTTTCAACAAAACTCCACCATACTTAAACGAAAAAGTAAAACATGGAAGTGACATTTACAATCTCGGTATAAGACTTAATATTTGTAAAATCTACAATGATATTTCTAGGTTTATAAAAGAACTTAAGCCTACACAATTAAAAAAAGCCTATCGTCGTTATCTTCTTAATCTTGAATAACAAGTAAAAATTAATTTATTTTATTACTTAATGATCTAAGCAATAAATAAAATTTTGTCATATCTTTTACTTCACTTATATTAATACTTTTGAACCAAATAATACTGAACTTATTAAAATCGTAATTTCCTAGTTTTTTCGCAATGTAAAAATTTCTTGGATATGTACCTATCTCTCTGCAGTTAGATTAATATAAATCTATCTACTTATTTTTTTTTATCAGGGATAAAAATTTAATGTCAGTTTTCATAAAATTAAAAAGTTATAACATTATGAAATGCAAATAGATATATACTGCCTTTTTAGTCCTTTTGTGGAATTCTTTTATACAGTTTTTTTTATCTATTGTAATAATTGTTATGCCACAATAAAAGTTTATTTATTTATTTATTTATTTATCAGCCGCTATACTAAAACGCGTCATAGCTAAACAAAATTTTTTTAAGCAAAATTATTGGACTTCAACTTCTTATTTTTGTTACCAAATTTGGTCCTCTTCGCTTTAATAGTTAATTAATAACGCCCTTTGGCACGTAATTTTTGCAATGTGTTAATTTTACTGGGATATTTTTCAAGGTCATGAAGCTTCACACTGCATCAAACTCTAAGGATCAAGTTTGGCATACATGCCTAATAGTTTGAGGTACATTTGAAGTTCGTCTGATAAAACGTCGAATTATATAAGATTTTTTGAAGAGAAAATGACAAAAATCTTGTACTTTCGATTTTCAAGGTCATTTAAGGTCGGATAACCATAAAAGTAAATTTTTTGGAATCCTCGTCTTTGAGTTATATGTAATCTGGTATAATCATGCCCCGGTTACGAAAGTTGTATTTTTTTGGCCACCATCTTGAATGATGACGTCATATCAACCCTTTCTACATGGATGCGAACCAAACACCCGGTATTATTTGATTGTGTGACTAAAGAGCTATCAATCCCACATAGTCACAAAACTCCTTCATTAAAAATCACACGGACTTACACATACCCCTTCACTATAAATAAATCTAAGTTCAAAAAAAGTTTCTATTTGATTAAAACTATGTGCAAGTAAACCTGATTATACTATACTGATAAAAGAATCTAACGGATATTTAGAAACAGGCCTGCAGGTTTCTGGACTATCCATTAGATCTTGGAGGCCTGGTCGTAATGAATTGAAAAGCAAAATGTGTGTCCGATATGCCACGAACCTTTCTTTTTAATTATTAAAAATATCAAACGCGAGCACTCTTAATTCAACAACCTTCATAATCTGAAGTTTTAATGACGTTCTATCTAAAACGTCAAAACAAATAAGGTTACTAAGGAACTTTTCATTTATCTTATCTTATCGTAGTACGTCAATTTAAAGGGACTTATTTTTGGTTAGCTACTAAAATTATATTTATATAATATATTTATTGTCTTAAAAATATAGAAAAATAATTCACATTTTTGCGTCAACAAGTGCTCTTATAAAATTAAATTTCATCGCTTGTCACGCTATCTTGTGGTTTACGTCTATCCTGAGCTCTTAAAATCGTGCTGATTAGTACTATTCGTTGGTCGTAGGTCGTCCTTAACAAAAAAGCGGAAAAAATACAATAATTTCCTATAAAGTTGCTGGTTTTTAGTTAAGGACGGAAGTATAAATATCTTATAATTCTCTATATGTAAGCCTTCCTACAATTTTTTCAAACGGTGTTATTATTCAACTGTAATAACAAATTTCTATGTATTATGCATGGCTTTTTTTACTCTCTTTTTTACCTTACGACGCGGCGAGGGAAAGATGCATATACGTGTTAGTTTTCTTGCGTGTATAAAATACAATCATGTGACTCCCTACGCCACTTTTTTTTGCAATGACCCTTATATCCAGAACCTTTCGAATATTACCCTGAAAGCAGCCCAGTAAACACCGTTAGGTAAATATTACGTCACATGATTATTTTATTACATAAATTCTATGTAATCTGGAAGTCGCAACAAGGTAAAAAGTAACTTCCATGTTCTGCATTATGACATGAACAAAGTTCCCTACTTTTTACGTAAATAATGTGTAATTAAAATAACGTAAATAATGCATGGAAACAAAAAATTGGGAAACGGCAAATATCGATTAACTAGTAACTAGAAAGTAAATCATAAGGTAAAATTGAGGTAAATATTTTTACATAATATTTATATCTCTTACAAGTAACATCAAGGTAAACTTGACGTCATGCAGTGGCGGTCCCAGGGGAAGAGGGGCGGAGGGGGCAATCGCCACCCCCTTTGCTCCAGAAAAAAGTACACAACAAAAACAAAGATGCTGGTGGTAATAACCCTGAAGAAGAAAAAACGAGAAATTGCAGAAAGTTCCTTTAAATATATTCTAGACTCCCTCCACAATATTTTGGGACAGTTTGACCTTCAATCCGTCACACCAAGAATATACAAACGCATGACGACATAAAACAGTATTTTTGACCTGAACATATTCATACCAAGTTTAACATGAAGCCAAAATCAAGGCAAAATTAACTAAAGTCGTTTCTAAATACTATAAACTGTTTTATTAATATAATCCAAAACACAAATTCTTATACTTTTGTTGTGAGAAGTCAGTATTTGGAAACAATATTGGTCAGAAGTAGGCAAAAGTTTAAATCAAAACATACCTCATAACGTTTATATTATATTATAAGTAATGCTTCGTAAAAAAGAAGCTTCTCATGCCTCAAAAGATTGAAAACATATGTACTTAAAAACTCTATGACGGAAATTCGCCTGATGGGCTTAGCGTTGCTGCATATCAACAGACATATTGAAATTGACATTGAGTCATTGACCGGTTTGCCCAAAAAAACTAGAAATGATTTTTTTTTTAGATGGGCATCTTATGTATGAGATATGCGATATAAAAGGTAATGTTTCAACAAAAAGCTTTTTAGACCTCAAAAAAAAAGTATTTTAGCTATTAGGTTTTGTTTGTGGTTTGTTTGTTATCTATGTTTTTTATAACTGAAAAAATTATACGTAGTTACTCAAGCGCGGATTTCAGGAGGATAGGCGGGTAGTTAACCCCCCCTACCCTGGCTTTAAATTTTTTATGAAAACATTTAGAAAACTAAAAGTAGGGCATAAATTGCGGCGCTATATCACCTTTGATATTTACGGTATTAGTTTAATTTTGTGTTTAAAATGGCATTTGTAGTGTCATTTTCTTAAAAATTCTCGCCTGCTGCGCTTTGAAATCATTAATATATTTACAATTTTAGTTTAATTTCAAATAAAAAAATGCTTTTTTTTATAGCAATTTTCTTAAAAATTTTCGCATGCGGCGCTACAATACCGTTAATATTTACAATTTTAGTTTATTTCGACTCAAAAAATGCAGTGAAAATTTTCCTAAATAAAAAATGTATGAAATAAACGACTTCCAATCTGAGTATCTCCCCTAGATTTGATACCAAATCCTCGCTTGTAGTTACTAAGTTTTGTTAGCATATATTGATATGTTCTTCATAAAAACTATGTTTTGATTTTATTTTTTTTTCGGATAGAACCTCCCCCCCTTTTCAAATGGTTGGGACCGCCACTGCGTCACGTAAATAACTTACTCTTTATGTAACTACTATATAAATTTATAACATAAATGTTATATAAATACTATGTATTGGAATGTAAAATTTACGTAAAATTCAAGTCATATTGCTTATATAAAATTTTTATTCTTTTAATGTCACGACAAAAATGTAACTTCCATGTTGTGCATAATGCGCAAAGTTCCCTTCTTATTACGTAAATATGATGTAATTAAACAAAAATAAGTTATGTTATGTAAATATTACGTAAATTTTCTGAAAACTTGTTTTATGTATTTTTTTTTACTTTAGATTTACGTTAATACTATGTTAATATAACAGATGTGTTTGCTGGGAGTTTTGAGCTAATCGTACCCCTGCATCAGCACATTTCTTTCACCTCAAATCGTCAAATAGAAAGGTGGGTTTCGCTCAAAGTAAAGCTGATGACGCAGACGTATTGGTTTATGATAATCTTGTTAATTTTTATTTTATTTGCTCCAGGAAAAGTAATATTAGACACTTACGGTGGGATTTACTAAAAGGGTTTAGTCTATTTTAGAACGGTTCTAAGTTTAAGTGAAATTTTTCGTTTTAAGCATTTTAAACCAACCCTCTTTGAGTTTTGGACACAGTTTGAATTATAAGAAGAATTTTAGTAAATTTTTTTATTGAATAATCATCTTAACACAATCTTTTGTTGGATTTAAGAAGAAAGTTTCAATTTAGAAGAAAAGAAAATTTAAAAATTGAAACCCACGCGGGTATAAATAGTAAATATATTAATTAAGAACAAATTAAAATTATGTCATTCTAATTAAAACTTACCCTTGATAATTGATTTTTCAAATTAATACTTGATGCCACACAACGATTTAGATGGGTGATAATAAAATAAGGATTAGATTAATTTTGTATTTATTTAAAAGGTGTTTTTATTTATGAAATATATTAAAAAACTTAAATGCAAGTTTTTTTACATTTCTGTTACTGTCAAAATGTCAGTTTAAAAATATTAGCTTAGCGCTGCGTTCAATGACACACAGCGAGTTCGGATCTTTTCCTCTGCTTGCATCTTGGCTTGCACCAACCTCTACTGATGAAAGCTACATGTTTAAAATGAGTGGGCTTTGAGTAAGGAAAGTTATTTTGACTGAGCTTTTAGATAACCTCAATGTTTTACTTTCAGTTTGTAAATAAATTAATATAGTTCTTTTGGGTTTTTTTGTTTGGTATATTTTTCGTGCATAATCAGTGACCCTCACTTATGTTTGCTTTGCCTCGTAGTGCCCTCATAAATATATTTTTTGTGCTGAAAACGGGTTGAAAATATGGCGTTTTTCTGGACAAAATTGGAGGTGCTTTATTGATTAATAAACAACTTGGGATATTAAATAAGGTAAATTACTTCTTGTAAAAACAGTTACTTAGGGAAATTTTAAATGAACTTATTACCAATTGCCACAAAACAATCCTTTCTGGGGGCTATAAATTTAAACCACCCCCCAGAGGTGGTCTAAAAAATCACCAACTTTATAAACTCAAACACAGATGATGAGGCTATTATGTGCCAAATTTTTGGCGTATTCACCATATGCCATTTTAAAGCCTGTCAAAAAAAGATTAGTTTCAGGGCATTTTCTCCTAAAATATGGTATATTTTTAGAAAAAAGCTGTTTTTCAATGGTATTTTGCAATAACAATACAAAATAATGAATAACTTTGTGCCTTTTCTGTATGGGTAAGTGTTTTTTTCTAAATTGGTTTTAAAATTTAGTTCTTAGTAAATCCCACTGTTAAAGAACAATCTTTTATTAAATGCACTCAAAAGTTAAATTATAATAATTTTATATTTTCCTTATACTATAATAAAAGCGATGGGCGCAAATTAAAAATTTTAATATTAAGTATCGTATATCGGTCACATCGACGATTCACTTAAGAAACAGTTGTATTACTCTATAACCTAAGGACATTTTCAAAGGCTTGGCAAGCACGGCAATCTCACCCGTTCTTAGCTCCTTTTAATGAAACCATTATGTTTATCATTCGAATAGAAGAAGAAGTAAGTTCTTCTTTTGCAGTTCTCCCTCTGTCACTGTAAAGTTAAATTTTTAATTAGCCCTCATCGCTTTTATTATGGTATAAGAGAGATAAAAAATTATTTTCTACTTTTGAGTGCATTTAATAAAAGCTTGTTGTTTAAAATTTTTTTAAATAAAAATTAATTTTTTTAATTTTTAGCTTTGTACCTCAAATCGTCCATTTTGAATCCGCCATATTGAAATTTTCAAATTTGTTCAAAAATTCATATCCCCTTCCCGAAAAATCCATGTATGCCAATTTAAAACTAAATCTTTTCCCCCCTCCACTTTCCTCGTTAGAGGGAAGTGTGTACCTAATAATACCATATTATTGTATTGTCGCCGGAGCTATAAACGCATACCAAATTTAAACACATACCCCTAATTCTTAGATTTGTACCCTCAATCGTCCATTTTAAATCCGCTATATTGAAATTTTCAATTCTTATCAAAAATTCATAATCCCTCTCCTTAAAAACCCCTGTATGCCAATTTTGATTGAAATCGAACAAACTAAATCTTTTTCCCCTCCACTTCCCTCGTTAGAGGAAGGTGAACTATAAACGCATACCAAATTTGAACACAATCGGATGTGGATAAGTCACTTAAATTACTTAGCAAAACATGACCGAAAATCGTCCATCTTGAATCCGCCATATTCAATTTTCAAAATATGATTAAAAATTCGTATTCCTTATCAACAAAAACCCCCGTACCAATTTTGGTTGAAATCGGACTAACTTAGGTGTTTTTTCCCCTCTACTCCCCTCGTAGAGGGGAGGGGTGCCTAATAAAGACATATTATTGTATTGTATTATTATTATTATATTATTATATTATTATATTGTAGCAATTTACCATGCATTTATAGTTCCGGTTACAATACAATAATATGTCTTTATTAGGCACCCCTCCCCTCTACTCCCCTCGTAGAGGGGAGGGGTGCCTAATAAAGACATATTATTGTATTGTAACCGGAACTATAAATGCATGGTAAATTGCTAGATTTATTCTTCAAAAGAGCGGATTGCTAGATCTTTCCTAACAAATTTTCCAAAATTTTTTATTTACTAGGATTTTCCATTTCAATGTTTGATTCAATTTTCAAACATTTTCAATTTTCAAGCAAAACCTGACTTTTCTAGGATTTTTCCTTTTCAAGGGAGACAGCCATATGCCTGCTCGCAACAGCACTATCAAATATATGGAACAGAAGACAGAAGTACCTTTATAATAAAAAACCCCACTAATAAATTTAAAATTAAAATTTTATTTACAGAGATTCACCTTTTCGTGAGCGCTCGTTGCTCCCCTTTTCTTTTGTTTTATTACTAATAAACCCTGACTCCGGTGTAAATGCAGGGGTATTTTTTTGAATACGTAATAAACAATCAAATAAAATATAATTGTTTGTATATCAATCATATTTAGTTTAATAAAGATGTTACTGGTTAGCGCACATTTTTTATAAGTAATAAAACAACATTAGTTGCACATTCTTAAAGTAGGTTATTCTTCTAGACTGTTGAGAGAAATTTGCGGGTCAGAAACTCCTTTGTTTTTTTATATCTGTAAACTTTGAAGGTCCCGCCCAAGGAACAATTTGTCGACGTTTTAACGTTGCCAAAGGCGACTTAACCATAGAATAAATACTAATACAGAAGCGACAAAGCGCCCCAAAAAGCATTGGTCTTAAGGGTTTTAAATAAGTGACGTAGTTTGACACAAAGTATACTTAACACACTGAGAGAATATGCTCAAAACGCTACACGAAGAAAAGTACATTTTACCTTGCGTAATGCAGAATTCTAATATATGTACCTGCTGGTGTTGCGATTTAAAACTCGCGGCCTTAGATTAAAAAATATCTAAAACTCCTCCGATTACTAATGAGTTGAAAATTTTGATATTTTTTGGATTTCTTGCAATTAACCTCTCCCCAACAACTTTTGAATACCTATGAAATAATTGCGAGCATATTTTAAAAACAATTGCGAAAAGTTGAGGTAGCATGTTAAAAAGAATAAAAAAAGGAAGAAAAAAAACAAAACGCTCTTTGGTGGGAATCGAACTCACGACCTACTCCTAGACAAGCAAACTACATATCATTCCACCATGACATTTAAAAGCAAATAGTAAATTACGGGTGTTCCCAGACAGCCCGCATTGTCCATGGCCCATTTATGGACATCCATTGGACAAAGGTTTTTTCTGATACAGTGGATGAAAAAAAAACTTAGTACAAAGGATATCCAATTTTCAGAACTGCTTTTTTTTGCAGTTAATTTTTGCATATCGAATGGATAACGATGTTTCCTGGTCCATCGGACCAAAAATAAACTATATCCGGCGGACGTCCATTTTATGTCCAACAAAATAGATGTACCTTATACATTAGGGATATTTTGGAACGCTTATTTAACACTTGTGGTAATTACTGCGTCTGCGCAATAGCTAAACGTCATTCCATTGTGGTATTTAACCACTACCACTGCCGTAAGCTACGAATCCATTTCGTTGTGGTTGTGGTTATTTTTCTGGTTAGTGGTAGAGAAATTTGGAGCAATTAATTTTAAAAATAATAAAATATTACCAGGTTCCAACATATAAAACACCTATTTTGTAAAATTAAGCCCAATTTTTTTGTTTTTTCTTATCTCTAAATTGTTTTACAAGTGACAGTTTTTAATGTGTTCCAAAAACTCTGGTATAATCGATACGTGGTAGTGGTAGCGGTTGTTAAACACTACCATAGCAGCTGTCAAAGTTGTTAAAATTTTAAGCGGTTCAAAATTTCCCTATTGACTAAACATTGAATATTTATCAGAAAATCTATGTCAATCAGGCTTGGCCTAGTTGGCACATTAATAAATATGTCTTTTATCTGAACTGTTTTGGATATCCAATGGATCATGTTTTTTCTTATTCATTACCAACAAAAACATTTCTCTCATATCTAATCGAATCATTTGTATATTATAGGTAAATATTTTTCAATATTTTAGACTAATTGGTATTTTAGTATTTTAATACTCAACCATCCCATGTTGGAGTTGTTTTGACAAAACAGTTCACTGGATATCCATTGGAACAAATATATGCAGTGTACTAAGAAAATTATAATTTTTTTCCAACAGTAAACCATAAAGATACTTTTTGGATAGCCAATGGATAATTTTTAGACAGAAATTCATTCTACTGAATAACCATTGTATTTAGAATACTGGTACAATAGTCAAAATATTGAAACTTTTTAACTTTTTTGGGATGTCCAAGAGCCGTCCAACGTTTTGACAACTGTATTATTCAATGGATATGCCTATTGTTGTGCTATCTGGGTTGTACTTCGACGAGACACCATGGCCAGTAGGTTCAAATTTTAATTAATTCTTTAGATATTAGCTGAGTTCTCGGCAGCACAGTCCAAAGTGGTTTTAAAATACACCTTGCACAAAGAGATTATAATTTTGGGTTTAAAATATATGAGCTACGAAACTACGCCAATGACAAAGCTAAAATGACACAATCTCTTACCTCCGAAATAATAATTCTACAACGAAATATTCTGTTTTTTTTTTCATACCACGCATTGTGCTGGTCCTCAAAAAGACTTTATATAGCTTTTTTAGTCAAAATAAAAGTTAAAAATGGCCAAAAAAACCACCAACACCCATTAAAAACACTGCCGAGTCAGCTGTGAACGAAAATGACTTGTCGTAATTTGTTAAAGCCTCAGACTAATATTTTTTAATCGAAATTTATTTAACTAATAAATTTAGTTATTAGTCTGAGGCTAATTAACTTGTATAAAAATGCGTATATAATTCAAAAAGCGATTCAAAAACTGTATTTAGTTTTGTTCTTACCAAATACCGCGGCAAATTTTATGGGAAAATGAACCTTATGTAGTATTGCTTACTGTTATATCTCTTTTTATTTTTTAATCTGAAATAAGTAGATTCCTCTTAAATTGCGGAAAATTCAAATTTTTAATTTCTATAATCGCGGGCCGGTTTGAGAACTAGCAAAATACTCAGTCAGTTGATGGAAACGGTCAAGAGGCTGCAAGGATGGGATCTTGTATCCATATCGCGCGTTTTTTTACAGATTAAAAAAAAAGACAGAATGTTGCGCCATATTTCACTAAAGGTTGTAGTTACAATCTGGGGAATTGTTTTTAGCAACACTGTACGGAAAATCAATTTAACTATGTCGACCTCATTTTTTTGCAAAATTTTACGTTATTGAATTTGTTTATTATATATATATATATATATATACATTATGTTTATCCACAGTGGGACAAGAGAGATTTTTTAGCACCGGATCCAAAATTTGGGGTTAGGTTATTTATTTTCACTTTTCGCGTTATGCGCCGCGAAAAAACCAAGTTAAATACTAAAATAAAAGAAAACCATTTATTGCAGAATTACCTGCTAAAAAAACGCTACCCAACTACGCATTAAAGTAACTGGCTGTAATGTTTAAGGTTGCATTTACAGGTGCATTTATAATTGAATTGGAAACCTTCCCGCTAGCTGATACCGACAACAGGTTAACTTAAAAGCATGCAGATATAAAAATCTGCTACTGGTACTAGACGAAATAATCATATTCTATTTTAAACAGGAGCGTCAACGATTAGCAAGAGTATTTCCAACCTCTAAATGGAGCTTTACTGACCTGTTTTGTTAGTACTGAAATATCCGTGTGTTTTTGAAACTGAGGTTCTAAAATCTATCCCTTGCACTCCAATTATGCCGCAATGATTTAGGCTAGGCCTTTTTCGGCGGGCGACCGCATACGCGAAGTGGTTTCATATTTGTTTTAGAACAATGTTTTTGAAAACCTATTTTTAAAAGATAAACATAATCTTGAATGGTTTTCTGTCAGAAAACGTAAAAATACTCTTCTGTCCCACTGCGGCCCGATTTAAAGTTTGTTGACAACACACCTGCAGTTACCATGGAATCGTATAAATTGTGCGGACTATCGGCCAACTTCAATGAAGTGTGATTGATCGGTTTTCTTTTCCGGAGCGTACAGGCTTTTAGAAAAAAGGAATCTTAGTTTTTATTTTCGCTAAAGTAAGGAAACAAAAAAGGGAAAAATGTAATCCAGAGGAAACTCTGAGAATTTCTCTATGTTTTTTTGTAAATGGGGTTTGTTCTAAAGCGCAAGTATTTTGAGGTTTTTTTGGATAGATAACAGCACTAGAACTTTTATTTTGAAGAAAATATAATTGGAAATTTTGAAAAATCTTTCTCATGTTTTTGTTAAGCTTTAAAAATGATCACTCTTGCAAAATTTCAGCTAATTCTGATGTTTAGTTTTTTCCTGTGTACTCTGACATAAGATTAAAAAAATAAAGAACAAGGCGTTGCCAGTTGTATTTTTTTACTTAAAATCTGGGGAAAAACTATAGCCTTAAACAAAAGATTGCCATGCTAAATCAAAAACCTGTATAACAACATGTGTGCTTCATATTTATGGGTATTTATATTATTTTTTAAAACTGTAACAAAAATAACAAATAACATTTTTCTGAGGAAAGCTTTTCTCAATTCGTCATTAAAAAGTTACACGAGTATTCATATAAAATTCCTTTTGTATAACAAAAGAGAAGCGTCACAAGGCTATTGTCGTTTCATCAGACAGACTAAAAGATACCGAATCGATTTCACTTAAATGTATAATGCGGTGGGATAAAGGCCTTCCCGCACAAAATTTTATGAGGTACAACAATCAGCAATTGATTTAAAGATGCCATTACACCTAGTTTCGTTGATTGCCCATTAAGGAAGAACTATCTCACATGAAATTTGAAAACTACTATGTCCTTTAAACAACTTTTTTTATTTGAGCCCTGAGCCAGAGTAGAGAAGGTAATATCTATATATGTTTAATAATGCAATTAGTTAATTTATACAATTAATTATTGGTTATTTGAGGGTATAGTTTGATATAGCCCGGTCACCGTATTTCTCGCAGACGCTGACGTTTTCTGACATTCGACATGTCAAAATTTAGAACCTTTTATTTACTTACTAGATGTTATAGGCAATCAAAAAAGCAATCAATTTTTTTATTTTTTTTTCTCTTTAGGATGACATTATGATATTGTATTTGTCATAAATATGACAAAAAGTTTTAAGGGTACTTATTTATGGATGCAAAATTATTTGATGATGTCTGTGTCTCCCAAAGAAATAGAAGGATTTAAAAAAAAGGGATTAAGCCTGCGCAACAGGACTATTTGCAACTACACCGGAAAAAGCAGTTGGTTGGCTTATTTCGGAATTACACTGTTTACATTGGAACGTAAATAAAATTAAGAATAATTTAAAATTTTTGTGAATAAGGGTCTGCTTGCTTATTTACTTATTTAATTCAAGCATAAATGTTGTCTTTTACTGATACAATAGCATATTATATTTCTATATTCTTTTCCAAACCAAGCAAAGTGTATTATTTTTGAATCCCATTAAAAAAAAACAAGCTTGTTAGGTTTAAAAAATTTAATAAAACAATATTTTCACAAAAATATACCTTAGAATTTGAAAATAATTAGTCTTTAAAAGCCATTCTATTTTTATTATGTTTTAATTGCACCTATCAAGAGCCTGCTGTTCACTTTGTACTTCTTTTCGAGCCAACTTAGCCAGAACCCAGTCGGTCATCCTCCTATATATAGCACAAATTTCAAATGTGCAACATTTATTAAGTTAAAACATTAAAGGCTTTTTTTTCGACTTAGCCTTAATGATACATTTTTAATTGTGTTACTTACACGATGGTTTCGTCAATGCGAGGTCCAATGCCAATGGTTCTCCTCTGAGTTGACTCTTTACTAAAAAAAAAAGATATTATATTAAAGCAATTTAAAAATATATTTGGTTATAAGTATAGTCTAAATTCAGTTTAAATACAGGTTTCGTAAAAATCGTAGGGCGTTTGTGGGATTTGTAATCCTTGAAAAAATAATTATCATGATAAAAAAATCTGTGATCTTATAGGTTAATTCTATACTATAGATTACAATTACAATTATACGCAATTCTTCATCAATATGACTTTTTTTTACATAGGTGTCAGTGTTTTCAGAAATGTGAGTTTTTTGCGGCACTAGTATGTTTTAATTAGAAATCTATAAAATAATTAGGTAACTGGAAACAAATTTTAAATTGCAATAAAATAAGTTATAACTTAGTCTTTTAAGTTGGTTGGGTTAGGTTGAGTCCATCTTCTACTTGGTACTAAGATGAAAAAAACAAATTATTGTAAGATAATAACAGATACACAAAAACTGTTTAAGAGGAGTTTGCTATAGATTTTGCCAATTAAATAATTAAAAGTGCATACTGATCATTTGGATAAAAAATCCTGACAAACATTTTTAAGAAGACCATATAACAAAATATTTGCAATAAATTGTAAAAAGTCAAATATACTACCACAGGCAATTAATAATAACTTATGTGTTCTCTCCATTTATTTACCTACAGCACGCATATCTTCGCGCGTAAAGTATCTTTCCTGACCTTGATTGCTTGCCCGAACTCCGCTCTACGCTTTAAATACAATTTTCCGCACTAGTTAGAATAACAACAATTACTTACTTTAGACCCTACGCCACAGTGTTGGAATAATTATATTGAAGCAAAATAGAAGATAAGATTCTATTACTAGATTTAATTAATAAGTTCAGTTATGAAATAAAATAGTAAAAGTATAGGTAGTATTTTAATATTTGGATGTTACACTACTGAATTATCATTTTATAAAATATATAAAAAACTATAAAATGACACAAAATACATACATAATATCGTTGAATTGGTGCTCTTAATGAAAAAAATTAACATTATTTTAATAGTTTTACGGTGCGCCACTGACTCAACCTGTCAGAAAACATTATCACACTATCCTTCAAAAAAGAAATAAATACTTGCATGTTTCTAAATTCTAAATTCTAAAATCGCCAGATGTCTGGGTTACATGGACCGGTGTGAGGGTTATTTACCCTTTATATCTTTCATATTCCAGTAACAATTTCAAATTGCTATACGTTTCTTTCATATGGACTGCATGACCAACTGATACTGAAGGCAACTTCGTTCCATTATGGAGTAATGGTCAAGCCATGATGGTAATTTAAGGCTTAAAATATTTTAGCATAATTTAAGGGGTAACGTTTTTGATGAATCAATTTTTACTTCGTTTTTCACATTTTTATGCCATGATATTGCTCACATTTTAAATCTTTCTTTCGAAAGTTTCGATTTCTAGAATAAAACACTCAAATTTTCAAGTTTTCATTGTTTTTTTAGAGTTCAACAAAAGACTGCCAGAAAACATTTTTTCTCTGTTAAAATAAAAAATATTTAGAGAGAGAGGGCAGATGTTTTAGTGACGTGTAAAAATATTTAAGGTTGTTGAAGAGACACAGCAGGCTATAAAAAAGTATTTTAGAGAAAGATCGACATAATTTAAGGAAAATGTTTACTAAAAATTTCTATTATGTCCTCTGTCTGTCATCTTGAGTGGTGTTGTGCATATGATTTTTATTTTGCAATTTTTATCCAAAAAACAGAAAAAAATTGTAATTCTTCAAAGTGTTATAATTCAAAGTGTTAAAAGTGTGAAACATAAGGTGGTATTAATTTCTTTCAATCAAAGTCCGTTACAGGCTTTAAATTTACCAAAAAACGTGTCCTACTAAAGTTTATTTTAACACATCTAAAAATATTTGAACAGGTATTTAAGAAAATGTAAGGGTCATCATGGTTTGACCATAAGTCTCCAGTCTTTTAACTCATAGTCCAGATTTTAAGCTGTCATTAATCCCTCAATGTCAATACATGCTACCAAATTATTTTCTATGCTAAAAAAATGGTGTTCGTTTTTTTTTGACGTCAATTTAGGATTTATGTTATAAGTAATTAAGCACCTTAAAAAATTCAGTTGGTATAAAAAATCCAGATACTTCCCATTTAATAGTCGAATTTTTCCATACATTAAGGGCAGATAGTTAATTATCATAATTAGCATGGATTCAGAAAATCGGAGCTAATTGAGACTTTTGCAAGGCAGATTGATAATTAGTATAATAAAATAAGTAAGGTTTTGCTATTTTTGTGCAGGAAACCTTTTTGCTGTTAGCCAGTATAATTAACCGGAAAAAAAAAAAATTAGTTGGGAGGAAGTCACAACTGTTCCCTTTGATTTTATTAAACGGAAAATGGAATTTACCTCTTTATGACTTTAAAATCCTTTTCGAAGGCCTACTATAAACTGTATGGCATTGCGTTATTGATATAGTTGGAGAGATCGCTGCGATTGCTGCCATTTTGATTTGGATTTCGTGCGTGCTTATGAATACGATTCGGCATCGTTTGTCACGAAACATCTGGTTTGTACGAATCAACGCAGAAAAGCACTTTGTTATATGGTTAAAGAATAAGCAAGTTGGTGTAGAAATGTTCAAACAAAATCACATCAAATAAGCACTATTTATTAAAACAAAATTGTTCAGCTCCCAGAAAAATCCTTCAGTTAAGGCACTATGTTTTAATTAGATGCAGTGTCGTTTTATCTTAAGTATAATAAGAAAACAAATGTTTTGGCTAATGGGATTTCTGCCACATTTTTGGGAGGCCACGGAATTATGTGCGTTATAGAGAGTTATCCAATATGATTTAGTTATTATTTCTAAAGATCTTTTGTTTTTTTTTAACTTTTTATACGTTTTAAACAAACCCTAAATTTTCCTCCGTATTCTTATCCATGACGCATCGACTTTGGTTAATCGCAAAAAAAATCCGTTTGAGCATAGATCATACCAACCTATGTCCTACACTGAGAAAAATATCCACTAATCCTAAGTAAGAATTCATTAGCCTCAAGTAGAAACTTCATTTAAATATGAGACAAGACAACGGTCTACTCACCATAAGTTTTCTCACCTACTTAAGGTTATGAAATAACATATTAACTATAAGTAAAAACTTTACTCACCATAAGTGAAGTATCTACTAACCGTTAGTAAATCTATAATAGCGCAAAACTAAACTAACTAACCTAAAACTCGTAAAATATAGCTTTTTTTTGAACTTTAAAAACCATGTCCTATCACAATACACCTTAAGAAAAAAAAATAAAAATAAGTAAAAAAAAGTGCGACGCGCCGACGGGGTTCGAACCCACAACCACAACAGGTTGATAGACCAATGCTTTATCCACTGTACCATGCGCTTATAAGGTTGAAACCGCGGAATACATATAAGCGTTTTGGCGGATTGTTATTAGTCGACTGAAAAGTGTTAATAAAGGTAGATATATATAGACAATCGTCTCTAAACCAAAGGCTACCGGGTTCGTTTTCGGTCATTGATTTATTTTCATTATGAACTCCCTATAAATATGCAAATGGGATTGTCGATTTCTTGTGATGGCAATACTGACAAATCATTATAGGCATGCATTATTATTAGGACTAATATATTTTTCCGCATGATTCTCCAATATTTAATGCCTTAACTTGTCCTTAGTAGAAAAATTCAGTAACCGTAAGTGAAGGGAAAGTTAAGTGAGTTGTCACATATTCGTAAGTCGATAAATCACTAAGGGTTAACAAACTAGTAGGGAAATTCACTAACCCTAAGTGAAGGGATTGAATTCATTACTTGGGGCCAATAGAAACTTCATGAATGGAATGGTTATCTGAGTGTACAAAAAACCAAAGACATTCAGCTGCAAAACCGCCGACTTCACTATAGTTCTTAACTGTCAGTTTTTACAAAGACTTACCTCTAAATGCACCGTAGACACTTAATCGCGATTAGCTATCTAATCCATTCTAATTCGATTATTTATACGGAGGTTATGCTATAAATATGAGCCCTACGGTTCCGTTCAGTTCGCAGTTACTTACTCACTTGTCAAGTGAACTTGCCAGGGGGCTGATTCTTGAATTTCGTAGGAAAGATCGCACGGAAACGGTCCTCTCCCTGATATCGACCAATAATAGGCTTTAAAGCAATCACGAGTTATCCGAAACCTATCCGACCCCGACCGAACCTCACACGATTGCTGTGTATCGAAGGAACTTTCCTATACTTTCATACACCTGCCCCCGGACCAGGTGAACGAGCGCTCTTGAAAAACGACAATCCGGTCAGCTTTGCGCGTACACCATGCAAGCTCAGCAGCTTCTGAGCATTCTTATTGGTCGAAACGAAGGATGTGAACGTTCCCGTGCGACCTTTCCTTCAAGAATCAGCCCTCAGTTGAACGCAAACGACAAGTTTATAATTTTAGCAAAGATTATTGCACTTGCCTTGATGTACACTTGGTTGCAAAAAAAACGCATACATGCATTTTTCCCTACCCCAAAGTTTACCTGTCTAATAGTGTATATAAATACGGTCCACCCAAAATACCTGAGCCGCATTCGATCTTGGGTGTAACTAGCCCCAACAGGGAAAACTGCATCCTTCTAAAATTTTGATAAGGGTTTAGAGACTTGTCATGTCAAAAAAGAGATAGCAACATGAGTGTGACGGGGGTCTGAGAAAAGGCCGAACGGAAGGGACCGAATACTTTCGATCTTTAAACCTTAGTTTAATAACTGGTTGGAAATCAATGGTATAAAGCACTAAAAATTTGGTAGGGGCACAGAGTACCGAACAGAAGGTGATCCGTGGTAGGGGCAGCACGGAAGTAAAAATAGGTGGAATGATAATACCCCCTGAGAAATTTCACAAAAATGACCGCCTTATGTAGGTGACAGTTATAACCCTAAAATAACGTAGTCACATCAATCAATTCGACATTTTTTTTCAGATGTGTCTTTTCAAAAATCAATTTTTTACCCTGATTTTTGGTAATATAGTAAAATTTTGTTTTTAAAATTTTTGTTAATAGTTTCAAGTCCCCCTGTAAACATAGTATATATTGTCCTGTTTTTTTTTAGCCACATACTTGTTTGAACCATACCAAAAGTTATTAGGATATTACTGCGTTGTTTTTTTTAGTCAAAATAAAGTGTTTTCGGCTTTTTTGCGTGTTTTTGCTAAAAATATAGTGTTTTAATTTGTTCAGTGCTGTTATACAACCGAAATGACTAGTTTTTTGCCTTTTAGAAGTGCTATGCGATAGCCCTTTTTTTATTAGCCTCAAAGCTAGGAAAATTTTGTCAATACCAACTGATTTAGGCTCACACAGGCACACATATATCAGGTACATATAGCGATCATTTTCAGGCTATTATCAATCCACCTATTTTTACTTCCGTGAGGGGCAGTTGCGAGAAACAAGGGGAAGTAACTTTACTGTCCTACAGGTTTTCGTACGCGCAATGAAAGATGAATATCTACTGTATGTCTCAGAAAAACGGCGGTTGTGACCGCGATGAAAATAATATTTCTCTTATTACTTTCCCTAAATTTTGTCAATAAAATAGGTAAAATGGGTTATTAGGGTAATAAACTCTTTATTTTTATTGAGGTTACGTTAATTTATATATAAAAGGCCTACTTCATTTGAGAGGGTTGTGTCCTCGAATAAAAGGAGCGTAACTGCCCTAGCTCGAGCGCGACTCTGAAGTCTTCAAATTTAGTGCAACGTTTTGCTGTATTAAATAGAAAAGGTCTCTAAAACTAAAAAAAACATATTTTTTTATCTTAAATAATTGCCAATGTTATTTTTAAAATAATTTTTTTCCACGACCGTACAGGAAACACCTCATGAATTTTAATTCGGAAACTTTCACTTTTTCTTGCACTAAAATATCACTTTCCAGCACTGAGGTTTTAGTAAAAAAATATTGATCCTAACTTATGCATGAAGTGTCTTACTTACCGAACCAGTTAGGATAATAAATATTGCACAATACTAAAAGTAATAAAACAGTTTAAAAAAAAATAAATAAAGTCTTCATCAAATAAAATCAAATTATTACTTACGTAGCAAAAGATGGCTGATCTATAAAAAAGGCGCTCACTCCTTTTGGAGCTGATAAAATAACCATAATAAGACGGAAGAAACGCGCAAAAATAATTGCACGGATCGGAAACTTGGTTCAGGACAAAAACTATTGGAAACTTAATACACATTATTAACCAAGAAAATAATAACGAAACCTAAGTGGTATTTCCTATCGGCATTTTATCTCTATAACATGCTGCAAACGTCTAGAGGGTGCGTATAATTTATCAAAAAGTCAAAAATCTAAAATTATAATAAAGTACAGGTTCATAACACTAAAAACAAAAATAAATACGCAAACTTTACTATCAATAAAAGATGAAATGGAACAAACGTAAAATAGGATAACCGCGCGCTGTAACATATTCCCGCTAGATGTCGCCACGGATACAGCCGACAATAGCTGGAGAAAAAAACCCGTGTAATATAGTGCCTCTAGATGGCAGCACATAACCGATAAATAAGATGTGTACCATTGGCTATAGGGGTAAGGGATTCGACCAATAGCGGACAAGCTTTCGTAACGGCTTTTGCCACGCTTGTTTTATATTGTATAGAGTTGTGTTTGGTTGGCTCCCTCCAAGGAAGGACTATGAATACTACCTAATTTAAATTGACCTACTGTAAAATACAGAAGGCGCTGTAATTTTGTGAATTGTACAGGGTCATTCACTATATTTAGAACCTCTGGATAGCGCCTTTGTTATTGATGATGAAAAAGTCTTATAGCTTTTTTGAAAAGATTTCTAACCCACATGACAGATGTTGTCAAATGTCAAAAATAGTAGTAGTAGTAGTAGAGAAGGGGCGCGCGTAGGCCTCCCTAGGCCCTTTCTGCTTTACCCCGAGCCTGCCCCTAATCTGCCGCCTGCACCACTGGTCTAGCAGGCTGCTCATCTGGTTTTACTGTTCTTTTTGCAAAGTCCAGTATTTTATCCCATTTGAGCGTGTGCAGGTCCTCCTCATCCAGAGTCGGGAAACCAAATACCTGGTATCTCGTCCTCTGGTATGCCTCGCAGTTCGCTATAACATGTCGAGATGTCTCTTCTGCCCGCCCGCAGACCCGGCAGGTCGAGTCATTTTCCACCGCGATCCGGGTCAGGTGCTTCCTTAGTCGGTTGTAACCTATTATGAATCATGTCAGCAGACCAGCGTTCCTTCGTGATCTCCCCAGAAGCCATTTTTGTCTGGCTACATCCGGGCCCTTCACGAAGTCCCTGGTCTGTCTGCATCCTGTTGCTCCTCTCCAAGCGGTCGCCATGACATCGTTGGTCCATTTATTGAGTCGACTTTGCAATTACCTCTTGGTTGTTCCTAGGAGTGGTTCCGGCCCTACATACTAGGTGCTTTACCCGATCTTGGTGAGCTCGTCAGCCTTCTCGGTCCCCGGCACCCCCATATGTCTCGGTATCCACATAAGTGTCACTTGGTTGACCTCTCCCAAGGATTCTAGTGCATCCGCACGTTCCTCCACCAGGGTGCTGTTGATCTTAGGCGCCCTTAGTGCCTTTAAGGCCGATTGGCTGTATCATATATAAACATGCTTTACCGTACCGTTCTTTATTTCCTCCATGGTTGCAGCCATTATTATAGCATACACCTCTGCCTGAAAGACCGCGGCTTGTTCTCCGAGCGTGTAGCTCTTTCGAACCTCCTGGTCTTCTACGTAAACCCCCGATCCTGTAGTTTGCTTCTCTTACAGTTTGGACCCGTATGTGTAGCAAATCACGGCGTTCTCCTCGAACTGTTCGCGGAAGTTTTCACTCTGCCATAGGTTCCTGTCTGTTGAATCTCCAGGTGTTTTTTGGTCTTTGTGTTTTGATCGCTGCCATTGGAATTTCTTGGCGATTTGGGCAATCCTAAGATGCCCCGCAGCTTTCCCTTATCCTCTCCATTGACCTGTATCTCTCAGCCGGAGGTGGGTCGCCATCGCTTCTTTTCTGATTCAGATCGGAAGCGGCGGCAGTCTCAGAATGGTTTCGAGTGCCTGTATAGGTGCCGTCCTCAAAGCGCCGGTTATCCCTCTGCATATGGTTCCCTGTAGGCTCCTAAGCTTGAGGGTAGTAGTGACCTTCTCCACTGCTGGCCACTAGACTATGGATCCGTACTGGCTCCTTCGTCTAATTTGACATTAACTTTCATATATTAAATAGAACACCCAGTATATTTTTTAAAACTTCCGTTCAAGACAAAAGTAACTTATGGTATATTTTTGGAATCAGAAAGAAAAGAATAAACGCCCCAATCAGGGGTTCAAAATATAGTGAATCACCCTGTTAGGTTTTGAGGCCAGGACATTTTGACCAATTTCTGTTTTGCCGCTAAATAATGTTATAACTTTAAAATTTTTGCCTAGTACTAATTTAATATTGTAAATTTTGGGAAGGTAACTTTTTACATTGTATTCGTTTGCTAAATTATAAGCATTCCGTCTGGGCATTAAAAAACTTAAATTCTTGAAATACTGAACTCATTGAATGCGTGATATAGGTCAGGGCTGTTTGTTGGTTAAGGAAATGTTTCTATATTACATAAAAAATATCATAGATTTTTATAATCTATGCTCATATAAACTTATGATATTTTATAATTTTTGACTAGTCAAAGTGAAACACAAAACCCGCATAGGATTCCACCATCATAAGCCAGTTGGCTTATAAAGGATTACAATATTTTATGATTTTTAATATGACAATTTCTCATAAAGGTTTATAAGATTTTATAAGATCCACCTGTAACATTCGAAAATAAAAAATTACTACTCAAGTAGTAGTAATAGTAGTAGAAGTAATGTAAGAGATTAATTTACAGTCAAACTAAACTATAAACTACGAAAATTTGATCCACTACATATCTAATAGAAAATTGTTCTCGTATAAGTACTAATTTATCACCAGGAGCTGTGGGAGAGATGTTACTTTGATAAATTTCTATGAGATTTCATAAGCCAAAAACTATGTATTTATCTATGTAACGAACAAGATATGTTTGTTCGGGTGAAATCTTGCAACTTAATTTTGACCAACTTCAAATTTGGCATGCTTATATAGTTGCGGTGACAACATAAGAATATCGTGTAATGAAATTGATAGCTCCCTTTACTCGAAGGGGGGGAGGAGGGTGGAGTTGAAGTACGCCCGATTTCGTTGAAATTAGGTATGTCATAGCACTTGGGACGGAGATATCGAATTTCTAATCAGATTTTTAAAATTCAATATGGCGGATTCAAGATGGACGATTTTTGGTCATCTTTTGCTAACCAATTTTAACTAACTTATACACATCCGACTGCTTTCAAATTTGGCATGCATTTATAGTTCCAGTGTCAATACAATAATATCTCATTATTAGGCACCCCTTCTCCCTACGAGGTGATTGGAGGGGGAAAAAGATTTAGTTTGTTTGATTTCAATCAAAATTGGCATACAGGGGTTTTTAAGGAGGGGGATTATGATTTTTGATCAGATGTGATCACATCTCAAAATTTTTTTGATAAGTAAGTAAGTATACTAAGTATAGCTATAAAATCTATTTAATCACTTATAAAAAAATTATAAATATTCATAGAAAGCTGTCAAATTCTCAAAATATCCCAAAATCTCATGAAAAAACGTGTTTTTAAAAACTCTTAAAACATTATAAAAAACTAAGGGTGTAATCATAGAAACCCATAAAATGTTATTAGTTGGTTTGACTATGAAATCTGTCAGAAAACTATAAAATCTCTCAGAAAACTATAAAAACATCGATTTATATAATCCCATAATACATCATAAAAGTTGATGTGGCGGTTTGATTATAAAATCTCTTGCTTTTATAAAACCATAAAATATGCTAAACAAATGTCTACACTTATCAAATTTTATAAACATTTATAAGCCTAACTGATTATAAGATCAGTTAAAAAAACACACATATGAAACCACATAAATTATTACCAAAATCAAAGCCATACCTCATGAATTCTTAAAAACTTTTATAATCCTAAAATTTTGCTTCACAAAAGCTCATAGACCTTATAAAAACTGAAAAAATTCAGGTGTCTTTTTTGTGAGGTTTTACGCGTTTTTTTTGGCAGCGTTGGCAAACAACGTTAGCAGTGTGTACTGTACAGTAGCCCTGCTAATTCGCGAAGTCATTAGTTTCTAATAAAGTTTACTGAAAATATCTAGTTATTTTAATTTGGTTGGCATTTTTCGGTTCAAATCTAGAATTGAGTGAACGGTAAACTAAAATCTTTTGCTACTTGAAGATGTGAAAATTTTTTTTTTTGTCTTCAAAAACCACCCTCGACCAGAAGTTATTGTCAAGAAGAATGGTAAAAAACAAAATATCAAAAGATCTTGGGTGGAAATAACGAAAATTTAAACTTGGATGAGTATTCCACAAGGAACACACAAAAGATCAAAGCGAAAAGAGAAATGAATAAACGATGTTTCGCACTGGGTAACCAGCGTGGGCTCATCAGTAGTTTCACTGGTCACCCTCCACTATACATCATTAAACACCATCATACACTTAGATTTCCAACCTTGAACCACTCACAAATAGGCATCGTTCCGCACTGGTACTTACTTATCCAAGTTACCTAATACGAATTCGTCCTGGCGTAGGATTATGCTCCTAAGGCAATTTTCTCAATTCATTTCTCTTTTCGCTTTAATCTTTTGTGTTCCTTGTGGAATACTCATCCAAGTTTGCATTTTCGTTATTTCCACCCAAGATCTTTTGATCTTTTGTTTTTTAGTTTATTTTCGGTTGAAGTAACTGATTTGGAGGTTTTTTAACTTCTTTGTTTTAATTGCCTTAGGAGCATAATCCTACTGGAAATATTAACACGCTAGGACGAATTCATATTAGGTAACTTGGATAAGTAAGTACCAGTGCGGAACGATGCCTATTTGTGAGTGGTTCAAGGTTGTAAATCTAAGTGTATGATGGTGTTTAATGATGTATAGTGGAGGGTGATCAGTGAAACTACTGATGAGTCCACGCTGGTTACCCAGGGCGAAACATCGTTTATTAATTTCTTTTTTCGCTTTGATCTTTTGTGTGTTTGTTGTTTGAATTTTCGTTATTTCCACCCAAGATCTTTTGATCTTTTGTTTTTTAGTTTATTTTCGGTTGAGTTAACTGATTTGGAGGTTTTTTTAACTTCTTCTTTGAAGAAGAATGGTGTTGATTGAAAAAATTACCCTGGCCTGTTTTTGTCCTGCTGTTAAAAAAGGCTTCTTTACAGAAGGATGGCAAGACATTATCTGATTCCACCGACGTTGAAAAACGATTTTGTCTTCGGTGGTCAATAAATCTCTCATTATACTTTTATATATAAATGTATGATCCTATGTGAAAAAATAACAAGCTAGTATAATGTGTACATAAAATAGTGCATCATAAAAGGATTATTTTACAAAGCCTGGACGCGAATGCCAACATAAAGTTTATAATATAAAGTAACAGTAAATACTAACCAAACATAAAAGTTTGTATGCACACAGTTGAAAACAACTCACAATACAAAATAAATAGAAGATTGAGCACAAATTCGCGAAAACACTGGGTAAAGCAAACAAAGAGGAACCTACCCATGACTGTTAATGATGACGAGCCTTTTTAGTTTGCCTGGTATATTATTCGTTTTTTAATAGTTTTATTGTAATTTTGTCTGGATTGAAATTTTAATACATGAAAAAATTGCCGTGTTTAAAAAAAGTTTTTGCTTTATAAGAATAGATATTTTTCCTCCTATTTTGTTTACTAGTTTTCCCTCAAAAAATATTAATGTCTTTGAAAAATTATTTAATTTCTGGTAAACGTGTTTTGTTGGTAATTAAAAAAAACCAAAACGAAAGTTTTCTGATTTTTAAATTTACAGCACCTTACTTAAGGAAAAGCTAATGTAACTGCTGTGACTTACGCTGTTCTATAAAAATAGACGAGATGCTCAAAAATTATTACTTTTAAAATATTATAGTAAAAGTAATGAATAATAGGTAAACAGAAGTATGTATTAATTTTTTTATAATTAAAAATAAATTTTGTTCTAAAAATTAAATTTTGATAATGAAACACTAGAAATAAGTGACGAAAAACATAAACAGCACATATAAAATAAAAATTAATAAAACTAAAAACAATGATTACTCTTTAAAAAACCAATTGCGACTAAAAGGACAATGAAATATACATCCACCTATCCGAAGAACATGCGGCAAATTAATTATTTAGAAAGAGCAGCAAAGGTGCACGGGCAGTTGTGGCTCAAAACGAATGTTCGATAAAATAACGTGAAATGTTAAAGAAAAAGAGCGCTAGTGCAGAAATGTTGTAACATTCGCTTTTTGACTGGAAAAGGTACACGGGCAGAAAGTCTGTAAAATACGCTCTTTTTTCTTAAAAATGTAGTTCTCAAATCGATTCAATGTAATATTTTATTTTACTTCAGTTGCAAATGAGATTGTTTTAACCTTTAGTGCCGGAGAAACGAGGTTTTGCTAGGGTTTACAGAACATCTGTTCCTTGTTGTACCAGTCATTTAATTTATCTAGGATCTATTGTATTTTTTACCACGACTATTCTGTCGTCAGCAAAGCCTTGTGCAATTACGTCCATCAGTTGTAGACTCGTAAAGAGGTTGTCCACTAGGAGCGACCAGAGGAAGGGTGACAGAACACCCCCCTGAGGGCAGCTTTTTGCGGCCCTAAATTTAACAACTGCGTTGTTTATGGTCGTGCCGATTACTCGATTTTCTAGAGTGCTTCTTAGGAATGCAGTGATAGTGGATTCAATCCCTCTAGCGGACGCTGCCTCAAAAAAGGATTATGGTTTTTAAACGCTTCTTCTATGTCAAGGAAAAAATATTACTAGAGGATCCCAGAAAAAGCTTCTTTATAAGCATACCAAAGAATCCCGCACGGATAACATGGAAAAGTGGACTTTCGTAAAAGTTGACCATATTCAGATATTTGAAGCTATCAGTCCTTGGATTAAAATAGTGAAATTATTAGAAGATCGTATGTCCGGACGTGAGAGAGGTATGTCTGAAAATGCATCTAATTCCATTTTTCCGTATAACTAGAAAAGTTTTTAACCAATTTTTTAATTTTGGCCTTAGTCGAAAAACTATTGAATGCTCTATAGGCACCTGTCAGTTTTTTGAAGGTGTTAAAACTTATATAAATTATAATATGGATTGTGAAAAAATGGGCGCGTTATTCGACCAACATTTTATAGAGGGGGGAAGGGCGTAAGAATTAAATTATTATTAGAAGATAGTATGTCTGCGATAGAGGATATGGGCCGACAAAGAGGTATATCTAAAAATAAATTTAATTCCATTTGCCCTTGTAACTAGAAATGCGTTTAAACAATTTGTCGTAATTACTAAGGTCACTAATCCTGGACGATGTGGTCCACATAGGTAATGAAACACGATGTTTATAACCTTAATTTTTTTCCAAGAATCCAATGGTCGGCTCATGTCATTAAAAAATCAAATCATAAACAAATAAATATTTGTATACAGGTACTAGTACTTCAACATTAATTTAGAAGATGACTGCGCCACTACCCATATCTCTGAAATTTATATACTATTCCCTCATCATTAGTTTCATGCAGACATGTCGTTAAAACGCAATATTTTATTTTATACAATGATACCAAACTTATACCTACATTATATTCTCCTTTGAACTACTTGATTAAATTATTAGTCTCCCCCCCCCTCCCACCCCATAGTAAAATCGTTGGACAAATAACGTACATATACTTTCAAAAACCATTTTTACATTACAAAAATAAGTGCTTACACTTTAAAAGCACCCTTCTAGGTACGCCTGTGGTCAATGACAGATGCTCCACTCTATAGCATTCAATTTTCTTTTCACTGAAACAAAAATTACGAGAATATGTTAAAAGTATTTCTAGTTTTAAGTACAAATGGAATTACGTGCATTTTCAGACATACTTCTTTGACGGCCCATATCTTCTATCGCAGACATACTATCTTCTAATAATAATTTGATTCTTACGCCCTTCTTATCTCTAAAAAAAAGTCGGTCGAATAACGCACCTATGCTTTTAAAATTCATATTCTTACACCTCCCTAGGTACGCCTATCGTCAAACTTAAAAAAAACTGACAGGTGCCTTTAGAGCATTCAATATTCTGTCGATCGAGGCCAAAATAATGAATATTGGTTAAAAACTTTCCCAGTTAACAGGAAAAATGGAATTAGGTGCATTTTCAGACATACGTCTTTCACGGCCTATATCTTCCATAACAGACATATGATCTCCTAATAATTTCACTATTTTAATCCAGGTACCCATAGCTTAGTATCTGAATATGGTTAATTTCGACGGTCCACTTTCCCCTGTTATCCGTGCGGGATTCTTTTATGAAAAATTTCTGTTTTTGGATAGAAAAATGTGGTCTCTTGCAAGTGAAGTTTTGCATGGGTAAGACAAGGAACGCTGCCAGCGAAGATTATATTCCTAAATGAAAGTGAATTTCTATTTTTATAAATTGATAACTTTGTCGCAACCGATAAAGAATATCTACTCAGTTTCTAAATCTAAGCATGCGGTAAAGAGATTCACAGGGTTTTCATGTTCCGAAAACGGATAATCCGGAATACATAAAATCCCAAAAACCTTCTTTATCTGCGAATAGAAACGAATTGACTTTTTGTGCGTTCAAAACTTTCTTTTTTGATTAAATGGGCTCAGTGATAAGGTCGGATGGTCAAAAAAAACGGGTGGCTTTTTAAGCGACTTCCTAAACTTTTGCAGTGGGATTTACCAAGATCTAAAGTAGTAACCCCCCATAGGTCTCTACCTGTAGGGGTACTAAATTTTAAACCAATTTTCAAAAAACACTTACCCATACAGAAAAGACACAAAGTTATTAGACACTTAAAGTTAATTTTCGTGTTTATCGGCATTCGTATCCTTATCTCTATTGAGTTGACCTATCGAGCAGGTGTATTTTTAAACTAATGGCGAATGCGTGACGGCTCCAGCTGATCAAATGCGTCAAAACATCGTTTCTTATGCAGGGACGGCATAATGTTACGACTGTCTTATCGTACCTAACGAGATTTTTGTGCATTTAATCAGCTGGAGCTGTCACGCATTAGCAATGATTTTAAAAGTGCACCTGATTGATTGATCGACTCGATAGTGATAAGGATACGAATGCTGATAAAACTGAAAATTAACTTTAAGTGTCTATTGATTATTTTGTGTTGTTATTGCCTTATACAGACCGCTTCAAGCTACTGCGAACATAGGGGGAATCAAGTCCAATTTACTCTCCGTGCCGTACGACCGAGGTGGATTCGAAGCACGCTGCAGTGTTATCTTTTGGAAATTCATTTTGTTTTTATTATTTTGTTTTATTTCTGCCTTGCTCGAGAAACAGATGGGTAAGTTCTTAATTGAAATAATACATTTTTAAAATTAAAAATGGATGTCTACGAAGTTGCCGAAAAAGTGCAGATGGTCAAATGGTCAAATCGTCATAACCCAACACACGTTCGATATTGGTCGAGGGAAAATTTGCATTTGTATTTTGACGTAAGAACACAGTATCCCCAAAAACTAAATGTTTGGGGGGGGGTATTGTAGGGGAACACGTAATTGGGCCATTTTTTATTAACGGAAATTGCAATTTGAATGGTCCTAGATACTTGGATCTACTGCAGCAGCACATTATTCCAACTGCTAGGCAGTTGTTAGGTGTAAGATTTGGTGAAACATGGTTTCAACAAGATGGTTGTTCCGCTCACAATGTTGGCCTTGTTAGGGAATATCTTGATAGTGTATTTCCTAATCGGGTTATAAGTACACGGGGAACTATTTTATGGCCAGCTCGATCTCCCGATCTTGCTCCTAATGACTTCTATCTGTTTTTGAAGAAGCTTTTCAAATTGTCACCCCTAACATGCTTGGAAACGTTGGAAGGGGTTTTTATAGTAGGCTCGGATATTGTCTAGCCGAGCAAGGAGGACTTTTCGAACATTTGCTTTAATTTTTTTTTTCACTGGGAGAATCTTTTTGGTTTTTAGAATGTATTATTTTATTTTGAGAACTTGCTTTTATTTTGTTTCTCCTTATTATTTTCATTGTAACACGTCGTCACTGATAAATCTGAGCAGTTGACAATAAAACGCTCTTATTTATCAGTGACAAAAAATAGGAAAATTACGTTATAAAAATTTGCGTATTTATTGACCAAATTCCGGTTTCATTGACTACGCTCCACACAGCACCGTGGTTAGAGGCGTACTAAATACAAGGCGAACGGCGGCGAACGGCAGCGAATGGCGATCGGAAGCCTGAGTGTTGGTTGCTTCACTGATAGGCGTGCGGTGTCTCTGCATGTACGTACACTGGCAAATTAGACTTCTTTCGCCCTATGTTCGCAGTAGCTTGAAGCGGTCTGTATATTGTTATACCACTGAAAAACTGATTTTTTTTTCTCAAAATATATCATATTTTAGGAGAAAATTTCTTACAACTAATTTTCTTTGACAGGTTTTAAAATGGCAAATGGTGAATACGCCAAAAATTTGGCACATAATTGCTTCATAATCTGTGTTTGAGGTTATAAAGTTGGTGATTTTTTAGACCACCTCTAAGGGGTGGTTTAAATTTATAGTCCCCAGAACGGATTGTTTTGTGGCAATATCTTGAACCCGTTTTCAGCACAAAAAATTAATCTCTGAGGATACTACGAGGAAAAACAAACATAAGTGAAGATCACTGATTATGCACGAAAACTGTTTCCAATGAAAAAAATTTAAAAAAACTGAACTGAAATTAAAATATTGAGTTTATCTAAAAGCTTAATCATCAAACCAAACTTTCCACTGAAAAATCGCACTCAAAAGTCTCAAAGCTGCAGTTTTCATCGGTACTTCGCTAATGGCCATTTCATTGAGCCGACATGACTCTTTTGTGAACGCATCAGTTGGATCCACGTCTGTTTTTATCCGTATTTGTTTACATGAACTCCTTTGATGGAATCTTTTTATTTGTAGTTTGCGTTTGCGACGGGTTTATGTTTGTAAAGTTTTTCCATAATTTTGAGAAACAAAAACCTCTTTTAAGTAAATACAAAGATAATCTAATTCTTATTTTATGATTACATATCGAAATAGTTTTGTGACAGTAAGTGTTAATCGCGAAAATCAATAAACAAGGGTAAGTTTTGATGAGAGTGATATATATAGCGTCGATTTTAATTTGCTCAACAGAGTGTTTACCAGTTAAATCCCCCCCTCGCCCTCGGGTTAAAAAAAAACTTTTTTAAACTGAAATTTTCTTCTTAAATCCAACAAAAGTTTGTGTTAAGATGATTCTTCACTAAAAAAAAAATAATTAAAATTATTCTTATAAATGAAACTAGAGATTGTCCTGATAGAAACGTCGGCGTCGTGTATAAATAAAATATAGACAATGGAAGTCCAAACAAGAGTGGAATTTGAACCACTGTTGTTGTTTAAAAACACAGAACATTTTCATACCGGATAGCTATGTTGACCATGGTATGCGTAATTAAAGGTGCTTTTAACGCACGCATTGGAAAGTTGAACGCCATGCTGTGCATATAAAATACCACATACGAAAATGATGAATTTCACACACGTGGGTTCCTTAGAAACTATTTAATTTCACATGTGTGCAGAAATATTTCCGCAAATGTATGAAAAAGTGTATTGTTAAAAGTAGGAAGAGTTGTCATCCGTAATGTGACAAATGTGTTCCAAAGTACTTTTCCACACATGTGCGGAAAAGTAATTTCAACCCGTTTTGTAAAAAATAAAAGATCAATAACTATTAGTATAGAAATTAGAGTTGTCATTGGAAAAATAGCGTACATAACTTATGAGAAAGTGAATTTCTAAAAGTCGTGTTCGTGTGTCTAGTGAAATTTGTTACTTTCCACCAATATACTATTACGTCCGAAATTTTTCTTTTATAAAGATAACTCATTGGATGTCTACAATTTACTTAAAAATAAAAATAAGACTAGCTTTTCCTTTTTTTTTATTGAAAAAACACGATAATTTAATGAGGACTTGTTAATTTTTATGCCAGTGGGGAAATATTGCACCTTACATGACCGTAGGAAGAATGCCTTTTCCACCCTTGTAGGCATGCGGAAACTCCGCAAGGATCGTTCATGCAACTGTCGCGTTCGGAAAAGTATATTACTTTTCGCCCTTGTTAGGTAAATAACTATTATTATATTTATGATAAAATAATTACCTAGGTATCGGCAAAAAGAGTTACAGTCAACAAAACAGTTTACTTATTTTTTAAATATTTTATAACCTATCTTATGACCACAAAAAATCAAGTGCCTATTCATAAAACCTATGAATTCCTCGAGGTATTTCTTTTCAATAGGTGTTGTGTTCCTACTATGTTACTGATTTTAAAAGATTGTAAAAAATACTATAAAGTACACTGTGTTGCACAGAAATTCCGTACTTCACAGCCCCCTTAAATTATGGAGGCTGTGATGCTTGAATTCAGGATGGCTTTTTTTAAATGATAATTTAATTAATATTGACATAAATCACAAGACTCAAAATATCTCTTGTAAGACGAACTTGTCGCGTTCGGAAAAGTATATTACTTTTCGCCCTTGTTAGGTAAATAACTATTATTATATTTATGATAAAAAAATTATCTAGGATCGGCAAAAAGAGTTACATTCAACAAAATAGTTTACTTATTTTTTAAATATTTTATAACCTATCTTATGACTACAAAAAATCAAGTGCCTATTCATAAAACCTATGAATTCTTCGAGGTATTTCTTTTCAATAGGTGTTGTGTTCCTACTATGTTACTGATTTTAAAACATTGTAAAAAATACTATAAAGTACACTATGTTGCACAGAAATTCCGTACTTCACAGCCCCCTTAAATTATGGAGGCTGTAATGCTTGAATTCAGGATGGCTTTTTTAAAATGATAATTTAATTAATATTGACATAAATCACAAGACTCAAAATATCTCTTGTAAGACGAACTTGTAAGCAAGATGTCCCTCCACGTTCTCTCTTATTTATCTTCTTTTCTCTCTGACTTATCTCGTTTGGCGCTGTTCTACACATGCGCCGTAGGGTCACTGGATCCTGAAACCTACGGTCCCAGGGGTAGCGACACGAGTCACGTGACCGCACTCGTTTTTCCATGGACATTCGAGAAAAAAACTTGTTTCTATACATTCTGAGATAGAAAAACTGTTTTAATCAAACTCAGTTTTATACAGCTTAAGAAAAAAAAATGTCACTAGGTATTTTTTGTTGTGAAAAATTGTAAGGTGTTATAATAATATAATTTGATATTTTGATACTACTACTTTGATATACAAATACTATATAAGATAGGTACCTATATCTATTTTATTATACAGTAGAACTTCTGTAAAAAAGAATTTTAATAAATTTGTTTATTGAATAATCATCTTAACACAATCTTTTGTTGGATTTAAGAAGAAAGTTTCAATTTAGAAAAAAAGAGAATTAAAAAATTTAAACTCACGCACGGTTTAAGTAGTAAACACTGTAGAACAAATTAAAATTGGGGTTGTATGTCACTCTAATTAAAACTTACCCTTGTTAATTATTTTTTCCAATTAATATCTGATGTCACACAAAGATTTAGTTAGGTAATAATAAAATAGGGAATAGATTAATTTAAAAAACTTAAATGCAAATTTTGTTCACATTTCTGTCACTGTCGAAATGTCAGTTTAAAAATATTAGCGCTGCGTTCAATCACAACCAACGGGTTCGGATATTTTACCTGTGCTTGCGCCTTGCTTGCACCAACCTCTACTGATGAAAGCTACAGCTTTAAAATGAGTGGGCTTTGACTAAGGAAAGTTTTTATGACTGAGCTTTGAGATAACACTAATGTTTTAATTTCAATTTGTAAATAAATTAATATAGTTGTTTAAATTTTTTGTTTGGTATATTTTTCGTGCATAAGCAGTGACCTTCACTTATGTTTGTTTTGCCTCATAAATATATTTTTTGTGCTGGAAATGGGTTCAAAATATGGCGTGTTTCTGGACAAAATGGGAGGTGCTTTATTGAATAATGAACAACTTGGGATATTAAATAAGGTAAATTAGTTCTTGTGAAAACGGTTACTTAGAAAAATTATGAACGAACTTATTATCAATTGCCACAAAACAATTCTTTCTGGGGGTCATAAATTTAAACCACCTCCCAGAGGTGGTCTAAAAAATCACCAATTTTATAACCTCAAACACAGATTATGAAGCTATCATGTGCCAAAATTTTGGCGTAACCTGTCAAAAAAAATTAATTTTAGGGCATTTTCTTCTAAAAAAATAAGCAGTTTTTCAGTTGTATTTAGCAATAAAAATACAAAATAATCAATAACTTTGTGTCTTTTCTTTATGGGCAAGTGTTTTTTGAAAATTGGTTTTAAAATTTAGTGCCCACCACAGGTGTAAATGTTTAGACCTGTGGGGGTACTATTTTAGATCTTAGTAAATCCCACTCTAAATCTTCATTTATAGGTACAAAAGCGCACGCAGATAAATGTATGGAAATATTTACAAAAATTTCATGTCAGTTTTTACAAATGTTTTGTTTGCATCAGTCAAAAGTGGTCAAAATTTATTTTTATTTATTTTTTGAAATCGCCGCCTGTGACAGTGTCAAATTTATTATGTTGTTTCGTGTCGCTACCCATGGGACCGCAGGTTTCAGAATCCAGTGACATAACATGTGCCGCGGCATCGTCATCGGCTAAGACTCGGTGTCACGAAGCCAGCCGATCGTTGCTGTTTGACAGAAAAAATTCGGTATTTGTTTACTTTTTTTTTAATCGTGGATCTTTGTATTTTTTTTTGTTTGAGGAAGAAATATAATGACTGCAGCTTTCCAAGCTACTAATCTCTGGACCTTCTTCACTCGATACCTCCGATGCTATCGCTCCTCTTTCGTTATCTGATGTTCTCCATAAAGACTGCATGTGCATGCACAGCACCAATAAAAGCACGGAATCAAAACAAATAAACAACAAAAGTATGACTTTGGACGTGAAGCCGACCGGAACTGACCGAAATCACTTGGATCCACGATACACCTTATACGGTATGCTCATTTCTCGTCACAGATTCAATACGCGCCGGTGCTCCCCTGATTCACAGTGGTCTTCCTGTTCCTGTTTTTTTTTGAGCTGTTGAAAAAATAACTCGCAATTCACCCTGTATATATGTAATAGGTTCTTTGATCTTTTAAATAATATTTTTAAATCCAATTTTTCTAATCATACTTAAAAGATCTGATTGTACTCAACAGAGTAAGCATTACTTTCCATGTAAATTACTCCCTGCCTTACGTGAGATTTAATTATCTTAGGAGCATATTCCTATTGGAAATATTAACACGTCAGGACGAATTCGTATCAGGTAACTTGGATAAGTAAGTACCAGTGCGGAACGATGCCTATTTGTGAGTGGTTCAAGGTTGGATATCTAAGTGTATGATGGTGTTTAATGATGTATAGTGGAGGGTGACCAGTGAAACTACTGATGAGCCCACGCTGGTTACCCAGGGCGAAACATCGTTTAATCATTTCTCTTTTCGCTTTGATATTTTGTGTGTTCCTTGTGGGATACTCATCCAAGTTTGAATTTTCGTTATTTCCACCCAAGATCTTTTGATCTTTTGTTTTTTAGTTTCTTTTCGGTTGAAGTAACTGATTTGGAGGTTTTTTAACTTCTTCTTTGTTTTAATTGCCTTAGGAGCATAATCCTACTGGAAATATTAACACGCCAGGACGAATTCGTATCAGGTAACTTGGATAAGTAAGTACCAGTGCGGAACGATGCCTATTTGTGAGTGGTTCAAGGTTGGAAATCTAAGTGTATGATGGTGTTTAATGATGTATAGTGGAGGGTGACCAGTGAAACTACTGATGAGCCCACGCTGGTTACCCAGGGCGAAACATCGTTTAATCATTTCTCTTTTCGCTTTGATATTTTGTGTGTTCCTTGTGGGATACTCATCCAAGTTTGAATTTTCGTTATTTCCACCCAAGATCTTTTGATCTTTTGTTTTTTTTAGCGCTTACTTTGTTAACAATTTTTTAGGATCGTGGTCAAGAAAATTTATGATCGGATCTACAGAAACCAAGTTGACGGCGAAAGTTACTTATCAAAAAGAAATTATGCTTGAATGTATAGAACCTAATGAAGATAGATTTGACAATACTAGTTAAATTGACGTGCACCTTTGATGACCTTGAAAAATGTCATTTTATGTTAAAAAAAAAATACTTTTCCAGAGCTTTTTTTAAAATGTTTTATAATTCTGAAAACAGTCTTGTTATTTGATTTGCGCTAAGTTTTATAATTTTAATTTGACATCAACACATCTCTCCTAAGTGACTTTTTGCTTACAGGGTGATTGGTTTAGTAAGATTTTTAAAAAAGCCACATTATCATCTGTGGTTTTTTTACATTTTAAAGTAGAATGTTCAAATTTGTTACGATTACAAGATAGTTTTTATATCTATATAGTTAGGACAATAAATTCTTCAAGTTACATGTATTAGTGTCTCTTTATTTTTATAAAGGCACTATAACTTTTTTTATTATTTATGGGAACGTAACAAAACATCCAGTGGGTGCCTAACATAACCTTAATAAATTTAATTAAAAAGTATTTTATCAAATATAATATCGGATGTTTATATGGCACGTCGTCCGCAGCGCCACTTATCCAAAAACAATTTAGTTGACAAGGTAGCATTAACAATTCGTAACAAATTTGAAAATTTTACTTTAAAATCAATCACTCTGTAAGCAAAAAGTCACTTAGGAGAGATGTGTTGATGTCATGTTAAAATTATAAAAGAAGACCTGTCGCCGTTTTCAGAATTATAAAACATTTAACTGGAACTTGCTCTGAAAAAGTCTTTTTTTTTAAGGTAAAATGACATTTTTCAAGGTGCACGTCAATTTAACTAGTATTGTCAAATATCTGTTCATTAAGTTCCATAGATTCAAGCATATTTTTTTTTTTTTGATAAGTAATTTTCGATTTAAGAGCGCCATTTTGAAGAATTCGCCGCTAACTTGGTTTCTGTACATCCGATCATAAATTGTCTTGACCACTTTCTTAAAAAATTGTTAAAAAAGTAAGCGTACCAAATTTGGTGCTTTCCGCAAGAAATGAACAATAGCTACATAAGAGTACCTATTCGGGGCGGCTAAACATATGTTAGGTCAACTTTACTGGCCTATAGCGTAAAAACGGCCCGATAGAATTTAGAATTTCGTATCTGAATCGATTTGCCGAGGCCTTCTAATTTATTGGAAGTCATCAACGTGTATATCCATCCAAATTTTTGTTCGCTAGAAAGAATTGATGAAAACGTAAAAAAACCCGATTTTTTACATACTTAAAAAAAAATTTTGGCGACCAATGACCATATCAAACTAAAATTATTTTTATAAAAATTTACATACTTCAGGTATACATAATCGATTATATTATTTAAATATGCATGGCTTTTCTAAGCTATTAAAAAAATATGAACTTATCCAAAAAATTTTTAGAATATCAGTTGGTCTTTAAAATTGTAATAACCGTACCAAATTTGACATTTTTTTCTTAAAAACTAAAAAAGAGACGGACAGTAATGTAGCTTTTTTAAAAAATCTGATTTTGACTGGCCTGATATAAATAAACCAATCACCCTGTAAGCAAAAAGTCAATTAGAAAAGTTAGTTTGATGTTCTTTCTAAATCAGAAAATTACAACAAAAGAAAATCTGAAAATGCATTTTTTTTAAATAAAATGTCACTTTTTAAGGACGATAAACGTCATACGTCAATATAACCATTTTTTTTCAATTCCTCTTTATTGAATTATATGGATTCGAGTATAATCTTGTTTTGATGGCGAACCTACAATTTTTCAAAAAAATAGACGTCCATTTTGAGAAAATCGCCGCCATCTTTGCTCCTATACATCCGATCATCAATTTCCTCGACCAAAGTTCTAAAGAATTGTCTAAAGAATAAGTGTGCCAAATTTCATGGTTTCTGCACAAAATTAACAATTGATTGCTATTTGCGACTTAAGCCGAACGACTAGTACTGCAGTAACTCCAAAAGGAGGCGGCTTGTTTTATTTTGCCTTTTCGCAGGATAACGCCAGAAAAGTATCTTCTTTTAGGTTTAGGCATCCACTTTCAGCAATATTCTTCTCCGTACACCACAAAAAATAGTCCTTTTCGTAAAGTTTTCTGGATTTCGCGGTCAAAAGGTCCTTCTTTGCCTCTTCGGCGGCATCCAGGATTTCCCTGGAGAGACTTGGTGACTCTGTTCCTCGATATCAATTGAAATCGCGAAAACAATGCAGTTTATATGAAAATTTAGAAGAAACTTCTCAACTGACGCTCAGTTTGTTTATTTGGTTCCTACGTGTTGCTAGGAGCATTATTCAATGTTTTTGTCAGATTGCTTAATTAAAAAGTGACATAAATAGACTGGCCGCCCGCTTCCTGACAGTGATTCGTGTGTTTTCAAAATTTTTGGAAACTGTAAACCAATAAATTTTTTTTTGGAAAAATTCAGTCTTTTTTCTCCTAAAAAAACAAAGTTGTGCATAAAACATTGTATGTACCTCGATCTTAAATTGCATTTAACGACCTCAGCGTGTAAAAACCCTCGCCTATAGGCTCGCGTCTTTATTTTCATGCCGCGGGCGTTAAACGTTGTCTTTAAGACCTAGATACATAAATAACTATAATTTTTTTTGGAAACTGTCTCCTTCAGATTAACATCATAAATGGCCAAAAGCATTATAACAACATAAAATTTTACAAACGTAACTAAATATAAGAAGTGATTAATTTTGTATTAAATTTAGATCTACGATGAGCTTATATGTAGTGCCAAGGATACTGTTATTTATTAAAAATAATAGTTACTATTAGTATGTAGTATATATAAAGTGACCCATAAAAAACCGCACATTTTCTTTTATTGTATAATTTCGTTACCACGTGTCCGATTTTAAACAGTTTTGTTTTACTGGAAAGCTAAAGCTTCAGACTATAGGATCCTGTCACCAGGATTGACATTTCACTGAAATTTAAGATAGCGGACGCTTTTTAAAAATGCCAATTTTTTGCCCCCCCCCTGTCAATTTTAATGTGCGCCACTGTCTTTCCTGACTAACATCAGTTAAAAAGCTACAACCTTGACGTGTTCAAAAAGGTATCACTTGTTAAAATGGGTTATGAAATACGAAAGATGTAATAAAATTCACAGGGTGAGGTTTTGGTCTCTAAAAAATGAACTTTGTGTTTAAGCATACAGTTCTGCTATTCTTTGGAAAAATTAGCAGAGATATGTTTGTGAATCAGTAGATTCCTATTGAGCAAGAAGTCAAGGGCGTAGATCTATTGATTGTCAATGTAATGTCAAAAACACCCAACAATTTTTAATAAGAGGCCAAAAACTCACTCTGTTAATTTTATTCCATCTTTCGTATTTCATAACCCATTTTAAAATGTGATATCCTTTTGAACACGTCAAGGATGTGGCTTCTTAACTGACGTTAAGTGGCCACGCGCAGACAAAAAATTGGCAGGGGGAGCGAAAAATTGGCATTTTTCGAAAGCGTCCGCCATCTTGAATTTTAGCGAAATATCAATTCTGATGACAGGATCTTATAGCTTAAAGCTTTAGCTTTCCAATAAAACAAAAATTTTTGAAATCGGACAAGTGGGCACGAATTTATACCATAAAAAAATGTGCGTTTTCTTATGGGTCATCTTTTATTTTAATCCATAAGTACTAGGTTTTAGTTTATATGAATTCACAGTGTTTGAGATCTAGTTCAACAAATATTAAACACTATAATTAAAAGCACTGACAAAGAGTATAGAATTTCTTGATATTAATGCAGTCCGTACCTTTTCAAACAAAGATTAGTGAGGCTCTTTACTAATGTTTTCCTTAGAATACTGATTTATAGTTTATATCCAGATAACCTTAGGATCAGTTAACTAGTATTAATATTAAATAAAAATGTAATTGACGCTACATTGATCCCAAGATTTACTCATTTTTTAGTGTATAGTGCTAATATTTAGGATTTCCATGTACTATTTGATTTTGATAGAGCCAACTTGCAAAAGCTAGCCATTGCAGATGAAAATCCAAACATTTCCGCGGTCGTTTTATTAAATTTCAAACCTAGTTTTAACTGCAAAAGTTCTGTTCTGAAAACAACACCAAAGTTATAATTAAACGAAAATAGAACTAATCAACAAAACTAATTACACTATCTGGAAAGATTACCTACCCGAAAGCCATCAATCGGTTTTTTGCCATCTATTCGCTTAGCCACACAATTGCAACACATCAAAACTCGGATAATGGCAGGTTTGCCGTGCAATAATGCCCGAACCGGACGACATAATCTACCCTTTTATTGGGACATTTTTATCTGCCAGAACGAATAAAAAAGATAGGTTTATGAGGTTTCGATTTTAATGGTTTTTACTTTTATTTAATATATAGGTATTAGGTAACTGCCAAACAGAGGAGAAACGATGAAAATTTTGGATTTTTTACATTATCTGGTTTTTTATGACCTCAAAATATTGGAAAAAAGTATAGATTGCAATAAGTTTTGTAAGAAATGTATGAATTTTTTGGAATACCAAACTTCAACACATACCTTTGATGGTTTTGTCGTAAATAATGAAAATTTCTGCTTTTCAAATGAGACTTCTTGTATATTTTCATAAAGTATATAAATATATTTAGCACAGGGGCTGTTTTTTCGAAAACCGTATCCATGAGTGTGATCAATTTTTTAACTTTCCGCCACTTTAAACCATGTAAAATTGCAAGAGGCAATTCTTAATTCTAACGCACTGCAGACATTGGCTCAGGACAAAAGAGTGACACTGATGTGGGTCCCGGGCCATAAGGGGATTTTTTTGTCAAGGGTATCGAAGGAAAATGTTGCATAAGACGCCCGGTCCAACCGTCCAGTCCAGTCCCATGACAGACATTGTGGCTCCGACCAGCCTGATGGGTGGCCAGAGTCACTCAACTGCAGCAATTAAGGGTTAATGTGCACCCTTTGATTACAGTTTACCCACTCCATTAGATTTATCCTATGTATGAGTTTATACAGGTCCTTAATTGGGCAGTTCCTAGTGTTGATTCTAGTTTAATCACTTCATAAGTTTTATCCCCTGTACGAGTTTGTACATGTCCTTAATGGAGCCGTTCCTAGTGGTTATTGGGTTTAATTCAACTTCCCCATAGGGCTATACTGCCCATAATCGCTCGCTAGAGCTTCGTCTGTTTTAGACAGGGAGCATCATGAGAAGGTGAGGTTGGCATTTGGATATGAGAGGCTAAATGCATTCGAATTATACCGATCGAAATCCTCTGGTCCCACGCTTAGTGCAAGTATGGCCTCCAACTGTTCTGGGCCTCTATTTATTGAAACCCGTGCCCGTGAGTGTGAACAAATTTTTCACTTCTGACCTGGTTTGAACCATGTAAAAAGTGAGAGGGGCAAACCCTCACCGGTAACTACTCACCTCACAGGCCATTAAGAATACGGGCCCTGAGCAGATATTAAGGTTATGGTATATTTGTGTCACTATCTCTTACACCCCGTCATGAGGAGATACCAAACGAGAAGGCGGATGAGTTGGCCAGAGTAGGGGCTGGAACTAAATATATCGGACCGAAACCTCTTCTAAAAATGAGAAAGAAACAGATTCAAAGTGAGCTCAATAAATAGGCAAACAATGAACTTAGAGACAGGCTGCAGACAGTCCAAACTATTCGTGAATGGCCCGGATACAGCCGGAACTAAATGGCTCCTGAGAAAAACTCAAAAGGACATTGGACTGCTGATAGGAATGCTGACTGGACCAAATCGACTATACGTACACCTGAGGAATCGACCCGGGGGCTGATTCTTGAATTTCGTAGGAAGGATCGCACGGGAATGGTCCTCTTCCTGATATCGACCAATAATAGGCTTTGAAGCGATCACGAGTTATCCGAAACCTATCCGAATATGACCGAACCTCACTCGATTGCCGTGTATCGAAGGAACTTTCCAACACTTTCATACACCTGCCCCCGGAAAAGGTGAACGAGCGCTCTTGAAAAATGACAATTCGGTCAGCTTTGCGCGTGCACCATGCAAGCTCGGCAGCTTTTGAAGCTTCTTATTGGGTGTCGATTCTTGAATTCAGGGCACGGTCTCATCCCCGTCGCTGGCTATTCGTATTCTTGAATCTAGTCGAAACACGTCCAATGCTGTCAATTTGCTTTTTTAGCAATTAAACTAATTTCAAACTAACCAAAATGTTTTCTTTGGTTTTTTCTTAATTTTTTTGACATTTAATAAAAAACGGTCGTTGAACGTTGAACTGAAGGTGCAAAATAAAAGAATAACAAAGTATTAAAAAATTAATTTTTATTCTAAATAGTCCTTATTAAATTATGTAAATTTCTGTTACAGTTTAAGTTTCTTTTAAATCCCACTTTACACTTAGGCCACAAGGTCCTTTTTTTTGTATTTTGTAGAATTTCGCTAATCATTTCCTTGAACACAACAACGTTGCCATAAGATGTGTTGAACAAGAACCGCAAATTATTTTTTATTTTACTCAACAACCGCCAAAGATAAAACCTACATGATATATTTTTTGAATTAAAACTTGAAAAAAAAATAGGATGCTATTAAAAAAAGAGAAACTTATGGCTACCCTGCGTATAATGTGGTTATTTGATTGAGCTTTTTGTGACAAATAATTAAAAAAAAATCAAGTCGGACTTTATAACCCCTGTACATAACTAAGTGTAAATAAAAATTATGATTTTGAAGTTATTAAATTTTTTAAGTTACAATATTTCATATAAAACTTAGCTATATATACAGAATAACTATAATTTTTTTTAAATGGTACTTTAGAGTGGAAATTATTTTTTCTGTCTGCTCAGGAAATATCGAAGTGACGTTCAAAATGAGTCATGTGAAATCTACTTTTTCGATTCAAAGAAACATCAGAATTGGCTAGAAGGCAACACTTTCATGGTAGGAACAATGCGAAAGAACATTTAAAGCTAGCATAACCTATAAATTAAAAAAATAAATAATAGCTTATTAGTATGAGATATTAACTTGCAGCAGGTTTGCGCAGCTGCATCATGCACAATTGACAAACAAAATGCATAACTTTTTATCAGTCCTTTTCTATTTATGTTTTCATTTCATTCATTCTATGTGAGAAAGATACAAACATATATAATTATGCACTAAGTAGCTACATAACCCATGAGGATTGAACTAGATTAACCTATAACTAAAGATATATAATTAGTTTTTGAGTTATGGTGGAACATCAATCCTTTTATTACTTAGTATGTTTTCACCTTATACTTATAAAAAATCAAGCATTTTGTTCCTTCATATATCACGCTCCTTGTCAGAACAGAGAACATACTCTATAAAAGAACAAGAAGACAATCTTTTCAATATGTATTGAGTATGATGTGAAAACATACTATATATTTTGTGCACTAGGTATATTAATTTATCACTTACTTTTGTCTCGATGGACAAGTATGATGCCCTTCGGCCCTCAACCATAAATGAACTTACCAATCCCATTATTTATCTTGTCAGGTTTTTCAAAACTGTAATTTTTCAAGGATCAAATCGTCTTGTATTGGAATCTCGGGGCGACTTGCCTGCCTCTGCCTCCTCTAAATAATTTATAACTCCATTTCCGATCCATATTTCTTCGACCTCCATCATTTTTACCGACAATAACGAAACGAAGGATGTGAACGTTTCCGTGCGACCTTTCCTACGAAATTCAAGAACAAGCCCCCCGGTGGCACGTGATAGGAGAGTGTGACGCACAAGCCAGATTATGGCAGCTGACGTGGTGTTTCCCCGCGATAGAGAAGCAAGAGCTGCACTTGCTTCGATGTGCCGAAATACTAAACTTCGTATAGAAGACAGGAAGGCCCAGAGAGAGTCGCAGCACTCGCGTAACAGGAGTAGAAGTAGAGGGGTACACAACGGGGTATGGCAGAAAGGGCTCATGAAGCCGCCTAATTGCCAGATCCACGGGCCGCCCCTCTGTACTACTATTAAGGAGCCTAGGTGGACCGAAATTCAGGATTTTGCCGAGATAAAAAACTTGGCACTCAATTTCGTTTTTTTATGTTAGCAAAATATCAATTAAGCTTTAAACACTTTTAATTTTCGGGAAAATTAAAAGGATTAAAGGAGGACGCACACGATACATGGCAAATTTCGCATCAGTGAATGTGCTTGAAATTTTTATATGTTGTAGATATTGAAATTCCCAACAAAATTACCCTAAATCTTGTAGGTCTTAAGGTTTTCGAGATATGATTTTTTAAAGTTGCGGTTTTCGGGGCATATTTTTACTAAAAAATAAACCATACATATCTTATAAGAATACCAATACCATGCATTTTTGAGATATTGGGCAGATCAAAGATTTTAATTTGACATGATTGTTCGTCCTTTTGTCAACCTCAAAACATGACAAATAACTGCTAACTATAGGATAGATAGAAGTTCAGAGTTAAGTACATAAGTGGTGAGGCTATACACAATGGCATAAATGGAACACAATACAGACTTTTAATTTGTACCTCTTTTTGGTGACTGGCATGATTTATCATACTTTGGACTTTGGTATACGAGTTGACTCGGGATAATTAAGCGCGTCTAAAATGAGTGCGACCATGGTACCGATTCATGAATTTTGTAGGAAAGGTCGCACGGGAACTGTCACCTCCTTGATATCGACCAATAATGGGATTTAAAGCTACCACGAGTTATCCGAAACCTATCCGACCACGGCCGAACTTCATCCGATTGCCGTGTATCGAAGAAACCTTCCTCAACTTTCTTACGCCTGCCTTTGTGCAGGAGAACGGGCGCTCTTGAAAAAAGATAATCGAGTTAGCTTTGCGCGTGCACCGTACAAGCTTGGCAGCTTCTGAGCCTTCCATATAACTATAAGATACCATAGTTATATGGAGCCTTCTTGTTGGCTGAAACGAAGTATGTGAACGTTCCCAGGCGACCATTCTCTCGAAATTCAAGAATCGGCACTCGTGGAGCCCTAGGAGCACGAGATGTTAAAACGATTGGTGAGGGCTATTGCGTTAAAGCGAAACTTTTACTTTGGTCGACAGGGTTATAGTCTGCCTTTATCTGCGTAATATGAAGCTCTGTGAAAAAGGAGGGGGGAGACAAGAACGAAAAAAACTTAGAAGATCTAAAACAATCAAAACATTACTAATTTATAAATATAAACTTAGAGGCACTATTAAACCAAGAAAATGACCAAGTGGGTAACTGTTTTATTATTACTTGACTCTTATAATTTAATATTGAGAATATCTTAATCTTGATTTAAGTTAAGTAACCAATTTTCTTTTTATGTGCTGCATATAGACTGAGATGAAAATAAAGTAAAAATCTGTCAAAAGCTTCTATACCTTTATCATAATATGCATCTATAAGATGATCCTGGCAAAATCTCGAATTTTCAGAAAGAAAATAGTTTCTCTTTATGAAAAATTGAACTTTCGCATCAAAGCGAGGAATAATTAAGACTCGATTATGTCGGTGGCATAGAAAACAGTCGTTTCTGTTACAAACTACAACTTCAACAGGAATACCCCGGCCGTTGTCCTTCATTTCGATGACATTATTTAGTCTCAAGTCACATCCTAAAAATATTCTATGCTGGTCGTTTAACTGTACTTGTTGGAATCGAAAATCTACGTCGATATTCTTGAGCCAAAGTTCATTTTCTTTGATTTTGAGATGAAGCTTGAGACGCGAGCAGCAGGGGAGTTTCTTAATTTATCTGAGAGTGTAATGACCATAACATGTGAGTTAGTTTACTATGCTTTGAAAATTTCATTATAAATATCACAAATCACAAATTAAGTCAACAACCCTCATAATTAGTTTCAATGACGATCTATCTAAAACATCAAAACAAATAAGATAAGGGACTTTTCATATATCTTTTTAAAAATAGTTTTTTTTCTTAATAATGCATAATATGTCAATTTAACGGGACGTATTTTTGGTTAGGTACTAAAATTATATTGGATTTATTTACGTTTAATAAATAATTGTCTTAAAAATACAGAAAAATAATTCACAAATAATTCACATTTTTGCATCAATTAGTGCTCTTATAAAATAAAGTTTCATCACTTGTGGTTTACGTCTAAAGGCGCAATTACACAGACGAACATGCTCAAATAAAAGCTCGTGCAAAATATCTAAAAATTTTTGCGTGAACATTTTTGTGAGCTTTTCTTTGAACATTTTGTTCGGTTAAATTTTTGAGCAAATTATTGCTATCTATTTTGGAAACATATTTTTAAAGATGAGAATAAATAAAATTTCACATCAGTGATCAGTGATCTCAATTCTTTAAAAAAATGGAACACCAACTTTTATTTAAAATTTTTGTGAAAAAAAGCCGACGGCAAGCGAAACATTATTATTGGCTCTACTATCAGTTTTGTCACATGGATTAGGTTTACTTATAATATTTTTTTCTTAGGGTTTTTCCCGGATTTTTTTGCCCGGAGTTTTTTTTTGGGATTATCTTGCGAGTTTTTTTTTATTTCCAAGGGTTTTTTTCCTAAAAAAAAACCCAGGAAAATTTTTCTTTTCCAAAAAAATTTTGAGTTTTTCAAATATCAGCAAAAAACTCAAACATTGCACTTTTAAGCGGTAATCCGCGCCTCACGACTATGGGGAGTGGTGGGGAGAGAGATTTTTTTTAAACATATTTTTGTAACTTTACTTTACCTTTAGCTTTTATTGTTATTTTTTAATTCCTCACACCAGATTTACCTAGTTAGTTTAAGGTCCCAAGGGTTGCTTAAAAAAGCAAAAGGTTCATGAAAATGCTGAAGATAGATATTTACTGTCAATTTAATGTAATAATCAAGGTCGATTACTGACACTGAACAAACAATATGCAAAGGAGCAACATTTCGATTCAGAAGTCCAGTCTATTACTGCTAAATTATATTTTTTAGGCAATGGTCGGGATGGTAGGATTGTAAAAGTGGGTAATAAATGGGTATTATTTGGACCGAACGTGCTTTTGTTCATATATTTGAGATTTAATAAAATGTATATAGGTTTTTTAATTTGACTTAATTGTTATTGTATTGTGTTTTAAACTAGGAAGTAAAATAAAGAGATATTCTTTTAAACGTAAATTTTTATCATTACATTTTACAGGCAACAGCAATAAATAAGTGCCATTATTATTTTTTTTATTCTCGTTTTTCTACAACACCAAAAAAGTTACAAGTATACTGGCATATCCCCTATAAAAATCAGATCAATCGAAGTTGCTTATGAGGTAAAACGTGAATTTCGACATCAAATCGTTTTTCCGTCGGAAAGCATTTAATTAAAAATACCTTGTTTTAAAACTTAGTCTTTCTATTTTCAGTTAAGTTCAATGAATTCCCATAAAACTGTAAAATTTAAATTTGTAAGAAATTTTTATTACCATCATTTCTTCAAACAAATTTTGCTCAACATTCTCTCCAAAATTTTACGTGTGTTTTTTTGTACGCGATTTTGCTCGAACATTTCTTTGAGCATTTTGCTCAAGAGGCTCATGTAAATGTTTGTCGGCATTTCCACATCAAAGGAAAGTTTGTCTGTGTAAATGCGCCTTAAGCTTTATTATTATATGAGTCATTAAAATCGTGTTGAGATGGTCGTAAAATTAGTATTATTCGTTGGTCGTAGGTAAAATATATTCCCGTCATGATGATTATGGTATGTAGAAAAAATAGAGAGTGCGCCATATAAAAGAAGCAAATTACGTGAATTAAAAACTCCTTTACCTTTTTGTTAGGACACGGTATAGAGGATAAATAAATACCTCTATAATTTTCGGTAAAGTAACCGTTATAATAAACGAATCTATATATAATAAACGAATCAATATCATGGATAAGCTATTAACTTAAGCGCTGTTCTCACTATGCAACTTTTTTATGCTTCTCAGAAAGATGCATGCATCTTGTGTGTTCACACTATGAAATTTGTCGAAAAAAGACGCATGCTGCAAGATGCGCTAAAATAGAACATGCTCTATTTTTTATCAGAATGTTGCATGCATGCTGGGGAATTTCTAGTTATCTTTTAATTACCAACCGTTTTTTTTATGTTGTTATGAGTTTTATTTTCAATATTTTTTAATCACCTTAAAACTTTCTAAAATTCTTCTTTGCCAATGCTCACAATCAGCAAGTTCTAATTCCCTCTCCAAGCCTATCAATCCTATTTATTTAATATTTCTTATCCTAGAACAATCCAGAATTTTCGACTTTTTTCGAAGAATTCTTTATTTCTGCAATAATTTTTTATTTCTAGAATTCTTCAAGGACACTAAATATTCAGTCGTGAAAATATTGCTCGTTGCATATTTAAACTTTTAGCGAATGCGCTAGAAAAGGGTATAGGAAAAAAGTAAACAAAGCAGTTAAAAATCTAGGGCTTTTTGATTTTTTTAATTAGTGATTTTGTTATGTTGGCTAAAAATGGCATTTCCTCTACAAAAAAGATGCATAGTGTGAACACCCACCACAGCTCCATGCTTCAAAAAAAAGATGAACAGGGCTTTATATGAACCTATCTCATATAGCCTCATTATTTTTGGTAAAGGTGTTTAGTTTATCATAAAAGCTACTTCGCCAATTTAATTAAAACATTCGGTACAGCATACTAACCTTTTACGGAGACATTTCGCCGCGGACCGCTTTGCTGGAAAGACGTTCTTCTGCGAGTCGTTCGCAAACGATAAAAAATTATAAATCCAAAAAAACGGCATTTAAGTATCTAACCCAATAAACCCCAAAACAAACATTAATCTCACTAAACTTCCCTTATCGCTGTGAAACTGTTAGTATCTGGATTAATCGCTTTCGGTTAATCTCTAACATATAAATCAGTCAATTGGTTTTGGAGATATAAGTATAACTTTCGCGAAAAAGGGATGGATATATCAGACAATTTTGAAAATTTTTTTTATGACCATTTATGTGTCTTATACAAAAAAATGTAAACAAAACAAAGATTCAGTTTTAAACTTTCTAAAAATGTTTATGAATTATATAGTTCTCAAATTCTCGTTTCGGATAAAGTACACTTAGTACCCCTACTGAAAATTGTGTCGTCGTAAAAATCCACTCAAATACCGTAACTTTAAAAAATCATATCTCGAAAACCTTAAGACCTACAAGATTTAGGGTAACATTGTTGGAAATTTAAATATCTACAACATATAAAAATTTCAAGCACTTTCACTGATGCGAAATTTTCCATGTATCGTGTAAGTCCTCTTTTATCTGACACGGTATCTTTCGAAAATCTATAATGCCCATTGCGATTATCTTTCAACGCAGTATTATCACGCAATTCCTTTTACGTCTGGCTTAGGTTATATGAAATATCATTTCATTACACGCTGAATCTACCAATAGGTTTTTTGGTATTAAAACTGCATATGTTTTAAAATAATTCAATAAAGGGTATGAATTAACTATAAAATCAAAGAAATTATGTAGTCCAACCAAATTATAACAAAAGATAAAAAAAATTAAAACAGTTTGATGAGTGGAAATGGTAACAGTAATTGTCACAACTAGTGGCAAAAAAAGTGTTTTTTTTTACAAGCGTTGGTTTAAATAACAAGCGCAGTGGGTTATTTAAAAACGCGAGTGAAAAAAAGCACATTGTAGCCGCGAGTTGTTAATACTATTTTTTTAATACCTTTATCAAAATTCCAAGAAAAACAGGATAATACTTTTAAAAATTTCGAACGAAGAGCACTTCTCGCAACACACCATATTTACATTATAAATCAAGGCGGCTGCTAAATGAAATAACAATGGTTTCAATAGCGATGTGCCTTTTTACATGGTGACGTTCATTGTTGCGAGATTTTGACGATCGATGTTTTGAAATGATTTTTTCGTAAATACTTGGTGAAAACTAGCGGAAATGGCTTAATTTTTAGGCAAGGATAATTAGATTGTTTTAATATTACTATTTTCCGCCATTTCTCTTCAGGTTTGAGTAAAAAACGGACAGAAATCTTTTTTTGCGCCCGTGATTTAAAAAAAAAGTTTTTTTGTATCGGTAACTAAAAAAGCCCATGCTTTAGTTTATCTGCAGACAGTTACTAGAATCATGTTTTTGATGAAGGTACAGATTCAAAGTGAGCTCAATAAATTGGCAAACAATGAACTTGGAGCCAGGCTGCAGACAGTCCAAACTATTCGTGAATGGCCCGGATACAGCCGGAACTAAATGGCTTCTGAGTTAAACTCAAAAGGACATTGGACTGCTGATAGGAATGCTGACTGGACCAAATCGACTAAACGTACACCTGAGGAATCGAACCGGGGGCTGATTCTTGAATTTCGTAGGAAGGATCGCACGGGAATGGTCCTCTTCCTGATATCGACCAATAATAGGCTTTGAAGCGATCACGAGTTATCCGAAACCTATCCGAATACGACCGAATCTCACTCGATTGCTGTGTATCGAAGGAACTTTCCAACACTTTCATACACCTTCTCCCGGACCAGGTGAACGAGCGCTCTTGAAAAATGACAATTCGGTCAGCTTTGCGCGTGCACCATGCAAGCTCGGCAGCTTTTGAGGCTTCTCATTGGGTGTCGATTCTTGAATTCAGGGAACGGTCCCATCCCCGTCGCTGGCTATTCGTATTCGTGAATCTAGTCGAAATACGTCCAATGCTGTCAATTTGCTTTTTGAGCAATTTAACTAATTTCAAACTAACCAAAATATTTGCTTTGGTTTTTTCTTAATTTTTTTGACATTTAATAAAAAACGGTCGTTGAACGTTGAACTGAAGGTGCAAAATAAAAGAATAACAAAGTATTAAAAAATTATTTTTTATTCTAAATAGTATTTATTAAATTATGTAAATTTCTGTTACAGTTTAAGTTTCTTTTAAATCCCACCTTACACGTAGGCCACAAGGTCCTTTTTTTTGTATTTTCTAGAATTTCGCTAATCTTTTCCTTGAACACAACAACGTTGCCTTTGGACTTTGGTATACGAGTTGACTCGGGATAATTAAGCGCGTCTCAAATGAGTGCGACCATGGTGCCGATTCATGAATTTTGTAGGAAAGGTCGCACGGGAACCTATCTCATATTGCCTCATTATTTTGGGTAAAGGAGTTTAGTTTATCATAAAAGCTACTTCACCAATTTAATTAAAACATTCGGTACAGCATACTAACCTTTTACGGAGACATTTCGCCGCGGACCGCTTTGCTGGAAAGACGTTCTTCTGCGAGTCGTTCGCAAACGATAAAAAATTATAAATCCAAAAAAACGGCATTTAAGTATCTAACCCAATAAACCCCAAAACAAACATTAACTTCACTAAACTTCCCTTACCGCTGCGAAACTATTAGTATCTGGATTTATCGCTTTCGGTTAATCTCTAACATATTAATCAGTCAATTGGTTTTGGAGATATAAGTATAACTTTCGCGAAAAAGGGATGTATATATCAGACATTTTTGAAATTTTTTTTATGACCATTTATGTGTCTTATACAAAAAAAGGTAAACAAAACAAAGATTCAGTTTTAAACTTTCTAAAAATGTTTATGAATTATATAGTTCTCAAATTCTCGTTTCGGATAACGTACACTTAGTACCCCTACTGAAAATTGTGTCGTCGTAAAATTCCACTCAAATACCGTAACTTTAAAAAATCATATCTCGAAAACCTTAAGACCTACAAGATTTAGGGTAACATTGTTGGGAATTTAAATATGTACAACATATAAAAATTTCAAGCACTTTCACTGATGCGAAATTTTCCATGTATCGTGTGCGTCCTCCTTTATCTGGCACGGTATCTTTCGAAAATCTATAATGCCCATTGCGATTATCTTTCAACGCCGGATTATCACGCAATTCCTTTTACGTCTGGCTTAGGTTATATGAAATATCATTTCATTACACGCTGAATCTAACCAATAGGTTTTCTGGTATTAAAACTGCATATGTTTAGAATAATTCAATGAAGGGTATGAATTAACTATAAAATCAAAGAAATTATGTAGTCCAACCAAATCATAAGAAAAGATAAAAAAAATTAAAACAGTTTGATGAGTGGAAATGGTAACAGTAATTGTCGCAACTAGTGGCAAAAATAGTGCTTTTTTTACAAGCGTTGGTTTAAATAACAAGCGCAGTGGGTTATTTAAAAACGCGAGTGAAAAAAAGCACATTGTAGCCGCGAGTTGTTAACACTATTTTTTTAATACCTTTATCAAAATTCCAAGAAAAACAGGATAATACATTTAAAAATTTCGAACGAAGTGCACTTCTCGCAACACACCATATTTACATTATAAATCAAGGCGGCTGCTAAATGAAATAACAATGGTTTCAATAGCGATGTGCCTTTCTACATGGTGACGTTCATTGTTGCGAGATTTTAATCTTTGACAGTTTGATATTTTGACGATCGATGTTTTGAAATGATTTTTTCGTAAATACTTGGTGAAAACTGGCGGAAATGGCTTAATTTTTAGGCAAGGATAATTAGATTGTTTCAATATTACTATTTTCCGCCATTTCTCTTCAAGATTGAGTAAAAAACGGACAGAAATCTTTTTTCGCACCCGTGATTTAAAAAAAGTTTTTTTGTATCGGTAACCAAAAAAGCCCATGCTTTAGTTTATCTGCAGACAGTTACTAGAATCATGTTTTTGATGAAGGTATAAAAAAAATGTTTTATAATAAACGTTTAGTAAAAAAATGCGTGAGCGGTGTTGTTGCGTGGTAAATTTGGAGGGTGCAAAAGAGCAGAAAAATATTATTATCGCAATTTCCGGCAAAACTTAGGATCAAAAAATAAAAAAAATTGAGACAGAAGTTGCAGATCGTGCAAAAATCTTCTGTAATTGTCACTTTCCTTTTGAGAAGAATGCAAAAAATCGTTATTATTATTATATATTATATTATTTTCTTTTTGTTTTTTTTATTTTTAAATTTGGCAAAAATAATTTAAAAGCACGGGAATCTTCTCAGCAGTATCAAAATTTCTCAGAAAACGTTTTGAAACAGTCAAAAGCAGCTGCCAGATAATAAATTAGAAACGTTAAAGTGCCTAGTCGTCGGAAAGATTTTCATAATTTTCTCATAGTTTGTTAAGTTGATTAACTATAAAACTATTCACAAAACTCTCTAGAAATAACCATCTTGAAACTTTGAAAATTATATTTTTGCATTTTAAAAAACAAAAAGTTATTGTCTAAAAATATTTTTAAAATATCTGAAGTAGTTAATACCATAAAGTAAAAAAGTCTAATTTACTTTATGGTAATACATAATAATAGCTTATTTCGCTTTAAAGCAAATAGGTGATTATAAAAAAAACAGATAATTTTCAGTGGTCGTTTTCTCATTTTTAGAACGCCTCCCATAGAAAAAAAAAACTTTTTTGCGTAAAAATTTTAAAAAATTACAAATTCGTATTTAACCTCAAATTTGGGTTTGTGTATATAAACAAAAATCAGCTGGCGGCGGCAAAAATGATTTTTGCAAAAGTAAAGCCCGGCTCCTATTTTCTACTCGTTTACTGGGTTTGGTTAAGTTTTCTGAGGTTGAGTCGGGTTGAGTTGGATTCAGTTGGGTCGGGTTGGATTTAATTGAAAAGATCGTTAAAAAATCTGTTACTTATGAACAAAAACAAAAAAAAACGTTCGAAGTTAGGTTACGTGGGTTAAAACGCCAATAGCAATAAGGAGCCGTGCTTGACTTTTAGCATCTCATCAAGAAAGTTTTGAAAAGCTTTTTCGTAATTTTTTAATGCTTTTTTGTCTTTTAATAACTTTCACACCTACCCTGCCAAAAAAACCGCATCAAAACTCTTAAAATCTGTTCAAGTCTTCAACAGAAATTAAGAGATTTGACTAGCTTGACGAGATTTGACCAGCCAGATTATTTGTCTCGTGAAGACTTATGAAAACTGATCAGCTTTTACCATATTTCACGAAAAATAATTTTTCGCTTTCGAGAATTGACAAGATTTTAAGAGATCCTATGAGGGATGTTTCATAAGCCGCCTCAAAAACATATTAAATCTGGTAAAATCTTGTCAACAAATTTCTCCAAGAGATTTGATGCGGTATTTTTGGCAGAGTGATTATTAATTCTGAATATAAATAGAGTTAAACACATTTGTACACATTTTTTAGAAACTAAAAAAATTAATAATAATAAAAAATTCAAAATATTTTTCCAGAAGGAAACAAGAAGGCACTGGCTTGATGAAAAACGGGCAAATAACATGATTAAAATAAGTACGGGTCGGGTTGGGTTATTTTAAATAATTGCAAAGTAATTTCTGTGGTCATTTTAATGTGTCGTGATCACGACATAAATCCAGGAAATTGCCACAAATCATCAAATTAAATGAAATCCAAAAAAAATGACTTCTTTTTGTTTTTCATTTTATGGTTTGCAATCACGTTTATATAAGACGCTAAGTGATCAACATAAGTGATACACAATAGACAAATGTTTGTGGTAAACTGCTTTAAGCCCTAGTTAACCTAAGTTTAAAGTTGAGCTTCTACCCAAATAATTAAAAATCTTGATCTATACCTTCTCTTAGCTCCTGTGTTAGCTATTCATAATGATTTTTTTAGTCGACTCAGCTGAGAATTACCATTTATGGCCCAGCAAGTTATTTTTGTATATCTTAAGCTCCCTTGACATGAAACAATAAAACGAAAATTGCATGCCATTGGTCTCTTCCCCTCTCGCTTTAATGGTACCAATAGAGCAATACATACACATCTTTCCTGCAATTCTAGAGCCATTGCGTCATGTTAACCAGGCCTAAAAATATTTCTATCTATTCCATTGCCAAAGGCGAATGGAAAAGATGAAAAAGTAATTATATAAACTGTTAAAGCAAGCAAAGATAAGTAAAATTAGGATTAATTAATTCACTAAAAGTTGGGGTTATTATTTAATTTACGGGTTTCTTTGGCAATACTATTTATAACATAAAAATGTACCGCGCGTACGAAAATACAAAAAGGAAGTCTCATTTTCACTATATTGGGTTGGACTCCAAACCCTAACGTTGAAAAACTGTCAGGTTTAGGTCAAATATCATCACCACATACAGTGGATACATTTGTCGCATTTCGGACATGGGACGGACGTCGTAGTTTTTACTGATTGCAACGTTGGCAGCACAGACGTCGGAACGTCGTCAGAAAACTTTACTAACACAAGTACTACAACTTCAGACGTCGGGCTAACGTCTTACTTTGTACTAAGTGCCAACGTTATCCTTAAGGACGTCGAAGCGTTGTCGGGAATCTGCACTACACTACACTACACACAATGGCTCCAAACGTTTTTCTGACGACTTACGTCTGTCTGTACAAGCTAAGACGTCGTAACAACGAAATATAAAGTATAATTCTTGACTTAAAGCACTAAAGGCGTCAATTGACTATATTTTATACTCCCTCTAACTTTCCTGCTGCTATTTCTAACATTGTACTACATGCCAATGTTATCCTTAAGGACATCGAAGCGTTGTCGGGAATCTGCACTAGACTACACACAACGGCTCCAAACGTTATCTCGACGACTGACGTCCTTCTATACTAGCTAAGGCATCGTAACAACGAAATATAAAGTATAATCCTTGACTTAAACCATTGAAGTCGTCAACTGACTATATTTTATACTCCCTCTAACGTTCCTTCTGCTATTTCTAACATTGTACTACATGCCAATGTTATATTTAAGGACGTCGAAGCGTTGTCGGGAATCTACACTAGACTACACACAATGGTTCCAAACGTTATCTTGACAACTTATGTCCGTCTATACAAGCTAAGACGTCGTAACAACGAAAGATAAAGTATAATTCTTGACTTAAACCACTAAAGTCGTCAATTGACTATATTTTATACTCCCTCTAACGTTCCTGCAGCTATTTCTAACATTATACTACATGCCAATGTGCTGTCAAAATAATGTGGCGGAATAGTCCGAATTTTTAGAATAATAAGATAGAATAAAAGAATAGCTTTATTCTTGAAAAATTACATTTGCTTTAAGTGTATTATTCTTAGTATAAGAACAGGGATTATTAGAATTAAGTAATTACCTATTCTTTATCTACGAAGGTTCTTATACTTAAATGGAAACCAAATATACTTTAAGTAAGAAGAGGCGGTAATTTAAATCAAAACCACTACTATTAAATCAAATAACTTCTAGAGGTAAACCGATAAGAGTTTATTATTCTTTCAAAAAACAGGTAGTTTACTTGGACTGAAACCAGAAATTCTTCTTTGAAAGCAAAAACATTAAAATCAAGTCGAAAAGAAACTTGTAACAAGAAAAAGATATATCTTGACCTAAAATATGTTACGAATTGATTGAATCATACTTTAAACTTAGTTTAACTACAAAGCTTTAATTTGGATCAATTCCTTTTTTTATTGCTATAAAGCCTTAGTTATTTTTAAAATAAGAAGAGCTGTACTAAAAACAAGAAGACGTAAGACCGCTTGCTGCTAATCCATTCTCCCTCTTTGTTGTTTGGTATGGGGACATCAAAGACTTAATGGCCTTCAGTTTCAGGTTTTTATCTCAACATCTATCATTTAATATAGGTAAAACTATACTCCTATAACTTTAGTTTAAAGGTTCGGATTATTATAAACGGCTAGAAAGTTGAATACTTCCCTTATATTAATAGGAGAAACCGAGTATCATTATGTATACCCACAGTTGTTAAGAAGTGTGGATGAAGTGGCGAAAGCACCTATTGTTTGGCACGGTCTTGACCTCCTCTTTTGCAAGAGCGCATCAGACCGTGCTGTCGCGAGAGTCGGTTTGAAATTGTGGTCATAACATCTCGCTGGCAGCTTGCGGAAGTTTTCTGATATATGCGGGAGCCGCAGAAACTCGGCACGGGAAGTACACCACCTAATCCGTCTATAGAAATGTGAGTATTTTCAATTTGTATCCAATAATCGTGTTGATTTGATTCTGCCACGAGACTGAATCAGCATGGTTATAGGAGAAGGGTTATTTTGCAAGTGACCGGCTTACGCTCCGTTATAGTAAAATAATATTATTATATTAGCATATATTATATATATGCTATTTTTGTTTTAATTACAATTGGTGTTACGTGAAATATAAGGTCGGTTTGAGTCAAGTATAAGAACTATTTGAAATAAATAAAGATATGGCTATCTTTTTTTGACTTGTTGTTTATTATGTATTTATCTTTGTCATATCGAATAAAACCAAAATCAACACACAAGGACTATGTGAGCTGCAACTTTCACTTTCTGATCTGTTCCTTTTTGTACTTTTTAAATGTCGGCGATTCTTATTGGGCTTCTTTAATAAAATCTCAATGTCCCGTCAGAATAAAAATTTTCTAAAGAGCAAAATGGCCACGAGCTATGAATCATTTTGGCCACATAAGGCACTGCTCTTGTAAAATTTTAACCAACAAATTTTGCAGCCACCGCAACGCTGCAAATTTAAAAATTTGGTCGGGAAATGCTTCTTTCCTTTACCAACATCATGTCAAAAAAGAGGCAATGAAAACAACGACGATTTTCCGTAATTCACAGACATACCTCTTTTGACATCGGCACTCATAATAACAAAGGCTTATCTACATAAAATTGAACACACCAAAACGATTACAATAAATAAAATAGTACACTATCGGCATCATAAAAGTGGTACAAAATACTTTTTGTTGTAATACCTTGGTCTATTTTTACAAACATATTACCAATCCATTATTGTCTTTTTCTTAAACTGTCAAAGTATGTCATTCTGTATTTCAGTCTGACAAATAAATAAAAAATGCCTCCACAAATTTCTTTATTTAATAAAGCCCAACTCCTGGCAAAACTACAAGTGGGTCATTGATTATGCACGCAGTAAAATCACAATTATAAAAATTAAAAAACGATGGGAAGAAGATCAGACAATAGAGAGAAAACAAGGGACTGGTTTGTTGAAAATTTCAACTAATGAACAAGATTATGACCTTATCGCTTTTATGGAAGAAAACCCTTTTCCAGGATGTGTAAGAGTGGCACAAAATGGTGTAGCTGGTAAAAAAATTAAACTTACTTTTTGCGCTTTTTGCCTTAATTACTCTAAAGGAACCAGAGTTTTGGCGAAAAGTAATATTTTCCGATGAAAATGTTTTCTAGTCCTATTGGGAAATCAATTTAACCGTGGCGACCTGATTTTTTTGCAAAACTTTACGTCATTGCATTTGTTTTCCATGGCAACGCGGAGAGTTTATTTATTTTTGTCCACAGTGGGACACCAGAGCTTTTTTTGCACCGGGTCAAAAATTTGGTATATAGTTTAATTATTTTGATTTCGCATTCCGCGCTGCTAAAGACAATAAGTTTTTTTTACTTTCGCTTCCGTGTAACTCATGATGCGTTGCTGTAGCCCGAACTTGCCTTGCATCATCATTACCGCCGCTGTACGGTACCACCGCGCAAATAAACCTTTAGGTCCATGTGACTGCGTGTTTATTTTTCAGACAAAAACAATAAGTTTTTCTATTTGTGCCTCGATTTTTAATAATGTAGTACATTATTTGCCTCTTGGTGTGCTTAAAGACTCCGAAAATATGCAATGGATCAAGAAAAAATAAAAGGAAGCAAATTCTGAAGGTAAGACCTCGGGTTGACTATACATTTTTTGAATAAGTATTGTTGTCTTTATAATATGTAATTATGCACTATACGGTTTTCTGCCATTTTTTATTTTTGATGGAAAATTCTTTATGGGGGCACCTACTAGGGTCCCTAGGGCCCCAAATCCGGCTGCGCCCGATTTTTTTTTTAAGAGAAAAAAGGGTGCCTGGAGGGGGGTTGTAATGTGTTTTTTTCATTGTTTTGGGTTGGGTTGGATTAGTTTGGGTTGGGCTGTGTTGGATTGGGTTGTTTTGGTGAAAAAAAATTAAAAAAAAAACAAAAAAAACCAACGGGCACAGGCGGATTTGGGGTCCTAGGGACCCTAGTAGGTGCCTTCATAAAGAATTTTTCATAAAAAAATCAAAAATGACAGAAAACCGTATACTGCATAATTACCCCTTGAAATAACTACAAGTGACTAGGCAACGTTGTTAGGTACTCATTTTTAGTTTAAGGAAGTTTCTTCCTTTTAGATTCTTTTAAGGTGTATTCAGAGTTCCATAACTATAGCAAGCATATGCTGCTGTCCTCAGTTACTACGTTTATATGCACCTAAAAGCGCTTTTATATAAGGATGGTTTTAAAAAAATAAAATAATTAATTATTTAACAACAGATTTTTTGAAATACTAGGGTTTAGTATTTTCTTTAGGTTAGAAATGCACTAAAGTGTTTATAACGACCCTAAAATGGGCCAACACTGTTCTTAACTAAAACAACCAGTTAACTCATTTTCATTTTAGTATCCTTTGGCCTATGATCAATGCCATATTGACACCAAACTGGCAGAAAATCTATGTTTTACTTGTCAATTTGGTTATAAAAATGGCAGTTACAGTAGGCTAAAGGGCACTGAGGCAGTAGGATTTAACTGACCTTTTAGTTGAGAATGGTGTTGAATGGGCTTTTGAGTGATAAACCGCTTCCAAATAAAATTGATTTAGTGCTTAAATCGGTTTTAGTGGTGTTTATATGACAACATTTTCAAACCATCCTTATATAAAAGCGCTTTAAGGGGCCTATATAAACAAAGTAAGTGTTCTGTAAGCCACAAGCGGTATGCAGTAAGAGCAGCATGCATTTGTTATTGTTTATTTTCCTTGCATCTTACCTTATACCACTTGCCTTACAGAACTCTAAATATGCCTTTATTCCTCTGCAAAACAAGTTATTTTATGTAGGTACCTATATATAATAAGTATGTTTTTCCTTTTTGAAGGGTGGACTACTCAGTTGACTACCACTAACATATGTCGAATTAGGTAACATACAAATTAATAGTCCCACAGCCCATAACTTAAACTGTTAAGACCTTGCCAGACTTTGCATAATATTTATTCTTTATGTCCACTCAGATGACATTTTAAACATATATATTTTTAAATTTGTAACTTTTTTAACAAGAAATGGACAAACATTTTGTCAAAAAAATATATTTTGTCATTAAGCCCCTCTTGATAGCATCAGAAACTTAAATTAAGCTCCTCACAGCTGATTTTTCAAGGATTTCTTTATAAGTATTTAAAACACATGGTCACATTATCTAATTTAAACATTTCCGAGAAATTCTGTTGAAAGGACCTTAACTTAAGGGCTCAGTTAAGGGTTAAATTTGGAGGGGTCTCTAAAAATACCCCTTAGAACATCTTGAAGAACACATACAAAGTCTCAACAGTGCGGTAGTCATAAATTTTCATAGGCCTGGGCTCACGGACTATAATGAAAATATTAGGTAAAGAATAAAAACATTATACAAAAAAATAGTGAGGCACATTTTGCTCACTTTGGCTCATTTACTTATTTCTATGTTTTCTCTACAGTAAAGCTAGAGAAATTCCAGTTTTTAATACCTACCTCTATGCACTTTTTAAGAGTTGAAAATAAAATTAGGACCTGAATATTTTTGTAAATTTAAGGTGTCCAAGATAAAGGACCGTGAGGTGAGGTGAGCGAAATTCCCCTCACGTTTGTTCAAGAATAAGCATACTGGCCTGAGGAAACCACCTATGTGAACAGTAGAAAAGAATATGCAATGAGGAATACAATAAGCCTTGCAATAAGCAAACTAGCTGCAGTGTCAGGGATTTCCTAAATCATGCCTTATTGTAGGAAAGAAATCTATCAAGATGGAATGACACTGCTTTTCTTGTCTTCAAGGTATATATATATATATAAAATTCAAAATTAAAATTCTTATTGTAACAATGTTAATCAGTCAGAGTATGTATGGAACTGAAAAACGGAGAAAAGTTGAGAAATTTATTCTTTGAAAAGGTCAGGAAATTTGCCAAAAAAATATACAAAAACAAGGAAAATCTGGAAGCCCATCTAGAAAAAATTGATTTAAAAATAAATTAGAGTCATGAAATTTGTCAAAATAAAATTTTGCAGCTGTTTTCTTTTATACAAGATTCTTGAAAAAATTATGATAAGTTTTTTACAAATGGTTAGGAAAAACTGGGAGAGATCAGATAAAGGTTTTCTGTACAAACTCTGTTATTGACCTTATGTACTGATGCCTTTCTCATTTAAATCCCTTACCCAAAATTATTACTTCTTGTGCAAACTCAAAAATAAATAATTCAAATAAAATCCAAAAACTTAATATTTAATATGCTTGCACACACAGAAATACTACCTATTTATTTTTCTTGGCATATATCTTATGTAAACTTGTGTTTTCTGTTAGTGAATCATTTATTGTGTAAAAATTTGAAATGTGTAGCTTCTGAAAGAGATACCTACAGGTCCAAAAATCTCTATAATTTCCTAATAAAAGATCCTTTAACTAAAACTCTAATTACCAATGTCCAATGTAGTTAAAAATGCATAAGATAAGGTTGCGGCAAAGATAGGGTTGCAGAAATACTCTCTTTTTTGGAGTTCTGTTTTGGTTGTAAGTGAACATTTATTAAAGCACTCCTTACTAGTACTAAAAAAAGCGTTGTAGCTAAATTAGACAAATGTTTACCTCTAATTTTTTTTATTTTCAGATTTTGGAATTTAGGCAACAAAACTACCAGAATGAACAATACAATTTTTATACATTTTAGTTATTCACAGAACAATAACAACTATATGGGTAGAGTACTATAGCATTTTTGTGTCATAGAAATATTTTTAGCAATTTTAATTAACTATATATAATAAAATTTTAAAAAATATGCTGAAAAATTACATTTTTACATATACACCTCATTCCAAATTCTCCGGACCCATTTCAATATGGTGGCTGATAATTAAACACAGAAGCTAAATGGAACTGTCATTGTCAGAGTCAAAAAACTGGTCTGCAGCAATTTGGAATGGAGTGTAATAAATATTTTAATGTAAAACATAATTAAATGTATTTGGTGTTTAGAATGTGACACCCTCCTATTAACACATTGCCCATGCCCACATGTGGACATTTCTGTTTTACGTCTCAGGACCACGTGCCTACCGATGGTCACAAAACAGCGGAGAATTTGAGTCCACCGGTGGGCATCTGGTCCTTGGAAGTAAAACTAAATGCACACATGGCTCAACTTGTTGAGGTGATTATGGCCACAACATTATAAACACCTATATGCAATTAAATAAATTAATTTAAAAACTTATCTCAAAAATACTTATTAATAATCATTTAAATTAAATCTAACTTAAAAAAGAAAAAAATTACATGTTATTTTTTCCTTCTTTGGAACCGCAAACTAGTAGCTGTAGTTTCAAATATCAGGCTTCACATGGTTTGGTTCTGAAATTTAAGAAAAAAACAAAAGTATAAGTGTATGAACTGAAAAAATATTTTCTTTAGAGAAAACAACAAAATTGAAGAAAGAGCTTGATAACAGATATTTTTTACTGATTTTGGGGAACTTGAATCCAGATAGTCAAGGTGGTGACCATTTTTTAAAAATAACTAATAAAAAAAATAAAACAAAATATAGGCATCTGATACATCAATTCAGGTGTTTTTGGGTTCCCGTAATCCATTTATGTGATTTAAAAATTCTTAGAAGTATCTAAGGGTTCTAGTAGCAGTTTTAAAAGTAAAAATTTTGCATGCATGGTTGACTAATTTCAGTTTTTTTTAGTTGATTTTAATTGGTACAAATATACATTTTATGAATCCGATTAATGCCACTCTGATACCCTTGTAAAACTCAAAATATTTAAGATGGGATACAAACATTTTAGAAGAAACCAGATCAAATACAGACATATAATATATCAAATTGAGGGTTTTGGGATCCACTGATATCATTCTTTGGATAAAAAAAAAATCTGGAGATAATAGAAGGATCTTAGGACAAAATTTTGGGACCCAGCCCAAACTTATATTACCTCTTAACATATATACAACTTTAGAAGACTTAAAAATATCCAAATCGATATATTTCCCTAAAACTACCTCTAAATCCTCGTCTGAATCCCTATTGTAATAATTGGAACACCAAAATTAATTTTGGAAGACCCAAAAAACCCCTAAATCAATACATCACATATCTTTTACACCAATAATTTTTTATGTTGCCCTTTCAGGCTCCTTACATTACCCCTAAAAACTGTTTAACCCCCAAAATGAATTTAGTTAACCCCAGAATCTCCAAAGTTATGTCTTTCTATCAATAGTATGTTGTTTTTACCACTTTACCCCTAAAACTCACCCTTAGGCCCCTTAAATTACCCCTAAAAATTTTTTTTCACCAAAAATGAATTCAGTTGATCCAAAAATTTCTTAATTGAGGTCTAGTTTTTTTGTCATTTACGATTCTTTTTGCCCCTAGGAACCTTAATTATATTATTCCCAAAAAATGTTTATTCTGAAAAATGGAATCAGTGTTTCCAAAAACCCTGAGGTTAATGTATTATACGTGTGTACTTGATCTAGTTTCTCATAAAAATTTTGTGCTTTTAAGTCGCCGTCATCGCCATCTGGAATATTTGGGGTGTCAAAAAAAGTACATATTCCGACAAAAATGGATTTATATATAGTCCATTTTTGATGTGTTTATTTAAAAAAATGTTTACTGTTAAATCTGTTCTTAGAACCCTTATGGTGCCTATATTATGTTTTATTTTTTGGAGTTCTCCCAAAGAAGCCAGAGTTTCATCACTTGGATTTGTAAAAGGGGGGTCTACCTTTGCTACCAAAATCCGTCAAAAACCCTTTATTATCAAGCGCTCCCTTCAAACATGGAAAAAAGCCCATTGGCACCTTGACTTATGCTTGAAATAATTCAAATTCATGTTCAACAAAAACATAACAGAGGTGTTTTTGAGTATTTGGTGAAATACAATTTTAGTAGTCTAGAAATTACTTTTTAATATATTTTTTTCCATACACAGGCTTTTTGGGGGTGACTTGAGGGATATGAGTTTTTCCAGGAGAAATTATATAAAAAAAAGTGGCTCGAATGAAATCTTATTTAGAAGATCGTTTAAATTGCTTTACAAACATGCAAGATATTAAGTTTAAATTTGTCAAGGAGCGACAAATAAATAATTTCTTGCACAAAAGTCAGGAAAAAACGTTGGTTTTAAAGTTACATTTTTCATAATAAAAAAGGGAATAAACATTTCATGATTTTTTTCTGATTGTTTTCTCAAACATACCATCCAAATAAGCCTACTTTTATTCTTTAAATTTTGGTGGTCAAACTGATCCGCTGAAAAGGTTCAAACCTTTTCTTCATTCCATACCAAATTTAAAAGCAAATATCTTGAAACACCAGTCATCCTAGCTTTTTAAAATTTTGACATAATTAATAGTAAAGACGTTTAAAAGACCTTTCGCTTTTTAAATTTCAGAGATAAAAATTACCCTATGAAATTTCCAATAGAGCCAAAAAGTATCTATGAGTGTCCCCCTTCAAAATTGTTCTCTGTTTTGTTCTTTGTGTATAGTTTTTCTGTTTCGTTTTGAAAATATGCAATAAACAATAAGAGTTAAATTAATTTTTGATATCGGATCTAGACTATAATAAATTTTGTTTATTTAAGGAAGTTTTACCAAATATAATTGAAATCAGAAGCAAAAACTTACTTTGAGTTTATAGATTATTATTCTTTGTTTGGTGCTGACTCTATAGAACCATCTTGTTTTGCTATACATTTTAGTTGGCAAAATATCCACTGCTCTGTATGTTTTGGTACAAATTGTAGACTTTTTAATTTATAGATTATTATTCTTCTCTGGGTGGTGGCACTTTAGAATCTTCTTCTTTTTCATTTTAGGTAGTTGCCTAAATATCCACTGCTCCATATGTTTTGTTATTATATACAGCTCCTAAAAGAATAATAAAAATAACAAGAAATATTCTATCTCTAAATTTTCTTTCTATATTTTGCACTTTAGGCGAGGACAACCAATATTTCTTAAACATTTTCTCTTGAGTGGCACATGTTTATAAACTGTTTAAAAGATTTTTTGCATAATAATTTTTTAGTTACAGAAGCAGAGGTTTGGTTTTGTTATCTAAGTTATAAGTTAGAAACAAAAGTATCAAGCCAAAGTAAATCAAGGTTTGTAACCTGCATTTTTATTTTCCTGTGTTATATGAGTTTCAAAATCTAAGCAGCTTCACAGTGCATGATTCAACTTTCATAGAAGTGTTCACTAACCACCAGTTATGACATACAGACATAGTATTTGATCCTGTGTATTTAATTTATTTGAAAGATGAATGAGCAACTATTTATATTTTAAAGAATTTTTCCTGATTAATATTCTCCAATTTTCAAGTCACTAATCTATTTTATTCAAAAAACAAGAGAGACTAAGGGCCGGTTCCTCAAAAGCGAGTTTGTGTTAACTCAAGCAACATAACCTAGTAAAAAAAAAATCTTTAAAAATCAGGTTAAAATTAACTCCAGGATAACCAGGGCTTCAAGGTGAGGGTAAGTTACCTTACCTCAGGGTTAACCTAAAAAAAATATTGGCTTAAAAACAGCAAGAAAACTGGGATTTATAGCTCACGAGTTACTTTAAGTTTCTGATATTCCGCTATTGAGAAACTGGCCCTAAGAATAACTTTTTATCAGTAAAATTTTCCACAGTATTATTTAATGCTGCTCACTTAATATTAATAACGGTATTAGTGTAGTAAACAGTTTTCTTTAGATACCTATTTAGCACTTACCTGAGCCCCTAGGAAGTTCAAATTTACCAGTGATGAAACTTTTTTCATTTTTTTTAACTAAAGCGGGAACTAAACCACCCAAATCCTGAACTCAAACCAACCCAGCACTTTTTAGCAATTCCAGCGCTCATAAATTTTAACTCTTTAGGGACCCTAGTCAGTGCCTACATACAAGATTTTTTCATAAAAAAAACTGAGTAAAATACTAAAATAAAAAAAAAACATTTACTGCAGAATTACTTGCTAAAAAAACGCTACCCAACTACATATTAAAGTAACTGGGTTTAGTGTTTAAGGTTGCATTTACAAGTGCATTTATAATTGAATTTGAAACACTCCTGCTAGCTGTTGCCACTGATTTAAGGACAACAGGTTAACTTAAAAAGCATGCAGATTTAAAAATCGGCTGTTGACGCTAAACGAAATAATCATATTCTATTTTAAACAGGAGCATCAACGACTAGCAAGAGTCTCTTCAACCTCTAAATGGAGCTTTACTGACCTGTTTTGTTAATACTCAAATATCCGTGTGTTTTTGAAACTGCTGTTGGGATCTAAAATATATCCTTGGGCCTCTAAGATTTCACTAGTAAACTTGCACATAACTTATGCCGCAATAATTTAAATTTAAAAAAAAATTTAATCAAAATAAAAACAAAATTATGTGAAGTTATGGGAATGTTTCTAGGCGAATTCCTAGTAATTCCAGCGAGCCAGTAAAGTTCTCTTGGTTCTTTGATAAACTCGGGGTAATGCTCGCGCAGCGCTAGGCCATTTTCGGCGGGCGACCGCACACGCGGAGTGGTTTCATATTCGTTTTTGAAAAAATATTTTTGAAAGATAAACATAACCTCGAATGGTTTTCTGTCAAAAAACGTAAAAATACCCTTCTGTCTACTGTGGGCCTTGTTGACAAAACACCTGCAGTTGCCATGGTATCGGGGGCTTTAGGATAGTTGGGGGCTTTAGGTTAGAGGGCGCTTTGCTTATTTTGATTTCCCAATAGTGATAGAAAACAAATTCGGGTGTATCGTCTACAAAGAACGCGCTATGAGATCGCGCTGGAAGATTTTCGGTAAATATGTGGGATTGGATTTCTGCTAGAGGTCATGGTGCTCTATTTCGAATCAATGGGAGGCTCACAACACAGCTTTACGTGGACATTTTAGAGAACACCATGCTTCCAGCCGTCACAGAACTTTATCAAGACCAGTTTATTTTTCAACAAGACAACTGCCCTGCTCATACGGCCAGAATTTGCCAAACTTGGTTTCGGGAGCAAAATATTGAAGTTCTTCCTTGGCCTGCAAAAACCTCAGACGCTAATTCTATGGAAAATATCTAGGGTGTAATTGAAAAAAAGCTGGAAAGCTTTAATATTGTGCCGGGAAATCAACATCACTTGGTCCAGTTAATAGTCAATGCTTATGAAGAAGTAATTGGTGAAAATGAAAACCTTTTTGAAATTTTGGCTGATTCTCTATCAAGAAGGTTAAACGGTATAATTGAGGTGAATGGCGCAATGACTAGATATTAATTTATATACCTAATAATTTGTTTCTATTGTTTTATAATTTTCGTTACAGTTGTGTTTTTTAATTTTTGTTACAGTTGTGTTATGCGTTAGCGTATTATTGTAATACAAAAATTATTTTTAAAAGCAATCTTCGATGTTAATATTTTCACATTTTAGTACCAGTCTGTCTCAAAATATAATCCGGTAGTTAACCATAAAATTTAGAAAATACCTATGTTTATCACGTACCACTTTTATGATGGCGATAGTGTAAAGCGCCATTTTTTGATAAGATGTGCATTTTCTCGTCTTGAATACGAAATGGACAATTCTGTACCTCAAAATTGTGGATAAGGACTCGGCACACCAATCCAAAGGTGGACAATTTTGGAGGTCACGTGATGGATAGGATAACCCCCACCATTTTCACATACATGATGTAGTAGTACCACCAGACCAAAAATCACCTAGTGTGCTGGACATCATTCATGGATAAGGGTTCGGCACACCAGTCTAAAAGTGGGCATTTTTAGAGTGGTGTGCCGAACCCTTATCCATGAATGAGGTCCGGCACACCAGTTGATTTTTGGTCTGGGGTAATACTACATCATAAATGTGAAAATGGTGGGGGTTCCACAATTTTGAGGTACAGGATTGTCCATTTCGTATTCAGCACGAGAAAATGAACATATTGTCAAAAAATGGCGAGGGTTACCTATCCAAAAAAAGCGCAGCTTGTGTTTTCTTCCTTGTAGTTAGATAAGGGTACTTAAATGTGAGAATGTAATTAAAACCCTCCTGAAGAATGCCAGGATTCGTTCCAGTCACTTCATAACCGAAGGGTAAAATACCTTCCTTTACCCAAAAAAAATTTCATTTCCCAAGGAAGAAGGGAGACTTGAGAGCGGCTATGAATACGGCCCTTATAAGTCACATTTCCGATTTTCTCGAGCCGAAGTTGAGGTATGATTTTATTATTTTAAGTGTAGTTATTGGCACTCAGTTGTTTACACCTCAACGAGTTCTTTTTGTATATTCGATGGAACAACGACATTTCATCACTGCTAGATCTCAGATGAATGTCAAACCCATCTGTTAACCGAATGTTGGCACCGATGTTCCACCGCTGTCAAAAAAATGTTGTATTTACAAACTCGCCCTTGTTTAACCTGCATACGGAACTATCAAAAAAAAGTTCTGACTTTATTAAAATCAAGCTATGGCAAATTTATATACCGATAAAACCCTAATAAAAGAAAAAATATTCGATGTTCCACCGATTGCCGATATCAATAAAGGTCTCGTTTGATGTAGAAAACCACTGTCAAATTAAGCAACAATGAAACAATTAAACCTTCTCGCTTTATTCTAAATGATGCCCTAATTTAATATAAATTTTATTACTCAATTCAAGTATTGAGAGCGGAAATAAGAAAAAGCAAGGCTGTAAAAAGAAAAATGCCGCCCTTAACTTTGTGGAAGAGAGTTTTAGCACTCATCAAATTACATGATCTACGCTTTCAGCTTAGGAAGCTTTGTTTGTCAGGAATGACTCATGACACTGACAGGTCTTCAGAACTGATAAAAAACATATTCTAATGGTTATCACTGAACAGGATATTAAGCTTTTAAAACAAGTCCAAGCAGTGGAAAGTGCAGAGATACACAGCAAAAAATGAAATCTTTTGGTTACTCAATATTTCGTGGACTCATTCAACAACGTACTCAACACTCGATTTAACGTCATCAATATGGCGTCGAAGTTTGGCTGACGTTTTCACTTGATTTGTTTTGATGTGTTATTGATTTGCTATGATTTTTCCTGTAAATTGGGAAAAGTGGTTTATAAATTGTTAAAAAAGATAATAAACTAGTAAAAGCATTATTCCGTTGAAGTGCTGCGTACCAAAGTGTCGCGGGAATTACGATGGGGGCTAAAGGTTTCCATTTTTGACTTCCCATGAGACGCCAATTTATCCAAAAAATGGGTTTATGCTATAAGAAGGAGAGATTTTGCAATGACAAAGAATTTCAGGGTAAGATTCGCAACAGTTTTAACCCTTTTTAGGGCAAAACTTTTTTCAATAAATTTTTATTTTTTTTTTTTGGTTTTAGTGGACCAAATGCCATATAATAAAACCAGGAAAAATGTTATAAAAAAATACTGACTCCTGGATTTGAAACTTGGGGTGGCTGCAATATTTGCTACTATTTGTGGTCCCCAAAATTTTTATAAGTTTAGTGGCATATATAGAAGCCACTTTTTTTTAAAAGAAACAACAAGACAATTTTCATCATAAATGTTTAATTATAGTGCAGAAAACATCAAAATAAGTACAGTTTAAAAGAATATTACTGTCAAAATATTTTCTTACTTCATTTTTCATGAAAGGGTTTGTAACAGTCTATGCACAAGGCAACACCACATTCATGACATATAACGTTTGACCATTTGACGGTTTTTTTGTACTGCAGTAAGCACACCTTCTATAAGTTCCTTTAGAAGGTAGGTGCAAACCAACATTTGATTGACGTAATGTGGTGAATACGCTTATTGACCTATCTGATCCAACTTTTGAAATGTTTTGTTGCTTTGTTATTTTTTGGGGTCCTCTTTTATTTTTTCCTTGAAAGTCGTTTAGTAATTCATTTGCTAAAATACTGCGAAACTGTATTTGTGGTATTATTTTTTTATTTGATATTTTTCTTTTCCAACAGTGTATTATGTAAGAATTAACAATTGCTGTGTCAAGAAGATAATAAAAAAGTTTAACCCACCACCTACGAGATTTTTTAGATAGACTATAAGATTCCAGTAACTGATCAAAATGATCCACGCCGCCAACTTGCCTTGAGATGTTTCTAAAGGAGGATTATGAAAATTACTTATAATAACAACTGGTTACGAAACTCTGTCTCCATTTGACAATTGTCAAGTCGCCCATTTTCCATTCTTTCTCTGAAGCAAACTTATCTTTTGGATAATATTTTCTATTGATACGAAACGTACCACAAGCAAAAAAACCCAACGAAAGTAAATTTGATAAATGCGGTATAAGAGAAAAAGTTGTCAAAATACGTACACCTTCCCGTATTTTTGAGTCATTCTGATAAAGCAAGAACAGTTTTTTCTCCTAAAGTACCTTCTTGAACTGAATCAGATTTTCCCTTATAGACAATAAAATTATTCAAATATCCAGTTTCAGCGCAATAGAGTGCTCAAATTTTGAAACCCCTTTTGGTAGGTTTTAAAGGCATATATTGCTTACGGCTTGATCTGCCTTTAAAACTTACCACGCTTTCATCTATGATTGAAAAGGATGTACTATATTTATTTGAGAGAATATTTAGCAGCGGTCTGATTTTGTAAAGTTTATCGAAACCTTCTTGTCCCCTTTTAGGCATTTGGGCACTGTCATTAGCATGTAGACATCTTAAAATGCATAGAAAATGTTTCAAGGACATGATGTTAGCTATTCGATTAACATGTAGGTTTTTACCACTGGACCAATATATTCTCAAACTTGAAAGGGGATGAAAACCAGTTGTAATTAAAATTCCCAAAAAGGGATCAAACTCGTTTGCAGACAGATCCAAATTATTAATATTATTTTGAGTCGCATAACGTTCAGATTCAACTAAATGCTGTTGCCTAGATTCAGAAAAAAAATTAAAAAATATTTATTTGGGGGATCCAAAGTTAACACCAAAATTTGGTTTTGATTCATTTGAATATAAAAATGTTTTATAAACTTGTGGATCTTATTCCAGTAGTAAGTCAATTGGCCATCAGGTAAGCCTCTAATAGCAGCAGCAGAGTTATCTTTATGACCTTCATCGTCTAAGGAATCGCTGCTATCAAAAAACGGCTTACGTTTGGCGGGAGTGTCGTTAATTTTAAAATCTGGATCATTTAGGGAATCGTCACTCTTCCATATCTATGGCTGGGAAAGGCTTCGACAAAGCTTATAATACTTTATTTTTTTTACACCACATAAGTAATAACCAAGGAGGGAAATAAAGTAAAAATTAAATTCTAGGGATTGAAAGATCCATTTTGTTCCTTAAAAGCAGGGATTAAAAAGTAACTTTTAAATCCCTAAAGTGCATAAGATATATTTTTTTTTAATATTTACTTTTGTGTGCTAAAACATAAAAGTACATAAAGGTATGTATATAAAGGTAAGTATTACTATATTTAAAAAAAAATTGATTTTTCACTATTATGATTTTTATTTACTCTACTTATAATCATATCAGCCAACCTAGGCGGCCATCTTGAAATTAGTTCATTGGCTTTTTAGTTAAGAAGGTGTTGACTCGTTTTGACAAAAGTCCACAAAAAATTGAGTGAAATTTTTTGGCATTTAAACTGACTTTGTGTGCACACCATTGACACAATGTTTGAACTTGTCAATGTCATAAATTTTTTACACAATCCTGAGTTATACTTCCGGCCACTTCCGGCCACCGCGTACGCCATTTTTTTTGTTGTCATACGCTTATATTTAAAAATATCCCAACTAAACGAATTCGAAAATTTTGGCAAAATCAGACGATGGTTGACCGGTTCGAAGAGTAGCTAGCCATGAACACGCTAGCTCGAAAAATATATTGCTGGGAACGAAGACCGTGCTGGAAGATTTTCCGTGAAAGTATGGAATTGGATATTGGCGAGAGTTCATATGTCGATATGATGAGAAATGTTATGCTTCCAGAAGCAACCGTTCTTCATCCAGAAGGTTTTGCGTATAAACTAAATAATTGTCCTATCCATACCGCACGCATTTCTAAACAGTGGTTCCAGTAAAACAACATCGAGGTTTTGCCATGGTCGGCAAAAACTCCACACCGATCCCATGGAAAATGTGTGAGGCATTATAGCAAAAAAGTTAACACTAATGAGTTGTTCCCAGAAATTTAACCACTTAGTGGAGCTTATACTTATAGGGTATGAGGAAGTCATTGTTTCAAATCCAAATTTATTTTAGAATTTATCAGATTCCGTTCTACGAAGACTGGTAAACATTATTAAGGCTAACGGGGCAATAACACGCTACTGAAGAAACCTCTTCTTTTTTTGTTTAGGCTTACGACGTGTTTTTTTAATAATTTTTGTTTGCACAGACTTGGATTACTCAAATTTACCAATCCTGCAGAGAGACTATGATTAAGTTATTGCTTTTTTTTTCGCCAAACAGATCCTTCTTCTTGGCACGTTCTAAGATAAACTGTTGGAACTCAGTATTTAAATTGTTTAATTCCTCAGTACTCAATACGATTTCAGGTACGCTTCCTGGATGGGGTCCAAGATATATCCAAATCCCTTCTAGGCCTACCGACGTCAACTACATCTGCCTTAATTCGTATTGAGACTGGTTTGCTCCCACTATTTATACTATTTTTAAGCTTACCTTGAACTTTCTTAATAAACTAATTAAAATGCCTGACCGATGGTTACCAAAGATTTGCTTAAACAGACTTTTACAGTTAAAATATTTGGAAACCAAATATAATTGGGCTTTGCAGTTAGAACCATGGTTTGAGATAGTCAACATGCGTTATCTATAAGAAAATCTTAATGTAAGCATACTCAGTCACAACAAAAAACTGTTGCTTGACCGATATCGTCAGTATCTATATAAAAAGGCCTAGAAGTGGTGCAATCCTCCACTTATACTGTCTTTTACCATGTGCTGAAATCACAAAGACTTGTACCCGCCTCATAATTAATGTTTAAATGTCCCTGTTACCTAAAACGGGTGATCGCCCAAATTAGGCTTTTACAATTGACCCTAAACAATATGCACAGACCAGAAAAGTTATTACGTTGTCTCTGAATTAAACGCGACCTAACACACTGTTTTGTAGCTACGTTCTACCGGGACAATTCTACTATTTTGAGTCATAGTTGGTTGCCAAAATGTCGCAAAATTTTGAGCTCGGATCAAAATTGCGCGGCCATAAATCGCGCAATTTAATTGCGCACCCCAATACCGCGCCGGATAAATATCGCGCAAGACTAAAATCGCGCAGTACAATTCAGCGCAGTCCTAAATCACGCAATATTAAAAATTGCGCTCGCTTTTCGAGCAAGGTAGAAAGAAGCTCGAAATATAAAGCTCCAAATAAAGGAGGCATCTTTGGGTTGGGTTCTGTTGTGTCCGTTTGGGATCGGTTGTATTAGGTTGGGTTGTTATTTTAGGTTTTATCTAAATCCTTTAAATACAGATCCCAATGTTTTTATTTGCATTTTTTAATTGGAGGCATTTTTTTGCGCGATTTTAGTTCTATGCGTGGTATTGTGGTGCGCGATTTGAGAGCTACGCGATTTTGATCTGGCTCAGTTTTAAATTGTGCAATTTTGGTCCCCGGTCAAAATTTTGCGACATTTTTGCCGCCAATCTCTCCTCATTGATCGAAATGTACAGGGTGGGCTAAATTCGTTAGAATTTCGGGATTTTTGGTACTTCTAGGCAAGATAGCCAAAAAATAGTATGCATGTCCTGGGCTCGATTTATGAGACAAACTTAAATACAAAAACTGCATCTTGATATGTCTTACTATTTCTGAGCTACGGGGGCATTTTGAAAAGTCTGCATTTTGGTATGGGGTCTATAACTTCGTTATTTATGGGAATAGTAATTCCACGTAAATAGCTTTTTTGAAGACATTTTAACAAAGAACTTAACCTTCTAACTGAATTTTTCCTAACATATATAGTTTTGGAGATATAACTCAAAGTTGGTATTTTTCTTATAGAATGACCCTTTATTTATTTGATTTTTAAAATCGGCGTAAAATTTCTTTCAAAATTATGTATCACACCTTGTGTTTTATTTTTTGTATTGGTTTATTTTTATGTATATTTTTATTACTTTTTACGAATACTTATATTTATTTTATCTTTTTAATTTTACTTTATAGTAAAAATTACGTTAAAAAGTTTAAAAGATTAAAATCAAAAAAATAAATAAATATCCAACCAACTTTAGGTTATATATCAGAAACTAGATGCGTTAGAGACATTTAAGTTTGACGGTTGAGTTATTTTTCAAAATTTCTACAAAAAAGTTTTTCACATGAAAACAATTTTAGCATAAATAACAAAGTTATAGACCTCATCACAAAATGCAGACTTTTCAAAAATCCCCCGTATCTCAAAAACCTCTAAACATATCGAGATGCAGTTTTCATATTTAAGCTTGCCTCAAAAATCGAACCCATTTTGGCTATCTTGCCTAGAAGTACTCAAAACTCCCAAATCCCAGCGGCCCACCCTGTAACAGAGAGTTCTCTTACTTTTAAAAATGCAGGAGATTTTTATGCGAGCCTTTGGAAAAGATGAGACCTCTTATTTGATATGTGCCTTACTGATATTTTTCTTAAAATTAATTTTTTATAGGACTTGGAGTTACTTAACTATTTTTTTATACTGGGACTTTCCATCCATTACAGGATCAATGCGAAGTTTTTGCAAAGTTAAAGACAAACACAAAATATCGATGCATCTAGCCGGGATTCGAACTCGGAACGTTCGTTTTAATAATTTTTTTTTTCATTTCATATTTCCAGGCTCGAAGGCCAGTTCTAAAGGAATTCTAACCTAATTAGGTAAGGTGTTAACGTTTTTTCTCTAATATTGTGGCCTTATAGAATTAGGGAGACTTTCAAGGAAAGCCCAGGGTGGTTAGATTTAAGAATAAGTGGAAGATAGATACTTTGTTTAATAAATCCATATTCTCTTTGTTACCCTTCAAAAATCCTTTTTAAAGAGTATTACTATTCTGGACCAAAAATAGGTCAAATATTGGTTATTTTGGCTACAAAATTTGGGCGCGATCGTCATAAATTACCAATTTTGGTTGATCGAATTAGTTAGCTTTTGTAGTAAGATTAGAACAATCCTTCTTATCAGGTCGAGCATCGATCGACCACCATATTTTTTTATTATATCGATTTTTGGTAATGTCGGAAATTCAAAAAAAAAATAAAACAATAAATTAATATGTTCTTTTGATTCTTTACTGGTAAAAATTGTCCCAAAATCTTTTAAAGCGTTTTAGTGGAAGAAACCATATTTTAAAGTCGCCTGTGTTTTTAAAGAGTGAAGTTTGTTAGCAAAATTTGTAGGGTAGGTGGATTTCGGCTGAATTTTTTGGATAAGTTCTTGTTAAAAACATTTAGTTATTTTGCGTTGTCGAACTGTATTAGGTAGCTTTTAGAGACTTATCGGTACGTTATAGGCTGACTTTAAAAAAGTCGTATTTTAGGCATTTAAGTTATCTGTTATTGGACAGCGTTCTTCTTGGTTGCCGGGACTATCTGAAGCTTACGGCAGAGCTTTATTCTGCGTGGTGCTATCAAAATAACGTCGACTTTCATAATGGTGGTGCCAACCTTAAATAGGGACTTATCGGACACTATTTTTCACAGTTCCCCACAAAGGTAAAAAATTACTACAAATTGAAATCCTTGCTTACGTTCGTGGGTCTGTAACTTTAAGTTCATCCCTCAATATGTAACGAGTGGAATCAGCAGAAATTGTTCGAAATGTGGCATGAAAAAGTGAAAGATGTAGTGTATATTGGTTTTGTTTCGAATGCGTTAGGTATACCGATACCGTTGCGATTTTTAAGTTCTCACGCTTCTATTATGGGACGGCGCGGCATGGCGCTCTTCTTGGTTGCTGGGGCTATCCAAAACCTACGTTTGGGCTATTCAGCCAGAGCTTTTTTGACCGCGCCGCTGTCAAAATAATACTGACTTAACATAATGTTTGTGCCTACACCGCTTCTTGGTACAAATTTCCCTAGTTGTTCATTGATCTATGTGGACATTTACCTTTTGTGACCTATTTTGAAGAAAAATTTTTCGCCAGTTTTGTCCGCAGATAGAATAGTGGGATTGGTGTACGTACAGAACCACGCACAATTTAAATGAAAACTGGATCTCAGTGGGATTTCAACGCCGTTTAAGTATGTTATTGGGACAGTCTCTTATTATTATTGGGACATAGACACAGGTGCCGATATCTACAGGGTGAGCCAATAATAGCTGCCAAAGTTTGGGATGAGCTTATTATTATCCTGCTTATGATGACCGACATCGGCAAAAAAAAAAAGCATACACTCCCACTAAACTGACAAGGCTGAATTTAATAAGGACACTTATTTTGACACCTGTCAAACCCTGTCGAAATGGTGGAAAAATAATTAATGAAATTGAAGTTTTTGGCAAAGCGAATATCTTCTTTTTACTCTGCTAAAGACACTAAATCGGAAACCTTAAGAAAAAGTGACAGTTGTCTTAACTGTCATTTACTGTTATGGGGAAAATCACTGGTGCGATGACACATATTTACGAGTGGGCACTCGAACTACACTAAATTGAGTTCGATAAACTTAAAAATGTTATTAGTTTTGACACCTGTCAAACCCTATCGAAATGGTGGGAAAATGATTAATAAACTTGAAGTTTTTGGAAAAGCAAATACTTTTTTTTACTCTGCTAAAAACATTAAGTCGGAAACCGTAAAAAAGCTCGAAAAAAAGTGACAGTTCTGATAATTGTCATGGAGAAAACCAGTGGTGCGATGACACATATTTACGAGTGGGGACTCGAACTACACCAAATTGAATTCGATCAACACCGTTCTCAAGTAAAAAGCCACTTAACTCATTTTCGTTTTAGTATCCTTTGGCCTATGATCGGCGCCATATTGACACCAAACTGACAGAGAGTCCATGTTTTACTTGTCAATTTGGTTATAAAAATGGCAGCCGCAATAGGCTAAAGGGCACTGAGGCGGTAGGAGTTAACTGGCTTTTTAGTTGAGAACGGTGTTGATTCGATGAACCTAAAAATGTCATTAATTTTGACGCATGTCAAACCTTGTCAAAATGGCGAATAAAAATACTTTCTTTTTACTGCAATTTATCATATCGAGTAAGTGACAGTTGTTCTAACTGGTGTTTTTTCCCGGTTTTCGATTCGATATCCTCAACCGAGTAAGAAAAAAGGTACCTATTTGTTTTTCCCAAACGTTCATGTTTATAAATTACTTATTCGTTATTTTGACAGGGTTTGCCGGGTGTCAAAACTTATAAATTTTTAAGTTCAGCGACCACAATTTATAATTAGAGTAAATATGTGTCATCGCACCAGCGGTTTTCCCCATAACAGTAAATGACAGCTAAGAAAACTTTTTTACAGTTTTAGATTCGATATTATCAACAGAGTGCAAAAAGGTATTTGGTTTTCAAAAAAACTTCAAGTTCATTAACTATTTTTTCGTCATTTTAATAGGGTTTGACAGGTGTCAAAACTAATAACATTTTTGAGTTCATCGACCTGAACTTAGTATAGTTTGAGTCCCCCATCGCACCAGTGGTTTTTCCCATAACGGTAAATGAAAGTTTAGATAATTCTCAATTCTTTAAAGATTCCGATTTAGTGTCTTCAGCAGAGAGTAGAGAAAACGTACTTGCTTATCCAAGAACTTCAAGTTCGTTAATTATTTTTCCGTCATTTTGATAGGGATTGACAGGTGTCAAAAATAATAACATTTTTGAGATTATTGACCTCAATTTAGTGTAGATCGAGTCCCCACTCGTAAATATGTATCATCGCATCAGTGGTTTTCCCCATTACATTAAATGGCGGTTTAGAGAACTGTCACTTTTTTTTACGGTTTCTGATTTAGTGTCTTCGGCAGAGTAAAAGGAAGGTTATCGTATTTAAAAAAAAATAATTTCATTATTTATTTTTCCTCCCTTTCGACGGGACTTGACAGGTGTCAAAATAAATGTCATTTTTAAATTCATCGTTGTCATTTTAATGGAACTTGATGCTTTTTTTGTCGACAGCGGTCATCATAAGCATGATAATAATAATCTCATCCCAAACTTTGGCAGCTATTACTGGTTCACCCTGTAGATATCGGCACCTGTGTCTATGAGACAAAATGCTCTCAGGGACTGACCCAATAATATACTTAAACGGCGTTGAAATCCCAATAAGATACAGTTTCCTTTTAAATTGTGCGTGACTTTTGACTTAACTTTAAGTAGTTTTTGCGTTCATTTCTAAAGTTCTGTCAACGGCCCTTTTACCTTAATATTACCACTCATTATTTCAGCTTAAAATCCTTCGTTTTATCATACTAAAAAAATAAAATTAGGTTCTTATTTTTCCTTTCTTAAGTCTGGCTATAAAAAACCTGCGGAGGACGGATTAAAATTTATATCTGGCACAAAAAATAAAATTCTGAATTGGTGTTTTCGTTTTGCCATGGGGAATTCGTTTTACAGTTGTTTTAATATGTACCTACAATACTTTAGGTTGCTATGTAATTATTTTAAATTCCTTTTAATTTAATGCACATAAATATGGAAATATTCAGGAAATACACCTGAGAAAACAGGAAGTCATTTTTATTTATTAAAAACTACTTATCTTAATGGTCAACAGCTAAGTGCTGGTTGCCTTATTCTATTTTGGACTGCCTGTTCATTCTTAATTCGAGAGGTAAAACCAAACTTTGGGTGTTTCAAGTAAAAGGTAACAGAGGGGATTTCGGGCATTTTTCGTACAAATTTTTGAAAAAAGCTCGGACACGTCGATTTTGTTTTCCAGGGGGATACTTTTTGACCGCTTCGGGCTTTCGATAGAATGCACTTCTCAAGGAGGGTGATTCTCGCCCCACTTATTTTAATAGGGAACGTAGGTCGAGTGGCACCTTGTTCGAAATGTCCTTCAATTCTCTATACTACTCAGTTATTTTTTCAACAATCGTGTAATTGGTTTTCGAGATATTCGCTGCTGAATTATCATGAGAGAAAAATCAAATAACTTTTTCGACTTGTTTCTTTCAAAATTTGACTTTTTCCTCAGACCCGTCGATTTTATTTTTTTGAGTAGTCTATTTTAGCAATCTTGTTTTTTTTTATTTGTCACCCCTCCTGAGGGGTGATTTTCACCCCACTTAATTTAATAGGGAACGTAGGTCGAGTGGCACCTTGTTTGAAAGGTCTTTCAATTCTCTTTAAAACACATTATTTTTTTTTCAAAAGTTCTTTGATTGATTTCCTAGACATTGAAAGTTGACTTGGACAAAGAATGAAATTGTACTTTTTTTGCCACGTTTTTTCGAGATTTGACCTTTTCAACTGACTTTTCGATTTTAGTTTATAAGATACTGACTGACAATTTTCTCTCGTATACCAACCAGTATGAAATAGTTATTTACCTAACAAGTGCGGAAAGTAATAATGTTCCGCACGCGATGGCAGTTGCACAAACGACGCGTAGCGGAGTTCGGGCATACCGTCAAGGGCGGAAAAGACACTTTTCGCAAGTGTTGGATACAACATTTTTCCTACGAACGTAGAAATCATCAGTACTTTAGAAAAAAAAAGTTTTTGTTAAAATAATCAAGTGTTATTTTGGTTGGTACAATAAATTCGGGTTCTCTATCAGACTTTCGCTAATTACTTCGCAAAACTCCAGTCGTCGGTCAAAGTCATCTTCATTGAGTTTATGAACAAGCTTGATTTTGTATGGATGGAATTTGTGTCCTTTTAGTATCCTTCATACGCTAGTAGGACTGATACCTGTCGACTCGGACAATCGCCAAATACTCGACCGGGATTAATGGCCACTTCGCCCAAGACTCCCACCTAATTGGCTTCATTTCTCACTGGCCGGGCAACTTCTCCCCGTTTACAGTTTAATACGGAACCTGTATTCCTAAACTTGCTGACGATCTGCAAAACCACTTTTCTACTGACATTTTTGCCAAGGTGCTGTTCATTAAACAATATTGCTGCTGTGTTTGCACATTGTTCATTTCCGAATTCAATAGGTAAGTAAGTATCATGGAGAAAATTTAATTTCATCCATTTTCTCCTTTCATTACGTTTCCTATCTGAAGAGCACTCCTTTGAAGACACATGCACAAGTGAATGACTTTAAAATCCAAAAACGATATTAAAAAATAATGAAAATCAAGTTCTATTCCGTGCCTGTTCTCGAGTTTTAATGCAAGTTGGGTGAAAATCACCCCTCAAGAGGGGTGACAAATACAAAAAATCTAAAATGGCTAAAATAGACTACTCAAAAAAATAAAATCGACGGGTTCGAGAAAAAAGTCAAATTTTGAAAAAAACAAATCGAAAAAGTTATTTGATTTTTCTCCCATGATAAATTCAACAGCGAATATCTCGAAAACCAATTGCACGATTTTCGAAGAAAATACTGAGTTGTATAGAGAGTTGAAAGACCTTTCGAACAAGAGGCCACTCGACCTATGTTCCCTATTAAAAGAAGTTGGGTGAAAATCACCCCTCAGGAGTGGTGACAAATGCCAAAAATCCAAGATGGCTAAAATAGACTACTCAAAATAATAAAAAAATAATGAAAATCAAGTTCTATTCCGTGCCTGTTCTCGAGTTTTAATGCAAGTTGGGTGAAAATCACCCCTCAAGAGGGGTGACAAATCCAAAAATCTAAGATGGCTAAAATAGACTACTCAAAAAAATAAAATCGACGGGTCCGAGGAAAAAGTCACATTTTGAAAAAAACAAGTCGAAAAAGTTATTTGATTTTTCTCCCATGATAAATTCAACAGCGAATATCTCAAAAACCAATTGCACGATTTTTTAAAAAAACACTGAGTTGTATAGAGAATTGAAAGACCTTTCAAACAAACTGCCACTCGACCTATGTTCCCTATTTAAATAAGTGGGGTGAGAAATACCCTCCTTAAGGGGTGCATCCTATCGAAAGTCCGAAGCGGTCAAAAAGTGTCCCCCTGGAAAACAAAATCGACGTGTCCGAGCTTTATTCAAAATTTGTACGAAAAATGCCCGAAATCCCCTCTGTTACCTTTTACTTGACAAACTCTGTATAAGGTGGGCTAAAAAAAATCGTGCATCTTTTTTTTGGCTGTAATTTTCCTACCGTAAGCTTTATTTTTATGATTTTAGTTTCCACGAAAAGCTAAAGCTTCAGATTATTAGAATCTTTTATCAAAATTGAGATTTCGTTAAAATCCAAGATGGCGCATGAGTTTTAAAATTCCCCATTTTCAACACCCCCCGCCAAAATTTTATGTGCGTTACTGTACTCGATTTTGGACATTTGCCATAAAGACACGTCCTTGTCGTGCTTAGAGAAATATCCCTTCTAAAGATCGAACAAGAAGTAATAAAGCTCAACGCCAACGAAGTAAGTAGTGTTTTAACCCTTAAGTCTAAAAACCTCTAGTTTAGGTTCTACTACCCAGACAGCACAAATTGTCCATCGGACAGCCATTTTTTGCCCACATTGTCTACGACCATTTATGGACATCCATTGGACAAAGGTTTTTCCTGATAAAGTGGATGACAAAAAAACTGTGTCCAAAGAACTTCCAATTTTGATCCATAAACCACTGCTTTTTTTTCAGTTAGTTTTTGGATATCTAATGGATAACGATTTTTCTTGGTCCATCGGACCAAAAATAATCTCTATCCGGCGGACGTTAATTTTGTGTCCAGAAAAAGTGATGTACTTTACATACATTGACTCCACATTAAATATTTGTCAAAAAGTCTATGTCAATTGGGCTTGACCTAGTTGGCACATTAATAAATATAGTCATTTATCCGAACTGTTTTGGATATCCAATGAATCATGTTTTTTCTTATACATTATCAACAATAACATTTCTCTCATGTATAGCCAAATCATTTAAGTAAGTATTTTTCATTATTTCGGATTAATTCGTATTTTAGTGTTTTAATACCCATCCTTTCCTAGGAACTCTATCCGCAAGGATCGACAATCAGACTTATGATGTTAGAGTGGTTCAAATATATGGGTACCTATATACTTATATATTAAAAATATCGCCGCTTTTGATAAAACTGTCCACTTGATATCCATTGGAACAAATAAGAATATCCAGCCAATGGGTGACTTTTGGACAGAATTTCGTTCCACTGGATAACCAATGGATTTAGTATGGTGGTACAATAGTAAAAATATTGAAACTTTTGAACTTTTTTGGGATGTCCAAAAGCCGTCCAACGTTATGAAAGTTGTATTATCCGATGGATATGGCTTGGACGAAAATTTCCTACAGATTTGGTTGTCCAATGGACTGCTGCATTGTCCAAAAAACTCCCTCCACTGGACATCCTTGGGACAGAGTTGTGCTGTCTGGGTAGATTTTGAGCTTTGCGAGAAGCTAAGGCCTATATATAAACTATCTGTCAAATTTGACATTTTATCAGAATCCGCAATGGCGCATGCATTTTTAAAATGATATATTTTTCACTGCTTCCTGCCAAACTTTTTTGTAAGCCAATGTATCTGATTTCAATTATCTGGATAAAGGCACGTCTTTTCAGTGTATAAGAAGGTATCATTCGTAAAAATCGGACAAGAACTAAAAAAGCTTTGCTCAACGAAAGAATTGCTTTTTTTTAAACCTGTGTAAATGAGATAAAGCAAAAAGTAATTCAAAAAGTTATGTTACTTTTTATTAAAATTTTAGTTTTCTGGACACTCTGTATAAAGTAACAAAATCGGATAAGTTCAAAAAAATCAGCAAAATAAAAATCTTCTGCATTTGATCTATTTTACATATGTTTAAAAAAAGCACTTCTTTCGTTGAGCAAAGCTTTTTTAGTTCTCGTCCGATTTTTACCAATGATACCTCCTTATACACATAAAATACGTGGCTTTCCAGATAATTAATTTTATACAAATAAATTTGGCAGAAAGGAGTGAAAAATGTTTGAACTTCAAAAGCATGCGCCATTACGGATTTTCATAAAATGTCAAATTTATAGATATATAGACCAGAGCCTTAGCTTCCTGCTGTGCTCAAGATCTAAACTAGTAGAACAAAAACTAGAGGTTTTTAGATCTATGTTTTACAAAGGGTTAAAACACCACTTACTTCGTTGGCGCTGAGCTCTATTAATTCTTGTCCGATTTTTAGAGTTTTTGTGCACTACAAAGACCTGTCTTTATGGCAAATGTCTAAAAGCGAGTGCAGTGGTGCACATAAAATTTTGGCGGGGGCTGTTAAAAACGGGGAACTTTAAACATCATGCACCATCTTGGATTTTAACGAAATATCAATTTTGAAAAAAGCTTCATATAGTTTGAAGCTTTAACTTTTTGCAGAAGATAAAAATCACAAAAATCAAACTTACGGTAGTAAGAGTACAGCCGAAAAAAAATTTACCGTGTTTTTGGCCTACCTTATAGATTTTTAAATAAGCCTATATATTATTGCATTTTTAAATTGGGTTTTCCATCATGATTTCAAAAGTATCAAATGCGTTAGTTCTATCTATAGTGCTTTGTGAAAGAATTGCCAAAATCAATATCCTAAGCATAATGTGTTAGAGAGAGATTAATACTTTTTACGTACGACCAACGAATAGCACTAATTTTACGACCATCTCAATACGATTTTAATGGCTTATTTACGGTCCTAGGATAATATTAAAGCTTAGACGTAAACCACAAGATGGCGTGACAAGCAATGAAACTTTATTTCGTAAGAGCAGTGACACAAAAATGTTAATTATTTTTCTATATTTTTAATACAATAAATATTTATTAATCGTAAATTAATCCAATATAATTCTAGTACCTAACCAAAAATAAGTATCGTTAAATTTACATATTTAAGAAAAAAAACCTTGTTTTTAAAAAGATGAAAAGTCCTTTAGTAACCTTATTTGTTTTGACGTTTCAGATAGAACGTCGTTGAAACTTCCGGTTATGAAAGTGGTTGACTTGAGGTCATAGTTACAATCTAGGGAATGGTTTTTAGCAACACTGTACGGAAAATCAGTTTAACTATGTCGACCTAATTTTTGGTTTTCTACGGCAACGCGAAGACTTTATTTATGTTTATCCACAGTGGGACAGAGATTTTTTAGCACCGGGTCAAAAATTTGGTGTTAGGTCACTTATTTTGACTTTTCGCGTTCTGCGTCGCTAAAAACCAAGTAAAATACTAAAATAAAAGAAAACCATTTATTGTAGAATTACCTGCTAAAAAAACGCTACCCAACTACCTATTAAAGTAATTGGGTGTAATGTTTAAGGTTGCATTTACAGGTGCATTTATAATTGAATTAGAAACACTCCCGGTAGCTCATACCGACAACAGGTTAACTTAAAAGCATGCAGATTTAAAAATCGGCTACTGGCGCTAGACGAAATAATCGTATTCTATTTTAAACAGGAGCGTCAATGACTAGCAAGAGACTTTCCAACCTCTAAATGGAGCTTTACTGACCTGTTTTGTTAGTACTCAAGTATTCGTGTGTTTTTGAAATTGAGATTCTAAAATCTATCCTTTGCACTCTAAGATTTCACTGGTACAATTGCACATAACTATGCCGCGATAATTTAAATTTAGAAAAAAAGTGGTTGAACCAAAATAAAAACAAAATTATGTGGGGTTCTAGTAATCCCAGCGAGCCAGTCAAGTTCTCTTGGTTCTTTAATAGACTCGGGGTAATGCCTGCGCAGCGCTAGGCCTTTTCCGGCGGGCGACCACACACGTGGTTTCATATTTGTTTTAGAACAATGTTTTTGAAAGATAAACATAACGTCGAATGGTTTTCTGTCAGAAAACGTAAAAATACTCTTTTGTCCCACTGCCGCCCGATTTAAAGTTTGTTGACAAAACACCTACAGTTACCATGAAAACGTATACATTCTGCGGTCTATCGGCAATACTTGAACTGCGTGTGTCTCCCAAATTCAATGAATTGTGAGTGATTGATCGGTTTTCTTTTCTGGAGTGCACAGGCTATTAGAAAAAAGAAACTTAGTTTTTATTTTCGCTAAAGCAAGGAAATATAAAAAGGAAAAATGTAATGTTGTGAGAGGGTTTTTTCTAAACCGCAATTATTTTCAGGCTTTTGGGATAGATGACGGCACCAGAGCTTTTATTTTGAAGAAAAAATAATTGAGAATTTTGAAAAATCCTTCAGATATTTTTGTTAAGTATTTAAAAATGATCACTCCTGCAAAATTTCAGATAATTTTGATGTTTAGTTTTCCCTGTGCACTGTGGCAAAAATTAAAAAATTAAAGAACAAAGCGTTGCCAGTTGTACTTTTTTTACTTAAAATCTGGGGAGAAACTATAGCCTTAAGAGTGTTCGCGTTTGATATTTTTTATTAATTTTTGATATTTATGATGACACCCTTTAACGGTCGTAGGTAAACTATAGTACACTAACTGGCATGTTATGTTCATTACATGCTCAGATAAATTAAGACACTCAGCTGCGGCTCGTGTCTCAAACTTGTATGCTATTATTATAGATCAGGAAGAAAAACGGATTCAAAAATGCAATAATATAAAGGGTGTTTCATGTAAAAACACAAACTTGATCTGTATAACCTTGACATTTGCCATGACAATTTCAAACCATTTGCATTAATAGTATATTTCCTAACAAGTGCGAGAAGTGACACATTCCCGCAAGAAAAAGTAGTTAGACGAACGAAGCGGAGTGGAGTTCGGATAAGCTTTAAGTCCTGGAATGACGCTTCTCGCACGTGTTAGGAACAAAATTTTTTCTACTGGAGTAAAATTCTTATTTAATTTTTATTTTTTAAAAATTAATAAAAAAATTCGACATCGAAATTGGCTTTGACAAGGTAGTGTTTTTGACTGACACTGAGAGGCTTATTTTCATTTGTTGTTATGATGATTCAGCCTGCCAATGTCTCGGGGTAAATTCGTTCTCGTAGTCAGTTCTCGTACTCAGTGCGGGAATAAGACACCTTGCGAACTAAAACGCGTGCGAGAAGTAAGTACTTCTCGCATGGAAATAGAAAAATAGTAGTTTTAACAACTAGTGGCGAGCGCAGAGAGGTATTTAAAAACACGAGTAAAAAAAAGCACAGTTTAGCCTCGAGACTATTTTTTTTATACCTTTATCAAAAAATGATATAACTATGGTGTCCATAGCGATTTGTCTTTTTACTCGGTGACGTTCATTCTTGCGACATTTTAATCTTTGAGAGTTTGATAATTTGACGATGTTTTGAAATGATTTTTTCTTAAATACTTGGTGGAAACTGGCAGAAATTGCTTAATTTTTAGACAAGAATAATTAGATTTTTTGAATATTACTATCTAAAATAAATAAATAAATAAATAAATAGATCTTTATTAAACCAAGAATTGCTTTTACAAAATATTAAAATAGATACACAATGAATTAAGAAAAATTTGTGTGTGCACCTATTCGTTTTTACTACAACAAAATAATTAAGCATTGTAGAGGAACTTGAACACTAGGTATAGTTTTCATTTCACATTTCCACATTTTTAACTCACAATATAACCTACACTATTAACTGCAAAATGTTGTCATTCAAATTTAAGAGCCAAGAATTCAGCTGTTTTTTTATTTTAACAAAAGGTTTATTTCTAAACTCTATAGGCATAGCATTATGTATTCTGGGAGCTGTAAAAACTAAGTTTCTTTGAACTGCACTGAAATAAATATTTGGTGTAATTAGTAGTTGCTGCGTTGCAAATCTTGTATTTGTTTCATGGTTTTGGACATTTTTTTCAATTTTATTGTTGCTAATCAATCTTATTACCGTTTTTATGTACAGTTTTTTTACATCTAGCACCAAAGCCTCTTTGAAGAGAGATTCAGTTGCATAGCCTTTATTTTTATATAATATTACTTTCAGATTTTTTTTTTGAGTTATTTCTAGTGGTAGAAGCACACTGTCAGTTGCAGCACTCCAGACACACACTCCGTAAGTTATAATTGATTCCACTAAAGATTTATATACATTTATAATACTTTTTTTAGTTAAGCTTTGACGAAGAATATAAAATTTGTATAATAGTTTTCTTATTTTACTACGCACATAGTCAATGTGTACTTCCCACTTTAAATGGTCATCCAAGTAGACGCCAAGATATTTAGTACTAGTTACAGAATTTAGAGCCAAACTACAATTACAGTTAACATAATTTTTACAATCAGATTCATGTACTTTGATAGGAGAAATCTGAGGAGCGCTTGCTTTTGTCATGGTATAGCATATAAAATTTGACTTTTCAATATTTAAGGATAATAGACTCAAATCCAGCCCAAGTGTCATCCTCAATAATTAGCACCGCATCATCAACGTAGACAACCCCACCGTCAACTGGCAACACAGAAAAAATACCATCAATGTAAAGAGTAAATAAAATAGGCCCCAACACCGTACCCTGTGGCACACCATACTCCAACAATCTTTTGTCACTCAAACTTTGCCCAATTTTAACTTCCTGATATCTTTCAGAAAGATAAGACTTAAAAAGATTTTGAGCTGTTTCTCTAATGCCTTTAACTTCCAATCGATCGATTAGAATATGGTGCGGCACAGTGTCAAAGGCCTTAGCCAGGTCAAGAAAAATAGTCATGCATTTTTTCTTGTTGTTAAAGCCACCGACAATGCGATCGACCACCCTGATGAGCGCATCCTCAGTACCACAATTTTGTTTAAAACCAAACTGGTAATTGTTTATTAAATTATTTTCAGTTATAAATGTATTTAATCTTAAGCTAATGCACTTCTCAACAACTTTACTAATACTGTTGACTATGGCTATGGGCCTATAATTTTGCACGCATTCGCGGTTTCCTGTTTTATGTATCGGAATAATAATTGTATTCTTTAATATATTGGGAAAAATGCCAGACAAAAATATAACATTTACTAAGTGAATCAATGGAGAAATTAAGTATTTAAAAGAGTTTTTTATGATAACATTAGATATATTATCACCTGTATTTGCATGGCTATTTTTTAAAGATTGTATTACTTTAATTAGTTCTGGAGTTGTTATTGTTTTTAGCTCCAGATTATTTTCTACTCGATCAACCTTAAAGTCAAAGTTTTGGGGCACTTTTATTTTCTTGGCCAAGTTGACACCAACATTATTAAAATATTTATTAAATTCTTTACAGATTTCGGTTTCTGATGTTAATATAGACACATCTTCGCCAGCAATACCAGTAATTATTTTTTTTTCAATTGTTTCATTTGTTATGTGTTTAATTGTTTTCCAGGTTTCTTTCAGATTATTGCAGTTATTTTCAAACAAGTTTTTAAAGTAAGCAGCCCTAGCCTTGGAAATTATATTAGTGAGAAGTTTTCTATATGCTATATATTCTTGTTTTATTTCAAAATTATTAGGGTTCATAGTACATTTTCTTTTTAATTTATCTCTCTTCCTGATTGATGTTAAAATACCTATTGTCACCCAAGGTTTTTTTCGCCTAAGACTACATTTAATATATTTTTGATCTGTTGATCTAGTAACATAATCTTTTAAAGTATCAATAAAGTTTTTTGTACATATATTAGAATTATTTTCATTCAGAACACTCTCCCACTTCTCTCTCCCTAGGTAAGCTTCAAATTTAATCTTGTTAAAAAAACTACAGTACTTATTTGTACTTTGTGGCACTTTGTCTAAAATAATGTTGAGTAGAATGGGGGAATGGTCCGAATGACTACCTTCAAGTATCACAGCATTAGAAATTCTATCAGTCTTTAAAAAGTAATGATCTATACATGACCTTGTATGATCTTCAATCCTAGTAGCATTATTTATTGTACTCCTAAACCCATAAGAGTTTAAGGTGTTTAAATAATTGCAGGCATTTATAGAGTATTGACTAGTTTGCTCTGTTTTTAAAATATTGACATTAGTGTCTCCGCAGAATACTTCAGTTGAACATTTATCCTTTAAATTTTTATAAAAAATATTCCGCTATTTTTCTTTAATTTTGAGTAAAAAACGGAACGAAATCTTTTTTTGCACACGTCATCAAAAAATAAAGTTTTTTTGCATCGCTAACCGAAAAAGCCATGCTTTAGTTATATGCAGACAGTTACTAAAATCATGTTCTTGATGAAGGTATAAAAAGAAAGTTTTTTTCGACATCGTGTATTAAACAATTTAGCAGGGGGTTTAAAATATAGTGACACAGCCTGTAATTTGCGTCTTGATATCTCTTATTACTTGGAAGTCGTTGCCTTTTAAATAAACTTCGTACTTTTGTATTTCGTCGCTTGGATTTTTCGCGGGATTGACAATTTCTTCATTAATTATGACTTCATTACTTCGTCTTTACATCTAACTTATTATTGGTGACAAATAATTTTACACGATGTATAACTTGGGGCCGGTTTATTAATAAACAAAACATAATAATAAGTGCCAGAGTGTGACAGGTGAAGGTTAACTTGGGGGTTAAATGTCTAACTCGCTATATATTGATAAACCGGCTCTTAAAGTCCTACATTAGTTAAATCAAAATAAACCTTTTGTGAAGCAACACCGTCTCAACTAAAAAGCCAGTTAACCCTTTACCGTTTTAGTATCCTTTGGACTACTATCGCGGCCATATTGACACCAAACTCACAGAAAATCCATGTTTTACCTTACGGCAACAGCAGGCTAAAGGGCGCTGAAGAAATAGGAGTTAACTGGCTTTTCACTTAAAAATGGTGTTGTGTGAGTTTTGGAAGAACAAAATCAAATTTTTTGTATTATTTACCTGTACCATGTATGCTTTTCAGGTTATCTTTTAACTGGACAAAATTCCTACACACGACAAGCCACTTGTAAAAGCAGGCTTAATGTTACGATATCTTAAATATTGTCACACAATATTGCGACAATTCCTCACAATATCTTTCGTTTATAGATTAAAATATCACACGTCGTTCCTCGTTTAAATCTCCTATTAAAAGATGATGACTAAACAAAAAAAAATAAACCTGGATCTTGCTTAAGCTCTTATTTGAGTGTTGTTTATTTTAAAAGACCGTCAAAACACTAAAACAAATATAAAAAGTTCAGGTTGTAGTGTTAATATTTGAAGTTATGAGGCGGCCCAAAGCTTGGCAGAAAAGCCTTAACGGTTCCTTTTTGCTTTTTTACAACCCAGTCTTCCTAATAAACCTCACCGGAAAAGGATCTGGCTCTGCGGGCCACCCAGTTTTTTTAAAATTGATTTTTTTTTGATTCGTAAAATATCTTAAGTTTTCAACCAGTGAAGTATGGGAGCTATTAAGAACTGAAAAAATATAAAAAAATCTTATTGGTCCATTAGTTACTTTTTATATTAAAATAATAATAATTTATAATAATAGTAATCCTACTTACCTCGCACATTCGACTATTTTTCTTAATTTTCCATTGGGCAATGGAAAAATGTGTAGGCTTATTAATTATTCATTGTCAGTTATTGTCAACTATCATTGTCAACATTGCCCTAACAACTGCCAACTCGAGTTGCTCACCTATGTGTAGCTATTCTTGAGATCAGGGAAAAGAAAATAATTCCTCACAAATGCGCGGTTCTCATTGGTCGATGCCGCTGAAATCAAATGGAAGTCAGACGATGCTTCATATATATGAAATTTCACGTGATCACCATTTAAGGATTAGCCCCCTGGTAAAATAATAACTTTACTGTCAGAGCCTCTAGCTTGGCCGATATAAGCGTTTGTAGGTCTTTTGCATTTAGGTTCGGGTATACAAGTATCTGGTGGAGTGACCTTACATTCCGCAGTGAGGTGCCAGGAAGTCTCCTCCAGCTCAATGCGAGAAAGATGGTAACCCGACCCGGGTCTGTTGTCGGCCCCTCCGATATCTTGGACATCCGTGTAGCATATCATAGCATTCTTTTTAAACTGTCGGTACTAGCCCTTAGGTTCCAGTCAGATAGTCAACTGCATGTTTCATAATGTTTTCACTACTATTATTACATATTGAACAGTTATGAATGCCGACAAGCTAATGTTAAAACTTATCCAGCTAAGACAAAAATTATTATCTAGGTAATATCTAAAATGCGAAAAACATATTTTCCTTTTTTTATGTGAAACTTTAATTTATTTTAGGATAAACCTTCCAAAATTCTTAAAGAATACGTTAAAAAGATTAAAATTCCGAAAGTAGAAAATAATTCAAACGCAGACTTTACAATAGTAGCTAGTAAATAACTAAACACAATATTTTGGTTTCAGAATTGCACAAACCTCGTCATACACGATCCTACCCGGTGAGATCAAGAGATCGTCTCTCAAAAACTGACAATGCCCTTAAAGATGGTCTAGGAGCCGTTTTCCTGACTCCAAACTCCTCTCTTGTAATAGCTCAGATCGGAGGGACTGCCAAACTACCTTGCGTCGTAAGAAAAGTAAATAATGGAGTGGTAAGTTTTCTTAGTTTTTCTTAGCACTAGGGTTTTGATGCTGCTTAATACATCTGACATAATGCATATAGCTCTCAGCCCCCGTTGAAGCGTTTGACTTGTTTGCGACCAGTCCAAGTTTACTTCCTGGTGGTTTGTGAGTGTTCTGATTTAACTCTTGGCATACATAGACAAGACTGAGCCATTGGTCCTTTATGCATAAAAATACCCAAGGGTAAAAAAAACTAGATCAATTTTGTAGGATTTGTAAAACACATGGATGGAAGCAGGTTAGAATCATTTTTCTATTGACTGAAATGACCAATGAAAAAAACGACGTATACCGCCGCAGGCAAAACTTTTTGAAACATAAGCTAGCCTTTTCATTTTTTTTTCAAAAATATTTAAGAAAATGTGAGTTGGGTCAGCTATAAGGGGAAGGAGAAGGTAGCGATCGCCTTTATCCACTTGACCGTGATTCTATTTGCTTGACCACACTTATTTTTTCTTACTGTGACATTTTATTCAATTTTACAAGTTTATTCTTATGAAAAACACAAGTATGGAAGGAGTAAAGTAGTGGAAAAAATTGTTGTAAGAAAGCTTTTCAGTAATTTCAGCAATCTTAAAATGTAACAGAAGAAAAAAAGAATATTTCTTCATTTTGGAGAAATTCCACTCAAGAAATTTGAAAATCTTAGTGCTACAGGATTGCTTCAAAAATCTAGAACCTTTTTGCTCTTAGCTAAGGTTCATTAAAAATTATTTCTTTGGTTTTATTTTCAGAAAAATATTGACTTTAATGGCCAATTTATCCAAATACTCAATAAATACTGACCAGGGCGAAAATACAAACTTTTACTTAAATTAGCTACTTTTTAAACTGAATGTCTTTTTACTGGTTAGGCGATATTTCCAAATTTAAAGCAGTTTTTTGAGTTAGAGAATTTAATTGAGGCTTTTGACCGTTTAGTCGTTGTTTCTTATTTTTCTTTCTTTCTCTTTTTCCGGCAACTATCAAGTGGTCCAGGATTATGAATTTTGTATAATTAACGGATAAGTAAAAGAATTTACTTAAAAGATGTAAAATTTTTGTAATGTTTAAGTGTCCCGATAACTGTGTTCTGGTTCTTTTTAAATGTATTAAATATTTGCAACAGTTCTTGAAGATAAGTTTCGGTTCTCTTTTACGATCGGACAGATTTCCGAATCTTCTTGGCGATATCTGTTTTCGATACTCCCAGTTTCTCAAAATTTTGAAAATAAGTTCCGGTTCTCTTATACGGCCGGACAGATTTCTGAATCTTCTTGTTGATATCTGTTTTCGATACTCCCAGTTTCTCAAAATTTTCGGAAAATTTACATAATTGTTGAATTATAGGAATTGATCTGTCTGAGAATGCAAAAGCAGCACAATATTATTTTTTTTTAAATAATAAAAAAAAATGTCATTGACAAATTCTGACCTGATTTCATTCTTTTGAATCATTTAATCGCTGGTGGTATATTATGAGGTCCCTACTAAACTACAGGATATTTGTTGCATTAGGCAAACGCATCGCCCAGCATAAGTTTTGTAAGTAATATGTAGGTAGTTTAGAGAAAAGGTAGTATCGCAGTGCGTGAAATTGGCGGTAACATTGCCTTGCCTCCAGGGCTCAAATTTTTGAATTTCAAGAGAAGGCTCGAACCCTCAAGAGAAGGGATTAATCTCAGGGAATAATTCCATTACATAAATAAACCTAATTTTTTTTTGGAACCTCTTTGTAATTTTAGATCGAAAGAGATACAAGTTACGCACATTCGTGTCTGAGTTCTCTGGTTTTGAACTCGGGGAGCGCGAATTTTTAATAGAATGGCATGGACGATCATCGTTCAATAATAGGAACTGTGTTCGACGTGAAATCATTCGACACAAATCTATGTCGTTTCCTGCTCAAGAATAAGGGCCCTAAATAGTTTAGTTTCATCTTATTCCAACATCATTTTTTCTTTGGCATTCGGGAAAGAAATGACGAGTAAAAATACAGGACTAGCAAGGTCTAGCCCTGTATATGTTATGTTTACGCTGCGAGTCGATTTCATGCTAAATACTTAACTGCTGCATGTAATTAACTTCCCTGGTGAATAAGGAGGTTTTAGGGGCTTTTCTCTCTATTTTAGAGTGAATAAATTACGGCCATGCAGCCGAATGCAATATTATTTGGCAACGTCTTTTCATTATTACTAATGGTGTAGGTACAGGTTGCTGCAGCCTGCGCTGCTTCTGGATTTTGTGAGTTTATTATTACTGATTCGGGAGCAAGTGATAAAATAAGATTTGTAGGAAAAAAATTAGCGCATATATTGGTGGAACTTAAGTTTTGCATACAAGGTGTTTCATAAAAATTGGTAAAAAAAACTCTTTTAATTTTTTTAAACGCATTTTGTGTTCGTTTGACGTATACTTTATTTACAATTAAGTAATTTGTTTCAAAGTTTGAGAAAATGATGAATTTCAAATTAACTCTGTATTTCGGACTTCCATTGTCTATATTTTATTCATACACGACGTTTCGATCAGTACAGTCTCTAATCGTCTTCAGGTGCAAACTACAATCTATTCCTAAGGCTACGTACTTATATACTAAGGGAAATCACTCAACCGTGAAGTTTAAGAAGTTGGCTCCGCCCAAGGATGGGCCTCCAAATATTTGGAATTTCAACACTTGGTTTACTGAAAACACTTTGATTCTGCCCAATAAAGAAAGCTTCAAGGAATTTTCGTTTCTTCCAGTGTGATTCCTTATGCAAAATCTTTGCTTCTGTCCAATTCATTCCTGATTTCGTTGTTTCACATCTTTGGGTATTCGTCTGATGTTCTTTAACTTGGTAAATGCATTCCTTATTTTGTTTGTTCTCCGGTTTTATTTTACTAAGAAGGCTTTGAATTGTATTATTAGATTTAAAAGCTCTTTTGATATTAAAGTTGTTCGCTACTCTTCGAATTTTCTTTAAGCATACTAGCACATCGAATTCCTATGTCAAGCAAGAGACAGCAACATTACTCCAGTTGCGTTTCTTCTTAAAGCACCATTTCAAGGACAAAGAGTTCAGCGAATTCTAGATGACGCCAGTAAAGCACTCATACGATCCCAAATCAGCTTTCATCGCTGGAACAAATCCTTACTGACAGAAGAATTGGGACAACGGTTTCAGGATATTCGAGAATATACTATAGAGGGAGATTATCAACCGATTCTGAACAAAATCACATGAACCTGCTACGACAGACTTGGCAAGCAAAGCATCAAAGGAAACTGGCCCATCAACATCCACAAAGCCAATCGACCACCGATACTGTAAGAAACATCATTAATACATCAAAGAAGACATTGACACCGATAGAAGAAAACTTACTTCCCAAAGAACTTAACTTTTCGATCGCTCCAAAGAAAATACCCGCTATCGATATCATCACCGTTATAGAGAGTCATCCTCTTCAACGACAAAACACCGATTCAGACATCAATTAAGGACCATTATTGATAAACCTGTTAAATTCGTAACATAAGCAAGTCAGAGGAAATCGCGTTGAAGAATCTTCAGAAGGATGAATCTGTTAAAATCTTACCGCCAGATAAGGGCAATGCAACGGTGATTTTGGACACAGAAACTTATAACCAGAAAGTTGAAGAGATACCTGCCAAAACTATGAACTTCTCTCAAAAGACCCGACACAATCAATCGAAAGTAAGGTTTATAGAACTTTATAAAACTTTAAAAAAGTATTCCAGATATATTCCGGACAACACTCCTCAAAATTCATAAACATGCAATGCCCTTACGCCCAATCACAAGTTCCAGAAATTCTACAACAAGCAATCTGTCTAAATTCCTTTTGAAAATTATTTAACTTCTTGCAGCCAAGACCGCTTCATTTGTAGAAAATTCCAACCATTTTGTTAATATTAAATCTTTTGTTTTAGGACCCGAGGATAGATTTGTCAGTTTTGATGTCGAAAGTCTATACACCAATGTCCCGATAAAGGAATTGCTAGATATTATTAGATAGAGACTGATTATTGATGAATCCCTTCGTGAACGTACAAGCCTGCCGCTGGAGGGAGTGATGGACTTGTTGGAGTGCTGTCTACATAATTCTTATTTTCAGGTGAAAGGAAGGTTTTATGCTCAGAATCACTTTCGTCAGTTGTGGCCAATATTTACATGGAGTGGTTCGAATCACACGCGGTTGATACCGCAACATGTAAACCTAAGCTCTGGCTAAGATATGTTGATGATACTTTTATTATCTGCACCGGGAATGACCTACAACTTTCAGAATTTCTTCACCACCTAAATAATATAAGACCCACCATTAAATTCACAATGGAGATTAAGCAAAATTGTCAAATTCCTTTTCGTGATGTACTTGTCAAACGAGTAGAAAGCGATATCAGAATAACAGTCTATCGTAAACCCACTCACACAGGGCAATATTTAAATCAAGATTCAAATCATTCTGCTACAACCAAACGAGACATAATAAGAACTTTGTATAAAAGAGCCATTCAAATTTGTAACAATTCTCATGACCTGGAAATCGAAAAAATAAACATTAAGAAATATCTGCTGCAGAATGGTTACACCCTTAAACTTATAACAGATGCTATTTCTAAATTTCAGTAAAAAGGACAGATATTACGAGATCAAAACCAGACATTCCTTACAATTCCAGACATTAAAAGACTATCAAACAAAATTAAAATAGTGGCGAAAAACTTTAATATTAAAACAGCTTTTAAATCTAATAATACCATTCGCAGCCTTCTTAGTAAAACAAAACCGGAGAACAAACAAAATAAGGAATATATTTACCAAGTTCCTTGTAAGAGTGGTGAATCATACATAGGTGAAACAAAAAGACCACTATCTGTTACGTTTAAAAGAACATCAGACGAATACCCATAGATGTGAAACAACGAAATCAGGAATCGCCGAACACGCATGGTCAAAAACAACACCGAATGAAGTGGACAGGAGCAAAAGTTTTGCACAAGGAGTCACACTGGAAGAAACGAAAATTCCTTGATGCTGCCTTTATTGGGTAGAATCAGGATGTTTTCAGTAAACCAAATGTTAAAATTCCAAATATTTCGAAGCCCATCCTTGGGCAGAGCCAACTACTTGAACTTCACGGTCGAGTGATTTCCCATAGTATATAAGTACGTAGCCTTAGGAATAGATTGTAGTTTGCACCTGAAGACGATCAGTGATTGTACTGATCGAAACGTCGTGTATAAATAAAATATAGAGAATGGAAGTCCGAAAAACAGCGTTGGCCAGGTGCAAAGTATTGTGCAAGTGGGATCCTGAGAATTTCGTATAAAATCCCTGAAAACCTGCTCAGTTTTATTGAAAATTTAGTGTGTTTTTGTCCAAATTTCACATTGCTAATGTCGCCATAACGCCAATATCATCTAAGGACATGCGCGAAATTAAAGGTGCCATTATGAGTACTTTTACGGAAAAATTCCTACAGGATATCGCAGAAAAAGTAGCAGGAATTGTGGGAAGTAAACTTGAAGAAAAGCTTAGTCAGCAATCAGCAGCTATTAAGTCACTACAGAATCAAGTAGAAGGGCTGATGAAAGAAAATATACGGCTTTTCAAAATGGCCGACGACCAAGAACAGTTGATAAGGAACCAAAACATAAGAATTTGGCTTAGAATACAAAGATCAAGAAAACGTCGAGGAAAGGGTGCTAGATCTTTTGAAGACCAAAATAAAAGTAAACGTTGAGAAAACCCAAATAATAAAATGCCACCGCATTCCAAATAAAAACGCAAGTAATGATAAATCCAAAAGTAAGATACTGTTCGATTCGAGTCGTACAAGGTTCGTGAAACAATATTGAAAAACAGAAAAAATATTAAAAATACAAATAAAGGAGGACTTAATGCAAATGCGTGTTAATTTATTTAAAAAAGCAATTAAAAAATTCTCAAAAAACAGTGCGTGGGTGCTCAACGGTAATGTTTTTGTTAAGAAAAATGGTAAAGTGTGACGTATAAACAGTGATATAGATCTAAATAATCTTAATGAGTGAATAAAAAAGTCCTAACAAAAAAAATCAGAACATACAGTGTTTCTACAAAATCAAACATGGATAAATAAATATGCTTACAATAAGGTAACTGTGCTAACTGTATATGTTAGACAAAATTACTTTTCTCGTTTATGGTTTTTGGTCTTTTGTTTTTATTTTCATTACTTATTAAGTACACAACTTGGGTCTAGGATCTAATATTTCTATTTATTATTTTACCTTTCAAAAAAAAAAAAAAATTTAACAATAAATTACTAATTTCAATGAACATATATTATAATAAACCAACAAGAATTTTTTTCCTCGAAATATTTCTTTTATACTAGGATTGTTTGGCACATTATTATTACAATTATTTATTATTTTCATGTGGGTTCTTCACTTTTTTTCAAGAAATATAAAATAATAAAGAAATTAAGCGGCATATAGCAAGCGTGTCAGTTGCTAATGGGTCATTTGAAGGCTAGAATATTTACCTTTTATTTTAGAGAAATCATTTAATTTTTTAAGACTCTTTTAACGAACTTATTGTTTTACATACTAAAAATATATAGTTCTGAGACCAGATCGTTGGGTGTAGAGGGGGAGAACAGTGTTGACCTACGGGGGTGTTGGGGGTGGGCGGTGAGGGATGATGGCTGATCGAAGTGTCACTCGGCTCTCGGAAAATTTAAACGATATTTCAAATGATAACCTTTTGATTAATAATCATGAATATTTTTTTTATGTGCTCATTACAAGTCAAAATATAGAGTGCATTGAGTCTGGATACCTTTCAATATCACAGTGCATTACAGATCACAATTTAATTTACTCATTATTTAACTTGCCTAAAATAGAAAATCACAAAAAAGGAATAAAATATAGAGACTACAACAATATTAATCATGACCTTTTTATGCATGAGGAAAATTTGCTGCCGTGAAACCAAATTTTTGTTACTAATAACATCGATGAAAAAGTTAACTTTTTTTGCTCTAATTTGCTGACCCTTCTGAATAAACATGCATCGTTAAAATCAAAAATAATATCAGAAAAACCTTATTTACATGGATAACTAATAATATACAAAGATTAATAAAATTGAGAGATAAAGCTCATAAAAAAGTTTTAAAATCCAAAACTAATGGCCACCTACAATATTACCGACAATTACGTAATTATACAAAACATGCAATAATACGGGAAAAAATTTCCTTTTTCAATACATTCGCAAAAAGCAAAGGTAAAGCTTTTTGGGAAACGGCAAAGAAACTTCAGCTTACATTTAATAAAAATCAATGTCATATTCCAGGAGACTTAAACAAAGCCAGCAATATCCACAATATTTTCTTGGAAACAGATAATCAACCAGATAGTGTATCCAGAGAACTCATTGAATTTTACAACACAAATCTATTTAATAATACCGTTGATTTACTAAACTTCCAATTAATTACTGAAGAAAACCTAAAAAAATAGTATCTAGTATATCTTTTAATGCTAAAGGTGAGGATGGCCTATCTATTAGGGATGTAAAGCTGTGTTTTCCTTTGTGTGCGGGTGCGTTGATTAATATAGTTAATTCATGTCTTTTAACTTCCTTTTATCCAACGTCTTGGAAGCAAGCCGTCATCTTGCCGTTAGCAAAAACAGCTGATCTAAAAGACCTTAAAGATTTGAGGCCTATTAGCATCTTGCCCGTTCTCTCAAAAATTTTCAAAAAACACATTTATCACCAGATGGAATCGTTTGTCGACAAAAATAAACTAATACCAGACTGTCAATCAGGTTTTCGTAAAAACTACAGCAGAATAACAACGCCAGTTAGTATTTTAGATTATATAAGAGAAAATCAAGAAAAACGTAACAGTACCAGTATGACACTGCTGGACTTCAGCAAAGCTTTTGACACGATTAATCATGATATGTTATTAGCTAAATTACATTACTTTTCCTTCTCTCAAAAATCAATTATCCTAATGAAAAATCTTGTTAAGTATCGTCATAGTTGTGTTTTAGTTAGCAAAGAGTTGGATACTGAGAAGTCAGAATACAAAAATGTAAAAAAACGCGTGCCTTAAGGGTTATTTGCCATTTATATAGCTGACATGTCTAATTGTATCAAATTTTGTAAATTTAAATAATTTGCTGATGACTCACAGCTCAAAATACATATAAATAAGCATAATATTAACGAAACACAAGAACGTCTAAATTCAGATTTAAACAGGATCTACAGCTACTCTAAGAATCATAATATTAATTTAAATGCATTCAAGTCACATATTTTAATAATTAATAAAGACCTAAACGTTAGAAATTACATTGAGAAAAACATACAGATCTCTATAAACAATAATATAGTACCTATTGTTCAAAAAGCTAAAAACTTAGGGGTAATCTTTGAAAGCGAATTGTCCTTTCAACATCATATAAAAAATAAATTAATAGCGGCTTACTTAAGACTTAAAAACATCTATAAACGCAAACATTATCTACCCCCAAAGCAAAAATATTACCTTTGCTTTACTCTCGTGCTCTCACTATTTGATTATGGCGATGTTTTGTATAACGACTCTCTATCGTGGTTAACAAAAAAGTCAATACAAAAGATACATAACAGTTGTATAAGGTTTTCTTTTAAAATTCCCTACAGACACCGAATACCTCAATATACATCAAATATTAAATATGGTCCACAGGAGAAAAACGAATATATATACATTTATCTACAGAATATTAGCGACAGGAAAACCTCCATACCTTAGAAAAAATTCATTAGTTTGCCTGGATCTCATCAAACTAGGAATAATCAAAATTTTATTATCTCGCGCCATACGCCAGCTGTTTTTAAAAAATCATTCTCGTACATTGCTATTAAAATGTGGAACAGCTTACCACAGAATATAAAAAAATTATCGCTGGTAAATTTCAGAAAGCACATTCGAAATATGCTCTTGCAGGAGCAGTGACAAATATAGATTTGGTTTAATGAATTGCAGTTGCTATAGTGAATTGAATTTTCTTTTTTTAAAGGGTTTGATTTGACACATTCTAATATACTATTAGCGAATTTTTAAAACTTATCAAACTTTCAAAAAATGAACTTTTGTTGTCTAGGTGTACCGCAAGCTCAATTTCTCAGTTTTGTAAGCTTAACGTCGGAACCTTTTAACCTATGGTACAGACGATACCTACCATGGATACAACTTGTTGGCGCACATCTTTTTTGGTTCCTGTGGGTTTTCTCCAGAACTCTATAAAAAGCAAAAACATGTAAAACATCAAAAATGTAAGCCGCCGATGGTTTTACCGAAGGTACACTATAAACCAAACGAAATAAAATTAGTCTAAAAAACTGGGTTTCCATACGAAAAAATTTGAATTTTAATGTGAATTGAAAGTGAGTTTGTCAAAATTGTCTTGTTTTTCATGTTTGAGCCGCCATATTGTATTTGGTATGGATTTGACAGATGTCCAAATCAAATCATATCAAATGATAATTTATTTGCCAAAATAAAAACATTTTACAATAACAAGTTTTTTTTACAATAAATGACAAAAAGGACCTTTCCACGATTATTAAAAACCGATAACGAGAGTCCACAAAAATGTTGGACTCTTGCAAAAAGACCCTACACAAAAATTATCTTAAAAAAAATACCTTCTACGAATTTACCCAATAAGATATAGGTAAAGAAGAAGTTAAAAAAAAAACCTCCAAATCAGTTACTTCAACCGAAAAGAAACTAAAAAACAAAAGATCAAAAGATCTTGGGTGGAAATAACGAAAATTCAAACTTGGATGAGTATCCCACAAGGAACACACAAAAGATCAAAGCGAAGAGAAATGATTAAACGATGTTTCGCCCTGGGTAACCAGCGTGGGCTCATCAGTAGTTTTACTGGTCACCCTCCACTATACATCATTAAACACCATCATACACTTAGATTTCCAACCTTGAACCACTCACAAATAGGCATCGTTCCGCACTGGTACTTACTTATCCAAGTTACCTAATACGAATTCGTCCTGGCGTGTTAATATTTCCAGTAGGATTGTGCTCCTAAGGCAACTAAAACAAAGAAGAAGTTAAAAAACCTCCAAATCAGTTACTTCAACCGAAAAGAAACTAAAAAACAAAAGATCAAAAGATCTTGGGTGGAAATAACGAAAATTCAAACTTGGATGAGTATCCCACAAGGAACACACAAAAGATCAAAGCGAAGGATTTCTCTTCGCTTTGATCTTTTGTGTGTTTTAGTTGCCTTAGGAGCACAATCCTACTGGAAATATTAACACGCCAGGACGAATTCGTATTAGGTAACTTGGATAAGTAAGTACCAGTGCGGAACGATGCCTATTTGTGAGTGGTTCAAGGTTGGAAATCTAAGTGTATGATGGTGTTTAATGATGTATAGTGGAGGGTGACCAGTAAAACTACTGATGAACCCACGCTGGTTACCCAGGGCGAAACATCGTTTAATCATTTCTCTTCGCTTTGATCTTTTGTGTGTTCCTTGTGGGATACTCATCCAAGTTTGAATTTTCGTTATTTCCACCCAAGATCTTTTGATCTTTTGTTTTTTAAGATATAGTTAGTAATCGTTCAAACACAGAAGATACAAAAAATAAAAATTAAATTAGAAATTATCATTTCATTTTATAATACGAACTGAGTGAAAAAATACATGAAAAAGAGAAAAAAAACCAAACCGCCAGAACGTAGGGTGGATTACAAAATTTTATGGAAGAATTAAGGATAATAAGAAATAGACCCGCTGGGCACCGAAGGAAGGCGGAAAAGACTTACAAAATGATCAAAAAAAAAAAGAAATACGTGTGTTTTAATTGGCCTAGGAGCATAATCCTACTGGAAATATTAACACGCCAGGACGAATTCGTATCAGGTAATTTGGATAAGTACCAGTGCGGAACGATACCAATTTGTGAGTGATTCAAAGTTGGAAATCAAAGTGCTTGATGGTGCTTAATGATGCATGGTAGAGGGTGACCAGTAAAACCACTAATGAGCCCACGCTGGTTACCCAGGGCGAAACATCGTTTAATAATTTTGCTTCTCGCTTTGGTCTTTTGTGTGTTTCTTGTGGGATGCTCAGGCAAGTTTGAATTTTCTTTATTTTCATACAAGATCTCTTAATCTTTTGTTTTTTATGAATGATGTTTCTTTAAATTTCCGCTTGAATAGGCCTCGGCGACGGTCTTTCCCTTTTCCCATTCCATATCGACATGATTGATTTATTTTCCCAGAAATACTGAGCTATTTTCGATCCAATTGTGTCCCCTTGTCAAGTTTTGCGTTTGTGTTCTATAAGGCGAACTTTCATGGGTCGGCTAGTTTCTCCGACGTAGATATCCCCACACTCACATGGTACCTGGTAGATGCAGTTCTTGGTGTCGTGGTGTTGTGGTTTAGTTTTGTCAATTGACATCTTATTATTGTGGTCGTTAAGAAGACAGTTAGAAGATGGTATTGGTATAAATGTCGCCTTTATTTCAGTATTTACGTCTATTGTCCTTTGTGTTTTGTTCATCGTGTAGTTGGAGAAATCATTCCTTCGCAGATCGGATTGAATTTTTGACTTTTCTTTATTTAAAGCTTCTTCTATATTGCAGATGTAGGTGGCTTGATCTATGAGAGATTTTGCAATTCCCAGTTTGCTTGATGCAGAGTGGTTTGATTTAAAGTTAAGATATTGTCCAGTATGAGTTTGTTTGCGATATACGTAAGTGATATGGTTGAATTATTTTTGGTAACTAGAACACCGAGAAAGGGATCTGACAATTTCTTCTTTCTTCAGAGTGAATTTGATGAAGTGTGTAATTGTCCTTTTCGGATATGGTGAATATGTTATCTATGTAACTTACCCATAGTTCGGGTTTCTACCATGATGTTTGCAAAGCTTCTTGTTCAAAGGATTCCATAAAGATGTTGGCCTGAACCGGCGAAAGTGGAGATCGCATGGGTAGACCATCTTCCTGTCGAAAATATCTGTCCTTTTCCTGGGAATAAGATTTCTGCAGACAGCATTTGCACAAATCCATAATGGTGTGGATTGGTAGATTGGTTTTGTCAAAGAGATGGTTGTCCTTAAGTAGCTTTTGTTCAATAAGTTTGAGCGATTCTTTCAGTGGTACGTTCGTGTACAAACTTTCGACTTCAAAACTAACAAACTGGTCATCAGATTGTAGGTTGATTTCTTTAAGGAGGAGCACGAAGTGCTTTGAATTTTTTATGAATAAAGAGGTTGGATGATGAGTAGAAGATATTTAGCAAGATTATAAGCCGGAGAATCGCGTGAACTAGTTATCGATCGGAGAGGCATGTTTTCCTTCACACAACACCTGCATTTTATGCCTCCCGTTTATGTTTTATTGGCGAATGCGCAATTAGGTTAGCAGAAACTTGGTTTCACAAACAACGGGTTTTACGAATTCCGGTTTTGAAAAAAATATGGTTTTACAAATTTTGGGTTATATTAAAAATGACGAGTTTGAATTGCAATAGGACTGACAAACAAAGGTTTTGAAAAAAACGAGTTATATGAATTCCAAGCTTAATTTTGAATGGGTTTGATGAACAATGGTGTGATTCAAAAAGGGTATTTTAAATTTTTGATTTGGTACTAAAGAGGTTTGAAAAAATAAGGCTCGAATAAAAAATGTTTTTACAGTGAATCGTACCGAAGATGAAAACGTTTATTAAAAACTACTAAAATTCAAATCTAATACCATTTCTAATAACCTAAAATAGTTTTTAATAAAAAGAAGTTGATATTGAGGCTTACATATCGCCGGCACGCTATTTGGAACTTATGAGTTCAATCTCTAGTGGCCTCAAGGACACACCGATGGAGAAGAAGTTTGATGTTCTATAATAGCACACTTACCCATTTTACTCATCAAGTGTACATCGTTATTTGTTTTATGGTGTGCCGAAGAACACCCACTTTTAAAAATAATTTTTAACTAAGCAAAAAACTGCTCGATTTGAATAACATTAAGTTCTCTAGAAACCCAAGGCATCAACACTTCCTAAACATCCAAGATAGACTTATTTAAAAAAAATAGGCATTTTTTTGCCTCTACAAAAAACATTCTGTGCAACAGTGTATTCAATCCAAAACATCAGTTACATAATTACATTCCTTCCAAGCATTTCAATGTAACATTTTAAAAAATTTAGTAGGCAAATAATGTAGTTCTAAAATTTTAAATTGAGCAGTATTTTTTTGCACAAATTAACATGTTTGAATGGCTATAACTTTTTTTTTTAAACTAAACAATTTTAATAAGCTTGAACCACATATTAAGATGTATAACTTCTTTGATCTCGCTACAAAAGCCGCCGTGCATTAAAGATCTCTCTTTTTAGGGAGTAAAGTAGTACTATAAATCCCCTAGGTATTTAAAATGCTTTTTTGCACTTTTGACACGAAAAGTTCATGTTTATCCCTATTTTAAGAGAGTAAAGAGTCACCTTTTATCCCACGGCATAACAATTAGAAATATGGATAAAAAGTGAAAGAGAGAAATACAGAAGTACAAAACTATTAATTAGCTACTAGACAGTTTTTTTGGTGGCAGAGCACCTTATTTTTATCCCTCGGCAAATTGTCGTCCTCCCTCCGCTCGGACTGTAAAATTTTCGCATCTGAAGAAAAATTGATACTTTTTTCCCTTGGTTTATAATAGGTATATTATTATGACCTTGAGGATTTAACATGATTTTTAGAGATTAAAGATGATTAAAAGTCCTAGAGTTAAACAAACGACATAAGTTATTACTTATAGTACGCCTAGCAACCAACTTTACAAAACAAGTATTGAGAGTAGTGAAGTTCTACTTACATATTTTGTCCTTTGGCACTCGAAAAAATTTTACTCAGAACATACCTTTTGCATATTGATAACTAGAAATTTTTTCTGGATTAATAAGTGGAAATCGTTGGAGATCGCATCTTATATTTTTATATTAGATTTTCTAATATTTTAAATAAAATTTGTCCTCTGATGGAAATTTGCAGTTTCACTCTGTATATTCTCTATCACAATATAACGCATGCATGTTGGATTTCCTTCTCGGAAGTTTTTGAAAATTTGGTTTTCAGCCAATTTTTTTAACAAAAGTTTTCGTGCATGATGCCCTACCCTATGGGTTCGGAATTTTTTCAGATCACGCACACAAACAAAATTTCCATAAATTTCCCGGATCTGACATGCACTAGGTATATTACTACTGAAAAGTAATCCTACAGTTTTTGTATAAACAATATACTACATCAGTCTTTTCGACGTCGCTGTTCATATTACACAACCAATATTTATTAATACCTAAACAATATTATACAAACAACAAGCCCTTGAAAAAAAATTGTTGATCATCACAAACATCAGTGAATCTGAGCCGGGTGCGCATGCGCTTTGCATGCGGTCCCTGTAAATCAGTTATGTCTTGCATCCTTGTTGTACTTTCGGTTCTCTCTCTGACTGATACATCCGTCCATAGGGCATATATCATTTATGCTTGAACTTATAAAAAGCACCAGTTTTAACCAGTTTAAAAACTAATATTTAGCAAACCAAGACCAAAATGCTTACAAGGAATGTAACTCTATAACTGATATTACATTGAGTATATTGTTGCACAGAAAGTTTTTTTTAGAGGGTCAAAAATGCAAGTTGTACAGTTTTACATTTTTTTCTCAGTGTCTTTTAATTATATAAGTATGTATAATTTATTAGCATATGAAACATACCTTATGATGTCTTTTAAGCTCTGAAGAAGGTAACAAATCAAATCACCGAAACGTAGGCCAATACTAGAAACATTATTAATAAAGATTTTAGTCCTAAAGCTCGTGATTTCCTTTTTGTCAAAACTCTTTCTGAAATTTCCTCTCTATCGGTGTGCCTTTCCGACTCCTAGAGATTGCTCTAAGTTGCTAAAAATAGTCGAGAACACATAGGTGCAAAATAGTATTCCGTCCATATGTAAGCCGCCATATTTGACACAATATCCACTTCTTTTTATTAAAATTCAGTATAGAATATTAAAGATGATAATAGCTTTCAATCGAACGAATTAAAAATAGTTAAAAAAAATCGGTTTACAAATGAAAAAATTGTTAATTTCCTAAAAATAACCTGTTTTCCATGTTTGAACCACCATCTTGAAGTTGGTAAGGGTTGGACAAATCTAAAATAGGTGGAATGGTGATCCCAAATATAAGGGGTATTTTAACCTTTGGAGTAGGTACACCTGATAGGAGAGTGTGACGGATACGCCAGATTTAGGCTACAGACTTGGAGCTACAGTCCCTAAGATGGGCTGACGTGCTGACGTTCGTAAGGAAGGCAGGAAGGTCCGGAGAGAGAGAGCGGCAGGACGTGTGGATGGAGTGGGAGAATAAAGGTGCAAGACGGAGTATGGCAGAAATAGACCATGAAGAGGCCTAATTGCCAGACTTCCTCTTATTACAACTAACTAACTAACCTCTGGAGTCAAATGTGCATTAATGGCTACTTGCACCAACCCAAACCTAGAGCACACCTGAATAGGTGCCCTCTAGTTCTAGGAAAACCCTAACCCGTCACCAAAACTAAAATGGCTTGCTTGGCAAATTTTAAACGTACCCCTGGCTAGGTGAGCAAAACATTCGGCAACGTCGCAAATTCTGTTAAAAAAACGTCATTCCTTGGGTTCTCTGCCATTCCTCTCTGCCTCTGTCGCCCAAATTGTTTAGCAAGTACTTAAACAGGTAAAAAATTGTTTTCCTAAAGATATATGGCTGACATTGATTTTTCAGATTTTTCTAATTTATCGCAATGTAAACTGTTACAGAGAGGTTATGCATACAGGCAATATTTTTATGCCTGCCTTGAGTGTGCATACATTTTTGCTATATAGTAACAATATGTTTTGTATGGTAATGATATTCAACGAGGTGGTGCGGTATGGTAGCAAAACCAATATCCTATTAACAACGGATTTATAAACTTGATGGCTCATAAGGCTCATTTTCTTAACTTTTAATATTTTTGACCTCTGTCTTTTGGTATGCTGGAAACAGATAGAGATATAAAATTAGTACACATTAAGCATTAAAAATTGAGTTAATGGGCCTTTACTGTTTGACGGTGATGCAACCCTGACCCTTTTTCTTTTGCTAAGAGAAAAAGAGACATATTTATAGTAAATAATCTTGACCGTTGAGTTTATAAATCCGCAGGCCTTACCGGTCATGAAGATACTCCAGCTGATTTTAAATCTGCTCCAAAATTAACATCACGGTTGGTTTCGTTAACCTAAACCTTTTGAAAAAAGTTAGGTTGTCCATATCCTCAAAATTATTGGACCTGTTATAAAATTGACATGGAAAGCCATTCTCTATTATTTCTAAGAGCTCCAGATCATCGTTCCACGACTCCATATCCAAAAAATCCATTTTTATAACACAGCCACAAAAAAAAGATTGTGGTTAGTTGAATTTTGAGGTTATATTATCAATAGGTAAGGGTAAGGTGGGGGTTAGGGACCCAAAATCGACTACCTAGATTTAGGCTAACCTAACACATTTAGGACTCACCTAAACGCTTCAGCAAGTGAAAACTGACACCTACCTAAATTTAAGAGATACCTAGCGCTAGGTGTATCCTAAAAACGTTGGTGCAAGTGGCCATAAAACGCAAAAAATACTGAGTCTTATTATTAGCGAATAAACTACCTCTAATTATGAAAATTTTAAATCTAAATGTTCTCTTTGTCGAATTGTTTGAGACCCATTTCAAAAGATTAGTCTGCATGCCGGTTAAAAGGTTAAAATTAATTTCAGGAAGATATAGTTTAAACGACTCAAATAAAGTAGATTTAAAAAATTCCGTTTCCAAATTTTTTGCCATTTACGAAATAACTTTAATAACTGCAAAAAAGCGTGCGTATTACTATTGCCTTTTTTTGTAAAATGTATGCTCGTATATAATTATAATGACGAAGCACCTGCAGTGCTGTAGTGAGATATAATGCATCCTTTTACGTCCAAGATTTGCTTTAAAAATGTATTATTACAAAGCTGCAATGTCCTACATTCTCCTGTAAATTCTTCCATGATTTCCCCGGGGATTGCTAACTCCACCGACATCTATCCGAGTTTTGCCAGTCAGCTTTAGATCTAAGCTCAATTTTTAATAATTATTTCGTTGTTGAAAATATACAGCACTCAGTTTCTAAACTGTTTCCGATTACTTACATTTATTGTTGTTGTTATTCCTCTTTCGTTTACCTTCACTTTTTAGAGACCGTAGGCACTTTTAAATTAATCGAGCTTAGTCAAGCTACACCATCTCCCCCCCCCCCAACGAAACTCAATTATATGATTCTATATATTCTAAAAGTTCCCCCTTTTAAGAAATTTTGAATAACGGAGTTATTCGCGCTTAAAAGGGGGAGGGGGGGTGGCTTGGCGACAAGCTGCACCTCCTCATGCTTAAAAGATAGATTTAATGAAAGTTGATATGTCATAAAAGAGATAGATTTAATGCAAGTTGATATGTCATAATTTTATATGGTACTCTTAAAGAAGGGTAATTTACAAAAACCTTGGGCTTAACTTTAATTTATTTTTTTTTGTTTTTGTTGGGCGTGTAGCATGACATCAAGGCACATCCCCCTCTCCTTAAGAAATAAATTTGAAAAAAAGCAATTATGCCATAATTTGCTACTAATTATGTACCAATTCCCTCTCGTAAAAAATTGCTTACTCTCAAATAACTTGATTTTTTTTGTTTGAATGGGGTGTAATTATGGTATAATTACTTTTTTGAAATCTCTTTTATAGGTGTGTCTTGATATCAGGCTACGCACCCCATAAAAATAAAAAATAAGTTATCGTCAGAGTAGGCAATTTTTTAGAATGAGGCGAAATTAGTACATAATTAGTACCAAATTCTGGAACAGTCACTTTTGGTCGAATCTCTTTCCTAAGCAGCTACACACCCTCAAACAAACAAAAATCTTGAGAACCGATGCCGATGGTTTTTGTAAACTAAAAGTACAGTACATAACTAACATAACTAACATAATTAGTCATAATTTTTACAATATCCAAATTGAATTTTGTTAAGCGGTGGGTGCAGCTTGACTGAGCTACTTAATCGGACGGGTCATCAAATATCTTCAAACCCCAGACCAGGCATTTTTTGTTATCTGGTCTTTTTATCCTTCAGTACTCTACCGACTGGGGGAGTGTGTAACTATGGCCACTTCCACGGGAACCGACCCCATCCGGCCGCAAGGCAGTCACTTTTTTAGAAAAAGTGTTTTAGGACTGCGCGTAGTTTGAACCCACCACACACCAGCAACCAAGAAACCTAACTTCATCGTGTCGGTCGGCTAACCGACTGGGCCTCCAGGGCCGGTCTTTTATTTGTTTTTAATTCTTTTAAAGTTTCGTTGAATTTTTTAATCTAATATAGTAACGAAAATACGTAAACTTAATTATAACTACTAGTTTTTACAAATAGTGGCAAAATATGGTGTGTTTTAGTGTGCAGAGTGTGTACGGCTAAAGAGGTGTATTTATACACATGTTTTAATACTAAATTTATCTAAGTAATTTAACAAAAATTCAATACAGATAACCATCTCAGAACATAGGGGAAAAGGGCAGCACCAACCTTCAGGTAGTTGTGTGTAGGCATCCTGTACCATGAGATGGTCGCATAAGGGGTGGCGGGACAGGAATATGTCAGACACACTGCAGACCTTCTTGAGGCTGGTTCACAGCCATTGGGGTTCAAAGGCTTTGGAATCAGTTTGAACTCTTGGTAAAACCTCTTATTTAAAGAGAAAATACCAATTATATCACGGGTAAGTTAGGTTCGTTTGTAAATTTAAACTCACCTGACAAGGCAAACAATCATTGGCGGAAAATAGCCGAACTCCTCTACAGGAGGAAACAGAAAGTCCCAGCAGCACGAGGAGAGTCTAGAGGAAGCCTGATGCCTAACGAAAATGGCCAAAATTAAATTTAGAAATTTTCTTGACTATGTGGGAATGACATACCTCCATGCGTAGCGTCATTTTCTGCGCTTAAACAGCACAATTGTGAGAGTATCCCATGCAAATTGTATATCGAAATAAAAATTGCGAATTTTGAAGAATTATTTAAAAAAAAAATAAAAAAACTTTGATGGCGATGCTCGACTATGAACCTGGCGTCATGGTTATTCACAACCATTGGTTATTTATGGTTATTCCTTTTTATTTATGGTTATTCCAACCAAAATTCCTAGTACCCTTACCATAATACTTTTGTAAAATGTTCTGTAGTTGCTCCTACTACGAAATCTGGGTAGGACCGGCTAGAATTTTCAATAAGGTTTACCATATGAAATGTTTCAAGATGACTTTAGTTGCTGTAACCACAAAACTTTAGTTGTTGTTGTTGATTTTTGTTGACAAAAAAAATACGGTTAAAGCAACTAAAAAAACTGGTTAAGGTTACCAGTTTTACGTTAACTAGATCAAATCATTTATTTCAACTAGAACAATTTGTCAAACTAACCCTAAATAGAGTAATTTTAACTAGAAAACCCGTGACTAAAGTTTCTAGTAAGCTCATTTTTCTCAGTGTAGTGGCTAAAATAGTGCTTCTTTGACAAGCGTTGGTTTCAATAACGAGCGCAGCGAGGTATTGAAAAACGAAAGTAAAAAAAACACAGTTTGTCCGCGAGTTGTTAACACTAATTTTTCTAATACCTTTATCAAAAAATCCAACAAAAACAGGAAAATAGTTTTAAAAATCTCGAACGCAGAGCACTTCTCGTAACATACCATCTTTATACTATAAATCAAGGCGGCTGATAAATGAAATAACATTTGTTTCCATGGCGATGTGCCTTTTTACTCGGTGACGTTCTTTGTTGCGACATTTTAATCTTGGACAGTTTGATATTCCGACAATGTTTTTAAATGATTTTCTCGTAATTACTTGGTAAAAACTGGCGGAAATCGTTTACTTTTTAGGCAAGAATAGTTAGATTGTTTCAATATAACTATTTTCCGCTATTTCTCTTTAGTTTTGGGTAAAAAACGAACATAAATATTTTTTTGCACCCGTGATCAAAAAAAAAAAGTTTTTGTGTATCGGTAACCAAAAAAGTCCCGCTTTAGTTATTTGCAGACCGTTACTAAAATCTTTTTCCTAGATCGTATTTTTATTTTTTTATAAATACCTGCCATGAACATAGAAGATCAAGTTAAAGTAAAATCATAGTACACTATAGTGTGTGTACAAAGTAAAAAAAATGGCGTCAGGAATAACATCAATCCAACGCACTTGCGCAAGACGACCATATATATTTATTTTCTTGGCCTACTTGACCATGATATGTTGCTAACAAAATTGCGACTTCCAGAGCGTGTATATTAGGTTTATAAGTATATGGTTTTAGCCGATTAAGTGCCACAGCGGACACCACTGTCCGCTGTTAGACAATTTCCTGGGCCACAGCGTTCACCGGCTGCCTGGGGCTCGATTCAGGGCGTAATAGAACGATCATACCCTGAAAAGTGATCCATCGCACAAAAGTCATGCGAACGGTGGTCGATTTTCAGAAAAACGCAGACATAACTTGAAAAATTAAAAAATTTAAAATGTGGTATGTATGATATGGTTGTCAAGATACTAGGCGAATAGTTGGCCAAAGAATAAACTATGCTTTTTACGAGTTTGATATTACGCATCAGTATTCAACATCAAATTTCAAATAGAAGACCCAGAGTATGAGAGTATCCAACTGTTGATATCTCGAAAACAGGTGAAGATCGACATAGGGTATGTTATATAAAAATGGTTAGAATTTCAAAACACTACATACATACAAAATATACTAATATACTGTAACACTTATATATTGTGTCAATTACTTTAAAGTAAATTTGATTTTTCTTAACTAACATTTTTAATTTAAATTAGCCAATTAATTAATATGTGTCCTGTACCTTCTTAAAAATGTCTTAAGGTAAATGTAAAAATTCACACGACCATCATGTGTATCAGCTAAAAAAGAATAAATGCTTACTTATTTAAATATTGTAAACTATTTATTTTTTATTAAAACTAAATATATTGTACGATTAAATTACAATGTGGAAGTTTTTTTTTAATATCCGCGTTTTTACAAAAATCGACCACCGTGCGACGTCGTACTTTACGAGACGGTCAAGTTGGCCGTTGCATGCGCATTAGCCAGATCTGTCACGTGATAGTTTCATCCAATAACGTGCTCTGAAATCATACGAGTGACGTTTTTCACACGAGCTTTCCTACAAGTCCATACTACTGGGTTTAGTCAAGAGAACGGCTTCGCTCAAAAATTGTTGTTCCAGGCAGCTCTGCGCGTGCCCATAATAGATTGGTGATTCTTCGATCGTCTCGTCACTGCTTTTAAGCGCGTTTATTGGTTGACACTGCTTCCCTTCTCTCAGGCGAACGATCACTTCCTATGACTTCCAGAATCGGTACCCTGGGAGTTTCGATTAACTCTCGTCGTGGCTGATAGCGATCCTAAAATTTCCCTGAAGTATACCCTAGTAGCAATTTGTCGACGGCATGACGTCGCTAATACGACTCGACGATGCGACGTCCGGCGCTTACGTCGATGGAGCCTAGGGGCTTACCTTTATTTGCACCAAGTGGCTAGATTATTTTTTGTCATCTATAGTCAGCCTGGCGGTGCTTACTTTGGTAGTGCACTCTTTATCCCTAGATTAAATATTTCAAAATTAAATCCGTGAAATAATAATAGTGTAATGTTTGGTTAACTAATCCATGGTTATTTTAAATAATACTTTAGTAAGTTAAATAATATAGACTTTTACAATTTAAGTGTTGGTTTATTATTAATATTGGAATATTATTTAGTACATGCATAACAAATGCAGCAGCTTGGCATAATTATAGAAAAATAATAAGTTACAATGTTAACTTGAATCTTATACAGGATGCATCTGATCACACCATCCCCCTGAAAAAAAAAATTATCATACCAGAAATGCTACCTACAATTTTTATCAGCTCATATTGCCAAATAACATGTACAACGAAGGGAAAATTTTAGCGCCCTTACAAATTTACAGAAAATATTTTTGGCGTAAAGGACGAAGGTTGAGAGAATAAATCGGATTTTTTTTTTATGGATCAGGATTTAAACCCAGAACCTCTAGAATAGTAGTCTAATGCTCTACTAACTGAGCTATCGAGGACATGTGGTTTTGACAGGCTATTCGTAAATTCTTTTGTCCGATTTATTTGCTAGTAGTGTTAGAAAGACAAGGAGGTACACATTCACGATTATTAGTTGTTCAAAATGTATATTTATCTATCAACCAACGATGTTGTAGATTTGTTTTTTTTATTAAACTTCGACAAACTGCCAATAAATTAAATAAATAAATATGCATGATTTTACTTTGTGCATACCAATTTTGAGCTTTTTTTTTCAAATTATTTTCTACAATTTTTCTTTCTTAATCGTAATTAGTACACTGTTACACTGTAATAACACTGAAAAAAAACTACTTTATTTTTCAAGTGTAATTATTTCATTTAACTTACCATGCTGTTTTCTTATCATGCTTTGCTTCAAATAAGATGCTCACAAAATAGGACGACACCGGTTTATCAGAATATGCAAAATCAAACCCGTTAAATAAAAGAAACCAATTTTTTTATCCGAATCTTATTTCATCAAACCCATTCAATAACAAATTCGAAAATTAAAAGCACCGTTTTTAATCGAACCACTGTTTATCAAATTCATTCAATATCAACCTCGTAATTTGTAAAACACATTTTTAATAAAACTCGGAATTTGTCAAACCATTATATTTATTAAAACCAAATTTCATCAAACTCGTTTTGTATCAGAAAATATTTGCTAAATTGCACCTATACACAAAGTATTGAACACTACCTGTGAATACTTTTATACAGACCGCTTCAAGCTACTGCGAACATAGGGGGAATCAAGTCCAATTTACTCTCCGTGCCGTACGACCGAGGTGGATTCGAAGCACGCTGCAGTGTTATCTTTTGGAAATTCATTTTATTTTTATTATTTTGTTTTATTTCTGCCTTGCTCGAGAAACAGATGGGTAAGTTCTTAATTGAAATAATAAATTTTTAAAACTAAAAATGGATGTCTACGAAGTTGCCGAAAAAGTGCAGATGGTCAAATGGTCAAATCGTCATAACCCAACACACGTTCGATATTGGTCGAGGGAAAATTTGCATTTGTATTTTGACGTAAGAACACAGTATCCCCAAAAAACTTAATGTTTGGGGGGGGGGTATTGTAGGGGAACACGTAATTGGGCCATTTTTTATTAACGGCAATTGCAATTTGAATGGTCCTAGATACTTGGATCTACTGCAGCAGCACATTATTCCAACTGCTAGGCAGTTGTTAGGTGTAAGATTTGGTGAAACATGGTTTCAACAAGATGGTTGTTCCGCTCACAATGTTGGCCTTGTTAGGGAATATCTTGATAATGTATTTCTTAATCGGGTTATAAGTACACGGAGAACTATTTTATGGCCAGCTCGATCTCCCGATCTTGCTCCTAATGACTTCTATCTGTTTTTGAAGAAGCTTTTCAAATTATCACCCCTAACATGCTTGGAAACGTTGGAAGGGGTTTTCATAGTAGGCTCGGATATTGTCTAGCCGAGCAAGGAGGACTTTTCGAACATTTGCTTTAATTTTTTTTTGACTGGGAGAATCTTTTTGGTTTTTAGAATGTATTATTTTATTTTGAGAACTTGCTTTTATTTTGTTTCTCCTTATTATTTTCATTGTAGCACGTCGTCACTGATAAATCTGAGCAGTTGACAATAAAACGCTCTTATTTATCAGTGACAAAAAATAAGAAAATTACGTTATAAAAATTTGCGTATTTATTGACCAAATTCCGGTTTCATTGACTACGCTCCACACAGCACCGTGGTTAGAGGCGTACTAAATACAAGGCGAACGGCGGCGAATGGCAGCGAATGGCGATCGGAAGCCTGAGTGTTGGTTGCTTCACTGATAGGCGTGCGGTGTCTCTGCATGTACGTACACTGGCAAATTAGACTTCTTTCGCCCTATGTTCGCAGTAGCTTGAAGCGGTCTGTATAACGAATGCATCGAAACGCCGTGACGCCGCGCCACCATCGTGTATGCCTCTAGTTCATGTAAGTATTATTGGCGAATACGCTATCAATTTAGCAAGTATTTCTGATAAACAACGAGTTTGACGAATTCTGGTTTTGATAAATAATGTTTCGACAAATTCCAGGTTTCATTAAAAATGGGTTTTATAAATGTCGAATTTGTTCTTTGTTATTGTTCGGATAAAAAATTGGTTTCACCAATTGCAGTTTATATGGTGAATCGTTCTTACGATGAATTTTTTCTTTTGATTCTGGTTTGATAAACCATATGCGTTCACAGAATATTACTTATAGGTATGCATGTTTAAATTTCTCACAATGTTCTTCTATTTTTCACAAAATCACACTCTTCTCCCTTTTAAAAAGCCGTTTGTCCTAGATTCTGTTACCTGGAAATTGCTAAGGTGGGTGGCAGGGTCGCCCTGTAATGTTAACTAACCCATGGTTATGTTAAATAATACTTGAATAAATTAAATAATATAGAACTTTAGGGTTCAAGAGTTGGTTTATTGTGAATATTGGAATATTATTTAGTACATCACAAATAGAGTAGTTATTACTTAATTTATTCAAACCAGTGCCTATATCTATACACTGAAAACCCATGGACAACACCCTGTAAAATACTTTGCCCCTAGGATATATAATATCTTGCCAGAATACATAAAACAAATCCAAAACAACCAAACATTTAAAAACAAACTAAAGACATTGATTCTTCGAAAAGGACGTTCAATGGTTTAATTCACTTAACATACTTAAGATAAAAGCAAATCCGAAACGAAAACTAAAATAATTATGACTATGATCCTGACATTGACCTAACCCCAAACTAGACACAAAAATACCGATTATGACATAAAAACCCGGCCATGCTTACTTACAGTATAGTAAGTATCTACAGTATAAGATGTTTTTTTTTTCTTCTTTTTTGTTAACATTGTAGAAGTTTAAATAAGTCTTTACAATTGAATGTTAAAAAGAAATATATCCCACACAAGCATTACCTAAAATGCTTCAGGGAGTAGATTTTTCTTACGTTTATTGCATACACTTTCTACTGTATATAAATTTATAATTTTCTACATTTTTGAAAAAATGAACTTATATATATATATATATCTACAAGAATACCAGTTTACTGTTAAATACACTTCGTGTAGCTCTAAATAACAAATGGAACTTCTTGTCTACTTCTAGAAAAATAATTTTTATTTTTTAATATGTTTTGAATTTCTAAAAAATGTGTACAAAACAAAACAAGCCTTTTAAAACTTGTTCATGTTTGGACAACATTAGGTGGTGAAGTTGCAATAATGGCGGCATTCGTGCATGGTGCCCTCTGATTGAAATTTTCAGAAGGCACAGATCCAGAAGGCAAACACATTCTTACTGCCATCCGCAAAACGTCACAAACAGCGACCACAGGATTCGAATGACATCATTATATCGTTGTGTATATTTCAAAATAGACATTTTAAGTTGGTCATAGGGAGTACGCGCAAACGTGGAATACTTATAGCGTAATATCCTGTCTTCCTTTTATCTGTATAAAAGCAAAGACTTCCTTCCGCTACAGATATCAAAGTCCAATCTCTGTCGTCTATCGTTGAGCTTTTTCATCAAGGTCACTTCTTTAGCATGTATAGCGTTCAGACATGACCCTAACCTATATAGTATAGCGTCTGCGGTATGTTGCTAATGTGAAAATATGATAATATACGCAGCGAGTTTTGCCGACGGAGTAAAAAAATCAATAGACGAGCGGCCGAATCAAAGAAAGCAAGATAGAAATACATGGTAATAAAACGTAAAAGACACATGAATCCGAGCCGGAAAATTTCACGCATACCGCTGGGCACCTAGTACGTGTCATGACCAACTTAGAGCCTAAAGACGCAATTACACAGACAAAATTTCCTTCGATGTTGAAATGCCGATAAACATTTAAACGAGGCTCTTGAGCAAAATGTTCAAAGAAAAGTTCGACCAAAATCTCGTACAAAAAACTCACGGAAATTTTGGAGAGAATGTTAGAGCAAAATTTGTTTGAAGAAATGTTGGTATAAATTTCTTAAAAATTCAAAATATATATTTTTATCGTAATTCATTGAACTTACCTGAAAATAGAAAAACAAACTAAAAATTAAATTTTATGTTTTAAAACAATGCATTTTTACTCAAGTGCTTTCCGACGGAAAAACGATTTGATGCTGAAATTCACATTTTACCTCATAAGCAACTTGATTGATTTTTATTGGAGATATGGCAGTAACTTTTTTGGAAATGTCAAAAAAAAACCAAATAGACGAAAGAAAATAACAATTAATGGCACTTAATTATTGACTGTAAAATATAAGGGTTAGGAGAAGTTTGTGTGGTGGTGGGGTGGAACATATGGTGAATCACCCGATGCAAAACAAGTAATATTTCATATGTTAGCAAAATATGACCCAATTTGTCATGGCCGAATTACTGAGCTTTGTACCAATAACGTAAAAACACATTTTTTTAACGGACCACTTTCCGTAAAATATATAGATTTTAAATTGCATTTTTTATATATTTTTACCAAAATTGCTTAAATTAAACGCCATCAATGACATTACATAGCACCTAAACGAAATTAATATACCAAACCCGATCCAAAATAACTACCAACCAAATTTTTATACAATATTGTTGGTAGTAAAAAAAAATTATTAAAAAGTACTAAGCAGAGTTAAATTCGTTTACACAGCGTTTGACAGCGCTGCGTTCCGACTGTTTTAAACCTCCTCCCCTCAGTTTCCTAAAAAATAACTACTTTCCAGAACTAATTAAAAAGTAATTACTTCGGATATATTTCCGTTTCCTTTTTTAATGAAAGAAAACCAAAAAAGTGAGAGAAAAGAATGAAAGGTTATTACCTCCAAGGTACACTATTAACATTGCATGTGACAAAACGGATAGCCAATAATAATGTTTCGCTTTCCGTTGGCCTTTTTTGATAAAAATTTAAAATAAAAGTTGGTGTTCCATTTTTTGAAGAATAGAGATCACTGATGTGAGATCAAAATTATATTTCTTCTAATCTTTAAAAATGGGTTTCCAAAATAGATAGCAAAAATTTGCTCGAAGATTTACGCGAACAAAATGTTCAAAGAAAAGCGCAAAAAATTTCAGATCTTTTGTTTGATGTGTAATTGCGCCTCAATATACCTCTAAACACAAGCAGTCGAGGAGGCGATATTTACGTGACATCGTGTTTGGTGCAATTTTGAGCAGTAGGGTATAAAATTGATACTTGAATATTGTTTAAATTAAGAGATAATTGTTTATATTTAAATATATATATATAATCAAAAAATTTTTTGGTCAGTTTTCGGTCAGTTACTCGGTCCATCCAAGATATCCTTAGTTATTCTACGGTAACCCACATGTCGAATGCCTCCATCTTTTTGCACATGACCTCAGTCAGTGTCCATGCTTCCATGCCATAATATAAGATGCTAACAACATAACACCGAAGCACACGAATTCGGAGAATACCACTCTAAGATCGCGACTACACAACACTGATTCCATTTTAATAAAAGATGATCTGGCCTGTTCAATTCTTGCACGAACTTCTTGCATGTTGTCCCAGTTCTCATTGAGGAGACAACCCAAGTATCCACGCATTCGACTTGCTGCTCATTTATTTATAACATGCCTCGGATGTTCTTTTCCTTGGATATGACCATCCATTTTGTTTTTCCAACATTTAAGCCCGAATTGCAAACTTTTGGCAGCAATTTGATTCAACAACTTCCAGCGTGTCTGCTATTATGACAGTAACGTCGGCATATCGTATGTTGTTGATTTATATGCCGTTTATGGTCAGACCCTCTTCGCAGTTATGAAGTAAATTCTCTATTATACTGTTACTATAGATATTAAACAACAGCGAAGACAATATACAACCTTGGCGTGCTCCTCTTCTTATTTGGACCTCTTCGGACAGTTGGCCATCAACCTTAAACTTTATTTGAGCAGTCAGTCATAAATGTCCCACATAAATGAACAAAGGGGAAGCATGGATTAGCCAAACTAATCCGAATATTTTTACGGTGCATCTGGGGGTTAGATTTCGATTTAGAATGACGTCACACTTGCGCCTAACGAACATACCTTATTAAATCATGTTTGAATCAAAAAAAAAACTATCTTTCATTGTTTAGTAACATTATTTGCGCGTATATTTTAAATTTGTCTATAAATAAAATGTTGATTGGTGTAGACTGTGTAAAGTTATAGGGTGCCGTCACTATTGCTCAAATACTATTAATTTTGGCTCAGAGAGAAGTTATATTTAAATATCTTTAGCAATAGAGCATTGTTTTTAAAACAAAAAAACTAATTTTTTTAATATTTCACTCATAGCAAAGCACCATTAGTACCTAACTGTAATGATAGTCGGTTTTACTCGAGGTTTTGCTCTAAAAAATCGATTCAGCTTACCTTACTGCATTCACTTCCTTCCTTACTGTTAAAAAGATCACTTTGCCGTGCAGAGGGATGCGACACCTGATATCTACTTTTATCTCCACTAAGAAAACAGAGGCTTAAATTGCATTTGTAACAATGGAGACGTTCTGATACTCTTGAGCCTCCTTCGTACAAGAAATTTATATTCAACAGCAGTGAAACTCGAGCAAATGATAAAAAAAATTACTAATTGGGAATTTTCTTTTAGTTTCAGTCCCTCATTTAAAATAAATATACGACCTACAGGCTGAAAGTGGCTATTTTGTCTCTAATTTTGGCCTATTTGTGCTATGTAATGAGTCCCATTGAAGCACTAGTGCGCTAATGGGCTCATATAACGTTCATTATATATTAGACACTACACACTTAAAGTAAATATTTCGACGCATCGGTATCGGTATACCTAACGCGCTCGAAACAAAGCCAAAATACACTACATTTTTGACTTGCTCAAGCTCATGCCATGTTTTGAACGATGCCTGCTTCTTTGACGGGTGCGATGACAGAACCGCTGATTCTACTCGTTGCATACGGAGGGATGTACGTAACGTTACGGAACCAAGAACGTACGCAACTATTTCAATCAGCAGTGCTGTAATCGCACCCTTCAAAAAAGGAGGCATCGTTCGAAACAGCGCATAAGTGTTTATTATTTAAAAAAGCAGCAGTTTTTTACAATATATTTATTTAAAAAAATGCTTGTTCATTATAAATATAACGTTAAAAGTAATACATGTGCGGTATTTTGAACATTTTGAACATTAAAAGAAGTGCTTTTGAATCTGAGTCGTAGATAAAATATTGTTTATCACATGTTCGGTACAGCACTTGTGTGATTACAACTCGGTCTACGAACTCTTTGTGGCAATATTTCTCACTGGTTAGTGTAATAAAGCTTATACCGTACTAGTAATGCAAATAACTATTAAATTTAGAATACCTCATATTTTTTTCATAGCATGCAAAAATTTCCTAGCTCCTTTGCAATCGAAAAAAAATGTCGTGTTAAACGTTGGGTTACAGCTTTACCTTAATTATTTCAATTCAATTCAATTCGTTATTCATCCTGGAAATTGCGCATACAATATGTATGTAAGGATAAGTCACAATATCTATTAAAAATAAGTTAATTAGCAAAAAATAAATAAATAAATTAATAAATAAATAAACACACAGCAAGAATAAACTTCCTACTATGTCAGTCAATGGTTAAAAAAATACAAAACAATTGTAAGTTTACAACAAATAAATTTAGAAAAAAATATATTAGTAAATGACTTAAAAGTAATTATAGGTAAAGGGGTAAAAAAAACAACACTGTTTAAGAATATTTTAGTCAGTACATAAATGATGATTTTATTATTATTATCAACCAGACTGGGTAAGAAAAACAACACTTTTTAAGTATGTCTATACAGCATAAAACGCAGTTAAACAAATATTAACTGTGAGGTCCCTTATTAACTCTATTTAAAAGATTTAACATGTTCCAAAAACTCAGATAAACTGTAGAGTGGTTTGGCTAGCAATATTTTTTTGAGTTTTGTTTGACATAAATTAAAACTCTGACAGTCCTTAAGAGAACGGGGAAGACTATTAAAATTGTAGTGCAAAGTTACTTTTGTTACGTGTGTTATAGCTATGATGAGAACTATTGGTCTTGAATCTGTTTTTGTTTTTAAATACGTAAACAAGAAGTTTAAAAAAGAAAATTGAGATTACAGCTAAAATTTTTTTTATTTTTTAAAAGTATTTCTACACGACGTAGAATACGGAAGATTGAACATTAACCGAAGTATTCTCTTTTGACAGATAAAGATTCGTTCAGCATCTACAGCTAGACCCCAGAATATAATGTTGTAAGTGTGGCCTAGTATACTTCGAAGAGCGCTGAAAAAGCCATTGATTTCTTAATTGAACGAATCAAATAATATGCTTTGTTAAGTTTACCACAGACATTTTCATTGTGAAAACCCCAATTTAAATGACAGTCAATGGTTTTCCCAAGAAAGTTGGTCTGATTTGTGAGTGTAAGCGGTTGATTATTAAAATCAAGAGACAAATTTAACGATGGTGTAAGTTTTGTGCAAAATTCGATGCAAGCTGTTTTGGAGTAATTAATTATCAGTTTGTTTTTTTGACACCAATTAAAAATTGTTTTAAAGTAAGGTTTATTTTTTCTTGTAATCTGTCACTGTCAGGGCCAGATATAATAGCTGTCGTATCATCTGCGCCAGTTTCTATTATAGTTTCACTAATATGTTGGGGAAGGTCTTCAATAAAATGTCGAAAGATTAAGGGGGCAAGCACACTTCCCTGAGAAGTACCCTTATCACAATTGATTTTTTTTATAAAGTTTCATCAACTTTAACACGGAAAGGTCGCTTCTCAAGAAAAAAAAAATATGCAATCGATAAAGATGCCCTTTAAACTAAAAGACTCAATTTTTTTTGCAACGAATTCAGGATCAATAGTGTCAAAGGCCCGAGTGAGATAAAAAAAGAGACCAACGACAAAACTAATTTTTGTCTAGCCTATTATATATTTCTTGACAAACAGCTACAGCTGCTGTTTCAGTGGAATGGCCTCTGCGAAATCCATGCTGGTTACTTGGGCAAAGATTAAATTTAGTAAGATACGATTGAATTCGATTGGATAAAACTTTTTCAATAACTTTGGAAAAAACACTTAAAATGGTTATTGCTCTGTAATTCCCAAGATCTGTTTCGGCACCCTTTTTAAAAATTGGAACAATAATAGCTTCCTTCAGTACACCGGGAAATATTCCTGTTTTAATCGACTCATTAATTACGCTGACCAAAATTGGAGCAAAAGCTTGACGACACGTTTTAACTAGTTGAATAGTGACATCATCAAAACCAACAGATTTTTTATTGGGAAATTCTCTAATAACCTCTAGCACCTCTTGTGAAGTACAAAGAGTAAAATACAGCGAATGGTTTACACTTTTCGCCACGGTACACTCTTTGGAAAATTTCTCAAAATCTCTTTCTTTTATGATTTATCCACAAACATTTATTTCAGTTGTCTGGTTTTTATTAGAAATTTTACCACATAAGTGTTTTATTATATTCCAAGACGTTTTACTTTTATTTTTGGAAAATTAAATTAGTTTATTAAAATGATCCGCATGATTACGCATAATAAAGCATTTTTTTGTCAACAAGAAACTAACCTTATAATCTTTAAATACAATAAATGTATTGAATATTGCCAACTTTCAATTTAAAAAAAATTATAAAAAAATTAATAAAAGGACTACAACAATACGACCAATCTTTAGGAAAGTCCTTATAATTAGGAGAGTACCTACCGATGCGATCGCCCCGCGCCTCCGTCCCTTGATAGCTGAAGCACATTCTCTTATAAAATTTACAAAAAAACAAGACAAAACTGAACTTTTTTTAAATTGTTGAAGTAGTCCATGACGATGGAGTTGATAAATAATTCAAACAACTATAGTCTTTCTCCACTAAATTTAACTTATTTTTTGTTAGAAACCCGACATGTTTCGGTAGTTTAGATTAACATCATCGGGGAGTTCTAAAGAACCCAAAGAAAAAGAAAATAGACTTTTGTTTTAAAAAGTGAAGTTACTCATCCTTTTATTTATGTGTTTTTTATACAAAGGATTAACCAATTTTTGCTATAAATTTATTTTTAATTTATGAGAATTTAGTTGATATGATTTAAAAGAATAAGTTACTTATTTTTAGTTTTTTCAATAGCGGTTTTGTTCGAATAAGAACCAATAAAAATTACAATAAAAAAAGTGGGAATCAGCGAAAACCTCCATTATTAAAACAATGAAGGTTAAATTTTAATCATACTTACAGAACAATATTACATTTCAAAAAGAAACTTTTTAAAATTTTGTTTAAAAACTACTTAACTATGTTAAAGCGATCCCCTTCAGACTATATCAGAAGGGATTAGGTTTTTAATTTAAATTTAAATTTTATGTCAGAAAGTGTGAACGTTAAATGATGGCAAAGAACCCAGGTAAATTATTTGGGGTGGTTCAAAATATGGATCAGTGGCTCACCCACGAATTGATTTCGGGGGGAGGGGGTTAAGTATAAGTAATTTAAAAAAAAACCTAATTTGAAGTAAAAATGTGACCATAACAAGGGCTCTCGGGGGGGGGGGGAGATTTAACCACAAAAACCTGTCTTGGTGCGCCACTGATATGGATAATGAGAAAAGGAGAAGATATTTTACTGTTTTAACTGATTTTTTGCTATTATGCTGGTAAATAACTCAAACCTGGTTTACAAAATATTTAAAGCAAAAATGTAAGCTGTAAGTCAACAATGAAAATTTAATCTAATTAAAAGGCCAAACCATGTGGCTAATTGGAGAGAGTAAGAGCAATATTCGTAAATGGGAATAACATTTGAAGGCGCGCCAAGAAACAGGTTACTTGAATTGTACCTTAAATCAAACATATCAAAGTTATCGAATTTATACGTTGTATAAAGACACAGTTATACGTGGTGAAAGGTGAAAAGACACATATGCTTACTATCAGCAAAACAGTCCACGTTAAAAAAATTGTCGCAGAACAACCGACCTTTGCAAGACATCCGTAAACTAGTGACTGAGTTGAAATTAGAATCACCATCCGGTAGCTGCAGACCAATGCTTTCAGTGTGTTAAAAAATATTTCACACCCTTAAATGTATATCTACCCTTACTCCTGTTTAGAAATCTTACTCTTTTGACAAAAAAAACTCAACCAAGTAAAAACATAAAAAAAACAAACATCAACTTAGTTGTATAAACAATAAGGCTCAAGTCCAGTGGAGCTCGTAAAATTTACGAGAGCAACTCAAGGGCCTTTCTCCACTTGGTGTTACCCAAACATATGCATCGCTATAAAAATCCATTAACATACCGGACTTCAAAGATTTTCTCGAAAACACAAACTTAGAAAACCTTAATACTAACTATAGTCACACGTGTTTTGAAAAGATTTTAATCTTATCAGTGTGGCACAAGTAAGGTTAGCTATATGGAATAAATTGCCTGATCAGCTATTTGGAAAAAAAAACCAGTTGTATAAACAAAAAGTTTAGTGGAGTCCCTAAAATTTTTAGGAAAAGCTCAAGGGCCTTTCTCTACCTGGTATTACCCAAAGATATGCATCGTGACTATGAAACTCCATCAACATAAAGTCCTGTGACTTTTTCTTGTAAATTTTACGAGCTCCACTGGACTTTTTGTTGTTTTAACAACTTAGTTAATTTTTGTTTTTTCAAACAGCTGGGCCAGGAGTATTTTGGTCCATATAGCGAACCTGACTTGTGCCACACTGATAAGATCAAAATAAATTCAAAACACGTGTCTGTGCCTAGTATTACGATTTTTAATGTGTATTTTCGAGAACATTTGCGAAGCCTTGTATATTGATAGAGTTTTAAAAGCAAGTGGAGAAAGGCCCTCGAGTTGTTCTTTTAAAAAATATTAAAGTTAACGAACAAAGTGTAAAAAAGGAATCTTTTATTTTCAGACAAACTTAAAAAAAAATCAAATTGTTTTATATTGATCAAACCGTTTTTTAGTATTAGTAAAAAATGCAAAGAATTGGTAAACCGTGGAAAGTATCCCCCTACTTTAACAAAATAAGCAGTAAAAGTTTTTTGTGGCAATTCACAATGAGCCATAATTTCCCAAAACGGCACTTTTATTTTAAGGTATTTTTTGTTTAAGCTACAAAAAATTTTGCCTTCTTTACATTAGGTTAATTTTGACTTGGTCCACAACATTGAGAATGTGAAAATTATTGTTATTATATTTAATTTCTTCCTGCACTGCATTTTTTTCATACACGCTGATTAACCCCAATACCTATTAAAATTCTCATCCCCCCCCCCTTTGAAATTCGTTGTACCCAACCCTGTGTTATCTAATCATTTCTGTCGCTTTTTTTTTAAACTTCAAAATTGCATAAACTGGTTTTTTTTAAATTGGAAACGGTAGAGTAACTCTTTAAAAAAAAATAGTATATTGAAGAAAAGCTTTATAGTAAATGTCTTAATGGACACGTAAACATCGTGATTGATTTTAGGACTATTTTCTTAGTTTAAAAAATATTCTATTTTTGCATTTTCTACGTAATAAAATATTTGGGCATGAGTGGTTGTGTGCTTATTTTGTTATTTTCAGTAACACAATATCATATACACATGAAGCATTAAAATAGAATATTAAAATAAATATACAGAAAAGATTTTTAGCGTAGAGGGCAAAAGGTGAGGGAATGAATCGGAAAAAAGTTTTTGCCCGGCCAGGATTTGAAACCGGGACCTCTAGAATGATGACATGAGGTTTTGACTGGCTATTCGGACATCCTTTCGTCCGATTGTCCACATTTTTAGCCTTGTCTAGCTAAAAATAACGATACATTTTATTATAACATGTCAGTGTCAAAAAGTGCAAACAGTGAAAATAAAACGAATGCGTGTCAAACTAAGTTTACTGGGGATTCAATTGTATGGTATTTTTAAATAAAAAAACAACTACTCCTTCAGTCAAAATTTCTGTTAGGAAAAACCTAACCTAAAAACTTCAAATGTGAAAACAGCAACAATCTAGGGCGTTTAGATTTTGTCTAAATAAAAATATTCGGATTAGTTTGGCTAATCCATGCTTCCTCTTTGTTCATTTATGTGGGATCGAGAGAGAAAAAGAATGCATTAGATAGCCAATCGCGATTAAGTGCCTACGGTGCATTTAGGGGTTAGTAGCCTACCGAAAACTTGTTCTGAGGAAAAGAACGTGTTGAATAGAGCAAAAAGTGTATTTTTTATGGGACTTTCCATCCGTTGCTGGGTCAATATCTACTGCAGCAAATTGTTTTTGCAAAGGTAAAACACACACACACACACACACACACACAAATCCATGCATCTAACCGGTAACTATTTTCTACTACTCTGTCAGCTCCCCGCTAACAAGGGAAGAAAAATGCACTTTACTTTCCTAGGAAATTTTGCAAAGTATACCATACACCAAGAACTTCATTTACGTTACCTTTTTTTACCGCGCAGTTATTGTAGAGATATTGTTCATCATTTATCAAAGAACCCCGCACGAAATATATAAAAAAAAATGGATTTTACTTAAATTTGATGTAATTTTACTATGTTATGGTACTAGATATTACTTTAAAAATTTTCAAGTTTAATTAAGTCTATATGTCTAGTTTAGTTGTTTATTCGAAAAAAGCTACTTCTTAGGCGAAATAATAAAAAAGCGGGCGTCTCTGTTTTGTTAAAAAGCCTAATGAATTATTTAAAACAAAGTGATTTATTCAAAAACACTCAAAATTTATTTAATACTAAACATTAATAAACCCAGATATATTCTTCTGAAGTAGAGTTCTTTTACCCTTTGGAATGTTAATGACCTCCTTCGTTATTCATCATACAATCCGCGAAAAGAAAAGAGGTACTTTCCTTCATTGATACATAAATAATTATTATTGCAGGTGTCTTGGATTCGAATGTTCGACTCCCCACCAACGATTCTGACAGTAAGCCTGGGTGCGTATATCGCAGATGACAGAGAAAAGAGATACTTTCCTTCATTGATACATAAATAATTATTATTGCAGGTGTCTTGGATTCGAAAGTTCGACTCCCCACCAACGATTCTGACAGTGGGCCTGGGTGCATATATCGCAGATGACAGATTCATGGTGGAACACGCGCGTCATCTGCAAAACTGGGGTCTAGTTGTAAAGCACGTGCGACACGCTGATGCCGGCCTGTACGAATGTCAAGTGTCTACTCATCCTACCTCCAGTATATTTATTGAGTTGAAAGTTACAGGTGGGTACCATATAAATCCAATATTTCTTCTTATAAACCGTTTATCGAATTTCAAGCCGTGGCAGCCATTTTGTCACATTCTAAATATCAAAATTTAAGTTGGTAAACCAAATGTGCTTAATTTCATATGAACAATAAGTCTTTTTCATAAGATTCGAAATAAGCTGGGATTCATTATCTACTATAATAATATGTTTTCCTCCAAAGTACGATTAACCAAAGCAGTTTTAGCATCCAATGGGAACAAAAATGTAAACTTTAAAAACCAGTTTCCAATTACTGACAAAAATTACTGCGAACCAAAGAACAACTAAATCTATTGCGCTAATCTCAAAAAGGATATTACTTGTTTTTGCCCATTAAACTAGGAGCAGTGTTGGAATATTTTTGTACAGCACCCACTTCACAAGAACCATAATATCTTACAATATTACGGAGCATCTTAGGTCAATAATGATAATATTGTGTCCTAGCCAACGTTTTAAAACAACTAAAATGTCCTGCAGTCAGAGGATGATGATATGCTTTCATAACGTTTAATTGTTCTGACTTAGGAACAAGATATTTCCATTCAGGAAGATTACAATTCATGAGCAATTTGAAAGTTTGAAAGGGGTAAGTTTATACACAAAGTTATTTTCGACCTTCCATTGAGGACAGCTGCCTGATGTTGAACAAACAAACAAAACTCGAAAGCTTTCAGACCAGCAATCAATTTTCTCGATCTAATTCTTAAAAAAAGCGATTTCTTAAACATCTTCAGTCGTGTCTTATGAAATCCTGGAAAATGCCTCACCATATGTTGCAGTATCTTTTGGCTGGACGAAATCAAAGTTGTGTAACGAAGCTTAACAGCCCACATGGCTAATTTGTCAGTAGTCGATTTTAGCGAATTTAACCACAAAACTGCAAGGTGATCAGTGATCACAGTAAAACGTTCTACACTGTCAAGGTAACATCGAAACTTTTCCATACTGAAAATAATGTAAAGAAATTCCGACTCCGTGGTAGAACAATTTTTTTACTTCTAGATAATCCCCTGCTTACATAGACTATCCCCCATCAATTCTTTGAGTTAAGACACCCCCCAAGGCCTGTAAGACTCGCGTCACTTTATAAAGTCGGGTTGACTCAGAATTAGAGCAGAAATACTTAGGGGGCATAGCGTGTTCCATAGGAGTTTTGATGAGGATTCTACGAAACCCATTTAAATCGATTACTAATGGATCCACCAACACTGTCTAACCTGTTAACAGCCCCAAAAATGCTGCAGTCAAAAAGTATGGTTAGGGTGACAATTTTTTTTTAAAATTTAGACGGTTTAAGAGAGAACAATGAAATTTGGCACATATGTTGGCCTTCCGGCAACATACTCTTATGTAATTAACTCTGTGTTTCGGACTTCCATTGTCTATATTTTATTTATACACGACGTTTCGATCAGTACAATCTCTGATCGTCTTCAGGTGCAAACTACAAATCAAAAAAACGTGGCAGTAAACAAGCCCCCAAGGTTAGGGACTAAAAATTTGATCGATTACAATTAACAAATTATATTTCCCTTATCTTTTAGTCAATGTCAACAAAAATGCACTACCAGTGGACCATTTATCAATTTTAAATACCTCCAGCTTTGCCTCTCCAGCCCTCTCAGGCTGTAAGGGGGCGAGATCTAATTTTCGCCATTTTTTATATTTTATATTCTAGAAAACGCTCCATATGCACATTTAAAACTCATGAATTTGGTTTAACAAAAATTTTAAATCTCGGACAGCTTGTATTATACAAAATTTAAGATTTATTATACCAAATTCAAAGTTCGTTTCAAAACACTTACATTTTAACAGCCTATAATTTTTACATCCAACTTTGCCCCAGCCCCTAGAAGCTGTACGGGGGCAAGATTTTTACCATTTCTCTATTCCAGAAAATCACTCAATATGCACATCTAAACCTCATCAATTTGGCGTAACAAATATTATCAAATAGGAAATTCTCGGACCCCAGAAGTGCCTCTAAATAGAGGCTTAAAATTGTAAATATCGAACTCCTTGGTCTAAATTTATTAAACCAAATTAATAAAGTGTAAATTTCTCTTGGAATTTCTTTGGCAATTTCAACTTCGAGTCAGAACACTCATTATTTTTAATAAAAAAATGAATTTGTTGTCCGTGAAAAATAAATTAAAAGAAAGGTTCGTGGCATATCGGACACACATTTTGCTTTTCAATTCATTACGCCAGGTACAGTCCTATGTTACCCTGATGATTCCTAACAAGGATGAAACAGGTATGTAGGTTTCTGGACTATCCATTAGATCTTGTAGGCCTGATCGTAATGAATTGAAAACCTTTCTTTTAATTATTATTAATACCCAGCCCCTAGGACATGGGTAAAAGTTGAGGTTATTTAAAATTGGTAAATCGAAAAAATTTTTAGCCCCTAACCTAGTGGCCTTGCTTACAGCTATGAGAATTTTTTCGGTATAGTAGGTGATAGTATGAACTACCAACTGACTGAGATTCAGATGTACAGGTGCATTAGCATAGGATATATTTTGTTTGTCTTTACCTTTGAAAAAATTTGGCTGAAAATGGGCATTGATCCTATACAAGTAAACAAAAAATAGAAGGTATGAGGGATAGTTTAAAAACACATTTTGGCCCCGTGTTGCCGCCAAGGGGCATCATATGTAATTTTTTATGACACCCAAAGATACATTGCCGGAAGGTTAATATATTTGCCAAATTTCATTGCTCTAGCTTAAACCGTCTAAATTTAAGAACAAAAATTGAGACCCTAACCTTACTTTTTGACTGCAGAATTTTCTTAAAAAGTTAAGCAGTCTTGGTGGGTCCATTAGTAATCGATTAAAATAAGTTTCGTAAAATCTTCATTAAACAGCCCACGGAAGCCAAATTTTCTACGTATGCTCCCTAAGTAGAAACCAATATCTGTTTTATTTTAACAAAAGCTTATTCCGCCTCATTTATCCGCATTATTGGTTGACTCTTTTTACGTCCCTTGAGAAGGTCATTGACCAAACGATACTAAAAACAGTTTTTGGACGTAATGCAAGATCTAAAGAGATTTGGTAAAAAGCTTTTTGCAGATTAACTGACGATATATATTTAGCTCCTCTAAGCAAAGAAACTATTCGATCGATATTTTGAAGCAGATACCGATGGTTTTCTGTAACCTCATTAAGGCCATGCTTATCCCAACCCAAGCGGTACTCGACTATGAGATTCCTAACAAGAGGTATAACACCATATACTTGAGGGGTTTCGACTACTCCTAACTTATCATCTCGAAGTAGACCTTTCCTAAATGGTTAAGCGTCTCCAGAATTGATAGTCATAGTTAACTAATTTTAATACTTTATCAGCCTTAGTACGATGTTTCAAGCAAAGGTCATCAAGTGAACAGAGAAAATCAAAAGCAAAATCAAGATGAGTGTGGTGTTTACTAATAGCCAACACCGAATCAACATAATCAGGTTGGACGTGTCAAGAAAAAAAATGCAAACAAAATTTTAAATTGCCAAAATCAATTCGGAAAATAAAATGCTTAAGGCAAGAAAGGTACTTTCAGGGCAATAAACAAGAACTTGACATATTGATACAACATATAAAAATAAATATGAGAGCCATCCCCAGTACAAATACTTCTGACGGATTTTGAGTTTGCATGAAGCCAAAATAAAAACCTTTTTGACTGATATTTAACTTGTCTTTAAGCCAAAAAGCCACGACCAATTATTTATTTATAGAACCAGAAGATTTATTGTCAGGAACCGGTAAAAAGCCTCACCAACAAAAAATTGTATAGCTGCCCTAAACTTGCTGCTGGCTATATTCGTTGGTTCTTTGTGGCAGTCCTTTTAACGTAAAAAGAGCGTCAGAGATATGCCGCCGCAAAAAAACACAATATTTTATTTTCGTTTTTGTAATCAACGTCATAACTTTTACTTAACATTCTATAAAAATAACTAATTTTATTTCATTTAAATTATTAATATGAAAAATATATTATACTCCTTTGTTATTTGTTTAAAAAACAAATATCCAATATTTCTCAATAATAATCTAGAATTGCATTAAAAGCCTGCATATTTTATGGTGTCAGGATAATAAACCGTAAATATATATTTTGAGTTTGAATTTTATGGGGTTGATATTTTATGTTTTTGTCATAAAATTTATTAAATTATATTAATAAAGGAAGAATTGATAGTACCCACTTATATAAAAAAAAATGATCTGAGTACCTCTCCGTTTTTGTGTAAAGAATACCTATACTAAATTTCAGTATATTTGTAGCTTTGCAGGCAGTAAATCATTAAAGCCTTTTAACGTAAAAAGATCGGCGAAAATTTGCGTATGCTCCTCATTTCTGAGCGTGACTTTAAAAAAATATACAATATTTTATTTTAATTTTTGTAACCAACGTGATAACTTTTACTTAAAATTCTATAAAAATAACTAATGTTATTTCATTTAAATTATTAATATGAAAAATATATTATATTACTTTGCTGTTTGTTTAAAAAATAAATATCCAATATTTCTCGATAATGATATAAAATTTCGGTAAAAGCCTGCATATTTTGTGCTGTCAGGATAATAAACCATAGGTGTATATTAATAATTTTAGTGTGATAAAGTGGATTTTTTGTATTTTTGTTATAAAATTTATTAAATTATATTAATAAAGAAGGAAATTAGTTTAACAATATTCAAGTTTAGTTAACACGGATCGTAATCCGTTATAAATTTTATAAGGTTAATAGCTGTGAGACACCAGGTGTCTCACAACTATCCCATCTTTTAATTAATACCACAATCCATACTTACAAACAAAGAAGTACAGATAACAAAATCAAAACAACAGAAATCAATCTTTAATGTTCCAGGTCTTTCCCTTCGTTCCAGGTCTTTCAGCCAGCCAACCTTAAAACTGTCAGCTCTTTATTTGGCAAATTAAAAGACAAAAAAAACCCAGATTTATGCTCCAATCTTATATACAAAATATCATGCTTAAATTGTGAATATATAGCACTATACCACCCGGCAGTACCTAAAAAACAGTATTACCTATCATAAGTACGGTTGTAGGAAATATAATCGCAAAAAATCTAAAAAAGCAGAAAATTTAATATGAATTATAACTTCGACTTTCCCAACGTGAAAATTCTGGACACAGAATACAATTATACAAAAAGAAATCTAAGTGAAATGTTTCATATTACATTAAACAACTGCCTAAATTGTAGAACGGATATCCAGGGTCTGAACATACAGTATAACTACTTACTAAATATATACAAAAATCAAATATGAAGATAAAATTATATTCTTTAGGTCACTACAAACAACAACAAAAAATAATAAAAACATAAACATTAATAAACCTGAATTAAAGTAATAACAATAAATGGGAAGGGATAAATTAAAAATAATGTAAAAAAAATATTGATATGCACACACAAAAATAAGCACCATTCAAACCGAATTTTAATCTCGGTGTTATTTTGGCTCGATAAATAAAGATCAAGAAAGTCAAAATTTAAATGAGTACCAGGTAAGTTTCTGTAATATGATAAAGGGTCAGTACCAACAATTTTAAAACTTGGCCCTTGATCCATAAAAGCATCGACACAGACTAGAAACGCAAAAGTGGGACGGGGATCTCAAAGAAGAAATGACCAGAAATATCGAGGATATCTAGGAAAAAAAATACTTCTATTAGTTCTTATAAGCAATTCTATCAATCCATGAGCAAAAGGAAATATTTTTATATTGTATCATCATAGGCAATCACTCGATATCAAGTATGATTTTCCTCTATTCTGTATCGTTGCTATCTGTTGTGCGTTCTTTAATGGCTATGTAAGCCAATTCTCGATCCGCACACCCTTCCACAGTCCTGGCTCACCCAGTCTCCGGTAGCAGCCGGGTGTTGTTGGTCATCCATTTTTCCATTTTGTCGCTCCTTTCTATGTTTTCTCTTTTCTGTCTCTAGTCTTCGTCGTTGCTCTTCAAAAGTTGTGCTCCCTCATGGACTGTTCGGCGCCTTGAAGCTCTATCGTCTGCCGTGGTCTCGAAGTTGTTTATATCGATATGATCCTTCATCATATTGCCTTTGAGAACGTCCTTGTAACTTTTTTGTTGACCTCCCTGATTTCTCTTTCTCTCCTTCAGTTGTCCATAAAGTATTTGCTTTGGGAGACGTGTTTCGATCATGCGGATAACGTGATCAGTCCAACGAAGCTTGTGTTTGAAGATAAGGGCTTCTATACTAGTTGTTCTGGCTTCTTCTAAAACACTTATGTTTGTTCGTCGGTCTTGGCATTTGATTCTCAGGATTCATCTTAAACGACTTTGGTGATTTTTTTCTAGTCGTTTGACAGGCCTTCTGTAGGTGGTCAACGTTTCGCATCCGTATGTTAGAGTTGGTATTATAACTTTGTTGTAGACACGAAACTTGGTCTCCACATTGACGTCGTGATTATTGAAGGCTCCCTCCGAAAGCCATCCGAACGCCGCGCTAGCACATTTTAGGCGATGCTGTATTTCTGCGTCAATAGTTGCATTTGATGATAGGTTGCTCCCAAGGTATGGGTAATGTTTCACGTTCTGCAGAGGATGGCCACTTATGGAAGTGTTTGGAGCTTGAGGATTCGTACCTTCTTCTGTATCGGCCATAATGACATCGGCGTACTGCAGTTCGATTAGCGAGGTCGTCGAGACCTTAGCTTTTGCTCGCAGTCTGCCTAGGGTAAGTAGATGTTCCTCAACAAGGTGAAGCATGGCACCCAAAAATATAGAGGATAGGGTGGGCGCAATAACACATCCTTGTTTAACGCTTGTAGTAATCTGGAATGACTCTCCTGGTCCATCGTTGCTCAGGACTGTAGCATTCATATTGTCGTGTAATAGTCTAAGAATTTGAATATATTTTTGGGGGAATCCAGCTTTTGCCAGTATTTGTCAGCTTTTGTCAGTATTTGTTGACCGAGTCAAATACTTTGACTAGGTCTATGAAGGTCATGAAGAGGGGGCGATTTTGTTCTCTAGATTTCTCTTGCATTTGTCTGGAACTAAAGATCATGTCAGCTGTGCCTGGATTGGGCCTAAATCCACACTGTGCCTCTGGCAGATTTTGTTAAGCAATCGGAATTAATCGGTTTGATAGTATCCGTGCAAGTATCTTTCCAGCAACAGAAAGCCGAGATATACCTCTATAGTTCCCACATTGGGCCTTGTCAATTTTTTTAAAAATGGTAACTATAAAGGCGTCTCTGTGTTTAGTAGAAATGGTCTCAGTGGTCCATATTTTACTTAATAGAATGTGGGAATTAAGTGCGGGACCTCCTTGTTTGCAATGTTCAGCAGCGATACCATCTGTGCCTGCTGACTTGTTATTCTTTAGCTGTGTGATTGCCTTTTCGACCTTCTCTAATCTCGGAATCTCACTTAGGTGTTGTTGTGTAGTTTTCTCCGGAATTTTGTCGAAGATATCGTTATCGACCTGAGACTCTCTGTGGAGTAGTTCTTGGAAGTGTTCTTTCCATCGTGAATTGATAGAGGATCGGTCTTTAAGTAGCCTTGTCCCATATTTAGATCGTAGGAGATTGACACCTTGTGTAGTGGGACCATATATCATCTTAGTAGCTTAAAAGAAGGCTCTGGTGTTGTTGGAATCAGCTAGATGTTGCATTTCATGTGAGTTTGTTGTCCACCATTGTTTTTTTAATCTACGTGTTTGCCTTTGTACTTTTGCTTTGGCTTCTTGATATTGCCTTTTCTTTTCGTTAGAGTTAGGGTGGCTTTATCAAGCATTATGGCTTTTCTCTTCCTCTCAATAAAGTCTTGAATTTCTTTGTGGTGCTCATCAAACCAGTCTTGATGTTTTCTTTGTATGTCGCCGAACGTTTCTTCGGAGGCAGATGTTATTCCTGGCTTTAACATTCTCCAGTGATCGTCAATATTCTCCGGGTATTCTAAAGTACCCAGCTTTTGATTCAGAGAGACTTGGAATTTGGATCTGGTTTGATTATCTTTAAGGCGTTCTACATTGAATCTTCTTCTGATTTACTTTTTTTGACGGCTACTTCTTGGTGGACTGTGTAAGTTCATTTTGGCTCGTATCAGGCGATGGTCTGTCCAGCAGTCGTCTGCACTCGTTATTGCTCGTTATTGTAATGTTTACGTCTTTTTGATCTCTGGAACGTACAATAATGTAATCAATTAGATGCCAGTGTTTTGACCTCGGGTATTGCCAGGAGGTCCTGAATTTGTCTTTTTGTCGGAAAATTGTATTTGCGATTATGAGGTCATATTCCGAACGTAAGGTTAATAGGCGCAGTCCGTTTAAGTTCATGTTTCCAACACCTTCCTCGAGCATCAAATCACCTATGATGATAAGTTTATCAGATTTAGGTACAGATGTTATAGCTTCACTAATTTGAGAATAAAATTCATCTTTTTGGTTTTCATCGGCTGCAAGAGTTGGAGCGTAGGCGCTGATTATAGTAGCGTGTTGGTGGTTGCTAAGGTTTAGGCGCAATGTCATCAATTTTTCTCCTATTCCGGATGGAAATTCGGTTAGGTGGTCCACAATCTCATTTTTTATAGCCAAACCCACTCCGTGAATACGTGGTTCATCTTCTTCTTTTTTTTCCAGAAAAATGTGTAGCCTCCTCCGTGTTATTTAAGTTGGCTTTCGTCTGCTCTTCTAGTTTCACTGAGAGCAGCGATATCGATGTTATATTTTCTTAGTTCACGTGCCACTATTGCCGTTCTTCTTTGTGGTCTCGTGGTTGTGTCTGTATCCATAAATGTAAGGATATTCCATGTGGCAAAGTTCATTGGATTTATTTTTCTTTTGTTTTGACCGCATGTGGTGTACCCACTGGATGCGGTTGTCCAGTCGGGCAGCTGTTGGCTGGCTATGTTTAGGGCACCTTTTATAGCCCCTTCCCTTTCAGGGTGAGCAGAGTGGGTCCTAAATAGGGCTGCTTAGTCACGGACGCAGCACACCAGTTGCTCTACAGCCAATCCTTGAGCAAAACGGCGATCACGCTTCCGCGCTTTCATGCCGATTTGTCACTAAGAGCTTCCAGACTACACTGTCCTGCTCCCGTCGCAACTTACCGATCAACGAAAGACTTTGGTGTGCTTGGACTTAATGGTCTTATGTGTTCTATAAAGTATAGGATCTCAGAGTAGAGAATGCCTGTGTGATATTTTTATTAACGTGGACATGCTAATGCACAGTCAGCAAGCCCACGGTCCCTAATAACGAGTGACGACCCAATGGCGTAAGGAATACGACGATGGGGTCCCTCGAGATTAGGCCAGCTGATTGCACGATCGAGCACTATACTCGAATCGTGGCCGGGGGGTCGCTACATCCCACCGCTTACAGGCTACAGGCAGTATGGTTCGCCCAACTTCCCATAGCAGACAGATTCATGCCACAGTGGCCTGATCTGTCCGGCTTGACTAAATTGTACTCTTAGCTCATGGTGTAAATAATCTTTTTTGTAAAAAATAAAAGCTCTTGATTTAATGTCAACGTTATGCAAGCGATTTTAATTTAAAAAAAAAGATATAAAGCTTATGTGGATGTGGATTCAGCCATAACTTATAAGCATGGTTATGTTCCAGCCACATTAGAGCAAAAATTGTTTGTTACAGTAAAAGTTGTTTATACAAAAATTGTACAGAACGTAATTCGACAATTTTCAATAAGTTACTTTTTCGATTGAACGAGAAAAAAAAAAGAACGATCTCGCTATCGAAAAAAATATTATTTGACATTATTTTAAACCAACGCAGATATCAGAAATATCACTGTTATAAAGAAATCCATTCCCTGAAGAACGGCGTATCAATTTTTTTTTAAATACTCTAGAATCAAGATGGCGTCGTTTCTTCAGAGGGGAGGGGGAGGCGAGTGTGGTCTTTCAGAAAAATACACAGATTTATTTAGCTGTGGTGACAGCCAACGCAAGAAGCTCACAAGTAAATTGAGTTCACCACTAGCGCACTCGTAGCGCACTGACACCGATTTAGAATAGTTAAAGTCGGTGTGCAAATTTAATGTTTCTTTGATTAAAATGCAAATAATTTAGCAGTACAAAAATAAATAAGTTTAATTTTAATAATGCCTTATTGTCGTAATTTATTGACAAAGTGAAAAATTGTCCTATGCTAACTTTAAATGTAGATAAACCAATTAAAATTAGTATAAAAAACATTTTAAAATGGTTAAAAAATAAACCTGCAAGAGATTAGTAAAAAAAAGTCAAAATTACAAATAAAAGACATTAAAGAAGATTAAAAGTGTAAGAACATTTACCAGTGGTTAAAAAAAATATAAAAGTGCAGTAAAAATTATAGAACTAGAGAAATACAAGCATAATAGAAAAAACAAAAACGAATCAAACAACAATTACGCATCGGCTTTAAAGCTCCGTCCTTAAAATAAATATGTACTTAGAAAAATATCAAGCATGTTTGCATTAAAGGTTCCTAAATTTTTTTAAAACCAATCTGAACCTTAAGTATCTATGTAAATATCTGTGAAATTTGTTTCCATTATAGATAAAGGCACTCTGAGCCAGTGCAGAATGAGGAACGGGAAGCCCTTAGCTTAATATTTTGACGGGTGATGAATATTATGACTGGGGGAAAAGGCTAACAGATGCTTTTTTCAAAACACACTATGTCAAGAACGAATAAAAACAGAAGTGCAAAAATGTAATTGGCCAAGGAAGTGGAGGATCCTTTTTTGCAGAATAAATACCTGATCAAAAAGAAACTAAAGACATGGTTTTCACAGTGTCAGTGGAGTGAGATCCAACCATTTTAATTCAACCCCCTAAACCCATGCTTTCGATAGATCACAAGGCATTGTCGCAGACTAACATTCCTCCAAAGACGAAAGATTTTTGGAATGCTTCTTACTACTTAAATATATTGTTGATTTCTGCATGATCTGCCTTTTTTTCCTCTCCTTTTGCAAATAAAAATTAGACAACTTTGGTTACCCAAATATTTAATTCTAAGTAAGAATTATTCTTTATAGTGCGCCAAAATAAGTAGAATCCATAATGTTTTATGAAGTTACTCCCTAAAATTTCGCATTGTTTTATAGTATCACAAAGAATTACTTCAATAGGGTGATGGCATATCGGCTGATGTTTTTTTATGTATTTTTGTTGATTTTCTTTTTTCCACACATACACATAAAAATTTACATAAAGGCAATGTGTTTCTCTTATCGCGACGCGTTTTTACCCTGTTTATGTTATTACAACACCACCGAGTCAAGTGTAACTAGTTTCATATATAATATGAGCGGTATTTTGCAAACAACACATTTCTTCCAAATGTCAAAACGTAATTCCAAATAGTAAAAATTTTATATTGAGACACTATTCACATGATTTTATAGAAATTAATTCTGTGTTTCGGACTCTCATTGCCTATATTTTATTTATATACGACGTTTCGATCAGAGATTGTACTGATCGAAAGGTCGTATATAATTAAAATATAGATAATAGAAGTCATATATATAGAGTTAATTTTAAATACATCATTGTCGCAAACTTTCAAACATTTTACAGAAAGTTGACTTTTTGACATATTTCTAAATACGAAATATGATTTGTGTCATTTGCCTAAGGCATTATAATAGAAGAATTAATCACCCCCAACCCCGACTTCTTCAATGCAATGTATATTTTTTTAACTCAAGATTCCTTTAAGCTAATAAAATACTTCCTTATATTTAGATTCCCACTCTTTTACGTGGAGCATTTCTCAATGTAAAACAAAAATTTGTGTGATGTCTTAACTCCACAGGTTTCAAAAGATGATGAAAATAACAAGGCGTACTTTGTCAAAAATGTTGGCTTATTTATTTCCAATTCAACATTTTCCCAACACTTTTCGGCCTTTTAGGGCCAATCTTGAGGGTTGTAAAAATAAAATAACGGGGATAAAACTAAAAAAAAAATACCTACTATGGTCAAAACTAACAAACAAAAAACATTAACAAAATCAATGAATAGCGAGATTTCCATCAAAAAAGGTAATGGTAACCGTAGATCCGGATTTCGCACTTGTGGTCCTCATCAGTACGGTGCTAGGAATTAGGAGATGAAATGATGATAAAAAAATGTGACACAGGATTCTTGTAAAAGACAACCATCTGTCAAATTGCAGAATAAGCAGTACCTTTAAATTGAAGGAAAATTAAGTGTCTCTACAGAGACAGATATAATTATCTTTACAAACATCCTAAGCTCTGGAGTTGATAAATCTAAAAAGGAATTTAGCAAGGGTGAATAAATAACAAGCTTTCTCTCAAAAAAGGTAATGGTAACCGTAGATCCGGATTTCGCACTTCCGTAGAGACGCTAATTTTTACTTCAATTTGAAGGTACATCTGCCGATTCTGCAATTTGACAGATGGTTGTCTTACAAGAATCTTGTGTCACATTTTTTCATCATCATTTCATGTCCTAATTCCTAGCACCGTACTGATGACAAATGAGGGAAAACTCGCTATTCATTGATTTTGTTATTTGTTCACCCTCGCTAAAAATATCATTAAGTTTGTAAAAATAACATTAAAAAGTTGAAAAAATAGGATATATACAGTGGTTAAAACTTACAAGAAAAAATAAGCTTTTGAAAACAAAATTTTCATAAAATGCGGCAGAATTAATTTTCATGACTCATCATTTTAATTATTTTAATTTTCGTGGCGCTATCTCAAAAAAACCTTAAAAAAACTGTAAATAAATTTGTTTGCGTTTATTCAAATTAACGATGCGGTACTCTGTTATTTCTCTGCAATTTGTTCATTTAATTGATTTTTAGTCAGTAAATTTATTATGTAGAGTATAACATACCCAGCTGTAACGTAGAAAAACTATATCAAAGCCCAAAATGAAAGAGTATTATATACCAGAGATAACGCCACAAACATCAGAATAATTAAAGTAGTGAGTCATGTAAATTAATTGTGCTATATAAGTTTTAACCACCCTTTGTATATGACCTTTTTTCAAACTTGTTAAGGTTATTTTTACACCTTGATGGTTTTTGTTGTTTGAAGGTAGTAGAAAATGTTGAACTTGAGAGTAGGTAGAGTTTCGAACTTCCATTGTGTTTATTTTTTTATTTTTTCACAACGTTTTGAATGCTTATGTATTTGCAAACGTCATCAGGTGAATACTAACAAAAATTAGGACTACCTAATCTTATATACTAGTGTGTGTTCAGTGAACTACAAAAAACCTGTATTCAGTGAACCATGAAGTTTACACTTGATTGGTTCCGCCCCTCCGCAGTTCAAATATGTTACCTCCAAAAAGGATGGGTTTCCAAATATCCTTAATGGTGACCCTTTGTTAAGAAAACACATTATTTGTCCTCTGTATAAATGCTGTTTTTTTAACTTAAGCTATTTTTGATCCAGTTGTACCCCTTGTCGAGTTTTGCGTTTGTGTTCTGTATAGCGAACTTCCATAGGTCGGCTGGTTTCTCCGATGTAGATATTCCCACACTCACATGGTACCTAGTAAATGCAGTTGTTGTTGTGGTCGTTTTGAAAACAGTCCGAAGATTGTATTAGTTGCCCATTCTTCTTATCTTTTCTGAGATTCCTCTCAGCATTTACATCTGTCGTTCTTTGAGCTGATGTGGCCTGAAGAGTTTTATTGATCGTGTAGTTGGGGAAACCGTACCTTCGGAGATCATATCGAATTTTTGTCTTTTCATTGTTTAAAGCTTCTTCCGTATTGCCGATGTAGGTGGCTCGACCTATGAGGGATTTTGTAGTTCCCAGTTTAGTTGATGTGGAGTAGTTTGATTTGAAGTTTAGATATTGTCCAGTATGAGTTCGTTTCCGATATACGAAAGTGGTTATATTTGAGTTCATTTTGGTAACTTGGAACTTGAGAAAAGGGAGCTAAAAATTTTCTATTTTTTCCAGAGGAAATGTGATGCAGTTTCTTATGCTGTTGAGATAATGCCAGAATTGTTCTAGTGTCGTGTGGTGTCCTTTTTATATAATATAATAGTTTGGGTCTCTGCCGAAATGTTTGCAGAGCTTCTTTTTAAAAGGATTCCATAAAGATGTTGACCATCATATCAACAGCATAAGAAACTGAATCACATTAACTCTGGAAAAAAAAACAAAATTGTCAGCTCCCTTTTATATATCGCAATCCCACTCATACTGGACAATATCTAAACTTCGAATCAAACCACTCCACGTCAACCTAACTGGGAATTGCAAAATCTCTCATAGTTCGAGCCACCTACATCTGTAATACGGAAGAAGCTTTAAATAAAGGAAAGACAAAAATTCGATCCGATCTTCGAAGGAACGGTTTCTCCAACTACATGATCAATAGAACTCTTCAGACTACACCAACACTAAGGACGACATACGTAAATACTGGAAGGAAGGCGACGATTTTAATTCCGTACATCAAAGAAATCTAAGAAATGATAAGAAGAATAGGCAACCAATACGATCTTTGTCCGGTTTTCAAAACGACCACAATAATAAGAAGATAATTAATAAAAACTAAACCAAAACGCCACGATACCAAGAACTGCATCTGCCAGGTACCATCGGAGAAACTAGCCGACCTATGGAAGTTCGCCTTACAGAACACAAACGCAAAAGTCGACAAAAGACACAACTGGATTAAAAATAGCTTAACATTGCTGGGACAATCAACCTCATATGAAATGGAAAGAGGCAAAGATCGTCGCCCAAGAGGAACATCTATTCAAGTTAAAAAAAATTAGCATTTATACAGAGGAACCGTAATGTGTTTTCTCAACGTAGCGTCACGATCAAGGATATTTGAAAACCCATACTTTTTGGAGGTAATAAATTTCAACTGCGAGAGGGCGGAGCCATTCAAGTGTAAACTTCATGGTTCACTGAACACAGGTTTTTTATGGTTCACTGAACACACACTAGTATATAAGATTAGGTAGTCTTAGTTTTTATTAATACTCACCTGATGATAATAATCCGAAACGTTGTGAAAAAATAAAAAAGTAAAGACAATGCAAGATCGAACCTCTAACTTACTCTTGATGGTTTTTGTTTTCACCACCATAGAAAGTAATTGACTAACCTTAAATTTTCTTTTTTAGTTTTAACTACGTCATTTTATTTATAGAACCCTTGAAAATGGCCCAATAAGGCCAAAATGTGTTGGGAATATGTTTGATTGGAAATAAATAAGCAATTTTTGAAAAACCTGGCCTTGTTGTTTTCATCATCTTTTGAAACATGAGGAATTTAGACGTCAATCTACTTTTTTTTTACATTAAGTCAACCTAATTTTGGTTTTACATTAAATACTTAGTGGGTGATATTAAAAGAATTTGTTTTTTTGCTTTTTGCTAAACTGGAACCACTCTATAGTTAACTTAAGGTTCTTTTATTGGAAAAATACTTCGGTATGTGAACCAATCAATGTGGATCGTTGTTAAGCAAGAAATTTTGAAATCCTGGGAATAACTAAAACATATTCCAAGTAACACAGCGTGATAAAGATAGCAATAATGAAAATGTTCTCACAGCTATTTTGAGTAATACTTTTTGCTTGTGACAACGTCGACGATAGCTGAAAATACAGCAATTTCGCACATGAAAGCAATGTTGTTTAAAACTTAACTTCCCTGACAAAAAAATGTATTTAGGATTAGCAATTAAATCAAAATATAAAAGACTAAAGATGGAAGACAACTAAAATAAATTTTGCTGATGTTTGACAAATCTCAATCCAAAATATGCATTTTGTGGACTTCCCAAGAATCAAATCTTTATGCGAAGGCCCGTTTGATGATGAAACATGTCATGATACCTCATGAAACTGCACAAGCTTCAAAAATTTGAGATAATAAGAGTTTTTTTAATTATAAAATTTTATTTCTTTTTCATTTTATTTCATTTTAATTAAAAGATAAATATTATGTCTTGCATATTTATCTAATTTTGAAAGATTTTTATCTCGTCATAAAATAAAACATGGCCGCTCACCGGCCCGTGCAACCAAGCAAATTTGCATTTTTTAAAAGAATAAATCTAAAACAAAAGCAAATCTTGGCGTTATTGCTATGGGCTTACGATCCCAGAATCCTAGCCTAGCGGTAGAAGGCGCTTATTCTCAAATGCTAAATAGAATTGAAAGCAGCTGCATTTTAATAAAAATTGCACTAGGATACAACAAATAACTGCTGTTGCCATATTGGCATTTCTTTCGGTTTTATTTTAAGAAAAAAGTTAAGATTGCAACTATTTTGTTACTTAAGTTTTAGCGTATTTTTAGGTATAAGTTTTACCTTTAAAAGTTGATTAGCTACAGACGTTATTTTGAATGTAAATTTATTAGTAAAACAATTTTAACAGCCAAAATTACAGATTAAATGAAGCTAACTATTTTAAAGCAACCGGAGAGCTGTACTAACGTTTTTGTAGCATTAACTTGGCTTTAGAGTTAGCGAAGCTGTGTTACTTGGGATAACACAATTTTCCATGCTCATATATTATAAAATATGTTCCCCACAACATTTCGCAATCGCTCACACAAACACTGTATCAAAATATCCAGCTTTGCCCTTCACCAAAAAAGCGCATATCGATAACAACATTTTCATTTTATGCTTTTATATTAATCAATCAAAATGACAGCATGAGAAGTTAAATTACTAGCAACTTCTTTCAAAATTACTTTTAAATTAATAATATACAACGTATACACGTATATCTGTTTTTTGGAAGTTATGGCTTCCATGTTTCGATGATTAAACCATGACCTTTCCAAGCCTAATCTTGGACGGCTTTCACGTAAAAAAAAATGCTTTTTCTTCCCACACTTAGAGCCGGTTTCTCAATAGCGGGCTATCAGAGAGTTAAATTAACTCGGGCTGTAAATCCCAGTTTTTTGGCTGTTTTAAGCCAATAATCTCAGGGTTAGATAAGATAACTTACCCTCACATTCTTTACTACCCTTCATTTTAACCTTCTTTTTCAAGATTTTTACAAGGTTATGTTGCTCGAGTTAACGCTAACTTACTATTAAGAAACCGGCCATTTTATGCCAAAAGAAACCAACAGTGGGATTTACTAAGATCTAAAATAGTACCCCCCACAGGTCTAAATATTTACAACCGTGGGGGTTACTAAACTTTAAAATCCATTTTCAAAAAACACTTACCCATACAAAATTTGTTATTGATTATTTTGTATTGGTATTGCAAAATACCACAGAAAAACTGCCTTTTTTTCAAAATATTCCATATTTTAGGAGAAAATGCCCTAAAACTAATTTTTTTTGACAGGTTTCAAAATGGCAAATGTTGAATACGCCAAAAAATTTGGCACAAAAGAGCTTCATCATCTGTGTTTGAGGTTATAAAGTTGATGATTTTTTAGACCACCTATTAAATTTATAGCCCCAAGAAAGGATTGTTTTGTGGCAATTGGTAATAAGTTTCTTTATAATTTCCCTAAGCAATCGTTTTTACAAGAATTGATTTACCTTATTTAATATCCCAAGTTGTTTATTAATCAATAAAACACCTCCAATTTTTTCCATAAAAACGACATATTTTGAACCCGTTTTCAGCACAAAGAATATATTTATGAGAGCACTACGAGGCAAAATAAACATAAGCGAAGGTCACTGAATATGCACGAAAACTGTCTCCAATGAAAAAAATCCAAAACACCTGTACCTATTCATTTATTTACAAACAGAACTGAAATTAAAACATTGAGTTTATCTAAAAGCTTAATCATCAAACAAAGCTCTCCACTGAAAGATCGCACTCAAAGCAGAGTTGACTCTGCAGCACTGAACAGTTTGTTGAGCGGACATGACTCCTTTGTGAACGCATCAGTTGGATTCAGGTCTGTTTTTGGCCGCTTTTTTTTTCATGACCTACTTTGATGAAATATTTTTATTTGTGGTTTAAGATTGCGATGGGTTTATGTTTGTAAAGTTTTTTCATACTTTTGATAGATAAAAACCCCTTTTAAATAAATACAAAGTTAATCTAATTCTTATTTTATTATTACATATCGAAATGGTTTTGGGACAGTGAATATGAATCGCGAAAATCAATAAACAAGGGTAAGTTTTGATAAGACTAGCATATAGCGTCAATTTTAATTTGCTCAACAGAGTGTTTACCATTTAGATCCTCCCTAGGGTTAAAAAAAGCTGCTTTTAAATAGAAATGTTCTTCTTAAATCTAACAAAAGATTGTGTTAAGATGATTCTTCACTAAAAAAAAACAATTCAAATTATTCTTATAAATCAAACTATATCCAGAACTCAAGGAAGTTCGTATAAAATGCTTAAAACCAACAATTTCACTTAAACTTAGGACCTGTCTCAAATAGGCTAAACCCTTTTAGTAAATCCCACTGCAAGTGTCTGCCATGTGTGACCACAGACTTTTTTTGCAGTGATTTTTGTTGCTTCGGAGTGCTTAAAAGTCTAAATTAAATTCTTCGCAGGTTTGCAATTATTGTAGGATACTCGGATGCAGAATATTATTAAATGAAAATCTGACTTTTTAACTGGCAACTTGTTACAAATGTGTTTCTCAGTGATCCTTGCTTTATCGTGCCTTTTTATTTTATGGTCACCCGAAGCGTTTAAAAATCAAACTTTTTTTGGAAGACGATTTTGTATGCTGTGCATTCAAATTTTAATACTGTTAAAGTCGGGTCATACTGCTTTCTGTCCAAGCTTTCGCAAGTTTTCCACCTGTCGACACAAAATGGTACCAAAATTTCGACAGGTCTGTAACAAAATTTTTAATTTTTTTTTAACTAACTAATTTTTCCTTAGATATTTTTTTTGTCATATTATCACAAATTGTTAATGAACTGGACTTTAAACTGCGTTAAGATTAACATTAAATTAATCGTGTAGACACGAAAAGATGATTATTTAAAACATTTATTTTATAAGCAATCACATTTTTCAGGTAAGACCCTGTCTTTTAAAGTACCCTTAACAGAATATTCAGGTCAGTCAAGCTACCCTCCCCCCTTCTTGAAAGATATTCGAGTTTTGAAATGCTTAGAATTTCCGAACCAATTTCGAACTAATTTTGAACCACACTCCTTCCTGTTTTTTTCTTACATTCAAAATGGGCGGTGCAGCTGGACGTCAAGCTACACGCCCCTCTTTTAAAGCGTAAAGAAAAATGAACAGCAACCATCCCAAAATTAAGAACTAATATCACCAAAAAGAATTTCGAAAAATCCACTATTGATTTGGATTCGCATTAAAGATGGACCATTGGAAGAGTCAGGTGCTTTGCACATGCACATACTAGGTACCAAAATTCCAACAAAGATGGAAATAGTTTTTCTTACGTGATTTCTAATCGTTTCTAGTATATTTATATGCCTTCCAAACTGACTGGATTTCAATTGGCTAAACCCCCCATTTTAAATGAATATGAAAAATCACAGAAATAGGGTGGTTAAAATTTTTTTAAAGTTGTACAAAATTAGTTCGAAATTAGTTGTGAGCATATCAAAGTTCGAAATTTTTTTGAGGGGGTTGGGTTGGGTTGACTGACCTGAATATTCTCGATTTTGACATTCCAAATTCTAAAAAGTATGATAACCGAACTCAATACCGCCTCCACGGAAGGCCAAGAATCGGACCACTTACGTTCCCACACAACACTGCATTAAATGGGCAAATGGTGGGAATTTTACAGTGGTATTTACTAAAAGGGTTTCGCCTATTTTAGACAGGTCCTAAGTTTAAGTGAAGTTGTTGGTTTTACGCATTTTATATTAACTTCCTTGAGTTTTGGACATAGTTTGATTTATAAGAATAATTTTAATTATTTTTTTTAGTAAAGCATCATCTTAACACAATCTTTAGTTGGATTTAAGAAGAAAATTTCTATTTAAAAGAAGTTTTTTTTTAACCCTAGGGGTGGATCTAAATGGTAAACAGTCTGTTGAGTAAATTAAAATTGACGTTATATGCTAGTCTTATCAAAACTTACCCTTGTTTATTGACTTTTGCGATTAATACTCACTCACATAAAATAAGAATCAGATGAACTTTGTATTTATTTAAAAGGGGTTTTTAATCTATCGAAGGTATGAAAAAACTTTACAAACACAAACCCATCGCAATCGCAAACCACAAAAAAAATATTTTGTCAAAGTAGGACATGAAAAAAAATGCGCCTAAAAAAAGACCTGAATCCAACTGATGCGTTCGCAAAGGAGTCATGTCGGCTTAATGAACTGTTCGGTGCCCAGTTCTCTGGTAGAACATGATAAAATGGCCATTAGCGAAGTACCGATAAAAACTGCAGAGTTGAGACCTTTGAGTGTGATCTTTCAGTGGAAAGCTTTGTTTGATGATTAAGGTTTTAGATAAACTCAATGTTTTAGTTTCAGTTATGTTTGTAAATAAATGAATAGGTACAGTTGTTTTGGATTTTTTTCATTGGAGACAGTTTTCGTGCATAATCAGTGACCTTCACTTATATTTGTTTTGCCTCGAAGTGCCCTCATAAGTATATTCTTTGTGCTGAAAACGGGTTCAAAATATGGCGTTTTTCTGGACAAAATTAAAGGTATTTTATTGATTAATGAACAACTTGGGACATTAAATAAAAACGGTTGATTAGGGAAATTATAAAGGAACTTATTACCAATTGCCACAAAACAATTCTTTCTGAGGGCTATAAATTTAAACCACCCCCCAGAGGTGGTCTAAAAAATCATCAACTTTATAACCTCAAACACAGATGATGAAGCCAATATGTGTCAAATTTTTGGCGTATTCACCATTTGCCATTTTGAAACCTGTCAAAAAAAATTAGTTTTAGGGCATTTTCTCCTAAAATATGGAATATTTTGAGAATAAAAGCAGTTTTTCTGTGGTATTTTGCAATAACAATAGAAAATAATCAATAACTTTGTATCTTTTCTCTATGGGTAAGTGTTTTTTGAAAATGGGTTTTATAATTTAGTACCCCCCACAGCTGTAAATAACGACATAAAGCTATTTTTAATTCATCGCCGTATACGTATCCGCATCTATCGAGAACCAAGCACATTAATTGGTCAGAAACTTGTACCACGTTCGAAAAGAGCAGATATATGCTAATCTAAGGTGTTCTTGAACGCGATAGGTATTAAAATGCGTTAGGTATCACGCATCATTACGGCACACGTATCGTACCTCAGCACCTATTGCGTTCAGAAACACCTTATATCTGCTCTTTTCGAACGTGCTACAAGTTTCTGACCAATCAATGTGCTTGGTTCTCGCTAGATGCGGATACGTATACCGCGATGAGTTACAAATAGCTTTATGTCTCTAATATTTAGACCTGTGGGGGGTACTATTTTAGATCTTAGTAAATCCCACTGTTAGATTTTTGCTTTATGGTGCGAAGTGGAAAATTAAAGTTGTGCTTAATTTATTATAGGATTTATCAGTTCCTTTTAGGTAGACAAATCTTTATAGATAACATTGATGATTTTTGGTGCAATTCATAGAGATCAGAAAATCTACTTAAACTAAAAAAATCAAAATAAACATTTGATATCGGTTCACAAAAAAGTATAATAGAAATTAAACTATAACGTGGTTTCTCCTTTATAATCATGAACACATCAAAAATAATTTTTTACCTTCAAATTGTGTGTATTGCCTAAATAGCATAGCAAAGCATCCTCATAAATATATTAAAAAGGACGTTTAAGATATTTAAAAAAAATGTTTATATAATTTTTGTCAAATTTAGGTAATATGATACACTCGATGACACATCATATGAAAGGTTTTTTTTAGGGACCTTTGCAACAAGCTATTACTCGCTTCTCTAGTTTTAGTAGTTTTTAAGAGAATACATACAAATAAAACCGGATACTTAGTGCAAAAAATATTCAAATTTGTATTTTTATTTTAACTTTATATAAAATATATAATATCACCTCGTATAATTTATTTTTTTAAAATAACCAAGAAAAATCGTTTTTAAAAATAATTTTAAAATATTTTTGACTGTTAGATAGTAACTGTTATTTTTGACTGCAGTACGTATATTATTTGCCTACTTTGGTTTGTAATTGACTCTTATTTTCGATACCCTGCACCATCTCTCTACACATGCACTCCCATGCAAAAATGTTGTGTGCAAAAATTACACAGCAGTTTTTTAAAAAATGACCGATATTGCTCGCTTTTACCACTTTGGTTTGCGCCATTATTTATTTAAAAATAACTTACCGGCCTTTAAACGAGGCTTTAATAAAGGAACTTCCAACAGATCGCCAGTGTTATTTGATTGAACGTTCAACTTTTTCAGGTTTAAAATGCACTTCACACACCTAACAAAAAAACACTTTCGGTACTCTACTTTCACTGTATTTTTTTACCTGTATCTTACGTATGTACGCTAGCTAGGAACAAAGTTTTCTCGTTTTATGGCATGCATTCATTTCTTTGCAAGTTCTTCGTTTCTTGATAATGGAAAAACCGATACACTTGATCCACCTTGGCCCTTGTAATTACTTTGGCAGTTTGACATATAGCACGTAGTAGGCATTGCTAAAAGATACACAAACAATTTAATTATACCTTCACAAGATTTATAAATGCACTACAAGTCGTGCAAAAATTGGTGGATTCTCGGAGAAACTCTTAACAACGCACACTTTTATACTATTAAGTATACTGTATTCTCCAAAATGATTTAATAAACCAGGCTTATAAACAACCAGAAACCATTTAAACTCCTGGATCATTGCTCTAAAAAATACACTATTACCCTAAAACCACTGACGACGAAAAAAGCACGAACTATCGAAAATTTCGAGCCAAAACCCTGAATGACCTGTAAATATTCATACGACAAACAGTTTTAAACCGTTTGAAATATTTAAATGTAAAAATAATCAATAAAAACTCTTTAAAAAATGTCTCTCAAAGACGAGATTTTGCGACGTAAACAGACTGAATGTCAGACAGGAACGTAAGACAGCGCCATATTGTTTTTATTTCGGGTTAATCCCAAGATTTCTATTAGTAGGTCGTATTGCTGAACTTTATCAATATTGATTCGAAATGCAGTTCTGCCTATTTTCAGAAAAACTTTCTTCATCTTTCGAATTTCCAATGTTTATTTTTTTTTTAATTTTTCACAAGGTTTTATTTCAGTAAATTTGGCTGTCATTTCTTTCACAATCGTGTACTGCTAGGATAAGCAGGTGCGTTTGAAAATAAAAAGTGATGGTGAGGCGAGGGTAGGGTAAGGTAATATTTTTGACCTCATCAAAAATCAGCGGGTTACTCTGGGGGTATATCCCCTTGAATTTTTAAACGCTGGTGTTGGATTTGTTTTGAAAGTTAATTTTGTTTCAGTTTATGGGAAGAATCCATTAGCAATGTGAATTATTTCAAATATCATTATTTTTGTGTAAAATACACTTTTTTTCACCCAGACCATAAAAGTAAAAAACAAAAACCCAGCTCAAGACCACGGCGATTCTGGCGCACCCCGGGTAATCACCTTTTTGATTTTTGAGTGGAAATGTATGACGTCATTACTTTCATCTCGTTCATTTCCGAACGGTTTTCAGCTGGCCTAAGTATAAAGTTTACCATGGGGTTACAAATGGAAAGTTTGAGATTAAAAGCTAATATTCAAGTCAGAAAATATCTAACTCAGTTTTAACCCTATGACAAAAACTAAGTGATTACCTTTTAAATAATTAAGTCGATAAAGGATTTTTGGTGGTAAACATTCCAAATATCAAACCCCTAAGCAATAACCACATAATTAAATAAAGTGCTTTAATTAATTAATTATTTGCAAATTTATAGTTGTATCCTCTTACAATTTTGATAATAAACTTACATACATTAAGCGATCTGTTGAAGGGTTATTTCTTAACTGTAGTGACAAAACCTCCCTTAAAACTGAGACCTTAATTGTTTCTTACAGCAACTTGACCCTTTTTTGTGTCTTTTTGGCCACAGATTTCTATTCTCAAATATTGTAGGATAAATGCAGAAACAATTTTGTGTTGTCCGGTTTTGTTAAATAAAGATTTTGACAACGGATCGTTTTTGAAGGGCAGATGGATCAAGTGTGTTTTGAAAAATAGTGGCATCAATGTTCAAAAGTTTAAAAGCCATAGTGTTCGACACTACTTCAGCCGCTTTAAGGCGCGGTCTTACTATAGATACAATTAAAAATACGGCTGGCTCGAGTCCCTCTTCGGAGGTGTTTTTTAAAATTTTACAATAGGCTAGTAGGTAGATCCAATGAAATATTTGCGAATACTATATTAGGTTTAGAATAATAACTGTTAGCAAACACTGGCAAGACAAAAATATGAAAAGTGCCCGACAAGCATTCATGGAAGGTTGTCGACAAGGATAAAGCCGCCGAAAAGGGAAAACGTTTGATAATTGTCCATATTGGCAATGAAAAAGGGTTTGTAAAAGGAGGTCTTTTGGTCTTTCCGTCAAACCATACTGGCGATTATCACGAGGACATGAATGGGGATACATTTGAAGAATACTTTCAGCAAATGTTAGACCTAATACCTTCTGGTTCATTAATAGTAATGGACAACGCCAGTTACCATTCCAGAAACCTTGAGAAAGTACCAACCATAGCATGGAGAAAAGCTGATATTTGTAAGTGGCTTACAGGAAAAAACATAAATTTTGAGGCAGATATAGTAAAAAAGAACTACTATCATTGGTAAATAGCCACAAAGAAAAATTCAATAAGAAAGTTGTCGATGATATACTGAAAATCGAAACATAACAGTATTAAGACTGCCGCCTTACCATTGTGAACTTAATCCAATAGAATTTATACGCAAGGAATAATACTACCTATAAATTAAAGGATGTGGAGGTGCTTTTTCAAGAATCAGCTAAAAAAATAACTCCAGATAATTGGCATAAATGTGTACAACATATTTTAAAAGTAGAAGAAAAATTGTGGAAACTTGATTGTTTAATCGAAGAAACTGTGGAACCGTTAATTATTTCTTTGGAAGAAAATGAGAGTGATGATGAGAGCATTTCCTGTTCTTCTGAATCTGAGTAATTTGTTCCTATTTTATTTTTGACTGGTTTTAAAGAAACGTATCTACCTCCATTTCATTTTAATTATTTTTGTAGTTATAATAATTGACAACCAACATTTTTTTTATGTACCAACCATTTTTTTAGCCTTAATTTAATTTTTAGGTTCGCATATTAATTATAGTTAAAATGCCAATCCGTTTTTGTACATATATTATAATATTATTTTTAATCCTAAAATATATTTTTATTATTTAATTTATAAATTTTTTCTAATAATGTAATTTGTTTTATTAAATCTCATAGAACTTTTCACATATTTACTATTTTCTTCACTAATATCTAAATACCACGGTACTTAAAATGTAAGTTTCCCCCAATTTCCTATGAGAATAGTTTATTGTTTGCCTTCTTATGTTCTCGGGTTTCGGTTCTATTGTATTCTCCGGTCGAACAGGGTGAGGTATATAAAAATACAGGGTTTTTACCTGAGGTACATTAGAACATTTTTAAAAGAGAAGAAGAAGTGATTGATCATTCAGTACAAAATTTATCTAAATTTGCATTTTTATTACTCTCTCTTCTTTATGAATAGACTTTAACAGCAAAGGTACAGGAAGTGGGTCTTCCCGAGATTATATTCACTCCTGACGGGTACTATTGCAGGTGCAGAATTGGAGCTCCCAAAGACTCATGACTATAAACGTTTGAAAATAAAAATCTTAGGATGAAAGTATCAAATAGCTATTCAGCTAATAAAACACATGATAATCAGCCACATCTGACGACGGTGTAACTTAAACTACATCTAAAATATACGACAAACGTGATGTTTATGATAAAATATAAACAGAATCAAGGAGCGCTTGACTTTTAGAAATATGTATCTGAGGTTTTTAAATAGAGAAACTGCTACCAGCACTCTCGGCCAGATTCCCCAAGGAGTCTGATATTACAGGGTGAGTTTTATAAAGTAAAACAAAGTACTCTACAAACAGCTTTTGATAATTGTAATTTACTCCTTTACTTTTAAAAACTCAGTCTGTAAACTTAGTTCTAAGTTGTGGTTAACCCTAAAATGTTAGTGTCTTTCCTCTGTTGTTTTTGTTTTTTTTTTGTTTTCAAATCGACCGACTGAGAACAGCTAATGAGCGCTAAACGAAGTACCTATCGCTATTTAAAAACTCAGTCAGTTTATACAAAAAAGCTTTTAAACAGTAACAAAAATGGTGCTTAATATAAGTTGTCCCAGAAGGCCTGAAATCAATTTTTTGTTATCCCAAAAAAGAAGAGTTTTACTCATATAAATAACTGATGGCTCGATCTGAGCCTGCCCGAGTAGTTGACGCATGCGAATTGGAGCCCGTCTTTAATTCATTTTTGCAGGGGTTTCGGCTACGTTTTTTATCATAGGGAAATACACTTCTGAGCTATCTCGAAATTTTTTTAGGGCTCATTCCCTTTGAGGGGTAAACTTTACACCTATATTTTAAATACGGAAAGTGGCTCGATTAATTATTACTTTTTTGCACTATTTTTGGAGGCTTTTAAAAACTTAAGAATCTGTATCTTAAAATTTACATTTATTTTATACTGTATTGTAATATACTCCATTACGTTATCGGTTTCAGTCCGGGAAATGGTACATTACGTCACTGGTCCGTTGTACGATACACGACCGTGAACTGTCATTAAAGTACTAGTCTAGAAATTCCGGATTCGGCTCCTTCGTTGCCTTGTCCGTAAATATCTAGACTTGTACCTTAACAGAGCATTTCCCAACCTTGTAACGTAAATTACTATTATCGGTATTCTTAACATATTAACTTTTAAATAGTTGTCAAAAAGACGTCAAAAAAATAAAAAATATGTTTTTTTTTTTAATAATTATTTTGTAGTCTTTTCCGCACGTTGTTGTTAATTGCTAGCCCAACTCCGCTACGCGTCGGTCGGCCGGAACATACTATTTTTGTTGGATGTAGTAAATTTTTTTGTTTTAAAGCAAAGAAAGCCTTTTGCAAAACAAAGAAATAAAACAGACTCGTAAGAAAACGAGAATGACCTACATCATCACGTTTGAACGTTGCTCTATTTTTTTTAAGTATTGAGCCAAGCCTTTCTCATTAAAAATATTCTAAGAAATTAAAGAAAAGTAAATTCAAGAATAACTCAAACTAAACGACGATCATTTTTGTCGAGTAAGCTTTCCTTTGGAGTATGCATATCAAGTGGATCAACTCTAGTTAGTGTATTGGCATACTGTGATCCACACTGGCCAGAATCTTTTATAAAAAGCGAGTATGATTAATAGTAATAAACGTTACAAGGTTAGAAAATGGTCTTTAAAGTACAAGTCTAGATATTTATGGACAAGGCGACGAAGGAGCCGAGTAGACGAGTACTTTAGTGACATTTCACGGCCGTGTTTCGTACACCTTTTTTATACTGTTTTTATTCGCAGCCCAAAAAGGTTGCTCTGGCCTCCGCAGTAGCCTGAAATAAAGAAAAACGATAAACTTAAGACCCAATCTGGTTATTATTTCAAATTGGAGATTGGGGAAAAATATGCAAACCGAATAGTTACCCTTGCAAATAAACCTCATGATAAACCTACAAACCTAAATTCTATGTTTCTAGATTTTACTACTCCCCAAGAAATACAAGTTTTAATTAATAAACTAAAATCAAAAAAATCTTCAGGCTATGACTTAATCAGATCAGAATCACTTAAATAGATTTTTGAAGAAGTTTCCCATTATATTAGCTATTTGATAAATAGATGCATGGAAATCAGGTATTTTCCTAAACCTTTAAAAATTGGTATAATTTCACCTCTATATAAAGGAGGTGACAAGAATGAAATGGTCAATTATAGACCAATTACATTTATATCAACAATATCAAAAATATTCGAAATGACTCTTAAAAACAAATTGGTAGGCTTCCTGGAAAAAACCATCGACTTTCAGATAATCAGTTTGGGTTTCGTATAGGCAGGTCAATGAAGGATGCAATTGTTTATCTTACAAAAAACATTTATAAAGTACTAGACAACAAAAAAGCTGCGCTTTGTATTTTCGTTGATTTAGCCAAAGCTTTTGATACAGTCTCTTACAAAAAACTGGAAAGACATGGAATCCGAGGACCGTGCCTTAAAAAGTTATCTTTCAGATAGAAAACAGGCAGTAAAAATCGGTGACACCATCAGTGAAATGCAATCTGTCAAGTTTGGCGTACCTCAAGGGACGGTGCTCGGTCCATTATTATTCATTATATATATGAATGATATATTTGATTTAGATCTTAGCCAGTTTTGCGAATGATACATTTATGTTTGTCAGCACAGACTCATGGGACGAAACTAAGGAAACTGCAAAAAGAATGGTTTGACTTGAATACATTAACACTTAATATAAATAAAACCCATTTCATTTCATTTTCATCATATAATTCAGGTCTACCATCAGATTTAAATACTCTAACGGTATCCTAGAAATAACTGCTACTGATTCCATTGAATACTTAGGAATTATAAATGATAAAAATTTACGATGCAACCTACAAATAAAAAAATTATTAAATAAATTAAGATATCTTATATCTAGATTCAAATGTCTCAGGAAATTCTTAAAATTACAAGATTTTAAAAAACTTTATTATGTTTTAGTTCAATCACACCTTACATATAGTCTGGGTGGGCGGGGAGGTGTTAATGAATTCAATATATCTAGACCTAATAATACACAAATGGATAATAAAAGTTATTTATAATAGAAATTGAAAATATCCCACATAAAAACTATTCGAGGATTCTGGTTTTTGCACGTATGGCAATTGTTTTGTCAAAAAATTTTGCTTAGAATCTTTAAAGGAAAAAAATATTGGAAAGACATCAAAACCCAGACAGAATTAGAAAAAATTGTAAATTACGTAAAATAAATAAGGTTATCGGAACAAAATCCATAACTTATCTGGCTCCTAAATTATTTAATTTAAAACCTAATGAAATAAAATCAGTTAGAAGAATACAGAACTACAGAAAACTATTGAATGCATGGATAGTAAAATCAAATGCTGAATTAGAAAAATTGTTTAAATAAAATGGTTGAAATTGCTGACCTAAAAGAAAAAATGTGTCTTTTTTCACAAATTGTCATTATACCCGAATGTCTCGAATAAACTCTAAAGTGTCTTTTAAAAAACCAAATTGTGAATTTTACAAGTGGTTAACCCCACTTCAAAAGTGAACTTGTTTTGTTTTCATTTTTGCTCAATGTTTTTTGTAGTCTCTTTTAAAATATGTTAATAAACAAATATTTATTTATTTATTTATAATTTTAACCCCGTCAACTACTTAAAGCATAAAAATAAAGTACATAATAGGAAAATTTTGGACCGCTTGTTTGACACTTAGCAGTGGTTGTGGTAATTAACCTCTACCACTGCTGTAAACAAATCCATTTCATTGTGGTTATTTTTTTGGTTAATTTTAGAGAGTTTTGGCGCATTTAATTTTAAAAATAATAAAATATTACTAGGTTTCAACATGTAAAACACATATTTTATAAAATTAAGCCCAACTTTGTTTTTCCTTATCTCTAAATTTTTTACAAGATGCATGGTAGTAGTCTTAAACACTTAGTATGTTTTCACATCGTGCTGAATACGTATTAAAAATATTGTATTCTTTTTCTTTCATAAAGTATGTTCTCTGTTCTGACAAAAAGTGTGATATATGAAAGAACTAGATGCCTGATTTTCGGTATGTTTTGAGTACAATATGAAAACCTACTCATCACCACAGCGGCTTTCAAAGTTGTTAAAATTTTAAGCACTCCAAAATTCCCCTAATAATATATAGTCACTTTTATAAACTGTGTGAGTACATACTTACTAGAAACTATTGTTGGTCCAGTTGTAAAAATTTTTAAGTTCCTCTCATTGTCATAGAAATAGAAGGTCTCGTTAATCCTTGAAGTTGTGTAGTAGTTGTGTTATGTAAGGGCTCCTTATATTTCCTAAAAATAACAGAAGCAAGTTAATCACAAATCATATGATATTGATTATACAAAATGCCTCTACCTTTGTCGTCAGTTGACAATTGCTCACCTGTTAGTTCGGTTGGGAGGTCAATAGTCCTCGACTTTCTCAAGGAGCCTTGTCCACTCACTTAGAGCTGAGCCAGATCAAGTTTGCAGTGTCTCGCCTGTCTTTATATGCTTTTTTTTACTTTAAGTTTGACATTTCTTGTGCTTTATACACGGATTGTGCCCAAGTCATTGGGTAATATTTTGAATCTTCTTTACTTTATCTATCTGGGTAGGGCAACCATCTGCCTTTTTACCACTCGGAACTGAACTAAAAGCACAAGAAATACGAAATGAAGGAGGTATAAATTCGTTTTAAAAAGGTAAACAAACATCAATGTTGAGATAGGTATTTGTCAAGAATCCGTACGTTAGCTACATCAGTGCAATCTACGACTTACCTAGATTATTTTTGAAGGCTTTTAAAGCCGAAAGGTGGCCTTTTCTTGCCGAAAATGATAGATTCTCTTTTGGGATGATTGTTTTTCAAAAACAAACTTCAACTAGAGTATAAAAATTGGTTTGTTATACTTGGAGTCAACCGTAAAAAACGTGACGTCAGAAATAGAAAGTGAGAACTGCACTGGCCGGTTCACCATACGACCGAATTTTGGTTAAAATTTTGCTTTTAGGTATTTTTACCACTTTCTTCTAATAGCACATGATGACACAAAACTAGATAAATAAATTTTAGGTTATGTAATTAGACCATTTCTAAACGCCCCATGAATACAGGTCCTAAAAAACGTTTTTTTTATACTTGGAGGGCAAAGGCAATTGACAGTTTAACCAACAATTTAAGATTACTTTCTTCCAGGTTTAAAAGAAAAGGATTTTTGTCTTCGAGGGATACCTTATAACTTTAAGGGCAGTAAAGAGGATAATTTTTTTGTGTGTACCCAAAATTTTTCTAAATCATAAATGACAAATTTCAGGTTAAAATTTCGAAATCTGAACTACAATTGAGCATCAAAAATTGCCTTTGTGACGAAAGGTATAATTAAAGTAGTATAGTGCAGTATATGTCCTGTTATTTTTCCTACATAATGTCTTCAACCCGGAAGTCCTACGAAATGAACTAGTCCTCTGGTTTTTGACCTGCTCTTTAAGTTTTGAGAAATTTTTTCCAACAGATAAACTGCCTAGGTCAGTATTTCTGTTTTATGACACAAATTTGTGTCTTTATTGTAGTTTTGATATTTAATGACATTTAGTAGGTATGGTTTATGTGGCCAGAAATGTGGCTTGGGTTGGGCTAGCTCGAACTCCGCTCAGAATACTTTTGCATTAAAAAAAATATATTTTATGCAATTCAGGGATTAAATAGGTACTTTTAATCCCTTTTTAGGTACTAAAGTGACACTTTTAATCCCTGAGAGATTCAAAGAAAATTTAATCCTAAAGGGATTAATAATAAATTTAATCCCTCAGCTTAGGGATTAGAAGTAAATTTAATCCCTCAGGGATTAAAAAATCTAATCCCTGGTAAATTATAATTAAATTTATGGCAAGTCATGTCAAACAGCACTTGCTCTTGGCCAAAATTTCCTTCTTAGCCCCCTTTCTTGTAGTTGACGAACCATTTGGCGTAAAAATAACGTAATTTTAACAAAGATCTTTTCCTAAAGTGCATAAAATAGTATATAAACATCAGGACTAAAGTGTCGTTTAATCCCTTAGCGAATTGTAGGTTTTCCTACGGCTGGGCTACAAACCTTTCGCCGCGGGATTAAATGTGTACTATTGTTTTTCTACTTAATTATTTGACTGGCTGCAATCATGTAATTTATAGGCCACAGGTAACGGTAAACTTTATTAGTTAGTAACTGCGATAAAAAAGCGACAAAGTAAAATATCATCAAAATTAGAGGTGCAAAATGTTTTATTTGTATAAATAAAATAAAATGGGAAAATAAAATAACAAAGTTTATTTGTATCTTTTATATATCTATTAATATTTTATACATATCTTTTCTCTTTATTTCAGAGGCAGTAGCCGAAATAACCGGTGCCCCAGATTTGCACGTTCGCGCCGGTTCGAGGCTTAGAATTGTTTGCCGTCTAAGACGGAGCACGGAACCACCTGATTACGTCTTTTGGTAAGATCTTTTCTATTTATGTACAGAGTCAATTTTGATTTATGCCGTTACTGGTTTCCAAGAAGTATGAGTAAACCCTGTCAAAGAAACGTCATAAGAGGTGGTGAGAAATAACTTATAATATGAAATAAATTATAAAGTTTGATGATCTTTGCTCACATAAATTTACGTTATTTTATAATTTTTAAGTAGTGAAAAGAAAAAAAAATCCGCATGAGATTTCATCATATTTCACCAGGTAGTGGTAGTAATGGTAGTAGAAATATTATAATATGGATTAATACGGACAAACTAAACTAAAACCTAACCCAAACTAAAAACTTTGATGACCTAACCGCTCCTTGGACTCGCCCAAGCTTTATCTGTTCTCGTATAAGTACTTATTTATCGCCAAATGGTGTGGGAGAAGTTTTATTTTAATCAGTTTCTATGATGAGATTGTTGTTGCGCACTCCTTGCTGTAATGTGACTACGTTTATTTCAGAAAATTCAAATACAGATATTTATATTTCTTTCTTGGGAATTTTTGAGGCTTGTACGTAAAATCGTGTACCTAACACATACGTAAAGTGTTTTATTAGTTGTTTAAAAGGCTATAGCTTAGAGCATGTATAATTATAAAAAAAACCTATAATATGTTATAAGCCTGTAAGATTCTAAAATTCCCTGAAAAATTCATTAAAATTGTGGATAAATTCAAACCGATATGACATATTTTTTTTAAAGGTGGACACTTAAAACCTCTGTGGGTTTTTTTTACCAGAAATTTATTGGAAGATTTATAAAAACTTGTGGTTTTACCAAGGATTTTACCATTCCATAGCAAATTATTAATAAAACAAGATGTCTATAGAAACTATTAAAAATTTATGACTCAAAAAATGTCCCTATAAATCTCTTAAATAGTAACAAAAAATAAGGATGTAATCATGGAAATTTTAAATGAGTGTGTTTGAGTATAAAATGTCTTAAAACGTTTCTACAGGGTGGTCCGAATTTGAGGAGATTGGGGACTTTTTGGTATTTTTAATACATAAACTGATATACATGCTCTAGACTCGATTTTTAAGAAATTAATAATGGCGAAAGTATGTCAGCCCATTTTAGAGATACGGGAGCTTTTTGAAAAATATGGATTAGCACAGTAAGAGCTAAATTTGGACCAGATAAACCGTTTGGAATTTGTGTGTTTGTCAGAGCATTGGCAGACTGAATATTCATTAAAATCCATGGCAATACAAAGCTACAACTTGGCATCTTCGTGGTGCAGAAATGAACTAAATAAACACGGTGCAGTTGCTGTCTACAATAGAGGTGATATCCAGGTGAAAGTACGTGAAGACTGTCATCTTATAGAACTTTCGAGTGTGCTGTATTGGTATTTAAAAATAGTGATATTTTTTTGTACTTTTACGTGTTTATTGATCAAACCATCATATTTAGAATGTGGATAATTTTTTTTGACTTTTGGTAAAAGTTTTAGATAATCTGTTTAGGGAAAACAAATTATAATATTAGCCTGTCACTTTACATTGACTTAGAAATTAACTGAACTGACACAACTACTTTTCTTAACTTACTATAGTCTTTTAATTTAAACCCATCAATTACAGACTATAAAAGAATTATTGTTAACTCAAAATATTAAATAATTTTTGTGAGGAAGTCGACAAACTTTCCTGGGATGAAGTCTTTAAAAATCAATTTGAAGATATTCATCAAGTTTGAGATATTTTTATTATCGTATTCATAATTATTTTTGATAAACAATTTCCTTTAAAAAAACTAAAACCCACAAAAACTCATGCAAAATACTTACCCTGGCAAAATCAAACTTTAAATGATATGGCAAAACAAGCTATTACTATGCAAGTTATTTCACAAAATCACCCAGAGTAAAAAAATGTATGAAATCGAAATAAATAAGGCAAAGGGGAAATTATATATGAAGAAGTTAAGAAAGCGACAATAAAACTAAAACAAACTGTAAAAGAGTTAACTAAATCATCTAAAGACACAAATAAACTACCAAGCGAAGAAGACAGAAAAAAACTTTTTAAAAATGTTAAGAATTTTTTTGTAAATGCAGTCCCAAATCTTTTAGAGCAGCATAATATTGATAGCATGACATCAAATATAACAATAATAAATCGATGTGTTTAGTTCCCACTAGTCCAACTGAAATTGCAAAGGTCAGCAAAAGGTTAAAAAACAAAAAAACTTCTGAGCGGTATTAAGCAATGCATCCAAAATATCAATGCTATCTTTTCAACATAATTATGAAAACGGAACTATTTTCAGGCACACCAAAAACTGCTTTAGTTGAGCCCATATATAAAAAATGTGACTCGGAGGACCTTTATAACTATAGACCAATTAGCCTATTGTCCCTTTTGGAAAAATTTTCGAACTTCTGCTACATGATTGTTTGTAACTTTTTATGCGAGGGCAATATCTTTTATAAGTTTCAACATGGGTTGCTCCCTGGCCGTTCTTAATTTTTTCGAATGAAAAATATTATTTTTTTTTGAGAAAACATAATTAAAAATATAGATTTAAAAAAAATCGAATAGTGTTGAAAAGCTTTTATCAAAGCAAACAATTTTGTACGGAAGAAACCAAAATTTGATCCTCATTCTTTAACTCTTATCATAATGTTAGGGCACTAATAAAAAATCGCTCAACTTTTTTGCTTTCAGTGGGCTGGGTTTCAAAAAAATTAATTTTATTTGATCTATATTTTGACTTTAACCAAAATTTGATCCTCATTCTTTAACTCTTATCATAATGTTAGGGCACTAATAAAAAATCGCTCAACTTTTTTGCTTTCAGTGGGCTGGGTTTCAAAAAAATTAATTTTATTTGATCTATATTTTGACTTTAACTCCATCAAAAAATTGGGGTTGGGTTTAACCAGACCAGAAAAGTAGGGCAAATCTCTAATTTGACTATATAAAAGCATTTTACTCTGTTTCAGTTCAGCTTGGGTTGAATAAAATCTTTTGAAGAAACTGTAATTCGAAACAGATGCCTTTGAGCATAATATCTTTTCAAAAATATTTGATTGAAATCTAGATCCAAGGAAACAATGATTATTTTAAAGTAACTAAAAACTTTCACTGTTTATAAATATGTCTATCTGTATTAGAAGAAATAGTACACGTAAATACAAAAAATTATCGAAGAGGGAAAAAAATTATAAGCTCTTAAATTTTTTACATATATTCGTAAAAGGGGTAGGAATGAAACCCCTAAAAGTTCCCACCCCGAAAGTATCCGCAATATCTCTTTATTTGCATAGCTTGTTTTTGCGTGGATTTTTCCAAAATATTTCGTAATTCGTTATTTGGACAAAAAAAGAATAGGGAAACAGGAATATGTGCAATTAAATTCTCGACAAAAATGGTTCCTTATACATTTTCCTAAACCTAATCGAACTGCCTCAAATTTGGCAAGCGGGATTGTAAAGTATGTAAAATATAGATCAAACGTATAGGTTTTTACTTACGACCAACGCATAATACTAATTTAACGAGAGTCCCAACACGACTCTAATGGACCATTAACGCTTCTAGGACAATGATGAGGCTTAGACGTAAACCACAAGATGGCGTGACAAGCGATAAAACTTTATTTTTTAAGAGCACTAATTGACGTAAAGATATGAAGTATTTTTCTATATTTTTAAAACAATAAACCTAACCAAAAATAGGTCCCATTAAATTGACGTAATAAGCATTTTTTTTTAAAAACCTTATTTTTAAAAACATATATGAAAAGTCCCTTAGTAACCTTATTTGTTTTTTGACGTTTTAGATAGAACGTCATTGAAACTTCAGGTTATGAAGGTTGTTGACTTAACAGTGTTTGCGTTTGATATTTTTAATAATTTTTAATATTTATGATGACACTTTCATTGGTCATTCATGATAAATTAAGACACTCGCCTGCGGCTCGCGTCTCAAACTTCATCTTCGCGTTTAATGACCATCATAACATGCTTGGTATGCAAACTACTATAATTACATAACTGTAATGAGTGGGTGCTCACTAATGAGGATAAAAACGAGGGCGGCAAAACGGGACACCTTTATTTCAACTGCTGTCATTTTTTATGAAAAAATCGATATGACACGTACTTTGCTCTCGCCATCAGGATTAGTACAGTAAAATTCATCATAAATAAAAGGGGTACCTCAAAAAAAAATCCCGGGAGGCTAAAATGTTTCTACCTTGTTGCGGGGGTCTAAATGTAAGATCCCCAAGTTAGTGTTTCTCCCACTTCTCGGGAACCATCCGCCATGTTGAAAAAAACTTATAACCGACTTTTCTCCATTGGTCGGAGGCGAAAAAGTCTGAAAACAGAAATATTCACTTATAATCTCCCTAGAGCTTAAATTATTTCCGAAAATTTTTTCGAGGTGTATATTTTCTTATAAAAATTCGCAACAGACAAAACATTTACGGAGATTAATTCAAGCTTGCGGGAGATTCGGTATGAAAATTTTATACCAAAAATTATTTTAAAAAAATACAAATTTTGACAATTTGGCAAGCGTTTATTTTGCTTTGAGGTTTGGTGTTTTAATATAAGGTGGCTATTTAATTACTTTTCTTAACACCTTGAGTGTCTGCATTACCTATGTTGTGGCTATACATTTATTCATCTATTATTTTTACAATTCCCTGGTACTCTAGTAAAATAAGGTTTGCATCTTTGTATCAAGTTGAATATATTCTATTTAAATCACAGAATATTATAGTACTATTATACTACATGTGCTATATTGGACGCTAGGTGTTTTGTAGTTCAAATAGTTTGGATTTGATTTTTTTACTTTACCTTTGCCCTGTTAAAAGAAAAGATTCTCAAGATCCTGAAATGAACGCATTCCTTCATACTCTAATAATCTTATACTACTAGAGAGAAGGGAAAATTAATTATTCTCTTGCAAAGTCGACCACATTTTAACGCGCTAAGTATTTGAGTAGGAAACATAAAATCTCCGAAGTTGGCTGTGACTGCTGCAGCGCATTGGTGGAATGACGTTTCACCAATATCTTTTTGTTTTGTTTATTAAGTATTTTTCGTCATAGTAAATTTTCTTATCGCAAAGAAAATATCATAAAATGAATAGAAAATTGTACCTACGTCTCTGTTGTTATTTTGACACCTGCACGTGACAGCTGTCAAGCCAGGGAAAATATCACTTATTAATTTTTCAACTAGGTCACGTGACCGAAAAACAACTGGTATAAAATTTTCATAATTTTTGTTCAAGCATCAACTCTCTGTAGTTAGTTTCAAAAAATCAGTTTTAACGTATTTTGACCAACAAAATGTGATTTTTAAAAAAACTTTAATAGAAAAATTTTTAAATCTCGGAAAACCCCTATAAAAATGAATTAAACAGTCTCTGAGCTACAGCAACTGCAAGTCGATAAAAACCGCTTTCTGGGCATTCATGAAGTCACGTGTTGTGGATTTACAAAGGAGGTATCAAATTAAAGCTTGTGATGTGCGCTACACAAATGACTCGGTCTGTCGGCATGAAAATGGCCCAAAGTATCAGACAGACTGACGTTTAGTCGATAAAGTAATTTTTCGTAACTTCACCGCCCTCTATCTTTTTAAAAACTAACTACAGAGAGTGGAACCTGTGCGAAAAAATATTGCAAATGTTATGACAAAGATTTTTGTTTTTACATTTTTTGGTTCTGACCAATAGAAATGGAGAAAATCGGTTCCAAAATATTTTCGAAATGGCGGATAGTTACCGAGAAGGGGGGTAATCACAAAATTGGGAATTTTAATTTCAAACCCCTAAAGAACATACAAAAAATCAGCCTGTCCGGTTTTTTTCTTACTTCAAATGACAATTTGACTGTACTACCCCCCCTGCAACACTTTATAACATTTTTTTAACCTCTTTCCCCTCCCTTTTGGTACTTAATGATACTTTATTCTACCCGTCGAATCCCACTTTTTGCGTTTATGTAAGCGATGGATGGCCCGTTACCCAAAAGGACTCTACTATCAGTACCCGACTAAATGTCAGTCTGATACTTTCGCCAATTTTCATGCCAACAGACTGGGTCATTTGTGTAGCACACGTCACAAGCTTTAATTTGATATCTCATTTGTACTGCTGTTATTATAAATAATAATATACAATCCACAACTCAAAGAATTTTACAGGCTTTCAGTCGCTGTAGCTCAGAGACTGTTTGATTAACTATAAACAATATATATATATTTTTATAGGATTTTTCCAATATCTACAACTTTCTTATTTAAAGTTAAAAAAAACACTTTTTTTTGGTCAAAATCGTTAAAATTGATTTTTTGCAACTTTGGCGCCTTCTATCTCTCTATCTGAATATTTTTATGCTCAGACTTTTTCGCCTCCGATCAATAGAAACGGAGAAAAATATATCGTATATTGAATGCTTTTTTTTGAACATCTTAGAACCAATAATAGAAAACTTGTCCTCAGATAAGGTTTAAAATGAATGACCCTGTACATAGGCCTTACAGGCCTTAAGTGTGTTTGGTGTGTGAACTGTAATAGTTCGGGTAAGGAGGGACGTGGGGTGTCGGTTCTATCATATCTATTATTTTCAGTCACCACCTAACTACTGCCGATATATTTTTAAAATCTATACGTCAAAACCATATTTTACAAACAGGCTATAGTTTAAGGAAAGTTTGGTTTTAAGGCTGACATATACATGGGTATCTGAAAATTGATTTTAAGCCTATTAATGGACGTCAAAATCCACTAGAATGAGAAACATGAGGCTACTTTTTCTTAAAGCAGTCCAAATAATCCATAAAAATTTATAAAATATGAAGAAGAAATATAAGTGTCAAAGTGACACGGGATGTCGTATTTCGAGTAAATTTAATGTAAGTTATAGGACGTAAGTTACAGACCACCACCAAGAGCCACGAGCACCATACGATAAGCAGCGCTTGAATGCCTCCTAAACCTTCCTTTTCTACACCATGTCTTGGAGAAAGAGGCTATGAAGGCAACCTACAAAATAGAATAATAGCCAACCAACATACGTTGGATCCGGAGAGATTATACTTAGTCTTAGACAGACGGCTACAATAGGCATCGTTCCGCATGGTACTTATTATAAGTCACCTGATACGAGTTCGTCCTGGCGTGTTAATCTTTCCAATAGGAATATGCTCCTAAGACAACTAAACCAAGAAGTTAAACTTCCAAATGAGTTAGATCAACCGAAAGGAATCCAAAAAAGAGAAGATCAAAAGATCTTGGGAGGAAAGAACGAAAATTCAATTGGTCGCTTTGGTCTTTTGTGTTTTCCTTGTGGGACACTCATCTAATTTTGAATTTTCGTTCTTTCCTCCCAAGATCTTTTGATCTTCTCTTTTTTGGATTCTTTTCGGTTGATTCGGTTGATCGGTCGTTCAAATAAAGTGCTGAATTTTCCCTTATTGGTTTAAAAATTTTAGTCATTAGTTTGTGAAAAACTAGTGGAGCATTAGATAGACCAAAATCTTTTCAAAATATTCCTTTTCTTCAATACAATGAATAGCTCTTGCCAGCACTTGATCCTTCTTAAAACAAATTTTATTATCGGTTAAATTTATACAAGGTGCAATAGAATTTTGCCCTCTCTTCAGTGAAATTAATGTCTGAGAGATACAATATTCTTGTCTTTGCTTCATTCGTATATTAGCTTTTATAAATAAGTCACCCTCAAAAGAATCGTTATTAATATTTATATACCCACAATGATTTGGCGATAAAGTAATACGTAAAACAATTTGTGAATTGATCATCTATGTAATTGAGTTTACTGGGTATACGTTCGAAAACCTTCAATTTGACGACATCTTTAACAATTATTAAATTTGGTAGTTCGATAAAATTTCGACCTAATAACATGGGTACTTCTTGTGCAGAATCAGGAACCATATATGCAGATATGGTCGCTAAAACATCATCCACATTGATTTCGAGTTACAAGGCGAACATTACTATTAACATTAAAGTACTATTAATTTGTTAAGCTAAATTTCACTTTCTTGTATCGTACTACAAGAACTACTAACATACTGATACTTTTGTAAAACTTTATTTTTGTGATCACGGACTAGTCATTTGTAGGTTTATTTGTTAAAGATCTCTTTTTAATAAAGCAAGATTTCTCCAAATGTCCAGTCTTGCGACAAAATGTTAGTTAGTGGTTTCGAGGATCTGACAAAAGTTCTACTTTCAATTGGTCGAGTATTATTTTGATTACGATTGGTATTACGGAATGAAGTGACCGGAATATTTCTCTTAGATGGTCCTAGCATGTTTAAACCACTGAGGTAAGTAAACAAAGTTTACCAGCTCTAGCTCCAGTCTTAACTACAATAACATAAATTCCTCCTATGATAAATTGCATGTATTTAACAAAGCATTTTTTTTCCTAGAAGTATTTAGTGAAAACAACCTCTTCATATCTTATTTTCCTTGACATCATTTCCACTAGCACAGAATGATGTTCTTGTTAATAGTGAAATGCAATCTTCAACTTTTGTTTCGACTCTTCCCAAGTAAACTTTTATACTAAACTTCAGCTAAACCTCTCAAGTTTAGACATAGCAAAATAAATTGTCGCTTCTTCCGACGATTTAAAAATTTCAAACAACTCATCAATTTTCTGGCACCAAGATATAATAGACTAATTTTGTTCTTCAGGATCAAAAATGGGGACAACATCTCCCTTCAAAACAGGCACACTGGAATTATCTTTGTCTCTTTTGGCTGTATTTATAACAGCTACCAATCGAGCGATAAAATTTTCAGTAGCAACTCAACTCTAGTTCTCTGAGCAGGAGGACCGTTTTCTTCTAAATTTTTAGTTTCTGGTTCTAGAGGTAATTCAGCTAATGGATGCAAAACAAAGCAACCTTTAACGGTGTGTTATCACATTAACACGAGATAAAAATATATTCATGTTTACTCCCAACCAAAAAAAAAATAAAAAAAAAATAATTTCAGGTGATCCTATTTCCGAAAAATTATGTAGAGCGTAACTAGTAAATTCATTATTATTATTTTATAAAATTCTTGTGTCAGGTCATAATTAAAATAATTTTCAGGCCTAATCTAATGTTTATAATAATAACCCAAAATAAACATGGGTGCAAAATAAATTAAAAACAGTACTTACATTAAAGTAAATTCAAAATCAAATATTTTCTTTAACTAACTACGTTCAGGCCGCCTCAAAAGTCGTATCTGCAATTATTTTTAAAAAAATGTCTCTGAGCAACTAGTCTTTCTAATTCACCTACGTATTTATAATTTATGGACCTTTTGAAACATTTAAATAACTGGTATAAGTTCACTATTCCTAATATTAATTTCTGGTTGTGCAATGGTATTAGAGGAGAAAAACGCAATCGTTTAAGATCAACGTTCATAATAACTCTGCTAATATTGTTGCAAAAGTGCTAAATAACAAAGTAGCATAGAGTGTGCATTAGTGCCAGGGGAAAAATAACTCAATCGTTTATATCACGCAACTCAAAACCTACCAAAACTCTTCTTCATGAGTGCATAATGGGTTCCAGGGGAGAAAGACAAAATCGCCATTAACGATATCCTAACACCTACCCTACTGCTAGCCCGGAACCGTGCACAGTTCCTAAATAAATCATAATAAATACTACTGAGGGGAGAATGATTCGCCTCAAAGTACATCAACAACAATAGCGTGAAATAGACCACTAATTATTAATTATTTAGCTAGTTTATGCATAAACCTTGGTACCATAAAAATATATTAAAATTATTACAATTGGTAGTAATTAGAAACTCTAATTTGATAAAAAGTTAAACTAAATTGCCCTGTGAGGGTCACTCACCTTTATATCTCCAAAATGACTTAAACACAACTTGCAACTATCTCTTTAACTTGCACGAATAACAAAACTACACTAAAATAACTTTTCAAGAATGCCTATATAGCTCTGATTTGTTTTTAAAAGATAAGTGTGCCCAAGTGCACCAAGTATTTTGTCGGCCTGATTTTGTCAAAACTTCTTTATCCTAGCGTAACACAAAATCGAGTCTATAAATTAATTTTATGACTGCCTGCTGTCTCGTCGTATTACCTCAAGACGCGTACTGTTTATTTTAAATTATTAACTTTATTACTAAAAATCAATTTGAGAAAAACTCACTTCTTACAATTTTAATTTTGTTTAAGCGGATTCCTTAAAAAGAAACAAGTTGAAATGTATGCTTTACTTTGACAATGTCCACCATCTTTAATTTTAAGACGGCCACCAAGTTTCTAAAATTTTTCGAAGGGGAATTTTATGCGCTTTATATACATTCGTTAAAATCGGTAAAGAACTAACAAAGATATAGCCATTTAAAGTCATTTCGGTTTTTTTGGGCCACCCGGTTTATATTAGTTTTTCTTCCTTAGAAATACCCAAATCCCCTCAATCTTTGGGCAACCCTGTACATTAAAAATCGCCTAAAATTTAAAACTTTTTGCTACTAAATATACAAAGCTTTTTGTAAGCATCTTTTAAAAAAGCAAGGCAGCAAATAAATGAGACGGCAAACAAAAACATGGTTTAAAAGCTTTACCGTGTAATACTAAGGCAATCACTTTAGAAATTTTTACTCTTAAGTGAATTTAACAAGAAATAAACTTAATATACGCGTCATTAAAAATGAAGTGTTAGACTGTATATTATTTTGCTTTTTTATCGAGTTTCAAACTTTGTTGAGTTACCTGGGAAATTAAATCTTCAATTTTGGCATTTTGAATTAATGAAAACTCATTCAATTTGTAAGCTTCGCTGCAAAAGCATCTAGGCATGTTTTCCAAAAATATATTAAAAAAATTGGAAAATTTCTAAAAAGAATAATTAATATAATCATTAGGGTCATTCTCAGCTAGTATTAAAATCCACAAGGGAAAAATTTATGTAAGAAAAGAGAAACTAGTTTTTGGGAAAAAGTATTTGTACTATTATAGCAGTGAAAGCCGCGCAGTTTCTTATTTTATATGCAATTTATTTTTAGAAGTTGTCGTGTCACCTACCCTACCACAAATTACACCCTGAAATTCCTATTTTTGATATAAATAATAGACTTTTTAAAATAGATATTTTTATGAACCTGTTTCCCATTTAAAGCAAAATTTTCTGAATTTTTCAAAACCTGTGCCGTTTTTTTTTAATACCTAAAGCAGAAGATTTCTTCCGAAATTATTAACAAGTGAGGAATGTTTAAAATAACTTACAAATACAAGAAAAATCACCAACGGTACCAAATATCACATACATAACGAAATGGGGTGGCGTAGGTGACAGTAGCGCAGCGTAGATGACAGTAGCGCAGCGTAGGTGACAGTAGCGCAGGTGACGTTTTTTTATAAAATATTTTCTCGAATAAACTGGTTAACTTTTGGCACTTTTAAAATCGCATCATCAGAACAATGTAGACAAAAAATAAGACTTTTCAAAACCCATCGGAATATATAATATAATAATATATTACGCTGTTTTTCAGAAGAAAAGAACATACTCTATAAAAGAAAAAGAAGGCAAACTTTTAAATACGTATTGAGTACAGTTTGGAAGTATACTTATTAGTACAAAGGAAGATTATGTGACTCCTAACAAATATTCGGACGGGTTTTCTGAAATAAAATTCTATACGGAACACGACCCAACCTAACGCGTTATCTTTTATTCAAGAGAGGTCTGGTGTAGTTTAACTCCCACCATCAACCTATCGGCTAAAGTAGCGTAGGTGATGGAGTGACAAGGTTAAAGATAAAGTTATAAAAGAATAATTATTTTGTATAGGTATTTAGGTATTTAAAAATATAAACTAAGTTACTAAATTGACTACAAAAAATTTTAAAATATGGACGGACAGTTATAGATTGCAAAGTTTTTAGTGAATAGCTAAATAGTAATTTACGTTACAAGGCCGGGAAATGGTCTATTAAAGTACAAGTCTAGATGTTTACGGAGCCAAGTCCGGAATATCTAGACGAGTACTTTAATGATATTTCACGGCCGTGTATCGTACAACGTTTTATTTCATACTGTTTTATTTAATTTAAAATAAAAATAATATTTTTTTGAGAAGACGGCGACAATCAATATACCAAAAAAATGTCATGTCATCTATATTTGTTTCAACAATTACTTTACAATTTTCTATCAAATTATTGTCAAAATTTTGAAGTCCAGTCATCTTTGAATTGGTTACTAACAGAAACAAAATAAAGTTTATTTGTTTCTGTCATGTAGAGCAGTTAAAGTTCAGCCGCAACAGAAAAACTGATTCCAGCCAAATCTTCAGTAAGATATAAAAAAGAATATGAAACATTCTGCGAATGGAGAAAGACTTTTAATGTGGAAAATACCGTCAACGAAAATGTTATGTTGGCCTACTTCTTAGATGTGGTAAGTGTTAAATTAGTTTTATTAAAAAAATGTGTTAAATACCTACTTTGTAAAAATACGTCGTATTTTCGTAATTTTTAATTTCCTTACATTTTCAGTCACAAAAATCCAGCAGTTCAATGCTATAGGCAAAATATTTGATGGTGAAATCTATGTTGGTAGTAAATAAGAACGTGGATATATGATGATGATAGATTTCCCAAACTGATAGCATTTTTAAAGAAAGAATCTATAGACCACCAACCGACCTAATCAAAAACCGAGAAATTTTTGTTAATTAAGGTAAGTTTTTTGGTTTCCATTAAATAAAAATATATTTTTTTAACTAAATTTACGCAATAGACAATTTACACAGGGGTATTTAGTATTTATGCTTTTCTGCCTTTTTTAAATTATTATTTTTTGTATTGTTTCAGCGCTACTAGGTATTTCCGGAGGGTGTCGAAGGGCGGAGTTCTACAACCTAAATGACGATAATATTCAAGATACAGGGACACAGTTGATTGTAAGCATAAACCAAATAAAAACAACATATGCGACCCACCAACATTCCCAAAAAAGCGTTTTTTGTCGGTTACAGAAAAGGAAAATGTATTAGCCAAACAGTGGGCATCCATACAATTGGGGGAGCGCCTCGAAAAATTGCGGAATATTTGAATTTGTCCAATCCCGAAAGGTACACGGGACACTGCTTCCGCAGAACGTCTGCCACGCTATTAGCAAACGCGGGAGCAGATGTTAATGTGCTAAAACGTCACGGCGGCTGGAAGAGCACCTCTGTGGCCGAAAAATATGTCGAGGAGTCTTCAGAGACAAAAACAAAAGTAGCTAGAATAATCCAGGGAGGAGAAAACTTTGTTCAAGTTCTACACCAACAACACCAAACCCAAAGTTACTCTTCCTCGCAAAAAGGTAACCCCGAAAAAGATTGTTCAGCTGCTACGCATGTAATTTCAAATAATTCCAATTGCACAATTAATGTAAATATTTATAAGTAATTTTTAGTAGTTTATTGTATAAAATATTTGTTTCTCATTAATAAAGATTTGTTCAAAAATATACCGTTTTGCTTATAAAAATTCAGAAATTTAGTTTGAGTCCGGTAATGTCATTTTACCGGACTAGTGATGTAATAGGTAATTTCCCGAACTCAAATTAATTCCGTAAGAGGGAACATTACAATACAGTACGATATAAAAATATTTTTTTAATGCATTTTAAAACAGAAAAACATTACGTTTATTCCAAATTTTCATTCTAGGTAAGAACGACCAATTACCGCTTTTCATCTACCTTGTATATTTTTTAAATAAAAAGGCTAAAACTTGTGTCAAACTAAGTCATAATAGTTATTTTTAAATCTAGGGCATAAAGAAAGCTTTAACGACTGAGGCGTGTAAATAAAAACACGATATGTCAGACTAGAGTTTTTATACGCACAATAAAAAAAAAATTAAAACCAAAAAACTAAAAAGTGAGGAAAGTATTCGAGTTGCGCAGTAGAAATAGTCCCTCTTGTTTAAGATGGTCGCATCAAGTTATAGGCTCGAGACGGTTTTAAACAATTGATCCTCACAGGACGGCCCGCTCTCACATGCCACACTAATGGTAACTACATTAACCTACAAGGCGAGAAAAATTTAGAAACAAAAACGGTAGCAAATAATTACACAGTAAACGGCGTGACAAAGATTGTATTCACGGTTTAATACTGCGATAAGGGAGCCAACGGGACACCAAATCATTATTTTTCCCCATGAAAATTATTGATATGACTGGAAAACCAAAAGCTCAGACTCTCAGTCCCCGGTAGGTTTTAAGTGATCAGAGGGTCTCCGATCCAGTCTAGCTATGATGAAGGTTGCAACCTGGAACGTACAAAGTATGTTTTTGTCAGGTAAAGTGAAAAATGTTATTAAAGAAATTAAAAGATTAGACATAGAGATCTTGGGAGTTAGCAAAGTAGGATGGCCTAACTCAGGTCAATTCACGATAGACGACCACCACCTCTATTGTGCATCATTTTAAATAAAGAAACCGAAAAGCCCCTAATATCTTTTGTTCCTGTGTCAAATCGAGTATTTTTCCTTCACACAGCCTTTTAACGTCAATATCATTTAGGTATTCAGGGTAATCCAATACAAATGTTACCCCCTCTTTTTAAAATTAGAAAGAAAAGATACATCAAAGTTTTAAAAAACATACAGGGTGTTCGATTTAAAATAATAGAGTTGATGTCTAAAGGTGACATACGCGATGACATTGGATAATTTTAACATGCATAATTTTATAGTTTACTTAAACTGATGCAACTTTTGTTATAGACTATTTTTTGTAAAATACATAATAACGGAAAAAAGATGAACATTTATAATGAATAACAAGATAATAACAGTTTGGATAACTGATGAAATTCTAGATCGAATGGATTAAAGACGCGCTAGAAAAGGCAGCACACTATAACGAAATTCATAGAAAAAAAAAATAAGATCCAGTCAGCATAACAAGAATGGATAACAAAACGATGTCAAGAAATAGAAGATCTAGATGCCAAACGTGACAATTTGAATCTGTACAAACGCATAAAGGAAGCGACCGAATTAGTTAATGAGAGACAAGCGGAAATCCTTGTTGTCAACCAAGAAAAGATCTTACCTGATACCAAAGAAAAACTAAAAGAATGGTATAAATACATAGAAAAATTTCTTTAGCGATTGGCGGTCTGAACGTCCAGGGGGCTGATTCTTGAATTTCGTAGGAAAGATCGCATGAAAACGGTCCCTGATATCGACCAGCGATCACGAGTGATCCGAAGCCTATCCGACCACGACCGAACCATCCCCAGATTGCCGTGTAGGAAGGAACTTTCCTACATTTTCATACACCTGCCCCGGACCAGGAGAACGAGCGCTCTTGAGAAACGACAATCCGGTCAGGTTTGCGCATGCACCATGCAAGCTCGGCAGCTTGTGGGCCTTCCTATTGGTCGAAACGAAGGATGTTAACGTTTCCGTCCAACCTTTCCTACGAAATTCAAGAATCAGCCCCTTGGACGTTCGGACCGCCAATCGCTAAAGATATTTTTCTATGTATTTACACCATTCTTTTAGTTTTTCTTTGGTACCACGTAAGATAAGTCAAGGCATAGAAACACCGAAAGAAGTACAGCATGCAATATTTTTAGCTAAAAATGGAAAAGTGGTAGGGTAAAACGAAGTATACGCGGAAATTTTGAAACTCATAAAAAACGAAAAGTATCTGAATGCTCTTATTAAAGTTTTTAACCTAATTTACCGCAGTGGTAAAATGCCACCTCTCTGGCTAAAATAAAAATTTCTTATATAGCCTAAAAACATTAAGCAAAGAAGTATAATAATTGGTGATTAGCCTAATGAGGCATATGCTAAAAATATTTTTAAAGACTATCGGTGAGAGAATTTAAAAACAATTCGAATTCCTCATAGAAATCATGCAGTTCGGATTTCGTGGAAGGTTGGGTAAAAAAGTGGCCTTATTTGGGATTCAAGTCTTGGTTCCATGGTCTAGAAATGTGTCAGTGCCAGTATATGTCTGTAACTCGAAAGCTCATAGAATCTCTAAAATAAGTTGGTCTGGATGATCGGGTTCTAAAGATAATTGCCAACCTATACTGGAACCAGACAGCTCAAATACAAGTGGAAGGCTAGTTTTCCTGGGAGGTTTCAATAAGGAGGGGAGTTTGCCAAGGCTAATTTTGTTTTCGCTGGTATTTAGTATCTATAGTAATCACGGTATAAAAAATTAACAGTTTAAAATATTGCACGTATGGGTAACGAACCCTGTTATTCGAAGTTTTACCATGTTTAGTGTTAGGTTCAAAACTTTAAAAAAAAAGTTAAAAAACCTCCAAATCAATTACTTCAACCGAAAGGAATCTAACAACCAAAAGATCAAAAGATCTTGGGTGGAAAAAACGAAAATTAAAACTTGGATGAGCATCTCACAAGGAACACACAAAGACTCAAAGCGAAAAAAGGAAATAATGAAACGATATTTCGCCCTGAGCAAGCAGCGTGGCCTCATTAGTGGTGTCACTGGTCACTCTCCCCAAACATCATTAAACACCATCATACACTTTGATTTACAACTTTGAATTACTCACAAATAGGCATCGTTCCGTACTGGTACTTTTTTTTCCACCCAAGATCTTTTGATCTTTTGGTTTTCAATAATTTTATTGTTATCCGAGTGTTGATTTGTAGGTACTTCACCTTTGGCGGAAGTACAAAATCATGATGGACAAAGCACGTCTTGCAACTTCAGCTTATAATTAGGCGATTACCAAGAAATAAAAAATTAAGGCTGCCAGGTAGGTGGGATCTAACAAATCATAACGATAAGATTGACCGCCCCCTACTTTACGTATGACTACGGCGAATACTACCCCTCTAAGATAATCAATTGGTTAATTGGGTCCCAATATTAAACAAATATTGGTGACGATTTTGAAAAAAAGAAAAGTGGGAAAACGCTTGGAGGGTCTCAAAGTAGCAAAATTGGCAAGTGTCAAGACAGCCAAAAATAGTTCGGCAGAATAATCAGTTCGAAAAAATCAGTCTTCTCCGAACCTAACTTTGAACTTGTTCCAATTTCTCCAATCAAAGAGCACTCGGGTTAGTTTCAGCGATCATTAATGTAAGTACGTAATTTTGTTGTATCATCTGTCATTTAAGAAAGTGTGGCTGTAGATTAATTCTGTAAAATTCTTTTTAAATAAAATTATTAGACACCTAAAGTTAATTTTCAGTTTTATCATCATTCGTATCCTTATCTCTAGTGAGTCGATCAATCAAGCAGGTGCACTTTTAAAATCATGGCGAATGCGTGACAGCTCCAGCTGATTAAATGCACGAAAAACTCGTTAGGTACGATAAGGGAGTCGTAACTTTACCACCATCCCTACGTACGAAATAACATTTTCACGCATTTAATCAGCTGGATCTGTCACGCATTCGCCATTAGTCAAAAAGTACACCAGCTCGATAGGTCGACTCGATAGAGATAAGGATACGAATGCTGATAAAGCCGAAAATTAACTTTAAGTGTCTATTGTGTTCCCAAAATCGCGTATTTATCTGTTTAAACCAAAAACAGACTCTTATTGGGTCAAGAAATAAGCTTCTTCAATGATGTGGTGCGATTTTGCAAAGCCAAGTAAGTATAGTTCTATTAGAATAAGGTAGAGACCCACTGTGATAATATGCTGAGGATACTGTCATAATTGTAGATGGAATGTCTATAACAGTAGTTGAATCGAATTGCAATCAAAAGTTCTCAACTTGGGCTTAACTTGAATCTTGGAAAACGCAAATGAAAAAGAAGAAGATATTAGAGGCATACTAAAAGTAGATGGCCAACAAATCAAACGCATCGAGTCGTACAAATACCTGTGTTGTCAACTCAATGAGAACTAGGATATACCAAGAGTTGCGTTTGTTTATAATAATTTTGTTTTATTCAATGTTTATTTAAATTAAAATACATCTTTCTGTAAGGAAAAATAAGAGTTTTGAAATAGTTTAATATTCCTAATTGTTATAAAAAACCAAAAACCAGCGAGTATTGTCGGTTGTTTAAACGGGGCATGAATCTGAGTAAATGAGATTAGGCAAGAATGAAAACAATAACTCCTGTCGATAATCCCAGGAACCCAAATTTCGAAGGGAGCGAGCTAAGGTTCTTGATGGTTTGAAACATTTTGTTAATAATAAAATCTATACGTACCTTTTCACGTTGACTTTATTATTTTCACTTTATTTTTTGTTTTTGTTTTTTAACTAAATGTGTAAATCAATATTAACTTTATATACTTTTGCTTTATTTTCAATACGGAAATTACTAAAATTGACTTATAGGTCACTGAATGAGTTAGTTTTCTCTTCCTTTAATATTACTTGAATAATATTTCGGATTAACAAATTATTGTTTTTTTTAATTCAGATTTTATTGGTAATAACTTAGACCAAGATTGATAAACGGCTGTCAACGCATTAATTTACTTTTTCTATAAGTATAACTTTCTAAAAATGTTTTTTTTTATATATATATTTGCCGTTATTCAATTTGATTTAATTTACTAACCATCTATGTGATTTCAGTTCTTAAAGGAAATACGTTAAATTTTGAGTTTAAATAAAAATCAGAAGTTGTGGTAACGTAAGAGATTTTAATGTTAACTTTATGTGATATAGAACAAATAAAATGAAATAACAGAATTTATGTAATAGTGGTCAAGTACAAAACATATTACTGAAAACTTTATAAAACCAAAAATGTGAAAAATAATAAAAGAAAAAAAATAAAAGAAAACTATGTGACAATTAGATTTTCTGTCCTTAGCAAACAATACTTTTCTCGGTAAACCTTCAATGAGAAAAATTGCAAATCTTGGATCCTATTAGTGAGTAATAAAAACTCTTTTACAAAACGTTGATTACTAATTTTTAAATTTATTAAACGCAATTATTTACCATGGAAAATCCACTTCAAATTAGCTAAAATTTAAAGAAATTCTCCAGATAAAATTTACGAAATATATCCAAAATTATTCACAAATTACAGAAAATACTAATTATTTCTAGACCTAGAAGTGGCTTTATCTTCAAAAAGAAGCAAAAAAGTTATTTAAATATTCTAAAAAATTACCTTGAATTTCACTAAAATCGCGATATGTAAATCAAGACTTATTTTTAAAGAAATCGAACTACCAATTAACTCAGAAATCTTAATTTTTAAAAATCTAGGTTTTCGAAAGGCGTGTCTAAAGATTCCCTACCAAAAATTGTACAGCCTATCACAGTTACAACCAGCCAGCAATCGGACTTTAAAATAAAAAAGGAAAACACATCAAATTATTGAAGAAGAAAAGGATATATTTAAATTTATGAAATGCAGCTATTACGAAATTTCGGAAACATTTCTTCGTTTAGAAATTACTAGACGCATCAGCCCTCCAATTTGCTTTAAGTATACAACGAAAAAGATAGAAAAGATGAGGTGAACTCGTTTTGAAAATGAAACAAAAGAAGTAATCAAACAATGCCAATTCCAATTGAAAAATGAAATTACCCCATAAAATAATTACTTGACCACCGATTGACCAATATAATACAAATTTAATTAAAGGCTTACAATAGGTAAAAATGTATTTGCGCTCGTACACGCACGAGGATGAGTTCGCATCTCTTATACGTCAAGAAAAAACCCAACCAAAAAACCTTGCGTTGTTGCCAAAAATCAAAAAACACTTACGTACTAATTGCACACGCATACTAAGAAACTAATGCCATAGCTTGACGAACTTTTCATTTGCAAAATTTTGTAAGAATATTTATTTAAAATATTACTCAAATGCAAAAGTCAGAAAAAACAGTTTTTGCTGAAAATTATTAAAACTTACAAACACAGATATCCGAACAAAAAAAGAACTCTTTGAAAATACTGAAAAAGTTCATTCATTCATCAGTTCATTAATGTACAAAATTCTTACACCTGTAAGGTAAGACCAATTTGACTTGAACAAAAAGATACATATTGAAATTAACTCTGTGTTTCGGACTTCCATTGTCTATATTTTATTTATACACGACGTTTCGATCAGTACAATCTCTGATCGTCTTCAGGTGCAAACTACAATCAATTCCTAAGGCTACGTGCTTATATACTGTGAGAAATCACTTAACCTTGAAGTTTAAGAAGTTGGCTCCGCCCAAGGAGGGGCTTCCAAATATTTGGGATTTCAACACTTGGTTTACTGAAAATACCCTGATTCTGCCCAATAAAGGCAGCTTCAAGGAATTTTCGTTTCTTCCAGTGTGACTCCTGGTGCAAAACCTTTGCTTCTGCCTACTTCATTCGGTGTTGTTTTGACCATGCATGTTCGGCGATTACTGATTTCGTGGTTTCACCTTTTTGGGTATTCGTCTGATGTTTCTTAAGACTAACAGATAGTGGTCGTTTAGTTTCGCCTATGTATGATTCACCACACTTACAAGGAACTTGGTAAATGCATTCCTTATTTTGTTTGTTCTCTGGTTTTGTTTTACTAAGAAGGCTTCTAATTGTATTACTAGATTTAAAAGCTGTTTTAATATTAAAGTTTTTCGCTACTCTTCGAATTTTCTCTGATACTTCTTTAACGTATGGGATTGTAAGGAATGCATTTGCCTGATTTTGGTCTTGTAATCTCTGTCCTGTTTGTTGAAATTTAGAAATAGTATCTGTTATAAGTTTAAGGCGGTAACCATTCTGCTGCAGATCCTTCTTAATGTTTCTTATTTCGAATTCCAAGTCATGAGAATTGTTACAAATTTGAACGGCTCTGTTATACAAAGTTTTGATTATGCCTTGTTTGGTTGTAGCAGAATGATTTGAACCTTGATTTAAATATTGTCCTGTGTGAGTGGGTTTACGATAGACTGTTGTTCTGATGTCGCTTTCTACTCGTGTGACAAGTACATCAAGAAAATGAATTTGACAATTTTGCTCCAACTCCATTGTGAATTTAATGGTGGGTCTTATGTTATTTAGGTGGTGAAGAAATTCTAAAAGTTGTTGGTCATTCCCGGTCCAGACAATAAAAGTATCATCAACATATCTTAGCCAGAGCTTAGGTTTATATGTTGCGGTATCAACCGCGAAAGCGATGAACCCATTGGCAGACCGTCATCCTGAGCATAAAACCTATCTTTCACTTGAAAATAAGAGTTATGTAGGCAGCACTCCAACAACTCCATCACTCCCTCCAGGGGTAGGCTGGTACGTTCATAAAGGGATTCGTCATCAACCAGTCTCTTTCTAATAATATCTAGCGATTCCTTTATCGGGACATTGGTGTATAGACTTTCAACATCAAAACTGGCAAGTCTATCCTCGGTTCCTAAAACAAAAGATTTAAGAATATTAACAAAATGGTTGAAATTTTCTACAAATGAAGCGGTCTTGCCTGCAAGAGGTTAAATAATTTTCAAAAGGAATTTAGACAAATTGCTTGTTGGAGAATTTCTGGAACTTGTAATTGGGCGTAAGGGCATTGCATCTTTGTGAATTTTGGGAAGTTCGTATAGATGAGGAGGCTTGCTATAATGTGGTGTAAGTTGAGACCTTGTATTGTCCGGAATATATCTGGAATACATTTTCAAAATTCTATTGACCTTACTTTCGATTGATTGCGTCGGATCTTTTGGGAGAAGTTTATAGTTTCCTTTATCAAGTACCTCTTCAACTTTCTGGTCATAGGTTTCCGTGTCTAAAATCACTGTTGCATTGCCCTTGTCTGCCGGTAAGATTTTAACTGATTGGTCCTTTTGAAGATTCTTCAACGCGATTTCCTCTGTCTTGCTTATATTAGAGATATGCTTAATAGGTTTGTCAATAATGGTCCTTACCTGATGTCTGAACTCGTCGGCGTCTTGTCGTTGAAGAGGATGACCTTCTATGGCGGTGATGATATCGATGGTGGGTATCTTCTTAGGAGCGATGGAAAAGTTAAGTCCTTTGGCAAGTAAGTTTTCTTCTATGGGTGTCAATGTATTCTTTGACCCATTAACGATGGTTCTTACAGCGTCGGTTGGCTTTGTGGCTGTTGATAGGCGAATTTCCTTTGATGCTTTGCTTGCCAAGTCTGTCGTAGATGGTCGCAGGTTCGTGTAATTTTGTCTAGAATCGGCTGATAATCTTCCTCCATAGTATTTTCTCGAATCTCCTGAAACCGTTGTCTCAGTTCTTCTGTCAGTAATGACTTGTTCCAGCGATGAAAGATGATTTGGGACCGTATAATTCCTTGAAGCTGCCTTTATTGTGCAGAATCAGGGTATTTTCAGTAAACCAAGTGTTGAAATCCCAAATATTTGGAAGCCCCTCCTTGGGCGGAGCCAACTTCTTAAACTTCAAGGTTGAGTGATTTCTCACAGTATATAAGCACGTAGCCTTAGGAATTGATTGTAGTTTGCACCTGAAGACGATCAGAGATTGTACTGATCGAAACGTCGTGTATAATAAAATATAGACAATGGAAGTCCGAAACACAGAGTTAATTTCAAACACATCATTGTCTCAAACTTTCAAACAAGATACATATTGTTATGACATACCAAAATAATTGGAAAAGTGAACAGAAATCAAAATTGAAGTTTTCTATGAAAAATTCTTAAGTATAACGAAAATTGTGAAAAACGGTTATTTTTCTACATCGAACAAAAAAGAGCTCTGTTGTTTAACATGTGTTTCCATATTGAATTTTTTTTCTTTTAAGACACTAAACATTTGCAGTTGGGATAATATTTATGGCTCTATAATGTCAACCCTTAGGAAATAAACACATAGAAAGTTTTGCGTTGAAGCATGAACCCTGACTGATGCCATGTGCAAAAGATTTAAGGCATTGTGTGATGTGGTGCTATCGTATAATACTTAGGATATCTGGGATGGACAGAGTACGTAACGTGGATGTCCTACTCCGATTAGATAAGAACCATTAAAAAATCAGAATTTGAATATTTTGGCCTTATTTTAGAAAAGCGGTAACTTTCACAAGCCGTTTTTTTTGTCTCAAGGTTCGCAAGTGATACCTAATTTTGAAGGTCCTAAAGAGAAGATTTTTTTTTTATTTTAAATTCACCTCCCCCCCCTTTTCCTCGTGACTCATAATTACTTTTTTAAACCTATTACTTACGAGATTTATTACTTTGATTTAAAATGTTGACGGAAGGAAGCGTTTTCTGAAAAAAAAATCTCTACCCAATCCCCTTCTTTACTTTGTGACTTTCATAAGCAGTTTTTTTGTTTAAGTCTCAATGTTGGCAAGTGATCCCTTATTTTCAGGGTCTAAAAGAGTAGTTTTATGTTTTTAGAACTTTCTGTTCTAAATCCCCCCCTCCCCTCGTGTCTCCCAACTACTTTTTTAGACCTATTACTTACAAGATTTATTACTTTGATTTAAAAGATGTTGAGGGAAGGATGCGTTGTCTGAAAATATTTTTTAGTCTTTACCCCCTCTTATTCTTTCCGCGGTGACTTTCCCAAGCCGTTTTTTTTTGTTTATGTCTCCAGGTTGGCAAGTGATACCTTATTCTAAGGGTCTGAAAGAGTAGTTTTATGTTTTTAGAACTTTTTATTATAAATCCCCCCCCCCCTCCCCTCGTGTCTCCCAACTACTTTTTTAGACCTATTACTTACAAGATTTATTACTTTGGGTTAAAAGGTGTTGAGGGCAGGATGCGTTGTCTGAAAAAAATATTTTTTAGTCTTTACCCCCTCCTATTCTTTCCGCAATTACTTTCCCAAGCCGTTTATTTTTGTTTATGCCTCCAGGTTGGAAAGTGATACATCATTTTAAAGGTCTTACAGAGAAGATTTATTTTTGTTTTTACTACTTTTTATTCTAAATCCCCCCCTCCCCTCGCCTGTACAAACTACTTTTTTAGACCTATTACTTACAAGACTTACTACTTTGGTTTAAAAGGTGTTAACGGAAGGCTGCGTTTTCAGAAAAAAAAAATTCTTAGTCTTAGTCCCCTCCCCTTCTTTCCGCGGTGACTTTTACAAGCAGTTTTTTTTGTTTAAGTCTCAAGGTGGGCAAGTGATACCTCATTTTAAAGGTCTTAAAGAGAAATATAATTTTTGTTTTTACTATTCTATTTTTATTCTAAATCCCCCCCCCCCTCATGTCTCCCAACTACTTTTTTAGACCTATTACTTACAAGATTTACTACTTTGGCTTAAAAGGTGTTAACGAAAGGATCCGTTTTCTGAAAAAAATATTTTTTACTTTTTACCAATAAAATAACAGCATAAATAAAATTTACAGGAAATAAAATACAAGAGCTCGGACAAAAATCTTTAAAAAATCATAAGTTGCATAATTTTTTTTTGACTTTTGCGATTTCGTTTGTTCATGACCGCTATAAAAATGTTAAGATTTTTTTATGGGTTTTCAATTTGGATCACCATGTTGTTTTTAATTTAATTTTATCAAAACATTTTGCCTGGGATTTTTCATAAAAAATTTCGCCTGCGGCACATTTTACCATTTTTAGAAACAAATTAAGGGTAAATAAATAACTGAAATTCCCAAAACCCCTTCAATATTTACGATTTTAGTTTAATTTTAAGTCAAAAATTGATTTTTAAGTGTCATTTTCTCAAAAACTGACACATAACACATAATTTTATTACATAATTTAAAAATATTTCATTATTTTTGTTTCTTTATCCTAAAATTTAACATATGGATTAAGAAATAAATCCACAAAAAATATTCAAAATATTATTGCATATTTTGGCAATTTATAAAAAAACTGCCTTGTCTCACATTATATTAAAAAAAAATATTTTAAAACACTGCAAGTCCTAAGGAATTTTTAAATCATTAACGATTTATGAAACAATGGACATGATTCTTCAAGCAGAAACGAGAAACTTAATGGGTTAAATTTTTATTTAGCTCGCGTTTTTAAATGAACTGTCTTTGTATAAACTTGACGTATCAGACTTTTCTTGTTTAAATTTAATGATCTAACAAGCGCTAAGTTGCTTGCATTTCATATACAGGGTGGATTCTTTAAACGGAACGGTGCTTCTAGCGGGTTAGAATTTGGTTGAATAAAAAAATCCAAAAACACGTCAACTGAGATTGGACCTTAGATTTTGTCTATGTCATTTAGTTTACGAGGTATGGCAATTTTTAATTTTTTTTAAATAGGACACCCTGTATATTTTGCAATACCACACAGTAGCATCTATCTTTTACGATAATCAAGATATATTTATCTAAATCTGTATGGAAAACTTCGATATTCAATCAAATATCCCCCGTAAAACAGGGCATCGACAACAATTCCATGCAAGTTTAAATGCCTCTATCCTGACGGAAATAAAATAAGTCATCGACGAATGTGGTTTACTAAGGAACCACACATGGACTTTCCTCTTTGATTGCCAACCATTTTCTTGGGAAAGACACTGACTCTGACTGGTAATCAAAATTGATAATTCAGCCCCACTAAAACTGTTATTATTTAGTTTAGAGAACCTTGAGAAACCTTTAAAAAACTACAGATGCAAAACATAAAGAAGTATTAGATAAAAAGCATATATAAAACAAAAAAGTAAACACTTCCCGATATGCGGGAAAATTTTTTTCCCGAATACTTATTTCATAGCAAAACTACCATACCATAGACACGTTTTTTCTTACATTTTATAATTTTTTTAGTAACGTACTAACGCATGAGAGAATTGTACTTTATGCAAAAATATTTTTTGACACTTCAGGGACTAAAAACGTATTTTACTCCCCCATTTCATGGACGAAAATGGTACGGGACTAAAATATTGTAGTCCTGCTCCTTATTATCAGGCTATATAAATTAAGTTGTCCGCAATCAGCTTCGATTTAATCATTGAATAATGAGACCAAACTGTTGAAGCCTTGAGTTTTTGGCATGATGAAAGAAATATGCCAGAAGCACTTTTTCCTGGGTTACATCGGCAACATCTTGAGATTGACACCGGTGAAGGAAATGGTTGTACTGTTTTTCGTATACATTTTCTGATTTGAAGGGCAGCAGCGCTTTCATTGCCTCTGCGGCAGCTTCGTCGATGTCCATTACAAAATATAGACCTACGGGTATAGAAGGCGATCTGACGACTTTGTTTTTTGCTACCATTGCGCCTCTAGTAACTCGGTCTCGAAGCTTGAATTACGGAAGCGGCGCCGGCGCCGGGAAATTTGGATTCGGGCATTTTTTTAAAGTATTTCAGTTCATTAGAAACAACATTATTTTCGAAAACCTAATTCATCAATAATTAATATTATTTTCCAAAGTATTGTTGATTCTAATGCCTATAAATTTAAGAAATAAACCAAATGTGTCGTATTTAATATATTATATTATTCTTTTAAGAAGATATATACATATCGAAACTATTGTATTTATTAATAAACTATTTATTATGCTTCTCATGTCAGCCTCAATAGCATCAGTTTCTTTTAAGACTTGCGAGTTTTCTTCATTTTCAAAAAATTCGGTGTAACTGGTTACCCATCAGCATTTTTTAATGGAATAGGCAAAAAAGATGTATTTAACAAATAGGCTAAATAAATGCCCTATTAGAGAGTTAATAGAGCATCAAAATTGGTGATACCGTAGGCTAAATTGGTTATTTTCCTCCCGTATCCAAAAATAACCGAACCGAAATACGTTACTTACGGAGGCTTAACGGGGCCCGCTCGGTTTTTTCTTGCAACCAACCAGATTTATTTCTGAGCAAAAGCGGCAGCTGTTAGGTGATAATTCGTTTTTTTTTGTTTAGTTAGGTTTTTAATTTTTTTGTGAAAGGGAATTTGGAAAAACAGGAATTGTTGTTTTCTATTCTATTTACATTGGCAGTTTGTATGTGGGCAAAAGAATACGGTTACGGTAATTTATGTTTGTGGTATAAAAACTCTTTAGAATCTCAATTACGGTAATACGATAAGCAAATAAGGTGACGATTAATTAATGGTCTATTAACTCTCTATCCACATAACAAAATTTGGATAGATATTGTATGGATTTGATTTGGCCACGAGATGGATATACATGGTATATTTTCAGATAAGCAATGCATATCGTCATCTGGACATCTATTGAATCACAAAATCAAATCCATACAATATCCATCCAAATTTTGCTATGTGAGTATTGAATAGGCTGTTTTTCCTCTGGTATGTAGAAATCTTGCCCGGTACTTACCATTATAGTCTGTTTCAGACTCTGGCGGTAAATGCAAGGATGGAATTACATGCTGCATTAGAAGGCTTCGTCCACAGTTTTTTGAATAGTTTTTTGGTTTTAAATGTCGGGTGCATACTCTAAACCTATAAAGCGTTTCAGATGGCAAACCATTGTCTTTGGTGAGCTTGATCTCTAGGGTGTGGAAAGCGATGAAGCAGAGGATCACTGGGACATAACACTTGGGCATAGTTTTTCAATTGTACTTATTACAAGAATCTATTACTGTAACAGTTCAAAAAAGGTCAAAAACACACAAAACTAAAAAACTTCAATAAAAAGACCTCATGAAAAGAACGAAAAGACGATGACATTGATGGACATTGATTAAGATAGATGTCGTCGGCGCAATTTGTCGCGTGAGCTTTGAGACCGAGTCCCCAGAGGCGCTGTAACTTGTTTTTTGTGATGCCCTTAGTAAGAGTTTTCTCTAAGTCCGTAGGTATATGCTTTATGATGTCCATTTTTTCCACTTTTGAATACACTCGCAAAAATATGGACAGCTATAATAGGCTTTGTTTGTATCTTACCATTTGTTTTCTAGTACCTTGGCTACATCCTGGCAACTAAGTATTATCAGATAAATATGAATTGACTTAACGTCAGAGAGTGGTAGTTTGGTTGTCACATTTTTATAGGCCAGTATAATGAAAATCTGTTTTTTTTTTAAATTAATCAAAATTTATTAAAAACGGTGCGCAAAAGTGCAAAATATAGTATATATACTATGTGACTAAAGTGTCTTTTTATCCCTCAGCGAATTGTAGCCCTCCTTCCGGTCATGCTACAAAGATTTCGTCTGGGGATAACAAGTACCACTTTTTTAATTTGAACATTTGAATCCCGCACGAAATACATTAAAAAATTATTTCTGTGAAATTTCATGAAATTTTAGTATGTTATAGTACGTTAGGCGATCAGAAAAATGTGTAAATATAAAATGATTTCTATGTCTAGTTCCAGAGATATAGACGGACAAAGTTAAAAAAACGTCAAATGCATTTCCTGACAGAAATAAAATAAGTTACCGACGAATATGGGTTACTGAGGAATCACACATGGGCTTCCTTGTTATTTTGTTGCTAAAATGTTAGCAGGTTTTAACTGGGGCTAGTCAAAAAAATAATTTTTTGACAAGTTTTTATTTTCCTCCTTATAATAATTAAAAATTTATTTTTGATGAAACATTAATGTTTTGGTATTTTCTAGATAAAGTGAACAAGTTTTTCTTCCTAATAACAGTTACTTCGTCTCACATGTTTGTTTTTATTTTTTTTTCCATAGAAACTTGACAAAAATTGTTGCCTATTACGAAAGATCTTTAAAAGATCATTTTCGTATAACATAGCCCATTTGATTAATAGAGTAATAGATAAAATTGGCACCGAAAAAAATTAAAAAATTATATTAAGAACCATATCTTAGGCAGTCCGTAAGCCAAAAATGTGTGTAAAAATGTTAATTTTGAAAATGAATAAAAAAAGTGCATTTGCAATGCTTTTCGCTTTTCGTTTTTTGTCTGTTTCATTTTTTTTATAAAAACTTTATTTATAGATAAGAAGGTTAGTTAGTCTCAGTTTCTTTCCTTCCTAGGTTAGCTGAACAGATGACTAAATAGTGGTCATTTTCGAATGGTTATTTTGTCGAACTGAATCTCGCCTAGAGGCTTAAATTATCTTTATCATTATTATAATTCTTTTTTTTGCTAAATAAAAGTCCTTTATTATTATTATTATTATTATTAAATAATTATTGTTCAACTTAAAGATCTAAATATCATTTTTTTATTCAGTTAAACTGATAAATATATAAACTTGATATAAAACGAATTTTATTTTATTATTTTTTTCTAAGCTACGAGTTACATGCACAAAGTTCTATATTATTAATTTAAAAAAAAGTAATAAATATTTAATTTCATTAAAACTCATCGAGGGATTTTAATTTAATTTTGCGTACGCTTTTATCATACTTTTATCTAATAGAGCAAAAGTTTTTTTAATGTTTTTCATCTAGGATGGTGGTTTCTCAGGGTTCTCTAAGCTTACTTTACTTACTATTTAACACATTTAATGGGCTTTAATTATCAAACAAACAATAAATATGACATAAATTATTTCTTATTCCTACACAGTAGCATAGCCAGAGGGGGGTTTTTGGGATTAAAACTCACCCCCTCCCCCAAAGGGTCCAACCCATATTATAAAAGTATCCCTGTAACCGCATAAAAGCGCCATTACTTAGTTCATTACTAAATGACGAAACCCCCCTTCCCCTGATCCAATTTCTGGCTACGCCATTATATTTATATTCCCTATTGAGTACCAGTCAAAGTCGGTGGTCTGTCCGAAGAACAGTGAAAAAATATTCCGCTGATAAAATAAATGTTAGGATTTTTTATCTGGTTTCTCCTGTGGGTTTACCCACATTTTCGCTTTTAATAAGTAGCTAAGTATAGGTATCTACTAAACTGACATCCAGAGAGAGTGAGCCGATAATCAAACCCCGTATAGTGTGTAACCTCATTCGCTTCTGCCGGATATACGATCCCATCCGGTCTGGTTACCGGTGTCAGTAGAAGGGTAGGGGAAGATTACATTTTTCGGTCATTCCCTGAAATTTTTTTAAACCTACTTAATGTTCAAGACACAACTTTTTTGTTGTACAGTCACACAAAAGCCACCGACTTTGACTGGTACATATTAGGTTACATGTACAGTGGCGTAGCCAGAAATTGGCTCGGGGGAAGGGGGGTTTCGTCATTTAGTAATGAACTAAGTAATGGCGCTTTTATGCGGTCACTTTTATTATTATGGGTTAGGATCTCTTGGGGTAGGGGCTTAACCCCCAAAACACCCTGACTTTATACAACCTTGTGAGAAACCATCATCTTAGATGCAAAGCATAAAGAAGTGATAAAAAAAATGCACCCTGTATTAGATAAAAGTATGATAAAGGCGTACGCAAAATTAAATTAAAATATATAAATATTTATTACTTTTTTTTAAATTAATGATATAGAACTTTTTGCATGTACCTCGTAGCTAGGAGAAAAATAGTAAAATAAATTTAATTTCAAGTTTTTTTACTCATCATTTTAACTGAGTGCAAAAACTTTTTCACTTTGTCTAGAAAATACTAAAACATTTATTTTAGTGCTTGCTAAAAAATAACTTTTAATTTTTATATCGAGGAAAATAAAAATGTGTCAAAAAATTATTTTTTTCGATTAGCCCCTGAATAGAACCTGTAAACATTTTACCAACAAAATAATAAGGAAGTCCATGTGTGGTTCCTCAGTAACCCATATTCCTCGATAACTTAATTTATTTCGGTCAGGAAATGCCTTTTTGAGCGTGCCCAATATAACCCGAACCGACGGTTTTTTAACTTTGACCGTCTATATCTCTGGAACTAAATAAAGAAATCATTTTATATTGACGCATTTTTCTGACCTCATGCGCACTATAACATGTTAAAATTGCATCAAATTTCACCGAAATAATTTTTCAATTTATTTTTTTCGGGGTTCAAATTTAGGGAAAACTAAATTAATGCATATTTCGAATTTTTTTTAGTAATATTTTTTGCATGCCAATAAAAATTAAAAATGGAAAAAATGTGTAGTTATTTCACTCGTTGAAAAAATATTGTTCAAAACTAGTGCACAAAGTAGTTTTTCCTCATTTAAAGCTTATCCTACCTCCACTTTGCGCACTGATTAGAAAAACTGCTATTTTATTTGTGATCTACCACTTGTCAAATCTTTTATGTATTTATAATATTTAGAAATATTGGTTCATATACTTAGTTTTCTATGATTGATTTAATTATTAAACTTACTTTAACCATTTCTTTCTCTGGTTTCTTAATACGAAAAAAAGTACAACCGTTAAAACATAATTTTTCCTGTATCTTGTTTCAGAAAAAAATAATAATAAAAAAATCTTTAAAAAAAAGTCAAAAACATGTAATTTTTTGTTTTTATTCAAATTTTACTATTAAGATATTGCAGGTTAGAATATTTCAACATGGAGTACCTTTAAACTGTTTGACCTTTTCTTGCTTTATTATCCTTAAATATATCAGCCATCATCAAAGTATTTTTAAATTTTAGTCAATATTTAAGAAGCCTCGTACTTTCAAGGTATATCGCACATGGTATTTTCCGGAAATTTGTCGGATCATTAAAGACTTTTATAACGGAAATTTGAGGTTTATTTGCCTCTATCTAACAAAATGTATTGATTTTTCATGAGAGTTCACACTCAACTTTTTTTTAGTTATTAATTAATTAATGTTTATTTGAAAAAAAGAAGGGGACTTAAACATAAAAAAATGCACGTTTACGGTAAATCAGCAAACAGACCCTCTTACAACACAAGACATAAAAACAATATAGCAGTGGATAAATATAAACATGAATTTTATAAAAATTATCCCCATTTTACGTAGGCAGTTCACTTTTTAATATATTACCGGAGTATATAAAAAATATACCTACCCTTAACAAATTTAAGAAAGCAGTGAAAAGCTTATTATTGGCAGAAATTTTCCACCACTGAACGAATTTCAAAATTATGTTCAACAAAAGCGTTAAATTTGTTGTTGTTTATTTAGATCAGGTTTTGTGTCTTTTTTTTCACATGTATGTTCAGTAAGCCAATTTTTAAAAACGTTTTAACTTAGATTGTTTGTATGTACATTTTAAATGTGGTTTAAGTTTTTACATATATATGTATATTTTAAAATTAATTATTATAAGTTCAATTACTTTTAAAAAACGTATATTAAAATTTGTAATTTTAAGTAATTATATATTTTAACTTATGTTATTTTTTAATGTGAACGTGGTATTTTTTTGTCTTTATTTATTTATGACAATGTCTATATTATTGTAATAGTCTTTTAAGACAATAAAGTTTTATTCTATTCTGCAGCTTTGCATTGAGAGTTTAGAACCCGTAAAATTAAAATTCGTAAATAGTTTGGTAACCGCCTTAAATTTTTGACTTACTTAAATGTAAATTAATTCAGCCCTAATTACTATTGTATTTTTTTCTAATATTTTTATACCGTAATATCGGATTTTAAAGTCCCTATTTACTTTTGATAATTATTTTAATAGGCCTCCGCACGACTGTTTCTAACGTCGGAGTGACCTCAGTAGATTACCAAAACGGTTGTTGGCTTTCCCGGACCTACTTTGTTGTTGGGCCAACATGATCAGCAGCCCTCAGGTCTACCAGACCCAATTGGGCTGTTCACCGACGTTTGGAAAACGTCGTTATACGACCAAAGAAGGGCTATTGAATTTGTACTACTTTGCGTTGGTGCCACGATGTCATGACGTGGTCGCCAAGTGAAAATGTTGCCTGGGTTGTGAAATTTAATATATCTCCTTTTTACAATTTTAATGTATTTTTATTTTATTTTGTGTATATTTTTTATTTTTTTTTTATTCTTTGTTATTGTTGACAGTATTATTTTTTATAAAAAAATATATTTCTTCAAACTTTACTCTTTGCAACAAATACAAAATACAGAACAGACTTTTATACTTTATTATATTAGTATATTATATTCTAAATTTCAGTTGTAATATTTGAATTGATTTTTTTGACGATACCTTTATATAAACCTAACTGTTCAAATACTTTGGCAATAAAGATATTTTATTCTATTTTATTTTATTCAATTCTATCTCAATTTCAAGTATCGTGTCTCAAAGTCTATATCGTTTTTGACCATGTGCAGTTTGAGACCTACGGATCTCGATGCTGACTAACTCAGAAAAAAAAAATTCTTTATACACCTAACAACTTTTGGATAAGCTTTGCGCGTTGTAAACATAATTTTAATCATGTTTTAACTGACTGGAATTTTTTCGACTATTACAGGTATCACTTTGACAGAATGATCAATCATGACCCAGGCGTTTACGTGACCAAAGACCGTACATCAAGTGTACTCCAGTTGGATGACGTCGAACCTAATAACAGCGGGAACTACACTTGTTACCCTTCAAATGCTACCCCGGCATACGTTAATGTGCATGTATTAAACGCTACTGATGGTAAGTTTGTAACAAGTAAAATTTACTTACTCTAAGTAAACTAGTGTTTTAAATGAAATAGCTTATTTATTTAAGCGGTATTTTGTTGAATAAAAAACTTATACTGTTCAGTTAAATACATAAACTTTCCATATTCAAGTATATATATAATTTACCCTCCCTGCATCCTTATACATTTGCTGCGTTGCTAAGAAGTTAATTTTTGCATAAGTATTTTTCTATATCTTAGAATATTTGGTAATTTATAAATACCCTTCCTTTTCAGGAATTCGTTCTCAAGTGGTCGACCAACAGTAGAGAGTTTTCGGACTTTATAATAAAGGCCTTAGGGTCATTTGCACCGACGAGCTAAGAGGCCACTAATTCACATTCGAATTTACTACTTTGCTAAGTGGCCATTTAACTCGTTGATGCGATTTTCAATCAAGGCGCTCACCGAATATACTCTTGTAAAGCCAATCCATTCTCTTAAATTACAATCATAATTACTTTACATACCAAAATGTATAAAAATTTAAAAAAAAAAACCTCCAAATCAGTTACATCAACCGAAAAGAATCTAAAAACAAAAGATCAAAAGATCTTGGGTGGAAATAACTAAAACTCAAACCTCGATGAGCATCCTACAAGGAACACACAAAGAACCAAAGCGAAAAGAGAAATGATTAAACGATGTTTCGCTCTGGGTAACCAGCGTGAGCTCATCAGTTCTTCCACTGGTCACCCTCCCCATACATATTTAAATACCTCATACACTTTAATTTCCAACTTTGAATCACTCACAAATAGGCATCGTTCCGCACTGGTACTTATCCAAGTTATCTGATACGGATTCGTCCTGGCGTGTTAACATTTCTAATAGGATTATGCCCCTAAGGCAATTAAAAAGCAAAAAAAGAACTTAAAAAAACCTCCAAATCAGTTACATCAACCGAAAAGAATTAAAAAAAAAAGATCAAAAGATCTTGGGTGGAAATAACGAAAATTCAAACCTGGATGAGCATCCCACAAGGAAGAAACACTTTACTTTGTAATTAAGTATACAAGACAAATTTAACTAATAAGTCACTATCAATTAGCTAGCAGGCACACAGTCACTGACACCCTTAAAATCTTGTAGGATAATATTACATGTAATAGTCGGAGAAATCGAAAACAAAGGGCACGAGTTTTGGAACTTTAACCATATAAAAGGATTGCAAAGTCAGCATGATGGGTATGAAGTCGTCTCGCACTGAGACGACAGTGAATATCTAAAGTTAATTGTTATCCTCGATATGTTTATAAATAAATTTATTATAATATTTAAATTAATTAGATGCGGTCATAGAGAACATGCCTATTTTTTCAACAAGTGCGCATAATGACACTTTCTCGTACGCAAAACAGCTAGATGAACGACGTAAAGCATAAGTTTGCATGAACTTTTAGTGCGCAAAAGACAGTTTGCGCTAGTGTTGGAGACAATATTCTTTCTGAGAGTATCAAATAGTTGTAAACTAATATTATAAATGCGCAAGTTTTTGTATTTGTGTGTTTGTCCTTCATTCATTTCAAAACGACTGAATCGGTTTAGATAAAATTCGGTAGGAAGCTAGGATAGGGTAACCTGGACTAAAATATAGGTTACTACTATTTGATATTTTGCGCAACTATAGTTGTCGAATAAAAATATTTTTCATATCGCGAGCAACTGCTAGTCCTAGATAAATAAGAAAACTTAAAAAAAAGTTTATCAGTGAAGCGAAGGATACATCAGTATAAAACTACAAAATATTATATAACCCCGCTTTCAACCACCCTCATCATTGCCTAAAATCTTAACATATATAACAACCCTTTCTATTGTGTGCAAAATTTAGCCTTGAGAACGTTAAAAATGCGCAAATTGGGCACTTTGCGTATTTGATGCATATAAAACTGGTTTACCTAAAAAGTGCAGAAAGTGCCAATTTTTACCAGCGAAGTTTTGCCCACAATTAAGTTCTGTAAATTTACTTTACGCACGTGTTAAGCAAAACTTTTTCTTTTTCTCGCCTGAGGTCATGTAACTTTGAGATACCTAGTATAACGTAGCTCTGAAATCCAGCAATCTGATTGCTGAGATCCGACAGAAGTTGTCAATCGCACGTCGAACGAGACTGATTTTCATGAGATACGGGCGATAGAGCACGCTAGAGTGGTGTATCGTTCCATCGCGTTGCTTGACCCGGTGGCTGACATCGCGTTAGTGGAGGTGGAGACGCCCATCTCTGCCAGTGTTCACCAATGAGAGCGCCGGATTTTAGAGCTACGTTACGTTTACGCGGTGGTTTGGCTTTTACTTTCTATTATCTAGACGTACCCGTAAACTTATACCTAACACGTTCAAAACAAAGCCAATAGGTACTGCAGTGTTGACTCGTCTATGCCATGTTTCGAAATACGCCCGACTTTATGGTGAGCACTCGTTGCAGATGTCGGAATAGACGTAACCTTGCGACCACAACAACGCACTCATCGATTGCAGCTGTTCGGTCATCGCCTCCATCATGAAATCGAGCCTCGTTCGACACAGTTGGCGGCTTTAGAGAAGGGTGCGGTGGGCGCCCCTAGCCTGATATGTGTATCAGCTCTTGGAATACTAGTGCTACCATGCGGCAGCCACCGTGCGCCTGCTTCCTTTACACTTTGAACTTTGGTGAGAAAGGGCCAAGTAAAGTAAATAATAATATTTTAAAAAGCACGAAAAGAATGGCAAATGATTCTCCGGGTATCCAAACTAAAACTGAACAAGTTAATGTCGCTTTTAGTCAAAATTCAAGACCTTCGTCAATTCAAAATGAAGAAGTGATGGAAATTCCGTAAGAAATTTTCTTGGCAGTTTCCAAGAAATCGTAACTTTCTTCAACCTTTCTTCTAAACAAACTTTTGTATTGGAAAAATATTTAAAATATAAATTAAAAAGTCCATGTAAGACACGTTGGATTGAGAGACACAATGCCATTTTACAGTTTGCTACTGACCTGTTAGGTATAGTCAAGGCTTTAATGGTTATTTCTGAATGGGATGACCATTTGTCCTCCAGTAAAGTAAACATTTTGTTAAAAGTAATTTGTGACTGATTCGATTTTATTTTGACAGTGTTTTGTCTGACTGATATTTTTAGCTTAACTCTCCCATTAGATAAATACCTACAAAGTATAAAAAGATCTCCTAAATGTTCTGAATCAAAAAAAAAGGCCGACTTTGATTCATTTTGTCAATAATTTCCCACAAGTTCAAAAAATGCTTACAGACCTTAACGTAAATTTAACAAGTCCCCGTCTTTGCGCACGACAAACTCAAAAAGAAACCTTTTCTGACTTTTCCAATCTTTCACGATTATTGGAAAATAAATTTTTTATTCTCATTTTAGATTAGTAATTCTTGCAGATTTATGAATAAAAATAAACACAATTCTTTTTAACCGGTCTTATCAGAAACAATTTTGGAGTTTGGAGAACTGCTCGGAAATTCTTCAATTATACAATTAATTGGAGACATACAATTATACAGACAAAGAATGATGGATACTAAAAACGGCATTGAAGCTTTGCAAAATGGTGACGACAATTTTCCGATAGTTCATCAACTCCTACAATTGTATGCATTATTAATAAAAAGCTACTTAAGATCCATCATGGCAGAAGATCGCGATCGCTTAGATTAGCTCTACATTCATAAAAACCTTGAGAAATAATTAGCAGATTTGCCAACAAAAAAAGGAGGTTGCATTTTACAAGTTAGCCTTTTAGGCGCTTAATTTTTAGTTGAAAACTTGTATTTTTTGTGTAAAAATATCAATAAACTTATTCTTTATAATTTTCACGCACTTTAATTCAGCACTACCCATCGCACCTTTCCTATCGCTAAGCTTAAATTCATGAATATCTATGTAATCTTTTGAAAATTGGTAATTGCTTAAATTAAAAAAATGTTTTGACTGTAAATAATGTTTTTTTTTACTTTCGATTTATATAGATTTGACTTTCGGGGGAGGGGGAAATTAATTTAAACCGATGCGCCCCCTCAAGAGCAAATCCTAAAGCCGCCACTGGTTCGATAAATGGCATAAATAAGTTAAAAATGTAGTGCAATTTGGCTATGTTTTGAACGCGTTACGTACAAATATAAGGATGCGTTTAATAAATAGCCAGAAGTAGCTAATAACCAAAGAAATGAAAATAAACTAGAAGGCAAATTTTCCAAATCAGTAACTAAATCTAAAGAAATTGCTGAGGAACAGTTATGACAACATTGTAGGATCGCGTTCTGATTGGTCCTGAAGCAATATTTAAAATGTGGCGGTTTCATACAGGTTTGTTGTTTACCCGTGAAAAGATAGGTCTGGCAAATTTTTGGCACTTTTTTCACCTAACGCACACTTCATATGCATTTTTATAAGTCTCAAAAATATAACATTATCAACTGCAAAAAACACAAAAAACTAACAAAAATCCGACGGATCGGTCGGACCTAAGATGGCAGACGTGCGTCAACAAATCAATAACCTTTATGCCCTGGTTGTCAGATTGTATGGAGCAAATGTCCTAATCCTGATTACAATTATTGTTTTCGGAACATAAAACAAAACATTATGGTAAATAAACTATTTTATGCAAGTCAAACTGAACTTTTCCGGCAATATATCTACTTTATTTTAAAGTTTGAGACACTGATGTGTTTGAAATTAACTCTGCCTTTCGGACTTCCACTGTCTATATTTTATTTATACACGACGTTTCGATTAGTACAATCTCTGATCGTCTTCAGGTGCAAACTACAATCAATTCCTAAGGCTACGTACTTATATACTGTGAGAAATCACTCAAGCTTGAAGTTTAAGAAGTTGGCTCCGCCCAAGGAGGGGCTTCCAAATATTTGAGATTTCAACACTTGGTTTACTGAAAATACCCTGATTCTGCCCAATAAAGGCAGCTTCAAGGAATTTTCGTTTCTTCCAGTGTGACTCCTTGTGCAAAACCTTTGCTTCTGCCCACTTCATTCGGTGTTGTTTTGACCATGCATGTTCGGCAATTCCTGATTTCGTGGTTTCACCTTTTTGGGTATTCGTCTGATGTTCCTTAAGCGTAACAGATAGTGGTCTTTTAGTTTCCCCTATGTATGATTCACCACACTCACAAGGAACTTGGTAAATGCTTTCCTTATTTTGTTTGTTCTCCGGATTTGTTTTACTAAGAAGGCTTCGAATTGTATTACTAGATTTAAAAGTTGTTTTAATATTAAAGTTTTTCGCTACTCTTCGAATTTTCTCTGATACTCCCTTAACGTATGGGATTGTAAGGAATTGCATTTGGTTTTGGTCTTGTAATCTCTGTCCTGTTTGTTGAAATTTAGAAATAGTGTCTGGTATAAGTTTCAGGCTGTAACCATTCTGCTGCAGATCCTTCTTAATGTTTCTTATTTCGATTTCCAAGTCATGAGAATTGTTACAAATTTGAACGGCTCTGTTATACAAAGTTTTGATTATGTCTCGTTTGGTTGTAGCAGAATGATTTGAACCTTGATTTAATTATTGTCCTGTGTGAGTGGGTTTACGATAGACTGTTGTTCTGATGTCGCTTTCTACTCGTGTGAAAAGTACATCAAGAAAAGGAATTTGACAATTTTGCTCCAACTCCATTGTGAATTTAATGGTGGGTCTTATGTTATTTAGGTGGTGAAGAAATTCTGAAAGTTCAAATTTGTAACAATTCTCATGACTTGGAAATCGAAATAAGAAACATTAAGAAGGATCTGCAGCAGAATGGTTATAGCCTGAAACTTATAACAGATACTATTTCTAAATTTCAACAAACAGGACAGAGATTACAAGACCAAAATCAGGAAAATGTATTCCTTACAATCCCATACGTTAAAGGAGTATCAGAGAAAATTCGAAGAGTAGCGAAAAACTTTAATATTAAAACAGCTTTTAAATCAAGTAATACAATTCGAAGCCTTCTTAGTAAAACAAAACTGGAGAACAAACAAAATAAGGAATGCATTTACCAAGTTCCTTGTGAGTGTGATGAATCATACATAAGCGAAACTAAAAGACCACTATCACAAGGAACATCAGACGAACACCCAAAAAGGTGAAACCACGAAATCAGGAATTGCCGAACATGCATGGTCAAAACAACACCGAATGAAGTGGTCAGAAGCAAAGGTTTTGTACAAGGAGTCACACTGGAATAAACGAAAATTCTTTGAAGCTGCCTTTATTGGGCAGAATCAGGGTATTTTCAGTAAACCAAGTGTTGAAATCCCAAATATTTGGAAGCCCCTCCTTGGGCGGAGCCAACTTCTTAAAATTCAAGGTTGAGTGATTTCTCACAGTATATAAGTACGTAACCTTAGAAATTGATTGTAGTTTGCACCTGAAGACGATCAGAGATTGTACTGATCGAAACATCGTGTATAAATAAAATATAGACAATGGAAGTCCGAAACACAGAGTTAATTTCATATATCTACTTTATTAGAATAATGTTTTGTATTTACACTAAATAAGGGATAATTATGGAAACTCGGCAACCGTGATCTAAATTTCTGGAATTTCAGCCTAGATGTGTGATTTGTCCAATGTTTGGGCGAGTTTGTAAATTCATCTGATTTTTTTCACCGACGTCATAATTTTTTTGACAAATGAAATATGACGTTAATCTGACATTCCATGTCGTTGAGTTCGATGAGCCGTCGAAAATTAAAAGAACGCGATAAAAATGATTCAGAATTTAGCTGTAGCCTAGGTTTTTTTTCCAATTGAGAAATATATGTTTTTTCGAAAAAATCCCATGTATTACAATAAAAACGAACGAAAAATCCTCGTAGGGCTCAGGAGGATATGGCGAGGATAAAACTTATGTCCATATTAAATCAGCTCAAATTGAAGATTTATTTATCTGCTTATGCTAGGTTTATACAGAAAATAAAATAAAACAAGAAATAGGAATTAGCTTGGCGATTGGTCAAACGCGATCATGTGATCACAAACGTATTTTTTTATTGGTGTTCTTATTATTATATTAATTTATTTTGCCGTATTAATCCAGCATTAGTCTTCTAGAACTGTCTTTGAAATTGTTTGAACGCGACTTCTTATTAAGTTGGCAATTTCTATTAAAACAACATTAAAAAATTTAAAAATAAAATAATAACAACAGAAAACAGCTGATTAAATGTCGTTAATGACATCAATCGGAAAGGCTCACCGGCCCCCAGAGTCGGTGATTATCGATGCCATCAATTGGTGAATTGGTAGAATCAATCAAGTAAATTAGTTACATGAATATCACCAAGAATCATAGACGAATTTGCAAACTCGATTGTTTTCATTGGTGACCTCATCGGTGAATTTACAAACTCGCCCTTCTTTATGCGGTTTCTAGTTTATTTTAATTTCTTTGCTAATAACTCTCCCAATCGAGCTGGAAAAATTGCAAAGGCGAAAACTCATATAACTATGAGATATTATATTGGCTAAAGGATTGCAAAATATGTAAAAGTAAGTGCTCTCAAAATAACACAAAAATTACTTAAACATTTTAGTTGGCCTTGGGCAAGGCAAAAGGCAAAAAATCTACGGCGCGTACCTGACGCAGTCAGCTCGTGTCAAGACTAGCTTTTGCCTCGGCATTCTTTCCAGGTTAAGTAGTTTGGGAGAGTTATTATCGGTACGGCTGTTTTTCGTAAAATAATGTCTCATAGTTATGTGCAAAAATTCTTCTAGGTGCGAGTCGCCTACGTTAGGCATGCGCAGTAGATTTTTTTCTTTTGGCCTTGGCCTGGGTCAACTTTGATGTTGAATTTTTTTTCAAAGTTATCATTTACTACGTTTATATACCCACCTATATCAGGACGGTTTTAAATAAAATCACTTTCTCCGAGTGTTTATACGTCATTCATTAAATATCATTAAATATGTCAGTTTAAAGAAAGAACAAACAAAACCACTTAGTTAACAACCGATTTTTCGGAAAACCAGAATTGAGTATTTCTTTAGGATGGAAGAAATCCGCTAAAGAGTTTTTAAAGTGTTCATAACGATCCTAAAATGGGTACGAGAACATTTTTAAACCGCACTTATATAAAACGCTTTAAGAGGTCCGTACAAACAAACTAATTCATACACAATTTGCATTCACTGTGCCATAATATTACATCATAGTGATATTAGTTATAATATGCCTGAGATATAAATAAAAAAATTACTTCCGTGGTCAACGATAAAAAAAACTTATTTATACATAGTTCGTTTGTTTTTGTATGTGTATGTTTGTCCTTCAATTATGCCGAAACGCCCGAATCGATTTGAATGAAGCTGACAGCTGTCAAATAAAAATATTTTTGATATCGCGGACAACGCCGCGGGTCGACTGCTATTCCAAAATAAATATGAAAACTTAAAACATAGTATTAACAAAGCTAAAAGATTTACATCAGTGTTTAACAAGTGCGAAAGTAGGTCAGTCAAGCCACATTTCTCCCCCCCCCCCCGCGAAAGATATTCGAGTTTTGATATGCTTATAGTTTAGAACTAATTCTGGACAACTTTCAAAAATTTTGAACCACATTCCTTCCTGTTTTTAACACTCCTAAAATTACTAACTATCCCAAAATTAAGGACTAATTTCGAACTCCAACATCACCATAATGAATTTCGAAAAATCCGCTAGTAACTCTTTTTTTTTAAAATATAATGGGGGGTGCATGTTGACGTCAAGCCACACCCCCCTCAAATTAATTTCGAACTTTGATTTGCTTATAATTTTAAACTAATTTCGAACTAATTTTGTACAACTTAAAAAAAACTTTAACCACCCTAATTTCTGTGATTTTTTTATATTTATTCAAAATAGGGGGTTTAGCCAATTGAAATCCAGTCAGTTTGGAAAACATTGAAATATACTAGAAACGACTAGAAATCACGGAAGAAAAACTATTTCCCTTTTTTTGGATTTTTGGTACCTAATATGTGCATCTGTAAAGCACCTAATTTTTCCAATGGAGTTTCTTCGCTGATGCGGACTATATGAGCAGAGAGACCTTTATTGCGCATCCCAATCAATAGTGGATTTTTGGAAATTCTTTTTGATGATATTAGGAGTTCGAAATTAGTTCTTAATTTTGTGCTTTTTATTGTTGTAGCTTGGCGTCCAGCTACACCCCCCATTTTAAATATAAAAAAACCAGGAAGGAGTGTGGTTCAAAAATTTTAAAAGTGGTTTAAAGTTAGTCTGAAATTATAAGCATTTCAAAACTCGAATATCTTTCGGGGGGGGGGAGGGTGTGGCCTGACTGACCTGCGAAAGTGCAACTTCTTTTCCAACGGAGTGTGCCCGGCAATTAAGTTCCGTAAAGTCACTCAACGCACTTTAGGTATACAACTTTTTTTACTCATCTGATGTGTAAATAAAAAATGTTTTTTTTGGAAATCGACTGAAATAGTAGTTTTTACAACTTATAGTTTCAGGGAACGAGCGTAACAAGTGATTAAAAAATCATGATAATCTTCATGTTAATCAATAAAAATTTTTTTTCGGGTGCAATGCTACTTCACGTTTTCTACATATAAAATTACTTTTTTTGTGGAAAATATTGCAATGGGTCATATTATCTCGATAGTATGATCAAATGACGTCGTATTTTACATATTCGTAAAGGTTGGCAGTTAGTCGGCTTGGTCCCCTTTTTGATGTCTTCTTATAGGTTTTCAGAATTCCTCTAGCTACTGATCTTCTAAAGCTTAAGTAATCTTTATCTCCGCCATAGGATCGGTATATTTGCCAAGCATTATGCAGGTTTATATCTAGTGAATGAGTGACGCGGGGATAGTAATACTTTTTGCTTCTTATTGACGTTCTGTATAAACTGATATTTTGATCGTCTCGATCCACGCAGCTGCCCACGTTTTCGTTATATTTTTTTGTAACACAAGGTTGAACTACAAGAATGTTCCTTTTTGCTTTTTGCAAAAATCTTTTTACCGATAATGTGGAAAAAACCTGAGAGGTATTGGATGCAATGTCTATGACATTGTTGTCATGAGACTTGCATATCATAATGCTATTATCAGTTGTACAGTATTCAAAAACGCCTCTATCAGATTTTTGAGCAAGGTGATCATTTGAACGTCCTCTTCTTATATTTTTTGGAATTTCACTATCAATTTGTTCAATTTATTCAAAAATCTTGTGAAATTTTAGCGGTTTCTTCCCGTATCTTAAAAATAAAAATTACAGCGTATTGGGCCACCGTGCTTTTAAAAGAACACCAAAATATTTTTCACCACACCCCGTAGACATACATAAAGACTACCTCAAATTCAGTAAAATAGTTTCCTATGACTACTTTTTATATATTTTTGAAAAAACTATAAAGAAACAAGCATTAAATAAGAAATTTCACTAACCTGTCTTTAGCCATGTTAAATGTCAAACCGTATCTTAAAAATAAAAATTACAGCGTATTGGGCCACCGTGCTTTTAAAAGAACACCAAAATATTTTTCACCACACCCCGTAGACATACATAAAGACTACCTCAAATTCAGTAAAATAGTTTCCCATGACTACTTTTTATATATTTTTGAAGAAACTATAAACAAACAAGCACTAAATAAGAAATTTCACTAACCTGTCATTAGCCATGTTAAATGTCAAACAAAATGCAATTAAAAATCACCTAAAAACTTAAGCTAATCGACAAAAACTTAGTACATTCGTAATCGGTTGCTAAAATGTTTATTTAAAAAAAACTGTGGATGGTTGCCATGTATCAAAAGAGAATTTTAACTATTTAGCATAGAAATCTGCACATAAGCTTTTAAAAGGATGGTGGCCTTATCTGGGTTAAAAAAATAGAACATAAAAAAATCACTCATTGCGTTTGTTCTTTAAAACGTCACTTGCCAAAAAGCCCCATTTTAGCCACTGTAATAATATTACTTGAATAAACTCCTATTTTCGGCCATATTAAACTAACTGACCTTAAAACCATACTCATTTCATTACTGATATTTTTTCCGCATGGCAGCACACTATGGAAAATTTAGACCACAAGCTCATTATCATGTAATCGATACGGTCCGGTGTTATTGTAATCAAATTTTATCCTATCGTACACACATTTTCGTGTTCGTGTCGAAAATTTGAAAAATCAATAAAATTACCATAACGAACCAGAGATGTAGGTAATATTGCGGGCATGTAATGCGCGTTAAAATTTAAAATTTTTAAACTAAATTGATACGTTACATCACCCTTTTTTCCATTTAAAACTGTCAAGTCGGTAGAATTGGTTTCAAAAACCTATAAGTTGGGTGATGTCACTGGCTGTGAAACTGCTATAATGCCTATATTGGTTTATGATCATCCAATCGATTCTTATTTTATTAGCTGTATAAACCCAGCTTATGAGTATTAGAAAATGCGCCCTAAAAAAAGTAGTAACGTAGTAAATATTTTTCCTTATTACTTAAAGGAGAGCTTAAGAGTTCACCTTATGGGACTGCTTGAAATCGCGTTCCGCGTATGACCGTGACATCATCGCGACGAACAAATGGCAGGAGACAAAAAATTGATAGGAAAATTTAAAATCTCATGAGCAAAAATTCGCGTTTTGATTGGCTGGAAGTGATCTCTTATTTTATGTTATTTTTCTGTGTGAACGCCTAATTTTTTTTATTTTTTGTTATCTTATGTTATTTTTAACTTATCTTATCTTAAGTTATTTTATTTCTGTATGAACTCAGTTTAAGCAGAGATGCGATGGTCTGCTACAATGATGGATCAAAACTGTCAGCCTGGTAGACAATAGGCGCAGGAGTGTATGTCGAAGACCTAGAAGTTCAAGAAAGCTACCCGCTTGGCGAGCACGCTACGGTCTTTCAGGCGGAGGTATACGCCATTATCATGGCGGCAACCCTACTAGAGGTCAGAAAAGGCAGGAGGGACATTTGCATATGTTCCGACAGCCAGGCTGTCCTCAAGGTTCTAAGTTCACCACCGATACAGACATTGGCTGAAGACAAGAGGGTGACATTGATGTGGGTCCCAGGTCAGGAGGAAATACCAGAGAACGAGAAGGCGGAAGAACTTGTCAGAGCTGGGGCCGAAACCCAATATATGGGACCAGAACCGCTCTTGGGAATGACAAGAAGACAGATAAAGAGCGACTTCAATAAATGGGCGAGCGATCAATGCAGTCGTCCTGGAGGGAAAAGCGAGAGTGCAGATAGTCCAAACTGTTCGTAAGTGGACCAGACGCAGCCAGAACTAAATGGCTCCTGGGAAAGACTGTTGTGTTGGATGACTCGGTGCGGTGAGCGGAGCACCTGATAGGATAGTGTGACGGATACGCCAGATTGAGGCAGCAGACGTGGAGCGCCCCCACAATAGAAGAGGAGGAGCTAAACTCTCTTAGATGGTCTGACGTGCAGAGCTTCGTAAGGAAAGCAGGAAGGCCCAAAGAGAGAGAAAGAGAGAGAGAGAGAAGCAGGGAGTGGGAGGATAAGGGTATGAGACGGCCTGCGGGCCGCCCCTTAGTACTACTACTACTACTACTAATACTGAACGATCGCGCACTCAGCTGGTAGTATTGGCATACCCAAGTAGCAATTTTTAGTTATGCAAGTTGCTGTCCCAGGACCCAGAGAAGATTGACCTTGTTGTGCCTTGCCAGATTCGTGTGAGGGTTGTGTTTAAATAAAAAAGTTGAATGAAAATATATATAAAACCTTATAACAAAATTTTTGGGTAATATTTACGAAAACTAATATCTGAAAACCACATATCAATAGCTGCTTTCCTTCTAAAGTTATGATATTTTTATATATTTTAACGTTCTTTTTTCAAATAACTCGGAAACTAAAGCTCACACAAATTTGGACTTTATAACAAAATTTGTAGTGCGTATTCATGGAAACTTAAATTTGAAAACCGTATGTCGCTTCTTGCTCTTGTTCCAAAGTTACAATATTTAATACTTTTTCAGCCCCCCACGACACTACCCAAAAGTTAATCAGTTCATGCTCAGTTGATAGAGGATTTTTATATTAAATTTCGTTAAAATCGATTAAGGCGTTCCTGAGTTATCGTGCATACAGACAGAAAACTGACCGACAGAAAACTTTTTTTTTCGATTAAATTGTTTTGAAACTTTAGTAATATTTTTGATAAAATTGAGAAAAGTCAAAATTTCATGATTTTAATATTCCCCTATACCATATTGGTATGGTGGACTAAAAAACGTTGAGACGCAACGTTGGCACGCAGTCCATAACGACAAGTCGCCGACAAATTGCTAGTTGGGTAGGGTAACGCTGTCTACCTACGTTTGTATTGCTCTGTATCGGATTTAGAAGATCTGCTTGTAATAAAGTTCCATGTGTTTGTCAAATAATTTTTAGTAGGTAACCTATAACTTGATGCTCTAAATTGTAGAGCACTCATTTAGTCGTTTAGTTAGTTAGTTAGTTTAGTTATTTTTGCGAGTTGTCGAAAACGGAAGTTAGGAATGTTAAGAAGATCCTTTAGCACATTCTATTAAACTATTTTAAATAATTACTATTCAAAATTCTCTAGAAACATTTAAACAGTGGTTATATATTATTAATCTAAGAAAAGTTGCGTGACTATTTTGTTTAAATTTAATATTTTTTTTCTCTGAATTTAGGAGTAAAATTTTCGTATATTTTCGGGAATTGCCTTTAAAATAATTTACCAAGCAAGTTTACGTATGCTCACAATGACAAGTTTTAGGGTTTTTGTCAAGCATTTTGAAGTTTTCAAAGTTTTGTTTTCAAAAAGATGGTTCTACCAGGTAGTAAAGGGTGCTTCTCGGAACACACTTCACTTTTTCGTCGATTCCAAGAAAAAAAAAATATATTTCGTGATGTCCATCCAGTACTATTATTTAAGATCAAATTCAAAATATTTCATATACTTCTTAGAGAGTTAGATCCTATAAACCTGTAAAAAAATGCCAAAATTTTTCAAAAAATAAAATAGATTAAAGCATTCAATTTTAAGTAAAAAATGTCGCATTAACATTTTTGTAGCTCGTTTTTAGGGAATTTTTTTAAAATTTGCAATAATTGGCGTTTTAAATTTTATGCGCCACACGGAAAGAAATAATTTGATAAAGATCATAAAACTGATTTATAGAATCTATAGAATGCATTTTAGTAGCTATTAGTCCTATATTTACCGCTATTTATGACTTTTAAATCGATGCAGTCAGTTTTTGACTAATCTTATAAAATAATATTGGACTGATATCAGTAAATTTGGATAGAAGGCTTCCACCAATTTTACAATAAATTATAAGGTAATTGGTTCTATATTTCCTACTATTAAATCTGTATGTAGTTTGATAGATTCAAATTTTTTAAAAATAAATACATTGTAAGGGTTTAGCAAGTTTTAATCAAAAATAAAGTCAAAACCACTTATTCTTTGATAATGTTAATCATATTTTGCATTACTGAATGTCTATTTTTTAATGACTAAATCACCATAAAGAAAAGCTGATTCTATTTCTTTTGGAATTGAGCTCTCTGCGTAAAAATAAAATCAACACAATAATTAATAACATAATCACGTTTTTGATTAAATTATCCAAAGAAACTGTAATTTAGTCCGAAGTTGTTCTAGTTGTTCTTATTTTAAGTAGATGTTATTCTAAATCGAGTGAGATCAACCCAAACATTGAGTGATTTTTACTCAATGTCAATTTTTAATTGACTAAATCATGATAAAGAAAAGACGATTTTATCGCTTTTTGAATAGAGCTATTCACATAGACTTAAAATCAACACAAATTTTGATAAAATAATATCATTCGTGATTAAATTATCCAAAGAGACGGCAATTTAGTCCGAAGTTGTTTTATTTGTTCTTATTTCAAGTAGATTTTATTCTACATCGAGTGGGATCAATCCGCACATTGAGTGATTTTTACATAATGTCTATTTTTTATTGACTAAATCACCATAAAGAAGTGGTGATTCTATTCCTTTTTTTGATCGACCCATGCGCACAAAATTAAAGTAAGCACAATATTGGATAAAATAATATTATTTCTGATTAATGTATCGAAAGAAAAGATGATTCTATTTCTTTTTAAAAATACGCTTAAAAATAATATTAACACAATTTCGATAAAACAATATCATTTTTGATAATAAAACTCCAAAAATACGATGATTCAGTCCGAAGTTAAGTCGATTGGTAAGAAACGCCAAAATCTGCAGGGAGTGGGTGGGATGTTGATACTTTGAATGTTTAGTTTACCATTTGAAGTGGTACGGTAACGTTATAACACGCGTAGTTCACCGGAGTTTATAGCCGGTGACGAAGGGTCTTTGGGAGTGCCAGAGCTACATAAGGATTTGTTCTCGGATTAGTTTTAAAACAAATAGAGGTATATTATTGCATTCACTAAAAAAACTAATTTTTTTTAAACGAATGTTTGACTTTCGATTTCGGACTTCCATTGACTAAATTTTATTTATAAACGACGTTTCGATCAGTACAATCTCTTATTGTCTTCAGGTGCCAACTACAATCTATTCATAAGGCTACGTACTTATATACTATGGGAAATGACTCAACCGTGAAGATTAATAAATTGGCTTTGCCCAAGGAGGAGCTTCCAAATATTTGGGATTTCAACATTTGGTTTACTGAAAACACCCTGATCCTGCCCATTAGGAATTTTCGTTTCTTCCAGTGTGACTCCTTGTGCAAAATCTTTGCTTCTGTCCACTTCATTCAATCATTCATTGTTTTGACCATGCGTGTTCGGCGATTCCTGATTTCGTTGTTTCACCTCTTTAGGTATTCGTCTGATGTTCTCTAAGCCTAAAGATAGTGGTCTTTTTGTTTCACCTATGAATGGTTCACTACACTCACAAAGCACTTGGTAAATGCATTCCTTATTTTGTTTATTCTCCAATTTTATTTTATTAAGAAGGCCTCGAATTGTAGAATTTTTTCTGATACTCCTTTAATTTATGGTTTTGGTCTTGTAATCTCTTTCCTGTTTTAAGGCTGTAACCATTCTGCTGCAGATGCTTCTTAATGTTTCTTATTTCGATTTCCAAGTCATGTTCTGATTTCGCTTTCTACTCGTTTGACAAGTACATCAAGAAAAGGAATTTGACAATTTTGCTCCAACTCCATTGTGAATTTAATGGTGGGTCTTATGTTATTAAGGTAGTGAAGAAATTCTGAAAGTTGTTGGTCATTCCCGGTCCAGACAATAAAAGTATCATCAACATATCTTAGCCAGAGCTTAGGTTTGGCCACCACTGGCGAAAGCGATGAACCCATTGACAGACCAAATACATCATTGTCTCAAACTTTCAAACAAAGAATTTTTGACAGTTGTTTAGAATCGTATATTTAGGAAAAAATGTTCCATAAAGTTTTTTGTAGCACCTACACTTTTCCCACAAAAAAAATCTAGTTTGAAATTCTGCAAAAATGGACAATGTTATTAGCCTTTTTTGCACCAAGGTTTTACCAGAAATTTAGCTATCAAAAAATAAAAGACCAAATGCAGAAGATAACTGTGTTCTTTGGCTGCCAGCTAGCATTAAAAAAATTTATATAATAAATTTCACTTTGTCAAAGTGACAAGATTTGTCTGTAAGGTTTATTGGCTAAGCCATATAAACTAACAAAAAAATAATTTTAAAAAACAAACTTGATTTAAAAAAACTGAGTTTTTACATAATCGAAAAGAACGTTTGCTTTTGTGGTGACCATCTTGAAATTCAAGATGTTGGACGAAATGAAAATCAACTTTTCTTTTATGCTCGATAATTGTCCAGCTTCTTGAATTTCAATATGACCACCAAAAACGAAAAAATTATTTTTGATTATTTATATTATACAGTTTGTTTAACTCAAATCGTTAAAAAATATCAAATATTTATAAAAAATAATTTTTTCCAAGTTTTTTTATGGACAAATCCTGTCACTTTGACAAAGTATATTATTATGTATATTTTTTTAATGCTGGCTGGCAGACAAATAAACACAGTTATCTTCGCATAGCTTTTTATTTTTTTATTGCCAAATTCCTGGAAAAACCTTGGTGCAATAAAATCCAATAAAATTGACCATTTTTGCAGAATTTCAAACTAGATTATTTTTTTGTGACAAAAGTGTAGATGCTACAAAAAACTTTATGAAACATAATTTCCCCATCAATTAATAATTTACTACAGAATATTTCCCGAATCAGGGAAAGGGAATCCATTGCGCTGGGGGTTTCCCATACTTTTGGGAAGCAGCGGGAGAGTTATCTAATATTTATTTTTTATTATGTCCGAAAATCATTGGACCACAAACGAACGTAAAAATTTAGGCGAGCAAATTTACAAGGAAAGTATAGTTAGATAATCGCCTTACACCTATTCGAATTCCTAACCTAAGTTTAGTTTATGTTTATAGATATCAATGTCAATATGTTTTGTTAATAAATATTTTTAAATTTTTTAAAAACTTAAAATTATGAGATCTGTATTGTTGTAAGTAAAATATAACTTAAGCTAATATAATATATAAAATAACAAACCATAGGTTTATTTCATGAAGTCAACGGTGTCGGCAAATCAAATTAGCAGTAAAGCCGTACCAAATATAAATGTTTCATATAAACACAGCTTAAGACACTTCACAATTGCATCTATGTGAAAAATCCTTTTAAAATAAATTAAAAATTAAGCACAAATTTTCGAAAAAACTGATGGGTTAATCAAAGAAACAAGAACCATTATATTTTGAAGGCGGCAACAAGTATTCCAAGTAAATTCTATATTTTACAGTCGACCAAGCGTCTGATGACGTCACTCGCATTTATTGTGACGTCACTTCCATTTGTTTTTGAAATTGCTAAGGTTACTGAATCAATAGCTAAAAACGTTTTTTTTTACATAGAAGACCGAACTTTTTCAATAAAAAAGTTTTTAGGTGGTTTTATTTCATCTGTAAGTTCATGTATAATCGAAAACAAAAGGTGATATTTTTTATGGGAAAGCCCCAATGCAATACGAGTTGTCAGAGTACTGTTTTAAATTTCGCAAACGTTCTCTAAGCCAATGATTTAAACAGAATTTTAAATTAAAACGTCTTGAAAAGTAAATTAGCACTTTACTTGAGGTTTGCGCGCTGTGACTTAAGTAGTAGAATAGAAGCCTGGGCAAAATGCAAACTAATTGATTTATCCGTCATTGCTTCTCGTAGTTTAAGTGGGGTTTAAATAAAATAAGTCATGCAAACTTGCACTTATGTAGAAGTCTTGTATAAAGGGCGATATTTGTGAATGATCTATTGTACACTTACAGTTATATTAATTATAAACAAAACATTAAAATCGCATTCGTATCTTTATCCCTATCGAGTCGACCAATCAAGCAGGTGAACTTTTAAAATCATAGCGAATGCGTGCCAGCTCCATCTGATCAAATGCACGAAAATCTCTTTAGGTAAGATAAGGGGTTCGTAACGTTACGACCACCCCTGCGTACGAAACGATTTTCAGGTATTTGATCATCTGGAGCTGTCACGCATTCGCCATTACTTTAAAAGTAAACCTGCTCGATAGGCCGACTCAATAGAGATAAGGAGACGAATGCTGATAAAACCGAAAATTAACTTTAAGTGTCTAATAGCGACTTCTAAATAGAACATTAAACAGCCAGGTTAAGAAAAATATAACTTTATCAAAATCAGAATTTAGCAACTGTTGTCCGCAAATAACCACATCATGACTTATTTGGTACAAGAATTCTGGTTAGTGGTCACAAAGTTATGGCTGACTAAAGAAATTAAGCAAAAATGTGTGTGACAAGGTTTGGTTTATCAAACCATGAATAATTCACAAGTGGCCACAAAGAACGAGGCGAAAACAAACTTAGAAGCCTTCGCCGAGATGGATCTGTTTTTTTTTTAATTTAAATATTTTGATCTAGCAGCTACCTTAGAAAATTCTTAAGAACTCCTAATCCTTTTCGGACGGATTATCTCCACTCTTCACTTTTCACCCAAAAAAAAAAGTTTGTCTAGTATAATTATAGCATAGTTAAGTTAAAAATAAGTCGAAATTTGGTTAAATAGCACAACTTTCTTTTGACCTGGTTTTTCGAACGCTACACGGGGTAACAATATGTCGCCTGTTATGCGGATCATAAATTTTAAAGATACTGTGCATATGTACTTGAGCAAAACGTGCATTACCTCGAGGTAGGTACGTGCAGTTATTTTGTAAATTTATTTTAGTCAAAATATCGCTTTTTTTCACAAAGTATACCCGAAAGAAATGGAAGAATGGTAACTTGGTCAAAAATTTGAAACGGAAAAGATTTATTGGTTATTTTTTTGGTGCCTTAGGTTTTCCTATAATTTCCACAAGGACTTTTTTTACAAGTATTTATTTACTTATTTATTTATTATTATTATTATTATTATTATTATTATTATTATTATTATTATTATTATTATTATTATTATTATTATTATTATTATTATTATTATTATTATTAATATTAATATTCGAGTTTTGATATGCTTATAATTTCGAACCAATTTCGAACTAATTTTGAACACTCTTTTAACCACACTCCTTCCTGGTTTTTTTTATATTCAAAGTGGGGGATGCAGCCGGACGCCAAGCTACACAAGCAACTATCACAAAATTAAGAATTGATTTCGAACTCCTAATATCATTAAAAAGAATATTTAGATGCGCAATAAAGATCTCTCTGTTTATACAGTCCGCATCAGCTAAGAAGCACCATTGGAAAATCAGGTGCTTTACACATGCACATATTAGGTACTAGTCGGGGGTTTTTTATATCTTTTTTCCAATGTATCTACGAAGATTTTTGGTGATTTTCTTTTATTTTGGTTCACACTTAGGTATGACTTCGGGGACCACCAAATAAATATTAGTTTTTTCGGCGACGGCGTACGTTAGGCGCTGCGACGCCTAAACTTTTTTTAGAACATAGGGTCATTTTGACCGCTGTATCTCGGTCAAGTGTCAAAAATTTTGTTTAAAATTTTGGTTAAACCTCTCTCTCTCTAAACATGAAAAACATGATATTAAAAAAAAAAAAAATATTTGTGTAAAAATTTACCAAAAACAAAATATATTTTTTAATTATAAACGGCATTGTGTAAATTCATTTTGAAGTAACTATAAGAAGGTTGTAGCTATTCGGCAATATAAAAAAAACTGCAAATTCATGCCACGAAAAAATCCCAAAAAAATTGGAAATTGACGCACGTACAGAAAATTTGCAAAATCTAAATTTTTTGACCACGGCTGCTCAGCTTCAAATTCTTTAATCCACATCCTCTTTAGAGACCTGCCAAACATGTTTCTTAAAAGGTTATATAACAAGCTGGAATACTAAATGTAACAAGTTACGATGGGTCCCCAAGTTTTAATAAAACTAAACAACATACAAAAAAAAATCTTTTTGGTAAAAACTTCAAAAATAACAAAAATTATGTCACGCTTTATATTTTGTCGTGTATTTAGAAATTTTTTCATGGGATTCCTAAAATTTTTACCGTTACTTGAAGGCAAAGCATTATTCTTTTAAAAACCCCAAATTTGAATCTTGGACACCTTCAGGATTTTTGTCTGTGAGCTGTCAAACATAGATGATTTTTACCAGTCGTCCAATTTTACTTAAAATACCATTGCTTCTTTTCTGATTTTATTCAGTTTTGAGTAGGTAAGTATTTTTTATCGGTGTGGGTGCACCTAATCGGACATACGTGTATAAAAATAATATTTTTTACCACCCCGTCTTCACTTGTCTCTCCCATTTGATGGTTTCATCCATAATAATATATAAGAAGGGTCAGAAAACCTTGGACGGATTTAATTTCCTAATTACTTTTTTGTTCCTTAGCCGAATTTTATAAAGTTTGGGATTTTAGAAAGTTAAAATAACAGAGTTTACTATTTTTGTAGAAAAGATGTAAAATGTCAAAAATTTAAAATGGCGAACGTAGGTAAAAATTTAGTCTGGAAAAAAAGATCTGAAACTTTTTTTCAATCTCCTGTAATTTTTTATTGTCAAAATAGGAAAACTTATACCTTTTCGCGTCTAACGAGGTACCACACATAAAATTCGGTTAAGTAGTACAAAAGTTGCCTTTGCTTAGTATATCGCATAACGTTACCACCAACAAATTATGTTTCTTTTTATTTACCAAGAACTTTTTTACTTCTCATCGGACTTTTACATGTGTATCCTTCCTGAAAAGGTAAATAAACCAAGTAAAAATATCAAATCTCAAAAATCCAAGATGGCGGACATACCTAGTCAAAAATTACTTTTCCAAAAAAGCTTATTTTAACGAAAACTACGATTCTTATACTTTTGTACTACTTAACCAAATTTTATGAGTGATATCTCGTTAAACGTGAAATTATTTTCTAGATTTGCAAATAAAAGAAACAGACGTTTTGACGGCTTATTTATCTTCCCAAAAATAATAAAAATTTGTAAAAATCTGATAAGAAATAAGAAAGTTCTTGTGAAACAAAAAGATAAATCATTTTGGGGTGGTTAGAGTATGCGAAATTTTGCGCCAATGCAACTTTTGTACTAACTAACCGAATTTGATGTGTGCTACCTCGTTAGAAGTAAAAAGGCATAAGGTTTCCTATTTTGGTGCAATAAAAAATTACAGGGAGGTCGAAAAAAAGGTTCAGATATTTTTTTTCAGACCAAAACTTGACTACGTCCGCCAATTTGAATTTTTGACATTTTACATCTTTTGTACAAAAATAGTAAATTTTGTTCTTTTGACTTCCTAAAGTGCTAAACCTTATAAAAATTGGCTAAGGAACAAAAAAGTAATTAGAAAATTTAATCAGTCCAAGATTTTCTGTCCCTTCCCATGTATTATTATGGATTAAACCATCAAATGGGAGAGACGAGTGAAGAGGGGGCGGTAAAAAATGTTATTTTTATTTACGTATTGTCCATTAGGCGCACCCACAGCGATAAAAAATATTGACCTGCTCAAAACTGAATAAAATAACAAAAGAAGCAATGGTGTTTTAACTAAAATTTCTTCTATGTTGACCGGTCACAGACAAAAATCCTAAAGGCGTTCAAGATTCAAGTCTGGTGTTTTTAAAAGGATATTTCATTTTCTTCAAGCACCTGTAAAAATTTCAGGAATCCCCTAAAAATTTTTTTAAACACACAACAAAATATAAAGCGTGACATAATTTTTGTTATTTTTGAAGTTTTTAATAATGTATGTTATTTAATTTTATTAAAACTTGGGGGCCCATCGTGCCTTGTTACATTTAAAATTCTTAGCAGATCTGTAAAGGGAATTTGGATTAAAAAATTTGAAGTTAAGCAGCCGGGGTCAAAAAATTGACATTTTGTAAATTTTCTGCACCTGCGTCAATTTCCGCTTTTTTTGTAATTTTTCCGTGGCATGAATTTGCATTTTTGATATCGGCGAATAGCTAGGACCTTCTTACAGTCACTTCAAAATTAATTTTCAGAATCCTGTTCATAAATACTGAACACGATTTTTTTTAAATTTCAAATTGATTATTTTTTTGTGCAATCAACCGTAAGTCAAAAATCTTGTTTTGCATAACATATTAAAGGCCATTTTCTAACTTTTTAAGAGGTTTAATCAATGACCCTATGTCCTAAAAAAAGTTTAGGGCGGCGCGACGCCTAACGTACGCCGTCGCCGAAAAACTTTATATTGGTTTGGTGGTCCCCGGAGTCATGCCTAAGTGTGTGCCAAATTAGAACAAAATCACCAAAAATCTGCCTATAGGTTTGAAAAAACCCTCGACTATACGTAAATGTCCAACAAAGATGGAAATAGCTTTTCTTAAGTGATTTCTAGTCGTTTCTAGTTAAAAACTGACTGGATTTCAATTGGCTAAACCCCCCATTTTGAATAAATATAAAAAATCACACAAATTAGGGTGGTTAAAATTGTTCTAAAGTTCTACAAAATTAGTTCGAAATTAGTAAAAAATTAAGCATATCAAATTTTTTTTGAGGAGGGTGTGGCTTGACGTCAACCTGCACCCCCACCATATTTTGAAAAAAAAACAGGGTTACTAGTGGATTTCTCGAAATTCTTTTTGGTGATATTAGGATTTCAAAATTAGTTCTTAATTTTATGATGGTTGCTTTTCATTTTTCTCTACGCTTTAAATGACGGCTGGACATCCGGCCGCACCCCCCATTTTAAATATTAAAAAAGTACCAGGAAGGAGTGTGGTTCAAAATTTTTAAATATGGTTTAAAATAAGTTCGAAATTGGCTCGAAATTATAAGCATATCAAAACTCGAATAAAACTCGGAGGGGGGGGGGTGGCGTGACTAACCTAATTAATCGCCCTTATTTGGACTCCGTTTTAGAGAATAAGGACAATCAGTAAGTAGGATCACTAGTTATAATAATGCAGCAAACTAGGAAAATAAAAAAATCTCTCTCTCTCTTTCTAATGGGGTCTATATGAGACAAATTAATCTTCCGATCTGAATCAAAAAGAAAGTCATTCGTAACTAATAAAAAGATATATTATATTCTTTAATAAAATGTTTTGATCCAAAGCATGACAATTTTTAAAGCGAATATAATTCTTGGATTTCTTTATTTCCGCTTTATTACCTTACCTAGAGGAGAACGTATTTTTTTTACTAAAAATATTTTCTTGGTCGGGTAAAATCAAAAAAATCACTAGGGGCCAATTGCACCGTAATGTTAAACCTAGTTTAAATATTTTACCGACGCGTTTAGAATATAACACTTTGTTACTTTAAGTTTATTGTAGAAGCACATTCATTGAAACTACGCTTAACAGTTTTGCATTTAAAAAAAAATTATCTTCTTTAAAATGTCTCCATGTTTTACTTAAATATTTTCTGCGATTGGTTGCATTTGCATTATTTTGATACCTTCTTAAAATATAAAAAACGTAATTTTTTGGATGAACGTTGCAACCTATTTTTTTCCATCACTAAATGAAACTTTGTTATTTTAGCAGAATTTTATGCGCGTATATCCACCATTGTCTCACTAATCCTCCATTTTTATTCGCGAACGCTGAAATTTCCGGTCTCTTTTTAAAAAATTTGTGTTTTTTAGAATCGGACTAAAAGCAGTGTGCCAAGAGTGGATAAAAAGAATGTGTGAAGCGGTGTAAAAACCGGTATTATACTCGAGCTTTGCAGTTTTGCTTGCTGTGCTTGCAAAAGAGCTTTGCCTAATATGCAACTGCTGATTCAGTTTAGGCGGGTGATTGTTTGGATTTCGAATAGTGATTTAAGATAATGATAAAGTACGTATCTTTTGTTTCCAAACTTGGAGCATTTTTATGATCTGACAATGTTTTTTCAAAAAGCATTTTTGAGTTTAAGTAATTTGTACCTTTTCTTAGAAAACTATTCTAGTAATAATAGAAGAGGTTAAAATTTCTGTACCTACATTATTTTACTATTTAACCAAAGTAAGATAGTGGAACTACTTACGAGGTACAGGGTGACTGTTTATAAAGTTCCAGCTGGGAAAACATTTTTATTATTTTTTACAAAAAGATAAACAAAAAATTGATTTACTCATTACATTTTAATTACATTACAGTTTGACTTTTTTTTATCACCGTTACACGCAGGATGACCATGAGGTCCTTTTTTTCTAATGGAACACGCTGTATGTTTTTTAAAATTGATAGGTCTTTTTTTCTGACTCCAAAAATGTACCATATGTTACCATTGTCTTGAATGGTCATTAAGAAATTTCAGAAAAACGTTGCCATAACAGTAATGTGTTGAACAAAGCACAAAACTATTCTTATGGCAAATCATTTTTGATTTTACTCGAGAACCGCCAAAGATAAACCCTATATATGATATATTTTTGGAATCAGAAAGAAAGGATTTACTAAATTCTTTTTAAATATACAGGGTATTTAATTAAAAAAGAAAAAGAACCTTACGGCCACTCTGCTGCCCTCCTTGTGAAGAACGCAGTAACTTCCATAACCTTAGTTTTGAGAAAAAGGCGAAAAACGTTTTTGGCTTGTATTTTTTATTTATTAAATATATCTAACTTTTTTTTACAGATTCATTAAAAATTTTAAAACAATTTTTTTGATATAGGTTTGAGGGCATTTGAAATACAAATAAAGATTTTATAGTGCATCCTCCGTTTTCAGACAATTAAAGTAAATATTTCAACGCATCCGTATCGGTATACGTAACGCGTTCGAAACAAAGTCAAAATACGCAACATTTCTTACTTGTTTATGCGATGTTTCGAACGATGCCCGCTTTTTTGAAGGGTGCGATGACATGACTGCTGATTGAAATCGTTGCGTGCGTTCGTGGGTTCCTAACGATACGTATATCCTTCCGTACGCAACGAGATTCTGTCATCACACCCGTCAAAGAAGCAGGCATCGTTCGAAACATGGCATGAGTAAGTCAAAATTGTAGCGTATTTTGACTTTGTATCGAACGCGTTACTTATACCGATACGGATGCGTTGAAATATTTACTTTAATTGTCTTTTCTCTAGTATTACTTAAAGCTACGTATCAGCGTTGCTTAACAAAAACGTAGTAGGACGTATTTACTAGCTATAAATGGAGTATGTGAAGTTAGATTATTATAATAAGAGTTTGTTTAACAAATAAACTGTTGTTTTTCTACTAGTGTACAAAAAAAACATTGGAATGTAAATAAATATTTAATAATGGTACGAATATATTGACACAGTAAACGAAAATTCTGATAAAAATATACAAAAATACCAATTAAATAAATGGACTAAAAAAAAATAAAAACGATATGATGAAAAATTATTACAAAATAATTAATAATAATTAAAATATATTCGATAGAAGTGTTCAAATCTCTTAATGAGTTATTTTTTGGCATTTCCTCCCAAAATATTTGTCTGTCTGTACTCATCAGGGGACAGAGTTTCTTGAGTAATATAGACTTTTTTCCTGAATGAATTCTTTTGGGTTGGGTTTTTGCAGATATAGTAACGTGTGAGCTAAAAAATCAAAAAACCGTAATCTAATGAACTAATCAAAAAATTTAATAACGCCACTATCCACGGATGCAAAACTTTCATTCTCTACACCGACATAAAATTTGGGTTGGGCACCGTATAAGTTGCGTTTTGGATTTAATCTACAAAATTTTAATATTTTGCGTTAGTGTCAACACTTAAACTATTTTTATTTTTTATATTTAAAAAAAAACGCAAATCAAAATGACAAAAATTCAAAACTCTCACATGCACTAAGTAGGTAAATAATATTTTAATTTAAATTTACATACGACTTGTGTGGGTCTCCGGTTATTTATTTTAATATTGATTTTTTATTAATTTCTCCAAAACTCCAAAAATCCTGCATTTTTGTCTAGTAATTAATGATGAAATACGATCACATAGAGTCCGGTTAAAAAGTAAATGGGCCAGCTAAGGAATGTGCGTAGAAACCCATTTTCGTCTGAAGCCCACTTAGCTTGCGATTGGTTTGCCGGATGGAGTCATAGGCGTAGACGCGCTAATCTGTTTATTGCACTTAATTTTCCAAAGCATTTTATTGAGTTTACTATTTTATAAATAAATATCTCTATAAAGCACTCCTTGTCAAATTATTTTTAACAGTAACATTATAGTTAATATATGAAGGGTAGACGGGAAAAGGGAGGAATGTCCAACTTATTTGTGAAAAGACGTTTTTTTTAACTTTTAAACTATTGCTACTCAAAAAATATTTATATTACAGTAGGTAATAGTTATTAATATTATATTATCCATTGATCATGCTGTAATCTCATTTTATTTATGTTTCCATTGTTTAAAAAATATTTTGTTAAAATAAAGTCGTAGTCAACGTAGTGGCGAACAAAAGGATACACGGAAGACTGAAAACTAGAAACAATTTTGAGAAAAAATGAGGCATTTTTTCAAAAAATGTTTCGAGTAGAATATCTTTTAAATTCATTAGAATTAATTGGAAAGTCCCTGATTTTTACAAAAAAGGGAAATAGCGAAATTTTTTCTTAAAATTTGTAATGTAAAATATTACTAATTCTCCAATAAATGTTAAGTAATTTTGCCATAAAATTTATTTGAAGCATTTCTTGATTAAGTTGATAGGAACGGCTCAGTTTTTTTCCGCGTTTTACACCTGTACGGTATCCTCTTAAATAAGTGCAATTATTTTTCTGCAAAAAGGAGGAAACGTCAAAAATTAAACAAGTTATTATTCGTAATATTAACATTTTATTTGAGAACTCAATAAAACATGAACTAACCCAATACAGTATTAAAATATATAGCATGTTAATAAATTATTTGTGAACTCAACACCACATCAACTAACCAAATTGAAAATAACGGCTTGCAAATAATATTTTTTTATCATTTTATAATTCTTCAACTTATTCATTTATTTTAAATGGCCGTGACGATACCTACGCCCCTGCCACGCCGCGCATCGTCCGTGCTTGTCGTGGCCCGTTTACTTAATAATCGGACTCTACTAGTTAAAAGTGTAGCACACTGCGTTTTTTACTAGAAAACCATGAGCCGTGGCGTGCTTTCGTCTAAGAAGAAGTGCAGTATTTGATGGCGCGACTATAGAAAAATGCTGCATTCTTGACTAGTATAAGAAGATGCTGCGTTTTTCTCTAGAAAAGCGTGACGTTTTGCAGATATTGCATATTTTTAGGCGTTTTTTTTTTATAGAAAATATTTTTTTGTTTCCAAAAATTTTTTTTTTTTTAAAACATGGAGGACACCATTTTACACAATAATATGTAAAAATCTCAAAATCTAAAATTTGGAATTTGCTGCGTTCTTTACAAGGAGGGCAGTCTGCGTGTAGAGTGTGATTAAGGGAAAAAAATGAAAATCTAAAAAATCAACAAAAATCTACCTAATTTCATGTCATTCACTTTTTCATTTATCTTCTTGTCACAAAAAACAAAAAAGTTTTCCCAAGTGGAACTTTATAAACGATCACGCTGTATGTACATACAGTAGTAAGAGCTAGCCTAAAATTTAAAAAAAAATAATTTTTAATCATAAAAAGAAAATAAGTAATTTTTCAACCTGTTTTTTAGACCAAAAATGTACTTATATTTGAGCATATCGATGAAAAACATATGTTAACATTGGAATATTTTTTGTTATTTTTTAACCAAAAAAATTATTTATATCCGAATATTAAAAATACCAAAAAATATTAAATGTCTGCTTTCTATATCCAAAAATTAACTTTGAGTTAAACTATGGGGTCAAAAATAAGTAAAAGTAAGTTAAATTTTATTAATGACTCATGTAAGTCATTTAAAGGTTAAAATATTGTCACGGTAATTATGACTAAAAGGCCGTTTTGGGCCTAGAAAAGGAAATAATTTGCTCGTGTTATAAATTCATCGATATATTATTAACCAAAAAGGTATAAATCTGTACATATGAAGAGTCCACAGGAGAAAGGCGAAATGTCCATCCGACATTGTTTCGAGAAAATTCCACTTTTTGCATGGTCCCTACGCCTTTTTTCACTATACAGGATATTTTTAGATCATGTTTACGCTGTGATACTTCGCGTTTCTTCCCGTTTTTAATTGCATATAAATCTACTACTAATAGCAGACTTGTTTCAGTGTTTAACTCAAAACTGAAAAAAATGTGACATTTCGCCTTTCTCCCGAGAAATCATCATATATTTTCAAATTGTGAATAAAATAGATGCATGTGTGATTGAGGTAATAGTTTCTTAAGTCTTGGTTCTGTGACAATATGTTGACACTAACTGGAATAGCTAAAGCAGTCAGACGTTTATACGCACGTAAAAGCGCTTTTATATAAGGACGGTTTTAAATAAAATCGCTTTCTTCGAGAGTTTATACTTACGTCCTTGATTAAATGTCATTAAATAGGTGAGTTTAAAAAAAAACAAATAAAACAACTTACTTAACAGATTTTTCGAAAAACCAGGGTTGAGTATTTCTTGAGATTGGAAGAAATGCGCTAAAGTGTTTATAATGACCCTAAAATGGATTTTCAAGCGGTAAACTGCTTTGCTAAACTGCTTTAAAATAGTACTCATTTTTATACTGGGACTTTCCATCTTTTAGTTAAACACAAACACAAAATATCCATGCACCTAGCCGGGATTCAAACCCGAGATCTTCCGTGCGGCAGGCCGATACGCTGCCTGTTGCGCTACGGAGACCGGAAAATTGCTTTAAAATAAAATCGATTTAGTATTTAAATCGGTTTTAGTAGTGTTGATAATGACAACATTTTCAAACCGTCCTTACATATATAAAAGCGCTTTAAAAGGCCCGTATAAACATAGCAATGAAAGAACATTTACATGCATAGCATATGCGTTAAACCTCCCTTTGAAAATGTCCTTTTGAGCACATCTTTAGCATATGCTTGGCACATACCATTTAGATATATGCTATTAAGTATATCCATAGCAAATGCTATGAATGTACCATTTGAGCAGGTCCTTTTGAGTACATCTGTAACACATGCAAAGAACATATCACATTTTTTGGTCCATTTAGCGCACATGCGATTCTGGTATCATAATCAAAAGAATGAGCTTCTAAGTCTTTTCTGGGCATATTCTAAGAAAATACCACTAAAAAAGGTTACTATTAGAACATTTTTAGAATATGCATAGTATATATCACTTATTGAAACATTATTTGGTCCTTTTAGCGTAAAAAAACATTAAAAGAATGCGCTTCTAGTATTTTCTTAGCATATGCTATATTATTTCCTTAGCATATGCACAGTATATATCAGTTATTGAAATAATATTTTGGCTTTTTAGCGCACAAGCTATTCTGGTTCCGTAAAAGAACATCAAAAGAATGTTATTCTAGTATTTCGTTAGCATATACTAATAAAATACCGTTAAAGAAGGTTACTCTTAAGACATCTTTAGCATATGCAAAAAAAAACTCAAAAAAAAATCGATGACTGGAAACGAACCCGGTAATCCTTGGTTTAGAGTTGCTTGTCCATATATATCCACTAAACGCGAAAATTCTCTGATTAAGCTTTAATCATGATTAACACTACTCTGTCGACGTATAAAAATCCGCCAAAACGCTTATATTCCGCGGTTTCAACCTATTTCCTTATAAGCGCATGGTCCAGTGGACAAAGTATTGGTCTATCAAACTGCAGGTGGTTGGTTCGAACCCCATCGGCGCGTCGCACTTTTTAGTATTATTGGTTTTTATTTTTTTTTCTTAGGATGTATTCGGATAGGATATGGTTTTTAGAGCTCAAAAATGATTTTTATTTTATTTAAAGCGACATTTTAGGAGTTATACTGGTTTTTCGCTACTCTAGATTTTGCACATGCCAATCATTTGAAAAGAATATCTATTGGTACATCCTAAGAACCTGCAGCGCATGTAATTAGGGCGGAACGTAATCTATTCTTAGCACATGCTTAGGATGTTCCAATGTTAATTTAGAACATCCTTAGGATATTTTTTTTCTTCTTGAGGATATTCTATGCACATGCCAAAGATGACAAATTGCTATGTGGGTTCTGATGATTTTTAACCAGCGCGGTGGTTCAACACGACCGACCTAACGAGTCAAATGAAAGACAACATGTTTTTGTTTTTTTTTTTATAAAATAAACTTGTAATTAAAATGAAATAAGAATGCCCCTATCTACTTACTACTAGAATTTTTTTAACCGACGGTTGATTTTTACGCCGCGCCGTAAAATGTCACTTAAAGATAAATGGAACTCGGTCGTTTCGTGTGTCATACATATTATTTTTCAAAAGTCTCCAATGATTTTCAAACGTAGCTGTTCAAAGATACGTTTCGGTTTTTAGGTAAATCTCAGAAGATTTGTACATTATTAATTGGTTTTAATATACAGGGTGATTCATGACGAATGGGACATAATCAAACCATAGGCACTATGGACTAAGCCCATTCCATATCTCGTAATAAATTTTACCTGCTGGCGTTTTTAACGGATATAATAAATAAATATAATAAATAAATAAATAATACGTTTATTTTAGTAAAGAAACATTTTACAATCCTAGTATAAATAAAATGCAAAAATAAACGCACAAAAATGTCTTAAAAGCATAAACATGCTTGTTGACTTACCATATTATTTAGATAAATAGTTTTTTTTTCACAGCAGTTCGAATTGATGATAAAATTTTAGAGTAGGTAGATTTTACATATAAAATTAATCTTAGAGAACCTTCATCTTACTTCTGATTACCTAATATAATTTAAGTTAATTAGATTGTTACACATCTCTCTACTTTCTCTAATCCAATTTGTGACTAATTTTTTGAAAACACTAAATTTTAGTATATTTTTGAAGTCAGTAGGCAAGTTATTTAATATTCTTGGGGCAAAGTATTTGATTGAACGTTGCGTTATTGTTTTGGAAGCCTGAAGAGATGAGATTGTACAAGAGACAGATAAAGCGATTTAAGTTGATCTACCTCCAGAAATTCCTTGAGATATCTAAATTTAGGTAGTAATCCCCGGATTTTTTTCACCACATTTTTTATTTGCAAATCCCATTTTAAGTGTCTATCAATTACTACTCCTAGATATTGTATAGATTTTGATTCTGGTATTTGTTCTTTATTTTCTATTGTTAGTAAATTAAATTCGGGTAAAGCATTTTTATAAATTGCAAAAGGCAAATATTTCGTTTTTTCGTAGTTTAAAGTTAGTTTGTTTTTTTGCAACCAAGATCTTATTGTTTTAAAATCATTTTCCGCTAATAGTTTAAGGTTTTCCCAAGATTTTGACTTGTAGAAAATCGCGGTGTCATCAGCAAAGCTTATTATTTTTTCGATGGTTTTTAATTTAAGCAAGTCGTTTACATATAAAGTAAAAAGCAAGGGACCCAGAATTGTCCTCTGCGGTACACCATAGTTTATTTTTTCGTAATCACTTCTGACACCGTCAATCTCTACATATTGGTTTCTGTTGGTCAAGTAGCTTTTAAGAAGATTTAAAACATTTCCGCGCAGGCCATACCTCTCCAGCTTTTCCAGTAAGATCTCATGCGAAATGGTGTCGAATGCTTTCGAGAGGTCGACAAAAATACATAGGCTACGCATATTTGTTTCAAAAGCGTCAGTTATTTGTTCCGTTAATTTACAGATTGCGTCTTGTGTCGACTTTCCCTCTCGGAACCCGTACTGCCACTCCGATATCACATTAAATCTAGACAGGAAACCAACAATCCTATTTTTTAATATTTTTTCAAATATTTTTGCAAATACAGACAACAGAGACACTGGCCTATAGTTGATCACGCTGTCTCTGCTACCAGACTTTAGAATGGGCTTAATTTTTCCTATTTTTAGACAGTCTGGAAAGCTGTCATTTTGAAAACATAAGTTAATTAAAAAAGTTAGAGGTATTATAATTTCCTCTTTTATTTGTTTTATTGTGTCTGTACTAATTTCGTCCCAACCAGGAGCTTTTTTTTCCTTTAAAGATTTTATTGCATTTAACATTTCTTCCTGATTGGTTAAATACAAAAACATACTGCTTTCCAGTCTCTCTATTTGTATATTTTGGTCGTTGCAAAGAGGAATTTTTTCTGCTTATTTTTGTCCCAGTGTGCTATAATGTTTGTTAAACTCGTTTGCAATTTCTTTTTTTTCAGTTAAGATTTCTCCGGTTTCAGTTTTTATAGATTCAATTTTAGTTTTACTTTTTGATTTACCGCACAATGAGTTTACCACACTCCACAGCAATGAGGAAGACGCTTTATTTTTTTCTATTTGTTTTTTTGTATAATTCCTTTTCGCATCTCTAATTAAAAGTCTTAATCTATTTTTATAATTTGCGTAACGCTGTTTTATTATGTAATTTGTTGGGTTTTGGATTGTTTGATTATACAAACAATGTTTTTCATGTATGCAGTTCAAAAGCCCTGCTGTCATCCAATCTTTTTTAAGGACAAATTTTGTATTTTGCTCGATTATTTTTGTATTTATTTTAATATAGTTTGCTATTTTTGTTACAAATAGTTTTACAGCCCCGTTTTTTTCTTTTTCGTTATATACATCTAACCACATTTCTTTTTTTAGGTCATTTTTTAGACTTTTGTAGTTAATATGTGTTTTTTTTACTTTATTAGTTTCTTTAGTTTTATTTACAACTGGTATAGAAACCGCTATTGGATAGTGGTCTGAGGTTACGTTATTTTCAAGAACGAACGAAGTTATATTGGAGTGATCAGCGGAGCTCTTGATAAAAAAATGATCTATACATGTTTTGCTTTTTGGTCTAGTTATTTTGTTTATGTAAGGTATGAAATTTAGTGACGCTAATATATTTTGGTATTCTTCAATATCAACCAAAGTCCCAAATAAATCAATATTAATGTCACCCACTATAATGTGAAAACACTCTTTTTTTTTATTTACGAGATACTGATGTAAGTCTTGGTTAAAGTTGTTTATAACTATCGACGGTGATTTGTAAATTGCACTTAAACAGACTTTTGTATTTTTATGACTAAGTGTCACTTCAAGCAACTTGATATTTCCAAGCGGTACTACAGAGTATTTGTAATTTAAATTTGTTTTTATATACACTATAACACCATCATTTTTGTTAAGTTCACCGTTGTTATATAACAAATCGTAGTTTCTTAACAAAAATGGTGTTTTATCAATACTGTCTTGTATATGTGTTTCTGTTAGCACTATTACATCAAAAATAGTGTTTAAAGTTGATAAGAACATACAGAAACTATCAAAGTTCTTACCTAAGCTGCTGATGTTGCAGTGAATTATTTTTAAGTCATTTTCTATTTTCCCTGCATACTTTTGATTAAAACTGTCAGTATCTAAACTTTTTATGTCCACTTTATCTACTTTATAATCTCTAACGCAGGTATCCATTTTTTTGTTTTTATTTTTCGTTTTTAAGAATGTACATATAATTATAACAAAACGTAAACAAAATTCACTAAACTAACGTTAATCTTTAAATTCATTTTGCACTTTTATTATTGCTTCCGGATCTAGTTTTTATTTTTTCGGACAAGGTAGACGCATTTGACAGGTTTCGTGGTTTGGTAGGTTGGTCTTTTCCAGCCTTGTGTTTTTTTGGAGTTTGTTTGTTCTCCACGTAAGGGGCTTTTTCCACTGCCTTATTGTCTGCTTTTTCGTTGTTTTGTTGCTCATTTAAGCTTGTGCTGTTTTCTTTATTTGTGTGACTTTCATTTTCCAAAAATACATCAATTCCTTGTTGTTGATTTAAATCAGATAATGGTGATGGTGGAGCACTACTTATTAACCTTTTTGGTTTTATGAAGTAGGTCCCTTCTTCAAGTTCTTTTGACGTGTAACCTTTGTATTCTATATATAGTTTGCTGCCTCTGATATAGCTGTTTTTGTCTGGTTCCTCCTGCCTTACAATTTTTAGGTGTCGCTTTAAAATTTTTAGATCTTCCTGTTGATTTTTGGTTAAATCTGGTGACACATATATGTTGGTGTTCTTCAAATTCTTGCCATTTCTCAAGATTTCTTGTTTTTTAAAGTGTGTGGTCAGCTCAAGTTTGATAGGACATTTATCTGTGCCTCCCATGCAGTATGCATCACTTAGATCTTTTTCTGTAAAATTTATTTTTAATCTATTACTTAACTTTTGACATAGTTGGGGTATGTCATTTATTGCAGCTTTTTCCAACCCAAATACCAAAATATTTTTCTTCTTAGAGTTTATTTCTAGACTTTCCAAGGATTTCTTGAGGCGTAAGTTTTCATCCTCCAACTTTTTAATTTTTTTGTTTAGACAAATCAAAATCCTACTTTCACTTTGTTCTATACTTTTTTGGAGTTCCTTTTTGTTGTTTTTCAATTCATTCAAAATTCTGTTGGTATCGTCTTGACCAGTCATTCTCGTATATGGACTCCTTTATTCCGTATTTTTGTGCGACTTCCTACTGATAAGCATCAAAAAAGTTCCTCGGTACGACCTTCAAGATGATATTGCAGTATTTGCTTGCCGTTTTCGTTTACAAAAATTATAATTTTTCACCTAAAACAGTTTTTTTTGTAACTTTTTACGAGAGGAACCGGCCTATAGTGTTACAAATCTAATTTGCACTTTACACGATTTAATTTGTTTGTAGTTTGTTTACTTTCAAAGGTTTTAAATATGCTCTCTTTAACAACATCCGAACCGTGCGAGAGACACTACAAAAAAATAATATATATACGGGGTGATTTATCAAAATATGCCAAAAGTGTTTATTTTAATTTCTCAAAAACTAAGCAACCAAAAATTATGAAATTTTGGACGCTAATTACACTTCTGAAGATCAATAAAAACGTTTTCAGGTATGCACTTAGTTTTTTCTCATTTTTAATTCTCACTTAAAAACAACACCCTCTAACTTACAATAAATAAATTTTCTCATTTTCCCCAAAAAGACTAGGATTAATGCTAATTACTAAAGAAAAAAAAATTACGCACAACTTTTTGTTTTTGCTAATAAAAAAATTGTTTTTTAAAAAACGTGTAAATTTGCCCGGCGCCTTTCTGTAACCTAGATTTACCAGAATCATTTTAAATACCAATTATCAGACTGACACCAAAATTAAAGATAATTTTAATATAAAAAACAAAAGATCAAAAGATCTTGGGCGGAAATAACGAAAATTCAAACTTGTATGAGCATCCCACAAGGAACATACAAAAAAGCAAAGCGAAAAGAGAAATGATTAAACGATGTTTCGCCCTGGGTAACCAGCGTGGTTCATCATACACTTTGATTTCTAACTTTGAATCAGTCACAAGTAGGCATCGTTCCGCACTGGAACTTATCCAAGTTACCTGATACGGATTCGTCCCAGCGTGCCAATATTTCCAGTAGGATTATGCTCCTAAGGCAAATAAAACAAAAAAAGAAGTTAAAAAACCTCCAAATCAGTTACTTCAACCCAAAAGAAACTAAAAAACAAAAGATCAAAAGATCTTGGGTGGAAATAACGAAAATTCAAACTTGTATGAGCATCCCACAAGGAACACACAAAAGACCAAATCGAAAAGAGAAATGATTAAACGATGTTTCGCCCTGAGTAACCAGCGTGGTTTCATCAGTGGTTTCACTGGTCACCCTCTACCATACATCATTAAATACCATCATACACTTTGATTTCTAACTTTGAATCAATCACAAATAGGCATCGTTCCCCACTGGCACTTTTCCAAATTACCTGATACGGATTTGTCCCAGCGTGCCAATATTTCCAGTAATATTTTGCTCCTAAGGCAAATAAAAGAAAAAAAGAAGTTAAAAACCTCAAAATCAGTTACTTCAACCGAAAAGAAACTAAAAAACAAAAGATCAAAAGATCTTGGGTGGAAATAACGAAAATTCAAACTTGTATGAGCATCCCACAAGGAACACACAAAAGACTAAAGCGAAAAGAGAAATGATTAAACGATGTTTCGACCTGGGTAACCAATATGGGCTCATCAATGGTTTCACTGGTCACCCTCTATCATACATCATTAAACACACACTTTGATCTCCAACTTTGAATCACTCATAAATAGGCATCGTTCCGCACTGGAACTTATCCAAGTTACCTGATACGGATTCGTCCCAGCGTGCCAATATTTCCAGTAGGATTATGCTCCTAAGGCAAATAAAACAAAAAAAGAAGTTAAAAAACCTCCAAATCAGTTACTTTAACCCAAAAGAAACTAAAAAACAAAAGATCAAAAGATCTTGGGTGAAAATAACGAAAATTGAAACTTCAAACTTGTATGTGTATCCCACAAGGAACACACAAAAGACCAAAGCGAAAAGAGAAATGATTCAAAGTTGGAAATCAAAGTGTAAGATGGTGTTTAATGATGTATGGTAGAGGGTGACTAGTGAAACCACTGATGAGCCCACGCTGGTTATCCATCCATCCATCCGCTTTGGTCTTTTGTGTGTTCCTTGTGGGATACACATACAAGTTTGAATTTTCGTTATTTCCACCCAAGATCTTTTGATCTTTTGTTTTTTAGTTTCTTTTTGTTCGAAGTAACTGATTTGGAGGTTTTTTAACTTTTTTTTAAATTTTAATATAGTTTAAGTATTTTTTTACAAAAAGTAAAAAAAATCCAGGTTTGGATTTATGATTTCATTTATTTATTATCTTTGGATACCTACACAACTTTACAGCTTCATTTACACACACATCTCCATATTGTACCGCAAATTATGAAAAAGGATTAATCTTTGTAAAGTTTAAGTATCTTTTTGCACAAAGAAAAAAAAAGGTAGTCGATTCCAAAAGTATGCTGTGGAGATTATCTGCTGATTGCACTCCAGATTGATGAATATATTGACCTGAACATTCATTCGAATGCCCAAAGAAGTAGAGAAGCAATTTTAAAAGTAACAGATTAAAAAAAAATATATTTTTTTTAAGTTAAAAAAAATTATTTATTTTGTTTTTAAATGTAAATTTTAAAACATTTAAATTTTTTTCAAAACTAAAAAAAAAATAAAAATAATTTCTCGTCTCTTTATTTTATTAAAATATGTGATGTGTATGTCTGAAGTGATGCTGTAATATAATGTACCGAAAGATAATAATTAAATAAAATCATAAATCCGGACCTGCATTTCATTTGCTTTTAGTAAAAAAAATAATTAAGTTTTATTAAAATAATCCCTTTTTATAATTTTTAGTGCAATGTGTTGATTTTCATTTAAAATGATGCTGGTAAATCTATAAAAAAAAATGATTGATTAATATATTGTTCTTTGGTTTCTTTTCGGTTGAAGTAACTGATTCGGAGGTTTTTAACGTCTTTTTTTGTGTTAAATCTATGTCATGTAAAAGCAGTGGGCAAATTTACAAATTTAAAAAAAAAAAAAATTCTTATATCAAAACTAGGCTTAGTCCACAGTATCTATAGTTTGACTATGTGCCATTCGTCGTGAGTCACCCTGTATAGGGTAGCCCAAAAAACTCCCCATTATTTAAAATTTGTCAATTTTATAAAACTGCAAAATATTAAAACTTTGGCTTTTCAAAATGGTCAGATTATTGCAATCTGCCAAATGCATCCTAAAGTCTAGCCAAGCAAACATGTTTTTTTTTGGCTTAACTGAATTTTGTTTAACAAACGCGCAACCATTGAAACATTTCATAACTCTCTCATTTTATCCAGAAGTTAACAAGCGATACATCAGTACACTCGGGAAGGATAAAGCTCTGTGTTTCCATTTAGTTTTTGACCAGTGACGTATCTAAAAAAGTATAGAAAGAGTGTCATAGGCGGTCAATTTTGGCATCACGTTCTTAAATTTTGAGGGCTTTTTAAAATCGTTAAAATTTTTCGGACGTTCAAAATAGTCCCGTTTTTTGGGCTACCCTGTATATTAAAACCTATTAATAATGTTCAAATATTCTGAGAATTTTTAAAAATTACGAAACGAGCGAGTCCCATATATCTTTTATAACATTTTTTTTTATTTTTAGACCATGCTTTTTTTCGGGCCACGTACTATACGTATGTACAATTTTAACCAATTTGAGATAGCTAATAATTTTTCTAAATTATGCAATAACGGGCTTGTTACAAAATCATAGATGTTCTGGGCTTACAGTATTTTCTGTAGGTTATACAGAATTAATTCACGTCAACTCTCAGCGAGAATTTTCGATCTGACGTTTAGTAATTTTATTTCCTCTAAAAAGATAGTTGGTCACAGTTGTGTCAGTGCCGCATAGTTTCCTTTAATTTTACTTTCATCATGTGTGCCGGTATTAGTGTTATAAAGATTTCATAAAACTTTCTTTGCACACTTTTTTATTTATAATTTTAGGGATAACTCATCACTTTCATGAACGCATCAATTCAAACTGCTTGTCCACATTTCCAGCTTTGTCTAGCCAAAAATAGCGATGCATTTTGTTATAACATATCAGTGAATTTTAATGAATATTGATTTTCAAATAAAAAATGAAAATCTACTATCTGTATATTGTTACTACGTTTACTACCATAGAAAAATCATCTACTACCATCGCCATTCAACTACTACCATTAACAAATCCACTACTACCATACCCATATGACTACTACTATTAAAAAATCAACTACTACCATCTCCATATAGCTACTACCATCGGAAAACCAACCACTACCACCATCATATAGCTACTATCATTGAAAAATCTACTACTACCATCCCCATATGGCTACTATAACGTATAACTACTGATAGTAGTTGATTTTTTATGGTAAGTAGCTACATGGAGATGGTAGTAGTTGGTTTTTCGATGGGAGTAGTTGATTTTTCGTTGGTAGTAGTTATATGGGGATGGCAGTAGTTGATTTTTCAATGGTAGTAGGTGTATGGAGATGGTAGTAGTAGGTAGTAGTATTAGTTGGTTTTTCGATGATAGTAGCTACATGGAGATGGTAGTAGTTAATTTTTTAATGGTAGTAGCTATATGAAGATGGTAGTGGTTGGTTTCTCAATGGTAGTAGTTGATTTTTCGTTTTAAAATTTTTGGTCATGAAAATTAGATAGTCCCAGTGTCAAAAAGTGCAAACACTGCAAAATAAAACGAATGCGTGGCAAAACAGGTTTATTGGTGGCACAATTGTAAGGTATTTTTAAATAATTTCATTTTCATGACCAAAATGTTAATAAATACTTTTTCCGCTAAAATTTCTCTCCTTAGTTTAAAAAGAGACAAGATATCTGGTCCAACGAAAACTCCTTGGCAAATAGTAACCACTGTTTATTTACAAATAAAATCACAACAAAGATAAGAAATATCGATTATTTTTCTATCCTATTAAACGACGTTAGAACGATGGGGACAGATAATTCTGTCTCAACCACTTTTGGTCGTGATTGGTTTGTGGGTGGGGAAAGTCGGCAGAGCGCAGACGGTCGGATGATATGTTTATTGACAAGCTTTTTCGTGTTATTTATTTTAAAATTTTAGGATGTTTTAAGCAGTTTGTAAGTCGTTTTAAAACCACATGTTGTCAAAAAACGTTTATAGTGTGTTTTGTTACCAGTAGGAGAAAATGTCAGTGCATTTAAAGTGATATTTTGGAACAAATCGTCCTTAAGGGATAGCAAGTGAAATCAGTCAATGGCGGTATATGCCGCTAGGTACACAGAAAATAAAAAAAAAGGTTATGATATATACTTAAATTACCATAAGCATTATTGACTTTATTGTGTACTGAAGAAGTCAGTATAAGTAAGTTTCTGCTAACCGGAAAAAATAACAAAATTAACCAACACAATAACATAATTTTTTGCTAGAGGGTAATATTTTTTTTCTTGATATTCCAGGTGCTATGAACTCTGTTTCTTTGTTTGGCATAATTTTATTGTGTTTAAAATTTAAATTGCAAACAAAACAAAGGTAATTACAAACTTTGTAATAAATTTCTTTTGTATAAAATTATACTACAAACATTTCTTTTTAGGAAGCTTCCAAAGCTCAAATTGGCAGAATTATTTTTTGCATGTTTTTTAAATTATTTTGCATATTTCGTATTACAGTAAAATTTTAATAATGTAATCCATGTGTAAATTTATATTTAAGTAGGTACGCCACTGGTGCATTTACTGTGAACAACAGAAAGGTAAACATTGTTTCATATAATAATATAACCAAAGTAGTAATTTCATAGCTAAACAGGCATTACCGTTGAAGAAACCTCACTTTTTCTATGCTTTGACACAACAGCTTTTCAAAATGGCGTATTTTGTTGTTGTTTTCATGGCAATAATTTTATTACATTTTTCTAATTTCTATAAATAATAATAAAGACAATATTTACAATTCATTTATTTTAACACAAAGGCAGGAACTTAAGCTACTAATTAACCTTTAGGATACCATATCTGTTCTTTGCTAAAAAAACTTACCTTTTGTGGAATTTTTATACAATCGGCAAAGCAGGACAACTCTAGAGGTTGAAATGGAGGAATTTATTAGATATTTTAGCGAAAAGAAGAAGTATACAACACAAAAAAAAAGTAAACAAAAAGTAGGGTTATACGTCGAGTCGGACCAGAGATCAAATTTAGCCAGGGAATATAAATTTACCTAACCGTTATGATTGCTCCATCCGCACGTTCAAAATTTGCCACTCTATTTTCCGTGGAAAAACCGTAACCTGAAAACTTTAAATCTGACAACAACAACAACAGTCTAGTGCGTTTGGATTTCTGTTAACCTTGAAAACTGGTTTTGTTCAGTGGGTCATTGAGGTTAGGTTTTGTCTAAATAAAAATGGAACGGAATGCAAAGTCAGGTAAAGCGCCCTCTAATGAAAAGCAAAAAAAAAGTGTTTGAAGAATTTAAATGTATTATTTAAAACCCAATTTTGAGAAAAATGTAAGTAATGTGTTTTTACGTAGAACAATATACTTAATACACCACCAACCCACCTGAGGATTGAACCCGAATCTTCTCGCTGGAAGTCAAGGTATTTATCTATTTATCTCGGCACCATCCCTTTGTACTTTAAGTATACATAAAAAGTATTTTTGGGGGATTAGAACATTTTATATTTAAAATAACCTAAATTTTGTTGAATATTTTTATATTTCATAAATTGGTTTTTTGTGCTGTTAATTTTTGTTATTTTATAGTTGGTATTGTTGGGTATATTTCAACACACAATTAAGTACATAAATTATTTATAAATTTGCATATTAAACCATGATCACCTATTATTAATTTGATCGATACTTGAAACCATTCTCATGAAATATTTTTCAAAGCACACAAAGTTAAGAACTCGCAGCACGACGCCTGTAGATTTTTAGTTTTAATTTCACTAAGTAAAGTGTCGGATTTTGCAAAAAGGCCAGCGCTTAATGAAAAGCGTGTCTGAATTTTTAAAACGCTCCACGATCAAAACGCGACCCGTCTCTCTAACGAAAGAGTAGTTCTTTCTTTTAAAAGTTTTTATTGCATAAAGTGCTGCTAGCTTGTAAAGGGGCACAAAGAGTAACAATAACATAGTTTTATGCTCACACCCACCTGAAAAGTAAGTAAGCCTAAACCTACAATGTCTTAATCAGTACGAATATTGAAGGACCAGTTAAGTACTAAAATGTCTAAAAAGCAAACTAAAATAGATTGAAAATAGAAAGTGAAAATCTGAAAACTGGAACTTAAAATAAACAAACTTCGGTGCCCTATTTGGAACATTTAGAAAGTAAACAAAATTTATCGTTAAAACAACAAAAATAAAGTTTCCAGATTTGTCACCAATCCAACTATCCCAACCAACTCATTTTCTTGATTGCTAAAACATTCACCTGCACTAGAAGCGTATCCTATTGTAACAACATCTGCTTTCTTTCCTGAAGATGAATATTCACTGAAATGATTCTTTGATATAACTCCTCATATTTTTGTGTCGTTGGGTTAGCTATCATCAAATAAAAGGGTAGACGGACCACTTGGTAATAACTAAATGGATAAAAAATATTTTTATATTTTAGATCATATAAGACTAAGTGCATATCCTTACACAGTTTCATTGTTAAAAAAAATTTTCTACGACCACAAACGAAAGTTTTATATTTCACAATTTTTTTTTTCGTCTCTAGATACGAAAATGTTTTTTTCTCTAGTGACGAAAATAAATGACAGCAAACCATCCAAACAATGTAGTTATCTAGTAAGCTATGATTTTTAGAAGCGTCGGAAATAGACCGAAACCGTTTTCGTCCCTAGACAACAAAATACTTTCTTCTCTCGAGATGAAAATAAAAAAAATTTAATAATAATAAAAAATACGAATTAAAACCTAAAGTGGTCGTAGGAAAAATAACGTACTCAACTCGATAGAAAGTAACTATCTTACACTTACGTGTTTTTCGGCTAGCGCCTCGTTCACAACTTTCACGCTCGTGTGAAATATGTCACTTTCTTCTCTCGTTATGTAATATACTATTACACTCCTTTACGAAGATGCATCCAGGGGAAATTAAACGACATTACACCTATGTAGTACTTTTGATACGCGGCTATATCGAAAAAATCGTGCCCTTTTTGATTGAGAAATGCTGCTTTTAGTGATCAAAGTTGATGCCAGCAGACAACTTTTTAGATCCAGAGCCAGAGCCAAAAAAAAATAATATATTTTTATCTTTACAGGGTGATCTCATGAAGATGACCACCAAATAAATACCTGGTGTCTCAAAAAACCGAAATAAATTTAAACATCTGCAGCTTTTTTAGCATAAGACCAATTTTATTGACTGATTTTTATCGCGTTCTAAAAAATTGGCTGCTATTTTTTAAATCAAGATGGCGGATCAAATCATATGTATCTTAAAGGCATTCGCTTGTTGTCTCTGTTTGAGGCAGGGCCGAATACTGTGACAGGGGCGTACATATTGTCATTACCATTTAAAATAAATGAATAAGTTAAAGAATTATAAAATTGGTTAGTTGATGTGTTGTTTAGTTCTCAAATAATTTATTTACAAACTACACATTTCAATACTGAATTGGATTAATTTATGTTTTATCGAGTACTCAAATAATTTTATAATATTATGTATAATAGCTTTGCTCCTTTTGGCAGAAAAATAATTGTACTTATTTAAGAGAATACCGTACAGGTGTAAAACGCGAAACAAAACTGAGACGTTCGGTTCCTATCAACTTAATCAAAAAATGCTTCAAATAAGTTTTGTGGAAAATTACTTAACATTTCTTGGAGAGCCATTAATTGTTTGACACTTTTTTTAAAAAAATTCGCTATTTCATCATTCATAAAAAAACAAAATTATGATTGTTTTCCACAAACCAAAACTACACTTTTTTGCACTCGACGCGCGTTTCGCTAACAACGTTAGCATCAACATCAACGTTAGCATCATCAAGAGACGATAAACATTGTTTATCGTCTCCTGATGATGCTAACGTTGTTAGCGAAACGCGCGTCGAGTGCAAAAAAGTGTAGTTTTGGTTTGTGGAAAACAATCATAATTTTGTTTTAGTGCAACCAAAGGTTCCAAATTTCCAACATAGTTCATCATTCATAAAAATCAGGGACTTTCCGATTAATTTTAATGAACTGAAAAGGTATTCTACACACAAATATTGTTTGAAAAAATTACCAATTTTTTTTAAATATTGTTTCTAGTTTTCAGTCTTCTGCCTATCTTTGCCATGCATTTTCCGTTCGACACCTGTTGACTACGACTTTAACAAAATATTTTTTAAACAGTGGAAACAGCATGATGAAAAGGTAATATAATGATGATGATTAAACACAAAAAAAGTACTACCTACTTAGTTAAGTTAAAAAAAGCTTTTTCTTAAATAAGTTGAAAATGGACATTCTCCCCTTTTCCCATGTAGCCTTCATATACTGAAAGAAATTTAAATTTACTTTTTTTTGGAATGGATGTTAGTAGTGGCGTAGCCAAAGCGGAGGGGGGGGTTAATTTTCAATCTACAATAAATTAATCATGATCATGATCAAGGGCCCCAGGGAGAGCTTCCCCTCTTTTGTGTCCCTTTACTTCGCTTTGTGACGTGTGTTTGGTGTGATATCTGAAATTTTAAAAATTTTACCGGCGGTGCTATGACGTCATTAATTTTAACAACAATTTCAGTTTAATAAAATCAATGAATAGCGAGCTTTCCCTAAAAAAAAGGTTATGGTAACCGTAGATCCGGATTTCGCACTTATGGTGCTTATCAGTACGGTGCTAGGAATTAGGAAATTAAATGATGATGAAAGAATCGGACACAGGATTCATCTAAAAGGCAACCATCTGTCAAATTGCAGAATCGGCAGATGTACCTTCAATTTGAAGGAATTGAGCGTCTCTGAGGAGACAGATTTAATTATCTTTATAGATATCCTAAGCTTTGGATTTGATAAATTTAAAAAAGGATTTAGCGAGTATGAATAAATAACAAAATCAATGAATAGCGAGCTTTCTCTAAAAAAAAGGTAATGGTAACCGTAGATCCCGATTTCGCAGTTGTGGTGCTCATCAGTATGGTGCTAGGAATTAGGAAATGAAATGACGAGGGTGAATAATAATCATGAATAATCCAAATCATCCATTTCATTGCTTATGACATAAGCTTGCAAGTTTGCACTTTTTAACAAATAGATTAGTAAATTTCCCCTTAAACAAAGAAAGATTTGAAGCAGAGAAGAATAGGATTAGGAATATAGCTGTCGAAAACGATTAGGACGAAGGCTTCATAAGTAAGCTGATAAATAGACATTCCTTTCAAATGATCTTTCGGAATTCCACTTTTTTCAGACAAAAAGATACCTCTGGCTCTAAATTTGTATCAATTCCTTATAATCCTAATTATACGAAATGATTACAAGAAGTATTTAATAACACCGGTCTTAAATTAGTATATGAATCCGGAAACACAGTAGGAAGTTTACTAGGAAATCCCAAGGATAAAACTACAGTTCTAGAAAAAATTGTGACAAAAAATATGTATGCCAAACGAGACGCTCTATTCAAACACGACTCAAAGAACACTTATCACACTTAAAATACGGAAGAACAGGAAAGTCAAGTGTTGCCGAGCATGCTTTTGAAAACAATCATCACATTAGATAACCTAAAACTTCTGAAAAGTGTACTAAACAAAAGACTTTTAAATGCATATGAAAGTATAGAAATCATTAAATCCAGAAATAGTTTAAATAAAGATAGAGGCTCCATTCCGTTTAGTACACTTTATTCTTTAGTTGATGGGACATAGGATTATAAAGCGGGACCAATCACAAATTATTAGTCTTATCTCTGTCCACTGAAAGATAGTGTATAAGATAGAGTGTAGATTAATTTAGTTTATTGTTTTTCGTCTCCTGATGATGCTAACGTTGTTAGCAAAATGCGCGTCGAGTGCAAAAAGTGTAGTTTTGGTTTGTGGAAAACAATTATATTTTTGTTGTTGGTATTGCTTAGGGTTTTTATTGCGTAAGTTACGTCATATTTCTTTTTTCATAATGCACAGACCGAAATCATATGGAAATAAAATGCTTAAGCAAACTATTTCTTGTAAATAAAAAATATAAAGACATTTTACATATGTAACACTAATTTTTTAAAACAATTAAAGGACCTGTATACAGAGGAATTATATTGATCTGTCAAAGTATTTTTTTAGGACAAAATTTAACCCTGACTTGGTTTTGTCTAATTTTATTATTTTAGTTTATTTCTATTTAAAAAAAAATCACGTTAGAATGTAAACTTGTATGTACATAGGAGCGATGTTTTAAAATTAAATTAAAAAAAAATACATATTTATGAATTGCTCGCTAGATTTTATATGTATTTCTTGTACTAAATTTGGTACTCTTTTCCAGCAAACGCGAAGACAGAAAAATTCCAAATCAGGAAAATATTAAATCAAGAGATGTTTGAAAGGGATTGGACAGAATAAAGCCGAGTATATATTTGGAGAGTTTACTGGTGGAAAGTACTGGCAGCCACTAAACTTGCCATGTGTAAACTACAAGAAAGTGCACTTGCTACTCTCCCGCAAGTACTTTCCAAGATTTGAAGGACCGGCTAGTTCACTTGCTGCTAGCGAGAATTTCTGTTTGTACACTTCATTTACAAAAAAAACGCATACATGCAGTCACAAAATTGACCTTTCTAAAAGTGTATAATATATACGGACTACCAGCTAAAATGCCTAAAAACTTCAAAATTACGACAATTTGTCATATTGTTTAAAAAATGTCTCTAAAACTGAAAATATTTTTTTACTTAAATTAAAGGCAACCTTATTTTTATATTAAATTTTGCATAATACTAAGAAATCAGCAAAAATAATGTTTCAGTAAAGTCTTTATTGAACAATATCAAATCATCACTTGAGTAACGGACAAAGGCTGTTCTATAAAGAGGGCGGTAACCCATTTTGGAGTTGATAACATAACAATAACACGATGGAAACAGCGCTGGATTGAAAACAATTTGATGAATAGGAAACTTGGATTAAGACAAAAATGATGGTAAACTTAATACTAATTATTTTAACTTAAAAAAGCACTAAAATAAATAATTTAGTATTAAATAGGATTACCATTTTTCTCTATTACAAGCTTCAAACGTCTGGGCATTGAGGAGGTTAAATTTTAAAAATACTGATGGTCTTCTGAGAGCTGATCCAATGCGCGATAAATAGCATCGCTTAACTCTTCAGCATTTCGTGGTCTCCAATTCCTTTGGTATATTATTTTAATGATTCGATCCCATATATTTTCCATTGGGTTAAGGTCACGGCTGTTGGCTGGCCAAGGAAGTGTTTCTATATTATTATTCCGAAACCATTGGCGAACAACATTAGCTTGTACAGATAACAGCATAACGTTTTCAAGGATTTCAGGTTACTATTGAATCTTCTTTGGATTCTCGAAAAAAAACCCAAAGCTCTAGCACTAAACCAGCCCCACATGTTTACAGAAAAATGTCCAGCTTTTTTAATTTAGTTTGTATATTCGGGTTTAAATCTAGAATTTGGTGGACCATAAACTAAAATTCTCCTGCTGCTTGAAGATTATTGAAAAATTTTTTCGTCAGTCAAAACCACGCTCTCCCAGAAGTCATTATCACGAAGAACGTTGTTCAGTGCAAAAATCCTTCTGGCCTGTTTTTGTTCTTCTGTTAGAAAAGGCTTCTTTGCAGCAACTCGACAAGAGACTTCTGATTTCGCTACTCTTCCATTTACTGTTGCTAAAGAACCCGAAAATAATGTTACATTAGCTACTTCAGCCGACGTTGAAACAGGATTTTGTCTGAGATGGTCAATAAGTCTCTCATCTTGCAATTCAGAACTTACTTTTGGTCGTCCTGATCCATCTTTCCTATCCGTAGAATTATTTTCAATCCAGCGATTTTTCCATCGCATTATCGTCATTTTATCAACTCCAAAATGGGTGGTCGCTCTTCTTATAGACCAGCCGTCTTCTATAACTCAAGTGATAATTTGAACTTTTGTAAATGTTGATATCTGATTTAAGGATATCACACTGAGTTTTAAGCTGTCAGGCATACTAAGCTGGTGGTGCCTTATAATAGTATACACTAATGGAAAGCTAAATTTTGTGGCATAGGAAAAAATGCATGTATGAGTTTTTTTTTGAAATCAAGTGTACTTTCCGTGTGTAAACAGGCAGCAATCGTTCTGTAAGCAAGTGTCTACGTTTTTTACAATGAATAAGTGGGGTGGAAATCGGATAATTTTCTTTTTAAACATATATCAAAAATATTTTGGGAGAAATAGGACTTCTCATGCACGCTTCAGATTTTGTCAGTTTATGTTCAACTAGTCTTAACAGGGATCAGTTGATATCTCCTTTAAGAGTCGTTTTGACGCCCGCAGAGTACTTCTGCGTCTGATCTCTAAGCCAAACTCGTTTTTTCCTATTTTTCCTTCATTCTAACTTATTTATTAAATTATTGGCAATTTCACACATAACAACTTTAACAGCTGCACGCACTACTTTACTTGGAGCCATTTTATTTTTTAACTGCTTGGCAACTAAACTTGAAAACGTGTAAACTCAAAACATTGAATAAGTTTAGTGGCTGCCAGTACTTTCCGTAACAATTTAATGTTATATCTGTATAATATCTAATTAAGTGTAATTGTATATTAGTCTTTAAAATATTGGGCTTTTGTAACATATTATTAAATATATACATAACATATTAAATAAAATACATTTTCAACTTTAAAATACGATGGATTTTTATATGTAAAATGGTTAATTTCAGCAGTTAATATTTTATTGTAATATATTTTTATAATACTTTTTAAAATTTAAAAAAACTTATATTAATAACTAATTTAATAAACTTTAATATATTTATACTTATTTTTAAAATACTTTTTTCCGTAAAATTTGCATAAAGATAATTTTTTAGTTCCTTTTTGCAAAAATTAAAATTGTTTGAGATTGTGCTGCTTTTAAAAATATGTCATCATCATTAAACGAGTTCCAAGCTTAAACTAGGACTAACACTTACTTTAAAAGTTATTATTTTCATAAAAAATAAAAGGGCGGGATTTTTACTTTTTACAATTTAATTTGTTTGACGAAGAGATGAAAGAGAGTTGGATTTAAGTTTAAAGGTAAAATAAAGATTGCGTTTAAAAACGTTAATAAGAACAATTTTTAAAATAAAAAATTCTATTGAATACTAGAATGTAAACTTAATTATAGAAATATCTGAATGCATAAGATAAAATGTAGGGTATTTAATCTTAATAATTAGTACTTTTTAGCTTAGTTCGTAAGTCAAAGAAGTAAAGAATGGGTTCTATACCTTTTAGACAAAAGTCTACTTAAGCAGTAGTAGGCATGGAGTGCCTTGTTGCCTGGTAAGTAGGCCTCTCTTTTTGCAAAGATCACTCTCTATGTAATTTATGTGAATGCAAGTACTCCAACTCGAGTTCAATCAATAAAATTTAGTCTTTGTACTTTACGCGCTTTTTTTAATATTCTTTACAATTCCCAAATCCATTAAAAACATCATCACGCATAGATTTTTGACTTACAATTTTGCTTTGATATAAAAGGAAAGAGTCGCAAAAAAGAATTGATAATAAAATAGTAGTTTTTACAGTTAGTGGTCAATGCATTTTTTACAAGAGTGGTTTTAAAAAACAAGCGCCGCAAGTGTTTTAAAAAGGCGAGTAATAAAAATTACAGTTTAGCCGCAAGTTCTAAACACAATTTAAAAAATATACCTTTATCAAAAATATAAAAAACGAGGATGACAAAAAAAATAAACCCAAAAAACATTGTCATGTCACAATCTATGTATACCAATTATAAAAGAACAGTAGTCAACATCAACTATAAATGTGCAGGTCAAACCACTCCTACAGTTATGAAAATTTAAGGAGATATTGGGTTTGTGACGTAAGCGCTCGCTAGGTAAGGATTTTCAAAAATAATGCCCTTAAGGGGGTAAAAATAGAGGTTTAAATCTTAAAGAGTATTTGTAAATCTGCAAAACGGAAAATCGCAGAGGTCTGAAATTTGGTGTGAAGATTCTACTAAGAAAATAAGTAAACCCGTGTTTTGGCATTTTTCGAAATTTGGGGGTAGAAAAATAGAGGTTATTCTATTTCGAAGAGGGTAAGGTATCTTTTGTATCCCAGAAGAAAAAAGTGACAGATGTTTAAAAATTACTATTATAGACTCTAATAGATGGACACGTGTTTCAGTGTTTTTCTACCAATCCCCTATTAATAGGGGGGACCCCCCATATTTGATAAAATTTTGATCTGTTAAAATTGTGCGGTATCAAAATGAAGAAAATGAAGCCCAGAATCCAAAAAAGTATTTTTTCTATTAATTTTTGTAACTTTTTACTACCCCCTTTCCCTCTATATTCGATAAAAATATTGACCTACTAAAATACGGGTCGTGGGATATCAAATCGAAGAAAATGGAGCACAAAATAAAAAAAAAATATTATATAAATATAATATATATTTGATTTGTTTCAATTTTTTTTTATTAATTCAGCCGCTAGCAACGCAGCAGGTGAAATGCTAGTATGCTATAAATCTGGTATGCTATAAAAATTTCGCACAACATCTTTACTGTGGGCAATTTAATTTTTTATTACATTTTTTTTCTTTGTGTCGCTAATAAAATTGTTTAATTCTTACTGTCAAAATTAACGCTTTTTAGTTGACAATTAATTGTTTAAAAAAATACTGCACTTATCTGGATCCCCATTTAAAAAAAATAAGTACCAAATTTAAAAAATTAAGACGGTCAGTGTGTTTTAAGCTTTTTATCATTTCCTCATATTTCGGCCATGATGAATCGAATAAAACATCCCTCTCCGATTCATATTTTCGCCAGAAGTCCCATTTTCTACAATACATCCAGTGCAGGAAAGGACACACCTAATGTTTGAACCGCTATATGAGCAGTGCCTTTTCTCTGAACAGTTTGCATTGTAGGTGTGCCTCACTAGCCCCGGACGCGTTCCCAAATTGTTTATTAGGTTTTGTTTTTGTCCAATGCAGTATCGGCTTCAAGTTCATCTCCGAGGTTAAAACCGCACTAATTCCCAGGATTGTTACCAATCCCTCTAATTCCTCGTATCTATCGTAATTCCCTATTTATTCCCCGAATTCCCCACTATTTCCTCTAATTCCCCAGTAATTCCCCAGTAATTCCCCACTAATTCCCAATTTTTTTTTTAAATTCCCAAGCTATTTTATTGCTTATTTGCCAAATCTATTACGTTATTTGCAGTATGTAGGCACAAAAATAAAAAATTTTGAAAAAAACCTGAAAAAATAAACAATTTATTTTAAGAATAAACAGCTTATAAAATGCAGTCAATATGCCGGTCAAATACAGAATATTTATTATTTGCGTTCTTAACGCTGGAAGTCGAAACTGCGCAGCTTTTTTTAAAATAAAAAAAATTATAACGCGACTCCTTATTAATCTGGCCGGATTTGCCGCCTAAAGCGTGCACAAAAAAAACCGCGCTGGATCAAAGTGCGCAAGAACTAACCGCGTATAATGTTTACCGCGCAAAATTAATACTGCGCCTAGCGCTTACTGGGGATTGGTGAGTTGAGTATGTAGAATTTGCTGTTCTGAACAAGTATTAGTAAAACATATCTTTTTAAGCTCTTTCGTCTTAGAGATATTTGCATTTAAAAATTGTTAATATTTTCTAAAAAGAACCCTTTACTACGTGGTAGAAACAACAGTTTTTGAGAGCTTTGACAACTTCAAAATGCTTGTCAATTACCCTAAAATATGTCATTGTCAGTATACATAGACTTGCTTGGTAAATTATTTTAAAAGCGATTCTCAAGAAAATACGAAAATTTTTCTACTAAATGCAGAGAAAACAAATCTGAAATTTAAACAAAATAATCACGTAACTTTTCTTAAATTAATAATATTCAACCACTGTTCTAATCGTTCTAGTGCATTTTAAATCACCCTGTATCCCACGCACAAGGTGTTAAATCACCTTCAGTGGGATACCGTTTATTTCCGAAAATTGTTACCATATTTATGTAAATATTTAGAATATTATTGGAAATAAATTTATGTTATGTTATACATAAGTACGTCATTAGCTTAATTTTGGTAAAACATGGTATTTTTGGTATTTTTCTCTTAAAAGTTTTCACCTGCGGCGCTATAACACCATTAATAATTACGATTTTAAAGTTTCGTGTCAAAAGTAACAAATAATACCATTGATATATAGTTAGGACTTTAGTTTAATTTTGGTAAAATATGGCATTTGTGTTGTTTTCTCCAATATTTTGTCCTGCGGCGCATTTAATCTTTCCCAAGAACTTTAAGTTAAATTCACAACTTAAGATTTGATTACCCTCCTGGATTTAAGGCCAGGTCCGCGCGTTTGAATATTCCCCTCCAACCCAAATAAAATTTCTAGATCCGCCCCTGATTGCGTGCAAAAAGGAAATAATGTTACTTTACTAAAGTATTTTCTACTAGCAGTTTACCTGCTGCGTTTAGCGACGGTAATGATAAAAATAAAATAATGTAAAAATAGGTAGTATGTAAGAAATAAGTGCTTGTCTATGGACACCAAAAAATTACGTACAATTATCTATCTATTCAAAACCTTAGGGCGGTGGTTTTTATCTTTCAAAAATCTTATTACACTTATCGACTGACTTTTTAAAGACAAAGCTAATTGCGAATTTTCAGCTTTATGTTGATTTGAAACTCAAAGAAATTGTTATCTGTACCATACCTTTTTCAAAACAGAATCACCCCTATTTATTAACTTGCGATAAAATTTAAAGAAATTACTAAACCTATGTTTGTTTATTTTATTAGTAGAGTCAACATACCAATTTTCAGACCACTTACGCCAGCGGTCGACACGAGTGGGTTCCCCGTGAAGACATTTGACAGCTGTTATTGGGCGAAATGTTAAATGAAAATAGCCTATTTTTAATTCAGGTCACACCCTATCTTTCTACCAAGCTTTATCCAAATCGGTTTAACCGTTTTTGGGTGACTGAAGGACACACACCTACACACACGAACCTTCGCATATAATATTAGTAGGATAAAGCGACATCTGACACGTACGTACACTAAACGATCGTGCGCTTATATTGGTTTCCCTTTTTACACACGCCAAAGCCTTTAAGGGCCGTATTCATGGTTTTCCTTTAAGGGAGCTTTGCTGAAGGAGGCTTTCCTCGATTTCGTATGCCTTGGCAGGAGAAGGCCTAAGGGTATGCTCCCTCAAGTTGAACTTGTGTATAATACTATTGTGGGGCAAAAGACCCCTTGCACCTAAGCTCAAAAGTACCTCTTGAATCACGTCTTTACAGTTAGTTTTATGTTTCGGGACGTTGCGTAAGCTACTTATTTTTTACTCATTCCCCACTATATTTTTAATTAAAAACTCCAAATCAGTTACATCAACCGAAAAGAATCAAAAAAAGAGAAAACCAAAGGATCTTGGGAGGAAAGAACGAACATTCAAAATTGGATCAGTGTCCCACAAGGAACACACAAAAGACCAAAGCAGCACACTCTGACTTCCAACTCTGAAACACTCACAAATAGGCATCGTTCCGCATGGTACTTATTATAAGTCACCTGATACGGGTTCGTCCAGGGTACCGATTCTGGAAGTCATTGGAAGTGATCGTTCGCCTGAGAGAAGAAAAGTAAATTCAACCAATAAACGCGCTTAAAAGCAGTGACGAGACGCTCAAATAATCACCAAGCTATTATGGGCATGCGCAGAGCTGCCTCGCACAACAATTTTTGAGCGAAGCCGTTCTCTCGACTAGACCCAGTAGTTGGGAGTTGTAGGAAGGCTCATGAAAAACGTCACTTGTATTATTTCAGAGCACGCTATTGGACGAACGACCGATCGATATTTTACTCGCTAATGCGCATGCTACGGCAAACTTGACCGTCTTTTAGAGTACGACTCGCACAGTGGTCGATTTTTGGAAAAACGCGGACATTAAAAAAAACTTCCACATTGTAATTTAATCGTACAAAATGTTTATTTTAATAAACAGACAGGATGATCGTGTGAATTTTCACATTTATCTTAAGATATTTTTAAGAGGAAAAAGATATATATTTATCAATTAGCTAAATTAAAGTAAAAATGTTAATTTAGAATAAGAAAAGGAAAATATATTAAAGAGAATGCCAACTGTTTTTATATTCTAAGAATTTTTATATAACGTACCCTATGTCGATCTTCAACTGTTTTCGAGATATTAACAGTTGAATACTGTCATACTCTGGGTCTTCTATTTGAAATTTGATGTTGAATACTGATGCGTAATGTCAAACTCGTAAAAAGCATAGTTTAGTCTTTAGCCAACTATTCGCCTAGTATCTTGACAACCATATAGGGGCAAATTTGGATACATTTTGAATTTTTTAATTTTTTCATTTATGTCCGCGTTTTCCGGAGAATAGTGCGTCGTTCGGTCCCAGAATACGGAATTTTCGATTTTAATAGAAGCGTTCACATCTCAGGGTATGATCGTTCTATTACGCACAGAATTGGGCCCCTGGCGTGTTAATCTTTCCAATAGGAATATGCTCCTGAGACAATTAAAACAAGAAGTTAAAATCTTTCAAATCAATTACATCAACCGAAAAAAATCTAAAAAAGAGAAGATCAAAAATGCTTTGGTCCTTTGTGTGTTCCTTGTGGGACACTCATCCAATTTTGAATTTTCGTTCTTTCCTCCCAAGACCCTTTGATCTTCTCTTTTTTTATATTTTTAATGTTATCGACTAATTCCCCAGTAATTCCCTAAATTTCCAACAAACTTTTCTAATTTTCTAGCAATTCTTCTAATTCCCGAGTAATTCCACTAATTTCCAGATGTTGTACACTGGATTCAGATTATTCCAGATATGACCGGCCTGATAAGTATATGCTAACGGATCGATGCCTCTTTTGATATTAATATTCCGATTGGAACAAGATGCTGAAGAAAATAATGCAGCAGACGATACTCTCGCAGACAGTATTTATTTCTTTTTAAATAGCTAGGCCATAGCTAAAATATGCGGGACACATACCTGCTCGGAACGTTACGTGCGTTCACTTGCCATGACCGAAATATGCAGAATCGATGCCCTGCTTGATGCTTGTAAGGTCAACTTCTATTTTTCGATACGTGGGTCAGTGTTTTGCAAAAAAATGATGATTCTGGATAATTTTTTTCGATTTTCCAAGATCCAAAGAGGTAGAATTAATAACTTGCTTAACAAATAAAGATCAAATTACATTTTTAGGGTTCTGGATTACTGTTTTGCCAAGAAATAAGCTTCCTGGCGATAATATAGGTCGGAGGGGAGCGTGAATGGTTTTATCTATTCGCCATGGCCGAAAAATGAGGACATGATAGTTCGCTTAAAACACACTGATCATTTAATTTTTTTTAATATTGGCCTTTATTGAAAGAAATGGTGCTTTCCTCCACGATATGTCTCAGATCTAGATAAGGGCAGTCTAGTTAGATTCGACGTGCTGAAAGTTTGCGGAAAAAATACCTCTCTTGACTTTCTCCGATTTTCACAACTTAAATCTCAGACACAGGGGGATGATAACACCGCCGCAGCACGCAACAACACTATTCGAGCGAAGCTTTATTTTTAATATCTACCGCTTATAAAATGATATCCCCACTAACTTTAACAATCTCAATCCATTAAAATTCCAAACCAAAACAAAACATTATCTTTTAAGCTCGACCTTCATGCCCTGATAATTATAACTAGGAAAATATCCTTTACAATGAGAAAAATATTTTATATCTATTGCTTAGTATTTTTCTTTTTTCTTTTTATTTTTTATTCTTCTCTTGGCACTAGGACGATGTTCACTTAATATTTTTAAATTATTATTTCCAAATAGAATTTTAATATGCATATTACTTTTATGAGTTTATATTTATATTAATATATTTCCAGGGGTGAACCCGAACAATTCTGAATTGACTTTCAGCTCCTTTTTGCAATTTACTATGAGGTTAAACTAAAAATAACTGTTACACATAAGTATGTACAAAGTCTAAATGCAAATAAACATTATTAGTATTAGTATTAGTAGTAGTATTTTTATTTTTTCCGTCGAAAGAAAAATCGATCACTTCGGACAAAAACTTTTCTTGTAATCTCTAGAAACTACGTTGCCAGTTTCAGACCGCTTACGTAAAGTGCTGCGATCAAGTTATTTTCACGGGCTGACAATGGCCTGTACTCTTGACACCAGTGCCCATGATTGTGAATAAATTTCGCACTCCTCACATGCTTTGAACTATGTGAAAGTGCCGAATCTTTCAACACCAAGATATATCCACGAAAACTATTTATCGAACCATATTGGAATGCGAACAGGGTATTACTTGTATGAAACTCCCGAAAAGTGGAAGACCAAGGATTTTCACCCCCTCCCTCAGTGCAACAGGGTGGTAAGGTTGTCTAAAACAAGGTCGGTGTGTCTGTAAGGAAGCTAGCGAGAAGAAAGCAAACTTAAAAAAGTACTATTTCTAGAATTTTGAGCCGAAATGGTCAAAAATACCTCAAAAGCCAAAAATGTCCAAAATACACCCCTAATCAGCTTGCCCGGATACCTCGATGTTGTCGTTCTCTTCGACGTGTTCATTTTGCGAACAAGAAATCTATCATAGTAGACGATGAAAAGTACTTCACTTTTGAAAACGCAGAAATTCCAGGCAATCAAAGATTTTACACCGATAATATAGAGGAGACCCCAGACAACGTAAGATTCAAAGAAAAAGCCAAATTCACCGACAGAAGTTTAATGTGGTGTGCAATTTCCGAAAGGGGTATAGCAAGACCATATATAGGACATGTACGGGGCGAAGCATTAACTAGCCGAGGTTATACTGGAGACGAAATTATGTTTTGGCCCGACCTGGCAACTTGCCATTATGCCAAGGAAACGCAAAATTGGCTTCAAGAGCATAATATTCCATATGTACCAAAAAATTACAATCCCCCTAATTTTCCCCAGGCTCGCCCCATTGAAGACTTTTGGCCCCACTTGGCAAGGTACGCCGGAGGCTGGACTACTCAAAATGAAGGCTAACTGCGCCGCAGAATTTTAATCAAGTGCAGAGAAATTAATATTATCACCGCCCAGACCCTTATAAGAGGTGTCCGAATAAAGTTGCGGCTTGAAAGTTTGAGACAATGATGTCTTTGAAATTAACTCTGTGTTACGGACTTCCATTGTCTATATTGTATTTATACACGACGTTTCGATTAGTACAATCTCTGATCGTCTTCAGGTGCAAACTGCTGCGGCTTGTTGAGGAACACGGACCGCTGCATATACTAAAATAGATAAATAATATTCATAGAAAATCTACTTATTAAAAAAATATATACAGTTTAAATGAAAGTTTGTTTTTCAAAAAGTATACGATTTTTTATTTTGAGATGCGTAGCTGAAAAACTATATCGATCCCTAGTGTGAAGTGTTTTTTAATACTTTTCTTCCATAAACTAACACAGCTAATTTACGTCACTAGAACGGAAAATTGGTCTTTACAGATCGAAGCAGGAAATTTACCTGCGGAGACCTGTAAAGACACTTTCCAGTCGGGTATCGTACGTACTTTTTTTCAAACGATCAGAAAAAACATTTTTGTACCTACCACTTTCGCCAACGCCTAGCCACGTTTCGTGATTTATTAACAGTTCCCTAATAAGGAAATGTTAGCACTCTGCTTCTTGTTGGCTAGATAGCCATTGCCGCTAAGACCAGTTGTTTTGAAGATCAAAATTAAAGAAAAACAAGTAAACTTTTGTGGTTTGACATGATTTTTGTACTTTTAACTTTTGCAAAATGGTAAAAAACATTCACAGTTTTTTCTTTTCCCGTTGTTATTGTTTGTTGATATGGCAAATAATACACAACAACCGGATAACGCTTCAATCGCCACTCGTTGTATGAATCCAATTGGTTTGCGGAAGGAACTTCCACTGGCATTCCTGACAATCTAAATTCTAATTTTATCCCAACACCGCTGGTTCATACGATGCTCAGCATCCACGTCCCACGACGTCCAAAGGTTATTCGTTTAAAAACCGAATGGTATCGCACGGACAGTCGATCGGAAGGGGGACGATCAGACGAAATGGCCTAAATTCTAGGGTTATCCTTTATTGATAGAATGCTTACTTTAAGCTTTAAAAATGTGTGGTCGAGTTTTCCGAAAAATATGCCACCCATACATCTTCATTAATTTTCTTAAAGTTTTTTAATTCGCACCAGTTTATAAACGCATCAAAGTTCCGCTGCGCGCTGCTAACGCTCTTTAGATTTTCCAGGCAGTAAATCGAAAATGACTCTTGAATCAGCTTTTATTATTTCCTCCGAATTCAACTTATTTTATAGAACTGAGTCATTTCTGTAAACAAAACTTGAGTCCTGCACGGATAACATAGGTTTATGGCCTACCGTGAAAGCTAAGCATATTTTGAAGATATTGTACCTTAGGTGAAAAAAATGAAATTCTATGAGGATTGTATGTCTATGATACCAGATACGAGCCATGAAACAACATATGTTTACTAAACACCTACGGATAACTTTTCTCGTAACTTGAAAAGTACTTTGTAGATTTTATGATTGGAATCTCATTTGGAAGGTACTTAAATATTGCACAGAGGTGTAACCAGGATTACAATTTAGGGGAGCTTTAGTATTTGGGAAAATGAATCAAAAAAAAAATACGTAAATGAGAGTAAAACGATTTGTGTTTTATTTTTTCTGGTGGTGGTTTTTTAAGGGTTAGTCGCATTTAAAATGTAATTTAAGAGCGTAGGCAGAATATAATTTGGGGATGGCATGGGCTTTAAAAAGTCAATAAATAAGAAAAATTTTAAAAACAAAAACCATCTCTTATTTTTTTGCATTAAAATTTGTGTGTCATTTAATCAATGAAGTGAGTGATCTTTAAAGGTATAGGCAGTGGTGTGTGCGGGGGTGGGTTTAGGGTTTTTTTGCACCCTAGAACTAATGAATATTGAATCCTAAAGATTAAACTCTCCCAAAAATCAAAAATTAATTGTCATCTGAAACTATGGTGTTACTTAAGTCCCCCAGAAACATCAAGCCCACCCCCCTTTAAAAAAATCTGCATACGCCACTGAGTATGATCCAAGTTTCGGTATTAGGTTGGGTTTGGTGGGAATAAATCAGAAAAATGGAAAAAATCGGATTTAAAACATAGTTTTAGCCGGTTTTCTTTAAATATTTTCGTGTTTATTGTTATAATTTTATCATTTTAGATTCTTCATCAGGGAAAAACAGTAGCGTGTAGTAATTACTTATATTAAAAAGAACAAAAACTTCATGAGTAATTTAATTTTCAAACAAAACTTATAAACTGATACTTGTTTAATATCTTATAGTTGGTATGCATATTTATTTTTAATAAAGCACAGTTTTTTGCTTCCTCGATCTGCAGCAAATTTTTAAAACAAAGAACAATTTTCAATGACAATTACATAGATATGTCATAAATGCATCATAACCTACTTATTATTTTTCAATGCAAAGTCAGAGCCCACTTAGTTTAAACTTACCTAAACCTCTCTATAAATCTCAATCCATTCGAATAAGATGCATTTTTACATTTATTTAATTTATATGGATCTCTGCAGGTATTTATGACTTCGCTAAGATAGAATTTAAGATATACCCCTGTATTTGATTACCTTTAAAATGAGGCCAAACTTGCAGAAAACTACCAGCGAAAACCGAACAAAATAAAGTATAACTCTGATTTTACATTTTTTTAAAAAGCAAATTAGAGCGGTTTTGATCCTCATAAGCACGGCAAGACAAAATCCTGAGTAAGCCTCTGTAGACTAATTCATTACCTTTTACACGAGACCAGACTTGTTTCCCCAAACGGGATTAAAATAAGTTTTGACTTCTAATTTTTATATATTTTTTTAAAATTCTAGACAATCAAGTTTTCCTAAAATATATTCCTGGATAAGCCCCTGTGCAGTATTCAATTACGAGAAAAATTCTCCGTATGTGTTTAGCAGACATAGGTTCTTTCACGGCTCATATCTCCTATCACAGACATAGGATTCTCACAGAATTTAATTTTTTTCACCTAAAGTACAATATCTTCAAAAAATCAAAATATGTTAACTTTTACGGTAGGCCATAAACCCAAGTTATCCATGCCGGATTCTTTTATTTTTTAAAAGTGTCAAAACTGCCAAAAAAAAAACAAAAGCTAAATTGGGATTAAGGAACAGTAAATTGAACGAAAAGGTCTTTTCTTGAGAGTCGAAATATTTTGAAAGAACATGCCTTGTGTTAATGTAGAACGAGTTTTCGTACGGAAAGTGGCTATTTGCCGATCGTTTGAAAAAAACAGATACAATCGTCAGTCCTGCAAACTCTAAAAATTTTCTTTTAAACGTCGTCGGATCAATGAAAACAGCCAATGAATGTAATTTGGACATTCGCTGTATCTTCCATAACTGAAAAACTTTTATCACAGATGACCCAACAAGCATCTGTGCTGTTTTTCACGTTATCTACCTTCACACTGCATCCTAATAACTACAGTGGGCAAGATTTATTAACGTTTCCAAGAAAGAATGTAGTTAAAGAAGAGCAATGAGACGAAATCACCGACCACAATTTCCGCAATAAATGCAACACATCTCCTGAAAACTTTCCAGATAAATATAAGTCTAAACTTTCACAACAGATTAGGTGGATATAGATGTAGCACTCTTGTTTGGGTTTGAGTTTATATCTAGGGGTTATAAAAGAAGGCCAAGAATTGAAGACGAAACTGGTTAATTTGAGGCCCTCTATGTAAGGCCCTCTAAAACTTGATTAAAGCAAACTTTTTATAATTTGTCAGGAAGGTAGAGTCCGATTATTATGTAAATGGGCGACGACAAGCACGGAAGATGCGCGGTGTTCGCGTGTTGTCTCTGTTTGAGGCAGGCCCGAACACTGTGGCAAGGGCGTACGTATCGTTACTGCTATTTAAAATAAATGAATAAGTTAAAGAACTATAAAATGCTAAAAAAATATTCTTTGCAAGCCGTTATTTTGAATTTGGTTAGTTGATCTGTTGTTGAGTTCTCAAATAATTTACTTTACAAATTTCAGTACTGAATTGGGTGGTTAGCTCATGTTTTCTTGACTTCTCAAATAAAATGATAATATTATGAATAATAACTTGTAAGGTGTAAAACGCGGAACAAAACTGAGCTGTTCCTATCAACTTAACATTTGTTGGAGAGTCATTAATTTTTTGACATTTCAAGTTCTAAGAAAAAATTTCGCTATTTCACATTTTTTGTAAAATCAGGGACTTTCCAATTAATTTTAATGAATTTAAAAGGTATTCTGCTCGTAACATTTTTTGAAAAAAATTCTTATTTTTTCTCAAAATTGTTTCTAGCTTTCAGCCTTCTGCCTATCCTTTACATGCATTTTTCGTTCGCCACCTGTTGACTACGACTTCATCTTAACAAAATACTTTTTAAACAATGGAAACATAAATAAAATCAGATTACAGCATGATCAACAGTTCATATGATGATGATTTTTACTAAATAAAAGTCCTTTAATATTATTATTATTATTAAACACGAAAAAACTATTACCTACTGTAATATAAATATTTTTTGAGTAGCAATAGATTAAAAGTTAAAAAATGCCTTTTCTCAAATAAGGTGAAAATGGACATTCTGCCCTTTTCCCGTGTACCATTCATGTATTAATATTTAAATTTACTTTTTTTGAATGAATGTTAGACTAACTATATGCGCATGCGCATTATTTATGTATAGTGTTAGTGTTAAAAGTAATAATAAATTAACAAGGGGTGCTTTATGAAAAAGAGATATTTATTTATAAAATAGTAAAATCAATAAAATGCTTTGGAAAATTAAGTGCAATAAACAGATTAGAGCGTCCACGCCTATGAATCCATACGCCAAACTAGTCGCGAGCTAAGTGGGCGGGCTTCAGACGAAAATGGGTTTCTACGCACATTCCTTAGCTGACCCATTTACTTCTTAACCAGACTTAGCTAAAAATTGCGTAGTTAATCGTAGAGGTTTGAACAGCTTTATTATGGAGTGGTGACATTTGGTTATCAAACTGAGCAAATCGGTCTCAAAGCATTTAAGGTGACGCATAGGCAGAGCCTATTAGTCCTGCTAGGTTTGTGAAGGTCGAGGATTTTTTTAAGCCAGACTTTTAGAAACAGAAATTGAAATAAAAATTTCTCCTGGGCTAGTTGTTCAAAAATTCTAAATTTGGAATCATTTCTTTAAACAGTTTTCGAAAAATGTACTTCATCAGAACATTTCATAATGATATTATTTAAAAACGAAACTCAGCAAAGCTAAAAATTGTCAAAGCTGCATCTGAACAAAAAGCAGTACAAAAAGTAAATACAAATCACCGGAACAAAGCTTGTACAAATATGGGGATCATAACCAAACTTGAAACGACAATGAATCAATATTTTTTTTTAATAGTGCATGTTATTAATATTATTATCAATTATTTATTTGTAAATATTAAATATTGTTGCAAAATATTGCAATAAAAGATTAATTTGAGAAAATGGTTTTCAACGGTTTCGAAAAAGATTCCAAAACTTACGTAGGCTAATCTACTCCCTAGCGGATTATTTCAAAATTTCTCGTTCGGAGAGACAACTTTTGCTGGACAAACTGTGGAAAGCTATTAAAAACTTTAGGCCGTTTATCAAGAAGTTGTGGAACTTGTGAGCACAAGCAGTATATTTATTCCGCATTGACATTGACTGGGTAAAAGAGCAAGTTTTAAAATTTTATTACTAAAGTTTGTAGGGTTTTTATCAGTGGCAATCTGCCATATGCCAAATTTACGAAAGCCTTTCTGGATGGTTTTTGGCGGTAATAGTCTGTACGGTAAGGATTATTGCTTTAGTTTTATTTTTAAAGAGACGCGTGCTTATAGTAAAATGGAGGTAATTGCGGCCAGATTATTTCTTGATTCCTATATGTCTTTAATACTACCTCGTAGGGCGGTTACAAAGTGCATGATTAACAAAAGGGTTTTGGCTAATTGCAACCCCCAAAATGCGTGGCTAACTGCTGTCTTTTGCACGTGCTCTTTACTTATTGCATTAAAATTTTATAAGTTGATCCTTTTTTGCCACAATAAGCAAGTAAAACTCTTTAATCTTAAGTAGCATTATCTTATTTTGCACTAAAGTGACTCAAAAATTGTAAGGCTCCTCAGAGGCAGCTTGAACAAAGAAAAAAGGCACAAAAAATATTTGAAAAATAAATATATTGGAGGCATTAGAGAAGTAGTACCATTCTAGAATGATAGGATTAAGGATATCTTGGATGGACAAAATATACTTTGCGTGCAAAAGAGGAGAAGTGACAAATATAAACTCTTAAATTTAAAAAAAAGAGGTAAAAATTGAAGGCAGAAGAGGTACGGTTCACAGATGAATATCATGTGTTTAAAATCTTGAAAAATGGTATAGTGGTAATCCCAAGTATAACAAAACAAAGAGTAGCGACAGCACCCGTCGACACCTATACTGTTCAACTTCCCACATAGCAAGCCATGGATATGTATATCAATTGGATATGTATTTGATATCCATGAACGTATATTATTTTTTGTAATATCCAAACTACATGTAGCGTATATCAATGTATGGATATAACTTATTTGTATTTTTTTTATATTCACTGCATATTTATATATGTTTAACCAAAATGGCCCAAAATATACATAGACGTATGTATATATTATATCCAACCAGGAATATGCAACCCAGGTCTTAATTTTGAATATCCACTGGATATGTAAATAATATCCATCCAATAAATATATATAAAAATGGGCTTTTATTTGGAATATACAGTGGATATGTAAATGTATTCACCCAATTAATATACAGAGTCGAATTTTCATTCCATATCCAGCGGGATATATGTAAAACAGGTCACAATTTTGAATATTCACTGGATATAAAAATAATATCCAACCATTAATATACATAGACGTTTTTCCACTGCTTCTCCAGCACAGTATATGAAAAATGGGCTTTAATTTTGAATATACAGTGGATATGTATATTTATTTACCCAATTAATATACGGAGCCGAATGTCCACTACATATCTAACGAGTTATGTGCAAAACAGTTTAATATTGTTTAATATCCAGTATATTTCCGGTAAGGAATGTACAAAAGAGGTCACAGTTTTAAATATCCGATGGATATCTAAATGTAATAGGCGATGGTACGTTGCATATCCAGACGGGTATGTGCAAATAATAAGCAAAAATTTTGAATATTCATTGGCTATCCATCAAAAGGACACAACTGTAAATATCCAAGAGATATGTAAATGTATCCACCCAATTAATACTCATAGGCGTATGTCTTTTGAATATTCATTGGGGTATGTGCTAAACAGTGCTAAACTCAATTAATACACCTAGACTGGATATCCGGCAAGGTATATGCTGTATATATGGTATAAATACTATTAAATATCCACTGGATCTAAAAGTTATTCAATTACCAAAATATCCCTGGGTTTTGCTAGAAACGATCTGAAATTAATTTATTTGGACATTCCGGAAATATCCTTTTATGGATGTCTATTTGGGCACTACAGTTTAGTAAGTGCCCGCCTTCAGATTAAATTGTAATTTAATTCAATATCACCTATTGTTGGTAGATGGCACTGGAATCAATAGGTACTATTATTATACATATAAGACAGCAAAAAGTTATTTAAACTGTAATATTTTGATGACTATTCTCGAGTATAGTATCAACATAATGAATATATCTATCATGGATTTCCTATGTCATGCTTATTGCTGCTAAATATATCAATATGTCCATATACGCTGCATATTCATAAATATCTATAAATCCATATTGATCTATTTTGAATTACATAATCATATCCATAAAGGATATTCGCTAAATATCCATAGGTTATTTCATATTCGTACTTTAGTGGATCATTAATGCATATTTGGTGGATATGCAGTGCATATATTCATGTGGGTATGCAGTGGATATCCGAAATTATACCATGGATATCCATCTCGTGGCCATCTGAACATGTTATTCATATGCGCAAAGTATAGGATATACTGTAAATATTTATTACGCGGCCATCTGGATCTGTTTTAAATTACAAAATTATATGGACTATTTATATTCGGTGGATATGCAGTGCATATATTCATGTGGATATGCAGTGCATAAATTCATGTGGACATGCAGTGGATATCCGAAAATAAACCAAGGATATTCATCTCGTGTCCATCTGGGTATCTTTGGAATCATAATATCATATGCATACAATATCCATGAAGGATATTATGTGTGGACATTATTTTGCTATGTGAGTTATGATTGATGGTTAGATAAACTGCTCGAAGAAATATTAATAATAACCCAATTAATACTCATAGGCGTATGTCTTTTGAATATTCATTGAGGTATGTGCTAAACAGTGCTAAACTCAATTAATACACATAGACTGGATATCCGGCAAGGTATATGCTGTATATATGGTATAAATACTATTAAATATCCACTGGATCTAAAAGTTATTCAATTCCCAAAATATCCCAGGGTTTTGCTAGAAAACGATCTGAAATTAATTTATTTGGACATTCCGGAAATATCCTTTTATGGATGTCTATTTGGGCACGACAGCTTAATAAGTGCAGATTAAGTCAATATTAGGTATAAAGTTTTTTATGAATGGACTAAATTATATTTTACAAATATTTATTGGAAACGATTAACAACAGGTTTACTTAACAATATTAAAATTAAATTATTTTGTGAATAAAGTACTTATTTTATTATTAATAAAGGTACGCATATATTACAATTAAGGTACGTATTAGGTACATGATGTTTCACTAGTTTTTCCCATTTGGATCATTAATTTTTGTCCTAAAATAAATATTTTAAAAGCCTTACAATCGGCAATTTTTTTCGTTTTAGTTACAGCAAGAAGTGGATTTTGACATTTACCATAGAGTTTTTTGTGGTGGACTGAAAAGAGATATCCAACCGCGCCATTTCTGATAAATTTAATATAAATATCCTACTGAAAAAAAAAGAAAAAATGTCCCCAGGACGAAAAGTAATGGTTAAAATGGCTGTGAGGAAATTTAGTAAGAAATAATGTACTTAAAACAAATAAAAACATTATACTAAATATAAGAGAAAATTTTTTTAAAAGATTTTTGATCAATTTTAAGCTATAAAAAAATCAAATAGCAAGAAAGATATCCATAATAAGAAAGTAACAACATATTTTATAATATCACACATAAAGTAAATCAATTAACAAATCCTAAATTTGAACCTACTAGTAAATTAACGCCTAACTCCTGGCCTACTAAGCTAGTTTTCTGTCCGACTACCAGAAAGTCATCAACTCTCAGACCAAATAGAGGATCTTTTATTGAACTTTATTTCGCGCATGCGCCCTTATAAAGTGTACCCGAGCTGTCGCTATTATGTGGTTTGTTGTATTCGGGTAATACTACGAGACTCCACAAAAAGGCAGTGGATAAGGTCCAAATTGCGCTAATGATATACAACGTTCAAAGAGGGCAGTGTACTTAAACCGGAAGAAGATACATATAAAAATACTTCTCTCCACTTCTCAAATTCATTAACAACTCGCGTAACCTATCTGTACTGTGTATCTGTTGAACCTCACATTAAGCATATGCATGACAATTTCCATAACTAGTAGTTGTACTTATGTATATTTGGTGTGCGCTGCGAAGTGAACGAATTTGAAAGGAAAATAATAATTATTGTAAGTAGAAACTGACAATATTATGGGGCCGCATTTTCAAAGTCACATGAAAAGCATTCGCATATGAGTTTCATTTTTACCTCTATCTCCATCTATACCGGGAAAAATATGAGGTACGAGAAATACCGGTACGTTGGCGCAAGTAACCCAAGTAACATTTATTTTTTTATAATGGCCATCAATACCTTCTGGCAACTACTTAATAAAACAAAAAGTTTTATTAGGTTCTCTTTAAAACCTTTTCAGGACTCTTATAAACCCCGTATATGTCTTAAGTGTCAGTTTTTATAAAGGAATACATTACTACTTTCACATGAGTTTTAGTTTTAAAAAATATTTTTAAAAACATTCTCTAACCCTGTATAAAATCTCAAGCCAACTACAAGTAGTTTTAAAATGGTTGTCAGAGGGTTTTAGCGCGTCCAATTTGACCCCGCTCCTTATTGATTTAACTATATAATATAAAAATATAATAATATTTGCTATCCTTCTTTAGAGTTACAATTCATGCGTTTTGTCATAATTTCATCTTTGTCTAAATGCATCAAGTAAAATGTTGACAGAAATGACGAAACTTTTGATGGATATTAATTTCGAAAAATATTTATAGGTTATATTATTATAATATTTTATTGATGGTTATATCGATTCTTTATGAGAAATCCTATAATCTACTTCGTCTTTATAGTGTAGAATTCATTTCTGCCTTCTAAAAACAAGAATTTTTAACCAAATTTATGGAAAAAAAAGTAAGGTTAGTTTTCTTAAAGTTCCTGTAATTATTGTTTGAATTACAGGAAAGTAAACTAAAAACAAAATGCAGGTCGAAAGATTAATAAATCAACTATTATTACATAACTTATTATACTGATTGGAATTTAAAGTCAAAAATACAATATTTTTGAATTATGAAACAGTTTAGGAAAATGGCTGCCAGTCAGACAATTTACGTCAAGTTTTATAAGGGTTATAACCCTTGTAGAATCCCAAGAAGTTGCAATTAACATTATACTGGTCTCCCTCGATAGTGATTAATTATTTGGTAAACTGTAGTCCTAGTGGCGACTTAGCCATTTTAACTAACCAAAATATTTTCTTTGGTATTTGACAGCATCTTTCATCGTTGTCAGTGCGCGCAGATAATTTCGCCAGAAAAATTTGTTTTTTAAAAATAAAATGCAGAAAATCTATGGCTTTAAAATCGTGCACACGCGCGAAAAACATAAAAATATTCAGGCCCCTTATATATTGGTCACTTGGCCTTTTGCGTGTTTGCTGCATGGCTAATTTACCTAGTCATATGATTTTGGCCTTTTCTTTAAATCGAAGGTTTTATATCAAAATTATTGAAAAGGTTTCTGTTACTACCTAACAACTTAAAAAACTCTTACACATGAAAACCTTAGGGTAAATCTTCAGAAAGTTTTCCTTGCTATCTTATAAAAGCTTGTGCAGCTATGGACACCAACAGTTTTGTAGTAATTATCTTTAAAAAGTTTTTATTTCTATCTTATAAAACTTAAATGAATTTAAACCAAAAGTTTTATAAGAAGAGTTTTTAAAATATTTTGCTAACTATTTTATAAAACTTGAACCACAAAAGTTTTATTAGAATAGTTTCTAAAAGGTCTTGATTACGATTTTATAAAACTTGTCAACTTTACACTAAAAGTTTTATAAGAAATGTAGTCAAAAGTTTTCATTGCTAAATTATAAAACCCAAAAACCAAAAGTTTTATAGGGAGACTTTTTAAGATGTTTTGTTTGCTATATTATAAAACCTAAGACAAAAGTTTTATAAATATAGTAATAAGAATATTCTGATTGCTAATTTTGGAAGAATAATGCTCGCCTGGTTTTTCCATTACCTTTATAAACATTAACATACTAAAGTTTTCTTATAAATATTGTTATAAACTTTTATAAAAAAGTTCAAAAATAATAAAATTATGTAGCAACCTAAAATGTTACTTGGGAAGCCTAACCACGAGTTGGACGGATGTAGGAGCATAAAACCTCGGTTGCTTTAGACCGATCCGCAATGCGTCTTGCACGAAACTGTTCGTATTCGAACGCGGTTTAAACATGCCGTCATTTCTTTCGCCTCCTGCCAGGCTGCCCTCAAGGCTCTAAGTGCACCCAAAATAGTCAGGTGGACGAGTACGCTGAAGCACTGCAAACACTGGCTCAAGACAAGAGGGTATCACTGATGTGAATCCCAGGTCATGAGGAAATACCAGGGAACGAGAAGGAGGACGAACTTGCCAGACTCGGGGCCGAAACCCATTATATTGAAGCGGAACCTCTACTGGGAATAACAAGGAAACAGGTACAGAGTGAGCTCAACTAATGGGCGAACAATGAACTGAAGACGTCCTGGAGGCAAGAGTCAAAGTACAGACAGTCCAAGCTATTCGTGGGTGGTCCGAATGTAGCAAGAACTAAATAGATGTTAGGCAAGGCCCGAAAGGACATTGGACTGCTGACAGGCATGCTGACTGGGCACAATTGGCTAAACAAACATTTGACGCAAATAAGAGTAGCAGAAGATCCCCTGTGTCCCGCTAGCGGGCTTGAAGATGAATCGGCGCAGCACTTAATAGCAGAGTGCGGTGCATATGCCATATTAAAGCAGATAAAGTGGGGATTTCCCACGATAAATGAAGAAGAGCTGCACTCGCTCAAATGGGCCGACATACTGAACTTCGTAACGAAGACAGGGAGGCCCGGAGAGAGTTGCAGCAGAAGTAGTGGCATAGGGCTAAGGAACGGGGTATGACAGAAAGGGCCCATGAAGAGGCCTAATTGCCAGGCTCACGGGCCGCCCCTATACTACTACTACTACTATGGAATGTTAGGGATTTTTGCACTAAGCTAGTAAAAAGGCTCTCGTCACCCAATTTCGCGACCAAGACGATCGCTAAAAGAATTTTTTAGCGAGTCTGTCAACTTTTAAAACCAAACGGTACCGCTTAAGTCTGTAGCCAAAATCTTTTATTGAACACAACGTCAAATTATTACGCATATATACGGAAGAATAGTATTTAATATTTTGTCAGGGCGCCCCTACTCGCAATATGCATATATAGTTGTGTTGCATATATAATGTATAAAATATGTGCTTTGCAACTTGTCTACTGTATAGTAGCAAAGCGCAAGCGTTGTACAACACTTTATTTAACACCATGGTAAATATATTGGCACTAGTTACAAAACACATGAATGAAAACAACTCCAATCTAACGCTCATATAGGTTTATTATTAAACTAACACTAATACATTATTATTGAACGAAAAAAAATCAGTGTGATGGGTGAATAAGCCACTCTCATTTCTTGCTCCACAGCTAAAAATCCAGCTTCGCATAAATAGAATGTGGTAAAGAGGATCAGAATCCTCAAAGCTTTTAAACTTAGAGCCGGATATTCATTTTTGACGGATACCCAAAACTCCACCAAGTCAGAGTTCAATAAGACACTCTTCTTCCAGTGAAGTGAATTCTGGTGGAGATTGTGCAGGAAAGGATCTTGAGTCCATGCAAATTTTTCAACATTTTCTTCTGTAAAGTATCTTGCAAACCATTCCGAGAGTTTCGAAAGGTGTTCAGTGAAAAGAGACAGCAAGTTTTAAGAGATAACGAGCTCATTAGAGGCTGAGAATTTATGAAATTCTGGAAAATAATCTTGACCGCCATCTTCATTAATTGTTCTTATCCACAACTGCAGTTTTTTCCTAAGTCCTGCAATTTTCTCTGATAGTTTCAAGGTATGCATGTTATTGCCTTAGAGAGACAGATTTAAGGTATTCAGTTTGTCAAATATATTGCACAAATATCCAGTTTTAGCAAAAGTCGGGATTCTTAAAGTTTCTGGAGCTTGCATGATATTCCTCTTCCAGAAAAATGTGGATTTCTTGATGTAGCTCGAATGTACGGGATAAGACGTTTCCACGTGAAAGCCATCGTGCACTGGAGTAATATAGCAGCGCATTGTGTTCAGCTCCCATGTCCATACAAAGAATTTTGAATAATCTGGTTTTTAGCGGCTTAGTTTTTATGTAGCTAACTACGTCTTTGATACGTTCCATAACCAAATTCAATTCACAGCCCAACGACTTCGATGCAAGTGCTTCCCTATGAATGATGCAATGGGTCCACATGGCATACGGTACTTTACTGCGAAAGTGCTTGCAATCCACCATAACGGCCAGACATTGATCGAGCGCCGTCAGTACAAACTCCAATACATTTCTTCCAATATAAAATATTCTCTGTTATAAACTTGTCAAGAATTTGAAACAACAGAAAAGAAGCGTACGTAACAAATAAGGTGTGCATCTTTATTACTGTCAGTATCATCATCAAGTTGCAGACCAAATTCCTTGCCTTTAATTTTCTCTATCAATTGATCATTAAGATCCTCAGCTATATGATGGATTCTTTGACTAATAGTGTAATTAGATAAAGATACCTTTGAATTAAGTTTTCCCGCCGATTCTCCTATCATAATGATAACCATGTCGACACCAGCCGGTAAATTAAGTTCTTCTGCGATAGTGTGAGGTTTCTTGCACTTCGCCACCCTGTATGCCACTTTGAAAGAGGACAGCAGTGCGCTGCTAGGTACTGAAGTTTGTTGAGTAAACACGTTCTTTTGTTTTTGTATATTCTGCAACTTTCTTATGAAAAATTCGCGTGACTTTCCAACCATCGTAGGATGAATGGTTTCGAGATGTCGTTTTAGCTTACTTGGCTTTGACCGCTAGAATTTTCAAACAGAGCACACACTGCGGTCTTTCCTCATGATTTACTTCTACTGAAGTAAAACCAAAGTTTAAATAGCTTTCATCGTATTTGCGATGTTTCCTTCTTTTTACTCCTCTGTCACTTGTCGATACTTGATCACTCTGTCTCGATCGACTAACTTTTTACGAAAAAATGAAACAACCGATCTGATATTGGAACGTTTATATGTACTGAGTTCGTAAATCACAACACTTTGTATCACTACTAAAACTCTCTATTACTACTTCTATTTATCATAACAGTTCAACCGCTTACAATTCCTCTTACGGTAAACGAACCTAGCAAAGCTGACTACAGCGACTTAATACTGTCAAAGAGCGCTCGCAAAAATTCTCATCGAGAGACGCGCAGGTCGAATACGGGCTTCTGAAAATTCTAGAAATTTGCTCTGCTCTCTCGGGCTCGAGGCTCGATTAATAGCGGATGCGGCGCCGGCGTTACCAAACGTAACTCAAATTATAATTTATCAGGAGCGCCTGGTGGCGCCCCCAAAAGATAATCTTATTGACGTACAGATTTTTAAGTCGCCAAAATCAAATGCCTCTAGACTTTGGTAATCGGCGTTATACCTACACTTATAACCTAAAATCATTCCGAATAACCCCTTATATTACGCTTTCATTTGAATAAAATACGCCAGAGTAACACAACATGAAGCCAGGGAAACTTTATGAATGCAAAATGATCACCTGTGCATGTTACATCGGCTATTATATTCATTGTTGTTTCTATAGCGAACATAAAAAAGAAAACGCGATGCCAGACCCAATATGCTTGAGAGAAACTGATAGACCCAGACTGATTAGCAAAATCACCTAAAAAATAATTAAATATAATTTAATTTAGAAGTTAAAAAATCCATGACCGACTTTTAATTTTACGTATTTTTATTTTGACTTGTTGCGGATCGTTGCCTTTTCAATTACTTTCCAACGAGCTAGAAAATTCTACTTATTTAAAAATGGCTGATAATATAAACTTTTAAAAAAATTGCCTAAAATAATTTTAACAGACAAGGTTTATATATTTTTGATTTAGAAATATTTTCAACTAGTAGGTTTTTTGATTGCTACATTTTAAGCAATATTTGTGAATGGTTTTACTATGTCTATACTTAAGTATCAGTTGGAAAAAAAAATTATTGTATTGAAGACCCCCCAGCAAATGGGGAAGGCTTAGATATGCTCCCATATTTTGCTGGGCCTCGTTTGGCAATTACCTAATATTGACGCTCCTCAATCTAACGAACATTTTGACATTTCGCCTTTCTCTTCTAGTCTTTAATTTCCGATTCCCTTTGTATCCCTTATAAATGGCGCAATCACAAAAAAGCAAAACAATGAGGCGCAACATATTCATATGTTTATTCGTACGAAATTCTGACGTTGTTGTTTTTATTAATATTCGGCTTCCTAGTTTTTATGTGATTCTGTATCGTACTCAAACATTATATTTCCACGCGTACACGACATTCATATTATATCTCCTCAATTCCATGGAGAACCATAACGACAAACTAACATGTGTTTTATCACATTGCCAGTGAAGTAGTCGCAATGGCAGACAGACATTTTGGATTCATATTGGATTGATAACAGACTTTATGGAAGAAAATCGACGTAGAGAGAGTTTCCTAACACATAAAAATAGCATTTATTGAGTATTTTTCACGTATTCACGAAATAATATATTAAATAACGAGTGAAGAAAGTGACATATTTCACACGAATATAAGATTGTTACTTTCTTAACCCAAGTAGCACAAAGTGCTGAAAATCAGTTGTAGAAGTGTTGCCACAGCTAAATCTGTAGCAATATGGCTTTAGCTGTTGTTTGTGGCAACACTTCTACAGTATTATAGAAAGGTTGTAATAGTTTTACCGCTCATTTTTTGGTTTTCACAATGTTGTGGGCAGCAATTTAGCTGTGTATTTTAAAGTTAAAATACAACTGAAAATTAGCATTTTTTATACAGGCTGCCATTGTATTAGAGAACATATTTTTATAACTAAATAAAAATTACAAAAAGAAAATATGGACCACAAAATTTTAAGTCATAATAATATATTAACTTACTTATTTGTCATCATGATAATCCGTAAAAAAGGTCATTACACGAGTAAATTTGGGTGCCCCGGGCAGTTTATTGATTAAACCCATCATAATAACTCATTAAAACACAAACGCCCCAAAAATTCAGCGTAGTTGCTGTTGTTGTTTAATAATTTTGTATAGGTTATGTTTACCTTTTTTCCAGGAATTTCGTTCAAAAGTGGTACAAATGCCTATGTTATGGATTATGCATAATTTGTATGGCATTATTTGGTAAAATAATGTATTTTTCAATAAATAATTTTAATTTTACATTCACATTTTTCTATTTTCATAAAATAAATTATGGCCGCCCCAAAAAAAAGACGTCGATAGGATTTAGCTTTTCTTTGATAGTAGAAAATTTAAAGCCAGTTACTAGCAAAATACTTTTTGGGCCCAGTGGAATAAAAAAGAGGAAGAGCAGAACTGAGTCACATTGTGCAAGAGGGCGATATATTTTCTAATCCCTCTCACTTTTTTCTGCAAATATATAAGTAGATATCAGTTGCAAGCAGGTGAAAAGTGGACTAGACGCAATTGATTATCGCAAGTTTTCTATACATCGGTAGAAGGCGCGGCACTCGCAGCTGTTCGCAGCATTTCGTTTTGGCTATAAATGTTCAAAAAAAGTGAAAATTATGACCATTTGGTGCAGCTGAGGATAGACTTTTATCGTGACAAAAAACATAGCTTTAATAGCTAGTTGGTAGTTGTTTTAATAGCAACTTTGCATTAGTAACAACTTGGTTATTTAAGTAAGTTGCCATAACAATGTGACAGCTAAAAATGTAGCTTGAATAAAGTTAGCTACTTTACAGCAAAAACGTAGTTACCTACGCTATTTTTTCTACAACTACAAAATATTCACCCGAATTTTCTTGTTATTTACACTAAATTCAAGTTTTTTTTACGACAATACCCCAAAGTAGTAAAAAACTGAACTCAAGACATCCTCTAGGATTATTCACAAGTAACGCAAAATGTACAGAAGAATGTATTTTTGTATCTAGTGACGGAAATAAAAATAAATATGTGTGTGAAATATGCACCTTTCTGGAAAAACAAAGAGTGCAAATTTTGTTATTTTCGTATGTAGTGGTAGGAAAACAATACTTGGAATTTGGAAATTTAAAATGGGATTAAAAAGGCATTATGGTCCCACAAATGAGGGACTAAAATTGTACTGCTGCCCCATGCTTGCAAGAAATATTCCATCCTGTTATCATCAAAATTTTTTTTAAAAGCAAAAAAAATCCCAAAAGTGCAAAAAATAGTATATAAAGCACGTGAAAAAAGTGTCTTTTTATCCCTCGCCGAATTGTAGTCCTCCCTCAAGTCGGGCTATAAACTTTTCACTACCACCTGCTAGGTCAATAAAATATTAGGTATTTCCCAATGCTTTTTTTTCGATACAACATGTGCTATTGCTATTCCCACAACAATGTAATTAATGCAGCGTGATATCATCTACAAAAATATTTAGGAGTTTGATGTTTTGCGGTCATAATTAAAAATACTTTTCGCGTAACAAAGAGCATAAAAGATTTTTGTTCTAATTGGGAAGCCCCGAATGCAACCCTTTGATTTTTAGATTTTTTTTTGTATAAAAATTTAAAATAATAAAAGTTTTTTTATTGAATTATATTTAACATTATTCAAATTATTTACCTCTGCGCCAGGAAGCGAATCCCATTGAAACCAACAAACAGAAACTGCTTTGCACGTTCACAACAATTTGATGTGTCAAAACCATAGTTAAAAGTACTTTTCGGGTCCCAAAGAGCACGAAAAGTCTATGTTCTATCTGACAACTGCTCGGGTCTTTAGAGACCTGAATGATATTTTATTGATATTTTTAGAGATGGTTTTTTTCTATAAAAATTGCAAAAAAATATGCCCTGTACTAATTTTTTGTTTCAAATTTAAACAAAACTCAAAAAACTTCGGGGCATTTGGACCCCGAGCCGCCTGGGGGCTGATTCCTAAATCTCGTAGGAAAGGTCGCACGGGAACGTTCACATCCTTCATTTCGACCAATAGGTTCAGAACCTGGATCATAAACGACCCGACCTGAACTAAAAATGTCATTCAGACGCGCGCGCGCACACTTTGTGATACCAAACCTATTTCAAACGTTGCCAGATCTTCATTAGTAAAGAAGATATGAACCTCGTTATTTAGAGAATATTTACAGAAAATAATGTGTTTTAAAACCTGAAACTTTGAACGTGTTAACTAAACACAAATTATTACAAATACTACAAATCTTCAATTTCGAAAATATTACGTGTACTTGTTAAATCCATAAATTATGTTTAGTACTAAAGGCAAATTTTTCATGACCCTAACCACTCTGTGGTTTGTTAGGATAATGACGTCAGGAATGATGTCACGGTTAACTCACTGGTTAACAGCTGATTTGGTTGACAAATACAGTATACCAATTTACGTTATGTGATAGCTCATTTTTATGTAAATAAAAGGTTGGACATACCAGAACTACTACTAGGTACTACTATATGGTGCTGCGTTACCAACTTTAGAGAATGTTATGCAAATATGGTAAAAATCTACCTAGGTTTCTCTATTAATATTTAGAAGTACAATTTCAACAGCATTTAGAGGCGCGTGGGCCAGAAAGGAAAAAACAAAGAGACGTAAAACGAGTAAAAAAATTAGGTAATTATGCAGCATACGCTTTTCTGTCATTTTTTATTTTTTTATGAAGAATCTCTAGGACCCAAAATCCGCCGGCAACGGTTTTTTAAGAAAAAAAAGGTGCTGGGGGGAGGGTTGTAATGTTTTTTTGATTGTTTTGGGTTGGGCTGTGTTAGATTGGGTTGTATTAGTGAAAAAAAAAATAAAAAAAAACAGGAAAAAATAAAATTAAAAAAACAACCGGCGCCGGCGTATTTGGAGTCCTATGGACCCTAGTAGGTGCCCCCATAAAGAATTTTTCATAAAAAATCAAAAATGGCAAAAAACCGTATACTGCATGATTACCAAAAATTAGTCTCTCCAAAAAAAATCGATATGCTTTACAGATTTTTATTGTGGCAATGTGGGTTTATAAATGGTGTGTAAAATGTGAAAAACATAAAACTGGTCGATGGCCCGTGGCTCACTTTAAAGAATAATATATAAATACAATGAAAATGCACAAAAAAATGTGTATGTGGAAGACCTGGAAAATCGGGAGAGTTACCCACTCGGCGAATGAGCTATGGTCTTCCAAGCAGAGGTATACGCCATCATTATGGCATAAACTATACCGGAGCGGGGAGGTCAAAAACGTCAGAAAGGACATATACATATGTTCCAACAGCCAGGCTAACCTCAAGGTTTTAAATGCAACAGCCTAGTCTAAGAGTGCGCTAACGCACTGCATTCGTTGGCTCAGGACAAGAGGGTGACACTGATGTGTAACCCGGAAAATAAGGGGATTTCAGGGAACCAGAAGGTGGCCAGAGTAGATGCCGAATCACAGGATATCGGACCGGAGCTTTTTCTGGGAATGAGAAGGAAACAAGTTCAAAGTAAGCTCAATTAATAGGGAAACAATGAACTCAGATCGTCTTGAAGGCAAGAGGTAGGGTGCAGAGAGTCCAAACTATTCGTGGATGGCTTGTGGCAAAACTCGAAAGGACATTGGACTGCTGGTAGGAATACCGATCGGACACAATCGACTGAACGAACATCTGTTGCGCATCGTTGTAGCAGAGGATCCCATGTGTCTAGCCTGCGATTTGGTAGAAAAATGGGACCGGCACCTGATAGGAGAGTGTGACGCACAGGCCAGATTAAGGGAGTCCCTATAGTTTGTAGAAAAAATACAATAGAGAAAACGTATTTCATAGAAATGAAGAATGGCAAAGTAGTACTTTGTAGAAATCGAACTTTCGAAATTATGCATCGCAGAAATCATAAAACAGAGAAGCCGTAAAAAGTAGAAATTGGTAAGGAAAAAATCTGTTTTGTGCCTAACTAGAATAAGAAAGGGTGTAAATCAAGATATTTTTTTTAAACCGACCCGACTTCTCCCAACTTTAAAAAACTTAAACCAACCCAAAATAACCCAGATCAATCCAAAACACTTAAAAAAGCAACCCAAACCAACCCACCATAAAAAATAAAAAAAATGTCTTTTCTACGCCTTTTCTTATTCTAAGCTCGCATGCAAACACCTGTCAGGCAGAAAACAGATTTCACCTTACCAATTTCTACGTTTTACGGTTTCTCTGTTTTACGATTTCTTTGATGAACTTTTCTCCAAAGTACGGTTTCTACAAAATACGATTTTGCCAAAGTTTATTTCTATAAATAACGATTCCTGCATTTTACTTTGCTTTATTTTATGGGACCTCGATTAAGGCAGCTGACGTGGGGTTGTCTCACGATAGACTAGAGGAGGAAGAGCTGCACGTGCTTGGATGAGTCTCTATGGTTTGTTGAAAAAATACCTTAGAGAAACGTATTTCATAGAAATTAACAATAGAGGAACTGTACTTTGTAGAAACGGAACTTTGGAGAAATATACATCGAAGAAATCATAAAACAGAAAAACCGTAAAACGTAGAAATTGGTAAGTCTAAAATCTGTTCTGTGCCTGACAGCTGTTTGCAAGTGCCCTTAGAATAAGGCGGGGCGGGGCGTAGATCAAGTTTTTATTTTTCTAAACCATCCCGACTTATCCCAACTAAACTTAAACCAACCCAAACCAACCCATCACTTCTTTAAATTTAGCATAAGAAAATAAAAATTAAAAATGTCTTTTTTATGATCTTTCTTATTCTAAGCTAGCATGCAAACACCTGTCAGGCAGAGAACAGATTTTCGACTTACCAATTTTTACGTTTTACGGTTTCTCTGTTTTACGATTTCCTTGATGTACATTTTTCCAAAGTTCGATTTGTACAAAATACGATTTTGCCAAAGTTTATTTCTATAAATAACGATTCCTGCATTTTACTTTTCTTTATTTTATGGGACCCCGCTTTGATGGGGATATACTGAACTTCTTAAAGAAGACAGGAAGATCCGCGTAGCGGTAGTAGGAGGATAGGGGTATACAACGGGGTATGGCAGAAAGGGCCCATTAATTGCCAGGATCACGGGCCGCCCCTCTCTACCACTACTACATCTAGGTATTGGGTTCGATCAGTGTGTATAAAAAAAAACTTATTAAAAAATTAACTCTGCCTTAAAAGCACCGTGGGCCAAAATTTTGAGAAAATTATTGTAAAATTTCCGTTTTTTTACACAAAGTCGTGACAATTATTAGTATCATAGTGCCGCACTGTGGGCCAGAGTTCCCCAAAAACTTAAAAAAATCAATTTGCGCTAATTTTTATCATTCCAAAAACCTTCAAGTAGGCTTATATAAACAACAAACGTTGGAAAATTTAATTATTTTTGTTTAGTTTATTTTTTTCCGAAAGTTGCTCAAGGTTCAAACGATACTGTCAAAGATGGATTAACTTTTTGATATACAGAGCGCTTCAGGCTACTGCGAACATAGGCCGGAATAAGTCCAATTTGCCAGTATACGTACACGCAAGGACACTGCATACCTATCAGTGGAGCAACCAACACGGCTTGCATTTAGTACGCCTCAAACCACGGTGCAATGTGAAATGTAGTCCATGAAACCGGAATTTGATAATTTTCTTGTTTTTTGTCACTGATAAATTAGAGTGTTTTATTTTCAACTGCTCAGGTTTATCAGTAACGAAGTGTTACAGTAAAAATAATGAGGAGAAACAAAATAAAAGCAAGTTTTCAAAATAAAATAATACATTCTAAAAACCAAAAAGATTCTCCCAGTCAAAAAAAAAAATAGAGCAAATGTTCGAAAAGTCCTTCTTGCTCGGCTAGACAATATCCGAGCCTATTATAAAAACCCCTTCTAACGTTTCCAAGTATGTTAGGAATGATAGTGCTTCTTTAATTTTGATCCGAAGTTCTTCCAAATTATTAGCCCTTTCATGCCCGTAAACTTTATTTTTAATATAACTCCACAGATAGAAGTCATTAGGTGCAAGATCGGGTGATCGAGCTGGCTATAAAATAGTTCCCCGTGTACCTATAACCCGATTAGGAAATACATTATCAAGATATTCCCTAACAAGGCCAACATTGTGAGTAGTAGATCCAAGTATCTAGGGCCATTCAAATTGCCGTCAATAAAAAATGGCCCAATTACGTGTCCCCTACAATACCCCCCAAACATTTAGTTTTTGAGGATACTGTGCTCTTACGTCAAAATACAAATGCTAATTTTCCCTCCACCAATATCGTAAGAATGATAACCATTCTTTTTGAAAACACGTAAGACAGTGGCTGAAGACGTATCAACTGCTTCGGCAATTTGGTGGCTAGTTAACTTTCGATTTTCCTCCACTGCACTGCAGCGCAAATCATCACATCTCGTACTTTCTGCTCGTCATTCAAAACAGTGGGTTTTTTATGGTTTCTTGGCTCTACGTAACCAAAATTTTTAAAATTCTGCACAAACCTATGAATCGTTAATAAACTAGGTCCTGGGCGATTTACAAAATTCTCCAAAAAAAGTTCTCGAATAAGTCTCAATGGTGTGCCTTGATAGTACCATTTGACCATCTGCACTTTTTCGGCAACTTCGTAGACATCCGTTTTTAGTTTCAAAAATGTATTATTTCACTTAAGAACTTACCAATCTGTTTCTCGAGCAAGGCAGAAATAAACCAAAATAATAAAAACAAAATAAGTTTCAAAAAAATAACACTGCAGCGTGCTTCGAACCCACCTCGGTCGTACGGCACGGAGAGTAAATTGAACTTGATTCCCCCTATGTTTGCAGTAGCCTGAAGGTCATTGTGTACTATAGATACGCCGTGTGCAGGCAAGTTTGGGCTTTTAAACTATATAAATTTTCTAGATATTTTTGCGAGGTTATGGAAAAAATTAATTATTTAGTTAGTACGTGTAAAAGCACGCGATGCCATCGGTGTATACAGCAAAGTGCATTACCGAGCCACCCCTCGCGTACGTCGGAGACAAATTCAAATTTAAATTTCATTTATTTCCTCAAATAACCATTACATGGTATAGACCACGTCAAGTTATTAATAGGTTAATATTAAATAAAAAATAATTAAAAAATAAAAAAGACACAGATCTAGAACTAACAATAAAAAAAAATCGAACGAATCTAGAACTAACAATACAAAAAAAGAGAAAAAAAAATATATTCATTAACGTAAAAAAAAGTAATTTAATATAACGAAAGGAAAATTTTAAACTCTTCCACTGTATAGATCACGCCCTCATGTAGCAATAGTGAGTTTTTTTTTTGAAAAGTTACAAAGAAGTACACATTTTTATTTCTTGAGGCAAACATGTTGAAAAAATCACTGCCAAAATAAAGAGAAGATTTTTTTTATATAAGTCATGTGTATGTTTTATCTTTAAAATATTTTACAACAACGTTTTGGCACTTCACAGCACACTGTGCGGTAAAGTAACTACGTATATTTCAGAAAATTCAAATACAGATATTTAAATTTCCTTTTCGGCTATTTTTAAGGCTTATAGGTAAAATCTTGTACCTAATACATGCGTAAAGAGCCTTTACCGCCCTGACGTCGCGTGCGGTTTAGTATCACGTTCCGCACTTGTTAGGTAATGCTTATTTACCTAACATTATTTTTTTGAACCTAAAATATCGGTAAAAAAAGGTTGTGTAAAAGTACTTTTTGCGCACGTCGTGGGCGAAAAATTATTTTCCGCATGTCGTAAGGAAAATACACAGCAAAGCCAGAAGCAACAGACACAGGTAAAGTGAGAAGGATTCTTAAGGCAATACTAATAATTGGAGAGATGGAGTTAGATTATTTTCAAATGTATATATTATAGAATTTTAAGGAAATTTGACGCTTCAGGTAATGAAAACAATCTTGAGCCTTTTACTCGTTATACAAATCATTTTCTTTCACGTTAGCCTCCTTCTTTTTCTGATCAGTTAGTTTCTATTGTAGAGCATGACAGCATATTAAAAGATCTTCGTCATATAATTTAAAAATAAAAGTGTTTGATCAATTATTTTCAAAAAGAAATTTATTTTAAAAGCGGTTTTTGGATCTTGATGTGCCTCATCCGTGAATCCATAATCGAACAATTTTGGTTTGTACTTTCGTCAAACAGTATTTAATGGAGGAAAACCTTGCTCTATCTCAAGAGCAGCTGCTAGTTTTCCAGCTTCAGCAAGTTTTTCCTCGAAAACATTATCATGATAAAATGATCAAATAAATTCTTTAAATAGTTTTGGCACACTTTAATGTCAATCGCTACACTTTGCATCATTGTGACAATAATATTAATCTTCTATGTTAAAAGTATCATTTTCTGCTATTTCTAAAAGGCTATCATATATTTGAATTAAATGAGACATAAGCAGTTTTATAGCATCAAACCTACTTTACCATCTAGTATCATTTAGGGGTTTTAGATGTAACTGAGGGACATGCTTTTTTATAACATCCCATCTTTTTGTGGATGAAGAGAAAAATACATTAAGTTCTTGTAACAATATTAAAATAAATCACTGTTTCATTTGAACTCTAGCAGGATCATTTGCTGCTAAATTTAAGCTGTGTACTGCACATGTCACAAAAAATATACCTAGTCATCAAGTATGCGTTTATGCGCATATTCGCCCCATTATCATATCCTTGACCTCTCATGTCTTTAATATCTAAATTTAAATATTTCAAAAGTCCCATTACAAAATTTAATAGCCCTTCTCCTGTAGAGTCGTGTAGTGCTGTTTGCATATATTCCGCCCTTTAGTAATTATATTCATCAACATAAACTTCGCTTAGATTATTGACAAAAAGACTTCTGTGGTGCTTTGCTCGTTGTGAATTGAATTAAATTAAAATAAATTAAATTAAAAAAATATATATCTTTTAAAAACCTTAGTTTTTTAGCGCTCCTTATAGAGTTGAGGCCGCGTGCGGTGCACGCGTTGCACCACACGCGGTTGTGGGGGCCCTCACGGAAAAGAAGCTCTTTTTGGAACAACATTATTAATCTTGATCCAAGAATAGCTTCATCTTCGATATCCTCAACTCTAGTTATTCTTTATCCAAGTAATATCCTATTCTTAAATATAATGCACGACTAGCGTTGAGACAAGTGTAATTTATATGATAATTCAAATATAGGTCTATACTTATTTTAAGACAATTTTTTCCTTGCTTGTTTCGAACACTGCTTTATTGATGTCAAATGCTATTCGAACGAGAAGAACATGTTTTTAATGCAAAAGTAACTATACTTCAATCAAATAATATTTTATACTTATTAAGAAAAAATTATACTTACCTCAAATAGTTCTTATACTTGACTGAAACCGACCTTATATTTCACTTAACTCCAATTGTAATTAAAACAAAAGTAGCATATATATAATATATGCTAATATAATAATGTTATATACTGTAACGTAGCATAAGCCCGTCACTTGCAAAATAACCCTTCTCCTATAACCATGCTGATTCAGTCCCGTAGCAGATTCAAATCAACACGATTGTTGGTTACAAATTGAAAAGACTCACATTTCCATAGGCAGATTATGTGTGTACTTCCAGTGCCGAGTTTCTGCGGCTCACAGAAACTTCTGCAAGCTGCCTTCGAGATGTTATGACCACAATTTCGAACCGACTCTCGCGAGAGCACGCTCTGAAGCGCTCTTGCAAAAGAGGAGGTCAAGACTGTGCCAAACAATAGGTGCTTTCACCACTTCATCCACACTTCTTAACAACCGTGGGTATACATACATAATGATACTCGGTTTCTCCTTTTATTATAAGGGAAGTATTTAACTTTTTAGGCGTTTATGATAATCCAAACCTTTAAACTAAAGATATAGGAACATACTGCCGTCCTAGGTAAGACTCACGTATCTACGTTTTCGCTTATTTCGAGAAAAACGTGTTTAAAGTTCAAGTGCTTGCTGATAATTATATAGCAATAATTTTTTTTTGTTGAGTAGTGTTTATGGGTTTAAAATAGCAATAACCGAGTGAAGAAACAAAAAAAATTAATCATTTAATATTTTTCTATGTAAAACTGTAGATACGGGGAATCGGAAGTAACTTTTTATCCAGTAATACTTAGCAGGAACCCCGCAAGTTCCTACGTCAAATCCAGCCTAGTCTATGGTTGCACCCTGTAAAAGGTATGATATTTAAGTATTACTTTTAAAAATAAATAATACTTATTTATTTTCAAACATGGGCGTACGCAGGGGGGATTGTGAGCTCGACTTCCCTCCCAGAGCCCCATTGACTTCTCAAGATTCATTTGTTTAAATCAAGTAAACTGAAACGTTCAGCGCTCAGAAGTTCCCAGGAGCCTCAGCTCCCCCCAGGAGTTTCAAGCCTCCCAGGAGTTTTAAGCCCTCCCTCCAGAAGTCTAAAGCCACTTTCCTCAGGAATAATTTATGCGTACGCCATTGTTTTAAAATTGAAATTCATTCCAATAACACAAACTACAAAAGATCAATTTACATTAAAGAATATCAACAAAAAGTACTAATAATTCTAAATTTGTTTAAAATTAAACTATAAAAACAGAACACTATAAATAGTACGAATACTAATTGTAAGTTTCTTTAAAATTATATTTAGTTGTTTTCATGTAAATTTTTCCAAAATTGGAATCGATTTCCTGGCACAACGCTCTGCAAATTTTTAATAAGGTTTTCTTGTTCTTGGATATGCAAACTGGAAGGTCTCTTCATGTTTTATTTTGTATTTTAAAAATAAGAATTTCTATGTGCGGTAATTTGCGTTACTTCTGTCAAGTAAGGTCGAGGTTCCATTCCTTTTATTTAAACTTGGGACCAAAAATCTTCTCACTTGTAGAAATTGCGAGGTTGCATTTCCTTTACAAATACTTTTTTCGGATTCGATTCTTACATATTACTTAGTTAAAAACCCCGTATGTACATATTGCTTAGTAAAAACCTCGCATTTACTATAAAGTTGCTAGTAGATACGAGGTTTTTACTAAGCAACAGGTAGTTGCGAGGTTTTTGTTAAGTAATAGTCCATTTAAAGTGGATACGGGGTAACAATTTAAAAAAAAAACTTTCAGACATAAATTTAAGCATTTTTGTTCAAAAATAGATAAATGTGACCTATCTAAAGCTATTTCCGGTCCTTACTCATTTTTGATTTTTTGGCAGATACTTGCGTCTTACTTAGGACGGCAGTATAGTTTTACCTATAGTAAATGATAGATGTTGAGATAAAAACCTGAAACTGAAGGCCATTAACTCTTTGTTGCCCCCATACTAAACAACAAAGAGGGAGAATGGATTAGCCAAGCGGTCTTACGGTGCGATTCGATATTGGGATATTTCTTGTTTTTAGTACAGCTCTTCTTATTTTGTAGTATTTTAAACCTTTGTAGTTAAACTAAGTTTAAAGTAAGATTCAATCAATTCGTCACATATTTTAGGTCAAGATTTATCGTTTTCTTGTGACAAGTTTTATTTCGACTTGGTTTTAATATGTTTTCGCTTTCAAAGAAAAATTTCTGATTTTAGTCCAAGTAAACTACCTGTTTTTTGAAAGAATAATAAACTCTTATCGGTTTACCTCTAGAAGTTATTTGATTTAATAATAGCTTTGGTTTTGATTTAAATTACCGCCTCTTTTTATTTAAAGTATATTTGGTTTCTATTTAAGTATAAGAGTCTTCGTAGATTAAGAATAGGTAATTGCTTAATTCTAATAATCCCTATTCTTATACCAAGATGAATATACTTAAAGCAAATGTAATTTTTCAAGAATAGAGCTATTCTTAAATATAGAATAGATTTTTTTCCGTGCTGAGTAGACATGCAGTAGATGTCCGTCTCTGATCAATCTTTGATTGCGCGCGAAAATATGTGCCACAGTTACTTCCGCCTGTTCCCCGCAGCTGCCTCTACCTAATTTTTGGAGCTTTATAACACCAGTTTCCAACGTGTTATTAAACTGGTTTAAAAATCGTGAATATTCGGTCCCTCCCTATAAAGCTCATCATTCAATGTCTTGCCGCTCATGTTGCTATATCCTTTTTTCATATGGCAGATCACTAAAGCCTCATTAAAATTTTGACCTCTTTTGGGGCTAGTTGCACCTAAACTTGAACGCGGCCCTCATATGTATATTTTTATTTGTATTAAAGTATACATCCAATTTACTTATAGTTGCCATTTTGGGCCCTTTTATTTATCCAAAAGCCCCTGAATAATTTAATTTTAAAAAGTAGAAATCGAAGTTTCGAGGATTTTCATATACGTTTACCATGCTTATTTGATAGCGTTACCGGCCCAGTCAGTTTTTAGAATAACAGAATCGCATAGAACGGCTAAAATAAAGGTTAAAATTATGGGCTGTACGCGAAAACTAGTAAGTAAGTTTTTAACTAATTAGGGACGTTTTAAAGTTTTATAGGGTAATCGCAGACACCAAAATTTTGGATTTTGAAACATATTTTAGTAGAGATCGTTTGTGACACTTGTAAATATAACCTTCTTTCTGTCAAACTAGCGCTTTCTTTAAATCTGCCGAAGAAGAAAAGGGTTTTAAATTCAATGGGTATTTTTATAAGAAATAGCCTTTGTGCAATGTAATTGGATATTTTACAGGTAAATTTTTGGAAAGAAGATTTTTTAAATTGTTTTTAAAATTGCTACAAAATTAACGCGTATACAAAACTAACTAAACAGTACGCACTACGATAAAAATATTAGCTTCTATAAATTTTGTTTTCTCTAGATATGCTTTCATACAACTTTATTCGATTGAATATTTTCCTATTTCCCTAGATTCCTGGCTAAGAGCCAACAGTTTTTCCAACTGTTCAAATCGCCATGGGATTATTTTCTTTTAAGACGCTGAAAGAATATAAAGGCCATGTTTTATTTTTATTAAGGGTTAACCAGCCCTGAAAAAAGACAAAAAGGGCCCTTGAGGAGAATACTAACTGGAGTTAAAAAACATAATGCAGGAAAAAATTTAAAAAATTTTAAATTATACCAAATCTAATTTTTTTCTTGATAATTTAATTTCTAAATTTTTATTCAACTTCACCCTGGTACTGTGTTTTTACAAGCTTTTTTATAACTTGCATTGCATGTAAATATGTTTACTTACGACCAAACCATAATACTAATTTAACAAGCGTCCCAACACGACTGTAATGGACCATTTACGCTACTTGGATAGTAACGAAGCTTAGACGTAAACCAAAAGATGGCGTGACAAGTGATGAAACTTTATTTTATAAGAGCACTAATTGACGCAAAAATGTGAAGTATTTTCCTATATTTTTAGGACAATAAATATTTATTAAACGGAAATAAATCCAATCCAAAAATAAGTCTCGATAAATAAAAAAAACCTTGTTTTTAAAACAACACATGAAAAGTCCCTTAGTAACCTTATTTGTTTTGACGTTTTAGATAGAACGTCATTGAAACTTCAGGTTATGAAAGTTGTTGACTTAACAGTGTTGACATTTTCATTGGTCGTAGGTAAAGTATCGCACACTAAATCGCATGTTATGGTCATTAAACGCTCAGATAAATTAGGACACTCGCATGCGGCTCGCATCTCAATTTTCATCTTTAATGGCCATCATAACATGCTTGTTATGTAAACTACTATTGTTCCGGTGGAATCTTGCAACTTAGTTTTGACCAAGTTCCCGAAATCCGATCGGCTTCAAATTGGGTATGCTTATATAGTTGCGATGACAACATAAGAATATAGTGTGATGAAATTGACAGCTCCCCCTACTCGAAGGGGGTGGAGAAGGGTACAGTTTAAGTACGCCCGATTTTGTTGAAATTTGGTGCGTAGGGACACTTGGGGATGGAGATAATGAATTTCTTATCACATTTTGAAAATTTAAGATGGATGATTTTTGGTTATCTTTTGCTAACCAATTTTAACTAACTTATACACATCCGATTGCCTTCAAATTTGTCATGCATTTATAGTTCCGGCAACAATATAATAATTTTTCATTATTAGGCATCCAAAAAACCTCCGACTCAGTTAATTCAATCGAAAAGAATCTGAGAAACAAAAGATCAAAAGATCTTGGGGGCAAAAAACGAAAATTCAAACTTGGGTGAGCATCCCACAAGGAACACACAAAAGACCAAAGCAAAAATAGAAATGATCGAATAATGTTTCGCCTTGGGCAACCAGCGCAGGCTCATCATTGGTTCCACTGGTCACCCTCCCCAAACATCATTCAACCCCATCATACACTTTGATTTCCAAATTTGAATTACTCACAAGTAGGCATCGTTCCGCATTGGCACTTATCTAAGTAACCTGAAACGGGTTCGTCCTGACGTGTTAATCTTTCCAATAGGGTTACGCTCTTAAGGCGATTAAGATTAAAAAAAAAGTTAAAAAACCACCGAATCAGTTACTTCAACCGAAAAAAATCTAAAAAACCAAAAGATCAAAAGATCTTGGGTGGAAAAAACGAAAATTTAAACTTGGATAAGCATCTCACAAGGAACACACAAAGGACCAAAGCAAAAAGGGAAATGATCGAATAATATTTCGACTTGGGCAACCAGCGTAGGCTCATAAGTGGTTCCACTCATCACCCTCCCCAAACATAATTCAATTATCAACACCATCATACACTTTGATTTCCAAATTTGAAACACTCACAAATAGGCAACTGGTACTTGTCTCAGTTATCTGATACGGATTCGTCCTAGTGTGTTAATAATTCCAATAGCTCCTAAGGCAACTAAAACAAAAAAAGAAGTTAAGAAACCTCTAAATCAGTTACATCAACCGAAAAGAATCTAAAAACAAAAGATAAAAATGAGGAGGGTGACCACATCTTTTAATAATTTCTCCTTTTGCTTTGGTCCTTTGTGTATTCCTTGTGGGATGCTCAGCCAGGTTTGAATTTTCGTCATTTTCGCCCAAGATCTTTTGATCTTTTGTTTTTATATTCTTTTCGGTTGATGTAACTGACTTAGAGGTTTCTTAACTTCTTTTTTATTTTTAATTGCGTTAGGAGCCTAATCCTATTGAAAATATTAATACGCCAGGACGAATCCGTATCAGGTAACTTGGATAAGTACCAGTGCGGAACGATGCCTATTTGTGAGTGATCCAAAGTTGGAAATCAAAGTCATCAAAGTGTTTAATGATGTATGGGGAGGGTGACCAGTGGAACCTCTGACGAGACTACGCTAGTTGCCCAAGACGAAACTTTGTTTAATCATTTCTCTTTTGGCTTTGGTCCTTTGTGTGTTCCTTTTGGGATGCTCATCCAGTTTTGAATTTTTATCATTTCCGTCCAAGATCTTTTGATCTTTTGTTTTTAGATTCTTTTCGGTTGATGTAACTGATTTGGAGGATTTTTAAGTTCTTTTTATTTTAATCGCCTTAGGAGCGTTACCCTATTGGAAAGATTAACACGTCAGGAAGAACCCGTTTCAGGTGACTTAGATAAGTGCCAGTGCCAAACGATGCCTATTTGTGAGTGATTCAAATTTGGAAATCAATGTGTATGATGGTGTTGAATGAAGAGCCTACGCTGGTTGCCCAAGGCAAAACATTACTCGATCATTTCTCTTTTCGCTTTGTGCTTTGTGTGTTCCTTGTGGGATGCTCATCCAAGTTTGAATTTTCATTTTTTCCACCCAAGATCTTTTGATCTTTTATGTTTTAGATTCTTTTCGGTTGAGGTAGCTGATTCGGAGGGTTTTTAGCTTCTTTTTATTTTAATCGCATTAGGAGCGTAACCCTATTGGAAAGATTAATAAGTCAGAACGAACCCGTTTCAGGTGACTTAGATAAGTGCCAGTGCGGAACGATGCCTATTTGTGAGTGATTCAAAAATCTAAGTGTATGATTTTGTTGAATGATGTTTGGGGAGGGTGACCAGTGGAACCAATGATGAGCCTACGCTGGTTGCCCAAGGCGAAACATTATTCGACCATTTCTCTTTTTGCTTTGTGCTTTGTGTGTTCCTTGTGAGATGCTCATCCAAGTTTGAATTTTCGTTATTTCCACCCAAGATCATTTGATCTTTTGTTTTTTAGATTTTTGCTGTTTAAGTAACTAATTTGGACTACTGGTAACTTTTTAAAAAGTTCTCTCTTGTATATAAAACATTAAAACATTTTTTTTTTCATTACTAGCGGCAATGCGGCTTTTCTAAAAATATCAAAACTGTCAATAAATCATGGTCAAATTGACTGAAAATGTAAGCAAAACAACAATCATCTCAAAAAAAAAAATAAATTTTTAATAATTTTCTGTTTAAGAGTAACTTTGGCTCAGGATATATCCCTACTTTTTACAAAATGTGCCTTCCATTCAAAGTTCACCCAATTATGATGTTGAAAAAACAGAATCTCTACTCTTAAATGTAGGGATTTTTTTTCTCTATCAGTGACCTTAGCTCAGGAAATGTCGAAGTTAAAAACAGGTCATGTGATATCCAGAATTTTTGGAGTCAAATTTGAATGGAAGGCACATTTTGTAAATACTAAGACACGCCCCGGAGAACTTTTTGAGTTTTGCCGAATAAACTAAAATTTCTTTTTCAGGCCACCAATTCGAAATATTTAAATATTTGAATCGGTAGCCCTAGAAAGAAATTTTAGCTTATTTGGCAAAAAAAAACAAAAAAGTAATATTTATAAGGCCACTTACACAAAAAAATAATCCTTACTCTTAAACTGAAAAAATGTTTGCCTATGACGCTATAAAATTATTTATATTATTTATTAAAATTTTTCAGGTTCTGTTATATTTTTTGGGCAAAGGGTTCCAAACAAAAATTCAACCTTCCATTTTTTCTTTTCGCAACTGTATTTTTCAACGTTTCGCTATTTTTAGGTACTTTTTAAAGAAACACGAAAGGTGGTTGGGGGGGGGGGGGCGTTAAAAACCTTTCTATTAACAATTATTTGATCAGCAGCTTTAAAAATTAAAATGTTATATTATTATTTAAGGCATGTTTTTCTCAGCTAATTTTAGTTACACAAACATATCCACCCCCTTTTCTAAATTTGAGACCAGGTCCCACCTTGGATACACCTACAGGGAATAATTTACAAAAGTATTATATAAAGTATCTGAGCACAAAAAATTACTTAAAAGCCGATAAAAACAGATCAGAAAATGTTTATTGTAGACACAGCTAAGTTTTTTTCGGGAATTGTTATTCTTTACTTAAACATGCGACTTGGTTTTAAAATAAACAAGGTCAAAGTGTTTTTCATTAAGCGTTTTTTAACAAGTATCACAAAAAGACGAATTGGAGAGATAATAGTCAAACGTCTCGCTTAATATTTTTTGTAAATATAATTTAAATTATTTGCAAAATTCTCGTGCAGAATGAGTTTCAGCTTTTGATAAACATAGGGCTAGTTTTTGCACTAGGAGTGACCTGCTTATAGGGCATAATATCAAAAAAGCGAATACACTGGGTAATTTAAGTATCACAAAAATGTCTTGCCAACATTTAAAACCAAAAATTAGTGTTTTGGGTCCTACAAAGTGGTCACCACTGTATTTTGTATCTGTTTAAAAAAATCTGACACAATTAAGGGTATTAAATATTAATTAGCATATCTACGTAATCAAGAGTTTTCAAATCGATAAAAAACTAAGTTTCTCTAAAAAGAAAACCGAGCTTAAAAAAACCGACGTAAATTAATGCACCAACCAAATAAAATAATTTTCATTTCTTACTAAACTTCTTTGAAGCTAGCAACAAAATATCACCATTTTTAAAACTTTTCTTTATTTATGCATCCTTTATGTTATAGTCCTTAAAACCCACATAACAATTAAACATCCCTGTAACGTAATAGTCATATACCTAGAGATCAAAGAATGTAATAGGAATGTTATATTTTACTATTGGGAATATTACTAACACATGTCGGCAATAAGTTACATTCTAGTTCATACAGGTGATATAAATATGATAGAAACGTGACGTGAAACATGAGAATAATATGAACAGAACTTTTTTTTAAAAAATTATAGCAATATAACTGGGCGCTGAATTCTTTCTTCCTTTCCAGAATATTTTGTTTTCGCAAAATGATGGGTATATAACACGTAGCAAATATATATCCTTATTGAATATTTTATGAATATGATTTTGTGATTTAAAACATGTTCAGATATTTTAAAGAAAAAAAACAATGGTCCTTTTCCTTCACAATTTTTAATTTTTTCACTAATGCCTGTTATACCTCACGCGTTTTGAGCGAATAAAGCTCATCGTCAAAGGATTCCAATAAAACTTAGAAAACAAAGAGAGCCTCCTGTATGGACCATACCATAGTCTCTAAGGCCATACTTTATAAAAATTAATATATAAAACGTTCCCATTTAAAAAATACAAAAAAAATAATTTTATTTTGGGACAGATAAAGTAATACCCAAAAACAAAGCCTATTTTATTTTATACTTTTTAGTGATTTTGAGGTGAATTTATTTTTTTGAGTTTTACTTTTTACTAAGAATTTGTTGGATTTGCTTCAAATACCTTATGCTTGCTTTAAGGACTTACTATCTATCCAAGTAGTTAAACTTATTCCAATAATTTACTAGTATCCAGGACTATCAAAACAAAGTTTTGCTTGGATTAACATGTATCCTCTTGGTGCCTTGTGTTAGTGACGGTCCCAGCCATTTGAAAAGGGGGCGGGCGGTTTTGATATAAAATATCAATATATGCAAACAGTAACTTCGCGGATTTGGTCTTAAATCTAGGGGGGGGTACTCAGATTTTAAGTTATTTATTTCATACATTTTTATTTTAAGGAATGCTTAAATTCGCCGAAAATTTTTGAGAAAATTACAATAAAAATGCAATTTTAGAGTCAAATTAAACTAAAAAATATCAATGATTCATAGCGCCAAAAATTTTAAATAATTTAGGCCCTACTTTTGATTTTGTAAATGTAAAAAATTTAAATCCAGGGTGGTGTGTGGGGGGGGGTAATTACCCACTTCTACTAGTTGAAACACTAACTTTTGTTTTGCAATATCTCAAATATAAGACGCCTATCTCAAAAAAAAGTTCGTTTCCGTTTTTTTTGGGGAAAATCGGTCAATAACACGCTCAATATCAATTTCAATATGTCTGTTGATATGGAGCAACGCTAAACCCCAAAGACAAATTTCCATCATAGGGTTTTTAAGTACTTATGTTTTCAATCTTCTGAGGCAGGAGAAACTTCTTTCTGACGAAGCATTACTTACTGGCAAGCATCCAAGAATGTTTTTATCAACGGAAAAATATCATCACACTTGTTCATTGCCTCGAAAACGTTATTATATATTTGTTTGAAAGTTTGAGACAATGATGTGTTTGAAATTTACTGTGTTTCGGACTTCCGTTGTCTATATTTTATTTATACACGACGTTTCGATCAGTACATTCAGAGTTATCTTATATGTTTCGATTTAAGTTTTTGCCTACTTCTGGCCAATATTGTTTCCAAAACTGATTTCTTCCATTAAAAGTTTAAGTTTTTGTTGAGTTTAGTTTATAGTATTTGGCAACGACATTAGTTAATTTTGCCTTGAATTTGGCTTCACGTTGTATGAAACGTGTATAAATTATAATATGTTCAGGTCAAAAATACTTAGAGTCTCGTTATTGAACCTTGATTTTATGCCCGAAATGAGTTTCTCTAAAACTTATTTATAAATAGAGACTCTATAATATGTTCTTCACTTCTATATTTCCAATATCGTGGTTTTTGCGGTCTCGAAAGACTTCAGGGTTACCAAAAGCATCTTTGTTGTCTACTTTTTTCTGGAGCACAAGGGAGGGGGGCATCAGTAGATGCTGCTAAGTATATCCACGGTAAGAAAAAAGTGAAGCAAATTTCGATGCGCTGCTTTTCGTTTGGTGCTCATTTGCTTTCAATTGCGTGCATACTGATTGCGATGTTTCCTGTTACTGCACGGCAAAATTAACAGCTCTAATGGAGGGTCCACACAAAACCAATAAAACAAAAACAAAACAGCAACTCAATGTTTTCGAACATTTTTGAAACAAAATAAGAACAATGCGGCAATTTTTTTGTTTTTTGGTGTTTTCAGCAACTTTTTATTTTCCCGTCGCTTTTCGGTAAAGATCAAAGTGTTGATGTTTTGTTTAAGTTTCGGGCAACTTTGTTGGTCTACTCTGTATGAAAAGATATATCCGACTTTGGTAATTCTCCCCAGTTTCCAAAAATCTCAAAGTAATCACTAAACGTTCTGTTACACTAATGGCATTTCAAAAATTTGTATCTTTTTTCTTTATCGAGGGTTCGATGATTTGTAATAGATATTCAAGATCAGTACTGGTTATTCTTAAAAAGTTATTTATTATCTTATCGTAAATCTTACAATAATTCCTCAACATAGTCTTTTTATCGGTTCTTTAAGGTCGGTCTAAATCCAAAACCAATTGCCATTAAAAATAAGTCATTGTTCCTTTGTAATTCAAAATTTCGAGCACGCCCCATTTTCTATCGGGGATCACAAAATAATTAGTAAATTTTTGTTTGCTAGATGTGGACAAACGGGCCTTGCAGGTAGTCTATTTGGATTTTTTTTTATAAAATTAGAGAATTTTTTAAGATTAAGGTAAAACGCAGTATGAAGTGGAGTAATACGAGTTAGCTAGACGGCAGGCTAATTCGATTCCATACCGTCCCTCGGAAAGGACGTTAAGAGGACGGTCCCGTGTGATCCATATATTGATAGTGGAGCACGTTAAAGATTCCTAGCCCCGACAATGGGGTTTAGGTCTAACTTCCTCTAGAAAAAGAAAACTTCCTTCCTAGGGGGTGCTCATCAGACCGGTCTGGTGAGTGGAGTAGGGTGGGAATGAGCCACAATAGATCTCTCAGGTCGGAATAGAGGGAGCTGAAAATTGCATCACTCATAAGAAACCTAACCTAACCAAACCTATATGTGGACAGCAGTTGGCCTAAGATTTGCACCAAAACCCAATTTTAATCACAATGAAAATTTTAAATGAATATTTTGTATTTTACTCAACAAAATTGACACATTATATAAGTTTTAAAAATATTATACCTGAATTTTTTAGCGGGACGCCTACACGTAGTAAAACACTCTTCAGAAATTAAATTATCCACAATTTCCATGTTAGAAAATAAGTATAAAAAAGGGCCAATTTTTCCGACACTTGAGCAAGGTACACAGAGAGGGACCGACTTTAGGGCTGGAAAATTTTTGCTTTTATTAAATTTCGATGACTTCTCATATCGGGCGTGCTATGGGGTGACAAGCGAACAGGTATGAAAGATCAATTGATTTTGCAAAAGGTTTGTAAAAGAAGAAATTCGACATTGCCCTGAAAATTTTATGTTGTGAATTATTTTTTATAGTTAAGCGAAAACAATAAGTTATAAGAGGCGTGGAAAAATCCAAAATTTATTTCTTTATTTAAATAGTTGAAGCAAAGTAAAGTTTACATAACCTAAAAATGGGTATAAAAATACTAATTGACTGGTAAACTGCATTTAGGCTCTTTCCATAACTACGAGATACTATAATGGCCCAAGTATCGCAAAATGTGTAACGAAAATAACTTTTTTCTACAACCACATAAGAAAATGATGGAATTAAAAGTAAAACATATTCTTTTTAATGAAGAAACTAATAGAAAAATGCTCAAAAACAATATAACATTTATTCCTTTGGGAATTTTTGCACAACTTTAAGTGTAGTCTTAAGTGGGGGGCATATGTCGATAATTTCTATCCCGTGGGATTTTTTATGAAAGAGTTTTGTGACTATGTGGGATTGATAGCTCTTTAGTCGCACAATCAAGTGTTACCGGGTGTTTTGTTCACATCCGTGTAGAAGGGGTTGATATGAAGACGTCTTTCAAGATGGCGGCCAAAAATTATAAAAAATACAACTTTCGCAACCGGGAAATGATTATACTCGATTCAATATATCTAGAGGACGAGGATTCCAAAAAATTTACTTTTAAGGTCATCCGATCTTAAATCACTATGAAAATCGCGAAAAACAAGATTTTTGCCATTTTCTCTTGAAAAAATCTTAATAATTCGGCGTCTCAGACCAACTTCAAATGTACCTCAAACTACTAGGCATGTGTGCCAAATTGGGTCCTTAGAGTTTAATAGAGTTTGAAGCTTCATAACCTTGAAAAATACCTTAGCAAAATTAACAAATTGTAAAAATAACATACTAAAGGGCGCTATTCATTAATTATTAAAGCCAAGAGAACCAAATTGGGTAACAAAGATAAGAAGGTCAAGACCAATAATTTTGTTAAAAAAAAATTTTGTTCATTTTGTTTCATAACTAAAATTTATTTTATCAAAATACGTAAAAAAGTAAAAATAACAAGATGACTTGATTGACCTTGAAATTACCATGAAATTGAACAATCAGCTTTTTGTAGTGTTTTTTTTTTACAATTTAAAACAACGCAAAAACTTTAAGTGCCGGAGATGAAATTAACATATTGGTCACAAATAAACACCTAATTTTAAACCCCTCTACCATTTTGTTTGATTTGGCATCCCATATGTTGTTTTTAGTTTCGAAACTGTGAATTTTATGTTCTACTTACTTGTCTAGCCAACAAAGTCATTTAAATTACCTATAAAAGAGTTAGGAGAAGTTCGATATACATCACCACATTCTGGACCAGGTGTTTTAGATGCCATTTTTCAAAATGGCGATCGAAAAATCATAAAAAATACAGTTTTTGCAACCGGTGCGTGATTATACTCGATATTATGTAACTCGAGGACGAAAATTTCAAAAGAATCACTTCTGAGTTCATCCGACCGCAAATAACCTTGAAAAACACGATTTTTGTCATTTTCTCTTTAAAAAAATCTCCATAATTTAACGTTTTGTTACACTAACATCTCGAAAGCCAGAGGGGTTTAAAATGAAGTGTTTTTTTAGGGCTAAGATGTTAATTTCATCTCCGGCATTTAAAGTTTTTTCGTAGGGGTAAATTGAAAAAAACACTACAAAAAGCAGGTTTTTCAAATTTACATAGTATTTGCAAGGTCAATCGGGGTAATGCATCATCTAAAATTTTTTTTTCATAGCAAGCGGAGATAAGTCAACAAGAATTGATGGCCAACTTGTCATTTTTACTTTTTTACGAAATTGGATAAATTTAAATGTGGTTTTAGGTCGCCATTTTGATATATCAGCCGCCTTATTGAAGCACGTCATAGCTGAACAAATTTTTTTTAAACAAAATTGTTGTACTTCACTTTTTTATCTTTGCTGCCGAATTTGGTTCTCTTCGCTTGAATAGTTAATGAATAGCGCCGTCTAGTATTTTGTTTTTGCAATTTGTTAATTTTACTGGGGTATTTTTCAAGGTCATAAAGCTTCAAACTACATCAAACTTTAACGATCGAATTTGGCATACATGCTTAATAGTTTGAGGTACATTTGAAGTTGGTCTGACAAAACGCGGAATTATTAAGATTTTTTGAAGAGAAAATGGCAAAAATCTTGTTTTTTGCGATTTTCAAGGTCATTTAATGCCGAATGACCCTAAGTATATATTTTTTTGAACTCTCGTCCTCGAGTTATATGGAATCGAGTATAATCATGGCCTGGTTGCGAAAGTTGTATTTTTTATGATTTTTTACGTGACTAAAGAGCTATCATTCCCACATAGTCACAAAACTCCTTCATTAAAAATCCCACGGACTTATATATGCCTCTTCACTACTTCTTAAAATTAACTTCGCATTAATTGGCCATTAACCCACAAAACGTCTTCTTATAAAGTCCAGGGCACAGAATGCCTACAAGAGCACTCGTATTCTCAACTTTTATGGAAGAATTAGCAAAATAAAATAAAAAATACCTTGCGAGTGGGTTTTTTTTTGGAAAAAGCCATAGATTAACCAAAACTCTATAATTATAATACCCGCGTATCCACCAACGCAAAAATTCCTCGACTAGGCTTTAATCGTGATTCGTTGCTAATCGGTGTTCTACATTAAAACTTTGTTAGTCAAGACGCATTCGAAATTCGATGAGTGTTAATGACTTAACCGGAGAATTTTCACTTTGGTGGATGTAGACAACTATGCCTCAAAGATCCTGGTTTTTGATTTTTAATCTTGTTTTGTCATTGTGTAATGATACCAAATTTATGAATATAATTTTTTTTACGGTATTGTCCACTGTATTAACAAATGTAAAAACAAAAGCAAAGAAAATTATTATACAGAACCTACATTTTCGCTGTCAGATGGTTGTCAGTTGCTTTCACCAATGACGCAATCGACGCGCCTGCCCAACAGACTTTTCTTCTCTTGATTATTTCTAGGCTAACTTGATTGGGAGAGTTATTATCGGTCCGTATTTTTCTCGGGAAATGCAAGGGCAGGGCTATTATATTAGATACTTAAAGTAACTATTTCAAATTTCAACGGATCGGTATCGGCGTAAGTACCTAACGCGTTCGAGACAAAGTCAAAATAAACTACATTTTTGACTTGTTTATGCCATGTGCCTAACGATGCCTGCTTCAAATACAAACAACTATTCCATTCGTTGCCTACGGAGGGATGTACGTAACTTACGGACACACGAACGTACGCAATGATTTCAATCAGGAGTTCTGTCATTGCACCTTTCAAAAAAAGCGGGCGTTGTTCGAAACATTGCATAAACAAGTCAACAATGTAGTGTATTTTGGCTTTATTTCGAACGCGTTAGGTATACCGATGCGTTGGAATATTTAGTTAAAGGTCGTTGTTAAAATCTGGGGAATTGTTTTTAGCAACACTGAAGGGGAAATCAATTTAACTATGTCGACCTGATTCTTTTGCAAAATTTTACGTCATTGAATTTCTTTTCCATGGCAACGCGGGGACTTGATTTATGTTTATCCATATTGAGACACCAAAAGATGTTTTAGCACCGGGTAAAAAATTGGGGGTTAGGTTACTTATTTTGACTTTTCGCGTTCTACGCCGCTAAAAAACCAAGTAAAATACTAAAATAAAAGGAAACCATTTACAGGTGCGTTTATAATTGAATTGGAAACACTGCCGCTAACTGATACTGACAACAGCTTAACTTAAAAGCATGCAGATTTAAAAATCGGCTACTGGCGCTAGACTAAATAATCGAATTCTATTTTAAACAGGAGCGTCAACGACTAGCAAGAGTCTTTCCAATCTCTAAATGGAGCTTTACTGATCTGTTTTGTTAGTACTCAATTATCCGTGTGTTTTTGAAACTGAGGTTCTAAAATCTATCCTTTACACTTCAAGATTTCACTCCTGGAAATTCCAGCACTCATAGATTTGAACTCTTTAGGGACCCTGATGGTAAGTCCCTACATACATAACTATATTATCTGCTACAAAAACGCTACTCACCTACGTATTAAATCAACTGGGAGTCATGTTTAAGGTTGCATTTACAAGTGCATTTATAATGGAATTGAAAACACTCCCGCTTGCTAATAACACTGGTTTAAGTACAACAGGTTAACTTAAAAGTATGCAGATTTAAAAATCGGCTACTAGCGCCACGATTACTTCGTGTTTTACTTTTAACAAGAGCTTCAACGACTAGCAAGAGTCTTTCCATCCTCTAAATTAAGCTTTACTGGTCTATTTTATTAGTATTCAAGTATCCGCGTGTTTTTGAAACTGAAGTTGGGATCTAAAATCTATCCTTTGCACTCCAAGATTTTACTAATACACTTGCACATAACTATGCCGCAATAATTAAAATTTATGTGGGGTTATGGGCGCCGAATGTTTCTATGCGAATTCTTAGTAATCCCAGCGAGCCAGTAAAGTTCTCTTGGTTCTTTGATAGACTCGGGGTAATGCCCGCGCAGAGCTAGCGCTTTTTCGGAGGGCGACCGCACACGCGGAGTGGTTTCATATTTGTTTTAGAACAATGGTTTTGAAAACACATTTTTGAAAGATAAACATAACGTCGAATGATTTTCTGTCAGAAACCGTAAAAATACTCTTCTGTCCCACTGCGGCCCGATTTAAAATTTGTTGACAAAACGCATGCAGTAACCATGGAATCATATAAATTCTGCGATCTATCGGCCAATACTTGAAATGCGTGTGTCTCCCAAATTCAATGAAGTGTGATTGATTGATCGGTTTTCTTTTCCGGAATGCACAGGCTTTTAGAAAAAAGGAAACTTAGTTTTTATTTTCGCTAAAGCAAGGAAATATAAAAAGGAAAAATCTAATCCAGAGGAAATTGTGTGTATTTTTCCATTTTTTTGTAAATCGGGTTTGTTCTGAACCGCAAGTATTTTGAGGCTTTTGGGATAGATGACAGCACAAGAGCTTTTATTTTAAAGAAAAAATAATTAAGAATTTTAAAAGATAGATATTTTTGTTAAGTATTTAAAAATAATCATCCCTGCAAGATTTCAACTAATTCTGATATTTAGTTTTTCCTGTGCACTCTGGCAAAATATTAAAACATTAAAGAACAAGGCGTTGCCAGTTGTACTGTATTTTACTTAAAATCTTGGGAGAAACTATAGCCTTAAGTGCCTATTATCTCATAGTTTTATGAGTAAACCAGTACGTAAAAAATTCTAACCTAATTAGGTTGGTCCCAAGTAGCATTTTTTGTCAGAACTCGTTAACATTATATATAGAACCATTTCCCTATACAAATTTAAACCTCCTCCTACCTAAGTGGGGACAAAATTAGTAGTTAGTATTTCAGAAAGTTCGATATAAAAAAATATAAGAACAAAGGCTACCTAATATAATTTGACAACACATAAAATACCTACCTACCTAGCAAATAAATTTTTCTGACAAACTTTAATATTTTGTCTTTAAAAAACACAGGGGCCCTTACAATACGTAGGTTTTAGAAATGTTTGAAAAAAAACTCAAAATTTAAGAAATCACATATTGACTTTTAAACATTTTAAATGGCTTTTAGAAAATTAAAATTAAAAGAACATATTGACTCAATATTATTTTCCTTTTGTTTTCTAATTTTCTAAATGACTAAAAATTAATATAATAAAAAAGAGACCGATCGATGTTTGACCTGACAAGAAATATTTGACATATTTCTTACATCAAAAGCTAACTAATTCGATTATCTAAAATGTAGGTCAAAAACGGGTAATGTTTACTACCGCAAATATCCAAAATATATCTGATTATAAAGGCAAACTACTTCGTAAAAAGCGCAACAACGTCTGTTGCCAAATAAGCTAATATTTGACCTGTTTTCGGATAGGAGTCTTTTAGTACTGGTCTACTGAACCTAAAATACTGCTTGTGTTGTTACCGTTTTTTCTCCAATATTGTTGTGGCCTTATAGAATTAGAAACAGTTTCTAGGGAAATTAGTAGTAAATATAGGCCAAAAAAGTTCTTACACTAGTTGGAATTGATAAGTGTGAGACAGGTATCGTATTTAATAAATTATCTTTTACGAATCCTTCATAAGTAGTTTTAACATGGTGGACAGAAAATAGGTTAAATATTGGCTAATTTTGCATCAAACTTTGTACCGTTTTTCACTTAGATTAAGCTTCGAAAATGCTCACAATGACCTTATTTTGGATGAATCAGTTAGCCCTTGATCTAAGAAATGAGTCAAACCCATCGTACCAGGTCAGAAATCGGTGGTCGCAATACTTTTTTTTAGTTTATTGATTGTCATTAATTTTTGGAAAGCCAAAAACATGAAGAATACATACAATATTGAATTGACAATTTGTTTTAATATTTCACTGTTAAAATCTGTCCCAAAGTATCTTAAAACGTTTTAGTGTGAAAATGCTCGTATTTGGTATTTTTCAGATATTAATTTTTTTCAAAATTTTTTAAAACCTAGGTATTTTAAAGGCACCTCACCTAAAGTAGAGACAAAATATTAAAATTTATCACAAAAATTTCTTTTTCAGGTGGTTTTGGGCTGAATTTGGCAAAAAATTCCTTTCAGAACTATTTAATCAATGTGAATTTTCTGCACATAATCTCTTTATCAAAGTAGGTCCAAACAAGGCCCAGGCAAGGTTTTCTAACTACAATATTTGCTCCACTTTTCTTCTTTATTTTAGCAGTTTTTGGTGCAAATTTCCCTAGTTACCCATCGACTTGTCTGAACACAGTTGTGACCTATTTTGTTGGGGAAAATTTACGTCAGTTAGGTACCCACTTTTTTAATTTATATAAAGAAAGTGTCATATCCTATTTTAAGGAAATATTACCTTTGCTGTTTTGCACACGATGAATATGCAATTTTTGTTTTTAAATGTTTACTTTGATAATAACATATTAAATATACTAGTCGCTCTTTTTCCCAAACACCGTACCTTTTACCATTGTTTTGATATAGAGAAATTTACAACAATAAAGAACAACAAAATAAAATTAGTATTATCTCCCAACGCCAAAATAAGCACCAATTTTAACAGATTGACCAAAGTTTTAAATTAGAGGCAGTAAAAATATTTGCTTTATTTTTGTGCTATTTATCAATATTTTGGCTTTTATTTTCAATATGTAATTGTTTAGTGACCTTTAGAATAAGTTTCTATTCAGTTTTGTGGGTTTAAGGTCAGGAGAATGAAAAACAAATTCAAATTTACCGACGTTTCGATGTATTTTACATCATCTTCTAAAATAAAATACAAAAGAAAAATTAAAGAAGCCAGTTTAACCTGTTGATTTAAAAGTAATTTTTTGTTTGTATATGACACGGCTAATTAATTTCTTTACTTTTTTTCGCTCCCGCAGGATTAAAAAAATAATAACCAATATTAAAATTGAGTAAAGAAGAAAAAAAGAGGAAAAGAGAACGCACGTTATAGAGTATATATATGAAAAAATAAATTTAAAAGACTATTTTAAAACCTCTTTAATTTATAAATTTAAAATAGTGTTTTAAATTTCTTTTGTCATATATATATATATATATACTCTGTAACGTGCGTTCTTTTTTTCTTCTTCTTTTCTCATTTTTAATATTGTTTAATTTATAAATTTAAAATAGTCTTTTAAATTTCTTTTGTTTTATTTATATGTATATACTCTGTAATGTGCGTTAATTTTTTTTTCTTATTTTCTCAATTTTAATATTGTTTATTATTTTTTAATCCTGCGGGAGCCAAAACAAGTAAGAAAACAAACAATGACTTTTAAATCAACAGGTTAAACTAGCTTCTTTCATTTTTCTTTTGTATTTTATTTTAGAAACCCTAAAGATAATGTAAAATACATCGAGACGTCGGTAAATTTGAACTTTTTTTTCATTCTCTTGACCTTAAACACAAAACTAAATAGAAAAAAATATATTTTTAATGCCTTTCGGTAAAAAGCGTATTTTTTGATTAAATACGTTATATGTTAGTTTTGCTCCAAATTATACAATATTAAAAAAGGTAAAAATTATCTTCTTAAAAAATTTTGGTAGCTCTACGGACGAGGAACCAGGACCGCAAATTTGATTTTATCCATATGTTATAAGTATGCCACATTTAATTTAATAGATAGTATTAGGTAATTTCCTTGTTTACTTTAAAAACCAATTCTTTATTAAAATGTATATAATGCACATTTTGACTTGTTTTCTCTCCAAAATGTCCATTTTCTAAAACTAACTTCTCACCGCCTTTCACTTATAGTGCAGATATTAAGTTAAGCTTTGGACAAGTAACCCATTTAGAACTCCCTATTTGATTTTGTCGAAGTTAACTTCGCCCGGGCCAAAAAACTTTCCGAATTTACTTTATTTTCTAAACTCGATTTGTGTTGGTTTCATCCTTGGAGAAAAAGATTCATGGAGAAGGCATTCATACTATACAAAGTCATTTGAGAAAAAGCGATATAATACCATATACTTATAAAATAAAAGCTAATGACATGTAATGATATACTGGAGAACAAAAAAAATGTAACACCATGTATATGGATAATTATTTGAATAAAATTTTTTTGTGTGTATACCTTATCTCAAAAGAAATATTTGATAAACTTTTTGTCTTCTAATCTTTCCTTTTCTTTCACAGATTTTGTTCTATTCATTTTCAACAACAACCAACGCATAAAAGACCTTTTCTGAAAATTATAAATCATTTTTCTCGTAGTTTTTGGTATTTTTGGATTGCTTATGGTTTACTTAAAAAACAAAAATGCCAATGGTTTGCGGTCGCCAACAATTTCATCATTTAAACGACTTTGAGAAAGGATGCATCGTGGGCATGAAAGAGGCTGGTTTTGGTTTACGGGAAATTGCAAGAAGGGGTAATGTCGGGGGAGTAAGGGATAGTGATGCGAATATAATGTAACCTTCATATTTGCTCGGAATAGTTGGAGAACATGCTTAGGCCAGTGGACATGGGACCAGAGGTTTTCGATCGGTATGATGCGAATGCATCTAGCCTCTCATATCCAAATGCCAACCTCACCTTCTCGTGGTGCTCCCTGTCTAAAACAGACGAGGCTCTGGCGACCGAATATGGCCGGTATAGCCCTATGGGGAAGTTAAACTAGACCCAGTAACGACTAGGAACTGCTCCATTAAGGACCTGTACAAACTCGTACAGGGGAGTGGAGTGGTTAAACTAGGATCAAAGGGTGCACAATAAGCTAGTAATGGCTGCAGTGCAGTGACTCTGGCCAGCCATCAGGCTGGTCGCAGCCACAATCGGGAGGTTTTAGTCGGTAAGAATCCGACACTACCCGGGCTCTCCTGGTAGAGGAGAAATGACTCTGGCAGGAAAGTAGTTCGGGCGTCTTATGAAAGATTTCCCCTTGATACTCTTGAAAAAAAAAGGAGTAATATCAATCAATCAACAGTTTTAAGAGATTGAAGAAGGTGGTCCAATGATGAAACTTATAAACGTCGCGTCGTGCGGGTTCTGGACGCTCTAGATTATTACAAGGTCGTAATTTACGGCATCTCAGACTTCCTGCTCTCAAAAATCGACGGGACAGTATACGCCAAGTAAGACATGATCTGGTTGCAGCTACAGGACGAGTGTTTTCAAGAATGATAGTTAATCGAAGATTGTTTGATAAGGGGCTGAGGGCTGACCGTCCGCTTTTGGTGCTACCTTTGACCCCACAACATAAGGCTCGCCGCTTGGAGTGGTGCAGAGCTCGACAAAACTGGAATGACGAATGGAATACCATAAGCTTAAGCGACGAATCCAGGTTTATGAGGGTTTGGGAGATTTCGCGAGATGAGAGACGAAATGTAGACTTAGCTGTTGAACGTGATATAGCAAGACAGCAAAATAATATGGTATGGGGTGCTATATGTTTAGGAAGCAGATCACCTCTAGTCCTCATTAACGTCAATCTGACTGCTCGGCGATATATCGATGAAATGCTGCAGCCAGTTTTACAGCCCTACCTACAAACTATCTCAATCTTTCAACAAGACAATGCCAGATCGCATATTGCTCGTGAAACAATGGACTTCTTACATGAACTTGGCATATATACTTTGGAATGGCCAGCAAGATCGCCTGACTTGTCGCCTATCGAACACGTATGGGATATGATAGGGCGCAATCTTAGTCGATTACTACGTCCCCTTCGAAAGATGAACTCTGGCATGCCGTGAGGTCGATTTGGATGAGTGTTCCTCAATATGGTATCGACCATCTTATTTTGAGTACATAAATAACCATGAAGGAGTAAACCATTATTAATTTTTGGATGGTTATCATAGAGAAATCTTTTTGGAAAGGTAATCAATTATATTCTAATGTATTTATATATAAATCAATTATTTTAAACATTTGTCTTTTCTGGTGTTGCATTTTTTTTGATCTCCAGTATATATTGAAATGAATAGAAAATTCGAAAATTGTCATAAATAAGGCGGGCACCTTGAAAAACTCCAGGGAAGCCAAAATTTTTATATGTTTTTGAGAGTTCTAAAAGTAAGGTCACCAAGTTTCTGCTTCCCTCACTCCTCGGGAATGGGGGATCATTTTGAAAAAACTTTGTGACCGAATTTTCTCCATTTCTGTCTGAGACAAAAAAGTGTAGAAATAAAAATCATTAGCATAAACTTGCAATATATTTTGTTCCAGTTTCAGCTCTCTGTAGTTACTTTTTAAAAAGATAGAGGGCATTGAAGTTACAAAAATCAGTTTTAACGTATTCATTCAACTAAATGTAGCGATAATAGTATACTTAAAAATAATTAAAATTAATGAAAACCCTACAAATAAATGTTGAAAACGAGGAACATTATTAAACCTACAAACCGCCACCTGTTGTAGAAAATGGACTAATTAAAATATACAGGGACAAAGCCATTATTACAGACAAAACAGGACTACACAACGGACCAGATATAACAATAGTAGACAAGAAAAACAAAAAAGCCATTCTTATTGACGTCTTCGTACAAAATAGCAACAACACAGATGCAAAAAATATGGAAAAATGGCAAAAAAACACACCTGAAGAGAGAAATCCAGGAGATGTGAAACTTGAAGGGAGGGAAAATCATACCAGTGATAATTTCGTTCATGGGGCTCATTCCTAAAAAACTAAGAGAAAGCACAGAGCAGATTGGGAGACCTGAAAATACCTACCGACTGAGACACAAGTCTTTAGGGCCTGCTTCCACAAAGGCTCAAATTTGGCTGATGTCCATATCCACTAACGTGAAAATTCTTCGATAAGCTTTAATCACGATGACACTAATCGAAATTTGGAATTACTCTTAACAAACAAAGTTTTAATATAAGACACTACATTCTAAACCCCGATTAGTGACTAATCATGATTAAAGTCTAATCAGACAAATTTCATATTGGTGGATATGGACATGAAAGTTTCTGAGAGAGGCTTTTTATTTATTACATATTAATTACTTTACTGATTGATTGATAGTTACTATTCCTTAGCTCTCTGTTCAAGTTACCTATTTAGCCTATTTATAGGAAGATTCATAAGTTTGGACTTCTAGTTTTCCAAAGAGCTTTATAATTTTTTAAAAAATTGTTCAAAAAAGTTTGTCTATTTTTAAACATAATTTTGAAGTCAAATTCATGCTCTCTCCACGATTTCCTTCCTCCAAGGTTTCTTTCGTACAACTAGGATTTTAAAGTTTTCAATTTTCCACCTTTCAGACTAACTAACTTGGGAACAGGATTCTTGTTACTTATTCAGTGGATCCCTGTACCGCCAGAAAACTTGAATGACTTTTTTTTAAAGAAATTAAATTTGGACAACTGTTTTAAAATCAATTTTAGTTTCAACTGACATTTCATGATAAAACTTACGTAATCTTTTAAAAGTCTAACCTAATGGATATAAAATTTAATATTAAAACTTTGATCGATTGTTAAAGAAAGTAGCTTCAAACTTATAGGATCAAGGCACCATTAATTTAGACTATAAGCTTTACTTTTAAATGATTTTACTTAGTTTCTGTCAGGTCTTGTGACGCATGCCTATGTATATAATATATGTAATATGATATTTTTACGTTTAAATTTAGCTTAATGGTTCTTAATTTTAGAAAAAAAAAATAATTTGGCAGGGGTGTTTTGGAAGGTAAAAGTGGGTTGATGTCTTTGAAAGTTCATATATTTTAAACCAAAGCCGTTAAAAATATTCGGTTTTCAGATATGATTTTTACGAAACATTTTCTAGTTTTGGAGAAAAGAACTACGTTGGTGTGGGTGGTTAAGGGATTGAGAGGGGATTATCATATTTGAAAATTTGTAGTGTGGTGGTGAGAGGGGGTTTATATTTTTATAAATACATAACCTTTCCAGTTTTCAGCTTCACCAATTATTTGCTAGTTTTAGAAAGAAAAACTGCGTTAGTGGGAGTGGTTAAGAAATTGAGAGAGAGTTATCTTATTTGAATATTTAATACTTTTGAACCAAAGCTGGTATGATTATGCAGGTTTCAGATTTAGTTTCCATTAATTGTGAGAGGGTGTTGATATATTTAAAAATCTTTTAAACCAAGGTTGCTACGAACATGTTCCACTCAATAATTCATAATTTTTACTGAATATTTGTAACTGAGACAAATATAACTTCATTGATCAACTACTCCTCTGGGTATATATCAATAAATTAAGATAAAAAAAAATTGATGAACTTATATAGATTCGGTAAAAATAGACTAACCCCCTCAACGAAGGGAAAAACTTAGCCTTAATCTGTACATTGGATATAGTTTCCTTTTCATTAACACTAAAAGGTAACCTTATTACAAAAAAAAAATGTTAAAGTTAAGGTAAGTCAATTACTGGATTTTTGGGTGACATTTACTGGAGTTTTATGATTTTATAACTACACAAATGACCTATCGGACCATGACCAGAGTTTTCTTTCTATAGCATTTGCTTATTATAAAGGATTGTTTATAAAAGGATCATCTTGTAAAAAGGTAAAAAATAAAGATATACGAGCACTTAAGTGGGTAAAAAACTAGCCTAACTTAAATGTGATAAAACTAAATGTCTACCTTTCTTTTATTAACGAAAGGACAAACCCTAATGCTAAAAGCCTAATTATACACGAGTGCAATAACAAACAACATTGTCATTGCTCTGAAGATATTGAGCTAGTTAACAGCCTTGAGTATTTGTGTTGTATTTTAAAAAGCACGCTGATAAACTAGCCTCTAAGAAATAAAAAAATAAATTATATGTTCAAAAAACTTCGTAACATCCTAAATATTTCAAATCTTAAAACGGTATATCATGCAGTCTTTGAATCAATACTTTAGTATGGGATACCCATTTGAGGAAGTAGTTACGACCCGATCAAATTTTTCAATTCGCAGTACTTAGATTAAAACAGTAATATGCAAGTAGAATATATACAAAAGTATCCTGACACTATACGCATCATAAACTTCAACCAATATCGAAACCGACAGATAACACAAAATATCGCTGAGATACCAAAGAAACATAAAAGATTTGGCACCAATGGTACATTATACACCTAGGGTCTAAAGTAATATTTTGAATCTCGAGACAAAAAGTTGGTGGGGCTATAATTTCCCGAGGGATTTAAAAACACTTTAATCCTGAGGAGTATATACCTATAGGATAGGTAAAACTTTATAGAAAAAATAAAAAAAAAATTAAATGCCACTAAATGGTATTTCTAATCGTCATCGAAGTGCTGATTGTTACTATAATAACGACCTCATTATTGTGCTATGATGATCCAGATCATGATTGTGACTATCAAGTGAAAATCTTGGTGTGTTATGACAAGTAACTAAGAAAAAAAAAGATACTCGATAAATATTAGTCAAACACGCGCGATGGAACAAATCGAAAAGGTAGCTCAAGAGGCTGTAAGCCAATTATAAGCAAGAAAATCTGGAGAATAATATCAAACACAGTTATCTGAGTTTATCAAATGGTGAAAAAAAACAGAACGTAGAAGAATTTACAGAAGAAAAGGTCCTGCTAGCATATTTTTTGGAAAACTCAAAGGAGCTTAAATCACCGTCACTGTGTATCGTATATTCGATGATAAAAGCCACAATTGCAAAAGACATGGGCGTCCACATTAGCAAATTCAGCAAACTAATAGCTTTTAGTATTGCTCTAAGCACTTACCTAAAATAAATCCATTTAACTTCTTTTTTCTTTTCGATCTTTTTTATAGCATAGTAGGCATAGTAGTTATTGAGCATAAAAAATATATTTATATTACGCAAAAAGTATATATTGAAGAAAGTGGGAAAATCTACCCGCTGGCAGAAGAACTCTCTTCCTACTTTATTCATATTCCTTAAATTTCTATTTAACCAGATTTTTTTAATATTTGTAATTTTTAGTGTAGATTTTATGAGTAAAGTATTCATTTTTTCAGAAGGTATCAATGAGTATTACCCAAATAAAAATTTACATAATTTTCAAATCCTAAACTAATGAATACATTGTTATTTAAAAAAGGAGACTTAGGTACTTTTAAGTGTCAATTACTTATACCCTACGGGTTAATTAGAATCCACTTACACTTTTCACAGAAAACCTTTTTTGTTAAGATGCATTTTAAAGTATTCTCCCGTCCCAAATAGCATTTTTAACCTGAACTTGTGTATTGTATCTCTAACATAGGATAGGACTATTCCTCTATAAAAATTAAATAGACACTACTTCACGTAAAAAATCCCTCTTTTCTATCCAAGTGGGGACAAAACTAATGTGAATTTTCCCTTCAAAATAGGTCACAGCAGTTATATGTCCAGAGAGGTCAATGGGCAACTGGGGTAATTTTTACGTAGAACTGGTAAAAAATAGAAAAATGAAGTATATTATGATCTGTTTTAGTCAAGAAATCTTTCCTGTACTGTGTTTTAACCGAAAAAATAAAAAGGGGCTGTTTTGATTGTAAAGCATAATGGCTACCTAATAAAGTTTGACAAAATATAATAATTAAATAGTTTTAAAAGGAACTTAATCACAAAAATTAGCCAAAAAAACTTGTTTATAAATTTCAATATTTTGTCTTAAAAACATCACATATTTGTGAAAAAAAACCAAATTAGAAAAATTACAAATACGATTTTTTTGGACCATAGAGATTTTAAATGTCTTTCGGACCCTTTTTAAAAGTGAATAATTAAGAGATCATATTGACTAAATACTGTTTTTCTTTAGCTCTCCTATTTCAAATTTTGCTGAAAATCGATATAATAAAAAAATATGGCGGTCGATTGATATTTGACCTAAAAAGAAGGATTTGACATATTTCTCAAATATCAAAAGTTAACCAGTTTGTTTAGTTAAACAGATAAACCACACACCAAAAATTAACAAAATTTTGCACGGCGGCGGCTGCTGGTATCCCCCGCAGACTATTTGCATGCTTTTTAATATATATATACCTCATTTTTATTTAATTTTTTAAAGTAATCGATAATTTTTACCGTGAATTAAACATTGTTAGTATACGTAAAATAATGTAAAAATCTTAAAATTATAAATTTTCACCGTACAAAATTTGATACAAATTTGATTATCAGTTTTTTTAGATGAACTTATTGGAAGAAGCGTATTTTTTATTCAAATTCATCCTTAAAACTCGTCCCCAAATCCTAGTAAAAAATGCTTAAAATTTTGTTGCCAAATTTCCCAATATTTGACCTATTTTCAGTCCAGCATTAACGAAAACGTAAAAACAATCTGTATTATTAAATATAATACCTGTCAAATCTAACCACGGAAAGCACTTTTTTGGACTATATTTAGTGTTTTTCCCTCTAAACTCTCCCTAGTTCTATAAGGCCACAACATTGGAGAAAATACGGTTAACACCTTACCTTAATAGGTTAAGATTCCTTTAGTACTGGTTTACTGAACCTAAAATGCTGCTTGGGATCTGGCTATCCAGCCCTTCTAACTTTTGGATATCTGCTATGTTCGCACAGGACCGCGTGACCAATAAAGTCAGTTTAGCAAAACTATATTTACGCCAGTATAATTTTAACTCCTTTAACAAATTTAGGCTTTCATAATGTATCGTTTTGGTATTGTATATGCAAGGAAGAAAAAGTATTTTAAAAATATATAAAAATTATATATAAATTATTTATTTATAGATGCTACAAAAATCCAAGCTTTTAAAAAGTATTATAAAAATATATTAAATAAGATATAAACTGCTAATTTCAGCATATTACATAAAAAAATCCATCGTATTTTAAAGTTGAAAATGTATTTTACTCGGTATTTTTTTAAAAATTAAAACATACGAGGAATTAAAATAGAATTAAAATAAACACATTTAAAATTAATATATTATTTATTAAAATATATTACAAAAATTCAACATTTTAAAGAGTAATGTACACTAAAATTAGATAGTATATAGATATAACATGATTTGTAGTTTTTTTTTCTTCGCGTTTGCGCGTTTCTCTTAATTTTTTTCTTTTAGTCAAAATTTAGTACAAGAAATATACATAAAATTTGGCGAGTAATTTATAAAAACGTAATTCTTTTAAAATTTTTTTCAAAACCAAATTAAAAGAGTTAAATGTTAAAACACTGTTCCTATGCACATAAAAGTTTACAAACTAACGTTAATTTTTTGTTAATACACATAAAATAAAATTAGACAAAACCAAGTCAGTGTAAGATTTTGTCTTAAAAAAATACTTTGACAAAACAATATAATTCCTCTACATAGAATTTCTTTAATTGTTTTTAAAATTAGTGTTACCTATATAAAATATCATAACATTTTTTATTTAAGAGAAATAGTTTGTTAAGGCATTTTATTTCCATATAATGTGGGTTATGTTGTACTTCTTTTATAAAAAAATATGACCTACCTTACGTAATACAAAAACGCTAAACCACACATTTTAACCCCTAAAATTTCCAACTGTCGATGTCGTCCAACAATACGATAGTGGTTGATTTTAAACAGTACAAATAATTTTATATAAAAGGAAAAAATAAGAAAAAAAAATCTATTTTTGCCTCGATTCTTAACTTTTCAAACTGTTGTTTTTTTTACGTACTTACTCTAAATTACCTTAGACCGGGTATAACGAAAGATTTTTGAAGTTTCGGCCTTTGTCGGTCAAGACACATCCGTCGCGTCCTGCGATTAAATATTGAATGACACTTTTTGAAAATTTCAAATTTTTAAAATATTTTTTGTCACTTGTAAATTATTTTAGATTTAAATAAGTTCGCGTTTTATTTTAAAAATATGTATTTTATTAAAAAGACTTTTAATCAAAGCTGATATTAAATTTTAAAACATTCATATTTTAAAAATATTTTGTAAAATATATATATATTTTTTTTTAAACATGATATTTACTGTAAAATTTTAGTAAATCTAATTTTAGATTCGAATATCTGAAAATATTTTAAGTTTAATATAAAAATTAATTTAAAAAAATACACGCCCGTTTTTAAACGTGTTTTGCGATTATTACGGGCTTTTTTAAATAACCGCAACTAGAGTTTTACCTTTTTCATTTATGAAGTCCTAGCGGGAAAATTAACTCTTAAACGCCAAATCTCAATAAGCTACCTAATCCAATTTCTGTTGATTCCATAAAACTTTATACAGAATATACCTTTAATTTGCTTACGTAACACAAACGTAAGTTTTCAACTTATTGAATCACGATGATATTGTTGCTTTGGAAAGTGAGAGGGGGGGGGGTTAGTGTTACAAAAAAAAATTATAAGAGATTTTTTATATTTGACAAATTAATTTTTATAAATTTGATGCTTTGATTTCAAATTTTTACTGAATAATATAATTTTTGCAAATTTGAAAATAACATAAAGACAAACTGTAAAACATGCGACTCCTAATCTCAGGCACGTCTTATGTGAGGGTTGATTTTAGAATGGTGAAGCAAAAAAAAAACTCTTTACGCTGCATTTTTTGGAACGGTGAAGTTTTATTTGGAGAGCTGTGGGAAGACCCGACAAAGCTGCGAAAAACTGACGGCACGCATGGCTTTACCAACTAGGGAGTCTTCAGTCAAAAAATCGGTACAGCGTGTATTGCTTTGCGCTGGTTGCTCCACCCAGATCAACGTTTATACTGATAGAGAATTAGAAAAGATCGCAGAAATATTTTAGGATGGCGCGCGAAAATTTTTTGAAATAATTATATATATAATATAAATAAATTTGTTTATGCGACAGAAACATCAGTAGGGCTCCAAATTTAACGATCTACATATTCTGAATGCAAAACCCATTTAAATCTTCGCCTTGTTGTTAAAAAACTTCGTTCTGTAGAATGTCTACTTTCACTTTTATGTGCATTATCACGTTGAAGCATCCAACAGTAGTCTGCCATCTCTTTAGTATCTTGGTGGAAATGTTTCCTTTGCTCTTCGATAACTGTCCCAAGATTTCCTGGAATCTGGTCTGGATGTGCAAAAAGAAAGTGTACCTACCTTTAAACTCATGTTGAAAACATAAAAATCGTTTTGTGAAAATATCTCAAGGAAGCTTTAACTATATTTTTGGATTGGACCCAAGTTATTAAAAAAATATGTGAAAACTTTAGATTTATACGAGTTTTTGTTTAAAAGTTAGGATTTGTTGAATTTTTTCACCCTTAAAAAACTACCCTTAGAATTTTGACCAAACTTATGTCCGATCCTGATTTGCTCAATGCAATTCTTTCATTTTATTTCATAAAAACTAGTTTATCGGTTTAGGTGAGATAACAAAAAGTGTTTCTCAAAATGTTTATTTTTAAAAAAATTGTTTTTGTATAAATATAATTCTTTCAAAATCTGACGAGCGGATCGGTCCAGCTAATATTGACCCTATTCGTAACGTATACATAAATCAATTTTTTTTAACACACAATCGCATTTAAGTATTGTTTGTTTTCTGCCACTATGCACAGAGCTTAATAATAATAACTAACTAGTCAATAAAAAAATATGGAAATAAGGTGTTTTTATAATAATTTTTTTAATATTTAACATACAATAATTGTAATTAATTTTATGAATTATGTCGATCACTTTCACGTATTTTTTCTTTCTTGATTGTTTCTCTTAAACTTAAACGGAGGATTTTTAGGTAGGATATATGGTAATAAGTCATAGTGGGGAATGATTATGAAAAAACTCATCCTGTTGATTCTTTTAGAGATTTTTTTCTTATATCAATAGTATATGGATAAAATTAGGGACAATTTCAGAACATAATATAATATACATTGTGTGTAAAATATTTTAAAACTATATTTAAATGAAGGCTAGGAATTTCTCATTCTGCTGATTGTTTACACTTTTTGTAATTAATGTAAAAAACAAGAAATAAACATAATTTTAAAAATTTTACCCAAGTGCTATTTAAATAAAAGTACAAATATTCTTTGAATTTTTTGACGTCAATTAATAGTCAAACACATTATGCTAAATGGCGTGCTTCTATTTAATAAGGCTCACAGTGACAGGTCATAAAATTATGGCGTTTGCTCGTATTCTATGTTCCTACGTCTACGTAAAATATTTGAACGTTTCGCGAATCTGATGTAATAAATGAGAGCTGCTCTTTCACGTCATAAGCTAAATTGATGTTTTCTGTTAGAAACTCTACGTGTCTTATTTTTGTAAAAGAAAGGAATGAGGAATACGGAAGCTTCGACGAAAACGAAATAAAGTTATTATTGTGTAGCTAAATTGAAACTTTACAAAATACATTAATTTTGCTAATTGTAGTACTTATTTCTCTAACTTTAAAAATGCAATATAAAGATATTAGACTCTGAGAGTGGCATATTTGACTAAAAATATTTAACAATTCCTTTATTTTCCATTAATTGTGTATCATTCTAAATTAGTCATATATACTCAAATTTACAATTTATTATATTAAAGATTAAGGACAGGGCCCAAAAGTAAAAATTCACTACAATCGAACGATGTTTTACATTTTACATACAAAAATAAAATATGAGCTTGAATTTACCAATTTGAAGCATTTAAAATTCAGTCTTTGTCTTTGAGAAAATGTATGACCCTTTTTAATTCTATATTAGTAGACAACTGGTTGTTCCACAACCACCAATAAAAAATATTTTATAAGATATAACAAGGTGCTTTGTCCTTAACATCTGAAAAACAAAGTGTTTAAAAGGTAAGAAGGAATGATTATAGTTTGGTCTCTTCTAATTTAAGACCATTTCATTCTTGACATTTTGTTGTCGAACCAGGAATTCTATTTTGACCATATAATATGGTCTCGTTTTTTTTATAAACTTACTAAATTCTAAAACTAAGTAAACTTATGTCGTGAAATAGTTTTGTAATAAAAATAATATAATAATATAGATATATAATTTAATAAAAATAAGGTTGTTTTGCTTAATTTGCTGCTTCAAAAATGACACCCCGCGAAAGCAAAAATTTTCCAAGCTGGAAACCCAAGAATCAATATTTTTCCCATGAGTACCAACTTCACCTTTAAAGTATATTTGTCCCTATATGGAATATCTTTTATCCACCGTCTCTACTTTATACATATAGGTAGACATTCTGCTGCTGCCGTTGCAACTTTTTCCCGTTTGCTTTGCATCTCTGCATAAATCAGGATTTATTAGAAATTCTTTTAAAAACATAATTTTATAAAACTAAGTGTGACCTCTTATTAACTTTAATAAGATTTTTGCCATTCTTTTCATGTTCAAACAAGTTTTTTTTGAGGTTTAGTTGGGGAAATTTTGGACGAAGCTTCGATTTAACTTGCAATGAATTTATGTATGTTTGTTCGGGTGGAATCTTGCAACTTAATTTTGACCAACTGCCCGACATCCGATCGGCTTCAAATTTGACATGCTTATATAGTTGCAGTGAGAACACAAGAATAAAGTGTGATGAAATTGACAGCTATCCCCTACTATTGAGGGGGGAACAGTTGAAGTACGCCCGATTTCGTTGAAATTTGATTTTGAAAATTCAATATGGCGGATTCTAGAAGGACGATTTTTGGTTATCTTTTGCTAGCCAATTTTAGCTAACTTATGCACATCCGATTACCTTCAAATTTGGCATGCATTTGTAGTTCTGGTGACAATACATTAATATGTCATTATTAGGCACCCGTCCCCCTTACGAGGGGGGAGAGGGGGGAAAACACCTAAGTTTATCCGGTTTCAACTAAAATTGTTGTACGAGGGCTTTTGAGTATAAGGAATACGAATTTTTGATCAGATTTTAAAAATTTCAATATGGCGAATTTAAAATAGAGGATTAAGGGTAGAAATTTAAAAATTAAGAGTGTGTTCAAATTTGGTATGCGTTTATAGTTCCGGCGACAATACAATTATTATTGGTATTATTAGATACACACTCCCTCTAACGAGGGAAGTGGAGGAGGGAAAAATCTGGTTTGTTCGATATAAATCAAAATTGGCATACAGGGTTTTTTCAGGAAGAGGATATGAATTTTTGATCTGGGGTCCGATTTATCCACATTTACAACTTTTTCTTATAACTTTTTAAATCTAGTAGGCTTTGCGTTTTAAAGCTTTTTTGACGTTAAGTACGTACCGGCTTTAAAAAAATTACAAAAAAAGTGGCAACACCGCATGAATCCATTCCCGCCACGCCTGCCCTTGCTACAGGCGGTTTTCAACGATTCAAATTTAACATCGGGTTTAGTAAAGGCGAAATTAAGCAAGCAAGCAAGCAAATTTCATATGGAAATATGTCAAGCGAAGGGACATATGATATTTGCGAGCGTAAACGATTGTGTGCATTCCCATATTTATTTATTCATTTAATCGACTTTTACAAAATGATGAACTTATATACGCGTTAAAGCTTGCTCGAAAAAAAGGCTTATGGAAGTCCAGCGTGGCAAAAGGTACGTTTCTGCGAGCTGAACATAGTTACTATTGTTCTCCTTTTCTAAATGCATTCGTCTGAGAGAGATCCAGCATACCAGGGAAATACCCGTCTGTACACCCTTCAACCCCGTAATCTATATATCTTCTTGAGATAGCTACCTCTGACAATTATGCAGAGTTGGTGATCAGATTTCATCTTTATTGTTTATCAAAAATTTGTTGGCAAAGGCTTTAAATGCGCTGCAGTTGAAAACATGAATGCTGCTGCAATAAGCCACTCTCAACTAACATTACAGGCAAAACAATAGGGCTGTCTAACAAATTGTCAAAGTCAGCCATTAATCACGTGATGGCCCTTTAAAATTGGTGGCTGTAAGGTAAACAAAGCGATTTTTCATAAGACGTAACGCTAATAAAAACGAAAATTTTGGGAAAGTGGAGAAAGATTCAGATTAAACAAAGTGAATATTTTATAGAGTAATCCTTTTTGAATCGGGAAGAAACGAGCATTTTGCTGAAATGTTATAAATAAACTCAAAATTCGCAGTGAAAAGAGGTAATGTCATGTACTATTTTATCTCTTGCACTTGCACAGTGTGGATAGGCATTGTCTTTCTCAGTTCAGCCTGAATATCGGGCCAGATCGGCTTGAAGGGAGACAGTTGCGCTATCTGATTTGAGGGAGATGACGCTATGTTGGGAATTTGGCGTTTGGCACTAAAACAAAGTTATGATTGTTTTCCACAAACCAAAACTACAATTTTTTGCACTCGACGCGCGTTTCGCTAACAACGTTAGCATCATCATCGTCATCCTGATGATGCTAATGTTGTTAGCGAAATGCGCGTCGAGTGCAAAAAAGTGTAGTTTTGGTTTGTGAAAAACAATCATAACTTTGTTTTTGATGACGCTATCTGTAATTACACGGGTGCGACAGAAATATGTAGAGGGACATTTCCACGTTTAATTGCGAATTTTAAGTTTATTGTTAAAATTTCGGCAAAATGCTTGTTTTTCCAAGATTCAGAAAGGATTACTCTATCGCTTTGCTTAATCTGCGTCTATTTCCACTTTGTCAAAATTTTGATTTAAGTTAGAATTACGTCTTATGGAAAAACGGTTTGTTTACCCTACAGCGGCCATATTGGATCGGCCAAACCAACCAAAAGTCTAAGCTATGCTTTGGTTTTAGAACACATTCGACATCTGAAAATACTTTGATATTTTCAGTTTAAATGTTCAGATATCAAAATGTGTTGTCATAAAAAACCATACCTTAGACTTTTGTTTGGTTAGCTCAAAAAAAACTTTCGCTATACCACATAACTCTTTTGCATCAAGTAGGCCATGCACACGTCATTGAAGTTAGATTGGTTTACTGGGATTGAGACTGAGAAATATTAAAGCAGAGCGAACAAATACTGATAAAAAAATCGATTTGGTTCAAATTCGGTCAAAACTGGTCTACAGGGATTTTTGAGGTCGAGGAATACGAAGTTTCGATCAGATTTTCATAAAGTTGACAGCTAACCGCAGAGGAGGGGGGACACCATCGAAATCTATCCGATTTCGGTAAAAAATGGTATACAAGGGTTTCTGAGGTCGAGTATTAGGAATTTTTGATCAGATTATCATAAATTTGATAGCTCGACGCAGAGGGAGTACCATCTAAATGACCGATTTCGGTCAAAAATGGTATACAAGGGTTTCTGGAGTCGAGTATTAGGAATTTTTGATCAGATTATCATAAATTTGATAGCTCGACGCAGGGGAGTACCATCTAAATGTATCCGATTTCGGTCAAAATTTTTATAAAAATGTTTTTGGGATCGAGGATTATGAATTTTCGATCAGATAACCAAAATTATGAAGGTGATGTCTCTTCGGGCGGGGGGGTAACGTCTCATTTTCTTTTATTTCTTTCAAAATTGGTAAAAAGCTACACTAAAAATTTAACACGTCGTTTTGCAGGGAATTTATTTATTTCTGCCTTAAGTAGTTATTGAGTTAGAATAAAATTTGTTTAAAAAAATTTTAATTAATTTACTTCTTTCTTGTTTCATTGGCGGTTTCGATATTTTTCTGATATCTAATAAAAAAGTGGTTAAACAATTAAATTCTATACATTTTAGTGTAAGTAGATTTTTTGTGCAACAAACCATTATGCCTGAAATAAGCAGTTGCGGAAAATTTTAGAGAGTGCAAATGCATACACCAGAATTTAAATGATTTGGTTTTGAATAGGATTTATAACTACATTGAGCAAAATAATAAAACACTTGTCGCGACGCTCCATGCCGCCACCGGCAGCTGCAGTGCAGCCCCTTCTCTTAAATTGCAGTTGTTTCCGTTCTATTTATTTTCTAGCGAGTCAATTAGATGGTATTCCCCCTCCAACCTTCCGGGAGTTGTCAACTTCATAATTTCTGAAATCTTATCGAAATTTACTTTGTAATCCTTTACCCCAAAAACCGCTTATTTGTATCAATTTTGAACGAAATAGCAGAAAATGCGATGTTACTCCCCCTCTGCGGTGGGCTCTCAACTTTATGGAAATCTGATCTAAAACTCGTAATCTTCGACCTCAAAAACCTCTGTATACCAATTTTGACCAAAATCGTATACATTTAGATGGTATGCCCTTCCTTCTCTGAACTGTACGAAAATTCGTAATCTTCGACCCGAAAAATCCCTGTATACCAATTTTGACAGATATCGGATAAATTTAGATGGTACCCTCCCCTTTGACGAGCTGTCAACTTCATGAAAATCTGATCGAAAATTCGTAATCCTCGACCCCAAAAACCCCTGTACATCAATTTTGACAGATATCGGAAAAATTTAGATGGTAGCCCCCCTGCGGCGAGCTGTCAACTTAATGAAAATCTGATCGAAAATTCGTAATCCTCGACCCCAGGATACCAATTTTGACATAAATTGGATAAATTTAGATGGTACTTAGATGGTATCCCCCCCCCCTGCGGCGAGCTGTCACTCGATACCAAAAACCCCTGATACCAATTTTGACCGAAATCGGATAAATTTAGATGGTTCCCTCCCCCCCGGCGGCTACTGTCAACTTTATGAAAATCTGATCGGAAATTCGTAATACTTGACCCCAAAAACCCTAGCGCCTGAATCAGTTTTAGGGTACAAATATAAAGGTATAACGTCTTTGGGTACAAATAACCTCTAAATGATCCATCGTTATGGTATGGTTTAAATGGTTTAAATCTTCAAAATCTTTAATAAACTCTAAAAATCACTATTTTCCAATTGCACCGCAATGTGAAACCTACTTTAAATTTAACCGATGTTTAGAATGCGCTTCCACATAGAACTTAAAATATTAGGGTCTTGCTTTCTAAACATGAGTTAAATTTAAACCAAGTTTAATATTATAAGGAGCAATTGGCAATATCACTTTTAACTTTAAAAATTTTTTACAAGTGCGAACGGCGCGAAAACAAAACATGCCTACTAGATAAAAATTTTTCCTTAGTATTTATATTTGTCTCTAAATGTTCTCAAAGAAAATCCGGCAACTCTGCTTTTTCATGCACGGTGGAATAAGGCGGCTGCTGGCGGCCATCTTTATGTAGTATTTTGCAAAATTCCTTCTACTGGCTTTTTATTTAAAATTGTAATTAAAACAAATTTAATTAAACAAAAAAAAAGTGTAATTGTAATTTAGTGATTGTTTTCCATGACAATGATGACTGTGGGGTAAGCCAAACATTCATTTTTAATGGGATAAAGACAATGCCGTGTGACCGTACGAGGTAACAGATTTTTTGAATTTATAGTTATTTATCATTCTTAAAATATTTAAAATATGAAAGAAATCGCTGTACACTATTAGTTAAAGACAAATGCTTTTATTTTTTTTATGACCCAAACGTCGCCTTAAAAAGAAATATAAAAACAACAAAACGAACAGCTTTTCGAAGTGCCATCGAAGTAAATCAAATTATCCTTTTTTTTAGTTTACTGACGATTTTTTTGCTAAAGTTTAAGGTAAACTCGTCAACAGAAAGTTAGTTATTAAATATCTGGTTTACATAAAGTAAAATAAAATGCATTTTTAAAGAAAAATACTTTAAATCCTCCTTATTATACGTTTTTATCGGCAAGTAGCCGATTTTACCCTATTGATTTAAAGAAATTTCATTTGTTTCAAAAAACTTTGAAAAAAAGTTAGAAAAAAAAGTTGTAAATGTGGATAAATCGGACCCCAGATTTGAAAATTTCAATATAATGGATTTAAAATAGACATAAACACATAGAAATAGACAAGAAAAAGGAACAAGCTTTTATTAAATGCACACAAAAGTAGAAGATAATTTTTTATCTTTCTTATACCATAATAAAAGCGATGGGCGCAAATTAAAAATTTTAGATTGGTAACAAAGAGGGAACTACAAAAGAAGAACTAAATTCTTTTTCTATTTGCCTGACAAACATAATGCTTTCATTCAAAGAAGCTGAGAATGGGTGAGATTGCCGTGCTTGCCAAGCCTTTGAGAATGTCCCTAGGTTATATAGTTGTTTGTTTCTTAGGTAAATCGTCGATGTGACCGATATACGATACCTTAAGTTAAAATTTTTAATTTGCGCCCATCGCTTTTATTATGGTATAAGAAAGATACAAAATTATTTTCTACTTTTGAGTGCATTTGCAGTTTTTCTTAATAAAAATTTATTTTTAATTTTAATAGTGCGTCGGTTGTGATTCTGTTCTTACTTGGTACTCACCTCAAGAATCACTAAAAATAATAACTTAGTCGGCGTCGGTTTTGATCAGGTGTCGCGACGCTTTTAAAATTTGCGCTGACGCCTTCTCCATAGATCCGCTATATCTCTGACAAATATCAAATTTTTCAAAATCTGTTTGCATCATTCAAAATACATGTAATAGGTAAAGAGCCTGGTCGCTGAAATAGGCGCAAAATTACCGGATAAAAGGGCTCGGAGTTTCATCACCCAGAATGTCGGAATTGCCATACAGCGTGAAAAAACTGCATCTGTGCTTGGATCGATCCCAGAAGAGTTAGGTTTGGAAGATTTTTTCTTATTATGTAGATAAAGTTATGAAAGTAGAGTGGGTGTGTGCGAGTCGAGTTTGTTTATTTTATTTTGTGTTGTTTTATGTACATTAAATTTTATATACTTTACCGTTTTACAATAAACCAATTGTAATAGACTTTCAGTCAAGACCCATTTTACAAATGCAAAATTTTCCACATTAATATAAATTATTTTTCGAGAGATTTGAGTCAGTATAGAGACAGCAAAAATTTTTAAACAATGACGTGCAGATTAGTTTTCTTAATTCTCAGGTTTGGCATATTTGCATACAGAAGCTGGGATTTCTCAGCGAATGTGCGGCTGAGATATTATTATTTGCAATGCACAACTTTCTAAAAATTATAGGATGACAATAAATCTTGATTATGGCGTTGTTGTATTTTGTGCTGTCGGACATAGAACAGACCTAATATAAATAACATAAACGTAGACAATTTTGCACGGCCTCATATTTTGGCATCTAACTTACCTTTATTCTAGAGAATTTTCATCTGTCATGTATCGGCTTTTAGCTCACGAAATTTTCTTTCAAAATTGGTATTGCACTTCTCTTTCACAGCACAGTTGTGTTAGAAGGTAATAAATGATAACTCTTTTTATAGTTGATCTAAATTAATTTAGGTAGAAATGTTTTTGAGCTAATGCCGCTTTATAGATAATTATTAAATGCTCAATCCTATCTGAGAAACTACACATGTATATGACAGCTAAACTTATGTCAATGAATAGTCTTATGCTAAAAATAATGCTGATTTGTTTTGTATTACTTCTTTCAAAATAAGCACTAAAAAAGAAATTTGGCAAGCAGAATTTCATGGGACTGACAAAACCATTTGAAGTTTCGAAAAACTAAAATCAATATTTTGTAATTAAGTATCAACTTTAATTTTAATCTACACATGTCATTTATACAACATCCTGTATATACGTAAGTCATCTTTCATCCAACGTCTCTATTTTATTAATATATTTCTGCTGCAACTGCAAATTTTTAACGATTTCTTTACCTCTCTGCATAAATCAGAATTTATTAGAAATTATTTTAGAAACGTAATTTTTTAAAACTAAGTGTAACTCTTTATTCGCATCAACAAGATACTCAAAGCTTTGTTATTCCAAAATTATGAAATTTTCCCAAATATTTTTGCAGTGCCATGCTTATGATGTTTAAGCTAAATGCTTTTGGCTTTATTTATTTTATTATATATTGTATGCGTTTGAGCTAATACCTTAACACGGCTAAATATTGAAAATAAAAAGGTGGTATTGGGGAAACAGAAAAAATCTGTTATTTTTAGTCATCCATACATAGTAAGGAGGCTATTGGGATCGACAAAAAAAACGTTTTCTTATTTTTACTAAAAATAAGTTACTTGGGTTAAAAAAGACCTAAATACAAAATTTTGTCATGGTGTCTGGCTGTTTGTCTGTAATATGATAACTCAAAAACCGCTTAACGGATTTTTATCAAATTTGGCATAAAAATTATTTGGCACCAGGCGGTGAGCTGCTTAGTTTTTGGTGGGAATGGGGGGTTGGAAAGAGTATAGGAGGGGAGAATAAACCTAAAAAAAATTAGCTAGAAGCTAGCGAATAAACAAAAAAAAATGAAAACATTCTTTGAAAAGTATTTTTGAAAGAAAAAAATATTTTTTTTCGTGTTTTATTTTTTTAAAGATTTTATGGAAAGCTATGCATCCCCGCTGGCATCATTTTTTATTTTCAACCACACATAATTAAGTTAAGACATTTATTTTAAGAGGTAGGGGATATTATTAATTAAAGTAAAAAAGTTTTTATAAAAGGCAATGAAAAGTTGAAAATTAACTTTTTGCTTTCCGATTCGAACGTTGGCTATCATCAGCGCGATCTGTACCCGGTCCACTTAAGGACGCTAATCCTAGAGCAAGCTCTAAAGAAAGCGAAGCATTACATTACTTTGAAAGTTTGAGTTGTCATTTTTGATTTGTTTGCCTCGCTTTTGTCATGAGCGGGTCGTTCTTATTTTAAATATTTTAATGAATGATAAATGCGATAATATATATCATATATAAATCATATAGTCGCGAGTTACTAAACGAAAAAATATACGCAAAAATTATAAATTAACAGATTCTACTCTTAGTCCGGGTTCTCTGTATTTTCATAAAGAAGTAAAACGACAGGAATTGAGAATTACTAAAGTTATGAATAAATTATCAATACGAAAAGTTGGGTAAACCCTCTGTAAAACCGGACAACAAAATTTTCATGTAAGTACTATTCACAGGAACTAAAATCTGGAACCGTATATTGATATCTGCTTATTTGCTTCAAAAATTATGTTTTTAAAAGACATATTTTAACACCTCTTTTTATTTCAAAAACTAAAGCTCTTAGTAATATGAACCATACTGCAGAAAAATGTTCATTTCAAAGTTACAATTTTTTCAACTATTTCACACTTTTCTCTTCCTAAACCCCCATAATTCTATCCAACATTTACTTGGTGGGTAGTCAAAAAAACGCTTTGGTACCAAATTTTGGTTAAAATCATAATACATAGTGCCTTCTCTGTGTGCTCAGACCGACAGAAAATCCTTTTTGTTTTGTAGATGTAGGTGTTTTAGGACCCAAATAGCAAACTAAATTTTTGACGAACTACCGTACCATACGTTGGTATAATGATGGTGTACTAATAACACATTTTGTGTCACTGTGTTCCAAGTAACAATTAAAACCGTTTTTTTCTTTCTTTTGACTATTATATGTATACTTATACTTAAAAAAAAAAATAATATAAAAATTATTCAGATGAACTTAAAACTGCATTAGATTTATAATATTGTAATGTTTAAAATCTTTTACCAATACAACGCATTCTTATCACAATACCTATATGTTACCTTTAAAACCCGGTTTTTTCTAGTAAAAACAAGTTATAACTGTTAACTCTATATTAGATTAGATTAGACTAAATTATATAAGTTTAAATTTTAATCTGACCCAATCCAACTGACCTAATGTAAACTAGTTTTTCCTAGGAAAACCAGGTTGTAACTGAAATCGGGGTTTTACGGTAACATATATACAGGCGAATATTTGCCCTAAAAGAATTACTTAAATTCTTACCATAAACTAAATAACTATATACCTATATCTTTCAAAAATGATTTTTTTTTACCAAGAATAGCTAAACACGACTAAAGATCAACTTTCACAACGCCGTAATAATTTTTTTTACTAATTTCGGATATAAAATGGCGACACAAGTTCACACCCCAGGCACGCAAATACACAAGGAATCGAATTTATACTTCCACTTTATTAAGCACTATCGTCGGGGCAAAAATAGGTACTGTTATATAACTTGCCTGAAAAATCCTTAAATTTTCATGCTGCTTAAAGTCTTGTCCGAAGACTTCCAGCCAAGCTCTCCTTCTATTGCTTTTTGATTTTCCTAATAAAAATACTTCTTCACTCACTATAGCTTACCTTTAATAGGTACTTGAAAGAGCTGAACTTCGTCGCAGGACTATTTTTTGCAGCCTGGCACACAACAGGAATAAATAATAAAAATAAATCGTTTGATAAAAAACTATTTATAATAATAACGAGCCGCCGATGACAAAAGCGAGGCAAACAAATCAAAAATGACAAGGCAAGTGTCAAAATAAATGTCAGGCTTCGCTTCCTTTAGAGCTTGCTCTAGGATTAGTGTTCTTATGTCCACGCTCTTCGGAAAACTGTCGTGGTACTAACACCATAACATTGTCTAAGATTTTTAAGCCATGATATTCGTCTACGACCTGGAGCTCTTCTGCCTTTAATTTTGCCTCCTATTGTCAATTTTAAAAGTTTATATTTTTGTCAATTCAAAGAAAAACTTCCACATTAGTTACTCTGTCCGTCCAAGATATCCTTAGTATTCTACGATACGTGGGATACACATGGCCTCAGTCAGTGTCCATGCTTTCATGCCATAACATAAGATGCTAAAAACATAACATCGAAGCACACGAATTCGGAGAGTGATATTAAGATCGCGACTACACAACCCTTATTTCATTTTGATAACAGATGATCTGTCCTGTTCAATTCTGGCACGAACTTCATGCATGTTTTCTCAGTTCTCATTGAGGTACCAACCCAACTATTTGTATGAATCCGCGCGTTCGACTTGCTGCCTATTTACTTCTAACAGACCTCTGATGTGCTTTTTCTTGGATATTACCATCCGTTTTGTTTTCCCAATATTTAAGTTAAGCCCGAATTCCAAACTTTTGGGTGCAATTTGATTCAACAACTCTTGCAGGCCTTCCAGCGTGTCTGTTATTATAACAGTGTCGTCGACATATCGTAGGTTGTTCAGTTTTATGCTGTTTATGGTCAGACCCTCTTCGCAGTTATGAAGTGCATTCTCTATTATTTTATTACTTTAGATATTAAACAACAACCTTGGCGCATACCTCTTCTTATTTGGACCTCTTTGGACAGTCTGGTTCCAGTATAGATTAGCTATTATTTATCTTTAAATCTCGGTCAACTAGACCAACTTCTTTTAGCAATTCTATGAGCTTTTCGTGTTGGACTCGATCAAACGCTTTCTCATAATCTATGAAACAGGCATATACTGGCACAAACACATCCCTAGATCGCTGAACTAAGCTGCGTGTCGCCCATAAAGGATTCGCATTTTCCAAGTAATTCTTTTATGGATAATCTTTAGAAATATTTTTCACATATGGCTTATTAGGCTGATTAGGCGGTAATAACTACTCTTCTTTGCTGAATGTTTTTTAAGCAATGTAATAAGCGGGGCCTCTTAAATGTCAATTTAGAATTTATATAGGTACCAAACTTGTGATAAGGACTTTTTTAATAATTGCTCCTATCAATGGTTTTCTTGAAGTTTTGAACTTAACTCTTATTAGAGGGGTAAATTGCAATAAGAAGAGGCTCGTCACAAGTTCGGTACCGAGTATACTAAACACAAAAGGCATCCAAATTTTAATAAGCGTCTATCTTTTTTATTGTGGTATCAGCAAGCCACAAAATAGTAGTTTACATAACAAGCATGTTATGATGGTCATTAAACGCAAAGATGAAGTTTGAGACGCGAGCCGCAGGCAAGTGTATTAATTTATCCAAGTGTGTAATGACCATAACATGTTAGTTAGTGTACTTACTTTACCTACTACCTAAATATCAATCGAGAACACTCTTTAAGTCAACAAACTTTATAACCTGTAGTTTTAATGACATTCTATCTAAAACGTGAAAATAAATAAGGTCACTGACGGACTTTTCATATGTCCTTTTAAATACAAGGTATTTTTTCTTAAAAATGCGTAATATGTCAATTTAACGGGTTAGGTACTAAAATTAAATTGAATTTTTTACGTTTAATAAATATTTATTGTCTTAAAAATATTTAAAAAAAATATATATTTTTGCGTCAATTAGTGCTTTGATAAAATAAAGTTTCATCGCTTATCACGCCATCTTGTGGTTTTCGACTAAGCTTTATTACTATCCTAGGACCGTAAGTGAGCCATTAAAATCGTGTTGAGAGGGTGGTAAAATTAGTATTATTCGTTGGCCGTAGGTAAATATTTTTAATTTGTTTTTATAAAAATTACACTCAAAATGCCAGTTGATGACGTTATAGCGTCGCATCAGTCCAAATTTTTGAAATTTAAGAAATCGTAAAAAATTACACGTCACAAACCGGAGTAAAGGGTCAAAACTATGGAAGGGGGAAACTTGGTACTCTCGACGTGACATTCTTCTATGATTAATTTATTGTAGACCCGCTGAAGACCATGCAGCTTCGCCTGCGGGTTTACCCGTCTTTTCCTGGTTTTCTTGCTTTAAGTGGTCATAACTTTTGTGTTTGTGAACCTATATATATCCCAGATATGCAGCAAACAAAGCCTTACCAAAATCGATCAAGTAGTTTTTGCATGATGCTACAACAATCGGACATACAGACAGATAGACGGGCAGGCAGACAAAAATTCTAAAAATTGAATTTTGCATATCTATATCGCTTGGTTAGAGGCCACCACCACAAATGAAAAAATACTTAATGTACAGGAATGGTTCTTCAAGAGATTTATTATATGTATCGATTAGGTTGAATCCTCTGAATGGGGTTTTTAACCCTAAACCCCCCACCCCTTCGAAATGATAATGCCGTATTTGCATAACAACGTCAGTGTACCCTATCAAAAATATATAAGAATATATATTATATTACATAAAAAATTATAAGATTTATATTTCGCCAGCCAGTTGGCTTATAAAAGTTTACAATGTTTTATTATTTTTAAGATTCTAGAATATCTACCTGCAACATTTTAAAATAAAAAATCATGGCAACTTTAGCGGTGGTAGTATTAGTAACAGTAAGTAATATAGTACTTTAATAGAGGCAAACTAAACAATGAACTACGACGACCTAACACACTATAATATAATAACAAACCTTGGGCTGGCACAAGCTCTACGTATCTAATAAAAAATTGTTATCATAAAAGTACTTATTTATTTTTTATAAACTTTCTGAGATTGTTTAAGTCATTGTTTATAAAAGCCTACAAGATTTCATAAGGCCAAAATTATATTTTTGTAAAATTTTACGACTTAATATTGTTCCTGTCCATAGCAATGGTTGCTGCATATTTCAAAACGATCACAAATTCCACAAGGAAAATAGTTTAGTTTAGGGCAGGTAAAATCGTATTACTTTCATAAGTTTTTATAAGATTTTGGGAGGCAAAAAACATTTTTTTTTTGTGGAAGTATTTACAAAAGTATATATAAACTAAGTAAGTAAATATACTAAGTATAGCTTTTTTAGCTAGTTTTCAGCTGATCGAAAAAACCGAGTTTTGATGAGATATTTCTGTTTCAAAGGTAAGTAAGGTTATAAAAAATTTAAATTTATTATAGCAACCTATAAAATATTATGATTCTGTTAGATTATAAAATTCCCTTGACAACACGTAAAAATAGTTGATATATTCATAGTAGACATTTTTTAAGGAAGGACACATAAAGGTATATAAAATTTGGTGAGTTTGTCTGACTATAGAATCTGTAGGAAGACCTATGAGAACTTGTGTTTTTACTGACCCATAGCAAACTATTAATAAAGCAAAAAACCCTGGAATTATTAGTCCTGCTGAGCATAAAAATCGCCAGTTTCATAAAAAATGTGCTTATACAAACCCATAATCATAGAAACCTATTAAATTTAATGAGTATTTTTTATCATTGAATGTTTTAGAAAAAGTGCTCTCATAAATCTATGAAATATTTAAAAATAAATCGTTTGTACTATAAAATATTATACATATTTATAAATCTTTCATATTATAGTAAAGAACAGATATATATACAAACTTTAATAAACCTAACCTCTAAAAAGCTTACAAACCATAGAAACTGATAAAAATCAGATGTGTATTTTATAAGATTTAATACGGCAAACAATTGTTTTGGTGTTATGCCCACATAGAAGTGACAAGATAAATTTAGCCTTAAATGAGTTAGGTAAAGAAAATAAAAATCTAACTTTTAGTAATTAAGTAAGTTAAAAAAATGTTTAGTTTACCCTTATTCACCATCTGCCATGAAACAATGGAAAGATTTAATACGGCAGGATAAGTATATAATAATATATTTTAAATTCCATTAAAACAATTGTTTTGGTGTTATGCCCATATAGAAGTGACAAGATAAATTTAGCCTTAAATGAGTTAGGTAAAGAAAATAAAAATCTAACTTTTAGTAATTAAGTAAGTTAAAAAAAATGTTTAGTTTACCCTTATTCACCATCTGCCATGAAACAATGGACTCCGCTTAAATCACACCCTGTCTGTGTAGAATATAACAGGAGACCAATTTTTATTTTAAATCGTGCACGCTCTCTTTGAAGATACACCTATTGCAACTGTTTGATGCCTTTCTATATAGAGAATCAAGAACCGAATATCATTTTCCGTTCAACGTAACCGAACGTTGTGTTACCTGTCAATAGCAATGGTTGCTGCATATTTCAAAACGATCACGAATTCCACAAGGAAAACAAGATGATATACGTATATAAAACCAATTTTAGAGAGGTTTTGTTACCGCTGAAATTAGTTTACTTTATACGACTTACGCAAGATAACCATTTTTGGATAATAACGTATGTAACAAATTGTCGCAAACCTTTTATCACGTGTTTCAAGTTTAAAAAAAAACAAAACTTTTTAGTAGCCTAGTCGAATTGGCATGTTGTTTCTGTTTTTAACACTAGTAGTAACAGATAAGAAAGTACAGTGTAAACTTTAGTTTTAAAATTTTATCAACGTTTAATATGTTAATAATAAATATTAGATTAAATAACGGAGACAAAAGAAAAGTTGTATAAAATCAAATATATTAGACACTTTCAGTGGGATTTACGAAGACCTAAATTAGTACCCCCCACAGGTCTAAATATTTACACCTGTGGGGGTACTAAATTTTAAAACCAATTTTCAAAAAACATTACCCATAAAGAAAAGACACAAAGTTATTCATTATTTTGTATTGTTATTGCAAACTACCACTGAAAAACTGCTTTTTTTCTCAAAAAATACCATATTTTAGGAGAAAATGCCCTAAAAATTTATTTTTTTTTGATAGGTTTCAAAATGGCAAATGGTGAATACGTCAAAAATTTAGCACAAAATAACCTTATTATCGGTGTTTGAGGTTATAAAGTTGGTGATTTTTTAGACCATATCTGGGGGGGGGGGGTTTAAATTTATAGCCCTCAGAAAAAATTGTTTTGTGGATATTGGTAATAAGTTCGTTTATACTTTCTTTAAGTAACCGTTTTTACAAGGGCCAATTTACCTTATTTAATATCCCAAGTTGTTCATTAACCCATAAAACACCTCCAATTTTATCCAGAAAAACGCCATATTTTGAATCCGTTTTCAGCACAAAAAATATGTTTTTGAGGGCACTCCGAGGCAAAACAAATATAAGTAAAGGTCACTGATTATGCACGAAAAATATACCAAACAGAAAAACCCATTAAAAAATTGAGATTATCTAAAAGCTCAGTCAAGAAAACTTTCCTTACTCAAAGGCCACTCATTTCAAAGCTGTAGCTTTCATCAGTAGAGGTTGGTGCAAGCTAGAGGCCCTATATACGATTTTTGACAGATATTGTTTTACTAGAGGTGGCCAACTCATATTTTCCTCTCTTTCTAGTTTTTTTTCATACTTGTATGTAAAACGGATTTTATGAAATGGACTGATGTTCCTTTGTGTCTTTTTATAATTTCCCCAGACAGTTTTTAAAAGATTGATTTTTTTTGGTTAGTAAAATATGCCAAGCTTTGACAAAAAAGAAATAAAATTACATACTTTTGTGAGATTAAGGAAAAACGCCGTACGGAGCGGAGTAGGCCGTGTTAGCTAGAAGGCAGGCTAACACGATTCCATACCGTCCCTCGGAGAGGACCTTAACAGGACGGTCCCGTGTTATCCATATATTGATAATGGAGCACGTTCAAGATTATTTCGTTCTAAATAGGTACTCCTGGGAGGGGTAGAGAGTTGGCGCAATGAAAGAAATTTTTTTTTTAGGACCAGTACTACAACATATAACATAATCAGGCAATTCTACTGAATACAAATTTCCATTAAAAAAGGGCGATATCCTTTAAGCGAAATAAATCGTCATTTCAAGCACCGACTAGTATTAGGAATCATGTCTTTAATTTTTATGCATAAGTTGTGAAACACCCTGTATATACTGCACCCATAGGCACAATATTAACAAAAAATATTATAAATTTAGCTAAACATATTTACAGAATAAAGGGAAAAGATTTGTGGCATAGAGGGCAAAGAGTAGGAGAATAAATCGGAAAAAGTTTTTCGTCGACCAGGATTTGAACCCGGGACCTCTAAAATACCAGTCTAATGCTCTACCAACTGAGCTACCGAGGAACTGTGGTTTTAAGTGGCTATAAAACGGCTCAGTTAAGTTTGCCCCCCCCAGATCGATTTTCTCAAAAATTTTTATGCCAAAATTTTGCACACATTTTGCACACCACAAATCAAATTTTGCACACCGTCCTACGAGAAACTACAGCCCATTTTCTGTGGGGGGGGGGAAACTTGACGTTGCCCCCCCCCCAGTCAATATTTTTCAAAAAATATGATGTCATTTGAAAGGTCTTATTTTGCACAATTTTGCACACCCATTTTAAAATTTTGCACACCTCCCTGTAACCCACACGAGGGTTCTGAAAATATCAAGTTTGCCCCCCCCAGTCAATATTTTTCAAAAAGTTTGATGTCGTTAGAAAGGTCTTATTTTGCACAATTTTGCACACCCATTTTAAAATTTTGCACACCTCCCTGTAACCCATACGAGGGTTCTGAAAATATCAAGTTTGCCCCCCCCCCCAGTCAATATTTTTCAAAAAGTTTGGTGTCGTTAGAAAGGTCTTATTTTGCACAATTTTGCACAATTTTGCACACCCATTTTAAAATTTTGCACACCTCCCTGTAACCCACACGAGGGTTCTGAAAATATCAAGTTTGCCCCCCCCAGTCAATATTTTTCAAAAAGTTGGGTGCCGTTAGAAAGGTCTTATTTTGCACAATTTTGCACACCCATTTTAAAATTTTGCACACCTCCCCGTAACCCACACGAGGGTTTTGAAAATATCAAGTTTGCCCCCCCCAGTCAATATTTTTCAAAAAATTTGGTGTCGTTAGAAAGGTCTTATTTTGCACAATTTTGCACACCCATTTTAAAATTTTGCACACCTCCCTGTAACCCACACGAGGGTTTTGAAAATATCAAGTTTGCTCCCCCCAGTCAATATTTTTCAAAAAGTTTGGTGTCGTTAGAAAGGTCTTATTTTGCACAATTTTGCACACCCATTTTAAAATTTTGCACACCTCCCTGTAACCTACACGAGGGTTCTGAAAATATCAAGTTTGCCCCCCAGTCAATATTTTTTAAAAATTTTGGAGTCATTAGAAAGGTCTAATTTTGCATCATTTTGCACACCCATTTTAAAATTTTTCACACCTCCCTCTAACCCACACGAAGATTCTGAAAATATGAAGTTTGCCCCCCCCCACCGTCGATATTTTTCAAAAAATTTTGTGTCATTCGAAAAGTCTATTTTGCGCAATTTTGCACACCCTTCAGTACCCCACAAGAGCGTTCTCAAAAAAGTTTGCCCCCCCCCCAGTTAATATTTTTCAAAAAATTTATGTCATCCGAGAAGCGTAATTTTGCAGCGTAATTTTTAAATTTTGCACACTTCCCATGCCGTTTTCTTTTTGTGGTGTTTACGGTTAAACTTGGTCCTAAAATTTCCCAGAAGTATAAGCAAACGAAGGAGACCTCGATTGTGTAATATCTTTGAATATTGTTTAAATTTACAGATAATTGTTTATGTTTACATTTGTATATAATCAAAAGTTTTTAATGAACAGAAAAAATCGATGTAGACAGCGCATCCTGTCATGTTCGATGCCTTGAGAATCGGAACCAGCCTATTTTGGCTGGTTGGCTATTTTGAATGGTTGCGGTTCTCAAGGTATGGATCTTCACAGGATTTGCTATCTACGTCCATTTGTTAGATGATGTCATAGCATGTGAAAAATTAAGTATAATCCGGAAATTCATAAAAATTAAAAACTTTTGATTATAGACACATAGAAGCATAAGCAATTATATGTAAATTTAAACAATATTCGAAGATATTACACAATCGAGGTCTCCTTATTTTGCTTATACTTCTGGGAAATTTTAGGACCAAGGTTAACCGTAACCGCTACAAAAAGAAAACAGCTCCAGAAACTAGTAGGTAGGTATATGCACCTATATCTGAATTCGGGACAGGTATCCGCGGGAGGCGGGAGGTTGTACGTGCCGTAAAGAGGAATGCGTGTGTACCTACACCTACCACGCGCGAAGGGCTTTCATGTAATATATTGAAATGTCGCTTAGCAATGCCTAGTTTTATTTGTGTTCATGATTCAGAATGACTTCGGGTGAAATTTCCGAAGTTTGCAACGTCTATTTTAAATGGTGGCGTTCCATTTCGGCAGGAAAGTCAATGTGACCGCCTCTATTTAAAATACATAACATTACGTAACGCCTGGTTCTCACCTATGCGTGCCCACCCTGACTCTAAAAATGCATCACGTGATCAGCCATGCATTTGCCGATTTTTTAAAAGTGTCCCGTGATGCGTTTTTAATGTCAGGGTGAGCACGCATAGGTGGCAACTAGGCGTAACGCTTCTGGGGGTTATGTAGGGGTGAGCGGGGTTTCGCGGTTCCGTTACGTAACGCAATTTTTAAATTATTATTGTGAAATAAAACAACTTTTTGGATTTTTCGAGTGGAAAACAAAAAAAAGAGGGGGTCTCTGGCAGCAAAACGTTTTGTTATTTTAGACTGGAGTAGTCCCAAACGTTACAAAGCGTTATATAGGGGGTCGCGGGTTGGGGTCAAAATTGGGCAAAATAAGGGTTACGTAATAAGTGCACTACCTCTCAGTTTACGTAATTACTTTGTGGTTATCGGTAAATATAACCTAACGTTCTTACTTAATTTTTACTTTTTTTAGTCGATGATACGTACCTTATCAATCAATTTTCCAAAAATATTACGAAAAAAATAAAATAACGATAACCATAAAGTAATTCCTCCGGAAATTCCGAACTCTGTTATGGAACTGCGCAGTCGCAGAAGGAACAATAATAATAAGGAAAGAGACAAAAACACTGACCAATTAAACAAAGACCTTAAGTGTTTTTTTTTATAAGTTAACTATACAGGTTAGAAAAGTGTAGGTTGTATAAAAACAAGCTTACGGAACCGTGGAGTGAATTAGGGCGTACTCCTATTAACTCCAGTGTTTATTTTATCTATCAATGAAGTTTACTATTAGAAGTGCAACAACACGCAAATACGATTTACTTACTTTCGACTAACTTGCGTGACAAAGACTTTTATGGAACTTAAAATTAACGTTTTTATTTTATTAGACACATAAAGCCAATTATCAAAGTTAACACTATCCTAAGACGTATCTCTGTCGAGTGGACCAATCAACCATGTACAGTTTTAAATATATGGGGAATGCGAGACAGCTCCAGCTGATCAAAGTACCCCTGGATACCCATTCTTCAGTTTCTAGACAAACTTTCGTGTAGGAACGATCACATCCTTTATTTCAACCATTAGGCAAGCCCCAATGCGGTTACGAAACGTTCGATAAGCTGAAAAGCTCCACGGCGCCCGCGCAGGAGAACCCGCTCTCTTCCTCATAACCAGCAGATGTAAGTTGTAGGAGAGTTCTCTTGATATGCGGTAGCCCGGTAATGTCCGGCGGTGCTCGACTGATATCGGATGGCTAGTGCAAGCAGTCAAACTATCCTATTGGTCCAAATCACTAATGTGAGCATTCCTATAGGAGTGTTCTCTCGAAACTGAAGAATAGGTACCCTGTCCTGCAATACGTGTCAGGATAACACGTAACAAAACGTGACGTTACGTATTTTTCACCCAAGACGTTGCTCTATCAACAAAAACGTGTCATTTCGATCAGCTGGAGATGTCATGCATTCGCCATAAATTTAAAAGTGTACTTGGTTAATTGGCCGACAAGATAGAAATACGTCTTAAGATTTTTTTAGGGATGAGGTATTTTGGGGGTAGTTCCGAAGGGAGAAACGGAGGAAAGTTCACAAACAATAGGGCTCCGCGCGTCAATACAGGTAATCGTTGTGTAAAATTTCGTTATGATCGGTGAAGGAGTTTTTGAGTTACAGTGGCGCATATCGAGGCGACGGACAGACAGACAGACAACAAATCAGTAAAGAATTGGGTTTCATCCTGTGAAAATCCATACCTTGAGAACCGCAACCATTCTGAACCGGCAAAATAGGCTGGTTCCGATTCTCAAGGCATCGAACATGACAGGATGCGCTGTCTACATCTATTTTTTCTGTTCATTTTTGATATGAAAATTTAAGTATAATCCGGAAATTCATAAAAATTAAAAACTTTTGATTATAGAAAAATGTAAGCATAAACAATTATCTGTAAACTTAAACAATATTCAAAGATATTACACAATCGAGGTCTCCTTCGTTTGCTTATACTTCTGGGAAATTTTAGGACCAAGTTTAACCGTAAACGCCACAAAAAGAAAACGGCATGGGAAGTGTGCAAAATTTAAAAATAGTTGTGCAAAATTAGGCTTCTCGAATGACATAAATTTTTTGAAAAATATTAACTGGGGGGGGGGCAAACTTTTTTGAGAACGCTTTTGTGGGGTACTGAAGGGTGTGCAAAATTGCGCAAAATAGACTTTTCGAATGACACAAAATTTTTTGAAAAATATCGACGGTGGGGGGGGGGGCAAACTTGATATTTTCAGAATCTTCGTGTGGGTTAGAGGGAGGTGTGCAAAATTTTAAAATGGGTGTACAAAATGATGCCAAATTAGACCTTTATAATGACTCCAAAATTTTTAAAAAATATTGACTGGGGGGCAAACTTGATATTTTCAGAACCCTCGTGTAGGTTTCAGGGAGGTGTGCAAAATTTTAAAATGGGTGTGCAAAATTGTGCAAAATAAGACCTTTCTAACGACACCAAACTTTTTGAAAAATATTGACTGGGGGGGCAAACTTGGTATTTTCAGAACCCTCGTGTGGGTTACAGGGAGGTGTGCAAAATTTTAAAATGGGTGTGCAAAATAAGACCTTTCTAACTCCACCAAATTTTTTTAAAAATGTTGACTAAAGGTGGCAAACTTGATATTTTCAGAACCCTCTTGTGGGTTACAGGGAGGTGTGCAAAATTTTAAAATGGGTGTGCAAAATTGTGCAAAATAAGACCTTTCTAACGACACCAAACTTTTTGAAAAATATTGACTGGGGGGGGGCAAACTTGATATTTTCAGAACCCTCGTATGGGTTACAGGGAGGTGTGCAAAATTTTAAAATGGGTGTGCAAAATTGTGCAAAATATGACCTTCCTAACGACACCAAACTTTTTGAAAAATATTGACTGGGGGGGGGCAAACTTGATATTTTCAGAACCCTCGTGTGGGTTACAGGGAGGTGTGCAAAATTTTAAAATGGGTGTGCAAAATTGTGCAAAATAAGACCTTTCAAATGACATCATAATTTTTGAAAAATATTGACTGGGGGGGCAACGTCAAGTTTGCCCCCCCCCACAGAAAATGGGCTGTAGTTTCTCGTAGGAAGGTGTGCAAAATTTGATTTGTGGTGTGCAAAATTGTGCAAAATGTGTGCAAAATTTTGGCATAAAAATTTTTGAGAAAATCGATCTGGGGGGGGCAAACTTAACTGAGCCCTATAAAACTCCAGTTCCTACGAGTGTTGATCTTATTTATCAAAAAAAAAAAAATGTTTTTAATACGCAAATATTAGATAATAATGCTACAAAATGACACAGAAGATAGAATAGTTACATAAATTATTTAATTGGTCCTAAATATCTTCATTTTTGAATTGTTAAAAATGAAGATATTTGGGACTAATTAAATAATTCATGTAACTGTTCAATCTTATGTGTCATTTTGTAGCATTATTATAAAATATTGTCAGCATTGATGTGGAAAAGGTACTTTTCCGCACGATTTTACTTTTCTGCACGATTTTTTTTAGTAAAGTGCCAGTATGTGACTTTTTAAGTAAATGGTTTAGGCTATGAAGTTTCTGAAAGAAAAATAGTACCCATAGATAGTAATTTGATTTAAAGTATATCTTGAGTTAAAATATTGTCCTTTTAAGTGGAAATCACGCTTTACATTAAAAATCGTGCGGGAGAGTAAAAATCGTGCGGAAAAGTACAACTTTCAAAACAAAAAATCGTGCGGAAAAGTAACTTTTCCGCACGCTCGTATGAAAAATAGTTCAAAATAAGATGGGAAACTTAAAAATTAGGGTAATATAAAAATTAGGATAATTTTACTGGTCTGCCACTATTACTGCCAAATTTATACACACTGTCATGTCTCAATTGTCGTCCATTTTAAAATTATGAATATGGCCTTTGAGCTTGTTGAAGCACTGTATGCACAACTTTTATCAGAGTATATGCAATATTGTCATCGATTGACTTCGTTTACTTGGGTTTGCATTACAAGAGAAGATTGATTATATATGTGCAGCTGTTGTATGGCTAAACTAAAATAATTTAAATTAATGAACAATTACACTGGAAATTGAATTATTTATTTGCAATCATTGGCGCACAACCGCAACAAATTACAAAATTTAAATTAGCTGAATTAACAGATTCCGAGAGCCATTATTTTAAATCTATTAGAACGTATAGGAAATTCTACGGATTCGAAATCTAGATAATATGGTGAATTGAGTTGATAAAAAGTGATGTATTATTTTCCTGTTTAAAATATTCTTACCTGGTAATTAAAATATGACAGGAAAGTAGACTGCGGCTACAGTTTTTAATTTTTTTGTTAGGTACAAGTTCGTAAAGGGAACACGGAACACGGAAAAAAATGCATTGTATTTTTTATAAATCATATTAAAAAAAAATATATTTGTTTTAAATATAAATTTATTACTTTTAAAAATCTGAAGGTTTTTGTTTCAAATATAATTTTATAATTAAGGTGAATATTTTAAAAATAAAAATATATTTATTAAGAAAAATGAAACAAATATATGTAAAATATAAATATTTTTTAGTTTAAAATTCTTCTTCTTTAACGTTTGAAAGGTAAAATATCGTGTATTACCAATTAAGAAATAAAATCTTTACATCATTTTTAATAGGCATTTATTAAACTTTATTATACTTAATTTATTCAATTCTAATGGTATAAAATTTTCTCGTAATTAACAGGATATTAGATTTAACAAAAAATATTTTAAAAATATTTAAATTTAAAAAACCTTTATTTCATTTTCGATCGCGAAATTCGAAGGACAGAAACTGAAAATATCCTTCTTTAATATCAGTATTAAATTTAAAATTGAAATTTTTACAATTTAACTGCTTAAAATAATATTTATTAAAAATTAAAATAGGTATTTAAAAAAGTTATTTTTAAAATACATATATTTTATTATGTATACAAGCGTTTTTTAAAATGGCAATAAATATTATATAAAAAATTACCACATAAGTATGATATATTAGAATTTTAAAAAAATCAACACAACTTCAAAATTTTGAAAAAGGTTCATTCTGATTTCGATCGTGGAACGCGAGAGATGGTGTCTTGATTTGTTCAACGCTCGCTCCCGATAAAGACTAGAAATACGCAAAAATTCAAAAATATAATTTATAAAAAATAAATATACGTATTTTACAAAACATTTTCATAATACGAATATTTTAAAAAGTAATATTAGCATTTTTTAAATTTCAATTAACATTATATTAAAAAGTATTTCTAATAAAATACATTTTAAAAATAAAAATTTCATTATATTAAAACCTAATATAATTTTATTTTTTTTTCTAAAAATATGAAATATTAAGTTTTACAATTTTTTTTAAAATTGACTTTAAATTTTAAAAAAGCATCATTCAGCCTTCAATCGTGAAATGCGACGGATGTGCTTTGATGCAAAAATTTAAAAAACAATTTATTCAAAATAAGAATACGTAGTTTGCAAAATATTTTCAAGATAGGAATATTTTAAAAAGGAATATTAACGTTTTTTAAATTTTAACAAACATTATATTAAAAAATATTTTTAATAAAATTTATTTTAAAAAGAAAAATGTCGCCATATTAAAACCCAATATAATTTTTTTTATTTTCTTTTTTATAATATAGATAATATATTAAAATTTAGAAATATTTTTAATAATTAATTCAAAACTTTAGAAAAGCTTCATTCAGCCTTCGATCGTGAAATGCGACGGATGTGCTTTGATGCAAAAATGTAAAAAACAATTTATTCAAAATAAGAATACGTAGTTTGCAAAATATTTTCAAGATAGGAATATTTTAAAAAGGAATATTAACGTTTTTTATATTTTAACAAACATTATATTAAAAAATATTTTCAATAAAATTTATTTTAAAAAGAACAATGTCGCCATATTAAAACCCAATATAATTTTTTTTATTTTCTTTTTTATAATATAGATAATATATTAAAATTTAGAAATATTTTTTATAATTAATTCAAAACTTTAGAAAAGCTTCATTCAGTCTTCGATCGTGAAATGCCATGGATGAGTTTTGATTCGGTCAACGACTGCTGCCGACTTGAATCAAAAATGCGCGAAAATTAAAAAAAAACAATGTATTAAAAATAAAAGTATGCCTTTTAAAAAATATTTTCAAATACGAATATTTAAAAAAGTAATATTAGCGTTTTCTAAATTTCAATGAATAATATATTAAAAAATATTTCTAATAAGATACATTTGAAAAAGAAAATTGTCATCATATTGTCATTATTTTCTTTTTTAAAATATTAGATATTAAATTTCAGAAAAAAGTATTTTTAAAAATTTAATACAAATTTTAAAAAGCTTCATTCAGTCGTCCATCATGAAATGCGACTGATGTGTCTTGATTTGTTTAACGACTGCTCCCGACGTGGACCAGAAGTACGCGAAACTACTTATAGCGCACTAAGTACTGGGTAAGAGTGTCGATATTTTATTTATGATAAGGAATGACTTAAAAAGTCCTGTTTAATGCAACTTTGTTATTCGTTAATAAATGTAACTTTAATGCTATTTTGCGGCTTTAAAATAAGGAGTAGGTATGCCTAGTTTTTTAATACTGTTTTCTATTTTTATTATTGTTTAGAATATAAGATATTTTCATTAGACTGTGCTGTCTACTGTAAGGCTAAGCTTAAAAGAAATCTTGTTTTAACATTGTGTTACAGTTTTACTTTATAAGATTCATTATCATAGGTGTAGAAAGTTTGATATAGATAAGCATTATCATAGGTTTAACATGTTTTCGCTAAATGTGCCGGTTTAACATACTGTTTTTTGAATAAAGATCGTTCAGGATTATAAAGATAAAGTTTTTTTTCGAAAGTGTTTTGCAAGATGTTTTAACTAGCTTTTTAAATTGCAAAACTATTTATTACGTACAGTTAAAAACATTGTGTTATAAAATATAAATAACAATTTTATACTTTTTAAATAAATACATTTTAAATTGTAATAAACGTTTTTCAAAAATTATTATTTTGCAGATACTAAAATTAAAAATATATATTTTTTTAAATTTATATAATATAGTATAATATATTATACATAATTTGTAGAGCTTAAAACTTATTTTTATGTGTAAAATACCAAGATTTCAAAACTTAACAAACGGATTAAGAAAACTAATATAACATATTTTCGGATTAAAAACACAACTTTTTTACTTATAACATAAAACTTATTTTACATCCTACAATTCCAGCAATTTAAATGACAATAAACAGATTGTCTTAATTAATATAAGACATTTTTAAATTAAAAACGTGAGGTTTTTAATTATAATATATTATTCTTTTTATTTTGAATAAAACTATTTTCATTTCTAAAATACCAAGATTTTTAAAGGTAATAAACGGATTAAAAAAAAAGATCAAGAGATCTTGGGTGGAAATAACGAAAACTCAAACTTAAATGAGCATCCCACATCCAAGTTTGAATTTTCGTTATTTCCACTCAAGATCTCTTGACCTTTTGTTTTTTTTTTAGTTTCTTGTCGGTTGAAGTAACTAATTTGAAGGTTTTTTTTTTCTTTTTTTTTAATAAACGGATTGTTTAGACTAATATAACATATTTTTAAGTTTAAAACAAAATGTCTTTAAGTATTATATATGTGTTTCTTTGTTTTTAGCATTTTGAATTAATCAACAAGATTTTAATTTTTAAAATCCACTACATTTAATAAAAGTAAATTTTCATATTGATATCCTGAATTTTACAAGGTAATATTTAGTGGTTACTATATTTATATATTAGTTTTTAAAATATTGGATAGGTATCATATATATTAATAAATAGTTTAATAATTTTAAAAATATTTTTTCTTATTTCGAAAATATTTTTTTTTCCGTGTAGTAGTTTCAGAAGTGAGGCAATCCGTAGATCAGACAATTAGATCGCTTAATGGGCCATATCTGCCATGCCAGGGTGTAGCCCCGACTGATACACATGCCCCTTAGATTGCAAATTTTGTTTCTCTATGGGCCGGTTTCTCAATAGCGGGCTACCAGAGAGTTAAGTTAACTCGGGCTATAAATCCCAGTTTTTTGCTGTTTTAAGTCAATATATTTTTTAGATTAACCTTGAGGTAAGATAACTTACCCTCACCTTGAAACCCTGGAGTGAATTTAATCCGCTTTTTAAAGATTTTTACTAGTTTATGTTGCTCGAGTTAAACTCGCTATTGAGAAACCGGCCCTAAGAGAACTTAATTTTACCTGACACCTCTTTGTCGGTGCAGGGACCTTTAGACTGCGTAGCAAGTATTCACAGTAGACCGCTAGCTTTACACCTCTTCCGAAGGGTGGCCCCGCAACCTAATAATCTTGCATCTATCAGCAGCTCGAAGTCATATGTGTTGATCCGAAAATCGAAGGCCATGCAATCCCGGTTTCACTAATTGGGGTTTTCCGCGCTCAGTAAGGTCCAAGTCTAGCCACTTACCCATCCAAACTGGTCTGGTCTCAGCTCTTTCGCTTGAAATATTCCGGCTGCCCGAAAACGCAGGTGAAATCTTTTGGGATCGTGGCTGTAAAGACCTTAGATTTTTAGGAATTCCCGGCCGTCCACCATATGAACCCGACAATTCTTTCGGTCCACCATGTCTACTTCTACCTCGTTGTTGATACTCTATGCACAACATTGACGCAGCATCTGAGAAGTGGGGCCCGCCCAATCTCATTCTGTATTGTGTGAAATCGCTTTCTTCGAGGGATTCATTAAATGTCATTAAATGTGCGTTTAAAAACAAATAAAGTCCATGATGTTAATTTAAAGCCTTATGCGTTATTTAAGCGGTAACGTTTCTGTTTATCGGATTTTTTTGTAGGTTTTTTATATTTTAATCCATAATTTTTAACCACATTTATTAGTTTTCTTTCGAAAATGTGGATTAGTAGAATAAATAACTCCCTTTTTTTATTTTTTGTTCTATTTTTTAGCCTTTAAGAAAGGTACTGCCAAAAATTATTTTCTCTGTAAAAATAAAAAATATTTTTTAAGTATGTTGAGGAGAGAAAGCAGTATTAAAAAAATTGGTGCTAGAAAGCACGGATAGTCCACCATAGAATCAATTATTTTATGTTGAAAGGAAATGAAAATATCTCTCAAACTGTAGCTTTGAAAGATTTGAACCTTATAACAAAATTTTTGGGTAATATTTTCGAAAACCAAAATCTGAAAACCGCATATCATGATTTTTTTATGTATTCTAACGTTTTTTCAAATAACTCCAAAACTAAAACTCCCACGAATTTGGACTTTACAACAAAATTTGTAGTGCATATTCATGGAAACTTAAATCATAAAACTGTATATCACCACTTGCTTCTGTTCTAAAGTTACAATTTTTTAAAATATTTTATCCCCCTTTTCCTCCCTTCGTCCCCCTACCACCCTACCCAAAAGTTAATCAATTTATGATCAACCAATAGAGGATTTTTGTACCAAATTTCGTTAAAATTGATTAAGGCGTTCTTGAGTCGATTAAATTGTTTTGGAACCTTAGTCATTCATTTTTGATAAAATTAAGAAAAGTCAAAATTTTACGATTTTAATAGTTACCTATACCATATTTGTATAAGGGACTAAGACATAATGTAGTATTAACTTATTTTACTCAAAGTTCTTTACAGTCTTTAAAATTATCAAAAAACGTGTTCTACTTTAAAGTACTTTAGAACATCTAAAAACATTTTAAGAGGTGTATGACTAAATTATTTTAAGATTCATCATGTCCGTACCATAAAACAACTAAGTTAACAATATATTTTTCAGTAAAACCAGGGCTAAGTATTTCTTTAGGTTGCGCTAAATTGTTTTTAAAGTGATTTTACCGATCGTAGAATCGGGTTTAAAGCCATAAACTTTTTTTTTTAATCGCTTTAAAACAAAATCGATTTAGTGCAATGTATACGACCACATTTGAAAATCGTTCTTATATAAAAGCGCTTTACGAGATCCGTATGGACAAAGTAAATGTGTATCTGCCGAGATGTGATCCTGCTGACTTCTGTTTTGCTGTCTTCTGTTTTGCGGTGGCGGCGCACGGTGCGTGGCGGTCCGTTTCATAAAGAGGATAGTTTTTTTTTTAAAACTAGTGAAGAAAAAGTGCTTTTTTACTGAACTCTTAACAATAAAAAAATTAAAGTAACACTCGTGGCATATCGGACAAAGCATTTTTGTTTCTCACTTCATTACGACCAGGCCTCCAATGTCTAATGGGGAATCCAGACACATACAGACCTATATCATCCTTATTAAAAATCATCAGGGAGTCATGGGATCGTACCTGGCAGTTGAAGCTACACATCAGGCAGCCATGCACACCTCTCGAATTGAAAACAAAAAGTTTGTAATCTGCGGAGACGTAGTACCTGTGTGCGCAACCTGTCGAATAAACTAAGACACAAAAACATCAAAATTGAAAAGTGCAGGAGACTGTAAATACAGAATCCTGTCACTTTCAGCAGTTTATAGGAAGAAACCTGTAAAAATATAAGGTCATTGTAACATGACTCTTAAAAAAAGGTAAAAATCCCATTAATCCCTGATGATTCCTAATAAGGATGAAATAGGCCATTAGGTGTCTGGATTCTCCATTAGATATTGGAGGCCTGGTTGTAATGAAATGAGAAACAAAAATGCCTTGTCCGATATGCAACGAGTCTTACTTTAATTTTTATTTGAGGACACAAGATTCACTTTGTTGTTTTTAAATATTTTGGATTTTTAGTTCTGCGCAATAGAGTGATTGCTTGCTGATGCCTTAAATTTAGGGCCACGTAGTATGCAGCTCCAATTGGGGGTGGTGCTGCTGCGAACGTTACCTCTTTTCTTTCTATAACCTGCTGACAGTTACATGATCCTGTACTTACGGTCTCCTGCACTTTTCAATTTTTATGTTTTTGTTTCTCAGTTTATTCGACAGGTAGCGCACACAGGTATCACGTCTCCGCGGATTACAAACTTTTTGTTTTAAATTCGAGAGGTGTGCATGGTTGCCTGTGTAGCTTCAACTGCCAGATACAATCCTATGACTCCCTGATGATTCCTAATAAGAATGAAACATTTCTGAAAGTGTCTGGATTCTCCATTAGACATTGGAGGCCTGGTCGTAATGAAGTAAGAAACAAAAACACTTTGTCCGACATGCCACGAGTGTTGCTTTAATTTTTATTTGCGGTCACGAGGTTCATTTTGTTGTTTAATTCAAAAATGTCTTGCATCGTCGGTAACTGTTGGAACATGCTAAGTATAGAAGAAATGTTTGGACGCCGTTTATAATTTTGTAGTTTGAATTTCGTGTTATTGTTGTATGACATAATAAATGAAAGAAGTTGTAAAATTGTCAATAAAAAACGTTTTTCTAACTTAAATCTACAGCATGGACAGGTGTCCGCACTGAGTGCGGTAACGGAACTTTTCAGCACTAAAAAAAAAAAATCTCGAAAGGAATAATAATTGTTAGAATTTTTCAAATTATTATGTTTTTTTAAAGAGTATAAAATTCTAGTAGGTAAAATTTTGCCTTGCCGTCCTTGACGGTATGCTCGGACTCCGCTTCGCGTCGTTCGTGCAACAAAAGTTAAACGTGTAGCATGTTTTGGCTCTTTGTTTAACGATACATGTAATAGTTATGGTTAAGACAAAATTATGGCCCTGTCAAGCATTCGCCATAAATTTAAAAGTTTATTTGGTTAATTGATGGAGTTGATAAAGATACGGATGCGGATATTAATTTTAACACTGATAATAAAAACGAGGACGAAAATGTGTTTTTTTTTAATGTTTTTATTTTTTTGTTTCAGAAGAAAATCCAGCAGCCATGATGCATGCAAACTGCAGCGATGGATCGACAGCCTTAGTGGTTAGCATACTTTTTGCTGTGCTGATAAACGTTTTCATTAATTTGAACAGATGAGAAAATTTTATTGGATTTATGGATTAAACTTTTTGACAAAAAATACCAATATAATCTACTTATTTTATGAAAATAATTTTTTTCTGTAAAAAGTGCCAAGAAAAACGTGTTATAACGTATCGTTAGGTTAGCCTAAATCTTTTTAAAAAAATTTATAACTTAAGAAAAACAATTTTTTCTCTTGTGTAAATAGTTAAAAAGAATGTAAAATAAAAAGTAAGACACTAATTAAAAGCTAACAAAATCAATGTGTTTTTTGTGTTCTATACAAACTCTGTTGTTAAGAAATGCTACCCTTAGAGGAATCTATTTCTTTTTAAAACCTTTGAAAAATACGAAAATAAAAAGCATCTCCAGGTTGTGTAAAGAATTCCTGAGATTGTCCAATGTGTGATATACAACTCCTGGAATCCGCTTTGAACTGACCAGAGATATGAGAGGTAATGTAGATTGCTTTAACGTACGCCATCATCCGGAATGGGTCAAGTAGACGCGGCACACCAACTCGAGAGTATTTTTTTTTAATATAGGTACCGATTCATAAATCTAAAAACAAAAAATGTTAGCGTGGGTGGGTTTAGGTTCCCAAATAGAATTTGGACGGCGTTTCGACGTTGGTGTAGACAACCAGACGTCAGGAAGCTACGTCAGATCCTCCGTGAATCGATTCGGAATTGAGGAAAAATAGGGAATACAAATCCGGGTTGTACCGACGTCGCCATACGTGGGTTCCATGGAGGGAATACAGAAATTTTTACTACAAACTAAGTCGTTCTTAGTGCAAATAGCTCAACGCCTGGACAAGAAACTTAGGTATTATTTTTGTCCAAATTTAGGAAACCCCGCTCTGATTCAAAATAACAAAGGTTAAAAAAATATTCCTAGATTTTCATACTTGCAACGTTGGTAGACACAAATAAGATGCCATCAGTATTTCATGTCAAAATTATTACATACCCCATGAGAACATTGAGACCTGTAACTTATGCGAGCTTAAAAACCAGGCTGAACACCAGAAATTACCAACGCACTTCAATTTGCTGACACTCATGACCAATGCAGGGCCGAAAATACACGATCGCCACATATATTCTCAATTTTTCAATCAAAAATTAAATTTTATTGAAAAAAAAACTTCACCATCATTCAAAACTCTGAAACGTCTACGCTAAAATATTATATACTTTAAAATACCATCATGGCCGTACCGTAATCTATAAATGGAACCTTATATTTATTTTGGGCTATATCGGCGGGACTTACCTGCTTATGCTGACTGGATAAACGTGATTTTTGCGCGAGCAATATTTTTTTTTGGGGGTTTTATTCCAAGGACTTGGTTTAGGTTAAGTTGGGTTGGGTTTTCAGATATATTTTAGAAGTTTTTTCAGGGTTTATTTTTTCAAGGAGGTAAAAAAGTTGATTAGTTTGGGTCAGTTTATGTTGAGTTTAGTTGGGACTGGGTCAGTTAAATAAAAAAACTGAGATTTCTGTACGTTTAGGTATAAGTTAATATTAACTTTTTAAAATTAATTACATATTGAAAAAATTACTGTTGCGCCCAGGTGGTCCTGCGCCTACTTGGTCGCGCCCACTTAGTCTTACTCAGTTTTTTCTGCACCCACTTGGTTGCGCCCACTTGTCCTAGACCGGGCTATAAAACGATCACGGTAAAAGCACCTCCTTTCTAAAACGAAAATGTTAATCTCACAGGCTGCGCCAAAATCTTCGCGGTTTACAACTACGTGGTTAGATCAAAAACTAACTGATGTGAGGTTTATCAAAAAAAGCCTAAAAATTGTCAATCTTTCTGATTTTCTATAGAAATTTTTGTGTGTTTTGCTCTGAAAATTACCAAAGCTAAGAAGCAAAATATCTCTAAAATTCGAAATAGCAACCTATTAATATTTTAACTCAATGCTATGTTTAAATTTAATTTAGTTTTCAAGATATTAAAAAAATATTTGAATTATGACAGTATTTTGTTTCATTTGATGGATTAAAATCATTCAGTTTTTAAAAAAGTTAGAACGAGTTTCCACACAAATTTTACAGAAAATTAAAAATATTGGAATTTTTTAGTAAACCACATTAAGGGAAAAAAGTGATTTACTAACACATAAGAGTAATTTACTTTTAAACATAAAATTACATTTTGATTATTTCCACGTGAGGGGGACATGTGAGATTGTCTAAATTGTGTAGAATTTATTAGGGATTACGACTATGCTATTTGTTATGTATGTTATCTATAGTATTTCCTTATCAAATCGTTTTTTTTGCTGGGGGCAACCAGAAAAAAAAAATTTGTAGTACCCGATTTTATTCACAAATTTTTTTCCTGCATCAGTAGTTTGCGAGATAGATCCAGTGGCTAGTGTTATTGGAGATCAGTTTAATGCTGGCTTCAATACGAATAAATAGTTTGCTTTGTGTAAGATGCTACCCGCGATAGTTTATATTTTAAGTTATCAAGGAGTAGGATGTACTTTCTTATTGGTTTAATACGTGCTGTGCTGAAAATTTAAAATTTTTTAAAAATCCAAGATGGCGGACAGTTTTAAAAAAATGTGTAATTTTCACCCTCTCTGAAAAAAACGCTCATTGTTTATGTGTGTATTGACGTATCATTTATTAAATCGGTTGAGAAATAAAAACGTTATTTTAGATTATGAGTGTTTGGGCTTAACATTGGCAAAAATCACAAAATTACATATTTTTCAATTTGCTATAACTTTTTGCCCGATTACTTAATTAAAAAAAAAATTGTTTAAAAAGACAAAACATGAGAGCGTCCGGTTTTTCAAAATTTGACATTAAAAAAAAATTCAATATAGCGGATAGTTTTAAAGAGTTAGGTTTTACATGCCTTATTGTTTTTAAAATAAGACACTGGACAAAATATAAATTAGTATTACCAAATCTCCCTTTTTTCTTCGTATGTCGAGGTATCACCTAATTAGATCGGATAAGAAATAAAAAAGTAATGGGTATTTAGAATCTTAGTGTTTTTCCTATTTAAGCAATTGGGTCAAAAGATATAGAAAATGGAAAATGTAATTTTGAGATTTTTTTCAATGCGAAGCCAAAACACTCGTAGTGAAAAAACCTATAACTTTTTTAGTTCCCAACGAATTTAATTAAATGATACTTTAATATACACAGCAATAATAAGCGTTTGTAGTAAAAGCTTTAGAGATTGTTCAGTGTCGCACATAAATTTTTTTCAGGGTGGGGGGTGAAAATTTACACATCTTTTAAAACTGTCCGCCATCTTAAGTTTTAAATTCTTAACAAAATCGAAAAATTCTCACGTTTTAAAATCAAGTTATAGCCAATCCAAAAAGTACGAAATGTTGTGGCCCCAAATATTTTCACCATATTTGGAAGTCTATCTATATCTCGATAACTAGTTATAGAATCATAATTCTGGTGTCAAAAGAGAGCTACTGCTAATATATTTTTATCTATGGTATCTGCTCATGTCTGCTCGTAAGGTAAATTTCATTTATTGACATAACTTACCGTTTTTAAAATTAAACTATACGTCTCCAATACATTTTTTAATGGCCTACAAAATTCTCTTCTGGAAAATGTGTTGCGTTATTATTATTATAAACCCAACTAACATTTAAAAATACCACGACGTAACCGGCACGACATAGAATTTCCTGAAAGTAACGGCAACTTGCCCCCAATACGTGCCTCTATACCATACCGCGACGTAGTAATTCCCTAAGTGAGGAACAATTTTTCGGTTATTATTACGTTGCTACGACTTCAAAGTTAGGTACCAATTACCACACTGCTATGTCGCAGCCACGTTCCTGATACGTCGTGGAGGCGCTTTTTTATATGATAGAGATATCCCTAAAGTTAGCAGTACAAAGTACTCATTGTGTGTTTTTTTAATCACTTTGTCATGTATGAATTTATGATACCAAAAAGAATCGAATAGAAGTTTTGGAACTAATCCACTCGTTTTTCGACTCTATCATACGTCTTCAAAGTTAGCAGTACAAAGTCAGTAGTGCAAAGATTTTATAAATGGAGAAATTAGTGCTTATTAAATGCTAAGTCACAAAATTTTGTGCTCTTGTTGTTTCCGAGGTATGACCTGCACTACATGCTAGAATGGTCCTGAAAAGCAGTAGACTGGTCTAAATAGTCCAGAAAATTAAATGCTAATTAAATACTGTCATTTCGATAAGAAAATTCTAGTTTTTTTTTTCTGCATATTTTTTAATTTTAAAATGGTCCTGAAAAGTGGTAGATTGGTGTAAATAGGCCAGAAAATTAAATGCTAATCAAATTCTGTCATTTCGGTAAGAAAATTCTACATTTTTTACTTTTTTCTAGATATTTTTTAAAATCAATGTGCTGCAGTATGCTTGTTTGAATTCTCATTAAAGAAAATGTTGGTGGCGTTTTTAATATTGGAATAAAATAGTGGCATTTATGTGCCAATTAAATGCAAAGTCACAAAATTTTGTGCTCTTGTAGTTTCCGAGATATGATCTGCACTGCTATCTACCCATTAAAGATAGCATTGCGCCATGCTAGAATGGACCAGAAAAATGGTAGAGTGGTCTGAATTAAAAAATTAAATGCTAATTAAGTGCTCCCATTTCAATAAGGAAATTCTATATTTTCTACATTTTTCTACATATTTTTTAAAATTAACTTGGTGCACTGCTAACTTTAGGTCGTACATATATAGTACATATATAGTGTTTTTGATATGAGAATAAATTAGTGCTATTTAGGTGCTAATTAAATGCCAAATAACCTAATTTTGTGCTCTTGTAGTTTTCCGAGATATGGCCTGCACTGCTAGCACCAAGTTAATTTTAAAAAGTATGCAGAAAAAAGAAAAACATATAGAATTTTTTTATTGAAATGGCAGCACTTAATAAGCATTTAATTTTCTGAACCATTTAGATCACTCTACCACTTTTTTGGATCGTTCTAGCATGGCCCACTGCTGCCTTTGACAGGTATCTAGCAGTGCAAATCATATCGCGGAAACCACACCAGCACAAAATTTTGTGAATTGGCATTTATTTAGCACCTAAACAGCACTATTTAATTCCAATACTAAAAACACCAACAACATTTAATTTCATGAGAATTCAAATAAGCGTACTGAAGCACATTGACTTTAAAAAGTATGCAGGAAAAAGTATAAAATATAGAATTTTCTTATTGAAATGACAGAATTTTATTAGCATTTAATTTTCTCGACTATTTAGATCACTTTTCAGAACCATTCTAGCATGGTGCACTGCTATCTTTGACGGGTAGCTAGCAGTGCAGGTCATATCTCGGAAACTACAAGAGCACAAAATTTTGCGACTTATCATTTAATTAGCAATAATGGTGACTTTGTACTGCTAACTTAAGGGACGTATCATAGAGTCGAAAAACGAGTGGATTAGTTCCAAAATTTCTATTCGGCTCTTTTTGGTAACATAAATTCACACACGACAAAGTGATTAAAAAAACACACAATGTCATCAAATGTATTAGTTTGGTTATGGGTAGATTGCATTATGTATACGATTAAAAAGTGTGAAGTTTCACAAGTAGATAGTCAAAATTAAATTGTGAAGGAAATTTTAAAGTACATCACGTTTATTGGAAAAACCAAGCGCGCCCTCACAAATCTGCTGTTTTCTAGTAACAGATGAAAATTTTTTCGTTGTGGTTTTTGGGGTTAGGTTTTTACAACCAGCAGCTGGGCTTCTCAAAAAAATGTAACGAATAAAAGTCGGGGCTACTAAAAATTCACGAATGAGAAGGAAACTTGCAGGAACGGGAACTTGACGGTATTGTCCCATGGTGTTAAGGGATACTTCCCACATAACACTGGAGGAATATTCATGTTGTAGGAGTATTCCCTCGAAGTATTTTTTGGAATATTCTATTGCGAATATGACACGAATGCTGCAGACTTATTTTTGGTTGAATATTCTTTAAGAGTTTCTGAGAGTTATATTTCTGTCGTAATAAGATAATAATATTTCGATAATAACGTAATAATCAAAATATTTTTATGAATATTCCCAAAAAGAATATTTTTGTTAGGATTTTGGCATGTTTGCTAGATTAAAAATGTATATCTTATGAAAAGAACGCGATTTAAATGATTTATAATTGTAATTTAGTTTAATGTCATCTATTGCAGATAGATGGCACTGGAAACAATATATGTTCTCGATGTGGCAGATAATATTATTATACATATAGGTCAGCTAAAAGTTATTTAGGTAATCTTTTGATAACTAATCTCAAGTAGTACATCAATATAATGGTGATACATTAATATACCAATATCCATAGCCTACTTCGTAATTGCACTTTATATTATATTGGATATTCATGTGGATATATATCCACTGCATTTCTTAGGATATCCATCTCGTGGCCATCTGGATATGTTTTGAATCACAAAATCATATCAATGCAATATTCAATAGGAATGTATCAGTGGATATATTTCTTAAAAAAAAAACGTTCTGGTCGTATTACAGTCATGTTTCACGTCAAGTTTCTATCACATTTATATCACCTGTATGAGCTAGAACGTAACTGATTGCCGGTATTTGTAAGTAATATTCCCAATGTTAAAATGTAACATTCCTATCATATTATTTGTTCTCTAAGTATATGACTATTACATTACAGGAATGTTTAATTGTTATGTTGGTTTGAATTGGCACTATAAAAGAATATGGCTAAGAAGTCGTTTCTGGGGGTGATTATTATGTAAGGTGCACTTTTACGCGATATTAGAGAGTATTCCAAACTTATAGTCCCAAATTATTATTCTAACGACCATACTACTACTAGCGGCTTAGGATTCGGCTTTGAAGGGGCGCATCGGTTTCAATTAACTTTCCCCTCCCCCGAAACACAAATCTATACATATTGTAAGTATAAAGAATTTAGGTTATCTGACAAGTTTTCTGACGAAGACGCCATACCAATCAAGTAGTATGTTTCCACATCATACTCACAACATGTTGAAAAGATTGTCTTCTTTTTCTTTCATAGAGCATGTTCTCTGTTTTGACAAAGTGCATGCATGATGTATGAAAGGACAAGGTAGTTTAATAGCTCAAAATGCAAAGGAAGCCAGCGCACGGTGGCTGCCGCATGATAGCACGCACCCCTCCAAAGCCGCCACTGTTACCCATGTAGCTGTTACTATAAATGTTAATTGAAGGTATTGGCAAAAAACTCAAGAAATATATATAAGAATAAACCAAAAATTAATGCTTATACCAACCATATCCAAACCGTTTATTTGTTACCGTTTTATTGTTGCTGTTTTGTTGTTACAAAATGTTTTCATATTCGTGATTACTGAAAAAAAAAATATTCATAAGACTTTATTTGCAGATGTATCGCAAACGGTTAATGACACCAAAGGGGAATGTCTGATCCAATAAAATAATCTGCTAAGTTATGACGTATAGTGAGTAATGGATTGGATATACTAAAATATGTTGGAAGCAGTTATTTTGACACAGGATCATAATCCTATTCCATCTAGTTATTGAGATACGGGCACCGAACGGCGCCCAAACATAGGCAGAGATAGATAGATAGATAGATAGAATTATACTTCATTTTCCGAAGTAAATGTTCATTGCCAAAGCTTTCTCTACATATCATAAAGGAATAAAGAGCAATACAATATACATATCCGCTTAACATATCTCATAAAATATGAGACTAAAATTACAATTAAAAATACCACGTATATAAAACTACAATACTGTAAAGGGACATACAACATTTTTTAAATTAAAACTTTTCAGAGAAGAATTCGTCTAAGCTTATGATGTGCTACAAAAAAATAGTTTTACATTTTTTTTTAATTTTATAATATTCTCTGTTTCTGTAAGGTAATCTGGTAATTGATTAAATATTTTTTTACTTCGATGAATGATAGAGTTTTGCGTTAACGTGAACTTTAGGATCGGGAGTTGTATTTTAAAATTTTGCCTTGTTTGATAAAACCTTGTATTGCTAAGTGTACTAATATATTAGTTGTGCATAAGGCAAGCTGTTTCTAAAATTAAAATGAAAAAACTACTTGCTTACAATGATCTCGGTAAGTATAATGGATCATCCTGTACAAAGCAGCAGAGCGATCCCGATGAAGCAAAACTGCAAACAAGAGACGTATAGTGACTAATCGATTCGATAGACTAAAATATGTTGGAAACAGTTATTTTTTGACACAGAAACATAATTCTATTCTATGTAGTTATCGAGATACGGGCTCCCAAGGGCTCCCAAACATGGGCAAAGTATAAAACAGCAGAGCGATCCCGGTGAAACGAAACTGCAAACGAGAGTGTTAGGTTTTGTTTTATGATCTGATATATACATAACCAACACCACATAGAATTTTCTGAAAGAAACCGCAACTTGTCCCCGCTACGTCCCTGTCTACCATACCGCGACGTAGTAATTCCCCAAGTGGGGAACAACTTTCCGGTTACTGTTACATTTCCACGACTTCAAAGTTAGGTACCAAATACCATACTGTTATGTTGCAACCACGTGCCTGATATGTGTAATAGGAGTGAATTAGTTCCAATATTTCTATTCGGTTCTCTTTGGTGGCATAAATCCATACATGACAAAGTGATTAACAAAACAAACAATATCGTCAAATTTATTTTGTTTGGTTATGGCTAGTATGGATTACACATAATTGCGATCAAAAAGTGTGAAGGAAATTTTAATGTAAAATATACATCACATTTATTGCAAGAAAAAGCGCGCTCTTACGATTCTGACGTTTTCTTGGAGCTAATGAAATTTTTTCGTTGTGGTTTTTGGGGTAATGTTTTCACAACAAGCAGCTGCCTCTCAAAATGTGTTGAATATCGACGTTTGCTGATCATAATTTAGTTTGGGTATAAAACAATTTATTGCTATACTAGACCTCAGAAAACTAAAATAAAAGAAGGCAGATTTTAAGTCCCACGAAAAAAACATGGCCGAGCGACCATGTTCTCCCGAAGATAGAAAATGTTCTTTAAAAGAATTGTGACTTAGGAGTGGTCATAAAAATTTTTCTCCTCCACACTGCCATATCATCAACTATGATATCGAAAACTTTTGTAGTGAAATTAAAGTAATTCCCTAGTTGTGGCGTTCAACGTCGGCTACTTCAATAAGGCTTAAATTTATTGAGGCAAATAAGTAACGAATAAAAGTTGGGGTTACTACAAATTCATGATTGAGAAGGAACCTTGGTTGGAGGGACGAGAACTTGGTATTGTCTCATGGTATTAAGGAATACTTTCAAACGGCACTATAAATGAATACGACTAAGAAGTCGTTTCTGGGGAGCGATTATTACGTAAGATTGTAAGATGCACTTTCACGCGATACTAGAAAGTATTCCAAACTCAAGGGTCTTATTGTTCTAACGACTACACTACTACTATAAGAAAGTACCTTAGCCTTTACCCATGTGTCTCTTACTATAAATGCTGAGAGTAAACTAGAATTTCGAAGTTTCATTGTCTTCGTTTTTACTTTGTCATATGGTCGCGATTCTTCAAAAACCGTCAGAATATCTCTCCCTTACAAAAAATCTGACGATTTTTAAACACAAGTTTTTTTCAGGACTATTTGCTAATATTCCTTAAAATTTAGTTTCTTAATACTGTTTTAGTAAATAATCAATATGTCAGTTTTAATTTTTGTAGGCTGCTTTCCTAAAAACCATGTTTTTTTTTGTGTAAACAAACCTTTAAAACTTTTAACATACAAAACCACAGATAGCCATGGAATATTTCGCTGTCACTTTTCGGAAAAGTCACACAAATTCTGTCTTTCCTTTTACATGGTGAGAATTCTCGATACTTTTTGACGTATTGGTACGCGTAGTAACAATTTAGCTCCGCCATAAACTAGTCTTGCAGAATATCTTTAAAATTTACAAAATGTTATTAAAAAAATGACGCAGTTTCTCTTACAACGTTAGGATAAATATAAAGGACGCTGTGTTTTTATTTTAAATAAGGCGATAAGTAACAATTGCCACTTCTCAGAATTCTGACGGGTGAGATTTTCTGTCGTTTCTGAAGAATCGCGACCATCGTTTCGATTGCTTGCGTATCTGCAATCGTCATCAGAAGAATGCTAATAAAAAAGTGAGACTACCTTATCTAATATACACATGTTTTCACAGGTTGGCTCCGCCCCTTAACAGCTAAAATATGTTATCTCTGAAAAGTATGAATTTACAAATATCCTTGATGGTGACGCTATGTTGATAAAATACATTCTGGTTCCTCTGTATGAATGCTGTTTCTTTGAACTTCCGCTTGAATAGATTTTTTTCCTTGGCGACAATCTTTGCCCTTTTTCATTCCATATGATGTTGATTTTCCCAGCAATGTTGAGCTATTTTTTGATCCAGTTGTGTCTCTTTGTTGAGTTTTGCGTTTGTGTTCTGTAAGGCGAACTTCCATGGGTCGGCTGGTTTCTCCGATGTAGATATCTCCACACTCGCATGGTACTTGGTAGATGCAGTTCTTAATGTTGTGGTCGATTTGAAGACAGTCCGAAGATGGTATTGGTTGCCTATTCTTTTTATCTTTTCTGAGATTCCTTTGATGTATGGAATTACAAGTGTCGTCTTCCTTTCAGTATTTACGTCTGTCGTTCTTTGTGTTGGTGTGGTCTAAAAAGTTTTATTGATCGTGTAGGTGGAGAAACCATTTCTTTGCAGATCGGATCGAGCTGAACATTTTCTCGACGTTCTAGTCTCCAAAAAGAATTCAGCCCTAACCACTTTCGTATATCGCAAACCTACTCATACCCGACAATATCTCAACTTCTAGTCAAACCACTCCACGTCAACCAAACTGGGAATTGCAAAATCTCTATAGATCAAGCCACCTAAATCTATAATACTGAAGAAACTTTAAATAAAGAAAAGTCAAAAGTTCAATCCGATATGCGAAAAAACGGTTTCTCCAACTACACGATCAACAAAACTCTTCATAAATCACCAACACAGAGGACGACAGACCTAAATATTGAAAGGAAGGCAACACTTATAATTCCATACATCAGAGGAACCTCAGAAAAGATAAGAAGAATAGGCAAGCAATACCGTCTTTGGACTGTCTTCAAATCGACCACAACCATAAGAAGTTAATCAACAAAAACTAAACCATATTGCCGCAACATGAAGAACTGCATCTACCAAGTATCATGTGAGTGTGGGAATATCTACATCGCAGAAACCAGCCGACCCATAGAAGTTCACCTTACAGAAGACAAACGCAAAGCTCGACAAGGTGATACAACTGGATCAAAAATAGCTCAATATTGCTGGGAAAATCAACATCATATGGAATGGAAAGAGGCGTAGATCGCCGCCAGGGAAGAAAATCTATTCAAGCGGAAGCAAAAAAACAGCATTCGTACAGAGGAACCAGTATCATCTCAACAGAGCGGCACCATCAAGGATATTTGGAAACCCATACTTTTCAGAGGTAAAAGATTTCAACTGTGAAGGGGCGGAGTGAACCAAGTGTATTCATGGTTCAGTGAACACCTGCTAAGGGCAGAAAGGTTTGACCGTGGGAGAGTGGAAGTGTAAGGGAAGAGCCTAATTCTTAAGTCTCAAGAGAAGGAACGATCCCTCAAGAGAAGGGATCAATCTCGGGACTGATCCCATCCCCCGAAAAAAAGATGCGTTTTGTTGCTTGCTTTTGAATATTAGATTGAAAATTATACATTTTCTACGCCTGCTTGCTTGGGAAATGGGACCGATCCCTGGCTTTGGAGTCGGGGAGCGCGAACATCCAATTTTTGATAGAATGGAATGGACGATCACTGCTCAAGAATATAAACTGCGTTCAACGTGGATCATTCGACAAATCTATGTCGTTCCCTGCTCAAGAATTAGGGCCCTGGGGGCTGATTTTTAAATATCGAGATAAATATCGATCGATATATCGTTCATATAAAATTTCGCACAAATAATTGTGTGACTTATACTCGATTTGCATTGAATGTCAAGTGTGATTGATCCTTTCCTTGACATTCAAAAATTAGGCCCCTCAGGAATGGTGAAAAGGGTTCGTGTAAAGGCTAGTCACCGGACCGGGAGCTTCCCCTCTTCCCTTTGTTATACTACTACTAGTAACTCATGACAGTGTCTAGCTTTGTAATCGGCGAACATCTGCGGCAGAATACTTCTTTTCCATCAAATCAACAATAAGGGCTCAAGTCGAAGCGTTTTCTACTTTCCTATTATTTCTCTGATACTGTCCTTAGGGCTTTAGCACAAATGAAAAAAGGTACAAAGTTTAAGGCGAAAACATGCGAAAAACAATTCTCTTTTTGGTTTTTTTGTATACGTTAGATCGAAACATTTTGTGTCATTTTTATTTTTGCGCAGTGCAGCACTACCCTTTTGCAGTTTAAAGACTAAAAACGCATTTTAGTATCTTAAAAGAGGAACTATAATTGTACTTTTTGTCTCTATGAACCAAAAGTGACTAGTATCCAGGTTCTGTACTACTGGAAATAATCGTGGAGTTGTTTTTCGCAAATCTTCAGTAACGCCTTTATTGCTTCCGCTGCAGCCTTGACGGTGTCCAATATTTTAAAATTTTTGAAACTTTTAGAAAATTTATCAGTGAAGTTTTTAGTAAGTATATCACCTGTTACACATTAGCTTGGCAATAAACTATTTGTGAATCTATCCAAGAAAATTTAATTTGATATAACGTCACATAATGATTGGCGGTTTGGTTTTGTGTTAATTAAACCAGTATGATGTGGCTGTTTTACTTTTTTATCGAAATTTTAATAACATCAAATCCCAATGCCAAAAAAATAGTACATATTCCACAAAAGTGTCGGCAACATACTTTTTTTAAGTGTGCTGATAATATTATTACAAAGATTTCATAAAAACTTTTTAACACACTTTTTTATTTTTATCATTTAAGTATACAAGCATCACTTTCATGAACGCATCAATTCAAAATATTTGTCCACATTTCCAGCCTTGTCTAGTCAAAAATAACGATACGTTTTGTTATAACATGTCAGTGTCAAAAGTGCAAACAATAAAAAATAAAGCGAATGCGTGTCAAATTAGATTTATCGGTGGCACATTTGTAAGGTAGTTTTAAATAATTTTATGCATAAGCGGGCATTTGCAAACGTAAAGTGGCACTTTATCGCCCTCGGGCGGTAAAATGGCACTTTATGGCCCTGGGCGGTAAAGCAAGATTTTAACGTGTTTGGCTGACAAAATGAATTTAACCCTTTTTTTATTGGTTTTTTTTTTCAATTTAACCCTTTTTTATCATTATTTGTTTTTTTTTATTTTTATTTGAAAAAATAAATGAAAATTGAACAAAATTTTATTTTTATTTCACAATCTTAAATGCTACAATATTTTTTATTCTGATTTAAAATTAAATATACAATTAGAACAATTAACAATACTTAATGGCGAGAAAGCTGTAGCTGATGAGGAAGCTGTGGCTTGAGCGTTTGCCACTGCTTGAATTTAATTTTTTAAGTCTTTATTCTGGTTTGAACATGTTGATGTTACAGGCAGGATATTATCTTGCGTAAAAGATGCTGTTGTGTCCCCAACAATTTTTTTGCAATTTTTTCTTCTATGATTTTGGTTTTCTCGATGTACCCCTCCGCCACTGAGCTAGACTTCCATCCCGCATGTAATTTGATATTGGTCAGGCTTTCATCCACTTCAGAAAGTAGTGTGGCTGATGTTCGCCGAAAACAGTGCCCTGTAAATTGGTCGGCATCAGGAAGAGTTAAAAATGAAGCGATCTGCCTTGGCGTCTTACCAAAAGTATTTTTTCCTACTATTTGCGAACATTTCATATTTTTGTCAAATACAAAGGGTCTGTTGTGGTCTATTGTTTCTGGTTGCAAGACTAAGTATTTTCTGAATATTTCCAAGAAACTAGGTAGCTCCTTTCGTCCATCAATGATCATAAACATTCTGTCAATTTTAGTTATTGACTCTTTGATTGTTACCATTAGAGATTCTTCCAAGTCCTGAATATCATTAACTTCAAGTTTTGCTAGTTCTTCGCAGCCACAGGCTCCGCACACGCCAAATATCAAGGCTACTTTGACTAATAAAAAAACCTCTTCTGGTGCCTCAATTAAATACTTCTCTTTGCTCTTTTTTTGCTTCTTTGCTCAAAATTTTGGATTTCTTGGGTTTATTGGGAAATCAATTTAACCGTGGCGACCTGATTTTTTTGCAAAACTTTACGTCATTGCATTTGTTTTCCATGGCAACGCGGAGAGTTTATTTATTTTTGTCCACAGTGGGACACCAGAGCTTTTTTTGCACCGGGTCAAAAATTTGGGGATAGTTTACTTATTTTGATTTCGCATTCCGCGCCGCTAAAGCACATAAGTTTTTTTTACTTTCGCTTCCGTGTAACTTATGATGCGTTGCTGTAGCACGAACTTGCCTTATCATTACCGCCGCTGTACGGTACCACCGCACCGCGCAAATATACCTTTAGGTCCATGTGACTGCGTGTTTATTTTTCAGACAAAAACATTAAGTTTTTCTGTTTGTGGCTTGGTTTTTGCTAACGTAGTACATTATTTGCCTCTTTGTGTGCTTAAAGACTCCGAAAATATGCAATGGATCAAGAAAAAATAAAAGAAAGCAAATTCTTAAGGTAAGACCTCGGGTTGACTATACATTTTTTGAATAAGTATTGTTGCCTCTATCAGGGTTTTTCCCTTGGTTTTTCCTTGAAAGGTAATTATGCACTATACGGTTTTCTGGCATTTTTTATTTTTTATGAAAAATTCTTTATGGGGGCAACTACTAGGGTCCCTAAAGCCCCAAATCCGGCTGCGCCCGATTTTTTTTTTTAAAGAGAAAAAAGGGTGCCTGGAGGGGTGTTGTAATGTGTTTTTTTCATTGTTTTGGGTTGGGTTGGATTAGTTTGGGTTGGACTGTTTTGGATTGGGTTGTTTTGTTGAAAAAAAAATAAAAAAAAAAACAAAAAAAAACCAATGGGCGCAGGCGGATTTGGGGTCCTAAGGACCGTAGTAGGTGCCCCCATAAAGAATTTTTCATAAAAAATCAAAAATGGCAGAAAATTGTATACTGCATAATTACCCCTTGAAATAACTACAAGTGACTAGGCAATGTTGTTAGTTTAAGGAAATTTGTTCCTTTTAGATTCTTTTAAGGTGTATTCAGAGTTCCATAACTATAGCATGCATATGCTGCTGTCCTCAGTTACTATGCTTATACGCACCTAAAAGCGCTTTTATATAAGGATGGTTTAAAATAAAATCGCTTTCTTCGAGGGTTATGTCCTTCATTAAATGTCAGTTTAAAGAAAAAGCAAATATAACAACATAATTAATTAATTAATTAATTAACAACAGATTTTTTGAAAGACTAGGGTTTAGTATTTTCTTTAGGTTAGAAGAAATGCACTAAAGTGTTTATAACGACCCTAAAATAGGCCAACCGTATAGTTATAAAAATGGCAGCCACAGTAGGCTAAAGGGCACTGAGGCAGTAGGATTTAACTGACCTTTTAGTTGAGAATGGTGTTGAATGGGCTTTTGGGTGATAAACTGCTTCCAAATAAAATCGATTTAGTGCTTAAATCGGTTTTAGTGGTGTTTATATGACAACATTTTCAAACCATCCTTATATAAAAGCGCTTTAAGAGGCCTATATAAACAAAGTAAGTGTTCCGAAAGCCACAAGCGGTAAGAGTAAAACAAGGAAAATCTGGAAGCCCATATGGAAAATATTGATTTAAAAACAAATTAGAATCATGAAATTTGTCAAAAAGAATTTTGCAGCTGTTTTCTTTTATACAAAATTCTTGAAAAAATTAGTTAGGAAAAACTGGGAGACATCAGAGAATCCAATTAAAGGTTTTCTGTACAAACTCTGTTATTGACCTTATGTACTGATGCCTTTCTCATTTAAATCCCTTACCAAACATTATTACTTCTTGTGCAAACTCAAAAATAAATAATTCAAACAAAATCCAAAAACTTAATATTTAATATGCTTGCACACACAGAAATACTACCTATTTATTTTTGTTGGCATATAGGTAAGTACCAAATGTAATGTTACATCTCTTGCTATCTTTTATGCAAACTTGTGTTTTCTGTTAGTGAATCATTTATTGTGTAAAAATTTGAAATGTGTAGCTTCTGAAAGAAATACCTACAGGTCCAAAAATCTCTATAATTTCCTAATAAAAGATCCTTTAACTAAAACTTTAATTACCAATGCCAAATGTAGTTAAAAATGCATAAGTTAAGGTTGCGGCAAAGATAGGGTTGCAGAAATACTTTCTCTTTTTTAGAGTTCTGTTTTGGTTGTAAGTGAACATTTACTAAAGTACTCCTTACTAGTACTAAAAAAAGCGTTGTAGCTAAATTAGACAAATTTTTACCTCTAGTTTTTTTTATTTTCAGATTTTGGAATTTAGGCAAGGAAACTACCAGAATGAACAATACAATTTTTATACATTTTAGTTATTCACAGAACAATAACAACTATATGGGTAGAATACTATAGCATTTTTGTGTCGTAGAAATATTTTTAGCAATTTTAATTAACTATATATAATAAAATTTTAAAAAATATGCTGAAAAATTACATTTTTACATATACACCTCATTCCAAATTCTCCGGACCCATTTCCATATGGCGGCTGATAATTAAACACAGAAGCTAAATGGAACTGTCATTTTCAGTGTCAAAAAACTGGTCTGCAGCAATTTGGAATGGAGTGTAATAAATATTTCAATGTAAAACATAATTAAATGTATTTGGTGGGCATTTTTGTTTTACGTCTCAGGACCGCGTGCCTACCGATGGTCACAAAACAGTGGAGGATTTGTGTCCACCGGTGGGCATCTGGTCCTTGGAAGTAAAACTAAATACACACATGGCTCAACTTGTTGAGGTGATTATGGCCACAACATTATAAACACCTATAGATATGCATGTTATTTTTTCCTTCTTTGGCACCGCCAATTAGTAGCTGTAGTTTCAAATATAAGGCTTCACGTGGTTAGGTCCTGAAATTAAAAAAAAAAAAACAAAAGTATAAGTTTAGAGAAAACAACAAAATTGAAGAAAGAGCTTGATAACAGATATTTTTTTACTGATTTTGGGGAACTTGAATCCACATATTCAAGGTGGTGGCCATTTTTTAAAAATAACTACTAAAAAAAATAAAACAAAATATAGGCATCTGATACATCAGTTCAGGGGTTTTTGGGTTCCCGTAATCCATTTATGTGATTAAAAAATTCTTAGAAGTATGTAAGGGTTCTAGTAGCAGTTTTAAAAGTAAACATTTTGCATGCATGGTTGACTAATTTCAGTTTTTTTAGTTGATTTTAATTGGTACAGGTGTACATTTTATGAATCCGATTAATGCCACTCTGATACCCTTATAAAACTCAAAATATTTAAGATGGGACACAAACATTTTAGAAGAAACCAGATCAAATACAGACATATGATATATCAAATTGAGGGTTTTGGGATCCACTGATATCATTCTTTGGATAAAAAAAAAATTCTGGAGAAAATAGAAGGATCTTAGGACAAAATTTTGGGACACAGCCCAAACTTATATTACCTCTTAACATATATACAACTTTAGAAAACTTAAAAATATCCAAGTCGATATATTTCCCTAAAGCTACCTCTAAATCCTCGTCTGAATCCCTATTGTAATAATTGGAACACCAAAATTAATTTTGGAAGACCCAAAAAACCCCTAAATCAATATATCACATATCTTTTACACCAATAATTTTTTTATGTTGCCCATTCAGGCTCGTTACATTACCCCTAAAAACTGTTTAACCTCGAAAATGAATTTAGTTAACCCCAGAATTTCCAAAGTGATGTCTTTCTATCAATAGTATGTTGTTTTTACCACTTTACCCCTAAAACTCACCCTTAGGCCCCTTAAATTACCCCTAAAAATTTTTGTTTTACACCAAAAATGAATTCAGTTGATCCAAAATTATCCTTCTTGAGGTCACAAGTTTTTTTGTCATTTACGATTCTTTTTGCCCCTAGGAACCTTAATTATATTATTCCCAAAAAATGTTTATTCTAAAAAATGGAATCAGTGTTTCCAAAAACCCTAAGGTTAATGTATTATACGTGTGTACTTGATCTAGTTTCTCATCAAAATTTTGTGCTTTTAAGTCTCCGTCATCGCCATCTGGAATATTTGGGGTGTCAAAAAAAGTATATATTCCGACAAAAATGGATTTATATATCGTCCATTTTTGATGTGTTTATTAAAAAAAATGTTTACTCTTAAATCTGTTCTTAGAACCCTTATGGTGCCTATATTATTTTTTATTTTCATCATCATCACTTGGATTTGTTAGCTTAGCTACCAAAATCCGTCAAAAAACCTTTATTATCAAGCGCTACCCTTCAAACATGGAAAAAAGCTCATTGGCACCTTGACTTATGCTTGAAATAATTCAAATTTATGTTCAACGAAAACATAACAGAGGTGTTTTTGAGTATTTGGTGAACACTTGTAAAACATTATACAAATTTAGTAGTCTAGAAATTACTTTTGAATATATTTTTTTCCATAAACAGGCTTTTTGGGGGTGACTTGAGGGATATGAGTTTTTCCAGGAGAAATTATATAAAAAAAGTGGCTCGAATGACATCTTATTTAGAAGATCGTTTAAATCGCTTTACAAGTCAAGGAGCGACAAATAAACAATTTCTTGCACAAAAGTTAGGAAAAAATGTTGGTTTTAAAGTTACATTTTCCATAATTGATTGTTTTCTCAAACATACCATGCAAATAACCCTACTTTTATTCTTTAACCTTTGGTGGTCAAAGCAAATATCTTAAACACCAGTCATCCTAGCATTTTAAAATTTTGACATAATTAATAGTAAAGACGTTTAAAAGACCTTTCCCTTTTTAAATTCCAGAGATATAATGAGAGATAATGAAATTTCCAACAGAGCCAAAAAGTATCTGTGAGTGTCCCCCTTCAAAATTGTTCTCTGTTTTGTTCTTTGTGTATAGTTTTTCTGTTTTTCCTAATGGAATTGAAATAGATGAGGGGAGACTCAAAATATGTCCAGAAATAGGTCCAGAAAATTTGCAATAAACAATAAGAGTTAAATTAATTTTATTATCGCATCTAGACTATAATAAATTTTGTTTGTTTAAGGAAGTTTTACCAAATATAATTGAAATCAGAAGCAAAAACTTACTTTGAGTTTATAGAACCATCTTCTACATATTAAACTACATATTAAAGTAACTGGGTGTAGTGTTTAAGGTTGCATTAACAAGTGCATTTATAATTGAATTTGAAACACTCCTGCTAGCTGTTGCCACTAATTTAATGACAACAGGTTAACTTAAAAAGCATGCGGATTTAAAAATCGGCTGCTGACGCTAAACGAAATAATCATATTCTATTTTAAACAGGAGCATCAACGACTCTCTTCAACCTCTAAATGGAGCTTTACTGACCTGTTTTGTTAATACTCAAGTATCCGTGTGTTTTTGAAACTGCTGTTGGGATCTAAAATATATCCTTAGGCCTCTAAGATTTCACTAGTAAACTTGCACATAATAAAAATTGAATCAAAATGAAAACAAAATTATGTGAAGTTATGGGAATGTTTCTAGGCGAATTCCTAGTAATTCCAGCGAGCCAGTAAAGTTCTCTTGGTTCTTTGATAAACGCGGGGTAAGCTCGCGCAGCGCTAGGCCATTTTCGGCGGGCGACCGCACACGCGGAGTGATTTCATATTCGTTTTTGAAAAAATATTTTTGAAAGATAAACATAACCTCGAATAGTTTTCTGTCAGAAAACGTAAAAATACCCTTCTGCCTACTGTGGGCCTTGTTGACAAAACACCTGCAGTTGCCATGGTATCGGGGGCTTTAGGATAGTTGGGGGCTTTAGGTTAGAGGGCGCTTTGCTTATTTTGATTTCCCAATAACCATCCGATTTTCGTTTTAGAATAGCAATCAGTTTTGGGAATAAATTGGCTATAAATTTAAACCAACCCCCAGAGGTGGTCTAAAAATCAACAACTTTATAACCTCAAACACAGATGATGATTCGAGGTAGCTCAAATTCCGAAGAATTCATTTTTATGTTACTTTGCTTAAAAAATGAAAGATTGTTTATCGGTTGCTATTATAAAACAATAAAATTGAACCGTTGCTAGGGAAGCTACGCAACTGCCTCCTTTGATGAACAGTGGTTTGACACATATCATTATGTAATATTATGACAAAATATTACGGCAAGTTACCATTATTGTACCAAATCCAAACTAATAGTGTCCCTCAACGAAGACGGCTTGTTTCATTTCGCCTTTTCGCTGAAGTACGCCAGCAAAGTGTCTTGTTTTAGGTTTAGGCATCCAGTTTCAGCAATATTCTTCTTTGAACACCACAAAAAATAGTCCTTATATACATTTTTGTAAAGTTTTTTGGATTTCGCGGCAAAAGGTCCTTCTTGGCCTCTTCGGCGGCATCCAGGAATTCCCTGAGGAGACTTAGTGAACTCTGTTCTTTGATATTCATTGAAATCGCTAAAACAATGCAGTTTATATAAAAACTTTAGAAGAAACTTCTCAAGTGGGTGCCTAGGATGCTAGGAGCATTATTCAATGATTTTGTTGGATTTCTTGATTAACAAGTGACATGAAAAGACTGGCCGCCCACTTACTAACAGTGATTCGTGTATTGTCAAAATATTAGAGAGCTTTAAACCAACAATTTTTTTAAATGGAGTAATTCATGAAGTCTTTTTTCTCCTAAAAAACGCGGTTGTGCATAAAACATTGTATGTATCTCGTTCTTAAATTGCGTGTAAGGACCTCAGCGTGTGGAAACCCTCGCCTATCGGCTCGGGTTTTTATTTTCACGCCGTAGGCGTTAAACGCTGTCTTTAAGATCTAGATACATAAATAACTATTATTTTTACGAGTCTTCCGTAAAACTTCAAAATGAGATAAAAACAACAATCTAGGCCGCTTGGATTTTTGTCAACTTTCAAACTTGATTTTGTTCAGTGGATTAGGTTTTGTCAGGGATCTAGTGCCTGGTTTTGTCTAAATAAAACTACATATATTGTAATATTTTATTTTATCATTGATGAAACTGTTTCGGTCAAAGGTTTAAGGTAAATTTAATAAATATTAAATGCAAGAATAACAAATACAATAGTTTGGTAATTCTACTTGTGGTACCTATACTTACGCTCTTGGTTTAATTTTTTATTGTAATTATTCGTTACCAAAAAACCAACGTATTTTTAATGCTTTAACGTTATATTGATGTTGATGTAAAAAAAGACTTAGTATACCTGTATTTGTCTTACTTTCGTTTTTCCTTGATCAACTATCTATTAAACCTAATTTGATACAACAGAACAAAAAACGTATTGATTTATTTTTATGTTTTCTTTGATTAACAATCAGAGCAGGACGTTACCGCAAATAGTGAGAAAAAAGCGTAAGCGCACAAACAACATCAAAATTTTAAGACATTAAAATTGACAAAAAGATCAAAAATACTGTTGGTTTATTCAGTCTGTAGGCCTGTGCGCAATAAATCACAAAATTCCGTTCGTTTATTCAAAATCGAGGAAACCGTGCGCTCTTCTTGAGTTCGTTTATTCATCTAGCTAACAAACTGAGATACTCTTTTTACTTTAAGCTTATTGAGCGAGCTTGTAAAAACTCTAACCTCACTTTGACAAATGTTAGGTCCGAAAAGTTTAACACAAAAATCGACACAAGCGGAACTCTCTCTATTTTATTTAAACAGACTCAAACTCTTCATACACTGACAAGTGCTAGAGACACTTAAGCTGACTTGAATGCGACTTCACCAAAGGAGAAAGACTTATACATTTCAACTTTAAAAGGCAAAATTTTGTTACTGGAATAAGGACTGCAGTATTTGAAAAAGGCTACTACTGTAGATAACCTACGAGAAAAAATTGAAGAGCTCTCTAAAAACAAGGTTAATTCTACTAAAATTTTGAAAGACTTAAAAGAGCAATTTGATGCTAAATAAGAAGGTATTAATAATCTTGAGCCGGAATTAGTAGATTGTCACAAGTTAACAACAATCTTGGAAATTTGAGTTTCCAATTACGGCAGATTCGGAACAAAAATCTTAAAATACACCCTTCTTTAGTGAATAATAATAACAATAATAATATTAGTAGGAGTGGAAGTAATAATAACAGCAACAAAAGTAACAACAATGATAAAAACGGAAATAGAACTAGCAAAAACAACGGACTAAATAGGGTTCTGTTACTAACCGATGGTTACGGCAAATATTTGTATCAAGCCTAGCCAATAAAATGTCCAATAACTTTAAACTATTGGTTTTATGCAAAACAGGTGCTGACCTGACTAATATTATTAATGGAATTGACCCTCTTGTATCGGATTTTGGGGTTTTGGACGTTGTTATTTTGTTTGTTGGTTCACAATGTGGTATTATTTCAAAAAGAAACATTTGTAATTTGGCAAATAAGTGTTTTTAATCAAATTAATTATCTGCTCAACTCCACTTAAGTCAAACTTTTATTATCCAGAGTGACAAAACATTTGCCAAATTTTAATAATAACATCAAACTGCTTTCTTTCAATGATAGTTATTTTAAAATATCAGAAAAATATTTCGGATCCAAATCTCAATTCTTGAACAAGCGTGGCTTGGGTGTGGTCTCTAATTATATCAAAAACTTAATCTGTAACTTTTTTACACAGATAGCAAAAAATGCCTTTAATCACGGATCAAACGCGCTGCAAATTGTTAGCCAAAACAGTACTGTTTTACGTAAATATTCTCCGTATCTAGAAACTATTTTAAATTAACAAAGTGTACTGGAGACAGTCAATGTTGGGGAAAGTAATATGAATCAAAGACCCATTTCCACAAAAGGAAAAAATAAAACAGATTTAAATTTCTAATATCTGGCCTTAGTAAACGAAATACTGTAGCTTGTTCTTATGATGAAAATATATTTTTAATGTGTTTATATTTATGATAATAAATTAATAAAATCCATAAATTATATGTTTATCAGAAACCCGAGTCACTGAAGAAATTCTGTAGGCGATTTCGACATTAACTGGGCTCCGGAAAGATTGGACAATAATAGTAGTGGATTAAGAAATATGGTTCTGGATCTAGGCTTTAAAAATATTCTTAAGTCTGCAACTCACTTTACTAAGAATCGAGACTCATTAATAAATTTAGTAATAACAAGTACACATGACTAGTGGCTGACGTTATGCTTACGCCTAAAATAGGTAGCCAAAATATTATTTAGGTTTATGTTAAAAATAAGATAAGTTACCAAATCTGTTCATAAATGGTTACTTGAGATCATCACATAGTTGACTTAGATAATAAGTATATTAGTTTTTATTTTAAAATAATTGATATTTTCAATAAAGTGGCAACATATAAGAAAATTAAGCTTTTTCCAAAAGATATAAGCAATGGTGGAATATGCAGGTAAAAGAAAAAACTAAAGCCAGGGACCTTTCTTTTAAACAACATAATCTAGAAAAAACTAATAAAGATTCAAAACAATATAAGCAAAAACGGAATGCAGCTGTTAAAGCAATTAAAAAAGAAAAACCTAATTATTATAATAAACAAATTAAACTAAATAAAATAAATCTTAAAGAAACGGGCAGAATTAAAAAAAAATTATCCTCAACAAAACTAACACTTCAATTACCCAAAATGTTTAAATAATTTTTTTTGTAAATAGTATTGAGTAAATATCACAAAATATACATAAATCTTTTCCAATATCTTCTAAAAATATACAAGAGTCACAAATTATATCAAAATTAACTAAATTTAATTTTATAGGCTCGGAAACTCTTAAAAAATGTTTGCTTTCAATGAAAAATAGAAATAGCCCAGATGATCTTCGCATTTTCTTTTTGAAAAATTGTTTCTAAGGCTTGCGCCAACCGCTGCTAAATTTAATAAATTCAATCAATTTTAGATGGTAAGGTTCCTACGGAACTAAACATTTTTACTGCGATTCCGATCTTTAAAAAGACAAATGCACTGAATGCTGCAGACTTCAGGCCGATTAACATGTTAAGCTCGATTATCAGAATTATAGAAAAAAATATTCATGAGCAAATGCTTGAGCACCTCGAGGCTAACAACATTTTAACACGCTTTTAATTAGGGTTTAGGAAAAAACATAATTGTGAAACTATCATACAATGTGTCTTAGAGGACTGGCAAAAATACAGTGATCAAAAGATAGCGGTTGGTGCTCTTTTTTTAGATATGCAGAGAGCTTTCGAGATAGTGGATATAAATAGGTAAGTAATAAAGTTAGAAAAGATAGGTACAGCTGATGAAGCTTCAAAAATAGTTGCAGGATTATCTTACAGACAGATACCAAAAAGTAAAAATCAATAGGAAAACATTTGAACCCTTGGAATATAATACTGGAGTTTTAACATTGGTGTACGAAAAGGTAGCGTTTTAACTCCGCTGCTGTTTTTAATTTATATATTCCCGAAAATCTTGAATACAAATTTGGATTAAATTTACAAGTAGTGTTGCATTAACTCTTTAAAAATCAATATTAACAAAACTAAATGCATGATCCTAGCCCAAGAAAAATATTATAAAGAGTTCAAAAGTAGACATTTATTAAAATTAAAATTGCTAATAACGCACTGGAATTAGTTAATAAATATAAGTATTTAAGAGTCCTTATAGACTACCAATTAAAGTTTTAGTGTCACGCTAATTATTTAATAAAAACTATATCATTTAAAATATCTTACCTATATATACCTATAGATGTTCCAGTTTTCATACTCTGTGTTGCAGATTATTAATTTTTAATTCTCTTGTCGACCCTCATTATACTTATTGTGCACTAGTTTTGTTTTTATTACAACAAAATGAGTTGAAAAGATTACAAAAATTAAAAAATAGAGCTATGAGATTTATTTTAGGTTGGGAAAAAGGACACGAATTAAAGACATGTTAAATACATTAGACTGGCTTTCAGTAAGACAGTTATATTTCTGCTACACTATACAATAAGCTGCACAATGAAATTAAAAATTGTCAAACCATTAATTTTTTTAAAAGACATCTAAAGATTATCTGAAATCAGAAATTTAGGGTAAAATTTAATAGTTATTTGGATATTTAACATTATTATTATAGTTGTTGTGTTTAATTTTATACGTAGGATTTTAAATGATTGTAGAGTTTTTACCCTTTGGACTTATCTAGACATTTTAAGATCGCTCTGTGTGATTTGTTTTTGTATATATCTTAATTTTTCTATTTTATACTATTATAATGAAATGCTCTATACTCAGGCACTTTACATTTTATATTATATACATATGTAAATGCCAATTGTAAGCCCATTGTCAAATTATTAGTGAAAGCTAAATAAAGGATTACTACTACTACTACTTCTTTGTATGATCTCGCGCTCTTTGTTGACTTTTAGCTTTGTTTCTTCGTGTACCAACTTTTCGAGTTCACAGAAAGTAATAGTGGTCTTTCAATTTCGTCGTTCTTCAAACCTCTTTAATTAGTTCTCCCTCCATATTTAATCGGAAGAACATAAATCCCAAAAATTCCTGGTTATCTTGTAAGTTCCGTACGCCACAAAATCTGTTAGATTTTTGTTTGAAGCTTGGTGAGCTCGATGATCAGTTGACCCCTGATTAAGCTATACAGGCTTAGCCCCTCGAACAAATGAACGAACGCGGTATAAGACATTGCAAGTATATTTACAACAATCGCAACAGAAATATTAGACACTTAAAGTTGGCCAGCTATTTTTGATTCCTTGTTGTGCTTCCAACATGCGACTTAACCAAACCAATTCTTGTTCAGTGCTTAATGCACAGTTTTACTTCACGCCACTCACTTCTACTTCGTTCCTTGTCGAAAAAAGTGAGAGGGCAATAGAATGGAAAATAGAAGAAGTGAAACTATGGATCAGGCATTTACGAAAACCCACAGATAACAAAATGGTTAGGATACGCTAGCTGCGTACGAATACTGCAAGGGTGGTCGTAGAGATAGGTGAGACGTAGTCGCTGTTGTACGATGTATTCGTTCTGAGCATGCGCGCACTGCAAAATAATTACGATTAGGCACTCTCTATTTGTGTAACTTTAAGTATCTATTAAAATTTTAACATTAAACTTTTCAGTACTATGAAATTGCATTGCAGGACCTGACATGGAGTTACTATATGCGCTATATGTGATAGGTTGAGGTACAAGTTGCTGATCAGCCTAATGACTAATGATATTACCAAACAAACTTTATCCTAGTGATTCAGTAACCAATTTAAAGAAAAAATCTTGTTTCATGTAATTGTTAATTGCTTTTACAAATTTTAAAAGTTTTCGAGGCTTAAGAAAGGAAGTAAAAATTTTAAAAATAATCGAGTTGGAAAGTCACATTATTCCTTGGTAGAACTAATTTTATTTGGCTACATTCAAATAAATTTAGTCGGCTTAATTGTTTAACAAAGTTTCGTTGTCTCGCTCTTCGTTTCTTCCACGAGCCAATTAGCGGTCCGGCTAAAACGTAGTAATGCCTCGACAAATTTAAAATTCTTGGCGCATTATTTGCGCCCTCTCAAAAATAGTCTAGTCATTATGCCTATTGAAAATTATTGAAATAACGCCCTAATAGACATTAGGGACTTATCGGACATTATAGGCTTACTTCAATAAATTCATCACTATTTTTGACAGTTGCACACAAAGGTAAACAATTACTACTTATTTTTAGGCACTTACACATCTGTTATGAATGCTGGCGGAGCGGCGCGGCGCTCCTCTTGGTTGCCGGGGCTATATAAAATCTACGTTTGGGCTATCCAGCCAGAGCTTTTTTGATGGCGGCGCAGTCAAAATAATGTTGACTCAGCATTCGCATTCCTATCTCTATCAAGTCGACCAGTTAAACACGTGCACTTTTAAATTCATGGCGAATGCATGACAGCTCCAGCTGATTAAATGCACGAACACCTCGTTAGGTACGATAAGGGAGTCGTAACATTACGACCGTCCCTGCATATGAAACGATGTTTTGACGCATTTGATCAGCTGGAGCTGTCATGCATTCGCCATTAGTTTAAAAGTACACCTGCTCGATAGGTTGACTCGATAGAGATAAGGATACGAATGCCGATAAAATCGAAAATTAACTTTAACAGTGGGATTTACTAAAAGGGGTTAGCCTATTTAAGACAGGTCCTAAGTTTAAGTGAAATTGTTGGTTTTAAGCATTTTATACCAACTTCCTTGAGTTTTGGATATAGTTTGATTTATAGGAATAATTTTAATTGTTTTTTTTAGTGCAGAATCATCTTAACATAATCTTTTGTTGGATTTAAGAAGAAAATTTCTATTAAAAAGAAGTTTTTTTTAAACCTAGGGGGAGATCTAAATGGTAAACACTCTGTTGAGCAAATTAAAATTGACGTTATATGCTAGTCTTATCAAAGCTTACCCTTATTTATTAATTTTCGCGATTAATACTCACTGCCACAAAACCATTTCGATATGTAATTATAAAATAAGAATTATATTAACTTTGTATTTATTTAAAAGGGCTTTTTATCTATCAAAAGTATAAAAAAACTTTACAAACACAAACCCATCGCAGTCGCAGACCACAAATAAAAATATTTCATTAAAGTAGGTCATGAAAAAAATGCGGCTAAAAATAGACCTGAATCCAACTGATGCGTTCACAAAGGAGTCATGTCGGCTCAACAAACTGTTTGGTGCTGCAGAGTTGAGACCTTTGAGTGTGATCTTTCAGTGGAAAGCTTCGTTTGATGATTAACCTTTTAGATAAACTCAATGTTTAATTTCAGTTCTGTTTGTAAATAAATGAATAGTACAGTACAGACCTTGGCTTATGTTTGTTTTGTCTCGTAGTGCCCTCATAAATATATTCTTTGTGCTGAAAACGGGTTAAAAATATAGCGTTTTTCTGGACAAAATTGGAGGTGTTTTATTGATTAATAAACAACTTGGGATATTAAATAAGGTAAATCAATTCTTGTAAAAACGGTTGCTTAAGGAAATTATAAAGGAACTTATTACCAATCGCTACAAAACAATCCTTTCTGAGGGCTATAAATTTAAACCACCCCCCAGAGGTGGTCTAAAAAATCATCAACTTTATAACTTCAAACACAGATGACGAAGCTATTATGTGCCAAATTTTTCGCGTATTCACCATTTGCCATTTTGAAACCTGTCAAACAAAAATAGTTTTAGGGCATTTTCTCCTAAAATATGGAATATTTTGAGAAAAAAGCAGTTTTTCTGTGGTATTTTGTAATAAAAATACAAAATAATCAATAACTTTGTATCTTTTCTGTATGGGTAAGCGTTTTTTGAAAATAAATTTTAAAATTTAAAAAACTGTAAATATTTAGACCTGTGAGGGGTACTATTTTAGATGTTAGTAAATTCCACTGTAAAGCCCTGTTCTCACTATGCATCAAACACATGCAACTTTTTACATGCATCTTTTTTTTGAAGCATGGAGCTGTGGGGGGTGTTCAGACTATGCATCTTTTTTTTAGAGGAAATGCCATTTTTAGCCAACATAACAAAATCGCTAATTAAAAAAATCAAAAAAGCCCTAGATTTTTAACTGCTTTGTTTACTTTTTTCCTATACCCTTTTCTAGCGCATTCGCTAAAAGTTAAAAATTTGTTTAAGTATGCAACCATAAATATTTTGACCACTGAGTATTTGGTGTTCTTGAAGAATTCTAGAAATAAAGAATTCTTCCAGAAATAAAGAATTCTTCGAGAAAAGGAAAAGTCGAAAATTCTGGATTGTTCTAGGATAAGAAATATTATTAAATAAATAGGATTGACAGGCTTGGAGTGGGAATTAGAACTTGCAGATTGTGAGCATTGGCAAGATTGGCAGTTTAGATATGTTTCATATGCCAATATGAGAACGCTAGTTGCGTCCCTGTTCCATATACCTGTTTCACACATTTTGATTTAAAACAAGAATTTTAGAAAGTTTTAAAAAGGTGAGTAAAAAATATTGAAAATAAAACTTATAACCTAAAATTCACAGCTGATCAGCAAGTTGACAACATAAAAAAAACGGTTGTTGATCAAAAGATAACTAGAAATTCCCCAGCATGCATGCAACTTTCCGATAAAAAATAGAGCATGTTCTATTTTAGCGCATCTTGCAGCATGCGTCTTTTTTCGACGAATTTCATAGTGTGAACTCACAAGATGCATGCATGCATCTTTCTAAGAAGCATAAAAAAGTTGCATAGTGAGAACAGGGCTTAAGTGTCTAATAAAGGACAGTATTAACTTTAGTTTGTCAACATGTTTGGATGACATGTTTACATGACAAAAATGTCAGACACCTTTTAACCTTCGTACGGAAGCCAAAAATAGTGCCGACACAGTCAGATAAGTCCCTATTGTGTTAACTCCCGAACCATAGTAGCTAGAATTTAAAAAATACTAAAAAAAACCCGGAAAAAACCCCTGAAAAAAACCTATCGGTGAAAAACCCCTCTGAAAAAAACCCCCGGAAAAAAAACACCTAAAGAAAAATTATTTTAACTAACGTAAACCCAACCCATCTGAAGATAGACCTACCCAACCCATTCAAAATAACATTTCTTGATTTTCACTTGTTTTAACTTATTTTTTTATATGTAACGATCAATTTTTCGTGCGGTTTTTTACCGAAGTTGGGACAATCGGTTGACAAATACAGATGGAAAACTTAAATTATTTTATTTATAAATATTAGTTATTTTGTAATATTTTTGTAAATTTGTTTGGAGGGCAATTTTTTTATATTTGATAGAGTGAAGCTTTAATATATTACTGATTTATTAAAAAACATACTTTTCACAAATTGAAGAATAAATCTTTGAAAAAATAACATTTATTTTTATAAAAAAACCTACCGTTCTTGAAGTCGTCGTCTTTTAACCCTTTACAGTGGACCTTATTTCACACTTTTTAGTCAAGGTACTTAACGAGCGCAGCGAGGTATTTAAAAAACGCGAGTAAAAAAAGCACTGTTAAGCCGCGAGTTCCTAACACTATTTTTTTAATACCTTTATCAAAAAATCCAAGAAAAACAGGAAAATACTTTTAAAAATCTCGAACGAAGGGCACTTCTCGCAACCCACAATATTTACAGTATAAATCAAGGCGGTTGGTAAATGAAATCATAGTGCTTTCCATAGCGAAGTGCCTTTTTACTCGGTAACTTTCATTGTTGCGACATTTTAATCTTTGACAGATTGTTATTTTGACAATGTTTTTAAATGGTTTTTTCGTAAATACTTGTTGAAAACTGGCGGAAATGGCTTAATTTTTAGTCAAGAATAATTAGATTTTTTCAATATTACTATTTTCCGCTATTTCTTTTTAATTTTGGGTAAAAAATGGACAGAAATCTTTTTTACACCCGTGATAAAAAAAAAGATAATTTTGAATCGGTAACCAAAAGACCGAGCCATGCTTTAGTTATCTGCAGACAGTTACTAAAATTATGTTTTTGTTAAAGGTATAAAAAAAGTTTTTTTTTAGTTAAGCGCTTGTTATTGAAACCAACGCTTGTAAAAAAAAGCACTATTTTAGCCACTAGTTGTGACAACTACCATTTCTTAAATGTTGTCTTATAACAGTGTTTGGAAGATAAAATATGTTGGGCGACCCCTTTAATGCTGAATGAGGTTATCCCACATGCCAGAGTTATCCAATTTGTATTTTTTATTTTTTCTGAAAACCTCTGGATTTTGTAGACCAAAATGCCAACGTAAATCAGCAGTTAAAACTTACCAAATATAAGTTTGTCTATGAACACAGTTAAAAAAAAATCACAATTTTATCTATATAAAAAACTAAAAATAAACACAAAATTAAGCACAAATTCGAGAAAAAACTGAGTAAACAAATAAACCAGAACCGTTAGCTTTATTTTGACAGCAGGCAGCAACCAGCACTCCAAGTAAATATGCATAATAAGCATATGGTGCCGTCATTGGCATTTATTGTAACGTCACTTTCATTCGCTCTGTAAATTGCTAAAGCCACTGAATCAGTGTTCAAAAACATTTTTTTGTCACACAGAAAATCTATTTTTTCATAAAAAGTGTCTTTAAGTGATTTTCTTTGAAATGTATGTTCATGTATAATCCAAAAAAAGGTAAAATCCCATTGCGCTGTCCTTTCCGAAAGGGCCTTAAAAAAATGTAGGTGGTAGCACCCAGTACAAATAAATAGAATCAAAAAAAGCATTGTATCCATAGGTTTAAACAAAAATAGACGGGCAACAAAATATTTATCAAACTGAAGGCAGGATAAACGTTCTTGGTTAGTTTGAAATGGCTTGGCTTCATCTTCTTTGGTGGGATTTACTAAGTGAAATTTTTGGTTTTAAGAATTTTAAACCAACCCTCTTTGAGTTTTGTATATGATTTTAATCATAAAAATTTTAATAAATTTGTTTACTGAATAGTCATCTTAACACAATCGTTTGTCGGATTTAAGAAAAAAGTTTCAATTTAGAAGAAAAGAAAATTAAAAAAATTTAAATTCACGTGGGGTTTAATTAGTAAACATAAGCAATCTGTGGAACAAATTAAAATTGGGGTTATATGTCACTCTAATTAAAACTTACCGGTGTTAATTAATTTTTCCAATTAATTCTTGCTGTAACACAACGATTTAGATGGGTAATAATAAAATAAGGAGTAGATTAATTTTGTATTTATTTAAAAGGTTTTCTTATTTATGAAATGTATTAAAAAACTCAAATGCAAGTTTTTTTACATTTCTGTCAATGTCAAAGTGTCAGTCTCAAAATATTAGCTGCGTTAAAATCACAAACAGAGAGTTCGGATCTCTTACCTCTGCTTGTACCTTGGCTTGCACCAACCTCAACTGATGTAAGCTACAGAATTGAAACCAGTGAGCTATGAGTAAGTAAATTTTTCTTGACAGAGCTTTGAGAAAACCTCAATGTTTTAATATCAGTTTGCAAATAAATTAATATAGTTGTTTTGGGTGTTTCTGTTTGGTATATTTTTCGTGAATAAACAATGACATTCACTTATGTTTGTTTTGCCTGGTAGTGCCCTCATAAATATATTTTTTGTTCTAAAAACGGATTCAAAATATGGCTTTTTTCTGGACAAAATTGGAGGTGTTTTATTGGTTACTGAACAACTTGGAATATTAAATAAGGTAAATTAATCCTTGTAAAAACGGCTACTTAGGGAAATTATAAACGAACTTATTACCAATTTCCACAAAACAATTTTTTCTGGGGGCTATAAATTTAAACCAAAGTGGTCTAAAAATCACCAACTTCATAACCTCAAACACATGTAATGAAGCTATTATGGACGCGATTCTTCAAAAATCTCGCCTTTACAAAAAATCTGTCGATTTTTAAGCACAAGTTTACACTTAATACTTTTTGTCAGGACTATTTGCTAATATTCCTTAAAATTTAGTTTCTTAATACTGTTCTAGTAAATAAACATTATGTCAGTTTTAATTGTTGTAGACAGTTTTTCTGAAAACCCTGTTTTTTATTTAAAAAATGTATGTTATTAAGCTTATTTTTATGTGTAAATAAACCTTTAAAACTTTTAACGTACAAAACCGTAGATAGCCATGGAATATTTCGCTGTCACTGTTTAGAAAAGTCAAACAAATTCTGTCTTTCATTTTCCATGGTGAGAATTTTTGACACTTTTTGATGTTTATTGGTACGCGTAGTAACAATTTAGCTCCGCCATAATCTAGTCCTGCAGAATATCTTTAAAATATTAAATTTACAAAATGTTATGAAAAAATTGACGCAGCTTCTCTTACAAAGTTAGGATAAATATGAGGAACGCTGTGTTTTTATTTTAAATGAGGCGATAGATAAAAATCGTCACTTTCCAGAATTCTGACGGGTGAGATTTTCTGTCGTTTCTGAAGAACCGCGACCTATATGCCAAATTTTTGGCGTATTCACCATTTGCCATTTTGAAACTTGTCAAAACAAAATAGTTTTAGGGCATTTTCTCCTAAAATATGTTATATTTTGAGTGGTATTTTGCAATAACAATACAAAATAATCAATAACTTTGTGTCTTTTCTGTAAGAGTAAGTGTTTTTTTTGAAAATTGGTTTAAAAATTTCGTACCTCACGTAGGGGTAAACATTTGGACCTGTTGGGGCGGCACTATTTTAGATCTTAGTAAATCCCACTATCGATGACATAATGAGAAATAAATTCCCAATATCCATAGTGGAGTTAAATATAAATAAAAAAGAGAGTTTTACCAACAGAAAACTATTGGATTTTTGGCTTCGTCAACCAGTTTTACCACTGACTGGTTTCCGACACAGTCCATCTACCAGTCGGGCTTTTTAGTATGACGAATCGATAGCAAAAAATGAACTTTGCAAAATACACCGGAGTACCACAAAAATACATACCATGTTTTTCCGAGCATTTGTCCATGACTTGGTGATTTGGTCGTTCGTATTATTCGGAAAAACTTACGGCGTACTGAAGATCCCCAACAAGGGTGAAACACGTGTTTGCGTCTAGTCTCCAAGTCGCACCTGGTATGTATTCTTGTGGTAATCTGGTGTATTTTGTAAAGTTCTTTTGTTTGCTATCGATTCGTCATAGTAAAAACCAGTAGTAGAAACCAGTCAGTGGTAGAACTGGTGGAGGAGGCCAAAAATCTAATAGTTTTCTGTTGGCAAATCTCTCTTTTTTATTTATATTTAACTCCACCGTCATAAACGTTTTTGGTTAGTTTTAAATGGCTTGGTTTTCTTCGTGTTTGTTAGTCTAAAGTCTATGATTGCATCGCAGATGTTACCCAGAAATAACCACGCGCCTCAAATGAATACAAAATGTCTTTGTAGCAAAGTTCGAAAGAACAAATCAAGAAGGCAAATATTTACTCTAGACTAAAATGGAGATTTGCATTTCCAAGCAAGTAATTCGGAACAACAGGGCCAGAGGGAAGTTGCACAGGGATCCGCATTGTTCAGTCGGGGAAACCGCAAACCTGGTGCTAAACCCTCCCAATGACGTGGCCCGAAATTAATGCCGCGTTGTCTTCTATATGCTAAGGCTGTATACAACGCAGATACTACTACACTAAATTAAACTTTGTATCTACTATATGAAGTCATAGCGGCCAACTTGAGACGTTTAATTCGACGAAAATCCCCTAAGACTGTAATGTCAGACTTTAAGTTATCCATATTAGTGTAGCATTTTTAAAAATAACCTACTTAATTAGTAGAAAATGCTACAAGTTTCCTTTTCTTTTTCACAGAACTTCTCCCTAGAAACTTTTTGAAAATAGTTTTAAATAAAATAATTAAAAAATAAGTTAAGTCTTAATTAAAAAGTTTTATATAATAATCCTTAAATAAAAGTAGCCTAGTCTTAACATAATGTGTAATCACATCCAGAAAATAATCATTCATAATTATTTATTTACATATTGTCATCCAGTTTCTCCTATTTTTGCTGAACATTTTCAAATTTGAATTTCTTCCTCTTTGGCGGCTTCCAATTCGTTTGGTTTCGTCTCAACTCGCCAGATCTCTCGTTTCTCGAGGTTTTGTCGGGTCCCGTTTCGAAAGTCGTTTCACTTGCCGTCATAGATTAAGGAACTATAGATCCGTCACTTCACCCTTCCCGCCAATAATTATTTTTCGCGAAAAGTGCGGTTATGTTTCCGCGTGCAAAGGAACTGCCAACATAATAATATTTAGGTTGGCAATATTCTTTCTAGAAATCTGCAGCTCCTCCTCTTACCCCTTCTAGGGTTGTCCGTCAGAGGGCACATTATGACAAGTGACAGAATGTCGGTTATGACTCATAACTTATGAGTTCCATTTTGAAAACTGAGGTTTGCCAAGGTTTTTAAAAAGTGATTTTGTGATTATTCCTGTTAAAAAAATTGTGATTTTATCCTTCGATTACAATGGCTGAGAAACAAAGAGTTAGAGTCTGTTGTATTCAAAGCTGCGGAGACCGTGCCATGATCCCAATAAAAAAACGGGAGACATCGTTTCCCCAAAGGCAATCCTGTAATTTTTCAGAAGTATAGTGAAGCCGTTAAACGCGAATAAACTAAGTGCTGATGAAATATATAACAGATTTTACGTGTGTGATAAATATTTTGCTCCAGAGGATATTTTGCAGACTGGACGCAGAGGTCTTAGAGAGTGATGTCCCACACTTGCATTTGGACTCCATTTAACTATTTATACCTATGTGTTAAAACACCTTTTCCTTATTTCATCAAGTTTAGTATGATTAATTTTTGTGGATATCAATAATAAGTTAGAAAATGCGACACTTGTATATTCCAAACCAGGGGTATTAATAATATTTACACCAAGAGTTTTTCTAATGTGTGGGTTTACCATAAATTGCCCCACATATACAGTAAAATTTTTTTGAGATTAAAATTATTTTTTTCTGTTTTACAAATTTAGTTTGGAATACAAAAGAGTGGCATTTATTGTTTTTTATGTACTAAAAACAAGATATAAACATTTTAAAGAAAATTATTTAATATTTAAAAAAGCACAGACAAGATCATATTGTAATACCTATTTTCTTTATTGTGAAAAATATAAACTAACATGTTTCGAAATATGCCATAATCTTTTATAATAAAACAACCAGAGGTTTTGTACTACAAGTGCATTATTATGGGTAATTTGTATTGATTTCTTAAAAATATGCTTTTTTATTTTAACTTAACATAAGTAACAATTTTGTTTTGTGCCTAGTAAAAAAGCATATTTTTAAAAACTAAACATAAATTGCTTGCAAAGAAAGAACCCTACACAAGTTACATTCAAAATGGCTATTGGCTAAATGTCATAATTTTTTTATATGTTGTAGTACTCAGTAAACAAAGCACAAAAATAAAAAACCGAGATACAGAGCAGCTTTCTAAGATATGGAGCTTTAAAGTTGACGTGTTTTAAGGCTATATCTTTGGACATGTTCTAATTTTTTTTTTCACAACTTTGTAGATTACCGCCAAAATAAAATAATTCGTTTCTGTATTTGTCCTGAATGAAACACCCTTTTCATCCAAGTAAAAATGTTCTTATATGGGTCCTTTAGTACCACCAACCAACCGGCGGTAATCAACAAAGTTGTGAAAAAAAAACTTGTATCATGTCCAAAAATATAGCCTAAAAACACGTCAACTTTAAAGCTGTATATCTCAGAAAGTAATCCTTTTCCCTATCTCGTTTTTATTTTTGGGCTTTGTTGATCGAGTACTACAAAATATGAAAAAATTATGACATTTAGCCGACAGCCATTTTCAATGTGATTTGTGCAGGGTCCTTTAAAAAAAGCGAAAATTTAAGCGAGCACCATCTAGTGGTCATATTACAAACTAACAAAAAATCGATAGTACGGTTATCGCGAATTTAACCGTGAGTCATCTTGTGGTCGTATTACAAATTAAAAAAGAAAAATCAATATAAAAGTATGGTTATTGGTCGCGTGCATATCTGCGCAGACTCGCCAAACTCCAAATAGTTCCGAACCGTTTAACACGTAACTGTCGTATCTATTGTAGCTCCTTAACCTATGCTTGCCGTAGAGTCCTACGTTCATACGTGCACGCAGCGCTAAAGCAAACATAGAAAAAAAATTTGGTTCGGTCTGTCTGGCAGACCAGAATGTTATCTGCTGTACTGTGCTATGGAACAAATTATGACCTTGGCGCCCGACATAGAAATAGTTCAGTGAAATACAAATAGATGGAGCACCACACATGATAACCAAAAAAATTAATACTACAAAAGAATATTGATTTTCAAATAAAAAATCAATATTACTTTACAAATGTAATTTAATATTGATTTTTCTTGGCATAGCAATAAGGACCACAATGTGCCCAAAAAACAAAAAAAGTTTAAAAGATAAATAAAAAGTTGCTGTTTTTGTGAATTTTTAAAACTTTTTTTGTCTTTGGGCGCACTGAACTTAAAAGACAAATGTGTACTTTTGACACAAATGAAAAAAAACATTTTGCCTTTTAATTTCATAGGTGAGGTCCTTTTACAAAACCCTTTATTGTATAGTTCCATTGAGAATTTAACTTATAAAATGATGGGTAAAAAGACAAAGACAGATGATAAATAAGTATGTGTAATTAAAAAAAAAATTGAAGTACATTTCCCAAATCCAGGTTTAAAATCAAAACAAGCGTTCATTATATTTTTCACTGCCTTAACTCATTATTGGAATGTTGAATACAAGAATTCCTTTATTTTTTTACAAAGTTTAACATTTGTTATCCCTTCAATGCTAAGGGAGTAAAGATGAGGTGAAAGATATAATGAATCACCTGGTACAATAAGTAAAAACATAAAATATTACCTTATAGTAAAAATCGAGGGAAAAATTATTTAAAAAGAAAATAAATTACCTGCCTTTCAAGAAAGAATACATAATTTTTTTCAAATATTTTTTGTTTGGCTTTATGAAATGCTGATTTTTTTTATTTATCGCAATAATCTCCTCTTTTTAGACTTTTAGAAAAATCTTACAAATCTTATTAACTTGCTTACACCACCAGAACAAACACCTGATAATTAACTTTATTATTGTGATCACTTTAGGGATTAAAAAATATATTAAAGTTTGCATCTTGCCAAATAAAAAACTAAAGTATGTTCCTGGTTTTGTCAACTTACTGCTTTTATACTGCAAGGCATCCCTGCAAACCTCACAAACAGTTTTTTTTTAATAATTTTTATTTGGCAAATCAAAAATCTTAGACAATAGACTGTACGTCTTACCAATTGATTTAAAAATACTGAGAGAGAGAATCTTTTCTTCTAAAGTAAGTCTTCTGCCTTTAGGTTTCTGCTGCTGTACTCTAATTTGGCACATAATAAGCATTTTCTACGAGTGCTAATTTTCTCTGGAATGATTGCACATAACTGGTCATTTTATGCAATCGCTTACTACTATCAATAACTTTCTTATAGAAATGTCATGTTTCTGGTGTGAGATTAGCCTGTCTGATGGGCACATTGACTTCATTAAGAATTAAAAAGTGCCTTCTTTTAACTGCAAAAAGAAATAAAACAAACATTAGCTAATTAGTTAAAATTATAACATTTATAAATACATTAAATTTGTAAAAATGTAAATAAATCAAACAAATTGATCGTTCTCAGGGTAACCACCAGCTAAGGTGTAATTTTTTTTATAAATTTATGACCAAATTTTCAATATTTTATGATTTTTTTATGATTTTATGACACTGAATTTATTTTAAACCCGACATGTTTTGGAAGCTCAGGCTGCCATCATCAGGAGTCCCTAGTTTGAGCTAAACCATAGCAGTTTTGGTAAACTACTAAAGTTTTATGAAGGGAGACTAGGTCAAATTAATGGACCAGTCTTCCATACTGCAAAAAAAAAGAGAAGCTAAAACCCATTGTGAGAAAAACTTTAAAATTTAAAAATCAAAATAAACATATAAATATGCAATACAGTATGGTTATTTAGTTATGCCATGGATAGACTTTGTGGAGTACTAACAAAACTAAGCCTGACTTCTGTTTAAGCCTCAGTTTAAGGTAAGTACTGTAAACACGGATCACCTGTTCACTACTCTGTGCTGTAAACACTTCTAAGTACTGGGATAGTCAGGTTTTTTTTTAGGGAGTGTCTAAAGAGCCAGCAATTGAGCTGAATAGCCGTGAGCCTAAAGAGCCAGCAATAATTATTTATTATGTGTTTTTCATATTTTCTTTTAATTTTTTTCAAAATTAAATTAACCCAACCTAACCTAAACAGACTCAAACCAATTTATTAAAAGCCAAAACGACACACAAAAAACACATTTTAAACTAAATTAACCCAACCTTAACCTAAACAAGCCAGAAAAAGCTGTATAACATATAACGCTTTAATGTATAGGCAGAAGCACTAAAGATACAGAAGATTAGCCCCCCTTTACAGAGTAAAACAAAACTTCTCAATACTTTTTGAGCAGAGCTATAATATTTTTGTGAAAAATTTTGGTATCTACTAAAATTTAAAAAAAACTTACCTGCCTTTCTTTCTGGGTTGCCCCATCATGGTGTCGTCTCTAATATTTTATAAAACGTAGCTTAAATTTGATATACGATAATACTACACCTCATACTACACTTTATTTTACTCCTCGTACACTATAAAAGCCTGTGGCTTGTAATAATTCCTTTCTTTTCAAAAACCAAAAATAACGTCAACAAGGCGCCATTGTCGTTGTTGGCTAAAAATCAATAAATTCGCCTCTACGCGCTGGCGTGAGATAAGGGAGAGATGTGACAAATTTAGAATTTCTGTACTACTATCGCCATCTATTAAAAAAAAATTTACTAGACCCCGAAATAATTATACCTAGGCTTTTCCATAAGAGAAAAAGGTCTAAAGCTACAAGTAGTTTGTCTATGAAAGCAAAGTTGGCGGTCTCCTACGGGCCTTGGCAGTTATCTTGGACTTTTCCAAGATCCCCGTTTTAACGCTTTTCCGACCCTTGGATCTGTACGATCGGCGTGAGATCCTTACCAGAAAAATTTCCTAACGGATATTTTTGGGGAGATGGATTTTGTTGCTGCCGCCGTTTGTATTGCTGTTGACTGGTGCCGTTTCGGTAAATTGCCGCCGGTGTTCTATTAGGGGTAAGTTTTGTCCTTTTTTTTGTACCCTGAAAAAATCAAAATTCCCTTTTTTTGAGAAAATTGGCTAAAACAAAAAATTCTAAAATTGGCTAAACAAAAATTTCTTTCTTAGGATCCACTTTTCCCCACCGATCTGGGTCAAATCACTTGGCCAATCAGCTGTCGGTTCTGCCAAATTTCTTACCCTGTCTACGAGCCTGTACTTGCTCCAATAGCCCTTTATTTTTGAAGTCAATAATGGGTCTCTTGAGTGGTGTAAAACGAGGCCAGAGTGGTGCTTTACCAGGACCGTTTATATGACATCATATATACACACGTTTGCTTAGGAAATAAGGCCCAAAAATAAATTGTTCTTACTTAACTACCTAATAAAATGCTTTTTCAATATTAGAATAAGTTATGATTTTTATAAATAGCCCTTTGGGTTTTACACACATTTGTTTTTCAGTTACCCTGAGGAAACTTTTATGTATTAAAATATGAACCCCGAAAGATTCTAGGATTTTTTCTCTGGGTTTTGCTTTTAAGAGGTAAGTTCCAATCTGCGTTATAACTAGTTATTTATAAAATCTATTCTGTAAATGAAATAACTACTTAATTCTCCATAACATTTTGCATACATACATACATACATACATAGGTACAGTGTTTTGTTATTATTAATTTTCCAGGGAGAAAATAGAATAAATTGTTGAGTTGCAAATGATGATTATTTATTAAAAATTTCATAACTCAAAAACCAAATAACTGAAATCCATGAATTATGAACACCAATACATAAAATATCAATAATTAAGTCTTTCTAGATTTTCTTAACTATAAACTTCCACAATTTTTTTGATGACTGATTAATTAGTTGGTTAATTAAAATAATTATATAATCAATCCCTTACTTAAATAATAAAAATTTAGTGGCGCCCTTTGGCAAAGCAAGAAACAGTAAGTAACAACCATAGTGAACTTCGTCCTACCCTAGTGCTCTCGATGAAAAGCAGCCGTACAAAGTGTTACGTAATTGTTTTTAGTACAAATAGTTGTTGCAAAAACTTTTTCAACTAACTGCTAAAATGGTGTTTTTTATTACGCTGGCTTAAACGAGCGCAGCGAGTGATTTAGAAACGCGAGTAAAATCACAGTTTAGTCGCAAGTTGTACACATTAATTTTTTAAATCTATGAAAAAAACCCACACAAAACTTCAAAGAAAAAATTATTAAAACTAAACCAAACCCAACCCAGCGCAAACTAGACCCACTAAATCCAACACAAAACAATATTATTTGATTTTCACATATTTAAACTTATTTTTTAATACTTATATGCTAAGCTACGTAGGAAAAATAGAGGAAAAAGTTAGAACCCAATTTTTTTTTATTAAGAAGCTTGAGAAGATCCACCGTTTAAAATACTAAAAGTTCCCATTTTTATCACCTCGGGAACTGTAATTTCCAACCCACTCTTCCAATATATAGGACTTGTTAAAGAAAAACGCTTTGTTGTAGTTTTTTGGAGGTTAGACATGACAGTTCTCGAGCGAGTAGGAATGGGAACTTTTAGTATGTTGCTTGTTAATGAAAAAAAAAATTGAGTTCTAATTTTTTCCTCCAATCAGAAAATTTATTTTCCGGGGATTTTTTTATTAGGATCTTTTTTTAGGCATTTTCCCGTTTACAATTTTTTGATACGACCTTTATTTAAAAATCCTAAATAACGGAACACGCTTACAAAAAACTCGAACACAAAAATAATCGGCAGTCTACAATTTCTATACTATAATTCAATGGAGGCTGATGGATTTTTGAGGTAGGTTTTGCTTATTGCCTTTGGTTTTCCTGCAAATTTTCTGTATTACTCTGTAAACTTTACTTTTATAAATAGCTATTACTAATATGTATTGTTTAAAAAAACACTTTTGTTCACATGGGGTATTTTGTTCCAATACTTTATGTATTGTTTAAAAAAACACTTTTGTTCACATGCGTTACTTTGTTCCATTACTTTATTTGCATTTTGACGAATTTACTTTAGTCCCTGAGGGACTGAAGTTAAAGTGACATAAACAAGTATGTGTGTTTGTTCTAACAATGTTATACTGAAATATAACGCAATATTAAATCTACACCAATAATCACTCAGCTCCTTGATTTGAAATGTTGACGTGCTAGAGGTACCAAAAATCTCTTGAGTAACTTGGATGTTCTGCTCAAGTTGATTTAACGATTAATGGTAAAGCCATGATGACCCTAAAAATATTTTTTTTAAATACCTGTTAAATTATTTTTGGATGTGCTAAAATACACTTTAATAAAACACGTTTTTTGGTAAATTTAAAGACTGTAAAGAACTTTGATTTAAAGGAATTATTACCACCTTATGTTTTACACACTTTACTCTTTGAAAAATTGTTACTGTTTTGTGGATAAAAATGGCAAAACTAAATTCATATGCACGACACTACTCAAGATGACAGTAAAAAACGAACAGAAATCTTTTTGTGCACCCGTGATCAAAAAAAAAGTTTTTTTGCATCGGTAACCAAAAAAGCTATGCTTTAGATATCTGCAGACAGTTACTAAAACCACTATTTTAGCCACTAGTTGTGAAAACTACTATTTCCTAAATGTTGTCTTATAACAGCGTTTAGAGAATAAAATATGTTTGACGACCCCCTTAATGCTGAATGAGGTTATCCCACATCCCACAGAGAGTTACCCAAAACACTGGGTAAACAAACCAAACAATCGAACAAGCATATTATGGTGCCGAAACTGGCATTTACTGTAACGTCACGTTCATTCGTTCTGTAAATTGCTAAAGCCACTGAATGAGTGTTCAAAAACAATGTTTATATTAACTCCACTGAAATGGGCGAAGTTAACCAAACAATCACTCAGCTCCTTGTTGAAATCTTGACGTGCTTGAGGTACCAAAAATCTCTTGAGTGACTTGGATGTTCTTCTAAAGTTGATTTAACGATTAATGGTAAAGCCATGATGACCCTAAAAATATTTTTTTTAAATACCTGTTAAATTATTTTTGGATGTGCTAAAATACACTTTAGTAAAACACGTTTTTTGGTAAATTTAAAGACTGTAAAGAACTTCGATTTAAAGGAATTATTACCACCTTATGTTTTACACACTTTACTCTTTGAAAAATTGTTACTGTTATGTGGATAAAAATGGCAAAACTAAAATCATATGCAAATTTTTTTTTGCATCGGTAACGAAAAAGGCCATCGTTTAGTTATCTGTAGACAGTTACTAAAAGCACTATTTTAGCCACTAGTTGTGAAAACTACTATTTCCTAAATGTTGTCTTATAACAGCGTTTAGAGAATAAAATATGTTTGACGACCCCCTTAATGCTGAATGAGGTTATCCCACATCCCACAGAGAGTTACCCAAAACACTGGGTAAACAAACCAAACAATCGAACAAGCATATTATGGTGCCGAAACTGGCATTTACTGTAACGTCACTTTCATTCGTTCTGTAAATTGCTAAAGCCACTGAATGAGTGTTCAAAAACAATGTTTATATTAACTCCACTGATATGGGCGAAGTTAACCAAACAATCACTCAGCTCCTTGTTGAAACCTTGACGTGCTTGAGGTACCAGAAATCTTTTGAGTAACTTGGATGTTCTTCTAAAGTTGATTTAACGATTAATGGTAAAGCCATGATGACCCTTAAAATAATTTTCTTGAATACCTGTTAAATTATTTTTGGATGTGGTAAAACACACTTTACTAAAACACGTTTTTGGTTAATTTAAAGACTGTAAAGAACTTTGATTTAAAGGAATTATTACCACCTTATGTTTTACGCTTTGAAAAATTACAATTTTTGCAATTTTTTGGATAAAAATGGCAAAATAAAAATCATATGCACGACACTACTCAAGATGACAGACAGATGACACATACATAACAGAAATTTTTAGTAAACAAGTGCCTTCAATTATGTCCATATTTCTCTAAAATACTTTTTTGTAGCCTGCTGTCTCTCTTAAACAACCTTAAATATTTTTACACGTCACTAAAATTTCTCTCCATCTACCTCTAAAATTCTGCCCTCTCTCTCTAAATATTTTTCATTTAAACAGAGAAAAAAATGTTTTTGAGCAGTACTTTTTTTCAACGCTTAAAAAACAGTGAAAACTTGAAAAATGTGAGTGTTTTATTCTAGAAATCGAAACATTAGAAAGAAAGCTTTAAAATATGAGCAACATCATAGCATGAAAATGTGAAAAACATAGTAAAAAATTGCTTTATCAAAAACGCTACCCCCTAAATTATGCTAAAATATTTTAACTCTCAAATTACCATCATAGCTTGACCATTATACAAAAAAAATTTAGTTGTCAACTAAGCTTTGTTTAAGCCTTGCATTTGTTACACCACAAATTTTCGAATAAAGTTTAAATTCTTTAACACTCGACATTTTGTTTTTGATAGAGTATCTTAATTTTCTTGAATTTTTTCTGTAATATTTTTTGTAAAAAATAATACAGAAGTACGAAAAATAATATATAAACCTCTGGATTAAAGTGCCTTTTGATCCCTCGACAAATTTTGACCCTCCCTTCGGTCGGGCTACAAACTTTTCGCCTCGGGATAAAAATTAACACCCTTGATGTATAATATACTATTAGGTCCGCAAAACTGGGTCGTAAAAAAAAATTGTCGAATTTTGGAAGCCGGTCTCCGTAGCGCAGTAGGCAGCGTATCGGCCTGCCGCACGAAAGGTCGCGGGTTCGAATCCCGGCTAGGTGCATGGATATTTTGTGTTTGTCTTTAAAAAACTTGGCTAAAACTGTGCATTGATCCTATAATAGATGGAAAGTCCCAGTATTAAAAAAAAATAAATTGGAAGAGTTACGTTTATATAAACTCAAATAAAACATTCAAACACGCCAAAAGTTTTTAGCGAATACCTATTTCCCAAGTAGCAGAGTGTGTTTTAAAACAGCATGGACAATGTTTTCATATCAACTGTTACAACTTTTTGAAAACGTCATTGACATCATCTGAAGAAGTATGTTTGGCCTGTACTTCCAGCATTTTTGCACATGCATTCAATGTTGTTTAAAATTGGACTTCCCTGACAAAAAAAGTTTTTGCAAGTAGCAATTATAACAAAATTGTGTAAAAGATAGAGACATAACGAAATAGTTATTAATGATGACGTTTAACTAAACTACCAATCGTAAATATGCATTTAGAGGTCATACTGTTAATCAAATGTTTGTGCAAAGGCCTGTTTACTGATGAAATACGTTAAGATACCTCATGAAACTATACGTGCCTGAAAAATTTAGGATCTTCACTCTTTTTATTTATTTTGCTTCGGACATTATATTTAATTTTTTGAAATATTATTTTCAAAGCAAATGTTAAAACACACACTTATCACCTACCACCAATTAGTTTATGTATATTTCAACCGTTTATAAATGTTTTCTTAATAATAATTTTAATACCGTATTCGAACATTTCTGTTTACATACTGCAAACATGGCCGCTATATGTTTCAGGAGCTTCTTCCGTTTTTGACCAGGTTAGCCGATTTGTTCCGTGAGTTTTCTTCGGGTATAAACTGGTGGACAATAAAAACATAGATTTTACCAAATCGGTAAAGAATACCAATAAACCGGTGTCTTAGGTCGCTCAATCCAGAAATACCAAGATACACACAACAGCCTAACCGCAATCGAAACTATGAACGGAAAGAACTCTTGATTAACAAGCGTTTTGGGCGCGGGTGTTGTAGAGAGCCTTAGATGAACCGTAAAAATATTCAATTAGTTTAGTTGTTCCACTCCACTCTTCCTCTTTGTTCATTTCTGTGGAATCACGAGAGACAAAGAATGGATTAGATAACCAATCGCGGTGCATTTAGGGGTAAACATTGGAAACAATTGGAAAATACGTTTCTGGGTATTATTTTATTGGTGGCAATTTAGGTGTAACATAAGCTGCCATAAAATGTGACAGCTAGAAATTCAGCTTACGTTAAGCTAGCTACTTTACAGCAAACACATATCACCCTAAACGTGTCTACAGCTCTGGGTTAAATGTAAAATCTAAAGTGTGTGGTTCATGTTATTTCGGATGTAAATGTACCACGTCGGCACCTTTGATATTTGGGAGACCATTTTTCACAAGGTTATAAGTGAAATTCCCACCAATTTACTGCTCAACTTATGATTGATGGTCAGATAAACTGCTCGACGAAATGTTAATATTCCGTTTTATTGTGCTATAGACAAAATTTATATACACTGCCGAAAAATTAAAACTGCGTTCCAAAGTTAGCTTTCAAGGAAATGTTTTAGATTAAAAGTAAATATTAGTGTGTGTGTCCCAAGGTGAGTAACCTATTAGAATATTTTGGAAACTAAAAAAACGGAAACTTTTCAAGCTGTCTATTCTAGCATAAGTCCATGTAAACTATATTTATGAAATACTCTCATATTTACGGTGTTGCCATTTACAGAAAATTTGGCAACAACTTTCTTATTTTAAACTGAACACCCTGTATATTTTTACATTTTTGGATTTTACAAAATATATTAGGCACATTTTATGTATAATATCCTATACTTATGTTTAGCTGTTTTTAAAATATTGACAGGTGAAAATTGACATTTTTTTAATTTGACAGCCCGTAACATCGAAACGGTTAAGGATAGAGCAAAACAATTTTTACATTCCTATCTTGGTTTTTTTCAATTTTTAACTCAGGGTTAAACTAACCTTCGAATATTTTAACCCTGGCTTTAGATATAAAATGATAGGTTGTGAAAAACCAAGATAGGAATGTAAAACCGTTTTACTCTATCCTTAATGGTTCGATGTTATGGGCTGTCGAAAGTAAAAAATGTCAATTTTCACCTGTCAATATTTTAAAAAGAGTTGAACATAGGTATAGGATATTATACATAAAATGTACCTAAAATATTTTGTAGAATCCAAAAATGCAAAAATATACAGGATGTTCAATTTAAAATAATAAAAGTTTTTGTCAAAAAATAAAATAAAATATGAGAGTATTTAATAAAGAAAGTATTTAATAAATTGGGACACCCGGTATATTACAACTAAGGTACAGGGTAATTCACTATATTTTGAACCCCTGATTGGCGCTTTTATTATTGATGATAGAAAAAAAAGTTCGTATAAAAAAGTTTTATAGTTTTTTAAAAGCCTTCTAACCCACGTGACAGATGTTGTCAAATATCATTCCATATGTCAAAATTTGTGTAAATATGTAACCAGACATTTGTCTTGAACGGTCATTAAACAAATTTAGAAAAATTTGAACACAGAACCACCTAATAGTTTTTTACCTAACAAGTACGGAAAGTGATACTTTACCGCACGCGACGGAAGTTGAAGGAACGAAGCGGAGTGAGTTCGGTCAAGCCGGCAAGGGAGGGAAATTCCATAACAAGAACTATTAATATCTGTATTTTAATTTTGTAAAATAAACTTAGTCACTTTACCGCACGGGGTGCGGTAAAGTGCCATAACGTTAACTTTACTGCACGGCGTGCGATAAGAAAATAATTTTGAATCGGCAATATAATTCGTTCTATTTACAGCAAGAAATGGATTTTGAAATTTTCAGTATAGATTTTTGAAAGGAAACTTGACTTTTATGATAAATTTAAAATAATTGTTGTACTGAAACAAAAAAGAAAAAATGTCCACAGGACAAAAAGTAATGGAATGGGTGTGAGGAAATTTAGTAATAAATAATGTACATATTACAAAAATAAAAACATTGTACTAATTATGGGATAAAACTTTTAATTTTCTAACAGCTTTTCCGTCGGATACTTTATTTTTTTGGTAAATTTTCATCTACAAAAATAAACTAGTAAGAAAGAAATTAACAATAAGGGAGGAACAACAAATTTAATAAAATCACACATAGAATAAATCAATTAAAAAAACCTAAATTTAAACCTATTAGTGAATTAACGCCTAACTGCCGGCCTACTACGCTAGTTTTCCGTCCGCTGCTAGAAAACAAAAAAATTCATCAACTCTCGAACCAAATAGAGGATCTTTTATGCATGCGCCGACAGAAAGTTTACCGCACCTGTCGCTAATCTGTGGTTTGTTATACTCGGCTAAAACTATCAAACGCAAAATACATTGGAGTTTTGTTTACCCGTGAAAAGATTGTCTCGTCGACATTTTATCACTTTTTTTACCTAACACACTTACTAAAGCATTTTTGTAAGTTTTATAATAAAAACATAAAAATAATAATTGCAAAAAACAAAAAAAAAAACTAAAAAAATTCTGTCGGATCGCTCGCATCTAAGAGGGCAAAAGGTGCAATGTGAAATCATTAACTTTTTTGACCTGGTTGTCAGGTTGCCGGCAGGAAATTTCCTAATGGGCGTTTTCACACCGGACGGCACGACATCGACACGGCGACGATATCGGTCCGACATCCGGCTTGATTCTTTCACATTACGACGACACCGCATCGGCACGTCAAATTTATCGTTCACCATGGCGGCCGTCAACAAATTGTATCTCTTATATTTATTATACTTGAGGCACAAAAAAGTTAAAAGAAAAGGCAGTTTTGGGTACATACAATTATTAATTGCCAACTTTTGTCGCGTATTATTTTGTTTTTATTATTTTCGTGCGTTCTGTCCCAAATACAGGGTTTAGATTCCACCAACTCAATCAATGAAATAACATCGTATTTATAACCTGACATTTTCTTTATTTTTTGTGATACAATGCGCCAACAATATGCACTCCTAAAAAAATGAACAAAAAGAGACAAAAAATCGGGCCGACACGAGTGGAAAGCTTGCTGTATACCGACTTGTCGTCGCCTGCATCGACACGACGACGATATGTCGGTCGGTGTGAAACGTGCCCATTTAAACACATAGGAAAATGCTGCCACCGATATCGTTGCCGGTGTCGTATCGGTGTCGTGTCGTCCGGTGTGAAAACGCCCAATCCGGATGTCAATAGTTATTTTTTAAAGGTAAAACAAAATAATATATTATATTTTGATCCTAAAAACAGTTCATTTACTTAACCAGATAAAATGCACATCAAAAATTAAAAAAAAATGCACTGCGGAGGCTTCTGGTATCCCCCACAGACGCGCGGTTTTTCAAAAATATATATATATATATATCTTGATTTTATTTAGTTTTTTAAAATAATCGATAATTTTTACCGTAAATTAAAAATTTTTATGATACCTACGTAAAATTAAGTTAAAAACTTAAAATTATGCAAAATCCGTGAAATGGTTCCGTGATAATGCTTTAAACTTTAACTGTATAAAATTTGATACAAATTTGATTAACAGTTGTTTAGATTACGTAATTGGAAGAAGCGCATTTTTTATTCAAATTCACCCTTAAAACTGAACTTTTTCGGTACTACACCTACTTCATTAGAATAATGTATTCTACGTATTGCAATATTATATAACAATAAGAAATCAAATAAAGGATCGCTATGGAAACTTGGCAAACCCTATCCAAATTTCAGAAATTTGCGTCCACATACCTATGTGATTTACCTCAGGATTTTCATGCAATTTTTATTTTATTTTAATTTTGTTGATATATATACGAGTTTGCAATTTTTAGACAACAAAAAAATTAAAGCAACGAAAAGTTAAATCAAAAAATATATGATTCATTACATTTCCCTTCCCAAATATAAAATCTCGTTACAAAGCTACCCTAAATTGACATTTTTTCTTATCTGGTTACTCCTTAGGGCCCTCTTTTCAATCTGAAGATAACAAGAAAAGATTCAACAACCCTCCAATTTATTACGCCTGCTGTAGATAAAAAGGACAGTTAATTTGAAGGACCATCCCTAAAGCCGACCCCCTTTATGCACCCTTAATTTTCAACGCATATGTGCCATAAAGATGCGGTTTGTCACAGTGGTGACTAGAAATTAGATAAAATTTAATACTGTCATTCATAATTTGTTTATTTACTTTCCCGCAAACACATCTGTTACATTAACGTAGTATTTACAGAAATCTCAAGAAAGTAACAAATTTTAAATAAAAAAGTTTTCATAAAATTTACGTAATATTTACATAACATAACTTATGTTTCTTTAATTACATTATATTTACGTAATAAGAATGGAACATGGAAGTTACTATTTAACTTGTTGTGACATAGGAAGTATACAGGGTGATTCAAACTTCCCTAAATAAAATTGAACAGTGGTTAGATATCATTAATCTAAGAAATGTTACGTGATTATTTTGTTTGTTTCATTTGTTTTTCTTCGAATATAGGAGTAAAACTTTCGTATTTTTTTGGAAATCGGAATGTTTTAGGGTTGTCGTCAAGCATTTTGAACTTGTCAAAGTTTTGTTTTCAAAAATCGATGTTTCTACTACGTAGTGAAGGGTGCTTCTCAGAGAATATTAACATATTTTAAATGCAAATATCTCTAACACGATAGAGTTTACAAAAATATATTTTACTAAAATTTCCAAAACAATACTCTCGTTAAAGAATGGCAAGTCACCGGGATTAGATGGTCTGAGATCGGAGATCATTAAAGAAAATTCCGAGTTCTTGGTATCACCTTTAGTTTTTTTAATTAACAAATGTTTTGAACTCGGATATTTTCCGAAGTTTTTGAAAAAGGCGATTGTTAAGCCATTACACAAATCAGGTTCTGAAAATAATGTAAATAATTATAGACCTATCTCGGTTTTGAGTGCTGTTAGCAAAATTTTTGAAAAAATAATAAAATCCAGACTTGAAAGATTTCTGAAAAAACACAAAGTTTTGTCTGAGGGGCAGTTTGGATTCATCGAAGAAATGTCCACGGAGGATGCATTGGCCAAGTTGCTAACAACAATTTATGGTACATTGGATAAAGGAAAAAAGGTGTTATGTGTGTTCCTAGACTTGGCCAAGGCTTTCGACACCGTGGATCATTATATACTTAAGGAGATTCTAAAAAATGCTGGTGTCCGGGGAATTCCTTGGGATCCTTTTAACAGCTACTTGTAAGAACGTACGCAATGCACCGAGGTAAATGGGGAGCTAAGCTCGGAGCTTTCTGTTAAGATAGGCGTTCCCCAGGGGACCATTCTAGGACCAATCCTTTTTAATTTGTACATTAATAACTTATTTCACATAGGATCTATGGGTGACGTCATATGTTTTGCTGACGACTCGGTTTTTATCTATATCGGTGACTCTTGGGATGACGTCAAACACAAGGCTAAGTTGGATTTAAGCAGGATATTTAACTGGTTCACCAATCAAATGTTGACAATAAATACAGATAAAACTTTTTTTATGCCATTTGGTTGTTATTCTGATTCTCTTCCTCAATTTTCTGAACTAACTATCAGATTGGATAATACCCAAATATCTAAATTGAAAAAACTAATAAAATTAAATATCTAGGGGTTATATTAGATCCAAACCTGAAGTGGAATTTTCATATACAACATGTCACAAACAAATTAAGAAGTTTTGTTGGCAAATTCAAAGAACTTGAGAAATATTTTGATCTGAGATACTTGCTAACTCTTTATTATGCATTGGTTCAACCTCATTTGACATATGGTATCCTGGTATGGGGTGGTGCCTTAAAAATTCACTTAGGACTCCTTGAAATTGCCCAAAAATGGCTTTTGAGAATAATCTTAGGAAAAAACAAAAGATATTCTTCGGACAAAGTCTACCAAGAATCTGGAATTTTTGACATTAGGCAATTATATTTAATGAGTATTGTTATGCGACAATTTAAAAAGAAAGATACCTTGTCCAAAATTCCCCATAAATACGAAACCAGATTAAAATCACAAACTGGGAGTCTAAAGTAAGTAAAAGTAAAAACGACTCTAGCACAACGCTCATATCTTTATATAAGTCCTAAGATACATATGGCATTACCTCCTGAGCTTTCAATCCTGAATTCCATCAGGCTGCTTAAAACTCGACTTAAAGACTGGATCTTAAACCAGCTCAGATTTCAAATAGAAGAAATAATTGATTTAAAAATTCAATGAGAATTAATGAAGATGATTATTTATATTTCCCTATCGCGTCTATGTCTTCTCGAATATGACAAAAAACCCGAATGTGACAAAAAACCCAAATATGACAAAAAAAAACCTTATTATTACCATAAATCCCGAACTTGACTTTTCTTTTGTTTAATCTGCATAATCCAAGCATTAATACTTTGTGTATGTAGCTGTTTAGTTTATTTTATAATGTTGTGCATATTATACACTAATCATTGGTGTTTTTCATTTTATTTTTAAGTTCTTTTTTCTTTTTTCTTTTCTTTTTTTTCCCCACTAACAAGGGTAACCTTTTGTGGGTCTTGTTTATTTACATATACCACTTCTACATTTGTATTTTTAGGTAGTTTTTTTCTGTAAATAAACTATTATTTATTTATTATTTATTTATTTATAATTCTTCTTCAAAACGACAAATTCTACTCACAGTTAAAGTCTTTCTAGGGAATTTTGAATCACCCTGTATAAATATTAAATACACAATATGAGTTTAATTTTACATAAATGGCATGGCGTTATGCAGAACATGAAAAACAAAGAATAGCGATCTTTATCAACTCCAGAGTTACAAAGTTATAAAAAGGTACATCTTCCGATTCTGCAATTTGACAGATGGTTGTCTTTTACATGAATCCTGTTTCAGATTTTCTCATCATCATTTCATCTCCTTTTTCCTAGCACCGTACTGATGAGCACCACAACTCTGCGAAACTCGGGTCTACGGCTACCATTACCTTTTTTGATGGAAAGCTCGCTATTCTTTGTTTTTTGTTATTTATTTACCCTCACTAAATCTTTTTTGCCTTGTTGGGGCTTCCAGTTTAGCTAGAATTTATATAACAAAGTAATCATGTGTTGTAATTTTTACGTAATATTTACGTAACTGTGTTGGCTGGGTTACTATATCCTCAGGCAAACAACCAGCTAATATTTGAGTCAAAAAGGATTTAGTGATCGGTAGCCAAGGGCGTCGCCAGCCGGTGGGGGAGGGGCTCTGCTAATAAAAAATTTCTTCAAATTCTAAATAATTACGGTGATATAGCACTGCGAGCGAAAATTGTTGCCATTTAGGCACGGAGTTCTGCAAAAATTTGGATTAATTTATATGCATCGCAGGCGTAAATTATGACATCTTTTAAATTTTTCTAACAAAAAATTCATCATAAGTGTTATAACCCCTCAATCGAAAATTTTTATAATATATATGTATAATTCAAGCAGAAAGTAATATTAAACATCTTCATAATATTTTAAATAATCTATCACCCTCTTTTAGTTATAATATAAAAAAAATCCCTTGAGGTAGTTGAAAGAGTAAAAAATACTGTTCTCCGAGATAATTATGTTTTGATATCTTTGGATCTTAAATCCTTATTTACTAATATACCACAATATCTAGTCACACAAATTATAGATTTTCATTGGAAAAAAATCGCCGCAGACCAATTAATAAGGTTGACTTTCTCAAAATCTTGGCATTTATTTTTCGCTGTAGCTATTTTTCATAACATGGTAAATTTTACCAACAAAAATTTGGGACCCCAATGGCAGGGCCAATAAGCTTAATATTGGCTAACCGTGTAATGGATTATATGATTAATAAGGCCTTGGAGAAACTAGACTTTGAGATACCATTTTTCTTTTTGTATATGGACGATTCAGTTACTGCGGTTCTCATAGATAAAGTTCATGAGGTTTTAATAGCTTTTAATAGTGTAGATAAAAATTTGGTTTTTACTATTGAACAAGAAAAAGAAGAAAAATTGACATTTCTGGATATTTTACTTTTAAACAAAAACGGAATAATAATATTTGACATCTACAAAAAGCCTACCAGCTCAAATAGGATCTTAAATTACTACTCTTCTCATCCCATGAACCAAAAAATTAATATCATCAAACAATTTAAAAATAAAATATACAAACTATCTGACAAAATGTTTTGGGATAAAAATATAATACAACTTAAGGACACGTTATTGACGAATAGTTATCCAAAAAATATTATTAATCGTATCTGTAATCAACGCCCAGTTACTTCCACTAAAATAACAGACACCAGAACAGACCGACATACACACGCACAGACCGACTAGAGAAAACCAATCAAACTAACAATCCAAATAAAAAATAATTTAAAATCCCTATATTAGAGGTTTGTCTGAACCTTTGGCCAAAATACTAGAAACTGATAACGCACAAATAGCAACCGTTTATATCTTATTTACAAAAACTAAAGACAAAGTGCTAAAAGAACACAGAAGTGAAATAATCTATAAAATCCCATGCGGTGGATGTGACAAGTTTTATATTGGCCATACAAAACAATTTTTAAAAAACAGGATCCCTGAACATTGACCTGACTGCAATACCACAAACTCAGAAAATCGAAGTACTGGCTTGGCCTAACACCACTTCGAAGTAAGGCATAAATTTAATTTTGATCAAACTTTAATACTGGATAATCAAAATAATTACAAGAAACATTTATTTTTAGAGATGTGTTATCTTAAATAACAAATAGTAATAATAATTAACTACTTTGATTGCATAACCTTTGTTGGTAGATAATTTTTTTTCCTTCGTCTTAAACTTACCGATGCTTTAAAATTAAAAACAAAGGTGGTACCTACCTACATATAGATATCATTATCCCGATCTATTTTTCAAATCGCGCCATTCAGTCTGGCGGTACCACACAACATGTTTATTTCGTGCAACTATATGAGACTGTTGAATAAAATAAAAATAATTTGTGTTGTACCTCTATTTATCTAGGTAAGTTTTTGGTATTTTTCACTGTTTTAACTATGTAAATGTTACCTGTTGTAAAATGTGTATTCGTTGCAGATTTGTCTCTTATTTAATATTTTTAATCCTAAATGCTTTAGTGTGTATGTACTATATCCTTTTTACGTGTTAAAAATTCACAGATTTTCTATTTGTTTTTTTCCTTATAAACATTTACAATTTGTTTTATTCTTAATCTTGTGTGTTGCGTGTTTTTTTAAAGATTTTTTAACACTTTTAAAGTAGATTTTAACATCTTATTCTTAAGTAAAAGAGCTATTTTTATTAACAATAAACTAGGCTTAAAAACTAAAATATAAAAAAAACAGCTATGTATAACAAAACAATGTTATTTGTTTTCTTGTTAGCCCTGATGATGGTTCAGACCTAGGACCGAAACGTTGGCTGTTGGTATAAATAAAATTATTTGCAACTTTTAGTCGCAAGGTGGGTGTGAGTGCTGTAATAGGTTTTTCTCATAACCCATAAGTGATTTGTGCCAATTCTAATAATTTAAGGTAAGCCGTTTTAGTTAGTTTTAATAAACAACGAGATCTTTTATCTGCTTTCGGCCATTGTAATTTTTGATATTTAAGAATTATTTTTTAGAGTTTTGCTACAGTGTATGTTTTTTTACTTGTAGCGCCCTGTGGTTTTTGTTATACGAAAATAAAGCTCCGTTCAACCATATTTCCACCACCTTTGTCAATCGACCCCCTGTTCTGTTTCATCTTTTGGCTGTCGGTTTACACGTTAGTCTACCCTTCTGTGAGAAACCAACTGTCTTTTAGTCAGCACGGCTTTATAAATAAGCGTTCAACTGTTACGAATTTGGCAAGTTTCTCTCAGTATAGTTCAGAGTTTGTTGATAAAGCTGGGCAGGTAGATGTAGTATATACCGACTTATCGAAGGCGTTTGATGGTATAGACCATGTAATTCTTCGAAAATAATTGGACAAAATAGCATTCAGTAACCAACTCAGTACACTTTTTGCTTCCTACTTAGATTTTCGGCCACAGTCTGTTTTTTACAATTGCTTTGAATCTAGTTCTTACATTTCTACATCCGGCGTACCCCAAGGATCAAATTTGAGACCTCTTTTATTCGACATATTTATTGATAACTTTACCGAATGTATTGATCCGGATAACTTGGTTTTTGCTGATGATGTTAAGATATTCTCCAAAATAGAATCAATTGAAGATTGTTTTACGATGTAGGATCAAATAAATATATTAGTAGAATGGTGCACAAACAATAAACTTCCTTCAAATGTTGCTAAATGTAAAGTGTTGACATTGACACGAAAAATCAATCCTATTATTTATGATTATTCAATTAATGGCACTTTGTTGGAAAGGGTGGAAAGTATTAAAGATCTGGGAGTTTTTTTGATCCGAAACTAAGCTTTATAAATCAAATTAATTTAACAGTTTTATCAGCTGCAAAAATGCTAGGTTTTATAATCAGAAACACAAAGTCATTTACATGCTCTAAAATTACTGTATTTTGCGCTGGTTAGGTCCAGGTTGGAATACGCGTGTGTTGTTTGGGACCCTTTTTACGCTAATCATAAGAAATCTCTCGAAGCAGTTCAAAGGAGGTTTTTAAAATTATTGTCGTTTAAAGAAGATAACACGTATCCTCCTAGAGGAGTCCCAAATGAGGATCTATTATTGAGATTTCACATGTTGTCATTAGAAGAACGAAGGTAAAATGCTGGGCAAATTTTTTTTACAAACTAGTAAATTACTTAATTGACTGCCCAATTTTGCTGTCAAAAATAAACTTTAAAATACCACATCCTGGAAGAAGGCATGTAGAGACTTTCTACTGTGCAAGATCATTTTTGAACCTGGGTCTTAACAGTGTTTTGAAAAGAGTGTGCATAAAGCATAATGAAGTTTCACATAGAGTAGACATGCTTCCTGTTTTTATTGGAAAAATTAATGCCGATTAATATTCTCCCTTTTTTTAATAATCAGGTTAGTTAAATTTAAGAATTTGTTATTTATTTACAAACCAAACAAAATTTTTTTTTTCTGGTTATAATTGTTGTTTATTTACCTAATTAATTCATTTCGTTTTTGTACCTTATTAGGTAGATTGTATTAGTTACATTATTTTTTTACTTTGTCCTGTAATTGGAATTATTCTGTTGGGAAATAAATAAATAAATTTGAAATTTGAAATTAAATTTGAAAACATTGTCGAAGAAAGCCGTAAGTTTGTTTTAAAGAAAGTTTTAAGTAATTTAGTTGTCCCGCAGGTAAAAATTTTGGGAATATAATATTAAAAATTCCATTTTTAACATGTTTTGAATGATGAAATTGTTTACCTTGTACCTTCATTTTAAAGAAAAATTAATAGTCTCGCAAATATAATTATCTTTACAGATATCCTAGCTCTAGCGTTAATAGACGGTAGCTGCGTTAAGTATTTACGTCAGATTGATCTTTCTGATCCTAGTAGTTCCATCTGAGCTCTGGGATCCTATACCTAACCATACAAAATTATTCGCATGCGACTACTTCCGTCTCTTCCGATACCGTATAAAAAAGGAGGCAAAAGACATGCCGATATACTGATTCACGGGTAGTACGTGAAAGAATAACCGGTTTTTCATGCGAAACAAGACGAATGTCCTCCACCCTCTCGTGCAATGTTGCGTTAAATCAGTCGAATTCGAACGCGGTCCACACATACCGGCTAGAAGAGACTGACATAAAAATTTTCGACTATTCAGTACATGTATGCGGATATTTTCGTATGGATTCGAAATCCAGACCCCTGGCCTAGAAATCGAAAGTTTAAGTTTAAAAGATATATACGCTTTTGTGTATTTTTTAAACTTTATAATTACTGTATTATGTAGCACACGTTTACAAAAACTATTAAAACCCAAATTATGGCCCGAAACGATCTCCTTAAAATAAGACCAAAGTATCTTGATAATTTGATACGGTGGAGTTCTACAGTAAGCTGAATACTCAAAAGTAAAAATTTGTCTAGTGTTTTCACATACTCAATCGACTGTAACGCGCCACTAGCTTGAACTGTCTCCGTGGTTTTTAATTTTTTGTAGTAGAACGTAATAAACTATTACTATTTTTTATTTGTAAAAAAACTTTCAACAGGGTCATAATTTTTTTTATTGTAAAAATTTTTTGCTGAATATTTTTTTTTTTATTTTGTGTTTTATTATTATTATTGTTTAGACATTATTCATTCAGGAGGCTTTTAAGAAACTGGTATGTGTGCGAACCCAAGAACTGGAAAACTTTTTTGTATTTTTATATGACTCAATGTACCAGCTTACATTTTTGAACGAATGTCGACGGCACTTATTTGTTATAAAAACAGGCCAATCGAACGCTGCCTTTCTACCAAAAACTCTATGTTGCAGCACGCAAAAAGAGCAACTTTTCAAGCAATTATTTGGAAAAGCTCTTTAGATATAAACTTTACCCCTTCGGAACCTGAGTTGTGGGGATAGAAAAAAATTGACAGTGGATTTGTCCCACTATGGTCAGCTATTCCAACTGTCGCTAACGGTTTACAAGAGTTAATAAGGTGTGATTTTAAGCGTTTTTGCAAATTATGAAAATGCGGAAATTATGTGTGTGTAATTGCAATAATTTTTCTGAGGTAAAATAGAGTTTATTTTTTTTTAAATAATTATTAATGGATTAAAAAACAATAAGTATTATTATTTGTACTGCCTCATTAATTAGTGTGTGGTAAAGTAAAACTATGCAAAAAACTAATTTAATTTTTTTTTAAGTGTAGCAGATAGGTACTCTAGTGAGACGGTAGTTACTGTAGTAGACAATTGTCAAATTTTGAGAGTTGGTGGGTTGATGACCTGTTTTTTATTGTCAGGGGATTGGTTTGATTGTTTGAAACATTTTCACGCCGAAAAGGATTTATCACACGAGGAAATTCCACAAGAGCTTCTCGATGCATCCAACGATGCAAGTGACCAACTGATCCCTTCGAAATCAAAATCGCGGTATTTGAAGAATGGTGTAAAACCAAGAAAGTTTCCAGTTTCAAGGCAGGGGTATTTATGATGTAATCAATTGTCTAAAAGATTTTCATCATCCTCCCTTTGGTCTAAATATTCGATGATAAAGGCAATTTTCAAAATTCGAAAGAACATCGATTTGGCAAAATTTTATAAACTAACTTCTTATTTAAAAAGAATAAACGACGGCTACAAACCAAAAAAATCCAAAACCTTAGAAAAACCTGACATTGACAAATTTATTTTGGAAGCGCCAGACCATATTTATTTAATGACGAAAGTAGCCACGGCATTTGAGATTGCGCGTGCTTGCCGACGGGAAGAACTTACAAATCTTCTTCTCGAAGAAATTTGTTGTTGTAGATGCTAACAAAGAGACCAGATACATTAACCTGTACAGAAAATATAAGACGCTGCGGCCTGCAAATACCCCTCATCGCCGTTTTTTTGTGCTTTACAAGAATGGAAAGTGCACGAAGTAATGTGTGGGTATCAACACCATTGGAAAGATGCCCGCGAATATTGCGGCTTATCTAAGACTTCCAAATCCTGAGCTGTTTACAGGGCATTGCTTTAGGAGGTCCTCAGCAACCTTGTTGGCTAACTCCGGCAGCAACATTACCAATATTAAAAGGCACGGTGGATGGAAATCCTCTACAGTGACTGAATGCTACATAGAGGATTCCCTCGAAAACAAAAGGGAGATAATATCTTTCAAAATTCTTCAACGGCCAGTAATGTACCATCAACTGCGTAAAAATTGGAGGATTTTGCTTTCTTCGATCCATTCACTGTTCCTGATGCTGGTATTAGTGGTATCAGTACGCAAATGAAGTCAAGGACAGAAACAGCTGTAATATCTAAAACTACTACTGTGGCCACTACAACTGCCTGTTCCAAGAGAGCTGATCCAGGTCAATCTACCGTTGCTACGATTTCAAACAAAATATTAAAGTCCAAAAAGCTACCTCTGCGATGAATTTTCAAGGTGCTTCGAACTGTACCTTAAATTTTACTTTTAATTATTAAGTAGTTTTTATATAATATTTTGTTCGTTTGTTACAAATAAATACCTACATTAATTTGAGTTTAAATTTGTTTCATGCTTTTGAATGATATTTTTCACTATTTTTACAAGGGTTTTACTTTAACGCATAGTATGCGGTAAAGCTACTTTACCGAACAGTGTGCGGTAAAGTAAAATTCACATTTTGTCCCCACCCAGCACCCTATTTTACTCCACATATCCCGTAGAAAATTCAGGAAAATTATTCATTAAAATACAAACAAAAAATATCAATAAAAAAATAACCTTAAATGTCTGCAAAAATAACGTTTATCATTATTTCAATGCCGTCTTATTAGGTTTCTCATGATTTCACTTTACCGTACACTATTCAATAAAGTAAAATTATGCAAAATTGCTATAATTTATCAATATTTCAATGCCGTCTTATTAGGTTTCTCATGGTTTCATTTTACCGCACACTATGGGGTAAAGAAAAATTATACAAAATTGCTATAATTTATCAATATTTCAATGCCGTCTTGTTAGGTTTCTCATGATTTCACTTTGCCGTACACTATGCGGTAAAATAAAATTATACAAAATTGCTATAATTTATCAATATTTCAATGCTGTCTTATTAGGTTTCTCATGGTTTCACCTTACCGCACACTATGAGGTAAAGTAAAATTATACAAAATTGCTATCATTTATCAATATTTCAATTCCGTCTTATTAGGTTTCTCATGATTTCGCTTTACCGCACACTATGCAGCAAAGTAAAATTATATAAAATTGCTATAATTTATCAATATTTCAATGCCGTCTTACTAAGTTTCTCATGATTTCACTTTACCGCACACTATGCAGTAAAGTAAAATTATACAAAATTGCTATAATTTATCAGTATTTCAATGCCTTCTTATTAGGTTTCTCATGATTTCACTTTACCGCACACTATACGGTAAAGTAAAATTATACAAAATTGCTATAATTTATCAATATTTCAATGCCGTCTTACTAGGTTTCTCATGATTTCACTTTACCGCACACTATGCGGTAAAGTAAAATTATACAAAATTGCTATAATTTGTCAGTATTTCAATGCCGTCTTATTAGGTTTCTCATGATTATACACAATTACTAAATTTTATCACTATTTTAAACCCATAAAAGAGTCATATGATAAATTATATTTTTTTATGTAGGAAAATCGGTGCACGTTAGAACGAAATAGGTGACGGTTAGAAATTCATTTACTAAACATATCAGAATGATTTTTTTTTTACCGTACAATATGCGATAAAGTAAAATTATGCAAAATTTGCTATAGTTTGTGGTTTAAAAATTTGCGATTGTTTTGAAAATTTTGGTGCTCATAGGTAAAATTATGTACATAACTCTTGCGTAAAGTGACTTTACCGCCCTTGACGGCTTGCCCGAACTCCGCTCCGCGTCGTTCGGTCAACTGCCGTTGCGTGCGTACCACTTTCCGCACTTGTTAGGTAAATAACTATTTCGGAATTCCTTTACACAAATTTTGACGGGCCGGCCGCCGCGCCGTAGCGCAGTGGGCAGCGTATCTGCCTGCCGCACGGAGGTTCCGGGTTGGAATCCCGGCTGAGTGCATGGATATTTTATGTTTATCTTTAACATAATTAACTCCTATAATGGATGGAAAGTCCCAGTATATATATAAAAAAAAATTAAAGAGAATCAAAAAGGCATTTTGATTGAGGTTCTTATCAAAGCCTCAAACAAAATTTATTTTTGAGTCTTATTAAACTTTCCAGCAAAAATGTGTCTCGAGTTTAAACAAACCTCGTACAAAAACTTTCCTTCTTTGAAAGCTACCTTTCTCTAAAATTAACGAAAGCTTTTTACTGAAAGAGTGCAAATATAACAAATAAATTCCCAGTCCTTACTTAACTTCCTAACAAAATGTGAGCCTGGTTCCTATTAAAGCCTCAAAAAAAATGTATTTTTGATTAAACTTTCCAGCAAAAATGTTTCTCGAGTTTTTATCAAACTCCGTACAAAATGTTTCAGCGTTCTTGAGGCAGCTTTCCTTCCTTGAAAGCTGCCTTTCTCTAAAATGAACAAAACCTCTTTACTGAAAGAGTACAATCAAAATTTTCAACTAGTTTGTCTGTCCAAAAATAAAATTAATTTTTTGTATTTTTGAAATGAAAACGTTTTATATGTTAATTTTTTTAAATTATAGCCTTAGACACTAAGGTATGTTCCATACAGGAGTCTTTCTTTGTTGTAAGTTTAGTATTCCTTTTTTATAAATAATTTTTTATTAAGAAATTGTATTCTGAACAAAGTTATATTGTTTTAGATCTAAGTTTTATTGGAACCCTTTGAAGATGAGTTTTATTTGCTCGAAACGCATCAGGGATAATAGGCATTAGCGATCAAATTAAAAATTGTGAAAGAAAGGGACCACTGTTTTTTTTTCTTTAAAATTACAAAATTGTGTAACAAAATTACATTTTTTTGTATATTTTAAACACAGTTTTGTGTATTTTATACACAATTGTATAAAAAAATCTACACAATTCTCAGTTACTCAACTCAATTTATAAAAGTATTCAGGTATCTTTTTTTACTTAAACTGTCTAATAAAAAAAAGAATTTAGTACAGGGAAAACAAAACTACGGCGACCTCTGTTCGCCAGCTTACTTTTGATTTCGAACTTCAGATATCACAAGTGGGAAAATTCTTTGTTGTTACGTAACTCTACCCGCTAGCGAATTTCACGGTTCTCACTTCCCATTTCAGATGTCTAGTACAGTAAAATTATCATAAATAAGGAGGGTCTAAAAGTAAGATACCCAAGTTTGTGTTTGCCCCACTACTCCTCGGGAACCATCCGCCATTTCGAAAAAATGTTGTAATTGACTTTTCTCCATTTCTATTGGTTGGAGGCGAAAAAGTCTGAGAACAAAAATGTTCGGCATGAAATGTTGACCATTTTTGTTTAAGTGCTCAATTTTCTGTAGTTAGTTTCCAAAAAGTTACATGGCGCCGAAGTTACAAAAAATCAGTATTATCGTATTTTGATCAACAAAAAGTGTTTTTTTTTAAACTTTAAATAAAAAAGTTGTAGATCTCGGAAAAATCCAAAAAAAAATATGCATAGTTTTTTTATTTAAACAGTCTCTAATCTGTAGTCACTGAAAATTAGGTACATGGAGTCGCGTGTTATGAATTATATATATTAATTTATAAAATGAAGGGAAAATTTAGCGCCGTAATAAATTTACAGAAAAGATTTGTGGCGTAAAGGGCAAAGGGTGAGGGAATAAATCGGAAAATAGTTTTTGCTCGACCAGGATTTGAACACGGGACCTCTAGAACACCAGTCTACCAACTGAACTACCGAGGAAAGGAGGCTTCAAAGATCTCCCCACTACTAAAAAATTAATCGGAAGAAAGGATTTCCGAATAGCCAGTTAAGACCCCAGTTCCTCGGTAGCTCAGTTAGTAGAGCATTAGACTGGTATTCTAGAGGTCCCGGGTTCAAATCTTCGTCGAGGAGAAACTTTTTTACGATTGATTTTCTCATCTTTTTCCCTCTATGCCACAAATCTTTTCCGTAAATTTATTAAGGCCCTAAATTTTCCCTTCATTTTGTAAATATGTTTGGCTGAAATTATTAGTTGGAAATTCTCCATCTGACACCTCCAATAAAACGCTATATGTCGTGTATCGTTGGTTGATAGATAAATAGAAACTTTGTACAACTAATAATCGGTAATGTGTACCTCCTTGTCTTTATAACATGTCTAGGTTTTTAAAGCCGCCGTAGGCCTCAAAGATCTCTTCACTACTAACAAATGAATCGGACGAAAGGATTTCCGAATAGCCAGTTAAAACCTCAGTTCCTCGGCAGCTCAGTTGGTAGAGCATTAGACTGGTATTCTAGAGGTCCCAGGTTGAAATCCTCGTCGAGGAAAATCTTTTTTCCGATTTATTTCCTCATCCTTTTCCCTCTACGCCACAAATCTTTTCTGTAAATTTATTAAGGCCCTAAATTTTCCCTTCATTTTGTAAATCTGTTTGGCTGAAATTACTAGTTAGAAATTCGCCATCTGAAACCTCCAATAAAACGCTATATGTCGTGTATCGTTGGTTGATAGATAAATAGAAATTTTGTACATTTAATAATCGGTAATATGTACCTCCTTGTCCTTATATCATGTCTAGGTTTTTAAAGCCGCAGTAGGCTTCAAAGATCTCCTCACTACTAACAAATGAATCGGACGAAAGGATTTCCGAATAGCGAGTTAAAACCTCAGTTCCTCGATAGCTCAGTTAGTAGAGCATTAGACTGGTATTCTAGAGGTCCCGGGTTCAAATCTTCGTCGAGGAGAAACTTTTTTACGATTGATTTTCTCATCTTTTTCCCTCTATGCCACAAATCTTTTTCGTAAATTTATTAAGGCCCTAAATTTTCCCTTCATTTTGTAAATCTGTTTGGCTGAAATTATTAGTTGGAAATTCTCCATCTGACACCTCCAATAAAACGCTATATGTCGTGTATCGTTGGTTGATAGATAAATAGAAACTTTGTACAACTAATAATCGGTAATGTGTACCTCCTTGTCTTTATAACATGTCTAGGTTTTTAAAGCCGCAGTAGGCTTCAAAGATCTCCTCACTACTAAAAAATGTATCGGACGAAAGGATTTCCGAATAGCGAGTTAAAACCTCAGTTCCTCGGTAGCTCAGTTGGTAGAGCATTAGACTGGTATTCTAGAGGTCCCGGGTTCAAATCTTCGTCGAGGAGAAACTTTTTTCCGATTTATTTTCTCACCCTTTGCCCTCTATGCCACAAATTTTTTCTGTAAATTTATTAAGGCCCTAAATTTTCCCTTTATTTTGTAAATATGTTTGGCTGAAATTATTAGTTGGAAATTCTCCATCTGACACCTCCAATAAAACGCTATATGTCGTGTATCGTTGGTTGATAGATAAATAGAAACTTTGTACAACTAATAATCGGTAATGTGTACCTCCTTGTCTTTATAACATGTCTAGGTTTTTAAAGCCGCAGTAGGCTTCAAAGATCTCTTCACTACTAACAAATGTATCGAACGAAAGGATTTCCGAATAGCCAGTTAAAACCCCAGTTCCTCGGTAGCTCAGTTGGTAGAGCATTAGACTGATATTCTAGAGTTCCCGGGTTCAAATCTTCGTCGAGGAAAAACTTTTTTCCGATTTATTTCCTCACCCTTTTTCCTCTACGCCACAAATTTTTTCTGTAAATTTATTAAGGCCCTAAATTTTCCCTTTATTTTGTAAATATGTTTGGCTGAAATTATTAGTTGGAAATTCTCCATCTGACACCTCCAATAAAACGCTATATGTCGTGTATCGTTGGTTGATAGATAAATAGAAACTTTGTACAACTAATAATCGGTAATTTGTACCTCCTTGTCTTTATAACATGTCTAGGTTTTTAAAGCCGCAGTAGGCTTCAAAGATCTCTTCACTACTAACAAATGTATCGAACAAAAGGATTTCCGAATAGCCAGTTAAAACCCCAGTTCCTCGGTAGCTCAGTTGGTAGAGCATTAGACTGGTATTCTAGAGGTCCCGGGTTCAAATCTTCGTCGAGGAAAAACTTTTTTCCGATTTATTTCCTCATCCTTTTCCCTCTACGCCACAAATTTTTTCTGTAAATTTATTAAGGCCCTAAATTTTCCCTTTATTTTGTAAATATGTTTGGCTGAAATTATTAGTTGGAAATTCTCCATCTGACACCTCCAATAAAACGCTATATGTCGTGTATCGTTGGTTGATAGATAAATAGAAACTTTGTACAACTAATAATCGGTAATGTGTACCTCCTTGTCTTTATAACATGTCTAGGTTTTTAAAGCCGCAGTAGGCTTCAAAGATCTCTTCACTACTAACAAATGTATCGAACGAAAGGATTTCCGAATAGCCAATTAAAACCCCAGTTCCTCGGTAGCTCAGTTGGTAGAGCATTAGACTGGTATTCTAGAGGTCCCGGGTTCAAATCCTAGTCGAGGAAAAACTTTTTTCCGATTTATTTTCTCACCCTTTGCCCTCTACGCCACAATTTTTTTCTGTAAATATATTAAGGCGCTAAATTTTCCATTCATTTTGTAAATATGTTTGGCTGAAATTATTAGTTGGAAATTCGCCATCTGACAGCTTCAATAAAACACTATATGTCGTGTATCGTTGGTTGATGGATAAATAGAAATTTTGTACATTTAATAGTGGATAATGTGTACCTCTTTGTCTTTATAACATGTCTAGGTTTTTAAAGCCGCAGTAGGCTTCAAAGATCTCCTCACTACTAACAAATAAATCGGACGAAAGGATTTCCGAATAGCCAGTTAAAACCCCAGTTCCTCGGTAGCTCAGTTGGTAAAGCATTAGACTGGTATTCTGGAGGTCCCGGGTACAAATCCTAGTCGAGGAAAAACTTTTTTCCGATTTATTTTCTCACCCTTTGCTCTCTACGCCACAAATCTTTTCTGTAAATTATAATTTATATTAAGAGCAGTACAAGTGGTATATCAAGTTAAAGCTTCTGACGTGTGCTAAACAAATGACCCGGTCTGTCAGCATGGAAATTTCTGAAAGTATCTAACAGACTGACATTTAGTCGTTAAACTGATTTTTCTTAATATAACATCAACGCCATCTATCTTTTTAAGAACTAACTACAGCGAGTTGAACCTGTCACAAAAAATATTGAAAATTTTAAGCCAAAGATTTTTGTCTCTACACTTTTTTGCCTCCGACCAACAGAAATGGAGAAAATCGGTTCCAAAGTTTTTCCAAAATGGCGGATACTTCCCGAGGAGTGGGGAAAACATGAGCTTGGGAATTTTACTTTCAGACCCTCCAAAGAACAAAAAACTCAGTCTGTCCGGTTTTCTTTCGACTTAAAATGACCATTTTGACCCCTGCCCCTCCCCTGCTACATTTAATAACATTTTTGCGACCCCTTCCCCCTCCCTTTTTGTACTTAATAATACTTCTACCTACCCCTCCAATTCCTCTTGTCGCGTTTATGTAAGCGATAATTGATGACCCGTTACCCAAAAGAACTCGACTATCGGTACCCGACTAAATGTCAGTCTGTCAGATACTTTCGCCAATTTTCAAGCAGACAGACTGGGCCATTTATGTAGCGTACGTCACAAGACTTAATATGATAGCTCATTTGTACTGCTCTTACTATAAATAATAATATATAATCTACAAGACGCGACTTCGTGCATATCCAGAAAGCGGTTCTCAAAGAATTTTTTAAAGAATTTTACCAACTTTCAGTCGCTGTAATTCAGAGACTGTAGTTATAGATGTTATAGATGATATACTATCGCCTGTTTAATGACCTACCCGCAGAATTTAAAAATTTGAATTTACAAACCTTTAAACGAAAAGTTAAACAATATCTTCTAGAAACTTAAATGGGTGGTTTTATGTCAACATTTATCATCTTTCTTTTGTATGGCGTGTTTCTTGTTCTTTTATTTTATAATTTACTTTATACATACTACACTATGACAATTCTTTTTATTTTTTTGTACTGGGTTATTTCATAAAAACAAACTCTTTCGTACATTGTATGATAGTTTAATTTATTTTTTTATTCGTTTTAACTCTAATTATTTGTCTGTATATCTTGACAGGTCTATCTGTCTCTCTCGGTATTTGTATATTTGTTTTTATTTTCAAACCAACTGTGACCAACTCAATTAATTTCGATATTATACTGCTTTAAATACTGCAAACTGTTCGCAATAATGTATTTTTAAAACCAAAATGTCTCTTGTTTAGGTTAGTTATTAGTTAATTAGCATAGTTTTTCATATGGGCTGGACTCCGAACAATGTATATTGCCTTCCAGTCCCTTTTTGCATTAAAACAAATTTTAATCTTCTGTAAAACCATACTATTGTAAATGTAATATTATCTTATTGATGCAAAATAAACTATATTACTATTTTTTTATAGGATTTTTCCGAAATCTACAACTTTCTTATTTAAAGTAAAAAAAAAAGATCACTTTTTTTTGGTCAAAATAACTGTTTTTTTGTAACTTTGGCGCCCTGTGTCTCTTTGGAAACTAACTACAGAAAGTTGAGCACTGGGACAAAAATGTTGCAAATTTTTTTTTGGTCAGTTTAAAGTGTGAGCTGGACCTCAACATCTACAACGTACCAAAATTTGGTGCAAATCCTGTGTCAACCAAAGTACCATGTTAAGTGTGCCCCCCTCTTTCATACCTGTAAGGTCAAAAGTGCAATAGTGCTGTCACAAACACGCAAATAAAATTAAAGGTGGAATGATAATACCCCCTGATAAAAGAACGTAGTCACATCAATTGAATCGACTTGACATTTTTTTTTGATGTGTCTTTTCCACTATCAGTAAATGGTATTTTTACCATGATTTTTCGTAAAATATTAAAATTTTGTTTTTTTAAATTTTTGTAGTAGAAAAGTTTTTTAGATGGTTTTCAAGTCCCCCTGTAAACATGATACATATTTGTCTGCTTTTTTTATTAGCCGCAAACTTGTTTAAACCAAACCAAAAGTTACTAGGATGTTATTCCGTCGTTTTTTTTTTACAAAATAAAGTGTTTTCGTTTTTTTGCGTGTTTTTGCTGAAAATATATTAAAAGGGTTTAGTCTAATTTAGAACGGTCCTAAGTTTAAGTGAAATTTTTGGTTTTAAGCATTTCAACCCTCCTTGAGTTTTGGATATAGTTTGATTTATGAGAACAATTTTAATAAATTTGTTTATTGAATAATCATCTTAATACAATCTTTTGTTGGATTTAAGAAGAAAGTTTCAATTTAGAAAAAAAGAAAATTAAAAAATTTAAACCCACGCGGAGTTTAAATAGTAAAGATTCTGTAGAACAAATTAAAATGGGGGTTATATGTCATTCTAATTAAAACTTAGCCTTGCTAATTAATTTTTCCAATTAATACCTAATGGCACACAATGATTTAGATGGATAATAATAAAATAAGGAGTAGATTAATTTTGTATTTATTTAAAAGGTGTTTTTATTTGGTAAAATATATTAAAAAAACTTAAATGTAAGTTTTCTTTACATTTCTGTCACTGTCGAAATGTCAGTTTCAAAATATTATCTGCGTTAAAATCTAAAACGGCGAGTTCGGATCTCTTACCTCTGCTTGCACCTTGGCTTGCACAAACCTCTACTGATGAAAGCTGCAGCTTTAAAAATGAGTGGGCTTTCAGTAAAGAAAGTTTCCTTGACTAAGCTTTTAGATAACCTCAATGTTTTAATTTCAGTTGTTGAATAAATTAATATAGTTGTTTTGGGTTTTTTTGTTTGATATATTTTTCGTGAATAAAGAGTGACATTCACTTATGTTTGTTTTGCCAGGTAGTGCCCTCATACATATATTTTTTATGCTGAAAACGGGTTATAAACTTAAATCATCCCCCAGAGGTGGTCTAAGAAATCATCAACTTTATAACCTCAAACACAGATAATGAAGCTATTATGTGCCAAATTTTTAGCGTATTCACCATTTGCCATTTTGAAACAAACTCGTCAAAAAAAAAATTAGTTTTAGGACATTTTCTCGTAAAATATGGTATATTTTGAGAAAAAAAGCAGTTTTTCTGTGGTATTTTGCAATAACAATACAAAATATTCAATAACTTGGGGTCTTTTCTGTATGGGTGAATGTTTTTTAAAAATTGGTTTTAAAATTTAGTACCCTACACAGGTGTAAATATTTAGACCTGTGGGGGGTGCTATTTTAGACCTTAGTAAATCCCACTGATAGTGTTTTGATTTGTTCAGTGCTGTTAAACAACCGGAATGACTAGTTTTTTTCCTTTCATAAGTGCTGTGCGATAAACCTTTTTATTATTAGCCTCTGAGTTAGGGGAATTTTGTCAATACCAACTGATTTAGGCTCACAAATGTCAAGTAAATTTAGCGGTCATTTTATTTACAAGATATTATCATTCCACCTTTATTTTTACTTCCGTGGTCACAAATGGCAGTAAGGACGGTGAAATGAGCCGGCGGGTAGAGGCACAACTAAAAAATTTCCCGCTTGTGAGGTCAGAAGTGCGAAATCAGAAGTGGGAAGTGAGCTGCCGGATAGGGGCTACCGGACAAAACCATAAACCATAAAACTTTAGCTGACGAAATTGCCATGTCCATATTCTTTGGATTTAAATAATTATCAAAATTGGCTGTAGTTTAAATGCTAAAATCACAAAAGTGCTATGACACGTGTCTTAGTTGTAACAAACAATTCTCATATTTATTTAACTTCAAAAAGTTTGGATTTCGAGCAACATCGTTCTCAAATAAAAAGCGAGGTAACTCATTTTCGATTTAGTATCCTTTGGCCTATTATCGATGTCATATTGACACCTAACTGACAGAAAGTCCATATTTTACCTGTCAATTAGGTTATAAAAATGGCAGCCATTGTAGGCTAAAGGGCACTGAGACGGTAGGAGTTACCTGGCACAGTGAACACAAGCGGGTCTACTGTGGCTTACTCAATCATTCCTTTATAATAAAAAACAGAGTTAGCTATGTCAAGTTGCTAGCCAAAAAAAAACTTTTCTTTTAACTTGAAAAATTCATAGTTTAAAAACCAAACACAAACAGTTGGTCAAACTCGTACAAATAGTACGTATCTGGTATAGTATCATTTGAGTAAAATATTGTGACAATTGACTTCCTCACTCACTGACCACAAAAAAAGTAAATATTCAAAAAACGTTCAACAAAATTTTTTTTTTTACTTGACCCCGTAGTAAAACAAAGAGTTTGTGTCACCAACTTTTCATACTAAAAATAAATACGAAGATCGTGTTAACAATGACAAGTAGTAGATTTAGAATAGGTTTTGAAAGCGGGACAAAATTGCTCAAACTTCAAAAAATTGTACCGTGAAAAGCATGTGCAAAAAGTGAAGTAATCTTATTTCAGCTATCTAAAATGGATGCAGATGGAGGAATCCTGATGCATGTTTGGTTTTTTTCTTCTAAACTAATGTCAAACCCATATTCAAAAAATTATTTTTTTTTTGAACACACGCTGTATAAGAACTAACCATATTTTAGCAGTAGATGTTACTTGGTGAAGATGAACGATCCTTCAATAACACAAATTTATTTATACCTGTCACTATTTCAGCTGAGAAATAGTTCATTTTTGTCAGCAAAGTTACCACTGCAAAGCGTTTTTCCAAACTTTGACCCCCAATATCTCAAGAACTAGACATACAATCCCGATAAAAGTTGCATATCTCTTAAACCATGAATAGTACTATCAAATGTCGAAGTTCTTTGTTAAAACTCCCGACAACCATGTAATTTTTTTTAAAATGACCACCTATATTTGCTCCAATTTCAAGAACAAAATGAAATAAACTGGCGTCCAATCTGTATCTACACGCCAGATTTAATTGGATGAATGATTCTCCTTATCACTACGTCCCAAATCCTTGATATTTGCGTGTAGAAAACCTAAAGAAAGTCTCTGAAATGCTTTTGCAAACTTAAAATTAAAAATAGATTTATCTTGAAGAAAACAAAATAAAAAATTTAATCTAAATTTCAGAACACGTTCAGGTGTCGGCGCTGTCCTCGAGAAGTTTTCGCCAGATTTTTGCCTAACTTCAACGTTGAATTACAACTTTGTCACGTCAGATAGTTTTCTCCATGGCACAGATGTGTGAGGTGGACAATTCTCTACACATTTATAAGAATGATGGAGAACTTTTCTATTTTTAAAATGAGAAAACCAGTTTGTCAATAGGATAAGTTGTGTATTAACATCTAATTATTCCCATTTTAAATAATTATTTTTTTTATAAACAGCATCATTTTTTCACTACTTAAACAAGCAAGCACAAAAATCTCAATTTCGGTTAGAAGGAGAAGTCATGATTCTAGATACATCCCACTTTTAGCAAAACATTTTTATAACATTGGACACAACATGTTTATTTTTTTTTTCATGCGCATGTTATTATATAACACAGATCTTCCTTGTTCCACATGTTTAAAAAAAAACAAATTTTTCACACAAGAGCAAGATGTAAGACCTACCTATAAGTTTTAAAGTTTATAAAACTTAAAATTAATGTGATTTTTACTTTCATATTTTTGTTTTTGTGTAAGGACGGTGAAACAGTTTATACCCGAATCTTGTTAAATTATGAAGATTCCACTGGCCAGGTAATACCTTCATACATCAACAAACTCCTGGGTTTTGTTAAATTATGAAAACTTCTAGGCATGACGCACACAGATACTTTCATACATTAACCACCTAGTTTGGCCTTCCGATCTTTATTTTAATATTTTTTTGGCAAGGACGCTACGTTGTGTTTGTAGTATTACTCTCTGTCTTTCTGTTACCAAGGTTCTAAAGAGTTTGATACAGTTGACCTCCCACCGGATGTCAAATAAAACCACACCATTTAAATTAACATTACAGTTATAATAAATTTAAAAAAAATACAAAAAAGTAAAAGTAAAAAAATGTATACCACAAATTCAATATCAAAGGTAACACGATTAAACATAAAAATGTGATAATTCAATCATAAAAATATTAAAAGCGAATTTTAATTAGATACAGAATTCTTGATACCTTGAGCATATTGTTTATTTACCATCCAAGAATCAAGAGATTCATCAGTCTATGTCTGCTTTGAGTTACAAGAGAGGTAAGTAATGAGCTGTTTAGTTGAAATGCCTATAATAGCCCAGTATTTTGACTAACACACTATTATCAAAAAGTTAAAGAAAAAAGATTTGTTAACAGAGACAATAAATCTCCTTGAAATCTTTCATCCGAGGAGTCTACTTCTAATATCTGGGAAATGGTACTAATAATTCTAATTCTAGTAATTGTAAAAAGTAAAAGTAACACTAATTAAAATATTTAACCCTAACTGTGCAATACTGAAAAGAAAATGATGCCGTGCCAATTCAATGTTTCGCCTAATTTCCCATTTCCCCTTTTAATAAATTACCTGCGAAATTTTGCTTCCGTTGTCGGACCTTCATTTCTCTGATCTTTAGATTTGAACGTGCGTTTTGTCTGAAAAATTACTAAAAAAAAAATAGATATCACCGTCCTTAATCTGACCACTCCGACCTACAGCGTCTCTTTCAAACAGTCAAGAATCATGCTGATTTTCTAGTAAGACTGATTTGAGTCAATTGTGCCCCCTTTAATAGTAATTATTTTGTATTTGCTATTTTAATTCAATTAAAATTTTCTGCCAATTTTAAATTTATTTATTCATTAAATTACTTGTACAGATTTAGACGTTAGTGAGCTTTTAGTGACAATTTTAGTTTGTTTATTTTGAATTAAACTTCTAATTCCCCCTCTTTATCCTACCCTATTTCGCTAAAGAGAGCCGACACTGTGCGGTGAGTGCAGTAGCAAACATAAACAAACAAACAAAAGAAACTCCGTCTTGTTCGGTGAACCGGGCACAAGAACGCATCCCGACAGACCGTTGGAGCGTCGTATAAAAAAAACAAAAGAAGAAAAAAGTGACTTTGTCTTGTTCGGCGAACCGTGCACAAGACTGAGCAACGCATCCCGGTGAACCATTGGAGCGTCGTAAAAAAAAGAAAAAAATATACAAGAGCCGCATCCTAATGCGTAGGATCGTTCCCTCCCGCCTAATTTAAGAAAAATCATCATATTGACCCATACCTTCTTTGCTACATCGTGACAAAAATGAGTCTGAATGCTGTTGCATGTGTGCTTGGCCTTATATAGACGTTGCAACCCATGACACGCTTGCACATGTTCTTTGCTTGATTGTTAAGACGTGCACTCATTTGCCTGTTTTTCGTCGACCTTTAACTATAATCGGACTTTTTAAGGGATATAGCCACTTATACACACAGACTCCTGGCGCGTAATTTCTTGCCGGTACTGTTATTTTAAAGCGATTTAAGAAAATGGTTTATCACTTTAAAACTGATTTTAGGGTGGGTACAAACACTTTAAAAACGCTTTAACGCACTGCTTTTAAACTAAAGAAATACTTAACCGTGAAAAATCTGGTGGTAACTTATAGTCGAAATTATACCCATTTGTAGTGACGTCATAATGGCAGGCGAAAACGTATGCCCACCGATATTTCTTTTGCAACAAATGACTGGCGGCTAATTAACGGCGATACTTTTACTATAGGCTGATGGACATTATAAAAATTTCATTTTAACTTTGGATATATTAAGGTGTTTAAATCTGTCCTTGAATGGTCTATTTATCCGTGAACTTATAAATTAAGAATGCGTATCTATTTAAATTACCCGAAAGAGCACGATCTAATTTTATAACATTAAGGTGAATTTGGCCAGTCTGCACTTACTTTTATTCTGAACAGGCGCAGTAGCGCTCTCCCAGGCTGTTACCTTTATAAAAGGTAACCACAGGCGCTAATTAGCACCGAATAGCAACTACCTTTACTGTCAAAAAGCCAACTAGCCAAACTTGATTTGATTGTGATTTTGTACAGAATATAAAAATTTTAACCATATAATTTACTTGTTTAAGACAAAAATGCCACCTTGATGAATAATTAACATAAATAAAAAAATACTGTTCCAAAAAAGTTATTGTAATTGTAACAAAATGACTCCAATATATATACAAGAAATCTCAACCTAAAATTAGTATTGTTTCATTAGCCTCTGCTTGGTCCAAGATTTTCTTGGAATCTCTTCTGATATATGCCAGAATGGTAGCTTGCGTTGCCCATGATTATTAAGACTTTGGAGGAAGTTTCGGAACAAACTGTGTTATATAACCCACTTTTGAATGTTAAATTAGCGCCTTTAAAAACGGAGATAACTACTACTAAAAACATTGAAAAATTTGACATATAATTCTCTGATATTGCATTTTATTTCTTTTTTAAATAAAAGTGGGGGTCAATCAAGTTCTTTAAAAGGTTTTTTAAAGGTCTCCAGAACTTCACAGTGAGGCAATATGAAAGTCTTACTCGGAGTCATAGCAAACTACCTAGTTTGACATTTTTTTTAACTTTTGAACTTGCCTTCGAAAAGTGTTCTAGGTATTTAAAATAGGCGGAGCTTAATTCGTAAGCGCAGATTTTTATCACAAAAAGATAACAAGATTGTTTTTACCTTTACTGTTTTTTTGGTGTCATCTGATCCCTTGATAAAGATCCATGTCTCATCTATGAAAACTAGAGTAAAACCTTTTGGACCTAAATTTTCATGTACGTCCTTAAAAATTTTATTCTGTTACGGACAATGCCTGGTAAATCCATTAAATATTTTCGACTGTTTGATTTCTTCTACTTAAAGCCCATACTGTTTATCCATCTTTGTTCCCTGAATTTTTGCCTTATTTTTGCCAACGTCACATATTCTTTCTTTCCCGAATTTCATTTTGTAAATAGTTTGTAATTTTGATTTTGGCTGTGTTTTGATGATTTTATTCCATTTTTCTTAATATTAATTACTATTAGTATACATAATTTGGTTGCTTCTGCTCTTCGCTCTATTACATTCTTAACTTGATGTTTTTGAATGACAGTGATGAATATTTCAGGTAAAAATATAGAGAATGTTTACTTATGAAAAGCGAACAAAAACCAGACACCAATTTTTTTAAAAAAATTGTTGTCACTGCCGTTTGAAATGTACCAAACAGAGATAAACAAAAATAGCGTCAATTTAAATGGGTATAATTTCGACTATAGTTGTTTTTTATTTAACATTTAATGAACGATGTATAAATCGTCGGAAAAAAGTGATTTTTATAAAAACCTTCCTTATACAAAACCGGTTTTAAGTATAAAACGTAGTAAAGTAACAGCAATTTTCAAGCAATATAATGACGGCTAGCTTTTTCCCGTTGTAAAGTCAGAGAAGGTAATCACCCAGACAGCAATGTCCATGGACTATTTATGGAAATCCATTGGCTCAAGTTTTTCTCTAAAACAGTAAATAAAAAAAAAAGAAGTAGCCACTTAAAAAACAAAAGATCAAAAGATCTTGGGTGGAAATAAAGAAAATTCAAACTTGGATGAGTATTCCACAAGGAACACACAAAAGATCAAAGCCAAAAGAGAAATGAATAAACGATGTTTCGCCCTGGGTAACCAGCGTGTGCTCATCAGTAGTTTCACTGCTCACCCTCCACTATACATCATTAAACACCATCATACACTTAGATTTCCAACCTTGAACCACTCACAAATAGGCATCGTTCCGCACTGGTACTTACTTATCCAAGTTACCTAATACGAATTCGTTCTGGAGTGTTAATATTTCCAGTAGGATTATGCTCCTAAGGCAATTAAAATAAAGAAGAAGTTAAAAAACCTCCAAATCAGTTACTTCAACCGAAAAGAAACTAAAAAACAAAAGATCAAAAGATCTTGGGTGGAAATAAAGAAAATTCAAACTTGGATAAGTATTCCACAAGGAACACAGAAAAGATCAAAGCGAAAAGAGAAATGAATAAACGATGTTTCGCCCTGGGTAACCAGTGTGGGCTCATCAGTAGTTTCACTGGTCACCCTCCACTATACATCATTAAACACCATCATACACTTAGATTTCCAACCTTGAACCACTCACAAATAGGCATCGTTCCGCACTGGTACTTACTTGGAGGGTGACCAGTAAAAGTACTGATGAGCCCACGCTGGTTACCTAGGGCGAAACATCGTTTATTCATTTCTCTTTTCGCTTTGATCTTTTGTGTGTTCCTTGTGGAAGACTCATCCAAGTTTGAATTTTCTTTATTTCCACCCAAGATCTTTTGATCTTTTGTTTTTTAGTTTCTTTTCGGTTGAAGTAACTGATTTGGAGGTTTTTTAACTTCTTCTTTAAGTAGCCACTTAGTTAAATAGGGCGGTTAGAATGTGACTTATAATTTCTTGCCAAAATTTGGCAAGATGAGAGATTACTTAACTTTTTAGTGCAAATGGTCCCTACTAATACAACGATTAAACATTCCTGTCCCAAATAATCGCCCTTGAGATAGTAAAAATCTTGTGAATTTTGTAGACTTTTAGTGGAACTTATATATATTATGTCAGTTAGATTGACTGACAAATATAAAAAAAACAAATACCTATAAGGTAACTAACAAAACAAAAACTGCTTATAATTAAAAATTCTTCTATATTGTCCCCCACATTGTTAACTTCACCGTTAAGACGATCCGTCGGTTTGGTTGGAAAATTTTTAGAGCTTTTGAGCGGGTCTTCGAAATGTTCCATTCTTTGTTTGAACATCAACAACTCCTACTATTCTATCTTTACCCTCATACAGTTTTTCTATGACACCTAAAGGCCGGACATCTCTAGGAAAGTCGTCATCATTTATAATGACAAAATCGCCTTTCTTTAAATTGTCATCTTGCTCCATTGATCAGTGTCGGCAAATACTCTCGTAACCATCTTTCCCAGAATATGTCTGCCAAATATTAAGACAATCTCCATTGCTTTTTAAGTATCAAGTCATGTTCCGTAAAATGTCCAGGAATAATCACGTCAGCTGATTTTCCAATAAGAATGTCATTTGGAGATATTGCTACTTGATCTTCATAGTTATCTGACACGCTTGTTATAGACTGGCTATTGATGCTGTATTCTGCTTTGACGAAAAATGTTTGGAGAACTTCTTCACCTGGGTTCCTTTCTTTCAAAACATTCAATTAAACTTTCGCAACATCCAGTGTGTGTTGTTTGACATCATTTCATTTACAACATCGAAGTTTACTTCTTCCAACGCCTCTAGTAATTCACTGCTAGCTCCTATTAGATTGGTTCCATTGTCAGATATCATAATTTTCACGTTGCCTCTTCTAACTATATTCTTCTGATAGTAAGAATACAGGAATTAGTGCTCAGTGAATCCGCAATTTCGACATGGATCACTCGTACAGTTAGAGAGGTTTCTTAGTTCTACGTCCGATTTTGACAGTATATGAGCAACAATAATTGATGCCAGTTGCACTGAATGGTTTTCAAAAGTCGCTCTTCTGGTAAAACACCCATAATTGGCATAACTTGCTTAGCTGAGTTACGTCTGCAAGGCGGGCAAGATTTCATGCTTTTCTTGACAACAGACCTTATTTTACAAATCCAAAATTTTCTTCTTAGTTCATTGATTACTGTGTCTACTCCTTGGTGTTTATTTTTTCTATGATAATGAAGAATTATTTTCTTAGTGTATTGATGAGCGCCATCTAAGACAATTGGTTTTTTTAATATTACAAAAGCCTCCTCTTCCGAAAGTTTAATAATTCGACTCTAAGCAACTCTAAGCAAGCGTTTTGGATCAATGTACACTGAAATATTGTAAAGTCTTCCATATTTGTTTGCTTTTTTATTTTTAAGATTCTTAAAATCTTCTTTATAACTTTGATTCTAAACTGTTCTATACCATAACTCTTCTGCAGATTCTACCACTTCTGCTTCTAGACATTTTTTGTAAAATTTATTTTTTTCTCTTTTAGATTTTTGAACAAGGAATGGTCTTCGTACCCAAACGGCAATTCTTATAATTTTTAACCAACTTGAATCTTCCTTTATCTCTGGCAGTCCTTTATAAATATCTGCTTTTTTCTTTGTTTTCGTTTGTGTACAAACATTACTTCTTGCTCTTCTACTGTTCGGTTTTGGGACAGTTTTCTTTACTCTGGTACAAAAATTTCAGACCTCGAAACTAGCAACTGTCAACAGTCAATTGTTCTTTTGAAGTTTCTCTAGTGCAATCATCAGCTTTGTTTTCACTTGTAGGAACCCAATGTCAATCTGTTACATCCGTATACTCTAAAATTTCGCCAACACTTGCAGACACAAATGTAGACAATTGTTTGTCAATTTGAAGCCATCTTAATACTGTTGTGGAGGCAGTCCAGTAGTATGTATTTTTGACCTTTAACTCCAGATATTTAAAAACTTCTTCTATGAGTTTGACGCCTGTTAACGCCACTATCAGCTCTAATTTAGGTATAGTTTGGGATTTTATTTAGTGTGCACACTCTTGCTTTGGATGCCACAAGACATACACCTCTCTCCTGGTACTGGTACAGCAGAAGTTAGCAGCCTATTTAATTTTTATTTTTTTTTTAGTACGGCATTGTCTTCCTATAAGGGCAATATCACAGACTCCTGACAACATCATGTGTTGCATGTCAGTGTCATCCCAAAAAAATGTCGCCGCATCTTTCCGAATTTGATAAAGCTGAAATCTTAGCAAAACTATGATAGTAAACATAAAAAGCCGATTTCAAGAGGAGGAAACTATCCATTTTAAGAAAGGCACTGGTTTGACGAAAGTTACTAGCACAGAGAAAGACCAAGAAGCAATCAATTTTCTAAAAAATCAATAGTTTGCCAAAGCGAAAGAAGGAAAAATTGAATTAGAATTTTTCCCTTTATTTAAGTACCACTATAAATAGAAAGCTTCAGATTGCCATAGAACACTAATTTAGGATGCTACAGATAGAGACAGATACCGTCCACCCAAAAAGAATACAGAAAAACATGAGGATCTGTAATGGTAATAATGCGATATGTTGCCTGCAAGTCTGGGAGTCTGCTGTGCTCTATATCACTAAATTTTTGAATGGCAAGCTTAATTCTGTATGTTGTAAAAAAATAAAAAAAAATGTAAATAAATTCTGTTAATTCTTAAATGGAGAAAAAGCGCATTTCTTATACAAAAAACCTTAAAGACTTTTTTTTTTTAATTGGTTAGGACAAACTGCGTAGTCCAAACGCTCTTAAAGACTAAAAAGTTAAAGTGTGTAAAGCTAATAATTTCAAAATTCTGGTCGAGTTAAAATACGATCACCCTACTGAAGCACACTTTTCTGTACTGTTTGGGTGCGGAAAAGTACTAGTTTCCACTCGCAAAAAGGTGCAGAATAGTTTGCTTTGCCACACGCCAGTGGGTAGTAATTTGACACATCATACTTTCAAAATTTGAAATTATTTTTGTTCAAAATTTTTGTCCGTTCAAAGCGTTTTTCATTTTTTGAAAAATATAATATAATATATATTAAGACATGATACGTAAATAAAATAAATAAAGGTTCCTTTCTAGAATTCTAAGTTACATCCAAACAATGTTTTTGATTGAAAGTTTGAGTCAATGATGTGTTTGAAATTAACTCTGTGTTTCGGACTTCCATTGTCTATATTTTATTTATACACGACGTTTCGATCAGTACAATCTCTGATCGTATTCAGGTTTGTAATAAAGTACTGTTAGTAGCACAGTATACCTTAGGGAATAAAGTGCTCATTAAGTTAAATTAAATGATTCGGAAAGCCTATACTTTCGTTTAATTAATTAATTCCTCAGGGATTAAATTTATTTGTAATGTCTAGTGTTTAAGGTACCACTTTAGTCCCTAAAAATCAGGTTTGCACCTGAAGACGATCAGAGATTGTACTGATCGAAACGTTGTGTATAAATAAAATATAGACAATGGAAGTCCGAAACACAGAGTTAATTTCAATGTTTTTGATGTCAATTTTACTCGCGTTAATTTTTCTAACGTTAGGACGCGCTATTAAACGTTATTTTCAATTCGAAGCCAGGTGATATTTATTTTTTGATCGCAGAAACACCTGTTTTAAATTCAGATGATTTTAAGAAGTGTCTAACATCATCTACCTTAATTCCGAAGTAAAAACTATCTTTGCTGCTTAGACAGCATAGCTGGTTTTTAATACGTTTTGTTTTGAATTTTCCGACCTAGAAATGCTCTAAATTTTGGAGAATCATACTTATTCAAATAAAATATTTTGCTTATGATGTAAAATTGAGTTTTGTCCCGAGTTTTGGAGGATATTTTTCATTCAGTTTAGGAATTAAATAATTACGTATAATCCCATTTTAGGGACTAAACTGGCACTTTTAATCCCTAAGGGATTAGAAAATGTATCCTGAAAAAAGTAAATACTGGAAAATTATAATTAAATTTATGGCAAGTCAAGACAAACAACACTTGCTCTTGGCCAAGCTTTCTGTGTACTCGACGAACCATTTTCCGTATAAATAATGTGATTTTAACAATAATCTTTTCCTAAAGTGCATAAAATATTATATAAAGCTCGGGACTAAAGCGTCTTTTAATTGTAGCTCTCCCTACGGTCGGGCTACAAACCTTTTGCCGCATGATTAAAAGTAGCACTTTAGTCTCTTGTTTTATAAAGTACTATTAGTAGCATAGTATATATCTTAGGGAATAAAGTGCTCATTAAGTTAAATTAAATGATTCGGAAAGGCTATACTTTCGTTTAATTAATTAATCTTTCAGGGATTAAATTTATTTGTAATCTCTAGGGTTTGAAGTACCACTTCAGTCCTTAAAAAGAGGGATTAAGTGTGTACTTTTAATCCTTAAAGTGCATAAAAAATATTATATCTACATATTTAATAAGGATGCTTTCTTTAAGGCTTGACTAAAAAACTCCCTTCTTATTTCCCTTTAGTTCGATAATACAACATAGGTTACTCCCGGCTTCCAAAAGTCCAAAAATGCTGAATTGTTACTAGTCTGGTAAAAATTAAATTAGAGGTGAAGTTGATTTGAGTAAGTGTGTCTTATCTTGCAGGCAGACACTCATAAATCCTGAGAAGGCCAAAAAACAAAACACGCTACACACTTGGTGTTCCAAAAGTGGCTCAAGAGTTATTGCTTCGTGTTCTCGAACAGCGAAGTGCTCCAAATACCTATAATTCAATTTTTTCCGCAGGGAAAACATGAAAGGAAAAATATTTCTCTATTCCTGTACCTGAAAATAATGTGCGTTTTCATAATTTCAGAGGCACACGTAAAGAGGGCACTAAACTATGAAATCGAACCATTTCTGTATTGTCTTTATTTAAATAGTTGTTTACTTAACAAGTGCGGAAAGTGGTACTTTACCGCAAGCGGAAAATACGCTTTTTGCACGTGTCAGGTACAAAATTTTTCCTACTTGCGTTAAAACCGTCTATACAACATTATATTTCCATTTTATCGCAAAAAATTGTTTTTTTTTTAAGTTTCCTAACATTTAAGTTGAAAAATATATCTAAAAAGTTGAATTGGACCTACAAAACCTGTACAAAAGAGCGTGCGTAAATGAATTTTTTATGCATGCTGTGCGCGAAAAAAGACACAGGGTTAATCCATTCCCGCACAACAAGCCAGAAATGCAACTTACGCCAGTAGGAAAAGACACTTTACGCATAAGTTACGTACACGCTTTTACCTACATGCGTCAAAAATTTCCAAAAAAGAAATATAAATATCTGTATTTTAATTTTCTGAAATAAACGTAGTCACTTTAATGCACGGAGCGCAGGAAAATGCCATAACTTTAATTTTACTGCACTCAGTACGGTAAAGTACTACTTTCTGCATGTAAATGAGTGCGCTAAAGTGCACTTTACCGCACGGGAGTAGGTGAACGTTTATTACATAGTGTAATGAAAATTACTTTTTAAAAAAATTATAAAACATAATAGAGCGTCATTTATTCCATTCAGTAAGCTGCACATTGAATATTTTTTAAAAATTTTTGGTGTAGGCCTATAAACAAGCCATGTAAATACCGAAAATCCAATTTTTATAATTTTTGTCTGTTTGCATTTGTTTTTTCCAGCATCATGCAAAAAATGCTGAATGGATTTTAATGGAAGTATTAATAATGTAACACTTGGATTTCTGGGCCGACCACAGGTTTTATTTTGTCAAAATCGGTTCACGGGAACAAAAGTTATGATCTTTCAAAAAAATGGGGAAAAATATGTAATACGGCTGGCGAAACTTTTAACCGAAACAAAGAATATTTATATTTAAAAATCCGTTTTTTTTAAATTAATAAAAATAAAGTGTACGGGGTAATATATATATAAGACTTAAAAAAGCCTTTATGGAGGCTTTCAAATACAATATTATAAATAAGAAAAGTAGTGACAGCTTAGCTAACTTTTTAAATTCGATGCTCAACGTGGGGATCTCCGAAACAGTAAGAGATAGAAAAAGGTTTAAATTAGGGCAAAGTTGCGCAATTTGATGCTTTGCTCAAAACTAAAAAAAATACAAATATAGGATGGTTTCGGAGATATGGGGAAAAAATCAAAATCTTAATTTTTAGTTTTTATTTTTCTGCGACCTTATTCTTAAAGCTATCAAAAAGCGCTTAAAACTTTCTACAGGCATTTTTTTAAGATCTACCTAGTGAAAGGTTCGTTTTCGAGACTTGACATTTTAGTGTGACAGGAGCACTGTCAAGTTAAATTTTTCTTGTGAACAAATCCTTTTTTTCTCCTGCCCTTTGGTTCATGAAGGATTAGAGATAACATTTTGCAACTTCATTTTGACAAGTCACCTGACGTTTTGGCTTTACTGAGCATCATCAGCCCAAATTATATTTTTCTTTTAACTTAGTCAAGATATTTTGGAAACCCGATTGCAGTACTTTTTTCCATTTTAAACATAACAGTTTTTTTGACATTTTGCTACAACAAAATAACTTTAACTAATATTTTAAAAACAGGTTTTTTTCTTTTTTTTAATGTTTGAATTTGGGCTGATGATGGTCAATTAACTCAAAACGTCAGGTACTTGTCAAAATGACGTTGTAAATTATCTGTCATCGTTTATGAACCAAACGGCAGGAGAAAAAAAGCATGTGTCCATAAGAAAAAATAAACTTGACAGTGCTCCTGACACGCTGAAATATTAAATCTCGAAAATGGACCTCTCATCAGGTAGATCTGAAAAAAGTGCCTGTAGAAAGTTTTAAGCATTTTTTGACAGCTTTAAGAATAAGAGCGCGAAAAAATAAAAACTAAAAATAGAGATTGCGGTTTTATTCGCCTATCTCCAGAACTACCCGGAATTTGTAAACTTTTTTTTGGTTTTGAGCATAGCGTCAAAAAAAACTTTGCCCTAATTTAAACCTTTTCGTATCTCCTACCGTTTAGGAGATCCTCATGGTGGGCATCGAATTTGGAATACCCTGTATATATACTTTTTTCTCATTTTTGTTATAGGTGGAAGGCATAAATATAATCTTCCAAAATAAACAGGAATTTATCGATAAAAGAAATCGCACGTACAATAAGATATATAGGGTGGACCACAAAATTCCGCACTTTTTGCATTGGCTTTAACTTTTGACTTGAGTACTCGATTTTGAAATATATTTGCTTTTTGGAAAGATAAAACGTGAAAGTGCGATTCGGTTAAAAATTTAAAACTTCTAAAAAATTCAAGATGGCCCCCCTTGAAAACAATTTATATGCGACACTGAACAAAATCTAAAGCTTCCACTACAAACGCTCATAGTTTCTTTGTGAATATTGAAGTATCATTTAATTAAATCAGTTAGGAAATAAAAAAGTTATAACTGAGAGTGTTTTGGTTTGGCATTGAAAAATATCACAAAATTACATACATTTCCCATTTGCTTTGTCTTTTGACTTAATTATTTAATTTACTCTAAAGACTTCACTACAAATGCTCATTGTTTCTGTGTATGTTGACGTATCATTTATTTGAATCAGTTGAGATATAAAAAAGTTTTAAGTTTTTTGGCTACAAGTGTATTGGCTTCGCATTGAAAAAAAATCACAAAATTACACACATTTTTATAATTATTTAATTAAGAAAATCACTAAGAATCTAAATACTCATTACTTTATTATTTTTTTATTCGATTTAATTAGGCGATAACTCGATATACGAAGAAAAAATTGAGATTTGGAAATACTAATTACAATAATACAATTCTCATGTTTGTCTCCTTAAACAATATTTTTTTTAATTAAATAGTCAGGCCAAAAGTTATAGCTAATTGAAAAAATATGTAATTTTGTTATTTTTTCCAATGTTAAGCCCAAACACTCATAACCTAAGAGCTTATAACTTTTTCATTTCTCAACCGATTTGATGAAATTGTACGTCAATATACACATAAACTATGAGCGTTGGTAGCGAAAGCTTTAGAGTTTGCTCATTGTCGCGCATAAATTTTTTTCAGGGGGCTAAAAATTATACATTTTTTAAAACTTTCCGCCATCTTGGATTTTTGAGAGATTTGAAATTTTCAACTGAACTGAAAGTGTCACATTTTATTTTTCTGAAAAACTACTATTTTTAAAAATCGAGCCGTTATGTCAAAATTTATAGCCAATCCAAAAAGTGCGGAACTCATAATATATCAAGACTTAGTAAATAAGCTACTTGTTCTTATTTGGGCTTAAAATGGCCATAAACCTGACAAAACTCCGAGCCGCAAGATAACAAATGTTCGTCTCTAAGATAACCAAGAGTTTTACCACCTACTAAGATGCAGGCATTAATTTGCTAACTTTGTTCATTTGAGCAACTGTATATTAGTCCATTATTACTTTTTCTCTTGGTTTTGCATTTCTTCCAGTTTAATTTAAATTAAAAAATATGACTATAAAAAAATACATTTTTATATGCCGGTATATAAAGTTGTCTTCATTTTTTGTAATATTATAGATACATAATGCTCATTCTGAATTCTTCGGACCAATGTAATTATGGCGGTTAAAATTTTAACACAGAATCTAAATGAAACCTTCATTGTCAATGTCAATAAAATGATCCGATTGAATTTGAATTGAAATGTAGGTAAATGGCATTTTCGTTATTTTATGTTTATTGAAAACCACAGACTTTTAACCGATATTAATTTTGAAAGGATTTTAACCTTAAAGGCACAAAGTCCAGAGATAATATAAGCTTGGGTAATATGCTCTCTACCGCTCCTTGTATCTCTGGTTTTTATAATAATATTATAGTTTATAAATGTCACAGATAATAAAATTTTATTTTTTGCATAATGAAGGGAAAATTTAGCGCCTTAATAAATTTACAGAAAAGATTTGTGGCGTAGATGACAAAGGGTGAAGGAATAAATCGGAAAATTTTTTTCCTCAACGAGGATTTGAACCCGGGTCCTCTAGAATACCAGTCTAATGGTCTACCAACTGAGCTACCGAGGAACTGGGGTTTTAACTGGCTATTCGGAAATCCTTTCGTCCGATTCATTTGTTAGTAGTGGGGAGATCTTTGAAGCCTTTTGCGGCTTCGACATCTGACACCTCCAATAAAACGCTATTTGTCGTGTATCGTTGGTTACGTACGTACAACTAATAATCGTGAATGTGTAACCTCCTTTTAATTTTTTGTCGATTGTTGGAGTGCATTTTATGACGGGCTGATTCCAAAATCCGAACGTAAGTTCAGCTACTACAAAGTTTTCTGATAATTGTAGCCCACTTTTCGAGTTTGACAGACTAGTAGCTCGACACAATCATACTTTTTTGTTTCTAATTTGCTATACCAAACAAACGAGATTTTTTTTCTAAAATTTATATAACAACTAAAAGAATTAAGGGACCTGAGCCAAATAAAGCCCTTGAGCCCAATAAGGCCAATAGCAGTTATTCGCAACACTATACCGGTTACAAAGACCGACACCAGAAAAGTTTCAACCTGTCGCGCCAACTATAAGGCATTCGCAAGCACCGCTTCAGTTTGCTCTGTATCGCTGATACAACAACAACTTCTTGTAAGAAACGAGTGTTTTATTTTTTGGCTATATCTTCCGAAAGAGGGGTAAGATATCTTTGAAGGAATCGTAACTGGTTGCCAGATGGATGCCGTGTACACTGATTTCTCCAAAGCCTTTGATAAAGTTCATCATCCAACACTCTTAGTTAATATGGAGAATTTCGGTGTGTACGGCAAACTCATGGATTTATCAAGAAGTTATGTTGCCGGACGTCAGCAGTGTGTCAGAATTGGACGCAGTGTTTCGGAACTTGTAGATGTACCTCTGGGGTTCCTCAAGGGTCTCATCTGGGTCCATTGTTTTTTTCCATTTTTATTAATAACATAACCAACTGTTTCCATTCCTCCACAAGTGCCTCATTTGCTGACGATTTAAAAGCTTATAAGATTATTAAAAGTATCAGTGACTGTCAAAACTTCCAGGAGGATCTTGTAAGACTTCACGATTTCTGTACACTTAACAGACTTGAACTAAATATTAAAAAATGCGTTAAAATAAGTTTTACTCATAAGAATGATCAAATTCATTTCCCCTACAAAATTGGCACCAACACGCTCCAGAGTGCAGAGAGTGTGAAAGATCTGGGAATTCTTCTGGATAAATCCCTAAAATTTGATCTACACATTGAGTCAGTTGTAAAGAAGGCTTACAGGAATTTAGGTTTTATAGCTAGAGTTACCAAAAAATTTATGTCACCCAAAAGTATTATTATGCTATACAATTCTTTTGTTCGTAGTCATCTAGAATATTCTAGCATCGTTTGGAGTCCATCATATGCAAAATATATTGACCGTATTGAAAGAGTTCATTCTAAATTTATAAAAATCATAAACTTTAGATACTTTCGGGCTCAAAGTCATGAAAATTATGAGACTAGCTTAAAGCGACTTAATATGTGTAAGCTAAGTGCTAGGCGAATTGTTCACTCTACAATTTTTTTATATAAAGTAATCAATAATACAATTGACTGTACTTTATTATTATCACGGTTAAATTTTAATACAGGCTGGCAACATAGCTTTCGGCATTTAAATATGTTCTACTTGCCTAGGTTTAACACCAATTATCTGCGTAATTCACCTATAATCTCAATTCAAAGAAACTTCAATGTTCATTTTTATCAAATAGATTTGTTTGGTGTTAGTATTTTCTCTCTTGCGCGAATGTGTTACCAATTTATTCAATAATGTATTAAGTGCTTTATGACCAGTTAAAAACTGGTGTGGTTCGATAAAGATAAAGGTATTTTTTTTTGTTTAGCTTTTTTTTAGTACTGAGGACATTTATAGTTTTAGTTGATTAACCTCTAGTGGACTGTAGCTGTAAGAAGTCAATGTAATTTTTCACTATGCGGTTCTCTGTAATAGTATTGGCTATTGTCAATCTGTTGTAATAAATAAATAAAATATATAAATAAATAAATAAAAATTGGTAAACATGTTCTCTAATATATTTTGTTTTAAATAGTATTATGTAGTATAGTGTATTCCATAAAAGTTTTATTTTTACGTAATTTTGTTAAGTTTTGTTTTTAAAAACATGACTTTTTTGGCGCAGACTAAAAATCCCTTTTTGATGTTTACTAAAAAAGCCCGGGCCTTATTAGGAACTAAATGTAAGTATTATTTTTGTTTTAGTATGCCGTCTAGAAAAAAGGACTTTATGGAGCCAGCATCAATTAGAAACAGCAATGACTTCCATTAGAAGTGGAGAACTCAGTGTCCGAGCAGCAAGCAGGCTTTATGATATACCTATGAGGACATTACGAAATCATGTAAAGACCGGAAGTGTGGTGAAAAAAATGGGCAGAAATACTTTTTGAGTAAAGAACAAGAGCGTGATCTATCTGCGCGGATTAAAAGACTAGCAGCGATTGCTTATAAGTTGTCCTTTTGTAAGAGAAAAGCAAATGGCTGGCCGTAAATGGATGAAGTTATTTTTGAAACGTAATCCTGATATTACTAAAAGAAAGGCCCAGCCACTTAATGCGGCTAGGGCTGCAAAGCTTCACAGATTTATATTAAACGATCATTTTGAGAAATTAAGAAGTTTTTATGGTGAGTTAAATCTGCACGACAAACCTCATCTAATTTGTAACGGATGAGAAAGGTTGCCAAATAAAACTGCACAAAGCTCCAGAAATTCTAGCTCAAAAAGGAGTGAGAAATGTACATATGATTTCCGAAGAACATGCAGAAAATTTGACTATAGTGGCTTGTGGAAACGCATTTGGAAATGTTATACCCCGGATGATTTTAATAAAAGGAATCAGAGAGAAACCAGAATGGAAAAAAAGCCTCGCAGCTAGATCCATTCCTGTCATGACTGGTAAATATATAAAACATTTTGCCAAGTTTAAACCGCAAGGAAAAGTCTTAATGATATTTGATGGTGCTTCATTGCATCTAGATTTTACCATCGCTGAAGAAGCGGAGAAGCATAACATCGTTCTGTACTGCCTTTCAAGCAATACTACTCACTGGCTGTTGTTAAAATATATTGGGATCAAGAAATATTAAATTTATGGGTAAATAAACCCAACCGTCGTCCTATAGATAAAGTTACCTTTGGAAAAGTTTTTAGTGCAATTTGACCCAAAGCAGCATCACAAACCAATCTTATTGCAGGGTTTAGAGGTACTGAATTATTTCCCTTTAATGCAGATGTCATTCCTGACATAGCCTTGGCACCATCAGATATTAGCAGAAGAGAAGCATGTCATGAAAATGTTACGCAAATCTACATAACGAAAGTCAGACTATCTTGCCAGAAAGAAATGTCATACATCCCCAGGTATCAGACACGGTTGATCAGCCCGGAACCTCTGTACAACAGAAAAAGAAAAGAATTGAAAGGTCCAGAAGATCACTCACCAGAAGAAATTAATGAAGTTAATATGGCAACCACTTTTGAAGATATACTTCCGACACCTGAAGTAGAAATTAAAAATTTACTCCTCGCAGTAAGTGTTTAAATAATCGAGCTCAAAAGGTTACAAAAGATCTATTTGCTAATAAAAAAAAATGTGAAGATAAATGCTAAAGAAAAAAGTATTAAAGTGCAGATTGCAGAACAAAAGAAAAACACACTTAAGAAGACTAACGAAACATATGCATGAGGAGTGTGTGGGTTTGATCAAAAATGATAAAATGAATACCTTTACTTGTCCGTCGTGCTCCAATTAGTCAAAAACCTTAGCTTAAGGATTAAGTACTTTAAGTTTTATTTTTTGTCTGATTTGTTTTTGTTTACTATTTACTTAGTGGTATAAGATTATTTTATTGTGCTACTGCAGTGTTTACAAAACGTTTTTTTAACATTAAAATTTTCTAAAATTATTTAGATGTTTTATTTATCAAGAAAAAATATTTTTTTTTATTGGACCTTTTTGGGAGTCACGTGCGGGCTACCCTAGTTTCTAATAAGGCCCAATGTGCTTAAAGGAAATATTAAAATGGGAAACAAAGTTTTTTAAAATTTGTTTTTAGAATATTTATTTCCTCAAAAAAAGAAAAGAAAAAGATTAACAAAAAGAAATTGGCTTTGGGCCTTATCCGGAGTCACGTACGGGCTTTATTAGGAACCCTAGTTCCTATTAAGTCCCAGCGTCACACTTTTAAAAAAAATGTGTCATTCCTAAACGAAACAATATAATTTGAAAAAAAGTGCTACATATGAGAGATGAAAGTGTAGTCAAATTTATCACAAACTTAAAAATAAATAATTCGACTGTCCTCGGCTTTTTGTTAATGTCTAAAGTTCAGTGGGACTTATTTGTTTGTATGTTGAACCATAAAAAGGCGGGTTGAAGGTTGCTGGAGCTCCGAAATCTGTTGAAAACCAAGTTTTACTGCTCTTATAAGGGGTCCAGCCAGTTACTACAGATGATATGCACCAGTTCTATATGTGAAAAAACCTCGGGAAAAACCAAACCGAGAAAATGCTTTTTCAAAGGTCGGTATGCATATGTAAATCAAAAGTTTCTAGCCCTGACTAAAGTTACGACAGTCTTGTGATAGTGCCTATCTTTTTACACAGGCCAAAAACCCAATTTTTTTAATTTTCACAATAAAACCAACCCATTCCAATCCAATATAAACAAAAGCGCTAGCCAATGTTACAAGTTTTTCTGCATCCCTTTTTTACTTACTTTGTCTTACTTGGCCAGAATTAAATTGTCTATCGAACTGTAGATCACAAATCACAGAAATAATTTAAGTTTGTATTATTTTTTTTTTTAATTTCATAAAGTATGTTAAATAATTTTAAGCCATTTTAACCCTCCTTCCCTTTATCACAAATCGCCAAGTTTTCTAATGACTCATCTGCCTTAAAATTCTGTAACAAAATAAAGGCTTTAAGGAAACGGGGATAAAATTTTATACCATTTTTTTTTCAAATTTGATTCAAGGAAAAAACAACTGAAAAATAAATGTGAGAATCCTCGACCACCAAAACCCCTGCCCCTCCCTCCCGCTTGTCGTTAATCTGCATACCCTCTTCTCCTCTAGGTGTGAAGTAATTTATGGATAGCCCCAGGGAGAGATCCCTCTGTTCCGTCAGGTATCAAATTTATTCTCAGAGTTTTATTACTTTTAGCTTCTCACCAACCTTGATTAGAATTCAAATAAAAAAAGAGTGCACTTAGTATTATGAGATAGCAAATCCATTTGGAACCATATATTGAGTTAGGTAAGTCACATTTTCTTAGAGATTTTGTAACACCTGACCGGTGATAGAAATACTGTAAAATATAAAATGTAAGATGGACGGGAGTGTCAAAAATTTAAAATTTACATTGAAAATCAAATCTATTGTGATTTTACATTTTAGATTATTAACTATTGCAATCAATACATATAATTCTCAAATTAATTGATTGGGAACAATCATAACCTTAGGACAAGAAAATATTCTAAATAAAATAGAAAGAACTATGTGTAGTACGCGCTAGCGGTGTATCGAACACTATTTTTAAAATTTGAACGACGAGTTTGTATTTAGTGCAAATTTATTTAAATGTTTCGAAGTTTAAGCCATAATCAGATAACAATCTAAAAGAGGGAAAGGATTAACTATTAGTTTCTGTCCTAGAATTATGATCTAAACTTAAATTGCTAAAACATTTTTTTGTATGTTGATGAACTTACTCTAGTTTCCTTGCTGAGAACACTTACACTTAAATTTAAAATTTTTGGACGATCACATTTAAAACATTTCTTAAAACAAAGGAAGCGTCAGGTTATTTGATTAGTTTACATTTTCTTGTTAATTTTAGCACCAATAGATTTTTTGATCAAAAGTTTTTTGGAGAAATTTTGACGTATTAGTTTTCTAGATTATAGTCCGAAACCTGAATTGTTGGTTGCTTGATAAACTTTTATGAAAGCTTAATTTAATTTTTTGTTAATTGGCAACTTAGATCTCTATTTGGTATCTTTTATTAGCGTTTTTGAATTTGCTTTAAGATATGGTTCAGGAATAATCAATTTTTTAAAAAACTATAAATGAAGACGTCGGGTGAAGCTTTGCGGAGATGAGGCCAAAAAAATTAAAAAGAAAGAAAGCCACAATATTTCAACACTCTTTGTTCCTTCTTTAAAAAAGAAAATTCGTAATTAAACATTTTTGAAACTTTAAAAACATTAATGACTTTCTCCAAGAAAACACAGCAGGCAGGAAAGGAAGTATGGGTAGGGGGAATTTTTATTGTATTCTTGCTAATTCGAAGAAGTTTCTTGTTTATGTTTAATGAAATCATACAAAATAACATGGAAAATGTTTTAAACTGAGTTAAATCGATTTTGATTTGTTTGGAGAGCCTTTTGATATCCAGTATTAGCCTATGTAAAGATGTATAGTTTTTCTGTAGGTTAATTTGGTTATGTTGTTAGAGCTTAATTCTTTGTCATGTCATCTCGATGTATTCAATGAAGTCCAATCTAGTAAAATTTTTTGATGAGACATTTTTTAGAATTTTGACGTTGGATTTAGGACTAAATATGTGTTTGGTAATAGCTGGGTGATGACCTAAAGCTAATTTGTTGGGCATCTGTATGTGTTCTTTGATTGGACATTCACCACATTCAATTTTGTAGATACCACTTTTATTTAGTGTGCTGGTGTTGCTTTTGAATTGTTTAAAATATTGTTGAGGTAGTTATTTTATCTTGAAAATGAATGCTGCAAAATTTTTGTTAATAAAAAGATGAGGAAGTGTGTTCTTATTCTGACCTAAGCTTTTTAATTTGTATTTGTTAACAAGTTTCTCAATAATATATGGTTAATATCCACTACTCAGAGCTATTTGTTTAAGAATGTTTATTTCTTTCTGGTAGTCGTCTTTATTCGTCTTTATTTACTAAAAATTAAATACCCAACTATCGAAAATTTTTAAAAATTAGGTAGGTGAATATTGCTTGGGCTCTTAAACTGAAGGGAGGGGAGAAGAGCAGTTTAATAGGTGTTGAGTTAGTGTATACTAAACAAAAATGCTTATTTTTGAAATAAAAAATGACAATATTTTTGAGCAAGCATTAATGTTTTAGTATTTTCTAGATAAACTGAACAAGTATTTCTTTCCAGTGCCAGTTATTTTGTGTTATATGTTTTTTTTATTTTTATTACCATGAAAACTTGACGAAAATTGTTTTCTACTACGAAATAATTATTTTGAAACTTAAAAATCTACATATTCTTTTGCGTTCAGTTAAAGGGATAAGTAAATAAACTTTAAATAAAATAAATACTATTATTTTTTTTCTAGCTACGAGCTCCATGCATCATTAATTTTTACAAAAAAATAATCAATTTTTAATTTCTTTAAAACTGATCGAGGGATTTTCATTTAATTTTGCGTACGCCTTTATCATATTTTTATTTAATACAGGGTGTAATTTTTTTACCACCTCTTTATATTTTGCATTGGGAATTATGATTTTTTTAAAAAGTTTCTCAATGTTCTCTAAATTACATAATAACACTTTTGGAGGGGCTGAATTATCAAACAAACAATATGCTATAAATTATGATTATAGGTAATTGCTCTCCCTCATACCTATATAGCTACTCTATTGATTACTACTCAAAGTCAGTGGCTTGTCCAAAAAAAAGGTTAGCAATTAGAAAAGACAGAAGAAGGATACATCTAAAAAACTATATTTGACTTTTTTATAAGTAAACTCTAAACAAGATATCCAAGATTGTTTTCAATTCACTTTTATTCATAGTATTATAGGCTACGGCATTGTATGTAGGTATAAAGTAGAGCAATTACCCATAATCATAATATATGACATAATAATATTGTTTGTTTGATAATTCAGCCCCACCATAGTGGTATTATGTAAAATCATCATCCTAGATGCCAAACATAAAGAAGCGGTAAAAAACTGCACCCTGTATGAGATGAAAGTATAATAAAGGCGTACGCAAAAATAAATGAAACGATTAGTTTTAAAGAAACTAAAAATTGCTTATTTTTTGGGAAAAATTAATGATATAGAACTTTTTGCATATACGTCGTAGCTATGAAAAAAAACAAAAAAAAAATAAATTCATTTTATGTTTATTTTACTTATCACTTTAACTGAATGCAAAAGAATATTTAGATTGTTAAGTCGCAAAATAATTATTTCGTAGTAGAAAACAATTCGTCAAGTTTTTATATTAAAAAAATATAAAAAAAACATGTAACACAAAGTTACTGTTACTGGGAAGAAAAACTTGTTCAGTTTATCTAGAAAATAGTAAAACATTAATGTTTGCTCAAAAATATATTTTTTTATTTCTATATCGGAGAAAATAAAAAATTGTCAAAAAATTATTTTTTTGACTGGACCCAGTATAAAACCTGTTAACATTTTACCAATATTAATAAGAAAGTCCATGTGTGGTTCATCAGGAAACCATATTCGCCGATACCTTATTTTATTTCGGTCAGGAAATGCCTTTTTGAGCGTGCCCCATATACCCCAACACGACGTTTTTTTTTAAAACTTACCGTCTATATCTCTGGAACTAGATGTAGAAATCATTTCATATTCTCACATTTTTATTATCTCATAACCCACCATAACATATTAAAATTCTATTAAATTTCACCGAAATAATTTTTCAATGTATTTCGTGCTGGGTTTTTTATGAGTAACCTGGCTGAAGTTTCTATACCCCCGACATTTTTCTGTTTGGCGAACAATGGGCTCAAGAAGTGACTGCACAGCGAAGAAAAATTCACAAAAAATGTATTTTCTAAGCCTTCCTCATCGGCTAAAACTATTGCCATAAAAACGCTGGCACCGACACCGGACATAGTTGATAATAATAATAATCAGCGCAAGCAATCTTCTTATGCGCCGAATGAAAACCGGTGTCACCCGATGAAGTTTCTTTCAACGAAGGATGCGAGACCGTCAAAACGTCGATATAATCTTTCGGCGAGGGTTTGGATAACATTATCGAAATTAAAACAAATAAATTGCATTATAAAATAAATTTAAAAAAAAACTTTAAAGTACAAGCTTTTATTAAATGCACTCAAAAGTAGAAAATAATTTTGTATCTTTCTTATACCAAAATAAAAGTGATGGGCGCAAATTAAAAATTTTAAATTTAGGTAACGTATATCGGTCACATCGACGATTCACCTAAAAAACAGTTGTATTATTCTATAACCTAAGGACATTTTCAAAAGCTTGGCAAGCAAGGCAATCTCACCTGTCCTCAGCTTCTTTACATAAAAACTTTATGTTTATCATTCGAATAGAAGAAGAATTTAGTTCTTCTTTTCTAGTTCTCTCTTTGTCATCGTAAAGTTAAAATTTTTAATTTGCGCCCATCGCTTTTATTATGGTATAAGAAAGATAAAAAATTATTTTTTACTTTTGAGTGCATTTAATAAAAGTTTGTTCTCTAATTTTTAGATTTGTACCCTAAATCGTCAAAATTTATATTCCTTTGCCGAAAAACCCCTATATGCCAATTTTGATTTAAATCGAACAAACTAAATCTTTTCCCCCCTCCACTTGTATTGTCCCAGGAACTTTTCAAATCTTATTAAAAATTCAAAATCCCCCACCTTAGCAATATTGATTGAAATCAAACAAACTAAATCTTTTTTCCCCTCCACTTCCCTCGTTAGAGATAGGTGGGTACCTGAGAATAACATATTGTTGTATTTTCACCGGAACTATAACCTCATACCAAATTTGAACACAATCGGATATGGATAAGTCAGTTAAAATTGGTTAGCCAAACATGACCGAAAATCGTCCATCTTGAACCCGCCATATTGAATTTTCAAAATCTGATCAAAAATTCGTATTCCTTATCCCTAAAAGCCCCCTTTACCAATTTTGGTTGAGATCGGGCAAACTTAGGTGTGTTCCCCCTCCACTCCTTTCCTAGAAAGGAGGGTTGTCTAATAATGACATTATATTTTATTGTCAGCGAAACTATAAATACATGCCAAATTTTAAGGCAATCGGATGTGTATAAGTTAGTTAAAATTGGTTAGCAAATGATGACCAAAAATCGTCCATCTTGAATCAGCCATATTGAATTTTGAAAATCTGATTAAAAATTCGTTATTTCGATCCACAAGCGGCCCAACACACCAAATTTCAACGAAATTGGGCGTACTTCAACTGTACCCCACCTCTACCCCCTTCGAGTAGGGTGGAGCTGTCAATTTCGTCACACTATATTCTTGTGTTGTCACTGCAACTATATAAGCATGCCAAATTTGAAGTCGATCGGATGTCGGGAAGTTGATCAAAATTAAGTTGCAAGATTCCATCCGAACAAACATATCTAGTTTATACCAGGTGTCCCGAGGTGAGTAACCTATTAGAATATTTTGGAAACTATACAATGGAAACTTTTCAAACTTTCTATTCTAACATAAGTCCATGTAAACTATCTTTATGAAATACTTTCATGTTTGCAATGTTGCCATTTGCAGGAAAACTTAGCAACCACTTTCTTATTTTAACACCCTGTATATTTTTGCATTTTTGGATTCTACAAAATATTTTAGGTACATTTTGTGTATAATGCTCTATACCTATGTTTAACTGTTTTAAAATGTTGACAGGTGAAAATTGACATTTTTTAACTTTGACAGCCCGTAACATTGAAACAGTTAAGGATAGAGCAAAACGGTTTTTACATTCCTATTTTGGTTTTTCACAAGCTATCGTTTTATGTCTAAACCTCGGGTTAAAATATTCCAAGGTTAGCTTAATTCTGGGTTAAAAATAGTATAAAACAATAGCCTGTCAAAAACCAAGATAGGAATGTAAAAACCATTTTTCTATATCCTTAACCATTTCGATATTATATTATATTAATTTTCACCTGTCAATATTCTAAAAACAGTTGAACATAGGTATAGGACCTAAAATATTTTTTAGAATCCAAAAATGCAAAAATATACAGGGTGTTCAATTTAAAATAAGAAAGTTTTTGTCAAGTTTCCCTGCAAATGGCAACAATGCAAATATGAATGTATTTCATAACGATAGTTTACATGGACTTCTTACATGTTAAAATAGAAAGCTTGAAAAGTTTCCATTGTATAGTTTCCAAAATATTCTAATAGGTTACTCACCTTGGGACACCCGTTATACATAGATACATTGCAAGTTAAATAAAAGCTTTTAATAAAAAAAGAAGGGATAACTTCTATGATGCTCCATAAAATAAATAATAATAATCGGTGACTGACCGTTTTCAGCCAATGTTATAATTATTCACAAATTAATTAGAGTTTATTTTTTGCACGTTCTGTAATTAACTCACATCATTATTTTATAAAATACCAAACGACAAATTTTTCGGTTTATTAATTAGGTACATTTCAGTTTTTTTGAGTGATGGAACTGCATTGCGAACCTGATTTAAAAACTGCTCGTTAAAATAATCGTGTTTATTTGATATTTTGTGCCGTTAAAGTTTATTTCGCACGCTAAATGTCATGTTTTTTCTCCAGTTGAGGAATAACGTGACAGAAAAATTTTAGACTAACAGGAACTGAAAGAATCCCCTCCCAAATAGCATTTATAGTAACATAGGTAAAGGAGTAGCAACTTATTTTCTATAGTAATAGTGTGGTCGTAAGAAAAACAATTTGGGACTTCTACGTTTCGAATACTCTTTAGTATTGCGTAATAGTGCATTTTGCTTAATAATTGCCCCTCAGAAACGACTTCTTAGTCGTATTCATTTATTTAGTTATAGTGCTGTTTGAAAGTATTTCTTACCACCATGGGACAATACCAAGTTCCTGTTCGTTCAAGGTTCCTTCTCATTCGTGTATTTGTAGCAGCCCCGACTTTTATTCGTTACTTATTTGCCTCAATAAATCTAAGCCTCATTGAAGCAGCCGACGTTGAACGCCAGAACTAGCGAAATGGTATGACCATGCTGCACCAATATTTAAGAAATATGGTATCGTGACTGTCTCTATTACTACAGATTACTCATTTCTTTGCTAAAAATAACCATTTTATTTTTTAACAAACAGTGACCACAATATAGGTATACAGACAAGGTATGCATCCCGTTTCAGCTCTCCCCCACACCAGACTGCTTTGTTCGAGAAGTCACCACTTTATGGGCATAAGGGCGTTCAATAAACTCCCGAACAATATTAGAAAAATAGAGTCTTTTAAGAAATTGAAACACACGATTAAAGTTTTGTTGATAGAAAATGTTCTTTATAGTCACAAATCAGTGCCTGTAACTAATGTACTTTATGTTGTTTTCACCATTAGCTGTTATTATTGTAATTTTATTTCGTTCATTATTATTATTAGTGTATTTTATTTCGTCTGCCATAGGTAAACTAAAAGAAATAACTGTGATCTGTGATGTCCTTAATTCTAACACGATTTTAACTACGATTCTAACTCGATTTTAAATACTATTTTAATTTGTTTTACTTGAGTTTATTATATTATATTACACTGTTCATATTTGACAAACATTTATAAATATGCAAAGTTTGTGAGGAATTTATAATCTAGTTAAGAATTAGAATAATATTTTTTTGTATTGTGAATGACATATCAAATATACAGCAATGTATCACATGGATTAAGAGATAAATAAATAAATAAAATAAACAAATACTTTAAATGTGGCAGTGTGGAGGGAATAACTTTTTATGACCACTTCTAAGTCGCATTTCTGTTAAAGTAACGTTTTCTATTATCAGATGATCATGCTTGGTCGGCCATGGATTTTCGTGGGACGGAAAATCTGCCTTTCGTTTTTTGAGCCCTAATAAAAGAAATATAAAGGGTAGATTCTTTGAATGGAACCCTCTAGCCGGTTTAGGCAAAAGGTTCTGAAAAAAGCTAAAACCGAATCTTTAATGATTTTTTATGGACTTTCTGTCCATGATAAGAAAAACTTTTGGGGCCCACCATCTATTTTTTTTTAATTAAAAAGGTACCACTTGTAGCACTTTTTTGGGAAGCTTGTTAAAAAATAAATTTAATGCACTAGTTTTTGTTAACATCTTTCAACCAATGTGTCAAAAATTGAAAAAAATATATTTTTTTGTCCATTGTTTTAGCTTCAAAATGAACTACATATTTCTCTATTTACTAAGCAGCATAAAGAAAATACCACACAAGAACGTTATTGGCGGCCTATTTTGGGGCCCTCACTGAAGACCCAGGGCCTACCAACATTTTTTTACCACTTGTGGCACTTTTTTAGAGAGCTTGTAAGAAAAGAAATTCGATTAAATAACTTTTTTTGACATCTGTCAACCTATGTGTTAAAAATTTTTAAAAATCTATTATTTGTCGTTAAGGATGGTTATGTTAAAAGAAAATCGACGTGTGTTTTGAATCTATTTTCTTTTTGTCGAATATCTAGTAAATTTAAAAGAGGTAATTAGACTGCGCCCTCATAATATCTTTGTGTGGTAGTTTATTCATTCCGCTTAGTAAATAAAGAAATATATTGTTTTTCGGAAGCTAAAAAAATTGACAAAAAATAGGTATTTTTTGAAATTTTTAACACATGGGTTGCCAGATGTCAGAAAAAGTTAGTCAATCAAATTTATTTTTTAACGAGATTTCCAAAAAGGTGCCACAAGTGGTATCGCCTCATGAAAAAATTTTTGTTAGGCCCTAGGCATTCAGTAAGGGGCCCCTAAATGGTCCGCCAATAATGTCCTTGTGGGGTATTTTCTTTATTCAGCCTAAGAAATAGAGAAATATGTAGTTTATTTTGAAGCTAAAACAATTGTCAAAAAAAATATTTTTTAAAAATTTTTGACACATTGGTTGACAGGTGTCAAAAAAAACTAGTGCGTTAAATTTATTTTCTAACAAGCTTTCCAAAAAAGTGCTACAAGTGGTACCTTCTTATTAAAAAAAAATAGTTGTTGGGCCCTGGGCTTCCAGTTGTGGGTCCCAAAAGTTTTTTTTATCAGGGACGGAAAGTCCAAACGATTCGCTTTTAGCTTTTTTCAAAACCTCTTCCCTAAAGCCGCTAGAAGCAGCGTTCCATTTGAAGAATCCACCCTGTATTGTTTTATACCCAAATTAAATTATAAATAAATATCAGCAAACGTCTATATCTAACACATTTTGTTTGTGAAAACATAACCTCAAAAACCACAACGAGAAAATTTCATCAGCTGCAAGAAAACGGCAGAATTGTAAGGGCCCGCTTGTTTTCTGCAATAAACATGACGTATATTTCACATAAAAGTTTCCTTTGCAGCTGAATTTTGACTATACAGGGTGTTCCAAATTCGATGCTCACCATGGAGATCTCCTAAACCGTAGGAGATACGAAAAGGTTTAAATTAGGGCAAAGTTGCGCAATTTCATGCTTCGCTCAAAACTAAAAAAACAGTTTACAAATTCCGGACTGTTCCGGAGAAAGGCGGAAAAACCCGAAATATTCATTTTTATTTTACTGCGCCCTTCTTCTTAAAGCTGTCAAAAAACGCTTAAAACTTTCTACAGGCACTTTTTTAAAGATCTACCTAGTGAAAGGTCCGTTTTTGAGACTTGACATTTCAGTGTGTCGTATCTCCTACCGTTTAGAAGATCGCCATGGTGAGCATCGAATTTGAAACACCCTGTATACTTGTAAAACTTCACACGTTTTGATCGCATACACCGGATGTCCCAAGGTAAGTAACCTATTAGAATATTTTAGAAACTATAGAATGGAAACTTTTCAAACCTTTTAATCTAAGTAATTTCATATTTGCAGTGTAGCCATCTGCAGGAAACTTTAGCATTTTCTTATTTTAAATTGAACACCCTGCATATTTTTGCATTTTTTGATTTTACAAATAATTTTAGGTACATTTTGTGCATAACGTCCTGTACCTATGTTTAACTGTTTTTAAAATATTGACAGGTAAAAATTGACATTTTTTAATTTTGACAGCCCGTAACATCGAAACGGTTAAGGATAAAGCAAAACGGTTTTTACATTCCCATCTTGGTTTTTCACAAGCTACAGTTTTATATCTAAACCCAGGGTTAAAATATCCCATGGTTAGTTTAACCCGGGGGTTAAAAATAGTATAAAACCATAGCTTGTGAAAAACCAAGATAAGAATGTAAAAACCGTTTTGCTCTATCCTTAACCGTTTCGATGTTATGGGCTGTCAAATTTAAAAAATGTCAATTTTCACCTGTCAATATTTTAAAAACAGTTGCACATAGGTATACCTAAAATATTTTGTAGAATCCAAAAATGTACAGGGTGTTTAAATTAAAATAAAAAAGTGGTTGCCAAGTTTTCCTGCAAATGGTCATACGGCAAATATAAGAATTTGTTAGAAAGTTTGAGACGATGATGTATTTGAAATTAACTCTGTGTTTTAAACTTCCATTATCTAGATTTTATTTATACACTACGTTTCGATCAGTACAATCTCTGATCGTCTTCAGGTTCAAACTACAATCTATTCCTAAGGCTACGTACTTATATACTATGGGACATCACTCAACCGTGAAGTTTAAGAAGTTGGCTCCGCCCAAGGAGGGGCTTCCAAATATTTGGAATTTCAACACTTGGTTTACTGAAAACACCCTGATTCTGTCCAATAAAGGCAGATTCAAGGAATTTTTGTTTCTTCCAGTGTGACTCCTTGTGCAAAACCTTTGCTTCTCTCCACTTCATTCGGTGTCGTTTTGACCATGCGTGTTCGGCAATTCCTGATTTCGTTGTTTCACCACTATTCGTCTGATGTTCTTTAAGCCTAACCGATAATGGTCTTCTTGTTTCACCTATGTATGATTCACCACACTCACAAGGAACTTGGTAAATGCATTCTGGTCATAAGTTAAAGAGGCACTTGTCAAAGGAAACTATAAACTTCTCTCAAAAGACCCGACTCAATCAATGGAAAGTAAGGTTTATAGAACTTTAAAAAGGTACTCCAGATATATTCCGGAAAACACAAGGTCTCAACTTACACCACATATACATACAGCAAGCCTCCTCATTTATACGCACTCCCCAAAATTTCGCCCAATCACAAGTTCTAGAAATTCTCCAACTAGCAATCTATCTAAATTCCTTTTGAAAATTGTTTAACCTCTTGCAGGCAAGACCGCTTCATTTGTAGAAAATTGCAACCATTTTGTTAATATTCTTAAATATTTTGTTTTAGGAACCGAGGATAGATTTTTCGGTTCTGATGTCGAAAGTCTATACACCAATGTCCCGATAAAGGAATCACTAGATATTATTAGACAGAGACTGGTTGATGACGAATACCATCGTGAACGTACAAACCTGCCACTGGAGGGATATAATTCTTATTTTCAGGTGAAAGATAGGTTTTATGCTCAGAATAACGGTCTGCCAATGGGTTCATTATCACACGCGGTTGATACCGCAACATATAAACCTAAGTTCTGACTAAGATATGTGGATGATACTTTTATTGTCTGGATCGGGAATGACAAAAAAACTTTCAGTATTTCTTCACCACCTAAATAAGACCCACCATTAAATTTACAATAGAGTTGGAGCAAAATTGTCAAATTCCTTTTCTTGATGTACTTGTCAAACAAGTAGAAAGCGACATCAGAAAAACAGTCTATCGTAAACCCACTCACATAGGACACTATTTAAATCAAGGTTCAAATCATTTTGCTACAACCAAACGAGGCATGATAAGAACTTTATATAATAGAGCCGTTCAAATTTGTAACAATTCTCATGACTTGGAAATTGAAATAAGAAAAATTAAAAAGGATCTGCAGCAGAATGGTTACAGCCTTAAACTTATAACAGATACTATTTCTAAATTTCAGCAAACAGGACAGATATTACAAGACCAAAACCAGGCAAATGCATTCCTTACAATTTCATACATTATTGGAGTATCAGAGAAAATTTGAAGAGTAGCGAACAACTTTAATATTAAAACAGCTTTTAAATCTAATAATACAATTCTAAGCCTTCTCAGTAAAACAAAACCGGAGAACAAACAAAATAAGGAATGCATTTACCAAGTTCCTTGTGAGTGTGGTGAATCATACATATGTAACACAAAAAGACCACTATCTGTTAGGCTTAAATAACATAAGACGAATACTCAAAGAGGTGAAACAACGAAATCAGGAATCGCCGAACACGCATGGTCAAAGGTTTTGCACAAGGAGTCACACTGGAAGAAACGAAAATTCCTTGAAGCTGCCTTTATTGTGCAGAATCAGGGTGTTTTCAGTAAACCAAGTGTTGAAATTTCAAATATTTGAAAGCCCCTCCTTGGGCGGAGCCAACTTCTTAAACCTGAAGACGATCAGAGCTGATCGAAACGTTGTGTATAAATAAAATATAGACAATGGAAGTCCGAAACACAGAGTTAATTTCAAATATAAGATAATTCATAAAGATAGTTTACATAGACTTATGTTAGAGTAGAAAGTTTGAAGAGTTTCCATTGTATAGTTTAGGTAAACCGGTATATTGCATACTAGCCATAACCAAACTAACAAATTTGACGACATTGATTTGTTAGTCACTTCGTCATGTATGAATTTTGGCTTCCAAAAAGAACCGAATAGAAATTTTGAAACTTATCCACTCCTATTTCCTCGAATTCATCGTATAAAAAATCGCCTCCACGACGTATCCGGAACGTGGTTTCGACATAGCAGTGTAGCATTTGGCACCTAACTTTGAAGTCGTGGGAACGTAATGATAACCGGAAAATTGTTTCCAACTTAGGGAATTACTACATCGCGGTATGCTTTAGAGGCACGTGACGGGGGCATGTTGCAGTTACTTTCAGGGAATTCTATGTGATATTGTTTACGTCGTGACTACGTTAAGTGTTAGTTATATATATATATATGTATATATATATATATATATATACTATAAGTATGGTTGATGCAAGTGTATTATTCTTCTATGTACAGGGTGTCCCAAATTGGGCACTTTTGGGGGGTTTAAGGTACGGCGAGATAAAAAAAAATATGACCCCCATTTGCGAGGCTCGATTTTCATGAGAAGTTCGACGACCAAAGCAGCATTTTGATATGTCAAACCGTTAACAAGCAACGCGGGGGTTTTTGAAAAGTTTGCATTTTTAATTTTGATGTAAATAGCTTTTTCCTAGACTTTTTCACAATTAATTTAAAAATCTTTCCAGATTTTTTCCACCGTCTTTAGTTTCCAAGATATACTCCAAAGTTTGTATTTTTCTTATGGAGCATATTATATTCATTACGTATCGAAACTCAAGCATCATGTTCTTTCATATATCACGCTCTTTGTCAAAACAGAGAACATACCAACTAACAAAAATGGTTCAATGATTTAGTTCTTATAAAGGTGATAAACTACATATCTACTTTTTTTTAAAGTTATGACCTAAAACTTGAAACGTGCTTCTATAATAATAACGTTACATTCAAATGAAAGCTTTATAGTTTTAAAACATGACATGACAGGAAGCTATTTTGATTTTTCTCATATTATGGTCTCTTGCCGATATTTGATAACATACAGTCCATTACATATTCATTTAAACAAAACATAACCTCACTTTCCATAGAACAAAATCCAGATTTTTAAGTTGCCAAAATCAAATTTCCTAGGTTTTGGTAATCGGCATTATAACTACACTGCTACCTTTAAATCACTCCGAATAACCCCATATATTACGCTTTCATATCAATCAAATGTACCAGAGTGAAACAGCAAGGGGCCAGAGATACTTTATGGATGAAAAATATACTATTATGTAATATGCCTGTTAAGGCGGCCATGATATTCATTTTTATTTGTACATCGAACATAACAAAGAAAACGCAATGTAGACCCAATATACCTGAGAGAGACCCAGACTGGTGAGCGAAGTCACCCAGAATATAATGAATTCAAATTCAATTTAGACGTTTAAAAATGCTGGACTGGCTTTAAATTTTGCAACTCAATTTTGACTAACCTCTAGATGTTCGATTGAATTCAAATATGGTATGCGATTATAGTTCTGGTAAGCCTCCTCCCCTTTCGAATACGAATTTTTGATCAGATTTTGAAAATTCAATATGGCGGATTCAACAGGAACGATTTTTAATCGTGTTTTACTAACCAATTTTAACTGACTTATACTTGGTATTATTAGGCACCCCCTCTACCCCTACGATGTCAACCAAAATTGATATACGAAGGTTTTTGGGGATAAGGAATATGAATTTTTTGATCAGATTTTGAAAATTAAAAAATGTTGGATTCAAGATGGACGATTTTTAGTGCATGTTTTGCTAAACAATTTTGACTGAATTATACACATCAGACTGTCTTCAAATTTGGCATGCGTTTAAAACTCCGGTAACAATATAATAACTTGGTATTTTAGGCACTTCCTCCCCCCCCCTTCGAGAGGAGTGGAGGGGGGGAAACACCTAAGTTTGTCCGATTTCAACCAAAATTGGTGTACGGGGGTTTCAGATTTTGAAAATTAAATATGGCGAATTCAACATGGACGATTTTTGCTCATGTTTTGCTAACCAATTTTAACTGACTTCTACGCATCCGATTGTCTTCAAATTTGGTATGCGCTTATAGTTCCGGTGACAATACAATAATATAGTATTATCACGTACCCACCTCCCCCTAACGAGGGAAGTGGTGGGGGAAAAATATTTACTTTGTTCGATTTTAATCAAAATTGGCATGCAGAAGTACTTAGAGAAGGGGATTATGAATAAAGCGGGTTCAAAATTGACGATTTGGAGTAAAAATCTAAAAATTAAAAAAATTATTTTATATAAAAAAAGCATTTCAAATCCAAGCTTTTTTACAAAAATATAAAGTTTACTATTATAATTGTAAAACCGATGGGCGCATTATAGAATGTTTCGCCATGTTGACTCGCAAAATGTATGTTGTTGATCATATGATTGTTCGCAAGATTCTGAATTCACTATAATGCAGCAAAATGCAAGGGGAAGTAAATTCAACTCAACTCGACCTAATTTACGGCCATCGCTTTCATTATTATGATATCAGAAGGTTAAAAATTACTTTCTAGTTTTTAGTGAACTTTATATTTTATATGTTTTTTATTTGAAAAGCTTGTGTTTAAAAAGCTTTTTTTATGTAAAATAATTTTTTAATTTTTAGATTTGTACACTAAATCGTCCGTTTTGAATCCGTCATATTGAAATTTTCAAATCTGATAAAAAACTCATAATCCCCTTCCTTAAAGACTCCTGTATGCCAATTTTCATTGAAATCTAACAAACTAAATCTTTTTCCCCCTCTACTTCCCTCGTTAGGGTAATATGGTAATACCATATTATTGTATTGTCACCAGAACTATAAACGCATATCAATTTGAAGACAATCGGATGTGTATAAGTCAGTTAAAATTAGTTGGCAAAACATGAGCAAAAATCGTCCTTGAATTCGCCATATTTAATTTTAAAAATCTGATCAAAAATTCGTATACTTTATCCCCAAAAACCCCCGTATACCAATTTTGGTTGAAATCGGACAAGCTAAATATTTTTCCCCCTTTACTTTTTCCTCGTTAGAGGGAGCTGGATACTTGATAATGCCATAGTATTGTATTGTCACCGGAAATATAAACGCATACCAAATTTGAAGACAATCGGATTGGCATAAGTCCGTTAAAATTGGTTAGCAAAACATGACCAAAAATCGTCCATCTTGAATCCGCCATATTGATTTTTTTTAAATCTGATCAAAAACCCAAGTACACCAATTTTGGGTAAAATCGGACAAATTTAGGCGTTTTCTTCCCTCCAGGAAATGCCTCACATTACCATATTATTTCATTCATTTGAGATTTCATAACCAGTCCCTTCTTCTGTGATGTTTAGAGTTCACACTATTTACGTTTGTGTATTGGATCAACACTTGCGACTTTGGTCATATCTAGTAAACTATGATCAATAGTCTTACGATAACAATAACAAAATGGCACGAAATCGAACATTTTGTGAATGAGGCCCTGTCCATACTGTGATCAGTGTGGCCAAAAATATAGGGAGAAACATAAAAATAAACGTCAAACTAAAATTCTCGTTGACAGTTGACGTCAATCAATGTGGATAAATTTCGGGTGGAAAATACTGTAAATGACTAACACACTGTATAAAGTCATAGCACAGCAGTCAGAAATGGAAAATAATAAATATCCCAAAAACGTCCCAAACAAACTATCGCGTATGCTATACTGTTTAGAAAGAAATTTTATTACAAATTTAAGAATGAAATAAAATATGAGATGTTTCGTAAATACTAACTTTCGCTTATATCTTGGAAACTAAAGACGGTGGAAAAAATCTGAAAAGAGAGTTAAATTATATTTGTCAAAAAGTTTATAAAAAAGCTCTTTACATCAAAATAAAATAGATACAGACCCCCTCCCAAAATGCAGACTTTTCACCCCCCGCCCCCCCAGCAGCTTGTAAATGTCTTGACATATGAAGATGCAGTTTTCACCTTCGATCTTCTCTTGAAAATCGAGCCTCGCAAGTGAGGGTCAGTTTTGTTCTATCTCGCCTGGAAGTACCTTGAATCCCCCAAAAGTGCCCAATTTAGGACACCCTGTACATTATTTAATACTTCAAACAAATATTTTGGTTATTCCTAATTTTCAAGAATAAGTGTTTTTAAATTAGAAAGTTTATAACTTAAATCAATAATAACCAAATATCAAATTAAGAAATATTTATCCTTTATTTAAATAGAATTTCTAGGTTTTGCAACAACAGGACTCTTAAATTATTTTAATTATTGGCCAAATAAGTTTTAGCATCCCTGCTAAAAAAACCGCACTAAAACTAATCAAGTAACATCCCTTCCGCAGACACTGGCGACAAATAAGTACTTATACGAGAACAATTTTCTATTAGATATGTAAAGCTTGTATGCGTTCAAAGTAGTATTATATTAGTGGTTAGGACGTCATTGTTTAATTTAAGTTGTAGTCATAGTTTAAGTTAGGCTATAGTTTAGTTTGATTTTTTGGTTTAAGAGTACAATCTGTCTAAATCAAACATATGACCTTTTTATTACCTTTTTTTAAATCAGGATATTATCAGTATTTTTTCTATTTCTGTCGAAATAATTGTTGGACGGAATTAGCTTTTTAAATTTTTTGAATTTTTTTTTTAAAGAAAAAAAAACTAAAATTTTTGCTATTTGTTGGAAATTAAAAAATAAATAAATATTGAAAACGACAACTTCTTTTGCAATTCCGGCTTAATAACCTCTAATAGATTGATTATCTAACGATTTATCGTGAGTAAGTAATATAAATATCCATGGTAAAAATATAAAAAAATATAATATTTTAGAAAGCAAAAATCGGATTTGAAATAATTTATTAAAAAAATTAAAAATTACACTCATGAATACAGTTAAGAAATTTGGATTGAAATTTAACTATAAGGTAAGTAAGTGCACCAATCGATTATATGATAAACAATTTTTTTATGTACGATACTCTATTAATCGAAATAAGATGCTTATAGCAATACTGCATAAAATAAAGTTTTACTCCAAACAATTACTTTGTGTATACCGTACCCTTAAAGCGCTTTTAAACAAAAGAGGGTATAAAAATGCTTTTCCTAAACATACCATTAGAACAATTTTAACTACTAAATCAATTTTATTGTAAACCGGAAAAAATTGTTAAGTTAGTTGTTTTATTTGCGTTTAAAAAAAATGTAATATAAGGTTTTTTTAATATAACATTATATATGTTTAATGTTAATATCCCATCAAAAAGTATAGGTTGCAGAGAGGTATATTTTGGCCAAGTTTCGTGACAATACAATTATTTTCGCGAAAATAAAAAATAATAAACGAAAAAATAAAAATATTACGATTTTTCGCATTTTTCTCGAAAATTTTGGGGTTATGTTAAAAAGTGATATTTACAAAACCTGTAAATCTTTGCACCGTCTATAATTTTTGTAATGACGTTTTTCCGGAAATTGCAATAATACCATTTTTTTGCCCCTTTTCCCCACACAAAATCCACCCCGAAAGAGCCCCACTCACGCATTTTTTTGAAACGTTTTTTAGAAGCCCCCTTACCATTTTCACTCATAAACTGCTGTATTTTTATTTAAGGAAGATTATAACCCTTGCCTATAAATATACCATATTCGCATCTGAAAAAAAAAGTCGCAAAGAGCCGCAGGAAAAAGAACCCAAGAAAAAATTATTATAACTAACCCAAACCCAACTCAATTTAAGTATTTTGTTATTTTTAAGTATTTCTACTTATTTTTAAATATGTAACAATAATTTGGGGATTTTTATGGGTTTTCTTTTCCGAGATTTTTTTTTTGAGGTTTTTTCTGGGGAATTTTCTCGTTCTACTTACTTCAAATTCTAGCCAACCTAGTGATATAATAACTGAATAATTAGCGAACCAATTTACAATTTTATTAAAAATAAAACCACAAGTTTTGATGTTTTAACATTTAAGGCGAAGTCTTGTGGCTTAACAAATGAGGTGGCTACACCCACCACGGCGCTGCTATTGTAAACTATAAAATATGAGTCCGGAAGAACGCTTGACGTTTTAATCCGCCTTAGAAAATATAGTGAATCTAGTAATTCAAAAACTATTCTGCGTATTTTGCGTAGTTTGTTTTAACGCTGGAAAGAAAGATTTGGTATACAATAGGCACTCGATTTGGCGCATAAAGTGAACCACACACTTTGAGATCTGTCTCGAGACATGTTGCACGATCTCATGGTTGTGTAGTTATGTCATGTAAGACCTCCTTAGTTACATTGTTTATATGGGCCTCTTAAAGCACTTTTATATAAGGACGGTTAGAAAATTTTGTCGTATAAACACCACTAAAACAATTTTAAACATTAAATCGATTTTATTTTAAAGCGATTTATTACTTTAAAACTGATTTTAGCGTCGCAATAAACACTTTAAAAACGCTTTAACGGATTGCTTCTTAGCTAAAGAAATGTTTTTATCTTGATTGTTTTATATGTTTGTTTTTTAAACTGACATTGAATGACATTTAGTGAAGGACCTACACTTTCGGCTACATAAAATGCGTACGCTGATTTTATATATTGTATTATGGGCCTGGCAACTTAGTAACCTTTTAGATACTTTAAATTGACAAAAAATGTCAACGTCAGATTTTGTTGTTGTCGTACGCTTATATTTAAAATTACCCCAACTAAATGAATTCGAAAAAGCCAAAATTTTTACAAAATTAGATGGTGGTTGGTCGGTTTGAAGACTAGCGACCCATTATGGATGAAACAAGGCTACAATTGTAAGAATAAGAAGAAGAAACACTTTCTGAAGATCACCCATTTGCGATGGCCTCAGAGGCGAAAATTGAGGCACATTTTCCTGGATCCATAAGAACGACGCGCAGACGGATAAGCCGTTCTAGACTTAGATGTGTCGTTGCTGCCAGTCCCACAATGACAGCAAACAAAGTTTGATATATAGCCCGCCACGAATACGCTATCTCGAAAAATATATTGCTGGAAACGAAGACCGGGCTGGAAGATTTTTCGTGATTGTGTGAAATTGGATATCGGCGAGAGGACATGGGACTCTTTTTAGAATCCATGGAAGATTTACGGCTGAGGTTTATGTTGATATGATGAGAAATATTATGCTTTCAGAAGCAACCATTCTTCATCCAGAAGGTTTTGTGTATCAACAGGATAACCGTCTTATACATGCGGCAAGCATTTCTAAACAGTGGTTCTAGCAAAAACATTGAGGTGTTGCCATGGCCGGCAAAAACTCCTGACGCCAATCAATTGGAAAATGTGTGGGGCCTTATAGAAAAAAAAATTTCATGAATGAATATTGTTCATTGTGTGTGAATCATTGTTCAAATCCAAATTTATTTCAAAATTTAGCAGATTCCGTGCCACGAAGACTGGCAAACAATATCGAGGCTTACGGGGCAATGACGCGCTACTGAAGAAACGTTTTCTTGTTTTTTTTTTTAATTTACGTAGTGTTTTTTTAATAATTTCTTTTTGATTTTGAATATTTTTGGTTGTCTGCAAAGACTTAGATTACTCAAATTTATCGATCCTGCAGAGGTGCTTTGACTATGATAAAGTTATTACTTTCCTTTCGCCAAACATTTCTTTCTTCTTGATACTTTCTTCTTATTCGCATAATTGTGGTCTTGTTTCGTCCATAATGAGCTTTAAGAATAAGTTTTTATAATAAAATTTTGAATAATTTAAAAAAATTGCTTTATTCATTAATTTATTTATAGTCTTTCAGTAAAGTGTGGTGAGTCTCCTTATCTTTGTGTTTACAATGTCAAAAGATCTAACCTGTAATTCGAAAATGTCAAAGTCAGTTACAATAAGCAACGCAATGAGCAAAACTTAAATTCAACAGACCTGCAGCTAACTTCTGCTGTACGCATTTTATTTGGCCGGAAGTGTATAAACCCTCGGACAAAACGATTTTATTTAAAACCGTCCTTAGATAAAACTGATTTAGGTGCATATAAACGTAGTAAATGAGACCGCCGCGCCGTCGACCATTTTCCTTCTTTCTGTATTTCTTAAAGAATTAATAAACCTACTGCAACACTAACTGCAATTTTTTTTGTTTAAAATGTTTTGTACTTTGTGCGATATTATTTCAATTCAACCTCAAAAATATTGTTTGGAACCCGCCTCGAGACAGATCTCGTAGTTTGTGAGGGACTTTAAATAAACAGAACCAACCTCAGAGACTTGGCAGTGCCTAATGGCTAACTATGGCTTTTTACTTACCTATATTTATTTGCCTCTCTTCTTGTTTTTGACCTCTCAGATTTTTTTTGACGACCGAACAAAGATTGTGTTTATCAAAATGGCATCCATTGTAAGACTGGTTCTGGTTTTAGTGTTGTATAAATCGAGTTATTATAGTTTTTGCAACCGCAATCGCACGATATATTTTATAAAAGTCAGTATCCGATGGGTTGAGTATGCAAAAAGTTGATTACTAATGAGCTACTAAAAAGTCCTAAATTTGTTTGGTGGTATAAATTAAATTAAATTGGAAATATATATAAGTTTAGCGCTTGCCGTCAAGCGGTTTAATAAAATAATCTACCCCTTAAGCTTCCGAATTAGCAGAGTATCTTGTAGTTTAAAATACACATGGCATAAGTAGAACTTACAATAACCTAAACTGCACTAACAGAGACGTATATTTTTCGTTCATTTTACGTCTTTACGTCCCGGGACCTAATAGGTACGGACAGTGTACACTTCCGGCCACATAAAATGCGCACACCGATTTTTTATAGTGTATTAGTGGGCCTCGCAACTCACTAACCTTTTAGGTATTTCAAATTGACAAAAAATGTCACCGTCAGGTTTTGTTGTTGTCGTACGCTTATATAATAATAATAAGTTTATTTTGCATCAATAAGATAATATTACATTTACAATAGTATGGTTTTACAAAAGATTAAAATTTGTTTTAATGCAAAACGGCACTGGAAGGCAATATACCTTGTTCGGAGTCCAGCCCATACGAAAAACTATGCTAATTAACTAATAACTAACCTAAACAAGAGACATTTTAGTTTTAAAAATACATTATTGCGAACAGTTTACAGTATTTAAAGCAGTTTAATATCGAAATTAATTCAGTTGGTCACAGTTGGTTTGAAAATAAAAACAGATATTCAAATACAGAGAGAGACAGATAGACCTGTCAAGATATACAGACAAATATTTAGAGTTAAAACGAATGCAGAATTTTACAAAAATTAAAATTAGAGATTAAAATTAAAATTTATTATTCTCTATATTACATGTAGGTCAACGATCTTGCAAGGCGACTAAAAATAGCATTTAAATTACATAAAAACAGATGTATTAATAAAAAAAATTAAATTAAACTATCATACAATGTACGAAAGAGTTCGTTTTTATGCAATAACCCAGTACAAAATATGCCCCAACTAAACGAATTAAAAAAAGCCCAAATTTTGTCAAAATTAGACGGTGTTTGGTCGGTTCGAAGAGTAGCGGCCCATTATGGACGAAACAAGGCTAAAATTGTAAGAATAAGAAGAAAGTATCAAGAAGAAGAAACTGTAAAGCATGGTAAAGTGTGGCCAGTCTCCTTATTTTTGTGTTTAAAATGTCAAAAGGTCTAACCTTTAATTCGAAAACGTCAAAGTCAGTTGCAATAAGCAACGCAATTAGCAAAACTTAAATTCAATAAACCTGCAGCTGACTTCTGCTGTACGCATTTTATGTGACCGGAAGTGTACGTACAAGTAAATACTAGACACTAGACACTTAAAGTTAAATTTCGGGTTATCGGCATTCTTATACTTATCTCTATCGAGTCGACCTATCGAGGAGGTGTACTTTTAAACTAATGGCGAATGCGTGACAACTCCAGCTGATTAAATGCATCAAAACATCATTTCGTATGCAGGGACGGTCGTAATGGTCGTAACGAGGTTTTCGTACATTTAATCAGCTGGAGCTGTCACGCATTTGCCATGATGTTCAAAGTGCACCTGCTTGATTGGTCGACTCGATAGAGATAAGGATACGAATGCTAATAAAACTGTAAACTAACTTTAAGTGTCTACTTAAAGTAAATATTTAAACGCATCGGTATCGGTATATCTAGCACGTTTAAAAGAAAGCCAAAAAATACTACATTTTTGGCTTGTTTATGCGATGTTTCGAACGAGTCGAAGCAATCAATGCGTACGGAGTGATGAACCAGTTCAACGTAACGTTAAGTCCATACCAGAGCACGCATCGACTGCTGTCAGCTTAACTGTCATCGAATTCACTATAAAAGTGGGAATCGTTCGAAACATCGCATAAACATGTCAAAAATGTAATGTCTTGGGTTTATTTTGAACGTATTGGGTATACCGATACCGATACGTTGAAATATTTACTTTAAGTGTCTATTTATAGTAAATATTTCAACGCATTGGTATCGGTATACAAAACGAGTTCAAAACAAAACTCAAAAAACACTACATTTTTCACTTGTTTACATGGTGGATGCGATAGGGAAAGAGCTGACTCCACTCGTTGCGTACGGAGGGATGTACGTACCATTACGGACCCACGAACGTACGCAATGATTGCAATCAACTGGCCTCGCGTCCACCACATATCGTTCAAAACATGACATAGACAAGTGAGAAATATAACATCTTTTGACTTTGTTTTAAACGCGATAGGTATAGTGGTATCGTTGCGTTGAGATAATTACTTTAACTGTTGAATGTGTACGTAAAATTTACGTATTTTTATATTATTTTAGCGGTTTTTTCGTTTCTAAGTTGTCATAATTTGGACAGATTTTCTTTACATCTAATGCAAGCTTTTGTATATTTTGTTTCGTTCTATTCAAATGACTACTTTAAAACACAATGGTGGTCAGACTCCAAACATTAGCGGTAAGCTTTCCTAAAAGGGTTTAGTCTATTTTAGAACGGTCATAACTTTAAGTGAAATTTTTGGTTTTAAGCATTTTAAACCAACCCTCCTTGAGATTTGGACACAGTTTGAATTATAAGAAGAATTTTAATAAATTTTTTTAACACAATCCTTTGTTGGATTTTAAAAAAATTTTCAATTTAGAAGATAAGAAAATTAAAAAATTGAAACCCACGCGGGGTTTAAATAGTAAACACAAACAAATTAAAATTGAGGTTATATTTCACTCTAATTAAAACTTGCCCTTGATAATTGATTTTTCCAATTAATACTTGATGTCACACAACCATTGTGATGGGTGATAATCAAATAGGTAGTAGATCAATTTTGTATTTATTTAAAAGGTGTTTTTATTTATGAAATGTATTAAAACACTTAAATGCAAGTGTTTTTTACATTTCTGTCATCGTCGAAATGTCAGTTTAAAAATATTAGCGCTGCGTTCAATCACAAACAGCGAGTTTGGATCTTTTACCTCTGCTTGCACCTTGGCTTGCACCAACCTCTACTGATGAAAGGTACAGATTTAAAATGAGTGGGCTTTGAGTAAGGATAGCTATTTTGACTGAGCTTTTAGATACCCTCAATGTTTTACTATCAGTTTGTAAATAAATTAATATAGTTGTTTTCGGTTTTTTGTTTGGTATATTTTTCGTGCATAATCAGTGACCTTCACTTATGTTTGTTTTGCCTCGTAGTGCCCTCATAAATATATTTTTGTGCTGAAAACGGGTTGAAAATATGGCGTTTTTCTGGACAAAATTGGAGGTGTTTTATTGATTAATAAACAACTTGGGATATTAAATAAGGTAAATTACTTCTTGTAAAAACGGTTACTTAGAGAAATTTAACTTATTACCAATTGCCACAAAACAATCCTTTCTGCGGGCTATAAATTTAAACCACCTTCCAGAGGTGGTCTAAAAAATCACCAACTTTATAACCTCAAACACAGATGATGAAGAATTTTTGGCATATTCACCATATGCCATTTTGAAGCCTGTCAAAAAAAAATAGTTTTTGGGCATTTTCTCCTAAAATATGGTATATTTTTAGAAAAAAAGCAGTTTTTCAATGGTATTTTGCAATGACAATACAAAATATTCAATAATTTTGTGGTAAGTAAGTAAGTTTTTTTTGAAAATGGGTTTTAAAATTTAGTACCCCCCACAAGTTTTTTATTTTATTTTAGACCTGTGGGGGGTACTATTTTAGATCTTAGTAAATCCCACTGTTAGTTTTTCTTTAATTTTTTAACTTTTCAAGTTATAATCTTTCCCAATATCTCATTTCAAAGCTAATGACCAGCACTTCAATCCTACAATAAACAAAGTTAAACTTCATAAGCGGTTACAAAAATGAAGCTTGATATGTCAAAAATAGAAGAGACCTTATAGCTAACATTTTTGAATTTTTTTTTTAGTACATGTCAAAAAAACCTTACTTTGTTATTTATTATTTAAAATTTCGTCCATATTGTCGATAAAAAAGTTATTTTTTTCTGTGAGTGATATTTAAGCTAGTGTCATTCAATATAACAATTTATACTAGACTGATGACGCATATTTCAAAAATTGCAAATCAAGATTGCGGCGACTAAAATAAAAAAGCAGCGTTAATTTTCTTGGCGATTTGTACAAACAAACAGTAATTTATATGTTGCATGACATTGACGTAAATGTGACACAAGAAGAAAAAAATAACTTTTTTATCGGAGGTTTCACATACCAAATGTCTCATATTTTTTTAGTTATATCTTTGGCATATCGAAGGCAATCTTTGTAGCCATTTACAAACCTTAACTTTTTGTAGTGTATGGTGAAAGAGGTGATCAGGAGTTTTAATGAGATACTAGAAATAATTGTTACTTTAAAGAAAAAAATTAAAAAACAAATTTTTGAATTCTGGCCGCCATTTTGTTTTGAATGTCGAATTTTTTATATTTTTGGAATAAGTGACATCTTCTTATTATTATTCAGTTAATTTCGATTTGATTTTTTAAAAGCGTCGTAAACACCTTTTTTTTATCTCTGAGTCGCCATCTTGGTTTCTGTGGCCGAAAAATGAGGAATCCTCGACTGAAAATTCAGATTTTAGTGTAAGGCCAAATATGAAAATCCTTAAGAATTTACTCAACTACTATAGCTATATTTAAAAATATATCTTATATAAAACTTATTTTAACAAGAAAACCTTACACAATAGCGTACTATGGGGTTTACTCCGTAGGCGCTTTCAGGATCGGATGAATCGGGCTACTAGCTAGTGTTTATGAAGATTTCCTGTCGCTATAGAGAAAAACCTACTATGATAGCTAACATTGTCACAACTCCGATAGAGTCTAATATTATTGGCACTAAAACGTTTTCCTCAAATAAAATGGAAAATAGAGTACTAATAGAACGTGCTCTATGATTTAAGATTGCACACGCACACTAATTTTTTTAGAATAGATTTTGGAAAACATTTAAGAAAGAATTTAGAGGTTTGCCAGAGGAGAAAGGACAAAATTTACTTTTTACTGTATGTTATCTGTAAAAAAATACTTTCTATTTGTTTCAATATATCAAATGTCTCTTCACAAAAATATAGCTCATTCAAAACGAAAATGCGCAACACTCGATGGACTTAAAAATTGAATTCCCTCTTACACTGGTTCTATGCATAGGCGGAAACTTATTTTAGTAACAAAAAAACGTTAGGTAACTTGTATAATATGCCTTTATTTCCGTCTTATATTAGTAAATAGTTTGGTAACTATGCTAACATTCAGAGATACCTAACTCTTATTTTCAGCACCTTTTCTAATTCTGTCAGGAAAAGAATTGTCGTATCAAATGCATTCTTTAAACTTCCAACTAAATCAGATCAACACCGTTCTTAACTAAAAAGCCTGTTAACTCCTACCGCCTCAGTGCCCTTTAGCCTAATGTGGCCTCCATTTTTATAACCAAATTGACAAGTAAAACATGGATTTTTTGTCAGTTTTTTGTCAATATGGCACCGATCATAGGCCAAAGGATACTAAAACGAAAATGAGTTAACTGGCTTTTTAGTTGAGAACGGTGTTGATCAGATACACCAGAGAAATCATTAGAAACCAGACAAATTTTAAAATAATTGAATAATGCTTGAGTAGCTGTATTAAATATGTCAAAACTTACCCTGACGTAGACATGGCCTTGTATCAGATTTCAGTTGTGACCGAAATTAAATTTACAATTAAGAAAAATTGTCCCGAAAATTACAAACCGAAACTCTGGATAGACGAGCTGTCAGATAACATGATAGTAACTAAACTTAGAGTCAAACTTGATAGAAATAGTCTGGACCAATGTTAAATGTGCCATAGATGAAAGCACAACACTATTAGGCAAGAGTGAGTTAAGAAATAAAAAGAAAGTTTGGATGACTCCGATGAAATCCATGCACTAACAAAAGCAGCGTTTAGTACCAAGAAATCAACAAAGATATAAAAAAGAGCAATGAAAAGAAATAGAAGATGTAAATGCTAAACATAACAATTAACATCTATACAAGTTCATAGAGAATGCCGCCGGAATATTTAATAAAGACTAGCTGGAATCCTTGTGGTCAATCAAGGTAAAATCACACCGGATCCCAAATAAAAGCCAAAATAATGGTCTAACTACATAGAACATCTCTTTACTGAACAACCAGAATAATTCTCAAACCAAGATGCAGAGAGAAGCTAAAAATAAAAAAGCGGTGGGGCAAGACTAATTATAACCAGAGGTTTTAAAACTCATAAAACACGAATATTCGCTGAATAAGCTAAACAAACCTTTTACTTGATTTATCGCAGCGGTAAAATCCCTGCTGACTGGCTTAAATCACTCTTTGATAAATTGCCAAAAAATATTCTGCAAAAAAGTTTAGTCTATCTCCTAATCAATCCAAGAAAGCATAGGCTAAAACACTTCTAATGATTATCCATAAAAGAGTATAAAGAATATGCGAACTCTTTATGGGCGACACACAGTTTGAATTTCGCGAAGGTTTCGAGCCGTGTTTGGCATTTGTGTTTTAGTTTAGCGGTCTATAGGTGTGTCGGTGCCAATATATACTTGCACTAGCATTTGATCGAGTGCGACACGAAAAAATTATAGAATTCCTAGAGAAAGTTAGTCTACATGACCGAGATCCAAAGGTAATCGCTTACATATACTAGAAAGGGACAGTTCAAATAAAAGTTGATGACACTGTCATAATAGCAGACACGCTAAAAGATCTGCAAGAGTTGTTGAATCAAATCGCTGCCAAAAGTTCCCAATTTGGGCTTAACTTAAATATTGGAAAAACAACATGAATTGTAGCCAAGAAAAAGGAGGTATTTCAAAAGTAAATGGCCAACAAGTCAAACGCATCGATTCGTATAAATACTTTCTTTAAGTTTTGAATTGATATTAAAGGATTTCTTTTCGTCCAATATGGCTAAAATTTCCGATGTAGCGAATCAACTAGCAATAGAAGGCAAAATTAAATAGACGTAGACGGATATCATGGCTTAAAAATTTTAGATATTGGTATGGTGTTAGTACTACGACACTTAGTGAGAGTTTATGCAGTGGAGTAACCAGAAATAGACTCTGGGGAGGGGTTTCGTCATTTAATAAAAATTAACTGCCTACATATGACAAATTTTTAAAAATTAAGTAGGGGCAAAAATGTATGAAATGTATCATAAATCTGTGGTAGGGGCCTATTACTTGAACTCTTAAAATGAAGGTAGGATTTTTTTAAAATTATCCCTTAAATGCGCCGCAAGCAAAAATTTAAAAAAAAATAACACTGAAATGCTGCAAGAAAATGTTGTTGACAAACAAATTGCTGTAAAATAAAAAAAATTGTAATATTATTTAATATTGGTATATCGCCGCAGGCGAAAGTTTTGACAAAACTAACAAAAAATTATTTAAAAATTGGGCTGGATGCCAAGAAGGGGTGGGTTGTGGTGGTATACATAGATTTGTTGCCAAATCATAAATGCGCCGCGGATGACAATTTTAAGAAAAATTATGATAAGAATGCCATTTATTACACGTTTTTAATGCTGGTGATAAAAATTCCTTGGAATTAAACTAAAATTGTAACAATTAATGACGTCATAGCACCGCAAGCAAAATTTTTTAAATTTAAAACATCACACCAAACACACGTTACAAACCGGAGTAAATAGTCAGCTATAGCTCTCCCTGGGGTCCTTGATCATGACTAATTTATTTTAGATTGGATTGGACCTTCTGGGGGGAGTTTTAACCCCCAAAACCCCCCCTCGCTACGCCACTGGTTTATGGGCTATACGGTATTATTTTAGTATTATTATTATCATCGATCGCAATACAGTAAGTATCCGAAAATTTTCTCTGGTTTATAAAAAAAAATTGTCGGAAACGCAAAAAGCATCCCCCGTAGCCCTTAAACTTTCGTCTCTTTACTGTAATAGAAGCGGCAACTTTAACCCTTGTCACTTTTTGTCTATATTTTTATTCTATTTATTAAGTATTTCAGCGTGACTTTTGCTAATTTTGATGTTCTTATAATAATCGTGCGATCCGAAAATACATAATTGGTCTTGCAGAAAACTTTTGCATTTCTGAGAGATTTTGCTAATAAATATTTTGTCATTAAAGTATAGGTATCTGGTATAACTTAGTTATGAAGAATATGTTATTTTAAATGGAATAGTTTTAGTGAAGGATTTAAAACTAGTTAATTAATCTACTTGATGATCAAATGAAGTTTTACAACTTCACCAACACTTTCTATATTTCACTTTTTGCTCGTGTTTCGCTAAGTTTGCATCAACTTTTTATGCCTAATATTTGAGCTTAAATAGTTGTTTTTTTTAAGGTTTCTAAAGCTTTTATTCAGCATATTACTACAGCAGATACATAAATAGTTTAAATCTTTAAAAAAAGGTACAACTTAAATCTGTTTTAAATATAAATAACCTTTTAGTGACTTAAATTACTTTAATTTTTTCAAACATTTTCTTCTTTTGGTAGTAGGGCAGCCGTAGGCCTGGGGGGTTATTCTTGAATCGAGAGAAAATTTGCTCCCAGAGAGATCTTCGGCTTAAATCGGTTTCTCTCACTTTTGCTCGATATTGGTCGAAAGTAATTATATTGGTCTTGACTAAGAGAATTACTTTCCATCAATATCGGGCAAAAGTGAAAGAAACCGATTTTAACCGAAGATTTGGCCCAATGAGATGCATAGTAGCGAGAGAATTCGACTCCCTGGGAGCAAATTTTCTCTCGATTCAAGAATAACCCCACTGGTAGTTAGGCCGCATAATGAACCCGTTCTGCCATATCCTCCGTGCAACCTCTACTGATGCACCTGTCCCTTAGGATGCTAATTTTCTTTCTCTAAGAGGACTTTTTTGCGTAGCGAATATACACAATGGAACGCCGGCTTTACACCCCCTCCGAAGGGTGATCCTGCTATATTTTAGACTTGCATCTATCTAACATCGCTACCGTCCCAGCAGAACTTGGTTGACGGTAGACTTTTCTCCCCAGCAGCCCGCCGCCATATAGGTCACTGTCGGAGTTTTCAGACGCATTCCTTGGAGTGGTCCTGCTACCCGAATGTGCTACCGCCTCTTTCAAGTCACCCTCTGTCGACTCCCGCTACCAAATCTGTCGGAGTCCAGCCGTGTCCCATGGAATCCCGATCTCGGAGAAGTCCAAGTCTCCTTTTTTTTTGAGTCACCGGCTACTCTCTTCTACCCCAAACGTGCCGCCTACTTCCACCTTGTTTGTTGATATTCTATTCACAACGCCGACTGCAGAGCTGCTGAGAAGTGCGGACGTCCGTCGTCGTCTCGAGTCGCATTCGGTGTTGTGTGAAGCAATGTGCACAGATCACCTACCAACGGTACTCTGTGCAATGTGAGACGCTGTTCACTAGTCTACGGCGGTCTCCTTTCTTCTTTTATATTATTTCTTAGTTTTTTGTAATCGGTTAGTCCTTTATTAAAACCAAATTAATGAATTATTAATTTTGATTGCAGCCAACCATATTTTTCAAAATAAATTTTATATTTAATTTTTTATATAATATTCATAAATATCTTTTTGTTAAATTTAATTAGTTTTGATCTTTTATTATATTCATGAACTTCTATATTTCAAGACATAAATTATTTTAAAATTTCAGGCAATATACACTTATTTTGTAAAAAAATATGTTAAAAGCTACTGCATGATTTCAAAAATATAAATCCGCCACAAACATAAAGATTTTATTTAAAATATTAATAATGAGCTTTATCCAACTTCAGTGTGGGCTATTCCTGAAATCAGGGAGAAAGCACTTATTTCTCCGAAACGCACGCCGCCAATGTTTTTCTACTGGTCTTCAGTGACGGAAAAATAAAAGACACCAATTTGGACCAATGGGAACCGCGCATATGTAAAGACATATTTTGTTTTCCCTAATCTGAAGGGTAGCTACCGGAGTAGAAATATTTTAATGTTTACTTGACTTGCAATGTACAATTTTTTTCTTAAGTATTTATATACTTTTCCAAAGCGTTGCACATTCCTCAATAAAATAAACGTAAGGTTCTAATCGCTTCTGGCCTTTAAGATTAATAGACTCATCAAGGCGTAGACATAAAACATAAAGGTAAACGCGTAATGCGCCCAAAAAAATAAAATAAGCGTAGGAATAAAATAAAACATCCTATCTGCAGAAGTCTTGCCTTCGGTTTGCTTTTTAATATTTTCATTTAGACTATTTCAACAAAATACAATCAATGAGGCCTAACTTAAAATTTTATGTTTGGCACTCAGTATATTTCTATTGCTTAGCCGTGCCAGGTTTGGTTGGGGTTTAGGGGGTGACAGAAAACTCTTTTTTCTCTATTGCGTCTACATTCCTTTAAACCCACTTAGTTACTTCGGAATTCATAAAACCCTTTTTTTCCAAATTCTTCGTTTGTCAGGTCTATTCAAAATCTCGTAATTTTTAAAACCATTTTTTTATCAAATCCACAATTTGTCAAACTACTGTATTTTTTCAAAACCGAAATTTGTAAAACCCGTTGTTTTTCAAACCAAATTGCTATTCAAATTTATACACAAACTACAGTGCTGTGATTTTTGAAATCCAAAGCAGCGAGTAATCCCCGAAATTTAAGAACAGGGCATGAATACTTCCTTTCAAGAATCCTTGAACTGAACGCTACCTGTGAACTCTGTGTGCGCGCATAGCAGCGACAAATCTATTATTAGGGAAATTTGTTTTGACGGACAACGGGTTTTACAAATTCCTGTTCTGGAAAAATAGGGTTTGACAAATTCCGACTATGTTTAAAAATAATTTTACAAATTACAAGTTTGATTTTGAATTGATCTGATATACAACGGTTTTGAAAAACAAACGGATTTGAATGTGTTTGATAAACAACGGTTCCATTAAAAACAGGTATAATAAAACGAGGATTTGGTATTGAATGGGTTTAAAAAAATAAGGTTCCAATAAAAAATTGGTTTAACAATTTGCAGCTTTTATAGTGATTCGTTTTTACGCTAGAAATTTTTATTAATATCGGTTCGATAAATTCCTGGTTTGACAAACAATAGGCGTTCGGCATAGCTAGCTCAGGCCTTTTTAGAAGATTCTAATAAGAAAAGGGCAAATACGATATACAGGATGTTTCACAACTTGAGTAAAATTTATCTTAAAGGAAATCTGTATTTTCGAAAATACTACTACTACGTCCCCAAGGATTACAAACTTTTCTCCCTGATGATTCCTAATAAGGATGAAACAGGTATGTAGGTGTCTGGATGCTTCATTAGACATTGGAGGCCTGGTCGTAATGAAGTGAGAAACAAAAACTCTTTGTCCGATATGACACGAGTTTTACTTTCATTTTCGTTTGCGGACACGAGATTCATTTTGTTGTTTTTTAAATATATTGGCTTTTTAGTTCTGCGCAACAAGCCTCCTCCGGAGCGATTGGGGGCGGTGCTGGTGCGAACGTTACCTCTTTTTAAGAGTCATGTTACAGTGACCTTATACTTTTACAGGTTTCTACTTTATAGCCTGCTGAACGGTACAGGATTCTGAATTTACGGTGTCTTGCACTTTTCAATTTTGATGTTTTTGTTTATCGGTTTATTCGACAGGTGGCGCACCCAGTTACTACGTCTCCAAGGATTACAAATTTTTTGTTTTAAATTCTAGAGGTGTGCATGTTCACTGTGTAGCTTTAACTGCCAGGTATAATCCTATGACTCCCTGATGATTCCTGATAAGGATGAAACAGGTCTGTAGGTGTCTGGATTCTCCATTAGACATTGAAGGCCTGGTCGTAATGAAGTGAGAAACAAAAACGCTTTGTCCGATATGCCAGGAGTTTTACTTTCATTTTTATTTGCGGACACGAGATTCATTTTGTTGTTTTATAAAAAATGATGAAGGTTTTACAATCTAGGTGAACTCCTTACACCCGATTCCCACCTACGACTTTTTCGTGTGTGCCCGAGCACGCGTCACATGAATGTCATAACATTTCATAGTGACATCATGTGACGCGTGAGTGTTCACTCACGAAAAAGTCGTAAGTGGGAACCGGGTGTTACTGTAAAAGTAATGACCAACCCTTGCGGAAATGCACCGTTTTCGAGAAAACTTTAAAAACTGTAGCACACAGGGGACATCTGATACAAAAAAAGTGATAACGGCTTTATTTAAATAAAAAATCGTGTTTAGTGAATGCTATTGATACTTGCGGAAATGTTAATTTATGAAAATAATCGAAAGAAAGCGGCAAAAATCTAATCTATAAATATATAAATTTTTATTGAAAAAAAAATAAAAAACCAGCTTTTATTAAATGCACTCAAAAGTAGAAAATAATCTTTTATTATTCTTATACCATAATGAAAGCGAAGCCAATCTTGATTTAAATCGAGCAAAATAAATATTTTCGCTCCTCCACTTCCGTTGTCGGAGTAAGGTGTGTACCTAGTAATACCATATTATTGTATTAATTAATTTTTAGATTTGTACACCGATCATTTTGATTCTTAATCCGGCTTAACGGCGTTATTTAGATAAAAAATCGTGTTTAGTGAATGCTATTGATACTTGCGGAAATGCTAATTTATGAAAATAATCGAAAGAAAGCGGCAAAAATCTAATCTATAAGTATATAAATTTTTATTGAAAAAAAATTAAAAAAACCAGCTTTTATTAAATGCACTCAAAAGTAGAAAATAATCTTTTATTATTCTTATACCATAATGAAAGCGAAGCCAATCTTGATTTAAATCGAGCAAAATAAATATTTTCGCTCCTCCACTTCCGTTGTCGGAGGAAAGTGTGTACCTAGTAATACCATATTATTGTATTAATTAATTTTTAGATTTGTACACCGATCATTTTGATTCTTAATCCGCCTTCTTAAAAATCTCTGTATGCCAATTTTGATTGATATCGAACAAACTAAATATTTTCCCCCTCCACTTCTCTCGTTAGGGGAAGGTGGGTACGAGAATACTTACTTGCTTACTTTTTAACTTTTATTGACCGCAGCTACCAGGGCTATTTTGTCAGAATTTGCCCTCCGGCAACCTGAGAATGCCATATTTTTGTATTTCCACTGGAACTATAAACGCATACCAAATTTGAACACAATCGGATGTGGATAAGTCAGTTAAAATGGGTTAGCAAAACAGGACCGAAAATCGTCCATCTTGAATCCGCCATATTTAATTTTCAAAATCTGATTAAAAATTCGTATTCCTTATCCCCAAAAGCCCTCGTACACTATTGTTAATTGAAATCGGACAAACTTAGGTGTTTTCCACCCTCCACTCCCTCGTAGAAGGGAGAGGTGCCTAATAATGACATATTATTATTTTGTCACTGCAACTATAAATGCATGCCAAATTTGAAGGCAATCGGATATGTATACCCAAGCAACATTTCTGGCTACATAAACCATGCATTTAGTAAAAATGCCCTTGTCTGGCCCATTCCTGTTATTTTAAACCTACTAAATGTCATTAAATATCAAAATGACAATAAAGACACATGTTTGTTTTAGAAAACAGAAATACTGGCCTAGGAAGTTTATCTGTTGGGAAAAATTTCTCAAAAGTTAAAGAACAGGTCAAAAACTAGAGAATTAGTTCATTTTGTAGGACTTCCGAGTTGAAGACATTATGTAGGAAAAATCACAGGACATATATTGCACTATACTACTTTAATTATGCCTTTGCTGACAAAGGTAATTTCTGATGCTCAATTGTAGTTAAAATTTCGAAATTTTAACCTTAAATTTGTCATTCATGGTTTTGAAAAATTTTGGGTGAACACACGGCCATTTTTTTGAAAATTTAACCTCTTTACTGCCCTTAAAGTTATGGGATGTTTTTAGGCAACAAGTAATCCCAACTAACGACCTAAGACAGACCCTCGAAGACAAAAATCCTTTTCTTTTAAACCTGGAAGAAAGTTAACTTAAATTGTTGGTTAAAGTGTCAAATGCCTTTGCCCTCCAAGTATAAAAATCCTTTGATAACTTTTTGTAGGACTTGTATTTATGGGACGTTTAGAAATGGTCTAATTACATAATCTAAAATTTATTTATCTAGTTTTGAATTGTCGTGCTATTAGAAGAAAGTGACGAAAATGCCTAAAGGCAAAAGTATAACCAAAATTCGGTCGTATCGATAAACTTTTCTCTCAATTCAAGAATAACCCCCTGAACATCCTGACGTCTGAATGGGCAAATTGACAATTTTTGCAGTTAGCCATGTTTTATACTCTAGTTGAAGTTTTTTTTTGTAAAACAATAAAATGCCTAAAAGCCTTCAAAAATAATCTAGGTAAGTCGTAGATTACACTGGTGTAGCTAACGTATGGAGTCTTGACAAATACCTATCTCAACATTGATGTTTGTTTACCTTTTTGAAGCGAATTTAAACCTCCTTCATTTCCTATTTCTTGTGCTTTTAGATCAGTTCCAAGTGGTAAGAAGGCAGATGATTGCCTCACCAGGCCTCAGATAAACAAAAAAAAGAATATTCAAAATGTTATCCAATGACTTAGGCACAATCCCTGTATAAAGCACAGAAAATGTCAAACTTAAAGTAAAAACAAACATATATAGACTGACGAAACGCTCCAAACTTGATCTGGCCCAGCTCTAAGTGAGTGGACAAGGCTCCTTGAGGAAGTCGAGGACTGTTAACCTCCAAACTGACGACAAAGGTAGAGGCATCTTGGGTAATTGTGCAGTATACGGTTTTCTGCCATTTTTGATTTTTTAAGAAAAATTCTTTATGGGGGCACCTACTAGGGTCCCTAGGACCCCAAATCCGCCTGTGCAAGTTGGTTTTTTTTATTTTCCTGTATTTTTTTAAATTTCACCTACCTATTCCAACCCAACTCAAAACAATAAAAAAAAACACATTACAACCCACCCCTGGCACCCTTTTTTCTCTTAAAAAAGAAATCGGCGCAGGCGGATTTGGGGTCCTACGTACCCTGGTAGGTGCCTCCATAAAGAATTTTTCATAAAAAGTCAAAAATGGCAGAAAACTGTACTGCATAATTACCACATTTTGTATAATCAATATCATATTATTTGTCATTATCGTGCTTCTGTTATTTCTAGGAAATATAAGGAGCCTTTACAAAACACAACTTAAAGAATTAACGATGACTAACCCCTTATATTTCTATGACAATGAGAGGAACTTAAAAATTTTAACAACTGGACCGACAATAGTTTCTAGTAAGTACGTACACAAGGAAACTAAGTTTCCTTTTTTCACACGGTTTATAAAAGTGACTATCTATTATTAGGGGACTTTTGGAATGCTTAAAATTTTGACAACTTTGGCAGCCGCTGTGATAATGAGTATGTTTTCATATTGTACTCAGAATGTACCGAAAATCAAGTTCTTTCATATATGACACTTTTTGTCAGAACAGAGAACATACTCTATGATAGAAAAACAAGGTAATATTTTGTGAAAGCATACTAAGTTTCTGGAACACATTAAAAACTCTCACTTGCAAAAAATTTAGAGATGAGGAATAACACAAAGTTGGGCTTAATTTTATAAAATATGTGTTTTTTATGTTCAAACCTGGTACTTTTTTATTATTTCTAAAATTAAATGTGCCAAAATTCTCTAAAATTAACCAAAAAAATAACCACAGTGAAATGGATTTGTAGCTTACAGCAGTAGTAGTCGTTAATTACCATAACCACTACAAAGTGTCAAACAAGTGTTCTAAAATTTCCCTAATATGTACTTTATTTTTGTGCTTTAAGTAGTTGACGGGGTTTGAATTTGATATAATACATGTAAATAAAAAAGACTTTTCTAACTTAATAAGTTTTTGAGTGAACTTTGAGCTAGTTTGCCCGATTGGGTCTTAAGTTTATTGTTTTACTTTGTTTTAGGCTACTGCGGAGGCCAGTGCAACCTTTTTGAGCTGCGACCGAGTGGAATATTGGATGAATAATTATAATTAGTTATTAAGTATAAGAAAAGATGACTTTGTATAGTTATTGTTGTAATACACTTTGTTATTACAAATATTTTTATATTTACAAAAATTTGTTTTATTCAGTGTATTTAAACTTCCACAAACTTCATTACGTTAATGAACTACAAAATAATAACTTTTGGTTTGGTATTGTACAAGGTGTTTCATTATATATGCCCCCCCCCCTTATTATATTTTTTAATATGTGAGCTAGCAAAAAATTTTAATTACAAAAGTTATTTGATAAAGATCTTTAAAAATATAAGTCAAATCAGATATTCCGCGCAGAGTTCAAGTTATGGTGAAGGTGCCTATTGTTCTGTCAGTACTTTCACCGTTTTACCCGGACAGACAAGGTTAAATTTTGAAATCCGCGCGGAAAAAAAGCTTATGGAAGTCGAGCCATAACCACTGCTTATTGGCCAATTAACCTAAACCATGGCTGAGTGTCAGAATTTCAGAAGAAGAGCTGTTATAATTTTTCTAACCAAATTTTTGTTTTTGCGTTTGAGATAATAGTGAAATTTTCGTAAAAATTTGAAAAATATGTGAAATGGAAGTCTTTATTAAAAGACATTTTTTGGAAATATTTCTTTGGAGTTCCAAATATGATAGATACTTGGACCTGGCCCGTAGTTGTCAAATCCTTCGAGGTCCATTATGGAAGAAATTTGTAACTTTGGGGGCAACAGGCCTCCATCCCTATTGTTGCAGCCGTTTTATTTTCGGCTTCATGAACAGGTTTGTAAATAAAAGTATTTAATCTTCAATTTAAGTGATTTGAAGAGTTTTAAAATGCATAACGAAGCCTTTTTATGTTTGAACAAGCACTTTTAAGAGATATTTTGAGCATATACAAGATTTTTTTTCACCCTAACCTACACCGAGAAAAATAAGTCAAATAGATTATATATTTGAGTTTTTTGTATTTGGAAATTACATAAAATTCACCTGTATTAAATATTTGCACAATTTGTTTTAAATTTTTTCATCTACCTAGACTTTATTTTATACATAAATATTGAAAACAAATTATTTGACAACATAGTTTAAATAAAAAATTCATTCAATTTTAATTAAAGTTATATTCTTTATTTTTAATGGAAAAAATAGATTTTTTACTTGTTTTTAATAGATTATGCACTTAAATTTAATGTATGAACTTATTAAAAACAAAAAGGCAATAATGCTATTTTAAATAGAAATGTTATTAAGATACTTTTTTATAAATTTATTAGAAATAAATATTTTTTAATTCTAAAATAAATAAATTAAATATTTAGAATAACTACTTACCTCCCATTATCCTAAATTTTTTGTATTTATTTTAAGTAAAAACTATTTTTGTTCTAACTATTAGACTTCTTGAAACTAATGTTTTAACATCCTAGATTTAATGTTAAACCTACTAGTTTTTAGTAATCCGTCCCATCAAACGTGTTAGTCACTTAATGCTGTATAGTGGAGGGTGACCAGTGAAACTACTGATAAGCCCACGCTGGTTACCCAGGGCGAAACATCGTTTAATCATTTCTCTTTTCGCTTTGATATTTTGTGTGTTCCCTGTGGGATACTCATCCAAGTTTGAATTTTCGTTATTTCCACCCAAGATCTTTTGATCTTTTGTTTTCTCTATTAACTGTTATAGTTTTAAAATGACCTATATACAGAAGTGTAAAAATGTGCTGAGCTTGTTCTTGATTAAAACAAAACTAATATTTCGAAAATTATATCAAAAATGTAAGTTTGGAAATTTTTTATTTTTAATTTTTCAATAATATAGAGATAAAATAATACTTAAAGGTTGGGTCAAAAAACAGGACTCTTTTGACTGTCCGTTACTTAAAAAGGTTTTGTCCGATTTAAAAAAATTTAACCATTTTGCAAAGCTAAGACGTCAGAATTTAATACCGAAATTGACAATTTCCAAAAAAAAGGGAATGACCTCTCCTGCAAATTTTTATATGCGCCACTAATGAAAGACTTAATTTTTGGGTGTAGAGCCCTATTTTTTGCGAGTGTACTAATGTATCGCTTGTTAGTATCGGCTAAGAAATAGGAAAGTTATAAATGGTTCAAAATAGTGCGTTTGGTAAACCAAATTCAGCCAGACAAAAAATTTTGCTTGGCTATGGTTTCGGATGTATTTGTCGGATATTAATAATACTGAATATTTTGAAAAGCGAAGGTCTTAAAATACTTTTATGTGAAAATTGACTGTGTCAAAAAATTCAATACTTTTTTGGGTCTGACTAAACAATTTATAACTTATTTTTTCTTATCCGATAATAACAAGCGATACATTAGTACACTGGGAAAGATAGAGCCCTACACGCAAAATTAAGTTTTTCAGCAGTGGCGCACATTAAAAAATTTCAGAAGGGTCAAGAATGACCTATTTTGAAACATTTTCCGCCATCTTGCTTTTTCATAAATTGTCAACTTTAGCATAAATGTCTTAAATTTTTAAATCTTGGCCTTAAAAGTTTTGAAATTGGACAAAAACTTTTTAAGTAATGGACAGTCAAATAAGTCCAGTTTTTCTGACCCACCCTATAAATGTAATATAAATAATTCATTTGTTTTTAATATACCATCCACTTGCTTTTATAATTTGTGCACTTACTTTAGGTAGATGGTTTATTATTTCTTAATAAATAAATTATTTGTTTCTAAAGTACCCATAACTTTTTAATTTTTTTAAATACTTACTTCACCAGTTTTTACTAAAAACAAATAAATAAATCATTAGCATTTATAATCCTAATACCAATATAATTAGTTTTTAGTATAAAAAGGATTTGTTTCTAATATTTTATCTATTTATTTTAAATGCTTTTTCTATTTATTCCAGTGTTTTAATATCAGTTATTTTAGGTGGATCGAAATATTTATTCTAAATGTATAGTTTGCTTGTCTTCTATTTCATGCAGATATGCCACTTGGTTTAAGTTTTTTTTTATTAATTCCAATCCGCCATCTCTACCTACTTGGAAGCAACTATTAAGCATTGGTAATTTTTTTAATTTTCGTAATATTTTTGTAAATTTTAATGTGACGTAAATCGCGTTATAGAGCGTATACTTCATTTAGATGATATAAGTATTACATAAAAAGTTTTATATAATAGTTATGTAAAATTTGAAATGTAAACTTACGGTTCAATTGACTATATAATAATTATGTAAAATTTAGGACTTTCATTTGATGTACATTATTTTACAGGGAATTTGCATAACTTAAATGACATAATTAGTACAAAAAACATTTTATGTAACAAATATGTAAAATTGTAAATGTAAAGTTAAGGTGCATAATATTGACGTAAATTTTAAAATTTTAAATGATGGTATAGTTTGTTTACGTAATTTAGATGATACAAATCCTACGTAAAATATTTTATATAATGCTTATGTAACATTTCAATTGCAAAGCTATGGTTCAATTAATTATATAATAATCATGTAAAATTTAGGACTTAATTTGACGCAATAATTTTAGAGGGAAATTATGTAGCTTAGATGACATAATTAATACATAAAAAATGTTAAGTAATAATTATGTTTAATTTTAAATGTAAACTTAAAATTCACATTGTTTTATAATATTTATGTAAATTTCAAAATTTTAATGTGACGCAAATCATGTTATAGAGCGTTTACGTAATTGAGATAATATGAATATTACATAAAATGTTTTACATAATAATTATGTAAAAATTTAAACGTAAACGTAATGACTAAATTATTACATAATAGTTATGTCAATTTTATTACTTTCATATAAAGTAAATGATTTCATGTAACGTTTACGTAAATTAGATTACTTAAATATTACATATAATTTTTTTTATACTAGGTAGGTAATATTTTTTATGTAAAATTAAGGTCCTACTAGTTACGTAATATTTACGAAAATTTTAAGAATTTATTTATAAAGTCATATTTTTTACGTAAAATTAACATTACTTATGATGACTTAAATCTACAGTCAAAATTTTGACATAATGTTTACATAATTTTTTTTTATAAAAATATTTTTATTTGAGATTTACGTAAATATGATGTAACATATTTTACATAAATACATAAAACTTAGATTTATATAAATATTAGGTTAAAGTCACAAGTGTCTTTACTGGGGAGTTGTCCACGTACATTCCATTGCCCGTTATTAACAGCATATTAAACTGCAGTTAATTTTGCGCCAATAGATTTCTCTCCCATTTTTTTTGCAAGAGAATGTCTAATTTTGCATATTATCGCTTATAATGATTTCCGCAAGAAATGAATAAAGTTGCGTTGATTAGGGCCGTTCATATAATTATAAGTGAACTACAAAGGCCCTGCCCGTATTTCCCTATGTTAAAAAACGTCGCGGCAACCCCCTGAGAAATCAAGTTGGCCGAAAAAAATGGTGAAAAACGTGACTCTTTTGCGCATGTGTCGATCTTCGTGCGAGGACATCTAAAACCTTGTTAATTCTTTTCCAAAATTATGGGTTATGTTAGCATTTTCTGTTTATTTTTCTGAAAGTTAAATAAAATCTCTCTTTTCAAAGAGAAAATGGTGCAAATAAGTGAAAAACGGGTCTCGGCTAAACAGCAAAGTTTTTAGTTTAAAAGCGCAGTAAAAAATATGGGGAAAATAGTTATTGCCATTGTTTTCGTTGGAATGTGGACAGAAAAATACGCTGAAGAACGAATTTAATCGTCTTGTAAGTATGAATTTTGCAAGCTTTAAAGAAAGGCAATTGCACTTTGACTTCACAACACTTCGCACTACACCGAAACACGAAATCGAAAAGAAAAATTGAAAATATTTTCAATTTAGAGAGCGATCACTGGAAGACAATCCATTGTTGCCGAGTTGACTCAAAAATTTTTGGCAACCAACTCGTTTTTTGTTGAATATTTGTACTAGAGCTTTTTTTCGATTACTAGTCTAATAATTTCAGTCAGTCAATGTCACAAACTCACGCAGACTCAGATGACCGGCACTTTTCACGGCTTTTGTCATGAGTATCTGGATTTTGACCGTTGCTGGGACGTTTTTTGCGCATACTGGGTCTTTATATTGATCTTATAATTATATGGGACCGTCATCGTAAGTAGATTATTTAAGTATGGTGATTTTTTCCCTACAAGATTTCCCTTAAACGAAATTTGAGCCCACAAATGACGATTCATTTCACTTAAATTAGTTCAAAAGTTTTCCCAAGAAAATAAACAAAAAATCCTAAAACATTTGCTTCGCCTTCGACTGTGTATTGAATTTTATCAAACAACGAAAACAAAAAAAGAGCATCAAGCAAGCAAGTGCGTTGCCCGCCCCGCTTTTATCTCCGTGTCATCGTACTGCAGAAAGTAAACAAACTGGTCGCGATTCTTCAGAAACGACAGAAAATCTCACCCGTCAGAATTGTGGAAAGTGGCGATTTTTACTTATCGCCTCATTTGAAATAAAAATACAGCACCCTTCATATTTATCCTAAGGTTGTAAAAGAAACTGCGTCACTTTTTTAATAATATTTTGTAAATTTATTATTTTAAAGATATTCTGCAGAATTAGTTTATGGCGGAGCTAAATTGTTACTACGCGTATCAATAAACGTCAGAAAGTCCCGAAAATTCTCACCATGTAAATCGAAAGACAGAATTTGTGTGACTTTTCTGAACAGTGACAGCGAAATATTCCATGGCTGTCTATGGTTTTGTATGTTAAAAGTTTAAAGGTTTGTTTACACACAAAAATAAGCTTAATAAAATACACTTTTAAATTTATAAAAAGGGGTTTTCACATAAACTGCTTACAAAAATTAAAAATTATTATTAAGAAACTAAATTTTAAGGAATATAAGCAAATAAGTCCGGACAAAAAATCTGCTAGTGTAAACTTGTGTTTAAAAATCGTCAGACTTTTTGTAAGTGCGAGATTTTCTGACGGTTTTTGAAGAATTGCGACCACTATGCCATAAAGTTCCAGTGACAATACACTACCCCTAACGAGCCAAGTGGAGAAGGAAAAATATTTAGTTTGTTCGTTTTCAATTAAAATTGGCATACAGGGGGAAGGAGATTATTACTACATTTATACCGGGGAGTAACTGGCCGGATTAAGATTAATTTTGCCTTAATCTACGGTATAGAGATAAGATAATGTAATCCAACAATTATTTTAGGATTCACTTATCTTTCAACTTTAAATATCCGGCATAAACGATTAAATTGGATTTATCGGCTTTCAGGGGCTAGTAGTGACAGCATGTCTTGCCCAGCTGATATTTTTTAAGGTTATAAGATGTTTTGTTTTTAAATTTTGAAAAAACCAAATCATAAATCCACGGCATAAGCGCTTGTCTGATTAATCTTATCCGGGCAGTTAATCCTTGATATAAACGTTGTATATGAACTTTTGGTCAGATTCGAAAATTTCAATATGGGGGATTCAAAATGGACGATTTGGGGCACAAATCTAGAAATTAAAAAATAATTTTTTAATAATTTTTTTTTTTCAAATATAAGCTTTTATAAAATAAGTGCACTAAAAAGTAAGAAGTAATCATTAATAAAAGCGAAATTAAAACTAAGAATGTCCATCCATATATCAGAGAAATGTTAGGGTTGCTTGAGTCGAGTTGGGTTGTATTTACATAACTTACATTTCTCTGCTTTCTGGCGAATTCAGATTTTTGGGAAAAATCACAGCGGTGTCAAATGGGGGGGCAATTGCCAAATCAACCTAACATGCTTAAAAAGTTTGACCTGGTAGCTGATTTTATGCACAATTGCTTGTTGCATTCTGAGAGAATGCCGATGTGCAATCTATAAGGTCGTATTGGCCTGTACCAAAATATGGACTTTTTACTACTTTTATTATATTTTAACCCATTTTGCATCTACCTTTATCACTTAGGTATCCAAATTTTTTTAGTTTTTCTTTACTTGCACTATGTATATTTTAACACTTTTTCAAACTCAAAAAAAAAACTGATGGCTTACGTTGCGAGTCTTTTATTTATTAATTCCTACTTTTTAACAAGAATATAAAAAGACTACTGCCTAAATCAACACGAATGCATCGCATGATATATCGCATTCCTCATGCACCTCTCTTATCGCGACCAAAAAAACTAACAGTAGGTAAACAATAAAGATACGTACATAGATTTTAATTAACGTTTGGTTGTGAGCCAGGTGAAATAAAGTAAGGGGGCCAGCCGTAAATTAAGTGACATCCTTGTGGACAAATTTTGGCCCTTCTAAAATTACGTTACAAAAAAACATATCTTCCCCTTGAATTGTAGAAAAAGATCAGTTAAAATATTGACACATTTTTCTTTTCCGTAAGAAACAAAAGACCGAAAAAGACTTGTGATGCCAGGCTTCCACCGATCCCTCACTCTAATGATAAAATGGATACCATTATTTAACAATACCAAAATTGGAATCAAAATAAGGGAGCGTGGATTTTATTTTGGGACGTAAATTTAGTGAAGAAACGTAGGGATTTATGGCAAGGTGGAGGGCGGGGGGCCAAATTTGGCAAAAATTGTGTTTTTAATTTATGAAGTGCCCTCAGAACCATAAATTATGTAACACCATTTTTTTCAACTCTTGACTCCCCCCCCTGTCACAAATAAAATTCTTCCTAAATATAGCAGATTTAAGTTCTCCAATTTTGTATTGTTAATTGTAAAAGGAAGTAGGTACCTATTTTTAATTATAATAATATATTATCATTAGTATGAAACACCAGCACATTTTTTTGGGCTTTTATTTCTCACTGTAGAAAAATTATTTTAAACCGACTCCTTTTTAATAAGGGGAGGGAGGTGCTTTAAGTTTGTGACCTAACTTTGAGCGGTTCATCAGAAACGTGACGATTTGTGAAAATAGGAGGGTGGGGAAAATATGGCCGAAATAGTGTAACATAATTTATGGATGGCTCCTTTTAGTTTATTGCACCTCTAGATGCCTCGTGTAGTACCCAATGTTTATGCTGACCTGCTGACCTACAGTATGTTTTTTTTTTGTCGCGATAAGAGAAGTATGAAATGCGATTACTAAAACGCTGTTGGATTGATTCAGGCAGTCCACTTCCAATACTACCTATCGTTGAAAAGTAGAAATGAAAAAAAAGATAAAATACTCATTAAAAAATACAGTTAAAATAAAAAGCTTAAAAAATTAAAGTGTTAATATACAAAAGTGACATCGGCCCTGCCACCGAAATTGATCGTGTTCTGTCAACTAATAACTATATTGGCGCGTAATATTGGAAAATGGTGAAAATAGTTGCAAAAAGAGATTGTTAAGGCAGGTGGAAATATTTTGAAAAGTAGTAAAAAGCCATTATTTTGGCTACAGGCCAACTTAACCTGATATATTACTTTGATGAAATTGCCATAAGCAATTGTGCATGAAATCGGCTACCTGGACAAACAACTAGTTTACGAATATGCTGTAATAAGGCATCGAAGTTACTAACTAAATCATTAATTTAGAGAAAAAAACAAGAGTTTTTTGTATTTTAGTGCAAAATGAATTTCCTGAATTTTGATTGCTCACACAGAGGGTGAAACCTAGGACGACGCCGTTTCATCCTTACCATAATGACAGAGAATTTCGGTCGAGCTTATGTGCCAAAGATTACAGCTCAATCGGAAGAAATCCTGTTAATTGCGCACTCTTTGTGAACAATCTAAACCAACTTAAATTAGCAGTAGGCTGAGGTAGTGCATGTAGGTTTCGTCGACAAGCAAGCGATTATAAATCGCAAAACAACCGAAAGGTGCTGTACTGCACGAATCACAACGAAAAAACAGTTTTTTGTACTTCAATTTCGACTGCAGATAGCATAATTATATGTCTCTCGCAGACTAGATGAGGCTGCTAACTACAGTAGGTATTTTCTTGTTTTAGATTAAGGGCGCCATTGACAGGATTTCTTCCTCTTCAGCACCTACTGATGAATCTTTAATAAGGACGAAACGGCGTCGTCGTAGGTTCCAACCTCTGTGTGAGCAATCAAAGTTTATAAAGTTCACTTTGCACTGAAGTACAAAAAACCCTTGTCTTTTGGTTAGATTTACAGTGCCAGAGCCATCTTCCGTTTGTTTATTAATTTTTCGTTCATGTTTTTTTTAAAATTAAGTATGGCCCCCCCCTTCCAAGAGAAATGTGAAATGACCGCTTTTAGTGCCCTTCATATTTTATAAAAGCTTGTATTTGCAAATCTTTTTTATGTTTAAAATTATTTTGCCTTAAATAATGACTTTTGTTTCAGCAAAACGATTTTAATAAAACGAGCCAAGGCTGCTGCAAGTAATGTAGTAGTTAAACTCTCATCAAAACAGGTTTAGCAGTTTTTGCGCGACGTTGGAAGGAACAGACAAATAGAGAGACAGAAAGATAGAAAAATCCCGCAGTTTCACACACACAAAACCTTTAACAAAACAAAGAAAATTGTTATATTATTTTCCTACAATGAAAATTACACACATCTGGAAACTAACAAATCACTTAAGCTTATGTTATATTCTGTGGCAAGTAACCCTTTTCAATTTAACTTGAGTCTCTAGTCTCACTGCTCGTTTACCAAAAATAAACACCCATTTGGAGCCCCGACTCTGATGGAAACAATTAAAATTTTAACTGTTACAACAGATACAGCTAGACTTTGTGTAACAAAGTACGTTATAACTTATGCGAAGACCGTTTTATATGAAGGCAATTTTGCCAAGGCCAAACAGTTCCAGATAAAGATATAGCATGTCTTGTTTTTGAAATCATAAATGGGATATCCTGTATACTACAAAAAGTCTTGACAGGACTGTTCCTTGTGATATTAAAACAAAACAAAATAAAGCTTTTATCTTTCGCGTTTCTAGGGATAAATTTAAAAAACTTTATAAGCCAGCCCACGGGGATTTTTACCTTAAATTTAGAGCAGAAATAGACGGGTGAACAAGTGGTAAAATCTTATAATTTAACACATTATACTTATTCTTCAGTTAATTATTTTTTCAAATGAATTTCAATATTTGGAATCTCACATTGATTTTTGGCGTTTTTACATATTTGTATTGTTTTTATTCGTTGTCCTAATTGCTAACTAACTGCTGAATGAATGAACACCCACTATCCATAGTTTAGCCCAGGGTGCCGAACGTTCACATCCTTCGTTTCGGCCAATAAGACGGTTCATAAACTGTCAAGCTTGTACGTTGCACGCGCAAAGCTAACTCGATTATCGTTTTTTAGGAGCGCCCGTAGGTATATGAAAGAGTAGGAAGGTTTCTTCGATACAAGGCAATCGGGTGAGGTTCGGCCGTGATCGGATAGGTTTCGGATAATTCATGATATCGATATTGGTCGATATCAAGGAGGTGACGGTTCCCGTGCGACCTTTCCTACAAAATTCAAGAATCGGCACCCAGGAAGCCTGTCTTATTCTTCTTAAACTAGCTAACTGTTATAAAATCTAATTATGAATTATTTTATTTCATTTTTATTATTTTGCGAGGTATTCTGACTAGTTGTGTGAAATTTAATTTTATATATAGGAGGGATTAGGCAGGGGGGATTAGCAGATGCTGAAGCCCCTCCCCAGAGCCACTAAAAAAAGACTCCCAAAGGTTGAATTTTCCCCAAAAATCTAATACTATTTCGTTACTAAAGCCCACCCAAAGATAGTTTCTGCGTACACCACTGATAAAAGTATATAAAGGTTTTATATATTATTTATTTTTTATTCATACTATCTCCGTCATAAAATTATTAGAAAGAACGGAAGGGCTAAATATGAAGGGTACAACATCAATCAATATGCTTATTTAATGTATAAGTTAATAGGGTCGGAATCGCTCTTAATCTGAGAAAATAAAAGGTTGAAAATAATTTTTTAATAAACCCAATCTTACGACCTCCTTACTTACTTACATTTTTAATTAATTTTATAATCTACAAATATTTTTTTTGGCCTACGTGCCAGTTTTATCTAGTCCTCCATAACCTTGTTTCGAGACCCAACAGAGGGTAGGTCTCTGATCCACGACATATTGCAGTAGCAGGAAAAGCCAAATTGCCACATATAAATTATTGACGTTGAACGAAGGTTACAGACAAATGCAATACACTTTGCTCAACTGCAAAATTGCCACCATTGGACGATCTCTCGTTATATTGAAGCAAACCACCGAACTGAATTTCATAGAAAACACGTTTTTAGAAACTGTCTGCAAATATCCAAACCATGTCTTTTTTCATTACCGATGCAAAAAAAATATTTTTTCTAAACGAGCTGTTGTAAATACATTTCTGAGCCCGAAAACTTCCCACCCTTGGACGATCCACCGGGAGAGAGTTCCTGTGGGGCTATTCTTGAATCGAGAGAAAATTTGCTTCCAGGGACTCAAATTCTCTCGCTACTATGAATCTCATTGGTTCAAATCTTCGGTTTAAATCGGTTTCTCTCACTTTTGCCCGATATTGATCGAAAGTAATTCTCTTAGTCAAGACCAATAGAATTACTTTCGATCGATTTAAACCGAAGTTTAGGACCAATGAGATGCATAGTAGCGCGAGAGTTTGACTCCCTGTTAGCAAATTTCCTCTCGATTCAAGAATGGACTCCCCAGGATAGGGAATGTGTATTTGTAATACACAATTAATTCTAAGAAAATACAAAATACTTATACACAGGATTTGGTTAAATGTGAGAGATATGTTAGGTTAATAAAATCTTTATAGTAACGCTTAAATAAAGTTCTTGAAATGCAACTTCCTTAGCAACACATACTATAGGGTAACTGAAACGCATGATATAAGGTTACTAAAATACACCTCTTGCGTAAAGTCCGTTTCCTTCCTTGGCTTACTTGTTGCGCTCACATACTCGGGAAACAAGATTAAGCCGCTAGGTACAAAAAACACTATTTCACGATCACGGGTAAAAAAAAATGCCTCCCTTTTCTTTACTTTATTTATTGAATAGCGTTTACAACTCGCGGCTTATCTGTGTTTTTTACCCGAGGTTTTAACTCGCTACATTCGGACTTTACCTTTTTTTGTTACCCAAAAGGAAACAAACGCAGACAATTAATTTGCTTTTAGTACTATTTTATAGCCATTATAACAATTAAACAATCCTGTAATGTAATAGCCATATTCTTAGAGAACACAGAATTTAATAGAAATTACCTTTGGGAGTATTACACATGCCGGCAATAAGTTACGTTTTGGCTCATACGAGTGATAGAAATGTGACGTGAAACATGACTATAATATAGTTAGAACATTTTTTTAGAAAAATGATAGTAATATACCTGGGAACTTCCCCAAAGTATGCCTATAATATTCCCAGAATGTTTTTTTTTCGCAAAATTATGGTAATATCCTCCTCTAAAATATGACAATACTAAGAAATATAACTATCACAAACTCTTAAGGAATATTCAACAAAAATTAGGTCTGTAATAATCCTGTCATATTCGTAATAGAATATTCCAAAAATTACTTTGAGAGAATATTCTAACAACATGATTGTTTCTCCAATGTTATGTAGGATTACATTTTATATCGACCAGCAAACGTTGCTCGATAGTCTTAGATTGTCCTAGTTTTTACTATCGTGCTGGTTTATATTACAAAACCAGTAAGAACAATTTTTTTTATAAATGAAAATGCTCTGGTCATTCACCAGTGTTTATTTGTCTAAGAAGAAGAAATTAGAATCCATAAATTCTATTGATGATAGATTCAATAGTTCAATAGTCAAACTCTCTCCCCCGATATAGATTACAAAACAGGTAATAACAATTTTTTTCATAAATGAAAATGCTCTGGTCATTCACCAGTGTTTATTTCTCTAAGAATCTGATTCAGAGAACACGTGCTTCCTCAAAATTATAATTCATAAATTCTATTGATGATGGTTTCAATAGTTTAATTAAGGATTAAACGACTTACCTGTAAGGAAGTTCAATCCAAATTATACGAGATTGGTCAGATCCTATTAGATACACCAGATAGTGCTACTTCGTAGCACGTCATATATAAGTTTTAGAGATAAGAAAAACATACCGCCATGGCAGCCGGCCTGACCTCTGCTAGGTACTTCAGTATACTTCTAAAGCTTTCCTGAAATACTAAGATCGCCAAGGGTGGCTTGACTAGAACTTAAATAAATTGCATGAAAAATTCATGAATATCTAAATGGGAGGGCGTCTAATAGGATGTGACCAATCTCGTATAATTTGGATTGAACTTCCTTACAGGTAAGTCGTTTAATCCTTAATTATACTTCGATTGGGCACATTCTATTAGATACACCAGGTAGTTATTTAGAGAATATGGCGATATTAGTTAAAAAGTTACATAATAATAAGAAAACCACAAGGTTTAAATTTTAAATGTGTTTAAAATATATCTCTTAATATAATTAGCTAAGATATCTTTTGAAATTAAAGGTTTTTTATAAAATCGATTAAACGTTTTCCTTTTTTCGGAACAACCCGCATCTTTTCTAATACTTTTGATTGATGCACCAACCCTTAATGCTGCGGAAGACACCGTCCTGTGCTATGTCCTTTAAAATTTGATTCTATTTCTGCGTTTTTTAGACCTTTTTAAATCCACCTGCTAATGTTTTGGAATGTAGCGGGCTTATGAAGCTTTTTAATTGTTAAAATAAGTGTATCCTTTGTTCATCGAAATAGTTTTGTTTTCGGTATGCAATATATAATGGTAAAACACAAATAGAACTGTAAATTTTCTTTGAAGCAGGGTACTTAAGCCAAGGCTGAATTCTTATGGGTCCAGATATTTTAAAAATATCTTTAAGAATTATTTCTATGCCCTCTTCGTTAGCCTTGATGTTACTTAACTTATAGAAAATGTCTGAACTCTTTGAGCAGAACAAAGAGTTAAAAGAAGTACCATTTTTATAGTTAACACTGGTTCCGGATACCAAGTTTATATTTCGGAAACTGAGGGCGCAGCTTAAAAATGTGTCTCATAAACCTATCTACCAATTCTGATTTTTCTGCTCGCAAATTAAATCTAAGGCAGTGTGTTAAGAGTTCAATATTTCCCAGTATTTTAAAATTCTGTTTCTAAAACGGATACAACTTGATTTACATTAGGCTACAAGATGGTTTCAATATTATTGTCGCAAAACTTCCATCATTTGGAAAAAATAAATTGCATCCCCCAAACGCCCCTTTTACTATAGGCCACCTTGATAAGATTGCTACCCCCAGGGGAAAGATTCTTTCATAGTGGGTGGGGTTACCTAAACGAGGATAAGAGTAAATCACCTTTCGGATTTAAAACGATAACTTTTAACGAATCACGGATTCTAATTTTGGATACCATGCTTGGGTTCTCTAGATAGAATAAACCACCACCTTTTTTTTACATTTTCGGAAACAGTGAGGAAGGAGGAAATATATAAGAAGTAAGGTTTTTCTAATTCATTGTGAATACATCCAGTGGAAGCCACGACACAAACCGGTGGCATTTTTTGTTCAGGTAGCTTGCAAATAAATATACAATTTTTATATCAGATTTCTTGCCCGCTACATGATTATCCAACGTATTTATGTACGTGGCAAATACAAAAAAATATACCTAAATATAACATATAATATATAAAATATACCTAAGCTTTTAGCTATTCTTAGTAAAATATGACAATTTTTTAAAGTCCTTTACAAAGCTTGTTAAGCCATAAAAAGCTGCCTTCATTTTAAGAATGTTTATGTGTTGATGATATGAGCAACCAATCAAGTAAAAAAGTTGTTAAAGAGTCATTCATTTTTCTTCGCTTTAGTGGGCAAGATTTTATTTATCAATTGTCATAGCCCTCAGCAGTCTCGCGCTCAATTTTTCCAGAGCTCAATTGTTCCAGCGCTTGATTTTCCTGCGCTCAATTTTTGACGCTTTCTTGAACCGCGCTAATTTTAACCACGCTCAATTCTATCGGAGCTCAAATTTACTTAACAATCTTAAGTAGGACAACATTCAAAATGAAGTTGTATGATTTATAGATAACTGAATATATTACCATGGTTTCTGCATCAGTATTTTATGAAAACCAACTACATGATTTACCGGCGATCCGAAACCATTTGATTGGGGGAGCGGGATAAGGAGCATTTTCCAAACTAATATCAAAAGCGATTCCCAAGTTACTTGAAACTTTAACATTTCTTTTACTGTTATTTGAACAAATTAGAAATACAAAATGTGTTGTAACTGCAAGCAACCGAAAGCAACATTGGGGGGGGGGTCGAGGGGTGGCTCGGTCGTCATTTTGTGCACACCAAAAGGCATTTTTACAAGATTTTCCCGTTGAAAATGCCGCAAAATATCATAAGTCTCCTTAAAATGCATAGAAGGATTTAGACGCAAATCCTTCCGAAATGCCTCGAAATAATGATTCAAAATGCCTAAAAATGCCACGCAATGCCATCAAAACCCACCCGTGATCAAAAAAAGAAGTTTTTTTGTATAGGTAATCAAAAAATCCATGCTTGTGTTATCTGCAGACAGTTACTAAGATCATATTTTTGGTGAAGGTATAAAAAAAGAACTTTGTTTTACACATGTCGGGGGTAAAATATATCACTGGATTCCAGCATATTTCTCTTGCTAAAATTACTTTAGCGATAAAGCGGCGTAGCATGAAGGGGACAGGGGGATTCCTCGCCCCTTCTGCCCTCTTGGTCTTGGCGCTCTTTGGGTGCCCTCAGCTATGTATTAAAACTATAAACATTACAATAATCTAAAACAAAAAGGAAAGCGAAAAAGGTTGCTGGGAAGCGGTGGGACAAACTAGTTCCAAAACTCAAATGATTTTTTTGGAAATGCTCGTAATGTGGAAAAAACGTAACTGTCCATATCCTGTAGGATATCCTGTATAGTAGGTACCTACTATTATCAGTACTTACCGATGTTTATGCTATAAAATAAAACCCGAAGAAAAGTTGCCATTTATGATAATAAATACAATTACTACTAGCAGTGCGGAAGCGGAGCACACTTTTAAGAGACTAAAAAAAATCTTAAATGGTCACAAATGACGGAAGACAAACTGAATGCGTTTGCTTTAATTATTATTGAGCAGGAATATAGCTATAGAACTATTGATTTCGATGTGATACTGGACTACGTGGTAATATATTTTTTTACACTATATATTAAATTGTGACTATACTATTATATACCTTGCTACCAACAACTGTGGTGCCTTTTTGAGCCTTCGCCTCCCCCCGCTCTTTAAGTCACGCTACGTCGCTGTAGCAATATCAAGCCAAGCAATCTTTTCTGCACATTTATTTTTTTAATTGTCTTTTATTTACAATATAAATAAAGCAAGGTTTAGTCAAAAACTATTTTAACATTTAACCATAAAGGCAATCTTGTAAATTAAGATATACTACATATTTATAAGCAAACATATAATTTCTAGAAATAGAAAGTAAATTAAATCATACTTAAGAGTTTTTCCCTTTTGTTTGAAATCAAGAGAAATACCGAGCTTGACAAAGCAGCGGCGACATACAATTTTCTCTCCTCTTTTGTAACTTTTTTGTTCCAAAGGAAAATCATAAAGCGAGAATTACGATTCGATTTATAAAGAGAGAAAAACCAAAAGATATTATCAAAAATTGGATCTCGAAACGGGAATATAAATTTGCCTTAAAAGGGGGACAAAACGGTTTTTCCCGGTTATAGTGCGAACAGCAAATATTGCTATTAAGGTTTGGAGGTTGAAGGAGGCTTTAAAATTAACCATTAAAATTACATGCAACAATATGGTTTCCAGTCAATACCAAAAACAAAATATAAACGTGACATCGAAAAAGTCACTTAACTTTTAAATAAATAATATAATAGCTTTATTGCCCAACAGTATTAAACCCTTAAAAGAACAACATAATAAATATTCTTAAACGAAAATATACTTAATGAAAAAACACTTACATTAAATAAATTATATTCTACTTGTGATATAATATATAATTGAAAAAAAAACAATAATCTTCTATTTCTGGGAAATAGAGGAAAACTAGTACTGATGTACTGAAAATAGTTGTCTATAGCAACGTTTAATCTCGTCAATAGTTGATTCAAAAATATCACATTGATGGCTGATCAAGTTGAAGTTATTGCACATGAGATAAATTGGAGATATGGTAAAAAGGTTTGTTCTGGCTCTCTCCACGCGAAATGTTGGGTTGTGTCTACGAAAATTGTGAGGAAGAAAGAAATTGAGTTTTGATAGTAGACCAACACAATCAACTTTGTAAAATCTTGTGGAAGAAAGTCAGAGCAAACAAAAACCGTCTTTGCACCTTTTCCACCGTGGTCTTGTGAATATCATAAATTGGAGACCAGATAAGTGAACAGTACTCAACTTTAAAGCGGACAAAAGCAAAAAATATTAATTTAAGCGCATTAAGGTTTTTAAAATTGCGACAGTTCCTGACGATAAATCCGTACATTCTAGAAGCTTCAGCACATACAGTATTAACGTGACCAATAAAAGTTAAAGTGTATAGTATCACACCTTGTAAGTTGACTGTTATTAAGAGTATAATTAAAAGTAATGTTTTTGATTTTTCGAGAAAAGCTTATACATTTAAATTTTGAAACATTAAGCGGAAGTTTATTACGGTTGCACGAAATCTGAAGATTATTAAGGTTGTTTTGAATAATCTCATAGTCCTCCAAAGAATTTATGACTGCATGACACTTAAAATCATCTGCATAATATTCTCTTTCAACTGGTATTATGTCATCTAAATCTTTTAAAAAAAGGCCGAAGAAGAGGGGTCCCAGATTGGACCCTTGAGGGATACCCGAGGTATAATGGTATTTCAGCAACCTGAAGCCATTATAGAAAAAAAATTGTTTCCTGTAGGTTAGGTAAGACTGATATAGTGATTTCAGGTCGGGCAAGAAACCAAACTGACCCAGTTTTAAAGAAATATCCCATGGTTCATCCTGTCAAAGGCCTTAGAAAAATCTACCTACTACTACTACTACTACTACTACCTATGAATAAACTTTTGTTTGATTGGAGTAGATTCTTTTTTTTTCTGTCAGTGAGCTTTGAATGTAAGTGCTTTAAGTTCTTTGCATAAGTGAGGCAGACATATTTTTTAATTACACACACAGTTCATTTTAGACAAGTAAACTATCAAGCAGCGCACTAGTGTGCTAAAATCCATAAGTCACTAGTGGGTTATGAATTCTAACTCACGTTCATATTTAAAGTAGTATTCTATTTATTTATTAGTATTACAAGCCGAATTCATATTGATATTGAAATTAAAGGAAAAAGCTAACGATTTATCCGAATGGTAAAATTCCTTGGTTCATTAGAACCAGAGGCTCCCATATCGGTACAGCTGCTGGTAGTGCCGGAAGATGCCGGCGCATTAGAAACTTGTATTTTTTCTGCAATTTGCATTTTGTTATGCACCGATCCTTCTAGATATCCTTCTGCTACTGTCGGGATTTCCATCCTCCGTGACGATTCAAAGTAGTCATGTTAGCCCCTGCATTGGCCAAAAGAGTCACTGAAGACCTCTTCAGGCAGTGACTGTGGGATTTACTGAAAAGGTTTAGTCTATTTTAGAACGGTCCTAGGTTTAATTATTTTAATCCAAACCTCCTTGAGTTTTGGACATAATTTAATTTATAAAAATAATTTTATTAAATTTGTATATTAAATAATCATCTTAACACAATCTTTTGTTGGATTTAACAAGAAAGTTTCAATTTAGAAGAGAAGAAAATTAAAAAATTTAAACCGACGCGGGGTTTAAATAGTAAACACTCTATATAACAAATTCAAATTGGGATTATATGTCACTTTAATTAAAACTTACCCTTGATAATTAATTTTTCCAATTAATACTTGATGTCATACAACGATTTAGATGGGTAATAATAATATAAGGAGTACATTAATTTTGTATTTAATTAAAAGGTGTTTTTATTTATGAAATATATTAAAAAACCTAAATGCAAGTTTTTTTACGTTTCTGTCACTGTCGAAATGTTAGTTCAAAAATATTAGCGCTGCGTTCAATCACAAACAGCGAGTTCGGATCTTTTACCTCTGCTGGCAACTTAGATTGTACCAACCTCTACTGATGAAAGCTACAGTTTTAAAATGAGTGAGCTTTGAGTAAAGAAAGTTTGTTTGACTGAGCTTTTAGATAACCTCAATATTTTACTTTCAGCTTTTAAATAAATTAATATATTTGTTTTGGATTTTTTTGTTTGGTATATTTTTTGTGCATAATCAGTGACCTTCACTTATGTTTGTTTTTCCTCATAGTGCCCTCATAAGTATATTTTTTGTGCTGAAAACGGGTTCAAAACATGGCGTTTTTCTGGACAAAATTATAGGTGTTTTATTGGTTAATGAACAACTTGCGATAGTAAATAAGGTAAATTAATCCTTGTAAAAAAGGTTACTTAGGGAAATTATAAACGAACCTATTACCAATTGCCACAAAACAATCCTTTCTGAGAGCTATAAATTTAAACCACCCCCCAGAGGTGGTCTAAAATATCACCAACTTTATAACCTCAAACACAGATATTATATGCCAAATTTTTGGCGTATTCACCATTTGCCATTTTGACACCTGTCAGAAAAAAATAGCTTTAGGGCATTTGCTCCTGAAATATGGTATATTTTGAGAAAAAAACAGTTTTTCAGTTGTATTTTGCAATAGCAATACAAAATAATGAATAACTTTGTGTCTTTTCTGTATGGGTTAGTATTTTTTGAAAACTGGTATTAAAATTTAGTATCCGTCACAGGTGTAAATTTTTAGACCTGTGGGGGTACTATTTTAGATCTTAGTAAATCCCACTGTGCAATTCTTGAAGGTATGTTCGACAACGTATTTATTTCCACACACTGGCTGGTGCACCTCCCATTTTTGTAAAAAACAAAAAAGCGGCTAGAGCTAGTATTCTTTGGCATCAAAGGCATGTATTTTTTCAAGTATGGTATTCAAGTATGCTGAAACTTCTCGATTTATTGGTTTTAGGATATGGCAAAACAGCGTGAAAATATTTCCCTTTGTCTCGAATATACTATTCTTAAATTGATCAATTCATCGCATCTACAAGCACCGCTAACCCCCATCCCCATCAAAGACACTTTCTTTAACAGGTACTTGTCGTCGGGAGCTTCGTTAAAAGACTTCTCTATTTCAGGTCGTTCTAATGTCTTGGGCTTGTTTGTTTTGTATCCCTGTGATTTAATTTATAAAAAAATTTTTATTTTCAGGCACTGTCTTGTCCCTAATAGCTAACTGCAAATAATTGTATTATTTTTTCGATTTTTTCTGAAGTTAGTTACTAAAATATAACCATTGTCTGGGGGCGTTAGGACCAAAACCAATCAGCTTAGGTATCTTCTTTGTCGTTTTTTTTGAGAAATTAATTGATTAATTAATAACCACATAATTCCCTTTTTCCTACCATTTTATCTATTTACTACTATAACACATTTGCCTTTTCACCCTAAAAAATGTTAACATATCCCCTGTTTTTTTTTTCTGTAATTATGCACAAAACAATAAAATATTTTGGCTTGTTTAACATCCATCTTCTGTTCTAAATCACCAAACCATTCACCCCAACAAAAATTACACACGTAATAAAGGCAGAAACATAAGCGTGTTAAATGTCAAATTTATTAGGGTTTATGAATCATCCTTTTCCCCTAAGCAAACTCGATTAACGTCAGAATTATGTAGGGCTAAAAATATTACGCCCACTTTAGCAAAAATAATACGATTTGGTATTGGCGTCGCTTTTATTTTGAAGTTTTAACTGATAAGAAATGTTTAAAAGCAGATAAGCTCCATTAGTCAGGTCTTTTTGTTCTAGTCTAGCTAATAGCGCTTTCGTTTAATGCTGCAAAGAGAGATCGATCCGGAAAGGATTTAGATTTGCTTGAAAGTTTGAGACAATGATGTGTTTGAAATTAACTCTGTGTTTCGGACTTCCATTGTCTATATTTTATTTATACACGACGTTTCGATCAGTACAATCTCTGATCGTCTTCAGGTGCAAACTACAATCAATTCCTAAGGCTACGTACTTATATACTGTGAGAAATCACTCAACCTTGAAGTTTAAGAAGTTGGCTCCGCCCAAGGAGGGGCTTCCAAATATTTGGGATCTCAACAGTTGGTTTACTAAAAATACCCTGATTCTGCCCAATAAAGACAGCTTCAAGGAATTTTCGTTTCTTCCAGTGTGACTCCTTGTTGGGGCTTCAGCCCACTTCATTCGGTGTTGTTTTGACCATGCATGTTCGGCGATTCCTGATTTCGTTGTTTCACCTTTTTGGGTATTCGTCTGATGTTCCTTAAGCCTAACAGATAGTGGTCTTTTAGTTTCGCCTAAGCATGATTCACCACACTCACAAGGAACTTGGTAAATGCATTCCTTATTTTGTTTGTTCTCCGGTTTTGTTTTACTAAGAAGGCTTGTATTACTCGATTTAAAAGCTGTTTTAATATTAAAGATGCAATGCCCTTACGCCCAATTACATGTTCCAGAAATTATCCAACAAGCAATCTGTCTAAATTCCTTTTGAGAATTATTCAACCTCTTGCAGGCAAGACCGCTTCATTTGTAGAAAATTCCAACCATATTGTTAATATTCTTAAATCTTTTGTTTTAGGACCCGAGGATAGACTTGTCAACTTTGATGTCGAAAGTCTATACGCCAATGTCCCGACAAAGGAATCGTTAGATATTATTAGAAAGAGACTGGTTAATGACGAATCCCTTTATGAACGTACCAGCCTATTGAGGGAGTGATGGATTTTAAGTGAAATATAGGTTTTATGCTCAGGATGACGGTCTGCCAATGGGTTCATCGCTTTCGCCAGTGGTGGCCAATATTTACATGGACTGGTTCGAATCACACGCGGTTGATACCGCAACACATATACCTAAGCTCTGACTGAGATATGTTGATGATACTTTTATTTTCTGGACCGGGAATGACTAACAACTTTCAGAATTTCTTCACCACCTAAATAACATAAGACCCACCATTAAATTCCCACTGGAGTTAGAGCAAAATTGTCAAATTCCTGTTCTTGATGTACTTGTCACAGGAGTAGAAAGCGACATCAGAACAACAGTCTATCTCACACCCACTCACACAGGACAATATTTAAATCAAGGTTTAAATCATTCTGCTACAACCAAACGTGGCATAATCACAACTTTGTATAACAGAGCCGTTCAAATTTGTAACAATTCTCATGACTTGGAAATCGAAATAAGAAATATTAAGAAGGATCTGCAGCAGAATAATTACAGCCTTAAACCTATAACAGATACTGTTTCTAAATTTCAAAAAACAGGACAGAGATTATAAGACCAAAACCAGGCAAACGCATTCCTTACAATTCCGTTAAAGGAGTATCAGAGAAAATTCGAAGAGTAGCGAAAAACTTTAATATTAAAACAGCTTTTAAATCGAGTAATACAATTCAAAGCCTTCTTAGTGAAAAAAAAACCGGAGAACAAACAAAATAAGGAATGAATTTTCCAAATTCCTTGTGAGAGTGGTAAATCATACATAGGTGAAACTAAAAGTCCACTATCTGTTAGGCTTAAAGAACATCAGACGAATACCCCAAAAAGGTGAAACAACGAAATCAGGAATCGCCGAACATGCATGGTCAAAACAACACCGAATGAAGTGGGCAGAAGCAAAGGTTTTGCACAAGGAGTCACACTGGAAGAAACGAAAATTCCTTGGAGCTGCCTTTTTTGGGCAGAATCAGGGTATTTTCAGTAAACCAAGTGTTGAAATCCCAAATATTTGGAAGCCCCTTTTTGGGCGGAGCCAACTTCTTAAACTTCAAGGTTGAGTGATTTCTCACAGTATATAAGTACGTAGCCTTTGGAATTGATTGTAGTTTGCACCTGAAGACGATCAGAGATTGTACTGATCGTAAGGCGTGTATAAATAAAATATAGACAATACACAAAGTTAATATCAAGGATTTAGATATTTGATTGTGTCCTCCTGCCCCAAGTAGCGTGTTTGGTTTTCCCCGTTACTACAGATTTGATCTTTCATAGAGGATTTAGAGCAAAACAATGTTATAACCCTACTTTTTTGACAAAATTTTTTTATTTCTCTGCTGTTTATAAAATTTTTGTGGTCAAAACACAAAAAAAATAATTGAAAGAGAGAGAGAAATAAATTTATTGAAATTGAGGAATTTTTCCTCCATTCTTCTACTTCTCTCAAGGAGAAAGAAATGTTTGTCCACTTGAATTCGATAGGGGTAGAACCTAAAAAGCGGTCAAAAATATGCAATTATGTTTCTAAGGTGGTCCCCGATTATACTGAGGAACAGGTAAGCAAAATAAAAATAATTTTGAAGGTTAGGTACAAACGACTAGACTACCTTTACTTTGTTTATTAATATTCTGTTCTGTTTTCTCTTTGTGGACTTTTTTAAACGGCTGTCCAATTTCAAAAATATTGAAGCGTGTTCGATAATCACTCACTGTGTGAGCAGTCCGATTGTCACATAGGTCGCGATTCTTCAAAAACCGTCAAAAAATGTCGCTCTTACAAAAAATCTGACGATTTTTAAACACAAGTTTACACTAACTGCTTTTTTGTCCGGACTTATTTGCTTGCATTCCCTAAAATTTAGATTCTTAATACTGTTCTAGTAAAAAAGAAATATGTCAATTTTAATTTGTATAGGCAGTTTTTGTGAAAAACCCCTTTTTTTTATTTGAAGATGTATTTTACTAAGCTTATATTTGTGTAATTTCTTGAATGGATAACAACCGTTGATAATTTGTAGGAATAACAGGATTTTCGGTCCAAATGTATTTTTGTGTGTAAACAAACCTTTAAAACTTTTAACATACAAAACCATAGATAGCCATGGAATATGTCGCTGTCACTGTTTAGAAAAGTCACACAAATTCTGTATTTTTTTTACATGGTGAGAATTTTCGACACTTTGGTCGAGCTACTTCAGAAACGACAGAAAATCTCACCCGTCAGAATTCTGAAAAGTGGCGATTTTTACTTTTTGCCTCATTTAAAATAAAAACACAGCATCCTTAATATTTATTCTAACGTTGTAAGAGAAACTGCGTTATTTTTTTAATTACATTTTGTAAATTTTCTATTTTAAACATATTCTGCAGAACTATTTTTACGGCGGAGCTAATTTGATACTACGCGTAACAATAGACGTTAAAAAGTGTCCACAATTCTCGCCATGTAAAAATAGAGACAGAATTTGTGTGACTTTCAGAACAGTGACAGCGACATATTCCATTGCTATCTATGGTTTTGTAAGTAGTTCATTTTTAAATAAAAAAACACATCTTTTTTATTTACTAAAACAGGAATAAGAAACTAAATTTTAAGGAATCCCAGCAAATAAGTCCGTACAAAAAAGCAGTAAACTTGTGTTTAAAATCGTAAGATTTTTTGTAATGACGAGATTTTCTGATGGTTTTTGAAGAATCGCGACCATTTTGACATCTATTGGTACACGTAGTAGCTACTTAACTCCGCCGCAAAACTAGTTATGCGGGATATCTTTAAAATATAAAATTTAAAAAATGTTATTAAAAATTGACGCAGTTTCTCTTACAACTTTAGGATAAATATTAAGAACGTTGTTTTTTTTTTAATTGAGGCAAGAAGTAAATATCGTCACTTTCCAGAATTCTGACGGGTGAGATTTTCTGTCATTTCTGAAGAATCGCGACAGATGAAGATAGATGAAATAAAGATAAAAAAATCTGATACAAGATTCATGTAAAACACAGCCAATAGTCAAATTGTAGTATCGGCAGATATACCATCAGTTTCCAGGAAAATTAAGCGTCTCGAAGGGGATACATTTACATGTATCTAGAGGCCCTCCATAAAATTGATAATTGTTGCTTTACCACAGGTGGGAAACTCATATTTGCATTGAAGACCGATTTTATGAAATGATTTTTTGATGTATTTTTCTATAATTTACCAAATTTTTAAAAGATTGATTTTTTTGGTTAGTAAATTTATCGAGTTTTGACAAAAATTCAGTGAGATAGATACATGGTAGATATTATAAAAATGTTAATAATAGGTAATATAAATAATCTTATTAATCTATATTTCTGTTACTCTTTTTCTTGAAATAAAACACATCAATATAATCTGTTTTTAAACGAATCTAAGTTATCTCGCAAATTACAGTATTTTCTCTCCGGCATTTTTACATATTTAATTGACGTTATCTGTCAACGATAATTAATGATCTTATGTTTTGGTTATTTTGTTTCTCCTTAAAGAGTTGGTTACAGTTGGGCCAGTGCTGCATTGTTTTCTTGATTTTGCATAGACGTCCAACATTTTAGCTTAATAAAAAAAAAGAAGAAGTGGATCCAGTATGAAGGGAAAAACAGAATCATATAACATATGGAACGGTCGAGTTAGTAGTCTTCTTATCAGATACTCAAAGTGCGCGTTTTTTGGTATTTATATCTTGTTTAAAAAACACATCCTAATTAGATGAATGATAGAGAATTAAAACAGTTTACAAGAAAAACTGTAAACAAAATTTTAAAGAAAATACGTGTCAAAAAGAAATCAAATTAAAAGACCACCTTTAGTTCCTTTCTAGATTACCAGGTTCTCAGGTATAACGACCAGCCTAGAGAGGTGCACGGAAAGAATTTGTAAAAGTTTACAAAAAAAACTCTAAACAAAATTTTAAAGAAAATACGTGTCAAAAACAAATCAAATTAAAAGACCACTTTTAGTTTCTTTCTAAATTACCAGGTTCTCAGGTATAACGACCAGCCTAGAGAGGTGCACAGAAATAATTTGTAAAAGTTTACAAAAAAAACTGTAAACAAAATTTTAAAGAAAATACGTGTCAAAAAGAAATCAAATTAAAATACCACTTTTAGTTTCTTTCTAGATTACCAAGTTCTTAGGTATAACGACCAGCCTAGAGAGGTGCACGGAAAAAATTTGTAAAAGAAAACAGTCTCTATCTATTTCCCTCTTATGAGGCGAATGTTGCCTTACTGAATGATCTCCATCTCCTTTTAAATCTCCCTCATACGGATACCCCGGATGGCTTCCTGTGGTAAAAAGAAGCTCCATAACATAATTATATCCTCCATTTGTAAATATATAATAGTGTTTTTTTGTATACTTCCATTAAAAACACGATTTTACTCAATGTCTGCAAATAACAGAAACATGATTTTTTTCGTTATCGATGCAAAATATTTTTTTGTTCATGCAAATTGCATTGCATTGTCCAAAAATTGTTGGTAGAAAATACGAATAGTCCACTATACAAGCAATTATTTTATGTTGAAAGAAAATGAAAATATTTAGGAAACTGTAGCTTCGAAAGATTTGAACTTCATAACAGAATTCTTGGGTAATATTTACAAAAACCAAAATATGAAAACCGCATATCAATATTATCAATCGCTGCTTTACTTCTAAAGCTATGATTTTTTTTTATATAATTTTTAATTATTTTATCCCCCTTGCCCCCCCTTCAACCCTCACCACCCTACCCAAAAGTTAATGAATTCATGGTCAGCCTATAGGGAATTTTTGTACCAAATTTCTTTAAAATTGATTAAGGCGATCTTGAGTTATCGTGTATACAGACAGACAATAGACCGACAGATAACTTTTTTTTTCGTCGATTAAGGTGTTTTGGAACCTTAAAAAAAGTAAAAATTTCATGATTTTAATAGTCCACCATACTATATTAGCATGGTGGACTAAAAATTAAATTGCCAGCAGAACGATATAATGCGAACCTGTTTTTTTTATACCTTCATCAAAAACATGATTTTAGTAACTGTCTGCAGATAACTAAAGCATGGCTTTTTTGGTTGCCGATGCAAAAAACTTTTTTTTTTTTGATCACGGATGCAAAAAGAGATTTCTGTCTGTTTTTTAACCAAAATTAAAGAAAAATAAGAAGAAGAAAATCTAATTATTCTTGCCGAAAAATAAAGCCATTTCCGCCAAACTGCCAAAGATTAAAATGTCGCAACAATGAACGTCACCGATTAAAAAGGCACATCGCTATTGAAACCATTGTTATTTCATTTACCAGCCGCCTTGATTTATAATGTAAAGATGGTGTATTGCGAGAAGTGCTCTTCGTTCAAGATTTTTTATATTATTTTCCTGTTTTTCTTGGATTTTTTCATAATGGTATTAAAAAAATAGTGTTAACAGCTCGCTGCTAAGCTGTGCTTTTTTTACTCGCGCTTTTTAATACCAGCCTTGTAAGAATAATTCTTGTAAAAAAAGCACTATTTTAGCCACTAGTTAAAAAACTAGTATTTTTGAACCATGGCAGAGGATCTGATAACTTGTAACTCCCTTAACTGTTATTTTATATTTGTTTTCGCATTACAATGAATTAAAAATTATTTGGTGTTATCAAATTTTTGTTTTTTAGAATGTAATAGATATTCTTCGAACTAAAAAACCAAATAAATTGGAAATAAAAAAGTTTCGACCCCTATTATACTAGGAAGTTTTTTTTCTTATTTTTTAATTTCTTATCACCCACCAAAAGTTTTGTCGAGCGATTATTTACACTCTTTATAAAAACACACCTAGATAAAGCGTCAGCATTATTTTTGGCATTATTAAATTTCGCACACAGTTTGACACAGTAAAAAGAAGCTCCAAAATTGCTCTTATGCTACCCTCAAGTTGACGGTTTCAACCCCATCGAATCGCTACAGTGTTGGGGTCGAGAGGTCGTTTGTGTTCTGCATGGAATATAAATGTTTTTTTTGTTTCTTAGAGTACCTACAGTTAAAAACCCTTGTACTTGACCGGATTTCACCAAAGCGGAGTGCTTGCAATCAAGGAAATAAAAATACACTTTTTGAAATGCGCATTAATAAACGTTTTCTGGAAAGTCATTTAAATAAGTCGAACATGCTGACAATATTTAAAACGCGTTGTATTTGGAATATACAGACTTACCTTTTTTTGCATGGACTTCGTATTAACGAAGCAGCAAAGCTTGTTAATTTTATATTACGAAAGATTAATGATACAAGGTATCTTTTTCTTAAAACCTTAATATACTCCAAAAATGTTTTTCAATATAAATAATATTTCAATTTCAATCCATTTCAGTAACCTTATACTATGCGTTTTAGTTACCTTTCACTAGACACTTACAGTGATATTTACTAAGAAATAAAATAGTACTCCCCGCAGGTCTAAATATTTACACCTGTAGGGGGTACTAAATTTTAAAACCAATTTTTAAAAAGCACTTGCCCAGACAGAAAAGACACAAATTTATTGATTATTTTTTTTTTTTGCAAAATACCCCTGAAAAACTGCTTTTTTTCTCAAAATATGCCATATTTTAGGAGGAAATGCCCTAAAACTAATTTGTTTTTGACAGGTTGCAAAATAGTAAATGGTGAATACTCCAAAAATTTGGCACATAAATAGCTTCATTATCTGTGTTTGACGTCATAAAGTTGGTGATATTTAGACCACCTCTGGGGGGTGGTTTAAATTAATAGCCCCCAGAAAGGAGGGTTTTGTGACGATTGGTAATAAGCTCATTTATAATTTCCCTAAGTGACGTTTTTACAAGGACTAAGTTACCTTATTTAATATCCCAAGTTGTTCATTAACCAATAAAACTCCTCCAATTTTGTCCAGAAAAACGCCATATTTTAAATCCGCTTTCAGCAAAAAATTATATTGATGAGGCACTACGTGGCAAAACAAACATAAGTGAAGGTTACTGATTATGCACGAAAAATATACCAGAAGAAAAACCCAAAACAACTATATTAATTGTATTTACAAACTGAAAATAAAACATTGAGGTTATCTAAAAGCTCAGTCAAGAAAACTTTCCTTACTCAAAGGCCACGCATTTCAAAGCTGTAGCTTTCATCAGTACAGGTTGGTGCAAGCCAAGTTACAAGCAGAGGTAAGAAATCTAAACTCGCTGTTTGTGATTTAAACGTAGCTAATATTTTAAAACTGATATTTTGATAGTGACAGAAATGTAAACCAAACTTCATAAATAAAAATACCTTTTAAATAAATACAAAATTAATCTACACCTTATTTTATTATTACTCATCTAAATCATTGTGAGACAACAAGTATTAATTGGAAAAATTAATTAGCAAGGGTAAGTTTTAATTAGAGTTAATTAATTTGTTCTACAGAGTGTTTACTATTTACACCCCGCGTGGGTTTAAATTTTTTAATTTTCTTTCCTTCTAAAAAACTTTCTTCTCAAATCCAACAAAAGATTGTGTTAAGATGATATTCAATAAACAAATTTATTGTAATGCTTCTTATAAATCAAACTATGTATAAAACTCAAGGAGGGTTGGTTTAAAATGCTGACTAAACCCTTTTAGTAAATCCCACCATTAAAGATAATTTTCAGTTTTATCAGCATTCTTATCCTTATCTCTATCGACTCGACCAATCAAGCAAGTTCACTTTTAAAATTATGGCGAATGCGTGATAGCTCCAGCTGATCAAACGCACGAAAACCTCGTTAGATACGTCAAGGGAGTCGTAACGTTACGATCATCCCTGCGTACAGCTGGAGCTGTCACGTATTCGCCTTTAGTTTAAAACTACACCTGCTCGGTAGGTCAACTCAATAGACATAAGGATACGAATGCTAATAAAACCGAAAAATAACTTTAAGTGTCTACTAAGGGGCTAATAGTGTTTTTATTTCATTTAATGCACTGTTGCGCTCTGAGGGCAATATTCGTACTCCATTTGATTGCACTACTCGAGTTTAGACATTCCATTTGAAAACGAGTACAGTTTATGCATGCTCTGAGTGCATATTTTCTTGCACGATCGCCAATAGCTCATCATCATCGGATGCTTTTGACAAAGCTGAAGGATCTGAATACATGGCACGTTCTACCTGAACGGAGTATAGGTTACATAAAAATGTAGAGAAAAACTAATTGTACTTTTTGAATAAGGACCCTTCCCTGACCAAATAACCGTGTTCATTAAAATCGTAGCTGGTCCTCTTCTCGACATTTTATCAAATTTGTGAGTTTTATAAGTATTTATAGTACACCTTTAGTTTTACCTTTGGTAAATAAAATGATTTGTGTGAATATTATTATCTTACTGAGGGGGTAAGAGGAATAAAATTTTGCAGTAGGCACAACCTTATATATGGACACGGTGAGCCAAAAACAACGTTTAAAATAGATTTTCCTTGTTTTACAAAGAAGTTTTAATTTATTTGACTAAAATATACTTCATTTAAGACAAACTTTTAAAAGCTCCATGTAAAAACAACCACGATATTCTATATATAAAGTAGTATTTTTTATGATAAAGTTTAAAAGCTACATCTCAAGGAATTCTCGATTTAGAATTTGGTCCCGAATCTGGTTGACATTATTTCTGACAGAAATTGTGACAACGGTTCTAAAACAATGATGTCATTTATAATCTTATAAAGAAATCTTAGACTTTAAAGGTTATGTTTACAACCAAAGTACCAAACCAAACTCCTAGGTTGGTTCTAAAATTTCATAACCGGGTTTTCACTGTGACGTCATTGTTTTAAATCGACTGGACCGGTTCCGGCTTTGGTTCAACCAGAACCAGGACCAAATGTAAATCGAAAATCCTTTTATAAGAAATTACTAAATGAACTATTCGGCATGTGACGTCTTATAATACTTGAAACTTTAACAGCAAATTTTACAAGTTTTTTTCGCATACCTATTAAAAAAAATTACTTATATACCTTACCTTTTATCTATTTCTATATGTGTTCTATATGTGTACAAAATATTTATGTCATAATTAATGTATTTCCACAAAGTCTAAAAAACCCAGAGTTATGTTTACAGTACTTACGTAACCTTAAGTGAACATTTAGTTAGGAATAAATCTATTACTACAAGTCTACTAAGTTTTATATACTTAAGTATCTTTTCTACAAATTTTGAATAAATTGAAAAAAAAGTTCGTGGAGTGAGTGCATGTTTATTTTTATTGTTTTCTTAGATTTTGTCCATGCCTTTGTGTAAAATGTCCAACAGTATTTAAAAAAGATTTTAATGTATGAAGAAAATTAAGAGACGAGTTATTTTAGGTCAGTCAAGCCAACCCCCCCCCCCAACCAATTTTGAACCACTTTTAAAAATTTTGAACCACACTCCTTCCTGTTTTTTTTATATTCAAAATGGGGGCTGCAGCCGGACGTCAAACTATAACCCCTCATTTAAAGCAACTATCCCAAAATTAAGAACTAATTTCAAACTTCCAATATCAACAAAAAGAATTTCGAAAAACCCACTATTGATTTGAATGGGCAATAAAGATCCCTCTGCTCATATTATAGTCCGCATCAGCTAAGAAGCACCAGTGGAAAAATCAGGAACCTTACACATGCACATATTAGGTGCCAAGAGTCCAAAAAAGATGGAAATAGTTATTCTTAACTGATTTATAGTCGTTTCTATTATATTTCTATGCCTTTCAAACTGACGTAATTTCAATTGGCTAAACCCCCCATTTTGAATTCATATAAAAAATCACAGAAATTGGGTGGTTACAAAAGTTGTGCAAAATTAGTTCAAAATTACAAGCATATCAAAGTACATTTTTTTGAGGGGATGTGGGTTGACGTCAACCTTCACCCCCTACCAAATTTAAAAGAAAAACAGAGTTACTAGTGGATTTTTCGAAATTTTTTTTGGTGATATTAGGGGTTCGAAATTAGTTTTTAATTTTGGGATATTTTCTTTTAATGTTTCTCTACGCTTTAAATGAGGGGGCTGTAGCTTGACGTCCGGTCTCACCCCCCAGTTTGAATATAGAGGAAACGAAAAGGAAGGAGTGTGGTTCAAAATTTTTAAAAGTGGTCCAAAATTAGTTATAAATTATAAGCATATCAAAACTGACCTGCTACTTTTCTTAAGAAGAGGCTGTCGATGAGGATGAGCACATACATGATGAAGCCCATATATTTCGTTACAGCATCTTGTTTTACTGTCGACTTACTTTGGTTTTATACAGGATCGTTAAACCATTCTACAACTTATTTATACTGTCTATTGAAATACTTACTGCTGAGTTTCGTGTTGGATTCTTTCTGCAATTTGGGCAACGAGAAACCTCACCTCCTCTTTTGTAAAGCGTCACTATCACTATCTTCCATAAACAATAATCTGGCCTCGTCTTCAAATATCTCCGTCACCAGAATAACCTCTACAGAGTCTTCATCATTTGGTTGGTTGGTCCATTTGATAAAAGTTACAAATTCACCTAAACCAGTAGCTTGAAACAAACAACACATGAAATAACAGATTTTTTTGGAGCGCTAAAATTTCGGCTAAATTATACTTTTTTCTTTTCAAAAGTGAACCAGGTTCGAGAGCACCGAAAAATTCCGTTTAAGTTCTGAACCAACATTGAACAACTCACCATTTTCCTTAAACCAGGTTCAAACAATGAACTCGCTTTGAATGGCCATTGAACAACCATGCCTAAGGGATTTTTCATATATCTTTTTAAAAATAAGATTTCTTTTTCTTAAAACTGCGTAATATGTCAATTTAACGGGACCTATTTTTGGTTAGGTGCCAAAATTATATTGGATTTATTTACGTGTAATAAATATCTATTGTCTTAAAAATATAGAAAAGTTATTAACATTTTTGCGTCAATTAGTGCTCTTATAAAATAAAGTTTCATCGCTTGTCACTCCATCTTGTGGTTTACTTGCAAACTTTGTTATTATCCTAGGACCGTAAATGAGCCATCAAAATCGTGTTGAGATGGTCGTCAAATTAGTATTATTCGTTGGTCATACGTAAATACTTTCATTCGAGTTTCCATAAAATAACCTAGAAAACTTTATCTCAAACCGTGCAATTCATATTCCATTTACAATATACTTACTAATCATGCACCCACACAATTTTCTGACAGCACGATTCCAGTTTTATTTTTGCCCCATTCATCAAAAGGAAAACACTTTAAGGAGTTTGATTTCGCTTATTAATAGCGTTGCTATAAATGGTCTATTTACATAACATTATTTAATTAATACTCATCCTCCATCACGAACGTATTCCCAGGAGATCAGCCAGAATTGGGGAGTTCTTGGAATCCTCAATTCGCTAAATCACTCTCTGTGTCAGTTATGATTTCAAAGACTCAGCTTGGCTCGAAGATGACCATACGGGCGTAAAAATACTTTTAGCCACGACCAACAAATAATACTAATTTTACGACAACACGATTTTAGGGTAATAATAGAGCTTAGAAATAAACCACAGGATGGCGTGAAAAGCGATGAAACTTTATTTTATAAGAACACTTAGGCTGAAGATACAATTAAAAATACAAGCTACTAGATACTAGTGACAGACTTTTAAAGCCGTTGAATCAATGCTTTAAGTTCAAATAAAAACACTAAATAAAGGCTACTAGTGACAGATACAAAATACCAAGGTTTTGATATTTTGTATCTTGTAATTTGTATCTCGTTAACGAAAATAGTACAAAAAAGTGAGGTTAGAAATCACTGAAATTTGTATTTAGTCGCTTGTATCTTCAATTGTGCCTTCAGCTTAATGGACGCAAAGATATGAATTATTTTTCTACATTTTTAAGACTACAAATATTTATTAAACGTAAATAAATCCAACATAAATTTAGTACCTAACACAAAATAAGTCCCGTTAAATTGACATATTGCGCATTTCAAAGAAAAAGAGACCTTGTTTTTAAAAAGATATATCAATCGACCCCCCCCCCTTTGCTCCAGAAAAAATTATACAACAAAGATGCTGTTGGTAACCCTGAAGTCTTTGGAGAAAAAAATGAAATACAGAACAATATTATAGAGTTTGTATTTATAAACCAGTTTTAAACAAAATAATTTCGGACATATATTTTTGAACTGAAGATATTCATACCAAGTTTTATACAACGTGGAGTCAAAATTAAGGTAAAATTAACTAAAGTCGTCTCTAAATACTATATAAACCGTTTAATTAATCCAAAACACAAATTCTTGAACTTTTATTGGGATAAGTCAGTATTTGGAAACAATATTGGTTAGAAGTATGCAAAAGCTTAGATCCAAACTCTGATAACGATTTCGAGGCAATGAACAAGTTCGGCGATGTTTTTTAGTTGATAGAAACATTCTTGTATCATTGCAAGTAAGTAATGAGCGCTTCGTCAGAAAAAAGCTTCAAGAAGAAGAAATCAATAGAGCAATAGAAAACAAGACAAGGCCAGCAAAACAAGACTGGATAACAAAGCAATGTCAAGAAATAGAAGATCTAGATGCTAAACATGACACTTTCAATTTACAATAACACATAAAGGAAGCGGCCGGATTATTTAGTAAAAGACAAGCTTGAATCCTTCTGGACAATCAAGGCAAAATCATACCGGATACCAAAGAAAAATTAAAAGAAAGGGGTAGCTACATAGAACATCTCTTTACCGATAACCGATCTGAACAGCCAGAAGAATTCTCAAACCAAGGCATAGATATAACACCAGAGGAAGTAAAACATGCAATTTTTTTAGCTAAAAACAAAAAAGCGGTAGGGCAAGACGAAGTATACATTGAGGTTTTAAAGCTAATAAGAAACGAACATTCGCTAAATACGCTGGTCAAACTTTTTAACTTGAATTATCGTAGCGGTAAAATCCCTGCTGACTGGCTAAAGTCAACCTTTGTTACGCTACCTAAAAAACATTCAGCAAAGAAGTGATTATCGCCTAATCAGCCTAAAATCAAATGTTAAAAATATTTCTAAAGGTTATCCACAAAAGAGTTTATGGGAAATGCGAATCTTTTATTGGTGACACGCAGTTTGGATTTCGTTGTGGGTTCGGGACAAGAGAGGCCTTGTTTGGCATTCAAGTCTTAGTTCAGCGGTCTAGAGATGTGTCGGTGCCAGTATATGCCTGTTTCATAGATTATGAGAAGGCATTTAATCGAGTCCAACACGAAAAGCTCATAGAATCGCTAAAAGAAGTTGTTCTAGATGACCGAGATCTAAAGATAATCGCTAATCTATATTGGAATCAAACTGCTCAAATAAAGGTTGATGGCCAACTGTCCGAAGAGGTCCAAATAAGAAGAGGAGTACGCCAAGGTTGTATATTGTCTCCGCTGTTGTTTAATATCTATAGTAACAAAATAATAGAGAATGCACTTCATAACTGCGAAGAGGGTTTGACCATAAACGACACTGTCATAATAGCAGACACGCTGGAAGGCCTACAAGAGTTGTTGAATCAAATTGCTGCCAAAAGTTCGCAATTCGGGCTTAACTTAAATGTTTAAATTGTGCTGATGTTGTTACTCATTATATCAAACGTATGTTTTATCAAGAAAAACCCCAATGAAAATCAAATAAATTTTTAAGAGATTTGGAAAAGAGAAATAACAGGAGCTGCTTGCTTTCATGTGTGTAAATCTGTTTACTCTGTTTTTTCCACCCTTTATTGGTGTTCATATATTCACATATTGTTACTTTTAAAGTAAATCTATAGGGGGCAACACATATATAGTAGTAGTAGTAGTAGTAGTAGTAGTAGTAGTAGTAGTAGTAGTAGTAGTAGTAGTAGTAGCAGTAGTAGTAGTAGTAGTAGTAGTAGTAGATGGGCGACCATAGGCCTGGCAATTAGGCCGCATAATGGACCCTTTTTGCCATACCCCCCCGTGCACCCCCGACTGATGCACGTGCCCCTTAGTATGCAAGTTTTCTTTCTCAAGAGAACTTAATTTTGCCTGACACCTCTTTGTCGAGGGCAGGGATCTTTAGACTGCGTAGCAAGTATACACAGTGAACCGCCAGCTTTACACCCCCTTTGAAGGGTGGTCCTGCTACATGTTAGACTTGCATCTATCTAACATCGCTACCGTCCCAGCAGAACTTGGTTGAGGGTAGACTTTTCTCCCCAGCAGCCCGCCGTCATATAGGTTGACCCGAAAATCGAGGTCCCGATTTCGCTGGTCGAGGTCGCCGTCGGAGTCTTCAGATGCATCTCTTTGGAGTGGTCCGCTACCCGAAGGTGATACCGCCTCTTCCAAGTCACCTTCTGTCCAGTCCTGCTACCAAATCTGTCGGAGTCCAGCCGCGTCCCATGAAGTCCCGGTCGTCCTTTTTTTTGGGCCACCGGCTAGTCTCCTCTACCCAGTTTGGCGGGGTCCTCGGCCGTCCACCTTTGAGTCCCGCAAAGTTTTCGGTGCACTGTTAACCGTGCCGCCTACTTCTACCTCGTTTGTTGTTACTCTATGCACAACGTCAAGCTGCTGAGGAGTGGGGCCGCCCGTCGTTATCTCGAGTCACATTCGGTGTTGTGTGAAGCAATGTTTACTTGCCGAGATCCGATTCTGCGATCTCTGTTCTGTAGGCTAAGATGCTGTTAACTGGTCTACGGCGGCCCCCCAACACATATATAAATAAATCGCCATTAATTTAACCTTAAAAAACGTAGTAAAGTATTTTTTTTTAATAATTTATTTTTTATATAATTTTTTTTGGTTGAAAATGTAAATATCCATCTTAAATGTGAAAACTTCTTGTGCTGCTACGGTTGGTGAGTTAGAGTTTTTTTTAAAAGTCTCTGCGTCTAGTGACAAAGAATTTTTGTGCCAAATTTAATAAGAATCCGTTTAGCAGTTTTTGAATTATCATGTGACAGACAGACAGACTCCATGACAAAATTTTGTATTTAGGTCTTTTTTGACCTAAATAACTTATTTTTAGTGGACATATTTTTTTTTACGATTCCTATAGCCTATGTATAAATGGCTAAAAAGAAATTTTAAAAAAGTCCTAATAGTGCTAATATAATTAAGACCCATGAGCCAGATATCTGACATGTTTCACATACTGCATAAAATTATTTTAATATTTCTAGGTTTTATTTCATAATTTTTCAACGAGATGAGACATTTGTCAAATTTTCGCTAGGTGACAAATTTAAAATCATGTAAAACTACGTGAAACGTGCCTGGATAATATATCAAACATTCACTGTAAACATTTTTGTTTCAATTGTTTGGCAAAAGCACATTTTTATTCAAATTCTCTTTTAAATCAACAGCGATGATTAATTAGAGCTTTATTGGATTGGATTAACTGAAATGTTCCCGTTGCTGTTGTGCTTAAATAAAAAGTTAAAAAAAAAACATAGTGGAAAAAATAGATGAATAAAAAAGTAACAAAAACTGAATAATAAATTTGCGACAAACCTCCACAAGTGGTTTTTGTCTTTTAATTCCCACAGTTTTTGTTTAAGCAGTTTACTGCTTTTGCTACTGGAGCATCGTCAAAACCAAAAACTCAGTTTCAAAATAGATCCTTAAAACTTGAATAAGATTCAGGATTATAGGACGTCTGTTGTCGTTTTTAATCTAATAGTGCGGGTTTTTTTTTAAACTTGAGTGAAATATGTTGGAATTTTGGACTAACTATAGTCATATAATTTTTTTTTCCAAGGGAAAAACATATTTCGGGAAAAAAAATAGAAAAAAAGTGGTGGTGGGTTTATACCTGTATTTTTTGTATCTCATTTTAATACTAAATTTGCGCGGAGATCCTTATGTGCTATGTTGGGAATTTGGAATCTTTGGTTGCACTTTAACAAAGTTATGATTGTTTTCCACAAACCAAAACTGCATCTTTTTGCATTCGATGCCCGTTTCGCTAACAACGTTAGGATCATCAGGAGATGATAAAAAATAAACTAAATTAACCTACACTCTATCTTCTATACAATCTTTTAGTGGGCGGAGATAAGACTAATAATTTGAGATTGGTCACGCTTTATAATCTTATCTCCCCTCAAATAAAGAATAAAGTGTACTAAACGGAATGGGGCCTCTATCTTTATTTAAACTATTTCTGGATTTAATGATTTCCATACTTTCATGCATACAAAAGTCTTTTGTTTGGTACACTTTTTAGAAGTTTTAGGTTATCTAATGTGAATCTATGATTGTTTTCAAAAGCATGCTCAGCCACCCTTTACTTTTCTGTTCTTCCGTATTTTAAGTGTGCTAAGTGTTCTTTGAATAGAGCGTCTCGTTTGGCCAACATTTTTGTCACAATCCATGCAACTGATTTCGTAAATTCTACTTTTTTCTAGAACTTTAGTTTTATCCTTGGAATTTTCTAGTAAACTTCTTATTCTGCTTCTGGATTGATAATTTAAGACCGGTGTTATTAAATACTTTTTGTAATCTTTTCGTATAATTAGGATTATAAGGAATTGATACAAATTTAGAGTCGGAGGTATCTTTTTGTCTGAAATTATTAAATCCAGAAATAGTTTAAATAAAGATAGAAGTCCCATTCCGTTTAGTACACTTTATTCTTTAGTTGACGGAAGACATGATTATAAAGCGTGACCAATCACATATTATTAGTCTTATCTCCACCCACTAAAAGATATTATATAGGATAGAGTATAGGTCAATTTAGTTTATTGTTTATCGTTTCCTGATGATGCTAACGTTGTTAACGAAACGCACGTCGAGTGCAAAAAAGTGCAGTTTTGGTTTGTGGAAAACAATCATAACTTTGTTTGAGGTCTGTATGAGAAAAAGTATCCATACACCCACTTCTTCAAACTAATAATGTAAAGCCATGATGATCCTTAAAATACTTTAGTTAAATACCTTTTAAATGATTTTTAGATGTGCTGACATAGAATTATAGTAGGACACGTTTTTTGGTAAATTTAAAGGCTGTAAAGAACTTTGATTATCCTTGATATTACAATTTTTGCTATTTTTTGTGTAAAAATGGCATTTTTTCAGATTTTTTTCTGTCCATCAAAGCATGAAAACATTCGAAAACCCTCGAATTTTGATCCGTTTCACCTCATTTGACGGTATATCAACGCAGTGAACTTATTCTCTCAATCGAGCATGCTAACAAAACTTCGAATGTTGATGTCAGTTTACTTTGCGCGGAAGGCGACGGAATTTGGCATAAACAGTAGTGTACTGTGTTAAGTGTATCGTGGATTTTATTAATTATTTTAAATATTAATATGGCTATAATAAATGTCAAAAAATTAAAACTAAAAAAATTTTGGTTTCACAACTAGAGGATAAATGGAGGTAAACAATAGTTTTTTTTCACTACTGTCCACCAAACTATTTCGAGGTAAATATAAAGCAAAGACGTTAATCGAAAGTCACATAACTTCGCCCCATACTAGCTCCTCCACAAAATATTACTTTAAATAAATCAAGGGTTTTCATTTTCTGTGAGCGTAAATCATCCCCTTGTAGGTTTGTACGAGACAATAAAATAAATTTAAAGTTTGTTTAATTTATAAAACAATTTACCAGTGGTAATTAATTATTTAGTTTTTTAACAAATGTTATGTACTCAATTTTAATTGGTTTTAAGAAGTAACAATTATTAGTCCTAGAAAATCTGGACGTTTGTAGAATTGTAAATTTAGCCCAGGGAATACTACGTTCGGATATTAATGCGTGCCCTAAATATTTTTTTCATTAACTTATCCTTGTAATTAATATATTCTGGAGCACCAACAAATTTGCATATTTCTGAAACCAGATCAAACAACACGGCGAGGGAAAACTTTTTAGTCCTGATGCAAATTTTATATGGAAAGTTTATGACAGTGCTTCTACAAAAATGTGTTTTACAGTTTTGACCCAAAACTCATCACTGATGGTATTTTTGTTTAATACGCTTAGTAACAAGTAGTGAAGGGGCATGTGTAAGTCAGTGGGATTTTTAACGAACGAGTTTTGGGACTATCTGGGAACGATAGCTCTTTAGTTACACAATCAAGTGTTATTGGGTATTTTGTTGCATCCGTCATCTTTCAAGATGGCGACCAAACATCATAAAAAATACAACTTTCGCAACCAGGCCATGATTATACTAGATTTCATATAATTCGAGGACGGGAATTCAAAAAAATCTATTTTTAATTTCATCCGACATTAAATGACCTTGAAAATGGCAAAATACAAGATTTTTGCCATTTTCTCTTAAAAAAATCTTAATAATTCGACGTTTTGTCAGACCAACTTCAAATGTACCTCAAACTATTAGGCATGCAAGCCAAAATCGATCCTTAGAGTTTGATGCAGTTTGAAGCTTCATGACCTTAAAAAATACCCCAGTAAATCTAAGAAAGTGCAAAAATAACATATTAAAGAGCGCTATTTATCAACTATTCAAGCGAAAGAAACCAAATTTGACAAAAAAAGGTAAGAAGGTCAAGTCCAACAATTTTGTTAAAAAAATTTTTATTCAGCTCTGACGTGTTTCAATATGGCGACTGATATATCAAAATGGCGACCTGTAGCCACATTTTATTTTATCCAATTTCGTAAAAAAGTTAAAATTACTATGAAAAAAAAAGTTTAGCATAACCCCGATTGACCTTGAAAATACCCTGTAAAATTGAAAAACCCGCTTTTTGTAGTGTTTTTTTCCAATATACCACTACGCCAAAACTTTAAGTGCAGGAGATGAAATTAACATCTTAACCATAAAGAAACACTTCATTTTAAACCTCACTGTCATTTTTTTTTGATCAGATGTTGGTGTAACGAAACTCTAAATTATAGAGATTTTTTTAAAGAGAAAATTGCAAAAATAGTGCTTTTTGCGATTATCTCGTCCTCGAGTTATATGAAATCGAGTATAATTAAACACTGGTTGCAAAAATTGTATTTTTTATGATTTTTTGACCGCCATTTTGGAAAATAGTATCTAAAACACCTGGTCCAGAATATGGTAATGCATATCTAACTTCTGCTAACTCTTTTATAGGTAATTTACATGACTTTGTTGGCTAGACAAGTGAGTAGAACATAAAATTCACAGTTCCGAAGCTAAAAACAACAGGCCTATAGGTCATTTTTACCGGAATAAAAATGGCACAGAGTTTTAAAATTAAGTGTTTTTTTATGGCTAAGTTGTTAATTTCATCCCCTGCAATAAAAGTTTTTGCGTCGTTGTAAATTATAAAAAACACTACAAAAAGCTGGTTTTTAAAATTTCCATGGTATTTTCAAGGTCAATAAAGGTCATGCATCAACTAAACTTTTTTTTTCATAATAAGCAGAGATAAGTTAACAAGAGTTGATGACAACCGTGTTATTTTTACTTTTTTGCGAAATTGGATAAAACAAAATTGGTTATAGGTCTCTATTTTGAGATATCAGCTGCCATATTGAAACGCGTTATAGCTGAACAAAATTTTTTAAAACAAAATTGTTGAACTTGACCTTCTTATCTTTGTTACCCAATTTGGTTCTCTTGGCTTTAACAATTGGTGAATAGCGCCCTTTATTATGTTATTTTTGCAATTTGTTAATTTTGCTGGGGTATTTTTCAAGGTCATGAGGCTTCAAGCTGAATCAAACTCTAAGGACCAAATTTGGCATACATGCCTAATAGTGTGAGGTACATTTAAAGTTGGTCTGACGAAACGTCGAATTATTAAGATTTTTTGAAAAGAAAATGGCAAAAATCTTGTTTTTGGCAATTTTAATGGTGATTTAAGGTCAGATGACCTTGAAAGTAAATTTTTTGAAATCCTCGTCCTTGATTTATATAGAATCGAGTACAATAATTCCCCGGTTGCGAAAGTTGTATTTTTATAATTTTTGGCCGCCATGTTGAAAGATATCGTCATATCAACCCTTTCTACATGGATGCGAACAAAACACTCAGTAACACTTCATTGTGTAACTAAAGAGCTATTAATCCCACATAGTTACAAAACTCCTTCATAAAAAATCCTACGGGATAGAAATTATCGACATATGCCCCCACACTAAAGAGCAAAATGTCCTTCTGGGATTTCGACGGTTATTCGTGCTTCGACGTATATTTATCAAAATCCAAACAAGCAGTAGATGCTGGTCCCTGATTCTGTGTACAGGGTGTCCCATTTTCGATGGGATTCAATGGGAAACTTATTCTAGCTTTTGTAGTTTTAAAGCTACGGGGGAAAGTTGAAAAATGGTCGGAATTACCAATTGATGATATCTCCCTTAATTTAACAGATAATTGAGTTCTGTAAAAATATGTTTTTGGGGACCTTTTTAGAAAAACACAATGATGTTTTCGAAATTTTAATCCGACGTTTCGTTTCGTAGATACCATCATCAGGATCAAAAATTTAAATACGGACCTAAATGTTTTACTTTATATTTTAGTTTCTTTTTTAAGTTTATTTTAACCTTCTCTTTGTTATATGTTTTTTATATGTATTTTTTTTTTAAATACTTTGTCTAAAAGTAACATTTATTCGTAAACAAAAAATCAAGGTGCGCATTTGATTTTATGCGCCATTTTGGATTTACATGTGTCGGCAAAGCAAATGTTTTTTTTTCAAAAAGCTTATTTGCCTTATCAATAGACTTTTTTATTCTAATTGGTAAAATTATAGTTGTCCGTTTTTTTTTCAGTTCACTCGGTATGTTCATGTAATATATCTTGGTAAAAAGAAATAAGTCAAAATGGAACAGGAAAGTACTAGAAAAAAATGCACTGGAATTTTTTTCGGAATCGAAGCTTCAAAATTAAAAAATATATTTTATTATCAAACAGACTTAAAGAGAACCTAAAATATGAAGTAAAACATTATGGCCTGTATTTAACTTTTTGATCTTGATGATGGTATCTATGAAACGAAACGTCAGATTAAAATTTCGAAAAGCGCATTGTGTTTATATAAAAAGGTTGCTACCGACATGTTTTTACAGAACTTAATTATATATATAGAGATATAATCAATTGGTAATTTCGACGAATGCCTATAATTTAGCAAAACAATACAATGTAAAAACGTACTTTCCCAAAATTTACAATAACAAATCAGTACTGAGCAAAAATTTTAAAATTATAAAACTGTGTAGCGGCAAAACAGTAATTGGTCAGAACGTACTGGTCTCAAACCTTACAATACGAAAAGGTTACAAGGGCAAATACGTACAAACCTAAAATAGTTTAACATATTGCCCTTAGATGGCGCTGCAGTGTGATGGACACCTTTTGATTTGTTAAGTCGGATTTACAATTAAGCAAGCAAGCAAGCAAACAGTTGTGCCAACCCAAAGCAACCCCTTTTTTTGAATTTTCTCGGTAAGTAGTACCAATACAATTTTCTAGTTTTATTGGTTCATTTCGATGAAATTCGAAAAAATAAAATGACAGCTGATGCATATTGGTCGAACACCTGACCCCTATAGCCAAAGGCATTTCTTATTTGTCGGCTATGTACGGCCATCTATCGGCAATATATTACACAGGTTTTGCTGTCCAGATGTTTTTGGCTGGCTGTGTACTGTGTCGCCATCTAGCGGGAATATGTTACGCTATTTTGCTTCTGTACACTTTTGCTCTTGTAACGTTTTAGGCAGGTCCGTTATGATCTATTTCGATTTTGTGATAGTATAGTTTCGCGTATTTATTGTTTCTACGTAGTACTGTTATGCACCTGTACTTTTTATAATTTACCTTTTTTGTAAAGCAATTTTTGATAAATTATGCGCACCCATTCCGACAATTTTTCAACTTTCCCCTGTAGCTCAAAAACTACAAGGGACAGAATAAATCTGTTAATACCATTTTTTAAAGCTCAAAAAAGTAAGACACTAATGCGAAAACTGCATGTCTCTATTTTCAATAACAACGGAGTTTCCCATTAAATCCCATCGAAAATGGGACACACTGTACTGTAGAATTCTATAGCAATATGTATGAAAGATGTTATTTTGCGAGGTATTGGCTATTATTTAGAAACAACCAATAGTTTTCTATTACTGCGCTACAACTCTCAAGCTCTCAACCCTATTTTCATATCATTTTACTTCATTGCCCAGTTCTGCAAATAAGTAGCCTATAGCGAAATATGTCATTTTACCTTTAACATTAAAAACTGTGTGTGTACAAAGCACGTACTTCGAATGGCTCGTCAAAGAAAACAGAAAATCAACTGATAAAATTGAGTAAAACCTCTAATTTTTCGCAAGGTTATGGACTAACCTACTATCACATAATCTGCCAGGACCCCTACAACGTTTATAGTCATCAAAGTCGAAAATCGCTTGTCACTGATAGTGAGTATTGCAGTAATGGAGTTCAACCTCCAGCGGTCATTTTTCTATAGAAACTTAACATGGAAACACTACCCACAGAACAAGTACTATTATACAATTTGCTAATTGGAGCAATAAACAAATAAACCACTGAATTAAAATCAGAGTATAGTCAAACTAAGGAAGCTCTAGAAAAGGAACTAGAAAACGCTGGGGAAGAGAAAAACACTTATTTGGAACTTAAAAGAGGAACTAAGAAGAACAACGTCGTAATTTTTGTATTTCAGTCAAGAAATATACAAAATATTCTACACGAAGTCTTGGAGATATTAAATCAAATTGTAACGTTTTCAAGCGGTAGGCATCGGTTTCTGTTTGATTAACTACTCCTCTGAGAGATAATCAAACAAGCATCTCGGGGGTCACCCTCTGGATTTATGTGGTAGAGCGCCCACAGCGTCGGGTTACTTTTAAACAGTGAAGACGGTTAAACCAGGGGTCTAGTTGTCTCGATTCTTAACCTAAGTAACAGGAGTAAAACGTCCAATTTTCCAATATGGCGGATTTATTATAACTCATTTTAAATCAACAATTCTCTTTATTTAGCATTCAACGGTATACAGTAGAACAGGACGGAAAATATTAGAAATAATCGGTAAACCCCGGTATTTAATATTTAATGCTATCGGTAGTAAGCTCCTTAATACGGTACCTCCAACATAGCGGAATTTACATATATAAAATTCGTAGCAGGTTTAGAGAAATAAGAATTAGTGTGTCAGAAAAAGATAGCTTTAGAGTACCACTACTCCATAAGTCACTCCATATGCTCCAAGACAGTCCTAAAGATAATCCGATCCAGCGATAGCACTGTCTCACTCTTACTCACTAACCGGTCAAACAATACAAGATCGAACTACTTAGGTAGTTTAGCCATGTGTTAGAGAGGGAGATGTATTACCCGTATTCCGAACCAGCGATAATACACCTAACCCTCAATTACAGTGCCTTTGTCGTCATATGCTTAAATAAATGATCCGGTGGCACTACTTCTCAATGAATTACTCCATACGCTGTCAAACCGTGTGTCAGAGAGAGATGCAGAGAGGAAAAGACAGTCCTAAAGGTAATCCGATCCAGCGATAGCACTGTCTCCCTCTCACTCACTAACCGGTCAGACAGCGCAAGACCAACCCATTAATAGCTTTGCCTGGTGCTAGAGAGAGATGTATTACCCCTATTCCGAGCCACTCATCTCACCTCTACTTACCATACGGAAAACTACATTTTACGGTCTGTATAGAAAACCCCGCTATACTGGTCAGGTGCTTACCTATCGGGTTCTGGCAGGTGATGTTTACTGGTCGGTCGGTTGGAATGAATGCCCTGAAACGCACTCGGCATCACTTTAAATAGCCCACCTACCATACTCCTGTCGAGCAGGCTGTGCGCGCAAAGCGGTGGGTTGTAGCTCGCTGACCGTGCAGTATAGCAGGAAAGGGAAACGTGACGTGCTAAGCGACGTCGAGAGTCTAAGAATAGCAAACAATAAAACGTCATAGAAATTACAGAAATTATGAGACATGAAGTACCTAAAAAGAAAAGAAAAGCTGAAATAAATAAATGAAATTAGTAACTTCGTTACACACCCCCCTTTATTTAAAAGAAAATATTTCGCTTAAATATTTTCAAACTTAAATTTTACATACAGGAAAATCAAATGTTTCTAACCGGGTTTCCTATTATAAAAGAAACTAAAATAAATACGCGAAACTAAAACCAAACTATTCTTCAAACCGGAACAAAAACCTGATGGTTCCTCACGTATGGCGTTCGTAATACGTGGCACCTCACCAGTCGTTGTGGCTACGTTGACTGGTGGTTCCTCAGGCAGTATCCTGGTACCTCACCAGGGTGAAACGGTCGGCTCCTCAGGTTTTACCCTGGGAGTAAGTACAACTTGCTTTAGGAAAAGGCTTTACCAAACGGACAACCACAATGTTGACATGGTTTGTACCGTATGGGATGAGAACAACATTGAGTTCTAACGGTATGTTTCCTGTCACTTGATTTTACCGGTGGAGTTGTTGTGTCAGCAAAGGTGACTTGCTTTAGTGCTCCTTTGGTAGAGTGGGAATGAGCCGGTATAAGAGGTCTTATATCTCTCCGGGATTTATGTTTTTCTTTTTGACAGTCGCAATCCCGTGATAGAGATTCTACTTTTCCACAGCGTGAACAAAATTTAACGGGTCTACCGGTGCAGTCTTCCAGGTGATGTCCTGGATAACTGCATCGCCAACACAAATCTTTATTGACCGGAAGATTAAGGTCTGCAACTTCAGATGTCCTTTCATATGTTCTGGTAACCTTACCCCAAGGCCGGCTGTCGGTAGTGCCGAATGGATCGGCATATGGATCGACTAGTTTGAGTTGGTGATAATAAATATGGCCGGTAGCCTGGGTCGGTTTACTTGCAGCTCTCGCAGATCGGACGGAAGAAGCTCTAGAGGTAGAGGCTACCGGAGTCTTATAAGTATTCATCTCTTTCGGTAGTTCTTTAGGCTTGTCAACGAGTGGCGGTTCGTTCGATTCAAGATACGTTGTCGGACTGGCTTCTGTAATGCGGTTTTGGTTTGATATATACTCTGGTTTGGTTTTGGAAGGAGTTTTTAATTCCTGGTGCGCATGTGTCCTCTCTTCTGGTAGATCGACGGCGCTAGTCGTCGGCGTAGTTAAAAGCGGTGATTCGACGACGGCGGGCGTCGGCGTTGCTAATAGCGGTGTTTCGACAGCAACATGCGTCGGCGTAGCTAATAGCGGTGTTTTGACGGCGGCCTGCGTCGGCGTCGCTAATAGCGGTGTTTCGACGGCAGCATGCGTCGGTGTAGATCTAGTAGGCAAGTTTATCGATTCTGAAACATCGGAACTGGACTGATGGTAGATAGATTCTACCTCGGTAAAAAGATCCTCATAAGAACTGAAAAGTTCTAAAATCGGACTGTCCATGATAATGTTTATGTGCAATGTGGTCTTTAACCGGATATTTTATAGAATTGTTTTAAAACCGGCGGTGCTCGCTATTTATAAGCATCGCAGCGGGTATTTTGTTGTGCACGCAGCGGTGCTGGGGTCAGTAGTGGGAGGCAAGATAGGTCGATATGATTGCGCTTCGGTAGACTGACAGCAGCAAGTATGGATGCTGACAGGTAGGTACGTAGAATCAAGTAAGTACTTTACGTTATGAGAAACAGTAACAGATGAGACCAGTTAAATGCTTCCGGTTCAGGTAGGTATAATAGGTAAGTATATTTTTAGGTTATTTTTCACGCAATTTCGATACGGAAATTTTGTTCACTAGAAATTACAGCAGTATTGTAAGGAAAATAAAAAGAAATCTTTATTCTTAACAATTATAAAAAAACAGAAATCAAAATTGTAAACAACAAAAAAAAATATTCAACTCTAATCAAAACAAAATCAGTCTTCTAGCAGTCTTAAGCAGTTTGGCTAGTTTGTTCCCGGCACGTTATCGTGGACTCTGCGGCCATTAGCGGTGGTTAAACGGGCCCTAAAACGATGACTGCTGCATATGAGGCGGCCAGTCATCCCTAGTAAAATAGGTAAGAGCCGACGTAGCGAGCTCGTGCTCAGAGGAAATCGGAGGCGCGTTCTGGGTTCGTACCGCAAGAGATCTTATCATGAACCAAGTACGAACCATCTTATATATTGTTGGTCCAGTCCATGGAACCAACGCCATCGATGATTTATCCCCTTCGGCTCGGTTCTCTGTGTCCATAGGTAGGACAAGTGGGGTTTCGTTGTCGGTCTGGGTATATTCAGTAACCTGATCGGCACTCCTCTGGCATCCTGCGGGCTTGCGTTTTACTGCCGAGTGCGGTAAAGGTCCGGGGCGGCACAGTTTTCTGGTTTGTATCTCGCATACAATTGGCAGGAGAGACCTTTTTCGGATACTCGCCAATCTAGGGTCCACGCCCATAAACTGGGCGGGTGGGCTGGCCTGGGCGGTGTATACGGGTGACCGGGCGGAGTTAGTCGAGGAGTCGAGCCCAATATGGTCATGGAGGTCCTTGATTTTATAGATGCAAATGTGGTTGTTGAAGTGGGCCTAACGGCCGGCGGTGATACCAAAGCAATAGAGCTAGGCAGTGGAATTCCTTTTATTGCATGATCTTTTTTAGACTTTTCCATCCGGTGATTAAAAAGCGCGACCGCATTTTTCAATTTTCTTCTTTCTTCTTCAGCTTTGGTTTTTATCCTTATAATTTCGGCACGAGGTGTATGAAGATTAACCGGAGGAACTCGGGCAGGATCTTTGGGCATTTTTGTAAAACTGAAAAGGAACAGAATGATTAGTATGCTGGTTTTAAATCTTTTATGTGAATGTGACGGAGCTTTCTTTTCTCATCACCTTATCTCCCACATGACATCTCCATTCTCGGTGACGCAGGTTGTAGTGATGGCTTTGTGTAGTGAACGCTCGGCCTAGATTAACGCGGACAAATTCATATACTTCGTTTAACTTCTGTAGTCGTTGCGCTTGCGTAGTTACGGCTTGACGGTCAGTATCCTCGGGTTCGTCAAATATCACGGGGTTATTGTACCAGGTGCAAGGCTCAAATCCTTCTAAGGTTAACACCTGTTCGCTTTGGTCTTCCTCGCTGTATGTCTCGACTAGTTCTCTCGAAAGCGCGTCAGCGACTTTATTCAGGACTCCTTTCCGGTACTTTATATTAAAATCAAACTACTGTAAATACATGCTCCATCGAGCGAATTTACCGCTCGGAGACTTAATGGAATGCAACCATCTAAGACTGGAGTGATCGGTTTGAACGGTAAAGGAGAATCCCTTGAGATACGGTCTCATCTTTTTTATGCCCCACACTATTGCTGAACATTCTTTTTTAGTTACAGAAAATTTGAGCTCTGCCGGACTTAAACTACGGCTGGCGTAAGCAATTATGTGATCACCGTTGGCTCCGTTTTGAATTAAAGCGGCTCCTAGTCCACTATCGGATGCGTCGGTCTGTAAAATAAACGGTTTGTTGAAGTCAGGGCTGGTGAGCACAGGTGATTCGGTAAGATAAACTTTTAGTTTTTTAAGTGCATCTTTTTCGACTTTTGTCCAAGACCACTGCACTCCCTTCTTTAATAAACGGTTCAACGGACTGGCTATCTGTGAAAAATGTGGTACGAATCGTTTGTACTATGAAGCGTTTCCCAAAAATCGTCTCAAACTTCTCAAGTTATGAGGGGGTGGCATATCGCGAATGGCGGCGGTTTTCTGAGGGTCGGTGCAAATGCCTTCGCTGGTCACAAGGTGTCCTAAATATTTTAGCGATCTACGGCCAAATTCACACTTTTCCGGATTGATTTTTAAATTAGCTTCTCGGAGACTTTGGAATACTTCTTTAAGGTTGGCCAAATGTTCCTCAAAAGTTTCTCCCAAGATAATTATATCGTCGAGATATGCAAAAGCAAATCGATCGGTCCAATAATTCGGTCCATGAGTCGCTGAAACGTGGCTGGGGCGGAGTGAAGTCCAAAAGGCATAACTCGAAATTGATATAGACTCATGCCTGGAGCGGTGAAAGAAGTAATCGGTTTACTGTCTTCTGACAGCGGTATCTGCCATTATCCGGATTTAAGGTCTATACTTGAGATATATCGGGCCCTACGGAGTTTATCCAAAATGGCATTAATGAAGGGTAAGGGCTAAGCGTCTTTGCGACTTTGGAGGTTAACCTTACCAAAATCTATGCAAAAACGGTATTTCCCATCCTTCTTGCGGACTATCACTACGGGGGAACTCCATGGACTGTAAGACGGTTCGATTATTCCGTCTTCTAGCATCTTTTTTACTTCGGTGTTAATAATTTATTGCATTTTAGGATTTTGCGGGCGATATCTTTGTTTGATCGGTTCTGGGTTTAAAAGTCAGATAGTATGTTCAACGAGGGGCGTCGTGCCCTTAATTGCGTCGAACTTACCTAATTCCTTAACTAGGAAATCTTGTAGCCGTAAATCTTCGTCCGGTGTTAATTCTATTAAATTCGTTCTAGTATCTACCTGACCTACGGGACTGGTTATCGGAGTAGGTGGTATTATTAGCTGGTTATTCAGAAAAAAGTCTCCCGTTCGAAAGTTAATGTGAAAATCATGACGTGATAAAATATCCATCCCAATAACAATATCGGCGGTCAAAGACGGAAAGTGGCTAAGGGTTTCAGTGAAGACGGTATGTTCTAATTTCAACGGTATCTGGTATGCTTCGTAAATCTGAGTCAAACTTCCGTTAGCCGCTTTTGCCATCGTAACGGTGGATTGAGTTCTCGGTAAGTTGTAGTACTAAACACTAAAAACGGAGCTTCGTCAATAAATAAACCGACATGTGGTCTAATATCGGCTAATCTGAATGGGATTGTATACGGTGTGGAGGTTCTTCGGCGACGGTGCTGGACACACACATCTTGAGCAGAACAAACGGAAGGGATTTCTGCACTCGTTGCGAAAATGGCCTCTTTCTCCGAATCTTTATATTTTCCCTAGACCATTCTCGGGCGGTACTCGGAGCGGTATTACTCCGTTCGAATGTGGTCGGAAATTCGGGTCTTCGGTTCGCCCGAAAAGTTCGTGAAGTTTGCATAGGGCTTGTGGTAGCAACACCGGAATGGCGGTTGTTCAAATTTTGACTAGTTGACGGTGTGGGACGGGCACGTCTTAATTCTGTTAACAGTAGTTCGGTTTCTCTCATGAGCCTAGAAAGACTAATAACATCAGTGAAATCAGTTTTTCATATGTGTTGGCGATATTCTGGTAAAAGATTTCGGTATTCCCATTTTAGTTCTTGATCTGCACTAAATGCCTATTGTTGAGCATGCGGTAGCCGGTGGTATTCGGTGAGCGGTTGTGTATGCGGATGGCGTCGAGGTTACATAAATTGCTGGTATTGGGCTGGTTACGGGCACCGGTGTCGTAACATTCCCCGGTTAAATTGGCGCGGGTTGCATCATACTGGCTTGCGCACTGGATGTAGAAAAATTAAAGGCTTGCGTTGTCGGCGTCGGGGTAGTTCTACCATCTCGGATAAAAGTCATTAGACGTTTTCTTGATGTTTCTACGGTGCCGGTTGTGTCTAATTTAAATTTGTTTAATTCGGCAATTAAATCGTCTTTTTTCAGCAGGTTAACCCAGCTTACGAGAACATCGCTGGCATACGAATCACCTGCAAGAGACGTGCTAGCTCTTGTCGTCGTTACAATAGTAGGACTGGTTGTTGAACCATCGATAGTTGGAGAACTAGCTGTAGTCGTAGTTATCGTCGCAGCGGTAGTCTCCGATGGGCTCACTGTAGTTTTTCCTTGCTTAGTCTTCCCAATTCCAAACGGTCATAACTGATATCTGGTAAACTGGTTCGGTAACGGATTTGGAATCAGAAAAGTTAAGTTCGGATTTCTAAAGTGCGGTCGATTATTCGTGGATGTTCACTGCTCCAGGTCGGAAACTAATGTCCTCTTCGAAAGGCTTGCTCGGGCGCCAAATTTGTAACGTTGTTTACGTTTTCAAGCGGTAGGCATCGGTTTCTCTTGGATTAACTACTCCTCTGAGAGATAATCCAACAAGCATCTCGGGCGAAACCCTCTGGATTTATGTGGTAGAGGGCCCACAGCGTCAGGTAGCTTTTAAACAGTGGAAACGGTTAAACCAGGGTTCTAGCTGTCTCGATTCTTAACCTAAGTAACACGAGTAAAACAAACAATTTTCCAACATGGCGGATTTATTATAACTCATTTTAAATCAACAGTTTTCTTTATTTAGCATTCGACGGTATAGAGTAGAACAGGACGGAAAATATTAGAAATAATCGGTAACTTGCATCTCTCATAACGTTTACGGTAAACCTCTGTATTTAATATTTAATGCTATCGGTAGAAAGCTCCTTAATACGGCACCTCCAACATAGCGGAATTTACATATATAGAATTCATAGCAGGTTTAGAGAAATAAGAATTAATGTGTCAGAAAAAGATACCTTTAGAGCACCACTACTCCATAAGTCACTCTATATGCTGTTCCACCGTGTGTTAGAGAGAGATGCAAAGAGAAAAAGACAGTCCTAAAGGTAATCCGATCCAGCAATAGCACTGTCTCACTCTTACTCACTAACCGGTCAAACAACACAGGATCGACTTACTTACTTAGGTAGTTTAGCCATGTGTTAGAGAGAGAGAGAGAGTTGTATTACCCGTATTCGGAACCAGCGATAATACACCTAACCTCCAATTACAGTGCCTTTGTCATCATATGCTTAAATAAATGATCCGGTGGCACTACTTCTCAATGAATTACTTCATACGCTGTCAAACCGGGTGTTAGAGAGAGATGCAGAGAGGAAAAGACAGTCCTAAAGGGTCCGATCCAGCGATAGCACTGTCTCCCCCTCACTCACTAACCGGTCAGACAGCGCAAGACCAACCCGTTATTAGCGTTGCCTGGTGCTAGAGAGAGAGATGTGTTACCCGTATTCCGAGCCAGCGGTAACCCATCTCACCTCTACTTATCATACGGAAAACTACATTTAACGGTATGTATAGAAAACCCCGCTATACTGGTCAGATGCTTACTCATCGGGTTCTGGCAGATGATGTTTACTGGTCGGTCGGTCGGAATGAAGTCCCTGAAACGCGCTTGACATCGCTTTAAATAGCCTCGCATAACCCCACCTACCATACTCCCGTCGAGCAGGCTGTGCGCGCAAAGCGGTGGGGTGTAGCTCGCTGACCGTGCAGCACAGCAGGAAAGGGAAACGGACGAGTCGAAGCGATGTCTAGAGTTTTAGAATAGCAAAAAATAAAACGTCATAGAAATTACACAAATTATGAGACATGAAGTACCTAAAAAGAAAAGCTGAAATAAATAAATAAAATTAGTAACTTCGTTACAAAATTCTAGAGACTAGTATATAAAAAGATCACATCAATAACATTTACAGAATCGGACAAAAGAACGACTCACCTATCGTTTTGGAGTTTATATCTTTTCCAGAAAAGCAAGAACTCTATAAGAACAAAGATAACCTAAAAAAGCTTAAACTCCATAATATTTTGATTGATGATGATTTAGGCCCAGAAGCCCGAGAGGAGCAAAAAACTCTTAGGTTTCATCTTAAGGAGACCAAGCAGCAAAATTACGACGTGAAAATAAGAGGAAAGCAACTAATAATAAACGGCAACGCCTACTCCGTCGAGCAAATAAAAAAAATTGAAAAGGGAACAATTTCTAGCGAATCGGAACAAGAAATCGAAGGAGAAAGTCAAGATAAAGATCTTAAAAGAAAAAAGTAGAAGAAATAAAAAGAAAGATCAGCCAGAAAAATAAACCAGAAAAAGAAGCATTTGCGGAAATCGTCCACTCCAAACAGAAGCGCAAACGTGCAAAGTACGTCTATAGCCGCCTACCACCAGAAGTACCTCCAAGTAATAACAAGGACTAATCCTTAACTTATAATTTTATTATTATTTTTATTTTACTTTAAGCAATTCACTTTTCTCCTTTTTTAATGCAATAAATTGTTTACACTTAAAATAAAATATTTATCAAATCAAAACAGAAACGTAAAAGTTCTCTTCTCTGGTATAGGATTGGATTACAATTTTCTTTTCTGATTATTTTTATTTATAAATTTTTAAAAAAATGGATAATTACGTTCGAAACTTTTTACATTTTGAAGTTAACACATTGGAAGTACCTAACTTAGACGGCGCTAATTTAATATTTCACGAAATCAATGGGTTCTCAATATTTCACACAAACATATGTAGCGTCCAGAAAAACTATGATAATTTAGAACTAACACTTAGTCAGCTTGAACCATTTGCTGTTATGGTATTGACCGACACTATAAATCTTTCCGACCCCTTTCTTTTGCAATACAAAATTACAACCTAATTTATAGCGAGGGACGAATAAACCAAAATGACGGTGTATTAGTCTATGTCAAAAAAAATTACTCCTTTTCGTATGAAATTATCAAAATTGATGACCTAAGTTGTGTAAAATTAAGAGTTGAAGTAAATAAAATTTCAATCGGGATTACAGCTATTTATAGAATGCGGACAGTTGATAAAGAGCATTTTATAGAAAAATTACATCAATAAATGAAAACAATAAACAATGAAATAGAGATCGCAACCGTTGACATAAATATAAATATCTTAGAAAACTCTAAATACAGTAACGACTATCTTAATGTGTTTTCAGAGAAAGGTTACAAATCAGCAATGAATATATTATTATATATAATTAATAACAGAATCAAAACAACAATACTTTCGAAATGAAATATTTAAAAACAAAACAAACAACAAAAAAATGTGGGAAACGGTTAATAAATATAACAATAAAGTACAGAACAAATCAAACACAGATCCAAAAGAAATAAAAACGGAAAACGGTGATACTACTTCAGATACGTATCTCATTGTAAACACATTTAATGAGCACTATTCCTCAGTAGGGAGAAAAATGGCTCAAGAAATCGAAACAAAAAGCAGAGTACTCCAAGAATACTTTAATAACTTACCTCCTTCTGTGCACCATTCATTCTTTGTGAGACAAGTCTGTCAAGAGGAAATCATGGACATCATAAAATCGTTAAAAAAATTACTCATGTCCAGGACAGGATGGGATAAGTGTAAAATTGTTAAAAGAATCTTCTAAAGAATTTTTCCCTCTTTTTACTCATTTAATCAATTTAATTTTTTGCGCAGGATACTGTCCAAAACATTTTAAAGTAAGTATCATTATACCTAATTATAAAAAAGGAGGACATAATTTACCTATTAATTACAGGCCTATCAGCTTAATTTCTAATGTTGCTAAAATATTCGAAAAAGCTTTAAAAATTAGACTAGCATCTTATCTAAAATATGATTGAATCTCATCGAATCAGTTTGGTTTTCAAGCCAAAAAATCAACTAATGATGCAACGGTGAAATTAACTAACTTAAAGCCTTTGACACTGTGCGTCATCGAAGGCTTCTGTCAAGTTTGGAAACCTTTATTAGAATCCATGGTACACCATTAAACCTCTTCGAGAGCTATCTAGGTCAGAGACATCAGAAAGTAAGGATAGGAAACGTATAAAGTGAAGAATGACAAATAGAGTTTGGCGTCCCTCAGGGAACAATCGTTGCTCCAATCCTTTTCAATATTTATATCAATCAAATCCTTCAATAAAACCTTAAGGGAAAGATTGTAGCCTACTTTGATGATCAAGTATATTTTACTCAGGGTGATTCTTGGACGGACGTTGAAAACACCATAAAAATAGATTTAAAAAACATTTTTTATTGGCTAGACGTAAATTTGCTCTCCATCAACCCTCAAAAAACCTTATATGTGCTTTTCTCTAGCTATGTGACAGGACTGTCTGATTCACAAGTAATTAACATTAATATTGAGTCCAGAAATGAAATTTGGCAATTAACGTGCAAAAAGTCAGTGAACTACTTAGGGATCACTATAGATTCACATCTCAGATGGGATAAGCACGTAGAAATTTTAACAAAAAAAATTAGATCATTAATATACATGTTTAAACAACTAAGTAAGATAGTCAACCTTAATATAGCCAGAACTATCTACTTTGGACTAGTGCAATATTTGCTTTCTTATGGAATTTCTGCGTGGGGTGGAGCTTATGAAAATACTTTAAATCCGCTTGAAGTTGCTCAAAAACGTATTATCAAAATCATGTGTAAACTCCCAATTGCATATAGGACTCAAGATCTGTCTAAACAGGTTAATATTTTAAGTATTAAGGAGCTTTATTATAAAAATTCAATTATCTTTCTTGCTAATAACCAAATGCTTAAATCTAATATCACACACCAACACAACACTAAAAAACCATTGGGCAAAATTTCTTTACTTATGTCGGTCAAGATGTATTTAATATGCTACAAAGTGAACTAAAACAGGACATCAAAAAAAGATCCTTTAAGAAAAAAATAAGCCATTGGTTACTTCAAAATGTTTCTTGTTAGAACTTTCTATATAACCAACAATAATGATAAATAATCTCCCTGTCTTCCTCTTACAATTTTAATTTAATTTTTTTTTATATAATTTATATTTTCTATATCGACTTGATATTACTTAATTTTCGCGACTTATTTCGTAAGCATTTTATGCTTAAGAGTGTCTTCTTTAGTTTTTTGTTTTCATTAATTTAGCTTCAGATGCTTAAAAACGACAGTCAAGTTATTTTTTTAACTTTAAAGATCACTTAGCTCACACTACCTATATTTATTTACTTCTAAGTTAGTTATAAGCAAAACATACGTTGTATTATAATATTAGTAAATAAATATTATCTATCTATCTCTGTACCTACCCAGTGCCAATAAATATATCTCATATTTTTTTTAAAATATCTTTATTAAAAACATGATTTTAGCAAATAGTCAAACCATAGTTTCTTTAGTTGCACACGGGTGATCCGTTTTTTACCCAAATTAAAAGCAAAAAAGCTTAAAATGGTAAAACTTGAAGAAACTGATTATTTATATCTAAAAAGTGAACCTTTTCCTCAAGAAATTAATTTCGAAACCTCGAGAGTATAACAAACGTGTTAAAAACTAAAATGGCCAATGGTGCTGTAAGATCACTGACAGAAAATAAACTATAAACACGAATATAGAACCATTTATTTTTACCCGCTTCCAGGACAATTTATTTTCGTCAAGACAAAGAAATATAAGTGATTCAATAAAAATTAAATGATGGAAATTATGTTCAATAAAAAATAAAATCGAAGTAGGCCTTAAAACAACCCTCGTGACGTGTGCTTTGATGGCATTTATAGCCTCGAGTAGAAAAATGGTGGTCTCCAGGTGTTTTTTGTGTTCGACTTTTATGTAAGTATTTTTTAGTGTTTATTTTGATAAAAAAAATATTTAAAAAAATACAGTCGGGTTTACTAAAAGGGTTTACCATATCTTAAAACGGTCCTAAGTTTAAGTAAAATTTTTGGTTTTAAGCATTTTAGACCAAGCTAATTTGAGTTTTATACATAGTTTGATTGTTAAGAATAATTTTGTTGGATTTATGAAAAAAGTTTCAATAAAAAAAAAACAAAATATTTATGTCTACTCGGGGTGGATTAGGTCGGGTTGGGTCCCGATTCATTCTCTATAGTACAAAATGATTTAGATGTGTAGTAATATTACGAACGTTCGCAGTAAAAATTATGATGGATAGGTAACCCTCGCCATTTTTTGATAAGATGTGCATTTTCTCGTCCTGAATACAAAATGGACTCACTCTCTCGTAGCTATTACTTTCTCTATGGTGGAACCTAGGACGACGCCGCCGTTAGGTCCTTATAAGGGACTCATCAGCTAGGTGTACCATAATGACAGAGAATTTTGGTCGCGCTTATGTGCCAAAGGTTACGGCTCAAGCGGAAGAAATCCTGTCAATGGCGCCCTCTGTGTGAACCATCGAAACTAAGAAAATGCCTACTATGGTCAGCAGGAGGTGCAGCAGTTACAGTCCCTATAGGAACGAAACGGCGTCTTCCTAGGTTCCACCCTCTGTGTAAGCATTCGAAATACAGGAAATTCATTTTGCACTGAAGAACAAAAAACTCTTGTTTAAAACTAAATAGAGGAACTAAGTTAACAACAGATTTTTCGGTGGCAGTATTTGTAAAGTGTTTATACCGACCTTTTAAGGAGATAAACCGCTTTCTCGACACGCTTTAAAATAAAAACGATTTAGTGCGTAAAACTATATATTATCTATCTATAAATATATAGGACAAAATTTTGAAACCATCCTTATATAAAAGCGCTTTAAGAGGTCCGCATAAACAAAGTAATTATGAATAATATCTGTTTCAAAATTTTAAGATGGAGTAGGCGGTGGCGAAGTTAATGCTTCTGTGTAGTGTTCGTCCTTTTTATTTTTTTGACAAGGTAATAAAAAAATTGTCCGTGCAACTTACGGGTATAGTCTACTCTTTTTACTCGGGTTTTTAAATCATTCACTGTTCTCGTCCTACAAAATGACGCTTGTAAAAAATGAATATACATACAGCGTAAGCTGGTGTTGGGTCAAAACAGTTAAATATTTTTTTTATACCTTCATCAAAAACATGATGTTAGTAATTGTCTGCAGATAACTAAAGCATGGCTTTTTTGGTTACCGATGCAAAAAAATGTTTTTCTTGATCACGGGTGCAAAAAAAAATTTCTGTCCGTTCTTTACCCAAAATTAAAGAGAAATAGCCGAAAATAGTAATATTGACAGTTGTCACCAAGTATTTACGAAAAAATAATTTAGGAACATCGTCAAAATATTAAACTGTCAACTCACTCAAGAAAATATTTAGAAATGAATACCTTGGACAATTAGCTATCAAAGCAAAAAAGTTGAAGACCGTTAAAATTACTGGAGGTGACATTGTTTTAGTGGGCAATGACAATACAAAAAGAATGTTTTGGCCACTAGAGTAGTTAAGCTTTTTTTGGAAAAGATGGACAAACACGCTTGGTGCTACTGAAGACGCAAAATGGAATTATTTTAAGACCTATTCAAAGACTCTACCCGTTAGAAGTTTCTGATGAAAAAGAAAAACGACAACCTGTAGAAGGGATATAAAATTGGAGTAAAAGAAAAAATTGGCGACTTGAACATATCAACAGGAACCAATCAGACTCGATCATGGGAGTCGTTAGAAAACCAAAAAGATTTTTAGAATAGCTACCGCTTCAGAGCGAAGGCCGGCGAATGTAAAGAATTGCTAATGTCTTTTTAAGAAGTTGCGACCTTAGTTGAGAATGTTAAAATTCCAAAAAATCTGATTTTCTAAAAATTCCTCCACTGTGGTGTCATGCAATCACATTCCACTTGTCACTCAAAATAATGCATTTGTCTTTTCCATCTCTTACGCATCTTTAACGCTGTAGTTTTTGCCCTGTACTGGGCGGGAACTTTAACTGGAATAAATTCGCTGGAGCCTCACGATAAAGTATTTTGGACAAAACGTAAAAACAAGTCGATTCAGATTTTTTATGGGCTTTCTGGTCATATCGATATATTTTTTTACTCTTTTTAAGGGCTGAAACCCATATACCTAACCGTGAGATACTATAACGGTCCCTCCTGTACATATAACACTTCTCATCAAGTTAACCCAGAAAAAATTCAATGTCAAAAGTAGATATCTCGCTTTTGGCGTCGTCCAGGTTTTCAAAGTTGTTATTCCTACACATTTTGCTAAATCATATGGGTTACACCAAACCCTAAATATAAATCATGCTATAGTGTCCCACATTCATATTACACTTTTAACCCAAAGTAACGCGTTTGTCTTTTTCACGTCTTATGCATCTTTAACACCCTACTTTTTGCCATATACAGGTTGGAAACTTTAACTTGAATAAATTTACTAGAGCCTCAAATACGTCGAATGAGATTTTTTCTGGGCTTTCCAAAAAAAACAGCCCTTTTAAAGGGTGAAACCTCAGTCCACTTAATTTTTTTTGGTGTATCTACCACAGTTGGTCTAGAGAGGGGTTTTCAGAAAAAAAATATATAATCTTTAAAACATACACTTTTGATCCATCGCCAACTACTATTTACCGTAAAAAGTAAAATCCCCTATGTAGCCTTTTCTGGGGGGCTATTTTTGGAGAATATTCTGGGAACCTTAAATAGCAACCCCCTATTTTGACTTGATATTTGAATTCTCGCTGAAATTCTCTTTCCAATGGTACCCCATATCATAAGGTTTACTTTACTAATTTTCGAGATATTGGCTTTCAAAATGTCAAAAATTCAATTTTCAAAGGCCCATATCTTAAAAACTATACAAAATATCTCTATTGTGTTTATTATTGATTGTAGGGGTTTTTTACGAGGAAATAAAAAATGACAACAGTTTGACAATCTGACCTTCTACTTCATATTTTTGGAATAATATCGTCAAAATCACTGAAAATTAATAAACTGTAAATAGGAATGTGCAAACGTCAAACTATTTTCATTTTTTATTTACTCTTATAAAACCCTCAAAATCGATAATAAACACAATAGAAATATTTTGTTTAGTTTCTAAGATATGGGCCTTTGAAAATTGAATTTTTGACATTTTGAAAGCCAATATCTCGAAAATTATTAAAGCAAATCTTATGATATGGGGTACCATTGGAAAGAGAATTTCAGCGAAAAATCAAATATGAAGTCAAAATAGGAAGTTACTATTTAAGGTTTTTAGAATATTTTCCAAAAATAGACCCCCAGAAAACGGCTACATAGGGGATTTTAATTTTTACGGTAAATAGTAGATGGCGATGTATCAAAAACAAAAATCTATGTTTTAAAGATTATATATTTTTTTTCTTAAAACCCCTCTCTAGACCAACTGTGCTACAGACTGACTGGATACCTTCATGTGATGTATGTACGTTCTTGTTGAATTTATTAATGTTACTTGTTCGTAAAAAACAATTTTACGTTTGTAAATCTCTAAGCATTTTGCCTTGGAAATAATCGTGATTTGGATCGAAGTGTTGGCACTTGATGTGAAAGTTTAAATAAAAATTAATTGCCCAATAAAGCTGAAACGTTTTTCATTTTATTTTAATCTAGTGGATGAAACTAAATACGGTATAAAAAATTGATACACTACAAAAATATAATCAAATATAAAAACTTACTTACCGTAGTATAACCTACCTGAAAAGGTAAAAGGTCCCATAGATAAAAAATATATGTTTTGCAGCAAAAGTTTATTTAACCATCACATTTTCTTTTTAAAAGTGATTTATAACAAGGTGCCACAACTATTATCATCCCTTTTAAAGTAAAAAAAGTAAGTAGGGTAAAAAAGGTAAAAAGTCCGTAAAAATCTCAATCGACATGTTTTTGCGTTTATCCACATATTTTACCCTAAAGCTCCAGCGAATTTGGTACAGTTAAAGTGCCCACTCTGTATATCCATAAAGCCGGTAGGGAGATTAGTAACTTTTTTATAAATATTTATTGTACCTTTAAGCATTGTTTTTCTTTGGTTCTTTCAGATATTAAAAATTACATTTTGGAGAGACAAAAAAGTGGTTTTGAGGCAATTTTTTGGGTATCCGTTTTCGTGTGCACTCTGCCATTTTGGCATGATCGTTTTACCATAAAATTTACTTAATTTCTTGGAAATAAAAACAATTCCATTTTCTTAATCTACACAAAATGACTCTATATAATATGATGATGCTTTTCACTGTAATTACATTCCTATTGCTCTGATAAAAGCATCATTTTTAAGTTACATAAAAAATACGTTATGCTGGCAAGTCCGTCTAGTTTTTCTAAAAAAAATATTTAAGTTTTATTTTTTTATATTTAAAATGTAATAAATCTGGTGGCGTGTAGAGATCCTCTGAAAAAATAATTAGCTCTTTGATTATATTCAGAGCTCAACGGTCTTTTTACTTTAATAAAAAATGCTGTTTTAAATCCTTTGAAGGTATAATGTACACTTTGTTCAAATGATGCTTTATAGAAAGTGTTCCATAGAGAAACGCATTTAGCAAAGTAACCTTACAAAAAATTTCCCTTATTATATGACAGGGGCGTGCCGACAAACTGCCCCTGAGATTAAGCAGTTGGAGTATATATATCAGGTGTAATAAGCAATACGTATTTTATAGAATTAGTCAATGCTCAAAATTGCTTTCTAGTGATACCTTGTTTTCATGGAAAAGGTTTCTCTCTATATGTCTTCTAACCTAAAGACATAAAGGTATTCTAAATACGTTTCTCTCATTCATATTTCATTTCATTTCAGAAAAATCCAATGCCTTAATCTAACTCATAAAATTATAAAAACGGCCACTCCTGACTATCTTAGAAAAAAATTGACACACCGACATCAAATAAAGAAATATAAAACTGCCTTTTTTATTTTCCTACAATGCAATAAAATTATATAATTTAATTCCAAATCATCTTAAAGATGAAAATATTAAATCATTTAAAACAAAAATAAAAAATATTTATTTTAAATAAACTAAATTATATGTTAATTCCTCTCTTCTTTTTCTTTATTTTTTGTCTTCCTTCTTCTTTACGCGATTTTATTTGCCCAACTAGTTTAACTAATGTTTTTTTTTCTTTATTCATATATTTCTTTCAAATATAAATTAGATAGATTTTGACTATATAATTAGCGATTTATAGAGTTAGGTGGTAGAGTAGCTTAAGCTAGACTTCGCTCTGTACAATCGATACATGTACGTTTTAATAAAGGCGATTTCAATTCAATTCAATTTTGACAAGTTTATTAATTTATTTTTTTTAAATTTTTTTTTAAATATTTTATTTTATTTTTACATTTTAGATTAACGGCAGTGCAAAAGCTTACCAAAACTCACTTCTTAAGAGAAAGTTATGATAATAATTACTTGAGTGATAAAAAGTAAAACATTTAAACTTATTTAATTTTGTAATAAGTAGACATGCCACAGCCTAACTTTATGTTGACGGATTAACAGATTGTCACTTACTATGTTTATAAGTGGCAAAAACATGTTTTATACAAGGACGGTTTTAAATAAAGTCGCTTTTAGGTTTCATGCGTCATAAGAAGGTTGCAGTTCAGAAAAATCTGTTCTTTTGCAAAATAGGCAGACTTTCAGGGCTACACCAAGGATCATGAAAATTGTCCCGCCCGCATTTCTAGATTTATTCATTTATTCATGTCAGTTTTTAAAAATAACTAAATAATACTCAACCCCAGTTTTAGCGAAAAATCTATCCTTTACTTAGTTGTTTATATTTAGTTTGTAGGAATAACAGGATTTTCGGTCCAAATGTAAAACTAATTTATTAAAACTTTTTATAAACTCATATAAGGTATGTACCATTTGACTATTTAAAACAAAATTATTTTTGTGTTTTATTAAATTTTAGCCCTGAAGAAGGAATGGTCCGAAAGCCTGGTTTTGTGAAAGAGTTTTAATAATTTAGTTTTAGATTTGGACTGAAAATCCTATTATTCCTACAAACTAAATATCAGCGGTCGTTATCCATTCAAGAAAATAAAACGACTAAGTAAAGGATAGATTTTTCGCTGGGGTTGAGTATGAACGACTGAATTAATGTAGATGTGCGAGCAGGACAATCTTCATTTACGTAGGCCAACTAGCAGGGCCCGTTGCAAGCCCACTATCCATAGTTTAGCCTTGGAAGCCGGCCTCTTTCGAAAAAGAACATATTTTCTGGGCTGCAGCCTTCTTACATCGCCTGGAACCAACAGATATTTCCTAATGTGCGACTCTCTTGACCTGGCCAGATTCTTCGTCCTCCATGCACTCGCTGAGTCTCCGGCGATTCCCAGCGTCTCTAGGGGCTTGTTGAGGCAACAGTGTCTTGTTAGAATCCCTGTTGCTGGCCTCACATCCTTGCTGCATAGGTGGAGTAAGGACTTCGAGCAGGTGCTCTTCAGTCAGCTCTGTTTCGGTTGGACCCTCCATACTGATCACGATTTTGACCTAGAGCTTCCTGAGCTTTTTGGCCCCTTATGCAGTTCCCTGTCGGGCCCAAAGAGAATAAGTTTCTCATTACGGATCCAAAATGCCTTCAGGCGTTGGATCCGTAGCTTATTACAGGCTACAATTTTCCAGGCGAAACTCTTCGCCATTGAAATGAGCGCACGTTGGATGATAAATCATAACTGGCGCAACAGATCAATAAAGATACTCTCCGACAGTCAAGCGGCCCTTAAGGCTCCTGAAATCTATAAGTGCTCATCGAGAACCGTTAGGAGCTGCCAGGACATACTGAATATCCTAGTTTCCAAAATAACATATGCATGGCGTAAACGTACTAAGAATACCTTTTTGCCTTCAGCAGGCTAAGATGAAATATAACTTTGCTATCATAGAAAGACTAATAGTTTGACATGTGCTAGTAGGACACAATTTTGAGATTTTATTACTTCTGATAATTTCATACATATTGCTTGTTACACCTGGTATAAGTAAGTAACACAAATCCTTTATTACTAACAATTACCAACTGAGTAATAAAAGTCAGTTCTCGTTGGAGTGCATCTGACTTGCATGCGAGCGGACCTGGTTTGATTCCCGGACAGAGGTAAATGTATTTCAGACTTTCTCTCTGAGTCAAAGTTATTTGAAAAACTGTTTTTAATCAAGTTTAACAAGTTTTGTATATTTAAATTCTAACACACTCGTAGTTGTTACAATGTTAAATATAACAAACAAGACCCAGCTGCTTCTCTATTTCAAAGAAACTAAAATTTACTTAAAAGCGCGACTATAGAATCTCTTAACCGCGAGTTGTAAAGACTAATTTTTGAAAGCCTTTATCAAACATTTTACAAAACGGGAAAATGAAACACAAAAACCATAAAAAGAGCATCTTTTTTTTCCTATAAATCAAAGACGGATATGCCGCTACACAAAAGTATTTGCTTCGTCACCGCGTCCGTTTCTATCCATTTAAAAAAAGTCTTGGCCATGTAATATGTAAAACAAAAATTTTACATCCTTTTGAGTGGTTTTTCATCATTTTTATTATTTTTTTTTTATTTTTCTTAAGTGCATACAATAGCGAATAACACATGGAACTAAAGTGTCTTTTTCTTCCTCAAAATATCGTAAATAATTTTTGCCTAGGGATAAAAAGTGTCTCTTTAGTCCCTTAATAATGAACAAAGAAAAATTATGCCGACTAAGGAAAAGTAAAAAAAATAACCTTTTAAGTAATAACTGATGGCCATATAACTATAAAACAAAGTCAAAATACGCTACATTTTTGACTTGTTTATGCGATGTTTCGAACAATGCCGCTTTTTTGAAGGGTGCGATGACAGGACTGCTGATTGAAATCGTTGGTTACGTTCGTGGGTCCCTAACGATACGTACATCCTTCCGTACGCAACGAGATTCTGTCATCAGAAGTCAAAGTCAAAGAAGCAGGCATCGATCGAAACATGGCATGAGCAAGTCAAAAATGTAGCGTATTTTGACTTTGTTTCGAACGCGTTACGCATACCCATACGGATGCGTTGAAATATTTACTTTAAGTGTTGCATTTCCCTTTGAATAATGCGTACCGATAATAACTCTCCCAATCAAGGTGACAAAATCCAGAGGCGAAAGAGTCTACCGAGCAGGCGCTTCGATTGCGCCAGTAGCAAAAGAAGCTGACAACCGTCTGACAGCGGAAATTTAGGTTGCGTTTAATATTTTTCTTTGCTTTTGGAAAATCTATTAATAGAATAGAAGAATAGAACCCTACAGTAAAAAAAATATAAAAGTTTTTTACAAAAACACAGAGTTTCTTGTACTAAACTGCCACAGACATCTTTCGTTTGTTTTTTAAAAATTATTGCCTAGCTGTTCCCGTATCAATAGAAAATAGAATTGTGCTAGATTTAAACATGGATACAACAGGATTAGAAAATAAAAACCAAGATTTTTGAGGCCAAATTGGTGAGTATAATTATAGAGTTAAGATTAATTTATGACTTTTTCCAAAGAATACCCACTTGCTAGGTATTATTAAACTTTATTTTCCAAATTTTTGTATAAAAGTTGGGTATACAGGTACTTTGTCCATTCCGTGTCCTCGAATAAGTGAGACATTTTGTGGGATAACGGCAATGAACTAATAACCGTGTTCAATGCATGCTTTTATTTTGCGGACAACATAAGATGGAACTACTCTGGGCAGAGTTCGCCTTTAACAGAAAGAGAGAGTAATACTTTGCCCATTTACCCGGACTAGCTCTTGTCACTCTTTCTCAATATTTTGCCCATAAGCTCCTTCTCATTCTGGAATCAAGAATAGCACGCTGGGGTCATTCCATGGTTATTAGTTCATTGCTTAAGGGCCAATTAATGCGTGGTTTATTTTAAGAGGAAGATCCAAGATGCAAATATTGTCCATGTGCTTCCTATAATTATTTAAATAACCCACTAATCACAGAAAATAACGCCATAAAATTTTTAAACACGAAGACATCACAATAACACAAACAAAATAGCGAAACCACACCTCCGCAAACATGTAAACTTTTCGACGATGCCGAATTGTGCAAAAATGCTCAAAGCAAAAATATTGATGTTGTTTTTGTGCATTTTCCTACTACTTTCTTCATCAAATCGGATCGGAAGTTTTACTTTTAAGCGACCCCAATGCATTTAAAAGGCTCTAAAATATAAGTTAAGTAGTGAAAACTGCATCTAGATAGCCAAAAATGAGTATACATATTATGAGCTCGATTTTGGCGAGAAGTTAAATAGTGAAAACTGCATCTTGATATATCAATCCGTTTTCGAGCTACAGAGTTATTTTAAAAAATTGCCGATTCTAAAACCCTCACATAACTTTTTTGTTTATGAAGATAGAATTTTTGTGTAAAGATAATTGTTATAGATTTTTCGACGGGGAATTTACCTGTATAAAAATATTTGTCAAAGGACGTTTAGTTTTAGAGATATAACACAAACATATTTTTTTTTAAATTAAACACCCCACATTTTTTTAAGTTTTAAATTTCTTATATAGTTTCCTTTAAAATGATATGCTACATTCTCTTATCCATTTAGTAGTTTTGAAGATATTTGCAATTTTCGAAATATAGCATAGTAGGCACTGCGTGAGCTCTGACAAACATCCCACTGGAAAAATACGACTGGTATATCTAGTAAGTCTTGATTTTAACACAAAGAAGGCTTTAAATAATGTTTAAGTAGATATTTATTTAAAAAATAATAAGCAAATAACTGTGAAACAAACAACTAAAGAGAAAACTTAAAATAAATGTTCAAACTGATGGCCATTTTAGTAAAGGTATACTCGGCATCTTCGGTGAACGCTATTTTCTGAATTTATTAATTCAAGCGCCGTGATCTGTCTAAAAGCTGCATGAAGACCATCTTATAATTCATGTCTACTGTTTGGGCGATTTCTGTAGGCAAGATCCTTAATTTTTCCCCACAAGAAAAAATAACAAAGGTTGAGATCTGGCGACCTGGGGGGGGCAATATATAGAACCTTTATTTCCTATCTAATTTTCAACAAGTAAATCATTTAGTAAATCAGTTATCTCTCTTGCATTGTGTGAAGGTGCACCGTCGTGTTGCAAATAGATTTCAATATTTTGCCTATAAATTCCAACCCACAGCTTAAAACTGAATCTGCCCTGATTGGCTTGTTTCGCAATAATATGGGGGTTTTCTTGTTTCCAGTAAAAGAAATTATATCTTGTGAAGATTCCGTTGCTGGGGATAGTTGCTTCATTTGTCCAAATAACTTTTCTAGCAAAATTGGGATCTTCTTGACATTTATTCAAATACCAGCGGCAAAAAGCACGTCTTGGTGGAAACTCCTTTTGGCGGAGATGATGAACTTTTCGTGGTGTATAAGGCTCATATTTATATTTTTTAAGGATACGCATGGCACTTATTTTGGGAATCCCCGTATTTCTCTCAATAGCTCTGGTAGAAGTATTTGAATTCACCTCTATTTCTCCCAATACCGTTAATTCTTCAAGCTCTCTATCTCTTGCCAGACTCCTGTAGGCCCTGGGCCGTGGCTTCTTGAAGGACCCATATTGTTGAAGATGATGTTTTAGTGTATACAATATTTTTAAAGAAGGTTGTCTTCTTTCCGCATACCTTTGAAAATATAACTCAGATGCCAACTGACGATTTTCATTACTTTCGATGTAGCAATTTAGCATATCATACTTTTCATACATTTTGTAAAGCCAACGCAAGGCGCAATTATTCTGTTATTCTTCTATACATGGATTACTAGATATATCCAGTATTTAAGAGCTTCTGGATTTATTATTTTTTTTTGACAGCCAACTTGATCATTAGCAAAAAGTTACTACTATTTATACTACCGACCGAATTTGTCGGAGCTCACGCAGCGCCTACTATGGTATTTTATCTAAAATTGCAAATATTTTCTAAACTACTAAACGGATAAGGTAGTTTGGCCCATCATTTTAAAAGAAATTTTATAAGAAAAAATTTATAAGAAAAAGGTCTTTAATTTAAAAAAAAAATATTTTTGTGCTATATCTCTAAAAATAAACGTGCTTTGTCAAATATTTTTAGACAGGTAAATTCCTTGTCGAAAAATCTATAACAACTATCTATCTTTACTCAAAAACTTTATCTTCATAAACAAAAGAGTTATCAAATCAAATCAAATCAAAAATATTTATTTTGTCAATGTAAAGGTCATTTACAATTGCTCTCTTAAAAATTCTATACAAAGAGGATTTCCTCCCGATTATAAAAAAACCGACAACATTTTTTCCCACAAAAGGGGGAAAATGCGAGCAAAACATAAAAAGAAATGTTTGGAAAAATTAACAATATTTTTTAATTAATATTCCCATAATATAAAAATTTAACAAACAAAAAAAAAACGCTCAAAAATGCAAACTGAAAAGAGAAGGAAGAATTAACTTCTGACCTGTGTTGAGATAGTGAAGGGAGATCCCACAATATGAACGAGGAAAGGGAGAACGCTCGAAAGAAAGAAACATCGGTAGAGTTATTATAAATTAATAAAATGGTATACATAATAAAAAAGAAAAAATTAAATGTATTTTAAGGTCATGACGATACCTTATACAAAATAGTCTTGAAGATTTTGCTGCTTATTGATCAGTTTTATTTTTATATTTTTAGAAAACTGTTCAGCTTTGTAATCTTTTAAGTCGATTTGTAATTCATTCCATATTTAATTGCTATGAATGTAAAAGATTTTCGATAGGGAGCGGTTCTGTGTCTGGGCACTTCAAATGTTTGGTTAGATCTTGTTCGATAGGTTTGAGATAACGATTTAAAATATCCGAAAAGGTATTCTGGCTTACAACTCTATAGTTTGTAAATAAAATCGTTCAAATGATATTTACGTCGATTGCACATATTTAAAATTTGGTGGCCGCTAAAATATGGAGTAATGTGGTTTCGAAGCGGTATCTTATACGAAAGCCTCATACAGCTATGTTGTAGCTTTTGGATGGACTTTTTCGTTTGCCACGACAGTGAGCTGCTATAAACCACATCACCATAATGGAACAGAGATAAAACTAAACTCTCGCAGAAATTTTTCTCTCGAAGATAAATAGTTTTTTATTTTATTAATATTTTTTAACCATAGGTAAGCTGCTGTCAGTTTTTTTTTAATATGGTAAACAAAAGAAAAAGAGCTGTCAAAAATAATACCTAAATTTTTTGCTTGTTGAACGATTGGAATAGTTTTATTATTAAAATTAATATTTTGATTTTGCTCTGTATGATCCATTACGTTTTTATTTTTGTCTGTTATCATTAATTGAGACTTCTCGGGGTTCAGTTTTAAATTGTGGTCTTCGCCAAACTTGTTTAGCTTTTTTAGATCATAATTAAGTTTTCCTTGTGTTTCTACAATATTTTGTTTGTTAATGGGTAAATGCAGCTCACTGTCGTCTGCATATTGTCCGAACTTTGAATGTTTAACACTACCTTTCATATCTGCAATGTATATTGAGAAAAACAAAGTGGAAAGAACCGATCCTTGAGGAACACCTTTTCTAACAATCCTAAAATCGGATTTTTCTACCCCTGATTCTTTACTTACCATAACACGGTTAAATCGGTTACTGAGAATATTCTGAATTAAATTGGAGGAATTTGGAGAAAAGCTAAAATAACTAAGCTTTGCCAAAAGCATCTCATGGCTTATAGTATCAAAAGCCTTGCTAAAATCTAACAAGGCTATACATGTACTGTTTTTTGCTCTTCGTGTTTCCTAATATTGTTGCAAATGTTGACTAGGGCCGTGCTTGTACTGTAGTTTTGTCGAAAGCCTGACTGACAATCATGAATAACTTTTTGTTTATCAAGAAATGTGACAATTTGACGGTACAAAAACTTTTCAAATACTTTCGATACTGTGGGTAATATGCTTATGGGCCGTAGATTTTTGTATTCTTTAGGGTTTGCTCTTTTGGCTAAGGGTTTAATTAAACCTTCTCTCCAAATGGCTGGGTATTTTTCAGATAAGATACAAGAATTTATTATATGTAAATGGATTCTTACAAAAAGTTAGTGATAGTTTTATGTCTTTAATAGATATTTGATCTTTGCCTACGGCATTTGATGTTATTGTGCTTATTATTTTAGTTAGACTATTATGATCAATTAATGAAAAATCCAAGGTGTTCCCAATAACCCTGTTGGTTTTCTGTTTCTTGAAAAAACTTGTATATTTCTGAAGCACTTTTTAAGTGTTCTGGCAGATCAATTGGGTTTCAGATTCAGTTTTTTTGCCGTATTCCAAAACTGTTTTTCCGTTTCTTTCGAAAACTGATTAAAATATGTTGTTTTTTCTTTAATAATGGCATGTTTTGTCTTTGTCTCTAAGTTTTATAAGTTGTTTTATATTTTCTGTAATCCACGATAGGTATGGTTTCTCGACAATATTTTTGGTTTTTAATGGCGCGTGCTTGTCGAAAATGTCTAGCAATTGTTTAATAAAAAAAATAAGTTTTTCGTTGATATCATGTGTATAATAAATGTGCTCCCATTTTATTCCGTGACCGTCCTGTAAAAAAATATTTTAATTTATATTGTTGTTGTCTCGATACGTTTTATTCTTTTTTGACATATTGGTTTTCGGCATGAGTAGCGAAGCACATACAAGATTATGGTCTGTGATACACTGTGAAACAGCCAGAGATTGAGGTGATTATACCTGTACATTTTTACTACTACGTTATGTAAGGTTTTTGAAATTGGCAATTTTTCAAAATTACTCTGTAGCTTGGACACGGATTGACATATCAAGATGCGGTCTTCACTATTTAATTTCTCGTAAAAATCCAGCTCATAACATTGAGTATACATGGCTATCTAGACTGGAAATGCCAAACTCCCTCAGAACCCCTCGAATTTGGACCAGCCTGTACATTTAAAGTATCATAAGAACCTTTCAATTTATTTTTCATGGTACGTCAGGCAACGTTGATAGTTTTTGTATTATCTGGCATGACTTTGTTAGCGCATGCGCAGTAGATTTTTCGCCTTTGGCTCAGCCCAAATAGTGCCAAAGCACACCGGGATTTTGAATTTTCCTCTTTGTTCTTCAAAGTTATTTTTGTAACACATTTTGCAACACTTGGACCATTATAGTATCTCATAAAGTGTAGGGGCATGTGTCGATAATTTCTATCCCGTTTAATTTTTAATGATGGAGTTTTGTGACTATGTGGGATTGAGACCTCTTTAGTCACACAATTAAGTGTTTCTGGGTGTTTTGTTCGCATCCATGTAAAAGGGGTTGATATGACGACATCTTTCAAGATGGCGGCCAAAAATCATAAAAAATAAAACTTTCCCAACCGGGGCATGATTATACTTGATTCCATATAATTCGAAGACGAGGATTCAAAAAATTATCTTTCAAGGTCATCCGACCTTAAATGACCTTGAAAATCGCAAAAAAAAAATTGGCATTTTCTCTTGAAATTTGTTTAATAATTTGACGGTTCGTCAGACCACCTTTAAATGTACTTCAAGCTATTAGGCATGTATGACAAATTGGATAATTTGATGTCGTTTAAAGCTTCATGACCTTGAAAAATACCCCAGTAAAATTAACAAATTGCAAAAATAACATACTAATGAGCACTTATCAACTATTAAAGCAAAGATGACCAAATTTCGTAAGAAAGATAAGAAGATCAAGTACAACAATATTGTTAAAAAAATGGTTTAGCTATAATGCGTTTCAATATGACGGCTGATATATCAAAATGGCGACCTATTTATTTTCAACCTATCTACCATTTTTTTTGATCTGGCGTTCCAGATGTTTATGCTATACCCCGGTAATAATGACCTATATGCCTATCATTTTTATCCATATCAAGCCTTTCTGCACGGATGGGCACAATACACCCGGTGGCACATAAATGTGTGACTAAATAGCTGTGAAATCCTTATCCTTGAATTTTATTATGAATGCTAAGAAACAAGTATAGTCATGCCCCACTGGCATAATTAGAATTTGTATGGTTTTAAGTCCGCTTTTTTGGAAAATGGCATCTAAAGCACTTGTTACAGAATATGGTAATGTGTATCTAACTTCTGTTAACTCTCTTATACTTAATTTAAATGACTTTGTTGGCTAGACAAGTTAGTAGAATATAAAATTCACATTTCCGAAACTTAACAAAAACAACAGGCATATAGGTCATTTTTACCGGGGTATAGCATAAACCTCTGGGACGCCAGATCAAAAAAAATGATAGGAAGGTTTAAAATGAAGAGTTTATTTGTGGCTAAGATGTTAATTTCATCTCCGGCACTTAAAGTTTTTGCGTAATGGTAAATTGAAAAAAGCACTACAAAAAGCTGGGTTTTCATTTGTACATAGTATGTCATGCATCAACTAAACTTTTTTTTTCATAGGAAGCGGAGATAAGTAAACAAGAATTGATGGCCATCTTGTCATTTTTACTTTCTTATGAAATTGGATAAAATAAAATGTTGTATATCGTCTTCTGATGATGCTAACTTTATTAGCGAAAGGCGCGTCGAGTGCAAAAAAGTGTAGTTTTGGTTTGTGGAAAACAATCATAAAATAAAATGTGGATATAGGTCGCCATTTTGATATATCAGCCGACATATTGAAACGCGTTTTTAACAAAATTGTTGAACTTGATCTCCTTATCTTTGCTACTAAATTTGGTTCTCTTCGCTTTAATAGTTGATGAGTAACGCTCTTTAGTATGCTATTTTTGCAATTTTTTAATTTTACTGAAGTATTTTTTAAGGTCATGAAACTTTAAACTGTATCAAACTCTAAGGATCGAATTTGACATACATGCTTAATAGTTTGAGGTACATTTAAAGTTGGTCTGAGAAAACGTCGAATTATCAAGATTGTTTGAAGAGAAAATGACAAAAATCTTGTTTTTTCGATTTTCAAGGTCATTTAAGGGCAGATAGCCTTAAAAGTTAATTTTTTTAGAATTCTTGTCCTCAAATTATATGTAATCGAGTATAATCGTGCCCCGGTTGCGAAAGTTGTATTTTTTATGATTTTTGACCGTCATCTTGAAAGACGACGTCATATCAACCCCTTTTACACGGAGGCGAACAAAACACACGGTAGCACTGGATTGTGTGACTAAAGAGCTATCAATCCCATATAGTCACAAAACTCCTTCATTAAAAATCCCGCGGACTTACAAATGCCCCTTCACTAATTGTTATATGCTGACGGCCGAGGTGATGGCAAATCGTACGTGGTTAAAAAGTTTTAATTTTAAAGAAGCGCAGCTTTAGGCCCATAGAAATATTAGCACATATTTTTTTTATTTTGTCTTTAATTTCGAGTTATTTGTTTGCTGTGCTAATGATTGGAAAGATTAATTTTGTGCTTAAAAAATATTTTTTTTAACTGATATTTTTAACGTTGAGATTTGTCGTATTACCTTCTTTGTTTTTCAAAGTTATTGTCGTTACATATTTTGCGACACTTGGGGCATTATAGTATCTCATAGTTATTTGCTGACGACCGAGTTGATAACAAAAATCGTACGTGATTAAAAAGTTTTGATTTTAAAAAAACACAGCTCCCAACCCAACTTAACCTATAGAAATATTAGCACTTAATTATTTTTTATTTTGTTTTTAACTTCTAGTTATTTATTTGCTGTGATTAATTTTCTGCTTAAAATTAATTTTTTTTAAGTAAAAATAAGGATCAAACGCCATACGCTTTGAAATGCTAGAACCACGTTAAGCGCAAAAATTTGTGATGTTTATTTATTTCTACTATTTAATTATTTTATTTTGTTGTTTATTTCACTTCAAATTCCACGTAACCTGGTAGCTCAGTATTGCCAATTTTAGAGCATTAGGGCGTGAGTTCAGATTCGGTAAAATTCAATTCAATAAATGAGGCGCCATCCTGCAAGAGAAGCAAACAAAGAAAGCCTCAAGTCTATTTTATGTATCTTCAAATAATGAACTAATTGGCTCTGGTTTATTTTGGCCTTCTATAAAATAAAGCAAGGCAGTTAAATGATAAATTATAATATATTTTAAAAGAATAACGTTTGGTATGTAATTCACAAGACCTCTAAAAATTTACACAGGGTTTTAAAATGAGTAACATGGAATAAAGTTTGACTTAAGCCAAAAGTAAAAATTACAAATATTCACACAAGAAAACTAACTGGGAATTAAGTTTGACTTCTATCGGGTTATTTGTGTTTTCAAAGCCACAACAACCACATCCACCTTTAAAATAACCTTAATAGTATATAACCCCCCATTAACCAAAAAAAATACATAAAAGTGTGGCAAAAAAACCCAAATAAAAGTGAAAACTGCATAAGGCGAAGGGTGAGCCTAAAAAAAGTACTTTGCTTTGATTCTACAGCGACCAGCACGTCTGCTCCACAGGCAAGGTTTTGTACAGCTTCCAAACGTCAGGGACAAGCAAGCAAGCAAAGGTCTCCCCACATAAAGGTACGAAGTCTGACAAAAGATCTCAAAGAATTGGCTTCACTGAAACAATGCTAAGTAGGTATGGGGCAGGAGGTCATGAAAATGATGGTGTCTTTCCGCTTCACTAATAAAGTATTTCCAAGAAAAATCCGTCTCCACAATAAAAGCCTGAATGTGAGACAAACCCATTGTAAAAAAATGCAAGAAAATACACAGAAATGACTTGAAAATGATAGATAAAAAATGTAAAAAACGTGTTTGACAAAATGGTGGAAACCTGGTGTTCGGCTTTTTTTCAAGCAGTTCTCTGCGCCATCGTTAACCACTATAATAAAATAGCAGCAAACTCAACAAACTAAAGATTACAAAGCTAATTTTGTTTCACTATTTCCGCATAATGCGCAGTTCCAAAGAACTTTTTTAGATTTTGAACATGGCGGTTTAGGTCCGTAGGAATGTATGTCTACAAATGGAAAGGACGTCTTTCCATGCAGCAATGACTGGAAAGAAGATGTTCGACGTCACTTCTGCATGTGGAAGGGGTTGCAGGCACGAATTTATATTGTCGGCACTCGCCGATGATTGACACTCGCGGGGTTTTTGAAAATGGTATCTTTTAGCCCTAGATTTCCATCACTTACGCAAAGATTTCTTTTAAATTGAAAGAAGAATTGCATGATTTTTCATGCGAAATATTATTACAATAACAAGAAAGTGAGGTTAAAACGATGAATCAAAATCAAGGCAAAACGAGATTAAATTAGATGGTTCTGCATTCCAGCAATGTACGCATAGATCTTCGTCGCAAAAGAGAGAGAAACGAGATGGTAGTCAGGCAGTTTTGGTTAGATCTAATTTGAGCGGGATATTAGGCAATTATTGTAATTTTATTCCCAAGGTCTTACGTTAAACTTGTAACGATCAAAATGAACGTTACAGCTTTTAATGATTTGTTGATCTTTTTTTGGAAACCAAAATTAACATCGTTAGTTAAAAAATTTTACACATTTATTTTGAAATTTCAAGGATGGTTAAACATCGAGAGACTTTTTCTATACGTTGTCAAGTGACATTTGTAGAAATGTCTCAAAGCAACACCTCCGATATAAAGGTATCCAAGTTCACTCTCAATCCAGTACCTTTAATCCCAAATGTCGCATCCAGTATGACATTAAAGCACCGATTTATCTCAGGATGGCGACAACACTTGGGACAACAACATCTCAACTAAAGAGCCAGTTAACTCGTTCTCGATTTAGTATCCTTTAGCCTACTCTAGCAATTATATTGACTCCAAACTAACAGAAAATCCATCTTTTAACTGTCAAGGCAACAGTAGGCTTAAGGGCACTGAAGAGGTAAGACTTAATTGGCTTTTTAGTTGAGACCGCTGATGCTTGGGAGAAAGGGTAATAAACATAGTCTTATAAACTTGCAATTTTTATGTAGAAAAACAAAAACTGCTTGGTTTTTGAAAATTAAACACTACTTCTGTAAAAGTGACATTCATATGTCATCGGCCATCGCAATGAAGGGCATCGCACATGCGTAAAACGGCTGAAATTCCAGATATTTTCAAGACCTCCTGGATTTAGATTGTAAAATCAATGTGTAAATTTATTGACGTTTATGTCAAAATTTAGCCAGTTGTTTCCTATTCAAGAATTCTGATATTTAGTTAATGAAAAAATTTGGATATGGATAAAAATGAGGTGATGTATGCATGTTCCAATTCGCTTGCTTCCTTAGCCCACTTATGCGGACATACTGTAACCCCGCAAGAAGTTTTAAATGTCTAGCCTTATAAAGTTAATCCCAAATGGCGATGGCGATAACACTTGGGACAACAACATCTCAACTAAAGAGCCAGTTAACTCGTTTTCGATTTAGTATCCTTTAGCCTACTCTAGCGATTATATTGACTCCAAACTAACAGAAAATCCATCTTTTAACTGTCAAGGCAACAGTAGGCTTAAGGGCACTGAAGAGGTAAGACTTTAGTGGCTTTTTAGTTGAGACCGCTGATGCTTGGGACAAATGGTAATAAACATAGTCTTATAAACTCGCAATTTCTATGTAAAGAAACAAAAACTGCTTGGTTTTTGAAAATTAAACACTACTTCTGTAAAAGTGACATTCATATGTCATCGGCCATCGCAATGAAGGGCATCGCACATGCGTAAAACGGCTGAAATTCCAGATATTTTCAAGACCTCCTGGATTTAGGTTGTAAAATTAATGTGTAAATTTATTGACGTTTATGTCAAAATTTAGCCAGTTGTTTCGTATTCAAGAATTCTGATATTTAGTTAATGAAAAAATTTGGATATGGATAAAAATGAGGTGATGTATGCATGTTCCAAGTCGTTTGCTTCCTTAGCCCACTTATGCGGACATACTGTAACCCCGCAAGAAGTTTTAAATGTCTAGCCTTATAAAGTTTAGTATTCTGACTTTTTGCCTCGATGCGCGGCTTCTATGTAAAGAATATAAAAAAAATTCTTTGGGGAAGACATTATAAATATCTAATTTAAGTCAATTGCTTTGTATTAACGCGAGAGTAAATACAAACATTAAAACGGGATTACACCGAGAACAAACATACAAACGAAAATACATTATTCTGTTAATTTGCAAGCATGACCTTTTACCCGACTTTGTTTTTGTTTCGGCTTTACTCAATGTGTACCCAATACTTGATGCATTCGAAAAATACATAGCTGGCGTTTAACAACAACTTAATCAATATGATGTAGAAAGTCAGTTTGCGTTTGATCAAATTCGCCTCGAGAGAAAAAGTGCGACTTTCTTCTCTAAGTATGTATAATCTACTTATCTAGGTATATTATGTTTGCGCTCATTTCAGGAAATTATTTTGGTTGTAATTAAAGAATCAACACCAAATACTAATTAGTTTATTTCATGTATATGTTCATTTATTTATTGCACATGTTTCAAAAAAATAACGTTACACCGGCGGCCCAGCGCAATAGTCGATAGTATTGTGATAAAAGGAGTGGATTAAAGTGTATTAGGTTCTTGCAAGGGGTTGTTTTTGCAATTAGCGCATTAAAAGTTTTTAATGCATGCCATTTAGTGTAAAGAGGAAACAAACAATTTAAAAAAGAAGATTATAAATGAAATTTTTAACAACAGTAAATTAATATGTATTTCGTTACACTGATAATTTTTTTAATAAAGTGATTTTGGCTGACGCCTATGTTGCAAAAACAACCTTTTTGGAACAGCAAAAACTTTATTAAAATTAATTACGGCAGAAAAAAAAGAAAACTATTCTGTTCTAGCAAAACAATTTGCTGTTCTAAAAAGTTTGTTTGGCAACATAGACACCAGCAAAGTTGAAAATTTTAAGAGACGATATTAAATGTGGGGGACGGTCAGTCCCTAACGCCCTCCACCCTTTGTGTACACCATAGGTATCGTGGTTCATTTTCCAACAAAAACATTTTTCTACGACCATGATGAAAAATATGGGTTTCAAACGATTTGCATTCTTAGAAAACGTTAAAGAACCACGTACAATTAAAATGGAAACTGGGTCTCAGTGAGATTTCAACGCCGTGTAAGTATGTTATTGGGACAGTCCTTGACAGTATTTTGTCTCATGGACACAGGTGCGATATCTACAGAGTGAGCCAATAACTGCTGCCAAAGTTTGGGATGAACTTATTGGTATCATGCTTATGATGACCGATATGAGAAAAAAATCAGTTCTCAATAACTAGACAATGCTGAATATAAAAATTACAGTTATTTTGACAGCTGTCAAACCCTGTCAGAATAGCGGACACCTAATTAGTGAACTTGAAGTTTTTGAAAAAGTACATACTTTTTTTGCTCTGTTGACGATATCTAATCAAAAACCGTAAAAAAGTGACAGTTGTCTTAACTGTCATGGGGAAAACCACTAGAGTCATGACATATCTTTAGGAGTAGTGACTCGAACTACACTAAACTGATGTCGATAAACTCAAAAATGTCATTAATTTTGACATCTGGCAAACCGCGTCAAAATGGCCATTAAATAATTTATAAACATTGAAGTTTGGGAAAAGGGAATACCCTGCTTTTGATCTGTCGACGATATTTAATCAAAAACCGTAAAAAAAGTGACAGTTTTTTTAACTGTCATGAAAAAACCCTCGGGAAAACCACTAGTGTTATGACACATATTTACGAGTAGTGACTCAAACTAAACTAAATTGAGGTCGATAACTCAAAAATGTTATAAATTTTGTTACCTGTCAAGCCCTGTCAATATGGAAAATTGATTTTATGCTGTTAAATAAAGAATGTTTAACTACTTTATTTTCACTCTAAAATATAACAAAATGAAAACTGCAAAAGAAGTGATACTTGTCTTAACTGTCATGAAGAAAACTACCAGTGAAATAAAACATGTTTCTACAAAAGTTGACACAAACTTCAGTTATCCGCCTTATATATCTTTTAAAAAATTACGTCCTAGACCACTAAAGGAACGTTATATGACACTGACTATAACAGTTAAAAGAACTGTCAGCTTCTTTACGGTTTTCGATTCTATATCATCACTAGACAAAAAAAAGATAGTTACTTTTACCAAATATCCATGTTTATAAATTATTTGTCCGTTATTTTGACAGGTGAGAATATTATTGAAATTTTTGTTTTCATCGACCTCAATTTAGTTTAGTTTGAGTCCTCGCTCGTAAATATGTGACGTCGCGTCAGTGGTACCGCGTCGTTCGTGCAACTGCCGTCGCGTGCGGAAAAGTATCACTTTTCGCACTTTTTAGGTAAATAACTATTTAAACACATGTATGTGCGTAAAAGCCGATTCATTTGATTTCTGCAAAATTAAAGACCTATTTTTACAAAAATTAGTGCAATTCATCAGTGTTTGTATAAAAAATAGCGTACACAACTAGATAGAAAGTAACTTTCTTTCACTCGGCAAGCGCCTCGTTCACAACATTCACGCTCATGTGAATTTTTCACTTTCTTGTCTTGTTATGTAATATACTATTCTGAATATAAAATCAAAAGTCCTCTACCTAGAAAAGTGATCATTTACAAAATAGGTTGTCATATTTACGTCCCAGCGCTAATCTAAAGACATTTACATTTCAAAACTGGATATTATTTCCCACGGGTGATTCCGGATATACGGAGCTACATAACTGTACTCACCGAGAACTCTTCTAAACGAAACCTACTACTGTTAGCCAGAGTTTGTATTATAATATCCATATGCATGGATGGGTGTAAAATGGTGCAATCTTGAAGCGATTTTTAATGAGAAAATTATCGAATGAAACAACTAAGGAAGAAAACTAAATATTCTTAACTAAAAACTAAATTTGGATCCTGGTCGTTACTTTAAAACCTATGTAGCGACAAATTTTAAGAATTGATTCAGCTACATTCCAGCTAATAATTAAAATAAATAATACAGTAGGTAAGGTTTCATACCATTTTGAAATAACGATTTTGTAGTTGCAGAATATTTTATTTACTTTTGTTTAGAAATTCATGATAAATTACAATTTTGCCAACGTAAAATTTAAAATTATTTTAATAAGTAAATTTTAGGTATTCCAGAAAAAATTTTTGTTGGTAACACTAAGGAATATTCGTCAAAAAAACAGCTTTTTGATTTCCAGTAAAAATGAGTTACTTGGGTCAAAAAAGACATAAATACAAAATTTTGTCATGATGTCTGTCTGTCTGTTTGTCACGATTTCTCAAAAACCGCTAAACCCATTTTTATCAAATTTGGTACAAAAATTATCTCGCACAGGCGATAAGCTGATTTCTTTTTGGTAGTAGGGGGGATTAAACTTAAACTAAAAAATATATCTCACGAACCGTAGCAGCTAGCAACATGCGGTTTTAACATTAAGATAGATAATTGCATTTTTAACAAAAAAAAATTAAAATAATTTTTTGTTTTTTTTTTATTTTTTTTTTGTTATTGAAAATGAAATTATCTATCTTAATATGAAAACCGCGTGTCGCGAGCTGCTGGCAAGAGGGTAGGAGGGGGGATTAAACTTTTAAAAAAATTGTACCTTACGAACCGTAGCAGCTAGCGACACGCGGTTTTCACATTAAGATAGATAATTGCATATTTAACCAAAAAAAAAAAATGAAAAAAAAATACAAATATGAGAAAAATAGGTTGGCTCGCAAAAAAAAACATATTTTACTTCGACTGGTCACATCCTATTGGATATACTTGGTAGTGATACTTTATAGCACCACATACGCAAGTTTTAGAGATAATAAAAACATACCGACCCTGCAGCCTACCTGATCTCTGCTAGATACTTCAGTATACTTCTTGCGCTGTCACGCGACAAGTGAAGACGGCATCGAAAGATTTACGTGCGCGAATTGTAATAATACAACAAAATGTGAAAAGCAAACCTAAAGAAGAATATAATGAGGAAACTGAAAAAGAAAAGGAAAAGGAAGCATCGTGATTCAAGTAAGGAAGATAATTATAGGCAAACTGTCAGTTTTAAACAATGGAATGAGACAAATATTATGCTTTTGTCTAATATTTTTGGCATGTGTTCGTTTTTTATTACTTATAAAACCCTAAACCTTACATAGTTTTTGACTTATGCCCGCCACATTAGTCTCAACAAAAAAAAAACTGTATATGTTCACTTAAAGAATTATTATTTAACTTTTTAACTAATATCGCCATGTTCTCTAAACAACTACCAGGTATATCTAGTCTCGTATAATTTGGATTGAACTTCCTTACAAGTAAATCGCTTAATCCTTAATTATACTTCGATTGGTCACATCCTATTAGAAACCCTCCCATTTATATATTCATGTATTTTTATACAATCTATTTAATTATCACTAGTCAACCCGCCCTTGGCAATCTTAGTATTTCAGGAAAGCTTTAGAAGTATACTGAATTACCTAGCAGAGATCAGGCAGGCTGCAAGGGCGGTATGTTTTTCTTATCTCTAAAACTGGCGTATGACGTGCTACAAAATATTACTACCAGGTATATCTAATAGGATGTGACCAATCTCGTATAATTTATTAGTTACAACATTTATAGACATACAATGAATACTCTTTATTTAACAAAAGCAATAAGATAGCACACTTTTATTATTAGACACTTAAAGTTAATTTTTAGTTGTATCACCATTAGTATCCTTATCTCTATCGAGTCGTCCAATCAAGCAGGTGCACTTTTAAAATCACGGCGAATGCGTGACAGCTCCATCTGATTAAATGCACGAAAACCTCGTTAGGTACGATAAGGCAGTCGTAACTTTATGACCGTTTCTGCATACGAAACGATGTTTTGACGCATTTGATCAGCTGGAGCTGTCACGCAATCGCCATTAGTTTAAAAGTTAACCTGCTTGATAGGTTAACTCGATAGAGATAAGGATACGAATGCCGATAAACTAAAAAAAATAACTTCCTTACAGGTAAGTCGTTTAATCCTAATTATTTGTTACAAAATTTATACACATACAATGAATACTCTTTATTGAAAAAAAGCAACAAGATAGCACACTTTTATTATTAGAAACTTAAAGATAATTTTTAGTTTTATCACCATTAGTATCCTTATCTCTATCGAGTCAACCAATCAAGCAGGTGCACTTTTAAAATCATGGCGAATGCGTGACAGCACCATGTGATTAAATGCACGAAAACCTCGTTAGGTACGATAAAGATTTCGTAACTTTATGACCGTTTCTGCATACGAAACGATGTTTTGACGCATTTGATCAGCTGGAGCTGTCACGCAGTCGCTAGTTCATTTAACAGTACACCTGCTTGATAGGTCAACTCAATAGAGATAAGGATACGAATGCCGATAAACCCAAAAATTAACTTTAAGTGTCTATTCAATCTAGAGTTTAGACATAGGCTTTGCGCTTCTTAGTCTGCCATTTGAAAGTAGCCACTAAGGTGTCTCTCGTAATAGTCCAGCTCAGTATTCGGCTAACATCTCACAGTTCTAATTTCTCTCATACCTTCTTTCCATGTTTAAAATACCTTGGTGAAACCTCTTACCGTCCTCGTCACTTACAGCACTACAATTTTCCGGAAAGTAATCCAGATTAGAATCCAAGAAATGAATTTTTAACGACGTTTTACATCCTAGGTTTTCGTAACAGAAAAAAAGTTAAGCAACCAGGTCTTTATAACTTTCTGCTCTAGTGTTTCTCAAAAAATTTGTTGTAACCATTTTAACTTGAAGTATTGTAGCCGATTTCATGCACAACTGCTTATGAAAATCTCGTTACGTTGGCCTGTAGTCAAAATAATAGCCTTTTACTACTTTGAAAAAAATTTCCACCTACCTTTATTGTTTAGATATCCAAATAAAAATAAAGGTGTAATAAACTAAAACGAGACATCCATAAATGATCCTTTCAAAATTAGGTCGCAAAATTAAAGCAACCCACCCCCCCTGTTTAAAAAATTTTAAACAATTTTTTTTGCTGTGAGGAGTAAAAGGCCAAAAAAATGTGCTACCACCGACGGACGGTGCCTCCTCCATCCTAATGATAAATTAATTATTATTATTAAAAATATTCACCTACCTACTAACATCAGTTAAATTTGATATATTTAGGAAGAATTTTATTTGTGACAAGGGGGAGGGTCACGATTTGGCAAAAATAATGTTGTATAATTTACGGATCTGCCCTGCCAACAAAACCACGTCTCTTTTAAGACGTCACGTCAATTGAGACTTTTAATTTCTTTTAATCGTACTATCTTAGATTTTGTCTATAATTTAGCTTGCAATTGTTGAAATCTGCAAACAATTTTCTCTTTAGAAGCACTACACAGTAGAATCTATCTTTTAGGATTATCAAGATATTTTTATCTAAATCTGTATGAAAAACTTTGATATTCATTCAAATATCCCCCGTAAAACAGGGCATAGACAACAATTCCATCCAAATTTAAATGCCTCTATCTTTGAAACCATAAGAGATAGAGTATTATATTGTCAAAAAGATAATTTTTTTTAGAATTCAAAAATGTCAAACCATACAGGGTGTCCTATATAAAAAAAATATGTTTTTGCCATACCTCGTAAATAAAACGACATAAAAAAAATTAAAAATCTCAGGTGACTTGTTTTTGGATTTTTTTTATAAAACCAAATTCTAACCCGCTAGAAGCACTGTTCCTCTTAAAGAATCCACCCTGTATATTTTTCATGTGGTTTGTGAAACAAACTTATAAAAACTTAGACACATCTCATGAAACGGATTTTGTTTCTATTAGTTTTGACGAGAAAGACAGCTTGACTCATCGAATTTTTCGTAAAAACCTATGCGGTTTTTTTATATGGGTGAAGGCACTTCCCAAAATAAAATCAACGCCCCTTTAATTTTTACCAATTTTGGTATTGTTAAATAATGGTGTTCATTTTATCATTAGGCAAATAAAATTTTGTCAATATTTTAACGGGGCTTTTTTTAGAATAAAAGGGATTTTTTTTTGTGACGTAATTTTAGGGAGGTCAAAATTTGTTCAAAACAATGTGACTGAATTTATGACTGGCCTAGTTACTTTATTTCACCTGGCTCAGTACCTAACAATAATAATAATAATAAGACGTTTATTAACTCAAAAAGATGTTTACAAATAAATTGTACATTAGTTAAAATAATAACTATTAATGAGTTAAATGGACTGAAATTTCAGCTCTTTTTGCGAGATGTGTCAAAAACTCACCAGTGTTACGAGCAAAATATTTAAGCAAAAAAAAAAATGAGAACTTTAACATTAAATTTAACTATTAGTAACCTACCTAAAGAACAAAAATATATATATGTAAAATACTAATTTTTCCATAGGTAATATAGTGACGGTAAGGGAGAGAAAAGGTTATGGGGGAAAAAGCACACATTCGCATAAAATTTGAAAAATAAGTTTATATGCAAATGTAAAATAAGTCACCAAAAAAACTTAATTAGATTCTTAGTAGCTGTGACTGAAATAATCCGCTTTCAATTAGTTTTTTTACTGATGAAATTGTGGATGAAAAATCTACTAAATAAAATGTATTTATAATGTTGGCAGTATTGTAAGTAAAAGATTTTTTTTAAATTTCTTTGCTATGGCGTGGTATTGTTAAAATTTGAGTACATCTAAGATTGCGGTTATGAGTTTGATTACTATATTGAACTTTTTCTACTAAATACCTGGGAGACTTCCTTTTAAGGATTTTATGAAAAAATATTGTGGAATGCAAGACTGTCCGACTGTACATATTTACCCAATTTGCTTCATGAAGTATATAAGAAATTCTTTCTCTCCTGCGTATACCTTAAATTAATCTTAGACGGTTAGAATCGTAACTAGTTAAGCAGGGTCCATATATAACATCACAATAATTTAACGGTGATAAAATCATAGAATCATGATAGTTGTAACTGTTTGTCATCTGCGTAAGTATGACTACTGCAATGATTCAAGTACTTATCAAATTGTGAGATTATTAAAATATATTTATCCGCGTATCTTTAGTGTTTGCCTACTGTTTGTTTTTTTGGTCGTGATAAGATGCATGTGGAATGCGATTGGTAATAAACCATGCAATGCATTCGTGTTGATTCAGGCAGTCGTCTTTTTATATTATTTATGCTAACTGCGACACGTTAAATCTAATAAAACAACTTCAAATTTATTTTTTATTGCTTAATACTTAATTCTTTTATGTTTAATAACAAGGCAAAGTTTATTTGTTCTTCCCAGGGGAGAAGCTGCATTCAAAAATTAAACAGCGAAACTCCTTCTAAAAGGTTTGCTCTGTGAAAAATCCAGTCAACTAGAATTTAAGGACTGTTTCCATTAGAGCCAATATTGAGTTAAGTTTAGAGAGAGGCACTCGCAAGATCCTATTTGCGTCGGTTGTGAATATGTGTGCCTTTTATAATATTTATGCGACAACTTTTGACAAACTATCTGGTTTTCTCGTAACTCGAGTTGCTTAAGAGTGTTTGCATATTTTATATAACAGCCACAATCTTTTTACTCTCCTGCCAACCTAAGAATACATTCCGAAGGAATACGCTCACGTTAGAAATCGAGTTATATAAATAATATAATATGCACCAAAATTCAATTTTTAAAAATTTTGTCTTTCTTTCTGTCTGTTGTTTGTTAAAGGATCATGTATAGAATTGTATTACTAACTTCCATGAGTTCTGGAGGCTGATTCTTGAATTTCGTGGGAAAGATCGCACGGGAACGGTCCTCTCCCTGGGGCTCTATTCTGGGCGTAATAGAACGATCATACCCTAAGAAGTGATCAATCGTACAAAAGTCATTCGAACGACGCACGGTGGTCGATTTTCCGAAAAACGCAGACATAAATGGAAAAATTAAAAAATTCACAACGTATCTAAATTTACCCCTATATGGTTGTCAAGATACTAGGCGAATAGTTGGCCAAATAATAAACTATGCTTTTAACCAGTTTGATCTTACGTATCAATATTCAACATCAAATTTCAACTAGAAGACCCAGAGTATGACAGTATTCAACTGTTAATATTTCGAAAACAGTTGAAGATCGACATAGGGTATGTTATATAAAAATGCTTAGAATTTAAAAACAGAATGCAAAAATACAATAATATACTGGGTGTTTCATTTGAAAGTTTCGGTTGGCATTCTTTTTAATATACCCTATTTATATAAAAATATTCTAGTATATCGTAATATTTATATATTGTGTCAATTATTTTAAAGTAAATTTGATTGTTCTAAACTAACATTTTTAGTTTAATTTTGTGTAAAATATCATGTGACTTTAACTCTAACCAAAATTATCACGTTATTGGACACTTTTAAATAGTCACGTGACCATCAGTGCTATATTCAAAATGTATTTGACATCCCAACATTTTTGGCTAATTAAAACCCCTTTTAAGCTCCAATCGTCTTTCAATCTACATGTTCTTCGTAGATCCCCCCTCATACCACCATCACAAATTTAGCTAATTAATAAATATATATCTCTTACCTCTCAAAAATGTCTTAAAATAAATACGAAAATTCACACGATCATCTTGTGTATCAGCTAACTAAGAATAAATTTATCTTTTCATTAAAAGTAAATATTTTGTACGATTAAATTACAATGTTGAAGTTTTCTTTAATATCCGCGTTTTTACAAAAATCGACCACTGTGCGAGTCCTACTCTAAAAGACGGTCAAGTTTGCCGTAGCATGCGCATTAGCGAGTTCGGTCACGTGATGGTTTCGTCCAATAGCGTGCTCTGAAATAATACGAGTGACGTTTTTCACACGAGCTTTCCTACAACTCCCAACAACTGGGTCTAGTCGAGAGAACGGCTTCGCTCAAAAATTGTTGTTCGAGGCAGCTCTGCGCGTGCCCGTAATAGTTTGGTGATTATTCAATCGTCTCGTCACTGTTTTAAGGCGCGTTTATTGTTTCAAACTAATTTTCTTCTCTCAGGCGAACGATCACTTCCTATGACTTCCAGAATCGGTACCCTGATATCGACTAATAATAGGGTTTGAAGCGATTACGAGTTATCCGAAACCTCGACCTACCACGACCGAACCTCACACGATTGCCGTGTATCGAAGGAACTTTCATACACCTGCCCGCGGACCAGGTGAACGAGCAGTCTTAAAAAATGACAATCCGGTCAGCTTTGCGCGTGCACCATGCAAGCTCGGCAGCTTTTGAGTCTCCTTATTAATCGAAATGAAGGATGTGAACGTTCCCGTGCGACCTTTCCTACGAAATTCAAGAATAAGCCCACTGGGTGACTCAGTAAAAAAAACGTAAAAAAGCCACAGCAAAAGCGGGAATTCTACTGCAGAGTGGAAAGGTGTTAGAGGCGGGAGGTAAAGTGGTGCGAGAAAAAAGGACAGGAAGATATAGAAGAAGGAGAGATAAAAACTCAAATCAAAGCGGGTGACGTCACGGGTAATATCCTGGTTGTTCGGTTGACCAAACGCAACCAGGCCTAAAAAAGCTGTCAAACTGCTACATTGGTTTATGATCATCCAGTCAAATCTTTTCTATTTGCTGTAAAACCCAGTTCTGGACTATGAAAAACATGATTTTTTTGGCTGCAGCACTTTTAACAAAATCTCCAAACATTCGGTGAGCGGATCCGTAGCCACTAACTTTTTTCTGGTAGTTGAATGCACTTAAAAAAAAACGCAGGTAATATTTTGACTTACCCCCAATTTACCAACTTGATCGGGCTCCAGGTATGATACTTAGCGGTTCAAAATTCGTCTAGATCCGGGCATGACGTCACCTGGGGCTGTATTCTTGAAAGTGTGGGAAGGGAATGCTCCCGCGGAAGTGTCCTTTTCCGCTTCACACTTTTATAGTTGGCTCACTTTTTTGTAAACCAGACCCACTTCCCTAGCAATTTCTCCTCCCGGCAGTTCAAGAATAAAGACCCTGATGAGAAATTTGTGGCGCGAACAGGGAAGTACTTACGCACAGCTGATAACAGTTCACCGGCAAACATCAAAATTTGAGGGTAGTTTGAGTTGATAACGGAAAAGCTCACTAAGATAATATTTTTTTATTATTTTAACCCTGAAGAGGTAAAATTAGGGGTTGAAATTTTAAAAGGATTTTCTGTATCTCATAAACGAAAAGCAACATAAGTCTTAAAATTGGTATGTAGACGCTACTAATAAAATAAGTAAACACGTGTTTCGGAATTTTTTAAAATTCAAACAGAGGGTCGGTAAATAGGGCTAAGTCTGTTTTAAAGGGGTACAAATAACTCACAATTACTTAATTCTTAATCAATGTAAAGCTAAAAATTCGCATTTAGGCTCTTCTTGAAAAGTAAACGAACCACCCCCCTGTATTTCATAAATATTTTAATCTGTCAAAGTATGGGTTGTGGAGTATCCAACCAAAAGAATCAAAGTCAGAAAGTACTACAAGGTTCTAAATTAAACGAAATGTAGTCTGAAAAACAACGAAGGGTTGGGAGTTCACCAACATTTTTGTCTTATTCATTTTAGTTTCTAAATTATATTTTCTTTATTTTGATACCTTGCCAGCCGTGTTTTGTGACCAAATCGCATTTTTACATAAACTACCCCCATTACCTTCTTAAAATGAGACCAATTAGAGGTCAAACCACGCAATTACGCAGCAAATTTTATCAAAATCGAAAGAAGTTTTTCAGTAGTGAGCGTTGGTTACAGATAGACTAACGGTTTGTTAGGGGAGGGGGCCAAACTTTTTTATTTATTTTAAATTCTAAATAAAATTAAAACATTGCAAAAATACATATAGAAATTTACTAATTGATTTTGAAATATAAAATACTTAAATTAGTTTAATAGGTTTTGAAAAACAAAGTAAACTAACTGAACTAAGTATTCACTGTCTATAGACAGAGAGAAAATTTGCAAAGCCTTACTCAGGGAAGAGCAAGAGATCAACTCATCAACTCATCCGTATTTGTCTATAAAAGCACGACATTCATTCGGGAGAGGAGAAGTTTCATAAACGCGGTTGCCTCCTTATGCTCAAATGAGTATCGCTCTTACTTTTCCTCCAAGTAAAACTTAAATAATTATTTTAAAACTATGTAAAAATAAAAGTCGTGTTTTTAGTAGTTCAATTAAAGTGTAGAAATGGTAAGTATTTTAAAAGGAAATTATTTTCTAAAGTATTTGTAAAGAACTTGGTTAATTTAAATTAGATTTTTGAGTTTTCCTAATTTAACATCATTTTGTCTTTGTCAAAATAAATGTATAAAACATCTGTGTGACTTTAAATTATTATCCTACTGAAATGAAATAAATTTAATTCTAGAGAAACATAGAGTAAATTTGGCAAAGTCGAGTTGGAAAAAAGTTTATAAAAAACTTAAGTCGGGGATAAACCCCGTGATGACAGTATGAACAAGGAACAAACCGCGATCACCCACCAAATATCATCAAAATCGGCTGGTTAGTTTTTGAGTTATACGCGTTGGTTACAGACAGACAAACCACAGGCAGACACGAAAACTAAAATTGTTCAGATGGTCTGAAATGCAAAGATATATAAAAACTTTTTAAATCCTAATTTTTAGAAAATTAACTTTATGGTAATATCTCGAAAACGAAACGCAGCAAATTTTCTTAAAAAATACTAAATTGAAAATCGTATAAAATGCCATTACATATTTTTTGTAGCCAAGCAACTCGTGTTTAAGTTTTCTCTCGTAATCATTATCACTAAAATATTTTGAGCAAATTCGAGCATTATTCACGTTAAAGTTATCGTCCCGTCCACATAGATGTTTCTATACACCTTCCATTTTCTTGTCTTTTGGAAATGTAAAAAATTTGGTGTCACACGAAAAATATTTTTTTTAAACCCTCATCAAAAACATGATTATAGTAACTGCAGATAACTAAAGCATGGCTTTTTTGTTTACCGATTCAAAAAAACTTTTTTTTTAATCACGGGTGCAAAAAAAGATTTATGTCCGTTTTTTGCCCAAATTTAAAGAGAAATAGCGGAAAATAGTAATACTGAAAAAACATAATTATTCTTGCCTTAAAATTAAGCCATTTCCGCCAGTTTTCACCAAGTATTTACGAAAAAATCATTTAAAAACATCGTCAAAATATCAAGCTGTCAAAGATTAAAATGTCGCAAAAATTAACGTTACCGACTAAAAGGGCACATCGCTATGGAAACCCATTGTTATTTCATTTACCAGCCACCTTGATTTATAGTGTAAAGATGGTGTGTCACGAGAAGTGCTCTTCGTTCGAGATTTCTAAATGTATTTTCCTATTTTTCTTGGATTTTTTAACAAAGGTATTAAAACTCGAATCTAAACTGTGCTTTTTTTACTCGCGTTTGTAACTACCTCGCTACGCTCGTTATTTATACCAACGCTTGTAAAAAAAAACACTATTTTAGCTACTAGCGCCCTATTTTGTTAATTTTTTCCACTGAAAAACTATCAAAACTAATTGTAAACAAACGACCACCTCGAAATAAAAATGGCGACTGAATGCTGTCTCTCACGTTTCTCACCAGGTGACGTCAGTTAGCCACGCCTAGTCCTATGCGATATCATATCTGGTTTACTTGTATCATGATCGGGCAGTAATCAAAAAATGTCTGAATTTCAAAAATTAATCCATTTTGCATTCACGTTTGTCGTGATTCTTGAATATGTCTAGTAGGCGTTGAAATCCCGGTTAACCAAATAAAATGTGATAGTATTGGCGAAATTTTGAATTTTTCCCATGAATCGCAAATTGTTAAATGCATTTTTTTTCAAACGGCTATTATCAGTCACCAAAGCAAGTTACTTACTTTCTCTGCCGCCAACAAATCCAGCCAACAATACAGAAGTGTTTATCTCGGCGACAGCCTTTGGTATTTGTAAAATAATATAATACTGTACCTAACAAGCTTATGGCTCCAAATGCAATCATTTTTAATTTAAAATTTACGGAACCGTAGGATACACACTTGAAACTAAAGTTATACCTATCTAAAGATACGAAATAATATTTGATTTTTGACTTGACTAGCAGCAAATACAAATATAGACAAAAATGAAATGTGTTTTTTGAAAGTTCGAATTGTCAAATTTTACAATCGACTCGAAGTATGTCAAAGTCAAGCACCGCGGCATACTATGCTAGTCACACTCAATGTCTCCAATGCCCTAATAGAGAAAGAGTCCAAATTATAAAATATGATGGATAGGTACCCTCGCCATTTCTTGGTAATATGTGTATTTTCTAGTCCTGAATATGAGATGGACAATCCTGTACGGAGGACGAGAAAATGCCCATCTTATTAAAAAATGGCGAGGGTTACCTATCCATCATAATATAATATGTCGTGCAAAGTTGATAAAGTCATACCTATTTTTCCATTCATATTTGTTTACCTAGATACCGGTCTCTAGTGGTCTACCGAATGTGCCCGTTCCATCCTCTCTTGAGGACGCCTACTGACTAAAACCCTCCGCTGTAGATTTGGTCGAAATAGCGGAACCATTCTCAGGAACTATTTCGCCGTTTACTGTTTTGATCTCTTAGGTGCGTTCATCTGTTTCCATTTGTCTACGGGTTTTGTCATTTCTTTAAAGAGGTTCCCTATGGTCATCTTCTCTATCTGTAGATCGTGTCTTGTTGTTTGGCGGTAGTTCTCAATTCTTGGACAGTAAATTAACCTAGAACTAGATATAAAAATTTTATCCCATATGGAAAACTTTCTACCAAATTTCTAGCTGCTGGATGTTTTTTTGTATATTGGTCGCGATTGTTCAAAAATCATCAGAAAATCTTGCCCCTACAACACAGGTTTACACTTGATGCTTTTTTGTTTGGACTATTTGCTAATATTCCTTAAAATTTCGTTCCTTGATAATGTTGTAGTAAATAAACAATATGCCAGCTTTAATTTTTGTAGTTTGTTTTTCTGAAACATCCCACTTTTTATTTTAAAATGTATGTTATTAAGCTTATTTTTGGTGTAAACAAACCTTTAAAACTTTTAACATACAAAATCATAGATAGCCATGGAATATTTCGCTGTCACTGTTCAGAAAAGTCACACAAATTCTGTTTTCGATACTTTTTGACATTTATTGGTACGCGTATCTAGACCTACAGAATATCTTTAAAATATTCGATTTACAAAATATTATTAAAAAAATGACACAGTTTCTCTTACAACGTTAGGATAAATATGAAAGTCGATGTGTTTTTATTTTAAATGAGGCGATAAGTAAAAGTCCCTACTTTCCAGAATTCTGACGGGTGGGATTTTCTGTCGTTTTTGAAGAATCGCTACCATTGTATCAGATCTTCATCAATTTCTCGAAATTGACGCTAGAAGTTTATTCAATTATTGACACTTCCATAAAACATTTTTTATTTTCAACTTAACATTCTATAATAATTTCGTTTCTTTTTTCGTTTCACTTTTAAAATTTTCTTGTATCTTCTTCTTTTTTGTTTGAATTTTTTTTGCTCAACTTATCACTAAACAGCAATTCTTTAATATTGGTGTCTAGAATGAATCCAGGGAGCCGATTTCATGCACAATTGCTTGTTGCATCCTTAGAGAATGCCTATGCGCATCTACAAGGTCATGTTGGTCTGTACTTTTCCCACCTACCTTTATCGCTTAGGTATTCAAATTTGTCCTCAACAGCCCCTTTTTCCACTTATTTGTTATAATTTTCACTTTTTGTTAACTATTGACAGCATTCACGACAGAACGCGGTCAATCCCTTCTGGCAGTGCCTGTTTCATATTTTTTTAGTTTTTTTTTGTCACTTAGGTACACTATGTATATTTTTACACTGTCTGTATTTTTTTAATATTTTTAAAAAATCTAGCTTATATTACGAGTCTTTTATTCAGTAAAAACCTAACGGAAGATGACTGTAGCAAACAAACAACATTTTGCACTGAAATAATAAAAACTCTTGTCTTTTCGTTTTTTATTTGTTAATTTCAACAATAATATCAAAAGCCATCAATTAAATCACATCATTGTGGATAAATTTTGACCTCCCTAAAAGTACGTTACAAAAAACATCTTCCACTTGAATTTTAACAAAAGAGCGGTTAAAATATTGACGCATTTTTCTTTGCCCTAAGAAATAAAAGACCGAAAAAGAATTGTGATGCCATGCTACCACCGATCCCCAACTCTAATGATAAAATGGACACCATTATTTATCAATACCGAAATTGGAATAAAAATAAGGGGGCGCGGATTTTATTTTGGGACGTAATTTTAGTGAAGGCAGTCATCAAAAACGTAATGATTTATGACAAGGTGTAGGTCGGGGAGCCAAATTTGGCAAAAATTTTGTTTCTAATTTATGAAGTGCCCTTAGAACCATAACTTACTTAAGAACATTTTTGCCAACTTTTGACCCCCCCCTGTCACAAATAAAATTCTTCCTAAATATACCAAATTTAAGTTCTCCAATTTTTGGTATTGTTAACTGATGTTACTAGGTAGGTACCTATTTTTAACCACCGTCCGTCGGCGGTAGCACATTTTTTTGGCCATTTATTTCTCTCTGTAGAAAAATTGTTTTCAAATTTTTTAGCTCTTTTTTAATAAGGGGGGGAGTATTTTAATTTTGTGACCTAGTTTTGAGCCGGTCATCAGAAACGTGACGATCTCTGAAAAGAGGAGGGTGGGGAAAATATGGCCGAAATAGTGTAACATAATTTATGGATGGCTCCTTTTAGTTTATTACACCTCTAAATGCCTCTGCAGTACCCAATGTTTATACTGACCTACAGTTTGTGTTTTTTGTCACGATAAGAGAGATGTGATATGTGATTACTAAAACCAACTCTGTCGGGTTGATTTATATAGTCCATTTCCAATATTACCTATTATTAAAAAGTGGAAATAAAAAAAGGATAAAATACTCGTTAAAAAACTCAGTTAAAATAAAAAGCTTAAAACATTGTAAAGTGTTAAAATACAAAAGTGATAAAATAGGTACTAAAAATAAAGCTGACGCCATCCCTGCAGCCCAGATTGATCGTGTTCTATCAAATAATAACTATATTGGCGCATAACGTTAGAAAATGGTAAAAATCTTTAAAAATAGTTGCAAAAAGAGACTATTAAGGACAAATTTGGCTACCTAAAGCAATAAAGGTAGGTGGAAATATTTTAAAAAGTAGTAAAAAGCCATTATTTTGGCTACAGGCCAACTTAACCTGATAGATTGCACATGGGCATTCTCTTATGAGATTGCCATAAGTAACTGAACAAGATATTGGCAACCAGTTTCCCTTTTCTTGATTGCTTTCTGTTAAAGAAAATGCATTCTTCTTAGAATTTAGAAATGTCAATATTGTTGTTTAGGCTTAAGTTAAAAGAAGTACATACCTTGTAAATTCGGAAAATATAATATACAGATAAATCGTCAAGGATTAGACAATTTTTACGTTAAAAGAAAAAGTTCCTATTTTATACTAAGGTAAAAAACTTTGTCTGATTCGCCATCCAGCTATAGCCTCGCTTTAAGCTCGGTGATGCTTCGCAGACAAAGTGTTACGCCTCCTTATAAAATAAACTACTATTTTCTCCGTTAATATTAAGTTTTAAGGCCGATTCTCACTTACGCGTCACCGAGCGAAGCGGCGCGTCATTTTATATGGCTATCCCTTTTAGAGTGATGGTATAAAATAAAGCGAACATACAAAATAACACACCGCCTCGCTCGGTGGCGCGTAAGTGAGAATCGGCCTTTACGCAAAAGGACGGAGTGTTTTTTGTCTTGATTTTATACATCGTATTTTCAAATAATGTGCAATAACCTCACTTTCGATATTTTGTTTTCCATCCATTTTTGTCAGTTAATTGATTTAATTAACTTGGGCTCGCATTCTCGTGCAGCTCTGCATTTTAAAAATAACTGCTATTTAATTATTGTTTGGCTGTATGTTTATTTGCTACTTGCATGTATTATCTGGAAACGTGTTTTTTATTATTTTAAAAACATCGTGCGTATCGTTTTGTTGGAAGTTTTTGAAATGCCGTCGCTTTCATTGTTGTTATTTATTATTGTCATTGTAAAAAATAATTATTTGTTCATTTTCAGTAATTAAATGTGGCTCGCTGTGCTAGATAAACAGTTTATCGTTTTTTATACACTTTCCCAATTGTTATGCTGATTGTTATGATGATAAATGAAATGTATGAAAAACAGTCCATAATATACTGTCAAACAAAATCTGGATTATATTTAACTTTTGAAATTCTAGTAATATTTAATAGTTATTTACCTAACAAGTGCTGAAGGATAAAAATAGTCAAAACTACAAATTTTATGTTTTATTCAGAACTAAACGTTAACCATTTTAATAAATTATTTTTTATGGTAATTATTAATCACGGTAACATTGACAGTACCACTCATGTTGCTTAATGCCATCGTCGACTTCAAGTCTTTCAGATTCATCAATGAGCAACAGCGTGCTCAACAACAAGCATGCTGAACAGCGTGCGTGAAAATTTTTTTTTGCTCAACACCGTTTTTTTTTGCTCAACAGCTTGCGTGAAAATTTTTTTTCGCGCACGTCATTCGCAATTTTTTTTTCACGTACGGCGTCCGGAAAAGTGGTACTTTCCACACGAAAATGAGTGCGAGAAAAGCGTTTCTCCGCACGCTCGTAGGAAAATAAGTGTTACAATATAAAAAAAAGTGGAGACGAGGATGGATGGAAGTTTTGACTTTCGAATTTGGTACGATAAAATTGTAATCTGAGGTCGAAAAAAATCCGGGACGGCTGAGTTTTTGGTATGTTCTTTCAGAGGGTCTGGAAGTAAACCTTCCAAGTTTGTGTTTCCCCTACTCCTCGGGAACCATCCGCCATTTTGAAAAATACTTGTAACCGACTTTTCAGTCTGAGTACAAAGATATTCGGCAAAAATATGTAACATTTTTGTTCAAGTACCCAACATTCTGTAGTTAATTTCCAAAAAGATAGAGGAGGCCAAAGTTACAAAAAGTCAGTTTTAATGTATTTTGAGCAACAAAAAGTGATTTTTTTAAATTTATATAAGAAAGCTGTAGATCTCAAAAAAATCCTATAAAGTTATGTATATTATTTAAAATTGATTAAACAATCTCCAAACTAAAGTGATTGAAATTCATGAAGTCTTGTGTTGTGGATTTTATATTATTTTTGAGCTCTCAAATTAAAAGCTTCTGACATGCGCTGCACAAATGACCCGGTCTATCAGCACGAAAATTGCCGAAAGTATCTGACAGACTGACATTTAGTCAGGTACCGATAGTTGAGTCCCCTTGGGTAACGGGCCATCGCTTAAATAAACGCCACAAGAGGACTTGGAGGTAGAAGTATTATTAAGTATTAAAATGGAAGAGAAAGAGGTTGCAAAAATGTTATAAATTGTTGTAGGGGGAGGGTTCAAAGGACGCATGGTCAATTGTTAATGACATTAGAGGTAAAAACACAATTAATTCATTAATTAGTAAAATTAGTAAAAATCCGGTGAAAAAGTGTGTCATGATGAGATACCTTTGGAAGTTTTTTTGAATTTTAATCATAATATTTTGGAAGTCTTGGCGGACGCCATAAATAAGTGTTTTGAGGATGGTATTTTTCTAGATGCTATGAAAGATAATTTAAAAAATTGTTCAGAAAAGAATGATTCAATTTTTAGATAAACACAAGATTCTTAACGAAAACCAATTTGGATTTCAAAGTTCAAAAAACACCAACGATGCATTTTTTTAATTTTTAGATTATAAATTAATTAATAAAGATTCTGCAGCTGCAGTTTTTTGTGATTTTTCTAAAGCGTTTGATTGCGTAAATCATGATTTGCTATTAAATAAAATGTTTCAGCATGGCTTTAGAGATAAATCTTTTCCATTTTTTAAATCTTATTTGTCTTCTAGTTCTCAAAGGGTTAAAAATGGACAGTTACTTTCTTCTTTACACTCTGTTGACACTGGTGTGCTACAGGAATCAGTTTTAGGAGTAATATTTTTCTTATTATATATAAATGACTTGGCTGAAATTGGACTAAAAGGCTTTTTTATAATTTTCGCGGACGACACTGCTATCTTGTGGCATCATAAAGATTTAATTACTTTAAAAGAAATAGTGTCTAAAAATTTGGAAAAAGTGTGTGGCGTGACAGCAATTTTATTTGTTTTAATACTAATAAAACCGAAGGTTTAAGTTTACATTTCATGTAAACATATCACGCATAAATCAACAAATTCAAAAGAGTGAATATACCAAATTTTTAGGGATTTATATAGATAATGAATTAAAATTCTCTGAACATGTTTTAAACCTAAACAAAAAAATATCAATTGAGGCATATGCTGTACGACAAATCTTTTCTGAGCTGGGCAATAGTATGGCAAGAACTGCTTATTTTGCACTAGTAGACTCTCATCTGCGCTATGGAATAGAATTTTGAGGTAATTGTAATGATTGCTTATTTAAATCAGTGTTCACACTGCAAAAACGGTGTGTAAGAAATGTTTTACGGTACAAAACTCAGAGATAATTGTAGACCTCTCTTCAAAAAGGAATAAATTTTGACCGTTGTTTGTATTTTTGGACTAAAAACATTCATAAAAAATATAAAAACGTTAGTCTCTTTATCAAATACAAAATCGCAATAGCATTCCTTTACCTATACCAAAATATGCCTTAACTCAAAACTCAATCATATACAAAAGCATTAAAATTTACAACAAATTACTGTAAAAATGCAGAAAGCGTTAAAAGCTTTCGAAACAAAATTAAAAGTTTTCTATTCACTAAAGCATATGATTCTTTAGAAGAATATTTTAATTTTACCTTGACAATTTGTTCTTTCTTGTTTGTTTCTTTGCTTGACAAATGTTACTTTGTGTTTTTTTAATATTTTTTTATATTTTTGTATTTTTATTTTTGTTTTACTCTATTTTTTTAAACAAATCTGTGTTTAACACAAACACCTGTTTTTGATGTTGGTATTTTTGTTTTTTATTTTATTTTATTTCATTTCATTCTTATTATTCCATATTAATTTTATTTATTTAGAGTAAAATTTTAATTTGTTTCGTCTATTTTATTGTTTGTGTTTTATACCTATGGTGTTTGTAGTTTTACTTATCTTTTAAGTTTCTAATATTTTATGAAAATTTTAAAAATTCTTATATGTAGTTTCTTTGGTTTACTTTTTATTTAGTTTTTAGGATCATTATTATCGAGTGTCTAATTTTAGTGTACCAGTCTTTGTCTAAGAAATTGTTTACTATTTTCCGACAATAAAGAATATTTCTATTTTATTCTATTCTAATATTTTGCCTGCGAGATAAAAATGTTGCTGATTTTTTATCGAGATTACCATTAGAAAACTAAAAGGATCAAAATTTGACATTTTTCTTCTTAAATGACACAAACTTATCCATCCCCTATTTTAATATTTATCAAGATTCACAATTACGTGTTATTGCTCAACAAATGAAAAGAAAATTGCAGTGGACCTAGCTTTATGCAAAGTTTTATTTTTTGCAAAGCATGGGTGGCTGGAATAATGTCCTTTTGATGATAAAAAAATTGTTTATTACGGAGCTATAGAGTTATTATACCTAAGAAATTTCATAACCACATTTTAGAAGACTTGCACAATACGCACATGCGATTCGTTAAAACAAAAGGTTTTGGGCGGTGTCCTAAAATAGAGTTACTAATAGAACGTGTTTCTAAAAGTTGTAATTCTTGGGTAATTTATACTTTGAGATTTGAGACCGCAAAATCTTAAAGATTTGGTGGGTGAGGAACTTGGTACAGCTTTCTCATAATCTTCTTTTAACTCTTTCTAATATTATAAATTACATTTTAAATAACTCTGTTGAAAAACTAATACGTCCCATATTATATGGAGCATCTTTATGTGCTTTGGGTAAGAAAGATGGTGGAATCCAACTAATAGCCGTAGGTATGTGCATTCGTCGACTCGCTGCAAAAGTTGTTTGTGCTAAAATTAATGATAAAATAGAAATTTTTTTCTCGTCCAATTCAATTAGGTTTTGGCACAAAATACGGATCAGGAAATGCTGTGCTTACAATCCCGGTAATTATTTTAAAAATAGATTTCTTTCTATAATGCATTTAATAATGTTAGAAAAAACATTCTTTTTTATATTTTAATGAAAATATAATTTTATTATAGATAGGTGTACAGCCAGGCGATCCTTTAGGTACTTTATTATTTTGTTTAATCATACACCCTATTATCATGTCTCTAACATCAGATATTAAGTTTCAATATATTCAAGTGTTAAATTTCATTTTTAACATAAACATCAAAAATTTATAGCTGTATAAATTGTAGGGATGAATTTAAGAAAATTTCAATTGTAGATAAAAATTACTTTATTCTTCTGGGATGCGCGTTTTTTGATGAAGATATATCTAAAATCATATTGCTTATTTCCTTTTACGTCACTCTTTTGCAGTTCCACGAATGATATACCTACTTCGTTGTGCCCCATATTGGAGAGTTTTGGAGGACCTTAATAATTTTCATTTTGTTCTAAATAAATCAATTGAAAATATCACAAATTCAGATTTGAATTAAAACGCATGGTTAGAGTGCAATCTACCGATAAAAATTTGCTTGCAGTTGCGCCTCTTATGTCACTGATTTCGAAAATTTAATTATTCCTTAATATGTTCTTGAAACTTCAGAACAAAATTTTTGATAATGGTTTTAATAATTTTAAAAAATTATCAGGAGAATCAAATGAAATTCATATAGATAGACTTACAACACAAAATATATTGTCAAATTGCTAGTCCTCCACAGAAAAAGCTCGTCAGAGCAATGCTTGGCTCAATGCCCTACATTCCGCTGCTTTGGGGAATTTGATGGACGATCCATCTTTCTGTGTCTTCATCGCCTTACATCTTGGTCGACCTGTATGTGGGGTACACACCTGCACTTGCAGCAAAAATGTAGATATTTATGGCCTACACGGGCCCAGTTGCGTTAAAAGTGCGGGTCGTTTACTTCGTCATGGGCTGACCAATAACATAATAACAAGTGCCATGGTGGCTGCAGGCATTCGAAAAGTGTGCTGGAGCCATCTGGTATTTTTCGAGGAGATGGAAAGCGGGTGATTTGGGACGCTATGTACAGAGATACAATGGCTTTTTCTTATTTGCGCTTAGCGGAGAAATTTTAAAAAGAGCAAAATACAAAGACCTGGAAAACCTTTTCGTTTTTGCTCCCTTTAGTGTAAAATCTTTTGGTCCTTGGAGTAATGAAGCTAAAAAGCTTGAAACATAAAGAAATACATAGCTTTATTACCCAAAAGATAAGTCTCGCAATACAAAGAGGAAACGCGGCCTCAGTGTTGGGAGCCATACCAGCGGATCATTGTCTAGATGAGGTTTTCTATTTATAATTTTAATTTTTATATTTCTAATTTTGTTTATTTTGAAATTATATTAAATATAGAGAATATTAATTTTTTACTACTTAAGTAGCTCTCCAAAAGTTTTTTTTATCTTTATTTGGACCTCTATTCAATAAATAGTTTTTTGTTATTCAGGATGCAACTTTAAAATAGTTGGAGTTCTTCGTGGTCAATAAACTAACAGATATACAGAGACAAAAAACGCCGTTGGGGTTAACCACGGATAATGTTAAGATATTTTCGTGATGATTTAAAAAATATTTTTCCTCCAGCGGTATTAAGCATTTAACCAGAGCGCCTTAAATTCTGCAACAAATGGTTTGACGAAAAACGCGGTTAAAATTGTAATAACGAAAGAAATACAAAATGTTTTGTTAAATATACTCAACTTTCCCAAACGCACCTTCATATTTTCCAACTGCAAGCAACATTGGCGGGGGATGCCCCCCCTCAAGAGATCGCCCTTGACACTAAAAAGCAAGACATGAGAATACTAGTTGCGATTATCGTTTAGTCATAAACAAATTTTTGTTTCGGTTCAGGAATACCTAGAAAAATTTAAGGAATAAATTTGACCTTTTAATACCTTTCAGAGAAAGGGTGGCTTAATTAAACAGCAGCACCAAACAGAATACAGAAATTCTGAGAGAAACATTTATTTTAGGGCTAAGCATGGTATCCAGGTAGAATAGTAAAGATTTTAATTGTTAGGACTTATTTTAATTTAAACGGATTGGTGGCGCCGTAATAATAAACAGATAAAGGGATCATTCCTCGATCTCAATAGAATACAAATATCAATCCGAATATAGAGAGTGTTGTGTAAGGTGTGGTGAAAAATAGTGATATTAGTGAAATGTCTAGAGCATAAAATAAAAAAAATTGTTGATTTAAGCTGAAAATTATTTATTATTTCTGAGGAGATATGTTATATATTATTATTGGAAATAATGATTTAATTATTTTTGGGTATTTCAGAATTGATCGCACAAAAAGTGTTATTGTTATTGTTTTGCCGATATGAAATGTATTAAAGTAATTAGATAAATATATGGACAAAAAAGCTGCCTCTTCTTTATCTTTCCAAATTCTAATAGTATTCAAATTAATATCACATTATAGAAAAGAAGCAAAACCAAAAATACGAGATGTTTATTTTAAACCATCTTCAAATCATGACGCTGTCAAAGCGTATCTATTTTTTATTTTTACAAGCTTTTATTTAACTTGCATTGTATGTATGTAACCATGTTTGTTCATCTTTTGCTAACCAATTTTAACTAACTTATACACATCCGATTGCTTTCAAATTTGGCACGCATTCATAGTTCCAGTGAAAATTCAACAAAATGTCATTATTAGGCATTGGTTTGTTGCTGTGTTGTTCGTTTTTTAATTTGGTACATAATTTTAAAAATTTATTTCGGGGTGGTGAAATAATCAGAAAATCATTCTTGGATTTTTTGCTATGAGGAAATCGCTCTCGGGCAATGCCTCGAACGGTTTTGGGTAGTAGTTACAAAGTAGTTACCCTATGTTTATAAGTATAAACACAGTAGCAGATTCAAACATAACTTTGTTTTTGCTAATGACTTGAGACTCGATTTGAAGAAACCATTTCCTTGTTTATGAAAAGTTTTACAGCATTAATAATCGATTTGACAGTAAAGATAGAAAAGATTCCGGCCGGACGAGGCTTCTATTTTCTTGTGTTTTTAAAATGTTATTCTTTATAAGGAGACTGTTTTCTTTCTTCTTGTAAATACTTCTTCATGAATAAGTTGACTGACAATTATTTAAGGTAACAAACGCCAAAATAAAAAGGCATATTTAGCTATTTCCCTTACAAGCAGAAGCAGTAAGCAAACGACCAGAATAAGTTTGAATAATCTAAAACAATATTTTTTCTAACGAGGGTCAAACGTTGCAAAATAAAAATATAAATTGGAAAACATGAAGTATGGTGCATTAGCAAAGTCAATAAATTATACATTAGAAATAATAAAAATATGTCAACTCCGCCAAAAAATCCCACCAATCTAAAATCTAAAAAAAAATATGAAACGCACATAAAATATGTACAGGTTATCCCAAACGTCCGAGTCCACTAATATCTCCCAAACCAAAAGAGGTGGAGAAGTAAATTTTCACAAAATTAGATGGTTTACAAAAAAGTGTTCTTTTGGAAGCTATTATTCGACCAGTCATTGAGAGGGCGGAGCTAGGGCGGCGATAATACCTTTTTTAAATGAGATATCCTATATATTTTGGAAAATTTGAATAGAGCTTTTTCTTCTGTTTCCAAAAATACCTAAGAGTACACTGATAAAAAAAATCATTGAATATACACAATCAATCATTGATTACCGTGTGGTAGTAGCTTCTGTAAAATTATTTGCTGCATGTAATTTTACAACTTATATACCTGACAATGTATATTCACATTTATTTTTGTAGATTTACAATGTTTGGTATATTCCTACATATATAAAATGTAATATCGCGTATGTAGAACCTAACTTTACATTATAGAAATTAAAATTCAACACGTACTATATTGGATCATATCTTTTACATTGCAAAATTTCCAGAATATTACAATAAAAAAGAAAAATGCACAATTTGATATGATTTTTGTCAGAATTCACACAAATTTTGTGAAGATATTCGGTGATTCTTTGTTTAACTCGTTGCTTTTATTCAAAATGTAACATATCAGGTATTGTTGCGTTCTCTGCTTCTTTTGGTTTTGAAGATATTAGGTTAAACTCGGACCTTTGGAACACATGATTTTAAAAACCAAAATTGTTTTTTATTTTAACAAATTTTTAAAATATCACTGTGAATTTTCATGAGTCTATTAAGTAAAAACATTACTACATTCTAGATGTTTTTTTAATAGTCTTTCAACAATTTCAAAATATAAAATAAAACTTTCGATACTTATGTGAATGTTTAAAAAGTGTTAAAAATTAAGTTTTACTAGTTTAGGAATGCAGTTAAAAACTTTTTACTTTTCAGTTAAATAATAATATAAAATTTCTCAACTCATTGTAACAATTTATTTTTACAATGAGACCTAAGCATTGGAACTATGAATAATTGAGTTTAATAAAAATGCTTAATTATACCCAGAAATCTCACGCTGTTGCCTATAATTATGTATTATTTTTGTTTATTTTAAAGTTTAAAAAAGTGTATGAATTTTTTTATTTTTTAAATCTAGAAGGTTTTGAAAATATGTATTTTTGAGGCTATTAGAGACATAAAGCTACATACTATTAGGACTTATCTCTATTTATAGGCGTATCGGAAGAAGATAAGTAACCTGTCAAAAAATGTATAACGCGAAGCATAAATGCGATGCACATACGCATTTCGATACGAATACAGATAAGTGATGCCTCTAATATCTTGCAAATCTCTGTGAAAGAGAGAAAGTTTTTTAACGCAGATCATTTCATTATTTTTAAAATGTATAAACCCTTCTAACATTAGAAAAAATATACAGAAATTCCAACCACGTACCGTTTTTCAATAGCTTAATTAGACCATTTTGTAGTTAATTTTATTACTGTATACTGTATTGTTTAAATATTATACATATCAACATTAAATATTAGTCGTCTGTTGAGTTTCGAAGTAAGTGGTTCTCTGTGTATAAATAAAAGTGTTTTTAAGAAAGAAAATTCAAACGCGCCAGAATTTCCAAACTTCTCCTGAAAGGTTTTGCAACTTTTGTGGAGAATTTATGTTGAAAGTCCAAGCTAGGTCATTTTCTAAAAATGTAAAAAAGCCTCCTTCAAATATTTCGGTGTATTAATTGAAGATCAAGACAAACAGTGGGCTCCCTATGTGTGCTGTGTTAGTTCTAGCGTATCACTGGTGGAGTGGATAAAGGGGAAGAGAAAAGGCATGCGTTTTGCAGTTCCAATGATATGGCAAGAACCCACTAATCATTTTGACGATTGCTATTTTTGCCTGACAAAGACTGAAGGTTATTCCAAAAAGACAAAGCCCAAGATTGACTATCCAAATTTGCGGTCTGCAATACGACCTGTTCCTCATAATGAAGATTTACGTAAAGTGCCCATTGCGCCTTAACATCCGCAAAATATTGTCTTTGAGAATATTGGAGACAACGCATCATCAGGCAGCTCCGAGGAATAGTGTACCGACCCTATTTTTACTTAGGTCCCAGTTCTGGTGAGCCACAGTTGATTGTTAAATGATTTAGCATGTGATTTGGGGTTATCAAAGCAACAGTCAGAACTTCTTGGTTCCAGTCTTAAGGAATGGATTTTGTTAGCCAAAGAAGCCAAGATTAGAACTTTCAGGAAAAGAAATGCTACGTTTTCTACATTCTACACTATGGAAAGTTCGTTGTTTGCGTGTACTGATATCGATGGTTTAATGCAGGAACTTGATAATATGCATTCTCCCGGTGAGTGGCGCTTATTTATAGACTCGTCTGGATACAGTTTAAAAGCTGTGTTATTGGAAATGTAATTTAAAACCCTCTTTATAAAATTGATTTATAAAATATTGCTGTTTTCTTTGTTTGTGGGACAGTCGTGCAGTAGATCAGCATTATGCAATAAAAATTGACCAGAAAGAAGTGAATTTCAAGTGGGATCTAAAAATGTTAACTTTGAAGCTCTTGTAAACCCCAAAAATGTTCTTCTGCCTTCCCTTCACATTAAACTTGGGCTGATGAAAAGCTTTATGAAAGCAATGAATAAAGACGGTGATAGATTTAAATACTTAAGACAAGTCTTTTCCCAGTTATGTGATGCTAAATTAAAGAAAGGCATTTTTATTGGGCCACAAATCAGAAAATTGCTGGACGATGTCAACTTTATACAGAAGCGTAACAGGCAGAAACTCAGAGCTGAGGGAATGTTTGGGCAACAAGATGGATCCATGCCTCCGATATTTTAATAGGCCTTCCATCTACTCGCGTTTTAGTGAGCTTTGAATGTATGTGGCGGTCATTTTGACAATTCACTAATGTAATGACTGTCAGCAGTGTCAAAAATGGCGGAGGCATACGTGCAAAAGGGTACTAAAACGGAAGGTGTTGGCTGGATGCAAACTACCAACAGTTAGTTGATGAACTTTTAGATGCCTACAAATCGCTTGGTGCCCGAATGTCATTGAACATTCACTTCCTCCCCATCTGTCATTTTTTCCTGAAAATTTGGGAGCTGTCAGTGACGAGCAGGGTGAAAGGTTCCATCAGGAAAAAATAAAACTTAATTAGTGCGTTCAGTTAATATTTTCAATAGAATGAGAAATAAATTCCCAATGTCCATAGAGGAGAAGACGAAAAATCCAACAGTTATCTGTTGGTCAAACTCTCTTTTTTATTAATATTTTTAATATCTGTATTTTTCTTAGATGTAAGCTATATTAAGTAGGTGTAAAAATATAAATACAGTCAATATAAACTGTTAAAAAATTCTTTAATTATTTTTTCAATAGATATTAAAATATTGTAACAATAAATGTGGTACTATAAATTTTAACAAGAAAACGTTACGTGTTACAACTTTTTTATTATCATTCTCGTAGTTGGATAAATAACTTAGACTTTTTTACATCTTTTTATTTACTTATATAGTAGTTATTATTTTAAATAATTAATTGTAGCTTAAAAACAAAGGAGGAGGGTTATTATATTTCAAGTTGTTTGTTCGCAATACTACAAAGTATTTCTGTAAACCTCAAGAGTATTATTTTCCACTCTAAAAACAGAGATTTGATGGACCCATAACAAAAAAAACTCTAAAAAAGAGAATATCAAAAGATCTTGGGAGGAAAGAACGAAAATTCAAAATTGGATGAGTGTCCCACAAGGAACACACAAAAGACCAAAGCGAACAGAAAAACAATTAAACGATGTTTCGCCCGGGGTGACCACCGTGGGCTCGTCAGTGGATTCACTAGTCACCCTCAATCCAGACATCATTTAACACCATCGTACACTCTGACTTTTGATCTTCTCTTTTTTAGATTCTTTTCGGTTGATTCAACTGATTTGGAAAGATTAACACGCCAGGACGAACCCGAATCAGGTGACTTATAATAAGTACCATGCGGAACGATGCCTATTTGTGAGTGTTTCAGAGTTGGGAGTCAGAGTGTACGATGGTGTTAAATGATGTCTGTACTGACGAGCCCACGCTGTTCTCCCTGGGCGAAACATCGTTTAATTGTTTTTCTGTTCGCTTTGGTCTTTTGTGTGTTCCTTGTGGGACACTCATCCAATTTTGAATTTTCGTTCTTTTCTCCCAAGATCTTTTGATCTTCCCTTTTTTAGATTCCTTTCGGTTGATGTAACTGATTTGGAAGTTTTAACTTCTTGTTTCAAAAAAAACTCTAATAGGCACGTTTTTCCGAACTAAAGCTGGTCTAAATTTTTTTTTTGAAAAATATTTTAACTGGCATAGATATAGTCAAAAAAACCTGGCTAAACCAGCAGAACTTTTACTAAAACAGCAAACTTTTTTGAAAAAATTCCAATACAACAAAAGATTTTATTAAAACTAGTAAAACGTTTCATAGCTCCTTATTCCAGTCAAAAACTTTACTGTTTTATAAAAAAACAATTAAAAGGTCTTAGGGCATTTTTGCATTAATTTTATAAAAACTACTGCAACTATAACTGTTTAAGCACATTTTTAGAACATAAACCTTGCGGTTAAAGTGTCTATTAAGCCCTTAGCTAATTGAATTTTTTCTCGAGATTAGATGTATCACTATTTTCTATTACCGCGGAAATCTATATATTTTTTTGTAGATTTAAATCTTAAATTTACCGAATTAGAACTCGTAAATTTCCATATGTCTCGCCTGTGAGTTTGCGTCACTAATTTAAAGAGCAGCCTTAATCGGAAAACTTACGATAATATGTACCCTTGAAAAAATAATGACGTAAGGTGACATGGATCTTTCTTTACCAAAAGAGTTTATTCTAAACTCGAGATTTTTAAGTAAAAACTACAATTAGGAAATCAATAAAATGTCACCAATAAACCAAATAGGGTTAATCGTAATAACTTAATTAACACAAATACAAATGTACTCTGTATTTAAGAAAAACCCTATTCTTAAAAAAATATAGTTGGGTAAATTATTCTTCCATGTATATTATTTAATACTTCGAACAACTATTGCTTATTCTTAAATTTTGAGGAAACTTAAATGAATAATAACACAAAATTTAATTCAAGAATGCTTGGACTATTAAAGAAATATGACCAAAGCTAAGTTACCACAACGAGACTATGCTCTTAAATTTAATATAAATATTGTCAGAATCAGTTTTACCATCCATTCTCGAAAAAAACCACATTAAAACTGATAAGGTATATCTCCTACATATTATGGCGATAAATGATTACTTATACAAGAACAATTTTCTATTTGAAATGGAAACCTTTTGCGAGTCTAAGGAGTTATTTTACTAGTGGGTAGGTCGTCGTAGTTTAATTTAGGTTGTAGTCATAGTTTAGGTTGGGTTATAGTTTAGTTTGATTTAATAATGAAATTAATCATTATTTCGAGGAATTCTTATTTTTAGTTTAAGGAAAAATTGAGTGTTGGTTTAAATACAATAATTATTGATCCAAGGAGGCATTCTGAATAAATAAAAAATACTATTTTCGTAAGGTTAAAGTTATTCTTTTTTATGGTTAAAGTATTACTTGGATTTGCTTAAAATAACTTATGGTTGCCCTAAGAAGAGCTTAAATATCCATCAAAGTAGTTGTGAATTCTTGTTCCAAGAATAATAAAAATAAAGTCATGCTTGGATCAACATGTATCCTTTTTATATATTTTTGCGTGTAGGGACCATTTTCCGCTCGTGATCACGTAGTGGTTTACAAGGGAAAATATTTAAAAGAGTGAATTCTTAAGACCGAAAATGACTACCACTTTTCTATTTTAAAACTATTAATTAATTACATAATTACTATCAATGTCGTGCTACTCTCAAATCAATTGAAACCATGCGCATGCTGGAGTACTGCTGAAATGCCGGTAACCATACAACAAAAGGCTTAGTAACTTAGGCTGGAATTTATAGTCGATCTTCAAGACCTCCTTAAGGCTGAGTGAGTTATGTTTGAGTAAAGGCCAAGGTAGCTCGAAAGCTACCGTTTTTAGGTAAGGTTCAGATTTTATCTGTTGTTGTTGGTGTGATTTTTTCACAAAGTAGTTTTTTTTTACATTTTTTAGTGAATGATGGAAGAACTTCAAGATTTCTTTGACTACTTGGAGTATCAGGAAATGGTAAAAGTAAAAGGACCCCTCCCATATCGGCGGATTAAAAAAAAAACACCTCAGGATTTTGACAACTTTTTGAGAGGTTGTTTTCTAAAAAGGCGTTCAAAAAACGACTTTGTTTTTCTAAAAGTAGAATTCAAAATCAGATACACTAAATTGTATATGATAAATTAAAAAAGATAATAGAAGAGGGCTGCCTATACAATCGATGATTCAATTACTACTCATAAGTGCTGTGGATTCCAATAGTAGAAAATTTTTGCTACCAGTGAACACAAGTTCTCCTTTTCCTGACTGGAAAAAGGAGTAAAATCATACAATCTAAAAATAACCTAACATTATTGATAACCACCACAGTTCGCCAAATAAAATTTTATTTTGGCTCAAGTCTAACAACAGCCAACAAAAAAAAAATGCAAAAATGTGATGTTGCCTCATACTGCGTGACCTCAGAGAGGACTTCAGCAAGCCTTTCTCTAGGAAGGGTTTATAAAACGGACTCAATGAGGAGCTCTTAAGAAATCCTCACCGAATGAACGTCTTGAGAATCGACTATAAATTCCAGCCTTAATTTGGCGCAGTCTATTGCCTATGATATGACTGCGCTGACTAGCAAAAATAGCAGAGGAAATCGCTGCATTTTGTTGGTAAAAAAATTATTAAAATATAATATATCTTCCTCCTAAGTTAGTAGACTATAAACTATAACAAATAAAAGTCACAGAAAAAACAGAAAAGCTCTTACGCTCTTAAGAAAATCAAATCCCGTTTCCGAAAGGCTTCTTGTGAAACAAACTCACAAAACTTCATAAACTCACATGAAACCCAAACTTATATGATCCAAGATTATATCCTAAAATATTTAAGAGCCACCAAAAATAACGTGCTCTGGTTCAAATTACTGAAAATTGTCCGATATTCTCACATAGCAGTTCATGTCTCTAACTGAAGAACGTCGAGTATTTATATACACATTGCCCAAAAAATAGCTAACTGAACTGGGGAAAAACTAATTAAAGGAAATAGAAAAATAAGTGGTCACTTTTCCATCGTAACAGGTTACGAGGTATTACAAAATATTTAGTTTATTATTTTTTATTTTCTTTTTAATTAAGGTTTGAACAAACTAACTTAAAACCATAATAGAAAGTTTCACTAGCTACCCGCGAGCTGCTAAAAACTGTTCAATAAATCAATATTTTGTATTCTTTTCAGCTCTGCCCTCGGCGATGCAAGAAAACTAATAAAGATTGCAAAGTGGTTGTTCGGAAAACTTTTTCCTTAGAACGCTATCTGCCACCGACCGGCCTGATGCCGGAATAAAAAGATAAATACAAAGTTAACAGTAAAAAAACTTAACTTTAAAGAAATTGTTAAGAAATATCGTACACAAAAGCACATAATCCTAACCAATATAACGTCTGCAAGATGAAAATGATCAAGTTTGTATTTTACAGGCAAGGCAAACAACTTATTTAATCCACGCTGCACCGCACGAACAAGGATACAGAATAGTTATGGCGCCATAAATTTCATATTCGAAAATTCGCCATGCAAAAATTGTATTAAAAAACCCATTTCGTTTTACGCAAACAATCTACACCAAAATTCTGATAGAAAAATATCAAAAGTATTCAAGTATGGCTTGTACACTTTTCAAAAATTAAATTAAAACAATAAAAAAGAAGTGAAAAGATCTTGGGTGGAAATAATGAAAATTCAAACATGGATATGCATGAACACACAAAGAACCAAAGCGAAAAAAGAATTGATTAAATGATGTTTTGCCCGTGGCAATCAGTGTGGACTCCTCAGTGGTTTCATTGGTTACCCTCCCAAACATCATTAAACACCATCATACACTTTGATTTCCAAATTTAAATCACTCACAAATAGTCATCGTTCCACACTGGTACTTATTCAAGTTACCTGATACGAATTCGTCCTGGCGTGTTAATATTTCTAACAGGATTAGGCTCCTAAGGCAATTAAAACAAAAAAAAAAACAAAAGATATATTTAGTAAAAATAACGAAAATTCAAACTTGGATGAGCATCCCACAAGGCACATGCAAAGGATCAAAGCGAAAAGAGAAATGGTTGCCCAGGGCGAAACATCGTTTAAGCATTTCTCTTTTCGCTTTGGTCTTTTGGTGTTCTTTATGGGATTCTTATCCAAGTTTGAATTTTCGTTATTTCCACCCAAGATATGTTGATCTTTTGTTTTTAGATTATTTTCGGTTGAAGTAACTTTCTTTTTTTGTTTTAATTGCCTTAAGAGCATAATCTTATTGGAAATATTAACACGCTAGGACGAATACGTATCAGGTAACTTGAATAAGTACCAGTGCGGAACGATGCCCGTGATTCAAAGTTGGAAATCAAAGTGTATAATGGTGTTTAATGATGTTTGGGGAGGGTGACCAGTGATGTCACTGAGGGGCTTACACTGGTTGCCCAGGGCGAAATATTGCTTAATCAAGTCTCTTTTCGCTTTGATCTTTTGTGTGTTCCTTGTGGGATGCTCGTCCAAGTTTGAATTTTGGTTATTTCCACCCAAGATCTTCTGTTTTTAGATTTTTTTCGGTTAAAGTAACTGATTTTGAGGTTTTCTACCGGTTTTTTTTTGTTTTAATCTCCTTAGAATCATAATTCTACTGGAAATATTAACACGCCAGGACGAATCCGTATCAGGTAACTTGGATAAGTACCAGTGCGGAATTTGTGAGTGATTCAAAATCGGAAATCAAAGTGGATGATGGTGTTTAATTATGTTTGGGGAGGGTAACTAGTGAAACTACTGAGGAGTCCACACTGGTTGCTCAGGGCGAAACATCGTTTAATCATTTCTCTTTTCGCTTTGGTTCTTTGTGTGTTCCTTGTGGGATCCTTATCCAAGTTTGAATTTTTGTTATTTACACCCAAGATCTGTTGATCTTTTGTTTTTAGATTCTTTTCGGTTGAAGTAACTGATTTGAAGTTGTTTTCACTTTCTTTTGTTGTAATAAAAAAAAGGGCTTGAGTACGAATTTAGTTGTGAAGCACGCCGTCAGAGGCGCTAATTTGATATCGAACTGCAGGCTTGCTGTTTTGGTCGGTTTCGGCACTAATGTCTCCTACTCGGCAGTCATTATTACAGGCGCGTGCGTCCGCAGCGCAGACAGAACGATTCAACGCGATTTGTTGATCAATAGGAAAAAAAATAACTGGTTTTCTCAATATCTGATCAGCGATTTTACAGGTAAGTGGGAAGATTTTGTAATTTTTAGCGGGGGTTTACCCAACTTTTCATATTAATAATTGATAATTAATAAATTTATTGCTTAATTTTGTACCTTTGTCTTTTTTTACCATAAATGCGGAGAAAAGGAAGAGGTATAAAATTAAGCACTAAATATATGAACTACCAATATGAAAAGTTACATAAAATTGCCTTTATAGTTACTAAAAATTTCTTACGCCAAATTTCATTACCTGTTAACGACAGGTAATGCTGGATCGGAGGTGAAGTGTAGCAAATTATTTAAAATTTTATCATTACATCATCATCAGGTTCTTGGATAAAGTCCACTTAGGGCATAATTTTGACTTCACAGTTCATGACAGATTGTTTGTGGGGTGTACTTGGGGTTATTGAGGTAGGTTATAAGCTTGGTTTATCTATTAATGAAACCCATATCCAGTGTTAAATTTATGCCTGACCTTTCTACTTCCTTTCTTATCAACATAAAGAAACAGATATAAATATTTGTCTGCTCTTTGGTTTTAACTCACATGTATCAAAACCAAGCCTTGAATATAATATTAAAGGTACACAAAGGTATACTAGATAAAGCAGGTTTAACCAGTGAGACTAATTGAAGGTTAATTCATGGATTAAACATGGATTAAATTAAGAAAAACATCCCTTGGAAAAACCCTCTTTCAACAAACTGGCACCAAGGAGTGAGTTATTAGATGATCTATATAAGAAATTTTGGTTGTGAGCCTCTTAGATTTTAAAGTGCTTTTATTTTTTCAGATTTGAAGCTAACAAACATGGGTGGAAAAAATTAAAAATATACGGTCGTATTTACTAAGAGGGTTTAGTCTATTTTAGAACGATTATAAGTTTAAGTAAAATTTTTGGTTTTAAGCATTTTAAACCAACCCTCTTTGAGTTTTGGACACAGTTTGAATTATAAGAAAAATTTTAATAAATTTGTTTATTGAATAATCATCTTAACACAATCTTTTGTTGTATTTAAGAAAAAAGTTTCAATTTAGAAGAAAAGAAAATTTGAAAATTGAAAGGCACGCGGGGTTTAAATAGTAAACACTCTGCAGAACAAATTAAAATTGGGGTTAATGATAATTGATTTTTTCCAATTAATACTTGATGTCACACAACGATTTAGATGAGTGATAATAAAATAAGGAGAAGATTAATTTTGTATTTATTTAAAAGGTGTTTTTATTTATGAAATGTATTAAAAAACTTAAATGCAAGTTTTTTTACATTTCTGTCACTGACGAAATGTCAGTTTAAAAATATTAGCGCTGCGTTCAATCACAAACAGCGAGTTTGGATCTTTTACCTCTGCTTGCACCTTGGCTTGCACCAACCTTTACTGATTAAAGCTACAGCTTTAAAATGAGTGGGCTTTGAGTAAGGAAAGTTATTTTGAGTGAGCTTTTAGATAACCTCAATGTTTAACTTTCAGTTTGTAAATGAATTAATATAGTTGTTTTGGGTTTTTTTTTTTGTTTAGTATATTTTTCGTGCATAATCAGAGACCTTCACTTATGTTTGTTTTGCCTCGTAGTGCCCTCATAAATATATTTTGTGCTGAAAACGGGTTAAAAATATGGCGTTTTTATGGACAAAATTGGAGATGTTTTATTGATTAATAAACAACTTGAGATATTAAATAAGGTAAATTACTTCTTGTAAAAACGGTTACTTAAGGAAATTAAAAAAAAACTTATTACTAATTGCCACAAAACAATTCTTTCTGGGGGCTATAAATTTAAACCAACCCCCAGAGGTGGTCTAAAAATCTCCAACTTTATAACTTCAAACACAGATGATGAAGCTATTATATGTCAAATTTCTGCCGTATTCACCATATGCCATTTTGAAGCCTGTCAAAAATATAGTTCTAGGGCATTTTCTCGTAAAATATGGTATATTTTTTTAAAAAAAAGCAGTTTTTTAATTATATTTTGTAATAATAATACAAAATAATCAATAACCTTGTGTCTTTGCTGTATGGGTAAATGTTTTTTGAAAATTGGTTTTAAATCTTAGTACCTCGCACAGGTGTAAATATTTAGACTTGTGGGGGGTACTATTTTAGATCTTAGTAAATCCCACTGATAATGTTGCCAGGACCCACTGAAAACTGCATCGTTTGCCAAATATAGAGACAGTTCACAGGACGCATCCAAAAGATATGAAAGAGGCAAATCATTCTTATACTGTGAAAATTTATATTAAATATTATATTAAATTTTCGTCCTTTTTTTTAACAAAATATGCTTTTGATCCAAGAGCATCAAATTCCTCTATCCAAAAAACTGTCAGGAAATATATTTTGGTGCATATTAAATTTTATTACATTTATTAATTTTAGGGAGCAATATATGTGATAGTATAATTTTAATAATTATAATTAAGTTACACAATAATTCACTTTCAATCAAGGTTCTATTTTAAAAGCAGCGGATAAAAAAAATATAATAGTACGTGATGTATTCCAAATTTAGGTGTTTTGGAATTTTTCATAAAATATGTGAGAAGTTACTTTGCGGAATATATGTCAAATTGCACTATTTGGTCGCGATTCTTCTGGAACGACAGAAAATGTCACCCGTCAGAATTCTGGAAAGTGTCGATTTTTACTTATAGCCTCATTTACAATAAAACTACAGCGTCCTTCATATATATCCTAACGTTGTAAGAGAAACTGCGTAATTTTTTAAATAATATTTTGTAAATTTAATATTTTAAAGATATTCTGCAGGACTAGTTTACGGCGGAGCTAAATTGTTACTACGCATACCAATAAACGTCAAAAAGTATCGAAAATTGTCACCATGTAAAAGGAAAGACAGAATATATGTGACATTCCTGAAGAGGGACAGCGAAATATTCCATGGCTATCTATGGTTTCGTAGGTTAAATTTTTTAAAGGTTTGTTTACACACAAAAATAAGATTAATAAAATACATTTTTAAATAAAAAAACAGTTTCACAAAAACTGCGTATAAAAATTAAAATTGACATATTTCTTATTTACTGAAACATTATCAAGAAACTAAATTTTAAGGAATATTAGCAAATAAGTCCTGACAAAGAAACAGTGAGTGTAAACTTATGTTTAAAAATCTTTCTTTTTTCTGTAAGGGTGAGATTTTCTGTCGGTTTTTGAAGAATCGCGACCTTTGTGTTACTTTTTTCGTATCTAGTATTAAGTGACTGCAACATAAAAAGAAATAATGTTGATTTATGTGTATACTCTAGAGCTCATAGATTTACGTTGGTTTAAATAAAGAGCGCAGCGAGGTATTTAAAAACTAGAGTGAAAAAAAGTACAGTTTAGGCGCGAGTTGCTAAGACTATTTTTTTAATACCTTTATCAAAAAATCGAAGAAACACTTCTCGCAGCACAGCATCGAAGTGCGTTTTTACTCGGTGACGTTCTTTGTTGCAAAATTTTAATTTTTGGCAGTTTGATAGTTTGACGATGTTTTTAAATGATTTTTTCGTAAATACTTCGTGAAAACTGATGGAAATTGCTTAATCTTAGGCAAGAATAATTATATTTATTCAATATTACTATTTTACGCTATATCTCTTTAATTTTGGGTAAAAAACGGACAGAAATTTTTTTTTGCACCCGTGATAAAAAAAATCGTCGCTTTCACAACTAGTGGCTAAAATAGGTAGTGAATTTTTTACAAGCGTTGATTTAAAAACGCGAGTTAAAAAAAGAGCGGTTTAGCCGCGAGTTGTTAGCATTTTTTTTTTTAATACTTTTATTAAAAAATTCAAAAAAAACAGTAAAATGCTTTTAAAAATCTCGAACCAAGAGCACTTTTAGCAACACACCCTCTTTACACTATAAATCAAGGCGGCTGTTAAATGAAATAACAATGGTTTCCATAGCGATGTGCCTTTTTACTCGGTGACGTAAATTATGTGTTAGTAAATACTTGGTGAAAACTGGCGGAAATGGCTTAATTATTAGGCAAGAATAATATGATTTTTTCAATATTAATGTTTTCCGCTATTTCTCTTTAATGTTGGATAAAAAACGAACATCAATTTTTTTGCCCCCGTGATAAAAAAAGTTTCTTTTTTTGTATCGGTAACCAAAAAAGCCATGCTTAAGTTATCTGTAGACAGTTACTAAAATCATGTTTCTGATGAAGGTATGAAAAAAAAGTTTTTTTTGCATTGGTAACCAAAAAACAATTCTTTAGTTATCTGCAGACAGTTACTAAAATCATGTTTTTGATGAAGGTATCAAAAAAAATATTTTATTAGGTACATTATATAATGATGCATATTAAATTAATTACTGAAACACAAGTTTTTATATTTTTTATATTTTTTTATAATAACGATAGCCGACTAAATTAATTACTTTTGGGATCTAGTTATAACTATAGATGTTACTTATTTTTTGGTTAGTTTAAAAAAAAAGTTCAGCTTGATGGTCGAAATTTGGGTGGGGTAAGATGGCGTTGTTAAGGAAAACACTTCATTTTATAATAAGAATATTTATTTTTAGAATCGAATATGAAAATATCAAACTATAAATATATTTACTACATTATTTGGATAGCAAATAAAACAAACAATAAAACCGTTTTCCTAAAAAAAAACAAAAACAAAAAACTGACACTTTTGTTATCCTACCCCATATATCGGGTAAGATGACAAACGCCTTTGGGTACGATGCCATATACGCAAAAATTGCATAAAAATTCACCATCTTCAAAGGAGGAATATTCCTCGTGCCACCAAGAACAACAAGAGGAACATTGGATCCAAGTTTCAATAGGAGGATCTGAATATACTTCGTTACAACCTGGACAGTAGTAGTGAATTTCATTAGCTTTTTTCTGATTAGCAGAATTAATGCCACTTGTACCAGGTTTATCTTGGTCACAGTTAGTGAGTGTTAATTGATCTAAACATTTTGGTCTTTGGTCAACTTTATTTTTTTTTAATAACAGAGTCAGACATTTTTTTTCGAATTGCGAATGTTCTTTCTGATGTTGGTATTGGTCTAGTTGGTCTAAGAGCTTTTAACTCTTTGGTTTTCTTCAAATAAATTTCGCTTAATAGAATCTAGTTCACCTGTAGCTAAATTATTAACATTAATTATATTAGAGCTGTTTTGTTTTGATGTCTCGCTCAGTTTTTTTCTTTGCAAGGATGAGTAAAGGAATGTCATCATCAGAATCAGACTACAGATTATTGGTTAAGGGAGAGTTCATAAAATTTTCATTTATTGGAGAAATTGACAGAGCGTTTTCTCGGGTATCTTCATTTGGGTTATCCCGTTTTGTCGTTTTTGCTGCTGCGGACATGATTTTTTTTTAGAAACTTCTGCTCCAGGATTTTCGACCAAAAGCGACACACTCTATTGAAGTAGGATTTCAAAGGGCCGAAAAAGAAAACATCGAGTGGCTATAACCTATGTATCGTATGAGGCGAAAATCCCACTAATACTACTGTAACGTTCATTTTGATTATTACAAGTTTAACGTAAGACCTTGGAAACAAAATTGCAATAACTGCCTAATATACCGCTCGAATTAGATCTAACCGAAACTGCCGTGTCGTTTCTCTCTCTTTTAAGATGAATATCTGTGCATCGCTGTAATGCGAAACTACCTAATTTCCTCTCGTTTTGCCTTGGTTTTGATTCGTTTTAACTTTACTTTCTTGTTATTGTCATGATATTCCGCAAGAAAAATCATGCAATTCTTCTTTTAATTTAAACGAAATCTTGGCGTAAGTACTAAAAATCCAGCGTTCAAAGTACCATTTTCAAAAACCTGGCGAGTGTCATTCATCGGCAAGTGCCTGCGACCCCTTCCCCATGCGGAAGTGACATAGAACACCTTCTTTCCATAAAAGTCATTGCTGCATGGCAAGACGTCCTTTCCATCTGTAGACGTACATTCTTACGGACCTTCACTGCCACGTTAACAATCTAAAAAAGTTCCATGGAACTGTGCATTATGCGGAAATAGTGAAACAAAGTTGACTTTGTGATCTTTAGTTTGTTGAGTTTGCTGCTATTTAATTATAGTGGTTAACGATGGCGTGGAGAACTGCTTGAAAAAAGCCGAACACCAGGTATGTTTGCACCATTTTGTTAAACACGTTTTATCTGTCATTTTCAAGTCACTTCTGTGTATTTTCTTACATTTTTTACAATGGGTTTTTCTCCCATTCGGGCTTTTAATTGCGGAGACGGATTTTTCTTGGGAAACTTTATTGGTGAACTGGAAAAACGCCATCATTTTCATGACATTCTGCCCCATACCTACATAGCTTTGTTCCAGTGAGGCCAATTCCTTGAGATCTTTTGTCAGACTTTGTACCTTTATGTGGAGAGACCTTTGCTTGGCTTGTGCTGCTGGTCACTGACGTTTAGAAGCTGTACAAAACCTTGCCTATTGAACAGACGTGCTGGTCGCTGTAGAATCAAAGCTAAGTACTTTTTTTGAGGCTTTCACCCTTCGCTTTATGCAGTTTTCACTTTTTTTTGGGTTTTTTGCCACATTTTTATATATTTTTGATGGGTAATGGGGGGGTTATATACCATCGAGGTTATTTTAAGGAGGAGGTGGTTTTCTTGTGGCTTTTAAAACACAAATAACCCGATAGAAGTAGGCTTTTGCCGAACATAAGATATAAGGATCATTTTATTATAGACTCATTTATACTGTAGGCTTTTGCCGATTTCAGATCTAAGGATCATTTTTTATAGACTCATTTATACTGTAGGCTTTTGCAGATTTCAGATTTAAGGATTATATTTTTTATAGACTTATTTATACTGTAGGCTTTTGCCGATTTCAGATTTAAGGATAATTCTTTATAGACTCATTTATGGGCAATATGTCATGTTATACATATTTTGGTGTACGTATTCGTATTAGTAATGGTTATTGGTAGGTTGTGCCATGTGGCCTTATTTTCAAAGTTAAGTTTTTGCCTAGTGGCGTTGTATTATATTTTGCTTACTTTGCGACTTAGTTTTAGCTATTTTTTGTATGCAAATTGCGATTAGGATATTTATGGCGCTATGCGCCTGAAGCGAGAATATAGTAAGTATTACTATACCTAAATGTTACTTGTGTTATGATTTATGTAAAGTCTTAACCTACTTGCCGAGCTTTCCCTTACTTTCAGTATAAATCAAGTTAATTCCCTGTTAGTTTCCTTGTGTGAATATTTGTAATTTTTACTTTTGGCATAAGTCAAACTTTATTCCATGTTAGTTCCTTGTGTGAATATTTGTAATTTTTGCCCATTTAACAAAAATTGGTATTTTTTAACCTTTGTTACTCATTTTAAAACCCTGTCTACATTTTAAAGATCTTGTGAACTATATCAAAGATTATATTTTTAAAATAAATTATAATTTATCATTTAACTACCTTGCTTTATTCTATAGAAGGCCAAATAAAACAGAGCCAATTAGTTCATTATTTAAAGCTACTTAAAATATACTTGAGACTTTCTTTGCTTGCTTCTCTGGCAAGATGGCGCCTTATTTATTTTGAATTTTACCAAATCTGAACTCACGCCCTAATGCTCTAAAATTGGCAATACTGAGCGACCAGGTTACGTGGAATTTGAAGTAAAATAACCCACAAAATTAAATAATAGTAGAAATAAATAAATGTCACAAACTTTTGCGCTTAACGTGGCTCTAACATTTCACTACCCCATTTTCTCTACAAAAGTTGATCTCTGGAAGTGAAATGTCTGAGCTGTTGTTGTCAACCAATAATATTACTGGATCATGAAAAGACGCCTTTACATATTTAACAAAATGTTTTAAATATGCCAGGAAACTTTCAGACGTAATCCATCCAGAACTTTGTGTAGTTGCTTGCGATCCAGGTGGAGAACCATTTAAAAGTTCAGGTTTCATTTTTTGTAAAGCAAATACAAAAAAAGTGTCACACATGAATCTACAGCGTTCATGGAACAAACTACAGTTGTTATTCGGCCACTTTCAGCGGATACTATTTTGGCAACTCGACGTTGTCCTTTGGGAGTTAAAACTTTTGGTAGTTTTGTTGGTACTGTGGATAGACTTGACTTGTCAGCATTATAAATGCGATCAGCACTAAAATAATATTTTGCTTTAACATCTGGAAGGATCGAACAAAATTTTTGAACTGAGACTTGATTACAACCTCTAAGGCGAGCAACAGATGTAGCTTCTGGGTTTCTCAGGACGAGTTGGTTTGTTGCTTTAAACCCGTCAAACCAATCAATTCCTGACGTTTTGGCTTCGCAATTAAATGTGTGTTGGAATCCGTTTTCTTCTGCAAATTGAAAGGCTAATTTACGCACTTGAATTGAAGTTAGTCCAAAGCCACCACTGTAACATTCTATTCTGTTGGGGAGTAAAAGTATTTTTAAATGTACCTGCATGCTGTGCAAGTTGTTCTCTCCTTAGTTGTTTTCTTCGATGTCGCCTCAATGTTACCTCAGGAATTTTATAGGGTACTTTGTTCTAGAGCTTGCAGCGCTAACTTGAGGAAGTCATCGTTCCATTCTCTCCGGTTGGTCTTTCGTTTGTAATTTATCGGCATTCTGTTATAAACATAAGTACATTAGATGCGCAAATTTTGTATGGGGCAATTTAGGTATCTATTTGAATAGTTTTATTGCTAAAAATTATTGCAAAATATTAATGGTCCAAGTGACAAATATGTTGTTGAATTGTCATCTTACCCCCGTCATCTTACCCCCGATGCATAAAGAAATTTATTTAAATACTTACAAATTAAAACATAAACAATATCAATACATCCAAGCAGTTCCTGTTACTCTTAATACCAATACATTATTTTGTAAAAATAATTAAAATCATACTCGACACTTTAAGTTGATCATAGGACGTACACGCACATGTGGAATATAGCGCAATATTCTGTCTTCCTTTTATCTGTACAAAAGCAAAGACTTCCGCTCGAATACAGATATCAAAGTCCAATCTCTGCGGCCTATCGTTGAGGTCTTTCATCAAGGTCATGTCATTTGCAACGGAAAAAATCACTAAACACTGTTAACAAAATTTTATAACGACTCTTACGAAAAACAATCCGTTCACGTGTAGCTCAAAGGAAAGGCTGCTACGACAAATGGCTGTAGGTTCTTAATACTACGCACCGTACCTAAGATGTTGCCAAATGTAGAGTTTCAAAGAATAATTTTGAAAAAATTTCCGCGTTAGGCCAGACTAGCAATTATATATTTTTAATTTAATTTATTATCAAGAAATATAGATGGTATCTCCCATTCATGATACCAAAGTCTTTTGTTTATAAATCCAGCCCACTCTAAAACAGCTGGGTACTTACTCTTCTGCTACTTTTAATTTTTAACAGTATCTACAATTGTAGTCGCCTCTGAGTTACAAAGTACAAGTTCTATGCGCACAGAACCCTGATACTGTACTGTAAAATTTGATCCAAAAAGTGTTCACGTAGATACCAGAATCTTCGCCCTCTGCTTGTTTCTCCACCAGTTTTGAACATGTTGGGGCTCCTCAGAAAAATATTTCTTTATGGTTCTGAGCAGTGCTATCAAAAATAGGTCAGTCGGATTGGTTTAAATAAAAATGACCCAATAATAAAAAGAAATATAACTACAAAATAATTAACCAAATTGAAGTTTGGAGTTAATTTTAATTTTAATACATTTTTTTATATGTTACTTGGACACATAACTCATACACTGAACTGATTATTTATTAGAACACATGACATTTGCGCATATTTAAGTCGATCGTCGACTTTCATTAAAGTTTTTTGAGGTACTTTATAAAAATGCAAAGTCTTATTACCAGACAAAAGATACTTGGTATTAGCAAAGCACTTTCGACCTGCTCAGGCTTCTTCTCCTTCAGCACTAGCTTATTTATTTAAAGGTGCGCCTTGTATATAACCATAGAGCACCAGGTCTCAGAGACGAAACAGCGACAAAAATAACAAGTGAAATGTAATTTTAAAAAAGTTTTTAAAACAATAAATATTTGAAATAAAATATTTAATTTCGCTAAAAGTTTTTTCGTCTTTTGGATATAAATCCCAAAATCTTACTTTGTGTACGGTAAATAATTTTCTTAGTCCAAAATTAAGGATTTTAAAATGCGAGTTTACTTGGCTTATGTTTACCTCAGTAACCTTAGTTGAGATAATAAAAATTTTGAACGTACAGCAAGAAATTGACAAATATCGTGGAATAAATCAAGCCTTTTACCGCAAAATTGAAATTTTTATCTTTTATACGTGCACTAACAATGAAAAATTCTTGTCTTAAATCCTCGTATCCGTTGAAGTAGTGCAAATAATTTTGCCAGTATAAATGCGACCACCAGCGTATGGATCAAGGAAAAGGGGACTACGTAAGCGAAGGTAAGATGGTGGTGGAATATCTTTGCCTCCTCCTCCTTACGTGAAATATTTTTTTCTGAATTAAAAAACAGATTTGAGATTTTCATTGACCAATCTCCTTCTCCGTTTAAATACGATTAGTTGAGATTTTTTCATATCCCTTCATCCCAGTTTGAACTCACACTGATAAAAAAGATTAGTAAATTTACACAACGAATCATTGGTTATCGTGTGCTTGTAAATTACTTGCTGCATTTGATTTACAAAAAACATGTGAACTAACCTGACAATTTTCCACCTAGCTAGATAATGGTGAGAGTTATTAGAATTAGAATATTAATTTATTAGGCCAGAAATATACATTTAATACATGTAATAAATTTATATTAATGACACACTATGATCACTATAAGGCAAAAAAGTTTATTTATATGTTGGACTATAGATCTGTATGTGGGTGTTAGTAAACTATAATATTTATTTTAATTAGAACTAAGAACTTCTTCTAGTGAAATAAATTCATAATTAAAAAAAATAAATAAATTAAAAAGGTTTAAGTAATGTACAAAAAAAAACAAACCAAAAATTAAGCAAGCATTAACCACTTGGGCACCCCAATGAATTATATGAAAACTAATTACAGAGAAGTTTTCCATAATTAATAAAACTACTATTACATAATAAGCATGTTATGATGCGCGAAGGTGGAGTTTGCGACACGAGCCGCAGCCGAGTGTCTTAATATATCTGAGCGTGTAATGGTCATACAATGCGAGCTAGTGTAGCTAGCTCCGACCAATGAAGATGTCATCATAAATACCAGAGATTATTAAAAATATCAAACGCGAACAATCTTAAGTCAACAACCTTCATAACCTGAAGTTTTAATGACGTTTTATCTAAAACCTCAAAACAAATAAGGTTACTTAGAAACTTTTCATATATCTTTTTAAAAATAAGGTTTTCTTTTCTTAAAAATGCGCATTATGTGAGTTCAACGGCATTTATTTTTGGTTAGGTACTAAAATTATATTGGATTTATTTACTTTATTGCCTTAAAAATATAGAAAAATAAATCATATTTTTGCGTCAACTAGTGCTCTTATAAAATAAACCTTTATCGCTTGTCACGCTATACGTCTAAGTTTTATTATTATCCTAGAACCGTAAATGAGCCATTAAAATCGTGTTGAGATGGTCGTTAAATTAGTATTATTCGTTGTTTGTAGGTAAATATACTTATCGAAGGATCCTTGTAGTTAATATTCTTTTTGTAAATTTTTGAGGTTAAATTCGGAGATTCTTGTGTTTAGTGCTTTTTCAAAAATTTTACTTAGAACAGATTTAAGTGATATAAGTCTATAGTTTTCTATTTCTACATTATTATTTTGATTCAAATAGTGGTTTTATAATCTCCGAATGTTAAAAATTCTGCCGTAATATTGTTCCGTTTTGTGTTACGTTTGTTGGATAAAAATTGTTTACGTTTCTTGTGTTTGTCTATGTAGCTGGTATGGATAAGTTATTTTTTGTTTTCGATGTTTTTTGCCTCATTTTCACTCCAGATACAGAGTAATTGTTAAAGATATTTGCTATTTGTTTTTTATCGGTGTAGATTTCTTTATTTTAGTTTATAATGTTCTTTATTTCGATTAACTTTTTTATTGGTTTGTGTAGCTGTTTAAAAAACGATAAGGCTTTGGTAAAAGTTATATTTTGTGCTTTATTAAAGATCCGACGCTAATTGTACTTTTTATATATTGTTCTTGATATAGTTCATTTTACTTGTTTTGTTTATATTTATTCCAAAATGTATCTCTATTAAATCTGAACTGATTTCAATCTTTGCGATTTTTATTTTTTTTGCTTGTGATTGTTGATTTTTGTGTAGCACATATAATTTTATTAACGAGGTTATCACATATTTCGTTAGAATTTATGTAACTGTAAAGATCACTCCAGTTTCTATCTAGTAATATTTTCTGAATTTTTTTGTTAGTAATTAATTTCCTGCAACATGTTTTTTTGGAATATTTAAAAATTTCTGTTTTATTAGAACAAAGAATGCTGTAGTGATCTCTTACACTTGTTTTAAGGATAACTGCTTCAAAGTCGTTCTCGTGTGTAGTAGTAGTTTTAAGAATATAAAAAATTTATGTTTCCTAAGAAAAAGTTATGGTCACAGTTTTGAGTATTATTTAAAGTTTCTTCAAGACCTTACAAAAACACTTCGTTATTTACGGTGGTGTGTGGTTTGTATCTGCAAAAAATAGATATGGGCTTACTATTATCATTTAAAATATCTTGAAGTGAATTCCTGTTAATTGTCGTCAAATTTTGGATGGATTTATGTAGAGCTCAGCTCCATAAGGTCTATATTTTTGGTTTAATAGTAGGTTGCTTCTAATATTTAAATGAAATTACCCATTTATCATTTTTTTATTTTTGTTTAAGATTTTGTTCTCTATTTTGCCTTGTAACGGGTCGCGTGTAGCTTCTTTTAATGGTGGGAATTTATAAGTTTAATTGTTGCTGTAGACCTTGGTGTAGAATGTTCTTCGGCCTTTTCCAACATAGTAAATTTTCTAACCTATAATTAGTTGATTTTTAACTTTTTAGCTTTTAAGTTTAGTTTTCTAACTCCTTTCAAGTGTCTCTGAAAAACTTTTTGGTTTTGTTGCTCTTTTTTGGTAAGATCATTGGCAATAGCAAAGCCTGTGTATTTAAAAAATTTAGCTCCTTTTAATATTTCGTTTGTTTTTTGTAGAGTTTTAAACTTAATTAATGAATTAATCAGTGTTTTTGTTTTTGACGTTTCAAATCAACAAGTGATTTGCAGATGTGTTAAAAAAATTTGTTAAATGGTCCAATTTAAGTTTTCTTCATCTACCTTTTAGACTTTAAATAGTATCAAATTTTACTTCTTTGCTTGCCTAGTAAGGGTTTCGACTTGCTTACAAATACTCTTGTTCTCTTCCTGTAGTTCTTGCATTTGTTTTCCTCATTTTTTTACCCGGTCGACAAGGATGCTGTTTATTAAGTTTTTAAATTTTAAGTATACCTCCCCGTTGTTCATATTTCTTTTTTTTTCAGCATTTTCACAATTAAATAAAACAAAATTTTATTTCACCAGACATAGCAGGTATACAGTGTATTTTTACATATTATTCATGTATTTTTAAAATTCACATTTTTTTCTTAAAACAGATAAATAATGCTTAAAAAATTTATTAAATCTAGGTAAATAAGATATCTCAAAACTGTCAGAGTGATACGGAATGTCTTATTTACTTTATATTATAAGAATGTTTTCTTCAAATTATATGTTTATATGGACCAAAAAAGCAACCTGTGATCTTAGCAATTTTAATAAATTTTTATCAAACTTTGAAGATTCCATAAGAGAGAGATACTCATCTTTCATTTCTCTCCCTTTCTGAATATCTTCAGACGTTGCCTAACGCATGTATATTATAACTTGTTGGTGGCATTCATAAATTACGTAACGTAGCATGAGGAAGTAGGTCTTATGAGGAGGGGGGGGGATCGCAACTGCGTTCCATTTTTAAGGAAAATAATAAAATAACTAACGCTTCAAAATATTTTTTACTTAATTTAAGGAGCCCCCCAATTTCTAAAGGAAAATGTTACAAAAAGAACAGTGGGTTTACTGAGATGAAAAAAGCTTCTCGTCCAAACATCAGCGAGCGATATGTCCGTTAGGGGGTCACTGTCCGTTCATCGAAAACACACTCATCGAAAACATTTTCATCAAATGACATTTTCATCGAAAACATTATTATCAAATGACATTTTCATCGAAATAACTTTTATCGAATGACATTTTCATTGAAATCACTTTTATCGAATGATATTTTCATCGAAAACACTTTCATGCAATGACATTGGTTGGTAGGTTTGGTTGGTTGGTTTGGTTGGTTGGTTAGTTTGGTTGGTTGGTTTGGTCGGTTTCGTTGGTTGGTTTGGTTCGTTCGATTGGTTGATTTGATTGGTTGGTTTGAAAACCCACTAAATCAACCGAACCTACCGTCATTCGACGAAAGTATTTTCGATGAAAATTTCATTCGATAGAAGTGATTTTGATGAAAATGTCATTCGATAAAAATGTTTTCGATGAGAATGTCGTCGTTAAAAATGTTTTCGATGAGTGTGTTTTCGATGAACGGACATTTTTTAATTATGTTTTGATAAAAATATATTAATTGAAAATTCCATTCGTTTCTCATTAGTCTGAATAAGTGTGTGTATGGATATTTTTTTCATATGGACCTCCGCAAATTTAGAAATAAAAAAGGATAGAAAACAGAGCATTTTTATTAAAGGCCTAATATACAAGGACCCAACCCAAACCAACCCACCGCCAATCTCCTTTTTTTATTTTTCTCTCAAAATACTGAGAAATCTTGTATTTTTCCCATGCAAAAGCGCTTATATGATTATAGTAAGTCCAAAATTCCATCAAGTTTCACTCAAGTTTAAAGAAAAACATGCATAATCAGATTAAAAACAACATGCATACCTAGAGGTTAACAGAATTTTTAATCAATTTTGCGGAGGCTCGTTACTAATTAGCTATGAAACAATAATTATGAGAGCGAAATTTTATTTAAAACACATCAAAAGATCAAAATAAAAATACACCTTAAGGTTTCTGGTAACTCAACAAAAGGTAAAATTTTAATTGGTCTAGCTTTACAAACAAAACCAATTATTTAAACAATAAAACCACGAAAGCAGTGGCGTACGCAAAAATTTTTCCTGTGAAATTTGTCACTTTCTCCACTTGTTATGCAATGTACTATTAAAATTACTTTTTCTAGTACAGATACGATTTCGAGACCTTATCTGGATGAAGTAAAATGCATAAAAAATATGCTTACCTAATGGAGAAAAAAAATGAGGTGCCACCAAAACCCAAGTTATTTCAGTAAACAATTTATACGATATTAACAGGTTGTCCAAAAGAAGTCTTAGAGCCCTCCTAATATCTCCAATATCATAAACTTGAGGTGGTTTACAAAAAAGTGTATTTTTGGATGCTAATCGTCCTGTCTGTTAATAGGAGCGTAGCTAGGGTGCCGACGTCACTTGAAAAAAATATTTAAAAAATAAAAAAGATACACTGAGAAAAATGTGTGGATTCGATATTTACAATTGTTTAAAAAATGTAAACAATTCTAAAATTAGTATAAACAAAAATGTAGTTTCTTTGAATAGTTTAATGATATCTTCACAAAATAATCTTCGTGCAGTTTTTTTTTCCGCGTATATATTAATTTTTATTTTAAATCCTACTTAGTATAGAGAAATTTCGTATTCAGATTTGGCTTCACCCTTTAGCGTTAGGATATAATACTCCTATTTTAGTCACGAACCAAAACTGTTTTTTGATTAGTAGGGTTAGAGTGATTATTTTATCATAAGTTGGTTATAAATAATAACATACTTTTAAAACTAACCCGATCCAAACCAAGACGATCAAACTCAACACTCACGTTTAAAAATTTTAGGCGATAATTACGTATTGATTTGCCTCACCATGATCTTCTATTTTAAATCGACTTCAGGCAAGGTCAAATATTCGCGAAAAAAGGTACATTTATAAAAAAAAAATCGCGACTTAGGTCAACTTACCCCCATCGCCAACATGTGGTAACACCAGTGATCGGCAAATGCATGCATCTGGCTGCCTCGAACAAATAGGCTAAAATCAGATTTTGCGATTTGAATTTTTACTCTCATAAAATAAAACTAATATTTTCAGTGAAAGTGGGCAATAATGTTCATCCACAGGATAACAAGGTGCTTCTGGTTTTTTTCATAATAAGTACTATTATTTATATCATTTAATCATCTATCATGTTGCTAACTTAAGTAAGGACAATAAGAGCACTAACGCTCTCTCAAATTTTTTTCTGCGAGTATCCTATAGAGATAAAAACTATACCATAGTCTTATTTTTAACTGATGAAAGGGAGGATCAAAACAAGTCAAAAAGTTTTTATGACTTATGGGGCAAAACTCAAATGATTTTTGTCTAAATCACTTTAAAGTTGAACAATTTAGGTGCTTTTATCTACCAGAATTTTAGAAATATTCATGTCTAACTTTAACCATTTTACAATAGGGCCATTTCCAAATAAATAAAAATAAATATTTTTTCTAAATTCTAATTTTTAAATTTAAAAAAATTAATAAAAAAATAATAATGATTTTCTTTCAGTTAAATATTTAAAAAACACTTGGCAACAACGCAATTCGCTGCACACATGAGCCTCTGACCTCCGGCCCTCTCTCCTCTCTACAGCACAGTGCATAGTGCATCTTCCTCTCTTCGTTGTGAAGGTTGTCAGTCGCGCGAGTCTACCTGAGGCCATTATTTTCGCAAGTTTTTTGCAGTTTCGTATGAAATTAAACTGAATTAAAAATGTTCTCCAATCAGGAATACGCTGACATACTATTAGTATACGGGGAAGCCCGCAGAAACTCAAATCTTGCAGCTCAAATGTATCGCGACAGATTTCCCCAGCGGCTTAAAAGAATTAAGTGCTTTTTGCTCGTTTTTTTTTAGTATTTTTTAAAGTAAGTGTTTTAAAAAATTAAAAACAGTTTAAAAACTGTGTGACAGGCGTTTTTAATTTAAAAGAGGGAGTGTGCCCTACAACTGGCAACGCCTTGTTCTTTAATTTTTTGATATTTTGCCAGAGTACACAGGGAAAACGAAACATCAGAATTAGCTGAAATTTTGCAGAGTGACTGATTTTTCAAAATTCTCAACTATTTTTTCTTTAAAATAAAAGCTCTGGTACTGTCATCAATCCCCGATTTACAAAGAAAATAGAGAAATACTCACAATTTCCTCTGGACTACATTTTTCCTTTTTATATTTCCTTGCTTTAGCGCAAATAAAAACTAAGTTTTCTTTTTTCTAAATTTCTAAACACGCAGTTCAAGTGTTAGTCGATAGATCGTAGAATTTATAGAATTGGGCCGCAGTGGAAAAGAAGAGTATTTTTACGTTTTGAGACAGAAAACCATTTGAGGTTATGTTTATCTTTCAAAAACATTGTTCTAAAATAAATAAGAAACCACTTCGCTTGTGCGGTCGCCCGTCGAAAAAGGCCTAGCGCTGCGCGGGCATTACCCCGAGTCTACCCAAGAACCAAGAGAACTTTACTGGCTCGCTGGGATTACTAGGAATTAGCATAGAAACATTCGGCTCCCATAACCCCACATAATTTTGTTTTAATTTTGATTCAACCATTTTTTTTTTAATTTAAATTATTGCGGCATAGTTATGTGCAAGTGTACTAGTGAAATCTTGGAGTGCAAAGGATAGATTTTAGATCCCAACCTCAGTATCCCACTGTGAATAAACATAAATAAAGTATCCGCGTTGCCATGGAAAACAAATGCAATGACGCAAAATTTTGCAAAAAATCATGTCGACATAGTTAAATTAATTTCCTGTACAGTGTTGCTAAAAACAATTCCCCAGATTGTTACTGCGACCTTAAAAGAAGTGTTTTTTTGAGTGTTTGCCAAAAAAAATAATTAAAAATTAGTTTTTACAAATTAAAAAGAGCTTGGAAAATTGTGTGACAGGTATTGTACATAGTGAAATTGGACCATGGAGACCTTTATTTTCGATTTTTAAATAGACTTTTAAAACCAGACAGAGCGCTAAAACCAATTTTCGGTACGTACACATTTATTGTTTTTGGTTTTTACTATTTTAAAAAAAATAATTTGTAAGATATGAAAAATAAACCATTTGTTGATATTTGGGCAGCAGTCTGCCACTGTATCATGAGATCTCCTTTAATTTTCTCGCACCTAAAAGCGTATTGTTGCCAAACTCTGTTTAAGTTAAAAGTCGTATATCTCCGAAACCACTAAGTTTTTGCTTGTTTTGGCCCCCCTATTACCAATTTAAATAATGACCATCATATCGTTTACATCGTGTATGTCATTAATACTCTTAATAATAAATATAGCCCCGCGCGGATATGTGGTTATTCTATCTAGTCCAGCCGACTTGCCATTTTAATTTTTATTGGTAAGAACGATTGTATTTTAGATTTTTTCTTTTTCAAAATTTTGGTGTCGTCTTCTATTTGCTCTGCTAACGTTTCTAATGCATCTGCGAAATATTTGTTTAAGACGTTTGCCATGGTTTGTGGTGTTTTAATATTGTTGTCCTTTTACATTACTTGTTCAATGTTTTTTTGTTTTGCATATCCAACTTTCGTTTTTTGGGACAATTCACATTTTTTATTTATGACATTTATACGTCTTTATTTCTTCTATATTATTTTGTGCATGTTTTTTGTTACTTCCTATTTTTCTGGTTGTGTTTTTTATTATAATGTTTTAGGAGTGTTTATACAGGTTTCCGTCCCTGCAATAGGATTCTAACTATTGTAAATATGTTAAACAAGCACTTGCACCAAGCAATTTAAAACTAGGTTTAATGCTAAACGTCGTTTTATATGTAATTTTCTCTTGCACGAACGTTTAAACAGCGTTTATGGCAGATTAAACTTCGCTTAACTTAAGCGCCCGATTTTAGGAGAATAATTTGAAGTTAAAGTAATTTTAAGTGTGGTTGGGTTTGGGTTGGGAGTAAGGGACATTGATGCGAATATAATGTAACCTTCATATTTGCTCGGAAAAGTTGGAGACCGTGTTTACCCCAGAGGTTTCGATCGGTATGATACGAATGCATCTAGCCTCTCATATCCAAATGTCAACCTCACCTTCTCGTGGTGCTCCCTGTCTAAAACAGACGAGGCTCTGGCGACCGAATATGACCGGTATAGCCCTATAGGGAAGTTGAACTAGACCCAATAACGACTAGGAACTGCTCCATTAAGGACCTCTACAAACTCGTACAGGGGACAATTTAATGGTGTAGTTAAACTAGAATCAACACTAGGAAATGTTCCATTAAGAACCTGAACAAACCCGTACAGGGGAGTGGAGTGGTTAAACTGGGATCAACACTAGGAACTGCTCCATTAAGTACCTGTACAAAGTCGTACAGGGCAGTGGAGTGGTTAAACTAGGATCAAAGGGTGCACAATAAGCCAGTAATGGCTGCAGTGCAGTGACTCTGGCCAGCCATTAGGCTGGTCGGAGCCACAATCGGGGGGTTTTAGTCGGTAGGATAGAGGAGAAATGACTCTGGCAGGTAAGTAGTTCGGGCGTCTTATGCAAGATTTCCCCTTGATACCCTTGAAAAAAAAAAACTTTGTGGTTATGTGAGCCTTTTGTTTTGAATTTCCAAGTTTTTTCAAAATACGCGATGTTTGATTTTGAAGATGATGTTTTAAATGACGATTTGGAAATGCTAGGATTTCTAGAAACTGGTTCAATCCTTCCGAAAAAGCAGCACATAAGAAAAAAACATTTTGGAGATATGGATGTGTTTATTTTTTTTTTCACTTTTTGCTTTTATAAACTGGCAGTATTGTTGGTGTGGGTTAATATATGAAAACCCAAATTTGTAAGTAATAAACTATTATATATACTGCGTATATACATAATTACCTGCTCATTTTGTTAGGCCCTCTACCATTTTTTATTTATTAGGCTTAATAACAGTTCCTCTTCTTTGGTTGGGGGAAATGGTAGACGGCCACCACCTGTTTTAAATATTTCGCTTTTAACAGCTGCTGATTTTTTTTCAGAGTTTTTTTTTCGATTTTCATAGCACCTTTTTAAAGTTCCCAAATCTCGCTGGCAGGCAGAACCTGCCGCGTTATATTCTTTCGTGATTTTTATCCAAGCTTGGTCCTTTTTAGAATGGTGCTGGCTTTGTTGGTTTGGATATTTTCAATGACGTTTTTGTACTTCGTCACAATCTGAATAAGGGATCTTATCTCCTCTGGCGCGAAATTACGCCCTCGTTTAGTTTTTCATAATATCCATCACACAGAAAAAATACACAAAAACCAACAACAACGTTGGATTAGAGCCATACATTTTTTTTTTGGTTAGTTGACAAAATGCATATTCCACAAATTTTACTGACGTGAAGTTCGCAACATGAAACATAAAACGCCGTTTCTATAACGAAAGTTTATTTATACGGCGCAACGGCCGAAAAAGCAAATTTGGACATAATCAAAGTTTTATAAAACATAGTTTTTTCTTAAACTGGTGCAAGAGGCGGAAAATGTTTCGGTTTATCCATATTTTCGTAAAGTTTTTAAACCACTTATAATTCATTAAAGTATCCACATTACTGGGACCCATGTATGAGGCGGCTTACTATGACCAGTTACAATGGACATTATGTGAGTAGGACACTTAGGCCAAATGGTTCTTTAATTATTTTTGAGGCAAGGTAAGTTGGTGAGTAAATCTTTAGCAAATTATTGATTTTTTTTATAAACTATTTTTAACAAACCCTACCAACTGCTTGCTTTAATTTTAGCTAATAAATAAATAACTTTAAGCCCTTTGTTGATTTTATCTTCTGGTGTTATTTGTCGGTGCGAGTGAAAAAATAATTTGCGCAACCATATTGCCTGTTAATTTTATTATTTATTATATTATTATATATTTTATATTATATTTTATTATGTATTCTGTTTTCCCAAAACCAATCCGAATTTTAGTTTTTTTTTGTGTGTTTACATTAGCATTACAAAATTTCATGATCTATGCTCACTTAAATTTATGATATTTTTTAATTTTTGACTAGTAAATGTAAAACATATATCTGGTGTATAATTTCATCATATTTTATTAGCTGGTTGGTTTATAAAAGTTTACTGAATAGGTTACGATTTTTAATATAATTCCTCATAAAGGTTTAAAAGATTCTATAAGATCTACCTGCAACATTCAACAATAAAAAATGACGGCAAAACTTAAGTATTAGTAGTAGTAGTAGCGACAGTCGTAGAAGTAATATAACATGGACTAAAGATGTCAAATGTCAATATTAAAGGCCTTATCCGTGTAGTAAATAACATTTTAAAATAAAAGTAAATTTCATATAGAAACCAATAAAATATTATAAGTCTGTTGGATTATAAAGTGCCCTGGAAAACCCATAAAACTTGTGTATATATTTAAACCCATGGCATATATTTTTTTAAAGATGGAGACATATATAAAATTGTATGAGTTTGTCTGATTATAAAAAATTGTGTTTTTACCAACCCTTAGCACACTATTAATATATCAAAATTTTTATACAATCATTTAAAAGTCAATTAGCCTAGCTGATCATAAAGTCTTCCAAGTCTCATGAAAAATGTGCTTATACAAACCAAAATACATTATAAAAAACAAAAGGTAATCATAGAAAATCTCTTTGAAAATGATTGTGGTAACGTTTGTACTATAAAATTTTATGCATATTTTATAAGTCCGTCAGATTATAGGATCAGGTAAAACACAGATATATGAAACTGCAAAAAACTTACCAAATTAAAGGCATAACTCATAATTTATTACAACTGTACAAAGATTATACGTAGACGTTGCCGTTGTCCGTCAATCAGTTTGCAACTATACTTTAATAGTGACCTAGTGGGCTGCTTTAAAAATTAAGTCACGTTATCGTCAAGTTATCGTTAAAAGTCAGCATAACAGTTTAAGGGATCAGGTAAAAAACAGATATATGAAACTGCACAAAATCTTACCAAAATCAAAGACATAAGTCATAATTTATTACAAACTTTAATAAAGCTTAAATTTAACCTCACAAAAACTTATAAACCTATTTATTGCGGTTGTTTGGCAGGGTTGTCAAAATTAATCACAAATCACCTTTGCGAAAAAGCCTCACCAACACTATAGTGATTCTAATGCAGATAATCTAACCGGAAACTACCGTTTAAGGAAAAATTTCAACTACCACTGGAAGACAAACAAAGACAAACTTAGGTAAATCTATAAACAAGGTTTTCTATATACTGTATCGCTTCTGTGCTTGCAACTAGGGAATAATCTGAGTGACCTTCGTAAGATTGTGATGGACATTCTTCTGTAATGTGTCTGATAGTTTGGACCTCACCGTAGTTACATGAAGATGATGGAACTTTTTCCCATTTGGTTAGGAAGTATGCGCATCTGTTGTGTTGGGTCCTGATGCGATTTAGTGTGCACCAGATTTTGCGTGGTAGGATAAGGCCAAGAGGTCTTTGTGTGTGGTCCGGTTGAGCTTCGGACCATTCGTGCGCCCACCTATCTGTGATGTTAAAGTTTTTTTGCTGACATCGGCATACCGTCACCATACGATTAAGGTTCGATATGGTTTATATAATTTGGTCGGTCTATCGTAGGTAATTTGGTCTCGGCCCGACATCAGTAAACTACTCAAGTTCTCATTGGTTTCCTAAAGCGGTCCAACGTCGGCGATTGACGAAGGTCCGTCGGGGGTAGCTTAAAGTGGCCGTTCAATGGCAAACTACAAAGGTCCGATAATGGGTGGATAATAAGGCCCCACATCGGCCTCTCAAAGCAGGCCGACGTCGGTGATTGTCGAAGGTCCGTCGGTGGTTGCTTGACACGACCCGATATTGGCAAACTACAAAGTTTTGATAGATAATGCGGGTGCTTAACCAGTCGGGGTGGTTTAAGTGGCGAAAGGGGTGATTCCTGTAGAGAGGTACCCTCATCAAGTCCGCATACTAGTTTTGAAATACCTTTGCTCATTATATATATATAATATTATCTTTCACTGTACAGGGAATATAGTGACATTAGCGCCATCTGGACATACTAGGAAAAAACTATTAAGCAGTTTAAAAATTTTAATGTGACGTACCATCGTCTGTTGCCGGTTATCGACCCATCGAACAAAGTTCCAATCGGACCGTCATCGGTCTAAAGCAGATAAAGTGGTCGTCGGCATAAAGTCGACTATAGTAAATCGGGCCATCAACACTTGCCGATTTTCTACCGATTAAACAAAGTTTCAATCGGACCATCATCGGCCCTAAAGCAGATGAGGTTTGTGTTGGCATAATTTCGACTATAGTAAATCGGGCCATCATCAGTTGCCGATTTTCGACCGATCAAACAAAGTTCTAATCGGACCATCGTCGGTCCCAAAGTGGCGTCGGCATCAAGTCGACTGTAATAACGTTGACCTCCGTCAGTTGCCGATTATTGACCGAAGAATGAAAATCGCAATCTGTCCAACATCTGGCCGGCGTGTAGTCGCCGATGCCGACATTGTCGACATTGGCCCGATTCAATGCCGACGATTTGTGTTTGCTGGGCTCTGTCCTTAAATGTCTTTTTGTACTCATTTGCTAGCGAGTTAATTCAGCGGAGATGAAGCGGTGGAATGTCGCTTAGTACGGGTAGCCATTGAGTTGGGGTGGATTGGGCGCTTTTGAGCCACGCAGGGGCGCAATACTCTACCGCAGAATAAACGAGCCCCAAAACAGAAGATCTGAGTGTGGGTGCTGAAGCCCCCTAAGACGAGCCGCAGAGTTTCTGGTTAATGTTGTTTTTTTTTTATTTATTAACCATTTATTGATATTATATACAGTGTTACAATATTAAAATTATAACTACAATAAATACAGTTTACCCAAAAGAGTATTCTTGCGCTTGGGTGTGCTAAACTATAGCTATAATTATTATATTTTTTAATTGAGCTAGATTAACATTTTAATGTTAATTTATTTGATAATAAAACTTTATAATAGAAATTAATTTGACAAACGCCTAATTTTTACAGATTAATTAAAATAGACAATTGTTTATCGTCTCCTGATGATGCTAATGTTGCTATCAAAACGCGCGTCGAGTGCAAAAAGGTGTAGTATTGGATTGTGGAAAACAATCATAACTTTGTTCTAGTGCAACCAAAGGTTCCAAATTCCCAACATAGTAAAAATTTGTACATTATTGACAGGAATGCAATTGGCCGGTAACTGTTTGGTTGGTCTGCTGGTTTCCCTGGTTTTTGGATCGCTATAACTTTTGAGCGTTTGAATTCTCGAGGGATTTCACTAGTTAGTATGATGTTTGTGAAGAAACGTGCTAGTCAAATTTTTGCACATTTCTTACAGTTAAGAAGGAATTCAGGGTGTATTCCATCAAATCCTGGGGCTTTTACCAGGGCTAATATCTTTAAGGGCTGCTGATATTTTTTCGCCATCAAAAGGGTTGCAATGTCCTGTTTGTATTGCCTCAGATTTAAGAGTTCTTAGATGTTCTTTTATCCTTTTATGAGGTTCATCTCTGAGTGCTCTGGATGTCGTCACCATGTGAAATGCCACTAAATTTGGGCTAATTGAAGATTTTTGTTTCTGGGGAGGGTATCCAGCTCCGAGTTTTCTAAGTAGGGACCACGCTTTCCAGCTTGATGTTTGGAAGTTTGAATTTTTAGCAGTACTGGTCCATTTTTGCTGTCTTGCTGCGTTTAGTTTCCAGGAAGTTTTGGTATAATGTCACTCAATATGTTTTCTGAGCAGCCAGGGATATACTCTTCCCGGTAATGGGTAGTATTCATCCTAGGCATTTATCCAATTCTAAAGAGAATTTTTTCTAATTGGCCCGCTTGAAGTTCCATCTTGATCTTGAGAAAGACCTTATTAAAAGAATTTGTCTTCCCATCTCTGTGATAATTTATATATTTCTGTAGCTGCCAGAGCGGTTTTATTAGTATCCGACGAAACAATGCATAGGTCCGGATTATATTCTCTGTGCAGCTGATTTAAATGAGCCCCTTTCTTTAGCATCAAAAATTAAATGCAAGGGTTCGTTTTCGGCCCACCTGACTAGGACGTCTCCGTTAACATCATTTTCTCTATATTTTAAATGCTCGTGGTGGCTGTTCATGTCACCCAGATATAAAGCCGGATGCGGGTATGTTTTCGAAACTTGCGTTGACAAGGTTTTTGCGGGGGGTTTGTAGGCGTTGGAGATAGCGATACTTAAAATTTTTGTGGTGACTATTTGTATATCATTCTCGGTGGTTATGGAGACAACAGAAGCATTTTCTATATCGTGTTTAACGTGGAGGGCAGTGCCGTATGTTTGGTGATAAGTTGCGCCCAACAATTCGTAGCCTGATATTTTCCCCCTTTTTGGAGTACCTGTTCTAATTTGAAATGGGTTTCTTGAATTGCAACCACGTCGATATCGTCCTTTTTTAGCTGTTTTGATAAGTACTGGCTTTTAGCGTAGCTTATGCCTTCTATATTGAATACTGGAAGAAAACATATAGAACTCTTACACTACCTAATATATTTTATAAAATTAAAATTAACAAAAAATAACAAAAAAATACCAAAAAAAAATAATAAAAAAAACTCTATTAATAATTTTCCTAAAAGCAAATGTAATCAAATAATAAAAGTAAACAACCATTACTTATTGCTTATACCTAGTCAGGGTAGTCATTATTCTATTAGAATGAACCTAGAATTAACTCCAATATTTACTCTTTTTTTATCGTGTCCCCGTGGTAGCGTGACCGATAGGGATCTGCTGTCTAAACGCACCAACTTTTATTTGAACTGTTACGTTGTAAATTTTGTTTGCAATATTTTTAAATATAGGTACTAAAATAAAACGGTCTATTAAATTAAAACTATCTATATATAAAATAGCCACTTGTTCCAAATTTTTAGCGACACTTTTGGGCAGTGTTCCTTGTATCTTTACACTAATAAAATTACCCTTGAAACGTAGAGTTTAGTTTATAGCGGTGACCTTAGATTTTCGTACTATTAAAAAGTGCCACTTAAAACGCTACCCACTTTAGAGCTTTATTTATAAGAGAGGAAAATTGGACCTAAAAATCGTTTTTTAACTTTTGAATTTAAGTTTGGGCAGTGAGTTTTTTGGTATTTTTGTTTTGTTTTCAGAAACACAAAAAGTTTTCTTCAGTATCAAGAATATTTGGGTTTTGTGGGTATTTACCCTTCTAAAGTTTTAAGACAGTGCTTTTTTAAAAATGTCTAGTCAAATGAACATCAGAATTGGCTAATCTTTTGTAAAAACTAACACCCGGTTCCCACGTACGACATGTCACATATAGTCATGTGACGCGTGAGCGGGAATGCATGAAAAAGTCGTAGGTGGGAACCCCCCCAATAAGCTAAAATTTATTTCTAAGGCCACCGATTCAAATCTTTGAGTTGGGTCTTACATGTACAAATCTAATGAATTACTGTGTTCTGCTTCCACTTGTTTGACCTGTTTAGTTCCAATGAAAAACGAACCCAATATTTTAAGGGCACTTAGTAGAATTCCGAACAAAATGTTTATGCTGCATTCATATATATATATGAGTTCCCTTACAAATGATTCGTTTCGGCAGAGAAAATACATAAAATTTATTTTCCGATTTATTGTATTTTTTCCTTTAAGTAAACTCAGACTAAAAAGTAAAAAAACTTAAAGCAACGAATTTGTGACGTAAGTGGCAATTCCAAGACGTATTAAGATTAAGAGATATTATCCTAACTAGTGCAAAAAGTTAATCTTTATAGCGCGCGCCTTCCAGTAAACCCAACCATGTGAAGCAAACTTCTGACAGCAGCTGATTATTATGAATAGAAAAAAAGCTGATAATAAAGCAAGCCGGGAGAGAGAGATATAGAAAAGGCGCGTTTAAAAGACAGGAATCCAGCCCCCACCGCGCAGTAGCATACGCACCGGGAGAGAGGGGAACAATAAATTCTCCTTATGAAAAATAAAAAGATTTCAACGTTAATAGAATAGGCGAGTAATCCACCTTTTTTGAATATATTAAAACGAGAACGTGATCAAATTTTATGGCTCCAAGACATTATTTACTACTTTTGTATCAACCTAAAACTGGTTGCATATAGGACGGTTTTAAACAAAACCGCACAAATACAGCGACAGGTTTTTCGGTAAAACCAGGGTTAAATATTTCTTTAAGTTGGAAGCAATGAACTAAAGCGGTTTTAAAGTTTTTATACCTGATTTTGGAAACAAATCAGCCATTCCAGCTAAAAGTCCACTACGGGTAATATCACAAAATACGAATTACCGAAGGCATTAACCTACTCTTTGTGATCACTTATATATTTTTTAATTTTCCTCCAGAGGCTAAAACTGTTTCTATTAAAAAAGTAACTTAAAATGTTTCTTTGTGTCAAAAAAGGCCACAAACATGAAATTTGGGCGTTTTTAAATATTAAAAGATCAGCTTAAACTTTTAACTCTCTAATATTTTTGCACACTGTCCATGAAGTATTGTATAAAAAATAAATGAAATAGGCTTGCCAGTATCCTTTTGCATAACTAACATTTCTTGTATGTTTGAGAGAATGATGTGTTTAAAATTAACTCTGTGATTCGGACTTCCATTGTCTATATTTTATTTATACACGATGTTTTGATCAGTACAATCTCTAAGTCTACGTATTATACTATGGAAAATCACTTAACGTTAAGTTTAAGATGTGTGCTCGGCTCAAGGAGGGGCTTCCAAATATTTAGAATTTCAACACTTGGTTTACTGAAAATATCCTGATTCTGCCCAATAAAGGCAGACTCAAGGAATTTTCTTTTCTTCCAGTGTGACCCCTTATGTAAAACCTTTGCTTCTGTCCACTTCATTCGGTGTTGTTTTGACCATGCATGTTCTCTTTGGGTATTCGTCTAATGTTCCTTAAACCTAACAGATAGTGGTCTTTTTGTGTCGTCTATGTTGATTCAAGTCACTCACAAGGAACTCGGTAAATGCATTCTTTATTTTATTTGTTCTCCGGTTTTGTTTTACTAAGAAGGCTTCGAATTGTATTACTAGATTTAAAAGCTGTTTTAACATTAAAGTTGTACGCTACTCTTCGCATTTTCTCTGATATTCTTTTAACGTATGGAATTGTAAGGTATGCATTTCCGTTTGTTGAAATCTAGAAATAGTATCTGTTATAAGTTTAAGGCTCTAGCCACTCTGCTACAGATCCTTCTTAGTGTTTCTTATTTCGATTTCCAAGTCATGAAAATTGTTACATATTTGAACGGCTCTATTATACAAAGTTCTTATCATGCCTCGATTGGTTGTAGCAGAATGATTAGAACTTTGATTTATATATTGTTCTGTGTAAGTGGGTTTACGATAGACTGTTGTTCTGATGTCGCTTTCTACTCGTTTGACAAGTACATCAAGAAGAGGAATTTGACAATTTTGCTCCAAATCCATTGTGAATTTAATGGTGGGTCTTATATTATTAAGGTGGTGAAATTCTGAAAGTTGTGGGTCATTCCCGGTCCATAAAATAAAAGTATCATCAGCATATCTCAGCCAGAGCTTAGGTTTATATGTTACGGTTTAAAACGCATGTGATTCGAACCACTCCATGTAAATATTGTCCGCCACCGGCGAAAGTGATGAACCCATTGGCAGACCGTCATCCTGAAAATAAAACCTATCTTTAACTTGAAAATAAGAGTTACGTAGACAGCAACAACTCCATCACTCCCTCCAGTGGTAGGCTGGTACGTTCATAAAGGGACTCTTTATTAACCAGTCTCTGTCTAATAATATCTAGTGATTCCTTTATCGGGACATAGGTGTATAGACTATCGATATCAAAACTGACAAATCTATCCTCGGGGCCCAAAACAAAAGATTTAACAATATTAGCAAAATGGTTGGAATTTTCTACAAATGAAGCGGTCTTGCCTGCAAGAGGTTGAATAATTTTCAAAAGGAATTTAGACAGATTGCTTCTTGGAGAATTTCTGCAGCTTCTAATTGGTATAATGTGGTGTAAGTTGAGACCTTGCGTCATCCGGAATATATATGGAATACTTTTTTAAAATTCTGTAAACCTTACTGTCGACTGATTGCGTCGGGTCTTTTGGGAGAAGTTTATAGTTTTCTTTAGCAAGTACCTCTTCAACTTTCTGGTCATAGGTTTCCGTGTCCAAAATCACTGTTGCATTGCCCTTGTCTGCCGGTAAGATTTTAACTGATTTGTCCTTTTGAAGATTCTTCAACGCAATTTCCTCTGCCTTGCTTATATTAGAGGTATGCTTAATAGGTTTGTCAATAATAGTCCTTACCTGATGTCTGAACTCACCGGCGTCTTGTCGTGGATAAGGATTACTTTCTTTCTATCTTCTTAGGCGCGATGGGAAAGTTAAGTCCTCTGGCCAGTAAGTTTTTTTCTATGGGTGTCAATGTCTTCTTTGATGTATTAATAATGGTTCTTACAGTGCCGGTGGTCGATTGGCTTTGTGGCTGTTGATGGGCGATTTTCTTTTGGTGCTTCGCTTGCCAAGTCTGTCGCAGTTGGTGGCAGGTTCGTGTGATTTTGTCCAGAATCGGCTGATAATCTTCCTCTATAGCGTTTTCTCGTATCTACTGAAACTGTTCTCCCAGTTCTTCTGTCAGTAGAGAAACACTGGAAGAAAATAAAATTCCTTGAAACTTCCCATTGTATATAAGTACGTAGCCTTAGGAATTGATTTTAGTTTGCACCAATTGATGTATTTATTTTTTGGTAACAGCGTTAAAATATTTGCAGCGCCTAATGGCATTGTTTAATTTTAAATTTAAAAAAATCGTGCAAAGTGAAAAAGAATTGAGACTAGATTAACCAACAACCCAACTAAAGCTCCTAAAGCCCCCTTTAAAGGAAGCACACTAACAATTCGTTTTAGAGAAACTTGCTTTTCAATTTCCATGGGGAAAGATAGAACATTATTAACAATAGTTTTTTGAAGAAAATTTTTATTTTTGTTTGATACTTAGGATCATTTGAACTAATTCTTTTATTTTCTAAAACACGCCTTTTTTGGGGATGAGTTGTACCACCAGAATTTAAATAGGGAAAGTTGGTCAATTATTCACAGGCTTGCATGAAATTTATGAAAACTACGAGAATTTAGGGAAAATACTTTAATAAAAAATGAAATGTGTGAGGATCTGAAAATTTTAGGCCTTCTCTTAAGTCAGCAGTCTGGATTTACTAAATTTTCACGTTTTTCCTATGTGTGTGGTATAGTAGGAATCGAGAATAGCATTGGATTAAAAGAGACTGGCCACAAAGATATACTTTAACATTTGGAAGCAAAAATGAAATTCTCGCGAGTCTCATTCAGCCTAAAAAAAGTTTTACTTTCACCGCTTTGCATAAAACTTGGACTTATGAAAGAATTTGTTACACAACTCTGTCATCTTGTATGGCTGCAGATAAGGAACTTGATGAAAGATAAGGAAAACCATGCATGGAATGAATGCTTTTAAAGAAGTTGTAAATAAATATCTAGAGAAGTATAAAGACCCAAACTATGTTGATGTCGTTTGAAAGTTTGAGACAATGATGTGTTTGAAATTAACTCTGTGTTTCGGACTTCCATTGTCTATATTTTATTTATACACGACGTTTCGATCAGTACAATCTCTGATCGTCTTCAGGTGCAAACTACGTTGTTGATGTCGTTGAAAATATGGTGGAAAGATTTAGAATTCTTGGTTGTTATATGGGCAAAAAAAATTAACTTTTTCCATTTAGGCTACTTTCCCGGAAAATCTTGGGGACAATAAGTAAAGAGCAATGTAAAAGATTACATCAAAATTACAAAGAGATTGAAAAAAGGCACCAGTGGGTCTATTCTTGAATCGAGAGAAAATTTACTCCCAGAGAGTCAAATATTGATTAATCGAAAGTAATTCTCTTAGTCAAGACCAATAGAATTACTTTTGATTAATATCGGACAAAACTGAAAGAAACCGATTCAAACCGAAGATTTGGAACAATGAGGTGCATGGTGGTAAGGGAATTTGACTCCCTGGGAGCAGATTTTCTCTTGATTTAAGAATAAACCCACAGGAGCGCTGGGACACAAAAATGATGGCCGATTACTGTTGGACATTGAGAAGAGATCCTCCTTTAGCTGAATGTCGCAAAAAAAACAATACAAAGAAGCGTACAGAACAAAAAACTATTTACAATAGTTTATGCAGCACAGGTTCTTTCATTAGGTACACTAGACACTTGCTAAGGGTCCGGTCCGAAAAGTTAATTGACTGCAAAAATGCTAAAATATCTGTTTCTTTAATCATGAGCATTTTTGTAAAAAGGAGTACTATTACCAGTCAAGCTCTTCTTATAAAAATAGACAATAGGGTATTTTTGGTCAGTGTTTTTGACTCTTCTATATAGTTGTCGTTATCTCTGCAACTGCGCATTTTCTAAATGTCATTCCGTGGTGGTTATTAACCATAATGGAGTCCGGTATTTAAGGAACAATAACTTTATAGTTATCGCTATTTTTATTTACTTGTTTTTGCAATATTTTGAAAATCTCATGTATAAAAATTGCGAAATATACTGAAAAGGTGTTTATCATCGCCTTCATTTTCTTAAGTTTGAAGAAAATCGGTACAAATTAGGGTATATTTAACAAACAAAAGTTGGGTTCTATTTAACGTTAACTACAAAAGTGGATCTGACCAAAAACTCTTTCTGCGAACATTCCGTTATCGTTATTAAAAATAAAAATAAGCATAACAATAGAGAGATTTTGGTCAGACAGTTTAACGGAAAATTCCGTTATTCTTATGGTAACCTTTAAAGTAAATAAAGGTAACTTTTAGAGGGTAAAAATAGTGCTTTTGAACGAACCCAAAACTAAGGTTTGGTGGTATATATAGCATTACTTTTTCGTTGTTTTTTTCTCTTTTCATTATAAAATATTTGCATTTGCGTGTAAGTTTGGTTGGTTGTAGAGAAGACGTCGTTATATTATATAGGGGTGAACATAAAAGTCTAAGAATGTTTTTTTTTTAATGTAAAACTAGATATAGAGGGTGTTTCAAATTCGGTGCTCACCATTACTAAAAAAAAAGTTTACAAATTCCTGATAGTTTCGGATATTTTCATTTTTAGTTTTTATTTTTCTGCGCCTTTATTTTTAAAGCTATCAAAAAACTCTTAAAACCTTCTACAGGCACTTTTTAAAGATTTACCTAGTGAGAGGTCCGTTTTCAAGACTTGACAGTTTAGTGTGACAGGAGCACTGTCAAGTTCATTTTTTCTTATGAACACATCCTTTTTGCTCCTGCCAGTTGGTTCATAAAGGATGACAGATAACATTTTGCAACCTTATTTTGCCAAGTCACCTGACGTTTTGGGTTTATTGACTATCATCAGCCCAAATTTAATTTTTGCTTTTAACTTCTTGGAGATATTTTGGAAACCTGAGTGCCGTATTTTTTTAACATTTTAAAAATGACAGTTTTTTTGACATTTTGTTATAACAAAATAACTTTATCTAATATTTTAAAAATAGGTTTTTTTCTTTGTTTTTTAATCTTTCAGTTTGGGCTGATGATGGTCAATTAATTCAAAACATCAGGTACTTGTCAAAATGGGGTTGTAAAATATCTGTCATCCTTTATGAACCAAAAAGGCAGGAGAAAAATGCTTGGGTCTATAAGAAAAAATGAACTTGACAGTGCTCCTGTCACACTGAAATGTCAAATCTTGAAAATGGACCTCTCATTAGGTAGATCTTAAAAAAGTGCCTGTAGAAAGTTTTAAGCGTTTTTTAACAGCTTTAAGAATAAGGGCGCCGAAAAATAATCACTAAAAATAAAGATTTCGGTTTTTCTCGCCGATCTCCGAAACTACCTGAAATTTGTACAATTTTTTTTTGGTTTTGAGCAAAGCGTCAACTTTGCTCTAATTTAAACCTTTTCGTGTCTCTTACCGTTTAGGAGATCCCCATGGTGAGCATCGAATTTAGAACACCCTGTAAAAAGTTAAAGTTAACGTGCAAAGTTAGGCTTTCTGTTTATTTTTGTTTTAATAAATTTTTGATTCCTGAAATTATTTTTATCTAGATTCGGCAGTAGGGGAGAGGCCCGCTTTTGCAAGGCCTCGGTAGACCCTAGAACCGGCGCTAAGTTTATTTGTGTATATTTTGAATATATTTGTATTTTTTCTTTTAGTATATTATAAAATAATTAAATCGTGTTTTTTCTATATTTTTAGATTTCACTAATTTGAAAAATAACCCTACGTGATGCAAAAAAACTAAAACCAGATTTGGAATCAGCGCTACTCAATTACTAGGCACCAGTTGAAATTTTTAAATCCATTTTCAAAGTGTTAACTATTTTTTTGTCAGTGTACAACAAATGTACACCAGAAAACACCTCTGGGGCTCGATTATGGGCGCAGGAGGACGATCATACCCTGAGAAGTGACCACTTCTATTATCATCCAAAATTCCGTATTCTAAGACCGGCCGATCTCACGAAAGTCATTCGAACGACGCACAGTGGATCGATGCAATGCTTGTTTATGGACATTAAGAAAAAAATTGAAACTAACATTTTTCTTGCTATTTTGTACTTAGTTTGTTAATTATATACCAGGGTTTAATTAAATCATAAGCAATGAATTATATAATCCTTGTCTTTTTTGCCGTGACGTGTTTTTACAGATCATTTTATATATTTGTGAACATTGTTTTATAAGAGCGGACCCTTTAAACACTTAATAGCCATATAACTTACCTTTTTTCCAATTTTTTAATTGATTTTCTATGCTTTACAGCTTTTCTTAAAACCCTACATATTTTGTTTTTTTCTTATATTTTTTTGAAATATTTTTTTTTCAACTTTTTTATGCCCACATCAAAATTTCAAACATTTTAAAATTCACATTGATTTAAAAAAAATGCCTAAATATGCACAATTTTTCTTTATTATTTTAGCATTCTTTAAAAACCACAAACCAATAAAACTTTTTACTTGACTGCGATTTTTTGCGATATTTTGACCAAAACGGCCAAAAGTACTAAATATTCTTATGCGATCTCCCCTGTGATTCAAAATTCTAATTGAATCTAGCGAGTTACAAATAATCATAATAATTTAATATCTCGATAACAGACACAAATGTGAAAAACTTACATGACACAAAATAGTTTCTAAACTAAACAGATAACTTATGTATTAATTCAGAATCCCTCAGCGGCGCACCACGTAAAAGTTTATAAGGAAAAGAAGAACTTCACCTCTAAAAAAATATCTCCCTATAGATTCTCACGATCAGTCAGTATGTTCGGATTACGTAAGCCCTAGGCCGCAGTTGCTTATGTCTCAAATATGGCGCAAATATCTCAAAATCTGCAAGAGCTATAAAGAAAAAACTAAAAAAAAATGTGAAAAGTCAACGTTTTGTAGATCAGTAATAAAGTGTTTGAGGACATGTTGATGGAAAAAAATGTTCTTATTTTGACCTGAAAAATTTGTGCCTAAAATCTTTGCACTGGATTTTAAAAAATACCCTGTATACCTGTATAATTCAGTTTTGACATGATCCGTCATGCCAAATTTGAAGTTAAGTTAAGGTAAATGTCTAAAATTCTCTATACCTCGATCCACTGTGCGACGTCCTACTCTAAAAGACGGTCAAGTTTGCCGTAGCATGCGCATTAGCGAGTAAAATGTCGATCGGTCATGTAATTATTTCGTCCAATAGCGTGCTCTAAAATCACCCGAGTGACGTTTTTCACACGAGCTTTTCTACAAGTCCCAACTACTGGGTCCAATCGAAAGAACGGCTTCGCTCAAAAATCGTTGTTCGAGGCAGCTCTGCGCGTCCCCATAATAGTTTGGTTATTTTTCGATCGTCTCGTCACTGCTTTTAAGCGCGTTTATTGGTTGAAGCTAGTTCTCTTCTCTCAGGTGAACGATCCCATCCTACGAAACCCAGAATAGGCACCCTGGGGCTCGATTCTGAGCGTAATAGAACGATCATACCCTGAGAAGTGAACCATCGCACAAAAGTCATTTGAACGACTCACGGTGGTCGTTTTTCAAGAAAACACCAACAAAAATGGAAAAATTAAAAATGTATCTAAATTTGCTCAACACCGTTCTCAACTAAAAATCCAGTTAACTCATTTTTGTTTTAGTATCCTTTGGCCTATAAAGGGTGTCATATTTACACCAGACTGACAGAAAATCTATGTTTTCCTTATCAATGTGGTTATAAAAATGGCAGCCACAGTAGGCTAAAGAGCACTGAGGCGGTAGGAATTAACTGGCTTTTTAGTTAGAACGGTGTTGATTTGCCTCTATATGGTTGTCAAGATACTAGGCGAATAGTTGGCCAAAGAATAAACTATGCCTTTTACGGGTTTGACACACACGCAGTATGACAGTATTCAACAGTTAATATCTCAAAAACAGTTGAAGATCGACATAGGGTATGTTATATAAAAATTCTTATAATTACAAAACAGAATGTGAAAATGCAATAATATTCTGGATGTTTCATTTGAAAGTTGCGGTTGGCATTCTTTTTAATATACCCTATATACATAAAAATATACTAGTATACTGTAACATTTATATATTGTGTCAATTGCTATAAAGTAAATTTGATTGTTTGAAAGTTTGAGACAATGATGTGTTTGAAATTAACTCTATGGTTATATTTTATTTATACACGACGTTTTGATCAGTACAATCTCTGATGGTCTTCAGGTGCAAACTACAATCAATTCCTAAGGCTACGTACTTATATACTGTGAGAAATCACTAAACCTTGAAGTTTAAGAATGCTTACAGCCTTAATTTTATAACAGATACTAGTTCTAAATTTCAACAAATAGGACAGAGATTACAAGCCCAAAACCAGGCAAACGCATTCCTTACAATTCCATACGTTAAAGGATTATTAGAGAAAATTCGAAGAATAGCGAAAAACTTTAATAATAAAACAGCTTTTAAATCTAGTAATACAATTCGAAGCCTTCTTAGTAAAACAAAACCGGAGAACAAACAAAATAAGGCATTTACCAAGTTTCTTGTGAGTGTGGTGAATAATATATAGGCGAAACTAAAAGACCACTATCTTTTAGGCTTCAGGAATATCAGACGAATACCCAAAAAGGTGAAGCAACGAAATCAGGAATCGCCGAATATGCATGGTCAAAACAACACAGAATGAAGTGGGCAGAAGCAAAGATTTTGCACAAGGAGTCACACTGGAAGAAACGAAAATTCCTTGAAGCTTTCCCTGTTGGGCAGGATCAGGGTATTTTCAGTAAACCAAGTGTTGAAATATTTGGAAGCTCCTCCTTGGGCGGAGCCAACTTCTTAAACTTCAAGGTTGAGTGATTTCTCACAGTATATAAGTACGTAGCCTTAGAAATTGATTGTAGTTTGCACCTGAAGACGATTAGAGCTTGTACTGATCGAAACGTCGTGTATAAATAAAATGTAGACAATGGAAGTCCGAAACACAGAGTTAGTAAATTTGATTGTTCTAAACTAACATTTTTAGTTTAATTTAGCCAATTAATAAATATGCATCTTTTACCTCTTCAAAATGTCTTAAGATAAATATGTAAAAATTCACACGATCATCCTATGTATCAGCTAAATAAGAATAAAACTAAATATTTTGTACGAGTAAATTACAATGTGGAAGTTTTTTTTTAATGTCCGCGTTTTTACAAAAATCGACCACTGTGCTGAATTTGCTCCAAAAGACGGTCAAGTTTGCCGTAGCATGCGCATTACGGAGTAATTTATCGATCGGTCACTTGATGGTTTCGTCCAATAGCGTGCTCTAAAATAATACGAGTGACGTTTTTCACACGAGCTTTCCTATAAGTCCCAACTACTGGGTCTAGTCGAGAGAACGGCTTCGCTCAAAAATTATTGCTTGAGGCACCTCTGCGCGTGCCCATAGTAGTTTGGTGATTCTTCGATCGTCTCGTCACTGCTTTTAAGCGTTTATTGGTTGAAACTACTTCTCTTCTCTCAGGCGAACGATCACTTCCTATGACGTTTTCTGCATATGTATTAACCACTTTAGGAAAAGAAAAATGAAAATATACCTGGTCCAACAAAACTTCTTCTTATTTACAAAATGTGCCAACACCCGACAAAACCAAAACAATGGGTCGCAATAAATTCCATATCATTCTGAACGTTAGAGAGGGAAAGCGACGGAGATATGTAGGTTGTGACGCAGTCGCGAAAACAAGCCTAAATGAACAGGTGAATGGCAGAGCGATCCGTGTTGCTGCGGTCATTCTTAAACTGTGAGCATGCATTTGATGTGCTTTGGCTGCTGAGTGATCGATTCCTCTCGCGACTTCGAAAATAAGGTCCCAATATTTCTCAGATCATAACGTAAGCGAAGTTTCCGTAAGCATCGGGTATCTTTAAGTAGTTCATCAAGTGCATACAGCAGTTATTATTTGGTACGCAATTTTGACCACGTACCACATATATCATCCAATAGGGATTTACGTATATGAAATCCGGCATGCGGTAATTCTGTTATTCGAATTTACGGTGCTGTTTAAAATCACTGAAATAGGCTCTCTCTAGGATATAGGATATTTGTCTTTCAGAAAAAATTACGTCGGTAGCATAATGCGACAAGTAATAAATCCAGTGTATAAATTCTGCTAAACTCTTTAAACCGAAACCTTTTCTTTGTTCTTTTGCAATAAGTAAAACGTCGGTTTAAAGGCAAAATCGACTAAGTCAAAAAAGTTAAATTTTAAGGAAAGGCAATTTTAAATTCTTACTTATTTTAAGTGCTGCATTTAATTGGTTATTTTATTTTGAGGACTTTAAATTTTGTATGAATAAAATTATTGTAAAATTAGTGCAAGTATAAAAATTGTATCTGTCTATTGTTTGCACGGATAAAATGAAAAACAAAAAAGTCACTTGGTCGATTTTGCCTTTAAAACAAAGAAAAGTAATAACGTTAAAAATAGGGGAGTTACCGACGGTGAAAAAGTTCCTTCTGCATTGTTTTATTTTAAGGCCATCAAAAATGTTTTGGGACTCCAACAAATTTTAGGACTTTTTGTTGGGTCATTTGTAAAATTTAAATTTCGGTAACACAAGAGCATATTGTATTGATGTTTATCTCTGAGTTAGGTACAGATATACAGGGTAAGTACCCTTCAAAAATAAAAGTTACTTTGTATTCGTCTTCCTTTTTTTTGAAGCAAGTATCAGTTGTGCATATATCAAAATTTTGGATTGTATCCAAAGTATTGTGATTATGATTCACGGTACGGTGTTTTTGATGCTTAGTGTACAGTTATAGAGAACACAAAAGCATAAAATAAGAAAAGAAAACTCTGAAATTTTAAAACTCAATAAGAAGCCATTAACCGGATTCTATTAACAATAACTTTTTATTAGGACCCCAAGATCATGTTAAACTTTAACAAACTTCCACCGAATTTAGACCAGTTTTCATTCCTTTGCAAGGCAATTTCTTCAAAAAGAACATCATTTTTGTTTTGTTTAAAAATTAATGGGGTCCACAAGTTTTAACTTATTGCAGTAACACTTATTTTTATTATAATTTTATTGTGAACTTTAGTGGATCACGTAAACACAGGCAGGGAGATTTTAATATTATATTTTGTTTGTATTGTTATTGTTCTTTTAAACAGAGAGATGTCCAAGAAAAAAAACCTCCAAAACACTGATTCGTATGAGGAACAATATTTTTTTTTTATTTTTACCTTTTTATATATTAAAATATTCGGTAACTTAGGTTAGTCCTTTGTGGAATGCAGCAGAAAAGCAAAATAAAGTTGAAAGATTTAGAAGCTTGTAAAGTCTTATTAAAAAACTTTTTATCTACTTAAAGGTTATTTTGACATGCTCTAGCAACACCCAAAATAACTGACCCAATACCAAAATCAGAACACATGATGTTTTAGTCGATTTTATCATATTTTTTTTCTTTGATCAATGATGTAGGCATTTGTTGTTATAGGTAACTTAAAGCTTTCTTAACGCACTTCTTGTTGTATTAAGCTAGCAAAGTAGATCTTTATAGACCCATTTTATCAAACCCTCGGCAACCCTGACTGATGCACGTGCTCCTTAGAATACATGTTTGCTTTCTCTAAAAAAGCTTAATTTATTAGTTGCTCAAATCTACCTCCACCTTGGGCATCGCAATAACCCAGCCGATTACAAAAATCTTGTTGACTATTCCGCAAATTTGGCCCTTAACTTGTCAAGAGTTAAAAGTTTCAAATCCGGGAAAATAAATATATCGGAAGAACTCGCTGGCCAAAGAAAGTTTCCGTTTGTAGAAATAATTTGTTCTTAAAATATTTGTCAAAAACATTTCTTAAAATTCCATGATGGAAGACATTTTTAACTGAATCTAGGCAAAACACCTCGAAAAAAAAACCCCGGAAAAGAAAACCCAGGAAAAAAAAAACTCTGCAACAAAAACTAACTAACCCAAACCTAACCCAATTCAAACTAGATCCACCAACGTAACCCAAAATAATATTTTTTTTATTTTAACTTATTTTTAATAAATAAACATCAATTTCTCCAGGAAGGTATTATTTCCCTGAGTTTTTTCCGAGTTTTTTTTTCCGAAGGATTTTTTTCCTAGATTCGAAAATAACCCATTATTTAAAACGGAAGAAACCCCCGAAAAAAAAAACGGAAAAAAACACCGCAAAAAAAATTCCGGAAAAATCCATTCTGTAGAAATTGATTTTTATATGTTAAAAATAAGTCAAAATAAAATACGTTGGGTTAGTTATAATAACTTTATCTCCGGAGTCTTTTTCCGGGTTTTCTTTTCCTGGGTTTTCTGTTCCGGGATATTTTTTTCCGAGGTTTTTTTCCTAGATTCATTTAAAGATGGCCTCCATTATGAATTTTTAAGAAATGTTAAATTTATGCACAAGTACAATTTTAAAATAACACCAGTCAATATTCAAAAGTCCATAGTTTTTTTTATTTCTTAACCGATTTAAATAAATAATACCTTTATATTAAGAGAAAGGACGAACCAATTAGCTGAATTTTTTCCAGAGTCGCACCCAATTTCTTTGCAGGGGGTAAAAATTTGCCGTTATTTAAAACAGTCCGCCTTCCTAGAATTTTGCGAAATGTCAAATTTTGAGCCGGATCGGAAAAGTCTCATGTCTGGTCTTTCCAAACAATAACAAAATTTTGAAATCATTATATTCGATTAAAAGTTATAGCAAATTTAAAAGTGTGCAAGGTTTTTTGGCCAACCCTATATATTATTAAAAAGTCCATGAAAAGATCTTTCAAATAAAGCTGGAAAAATTGACTGACAACGTTAAGATTCAAAACTCTAGAATTTCTATTTATTTAAATTTTTTTTGTAAGGGTTTTTTAAGAAGTTTCGTGTTAACTAGGGATTACTTTTAAATACTTTTTCATTAAAGAAGCACCAAAAATAATATTTTATTATTCCACTCTAATTTTATGTAAAAAGTGAGAGAAACAAATACTTACCCATTTCTACTCAACTCACACGCCGTCAAGTCAAGAATGCGGGGCACTGGCAAAACATTTTTTTGACACAAGTGCGACGGAGATTGTTTGGTCTATGTGGTATACTTTGCAGCTAATGAAAATAAAAATTTCCTGGTGACCAAGTTAGAAAGGTTCTTGTTTACTTAGGAGCTTCGAGATAACTAGATTATTTTTAGCTATATTTATTCCAAGCAGGTGTTAGAAATTAACTCTGTCTTTCGGAGTTCCATTGTCTATACTTTATTTATGCACGACCTTTCGATCAGTACAATCTCTGACCATCTTCAACTGCAAACTACAATCTATTCCTAAGGCTATGTACTTATATGCTATGGGAAATCACTCAACTGTGAAGTTTAAGAAGTTGGCTCCGTTCAAGAAGGGGCTTCCAAATATTTGGAATTTCAACACTTGGTTGACTGAAAATACCCTGGTTCTGCCCAATAAAGGCAGCTTACAGGTTAGATCTTGTTCCAGTGTGATTCCCTGTGCAAATTCTTTGATTCTGTGCACTTCATTCGGTTTTGTTTTGACCATGCATGTTCGGCGATTCCTGATTTCGTTGTTTCACCCCTTTGGGTATTTCTCTGATGATCCTTAAGCCTAACAGATAGTGATCAGTCACAAGTCACAAGGAACTTGGTAAATGCATTCCTTATTTTGTTTGTTCTTCGGTTCTGTCTTGCTAGGAAGGCTTTGAATTTGGTTATTAGATTTTAAATCTGTTTTAATATTAAAATTGTTTGCTGCTCTATAAATTTTCTCTGATACTCCTTTAATGTATGGAATTGTGCCACTATCTGTTAGGCTTAAAGAGCATCAGACGAATACCGAAAGAGGTGAAACAACGAAATCAGGAATCGCCGAAAATGCATGGTCAAAACAACACCAAATGAAGTGGACAGAAGAAAACGTTTTGCACAGGGAGTCACACTGAAAGAAACGAAAATTCCTTGAAGCTGCCTTTATTGGTCAAGGTACTTTAAGTAAACCAAGTGTTGAAATTCCAAATATTTGGAAGCCCCTCCTTGGGCGGAGCCAATTTCTTAAACTTCACGGTTGTGTGATTTCTCATAGTATATGAGTACGTAGCCTTAGGAATAGATTGTAGTTTGCACCTGAAGATGATCAGATAGTGTACTAATCGAAACGTCGTGTATAAATAAAATATGGACAATGGAACTCCGGAACACAGAATTAATTTCGAACACATCATTGTTTCAAACAAGAACATGTTAATTAGTTTTGCATGACCTTTTCTACATACACAAACAAAGCTGTTCAAACCAAAAGCGACAATACGAAAAAAGAAACACCCAAAACAATCCTCAACTGCTACGTGCATATATTCATTTAAAAATTTAATTAGAATCCAAGTGTAGTCACAGACTAGGAATAAACTAAATAGCAGTTACGTCCACTCTTCGACCTGATGACGATAAAAAGATAACGTCTGATTTTTGTCCGACATTAAAAAACTATATGATTTAAATTAAATGTTATACAACTTTTTATGTAGAAGTAAATATAATTGAAAGTAAAACTCGTGGCATATCGGACAAAGCGATTTTGTTTCTCACTTCATTACGACGAAAAATGCCATTTGTGACACGATTTGAATGCTATGTCCCTTGCTCCCTCCCCCCTCTAAAATCTACACTTGAATCTTTTGCTTTACTTATACGGGCCTCTTAAAGCGTTTTTATATTAGGAGGGTTTGAAAATGTTTTCGTTTAAACACCACTAAAACCGTTTAAAGCACTCAGTCGATTATAATTTTAAAGCGATTTAAGAAAGCGGATTATTGCTTTAAAACTGATCGGTATAAACTCTTTATTAACGATTTAACGCATTGCTTTCAAACTAAAGAAATACTAAACCCTGTTAACTTAGTTGTTTTATTTTCTTCTTAACTGAAATTTAATGACATTTATTAAAAAACTTATAAGCCCTCGAAGAAAGCGATTTTATTTAAAACCGTCCTTATATAAAATCGATTTTAGTCGCGTATAAAAGTAGTTTATGTTAAAAATAGAAATAAAACCAGGACCGGTCGCAGTTTTCTTTGAGCGAAAGGGTTATTAGGTGTGCAATGCCATTTCTGGCACGTTTTAAATATTGTCAAATAACAGTCAATAATGTTATAGCACCGCAAGCAAACATTCTTGCATTTTAAGCAGAAAATGCCTTGATACTTTTGATCTGCTTTAGGTCTGTTTGTGAAATATTAGAAAAAATTGGGTTGGGGTGTGACCTAGTCTTACTAATTTTGATGATGATGATTTGTAGGTAAAATTACGTCAGAAATGCACGGCACGTGAAAATTTTAAGAAATCCTAGTAGGATATACTGCTATTTTTTATATGTTTAAATTTTAAGTCAAATATCCTTTTTTACGTTTGAATGTGGATTATTTAAAAAAAAAGTGGATTGGGTTAGTTTCAATCGGGGGGGGGGAGGGGGCGATCGAATGCACCAAATATACGTTGTTAATTTTTTTAGTTAAATTACTTTACAAAATATAACAAGTTATAGCCCTACCCAAAAAAAATATTTTTAAAATTTCTTGTTTAATGCAGATTCTTTTGAGTATCTTTTCGGTTTATTTTTTTGTTTACAAACGTATTTCCTTTTCATTAAAGGGTGGATTCAACTTTTCTAAACTATTCGCGTCAAGTTGTTGGTTATATAAATAAAACCAACAAAATTATAAAAAATGTGTAAGTAAAATTTCCGTTTCGACATAAAATCCCCGGCTTTTTCCCACCTCCACGAAATGCTTCTTGTTCTTCCGGTTTTCCCGGTTGCAGGGCACCCTGTCTAGTACGATCAATCTTATGCACACTTCTGGCCATATAAAATGGGTACAGCAGAAGTTAACTGCAGGTCTGTTTAAGTTAAGTCTTGCTAATTGAGTTGCTTATTGTAACTGACGTTTTCGAATTACAGGTTAGATCTTTTGACATTGTAAACGGAAAAATAAAGAGACTGGTCACACTTAAATCGGGGTACGCAATAAATAAAACAATTTTTTACAATTATTATTGTTAAAGCTCATTATGGACGAAACAACACCACAATTATGCGAATAAGAAAGAAGTATCAAGAAGTGATTGGCGAAAGGATTGCTTTCCTTTCGCCAATCAGTTTCTTCTTCAGTGGTGTTCATCATCAATCAATTATAGTCAGCGCACTTCTGCAGGATCGGTAAATTTGAGTTATCTAAGTCTTTGCAGACAACCAAAGATGTACGTAGAATGGAATCTGCTAAATTTTAAAATAAATTTGGATTTGAAACACTGAACTCCATTAAGGGTGAATTTGAATAAAAATTCAATTACTTAATCTAAAAAACTCTATTTTGTACGGTTAAAGTTTAAAGCATTATCCCGGAACCATTTCACGAATTCTGTATAATTTTAAGTTTTTTACACAATTTTACGTATCCTAAGAAATGTTTAATTCATGGTAAAAATTATCGATTATTTCAAAAAACTAAGTAAAAACAAGATATATATATGTATATTGAAAAACCACGCGAATGGTCTGTGGGAAATTTTGTTAATTTTTTTATGTGCGGTTTATCTGTTTAAGTAAATGAACTGTTTTTAGGATTCCAATTCAGTCTTAAGTGGTTGGAATTTATGGGAACAATATTCATTCGTGTTAACTTTTTCGCTATAAGGCCCCACACATTTTCCATGAGATTTGCGTCAGGAGTTTTTGCCTGCCATGGCAAAACCTCAATGCTGTTTTGCTGGAACCACTGTTTAGAACAGTTATCTATCCTGTTGATACATAAAATCTTCTGCATGAAGAAGGGTTGCTTCTAGAAAATCTTCCAGCCCCGTCTTCCTTTCCAGTAATATATTTTTCGAGATAGCGTGTTCGTGGCGGGCGATATAACAAAACTTATTTGCTGTCGTTGTGGTACTGAAAGATTTTTTTATCCGTGAAAGCCACCTGTTTCCGAAATTCTTCTTCTTGTAGTGAAGAGTTTAGTGCAAAAATTAACCTGGCTTGCTTCTTTTCCGCACTAAGTAAGATTTTCTTGGTAGCAACGCGACATCTAAGCCTAGAACGGCTTATCCGTCTGCGCGTCGTTTTTATGGATCCAGGAAAATGTGCCTCAATTTTCGCCTCTGGGGCCATCGCAAATGGGTGGTCTTCAAAAAAGTCGATCAGCTGCTGATCCTTCTGGGGCGTATACTGACTTGGGTCAAGCCAGTGCCTCGCCTTTGTCGAACATTTCCTTCTTCTTGAAAATTTCTTATTATTCTTACAATTGTATCCTTGTTTCGTCCATAATAGGCCGCTATTCTTCGAACCGAAAAACCAACGTCTAATTTGGCCAAATTTTTAAATATATGCATACACTGAAAGAAAACTTCGATTTTATAGGTAAGAAATGTTTGTCATTCCGTGTTTTTGTTATAATTAATAAAATATTTTAAAAAAGTGGATATTCTTGTTTCTTGTTATTCACTTGTTCAAAAAAGAAGGTGTTTATAAATAACAACTAATTTGTTTCTTTCAATTTTGAAAGACATGGTGACTGACAACAACAGTTATTAAACAGAAATAAACCCAAATAGTTTTTCAGACAATAATGGTCTGTGTCTTATCCCAAAAAAAACTGGCACTTATAATAAACAAGCTCTTAGTACTCTGTAATCTTTTTCCTGGTAATCGATTGTTTTTGTTGAAGTTAATAGCACAAGAGTGTAGGTTAAAAACCATTTGTTTTTATTAACAAATATTTTGTCTGAGGATAAAAAGGTCGATTGTTTTTATTGAAGTTAACATCACAAGAGTATAGGTTAAAAACGATTTGCTTTTTATTAACAAATATTTTGTCTGAGGATAAAAAGACGGCAATAAGCATGCGCGGGAGCTTTGATCGAGTCTTTTGGAGCGCGCCAACGACTGTCAGCGTCAGGTGTCAGCCGATATGGTCACTAGTTCAGCAATTTTATTTTAACATTTTTGAAAATTTCGGCCACCGCGCCGTCGCTTAATTTTTATATTTTATATTGGACATACATAGGAGTTTTTTGTGTCGCAATTATTGCTATATTTGTGAAAATTTGTCCGCAAGGCGTATGTAAGTGGAAGCAATGGAAGGTAATGAAGCTACGGTTTTTTTGAGAAATGCGGCGGTTGATCATGAAACCATCTACATGCAGGGTAAGTGCAAGCATTTGTTTCTCCTATGTAGGTGTGTAGTTACCCACCTATGTCCATTCACGTCATCCACGTCAACTTTATGAATGAAAAAAAAGATGGTCTATTTGCAGGGTTTATGTATACTACATAATTTTAATAAGAAGGAACTGCCCACACCCCCCACTTCTATCTAACTCAACCCAAGGTAACCATAATAAAATAAACCAATTTCTTAATTTCAAATTTGGGTGGAATCCCTGCGAAGCGGCGGCGTGGCGCCCGGCGCTTCTACAGTCATATTGTCATTGGTCATGGTTTATTTGTTTCTTTCAGACTTTTTCATTACAGCACATAGTTTACATTATAAACACTAAATTTCTATGAGAAATAGAAAAAATGGCCAGATTTCATCTCAATATTTGGTTACTTTTAAAGCGGAAAAGACTTTTTAGTCACTTTTTTTACCAATAGAAAGTCATTTTTTCACTTTTTTTTTTTATTTCATATTTGAGTGTGGAATCCCCCTGTAAACATTTTTGTAATCATTTTAATCAAATCAATTTTTATTTTTAGTCGAGCAGCCACTTGGAGGAAACTATCGACTACAGAAGGGACTGCTGCAAAAATATGGTGCCTATGCCGCCGTTATAATAGCAGAATAAGTAAACAAAAGAAATATAAATAAATAAATAAAATATCCAAGAATAATATTTTTATAAAAATCTTTGCGTTGATTTATTTTGTGTTTTAGGTAGCTCTAGTGGAGGATATGGAAAAACCGACGTTACAAGGTTTGCACCCGGTTCCCTCCAATAACACCCGTTTCCCGCCTTCGACTTTTTCGTGCGTGCCCAAGCACGAAAAAGTCTTAGGTGGGCAACGGGTGTAAGACTTTTATGCGTGACCGCCGGGTGTAAGCCTCATGTGGTGTCGGTTTTTTCCTATGCTGTTCGGAAACAGAGAATAAATCAAGGTTAATGGTTAAATTACATTTATTAACTGTTAACAAAAGAAGAGTTTGGGGTTAACATGCCTTTATTAATTGTTAATAAATCTCTGTTAATAGTTAACGTATATTTGTTTACTATAACCAAATCAGAGTGAATGTGTGAATTATATTTATTTATTATAAACAACTCAGTGTTTATAAGTAATTGATATTTATTTACCATAAAGAAATCATTTTAATTAGCTAAATTCTAAATATTTATTATAAACAAATTTCGTCTGGTTGATCAACTATCCTTATTTTCTATTAATAAGATTTTTTACTAGTTAATATATTATTTTGTTACTATTAACAAATAGGACAGTTCTTAAATCCCATTTTTGGTTATTATTACAAAGTCGGTTATTTATAATTAATAAATAGTTCTGTCAATAATAATCACTGACTTTTATTACCAAATATTTGTTTTTAAATTCTAAAATTATGGTTGGTTTCTCAGAATCAAATATCTATTAAGTCGTAAATCACAAAATCCTCTTGTTGTGGTTAATAAGAGTTAGTAATTATAACTAAACTCTTCTCTCAGTGTATGACAACAACAACACCTGACGGTATCAATTTGAAATACCTAAACGGTTACTGAGTTGCGAGGCCCATAACACTATATTAAATCGGCCTATTTTATGTGGCCGGAAGTGTATCATTAAGGCGCAATTACACAGACGAACATGCTCAAACAAAAGCTCGTGCAAAAGATTTAAAAATTTTTGCGCGAACATTTTTGTGAGCTTTTCTTTGAACATTTTGTTCGGGTAAATTTTTGAGCAAATTATTGCTATCTGTTTTGGAAACATATTTTTAAAGATGAGAATAAATAAAATTTCACATCAGTGATCAGTGATCTCAATTCTTTAAAAAAATGGAACACCAACTTTTATTTTAAATTTTTTTGAAAAAAAGCCGACGTCAAGCAAAACATTATTATTGGCTATCAGTTTTGTCACATGGATTAGGGTTACTTATAATATTTTTTTCTAAGGGTTTTTCCGGGATTTTTTTGCCCGGGGGTTTTTTTGGGACTTTCTTGCGAGTTTTTTTATTTCCAAGGGTTCTTTTCCAAAAAATTTTTGAATTTTTCAAATATCGGCAAAAAACTCAAAAATTGTACTTTTAAGCGGTAATCCGCGCCTCACAACTATGAGGAGTGGGGGGGAGGGAATTTTTTTGAAAACATATTTTTGTAACTTTACTTTAACCTTAGCTTTGATTGTTTTTTTTTTTTTAATTCCTCACACCAGATTTACCTACTTAGTTTAAGGCACCAAGGGTTGCTTAAAAAAGCAAAAGGTTTATGAAAATGCTGAAGATAGATATTTACTGTCAATTTAATGTAATAATCAAGGTCGATTACTGACACTGAAGAAACAGGGTCATAAATCCATCCTTTCGATAATTCTCTTCCCTAAAAACCCCTGTATGCCAATTTTGATTGAAATCGAACAAAATTTCTTTTCTTCTTCCTTCACTTCCCTCATTAGCGGGAGGGGGTGCCTAATAATACCATATTATTGTATTGTCGCCGCAACTATAAATACACACCGAAAACTGAAATTGAATACCAAATTTGAGTTGCAAGATTTGAGCCGAACATACAAACATACATAAATAAAAGCTTGTAAAAATCGCCAAAAATTTCAATATTTAAAAAATCGGAAACGCAAGTTCTACGCGTCAATAAAATGAAATGAATTTCTTTGTTTTGAGTCGGAGAGCCCTTTCTTTATGGAAATATTTGTTCTAAAACTTTCATAATAAAACTGCGTTGACCCTTGTTTGTTGTCATGTAATTTTGTGTGTCAATGTTCATTTGACCAAAACCCCCTCTCACTAGTCTACGGTTTTTACCTTCTTTTTACCAACAAATAAAATAAAAATCAAATCAATCGAAGCTTATGAGGTAAAACGTGAATTTCGACATCATATCGTTTTTCCGTCGGAAAGCACTTAATTAAAATACCTTGTTTTAAAACTTAGTCTTTCTATTTTCAATTAAGTTCAATGAAATCTCATAAAACTATAAAATTTAAATTTGTAAAGAAATTTTTATACCCCCAATTCTTCAAATAAATTTTGCTCAACATTCTCTCCAAAATTTACGTGTGTTTTTTTGTACGAGATTTTGCTCGAACATTTCTTTGAACATTTTGCTCAAGAGGCTCGTGTAAATGTTTGTCGGCATTTCAACATCAAAGGAAAGTTTGTCTGTGTAAATGCGCCTTTACGCTTATTATAACTTTTTAGACAATCCCTTTAAAATCATGGGATAAGTTTAGACATATACTTTTTAAGTATACTTTTATCTGGAGAACTTGATTATGAGGCTCTCCTGGATGAGTAGGATTGTATGTCGCTAGACACACCAAGGTTAGCAACCTGTGACATAGGAAGCAAAATAAATTATGCATATTACACTCTCATCAGTAGATTACTCCGATTGGCATATTATATTTTAGGCCCCATACAGAGTTCGACAGTTCTTGTCTAGTGTGCCGAAATAACGTGTATTGAAAAAGAAGCGCAATAGCTAATAAATGAGAGCGAAAGAGATAATAAACTTGAGAAACTAATACGCTGTTGTCGATGTCACCAACAACAACAAAAAAGGACGTAAAACAGTGATAAAGTGCATTCATTGTAAGAAGTCCGCTAAGCAATAAAACCTCTTGAGCAGGTAAGTCGGTGGTTCTCAAACAATAAATTATATTTTTGGAACATGACGAATTACATTTTCTACATAATAGTTGTTTTTACATCTAGTGGCTAAAATAGTGGTTTTTTACGTTGGTTTAAATAAACAGTACTTAAAATTAATAAAATATAATTATAAAAAGATATTATTTCTTAGCTTTTATAGTATTTAGACAATTTAGTTTTACGAATTCTTTTTTATAAAGTTTTGGTTCCAAAAAGAACCGATATTGCAGTCTTGCGATAGAACGCACCTACTTATAAATGCATACTAAAAATAGTCTTCCTCTGCATCTGAAATATCATCCATCATCATCATTGTCATCATTCGTAATAATTAACGGCCCTGCTTCGTCTATAACCTGTTCTGTCTCATAAGATTCAAAAATAATTTTTTCCGAGTGTTCAATGCATTTCCGCCATTCTTCTTTGCCCACTTTCCTAAGTGCCTCCTTCCACAACTTTATAACACTAGGCTCACCGATACTTTTACAGGCATGTTTTTCATCAATCCCTTGGGATAGATCGAAGGTTTTTGAATGCTGTCGAACTCTTTTATATGGTCTGTCCAATTCCTCTTCACTCTTTTCTCGAAGTCTTATCTGAAATGCCGCAAGCAAAACAGACACTAACCGGCCCGAGTAATTTTTTTCTAACGTAAAATAACGTTCCACTTATAATACCAAACGGCATTTACCTGGAGATAAACACCTTCTATGCGTTGTGTCACCTTGCTAAACATTTTCCATAACTTTAATTGATAACTGCTTTAACTTCCGTAATTCACACACAATAACAAACAAACTAAAAGCAAATAAAAGCATACCTACTTACTTAAAATAGAAGATACCATCCCCAACTGGAGCAAATTTTAATTATTTCTTGGAAAATAGTGATTATTAGCATTGATAACAGCTCGAGATTTACCTATAATGACCGCAAAATAATTAAATTCTGGGAAAAAATACCTGTCAAAATCTCTCTAATCTCTTTTAAGACCGCTGATTTAACCCACTCGAATACAGTCAACCAGTGGGATGTCTGGTACAATCAAGTACAGCGAGGGCATTCTAGCTTAACTGACTTACTGTTCAAAAAGCTATAACACCTTTTGGAGATATAATCCGATATCGGACTTGATACAGCGAACCGACTTTAATGAGTATTTTCTTATTTGAGTTTGAAATTTTTTTCTTGACAACGTTTCCTAGCCGGCTTGCTCAGACACATGCATGTCGAACCCGAAATATTGAAAAAAAAGTGCTATCCGTTAATAAATAAAAATAAAAAAGATTTGAGCTTGGTTTGAGGAACACAGGATATACAGTGAGTTCCAATGAAAACAGAACAGGTGCTTTGTCACGTATTTAGAGTCTGATTTTGAACAAATTCTTGAACACGTCGATTTTTTTATTTTATGGGGCCCAACTTTTGAACTGTCTAGAAATTTTTGTAGCACCCAGCATTTTCGAGGGGTAAACTTCACCCGTATATTTTTAACAGAAAAAGTGGGTCGACTAATACCTTCTTTTAAAGGTTTTTTTAAATGCATTTACAAAACATTTTTGTTTCAATTTAGCGATTATTTTCCGACATATTACATTTTTAAGTTGCATGGACCAATGCAAATATCGATTGTTTTCGTTAATAATATACATTTTATTATTTTATTTTTCTTCTGGGATACATTTGTAGGAGGTGGGAAAGAAGCATGCACAATTTAAGGGAAACTGGATCTCAGTGGGATTTCAACGCCGTCTAAGTATGTTATTGGGACAGTCCCTGAGAGCATTTTGTCTCATAGACATAGGTGCCGATATCTAGAGGGTGAGCCAATAATAGCTGCCAAAGTTTGGGATGAGCTTATTATTATTATCATGCTTATGATGACCGATATAGGCAAAAAAGCAAAAAAAGCATGCATTTCCACTAAAATAATAACGCTGAATTAAAAAATGACATTTATTTTACCACCTGTCACACCCTGTCGAAATGGCGGAAAAATAATTAATGGAAAAGTAAGTAAGCTTCTTTTTACTCTGCTAAAGACATTAAATCGGAAAACGTAAAAAAAAGTGACAGTTGCCTTAACTGTTATTTACTGTTATGGGGAAAACCACTGGTGCGATGACACATATTTACCATTACTTACTATTCGAACTACACTAAATTGAGGTCGATGAACTCAAAAATGCTATTATTTTTGACATCTGTCCAGCCCTGTCAAAATGCCGGAAAAAATAACTAATGAACTTGAAGTTTTTGGAAAAGCAAATACCTTTTCTGTGCTCGGCTGAAGACATTAAATCGGACACCGTAAAAAAAGTGACAGTTGTCTTAACTGTCATTTACTCTTATGGAAAAAACCACTGGTGCAATGACACATATTTACGAGTGAGGACTCGACCTACAGTAAATTGAGGTCGATGAACTTAAAAATGTTATTAGTTTTGACATCTGTCAAACCCTGTCAAAATAACTAATAAATAATTTGGCAAAAGCAAATACCTTTTTTACTCTGTTGACGATATCGAATCGAAAACCGTGAAAAAAAGTGACAGTTATCTTAACTGTCATTTACACGATACGATAAATTGCAGTTGAAAAAAGTGTCACTTTTGTGACTATAAAAGAGTAAAAAGAAAGTATTAGCTTTTCCAAAAATTCGTTCATAAATTATTTATTTGCTATTTTGGCAGGGTTTAACTTGCATAAAAATTAATGATATCTTTGAGTTTATTGATCTCAATTTAGTGTAATTCGTAAATATGTGTCATCGCAAAAGTGGGTTTCCCCATGAAAATTGTCCCTATTTTTACAGGTATTTGCTGTTCGAAAAGCTTCAACTTCATTAATTATGTTTCCGTCATTTTGTAAAAACTAATAACATTTTTGAGTTCATCGACCTTAATTTAGTGTAGTTTGAGTCCCTTCTCGTTAATATGTGTCATCGCACCAGTGGTTTTTCCCATAAAAGTAAATGATAGTTTAGACAACTGTCACTTTGTTTTACGGTTTCCGATTTAATGTCTTCAATAGAGTAAAAAGAAGGCCTTGGCTTTTCCGAAAACTTCAATTTCTTTAATTATTTTTTTCCCTTTCGACAGGGTTCGACAGATGTCAAAATAATTGTCATTTTTAAATTCAGCGTTTTCATTTTAGTAGGAATTGATGCTTTTTTTTGCCGATAAGCATTATAATAATAGGCTCATCCCAAACTTTGGAAACTATTATTGGCTCACCCTGTAGATATCGGCACCTGCGTCTATGAGACAAAATGCTCTCAGGCACTGTCCCAATAACATACTTAAACAGCGTTGAAATCTCACTGAGATCCAGTTTTCAATTAAATTGTGCGTGGTTCTTTATCTGAATAATTTGAACTTACTTTAAAGAGAATATTTCAAAAATGAATCGATAAATTTTCTTAATTTTTACAGAGTTGTTAAGACATTTAGGAGACAAACAAGGTATCACTCGACCCATTTCCTTTATTTAAAATATAGAGGAAAAGTTTACGCTATAAAATTTCAAGATCGCGAAAAGTTGCGACAATGTAAGGATCTCAAAAACAAAATTTTTTTAAGAATCAAATAAAAAAACATGAAAAGGTGGTTGTATTCAACTGTTTTGCATAATTTTAACACTTCGGCATGATATCCTAAACACGAATATGGAGACTCGATTAATTAAACGTAATCAAAGAAACTAGATACATTTTAAAATTAAATTCCTCCGCATATATTCGTCGACGTTTGCTAGAGCGTCAGCATTCTTTTGCTAAAATAGAAATAGTTATATAAACCAAATTAAGCAAAATAGAAAATAATAAGTATTTCTTTTGCAAAATTAGTGAAAAAGCCAATTAATTTTTTATAGAATGAACTCACAATGAACTACTTTTAAAGCGTGAAAAATACAAAATCAATAAACACACATTATTAAACTTACTTTAAACGCTTATTAAAAAAAAATATATACTGGAGAACAAAATATACGCAACACCATGTATATGGATAATTATTTGAATGAAAATTATTTGTGTGTATACCTTATCCCAAAAGAAATATTTGATAAATTTTTTGTCTTCTAATCTTTCCTTTTTTTATAGATTCTTATACATCTTATACATCATTTTTCTCGTATTTTTGGGTCTTTTTGGATCGCCTATAGTTTACTTAAAAAAGAAAAATGCCAAGGGTTTGCGATCGCCAACAATTTCATCATTTAAACGACTTCGAGAAAGAACGCATCGTGGGCATGAAAGAGGCTGGTTTTGGTTTACGGGAAATTGCAAGAAGGGTTAATACCAATCCATCAACAGTATTAAAAGTTTGGAGAAGGTGATCCAATGATGAGATTTATAGACGTTGTGCGGGTTTTGGACGCCCTAGATTATTAAAAGGTCGTGATTTACGGCATCTCAGACTTCTTTCTCTCAGAAATCGACGGGATAGTATACGCCAAGTAAGAGGTGTTCTAGTTGCAGCTACAGGACGAGTGTTTTTAAGGATGATAGTTAATCGAAGATTTCTTAGTATGGAGCTGAGGGCTTACCGTCCGCTTTTGGTGCTACCTTTGACACCACAACATAAGGCTCGCCGCTTGAAGTGATGCAGCAATATCGCCTGACTTGTCGGCTATCGAACATGTATGGGATATGATAGGTCGCAATCTTAGTCGATTACCACGTCCCTCTGGAAACTTAGATGAACTCTGGCATGCCGTAAGGAGGATTTGGATGAGTATTTAACTATATATATATACTTAATAAATATCCTTGGATAAGCAACTCATTATTAATTTTTTGATGATTGTGATGGAGGAATTTTCCTGGAAATGCAATCAATTACTAATTATTAATATATAAGTAAATTACTTTCAAAATATTTGTCATTTCTGGTGTTGCATTTTTCTCCAGTATATTTGTGGACCTTAGTAAGTAATGTCTTTATACATTAATATAACTAAACGCACAATTTTTATTAAAAAAAATAATAATATTTTGTTTTTTTTTTTAATTTTCTTATCGAGCAAATATTAATAAAACTAAATCTTGTAATCATAAACCTTTAAAAATATACAAAATAATTTAAAATATTAATATATATATACATATATATTAATATAACATGGTTATGTCACTTATTTTACAATAAGCAGTGCATATTTTGTTAGTAAAACCAGATAATTTTGATATTCTGCTCAAATAATACATGCAGTAGTTACAACAAGTAATTTTTTTATGCTTGTGAGATCTCGAATGACTACTACTTTCTTTTAAAAAACTTTTATTTATTTAAACACACCAAATGCTAATACAATATGGCTAGTTATAGTCAAGCTTCTTAAAAATTAACGGTCAGATCCTAGGTGACCTGCCTGCTACTGCTAACAAATATTTAAATATTAAACTGAATGCTGAGGCCAGCTTCCAGAACAAACTGTACCTAATGTGCCTTAAACCAGTGGCGTAACCAGAAATAGACTCTGGGGAGGTTTCATCATTTAATAAAAATATACTATGGCAAAAACGGGTTTAAAATGTAGAAAGTAAACTAGAATTTCGAATTTCCATTGCCTTTATTTTTACTTTTTCAAAACCTTTCGAATGCTTATGTATCTGCAATCGTCATCAGGTGAATACTGAAAAAAATATATAATTACTTCTGTATTTACCTAATGACGATTGCAGATACATAAACATTCGAAACGTTGTGAAAAAGTAAAAATAAATACAATGGAAGTTCAAAACTCTCAAGTTCAACATTGTCTACGACCTTCAAACAACGTTTAAAATATCGTTGACAAAAAAATTGCTAAAAATTAAACAAAATATTTAATATTGATAAGCGCCGCTGGCGAAAACATTGACAAAAAAAAATTCTTTAAATATTTTAATCTCTTAGTTTTTTTGTAAAATATTTTTGGAAAAGTAAATTAGATTTAAGGATACCAAAAATACAAAATTGCCACCTTTAAAAACACTGTAAACATTAAAACTTTAAATAAAAAAAGATTTGTTGTCCTAGCGTTTAGAGTATAGGAGATAGTGGCGTTTATGATGTTTTTGCAAGGCGAGTTTAAAATGGCCGTCAATTACTTGTCAAAGTAAACTCAAGTGGTACCCCCATTTTTTTTGTTTATTATAATTGCTTAAATAATTTAAAGAATAAAGCAAAATTTATTGCAATCGTTATTCCCTAGGGGTCCTTTTTTGGATAAAATATTTTGTTTTTAGGTGACATATGACAATTCTGTTATTTTTCGTTTAAAGGGGCCAGATTTAGCTTAAACACCAAGAAAATTTTCAAGTAGGACCTACAGATTTTGAAATAAAGCCATTTAAAATTTACTTTATATGTGGCAATTTTATGTCTTTGGTATCCCTAAACATACCTCTATTTATGATAAAAATTTCGAAGAATTAGACACTTTAAGTTGGTCATAGTTAGTCACGCTTTATAATCCTGTCTCCCCTCAACTAAAGAATAAAGTGTGCTAAACGGGATGGGTCCTCTATCTTTATTTAAACTTTAAACTAAGATAGAGGACCCATCCCGTTTAGTACACTTTATTCTTTAGTTGAGGGTAGATAGGATTATAAAGCGTGATCAATCACAAATTATTAGTCTTATCTCCGCCCACTAAAAGATTGTATATAAGATAGAGCGTAGGTTAATTTAGTTTATTATTTATCGTCTCCTCATGATGCTTACGTTGTCAGCGAAACGCGCGTCGAGAGCAAAAAAGTGTAGTTTTGGTTTGTGGAAAACAATCATAACTTTGTTTTTTTTCTGTTTTTCATATGTGACGCTAACCTACTTAGCATAGTATTCGCGGCATGTTGCTAACGTGAAGATGTCATCAAATACGTAGCGAGAACATCAATAGACGAGTGGCCAAACCAAAGAAAGCAAGATAGAAATACATAGTAATAAAATGTAAAAGACAGAAACATACGAGCCAGAAGATTTAGCGTATACCGCTGGGCACCACGTACGTGTCATAACCAACTTTTTGTGCTCACCTGTCTGGCACTTGGACTATATATAGATTTGTTGCCAAATCATAAATGTGCCGCAGATAAAAAATTTTTGAAAAATTATACTAAGAATGCCATGGAGAAAAATTCCGTAAACTAAAATTGTTGTTAAAATTAATGACGTCATAGCACCGTTGGTAAAATTTTTAAAATTTAAGATATCATACCAAACAGTCCTTCCCCCGGGGGGGTCAACCCTCAACCCCCCCCCTCTCTGGGTACATCACTGCTTAAACAAACAGTAAACAAAAGCATCAGATTACAATAATAATAAGCGATAAACCATCTCCTTCTCAAGAGATTCTCCTAAATGTAATTTATGGAATCTTTTAATTCCTGGAGAAGGTAGAAAAAGATGATCGCTACTATTTGTAAAATGATCCTTTTCTGGCAACATTTAACATAAATATAGGTAATTATTATTGTGACAAATCAAAATCTTCAACACTAATTATTTTATCAGGAAATCTAAATGGGATTTCTATTAGTTTTAATTTATTATAAGTTAACATAGAATTTTACATATGAGTTGTTTGTAAAAGTGCAGGATATAAAAAAGCTAGCAAGGTTGGTTTTAAAGCTAATAAAGTATTCTTCTGTTCTGTATTTTCACTCTTTACAGATATTGGTAAAAAGATGTGACAGTTATCAACCACAAATTGGTTGCTACAAAGTTAAGTATTGTATTGTTAACCTCATATTAATAAAATATGAAAATCATTACTGTCTTCAATAGCAATAGATTTGTCATGCATCTAGCTCTGCAACATAGGGATGATGATGTAAATTTTCTTCCCCATACTTTTAAAACCCTTCTTCTTAGATACGGTGTGATTGTCTAATTTTTTTAAAACTATTTGGGCAGTCGGGTAACGGAACTGCAAAATGGTATGCTATATTTTTTTGAGTAGTGTAGTGTTTCGTGACAATTTCTTCACAGTAAAAAATTGACAAAATCTGACTAGTTTTGATTAATCAATGGTACGAACATTTTTTCAATGCATAAAATTTTGCGGAGGTAAACGCATAACCGGGTATAAGTTTTAAAATTCGGGTTCTATCAGACGTATGTCTAAAGTAAAAACTAATCGTTTGTCTGTTAGAAAGGCTTTTAAAGTTAGAATTTTTTCTAAAGCTTGAAGAATTTTGGTTTCATTAACTTTAAATGGCAACTTATTTTTGTTCAAATTTGGAGTGACATGTTGTGTACGACTTTTAAGATCTTGTGGCAGAATTATTGAAGTATGCATGATAATTCGCAAAAGTTGTAGCATTTAAAATTACATTTATTTGATCTTGAAGACTATTCTAAAAGATTCCCACAGTTTTAATATTTGAAATGTTTTATTTGTATAACTTAATATTTTCATTAAATATTTCTTCCTCACTTTGTAAATTTTGTAGAGTTTAATTAAACAGTTTTATAATCGCCGTCGTAATAATAATTTGTTTCTTCATTAAATTTTAGATTTTTTATAATCTTTTACAAACTTATTTTTGCAAAACAACACCGTGAGACAGCCAGCGAAGGTTGATGCAAATACAATAAACAAGCACTATTGCACCATTGCAAGGAAGTTAACATCAAGTTTAGAATCTAATTTTTATTTTGAATTATCTCTAGAATACTTGCAACAATCCTTTGTGTTGGAGTATTTCGTGTTGGATAGTAGTAATGGCACTGAACCAAAGAAAATAATAACCAAAGTAAAAAAAAAATGCTTTCGGTTACGATGAAATGTCTATTAAAATCCTTTAGAATCCAAATGATCATGCTCTAAACGTACTGGCTCAGACAATTGTTTTAAAAAAGAGGAATTTCCAGATATTTTAAAAACTGCATTAGTCATAACTCTATACAAAGAGGGACCGACAGACCAATATCACTTTTAAACAGTCCCTAAACTAAATCATAAATCATAAGTCAAGGCTAGGACATTAGAATTTTTAAAAATAAATAATATTATCAACAAAAATTAATTTGGGTTTCAAAGGTCTAAAAATACAAATGATGCAGTCTTTTCTTCTTTGGAGCAACTATAGCTTAAGTTCAATGACGGAGAGGTCGCAGCTGCAGTTTTTTGTGATTTTTAAGAAATTTTGCAGATAACACAACAATATTGTGACATCATAAAAATTAAAATATTTTAAAATTAATTATCCAACAGGATATAGCAAAGATCAAGAAATAGTATGATGCAAACTTTCTGGTCCTAAACTTTGAAAAAACCAAAGTGCTAAGTTTTAAATTTAACTATGATGAGCTAAATATCTTTGGCCAAGCAATTAGTCACTATCGCTTGACAAAATTTTTGGGTCTGACCATTGACGATAAACTTAAATTTGCTTACCTCATTATCAGCATTAACAAAAAAGTATCAATGGGGGAATATGCTGTTCGCCAAACCTACAACGCACTGGGAAAAAATATGGCTAAAACCGTATATTTTGGAAAAGTATTTAAATGATAGATTTTAGTCTCTATTATAGTTTTATATTTTAACTTGTGATAGCATTTTTTTTGTTTGTTTTATGATTATCTGTCTGCATTATTTGAAACTGCTTTAATACCTCAATATTTTCTTTGTACCTGTGCTGTTTAACAAAGATTTTACTACGTATATTAAGTACCTAATATCCTATTTAATGGACAGTGTAGTTTTATGTTTTTATTTTAATTAACATTGCGTACGCTTACCATTAATAGTTTTAAGGTTATCATTGCACCTTCTATATATATATATATATATATATAAATAAAGCATACCTGATTTGATTTTATTTGAATTATTTTAACATTTCCCATTAAAGACGTCAAGATTTACGGTTCCAGCAGCATTAACTACAGCTCGTCTAAACCTAGTTGGTGTATACGAAAATATCTCTTTAAATTTGTTATCAATATCTATTGAGATTTAAGTTAAGTGTGCAAGACGGCACTTCAGGATGACAAAAACATTGTGAATATTATTGATTTTCTAAGTCAATAAATTTTAAAGATTATCAAGGATATGGATGTTCTTCACAAAAGCATTTTCCAAAGCTTCAATATATAAAATTCAATATAATAATATATAAACTTTGTAAATGAACAGAAACCATTTATCGTTAGAAATTTTAAGATCATTTTCCGTAAACCTTTGAAAATCTGATTGTTAAATTCCTTTTCAAAATCATGAATGAAAATCTTTTATTGTTGGTTTTTTAACATCATTAAGTTATTATATTGTGACACAAAAATAAAGTGATTTTTTGTTGAACAAAAATATAACTAAACTTATCCAAAATTGGTAATTCAACATTCACTTCTTTATAATAAGTTTCGGATAGTTCAATTTCATTGTCATGCTTGCAAAGCATGTTAAACAAAATAGCAATTCCTTTTTTTAAAGAGATTGTAATAAAATACCTTCTATTGCAACATAATTTAAATTAAGAATATTTCTTTTTTGTATATCAAACTCGGGATGTTGTCTAAGTATATATTTAATCACTTTGTCATACCAGATTATGCGTTTACATCCTCTGTAACTTTTAAATCGTTTTTTTCTAGATATAGTATGATGTTTTGGTTTTTTTTTAGTCATTTAAAGCCAGTGGGATTGGGCGGTCGGGTAACGTAGCTGCAATATAGTTTGCTACATTTTTTTGTTTGAGTGGTTTGATGGCATGTTCATTTTGAAAAAAAAATTCTGACAATTTCTTGAAAATAAAAAATTGACAACGTGGGACAATATCAGTGGTTTACATAGGCAGATCAACTTTTACCAATTTAGTGTCTTTTCCGCTATTTTCACTCAAAAGTGACAGGAAATCCATTAGTTTTTTATCAATATGGCGGCGGAAGACATGCATGCATGCCTGTCCCAAATTTTGCCTTTCTAATATCTGAGTCACCTGTTTGAAATATCCGTCATCAAACTTAAGATTTAAATTGTCAAAATAATTTTATTGATTATAGAAAGGTAAATTTTTGAATGGGGCAAAATTAATATTTGATTTTTTTTTAACCAAGTTTATAGTACGAACATTTTTCGGAAGTAAACGCATAACCCCGTCAAATTCACTTACTTTATCTTGTTGTAATATTGCTATAATATTTTAATGGTCTTTGTGTAACAATTGGTCACTAGAGAAACGCATTTTTGTATAATATACCAAAGATGGATTTTAATATTGTTGCTTAAATCTCTGAAATTCATTTGTAACAGATTAAGGTGACATGGTATTTGCATCCTCGTCAGTCGGAACAATTGAACTTCCTGGTTGTAGTGTCAAAGCATTAGTGCATTAAATTTGTTGTGGTAATTTATAAATGTTAACTTTTTTGTGTGTATTTAAAAAAATGTTATATATAGGTCTAGATAACTATATTTCTGTCAAGTTTATCAAGACCACAAATTATTTTTAGAATGTCCAAAAATTTATTATTGCTTTCAAACATTTTGTTTTCATGTTGTTTTGTGTTGGTTTTTTATAAAATTTTTCTATTATTTTTCCCATATAAATAGTAAATGTTTCGAATTGGAAAGCTTAAAGATGCAATTTTATATATATTTTTTTTTATTTTCAAGATTTTAATTCTTGTCTAAATTATTGTGTAATTACCCATACGGAAATCTCTTGACACACAATGTGCTAAAGCAAAATGATAAAGAGCCTCAAATAAATTTCATTATAAAATTTAAAATCTTTATTCATTAAATGTTTCACTAAACAAACTATTGCTAACAATTATCTTTCAATTACAGAATAATTTTGTTTTGCTTTACTACTTAAGTCCGTAAAGCATACGTAATTGGCAAATCCTTTGCAAATGTTCCTTGAGTTAATATTGACCCAATGGTAAATGTTCTGGCATCAGTGGTTAGGATAAAAGGTACCCCAAAATTTGGATAGATTAATATTAGACTTGTTAAAACTTGCTTCAACTTACTAACAGATTCTTGAAAAAAAGTATCAAAGTGAAAGTCAACATCTTTTTGTATTAAACGAGTTGGTGGTTTAGCAAGTTTAGCAAAATCCAGAATAAATCTTCTACAATAACCAGTGAATCCTAAAAACTATTTAATATCCTTTGGATTACTTGGTTCTATCACCGAACATTAACAAGATAAGAAGGTTCACAGTCTTTTGGAACTTGTATGTTGTGCTTACAAAAACGCACCGATGCGCGATGATTCCGAGAAATATACAGCCGTGCCGTGTAGATTTCTCTACGATGCACAGTGGTCAATTTTTGTAAAAACTTGGACATTAAAAAACAAAATATTTAGTTTTAATAATTTAATAAAAAACTAAATATTTTGTTTTATGCATTTATTCTGATTTAGCTGCTGTACAGGATAATCGTTTATCTAACAAGAGTTATACATATTATGCAATGCAAATATAGGACAATCAAATTTACTTTAAAATAATTGACACAATATATATAAATGTTACAGTATATATTCTAGTATATTCTTTATGTATATAGGGTATATTAAAAGAATGCCAAACTTTTGTATTTACCATATTTGCATATCTATTCAAATTAACTCGCTAGGCGTGGTACAAAGATATACTAGAAATCCCTGCACTTAATAAAACAGGAAAATTTTTATATACATAAAAAATACTATTTCCCATATTTATTAAAAATGCAAATACGCGCACTTTTCTATTTTTATATTATTAAATACAACACTTGCAGAGTTTACTGTTTTTACGAAAGGTGAATCAAGGCTTATTTATCAAGAAAAAGCTAACGAAAATAATACTCGTAGAAAATTTACTTAGAAAACCCAAGTATAAACTTTTAAATAAAACAATCCTGTACTTAAATATATATTTAAAACAAATTTACCTGTGAATATTTAAAGTACACCCAAAAGTATTTATATCAGACAATCACACAAATAATAAACAAACTGACTTTATGGAGGTAAGAAACTTTATAAGTCAATATTTTGTAATTAAATATTCGCTTAATGTCAAACTTGTCGTAGTTTATTCTTTCTTCTATTTATTTAGATACATTTTCTGAAAATCGACCACTGTGCGACGTAAAGGACAGCCGGCTTATGGATTTCGCCCAGCAGAGACTTCGACGAACGGAGAAAGAATGGATAGTAGCACCCAATGTTCGAGTGAGATATGCGTATCTAGGGGAGGAGCTTAAATTGACCCTTCTTATCTTATTAATGTTCGGTGGTTCTATTTACTAAAAGATTCTTGAGAAAAAGTATCAAAATAAAAGTCAACATCTTTTTGTTGAATTAGTGGTTTAGCAAATTAACCGGCTAATCCTAAAAACTGTTTAATTTCTTTTGGATTGCTTGGTTTTATATATTTAGTTAAAGTTGAAATTTTATTTGGTTTTGGTTTAACACCTCCACTAGTTACAATATCAACACGATAATTAGCTTCTGATCTTTAAACCTCAAATTTATCAAAATGGATTTTAATATTTGGTTTTCTTGGTCTTTTAAAGATGTATTTTAATCTTTGAATACGTTTATTAATTATGGGTGCGTAACAAATTACGTCGCCCATATAGATTAAACATCTTTTATTTTAATTCCCACCAAAATATGATTCATAACTCATTTTACAGAAAAAGCTGTTTAAGAAATATCTTGTAGCATAACTTTAATTTGATGAAACCCAGATGCTAGAGCAAGCGTTGTAAAATATTGAAATTATTGAAAATTTCTCCTAACTGGTCGAACAAATCTGAGAGTAAAGGTATCGAATATTTATTGGTAATGGCAACTTCATTAAATTTCCGGTAATCTATTACGACACGCAATTTCTGTTTATCTGAAGCATATAATTTCTTTGGTACCACCCAAACTGATAAGGTTCATGGAGACGTAAATGGTTAAATTATTCCCTGACTTGGAAATATCTACCTATAGGATTTTGTATAAATTGGTTTGGTTTCTTTTGTAATTATTGGATGTTCGATCTGATTTACAAAAGTTAAGCAGTCGCCTTCCAAATAAAATACGTCACCAAATTTCATATATACATGGTGGATTCTTTAAACGGAACGGTGCTTCTAGCGGGTTAGAATTTGGTTTTATAAAAAATCCGAAAACACTTCTACTGAGATTTTGAATTTTCTTTATGTTGTTTTGTTTACGAGGTATTGCAAAAAATATATATTTTTTTAAATAGGACACCCTACATAGTTTGAAATTTTTGAATTCTAAAAACATTATCTTTTTGACAATACCACACACTAATACTCTATCTCTTATGGTTTCCAAGACAGAGGCATTTAAACTCGCATGGAATTGTTGTCTATGCCCTGTTTTACGGGGGATATTGCAAAATATACAGGGTGTCCTATTTAAAATAAAATTAAAAAATGCCATACCTCGTAATTTAAATGCCACAGACAAAATCCAAGATAGCCCGATTAAAGGAAATTAAAAATCCCAGTCGACTTGTTTTTGGATTTTAAATTATAACCCGCTAGAAGCACCGATCCGTTTAAAGAATCCACCCTGTATAAAGTAAGCTTGATATCTGTGATTTTAGCTTCCGCGAAAAGCTAAAGCTTCAGACTATATTAAACTTTTATCAAAATTGACTTTCCTCATTTTTAACATCCCCCGCCAAAATTTTATATTTGCTACTGCACTTGATTCACATTTGCCATAAAGACACGTCTCTGTCGTGCACACTTCTACAAATCGGACAAAAAGTAATAAAGCTCAACGCCAACGAAATAAGTGGTGTTCTATCCCTTTATAAAACACAGGTCTAAATGCTCTAGTTTTTGTTCTACTAGGGATTTGTTAAATCTCGTCCGATTTTTTAGATTTTGAGCACTACAAGAAGCTAAGGCCTGGCCTATATACGCTATCTATCACATTTGACATTTTATGAAGATACAAAAAGGTGCTCTTTTTAAACATGTGTAAATGCAGAGTTTTTATTATTTTTAACTTTTCTCATTTTGTTATTATATATAGTGTCTAGAAAACTAAAATGATATGGCAAAGTAGTTTTGACTAAAACAGCAATGGCGTACTAGATTGGATTTAGTAGAATAGTGTTTTTAGGTGCAATGTTTACAGGATTAAAAACAGCACATCTGTCGTTTAGCAAAGCTTTTTAGTTCTAATCAGTTGCAAATGATACCTCTTTGTACACTGAAAAGACGTGGCTTTCCGAATAATCGAAATCAGGTAAATTGCCTTACAAAAAAGTTTTGTTATTTTTTATTTCAACATTTTCTTAACAATTTAAATGATTTAATTGCAATTGGTTTTTGATTCCTTCTTCCGTACTTATATTTTTTGGTGAGACTGTTAAAAAATACGTACTTAGTTGGATATTCAAAGTTACTTTCAGAAATTTCTTCGAATTTTGGTTTTATTCTAAAATTTAAAACAGTCACAAGAATGTTACAAGAGATTAACAAAACACCACTGGCTAATGAAACTTTTTTGGTGATTTACGGCATTCGTACTGAGAATAGGAGCCATAATACGTTGGGATTTTTATACTATCATTTCAAAGGTTTTTGCAGTAAATATTGACAGACAATATTTTGGACAATGGAATTGGCACTACCCAATAAAATGTTTATTTAGACAAAATAATGTTGATAATATTAAATAAATTACCCTTTATGGAGCATTGTGCACCTATGGAAATAAATCGAGTAAAAATTTACTCCAAAACTTACGTCACTTAAGAAAATACGTAAAAACCACTACTCGTGTACACATTGGTTGGGTTGGGTGGGGATGTTTTAGTCACAATTTGTATTTAGACTTTTCCAGGAGGTATCCAGACTTTTCCGGGGTGTGTTTTATATGTGGTGTATACAAATATTGTCAAAAATTTAAGCGACAATAAATTAAGATTTTTGTCATCAACTACTTTTTATTTGACATTTTGCTGAACGACTTGATTTATATGGAACACAGAATTAAATTTTTCAATTTTTTTTTTATTTTCATGTGCTATATGACATATACATTTTGGCGCCATTAAGCTAGGATTTATAAACCTTTCAATGAGGTTTCAGAAGGTAAGAAAAGAAATCTTTTTTTTAAGGATAAAGTTTTTTGGTTGGGGGTAGCTTCAAAGATCGTTATGGGGAAATGCTCAAAGACATTAGGGCTTGCGCTTCAACACAAGTAATCGTTATGTAAAATTTCATTGTGATTGGTGCAGGGATTTTTGAGTTACAGTGGCTACAAAGTGAGCGACGGACAGACCTACCGACAGACCAACTGATCGACCGACAGACAGGGTGGCGGCGCGGTGTCTGCTGCAAACGTGCCTCCTAACCCCCAAGTTGGCGGAGATTTATTAAAATCTTGAAATCTTAGCGAAGGAAGTTCAGAACACAAATCAAATTTTTCATTTTTTTTTTAAAGCAACTTTAAACTTATTTTGCTTTTCACATTTTTACTTTTTTGCAAAAGAGTTTTAGAATAATCAATTTGGACTTGAGGTTTCTTACATCTCCGGCTAAATCCTTGATTTTCATGAGAAATTAAACAACTTTTTTCGAAAGGGCAAAAGTGGTAGTTTTACTTTTTGCCAGCCATACAGATTTAAATAAAACTTGAGAGCCATTATCAATCAAAGCGGTTCTGTGTTTATTCTTGTAAGAGTAGAGAATAAAAAGAGCAGTTACCAGTAACACTTAATTTTTGTTGAAGGTATTATTAAAAAATCTAACCTTACTTGTTCCTTTTTGAACTTAATTAGCCATATTAGAAAAACCTTTTTAGGAAATTTGTGTCTAAAACACGTAAGGTTAAGAGAAACTGCAGATTGGCGGTAAATAAATAAAACGGCGATTAGTTACTTTTTACAAATGGTGTCTCTATCAATCATGCAAACAATTTTGAGGCAGCAACTTCATTTTTAAACGGAACATAGTCTTTTTGAACTACATTCATCAAAGCATTGTCTGTTAATGTCTGTTTCCAAAACAATTAAAACACAAACCAAAATCTATTCTGCGGAGAGAGCAAAGCGCTTTTAGGCTATTTACAATTGCTATTATGTAACAACTAGAGTAAATATAAAGCAAATTGACAGTGGCTTTTATTGCTAGATATTTGAGGTATTTTTTGGTAAAATTGATAACTTCTAAAATGAGAGGTTTTTTTCAGATTCTTTGAACTTTTTTAATCTTTAAGTTCCGTTGATATTTTTCAAAAATTAATTTTATTTTTAGAATTATTGTTTTGAAAGATTTATCATACAATTTTTTGAAAAAGTTAAGGATGGGAACCCCGGGCATAACGGGCTTTTTAAGCAAGATATTTTTTTGCTTACTAAAACTTGTCATAAAAATAATAAATTTGTTTATTTGTATATTAGGACGTTAAATATTATGTAAAAATACAAATTAACGCACAACAAATCAATTTCTTTAGAACAGGTAATCACCAACAATACTGCAATTTGCTCGGTCTCCTCAATGATAGGGCAAAACAAAAAACAACAAATTTAAGGCCTCAACTACTTAACGATGGTCTTCGCCAACATCATGTTATCCTACGCAAAACTAATGGACTCATTTAAAATGGTTTTTAATGCTTTTTTTTTGTGCATCGCTCATTTTGTCCCAATAGCCAAGTTTAGGTTAATTATAAGAAAACATACGACCAACGTTTTATAAATGTTTAAAATCTCCATTAATATAACAGTAATTTAAGGGTACTTATCAAAGACCTTTTGCATTTCTTATGGACAGTCTCCGTTAGGCGAATTTATCGCTTAATAACGCGTTGTGAAGTAGCTAACGTCACGTTATTTTTAAGAAGTAAGAATAAGTACAAAGGCAAACACGTAGATTAAAAAACCAATGGTGGACAACAAAATCACATGAAATGCAACATCTAGCTGAGTCCAACAATACCAGAGCCTTCTTCCAAGCTACTAAGATGACATATGGTCCCACTACACAAGGTATCAATCCCCTACGATCTAAAGATGGAACAAGGCTGCTTAAAGACAGATCCTCTATCAATTCACGATGGAAAGAACACTTCCACGACCTACTCAACAGAGAGTCTCAGGTCGATAAAGACATCTTCGACAAAATTTCGGAGAAAACTACACAACAACACCTAAGTGAGATTCCGAGATTAGAGGAGGTCGAAAAGACAATCACGCAGCTAAAGAAAAACAAATCAGCAGGCACAGATGGTATCGCTGCTGGAGTCTACAAACAAGGGGGTCCCGCACTTAATTCCCAAATGCACATTCTAATAAATAAAATATGAACCACTGAGACCATTCCTGCCGCACTCAGAGACTCCTCTACAGTTACCATTTTCAAAAAAGGCGATAAGGCCCAATGTGGAAACTACAAAGGTATATCTCTGCTTTCTGTTGCTGGAAAGATACTTGCACGGATACTTTCAAACCGATTAATTCCGATTGCTGAACAAAATCTACAAAGAGACACAGTGTGGATTTAGGCCCAATCGAGGCACAAGTAACATGATCTTCAGTGCCAGACAAATGCAAGAGAAATCTAGAGAACAAAATCGCCTTCTCTTCATGGCCTTCATAGACCTAGTCAAAGCATTTGACTCGGTCAACAGAGAAGCTCTTTGGAAAATACTGGCAAAAGCTGGATGTCCTCAAAAATATATTCAAATTCTTAGACTACTACACGACAATATGAATGCAACAGTCCTAAGCAACGATGGACGTTAAATAAGGGTGTGTTATTATGCTCACCCTATTCTCTATATTTTTAGGTGCCATGCTTCACCTTGTTGAGGAACATCTACCGCCGGGAGTGGAAATTCTATATAGATTCGACGGTGGCCTACTTAGCCTATGCAGACTGCGAGCAAAAACTAAGCTCTCGACGACCTCGGTAATCGAACTGCAGTACGTCGATGACAACGTCGTAATGGCCGATACAGAGGAAGGTCTACAGCTGGTAATCAACGCATTTAACCAAGCCTACAAAAGCATTGGCCTAGAGGTCAATCTTGCCAAAACGCAAATTTTTCACCAACCATAACCATGTATGAATCCCCAAGCTAAATGGCAATCCTCTGCAGAACGTGGAACATTACCCATACCTTGGGAGTCACCTATCATCAAATGCAACTATTGACGCAGAAACATAGCATCGTCTAAAATGTGGTAGCGCTGCGTCCTGACGGCTTTTGGAGCGAGTCTTCAACAATCACGACATCAATGCAGAGACCAAGCTTCGTGTCTACAACACAGTTATAATACCAACTCTAACATACGGATGCGAAACGTGGACCACCTACAGAAGGCATATCAAACAACTAGAAAAATATCACCAAAGTTGTTTAAGACGAATACTGAGAATCAAGTGGCAAGACCGACGAACACACATAAGACGGAAAAGAGAGAACGTAGAAAGGAGCGACAAAATGGAAGAATGGATGACCAACAACACCCGGCTGCTGCCGGAGACTGGGTGTGCCAGAACTGTGAAAGGGTGTGCGGCTCGAGAATTGGCTTACATAGCCATCAAAAAACGCACAACAGATAGTGACGATACAGAATATAGGAAAATCATACTCGGTATCGACTGATTACCTATGGTGATTGCCTAAACATTTTAAGGCAGTATTTTTAGTTTTTGACTTTATACGGTACCTATTATTATCAATATTTACAAAAAGAATTTCTCTAGTAATTTTTTTCATTTCAAAAATTTTATTTTGGTGTTTTGTACAACTGAATTTAAATCAATAATAATCTTGAAGTCCCGTAGGCACTGTAAACTCAATCGGACGGGTCATCAATCTTCGAACCTCAGACCAGGTAATTTTTTATCTGGTATTTTTTTCCTTCAGTAGTTGGTAGACCCAACTACACGATATACCGACCCCATCCGGTCTGGTTACCGGTGAGAATGGAAGGGTAGGATCAAGTTACTATTTTTTTAATATACCCTTACACACAAAAAGCAATTTTATCGATTTTATTGTTTAAAAAACTAGAAAAACATACTCTACTGTTAAGAATATTTACCGGGGATTCATGGCGCCATCTATTTTAGGCCAGTCAAAAAGCAAGTGCTTATTATGCTTCGGGGGGGCCATTATACCCCGGGTTCCCCTACTATAGTTTGTTTTTTTGTTGAATGCATTATTAACGAACAAACACAGTGCGCGAATATATCTGGCTAATTTTCAAACAAATGTTTTGGAATGATGATAAAAGGGCAGTTTGTTTAAACAATGTGCACCACATTATATCTAAAGTTTACAGTCTACAAATTAAATAGGAAATTTAAACAAAAAGTTAAAGAGAGTTTGTGTACGCGTACGCAAGACACATGTTTCGGGTGTCCCAAGCTTACGCGTATGCAAGACACATCTTTCGGGTGTCCCAAGGTAAGTGGCGTTTTAAAAGTTATCTCTCTTTTTTTTATGTTATTTAAAATAAAATTTGCCGACCTATCTTTAAAAAAAGTGTTTATTTCATACTGTATTGTAATGTTCCCTCTTACGGAATTAATTTGAGTCCGGGAAATGACCTATTACATCACTAGTCCGGTAAAATAACATTACCGGACCCAAACTAAATTACTGTATTTTTATAAGCTAAATGGTATATTTTTGAACAAATCTTTATTATTAATGAAAAATAAATATTTTATACAATAAACTACTAAAAATTGGAATTATTTGAAATTACATGAGCAGCAGCCGAGCAATCTTTTTCGGGGTTACCTTTTCGCGAAGAAGAGTAACTTTGGGTTTGGTGTTGTTGGTGTAGAACTTGAACAAAGTTTTCTCCGCCCTGGATCATTCTAGTTACTTTTGTTTTTGTCTCTAAAGACCCCTCGACATATTTTTTGGCCACAGAGGTGCTCTTCCAGCCGCCGTGACGTTTAAGCACATTAAAATCTGCTTCCGCGTTTGCTAATAGCGTGGCAGACGTTCTGCAGAAGCAGTGTCCCGTGTACCTTTCGGGATTGGACAAATTCAAATATTCCGCAATTTTTCGAGGCGCTCCCCCAATTGTATGGATACACACTCTTTGGCTAATACAATTTCCTTTTCTGTAGCCGACAAAAAACGCTTTTTCGGGAATAGATGGCGATAACTATGGAATATGCTTAAAAATGATTCTTCAATGACTGTAAACACTGTTTTGATGTAAGTTTTTGTTTGGTTTATGCTTACAATCAACTGTGTCCCTGTATCTTAAATATCATCGTCATTTAGGTTGTAGAGCTCCTCCCTACGACACCCTCCGGAAATACCTAGTAGCGCCACAACCTGAAACAATACAAAAAATAATAATTTAAAAAAGTCAGAAAAGTATAAATACTAAATCCCTCTGTGTAAATTGCCTATTGCGTAAATTGAGTTAAAAAAATATATTTTTATTTAATGGAAACCAAAAAAATTACCTTAATTAACCAAAATTTCTCGGTTGGAGCTGTTTTCATGAATGACTCCACTTCCTCTCTGGTAAAAATTTTTGATTGGGTCGGTTGGTGGCCTACAGATTCTTTCTTTAAACATGTTATCACTTTGGGAAATCTGGATATATCCCCACGTTCTCATTTACTACCAACATAGATTTCACCATCGAATATTTTGCCCATAGCGGGACTGCTGGATTTTTATGACTGAAAAATTAAGGAAATTAAAAATGACGAAAATACGACGTATTTTTACAAAGTAGGTATTTAACACATTGTTTTTAGTAAAACTAATTTAACACTTACCACATCTAAGAAGTAGGCCAACATAAGATTTTCGTTGACGGTATTTTCCACATTAAAAGTCTTTCTCCATTCGCAGAATGTTTCATATTTTTTTTTATATCTTACTGAAGATTTGGCTGGAATCAGTTTTTCTGTTGCGGCTAAACTTTTTTTCAAAATTGCGTCCATTTTCACCGCTCTACTTGACAGAAACAATAAACTTTATTTTGTTTTTGTTAGCAACCAATTCAAAGATGACTGGACTTCAAAATTTTGACAATAATTTGATGGAAAATTGTAAAATAATTGTTGAAACAAATATAGATGACATGACATTTTTTTGGTATATTGATTGTCGCTGTCTTCTCAAAAAAAAATATTTTTATTTTAAATTAAATAAAACAGTATGAAATAAAACGTTGTACGATACACGGCCGTTAAATGTTATTAAACTACTCGTCTAGATATTCGGGACTCGACTCCGCCTCGTCCGTAAACATCTAGACTTGTACTTTAATAGACCATTTCCTGGCCTTGTAACGTAAATTAGTATTTCTAGTTTGTTAAAAATAAACATGTCAAAATAATCATTTCAGCCCGCACTCATAGCAGAATGATACTCAAAGAGGCGAAAGGGTCATGTGTAAAAAAATTATATACACATTAAAAAAATGATGTGGGTAAACAGTAGTTTTAACAACTAGTAGCTAAAAGAGTGCTTTTTTTACAAGCGTTGGTTAAACTAACGAGCGCAGCGAGGTATTTAAAAACGCGAGTAAAAAAAAGCACAGTTTAGCCGCGAGTTGTTAACACTATTTGTTTTAATTCCATTATCAAGAAATCCAAGAAAAACAGAAAAATATTTTAAAAATCTCAAACGAAGAGCACTTCTCGCAACACACCATCTTTACACTATAAATCAAGGCGGCTGGCAAATAAGATAACCATCGTTTGCATAGCGATGTGCTATTTTACTCAGTGACGTTCATTGTTGCGATATTTTGCCGATGTTTTTAAATGATTTTTTCGTAAATACTTGCTGAAAACTGGCGGTAGTGTCTTAATTTTTAGGCAAGAATAATAAGTTTAAAGCCGTGCTTTAGTTATCTGCAGACAGTTACTAAGATCATGTTTTTTGATGAAGGTATAAAAAAAAATAATTTTCACCATAGTAAAAACTTCGAGCGTAAACTTTAACCCTGTCGCAAGCACCATCTTTCCTACAAGAGTTCGTAAAAGTGCACTTTTAGGCACGCACTTGTGTGCGGGAAATTGCGGGAATAGATTTACCCTGTTTCTCTCAATTTTTTTTTGCACCCATTTTTTCTTAAATTATTTAAAATAAAATTGAAATAACTATTTTACGTAAGTAGGAAAGATTTGATGGTTTGCCCGAACTCCGCTGCGCATCGTTCGCACAACTGCCGTCGCGTGCGGAAAAGTGTGGCTTTCTGCACTTGGTAGGTAAATAACTACTACCATAATTATACACCCATATAGGCCAAATTGCTTAGTAAATACGGGTAAAAATGGTTGTGTGGGCGTTAAAAATCTTTCCTGAGTACTTTATATCCATACATACAGAGTAAAGAAAAAATGTTTAGTGTAAATATCATTTTGGCGATGTGAAATCTACTCTAGGATGGTTTTAAAACGAGCCCTGGGAGTAGGGGTCACGTTGCCAGTGTGTAGGTTACCAAATCGAGGGACTATTTTTACCAGATTCAATTTAAATTACATATTTTTTACCATTTGCTTATGGGTATAGTATAAACTACGTAGGCGGTCTTAGGTGGCTGCGCCTGTTCTAATAGTAGATTACCTAATAAGTGTGGAACTTTTCCGCATGCGGTTGCATATGGCCAAATGACGCGATACCGAAGTTTGGACAGTAATCAAGTCTTGTTATTTTTTAGTAAGTTGACATAGAATACCGGATAGTAAAAAATCCGGGTGCGAAAAAATCTAGGAGTAGATTCATTTCCGCGCTCAGTGTAGAAAAGGCCAATTTTCACAAACAAATGATGTTCGAAAGTTCACAAATTTAAAGTGGTTGACCGTTGTATCCTCGTGAGCTCTTTTACCTCAAATTTAAACACATAATCTAAATGGAACCGTTATTGTCAGTGTTAAAAAAATGTTAAAAAAATAAAGTGTACACTCAATATTTAACAAAGACGTAGAAGGACCACGCCAGTTTTGCATTTTTTTATTTCTTAAATTTCGACTTAGTATTTCGAAATTCTAAACCTTCGTGGAAGTATCTCGAATTTTTAAAATTTCGTGTTGTATCTTGAAATTCAATGATTTTGTGTTACTAAATTGTAAAATTTCAAGTTAGTAACACGAAATTTTAAAAATCGTTAGTTAGTAACACGAAATTGTAGCCAATGATTTCTCGATAATAACTAGAAAGTTTAAAATTTTTAGATAATAACTCAAAACTTTAAAATTAAAGGATAACAACACGAAATTTTATAATTTCGAGTTAAAGAGAAATTTAAAATTTCAAGTAACTAACACGAAATTTTGACTCCTAGTTTCGAGATAATAACTCGAAAGTTTAAAATTTCTAGAAAATAACTCAAAACTTAAACGTTTCAAGATAACAATACAAAATTTAGAATTTCGAATTTCTAACATTTAGTAATTAGAAATTTTAAAAATTCGAGTAATTGACACGCAATGTAGGTCTGAACTATCGAGATAATATCACAGAACTTTAAAATTTCGAGGTGAAGACACGAAATTAAAAAATACAAGACGTAAAACACGAAATTTTGGCCCAACCTTTTGAGAGAATATCACAAAACTTTCAGCGTCGAGATAGTAACTCGAAACTCTAAAATTTTAAGATAATATCACGAAATCATACGTAGTTAGTAACACGAAATTATAAAACTTCCACTTACTGACACGAAATTTTAAAATGTCAAGATATTAACTCAAAATTTAAAAAATTTTGAGATAATACCAGTACGAAATTTTGGTCCAATCTTTTGAGATTATATCACGTAATTTAAAAATTTTAATATAATAAATTTCGAGATGAAAACACGAAATTTTAAAATTTTAAATTACCACACAAAATTTTAAAGTTTCGGGTTAGTAACCCGAAATTTTAAAATATAGAAATATAAAACAAAATTTTAAAATTTTGGCAAATATAATAAGAAAATTTAAGCTTTTGAGAAATAACTCAATAATGACTCAAAATTTAAAAATTCGAGACAATAACATGATATTTTAAAAATTTGAGATAATAACAAGAAAATATAAAAATTCGATTTACTAACATGATATTTTGGCCCAATCTTTCTAAATTATATTACATAATTTAAAAACTTCGCGATAAAAACACAAAATTTTAAAATATTTACTTAGTAAACGAAATTTTATAATTTTAAGTTATTAACACGAACTTTAGAGCCTACATCAAGCAACTTTAAAATTTCGAGCTAATAACGCGAAATATTTTAAAATTTTGAATGTAAAATTTTCCAAATTTAGAAATATATAATAATACGCAATTTCAAAAATTCAAGATAAAAACAGGCAATTTTAAAATAACGAGATTATAACGCGAAATTTTAAAATTTCGGGTAAGTAACAGAAAATTTAAAAATTTAAAGATATAACACAAAGTTTAAAAATTTTAAGATGTACCACAAAAAATTTTAATTTCTAAATACGAAATTTTAAAATTTTGAGGTAATATTACGAAATTATAAAATGTCGAGATAGTATTTCAAAATTTTAGAAATGAAAAAGAAATATAAAACTGGTGTTGCTCTTCTACGACTTCGTAATATTTACTTAACAATGATCCTCTTATTTTCAATTAAAGCAATTTCAAATTTACTGTAAATGCGTGACAGGACCAGCTGATCCTTATCACAGTACTTTGTTGACCAATCGATACAAAACATAAAAATACGTTGTTTTACGTTGTTTACGATAAGGACACGGATGCGGATACCGATAACGTAATGACACCGTATCCCGTCCACCCTCTCGAATTCGGTGAATATATTACTTATTAGAATTTCTAATCCCACATCGCTCTCCAGTTATGCACCTGTGTCACAGTCTACTAATGATTAGATTATATTACAATTGTGCCTGCGTGCGAGTCTGACACAATTGGTTCAATCAGTTTTATTCAAAACATTTTCGCGGCATTTACCTGATTCATTTCTTTAAGCTTTCAAAAATGTTAAAGGAAGGTATAAACAAAAAGTGATTTTTGCGCCAGGAAGGAGATTCCAGGAAAATTTTATATTATTTGTCATAAGTCGGTAAATCTTATGCCAAAGCTAAATGACTTTTTTTTTACTTACAAATAAACATTTTATTTAAAAAAATGATTTTTTTTTAGAATCAAGGTTTTTTAGCACTTCGCGAATTTTTGTTTTACTTTCATAATTTGCCAGGAAAAATTATTAACAAATAGACGGCCTAAGCCTAAAATAAAAAAAATTATTTCACTACTTTTTTGTATATAATTTTTTAAATAAATACATTTAAAATAAAAAAAAAATAGGCATTAACAAATTTTCTTTGACAATTCTTTAAGCCAGTTTATCTAATGCACAAGTTAAATAACTTTTTTTTAGCCAAAATTCCAAATAGTTTTTATAAGACGTTTTAAAGTTGTTATACTGTAAAAAACGCATGTGGATGCGCATTTTTTCATAACTTGCCATTAAAAAAGATATTAAAACTCTTTTCAAAATTTGTAACCACTAGCTTTTCTTACTATCCTGTTTCTGTCCTAGTGTTTGTATAATATATAGGGTAGGCCAAAAACTTTGTCACTTTTGAAACGCCCTATAACCAAGTCGGCCCATTTTCGAAATGTTTGGCTTTTTTTTATAGTCAAAATATAACCTTACTCAAAATTTGACATACATCAAAAATCAAATATGGTGGAGAGCTTTAAAAAATTGGTAAATATCACCCCTCTGGACTTGATTTTTGTCAATGGAGCAGAAGCTCCATACCTTCTTCGCCTACTGAGGTATCACTTATATAAATTGGTTTTGAGATAGAATAGTTATAAAAATTTTCGACTAGGAGCATTTAGACAAAAATTGTACTGTTTTCCCACCCACAAAACAGCCGAATTGAGAAAAACCGAAACATAATTGAACAGAAAACAAAACGTCCGAAACGAAATATGAACGAATGTAAAATGCTCAGAAAATAATGGATACGAATATAATTTTATAGAATTCTAATTTACTGGATCTTTAAAAGAAACGACTATAATTTAACTGAGTATAATTTTCCCGAACTTTGAAATATCAGAATTACAAAAGTATCTAAAATAAATTTCTAGAAAAGAAAAACATCCGAAACAATAATATGCCCGATCCTTAAATGAGCAGAACCACAATCCATCCGAATCGCTATTGGGCATGCGTTAAATTTAAATCTGTAAAGCGCCGGAGGCCCTGGATTACGGCGTTGACAACTTTCTCTATTTGGAAGATGAGACGGGGATTTTTTTTATTAAATGCTTTTATTTAATTTTATAGTTTCTGGCTGTCTAACTGTCTATCAAATCTTGCGATTCTTTTTTGAAACACTTCCCGTGAACCGATTTTAAGATTATGAAACAATTTGGGGGTAGGGGGTGGTTGAGGAATGTAAAAGTCGTAAATTAATACAATATCACAACTTAATTCGACTCTTTCCTGCCGTAAGCCTGGCAACGTAGCAATTGAATTCGTGGGTATCGGTTCAAATCATTTTCGGAAAGCTAGGGATTCGTGAATTTTGTGGTTCGGCATTATGATGTTTCTACTAAATTATTTTCGTTAGTAATATTTTCTGACATTTTGGGTTTCTATAAAAATGTGTTTTGTTTAAATTTAATTCTTTGCATATATTTTCTAGCGATTGCGATCAAACATAAGGTAAACAATTTGGCGACGATGTCAGATTGCGCTGAAAGTTGTATCTCTACACGTAATGTTTATACAAACATAGTTTGTTTTCTAAAACATGGAGAAACATCTTATTTTTATTCAAATATTTAAATAAATTTAGGTATATTATATAATTGCATTTAAATTTCCTTGAGTCGTCACAATTTTAAATCAATAAATAAAACCTACAACAATGTGATAAGCTCGCATTTGTGGCGGGTCAGCCACCTTCGTATAACCGTGTGTACGCTGCTCCATTCATTATTTTTCGTCGGCGTTGTAGCTTTAGCATAATCGAGGTTTTGTTATATTTTACAGATTATTGGACAGTTTTTAATTTTTTTTCAATAGATTTTTAAGTGTTTGAAGTAAAAGTGATATGACAAAGTGCAAAGACGAAAATTGCAAATTGCAGGTGAAAACCAAACATTTCACAGGTTAGTTATTATATGTTTTTCCGACGCCATCTTGTCATAGGCCGCCATAGGCGAGCAACTACAAATATAGGAAAGAAATAAGTTTGTTTGCGATTTTTTTGCGAATTACACTATATGTTGTATAATGAACCAACTCCAGCTGCGACATTTTTAAATATCCTATGTGAGTAGCAAGAAAATGTAAGAGGTGCGTATGATATTTATTTATTACTACATACACAATTTTAATACTATCTGTAGTAGCTCATTTTTTCTGTCAAGATTTGTTTATAAATAGTACAAGCGTTCTTGGTATAAATATCAATGTTTGAAACATTATATCAGATACAGGATAAAGAATGTATGTTTGTTACAACTTTTTATTACAATATTTACATAGGTAGATACTTTTGTACGTATGAAATAAAAATTAGAGTAGAGTGTATAAATTCAATTTATTTTTACACAATGAAAATTCATCATACCCATAATATAGGTATGTTCCTTTCTCAAAATACCCCTTTTTTTAACCAAATTTTCTTATTTTTTCCAAACCGGTTTTTTGGTAATGTGCCTAAACAGAGCGTAAAGTGATAATTTTCTGCACGCGATGGCCGTTAAGGGTGAAAAAGGCACTTTTGACGAGTTTTTAGTACAACAATTTCCTACTTGCATAAAAAGCTCCTTCCTAAGGTCATAAATATATTTGGTATGTTTGTAACTAAAACCTAAGCATATTTTTTTTTAAATTTTTAATTTAGTTTAGTTTATAAGTGCATCTAAAAACTCCAATTAAACTTAAAATTCACGCCGTGCTAAAAATACTTTTACGTATGCTAATTTTTTAATAAAGTTTTGCAGGTCAATAGGTAAAAACACAACTTCGCAAATGCCGCACACGCCGTGCGTAAAAAAATAAGCACGGCGTACATAAAAAACTTTAAGCGTACGCAATTTTTTTTTTAAATGGTACTTTATGGACCAAGTTTTTAAATTTGGAGTTTCAAATGTGTGTTCTAAAAACTATTTTTTGATCAAGAGAGTCATCATAAAAACTCGTAAAACAAAATTGTACCTAGCTCTGGCAGAAGTGCCTTTCCCGCCCAAAATCCTCCCGTACGTAAAAGTATCATTTTCCGCACTAGTTAGGCAACTAGCTGTCTGGAGAACATTTAAAAAATTAATATTTTCTATGTTATTTCTTCACGTAAATATTTTCAGTATGACAAATATAATACCTCTTCATAGCTCGGTATCAATTATTAAGTATAAAAAAAGTAATGGTTGTATTTCCAAAAATATTTGAAAAGTCTAAAAATAAAGATCAAACCTTTTTACATTTATAAATAACGAGCCGCTTCTGACCGCTGGTAAACGTGACGTGGTATTGCCTGGGCCAGCGTTGCCAGAGGAAGATAAAATGATTTTCCCCAAGTCTAAAGACTGATCGCGTTTCAAAGTGATTTATGACTAACTATCTCTATCTATCTATTTTTTTAGTTGAATCTTTGTATTTCGAGACAATTTTTTTCGGATCGATTATTTTCTTTTCTTTTAAATTCTGGCAAATTATGTTTCATTTTTTTTCATTTTTCGCAGTAAGTGCTCTCTACCATCTTGTATTTTCAACAAGCCTAAAATTTTCAAAATCGGACGACTAAGTCGCAAGTTATGCTAGTTTTAAACAGTGCACCTTCCTACAGACATTACAATTTTTAATTTTCTGATTTAAAATTTGTATAACTTTTTTTATATTATAACCAATTTTGATAAATGATATCTGGGTAGGCGAATAAAGTATGGGGCTTTTGCCTCATCTACAAAAATAAAGTCCAGGGTCGCCCACAAATTTTTCGCAGGCGGATGAAATTTACCCATTTGTTAAAGCTCTCCGCCGTCTTGGATTTTTGACATTTTCCCCAAGTCTAAAGACTGATCGCGTTTCAAAGTGATTTATGAATAACTTGATGGGTCTATTTTAGTTGAATCTTTGTATTTTCCCGTCATTTCATTTTCGAGACAATTTTTTTCGGATCGATTATTTTCTTTTCTTTTAAATTCTGGCAAACTATGTTTATTTTTTTTTTATTTTCCGCAGTAAGTGCTCTCTACCATCTTTTATTTTCAATAAACCTAAAATTTTCAAAATCGGACGACTAAGTCGCAAATTATGCTAGTTTTAAACAGTGCACCTTCCTACAGACATTACAATTTTTAATTTTTTGATTTAAAATTTCTTTAACTTTTTTTTATCTTATAACCAATTTAGATAAGTGATATCTGGGTAGGCGAAGAAAGTATGGGGCTTTTGCCACATCTACAAAAATAAAGTCCAGGATCGCCCACAAATTTTTCGCAGGCGGGTGAAATTTACCCATTTTTTGGATTTTTGACATAGGTTTTAACTTTTTACTATAAAAACAGCCAAAAGCTTCGAAAATAGGGCCGATTGAGTCCAAAGTTATAGCGCGTTCAGAAGGTGACCAATTTTTTGGCCCACTATATATTCATTTTTTGCGGCGTACATATAAAGTTAAACATTTTAGATAAAATAGTTTATAATGTAGTCGATAATTTCTATCCCGTGGGATTTTGAATGAAGGAGATGGCAGCCAAAAACCATAAAAGATACAGCTTTCGCAACCGGGACACGACTATACTCGATTCTAACATTCAAGGTCATCCGAACTTAAAAGACCTTGACAATCGCAAAAAACAAGATCTTTGCCATTTTCTTTACAAAAAATCTTAATAATTCGACTTTTTGTCAGAATAACATCAAATATATCTAAAACTATTAGGCATATATGACAAATTCCATCCTTAGGGTTTGACGCAGTGTGAAGTTTGATGATCTTAAAAAATACCCCAGTAAAATTGAAATAGACCCATCAAGTTATTCATAAATCACTTTGAAACGCGATCAATCGTTAGACTTAGGAAAAACCATTTTATCTTTCACTGGCAATGCTGGCCCAGGCAATACCACGTCACGTTTACCAGCGGCCAGAAGCGGCTCGTTATTTGTAAATGTAAAAGGGTTTGGTCTTTATTTTCAGACTTGTCAAATATTTTTGGAAATACTATCTTTAATTTTTTTATACTTAATAATTGATACCGAGCTATGGAGAGGTATTATATTTGTTATTCTGAAAATATTTTGGTAAAGAAATAACATACAAAATATTAATTTGTTAAATGTTCTCCAGATAGCTAGTGGCCTAACTAGTGCGGAAAATGATACTTTTACGCATGGGAGGAGTTTTGGGCGGGAAAGGCACTTCCGCCAGAGTTAGGTACAGTTTTTTGTTTACGAATGTTTATGATGACTCTCTTGATCAAAAAATAGTTTTCAGACCAGACAGTACAAGCTCAAAATTTAAAAACTTGGTCCATAAAGTACCATTTAAAAAAAAAATTGCGTAGGCAAAATGTTTTTTCACGCACGTTAGGACAGTCATCGTGTGCGGCATTAGCGAAGTGGTGTTTTTAACTATGCCAACTTATCCATCCTTAGAGTTTGATGCAGTTTGAAGCTTTATGACCTCAAAAAATACCCCAGTAAAATTTACTTATTTCAAAAAACTAAAGGGCGCTATTAATTAACTACTAAGGCAAAGAGGAACAAATCTGGTAAGGAAGGTAAGAAAGTACCATGTAGAAGTAAGAAACCACGTTTTTGTAGTGTTTTTTTTATCATTAACCACTACGCAAAAACTTTAATAGCCGGAGATGAAACTCACATCTTAGCCATAATTAAACACATCATTTTAAAACTCCATATCATTTTTTTTTGATCTGGCCTCTAATGTGTTTATGCTATATCCCGGTAAAAATGACCTATATGCCTGTCGGTTTTATTAAGTTCGGGAACCGTGAATTTTATGTTCTACTCACTTGTGTAGCCAACGAAGTCATTTAAATTACCTACAAGAGAGTTAGCAGAAGTTAGATATACATTACCATATACTGGACCAGGTGATTTAGATGATATTTTTCAAAATGGCGGTCAAAAAAGCATAAAAAATTTTAATTATGCCAGTAGGGCTTGACTATACTTGTTTATTAATATTCCTGATAAAATTCAAGAATCAGGTTTTAACAGCTATTTACACATACATGTGATGTTTTGTTCGCATCCGTGTAGAAAGTTCCTAAATTTAATAAAAACGATAGGCATATAGGTCATTTTTACCGGGGTATAGCATAAACATCTTTGACGCCAGATCAAAAAAAAAATAGTAGGGAGATTTAAAATAAACTTTTTAGTTATGGATAAGATGTTAATTTCATTTCCGGAAATTAAAGTTTTTACGTGCTGGTAAATTGGAAAAATTACTACAAAAAGCTGGTTTTTCACTTGTACATGATTTTCAAGGTTAATCAGGGTCATACATCAACAAAACTTTTTTTTCATAGTATTGCCATTTTTGCTTTTTTGAAATAAAATATGGTTATAGGTCGCCATTTTGATATATCAGTCGCCATATTGAAATGCGTCATAGCTGAAACAATTTTTTTTAACAATATTGTTTGACTTAAATATATTATCTTTCTTACCAAATTTGGTCTTCTTCGCTTTAACAGTTGATGAATACTTTTTAGTAAATTATTTTTGCATTATGTTAATTTTATTGGGATATTTTTCAAGGTCGTGAAGCTTCAAACTGCATCAAACTCCAAGGCTCGAATTTGGCATATATGCCTAATAGTTTAAGGTACATTTAAAGGTAGTCTGACAAAACGACGAGTTATTAGGATTTTTTGTATAGAAAATGGCAAAAATCTTGTTTTTGCGATTTTCAAGATTGTTTAAGCTCGGATGATCTTGAAAGTAAATTTTTTGGAATCCTTGTCACCGAGTTATATAAAATCCAGTGTAATCATGCCCCGAATGCATAAGTTGTATTTTTGATAATTTTTGGCCGCCATCTTGAAAGGTGACGTCATATCAATCCATTCTACATGGATTCGAACAAAACACTCGGCAACACTTTATTATGTGACTAAAGAGCTATCAATCCCACATAGTCGCAAAACTCCTTCATTTAAAATCCCACTTATACATGCTCCTTCACTAACTATTATGTGCACATTAATTTCACTAACTATTATGTGCACATATGAAACATCATGGATTATTTATATCTTTTACGATCCCGCTGCTGCTCTAGTTCTTTACCTTACTTTTATATTTAATATTAAGTGTCCCGATTACTAATAAAAGATAAAAGAGATCCAAATTAAATAAACTTTTATTATCCAAACAAGCACTTAATCTTAATATCTTGACTGCGAGAAGCCAGCTGCATTTTAGTCAATTAAACGTGTCAAAAATTGCTTTTCCCAAGACTTCGACTAACTGGAACATTTGAGGTAATAAATCTAGGTTTATTTTCATACATTTAATCTTTGACTTTAGTGGAAACTTGACGTTTGAAAAAATAAACTTTTATTTTAGGAGGTTGTTTTAGAATGTATTTCGTTGTCAAATAGATTAGTCAAGAGAATTTTGTAAAGTTATATTTACTAGCTGGATTATTGTGAAGGTGTACGCTCAGCATAAAGGTGCTTAGGGAAAAAAATTGCTCTGTCTACACTGACAAAAAAGTATGAAAATCTACGATTGCTTCTTACAGATCAGATATAGCATATATTTCAACTTGTTTCTTTTTAAGGATCCACTTAAATAAAATTAAAATATTTAAACTATTTAAAAGCCTGATTTCTACCAAGGCGATCGATATTTCGCTTATTAAAATCGTTTAAGTAGTTTGAGATTTATAACCAAAAAAATTAGGAGAATTTCCACCGATTTTAACGAGTTATAGCTCGTTTGGTCAGGAATTAAATTTTCCTGCGCTGAAGGACTTTAGTGGAAACTTGACGTTTGAAAAAATAAACTTTTATTTTAGGAGGTTGTTTTAGAATGTATTTCGTTGTCAAATAGATTAGTAAAGAGAATTTTGTAAAGTTATATTTACCAGCTGGATTGTTGTGAAGGTGTACGCTCACCATAAAGGTGCTTAGGGAAAAAAATTGCTCTGTCTACACTGACAAAAAAGTATGAAAATTTACGATTGCTTCTTACAGAACAGCTTCATTTTTTTGACAAAAATCATATCAGATAATGCATTTTTTCTTGCTAAATGTAATGTTCTCTAATATGTCTTGATTTGAGTCCCTATAGTAGAAAAAATAAAAAAATGTCTTTTCTACGCCCTTCCTTATTCTTAGCTCGCATGCAAACACCTGTCAGGCAGAGAACAAATTTTCACCTTACCAATTTCTACGTTGTACGGTTTCTCCGTTTTACCATTTGTTTGATATATATTTCTCCAAAGTTCGATTTCCACAAAATACAATTTTTCCAAAGTTTGTTTCTATAAATAACGATTCCTGCATTTTACTTTTCTTTACTTTATGAGACACCATTGATTTAACTTTTTAAAATGTAGAGTATCATTTTACCTACGTAAAACTATAATATTTTATACAAGGTAGCTACAGACTTAACATTGTCAATCTACTCAAATAAATGTGAATATACTCTGTCAGGTATGTAAATTAGAATGAAAATTCACGGTAATCAATGACAAAATATGTCCATAGCGGAATATTTATTAACAATAATGTTGAACGCTTTGTAGCCGAGAACTAAAGGCGAATTTAACTACATGTTAAATTCACCTTTAGTTCGCTGCTGTAAAGCGTACAACAGTATTGTTAATAAACATTCCGCTATGGACATATTTTGTTGTAATTTTGGTCCATTTAAAATTCAATCAAAAAGATCAATATTAAATCAAACTTATATGTTTCTGTACTTTAAGTGCACCCAATAAATATTGAAAAATTATGTTGTTTCTTTTTGCTGCCTAATAAACGAATATCTAACTTTTTTTCTATTTTAACTTCTTTTTTGTTTTAATTGCCTTAGGAGTACCAGTGCGGAACGATGCCTATTTGTGAGTGATTCAAAGTTGGAAATCAAATCAGGGCGAAACATCCTTTAATCATTTCTCTTTTCCCTTTGTGCTTTGTGTGTTCCTGGTGGGATGCTCATCCAAGTTTGAATTTTCGTTATTTCCACCCAAGATCTTTTGATCTTTTGTTTTTTTTGTCGGTTGAAGTAACTGATTTGGAGGTCTTTTAACTTTTTTTTTGTTTTAATTGCCTTAGAAGCATAATCCTATTGGAAAAATTAACACGCCTGGATGAATCCGTATCAGGTAACTGGGATAAGTACCAGTGCGGAACGATGCCTATTCGTGAGTGATTCAAAATTCGAAATCAAAGTGTATGATGGTATTTAATGATATATGGAGAGGGTGACCAGTGAAACCACTGATGAGCCCACGCTGGTTACCCAGGGCGAAACATCGTTTAATCATCTCTCTTTTTGCTTTGGTGCTTTGTGTGTTCCTTGTGGGATGCTCATCCAAGTTTTAATTTTTGTTATTTCTACCCGAGATCTTTCGATCTTTTGTTTTTTAGTTTTTTTTTCGGTTGAAGTAACTGATTTGGCGGTTTTTTAAATTTTCTTTTGTTTTAATTGCCTTAGGAGCATAATCCTATTGGAAATATTAACACGCCAGGACGAAGCCGTATCAAATAACTTGGATAAGTACCAGTGCGGAACGATGCCTATTTGTGAGTGATTCAAAGTTGGAAATCAAATCAGGGCGAAACATCGTTTAATCATTTCTCTTTTCGCTTTGTGCTTTGTGTGTTCCTTGTGGGATGCTCATCCAAGTATGAATTTTCGTTATTTCCACCCAAGATCTTTTGATCTTTTGTTTTTTAGTTTTTTTGTCGGTTAAAGTAACTGATTTGGAGGTTTTTTAACTTTTTTTTTGTTTTAATTGCCTTAGAAACATAATCCTATTGGAAAAATTAACACACCTGGATGAATCCGTATCAGGTAACTTGGATAAGTACCAGTGCGGAACGATGCCTATTCGTGAGTGATTCAAAATTCGAAATCAAAGTGTATGATGGTGTTTAATGATGTATGGAGAGGGTGACCAGTGAAACCACTGATGAGTCCACGCTGGTTACCCAGGGTGAAACATCGTTTAATCATGTGTCTTTTCGCTTTGATGTTTTGTGTGTTCTTTGTGGGATGATCATCCAAGTTTGAATTTTCGATATTTCCATCCAAGTTCTTTTGATATTTTGTTTTTTAAACGAACATCTGTTAGCTAGACTATTCTGTAATAAAAATAAATTAATTAATTGTGTATATTCACTAATATTTTTTATTAACTTCTTTGTTTCTACGGGTCGTTTAAAGCGCTTTTCTATGTATAAGAACGGTATAAAAATTTTGTGGTATAAACAGCACTAAAACCGTTACGTCTAGTTTTCGAGATATTAACATCAACTTACTTTTTTTAAATACGGACCTGTATTTTTTAATCCATTTTTTTGAATAACTTTTTTTCTGATTTTAACGATGTATTGCATGTACATATTTGTTTGTGTTTTAATGATAAAAAAAAATTAAAATTTAGGTTTTATTGGGTTTAAAAAGAAATAGAACATCAGAGGTGGCTTAGGAAACCAATAAAACAATTGACTGTTTTAATAACACAAACAGACTGATGCAGCGTTTAATGAAAAAAACCATTTATTAACTTTAAATATTTAAACTTTTTACCATTTAATTAAATTACACTTTTTTCACAGTATTAATTATTATTTTCAAACGTTTTTTAAAACTAAACTTTCTTTTTATTGATTATGTTATTGGTATTCTTTTACTGTACGTATCCCAAAATATTTATAGCTCATTTATATCTGATGGTATAGTTCACAAATCAAGCCCAAAAATGAGCTAGTTATTTAAAAGAAAATGTAGTAATCTTTAAAAACCTGTAAAATCATAAAATTACACCCGATATGATTGAAAAGGTAATTAAAAACCTTGTTTTTTTAAATTATCGATGCACAAATTAAAAGTGGATGATACATACCACATACATTTGTTTCATCTTTCCCGACCTCTGCCGTTACAGTTGCTCCCCGTTTGGCAGGATTTTCAAATGATCCGTGCAACTTAATTTTTCGAACTGGTACGCGCCTTTTGGGGTACACATTTTGATACATTCGAAGCGCTCTTTCAGCATTTCGAAATGCTTTTGCATAACAAAAAATTAAATCTAATTTCTCACCTTTTGAAAACGCTGCCATGTTGGTTTAAGATTACCTTGACAGATGTCTTACCACGTGCGTAGGTAATAAACTAATGTCTACTTATGTTTTTTATGTGTGTATTACACATCATATGGTTTCATAAGCAATTGTTTCTTTTTGCATTCCAAGCCACCTATAATAAAACGGAAAAGTGCGGAAAAACAAAAATAACCATTCTTTACCATTAAAACTCAAATAAATATGGGCATGTGATACATCGTTCAAATCAGAAAAAAAATGAAATAAAAAATACAGGTCCGTATTTAAAAAAAGTAAGTTAAATTTAATATCTCGAAAACTAGACGTAACAAATTTTATTAAAAAATACCAAGTTGAAGAACGTCAAAAATGCAAAAAAAAAATCTGAATCAATTTTTTGTAAAAGTTGTACTTTTTGAGATATTTGATAAAATGGTTTTCAGCAATTTTTAGAAAAACCTCCTTCAATGTCCCCCAAAAACTGCACATTTTGTCTAATTTGACCAACCTTGTAGTTCTTGTAGTTACCGAGATACCAATAGTGGCCCATGGCAATTAAGAAACCTTGTATAAAACCGGTTTAAGGCGCGCATAAACGTAGTAAGTGTATGCGTTTTCCCTATGTTAAAATTGTAACAGAAACTTCGTGAAAAATTAATTTGGTCTGAGTGGAGCCATATACTTCTACACTAAATATACACGGCAAGATTAATCATCTAAATCTAGGAGGCTATGAAAATTTTTTAAAATTCAGCCGTTTTGCGCATGCGCGATGCCCTTCAGTGCGATGGCCATATATTTATAAACTTAATATACCGGCTAGCCCAAAAGAACCGGAATTGTTAGTTCTTTATCGATTTTAATGAGTGAAACTCTATTAAAAGCGCATAAAATTCCCCTTTGACAAATTTAAACAAGTTGGCGTCCGTCTTAAAATCAAAGATGGTGGACATTGTCAAAATAAAGCATATATTTTAACTTGTTTTTTTTTTAAGGAATCCACTTAAATAAAAATAAAATATTTAAATTATTTAAAAGCCTGATTTCTACCAAGGCGATCGACATTTCGCTTATTAAAATCGTTTAAGTAGTTTGAGATTTATAACCAAAAAAATTAGGAGAATTTCCAGTGCTCTATATTAAATAATTGTTATATTCATATCGCCATAACTTTTTTATTTATTAACCGATTTTAACGAGTTATAGCTCGTTTGGTCAGGAATTAAATTTTCCTGCGACGAAAGAAAAATTGTCGATCATTTTTGAGATAATTATAATTAATCTCGTTTATTTTTATGGAACCCATTCAAGCAAAGTATCGAGAATAAAACTATTCAGGAGCCTAGGTTCTGCCGAGGGGATCGACGTATTGCTCATTAAAATCGGTTAAGTACTTTAGAATGTACACCTAAAAATTTTGGAAAAGTTCTAGTGCTCTTTATATGAATAATGCATATATTCATATCACCGCAAATTTTGTAATTCTTAACTGATTTTAATGAGTGATAGCTCGTTTATTCGAAAATAAAATGTTTCTGATACTTAACCGATTTTAATGAGCGATATGTTGATCGCCTTGGCAGAGACTAGGCTGTAGGGCGGTTTTATTACTCGTTACTTCGCTTGAGTTGCCTCCAAAAAAATAAACGACATTAAATATGCTTTTTTTTATACCTTCATCAAAAACATGATTTTAGTAACTGTCTGCAGATAACTAAAGCATGGCTTTTTTGGTTACCGATGCAAAAAAAAAATTTTTTTTTTGATCATGGGTACAAAAAAAGATTTCTGTCCGTTTTTTAACCAGAATTAAAGAGAAATAGTGGAAGATAGTAATATAAAAAAAATCTAATTATTGTTGCCTAAAAATTAAGCCATGTCCGCCAGTTTTCACCAAGCATTTACGAAAAAATCATTTAAAAAAATCGGCAAAATATCAAACTGTCAAAGATTAAAATGGCGCAACAATAAACGTCACCAAGTAAAAAGGCTCCATGGAAACCATATTGTTATTTCATTTACCAGCCGCCTTGATTTATAATGTAAAGATAGTGTCTTGCTCTTCATTCGAGATTTTTAAAAGCATTTTCCTGTTTTTCTTGGATATTTTGATAAAGGTATTAAAAAAAATAATGTTTATAACTCGCGGCTAAACTGTGTTTTTTTTTACTCGTGTTTTTAAATACCTCGCTGCGCTCGTTATTTAAACCAACGCTTGTAAAAAAAGCAGTATTTTAGCCACTACTTTTGAAAACTACTATATCTCATGTAAAATCCGCCATCTTGACTTCAAAAACAACCGCCAAATTTTTTTAACGCTACAGAAAAATTTTTTGTCGTCGCAGGAAAATTTAATTCTTACACAAACCAGCTATTACTCATTAAAATCGATTAAGAATTACAAAAGTTGCGGTGATATGAATATATGCATTATTCACATAAAAAGCACTAGAACTTCTCCCAAATTTTTAGTTGTAAATCGTAAAGTACGTAACCGATTTAAATGAGCGATATTTCGATCGCTCCGGCAAAGACTAGGCTTCTGAATAGGCTTACTCTCGATACTTTGCTTGAGTGGGTTCCATAAAAATTAACCAGATTAATGATGATTATCTCATTTAAGATCCATCATCTTAAATTCAAAAATGCTTGACAATTTTTTTGGTCGTCGCAGGAAAATTTAATTAAACACTTAAACAAACCAGCTATTACTTATTAAAATTGGGTAAAAAATAAAAAAGTTGCGGCGATATGAATATATTCGTTATTTACATATAGAGCACTGGAACTTCTCCCAAGTTTTCGGGTATAAATCCTAAAGTACTTAAACGATTTTAGTAATCGATATGTCAATCGCCTTGGTAGAGACTAGGCTTTTGAACAGTGTTAATTTTTTAATTTCATTTAAGTGGATTCCTTAAAAAGAAACGAGTTTAAATATATGCTTCATTTTGACAATGCCCACCATCTTTAATTTTGAGATCGCCGCCAACTTTTTTAAATTTTTCATAGGGGAATTTCATATGCTTTTCATAAAGCTATTACTCGTTAAAATCGGTAAAGAACTAACAAAGCAATAGCCATTTAAAATTATTCCGTTTTTTTTAGGCCACCCGGTAAATGCCCTGGAAGTGGCAATTTTGTTAGCAAGATATCATGGTCAAGAAGGCCCTAAAAATAAAGTTATACTTATTTTTAATTCCAAAACTGGTGTGTTTTTTTTGTTTTTAATTTTACTCACAGTACACACACTATAGTGTACTGTGATTTTACTTTATTTTTCAGAGAAAACATCGACCTGCTTTGGCACTTTCATATCTTATTAATTTTTCGATCAATAAAATGCGATTAAAAATGCCAAAAGATTACATTTTTATTTTGGGCGTCACATATTTTTACGTAAAAAAAACGAAAACTTCTTGGTTTTTGAAAAGTAAACACTACTTCTGTGACCGTGAAACGACGGAAATGTGACATTGGTATGCTATCGGCCATCGTAGTGAAGGGCATCACTTATGCGTAAAACAGCTGAAATTTAAAAAAAATTTCATAGCGTCCTGGATTTCGATGATTAATCTTCTTTTCAAAGATTTTCACGGGGATGCCCTGCAATGCCCTGTATATTAAATTTATAAGTATATGGCGATAGCCGATGGCATATGAATGTCACGGTTCACGTTGACATAAGTGATTACTTATCAAAAACAAGCAGTTTTTGTTTTATTCACGTAAAAATATTAAACTAAGTATTAAAACCACACAACATAAATGTAGCCACGCACTACCAACAACATCTCTAATATAATCTTTACAAATTTAAAACCCAAAACTGATAAATTGGGCATAGCCAACGTTGTACATAAAATAAACTGTTTAGAATGTGGCAAAACATATATTGGTCAAACTAAACAATTTTTCAAAACACGAATTTATAAACGTGAAAACAGTCCAAGACGTAAAGATCGACACAAAACGGCACTAGCCTTTCATGCACATCGAAACCTTCGTAATTTTGACTTTCAAAATGCAGATGTCTTGGTAAAAGAAAATATTTATCATAAAAGAAGATACCAGGAAATGAAACAAATTACAAAACCCCAAAAACAGTAAACTTTATATCTGACACTGGCAACTTACGTAAAATTTACAAACATCTTATTAAATAATAAATAAAAATAATAAAACCCTGTATATACAACAAAATCGTAATACTCTGTATAAACTAACATTAAAAAAAACACAATCATTGCAAAGATTATCTCTGAGAACATTTTTAATAAAAAAAAAACAATAGTAGAATAAAAGAAGTAGAAGAAACAAAAGAATTAGCATCGAAAAACGAAAAGCATGTAAAAATATTTTAAAATAAATATATTTTAATATAATAATAAAGTAAGGTAAGCCACTGTTGATATTCTCTTTGTTTCTCAAGATTTATTTTATATAAGCAAAAGTTTATTGTTCATAACATGTAATAAAAAAAAAGTTCTTTCTTAATCTAACATAATTTTGTTTTTTCTGTATGTTTTTTACATGAATGTAAATTTTCACTGTTTTTTAAACTGCCACTTTTTTGTATTTTAATTTTTAATATTTAAATTTTGTAAAACTTTTATAAAAAAATATGATATTTTAATTTTAGATAGATGTAATCTGACGATGGTGGAAACGTTACGATTTACAAAGTGAATCTCGTGTCTGTAAATAAAAATTAAAGTAACACTCGTGGCGTATCGGACAAAGCGTTTTTGTTTCTCACTTCATTACGACCAGGCCTCCAATGTCTAATGGAGAATCCAGACACCTACAGACTCGTTTCATCCTTATTAGGAGTCATCAGGGAGTCATAGGATTGTACCTGGCAGTTGAAGCTACACAGGCACTATGAACACCTCTCGAATTTAAAACAGGCCTGGTCGTAATGAAGTGAGAAACAAAAACGATATGCCACGAATGTTACTTTAAGTCACAATTTCCACAGAATAAATTAATTATTATTAAAGACCGCAACCCAGTAAAAAAAATTTTCAGAAAAACTTATATACCGGTCAGGAAAATGTATAAAAAGTTTTTAATTCATAAACAATACATAAACATACAAGATAAAGTAAAATCACAGTACACTTATAGTATAACATCAATCCAACGCACTTGCGCAAAACGGCCGTATACCTTTATTTTCATGGCATAATTGACCATGATATGTTACTAACAAAATTGCTACTTTCAGCGCGTGTACACTAAGTTTATTAGTATATGGGTGGAGCGGAACCGATAATTTCTTGTGCAAATTTTTGACATTGACGGCGCCTTTTTTATCCGACTGCCTAACTGGTAATGTTTTTCGGGTTGGAGTAACTGTGTATATTTATATGTGCCACGCTAGGGACCAAATCAATAACTGAGAGTCCCAATAGTTCTATTTGCTATATTTTATATGCAAAAAATTTGGAGGCATATCTTCCTTAAATAACAAGCAATTTTAATATTTTTTGCTATGTGACCATGACTAGCTCTCGTTCCTCCTCCTCCCCTCTTACCAACTGACCCCCTTCGCTCCATGGATCCGTAGAAGGCCGGGTTAAAGCTTTATATCATATGAAATGTCAAAAACCCTATTTAGAACTGAGACTCGGGTAGTTTTTTATTTAATATTTTTTTGTTTAATTACTTTTTACTCATTTTTTTCTTGCTTGTAAACAGTGGTTTCACTTTTGCAAAGAACTCTGCGTGCTTTTTAAATTAACACGACAAGCTCAGCAAACTTTTACTTTACTCACTATGAAATTAAGAAACAGCACAAATTGGCATCAATCGCGAATATTTTCATTCTGGACTCCATGCAATTTTGGTCAGTAAAGTCGGTTTTTTCGCCATTCCATCACATTTATGAAAACTTCGCTATATTTTTTTGTGGCATTCAATTAAGACACGATACAGAAAATCCACATTTTTCTACGTAGGTACATTTGAAACTAAAAAACACCAAAATCGATTTAATCAAGTCATTGTCTTATAAAGTGCGGACGAAAAAAGCCCGCCCTCTCTAATTCTTAAGTGCATTGAGGTAACGACTTTAAATAAAAGTCATGTTTAATGATAACACTTTTTGACATATCTTTCATAAGCGTCGTATTCAATATTATTTGATTTAATTAGCTTAAAAAGGTATTCTAATTTCCTAATTAAAATTTTAATTTTTTAAAAAGCATTTTCCTACTTACAGACTTAACAATATTTTCGTCTATAGTTCACGCACCTCCTCTTACTTTTGAAGGAATTTAACTATTGATTTTAAATAAAAAAATGATAAATTATAACAATTTTACAACTTTTTGACGTAAGACTATAAGGTCACTAATAACTTAAAGTTCGTAATTTTGTTGAATGATACCTTGTTGGAAAGTTAATGGTGTGCATTTTCAACACCTTCCAAAGTAAGGGAATTGCGCGAGTTATAATCGAAAACACTCATCGCTTTTTAAGTATTAACCCATTTTTAAAAAATTTTAAGTTAAAATACGGTTAAAACAGGTTGTCACTCGACCGCTTGTTATTTAAAATTTTAATATTCTTAAGCTAATATGACTCGATATCTCAATTCGTTCAAAAGTTAGAGAAAGCGCGTATACTATAGCCGAAAATAAGTAAGTGCCAAACCCATTTTTAAAAAAGTAAAAATTTTTAAACAAGACATCACTTAGCCTCACACTCTATTTAATATTTTCAGTTTTCTATAGTCTTAAGTCAATATGAAGCTTACAAGAAAAACGTCAAAAATAAGCAAAATGTTATTATTAAACATGGTTTTTATTTGAAGTTGGTACATCAATCCGCTCAAGACTTTTTGCGTCCACACTGTAGACATAAAAGTCGCCCAACCTTATAGACAAATCAGTTGACACTTTTTGGACCAAATCGTGGTTTAAATCATTAGATATTTCAGAACTTTAATGATTTGAACCAAAAAAAAAGTATAAACTGTTTTGTCCACAAGGTTGGCCGACTTTTTTTTGTATATTAGACAATGGTAACTCTTAAACTCTGATATTTAAAGCTCATGCTGTGCTAACATATGTAGTAACCTAAATTAAAAATTAATATCTGTTTAAAATAGTGAAAAAATTAAATGAATAATTAATTCAATTAAAACTTTGCAATAGCGATCTCAAAGTGCAAATAATTTGAATGATTTTCCATGTGGCTGCTTTTTTTAAACAAAAAATAATATTTCTATATTGGGGTGTCTGAAATCATATTTTTTACACTTAACACATTTTCAGCACATGTTACAATCTCGTATAGCTGTGAGTAGGTTACAAAAACTTTTTAATATAACCAACCTTTCGTTCGTACTTTTTGCTTTTCCATTATACTTTTTTGGGCAAAACCGTAACTTAAAAAAAAAATCAATTCAGACGTAGATGGTAAAAAAGAGTAACTAACATAAAAGTATTAAATCGAAAAAACCCACTTCTTTTCCAAAAACTAATTTAAAGTACCTGTTGTTGTTTTAATACAGAGGGTCACACACCGGACTAGTCGATTTTGTTTTTCTAATTCCATTTTATCATACGAAAATTAAAATTTACCCATAAAAATTCAAGTTTTTGGATATTATTTAAAAAACCGTAGATAAATGAGTAATGTCTGGGGACCAAAAAACAAAAAATGTTACAAAACTCAAACGGTTAAGTCTCTGACATAATAGACATTTAAAGTAAATATTTCGACGCATCCGTATCGGTATACGTAACGCTTTCGAAATAAAGTTAAAATACACTACATTTTTGTGTTTCTCATGCCATGTTTCGAACGATGCCTGCTTCTTTAACGGATGTGATGACAGAATCTCGTTGCGTACGGAAGGATGTACGTATCGTTAAGGACCCACGAACGTACGCAATGATTTCATCGCATAAACAAATCATTAATATAGCGTATTTTGACTTTATTTCGTTACGTATACCGATACGGATGCGTTGAAATATTTACTTTAAGTGTCTGATAACACTTAACCCTATCCGTATAAGTATCGGAAGAAGATAAATAACCAAAAAAAGCGCAGCCTAAATGCATTCGAGTGACCCAATATTTTGAATGAGACCATGTAGCAGATTTGATGCACAAATGCTCTTGGAAATCTCATCAGAGAAACCCCATGTGCAATCTACCAGGATAAGCTGACCTGTAGCCAAAATAATGGCTTTTTACTACTTATTATTATTACTTATTATTGCTTAGGTAAAACAAAGTTATGATTGTTTTCCGCAAACCAAAACTACACTTTTTTCACTCGACGCGCGTTTCGCTAACAACGTTAGCATCATCAGGAGACGATAAACAATGAACTAAATTAATCCACGCTCTATCTTATATACAATCCTTTAGTGGGCGGAGATAAGACTAATAATTTGTGATTGATCACGATTTTTCATCCTATCTCCCCTCAACCAAAGAATAAAGTGTGCTAAACGGGATGGGTCCTCTATCTTTATTTAAACTATTTCTGGATTTAATGATTTCCATACTTTCATTTGCATTCAAAAGTCTTTTGTTTGTTACACTTTTTAGAAGTTTTAGGTTATCTAATGTGAATCTATGATTGTTTTCAAAAGCATGCTCGCCCACACTTGACTTTTCTGTTCTTCCGTATTTTAAGTGTACTAAGTGTTCTTTAAAATGTGTTTGAATAGAGTGTCTCGTTTGTCCAACATATTTTTTGTCACAATCCATGCAACTCATTTCGTAAATCCCACTTTTTTCTAGAATTGTAGTTTTATCCTTGGGATTTCCTAGTAAGCTTCTTATTGTGTTACCAGATTGATATACTAATTTAAGACCGGTGTTATTAAATACTTTTTGTAATCCTTTCGTATAATTAGGATTATAAGGAATTGATACAAATTTTGAGTCGCAGGTATCTTTTTGTTTGAAAAAAGTGGAATTCCGAAAGGTCTTTTGAAAAGAATGTCTGTTTATCAGCTTATTTATTAAGCCTTCGTAGTAACCGTTTTCGCCAGCTATATTCCTAATCCTATTCTTTTCTGCTTCAAATCTTTCTTTGTTTAAGGGGAAAGTTACTAATCTATATGTTAAAAGAGTCATTTGGAATATACCTGTTGGTGGCCGTTCCTTTTCTGTATAGGTCAAAGTCCAATTTATATTTATTTCTTATAACTGAAGTGTCTAGAAATGGCAGTGTACAGTTGCTCTCTGTTTCATAAGTAAATTTAATTGTGGGAAATTTGTTATTTATTTTTTTCATAAAATTTTCGACACTAGTTACTTTAGTGCTGAATACTGCAAACACATCGTCTACATACCTGACCCATACTCTGGGGAAATACTCAAATTTTTTACTTATATGTTTGTGGAAAACAATCATAACTTTGTTTTAGTGCAAACAAAGGTTCCAAATTCCCAACATAGTTATTGCTTAGGTAATCCAAATTTGTCCTTAACGGTCTTTATTTGCAACTATTTAACGTTACGCGCCAGTATTGTTATTAGTTGACAAAACACATCAATATTAGCGGCAAGGCCGGTGTAAGCTTTACGTTTAGTACCTATTTTGTCACTTTTGTATTTTGAAACTTTAATTTTCTTAGCTTTTTATTTGAACTGAGTTTTTTTAATGAGCATTTTATCCTTTTTTTATTTCTACTGTTAAATAAAATAGGAAATATTGGAAGTGCACTGCACGAAACAACTTGACATCCTTGGTTTTAGTAATCGCATTTCACACCTCTTTTATCGCGATAGAAAAAAAACTTACTGTAGGTCAGCATTAAACGTTGGGTACTGCAAGGAACTAAGGCCATATTCTCCCCAGCCTCCTCTTTTCACAAGCACAGTTTTTCTAGAGTAAGAAATAAAAGGCCAAAAAAATGTGCTACCACCGACGGACGTTGTCTCCTCGCTCCATACTAGTGATAATTAAATATTATAATGTATAATTAAAAATAGGTACCTACCTACTAACATTAAAATTGGTATATTATTTAGGAAGAATTTTATTTGTGATAGGGGGGGGGTCAAGAGTTGGCAAAAACGGTGTTACGTATTTTATGGCTCTGAGGGCAATTCATAAATTAGAAACACAATTTTTACCAAATTTGGCCCCCGCCCTTCACCTTGCCATACATCATCACGTTTCTGATGACTGTCTTTACTAAAGTTACGTTTCAAAATAAAATCGTGGCCCCCTTATTTTTTTCCAATTTTAGTATTGTTAAATAATCTGGTCAATTTGTTCATTAGAGTCGGGGATCGGTGGTAGCGTGGCAAGATAATTCTTCAACAAAATTATGATTGTTTCCCACAAAACCAAAACTACACTTTTTTGCACTCGACGCGCGTTTCGCTAACAACGTTAGCATCATCAGGAGACGATAAACAATGAACTAAATTAATCTACGCTCTATCTTATATACAATCCTTTAGTTGGCGGAGACAAGACTAATAATTTGTGATTGATCACGATTTTTAATCCTATCTCCCCTCAACCAAAGAATAAAGTGTACTAAACGGGATGGGTCCTCTATCTTTATTTAAACTATTTCTGGATTTAATGATTTCCATACTTTCATATGCATTCAAAAGTCTTTTGTTTGGTACACTTTTTAGAAGTTTTAGGTTATCTAATGTGAATCTATGATTGTTTTCAAAAGCATGCTCGGTCACACTTGACTTTTCTGTTCTTCCATATTTTAAGTGTGCTAAGTGTTCTTTAAAACGTGTTTGAATAGAGCGTCTCGTTTGGCCAACATATTTTTTGTCACAATCCATGCAACTAATTTCGTAAATTTCACTTTTTTCTAGAACTGTAGTTTTATCCTTGGGATTTCCTAGTAAGCTTCTTATTGTGTTACCGGATTGATATACTAATTTAAGACCGGTGTTATTAAATACTTTGTGTAATCCTTTCGTATAATTAGGATTATAAGGAATTGATACAAATTTTGAGTCGCAGGTATCTTTTTGTCTGAAAAAGGTAGAATTCCGAAAGGTCTTTTGAAAAGAATGTCTATTTATCAGCTTATTTATTAAGCCTTCGTCGTAACCGTTTTCGCCAGCTATATTCCTAATCCTATTCTTTTCTGCTTCAAATCTTTTTTTGTTTAAGGGGAAATTTACTAATCTATATGTTAAAAAGTGCAAACTTGCAAGCTTATGTTGTAAGCAATGAAAAGAGTCATTTGGAATATACCTGTTGGTGGCCGTGCCTTTTCTGTATAGGTTAAAGTCTAATTTATTTTTATTTCTTATAACTAAAGTGTCTAGAAACGGCAGTGTACTGTTGTTCTCTGTTTCATAAGTAAATTTAATAGTGAGAAATTTGTTATTTATTTACACATACAAAAAATAAATAACAAATTTCCCACTATTAAATTTACTTATGAAACAGAGAACAACAGTACACTGCCGTTTCTAGACACTTTAGTTATAATAAATAAAAATAAATTGGACTTTGACCTATACAGAAAAGGCACGGCCACCAACAGGTATATTCCAAATGACTCTTTTCATTGCTTACAACATAAGCTTGCAAGTTTGCACTTTTTAACATATAGATTAGTAAATTTCCCCTCAAACAAAGAAAGGTTTGAAGCAGAAAAGAATAGGATTAGGAATATAGCTGGCGAAAACGGTTACTACGAAGGCTTAATAAATAAGCTGATAAATAGACATTCTTTTCAAAAGACCTTTCGGAATTCTACCTTTTTCAGACAAAAAGATACCTGCGACTCAAAATTTGTATCAATTCCTTATAATCCTAATTATACGAAAAGATTACACAAAGTATTTAATAACACCGGTCTTAAATTAGTATATCAATCCGGTAACACAATAAGAAGCTTACTAGGAAATCCCAAGGATAAAACTACAGTTCTAGAAAAAAGTGGAATTTACGAAATTAGTTGCATGGATTGTGACAAAAAATATGTTGGCCAAACGAGACGCTCTATTCAAACACATTTTAAAGAACACTTAGCACGCTTAAAATATGGAAGAACAGAAAAGTCAAGTGTGGCCGAGCATGCTTTTGAAAACAATCATAGATTCACATTAGATAACCTAAAACTTCTAAAAATTGTACCAAACAAAAGACTTTTGAATGCATATGAAAGTATGGAAATCATTAAATCCAGAAATAGTTTAAATAAAGATAGAGGACCCATCCCGTTTAGTACACTTTATTCTTTGGTTGAGGGGAGATAGGATTAAAAATCGTGATCAATCACAAATTATTAGTCTTGTCTCCGCCCACTAAAGGATTGTATATAAGATAGAGCGTAGATTAATTTAGTTCATTGTTTATCGTCTCCTGATGATGCTAACGTTGTTAGCGAAACGCGCGTCGAGTGCAAAAAAGTGTAGTTTTGGTTTTGTGGAAAACAATCATAATTTTGTTTTAGTGCAACCAAAGGTTCCAAATTCCCAACATAGTTAAGATAATTCTTTCTCGGCTTTTTATTTCTTACGGTAAAGAAAAATGTGTCAATATTTTAAGCGCTCCTTTTTTAGAATTGAAGGGGAAGATATGCTTTTTGTAACATAATTTTAGAGGGGGTCCAAATTTGTCTTTAATGATGTAACCTAATTTAAGGCTAGCCCTCTTACTTTATTTCACTTGACTCAGACCCAAACGATAATTAGAATCTATTCACGTATACTTATTCTTTACCTACTGTTTGTTTTTTTTTTGGTCGTGATAAGAGAGGTGGAATGCGATTGGTAATAAGCCATGCATTCGTATTAATTCAGGCAGTAGCCTTTTTATATTATTGTTAAAAATTAGGAATTAATAAATAAAAGACTGTTAGCATAAGCCAGTTTAAAAAAAAAAATCTAGAAAATACAGTGTTAAAATATATGTAGTGTAAGAGAAAAAAAAATAAAAAAGTATAAAACCGGCACTGCCAGAAGGAATTGACCGCGTTCTGTCAATGTGAATATTGTAAATTGTTAAAAACAAAGTGAAAAGTCATAATTTTAAATACTGCTTTATGTCTCCATTATTCTTATATCAGTTAAAATTATTTTAATTAAGGTCGGATAATAGCAAGAAAATTTCAACTCTTTAAAATCACAAATACTAAATCAGTCATAGTATTTTTAAATGCATCTGGATATGTAATACCTAACGCATTCAAAACAAAGGCACAAGGCAATACATTTTTAACGTATTCATGACATTTTTTGAATGAGGCTCGATTTTATGGTGGAACGATGATCAAACAGCTGACTGAAATCGATGCGTGTGTGGCTGTGGTCGTAACGTTACGCCCATCCCGATGACCAGTTCAGTCAGTTGTTCTACAAGACACAATCAGTGGGATTTACTAAGATCTAAAACAGGGGGGTACTGTTTAAATATTTACACCTGTCGGGAGGTACTAAATTTTAAAACCAGTTTTCAAAAAACACTTACCCATACAGAAACTACAGAAAGTTATTGAATATTTTGTATTGCTATTGCAAAATACCACTGAAATTCTGTTTTTTTTTTCTGAAAATATACCCTATTTTAGGAGAAAGTTCCCTAAATCTAATTTTTTTTGACACGCTTCAAAATGGCAAATGGTGAATACGGCAAAAATTTGGCACATAATAGCTGCATTGTCACTGTTTGAGGTTACAAAGTTGGTGATTTTTTAGACCACCTCTAGCAGCTGGTTTAAATTTATAGCACCCAGAAAGGATTGTTTTGTGGCAATTGGTAATAAATTCGTTTGTAATTTCCCTAAGTAAACCTTTTTACAAGGATTAATTTACCTTATTTAATATCCCAAGTTGTTCATTAACCAATAAAACATGTCCAATTTTGTCCATAAAAACGCCATAATTTAAATCCATTTTTAACACAAAAAATATATATATGAGGGCATTCGAGGCAAAACAAACATAAGTGAAGGTCACTGATTATGCACGAAAAATATACCAATCAAAAAAACTCAAAACAACTATAGTAATTTATTTACAAAGTTAAATTAAAACATTGAGATTACCTAAAAGCGCACTTACGAAATCTTTCCTTACCAATACCGTTAGGTATACATATAGGGATACGTTTAATTAATAGCTAAATCTCCCTATTATTTAGTTTTAGAGGATCCTGTAAAATTAGATATTTCGGTGAAATAAAACTACTATTTAGTTTTCACAACTAGTGGCTAAAATAGTGCTTTTTTTCAACCGTTGTAAAAAAAAAACGCGAGTAAAAAAGCACAGTTTAGCCGCGAGTTGTTAGCACTATTTTTCAGTCCACCATACCAATATGGTATGGGGGACTATTAAAATCGTGAAATTTTGACTTTTCTTAATTTTATTAAAAATGAGTTACTAAGGTTCCAAAACACCTTAATCGACGAAAAAAGAAAGTTGTTTGTCAGTCTCTCTGTCTGTTGAATTTAAAAAAAAAATCCCCTATTGGCTGGCCATGAACTGATTAACTTTTGCGTAGGGTGGTGGGGTTTGAAGGTGGGAAAAAGTGAGATAAAATATTTTAAAAAATAGTAACTTTGGAACAAAAGCGATATACGGTTTTCAGATTTAAGGTTCCATGACTACAAATTTTGTTATAAAGTCCAAATTCGTGGGAGTTTTAGTTTCCGAGTTATTTGAAAAAACGTTAAAATATATTTAAAAAAATCATAACTTTAGAAGTAAAGCAGCTATTAATATGCGGTTTTCAGATTTTGGTTTTCGTAAATATTACCCAAAAATTTTGTTATAGGGTTAAAATCTTTCAGAACTACAGTTTTCAACTATCTACTATCCGTGCTCTCTAGCACCAATTTTTTTAATACCTTTTTCAAAAAATCCAAGGAAAACAGAAAAATACTTTTAAAAATATGGAACGAAGAGCACTTCTCGCGACACACCATTTTTACACTATAAATCAAGGTGGCTGGCAAATTAAATAACAATGGTTTCTATAGCGTTGTGCCTTTTACTCCTTGGCGCTTATTGTTGTCATTTTAATCTTTGGCAATTTGATAATTTGACGATGTTTTTAAATGATTTTTTCGCAAATACATGGTGAAAACTGGCAGAAATTACTTAATTTTTGGCAAGAATAATTAGATTTTTTTAATATTACTATTTTCCGCTTTTTCTCTTTAATTTTGTGTAAAAAACGGACAGAAATCTTTCTTTGCACCCGTGATAAAAAAAGTTTTTCTGTATGAATAACCAAAAGGGCCATGCTCTAGTTATCTGCAGACAGTTACTAAAATCATGTTCATAAAAAAAATATTTTCCTACACTTTCCTTATAGTTGTTCATGGTGTTAACTCAAAAATTAAGAAAAAATCAGAACAAAGGACTCAATTAATTTTTGTACAAAAATACCTGAAATTTGCGAAATGCAGGGCAATGATGGAATTATCAATCATTTTTGCCACGGCTTCTCAAAAACTTGGAAAAAGTATAACTTCTCCAAAAACTAAGCATTAAAAATTGAATTCCCGTAATTTTTTCCATCTTTCCCCCCCCCCCCCCCCCCCATTGAAAGAGCTTCTTTTGTGCGTTTGTAAAGGGTGAGAATCTTATAGATAATAAAAAAAAATCTAGGCAAATTTGGTTATAACATTATTTTGTAAAATAAAAAGCGAATGATGGGGTGATTTTTGGGACATACTGATTAATGTAGGTAAAGAAAATGATTATTAAATTTATTGGTCTATATCTATCCGGCTCTTAGATACATTTTGACGTATATTATAAGAACACTTAAAGCTTTTAAATTCAATTTAATTTGTCTTAATTTAGTGGGAAGCACTCGAACAAAAGGCATAATTTCAGATTCCGTGCTCGAAAGCGTTTAACATTTACCAACTTAAACGTCGCGTCATTCATTTCTTTTTTATACCTCAACCTGGAATGCTTTTCATTTTTTGTCTTTTTTCGTTTATTTGGGATAAAGTAAGAAGACAAGGGTTTAAAAAGCAATCTGCCTCAGTTTATTTCAACAAATGTAAGGGGACATTAAGACGCATCTTCGGGAAATTTAATCGTCGCGACTGTATAGTTGCTCTTCTTATCTGAAGAGGCTCTAACAGTGTTTGGCAAAGTATTTTCATATCGTTTCCTTAGGAAAATAGAAATGGGTGTTGAAAATAAAGTGCAAATGTATTTTAAGAAAACAGGAAATAGTTTGGTTTTTAAACAAAAATTATTTATCTTGCCTTTCAGCTAGTTAATAAGTAAAAATACCTTTCTCTAAATGCATCTGTCTGAGAGAGATCCAGCATACTAAATCAATGTGCAGCAATGTGTGAATTGAAAAATTTCAGCAATAGTAAACATAGTACTGACCCAGAAAAAAAAACATCTAACAACCAAAGCAAAAATAACCCCCAAATCAGACTAGATGACCTTAAAATATTCCTTGGTATCAATGGTGACGACCTTGTTTTCCCACCGGATACCTGCGAGTACTTCCAAAACCCAATATACAAATGGGATTCATAGTACTACATCAGGCACATGGTGCCTGACTTTTTAAAGTCTCCTATCAGGCTGAAGAACCTAGGAAGGAACAAGAATCTTTTTTCTGGAATCGTCAGATGTGCGACAGACTAATATAACAAAAGTGATCAAACGGGATCAGTTTCGCATATGCCAACTAAATGCTAGAAGCGTACGAAACAAAAATTTACAATTGGAAGCCTTCTCTGACGAAGTTAATCCTAGTTTAGTTGGCATGTGTAGTAGTATAGATAACTACAAATTAATTAGTCACTACTGGCCAGACTCGTCAAGGGTGGTGGTGTTGCGGGTTTCGCGCATAATAATGTTGATGTTAAACTAGCAAAACTAAGCTTTAATTGTCAGGAACACATTTTTAAATTTTCAGCTTGCGAACTAAAAATTAATAACAAAAAAGCAAATTTCGTAACAATATACCAGGTACCTGACAGATCTCGAGCAAGTACTGATATGTTTTTTGATCAACTAAACATCCTTTTAAGTATCATTTGTAATAAATATGACTTAGTGTTCATAGGAGGGGATTTTAAAATAAAGTGCCATAATGAAGTACTAAGCAAAGATAAAAACCTGCTGCTGCACACTTTTCTGAGCTATGGTCTTTCCCCTGCAAGCATGGAGCCAACTCGACCAGCTTCAAACTTAGCCTTGGATTTTATATTTACTAACTGGAAGAATTATAAAACTGCCCTAACCAAAACCGATTTTTCTGATTATCTCTCCCTTTCAATAGAAATTCCCATCCAGATAGGATCAGATTCAAAGCAAAAAATGAGAAAACGGTCATAGTCTGATATAAACAAAAAAACCTTTTATGAGCTTTTAGCTGAGGAGAGTTGCTCGGGGGTTTATAAAATTTGATAGGTTCCAGGGGATAGTACTCTCAGCATTTAACCATGCTTTTTCAGAAAAAGTAGTGGCAATGAATAAAAAGAACGGCGCGAGGAGCTGGGTTTGTCCCGAAATTAAGAACTTGTCGAGGGAAGTTAGGAACCTGCATTGGCTATTTCAAAAAACAAAAAGTAAAGGAATAGGTGAAGAAATATATAAAATTAAATAAGTCTTATAAAACGCTATTGGAAAAAGCAAAAAAGGATCACAATGAAAAAACAATATGAAATTCTTCTAACATGAAATCTGCTGTTTGGTCAGTAATAAACATCAAAATGGGCAAAATTAAATCAAAACCGAGCACTCCTCAACTCACTCACGAAGGTTCTGTTTTGGAGGACTCCCAGGCTCTTTGCAACGTCTTCAATGAGTACTTTCTAAATTCGGTGAACAAAATAGGAAATTCTTTAGCCTTTGGAATCGAAACGTCAACCGAATGTGTAACGGGCGCCAACTTCTTCCTCAAACCAACAACTGCAGCGGACATGTGTCAAATAGCGAAAAAACGGTTCAGTGCATCAGACTCCATCCCTTGCTTCCTACTAAAGAAGGTTGCTGATTGCAGTGTTATCCTTTGGAACCTATAATCAATACGTCATTTGAAACTGGCCAGTTCCATGAGCTGTTAAAAATCGGAAAGATTATTCCAATATTTAAAAAGGGTCAGAAGGATAACATTCAGGAACTACAGACAAATTTCAAATCTTTCATTTTTCTCAAAAGTGTTCGAAAAAATCTTGTGTAATCGTTTATTTTCATATTTGACAAAACATAATCTATTATTAACAACTCAGCATGGGTTTCTTAAGGGCAAATTCACATCTTTGAAGCTGTGAATTTTATCTATTCTCATCTAAATAAAAAATTATACACCTCGGGAATCTTCTTCGACCTATCCAAGGCGTTTGACGTGGTCAATGCGACCATTAAAAAAAAGGCTTGAGTCGTATGGAATAAGAGGTCCTCCAATAAGTCTGATAATATCATATATGACAGATCGCAAACAATTTGTACAACTGACCAGTGAAGATAAGGACATCAAAAATAGGCAATTCAAATCAGTTACCCAAAATGTTAAATATGGTGTACCACAAGGCAAAATTTTATCTCACTTACTATTTCTGATTTACTGCAATAATCTATCTACCATCTATGATAACGGATCATCCGACTTGTACCAATTTTCCGATGACACTACGTCGGTAGAGGGTGACATAAATTACTCGGAGAAATCTGCGATAGTGTCATTTAGAAATCCAAAAATCCTCACTGTCAAGCTACAAAATAAATACATTCCAAATGTGGAACATACGAAGTTTCTGTGCGTCCACATATAATCCACCCTTAGCTGGGAGGTACATATAGAGTAGATCTAAAAAAAATTACATCCTCGTGCTTTGTGGTTAGAAATCTGAGGAAAGAGGTTGGCATGAACGTGGTACTCACATATATTAACGCACATGTCATGAGTAGATTAGCCTACGGCATTTTAATTTGGGGTTCCTCGCTCAAAACAGATTGGCTTTTTATACTGCAAAAACGACTAGTTCGTGCTTTGGATGGGGCCAAATGGGACGCCCATGCTGCGCCCTATATTTAAAAAATATAAAGTGATGTCCCTATATTTTAGCACATCGTCACATCAAACATCTTTTTATCAAAAATCACCTCTCTACAAGGGTATTAAGGCATATAATAAACTTCCAGAAAGTATAAAACAAAGAACCAATCTCAACAAATTTAAACTCTTTATTAAAACCTCACTAATGGAAAATGTACTATATACACACATTAAACTGTTGTTTTACTTTATTGATTTTATTTAATGAAAAACTTTTTATTTAGTTTTATTGATTACCCTTTTAACACAAATATGAATGTTTGTGTGTATTTAATTTCTTCTGTATTTTTAACTATAACTTTACTATTTAAGTTGTACTTAGGTTATTCATAATTGTGATTTTAGACTCTTATGTGCCTTTTTAGCTTTAAATTTAGTTGTTTTTTGAACTGTATTAAGACTTATCCAATATACTTCATTGTATCATACGGATTGAGAATAAAGAATAAAGAGCAAATCAAATTAAATACCCACTAGCACATCGCATAACTGTCAGAGGTATTTATTTCAAGGAGATAGTTAGATTGCAGGGTCGAAAAGTGTACAGGGTGTCCCATTTTCGATGAGATTCAATCGGAAACTCCGTTGTTATTAAAAATATGGAAATGGTATTAAAAGATGTATTCTGTCCAGTCTGGTTTTTGAGCTACAGGGAAAATTTGAAAATGGTCGTAAGAGTTAACTGAGTTCTGTAAAAAAATTTCTGTGACAACCTTTTCGGAAAACCACAATGGTATTTTCGAAATTTAATCCGACGATTAGTTTCTTTAGTTTCTTTTTAGGTTTATTTGATAATACAATATAATCTTTTATTTTGAAGTTTCGACTCGAAAAAATCATCATCAGTGCATTTTTTCATTTTTCTGGTACGGTCGCGTTCCGATTTTGTTGATTAATTGCCGCCTTAAACTTAACATGGTGGTCGCAGTTTTCTTGAAAGGTGGTTTGATTATTTATTGATTTTTTAAAGCAAGGACGCGAATCACTGGGTGGATCTATCCTAAATCGTGAAAATCCATACAGCTTCAGAGTCAAAAATTACCAGTAACGCTAAATAAATGATTTTGATAGCTGACAGCCACTTGCACCGACTTCTTTTTAAAGGCCGATTAGGTCCTTTAAATTTCCATTAGCGGATTTTGTATCTTGCTCTTGCACCAACTTACATAGTCTTTCCGGCGTTCTTTAAAGCGCAATAGCGAGAGCGTTAGCTAACTAATTAAATTTGATCAATTAAACCATCTTAAGAAAAAAAAGATCTTTAAGTAAAAGTTCAGAGTAAAAGATCATGTGCAAGCTACTTTCGAAAAAAACTCGGTGGAAATGGCTGTTAAAGAAAGAACAGTAGCTGAGATTATTTTACTTGAATAAAATGCGTTAAATTAGGTAAATGGAATTTATTGATATACGGCAGGACAAAAAAGAATGGTCTTTTGTAGGTGGTTTTTGCGGCAAGTAGACTTAATCAGTTCTGAATATTTCCCATTAAATCATGTGGTTAGATGAAGTTTACTTAAGTAATATAAATTAAATAGTAATACAGAATGGGACAAAAAAAACGACCATATTTTTTTCTGCTATAACTTTAGATAAACTCTTCATTGTCCAATTAAAAAAAAAACTGTATTATTTAGACAATTATTCACTTTTGGAACCAAATTATTCGCGTTCCCGCTATATTTAAATCCAAAACCCAGTAAACACAAACCTTGCGAGCCATAGGTGGCCCGCCCGCGGTTTACCGAAATACGTCAGATGATGAATTGCTGCATTCGTAACTTTACCGGCTGCCAGACCGTTGATGATAGATCTATCGGCAATCCGTTAGTGGCTGTAAAGTGGGCGCCCGGACATCGCCGCTTGCACGACGCCGCGGCGTTCGTGTGGGGCTAGAATGCTACAAATCATTGGAGGATAACCTGCGGATAGGTGACGGCCTGCTGTCAGATGGTGGATGGCGGCATTCGCACATTTACCGACTGCCAGAACGTGACCAACAGATTCATCGATAAACGGCTAGTGGCTATAAAATGGCCGCTCGGATATAGCCGCTTTCACGTTGCCTCAAATACCACTAACAAGCAGCCTCGTGATAGCTGAGCGCTTTGCAATCTATATATATAAAAATAGTATGTACTGTAGAAATATAATATTGAAACGAGTGCCATATGCCTTCTAGACCGACAAATATTATAACTTTGTAATGATTAATTGCTCGTCTAGATGGCTTTCGATAAATGCCGACCACGCAACGATTATATTTTAAGTAACTGCACGCTTGATTGCCGCGTCTGGCTAGTAAGATGATATGTCGAAGAGGCTGGCTACCTATATGCCACCTTTAAGGATTTTTTTCGTAAAGAAACCCAAACCGATCGAAAGCAGTACCCTTGATTGCCACCTCTGGCTAGAAAGATAAAATATCGAAGTGACTAACCACATCTTGTGGATTTCCTTCGTGCATCTACATAATATTTACCAGAGACATCACGCTTGAGAAGAGAAAAGAGTTAGTCACCCCTTCGCCGCTTGTTGCAAACTATTAGTAAGCAAAGTGGTTTACCAACTAATGGCTGCCCACCAGTGCCGCCAAGAAACCGCTTTCTTGCCGTAAGGCTTGTGTCTACTGGGACGGTTGCTTGTCTCTTCTGGCTAGAAAGATAATATATCGAAGGGGCTAGTCACCAATATGCCACCTTTCGGGATTCTTTCGTAGAGCCATCTTAATTAATCAATGGCAGCACACTAGATTCCCTCGTCTGGCTAGGCAGATAATATGCCGAAGCGGCTAGCAACGCCACCCTCCGGGATTGTTTCGTAAAGCCATCTTATCCAATCAATGGTAGCACGCATGGTTGCCTCATCTGACTAGAGAGATAATATATTGAAGCGGCTAGCCACCAGTATTCTACCTTTCAAGATTTTTTCGTAGAGCCATCTTAATCAATCAATGGCAGCACACTAGATTCCTTTGTCTGGCTAGACAGATATTATGCCGAAGTGGCTAGTCCCCTATATGCCACCTTCTGGGATTATTTCGTAAATATAATATATAATTGATAAAAGATTATTTGCCGAAGCGGCTGACTACCTATATACCTCCTTTTAGGATTGTTTCGTAAACCCATTTTAATCAATCAATGGCAGCACGCTTGATTGCCTCATCTGGCTAGAAAGATAATATATCGAAGAGGCTAGCTACCAATATGCCACCTTTCGGAATTGTTTCGTAAAGTCGCGTTAATCAATCAATAGCAGCTCGCTTGATTGCCTCGTCTGGCTAGAAAGATAATATACCGAAGCAATTAGCCACACCTTTTCCACCTTGTGGATTTCTTTTGTGCAGCCATCTTATATTTATGAGTGGCATCAAGCTTGATGGACATGGTCAGGCTAAAAACGCAATTTGCCAAAATGAGTTAGCCACCCCTGCGTCGCTTGCTGCAAGGTATCGGTAAGCAAGTGGTTTACCGACTGATGGCTGCTCACCAGTGCCGCCTAGAAACCGCTTTCTTGCCGTAAGGCTTGTGTTTACTGAGGATGGTCCACTAGATGAACTTGTTTTTTTTTATTCAGTTATAAATGTTACTTTTCAAAATACAAAACAATGTATTTAGAAAAGAAATGGCAACATGTAACAAAAAGGAGTTTAAAAAAGGTCGGCATTTAATTTTTTCCGCCATCTTGGATTTATATATAGCGGCAAAGTGAATGTTCTTTTTTAAAGGGCTTATTTGTCATATCAATACATTTTTTGTAAATTGAAAGTGGTAAAGTTATTGCAAAAAACAATTTGTCCGGTTTTTTTCGGTTTATTTGGTATGTTCATATATCTTGGTTGTCCAGGTCTACTATATAGTAGATAAATATAAATGATCCAGAAAAAAATGGGACAGGGCCGTACTAGAAAAAGAAATGCACTGGAGATGATTTTTTTCGGGATCTAAACTTCAATATAAAATTTGACGCTAGAAAGCATGAATAATCCACCATATAATCAATTATTTTATGTTGAAAGGAAATGAAAGTATCTCAAAAACTGTAGCTTTAAGAGATTTGAACCTTATAACAAAATTTTTGGGTAGTATTTAATTTTTTTATTTTGAAAAACACTCAAAAAACCGAGCAAGAAACACTTCTTTTAAAACGCTGAGGAAATCTGTCTCATGCTCATAAGCTGCAAGATTAGCATTTCTGCGTGCTCCACCGTATACTAGTAACATGTCAGCGTATTCCTGACTGGAAAACATTTTTAATTCAGTTTAGTTTTTCATCAAACTGCAAAAAACTTGCGAAAATAATGGCATCAGGTAGAATCGCGCGATTGAAAACCTTCACAACAAACAGCAGAAGATGCTCTATGTACTGTGCTGTAGAGAGAAGAGAGAATCGGAGGTCAGAGACTCACGCATGCAGCGAATTGCGTTGTTGCCAAGTGTTTTTTAAATCTTTAGCTCAAAGGAAATCACCATTATTTTTTTTATTATTTTTTTTTAAATTTAGAGGATTTAGAGGAAATATTTATTTTAGTTTATTTGGAAATGGCCCTGTTGTAAAATGGTTACAGTTAAAAATTAATATTTCTAAAATTCTGGTAGATATAAGCACCTAAATGTTTTAACTTTTAAGTCATTTAGAGAAAAATCTGTTGAGTTTTGCCCCACAATTATATCAGTTAAAAGAATGACTATGGTATTGTTTAAACCCTGTATCATTATAAATTGAACAATATGAATACGAATGTTATTTTATTTTTGACGAGGGAAAATCGGTCACAATCAGCATTAATTATATTTATTTAAATTTTATTTTTCAAAACAAATTAACGATCGTTCCTATGCTGCCGCTTTAACACCGCTGGGACATTTTTGCGAGGTAAAAAAGTTGTCAAAATGGAAATTAATTACGGGTTAATAATAATTGGTTAAGTGGTGGTGGCGCGTGGGTTGAGTACTTTAAAAAATATTAATTTATCATCGAGTTTTGAGTAAGTAGTAAGTAAGAATTTGATTAATTTGTCTTTGTTTTAGTGGGTAAGGTTTAATAAAACTAATAGTGGGGTTGGGTTGTGTAAGGTGAGAACGAAAATTTTTGCAACATGATAATCTATCACCGGGTTGGTAAGGATTCGCTTCAACGTTTGTTCTAAATGGATAAGAATAAAAGGCATGATTGAATTGGGTAGGGTAAGGTGCGACCTCGGTTACGGCAGGTTATTTGACTTTCTCAGGAATTTCTTACTAAATCCTTATGCTCATCCAAACAAGTTGTCAAAATGGAAATTAATTATGGGTTAATAATAATTGGTTAAGTGGTGGTGGCGCGTGGGTTGAATAGTTTAAAAAATATTAATTTATCATCGAGTTTTGAGTAAGTAGTAAGTAAGAATTTGATTAGTTTTTCTTTGTTTTAGCGGGTAAGGTTTAATAAAACTAATAGTGGGGTTGAGTTGTGTAAGTTGAGGACGGAAATTTTTGCAACATGTTAATCTATCACCGGGTTGGTAAGGATTCGCTTCAAAGTTTTTTTTTAATGGATAAGAATAAAGGGCAGGATTGAATTGGGTAGGGTAAGGTGCGACCTCGGTTACGGCAGGTTATTTGATTTTTTCAGGAATTTCTTACTTAATCCTTATGCTCATGCAAACAAGTTGTCAAAATGGAAATTAATTATGGGTTAATAATAATTGGTTAAGTGGTGGTGGCGCGTGGGTTGAACAGTTTAAAAAATATTAATTTATCATCGAGTTTTGAGTAAGTAGTAAGTAAGAATTTGATTCATTTTTCTTTGTTTTAGTGGGTAAGGTTTAATAAAACTAATAGTGGGGTTGAGTTGTGTAAGGTGAAAACGGAAATTTTTGCAACATGTTAATCTAGCACCGGGTTGGTAAGGATTCGCTTCAACCTTTTTTTTTAATGGATAAGAATAAAAGGCAGGATTGAATTGGGTAGGGTAAGGTGCGACCTCGGTTACGACAGGTTATTTGATTTTTTCAGGAATTTCTTACTAAATCCTTATGCTCTTCCAAACAAGTTGTCAACATGGAAATTAATTATGGGTTAATAATAATTGGTTAAGAGGTTTTGGCGCGTGGGTTGAATAGTTTAAAAAATATTAATTTATCATCGAGTTTTGAGTAAGTATAAAGTAAGAATTTGATTAATTTTTCTTTGTTTTAGTGGGTAAGGTTTAATAAAACTAATAGTGGGGTTGAGTTGTGTAAGGTGAAAACGAAAATTTTTGCAACATGTTAATCTAGCACCGGGTTGGTAAGGATTCGCTTCAACCTTTTTTTTTAATGGATAAGAATAAAAGGCAGGATTGAATTGGGTAGGGTAAGGTGCGACCTCGGTTACGACAGGTTATTTGATTTTCTCAGGAATTTCTTACTAAATCCTTATGCTCACCCAAACAAGTTGTCAAAATGGAAATTAATTATGGGTTAATAATAATTGGTTAAGTGGTGGTGGCGCGTGGGTTGAATAGTTTAAAAAATATTAATTTATCATCGAGTTTTGAGTAAGTAGTAAGTAAGAATTTGATTAGTTTTTCTTTGTTTTAGCGGGTAAGGTTTAATAAAACTAATAGTGGGGTTGAGTTGTGTAAGTTGAGGACGGAAATTTTTGCAACATGTTAATCTATCACCGGGTTGGTAAGGATTCGCTTCAAAGTTTTTTTTTAATGGATAAGAATAAAGGGCAGGATTGAATTGGGTAGGGTAAGGTGCGACCTCGGTTACGACAGGTTATTTGATTTTTTCAGGAATTTCTTACTAAATCCTTATGCTCATCCAAACAAGTTGTCAAAATGGAAATTAATTATGGGTTAATAATAATTGGTTAAGTGGTGGTGGCGCGTGGGTTGAATAGTTTAAAAAATATTAATTTATCATCGAGTTTTAAGTAAGTAGTAAGTACGAATTTGATTAATTTTTCTTTGTTTTAGTGGGTAAGGTTTAATAAAACTAATAGTGGGGTTGAGTTGTGTAAGGTGAAAACGAAAATTGTTGCAACATGTTAATCTAGCACCGGGTTGGTAAGGATTCGCTTCAACGTTTTTTTTTAATGGATAAGAATAAAAGGCAGGATAAAATTGGGTAGGGTAAGGTGCGACCTCGGTTACGACAGGTTATTTGATTTTCTCAGGAATTTCTTACTAAATCCTTATGCTCATCCAAACAAGTTGTCAAAATGGAAATTAATTATGGGTTAATAATAATTGGTTAAGTGGTGGTGGCGCGTGGGTTGAATAGTTTAAAAAATATTAATTTATCATCGAGTTTTGAGTAAGTAGTAAGTAAGAATTTGATTAATTTTTCTTTGTTTTAGTGGGTAAGGTTTAATAAAACTAATAGTGGGGTTGAGTTGTGTAAGTTGAGGACGGAAATTTTTGCAACATGTTAATCTATCACCGGGTTGGTAATGATTTGCTTCAACGTTTTTTTTTAATGGATAAGAATAAAGGGCAGGATTGAATTGGGTAGGGTAAGGTGCGACCTCGGTTACGACAGGTTATTTGATTCTTTCAGGAATTTCTTACTAAATCCTTATGCTCATCCAAACAAGTTGTCAAAATAGAAATTAATTATGGGTTAATAATAATTGGTTAAGTGGTGGTGGCGCGTGGGTTGAATAGTTTAAAAAATATTAATTTATCGTCGAGTTTTGAGTAAGTAGTAAGTAAGAATTTGATTAATTTTTCTTTGTTTTAGTGGGTAAGGTTTAATAAAACTAATAGTGGGGTTGAGTTGTGTAAGGTGAAGACGAAAATTTTTGTAACATGTTAATCTATCACCGGGTTGGTAAGGATTCGCTTCAACGTTTGTTTTTAATGGATAAGAATAAAAGGCAGGATTGAATTGGGTAGGGTAAGGCGCGACCTCGGTTACGACAAGTTATTTGATTTTTTCAGGAATTTCTTACTAAATCCTGATGCTCTTCCAAACAAGTTGTCAAAATGGAAATTAATTATGGGTTAATAATAATTGTTTAAGTGGTGGTGGGGCGTGGGTTGAATAGTTTAAAAAATATTAATTTATCATCGAGTTTTGAGTAAGTAGTAAGGAAGAATTTGATTCATTTTTCTTTGTTTTAGTGGGCAAGGTTTAATAAAACTAATAGTGGAGTTGAGTTGTGTAAGGTGAGGACGAAAATTTTTGCAATATGTTAATCTATCACCGGGTTGGTAAGGATTCGCTTTAACATTTGTTTTTAATGGATAATAATAAAAGGCAAGATTGAATTGGGTAGGGTAACGTGCGACCTCGGTTACGACAGGTTATTTGATTTTTTCAGGAATTTCTTACTAAATCCTTATGCTCATCCAAACAAGTTGTCAAAATAGAAATTAATTATGGGTTAATAATAACTGGTTAAGTGATGGTAGCGCGTGGGTTGAATAGTGTAAAAAATATTAGTTTATCATCGAGTTTTGAGTAAGTAGTAAGTAAGAATTTGATTAATTTTTCTTTGTTTTAGTGGGTAAGGTTTAATACAACTAATAGTGAGGTTGAGTTGTGTAAGGTGAGGACGAAAATTTTTGCAACATGTTAATCTATCACCGGGTTGGTAAGGATTCGCTTCAACGTCTGTTTTTAATGGATAAGAATAAAAGGCAGGATTGAATTGGGTAGGGTAAGGTGCGACCTCGGTTATAACAGGTTATTTGATTTTTTCAGGAATTTCTTACTAAATCTTTATGCTCATCCAAACAAGTTGTCAAACCTCAACCAGCACCGCAACGTCGTCGCGCCGAAATGGCGGCGCCAAAACAGTGGCGCCAATACAGTAGCGACGAAAGATCCTACACTCTTCTATGTAGATGTCGACGTTATTAATCAATGGGTAAGATTTAATATAATAAAAGGTGGCGTTGAACTGGGTAGTGTGAGGTGTGACGGGGGATTTTTAACTAAATCTGTATCCTTATCCAAATGAGATGTAAAACTTAAGTGGCGACGAAACGTCCTACACCCTTCTATGTCGTTGTCGTCAACACTATTATTAGGAAATCCAGGAAGCTTTCCAAAAATTAATAATTAATAATCAAATTTTTCCCGGGAAATTTCCAGAATTTTTATTTTTTGCATTTACGGCTTCGAAACAATAAAAACGTATCGCCTACCAAAATTTTGACAAGTATATAAGCTTCTTTAAATTCTGAAAAAAGATAACACGTACATGCATTTTTCCCTACATCTCAAACTTTGACTTTTTATTAGTGTATACTCAAACACATTACTAGCTTGTAATGTCTGACAGCATTAAATGCGGTATTACGATGACGTTAGAGATTCCTTTCTTGCTGCTAAATATACTTGCGCACTTACACAGGTCAATAAAAATAAACAATACACACAAATAAAAATAAAAAAGCAACTAAGTGTACTTAAATCAAATTAACTGGCTGAAGTTATGTCAAATAATCTCGACATTACTACTTTTTAAAAAAAATGATTTCACAATGCAAAATTATAGTAATTAAATAAATAAACAATAAAATACATAATGTACACCCACAAGCAGACAAATTGGTAATGGTAATAATAACAAAATATTGAAGAGACACTGTTTAAGTAAAATAATAAAAAAAGTCATCTTAAAAAAGTAAAAAACTAAAAAGACTAAAGAAAATATGAACATATGTTATAGTTATTTACACATACGAATAGACAAGTAATTAAAAGATTCTTAAAATGGTGCATAGCGTTAAACTAAAATAAGTTCAGATTATAGTATTAAAATACTTAATTAGTAAACCAATAAAAATATAACATATTTATAATTGAGCCCAGCCCGGTGCCGGTGGTATGTCATTTTGGTATTTCATTTTGATTTAAAGAAAGATAATTATATATGTTATTAAAAATAAATAAAACTAAATAATATTATCAAATTATTAGAAGATAGTAAAAATCTGCATCTAGAAATTGCTCCAATCAATAATCAAAAAACTTTTCAAGATTTTTTTAAAACTTTTTATATCCCAATTCCTAACATTTTCGGGAAGAACATTATAAAATTTTATACAATAGTAATTTGTTCCATTTCTAGTTCTTATTAATCTCTGATATGGACAAATGATGTTGTTTTTTCCACGTATATTAATAAAATCAAAAATAAAAAAACCTCTAAATAAAAAAATGCCTTATTTAAAACAAATAACATTATTACTTGACTACGTAATGCAAAGGAAGGTATTAATCTCTGATATAATTATTTAATAATACCAAAAATGGTCATTTAAACAGCAAATAATAGTAGTTTACATAATAACAAGCATGTTATGATTAGATATGATTAGATGCGAAGATAAAATTTGAAATGCGAATGTCTTAATTTATCTGAGCGTGTAATGACCATAACATGTGAGTTAGTTTACTATAAGTTACCTACGACCAATGAAAATGTCCGCATAAATATCAGAAATTATTAAATTACCTAACAAGTGGGGAAAGTGTTACTTTACCAGACGATACAGCTTCGCTTCGTCCGGTTAAGCCGGCAAGGGTGGTAAATACACTTTACACATGTGTTGGGTACAAGATTTTCGCTATAAGCCTTAAAAATTCCAAAAAAAGAAATATAGATATCTGTATTGTAATTCTCTGAAATAAACAGTGTGCTGTAAAGTGCCATAACGGTAACTTTACCGCACAGCATGCGATAAAGTAGAATCTTCCACATGCAGAACAGTGTAGCACGGGAGTAGGTAAAATGTCAAATCAAATCAAACATTAAATATTACTTAGAACAACAACAAAAATTAGTATTTAGTGGGCGCAACATTCTTTTCAATAACACCATGCAAATGCCTGGGCATTAAAAAAATTATTCAGGCCTTCGGAGAGCACCTCCAATGCCCGATGAATTGGATCTCTTTAGCATTTTGACAAGTCGGCCCCATACATTTTCTATTGGGTTGAGATCAGGGCTATTAGATAGCCAAAAAAAAGTTTTAATATTATTGTTTTCAAACCACTGGCGAACATTCTAGCTGTGTGCACGGGACAGTTGTACTCCTGATAAACAAAATCTATTTTTCATAAAACATCTACACAGATGGCAACATAACTGCATCAATCTTCCTTCGATTTGCCAAAACATACCCAAACCGCTAGCGCTAAATCAGCCCCACACATTCACTGAAAAATGTCCAGCGTTCTTAATTTTGTTGGTGTATTTTTGATCAAACCCAGAATTTAGTGGACGATACACTAAAATTCTTCTGCTGCTCGAATAGGACTGAAATATCTCTTCATCTGTGAAAACCACCCTCTCAAAGAAGTCATTATCATGAAGAACATTATTTAATGCAAAAATAACCCAGTGCCTGATTTTTTTCTTCCGTTAAAAAGGGCTTTTTGCAGGAACGAAATTTCGGATTTTTTAATCCTTCTTTTAATAGTTGATAAGGAAACTGGGAACATCATTACATAAGATGCTTCAACGGATATGGCAAAAGGATTTTGTCTGAGGTGGTCGACAATCCTGTCATGTTATATCTTACAACTTACAGGCTTTCGTTCTGATTCATGCTCTTCATTCATCGAGTTATTTTGAATCCAGCGCTTTTTAATCTTCATTTTATCAGCCACAAAATGAGTCGCTCTCTTTATAGATATTCGTAATTGTTGTAAATTACGTCATTTTTGACTATGAAAATTAGTGTCAAAATCAATTTGACGTATTTTGTCAGCTATTTTAAACTGGTGATCAAATTAAAAACATACACTATTAGAAAAATAAATTTGGCGGAACAGGAAATAAGCATGTATGCGTTTTTTCTTTAATAAGAGTACAACGCACCGAAAACAAAACTTACAAAAAAAATTAAATGTTAAATACTCTTGCAACCGAAATTTTGTATGAGTAAGACAAGGAAAACAGCCAACGAATACTATACTCTTAAGGCTATAGTTTCTCCCCAGATTTTGAACAAAAAACGTACAACTGGCAACGCCTTGTTCTTTAGTTTTTTTAATCTTTTGCCAGAGTGCACAGGGAAAACTAAACATCAGGATTAGCTGAAATTTTTCAGGGGTGATCATTTTTAAATGCTTAACAAAAATATCTGATGGATTTTTAAAAATTCTCAATTATTTTCTCTTCAAAATAAAAGCTCTGGTGCTGTCATCTATCCCAAGTGCTTCAAAATAAATGCAGTTTAGAACAAACCCGATTTACAAAAAAAAAATAGAGAAATACTCACAATTTCCTCTGAATTACAATTTTCTTTTTTATATTTCCTTGCTTTAGCGGAAATAAAAACTAAGTTTTATTTTTTCTAAAAGCCTGTGCACACCGGAAAAGAAAACGGATCAATCAATCACACTTCATTGAATTTGGGAGACACACGCAGTTCAAGTGTTAGCCGATAGATCGCAGAATTTATACGACTCCATGCTAACTGCAGGTGTTTTGTCAACAAACTTTAAATCGGGCCGCAGTGGGACAGAAGAGTATTTTTACGTTTTCTGACAGAACATTGCTCTAAAACAAATATGAAACCACTCCGCGTGTGCGGTCGTCCCCAGAAAAAAGCCTAGCACTGCGCGTGCATTACCCCGAGTCTGTCAAAGAACCAAGAGAACTCAACTGGCTCGCTGGGAAGACTGGGAATTCGCATAGAAACATTAGGCGCCCATAACCTTATAAAATTTTGTTATTATTTTGATTCAACCATTTTTTTAAATTAAATTCTTGGAGTACAAAGGATAGATTTTAGAACCTCAGTTTCAAAAACACAAGAATACCTGAGTACTGACAAAACAGGTCAGTAAAGCTCCATTTAGAGGTTGGAAAGACTCTTGCTAGTCGTTGACGCTCCTGTTTAAAATAAAATACGATTATTTCGTCTACGGCCAGTAGCCGATTTCTAAATCTGCATGCTTTTAAGTTAACCTGTTGTCGGTATCAGCTAGCGGGAGTGTTTCCAATTCAATTATAAATGCACCTGTAAATGCAACCGTAAACGTTACACCCAGTTACTTAATACGTAGTTGGGTAGCATTTTTTTAGCAGGTCATTCTGCAATAATTGGTTTTCTTTTATTTTAGTATTTTAGTTGGTTTTTCAGCGGCGCAGAACGCGAAAAGTCAAAATAAGTAACCTAACCCCAAATTTTTGACCCGGTGCTAAAATATCTCTGGTATCCCATTGTGGCCAAACATAAATAAAGTCTCCACGTGGCCATGGAATGCAATTACGTAAAATTTTGCAAAAAAAACAGGTCGACATTGTTAAATTCATTTCCCGTACAGTGTTGCTAAAAACAATTCTCCATATTATAACTACGACCTTAAGTGATTTTCTTGATTTATGGTGCCCTACCTAAATTCAAGTGTACTTTGCAATTTTCAGACCCACATGTTTTTTTTCAACACATCATTGCTGTGACCCTAAATATTATTCGCTACATTCTAATTATATTTATCTCGTTTGTGCTTTGTATCTTTTGCTTTTAAAAGTTATGTTTTCCGCACATTTCCAAAATCACCGTCCACGATAATTCTGCTTAATCGGATTATCTCTATTACGAGTAAAATGGCCGTTCAATCTTTGTCCTAAGAAAACAAGACGCAATTGCCGATGGCACCTCAATCAGCGTTAAGATCACTTAGTGACCAAAATCGTGCATGATCATAGAATTTTGACTGCGGAATAAGAAAGTGTTACAGAAATGCCAATGAAAAAGTTTGTTCGACGTTTTAAGGTAAGGTACAGCATAGAATGGTGCTTTTACATAAACATATATTATTATGTGAGTTGTATTCAACAGCGTGCATACCCACCTTTATATATCTAACTACACTACTGCGTTACAACCCAGCCAACACCGTTAGGTAAATATTACGTAAAAGCTACAACACATGATTTACGATACATAGGTAAACTGGAAGTAACAACAAGATGAAAAGTAACTTCCATGTTCTGCGCAACGCCATGGCAACAAAAAATTGGGAAACAGCAGATATTGATTAACTAGTAACTAGAAAGTAAATCAAAAGTTAAATTTTGGGTAAATTTTTTTACATAATAATTATATCGCTTACAAGTAACAAAAAGGTAAACTTGAAGTCACGTAAATAACGTACTCTTTATGTAATTAATAAATATAAATTTAAAACATAAATTTTATATAAATATTTCATTTTGGAATGTAACATTTATGTAAAATTAAAGTCAGATTGTGTATATAATATGTATATACTTCTAATGTCACAACAAGGTAAAAAGTCACTTCCATGTTCTGCGTCACGTCATGCAAAAAGTGCCCTTTTTATTACGTAAATACATTATATACCTAAGGACTAAAGTGGTACTTTTTATCCCGAGGCGAAATTTTTGTACACTACAATTCGCTGAGGGATAAAAATACACTTAGGCACATAGAATATACCGGGTGTCCCAAGGTGAGTTACATATTAGAATATTTTGGGAACTATACAATGGAAACTTTTCAAACTTTCTATTCTAACATAAGTTCATGTAAGCTATCTTTATGAAATATTTTCATGTTTACAGTGTTGCCATTTGCAGGAAAACTTGACAACAACTTTCATTTTTTTAAACTGAACACCCTGTATAATTTAGCATTTTTGGATTCTCCAAAATATTTTAGGTACATTTTATGCATAATGTCCTATACCATGTTCAACTGTTTTTAAAATATTGACTGGTGAAAATTGACAGCCCGTAACATCGAAACTGTTATGAATAAGGCAAAACGGTTTTTCCATTCCTATCTCGGTTTTTCATCAGCTATCGTTCTATATCTAAACCTAGGGTTAAAATATCCCAAAGTTAGTTTAACCCTGGATTAAAAATAGTATGAAACGACAGCTCGTAAAAAACTAAGATAGGAATATTAAAACCGATTTGTTCTATCCTTAACCGTTTCGATGTTACGCCCTGTCAAATTTAAAAAATGTCAATTTTTAACTGTCAATATTTTAAAAACAGTTGAACATAGGTAGAGGAAATCATACATAAAATGTACCTAAAATATTTTGTAGAATCCCAAAATGCAAAAACATACAGGGTGTTCAATTTAAAATAAGAAAGTTTTTTTGCCAAGTTTTCCTACAAATATCAACACTGCAAATATGAGAGTATTTCATAAAGACAGTTTACATGGACTTATGTTAGAATAGAAAGTTTTAAAACTTTCCATTGTATAGTTTCCACCTTCAGACACCGGGTATTGTACTTTTTGTACTTTTGGGCTCCGTTTTTATTACATTTTTATAATTAAAAAAAAAAACAGATCTTCATTATAATAATTAAACTACCATTCCCTCTCTGACGTTAAGTCAATTCATAATTATCTGATAATACTTAGTTGCTAGGGTGTAGCCAAGGTACTAGAAAACAAACGGTAAGATGCAAACAAAGCTTATAGCTGTCAAGATTTTTGCGAGTCCAAAAGTGGAAAAAATTGACATCGACGAAGCTGTCGCAGAGGCAATGAAAGCGCTGCTACCCGCCAAATCAGAAAAAATATACGAAAAGCAGTATAACAACATATTATCATCATTGCATTGGTGTCAATCTAAAAATGTTGCTGATGTAACCCAGGAAAAAGTGGTGCTGGCATATTTCTTTCATTATGCCAAAAACCTCAAGTTTCGTCTCATTATTCTGATTGCGGAAAAAAGCGTGAACATCGGAAGGTATCCAAAATTGAAGGCTTTTTTGAAAAGAAATGGGAATGGCTACCGCCCAAAAAAGTAAAAAAATACTGGACACGGAACATATCCAGCGGTTTCTACACGAAGCACCAAACCATGAATATTTGATGTAAGGTAAAATAATTGTTTAGTTTTATGCTTTTATTTGAATTAATTTATTTCGAACCATATATTGTTAGGGTCACTGATTCAAAATATCGTCATTTGAGTAGTCGGGTTTCCTAGGCGTTTATAATGGGAGTTGCAGGTGCATGCAGGGGAATTGAACTGTGCCAGCTCAAAAATGAAGATGTTCAAGACCTTGATTCCCATCTCCTGGTCACACTTCGCAATATGAAAAATCAAACTGACCTTTGCTTCATTGTCAAAAATTCAAGAGAAAATAAAGCTGCAGAGGTGGTAAGAATCTGCAAAACCTATATGTCTCTAAAACCAAGAAAATTAACAACCAGTTATTTCATTGGTTACAAAGGCGGAAGGTGTTTACCACAACCCGTTGGAAGGAATATTTTTGGACAGTTCCCGTGGAGAATAGCAGCCTTCCTAAACCTGTCAAAGACCGCATTATACACTGGAGACTGCTTTAGGCGAACCCCTGCTTCTCTTTTAGCGGATTCTGGGGCAAACATTCACCAGCTGAAAAGACACGGTGATTAGAAGAGTGCGACCGACTAAAATATTTTAGTCCCGGGATAAAAAGTACCATTTTATTTCCTGAAATGGGGGAGTAAAACACGTTTTTGGTTCCTGAAGTGCAAAAAAGAAACATAAGTTACGTTGGGTTAATATTACGTAAAATTTATTAAAACTTTTTTTATGTAAATTTAGATTTTAGATTTACGTAAATACTATGTTAATGTAACAGATGTGTTTGCTAGGATATTGAAAAAAAAATAAGTACCCACTTCAATTCTTCCTGTTTATTCATTGAGACACATCACTAAATAAGAAAACAATAGTTGTTTTCATAATTGGGTGGGTAAAATAGTGCTTTTTGTATAAAATAACCAGCGCAGCGACAAAAAATCCAAGAAAAACAGGAAAATACTTTTAAAAATCTCCAACGAAAAGCACTTCTCGCAACACACCATCTTTAACCTATAAATTAAAGCGGATGGTAAATGAAATAACATTAGTTTCTATCGCGACGTACCTTTTTACTTGGTGACGTTCATTGTTGCGACATTTTAATCTTCGACACTTTGATATTTTGACGATGTTTTGAAATTGTTTTTTCGTAATTACATGGTGAAAACTGGTGGAAATGGCTTAATTTTTAGGCAAGAGTAATTATATTTTTTCGATATTACTATTTTTTTTTTGCATCGGTAACCAAGAAAGCCATGCTTTAGTTATTTGCAGCTAGTTACTAAAATCATGTTTTTGATGCAGGTATAAAGAAATAGTAGTTTTTACAACTAGTGGCTAAAATGGTGCTTTTTTACAAAAAATAGCAAAGTTTAGACACGAGTTCTGAACACTATTTTTTTTAATACCTTTATCAAAAACTCCAAAAGAAAACAGGAAACTACATTTGAATATCTCTAACGAAGAGAACTTCTCGCAAAACACACCATCTTTAGACTATAAATCAAGGTGGCTGGTAAATGAAATAACAATGGTTGCCATAGCGATGTGCCTTTTTACTAGATGACGTTCATTGCTGCGACATTTTATTCTTTGACAGTTTGATTTTTTCGTAAATAATTGGTGAAAACTGGCGGAAATGGCTTAATTTTTAGGCAAGAATAATTAGATCTTTTCAATATTACTATTATTATTATTATTATTATTATTATCGACGATCGCCTGATGATACTCTTCGTCCATCTACAGATAGCTCGCGGTAGACTTGCAGCTATCATGACATCTCATCTTTATAAGTTCCTGTTCAGCAACTCCCCTTTGTGAGTGATTCGTAATCTTTTTTTTCTTCACGTCTGGTCCCACCTGTGCAGCATTAGACCAATTCGCCACCTCGCTCTTGCCCACGGGTATGTTCCTAAACCATTGACGTCCCATTTTCCAAAACGGATTGATCTTTAGAAACAACGCTATCTCTCTTTCATTTCAGTGTATGAAAACGTCGAACCGGACAGAAACTGGGGTGAGTTTTATTCAACATCAGCCAATAATCAAAAAGGCTATATGAAACGGTTCGGAGCACTTTTTTGATTTTTTCATGCTCCGAGCCGTGTCTTAATTTCTACAAAATGTGCCTTTTGTTTAAAATTTAGCCAATTCTGATGTTCATTTGACTCCAAAAATATGGATATCAAATGACTGATTTTAAACGTCACATCGACAAGTATTTTTTTTTCTCCATAATTGAAGTTACACTGCTTGTCCCTGCCATGCATTCGTTCCGATCTTAATTTTTCAAAATGTCTCCTGAACTAGTGCGCCTGATGATACTCTTCGTCCATCTCCAGATAGCTCGCGATGGACTTGGAGCTATCATGACCTCTCATATTTATAAGTTCCTGTTGAGCAACTCCGCTTTGTGAGTGATTCGTAATCTTTTTTTTCTTCACGTCTAGTCCCACCTGTGCAGCATTAGACCACTTTGCCATCTCGTTCTTGCCCAAGGGTATGTTCTTAAACCATTGGCGTCCCATTTTCCAGAACGGATTGATCTTTAGAAACAACGCTATCTCTCTTTCATTTCAGTGCATGAAAACGTCGAATCGGACAGAAATTGGGGTGAGTTTTACTCAACATCAGCCATTTGGATGAAGCACATGGCTTAGATCTAACTTGAGTAGTTTTTCCAAGATTCGGGAGCGCTCTTGATCAAGTTTCGAGCAATAATCAAATACGCTATAAGAAACGGTTCGGAGCACTTTTTTGATTTTTTCATGCTCCGAGCCGTGTCTTAATTTCTACCAAATGTGCCTTCTGTTTAAAATTTAGCCAATTCTGATGTTCATTTGACTCAAAAAATATGGATAGCACATGACTGATTTTGAACGTCACATCGGCAAGTATTTTTTTTTCTTTTTTCTCCATAATTGAAGTTAAACTGCTTGGCCCTGCCATGCATTCGTTCTGATCTTCATTTTTCAAAATTTCTCCTGAACTAGTGCGGCTCTCACTTTTTCGCATTTTATCGACGATCGCCTGATGATACTCTTCGTTCATCTCCAGATATCTTGCGATGGACTTGGAGCTATCATGACCTCTCATCTTTATAAGTTCCTGTTGAGCAACTCCGTTTTGTGAGTAATTCGTAATCTTTTTTTTCTTCACGTCTAGTCCCACCTGTGCAGCATTAGATCACTTCGTCATCTCGTTCTTGCTCACGGGATTGATCTTTAGAAACAACGCTATCTCTCTTTCATTTCAGTGCATGAAATCGTCGAACCGGACAGAAATTGGGGTGAGTTTTATTCAACATCAGCCATTTGGATGAAGCGCATGGCTTAGATCTACCTTGAGTAGTTTTTCCAAGATTTGGGAGCGTTCAAGATCAAGTTTCGAGCAATAATCAAAAACACTATAAGAAACTGTTCGGAGCACTTTTTTGATTTTATCTTTTTCGGCAAAAAATCAAAAAAGTGCTCCGATCCGTATCTTAATTTCTACAAAATGTGCCTTTTGTTTAAAATTTTCCATTCCCTCAGTTAACCTACTTGAAAAAATGGAAGTGTGTATTTTATTTGTTATATTTCAAAAACTAAAACTACTATTACCGATTTTATTTGACAGGTGCCGTCGTCTTTAAAATTAAAAAGTTGAATTTCAGTGTTAAAAGAATGACAATTTTAAAAAAACACACTGTAGCTCAAAAACGATGTATCAAGATGTACTTATCAAAATTAAAAATTTGGTAAATATCTAGCCAACTGTATATTATTTTATTATTTATCTTTGCTATTCGTGGAATTTGGACCACCCTGTAGGTGCGTAATTTCCGTCAAAATAAAATTTTTGCCCACATCAATAATTTACGCAAACAAATTTTCTGTTTTATGTTTCAACATGATAATTTCTAGATTTACCTTGTTCTGAGACTGGAAATTCATCGAACGCAAAAGCCCCTAAAATCTGCACTGGTCAGCTGGTTTAAGTGGACCCATTTGCAATAACCCTTTAAGGACGCAAAGAATTTTAGTTTAATTAACAAATAGTGATCCAGCCCGAGCTGGGTTGGTAAGTACGAAGTATAGGCATGCATAGGTATTGTGAAGTATGAAATAGTTTTTTCGTCTTTTATTTAATCATAAAAAAGTCTGACATCGGCAACACTGTTTTCTAGATTCTAATTTACTGGTTCACTATCAGAGATATTTCGAACCAGTGAAATGCATACTTTAGTGGCTATTCTTATTTTAAGCATGCGCACCAATTGGAATGCGCGGTTATCTATCTACGCGGTTATATATACAGCTTAAAAAATGGTTAATTAAAAACGCGTATTTCTCACCAACTTAATTGTAATTTCAACATTTAATATCCATATCTACTAAGAAAAATAACAAAATTCATACCACTTACTGTACGTTATGTTTTTATAAGCTTTTTATAAGCTTTAATTTAACTAATATAACTAACTAATATGTTTGTTAGGGTAGAACTTAATTTTGACCAACTTCCCGACATCCGATCGGCTTCAAATTTGGCATGCTTATATAGTTGCGGTGACAACACAATTGACAGCTACTCTAAGGGGGTGAAGGGGGTAAAGTTGAAGTACGCCCGATTTCGTTAAATTTGGTGTGTTGGGGATGGAGATAACGAATTTCATATCAGATTTTGAAAATTCAATATGGCGGATTCAAGATGGACGATTTTTGGTCATCTTTTGCTAACTAATTTTAACTAACTTATACACATCCGATTGCCGTAAAGTTTGGCATGCATTTATATTTTCGGCGACAATACGATGAAATGTCATTACTAGGCACCCTTCCCCCCTACACGAATATTTGATCATCAAGATGGACGATTTTCGGTCATGTTTTGCTAATCAATTTTAACTGACTTATCCACATCCGATTGTATTCAAATTTAATATACGTTTATAGTTCCGGTGAAAATATAATAATATGGTATTCTCAGGTAACCACCTCCCTATAACGAGGGATGTGGATGGGGAAAAAATTTAGTTTGTTCGATTTCAATGAAAATTGACATACAGAGGTTTTTAAGGAGGAGAATTATGAATTTTCGGTCAGATTAGGAAATTTCAATATGGCGGATTCAAAAAGGACGATTAAGGGTACAAATGTAAATTTAGAAAATAAGTCTGTATGTTTCTTATACCATAATAAAAGCGATAGGCGCAAATTAAAAATTTTAACTTACTCTTAAGAAGAAAACTTCAAAAGAAGAACTATATTCTTCTTCTATTCAAATGATAAACATGATAATTTCGTGTAAAGAAGCTGAGAACGGGTGAGATTGCCGGGCTTGCCAAGCCTTTGAAAATGTCCTTAGGTTATAGAGTAATGCAATTGTTTCTTAGGTGAATGAATAAAGCTAAAATTTTTAATTTGCGCCCATCGCTTTTATTATCGTATAAAGCTTGTTCTTTAAAGTTTGTTTTTAATAAAAATTTATTTTATATTCCAATATAATAGACTTTTTTTCTAATAGCGACTGGCCTCTGGTGGTCTGCCAAATGTGCCCGATTAATCCTCTCTTGAGGACGCATATGGACTAAACCTCTACGTTTGTAGATTGGGTCGAAATAGTGGAACTATTCTCAGGAATTTAAAGTCACTATTTTGCCGTTCAAAATTTTGGTCTCTTAGGTGCGTTCGACTTCGTATTTCATTTTTAGAATCATTCTTATCATATCGTGTCTCTGTTCCATTTATTTACGTGTTCTATCATTTATTTAAAGAGGTTCCCTATACTCATAATCTCTATCTGTAGATCGTGTCTTGTTGTTTGGCGGTAATTTTCTTAGGTGAATCGTCGATGTGACTGATATACGATACCTAAAGTTTAAATTTTTAATTGGCGCCCATCGCTTTTATTATGGTATAAAGCTTATTCTTTAAAGTTTGTTTTTAATAAAAATTTATTTTATATTTCAATATAAAAGACTTTTTTTCTAATAGCGACGATAAATATTTATGGACACTAGCCTCTGGTGGTCTGCCAAATGTGCCCGATTAATCCTCTCTTGAGGAAGCCTACGGGCTAAACCTCTACGCTTGTAGATTGGGTCGAAATAGTGGAACCATTCTCAGGAATTTAACGTCACTATTTCGCCGTTCACAATTTTGGTCTCTTAGGTGCGTTCGACTTTGTATTTCATTTTTAGAATCATTCTTTTTATATCGTGTCTCTGTTCCATTTATCTACGTTTTCTATCATTTATTTAAAGAGGTTCCCTATGCTCATATTCTCTATCTGTAGATCGTGTCTTGTTGTTTGGCGGTAATTCTCAAATGTTGGACAATGAATTAACGTATGTTCTGCGTAATCTATTCTATGACAGTCCCGACATATGTCGTCCGTTTTTTCTATTCGCATTGTGAATATTCTAAAAGCTTGTGTCATAGGGTAATCCATAATTTTGTTTGCAGTCTATCTATGTTTTAATGTCGGGAAAGTTTCGTCCATTGACCTTTTTTGGTATTTCGGACCCATCTTGCTTGCCAGGATTCCAATGGTTTCTCTTTTAAACTTGTTTCATTTTTATCTTCATATAAAATTTCTTCGACAATTAGGGCTATGGCGGGATATCTGTTATAACCTGAATAGCTTTCATTAATATTGTTTAGTAAGGCTTTTCGTTGCATTCTTATCAGCATGTTTTTTTACTTCTTTGTGCGCAGTAGTGGACTCCATATCACTGCACCATATCTGACGATTGAATGGATTACATTGTATAGTAACTTCCTCTTGCTCGTACTGGGCCCGATTATGTTGGGCATAAAATATAAAAGATTAACTACCACAAAAGCAGATAATTACTTTTGCTGTTATTTTAGAGAGTCCAAAATGGGGGGAGGGCTTAGGGACTCAAGACCATCCTCGCCAGGTACACCAAAAATCGACTCTTAAAGGTTCAATTTTTTCCAAAATCACCAATGAAATGGTAATCTAAGATTGTTTTGCTATTCAAGCCCCCCTTCGTTCTCAGGAACACATTCTGCGTATGTCACTGCCTTATAACCGAATGTCGGAATAAATAAAACAACTACAACTACTCCACAATATGGTGTTTTACTTTGAATGTACTTAAGATGACCAAACCACTACTCTGTTCCGAATTCCCTGCAAAGTTGCAAGTAGCATTTGCTCCTATTTGCCAAACCTCGATCACGAAATAATGCAAATTTAATTCTATTCGGAATATTAGCGATATTGGTGTAGGTGGTTAAATTTGGTTATTTCGAAGTTTCAGACAAGCTTCGCCATCAGGTTTATTCAGGCAACGCTTACCCATTAAATTAACAGGAACATTACATGCACGATGCTAGGGTTAATTTTTGCCACTTTAGAGATAAAAAGTGCACTTTCATCTCTCAATTTAGAAATTTTCAATTTTCATTTATTGTTTAAATATTAGTTTACAAAAAAAAACATTTTTTTTGCGCCTTTATTAATCAAAAAGACATATAAAATGTATAGATTTCGTCAAAGTAAACGAAACAAAAAAAAATAAAGACATTTGAATGTAAAAAATATAACGCAACGACAATAATGACAATTATAAATTACATTTTTACTTAATAAAAATAAAAACAATTTTACTTCTAAAGGAAATAGCTACGTTACAAAAAATCGTCGATTTTATAAAAACAATTTTCTAGCAAAACAGTTTTCCTTACCCCTAGTATTTATACAATAAACTGCTAAATTGGTGATAAATTTATAAAAACATCAGCCGCTACTGACGAGCTGCCGCAGAAGCTTATACCATACGCAAGTCTACTTCCGGCTTGAGCATGGTACAGAACCATCAGCTGTTGTCTGGTCAAAACAGAACGTAATAAGACTATCTGATAAGTTATTTGGCTTAATTTAGAGCATAGAGTTTAACAATGGGGTTTCCATGACAGGTAGCTATCTATGGCGACACTCAGCATTTTTGCATTTTCTGTAAAGTTAATATATTTCCCGTCTAATGTTATTTGTGGAATTATAGCCACTATCTTCTAAGGCAAATGAAAAAAAAAACTGCTTTTATTTTGTCAAGGTTGAGATATAGATCATGATACCTAAACCATTTGTATAATTTTTTTATTAGCCTATTACACTGATCTTCTAAATTCCTGTGATTTTACCAGAGATTGAGAAACTGCCATCATGTGCATAAAATGCGCAGTCCATATTTCCACCCTTCGCGACTTTGACCACTTGTCACTGTAGGTAATGAAAAAAATTATCGCAATGATAGAGCCAATTGCCTTCATCTCCGAGCAGATCGTCTGTTTGATTCCTAATTCTGAGAGGTGTTCCGTATAAAATGTTGATTTCGATTAATGGCATGCCTCGTACTCCATAGTTATTAAAAATGTCCAGTATTTTTTTTTGTCATTAACACAATCAAATGCTCTGCTCAGATCCAAAAAAAATCCCACCGAGCACACCCAGAGTCTATCCTCTCCAAAGTGAAATTTTTTTATATTATTTTCAGGTCAAAATGTTAGAAATGAATTTTGGCGTCACAATAAAATAACCTTTAATACGATCTTAATAAGTTAATTTACAGAATGCACCATATTGCAAATAAGGGGACTAAATCTCTAAAACATAATTATAACATAACATATTTTTTTGGGTTTAGGGACAGCAAAATATAATAATTTAAAAACTGCAAAAATTCAGTTTTTTTCGCACTAGACTGCCTCGTTGAACGAAGTAAAAAAAGTTTAGTCAAGCAGTTTAGAGCATCGTTAAATGATTTCCGAAAGCGTTAGGAATATTTGTGGGATTGCGAGAAATAAAAATTGAATTAATTTTTTTTATTTTTACATTTGTAATAACGTAATTGAAGAGATAAATATTTTCTTTTGAAGTAACCCTAAAATTTGAAATAAAATTAAAATTAACGGGATGCCGCTAATATTTTGAATATAAATGACGTACATAAAAAAAACTGCACAATAAAAGTATTTTTGTTGCAAGCTTATGCCAAGTAGCACGTTCCCAGAAATCGTGCGAGAGAAAAATAACTCCGAAACTTTTCCACACACTTTTTGAAACGTAAGTTATTTTTTATGGTTGTTATTATATTTATAGGTAAGAAACATAAACGGGTGGGTAAGAGGTCACTTCAGGCGGGCAGGGCGTGGCCTAATTCATGACGTCATGATGCTTGCTGGTGTAACGCACGGTGTGAGTTCTGGAAGCCCCAAATTTTCAACCCACGGTCGTGGGTTGGCCCCGTTTTCTCAGTGTATGCGAGTGTTGAAATATCTACATTTTAGAAACCATTCCAACTCGACAAGGGGACACTACTGGATGAAAAATAGCTCAACGCTGCTGGGAAAATTAACATCATATGGAATGGAAAGGGGTGAAGATCGTCGCCAAGGAGGAAGATCTGTTCAAGCGGAAGTAATACAGAGTAACCAGAATGTATTTTCGAAGGTAACAGATTTCAAGTGCGAAATGGCGGAGCCAACCAAGTGTAAATTTTATGGTTCAGTGAACATAGGTTAGTTTTATGGTTCACTGAACACATGTTAGTATATAAGATTAGGTACCTTAATTTTTTGTTAGTATTAACCTGATGGCGATTGCAGATACATAAGCTTTCAAAACGTTGTGAAAAAATAAAAAATAAAGAAAATGGATGTACGAAACTCTAGTTAACTAATGGTAAGAAAGTCCCACTTAATCTTACTATATGAGAAAAGGTTGACATATGTCACTTCAACACAAAATAGCGGTCAGATTGAAAAAATATATAATTTTTTGTTATTTTTATTTTTTTTTAAAGATGATTTTTTTATATAACTCGTATTATAATTTTATCTCAGTATAAAAAAGTTAAAATTCACAAGCGGTTACAAAGATCGCGCTTGACATGCCAAAAATATAAGAGACCTTATTAACCTATATATACAACATTTAAGAAAAAAGATTTGATGTTAAATTTAAAGAATATTTTTTCCTTCTGGTGTAAATCTACCCTAATTTCATATATATATATACATAAAATAATTTTACGGGTACATACATATATACATATATATATATGTCAATTACACTAAATAAAGTACTTATTTATTAAAAAATTGCATTCTATATTATTGTAACTAAGGGAAAGAAACAATAAAAAAAACTCTTGTTTTTACTTAAGCCACCGCCATTGTAAATAAAGCTATTAAAATGATATTAGTTTTTTAACACAAAAATTGCAAACTAATTTGGCTCATCCTAAAACTGCTTTTGTTTAGAAAAAAATTTAGATTGAATTGATTTAGAAATAATATATCTTTTCTTTTTTTACACAAGCCATTTTAAACTAGTTTGGCTTATCCTAAAATTGCTTTTGTTTTTGCAAAAATATTAACCAGCATAATAGTAGTTAACAACTAGTGGCTAAAATAGTGTTTTTTTTTACAAGCGTTGCTTTAAATAACGAGCGCAGCAGGTATTTAAAAACGGGAGTAGGTAAATCAAATAACAATCGTTTCCATAGCGATGTGCCTTTTTACTCGGTGACGTTCATTATTGCGACATTTTAATCTTTGACAGTTTGATATTTTAACGATGTTTTTAAATGATTTTTTCGTAAATACTGAAAACTGGCGGAAATGGCTTAATTCTTAGGCAAGAATATTTATATTTTTTCAATATTTGTTTATTCCGCTATTTCTCTTTAATTTTGGGTAAAAAACGGAACGAAATCTTTTTTTGCACCCGTGCTTTAATTATCTGCAGACAGTTAATAAATGATGTTATAAATGAAGTTATAAAAAAATATATGATTTTTTTTTATTTTACTCGCCGCTATCTTGATTTGCAAATGACATAAGTATTCTTTTTTAATTTTTGAAATTGCTATACTTAACTTAACGAAACCTTCCATTTTGTCAGGAAATGTTTGTCTAACTTACGAAAAAAAAAAAGTTTGGGCCAACTGATGCGATAAAATGTAATATTTTTGACACATTTTTATTTAGGTCATCCTAGAACTGCTTTTGTTTGCCGCCATCTTGATTTGCGAATGACGTATGTCATTTTTTTTACAATTTCTGAAATAAGCATCCTTGACTTAGCATAAATTAATATATTATATTAGACTTGTACAAATTTCACACCAGATGCAGAAGTGAAAAATTACTTTTTTATTGATAATTTGGCCGCCATTTTGAATACCAAATGTCAAATTAAAACTTAAAAAAAAATTTTGCAGAGAAAAACTTTATCTGTAGGTTTATATTTATATCTTTAAATAAAAAAGAGAGTATTACCAACAGAAAACTATTGGATTTTTGGCCTACTCCACTAGTTCTACCACCAGTACTATGACGAATCGATAACAAAAAAACGAACTTTACAAAATACACCGGAGTACCACAAGAATACATACCAGGTGCGACTTGGAGACTACACGCAGACACGTGTTTTACCCTTGTTAGGGATCTTCAGTGCGACATAAGTTTTTATATTCGAATAATATGACCGATCAAATCAACAAATCTTGGGCAAAAAAAAATGGACAAAAAAAAGTTAACAAAAAAACAATGGACAAAACAAAATCACCCGAGTAGCTATTAAAAAAAAACCACCAAGTTTTTGTTGTTTGTGTACACAAATAACGACACTTTCTGACAATTGCGTTTTTAATAATAAATAATTCTTTTGTTGTTAGTATAAAAGTTTAAATACAGATTTGTTTTTACCATTAATCGGGTAATTTTCTCCCCAAATTACACTCGTGCATAAAGATTTTTATATAATTTTGCATATAAGCGTATTTTTTTTGAAAAACAACATTTATTTATTTTCTAATTTTGTATAATAGCCATCCTCCTTCGGGCTCGGGCTACTTCACCAAAATATGAAAGTTGGGATTAATAAAACTATTTTTTTTTTTGACAGGCTTTAAAACGGCAAATGGTGAATACGCCAAAACTTTGGCACAAAATAGACATTTACAGTAAATTTTTCAACGCATCGGTATCGGTATACGTAACGAGTTCGAAACAAAGTCAAAATACACTACATTTTTGACTTGTTCAGGCCATGTTTCGAACGATGCCTGCTTCTTTGACGGATGTGATGACAGAATCTCGTTGCGTAACGATTCCAATCAGCAGTTCTGTCATCGCAACCTTCAAGAAAGTGGGCATCGTTCGAAACATCTCATAAAAAAGTCAAAAATGTAGTGTATTTTGACTTTTTTCCAACGCGTTACGTATACTGATACCAATGCGTTGAAATATTTACTTTAAGTGTCTATTAGCTTCATTATCTGTGTTTGAGGTTATAAACTTGGTGATTGTTTAGACCAACTCTGGGGGGACGTTTAAATTTATAGCCCCCAGAAAGGATTGTTTTTTGGCAATTAGTAATAAGTTCGTTTATAATTTCCCTAAGTAACCGCTTTAACAAGGATTTGTTTACCTTATTTAATATCCCAAGTTGTTCATTAACCAATAAAACACCTACAATTTTGTCCAGAAAAACGTCATATTTGAACCGGTTTTCAGCACAAAAAATATATTTATGAGGGCACTACGAGGCAAAAAAGACATAAGTGAGGGTCACTGATTATGTAAGAAAAATATAAAAAAACAAAAAAACCTAAAACAACTATATTAATTTATTTACAAACTAAAATTAATACATTGAGGTTATCTAAAAGCTTAGTCAAGAAAACTTTCCTTACTCAAAGCCAACTTTGGTTGGTGCAAACGAAGGTACAAGCACAGGTAAGAGATCCGAATTCGCTGTTTGTGATTTGAACACAGGGCTGCGTTCAGAATGCCCACACCAGTGTAAAAAATGCACCGATGCGTGATATGCCGTTCAGGAATATGAAAATGACCGGTGCATCTCATTTTCGTCGTTCAGGAAAGGTGGTGTGTCCACTGGTGCGTTTATAGCGTCATTAGCAAGGCCACTAAAATGCGGCAACAAGGGTCAATATTGCACATATTTATGTCTATTTTAGTGAGCTTATCACACTACACCGTCACCCCAGTTTCGACTTGGGCGATGGTTGGTGTGCTTGAATGAGGTTATAATATGGTGAAATTTGGATAAGTTTTAACAACAAAGCTGTTTAAAAATTTAATTATATTCAATTTTTTTTTTTCACTAACTCTGTATAATATATGGTTTTTTCATGATTTTTTTTTCTAGAGTCGTTTTTAAGCCAATACACCTAATAAGTATAGGAAGTAAAAAAAACCTGACTTTTTTATTTTTCTTTCTAATGTGATATCTTATTAGTCTAGTATATAGGTATACTTTATTTATAGGAAGTCTCAAAAAGTTCTTGCTGATACTTGATCATTTTCAAAATTTTGGGATATTTTTATGTAGCTTTTCAATGACCTCATATTTAAATGATACTTTAAGAAATAAAAAAGTGGTGACGACGGTTTTAAAAACTATCCAACATTTTTCTGCTCACTTGTAGCCTCAACACATGCCTTTTCTCGGTTATTGGATAATCCATCATTCGAAAATAAGAGAGGACAAGAAACCTATTTTTACATTTTTCTACCCACTTGTAACGCAAAAAAAATATATTTTTTGGGTCATTTCTTATTAGATCATGTCACATAAGAAAAGCAACTCCAGAAACCAACCCAACTTTCGAAAATTAGAGGAAACAAAAAGCCTATTTTATCATTTATCCCAACATCCCCCTGTTTTGTTTTTGTAAATTAGCTGACATTGGACAAGAATGAGAGATTATAGTTGGTGTGTACACTGGCGGACACACTGAGTGCGGGCACCCACTTCATGTGGGCTTTCTGAACGCAACCCATCCAATATTTTGAAACCGACATTTCGAAAGTGACAGAAGTGTAAAGAAAAACTTGCATTTAAGTTTTTTAATATATTTCATAAATAAAAAGACCTTTTAAATAAATAAGAAATTAATCTACTCCTTATTTTATTATTACCCATCTAATCGTTGTTTGACATCAAGTATTAATTATAAAAGTTAATTAACAAGAGCAAGTTTTAATTAGAATGATATAACCCCAATTTTAATTTGTTCTACAGAGTGTTTACTATTTAAAACCCGGGTGGTTTAAATTTTTTAATTTTCTTTTCTTCTAAATTGAAACTTTCTTCTTAAATCCAACCAAAGATTTTATTAAGATGATTATTCAAAATACAAATTTATTAAAATTACTCTTATAAATCAAACTATGTCCAAAACTCAAGGAAGGTTGGTTTAAAGTGCTTAAAACCAAAAATTTCACTTAAACTTAGCACCGTTATAAAATAGACTAAACCCTTTTAGTAAATCACACCGTTGATGTTTTAAGGCGATACGCTTTCATGCAAAATATTCAAAAATTTTTAGGCACTAGTACTTACCTAGTACTTATTTTGTATGCAACCAAATGGTTTTCGTTTGTCAACGGTGGTAGTTTATTATACAAAAAATTGCGTTGTTATAGGCAACCGGGTTTTTCATTGAATTTATTGTGTCAACATTCTGATGTTTATATTTTTTTCTAATTCCGTAAAATGAATCGTAAAAATGAACACGAAATGTTGTTAAAAATAAACCGATTAGTAAATTTATTATTTAGTTTACGTTTTTGTGTTTGCGCACGTGAAACAATCCCATAAATACCACTCGAGCTTCAAAATTAACCAAACAATGCGTAATTTCCTTGGAAACTTGACTCCTGCGGAGTCGTAAAATTATGGAAAAGATGAAATTTGGAAAAATTATCAGTTATTTTAAAGCTCATGGTTGCCATACTAATATATAAATTAACCAAGTTTTCTCAGCAAACTTCACTTCTTCACTGTAATTTTAAACCTCGCGTGTTACTCTCGAAAATCTCTGCATTTAAAATAAATGACGGAAACCTAAATATAATTCCAGTTTAACATAAATCTTTTGTTTACCTCACTTTTCCATTCGAATTTCTTTTGTTCGTATTGTTGATGATGATATTTTTTAACTCGTTCTATACTTTGCTTGTCTCCAAAGCTTTTTCTGTCTCTCGCGGCACCAGGACGACAAACTAGCATAAAAAATGCAAATTTTTCGGCATTTCTTTGAATAAATAAACTGAAAAATGTGCGGCCCGGCCTTATCTTTTATGAATTCTCAACGACGACGAGAAAAATTTGAATCCGCAATTAGCTGAGGCACCACAGTTTACAGCATAATTCACCAGTGGACCGACTCTCTTTTAGCAGTGTCGCTTTTCTTATTTCTTTTAGCACTGTATTTGTTTCCAAGTACGAAAGCCATGCTGATAAAGAAACGCTATTTTGATCTTTTATATAGTTTGGATCGTTTTTTATAGTCGGTGCTAGTTAAAGTTTATTAACAAAAGGAAAATAATCATTCTTGAGTTTTATATTTCGACCCATAGTCAACTATAAAAAAGAAATAATAAACAAGGAATCCATGCATAATGTGGTAAAGATAATAATTATATATTGTATAATACAACGTGTAAGTTAAAATAACTGATCAGTCTATTTTAGAGCATTTTATTGGGGACACCACTCGTGTGTGTTATCGGGTTTGGCGAAATATAACTAACGCAAAAAAAGTTATTTTGGTGTACACAAAATTCCTTAAGAGTAGAGATTATTTTTTTTATGACAGTGACCTTAGCTCAGGAAACATCAAAGTGACGTTCAAATAAACATCAGAATTGGCTGCACTTTGGATGCAAGGCACATTTTATAAAAAGTAAGAAACAGCTCGGACCAATTTTTTGATGTATTGCGACATAAGCTAAAATTAATTTCTAAGGCAACCGATTCAAATGTTTGAATACTTTTTATTATTCGAATAGGAATAAGGCATGCTTTGGGAGAAATACACGTAAGAAGGAGAGTGGTCGATTACTCTCCTTCTTTTACGGCTTCTGCAAAAAATCTTCAAACTTTGGTAAAATTTTAATAAAATTGCTAAAATAACACGTTATTGTTCCGGCCTCTAGCGTGCAAGAATTTACCGCAAAAACTGTTACCGCGCAAGACCACCAAAAAAAAAAAATTGGGCAACAAATATGCATTTGAATGACGCGAATCCTTAACAACCCAAAAATTATTTTTATGCACTCCGGGGAATAAAAGTGCACTTTTAATCACTATTTTCCGGGAATAAAGTGGGTCTTTTATTCCCCACGGAATAAATTTTTACTTTTTTCCCTAGGGATTTAATTTTTACTTTTTTTCCCTAGAATTTTGGCCTTATTTTGCCCTGGAAATTAAATGCCACTAGTAAAACAGGTAAACAGTCGGTTTGAACTATTCCTTTATTTTACTAAAAACATTACAAAATTTTCAAAAAAGTTACTACAAACTAATTATTTTCATCATTAAAATGATTATTGAGATTTATATTTGAACAATTTAGAGCCTTCATAAACCAAACGGAAGCAGTGTCCTGTATACAATTGTAGTTCTGGAAGATCCAAAAATTGGGCAAATTGTGTTGGCGGATGCCCAAAATTGTTTTTCCCAATATGTTGGTTGGTATACCGTCCGTCTCGGTAGTAAACAAAAAATCTAGAGTGCTTTTCAGTATATGTTCTCAGTCCAATTCTTCTTACCAATCCTACGATATCGCATGAAGAGAAATATGCTTTGATTACAAACGAGCGATCTTTGTGGTTTTTTGTGTTACTGATATTTACTAGGAAACATTCTCCATGATCCTTAACATCTTTGCAATCTAACTGGCACAATTCTTGACCACGACAGGCCCGGCAACCCCCATAATCAAAGCAATCTGTAACAAAAAAATTGACATTTAGTACAATTGAATTTGATCAGTGTGGAATGTTATGATACATAGGTGTAGAATAATAAGTAATAAAGCCTACCTCTTTTCAAAGGAACTCATTATCCGGCGCCGTTTCTAAAAATTGCTTGATATGTTTCGAATCCATCACACTTGATTTCTTGGGCTTATATCCGTCGTTTATTCTTTTCAAAAATCAAACCAATTTGGCGTACACTATCGGCATCATAAAAGTGGTACACAATGCTTTTTGTTGTAATACCTTACTCAGTCCAATCCTGTAGTATGTCATTCTGTATTTCAGTCTGACAAATAAATAAAAAATGACTCAACAAATTTCTTTATTCGATAATGCCCAACTCTTGACAAAACTACAACTAGGATGGTCAATTAGGGACGTGTGCTTGACATTATGGACGCAGTAAAACCACGATTATAAAAATTTAAAAATGATGGGAAGATCAGACAATAGAGAGAAAACAAGGGACTGATGAACAAGATAATCACCTTATCACTTTCATGGAAGAAAACCTTTTTGCATCTGTTGCCCAGACAAAGAGATTATCTCAATTTCCAAGATGTGTAAGAGTGGCACGAAATCGCGTAAGGAAAGGCTCTAATTTAAGATAGTAGCTGCTAAAAAATTAAACTTACGAAGGAAAAAAACAGGCCAGGTTACTTTTTGTCCTTAATTACTCTCTAAAGGAACCAGAGCTTTGGCGAAAGGTAATATTGTAGTGACAGAAAACAAATTCGGGTGTATCGTCTACCAAGAACGCGCGATGAGGAAAGATATATTGCTGGTAACAACGATCGCGCTGGAAGATTTTTGGTAAATATGTGGGGTTGGATTTCTGCTAGAGGTCATGGTGCTCTATTTCGAATCAATGGAATGCTTACAGGACAGCTTTACGTGGACATTTTAGAGAACACCATGCTTCCAGCCGTCACAGAACTTTATCAAGACCAGTTTATTTGTCAACAAGACAACTGCCCTGCTCATACGGCCAGACTTTGCCAAACTTGTTTTCGGGAGCAAAATATTGAAGTTCCTCCTTGGCCTGCGAAAACTCCAGACGCCAATCCTATGGAAAATATCTGGGGTTTTTATTTTAAAAAAGCTGGAAAGCTTTAATATTGTGCGGGAAATCAACATCACTTGGTCCAGTTAATAATCAATGCTTATGAAGAAGTGATTGGTGAAAATGAAAACCTTTTTGAAATTTTGGCTGATTCTCTACCAAGAAGATTAAACGGTATAATTGAGTTGAATGGCGCAATGACTAGATATTAAAATTTATTTCTCTTGTTTTATAATTTTCGTTACAGTTGTTTTTTTTAATTTTTGTTACAGTTGTTTAATGCGTGAGCATATTATTGTGATATAAAAATTATTTTTGAAAGCAATCTTCGATGTCAATATTTTCACGTTTTAGTACAAGTGTGTTACAAAATATAATCCGGTAGTTAGCCATAAAATTTAAAAAATACCTATGTTTATCACGTACCACTTTTATGATGCCGATAGTGTACTTGCTGATTTTTACGTTCATTTTTTGAATTATTTTAGCTTTGAGCATAGAATACTGACTCCAAACGGTTGGAGGCTTCAGCTTCTTTGATTTCCCGAAAAAGTAGGCCAAAAGTGCTTTTTTCTCAGACAAATTTTCAGTTTTTTGCTCGGCACACCAAGTATTCTATGAACTGTTTTTCATAAATCTTCCGGGATTTTGATGGCAATAATTGACCTATAGCCTCTTCCGCAGCTCTCTCGACATCCATTTTTGTCAATTTAAACCACACGAGTTTTGTCGAATTTTCACTCTGTTATCGTCACATGCATTGTTAACAGCAAAAATTTTGACCGCGTTAGCATATTCACCTCAAACCATTTACCGGGAATTTTTCTTCTTTTTAATTACTTAAAATTAATTTTTAACTTTTATTTAAAAAGCTTTCTTCCTGATTCGAAGTGAGATCTCTTACATTCCTATAGATTGACTTAAAAAATGGTCAGGAATAGCCAACTAAATCATAGAAAAGCGTGGAATTTGATTTTTGTTTCTAAATAAAATGCTTAAAAATTTACATTTTGAAAAAAACATCAACAAAATTGTGGTTGCTTTAAAATTTTTTTTGAGGTTTCTTGTCTACCCAGATTTTATTAATTTTTACGGATTATTTGAACTGTTTCAACAAAAAATATTCTCGGGCCTCTCATTCCAGTGCATTTCGACGTCCATTCAGGTAAAAATATAAAATCAATTTTTCGATACCCATGCTCATACTCATGTATATGTCAGCTGTCAAATTAAAATTTTCTCAAACTATGGTGATAATTTATACCTAAAGCTTGATTTTTTTTTGTATGTATTTTTTGCCCCTAAATTTGTTTCCATTAATTCTAATGAATTAAAACTAAAGTAAAGTAGGATGTTTGTGTTAACCTTTTAAACTTCTAACTAAATATTTTTAAACCTATTTAGTTTGCAGGTTGAAACCTAATAAAAGTGTTATATCTAGTGGGATTTGTACCCGCTTGCATCTAAGTATTATTTAAGACCCCTAATAACATGAGTCCGTTCCGGGAACGTACTTGAGACATCTCACTATATCTTACATAACGTTCCGGGAACGACCTGTTTGGTCGCCGTACGTTCCGGGAACGTCGAGGGAATTAGCGATGTTCCCAAAAACTTTTCGGTTGAAAAGTTGGAAATCAAAGTTTCTGATAGTGTTTAATGATGTTTGGGGAGGGTGACCAGTGAAACCATGCTGGTTGCCCAGGGCGAAACATCGTTTAATCATTTCTCTTTTTGCTTTGGCCCTTTGTGTATTCCTTGTAGGATGCTCATCCAAGTTTGAATTTTCGTTTTTTTCGGATGAAGTAACTGATTTGGAGGATTTTTTACTTTTTTATAACCCTATTGGAAATATCGACACACCAGGAAGGACCCGTATTAGGTAACTTAGATAAGTACCAGTGCGGGAGCGATGTCTATATGTGAGTGATGCAAAATTGGAAATTAAAGTGTCTGATGGTGTTTAATGATATTTGGGGAAGGTGAACAGTGAAACCACTGATGAGCCCACGATGGTTGCCCAGGGCGATTCATCGTTTAATCACTTCTCTTTTCGCTTTGGTCCTTTGTGTATTCCTTGTGTGATGCTTATCCAAATTTGAATTTTTGTTTTTTTCACCCAAGATCTTTTGATCTTTTGTTTTTGGATTCTTTTCGGTTGAAGTAACTGATTTGGAAGTCTTTTGACTTCTTTAATTTTTATTTTAATTGCCCTAGAAGCATAACACCATTGGAAATATTAACACGCCAGGACGGATCCGTATTAAGTGACTTAGATAAATACCAGTGCGGGAACGATGCCTTTTTGTGAGTGATTCAAAATTGGAAATCACAGTGTCTGATGTTGTTTAATGATGTTTGGGGAGGGTGATCAGTGAAACCACTGATGAGCCCACGACGGTTGTCCAGGGCGATTTATCGTTTAATCATTTCTCTTTTCGCTTTGGTCCTTTGTGTGTTCCTTGTGTGATGCTTATCCAAGTTTGAATTTTCGTTTTTCCACCCAAGATCTTTTGACCTTTTGTTTGTTGATTCTCTTCGGTTGAAGTAGCTGATTTGGAGGTTTTTTCGAATTCTATATTTTTGGTTTTGATTGCATATCTCTATTGGAAATATTAACACGCCAGGAGGAACCCGTATCAGGTGACTTAGATAAATACCAGTGCGGAACAATGCCTACTTGTGAGTTACATAGACGTTGTTGGAACGTTCCTGGGATCTGTTTTTTTACGTCCCCCACCGGTCTGGTGAGGCCTCTTACCAGACCTTTTCGAATCGTCCTTATGGACGTTTTCGAATCGTCCTTATGGACGTTTACTAAACGTCCCGGAGACCTCTTTTTGCTTAAAAAGATAACACACTTTTGGTTATTTAAACGATCACAGAGTAAATATCACACAAAAATCGATTTAAATCGAGAATAACAGAACTGTTCTATAACAAATGCGTCGGTGAAGACCAGATATCAAATGGTATGTGTTAGATAAAGTGCAATAACAAACTAGCCGAACGAAACGAATAACCAATGAACTTGAAGGGTGAGTTTATTATTTAGAGAGATTATACGCTATCTTGCTCTGAAGCAAAAGGATTTAAAATTTTAAGTCCGATAAAACATAAATTAGGTACGCAAAAAATAAGTGAACTTTTCTTATCAAATTTTTAAAATAGTTAACTTGAACTTTTGTGAAAAAACGGCGCGCGAGATTTATCTAAGTTCAAAACAGACGTTCTCCCAACGTTAGATTTTTCCGCCAAATTGTGTAGCAATATGGGACGTTCCATACAGAACTTTCCCCAGGCCGCTGCTGGGAACGTTCCTAACACGTACTATTTGGGTCGGCGACGTTCCTGAACTACGGGATGTAGGATAGGACATCTCGAGAACAAAGTATGTTAGTAGGGACACGAAAATAAAACAGCTAAAAGGACGAAGGCCACGTGGATTAAAGCGTTTTAACAGTTTTTTGTGACGTTCACGAACTTTTTGAGCTAAACATAATTTATTGTGATATTTTCCCAAAAAGCACAGAGTGCTGAAAATCAGTTGTAGAAGTGTTGCGACAACCAAATCTGTAGCAATATGGCTTTAGCTGTTGTCTGTGGCAACACTTCTACAGTATTATAGAAAGGTTGTAACAACTGTTTCTATCCATCATTTTTTGGTTGTCACAATGTTGTGGGCAGCAATTTAGCTGTGTGTTTTAAGCTTAAAATACAACTGAAATGCAGCATTTTTATAAACGCTGCCATTATATTAGAGATCATATTTTTATAACTAAAGAAAAATTTGAACAAGGAGATATGGATCACCAAGTTTTAAGTCATAATAATATATTAACTTACTTATTTGACATCATGATAATCCGTAAAAAAGGCCATTACACGAGTAAATTTGGGTGCCCCGGGCAGTTTATTGATAAAACCCATCATAATAACTCACTAAAACACACGCGCGCCAAAAAATCAGCATATTATTGTTTTTGTTTATTATTTTTTATAGGTTATGTTTACCTCTTTTCAAGGAATTTCGTTCAAAAGAGTTAATAATGCCTATGTTATGGTTTATGCATAATTTGTATTGCACTGTTTGGTAAAATAATGTATTTTTCAAAAAATAATTTTAATTTTGCATGTTTAGAATCGCGTATTCTGGAATTTAGCTTTTATTTTATTTTTAGGAAAAGAAGGTTGTAAGTTTTCCGGCCTGCTTTTCACAAGTGTTTTAAATTCAAATTTTGGTCAGTTTCGCGTGTTTGAACAATGGTCAGAGTTTTTAATGACGTATTAAATTTGGAGGAGAAAACGAAAAATCCTCTCTCTCTTCAACCTGAACAGCGGCCGCGTAAACAAAAAAAGTGCTACTTTTGATTGTGTAGCGACTTTTGTGCAAAAAGGGCGCTGTCAGACAGACACCAGAGCAGAAAAATAGCTAGGAGGAAACCAACCAAGATTTTGATAAGTAATTTGGTAAGTGCGTCAATTTTGACCATTGTCGTTTTTTTTCTTTTTTTGTAAAGCAAGGTTTCTTAAATGTATCTAATTTTTACTATTAAAAATAGGCTGGTCCTTCTTTTAAAAATCGGTGTATGGCAAATTATAAAAAAATCTAATTTTCGTGCAGGCAATTTTCTTTGTATTGTTTGCATGGAAAAACATGGACCTTAGAGCCTGAATGTGGAAAGCTCGTGGGAAAACAGTCAACTTCGTGGGCAGATTTGTTATAAAATAAACCATTACTTTAGGGGATTTATTATTCTTGATGGATTAAAATTTGATAATAAAATTACTAAAATTATATTTGCGTATTTATCAGAAATAAATCGGGTTATTTTTATACATTTTCTTTTGAGCCGTTTTTTTGTGCGAACTTATCTTGTTGATGTTTTTTTTTTTGCGCGCTTGCGATTCAAAAGCAACGACCTTGACGGTATTTTGGTTGGGCGAGTGTAGCAGCTAGCTTCACACTGTTTTGAATTCGAACAGCTGACTTTTGGCAGACGGGAACGTGCATATTTAACCTCACTTTCTTGGTTTGTTGTGACTTTTGTTTTGATTCGTCTTTTGATATTTCTTGCCGCGTTTGTTGATCGAATTTGGTGCGATCTTCTTTAGAAATGGCTGGATGAAAATAAAAAATACGTCGCCTACGTGATGCCCACGGTAAACGTGTGGAAGCGATTCTTGCCGCGGGACAACGGGCGCAGACAGACACTGATCTTTTGACGCAGTTTATTGTGCGGTATGAGGATTTGGATGATCAAGTAAAAGCGTACGAGTCGTTTCACTGGGAGTTAATTAGCTTATCTAACAGTGATCAAGCTGGTGAAGAAGAGGAAGTATTGAATCAGTTTGATTCAATGGTTTACTCTATTAAAAGTATTTACCGGCAGTTAGCACACTTAATGGTGGCTGCAAACTCCCCAGTAAAGCCAAACTTGAATACATCCTGCTGTGGTGGTGGATCTTCGTGTAGGCGCAGAGTTGAAGTGCAACGCATTGAAATTCCGAAGTTTGATGAAGACATGAGGCGGTGGCCTATGTTTTTTGACATTTTTAATGCACTAGTGCATAATAGTGATGAATATGCTAACATTGAGAAACTCCAGATCTTGGCGTCTTCATTGACAGGTGAGGCAAGGTTAGTTAGTCTTTAAAAATTTTCTTATTTTGAAAGAAAATTACCAAACTGTTTATGATATATAGTGAAAGGGCATGTGTAAGTCCGTGGAATGTTTAATGAAGGAGTTTTGTGACTATGTGGGAATGATACTGGGTATTTTGTTCGCATCCGTGTAGAAGGGGTTGATATCACGCCATCTTTCAAGATGGCGGCCAAAAATCATAAAAAATACAACTTTCGCAAACAGGACATAATTATACCTGATTCCATATAACTTGAGGATGAGGATTCCAAAAAAAAATACTTTTGAGGTCATCCGACATTCAAAAAATCTTAATAATTCGACGTTTTGTCATAACAACTTCAAATGTACCTCAAACTCTAACATACCAAAGAGTGCTATTCATCAACTATTCAAGCGAAGTGAACCAAATTTGGCAACAAAGATAAGAAGGTCAAGTCCAACAATTTTGTTAAAAAATTTTTATTATTCAATAAGGCGGCTGATATATCAAAACGGCGACCTATAACCACATTATATTTTATCCAATTTCGTAAAAAAGTAAAAATGACAAGGTGGCCATCAATTCTTATTGACTTATCTCCGCTTACTATGAAAAAAAAGTTTAGTTGATGCATAACCCAGATTGACCTTGAAAATACCATGTAAAATTGAAAAACCCGCATTTTGTAGTGTTTTTTCCAATTTACCACTACGCAAAAACTTTAAGTGCCGAAGATGAAATTAACATCTTGGCCATCACAAAACACTTCATTTTAAACCTCCCAATTAATTGTTTTGATCTGGCGTTCCAGATGTTGGTGTAGCAAAACGTTAAATTATGGAGATTTTTTTAGAGAAAATAGCAAAAATCGTGTCTTTTGCAATTTTAAAGGTCATTTGAGGTCGCATGACCTCGAAAGTAATTTTTTTGAAATTCTCGTCCTCGAGTTATATGAAAATGGCATCTAAAACACCTGATCCAGAATCTGGTTATATATATCTAACTTCTGCTAACTCTTTTATAGGTAATTTAATTGACTTTTTTGACTAGACAAGTAAGTATAACATAAAATTCACAGTTCCGAATCTAAAAACAACAGGCATATAGGTCATTTTTATCGAGGTATAGCATAAACATCTGGGACGCTAGATCAAAAAAAATGTTAAAGAGGTTTAAAATTAAGTGTTTATTTATGGCTAAGATGTTAATTTCATCTCCTGCATTTAAAGTTTTTATATGGTATTTTCAAGGTCAATCAAGGTCATGAATCAACCAATTTTTTTTTTCAGATTAATCAGAGATAAGTCAACAAGAATTGATGGCCATCTTGTTATTTTTACTTTTTTACGTAATTGGATAAAATAAAATGTGGTTATAAGTCTCTATTTTGAGATATCAGCCACCATATTGAAATGCATCATAGCTGAACAAAATTTTTCTTAAGAAAATTGTTGGACTTGACCTTCTTATCTTTGTTACCCAATTTGGTTCTCTTGGCTTTAGTAATTGATGAATAGCGCCCTTTAGTATATTATTTTTGCAATTTGTTAATTTTGCTGAGGCATTTTTCAAGGGCATGAAGCTTCAAACTGCATCAAGCTCTAAGGAGCCAATTTAGCATACATGCCTAATAGTTTGAGGGACATTTGAAGTTGGTCTGATAAAACGTCTAATTACTAAGATTTTTTGAAAAGAAAATGGTAAAAATCTTGTTTTCTGCGATTTCATTGTTCATTTAAGGTCGGATGAACTTGAAAGTAAATTTTTTGAAATCCTCGTCCTCGAGTTATATGGAATCAAGTATAATCACTCCCCGGTTGCAATTTTTGACCGCCATCTTGAAAGATGTCGTCATATCAACCCCTTCTACACGGATGCGAACAAAGCACTCAGTAACACTTCATTGTGTGACTAAAGAGCTATCAATCTCACAGAGCCACGAAACTCCTAGATAAAAAATCTCACGGGATAGGAATTATCGACATATGCCCCTACACTAATACTAGTGTTTTGTTAAATACTTATTGGAATGCTATTTTTAATGCTCCGGTGATCAAAAATGATGCTTTGAGTGATATTAAAAATTTATTGACAACATTTTCAGAAAATTTGTCTGCTCTAGAACGAATTCAAGGGCAAGTCAATATATGGGATTTTACAAAATTAAATTTTTTGTTTCAAAAGCTGAACCATCCAATTAAAACAAAATTTGGGATGTCTTTTTCTGACATGGAAAATAATGGGATTCCTACTTTTGACCAGTTAAAAACTTTTGTTGAGAAAAATTGTGGGGCATTGGAAAACACTGCACTTTTAAATATAAAATTTGGTGAACCCTCCCCCAAGAAGGGCGTGAAGGTTCAAAAGAAACGAAATATGCTGTCAGGAGCAGGTAGTGATAAAAATCAGGACACTAGTAAATCTACAGTTTGCGCGTGTTGCAAAGAGAGTCCTTCACACTGTTTGGTTAAATGTGATAAATTTTTGGCATGCTTTTGTGAAAAAGGAAAGTTTATGTTTTTTGTGTTTTGCTAGGTCACATGGAGTAAACAAATGTCCTGATACAAGAAAATGTGGTGTATGTGATAAGAGGCATAACACAACTTTGCACAGTCAGAGTTCAGTGAAACGTGAAATAATTTGTAAAAACCCATTTTACCAATTCTATGCCTATGTTTCAAACAGTTTTATTTGCAACTGCCCAAATATCAGTGTGGTGTGAGAACGGTAGTTTTTTGACTTGTCGTGCGGTCCTAGATTCTGCTAGTGAAGCTAGTTTTGTGAAAACATCATCCTCGCTTGGGACTGTGAAATTTTGCATATCTCCATTCCAACAAAGTAGTCCTTGCTTTAATGTGAATGCAATGGTTGTCCCAAATATTTGTGGGTTGACTCCATCTGTAAAAATGGACAACACAGCTTGGAAACATATAAAGTAAAAAAAAATAAAATCTAGCAGATCCACATTTTTGTACTCCGAAAGAAGCCGATATACTTTTGGGAGCTGATATATTTTCCCCGAGTCATGCTTGATGGTGTACGTTATTTGGTTATGCGATTCTTGGTGGTGTAAGTTGAAATAAGGATAAAGTGGTGAGTTGTTGTACTTCATTTGCCCCTTCTTAATGAAACTTTAAAGAATTTTTGGGAACTTAAAAATATACCCCATACTATGCCATTGTCTGCTGATGAGCAGAAATGTGAGAAGTTTTTTAAGGATACTCATTCCCGTGCCTTAAATGGGAGATAATGAGGTTGCCTTTCAAAGAAGATCCTGCGTCTCTAGGGGATTCCTATAGACGGGCATTTAAATGCTTTAAACTTCGCCTTTTACCTAATGTAAACTTAAATAAATCATATGTGGATTTTATGAGTGACTATTTGAGTAAAGGCCATATGTCTGTTAGTAGCGAGCCAAATCCTGGTCAAGGATATTTTATTCCTCATCATTGTGTGGAAAAGAGTGGCAGTTACAAAATCCGTGTTGTGTTTGATGCTTCGTGCAAAACTACAGGAACCAATTTGTGTTTAAATGATATATTGCATGTAGGGACGAAGTTATAAAATGACATCACCTCGATTTTATTTTCATCTCGACTGTATAAGGTGATATTTTTGGCTGACATACGCCAAATGTATCGGCAATTGCTAGTTGACCTTCAGGATGTGATTTACCAAAAAATACTGTGGAGGTATAACCAGTCTGAGCCCATTCGTGAGTATTGCTTAAATACTGTGACATATGGGGTAAATAGTAGTCCATATCTAGCAATTAGGTATATTTTTCATGGCATGTGACATTTTGAAGAATGGCACTTATATTGACGACTGCATCGGAACTGCTGATTCTATTAAGGAAGCCCTAGAAAAGCAGATACAACTAATTTTACTGTTGCAGTGTGGTTGTTTCGAATTAAGGAAATGGGCCAGCAACCGGCCAGAGTTATTATTGTCTGTATCTGAAGGTCATCAACAACCCATTGTGTTCTCTGAGAAGGATTCTGTTAATTTAAAGGTATTGGGTTTACAATCGAATCCCTCTTCCGACTTCTTTTCGTATAGTGTTCAGCCAGTGGATCGAGTTTGTACTGAAAGAAATATCTTAAGTGAAATAGCAAAAGTTTATGACACTCTGGGGTTTGTGACCCCTGTGGTTTTAGTGGCTAAACTGCTTATGCAACAAATGTGGAGAGATGGAATCTCTTGGGATGACCATCCGTCTGATAAAATTGTTCTAAGATGGCGTTGTTATATTGAACTTCCCGTTCTAGCATCCTTATCAATCCGTCGTTGCATTTTGTATCCTGCTGCTGTGTTATCTGAATTGCATAGCTTTAGCGATACCTCAACTGTGGCATATGGTGCCTCAGTTTACCTAAAACAAATTGACTCTCTTGGGAATATTAATGTCTCTCTCTTATGTGGTAAGAGCAAGGCGGGACCATTAAAAATATTAGAGTTGATCGCAGCTTGTCTGCTGACTGAACTTATTTGTTTTGTCAGACTCAACAATTACCCTATATTGCATTTGTTCATCTCCACAAAGTTGAAAGGTTTTTGTGGCAAATCGTGTGGACCAAATTTAAGAAAGACTTTCTCCGGAGTGCTGGCATCATGTCAATGGAAATTTAAATCCAGCTGACTGTGCAAGTCGCGCTATTTTACCTCAAGAACTTGTTTCACACTCCCTGTGGTGGACAGGTCCTCCCTGGTTACAAAACGTGGATATAAATTCTACGATGAATTGTGCTGAATTAGAGTTGTCTGAAGCAGTGATCTGTGAAAAAAAAAATCTGTTTTGTTTGCTAAATTGTTAGATCAACCTTTGTTGAACCTGCTTGTACGATACTCATCACTTAAGAAAATCCAAAGAATTATTGCAACTTGTGTTCGTTTTCTTGAAAACTGTAAGGTTTCTAAAGCCTTGAGATCTAAAATGTGTTTTACTCAAATTGAGCTCTACCAAGCTTTGATTGTATTAGTTAAACTTGTACAGACACTCGAGTTCCATGAAGAGTTGTGTAGACTTAATAAACAAGAATTGTGCTCAAAACCGCTTCGAAAATTATATTATCTCCTAGATAAAAGTGGAGTCATCAGAGTGGGCGGTAAACTGCGTAATGCAGATGTTTCATTTGATTATAAACATATCATATTGTTGCCACGTAATCACAGACTTACAGAGTTGATTATTGAAACTTTTCATAAGAAAAACTGTCATCCTGGGCCTCGTGCTTTGCAGAATTTATTAATGCAACAATTTTGGATTTTGTCTGTTCGGAGAGCAATCCACCATATTTTGTCCAAATGTATGAAGTATTTTAGAACAAATCCTACTCCACTAAGCCCTTTAATCGCAGATTTGCCTATGCCAAGAGTGTCGGCGGTAAAGGCGTTCCACCGTAGTAGCGTAAATTTTGCAGGACCCATCAAAATGACTCGAGGCAAACGTAGGGGTGTTGTTGCCCAAAAGGCCTATATTTGTCTGTTTATCTGCCTTCCGACTCAGGCTATACATATTGAGGTTGTGTCTGATGAAGATTAATTGGTCGCCGTGGCACTTGCAGTGATATTTATAGTGATTGTGGCTCGAATTTGCAGGGAACAAATAATTTGTAGTTGAAATATTGCTAGTCGTCTGCTGACAGCATGGGAATAAAGTGGCACTAAAAATAGGCTGGTCCTTTTTTTAAAAATTGGTATATGGAAAATTACAAAAAAAAATTCAATTTTCGTGCAGGCAATTTTCCTTGTATTGTTTGCATGGAAAAACATTGCATTCACAATTTTCTGTTTTAATCAAATAAATTTAATTTAATAAAAATTTAGCTTTTTTTGTGAATAGAAGAGGACCCAGTGGAATAAAAAAAGAAGAAGAGCAGAACTGGAAGTAACGCGTAGTTCACATTCTACCTTTTTTCCGCTACCCATTATTTCCTTCTTTGACATATTGAGCAATAAGGCAATATTACAATATATTTTCTAATCCCTCTCACTTTTTTCTGCAAATATATAAGTAGATATCAGTTGGAAGCAGGTGGAATCTAGACTAGAAGCAATTGATTATCATAAGTGTTCTATACATCGGTAGAAGGCGCGGCATTCGCAGTTGTTCGCAGCATTTGGTTTTCGCTAGAAACGTTTCAAAAAGTAAAAATTATGACCATTTGGTGCAGCTAAGGATCAACGTTTATCGTGACACAAAACATAGTTTTAATAGCTAGTTTAATAGACAACTTTGCATTAGTAACAACTTGATTATTAAAGTAAGTTGCCATAACAATTTGACAACTAAAAAGGCAGCTTAAATAAACTTAGCTACTTTATAGCAAAAACGTAGTTGCCGCAACGTTGTGCAAGCTATAGAATAGCTGTAAAATCCAAAGTGTACAGACTGTGCTGCTTGGGTTACGAAATAGAGAATGAAGTTTTTTACAAAAAAAAAACGGGATCAGCTAGTTTTCAGTAAAACGCAAATTCTACTTTTTGTGGGCTTGAGATATTTCTCCCTATCGCAAAACACAGCGCAATTGTGTGTCATTTTTCATTCTTATAATGTTTCCCATTTTTCGTATTTCATGCCGGATTTCTATGTATCTAAGTATTATTTAGGACACGAACAGGAAATACAGCTAAAGGGACGACGGCGACGTTGATCGAAGAGATTTAACATTTTTTGCGACGTTCAAATTTTTTGAGCTCAAGAAAGTTTATTTTGAGCTTTCAAGAAACGGAGAACCCTGCCAAAAAACCACTTCAAAATTCTTAAAATCTGATCAAGTCTTGATGAGATTTTAAGAGATTAGGTACAATTTTCAAATAATTCCTGACTATTGAAAACTCACAAGACTATTATGTTACACCAGATACATGAGATTTCATAAGGTTTAGCAAACAAGATTTTGATGAGATTTTACAAGACTTCACAAGAAAAAAAAGGGACGTTTTCAAAAGATTTCATGAGAAATAGAATAAAGGGTTGTGAAGATTTGACAAGATTATATAAGTATTAAAGTGTAGAATATAGATAGGCAAATACAACCAGATTTGACAAACAAGATGCGAATTTAAAAGATTTTATGGGTACCTATGAACATAGATTATGAAAAAGTATATATAATCAAAATTTAACTATCAAGATGTTTTAAAAGATTTCGTAAGTTTATATCAGACACAGGAGATATCATGAGATTTAGCAAGCAGAATTTTGATAAGATTTTAAAAGTAAAAATGAAAGGACGTTTTTAAAATATTTTACAAGATTTCATTTTGGACATGTTTTAAAATAAAATCTGTATGAAATAAAAAGTGTTCGACACATTTTGTACAAAATATTTAAAGATTTGATCCACGATTTGCCCTAAAAAGTGTCAACTGTTTGGTCCATAAGGTTGTCCAACTTTTCTCTACATTAAACAATGAAAACAATGATAACATAAAACTTGTGACATCTGATGGAGGCTCGGTCTTTTTATAACTGCTCAAAACTGCTAAGAACATGAGAAATCTCATGAAATCTTATTAACGTTATTTTATATATCCTTTAAAATCTGCTCAAAACTGCTTAAAATATGTCAACTTGTCGAAACCATTGAAACCTTATCAACTTGTTTCTCTTAAAATCTGCTGAAAACTGCTAGAAACACGTGGATTTTCTCATGTAATCTTGTGAAATCTGATGAAGGGTGGTGCTTCCAAAAACTGCTAAAAACATGTGTATTCTTATAAAACCTTGTGAAATCTTATTAACTTTGATTTAACTTTTGGTTAAAATCTGCTCAAAACTTAACAAAACCAGTGGAAGCATAGCCTTTAAAATACTGGTGAAATCTTATCAACTCTTATCATAAATTGTTTTAAAAACTTTTCAAAACTCGTAAAAATTCATGAGGTTTGACGAGTTTTGAATCTTTTTCCAAAACTGAAAGTTCATGAGATTTTACTCGAAAGTGGTGTTTCATAAACCACATGAAATACCGACCAGAACTCGTGAACTTTTACTAGTTCTTTTTTACGAGTTTTGACACGGTATTTTTGGAAGGGAAGGGACGCCACCAAATAAAGTTCTTCAGATCGATTGGGATAATTATAAAAATAGGGAATAAAGCAGCACCACAACGTTTTTGAAGGGGGCGGTTTTTCACTATATTTTGAACTACTTTTTAACTCTTTTAATATGAAATGTTGAAAGAATCTTTAAAAGTAAACCATTTGTTATTTTATATTTACTTGTCAATGAAAATGTGAAATTTATGCATCAACATCCTTGGTTTTATTGCATTTTTAAACCGGCATTTTCTTACTGATTAGAACATGAAGTTATAGTACCTAACTTGTAGAAAAAAAAGTTACTTAAAATTTGTGTATGAATTAAAGTCAAAAACACTACTATTAAACATTTTTATATTTACATTTTTTTTTAAATTGTTTTTTCGTAGGGATAACCAAAAGATGCACATTGTTTTATTTAATGAGAAAAAATAAAGATAAAATTTAAAGCAACACTCGTGGCATATCGGAAAAAGCGTTTTTTTCTCACTTCTTTACGAGCTGGCCTCCAATGTCTAATGGAGAATCATCCTTATTAGGAATTAGGAAACAGCTACATAGGCACCATGCACGCCACCTGTCGAATAAACAAAGTGTAGAAGACCGTAAATACATGACTCTGTAACATGTTACAGTGACCTTATACCTACACTTTTGCAGGTTTCTTTTTTCTAACCGGCTGAAAGATACAGGATTCTGTATTTACGGTCTTCTGCACTTTCCAATTTTGATGTTTTTGTTTCTCGGTTTATTCGACAAGTGGTGCACACAGGTACTACGTCTCCGCGGATTACAAACTTTTTGTTTTAAATTCGAGAGGTGTGCATGGTGCCTGTGTAGCTTCAACTGCCAGGTACAATCCTATGGCTTCTTGATGATTTCTAATAAGGATAAAACAGGTTTGTAGATGTATCGATTTTCCATTAGACATTGGAGGCCTGGTGGTAATGAAGTGAGAAACAAAAAGGCTTTGTCCGATATGCCACGAGTGTTACTTTAATTTTTATTTTCGGACACGAGATTTCCTTTGTTTTTTTAAAGATAAAATGTTAGCAAATCCACGTGTCTACATTTAAGTACTCTAGACATACCATGTGTGAAGCTAAATAAAATCATTTTAAAAGCAAATATTCTTCTGAAATTTTAATCGAAGGTAACTGCTTACTAGGAAAGAGTAGAAGGGCCATCAGACATTTATTTTACAGAATTCCGTAAGAAAATGGCCATGGCCATTTCGTAAAAAAATGGTGAATTCCGTAAAAATGCTGAATTTCGTAAAAAATGGTGAATTCCGTAGAAAAGGTAATTTCCATAAAAGAATGATTATTTCCGTAAAAGCAATCGTGAATTCCGTAAAAAAAATTGTCACTATTCCGTAAAAAATGGCGAATTCCGTAGAAAAATAATGAATTCCTTTTTAAAAAAATGCAGGACCGGCATTTAATTTTGCGTATTTATATTTACATAGCTTCGGCCTCTCTTGTCGCGGATCGTTGCCTTTCTAACTAATTTCCAATGCGCTAGAAACTTGAAAATTGATACGTGTATATTGTTCCGATATCAACACATTTCAAAAAAATTATTGGAAAAGAATTTAAAAAAAACAACGATGCCTATGGCCCCTTAATAAAAATTTGAACTAAAATTTAAAAAAAAAACTTTCTTGTTTAGACTTTAAACTTTGAGGTGTTTAATATGACTCAAACTTAAAACATTAAAAATGGCGAATTTAAAATGGCGCACCTTCTTATATAAAAATAGGTTTGGCTGAAAGATGAAAGTTTGTAATGTTTAAGGTCCCTAAATACAATTTTTGACTCAAGCTTGAAAAAACCGAAATGGCGGACTTTCTTATTTATAACTCGATTTGTCTCAAACTTAAGAATGCTCATAACTTAGCCAAATAATACTTTCCTAATATTTAAAATGACACATCACTAATAGGCAAAAATTTTAAAATGACAAAACTATGTAGTGGCAAAACAGAAATTGTTCAAAACGTTCCAAATCCTTACAATACTAAAACGTTACAAGGGCAAAACCATAGGGAGCCAACCCTACCCAACCCATTCTACAGAATCAAAAGGAATTGCGGCAAAAGCCGTTACGAAGAGCTTGTCCGCATCTTATTTGTCGGCTATGTACTGCCATCTAGAGGCAATATATTACACAGGTTTTCCTGTCCATCTGTTGTTGGCTGTATACTGTGTCTTCATCTAGCGGGAATATGTTAACACTATTTTACGTTTGTACGGTTTTGCCCTTGTAAGGTCAGTCCCTTATGATCTATTTCAATTTTTGGATAGTACAGGTTTGTGTATTTATTGTTTTGATGTAGTTTTTATGATCCTGTTATGTATGTTCCAAGCACTTTTTATTTTTAAACCGATTTTTCTTAAACTTGAAAGTTTTTGGTGTTTAAGGTCACTCAATACAGTTTTTGACTCAAACTTTAAAGAAATCAAAATTGCGGACTTTATTAATTATAAACAAATATCGTGAATTCAACATTTTTTCACGGAATTCACAATATTTTTAAAGAATTCACCATTTTTTTACGAAATTCCCTACTTTTTTGCAGAATTCACGATTTTTTTACAGAATTTACAATTTTTTTACGGAATTCACCATATTTTTACGAAATACAGCATTTCTTTACAGAATTCACCGTTTTTTTGCGGAGTTCACCATTTTTTTACAAAATTCACGATTTTTTTAAGGTTTTAGACTATTTTTTTGTAATACCATAACAAAGCTTAAAAATAAAAAAAGTGCTGGTTATGATGGTATTTCTGCACACTTATTAAAATGTTGTGCGCATGAGACCACAACCCTGTGTCACATAATCAATAATTCTTTTAGGTATGGTATCTTTCCAGAACAATTAAAATTAACTCTTGTAAAACCCTTGTACAAGAAAGTCTATTGCAAACATTTTCAAAGGTTTTTGAAATTGCTGTGTGCACTAGACTTCTGGGGTTCTTCAGTGCGGGGAACCTGATATGTAAATCACAACATGGCTTCCTTAGTTGAAACGGCAACATATGACTTTGTGGAAAAGATATTGAATGGTTGGGGAAAAGGAGTCATTTCTATGGGAGTATTTCTGGACTTATCTAAGGCCTTCGATAGTCTAAACCACAAAGTTCTGTCAAAAAATCTAGAGAGGTACGGAGTAAGAGGCTCTGCCTTGGATTGGATAAAATCAGATATGACAGATCGGAGGCAGAAAGTCTCTATAACTATGGATGGAAAACAATATTTTTTAGAGGACGGGAATCTTATTCTCGGCACTGCTCAGGGAAGTGTTATGGTTCCTGACCTCTTTGTTTTTTATGTAAATAATTTAGCTAGCAACAATTCTGATCTTGTAAATTTTGCTGATGATGCCAACCTTCTTTTGCTTGCTTCTACACTGCTGGAGCTTCTGGTCATGTCCTCAGATAACTTTAAAAAAGCCCATGAATGGTTTCTAATGAATAAACTAGTTTTAAACAAAGAGAAAAATAATTTCACACTAAAGAAAAAAATGAAGAGATGCCAGAAGAGGTTAAATTAATTAGTCAAGTTTTCAGACTATCACGAAGTACCAAATTCTTAGGTATTCACATAGACCAAAACCTGGATTAGTCAGATCACCTGGATAGCACTTGCAGAAGAGTGAATACAGCTTGTTTTTTTTTTCAGATGCTTCGTCTCTAGTGTATCGTGTGTGGTCGTGTATCCGAAATTTTCAGCAAATAAGACAACCCATTCGTAAGTGTAGACTGACAGATTCCGGAGTATTTCCAGCCAGCTGCTTAGGACATTTCCATTTGTTAGAGATTTAACCCTCACGAGGCCCCGCACTTCAACGACTTTGCCGAGGTCGGCCTCAAGTCTGTAAAGACACACCTTTGCATGGTAATTGGCGACTAGTCCACTTATGAGGAAATGTAAATTTCCCGACACATAAAACGCATACAGCAGAAGTAAGCACATGTCTATATGTTAAAAATTTAGTTTGCTTATTGTTATCGACTTTTGTAGGTTAACACTTTTAGCTAACTTTTGTTAAGGTGACTGAAAGTATTTTTACCGATACTAACTGGTTCTTTAGTTTTGAGGTTTCTGTTACGAAATATAAAAAAAGACACAACACTTTTAAAACAAAATTTGTATTATAAAAAAAGCAATTCAATAAAATTTTGACAAAACTAGTAGAAGGTTAGTCTCTTCGTCAAATAGCCGGTCAAAATGACAGAGAATCTCTACTCACTCTACATATCTTGTGTTCGATGGCCGATAATCGTTAAAAGCTGCCTCTCGCCGAAATTTGTTTTCCTGTTTCAAATAGTTCAGAGCAAAAAGTAATCTGGATCGCTTTTTTTCTTCAGTTAGCCGTATCTTTTTAGCTGCAAGACGACATCTCAGCCGCGACTTCTTTGTCCCTCTTAGTGCAGTTCTTAAGGTACCAGGAAAATTTACTGTTAATTTTGCTTCTTTGGCCGTGGCAAATAGATGTTCTTACAGGAAATTAATGACTTGCTGATCCTGTTGGGGTATACTAACTTTGGTCAAGCCAGTTCTTTCTTTTCTGCGTCGCGAAGTGTACTGTATAAAACGACCCCAATACCACATATTTATTTATTTATTTTTGGCAATGTTGGCAACACGAATACCTACATACACTCTAGCGAAGGAGTAAATGGCTAGGCAATCCTAAAAATATTGCGTTGGTACAATTATTACAACTGAGCAAAAGCCGGCGTATCAAGGAGACATGGACATGGTGCATCCTGAGAACGACGGAGTAGTAAGAGTAGCAATCAAAAACCTGCCATGGAGTCTTCCAAAGGTCAAAAGTAAGTAAAACTCTGCCTTAACATATTTAACATAGTTTGTTAAGATTAAATTTTGGATTATTGTTTTTCCTTATGCCATTTTGTTTGTTTTTAATACAAGGGATTTTTTTTTGTTTTAAAAATATTGCGTTTTGGTGGATGCAAATGTTTAATTTGCATTGGCATACTCCTAAGATTACCTTACTAATTGAGTAAGATATAGGTATAAGTCTTAATCTTTGGCACTTGCACGGGCTTTTTGTGCAATATCCTACTCTACACTAACAGGAAACTTTCAAGACCAGAAAGATGGGTGGGTATCCGAGATTCAACCCATAATCATGTTTTGGTAAGTGCTACACCTAATTGATGGTTTTGAGAGCCGATTGGTATTTTTTCATATTTAATTTATTTATTGCCTCCTGCCAAAGCCAAAACTGGCAAATCGAACTACCCATTGGCTTCTGTGTGCACCTCTGTATGTACAGGGTGTCCAAAATTCGATGGTTTTGGGTATTTTCAGAAGAAATGGAAAGAAACTGTCCACCATTTGCGATACTTAATTTTTAAGAGTGGTTTAAGGGTGAAAATTGCATCTTAATATGTCAAACCATTTTCGACCAGCGGGGCTTTCTCAAAAGTAGGCATTTTAGGATGGGGTTTATAACTTGTTTATTTGGGGTCTTGTGTACATGGTTTTTTTCTAGATTTTTTAAAATTTGATTGTCAAACTGGAATTTCTCTAAAACTTTTAGTTTTTAAAATATAATTGAAAGTTAGTATTTTTCCTATGGAATGACCCTCTTTTTATTTTATTTTTAAAATCAGCTTAACATTCCTTTTAAAATTATGGATTTTTTAGATGTTTTTTATCTTTATTTTTGTAACTCATTTAGTTTTTTAACTACTACCTTATTTCCTTTTTAACTCACTTTTCACAATAATAGAAAATAATAAAATTAAAAAAAATAAGAATATTAAAAGTAGCTATGCCGACCGGATCCGATCCTACTTAATCCTTATAATTAAAGTTCCATTGTCAATAACGGCAAGTAACCAAAACATGCGACCAAGACACTAAGTTCAACATAACACAACAACAACAATTTAAAAAAACATTTACAAACAAACAATAGATGGGAGCCTTAAAAATCCAAAATAATTCTCTATAAAGTGCAAATACCTAGATTTCGTATTTCTGTCTAAAAACTTGTAATACCGAACGTATAAATCAGAAAAATACAGTTTTTTTGTTACACCCGCCAAACGCGGCGTTTTTTTAAAAAAAACATATATTTGAAAAAGCCGCAACAAATATGGTTTTTTAATTATTTGAAAATACCGGTCGATGAAAAATTTACTGATTGAAGTGGAAGCCAGCTTAAAACAGACACGTATAGATACAAATTTCAATATATTTAATAGGAAACATGGCTATTGGTTATAATCCGTAAATTGTACTACAAACAAATCATGTTTAATACTATGAGGAAATTATTAGACGCACAGTTAATTAAAAAGCTCATTATCTTCGCCTTTACAGTGAGAGCTATGCATGCGCACTAAAAAATATTACGGCCTGGCCTGTAGGGCTAGGTTTAGGGTTAACTGATTGATTTATGACTGTGGCTTGAAGGTGCGAACAATATTGTATTAGAGTTTCGAACTTCCATTGTATTTATTTTTTATTTTCTAACAACTTTTCGAATGCTTATCTGCAATTGTCATCAGGTGAATACTAACAAAAAACTAAAGACTATCTAATCTTATATACTAGCATGTGTTTAGTGAATTATAAAATTAACCGACGTTCAGTGAATCGTGAAGTTTACAATTGGTTGGCTACGCCTTTTCGCATTTGAAATATGTTACCTCCGAAAAGTATGGATTTTCAAATATCCTTGATGGTGACGTTTTGCTTAAAAAATACATTCTGGTTCCTCTGTATGAATGTTTCTTTGAACTTTTGCTTGAATAGATTTTCTGCCTTGACGACGATTGCTTCGTTCCATTCCATATGATTTTGGTTTTCCCAGCATCGTTGAGCTGTTTTTGATCCAGGTGTGTCCCCTTGTCAAGTTTTGCGTTTGTGTTCTATAAGGCAAACTTCCATGAGTCGGCTGGTTTCTCCGATGTAGATATCCTCAAACTCTTATCTTCTCTGCGATTCGTTTGATGTATGTAATTAAAAGCGTCTCCTTCCTTTTGTCCAGTATGAGTTGGAATGCGATATACGGAAGTGGTTATGGTTGAATTCTTTTTGGTGACTAGAACGTTGAGAAAAGGGAGCTAACCATTTCCTTCTTTTTCTAGAGTTAATGTGATTGAAGAATTGTTTATCTATCGTCCATGTACCTGAGCCATAGTTTGGGTCCCTACCATGAAGTGCGCAGAGTTTCTTTTTCAAGTTTCCATAAAGGTGTTCACCACTACCGGCGAAAGTGGAGATATCATGTGTAGACCATCTTCCTATCAAAAATACCTGCCCTTTTCCTGGAAGTAAGAATTCTTCCGGATCTCAATAAATCCATCATAACATTGATTTATATATTGGTTCTATCAGAGAAGTGGTTTTCCTTTAGTAGCTTCTGTTCAATACTTTGGAGTGATTCTATCTTTGCTATGTTCGTGTACAAACTTTCGACGTCGAAACTAAGAAACTGGTTGTCAGGTTGCATATTGATGTATCTAAGTATAAGTCAGGGAATTGCGAGAACTAGTTATCGGTCCAATTGGCATGTTTTTCCAGGGCCTACATAAGGAACATAATTTATAATTCATGTAGGTCCTGGTTTTTCTTATGAATTTTCCGGAGACCATACATATGCGTTGCTTTGCTCTAGTGCGGTGTGAGTTTGCTCCTTTTAATTTCGTTAAAGTATCTTCTGTATTGGTAGAGAGTTTGGTAGATTTTTCTTTTTATGGTAGTACTTGGGTCCTGAGTTATTTTTTAAATTTATTTTTTGTAGAGCCTCTTTAGTTTTTTGGTTGTAGGTGGTGGAGTCCATTACTACAGTTGCATTTCTTTTATCTGCTCCAACTTCGGTTTGTTATCTAAGATTGTTCTGATCTTTCATCTAAATTCCTCTGCTTTTACTTTATATCTTTCGTCGATGTTTATAGACTCAGTGTCTGTAATGATGTTGACTGCCGGTATGGTGTTAAGTGCAATGACGTAGTTAAGTTCTTTGATGAGTAACGATGTGTGTAAGTGGTACTGGTGTTGATGATTTGTTCTTCATTGTGCCAAATTCTACGCAGCGGGTAATTTTTCGCATCGCATTTTTCAGAAATTCAAACAGATGACATAAGTGTTGATAATGATTTTTTTTTAGTTGTACGGCAGCCATTAAAAAAGCATTTAACCTATTTTCGATGTGATATTGCATAATAAAAAATGGGATGTTTTTATATACATTAGTTCGCAAGACTTGATTTTTTAGAATTCTTATCCGATTTTAAAAAGTGAAGCTTTGTTGTAAACGAAAAGATAAGGCTTTGTAGCGCAGTATTTTTAAAAGGTACAAACAACATTTTTGTCAGAGGGTAAAATATATATTTTTTTAAACTTTTCTCCCATCTTGTAATATGCAAACATTCAATACAGGGTAAATGTTTTAGATTTCCAAACGTCTGTCAACCATTAAAATCAGACAAGTTTTAAAAAATTTGCAAATAAAAAAATTGTCCGTTTTTTTTACCACCTTGTATTGTTAAAAAACATGCTTTGTACTATTCTTACGGATCTGAAATTTACTAATAAAGAATTTAGATCAATTTGAAACAGCTGAATATTTATAAAATATTTTCATTATAAGGCTGTAGTGTCCACGCCTATGTAATGAACCACAAATAAAAATCCTCGGACAAGTCGATTTATTATTCAAGGAGGACACTTTTTTTCGGTCAAACTTTTTTAAATTTGGTTAGCTATCCTGAAACTTTTGTAGTACGCTCCCTCATTCAAGGGGTACACTTTAGTCTTATAACTTGAGTAGAAAAATAATAACCGTGTAAAAATTTCAAACAGCTAACAATTTAAAAGGCAAAAGACCTTTAAAACAAAGTAATACTCGACCCACTTTTCCTCGTAGGGGTTGCATGCTACAAAAATTAGAAGATGTTCCATCTCGTGTTAGATTTAAAAAGCCCCTGTTTCATTTATGTTGGAACCCACTGTATTGGTGTGCGGTAAACTTAGAAGATGAAAGTCCGGTATTAGCTTGCTTTCTTGAAAAAATGAATTATATATATTTATGACTATTTTTCCTTTTGAGAAAATAAACGACTATTACAACTAGACCCAATGTGCATAAATAAAATAATATTCCTATTTAAATTGATTTACGATACGTGCATTTGGCCCTTAACGGCCTGCGTGGAATTACCCAACCAGGTGGGTAATTGCAAATTCTTAATTTTTTTGTTTTTTTCTGTAAAACATTTTTAACTTTTTTTTAATGGTAAGAATAGAATAGATAACACTATAAACTAAAAGTAACCTAAATAAAGAACCTCTAAGGCAAATACTAAGCTCTTAACAAGTGAAATACCTTAAGCGCGTGCTATGAGATACTATAACGGCCCCTTCCCTTAAATTTTCCAAAAAAAGCCATAGCAACAATAACACTCCTAATCAAGTTACCCTGGAACAAATGCAGAGCCAAAAACTGCTATGGACGCGAGCAGACCAAGACCAACCCTGAATTATAATTTATTTTCTTTGTTTTTCAAAGGTACTGCATGCAACAAAACCAAGGTTTTTTTGAATATAATTTCAAGAGTCTCTTTTCCTATTTAAATTTCTGGTAGTAAATATCACCTCTCTGATTAACAAATCGACGTGCTTGAGGTTTTCTTTATAATAATACTCCAAATATCCTATGTGATAATTTTTACAACAAAAACTTTTCAAAGTGCCCTTCTTTCCAAACCAACCCTTCCTCATTTATTTATTAAAATTTTTTCATTCTGGTGTGCCAACCGCCCCAGTTAACCTTGCCAAAATTTCTTACCTAACCGCTCTAAAAATTAAGACATTGTAGAGTAAAGCACGACTTTTTGTTGCCATTAATCATCTCCTGTTTTCTGTCCACACCAGGCAGACTATGCCAAGAATACTTACGCTCGGAAGAATAGAGATTATTAAGTTTTCATTACCGCAAACTGTCTATAACATAGTAAGTGCACAATTTCTCTAAATTAATAAAGTTCCGAAATCTTAAAAAAGAGATTTTTTATTAAATCCAGGTAAAAGCTGTAGCAAGACTTTCAGCTGCATATATAGGCTCTACAAACAAGAGCTATGCTTTTTAAATTTTGTTCGCTTTTCGGTTAAGCTACAGCTTGAACTACCACACAATTGTTTTTTTAAATTAGTTGTCAATTTACAAAGTTGATCCTGCGCGCACATAAAAATGAATATAATATGTAATATTAACTTTCTTTCTAAAATTGTAATTATTTATGTTGAATCTGAATAAGCATATCAAGAAAAAAATACAGAAGCATTTACTACTGTTTACTTGACTACCTATGGCAAGTGGGTAATATTTTTCGAGTTGGATGGGGTATGCATGTATGGACGTATGTTTATATGTGTCATGATAGAGACCAAACAGCTGGACCAATTTTAATAACAGTTTTATCGCACGCTAGAAAGCTGAGAGTCTCTAGAGTGCTATAGGCTATATTACATTAAAAAAAAAGTCAATATGGCGAATATTAGGCGCTATGTTGTCACAGTACTATACTTCGCCATATGAGATACGGGATTTTAATTTCAATTTATTTAATATCACGAATAAATATAACAATATGTAAATTTTAGCTAATATTAGGAAACATAATTTAAAGGTGAACTCTGACTGGCTTAAGCACCTGCTTGTGCTGATCTGTCATCACAAGGAACATCTAAAAACATTTTTTGGATACGTTTGTTTTTAATTTATCGTTTCTCTAAGGAGCATAAAAATAGTTATTCTAATACAAGGAAAATAATAAAAAAATATGGAACAATAATCCTTTTTAAAAAAAGTAAAAACACAAAGACAATTATAGATAGAACAATAGGATTTGTTATCTCTTTAGATTAAAGGTTGATATTATTTTCTTTAATAGATTAACCAAAGGAATTTTAAGAATGAGTATAATCTTCAAGTTAAATATATAAAGGAAAAAAAGAAAAAAGTAAGGTCAAGATAACGGCAGTTGTAGGCATTATAATTTGAATGGATTTGCTACCAGTGATTTTTTGTGTTTTTTTTATATTGTCAGGTCTGTCTGAAAGAAATTAAGTATCAAGAAAAACGTCAATTGATAGATAGTAGTAGACTAATTTTATATCATTTTACTATTTATGTATTTTTTTTACATAAAAGTTCTAATTTTTAAATAAATTTTAACTGATTTGTCAAAGTTAGAAGGTTTTCAGGAATTTTTTAAAGTTTTCACTTATAATCTCCTTAGAACTTGAATTATTTCCGAAAATTTTTTCGAGGCGCGAATTTTCTTATAAAAATTCGCAACAGAGAAAAAATTTACGGAGATTAGTTCAAGCTTGCGGGAGATTCGGTACGAAAATTTTATACCAAAAATTATTTTAAAAAATATACAAATTTTGACAATTTGGCAAGCGTTTATTTTGCTTTGAGGTTTGTTGTTTTAATATAAAACGGCTATTTAATTACTTTTTTGACACTTTGAATGTCTGTGTTACCTATATTGTGGCTATACATTGATTTTTCTATTATTTTTAAAATTCTTTGGTACTCTAGTAAAATAAGGTTTGCATCTTTTTATCAAGTTGATTATATTCTATTTAAATCACAAAATATTATAATACTAGAGGATGGGGAAAAATAGGTGTATAGGCCCATGTGTTATACTGGACGCTAGGTGTTTTGTATTTCAAATAGTTTGAATTTGTTTATTGATGTTTTTTTCACTTTCTCTTTGCCCTAGTAAAAAAAACGATTCTCAAAATCTCGAACTGAACACATTTCTTCATACCCTAATTATCTTATACTACTAGAGAGAAGGGAAAATTAATTATTTTCTTGCAAAGTCAACGACAATTTAACGCGATAAATATTTAGGTAGAAAACATAAAATCTGCGAAGTTGGCTTTGACTGCTGCAGCGCATTGGTGGAATGACGTTTTCATCTTTTTTTTTTGTTTATTAATTATTATTCGTCATATTAAATTTTGTTGTCCTAAAGAAAATATCATAAAATGAATTGAAAATTGTACCTACGCCTCTGTTGTTATTCTGACATCTGGACATTACAGCTGTCAAGCCAGGGAAATTATCACTTATTAATTTTTCAACTAGGTCACGTGACCGAAAATATTTCCGAAAAATTCTGGTTGTTGCCATAGCAACCTCTCAAAAACAAGGCATCTTATTAAAACAACTGGTAAAATATTTTCTGTTAAATTTTGATTTAAGATCAGGTGGAAGAGTATTGTATGTGATTTGCCCAAAGTAGATATAAGTCTGCTGTCCAATGGCTTTGTCGTATTTAGTTGTAATGATGTTTTGTGAGTATGTGGATCGAGTCGCATAAGAGTGATTCGGAAAGAATGGTTGAACTAAGTTATTTCTTAAGACTTGGAGAAGAGACGATTTTAAAAAGAGTTGGCGGACGCTAATAATTTGTGTCTGTTGATAGAGTTCTGATTAAATGCTGTTTTTATTATATTTTTGGGCAATTTCTATCAATATACTATGTGCTCCGAGTATGTTTCTCCCCATCCCATTACACCGTATTAAATGATTGATTGTGCTAATAAAAAAATATAGTGATTTTAGTTGGTTATTGCTTAATATTTTTTTAGCTTTAATGAAAATAAAGTTCTTAGTTTTTTGGTTAAGAGATTTGTATGGTGTTTCCTTGTGGTGATATGAGATCTTCACGAACTATTGATTGAACTTCTTCCCACGTTGAGGCTTCTATGAACAAAACACCATCGTCCGCAAGTGACATAAGGATTCCATGTTATTGGAAATTTATGATGTCGTTTATGTAAACAATGAACTGAATTGTTCCTTTGGGAATTCCAAAAGTCACATTTTTTAGAGAAGTAGTACTTGACCCAAATTTAACTTTTTGCTGTGTCGGTCAAGTATACAAGATTTTAAAACCAAGCCCTGATTATGAGCCTCTTCAGCTTTGACAAAAATTTCCGATGATCAACAGTATCAAAGGCCTTTGCCAAATCTAAAAAACTGCGGCACAGGGCTTGCTGTCGATATTTTTTGTCTCAAGCCATACTGATATTTGCTAAGTATGTTTTATTTTTCTAAGTAGCTAACTAACCGACCTTTTAATACTTTTTCAAAAATTTTTGACATGATGGTGGTAAGGCATATTGGTCTATAATTTTCAGTTCTATTCTGTAGGCCAAATCTGTTACCGGTGTAACTACTGCGATTTTAAAGTTGTCGAAGCAAACCCCAGTTTTAAAAATTTTGTTTATTAAGTGTATTATCGGGCAAGTCCTGAAGATGGTTTATTTTTTAATGAAACAATTGTGCTAATTACTTCTTGTTCAGTGGTGGGTCCTCAAAAGGAGGGGACGATATATAATTGTTGGGCAATTTTTTTCGCCATTTTTTGCCCCAATGTTGTGTAATCATTTATTGTTTTCCGGACATTTTGTGCTTTTAGTATCTTGTTCTTATAGAATATTTTTTAGGTTGTATATTAAATTGTTTACCTTATTTCTATAATTTTTATATATGATAAGCGAAAGGTTAGTTTATAGATTTTTATAGTTTTGGTATAGTACGTCACGTTTTCTTATGGAATAAATCATTCTTTTCCTTATTCATCGTTTTTTTTTTAAATTTATAGTTATTATATTTTCAGTTGTGCTTTCATTTAGAAATGCTGTAAAAGCGTGTGTGATTGTGTTTGATACTAAGTTTACGTCAGTAGATTGGTTCTTGGAAGTTAGAGTTTTTGATTAAAGTCATAAATTTTATGTAGTTTATTATTTTTTATTTTTATTGCTTTTTATTAAAGCTAATGTTGGAGATGGGAATGCTGAGAATAGTGAGGTAATGGTCTGATATTTTTGATTCCAAAATATTTCAGGATCAGTTTGTCTAAAGTCCAGCCAAAGTTGCAAATTGCATAAAGGTGAGCCATTTGACCAAATGAAATTAGCACACGGGTTTAAATTACACGACCACTAATTGGTTTTATTGCTTATTACTACAGTGATTTGACGTTGAAAAATGGGTACATACATTCTAATGTGCCCAATTGACTTCAGGCGTGAATCCCTTTGTATATCCCTTGACTCGGCGTTGACCCGTTCCTGCTTGGACCCTGCATATCTGCGCTTTTTTGGACCAGTCACTGAACGCTTTCGCGATTAGTTATTTACTTCGATAATTCAGTGAGCTCTTGTGATCGCTTGTGTCATCGCTTAATCGAGATCGGAAGACTACCTTTCTAACACTTTACTAAAAACCGAATAATCTCCTTAGCAGTATTGTATGGGGGACTATTAAGCTATTAAAATCGTGAATTTTTGACTTTTATTAATTTTACAAAAATGAGTTACTAAGGTTACAAAACACCTCAATCGACGAAAAAAAAGTTGTCTTTCGGTCTGTTGTATGTTGTCTGTCTGTATACACGATAACTCAAAAACGACTTATTCGGTTTTAACGAAATTTGGTACAAAAATCCCTTATCGGCTGACCATGAACTGATTAACTTTTGGGTAGGGTGGTGGAGGGTTGAAGGGGAGAAACGAAGGATAAAATAATTCAAAAAATTGTACTTTAGGAACAAAAGCAAGTAGCGATAAACGGTTTTCAGATTTTCAAATTTTCAACAAATATGGACTACAAATTTTGTAATAAAGTGCAAATTCGTGGGACCGAGTAATTTCAAAAAATGTTAAAATATTAAAGCAGCTATTGATATGGGGTTTTCAGATTTTGGGTTTCGTAAACATTGCCCAAAAATTTTGTTATAAGGGTCAAATCTTTCAAAGCTACAGTTTTCGAGATATTTTGATTTCTTTTTAACATAAAATAATTGATTGTATGGTTGACTATCGGTGAATTCTAGCACCAATTTTTTTATCTTGCCATCGATCGAATTTCCCAACGTAATGATACTTCAAACTGACGACCAACCTTGGCCCGCTCAACGTAAAACAAACCTTTTTGCGGTAATGTTTATTTCAATATTAAAAATATAACGTTAGTTTCAATAACGACATTATTCTTCTAGGCCAGCCATTCGTTACAATATTGTCAATTTCGAGAGGCTTTTGGACGGATCACTTTCTCAAATATAAAGCGATTTTTTTATTTTATTGACAGTGATCTCCCGATCCATCTTAACTTCACCCTCGCCGACTGACATCCACGCACCCCGGAGGAGTACGGTGTGGAGTTAAAACTTTATATCATGAAACACGCCAAAAAAACTACCTGACTGCTAGTTCTGCAGTTGCATGCCTATAGCACAGTCTACTAAATATTACACTGTCCCTATAGTCACCCTAACGAAATTAATTGGAGGCAAGCGACTGCAAAATATTTTTCTATTCTGTATATATACTAAATCCGATTTAGAACTAGCAGTCGGGCAGTTTTTTAATTACGTTGCGGTTTAACTGATTTTCTCAGTTGGATTATAAAAAGTAAAGTTCAAATTGAAAGAAAGAGTAGAAGTAATAAGTTGTTAAATAAATGATCTTAATAAAGTTAGTTGTTATTACAAATTAAACTTAGCCTGCCAGAAACCTTCAACAGTTTTTTTTAATGGAAATGAAAAATTTATTAAAAAACTACTCTACCCAAGCATGATTTTGTTATTTACCGATGTTAAAACCCTAATTTGTGTTACTACCGACAGGGCCCTCTAGACCATTCTTGCTGTCCAAAAATTAGTTCTGACATTTCTAAATATTTTTTTTTCAAGGGTATCAAGGGGAAATCTTGCAAAAGACGCCCGAACTACTTTCCTGTCAGAGTCATTTCTCCTCTACCAGGAGAGACCGGGTAGTGTCGGATTCCTACCGACTAAAACCCCTCAATTGTGGCTCCGACCAGCTTGATGGCCAGAGTCACTGCACTGCAGCCATTATTGGCTTATTGTGCACCCTTTGATCCTAGTTTAACCACTCCACTCCCCTGTACGAGTTTGTACAGGTCCTTAATGGAGCAGTTCCTAGTGTTGATTCTAGTTTAACCACAACATTAAATATTCCCCTGTACGAGTTTGTACAGGTCCTTAAGAGAGCAGTTCCTAGTCGTTACTGGGTCTAGTTCAACTTCCCCATGGGGCTATACCGGCCACATTCGGTCGCCAGAGCCTCGTCTGTTTTAGACAGGGAGCACCACGAGAAGGTGAGGTTGGCATTTGGACATGAGAGGCTAGATGCATTCGCATCATACCAATCGAAAACCTCTGGTCCCATGCCCAATGGGGTAAGCATGGTCTTCAACTATCCCGAGCAAATATGAAGGTTACATTATATTCGCATCAATATCCTTTACTCCCCTCTCTATATCTATCTATATCTGTCTAATATAATACAACCACCATATTTGCAAAATCAACATCTCAAAAGTCAATTTTTCGCACGCATTTTAGTTTTGAAACTGTCACTTTTCCGCACTACTTTTCCGCAAGCTCTTGAAAAATCTGAATCACTCAAATCTCAAATAGTTGTCAAAAACTAGTCAAGTCACAATTTTAATGCTGTATCCACATGGCAACAAAATGAATCTAATAGCAGTTTCACTATTAACATTACCAATAAACAATAGTTATAGGCACTTATTATTATAAAACTATAGATCAATAAACGTTTCTTTAATTCAATTCAAAACTTAATTTTTTGCGTTTTCCGGAAGCTCGAAGAAAAAATAGCATTCCTAACACTTGCGGAGAGTTTCTTTTCCGCACTTGATTGCTGGCCGAACTCCACTACGCGTCGTTCGGCCATCTGCAATCGCGTGCGGAAAAGTGACACTTTCCGCACTACTATTACTACTACGCATTTGCGTGCAGAAAATAATTTTTTGCGCACGACGTGCGTAAAAAATATTTTTACGCACGATTTTTTCAACTTAAGTGTAAAAAAAACGCAAAAAAAAATTTTTTTTTGCTATTTTAATACATAAAAATGAAAATATAATGTTGTCTAGACGGTTTTTATGCAAGTAGGAAAAATTTTATACCTGACACGTGCGAAATAATTATTTACCTGAAAAGTGCGGAAAGTGATACTTTTCCGCACGCGACGACAATTTTGGGGCAAGCCGTCAAGGGCGGAAAAGACACTTTTCGCACGAGCCAGGTACGAAATTTTTCCTATTTGCGTAAAATAGTAATTTAAATTCTGTTTTAAATAATTAGAAAAAAAAAATCGTAAGAAAAAGGATAAATCCTTTGCCGCACGGCGTGCAGGAATCGCAACTTCCTGCACGCATTAAAAGAGCACTTTTACGCACGCTAGTAGGAAAAGTGTCTTTTCCGCCCTTGACGGCTTGCTCGAACTCTGCTCCGCGTTGTTCATGAAACTGGCGTCGCGTGCGAAAAAGCATTACTTTCCGCTCTCGTTAGATAAATAACTATTTCTAACTATCTAGTTTAAAAATAAAAAATTCAGCAATAATTACTTAGGTGTTTGATTCTGAAAGAAAAACACATTTTTCGAGCAAAAATATTCGACACAGGCCAATTTAGTATAAAATGTATAGGAAAATCCCGCGCGACCCAAATCAAATGTGTTTTTAAGTAATTAATTAATTTGGGATAAAATATAGTTTCTTTAGAATATTACACACTTATTTAAAATTTAACCTGGATAATTACCAAGATCTTTCCGCACATTAAAATATATAAATAAATAAATAATATAAAACGAATTTAAACAATATTTTCTTGTATTTTCTAATGTCTACAAACAAACTGTGGCGATTCGTATAACAGTCGTATTCTACACACCAACAGACTATCGGGTAAGGAGGGAGTCTAGAGACCCTACGATAGTCTGACTCGAAGTCACTTGGAAACTAGCTTATATGTTTTAATAATTAAAACAACGGCAAATTCATACCCTGCCAGACCCGAGTGTAATAAACTTTCTTCGTCTTTTTTATTCGCTCTCTAGCCTTCAATTTATACCGAGATAACATATCCTAGACCTACCATTATGTGGAGAAATGAACTAGAGAGCGATAGTGATACTAATGTCCTAAAGAATAGAAATTAGGTACGCGTTCGGAAGTCTGACCCGTTGTGCGGCATCGTTAGTTATGTTCTCACAAGAACACCTGTGCCTTATATTTTTCTTAGATTTTCATTTTGCTAGCTTTGCATTAATTAGTTTATAAGTATATGTGAAATATCATAATTAGTTTGTTGTATTCCAGCGTTGCTACCGCTTATACCAAATAAAAGTTTTTTAAAAAATTAAATTTCCGAGATCATTCGAAAACTGGCGCAGTCGGTAGGATAATCGACCGCCAGTGGACAACTATTGCGCATCGTGCGAAAAAGTAACCGTTTTCGTGTTAACGATTAGTGGTGGAACGAGCCTACAAAAAGAACTAAACTTTCGGGAAAGTGGTGTTGTAAAAGTGGTGAAACAACCAAGACCAGGGAATACAGTATCCTATTGGTGCGAGGTGTATGGAACAAGCATCGTCCAGACAATCCTCATAGTTAGATACCAGGGAAGAGACACCATCGCTCGTCCTATTGGAATGAAGAAAATATTACTACTGTAAGTGCATCCTTGATTATTAATCCTTATAAAAACAAAAAAATTTTATATTGATACGTTGTTTAGATATTTAAGGCATTTTGAACTATATAATATTAAGAAATGGCACAACCTAATTACGCGTTAATTAGGTATCAAGCGGATAATATCCCCTGTTTTGACGGCAATCCCAAACAAATAAATCGATTCATATCGGCATGTGAAAATTTCCTATCAAATCACAAAGATAGAACTAATACGAACGCTCCTATCAATGGCCGCCTTTTTGATACAATTTTAAGTAAACTTACTGGTAGGGCTGCAGATTTAATAGCGTCCCGCGTTGAATTAACAAGTTGGGAACTCGTAAAACAATTAATAATTTCCACCTTTGCCGATCAAAGATCGATTGATTGCGTAGTACAAGATATAATATCTTTAAAACCGGGAAAAAATGAAACACCGCAACAGTTTGGTCTAAAACTTCAAGATATCAGAAGCCTTTTATTCTCCAAAATAAATGTAACCAATGACGCTAGGGATATAAAATTATTAAAAATCAATGAATACGATAAATAGGTATTAAAAACCTTTATTCACGGTTTAAACTATCAAATGCAATTAATAGTACGTTTAAAAAATCCTCAAACACTTGAAGAAGCTATGAGTTTCGCGCAAGAAGAAGAAAACTTTATGTATTATAAAACCCATAACATGTTTGAATGAAGAAACCAACAAAGACAAATTTTAGCACCCCCACTATCCTTAAATGTACCACAAAGACCTAATTTTGCACCCTCTTGGCCACCTCACTACAATCATCATTTCTCTAGGCAGAATCAATATCCTAACATGTTCAAAAACTCACGTTTTGCAACACCAAATAATCAATTTTCAGGCTTTGGAAGGTGCAGACAAAACCCGCCTACCTTTCAAAATGAATCAAACGCATTTGCACCCCGATATCCAATAAATCGTCCAATGTTCAATAATAACCCTAATTTTAGTCAAAATAATAGTATTAATCAAAATAACAAACGACTAGCGACTTCGTCAGTCGTTCGATCAACAAATAGACCAGAACCGATGGATACTTCATCTGGCAACACTGTTTTAAATAAAAACCCACAAAATCAACCCCGTCGCGATTTTATAGTTGAATAACTCTTTAACCAAATGGTAGAACCGATTTCTAACATGAAAAATTATTCCCAAAATCACACATATCAAAATTACGAGTATCCAGTTAATTTTGAAAATATTGATTGTAGCAGTAACCAATCAATCAATCAATATCCAAATGATCAAATTAATCAGACTAATCAGGACTTTCAAAATTATTGCACTATTCAAGAGCAAAGTAATTTCGATAATTATCATTACGACCCCAGCTCGGAAATAAATAATGATTCAACCCTTTTTGAGCCGACCCAGAGTTATGAGGAATCTTTAAACAAAAATTTTCAGGAACCTCAGGATTCCAACAAAATACCAATGCCGACGCGCTGTCACGCATTCAGTTAAACGCATTAGAATCGGAGTCTGTTATCAATTCTCCGGGAGACATTGATTCTGATATTTCTAAATTTTTAAGCGAAAACTTTGATCCAAACGCACTTTCTTCGGCACTAGTTTCTGATTACCTGCAAACCATAAATAACGGAAAACCAAAAATAAACATAACTTCAAATTTGCAAATTAAACCACCAGATCAAGCGCCTCAACCGACCCTACAAGATCCAAATCTACAAAACATAAATCAAAATCAAAACTGTAATACTGTCCATACTACGAACGCCGATCAGAATTATGTTGTAATGACATTGCTTGATGAAATAATCAATAATAAAACCAATCAAATTATTGTTAATCAATCACCATACGAAACGTACGTTAAAATCGAGAAAGAAGATTTCGACGGCAATAAAATTATAAAAGCCACCTTACCAGCAAGTGTCTCGCATATTGTAACATTTTTAAAGGAATATTTGTCAAAATCAGCAATGCATATATATTTTCAGTCCAAAAAAAATATTTTCAACAGGCCATGTCTCAACACTTCCAAAATTGCAAATTGTGCACTAAATTAATAAATAACGTTAAATAAGAGGAAAGGACAATGTTAGTAAAATATAAACACGAAGGCAAAACTAAACATCGTGGCATCGAAGAAACTCTCAAATTTTTGAGGACCAATTATTATTGGAAATCTTTAAAAAACGATGTGACAAATTATATAAATAATTGCGAAGTATGCCAAAGATCCAAATACCATCGCAAACCCCCTGATCAACCTTTAGTTCCTACCGAAACTCCGAGTAAACCTTTTGAAATAGTTCATATTGACACATTTATTATGGGAAATCAAAAATTATTAACATTAATGGATAAATTCTCAAAGTTTGCGCAAGCATTACCTTACCACGGAAATGCCATCTCATGTTGCGATCAATTAATAAAAATGTTTTCTTTTATGGGAGTTCCGAAATTAATTGTTTCAGATAACGGATCAGAATTTCGAGACGAGGTGGTTGATGAATTATTAAAAGCTCATAAAATAAAAACACATTTTCCTACACCTCATTACCATGAATCAAATTCTCCTGTCGAACGCCTACATTCTACGCTGATCGAACATATTCGACTCTTACGTGACGCAGACCCCAACGCGGAAATTACTAATTTAATGCCATACGCACTTATTGCCTATAACAGCACCATACACTCCAGTACAAATTTTACACCTTTTGAACTTGTCCACGGACACACAGATGCGAGGGATCCAATGAATTTAGTTGCTTCACATGTTTACACCGAATACATCCATAATCATAAAACCAAAGCTGGAGCCCTTTATAATGAAATTTCGGATAAAACCAAAGAAACAAAACAAAAAATAATTGATAAAATAAACCAATCGAAAACTAAACAAAAATTAGTTATCGGATCGCAAGTATACAAGAAAACTGAAAAGAGATCGGGTAAAATGAAAAATAAATTTTTAGGGCCTTTTATGTTGACGCAAATTTTAAAAAACAATAAAATCGAAATCGAAAACCCCAAAAACAAACGCAAAGAAGTTATCCACATTAATGAAACTAAAATAGTACCCATTGTTACAGATGGGCCTGGACAATCTATGGAACCAGCGCCAGCGTCAAGTTCAACGACTTGAACAACCACCCTGGAATTTTGCCTTTCAAGCTAGGAAAAGTAAAAATTGTTACGAATCAATGGTCCTTTATTCAAACAATTGATCTACAACCAATAATAACAGAGTTTAATTCTCTTCAAAATCACACCAATATATTATCTTCCCACTTAAAAAATGATAGCGCTATAGAAAGACGCATTACGACATTATTAATCCAAATATTTCCTTACAAATTCAAAAGTAGACAAAAGCGTGGCTTATTTAACCCATTGGGTACATTTATTAAGAGCATCACTGGAAATCTAGACCAAACGGATGCCGAAAACTTCAATGAAAAAATAAAAATTTTGCAATTTAACCAAAATACATTAAAAATTGACTCAATCAATCGAATTACTCTCATAGTCAGTCATAACCAAATAATCTTAAAATCACGTATTTTACAGACTGAGAGCGCTATTAAACGATCAGAAATTCATAACATGCAGTTCCACGAGTACATCCAAACGTTTATTATTATTAATCAAATAACATTACTATATCAATCGATTTATAATATATTGAATAAAATTGAAATAGCCTTAACGTTCTCGAAAATTAACACTCTTCATAACTCTATTATTGACCCAAATGAATTACTTGCAAAAATTCAAGAAATAAGTAAACATCTTCATAATTAAGACTCGCTGCCTATACAGGGTGTCTCAAAAAATATACTTATTTTAGAAAAATTCATTGAAATCAAAATTTTATTATTTTATATATATATATATATTATTATATATATTATTTTATTATTATTTATAGAGATTATCAAATAATATTTATTTTTCAATTGCCTTTGATTGAAAAAGAAACGTATCAATTTTATAATTTGTTCCCATTACCAATTCCCAATAATCAATCCTTTCTCGTCAACCTACCCCACAAACCCTACCTAGCACTTGGCGAATCCAGATATGTATACCAACACGAAAAATGTGAAGAAGTCCAAACAAACGAATTCATCTGCAAGAACACCCACACTCGCACCATTGAGGAACATCCACCATGTGCTGTACAGCTTCTAAAGTTTCAATTAAATAACACCACTTGTCACCCGTTCGTTATCCACCTACACAACAATCAGTTTACCAGAGTTTCAGATGGTAAATGGATAATAACCTTACCAGTCAACACAATTGCCAAAATCAATTGTGGCAATTCCGAATCCAACAAACTACTCTTTGGTTCCTATCTAATGGAGGTACCACCAGAATGTAAAGTTCGAATAAAGTCAATGGTATTCGAATCATATGGCTCTACACCGCTGACCTATACAGAAGTCACTTTGCCTATACTCAATTGGACCCACATCAAAGGACAATCACCGATTTTCGATCCACCCACGATTGATTTAAATCTAATCAATCCACATGCCACCGACGACATCCAGACCCAATTGACAGCCCAAAAGAAAGATCTTCAAGACATGACATCTCCAGTATATGTGACAAAAGCCAGTTTTTGGACTATTTTTTTATATATGATATTAGTTATTAGTATTTGCTATATGTTAATCAATAGATTTTTAATTAGAATTAGGAAAACAGAAGTAACCGAAGATTTTAATAAAATTTTTTGAAATCAAGTCCTTCAGACTGTGCTTTCAACTAGCGCGGGAGGAGTTATGTTCTCACAGGAACACCTGTGCCTTATATTTTTCTTACATTTTCATTTTGCTAGCTCTGCATTAATTAGTTTATAAGTATATGTGAAACATCATAATTAGTTTGTTGTATTCCAGCTTTGCTACCGCTTATACCAAATAAAAGTTTTTTAAAAAATTAAATTTCCGAGATCATTCGAAAACTCGTTTATGGTTTTTACAGTCATTTAGACAAATTAATCATAGAAGAAGAAAGCGATTTTTTTTTACATTACAATTTGTAACAAATTGTTACTGGATGTGTACTGGTCAGAAAATTGTGTAACTAATTTTTATTTTATTGGATATTTTACGCACAGTTTTGTATATTTTATACACAATCGTGTAATAAGTCTACACAATTTTTTAGTTACACAACAAAATTTAAAAAACTAAACATTTATTTTTTTTTTCGTCGTTTCGTTTTTTTCGTCATCGCACACAGAATTAACGCGTAGTTGTTAAAACTGCAATACATTTCTCTCCCTCTTGGGACTCTCAGCATTCCAGCGATGTCAGCATTATTAAAATCGGTTCATTTGGTCTCTATCGTAGCAAAATTATTTTATAACATAGTTATTTGGTTATATGATTTCTGTAAGAGGTATGATGATAAGCAAACCCTCCTGGAACGGTTATGAATTTTTTGATAATTGTTACTATAACTACATACACTTGGGCATAGTCAAGTAATCAAAGACAAATTTAAAAATATCTCTTATTTTATTGAAGGAAATGAATTTATATATAAAAAATTTTCTTTATGGCTCTGGATGTCAACAAGTTTTATTTTTCATAAGATATGATAGAAATAGGATTATCAACTTGACATTGATTTTTTTTTCATTCACCACGATTTAAGATTTTTATCTCTTAACCGATTTGTACGAACGAAAACTTCTTGGATTTGCACATAAAAAAATTCAGTAACCTTACCATAAAACTCGAACATCTTTGAACCTGATATGTGTAATAATTTGACAAATACTTTTCATGTTACAGCCCAGAGGATAACAGCAAAAGTCGATAAAAAAATAAATAAAACAATTTTTAGAAAGTCTGCTTAATTTTATTGTGATTATTGCTAAAGAGGCTCGTTGGTTAATATTAACTTGGCCGTGAAAGTGGCTCTGTGGTTGATCTGGGCAGCCGGTTTGAATATTTTTAGGAAACTGTTCCCAAGAGCTTTTTTTAGACCACATAGAACTAATTTTAACCCAAAAACTTCCTCCCTCGGTAACCAATTGGTTAAGAAATTAAAGAAACATAATACTAACATTTTTGCGTTCAATGTTTTGACTAAAATCTTAAAGAAATTTTTATATTTTACCCTAATCTTTGAAAAAATCAAAATTATTGGATATATTTTTTTGGAAAAACCAAGAAACGGAAACCATACGATAGGACTCTTTCCCTATACAAATTAAATAGGGAGTGGAGACGAAACTTACGTAAATTTTCCCTACAAAATGGGTCACAGTAGGGACCTATAGTAAGAGATCAATATAGAAAGCAAAAATCGGGCAACGTCTGTTCACGCAAGAAACATTTTCAAATCATCATCATTTCAAAAATCTGGAAAGGTCTCAACGTCACCTAAGTACCAGAAGGCGGTCAGATACTGTACAGTCACTTAGCGACCACGTCACGTCATGGTGGCGTGTCTGCAAAATTGTACAAAATCAATAGCCCTTTTTTGGTCGATGTTTGGCAAACGTCGGTCAACAATCCAATTAGGTCTGGTAGACGTGAGGGCTGCTCACAACGTTGACTCAACGACAAAGTAGGTCCGGGAATCCTAATGTAACCGTTTTGGTAATCTGTTCAGGTCACTCACGACGTTGGAAGTATTCATGAAGAGAGCTATTTCCATAAATATCAAAAGTATATGGGGGAACTTTAAGATTCGATAAAAAATGCAACAGTAAAGAGTAAAAAAATTCAAGTGATTATCAAAATAATTGCGAATATTAATTTTTGAGGTTTATCGATTTCCCGTACACGCGCATTGATTTTAAGTTTTTGTCCCTTTCTTTCCTTTTAAATAGATATTAATTGATAGATAAAGAAAATCAATTCATTTAACTAAGAGTTTAAGTACAAAATGGTGAAAGACCCAAAAAACTGCCACCTAATTTCGCGGAAAATGGATACATTATGCAATACAGAGAGAAAAATTAACCTTAAATTTCTGTTGTCAAAATAGTACCCAAAACCAAAATTTCATAAAGTGTGGCGAAGTTACCCCTGATTTTGCAAATTTTACCAAATTTTTGGAGGATCTATCGCGAACCGCGGAGATCGTTCATGGCAAGCAAACATTTATTGATTTATTTTTGTTTTTTAGTTCTACTACACAGCATATAGAACACAAACAGACAGGAAACTATTTTTGTAGCATTTTATCAAGGACGGCTGATAGGTGGCTTCTTAGATATTCATTAAAATTTAAAAATGGTTTGATAATCTCCGATATATTTAAGGATAATAAAGCAAGAAGAAGTCGAACAGTACAATATTTATATATTTATATATTTTTTTTACTGATTTTATATTTATATTATTTTTCCTGTAACTAGACACCGGAAAATCCATGTTTTAACGGTCGTAAATTGTTTCGTATTAAAAAAAAAACAGACAAAGAATGGGTTAAACTAGCGTATTTTAAAGGCATCTTAAAAATGTATTCATACGCTACCTCTATTTTCTTCAGAGAACTGCTCTTCATCCACACAAAGAATTACCTTTTTTAATCGGAACGGAAGTGTCAGAATTTAAATATATCTGTATCTATACATGCATGCTTCTTTACAAAGCCGGTATTTTTATGTCGGGCTTACCTACGACGCGACAAGTACAAGTGAATGTCAGTTGACGTTGGTAATATGTTACGAAACGAAAATGTGCTACCATATTAGTTTCCAACTGGGTCGTAATAACTGATGATGATGATGAAATGATGAAAAGTACTTTATTGTCCAAGAAATACTACATGTTATAGGTCTTATTGACAAAGCATGCTTAATAAAAAGTTAAATTAAAAAAGAAAATTAAATAATAATAATAAACTGCCTGCTTTATATTTTTTGATACAAGTAAGTAAAAAAAAATAATTAAAATATACAAAAATAAATTAGAGATAAAAATATAACGTCGACTACCAACGTGAGGGTCAATTGTTTTTACGTAGGCCCGACCTAATCCGACGTAATATGGTTGCTTTGGAATAATGGAATAGATTAGAAATATGCTTTATTTTCATAAAAACATACAATTTGTGGACAAAGCGTTCAAGTTAGACATATAACAAAATAATGGTCAAGTTAAATAAAGCTATATTTAAAAATAACCCTATAAACAACCATGAAAAAATAATAAATTTTGGAGGTTATTAACTACAAAAAGAAAACAAGAGCATTTTGGACACTAATAATAAAATAAGTATCAAAGTTAATCAAGACACACACAAGACCTGTAAAGTAAAAAATTTATTAAAAATTATGCTATGAGCAATGATAGTTTAGTATTATGTTAAAATCTCCGGTAAGTAAAACCTTAGCCGAAGCAGAAATTTGAGCCAAAAGGTCATCGAGATCAATAAAGACACTCTACTCTAGTAGATAAGGAAGACCGATAAACACAAATAAAATAAAAGTGAAGTTTTTTGGAGTCAATTATACAAAATTCGAAAGCAAAGTAATCTTGTAAAGAATCATAGGTAATCACTCGATACCGAGTATGATTTTGGTCTACTCTGTATCGTCGCTATCTGTTGTGCTTTTTTTTTATGGCTATGAAGCCAATTCTCGAGCCGCACACCCTTCCACAGTCCTGGCACACCCAGTCTCCGGCAGCAGCCGGGTGTTGTTGGTCATATATTCTTCCATTTTGTCGCTCCTTTCTACGTTCTCTCTTTTCCGTCTCTAGTCTACGTCGTTGCTCTTCAAAAGTTTGTGCTCTCTCATGGACTGTTCGGTGCCATGAAGCCCTATCGTTTGCCGTGGTCTCTCTTTTTTGTTGATCTCCTTGATTTATCTTTCCCTCCTTCAATTGTCCATAAAATATCTGCTTTGGGAGATTTGTTTCGGGCATGCGGATAACGTGACCAACCAACGAAGCGGGTGCTTGAAGATAAGAGCTTGTATACTAGTTGTTCGGACTTCTTCTAAAACACTAATTTTTGTTCATCGGTCTTGCCATTTGATTTTCAGGACTCATCTTAAACAACTTTGGTGATATTTTTCTAGTTTTTTGATATGCCTTCTGTAGCTTAGTCTCCGCATTGACGTCGTGATTGTTGAAGACTCTCTCCAAAAGCCACCCGGACGCTGCGTTAGCACATTTTAGGCGATGCTGTATTTCTGCGTCAATAGTTGCATTTGATGATAGGTGGTTCCCAGGGTTTAGGTAATGTTCCACGTTCTGCAGAGGATGGCCATTTATGAAAGTGTTTGGAGCTTGGGGATTCGTACCTGGTTCTGGTTGCTGCAGAATTTATGTTTTGGCAAGATTAACTTCTAGGCCAATGCTTTTTTAGGCTTGGTTAAATGCGTTAATTAGCAGCTGTAGATCTTCCTCTGTATCGACCATAACGATGATGTCATCGGCGTACTGCAGTTCGATTACCGAGGTCGTCGAGACCTTAGTTTTTGCTCGCAGTCTGCCTAGGTTAAGTAGGCCACCGTCAAATCTATATATAATTTCCACTCCCGGCGGTAGGTGTTTCTTAACAAGGTGAAGCATGGCACCTAAACTGTGTCGTGTAATAGTCTAAGAATTTGAATATATTTTTAAGAGCATCCACTTTTTTCAGTATTTGCTAAAGAGGTTTTCTGTTGACCGAGTCAAATGCTTTGACTAGGTCTATGAAGGCCATGAAGAGGGGGCTATTTTGTCCTCTAGATTCCTCTTGCATTTGTCTGGCACTGAAGATCATGTCAGCTGTGCCTCGATGGGGCCTAAATCCACACTGTGTCTCTGGCAGATGTTGTTCAGAAATCAGAATTAATTGGTTTGATAGTATCCGTGCAAGTATCTTTCCAGCAACATAAAGCAGAGATATACCTCTGTAGTTTCCACATTGGGCCTTGTCGCCTTTTTTGAAAATGGTAACTTTAGAGGCGTCTCTGAGTGTGCATTTGGGAATTAAGTGCTGGACCCCCTTGTTTGTAGAGTTTAGCAGCGATACCATCTGTGCCTGCTGACTTGTTATTCTTTTAGCTGAGACTCTCTGTTGAGTAGTTCTTGGAAGTGTTCTTTCCATCGTGAATTGATAGAGGATCTGCCTTTAAACAACCTTGTTCCATCTTTGGATCGTAGGGGATTAATACCTTGTGTAGTGGGATCATATATCATCTTAGTAGCTTGAAAGAAGGCTCTGGTGTTATTGGACTTAGCTAGATGTTGCATTTCACGTGATTTTGTTGTCCATCATTGGTTTTATAATCTACGTGTTTACTTTGTACTCCTGCTTTGGCTTCTTGATATTGCCTTTTCTTTTCGTTTGAATTAGGGTGGCTTTTCCAAGCGTTATGGGCTTTACTCTTCTTTTCAATAAGATCTTGAATTTCTTTGTCGTGCTGATTAAACCAGTCTTGATGTTTTCTTTGTGTGTAGCCAACCGTTTCTTTGGAGGCAGATGTTATTGCTGTCTTCAACATTATCCAGTGATCGTTAATATTCTCCGGGTATTCTAAAGTACCTAGCTTTTGATTAAGAGAGACTTGAAATTTTGTTCTGGTTTGATCATCTTTAGGGCTTTCTACATTGAATCTAAATGTGCAAGTTCATTTTGGCTCGTATCAGGCAATGGTCTGTTCAGCGGTTTTCTGCACTCATTATTGCTCTTGTAATGTTTACGTCTTTTTGATATCTCCTTGATGTAAAGTAGCTACCTAATATAATTTGAAAATTCAGTTGAAAAATGTCTGACTATAAAGGCAAACTGCTTGGTAAAAAAAAGCTTCGTTAAAGCGTCAAAGTCGTCTCCCTGAATCTAAGTAAAACACGGTACAAATTTAGTCGTTTGGGTATAATTATCGGTTATAGGTATATAGGTTACTTATCGCTCCTGCTTTCTTCTTCTTCTTAAGACGCCCTCTCCTTTCGAAGGTTGGCAATCCACATAGCTATCCTTGTTCTGGAAACAGCAGCCCGAAACAATCTTCTGAGGTCTTTCAACCAGGAGTTCTGACGTCTACTAAACAGATCTTTTCCCTTGAATCTTTCCTTCAATTATTAGTCTCAGCAGTTCATACTTGTTGCCTCTCATAATGTGACCTATGTATGTAGTTTTTCTTTCCTTAATTAGGGCCATAATTTCTTTCGGCTTTTTTATTCGTCTCAGCACTTCTTCATTCGTAATTCGTTGCTTTAAGGGACAGTAATTTACACCCGATTTTTTTAATATTCTCAGTTAAATTCAGTTGAAAAATGTCAACTCTAAAGGCAAACTACTTGGTAAAAACGGGCTACATTAAAGCCTCAAATTCGTCTGCATTAATCTAAGTAAAAACGGTACAAATTTAGACATTCGGGAATGGTACTACTGCTTATAAAGGATCTTTAAAAAGTAAAAAAGTGCAAAAATTTACCTAGTTAGGTTAGGATTCCTTTAGTACTGGTTTACTGAACCTAAAATGCTGATAAATAATTTTTTTAAATTCCTTAACGTTTATAGTAGTCTACGCCGAAAAACAGACGTCACTTTTGGTCGCTGTGGCGTGAAAAATAGACCGCTATTTTTAACGGTTTGGTTACTCTCGCTCTTGCTTTAAGAGCAGTAATTTACACCCGATTTTTTAAACAGTCTCTAATCTGTCTTCAAGTTTGGTTCGGATCCGAATAAATATCATATTGATGACTGCCACTTAGTTTTCTGTTGTTGAGAGAGTGGCTTGGAGAGATGGATAGAGGCTTGTCAATCAACCGTTTAAAGGAAAAGTAAACGATAACAAAAATTCTATCGAGGCAGCATAATAACATACATGGATATAAATACTGGGTGTTTGACTAACAACGAAACAAGACCCTGGAGTTCGATAAAAAAAATCTATTAAATTCATCAAACTCGAGCAACTTTTTCTAATTACGAAAAACAAATATGGTCGACAGTGTAGCAAAAAACTTACCCTAGTGTATGCGTTAATATTAAAATAAGGAAAATTGATTAAAAGTTATATTTCCTAAAGGCCAATGTTAATATATTTGGTCTAACCCATACAAAAATAAAATTTTAGTTTTTTGTCGTATAATTTTATTATTTTCTGCAAGTTTTAGCTGTTTTATTGGCGGATTTTGAGTCAGGCCCCAAGAAGATGGTCGGTTCAACCCTTAATAAGTCTGCTGAAAATCCCTGATCGTTAAAAAAAAAGAAAAAAAACCTCATATATACTAATGGTATTTTAAAGTTGTCACGTACGGAAATCAAAGAGAAACCATCGTAAATGATCATACAGGATGCTTTAAAAGACATATTACTAATGTAAACTTTTATAACTTTTTAAAAGATTTATTGTTGTAAGTTTTCTGAAAAATTTATGATTTTTTTATAAGGAAATTATGTTTCTGGAGTCATACAGTATTTTATAGTTTTAACTTTACGAATTTTATAGTTTATAGAAATTAATGGGTTTATTACACAAATTTTTATAATAATTTGTGGATTCTTTTATTATATTATATTATGTATTATAATTAATGCACGTTCATAGTAAAGTAAATTATAATATTTTGTAATGTTTTAAGGGATAGTTTGATTAGATTTTATGAGCTTTTTATATTATTGATATTTAAAGAGATATTTCATCGATGATAAGAATTTATGGTATTATTTTTTTTTATGTTTGTAAAACTCTGAAAATTTAGGATCTTGTATAGTAAACTTGATGGATTTATATACGGTTTTAAAGGAATGGAGGGTAATTCCTGCGATGATATATTATACAAGTATAAGTATGTAGTATATTATATAAATTTTTTAAAAGTATGAAGTCAAGTACAAAACTACTATTAAATACGACCATTATTTCTCATTATAAAAACTTTATATCAAATTTTATATAATAAAGAGTATATCGAGCCTGATCACCATTAAATCCCATAAAATTTTATGGATTTTTAAAGGTAAGAAATATCCAACTCATAGACCCTTAAAAGCAATACAAACTTGTAAAATTTTTATACATATTTTACCAGATTTTATGCACGATTTTTGGTAGAGAATTATTAACTCTGGCGGAATTTACTAAGATCTAAAATAGTACCCCACAAAGACCTGCGAGAGGTACTAAATTTTAAAACCAATTTTCAAGAATCACTTACACATACAGAAAAGGCACCAAGTAATTGATTATTTTGTATTGTTATTGCAAAATACTACTGACAAACTAAATTTTTCTTCAAAATATATCATATTTTAGGAGAAAATAACCTAAATATATATATTTTTTACAAAAAAGTTTCACTATCTGTTTTTGAGGTTATAAAGTTGATAATTTTTTAAACCACTTTTGGGGGTACCAAATGAAAAAAAAAACATAAACGAACTGTAATTCTTTATTTAGAAGTCTGAAACATTGAAGTTATCTAAAATAACAATTATAAAAACTTTCCTTATTTAAAGCCCACTCATGTTAAACCTGCAACTTTCATCAGTAGAGTTTGGTGCAAGCCAAGGTACAAGCAGACCTAAGAGACCCAAACTCTTTGTTTTCGACAAGTTTGTGATCTCAACCATCCAGTGGCGTACTGAGGGAGATGCGGTAGGGGCGGTCCGCCTAGGGTCCCGGGTTACAGGGGGCCCTTTTGGGATCCCGTATATACATAATTATTCAAATACCTACTCTAATATATAAGATAGAGGCACCAGGTATACGCACATAGGGGTGGCCGCTTTCTGGAAAACCAGTAAAAATCAGAGCTCATCATCATTCATACACAAATAGGTATCAGAAACCTAAAATGATAGAAAAAGACATCCGGTAAGCCCAATCTCTCTGTCAGTCTGTCTAGCACCCGTCTAGGAAAGAAGACACAAACTTTAACTTATACTCGAAGAAAGTTCTTGTTTTCAAGGTTGAAACCCTAAAAAATATATTTTTGATTTTATTAGTTTTATCATCCCTTTGTTTAATCAACCATATTTCTGAATATATTAAATTGATTCTTTGATAATAAAAATTAATATTCGTTGGAGTTCTTTATTATAGGTTTTCTTAAATAGTTTGTTAAATATTTATTTTGCGATTCAGTTCCAATTCTTTTTCTAAATATGAAACTATTTATTAAATTATGTGTTTCAAACGCTACATGTGGCCGCATTTTCTCTAAATTAAAATTGAATAAAACTTATTTGCACTCCACAATGATCCAAGAACAGATAACAATTTTAATGAAGTTATCCAAGCGTTTGCAACGATAAAAGGTAAAAAAAATATTTACTTAGATTCATTTTTTCAGCCTTTTTTAGTTGATTTTAACAGGTACCAAATAGGTACCTGTAAAATCACATTTATAAAAATGTGAATTATTATTGTGTTTTTGTCAAATGAAACTAATGTATGTATGTAAGTATATAAAAAAATTAAAGGAGGGCCCCCAACTGAAGATACCGCCCCGGGCCCCAGTTTTTCTCAGTACGCCACTGCAACCATCCCCTTCTTAAATAACTAACTAACTTAACCTTTTACCTGTCAATTCGGTTATAAAAATGGCGGCAACAGTATACTAAAGGACACTGAAGAGGTAGGAGTTAAGTGGTTTTTTAGTTGATAATGATGTTATCTCAACGCACCAATTATTTTGAAACGGACATTTCGACAGTGATAGAAATGAAAACAAAAAATCCTTTACTACGTTTTTATGTAGTACTGAATGCGTTTCCAAAACAATTCATTTTCAAAACTAACGTAAAAACGCGAATACAAAAGCCAATCTAATTTTTTTTTCATTGGCCGGCCGTGCCTCAGTTCAATACGCCTTTTTCTGCGATCGTATCGGAATCTAGCTGTCGTATTAAAAACGAATAAAACTTTTAACCAGACTGTTTTGTTACCATTATCGTTATCAAAAACGCATAAAATTTTTCCGGAGGACAACTATCGTCGTATGGAATTTTGCAAAACAATGATGGAAAGAGCTAATCGTGATAAAAACTTTATGAGATCTATTCTTTCCACGGATGAAAGCACTTTTCCATTATTGAATCGTCATAACCCAACACAGTTTCGATATTGGTGAAGGGGAAAATTTATATTGTAGGGAAACACGTAATTGCGCAATTTTTTACTGGCGGCAATTTGAATGGTCGTAGATACTTCGATCTACTGCAGCAGCATATTATTCCAACTGCTAGGCAGTTGTTAGGTGTGTTGGCCTTGTTAGAAAATATCTTGATAATGTATTTCCTAATCGGGTTATAAGTAAACGGGGACTTCTATCTGTGGAGTTATATCAAAAATAAAGGTTGCGGGAATGAAAGGACTAATAATTTGGAAGAACTTCGGATTAAAATTGAAGAATCTTTTCAAACTATCACCCCTAACATGCTTGGAAACGTAAGAAGGGGTTTTTATAATAGGCTCGGATATTGTCTAGCGGAGCAAAGAGGACTTTTCGAACATTTGCTTAATTTTTTCTTGACTGGAAGAATTTTTTTAATTTTTAGAATGTATTACTTTATTTTTAAGAACTTGCTTTTATTTTGTTTCTCCCTATTATTTTCATTACAACAACACGTTCCTAGTGATAAATCTGAGCAGTTGAAAATAAAACAATCTAATTTATCAGTGATAAAAAACAATAAAATTACGTTATAAAAATTTGTGTATTTATTGAACAAATTCCGGTTCCATTGACTACGCTCCACATGGTTAGAGGTTAGAGGCGTACTAAACGCAAGCCGCAAACTGTGATCGCAAGCCTTAGTGTTGGTTGCTCCACTGATAGGTGTGCGGTGTTCCTGCCTGTACGTATACTGGTAAATTGGACTTCTTCCGGCCTATGTTCGCATTAGCCTGGAGCGCCCTGTATGCTCTACAGATTGTTTTGGACCTTGTGTAGGTGTTCTTTTTTCATAAATTGAAAAACTTTCTTTTTAAAAAAATATTTTTTGAAAATGATTATTCACTAGACAAAATTACTAAATTATTTTTATAAATCAAACTATGTCCGAAACTCAAGTACAGTTGGTTTAAAATACTTAAAGTCAAAAATTTTGATTTGAAATCAAGTAATTAAACTCAGTAGTACTCACTTTGGGTCATGTTTAATCCGCGGGATTCACACAATTAATATAAAACGTTGAATACAACTTATTAACTTTCAAGGGTATATTGGTAATTTTAGCTCCCGTTAATGCGATTAACTTCTCTCAACAAGCGAGCACCCACCGTAATAGACGTGAGCGGAATAGTTTGGCAACTTCGGATGGGAAATGGGGCAAAACGGGCAAAACAGTTGAGGATTATTTCTTTATAAATTTGCAATATAGACGCAGCTATTGTTTCGTTCTAGACAATGGAATAATTTTTTACGATTATTACTTAAACTTTCGTCTACACTAGGGAACAAATTTCAACTTTTTCTTTTCCTGAAGAAAAACAATTTTTTAAGTTCGCAAAAAATCTATATTACTTTTTACTAAATTTATAGGTATACAATGAATATATAGCACACTTATTATTGAATTTAGAGGTTAGATACTCATTTTGTACTTCTTAGCCTGCCTTTTGAAAAAAAAAAGAAATAGTCCAGCAGTGGTTGGCTAACATCTCATAGTTTCATTTTCCCTGATATCTTCGTTTTACGTTTAAAATATCTTGGTGAAACCTATTACGGTGCTTATCATTAGTAATTCTACAATTTTTCGAAAAGTAATCCAGATGAATCCAAACCATAGTTTTCTGCGCTATTGTTTCCAAAAAATTTGTTGCGAGCATTTTAAATGCATTGCAAGCAACTTTAAAGTATGTAATCCAATTGAGCATCTACGAAAAGTTTCCATATTTTTCCATACATTGTGGGCAGATAACTATCATAATTACAATGCATATATAAAACTGGAGCTAACTGAGAATTTTGCAAGACATATTGTTACTTAGTATAATAGGATGAATAAGATTTTGCTAATTTGGTCTAGGAAACATTTTTGCTGTTCCCCTGTGTTATGAACGTTTTTCCAAAAGAACATGTATAAACACTCTACGGGTGTTTCAAGTAAAAGGTAACAGAAGGGATTTCGGACATTTTTCGTAGAAATTTTGAAAAAACCTCAGACTCGTCGATTTTGTTTTCCAGAGGGACACTTTTTGAGTGCTTCGAACTTTCGATAGGATGTACCCCCTAAGGAGGGTGATTCTTACCCCACTTAATTAAATAGGGAACATAGGTCGAGTGGTACCTTGTTCGAAAGGTCTTTCAATTCTCTATTCAACTCAGTGTCTTTTTTAAAAATCGTGCAATTGGTTTTCGAGATATTCGCTGTTTAATTTATCATGGGAAAAAATCAAATAACTTTTTCGACTTGTTTTTTTTAAAATTTGACTTTTTCCTCGGACCCGTCGATTTTATTTTTTTGAGTAGTCTATTTAAGCCATCTTGGATTTTTTGCATTTGTCACCCCCTCCTTAAGGGTGATTTTCACCCCACTTATTTTAATAAGGAACATCGAGTGGCACCTTGTTTGAAAGGTCTTTCAATTCTCTTTATACTACAGCATAAAATAGGGAAGAATAGAAATTGATTTTTCATTTTTTTTAATATCATTTTTGGATTTGAAAGTCATTCACTTGTGCATGTGTCTTCGAAGGAGTGCTCTTCAGATAGGAAACGTAATAGAAGGAGAATATGGATGAAATTAAATTTTCTCCATGATACTTACTTACCTATTGAACGTATTTTACTTTTCATCGGCGCTATCTGAATATGGGCAAAAAATAATCTAACGATTTACTCATAAATTATTAAATTTGCATTGTTTTTTTGTTTTCTGGTTTTTCATACTTCTCTATTTACTAATAATTATTGTCAGTTTGAATTCGAATTTAGAATAGGTATTGTACTTACATAGTTTTCTGACATGCCTTATTCGGTCGAGGAAAGAGTTGCTATGGTTGCCCTATTTTTCGGAAATGAACAATGGCAAAAATGCCAGTAGAAAAGTGGTTTTGCAGATCGTCAGCAAGTTTAGGGACACAGGTTCCGTATCAAACTGTAAACGGGGAGAAGTTGCCCGGCCAGTGAGAAATTAAGCCAATGAGGTGGGAGTCTTGGGCGAAGTGGCCACTAATCCTAGGTCGAGTATTAGGCGATTGTCTGACTCGAGAGACATCACTCCTACTAGCGTATGGAGGATACTAAAAGGACACAAATTCCATCCATGCAAAATCAAGCCTGCTCAGAAACTCAATGAAGACGACTTTGATCGACGACTGGAATTTTGCGAAGTAATGAGCGAACGTCTGATAGAGAACCCGAATTTATTGTACAGCATCTGCTTTTCTGAAGAATTCTCATTTTTTTTTAATGGAACCGTGAACCGGCACAACTGTCGTTATTGGTCAGATGCGAATCCTTAGGAATGCGTTGAAAGACACACGCAAGTATCACAAAAATTGAATGTATGGGCAGGAATATTTAGAAATCCAATTATTGACGGGGGAGTCCTATCTGGACAGTAGATTGGGAGACGTGGACCGATAGAATGACTGACTTTTACGCACTGTTTTGCGTGCTGGAAGTGGCACTTTTCTGCACAAGTGCGGCAAAGTCACTTTTCCACACTAGTGCGGCAAAGTTACTTTTGCGCACTATTTTTTTAAAATTAATTTTTGTTGTAAGTTCAACGCATAATGAATTAAATTCATCATTCATCATTCATCAACCAAAATAGCACTTGATTTTTTTAACATAAACTATTTTTTTTTCTAAAGAACTAACGATTTCTACGTTCGTAGAAAAAATGTTGTACCTAACACTTGCAGTCTTTTCCGCCCTTGACGGCATGGACAAACTCCGCTACGCATCGTTCGTGCAACTGCCATCGGGTGCGGAAAATTATTACTTTCCGTAAATAACTATTTCATACTGGTTGGTATACGAGAGAAATTTGTCAGTCAATATCTTATAAACTAAAATCGAAAAGTCAGTTGAAAAGGTCAAATCTCGAAAAAACGTGGCAAAAAATACAATTTAATTCTCCGTCCAAGTCAACTTTCAATGTCTAGAAAATCAATTAAAGAACTTTTGAAGAAAATAATGTGTTGTAAAGAGAATTGAAAGACCTTTCAAACAAGGTGCCACTCGACCTATGTTCCCTATTAAAATAAGTGGTGTGAAAATCATCCCTCAGGAGGGGTGACAAATGCAAAAAATCCGAGATGACTAAAATAGCCCACTCAAAAAAATAAAATCGGCGGGTCCCAGGAAAAAGTCAAATTTTGGAAAAAACAAGTCGAAAAAGTTATTTGATTTTTCTCATATGATAAATTCAAAGCGATTATCTCTAAAACCAATTGCACGATTTTTGAAAAAAAAATACTGAGGTGTATAGAGAATTGAAAGACCTTTCCGACAAGGTGCCACTCGACCTATGTTCCCTATTTAAATAAGTGGGGTGAGAATCACCCTCCTTAGGGGGTGCATCCTATCGAAAGCCCGAAGTAGTCAAAAAGTGTCCCCCTGGAAAAATCGACGTGTCTGAGCTTTTTTCAAAAGTTGTACAAAAAATGCCCGAAATCCTTTCTGTCACCTTTTACTTGAAACACCGTGTAAATCGTTCAAAAAGAACGCGTTCCCAAATTGCGGCAAATGATGCAAATAAACATTAAAACAGTGTTTGTTTCGCTGGATATCAAATAACGATACTTACCGTTACTTAAATTCAAACACACCCACAAAATTCACTCACTAGGACTAATGCCTAACAATATTATATAAAAATGTTAAATACCTTACAAAGTACAATTGGTATAATAAATCCAAGTATTTCTGATTTAGTGGTCGGATTTTTCCATACATTAGGGGCAGATAGATAGGTAAGTATCGTAAATATAATGGATTCATAAAACCGGAGCTAACTGAGACTTTAGAAGGCAGATTGTTAACTATTTTAATAAAATAAGTAAGATTTTGCTTTTTTGGTTTAGGAAACATCAACGAAGTTTGTTTAATAATTCGTAAGTGTTTTTTTGTAGTAAATGTGGGTTTAAATCAATAACAATATTTAAGACAAATCTAGCTGAAACAGAAATCAGTGTATGGGTAAAACTGCTGGGTATGTTGTTAGCGTAAGAGAGGTCGCTGGGAATAAAGTTTTGGTTTTTCAAGTTAAATTTATTGATAAAATCAGAATGCGATTTATAAAGGTTGTTGTCGGGGTTCATTCCGCGACTTTCAAGCAGGAGAATTTTGTAACATTAAGATAAAATGCTATATAAAGCGGAGTAGACCCTGTTAGCTAGAAGGCAGGCTAATTCTATTCCATACCATCCCGCAGAGAGGACGTTAAGAGGACGGTCCCATGTGATCCATATATACTGAGAGTGGAGCATGTTAAGGATCCCTAGCTCCGACAAAGGGGTTTAGGCTAAATTAAATCCTTCTAGGAAAAGAAAACTGTCTTCCTAGGGGGTGCTCATCAGACCGGTCTGATGAGTGGGGAGGGGTGTCATACAGTAAGTATCAGTCTAAAAATTATTGCCGGATGGAAAATTCTGACCAAATAGACTTGGTAGCTGCGGTCAATAAAAAGTTTTGTTTATATATGTGTTGAATGGATAATGGGTAATTTTAGTAAAATTATTGACGTGTATAAATGTTTCTAATTTATTTATGTAATCATGTCTTTCACGAATTACTAAGCAATTTCCTTTTTCTGCGTTTTCTGTAACAAAGTTGTTGTGTTTTAATTAGTTTTTTATATTTTATCAATAATTACGTCTGTATTCAATTGGAATCCAGATTAGTATTGGGTTTGAGGGCAAACTTCGGATCCAATCTTAAGAGGTCGATTTTACCTTCGTCAAAATGTGTCTGACAAAGATTCTTAACTCTATCATGGAACTTAAAGTTCGGAAATTTTTTGTTTTGGTGTTTTTGTATTTATAAAGTATTATAAAAATAAGGTTTAGAAGTAAAACAGATTTTATTCAAAGTGACAATATCCAAGTAAATTGTATACAGTGTCTCAGGTCAGTTGGGTAGAAGGTGAAGAAATTTTAGATTTTTTTGATACATTACAGTTATCCAAACTCTGTACAATGTATGATCTTGGTGTTTTATGTTTGCTTGGAACTCTTCCTTCCTTACTAAGATCAGATATACAGACTCGAGTTCCTACCGCCAATTCCTCTAAATTTAAACTTTATGGGATGCACCAAAGTTTCTCTTATAACGAACTCTTCTCATTCCTTCTTTTCCCGAATTTTCTCTGTGGTAGGTTTTATTTGATATGATGATATAAGAACAAGTCCTTTTAATTTTCTTCCCATTAGGAGTTCTGCCGAAGAGTAACCACATTCCAGTAGTTGAACGTAGATTAAGCATGCATTTAAAATGTTTTACCTAGCTTTCAGTGAATCCGGTACTTTGTTTATGTTTCATTGGCAAATCGGGTATATTTTAAATATATTTTCTGAGAAAATTGGCTTCCACTGTCACTTCTTACTAGTTTGGGGATTTCTTGCCTGGCAAAAATAAATTTGTGATGTATAATGATACGAACCGAAGTACAATTTTGCTACTAAAATTGACCATCTATTATTTACCTTTAATAAATCGGTATTGAAAATTTGCCATGACCATTCCAGAAAATCCGTGGAAAGTAGAGTTTCTGTAGCATCTGGTTCATTCTTGAGGTAGATCACGTAATTTGTTATTCAATTTTCCAGATTCAAACTGCTTGTTGTGCTATTCTTCTGCATTTTATTACTCCTTGATAGCCTATATGGATTTTGTCCAAAATATCTTTTCTGAGACAGGATGGAAGGATGATTTGAATACCTTTTATCAAAATAACTTCTTGAATACCTATGCTATGTCTGTGCTCCCAATAAGGAATTTTATGTTTCAGGTTTCTATTGATATTAATTTCTTCATTATTTCCTCGGTTTTTAATTTCTTCTAAGGTGTTCGGGCGATTTGAGTAAATAGTCTCCTTTAAATGGTCCCACAGCGAAATATCCGGAGGTGTTAAATCTGGGGAGTTTGGTGGCCATGGTATGGTCCCATTTCAACCAAGCCATATGGAATAATTTTGGTTTAGAAATTTTTTTACTGCTGAAGGTTATTGATGGAATTTTCAATATCACCTTCCAAAATGCTAAATATCTTGTTCTATTAAAATTTCCTCGGTAAAAAAATTCCATCAATAACCTTCCATTGGATATCCAACAGCACCCAATAATATGGCAGCAGGACGGGGCATCAGTTCTAAATACTTGAGCAATAACAAATATTTTCTTAAATCAAAATTGAGGAAATAATGAAGCAATTAATATTAATAGAAACCTGAGACATAAAATAATCAACAGGATTTCTGGCCTAAGAAGGCGCTATGTACTTTGTGTTGAAGTAAATGCTGATGTGTTCGGGCCTTTGTTACATTAGTAAATTTTTTGTTGTCGTTCGTATTTAAAAATTGAGTAGTCCTAATTTAGTATAGTTATTTATACATTTGACATAAAAAATGACATTTGACGATTTCTAGCAAAATATGTCCATAACAAAGTAAACAACTTTTGCCTTTAAAGTTTTTTTCTATCTTTAATATTAAGAGCATTAACGGGAGTGCAACAAAAATCCACAAAAAACATGCAATATTTCAAAAATTGTTTACGGCACCTAGACAATTGATATATTTTTGAAATAAGAAAGGAAAACAAACTTAACAAAATAGAAAAATACATGGTTTTCAATTTAAAATAAGAAAGTTGAAGTCGAAACTGGACATATGGAATGACATTTGACATCATTTGTCAAAGTTTTCGAAAATTTGGACAAAATATTATTAAACTAAAGTTGTTTCTACTTCAGGTATTGGAAATGCTTCTCTTTTAACATTTTTGCTTAGTTATGTAAAATCAACCCATATTCTTATTTTTTCATTTGGTTTTCGCACAATCACATGGCGGACCTTTAACTCGTTCTATGACATATTTTTGGCAAATTGTTTCTAGCTCTTCTTTAACAGCAACTCGTAGTGGCAAAGGTACTCGTCTTGGAAGGTCTATAAGAAATGCTTGGTTGGCACTACTGAGATATAAGAACAACTACTAACATTATTGACAAATTTGCTTTTTTACGTAAACAAACCCTTCTAAAATGCTCTTTTAACTGACAATATCCACAAACTAATTTTTTACTCGGGCAGTAGAAACCTATTTTCTTTATTTATGTGGTGATTTTCTCAGCGTCCCATTTCAGGTGGCATCGCGGTGCCTCAAATTAATTAAATGTTCTTATATAAGTTTTTATACGTATCTCAAAAAATAAACCCCCAGAAACAATTTTTTTTGCAGATTTTGGTGGCCAATAAAATTACCTTTTTACTCGTGTATTACACTTTATACGTGCTTTTCACCACTGTGTATAATTTTGGATCAAAATACAATAAATCAAAAATTCCGTATTTTAATTTTCTATTGAAATTCAGTAAATTGATTTCTTTAAAGCCATTTTAGGGGTCATTTTGGTTTACCAAACAAATAGTTTTTTCTTTGGAGTTCGTGAAAATTAACTGCTCTTAGCAAGGACCATATCTCATCAGATAAAGTGATTACAAAATCACAAATTTGCCAATGTAGCATTTTTACTAATTATCGTAGTTTTTGTAATTATTTCCTATTTTTTTTGTATTTTTACTCTAACTTAATTATTCAAAAATTTTTGTTAACGTAAGAGAAAACAGTGCAAAACAATTACGTAGATCATCTTTGTCATTTAAGTGTTCATATTTTGTTTTTATACATCTTCAAACATAAAAAAAGATATGGAAGAGAAAAGTGATTTTTGGCACCAAATTGACATACTTTTACTTTTGTCCCTGGAACTTTTACATTTTTCATCTGATTATGATGCCCCCTTCAAAACACTGCTCCTTAGAGAACTAGTATTTAAACTATATAAAAAATATCAAATAAAAATGAATTTCATTCAAGCGGGCGGGTGCGAAAGTTAGTATTTTTGCAGATTTCTCTAAATTCATTAAAACATCATAACGTAATGGCACCGAAGTCCGCCCACTAATGAGAGTGATTGCTAAGAATGATTTAAAGATACATCTTAGTCCAGTTCTTACTGTACTAATCAAACTTAAAAACTATGCACACCTTAATATTGTGGCTAAGGTTTTTTACAATAAAATTAATTATTTAAAAAGTTTTTTTTACACAAGTTAAAATTCCCCGTTCTCCGTCCGGCTACTTTTTTTTTCTGATACCGTCCACCAAGGCTCCGTTGTCCGTCCTATAGTTATACTGTACAATACATTTAAGGCATTTTAGTGTTTTTTTAATTCGTTTAATAAATAAGAAAATAGTTACAATAAACACTGGCAATAGATAATAATAAAAAAACTTTAAATTCAAAGAGTATAAAACCAGAAACATTCCTCGATTAGAAACCTGAGTAGGTGTCGATATTCTTAAAATTATGTCTGTATCAGGATAAACCAAAATATCATCTAGCTGGGGCCATTTCCAAAAATTTCCACTCATGGCCATAGCTTTAATACATACACCATCATGGACTTGTTCTTCTACCACACCGGGGTAATATTCATTTTCGTATTGAATAATGACATATTCCCCTTTTTCATAGCATTTTTTGTTTTCTTTATTTTTTTTCCGGTAGTGGCTTAGTTTCTTGAAAATATTTTGGTTTCCTTTTCACTAACTTCTTTTTAACGGCTTTTTGTTTTAAATTTTCTTCCTTTTTTTTCTTTTCTTTTTTGTATTCTTTCCATTTTTTCGTTTTCTTTCTTTTTTTTGCATCGCATTGGTTGATACCTGTTCAAGCGGTGTTTTTGTTACAGACAATTCATGGGCGGCACAATCATTTTTTTTCGGAGTTTCCTGCGCCATCAGTTATTGGGGTAATTCTTTTAAATGGGTTGTCTCTGATATTGAAGGTAAAGATTGATCCATTAATATTGTTGTATTTTCTTTTAATGCTGAGGATTGTAAATTTTGGGGAACAAAATTTACTGTCCCATCATTGCCAATGGCTCCTTCGACGATATCGTTACCTTTGAACCAAAAGCTTTCGTCCAAGGATATATCCAAAATCGTTACATCAATGGGTAAATTATTATTTAAAGTGTCGTTGCTATTGACTGTTTCTGTTCTGTTTTTTCATTTGGGATTGTTTTTAGATTTTTTCAAAAATTGTAGAGCGCTTCAAATTTTGGTTCCAAATCTTCGACATTGTTCGCCATTAAAAATTTTTGAAAAACATTTTTTTCTAGTCGTGCCTCGATTTCGCTTTTTAGATCGGAGTCGGACAATGTGCAAGTAGGAGTGTTTGGTAGTTCGGAAGCGTTGTGGATTGGCTTTTTAGATAAAGTAGGATTTATCTGCTTAACCAACTTTGAATAACCAATATTATCTGGGTCACATGGGAACAGTCCGCATGCTTTAAATGCATTTAGAATAATGGCGAGGGATGCTATCTCTTCTAATGTTTTTGCCACAAGTTTTGCAAACTTGGATCTTTGAAGCTTTCTGCCATCATTCTTCATCCGCCAATTTCTTACATTTTTGCGCCAGTTATTTTTCGTGGCGTAAAAAATGCCTCGGTCTAACGGCTGGAGTCGGTGAGTGGCGTTGGGATAAAAAGCTATAAGTATGATACCGTTTTCTTTGCAGAATTGACTAATGTGCATGTTTATATGCGAGGAATGTCCATCAAGTAATAAAATCACTGGCAGGGGTATTTTATTTTTCTACACCCATGAAAAAAACACGTTTGTAACGTATTCGTAGAAATTTTCACCAGTCATCCAACCGGATTTAGAATATCCGATGCCCCACTGCTTAGGCATGTTTGATATTATTGATGCTGGAATATATCGTTTGTAAAGATATAACACTAGAGGAGAAAGTATTTCTCCACTTGCTGAAATGGTGAGCAAAACAGTTAGACACTCTTTCTCATTTACAGTTCGGTTATACACCTTCTTTAAACCCTTTCTGACCAAAACTTGTTTTTCCTGGGGAGGTAATATCCCGATTCATCACAATTTGAAGATTCTTTTGGGATCTTCCATTATATCTAGCAAGTTGTTATTTGAAAAGTATTGTAGAACTTTAGAAAACCAGTTTCTGATATTTTGCTCAGTGAATGCTGCTCTGTACGATGATAGAGACTGTGGAATCCTCTTTGAAACTTCCAGATGTTGAGAAAGAAAACCATAATACCACTTTTCTCCCAGACAGTCATCTTTAAATGAATTAGGACGCTTTAAATTTTTAATAAGTTTTGTAACTGAATCAAGAAGCTGACATTTCGTAACTGGAAATCCAACCTCACCCATTTCAATGATCCATGAAACTAAAATTTTTTCTTCAGCCTCTGTTAATACCGTGGGGACACCCATAATTCCAGAACGTCCATATCGATTGTTCATGATATCAATTAGAGTGCTTTTGGGGTATGGGGTACCCATATATTTTTGCAGCTTTTCTAATACTTACGTTTCCAGATTTTAGAGCCTCTGTCGCCTTTTGAACATTTTCTTTGGGATATTTTTTTTGATTTTTGAACTCCATGTCCAACCTGAAATGATTAGACATATAACAGCAAGTATGAGAGTGTCACAAATCATCTAGTTTTGGTGGTGAGCAATTAAATTAGGAAAGGGAAGGGGGATGGAAGTCACACTCCGTTAAATCTTCAAAACGGGGAAAAAAAGTCAAAATTTATAAAAAAACATAAATTCCTAAACCTCAAAAACACATGGCAGTAGATTACAAAAAAACACTCTCTAATTCTGTTTTGTTTTAGTTAAATCTCTATTTTAGGGCAGTGAAAAAAGAATAGGACGGATACAGGAAACCAGGCCCGTGATACCGTCCATTTTTTATTTTAAGTACAATTAAAGTGGCTCTATGTATTTTTAATTATTTGTGCTAAACTGCACCTCTAATTATATATATATTTTCTTACTTTTTGTCACAAAAAAATAAATTAAGTGTATAATTTGCATATTATTTGGCGTAGAAGTTTAATCTTTAATTTAAGATTATCTTTAAATATTTCATAAGTCACAAATACTTGTTTTACATTATTGTAAAATCTATTATATATAGACCAAGTCGTATACAGGTTTATAAAAAGTTCACAATCTACTATAAACAGCAAAAAATATGTACAAAAGTTGTGCTACGTAAACTCATAAAGTTTCGATCTTTAAATAATGCTCAATACCGTCCAGTCAGACGGTATCAGGGGACCCTGTTTTTTTTAAGGTTCTTCTTTCCGCCCATCTTTATTTTCGTTATAAAAACCACAATTACTATTTTTTTGTTAAAAAAAAGCATTTGGATTCTTCCAAGACCTATATGTTTTATTAAAAAAATAGCAAAAACTTACCTAGGTCTTTGTTATTCACCAAAATCAGATTCATTTATTACGTCACTTTCATCATTTTTTAAAATGTAAAGGATCACAATCCACACACGTCTCATTAAACGTCAAAACTAAAATGATGCAACCAATTGTTCTAACATCGCGTTTAGATGAGAATCTATCAAATGACAATGACGATCTTCGGTCCAAGGTCAAACTCTCTTTTACCAGGGTATTACAGTAAGTACAGCTAAATTACTAAAGTGACCGGAATCAGGGGACCGGACGGATTACGGTTCCACTACGGTAACAAAATTTTTAAAATATATATGTTTTTGTCTTAATTAAGGTACAAAGGTAACTAAAAATTAGTCTTAACATTTTAAAGAGTAAAACCAGAATTTAACTTAAAAACTATTGCATTTATTATATTAGTATAAGTGCAAACGTCAATTTTATAATTTTTGTATTATTTTGGAAAATTTTATTATATTGATTGGATCATATTTCATTTATATTAAGCTGCCAATTATTTTTAAATATAATTGAAATTTAGTAGGGGTCGAGACTATCATGTCAACTTTACTTCCTAATAAAAAAGCACAGCCAACAAAAGGAGACTACCAAGAGGAGCAATATATTTGTCAATCAAATATCTACTTACTTTTATTTTAGCATGACTTAATTTCCTCTGCAAACCTTACTTAAAATCGTTAAAATTTAAATAAAAACATAAGTTGCTTAAACTTATTCCTTTTTACGTTATGTAAGACAAATGTTCTTGCTTACATTTAATAATAGTACAGTATTATGCTTTTACGTACAGAATATAAATTGACTATTTTATTCCTGTCAACTATACTTTAATTTATTTACAAAAAAATATATTATTTTAATGTAATATAATACGAACATAACATTATTTGTTAAATACTTACATATTTGGCTTCTACTACTATGTCCACTTATCATTCTTAATTTGAATAAAGTAAAGGTTGAAATAGAGTTCTTACCTTATTTTTTAGTTAGCTTACGTTTTAACGTAATTTTTAGGAGTGAATTTAAACAACAAAAAGCTTTCCTTAATAAACCCTGCTTCAGCAACACATCATTTTCTTGACCGATCATGAGGTGAGATAAGCGAAATTCCCCGTGAAAAAAGGTGGTGAAAAAAGCTCACCTCACCTCACGGTCGTTCAAGAATAAGCGTTCAGCAAATCGATACTTTGCAAAGATTTGTAAATTTTATTTTATTTTACTTTTTTGTATTTTTATTTCGTTATTTAGTTTCTTACAAAATTTTTCCCCACCCATCAATTTTAAAAACCCTGAAACTTTCTACATGAAAAATGATTAAAGTAAATTAAGGCAATGGAATCTTGACAAAGGAATACATGTTTAGTTTGTAAGGTTTGGTTCAAATCTGAAACAACAAAAATGTCGAAATCTAAAAATATTAATAATTATTTTTCTAATAGAAAAATATAAAAAACAGTCAAATTTTATGATTTTTGGACCAAAACCTCCATTTTTTTCATTGGGCCTGCATTTTCATTAATAATATTTTTGGGAACCCACAAAAAAGCAGAATTTACAAAAACCGAAACCCAATTAAATTTAAATAAAAAAAAAAACACCAAGAAAACAATGGACACGAATATAATTTTATAGAATTTTAATTTACTTGATCCTTAAAAGACACGAATATAATTTATCCGATTATAATTTTCCCGAACCTTAAAATATCAGAATTACAAACGTATTGAAAATAATTGTCTAGAAACGAAAACGACCCGACCCACAAATTGATAGAAAATAATATGCCCGATCCTTAAATGACCAGAACCCCAATCCATCCGAATTAATGACACCGTAATTGCATAGAAATAAATTGGTCCGAAAATTATTTTAAAAGACATAAAAAACGTAAGAAAATATTTGTAACGAAAATAATTGAATAGAAACATAATAATGCCGAACCACAAAATTCAAGAACCCCAATTTATCCGAAAATGATTTGAACCGACACACTTCCCCTTAACCGATTTTGATAAAATTTGATATACTTACATAGGTTCGATGATAATACAATACTAAAAAAAAAGTTAACCCTCCACCTCTATCCCTACCCCCTCCATAGGAAAATGCGTTTCTGAATGACTTCCCGTCACCGATTTCAATAAAATTTAGTATATGGATTTAGGGTCGGTGATAGCACAATATTAGGAAATATCAACTCTCCCACCCCTACCCCCATCCCCACATTCTCCATAGAAAAATACGTTTTTGACACACTTCCCTTTAATCGATTTTGATTTCAATAAAATTTGGTATATTGATTTAGGATCGGTGATAGCGCAATATTAGGAAAAATCAACTCTCCTATCGCTACCCCCATCTCACACTCTCCATAGAAAAATACGTTTTTGATACACTTGTGCTAGGTGTTAAATAAGTGAGTAACTATTTTGCTGTATTTTCTAAAAGCTTGTATTTTTGCTGTGATATTTTTGAAAACTTGAAGTTTGGTAGAGTTTTATCAAAAGTGCTCTCGAGTGCTGCGATATAAGTCACTTTAACATGTTGCTCGTAGCCTTACCCCAATAGCACAAAAATATTCCCCGAATATTCGCTGAATGTTCAGCTAGGATATTGGGAACATTCCCTGAATGTTCTCTCAAATCCTCGAAGCATACCAGGGATGTTCAAGGAATATTCTGTGTCTGCAGTTTTGATATTCCTAGAACATTCTGGTAGAACATTCATAGAGTATTTTCGCAGGATTTTCATAGCACTTTTATAATATTATAGGTCCTCCTAAAAACCTTTAAAAAAATAAAAAAATAAAGAAAAAGGTATTTGATACCCACGGGATTCGAACTCTTAGCCTTCCATCCATAAAACACTTTTCCAACGCCTTAACCTTTTGCGCTACGGAGACTTATGAGAAAAGTTATATATTAGTGGGATATATATATATTGTTTTCTGCTAGAAGAGCACAGTGAATTGTTTGTTCTTACATAAAATCATGATTACTCCCGAACGGCTTAAAGAATTTTCATAATTTTTTTTATGGGATAATAATAACCTCCCTCTCCGAATCCTCCCAAACGGTAGTTGAAAGGGATTATGTTATTTTTTCTATGCAGGATAACTCCCGAAGGGCTCAACGGATTCTCATAATTTTTTTTTTATTGGATAAAAATATGCCCCACCCCCTCCCCACCGAATGCTCTTAACGATGGTGAAAGGACATTATATATGTTATTTGCTCTTTGCAGGATAACCCTCGAACTACTCCGATTTTCATCATTCTTGTTTTATTAAAAATAAATTAATATTCCTTTCCCACAACAAGCTTTTCAAGAAAATAAAATCGTAAATTTTGCTGCGTATTAGGTATAAGCATGATCGTAGATAGAAAAATATTATTTCCTTCCATGGCATGATTTGGTAATATTTTTTTAGGTGAACAAAACAGTGTCTTCTTGTAACTAAAATTAGAGATTTTTTTTAATAAAAGAAAACTTGTAGCGGCAGATAAAAATATCCCAAAAAAAATCTGTGCCGCAGCTGTTACAATAAAAAACTACAATATTGTGCGATATTTTTAAGACTTGGTTATAACATTGCACTAGGATATTGAATTTTTATTGCTTATCCTGAATAGCCTGAATTAGCCAGGATATTCCCAGAATATCTTATAAATGTGCTATCAATGTGCAAATGTAAGGACAATTTTAGGACCTTACATTCGTGGAATATCCTGCTTAGAATATTCTCTGAATGTAGGGTCTAGAATATTCCGACAATGTCTTTTAATCGGGCTGTCAATGTGCCAAATTAAAGGACATTTTAAGGAACTTAGTAGAACATTTGTGGAATAACCTGTATGTAATATTTGCTGAATGTTCTACCCAGGTATTCTAAGGATGTCTTTTAAATATGCCATTTATGTACTAAGTCGAATGTTCTTCGGGAGACATTCTCTGTAAATTCTGGCACATCGAGGGAATGTTCCTGGAATATCGTGTATTATTAGGGTTGCTACCCATACAGCACTCTTCGTCCCAGGGTACGTCATTCATGTCCATTTTATATCGGTACGTCCTGGGGCGTACTAAGTACGTTCAAAAGAGTACGTACATTATGTACGTATATTTTGCGTACATTTTAGGGCTACCTCTCAAACATGCAATTAGAGACGTACACTGTATTTATATTGGCGTTAAATATTCAAACAACTAAATATGGCATCATATATACATATACATCTCAATATATATTGCTTGTCTAAAGAACTGTCATGATTAGGCCGCGAACGCTATCTCTTACGCACTCATACTACTGTATAATTAGGCCTTTCTCTCTCTAGAATTTTAGTATGTGATCCGACTGTATCTTTTTTAGAACTGCATCGCTTGTCGTTTTTGGAAAAATTTACGTTTTTTGTTAACATTACGACTTATGGAAAAATGGTTTGTTTGTCTTATGGAAACACTTCTTCCTTCCCAGAGACGTATATTTTACGTCGGTTCGTCCCGGGACCAATTACGGACGTACTATGTACATACAAACGTGTACGTACATACATAAAACGTACACTAAAAACCGTTATGAAGTATATTACATTTTTAGCAGAGTTTCTCTATGTATAGGTGGTGGTCTCGTGGTAGAGCATTTTTCTCTGACCCGGGAGGGTCGGGTTCAATTCTCGGTGTGTCCTATCCCAGCAAACTCGGTTCCCTCGGGCCTTCGTCGGTCCCATGTCGATTGCCGAATTTGTCGTCATCGGCACGACATCGATTTACGACATCGGACCAGCAGTACTTTTTGTCCGCTTTGCGATGTAGGCCCAATGTATGTTTGCCGATGCAGCGTTAGACTGTGGCCCGTCGTCAAACCAATGGTAAATTTTACTTTTTGCTGTAATCGGCATACCGTCGCTGTACGATTAAGGTCCGATATGGTTTAACCACATGGTACCGACCATCCGCCCATAACTGCTTAATTTGGTCGTTCTAGAATAGGCAAGCTGGTCTCGACCCGACATCGGTAAACTATTCAAGTCCGACATTGGTTTCCTTAAGCGGTCCAACGTCGGCGATTGACGGAGGTCCGTCGGTGGTAGCTTAAAGTGGCCCGACATTGGCAAACTACAAAGTTTTGATAATACGGGTGCTTAACCAGTCGGGATGGTTTAAGTGGCCGAAGAGGTGATTCTTATAGAGAAGTACCACGATCTTGTCAAGTCCGCATTCTAGCTTTGAAATATCTTTGCTCATTATATATATATAATATTATCTTCCACTGTACAGGGAATATAGCGACATTAGCGCCATCTCTACATACTAGGAAGAAATTTTTAAGCAGTTTAAAAATTTTAAGGTGACGTAATCGGACCATCGTCGGTTGCCGATTCTCGACCAATCAAACAAAGTTCCAATCGGACCATCGTCGGCCCTAAAGCAGATAAAGTGGTCGTCGGCATAAAGTCGACTATAGTAAATCGGGCCATCGTCAGTTGCCGATTCTCGACCGATTACACAAAGTTCCAAACGGACCGTCGTCAGCCCTAACAGATAAAGTAGGCGTCGGTATAAAGTCGACTATAGTAAATCGGACCATCGTCAGTTGCCGATTCTCGATCGATTAAAGAAAATTCCTATCGGACCATCATCGGCCCTAAAGCAGATAAGGTTTGCGTTGGCATAATGTCGAGTATAGTAAATCGAGCCATCGTCAGTTGCCGATTCTCGTCCGCTTAAACAAAGTTCCAATCAGCCCTAAAGCAAATAAAGTGGGCTTTGGCATAAAGTCGTCTATAGTAAATCGGGCCATCATCAGGTGTCGATTTTCGACCGACTAAACAAAGTTCCAATCGGACCATCGTCGGTCCTAAAGTGGTGTCGGCATAAAGTCGACTGTAGTAATGTGGACCCCCGTCAGTTGCCGATTATTGACCGAAAACTGAAAATCGCAATCTTTCCAACATCAGGCCAGAGTATAGTCGCCGATGCCGAGACACTGCCGACGTTGTCGACATTGGCCCGATTCAATGCCGACGATTTGTGTTTGCTGAGTTTGTATCTGTTTTTATTACAAAGTTCGGAATTTACACTCTTTGCACCCCTCAACTACCTCCATCCCCCCTACCCCTCCCTACCCCCCAAAACCACCCCATACCCAAATTTTTTCATAATATTGTATTTTCATCGGACCTACATTACTGTACCAAATTTCATTAAAATCGGTTCACGGTAAGTAAATTTAGCCCCTTTACATCGCTCAACCTCCCCCTACCACCAAATTTTGTCATAATATTGTATTATCAATTGGACCGACATTACTGTTTCAAATTTTATTAAAATCGGTTCACGTGAAATGTGTCAAAAATGAATTGCAAGATTTGATAGACAGGTAGACAGCCAGAAACTCTGAAGTTAAATAAAATCGTTCAATAAAAAAACATAAACGGTTGATTTGCGAGACGGGCGTCTATCCTATTACAAAATTTCATCCATATCGGTTAAGCCGTTTTTATAAAATTTCGTTTCAATCTTTTCAGCCGTTTTTTACAAAATTTCATCCAAATCGGTTTAGCCTTTTGAGTGGCAGACATACATACACTCACACAAACTTTCGCATTAATAATATTATAAGATAGGATAAAATGTAGGATTCTTTGGATGTTTATAAACTTGTCGCAAATTTGATTTATTTTACAATACTTTTAAAACTGTAACGATATTGATTTGCACTACATATCTGGCTTGGGGTAATATATCTTTATATTTTGTTCTTTAAAGTTAATTAAATTCTGTTAATTTTTTAATAATCAGAATGCTTTAATCTGCTTATTTACTTTAAATAACGCATAGCTCGTTTTCGGCTCATGAAAGGCACTGGAAAAATGAATTGATCATATTTTTTTATTTAAAATATGTAAAATATTTTCGTTTATACACACATTTAAACATAGCTCGCCTTCGACTCGTCAATAACACCTGATTAATGTTCATATATACCTGCTTAACTAGTGTACCACTCGCCTTCGGCTCGTGACACTGGAGGTGACTCTGACTTTAACGTATTTTCAAGAATAAAATAATTTAAAAAAAAACTAGCAAAGTTGTTAGTTTTAACCTTTATTTACATCTACCTTTATATTTTGTCACAGACATACGCAGGGGGGGAGGGCTTAGGGGCTCAGGGGTTCAGGCCCCTCTGAGGGCCACAAAAAATTGTACCGTAAAGGTTAAATTTTCCCCAAAAATCGCCCCCCCCAGGAAGAATTTCTGAGTACGCCACTGATTTTGTTAACATTACTTTTATTTTTTATAAAATTTTTCCGTTTTGGCAAAATTTTTTCATTATAATGACTCACTTACGGCACTGATCATCTAATGACAGGTGATATTTTGCGTACTTGTTCCTTATCTTTAAAACGAAATCATTTCCAATATTGCGACATACGTAATATTTTAAATTTTTCAAATTTCTTTATTTAGTTTTTTGTTCTTATGATTCTAGCTCGTTTTGACAAACATTAAGTGAACTTCGTGAGCGCCATCTACAAAACGGCTAAAACTTTTGATTGATTCTTATGTAAAAAACTTCATCAAAGCGAACTGTGCCATTTTGATCACATTAGATCTCGCCGTTTTTGAGATATCTCGATTTTTGTAAAAATTATTTTTTTTTTCGTTTTTTTTTTATGTTTTGCCCTCAAACTCAAAAACGGTTTGTCCTACAGTACTCAAAACTTATTTAGAAATTATTTTGGACTCCTGTAAAGAAAATAGCGTTTCAGAAACCGTCAAAAAATTAAGGGGCAAAAAAATCGCTCGGTCGAGTATTTTTGACTGCAACCATTGTACATAATTTTCGAAAAATCCTCAAAACTCAAAAACTAAAAACTAATCTCAAAAACCAACTCGACGGTCCCTGAACACGCATTTGGCCTTACATTTGCCCAAAATTTGGTGTAAATCGGTTTGTTAGTTTTTGAATACTGATTTGATATATTTTAAAAAACGGCAGAAATTTCCTCAAATTTACACCTTTTTGAAAAATGGGGCCCTGCGGGTCTTTAGAAAAGTCTCAAAATCAGTCACTTGTCTTTTTCCGATTTAGCCGATTTTCAATAGGCTTCGCCAATGCATTTGAGGTTTAATTTGTGCAAAATTTAGGAGGTACATCTTAAAAAGGCCAATTTTTGACACTCTCCCATTTCTAATGCACTTAAAGTTTTCCGATTTTTCTAAAAATCAACAGGTTTTATCTTCCACTAGTGCTTAACAACTATGCCAAGTTTCGTCGCTCCAGGTCAATCCGTTTTCAATTAATGGCGAAACATTCCCGCGCGCGTCCTCGAGGGGACTTAGCTAGTAAGTAACGGCCCCGTGTAATCTTCCAAATAGAGAAACTTGTCAACGCCGCAATCCAGGGCCTACGATGCTCTATAGATTTAAGGATCGGACATATTATATTCTGCCAAATTGTAGTATTTTGCTTCTAGATAATTATTGTAGTTCTGTTTTTTTACGGTTCTAGTAGAGTTTTATCGAAGATATTTTATTCTTGCCTTTTAATTGTTGAGCAAATTAAGGTTCGCTTCAATTTTATTCGGCTATTTTGTGATCATTTAAATTGGGTTTCCGATAAATTAGGTTTCTTGATATTTGGTTTTCTGCACCATTATGTTTCGCTCATATTATTTTCGTTAAAAATATTTCCTGACGTTTTGTGTTTCTGTAAAAATAAGTTTCGCTTAAATTTAATTCTATGCCTATATTTTCTAGCGATTTGATTTTCCCTTCATTTCATTTTCGAGACAATTTTTTTCCGACCAATTATTTTATTGTCTTTTAAATTCTGACAAATTAAGTTTCTGCCAAATTTGGTTTCGGGTTTTTTATAGGGACCCATATTTTTGTGCCTTATAGAGCTTATTTTTTTTCCCGAGAAAAATTTGGTGACTAGTCTTATTGTCACCCTGTATCTGAAATCTCCCATTTAAGGCCCAATATAATATACTAGTTATATTAGGTATTCAAATTAAAATAGAAACTTTTTTATCCTGAACTTTTTAATAATTAGGTGCAATGCTGAGAGAAAAAATAAAAGTTGACAGATTTTAAGTACTAAAATCAATATATTTATGTAAATTTGAACTTTTATGGTTTATGAATTACAAAAAGTAACACAGTTTAGGGTTATTTACGGTAATTTTTCTTTACCAGTAATATTGCAGTGAATGCAGACATCATAATTTTAAGAAAAAAAGATCTAGTATTTGTACGCCTCTGGTACTATCAGATTTTATGCGGAGAGGAATTTGAGGTAGCTTTGTGTATGTGGCTTTTAAATGCTGACGTTTGGTTGCTCTAAGTAACGAAACTTAAAATCATACAGTCATTCCTTTTTTAAGAAGCATAGGCACTGTAGTTGGAACCCCGACTAAAGTTCATTGTAATAACGTTTTAATTCGAAATTAATAAATAAAATTATGAAATTGACGTTTGCACCTATACTAATACAATAAATGCAATACCTACTTTAAGCTATACTTTGATTTTACTTGTTAAAATGTTAATACTAATTTTTAGGTACATTTGTACCTCAATTAAGACAAAAAAATATACATTTTACAAAATTTTGTTATTATGTTGTGACGAACATGGAATTCTGTAAAAATACCAAACTTCGCACCCGTCCGGTTGAATGAAATTCAGTTTTATTTGTTTTTTTTTTATATAGTTTAAATACTAGTACTCTAAGGAGCAGTATTTTAAAGGGGGCATCTGATGAAAAATGTAGAAGTTTCATAGACAAAAGTAAAAGTATGTCAATTTGGAGCAAAAAATCGTTTTTTTCTTCAATATTTTTTTTTGATGTTTGAAGATGTATAAAAACAAAATTTGAACACTTAAATGATAATGATGAAGTAAGTTAATTTTTTTGTACTATTTTCTCTTACGCTAATAGAAATTTTTTAAAAATTTAAGCTGGAGTAAAATGTTACAAAAAAAATGACAACAAAAACTAGGATAATTAGTAAAAATTCGACATTTGCAAATTTGCGATTTTGTGATTTCTTTATCTGATAAGATATGGTCTTTGCTAAAAACGATTAATTTTCAGAACCTAAAAAGAAAAAATAATTTGTATGGAAAACCAAAATCACCCTTGAAATAGCTTAAACAAAATCAATTTACTGGATTTCAAGAAAAACTGAAAAGACGGAATTTTAAATATATTGTGATCCAATATTTTACACAGTGGTGAAGAGCACAAATAAAGTGTAATACAGGGATAAAAAGGTCATTTTATTGGTTAATAAAATCTGCAAAGAAAATTGTTTCGAGCCCTTTAGTTTTTGAGATATATATAAAAAGTGTTATAGGGACATTTAAGTAATTTAGGGCGCCGCGATGCCATCTGTAATGTGACGCGAAACTAAAAAATGTACTTTTTAAATTAGTTTCAATCTATTTTTATCAAAATCACCACAACTTCACTCTCTACTGCCCGTTTATTTTGGCTGGACATTTTTCTTATCCATGTATTTCAGAATTTCCGCACCATCGACCAAATTTGTCTTGTATTTTTTTTTGAAAACCGGTTATTTTTGTTTAACCCTACAGCGTTGGCGGAAAATCACAATTCTTGGCCTTAGTATGAAGATCTGTGACATATTTTTCAACAGATTCGCCGTCTTCTTGAAACCGAGTATGAAACGAAAAACGTTTAAAGACAACATTTTTGGATTTTTGGATTCCGTATTTAAGTAAACGCACCAAAAACATGCTCTGCTTGTGAACCTATTAGATAGATTCACGAATTTATTTGATCTTCATCGGATTTTAATTTTGCTGTCCGAAATCTTTTAAAGCGAATGTCTCATTGATTCTGGAGATTTGAAAGATTTTCCTGGTACAGGAATTTGGTAAAGTGGAACATTAACATTTATATTGGGTTGATTTAATGCTGCCCTCTCGGTTGAAATAGTAAGACAGTAAGAAAATGTTTAAAATCGATCAAAACTACTTCAAGTAGTACCCAGTTGTTCTGATGCATGGTAACTAAGCAAAACTTGTTTTGACCTAGGAACTATAAGGAACTTCCATAAAGTGGTCTAGTTTTTGTTATTGACAGATGGTTCAAAAATCCTTTAAACATTTAGGATATTTCCGCCTGGACCCAAAATTATTTTACTTTCCGTTTTGGCGGCGGAAGTATGTTTTCAATAAAGGAGATTTAACTGAGGATCTTGTGAGCTGTTTGGCAGTCATGCTGGAAATAAAACCCTTCACAGGATATAATGAACCCGAAAAAGCGGTCGTGAAATTGGAGGGGGAAGTATATTTTTATTTTATAAAAGGGACCTAAATTGAATGTCCCCTAAGCAAAGTCCTAAATTCGGTAAAAGAACCCACCGGAGAAAAGTTGGATATTTCAGGTTGTCCATCCTGTATGCTATATTTATATAGGTAGGTTAAAGGTTAGGTTTACCAGGGTATGTGCTATTGCGTCTTCTGCACTGCGACCTAAGAGATCTATTTTGAATTATGCATGTTTATGATTCACTAATCCCAATTTCTTTGATTAAGGAAATTAGTCTGATTTTGGTGAGACTGGGAGGCACAGTAAAAAATTTCAAAATCCCTGAACCAATACGTATCCTCACGGATGGTTCTGTGTACATCTGTGCGAGCCCATATTAACCCGTGCGAGTTCATATTAACCCGTGCAAGGCTTTAGACACCTTTGTAAGTCTATATACTCGTACGAGTCTATATACGCCGGTGGCAGTCCATATACATCCGTGCCAGTACATATAATTCCAGGGATTTTGACTTTCCTACTGAGCAGAGTCAAGTAGGTTTGCATCCATTCTCATTAGCCCTGCGTGAAGGTATTTTTGATTTATGAAATAACTATCAAAAATATCATTTTAAATATTTTTTACATATATTTTCAAGGTCTTTTTTTATATATATATAACTCAAATGAAGTCCAGGACACTTTATATCCCTTATGGCATATGGATCTCATAACCGAGCTTTCTCCCCATTGTTTCTTATAAGCGACAAGCCTGGCTAAATGAAAGAAACAAAACCAATTTAGCAGGGATTATTTTTATAACTGCTGCCGTTGCTGGTGCGTGTGAGATAAATAGAGCACCACACATTGGTTTTTAATTTACAATTTAATGTTTTTAGTTGATAAATGTACAGCTTCAATAAAGTATTTATATAATAAAAACAACCAATTTCATCTACAATAAATAAACATTAACGGTGGGATTAACTAAAAAGGTTTAGTCTATTTTAGAAAAGTCCCAAGTTTAAGTGAAATTTCTGGTTTTAAGCACTTTAAACCAACCATCCTTGAGTTTTGGACATATACATTTATAAAAAGAATTTTAATAAACTTGTTTATTGAATAATCATCTTAACACAATCTTTTGTTGGATTTAAGAAGAAAGTTTTAATTTATAAAAAAAGAAAATTAAAAAATTTAAGCCCACGCGGGGTTTAAATAGTAAACACTCTGTAGAACAAATTAAAATTGAGGTTTTATATCACTCTAATTAAAACTTACCCTTGTTAATTCATTTTTCCAATTAATACTTGATGTCACACAAAGGTTTAGATGGGTAATAATAAAATAAGGAGTAGATTAATTTTGTATTTATTTAAAAGGTGTTTTTATTTACGAAATTTATTAAAAAACTTAAAGGCAAATTTGGTTCACATTTCTGTCACTGTCGAAATGTCAGTTTAAAAATAGTAGCGCGCGTTCAATTACAAACAGCGACTTCGAATCTTTTACCTCTGCTTGCACCTTGGCTTGCACCAACCTCTACTGATGAAAGCTACAGCTTTAAAATGAGTGGACTTTGAGTAAGGAAAGTTTTCCTGACTGAGCTTTTAGATAACCTCAATGTTTTCATTTCAGTTTGTAAATAAATTAATATAGTTGTTTTGGGTTTTTTATATTTGGTATATTTTTCTTGCATAATCAGTGACCTACATTTATGTTTGTTTTGCCTCATACTGCCCTCATAAATATATTTTTTTTGCAGAAAACTGGTTCAAAATATTGCGTTTTTCTGGATAAAATTGGAGGTGTTTTATTGATTAATGAACAACTTGGGATATTAAATAAGGTAAATTAATCCTTGTGAAAACGGTTGCTTAGGGAAATTATGAACGAACTTATTATCAATTGCCACAAAACAATCCTTTCTGGGGGTTATAAATTTAAACCACCCTCCAGAGGTGGTGTAAAAAACTACCAAAATTTTGGCGTATTTACCATTTTCCATTTTGAAATCTGTCAAAACAAATTAGTTTTAGGGCATTTTCTTCTAAAATATGGTATTTATTTTGACAAAAAAGCAGTTTTTCAGTGGTATTTAGCAATAAAAATACAAAATAATCAATAACTTTGTGTCTTTTCTGTATAGGTAAGTGTTTTTTGAAAATTGTATTTAAAATTTAGTGCTCCCCACAGGTGTGGGGGCTACTGTTTTAGATCTTAGTAAATTCCACTGTAAAAACACATTTTCAAAAACCTTAAAGCTGTACACATCTCAGAAAATATGCCAGCTGGTACATGGAAACTTGTAGCAATTTATTTTTAAGTAAAACTAAAAAAAGGTTTAACAAACAAAAAGTGTATTTTAATAGCCAAAAGAGAAGTTGAAAATGCTTTTAAAAAAATACCTACTACTTTACTCTAATTGGTTTTTGGAAAGAACCCAAGTAAAAGCAAATCTCCTTTTTAAATTATTTTATACCGACGAAACTCATGTTTCCAGCAATGGTCTATTTTACCGATATACCAGTTCCTCCGAAATGGTTAGTCAGGGCCGCTTTAGTGTTAACGTATGGGCTGAGGTGTTCCAACGACAGATTGTTGAACCTCGCATCTATCACGAAAACTTAAACCATGTGAGGTATCTTGGAATTTTAGAAGATATTTTTCCGAAAATTTGCCCTTACCCGACCCCCTGCTTCCATTTACCCTGGCCAGTTACTAAGTTTTTAAACAGACTCTTTGAGGACCAGTGCACCGGCTTAATAACATAGCCCCTATTAACTATCCGGCGAGGTCCCCAGACAACACTCTGCTATGGGGAAGAGTTACTAACAAAACGTTTATGCATCGTGCAGAAAACATGCAAGATCTTGAAGATCATTTTCTGGATTCCTTCGAGCCAATAAGAAATATAGAATTAACTAGTGCGGCACAAAGCGCACCCAGAAGTTGCCGTTTGTATATTAGACAACAATTTTTCTTTTCAATTATCAGGGCTGCGTTCAGTAGTGGTCAAAGCCAAAATCGGCAAATAGCCATTCAGAAAGCACCACAGCTTGTCAAAGTGGCTAGCATATCCCAATTCGGTGGAAGAGAAAAACCGTATTTATTGCTGGTGGTCGCTGCCCGGGTTTTGTAATTTTTAATGTTTTTTTTTATGAAAGCAATTTGAGGAGATTTTTAGCCTGGAATGATTCTTAATTGGAATTTCCCAAAATATTTCCGCTATTTCGGTTTTAACTAAAATAGCGGAAATTATGACGCAACAGATCAGCTGATTTGCTTTTGGCATTTTCCATTTATAACCAGATTCGCGACTTTTGGTTATATAGTGCAGTAAATTTGTAAAAAAAAACTGCAAAATGGTATATTTTTTATATTTGGTATAGTAATACTTAATACCAAATGCTAAAATTCCAGTTGAGGATCCCCCATTTTCCGGCCATAGAAACCAAGGTGGCGGATGTCAAAGTTAGGAAAAAATGTGTTTTCTACGTTTTCAGAAAAATTAAATCGAAATCAATTGGGTAATAGTGAGGAGATCCCACTTAATCCAAAACTATGAAAAAGTTGACATATGTCACTTTAAAACAAAATGGCGGTCAGATTTCAAAAATTTATTTTCTCTTTGATTTTTTCTTTACTTTTTAAGTGGTGATCTTTTTTAATGCCTCATATTAAAGCTGCTGACCCGCTTCTAGATCTTAGATTTAAAAAGATTAGAGTTTATAAGCGGATACAAAGATGGCGCTTGATATGTCAACAATAAAAAAGGTAATTTTAACCTCTAGGCAATAATTTAAAAAAAATTTTTTTTTAGTAGATACTATTAGCGATATGTTCGCCTCTGCTACAATTTTAAAAAACATATTATGAGAAAAAAGTAATTTTCCCCTTCTGGTGTGCTATTTATATCTCTTTGTACTAAATCGAGAGCGCTTGTCTCAAAAATTGCAAAAAAATGACACATGTCATTCCCAAATTAAGATGGCCACGACTAAAATTAAGAGACATTATTATTTTTTTAAAAGTAAAGTGAATCTCGTGTCCGCAAATAGAAATTAAAGTAACGCTCGTGTCATATCGGACAAAGCGTTTTTGTTTCCCACTTCATTACGACTAGACCTCCAATGTCTAATGAAGAATCCAGATAGCTACATATCTATTTCATCCTTATTAGGAATCATCAGGGAGTCATAGGATTGTACCTGGCAGTTGAAGCTACACAGTCTGATGCCTTAAATTTAGGGTCACGTAGTATGAAGCTCCAATTGGGGGCGGTGCTGCTGCGAACGTTACCTCTTTTTAAGAGTCATGTTACAGTGACCTTATACTTTTACAGGTTTCTTCTTTATAACCTGCTGAAAGGTACAGGATTCTGTATTTACGGTCTTCTGCACTTTTCAATTTTGATGTTTTTGTTTCTCGGTTTATTCGACAGGTGGCGCACACAGGTACTACGTCTCCGCGGATTAAAAACTTTTTGTTTTAAATTCGAGAGGTGCGCATGGTGCCTGTGTAGCTTCAACTGCCAGGTACAATTTTATGACTCCCTGATGATTCCTAATAAGGATCAAACAGGTCTGCAGGTGTCTGGATTCGCCATTAGACATTGGAGGCCTGGTGTAATGAAGTGAGAAACAAAAACGCTTTGTCCGATATGCCACGAGTGTTACTTTAATTATTGTTTTTGTGCACGTTAGCAATTTTGCACAAACCAAAGCAGTTTTGGGATGAGCTTAATTAGTTTGAAATTTTTGTATCAAATAAATATAAATTTTTATAACTCAGTTAAAAAAAATAATTTTTCGTAAGATAAACCAAAAATAATTGGCAAAATATGGGACACGTTGGTCAAATCATAAATATATAAATAAGATTCAAAAATTTTGTCTTTTCTTTAACCCAGTTCATATTATTAAGAATGACGAAATGTTACAATTAGAACTATAGTTGTTTTAAAGAAAAACATATCAGATTAGCAAATATCCAGTACCTAAGCATTTGCGTAGGAATATTTAGAAAAATCGATAATACCTGACCATTTACGAAAAAAAACACTTTTTTGACTTAATTTTCCGCCATTTCAACTGAGGTATTATTTTTTTTTCCAAAAATTTAAAATTAATTTAGCTTATCCTAAAACTACTTTTATTTGAAAAAAAATGTAAACAGGCTGAAAAATAATGTTGTTTTTTTTTCATTTTAATTGCCCCCATTTTGACAGGAAAATGACAGATCTCATTTTTTTTTTAATCTGTAACTTTAATTTGATAGAATATAATATTTTATCATGTATTTTTTGTTTAACTTAAGAAAAAAACAAAAAAAAACACCTTTTTTTACTTAATCGTCCGCCATTTTAACTTTTGTTTGTTTTTGAAAAAATGTAAACGGACGGAAAAATAATGTTATTTTTTATTTTAGTCGCTTGATTTGTGAATGCCATATGTCACTTTTTTTTAATTTTTGGAATGGATATGTCTTACTAAGTGCAACGCAATATTCTGCCACGTGTTTTGTGTTTAACTTAACTTTTTTTTTACTTAATCGTCCGCCATTTTAACTGCATCCTAAAAATTTGTTTTTTTTTACACAAAAATTTAAAACGTTTTAAAACTGCTTTGGTTTGTGCAAAATGACTAACGTGCACAAAAATAATGACGTTTCTTAATTTTAGTCGCAGCCATATTCATTTTGGAATGAGATGTTACATTACTTTTTTCTCGATAGTTTGGCCGCCATTTTAATTATCAAATATCAAATCAAATGTTTTTTAAAATTGTAGCAGAGACGAGCCGCTAATAGCTTTCCACTAAAAATTATTTTTTTTTTAAATTTTGTCTATAAATTAATAAGGTCTTTTATATTTTTGACATATCAAGCGCCATCTTTGTACTCTCATATAAACCCTAATATTTTTTCTTTTGAGATCAAGAAGCTTCAATATTAGACATCAGATAAGGTCGTCACTTAAAAAGTAAAAAAAAAGAAAAACTAAATTTTAGAAATATCGCCGCTATTTTGTTTTTAAGTAACATATGCCAATTTTTTTAAATATTTTTTGATTAAGTGGGACCTCGTCACTATTACCCAATTAATTTCGATGTGATTTTTCTGAAAACGCAGAAAACACATTTTTTCCTAACTTTGACAGCCGCCATCTTGGTTTCTGGGGCCGGAAAATGGAGGATCTTCGACTGGAATTTTAGCTTTTGGTATTAGTTATCACTATGCCAAATGTAAAAAATATACCCTTTTTGCAGCTTTCTCTTGAAACTCCATACGAATTTACTTACACACTAATATATTTTTGAGGTTTTTTTTTTAAAGACAGTTTGGATTTAAGAAATTAAAGAAAAATACCAAGTATGAGTCCACAAATTTACCTTTTTAGTAGTCTTAAGGGTAAAAAACCTCTGTTGTTTTGCTTTTGCCTGTAAACGAAACTTGCATACAGATGACAGATGATACCTACTACTTATGCAGGCAAATTTTTTGGCATATAAGCGCGAGCGAATTGTCTGTTGTTGTGGTACACCTAGCTGATGAGTCCCTAATAAGGGCGAAACGGCGCCATCCTAGGTTCCACCCTAAGTACAAAAAACTCCTGTTTTTTTCGTTAAGGGTAAAAAATTTGCATTGCAACTATTGCATTTCCGCGAACTATTTCATTGTATTATGATTCTTGAGTGGTGGGGGGATATTACTACACTTAATATCAAAGTTGTCAACCGAAAGAATAACCGCCGTATATACCGTATATTTTGTAAAATAAGTTACCCACCGTTTAAGAATAATACTTTTAATAATCATTTAAATTGCCTTTATATTTCTTTTATTATAATGGTTTCAGTCTTGTGAAATGCATTTTAAAAAATGATGGTTTTTATTCGTGTTTTTCTGTAGTGAACTTGCACAAAAAAAGAAATATTCAAAAATAAAAAGAAGTAGGATGTAACATCAAGTTAAAAATATTGAAATTATCCTGTCGTTGGTTTAAATACTGAGCGCAGCGAGGTATTTTAGCTTCGAGTTGTTAACACTATTTTTTAAATATTTTTATCAAAAAATCCTTGAAAAACAGAAAAATAATTTTAACAATGTTGAAAGAAAAGCACTTCTCGCAACACACCATCTTTATACTATAAATCAAGGCGGCTGGTAAATGAATTAACAATGGTTTCCATAGCGATGTGTCTTTTTACTGGGTGACTTTTATTGGTGCAGCATTTTAATCTTTGACAGTTGATGTTTTGACGATGTTTTTAAATGATTGTTTCGTAAATACTTGGTGAGAACTGGCGGAAATGGCTTAATTTTGAGGCAAGAATAATTAGCGGAAAATATTTGTGACAGAGGGCAAAGGGTGTGGGGATAAATAGGAAAAAAGTTTTTCCTCGACCAGGAGTTGAACTCGGGACCTCTAAAATACCTGTCTAATGCTTTACCAACTAAGCTACCGAGGGTTTGGGGATTCGACTGGCTATTCGGAAATCCTTTCGTCTAATTTAGATTTTTTCATTGTTACTATTTTCCGCTATTTCTCTTTAATTTTGGGTAAAAAATACTTTTAAAAATCTCGAACAAAGAGAACTTCTCGCAACACACCATCTTTACACTATAAATCAAGGCGGCTGGTAAATGAAATAACAATCGTTTCCATAGCGATGTGTCTTTTTACCCGGTGACGTTCATTGTTGCGACATTTTAATCTTTGACATTTTGACGATATTTTTAAATAATTGTTTCGTAAATACTTAATTCTTAGACAAGAATAATTAGAATTTTTCAATATTACTTACTATATTCAGCTATTTCTCTTTAATTTTGGGTAGAAAAGGGACAGAAATCTTTTTTTGCACCCTTGATAAAAAAAAGCTTTTTTGCATCGGTAGCCAAAAAAGCAATGGTTTAGGTATCTGCATACAGTTACTAAAATCATGTGTTTAATGAAGGTATAAAAAAGAGCTTTTTTGCATCGGTAAAATACTAGATATTTCAAAAACAGCTAACCTAAAATTTCAACTATGGTATATTATTTTAAAGATAATTTTATAGTTAAAATGTAAAATAAAACAGAGGATATATTATATCTAAAACTGGGCACAAAATTTCTATAGCTTAGGCACAGGAAGCAGTGCCAGGCCGGCTCCCAAAAGGGTGCTGACAGCTATTTATACAATCTATGTCTAAGAAACTAAAAGATTTATAAAAAATCGGATTTGAATTTTGGAATCCTCAAAAAGAACCCTCCAAAAAAGCTTTTTACACAAGAGCAAAATTTTTATAAATATCGAAGTTGGTGGTTTGTCATATGAAGATGCGGTTTTCACCATTTAACTTCTTGAAAATCGAGCGTGTAACTATTTTTCTCCATCTCGCCTAGAAATACCTTGAACTCAAAAGTTCCCAATTTCATTCACCTGAACATATTTAAGTTTTTTGTTAATTTTTATTATTTTGTTATTTATATTTATAGCATACTTTTACGAAAAACGACGATATAATGTAATAAAAAATAAAAAAAAACACAGAAAAAAGTAATTAAAATAATAAAAAAATACAAATTATTGCAATACATCATACGAAAAAAATCTTTAATCGCAGTATTTTTCCTAAGCTTTACTTTGTACGCATCAGTCCATATTTTAGCAGTTAGTTGTAAAAGGAAATACATTTTTAATTCAGTTAAATTAACCACTACAGGAGCATTGTGTAAATTTTCGATTAATAGGCACTCTATCTAACTGTATGGGCTTAGCGCACAATACAAAAAGTAGAAGTTTTTCCCGTCGTTTTTCCTCAAAGGGATTCTCAATAAGTAGTAGGCGACTCAGACATGGTCCACCCTAAATGTCAGTATTTTCTTCAGCTCATATAAATATTATTTTTGGTTGCGTTCGCCTCGATAGATTTGTCCAAAATAAATTTCGGGATAATATGTATAGAAACTTGTAAAAAATGTTTCTGATATGTGATGACAAAAAATTGTTTTGGGACGAAGTAAAAAAATAAAAAAAGATAATAAATTTCTACAATACAAAGGTGCAAAAGAGTATATATATTTATTAAGAAAAACCAAGATGTTCAATAATTTTTAAAATAAAATACCACGATTCAAGGGCGGTTACAGTTTTTTTTTTAAAGCGGGGGCGGTAAGTAGGTATTGGTTTGGATTAGTCAAGTCTTAATTCTAGATTACGTCGCAGGCGAAAATTTTGAGAACATTATGCTTTAACACGTTCAGCCCCACGTGCCTACCGGTGGGCGTTTCAGTTTTATACCCTGGGACCAAATTTTTTATTTTGTTGTGTTTGTTATTATTTATTTAAATGTGATTTAAAGTGTTTGTTGGGTTATATTTTTTTTGTAGTGACTCACCGGTGGGCACGTGGTCCCAGGATTTAATTTTACATTCTGGGACCCCGTGTCTACGGGTGGTCATTGGCATTTTTATTACGTTTTTTTTATTTTTTAGTTAGAACCCTTTCCTTTGTTTCAAATTTAAATAAATATGGCTTCTAAGAAGTTTTTGACACCTACAGAGCTTGCCAAAGCAATCGAAAATCTGTCCGACGACGACTCTATAGTTTTAGAAGACGAACGTACAGGATTTTCAGACCACTCGCTTGATGATAAAGACTTCGTTCTCGACGAGAGTGATATAGTAGCTGATTCATCGGATGATGAATTGGATAGTCCAGGAGTATCATCCGAAGAAGATCCCGATGATAATGTACCGCTAGCAAATTTAGCTGCAAAGAAAAATGGGATCGCATTTAAGGAGACAGATTGTTATTTAATGTTAGTCCTCAAAATGTTGGCGTTAATCCAACCGTCTGAACTGAACTTGCAAGGAAGAAACTTCTGTACAGTTTTTAACAATTTTATTGACGATGAAATGATTCAATTATTTGTGACAGAAACCAACAGGTTTGCCGCCCAACGTATTGCAGCGGCAGCAGCTAACCAAAACCGAAAAACCAAAATTCCAAAATGGGTGGATATTGGTCGACTAAATCGCTATATCAAAATCGCATTTCTAAAATTATGAGCAGAAACAGATTTAAACGTATTTTGGGTATGTTTCATGTAAGCGACAATGAGAAGGAAATACCCTTGGAAAATCGTCTCCATAAAATATCTGAATGCCTGGAAATGCTGCAAAATAAATTCAAGTCCTCCTATATCCCTGAAGAAGCCATTTGCATTGACGAGAGTTACGTTCCGTTTAGAGTAAGAATATACTTTAGCCAGTATCTTCGAAATAAGCGGCACCGCTATGGAATAAAGGTGTTTAAGTTATGTGTGTCCGGAGGATACACGTGGGATTTCAAGGTGTACACCGGCCAAGAAAAATCAAATGAATCTACCATTATCGAAAAGACTGATTGACCGAAAAACACACTTAGTTGGTACACTAAGAGCAAATCGTAAAAGAAATCCCTCCGAGGTAGTAAAAGCAAAACTAAATAGAGGTGGAATCACTGCTATGCAGAATGAAGATAAAACTGTAGTACTGAAATGGAGAGATAAGAGAGAGGTCATTATGCTTAGCACTAAGCATGACGACTCCACAGTCACTTTATTGAAGAAAGGAGAGGAAGTAATAAATCCCAAAGTAATTATAGAATACAATCAAGGCAAATCCTTTATAGACCTATCTGACCAAATGTCAGCATACTCACCTTTTCTAAGGCGAACTACAAAATGGTACAAGTGACTGCTGTTCCACTTGATAACTGCTACAACTATGGTAAATGCATTGCACATTTATAATAAAATGAACAATAAAAAATTAGACATAACCAAATTTAAAGAAGAAGTAGTTTTGGGCCTTGTGGAAACCGAAGAAGAACTTGATACTTCTCGTCCCTCCACCTCCAAGGAAACTAGAAAGCAACGTTGCGTGCTAAGAGAAGTGAAGGGACAAAAACGAGTTACCTGAAAAAGATGTAGCAAATGTTACAGCACTATTTAAAGCTTCTCCGTTGACCGAGTCAAATACTTTGACTAGGTCTATGAAGGCCATAGAGCAATAAAACATGAATTGCGTGCAAGGCATCTTTTTCCTCTCGCTTTACTTAGCCCAACAATGCGAGAAGGGAAGAGAGCACTTGCATGCAATTCAAATTTTTGGCAAGCAGTATTGCTGCAGGAAAATATTTTTTGTGCAAGTATTAAAATAATGATTTATTTGTGTGCTTCCTGGAATATCTTATCAATAATGAATATTATTTTTTATTGGATTTTGACATTTTTAGTCTATTTTGTACCATACAAAAAAGAAAAACAAATTAATACTTTATTAGTAAGTTTTGGGTACTTTTGCAGGATTCCTTTGTACCAAATTGCATTTTGGTGCACTCATGAATTAATAAAATTTTATCTAAAAAACGTTCTTAGCATCCGTCCGAAGTGAACTTGCAGGTACAGCATTATGCGAAAATCCCCCTCTGCGACAGAATCACATTTATATCATCTAGATGAAATATTTCTAGAATATTTCTGTGTTGACTGCGACGATTTTTTTTGGTGAATGTGAATAACATACCAAAATTTGGTTCAATTCCTGTGCCAATCAAAGTACCATGTTAAGTGTCCTTCTCCTTTTGCGGTGGAGGACGTTTGCGGTATCCTGTGTAAAGGTGTAAAAACTTTTTTTCACTTCAGTGTGGAAAGCGCTTACTTTCGAAGCCAAATTGAAGGTAAAAAGTAATCTTTTTTCGCACTAATTGTTGGAACAAATTTATCTCGAGACTTTTCCGCATTTGGATTTCTTATTGTCGGCTTTTTTTGCTTTACGTAAACTTGACTCTCTTTCCGCTCGTTCGACTGCAGGTGGTCTTAGAAAAGTGTAAAGTGATTTCTTTCGCAACTTAATTTCTGGTCGAACCTCCTATACTGGAAAGCGTTCGTTTGCAAAATTATTACACTGCATGTTACCGGCGGTGCATGTGATATTCCATATTAATTTTTAAATACGCTGATTAACGAAATAACTACGTTTTTTACTTCTTTCTTAAAGTTACTGCTATATTATATTTTGTCAGTTTTCGAATGTAAAATGGAATTCAGCAAAAATGACTAATTGTAACATATTTTGATGTAGAACATTTGAGTACAACGAAAACTCGGTAGCAAATTACACCTAACTACATTTACTTACCTTAAAGATGTATGGATATATCTTTGCTTACATACAAAATATCATGGTTGACATATTCTTTTTTGTGCTGTCAATATTTAAAATTTTGGCAGAATCGAATCATTTTTATAGCATCTTACATAACGAGCATATTATAATGGTCATTAAAAACGAAGATGAAGTTTGAGACGCCACCGGTGATCCCTTGAGGGTGAGCTTCCTCCTCCAATGTTGCTTTTAGTTGCTTGCAGTTGAGGAATATGAAGGTTCAGTAGGGAATTTTAAGTACATTTTAAAAACAACAATAAAAATGTCTCAAAATTTTAGGTAACTTGGGAACTGCTTTTAATATTAGTAGAGAAAATGGCCCCTAGCCCTTCACCAATCAAGCGAACTGAAGGCGAGTGTCTCAATTCAGCTGGTAATGACTAGAACAACTGAGTTAGTGTACTATACTTTACTTGCGATTAATAAAAATTTTATTATAAATATCAAAAATGATTAAAAACGGTGGCGTAGACAGGGGGGAGGGTTTGGAGGTTAATACCTCTCCCTAGGAGGTCAAACGTAATCTAAAATAAATTAACCATGATCAAGGACCCTAGGGAAAGCTATAGCTCCCCCCCTTTCAGTGTTGGAAGCTAGGTCAGTATATCAGTAAAAGTTAGTATTTTCGCGACGGTCAGTAGTTATTCAGTATATGGATACGTTGGTCAGTAAAATCAGTCTCTTTACTGAAAACACTAAAAATTAGTTTTTAACGAGGTTTTTAATGAAGATAAACTGGGAAAAAAAATAATGTTCTCGATTGTTGCAGCAATCCTGAAACACTAGAAGTTTCAAATTTCTTGAATGGAGTTCCTGCATAAAGAAGAAATATTATTTTTTTTCTGTTATATTTTAAGATTGCTAAAATTACTGAAAAGCCTTTTTAGAACAATTCTTTTCCACTACTTCGCTCTTTTGCTTCAAACTTGGGACCCTTGAAAAAAATTCCATTGGGCATTGAGACATCACAGTGTCCATGCTTGTGTTTTTGATAAGTATACTTGTAAAATTGAATAAAACTTGCATTTGCGGAAATATTTTTCAAAAAACAGGAAAAAGCTGGCCTAATTTCAAAAAATTTTGCCAGCGGCGCTGGCGGTATACGCCGCCGATTGTTACGATTTTAGCTAAATTTCTGGAAAATTTTCTGTGCATACAGCAAAAATTTTTGCATGCGGCGCGATGATATCAATGATTGTTTTACACTTAAGACTTAATTTTGGGAACAACTTCAGAATTAAGTCTAGATCCCTCGAAAGTTTGCGCCATTGTTTTTAAATAATATTATCTTTTTGTTTCGCATACACCGATCCAACCAAATACTTTTACTAAACCGCCTCCCTTTAAAATTGGCACTGTCCACCCCTGAGTAGACCTTTAACTCTTCAGAACAGAAAAAAGAAATTCTGATTTTTTGTATGGGAACTTCAAACCTCATTTTTTTGATTAATTGTTGCTTTTTTCGAAGAAAGGAAAAACCAGTCAATTTTCTTGTGTAGATGGTTTCTAAAAATGCTAGTTTTTTTATTTGCAAGGACCTCATTTTGATTAAAGATAATAAAAACTAACAAAATAAATGAATAGCGAGCTTTCCCTTAAAAAAGGTAATGGTAACCGTAGATCTGGATTTCGCACTTGTGGTGCTCATCAGTACGGTGCTAGGAATTAGGAGATGAAATGATGAAATGATGATGGAAGAATATGACACAGGATTCATGTAAAAGGTAACCATCTGTCAAATTGCAGAATCGGCAGATGTACCTTCATTTTGAAGGAAAATTAAGCATCTCTACGGAGACAGATATAATTATCTTTACAGATATCCTAAGCTCTGGAGTTAATAAATTTAAAAAGGGATTTAGTGAAGGTGAATAAATAACAAAATCAATGAATAGCGAGCTCTCCCTCAAAAAAGGTAATGGTAACCGTAGATCTGGATTTCGCACTTGTGGTGCTCATCAGTACGGTGCTAAGAATTAGGAGATGAAATGATGAAATGATGATGGAAAAATATGACACAGGATTCATGTAAAAGACAACCATCTGCCAAATTACAGAATCTGCAGATATTCCTTCATTTTGAAGGAAAATTAAGCGTTTCTACGGAGACAGATATAATTATCTTTACAGATATCCTAAGCCCTGGTGTTAATAAATTTAAAAAGGGATTTAGTGAGAATGAATAAATAACAAAATCAATGAATAGCGAGCTTTCCCTCAAAAAAGGTAATGATAACCGTAGATCTGCTCGCTATTCATTGATTCTGTTATTTATTCACCCTCACTAAATCCCTTTTTAAATTTATTAACTCCCGAGCTTAGGATATCTGTAAAGATAATTATATCTGTCTCCGTAGAGACGCTTAATTTTCCTTCGAAATGAAGGTACATCTGCCGATTCTGCAATTTGACATATGGTTGTCTTTTACATGAATCCTGTGTCATATTTTTCCATCATCATTTCATCATTTCATCTCCTAATTCCTAGCACCGTACTGATGAGCACCACAAGTGCGAAATCGAGATCTACGGTTATCATTACCTTTTTTGAGGGAAAGCTCGCTATTCATTGATTTTGTTATTTATTCACCCTCACTAAATCCCTTTTTAAATATAATAAAAACGGTTGAGGCTTATGCTTTCTTATTTTGATTCTTAAACTTAAAAATTGGATAATTTAATTTTATTAGAAAAGTGTGGCAAAATTAAAGAACACGCAGATAGAGTTCGGAAAACCGTCAAGGAAGTACACAAAAATTAAAAATTTAAATATTTTTTTATTAATAATATTGTTTGCAAGAAATCAAAAAAATTAACCTTTGTGAGAGGCAGTTTTTTTTGTAGGATTTAAATGTTGTATACTATGCAAAATTTGAAGGGCGGACGTTGGCTGGCTAGAAAGAGCCCAGATAAATACAAATTTGCGGTGGGATTTACTAAAAGGGTTTAGTCTATTTTAGAACGGTCCTAAGTTTAAGTGAAATTTTTGGTTAAGCATTTTAAAGCAACCATCCAGTTTCCAGTTTTGGATATAATTTGATTTATAAGAAGAATTTCAATAAATTAGTTTATTGAATAATCTAATCTTAACACAATCTTTTGTTGGATTTAAGAAGAAAGTCAATTTAGAAGAAAAGAAAATTAAAAAATTTAAACCCACGCGCGGTTTAAATAGTAAACACTCTGTAGAACAAATTAAAATTGGGGTTATATGTCACTCTAATTAAAACTTACCCTTGTTAATTAATTTTTTCAATTAATACTTTATGTCACACAATGATTTAGATGAGTAATAATAAAATAAAGAGTAGATTAATTTTGTATTTATTTAAAAGATGTTTTCATTTATTAAATGTATTAAAAAACTTAAATGCAAGTTTATTTTATATTTCTGTCACTGTCGAAATGTCAATTTAAAAATATTAGCGCTGCGTTCATCACAAAACAGCGAGTTCGGATCTTCTTCCTCTGCTTGCACCTTGGCTTGCACCAACCTCTACTGATGAAAGCTAGAACTTTTAAATGAGTGGGCTTTGAGTAAGGAAAGTTTTTTTGACTGAGCTTTTAGATAACCTCAATGTTTTACTTTTAGTTTGTAAATAAATTCATATAGTTGTTTTGGGTTTTTCTGTTTGGTATATTTTTCGTGCATAATCAGCGACTTTCACTTATGTTTGTTTTGGCTCGTAGTGCCCTCATAAATATATTTTTTGTGCTGAAAATGGGTTAAAAATATGGCGTTTTCCTGGACAAAATAGGAGGTGTTTTATTGGGTAATGAACAACTTGGGATATTCAATAAGGTAAACTAATCCTTGTAAAAGCGTTTACTTAGGGAAATTATAAATGAATTTGTTACCAAATGCCACAAAACAATCCTTTCTGGGGGCTTTAAATTTAAACCACCCCCATGAGGTGGTCTAAAAAATCACTTTATAACCTCAAACACAAATAATGAAGCTATTATGTGCCAAACTTTTGGCGTATTCACCATTTGCCATTTTGAAACCTGTCAAAAAAAATTAGTTTTATGGCACTTTCTATTAAAATATGGTGTATTTTGAGAAAAAAAGTAGTTTTTTAGTGGTATTTTGCAATAACAATACAAAATAATCAATAACTTTGTATCCTTTCTATATGGGTAAGTGTTTTTTAAAGGTTGGTTTTAAAATTTAGTACCCCCCAAATGTGTAAATATTTAGACTTGTGGGGGGTACTATTTTAGATCTTAGTAAGTCTCACTGTTGATGTTTTTGGTCAGCATTGTTTTTCATTTTGGTCACTAACTCAGTAAGAAGTGATTCTAACCCGCTTCTATCCCTGCCCTTTACTCCGTTTTGTGATATTTTTTGGTGTGATAACTTAAATTTTAAAAATTTTACCGGCGGTGCTATGACGTCATTACTTTTTACAACAATTTTAGTTTAATTCTACAGAATACTTCTCACCAGCATTAAAATCGGGTAATAAATGGCATTCTTAGTATAATTTTTCTTAAAATTTTCATCTGCGGTGCATTTATGATTTGGCAAAAAATCTATATATACCACCGCAACCCACCCCTTCTTGGAATCTAACCCAATCTACTTTTCCGAAAATATTTTTCAAAATTCTTTAAAAAAAAATTTTCAAAGTTTTCGCTTGCGGCGCTATAACAATATTAAATATTGTTACAATTTTGATTAATTTTAAGCAACTTTTTTTGTCAAAAACATTTTAAACGCACAGAAAATAGCAGTTTAGACTTGCTTTTAAAAATAAGTATTTTTGTTTCGTATAGACTAACTTCACACCTATTAAACTTCCCCTCTCCCCTCCCTTCAGTTCAAGAGCTCAAGCAATAGGCACCTACCTAATTTTTAAAAATTTTCCATAGTTGATTTTTAGTAAATGATGGAACCCTCCCAGAGTTGATTTCTGGCTACGCCACTGTTAAAAATACCACATCTAAACACTAATAAGTACATACTTTATATTATTTATGCAACATTAGGGTTTCTAAGTTGTGACATTCAAGTTTTTGAAAATTTTAAAATTTGAAAATACTTGAATTTTTCTTGGAATTTTGAAATCGTTTGAATTTTGGAAAATATTAAAATATTTTATTTTTTTTTTAATTTTAAGAATTTTTAAAAATTTTTAGTTTTTTTTAGAATTTTAAAAATGTTTAAAATTTTCATTTTTTTTTTTTTGTATTTTTATAACAATCAGTGCTCTTATGAAAGAATGTTTCATCGCTTAGCGCGCCCTTTTACGATTTAAGTAAGTGGTCCATTACAGTCGTTTTAGGATGCTCGCTAAACTAGTATTGTGTAAAAGTATTTTTGTCAAGAACCACTCGAATCGTATACACTACACACATCTGGCATGTTATGAGCCGTTCTCATCACACGCTAAAAAAACCTTCATTACGTTCTTATTGACATTCTAATTGTGTAATTTAAAATTATTGGACCACCCTGCAAAGGATCTCGATAATATTAATGTTTCCGTAATAATTTCTCATTAGAAAGCTACTAAATTTAGGCGGATCGACATGCTGAATACCTTTAGTGGAGGATAATAAATTAAAGGCAACGCCCCCTTCTTCCTGAAAGTAAGGGATTATCGGAGAATTTGTATACATCGGAATTAGAAAGCGTGGCTTATTTTAGGATTATTAAGTATTTGTGAAACTTATAAAGGCTTTCAAAGGTTCACTGGAAACATTTTATGAAAAGTTATATCAAAAGAAAAAATACATAGCCACACAAAAATAACTTAAAACATTTTCCCCACATTCCAACTGACAATAAAGTGTTCTGTCCTTCTTTAACCAAATTTCACCAACTTTAAAGTAATAGGTTAGCAGCAAAAAACATTTTCAATGCAAAGCATAACTTTTGCTCAATAATAAAATGCTTACTTTTTGTACAGGGTGATCGATTATAAGTGTTCTCTAAAATAACTTTCTTTCTAATAGCCGCAAAAAAAACAAACAAAAACTGAGTGAAAGTGTACCTTTTAGGGACCTCAAAATCATTACTAAAAATTATTAAGTTCAAATAGGATACAGAGAGTGCCAAAAACTTTTTTTTTAACACGTGTTGAATTCTCCAGAAAATTAGCTTTTTAACAATAAAATAAAGTATAGGTCTGCATTCAACCGTTTTCGAGATATTTCAATTTGAATTGCACCTCATTCCAAATTCTACGGACAAATTTCAATATGGCGGCTGACACATAAAGGTGCTAGATGAAACTGTCATTTTCAGTGTCAAAAAACTGGTCCGCAGCAATTTCGAATGGGATGTAGATATTAATTAACTCGTATTATTATATTATAATAAAACCTAAGAAATTTATGACGCCCTGCTATCAAAACGACGCTATTTATGTTTTTCACAGCACACTATTTACTTTGGTTTAATTATAATACAATAATGCGAACTATTTAATATCCAATTCAAATTGGAATATCTCGATAAAGATTGCATGCAGAGCTATACCAAATGGTATCTGAAAATGTATATTTGAAAATGTCAAAATATATAGGATGTCAAAAAACAAAAGATCAAGTGATCTTGGGTGGAAATAACGAAAATTCAAACTTGGATGAGCATCCCACAAGGAACACACAAAAGACCAAAGCGAAAAGAGAAATGATTAAACGATGTTTCGATCTGGGTAACCAGCGTGAGCTCATCAGTGGTTTCACTGGTCACCCTCAACCATACATCAGTGAATCACTCACAAATAGGCATCGTTCCGCGATGGTACTTATCCAAGTTACCTGATACGGATTCGTCCTGACGTGTTAATATTTCCAGTAGAATTATGCTCCTAAGGCAATTAAAACAAAAAAAAAAGTTAAAAAATTTCTAAATCAGTTACTTCAACCGAAAAGAAACTAAAAAACAAAAGGTCAAGAGACATTGCGTGAAAATAACGAAAATTCAAACTTGGATAAGCATCCCACAAGGAACACACAAAAGACCAAAGCAAAAAGAAAAATGATAAAACGATGTTTCGCCCTGGGTAACCAGCGTGGGCTCATCAGTGGTTTCACCGGTCACCCTCTACCATACATCATTAAACACCATCATACACTTTTATTTCCAACTTTGAATCACTCACAAATAGGCATCGTTCCGCACTGGTACTTATCTAAGTTACCAGATACGGATTCGTCCTGGCGTGTTAATAATTCCAGTAGGAATACGCTCCTAAGGCAATTAAAACAAGAAAAGAAGTTAAAAAACCTCCAAATCAGTTACTTCAACCGAAGAGAAACTAAAAAATAGGATAGGATAGGATGAGCATCCCACAGTAGTAGTAACTATGGGGCGGTCCAAGACCTGGCAAGTAGGCTCAATCGGTCCCTTTTTACCTTACCCCAGCCCAGCCCCCTAATCTACCACCTGTACCGCTTGTACGGTAGTGGGCTTTCCGGACCTTCCTGCTCTCTTCACGAAGTCCAGTACTTTGGCCTATCTGAGAGTTCGCAGGTCCTCTGCATCCAGGTTCGGTTGTCCGAGTACCTGATGCCACATCCTTAGGTATGCATCGCACTCCGGAACGAGGTGCCGGGATATCTCTTCCGCCCTCCCGCAGGCATGGCAGATGAAGTCATTCCCAACCCCGATGCGAGTCAGATGCTTGCTGAGTCGGTTGTGGCCGGTCAGTTGTCCAATATCTTTTCGTGTCCTTCCCAGGAGCCATTTGAATCTGGCCGCGTCCGGTCCGTCGACGAATTTTTTGGACTGTCTGCATCCTAATTCTTTCTCCCAGGAGTCCGCCAGTGCATCGTTAGCCCACTTAATGAGTCGACTTTGCAGCTGTCTCTTTGTTATACCTAAGAGTGGTTCCGGCCCCACGTATTGAGTTCTGGCCCCGATCCGAGCAAGTTCATCCGCCTTTTCGTTGCCCGACACTCCCATGTGTCCCGGTACCCACATCACTGTAACCCTTTTGTTTTGACTCAAGGCTTCCAGTGCTTCTACGCACTCTTCCACCAGAGCATTGACATTTTTTGGCGCACTGAGTGCCTTTAGGGCCGCTTGGCTGTCGGAGCATATGTACACATGCTCCTCCGGACCATTGCGAAGCTCTTCTATTGTTGCCGCCATTATAATGGCATATACATCGGCTTGGAAGACCGTAGCTTGCTCTCCGAGCGGGTAGCTCATCCGAACTTCTTCTCGATCTTGCACGTAGACCCCCGCCCCTGTTGTCTGCCTCTCCGATAGCTTGGATCCATCGGTGTAGCATATCACAGCGTTTCTCTCGAACTGTTGGTGGAGGTTCTCCCTCTGCCAGAATTCCCTATCGGGAATTTCGACTTTGTACCTCTTATTGAATCTCCAATCTCTCCCTGGTGGCCATTTAGCGACCCTTATGTGTCCAATGGCTTCCCCTCTTCTTGATTCTTGATCGAAGTCGGTAGCGGAGGCAGTCCCAGAATGGTCTCGAGTGCTTGGATTGTTGTCGTCCTCATGGCGCCGGCTATTCCCCTGCGCATTAGCCCTTGCAGGCTTCTGAGCTTTTGGGATATGATGGTCCTCTCCACTGCCGGCCACAAGACAATGGATTCATATTGGATCCTAGGTTTTAGTATTGCCGTGTACATCCAGTGAAGGTTCCCGGGTGTAATACCCCAGGTCCGACCTACCACCCGACGCAATTGCCACATTGTTGCCTGAACTTTTTCGGTCATTTTGGCAACATGCGGCGTCCAGGTGAGCCTTTTGTCCAGGGTGACCTCCAAGTACTTTAGCTCTGAGACCAAAGTCAGGGGTTTCCCGTACATTATGAGTGCTCTGAATCTCTCCATTTTCCTCTTTTTGGTGAACAGGATCATCTCTGTCTTTCCTGGATTAATAGAGAGGCCGTTCTGTTGGCACCAGTTTTCTATGATTCGTATAGCTCGTTGCGTTCTGCTGCAGACGGTGTCTAGGAAGCGATCTATCACCTCCACAACTCCGTTATCTGCATGCGTCGAATCCTTCCTCTGGTAGCTTTTCCAGAAGGGTATCCATAATTAGGCACCATAGGTGTGGAGACAGGCAGCTGCCTTGTGGGCATCCCCCCGTAACCTCGACCTGTACCTTGGATTCACCTAGTTTAGCTTGTATCTTCCTTTCTTTTAGTGCAGATCTTACCCATCTAATTATGAGGGGTTCTGCCCCTTTCTTTTGAAGGCCGGATGTTATGACCTGCACCCTTGCCTTGTCGAAAGCTCCCTCCACGTCAAAGAATACCGCGAGGGCATACATTTTAAATTGAATTGCTTTTTCTGCCTTGTGCACTACTGCGTGTAAGGCTGTGTCGGTCGAACTGCCCTCTACGTAGGCGTGCTGGTGTTCTTATGGAAAGGATTGTTGGCAAGGACTTCCCTTAGGAGGTGCCTGTCAACCATCTTTTCCATTGCCTTCATCATAAACGATGTTAAACTTATGGGTCTGAAGGATTTCGCTGCAGTGTAGTCTTTCTTTCCCGCCTTTGGGATAAAGACCATGGCAGCCTTCCATGCTGTCGACACGTATCCTAGCGCGATACTGGATCTAAAGACTCTCCTCATGTACGGAAGGAGTATCTTCTGGCCTCTCTGCATCAGCGCCGGGAATATACCGTCTGGCCCAGGTGAATTATAGAGTCTGAACTCATTGATCTCCCAGATGATGGTGGCGTCCGTTATCACGCGATCTGCTAGTCCTGGATGTTGCGTCTGACGGTCGCCTCCCTCTCCGGGTAAGTGAACCTCAGGGAGGTGCTGCAACGACTCCTCGCTTGAGGCGGTCCAGCTTCCATCTGACGTCTTTAACGACGTTAGCGTTTGCCTTGAGTCGCTGCTTAGGATCTTAAAGAGCCTGGAATTCTCTGGGAGAGAATTTATCTCTCCACAGTAGGTGATCCAGCTCTACCTTTTGCAGCGTCTTACCTCTCTTTTGAATTCTCTTCTGACTTCCCTGTACTCCTCCCAGGATTTCTCCTCCCCACGCGTGGCGTGTTAATATTTCCAGTAGGATTATGCTCCTAAGGCAATTAAAACAAAAAAAGAAGTTAAAAAACCTCCAAATCAGTCACTTCAACCGAAAAGAAATTAAAAAACAAAAGATCAGGAGATATTGCGTGGAAATAACGAAAATTCAAACTTGGATAAGCATCCCTCAAGGAACACAAAAAAGACCAAAGCGAAAAGAGAAATGATTAAACGATGTTTCGCCCTGGATATTTAGCGTGGGCTCATCAGTGGTTTCACGGGTCACCCTCTACCATACAACATTAAACACCATTATATCAATTTCGTTAATGAGATACAAATTACTAAAATTTTGCTATTTTTATTTTAACTTACAGCATTGAGTTAGCGACTTTGAAAGTTTGTCACTAGTATCTAGTGGCTTGTATTTTGCATTGTGTCTTTAGCCTTACATAAACTTGACAAGAGAGGTTGGAGGGGTAGGTAGAAGTATTATTAGGTGCTGAAAGGGAGGGAGAAGGGGTCGCAAAACATGTTATATAGTGTGGCAGGAAGCTAGATGAGTCAAAATTTGGAAATATGGTTTTACATAATTGATGGTAGTAAAGTCAAATTATCATTTGAAATAGAAAAAAAAAAACACATTAAGTTTTTTGTATGTTCTTTTGGGGGGTCTAAAAGTATAATTCCCAAGTCTGTGTTTCTCTCACTCCTCGGGAACTATCCGCCATTTTGAAAAAAGTTTGGAACCGATATTTTCCACTTCTGTTGGTCGAAAGCAAAAAAGTGTAGAAACAGAAATTTTTGGCATAAAATTTTTCAATATTTTGTGTTACAGGTTCAACTTTTTAGAAAGATAAAGGGCGCTGAAGTTACGAAAAGTCAGTTTAACGACCAAATTTCAGTCTCTCAGATACTTTTGGCAATTGTCATGCTTACTATAAATAATTGCTATGTTTTCATGGATATTGAATTCGTTTTCAATTTGTTTTGAAAACTTTTTTTTTATGAGTTTTCATGACAGGTTTTCAAATTTTGATATTTAGCAGCTGACCTGTGTCATACTTATCAAATATTCATTTTTGAGTTTTGATACTTTTTTTTAAAGAACGTATTTTATTCAAAAGATGATGTTGGCCCTTGCCACACATTTTTTTTTTAATTTTAATTACTACTCTGTTTGCAAGTGGAAGTGAAGAAAAAAAGCTGGACTGGCATATGTGCATAGCACATACACTTTCGAGCCAAATATTTCTTTTATTTTCCATAATTAAAGTCTCTAAAAAAACAAATCTTTAATTATTTAAGTAAGGTTATATTATTAATCTTTTTTTTTCTATATACTCCACCAAATTTTGGAATGCCGGTTCCACAGTTTCACTTCTATTTCTCCCTCAAAAAGATTGAGAGCAATAAAATATAATTTGGCGGCTGTCTGGTAATCCCACGCAATACGCATGTGTAAACTCAATCCCGGTTTTCATGGAAAATCGGTTTTCGATCCCAATACGATCTTGATCCAACCCTAAAAATTTTCAGGGTCGGATCTAGATTGAAATCGATTTGAATACTGGAAAAACAGGCGTTTTCATGGACGGTATCGGATTGAAATCGTTTTCAGAATGAACTCAATTCCCATGAAAACGTAGCAAATAATATATAATCCACAACACGCGACTTCATCCATACCCAGAAAACGGTTCTCAAAAAATTTTACCGACTTTCAGTCGCTGTAGTTCAGAGACTGTTTAATTAATTATAAACAATAGGATTTTTTCGAAAACTACAACCTTTTCATTTAAAGTTTTTTAAAAAATTACTTTTTCTTGTTCAAAATACGTTGACGGCCCAATTACATCGTTAAACTGGCAACGTTGTTGGGTCCGTTTATTAGGCAATTCTTTTTCCGCATATTTCTCGGAAACGGGACTTCCAAATGGCCTGAAATTTTGCCTACTGTTTATTGGACTATGTTTTTCCATCAAATCTTGGTACTTTTTTAAAATTTTGTTTATTTTTTGAAAAATTACTGTATTAGCTTTTGTGGTGTTTCAAAATTGGCGCGTCCATATTACGTCAGAAACAGTCAGAAATACCCTTTATGGAGACCTGTAAAACTAAATTGGAAATATTTGTAATTTTCCAAATAATGGACACCTAATTTCAAAAACCCTCTAGATTGTATTAATAAGCCTTGTAATCCTCTTCGTTTAATAAAAAACAAATTGAGTATTATTTTCCTCTAAAGCTAAAACATAAACAATAAAAAGTACTTAAATGGTTATATTATAGATACCGCCACCATCAAAATTAACCACCCACGTCTTTTTTTAGTAAGCTTACCTTAGGCATAGTTTCTAGTGTTCTCCTTTCCTAAATGTATTCGGCTAAGAGAGATCCAGCATATATACCTAGGTAACACCCCTTACCAGGAAAAAAAATTTATGCCATGCAAAGATCGAAATTGGTCGATTCACTGTATTTGCAACTAACCAATGTCAGTGTGTCTGCCTGACATTCTTCATAACCTTAGTTTTGTCGTTTTGTTTTGGAGTTCGTCGGCCTGGTTTTTGTGTTTTATTTAATAATTTTTCCTTTGGTGTAAAGCTACTTTTTAGAACCCTTAAGTGGTCTGTGTGTATTTGTAGAATATGACTTGTGCACTGAAAAATTGTAAATCGATGAGGAGGCTGACGGAGGACGTCAACATTTCTTTTCACAAGTAAGTGTAAGGGTCAGTTTATGCTCGCAACTTAGATCAAGCTAAGCCATTCTTTGCGGATTTTTTACAGGGTAATTAAGCAACCTGCAAACTTTGTACTGCTTGTTGATCTAAGATATGAGCATAAATTGACCTTAAAGCTGGATTCATTGTTCCGTAAATTAAGCAGAAGAAGTAAGACGCAAAGAAAAATAAACTACATACTATACATGCATTTGTTAATAGTTCACAGCTTAGCTTACAGTAAGAAATTAATAATTTTTATATCTTACTTCTTAGGTACTTTATGGAACCATGACTGGATTTTTAAGGCCCCATTACCTTAAGTTTTAATGTGTTAATCCCATCGAGTACCAAGTAGAGTACCTAATTCATAAATATGTGATGTGCCTAAATACAAGGTCTTTTGTGTCACCGTTACAAACTCGATGTTGCTGTTCATGGTGACAGGAATAATAACATTATTTTTAGAAATGGTGGTAAGTCGTCATGTATGAAATAGGTAGGCAATGCCAATACCCCCAAAATTATTTTATTTTTGCAAAAAATATAAAAATTGGTGAAGAAAATGAGTGTAAAGTTGCCTGCCTACAAGGGTAATTTCACTGGCAGGTATATTAGTACATTTTGGTGCACATTAATTTGATTTTTTTTACATTATTTTAAATATTTTTCTGTTTTTTCTCTTATATTTCATTCTAGTTTCAAAAAAAAATCCTTATTTTTTTTCCTTTGTTTCACATTTTCTAAAAACATGCGAACTCTACAAAAAAAAGTGAAATCCCCCTCGGTTGCCTGATACAATAAGTAATTTTTTTTTGTTTGCGCTCTAAATGTTGTGGGTTCACTTAACCATACTTTTTGCTCAGTAAACTTATTTTTTGGCAACAAAGTGCAACTAGAAGCAAGGACATTTCATTTACTTTTACATTAATAGTTTAGGTGCACAAAAAAATGCTGGACAATTTGAATTTTCTGCTTTAGGAAAACATACTTATAAAAAAATATAATAAATACAAGAAAAACATTTTTTTTAAAGCATGCATACCCAGTTAGTTTTAGTAGTTTTTTTTTGGTATATCTAGTGTCAGACTGATATTTGACAAGTAAATGTTTCCATACAAGCACTGGAAATTAAGTAATTAGAGGAAATAAATATAATTTTACAAACCAAACAGTTTAAAATTGCTAAATTTTAAATAAAATATATGTGTAGGTACCTACCTAGCTAATACACAGCGAGAAACTGATACATTAATTTGTTTTTTTTTTAATCAATTTTTAGTATGTTTGCATTTATCATGAAAAATAATGTCTTTTCCACCAAAAAATGTAACATTGGTTTTGTAATTAAACAATTACAAAATATCTTGTGAATAATTCAATAACAAAAGGTTTCACATTCTTTTAGGATTCCAAACTAAGGTCCGATATCCCAAATATGGCGTCAGGCACTTCAAGTGAATCCTGAAGAGTAGCAAAGGAACAGGAACAAATTAGTGTGCTCCACGCATTTTAAAGTTGAAGACTTCTTATCAGATAAAAAGAGAAAGATGCCTAAATTTAATGCTGTGCCATCTTTACTTTTGGACATAGAAATTCAATATTTAAGTATGCATAGTACCAGCATCAGTGATATATCACAAAACTCAACTTTGATGAGTTCAGATGCAAGCATAAGTTAAGTTTCACAAAATTCACCTATAGCTGTTTCATCTGCGGCTTCATCAGGGAACATTTCTAATGAAAAGACATTGAAAAGAATTGTAAGAAAAAGAAAGTATTTTTTGCTCTCTGATATTTGTTATGATATAGAAAACCACATTTTTTAAACTAATTTTACTTTTAGTATTTTTACTATTTTTACCTAATTTTTATGTTACTGCTACATTTTTAAAATTCAGTTTTTATTTATTTACTTTAGTTTTCTCCTGTTAAGAGTTTCCTGTTCAAAATGTTTGATTTTTCAACTGCAATATTCCGCTTTATTTTGATATAAACTTTTTTCAGATTAAATTAAGAAATTCAAAACAGCGATACATCAACCAGCAGCAGTGATACCAAGAGGAAGAGGCTGGCATTTATTAAAACCATTCACAGTTACAGGTTAGTATGCTGCACTGTCATATTTATTCTGAAACTTACATTTTTGATAATGCCAAAGATGATAATGGGACAGTATTTATAAGTTACTAGAAAACCAACAAAGGTAAACCACGAACCTGATCTATTATTTGCATTTTTTGGAATTAAGAAAAAAAACCACATTAATTTTAAAAAACATACGAGTATTTCATTTAAAATATAAAAGTTAATGTCATAATTTGATATTTGAGATGATATTTGCAAGTTTTCAAGTATATAAATTGACAGAGTAAAGAATATTTTGCAACCTATTTATTTTTAATCTAGTTTACATAAAAATGAATGGAAATTAGTTAAGAACAAAAATGTAATAAAAAAGAAAAAATTTCATCTGAATCTTGATTCTCAAAACCAAACTGCAAACGCTAACCGGAACTACATTAGTAAGCAAAGGTATACCAGGACGCTTTTGGTTGATTTTTTGTCATTTTGTTACCTTTATTTTTATTCTGTGTAGGCACCCTTAAGCAATACTTACATAAGTCATACCATTAGTTTAAAGTGGTTTTGGTTTATTTTTGTCTTGTGGCTGTAATTAGTGTGTGTGGTTATCTTTTAAGTTAACAGCACAACAAAAAATGGCTCTGCACAGAATAAACATAACTATAACAGAGATGCAACAAAACAAGAGTGCCCTTGCATCATTATTAAAGTTAACAATATGAGAGGGCCTTAGTACAGCAGGCAGAATAAAGCTGAATATAACAGAGTAGCCAAACAACCATAAAAAATCACCCTACTGGTATCAATACAGATGCCCCTTAATTAATTAATTATTCAAAATTAGATTTTTTAGATACACAAAAAGCGAGGAAGAAATAATGAAAAAATCAACATAACAAGAGCGGTGAAGCTTATCGATCATCTCGTAATAGTTTGATATAAAAAGGTTGGTTTTCATAATTTTATAATTTATACCAAAGTTTTTAGTTTGGTAAAGTCCCTATTTTTCGTCAATAATATCATGGACATAGGTAGGTATTCTTTGCTCTTATAAATGTATCCACTTTTATGTGACATTACTATAACATTCCACAAATTTTAATAACTGTCAAGAGAAACATAGGAACTATGTTTAAACCTTGGTTTACACTTGTGCTCAAAAAAAGTAATATACATGTCATGTTAAGAATTGTTATTCGAAGGTGAATGTAACTTCCATTGACATTTCTTTTTTACTCTGTTTTTCAATGTCCCGACTGCTTATGTCTCTGCAATTGTCAGTACGTGATGACAATTGCAGATACATACATAACCTATCAAAACATAGTGAAAAAGTAAAAAAAAATGGAAGTTTAAAACTCTAGTTTACTCTTTTGTCAAGAATTGTGGACCTTTTTTTTAGCACAGTTGTATATGGGTGATTCCACCAAAAATGTGCATTAGTCCCTAAGGGTCAAAAGCCAAAAAATAAATAAAAATACGGTTTTTAATTTAAAATTTTATTGAGAACAATGTTATTTCTTAAAGCTTTTACAAAAAGTATAGGAATTTCTTATTTTTATCCCGCAAACGTCATTCCCATGTCATGTCCCCAACGCAAAATTGTAATAGAAAATGCACCTTAGCAAAATTTAATAGTGGTTTAAAAAGTTATTTTTTAGTAAACCAATAATAATAAAATACTTTAACTTTTTATTCTGACTAAAAAAAAAAAAATATATAAAATAATTTTGACTCTGTCCCTGTTTAAATTCTGTCCCTGGGTATTTACGCGCTCAAGCTCACGCGGCGTTTATCCTTGAAAAAAAGTGGTGGGAAGGTTCCTTGATAACGTTGACCACTGCAGAAGAGCTTGGCTTGAGCGCGTTTATTCGTGTCTAAACATACCACAGACACCACCAAGCTTGCTTTATGTTAAATCTAGAAACAAGAGCCGAGAGATGCTTATGTTTTGGTCAAATATGAACACAAAATTCACAAAAAAAACAGCAAATTATCAATATGTAGCAATATGCCAAAATTACATTGACTTAATTGATTGAGATGTAAAAGTCCCATTTCTAAGGGTTTGTGAAAATTCCGATAATGCAGATAGTGATATTCAACTTTTTAAACTTAATGAAACAAATATAATTTCAAAAGGAAACAGGATTTACTATAAGTTTGACAAAAAAGCCTAAATAGCCAGTACTTTTTATAATTTGAGTTATTACAATAAATAAGTTAACAATAAGTAGTCGTTCAGTTTAATCCATATTCAGTCAACTTATTTTTGTGTAAATAAAACTTAAAAGCCGAATTGTGCATCATTATCATATTAAGCTTCATTCCCGTGTGGAGTAGTTTTAAAAAAATCAAAAAATCTCCCTAAATATGTGATTATTAATAGGTTTTTCTAGTGCACCTTCAAATATAATGACTTTACATTACTTTTCGGTTTTTTAACAATAACAATGCACACTTTTGGTGGAATAACACATATACTTGTTTTTATTTAAAAAAATGGTAATGATTTAATTATTAATTTAATTTAATTAAATCTTTTGTGTACATGTCAATGAAACATTAAGTTCTCTAGTGTGGAATGAGCGACGGTGACCTTTCGACATTCAGGCAAATTCAAATTTAACTTTTTTGCCATTTTTTTAGGGTTATCATGAACGAAATTTTAAGAAACGAAATCTTGACGCAGTTGGTTAGTAAACATGTTCAGATTATGGTTAAACAAGAGGCTCACCACTCTAGCTTTGCTGCTATGAGGTATTTTATATTTGCTATTGCATGTATTTTTTTTATTTTCCTCTCAAGGAAGGGCTGTAAAGTTATAGCAAAAAAGTTGCATGTTCCTTTTTAAATATATTAATGGGGGGCCGGCACAAATAAGTTTCGAGATAAAATATATATATGAAATCTGACTGATATTTTTTACTGGACTTTACTTATTCAAAATTACAAACATTGGCCATGAAGGCCGGTGGTTGTACATAATATAAAAAATAATCACAGAAATATAAATTCAATAATCAAATATAAATCTAAAATTTAAAACAAAAAATGTAGCTTTAGCACCTAAGTAAGTAACTTTTTCTTGAATGAGGGAGACTGGGGAGCCCGTCCTTAAAAATAAACATCTGCGAACCCCCTGGTATGTTTTATGGCCCCAATACATATCCTTGGATAATACCAAGTGGAGAAAGGTCCCTAAGTTTTTCCTGTGAATTATATTTTTTCTTTTTTAGGTGTATTCCTGCAACAATTTAAAAAGCTCACGAAGAGTTGCCGTCCAAAAAAATTAATGACAACTGAAATACTGCTGGATAATCAGTCATCATAAGAGCCAACACTCATAGGACAGCAGTGTCCTTTTTTCACAAAAGGCTGCCTCACTGGACAAAAAAGGTTCAAACAAATTCAGGAGGAAAAAAAAGTTTGTATCTTGATTGATTTATGTAATAATTATTATTAAAGCTTATGTTGGTGTTATTATTTATTGCTCTGTTTTTACTTGCATGTAACTATAGTATGCTAGTAAATAATTACCAACCAACGAAGTACCTTATCCATGCTTTATTAATTTTCTTTTTGCTATTGAATTGTGTTTCTATAGTCAAATATCATAGTCAACCAAAAAACTGTCTTTTAGACAAAACACATTTTACGTAAGGCTTAAACATTTTTTATTTCATAAAATAATGGATATATAGGATAGGTAATCAAATACTATATGTATTCTTGATATTTTCTTATATTCTATGTGTTCCCGGAAGAGTCCTTACAGAAACTTGCTTTTTAAACTTTTTCCTAAAACAAAAATGCAAAACTAGTAGGGTGAGGTAAGGTAAATTTGTGGCATAGGTAAATTAGTGATACAGTTTTGGCAACTTACCTAGTGATTTTGGTGGCTGATTTCTCAAGTAGTAGATAATTGCTGGGACATACGTCACGTCCCTAGTACGCACAAGGACGTACTATGTACGTATCGGGGACGTACATTTTCCAACGCTTTGTATGTCCCCAGTATGTACCTTGGATGTGGTACAGTACGTACTATATACATCCTATGTACGTAGGTTTCAGGCATATATAATTTAGGTCCTACGCGGGACCAAAACCGAACGTGTACGTGGGCTTGGGTCAGGCAATGAGATTTCACTGATAATTAAAAAAAAAAGTGTTGGAGATACCGAGAATTGAACCCGAGTCTCCCGGCTGAGACCCGGATACTCTACCACTAGACAAACACCTATACGTAGGAAATTGCTAAGATTCTGACATATACTTTATAAAGGTTTTTACATCGCGCTCTTATAACATACGTGTATTTATGTACATGTTTGTACGTACTACTTACACGTTTGTACGAACATATATATTATGTTCGTAATTGCTCCCGGAACGTACCGACGTAAAATGTACGTCCCTGGAATGAAGTGTGCTGTATGATGTGGTAATGAGGCGACTAACTTAGGCGTTGCCTGCAGGATAAATTTATTAAAGTTATTAGAGATTTTTTGTGGATCTCCTTTGATGTGACATGATTTTTCTTTATAGCGCCCTTGCCCCTAATTTCCCCTACAATCTGCCAAATACATTTTTAAAAAGTGAAAAAGAGACACACCATAACTAGCACTTAGAACTTAAGTGGAAGTTGAGAAACTGGCCATTTGACTAGTTGTCACTGCTCTCAATTCGATCACCTAGGTGATAAATAAACAATCCCCCATAGGGTCACTGGATCCTGAGACCTGCGGTCCCAGCCGCAGGTTTTAGGATCCGGTGACCCTAATCCCCAATGATTCGCGACGCAACCTGTGAACAGGAGAATACAGTAAAGAAACCAGAGATAGATAGTGAGTGGTAGAGGACTTATTGAAATTGATTGATAAGTTTATATGATCTCTGGATTGTTCTTGCGCCGTTAAAACTGATTTTTTGTAACTTTGGCGCCATCTAACTTTTTGGAAACTAACTACAGAAAGTTGAGCACTCGGATAAAAATATTTAAAATTTTATGTCGGATATTTTTGTTCTTAGACTTTTTCGCCTCCGACCAACAGAAATGGAGAAAAGTCAATAACAAAGTTTTTTCAAAATGGCGGATGGTTCCCAAGGAGTAAACATCAATAATATATAATTTACGATATTATTTATGACAATTTTACTGTACTAATAAGGCTTCTATCCACATGTATTTTTCTTGACCACCATCGCCATTTTAAAATACAAAATGTCGGACAAAATCAAAAACTACGTTGGTCCTCGGCGCTTTTAAGGTTGTGCCAAAAATTATTCATTTACTAGGTTTTCACGTGGAACGGAATACGTTTCCTATACGATTGACTTTTCGGTTTCCATGAAGCGATGTATATGCGTTTTGAATACGATTTAAGTTTTTGACATTTGCCTGATACATTTTGAAGTTAGTTTTTGCCAATTATACTTCTTTGTTTGTTTTGTTAAAGCCAGTAATCACAACAATATAATTGAAATAAAGGTATTTATCTACGACCAACGAATATTATTGATTTTACTCTCTCAACACGATTTTAATGGCTCATTTGCGGTCCTACGATAATAGTAAAGTTTTGACGTTAACCACAAGATGGCGTGATAAGCGATGAAACTTTATTTTGTAAGAATGTGAATGATTTTTCTATATTTTTAAGACAATACATATTTATTAAACATAAATAAATCCAATATGTTAGGCACTTTTAAGAAAAAAAAACCTTATTTTTAAAGAAATATATGAAAAGCCTCTGAGTAACCTTATTTGTGTTGATAGAACGTCATTGAAACTTCAGATTAGGAAGGTCGTTGACTAACCCCAGGGGGGCAATTTCTGTGGGCTATCGTTATAAGATAACGATCGCTATCGCCATTATTTTCACTGTTACGGCAACATCGCTCATTGTTAATTAAAAATAAGGCTTAAATGGCACGCAACCCGCAATACTTTCCCAAAACAACTGTCAAATGCCGACAGTCATTTAAGTTTGTTTAGATTTTTTGGAACTTGCGTCGAAATTTCGGGAAAATAATAATTTTCATGAACTTTTTGCACGCAATATGGACTAAAAATCTGATAACAATGTGATGGTGGACAACTGTTATCAATTTTTAATTGAATTTTGTTTGGAAAAGCCACGTTCTTTGGGAAGAAAAATCCAAATGGGCCTTGTGTGGAAGTGCCGCCAGATTTTTTGTTTGGGTAAGTACTTATACCTTTATCTTATGTTCTATTCTGTTCTTTTTGGTGCTTAAATAACACTACTTACATAATCTAAACAAAAAGATATAGTAGGTCAGTTTTAAGTTTAGTTTATGCATTTTGATAAGACGTAAGCCAGTGGCCAGAAAACCGAAAAATAATTTTACAAAATATTCATACATTATAAGAAAAAAAAGTTGTAAATTAGTCAAGAATGTAGGATTTGTTTGATCCAAGGTTATTACACTGACTTTTTATTGAAAAAAATTTGACATCAACTAATATCTACCTATATATTGAGAAAAAATTAAATATAATTTATTTGGACAGACACTTGCTCGCCTATTTATCATGTATTGTGTTTATGCTTGTATTTTTTGTGGTTATCGCCAAATTACTAAATATTATGCCTTGTATAAATAATAGTACTTACAACAGATTGAGTACCCGAAGAGAGGGGGCTGATTCTGAATTGCTATGCACGATCAAGTAAAAATTTAGCATACCTTCTCATACTGTCCCCCCCTCTTCAATGATTTTGTTTGCACAGGATAGTAGATCTTTTGAACTCCCTCCCTCTGACAGACAGACAAGAATCATGTACCTAACTTTCGTACATTCACATTGATTTTCCTAAAACAAATTCTCTTTTTTAAGGTTTGCAAAGTTTTAATGCTTTAATGCAATGTAATTTACTTTTCTTTTTTTAGGTCATCTGTTGAAAATCTACAAGAGCAGGACTCATGCTGTAGTGCTGCTGGGAATAAACACTTACCGTAGCTGCTCAATGTATGTTGATAAATTATCCATAGAAATCAGGTTTCGTAAGTTCTCAATTCCAACACCTGATTTTAAATTTGTAGGTACACCTATTGTCAAGTAATGCAAACTATCCTAAGATTTTGTCCCATACAGTCAAATATTGTCAGGTATTTTCGTACACCTATTAGAGGTGTTGGCCTCTCGGTTTTAGATTCTGAGTTTTAAAAATGTTTACTTAAATCTAGTAAACAAAAACTTCTAGTAAACAAACGCTTCTAGTAAATTTTACCATCAGTACCTATAGACATTGGGTCATTAATTTTTAAATTGACCAATTTGGGATTAATTTGTTTCTCAATATTTTTAAAAATTGATAATTTTTGACATTTACATACTATAATTTACATGTATGGGTTAAAAAAAACCTAGATTAATTTTTTTTCTCTGTCTGTAAATATGTACTTACTTGCTTATCTTTTAAAATTGTGGTTTCAATAAAGCCAATCTGAAATTACATACAGAATAGCTAGCTAATAGTAGCTTTCAAAAGACCCTGTTTAATTGGTCTAATTTTTTTAAATATATTTTTTAGGGAAAAGAAAAAAATTTGGGGAAATATAATATTTTTGTGTATAATGTGCAATTATGTCAGTCATAAATATGTCATTTTTAAATATTTAACCTTTGCGTTTCTAGATAATTTTAAGACCAGTTTTCTCATCTTTGTCAGAATAAAAATGCTCTTGATCAAATTCCTGTCTTAAAATCTCTTTTAGTTTTTATCTACTATTTTACAAAGTTTACTAGTTCTTTCAGTAAATTATGTAACCCATCATCACACAAAATTATTAAAGTTAAAAAAATTTAATGTGCAAAATGAGGCAAATAATTTAATAATAATAAAATGTAATTTTACTCGGAAGTCATTTTATTGGGATAATTTCAGATAATTTCGTTTTTCTAACCGGTATCAGAGAGTTTTTACCTCGACTCCCCCTTCCTTTGGACGCCACTGGGTAACCATATATACCTATTTAACAAATCTTATGCATTTTTGTTAGATAATGTTTTTTATGCATATATTTTATGGACGGTAATAATAAAAAGAATAAGTAAAATTGATAATACATTATCTAAAATGTGTTATAAAAATCTAAACTTTTTACATGAAAAAGTTAGCTCATTTTTTCCTCGTATTGAAAGGTCAATATCTCAATAACTGAAAGAGTCTCAAATACAGAAATTTAATCATCAGTAGAGCATGAAAGAATAACAATATATGACAAGTTTTATTCATTTTGATTCAGGTCTAGATGAGAAGATTAACTTTAAATTTGGCACAAAATTGGAAAAATATTGGGAAAAAACAAAAAAAAAATAGTACATGGTATGCTATTGTCTAAAGTATTAATTCAAGTGAAGTAACTGGTTAGCTGCTTAGACTATAGATTTGCATACATCACACCTATAATAAATTACTTTAAATTTTATTTCAGGTCCATGATTTCCCCTAATTATTAAGATGTATGATGAAGACATTTAAGCAGGCAGCTCCCCACCCCACCTACGCAACTAAACATTTTAGCAGGACAAAACACATATAGTAAGCTACCTTCACATTAAAAAGAAAGCATTTAAAAATTCAAAAATTAATCAGTAAAATTAAAAAATTTGGATACTTTCGTTTCAACTACATATAAATTTCCACTTATTTATTGCTGTAATTTAAGCTTTTGTTTTCTACTATTTTTATTAGCCACCAAAACATAAATATTTCAAATTTCATTAGTGAAATCCAAGGTGGAATAAAGTTTTAAGATAACTTTGTATGTCCACAGGATATGTAAAAAAAAACATTAAATAACAATTAAAGATCTTGCGGTAACTAGGGGATAAGCCACACTTATTTCGTTAATTAACAAGAAAAACTCAAGAGTCTTTTTCCACTTGGATCCCAACTTGTTAGATTTTCTGCACTTGTTCCCTTTGTTTTCCCAAGGTTTTTAATTATTATTCACTATCTTGACAGTTTTTTTGATCGACAGTTTATATTATTTTTCCTAAATAATGTATACAGGGGCCAAATTCATATTGTTTTTTTTTAACAGGCGAGTTTTTTTACGACCTTAGCCAGAAATTTGTTTTATCCTATCCCTTAATTTCTAAATCAAAGTGCGTTGGACTAAAATCACACAAGCATTGACCATCACTTAAGTTTCTAGTTTACCTTAAATATTAAGATGTGGAGTAAACAAAAGATAGTCAATAATAAAATTTTCAAAGTAGAATGTAATGTAAAACTTGGTCCGTACTTTTCTAAAAGAATCTAAATTGGCAGACAGCAATAAAACTGGTGGCTAAAAAATTGGTGAGCTATAGTCGATGTAAGTCTAATAAGTCGGATTTTACTCTTGTTCAAAGGATAAGGTGGGTAATTGATTAATTTTACAAACCAAACCTGAAAGCTTTTAATCTTAAGAAGCCAGTTCACTGGCTTATATTTTGAAATACATCTTATTTTTTTTTTCAGGTTAGCAGTGCCCAAGCTGATGAAAGAAAAGATGCAATCCACCAATTATTGAAATAGAAAACAATTTTTAATTCTAAGTAACATGTAAACCAATAAGTACAATAAATCAGTTTTTTATCCCAAATTTTATTATTTTTTAATAGCAATGTTAAGAGTGATAAAATCAACTCAAATCAATTTTTTCTTTGTGCCCTTTATTTGAAATAGGTACTAAGTAGGTTTCTGAGGTAAGTATTTATTTGATTATTTAGAATCTATAACTTTTAGTTATTAGTTTTTCTGGTAGCCGTAAAAGTAAGTCGACGAAGCAGATATTAAAAAGGTATTAAAAATTAAAATAATTTGCTTAATTAGCCAACTGCTATATAAATATAATGTTATGCTATGTGTGTGTGGGAAGAAATATCATTTAGGTGATTTAAAAATGGATGTAAAATAATGAAGAAATATCATTTAGGTAAATATTAAATCACATCAGTCCAATTTTTTAAAAAATCTTCATCAATTCTTTTTTATAGCAACCAGAGCTGGAAATAACTTAATACTGTACTTAACTTACCCAACCAAACCAATCTGAAATCTTCAAAAAAAAACTCTGCCTTATTTTTAAAAGCTTGCAGTAACTTAAATTAATATGTTTAAAATAAAGTAGTTTTACAGGTATGGCGATGAGAAGTAACTGCGACCCACTCTTTTTCGTTGAGTCCCCCAAAAAATCTGCGAATTTTTATGAAAAAGTTCTAAAATCGTAGTTACAATAGGTCCAATGTTCTATAACTATCACTTAAGTGACATTTAAATTTTTTGATTTAAACAAATGTGGCCTAACAGAATTAAATAATAAAATTTTATTTCTGTACTATATTTTACAGAACCTTTTAATTCATTAAAAGTTATCTTATTATTTTTTAATGGGAGAACAAATAACATTTAGCATACATGTACGTATATTTCATCAGTTTCTTCTGAAAGTTTATTGAACATCGAATCTTTGTCTAGTTTTATCTAGTGCCTTGAAAGGTTGGTCTATGTCTTACTTGAATCCATCCATACTTAATTTGTGGCCCGAGTTGTGGTACTTGATCGGAGACTTCATTCACATACCCTAGCATGTTATACCTAAAAAGAAGTATACATTTTAAGTTTTATCAAAATAGTACTTATCCAAAATCTGTTCACAGCTTTAAGTAGTTATTTTTTCTTTGGTGAACTGCAAGAATCTAAGTCAGTAGTTTTTATTTCTCAGTAGAACTCAAAAGATATATATGGACTCAATGTATCACATTCTTGCCCACCCTGACTTTAATTTAAGTAGGTAATAAAATCAACTGGTTAGGCTTATCTATATTCTATCATAAGGGCTTGCGATTCCTTTTACAGAAGAGTATAAAATATAAACCCACCTTAAAATAGCAGTGATGTACAAGTTTGGGATGTGAATTAAAACAAGTATTTCCCCATAACAAAAGCTAGTTTTACTTACTGTGCTGCTCTTTGTGGGCTCCAAATATGGTGTGAACTTATTTCTGTCTTCCATTCGGGTGGTTAGAGAACACAAGATCACAGGAGAAACTAGGCAGCAAGAATTATAAAAAGTATTTTATTTCCCGATGTCTGCAACCATCGCAGAAGAAATTATGTTCATTTTTCTAAGTTCAATCAAAAGTTATATTTTTTTGCGAGTTTAGTTGTCAAAGTTGAATTGAATTGACACGACCGCGGCCATTGTAAAACAATAAAACAAACCGGGGTGTTGCCGCGATAACGAATTCGCTACGTAACGATATCGGTATGAGCCACTGGAAAAGCACCCCAGACATTCTAAAAATATTCGGATTAGTTTCGCTAATCCATTCATGTTCATTTATGTGGAATCAAAGGAGAAAAAGATTGGATTAGATAGCCAATCGCGATTAAGTGCCTACGGTGTATTTGGGAGTTAGTGTTCGCGCGGGTAGGTTAGGTATAGCTTTTTTCGATCTACGAAAGCAAAAATTATAAATAAAGTTGTGCCGGTCCCCAATGAGTGCTCATACCTCGGAAACGACGGTACCGATTTTATTGCGACCAAGTATTTTTTAAAGAAGATAATAAAACCTGAAAGGGCCAGGAAAAAAAAAAGCTTGTAACTGAAAGCAACTCCACTGATTTTATTAGGCAAAGAATGTTTAAATAAAAAAAAATCGTATTGGGTCATTTAGTTAAATTTTTTTAAAAAAATTTAATTTTTAAAAAAGGAGAGAGGTACCTTAAAAAAATAAAATTAAAAAAGTGTATTAACATTTTCTCTTCTATAATGATTCTAAAACGTCGGTTAACCTGGGAGGATCGTCCTAAGGGACTCAGATATTATCAATGCTACATTTTGTAGCTTTTTTGTAGATATTGTGTTACGGTTAAATTAATTTTGTAGCTGTAGCCGTTTACGAGATGTCTTTATGTTATTTTAATGGGCAATGTGATTATATTTTTCTTATTTACCAGGGGCCCAAACACTTTATGGGTTAAAACAAAAGACCAAAAGATCTTCGGGGGAAATAACAAAAATTAAAACCTGGATGAGCATCCCACAAGGAACACACAAAGAACCAAAGCAAAAAGAGAAACTATTAAAAGATGTTTCGCTCTGGGTAACCAGCGTGACTTCGTCAGTGGTTCCACTAGTCATCCTCCCCATACACTATTAAACAACATCATACACTTTGATTTCCAACTTTGAATTACTCACAAATAGGCATCGTTCCGCACTGGTACTTATCCAAGTTACCTGATACGGATTGGTCTTGGCGTGTTAATATTTCCTATAGGATTATGCTCCTAAGGTAATTAAAAATCAACAAAGAAGTTAAAAAATCTCCAAATCAGTTACATCAACCCAAAAGAATCTAAAAACAAAAGATCAAAAGTTCTTGGGTGGAAATAACGAAAATTTAAACCTGGACGAGCATCCCACAAGGAACACACAAAGAACCAAAGCAAAAAGAGAAATGATAAAACGATGTTTCGCTCTGAGTAACCAGCGTGAGCTCGTCAGTGATTCCAATGGTCACCCTCCCCATACATCATTAAACACCATCGAACACTTTGATTTTCAACTTTGAATCACTTACAGATAAGCATCGTTCCGCACTGGTATTTATCCAAGTTACTTGATACGGATTCGACCTGGCGTGTTAATGTTTCCAATGGGATTATGCTCCTAAGGCAATTAAAAATCAAAAAAGAAGTCAAAATCTCCAAATCAGTTACATCAACCGAAAAGAATCTGAAAACAATAGATCAAAAGATCTTGGGTGGAAAACCTGGATTAGGATCCCACAAGGAATACACAAACAACCAAAGCGAAAAGAGAAATGGGTAACCAACGTGAGCTCCTCAGTGGTTCCACTGGTCACCCTCCCCATACATCATTAAACACCATCATACAGTTTGATTTCCAGTTTTGAATCACTCACAAATAGGCATCGTTCCGCACTAGTAATTAGATTTTTAATTGCCTTAGGAGCATAATCCTATTGAAAACATTAACACCCCAGGACGAATCCGTATCAGGTAACTTGGATAAGTACCAGTGCGGGACGATGCCTATTTGTGAGTGATTCAAAGTTTGAAATCAAATTGTATGATGGTGTTTAATGATGTATGGGGAGGGTGACCAATGGAAGCACTGAGGGGCTCATGCTGGTTACTCAGAGCGAAAAATAGTTTAATCATTTCTGTTTTCGCTTTGGTTCTCTGTGTGTTCCTTGTGAGATGCTCATCCAGGTTTGAATTTTCGTTACTTCCACCCAAGATTTTTTGATCTTGTGTTTTTAGATTCTTTTCGGTTGATGTCACTGATATGGAGGTTTTTTTAACTTCTTTTTTAACTTTAATGGTTGTAGCATAGAGCACAGTTTTGCCTTTTATCTGACGTATAAAAATATTTTAAAGCTATTGCTCTTTAAAATATTTTTTTATTTAATTTTCATGGGCAAAATATATAGCCCAAAAGTACCCAACTCAACCCAACCCATAGCTAGGAATATTTTTAAAACTTTTAATAGGTGATCCCCTCGGACAAGCCGAGGTACAAAATGTGCTGTTTATTTGAACTTTCTAGCTTTAGAGGAATTGAAGTTTTGATGTGGCCCCTCGGCAATGGTTAGGGGCTCGCGTTTTCTTGAAAACGGCTACAGCCACAAAATTAAAGTAACAAAATAGCTATAAAATGTAGCACTGATCCCCCAGTTTAACGGACGTGATTTTAAATACGTTTTGATATTTTTATTTCTCCTCAAAGTATTTTTTAAATATTTTGGTGCATAGTTTTACAGACCTGAACAGAGGACTAAATGGTCCGGAAAAAAGCCCACAACATGATTTCGTAAGTACCGGATACAGATCGCAAATAAGGTAAAACAATTTTTTTAAATACAGTTTTGAATAGGCATATAAATTTTTGATTTGACAACGTGGAAAAATTTTTAAATTTGTTTTCAATTTTTGAGAAATCGACCTTTACAATTTGCAAGTTTTTTCAGAAAAACCGTTGTAACTTAGAAACCAGTAAAATCGATTTTAATAAAATGTTAAACATTTTTGAAAGTATTGGCAAGGGCTACAAGCCTCAGTTTTTGGTTTTTGGATTAAAAACCAATTAAAAAAAAACAAAAACATGAAATCGTTCGACACGCTGATCTCGAAAATAGCACATGCTGAAGAAATACTTATGTGGGACTTTTTAAAGTCAATAAATTTGTTTTGTTCGTTTTCGAGATATTGTTGCTTAAAACGCTTATAACTTATTACCATTACTTTTATTATTATTATTTGTTTATTGTATACAAAAAAACAATTACAATTCTTTATTACAAGGGTACGAATGAGCTTTAGAATAATATAATACCTAAGATGGATATAGCAAAATTATTGATTAGAGAGCAGAATGGAAAACAACAAATTGTGTATGGTGTTGTTGGTACAGAATTAAAGAAAAAATATTTGTAATTTATATAGAATAGTTGCAAAAATAAATTTAATTTAAATAGGGTGAGAAATATCATTCTTTTAAAAGGAATGATGGTACCTTTAGCATAGCTATGACATAATCACCGACCGAGGAGAGCATGGCACGACTGCACCAAATTTTAAGAGGTAAAGTGCTTTTTTAATAAAAACAACCTTTCTAATTAGTTAAATTGGCAAAATATAAATATTTGAAACAAGTGATGGGGGTGGTACCTTAATTAATGGCTAAATTAAAAAAATTTGTTAAAACTTTTTCTTATTTCTTCGATAATAATTCTGAATATGCTTTAATAGTTCTTTTTTCATCTACGCATATCGGCTATAACTCGCTGACTTTGTTTACGGTAGTTATAACGGTTGCTCTACATCTATAAGGTGGACCAAAAAAACCGTACATTTTATTTTCGGCTGTGCTTTTGCTACTATAAGCTTTATTTTTGTGATTTGACCTGCAAAAATCTAAAGCTTCGGACTATATGGAACTTTTTTCAAATTTGACATTTCGTTAAAATCCAAGATGGCGCATAACTTTTAAATTTTCTCAATCTTAACACCCCCGCCAAAATTTTATGTACTCTACTGCACTTGATTTTAGACATTTGCCATAAAGATACTTATCTAGTCCAAACAAAATTCACAAGTAAATCTTTTTGTTTTTAATGATTTACCAGCACACTCAGCGTGAGCCCACTTTTTACATGCTAAACAACGCAACCAGCCCTCACGAGGTCTGGAGCGACTAAACAACTCATTGCAGTACAAACACACAAAATCGCCATCATCATCATCATCATCAATTTCAAAAAATAACTCTTCACTACTTGAGCTATCTCCAGTAAATACCGTTTCAAAAACTTTTCTTTTACTTTATCTTGTTTTAAGATTTTTTCTCTGGGGTTCACTCTCAAAATTAGTCTCTTCATCCGTAAACTCAGAAAAAACGTTTTTGTTTCTGTCATTTGATTAGGTTTTCTTAAATCTGCCGTTTTTTGGCTCCTTCCTCTTGACGGAAACTTTCTAGATATGGACTTTCTGTAAGCAAGTCCTGGTAGGCGTTTTTCGTGTTGAGACCTATGTTGCTGTCTTTTGCGGCATGGGTGAAAGATGAGCTAAAAGCTCTTTAACTGCATTCGTTGAAATATTTTGATGTTTGTCTAAAGTTGAGCGCTGTACATCTGCACACGAAGATTTGGTTTTTTCGGCAATTTTCTTTTTGGAAATTATAGTCGACGATATGTTGCAGAATTGTTTTGAATCGGTATTATTTTTTGTCGTTTCTTCAGAAGTTGAAGTACTAGGTTCTGTGTCGGGCGTGTCTAAGTTTACTGTTACTGCTAATTCTGGAACATCTGTTACTGAACTTGGCGAAAACATGTAATCTGGAAACAGATCAGGTTTTAATGGCGAAATTAACGTTGATTTAAATCTGCTTAAAGCTATGGAAGGGGTTGTTGCTTTATTATAGGCCTCAGAGAAAAGGGAAGCAACCTGGTACAAAGTTACAGGCCTACACGGATTATATTTCATCCACTCTATGACTGCCGAATCATAGTATTTACGTTAAGGACCAAAAAATTAAACATCCAAAGGCTGTAGATTATGGGTACAGTGAGACGGCAGACAAAAAAGCACTACAGAATTTTTCTTAGTAAGTTCTAATGCTGCTAGATCCTTATGGCGAAAATGTCCATCTAACAGTAATAGGGCCTTGTTTTCTGGGGTTGGCCTTATATTTTTTATGAAGTGTTCTATTTATTTAAAAAATAGTTCACCGATCATATACCCCGTTTCATTATGCAAGTGTAATGTTCCCGCAGGTGCATCGTCATAAAGGGTCGGATTGTACTTTTTTCTAGGGAAAATGATTGCCGGAGGAACAAAGTTTCCTCCTGAGCAAAAATTTTTGAGGGTTGTCAAGGCGCATTCATCTATGTTGAATATCATTGTTTTATCAACTACAACTTCAATAATTCTCTTCTCCAGATTGGCAAAATTCTTTTGAACTAGTGGCTGATGCTCGCGCCATATATTTATTCAACGTGCGACGGCGAAGAGTCGCTTGTGGGACTTGAAAATATTTGCAGGCCTTTAACCACCCCATTCGCTTCTCTGTTACAGCTTCTATTGCCTGTTGTATGTTCTCTTCACTCCAGTTCTCCCTGGTAGTTTTTCTTTTGTAATTCGAAATCATCTATATAAACAAAAAAATACATGTAGATTAGGTTGTGGGCAAGACAACATACTGTATATGTCAACTTGCCCACCTAAGCACCATTACTTAAAATGTAGTAAAATCAAAGTAAACAATTTAAATGAAAACAAAAGTGTACTAACATTAAACCAAAGTGAACTAAAATCATAGAAACGTAAATATTTTGCAAAATGTGCTGCGCAACCACCTTCCTTGTAAGCCAAACGAACACTAATTCACCGCCGCATCGTACAGTGGGTACATGATACACTCATAAATCAGAACAACTTTCTTGGGACAATCATTGACTGCCATTTAAACTGGGGTTTTCACATTAAAAATGTTCGTTCAATTAAGAACTCAATAGCTCTTTCAGCGCTCCTCGAAATATACTATGCCAGAGTGCACTCTGCACTCTCTTACAACATGGTAGTATGGGGTCTAACTGTAGATGTTAAACGAGTCTTTATCTGTCAAATAGAAGTACTAAAAAAAATAAAACATTATAATTGTATTCTTAATTTTTTTTGCTTAAACCCTTGTATACGTATTTAAACAAAAAACAGATTCAAGACCAATAGTTCTCATCATAGCTACAACACACGTAACAAAAGTAACTTTTCAGTACAACAACACCGTCATGAGTACTTTAAAGAATCCCCTGCATATGCCGGTACATTTACTTTTAATATTCTTCCCCATTCTCTTAAGGACTGCCAAAGTTTTAATTTATTTAAAACAAAACTCAAAGAAATATTGCTTGTTAAACCGCTTTACAGTTTATCTGAGTTTTTGGAACATTTTAAACCTTTAAAATAAAGTTAAAAATGGACCTCACAGTTAAAATTTGTTTAACTTCGTTTTATTTTCTATAGACCTTATTAAAAAGTGTTGGTTGTCTTACCAAGTATGGTTAAGTAATTTATTTACGAATGGGTTCTTTTGTTAACTAATAAAGTCATTAGTATATTTTTTTTATTTATCTACGGGTGGTCCAAATTCGAGGGGCCTCTCTAGCTTTGGGCTTTTGCAGCATAGTAAGCCCATAACTAATATACATGTTACGAGCTCGATTTTCAAGAGAAGTCGAAAACTAAAAACCGCATTGCGATATGTCAAAGCGTTTCTGAGCTATAGGGTGATTCTCAAAAATGTGCGATTTTAAAGGCCTTCTACAACTTTTTTATTTGTAAAGATAGAGATTTTCATTAAAAACAGTTTTTGAAGAATTTTTAAAGACAAATCTACCTGTTTCACCGATTTTCTCTTAAAGCCTTTAGTTCCCGAGATATCACACAAAGTTATTTCTTTAAATGAGATACCCCCAATTTTTTTTAAAAATCAGTTTTCTAATAACATTTTGTGTGGAACGGTGTGCCATACACCTATTTTTATTATTATTATTATTAGTAGGCGCTGTGCGCGCCCTAAATGTGTAAATAAAATTGCATTATTTTTTTTTCATACAAAATCAAGTTTGCTACGACACGAGGGAACACAACAACTTCGTACTTTAACCTCTAGTTTATTATATTTATCAACCCTAAAATAATAAACAAAAATAAAATTATTAAAAGTTTTTATTTAAAATTTTTACTAATTAAACTATGTAACACATAAAATCTACATTTAACAATTTTCTTTAGTTCTAAAACAAATGCTCAAATTGATCGCCGTTTTCTTGTAAACCTATCCTACATCTTCTCTTGACGCTATTTTCTGCATTACGAAGTTCTACCGCACGAAGCTGCCTGAATGCAGTACGAAGTGCCTCTTCCAATTCCCTTCTAGTAGTTAGGCGATTTCGAAATTCAAGGTCTTTGACTCTCTCCCACAAAAAGAAGACGCAAGGGGTCAGGTCTGGAGACCTGGGGGGCCAATATATAGGACCTTTATTTCCGATACAGTTTTCGGCAATATTTAGCAAATCAGTAATGTCTCGTCCATTGTGAGGAGGTGCGCCGTCATGTTGGAAGTATAGGTCATTATTTTGCTGAAGTGGTAAATTGTCGAAAAACGGAATCACCTGCTCTTCTAAAATTTGTTGGTATCTTTCCTTAACCATACCTTAAAACTAAACCTTCCCTGATTTGCTTGTTCCACCATAATATGGGGATTTTTCAGTTTCCAGTAATAGCAGTTATATCTGGTGAATATTTCATCACTAGAAATCGTTGCCTCATCCGTCCAAATAACTTTTCTGGACTAATCGGGGTCTTTTTGGCTTTTATTTAGGTACCACCTGTAAAATGCACGTCTTGGAGCAAAATCTCGTTGCCGTAATTGGTGCACCCATCGGGGTCGATAGGGCCTAAACTTGTGTTTTTTAAGCACCCGACCGGCATTGCTGCGTGGAATTCCAGTGTTTCTCTCCAGTGGAAGTATTCGGGTTAATTTCTATTTCTCCTAGAACCGTTAGTTCTTCCAACTCTCTATCTCTGGCTAGGCATCTATACGTCCTAAGCCGCGGTTTTGTAAAAAATCCGTATTCTTGTAGATGACGTTTTAACTTCAAAACTATTTTTGAGCTAGGTTGCCTAATTTCCGGATATCTCTGGAAATATAGATTTAACGCCGTCTTTTTGTTATATCTCGTGAACTAAATGCTTTAAGACAAAATCGGTGAAACGGGTAGATTTGTCCTTAAAAAATCTTTAAAAAATGTTTCTATTGAAAATCTCTATCTTTATAAATAAAAAAGTTGTAGAGGGTTTTTAGAAACGCACATTTTTGAGAATCACCCTGTAGCTCAGAAACGCTTTGACATATCGCAATGCGGTTTTTAGTTTTCGACTTCTCTTAAAAATCGAGCCCATAACATGTATATTAGTTTTGGGCTAACTATGCTGCAAAAGCCCAAAGCTATAGAGTCCCCTCGTACAGTGTTGTTTGTTTTACCTCTTCAGGTTTAATTACTTTTAAGTCATATTTTTTTTCATTTATTTTTTTATACTGGGCTTTCCATTCATTACAGGATCAATGCCCAGTGTTAGCGAAGTTTTTGCAAAGTGAAAGACAAATACAAAATATCCATGCACCTAGCAGGAATTTGAACCCTGGACCTTCCGTGCGCAGGCCGATACGCTGCCCTCTGCGCTACGGCGGCCGGCAATTTATTTTTTGGAAACTTACAATTGATTTTATTTTTTTTAATCATTCACTGACTAAGTAGGCAGTTTATTCTTGCTGTGTATTTATTTATTATGTTAATTAATTTATTTATTATAGATATGGTGAATTGTCCTAGTTTATATATTGTATTTGCAATTTGCAGGATAAATAAAGAATTGAATTAAATTGAAACCAATAGAGAAAGATATAATGTAAGAACGATTCACCATAAAAACTGCAATTTGTTAAACCAATTTTTTATCCGAATCTTATTTTTTAAACCCACTCTATAACAAATTCTAAAATTAAAAGACCCGTTTTTAGTCGAACTGTTGTTTATCAAACTCATTCAATATCTAACTTGTAATTTGTAAAACCCGTTTTTTATAAAAGCCGGAATTTATCAAACCATTATTTTTCAAAACCGGAATTCATAAGACTCGTTGTTTATAAAAAATTTGTTCTTAACTGGGACGCAAGTGACATTTATACACAAACTATTGAACGCAACCTGTACAAGTATGCACGCGTAGCAAGAAAACGCCGCGGCGCCGCGCCACCTGCGTGTACGGCTCCCGTTCATGTATTATTGGCGAATGCGCAATCAGTTTAGCAAAAAATTTCTGATAAAAAACGGGTCTTACGCATTACGGTTTAAAAAAATAATGGTTTGACAAATTCCGGGTATTATTAAAAATGGGTTCTACAAATTACGAGTTTGATATTGAATGAGTTTGGTGAGCCATGGTTCGATTAAAAACGGGTCTTATAAATTTCGAATTTGTTATTGAATGGGTTTGAAGAAGCAAGTTCGGATAAAAAATTGGTTTTACTAATTGCTGTTTCTAGAGTGAATGATTTTATGAATGAACCTTATTTTATTTTACGAGTTTGGTTTTGCACATTCTAATAAACCGTGGGCATCCATATCCAGTAATCTGAATACACTTGCGGTGGAATTTACTGAAAGGGTTTAGTCTATTTTAGAACGGTCCTAAGTTTAAGTTAAATTTTTGGTTTTAAGCATTTTATACCAACCATCCTTGAGTTTTGGACATAATTTGATTTATAATAAGAATTTTAATAAATAGTCATCTTAACACAATCTTTTGTTGGATTTAAAAGGAAAGTTTCAATTTAGAAGAAAAGAAAATTAAAAAATTTAAATGAGTGGGCTCTGAGTAAGGAAAGTTTTTTGACTGAGCTTTTAGATAACCTCAATGTTTTACTTTTAGTTTGTAAATAAATTAATATAGTTATTTTTGCTTTTTATATTTGGTATATTTTTCGTGCATAATCAGTAACCTTCACATATATTTGTTTGGCCTTGTAGTGCCCTCATAAATATACTTTTTGTGCTGAAAATTATGGCATTTTACTGGACAAAATAGGAGGTGTTTTATTGGGTAATGAACAACTTGGGATATTAAATAAGGTAAACTAATCCTTGTAAAAGCGGTTACTTGGGGAAATTATAAATGAACTTATTACCAAATGCCACAAAACAATCCTTTCTGGAGGCTATAAATTTAAACAAGCCCCCTGAGGTGGTCTAAAAAATCACCAACTTTATAACCTCAGATACAGATAATGAAGCTATTATGTGCCAAATTTTTGGCGTATTCACCATTTGCCATTTTGAAACCTGTCAAGAAAAATTAGTTTTAGGGCATTTTCTTTTAAAATATGGTGTATTTTGAGAAAAAATGCAGTTTCCCAGTGGTATTTTCGAAAAACAATAAAAAAAAATAACTTTGTGTCTTTTCTATATGGGTAAGTGTTTTTTGAAAATTGGTTTTAAAATTTAGTGCCCTTCACAGGTGCAAATATTTAGACCTGTGGGGGGTACTATTTTAGATCTTATTAAATCTCACTGTTAGATTTCATGTGACACCAAAAAATCGCTCACCTGCTTCAGTATAATAGATTAGGCATAGTATTTGAAAAATAAAATATATCTGCCTTCTTTCTTGTTGAACTGTTTAGATCCAACAGCAAATCAGATTTCCTAAAATTTAATATTGTATTCATATTCATGAAGAGTTAATTCCGAATTCAATTTAAAGTTTATCAAGTTTTCCTCTCCCTTTTGATTTGGCTAAGTATACAACCCACTTAGTCAAATCAAAAGGAAAACTTAATTGAGGAAGGTCTAAGGTTTTGCTAAAATTTGCGGTGTAGAAATAATAGTTTAAATGGTTTGAATAATTACCATAAAGGAAACAACGCATTTATTTTAACACTACATAAAACAACAAACAAGAAAATAATAAGAAAATGATGTAAATTATGCATAAAGTAGCAACAGTAAACAAAATAAATAATAGACACTTAAAGTAAATATGTCAACGCATCCGTATCGGCATACGTAACGCGTTTGAAACAAAGTCAAAATACGCTAAATTTTTGACTTTCTCATGCAATGTTTCGAAAGATGCCTGCTTCTTTGACGGGTGTGATGACAGAATCTCGTTGCGTACGAAAGGATGTACGAATCGTTATGGACCCACAAACATACGCAACGATTTCAATCAATACTTCTGTCATCGCACCCTTCAAAAAAGCGTGCATCGTGCGCAACATCGCATAAACATGTCAAAAATGTAGCGTATTTTGACATTGTTTCGAACGCGTTACGTATACCGATACGGATGCGTTGAAATATTTACATTTTAGTGTCTATTAACTGAAGAGCCGTAGCAATATTGAGGTTTTCTCGATAAAGCTGAATTATTGTCAAACGTTAGTTTAACCCCGCAAATAAGTTTATAAAAGAGTTCCTTTCCGTGAATTATTCTTAACGTTTTTCTACAGTTACAGCAGGCGGCTAAAATAGTGCTTTTTAACAGGCGTTAGTTTAAGTAATGAGTGCAGCAAATTTAGACGCGAATTTTAAACGCTATTTTATATACCTTTAGCAAAAAATCAAAAGAGTAAACTTTTATTAAAAAAACTTATAAAGAACAAGTTTTTATTAAATGCACTAATAGTAGAATACAATTTTTTATTTTTCTTGTACCATAATAAAAGCAATGAGCGAAAATTAAAAATTTTAACTTAAGGTATCCTATATCGGTCACACCAACGATTCATCTAAGAAGCAGTTGTATTACTCTATAACCTAAGGACATTTTCAAAGGCTTGGCAAGTGCGGCAATCTCACCCGTTCTCAGCTTCTTTAGATGAAAGCATTATGTTTATCATTCGACTAGAAGAAGAATTTAGTTCTTTTTTTGTAGTTCTCTGTTTGTCCCTGTAAAGTTAAAATTTTTAATTTGCATTCATCGCTTTTATTATGACATAAGAAAGATAAAAAATTATTTTACCTTATGATCAAAAATTAATAATCCCCCTCCTTAAAACCACCTGTATACCAATTTTAATTGTAATCGAACAAACTAAATCTTTTACCCACTCTACTTCCCTCGTCAGAGGGCGGTGGGTACCTGAGATTAACATATTATTGTATTTTCACCGGAATTATAAACGCATACCAAATTTGAACACAGTCGGATGTGGATAAGTCAGTTAAAATTGGTAAGCAAAACATGTCCGAAAATCGTCCATCTCGAATTAGTATTTCTTATCCCCAAAACCCCCGTATACCAATTTTGGTTGAAATCGGACAAACTTAGGTGTTTTTCCCCCTCCACTCCCCTCATAGGGGGAAGGGATTCCCAATAATGACATATTATTGTATTGTCACCGGAACGTTCGTTAAAATTGGTTAGTAAAAGATGACCAAAAATCATCCATCTTGAACCCGCCATATTAAATTGTCAAAATCTGATTCAAAATTCGTTATCTCCATGCCAAAGTACCCCAACATACCAAATTTCAATGAAATCGGGCGTACTTCAACTGTAACCCCCTCCACCCCCTTTGAGTAGGAGGGAGCTGTTAATTACATCAAACTACATTCTTGTTGTGTCACCGCAACTATAGAAGATATCGGGAAGTTGGTCAAAATTAAGTTGCAAGATTCCACCTGAACATACATATCTCGTTACATAGATACATACATTGCATTTAAATAAAAGCTTGTTAAAACTGTATACCCGCTACACATGAAACAATTTCGTGTAACGGTAATAAAAACGTAAATGCTATTTGTACAGCAAAAAAACCTTTTAAGGTAACTTTTGTCTGTTACACTTCATAAACAATGTTAAAATAATACTTTCTGTTCTACTCTTTGAAACAATAAAAGCTATTGTCTATTGTCTAACGAGTTTTAATGTTTAAGTCATAATTAACAAAAATAAACTTCAACAAAAACACGATAATACTTACTGTTCGCATGTATCAAAACCATGTCATTTTTGCTTACCGATGCAAACCTTTTTTTTATTTTTTATGCTTGCAAAATAGTTAATTACCTAACAAGTGCGGAAAATAATACTTTCCCGCACGCAAGGGCAGTTGCATGAACGACGTGGAGCGAAGTTCAGGCAAGCTGTCAAAAGCGGAAAAGACACTTTTCGCACGTGTCAGGCACAAAATTCCTACTTGCGTAAAATAGTTATTTAAATTTTATTTGCGTGCGGAAAAAAAAATTCGCACGCCGTGCGCGAAAGATACATGGTAAATCTATTCCTGCACGGCGTGCGGGAAATGCAACTTCTCGCACGCAAATGCCTGCGTAAAAGTGCGCTTTTACGCATGCTATTAAGAAGTACTAGTTTTTACAACTAGTGGCTAAAATAGTGCTTGGTTTAAATAACGAGCGCAGCGAGGTATTTAAAAACGCTAAAAAATAGTACAGTTTAGCAGCAAGTCGCTAACACGTTTTTTTTTAAAGAAGAAAAGATCAAAAGATCTTGGGAGGAAAGAACGAAATTTCAAAATTGGACGATTCTGACTTCCAACTCTGAAACACTCACAAATAGGCATCGTTCCGCATGGTACTTATTATAAGTCGCCTGATACGGGTTCGTCCTGGCGTGTTAATCTTTCCAATAGGAATATGCTCCTAAGACAATTAAAACAAGAAGTTAAAACTTCCAAATCAGTTACATCAACCGAAAAGAATCTAAAAAAGAAAAGATCAAAAGATCTTGGTAGGAAAGAACGAAATTTCAAAATTGGACGAGTGTCCCACAAGGAACACACAAAAGTCCAAAGCGAAAAGGGAAACAATTAAATGATGTTTCGCCCGGGGTGACTAGCTTGGGCTCGTCAGTGGATTCACTAGTCACCCTCAATCCAGACATCATTAAACACCATCGCACACTCTGACTTCCAACTCTGAAACACTCACAAATAGGCATCGTTCCGCATGGTACTTATTATAATCTAAAAAAGAAAAGGTCTTTTCTTTTTTAGATTCTTTTCGGTTGATGTAACTGATTTGGAAGTTTTAATGTTTTTTTTTTTGATAACTTTATCAAAAAATCCAACAAAAACAGGAAAACACATTTAAAAATCTCGAACAAAGAGCACTTCTTGCAACTCACTATCTTTACACTATAAATCAAGGCGGCTGGTAAATGAAATAACAGTGGTTTCCATGGCGATGTGCATTTTTACTCGGTTAATTGTCATTGCGACACTTTAATCTTTGACAGTTTGATATTTTGACGATGTTTTGAAGAATAATTAGATTTTTTCAATGTTACTCTTTTCTGCTATTTCTCTTTAATTTTGGGTAAAAAAAGAACAAAAATCTTTTTGCACCCGTGATTAAAAAAAGTTTTTTACATCGGTAACCAAAAAAGCCATGCTTTAGTTATCTTCAGACAGTTACTAAAATCATGTATTTGATGAAGGTATAAAAAAAAATTTTTTTGTTGCACACAAATAATGAGTAGCCGGTAACGAAGTATAGGTTTTTTCCGTTTTTTGATTTTCTTAATTAAGGTATAAAAAAATTGTGCAACTCGCGGCTAAACTCTACTTTTCTACTAGCTTTCTTAAGTTCTTTGAAACCACCCTTGTACAAAAATAAATATTTTAGCCACTACTTGTAAAAACTGCTAAAATGCCCGACTGTCCAGTTATAAAGAGAGAAATCTTTTGCAGTTGCATGCCCATGAGTTATCTTTATTGTGTCCTGATAGTATGGAGGTTACCAGCGGTCAGCAGGAACAACCTTGCACTTTTTCCTTTCGCAATGCCACTTGGCGCATGTCACTTGAATACCCATATTTTGAGAGCGATGAAGAAGAGGATTACAAGACGTAGGGAGACCGACGCGACGGCATCAAATTTTACTCGGCATAATATTCGAACCGGGACTATTAAGGTGTTTTTAAGGTCCTGCTCTGAATATCAATTATTATTATCAATAATATACAAAAAGTCAATAGCACGCATCAAAAAAATTTCGGGGGGTCAAAATAGCAAAAGGTAGACCGTTAAGATAATTAAAACGACTGTTGGTAATGACTAAAAAAACGATTAAGCCCATAAGCACATCCCTTGTCCCCTCCCACCCTTTTTTTTGATGTTTTTGATTAGGTTAGTTGTTCAACGAGACAATACTGCTTTGATCGTAGGGACTATCCCATTTTAGACTGGCCTAAAAGAGATTTTATTATTTGAAAATCTTGTGTAAGTCAAAGTTTAGAATTGATAGAAAAATTAGTTTATTTCTAGATTTAGAACAAAATTCCTATATTTCTACAAATATGAAAATATAACAAAAATTAATCACTGAATTTGACAACACTGATGATATTAGCGAATTTCATGGTGAAGCGGCAATAAATAAATATTGCGTCAAACACCATTTCTAGTGTTGTGGATTTAAAAGACACTTTTTTTAATACGTACGGGGATAAATGCGAGCTTTTCACGCTTGTCATCGAAAGTACAGAAATATAATAGATTACAACACCACCAGCTAAATCGCCAAACTTCTTATCTTTGAGTGTGTTTGGATAGAATGTTTTTAAGGCTACAATTTATCTCCAGATTTTAGGTAAAAAAAAGTATAAGTGACAACGCCTTGTTCTTTAATCTTTTACCAGAGTGCACATGGAAAACCAAATATCAGAATAAGCTGAAATTTTGCAGTGGTGATCATTGTTAAATGCTTCAAAATTCTCACACTTCATTGAATTCGGGAGACACAGGCAGTTAAATTGTTGGCCGATAGATCGCAGAATTTATACGATTCCATGGTAAATGCAGGTGTTTTGTCAACAAACTTTAAATCGGTCCGCAATGGGACAAAAAATATTTTTACGTTTTCTGTCAGAAAACCATTCTATCTGTGTCTATTAAAGAACCAAGAGAACTTTAGTGGCTCCCTGTGATTACTAGGATTTCGATTCGAGGATAATTTTGTTATTATTTATTTTTTGTTATATTATTTTTTGTTATTTTTTTTATTATTGCGGCATAGTTATGTGCAAGTATACTAGTGAAATTTTGGGGTGCAAAGGATAGATTTTAGAACCTCAGTATCAAAAAGAAACGGATACTTGAGTACTTACAAAACAGGTCAGTGAAGCTCCATTTAGAGGTTGGAAAGACTCTTGCTACTCGTTGACGCTCCTGTTTAAAATATAATACGATTATTTTATCTAGCGCCAGTAGCCGATTTTTAAATCTGTATGCTTTTAAGTTAACCTGTTGTCGGCATCAGCTAGCGGGAATATTTCCAATTCAATTATAAATGTACGTGTAAATGCAATCTTAAACATTACACCCAGTTACTTTAATACGTAGTTGGGTAGCGTTTCTTTAGCAGGTTATTATGCAATAAATAGTTTTCTTTTATTTTAGTATTTTACTTGGTTTTTTGGCAGCGCAGAACGCAAAAAGTCAAAATAAGTAACTCAACCCCAAATTTTTGACCCGATGTTAAAAATCTCTGGTGTCCCACTGTGGATAAACATAAATAAGGTCTCCGCGTTGCCATGGAAAACAAATTCAAGGACGTAAAATTTTGCAAAAAAATCAGGTCGACATATTTAAATTGTTTTCCTGTATAGTATTGTTAAAAAAAATTCCCCAGATTATAACTACCACCTTCACAGTGAGATTTACTAAGATCTAAAATAGTACCCCCTACATGTCTAAATATTTACACCTGTGGAGAGTACTAAATTTTAAAAACAATTTAAAAAAATACTTACCCATACAGAAAAGATACAAAGTTATTGATTATTTTATATTGTTATTGCAAAATACCACTAAGAAACTGTTTTTTTTACTCAAAATACAACACCATATTTTAGAAGAAAATGCCCTAAAACTAATTTTTTTTGACAGGTTCAAAAATGGCAAATGGTGAATACGCCAAAAATTTGGCACATAATAGCTTTTTTAGACCACCTCAGGGGGGTGGTTTAAACTTATAGTCCCCAGAAAGGATTGTTTTGTGGCATTTGGTAATAAGTTCGTTTATAATTTCCCTAAGTAACCGCCTTTACAAGGATTAATTTACCTTATTTAATATCCAAAGTTGTTCATTACCCAATAAAACACCTTCTATTTTGTTAAGAAAAACGCTATATTTTGAAGCCGTTTTCAGCACAAAAAATATATTTATGAGGGCACTACGAGGCAAAACAAACATAAGTCAAGGTCACTGATTATGCACGAAAAATATACCAAAAAAACCCAAAACAACTATATCAATGTTTTTGTAAACTAAAAGTAAAACATTGAGATGATTTAGAAGCTCAGTCAAAAACAGTTTCCTTACTCAAAGCCCACTCATTTTAAAGCTGTAGCATTCATCAGTAGAGGTTGGTGCAAGCTAAGGTGCAAACAGAGTTTAAAAATCCGAACTGGCTATTTGTGATTGAACGCAGTGCTAATATTTTTAAACTGACATTTCGGCAGTGACAGAAATGTAAAAAACACACCTTGTAAATAAATACAAAATTAATCTACTCATAATTTTATTACTACTCATCTAAATCGTTGGGTGACATCAAGTATTAACTGGAAAAATTAATTAACAAGAGTAAGTTTTAATTAGACTGACATATAGCTCAAATGTTAATTTATTCTATAGAGTGTTTACTATTTAAACCCCGTGTGGGTTTAAATTTTTGAATTTTCTTCTCTTCTAAATTGAAAATTTCCTCTTAAATCCAACAAAAGATTGTGTTAAATGATTATTCAATAAAAAAATTTATTAATATTCTTCTTATAAATCAAACTTTGTCCAAAACTCAAGGAGGGTTGGTTTAAAATGCTTGAAACCAAAAAGTTCACTTAAACTTAGGACCGTTCTAAAATAGACCAAACCTTTTTAGTAAAACCCACCGTAAAAGTTTCATCACACGGTTTAAAAGATCCTGTTGGGTCCTTAGTGCGAAATAAGAATCCAAATGATGATGAAAGACACGCTTAAAATGCTTACAAACATTTCTCAAATCGAAAGTACTCAAAAACTTTAAGATTTGAAATTAATACATAATAACACCAATCACACTTTAAAGAAACCACGACCCAACCAAACTTTAAAGTTAACAAGTTATCCTTATAACCAGCTTGTATACACTTTTAGTTACAGAAAACCAGAGTTATTATACAAATCAGAATTAAATAAAACTTGCTTAGCAAGAAATTCAAATTAAACACACGTCTTTAGGCATAATTAAATAAGTATATATCAATAAATATCCCAATCAACCAATGCAAAATTACTCTTAATAGTCAATCAATAGTCAATAAAAATAATATTGATGCCCAATCGGTGCACGATCCTTCAAATGAATATCGGGATGAAGTAAAACGATAAATTCACGCGAATTACACCGACCGTTCACAAAACGATTATGAGGAAAATGAGTTTTTTCAGGAACCAGCCATCGAACACCCGAGTGGGAATTAATGAACCTCACTTATAGCGAAAATAAACTGTCTTATATTATTTTTAAAGAAAATTCTTTAAAAACTCTGATTCTGATTCTGATTCTGACACCGGTATAGAACCAGATCCTTTGTAAAACCAGATATTGCGCAAAAATATTTCCTAATGTCGATAAGAAATGACCCATTTCAAATTTCAGCTGCGCACGGTACTTGCACAGAACATTTTAATTCGCTTATTTCTTGTTAAAAAATATTTAACAGAACAATGCAAATATTATATTTTTATGTTTTACGACCACTTTGAATGTTTCTTGGGTATAGAAAATTTATCCTTATTAAAAGTAAATATTAGTTTTTATATTATTACTAATAAAGTATTTTATTGTATTTTTTTATCATCAATATGTTTATAAACTTATAGATACCTCACTGGATACTGACTTTTTAAACGGAATGCTTCGCCTGCAATAAAACATTTTTGTGAGGCTTATTGTGGACTTTGGCTTTTTTCCATTTTTCCTCACGATAATTTAACAGCTTCACTCCAGAAAAACTTACGCTAATTCTTCCCAATACTCAAATAAAATTAGGGTTGTATAATCCTTTAAAAAATAGCAATATTTTATTTTTACAACCAAGTTGACGTATTAATCTTATAAACTATATTGTCAACTTTAGAAATCCCATAATGCCTTAGGAGAGTAAAAACTAACCCCACCGAAAAAATATTTGGAAGTCATTGATTGTAACGAGTATAAACTCCAAGAAAAGCCTTTACTAAACCTTAATAACGTTAACGTCAATAAATTGAACTTTGATGTTTAGAAACGAGCACATGAACAGCGACGAACGTTAATTAACAACCGAATGTATAAAAGAGTATTAAGATATTTTTAATATCGACGGAAATCAATTAACTTTTAAAAGCTAAATAAAACATTCAATAAAACATCGGACGAAGTGCCTTTACGCTAAATTGTAAAATAACAATGTTATAAGCTTCTTCTTGGTCGTCCCCAATCTAAGTGGTACCCAAAATCTTGGGCGTTTTTGGGCAACGTAAGTGAAGAATAGTCATCGATTCCAGTATATTAAATCTTAGATCGATAGGTGGCACATATCCAATCCCGAATATTTAATTTGCACTTAATGCCGAAAATCGGTAGTAGGTGTTTTTAAGCATGCCTTTTTTCATATAAAATACTCCTGCCACCTTTCAAATGGTAATATATAATGCAGGTATTCAAATCGAAGGATGTCTATTCTACTTAGACAACATAATAGTGTTTAGCACAAGTACACCCATTTAAGAGAATTATTTGATCAATTACGAAAAGAAAATTTTAATGTGCAATTACATAAGACGGAATTTCTCAGAGAAGAAGTGGCCTACTTAGGCCCCATTGTTACAACTCTCGGTGTGAAACCCTATCCTGAAGAAATTATCTTATTACCTGATACTTACTATACAAAAACAGATAAAACCATTCTTGGTTCTTATGGGTCACTTAAACCTATGAATGTTTATCAAAAAACAAAGAAGTCATACTTGACCCAAAAAAAAATATAAAAGAATTCTTGAGGTGAAAAAACATATTGACTACACCCTGTAAAACCCGAATTTTAAGGAAATTCAGATCTTCAAATCTCGTATGGTTCAAGAACACTTATTCAGTCGGAAAAAGAATACTCCACAACCGAAAAATCACTTTTGGCTATTGTGTAGGCGGTTAAGTACTTTACACAGAAAAAAACGTGCTTAATTTAAAAAATATATAGTTTACTCAAGTAAATATGTTGTTGATATAGAGCAATTACACATTTTGTTGATTCCACTGTATTATGTACTCAGTACAAATAATTTAGCCAAGTACTTAGTAATATTTAGTATCTTAATCATTTACTTCGTTTAAGAATATATTTTGATATGTAAAGTATTTGTGTTTGAATTCAAGAGAATGCATTGTTATTATAAGAGTAAGTTCAGTTGAGCGTATTGATTGGCAATAACACTAATAAGTTATGTGGCCACATAGTTAGACACAAGTAAGTGGTTAGAATGTGACTAACAACAACTATTAATTATTCCAATACAATAAAAATATTTATACAAATGATTGAGTTAAATGTGAGAGTTGTGGTACAAAACTAAACTTGTTAGCAACGCAACGTAGCGAATGTATAAGGACGAAAAGAAGGTGAATTGTATGTATAGTTGAACATGAAAGCATTATGTATTGTATTTCACTGACCTATTTTGATAAAGAATTGTAAAATCAACTTAAGGATATAAGTTTTTGGTCTAATAAATGAGCTATATCAGTTAAAAACATTAACTTACATGTTTTAAGTAAATTATATATATATATATATATATATATCCGGCTTATAGCGTTCTACGCTTCCCAATCTCCTGGATTTCTTTCCGACATGACTCTTTCTACTTCTCCAAACCATGTTGCTTTCGGTTTTCCTCGTCTCCTTCTTTCGTGTGGTGTCCATTTCATGACTAGCTTAAGTAGCCGTTCATCGCTCATTCTTTCTATGTGTGCGTACCACGTCAGTTGCCTTTTTTGAATTTCATCTATTATTGTTCGATTTTTATCTACTTGCATGTTTTCTCTTTTTCTTTCATTTTTCATTCTCTAAAATCGAGACTTTCCCGCTGCTCTTCTCCAGAAATCGATTTCAAGTGCCATAAGTCATCTCTCGAGACTTTTTGTTAACTGCCATGTTTCGCAGCTGTGTAGAACTATTTTTCGACCAGAGGAATCTTATTACATTTTTTCCTTTTACTATCCTTTCTTCAATCTCGGTTCCTGTTCTACCTGTACTATCTATTTGAGTTCCTAGGTAAGTGTAGCTGTTGCATGAGGATATTTCGATTTTGTCGTCTAGGGTTAGTTTGCCCGTCTCTTGGCCTATGCATAAATATTTGGTCTTTGTTTTGTTCACCGATAGCCCCCATTTATCGTTTTCAGAGAGCAATCCTGTTGTCATAAATTGAAATTCCTCCTTGTCCTGAGCTATTACTGCATGGTCGTCGGCAAAATGAAGTGTATACAACGTTTTTTAGTCATTTAATTCTATGCCCATACCGCTACATGACCTTTTCCACTTTCTCAGTGTTTCATTTAAATAGATATTAAATAGTGTGGGTGATAGACAACATCTTTGACGTAGGCTTTTGGTTACAAAGAAACAATCAGATGTGGTAGATCCTATTTATATTCTTGAAGATGCATGTTGATACAGTTGTTTTATTGCCTTTATTGCTGTGCTATTTATTGGACAGTTTTCTAATACGTGCCAAAATTTTTGTACCGGGACAGTGTCACACCTTTGCGAGATCCATAAAAAACAGTTGAACAACTCTGTTTGTAGCAATTTTTTTCTCGTTTAACTGCATGAAACTAAATATATGGTCAATACAAAATCGTCGGGACCGAAATCCCCCCCGTTCTTCAGTTTTATTTGATCCAGAGATAGAGCAGTCGTCTTTCTTACCCTTTTTATGAGTGGGAGTTATCCATGCCCCTTTCCAATCTGATGGGATTGGTTCTCCGTTTATGTATCTGGTAAAGAGTTCTTTTAGGTAGTTAATGCGCTTTTTGGATCCATTCTTTAGAAGCTCAGCCGGGATTTCTCCTGGCCTAGGCGCTTTTCCGATTTTTGTATGTTCTAATGCTTTGCGCAACGTGTTTTCGTCGATTTCAATTTGTTCGCCTTCTACATTGTAGAGCATTTCTGTTTCCGTTTGAAATTTGCTCTTTTTGTATTGGTTGTATATTGATTTTATTGGAAATTTTTTTTCTTATTGATTGAATTAACTTCCAAGATTCTGAAAATTTTTTACCTCTCATGTAACAGACGAGTTCTCTACACTTCCTTTCCCAAGTTTCATTCTTATTAGTTTCAACGAAAGTCTTAAATTCTTAAAAATGTCATTTGTATATATTGTAGTCATTGTTATCCTTTGTGGTTAACCATTTATTGTACGCTTATTGTTTGATATGCTTTTGTTCCTCTAGTTTTGCGTTCCAGGTCAGATTTTTCCTTCCATTTGTATTCTCGTAGCCTAAGGCTTTTATTGCTGCATTGTGTATGGTTTGAGTAACATGGTTATACAGTTCAGAGGTTTCGACTGTCAAGTAGTGCGTTCTGGATCTAAACGATGTTGATAGAGATTTCTGACTCTTGGGTCTTCTAGTCAATCTAGGTTATATCTATTTTGTTTGAATTCTTCGGTGTGGTCTGTATTCATGGGTTGTGTGTCACGGATCCACACTCGATTCCTCTATAGACTCTTGTGTCTTTGATATGCCACTTTGTATCTTGTTTGACAATTATATAATCAATGATACTTTTAAGACCCCTAGAATGTTGATGTTAAGTGCATTAATGGATGTCCTGATGGTTGAAAAATCCATTTGTTATTTTTAATTTGTATTATTGGCATAGTGTAATGAGTCTACGATCATTATCATTTAGCGTCTGTTTTTCGTATCTGCCGACTACTTCGCTGTTATGGTTTTTTCCACCCTTGCGTTTAAATCTCCTTATACTATGTAAGTAAATTTTAATTGTTTTAAATTAACAGAAGTCAAACTAAATAATTTACTTGCCTACCACAAAGACATTTCTTTCTGTATAGACCATATTTGTTCATTCGAATGTCATGTCAAAAAAGGAATCAAATTCTAGGTTAGTATGATGGAGTTCTAAGCCTTAGCTTGTAACCAAACACAAAAAACGTTGCTTACATCAAATGCGCTTTCGCACGTGAAAATAAACACAAACAAAAAAAGTAACGTAGACTTTGAAAATTCACAGGCTTGCTTAGATCGGTTGCGCTAGTATATCTGAAAAACAAAAGAAAATGTAACAAATAAAAACAATTAAGAAAATTAATCGATCGTCGGTGATACCGGCGGCATGGACGATCATAATACACTTAAAATAAATATTTCAACGCATCCGTATCGGTATACGTAACGCGTTCGAAGCAAAGTCAATATACGCTACATTTTTGACTTGCTCACGCCATGTTTCGAACGATGCCTGCTTCTTTGACAGAATCTCGTTACGTACGGAAGGATGTACGTATCGTTAGGGACTCACGAACGTACGCAACGATTTCAGTCAGCAGTCTTGTCATGGCACCCTTCAAAAAAGCGGGCATCGTTCGAAACATCGCATAAACAAGTCAAAAATGTAGCATATTTTGACTTTGTTTCGAACGCGTTACGTATACCGATACGGATGCGTTGAAATATTTACTTTAAGTGTCCAATAACACGGTCGAAAACAACGCTAGTGACCAACTGTACAATTTAGTCACGGAAATCCAATAATCGAAATACCAATAGTTGATTCTTCTGCAAATTTTGTAAAAAATAAAATATACACGATGATTTAAAATTCCCTACAAAAATTTGAACAGTGGTTAGATATCATTAATCTAACACAAGTTATGTGATTATTTTGTTTAATTTTCATTTTTTTTTTCTCTGAATTTAGGAGTAAAATTTTAATAAACAATAATAATAATTTACCAAGAATGTCTACGTGTGCTGTTATTGACATGTTTTAGGGTTTTTCTCGACTATTTTAAAGTTTTGTCAAAGTTTTGTTCTCAAAAATTGATGTTTCGACCACGTGATAAAGAGTGCATGTAAAACGAAAGAGTTTACAAAAATATATTTTACCAAATCTTGTTCAAAACAACAAATTTTACCCACAGTTAAAGTTTTTCTAAGGAATATTTGAATCACCCTGTAAATTTTGCCCCAGCCACGCTTAACTCTCACAAAATTTCGGAAAAGCGGTTTATTAAAATGTACGTGGTCCTAAACGTGAAGTGCCATGTTATGCCAGCGTGTACCGCCAGATATCATAAAATCGGGTCTTTATAAAAAATACCGTCACATGATACTCTGTATATAGTTTAGCAAAATGGATAAAGGCTACTCCGCTGTCTAAAAAGTGGAATAAACTTGATTTCAAATGGTATTCAAAAGATAAACCGTTTGGCACAAATAAGATAATCCGCATCAAATTTAATTAAAGCAGGCAAAAAGGCTTTTTATAATTAAAGGAAGGATTAGTTGAGATTATATAGCTGCGGCATTAGATAAAAATAAAAATACTGGTTTCTTCTTATGCCCAAGACATATCCGTACCTGAGAAAAAAGGTGTAACAAAAATTTCAGAGAAGAACAAAAAGAAACATTTTTTTGCATTGTTTTATTACCTCTGTCGCGCGTCGTCTTAAACTTAAATCCAAACGTCGCGTCGTCGTTTTGAATAAATTGATGAATAAGGCGGGAAATCCAAATCTGGTTAATGTTTATAAGTGAAACACATTTGCTCTGAGGTACGAATATAGGTCTTGCGTGCAATCACAAAATAGTAGGTATCTAAAGAAATACATTTCTAGAGAAATAGCTTAAATTTAATTAAATACTTATTTTTTAAATTTAAAAAAATTCTTTCTTCTTCTAAATTTGACAACGCAACGGTCTTGGACTATTGAACTATAAAATATTTTTTTTTATTTTTAAATTGAATTCTACTGTCGAAGAAATTTTAATATAGCCAGAAACCCGCAGTTTTTCCTGCGTTTTTTGTCAGGCATTTTTTTTTGCTTAGAATAATCATATACCAAACCCAAATCTCGTTGCACAAACAGGTTTGAAAAGAAAAACACACAAAAGCAAAAAACACAAAAACAAGTTTTTTTTAAACGCATCCGTATACTTATACCTAACGCGTTCAAAACAAAGCCAAAATGCACTAATTTTTTACTTATTTATGCCATTCTTCGAACGAGGCCCGATTTTATGGTGGAGGCGGTGGTCAAACAGCTGACTACAATCGATGCGTGCGAATACAGCAACACTCGCATCAATTGTAGTCAGCTGTTCGGTCGTAGCCTTCACCATAAAATCGCGCATTGTTTGAAAAATGGCATAATAAAATCAAAATTTTCATATATTTAAGCTTTGTTTTAAACGTGTTAGGTATAGGTATACGGATGCGTTTAAAAAAAAGGTACCTAGTAATAAAAAGATAAACAAGTAGAGAGAAAAAAAGGTAAAGCTTTATATTGTCACATATTTTTTTTTGTTTTTTGTGTGTTTTTTTTGTTTTTGTGTGTTTTTTCCAAACCTGTTTGTCCAACGAGAGTTGGGCATGGTTGGGCATGGTATATGATTTTTCGAAGCAAGAAAATGACTGCCAAAAACGCAGGAAAAACTGTGGGTTTTTGGCTATATTAAAAATTCTTCGACAGAACTCGACTTAAAAATCAAAAAAATTTTTATATATACCGTTGCGCTGTAAAATTAAGAAGAAGATTTTTTTTTCGGATAAAGCTAGAATTTTGACAGATATTAGTTTAACGCTATAATAGTTTGCAAAAAACAAATTATCTGTAAAGGACGCCTGCTTCCTCCGTCGCATCGCCTTAAATTAAAAACGACCAAAAGGGGTATTATTTAAAAAGTAACAAAATCATAACTTTCTTATTGATTCACCGATTTTGATATATTTACAATATAACGGTCTGTTCTGTACTGAAAAAGAAACATTTTCTTGAAATAATGAGTTTTTCTACGTATCTATTTTTTGATCTTTTTCACGAAAACGTGTACTTTATTAAAAAACTCTTAATATAAAAACATGCACACCTTCGAGACGCTTTTACAATGGGCTCTTATTTTGTGCTAAGTTTAGTAGTTCTTGACTAATATATTTTTTTTCTTTTTTTTGGTCTTTTGAGGACTTTCGTCCTTAAAAAACTATAAAAATCAAAAGGCAATGTCATTGTGAATAAAATTAGACTAGCGGTTTCGACTAAAAGTCGACGGTAAGGTAAATTTATTTGGTGCATTTTTCATAAAAGAACAATCCCTATAAAGTTATAAGATAAGACAGCGATTTATTGGAAATTTTATAACTTATAAAAAAGTAATTAAATAGTTGTTTAAACAACTATTGGTTAAATAGTGCTTTTTTTATACGCGTTGGTTTAAATAACGAGCCCAGCGAGGTATTTGATAACGCGAGTAAAAAAAGCACAGTTTAGCGGCGAGTTGTTAATACTATTTTTTTTAATACCTTCATAAAAAAATCCAAGAAAAACAGGACAATACTTTTAAAAATCTCAAACGAAGAGCACTTCTTGCAACACACCATCTTTCCACTATAAATCAAGGCGGCTGCTAAATGAAATAATAATCTTTTCTAGAGCAATTTGCTATTTTACTCGGTGACGTTCATTGTTGCGTCATTTTAATCTTTGACAGTTTGATATTTTGACGATGTTTCTAAATGATTTTTTTGTAAATACTTGGTGAAAACTGGCGAAAATGGCTTAATTTTTAGGCAAGAAAAATTAGATTTTTTCAATATTGCTATTTTCCGCTATTTTTTTTTTAATTTTGGGTAAAAAAACGGACAGAAATCTTTTTTGCACCCGTGATCAAAAAAAAAATTTTTTTGCGCCGGTTAGCAAAAAAGCCATGCTTTAGTTTTCTGCAGACAGTTACTAATATCATGTTTTTGATGAAGGTGAAAAAAATAAAGTATTTTTATACTCTACAAAAAAGTGCTTAAATTTTTTTTTACAATGTTAACAGTTTTTCTAAAAAAAAAACAAACTACCTAACAAGTGCGGAAAGTAATACTTGGTGTGTCAGGTACAAAATTTTTCCTAGTTGCGTAAAAATCGTCTAGAGAAAATTATATTTTGATTTTTAGTTCAAAATGGCAAAAAACTGTTTTTTTTTTTGGATTTTCTTTACATTGGAGTTGAAAAGTACATCTAAAAAGTCAAATTGGGACTAAAAAATCGGTAAAAAAGCGTACGTAAAAGTATTTTTTCGCACGACGTGTAAAGACACAGAGACAAGGCGTGCGAGAAATGCAACTTTTCGTACGCAAATGCATGCAGAAAAGTGCAAGTTTACGCACGCTAGTATGAAAAAATACCTTTAAATCGCTGTATTTCTTAACCCCATAGGGGTTAAAAAAAACCTCCAAATCGGTTACTTCAACCGAACAGAAACACAAAAGATCAACAGATCTTGGGCGGAAATAACGAAAATTCAAAGTTGGATGAACATCCCACAAGGAACACACAAAAGACCAAAGCGAAAAGAGAAATGATTAAACGATGTTTCGCCCTGGGTAACCAGCGTGGGCTCATCAGTGGTTTCACTGGTCACCCTTTATCATACATCATTAAACACCATCATACATTTCCAACTTTAAATCACTCACAAATAGGCATCGTTCCGTACTGTTACCTATCCAAGTTACCTGATACGGATTCGTCCTGGCATGTTAATATTTCCAGTAGGATTATGCTCCTACTACGCCAATTAAAACAAAAAAGAAGTTAAAAACCTCCAAATCAGTTACTTCAACCGAATAGAAACTAAAAAACGAAAGATTAAAAGATCTTGGGCCATAGGAGTTGATTTTATATAAAAAATACAGACCTTTAAGATAAATTTTGTACATTGCGTATTGGCGATCTTTGAGCCGCTATATTTATCGCATCTTCGAGTTTCAGTTGGTACCACTAGTCTTATTTTATTTAAAATAACATCGTTTTTCGATTTTTTATTTTTTTGAGACTTTTAGGGAATTTCTTGATAAAGTGATATTAGTGCCCATTCTAAAAGTTTCCCAGACCTTTTTTATAAAGTTTATTTATAGAGAACATATTTTCGTGGAAAACCTCGTAAAGCACGTAAAATCATATCAAATATATCATAAATATATCAAAATTTGTTTGATAAAAATCGGTTAATAAATAAGAAAGTAATACTTTTTTAATTAATTTTAATTAATGAATTAATCCAAGATGGCGGAGGAAGCAAGCTTTTTTACATACTACTATAGGAGTAAATTAACACCTGTCTAGAATCTAGCTTTTTCTCAAAAAAATTCCCTAAAGCCCATTTGAGGACTAACGCTCTTAAGCTACAAAGACTTTAACTGAATGGCAATGTTTTATTCAAATACGAAAACATTTTAAGGATCTATCTTAATATTATCTTTCAAATAGTTTTCTAAATATTTATATTCCAAAATATTCTAATAGGCTAGTCACCTTGGGATAGGTATTTGCCCTTTATAAATTTTAACTAAAATTTTAACTAAAATTAATTTTCAAAATATATCAATTATTCAGTAAAAAAATTCGATAAGTAATCAAAACACAAAATAAAACTTATACTTGGTTAGGAAATGTTAGGAAAAAACAAAACTCTTAGGCAAATCTAACGATTTTAACTATATACCTTTAAAAAATTAGCACTGGTTTTTTTACTACCAGTTTAATACTTTCCGAAGGATATTTTTAGTAATTTGAAATTAAATTCAAAACTATAAATACAAATTATACATTTTAAATCGTTTAATTTTTAATATAGAAAAAATATTATAAAATAAATGTAGAAAATAGCTTTCTTAGTAAAGCGCATAAGTTCAAGCATATCTAAACTCCGTTTTTAAACTAACACAGTTTTTGGATCAAAGAAAAGTCAGCCGACAGGCATCGGCAAGAATATCAGCAGCTTTTACCTACTTTGAGAGACCTCATCTAAATGGAAATTGTAGCTTATATACTTCGCCATAAAGCTTACGTTCCCAATTTAAAGGCTTTTCCACACTAGTAATACAAAAATATTGTCTTTGATAGCAGTGTGATTCTTTTCTTGCGCTTACATTTACGCATGTATTTTTAAACTTATTTTTGTTTGTTTCAAGATTTAAAACTATTTTTTACAAATTGCTTTTATATCAAAGAACCCCGCACGAAATACATTAAAAAATTATTTGGGTGAAATCTGACAAAATTCTAATATGTTATAGTGTGTATTGGGTAAATAAAAATTGATTTCTATGACTAATTCCAGAGATATAGACTGTCAAAGTTTACGTACGCTCAAAAAGGCATTTCCTGACCGAAATAAAATAAGCGATCGACGAATATGGGTTACCGAGGAACCACACATGAACTTTTTTATTATTTTGTTGATAAAACATTAACAAGTTGTATACAGTCAAAAAAATTATTTTTTGACACATTTTTATTTTCATCTATACAAAAATTAAAAAATGATTTTTGAGCAAACATTAATGTTTTAGTATTTTCTAGATAAACTGAACAACTTTTTGTTCCCAGTAACAGTTACTTTGTCTTACATGTTTTTTTCAATTTTTTTACTATAAAAAATTGACAAAAATTGTTTCCTACTACGAAATAATTATTTTGCTACTTAAAAATCTAAATATTATTTTGCATTCAGTTAAAGTGATAATTAAGTAAACTTTAAATAAAATATATTTTAATTTATTATTTTTTTTCTAGCTACGAGGTACATGCAAAAAGTTATATATCATTAATTTTTATAAAAAAGTAGTAAATATTTAGTTTCTTTAAAACTGATAAAGGGATTTTCATTTAGTTTTGCGTACGCCTTTATCATACTCTTATCTAATACAGGGTGCAACTTTTTTATCACTTTATGTTTTGCATCTAGGATGATTTTTTAAAAGGTTTTTAGGGTACTCGAAACTCACTTTACTTACTGTTTAACACTTTTGGTGGGGCTGAATTATCAAACAAAAAATAAATTACCATAAATTATGATTATGGGTAATTGCTCTTCCTTACACTTACACAGTGGCGTAGCCAGAGGGGTGTTTAAGGGGTTAAAACCCCCCCAGATAGCCATGATTCTGTTTCAATGTAGCCGCTAAAAGGCCAATTAATAATAATTTAAATAATAATTAGGATTCTTTTATTCGTAAAACGCTGTTATTTTTCGGGAAACCTTTGGAGCCAGTGTTTTTGCCGTAGTTTAACCAAGCGCAAAAATGTTTAAGTTTAGGTTTTAATAGTTTAGTTTACTCTTTATAGTTTTTTTCTTGTTTTTTTATCGTTAATTGTTATGGTAAAACGACGATTAATACAATTTACCTAATAGTTTAATCTTTATGGTTCTTTTATTGGTATATCCATCGTTACTTAATTATCGCTTTGGTAAAACAACGTTTACTACAATTTACCTATAGATTTTTTTATTGATATTTTTATCGTTACTTAATTATTGTTATGGTGAAACACCGATTATTACAATTTTGCTACATTAAAACAGAATCTGGGCCATCTGGGGGGTTTTAACCCCCAAAGCCCCCCTCTGGCTACGTCACTGTGTAGGTATAAGTGAGAGCAATTACCCATAACCATAATTTATGGTAATTTATTGTTTCTTTGATAATTTAGCCCCACCAAAATTGTTAAACAGCAAGTAAAGTAAGTTTAGAGTACCCTGAGAAACCTTTAAAAAATCATCATCCGAGATGCAAAACATAAGTGAGAAAAAAATTGCATCATGTGTTTGATAAAAGTATGATAAAGGCGTACGCAAAATTAAATGAAAATTCCTCGATCAGTTTTAAAGAAATTAAATATTTACTACTTTTTTATAAAGATTAATGATATAGAACTTTTTGCATGTACCTCGTAGCTAGGACAAAAATAATAAAATAAAATCTATTTTATTTAAAGTTTATTTACTTATCACTTTAACTAAATGCAAAATAATATTTAGATTTTTAAGTAGCAAAATAATTATTTCGTAGTAGGAAACAATTTTTGTCAAGTTTTTATAGTAGAAATATTGAAAAAAACATGTAAGACAAAGTAACTGTTACTGGAAGGAAAAACTTGTTCAGTTTATCTAGAAACTAGTAAAACATTTATATATTTGCTCAAAAATTACTTTTTAATTTTTGTATAGGGGACAATAAAAATGTGTCAAAAAATTATTTTTTTTGACTAGCCCCTGTATACAACCTGTTAACGTTTTATCAATAAAATAATAGACACTTAAAGTAAATATTTTAACGCAACAGTATCCGTATACCTAACGTGTTCGAAATAAAGCCAAAATACACATATTTTTTTTCGTGATTGTCTATATCTCTGGAACTAGTCACAGAAATCAATTTTTATTTATCCATTTTTCTCATCTCATAACGCACTGTAACTAAAATTTCGTCAAATTGCACCGAAATAATTTTGCAATGTATTTCATGCGGGGTTCTTTATGATAGTTCATGATAATACCACGGATCACCTGTTCGGTACTCTGTGATAATACTCCGAAGGGTACTTTTAGAAAGTATTTGGATATCTAGAGTAGGTTGCGAAAACAAACACTATGTTAATTTGGAAGTATATTTGGTCCAATGCGTAATCATTGTTGTGTTGGAGGTCAGCACTAAAAGAAACGTGTATGACATTCGTAAAATACACCATTAATTTGAATTCATACCAGTTTCTCTATTTTGGCACAGTAATTTTGCTAAGTTGCTAGCTTAATATTTTTTTCTGGGTCGATATCATAATAGTGCTAAAACGTCTCTATTATTTTTTTGGGATACTGTCTATAGAGGTAAGCATTTATCTATCTTTTTTTATTGCCTTATTATTCATATGTGCTGTCTATGTTGAGTCGCTTTTTAGCAAATGGATTAATAGGTTCTTTTACATTTTTTTGTTACCACCAATGAGTTCCATAAGCCTAAGCCTCTGGCTTATGAGGAACTACTAATAAAATAACTGACCACTAGATATATAAAACTTACTTTTACCACATATTTTCCTGAAACAGATACACAAAGCCGAAAAAGGCAGACTTGTGAGATAGGAAGAGACAAAAATATTGTTCAATTATTTTCATAATTCCGCGATCTCATATTATATCCAGTAGTATCTATCGCTCTCAGACGCTTGCATTGTGAGTGTAAACATAGCGACCTTCCACCACAAAAGCTGATCTGTGACAACAGTGAATGCAATTCAATGAAAATTGACATTTTTCTGGTGGTGTTTCATTTGGGCGGCGTTGTTCATTGTGGTTTGTGCGGTTTGTGCGTATTTTGGAGTTTTTTTTTTCAGTGAGTTGTACAAATTTTTAAAGTTTAATCATCTTATTTCAAAAAGAAAACTATTTATTGACAACATAATGGTGCGCGAGTGTTTTTTGGGTAAAAACCCGGATAAACAGTTTTGAAAAACATAATTTCTTTGGTAAGTGACGTAAATTCCAGTGTCGTATCCCTAGTAAAAAAACCGCATAGGATCTCATGAAAGTTCGTAATGGTAAGGCCATGATCAATGGTTACTAAAATGATTTAGTAACCATTGCCATGATGGTAATTTAGCCTTAAAATATTTTAGCATAATTTAAGGGATAACGGTTTTGTTAAGCAATTTTGACTATGTTTTTCCAATTTTTATGCCATGATTTTGCTCACATTTTAAAGCTTTCTTTGCAAACTTTTGATTTATAGAGTAAAACAGTCAAATTTTTTAAGTTTTCTCTGTTTTTAGACGTTCAAAAAAAGTATTGCCAAAAAACATTTTTTCTCTAAAATGAAAAACATTTAGAGAGAGAGGGCAGAATTTTAGAGGTAGGTGGAGAGATAATTTAGTGAAGTGCAAAAATATTTAACGTTGTTGAAGAGAGACAGCAGGCTATAAAAAAGTATTTTAGAGAAAGATCAAAATAATCTAAGGCAACTGCTTTCTAATAATTTCTGTTATGTTATCTGTCTGTCATCTTGAAAGGTGTCATGCATATGATTTTTATTTTGCGAGGTTTATACAAAAAAACAGCAAAAGTTGTAATTTGTTAATGTTAATAATAAAGTGTGTGAGACATAAGATGGTATTAATATCTTTTAATCAAAGTTCTTTACAGTCTTTAAATTTAGCAAAAAACGTATTCTGCTATAAGTGAATTTAAGAACATCTAAATAAAGTAAGGTAAAGCCGTAATAATCTGTAAAATAATTTAGTTAAATACCTGTTAAAATGTTCAATAGCTTGCCAGTTTAAATTTGATCTAAGCCTTATTTTAAATGCAAGAAAGAAATTTAAAAATGGTTGCAAACAAGTAATTAATAGAGTAAACTTTGTTGTGTAGTGGTAAAATAAAATCAATAGCTTTCATTCATTCATAATACTTTAAATATTATAATTAAAATTAAAATTATAATTTAGTTAAGTTCTTAGAGACCAAGTATTAATTTACGAATAAACTAAAACCCCAAATGATATTATTTTGATAAAGGTGCACGCACGGTGTCTTGGATGCAATTGTGCACGCATAGGCAGTAAGGAGGTAAATAAGATTGTTATTTCTTATTTTGCTATATTGTTACATTTGCACTGCTAAAAAAATTAGTGCCCAATAAAATTTATATACAATCCAATATTTTTTTATTTTTTATAATTTTTATAAAACCCCTTTCCTTTTACAAAAATCATTAAACCTTGCTGGAAAATTTAAAACAAGTAACCAGATTACATATATTTGCTTTAAGAAAAACGCCTTATAATAAATTTCACGCGCTTTTGTTAAAAAATAGGTAATATTTTTTTCCCGCCGCCACTGCTAATGATTATTGTGTAGATGATCAATCTCAGACAAACTTTCATGTAGCGAAAAATCGAAAATGCGACGTTGCAAACTAAATAAATAAATAAATAAATAAAGCCTTTATTGCCCAACAGTATAAACCATTTATAGAGCAATATTATAAAAAAATCACCATATAAAAACCAAAATTAAACTATAAACATAAACTAATTTAAATTATGTTTAAATCTATAGTTAGGTAATATTAAATAATTTTAAACAAAATCAAGCAAGGGGAGAAAAAGTATTTTAAACGCACGCTTAATGTCACTGATCCTACTTTCAAAGATATCACATTCATGGCAAATGAGGTTAAAATTATGGCACATGACATAATTAGGAGATCTAGTTAGAAGGTTTGTTCTGGCTCTCTCTAGTTTAAATGTATTATTATGTCTATACATATTATAAGGCACATGAAAATTAAGTTTACCAAGTAGATCAGCACAATCGATCTATGAATGTAAAATTTTATGTAAAAATGACAAAGCAAAAGGCTGATTCAAACCAAAAAATTAGTTAAAAATATTTATGTATATCTGTCCCTTTTTTATTCATAAAAAAAATAAATGAAGGGCTCAACAAAATTGCATTTTATTAATGGTAGGCCAAGTCTACTCCGAGGAAAAAATATTGGGCACTTTTTCTTTTTTATTACTTTTTTTAAGTAACTATAAGGGGACAAAGACGCGTTTAAAGTTGAACCTCTTAAAAAACTGCTAATTCGACCATCATGCTCTGAAGTTAGCGCGTCGATGGTCTTGTTTGCGCTTAGCCGCTAAATTATTTTTGACGATTTTCACTTTGACGTTCGCGTGGTCTTATTATTGTGATCGGTTGCCAAATTGTTTAAACTTTTGTGATTACTTCCCTTTTCGATACCTATTAAAAAACTAGAGTCTTTTTTTTGTATTAAAAAGTAAACGATTTAAAATATATCGGTGGCATTTACTAAAAAGGTTCAGTCTATTTTAGAACGGTCCTAGGTTTAAGAAATTTTTTTGGTTTTAAGCACTTTAAACCAAACAAAAAAAACAAAAAACAACTTAAAAACTTTGTTTATTGAATAATCATCTAAGCGCAATCTTTTGTTTGATTTAAGAAGAAATTTTCAATTTAGAAGAAAAGAAAATTAAAAATTTAAACCCACGCGGGGTTTAAATAGTAAACACTCTGTAGAACAAATTAAAATTGGGGTTATATGACACTCCAATTAAAACTTACCTTTGATAATTAATTTTTCCAATTACCAGTTGATGTCACACAACGATTTACATGGATAATAACAAAATAAAATAAAAGGTGTTTTTATTAATGAAATGTATTAAAAACCATAAATGCAAGTTTTTTACATTTGTACCAACCTCTACTGATGAAAGCCAGAGTTTTAAAATAAGTGGGCTTTGAGTAAGGAAAGTTTTTTTGACTGAGCTTTTAGATAACCTCAATCAGTGTTTTACTTTCAGTTTGTAAATAAATTAATGTAGTAGTTTTGGGTTTTTTTGTTTGGAATATTTTCCGTGCATAATCAGTGACTTTCACTTATGTTTGTTTTGCCTCGTAGTTGCCCTCATAAATATATTTTTTGTGCTGAAACCGGATTCAAAATATGGAGTTTTTCTGCACAAAATAGGAGGTGTTTTATTGGGTAATGAACAACTTGGGATATTAAATAATGTAAATTAATCCTTGTAAAAATGGCTACTTAAGGAAATTATAAACGAACTTATTACCAAATGCCACAAAACAATCCTCTCTAGAGGCTATAAATTTAAATCACCCCCCTGAAGTAGTCTAAAAAAATCACGAACTCACAATTTGCTATTTTAAAACCTTTCAAAAAAAAATAGCTTTAGGGCATTTTCTTCTAAAATATGGTGTATTTTGAGAAAAAAAGCAGTTTCTCAGTGGAATTTTGCAATAACAATACAAAATGATCAATAACTTTGTGTCTTTTCTGTATGGGTAAGTGTTTTTTGAAAATTGGTGTAAATATTGAGACCTGTGGGGGGTACTATTTTAGATCTTAGCTGGTTACACAGAGCGAAACATCGTCTAATCATTTCCCTTTTCGCTTTGGTCTTTTGTGTGTTCTTTGTGAGATGCTCATTCAAGTTTGAATTTTCGTTATTTCGAGCCAAGATCTTTTTTTTTTCTTAGTGAATCTCACTGTATGTATTGTATCTCTAGTTTTTAATTTCAGTTTAAATTAGTAAAAAAACATCTTTGGAAAGTATTAAACTGGGTAGCAAAGCACTACTGCTAATTTTTTTAAGTTACATAGTTAACCGTTAGATTTAGCGGAGAGTTTTGTTGTTTCTGAACATTTTCCAGCTAGACACAAGTTTGATTTTGGGTTTTTATTACTTATCAATTTTTTTTACCAACTAATTGATATATTTTGTAAAGGTAACTGCTCTATTAGAATATTTTTTAATCTAAATATTTAAAAAATAATATTAAGATAGATTTTTAAAATGTTTTCATATTTGCCTAATAATCTTAATATTTATCTTTCGTAAAACATTGGCATTCAGTTATAATTTTTGTAGCTTATTAATCAATTAATCAAATAAAATTTATTACTTTCTTATTTATTAACCGATTTTTATATATATTTGATATGATTTTTGTGAAAATCATTGATATTTTACGTGTTTTATGAGGTTTTCAACGAAACCATGTTCTCTATAAATAAACTTTATAAAAAAAATTTAGGAAGCTTTTAGAATGAGCGCTAATATCACTTTTTAAAGAAAGTCCCACAAAAGTATAAAAAACAAGACTGGTAGCTCCTATGTGGTTAAGAAATGCAGCAATTTAAAGACGTTTTTTATACCTTCATCAAAAACATGATTTCAGTAACTGTCTGCATGGCTTTTTTGGTTACCGATAACATTTTTTTATCACGGGTGCAAAATTAAAGAGAAGTAGTGGAAAGTAGTAATAATTAATTATTCTTGCCTAAAAATTAAGCCATTTTCGCCGGTTTTCACAAAGTATTTACGAAAAAATGATTTAAAAACGTCGTCAAAATATCAAACTGTCAAAGATTAAAATTTCACAACAATGAACGTCACCGAGTAAAAAGGCACATATTCTATGGAAACCATTGTTATTTCATTTACCAGCCGCCTTGATTTATAATGTAAAGATGGTGTGTTGCAAGAAGTGCTCTTCGTTCAAGATTTTTAAATGTATTTTCCTATTTTTCTTAGATTTTTTGATAAAGGTATTAAACAAATTAGTGTTGAGAGCTCGCGGCTAAACTGTGTTTTGTTTTCTCGCGTTTTTAAATACCTCGCTGCGCTCGTCACTTAAGCCAACGCTTGTAAAAAAGCACTATTTTAGCCACTAATTGTGAAAACTACTATTTTTTTATTTGTTTCCAAATTATCATGATGTAAAACTTTAAGGCAAAAATATGACTCTTTCGGGAGGAATTGACATAAAGTAATTTGTTTGGCTTTTTCGAAAAAAAAGTACTTTTTTCTTAGAAAAACTACTAACATTGTAAAGAAAATTGTTAAGCACCTTTTTGTAGAGTATGAAGATATTTTTTAATTATTTTTTTGTAAATCGCTGTCTTATCTTAGAACTTTATAGGGGGTGCTCTTTTATGAAAAATACACTCTTTAAAGTAAATTTCAAAATCACCACCAATGTTTATAATGACATTTATACTTTTTTAAAGACGAAAGTCATCAAAAGTCTAAAGAGAAAAAGAAAAAAATTTATTACTTAAGAACTACTAAACCTAGCACAAAATAAGGGCCAACTCTAGAAGTTTCTTAAAAGTGCGCATGTTTTTTTATATGAAGAGGTTTTTTTTATAAAGTACACGATTTCCTGGAAAACCTCAAAAAATATGTAGAAAAAATAATAATTTTAAGAAAATATTTTTTTCAGAACAGAAAACTCCTTTGATAACGGCAGTAGAATTTCTGCCGAAACGTCAGATAAGTACTTAGATTCTACTAAGGTTAGAATTTTTTATCTTATTTAAAAACCATTGACAAACGAACAAATTTTTTTATTCAGGAATTTACGCAGTGGGTTTTAACATATTTTTGAAAAATTTCCTTAACTTAGTGGCGAAAAACCCAAAAATAGTAGTCTCGAAATTATGAGTCCGCTACAAACATATAGATTTTATTTATGTTATAAATATATCAATATTTTTTTGAGCATAATCAATGAATTAATAAGAAAGTTATGATTTTGTTAGATTTTAAATAATACCGCTATCGGCCAATTTTAATTCAAGACGACGCGGCGGAGGTAGCAAGCGTCCTTTTAAGAGGTCTTTTTTACAAACTATTAAAGGGTTAAATTAATTAAATTAAAATTCCAGCTTTATCTGAAAAAAAATCTTCTAAATTAGCCAACGCAACGGTCTTGGAGTATTGAACTATAAAATAATATTTTATTGATTTTTAAATCGAATTCTACTGTCGAAGAAATTTTAACATTTTAGACAATAACCATATAGCCAAAAACCCGCAGGTTTCCTTGCGTTTTTTGGCAGTATTTTTTTGCTTCGAATAATTATATACCATACCCAACTCTCGTTGAACAAACAGGTTTGGAAAAAAACACACCAAAACAAAAATAAAGTATATGCCAAAGTAGAGTAGTAAAATGCACGAAAAGTTAGATTTATTTATGGCATTTTTCCAACGAGGCGCGATTTTATGCTGGAGGCGACGACCGAACAGCTGACTGCAATTGATGCGTGCCTTGCTGTGCTCGCAAAGTTACGTCCATCCCAACCCACGCATCGATTGCAGTCAGCTATTCGGCTATCGCCTTCACCATAAAATCGGGTCTCGTTCGAAAAATGACATAAATAAGTAAAAAATTAGTGCATTTGGGCCTTGTTTTGAACACTTTAGTTATAAGTATACGGATGTGTTTAAAAAATTGCTAAAAGTATTTAATTTAATTTAAGCCATTTCTCCCGAAATGTTTTTTTTAGATATCTACTATTTGGTCATTGCACGGAAGACCTATATTCATACCTCAAGGCAAAAGTGTTTTATCTATAAACATATCCGCCTCCATATCTTTTAATTATGTTGATTTTCAGGTATTTTTTAAATTGAAAAACAAAAAGGCTTTTAAAACGTTTTAGTGCCAAAAAAACAGAAATTTTTATTTTTCTTTTTTTTTTCTTAAAATTGTTTAAAACCTATGTATTTTAAAGGTGCATGTGATTTTTAGAGACCAAATGTTAATGTTTATCTGTAGTAATTTATTAAGGTATGGGGAAATTATCGAAAATCATGTCGAAGATTTTTTTACCTCATGGCAAATATTCTAAGAATTATTTTCTGATTATTTAAAAATTCTAGGAATGATATTCTGATTATTTCACCATCGCGAATTGAATTTTGAACATTATTTACCAAATAAAAAAACGAACAACACAACAACAAACCAAAATGACGAGTGCAGGAAAGAAAGGGGGAAGCCCAATTTTGGGCAAAACGAGTTTATGGTAGAAATGCGTAGCTAAATACCCATAGAATTAGTATGTAGGTCCAAACAGGGAAGAATTGAAGTCTGTCAATATTAAAACGTGCTTATTAATATACCGTACAATGAAGAAAAGGGGAATATCCGTGCGTACAGCGAAGAAATGGGAAAGGTTAAACTTTAAGTCGAGAATCAACTGGAATATGCTTGATTTTACGACAAATTTTTACTTTTTGTGTTTGGTCGAGCAATCACTTATTTATCAATTACTTATTTAAATCATTTAAATTATTAATAATTCATTCTATTGAATAAGAGGGTTTCACAATTTAAAATTTAAATTTTATTTAAATTTTAATAATATTTTAATATATAATTTTAATATTAATTAATTTAAATTATATTAAAAAACTCCAAAAATGACTTTCTTCCCTGCACTCTTCAAATTTTAATGTTCGCTATTTATAAAAGTTGTCAGTTTTGACAAGGGAGATTTTCAGTTTTGACAAGGGAGATTTTCACCTGAGCAGGAAATTTTCAAAAATTTCCGAAAAGAAATTATATTCTGATAGAGAATATACAAGTGGAACTGCATATTTCCGTCAGATGACAAATTTTATTTAAAACATTAGAAATTCTAATATAAAGCTATAAGAAGCGATTTCCGTGGAAATTTTTGACAGATGTCATGCGATTTCCAAAGATTTCCACTTAATAATCCAAAGAAAAAAATCTAGTTATGTTATCAGAAAAATTTGTTTGACCTTTTACCAAAGCAAACTTAAAAATACTAGTTTACTTGACAAACCAGTTACCATTAGTCAACTGCGGATACATCCTTAGATTAAAAAACGAAAAGATACCAACCAAAACTCCTTGGCAAATAATAAAAACTGTTTATTTACAAAATTTGCCAACACCCGCAAAACCAAAACAGTGAGTTGGAATATATTCCATATCGTTCTAAATATTAGAGAGGAAAAGCGAGGGAGATATGTAGGGTGTGGCGGAGTCGCGAAAATAAGCCTACATGAACAGGTGAATGGCAGAGCGAGCATCGGTTTTTCCGCGGTCATTCTTGAACTATGAGCATGCATTTTATGTGCTTTGACTGTCAAATGATCGACTCCTCTCGCGGCTTCGAAAATTAGGTCCCAAGATTTCTCAGATTATCATATAACCAAAGTCTCCGTAAGGATACATCTGAGAAGTTCTTAAATCGTCACATCATGTCTAAAATCTACCAACTTTACTTTTTCGCACGATTGTACTTTTTGCACTTATTTTCAGTGCGGCAAGTAAAATAATTACGAAAAAGTACAATTTTACGCACGCCAACAGGTGCGAAAGTTGGTACCCTCTGCACTCGGGTTTGAAAAACGTATTATATTTATTACTTTTAGAAAAAATACCTACAAGCTACAAATAAAAAGGCACCCACTTATCGAATTATCGAATGAAAATCAGTTATGTATTTCGTGAGTTGAGGTGACAAACATTGAATCTAGATACATATCCTTCCCTTTTGGATAAAGATCAAATTAAACTAAACAGCAGATTTTTATTTTATTTCCTTGTTTTCTAAATTGGTTCGCCGTCCTAAAAGAATCCTAATTTTAGATTTATTACGTAATCCAGGTTTCTTTTAATGCTCTCAATCGTTAAAAATGTAGTTGCATCTGCAGAAATCTCTTTGTGTCTTCTTGAAAAGGCAAAAGCAACACCTTCTAGATGTTTTAGCCCGAACACTATTTGTTATTTAATCGTTATTAGAGACACTTTCTTATATTTATATGTATTCGTATTTGTATATATGAAATGGTTAGAAACCGTGCACTGTCCTCTCAAGTGCTTATTCAGCCACGTTTACTAAGATTGTAAAGATCGTAATTAAGACACATACGACACAAGAAAATAAAAGTTTTGCAGATTGCAAAATTTGACTTAGGCTTGATAACTCTTCTTCAACTTTAGTTGAAGCTCTGGTGGAAGCCGAATAAATACCTTATAAAGCTTTCAAAAAAATTCCGAAAGATAATGCATTTATGGTGGATGCGATCACAGAACAACGGACGTCAATTGTTGCGTATACGTTGCTGTGACCGCAACGTAAACGTTGATTCTGACTGAAGATCAGCTGTTCTGTCATTATATAATAGCCCAAGCTCGTTAGCATTTTAAAATGAAAATCGTGCATGACATTAAAAGTCGTGTAGAAAAGTAAAAATCGTGCGGAAAAATAAAGAAATCGTGCCGAAAAGTAAAATCGTGCGGAACAACTTTCAAAACAAAAAATCATGCGGAAGGGTAACCTTTCCGCTTGCTCGTAGGAAATAGTTATTTACCTAACAAGTGCGAAAAGTTATACTTTTCCGCACGCACCTGCGTTTGCACGAACGATGCGCCAGCGAAGTTGGTGCTAGCCGTAAGTGCGGAAAATACTTTGCGCACGCGTTAGGTCCAACATTTTTCCTACGAGCGTGCGGAATATTAAAATATTTTGTCATTATTTTAGTTAAACCTAGCAGCCTAAAAATGGAAAAATAGTCAAAGCTACGAATTTTATGTTTTATTCAGAACTAAACTTCAACAAGCTTCAGAAATTAGTTTTTAAGGTAATTATTAATTGAAAGTACTACTGCTCATGTTGCTTAATGCCATCGCTGACTTTAAGTCTTCCTGATTCATCACTGAGCAACAGCGTGCTCAACAACAAGCTGGCAAATTTTTTTTTTGCTCAACAACGCACGTAAAATAACTTTTTCATACACGGCGTGCGAAAATTTTTTTTCGCGCACGGCGTGCGGAAATGTAGCACTTTCCGCACGGAAATGTGTGCGAGAAAAGCGGTTTTCCGCACGCTCGTAAGAAAAAAATATTTTTCTGAAGACTTTACTTTTCCTACGTGTATTTTGGGGCTCCCCGCGAAACCGTCTAATTTTTAAAAAAATGCGCACTCTTGATTTGATTTTAGAATGGACAATTGTTCTCTGCTAGATTTAGTGGTTCCGGAGTAATACTTTCTCTTAGATAGTATACAGTTTTTGACAACTATTGTTTTACCAGGGCCCGTATTCTTGACGGCCTGTGAGGTGAGTAGTCACCGGTGAGTATTTGTCTCTCTCACTTTTCACATGATTCAAAGCAGGTGATAAGTGAGAAGTTTGTTCACACTCACGGGCACGGGTGTCATGAATACAGCCCCCGAGGTGAGCAACTCAAATTGGCAGTTGTTAGGGACCGGTGACACATTTTTTGTGTGTTGGCAGTGATAGTGAGCAACACTGAAAATAAGTAATTTTGTCACTGTCATATTTTTCATTATTAAACATACATCAATATTTACATGCGGTTTAAAAATCAAATATTGCAGCACAAAAAAACTATAAAAATACTTGTTCTGACGACTTTGTGTTGTTTCATTATCTAGTGGAAAAAGAAACGCAAGAAAAATGGAAAGAGATCATGCATTTACCAAATTTAAAAATTTAAAAAAATAATAAAATTTACGAGATAGGTAAGATTAGGTTAATTTAAATAGTATAACATACTATTCTTATTTTAACAAAAAGGTAGATCAATCAAAATTTTTCCATTTTTGGTATATAACGCGTATCTACCACACTTTTTATTTTGTTGAATGTTGACCAATTTTACTACCAAAAAAAAAACAATTTTTTAGAAACGGTTTGGGAAATTACACTATTTTCGAACCGAAGTTTATACTGATTTAATTTACGTCAACTGTAACCGAGAATTTTTGGTCTGACGTACACCTTGCGGCAAAGTTGCTTTATTTCATACTGTATTGTAATATACTCCATTGCGTTATCGGTTTCAGTCCGGTAAATGATATATTACATCACTATTCCGGTAAAGTACCTAAAATAAAATAAGAATAAAATTATGGATTTCCCACCTCCAATGAGCATTTTAAGAAACCTCTGTTGAAAAAAATTAATATAATTATTATAAGGATGGTTCCATATCCTGAAATGGATACAAAAACAACATATAGATTTTATAAAACTTCCTTATGAACCCTCATGTCTGGATAATATTATAAAAAGGTTTTACAACTGTTCTAACATGTTCTAACAACACTACATAACAAATTAAAGGTTTTTAATGATTTATAAATATAAATTTTCCATATTTCTTCCCTTTGTTTATTATGTATTATTCTTTTTCTTCTTAAAATAAAAAATTTATAAAATGGTGTTTACCAATCTACATATAATTAATTTTTTTGTCGTTAACCCTAAACAAGCAATATTTCGATTAAAACACATATCGAAACCTCATAAAAAACGGTTTCGTTTGGGTCAAAAACCTATTGTTGGAAAATTTACGACAATTCTATAAAAAACAATACAATTATACCACTGTTTATCTCGTTCAACACTATTTTATCAACGTTTTAAAACATGATGCTAGTTGGAATAAAAGCCCGCAGATGGCGCAGTGTTGAAAACTGAAGGTCCGTTTCTGCGAGCTTAACATAGTTACCATTTTTCTCTTTTCCTAAATGTATTCGTCTGAGAGAGATCCAGCATACTACCCATACCAGGAAAAATACCCATTCCATTTCAATGCCCTAGGGTATTTAGAGGTTTCCTACAGGAATTGAGATTGTATATTTGTTTTATTAAAGGCTCTAAATTGATGGTACCCTAAGGTAACATAAAACTGGCGTTAACAATATTTCCGCGGACATGTTTATAAAAATTAAACTCATCGGTAACAAATGGTACACAAATTAGTGTTAACAATGTTTCCACCAACATATTTATAAAAATATAAGTTATCAGTGACATAATTTATATAAATTGGTGTTTGAAATCTTTCTGTAAACTCATCTATAAAACCGTTAGTAACTATCAATTAAAGATATATAGATTGGTTTTTTAACTATTGCTATCAATCCACTTATAAAAACTTAAGCAACCAACAACAAATTTATATAAGATAAGGGGACACTTATAAAAACTTGAGAACTTACACACAATAATTACATAAATTGGTGCCTGTAATATTCTTATAAACACATTCATAAACCTTTTTTGCCCATAAGGTTTCTTTATATAATGTGTTTATTAATTTCTTTATATAGTGGTTATAATAATATGTTTTTACAACAAAAATCAATTTTAATATATTATGGCAATTATAATAAGAAAACAGACAAGATTTTTTTGCCAGGAGTAAGGTTAATTTTGTATCATCAAAAGGCGCGTTTTTGCAACATCAAAAGGCCCGTTTTTACGAGATACCATACCATCATTATCAAGTTTTAAGTACATCAATCTGAGAGAGATAAGAGATCTAAATCTTCTTGAGATAGTTTTCGATGACAGACATCGGGATAGAAAGCATTTTACATACGATTCCGATCAGCGTTTCCCATGCGAAGCCACCCTGACTCAAAAAACTCATCACGTGGACCGACATGAACTTGTATAGGCAAATAGGTGTTTTGATTCGGGTAGCCCACGTATAAGAAACCCATAGATGAGAACCGGGTTTTAGAAAAAGAGATCAATATAGTAACCTTGTTAAGTTCGCAAAACCGCACCGTGAAACTTCGAGTGCATACAGTGCACACGGCTGGTCGGCGGCAATTGTGAACACATCACCTTACGACGCGACGGAACGCAGTCTCAAGATCCATTTCCTGTACACCCTTCGACCCTAAAATCTAACTATCTTCTCGAGATAGTCACCACTGACAGTTATGCAGGGTTAAAGGGTGTGCAGGCGGGTATTTTTTCTGGTATGGGTAGTATGCTGGGTCTTTCTCAGACGAATACATTTAGGAAAAGAGAACAATGGTAACTATGTTGCTGGCAGAAAGGGACCTTCAGTTTTCAACACTGCGCCATCTGCAGCCTTTTGTTCCAACTAGCATCATGTTTTAAAACTTCGATAAAATAGTGTGTTTTTTTATAGAATTTTCGTGAATTTTTACCATTTTGGATTCCAACAATAGGTTTTTGACCAAAATAAAAACGTTATTAATTCGGGTTAATCGAAATATTGCTTGTTTAGGGTTAAAAGCAAAATACAAAATTCAATATTTCTCAGCCAGAAAGCAAAAAACTTATGTGAAAAAAGTATTATGTAAATGAATATTTTTTCCCGTGTTCTCAAGTATTTTTGGAGCACGTATCCGCAGCTGATTTTCAGAGGAGGATGACTCTTGCACAGAAATTGTGTACGTAGAAATTTAGTTGTCAGATGAATGAGACTTCAATTAAAATTGACAAAAATCACACAGACTAAAACACCACTAGCACGCATTTTTTCTGCAAACTGAGTGTACATAGCATATAGACCAATTTTTTAAAAATGTTACTTTCAGTCAAAATTCGTTAAAAACGTACGTTTTGACTAAAAAGTTGTTTGCTTTGTTAGATATTTCTTTTTGAAATCCATTGTTTTTCATGCGCTAGTAGAAAAAATATTGTTCCTAACTCTCGTGTAAACTCCGCTTCGCATTGCTCGACCAACTGCAGTCGCGTGCGCAAATATACCACTTTCCAAACTTGTTATAAAAATAACTATTTCTGATAGTAAATTTGTTTACTTAATTTTTATTTTTAAGAAAATGAGTATCTTTAAAAGCAGACTGGTTCTCACAAAATTTGATGTCTTATATCTTATAACTAAAGAACAAATATAAAACTAGATAACCGTTATTTTATGATCGAAATAGTTTTTAGAAATTTTCTAAAACAAGTTGAGTTTAGGGTGTTAAAAAAAATCTACCAATTTTTTGTAATGGTCACGGTCGCGGCGCCATGGCGATGATATATAATGAGCTTCAGGCTACTGCGAACACAGAGGGAATTAAGTCCAATTTACTCTCCGTGCCGTACGACCGAGGTGGATTCGAAGCACGCTGCGGTGTTATCTTTTGGAAATTTATTTTGTTTAATATTATTTTGTTTTATTTCTGTCTTGCTCGAGAAACAGATTGGTAAGTTCTTAAGTGAAATAATACATTTCTAAAACTAAAAATGGATGTCTACGAAGTTGCCGAAAAAGTGCAGATGGTCATATGGTACTATCAAAGCAGACCATTGAGACTTATTCAAGAACTTTTTTTGGAAAATTTTGTAAATCGCCCAGAACCTAGGTTATCAACGATTTATAGATTTGTGCAGAATTTTGAAAAGTTTGGTTGTGTAGCGACAAGAAACCATAAAAACCCACTGTTTTGAATGACGAGCAGGAAGTACGAGATGTGATGATTTGCGCAGCAGTGGAGGAAAATCGAAAGTTAACTAGACACCAAATTGCCGAAGTAATTGATACGTCTTCAGCCACTGTCTTACATGTTCTCAAAAAGAATGGTTATCATTCTTACAAAGCGTCAAAAACGCATCAAATTTTTGCGGAGGACAACTATCGTCGTATGGAATTTTGCGAAACAATGATGGAAAGGGCTTATCATAATGAAAACTTTCTGAGATCTATTCTTTTCACAGATTAAAGCACTTTTACATTATTGAATCGTCATAACCCAACACACGTTCGATATTGGTCGAGGGAAAATTTGCATTTGTATTTTGACGTAAGAACACAGTATCCCCAAAAACTAAATGTTTGGGGGGGGGGGGTATTGTAGGGGAATACGTAATTGGGCCATTTTGTATTAACGGCAATTTGAATGGTCCTAGATACTTGGATCTACTACAGCAGCATATTATTCCAACTGCTAGGAAGTTGTTAGGTGTGAGATTTGGTGAAACATGGTTTCAACAAGATGGTTGTCCCGCTCACAATGTTGGCCTTGTTAGGGAATATCTGGAATCGGGTTATAAGTACACGGAGAACTATTTTATGGCCAGTTCGATCACCCGATCTTGCTCCTAATGACTTCTATTTGTGGAGTTATATCAAAAATAAAGTTTACGGGCATGAATTTGGAAGAACTTCGGATTAAAATTGAAGAAGCTTTTCAAACTATCACCCCTTACATGCTTGGAAACGTTCGAAGGGGTTTTTATAATAGGCTCGGATATTTTCTAGCCGAGCAAGAAGGACGTTTCTAACATTTGCTCTAATTTTTTTTTGACTGGGGGAATCTTTTTGGTTTTTAGAATGTATTATTTGATTTTGAGAACTTGCTTTTATTTTGTTTCTCCTTATTATTTTCATTGTAACATGTTGTCAGTGATAAATCTGAGTAGTTGATAATAAAACGCTCTTATTTATCAGTGACAAAAAATAATAAAATTACGTTATAAAAATTTGCGTATTTATTGAACAAATTCCGGTTTCATTGACTACGCTCCACACAGCACCGTGGTTAGAGGCATACTAAATACTAAACGCAAGTCACGCAAGTGGTGGTCGCAAACCTGAGTATTGGTTGCTTCACTGATAGGCGTGCGGTGTCTCTGCGTGTACGTACACTGGCAAATTGGACTTCTTCCGGCATATGTTCGCAGTAGGCTGAAGCGGTCTGTATGTAATCTTAAATAAAATTGTCGCCAATACTTGTACCGAAAAAAAATAGAGTAAAAACGGCTTTTAACGATTAAAAAAAATATCGTAATTTTTATTAAAACCTTAAAATTAAATAGGCGTCCTTGATATGGTAACTTTCTCGTGTCGCACTGCCCAATACAAAGTCTTCCGAATTAAAATACTGGTGTAAAATAAAATACCTTTATAAAAGTAACTAAAAGGTTCATTTTTAAGTTTCGCATTAACTAATCGAAAATGCGGCCAGGAAAAGCTACTTTTTTGATGGTCATGTCGACCGGACACCAATCAAAAATTATGAATTTTTTGAATGACTTTCATTTTCTCGCATTCTATGGTTGGTAAATAAATTCTAATTATTATTTTCCATAAAATACGAACCCACCTTTAACGTGTTTGCTACATACATTATACGATAACTTCAATTTACGTTCGTATTTGGGTTTCTGTAAACAAATTGTCAATATCCATAACCAGCGTGCGGCGATAACAATGTAAATAAAGCAATAAAAATGGAAATATAAAAAAAACCTTCAAAGATTTTATTACCGCTCTTTCTTGCTAAAAAGATTTAGAATTTAACCTCCGTAAAGTAAGGAATACAATATTAAGTGCAAATATTTTTATGACAAATTTAAAAGCTCATTTAGGGACATATTTAACAAAATAGCTGCAGAGCAGTTAATGTTTTTTACAACTTGCATTGTATCTATGTATATATGTAACGAACTAGATATGTTTGTTCGGGTGGAATTTTGCAACTTAATTTTGACCAACTTCCCGACATCCCATTAGCTTTAAATTTGGGGGCAGGCTTATATAGTTGCGGTGACAACACCAGAATATAGTGAGATGAAATTGACAAGACTCAAAGGGGGTGGAGGGGGTACAGCTTAAGTGCGCCCGATTTCGTTGAAATTTGATGTGTTGGTGCACTTGGAGATGTAGATAACGAATGACTAATCAGATTTGGAAAATTCAATATGGCAGATACAAGATGCACCTATAGTTCAGGTGACAATACATTAATATGTCATTAAAAGGCACTCCTCCCCACTATGAGGGGAGTGGAGGGGGAAAAACACTTAAGTTTGTCCGATTTCAACCAAAATTGGTATACGGGTTTTTTGGGATAAGGAATACGTATTTTTGATAAGATTTTGATAATTCAATATGGCGGATTCAAGATGGACGATTTTTGATCATGTTTTGCTAACCAATTTTAGCGGACTTATCCACATCTGATTGTATTCAAGTTTGGTATGCCTTTAAAGTTCTGGTGAAAATACAATAATATGGTATTCTCAGGTACCCACGTCCCTCTCATGAGGGAAGTGGAGGGGGAAAAAAATTTACTTTATTCGATTTCAATCAAGATTGGCATATAGGAGTTTTCAAGAAGGGGGATTATGAATTTTTCAAGATTTGAAAATTTCAATATGGCGGATTCAAAGTATGTTTGCATATTTGGTATGCGTTTATAGTTCCGGCGACAATAAAATCATATGTTATTATTAGGTACACACTTTCCTCTAACGAGATAAATGGAGGGGGGAAAAGATTCAGTTAGTTCGATTTAAATAAAAATTGGCATATAGGAATTTTTCGAGAAGGGGATATTAATTTCTGATCAGATTTGAAAATTTCGATATGGCGGATTTAAAATGGACGATTTAAAGTACAAATTTAAAAACTAAAAAAAAAATATTAAAAAAAGTTTTAAACAACAACCTTTTATTAAATGCACTCAAAAGTAGAAAATAATTTTTTATCTTTCTTATATCATAATAAAAGCGATGGGCGCAAATTAAAAATTTTAACTTTTTGGTGACAAAGAGAGAACTACAAAAGAAGGACTAAATTTTTCTTCTATTCAAATGATAAACATAATGCTTTCATCTAAAGAAGCTGAAAACTGGTGAAATTGCCGTGCTTGCCAAGCCTTTGAAAATGTCCTTAGGTTATGTAGTAACACAACTGTTTCTTAGGTGAATCGTCGATGTAACCGATATACGATACCTAAAGTTAAAATTTTTAATTCGCGCCCATCGCTTTTATTATGGTATAAAAAAGTTAAAAAAATTATTTTTTACTTTTGAGTAAATTTAATAAAAGCTTGATCTTTAATAGTTTTTTTATTAAAAAATTTATTTATTCATAAGATCTGCTTTATCGCCCAACTCTGTAAAACTTCCCTTCAGGTGTGCTATGGCTTATTCCTCTAGAAGGTGTTGCCAAGAAAAAGAAAGAAATGCACCCAGCATTTTATCAAGAGAGACCGGGCGAACCATGACAAACTGCAGTCTCCCAAAATCGAGGGCACGAAAGGCATTATTTCTCGATTGGGCACAATCTTGTCGCAGTTTGCCAGCGGCAGACGCTTTAATAACGCATTAATTACTAAGAATTTCTCCAGGAAAAATCTGGAGAAGAACGCGCGAGCTCAGCCAAGCGGTTTTAATGCGACTTTTAAGAATAACGTCTGCTCCAGATAGATCAGATTTTTGCCGGCAAAACTTAATCTTTCTTAATTGGTAGATCTCATGTAACGTCGAGGCTTAAAATATAAAGCCCTTTGAATTTACTTTTATGGTCGGCGATAATCTGGTCATGCAGAAAAAGTTTATTTGAGCACAACATTCTTTTTTACATTCTGTTACGTTTTTATCTATATCGCTTCTTTTATTTAGCTTTTCTTAAATAAATTAATTTACTTATGTTCTTCGTAACGTAATTAGAAATAGTGTAAACAACTATTAAAGTAACACTCATGGATATCGGATAAAGCGTTTTTGTTTCTCACTTCATTACGACCAGACCTCCAATGTCTAATGAAGAATCCAGATACCTACAGACCTGTTTCATCCTTATCAGAAATCATCAGGGAGTCATAGGATTGTACCTGTCAGTTGAAGCTACACATACACACCTCTCGAATTTAAAACAAAAAGTTTGTAATCGGTGGAGACGTAGTAACTGTGTGCGCCACCTGTCGAATAAACCGAGAAACAGAAACATCAAAATTAAAAAGTGCAGAACACCGTAAATATAGAATCCTGTATCTTTCAGCAGGTTATAAAGTGGAAACCTGTAAAAGCATCAGGTCACTGAAACATGACTTAAAAAGAGGTGACGTTCGTAGCAGCTGTTAAAAATTGGTTTTACGACAACGACTAATCAATTTTTTACTTCACAAGTGTTTAATTACTTCGAAGCATAGCTTAATTAAAAATAGCCGTGTTTCTAATAGAAATGCGATAAAATCATAGAAGCCGTAAAGCTGTCGTAACCAGAACCTCTCTACTGTTATGTTTGCCTACTTGTTATTTCGACTTTTTACTGGCGCGTTGCTGTCGTTTAACAGGAGTGACGTCTGACATCAGTAACCCGGGGTTGAACAAGCTTGTCCTGTTTAAACTCATTTTTCCGCACTTAGATTTGGGGTTTTTTTAAACAACATCACTTTGTTTATTTTTGTTGCATAACTATTTCTAGGTTATGATTTAGGCAAAACAGAGTATAGAAGGATATGCAAACCTGCACACGCTTTCATCAATTGATCGAGAGGGAAAAAAATAGGTCGTTTTGTTGATTAATACATTAACGTAATTATTTATTTTTGAGCGTAAAATACCATTTTCGGCTGAGACGTAGGGCTCTCATTTTATTTTCTTAAAATCTCTTCGAGTATAGGCGCAAATTTTTATACTTTGTTGTATTTTCAAACTACGCGGTAGTCGCTATCAAATTCAGGCAGTTTCCGTTTTCTATCACAATCCAATGTTGCCAGGTGGACTCTTTAGTATAATATATAAGATTGTTAGCAATTTTATAAAATAAAGACACGTAAGTGAGGGTGTAATATGACCCGCTTACACAATCCCGTTGTTAGACAACATCAGTTCTCCTATTTGTGATTTTTTTTAATTTCCCCCAATATTGACTTTTATTCTGCTGGCTGTTGTTTTAACACTAGTCATTGAGAAGATTACTGGATTTCCAAATGTAAAGATTTTTAATGCATAGAATTGGCAGCAGTGGGCTGTTATGCTTTCCGGGTTAGTTTTTTATTATAGTTTTGGATGGTGTTTTCGATTTTTAGAGAAGAGGTTTTTCTAGTGACGTATTTCCGGTAAGGTTTTAAAAAGGAGTACGCAAAAACCATGCTTTAGTGCAATCGAGTGTTCCGTGTGCGAAAGTGGCAAATTTGGCCTTGTTCCAATTTTTCTAAAATCCGTTGAGGATTTTTACCCTAAGTAATAGGGATCAAACCAGGGTCAATTTGCGGTAGCTTCTTATTGTTTAAGTAGTTTTTTTTGGGAACGAAGCTCCGCACCTATTGGGATAAAAAAATCGCCACCGTCCATCTGGGGGCGCACACGAATTTATTCCAGCAGCTTCAGCAGAATTTCTATCTTGGTAAGTGGACTTTTGATAATAGAATTCGGCCTTCCAATTTGGTAAATTTTGAAAATATTTTCTGTTTTTTTTTGGGTTTTTCACACGTTTTTTTGGGACTCAATTTGATGCTTTGCTTTCTCCTTGCCATAGGGGCTGCTGTATGAACTCGTGGCGATGGGTTTCTAGTTCCCACGAGGTGTCCCCACCAGCCACCGAAGATATCCGAGATGTCCTCTAGAGGCAAGTGTGCCTAAAAACCCTCGTACGAGGTAAGCTTCCTATTTTTTTTTGAGTCCGATAAAGTGTTGCAATTGAGATAGTTTATTTTATTTTCTGAAATATTAAGGAGTGTTATTCCCTTTATTTCAGGGTTTTTGGACGAGAGGCAGTTGTAGAGTTAAGGGGCCGTATGCAGAGATTTTCTTCAACATCTTTCCATTTTTGCTACAAGCTCCAACATATAAGTACCTACCAGTGCAACACCAGTCCCAGTCATCGCAGGAGGTTACCGGTTTGAGATTTACATTTTAAACATTTTATTTCCTAAAAAAAAAGTTTTTTTTTTGGTCTTATTTTGGAGGGATCATATTGACGGATGACAGTTGTAATTTTTTTTTTTTTGGTTCCAACTGAGTATAAATCGTCATTACAGTTAGTATGGAGCAACAACTGCCAAGCTGAGAAATGACTTCTTCAATTAAGGCTGTAATTTAGTATTTTTTTTTCTTTCTTGACTTTATGATATGGATAACAGGTAACCATCGGTTTTGCCTTAATTTCGTTTTGACTTAGTGTAGAGATTCACATGTGACAACCCCGTCGCTTCGGATTGTCGGGCTAAAATGTGGGGTTAAGGCTGGTTCGTTGTTTCGGCCTCACATTGCAGAGTGGCAGTCTGGGGAGTCAGGTTGTTATAATGAGTTTACTTTTATATGGTGTCGGACATTCCCTTTTAAAAATATTTTTATTAGCACATGACATTGTCTAGCACTTCAGGGTGACTCGGTCTGATGCTCTAAGCTGTCCAGCTGACATATGGTGCTGAGAGTTTGCTCGTACAGACGTAGCATAGTTCGGTTGGTTAGCCTGGGGTTAGCTGGGCAGAGTGCCACTGACTTGTTTGACATCGCCAAGATTTTGACTATTTATTTTTATTTTAAAAAAAGGAATATTTTTTCATATTTTTCTTTACTTGTGTTATCTGTTTGGTGATAGCGGTGGTAGAAACATATACAAGCCAAGATTATTTAGTTTGAAATTAATTTAGGAACTTTAAGGTAACGAATATAGGTATTACAATTTGTACACGGTATATGAGCTCATAAATCGGTAACTTTAATACAACTTAATATTTGCATGATATTCATGTTAAGTTATTGAACGGTATTGCCGGCATTGGTATATTTAATATTTAAATATTTACAATTTTCCTTAAGTATAACAAACCCCACATTATGAGAGTTTGAGTTGTAGGAGACTAGTCCAAAATCTGTTTTTTTTTCTATTCGTCATTAAATCTGCAAATCACAAAAACTTGTATGCCTATTTCTCTCCCACTCTTCGTTGAAGAAGGTCGTCCAGGTTTGGTACAATCCCAGCCCAGAGTTCTTGTTTAGTTACATATTTATTCTTGATTCTGGTAATAACCAAAACACCCTGATAAAGACAAATAAATATCAAAATTTCATCAAACAATCCTTGTGAAATTGAAAACAAAAGAAAAGGAACAGACTAAGGAGTATAGTAAGTATATAGGTGTTTATTTTCCTAAATTAGGGAAGGGTCTTTGATAGTTGTGACAGTTCGTATTTGATGCCATTTTGCTGTTTAGCTGACTTATTAGTTGAACTATTTAAGACTATATTAACATCATACCTCGTGCAATGTCTTTAAATACGTGGCGCTCGTAAATTTATTAACCTACGACCTACCGGCTGTTAAACTTAAAAAGCTGGCGGCACGCTTGTGACGCGATTCTAAACTAAATAAAAATAGTATTAAAATTTTGCAGATGTCGGTTTCATAATTTTTTTTTTTTTTTTGACGCATATATCAAAAAGCACTTAGTCGATTAGAAGGCTAACATTTTTGGCGCCCAACGTGGGGCCTATTTGTCTTGAAGAAGGGGTGGGGGTAATTTTTGAAAAGTGACATTTAAACATTTTTTTTCTACCACTCTGCTTGGGCTGATATTTTGATTTTTGTTTTAGTTTGGGTATTTGTGCTTAGAGTGTTCATTGGCTGGTACTTAGCTTTCCAAAAATTGAAAACCACTTAAAACAGAAACCACCAACCACCTATTTTTTTTTTAATTTTAATAGTTTTAACCTATTAAGTTGTCTAAGAATTTAACATAAGTAAATGACTTTCACATTACTTTAAGTTAACCTTGAGATAGTTGTTTAAATTTTGTAGACTTGGAGGAAGGGGGATACAAACTGATAAGGACATTTATTTGCTGTTTTAGAAAATAATTAATTGTTATTAATTAATGTTTTTTGTGATTGGCTATGGGTGTCCGAGGTGAAAAGTCAATTGGTCTGACTGGGGTAACTTTAAGGGTTGTTTCTTGCAGAGAAAATACAGGATGACCTTGAGATGACACTGGGGAAATATACACTACACGTATTCCTTTTTAACTATTTTTTTTTAAATTTTCATTCTGGCTTAAATGAGGGGTTAAGTGTTAATAACTTTACCCCAAATTTGAGAGCCTAAATTATCAGTAATCTGCAAGAGTTTAACTTACTAGTTGGTTTTTCAATTACCATCTGCTGCTGATTAGATATATGCGGGCACAAGGGTCCTGACCAAGGAGATCTATGTGCAGGTTTTTTTTTCTCCGTGGGCACCAACCAGCAGTGCCATAATACATACATACCTACATATACCACGTTAAAAAAAACACCATATTTTTTTCCACAAACATCAATTTTGTTAAATGCATCCCTTTGAACATTAACATGTTGGTTATTTTCAAAAACTGGAAAAATTGTTTTGGAGTGTCTTTTTAGGGAATCATCAACTGCAATTGAAACATGTACATGCCCAGAGATATATATTTTTTTTTGAGTTTTTGTGTGTGCAAATCTAAAGATTTTAAGGTGAAATTTCAGATCGTTGAAAATATAGTCAAATTTGGGTATGGTGCCACTTTTTTTTTTGAGATGGTAACGGTGAACCTGTTTTAAGATAATCTTGGGTTATTTGGTTTTGTTATCAATTGTTTTGTTCCTATGGAATTTTTATCTTGTCAAGAAAAACACTTTTAATCTTTTAACAGAAGTTTAGAAAACGTTTTAGCTGTTTTGATTTTCAATGGAACTGGTTGGTTAAACCAAAACAATTTTAAATCACTTTGTTACTGAAACCCATTTTTTTTTGTGAAATTTGTTGATAATAAGAAGCCACCTGTCATATGATCTTTTTACATAAGTCGGCATACATTCACTTTTTCAAGTGTTGTTAAGCAATGAGATCTCATTAGTCCGTTAGTTGTCTTAACATGATCTCTTTATTAGTAAAACATAGTCACACTTGCAGAAAAGTGTTGTTGGTCTCATTGGCCATTTTTTTTGCAGGGTCTCATATGTTTTATAGTTTTGTATATAAAAGAGCAACAGATATTATATGTCAGTAAAATATATTATTTTAAACACACAACAAACAAAAATATTACGGGGGGATCCTTTTCGATTTTTATTTGCGGTTGATAGAACTTAAAAATAAAATTAAATCTGTACCCCTTGGTTTTGTCACACAGCCTGCGGTTCACTTACAGGCCAGATTTTTTTTTTTCTCTATATATTCGTTGGTTTGTGCGGGGATGACTTCCTAAAATATTTTTAAGTCAGTGTTTAATTCATTTAGTTAATAATTATAGTATGTTGTTAAGGTTAAAAGAATGTAATTTCTCAAGGTTCTAAAACCTTCAACTCTGAATTTTTTTTTGTAGTCTCATCAGTGGATACGAACTTTTCAGTAGTGGCACAGCATTTGGGTTTTTTTAAATTTTAATGTATTTTTTTTTTAATTTCATTGGATTTCTTTTCAAAGAAATTTCAAACGTCATATTTTTTTTAAAACTTAGTGTCATTCTTTCAATTTTGCAACGTCGAAACAAAGTTGTGACGTCCTGCTTTGGGGAAGTATTGGGGACGTCAGTGTCGTAGTGCCTGGCATTTTGTATTGTGCGGCGGGGTCACAAAGGGTTTTTTTTCTAGTTTTGTTAAATTTCCATTTGATATACTTTAAAGAAAAAATTCAATGGCGGGTTTTTTTTTTCAATTTTAATATCATTTTTTTTTTAATTTCCAAACACGTCACATTTTTTTTGAAAAGTGTCAAATATCATTCTTTAAAAATTCGCAGAGGAAACAAAGTCGGGTTACTCTACTTAGAAGTACTGATGACTTAAGTGTTACAGTTATCCGCACTTTGTTACTTTGCAGTGGAGTGGGGGCGTTGTGTTCTAATTTCTTTTCGTAATTGAAAGTATCATTTCTTGTTCAAAATTTCGAATATCATCTTGTTTTTTTAGATTCTCGGTTTGTTCAAAGAACGAATGGACGAAGTACATGGTTGGTTAAGAAGTGTCCTTGTCTATTAAGAATTCAGTGGTATAATGTAGGGTCTTTTGTTTTTTTTTGTTCCCCAACCTGGATGCTTTTTTTTCGGCTGAGTGGGCAGAGAGAGACACTTAAACTTTTTTTTTATTCAATGTAATTACGGTTCTGCATAATTGCAGAGGGCCTTTTCGTGATATTTTCGGTTCGGTTCGTGGACACTTTTGCTTTATGATTATAGAATCATCATAATCTGATTGATTTAAAGTACCAATTGGTACTAAAGATTGAGTTTAAGTGAACGGTGGAGGTAGTGAAGTAAGAGTAAAATACTCTAGGATTGACGGTGTTACTTCGTAGAAGTGACTGTGATTTAATTACATATAAACTTTTTATTTTTAGGGTATTGGCGAAAGATTTATACATATTTTTTTTTTTTTGGGTATTGGAGAGCCTACACAGGGCTATATCTGCGTAAGTAGTCTTTAAGGGTGAAATTTTACTCCTTTTTAAGTTTTTTTAGCAATATGGCACGAAAAATCGATATTAAGCGCCTGGAAAGGGACGAGCTCTGTTATGAACTGGAGGTTAAGGGAATTGATGTCCAGGGTACTGACGAGGAGTTGCAAGCGAGACTAACGTTGGCTAGGCAATATGAGCTCATTGGAGAAAGTGTTTCTTATCCGACTTACCCTTTTTCATTTTCTGAAGACGTCGAGGCGGTGACCAATAAGTTAGAAAGCCTTGTCCTTCTAGTAGAATGGTTTTCAGGCTCCAAAAGATGCATTGCCTATATCACCCTTCAAAGTAGATTGAACCACGTCTTAAATAGGATTGACAACATGGAGGCAAAGGGTGTTGAGGGGAAAAAACTTCAGGACGTTTTATTGGGACAGACACTTGAGCTTTTGGGTTAGCTGAATAGCCAGGTTACTTCTCGAAGGAGTACTGTTCAGCACGCAGTACCACCTAACCTTACAGTTTTGGCGGGGGCTGTTGGACCTGCAGCTGGTAATTCCACATCTCATTACCAGGGATATCACACACCTCCTCATGCATCGTTACCTATTCCGACGGCTATGAGTTTTGCAACCCGATCAGCAACATCTACCTATAATGTGACGCATGTATTACCACATAAGTGGAACATTACTAAATACACCGGCGATAAACGAGTGTCAGTGACCGCTTTCTTTGAGCGTATAGAGGAATTACGCAAGGCTCGAAATGTTAGCAAAGACGTTTTGTTCCACTCTGGCATTGATTTTTTTAATGGCCGTGCTTTAGCATTTTATTTTGAATGTTGAAACCAAACCCATACTTGGGACGAATTGGTGCAGGAGTTCAGAGAGGAGTATTTATCACCGTTTCATGCTGAAGACCTATTAGAAGAACTGAAGCGTAGGACCCAAGGGCCTGAGGAGAGTATTGGTATTTACCTCTCGGTTATGAGTGCCCTATTTCAGAGGAGGTCAAACTTAATATTCTTCTCCGAAATGTTGCACCAATTTACAAAAATCAGCTTGGAGCTTTGGAAATTACTAGCATTGCAGAACTTAAGAGATTTTGCAAGAGAATTGAAGAAAGGATGTACCCACGTTTTGCTGCACCGCTTAAGAAAGGTCAACTGCTTGAACCCGATTTGGCTTATGTTGGCTTGGAAGAAAAAAAAAATAGCCGAGTCGGTTGAGGCATTGCACGTGTCCCAATTTGGTACACAGCCTTCAACTGGCCCGAGTACTAGCGTAAGTCATGCTCACCCAGTCAGAGGTGAGTTCAGGCGCAAGGAAGCCTCTTTCATGCTTTAATTGTGGACAGGTCGGTCACAAGGCCATTGGATGTTTGGCTCCCAGCAAACTTAGGTGTTTTGGTTGTAACAGGATGGATGTTACCAAGGCTAGTTGTCCTAACTGTAGTGCACCGGGAAACGGGAGAGGGCAGTCGTAGGCAGTCGGCCTTCGTGCCCAACAACCCGCGTAAATCTGACTAATTCAGTTTCCCCTATTTTAGACTTTATTTTAAATCATGCTCGTAATGATGAAAGGACATCCTTGGAGGTGGAAATTTTGGGTCATAAATTTTTAGAACTTTCAGATTCAGGAGCATTGCGAACATTTGTGGGTAGCGCAGGTTGGAAAGTTATCCAGAGCTTTGGTATTCCCTTGGATCGTTCAAGGAAGTCATCTTGTACGGTCGCAAATGATCACCGGGTTAAAAGCATTGGTGCTTTAGATCTTCCAATTGTCCTCCGAAATAGGCTGCGTGTAGTTGAGGTTGTTGTACTTCCAGAAGTTCACCATTCGTTGATTTTAGGAATTGATTTTTGGGTTACGATGAGGATAGTTCTTGACTTGCTGCACAGCGAGTGGCATTTTTCTTAGAACCCCAGCACCATTTGTAGTATCGAAGACGAACCACTTACAGTTTTGACTTCATTTGAAGCGTGCCGGTTGCAAGACCTGATCGACAAGTATAAGGTGTCCATGGGTATCCAACTGGGCTGCACTAATAAGGTTGAGCATCATATTCTAACGTAATCTCCGGCTATTCGCCAACGTCCCTATCGTGTTTCCCCAGTAATTCAGAAGGTTATCGACGATGAAATCGACGATATGTTATCTCAGAGTGTCATTGAGCCTAGCAGTAGTTCGTGGGCGTCTTCAGTTGTGGTCGTACAAAAGAAAAATACTGGAAAATACCACTTTTGTGTGGACTACAGGCGCTTGAACGCTGTAACACAACGAGATAGCTACCCGCTCCCCTTGGTTTCTGAAACTCTGGATAAACTAAAGGATGCAAAGTATTTGTCGTGTCTCGAAATTAAGAGCGCGTATTGGCAAGTCCCAATTGATGAGAAATCACGTCCCCTTACAGCGTTTATCTGTCGAAAAGGGTTGTTTCAGTTTAAAAGAATGTCCTTTGGGCTGCACAATGCTCCTGCTACATGGCAGCGGCTCATACATAACGTTCTGGGCGCTGATTTACAGCTTAATGTATTTGTATATCTTGATGACGTAGTGTGCATTTCTCAAGAATTTGACGAACATCTTAAGGTCCTTGAGGAAGTCTTTAAAAGATTAAAGGACGCAAATATTACCATCAGTTGGGAAAACTGACAATTTTGTAGGCCTGAGATGAAATACTTAGGGTATGTCGTCGACCGGAGAGTTGATCCAGACAAAGTTAAGAGCATGTTAGAGCTACCACGACCAAGAACTGTTCGAGAAGTCCGTAGAATTGTTGGATCATTTAGTTGGTACCGGCGCTTTGTTCCTAAATTCTCGTCGATTGTTTCACCTATTACTACATTAACCGAAAAAAATCATAAATTTGTTTGGTCTGAGGACTGTGAAAATTCGTTTAGAAAAATTAAGGAACTTTTAGTAGCCGCTCCGATTCTGAGTTGTCCTGACTACTCTAAGGATTTCGTAATACAAACGGATGCCAGCGGGTACGGTATAGGTGCAGTGCTTACTCAACCTTATAAAGAAGGAGAAAGAGTGATTTGTTATCTGAGTCGTTCTCTGACATGTCAAGAACAGAATTTTAGTACTAGTGAAAGGGAGTATCTGGCATTAGTCTGGACAATAGGAAAATTAAGACCCTATATCGAGGGAATTCCCTTTACTGTCGTAACAGATCACTTTGCTCTTAAGTGGTTGCACAACCTCAAGGATCCATCTGGAAGATTGCCGCGTTGGTCCGTAAAACTCCAACAGTACGATTACAAGATCATACACCGCAAGGGCAAGGACTTAGTAGTACCAGATATGTTATCCAGAGCAGTTCCTGTGTTAGACATGATTTGTGAAGATATTACCCCTAATACTCTTAAGCAAGATCGACGGTACAATAATATGGTTCCATGGGTGGTGGATAAACCTTTAAAGTTTTTAAATTGGCGGGTACGAGAGGATGGTAATCTTTACAAGTATGTCAAACAGGAATATTCTGACTTAATGCCTTAAGGAGACAATTGGAAGTTACTTTTGCCAAAGGAACAACGACGTGAATCTATCGTAGCAGCCCATGATCATCCAACGGCGTATCACTTGGGTGTATATAAAACCTATGGTCGTCTTACAGAAAAGTATTACTGGCCGAAAATGCGCCAAGACGTTGCAGCTTATGTTAGGCGTTGTAGCACTTGTGCTGCTCATAAAGTTGTTCCTCGTGGGGTAAGAGACCACATGATTCCCAACGAGAAGGCCAGCCGACCTTGGGAGATTATTAACGTCGATCTAGTGGGTCCTCTACCCCGAAGCCACAAGGGTAATATGGCACTTTTAGTCGTTTATGATAATCTTAGTAAGTTTACTTTAGATTTTCCACTTAGATCCATGTCCATGAAGCTGGTTGTTAACAGGATGGAGGAACAAGTGTTTATGGTATTTGGGGTTCCTCGAAAGATTGTTCTGGATAATGGGATAATGGGAAACAATTTACAAGTGGTGACTTCCGAAAGTTAGCTGAAAACTACCAGTGTAAGCTGCGTTATGACGCCTATTACCATCCCAGGGCCAATTCCACGGAGAGATAAAATCGACAGGTTAAGACTATGATTAGAATGTATGTTAAGGATAACCAACGAGTATGGGATCGGGAGATACATCGCTTGGCTTGCGCAACTCGGACCGCCGTACACGAAACGACGAAATTTACTGCCTACTTCATGAATTTCGGAAGAAATATGTGTTTATCTGGTGACGATTATCGTAACGAAGAACTTCTGGGCGTCAAAGATGGTACCCAAATTGCTGGTATTACCAGGAACTTAATTTTTCGTAACATGTTTGTAGAGGCTAAAAAACGTCGCAAAGTAACCGGTCAAAAAAGGTCTGGAAAAAGAACTACGTTCAATCCGATGCCGCCAAGTTTTTCACTTACAAGTTGGCACCTCCTTATGTAGGGCTATATGTCGTCCACGACAAGGTTTCTCCGTGGACTTTTGTTCTGCGTGAATTGGAAGGGAAGATACTTTCAGGTATGTGGCATGCTAAGGACCTGAAGTCGGCACACAAAGACTAGTCATGTTTAACCCTTAGGGGTTAACCATTTTGTAGCAAGGGAGGGATTTTGTTACGTTAAAAATTGGTTTTACGACAACAACTAATCAATTTTTTACTTCACAAGTATTTCATTACTTCGAAGCATAGCTTAATTAAAAATAGCCGTGTTTCTAATAGAAATGCGATAAAATCATAGAAGCCGTAGGGCTGTCGTAACCAGAACCTCTCTACTGCTATGTTTGCCTACTTGTTATTTCGACTTTTTACTGGCGCGTTGCTTTCGGTTGAACAAGGTTGTCCTGTTTAAACTCATTTTTCCGCACTTAGATTTGGGGTTTTTTTAAACTACATCACTTTGTTTATTTTTGTTGCATGACTATTTCTAGGTTATGATTTAGGCAAAACAGAGTATAGAAGGATGTGCAAACCTGCACGCGCTTTCATCAATTGATCGAGAGAGAAAAAAATAGGTCGTTTTGTTGATTAATACATTAACGTAATTATTTATTTTTTATACTTTGTTGTATTTTCAAACTACGCGGTAGTCGCTATCAAATTCAGGCAGTTTTCGTTTTCTATCACAATCCAATGTTGCCAGGTGGACTCTTTTGTATAATATATAAGATTGTTAGCAATTTTATAAAATAAAGACACGTAAGTGAGGGTGTAATATGACCCGCTTACACAATCCCGTTGTTAGACAACGTCAGTTCTCCTATTTGTGATTTTTTTTTATTTCCACCTATATTGACTTTTAATCTACTGGCTGTCGTTTTAACACTGGTCTTTGAGAAGATTACTGAATTCCCAAGTGTACAGATTTTTAATTCATAGGATTGGCAGCAGTGGGCTGTTATGCTTTCCGGGTTATTTTTTTATTATAGTTTTGGATGGTGTTTTCGATTTTTAGAGAAAAGGTTTTTCTAGTGGCGTATTTCCGGTAAGGTTTTAAAAAGGAATACGCAAAAACCACGCTTTAGTGCAATCGAGTGTTCTGTGTGCGAAAGTGGCAAATTTGGCCTTGTTCCAATTTTTCTAAAATCCGTTGAGGATTTTTACCCTAAGTAATAGGGATCAAACCAGGGTCAATTTGCGGAAGCCTCTAATTGTTTAAGTAGTTTTTTGGGAACGAAGCTCCGCACCTATTGGGATAAAAAAATTGCCACTCGCACACGTGTCGCCACCGTCTATCTGGAGCCGGACACTCGATTAACTCCAGCAGCTTCAGCAGAATTTCTATCTTGGTTAGTGGACTTTTGATAATAGAATTCGGCCTTCCCATTTGGTAAATTGTGAAAATATTTTCTGTTTTTTTTTTGGGTTTTTCATACGTTTTTTTAGAACTCATTTTGATGCTTTGCTTTCTCCTTGCCATAGGGGCTGCTGTATGAACTCGTGGTGATGGATTCCTAGTTCCCACGAGGTGTCCACACCAGCCACCGAAGATGTCCGAGATGTCCTCTAGAGGCAAGTGTGCCTAAAAACCCTCGTACGAGGTAAGCTTACTAGTCATTTTTTTTTTGAGTCCGATAAAGTGTTGCAATTGAGGTAGTTTATTTTATTTTCCGGAATAGTAAGGAGTGTTATTCCCTTTATTCCAGCGTTTTTGGGCGAGAGGTAGTTGTAGAGTTGTAGGGCCGTATGCAGAGATTTTCTCCAACATCTTTCCATTTTTCCTACAAGCTCCAATATATAAGTACCTATCAGTGCAACACTAGTCCCAGGCATCGCAAGAGGTTACCGGTTTGAGATTTACATTTTAAACATTTTATTTCCTAAAAAAAAAATATTTTTTTTTGGTCTTATTTTGGAGGGATCATATTGACGGATGAAAGTTGTAATTTTCTTTTTGGGTTCGAATTGAGTATAAATCGGCATTACAGTTAGTATGGAGCAACAACTGCCAAGCTGCGAAATGACTTCTTCAGTTAAGGCTGTAATTTAGTAATTTTTTTTCTTTCTTGACTTTATGATATGGCTAACAGATAACCATCGGTTTTGCCTTAATTTCATTTTGACTTAGTGTAGAGATTCACATGTGACAACCCTGTCGCTTCGGATTGTCGGGCTAAAATGTGGGGTTAAGGCTGGCTCGTTGTTTCGGCCTCACATTGCAGAGTGGCAGTCTGGGGGATCAGGTTGTTATAATGAGTTTACTTTTATATGGTGTCGGACATTCCCTTTTAAAAATATCTTTGTTAGCACATGACAGTGTCTAGCACTTCAGGGTGACTCGGTCTGATGCTCTAGGCTGTCCAGCTGACATATGGTGTTGAGAGTTTGCTCGTGCAGACGTAGCATAGTTCGGTTGGTTAGCCTGGGGTTAGCTGGGCAGAGTTCCACTGACTTGTTTGACATCGCCAATATTTTGACTATTTATTTTTTCTTTAAAAAAGCATATTCTTTCATATTTTTCTTTGCCTGTGTTATCTATTTGATGATAGCGTTGGTAGAAACATATACAAGCCAAGATTATTTATTTCGAAATGAATTTAGGAACTTTAAGGTAACGAATATAGATATCACAATTTGTACACGGTATATGAGCTCATAAATCGGTAACTTTAATACAACTTAATATTTGCATGATATTCATGTCAAGTTATTAAATGGTATTGCCGGCATTGGTATATTTAATATTTAAATATTTAGAATTTTCCTTAAGTATAACAAACCCCACAATATGAGAGTTTGAGTTGTACGAGACTAATCCAAAATCTGTTTTTTTTTCTGCTCGTCATTAAATCTGCAAATGACTGCAAACTTGTGTTCGTATTTCTCTCCCACTTTCCGTTGAAGAAGGTCGTCCAGGTTTGGTACAATCCCAGCCCAAAGTTCTTATTTAGTTACTTATTTATTCTTCATTCTGGTAAGAACCAGAACACCCTTGTGAGATTGAAAACAAAAAAATAGGAACCGACTAAGCAGTATAGTAAGTATATAAGTGTTTATTTTCCTAAATCAGGGAAGAGTCTTTGATAGTTGTTACAGTTCGTATTTGATGCAATTTTGCTATTTAGCTGACTTATTAGGTGGGCTATTTAATACTATATTAACATCATACCTCATGCAATGTTTTTAAATACGTGGCGCTCATAAATTTATTAACCTACGACCTACCGACTGTTAAACTTAAAATGCTGGCAGCAGGTATTTGACGCGATTCTAAACTAAATAAAAATAGTATTAAAATTTTGCTGATTTCGGTTTCATAATTTTTTTTCTTTTTTTTTGACGGATATCTCAAAAAGCACTTAGTCGATTAGAAGGCTAACACAGCACCGCCCCCAATTGGAGCTTCATACTACGTGTCCCTAATTTTAAGGCATCAACAAGCAATCGCTCTGGAGGAGGCTTGTTGCGCAGAACTAGAAAGCCACAATAATTAAAATCAGGTTTCTACTTTATAACCTGGTGAAAGGTACAGGATTTTATATTTACGGTGTTCCGGTGAGAAACAAAAACGCTTTGTCCGATATGCCATGAGTGTTACTTTAATTTTTATTTGCGGACACGAGATTCATTTTACTGTGAACTACATTGAAAAACATTTCAGAGTGTAAGCTAGGACTAATCTATATTGATATTCATGCAGGTAATTATGAAATATAATCAGTTTTGCAAATTTTAAACTAAGTAACAAAATCAATGAATAACGAGCTTTCCCTCAAAATAGTAATGGTAACCGTAGATCCGGATTTCGCACTTGTGGTGCTCATCAGTACGGTGCTAGGATTTAGGAGATGAAAAATGATGATGAAAAAATATGACAGAGGATTCATGTAAAAGACAACCATCTGTCAAATTGCAGAATCGGCTGATGTACCTTCAATTTGAAGGAAAATTAAGCGTCTCTACGGAGACAGATATAATTATCTTTACAGATATCCTAAGCTCTGGACTTGATAAATTTAAAAAGGAATTTAGTGAGGGTGAATAAATAACAAAATCAATGAATAGCGAACTTTCCCTCAAAATGGTAATGGTAAGATGTACCTTCAATTTGAAGGTACATCTGCCGATTCTGCAATTTGACAGACGGTTGCCTTTTACATGAATGCTGTGTCATATTTTTTACGTACGTACGTACTGATGAGCACCACAACTGCGAAATCCGGATCTACGGTTACCATTACCATTTTGAGGGAAAGCTCGCTATTCATTGATTTTGTTATTTATTCACCCTCACTAAATTCCTTTTTAAATTTAAACTAAGTATTTCCTTGCAATACAATATTGGATACACACAAGATAAGTTTGCCTAAATAGGGGGGTAGAGATGTTTCAGTATAGGTTTTTTTTTGCACGGCACCCTAAAATTAAGCAAACGATAAAAATGATGCCACTGGAAAAATTTAAAAAAAAAATAAATTTCGTCGCCCTCCCCCCTGGGATCACAGCGGACTGTCTCCTCTTTTTTGCTTTCGAATCAGTTTCTATGCAAATGCACGCACAGTCGATTTTCCCGTGCGATCTGTCCCTTGGCAATGGCAAAATGAATAGCAAAAATAGTAGTTTTCACAACTAGTGGCTAATTTTTTAGCAACATTGGTTTTAATAACGAGCGCAGCGAGGTATTTAAAAACGAGAGTAAAAAAAAGCAGTTTAGCTGCGAGTTGTTGACATCATTTTTTTTTTAATGCAAAAAAGATTTAGCGAGGGTGAAGTGTGAAGTTAGGGAAAGCTCGCTATTTTTGTTTTTTGATTTTTACTATTTTTTATATCTTTATCAAAAAATCCAAGAAAAACAGGAAAATACTTTTAAAAATCCCGAACGAAGAGCACAACTTTACACTATAAATCAAGGCGGCTGGTAAATTAAATAACAATGATTTCCATAGCGATGTGCCTTTTTACTCGGTGACGTTTACTGTTGCGACATTTTAATCTTTGGGAGTTTGATATTTTGAGGATGTTTTTAAATGATTTTTTTTTAAATACTTGGTGAAAATTCGCGTAAATAACTTAATTTTTAGGAAAGAATAATTAGATTTTTTCAATTTTACTATTGTCCGCTATTTCTCTTTAATTTTGGGTAAAAGATGGTCTGAAATCTTTTTTTGCACCTGTGATCAAGAAAAAAGTTTTTTTGCATCGGTAACCAAAAAAGCCATGCTTTAGTTATCTGCACACAGTTACTAAAATCATGTTTTTGATGAAGATATCTAAAAAGTCATTTTTTACATAAGCTTTTATTAGCCAATTTTATGCCAGTCTTAAACGTATGAAAATAGAAAACATTAGGAAGCAATAACCTGGAATGGATTTACTACATGTAAAATTGGCTACAACATCGCCATATGTTCATTTTCCCTGACTAATGTGATTATCCATTTATCTGCGTCTTCTAAACGGCTACTTGGCACCGTAAGAATTTGTATAGCGGTATTAGACAAGCAAGTTTCTGCAGGCAACTCTTGACACAATTTCTACACATAAAAATGTATTTAAGATGTTTAGTAACTCATTTTAGATATCTATTAATATAAACAGCAGTAGGTAATAAAGCGATTTTTCTTTATGTTTCTTAAATTTTTCTTGTTATTGATTTGCGCTTTTTAAAGGCGCTCAAATCAGTACCTCCCACCGGCCTCGCCCTTACTAGCTACACAGTAAAAATGCCATTAAAACTAATGATATACATTAGGAAAATTTTCTGAGTAAAAAATTAAGGAGTGAATTTTGGAGTACATTTAGTCAATATTGATAAAATAATGTTAGTTTTATTCAATTTCATGTAATTTTTAAGGAAAACACGTTTTTGAGTTTTTCTTACTCAAAACAGGAACTCTGGGCTGATTGCATTTTACTCAAAACTGAGTGCATATAAATCGGCTGCAGGTCGCGTCGTGCCAATCGGGCTGGAAGAATTTAGTTCCATCAGTGGCTCCAGAAAAAAGTAGAAAGAACGAGATATTGTAGAACGTTCTTTTAAAGCAGGGTTGGAAAAAACCCAGGTTTTTTGTATAAAACCCAACCCACTGGGCTTCTTTCAGTTTTACAAATGAATTTTGTTGGGGTTTTTATGGTTTTCTTTTAAAATTATGTACAGATTGTAGTTCTTCTTTTAAATTAGGACTTATTCTCGCGATCGTTTATCAACTATAAAATACGACATAAAAATAGGTGGAATACAGAAATCGACAGATTGTTTGTTTGTTAATAAATCAAAGCAGTTTGGGTTTAGTTTGACCAGCGCTTTTTTTATAGACTAAACAAAATTATTGTTGGAGTTTGTGTATTTATTACACTGTAAGTACCTGCTTACTTAGTATGACATGATAGTATACGATTCAAGTTTTCGTTTTTTTCGAGGTTATTAACTCTAAACCATTTTTTAAAGGAAAATGCCTAAGAGTAGCGCTAGAAAGAGTGCTTCAGAATGGACTGAGGTTTCAGAATCCAGTAATGAAAGTAGAGTCCGCAAATACTGAACCAGAATAGTTTTCTTTTCATAATTTGCATTAATTTCCAGCTACTGCAGCATCCATTAAAAGACATTTTTCAAGTTATGGTCTTATTTGGAATAATAAAATAAGAAATTGTTTGAGATTACAAAAAGATTTGCAACTGGTCAAAGCTTATCGAACCTTACGATCAGATTCAAACGACTGGTAATAATATACCTTTTTTTACGTTTATGTATTTTATTTATAATAAAAAAATCCACTTTTCAAAAAGCCCTACGTGTTTTTTTTTAAGTGGGTTTTACCCCAAAAAAAAAACCCAGTGGGCTTTTTCGGTTATCCACTGGGCAGCCATCCCTCCACAGTATTTTGGGACAGTTTGACTTTCAATTCGTCACACCAAGAATAAACAAACGCATGAAGTACTTACCGCGAAAACCACGATATTGGAAATACAGAACAGTATTACAGATTTCAATGTAATTTATAAATAAGTTTTAGACAAAATCATTTCGGACATAAAAAAGTATTTTTGACCTGAACATATTCATACCAAGTTTTGTACAATATGAAGCCAAAATTAAGGCAAAACTAACTAGTCGTTTCTAAATACGATAAACTGTTTGATTAATTCATACCACAAATTCTTGAACTTTTATTGGAAGACGTCAGTAGGTATTTAAAAACAGTATTGTTCAGAAGTAGGCAAAAGATTAAATCAAAACATACCTGATAACATTTTCGAGGCAATGAACAAGTGTGGAGATAAATTGCGGCACTATAACACCTTTGATATATTACAGTATTAGAGTTTAATTTTGTGTTAAACGTGGCATTTGTAGTGTTATTTTCTTAAAAAATTTTCGCCTGCTGCGTTTTGAAACCATTGATATATTTACAATTTTAGTTTAATTTTAAATAAAAAAATGCATTTTTAGTGCAACTTTCTTAAAAAATTTCGCCTGTGGCGCTATGATACTGTTGATACTTTTCTCAAAAATTTTCGGAGCATTTAAACAGTTTTTAAAATAAAAAAATGTATGAAATAAACAACTTAAGAGATTGAGGTCAAATCCGCGCTTGTAGTTAATAAATTTAGTTTGCATGTATTGATATGTTCCTCATAAAAGCTATGCTTTCATCCTAGTTTTTTTTTTGTATCGAAACCGCCCCCCCCCTTTTAAAATGGCTGGGACCGCCACTGTTTCCTTCCTGGAGTCTGATTTTTGAATCCATACGAAAATATCCGCATACGTGTACTAAATAATAGTTAATTTTTATGTCAGTCTCTTTCTATACCGTTTGAAATGAGAGGCGAAAGAAAATCCAGTATGTGTGGACCTCGTTCGAGTTCGACTGGTTTAAACCAATATTGCATTCGTTTTGTTTCGCATAAAAAACCGGTTATTCTTTTACGTACTACCCATGAATCAGCATATCGGCATATCTTTTCGCACCTATTCTATACAGTATAGGAAGAGACAGAAGTAGTCGCATGCAAATAATTTCGTACGGTTTCGAAAATAGGACGCCTGAACGTGTGGTGCTCAAGTAGGTAGACTCTAAAGCTCTGAAGCCTAGGGTTTGTGCAAATGCTGGTAAAAATAGCTAAACTAATTTGTAAGCTCGATTTTAATGGTAAAAAGTGTGGTGTTACACAGTAGAGGATATTTCATACACTTACTTGACAGAAACAGGTAAAATAATTTTCTTTTTAAAACATTACTTTCACATGAAGCTTTATTAAAATTTGATAGGATCCTTCCTTATTTTGAGAAATTCATCTCAAGAAGTGAACAATAATCAGGGCTCAGTTAATGTATATTCAATAAATTGAAATATTTAAAGTGATTACCCAAATATTTATTCATTAAGAAAGGGAGAATATCTCACACAGATTTTCCGCCATTATCAAGGCAAGTACTGTGTCATCCATATTTCGCTTTGCTGTGCTGTTTGTTAAAGATACTGATGTTGTTCTTATCATAATATTTATTACTTATTACTTATAAAACCGGGTTACTAATTATTTAATGTACGGTTTTCTGCCATTTTTGATTTTTTTTAAAGTTGTTATATGCATTGTTTTCTGAAATTCTGAAAATATCACTTTTTTCATAGTTTTTCCACAATAAAAACTCTAGAAACATAATTTTTTATCTCTGAACACAACTCTTATACACTTGCTTTTCTGTTTAGGATCAGGGGAGAGTTTCGATTGATCTTGATCCTGCCCGGTTCTGAGTGACAAATTTCTCAGAAGCATAAGCTGAAGGAGAAATTGATTGTGCAGCATCCACACAGACGACCTTTTCTTTGATGTTCAAAATGCCGATAAACATTTACACGAGCCTATATGGTAAAATGTTCGAGCAAAAGCTCGCGTAAAAGCTTATTAATTTTTAAAACTTTGTTCATTAGGAACAAGTTGTGTTTTTATATTTTAAAGTTACCAGTTCTTTAGCAATAAGTTTTCTAAGTAATCGGTATATTTTTTATTTTTACGTGCTAAATTTCGTTTGTTTATAAATGTTGATCGATAATCATTTTTTACGAATTATTGCTTTTATATTCGTCAATTCGACTTGGCTGGGTAGTTTTTAAAACTGGTCTTCAGGTATAAGTTGTTTTATTTTATAATACACTACTACTAATAAATAATTAAAATCAAAATTAACACTGGGGCGGGGGGGAAGGGAGCCTAATATAGTTAGTAACCCTGTGACTGAGAGAGTAAGGGATAGTGATGCGAATATAATACAACCTTCATATTTGCTCGGAATAGTGGAGACCAAGCTGCCAGTGGGCATGGGACCAGAGGTTTTCGATCGGTATAATGCGAATGCATCTAGCCTCTCATATCCAAATGCCAACCTCACCTTCTCGTGGTGCTCCCTGTCCAAAACAGACGAGGCTCTGGCGACCGAATATGGCCGGTATAGCCCTATGGGGAAGTTGACTAGACCCAGTAACGAATAGGAACTGCTCCATTAAGGACCTGTACAAACTCGACAGTTAAAAATTTAATGGTGTGGTTAAACTAGAATCAACACTAGGAACTGCTCCATTAAGGACCTGTACAAACTCGTACAGGGTAAAATTTAATGATGTAGTTAAACTAGAATCAACACTAGGAACTGCTCCATTAAGGACCGGTACAAACTCGTACAGGGTAGTGGAGTGGTTACACTAGGATCAAAGGGTGCACAATCGGGGGGTTTTAGTCGGTAGGAATCCGACACTACCCGGGCTCTCCTGGTAGATGAGAAATGACTCTGGCACGAAAGTAGTTCGGGCGTCTTATGCAAGATTTTCCCTTGATACCCTTGAAAAAAAATCCTGTGACTGTTAATAAAATACCATATGGATTAATTTTTTAACTAAGGAATGTAAATAATTAAGAGGAATTTATTTGTTACAACATCTCTACCATATAAAAAAAAAAACCTTATTGCGCCGCACAACATTCTCATTTAAAAGGCTTGACTAAAAATTTAGTTTCTTTTTAGTTTTGTTTTACTATGCTTGGTATAGGGTGATCAATTATGAACGCACACCCCCTTAACTTTGTAAATATTTACCGTAAGAAGGTGAAACAAAAAATGAATATCTTTTGATATTTTGTAGGTCAATCTTTTTTTATTAATGTTATAGGCAGGGTTGCCTTATCGTCACTCTGCCTGTAGAATAATAAAAAAACAATAACTAGCTGTGGTAAAAGATAGAAAATTTTATAGGTTATTTACTTTTTTTTACGATAAATGATAATAGAGTTACGGGGCGCATACGTTTATAAATTATCACCATGTACTCTTTGAACTCAGTACTTTTCAAACGATAATCATTATTGTATGAAAACTACTCCGAATTGTGTTAAAAACTACTCAAAATTGAGTTTTTAAATACTTGTAATCGGATCAACCACCCAAACAGTACTCAAAAATGAGTACAACAAGAATCAAAAAAGCGTTAGCTTATCTACTATACTACATGAGAAGTATCATTTACTTCCAAAAATTGAGGAAAAATTTTACTCATTTTAGTGTGGACCTCGTTTGGGCAAATTCGGAGTGATTTGTGAGTAAAAATTCAATCAGAATTTTTACCGTGTAGTTCTTATACTTGTCACATATACTTTAACCTTTAATAAAAGTAATTCTCCCATATGGGATTTCTAAATACCAATGACTATAGGGACTTATCGGTATACATAAAGTCGACATAGCCTAACTTTTATATTTGTGACAAATCTGCACGAAGGGTAAATTATCTAAACATGATCATATTGTGCCGTCCTTTATCAAAGGTTGGCATAAACATTATGAAAGACGACATTATTTTGCAACACCGCGCACAAGAAAGCTCTGACCGTGTCACAACAAATAGGTAAAGTACCTAAACATATGCCGAAACGTTAGATAAGTACTTTATTCTAGTTAGGATTTGTGTGTGTGTAGGCAAATTTTTTTATATTATTTAAAAAGCTTAGGGATTTACGCAGTGGGTTTAAACATTTTTGAAAAAATATCTTTCACTTTGACAAACCAAAAAAAGTAGTTTCGACATTATGAATCTGCCACAAACATATAGATTTTATTTAAAATTATGTAGTAGTCGTTTAAACTTCGTGAGGCACTGTCAAAAATAGTGCCGATTTTAATAAAGTCAGCCTATAATGTACCGATAAATCTCTAATGCTTAAAATGTCGAGACTCAGTCTTGACTGACGTGATAAAATAAAAATCCGACTTAGAATTAAGAATTTTATACGATATGAAATGCCATTAACGTTATTACATAAAAGCTATTAGGGACTTATCGGTACATGAAGTCGGCACTATTTTTCAATTTCAGTTTTCAATTTCAATTTATTGAACATCTTATTCACATTTACAAATGCATACACTTAGTCAAGAAGTAAAAAAATACTTAAATATAAAGTTTTTGAACATAATAAGTAGTAACATTTTAGCAAAATCAGATATTGTTTTCATAATTTTTATACCTAGCGGTTTGTTGTCCTAGCTAGCTAGCTCTTTTGCCCAACTTTGTGTATATTAAAAAAGGAAAAAATGTTAAAAACTTAGTTCTATGTTTGAAAAAAAAAAATGAATTCTTTGATACTGTAAAAGGCCTGCTTTAGTAAGAAGCCTTTTATTTGATTTTTAAAGGAGTTTAAAGGCAGGTTCCTTACATGTACTAAAATTTTATTGAAGAAGCAAATGCAGTTATGGTTTGAAACTAATTTGCTCGACTCCAACCGAAGAAACTCAGCTCTGTAATCTGTGCTGTATCTCGTGCTGTAGCTATGCACTGCATTATTTTGTACGAATGTAGTTTGGTTTTTATATGCATAAATACGACATCTGTTTAGAAAAAGGCTTGGTAGGGCCAGGATGTTTAGTTCTATATATTTTTCTCTCACATCATTTCTGTATTTAGTGTTTAATATTATTCTAACTACTTTGCGTTGGAGTGCAAAGATTCGAGATGCTGCAGGGGCTTGTCCCCAGTTTATCAGACCAAACTGTAGATGTGAGGAAATCAGCGAATGATATGCTGTTAGAAGGATTTTGGTTTCTACTGTACCTTTCAGACATGTTATTACGTAAATGTTTTGAGATATTTTTTTGGTGAGTTGATCGATCTAAGGAGACCAGAATCTTGCACACTCTGCATTTTCCACGCCTTCAATTAATCTCTCAGAGAAAATGAGGTTTAAAGTTTTTTTCTTATTCAACGCAAGTTTATTATTTGAAAACCAACGTTTAGCGTTTGTTAATTCGTTGTTCGATTTAGCCATGGCTTCTTTAAGATTTTTATTTTCAGTTAAAAACGTAGTGCCGTCGCAGAAAAATGCCAACCAAGTATCGATCAGCGCGCGTATAAGGTTGGTCCCTTTACGAGCCTTGAACTACGCCGTGTGTCATGGGTAATATTTGAGACGTATTTTTACCATCATCAACGTATTGAAATCTCATATCAAGAAAAAAAGGATATTATATTATTATAGTAGTTTATTTTTTTTATTAAAGTTGTGTGATGAACGCAGTCGAAACCTTTTGTGATATTGCAGAATTTTGCGTTTATGTAGTTGCTTTTTCCTGACTTTGAACTATCGCGTGTACTAGTGTTGTTATTGCCAAATCCGTTGATTTTTTATCTCTGAAACCATGCTGGTGTTTATAGAATAAGTTATGTGTTTCGAAGTGGGAAGTTATTTGTGTTTTTAGAACAGATTCAATTATTTTTGATAAGCACGGCACTAAAGAATTAGGCCTAAAGTTATTTTCTGTAATATGGCCGCCTTTATGGATAGGAAACACTTTTAAGATGTTTGGAAATTTTCATTTTCTAACAATAATATTTATAAGATATATTAGGGGGTCAATTATTATGTTTTTTATTTGTTTCAGTAATTTCATTGAAATGCCAAAGTGGTCCAGACTACATTTTTTTAAAATTTGTTTAGTATGTCCCTTACTTGGTTGAAACTTATTTCTTTAAATATAAATCGTGGGAATTTTGAGTTTGGTTTTTGTGAAAACAAGTTATAATTGTTTGGAAGGTTTCGACTGATACTCTCGGCGACACTGGTAAAAAATAAGTTAAGCGAACTAACATTAACTGCATGGGCAAAGTTATCTTTTTTTGTGTTTCTGTTTTTGTTTAATATTTTTTAAAATGTTTTTGCATTGTTTCCTTCTTTCTTTATAATTTTTTTGTTTTGTTTATTTTTTGTTTTTTTTTTGTTTCATTTTTGTAGTAGTTTGCGTAATTTTTTATACTATTGTTTAGGTATGAGTGGAAATAATCATAATATATATTTTATTTCATACTGTATTGTAATATACTTCATTACGTTATCGGTTTCAGTCCGGGAAATGATACATTACATCACTAGCCCGGGAAAGTCATTTTCCCGAACTTAAATCGATATTTCAGTCCGGGAAATGATACATTACATCACTAGTCCGGTGAAGAAATTTAAAAAAATAAGAATAAAATAATGGATTTCCCATTTGTAGTATGAAATAAAACGTTGTACGATACACGGCCATGAAATGTCATTAGAGTGTACTCATCTAGAAATTCCGGACTCGACTCCTTCGTCGCCTTGTCCGTAAACATCCAGACTTATACTTTAATAGAGCATTTTCTGGCCTTGTAACGTAAATTACTATTTCATTAGCATTAGATTTTCTCTGACAAGCCTTAGTTCATTAGTAAACCATTTATGTTTCGCTTTGTTTTTGTTAGTACTTTTTTCATTTTGTGGGAAACAAGCATTGATATTTTCTTGAAGAATGTTTATAAGGTTGTGAAATTTCAGCTCGAGATCCTGATTAGTATTTTTACAAATAATCAATCAACTTTTTCCAGACAGCTAAGAAATTTTTGTTGGCCAAGCCTGTAATTTTGAAATTTAATTTTTCTGTTTGTTGTCTTCTCAACTTCCAATTCTACTGATGTTTTGACGGCTTTGTGGTCTGATATCCTTGGTTCAAATACCTTCGCTGTGATTACAGCATTTTAATAAATGTTCGTGACAATATTGTCAAGACATCGATTTTTTCGCGTATTTTGTTTAATGATGTATCGAAAATTGAATGAGGTTATAAGATCATTAAAAGTTAAGAAAGTTGATTCTTTGGTACCAAACGGTAAGTTAAAGTCTCCTATAATAACAATATTGTAGGATATTTAATATGTTTTTGTTAATGTCGTCGCAATTAGTAAATTATAAGTGTCTTATAGACCTACAAATAACAGAAATCGAGGTGTAGTCGAAAAGTTTAAAAACATTCATTTCTTCTTTATTCGAAAGTTCGGTAAAACAGATAATGTCATAAGTGCTGGTTTTGTCTGAGAAATATGCTATGTTGTTTATTTCTTACTGAATGTATATTGACGGGAAATGTTTTTAGGGTTTTTTCCGTAATAGGGAGGGGGTTGCGACATAAGGGTTGACTTAATTGGTAATTTTTCGCTAAAAAAATATTAATTTCAGTACTTAAACTTATGTTGTTGTCACTATGCCTTTCAGTTTCTTCGCTCATACGTCGTCTTCGTTGACGTTCTTCTAGTTGAACTGTTGTATCTTCATTGTCCGAGGGATTTTGGCAAGGAGGATGATGACCTGTAGTTTTTTAGTCAGGTTTATTTTCCTTATTTTATAGAGTCATGTATTTTCCTAAGTAGGTGTTTAATTAAGTTAAGTTTGGCTTTATATTTGATAATAGGCTTATTTAGAAACATAATATCTCGTATTTGTAATAATTCTAAGTGTTTATTGTTACAAATTATTTGAAGGTTTTTGTTTATGTCGTTGATAAGCCTACTAAGTAATAATCTGTTGTGCCAGCGTAGAACTGAGTTCATTAGTATATTTGTTGTTTTGCTCAACTCCTCGATATTGTTGTAATATTTGTCATCTTTTCGCCTTTTAGTGCCTACAATTATAATTTAGTCTTCTTTAGTAAATTTCTTGCACCATCCTCAAATATCTAAAGTAATATTATCTAGTGTCGCGTAGTTTTTTATTATTGAAGTAATTTGGTATGAACTTTTAATTTCTTGTCTAAGCATGTCTCCAGAATTATATGAAAAATTGTCGCCAAAAATCACTACTTCTGGTTTTTTAGTATTTTGACTACATTTTCCCGAAAATACATTTAAAGATACGAGATCGCTGTTGGTTTTTGTTTGTTTTTTTGTTATTTGTTCTTTTTGAAGTATGTTTTATTTGTCTTTATTTCGGTGTTGGCCTGATATTTTTCGATTAAATCTTTTAGTTCGTTTATTACTTTCTTTAGTTCTTGAGTCTCTATATCGCATTTAGCTTTAACATCGTACTTGTCTTTAGCGTAGACTTGAACTTGGTTATATAACAATTCTATTGTCTTTCAAGTTTTTCAATTTTTTCCTTCAGTGTTTGTTCAGTTTTTTCAGTGGTATTACATTCTTCTTGTTTGGTTTATTCCAGGTCCATTGCCTCTAGCTGTGTATCTTGTACTTTCTTAATTTTCATAGTTTTATCCAATTCATTTTGAAGTTTTTGTGTTTTTTCTATTAGTGTTGATTCGATTTTTCTAAGGCTAGTGTATTCTTCTTGCGTTTGTTTCAGTTTAGCTATCTGCTGTTTGCAATTTTCATTTTTCTTCTTGATTTGATCTAGTTGTTCATCGAATTCTTTGGCCGCTGTTTCATATGCTATTGAGCTTTTTTTGACGTTGGATGTAACCGTTTTTTTGTAGCAGTTCGGTTTTTAATTCCTCAATAATTTGTCGAAATTACCAGATTTCATTGTAGATTTCATATTCAGCCTCATTACATAGCGAAGCGCACTTTTAAGAGCAGTACACTCTCGGCTCCTTTAAAGCCAGAAAAGATTTACTATACAGGCAACTTTTATGTGATAGAGTTTTGCAACCTATGCAGTAGTATGCTGTGATTAATTGATTTTTACTCTAGCAGCATTTAAAGTAGTTGAGTCAATCATCGCCTGGCGGCATAGTCACGGGAAGTTGGGCCCACTCGATCCAGGAACCACCATGTGGTGTGTCGCGAAATGCACTTCGATTTTGGCGTAAATTTGCCCAATTGATTTCCAGTTTGTTGATAATTTTGTGTAACTGGTTATAAGATTTGTTACTTACTTTTCGAATTGGACGAATGTCCACTGACCAGTGTTAGATTTCGTGTTACTGTTTATTTGTTTTTCACCTGTCGAAAGTTTTTTGTTGTTGAATGTTATAAAAATAAATCAGAATGGATTTCAATAAGTTTTGGAAATATCTAGGGAATCATTGTTCCAGTCCAGCTGAACACACTTACACATGGAGGGCTTATCCCAGAGTTTAAGTTGACACATTTTAATGTTTTTAAATGCACTCTTTTGACAAACTCTCAAATTACAATTCATCCACAGTTCTGCATGAAGTTTCTGACATTTTGGTCATCTGAACATCTAGATATGTTGATATTATGCCATCCATAAAGTTGACACAATTAAAGCTAATTCCGTCCTTTATTAAAGGTCGGCACCAAAATTATAAAAGTCGACATTAGGTTGATAGTACCGCGCAGAAAAAAGTTCTGATAACAGATGGGTAAAGTGCCTAGAAGATATAGTAGTCTGTCAAAAATAGTGCCGACTTTATTAAAGTTAGCCTATAATGCACCGATAAGTCTCTACTATTGAGCGGTAAGCTTAAAACGGATACATAGAGAGCAGAACGCTTTATATTATTAATGATTCGCTACCATTAACAAATTATCCACAAAACACAAGCTGCGATGCCGGTTGTTCCAGAGCTTTTAGCAATGCATAGAGATACACTGAGAATACTCCACGAAATATTACCGTTTTAAAGCTTGACAGTTTTGCAACAAGAGTGCCTATTTCCCATAACAAACCATTTTGTAACTTACACTCGGCATCGAGGGAAAATTCTCCTTTGTAAAAAATTGTGCTACTATTAAGTAAGAAAAAATATTTTTTAGATACGTCCACGTCACTATAATTGAGAATACAAACTATTAACTTGCTAAGTAACTCATTTGGTGTGCTGTATTCTAAATCTAAGACACTCAAAAATTTAATTTTATTTATTTTTAACCTTTAAGGTTAAATAAACAATATTACTATATTAATGAATTTTACGTTATGCTATCTCAAAAAAAATTTTCTGAGATTTTACTTTTGTCTGAACTGATGGTCAAACGGGGTAATTATACTAGAGTTTACATTTTTTGCAGAATAACTTTATTCATTGTGGGACAGCGATTATGGCTACACAGTATCAATATTTTAGGATTTGGAGAATTGCGTGGTTACAATATGACCACTTTATAGAAGAAAAATGTTTAAATTCCCAACTCTGTTAAAAAACTATGGAAATTTACGATTATGTGTAAACTTTGAGAAAAATTATATTATCACAAGGAAACATCAACAATTTTTCCCTTAAAATTTTTATTTTGTCAAATATTAACATAAAATAATTAAGTGGAATTCTTTTAACGCTTTTTTTGAATAAATAATGGACAAATAACAAAATCAAAAGTTCTGTTTTATCATAAAAATTGTATATGTTAGATTAGGGCAAAGTACTAAATATAAATAAAATATTAATAAATAATTATGGCGCATGCATAGCGCGGATAGTCCTCCATATATAAATTAATCAAAAATATTTTTTATCTCTATCTCTAAAACTATGAATCCGACAACTTTGAAGTTTATAAGTTAATTAATTAAAAAACAGCTGAGCTTAATAGAAAAAGTATGAGCTCATTTTATGGTTGTAAGATTTTTTAGTTTTTTTTTTTAATGACAAACATGATTTATATTAAAATACCATAATTACCAATAATTTGTTGATCCCACCTACAAAATTAAAAAAAAAAATGTTCTGTTGGTTTATGGGCAAAGGTGAGCTTACTTTTAAGAATTTGTAGTTAAAACATTGTTTGAATTCAGTATATTTTTAAGACAAACGTGATCTTATTAAAATAATAAATAATTAATTTAGTTTTAGTTGTTTTCTAGCTATAACCTATTAATTTCAAGTTTCTAATATTCGACGTTAAGTTTAGTTAAAAAATTGAACGAGTCCTTTAGAATATTGGAATAATATATGTAGATCTTTTAATCAAAAGTATGTCCTACAAGCTCTTAGAAACCAGGTAAATTGCATGTTTATTTGGATTGGGAAATTTTATAATAAAAAATAGCGGCCGTATTTATTATTTAATAGTTTTATACTTGACTGTATACTTTTAAAAATTTATATAATACGTCATTGCAGATATTACTATCAATTCTTATAAGAGCGTATATAAATCAATCAAGTTCACCACACAATATCGTTAAATTTGGGAATTTTTCATAGATATTATTATATATGTTATTATAAAATACTACAAAAAAAAACCAAATCTATAAACCATGAAATTTCTCATTAAAATCGTAAAATATTATAAAAAATAATAAAAACTAACCAAATTATGTTATAAACTATTACAACTATCATATTTTTTTTTTGAACGTGCATTAAAATATTACTATAAAAAATACCATAAATTCCTACAAAACCATGTAGAAACCCATTAATTTCTTCATTAAATTCCTCGTCCATTTCTATGAGAAACTATAAAACTCGTAAAGTTAACATAAAAATTTCAGTTGACTCCTCTAAATCGTCGTAAAAAACTATATTTTCTTATAAGTTTCCTTAAAACAAAAACTAAATTATTACTGTACGACTCTAGAACATAATAACTTTATATCCAATCATAAACTTTTTAAAAAACTTACAGCAAAAACTCTCTTACAAGGTTATAAAAGTTTATCAGAGGCATTGTAAAACCTTATAAATTTTTAAAAGCTTTGATTAGTAATCTGTTGATAATTGATATGTAAGAGGTATCGTTTTTTTATAAGTTTTTATAAGGGATTTTTGGCAAAAACTTTAAGGGTGAGGGACTGGAAGATAATACTCGGAGAGTCTTTAGGCATTGAAAAAAATTTGATACATCCTCCTCATTTTTTGTAACGACTAACGCAATAAACAAAAAAACAAAATATCAAAAGATCTTGGGTGGAAATAATGAAAATTCAAACTTGGATGAGCATCCCACAAGGAACACACAAAAGATCAAAGCGAAACGAGAAATGATTAAACGATGTTTCGCCCTGGGTAACCAGCGTGGGATCATCAGTAGTTTCACTGGCCACCCTCCACTATACATCATTAAACACCATCATACACTTTGATTTCCAACCTTGAATCACTCACAAATAGGCATCGTTCCGCACTGGTACTTACTTATCCAAGTTACCTGATACGAATTCGTCCTGGCGTGTTAATATTTCCAGTAGGATTATGCTCCTAAGGCAATTAAAACAAAGAAGAAGTTAAAAAACTCCAAATCAGTTACTCCAACCGAAAAGAAACTAAAAAACAAAAGATCAAAAGATCTTTTTTGTTTTTTTGTTTTTTAGTTTCTTTTTAGTTTTAGTTTTTAAATTCTAACTAATAAAGTGGGAATTTTAGTCAAAAGATGTAATAAAATTTTGTTTTTTTTAGTTTAGTAATGCTAATGCAGGACAACTACCCCTATTGCCACCGTGGATCCGCGCCTGCTTCACTTCGTTACAGCCTTTGTAACTGCCTCCAGACAAGTCTTGTAGTGTGTGGCGACTTTAGGCTCGGCTTTCAATCGGCATGATTGATTCGGGAAACCCAGATACTCTTCAAACTCAATCTAAAGAGCAAAAGAATTTATATAATTTCTTTAATGAAAATTGTTATGTAATAAACATTCTTTTCATTTGACATTTAGTGTTTTTGAACTAAAATGACAAAATTTGAAAAAAGGTCAATTTCACTTCATGTATTTTGTAGAAATCAGTAAGCGTTTACATTGTCCGAACTCTGAATTGGAAAGCTTCATTTATTAAATTTGCGGCGGCAACACACATCGATTTGTTTATACACATTTTGCAATATCCAGACTTTCGCTGTCTTACCCTGAATACTTTACCCTAAATGATATTGTCAAATAGCAAATTAGTCATTCAAAGACTGAAACTTCTATTATACCAAATGTTATCGCTAGTAAATGCTAAAATCATTTTTGTTTCATTTAATATTTATAGTCGAAGCTATACGCGTGTAACCACGGCCAGCAAAAAGTCTAATGACACAAAATATTGATGCTGATTAATGTTCGATTATGATGCCGTTATTATCTCATTACTACTTGAAAAAGAAATGAAAGAAATGGATGAAAAAGTCATTAGATGTTACTATATACTTAGCTTACAAAATTTTGAATATTTTAATTAATTTAGATTGAGTTTAGTCTGGTTGCATGTTCCTAATACCTCTGACGGTTTCAATTCCTTTTATACTCTTCTAATTAGAAACTTCAATAAAGCTTTTCCTGTAACAAACATTTAACAGGAAAATAGAAAACATTGTCGGTGAAATTTACTAAAAAGGTTTAGTCTATTTTGGAACGGTCATAAGTTTAAGTGAACTTTTTGATTTTGAACATTTTAAACCAACTCTCCTTGAGTTTTGGACATAGTTTGACTTATAAGAAGAATTTTAATAAATTTATTTATTGAATAATCATCTTAACACAATCTTTCGTTGGATTTAAGAGAAAATTTTCAATTTAGAAGACAAGAAAATTAAATATTTAAACCCACGCGGGGTTTAAATAGTAAACACTGTAGAATAAATTAACATTGTGGCTATATGCCACTCTAATTAAAACTTACCCTTGTTAGTTAATTTTTCCAATTAATACTTGATGTCACACAACGATCTAGATGGGTAATAATAAAATATGGAGTAGATTAAATTTGTATTTATTTAAAAGGTGTTTTTATTTATGAAATGTATAAAAAACTTAAATGCAAGTTTTTTCAACGTTCGCGTTCAATCACAAACAGCGAGTTCGGATCTTTTACCTCTGCTTGCACCGACCTCTACTGATGAAAGCTACAGCTTTAAAATAAGTGGGCTTTGAGTCTGGAAATTTTTTTTGACTGAGCTTTTAGATAACCTCAATGTTTTACTTTTAGTTTGTAAATAAATTGATATAGTTTTTTTGGGTTTTTCTGTTTGGTATATTTTTCGTGCATAATCAGTGACCTTCACTTATGTTTGTTTTGCCTCGTTGTGTCCTCATAAATATATTTTTTGTGCTGAAAACGGGTTCAAAATATGGCGTTTTTCTGGACAAAATAGAAGGTGTTTTATTGGGTAATGAACAACTTGGGATATTAAATAAGGTAAATTAATCCTTGTACAAGCCGTTAGTTAGGGAAATTATAAACGAACTTATTACCAAATGCCAAAAAACAATCCTTTCTGGGGGTTATAAATTTAAACTACCCCCCTGAGTTGGTCTAAAAAATCACCAACTTTATAACCTCAAACACAAATAATGAAGCTATTATGTGCCAAATTTTTGGCGTATTCACCATTTACCATTTTGAAACTTATCAAAAAAAAAAATAGTTTTAGAGCATATTTTAAGAAAACAAAGCAGTTTTTCAGTGGTATTTTGCAATAACAACAAAAAATAATCAATAACTTTGTGTCTTTTTTGTATGGGTAAGTGATTTTTGAAAATTGGTATTAAAATTTAGAAACCCCCCACAGTTGTAAATATTTAGACCTGTGGGGGGGTACTATTTTAGATCTTAGTAAATCTCACTGTGAAGGTTTAAGGGTGTTATGCAAAAATCTAAGCTCTGCGCGCTAATTAGAAAAAGTATATTAATTAGCTAAAGTAAGAATACGTTACCCCTCTACCTCTGTTGTTAGTCGGTTAATCCCAGAGACTAGCGTTTAAAGCTCTTATTTTAAAGGAACTGGTGGAAGTTCGTCCGTTTCCAGAAATTTTCCACAAAATTACTTAAACGCATCCAGAGAAGAGAGTGGCGCAATATTTTAAAATTTTGCATTAATTTGTTCTAAAATTCGCTATATCAACTGGGTTCCACTCGTGGGAGTTAAGCGGCCCATTTTTTTAATGTGGCAGGTTTCAGCATAGAATGCACCCTAAACAATTACGTGTCCTGTTATTTTAAAACAATGGGGAGGCCCTTGGTTCATTATGATCAGTATATGTCAAATATTGTTCTTTAGCAGTCTCGTCCAACACCCACTCTAACGAATCTATCAAGCTCTTTATTTAGGTACCTAGTTTGGGTCTTTGGCATTGGAGTCTATTACTAGATTGAAAATGGTTCCGTATTCTGTCCCATTATAATGCGAACATAACACTGATCATTTCAATCTGTTATTTCAACATCCACCCACTCCTACACAGTCTTTTTACATTTATTAAAACAGCTTCGAGCCCATTTATCGTTTTCTGTCAGTTAAATTGCTCGGGATTTTTTTCATGGCAATACCACGACGTACATTAGTGGTAAACTCGTAAAAACTCTGCCTTGCAGTATCTGTTGGGGGTGGCTAGGACGCAAGAATAAATTGGTTTGTGGATACAGACTTCCTAAAATTTTGGAGCCATTCCAATGTTTCCACCAGGACCGGTATTCTCGTAATAAACGAATAGCGAACAGCGCGCTCAGCGGCACGCTGACCGACGACTTTTTGTATTCTCTCTGCCGAACGCGCTGCCCTGCGAGCAGACAGAATCAAATTCGCTTAGCACATCTTGGCATCATCGAATTTTGCATTTTTATTTCTTGTTAGCCTTGTCGCTCCTTTTCTTTTTCTATGTGTAAGAAAGAGGCCATTGTGTGATCGATTTCGAGCCGTATTTCAGAAAGAGTAAATCAAATGTTGTACAAGTGTTGATCCTTTAAAAAATTACTTGATGGTTTGGTTTAGCTCAGTTAAACCCGCCCTTTGACCCTGTGATATAAACTCATAGCACGTTCCCGCCCAGTGTGCGGGAAAAAGTTTACCCCGAGACTTAACCGCACACTTACAAAAAAATTCCGCACTCAGTGCGGAAAAATTTAAATTTATTCCGGCACTCAGTCAGGGAAAGTGGTGTTTCCGGCACGGTCGTATATTGATATTGATACTTTATTATATAGCATTTATTGTTAAAATGGTTTCACAATAGTTATTATATATCTAGTAAGTTGTACCTTATAATTATAGTAAACATGCGTATTCTACATTTTAAGAAACAGAAAATAAAACTCTAAGGTATTTGTTACCCAAAAAATAACCTAACCAATTCAACAACAAACACAGAATTCATACATCCACAAGAAAAACCTCGCGCGTGGAAAAATTTATATTTTCATGGAAGTGTTGAATTAACAAAAAGAAAATAATAATTTTTAATACATTTATGAATAAATAAAATGACAAAAGATAAAAAACATAAAAATGGTAATTAATGTGAAAAATGTGATATTTCAGAAAAGTAAAGAAAATACAGACGAAAACACAGAAATAAAGGTAGTTACCTATATTGTTTGCTAATTATTTTTTATATCAATTAAGCTATTTATTTCATGTTTGTTAATTTCATATTTCATGAAAGCTTTTAGTTTATTTTTAAAAGAAAACAATTAATGTGGGCAGGAGCCTAACAAAACCAGATATTTCTTGGTACACATCCGATGAAAGATACAAAAAGCACCGCTGACCAATGGCTTTTTTTACCCTTGGTTTTACAGAATTTTGATTGCTTCTATTTCTAGTATTATACGGATGCTCAATTATTTCGATGTCGATTTTGATAAGAAAAGTTTTTGTTGCAATTTTTTGGAAAAAAAAGTTGTCTTACATCGAGCATCAAATACTAAGGTTGATGTGTACGTGTTTGTTACCCGTCCCCAAGCTACTAATAAGAAATTTTTATTTTTCTAATTTTTAATAAAAACGCAAACTGAAAAAACTACTATATTTTCTGCAGCACTCTACAAAGTATTGTAGGGTAGGAAAATCGTATGCGCGGAGGGCAAAACAGCTGGCAAATAATAGGTGTTTCTCAAACGGTCGCCACGCGCTGAGCGCACTTCGTCGACGCCTTGCGTTCAATATACGTGAATACCATTTTTGTTACTTTGGTCACGTGGTATGCGAATATTACGTTATCATACGGTCAGCGAGTACGAAACGCCGAGCGTATTTAGTTACGAGAATACCGGTCCAACAGTGCCACCAAAAATTCTGCATTTCTTGGCATATGTTAAAGAAATGCTATTAAAGAAGATAGCTTTTAGAATATCTTTAGCATATGCAAAATATATATCACTTATATATCACTTATTGAAACATTATTTGTTCCTTATAGCGCGCAAGCTATTCTGGTACCGTAGAGGAACATAAATAGAATGTTATTCAAGCATTTCCTGAGCATATACTAATAAAATACCATTAAAGAATGTTACATTTAGGATATCTTTTGCATATGAAAATTATGTACCAATTTTAGTGCCATGTTAGGTACATCTCTATGCATGATACAATAAAATCATGAGCGTTTAATTCAGTGATTTAATGTTTGCATTCTTTATCCCGCGAAAACCTCCATTTTATGGATCACTCTCTCTCAGCATATAATTTTTGGTGATATAAGTTTTGCTTATTTTAAAACTGATTTTAATTATTTTTTTACTATAAGCACATATTTTCTTAAGGTATTTAGGAAAAAGACCATATTTAACATATTTTGTGTGTGTATTAACATATTTTTACACGTTAAAAAAATTTCAAACATGAGAATAGAATGTAACTAAGATCCTTCATATACTCAAAAAGTGTACATACCGATTATGAAAATAGGATGATAGGCGTACTATCAGTATGAAAATAGAATGTTGCTATAAGAACATTCTACGTGGTTCGACATGGATTTGCCTATCCGTGTCTATGTCATATCACGTAACGTTTTTTTGGACTCGCATGGGAAATACGTAGGTGTGAATCTGGTTTAAAAGACATGCTAAGCACATGAAAAAGACATCTGAAGGTATATTCTTTGCACGTAAATAGCATGTTATAAAGATATTTGTTAGCACATCCTAAGAACCTGCATAGCCTGTGATTGGGGCAGACGTAACCTACCACCTGCATAGAATGTTTTAATGGTAATTTATAACACCCATAGCATACCCTTTTTATTTAGAGGATATTCTATTCACCTCCTAAGGATGCCACATGCCAATTATCTGATAAGGATATCTATAAGCACATCCAAAGAACCTGCATAATATGTGTTTAGGGCTGAAAATAACCTATCCTTAGCACATACTTAGGACGGTCCAATTTTAATTTAGAAAATTTTAAGCATATCCTTTTTCTTTCTAGATTTCTTTAGGAGGTGGGTGACAAGAAAACAGTAGAAAAATAGGAAGTAATAGATCTGCAAATCTAATATAACAATCCCCTTATATTTTGACTAAGATTTTTTTTCTTAAACCTTGACGAACTGCCTTAGGTACTTATACGTCGAGAAAAGTGGCGATGCGAGCGGAGGTCTAAGTCAGTTAATCAGTCGAGGCTCAGACGGGTTGACTCACAAAATTTTAGCTTGCGACCTTGTTTATACATGCTAATATTATACAAAACCATCAAATCAAGACGACCGTGTGCATAAGCCAAAATATACTATTTCCCGATTAGTTAGCAAAAATTTGGAATTTGTGAAGGCGTTTTAATTGGCTAGCTAATTATAAGTTTATACTGGTGCTCTAACAAAGATTCATCCTCATTATTATAGCGTCAGCTCTACAGTCAAAACTTTAAAGTGATAAACTCGATCGAGATCTGCATCATCAAAACTAGCGATAGCTGCAAGTAATAAATGAAAATGCGCGCCGAAATCCAAGCGACAGAAAATAATTATGTGTTGGCAGCTCTACATTGATAAATAAGTTTCAATGCATTAGTGAGTTTAGCTAATGAACCTAATTTATGGAGAGTTTAGGTCGATTAGTTTAATGTATATTAGGAGGTTTATCGGGAAAAGGGCTAAGGGAATAAAGTTCTTGCAATCTTTCTCTAATTACATAATTTTATATTATCTCTCCTGGTCATAGTTAAACTAAGCATTCAACAGACGTTTCTCCTTTATGAACAAATCGACTTCCTTGCAAAACTTTAGCATTTGCTAAAGACATAATAATATGTTAAATGTTATTCTGAACACATTTAGGACCTGTTAAACGCTGACCACTCATTAATAATTTTAATCTTAATCTGGGGTCCCATAAAATAAAGAGAAGTAAAATGCAGTAATCATTATTTAGAGAAACAAACTTTGGCAAAATCGTATTTTGTAGAAATCGAACTTTGGAGAAAAGTACATCAAAGAAATCGTAAAACAGAATAACCGTAAAACGTAAAAATTGGTAAGGCAAAATCTGTTCTCTGCCTGACAGGTGTTTGCATGCGAGCTTAGAATAAGAAAGGGCGTTGAAATTTTTTTATTTTTTTATACTAAATTTTAAAGAAATTGTGGGTTGGTTTGGGTTGCTTTTTTAAGTGTTTGATCTGGGTTGGTTTGGGTTGGTTTAAATTTTTTTAAGTTGGGAGGAGTCGAGTTGGCTTAGAAAAAAAAAACTTTATCTACACCCTTTCTTATTCTAAGGGCACATACAAACAGCTGTCAGGCACAGAACAGATTTTCGCCTTACCAATTTTTACGTTTTACAGTTTTTCTGTTTTACGATTTCTGCGATGTATAATTTCTCCGAAGTTCAATTTCTACAAAGTACGATTTTGCCATTGTTCATTTCTATGAAATATGTTTTCTCTATTTTATTTTTTTACAAACTATAGGGACTCCTTAATCTAATATCCTTTTTTTAATAAGCTATTATTGATGTTGGTGGGTTATTGGATCTGTTTATAAAAGAAACTACTTTTTTGAAGTTTCCAACGTTTCGAATAATATATGTATATTTTTCGAAACGTTGGGAACTTCAAAAAAGTAGTTTCTTTTACAAACAGATCCAATAACTCACCAACATCAATAACAATACATACTTATGACCCATGTGTCCGCTTAAAAACTTTCAAAATATTACAAGATAAAATAGTGGTATTGCTAGAATTGTAAAATATTCCTTAATTTTTATTGAAAGTAGTAACTAAAAATTTATAAAATAGAATTTATCTATATGGTAGTTTTGTATCAATATTATTGTTTATTATCCATTTTGTCAGTTTGTGTTTTATTTTGTTATAATTCTTCTGTTTAAATATTTCCGTTATATTTTAATAAAGTAATCTTGTAAAGAAAAATAGCTATCTAACATAATCTGACAACACATGAAAATTAAATGGTTTTAACAGGAACTTATTTACACAGTTTAGCCGAAATCCACCTGACAAACAGATATATTTAATAAACCTTAATATTTTGTCATTAAAACGCACAAGCGCCCTTAAAACACGTAACTTATAGACATTTTTTTTGCCACTGACAAATAAATGCATAAACAACTGGTTAGTCACACCATAGCAACCAAGGCATTTCATAGGCAATATGATGAACAGAAACTTCGGATCAGTACAGGTTTTTCGGAATTTGACATATCGGTGCGGAAATATTTTTCCACACCGTGCGGAAAAACGAATTTTCCGCACTAAAAATAGTGTGGAAATGCGATTTTCCGCATGCTCGTAGAAAAAATTGTTTTTGATTTAATATTATTTTCTTTATTTCGAATTTCCAAAATCACTGAAAATCGATTAAATTAAAAAAATATAGCTGCCGATGAATATGTTACTTAAGAATAACGATTTGACATATGTCTTACATCTAAAGGTAACTAACTCAATAATCCCTAAATTTTAGATAAAAAATAGATAATTTGAGACTACAGCGACTAATCAAAAAATGTTTTACTATAAAGAAAAACTACGTGGCAAAAAAGATTAGGCTACAGTAGAGCTTCGAATCCGTCGGTCCAGAATAAATATATTACTTATAAAGGATTCTTAAAAGGTAAAAAAGGGTAATAGCCTACCTAATGGGGTTCGTGCGTAAAAAACATATTTTATTATATTTTTTTGAACCTTAAAATACCTAGTAGTAGTTTTCACAAATTGTGACTAAAATAGTGCTTTTTTTACAAGCGTTCGTTTAAAAAACGAGCGCAGCGAGGTATTTAAAAACGCAAGTAAAAAAAGTCACTGTTTAGCTGTGAGTTGCTAACACTATTTTTTTTAATACCTAAAAATAAATGAATAATGAAGAGCACTTCTCGCAATACACTATCTTTACACTATAAATTAAGGCAGCTGGTAAACGAAATAACAATGGTTTCCATAGCGACGTGCCTTTTTACTCGGTGACGTTCATTGTTGCGACATTTTAATCTTTGACAGTTTGATATTTTGAGGATATTTCTAAATGATTTTTTCCTAAATACTACTGTTTTCCGCTATTTCTCTTTAATTTTGGGTCAAAAATGGAGAGAAATCTTTTTTTGCACTCGTGATCAAAAAAAAAAAACTTTTGCATTGATAACCGAAAGATCCATGCTTTAGTTATCTCCAGACATTTACTAAAATCATGTTTTTGATGAAAGTATATAAAAGAAGTTTTTTCAAACTATTTTTTCTGCTTGTTCATTGTGTAATTTCGCGCCAAATTTGGGACCATTAAAAAAACCCTCAGTAAGTCCTCGTGACGTCACTGATGCTTTACATTGTAAACTTCAGGGTAAACAGTTTTTTTCGCTGAAATGTCATATGATATGCCTCCTACATGAAGGGCTGGGGAGGTAATTCTAGCCGATTTACTCGTCTATAAGAGAACTCCAGAAGGACCCTTCGGCAACCAGAAATAACACAGTAAACCGAACAGGTAGCTAGTGGAACCACTAAAGATAAGGATTAACAAAAAATTGTTCAAGGATCCAGCAGATCTTCTTCAACACAGGAGGCCCGACAGGGAACTGCACAAGTACCCATTAGACACCCTACAAGCGCGTCAGGGGCGCCTACGGACGGTCCAATCGAAACAGAGCTTACTGAAAAGCAACTGCTCGAAGTCCTTGCGCCAGCTAGGAAGGAAGGAAGGATGTGAGATCAGCAACAGAGTTCCTAACAGGACACTGTTGCCACAACAAGCACCTAGACACGCTGGGAATCGCCGGAGATACAGAGAGACGATGGTGCATGGAGGAAAAAGAATTGTACTGGTTGCACCCCAGAAAATTATGTTCTTTTGCAAAAGAGGCAGGCTCCTAGGGATAAATTATGGATAGTGGGCGTGCAAGGAGCCCAGCAAAGTGGCCTACGTGCATGGTAATTGTCTCGCCCGCACTTCTACATTAATTCAATAATTCAGTCATATAATATGTAAATAATCTGTGGTTTTAAAATGCAGTGTTGTGTATAAACACTTGTATTTTGTTGTGCATTGATAAATCGCGTTTCCAACTACAGCCAAAAAAAAAGGTGATATTTTTTTTGGGTTCTAAACACTCTCTCATTGCCAATTGCACCGCAATATTACATCTAGTTTAAATTTAACCGGTGTTGAGAATGCGCTTATACAAAGGACTTAAAATATCAAGGTCTTGCTTTTTAAACATCAGTTAAATTTAAACCAAGTTTAACATTACGAACGAAATATTTTTATTCACCTACCGATTTTATAGTACAAACGTTCGCAGTACAAATTAATGCATATAGGTAACCCTCGCAATTTTTTGATAAGATATGCATTTTCTCGTGCTCAATACAAAACGGAAAATCCTGTACCTCGAAATTGTGGATAAGGGCTCGGCACACCACTCTCAAAATGGACATTTTTAGAGAAGTGTTCCGAACCCTTATCCATGAATGAGTTCCGGCACACCAGTTGATTTTTGGGCTGGCGGTACTAATACATCATATATGTGAAAATGGTGGGGTTTACCCTACCCCCTTTAAAATTGCTCACCTTTGGATTGGTGTGCCGAACCCTTATCCACAATTTTAAGATATCGGATTGTCCATTTTATATGCAGGACGAGAAAATGCACATCTTATCAAAAAATGTCGAGGGTTACCTATCCATCATAATTTATACCTTGAACTCTTGCTCTACTAGCAGTTTATCCAGCACTTAACTTTTACACCGAATACACATCAAACTCTAGTTTTTCAATAAGTATCGAAAAGGTAAGTAATCATAAAATTAATCCATTTTGCAATCGATCACAACAGCAAGAACGCACGAACATCAAACGGTCCTTACCTTACCTTTCCCGAGAAAAATGGGTACCGATAATAAGTCTCCCAATTAAGTTGGCCTAAAAAAAAGACCCATAGATGAGGAGTGTAATGGGCAGGCTCATCAATTCAACACCTTCTTAACTAAAAAGCCAATGAACTCATTTTAATATGGCCGCCTAGGTGATGTGATTTACAGTAGAATAAATGAAAAATCCTAATAGTTAAAAATCATTATTGCATAAGGTCACAATAAGTTTTCTTACTTTTTAAATTCGGATAGATTATACTCTTAACCAAGTCATTTTATTTAAGCAGTAAATTAGAGCATCAACCTAGCAACAAAAGGCGGAGTTCGCACTTCCTGTTTTTGAAAAAACAGGTAGCGGCGCTCTTCCACACAACCTATTGAAAAAAAAAATAGTTAACCTAATTTAATTAAATAAACCTAAAATTTTGCAAATTGTTAAGAAAAATAAAGTTTTTTTTACAAATGACACCTAAGAAAGTGCTAATCTATTTTTTAGATTAAAAAAATAGTAATACTTACCTTTATATATTTTATATACAGGTTAGGTTATCTATATATTGTATATATATATATTTATGTACTTTTATATTTTATATCACACAAACTGAACATAATTCCTTTTGTATAAGTAAATATTTAAAAATATATATATATATATATAATCCCTGTTTTTAAGGAATAAAATGGATCTTTGATCCCTGGGATTGAATTTTTAATTTATTTCCCTTCTTGGTTATTACTTAAGCAGTATAAAACAAAATAAAACATGATTACCAGTCGCGAGGTATTTTTAATGGAATATCAGGAACATCTCCAGTAGCGGTATAGAATTTGGTTGAACGTTCAATTTTGTTTTTCCTTAAGTGCATTTCGCAAACCTTAAAATAAAGAGTTTAAAATTTTACCTAACAGAATGTATTTCAAAATCATAAAAAATAATTTAAAACATGTATAAGTGTCTACGTTGAGGTCTAGGTGTTTGTCTGACCCACAAAATTTTAGAACCATCAACATAAACTATTCCAAGGACTATCTTAGTACTGGCATAAAATAAGTAACGAAGTACTGGCATTGATTGTATGGTTTATTGATGCTCGATTTCTAAGCCTTACAACTTCTACAAGTGTTCCGAAACATGTTATGCTTCAACTTTTTATCACATACTTATTATAGGTTACCAACTTTATTATTTTAAATTAAAAAAAAAAATCTTCTTTTTCATACGGCTTTTAGCCATATTTTCCAAGGCGTCTTCAGACAAGAAAAACATAAAAATAAACCTCAACCCTACGAAAAAGCGGCTGAAAAAATTGGTTTAATAAACAAAACATAACAAAAAGGAAAAAAAAACCAGTAGATTATATCTTATAAGCTATAAAACGGATATATTGTTGCAAATCTTACCCTGGAATTCTTCGTAATTGCAAAAATCTTCCTTCTTTTAGCATACACCCATTTTTTGCATAAATTGGCATCTGATCGAAAGTCAAAAACGAAAGCCTTTGGCCTCCCATCGTAACTCCTACGACACTTTAGCACTCAGCACTTCAGCGGCATAATGCTTTTACTAGTTTATTATATTTTTTAACAATTTATAAACTACTTTTCACAATTTCCTGGAAAAACAATAGAAAATCAATAACACATCAAACATATCAAGTGAAAACATCAGCCAAACTTCGACGCCATATTGATAACGTCAAATCGCGTGCAGTGACTTTTTAGTTCAGTACGGTGTTGTTCAGTAATGAAAGCAACTGACAACCATCTGAAAGCGAAAATTTAGGTTTATGTTAGATATTTTTGTTTAGTTTTGGAAAATTTATAATAAAAGATGGGACACTACCGTAAAAAAAATTTAAAAAGTGTTGCCTAGTGATTCCCATAATTTCGTTTCAATATTCTCTAGTTTTAAACATGGACAAAATAAGATTATAAAAAAAAATCAGGATCTTTGAGGATTAGCTGGTGAATATTATTTAATTTTTGCATAAAAGTTGGGCATGCAAATGCTACTTTAGGCATTCCGCGCCCTGAACTTTGTAAGTGACACCTTTTGAAACACGAAAACGCCACAATAACATAAATAAAATGACAAAACCACACCTCGTCAAAAATGTAAACTGTTCGACGATGCTGAGTTTTCTCAGGAAGTGGGTTCGGCACTTGGGCGCCATATCCTCGTGTAACGGGTTTACCTTGTGGATTGAAACCCTCGAGTAAGGTTAAACTTGCGGTTGGAGTTATAGCAAATAAATTCAATTTAACCAAATTAAAGTTTTCGCGCAGATGATGTCGTAGTCACTGTCACTCAAATTAATACCTTGTTATTAAATTATCGTAAGGTCACTACGACACTGGCATGGCCCTGTTAGTGCATGCGCATTAGATTTTTCTCCTATTGCCTGGTCGCTTAAACACTGCCAAAGCCAACCGCGATTTTGAATTTTCTTCTTTGATTTTCAAAGTTATTTTCGTTAAATATTTTGCGAAATTTGGGCCGTTATAGTATCTCATAGATATATGTGTTTTCCGGACCACATTCAAGATGGCGGATTAAAAATTAAATGAAATTGTCAATGCAACACCACCTCTACGGGAAGCCGATTATCGAAAACAAGATGGCCGTCCATGAAGCCGATACGTTTGACGGGCGTATGGGGGGATGTTTGTTATTTTAAGAGATCGAAATTATTTTTTAACAGTTTTTAGATCTGTTATAAAAGAAAGCAGAATTAAATCTTAACGATTTTTTATTTCAATAATATTTCAAGTTAAAGTAAAAGCATACTTTTTTTTAGGAGTTCACAAAAATGATATAAATCAATTTCAAATTAAATGTTAAATGTAGTCCTGCTATAAAACTAATTTATATTAAAAAATATTTATTATTTATTTTTAATCCCGAGGTTTTAATTCTTTTGAGTTGGGGCATAATGAGGTTTTTTGAAGTAATTGTGTCGTTTTTTTTCTTAATTCTTAAGTGGCAAATTTGCAAATTTAAACAAAATTCTATTAATAATGAAAAAGGTTTCATGTATTTTGCAATTGTGACCTAGAAGTCATATCTGCCCCATTTATATTTCCCAAAGTGATTATTGTTTAATTTTCCCGGATCTCTTTTTTGGCAAGAATTTTTTCCACAGTTCAATAAGCAAATACAGCACAAAATACAACATCATCTTTAGTCACTAGCGGATATTAGATTTGTAGGAAAATTATTGTGAACTGATTAACTTTTACCAGAATTGATTAAGTATTTTTTAGAGTATTCACTGTTTTAATAAAGAAAATGCAGCATATCATGCGATATAATAGGGGGTAGGGCGGGGGGTCAAAAAATTTTGGCAAAAAATTTGTTGAGGGGTGTCAAATTTTTTTGCAAGGGGGAGGGGGGGCAAAAAATAGAGGGGACATTATCGCGGACCAAAATAGGTAATACTAAACGTGTGAGCTTCAGTGCCCATGCATGCATTGGCAGAGTATTTTAATGCTATGGTTTAAGAAATTGTGTAAACTTTAACTAAAAATGTAAAAAATAATAATTTAATAGCGCAAAATTTTATATTTTTTTTAAATGTTATCTTTAGAGTTGCATGTGCCCTATTAGCATTGGATGTGAATTTTTTATTTTGGTTTAAAAATTTGACCATTTCCGAGGTCATTTTCTGTGCTATGGGGAAAATCAGTATAGTTCTAAGCTAATAGACATAGATTACAAAGCTCTAAAAAGAGTACAGTACCTACTCTGAAAAATACTATAAATGGTCACACTAGACAAGTCCTAGATTTAAGTGAAAATAGCTTTTTAAATTATCATATAGGTACTATACAGTGCAAACCTATAATGCAAATATACAATAGCATAGGTAAGTACATCTTGTTGAAAATTAAATAATAATATTCTAAATCTTATATGTATCCGTTCTGTGCCACAAATGTATGAAATTCATATTTCTTATTGAGTTTTTTAGGATATATAAACAGGGTGATTCAAAATTCCCTAGAAAGATTTAAACAGTGCTTAGATATCATTAATCTAAGAAAAGTTACGTGATTATTTTGTTTAAATTTAATTTTTTTTTCTCTGAATTTAGGAGTTAAATTTTTGTATTTTTTTAAGAATTGCTTTTAAAATAATTTACCAAGCAAGTCTACATGTGCCTGACAATGACAAGTATTACGGTTTTTGTCGAGCATTTTGAAGTTGTCAAAGTTTTGTTTTCAAAAATTTATGTTTCTACTACTTAGTAAAGGCGGCACAAAATATTTGCCGTAGGTATATGCTTCGTGAAAGGCTGCAAATTTCTCTGCAACGAAAGAGTTTACCAAAAAATAATTTTACTAATTCTTGTTCAAAACAACAAATTCTACCTAGAGTTAAAGTCTTTCTAAGGAATTTTAAATCACACTGTGTACCAAGTGTGGTTCATAGTAGGTACTATTTAAGTATTATAATAAGTAGCACCTGTGTGTAATAATTAAACAAAAAACAGCAGGTACCTATATCTACCTTTTTACTCGGGGCTTTAAAAGCGGAACATCCAAAAGATTCCCAGAATTTGTGGAAAATTTTCTTGAAAGTTCAACTTAATTTTCTTTAAAATGCAATTCACAAACTTAAAAAAGTACAAAACATTTTAAATTACCACAAATTTCACTACTTTTGTCACTTCTTTATCTTACTCTTGAACTTTTGTTTAGGGTGAATTTTTCACGTTTAATTGCATTCATCCATTTTTCTGTTAGTTCAGCACTATTTGGAAATTGAAACACAGATATATTTGGTCCATTATTTTTGTAATGGCTCTTGCAAGAACATAAAATATTTAAACCAAATTCACTTGTTACAAAATAACACGTAGGTACCTATAAACAAAAAATCTCTAAATTATATGCCCAAGCACTTTTTCGAACAAAATGCGTATTTATACCGGCGAAAAATTGTACATAACCCTCTTAATACACGACCCGACCGGCCATTTGATAAAATCTCTGAACCTATTTACCACAAAAAACACAGGTTTTTCGCAAATTTTGATACACAAATAATAAGTTACCTGTTATTTAAACATTCAAGAAACTGTTTGTAAGGTTTTAATAATATTTAGATGAAAAATTAACCGCTAAAAATAAAAAATAAAACCTTCTTCACCGAATGTAAACAAAGCACTGAGTATGCGGCACTCGCCGCCATTATGACGTCATCAGGCATACGATATCTCGCCTGTAGTAGAGGTCGTTTTGGTCAATGTCATTGTCAAGAAAAAGGCCTACTTAGGTTTTGTTAAATTGCAAAGTACAAATAATTTGATAATTCAATTCCTCGAAAACGGTTACACGCAGACCCATACTATATGATATTTTTAAAACACCATACATAGTATATACTCTTTAATCTGATTAATCTTAATTAATTATTTTTTGATTTCTATAAAATGTACTCTCACAAACAGTTTTTTTTTTGCTCCTTTTACATTATTTTATTTTATAAAAATTGCACAAAAAGTTATTAGAATCTAGACAGATCTGTTTTTTCATGTAACTATTTGGTTTAGTAAATTATGTAAAAATCATATTTATCTTTAGACAGGCAAGACCTTTCTGTGTTAATATAAATTTAAAAATATAAAAGCGTAAGAGTAATTTATGAAGTTTTCTCAAAAACCAAAACGAAAAGCTTGGTTTAAAATTTCCAGCAAAACTTGTTATATTTTTAAGTCATTTAAGAAAGACCCATAAAATTACACAAAGCAAAGCAGGAAATCTAAAATAAACAAAAGCACTTTTAGACGAAAGATTTTGTTGCGCATTTCACTTCTCATACCAAGTTTGAACTTTACAAGTATAGTGTAAAATCAAATTATACTGCCTCGGTACATCTGCGTCTGCAAGAATTAAAACGGAAAAATAATCCAACTGGCACCGTTAATAATTTTCTATAGACTGTTTAGTTTAGTTTCTTAAAACCTTGAGGATTTGCATCCTAAATAATGCCTATGATTTATCAAGCCAGAAATTTATCAGACCATATTTAATAAAAAAAACTTATCTTAAGAACGATTCACCATAGAAACTGCAATTCGTCAAACCAATTTTTTATCCGAACCTTATTTCATCAAACCCACTCAATAACAAATTAGAAATTTAACACACCCGTTCTTAATCGAACCATTGTTCATGAAACTGATTTAATATCAAACTCGTTATTTGTAAAACCCATTTTTAATAAAACCCGAAATATGTCAAACCATTATTTATCAAAACCAGATTTCGTCAAACTCGTTGTTTATCAGAAAATATTTACTAAGTTAATAGCGCATTCGCCAATAATACTTACATGAACCGGATGCTTAGACGCAGGTGGCGACACCTGTACACAAAGTATTGAACACTAACTGTGAATACTTTGGTAGAACGACAAATGCATCGAAACGCCGCACCGTGATGCCGCGCCACTCTCGTTTACGCCTCCAGTTCATATAAGTATTATTGGCGAATGCGCTATCAATTTAGCAAATATTTTCTGATAAACTACGAGTTTGACGAAATCCGGTTTTGATAAATAATGGTTTGATAAATTCCGGGTTTTATTAAAAATAGGTTTTACAAATGAAAAGTTTGATATTGAATGTGTTCGATGAACAATGGTTCGATTAAAAACATTTTTGTTATTGAATGGGTTTGATGGAACACGGTACGGATATAAAATTGGTTTAACGAATTGCAGGTTCTATAGTAAATGATTTTATCATTGAACTTTCTTTTGTTTAACGGGTTTGATTTTTCACAATCTGATAAACCATGGGCACCATCCTAAATAGTAAAATTACGTGCAATCTGTACACACTTTCAGTAAAGCTTTAATTGAAATAAGTTGAAGATAAACAATCAAACCTAAACCAAAATTTTGAATCAGCAGGAGCTTTTTGGGTTATCACGATCTAAGGTTAAGGCCGCAGTGACAGTTTACCAATCGTTGGTGTGCCAACGGGCAGTTTCGAATAGATATAGATAGGGACTTAAGGAGACTTTGGACTAAGCAAGACTTGAACACGTTGGAATTTGTCATCTATTCAACTTGTATCCATTTCTGTTGTTTGTTTTTTTCGCTACAGCACAAGAGAATCCAAACATTTAACCAGACAAATATTTTTCTATGCAATTTTTTTTTACCATTTTGCTTATAAAATTGTTATTTTTAATTTTTAAAATATTAAAGGAGTGATCGATCACTTGATAGCCATTGTAAATGAAACACAAGTCAGAGGTTCGTCTCTTTAAAATTCCATCACGCACGGTTAAAAAATCCAGCCTTAGATAGGCTTCAGTAGATATATGGTGTTACATATATAAGTATTGCCAATTAAGGTCATGCATAGCAGCCGTATCAGTTGAAAATGTTTACAGAGCCATAGTAGAGTCTTTAATAACATATGGTTAGCTTGGAAAATTTAGAAAAGGCCATAAAGCGGATAACTAAAATAATACATTTTAAACCCAAAAGTTTCTTAACGAATATTTTTTTCAGGGAAATCACATGTATTAAAGATATTGAAACACATTATATAACTACTACTATCAATTTTATTCATAATAAAAGTGGTCTTAAATATTTCCTTCCTTATGAGCATAGGAATCGATCTGGGTACCGATTCTGGAAGTCGTAGGAAGTGATCGTTCGCCTGAGAGAAGAAAAGTAGTTTCAACCAATAAACGCGCTTAAAATCAGTGACCGGACGATCGAATAATCACCAAACTATTATGGGCACGCGCAGAGCTGCCTCGAACAACAATTTTTGAGCGAAGCCGTTCTCTCGACTAGACCCAGTAGTTGGGAGTTGTAGGAAAGCTCGTGTGAAAAACGACACTCGTATTATTTCAGAGCACGCTACCACGAAACCACCACGTGACCGAACTCGCTAATGCGCATGCTACTGCAAACTTGACCGTCTTTTAGAGTAGGACTCGCACAGTGGTCGATTTTTGTAAAAAGGCGGATATTAAAAAAAACTTCCACATTGAAAATTAATCGTACAAAATATTTAGCTTTAATAAAAAGATAATTTTTTCTTATTTAGCTGATAGACAGGATGATCGTGTGAATTTTTACATTTATCTTAGGGCATTTTTAAGAGGTAAAAGATATATATTTATTAATTAGCTAAATTTGTAATGGTGGCGTGAGGGGGGATCTACGAAGGACATGTAGATTGAAAGACCATTGGAGCTTGAATGGGTTTTATTTAGCCAAAAATGTTGGGATGTCAAATACAGTTTGAATATAGCACTGATGATCACGTGACTATTTAAAAGTGTCCAGTCACGTGATAATTTTGGTTACAGTTAAAGTCACATGATATTTTAATTTTAAGCTCACTTCACAAAATTAAACTAAAATTGTTAGTTTAGAACAATCAAACTTACTTTAAAGTAATTGACTCAATATATAAATATTATAGTATACTAGAATATTTTTATGTATATAGGGTATATTAAAAAGAATGCCAACTGAAACTTTCAAATGAAACACTCAGTATATTATTGCATTTTTGCATTCTGTTTTGAAATTCTAATCATTTTTATATAACGTACCCTATGTCGATCTTCAACTGTTTTCGAGAAACTAACAGTTGAATACTGTCGTGGGTCTTCTATTTGACATTTGATGTTGAATACTCATACGTAATATCAAACTCGTAAAAAGCATAGTTTATTCTTTGTACAACTATTCGCTTAGTATCTTGACAACCATATAGGGGAAAATTTAGATACATTTTAAATTTTTTAATTTTTCCATGTATGTCCGCGTTTTCCGGAAAATCGACCACCGTGCGTCGTTCGATGACTTTTGTGCGATTGATCACTTCTTAGGGTATGATCGTTCTATTACGCTCAGAATAGAGCCCCTGTAGTTAACCAAAACGTTATAGTACAAGCGTTCGCAGTAAAAATTATGGTGAATAGGTAGCTCTCGCCATTTTTTGATAAGATGTCCATTTTCTCGTCCTGAATACGAAATGGACAATCCTATGCCTCAAAATTGTGGATATGGGCTCGGCACACCAATCTAATGGTGCGAAATTTTAGAGGACACGTGATGGATTGGGTAAACCCCACCATTTTTACATATATGATGTAGTAGTACCCCATACCAAAAACCAACTGGTGTGCCGAATCTCATTCATGGATAAGGGCTCGGCACACCACTCTAAAAACGCCCCCTTTTTTAGGATAAGCATAAGAGCTTTCCTAAAGCTTAGACGATGTGTTCTTAGGTTATATTTACCGTAATAATACTTGGCATTTATTAAACATATTTTTTACTTAACTATTACTTTACCTTTAAATTTTTTTTTTAATTTATGATTTTTTTAGTGTTTTTTAGTGGGCAAACACTACTAGGATGTGATTGCACAATGTTCATCTTATAACATTTTTATCTAATTTAATTTTAGTCGTATGTTTTGACAGTTGCTTGTTGAGGGCCGGTCGTGGACTATCTTTTTACCACGATGACCGACTGGAACTGGGGATGCGATCACATCTTCTCTGATGAGCAATTGTGCAATGACAGTTTGTTAGTCTGGCTCCTCCTCTGAGACCTGTTTGGCATTGGTAACCCTGTTAGTAGCCACGCTATCGTCAGCTCTCAGCACGCAACCCACACCACGATGAGCAGGTGAAGTACCATCGGGCGTCAGGAGGGGGGACGAGCATTAATGGATACTTGATTTCTCTTTAAAAAAAAGAGTTTTTGACGATTCTGCAAAATGGTAGTTAGCTGTGGCTTACATTTATACATATTTCATGATTTGTTACTTTGATCCTTATAGTACTGATGAGCACCGCTAGTGCAAAAACTCAAGTCCGTAGTTACTTACTAAATATTTTTTTGATGATACTATACATGTTAATTTATTAAAAAATAGACATACTATTTAATTAATAGTGAATCATTACTAGTGTGCATGTGAGCAACTTCATCACGCGAAAATGAATTACCTAATTGCCTAGTCAGTCAAAGTTTAAACAGAGTGTGCACTAGTGCTTCTAATGAAATGCGCTATTACCCGTATGTGAATTATACAATTCGCTTGCACTTACAATACCTATGAGTGATTTGGTCACAGAGTTGGATACTGTTAGAATTTGTAGTTAGCCAAACTAGGTTTCTAAGAACTTGGCAGCAATTTTTTAAAAAGTGTTTTAATTTTATAAAAATAATTGTTGGTGAAATGCCCAAAATATTCTTGTTTATTTTGCATATGCTTAATTGTCTCTATAATATGAGAATTTCCAATCCTATGTAAAATATTATATAACAGTTCACTTTAAACAACTTTTTATTTGGTTGTCATCATTCTGTTCCCAATTGAGCGCCAAAAATAAAAGACCATAAACCTGTAGAAACAAAGTTTTGACTTTTATAATCAGCCAATTTTACCCCAAGAAGTAACTCTTTAATCAGTGCCCTTTTTATAATTAACAACGCAAAATAATGAAACACAGAAACTAATCCAAATAAAGTCTGTTCACATTAATTTAAATTTTGCGCCCATTTTATTCATTTTAATTTTTGAGCGATTGGCAATACTGATTTTTAATCGCGCATGCTCTCACAATCGGCTTTTGATAAGAACGTGCGCCATTTTCACTTCTTTGAAAGAAACTACGGCGCGGTAAAAAAAGACACGATTTTCTACACATCCAGAGGCAAAAACAGAGAATGGCCGGCCAATAATCCTGCAAGACATCGACAGAAAGACTGGTAAGTTGTTCGTAAGATCGTTTGTCAATATTTTCCAAATTTGCTAATTTTCAAGTGATACCTTTTTTTTTTCTTATGCCAAATTTTTCTTATTTAATACAAACATGAGCAAAGTCAAAGCAAAAAACTTAATATTAATCCTGATACTGCCTTATATTTGGTGGAAAAGCATAAAATTTGTCGCAAGTGTTCCTTGGACCAAAACAAAAATTTGTCATGACGCCACTTTCAAAATCCTTAACGCACGACTGCTATGGGAGATGAAAAAATGATGACTTCATGATCGATATTTCTTTATTTTCGGAGATACGTAATCCAAAAAAAAAACTTTAATTGATTTTGATTTAATGATCCTGTCGCTTAGAGGGGGTAGATTTTTTAAATGTAATCGTTGAAATTTTATACAGACGATCATCTGAACTGCATTTGATTTATATTGGCTGTCAAGTTATCGATCCCTCAAACGGCATTAAAAAATTAGACCCTGGGTGTCAGCCAACGTAGTCGACTTGTATATAGTTTTGGTAGTTTTCGTGGATGTCTTATTTAAAATGATTGATTTTAATTTTTGTTTGAGTCATTTTTGAGTAGTAGTGGGGATAAAACCATTCTCATTATTCGTATACAGAAGAGAACACGTAAGATTTTTTGAGATATGGAATTTTTGGCATACTTATTCTTGTACAACTTTAGGATCTGTGCAAATTTTTTTAAAATTTATGAAAAATTAAAATTAAAATTTTTTTGAACGTGTAGGTTTATGGGTTGAGGGATCTTATTAATGAAACTTCCTTTTTTTGAAATGTCAACGTTTCGCTAAATTTATTTGCTTCTTCAGGGCTCTAAAATTATATGTACAATAAAAATAGCGTGGATTTAAAAGAACTTTTGTTAAAAAATATGTTATTATACAACCAGCAAAAGTCTAGAAAGTAAAACGATAAATTTTTTATTTTTTAGTATAGGTTTGAAAAGTTTTAAAATTGAATTTAAAATAAAAATAGTTTGGATTTAAAAGAATTTTTGTTAAAAAAAATGTTATTATACAACCAGCAAAAGTTTAAAAAGTAAAACGTTAGATTTTTTATTTTAAGTATAAGTTTGAGAAGACGAAAAATGAACATACAACAATAACAACAATCAAATGTAAAAAGTGTAATAAAAAAAACAAACATAAAAAGTAAAAAACAGACTTACATTCAAGACGGCCGCGGCCGTTTCATATGTCGATTCTATTGCCAATAGAAGTCATCCTTCGGTAAAAAGGCATTATTGTTACACAAGTACCGTACAATATTATTACTACGGCGAGTATTTCATTCGCATTTATGTTTTACACTAATATGCAGTAGATGCTTGTTTTGGTTTGTTTTCTTTTTCTATGTTATTATTTTAGTTTATTAATTATATCGAAATATAAGGTATTTAAGTTTTTTAGGGGGTCTTTTTAATGTGTAGCATCTCCTCTTTTTATAATTCTGGTGAGTGTCTAGGATTCTTGTTTCCTGGAAGTTAAATATGTGTCCTTTTTTTTGAAAATGTTCAAGAAATGCCGTTTTGTTTTCTTTTTGAGCTTGTGGGTTTCTGCAATCTCTTAGATGCTCTTGTAACCTTGTTTTTAAGTATCTCCGCGTTTGACCTATTTACACCCCATTGCAACCGGTGCATTTTATTTCATAAATTGCGTTTGCTTTTTGTTCTTTTGGTGTAGGGTCCTTAAGTTTGCTGTAGATTTTCTTACCTATGGTATTTTCTGATTTAAACGCTATTTTTGTGGCATTTTTGATGGTACTTCTTATGTTCTATGAAAGGTGTGTTATGTAAGGAATATCGGAGTATATTTGTGGAGGGTGTGGGAATTGCCTTTGTGTTTCAGGGTTGTTTGATGTGTGTGTTTGTGAAAGTGTATTTGCATGTGTTGGTGTTGACCGATTTTGTTGGGTGAGTTCAGTGTATGGTGGTAAAATGTGTCCTGTTTGTGTACTGTTAGACTGATGATTTGTCTGCAGTTGTGAGAATCCTCGTAAGAGGGGTGTAGATGCGATTTTGATAACTAGGTGTTTGGGATAGTTATTTTTAGTTAAGTAGGTTTCTATGAGATTTTTTTGATGTAGTGACGGATGGGATAATTTTAAGGCTCCGTGCTTTAAGTTATTTATTACATTAATTTTTTGATTGTTCGGTCATCACCTCCACCATAAAATCGACCCTCGTTCAAAAAATGGTGAAATTAAGTAAAAAATGAAGTGCGTCTTGGCTTTGTTTTGAACGCGTAAAAGTACCTATTACCTATTGTGCTGTCCGGCCATCAAAAATTAAAACAACAAAGTGAATCTCGTGGCATATCGTATCAAGCGTTTTTGTTTCTCAGTTCATTACGACATGGCCCCCAATATCTAATGGAAAATCCATCCACCTACAGACCTGTTTCATCCTTACTAGGAATTATCAAGGAGTCATAGGATTGTATCTGTCAGTAAAAGCTACACAGGCAACCATGCACACCTCTCGAATTTAAATCAAAGAGTTTGTAATCCGCTGAGACGTGGTACCTATGCGCGGCACCTGCCGAATAAACTAAAAAACAAAAACATCAAAATTGAAAAGTGCAGCAGACCGTAAATATAGAATCCTGTACCTTTCGACTAGTAATATGACGAAACCTGTAAAAATATACTTGACTCTTAAAAAGAGCAAACGTTCGCAGCAGCACCACCCCCAACTGGAGACTCATACTATCTAGCTCTAATTTTCAGGCATCAGCAAGCAATCGCTTCGGAGGAGGCTTGTTGCGCACACCTAAAAGAAAAATATTTAAAAAGCAAAAAAGTGAATGTCGTGTCCGCAAATAAAAATTAAAGTAACACTCTCGGCATATCGGACAAAGCGTTTTAGTTTCTCACTTCATTACGACCAGGTCTTCAATGCCTGATGGATAATCCAGATACCTACAAACTTGTTTCATCCCTATTGGGATTCATCAGGGAGTTATAGGATTGTACCTGGCAGTTGACGTGGCGCACACAAGTACCACGTCCCCGCGGATTACAAACTTTTGGTTTTAAATTCGAGAGGTTTGCATGGTTGCCTGTGTAGCTTCAACTGCCAGATACAATCCTATGACTCCCCGATGATTCCTAATAAGTATGAAACAGGTCTGTAGGTGTCTGGATCCTCCATTAGACATTGGAGGTCTGATCATAACGGAGTGAGAAACAAAAACGCTTTGTCCGATATGAAACGAGTCTAACATTAAAAATTAAAATAATTTTTTGAAAACCCATCTTGTTTCTAATAAAAAATAAAATAATGAAAGTTAGTGTGCGGGACAGTGAAATTGGTAGAGTTTAAACTTTTTTCGAGAAAATTATATGGCGAAAAATGTGTTGATTTTAAAGATCAATAAATTTATTGCGGGCCTGTCAAAATTGTCGTAACGTTTTGTTTATTATTAGTTTAAAATATTGTGATAAAAATGTAACTTCGGATTGTTTCCCCGTCCTCTCTCTTATATCGATTAATAATAGGCTTTGAAGCGATCACGAGTTATCCGAAACCTATCCGACCACGACCGAACCTCACCCGATTGCCGTGTATCGAAGAAACTTTCCTACACTTTCATACACCTGTTTCCGGATCAGGTAAACGAGCGCTCTTGAAAAACAACAATCCGGTCAGCTTTGCGCGTGCACCATGTAAGCTCGGCAGCTTCTGAGGCTTCTTATTAGGCGAAACGAAGGATGTGAACGTTCCCGTGCGATCTTTCCTACGATATTCGATAATAGGCCCCTGTTAGTTTCAATGGTTTTAATTTTAAAAAAAATTAAACTCCTACAAAACAATATTTTAAAAATAAGTGTTACTAAGTAATTTGAACTTTTAAAATTACGCGTTACTAACAAATTTGGGTTTTAGGTTAAAGCGTTATTTTAAAACTTAAGTTATAGTAAATCAACACTGTTTGAGTGTTTCTTGCTGACCTTTGCCGCCATATTTACAGAAAATCATAGATTTTCTATCACTTTTGAATGAAAATGGTGGCGATGGCGGATTAAATGAAACTAAATCAGTAGTCTATGCGGAAAGGATACTGCATGAATTCCCACCACATTACTTATAGTCCATAAGACGATCGCATAAGCTTTCCTAAAACAGGTCATTTTAATATTATAAAAAATATTCATAAAGTCCTAACAAATACCGTTTTTCAATAGCTTAATTAGACCATTTTACATTAGCAGGTAGTTAATTTTATCAGGGGAAGGTTAAAATAGATGCATTTTATAACAGAAAAATTACCTGAACTGTATTGTTTGAATATTATACATAAAATCAACATCAAATATTAGTCTTCTGTTGAGTTTCGAAGTGAGTGGTTCCCTGTGTATAAATAAAAAAGTGTTTTTAAGAAAGGGAATGTCGGGTCAAACGCGCCGGAATTGCAAAACTTCTTCTGACAGATTTTGCTAAATTTGTGGAGAATTTATGGTAAAATCCCAAGCTAGGCCATTTTCTGAAAATGGTAAAAAAGCCTACTTCAAATATTTTGGAGTTTTAATTAGAGATCAAGATAAGCAGTGGGCTCCCCATGTGTGCTGTGTTAGTTGTAGCGTGGTTAAAAACGGGAACGTTCCCTTAAGGCAAAAGTAGTTCCTAGGTTTCGTGACGGAGCAGTCTATGGAGCCACACCTTAATTTCGATGGAAAATTGTATTATAAAAGAACTTACGGTTTATACAAAATTCAGTGACACAGGGTTATGTGAGCATATGATAGCAAAATTAACTTTACTTACATGAGATCACTACAAATCACGGGCACTCGCCGACTCTTGCTTGTTGTCTACCCCTGTGCGGTTTGTAGACCAAAACTTCTCTTTTCTCTCTGGTCTTTGCCTAATTACGACCCAACGTTGAATGCCACCAAAATCCCACCTTTCTTTCCAAGTGGACTTTCGATTTAGTGTGTGACGATTTTACTTCCACGTCTTCGGAGGGGTAACGATCGACCAATCAAGCGTTGCCTTAGACTAGACGTATTGGTTCGCTTTGCTGATGCAGCGCTTTCCAATTAGGCCAACATTCATCGAACTAGTTATTAGATTTTCGTAATTGTTTAAAATAAATTATTTATGACTCAAAATATCCAACTATTATATTAAAATTATTAAAATAATGCCCTTTTTGGCCAATTACCAATTACAATATTGTAGATAACGCATCATAAGGCAGCTCCGAGGAACAGTGTACTCCAGGTGTGATTTGGCGTTATCAAAGCATCAGTCAAAACTTTTTGTTTCCCATTTTAAGGATTGGAACTTGTTAGCCAAAGATACTAAAATTACAACATTCAGGAAATAAATGCTACGTTTTCTGCATTCTACACTATAGAAAATTCGTTGTGTGCGTGTACTGATATCGATGGTTTAATACAGGAATTTGATATTGGGCATTCGCCCGGTGAGTGGCGCTTATTTATAGACTCGTCTAAATACAGTTTAAAAGCTGTGTTATTGCATAATGGAAATTTAAAATCCTCTATACCAATTGCCCATTCAGTGATAATGAAAGAAACTTATGAAAGTATGCGCACACTTTTAAATAAAATAAACGACAACATGTATAAATGGCAGATATGTGGGGATCTAAAAATTATATGAATTTTAGTAGGACTACAGGGAGGATTTACAAAATATTGCTTTTTTTTTGTTTGTGGGACAGCCGTGCAGTAGATCAGCATTATGAAATAAAAAATTGGCCAGAATGAAGTGAATTTCAACCGGGATCTCAAAATGTTCAGCTTGAACCTCTTGTAGACCCCCAAAAATGTTCTTCTGCCTCCTCTTCACATTAAACTTGGGCTGACGAAAAACTTTGTGAAAGCAATTAATAAATCCATCCATCCATCACCGTGATGGATTCAAATACCTAAGACAAGTTTTTCCCAGTTAAGTGATACGAAATTAAAGGAGGGCATTTTTATTGGGCCACAAATCAGAAAATTGCTGGACGATGTCAACTTTACAGAGAAGCTTACCAGGCAGGAACTCAGAGCATAGAACTCATTTGTTAATGTACTAAGGGAATTTTTGGGCAACAGGATGGACGCAAACTACCAACAGTTAGTTGATGAACTTTTAGATGCCTACAAATCACTTGGTGCCCGAATGTCATTGAAAATTATTATTCTGGACGATATTCCCTCCAATACCGTTCTCAATGAGAACGGTGTTGTCCCTTCTATCATTTTGTCCCGAAAATTTGGGAGCTGTCAGTGACGAGCAGGGTGAAAGGTTCCACCGGGATATGAGAACAATGGAAATCCGCTATCAAGGACGATGGGATCCAGCTATGATGGTTGATTACTGTTGGTTCTTGAAAAGAGAAGATACGACCCCTCATAAAAGGAAAAAATAAAACTTAATTAGTGTGTTCAGTTAACATTTTTAATGTCTGTGTTTTTCATAGATGTAAGGTATGTTTAGTAGGTGTAAAAATATAAATAAAGTGAATATACTCTGTTAAAAAATTAAGTAATATTTGAATAAAAAGAAAAACTACATTTTTAGGAGGTAAGGCCCTGTCTTTTTAGTGGCCAACACCGTTTGGTTACCAAACCTTTTGACATTTCAAAAGGCAAAAAATGTCGGCATCGGCGAAAAATAGGACTAACGAGCTTTTGCTCAGAATTTAAAAATTTTATAAATTGTGAATGACCACCTCGAAATAATAGCATTACAAAACACCAACACGAAGTTATGAAATTACATGTTAATTACTTAAAATCCAAAAAATACGTAATAAATAATATGATATATAAAAAAATTCCGTCGGTAAAAATAAATTTAAATTTTACAAAAATAAAACATTCCATATTTTTTATAATATAGCAATTCATTAAAATATCCCTCACCTTGTGTATAAAGTTAATTAAAATTAGCAGCTACGTATGAGCCATCCCGGGCAAAATTAAAATAAAAATCTGATTGCAAACACTTTTCTTTACACCATAAATCATTCTTTAGCTGACAGTGTCATTAAAACTTTTTTAAATAAAATTTCCGAAAGCAGGTAATACGAGCATTTTCATATTGAATTACCCTGCTGAATTTTTGTCACTTTTTTCCCAGGCACTTTTCGCGTTATTAAAATGAGATTTAAGCGCAAGAGAACGCATTTGAGCCGAAAGTTGATAAAAAGTTTTTAAATATAACATGGAAAAAGTTTCCAAAACTAAATATTTACCGTCAAACTGCCGTTAAGAGACTAAAAAACGAATAAAAAATAAAGCGTTGGCTTAACAGTAAACAACAATTTAAATTTTTATTACCTACATACAGGACGTATTTGAATAAAATGCAAATATTTTAAGGCGTAACTGGGAGTATCAATAATAATTTTATATAAAAGGAAGCTTTTCAAATAAAAGCATTTATATAAACTTCACTAAAAGGTAGAAAATCATTTTTAGCATTCTGATATCATAATAGTAAAAGCGATGGGTGCATTATAGAAAGTTTGGTCGACTCGATACATTTGTGTTATTGATTATATTGTGATTGTTCACATGAATCTGAATTCACTATAAAGCAGAGAAATGCAAGCGTAAGTAAATCCAACCCAACTCGACCCAAGTTACCCTAATATTTCTGTGATATGTAGGTGGACATTGATATCAGAAAGCTAAAAATTATGTGCTACTTTTTAGTTCACTTTAAATTTTATAAAAGCTTGTATTTGAGAAGCTCCTTTTTATATAAAATTATTTTTTAATTCTTAGATTTGTACCCCAAACTTTGATATCTGATCAAAAATTCATAATCCTCTTACCTAAAAACGTCTGTATGCACATTTTTATTGAAATCGATTAAACTAAATTTTTCCCCCTTCATTTCCCTCGTTAGGGGAGGTGGGTACCTGATAAAACCATATTATTATATTGTCGGTTGTGTATAAGTCAGTTAAAATTGGTAATCAATACATGACCAAAAATCGTCCATCTTGAATCAGTCATATTGCATTTTCAAAATCTGATCAAAAATTCGTAATCCTCATCCCGAAGAACCCCCGTATACCAATTTTGGTTGTAATCATACAAACTTAGATGTTTTCCGGCCTCCACTCCTCTTTACCAAATTTAAAGACAATTGGATATGTGTAAGTTAGTTAAACTTAGTGAGCAAAACATAACCAGAAATCGTCCATCTTAAATCCGCTTTATTGAATTTTCAAAATCTAATTCAAAATTCGTATTCCTTACCTCCAAAAACCACCATATACCAATTTTGTTTAAAATCGAAAAAATCTTAAGCGTTTCCCCTCTCCACTCTCCTCGTAGTAGGGAAGGGGGTGCCTAATAATAGCATACCTATTATGTATTGCCACCGAAACCATAATCGCATACCAAATTTGAATTTAATCGGACATCCAGAAGTTAGGCAAATTTGAGTTGCAAGATTTAACCCAAACATACAAACATACATACATGGAGGTGAAGTTAAATTAATGCTTGTAAAAAAGGAAAATGTTTCTACATCAATTTTCTCGATAGCTGATCAAAATTTAAAAAAATCCCAAAATATATCGATTTTGTTTCAAGGGGAACACATTTTGGCGATATTGAAAACTTTGTAGTATGACCTTCTTTAAGGGGTAAGCATCATCCCCAGACTTTAAATGCCTTTACAAAAATGTTAAAAATTAGCAATTTGTTTTTGATATACCTATTTACTTTTAAAGTTGCATGGACCAAAAAAAAAATAATTTTTGACTAGAATATATTTTTTTTTTTTTTGATAAATCGTGGGACATTTTAACCTGCTTTTCGTACATTATAGTATATTAAGTATTGCATTTTTTCTTCACAAGAAAGTAAATTTACCAAAAAAATTTAAACCTACTTTGGAAATGAATATTTTGAAATAACATGTTTTAAAGGTATTTAAATAATTTCCACATTTCAGGGGTGCACCTTATACCTTGAAGGGAGAGCCTTCTACAAAAATTCAAATTTAACTAAAGTGTATTTTGTAAACAAAATAAATGTCTTTTAAGATCTAGTTGCTTCCTCGTAAATGGTATATATTTTACGGTAGGAGAGAGCGGTGTCGCGATCATTTATTGAATAAACGAAAGCTACGAAGTAAATGGGTCTTTTCTATATCTTTCCACTTTTCCACTAATAATTTATAAGCATGTTTTTTTTATTTTTATTTATTGAGTCTTTGGATTTAGTTTCCCATAAACATGGAAAGATATAAAAAGTTAAATGAAATCTGTCAAAAATTCTTTTGAATAATTTCAGCTGCCATGGTTTACGCAAAATAAAACAACTTTAAATAGAAACACGAACCGCACTGATATCGCCGAGTTTTGCCTACACACGAAGAGATGTGTCCGTGTAACTTGTACGCGCGTACAAATCTTCAAGCGCGACTGAATACATCTTCGACAGATATTTTAGGCAGATGAATATATATATTCTAAAGCTCCAAAAATCGATAAAAACTTATCGTCGGAGGTAGAGGTGACACTTGATTGTTTACATTTTGGTAATAAGGTAGCAGGTCGTTTTTCGTGTTTGAAAAGTGGCCTTCAGTCAGGAGTTGCGTACGGAGGTTATGTTTTGTTTTTATGTTGTGTTTTGTGGTATAAATACCTAGTGAATTTATAATTGTTTCTTTACAAACATTATTAGAAATGCCTCATGTATGTGTTGTGCGCAGTATGATAAGAAAGGCCCAAACCTTTTCAGTGCCACTTAAATAAACTTTCCTGTCTTTTGGTGACTCTTTCCAAAAGGGCTTACCTTGTACGGCCGATTTCGGAGTTGGTAACTACCTACCTATTTGTGTTTTATATTTTGACCATGGTTTGGTTTTTCATTTATAGGCTTGTGAACTACATTTTCAAGCCGAAGATTGAAGGGTCCACACAACTTTACACAGCTACCGGAGACGTTTTGAAAGTTCCATTGAAAACAACACGCTTAACAAAAAAGCAAGTTTAGAAATATCCTACATCCTACATACATTTTACAAGATTTTATTTAAAGACCCATAAGTTTGCACAAACCAAACATACAAACAGTGTCCCCTTTGAGCTATAAGTAGTAGTTTCTGTGATAATATCAATATCAAACAATTGTGTGTGTGGCATGCATCTTAGTCTAGAATTTAACCTGATCGAGGTAACCAAGTATTTTTTTACATTGATGACAAAAGGCAAATGTAAAATGTTTGCAGGGAACAACATTGTTTTCTTGAAATAGATATGAAATGTTTACTTATTAAATTTTAGATGTTATCTCATCAAAATTGCCAGACACATTAGACGATATTTGGCAAAAATTTCAAAATAAAAGTGTCAGTTCATGGACAATTGGAAAACGGAAAACTATAGTTTTCTGTTTTTGTAATTGTATATATTTGTTTTACACATTTTGTGGAAAAACCTGACCTTTACTTTATTTCAAACTCTATTAGGATGAACATTTTTTATACTTTCTAGTTGGGAAATTCTTTTCGTAAACTATTTTTAAAATCGGGAATTTTTCATTACTCCTTATTTCACAAATATTTATTTTTCTTTTACTTTATGTATTGCATGATCAGCGCCGCTTTACCTAAATACTTTTCAAATAACTATTGTTATTTTTTTTAGCAAAATGGTTTTGCTTGTTTTTAGTCAAATTTAAAATTAAGCTTTGAAACAAATCGGATAAATGGAAGAAAATGTTTAAAAGAAAACCAGGAAGAAAATATTCCTCTAGGAGCGTCCACAAAGACATTCAACTAAAATATATCTTAATGAATGTCCATAAATAATGTACCACCATTTTTTGCCCAATTTCAACCATCCTTTCCCCTATTCTCCGTTAAGTTACACATTTAATTTAAAACCCTGAAAAATACGTGTTTTAAATATTTTTCGGATGAAATTGTGATGTAATGCAGTTGCACACACTCCTCCCTCTCTGGTTAAACTTTTTAACACTTTTACCTACTCCACTCCTCATTTCTGCGTTACATAACTTATAAATGGCCTTTATAGCAAAATTAGCGCAATTTATATGTTCCTCCACTTCCGCGGTCATATTGACTCGAGTTGATTGGCCTTCTGTGGAGGTGTTATTGAGCAGATATTGCCCAAATACTGATAGAAATGTACGCTTGTACATATCTCGAAGTGCAGTTAGACTGTGGAGTGTAGTCGTCGTTGCATGGCAGCTGTAATGATGATTTTTTTTTCATAGATAATGCAGAACAGGATATTCTACAGATAAATAGTTAACAAAATTTTTTGGTACACACTTTTTAATATAATTTACCTTGTTTAATGTTTTAAACAAATATTGGCGATAATAGACGCTTTTGCAAAATTTTTGAACATGTTAAAAGATCCACCTTACATATTTCTTTGTATTAACCGAGAAAGTTCCGTTTTTTCCTAATGTAAGTTCAAAAATGCTTTAGTTTTAAAATTAGGGTTGATTGGATACCAAGGATGGACAAAATAAAACTTGGGGAAGAAAAAAATGTGGTAATTTTGCATTTGCATACATACATACAGTCAATAGTGTGTTCAGTGGTATTAGCGATAAATTAACAAGGTACTATACTAGTTATACCTGATCCGCTGATTAATCATTCTGGTTTATTATAATTGCGAAGAAATTAGAGCCTTTTTTCTAAGAGACAAAAAGCGCTTACTTTTAGCATTACTTCGCTTGTATGGACAAATTATATCAAATAATTTACCTACTTAATCTTATATATTGCTTTAGTAATAACCTTTAGAAAAGTTGCAGTACCATTTGTCCATGCAAGCGAAGTGCTAAAAGTAAGCGCTTTTTGTCACTTAGAAAAATGGCTCTAATTTCTTCGCAATTATAATAAACCAGAATGATTAATCAGCGGATCAGATATTACTATTATAATACCTTCTTAATTTATCGCTTATACCACTGAAAACACTATTGACTGTATGTATGTATGCAAATACAAAATTGCCACATTTTTTTCTTCCCCAAGTTTTATTTTGTCCATCTTTGGTACCCAATCAACCGCAATTTTAAAACTAAAACATTTTTGAACTTATATTAAGGAAAAACGGAACTTTCTTGGTTAATACAAAAGAAATATGTAAGGTGGATCTTTTAACATGTTCAAAAATTTTGCAAGAGTAAAAAAGGTAAATTATATTAAAAAGCGTGTACCAAAAAATATTGTTAACTATTTATCTGTAAAATATCCTGTTCTGCATTATCTATGGAAAAAAATTCACTACAGCTGCAATGCAACGATGACTACACTATCACAGTCTAAATGCACCTTCAGGAAATGTTCTCGTGTCTGTAGGTCCCTTTAAATTGGTCTGCGGAAAGTTGTGGAAGTCCGGTATAACAATGTTTTCAGTTTTAAATGGGCACGTGCAGCTTGCAGTAGAAGAGAAAAAGTAAACTGTATGTTTTTGATTCTTTTTCTTAAAATTGTTTGCGTATTTTGTTTTTTATTTATTTTGTAATGTATAAATAAATATATAGAGTAATTTTTTATATTTTTTGCATTCGTAAATTTACCAGATTTACAGGCGGATAATTACACGCAAATGAACTTTTCTATTTTTTTTTCTGTCAGGAGCAAAAGATTTAACTTTGTTGAAGGTTGCATTATAGAAAGTTCTTTGAACTAATAGTAAACTAATTACAAATTCTCTAAGGCAAATACTAAGCTTTTGTGAAATAAAATTTCTTAGGGGCGTGGAATGACAATGCTTTCTCCTATTAGTCCGGTGTCTTAGCATAGAAAAACTTTAAACATGGAGGCATCTGAGATTTTTTTTGGTATAAAGGCAGAGCTCTGGAACGAGACATAAGCTATATGTCAACCGGTTTAGTAGTCATGACGTCACGAAAACCAAAAATGGCCCTACATTGGACCCCAAGGACCATGAAATATTTTTTGATATCACTAAATTTTAACTGATATCTTAAGAATAAATTTAAAAAAATTTATTATCATGATTTTTTTCTATTTTTGCATGTAAAAGATACTGAAAAAGGTGTACTTTTTCACAAATCTGCTAGAAACGTCATCAGGAGTTATCTGACACAAAAGTGCAAAAAATCAAATCAAAGCTTAAGAAATTTCTCAAATATTGAGCTTATAAAATAAACTTTTATTGAAGGTAGTGGCTCACCGCTGGTTCTTGCATGTCACTTACATTAAGATTTTTCCTTTTTTTTTCACCATATATATGACAAAGAAAATTAATTTGCACCACAATTAGGACCATTCAATTTTCAAGAAAACAAGCATATAAAAGTGGTAGTCCATCTGAGCTCTCGCGTAGAAATCAAAGGTTTAATTTAAAAAAATATATACGTTTTTGTGTTTTTTTCCAAATTTTATAACTACTGACTTATGTAGCACACGTGTACAAAAACTAATAAACCACAAATTATATGCTGACAAGTTCTCCATAAAATAAGACCAAATTATCTTGATAATTGTACATGGTGGAGTTCTAGAGTAAGCTGAATACTCAAAAGTAAAAATTTGTCTAGTATTTTTACATACTCAATCGACTGTAGCAAGCCACTGGCTTGAGCTGTTCTCGTGGTTTTTGGTTTCTTTTAGAACTTAATAATTTATTACAAATTTTTTTTGAAAAAAATGATCAACTGGGTTTTAAATCGTAAAAATTTTGTGCAAAATATTTTTTTCGACTTTTTATGATTTATTATTATTATTATTATTATTATTATTATTATTATTATTATTATTATTATTATTATTGTTTAGACATTATTGATTGTATTAACTTTCATTTTTTGTTAAAAACGCTAAATCATCAATGTATAAAAATTTTTTGACATAAAGGTGGATTTTAAGAAACTGGTATAGAAGTGTTATATCACCAGAGCACGATCCTGGAACACAAGAACTGGAAAAGTTTATTGTACTTTTATATAATTCAACGTGCTAGCTTACATCTATGAACGAATGTCGAAGGCACTTATTTATTATAAAAAACAGGCCAATTGAACGCTGCCCTTCTATCAAAAACGGCAGCTCTTCAGGCAATTATTTGGAAAAGCTCTTTATTATTTTTTGTATAGTTTCACGTCCAGTGAGAGACTTTTTTAATGAAATATCGCCAGCTTTGTGAACACAGTTTTTTTATGTCAGCGAATTTTTAAGCTCTTTAGATAAAAACTTTACCACTCCGGAACCTGAGTTGTGAGAATGAGAAAAAAATTAATAATGGATTTGTCCCACTGTGGTCAACTATCCCAACTGTCGGTAAGCGTTGTTGCAAATTCTACAAATGTACAAGAAATAAATTCAATTGTACTAAATTATGGGAGAGTAATTGCAATAATTTGTTGTGAGGTAAAATAAAGTTTATGTTTATAAATAAATTTCTGATTAAAAAAACAATATATATTATTATTTGTACTGCGTCATTAATTAATTATTCGAACACGTTGGATATGTGGGGGGGAAGGTGGTAAAAATCTTACATTAGTTTTTCCCGAGATCTTTTTATGAAATAAAATTTAGGTAAAAAACAAAATCAAATTCATTAAAATCCCTAACATAATTTAAATTTATACTTGTGACATCTTGCATGTTTTTTATAACCTTCGTTGCGAAAAAACAATAAAAATATGTTAGGAAAATATAATATATTGAGCAGACAAATAAAATTAAACTGCAATATTCTTTTACGGATTTAACAACAGTGTTCCGTTTAATACCGTTCTTGAACTCTTACGACAAGACGAAAAATGACAAGTGACATATGATTTAAAAAGAAATTTTATTGTTTCCTAAATACTCCATCAGGGTTTTTTCGTAGTTTGACGAATATCTAATAACATTAATCTTTATGACGTCATATCCGGCGAACGGGATGACATAGAGCTTGTGTCGCGGGCTTTCTTTAAAGCTTAGAGATTTTTCTTTCAGTAAAATTAAAAATCTCTGATGCATCCGAGTTTGAAGTTTTTTTTATCTTTCTTGGGGCTAAGACCCCAGACTATAGAGTATTTAAAACAGTTTAGTTTTTTATATGCTAAGATTACAATTTGCAATGCATGTATAAGAGATTTTTATAAATTATTGTAGTGGTGTAAATAAAAGAAATATTTAAAAAAAATATTACCTGTGAATTTATTTGATCATTTCCTTCAGTTCACATGTCACAAAAAACTGTTTTATGCTTCAAAAACTTAACAACATAAAGTCTAAGGTAATGTTTTATGGAGGTAAGCCAAATTGCAGAAACAAACTAGATAATTCAATTCTTTTGTGTATCACCTAAGCGTCAAGCTGTGAAAAATGAAACATTGTTTAAATATGCATCCATTTCTTGCAAAGATGCGCCTTATGTGGCGTTTTCAACAATATAGAAAATGCAAAAGGGAAGCGGGTTTACGTCTTCTCAAAAATTGCATTATTCATATTTTTGAATTTTATTATAAATCTTATATATTTGCCAATTTTATATTCAATAAATATGCGGTTGGAAAGTGGTACAAAGGAATACGGAAAAATACCGATTTACTAAAAGGCCCCACAGTATTTAACATACTAAGCAAATTTCAAAGCTTCCAGACATGTATAGTTCTGGCTGTAAACCTTATTTTTTCCTACAATAGTAAATCTATTTTATTATTTTTAATTGATAGTTTTGCTGTTGATAACTCCGAAGGAAAATATTTAAAAAGTGCGTAACACCTATTTTGTTAAGGTAAAATTGCTGCTTTTTCAACAACCCACCATCAAATAGTTATTTACCTATAAGTGCGGAAAATGGTACTTTTGCGCACGCGACGGCAGTTGCACAAAAGACGAGGAGCAGAGTTCGGGGAAGCCGTCAAGGGGGATAAGGCATTTTCCGTAAGAGTTGGGTGCAATGTTTTTCCTACGAGTATTTTTGTCCATCTTATTTATCAAAAAAAAGTTTTTAATACGCAAATTTTTTTTATAACAATGCTACAAAATCACACATAAGATATAATAGTTACATAAATTATTTCGTTAGTCCTAAATATCTTCATTTTTAACAACACAAACTTTTCCGCATGATTTTTTTAGTAAAGTACCTGTATGTGACTTTTTAAGTTAATGCATCTATTAATGTTCTGAATGAAAGTGGTACCAATAGCTAGCAACTTGGTCTAAAGTATATCTTGAATTAAAATATTGTCCGTTGAAATGAAAATCGTGCGTTACATTAAAAATCGTGAACAAAAATAAAAATCGTACGGAAAAGTGAAGAAGTAAAATCGTGCGGAAAAGTACAACTTTTAAAACGAAATATCCTGCGGAAAAGTAACTTTTCTGTACTCTCGTAGGAAATATACTTCATTGAACGTTGCGAACATTTGGGTGACAACGTCTGGAATAAAAAGCCAGTTGAATCTTACCGCTTCGGTGCTCTTTAGCTGACCGTTTCCGGGATTTTTATAATCAAATTAATACGTAAAATATGCATTTTCTGTCAGTTTTGTTGTGAGTATGGTTGCGATAGGACATCAACAGAGACTAACACGAAAATTAGTTAAGTAACTTTTTAGTTGAGACGGTGTTGACTTGAGATGGTACAAAGTTATGATTGTTTTCCACAAACCAAAACTACACTTTTTTGCACTCGACGCGCGTTTCGCTAACAACGTTAGCATCATCAGGAGACGATAAACAATAAACTAAATTAACCCACACTCTATTTTATATACTATCTTTTAGTGGGCGGAGATAAGATTAATAATTTGTGATTTGTCACGCTTTATGATCCTATCTCCACTTAACTAATGTGTACTAAACGGAATGGGACCTCTATCTTTATTTAAACTATTTCTGGATTTAATGATTTCCATACTTTCATATGCACTCAAAAGTCTTTTGTTTGGTATACTTTTTAGAAGTTTTAAGTTATCTAATATGAATCTATGATTGTTTTCAAAAGCATGCTCGACCACACTTGACTTATAAGAAATAAAAATAAATTAGAATTTGACCTATAGAGAAAAGGAACGACCACCAACAGGTATATTTCAAATGACTCTTTTCATTGCTTACAACATAAGCTTGCAAGTTTGCACTTTTTAACATATAGATTAGTAAATTTCCCCTTAAACAAAGAAAGATTTGAAGCAGAAAAGAATAGGATTAGGAATATAGCTGGCGAAAATGGTTACGACAAAGGCTTAATAAATAAGCTGATAAATAGACATTCCTTTTAAAAAACCTTTCGGAATTTCACTTTTTTCTAGCAAAAAGATACCTCCGACTCTAAATTTGTATCAATTTCTTATAATCCTACTTGTACGAAAGGATTATAAAAAGTATTTAATAACACCGGTCTTAAATTAGTATATCAATCCGGAAACACAATAGGAAGTTTACTAAAAAATTCCAAGGATAAAACTAAAGTTCTAGAAAAAAGTTGAATTTACAAAATGAGTTGCATGGATGCATGGATTTTGACAAAAAATATGTTGGCTAAACGAGACGCTCTATCCAAACATGATTCAAAGAACACAAAGTCAAGTGTGGTCGAGCATGCTTTTGAAAACAATCATAGATTCACATTAGATAACCTAAAACCTCTAAAAAGTGTACCATACAAAAGACTTTTGAATGCATATGAGAGTATGGAAATCACTAAATCCAGAAATAGTTTAAATAAAAATAGAGGTCTCATTCCGTTTAGTACACTTTATTCTTTAGTTGAGTGGAGATAGGATTATAAAGCGTGAAAAATCACAAATTATTAGTCTTATCTGCGCCAACTAAAAGATAGTATATAAGAGTGTAGGTTATTATAATTTACTTTATTGTTTATCGTCTCCTGATGATGCTAACGTTGTTAGCGAAACGCGCGTCAAGTGCAAAAAAGTGTAGTTTTGGTTTGTGGAAAACAATCATAACCTTATTTTAGTACAACCAAAGGTTCCAAATACTCAACACAGTTGGGATGGTACCTAATTTTCAAAGTCGTTAATCTGTAATCCTCGCTTAATTCGACTCGCATTTTCCCATTTATTAAATTTTGGTTGTATGTAAATCTAATGGACACACTACTTGTTAATCGAAACGAAGAATGGCGTAATTTTTTATCAATTGTAAAAAGTAAATTTTTTTAAGGATTTCTTTGTTTAAAACCAAAAAGAAGTTGAAAAACCTACAAATCAGTTACTTCAACAAAAAATAATCTAAAAAACAAAATATCAAAAGACCTTGGGTGGTAAAAACGAAAATTCTCTTGGATAAGTATCTCACAAGGAACACACAAAGGCCCAAAGCGAAAAGAGAAATGATCAAACGATATTTTGTCCTGGGCAACCAGCGTGGGCTCATCAGTGGTTTCAGTGGTCCAGTGCAAATAATCGTTTGATCATTTCTCTTTTTGCTTTGGTCCTTCGTGTGTTCCTTGTGGGATACTCATCCAAGTTTGAATTTTCGTTTTTTCCACCCAAGATCTTTTGATTTTTGTTTTTAATTTATTTGCTTGTCAAAAAATTATAATTATTTATAAAATTTCCCTAAAAAAATACAATAATTTTTGCTTATTGTGGACATCTCTAAAAGATTCATAGTGAAGTGGATTGCCAGCTTAAACTAGAAAATTTAATGATTTTCACATTGAAAATGTTTATATTTTCACAATAATACGGCATCGATTTATGAGGTTACATTTGCAACTTGGTAGTAAAATGCAAAATGGGGAAAGGAGCTGTACACGCGCCATTGTTTTGGCTGCGAGCGCAGAAAGCATGCATACCGTCTTGTGCTGTAAGCCGCTAAATTTTATCGGTATGTTGACGGCTCAGATTACAGTTTAGCTCTTGGCATCACCTTTTTATGACTTAATTAATTTAGACAACTGTGTGCCTATTCTTGAATCGAGAGAAAATTTGCTCCCAGGGAGTCAAATTCTTCGATTTAATCGGTTTCTTTTTTACCCGATATTGATCGAAAGTAATTCTCTTATGGTGTGTTCGGGTTACTAGCGAAAATTTGTTCAGGATCGATTCAATACTGTGGTGTACAGTCCAGTGAAGCCGGGCGAAATTAAATGGAACTATTTTCTGACGTATGCGCAAATTCATTTACGCATGTAAAGTTTGTGGGAAAAAATAATTTGTTCCTTGAAAATATACCCAAATAAATGGATTCTTATGAAAAATAATAAAAAGCCAGAGTGTAATCTTGTACTATTTTATTATACGCGTGTATTTTTATAAAGGTTTTGTCAAGGGTTTTGTATGGTGTGACCTAAAGAAGAGGAATCCCTGCCTAACGCAAAAGTTCAGCTTTTTGAGTGTTAAATTTCTGTCTTTGAAAAACTGCAGAATTTCAGTTTGGAAGAATTATTAAGAGATAAAATTAAGACACTCTGGATCACATCACGTGCTTCTTCTTTACCCTATTATTATGGCTTGGTATCAATGTACATGCGGCAATTTTATGAAAATGCGTTCGGGTTCGTCCAAAAATTGTAAACTGTTAAGAACAGTCCCATCGATTGCGCAACTATCACGCGCAGTTCTAAAACGTTCTAGGACAGTTTTAAAATTCGGAACCCGAACAAACCATTAGTCAAGAAAAATAGAATTACTTTCGATCAATATCGGACGACAAATGTAAGAGAAACGGATTTAAACCGAAGATTTGGACCAATGAGATGCAAAGTAGCGAGAAAATTTGACTCCCTGGGAGCATATTTTTCCTCGATTCAAGAATAGACACACTGGAGCTATAAAGAAATTGAAAATCTTACATATAGTTTTTACAACAAGCCGTCAAAACAGAGTTTTTTTACAAGGGTGTGATTAAATAACGATCGCAGCAAGTGATTTAAACACAGTTTAGCCGCCACCTTTAAACATTATCTTTTTTACACTCTTATTAAACTACTCTGTTGAGTAAGAAGTAATGTTATTTTTGATTTAAAAGCATTTCTAAAATATTTTACGTCTGAGTTCTTGGCGACTGCTAACGAATCCTGGAAGTGGCGAAAAAATAAATAGTTTTGTTATCGAATTTATAGTTTATTTTCAGTCGAATACCTTACAGCACTGTTTGCTCTTTTATTTTTTGACGTTTTTTATTTTATTGTATTTTGAACTGATTTTTTTTTGTGAAAACTTGGACAAAAACTTAAGAAAAAGCCGAATTTTTAGGTAAGAATAATAAGTTTTTCTCAATTTTACCATTTTGGGCTATTTTCCTTTAAGAGATGATGTACACCTATATATCTATTCATCGAAATGGGTCATAGGCACAAAAATGATCGAATGAATGAATAAAAAGTATTTAGAGGGAAAGAAACAGTCTTTTTAATTCTTCAAAACGTATGTGTGTTTTCAACACATAAATGATTTAATTTTAATAGGACTTTTATAAATTTGTTTTTTAAATGTGTTTATGTTACTGTGCTAAATTGCCTCTTATACAGGGTATTTTAAATTGGATGCTCACCATGGGTATCTCCTAAACGGTAGGAGATACGAAAGGGTTTAAATTAGGGCACAGTTGCGAAATTTGACTCTTTGCTCAAAACCAAAAAAAAAATTTTCAATTTCCGGATAGTTGCGGAGAAAGGCGAAAAAACCTCTAGTCTTTATTTTTAGTTTTCATTTTTCTGCGTCTTTATTCTTAAAGCTGTCATGAAACGCTTAAAACTTTCTACAGGCACTTTTTTAAGATCTACCTAATGAGATGTCTGGTTTTGAGCAAAGCGTCAAATTGCGCAACTTTGCCCTAATTTATAACATTTCGTATCTCGTACCGTTTAGCATCCCCATGGTGAGCATCGAATTTGGCTGTATACCGCACTTTGTAAATGTGTTAGATTTCTGATCCACCTCCCCCCCTTGACAATGATATTTTAGTCGAAACCGGTCGAGGATTTCAAATAAAATTTGTGAAGAATTAATAGGACTTTTCCTTCCCCTCTTAATATGAATAATCTTCACTCTGGAGGCCTCACTCATTAAGTTAACGGCGTGAGTTTGTAAAACGCTTTCGAAAAACTATGAACTAATGTTTACACATTGACCAAACTAGCATTACTAGGCAAGTTTATGTGAAAAATATATTTTTCTGCTAAAGGAAATGTAATGTTACTTTATATATGGGGAGGACTTAAAAAACACAAATTAAAAAAAAATACCCAATAAAGTAAGGGTCAAAACTCTTTAGTTTTTGAAAAAAATCACATCAAGTTTCTACGTTTCACCTTTACAATACCAAGCGAGGCGGTTAGAGCCAGGCACGGCAAATTGCACGTCAGATTTATCAAAGAATTAGATTAAATTTTTCACTTGTTAATGTTGGTTTTAAATGAGATGTTCAAAGTGTCTTCCTTGACTTCGAATGGTAACGATAAATTTTTGGATCCGCCAAACTGCTTTTAAATTTTTGTGAATCTGTTACAGCCCCAATAAAACCAATTTTAATCTTAATCACGTTTACCTAACTCATTTAAATCTGCTCCAAAATAAAGGCGCACAAAGAAAGGGTTGAACGGGCAGATTTTAATATTTCTTGGGGGAGGGGGGGAAGCGTAGAAGAGTTGGTTCAAATTAAATATATTTTTATCAAAAAAAACTTTTAAAGGAATAGCTTTTATTAAATGCACTCAAAAGTAGAAAATAATTTTTTATCTTTCTTATTCCATAATAAAAGGAACTTTTTGGTCAGCATACAAAAATAGCAACTTTTGTGGCTATCGTTATTGAACAAACCGTCAAGAATAAAGTTATTACGGTTAATTTTCCCAACTGTTTTTACGCTTACGCATAAAGCAAAATATTCTGCATCTACCATAATGAAAAATTAACAATTCTAAAGCTGGGTTCATACAGAAATAAAGTAACATAAGATAAGACAAGTTAAAAATAACACAAGATAACATAAAATAAAAAAAATTGGGTTGGGTTGGGTTGGGAAAAATAACATAAAATAAGAGATCAGTTCCAGTCAATCAAAAAGCGAATTTTTGCGCATGCGATTTTGAATTTTACTATCACTTTATTGTCTCCTGTCATTCGTTCGTCGCGATGACGTCACGGTCATGCGCGGACCGCGATTTCAGATAAAATAAAATAAGAAGACAAAAGTTTGCCATCTTTCTGTTATGTTATGTTATCTTATCTTATTTTTCTGTCTATATGCACGCCATCAAGCAGTCCCACAAGGTGAACTCTTATTTTTTATTTTATTTTTTATTTTCTCTTATCCTATGTTATCTTATGTTATTTTTATTTCTGTATGAACCCAGCTTAAACATTCGTTTTGAAAAAAAATTGCCAAAAATACGAAGACTTTGACGTGGATTGACAGAAGTAAATATAAACAAAATAAAGTTAAAAACAAAAATTATGAGATTTTGCCGCTAATAAGGGTCTTCTTTATCCTTTTCTACAATTTTTGTGCTTATTTCCATATTCTTCTGTCGATCAATTTCAAAGTTTTTGTATTTTTCACAATTTTTCAAAACGAATGTTTAGAATTGTTAGTTTTTGGTTGGAGGAGACACTGAATACGTTGTTTTATAGGTAAGCGTGGAAATAGTTAGAAAAAATGTCCCTAATAAAAGCTTGTTTTAAAAAAAAAATTAATATAAATTTATTTCTTAATTTTTAGATTTGTACCCTAAATCGTCCATTTTGAATCCGCCATATTGAAATTTTTACATCTGATAAAAAAAATCATATCCCAGTTCCAATTTTGATTTAAATCGAACCAACTAAATCTTTTCCCCCCTCCACTTCACTCGTTAGAGGGAAGTGTATACCTAATAATACCATATTATTCTATTGTCGCTGGAACTATAAACGCATACCAAATTTGAACCCACACCCTTAATTTTTAGATTTGTACCCTTAATCGTCCATTTTGAAACCTGATCAAATATTCACTATCTTATTCCTTAAAAACCTCTGTATGCCAATTTTGATTTAAATCGAAAAAACTAAATCTTTCCCCCCTCCACTTCCCTCGTTAGAGGGAAGTGTATACCTAATAATACTATATTATTCTATTGTCGCCGGAACTATAAACGAATACCAAATTTGAACAGACACCCTTAATTTTTAGATTTGTACTCTTAATCGTCCATTTTGAATCCGCCATATTGAAATATTCTAACCTAACTAAATCTTTTCCCCCTCCACTTTCCTCGTTAGAGGGAAGTGGGTACCTGAGAATACCATATTATTGTATCTTCACCAGAACTATAAACGCTTGCCAAATTTAAACACAATCGGATGTGAATAAGTCAGTTAAAATTGGTTAGCAAAACTTGACCGAAAATCGTCCATCTTCAAAATCTGATCCAAAATTCGTATTCGTTATCCCCAAAAGCCCCCGTATACCAATTATGGTTAAAATCGGATAAGCTTAGGTGTTTTCGCCCTCCACTCCCCTCGTAGGGGAGGGTCGCCTAATAATGACATATTATATATAATGACATATTATTATATTGTCAGGCAATAGGATGCGTAAAAGTTAGTTAAAATTGGTTATCAAAAGATGACCAAAAATCGTTATTCTTGAATTCGCCATATTGAATTTTTAAAATCTGATTAGACATTCGTTATCTTCATCCCCAAGTGTCCCAACACACCAAATTTCAACGAAATTAGGCGTACTTCAACTGTACTCTCCTCCACCCCCTTTGAGTAGGGGGGTGCTGTCAATTTCATTACACCATATTCTTATGTTGTCACCGCAACTATATAAGCATGCCAAATTTGAAGCCGATCGGATTTCGGGAAGTTGGTCAAAATTAAGTTGCAAGATTCCACCAGAACAAACATACATATTTACATAGATACATACATACGTACATTGCAAGAAAAATTAAAGCTTGTAAAAAAGGAAAAATAGGATTATATGCAGGATAATGATATATATTTGAACTATTCAAAATGAGTCATATTATTCAATTTTATTGGGATCCTTTTTATTTTATAAGTGTACGTAAACGTATACTATTAGTTTAGGCACGTGTTGTTTCCTAAGCTCAAAGATCGGCTCCTATTTATTGCACCTCTGTCAGCTCATTAAGATGTAATAAAATATGGATAAGAAATTGAGTGATAAGATTTTACACTAGATATACATGGCAATCATAACACCAAAATCCAATATGACTCAGTGGTCTGATGGCTCGTAGTGGAAAAACTGACTACATTCAATAAGTTTAAAACTCTACAAGGGCTCTTTTGCAGAAGAGTAACCAGCGCGGCGTAAGGAGGTCTTTTCCTGCTTATAACTTAGATTAGATCAAGAAGGAGGTCATGGCGACGCACCCACGATTAAAGAACCAGGGACCCTGGAAGAGTAAACAGGAAAAATTCGGCCAACTGGTAATCGAGGGGCGGGCGACAAAGGGATTGCCTCTTCTAAAGATACCAGTGTAAACAACCCTGAAAATCAAACGGAATTAAAAAGGGAGGCGACAGTCTGCTAGGCGGATGACTCTAAACTGTCAACGACGGAGACCACAGTGCAGGAATCCGCTGCGGTATTCCATGCCGAGGTATACGCCATTATTATGGTAGAAATCATGCCGGAGGTCAAAAACGGCCAGGATGCCCTCGGTGTACCCAAATTATTCAACAATTTAGTGGATGAATGTGGTGACGCAATGCGGACATTGACTCAGGACAAGAGAAAACGAAGGAGCTTTCCAGAGCGGGTGCCGAAACCCAACATATCGGACCGGAACCTCTTCTGGGAATGAGCAAACAATAAATACAAATCATCCTGGAGGCAAAAGTCAGAGTGAAGACTGTCCAAACGATTCGATACTGGTCTGGATACAGCCAGAACCATCCTGAGCATAAAACGAAAGGACATTGGACTGCTGGTAGGAATGACTGGACACAAGTGACCCACATACTTAACTTCGTAAAGAAGGCAGGTAGGCCTGTGTAGAAAAGTGGATGTGCACAACAGGGTATGGCAGAAAAGGATCATAAAATGTCCAGGCCCACGGGCCGCCCTTCTGTAAAAGTACTAAACCCCCCTCTCCCTTTAAAATTGGATGTAAAATTTTATTATATTTAGAATTTTTATAATAGTTTACCCGAATTTTGTTTTGTAGCTTAGAGTAGTAACACGGGATTTTATTACCAAAAACCGTTTAGTGGCTTTGCGGAGAAGATTCGTTGGTAACAAACTCCGATAAATAACTATACCAGGACAAATAAAACAATTATAGTGCAGTTAGGGAGTCCAAAACACATAAATATCCCCAACTATTTCTAGTTCCGGGTAGAGAAAAGCGAAGCAACGTAAAACGAATGATCGAAAAAGTAAACAGAGACTTAGAGATTGATGCACTGAACATAGAAATTAAATGAAGTTAATTTTTTAAGTAAATTTGTGTCGTTTGTTCGCAATTATTGAGGAAACGAGAAAAAGCGTCACTAGTCACAAATCTGAAAAGCGGTAGTTTTTTCATTTTGACTTATTTAAAATAAAAATACAGCGTCTTTAATATTTACCCTAATGGTGTAAGAAAAACTGCCTAATTTCTTTTATAACATTTTCTAAATTTAATGCTTTAAAGATATTCTGCAGAACTCATTTTACGATGAAGCCAAATTGCTACTACGCATATCTTAAACGTAAAAAGTGTCGAAAATTCTCACCATGTAAAAGGAAAGACAGAATAGTTTTGTGTGTTAAAAGTTTTAAAGGTTTTTAAAAAACGCTCAGTGACACATATTCGCAAATAAAAAAAAACTTGCTAATGCCCGTATCCGCCAATAAATACTCGAAACATCTGTTAAGAAACTGATGATTAACGATAACTTCTATTTTAGTTTTTAACCGTATTCACCAATACATTTTCTAGCGAAGTTTCGAAACCACTAGTTACTTTCGGCGACGTTTTGGCAACACCGCATAAATAACCTAGTGCCATCTATAGGTTGGGAACAGTCGCAAAAAAGTCATGAGTGATTTACATTTTTAAACATTTGGAATGTCAAAAGCATCTAATCTGTTTTTGTCAGGTTAAAACATTGTTTATTTGTGCCCGAAAAGCGGTGGAAAAATAATGTAAAAATAACAAAACTTCGGCAGCATTTAAAAAAAAAACAACAGAGTAAGAGGACAGATGGTCATCTAATTCGGATAAATAAAATGAGTGTCCATCCAAAATGTAACCTGCTGAAGACTGAGCAGCCTAACGTATAAATTGCAAGAAATGTGGAACTTACGGACTAAAAATGCAGACAGAGACAGTTTGTACTTGGCCCAGCTGTAAGAAATTGGGCAAGGTTCTTTGAGAAAGTCAAACATAATCGATAAAGGTGGACTGATTTTGTAATATCTATATCATATGGTTGGTGACCAACTCGGTTCTGTTATTTTTAGTACATATAAGAGGCTCTCAAGCCTAACATGTGCAAATCTGGGACAGATCATTCACAGAAACTGACAAACTTCAACACATTACTAATGACAAGAATCTCCAACTCAACAAATGGATTGAAACTAGTTTCTAGTAAGTACAAGACAGCTAAATCTCTCTTCTTTTGACACGGTTTATAAAACTAACTCATTATCTAGTTGATTTTTTGGTTGTTAAGTACTTAACGGGTGGGAATTTGATATAATCAGTCTAAAAAAACAAAGGCTTAACTATACTAACCTAGTAAGTTGTGGGTTTTAACTATGTCCTAAAATGACTGTTTGGTTGTAAAGATATGTTGTTTTTCCTTGTTTCAGGTCACTGCGGGGCACAGAGCAACCTTTATGGATAGGTTACATTATACAAGAAAAATACCACATTTCACTGAACTCTAGACTGTATATAATTATTTAATATAAGAAAAAGTTTGACGTTGTTTTGTTATTTTTGGAGTAAATTTGATTTAGTATTATATATATCATTTATTATAAAGAGTTCAATGTTGTTTTATTGGACATATTGAGGTTTGTTTTTTAAAAAATCGTTAATCTGGATAAAATGCCCCCATTTCAAATAATCCTAGTTTCAACCCCAATCCATCAGTAGTTTGTTTGTATGTAGAATAAACGCTGAGCTATTCAGGAAAATAAAAACAATGATTGAGAAGAGAGGTCCGTTACTTACTATCGAACCATGCAAAATTCAAACAAAGTCGCGCTGGCGCTGCAAAATACAGAACAGTTGTATGAAAACCTTTGTGAGACTATCGTCGAAGCTACTAGTACGCTTGAACATCGCAAGCCACATGCTTCCAGGCAGATAATGCGCAAACCTAAGCCATGGTTCGACAGTGACTGTGTGGATATTCAAATTGTCTATAAAACTTCACTCAAAATATTTGTAAGTTCTAAATTCTCTGATGATTTTAAATCATGATACCTTAAAAATAAGAAACGGGAGTTTGATCTAAAAATAATCGCACAACTCTCAAATACACGGGACTCTAATACCTTCTGGTCAACAATTAGACCACAACATGCAATATATGCAATTATCAGTAGCGCAAAGTCTTATATAACATTTTTAGAAGCAAGAGATCAATTCCTCGACTCGGCTGTAGAATACAATGAATTAATAACTCTCCGAAAATAATGCAAAAACAGTAAAGCTGCAGGCCAAGACGGTATCCCATATGAATTTTTTAATAACCTTCCTCAAAACTGGCTGCTCTATATTTGCTCTTTTTTTATGCAATTATAGAATCATATCATTTATCATCTGGCTGGCACAATATTATGATTTCAATGCTTTTTAAAAAGGGTGATAAAGAGAATCCCGGGAGCTATAGTAAAAAATTATTTCTACAGTAAAAATCTTCACACAAATTATGTTTAAACGCTTAGAAACCTGGCTTGACATCAATAAAATAATACCCGAAGCACAATGTGGATTCCGTAAAAATCGTGGCACGGAAGACAATATCTTTACACTCAATGCTATTGTCCGAAACAACTTAAGGTTAAAAAACCGAAAGCTTTTTGTCGCCTTTGTCGACTTAGAATGAGCCTTTGACTTCGTTTCTAACCTACTTTTATGGCAAAAGCTCTATAATATTTATAAATACCATAAAAGAAATTTACAGCAAAGCCTCCGTTCAAGTAAAATCAACAGATGGCCTAACCAGCAGCTTCCTTATAAACTCATGCGTTTTGCAGGGCGACACCTTAAGTCCCACCCTATTTAATATATTTTTACATGATATCGAAACTTTTTCTTGTCAAAATGACTTAGCAGGAGTCAGTATAGATGCCAAGAATGAAGTTATTTTTTTGGCCTACGCTGACGATGTTGGGCTCTTTGGTTCCTCAGAAAACGAGCTGCAAAAAAAACTAACCACTTTCGAAAATTACGCTAAGAAAACAAACTAAAAATAAACGCTGCAAAGTCCAAAGTAATATGCTTTAACAGGGTCGGAAAAAAATACTCTGGAAGTTTGCGCTTTAAAATTGACAATGCGCCCCTTGAGATTGTAAACGAATTCACCTATCTTGGTGTGCTCTTCTTTGCCTCTGTTCGCTTCAGAAACATGGCCGAATCTTCAGTTTCAGGAGTCAGCAGGGACCCTTTTAAACACGTTATCTAAGCACAAAGCATGCTCATCACAATACTAAGTACTTTTACGTCAGGTCTGCCTGTTTGGGGTATAAAGTACATCGAAGTACTGGAAAACATCCAAACGTCGTTTTATAAATCACTTTTACACTTGCCGACATCATCAGCTATAGTTAGGGTGGAAACGGGCTCGACCCACTTCTCGTACTACACTTTCAAAGTTATCCTAAACTACTTTATTAAAGTTTTTATCGATGGATGACACGGACTTTCAAAAATATGCATTAATAAAGAAGTAAGCCTATTAGTCCCAATAACAACTATAACTGGACACTAAGGAGCTAAAAATAATTCTTAAACTCCTTTATAACACCCTACAGTAATCTAATCTAAACATAGTTAACAATGCCACTTAAATAATTTTTTACATCACTTATCTCTTACAACATCATCACTATCAAACCTGCAACTTACTTATACTTAAACTGTCCCTTCTACGTAACCAGAATTATTGCACAGGTCCGTACTTGCACAAAGTTTGTTTGTAAATTTAGTTATAGAGGTGTAACGTATTAACCAAAATTAATTTTTTTCTGTCTGGAACAACCTTGGGCTGAAAACAATATCTTTTCACATCATCACTGTACAAAGTTATCCGTCTGCCTAGCTGGGAAGATTCCAATTATTTTATTCAAAATCTCAGCATTGTAAGCCCCTCTGTGACCAAACAAATTTTTAATAACATTTTGAATATTCTAAGGCTACTCGCATTTCCTAGAAATGAATAACTAGTTCTTTTTTTCTCTCTCTTTGTATGTAAGACCCAAAACTTGTATATACCACGCTTTCATGTTTTTTTTTTGTTTGTTTGCAAAATAAGGTTTTCGACATTTTTGTAGCCAATATTGCTTTTTCTTCCTTTATAGGTACAATTAGATTATGATTATATCATTTAACTTTTCTTAGGTATAATTATGTGTTTTTTAGCTCATAATATTTACCAATTTAACGAAACCTTCATTGTTATGAAATTGTATAATTTCCAGAAACAATAAAGAAACCAAAACTAAAAAAGATTTAGATAGGGTACTGGGTGTTTTAAATGATAAGGGATATTGTTAGGGAAATGTTGGAGCGTTACACTAGATAAAAAGTTATCAGACTATATTATTATTAAACATATATTTTAGTTCCAAAACTAAAGTAAAACTTTTCATAACAAAAAGACACTCTTCTTAAAATTGTCTATCCAACATTGCAGAAAAAAACTGGAAACCTTCGTTTTTATATGCCATTTTTCCTTTCAATTACATTCCTACTTCTAACATGACATTCATTATCCACCCCTGGAAATCGTGCTAATCGATCAAATTTTTCTTGAGTCTGTAATTTTTCCTCTAATGTTTGTGACATGTAGACATGGAAAGATCTCAACCCAGCTAAAATCCTACTAACTTTATTAGTTATTCGAAAAGCAGTGTTTTGAGCACAATCTATAAAATCGCCTATAAAAGTTTGGTATCCATTTGACGCATAAAATCTTAAGGTTAATAGCAGCTGATTCATTGGTAATAGCAGGTTGTTACTAAAAAAATATATGCATTTAAAACTTTTAAAACTGCGTAAGTGTAACACAACTGGATTTTTTTTTGCGATAACATTAATTAACCACTGTCTACCCTTCAAGGGAATAACCGTATTTCAGAATATGTGTACATTTTGACTCCCAGTACTTTTTTATTCTGTCACATTGCTTGAGTGTTAGTAAATAAATAATTGGTATATTACAACGTACAATCATTATAGTAAGAGATCCAACCGCAAATTTTTTGACCGATCGCGTAACCACTCAAAACATTTAAAAAGTTGAAAAAGTGAACCATTCACATAAAGCTTACGGTGCCAGGCCGGAAATGTCAAAAAAAAATTGTTTTTGACCAATTTTTTTAAATTTTTTTTGGGAGGCGTAAACAAAAAATACTTGTATTGGGACTTGAATTAAACTTAGGGGCATAGGAGCATTCGGCCGCGTTGCCGCGGCACCATCGCCGGAGTGGGTGCTTTTTTCAAGCAAAATCGACCCATAACGTAACAACTTGATTGAGGTGTCAAATTAAAGGTATTGATCTCCTCGATACGAATATCAAATGGTACCGCTCTAAATCCGACCGGAAGTGCCCGGCACCAATGATTTTATAATCAAAACTCGCGGGCCGTTTACTATAGATGCGAATTAGTTATTGCTATATATCTTCCAGAAAAACCTTGGTAGCCACATTGACTAGTACCAACACCGCCATATTGAAAAAACTGCAGAAATAGCTAATTTTTTGGGGTTGTCTTAACCTGTTTACTAATTAGCTCGAAAACTGTTCGGTCCACAAGAAAACTTATGGTATAAAACTAAACTCGTATCAAATTGTCTCTGAAACTGTATAACAACTTTTAGGTTCAGACAACCAATGGTGGAGATATATGTGTTTCTCCTTATTTCCATAATGTAGGATTTGAAGAAATAATTAAGTTTTTGCCCTCTCTAAAATGTGACATATTACATATTAATATATAAAAGAAAACAGTTGCACATTTTTCATTTTTCAAAGCAAGCATAATGTTTTTAATATGAGTTTTTAATTTTATATCTTGTGTTTAGTGGTTAACATGTTGTCTCTGATTGCCGTAAGTTATCCACATTTAGCTTTAAAATATAACTAATCTCCCTTTCTCGGCTTCTAGGAGGTGAAGGTGGATCCTTATAATTTATAAATGACAAATGGCCACCTACGACTGCTTAAACATAAACTACTTACCAAATTTTATCGAACGATTAGTTCTCGATGAGCCTGTATATTTGGATAATTTCTTTTCGTTGCTACTATTTTAGTGTTTAGTAATCGAAAATATTAATAAAAAAATTTCCCGATTGCCAAATCCACTAGTAGAAGCTTTGTACAAAAATAGACAACGTACCTACACAGTCGCATATCATATTGTCGCGTCGTATTTATGAATAAAGGGCTCATACCCAAAAAAAAATTTGTAATGTGAAATAATCGAGAATATAAAATTAAAAAGTTTGATTTAACCGTAAAAACGTCGAAACATAAATTAAACGAAAATACAAAAATTCAATTTAATTTGATCAAATCGCAAGTCGTTCGAATCATACGTTGGAATCGTCACTTTTGCAAGGGTACAGCAGGTACAGGTAGGAAACGAAGTTGCAGCATTGCCAAACTGTAAGACAAATACTTGGTTGAGCTCGGATTTGTACCCTGTGACCCTACCCTGGAAAACGAATACCTGCTGTACCCTTGCAATATTGTGCTTCACGATGTTGCGATTCTAACGTATGATGCGACCGATTTGCGATTTAATCAAATTATATTGAATTTTTGTATTTTCGTTTACTTTACATTTCGACGTTTTTACGGTTTAATGAAATTCTTTTCAATTTTTCATTTTCGGATAATTCATATTAAAAATTTTGTTTAAATTGACGAAATTATTTTTTAGCTTGGTATTTTCGATCATTTTACAATTCGATTAAATTGTTGTTGGATCAATTTCCTTTCGGAAAAATTAAATTTAAACATTTATATTTATTATAATTTTGCTCATTTTATGAACCTCCTATTCTTGAATACGACGCGACCATATAATATGCAATTGTGTAGGCACGTGTAGGTACGTTTTCTATTTTTGTACAAAACCAAGTGGATTTGGTACTCGCGAAATATTTTTATTAATTTTTTCGATTACTGAACACCAAAATAGTAGCAACGAAAAGAAAATATTCAAATTCACAAGCTCATCAAGAAGTACTCGTTCAATAACATTTGGTAAGTAGTATATTTCGCTGTCTTAAGTGGTCATTTGTCATTTATAAATTATTAGGATCCACCTCCACCTCTTAGGAGCCGAGAAAGGGAGATGGGCTAATTAAATATATTTTAAAGCTAAAAATTGTGGATAACTTAGGATAATCAGAGACAACATGTTAACCACTATACATAAAATATAAAATTAAAAAACTCATATTAGGAACATAATGTTGGTTTTGAAAATGAAAATTGTTGTTTAGAAAATTATTTTAAGAAACTTCAAGTGCGCCACTATTTTTTTTATATACTAACATGTAATATGTCACATCAACTCTTATATTTTTCAATGTACTAAGGGATATTGTGGAAAGAAGGAGAAACACATATTCAAAGAGAAAATATTCTATCGCCGCCACTGGTCGCCAGAGACTAAAAGTTGTTATATTGTTTGAAAGATAATTTTATACGCCTTTAGCTTCACATTACAAGTTTTCTTGTAGACCGAACATTTTTCGAGCTAATTAGTAAAAAGCTCGAGACAAACCCACAAAATTACCTATTTCCGCCATGTTTTTAATATGGCGGTGTTGACCAGTCGGATTTTTAAGAAGCTATTAGGGAATATTAAGGTTAGTATTCCTAACATCTTTATAAAAAAAATTGTGGATACTAATGTTTTTCTCGAAGTTATATAGCAATAACTAATTTGAATTTGAATACCTTTAATTTGACAGCTCTATCAAGTGGTTACGTTATAGGTTGATTTTGCCCAAAAAAAAGCACCTTCGAGTGATGGTGTCGCGGCAACGCGGCCGGATGCGGGATGACACCATTGCATTTTTGGCATCGCCTATGTCTAATCCAAGTATTTTTTTGGTTACGCTAAAAAAAAATGTCAAAAAAATGGGTCAAAAATAATTTTTTTTTGACATTTCCGGCCAAATTCCATCTGGCACCATAAGCTTCCTGGGAATGCTGAGTACTAATCTTCAACTTTTCAAATATTTTGAGTGGTTAGGCGATCGGTCAAAAAATTTGCAGGCGGATCTCCTACTATCAATAACTACGCAGGAGATCCATCCTGTACTATATCCAGGTCACCAGTATAAAGTTAATCTAAAAAAAATATAAACAAATTCTTCAATTTTTTAAATCAAAAACAAAGAACATAACCTCACTTTTAAATTAACTTTTGTCTTTTGTAACTGATCAAAATTAACCGGTTAAAGTTAACTGTCAGTTAGAAGAAAAGTTTTGTTATTGGATAGGAAAATTGGTACTTAAATGTTAGTTGAAAGATAACTGATGATTTTTCACGTTGGTGCAAACTGGCATAAAAAAATTAAAATTGACATATTTTTTATTTACTAGAACAGTATTAGAATTATATGTTAGCAAATTACTCCTGACAAAAAAGCAGTGTAAACTCGTGCGTAAAAATCGTCAGATTTTTTGTTAAGGCAAGATTGTCCAATGGTTTATGAAGAATCGCGTCTTATAGCTTACACTTAGCTTAGCACTTAATACCGAAAAGCGTTGAAATATAAATGATAATTTTATATTTTAAGATTGGGTAAAATTTTATGTCATTTTTATTCCTATTGAGATGGACACAAACATTTTTAAGTTTTCTCATATGCCAGATTGGTAGATGTAAGGAGAGTATAAATAATATATAAAGTATTTTATAATCTTACAATCAAAAAATAACTGCTATATATAAAAAGCGCCTTTGGATCATATTTTTCCACAATATCCTAATATAGGATTAAGAACTAAAAGTAATTTTGGATTTGGCGTAAAGTAAAACTTTCAAACCTCCTCCAGTGACAAAATCTTACTTATCCTGTGGCTACTTCTCAAAATTATTTTATGAACTTTATTCGTACGTTCTGTATAAAGAAAGCATATATATGACAAAATACTAAAATAATAAAATTTGGCCAATACATTGATTAGATTTTTATTTCAAAGCAAGTAATAGAAGCTTGTAGAGTTTTGGTTTATTTAGTTTTTTAATTGTTGCATTTACAATTTGCTAGTTTTTATCTATGTTCACTGCACTGTTGTTTAAATACAATCAACTCCAGCCATAAACCCGCATTTTATGTCTATCTGTCAATCTGTCTATCTTTTAGATTATGTGGCTGATTAAAAGTAATGGGAGCAATTCATCACTGGATGAAGTTAATCGAGATCCCTGTTCACTAGTGGTTTTAATAAAGAAACAGTATTAAATAGATAGGTATTGTACTCTCTTAGCACACAACAAAACATAAAGATCGAAATAAATAGCTATTTATGTATTTAAGTCATAAAGGAGGCGTTTAACGCCTGCAGCGTGGAAATAAAAACACGAGCTGCCAGGCGAAGGTTTTTGAATGTTGAGGGTGTTAAACGCATTTTATGACTGAGATACATACAATGTTTTATGCACAACCGCATGATTTTTGAAAAAAAAAATATTTTAAAATAGTTTTTTTTTGGTGTGAAAATCTTTCTAATATTTTGATAATAGATAAATCATTAGTTGACAAATAGTTAAGTATTCAAAAGTGACCTGTTGTATGGTTATATCTGTCATTCTCAATCAAGCAATCTGAGACACAAACAGTTGCTTGTCATTAGCAACCATATCAACAAACTCATCATTACAAATAATGTTGCATTTTAGTCGCAAGTTTAACCGTTTTTCTTGTAAAATATTATTGAATTTGAAGAAAAGAGATATACTGGAGGCCGCTGAAGAGGCGAAGACGAATCTTTTGTCGGCCAAATCAAGAAAACTATACGAAAAAACCTAGATTATATTTTGTGGTGTACTGGTAAAAACATTCCGGAAAGCGACCTAATCGTAAAAGAAGACGCCTTAAACTGGGTTCATACAGAAATAAAAATAACATAAGATAAGAGAAAATAAAAAATAAAATAAAAAATAAGAGTTCACCTTATGGGACTGCATGATGGCGTTCATACCGACAGAAAAATAAGATTCTTATTTTATTTTATCTGGAATCGCGTTCCGCGCATGACCGTGACGTCATCGCGACGAACGAATGACAGGAGACAATAAAGTGCAAGCAAAAATTCGCGTTTTAATTGGCTGGAACTGATCTCTTATTTTATGTTATTTTTCTGTGTAAACGCTCAATTTTTTTTATTTTATGTTATCTTATGTTAGTTTTAACTTATCTTATCTTATGTTATTTTATTTCTGTATGAACCGAGCTTTACTTGCATACTTCAACGAAAAAGTGAAACAACAGAGGCCGTCTTCCCTATGGAGTGATTATAGCATGTTGAAGACCACCAATAATCAAAATCATTATGTTGATATTAGTAAGTACCCAAAACTTATAGCATTTCTGAAGCGTAAGAGCGAGGGCTATACTCCGAAAAAATCAAAAATTTTAAGTAAAGAAGAAATCGAAAGGTTTTTATTAGTAGCAGTTTAATTTTTGGAATATGTGGGGCGACCAGTCGCGAGGAACTATGCCACCTAGAGGTAGATGACATTCAGGACCTTCAAGAGTTCCTTTTAGTTACCATCAAAGAAACAAAAACGAAAGTGGACCGCGTGTTTATGGTAGTGTACGGGAAGGAAACCTTGCCAAGCTTTATTGGGCTCTTCAGTAAATATCGAGCTATGAGACTAACCATCACAAACATCAAAATAAGCGATTTTTTGTGTACTATAAAAACAATAAATGCTCCAGGCAAGTTGTTGGTAAAAATACTTTTGGGGAGATGCCTAAAAAAATAGCGAAATTTTTGAATTTGCCTAATGCTGAACAATTTACTGGTCATTGCTTTCGAAGAACCTCAGCCACCCTGTTTGCCGAATCTGAGATGAAGATGAAAACATTACGAATATTAAACTGCACGCAGGATGGAAGTCGACGAAAGTAGCGGAGGGGTTCATCGAACAAACCAGAAGTTCCAAACAAAAAATTGCAAAAAAATTATGTCAGGAACAACTAACCAACAGCCGTATTCATCTTGCTATTGCAGTTATGAGACCACTATTTCAGATCTTCCACATACAGTAACCACAGCTGAAAGAGAAGCAAACGGAAATGGCTAGTTGCTCTAACTGTATTTTTAATTTTAAGTTTGAATAGTATTTTTTACTATAGTTAATTTTATTGTTGCGTTCGTTTAATAAAGATAATTGAAACGAACATTTGCATTTTTTTGTCCACAAATTTAAGAAAAGGGTATTACAAAAAACTATAGAATGACTGATTTTCATAAATAATTAAAAAAGTCCCTAAATTTAAAACCTGCGGGCCTTAAAATAAGTTTTAAAGCCCGTGTGCGTTAAAATACTGTTTTAACTAAAATGCGGGCGTTAAAGTGCACTTTAACGCTCGGCTGTGCTAAACACACATTATACCTAGCTCGACGTCGCTAAAGTACCTAAATAAGCAGTTATTGAAAAGAGAATATTTTAAAAAACGATATAATAATTGGTTAATTGCATAATTTTGGGATTAAAGACCTTTATGACAATGCATTTAAACAGCGAAGCATTTCCGTAAAAGAGAGGCATTTTTTAAACAAAAAAGAATCTGCGAAAAAATATTATATAACCAAACACTATATGCAGTAATAATTTAAAGCCAAACGAAAGAATCACTGAAATTATGCAGAATGTATTTTTAACTAAATTTCTCCCAGTATTATGTTAAAATTACATTTTATATTTTTTCATCACACTTAATAAAATACAACTAATTGACATAAATAAATGGAAAATAAAATTTAAAGCGCCTGTTAATTGTCGCTTTTATAGAAGAGTAATTATTATTTGAAACATGAGTAAAATATTTATTTTTATTTTTTCGTTTAACTAACTAAAAGAAACAAAAGGGGGAAACTGTTTTGATTGGTTAGTAGGTTCTAAAGGATTCTCTCATAAAAATAAAAAAAATAGGGATGTTTGGATTTGGAAAAAATTTAAAGCCAATTTGTATATAAGTGCGGTTTGATTTGTTTCTTATGTTGTTTTAAGCACTAAATTGATTTTGTTTTAAAGCGATTAAGGGATTGCTTTAAGCAAAATGCTTCACCGCATTTCTTCCAACTTGAGGAAATAATCAACCCTGGTGTTACCGAGAAATATGTTATTTACTGGAAGGACGTCTAAGCCCTCAAAAAAAGTGATTTTATTTAAAACCGTCCTTATATGAAACCGGTTTTAGACGCCTATAAATGTAGTAAATGATTCGCATTCGTTTTTAGCTGCCCATGTCACCGCTGTATCTAACAAACACCGTTGTAAACTTTCAAGTAAAGTTTAAAATTTTACTAAAGTGATTGCTAGAAAGTTATTCCAAGTTTGTTCTCCTAAGTATATTGTTAAAGCATACACATTATAACTATTTAGAAATGGAAAATGTAACAGCTAAACCTTAATTTAAATGAAAAAGTTATATTTGAATTGTTCACAGCTACTTTTCATTTGTTCTCTATTTTAAATATTATAGTTGAATGGTTCCAAAAACAATTGATACAGAACAATAAAAAATAAACTGGACGTGTTTATTTAGAGAATTTCACTAAGGCTTTATAATATTTAACAGAATGAGAAATAAATTCCCAATGTTCATAGTGGAGTGAAATATAAATAAAAAAGAGAGTTTTACCAACAGAAAACTGTTTTTCGCCTTCTCCACCAGTTCTACCACTGACTGGCTTCAGACACAGTCCATCCACCAGTCGGGCTATATACTATGACGAATCAATAGCAAAAAAACGAACGAACGATCAAATCAACAAGTCATAGACAAATGTTCGGCAAAACAGTAGTTAAGAGAATGACAAATAAATTCCCAATGTTCATAGTGAAATTAAATATAAATAAAAAAAGAGAGTTTTACCAACAGAATACTATTAGATTTTTCGCCTTCCCCACGAGTTCTACCACTGACTGGTTTCAGACACAGTCCATCCGCCAGTCGGGCTTTCTACTATGACGAATCGATAGCAAAAGAACGAACCTTAAATACACCGGAATTCCACAAGAATACATACCGGGTGCAATTTGCAGACTAGATGCAGACACGAAGAAGGTGAAAAATCCAACAGTTTTCTGTGGGTAAAACTCCCTTTTTTATTTATATTTAACTCCACTATGCACATTGGGAATTTATTTCTCATTTTGGTAACTAATGTTTTGCCGAACATTTGCCCATGACTTGTTGATTTGATCGTTCATATTATTCGACTATAAAAACTTATGTCGCACTGATCATCTCTAACAAGAGTGAAATACGTGTCTGTGTCTAGTGTCCAAGTCGCACCCGGTATGTATTCATGTGGTACTTCGGTGTATTTTATAAAGTTCGTCTTTTTGCTATCGATTCATCATAGTAGAACGCCCGATTGGTGGATGCACTGTGTCTGAAACCAGTCAGTGGTAGAACTGGTGGAGAAGGCGAGAAATCCAACAGTTTTCTGTTGGTAAACCTCTCTTTTTTATTTATATTTAACTCCACTATGGATATTAGGAATTTATTTCTCATTCTGTTAACTAATGTTTTGCCGAACATTTGTCAATAACTTGTTGATTTGATCGTTCATATTATTTGACTATAAAAATGTATGTCGCACTGATGATCTCTAACAAGAGTGAAACACGTGTCTGCGTCTAGTCTCCAAGTCGCACCCGGTATGTATTCTTGTGGTACTCCGGTGTATTTTATAAAGTTCGTTTTTTTGCTATCAATTTGTCATAGTAGAAAGGCGGACTGGTGGATCTACTGTGTCTAAAACCAGTCAGTGGTAGAACTGGTGGAGAAGGCGAAAATCCAACAGTTTTCTGTTAACTGTCTTTTTTATTTATAATATTTGCCTAATAAATCGTAATTTCACAATATTAAAATTAATTAAACATTTTCATCTACCAAAACCGCAAAAATTAACGAAATTAATTTTGTGTTAGTCAATTGGTAACTCAAAACCATCGGACAAAGCTGCAATCTCTGCTGAAAGTTCTAACCCAAAAAATCAATAAATCTGCCACCAATTAATATCTCTTTATGCTTAGTAAAAGTCTAAAATTAAATTTTTAGGGAAAACCCAATTTACTGAAAGTAAACCAATTCTGCCAAAACGTTAATCGAGATTCTACAAGAGTCACAGTTGAGCTAAGGTACTATATCTATTTTTGTAGATCGGCAGATCCAGGTTATTTCATTAGATTATTTAAATATATTTGACACTTTAACCACGAAATGAATTTTGGTATAAATCAAATATTATGCGAAAGCAAATTAAAAGACAATAAACTACCAGTCTGCAGAATCGGCAGAAGCATCTTCGCTCCAACAGAAAAAGCAAGTGGCTACAATACATGCAGACAGATAAAATTATTCTCACGTTTATCCCAAGCTTGAGAGTAAATAAACATTTTGCCAAGGTAAGTAAAAACATTAAACATTTTATAATTTTATTAATAATAGTAGTTTCATTAGGAGGCAAAGTAGAAGTTTATCTAGAAGGCGAGCAGGACAAAGTTTTTTGCCTCTGAGTAAAATATGCTATTTTTTTTCAAACGAAAAAGTGTTGTGACATTCCTTTATTATTTATATAAGATTTTGTAGAAGTTAACTCTTATTTATAATGTGTTTCGAGAACTTACATAGCAGGCTTTGAAAATTTCCACAGCTTGCTTTATTTCTATTTGGTTTTCTAAATCTAAATTAATTAAACAGACAGAAACAGAAAGAAAAGTTAATAACCAAACTTAAGTAATTTTTGAAATCAATAAATTTTGTGGGCATCCACTATTCCTAAAAATTACATCTTTCCAACACTTACGTAATCAAAAGATCAAAAGGTCTTGGGTGGAGAAAACGAATATTCAAACTTGAATGAGTATCCCACAAAGAACACACAAAGGACCAAAGCGAAGAAAGAAATGATTAAGCGATGTTTCGCCCTGAGCAACCAACATTAAACATCATCATACACTTTGAATTACAACTTTGAGTCACTCACAAATAGGCATCGTTCCGCACTGGTACTTATCTTAGTCACCCGATACGGGTTCATTCTGGCGTGTTAATATTTCCAATAGGCTTATGCTCCTGAGGCAATTAAAACAAAAAAGGAAAGAAGTTAAAAAACCTCCAAATCAGTTACTTCAACCGAAAAGAATTCAAAAAGAAAAGATCAAAATATCTTGGGTGGAAAAAACGAAAATTCAAACTTAAATTAGCATCCCACAAGAAACACACAAAGGACCCAAGCTAAAAGAGAAATGATTAAATGATAGTGTTTTCACTAGTCACCCTCCAAAAACATCATTAAACACCATCATACACTTTGATTTCTAACTTTGAATCACTCACAAATAGGCATCGTTCCGCACTGTTACTAATCTCACCACCTGACACGGATTTGCCCTGACGTTTTAATATTTCGAATGGAGATATGCTTCTAAGGCAATTAAAAAAAAAAAAGAAATAAGTTAAAAAAACCTCCAAATCAGTTACTTCAACCGAAAAGGATACAAGAACAAAAAATGAAAAGATCTTCGGAGGAAAAAAGGAAATTTTAAACTTGGATGAGCATCCCACAAGGAATACACAAAGGACCGAAGCGGAAGGAGAAATGATTAGACGATCATACAAGTTTGAATATTTCTTTCACCCAAGATCTTTTGATCTTTTGTTTTTGGATTCTTTTCGGTTGAAGTAACTGATTTGAATGTTTTTTAACTTTGTTCCTTTTTTTTTGTATCCACCGTAATGTTTAAAATAAAACCGTTTGTATTTGAAGCTGTAATTTTGTTGGGTATATTAATAATATATTATTGTGCCTATCCCAAGGCCATCACCGGGTCAGGATGACCATATCTTTGTTGTTGGCTCAATCATGGACTACTTCAACAATAAGATAAAATGGTGATGAAAAATTTTGGTCCAGGATTTACGAGACGTGGATATTTGCAAAAGAAAACTGACTGTAAATCTGCAAAATCGGAAGAAGCACCTTTACTCCGAAGGACATCTAATCCAAGCGTCTCTACGTAGAAAGATATGATAATTAACTTAACATGTATCCAAGATCGGGAGGGAATGATGAAAATCTTAGTGTTTTTTTGTAACACTCAATATAATACTTTTTTAAACGTTTTTGTAACAAAACTGTTGAGACGATTTAACGGGACAGAAAGAAAAGCTCGAAAAATATTGGTTGGATCAAGAGAAAAGAATTACTAAATGACTTTTTTTTGTTATCTGATTATATGAAAGATTGTGTTACACGGTTGTGATTTACGGCATCTCAGACTTCTTGCTCTCAAAAATCGACGAGACAGTATACGCCAAGTAAGAGATGGTCTAGTTACAGCTACAAGACGAGTGTTTTTAAGGATGACAGTTAATCGAATATTGCTTGGTATGGGGCTGAGGGCTTACCGTCCTCTTTTGGCGCTACCTTTGACCTCAAAACATAAGGCTCGCCGCTTGGAGTGGTGCGGAGCTCAGCAAAACTGGAATGACGAATAGAGGTTTTTTTTAGGCAGCCATGATGGACGCATGAGGGTTAGGCAATTTCGAGGTGAGAGACGAAATGTAGACTTTGCTGTTGAACGTGATACAGCAAGACAGCAAAGTATCGTGGTATGGGGTGCTATATGTTCAGAAAGCAGATCACCTCTAGTCCTCATCGACGGCAATCTGACTGCTCGGCGATATATCGATGAAGTGCTGCAGCCAGTTTTAGATCTTTACCTACACCCTATCCCTAATCTCGACCCAAATCGATCTTTCAACAAGATAATGCCAGTCCGCATGTTGCTCGTGAAACAATGGACTTCTTACATGAACTTAGCTTGGATGCTTTGAAATGGCCAAAAAGATAGCCTGACTTGTCGCCTATCGAACACGTATGGGTTATGATAGGGCGCTATTTTAGTCGATTACTACATCTCCTTGGAACCTTAGATAAACTCTGGCATGCCGTAAGAAAGATTTGGATGAGTGTTCCTCAATATGGTATAGACCATCTTATTTTGTCAATGCCCAATAGAACAAACAATTGCATAAATAACCATGGAAAAGCCACTCATTATTAATTTCTTGATGATTATGATGGAGGAATCTTCTTGGAAATGTAATAAATTACTAAGAGCATCGTAATGTATTCATATATAAATATTAAAAATTTATCCTTTTTAGTGTTGCATACACACACACACACACACACACACACACACACACACACACACACACATCATCAAAATCAAAAAGTTAAATACAGCCCAAAATGTTTTACTTCTGAATTTAACTTTTTGAACCACCTGATGATGGTATCTAGGAAAGGAATGGTCGGATTAAAATTTTGAAAAAAACATTGTGTTTTTCTAAAAAGGTTGTCACAGACACGTTTTTACAGAGCTCAATGATCGCTTAAATAAAGGGAGATATTACTATCAATTGGTAACTCCGACCACTTTTCACCTTTCTTTTGTGGCTGAAAAACTACGAGATATAAAATAAATCTGTTAATACCACTTTTTAAAGCTCAAAAAAACAATGCAAAACCCGCATATCTCTATCTTCAATAAAAACGGAGTTTCCCATTGAATTCCATCGAAAATGGGACACCCTGTACATCAAAGTGCATTATAAAGTCAGCTGTTGGTCAAAGCATAACATGATCTTTATGACATTGAATTAAAATAAATTTAAAAAAAAACACCATATATTAAATTTTACGGAGATCTTGAGTTCAATGATTTATTGCATGCAAGAAACTTAAAGGCTAACAAAGAGGTCATAACCCCTACGTTAACTTGTCAATGTACAGGATTATCCATTATAAATATTACTCCCTCCTTTTTTCTGTTACGATACATTTTATACAAAATTGTCAAATGTCATCGCATGTTTCAAATTTTAGCATCAATTTTTTTTTTAAATAAATAGAACTCCCTGTTATACTTCTTATTTATTTTTAAGTTCTACTAATTTCGCTGATTTCCTAAATAAATATAGTGATTTTCTCATCAAATCATCAAAGTTTTCCATAAATGAATAAAACATTTTCTTAGGAACAATATAGTTATAAAGGTATAAGTTTTATATATATATTAAACTAAAATTGATTACTTTAGCACATACGTGTTATACATTTTTTAAATAATCAAAATTAAAAGAATTTAAACATGAAATAATATACACAAGGTTCTATTTAAAATAAGAAAGGTAATGCCAAAGGTAAAAAATTATGTATGTAAAAATTTGACAATTTTTACATACATAATTTTTTAACTTTCTACAAGTTATGCAAATTTTGTACAAGATTATTTTTTGTAAAATATCTAGTAACAGAAAAATGGGGGTTTAACGTTTATAGTGGATGACCCTGTATTGTTTTAATTTTAAAAAGCCTTCCCTTTTGAACATTTAACATGTCAACTGTTCGTTACTTGGGCTCATTGCACTTTTTGAAGACTGATTTTGATTACTAATAATCTTCTTATAGACAGTACCTACTCAAAGTGTTGAATTTGAAATTTTTACCAAATTAATGTTTAAATAATCTGTTCGGCACAGATAGTATCATACTGTATTATAAGGGTACAAATCGGAATAAGCAAAAACCTCTTCAGGGTGTTTCAAATTGGACACTTTTGGGGGATTTAAGGTACTTCCAGGGGAAAAACTAACCCACACTTGTGAGGCTCAAAATTCAAGAGAAATTAAATGCTGAAAGCCGCATCTTGATATGTCAAGCCGTTTTCGAGCTACGGAGGGGTTTTTCAAAAGTTCGCATTTTGGGAAAGGCCTTATAACTTTGTTATTTATAAAAATTTGAGTTTTATGTAAAAAGCTTTTTAGTAGACTTTTATGAGGAGTTTTTTGTTCATAACAGTATTTCTCTAGCCTTTTTAGTTTTTGAGATATTCCATAGAGTTTGTATTTTTCTTATGGAACGACCCTTATTTTTTTACTTTATAAAATGGGAATAAAATAACCCTATCACACATGAAATTCGGTTTGGTAGTTTTAGAGATATTTGACTTTTTCTTTATTCCTGTAGCAGGCTATGCTTACACTTTGTAGTTGCATTGGGAATAGGCTCTTTTTAAATCATAGTGGGCCATGAGCTTACAAATAAACAATTCATTGTTTAATGTAAGTTTTTAAAGCCTGCTTAAATAGGAGGTAGTCAATCACTTTTTTCTCGTAATATGAAAATAAATAAAAAATCAGAAGTATTTTGATACTATATTTGTAAATAAGTTATTCTACTAAGAAAGTTTTTGAGTGCGAAACTAGTTAACAAAATCTTTAAGGCACAATTTAAACGATAAATAAACTATTAAAACAATTAATTAACTCAATATTTCTTATTGAATCAAACGTGTCCAATAAATGATTATCCAGGTCCTGTCTGTCTTCTGGGTGATGCCTAAATATTTTATCTTTTATGGTGCCCCATAAATAATAATCACAGAGAGTAAGGTCGAGCGACCTCGCTGGTCAGTTAATGGGACCACCGCACCCTTGCCAATCCAGTGTTCTTGGAAGAGTTCGTTTAGGTAATTGGTTAGTAGAGGCTCCATCTTGCTGGCAGCAGAACGGTTCTGCATAATTTGCCAAGGGAAAATTTTTAAAAAAGGTTTTCACAAAGTCTTCCAAAAACTCGTGGATATATCTTTGATGATTCAAGTTGTAATCAAAGATGTAATGTATGGCCCTACTATTTGTGCTCTAAAGACTCCAGCCCATACGTTGAATCCAAAGCGCCCTTGGTTAACCATTTCTACCGTTACGTGTGGATTGTGCTGGGCCCAAATATAGCTATTAAAATGATTAAAAAGTCCATTGCTGTATACATCACATTTAGTGGAATGCATTTCCCCGAAGTTCTTTCTAAAAACCATTGGAAGTATTGCATTTTAGGATCGAAATCTCTTTGTAATGGTCGATGAACCTTCCTGGTTCGGAAAGGTTTAAAATATCTTTTTTTCAGAATTCCACTAAAGAACTCCTTATAAAAAATATATTAAAAAACTTTTTACACAAAACCAAAACTTTCATAAATAAAAAAGTTATAGGGCCTTTTCCAATATGCAAACTTTTGAAAAACCACCCCTAGCTCGGAAACAGCTTGACATATCAAGATGCGGTTTCCACTATTTAACTTATCTTGAAATTTAAGCCTCGCAAGTGGGAGGCAGTTTTTTTATCTTCCCTGGAAGTACCTTAAACCCCCAAAAAGCGTCCAATTTGAAAAACCCTGTACATACATAGCTGAAACAGATTTTGTAAAATTTTTAACAGCAAAAACTGTATCAAAAGATTTTAAATAAAACAGAACTGCCGAATGATTAACTTTAAACCCCAGCATCCCAAAACCACTCACCGGATCGCCTAAGGCAATAATATATTGGGACTTCAGTCCAGGGTACATTGCATGGCCTAATCCAAGGTGACCTGTGCCGAAGAGTACTTGACATCTGCACCTTAACCAGATGATGCAAACGAAATCTCTGGGATACCAGTCGAACTTTTCGAGTAACCACTCTGTCCCTTGATCTACTTTATTTATAGAAAACACTAAACTAATAAGAATGTTAATTTATGGTTAGTTATCGTTACCCCACAAACTCTTCCAATCAGTTGGCGAGCAAATGGAGTAACTTTCCGTGAAAGCTCACTTTTGCCAAAAAAGTTTCTAGGCAAAGTTGCATACACTTTGTTCCGTACTGGTTAATATTTGGCGAAGCGTTTATCAAAAAATGGAAACCACTAAAAGAAGTTACCATATTTTCGAGAAACTTTTCCCCAGCGTTATTCGCCGGCAACGCGACAGTCAGAAATGCATATGACTTTAGGAAACTTTGTGTAAATTTCTATGTTAGTCGCTACTTTAATTTTGCACCCTCGTTTCGTTGACTTTTTGCACAGATTTTATAAAATATGTGCAGAATATATTATCATAGCAGAAATAAGACTGTCCATAGTGGGAAAAAATATTTTTCCATAAAAATAAATAAAATAAAATTATTGCTATAGCGGAGTTAAAAAAATTTTGGCCTTAACTAGTATATACCTGTAAATTTTATGTTTACATCATTTTATGAAAAAGCATTTTCGCGAAACATTTTTCACTAATAAAAATTACCGAATTTTTAGCAAACTTTTCTCCAGCGTTATTCGCTGGGAACGCGACAGTCAAAAATGCATATGACTTTGGGAAACTTTGTGAAAATTTCGCTGTTATTCGTTACTTTCCACAGATTTACAAAATATATGCAGAATATAGTATTATAACAGAAATATTTTATGTTAAAAGTGGCCATAGTGGGGGAAAATGTTTTTCCATAAAAGTAAATAAAGTCAAATTATTGCGATAGCAGAGTTTAAAAATGCTTTGAAATTAGCTAGTATATATTAGTTTTATTTATAATTGTTCTAAGAAAATACAATATTTTCTATAAAATGAATTTTATCCTATAAACTAAAAATACAATTCTAATCTTAGAAACCTAGAAGTCAAGAAAGTAATATTAATTGCTAACAAAAACAAAAACAAAAAAAGAAAAGTATACTTTTCTTAAATGTAGCAGAATGGGGAATATAAAATTAGTACCTAATATAAGTTTATAAAAAAAATAAAAACCTCTACGAAGACGTCAAAAGAACCAGAAATGTTTATATGTATGACTGCCAAGTAAAAACTATGTTTTAGTAAATTTTAGTTGATTATCTACATAAAAGTATTGCCCAGAGTTGCCTGTAATGAGATATTTTTCTTCTTTTTTACTCATTCATGAAGAAGGCCCTAAGTTTTAAAATATTTATAATCGTCAGAGCAATTGTCTTAGCATTCTGCAGATTAGGGTTACTAATAGCTTCGAATAATGTTTTAGGGGATGTAAAAACTTCAGTACGAATGTGTTTGTATAAGGGACAATGAATGAGAATATGAACTAGGTTTTCTAGGACTAAAAGGTGAGTATATATACCTACAAATATTATGTTTGAAGGTGGTAAACAATGTTGAATACGAAAGTAAACCAGAGTATCGAAATTATTTTTACTTTTTCACAATGTTTCGAATGCTTATGTCTCTGCAGTAGTCATCAGGTGAATACTAACAAAAAATACCTAATCATATATACTAGCATGTGTTCAGTGACCCATAAAACTAACTTGTGTTCAGTGACCCATGAAGTTACACACACACAGCTATTCCGCAATTGAAATTTTTTCATCCGGAAAGTATGTGTTTCAGCTTAGTTAAGCTACACCCCCCTCAACAAAACTCAATTTGTATGTTGTAAAAATTATGTACTAATTTAGTCCTATTTTTAAAATTTTTGTACTTAATGAATAACGGAGTTTTGCGCACTTGAAAAAGGGGGTGTGGCTTGGCGCTAAGCTGCACTCCTCTATGCCTAGGAGATAGATATTATAATTTTGTACTAATTATGTACTCTTTAGTTTACAAAAAAAAGGTTGCTAAGATTTTTGTTTGTTTGTTATGAAATGTGTAGCTTGATATCCCCACTGCTTAGAAAGGAGATTCGACCAAAAGTAATTTTGTCCCTTTTTAAAAAATTACCTACTCTCGAGATTTTCTTTTGTTTATATAAGGCTTTATATCAAAGCATACCCCCTCTGCCTAGGAAAGAGATTTAAAAAAAGTATATGCCATAATTTGCTCTAATTATGTACTTATTTCTTCCCTTTCTAAAAAACTCCGTACTCTCAAAGCAACTTATTTTTTTTTGAATTTTGTGCGCCTAGGAAAGAGATTTTAAAAGAATAATTATAATATAGGTTGCTACCAATTATGTACTAATTTCGTGCCCTTCTAGAAAATTGCCTACTCGCAAGACAACTTTATTCTTTTTTATACTTATGGGGTGTGCCTAGATATCAAGCCAATTGGAAGTATATAAAATTTTCCCAGTACAGAAAATTTTGCAAGAAATAACTCTTAAAATAATTTTGTCGCTCTCACTTGAAAATTTGGAGTTTATCTTAATTTAGATATCTCTGTTTTTGCGATATCTGAAATTTTAATTTGTTTAATTTTCAGCAAACCGCCTTTTTGCTCGTAATTAAGTGGAAAAATACGTGGTTAGCTTGCACTTATACTGTTATTACACTTGTGGTAAAAACTCTTATAATAAAGGGCAAAAGAAAACTTAGGTTAGTGGATAAACTGAAACGTATTTTTTTACATTAGTTTAAACCAATAAATAGTACTTACCCCTTAGAAAATTAAACTCTCTAGAAGAAAATTTCCTTAAAATCTAGGGCTTGGTGTTTGAGTTAATCATGCACTATTTCCATATTTATAGTTCACTATTTTTCTACCCGTCTTTCTTGAACAAACTTTGCTTTAGGAAACGATGTAAGCATAAGCTTAAACAAACCACCATTCTGCATACAAGTGGAATCCAGATCCACTCCTACATTCTCTCTGGGTACCGATTCTGGAAGTCATAGGAAGTGATCGTTTGCCTGAGAGGAGAAAAGTAGTTTCAACCAATAAACGCGCTTACAAGCAGTGACGAGACGATCGAATAATCACCCAACTATTATGGGCACGCGCAGAGTTGCATCGAACAACAATTTTTGAGCGAAGCCGTTCTCTCGACTAGACCCAGTAGTTGGACTATTGGACAAAACCATCACGTGACCGAGCTCGCTAATGCGCATGCTACGGCAAACTTGACCGTCTTTTAGAGTAGGACTCGCACAGTGGTCGATTTTTGTAAAAACGCGATATTAAAAAAAATCGTACAAAATATTTAGTTTTATCAAAAAGATAAATTTTTCTTATTTACCTGATACATAGGATGATCGTGTGAATTTTCACATTTGTCTTAAGATATTTTTAAGAGGTAAAAGATATATATTTATTAATTAGCTAAATTTGTGATGGTGTGTGAGGGGAGATCTACGAAGGACATGTAGATTGAAAGACGATTGGAGCTTGAATGGGTTTTACTTAGCCAAAAATGTTGGCATGTCAAATACAGTTTGAATATAGCAATGATGGTCACGGGACTATTTAAAAGTGTCTAGTCACGTGATAATTTTGGTTACAGTTAAAGTCACATGATATTTTAATTTTAAGCTCATTTCACAAAATTAAACTAAAAATGTTAGTTTAGAACAATGAAATATACTTTAAAGTAATTGATAAAATATATATATGTTACAGAATACTAGCATTTTTATGTATATAGAGTATATTAAAATCATTGCCAACCGAAACTTTGAAATGAAACACCCAGTATATTATTGCATTTTTGCATTCTGTTTTGAAATTCTAAGCATTTTTATATAACCTACCCTATGTCGATCTTCAACTGTTTTCGAGATATTAACAGTTGAATACTGTCATACTCTGGCTCTTCTATTTGGAATTTGATGTTGAATACTGATACGTAGGTCGCGATTCTTCAGAAACGACAGAAAATCTCACCCGTCAGAATTCTGGAAAGTGGCGATTTTTACTTCTTGTCTCATTTAAAATAAAAACACAGCGACCCTCATATTTATCCCAACGTTGTAAGAGAAATTGCGTCATTTTTTTAAATTTAAATTAAATTTAATGTTTTAGAGATTTTCTGCAGGACTAGTTTATATGGCGGAGTTAAATTGTTACTACGCGTACCAATAAACTTCAAAAAGTGAAGAAAGACAGAATTTGTGTGACTTTTCTGAACAGTGACCACGAAATATTCCATGGCTCTCTATGGTTTTGTATGTTAAAAGTTTTAAAGGTTTGTTTACACATTAAAATAAGCTTAATAACCATTTTAAATAAAAAACAGGGTCTTCAGAAAAACAACCTACAAACATTAAAAGTGACATATTGTTTATTTACTAGAACAGTATTAAAAACCTAAATTTTAAGGAATATTAGCAAATAGTCCTGACAAAAAAGCATTAAGTGTAAACTTGTGTTTAAAAATCGTCAGATTTTTTGTAAGGGCGAGATTTTCTGATGGTTTTTGAAGAATCACGACCGTAATGTCAAACTCGTAAAAAGCATAGTTTATTCTTTGGCCAACTATTCGCCTAGTATCTTGACAACCATATAGGGGGAAATTTAGATACATTTTGAATTTTTTATTCCATTAATGTCCGCGTTTTCCGGAAAATGACCACCGTGCGTCGTTCGAGTGACTTTTGTGCGATTAATCATTTCTCAGGGTATGATCGTTCCATTACGCCCAGAATAGAGCCCCAGATATATAGTTTTCCACATGCGCCGTTTTGCGACATGCGGAGCGGAAGGCAAAACTTTCCGATTTGTGAGATATCGGGCATGCGCAAAGGGGGTTTAATGCCGAATTCAAGCGGGTTAAATTATAAATCTGATTTAACATAGTTACTGTTCGTCTGAGAGAGATCCAGATATCCGGCATACCACACCATACCAGAAAAATAACCGCACCCTTCGACCTCGCATATCTGTCAAAGGGTGTACAGGCGAATATTTTTCTGGCATACTGGATCTTCCTCAGACGAATGCAATTAGAAAAAGAAAATAATAGTAACCATGCTAAGCTCGCAGATGTATATTTATCAATAAGAATGAAATTCACGAGCAGGAAAAAAAGTAGAAACCTGCAAAAATGTATCGGTTACTGAAAAAATAACGTTCAAAATACAACGTTCGCAGCAATTCCAGCCCCAATTGAAGTTTATACTACGTCGCCTTGTATTAAGGCTCAGCAACAATTACTCCGGAGGAGACTTGTTGCGCAAAGAAAATCCAAACAAAATTTTAAAAATTTGTTTTCTGTGAAAAATAAATAAAAATAATGGTTCGTGGCAAATTGGACACACATTTTGCTTTTTAATTCCTTACGACCAGGCCGCCAACATCTAATGGATAGTACAGAAACTTACAGGCCTGTTTCATCTTTGTTAGAAATCATCAGGGTAACATAGGACTGTACCTGGCTTATGAAGCATAACATAACCAATAATACCCAGCGAATTTAAACAACTTTCGTCGTTCATATTTATGTCCATATCTATCAACGTAAAAATTCTTCGGTTAAGCTTGATTAACACTAATGTAAAACACCACTTTCTATACATCGATTAGTACCTAATCATGATTAAAGTCTAATCGTAGGAAATTTTTACGTTGGCGGATACGAGTATTATAGCTATATAAAAATCAATAAGGTTACAGAAAAAAAACACGTTTACACCCGGGTCCTATTTTTGCAACCACACTTGTGATGGGCAAGTAAATCAATTATTTGAGATATGTTATTTCGTTGATTAAAATAATGCGTCATTTTAAATGGAAACTGGATCTCAGTAGGATTTCAACAGACGCCGATATCTACAGGGTGATCCAATAATAGCTGCCCAAAATTAGGATGACCTTATTATTATCATGCTTATGATGACCGATATCTGCAAAAAAAGCATCAATTCTCACTAAAATGACAACGCTGATTTGAAAAATGGTATTTATTTTGACACTCGTCAAACCCTGTCGAAATGGCGGAAAAATAAGGAATGAAATTAAAATTTTTGGAAAAGCGAATATCTTCTTTTTACTCTGCTAAAGACATTAAATCGGAAACCGTTAAAAAAAGTGACAGTTGTCTTAACTGTCATTTACTGTTATGGGAAAAACCACTGGTGCGATGACACATATTTACGAGTGTAGACTCGAAATACACTAAACTGAGGTCGATTAACTCAAAAATTTTATTAGTTTTGACACCTGTCAAAATGGAAGAAAAATAATTAATGAGCTTGAAGTTTTTGGAAAATCAAATACATTTTTTTTACTTTGCTGGATACATTAAGTCGGAAACCGTAAGAAAAGTGAAAACCTTTGGTGCGATGACACATATTTATGAGCGGGGACTCGAACTACACTAAATTGCGGTGCATGAATTCAAAAATGTCATTAATTTTGCTCATCATGTCAAACCCTGACAAAATGGCAAACAAATAATTTATGAACGAATTTTTCGAAAAACTAGTTTTTTTCTTACCCTTTTAAAGTTAAAAAAGTGACACATTTGTCAACTACAATTTTTCGTATCGAGTAAATTACAGTTAAGACAACTCCGTTATTTTGACGGGGTTTAAAAAAAAGCTTATAACATTTTTCTCCATCACAGAAAGTGACAGTTAAGACAACTGTGACTTTTTTTTAGGGCTTTTGATTTAATATCGTCAACAGAGTAAAAAAGTTATTTGCTTTTCCCAAACCTCCATGTTTTTTAATTATTTATTAGTTATTTTTGACAGGTTTTGACAGGTGTCAAAACTAACAACATTTGTAAGTTCATCGATTTCAATTTAGTGTAGTTCGAGTTCTCACTCGTAAATATGTGTCATTGCACCAGTGGTTCTCTATCTATATATATATTAGGGTTTTTGATTCAATATCGTCAACAGAGTACAAGTGTCAAGAGTAATAATATTTTTAAGTTCATTGACCTCAATTTATGATAGTTTCGGTCCCCACTGGTAAATATGCGTCATGACACCATTGGTTTTTTCCATAACAGTAAATGATAGTTAAGACAACTGTCACTTTTTTTTACGGTTACCGATTTAATGTTTTCAGCAGAGTAAAAATAAGGTATTCGCTTTTTCAAAAACTTCAATTTTATTTACCATTTTTCCGTCATTTCGACAGGGTTTAAAATTCAGCATTGTCATTCTGGTGGAAATTGATGTTTTTTTGCCGATATCGGTCATCATAAGCATGATAATAATAAGCTCGTCCAAAACTTGGACAGCTATTATTGGCTCACCCTGTAGATATCGGCACCTGTGCCTTTGAGACAAAATGCTCTCGGGGACTGTTCCATAACATACTTAAACGGCATTGAAATCTCACTGGGATCCAGTTTCCATTTAGACTGTGCGTGGTTCTTTACCTACTCCAAGTAAACTACCGTAAAACGGAGCCACTTAAACATGGTTTTTGGAGGATTTTAAGATGAGTTTCAAAAAATATGCATCGTACCAACCCAACGTATACCGTGGATAAAAAAAATGCAAAAAAGTCAGCCATGAAGCTAAAAAAATTGTTTCCAGAATGTTCAAGTGGCCAAGTACATGGAGCTTCTTGAGCACATATCTTTATGTTGACCTAAAATGAAAGGTTGTTGAGGCCCCCTCCCCTCCTGATAACTCTTGAGCAGATTGAGGTATTGAGGTCAAATAAAAACCATGGTTATAAGGTCACTAACTACTTTAAAATTTTAAATAGAAAGAGGGGTCCAGTGATATCTTGTTTAAAAGATATTTTCATTCCCTATTTAAAATATTATTTTTTTTAAAAATCGGTTTGATTCTTACAGACTTATGAGTATTTTTGACTATAGTTTGCGCACCTCCTCTTACTTTTGAACGACTTGAGATATCGACATCAAATAAAGCCATGTTTAATGAATATACTTTTGCTATTTTTTGACTATAAGAGTTGGAAAGTTAATGGGAAGCATTTTTTAATCATATAGGACTTCCTTATTACATCGTATTTGTATTTTTGAAAGGGTTTTTCTTACGTATTTAACTTTTTCAATTTTAAAAAGAAAAACAAAAAAATCGTAGCAATTTTTTAAAAAAATACAACTTTTTTTTTCTTTTTTAAAAATAATTTAATTTCTAAAAAAGTGTCTTTTTGTTTATTTCCATTTTTAGAACCCTTGAGAAAAAAATATATATTTTTCGAAACGTTGGGGACTTAAAAAAGTAGTTCCTTTGACAACCAGGTCCAATAACCCTCCAACATTAATAACGCAGCATTTTCAACTCCTTCTAAAGTAAAAAGAGTCGCGAGGGCTATTATCATTACTTTGTAAGTACTACACCGTTTTTAAAAGATTAATAATTAAACTATCGTTCAAACGAGTTCTCACTCTACCCCCCTTTCTATTTAACATTTGAAAGTAGTTAGTGACCTTATCCTCTTAAATCAATATGACGTTTATAAAAAATACTTCAAAAAGTAGCAAAAGTATTATCATTAAACATTGTTTTATTTGATGTCGATGTCTCAAGTCGTTCAAAAGTAAGAGGAGGTACGCAAGCTATTATAGCCGAAAATACTCATAGCTGTGTAAGGGTCAAACATATTAAAAAAAATAATATTAAAATAAGGAATCAAAATACCATTTACCTCCCCTCTTTCTATTTAAAATTCTAAAGTAGTTAGTGACCTTATAGGCTTAAGTCAATATGACCCTTATAAAAAGTAAGTCCAAAAATTGGAAAACGTGATATTATTAAAGATGGTTTTTATTTGAAGTCAATACCTCAATCCGCTCCGTTACTGCTACATTAGGGTAAGGCAAAAAAATCTCCCTATTTTGGATTATTTTTAATTACAATGTACTTAAATTGCTTATTTTATTACTTTTATTTATGAAAAAATCTTATTCTTTTGTATCTCTTCAGTTCCAAGTTAAGAAAATTTATTTGGTTTTAAAAAATTTTCCGCCCGCGGGTGTAATAAAAAGCAGACTTTTCCTTTTGTGTTGTATAAAATTCTTTTGTAAATGGCTGTTTTTAAAATTTGTGAAAAGACCCCATTATATGTGCGAAGTAAAATAGCTATTATTATTGCTACACAAAAGCTAAATCTAAGCCCACAATTCTCTATGCCAGATATCTTATATGCTGGTTAAACTAAAGCCGTACGAAATAGGGGATTACCTGTTAGTCTTTTCAGGGCAGTGGCGTACATTTCCAAAACTATTTAATTTAAAAATTAGCCTTGCCCTAGAATTTGCGTAACGATATTTTTTTTTGGGTTGTAACATTTATTTTAGGAGACGATCATTTATCGGTACATAAATTTGGAAAAGCCTGAATATAGTAAAGTTGGTACTATTTTTGACAGCTCTGCACTACACGAAGCACTTTACCCATTCTGTTATAAACTGACTGGAATTAATCCTCACATTTTGCAGGAGTTTTTTACGTTTAAGTTCTCTTATTCAACTAAAAGGAAGAAAACACATCAGGACTGATTATTATGATAAAATTAAGTTAGACTGAGCTCTTCTTGGTTGCCCGGGCTATGCGAAACGTACGTTAGAGCTATTCGGACAGAGCTTTTTTGGGTGCGGTGCAGCTAAAATAATGTCGACTTTTAAAATATTTCTGCCAGGGTTTGTGCGGACTAGTGATGAGCGTATCAGTGATTTTTAGGTCACCGGTATACCAGTGATGGTGACTTATAAGTCACTGTTTCTTTTGTGTTAACAACGGCAGTCACTGTACAGTAGGCAGTCAAGCAGCGGTTAGATTAACACCCAATAACAAAGCAGATAGGGTAGAATTTTTGGTCAACTGTAAAAAGATTATACGTGGACGTTGCCGTCGTTCGTCGATCAGTTTGCGACTATACTTTCATATATATTCATATATTACTGAGAGCTGTAGTTAAATTTAAAAAAGAAATGTACATAAGAATTTTACATTCTAATTTATTAATATTAAAATAATAATAACTTGACTTAATTTAGACATTTAGTACGCTGACATTACATTAACACAGATATTACCACAGTTCTCGAAAAGTACTAAATAAGATTAATAATGAAATTCAGAAAAATGGATACAAAATTCTACTTCCCCCATTATAGAAAAAAATAACAAAAAATGTTGATTTACTTAGTTTGATTAAAAAAAAATGTTTTGTTTTTTTAATAGTGACCTAGGGCGCTGCTTTAAAAATTAAGTCACCGGTAGTAACCTTGGTGACCATCTAGGTCACCGTTAAAAGTCACCGGTATAGAAATATCGCCCATCGTGCCGACCTTTAGTAAAGATCGGCAATAACTTTAGTGATGTCATCTTTTAGGTGGCACGGTATGACCGCATGTTTAGATAAAATCAATTTCAAAAATAGCAGCCAGAACGTTATGTAACCAATTTAGCGGCCATCCATAAGTTACGTAATTCAGCAAGGTAGGGATAGAGGGGTAAGTGTTGCGCGCGGAACTGTCAAAAAAAGAAGTGCTATGTCGACTTTATGTACCGAGAGGTTCTTATTGTTTTTTAATATAGGCGTAGCTCAAGCACCACAGGTTCGGTACCATTTTTTCTTCAATAAAATGTCCTCTTGTTTACCTTTTAAAAATTTTCATAAATATTACTACTATGCTAGTCCGAAAAAAATTAAATTTTCGCTAATTTTGAAACAAAATTTATATTTTTCGATTTGGTCCTTTGTGTGTTCCTTGTGGAATGCTCATCCAAGTTTAGATTTTCGTTATTTCCACCCAAGATCTTTTGATCTTTTGTTTTTTGGTTTCTTTTCGCTTGAAGTAACTGACTTGGAGGTTTTTTAACTTCTTTTCTTGTTTTAGTTGCCTTGGGAGCATAATCCTATTGGAAATATTGACACGCCAGGACGAATCCGTATCAGGTAACTTGGATAAGTACCAGTGCGGAATGATGCCTTTTTGTGTATGATGGTGTTTAATGATGTAAGGGGAGCGTGACTAGTGAAACCACTGATGAGCTCACGCTGGTTACCCAGAGCGAAACATCGTTTGATAATTTCTCTTTTCGTTTTGGTCCTTTGTGTGTTCCTTGTGGAATGCTCATCCACGTTTCAATTTCCTTTATTTCCACCCAAGATCTTTTGATCTTTTGTTCTTTAAAATTTGTATTGTTTTACTTAGATTCAGAAACAAATTTCAAGCTAGAGCGTAGCTCTTTTTTACCAAGTTGTTTCTCTTTAAAGACATTTTTTGGACATTTACGATAGTCACAAATAACTTATTTTAACCTAAGTTAATTAGCTTTTGATTTGAGAATCCTTCTTGCCAGATCAAATATCGATCGGTCGCCATATTTTTTTTATTTTATTTATTTTCAGTAATTTTTTAAATTTGAAAACGAAAAGAAAAAATATTGATTCAATGTGGTGTTTTAATATTTTAATGCGAAAAACCTTGTATTTATTTGTGATTTTTAAATACTGATATCTTTTTCAAAAATGTTCAAAACCTACATGTTTTGAATTAGCCTGTGTTTTTAGGAGATAAAATAGTCGAGATTTAGGCTGTATTTTATGGATAACTTTATTTTAAAATCATCTAGTTATTTTACAGATTTTTTACAAAATTACTTTATTAGGGACTTATCGGTACATATTTCCGCATGAAGGATGAAACGTTTTTTGTCATGTAAACATGTCATCTAAATATGCTCATATTATGCCATTCTTAAAGTTGACAAATTAAAGTTAATGCCGTCCTTTATTAAAGGCAGGCACAAACATTATGAAAGTCGACACTATTTTGACAACGACAATATCAGAATCTCTTTAAAGTTCGTGCGTAATTGTCAAAAATAGTGCCGTCTTTATTAAAGACAGGCTATGCCGACTCTATGTACCGATAAGTTTCTATTGAAACAGCGTTGCTGTATTTTAATTTATTGTCCATTGACCTATCCGCAAAACTAACTATGGCCTATGGAGAAGAAATATACGTTAGCTCTGTCCCTACCTAGTCAGATTTTTTACGAAATATGGTACCTAAATAATTTGCATAGGAAAGAAATTATATTTTAGGGATAGCAGCGCAACTTGCAATATTTTTATTAGAACCTATATAATTAGATCTAATTTAATGCTAATTTTGTTTCGCAAAAAAAATTTATGGCCTGCGTTTTTTAAAAGTTAGCGCATGTGCTGCTAGGTTCCGTGAGAAGCCAGCAACGCATGCGATTGCAGCCTAATTAAGAGAATTTAAAAAACTGAACTTACCTACATAATTAGAGCTTAAATTAGTACTTTGTAGTTTCATATATGTTTTATTTTAAATATATTATACGAAAATTACACCAAAAATATTATAATCTGAAGTCATTTACCTCTAAAAAAAAATCATCTTAATTTAAAGCTCGTTTTTCATTAAGAAAACGAAATCGTAGTATAATTTTCATATTATATAATATTCATATTACATAATTTTCATATTATATATTTAAAATAAAAAAAAATTACTATGGAGCACTAAATTAGATCTAATTATGTAGGTTTTTTTAAATTCTCTTAATTAGGCTGCAATCGCCTGCGTATCTTTTGTTATATGAATTCTCTCAATTAGAGCCATGCGCTAATGGCTTCTCACGGAACCAACAGCACATGCGAAAACTTTTAAAAAACGTAAGCTCTAATTTTTTTTTGTGGAACAAAATAAGCACTAAACTAGCTCCAATAAGCTAGCTTTTTGTACATGAAAATGCTGCTTGGGAGGTTGTTTCTCAACAAGTACAACAAGAGTTAGACAAAAAAAAAGTTAAAAAACTCCAAATCAGTTACTTCAACCGAAAAGAAACTAAAAAACAAAAGGCAAGAGATCTTGAGTGGAAATAACGAAAATTCAAACATGGATGAACGTCCCACAAGGAACACACAAAAGATCAAAGCGAAAAGAGAAATGATTAAACGATGTTTTGCCCTGAGTAACCAGCGTGGGCACATCAGTTGTTTCACTGATTACCCTCTACCATACATCATTAAACACCATCACACACTCTGATTTCCAACTTTGAATCACTCACAAATAGGCATCGTTCTGCACTGGTACTTATCCAAGTTACCTGATACGGATTCGTCCTGGCGTGTTAGTATTTTCAGTAGGATTATGCTCCTAAGGCAACTAAAACCAAAAAAGGAGTTAAAAAACCTTCAAATTAGTTACTTTAACCGAAAATGAACTAAAAAACAAAAGACCTAGCGCTCTTGGGTGAAATTAACGAAAATTTAAATTTGGATGAGCATCCCACAAGGAAAACACAAAAGACTAAAGCGAAAAAAGAAATATTTTAACGTTGATAAAATATCGTATAATCATTTCTCTTTTCGCTTTGGTCTTTTGTGTGTTCCTTGTGGGATACCCATCCAAGTTTGAATTTTCGATATTTCCACCCAAGATCTCTTGGTCTTTTGTTTTTTCGTTTCTTTTCGGTTAAAGTAACTGATTTGGAGGTTTTTTAACTCCTTTTTTTGTTTTAATTGCCTTAGGAGCATAATCCAACTGGAAATATTAACACGCCAGGACGAATCCGTATCATGTAACTCAGATAAGTACGCTGATGAAACATCGTTTAATCATCGCTTTGGTCTTTTGTATGTTCCTTGTGGGATGCTCATCCAAGTTTGAATTTTCGTTATTTCCACCCAAGATCTCGTAATCTTTTATTTTTTAGTTTCTTTTCGGTTGAAGTAACTAATTTGGAGAATTTTTAACTTTTTTCTGTTTTAATTGCCTTAGGAGCATAATACTACTGGAAATATTAACACGCCAGGATGAATCCGTATCAGATAACTTGGATAAGTACCAGTGCGTAACGATGCCTATTTATGAGTGACTCAAAGTTGGAAATCAAAGTGTATGATGGTGTTTAATGATGTATGGTAGATGGTGATAAGTGAAAACACTGATGAGCCCACGCTGGTTATCCAGGGCGAAACATTGTTTAATCATTTCTCTTTTTGCTTTGGTCTCTTGTGTGTTCCTTGTGGCATGCTTATCCAAGTTAGAATTTTTATTATTTCCACACAAGATCTCTTGATCTTTGGTTTTTTAGTTTCTTTTCGGTTGAAGTAACTGATTTGGAGGTTTTTTAACTTCTTCTTCTTCTTCTAATTGCTTAAGAAGCATAATTCTACTGGAAATATTAACACGCCAGGATGAATCCGTTTCAGGTAACTTGGATAAAAACCAGTGCGGAACGATGCCTATTTGTGAGTGATTCAAAGTTGGAAATCAAAGTGTCTGATGATGTGTAATGATGTATGGTAGAGGGTGACCAGTGAAACCACTGATGAGCCCACACTGGTTACCCAGGGCGAAACATCGTTTAATCATTTCTCTTTTCGCTCTGGTCTTTTGTGTGTTCCTTGTTGGATGCTCATCCAAGTTTGAATTTTCGTCATTTCCACCCAAGATCTCTTGATCTTTTGTTTTTAAGAGTTAGATAACCAACACGAGGCAAAGTTTGGAAAGTGTTAGGAACAATTTTTTTCCAAAAACTGTCAAAAAATTTTAAAAATCAATATTAAGGGGACCAAAAATGGAACATTAGCAAAGCCAAAAAAACCTACCGTACCATTGGCTAACATTTAGAAAAACATAAAAACTTTTTCACCAACGTTTCGCACGCCAAAGGTGCAGTTTGCATAAGCTTATATAAAATAATAAAAATTTCTTTCCGATAAAGTTAAATATTTTTCTCCACAAACGCATAAACTTCCTACGGATATTCATTTTATTTCGGGCAGGGCTTTGCCAAAATTGAACTCCAGAGAAAATTATTTGTTGACCTTAAAAAATAATGGAGGGACAAAAAGCTTTTTTTGCGCAAATTTTTGTTATTTCCAATGGTCTTATATTTTTTCTTTTAAGTCATTACACTGTTATTAGTATTCAAAATGTCTCTCTCTCTGTCTCTGTCTCTAGTTTTATATGTTTACCATGTTTGCCACTTATCAATTTTGACGTATATCGAAGTGGTTGGGAAGGTGTTGATTTTTATATAAAAATCGTTCAGCTTAAGTAATACCCAACTTGTAGGTCTAAAAATGTCTCTTCTTTTTCTACTAAACGCATCCACGCAATTTTCAGCACGTTTAATGTGTCTATTTGGAACATGGAAAATTGAGAGCAGCGACAGACTATATTTTTTCCCAAACTATGTTAATAAAAATTTGCTTTTTTTACTGCGAAATGAAAACGGTTTTACGCGGAACTAAAAATAGCTACGACATACAAACATAAATGTCAAAGTGCAAAACAAATAAAAATAATGCACAATGAAATAGTCATTTATGTATTTAGGCCTTACACTGAAAAAAATATCGTACATAGTATTAATAACTTTTTATAGATAACTGTACATTAATAACACGTAACTGTTACAGAAATCGGAGAAAAGTTATAAAAATTGTCATATAAAGTAATGAAATTAATAAACGGAAACCACGAAATCAATGAAAAATGTTTCTTGACATTTTATAGAGAGTTGTTATTAATAGTATGTATAGGTTATGGAGATAATAAGAGAAAATATGAAATAAATAAAATATGTTGACGATTTTAATCAATGCCTTCAATAAATTTAATAAATGGCGATCATTGACTGTCGTTTATAAGTTGTTATGGAATGTAGTATGTACAAGTTTATGAAAATTATGAACCGGGCATACAAAATACATAAACATGGTAATGAAATTTATGTACGTAACAGTCTTTTACTAAATTCATTCTTAGGTGTAACTAAAAGCCATGAAAACATGTCTCTTAATCATTGATTTCATAACACCCTTTAAAAAAATCATTCTTAAAGACTCTTTATATTTTTTTTTGAAACTGTGTCTTGCAGCAGTAAAACCAATCACTCGTTTTGGCTATAAAATTTAAACTTGATTATGATATTAATAAAACTTTACATCGGGGCAAAAATCATATACAAAATACATTGGCTCAATGTATTTTGTTTTAGGAAACGGTGCCTTTTTTAGTTCAGTGTAAAGACAGTGTTTAACACCCGCGGCATGAAAATAAAGACCCGAGCTAATGGGCGAGGACTTTTAGACGCTGAGGTCGTTAAACGCAATTTAAGAACGAGATACATAAAAAATTTTATGCACAACCTTGTCTATTGGGAGAAAACAGACTTCATGAAATATTAAACAAAAAAAATTGTTGGTCTAACGCTCCCTAATATTTTGACAACAAACGAATCACTGTCAGTAAGCAGACAGGCAGTCTATTTATGTTACTTTTTAATCAAGAAATCTGACAAAAAAATTGAATAATGCTAATAGCAACACGTAGCAACAAAATAAACAAACTGAACGTCACCTGAGAAGTTTCTTCTAAATTTTCATATAAACTGCATTGTTTTCGCGATTTCAATGGATATCGAGGAACAAACTTTACCAAGTCTCCCCAGGGATATCCTGAATGCCGCCGAAGACGCAAAGAAGGACCTTTTTCCCGCGAAATACAGAAAACGAAAAGGTATATAAGGACTATTTTTTGTGGTGTTCAGAAAAGAATATTGCTGAAAGTGTATGCCTAAACATAAAAGAAGACACTTTGCTGGCATGCTTCAGCGAAAAGGCAAAGCAAAACAAGCCGTCTTCCCTTTGGAGCTATTACAGTATGTTGAAGATCACTAGTAGTTTAACAAAAATGTTACCATTTGTACCTATAATTAAGTAATTTGTTTATTATTGTTCTTGAAATAAAAATTAAAAAAATAAAACTGGCTTTTCATTACTATTATATGTATGAAAAAACAAAAAAAACATATCTAAGGCAAAAATCTCTTTGTTTCGAATGAAGAAAATGCAAGCAAAACAGAAAAAGACAAATTACTATCAAATTTCAGCAAAAATCACTTTATTGTCCGCAGGCGTTAAGCGAGCTCTAGGCGTTAAAGTGTTTAATTTTTCTGCCACAAGATTGCTATATGCACTTAACTATTATAAATTCCATCTATACCTAGATGAAATTTCTAATTATTTTAGAAAAAACCGTAGCATCAGCACATTTTTAGGCTAAGTTTTCTTTATGACTCCCTGATATAAAATGAAAGTTTCGATCCGCGAATAAAGGAGGAGAATAGTACTTTACCCTCTAGGTACTAGGTACTTTACCTTCTGGCGGGAGTTTGGTTTACTTTACCTTCTTCTACCGCGCAGTTCTAATGATTTCCAGAGATACTCTTCAACATTTTATCAGACTTGCTTTATAAAACATACTTAAATTAACTGTTATCTAGTTAAAAAACCCAAAATTTATTGGTAATAGATAACATCAGATACATGCCTTTGTAGTAAAGTGCTTTCGCTCCTTGGAATTTTAAAATCCTCCTTTGTCGGGCATTAAGCAATCCGCGGGAGGAAAAATGACACTTTTTTTTCTCGGAATGTATTATGTTAAGTTATTGTTAGGTCTATTTTTTTTCCAAATCTTTGGTTGACAATACATCAATTTTTTTTTCTAATTTTTATTTTCTTTTAGAAAGCAAAATAGATATGTGATAACGTCCGCATATAGTAAAATTGATTTTTCTATATTTATGCTTCTTTATTACGTGGATTAATATCAACAAATCAACGCATTTGAAGGTTAAAAATTAGAGAAGCAAAAAGTTATCGATTTAAATGAAAATCGGATTAAAATTAATTTAAAGCCTCGATATTGACAAAATATGTGCAGTTAAGTAAAAACGTAAACCATCAGTTAAAACGAAATTTAACGGAAAAATGATATGTTTTTTGTTTTCAGACTGTACATTTTATGTAACGCTGATTTTGAATAGTTTTTGTCCCCCCTCTACTCTACGGTCCGTACAGCTAATATCATCCCCCCTCCCTGAAATTAATTTAGCTTCTAAAGGGCGGTATATAACCAAAGTATCAAAATGATGTTAGTTGCGTCGTTAGGACTTCATTTGCAAATGTAGTTGTTTTTCTTTAAATAACAGTTTGCATGAGATTTTGTTTATCATAAAAATTCTTTTGAGTTCCTTAATTTCAATTTGCTTTGAAGATATTCCGTAAAAAGAAAAACTCGATAAAAAACTTTTAACTATTTGTTTAGTTCCAGGATGATTTTCATATAATTTTGTGCTTGGCTTCTGCCTAATAAATAGCTAGGACAGCGAAATAATTCACCTTAGGTAATACATCTGTTACTTAAGGGTTTAATTTGATTAATGAATTATTAACGAATGTAGGAGGTATTGATTATTTGGTAAATGAAGTGTCGTGTAATTAAGGCAATATTACTTACAGTTTTAGCGACATATCTACGAAATGGAGGAGCTCCAACCATTGGAAAATGTGCCAATCGGTAAACCAGAAACAAAGAGGTCGTCCTTGACCTTGACGTATTTCAGGTGCACTTTAGCGCACTTTAGCAACCTCCACACTTAAGATGATTTTTTTCACTTAAACTTATCTGTAGCCCCTTTTCCAGTGCATGTACATTTATATCCCTTATTTTTGTTTTTCTCACCTTACATAATATATTATACACATATTTGTCTATGACACATAATTACAATTTACCCTAACATTAAATGTGACAAAACTATAAATGTATATTTCTTTTTAGTCAAATTCTATTGTGTATTTTGGCTTTTGGTTCCTTGATTTTCTTTTGGGGAAACGGGTAGGGGTCTCTTTACTTGCATTACTCTTTTGAGTCTCAGGCCTATCACTAGCTACCTAAGCATGAGCTTGACATGATCGCAGCAACATATTTTTTTGTCTTTAAATCTATATTTGGTGGAGTGGTTTGTTTTGTGATATTTTCATTGGTCGGTTGACTTTGGCTAAAACTTGGATTCTCATCTACTGTGTTCTAATGGTCCTGAGGTGGGTTTCCACTGTTTTGTGAAACATCAATATTTTGCTCCTGTATGACATCCTTTTTCTGGGCTGTTGCTTTTCAATAAAACGTCCAATTCTTTGAACTTTCCTTTCAGAGATCTTTTATTTTGTGGTATCTTGTTTCTGCACAGGGATTTCTGTAAATCGTCTGTTAATCTGATTCTAATGTCTTTTCCACATTTGTCCTGTGGGTAATTTGCACAGGTACACGCCAATTCTTTTTTATCAATGCTTCTGTCTAATTCTGTTTATTTCTTAGCCTGTAGTCTATCACCATCACACTCTCTCCCTCCTCCCGTATTTATTTGCTTTATTTGGTTGTCCTTTAATTACTCCATTGCATTTTTTTGTGTTTTATTTGGCTGTTGGCATTCTTGGGCGGCTTGGCATTCTTGGGAGGCTTGACGTTCTTGGGAGGCACGAAAAGGGTCTAACCTAGTTTTTAGTCTTCTGCCAAACATTAGTTGTGCTGACGTTGATTTAGTTGTACAGTGCTCTCTATTTCTATAATTTAATAAAAATCACGAAAAGGGTCTAACCTAGTTTTTAGTCTTCTGCCAAACATTAGTTGTGCTGACGTTGATTTAGTTGTACAGTGCTCTCTATTTCTATAATTTAATAAAAATCTGTACATTAGTGTCTTCACCATTAGGCACACCATCTTCCATAGCACCTTTCATCTTTTTTTTAAAAGTACGAACTGAATGTTTAGCTTGCCCATTACTCTGGCTATTCTATGGGGGGATGGTAATGTGTTTTATGCCATTTCTGGACAGAAATAACTCCAATTCCTCTGAGACTGAACTTGAACCGTTATCCTAGCATAAAACATCAGGTAAACCAAAAGTAGCAAATGTCTCACGAAGTTTTCCCTCTGTCTCTCTGCTTATTAAAGTTTTTACTATGTGCACTTCTGGCCATCTGCTGAAATCATCTGTAATAATGAAGAAATTTTGCCCTCTGGACAGCTCCAGTAAATATATTAGATATATTCCATCTGGTAGTTAAACCCACTAGTATATAATGCCCATCTTAGCAATCTGTCGGCTCTTCTTTGAGGAATTGCTTTATTTTCACCCAATAAACCTAGTAAGGGTCGATGATCACTTCTTACTATATAACGTCTTCCCCGTACATACTGCTCAAAGTCACAGAATCCAAAAATTATCCCTGCTCCTTCTTTATCCAAGGTTGCTATATTTTTTTCTGATGAGGAGTATGTCCTAGACGCACATGCTATGGGTCTCTCATTCCCACTTTTGTCTCTTTTTGTCTCTAGCATATAACACTGCTGAAATGCCATCTTGGCTTGCATCCATAACTAGCACTAACTGTTTTTTTGGACCATAGTGTGCCAGTGTTATATCTCCTACTATTAACTTCTTTGTTGTCTCAAATGCTTCTTGATATTACGGACTCCATTCTACTTGAGTATTTTGAGACACACTTTGGTTTTTTGTTAGTAATTTATATATTGGGCTTAATATATTTGCCAGGTTTGGTGTAAATTTGGCATAATATTGTAGAAAACCACAGAATGCTCTAACTTGGGTCTGGGTGGTTGGTCCCTTTTTCAAACCATCTTTACAGATCCTAAGTCCAAGATATTCTAGTTCGTCCATGAAAAATTCACACTACTCAGGTCTCACTGTCAATCCAGCCTCTTTCATCTTTTCTAGCACTGCTTCCAAATTTTATGTGATCTGCCATACTTACCCCAGTGATACATATATCGTTACTATATGATACCACCTCTTTCATTCCCTTAAATAATTTCTCTATATTATGTTGAAAATGGACCTGGCGGGGGCTATACCAAATGGTAATCGCAAGGTTTTGAACAATCCTACATAAGTTGCTATGGTAGTCATTTCTTACGATTTTTTATCAGGCACAAACGTGGTAAGTCCAATTTTGTGTACAGCTTACCTCCGTTCAATTGAGCAAAAACTTCTGTGACTCTTGGAGTTGGGTAATAGTGACATTTGTCAATTTGTTTATTTAATGTTGACTTAAAATCACAGCAAATACGTAATGTACCATCTAACTTTATGATGGGTAATATTGGAGTCGCATATTTTGAAAAATTGACCGGTTCTAAAATGCCTTGCACCATAGCTTCCAACTGCTGTTCGACTTTCTATTTATATGCTAGTGGAACTGGTCTGTGTTTTTAAAAAATAGGTTTTATTTAATTTTTTAGGACTAAAGAGACCTTCTCGAACTTAAGTTTCCCTAACTTATGGGTAAATACCTCTGGAATTTTTTTCAAAACATTATTTTTAATATTTTCAATCCTATTTATGTTGGCTAAAATTAAAGTGATATTAAATAAAGAGAGAAAATCCCGACCTAATAAGCTTAATCCACGGTAATTTACTACATAGAATTTTGCAAGTTTTGTACATTTCTTATCTTACAATCTACTTTAAAATACCCTATAGGTAATACAAGGTTGCCAGTATAACTGCGTAAAGATATATTGTCGCCAGTCAAATGGTGTTTGTCAAAATTTTGATTGTAAAATCCAAATTTATTGCAGATATGCTAGAACCTGTGTCTACACACATGTCATAATTTCTATCGTCAATTTTGACATTCAGTTTAAAAAATTTGCGTTTTTATTGCTACTGCCTAAACTATACATATCACAAATATCGTTATAATTACTGATTACAGCCTTATTCTCTACTTTTTCAATAGGACACATGACTTCAAGATGTCCCTGGACAAAACAGCGTCTGCATATTGCATTCTCAAACCTACACTTTAACTTGCCATGGTTACGGCCACAAGTTTGACATTTGATATTAACAGATTTACTATATTATTATATAGTTTTTTAGGGGCTACATACTTTTTTTTATGCGACGAGTTTCGCAGCCAGTTCACATCACAAGTGCTAGTGGTTTCCTTGTTATAAGATTCCTTCTGCATTGCTTTTTGAACCACTGAGTGAAGTATAGATGAAAATTCTTCTTCACACATTTTATCCAGTAATAAACTTATCCTTGAGGCAGTCAAGCAATCTATCCACGCCACCAAATAAAATTTATTTATTTCCCGCCATACATTTACGATCGGACTAAAGTGATTTCTAAGTATGTTATTTAGTTCCTGAAATGACTTATCTTTGGGTAATTTTGGAAAACATAAGTCTCATACAAGTTTGTATGTGTTTATCCCTATCAAATTTAAAAGTGTTGCAACTTGTTTTTCTTTGTCTATGATCGAATTAGCAGCTAAATATTGCTCCAATTTTTCCGAATACAACTCCCAGTCTTCATTTTCGAGGTTAAATGGGAGAATACTACCTAACATTCCACTCATTTTTGTTGTATTTTTACAAAGTCTACAAATAGAAATCCACGTGACTTTCACGTCGATCACACAGACACAAGCTTTAACTGTATTTTATGAGTATTTAAACTGCCTGACCGACTCTTGTTATCGAGTTTTGTCTATTTTAGGGCCCCCTGAATTTCTTTTTTTATTTAACGCGCCGGCGAACTTAACCTCACTTTTCAACAAATTGATTTTTTTGAGGTTATTTTTGAAGTTCTGTCTCCGGTTTTTGTTGATCTTGACGCCAGTGAAGTGTTGAGTAATTAAGGGAATATTACCTACAGTTTTAGCGGAATATCCACGAAATGGAGGAGCTCCAACCATTAGAAAACGTGCCAATCGGTAAACCAGAAACAAAGAGGTCGTCCTTGACCTTGACGTATTTCAGGTGCATTTTCGCGAAAAATTACAATATATTAATGTAAAACTATTACAAACCTCGACCTGGACAGATTGGTATTAAGTTAAACAAGTCATTAACTCTGTGTTTCGGACTTTCATTGTCTATATTTTATTTTTACAAAATGTTTCGATCAGTACAATCTCTGATCGCCTTCAGGTAAATTTCAAATCATTGTCTAAACTTTCAAACAAAACAAGTCATATAGATCTTCGGTATCGATTGGGATTGATAGGATGTATATAATTTTGTTACTATTTATATGACAACTGATTTTTATTCTAGATGTAATATAAAAAATATTCTGTGTTTTAGATTCAAAAGAACACTAATTTTTATAAAATTCAAATATTCTCTTTAGTGATTAAAAATTAATAGCTTATAATGCTCAGCATGCATTACATTTAATTTCCAAAAGCTTAGTGAGTTTTTCACGTCTTGAAAAATTCCCAACACGATATTATAAAGCAAGATTAGTTGACTGTACAATGTTTTAGTAAAAATTGCGTTACTTAAGGTGCCACCATTCTTAATTATTTTACGTTAAGATAAGTTCATTATGTTGAATATTTTAATAAATTGGTTAATTTTATTTTGATTTATTAAATATTTCCAAGCTAATTATACAAACAACGGCAAGACCTTGCTTAATTACTTTTGGTTGATGAATGTTTGTGTTTTCAATTTTTTCTGAAATTGATTTGTTATAGAAATAAACTTTCTTGTTAAAATTGTTTACATTTAAAATGGGGCTACTACTTTTTAGACATTTTCAAAAATATCTCGTAAAATGTTTGAGATATGAGCTTTAGGCTATATGTAAGAAATTTCTTCCAGGGTGCTCAAGTTTTGTCAAATGACATAATAAAATTACCATTTTTAAAACCTGTATTACAGATAAGTAAACAGTGTAAGATATATGAACTAAAATGCAACTCTTAAGAGAAAATAAATTTAAAAAAATCGCATTAGTTAAAACCATTGTCTAATATATAAGAAAATGAAATGAAATGAAAAAAAAATTCTTTTGTTACAATTAAACATCTTTGACAAAATGAATCCATCAAAGTGAATGCCTGATTACTTCATCAAAATTTATTTCTTAAATTGCTTAAAAACTATTCGCAGCTTTCATAGAAAATTAAATTCTTGTTTTATTTTAAAGGTTTTAGTTTACTTTCTATAAATTACTAAAAATTTTTTTTTAAGTGCCCATTAATTAAAAACTTGATTTTAGATCTAAAAGGAGCACGACTCATTTACGAGTTTACTCGTAAAATGTCAATTTAACTTAATTGCTTCTCTTTCCTTCATTAAACACCCATTATACAAACTTAAAGATATCGAGCTTTCTTGAGAAAATCGTCGACAATCGTTATATCGTTGAATATTTACAGAAAAATAAGAATTATTCATATAAATTTATAGATTTAATTCCTTATTTCTGCAACTTCTTTGCCATTAATTAAAATTATATACCGGGTTAAATTAATTCGTTCTCTATGTATAAGTTCATACAACATTTTCTCAACTAAAAAACCAGATAATTATTTTTTTTATACCTTCATCAAAAGCATGATTTTAGTAACTGTCTGCAGATAACTAAAGCATGGCTTTTTTGACTAACGATGCAAAAAAACTTTATTTTGATCACGGCTGCAAAAAAAGATTTATGTCCGTTTTTTAACCAAAATTAAACAGAATAATAATATTGAAAAAATCTAATTATTCTTGCCTAAGAATTAAGCCATTTCCGCCAGTTTTCACCAAGTATTTACGAAAAAATCATTTAAAAATATCGTCAAAATATCAAATTGTCAAAGATTAAAATTTCGCAATAATGAACGTCACCGAGTAAAAGCACACATCGCTATGGAAACGATTGTTATTTCATTTACCAGCCGCCTTGATTTATAGTGTAAACATGGTGTGTTTGCGAGAAATTCTCTTTATTCGAGATTTTTAAAAGTATTTTCCTGGTTTTCTTGGATTTTTTGATAAAGGTATTAAAAAAAAATTAAGAACTCGTGGCTAAACTGTGCTTTTTTTTACTCGCATTTTTAAATACTTCGCTGCGCTTGTTATTTAAACCAACGCTTGTAAAAAAAGCACTAGTTTAGCCCCTAGTTGTTAAAACTACTATTTTGATTAGGTATCCTTTAGCCTACTATAGCGAATATATTGACACCAAACTGACAGAAAATCCTTGGTAGGCTAAGTAAGGATAAAGTTTACTAAAAATGATTCATTACACCACAACCGAACAAAAAAAAACCATGGTTAAAGGATATTATTCCGGACTTTGTTTATAAAATGTAGTAGACGATTTTCCAAACCACCTAATCCCACAAGATTCATCTGTGATGGAAGTGTGATGAAATCGAAAAAGTGCTAAGCATTTACTACGTTTATACACACCTAAACGCGCTTTTATATAATGTCGATTTTAAATAATATCACCTTCTCCGAGGGTTAATACGTCCTTCATTAAATGTTATTAGATATGTCAGTTTAAAGAAAAAGCAAATAAAAAACTTAGTTGACAACAGATTTTTTCAGAAAACAAGGGTTGAGTATTTTTTAGGTTAAAAGAAATGCACTAAAGCGTTTTTAGAGTGTTTATATAACGACCCTAAAATGGGTTTTTAAGTGATTAACCGCTTTCTTAAATCGTTTTAAAATAAAATCGATTTAGTGCTTAGATCGGTTTTAGTGGTGTCTATACGGAAACACTTTTAAACCGTCCTTTTAAATCATACCATCGATTTTAATTCAACAAGATGCCGGACAGAAACAAATTTTACCCTTTAAAGAGCCTCGTTTATTCTGTTTTTTGGATTTTTTATAAAATCGTAAAAAAGCTTTATTTGTGCCACGCAGAGTGAGGTGCGAATCATTAAAATCGGTTAAGTGGTTTTCAAAAAAAAATAAAAAAATTTTAATCAGTGTTTTACGGATTATGTGATTACCGTCTCAGTTCTGTCTGCATATATTTTTTCATAAATTCATTATTACTAAACGGATTTTGATGCAATAAAGGGCATCATGGCGAAAATCGATTGTCTCTTAACCACTGAAATTGAAATTTGTCGCTGTCTTGAAATCCAAGATGACGGACAAAATCAAACTTAAAAAACAACAAAATGAATCTCGTGTTCGCAAATAAAAATGAAAGTAAAACTCGTGGCATATCGGACAAAGCGTTTTTGTTTGTCACTTCATTACGACCAGGCCTCCAATGTCTAATGGAAAATCCAGACACCTACAGACCTGTTTCATCCTTATTAGGAATCATCAGGGAGTCATAGGATTATACCTGGCAGTGGAAGCTACACAGTGACCATGCACACCTCTAGAATTTAAAACAGTTGTGTGGCAGTGCATGGTCACTGTGTAGCTTCAACTAACAGGTATAATCCTATGACTCCCTGATGATTCCTAATAGGGATGAAACAGGTCTGTAGGTGTCTGGATTCTCCATTAGACATTGGAGGCCTGGTCGTAATGAAGTGAGAAACAAAAACGCTTTGTCCGATATGCCACGAGTTTTACTTTCATTTTTGTTTTCGGACACGAGATTTATTTTGTTGTTTTTTAAATATTTTGGCTTTTTAGTTCTGCGCAACAAGCCTCCTCCGGAGCGATTGCTTGCTGATGCCTTAAAATTAGGGCCACGTAGTATGAAGCTCCAACTGGGAGCGGTGCTGCTGCGAACGTTACCTCTTTTTAAGAGTCATGTTACAGTGATCTTATACTTTTACAGGTTTCTACTTTATAACCTGCTGAACGGTACAGGATTCTGTATTTACGGTGTATTGCACTTTTTAATTTTGATTTTTTTGTTTCTCGGTTTATTCGACAGGTGGCGCACGCAGTTATTACGTCCCCAAGGATTACAAACTTTTTGTTTTAAATTCTAGAGGTGTGCATGGTCACTGTGTAGCTTCAACTGCCAGGTATAATCCTATGACTCCCTGATGATTCCTAATAAGGATGAAATAGGTATGCAGGTGTCTGGATTCTCCATTAGACATTAAAGGCCTGGTCGTAATGCAGTGAGAAACAAAAAGTTTTGTCCGATATGCCACGAGTTTTACTTTCAAAATCAAACTTGTCCCTTTGAAGAAGCTCGTTTATTTATATGTTATGTAAAATTTTAAAAATTTATTTTAATTTGTACAAAAGTCTGCTTTCACCACGCATAACGAGGTATAAGTCATCAAAATCGGCTTGGTGGTTTTCCAAAAATTAATTTTTGTTTCCATCACTGTTTTCTAGATTACACGATTGCCTTCTCAAATTAAATTTATCTCTTCAAAGAAGCTCGTTTATTCTTAGGTTTCAAGAATCTAAAAAAGCCCTTTGTCCAACGCCCATAGCTAGGTACGAATCACTAAAATCGGTTTAGTGGTTGTCAAAAAATAAATTTTTGTTTTAATCATTGTTTCTTCATAAACTCATTATTACTGAACTGATTTTGATAAAATAAAAAACATCATGGTAAGAATCTATTTCTCTTTAATGATCGCCAAGGAAATTTGCCACCATTAAAAAAAAGTCGCTATTTTTTTATTGCGAGTAATTTTTCGACCCTTTTTTAAATTTAGATTGTTTGCGTTTTAGACTGTTACATCTCTGCATTGATTTAATTTAAAACCGATTTTAATGAAATACAAAGCATCGTGGCAACAACCGATCGCTCACAAAAGTCACGAAAGAAAAATGCTAGTTATGCGCGGTGGAGACAGTGCTTTTTTACGAATTGAAAAAAAGTTGAAAAGGTTTTCGAAACATAAGAATAATCGAGTGTTTTTGAAGAATCAAATTTGATTTTGTCCGCAATCTTGGGTTTAGAAATTACGACAAATTTTAATAGTGGTCTTTAAAGTTCAATCGACCTTTGTCATAATGCCTTTTATTAAATTAAAATCGGTTTAGAAGTTATGAATTTATGAAGAAATTAATGCAGACGGAGTTGAGAAGGCAATCGTATAATCTAGAAAACAGTGATCAAAACAAAAATTAATTTTTTAAGCACCACTAAACGTGTTTTAATGATTTATACCTTGTGCGTGGCGCAAGCTGAACTTTTCTACGAATAAAAAAAAATAAAAAGTTTTCAGAAAATACGAAAAAACGAGCATCTTTGAAGGGTCAAGTTTAATTCTGTCCGCCATCTTTGATTTCAAGATGGCATCAAATTTCAAAAAACAATCGATTTTCGCCATGATGATGAATATGTGAGAAAATGTATGCAAATAGAATTGAGACGGCAATGGCATAATTCGTAAAATACTGATTGATTTTTTTTAATTTTTTAGGAACCACTTAACTGATTTTAATGATTTGAATTTTGTTCTGCGTGGGGGAAACAGAGCTTTTTTGCGAATTAATAAAAAATCCAAAAATCTAACATAGGAATAAACATGGCTCTTTGAAGGGTAAAGTTTGTTTCTTTCCGACATCTTGGATTTTAAAACGGCGGGCAAAAAAACACTTCTACTCAAAGTCTTGCTCCACTCCCTGCAAAGAACAGTTTGTTGCATTAAAATCGGTGGTATGGTTTGAAAGTTATAACGGAAAATATTTTGTCCGGTTTTTTTATGGCCCACCCAGTATAAAAGTGCTTTAAAAGGCTCGTATAAAGAATACGGGCATCTTAAAGTGCTTTTATATAAGAACGGTTTGAAAATGTCGTCGTATAGGCACCACTAAAACCGTTTTAAGATCTAAATCGACTTTATTTTAAAGCGATTTAAGAAAGTGCTTTATCGCCTTAAACCTTATTTTAGGAGTGTTATAAACACTTTAAAAATGCTTTAGTGCATCTCTTCCAACCTAAAGAAATAATCAACCTTGGTTTTCCGAAAAATCTGTTATTAACTAATTTGTTTAATGACATTTAATGAAGGACGTATAAACACACAGAGAAAAAGATTTTAAACGTAGTAAATGATCTGTTAATTCAAAAATTTAACATAGTATCACACTATGTCCACCTTTAAAAAATACAGGAAGGAAAATAAAAGGCAAATGCATAACCCTAAAGCAATGTAATAGACAAAATTACAATGATTTTCTTTATGCAACCAAGAAGAATTTAGAACTAAGTTTAATTATTGTTTTTTTTTAGATAAAAATAAAAAAATAATATCGTTTTTATTGCAAAGTTTTTATTTCTTATAAGTAACATTAACTAATTTCAATCACACGTGTTGACCAACGATAAGTTGTTCAAAACATAACTAAGAAGTTTCGCAATCGGAGTCTTCAGGGATAACATCTGACAGAAGTGAAACGAAGTCATCAAATGGACAAAATGCATCGCAGCCTGGGATTGTTAGTAATTTTGGGCTGGGTTGTAGCCAGTCTTGATACAAGACCTAAAGAAAAGCTAGCTATTACTTCCTAGGATTACCAATAATATGTTACGAAAACACAAAAGTTTTCTGGACTTCAGTGCAAAATGAACTTCCTGAATTGCAATTGTTCACACAGGGTGGAACCTAGGACGGCGCCGTTTCTTCCCTATTAGGGACTCATAAGCTGGGTGTACCACAATGACAGACAATTCCCGTCGCGCTTGTGTGCCGAAAATTACAGCTCAAGCAGAATAAATGGCGCCCTCTGTGTGTACGATCGAAACCAAGAAACGATTATAAGTTGCAAAACAACCGATAGGTGCCGTATAATTCATACCACGCGTAAGTTTAATCCCTGATTATTTTTTCGTTTTATTTTAGCGTTAGTATTTTAATTATGAACTAAATGTTGGAAAACTATGTAACACTTTTTTTACCAACTTGTGGAGATAATCACAACTACAAAGGCGCTCCAGATCATGGTTAGTAATAATAGTAGCAATAAATATTTATTGCTGCATAAAAAAGAACAGGATTAATTATCTTTATTTTGAGGGTAAAGAATAAAAATTTTTGAGGGTAGAGAATAAAATAATTGAAATGGGACTGCCTCAATCCAATCATATAGGTATTATTATTTGAAATTTTTCCCAAACCCAAGATTAAAATTTATGGCCATTCTTATACTTAAGCTGCCCCTTTCTCAGGAACAATTTTCGTGTAAGCCTACTCTTGTAAAAGGTCTTTCCAGTTAACTTACCTTAAATCCATAAACGCCATCAATCAAGTGCAATTCGACCAGTACGTGAGAACCATATGGTGGAATATCGTCCGGGTATACGCCCAAGGTTCTCAAGAAATATGCTACGTTTTTCTCGTGAGCTGAATAAATGAACATTTTTCTGGCTTTGGGGGTCAGAAGCCCATCGATTTTTGCCTTTGAGTCATTGATGATTTTTCGAAGAAGAAATCCTAAAAATGATTCCATTTATTCATTGGTGGCCGTTTACCATCAGTTGCCAAAAGTGAATGCATAACTGAACAATTACTTTCGTTTTAAATACATAAAAATTTTTATTTTTTTATGCTAGGCAAAAATGAGCGTTTGGGCCAACGATGTTCAAACAAATTGTTAAATATTTCTCGGAAAATAGTTCTTATTGTTCTTAAGCTATATTATATATTATGGAGTAGGTAATCTTATGACCACCACCTTGTTGCCATGAAACTTGGTACTTACCTCCCGCAAGTCTCTTTAGCGCAGTAGTGTTGGTACTTAAATAATAAAAGTCTTTGGTAATTTTGCTCATGATGTCAGGAAACACTGGTTTGGTCCATTCTTCAAGCGGGTAACCAAATTCTTGCTGTAAATGAAATAACCCAGTTGATTAATTAAAAAGCTGACCCACCCTTACTATATACCCCACTCTTGAAACACGATAATAGTAACTGCAATTTAAACGATTTTTAAGGGAACACTTCCGGTAGCTAGCAGGTTTTTTTTTAGACTAGCTTAAACTCTAGTTTTTCCTGATTTAAATGGTCATAAATTTTGTTTAAAGAACCGATTTTGATGAAATGAAGCGTGCGTACTTCCAGGAGTCCGTGGAATGCAGCTATGAAAGTCAGACAGACAGACACACGGAGAATAATTTAAAAGCTGGATTTTCGTTATCTCTATCGTTTGGTTAGAAGCTACCACCAAGAATAAAAAAAAAATGGAATGTATAGAAATGGCTTTTATAAAAAAATATTATATGTGTAAATTATTTTTATTTTTGTGGGTTTGTTGAGTACCTACCTAAACATGCCAATAAAATGCCTTAAGAAAAGTGGGTTTTATTCCACTTCCTTTACCAGGAAAACCAAAAAAAAAGAAAGAAAATTAAGGACTTTTACAACATTAACGGAAAAACTAGCTAATGAATTTTTAATGAATGAAATTAATGTTAAAGAGAGAAAAAAAATATTTTAATTAATAAAAAATAAAAAAATTATTTGCTGTCTTTAAGGTCATCATCCAGCTTTTTAACCCTGTAAATATGATCAGCCCTCCAAGACCTAATGAAGTTTTGTAAAATGATTTTTTTTGGAATATTTAGCCATTTAAAAAAAAATTTTATGCAATTCCGAGAATAAATATTAATAGAAGAAGAAGAAGAATATAAATAATTCCGCTTTTGCGGGAATAAAGTGGGTCATTTATTCCCTAGGGAAATAAAATAAAATTTATTTTCATAGCGACGCATATGTTTTATCATTTGACATAAAGACAGAGCGAAGGTACATGTCGCGGTTTGTCTACAGAGTGCGATTTTTTGAAAAATAAATAAAAAAATATAGTTACTTTTTTTCTGCTTATTCTAAAGTGCATAAAATAGTATATAAACCTCAGGAGTAAACTGATGCTTAATCCCTCGACAACTTATAGCCCGACCGAAGGGAGGGAGGACTTTTTGCCTTGGGATTAAATGTTCCACTTTACTCCCTAGGTTTATAATGTACTATTTCTTCTGTGAGTACTTACATTAGTTGCCAAAATAAAGTATAAATCAAAAATGTCATTTGGTGAACTGATATCTTTGCCGGTGTGGTTGCTGACGTAAGCGTACACTGACTCGTATGCATCAAAAAGTCCAGCGGCGGATAAGTTGGCATATTGCGCTTGGTAGAGGGCGTTGTAATTCTTACATATATTGGTACCTTGGAGTTCCTAAAAGCATAATTTTTATTTACAACGGTGAAGTACTGTCAAACAATAATGCAGGGTAGGCCAAAAATTCTTGCGCACTTTTAAATTTGCTACTAGTTTTGATCGAACAGCTCGATTTCAAAACTTTTTTGAAAGACAAGACATGAAACTTTTCCGATCCGGTTGAAAATTTGACATTTCGCAAAAATCCAAGATGGCGGACCGTTTTGAATATCGGGCAATTTTCACCTCCCCCTGCAAAAAAAATACGTGCGGCATTGGAGAAAATCTAATTCATTGCGACAAAAGCCTTATGTATGCTTTCTATACCAAGGCATTACTTAATTAAATCGGTTAAGAGATAAGAAAACTATGGACCTCTGAAATAAGTGGTTTTTGACTCGACATTTTCGTTTGCAAAAAAATCGCAGTTTTTGCATTTGCTTTAACTTTTGATCGGATTACTTCATTTTAAACATTTTTACATTTTTGGGTGACCAAAGCTTGCGGGTTTGACATTTTTCGAACATCCAAGATGACGCACAGCTTTATCACGCTTTAACCAGTGGGTAATTTTACTTTCCTAAAAAAGTAGGAAAACCAAATCAAGGTCATTCTACCTCCCATCTCTGCTAGCTATATGGAGCTATCACTTGCTTAAATCAGTTAAGAAGTAAACAAGTTAGTGTCATCATTTCCAGCGTTTTCAATAAAAATTGTGACTTGTAATAAAATTTAAAAAATTGCTGTTGTATTAAACTGCTGATTTTTTAGCTAGAGTGGCATGTATTGGGTATTTGGCCGAGCGTAAGCTGAGTTTACTTTGTTATTAATCTTCACAAATTTATATTTTTTATAGTTTTTTTTGCACACTTATACTTTTCACGTATAATTATCTAGATCGGGATTCTCAGATTTTCTAAGCTGATTCCCATGTGTTCTTAGGAGAGTACGCAATCGTTACGCCATTTATTTTTATTATGTCACCATTTTGATTTGATTGATTTGATTTGTCTCAACAGTAAGGTTAGGTCTCTGAAATCCCTGACACTGCAGCTTCTTAGCTTATTGTATCTCTTGCTGTGTGCCTTCCTAATGTAAGAGGTTTGACGCCCTCACGAGGAGCAGCAGCCCCTTTATTAGGTTTCTCTGGCAGTTAGCTTCTTTAGAGGGGTCGTCCTCAAAGAGGTTTTTGGAATTCCAAATACAGGTTCAGGTCCTATAAATGGTCTTTCTGATCTTTTTCTTGCTAAATAATCCGCGTGTTCATTTCTTGCTACCCCTGTGTGCCCCGGCACACACGCAAGGGTGACTCTATTGTGTTTCGCTAGGGTTAGGAAGGTTTGAAGGCAGTTCCACACTAATTTTGAGTGAATTTGTTGGCATGCCAGAGCTTTAATAGCTGCTTGGCTCTCTGAGAAGATTGTTCTATCTTTGTTGAGATATCTTCTTCTCAGGTTTTCTCGCAGACAAGTCTCTATGGAATGTATTTCAGTTTGAAATACTGTGGTATGTTTCCCCAGAGAGGCAAACCAATTTGATCTTAGGGCTGGGCCATATACTCCTGCTCCTGATCCACTGTCCATCTTGGATCCGTCGGTATACCATACCAATTTTCCTGACTGGACTAGTGATTTCTCCGTTTTGTTTTCCCAAGATAGCTGGGTCTTAAACAGCTTGTTCGTGTTGATTTTCGGAGTCATGATGTCACTCCTCATCCCTAGCAGCGAGTTTGTGACAATGCTCGCAATCTCGGTATGTATGTCCCAAATGGTTATCATACTAGTTGTCATTGCATTTTAGTCTGTATGCTTCCATTCTTGCCTCCGCTTTAATGACAATGTCAAGTAGTGGGAGGCTTAGAATGGTCTCCATAGCAGCGGTTTTATGTCACCATACTTCATGATCAATTGTTAATTTCTTAACCGATTTAATTTAGTTTTTGTTCAGTATATGTACCAAAAATATTTTTTTTTTCGTTGAAAAGGAAGGGGGGGGGGGGTGAAAGTTACCCATCATTTAAAAATGTTTGCAATCATTGATTTTTGACAATTGTTAAATTTTGAACCACAACACAAAAACCTTAAGTCTTGTACTTCTATCTAAAGTTACAGCAAACCACTCCATTTAATAGAAAAGTCCTTATTTGCTTATTTCTAAACAGATTTAATTAAGTAATGCCTTGGTGTAGAGAGAATACATAAGGCTTTTGTCACAATGACTTAGATTTTCTTCAGTGCCGCACATATTTGTTTGCAGGGGGGGGGGTGAAAATTTCCCGTTCTTTAAAACGGTCCGCCATCTTGGATTTTTAGGAAATGTCAAATTTGAAACCGAATCGGAAAAGTATCGTGTCTTGTTTTTCCAAGAAGTCAAAATATTTTAAAATTGATCGATTCGATCAAAAGTTATAGCAAATTCAAAAGTGTGCATGATTTTTTGGCGCACCATTTATGTTTATCCCTTTTTAGTCCACCTACCAATATGGTATAAGGACTATTAAAATCGTGAAATTTTGACTTTTCTTAATTTTATCAAAAATAAGTTACTACGGTTCCAAAACACCTTAATGGACGAAAAAAAAAGTTGTCCTCTATCGGGTTTTTTTAACTTTTTTTTTAACTTCTTTCTTTGTTTTAATTGTCTTAGGAGCATAATCCTATTGGAAATATTAACACGCTAGGACGAATCCGTATCAGTTAACTATAAGGATAAGTACCAGTGCGGAACGATGCCTATTTGTGAGTGATTCAAAGTTGGAAATCAAAGTATATGATGGTGTTTAATGATGTATGGGGCGGGTGACCAGTGGAACCACTGATGAGCCTATGCTGGTTACCCAAGGAGAAACAGCGTTTAATCATTTCTCTTTTCGCTTTGATCCTTTGTGTGTTCCTTGTGGGATACTCATCCAAGTTTGAATTTTCATTATTTCCACCCAAGATCTTTTGATCTTTTGTTTTTTAGTTTCTTTTCGGTTGAAGTAACCGATTTGGTGGTTTTTTTTTAACTTGTTTCTTTGATAAAATAATTTATTCTATGTTAGACTATCCGTGGTTATATGATCTATTTTAAATATCAAGAGTGGTAAAGGACACAGATTCATTGGAATCCAACTATCCACAACTCAAATAAATAAAAACAGTTGTAAAAGTACCTTATCGTTGGTTAAGTAATTATAAGGAATTGGTTGCCAGTTTAACAGTAGGTCCCATCTTTGGCTTAGTGCCGGACGCCATAAGCCTGCCAACATCAATTCTAAGGAGGCTTTAGTTCTGTTGACGTTGGTGGTTCTAGCGTCAATGTTGTAAATGCTGTAAACGTCACCCAAGAACCTGTCATACCTTTTTCTGAGGGTGGTGCCGACTTTGAATTCGGTGCGTTTGCCTTCCTGCAAAACAAAAACCATGAAAAAAATAAGCTTGTTTGCCAGTAAGTTAACTAAAGCTTACTTAACACTATCAGGGAAAATACGATTGAACTTTTTTAATACAACTATTTTTAAAGTACAAGTTACACATGTTTAAAACCATAGCAGGTTACATACAGTATTGCCAAACAACAGTTGTTTTCTTAGCAATTTAGAGAAAAATTTAAAAGCAGAAAAAGGGTAAGCTGTGAAAATTTATAACATACAATCATTTGTAAGTTGTAAAAACCCATTCGGTGGGATTTACTAAAAAGGTTTAGTCTATTTTAGAACGGTCCTAGGTTTATTCAAATTTTTGGTTTGAAGTATTTTAAACCAAACCTCCTTGAGTTTTGGACATAGTTTGATTTATAAAAAGAATTTGAATAAATTTGTTGATTGAATAATCATCTTAACACAATCTTTTGTTGGATTTAAGAAGAAAGTTTCAATTTAGAAGAAAAGAAAGTTAAAAAATTTAAACCCACTCGGGGTTTAAATAGTAAACACTCTGTAGAACAAATTAAAATTGGGGTTATGTGTCACTCTAATTAAAACTTACCATTGATAATTAATTTTTGTAATAAACACTTGATGTCACACAACGATTTAGATGGGTAATAATAAAATAAGAAGTAGATTGATTTTATATTTATTTAAAAAGTGTTTTTATTTATGAAATGTATCAAAAAACTTAAATGCATGTTTTTTTATATTTCTGTCACTGTCGAAATGTCAGTTTAAAAATATTAACGCTGCGTTCAATCACAAACAGCGAGTTCGGATCTTTTACCTCTGCTTTCACCTTGGCTTGTACCAACCTCTACTGATGAAAGCTACAGCTTTAAAATGAGTGGACTTTGAGTGAGGAAAGTTTTTTTGATTGAGCTTTTAGATAACCTGAATGTCTTACTTTTAGATTGTAAATAAATTATTATAGTTGTTTTGGGTATTTTTGTTTGGTATATTTTGCATAATCAGTGACTTTCACTTATGATTAGTTTGCCTCATAGTACCCTCATAAATATATTTTTTGTGCTGAAAACGGGTTCAAATATGGTGTTTTTCTGGACAAAATAGGAGGTGTTTTATTGGGTAATGAACAACTTGGGATATTAAATAAGGTAAATTATTCCTTGTAAAAATGGCTACTTAGGGAAATATTAAACGAACTTATTAGCAAATGCCCCAAAACAATCCTTTCTGGGGGCTATAAATTTAAACCACCCCCCTGAGGTGGTCTAAAAAATCACCAACTTTATAACCTCAAACACAAATAATGAAGCTATTATGTGCCAAATTTGTGTCGTATTCACCATTTACCATTTTGAAACCTCTCAAAAAAAATTAATTTTAGGGCATTTTCTTCTAAAATATGGTGTATTTTGAGAAAAAAAGCAGTTTGTCAGTGGTATTTTGCAATAAAAATACAAAATAATCGATAACTTTGTGTCTTTTCTGTATGGGTAAGTGTTTTTTGAAAATTGGTTTTAAAATTTAGTATCCCCTACGGTTATAAATATTTAGATCTGTGGGGGATACTATTTAAGATCTTAATAAATCTCACTATTATGTCTAACAGTAAAATTTTAAAGCAAATTACCCATATATATAAAGTTCCACTTGAGAAAACTTTTTTGTTATTTGCCACAAGAAGATAAATAAAAAAGTGAATGACATATGAAATTAAGTAGGTTTCTGTAACATTTTCAGTTTTTTCCCTAATCACACTCTATACTCAGAGTGGCCATGAGGTTCTGCTTTTTAATTGAATACCCTGTATATTTTATAAAATTTGGATAGATATTTTCTTTCTGATTTTAGAAATATATTATATCTAGGGTTTATCTTTGACGGTTCTCCAGTAAAATCAAAAATAGTTTACCATAAGGGTAATGGGTTAGCCAAGGAAAGGTTCTTTGATCAATAGATTACTCTTATGGCAACATTATTGTGAAAAGATCTATCGAAATTTTAAAACATATACAGTGTGTTTTATTAAAAAAAAAAGTACCTCAGTAATTCACTTTTTTCTTTATCTTTTTGTGACAAAAAGTAAAGAAGTTTTCCCAACTTTATAAAGAGTCACTCTGTACAAATTAAAAAATGAATGAGAAACTTTAAGAAAAATAATTTCATATTTTACTCGGAAACCTAAAATAATCAATTTTATTTATGGTTTATTATTTATTAATGTATTGTGCCTATTTTTCCTTTAAAAATAACAAAAAAGCCATTTTTCTCAAAACGAGTTTTTGCCTTTGCCGTCACAGAATACTTAGCCAAAATTTGTTTACTTTCTGTATCTTATTATAGATTACTAAAGTACTTACGTCAGTGAGCTGTCCATAGCCGTGAGGCCAATAGAAACTCTCATTGTACCAAGGATTGCTCGCGTAGCCTCCGCCGTCGGGAGTACGGTTGCCGTGTCTGAAGAGCTTTAAAGAAATTAAAATATATGTTGTTTATTCCTTTACCTTTGTTTTTTGAGTAAAAAATAATCAGACATAAATATCTGGTGGACTAACAAGAAATTGGATATAGAATATAACTTGTGCATATTAATAACTGGAAATTTTTTCTGGATTAAGAAGTGGAAATTTTTAAAAATAGCATAGCACGTGTCAAAAATTTTCAGTAGTAATATATCTAGTACATGTCAGATTCCCAAAAAATTTTTCGAAACATTGTTTGAAGTCAATTTTTTAACAAAAACTTCAGTGCATGCGATCTGAAAAAATCCCGAATCCATAAGCTGAGGATTTTTTCTCGCGTCATGCGTTGCTTCATTAGAAAATCTAATATAAAGATATAAAATGCGATTTCCGTGGATATTTTTGACACATGTGATGCGATTTCTGAAGATTTCCACCTAATAATCCAGAAAAAAATTTCCAGTTATTAATACGCAGAAGGTTTATTCCCACGGAAATCGCATCTCATATCTTTACATTATATTTTCTAATATTTTAAATAAAATTTATCATCTAATGGAAATATCCAGTTTCACTCGATATATTCTTTATCAGAATATAACGCATGCATGTTAGATTTCCTTTTTTCGGATTTTTTTAAAATTTCATTTTCAGCCAATTTTTTCGTTCGTGCATAACGCCAGAAAAAAATCTGTCACCGGTTCGGGATTTTTTCAGTTCGCACGCATGTTGTTACAAAATTGACTTCAAACTAAATTTCCAAAAATTTCCTGAAAATCTGACATGCACGAGATACATTAACCCTGAAAATAATCATCAGAAATGCAATGTTTTGCCAGTCCACTATGACATGTATTCTTGAAATTCATACGATCCGGCCTTTCCCTCTTGCGATGGTATCTATCGCATGAGATCTATCACATCCCACGGTCGAAAAATGGTTTGGAAAAGAATACAATTCAGAAAAAGAACCACTTAATTGCGCAAGAGTCACTAAATTCGCCGATGTTCCCCGGCCCGGACTATGCGATCGGAAAAATATGATTTTCATGAGATACATAAGAACGAATCTCGCTTAAGAATAAAACGTTTTCGTCCCCCGTGATCCCATAGATCTATGCCGCTCCCTGTTTGAGAATGCACCTCCAAAGGACTAGCAAGAATGTAATACTACACGAGTTTATAGGTAGCAAAATAGTAGGTTTTATAACTAGCGGCTAAAATAGTGCGTTCGTGTAAATAACCAGCGCAGTCAGATATTTAAAAACGCGAGTCAAAAAAAACAACGGTTTAGCCGCGAGTTTATCAAATTATCCAAGAAAACCAGGAAAATAGTTTTAAAAATCTCGAACGAAGAGCACTTGTCGCAACACACTTTACACTATAAATAAAGGCTGCTGGTGAATGAAATAACAATGGTTTCCATAGCGATGTGCCTTTTTAGTCGGTGACGTTCACTATTGCGACATTTTAATGTTTAACAGTTTGATATTTGTACGATGTTTTTAAATGATTTTTTCGTAAATACATGGTGAAAACTGGCGGAAATGGCGTAATTTTTAGGCAATAATAATTAGATTTTTTCAATATTACTATTTTCCGATATTTCTCTTGGGCAAAAAACTGACAGAAATCTTTTTTTTTGCACCTATGATCAAAAAAAATTTTTTTTTGCAGACAGTTACTAAAATCATGTTTTTGATGAAGATATAACAAAAATATTTTTTGCAGAGCAATAAAAAGTTTAAAAAAAAAATCAATTTAAAAACTAAAAGGTTTAGTATTATATGCGACAGAAAGGAAACTTTTAGAGACTTATTTAAAAATAAAAGCATAATATACTTACGGTGTGAAGCAAAACTAAGGTATCATCTTGAGATGATGATGGAAGTAGTCTGTTTAAGATATCCCCGTGGGTGAGGGCAACTAGGGCCAAGATGATAACAAGAAACACAAATGAGTTCATTTTAGTGAATGCGTGCCATCTCTAAAGCACTTATCAAATTTATAGTAAAAATTTAAAAATGGGCTTAATAATCGAATTATGAACAGATAAGATTTTTATTGTGCATGGGATTTATCAATAAAATGTAAAGATATTTATTTGCAACTGAAAGGAGGCGTTTTTTTTTGTATGAGGGCTGTTTAGACAGTATCTTCTTTCAGAGAACCTGCTTAAAATTTTTTAAAATAATAACCCAAATTAAGTCTAAAAATAAATAATCTTAGTGTCAGATATACTTTTCTTAGAAGGTTAAACAACTACTTCTTTTTACTGTAACCCCCAGTGCTAAAATTACAGCTTGAAAGAAAATTGCACACTGTTTGTCTGTTTGTGATATTTGTTTCGACTCTTTATAAAGTTTATATCTTGAAAGAGGATGATATAGCGCCCTGAGCATGACTGTTCAAAATGTAACTATTGTATGCTGCGACAATTTCTTATATGTAATCGAATCCTGCTGGCCGTTTTACCTAGGGAGCTTCAAACAACAGCGCAATGAATTTAAAACTTACTAAAACACAAGCTAATACGAACATTAATGATTAATATTAAAAAACCTAGGCGCCCTTAAAAACGTTGGTTTGTACATTTGCAAAAAAATCAATATTTAAAAATTACAAATTTTGTTTTTTTAGCACTTAATCATTGCTTTTGGACACTTTTAATATTAGAAAAAGAAAACAATATGGATTCATTATTATTTCCTTTTTGTGCTCAAATTTACAACTTACCGAAAATTGATATATAAAAAATGCCGATCGATGTTTGACCTGACAAGAAGAATTCGACCTATTTCTTACATCGAAAGCTAACAACTCGATCATCCAAACTTTAAGTCAAAAATAGCTCATTTATAAACTACTTGATAATAAATTAATTTACATTTTTTTTTGCCTCATTAGCCAATATTTGACTTATTTTCGATCCAGCATATTAATACTGCTTTTGAAGGATCCCTTACCTATACTTACATAATTAAGTTAGGATTCCTTTAGTACTCATTTACTAAACCTTGAGTTATGCTAACTTGGCTCTTCTCTTATTGCAAAAATAGCAGAAAATAGAACTCTTTCAAAGGAAACGAAAACACAGTAAATTTGCTTAGTAGCCACATCAGAAAACATCATCAGCCAAAATTATACTTCTTTGGTGCCAGAGTGACATAATTAACGATTTTTAACATAAAATTGAGTGTATCAGAAACAAATGTCAATGTGTTAAGCAATCGCATATAAATTATTATGTTAGCCTATATTTCGTGGATTAAGATATATTTATATCTAAAACAAGAAAAAGTTATTTGCTCCAAGTAAACTAGTGTTTTTAACTGATATAGCTCATTTATTTAAGTAGTATTTGGTCAAAACAAAAACCAAAATTATTGTTGATTTTATTTTAAAATTTGTCATCTGGATAGTTTAGCGAAATCCATAAACTTTTCCTTTTCAAGTAGGTATACTTGTACCTCATCCATGTTTTCTTATACATTTGTTGCGGTGCAAAAAGTTGATTTTTGTTACATATATCAACTTGTTTTCGGGCTTTATAATAAAATTCGGGGCCATTTGTACCAAGAGTTAAGTGGCTACTCAGTTAAGCCAGCGATTAGAATCTGACTTCCTCTGAACCAGCATTGTTATTGCCATTGTTGAATGCTGCAGAAGAATAAATATTTAAAACTTTGTTATTAATTTGCTGTGATGTGCTCGGGTTATCATTTTTCCATGTCTCACTGCAGGTGGGATTATCAGAAATATTCCCTGATATTATGCAGTTGGCAACCTCGCTTTTTTTTCGATAGAGACTCGCTTCTGTATCCTTTGGCCACTGTAGAAGAATTCCAGCCTCTGTGTTGCCTGACTGTAAGTATGTCTCCACCTGCATTCACTAATAGGGTGGCAGAAGTTCTGCAAAATGCATGACCCGAGGGAGTAACCACTGTTGGCAATTATGTCACAAATCTTACCCGTTTGCAGTCCTTGTGATTATCTAAACCTGACCAAACCCGCCAAACCCTGGCTTGCAGACCCCAAAATACCCTGGGAGTCTTTGGAAATACCTCGGCAGTCCTCGGCAATCACTGACGATTCAACAAAATTGGCAATCATGTCACATTTTTTGATCTAGTGATTAACCCCTCGGCATGACCAATATAGCTCTCCTTGTTCTTCAGTTTCAAAAATTCTGCTATTTTACTAGGTATTTGTGTCATGGTATTTTTCCCTATAACCTGGGACGAGCACCTCCCAATTTGATAGTTAAGGAAAACCCGTTGGTGACTCACATTTTTCGGTCTTGGTGATGCGTATTTCTTATACAGCTCCAGCACAGGAACCCCTCCCAATGTGAATGTGGACTTTCTTTTTGTTTTGGTTTTTGAATTCGATATTCTGACAACCAATATCTCATGCCGATCATCAGTGTCACTAACCATCATGTTGATCAACTCATAGCAACGGCAGGCTTCCGCTATTCCAAAAAGTAACGCCAACTGAAAATATTAGAACATTAATTTAGTTTTCCGATAATATGCAATTTTATAGTCTAACGTTTTACGATATTTGCAACTAGTCTAGCCTATTAAACCGAAGCCTGGCTAATAAATGCGTTGATTTCGTCCCTTGTGAAAGTAGAGGATTCCTTTGATTAAAAACCGTAAGATTGGCGCTTCAAAAAGGCAATAAGCTTGGGGTATTTTATGTCAACAATTTCCTTCAAACTAATGCAGGACCGCAGTATGCTGTATGTGCTCCATAATGATGACGGCTTCAGTTTTTCTACCATCATGGAGAAGTACACAAGAACGGAATTTTCAGAAACTTTTTCCACGTTATTTCCCCCATCCATTTCTGAAACAGGCCATATGCCTTTACATACCTTTCTCTTGATTTTTGGGGTAGCAAATCCAGAACGACAAGCTTCGTGCCGTTTCTTCCATATGTTGCTTTTCTTCAGAAAATTCTATTTTTTAGAGATCGATGAACTAACAGAGATGAATAAACAACGCTCTTCGGTTTCAATTAACAACCATTAGCGTCGTAGCAACAAGCCTTCTAGATTTTATTTTACCGTACCGCGTAGTGATCCTTTCCGAAATTGAAAAAATCGGCCGGAAGTATTATTTTCTTAGTGCATCTATTATTAGGTAGTTCCTCTTTTGGTTTTTTAATGCATCAAATCCTAATGTCGGACATCAAACAACCCCCGGGAAGAAATGTGGCACTTTCCTCCCTTAGTATGTAATTAACTATTCTATTTGTTTCAGGACCCCTATACAATTTTTTTCTGATATATTTGTCACATAGTTGTTTAATATTTGGCAAATTCATAACTAGCGTTAAATCGTTTTTTTTTTTATTAAAAAGTACTCTTTTTCAGGACAAGAAAATGTTATTAAAAATGTTTTACTTTTAGCAATGCTGGTTTGCTTGTTAAATCTTTTAGCGACTTACTCAGTTAGGTTGATATCTTTGTCAGGTGCTGTAGTCTCGTGATTCGTTTTTCAGGGAAGCCAGTTTCAAGTTTCAGAAGATGTTGAGTTCTCGACAAAGTGGTAATCAGCCATTTAATAAAATACAGAAGAATGATTCGTCGGGCAGCGACGTATCCATGCCAGACGTCTGGGGGGGGGGGTTATTTTTTTGTCCGCGGTAAAAGTTCACATGTTGTTGACCGGTCCAACTAAAAAACAATAAATTCTTCTGCTGCGATTTTTGGCATGCCGCTTTTCCGTAAAAGTCAAAGTGCAACTGAAATGCAATCGTCTTATGAAAAAGTGTACTTTATAAAGTTTGTTTTTTGCTATCGATTCGTTATAGTAGAAAGCTCGACTGATGGATGGACTATGTCTGAAAGCAGTCAGTTGTAGAACTGGTGGAGAAGGCGAAAAATCCAACAGTTTTCTGTTGGTAAAACTCTCTTTTAGGCTCCTATACAATTTTTTGAAATTCCGATATTTAGATCTCTGGTTATTTAATTTATTTCGGGCAGCGGCGTATCCATGCCAGACGTCTGGGGGGGGGGATATTTTTCTGTCCGAGGTAAAATGTTGGTTGGTAAAATGAAAAATGTTTTGACCGGTCCAACTAAAAAACAATAAATTCTTCTGCTGCGATTTTTGGCATGCCGCTTTTCCGTAAAAGTCAAAGTGAAACTGGAATGCAATCGTCTTATGAAAAAGTGTATTGCTTTTATAGTTGAGCCATCTAACACAATATAAACTACTTGTACTAAAATCAGTGGCGTACGCAGAAATTGTTTCTGAAGGAGGCTTCCCAAACACCATTTGGACGTCGCATTTCGGTTCTGTGACGGCGGCATTCACAACCCGACGTTGTAAACTGACTTTCTAACGACGACCTTAAGAGCGGCATTTGCACTGAAATGGAGCATGAAAATTTTGGTCGTTCCGACTAACCATATCCGACGACCAATAACTTCGTCATTTTTGTACTAAAAATGTAATATGTTTTCTACACCTAGAATTTTCCGGCCACTGCACTTAATTTTGACTGGAAGTAAATAGTTTTGGAAATTGCCAGATATTTATTACTTTGAAGGAAATAAATGGTTAAATATTTCTCAATTAGTGATTATATTATGTAGCACTTTTTGACCATTCAGAAGTCGAAATTCTCAACCAAGGCCACTTTACTGATAAACATGAACAAAAATTGTTGAAAAAAATAAACCCGCTCTTAAATTTGTAGATTTTTCACAAAAAAAGGATAAGCCGCATCATCTTAGCCAAATTTTACTAAAAAGCTTTACAAAGCTTGGTTTGATTGCTTAACAAAAAAACAATCAAAAATGCCTTCACAATGGCGAGCCTACTTCTGCTTTGTTGTCTGACGAAATACCAAAATTCAACCAGATCAGACCAATTCCGACAAGACCTCCATAATTGTCACACAAAATGCGCCCAACTTTGCACCTTAAGTCAGTTCGTTCACTATGTATTCACTAACCTTTTTCTAAGTCAGCTGTGTAAACAGGTATAGGTCGTGTTTCGACTATCGCGCGCTACGATCGGAATTCGACATCAGTGCCTGCACAGAGCACGATTGAAGTTTAGAATTTGTAATTGTCAAAATCCCGACAAAAAATCTAAAAAATGTGTTTTTTAAAGAAACCGGAGTTCCAGCCAGGTTACCACATGTGACCAATAGCTTATTCTTATTTCTTATCGTATGTTATTTCCTATATAAACCCAACTTTAATCTTGTCCGAGTTCCCTTTTACCTGATTTATTGGATCTGCTGGTTGCTCCTGGGGGGGGGGCTCATCTCTGCTATATTTTAAAAACTCTATTTGTTTAGCTTGCCTCCTGTAAAACGTGTTAGTATGCCTAAAAGCTTTCTTTCCTTCTTCTTTCTTTTTTTGTTCTTCTTTTAGGCATACTTTCAGTGCAAATTCTCAAAAATAAAAGAGTTTGGCCGTCGGGTCTTCTTTCAGACGTTATTGTTTGGACGAAATGCCTAATTGTCGCTGACGACGAAATAGGGCGGTTTGTTTCGACTAATTCTGGCTGGTTCATCCACCAACGTCGCGTTCAGTTATTTCGTAGTTACTACAATCATGCTAGACAACTAGGCTACATAACCCGACCGCGATTTGCAGTATGGTATAATAGAATAAACTAACGTCTCAGTCGCCGACGTCCTTACAAAGTCATTTTATTTTACCATCAGCAACCGACGACGCTTTTCTAATAAAGACTACGTCGTCAACTAAACTACTAGTTATAAGTTAACAGACTACTAAAATTTTCACTTGATCTGACGTCGGACCGAGTCAAAAATAGTCAGAGGTCGAAAAAATGCTGCTTGGGTTTAGCTTGGGCGAAGCTAGACAGGGGGGTCAGAAGTTGCACCGCGCTACCACTAGCACAGTATTTTTTAAAAAAGAAATGCACATTTGGTTTCAACGATATATTTTAAAGTTACACCGCAGAAAAATTTTTTTGCAAAATATCGCAAAAAATTTATCTTTTTAAATAAAAATCTTGAGCTTTTAGAAGCTTTTATCTAAAAGCTTTAGGTGTACATTTTGAATTTGCGTATTTTGCGGTGTAATTTTTAATCCAATACCGTCGGGTGTCTGTTGATTTGTCTTTCAGTGCAATATTTTATTACAATATGTCTAGTTAAGAGTCCCTTTTTAATTTTTTACTACAAATTATACGAGATATGATATTGCTTTTTAAGCAGTCGTTGTTTAGTAATATCCTTTATTTGCCAACAATATCTTATACAGACAAAGCAACGTCAAATTTTTAGTACACATAATGACCTACTTGAAATTTACATTTATGTAAATGCTTAACACTAGCTTAGCACAAAGTCTTAAGATTATATCATCTATATAAAAAATAAAGTCATTAAAACATCTTAAAGGTTAAAGTATAAAATATGACAATAAATAATAATTAACAGACAACATTTAGACAAAAAATATGTAAAATGGAACAAAATTTGAACATGAAGAAATATGTATTAGTTTAATAATCAAATTTAAAAGAATAAAACATTTTTTCTGCTAAAAAATTTTTGGTTTTTGATTTGAAACTTTGCAGACTTTGAGTCTGCCGTATTTCAATGGGTAGCATATTATAGGCCTTGGTTGCCCTATAAACAGGGCCTTTCTCAAAGAAAGTAGATTTATGGGAGGGTATACCAAGAGCGTTCCTATTCCTGGTAACAATTGTCATTTCTTCAGAGTATCCCTCTAAATTTGTTCTGAAATTTTGTGGATTTTTCCTGACGAATATAACTAGAGCCAAAAAATAAAGTGATGGCACTGTTAGAGCACCCAATCTAGAGAAATATGGTTTACATGAAACTCTGGGATGAAGACCAAATATACAGCGTATTATCCTTTTCTGTGAAACAAATACTTCTTGAGCATCTCTACCAGAACCCCATATTAGGAGTCCGTATGTTATGATTGACTGAATATTTGAGAAGTAAAACAATCTTACTGTTTCTAGAAAAACTTGGTGCTTTATGCGCCTTATTAAGCCGCAGTAGCTGTTAAGTCTTGCTGATATATATTGAGTGTGATTCTCAAAGTTTAAGGTTGAATCTAAATAGATCCCCAGAAATTTTACACTGTCTTGCTCGACTATAGTTTTACTGTTGACTGTTACATAGAGAGATTCATCAGTCCTGCTCTTGCTAAATGTCACCAGACCAGTTTTCTCTGTATTTAGTTTAAGGTTTTTATCACTGCACCACTGTTTCATTTGTTCAGCCGCTGCCGAGAATTTGCGCGACAACTGAACTGTCGTTTGTTCAGATGATGTAGCTGAGCTGTCATCTGCAAATTGACAGAGTAAATCAATGAGAATATTTTCGTCAAGGTTATTAACATACAACAAGAACAGAACTGGTCCCAAAATGGACCCTTGTGGGACCCCCTGTTCCACTGAGACAGGCTCCGAGTAGTGTTTATTGCCCATTTCTGAGATACACACTTGTTGTTTTCTGTTTGTCAAGTAAGACTTGATTAGATCATAGCATGGACCCCTAATACCATATCGGTATAGTTGCTCCATAAGAATTTCATGGTCAATAGTGTCAAAGGCCTTCGATAGATCGAAGTACAACCCTGCCACCTTTTTATTATGATCGATTTGTTCCATTATAAATTCGATTGTTTTAAAGACTGCAAGTTCTGTGGATTTTGAATGTCTAAAACCATATTGTGAATCAGTAAATATTTTGTTTTTTTGTATGAAATCTACTAGGCGGTTGTATATCGATCTCTCAAAGACCTTTGACACTGATGGAAGTAGGGACACTGGTCTATAGTTGTTACTTAGTTGCGGATCTCCCTTTTTGAAAACTGGGACCACTTTTGCCATTTTTAGGACTTCAGGGAAGACCCCTGTCTCAAACATTTTATTGACAATAAGGCTTAGAGGCTTGCTAATGTATTTAGCTACTTGCTTAATTACAAATACTGGAATATCATCAGTACCTGATGAATATTTATTTGGAAGTCTCGTTAGTATATCATAAACTTCATGAGCTGTGGATGGATCAAGAAAAATGCTATTCGGAACCTGTCTCTGTGAAAAAGAGCCCTCCCCAGTTTGAGCCTGTGAGAACTCAAGTTTAAAGTGATGGCTAAAAGATTTGGCCACCTCCTCTGGTTCTTTTATTAACTCTCCAGTGTCTGTTTTTAAGGATATATTTTTTAGATTCTTATTTTTGTTAGTTATGCTATTTAACAAGGACCAAGCAGATTTATTTTTGTTTTTTGAGTTAATAATCTTACTGCTATTTATAGATTTTTTGTGATTTGATAAATACTTACGATATATTTTTTTTTCTTTTTTGTAGTAGGCATATATATCTTGTGAGTTGGTTCTTTTGTACCAAACATATAGATCCTTTATATATTTGCTGTACTCTCTAATTTCAGTATTTATCCAGCTATCTTTATTGTTATTTTTCACCCTTGATTTACATTCTGGGAATGACAAATTAAAATAAAAATTGAAATTTTTGGAAAATTCGCTGTACATCTGGTCAACACTGTCAGTCCAGTCTATGGTGTACCATTTTTCTTGTTTGAGGTATGATGCAAACCTCAAAATATTATTTTGAGTAAAATAACGCTTTTTACAATATGATGCATTTTTTGGTTCTTTTATAGTGTGATAGGTGAGTATCTGACCATAATGGTCGGCTATATCTGTTTTGTGAATATTACAACTGACCTCTCTGTTATTGAAATTAGTAAAGACATTATCGAGTTGAGTACCATCATTACCAGTACCTGGTCTTGTTATACCCTCCAGATTGCTGTGTAAACCATAGCTGGAGAATAAATTTTTTACTGAATTTGTGGCAGGCTCAGAGACTGCAAAATTAAAATTGAAGTCTCCACATATTATTTTTTTTTTTAAATTGTATAATGTAGATAAAAGCTCATTAAGTTTATATTGAAAAATATCAAAATCGCTAGATGGCGACCTGTAAATACATGCAACCACTATTTTGGTTTTATTTATAAGAAACTGAGACAAGCAATATTCGAAATGTTTTTCAATAATGTCTATGTTACATGTTATTGTTTCAGTTGCTATGTTGTTTTTGCTGAAGATAGCTGTTCCCCCTCCACGTGACAAATCTCTGGAGCAGTAACTTTGCAGAATATAATGTTGTAAGCTAAGCTTTTCAATCCCATTCCCTTGTATCCAATGTTCGGATACACACAGTATATCAGGATTTACTTCTTGTAGTAATATGTCCAATTCTAAGACTTTATTGTTGATACTCCTTACATTTTGGTGGTAGAGTATATATTTGTTTGTGTTGTTTGTTATTGCCGGGTCTGGTTTTGGTTCTTGTCTAAAAAATTTTTGCCTAGTGCAAAGTTGAATCGCTCAAAGCAGACTCCCTTTGGTCAGAACTCTTTTCCATGTACCACCTCTTTCAGGTTCGGATTTACGCCAACCATAAAACGAAGCTTAATGGATTTTTGTATCTTTGGCTTGCATAGTTTTACTTCTACATCTTCAGCAGGAATGGCAGCATGTCTCGCAACATATTCTTGTACCGTGGTCTCCGTTACAGTGTTTTTGACTTTTGACAAGAATATCCAGATTTTTTTGCCAATATTTCCATTTGAGACAGACCCAAAAGTTGTTTCGCAGTCCTCTCGGCTTCCCATTTGTTTGTTTTTATTTTTATTGTGGTATATTTTTGGGTTAGGGCGTAAATTCTCTTCTTCTTTTTGGCCTGTCGAGTTGGCTGTCTGAGATGCTATACGACGCCGATGGTGCCTCGGTAGTTCGAACGAACCGATCGTTTCGGTGTCGTCCACATTTTCTTCTGAGTTGGCCAAGTGCCCATGGCCTCTTGGACTGGATTCATCGGTTGTCAAGTTGATTGATGGCAGACGCAAATCAGCTGACGGTGTTTTTGTTTGATTTGTTTGATTTTGGCGGGAATTGGTTGGGATGTTTTTCTCACCAATTTTGCGTGACCTCTCCCGTTGGAGCTCCTCTTCAAGGGAGATGGCGCGATCCTTCCATAGCTGGCAGTTTTCTTTTAGTAGAATGGACTTTTCTTCGAGTTCCTTGATGATTTTGAGCAAAAATGCAGTTTCAGCACCCATTGAGGTTAGGTCTTCCATGCTTTCTACTGTATGCTTACATGTAGCATTTTTTTGGCCCCCAGCCTGCACTAAACATGCTGGATGGAATGTCTCGTTGCATTTCGCGCACTTCGCGACTCTTATGACTAATTTTTTGCAGTGATAACACTTTATTTCGACTGTATTATTACCGCGATTCGCAGGAGGATCTTTACCGTTCGCCATTTTGTTTTTCTATCGAAAAACCCGGTAATATATGTTTTTTGCTTTAAATGAAACCTCCAAGCGAAAACGTGATGATTAGTTGTAGGTAAATATTCGTAAATACACACGACCTAAACAAAAATCCTAACGTATAATAAATAGTTAAGCTTAAATAATCTGATAAAACAAAATGTTTAAAATCGCCAATGTATAATCATCTAATTTTTAATATTGGCAATATTTGCGAGGATTTTAATACGCACGCTTTAGGGATTTAGAATAAGGCGCATTATCACATAAAGGGAAATAGTACTTAATGTATTATTACCTATTGATAATACAGTTTATTACATTTAAAGAAATTTTGTAATAGATTTAATAATAAAGGATGAGAAGTAGTTTGAAAAATTCTTTTTTTAAAAAATAAGAATGGCAAATGTATGAGTTATTTGGTAGCATAGTAACCGTAGACACGTGTCTCGCACCAGTCGCGCTCATTGATGAAAAATGTAAAAAAAGATTAAATTAAATTCCAGGATAAACGCAAAGCAGCTTCACTCCGAAGCAAAATCCAAACGTCTCCACATAGATAGATGACATAATTATACATACAAGTTCTAGCTACTGAATACTACTTACAATTAGTAAAATTACATCTTATTTGGACACTATTGGATAACTAGATACAACAAACCGACTAATGAATATTATTTGTACCATGTTTACACGTCTATAAAACAACCGATTTCCATTAGGTAGAAACAAATTAAAAACTACAAAATTTGTCAGCCATTACCTTTCTTCAAGACTATGCAATAATGTTAATAAATTTTTATTAAAAAAAACTCTTAAGAAACAATCTTTCATTAAATGCGAATAAAAGCAGGGGGCAAGCAAATGGGCGCAAATTAAAAATTTTATCTTTAGGGCTGGGTATCGTGTATCGGTCACATCGACGATTCACCTAAGACACAGTTGTATTACTGTATAACCTAAAGAAATTTTCAAAGGTTTGGCAAGCACGGCAATCTCACCCGTTCTCAGCTTCCTTAGATGAAAGCATTATGTTTATCATTCGAATAGAAGAAGAATTTAGTTTTTCTTTTGTAGTTCTCTCTTTGTCACTGTAAACTTAAAATTTTGAATTTGCGTCCATCGCTTTTATTATGGTATAAGAAAGATAAAAAAATTATTTTCTACTTTTGAGTGCATTTGGTAAAAGCCGTTTCTTTAAAAATTTTGTTTAATAAAAAGAATTTTTTAATTTTTAGATTTGTACCCGTCCATTTTGAATCCGCCATATCGAAATTTTTAAATCTGATCAAAAGTTCATAATACCCCTTCTTAAAAATCTCTGTAGGCCAATTTTGATTAAAATCGAACAAACTAAATCTTTTTCTTCTTCACTTCCATCTTTAGAGGAAGGTGGGTATCTGAGAATACCATATTATTGTATTTTCACCGGAACTATAAACGCAAACCAAATTTGAACACAGTCGGATGTGGATAAGTCAGTTAAAATTGGTTAGCAAAACATGACCAAAAATCGTCCATCTTGAATCCGCCATATTGAATTTTAAAAATCTGATCAAAAATTCGTATTCCTTATTCCCAAAAGCCACCGTATACCAATTTTGGTTGAAATCGGACAAACTAAGGTGTTTTCCCTCTTTCACTTCCCTCGTAGGGGGGAGATGTGCCTTATTATGACACATTATTATATTGTATTATTTGAAGGCAATTGGTTGTGTAGAAGTTAGTTAAAACTAGATTACCAAAAATCGTCGATCTTGAATCCGCCATATGGAATTTTCAAAATCTGATTAGAAATTCGTTATCTCAATCCCCAAGTGCCTTAACACACCAAATTTCATCGATATCAGGTGTACTTCAACTGTACCCGCCTCCACTCCCTTCGAGTAGGGGGGAGCTGTCAATTTCATTACACTATAGTCTTGTATTGTCACCGCAACTATATAAGGATGCCAAATTTAAAGTCGATCGGATGTCAGGAAGTTGGTCAAAATTAAGTTGCAAAATTCCACCCGAACAAACATAGATTCATACAATGCAAGTTAAATAAAAGGTGATAGAAACGTTAGCTGTTTGATATTAAAACATGACTTTTTTCTCAGATTTAATTTTTGCTTGCTGAGTGAAGAATTTAAATTTAGCAATTACAAAGATTTGCATAAACATCTTTACCTACCGCCAATGAATATTACTAATTTTACGAGCATCTCGACTCGATTTTATTGGCTCATTTATGATCCCTGGATAACAATAAAGCTTAGACGTAAACCGCAAGATGGCGTGACAAGCGATGAAACTTTATAAGAGCTCTAATTGACGCAAAAATGGGAATTATTTTTCGAAATTTTTAAGACAATTAATATTTATTAAACGTAAATAAATTCAATATAATTTTAGTACCTAACCAAAAATAAGTCCCGTTAAATTGACATATTACGCATCTTTAAGAGAAAAACTTTGTTTTTAGAAATATATATGAAAAGTCCCTTAGTAACCTTATTTTTTATGACGTTTTAGTTAGAAAGTCATTGAAGCAGATTCTAAAATTGACAACAGTTCATGAAAGGATTAGGCGGATATGCGGAAATATTGAAAGAATGTATCTTTTTGATGTCTCTAGGTCAATAAAGTGTGCACCCAATATCTTCGTTTGTTCATAGATTTTCGCCTTTTCTGTCGCATCTTTCTTATCAACAAGAGACCTAGCAAAATTATCGTGTCGTCGTTTAGTACATCCATTTCGACGTCCACAATGCTACTAAAAATTCTTTTTAGCAAGCATTACTACAAACGCTGTATCCGGATGTGTTTCTATTCTATTCTCCAGTAAAAACCGGTGTCTGGACGCAAGGGTCTCATGGAAAAAGGCCCTAAGACTGTTCGCTTGTTGTTTGAAGGTGGTAGACAAAATTGAAAGTTTGAGACAATGATGTGTTTGAAATTAACTCTGTGTTTCGGACTTCCATTGTCTATATTTTATTTATACACGACGTTTCGATCAGTCTAATCTCTGATCATCTTCAGGTGCAAACTACAATCAATTCCGAAGGCTACGTACTTATATACTGTGATAAATCACTCAAACTTGAAGTTTAAGAAGTTGACTCCGCCCAAGGAGGGGCTTCCAAATATTTGGGATGGAGGGAGTGATGGAGTTCTTGGAGTGCTGCCTACATAACTCTTATTTTCAAGTGAAAGATAGGTTTTATGCTCAGGATTACGGTCTGCCAATTGGTTCATCGCTTTCGCCAGTGGTGGCCAATATTTACATGTAGTGGTTCAAATCACACGGGGTTGATACCGCAACATATAAACCTAAGCTCTGGCTGAGATATTTTGATGATACTTTAATTGTCTGTACCGGCAATGACCAACAACTTTTAGAATTTCTTCACCACCTAAATAACATAAGACCCACCATTAAATTCACAATGGAGTTGGAGCAAAATTGTCAAATTCTCTTTCTTGATGTACTTATCACACGAGTAGAAAGCGATATCAGAACAATAGTCTATCGTTAACCCACTCACACAGGACAATATTTAAATCAAGATTCAAATCATTCTGCTACAACCAAACGAGGCATAATGAAAACTTTGTATAACAGAGCCGTTCAAATTTGTAACAATTCTCATGACTTGGAAATCGAAATAAGAAATATTAAGAAGGATCTGCAGCAGAATGGTTACAGCCTTAAACTTATAACAGATACTATTTCTAAATTTCAACAAACAGGACAGAGATCACAAGATCTAAACCAGCCAAATGCATTCCTTACAATTCCATACGTTAAAGGAGTATCAGTGAAAATTCGAAGAGTAGCGAAAAACTTTAATATTAAAACAGCTTTAAAATCTAGAAATACAATTCGTAGCCTTCTTAGTAAAACAAAACCAGAGAAGAAACAAAATAAGAAATACATTTACCAAGTTCCTTGTGAGTGTGGTGAATCATACATAGGCGAAACTAAAAGACCACTATCTGTCAGGCTTAAGGAACATCAAACGAATACCCAAAAAGGTGAAACGACGAAATCAGGAATCGCGGAACATGCCTGGTTAAAACAACACCGAATGAAGTGGGCAGAAGCAAAGGTTTTGCACAAGCAGTCACACTGGAAGAAACGACAGTTCCTTGAAGGTGCCTTTATTGGGCAGAATCAGGGTATTTTCAGTAAACCAAGTGTTGAAATCCCAAATATTTGGAAGCCCCTCCTTGGGCGGAGCCAACTTCTTAAACTTCAAGGTTGAGTGATTTCTCACAGTATACAAGTACGTAGCCTTAGGAATTGATTGTAGTTTGCAAGACGATCAGAGATTGTACTTATCGAAACGTCGTGCATAAATAAAATATAGACAATGGAAGTCCGAAACACAGAGTTAATTTCATCCATTGTCTTATTTTTTAATTTTTTCACAACGCTTCGAATGTTAATGTATCTGCAATCTTCACCACGTGAATCAGTATTTACCTGATGATGATTGCAGATACATAAGCATTCGAAACTTTGTGAAAAAATAAAGACACTGGAAGTCCGAAACTCTAGCTTACTCCTAGGAGTGTTCCCGTTGAATATTTTTAATAATTTCTGATATTTGTTAAAGTATAGCACACTGACTCGCATGTTATGGTCATTACATGCTCAGATAAATTAACACTCGCCTGCGGCTCGCTTCTCAAACTTCATCTTCGCGTTTAATGACCATCATAACATGCTTGTTATGTAAAGTACTACTATCTCGCTTTTGATATTTTTATTAATAGGAGCGTACACGCCATAGGAAGCCTGGTTGAAAAGTGCAACCAGTAGAGAAGCCCTAAATGTACACTAATTGCTTTTTATAGATCAGCATTATTTTTTTTACAACATTTGTGTAATCCCTGGCAAAAAAACATTTCAGATGTTGTTTCTTTCTTCTTTTACAATATAATACTGTAGTAAATTACATTTTATACAAAGAAGCAATACAATTAAAATTGTTAGTCTACATAAATAAATGTGAATGTACAGTGCCAGATATGTAAATTGTCAGGTAAATTTACAGTCTTTTTGAAAAATTGCAGGCAGCAAGCAATTTTACAGTATCTACTATGGCCACACGGTAACCTATGATTGAATGGGTAAATGTAATAATATTTTTATCAGTGTATAGTCGACTTACTTTTGTTTGGGTGTTTAGATGGTTTCTAGATACACTAGGTCCTATTTTCTTCCCTAAAACTATCGTCGACATGTCGGGATAACGGGGGTTTGCTCCCCCCTGCTTTTAAATAAATTAAATAGGTAGGTACCGTTAATATTCTCAATTGTAATTTAATTTAACAAAAAAGTGCTTATCACCAGCATTTAAAACGTGTCAAAATGGCATTTGGAGTATAATTTTTGTCTGCGGAGCACCTACAGTAATCTGAGGCGCTATGCCACCGTTCATATTTATGATTGTAGTTTCATTAGAAACAATTTTGTATCAGTAGTGCATACAGCATGGCATTTTAAGTTTCTCGAAATTTTCGCCTGCGGAGCACCCAAAGTTATCAAATCTTTTAAAGAAGTTTCTAATTAAATTAAATTGCAAATTTATTTTATTAAAAAAAATAGAAAGTAATAGGTCCATTTAAAAAAAATAATTACTCCGAAAAACAGTTTAAAAAAATTGGTGATAGAAAGCACGGATAGTCTACCAAAATTTTTGGGTAATATTTACGAAAACCAAAATCTGAAAACCGCATATCAATAGCTGCTTTACTTCTGAAGTTATGATTTTTTTGATATATTTTTAAGTTTTTTCAAATAACTCGGAAAGTAAAGCTCCCACAAATTTAGATTTTATTACAAAATTTGTAGCCCATATTCATGGATACTTAAATCTGAAAACCCTATATAGCTACTTGCTTTTGATCCAAAGTTACAATTTTTTTAAATATTTGATCCCCCTTTTCCCCCTCAACCTTCCATTTCCCTACCCAAAACTTAGTCATTTTATGGTCAGACGATAGAGGATTTTTGAACCAAATTTAGTGAAAATCGATTAAGGTGTTCTTGAGTTATCGTGTACACAGACAGACAACAGACCGACAGAAAACTTTTTTTTTGTCGATCAAGGTGTTTTAGAACTTTAGTAACTCATTTTCGATAAAATAAAATAAAATCAAAATTTCCTTGCTGGTATGGTGGACTAAAAATATTAATTTTTTGACGTAAAATTATATTTTGTTTGCTTTAATCTTTTATTTTTTTTTAATCGCGCAACTTTCATTACCCCGCCCCCCCCTCTCTCTTATTCCCAAAGTGATTTTCACACGTCGCAACTGCCTAAAACTCCTGTCTACCTAATCTAAAAATTATCTAAAATTAGTACTCTTGCAAGGCTAAAATGGGAATTTTAAAACTGGACTACAAACACTAATAGCGTATTCCATTGTAAAATCCAGTTCCGCACTCACCTGTTTTCAGTTTCGCACTGACAGTATCCGGTGCTGTAAAAAAATGACACTGGTGCTTTTTGAATGGAACACGGCTGCAACAGCAGAAGTGGCAAACCGTTAACCTCACATTAAATCGCGAGTCGCGACCCTTTTGCTATACTTTCACGTCCGTCTGTCAAACGGAGCGTTTCCTACTTCATAACCACACCTATAAACGATATTTCGATATTTTTTGTGTGTTTATCGCTACTACTACTCAGCAGTAAAGAAAATGTATAAAACTCTCTTACCCTTGCTATTTTTGCTGTTCGCAATTGGAATTTTTAATGGCGGGAAACAGTTTTGGGTGCGGCACGAGCCCTCACAGCGGTGCCGAAAAAGCGTCACTCGGTGCCACACTGGAGGTGTCAGTTTCCCAATGGAACAGGAAAACTAAAAACGTGCCTGTCAATGGAACACCTAAACCGAACCAGTTGCGCAACAGTGGGGCACCGATTGCCTTAATGGAATATGCTATAAGACAACAACACAGCAAATTTATAATAAGTGGCGTTTTTCTCCGCAACGTTGCGGTGAAAGTTTTGACGTCATTGCACTAAATGTTGCAAATATGGTAAAAAGGTTTAAGGGTTTATACATGCAGTTTTGGCAAGTGGAATAATGTTTTATTAAAAAAAAACTGTTAAATAACAAGCTTTTATTAAATTCACTCAAAAGTGGAAAATAATAATTTTTTATTTTTCTTATAACATAATAAAAGCAATGGGCGCAAAATAAAATTTTTTACAAAATGAAGAGAAAATTTAGCGCCCTAAGAACCCACTTTAGTCCATCAAAAATAAAGAAAAACTAACACCCAACCTGAAAACCACCCATTTGGTCCACCCAACACACAAAATGTATTTTTAAAAGTAGTACATAATAGCTCAACTCACCCTTATTTCGCTATTTTCGTTCGTTCAAAAAGGCACTTTCACTGGAAAGCTCCTTCTCGTGTGCCGGCGTGCGTCGAATAGGCTGAGGTTAGACATCTGTCAAATAACCTCAGAATAAACCCAGGTTGGTTGAGCACAACAAAACAATCAAACAAAATATACAGAAAAGATTTGTGGCGTAGTTCAAACCTTGGTCGAGCAAAAACTTTTTTCCGATTTATTCCCTCACCCTTTGCCCTCTACGCCACAAATCCTTTCTGGAAAAATTTTAACTTTAGGTATCGTATGTCGGTCATATGACATTCACCTGAGAAACAGTTGTATTACTGCATAACCTAAGGACATTTTCAAAGGCTTTGAAAGCACGGCAATCTAATCCGTTCTCAGCTTCTTTAGATGAAAACATTATATTTATCATTCGAATAGAAGAAGAATTTAGTTCTTCTTTTGTATTTCTTCCTTTGTCACCGTCAAGTTAAAATTTTTAATTTGCGCCCAACGCTTTTATTATGGTATAAGAGGGATAAAAAATTATTTTATACTTCTGAGTGCATTTTAAAAGCTTGATCTCTAAAAGTTTTTTTAATAATTTTTCTTTTCATTTTTAGATTGTACCCTAAATCGTCCATTTTGAATCCGCCATATTGAATTTTTCAAATCTGATCAAAAATTCATATCCCCATTCCGAAAAACCGCTGTATGCCAATTTTGATTTAAATCGAATAAACCAAATCTTCTCCCCCCTCCACTTCCCTCGTTAGAGGGAAGTGTGTACCTAATAATGCCATATTATTGTATTATGGCCGGAAATAGAAAAGCATACCAAATTTGAACACACTTTTAACTTTTTTTAACTTTTACTTAATCGTTCATTTTGAATCCGCCATATTTAAATTTTCAAATCTGATTAAAAATTCATAATACCCCTCTTTAGAAACCTCTGTTTGCCAATTTTGATTGAAATCGAACATACTAAATATTTTCCCCCTCCACGTTCCTCGTTAGAAGGGGTTACCTAAAAATAACACATTATTGTTTTTTTACCCGAAATATAAACGTCTACTAAATTTGAACACAATCAGATATGGATAAGTCAGTTAAAATTGGATTAGCAAAACATGACAAAAAATCGTCAATCTTGAATCTTCCATATCGAATTTTCAAAATCTGATTAAAAATTCGTATTCCTTATCCCCATGAGCCCCCGTATACGAATTTTGTTTTAACAGACTTAGGTGTTTTCCCCTCTCCACTTCCCTCGTAGGGTGGAGAGGTGCCTAATAATGAAATATTATTGTATTGTCACTGGAACTATAAATGCATGCCAAATTTGAAGGCAATCGGATGTGTATAAGTTAATTAAAGTTGGTTAACAAGAAATGATCAAAAATCGTCCATCTTGAATCCGCCATACTGAATTTTCAAAATATAATTAGAAATTCGTTATCTCCATCCCCAGGTGTCCCGACACACCAAATTTCAACGAAATCGGACCTACTTCAACTGTACTCCCCTCCACCCCCTTCGAGTAGGGGGGAGTTGTCAATTTCATAACACTATATTCTTGTGTTGTCGTCGCAACTATATAAGCATGCCAAATTTGAAGCCGATCGGATGTCGGGGAGTTGGTCAAAATTTGTTCTACATAGATAGATACATTTCAAGTTAAATAAAAGCTTGTAAAATAGATTCGAATGTACTATTTTTTATAGTTATGGGTTTTTGCTTTTTTTGTGGCGCCCTTGAAACCGAAAAAGGTGGTTAGGTCGTTACAGTACTTCCACGATCGAACTTTTGTCTAGAACGGATCCAAAAGGTTTATGAGTTCAAATGTAAGTTTGTGTGCTTGTTTACTGTAGGTTTCAGAAATAAAGACATAACTATCTTTGTTTGACTTGTTCTTTTTTACGTATAGCTATCTTTGTCACATGGAATTAGTTGGGATAAGTTTGGGACCATGATGTGTTTGAAATTAACTCTGTGTTGCGGACTTCCATTGTCTATATTTTCTTTATACACGTCGTTTCCATCAGCGATTGTACTGATTAGTACAATCACTGATCGAAACGTCGTGTATAAATTAAATATAGACAATGGAAGTTCGAAATACAGAGTTAATTAGTACAATCACTAATCGAAACGTCGTGTATAAATTAAATATAGACAATGGAAGTCCGAAACACAGAGTTAATTTCAAGTTGTGCTTAGCTAGGATTAAGGTTAAGAAAAAGCCCATTTATGAGCTGCAATTTAACTGCTTCTCTGTGTTGTGTTATTTTTTTTTCCTTTTTAAAAGTCGGCGATTCTTATAGTGTTCCTTTAATAAAAATCGATTCTTATAGCGTTCCTTTAATAAAAATTCAATGTCCCGTCAGAATCAAAATCTTTTGAAGAGCAAGAAAACGACGAATCTTGAACCATTTTCTCCAAATAAAGCACTACCTACTACTAAAACAAAAAATTATAAACAAAAAATTTAGCAGCCGTCACAACGCCAACGACTTTGAGAACAGGTAGAAATAATCAGCGCTAGAGAATTTTCGATAATTTAAAGTTTTGCTCGGGAAATGCTTCTTTCCTTTACCGATAGACTGAGAAAAAAGAGACAGTATAAAAACAATGACGATTTTCCCTAATTCTCGGACGTACCTCTTTTTGACATCGGTAATTCTCAGTAAATTTGACAATATTTGTTCTATACACTGAGCCTAAAAGGCACCGTTTTCAAAAAAACAATATATTGAGCCAATGTATTTTGTACATGATTTTTGCTCCGATATAAAGTTTTATTAATATCAATATCAAATTTACATTAGCTTTATAGCCAAAACGAGTTATTGATTTTACTGCTGCAAGACACAGTTTTAGAAAAAAGTTGTTACAATATAAAGTGCCTTTAAGAATGGTTTTTATGAAGGCTGTTATGAAATCAAGGAATAAGAGACATAATTTCTTAGCTTTTAGTTACACCTAAGAATCAATTTAGTAAAAGACTGCAAGTACATAAATTTCATAACCTTGTTTATGCATTTTGTATGCCCGGTTCATAATTTTCATAAACTTGTCCATACATTCCATAACAACTTTTAAACGACAGTCAATGGTCGCCATTTAATAAATTTATTTAGGGCATTGATTAAAATCGTTAACATGTTTTATTTATTTCATATGCTTTTTTATTATCTCCATAACCTGTACATACTATTAATAACAACTCTCTATAAAATGTCAAGAAACATATTTCATTGATTTCGTAACTTTCATTTATTAATTTCATTACTGTATATTTCATTACGCCTGTTGTAAATACTATGTACGATATATAAAAGTATTAGTTCTATCAAAGTCTCATAAACGATTTTAAGAATAAACTTTAAAACTGTTAAAAAAATATGATTTTTATTTGCGTGTCAACGCGTCTTAATTCCACCAAACAAAATAAGGCCGACAAATCAACCTCTCACATGAATCAAATGCACTGCATTAACAGCCGCTGCTTTTTTATCATCTGTTAACAATTCTTCTAACTCAGTGCTATTTTAAAAAATATTTAATAAAATGGCCTTTTCATGTTTCCAAAGCGGAAAATTATGTTTTGCGAATTTGCCGCAATAGTAAAATAAATCGGAATGGTAAAAGCAAAATATGAATACAGAAAGGTGCCTTTTTAGTTATTCGTTGGAGAAGCATATATAATCGAATTTTGACAAAAATTGTTTTCAATTCCAGACAAAAAAGAAAATAGTTTATGCGATTATAGAATTGTGGATTCCAATTATACCGACAATAGTTAAGGTGCAGTTAGACTCTTGTAGTGTAGACGTCGTTGCATTGCAGCTGTAGTGATTTTTTTTCCATAGATAATGCAGAACAGGATATTTTACAGATAAATAGTTAACAATATTTTTCGTACACACTTTTTAATATAATTTACCTTGTTTAAGGTTTTAAACAAATATTGATGATAACAGACCCTCCTGCAAAATTTTTGAATATGTTAAAAGATCCACCTTACATATTTCTTTTGTGTTAACCGAGAAAGTTCCGTTTTTTCTTAATATTAAGTTCAAAAATGCTTTAGTTTTAAAATTAGGGTTCATTGGGTACCAAAGATGGACAAAATAAAACTTGGGAAGAAAAAAATGTGGTAATTTTGTATTTGCATACATACATACAGTCAATAGTGTGTTCAGTGATATTAGCGATAAAACAAAGTACTACAGTAGTTAAATCTGATATGCTGATTAATCATTCTGGTTTATTATAATTGCGAAGAAATTAGGGCCATTCTTCTAAGTGATAAAAAGATATATAAAAGATATATATTGCTTTAGTAATAACCTTTAGAAAAGATATAGTCCCGTATTATCAGCGGTGCATGGTGGTTGTAGTCAAAAACTCACACAGAGATAGGTAGATATTTTCGGGCGCGCATGAAAGAGATGGCGTGAACACACCAACTTTAAGCATGGGAGTTATTTCATGGAAATGCACACAGTCGATATTTTCCATAAATGAACAAAGTATTATATTTACTTATGTCCCTATCCCCTAACCAACCGAAGTTAATAATTAATAATAACCTACGATACACAGTGGCGTTATAGTACCTCTCTCCCCTTTTTTACGTCAAACTAGTAATTTTCTAAAATTGTTTATAAAACTGTTTAAAAGTAACTTGTTTAAAGAACATTTTCGCTCTCAAATATTAATCTTATTACCCACTAGACATATTACGTTTAGACACTGCTGCGCCGCGCCGCTTTGTCTGCGGTTTTACCAATTTTCCCGTTTTTATTCATTTAAATGCCATAACTTTTGTTTCCGAAAACCGGTTTTAATGAAATAAATGCCTATGTGTTGCCCAGAAACACAAGGAATGCAATAGTGAAAGTCCCATTAAAATCGGCTGGGCGGTCTTTTTGTGATGCTCGCACAAACAGACATACAGACAGACAAAAATTGTAAAAATTGCATTTTTGGTATTTCATTTGATGAAACAATTTAAAAAATTATTCAATGTACAGAAATGTTCCTTTCCAACTAATTATAGTCAGGGGGATAAGTGACGATTTTTAATCGAGCCCGAGACTCTCCAGATTATGAATCCGCCGGATAACATCTCGAAAATGTCGAGCGTATTGAGATATTCAGCGCAAAATCCAAAAAAGCGGCTAATGACTAAATTTAATAGCTAAAGTTAATACCAAAGAAATAGGAAAGGTGAAACTTTTAACATATTCCAAAATTTAGCAGGATGGTCTATTACCACCATTATTTGTTTAAAGCATTTATAAATATAGTAAATATATTTAGAAATGTGTACAAAAAATATTATTAACTATTTATCTGTAAAATATCCTGTTATGCATTATCTATGGAAAAAAATTCACTACAGCTGCAATGCAACGACGACTACACTACCACAGTCTAACTGCACCTTAAAAGATCTATAGTAGGATCGGGTGCATAAGAACAAGAATGTTGTAAAAATGTGTGTTTTAATAATGTCTATACAAATTTGTAAGAAAACATCGAAAACCAAAATGTGCTTTGCCAATTAGGTATTTTTTATTATATTATTACTGCACTCAGGTATTAATCCCAAACGAAAATATTTATCGCGATCGACTTTCAAACAAACACGTGAATTTATGTTTTAATCTTAAGTTGAATTTATTGAAAAACGTGACAGCATTTTTATTTTTTTTATAGCACGCGGATAAAATCCCACATTATAAAAAATGCTATTGGTGATAATAACCATTACTAATAGAATTTTTGTCCTAACTAATTAGAAAAGTTAATCTTTCCCGCAAGCGACTGCCATTGACCAAAATGACGCGGAACCACAGAGTACCGAATTGGTTATCCGTAACGGAACAACGTTCTGGTAAGCAGGCCAGGATCAATATTTTTCTACGACCACTTTTCTTTGCAGTTTAACTGGCGTAGAAAGAATAGAATGGAATGTGCACTAAAGAAATATTTTATAATAACTTAAAATCTCCCAAATATAAATATACTATTAAGATAGGCAACCATTTCTTTGTAAAAATTGATAATAATATACTTATTTAACAATTTTTTGTATAATATAATAGAGTAATTTTTTAAATATAACGGTCTTAAGAGCCGGGACCCCCAGGGCAAATCGCATTCTGGAAATCCTGGCCAAACAAAAAGTGCTAGAGTGCTGAAATTTTGCACACATACTAATTATGTGACTTCCAATTGTGCTACAGAGCCCAATGTGCCAAAGCTTATTTTTTGAATTAATTTTTTTTAAATAATTTTTTTTCTAAAAAAGTTCCCTGTAGCGCATTTGAAAGTGAAATTTTAGGCTTGTATGCAAAATCTCATTTCTCTAGACGTTGCTCCTGAAGGGTCGGTAGGTTTCCCTTCAGTGGCAGAAAAAACTATTGACATATCTTGAGTAGGGACACCTTCCTTAAAATATATTAAGTAACCTTTAAATCGAATCTGCTTCTTAACACGTTTTATTTCTACTTAAACAAAAAACGCGTTAAAAATGTATACTGTTTTATCAAATAAATATTATTACTGATTTATCTGCGATTTTTTCCCTTGTCCCTATTGTATTATGTTTTTACAAGAAATAAGATCGGGGGGTAACAATGATTTCAATATTTAAGAGAAAATCACGCTAAATTTAAAACAATTCTCAACAATAATCCTAAATCCTCCAAAAACTGCTTCAGTACAATCAATAAACCATTGTTCAATGAAGAGGACGATTTAAAGGTGCTAGAGAAATGTATCATTCCCGAGCTTCATCTGCTTCAAGGTTTTGTGAATCATCTATTTTGGAAAGGCCTAGTGCCACTCCTTGGGCGAGAGACTGCAATAACGTGGCCAAAAAAAATTGAACTTTGTTTCAAAAAACTACCAGGGTGAGATTTTTGAAGGCAACGCATGCAGAACTTTGTTGAAACACGGTAATGAACTTATTTTGCTAAAAACCGATTCAAACAATGATATTTATGTACTACAGTATGTCGCTGCTTTTAACGCATTTAATAAAATTGTTGATATATGTTTCTTTTCTGATATATGCTATGTAGAACTACACACAGATATAAGGCATTTAACAAACATAATAAGACAATTAGAAATTTCTCAAACGCTTAAAATCCACATAATTTTAAATCATTTACATGAAACAGTTATGTTCCTACAAAGCGGGCTAGGACTTTGGTCGGATCAGGCAGGAGAGTCAGTCCACAGGGATTTCTTGGTTATTTGGAACAGGTATAAAATTAGTTCTTTTGAGAATGCACAATATGAAAAAAACTTTTTAAAGGCTGTTACAGAGTATTCATCAAATCACTGTTGTACCAAGTTAGTTTTTCTTCTTATTTTTGTTACAATTGTACAACTGTATTACTATAATAACATAGATATTTTGTAATAGAATTACATGTTTTTGTTATTTGTAATATAGTTTTCTGAAATGATTTTTTTAATTCAATATAATATAGTTATATATTTATCGCAATAGAATTATATTTCCTGTTAATAGTTTTACGAGACGTTATTTTTAACTTAGTCATCAAATATGCTATAATAATTATGTTAATATAGCCTTCAAAATTCTTATTTTTATTTTTGTCATCAGATATTTTGTTAATAATAGAGAAAAATGATGCCGTTAATGTTTATCAATAAAATAAACCATCATAGAACTTTTTTCTAAAAACTATAAAAATGCTTAAAAACACATTAAGAGGCAGGTTCGATTTTAAGGTTACTTGATATATTTTAAGGAAGATGTCTTTATTCAGGATATGTCAATAGTTTTTTCTGCTATTAAAGAGAAACCTGCCGACCCTTCAGGAGCACCGTTATATCTAGTGTTCTTCATTTGGGTATGATTTCCATAAAACGAAAATTACTATTTTGCACAATATGGCAACCACTGTTTAAGGTATCTGAAACACTGAGTTTTGATTTTATTTTCTAGATGTAAAACTTCAATTTTTAAGAAAAATTCACTTGGTCTGTCCATAGTCTTATTTCAACCATAAAAAAAATAAAACCGAGATTATCAGTTTACTTAACATGATAGTGGCTGGAAACTTTGTAAATAAAGTATCCTTATTTCTGGAGGTGTCACCAATGTGGCAGACATTTTCAGTACGACTTTGTGAGTGTCAGTGTCCCTGGTTAACTTAACAGAATATGGTTATAATTAAAATAGCCTAAATGTTAATTTTTCAAACAAACATTGCCATATAGTGGTTGTGCTATATAGTGGGGTTCCCTTCTCTTAATTGTTTTCTATTATTACTTTGCTAAAAAAATTTTTTTTTACCTTTAACAAACAGTACTATTGCCCAATATAATTTTGTAGGAACATAAGGATTCCGATCCTGCTCGAGCTTTGTTCGCACCTGCAAGAAATTGACGTTTCCCGGTTGACATTTTTTAACGTGGGCCGCCCCAGAAACGGAACCAAATTGGAGTTCTTGGGCAAATTAAAAGTTATAAAAATTGCTTTCTGCACAACATGGTAGGTATCTGACGTAGTACCTGATATGCTTTTAAGGGACCTTATAAATAAATCCACCCTGACCCATCCAATCCATCTCAAAGAGAGACACAGAGTACTTTTTATTAATGAAAGTTGTTAGTTTTCGCACTATCTACTAGTTTTTTCCAAGATATTAAATTCATATTTTTTTCCAGATTTTCCTCACCGACGTGATGGCAGGGGCCTTACTGAAGATACAGACAGACAGATCGACTAGTGCTTAGCCAGAATCCAGCGCATCTTCCCATTTTTTGCGATCTGGGGCTCGATTCTGGGCCTAATAGAACGATCATACTCGGAGTGAGTGTGTGTGTGTGATCACTTCTATTACCACTTTTATTAAAATTTAAAATTCCGTATTCTGCGACCAGCCCATCGCACAAAAGTCATTCGAACGACGCACAGTGACTCGATGCAATGCTTTTTTATGAACATTAAGAAAAAAATTGAAACTAACATTTTTGCTGCTATTTTGTACATAGTTTGTTGCAGATATACCACGGTTTAAGTAAATCATAAGTCATCATTAGTCTTTGTCCTTTTTGCTGTGACAGACCATTTTATGTATTTGTGAACATTGTTTTATAAGAGCGGAACCTTTAAACACTTACCATTTTTTAAATTTTTTAATTTATTTTCTATACTTACAGTATTTCTTAAAACCCTATTTATTTTTTTTATATTTTTTTGAAATAATTTTTTTTTATATTTTTTTATACCTACATGAAAATTTCAAACATTGATTTTTTAAAAAATGCTCAAATATGCACAAATTTGTTTTATAATTTTTTCATTCTTTAAAAATCATAAACCAATAAACATTTTACTTGACTGCGATTTTTTGCGATATTGTAAGAAAAATGGCCAAAAGCACTAAATATTCCTATGTGCTCTCCCCTGTTGTTAAAAATTCTAATTGAATCTAGCGAGTTACATTTAATGATCAGTCAGTATGTTTGGATTACGTAAGCCCTAAACAGTAGCCTATGTTCTCAATTTGGTGCAAATAACTCAAGCACTGCAAGAGCTATAAAGAAAAAACTAAATACATTAAAATATCAACGCTCCGTAGATCAGTAACAAAGTGTTTGCGGACATGTTCATGGAAAAAATATTCTCAATTTGCCTAAAATCTTTGCATTGAATTTTAAAACACCCTGTATACCTGTAATTCAGTTTTGACATGATCCGTTATGCTAAATTTTGACAAAATGTAATTTTTTGTTCTCAAAATTGACTAAATAATGTTTTTCTTATAAAGTAAACTCAATCTTATTACTACAAGTTGATAAGCTTGAAAGCTAAGGTAAATGTTTAAAATTCCCTGTACCTCGATCCACTGTGCAGCATCCTACTCTGAAAGACTGTCAAGTATGCCGTAGTATAAGCATTAGCAAGTAAAATATCGATCGGTCACGTGATGGTTTCGTCCAATAGCGTGCTCTGAAATAATACGAAGATATCTGAAACTCGGACAAGCAGAGCCATAAATCACCCGAGTGACGTTTTTCACACGAGCTTCCCTACAAGTCTCAACTGCTGGGTCTAATCAAGAGAACGGCTTTGCTAAAAAATTGTTGCTTCAGGCAGCTCTGCGCGTGCCCATAATAATGGTGACTCTTCGATCGTCTTGTCACAGCTTTTAAGCGCGTTTATTGGTTGAAAGTACTTCTTTTCTTTCAGGTGAACGATTTTATCCTACGAAGCCCAGAACGATAGTGATCGTGTCAAATATAATTCGAATGATCGTCTGAGTCCCATTTTTTTTGCGTTAGCTGTAAAATGATCAAACCTTCTCTCGATATTTAGGAATTAGTTAAGTAAGGATAAAAAAATTGTACAGCCTATAAAGCAAACAGATTAGTTTAAGTAATCTATACATATAATAAATCTCTAGATATACTCCAATAGAATATCTACAAAACTGACTTAACAGAAAAATTTTTTACAGCAAGTAGAAGGTCATATGAGAATTCTAATCCTAATTCCAACAAAATTTCTCTCTAGGCTCGTCGTCATTTTGAATTTATGCTTAATTCGGGTTAACTCGGTTTTACTCCGATATCTCATTGACCATGGGTCAGATTTAACAAAAAAGTGGTTTTTCTAAGATTTTTGATTTAATATTTTTTTGCTATATGTCTAGGATAAAAATTTAATTCACATCTACCGCCGAAAATAATGATTAATCAAGGTAGCATATATATAATTGTTACCATTAAAGTTTTTTTTTAAAAATGTTTCTATACGAAATTTACTGGGTTAAATTGTCTTCAAATTTTGGTAATAAAAAACAACAGTTATGTTAAAAATAACGGAGATAAAGGGCATCACAAATGTGTATTTTCTTAATAGAAAAAGAAAGAAATGTTAACGCAGGTACGATTTTTTAAAATTCTCTTTCAATTTATCGGCAATTAAGCTCTCACCAAAGCCTTTACAATCCCTGTTTAAAAACGTTCCAACTAATAGCCCAGATGCCATATTCTGGATTAAACTGGGTTTTTTAATAAGTGCCTTCCATTATCTCCGGGGGGTAATTTTATTGTTCTTGAAATGGTATCATCTAGAGCACCAACCAAGTCTACGTACCTATTAAATTTCAACAACATCGGACAAGTGGTTCTTGAGTTAGGCGCGTTGGTGACAGACAGATAAGCAGACAGACATTAAGGCAAAAAAATTTCTAAAACATTTTTGAGAAAAAATGCCGGTTATTTAATAAGAATCTTATTAAGATTTGAATAGCACTGGGTAACCGCAACCTCCCCTCTCCCTTTAAGTAAGCCACTGTATATTCGACAAAACTCGAAGTTGCCGAAAATCACGTGATCTGCTATGTAAACGTCAAAGACATAGAAAAATCAAGTGTCTCCTTTTATTTCTATCTTAAAAACTGCTACCATCTGGATCACTCTGTAAAAAGTGTCAAACCTACTTATAACATTTCTAAAAACCGCTGCAGGCAAAATTTTTCTCATTGAGACTTTTTATATCTTTATTCTAGTAAATAAGTACTTCATTCCAGATATCAGTATTTGCTTACCTTTCTTTTTCACGACGTGATTATAATTCTCGCATAATGTTTTGTTGCAAGCAAACAATTATAGTGGGATTTCCTAAGGTCTAAATATTTACACCTGTGGGGGGTACAAATTTTAAAACCAATTTTCAAAAGACACTTACACATACCAGAAAAGAGACAAAGTTATTGATAATTTTGTATTGTTGTTGTAAAGTACCACTGAAAAACTGCTTTTTTTCTGAAAATATACCATATTTTAGGAGAAAGTGCCCTAAAACTAATTTTTTTTTAAAGATTTGGAAATGACAAATGGTGAATACGCCAAAAATATGACACATAAATAGCTGCATTATCTGTGTTTGAGGTTATAAAGTTGGTGATTTTTTAACCACCTCTGGGGGGTGGTTTAAATTTTAAGCCCCCAGAAAGGATTGTTTTGTGGCAACTGATAATAAGTTCGTTTATAAATTGTTCATTAATCAATAAAACACTTCCAGTTTTGTCCAGAAAAACGCTATATTTTGAACCCGTTTTCAGCAAAAAAAATATTTATAAGGGCACTACGAAGCAAAACAAACATAATTAAAGGTCACTGATTATGCATGAAAACTGAAAGATATTAAAAGATTGAGTTTATCTAAAAGCTTAATCATCAACTTTCAGTGGAAGATCACACTCAAAAGTGTCAAAGCTGCAGTTTTCATGGGTACTTCGCTGACGTTCTACCAGAGAACTGGGCACCGTCCAGTTCGTTGAGGCGACATGACTCTTTTGGGAACGCATCAGTGAATGTCTGTTTTTAGCCGCATTTGTTCCCATGACCTCCTTTGATGAAATATTTTTATTTCTAATAAACAAAGGTTTTGAAATAATAATGGTTTGACAAATACCGGGTTTCAACAATAAAAATGGGTTTTACAAATTACGAGTTTGATATAAAACGGGTCTTATTAATTTCGAGTTTGTTATTGAGTGGGTTTGAAGAAATGAGGTTTGGATAACAAATTGGTGTAACAAATTGCAGTTTTTATGGTGAATCGTTCTTACGATGAAAATTTTTAATAAATACGGTCTACTAAATTCCTGATTTGACAAACCAACTTGACACAATAAGAGAGTTAAATCTTACCTCAAGAATTTGTAGTGTCAGCTTTGCAGCACTCTGTCTCAGCTATTTTTTACTATACAGAAAGAGAGTTTTAAAAAAAATTATAAAAAATTTTGATGTCTACAATTTATATTTAAACACTTTTCTTCTCAAGTCTACACAAAGAGAAATATTGGCTAGTAAGTAATCACACGTCACCATTTTCGGGAGACTTTTATGACACATACAAAAAAAAAATGCGAATAAAATTAAAAAAAATAATTTTGTTTAGCCAACAAAAAAAACGGTTTTAAAATCGGACAAATGTTAACAGAAACATTAATTCCAACACAAAATCCAAGATGGCGGCGATCCTAGAGGGACATTTTATTGAAGAAATGTGGTTTAAGGTTTCTGGCATGATCTCCTATTAGCTCTGAAAATTGTGGCTGTGTAGTCAGTTTTGCCATTTTAAAGTACTATTCTATTGGGCTAATAGACCGTTTCCCTATATCGAATATTTTTTTTTTTATTTTAGCTTCTAGCCAAACCATATAGATGCCAAATACCAAATTTTTATTTTTTTTTGTTTGTTGGTTCGTCTGGTTGTTTGTTTGTTCCGGCATCACGCAAAAACTACTAAACGGATTTCGATCAGGATTTCACCATTAGATTTTTTGGAGACCTGGGCAAGATATATGCTTTACTTTATTAAAATCCGTTTACGAAGAGAAAAGTTATGACCATTTAAAGCAAGAAAAACAGGGTTAAAACGCAGGCAAAGCAGCGGATCTTCAGCTAGTTTGGTGAATTTCGGAGGTAAATATAGCCTTATCCTTTTCGCTGTTCTTTTCTTTTCCATTATAAAAAATTCTCGTTTGTGTGTAATCATATCAACTTCACACAACTTCTAATCACATAAAAATAGAGTAAAAATCAAAAATCAACAAATTTTTGTTAAACAAAACAAACTTTCTAACCTAAAAATCTTCCACATTAGAATCAACAGTAAAGGTAGTCGCTATTCGGCGCCAGTAGGTAACTTTACTAAAGGTAACAGGGTAGCAGAGCGTTACTGCGGCGCTCGCGCACAACAAGAGTAATAGCAACATACCGGCTAGAAACCTGAACAAAATCACTTTAATATTTAATAAGAATGACTCTTGTAATAAACATCAAGTACATTATTAATTACACCCGTTTACGTTTAAATACCAATAAATATATCGTTCATTCCCTTTTTATTTGGACAAAACATAATCTCAATGTCCTACAAAAAAAAGAACAGGATTTTAAGTTGCCAAATCCAATCGTCCCAAGACTTTTGTAATCGGCATTCTAACCACACTGCCAACCTTACATCACTGCGGATAACCCCATGTTACGCTCTAAATTCAATGCACCAGAGTGACACAACATGATGTAAGGTATACTTTATGAATGAAAAATTCAATTGGCTATGGTAATCGACTTTGTGTATATCGAACATTACAAAAAAAACGCGATACCAGAAACAATATGCCTGAGAGAGACAGAGCGAAGCCACCCAAAAAATAATAAATTATTATGTTTAGAAGTTTAAAACTGTAGGATCGGCTTTAATTTTTCACTTAAACTTTTAAAAAATATAATGACCAGACAGATTTGTCTCAATCTTGAAACTTTGCGGATTTGAGATCACTCAATGCAATATTTGACACAAATATAAAAAATTTAAAATGGCGGATCAAAAATTGTACAATTTCTTTTGTGGTGTTCAGAAATAATACTTTTGACCCAAACTTAAAAAAAAATCAAAATGGCGTACTTTTCTATTTACATACTCCATAAAATTGTTAACTAAAACTAAAAAAAATCAAAATGGCGGATCCAAAATGGCACGGTTTCTTGTTTATAAACCGATTGGTCCCAAACATAAAAGTTTCTGGTGTTTAAGGTTTTTTTTTATAAACCGATTTGTCTTAAAAGTAAATGTTTTTGTTGTTTAAGGTCATTTAACACAATTTTGGAGTCAAACTTTACAAATGAATTTAAATGGCGCACTTTCTTATTTACAGATAGATTTGTCTTGAAACTTGTGGCGTTTAGGCCACTCCATACAAATATTGACTCAAAATTCAAAATAGCGGATCCAAAATGGCGCGCTTCCTGGTTTATAAACTGATTTCTCTCAAAATTCAAAGTTTGTAGGTGTTTAACTCTAAAATAATTTTTGTCTCAAACTTTTAAAAAATCAAAATGGCGGACTTTCTCATTTATAATCCGATTTATCACAAACTTAGAACTTTGCAGTGTTTAAGGACCCTAAATAAAATTTTCGACACAAACTTTGAAAAAATATAATATACCTTATGGCGAACGTTCTTTACAGACAGATTTGTCTTAATCTTAAAACTCTGCAGATTTGAGATCACGCAATGCAAAATAGCACAATTCCTTATTTACAAACTGATTTGCCTCAAACTGGAAAGTTTGTCTATTTAAAATTCAATTTATGTCACGCTTGAAAGCTTTCGATACTTAAGGACAAGCTTGGACTTAAACTTCCAAAAAATCAAAATGCCGGACTTTCTAATTTATAGACTTGTCTCAAGCTTGAAATTTTGCGTTCACGCAATACAGTATTTGACACAAACTTAAGAAATTAAAAACAGAGGATCCAAAATGGCGCACTTTCTCGTTTATAAACTGATTGGTCTCATACTTGAAAGTACGTGGTGTTTAAGGTTTTTTAATAAACCGATTTGTCTAAAAGTAATTTTTTTTAAAAAGGGATTTAGTAAGAGTGAATAAATAACAAAATCAATGAATAGCGAGCTTTTCTCAAAAAAGGTAATTGCAACCGTAGATCCGGATTTCGCAGTTGTGGTGTTCATCAGTACGGTGCTAGGAATTAGGAGATGAAATGATGATAAAAAATCTAACACAAGATTCATATAAAAGACAAAGATCTGTCAAATTGCAGAATCGGCAGATGCACCTTCAATTTGAAGGAAAACTAAGCGTCTCTACGGAAACAGATATAATAATCTTTACAGATGTTCCAAGCTCTGGAGGTAATAAATTTAATAAGGGATTTGGTGAGGGTGAATAAATAACAAAAACAATGAATAGCGAGCTTTCCCTCAAAAAAGTAACGATAACCGTAGATCCGGATTTTGCATTTGTGGTGCTCCTAATTCCTAGCACCACAAGTTCGAAATCCGGATTTATTTTGTTATTTATTCACCTTCACTAAATAATTAGTCATGTCGGTTAACCTGGGGGGCCATCATAAGGGGCACAAATATTTACAACGCTTCATTTTGTGACCTTTTTGTAGCTATTTTGTTAGGGTTAAATTAATTTTGTTGCTGTAGCAGTTTTCAAGAAAATGCGACCCCCTAGCTCAGCCGTTAAGCTGGGGGGCCACCCCATAACTCCATAATAAACACCACATATTGTAGCTCGGCTTGTTTGAGGAAATCACATATACGACGTATATTTCTTATCGTTGCATACAGCACAGTTTTGGCTCCTTAAGCAATATTTCGGGCTACATAAACCATTGAGTTTAGTAAAAGTGAGCTTGTCTGGTCAATTCCTGTTCTTTTAAACCTACTAAATGTTACTAAATATCAAAATGACAATAAAGACACATATTTGTGTCAGAAAACAGAAACACTGACCTAAGAAGTTTATCTGTTGGGAAAAATTTCTCAAACGTTAAAGAGCAGGTTAAAAACTAGAGGATTAGTTCATTTCGTAGGACTTCCGGGTTGAAGACATTATGTAGGACCCCGCCAGCGCAGTTCTGACTTCTCATTTCTGACCTCACAATGGGCAAATTGCCTATTTTTGCAGTTAGCCACATTTTCTACGATTAACTCCGAATATAACCAACCAATTTTTATACTCTAGTTGCAGTTTGTTTTTGAAAAACATTGAAACACCAAAACAAAATCTATCATTTTCGCCAAGAAAAGGCCACCTTCCGGGCATAAAAGTGTTTAACGACCACTACCATGCATCGATTTTACCAGAGTTTCTGGAACACATTAAAAACTGTCACTTGTAAAAAATTTAGGGTTGAGAAAATTACAAAATTCTCTAAAATTAACCAAAAAATTAACCACAATGAAATGGATTTGAAGCTTACAGCAGTGTTTAATTACCATAACCACTACAAAGTGTCAAATAAGCGTTCCAAAATTTCCCTATTATGTACTTTAGTTTTGTGCTTTAAGTAGTTGACGGGGTTATAATTTGATAAAATTAATGTAAATAAAAAAATACTTTTCTAACTTAATAAGTTTTCGAGTGAACTTTGAGCTGGTTTGCCCGATTGGGTATTAAGTTTATCGTTTTTCTTTATTTCAGGCTACTGCGGAGGCCAGAGCAACCTTTTTGGGCAGCAAACAAGTTGACTTTTGGATGAATAATTATAATTAGTTAATAAGTATAAGAAAATTAGGAAGGTTTCAATGTGGTTTTATTTGAAATATTTAAGTGTATTCTAAAAGTTTACTATGATAAAATGCATCCATTTAAAATAATCATAATATTATATAATTCAACCTCAATAACAGCGCATTTACTATGATCTGTAGAGATTAAACACAAAATTAACAACATATTTAAGTCAAATATGGAAAAAAAAATATTCCTGGAAACAAGGGCTTTTAAAGATTTAATTATTTTTAAATTCCAAATTACACTTTTAGGGAAATTTGTTTTATTCAGCGCATTTAAACCTCCATAAACTTCTTTCCGTTAATGAACTCCAAAATAATAACTTTTTGTTTAGTTTGGGATAGAAAAGACAAACATAATTTGGTGTTGTACAGGGTGTTTCATTATAAATGCCCCCACCCCCTATTATATCTGTTATTATGTGAGCTAGAAAAAAATTTTAAATACAAAAGTTATTTAATAAAGATCTCCAAAAATATTAAAGTCAAATCAGATATTCCGCGCCTATTTCAAGTTATGGGAAAGATACCTAACGTTCTGTCAGTTCCGTCACTGTTTTACCCAGACAGACAATGTCAAATTTTGAAATCCGCCCGGAAAAAAAGGCTTATGGAAGCCATAACCACCGCTTTTTGGCGAAGTGACCTAAACCATGGTCAAAAAATATATTTTTTGCTATGGCTGAGTGTCAGAATTTCAGAAGAAGAGCTGTTATAATTTTTCTAACCAAATTTTAGTTTTTACTTTTGAGATAACAGTGAAATTTTCGTAAAAATTTGAAAAATCTGTAAAATGGAGGTCTTTATAAGACATTTTTTGGAAATATTTCCTTGGAGTTCCAAATATGAAAGAAACTTTGACCCGTCGTCTAGTTATCAAATCCTCCGAGGTTCATTATAGAAGAAATATTTAATTTTGGGGGCCACAGGGCTCCATCTCTATTGTTGCAGCCATTTTATTTTGAGCTTCATGAACAGGTTTGTAAATAAAAGTATTTAATCTTCAATTAATTTAAGTTGTAAAATGCATCGCTAAGCCCTTTTATGTTTTAACAAGCACTTTTAGAGACATTTTGAGCATTTACAAGATTTTTTTGTAACCTAACCTAAAACATTTTTAAATAATACCTGATTTTTTTTAAAATAAGAAGTTATATGGGAAAACCCTTCAATTTATAAAAGCGTAATGAGATTCTGCAGGAAAACTCTTCCATGGCAAGTGATTTTTGTTTTAAATATGGTCATAATCACTAATTTTGTTTGCTTTATATTTCTTAAGGGGACATGAAACTTTAGAAATTTAGAGCGAGATTTACTAAGATCTAAAATAGTACCCCCACAGGTCTAAATATTTACACCTGTGGGGGTACTAAATTTTAAAATCAATTTTCAAAAAACACTTACCCAATTACCCATACAGAAAGTCACAAATTTATTGATTATTTTGCATTGTTATTGCAAAATACCACTGAAAAACTGCTTTTTTTCTCAAAATACACCATATTTTGCAAGAAAATGCCCTAAAACCAATTTTTTTTTGACAGGTTTCAAAATGTTTAACAGGTTTCAAAATGACAAATGGTGAATTGAGGTTATAAATTTGGTGATTTTTTAGACCACCTCAGGAGGGTGGTTTAAATTTATAGCCCCCAGAAAGGATTGTTTTCTGGCATTTGGTTATAAGTTCGTTTATAATTTCGCTAAGTAACCGTTGTTACAAGGATTAATTTACCTTATGTAATATCCCAAGTTGTTTATTACCCCATAAAACACCTCCTATTTTTTTCCAGAAAAACACCATATTTTGACACCGTTTTTAGCACAAAAAATATATTTATGAAGGCACTGCGAGGAAAATCAAACATAAGTAAAGGTCACTTATTGTGCACCAAAAATATACCAAATAAAAAACCCACCACAACTATATTAACTTATTTACAAACTGAAAGTAAAAAATTGAGGTTATCTAAAAACTCAGTCAAAAAAACTTTCCATACTCAAAGCCCACTCATTTTAAAGCTGTAGTTTTCATCAGTAGAGGTTGGTGCAAACCATGGTGCAAGCTCATTGTGGTGTTAAGATGATTATTCAATAAACACATTTATTAAAATTCTTCTTAAAAATCAAACTATGACCAACACTCAAAGACGGTTGGTTTAAAATGCTTAAAACGAAAAATTTCACTTAAACTTAGGACGGTTCTAAAATAGACTAAACCTTTTTAGTAAATCCCGCTGTTAATGTCTATGTGTCTGATTATAATAAAATTTCCCATTTCTTTTCTTCATTTTTCCTTCTTCAAATCAATTAGTTGATATAAAGACATTTTAAAGACAAACTGTGGAGAAATTGCCTTCTTTAAAACCACAATATGTCCAATACGGAAGAAACTGGCCTTCAACCTCCAAGGTATAAAAACCTTCATGACTAATTTTTTACTTTCAAATGTCCTTTACTTTATTCTCCAAATTGGAAAAATGTCAGGAAATTTCCCAACAATTTGCCCTTCTCAAAGGGGTCATAGTCAGCTGTGATGGTAACATTTACACAATTTAACTAAAATTGTTGCTTGGGTCTTACCTGGCGTATTATTTTTTTGTAGCTGCTCGCGTTTAAAAGATATTTTTATTTTATTTTAATGGACAAAATGTATATGCCGAATGCACTATGTGAATATATATTTTTCCCAACTCAACCCTAGGAATATTTTAACAAGTTTTAAAAGGTGATACCCTTGAAGTAGCTGAGCTGCAAAGTGTGGTGTTTGTTTAAACATTCTAGCTTTATAAGCTAGGGGGCTGGCGTTTTCTCGAAAACGGCTATAGCTACAAAAGTAATTTAACCGTAACACAATAGTTACAAGAAGACTACAAAATGCGGCTTTGAAAATATTTGGGCTCCTTATGATGGGGACCATAGTTTAACCAACGTTAAAAAATAATTCCAACTAATGTGTTTTACTGAATAGAGTGATTCAATAATACGACATCAAATCGTGGGGCGCTTAAAAGTTTTCAAGCTGACATATGCATATGGTGTGTTGTTTTCATTATAATGAACGCTCAAAAAGCCACGCGATTTTCATGCCGCGAGCAAGGAAGCGGCATAAATGAAGATTTTTTTTCTCTATTTTTTACTATACCCCCATTTTACATCTTATTCGATTTTAGATTTAAGGGAAGAATATAAGCACAAGAAGTTGTTATCTTTATTAGACATAAGAGCTTATCAAATCACGAGACAATAACAAAAAAGGCCAACAAATTCAAATTAAATGAAAACTATTTTGCTGAATGCGGTCCTTGCCATAGTACCTATTGTGAACCACTGTCTTACGAAAAGTTTCAATTTTTAACGAGGTGTGGTTTTGCCACTTTCTTTATGTTATTGTGATGTTTTCGTGTTTTAAGATTTTGTCGCGGTATTTTCTGTGATTGCGTGCGTTATTTAAATAAATATGCGAAACACATGGCATCTTAGGCCTCCCCTAAAGCCACTAATTAAGCCTCAAAGATCCTGGTTTTTGTTTTATATTCCTGTTTTGTCTATGTTTAAATCTAGAGGAATCCAATTGTCTATGGGTAAGCAATTACGGAAAACACTAGACAGCACCTACATTTTTTTTTAAGGTAATGTCCACTATTTTAATAAATTTTCCAAAAGTAAACAAAAATATTAGACATAAACCTAAATTTTTGCTATCAGATGAATACCAGTTGCTTTCACTACTGACAAAATCGACATGCTTGCCCGGTAGACTCCTCGCTTCTTGGTTATTTCCAGGCTTACTTGATTGGAAGAGTTATTATGAATGTTATTACTCCAAGATCTCCACATCGCCATGTTTTAATTGCAAAATAATTCAAAGACGCTTTTACTAAAATTTATTTCAATTCACCACAAACTTGTCACGGCACTGACTAAGAATATACGTAAATAAACATACTACCCGTACTACCTGCCTATCGTCCACCCAATCAGAACTCCCTACACCCTTTCGGTAACCAATAAGCCTTTTTATTTTTCATTCTTATACATTAAATTAAAGTAATTTAAATAAAAAATAAAGAATTTCTTACATTTTTGTAATCTGTACCAAAAACCTTTTTTAACTATCTTATAAACAATAAATAAGGAAAAACATTATTTTTATCGCGGTCACAAACGCCGTGTGTCTGAGACATGCAGAAAACATCCATCTTTGATCAATCTTTGATTAAGCGCTCGAAAACATGTGCCACAGTTACTTCCGCCTGTTCCCCGCAACTGCCCCTACCTAATTTTTGGAGCTTTTTAACACCGGTTTCTTACCAGGGTACCGATTCTGGAAGTCATAGGAAGTGATCGTTTGCCTGAGAGAAGAAAAGTAGTTTCAACCAATAAACGCGCTGAATCAGTGACGAGACGATCGAATAATCACCAAACTATTATGGGCACGCGCAGAGCTGTCTCGAACAACAATTTTTGAGCGAAACCGTTCTCTCGACTAGATCCAATAGTTGGGAGTTGTAGGAAAGCTCGTGTGAAAAACGTCACTCGTATTATTTCAGAGCACGCTATTGGACGAAACCATTACGTGACCGAACTCGCTAATGCGCATGCTACGACAAACTTGACAGTGTTTTAGAGTAAGACTCGCACAGTGGTCGATTTTTGTAAAAACGCGGATACTAAAAAAAACTTCCATATTTTAATTTAATCGTACAAAATATTTAGTTTTAATAAAAAGATAAATTTATTCTTATTTAGCTGATACACAGGATGTTCGTGTGAATTTTCACATTTATCTTAAGACATTTTTAAGAGGTAAAAGATATATATTTATTAATTAGCTAAATGTTGTGAAGACGATTGGAGCTTGAATGGGTTTTATTTAGCCAAAAACGTTGGGATGTCAAATACAATTTGAATATAGCACTGATGGTCACGTGACTATTTAAAAGTGTCCAGTCACGTGATAATTTTGGTTACAGTTAAAGTCACATGATATTTTAATTTTAAGCTCACTTCACAAAATTAAACTAAAAATGTTACTTTAGAATAATCAAATTTACTTTAAAGTAATTGACACAATATATACAGTATGTTACAGTATACTGGAATATTCTTAAGTATATAGGGTATATTAAAAAGAATGCCATTCTGTTTGGAAATTCTAAGCATTTTTATATAACGTACCCTATGTCGACCTTCAAGGGTTTTCGAGATATTACCAGTTGAATACTGTCATACTCTGGGTCATCTATTTGAAATTTAATGTTGAATACTAATACGTAATGTCAAACTCGTAAAAAGCATAGTTTATTCTTTGGCCAACTATTCGCCTAGTATCTTGACAACCATATAGGGGCAAATTGAGATACATTTTGAATTTTTTAATTTTTCCATTTATGTCCGCGTTTTCCGGAAAATCGACCACTGTGCGTCGTTCGAATGACTTTTGTGCGATTGATCACTTCTTAGGGTATGGTCGTTCTATTACGCCCAGAATAGAGCCCCTGATTGTTTAAAGATCGCGTATATTCGGTTTCTTTCGTGCGGCTTGTTCTGTAAAGCCTAGACCCCCGTTGCACTCAATGCATGCTGTTTCTGTTGCTATCTCTTTTTTTTATATGGCAAGTCACTAAAACTTTATCAAAATTTTAGAAGGATGCAGTTTACCCTTTTGGGGCTAGTTGCACCTAAGCTCGAACGCGGCTCTGTCAGGTTTGACGTGAGATGTCGAATCTACGGGGAGTACCATAAAAAGCCACAAAAATATACGGGGAAGGTCACATGAATTTTAAACGTTTATTTTAATGAAAATTTTTACGAAGTTCTACAATTTTAGAGTAACACTGTAAAACGAGTTGTGCCAACTGACATTGGAAACACTATACGCATTTCTTTCGGGAAATGCAAGGGCAATTAAGCGAAATTAAATATGAATATATAATTTGACTGACTTTGACAAAAAATACATTAGGGAAACACAACGAACATCAATACTATTTTTAATTTATTAAAAAAAATCCTTTCTGAAAATCCTGTTTTAAAATTGGAAGGCAAACTGTATTTATATCAACTGATATGCTAGCTAAGCATTCATCTTCATATAAATAGTAATGTAAATGTAGAAAGTGACATAAAAAATTTCACACGAGTGTGGATATTTTTGAAACTAATAATTTGCCCGTTTTTTTTTGCGAGAAAAGTAAAAACTAATCCAGATCACATTTATTTGCCAGTTTTCTCAAGGGTCCCAATTTTGTGAGGACACTTTAAGAAAACTTTTTACTAATTCTATAATTCCAAAGAGGTAAAAAATATGGGTAAATACACTTTTATTTTAAAGCAAGAATTTTATTTGGTTATTAAATAAAAATGTTTGCAAAAATTACTTCTTTTACTTTTAGATCGAATTAGCAAATTTCTCTATAAATCTAAAAACTTTTCTATAAATCTAAAAATTTGCTGGATGTTTTCAGCCATCATTATGTAAAAAATTTCTCTTGTTATATAAAATTGGGAGGGTATTGCACAAAAAAAATATATCCAATTTTAAATATATAATTCAATTGAAAGGAATTAAAAAAAAAATTGTTATATTGATTTGTGACCTTCAATGACCTTGAAGAATAAGATTTTACTTTTAAAAATTGAAAAATAACATTAAAGTACTTTTTCTGATTCACTTTTTGCTTAAAGGGTGATTAATTCAGTTATACTAAGCCAGTCAGTCAACTTATCGACCAAACCATTTTTGGACAGGTGGCGCTGCAGTCGACCTAGCACCCAGATTTCCAATTTTAAAATTAGAAAAAGTTAATATTTTTTTAATAGCTTGGATAAGACAGGCATATTTAATATAATATTTGATTAAGTATCGATTATTTGTTTAGAATAAAAAAATATAGTTTTAGTTTGATATGACCCTTAGTGACCTAAATTTCTTTCGAGTACCTATCTTCATAAAAAATACGAGGTTTTCAAAGCTTTCCCCAATCTTTCTAATGATTAAAAATTAGGCTGGATATACATATAGATGATTTTTTTCTGATTGAAAAGGTGCCAACATATCGATTAATTGATTAAAAATTGACAATCCTAAAGCAATGTCGCAAGAGTAAATGTGCTAAGCTTCTTGCTTTCTGCAAAAGATGAACATTAGAGTATTATTTGTGACTTGAGGCGGACGACTTAATACAGATTACGTCAATTTTACGGGTCTATATCGTAAAAACGGCTAAATGAATATTTAAATTTTATACCTTATTCGATTCCTTGGAGCTTTTTTGCTCAAAAATCTTTGAAAAACTCGTTTTTTTACATATAAACTAAAAAAAAAATAGGTTATCAAGTCTCATATAAAACTATTTTTTTAAAAATCTACATACTTAAACCATACATAATCGATTATTATACACTAATAAAAATGTTTTTATAAATTATAAATATATATAATTATAATATATATTTATATAAATTAACGAAAATTTTCTTGACTTATGCTCTTAATTTGTTACTGAAAATAAATTATACTTGGCTTAAATATTTTTACTTACTTGATTTGAGGGATAATTTTTCTTTGACTTCTTGTTATTTAAGTTAAGTACATGATGGATTTGTTCCTAGAAAATAATTTTTGCCCTGCAAGTATAGAGGAAATAGCGAAGGCACTTATTATTTAATACTGCAACGCCTCGCCCATCTAGCTATCGATCTCTGATCGACCACGAGCTTCTACGCTTACCGTTACCGAACGCCAGTTTAACATCTCGCCGGCATCCATCGAAGGATTTTGCGTATATACCTGGGGCAGAAAAATGCTAGCAATGGAGTCGTGCATTCCTAATCACGTTTGGAGTTCTTGATGATATTATGGGAGTACTATTGGACTACTCTGGGAAAATGACAACCACTGACCAGTATGATACTGGTATATTGTTGATAGTAAAATCAAAGGAATGAGTAGAGAAGTGTTTTAAATTCATATAATTTAGTTTAAAGATTTCGTGAATTTGACTTGATAAATTTTGATATCAAATCGAATACGTTGGTATATATGCTATATACCTTATTTAATTATTATGAATACATTTTTAAATAGACTAAACAAAAATTTGTTTTTCTCAAATCCAATTTTGAGGCTTAATACAAGTAAGTAATGACTTTGATTCAAGAACACGTTTGTTTAAATCTATTTAAATAAATGTATCCTTCAATCAAATCCATTTTTATTTAACTCAAATAATTTTTTTTATCAGTGAATTAAATATGCCCACCTCATCTAAATTATTAAAAAAATATGAACTATTTCCACATTTGAAAATTTGGATGTGACCACAACTGCAGTGCCACCTATCCAAAAAATTTTTTGTCGATATTTTGGCATTAATAATTTTAATAATGCCAACTTTCAAAATTCCACCCCAAAAAAAAAGATACAGTTGATAATGTTTTTTTTTAATCTTAATTTGACAGGTCTAGTATATAATTAAACTAAATACCCTGTAAGTAAAAAGTCAATCAAAAGAGATATTTTTATATATTTTTATATTATAGAAGTACAGGGTGATTCAAATTGGGCACTTTTATATGGGTGCAGGTACTTCTAGCGGAGATAGAGAAAAACCCAGCCCTCTTCGCGAGACTGGAATTTCAAGACAAGGTTTTTGGCAAAAACCATATTTTAAAATGTCCACCTATCTTTGAGCCACGAGGGGTTTTTCAAAAGTCTGCATTTTCAGTAACTTTTTTATTTATGGAAATTTCTTTTTGGTGTAAGTTGCCTTTTTGTACATCTTTTAAAGCAAAATCCAGATTTTAGACTGAATTTTATACGCGACTTTTAGTTTTCAAGATATAACGCAAAGCTACCTTTTTTCTTATGCGACACTCTGTTTTTTATTTTATTTTTGTGTTCAGAATTAAATTCTAATGAAAATGATGCACCATATGTGATATTTTGGTTAAGTAGTATTTGAGATATTCAATATTTTCTATTCGCAACAAGGTGGTCATGGCCGGATATGGTTTTGACAATAAAAATAAAGTAGGTCATGCACTAAAGAGCTGACGACTCGCATAGTATGATGTCAAAGCCTAATTTTTTTAAATATTTGGAGCAGTCGGAAAAATTCCTCATAAGAAACTTTGATGGTTCTAAATTAATTCTTTAAAACTCGTAGTTAGTTAGGTTGGTATCCGGACATGACCCTCTCCGACTATTACTTATGGGGCACATTAATGCATAAAACGTTTAGAGATGTGGGTGACCAATATAACTATGAGATAATAATAATATAACGGCCCTCTTCTTGGTTTTCCCGAGAAAAATGCGTACCGATAATAACTCTCTCAATCATGTTGGCCTGGAAAAAACCCATAGACGAGGAGTGTAATGGGCAGGTGCGTCGATTGCGTCAGTAGTGACAACCATCTGACAGCAAAAATGTAGGTTTATGTTTAATATTTTTGTTTACTTTTGGAAAATCTATTAAAAGCGTGGATACTACCGTAAAAAAAATTAAAAAAGTGTTGTCTAGTGTTTCCCGTAATAATAACGCACGCAATTACAGAAAATACCGCCACAAAATTTTTAAACACAAAAATTCCACAATAACATAAACAAAATGGAAAAACCATACCTCGTCAATCAAAAATGTAAACTTTTCGACAAGTTTTCTCAGAAAGTTTAACCTTAGTTAAGTGCAGTAGATTTTTGGTTTATGGCCTGGTGGCCCAAACAGTTTCAAAGCCAACCGTGATTTTGAATTTTCTTCTTTGTTTTTCAAAGTTATTTTCGTTACACATTTTGCGGCACTTAGGCCGTTACAGTATCTCATAGTTATATGGGGTGACCTAACAACAAACAAGACTTGGAAAATCGTTTTTTGGATTGCGTTGCTGCTTTAAGAAATGTACAACTTCTTATAATGTCGCTATAAGTGCCCCTGCTTATGTATGTACTTTTTATAGTCTTGTTTTTAGTTTTTTTTAATTATTTTTTTTTAAATTATTTTTTTTAAAAATTAAGTTGTTTCAAATGGAGTAGGGTAGAGGTACTTTTTGTTACTAGTTTTTATTTTGAGATTGATTAGATTCAAGAATTTTTTCAACTCTATTAAATTGTGTTATTAATTAAAATATAAAGTTTAATAGTCAAGTGATAAAAATATTTAAATATATAAGAAAATATAAATATAAACTTTAAATTGAAATTGTTAGAAGCCTTGTTCAAAATAAAAAATGTAGTAAGCCATGACATATTTGATATGACCTTATAAGGTCATGCCTTTGGTGCATAGCCGACTCAATTTTTATTGGCCACATTATTGGGAAAAGAAAATGTTGAATATCTCAAAAACTACTTAATCAAAATGTGATATATATATATATATATATATATACATTGTTTTGATTAGAATTTAATTCTGAACACAAAAATAAAATAAAAAATCGGGTGTTCTATAACAAAAAGGATACTTTGCATTATATCTTGAAAAGGAAAAGTGGCGGATAAAATCCAGTTTGAGATCTAAGTTCTGCTTTAACAGCAGTTCTTACCAAAAAGAAATTTTCATAAATAAAAAAGTTACAGGCCCTATCCCAAAATGCGGACTTTTCAACCCCCCCCCCCCCCGTAGCTCAAAGATGGGTAGACATATCAGAATGCGGTTTTCACCAAAAATCTTGTCTTGAAATTTGAGCCTCGCAAAGGTGGGTTGGTTTTTCTCTATCTCCGCTAGAAGTACACGTACCCATATAAGAGTTCCCAATGTGAATCACACTGTACAACAAAATACATGTTGTTGTTTTCTAAATTGTAAAGAAAAGTTCAAAAAAAGTTTGTTTTTTTTAGTAAAATTTCATTTTTCAAGGTGATTAAAAGTAATTTGTCAACGCAACTATTTTTTTTAAATTTCTCCCTCTCGAGAATAATCATGTTTTGCTGCGAAACTTACATAAATAGACGTCCATTCAAAATTCACACATTTGAATCCGTGGCCTTGGAAAGAAATTTTAGCCTATTCGGCAAAAAAACGTGCCTTCCATTCAAAGTTTCTTCCAGTTCTGGAGCCCAATTCTTGAATTACTCGACTTTTAGTCATATACAAATCACATTTTAACAAAAATCTGTCCAAAAAAAAGTCAATTGTTACTAATTCGGACACCAAATATTTTAATATTGCATTTTTGGCGGGAAAAATAGGACGGTTTTTGACGATTAGATGTTGTTTTCGCTCGACTTTACATTGAGCGGGTAGTAGGAATCGATGCAAATCCGAGCGAACATGACATACGAACGTAAAAATGTCATTTGGCGGCGAATTTAATTTAATATTTTGACTCCAAAAAGTATTAAAAGTTATGGTTGTGGTAGTAGTCATGGCCTACGCTAATGATGGTGGGTTCATAACAAAGAAAAATTAAGAGGTGCATAAAATTAAAAAAAATAGAAAATTTTAGTTTTAAAGTGCCCCAAAATTCTTTTTTGCACGCGTTAATACGTTATTTAAATCGGTTAGACCAACTGTTTCGTTTCACGTTTTATACATTCCACACATGCACGTTTCTTTTAGTTCCAACGGGAGAATAGATTTCTATTTAGCATAACAATACAAACTTTCCGTATTTTTCAGTTGTTGAAACGTAAAATATTATAATAATATATCAGAGCTGGAAGTATTTACTGAACTGTTAGGTGAGACTGTAGCAGTCCGGGTGGCAGGGGGCTGTCCGCAGGGAGCAGTTATCTCCCTTTGCCATGGACTCTTGTCATGAACAGGCTTCTTAGGCCACTAAAGCAGTTGGGTTTCAAAGTAATAGGATACGCAGATTACCTTGTTATTCTGGTTCCTGGAAAATTCAACACAACCATTAGGGATCGAATGCAACCGGCCCTAAGAATTGTGGAACAATGGGCTGACAGAGAAAGACTATCAGCTCCAAGAAGATACTTATAATCCCCTTTACTAGAAGAAGAAATTTAGAGGGACTAATACCTTTAACTCTGGGACGTGAGGAAGATCAGCTGTCAAGGGATGTTAAATACTTGGGTGTAATAAACAGTGGGGACTCAGACCACACATGGTACACTGGCTTTTCAAGACGGTGGTAATACATACATATATATGTATGCATCTCTAGTTTGGTGGGCAAAAGTAACTCAACAGACTGTGATGCTCAGACTAAACGCGGTGCAAAGACTTGCTTGCCTCAGAGTCACAGGTGCAATGAGATCTACACCAACCGCCAGCCTTGTCAACCTTAGACCACTTCGATGGAGGTGTTCTTAGACCTTCCCCCACTTCACCTGGTGATACCGGGAGAGGAAAAGATCAGACTCTATCGTCTTCAAAAAACTATGAACCTACAGACAAATGCATAATAGAGAGGAGAGGTTTTTAGATAAACCAATCCCACACATGAGATTAGACGAGAAATCACCAAATTACCTATACGGACCAATTCTTGAAGTAATTATGCAGGATTATGTAGTCAGGACAAAACAACCCGCTGAAAGGACTGATCTGGTACACAGACGGATTAAAAACTGACAAAGGCAGTGGGGCAGAAATATTCGGGGAGAGACCTATATCTGCATTTTTCACTGGTATTTTACCCGACAGTTTTCCAAGCAAAAATCTTTGCCATCCTAGAATGCGCAAAAGAGAACAATAGAATGGGATACTTCGGTCAAACCATATCTATTTACTCAGATAGCCAGGCAGCCCTTAGGTCACCTCAAAGCTAGTGTGGGAATGCCTTGCTGAACTAATGAAACTGGCGGAAAATTATAAAATCAAATTAGTATGGGTGCCAGGACATAGAGGTTTCCAAAGCAAAGAAAAAGCTGACGAACGTGCAAGACAAGGATCGTCAAAAAATATATTAGACCAGAGAGAGCCCTGGGGATACCAAAATGTATAATAATGTCCCAGGTCCAATTCTGGACAAGGAGAAAAGATTAAGGCTACGGCCTAGAAAGACAGGCCCAGAGCCTTTATCAAAGGCCTGAGTGCCAAACTCACGACAGACCTGCTAAGCTATAGTAGGATGCAAGTGAGAGCTATCATAGGAATCATGACCGGCCATATGGCGGTTAAAGTTCACCCTAACAACATGGGCCTGTATCATGGAGATCTGAGCTGAAGACTATGCAATTAGGAACCAGAAACAGTAAAACAAGTAATATGCTAATGCGAGGCACTGGAACGCAGAAGGCACCTAATGTTTGGGGAACTACTCCCTTAAGGACCTGTACAAACTCGCACAGGAAACAAAATTGGCTGCAGTGCAATGCTTGCCACCAGGCAGGTTGGGGTCACAATCGAGAGGTTTTAATCGATAGGAATCCGACACTACCCGGGCCCTCCTGAAGGAGCAATGACTCTGGCAGGAAAGTAGTTCGGGCGTCTTATACAAGATTTCCTTTGAGACCCTTGAAAAAAAAAACATTCTATCAATTCTTTTTACTCTCTTCGGTAAAACTCATTGCGTTAGCAATTGGAATAGACATTAAACTACGTCAGTAAATGTATGGCCTCAACGTACTACACGACGTAAATTAACAGTTTAAGTTGGTCATAGCACGTAAGCGTGTATGTGGATTATTTTACTTGTAAAAAAAAACAGACGCAAGCTTACGTTCTATAATCTCTGCTTTATGTTCCTAACGCAGAGATATGGGACAAAATGTATCGAGTTTTTCTGAAGAGAGCAAGAAAGAAATACATGATATTAAAACTGTCTATTGTGATCTTGGTGAAAAAGCTTACAAAAGACCGCAGAGATAGAATTTTGATATCCGTATTTAAGCGAAACTTTTCGCTTTTTTTACAGATAAAAGGACGACAGAATATTGCGCTATATTCCACGCCTACGCATACGTTCTATGACCAACTTAAACTGCCTGATATTTTTTATTTTTGCTATATTATAGGGTAGCATATCTGAATAGAAAAATATTCTGTTGTCCAAGTTCCTTGTGGCGAGAACGTTTTCTGACATTTATTTCGCTTTAAACTGTCGCTGGAAATAAATAACGTACCGGAATTGCGGTTCTGGCGCGCTTAAACATGCAGTATTTTTATTGCGCAATCAGACCTGGTGAGCTTTTTGGCTAAAATATTGCTGTTTAAGGTTTTATTTGAAAGAATCCCACACAGAATCATAGGAATCCAGCGATCGGATAATTTTAATATGGCTTTAGAAGCTTTAGTGTTGCTGAAACGGTTTCAAGAAATATTATATTTCACTGGCACACATCCGATCTATATAAGATCAGTTATAAACAAAGAAATATAAATAAACTAGAAGGCACACTCCATATATTAAAATCTAAAGAATTTGCGGCAACATTGTAGAGCTGCATTCTCATCTGAAAGCAATATTTAAAATATGGCGGCTAACATACACTTCAATATTTGTGATCCCAAGTAATAATTTTTAGTTGCCTTAGCTGCCGTAACCAAGAAATAGACTAAAATAAATGTTACATATAGTACAAAAACTCATTTGTGCAGCTTCCGCTACATTGTTATTAACTAGGGTAAATTTGGCAACCTTCTTACAAATTTTATTTTTACTGGAATATTGTGGGGTTTTCAACGACCGCAACGAACGACGGATCAACGATGCCAAAACGTTGACAAATCACACAGGCCGACGTCAGTTTAGTTACAGAAAGGAGAACCATTTTTACTGACTAATTTTGGATCGCTGATTATGGCAATGATAACAATTTTACTCGATTAGCTCGTAATATCACGTTATGCGTGGCTGACATTTTTACTATATTCTTAAAGGTCGGCTTGAGTTTCTATTAAAATAAAAGTTTTGGCAATGGTTAGTTAATGGTAGTGGGGCGGGGGAGCCTTAAGCACTTTGTCAATTATGAGCGTCTGGTAGATCCAGCCAAGATCCTGCTGCCCCCTCTTCATATTAAGTTGGGCCTTATGAAGAATTTTGTCGAAGCTATGAACAAAGAGGGCGCAGGATTTAGTTACCTTAAACAGTTCTTTTCAAAATTAAGTGATGCTAAATTAAAGGAAGGAATTTTTATAGAACCTAATATTCGTAAATTTCTGCGTGATGAATTGTTTGAACAGACTTTAAATAAAAAGGAGTTAGAGGCCTTTGTCAATGTTACGAAAGGATTTTTGGGTAAAAATAAAGACGAAAATGACGAAGGACTGGTGCAGCAACTTCTGCTCTCAAATAAAGTTTTGGGATGTCGCATGTCCTTGAAAATCCAGTTTCTTCACTCACATCTCGACTTCTTTCCGGAAAATCTTGGAGATGTTAGCGATTAAATGGGAGAGCAGTTTCATAAGGATATATGAACGATGGAAACTCGATATCAAGGACGTTGGGACTCTGCAATGATGGGAGACTACTGCTGGTCAGTGAAAAGAGAAGTTCCGTCGTTTCATAAAAGAAAGAAGTAAAACTAATGGTCTTTTTTGCATTTTTGTTGAAGCACATATTGCACACATTCTGTGTATGTAAGACTATTATACTGACTTAAAGAATAGTTTTTAATTGATTTTATTTAACAAATAATAATCGTTTATAAATGTACTTTAGTTCTGCTGGTGTATTTATCAAAATAATTCCGTATTCATCCTCAATTACGTCATTTATTTGGCTGGTAAACATGTTAATAGTTTATGCGCCCAGTAAATAATGGTAAAATTGGCAACTATGCATTACACAAAAATACGAGCTAATGGAGGAAAACTGTTATCATATTCGCACTCAGCAACCCTAAATTAGTTAGAATCAGTGGATTTTCTTTCTGTAACTTTTCAAAAGTTCAAAAACGTCGGCCTGCGTAATTAGAGTTATTTCATTAGGAGTTATAAGCCACATGTGTAGGAAACTCCTCACGTACGATACGCTTTACGCGCGGTGTATCGTTACACCGCGTATTGTACGTAAGTGCGTAACCCCAGATCAAAAGAAAGTTGTGTAGTTTCCTACAAATTTTTATTCTATGGGCATATGTAAATAGCAGGCTACTCTATTCACGAGATCAGCCTCTTCACGGAGAATTTTGATGATGATGGCATCATCATGCATTTTTGAAATATAAAAAAACAATTAGGTTTTCTTATGAAAAAAAACCCTCGCTCCACCACGTAACCAATTTACAAGATATGCAAGAAGCGTTGCTTAAAGCCTTTTTTAGCTCGTCGAAATTAGGCGACGTATCCTCTCTGCGTAACGTATGATTCGTTTACGCCATGCCCTGGCTTATAACCCCTATTTACGTTCTTTCAACGTTTTTCTTTACAAGACAATTCTGGCCAAAGAATCAATGCAGTTGCGGCCAATTTCAAAATACAACTGTATCTGACAACTATAAAGGGCACCTTCTTAGTCGCAAAATGGTTAGATTTTCAGTAAACTAAGAAATGATTATTGCCGCCATACTGTCCTCTTTTTCTGATTTGCACTGCTAGGCCATTTGTCTAAATCGATAAAAAAATCCTGTTTTTTTGTTGGAGTTTGTTGATTTTTTAGATAGCTTTAGTAATTTCTAAGTTTTCTTTTAAACTGGATTTTTTTAATTTTTAGTATTTAAATAAAGAAATAATTTAGCAAAAAAAGAAAAAGTATTGAAGGCTCGCTCATTTATTACAAGCTTTTATTTAACTTGCAATGTATCTATGTAAATATGTATGTTTGTTCGGGTGGAATATTGCAACTTAATTTTGACCAACTTCCCGACATCCGACCGGCTTCAAATATGGCATGCTTATATAGATGCGTTGACAATACAAGAATATAGTGTAATGAAATTGACAGCTCCCCCCTACTCGAAGGTGGTGGAAGAAGGTACAGTTGAAGTACGCCCGATTTCGCTGAAAGTTGGAGTGTTAGGACAATTGGCGATTTTGAAAATTCAATATGGTGGATTCAGAATGGACGATGTTTGGTTATCTTTTGCTAACCAATTTTAATTAACTTATACACATCTGATTTCCTTTAAATTTAGCATGCACTTATAGTTTCGTTGACAATACGATAATACGTCATTAGTATGCATTCCTTTCCCCTACGAGGGGAGTGTCCGACTTTAACCAAAATTCGCATACGGGGGCTTTTGGGGATATTTCCTGTCACGTTTTGCTAACCAATTTTAACTGACTTATCCACATCCGATTGTGTTAAAATTTGGTATGCGTTTATAGTTCTGGTGAAAATACAATAATATGGTATTCTCAGGTAACACCTCCTTCTAACGAGGGAAGTGGAAGGGGAAAAATATTACGTTTGTTCGATTTTAATCAAAATTAAGGAGGGGGATTATGAATTTTTTATCAGATTTGAGAATTTCAATATGGCGGATTCAAAATGGACGATTAGGGGTACAAATCTAAAAATTAAGGGTGTGTGTTTAAATTTGGTATGCGTTTATAGTTCCGGCGACGATACAATAATATGGTGTTATTAGGTACACACTTCCCTCTAACGAGGGAATTGGAAGGGGGAAAATATTTAGTTTCTTCGATTTAAATCAAGGAACGGGACATGAATTTTTGATCAGATCAGAGAAAAAAGTTAACTTGTTTGCACCCTGTATACAATTTAAAAAAAAATTAATTAATCATTTTTGGGTCTCTATAAAAAGTCTTTTACACAGTTTTTTTTTGTTGTTGTTGTATTCGATGACAGACAAAAATTTTATTATATAATCTAAAAATACCCTGTTTTAAATAAAATATTCATTTGAATCAAAATAGTCATCAAAAAAAATGTCATTTATTTAGATTAAAGTAGCCATTAAAATATGTATGCACTCTAGGGACCAAATAGATACGTTATATCACTCTTTTTAGGGACTAAAGCACTTTTAATCCCTAAGGTATTAAAGCGTCTTTTAATCTCTTATGGAATTGTAGCCCTCCTTACGGTCGGGATACAAACTTTTCGCCGCGGGATTAAAAGTATCACTTTAGTTTCTAGGTTTATAATGTACTATTATCATAGCATAGGAATACTACATATTTTTGAAATAAAAAAGGCAATAAAATACAGGATGTATTTTTTAAAAAAATCTGCGTAAAGTTTGAAATTTTAAATGACATATGACAACTTTGGCATACATGTTCTGAAAGGTCGCAAAAAGTTATAACTTTTGTATATAAAATTCTTTGTAGCGTACCTACATAATAAAGGTGAAAAGTAGGGGTGACCTATTTGGCAAAACACTCTGTAAGTTGTTTCATTAAAATGCGTGACAACAAGTTATGCCAACGAAAGAACGAACGAACAACTACCTTTAAGTTCATATTTTTCTACGTCGTCAAGTGAGTTGTAAAAGAGAAGAAAGTTATCCAGAAATTCTCTGTTCACTAAACTCTATAGAAAGTTGAGATAAATTTGCGAAGGGCCCTTATTTCGTAAAAAACTGAATCCCAAAATCTGACTTAAAATACTATTGTATATGTTATAAAGCTCGGTAGGGTAGTTAAAAATCCGAGTTTTCATCAACAATCTTTGTGCTCCCTACGCCATCTTAAAAAAAACCACCGAAAATTGTCACTTTTTTTTAGTTTTTTTGCCTTTAGTTCCGTTACTCTAAACTAAATCGCTGGATGATAAAATTATCTAGAATAACAAAATCAATGAATAGCGAGCTTTTCCTCAAAAAGGTGCCTGCCGATTCTGCAATTTGACAGATGGTTGTCTTTTACATGAATCCTGTGTCATATTTTTCCTTCATCATTTCATCTCCTAATTCCTAGCACCGTACTGATGAGCATCACAAGTGCGAAATCCGGATCTTACCATTACCTTTTTGAGGGAAAGCTCGCTATTAATATTAATAAATCTCTTTTTAAAATTATCTAGAATCTCGTGGTATTATTTTTGTTCTGCGAATAATAGCAAGGAGCTAGGTAATACCCAAAAATGACTAAAAATTATGTGTTTGACAAAATTTTTAGTTTTTTTACAAGCTTTTATTTAACTTGCAATGTATCTATGTAAATTTTTTGACCAACTTTCCGACATCCGATCGGCTTCAAATTTGGCATGCTTATATAGTTGCGGTGAGAAAACAAGAGCATATTTTAAGCCAGATTTTGAAAATTCAATATGGAGGATTCAAGATGCACGATTTATGATCATCTTTTGCTAAACAATTTTAACTAACTTATACACATCTGATTTCCTTCAAATTTGGCATGCATTTATAGTTCCAGTGACAATACAATAATATGTCATTATTAGGCATCCATTCCCTCAACGAGGGGAGTGGAGGGGGGAAAACACGTAAGTGTGTCCAATTTCCAAAATTAGTAAACGGGGGCTTTTGGGGATAAGGAATACGAATTTTTGACCAGACTTTGAAAATTCAATATGGCGGATTCAAGGACGATTTTCGGTCATGTTTTGCTAACCAATTTTAACTAACTTATTCACATTCGATTGTGTTCAAATTTAGTATGCGTTTATATTTCGGGTGAAAATACAATAATATGGTATTCTTAGGTACCCCTTCTAACGAGGAACGTGGAGGGGGAAAATATTTAGTATGTTCGATTTCAATCAACAGGAGTTTTTAAGGAGAGGTATTATGGATTTTTGATCAGATTTGAAAATTTCAATATGGCGGATTCAAAATGGATGATTAAAGGTACAAATCTAAAAAGTAAGGGTGCGTGTTCAAATTTGGTATGCGTTTATAGTTCCGGCGACCATACAATAATATGATATTATTAACTATGTTGGGAATTTGGAACCTTTGGTTGCACTATAACAAAGTTATGATTGTTTTCCACAAACCTAAACTGCACTTTTTTGCACTCGACGCGCGTTTCGCTAACAACGTTAGCATCATCAGGAGATGGTAAAAAATAAACTAAATTAACCTACAATCTATCTTATATACTATCTTTTAGTGGGCGGAGATAAGACTAGTAATTTGTGATTGGTCACGCTTTATAATTTTATCTCCCCTTAACTAAAGAATAAAGTGTACTAAACGGAATGGGGCCTCTATTTTATTTAAACTATTTGATTTAATGATTTCCATACTTTCACATGCATTCAAAAGTCTTTTGTTCGGTACACTTTTTAGAAGTATTAGGTTATCTAATGTGAGTCTATGAATGTTTTCAAAAGCATGCTCGGCCACACTTGATTTTTCTGTTCTTCCGTATTTTAAGTGCGCTAAGTGTTTTTTGAATCGTATTTGAATAGAACGTCTCGTTTGGCCAACATATGTTTTGTCACAATCCATGCAACTAATTTCGTAAATTCCAGTTTTTTCTAGAACTGTAGTTTTATCCTTAGGATTTCCTAGTAAACTTCTTATTGTGTTTCCGGATTGATATACTAATTTAAGACCGGTGTTATTAAATACTTATTGCAATCCTTTCGTATAATTAGGATTATTGTGAATTAAAAAAGTGGAATTCCGAAAGGTCTCTTGAAAAGAATGTCTATTTATCAGCATGTTTATTAAGACTTCGTCGTAACTGTTTTCGCCAGCTATATTCCTAATCCTTTTCTTTTCTGCTTCAAATCTTTCTTTGTTTAAGGGAAATTTACTAATTTATATGTTAAAATGTGCAAACTTGCAAGCTTATGTTGTAAGCAATGAAAAGAGTCATTTGGAATATACCTGTTGATCGCCGTTCCTTTTCTGTATAGGTCAAATTCTAATTTATTTTTATTTCTTATAACTAAAGTGTCTAGAAATGGTAGAGTACCGTTCTTCTCTGTTTCATAAGTAAATTTATTTGTGGGAAATTTTTTATTCATTTTTCCATAAAAATTTTTTTAGTGTTGAATACTGCAAACACATCGTCTACACACCTGAACCATACTCTGGGAAAATACTCAAATTCTTTACTTATATCTTAAGATAAACTATGACGGATTGTGGTTCCTTCTAATTCTTGCTAGTAGTTATTTTTATATTGAAAGTAATTTTGATTCATGCAGAGTTTTGTTAAAGATAGGTATTCTTAAGTCTATTTGTCTACTAGATTGTTTTTTCTTAGTGGTTCCTCCAGGTATTGTAAGGTATTGGGGATCGGCACACTAGGGAACAATGAACCAACATCAAACGAGATTAAAATTTCACCTTCTTGGAGTAAAATATCTTTAACTTTCTTGATAAATTTAAGGGAATTTTGAACAGGAAAACCTTTTTCCTTCATAGGTAAATTTTTAATTAAACTACAAAGCAATTAAAAGTTTGAGAGAGAAAGATGTTTTCTATCTAAAGGCTGACAAGGGTAATAAAGATGTTATATTAGATAAAATAGATTATTTAGAAAGGGTAGATAACCTAATGAAAAATGGACCCTACAAACAACTCCCATAGTAACCCTTACCAAAAATGATTAACGGAGTAAAAAACACAATTATAAATTGTAACAATATTATTACTGACAATATTAAATATAAGCTACAAGTAAGCAATCCTACTATGTCGAAACTCTATTGCCTTCCGAAAATCCACACGCCTGGAAAATCGGTTAGACCTATAGTTTCTGCTGTAGGATCACCTACTTACAATATTTCTAAATGGCTTTATGGCTAAAATTTGCTTATAAAGGAAAAAGGTTTTTCTGTTTAAAATTCCTTTGAATTTATCAACAACGTTAAAGATATTTCACTCCAAGAAGGTGAAATTTTAATCTCGTTTGATGTTAGTTCGTTATTCTTTAGTGTTCCCTAGTGTGCCGATCCCCAATACCTTACAATACCTGGAGGAACTACTAAGGAAAAACAATCTAGATGACAAACAGATTTTAGAATACCTATCTTTAACAAAACTCTGCATGAATCAAAATTATTTTCAATATAAAAATAACTACTACCAACAATTAGAAGGAACCACAATGGGTAAAAGTTTATCACCTTTTATCGCAAACCTATTTATGAGCAAATTTGAATCAGATATAAGTAAATAATTTAAGTATTTACCCAGAGTATGGTTCAGGTATGTAGACGATGTGTTTGCAGTATTGAACACTAAATTAACTAGTGTAGAAAATTTTATAGAAAAAATAAATAACAAATTTTCCACAATTAAATTTACTTATGAGACAGAGAAAAACGGTACACTGCCATTTCTAGACACTTTAGTTATAAGAAATAAAAATAAATAAGAATTTGACCTATACCGAAAAGGAACGGCTACCCTATAGGTATATTCCAAACGACTCTTTTCATTGATTGCTACATAAGCTTGCAAGTTTGCACTTTTTAACAAATAGATTAGTAAATTTCTCCTTAAACAAAGAAAGGGTTGAAACAGAAAAGAATAGGATTCGGAATATAGCTAGCGAAAATGGTTACGACGAAGGCTTAATAAATACGCTGATAAATAGACATTCTTTTTAAAAGACCTTTCGGAATTCCACTTTTTTTCAGACAAACAAATTCCTTATAATCCTAATTATACGAAAGGATTAAACAAAGTATTTGATAACACCGGTCTTAAATTAGTATAACAATCCGGAAACACAATAAGAAGTTTACTAGAAAATCCCAAGGATAAAACTACATTTCTAGAGAAAAGTGGAATTTACGAAACTAGTTGCATGGATTGTGACAAAAAATATGTTGGCCAAACGAGACGCTCTATTTAAACACGATTCAAAGAACACTTAGCACACTTAAAATACGGAAGAACAGAAAAGTCAAGTGTCGCCGAGCATGCTTTTGAAAACAATCATAGTCACATCACAGATAACCTAAAACTTCTAAGAAGTGTACCAAACAAGAGACTTTTGAATGCATATGAAAGTATGGAAATCATTAAATCCAGAAATAGTTTAAATAAAGATAGAGGCCCCATTCCGTTTAGCACACTTTATTCTTTATTTGGGGGGAGATAGGATTGACGTGACCAATCACAAATTATTAGTTTTATCTCTGCCTACTAAAAGATAGTATATAAAATAGAGTGTAGGTTAATTTAGTTTATTGTTTATCGTTCCCTGATGATGCTAAAGTTGTTAGCGAAACGCGCGTCGAGCGCTAAAAAGTGTAGTTTTGGTTTGTGGAAAACAATCATCATGGTCTTATTGGTCATGGTATTATTATGTGCACCCTTGTGGAGGGGGGCAAAGATTTAGTTTGTTCCATTTAAATCAAAATTGGCATACAGGTATTTTTCGGGAAGGGATATGAATTTTTGATCAAATTTTAAAATTTCAATAAGTTGGATTCAAAATGGATATTTAAAGTACAAATCTAAAAACTAAAAAATAAATTTTTATTAAAAAAATCTTTTAAAGAACAAGATTTTATTAAATGCGCTCAAAAGTAGAAAATGATTTTTTTATATTTCTTATACCATAATAAAAGCTATGGGTGCAAATTAAATATTTTCACTGAGATTTACTAAGATCTAAAATATTAGTCCCCATAGGTCCAAATATTTAAACCTCTGTAAGGTATTAAATTTTAAAAACAGTTTTGAAAAAACACTTACCTATACAGAAAAGACACAAAGTTATTGATTATTTTGTATTGTTATTGCAAAATACCACTGAAAAATTGCTTTCTTTTCTCAAAATACACCATATTTTAGAAGAAAATGCCCTAAAACTATTTTTTCAGGATTCAAAATGGCCAATGGTAAACACGCGAAAATTTTGGCACATAATACCTTCATTATTTGTGTTTGAGGTTATAAAGTTGGTGATTTTTTAAACCACCTCAGAGGGGGTGGTTTAAATTTATACTTTCCAGATTGATTGATATATTTATGAGGGCACTACGAGGCAAAAGAAACAAAAAAAAAAAAAAGAAAACAACTATATTAATTTATTTACAAACTGAAAGTATAACACTGTGTTTATCTAAAAGTTTAGTCAAAAAAACTTTCCTGACTCAAAGCCCACTCATTTAAAATTTAAAATAGGCTGTATCTTTCATCAGTAAAGGTTGGTGGAAGCCAAGGTGCAAGCAGAGGTAAAAAATCCGAACTCGCTGTTTGTGATTGAACGCAACGGTAATATTTTTGTAAACTGACATTTTGACATTGAAAGAATTGTAAAAAAACTCTCATTTAAGTTTTTTAATACATTTCATATATAAAAATACCTTTTACATAAATAAAAAATAATCTACTCCTTATTTTATGATTACCCATTTAAATCGTTGTGTTAAGTATTAATTGGAAAAATTAATTATAAGAGTAAGTTTTAATTAGAGTGACATATAACCCCAATTTTAATTTGTTCTACAGAGTGTTTACTATTTAAACCCCGCGTGAGTTTAAATTTTCTTATTTTCTTTTCTTCTAAATTGAAACTTTCTTCTTAAATTCAACAAAAGATTCTGTTAAGATAATTATTAAATAAACAGGTTTATTGTATTTCTGTTTATAAATCAAACTATGTCCAAAACTAAAGGAGCTTTGATTTAAAATGCTTAAAACAAAAAATTTCACTGAAACCTAGGACCGTTCTAAAATAGACTAAACCTTTTTAGTAAATCCCACCGTTGAAGTGTACGCTGACAAAGAGAGAACTAAATTCTTCTTCTAAATATAATGCTTTCATCTAAAAAACCTGAGAATGGGTGAGATTGCCGTTATACGATACCTAAAGATAAAATTTCTAATTTGCGCCCATCACTTTTATTATGGTATAAGAAATATAAAAAAATCTTTTCTACTCTTGAGTGCATTTCATAAAAGCTTGTTCTTTAAAAGTTTTTTTTTTAATTTATTTTAAACTGTGCACGGCATTAGCTATGCACTTTATTCTAGGTTAAAAGTTCTAAAAATATATATTGTATAAAATTTAATTACCTAGAGAATAGACTAATAATTTTTATTTAGCAGATCTAAGGTAACTTAAACTACTAAAAAGCGTTTAAAAAAATATTTATGATTGCGCAAAATGCCACTGGAAAAGTGAAAGATCTTAATAAAAAATTTCTGTTTTGAACCGTTTTAAATTTTTACTTCGTTCCCTTGACACAGGTGTCTGGATAAGATAGTTAAATGTTCTCTAGGCTAATACAAAATGGTACAAAAATAAAATTAATACTTAGGCGAGGTCATAGACCAAATCGTGGTAAAAACACGAGTGCTGTTATAAGCCTTAGCGCACGTGTAAAACACAACGATATATCTATGATCCGAGATTTTTCCTTTTTAAATTTAAATTGAAATGGTTTACATCATATGCAGTGACCTTACCTTTTATTTCAACACTAAACTGAAAAATATATAAAAAAATTAGTTTCAATATGTGCTCATTATATCACTAGTGATGTAATGAGTGTTACGTTATGAGCTTATTACATCATTATAATAAGAGCTATTTACTAGTGCGATAATACAACTTACTATGTAACTCAAACAGGCTAAAATGAGTTACTTATCTAGAAATATAATTATTATAAATTATATCAAAGTTTGCACGTAAAATGATTGTTTAGTTTGTCAGTCTTTAACTTGGTAAGGAAGGTGTAGAAAAAGAAATTTAGTATAGAAGAAAATTATGTTATACTAGCAGTTAATCCGTTGCCTTGCTAGCGGTAGTAGAAAAGTAAAAGTATGTATAAAATAAGTGTCAGTCTGTAATCACAAAAAATATCCTATACACTTATGCAAAGTATTTTATTTATTTTCCTATTTTGGATTTCTACCGCCACCTAATTAAAACCTCATATCACAACACCACCCTCTTTCCTCACTATAAATTTATTAAATAAAAAAAAAATAAATAAAAACATTATTTCCAATTTCAGACTCAATTTATCGACTAACTTTTAAAGAGGAAGGAAGCTACATACGCATTTTCAGCCCTGTGTTGTGTTAAAACTCTCTCGTTTTTTATCTCTTTATGAGATAATCTTCCAGTTCAAGTGGTAGAACCCAGGATTGTCTGACTTGAAGTCACCTGAGTCCTCAAAAATATATATATCATCTGAATCCTCAAAAATATATATATCTGAAGCCCCCCTACCCTGCTTGTTATACCCGTCTGATGAGCACTCCCTAGCATAGCATTGAAGAAGAAAATACAAATATTAGAAGAGAAGTTTGGTGAGCTGGAAATCAAAGAGGAATCAAAAAATATTATAATAGAAGAGATTCCGTAACACGATAATGTAGATACAAGAATGATTACAGCCAAGATCCAGCGAGTGGTTCAATATTGGTAAAGTAAGTTGCAAACAAACAAAAAGTAACATATTTAAAAAAATGCGAGAAATAAGAGGTATTACCGTTAAAAAGTGTCGACTTGAATGAAACCATAAAAAATATATATGAATGAAAGGAAGGAAAAATAGTATACAGCTGCGTTTTGTAAAAACAGGGTAATATACGTAAAGAGAGAGGAGAGTATAACATTCCTGTTAAAATAAAAAAAAGAGAGTGTTATTTACTTATAGTGTAAAGAATAAAAAAATTTTTGCGAAAATATTATAGTTTGTAATTTATGGAATTAAACACTATTTTAGATGACTATAAAGTAAAGGATGCCTATATATGTGATGAATTATCGGAAGTAAGTTTTTTTGACAATTATAAGAGTAACATAAATGTAAGGCGTGTTAACATACGAAGTATTAATCAAAATTTTGACGAGTTTCAAGTCTTTTTATTTATAACTATTTGGATTTCAACATACCCGAATATATCATCACATTCAATGAGATCAAGCTAAACAGATGTGATGGATGTACTGTATGTGTTAAGCAAGATGTATATCTAAGTCATTAACTACTATTGGGAGAAAATCCTAGCAACATTTAAAGACTTTGACCTATCACAAAAAAATTTTCCTCAAGATTTGAACTTATTTAGTTGTGCCAAATATACTATGAAGCAATCAAGCAAGCTAGCAAGCAAATAAGCAAGCAAGAAAGGAAGGAAGCAAGCAGGCAAGTAAGCAAGCGAGCAAGCCAGCATGCAAGCAAGCAAGCAACTAAGCAAGCAAGCAAGCATGCAAACAACCAAGTAATCAAGCGAACAAGGAAACAAACACGTGTGAATTTAAATAGAAGCTTGTAAAAAGCTTCGATTCCCCCAAAATTTTAAAAATTGGCGTTTAGAAAGAATATATTATTACATAGAACTTACTTGGTTTGTTTCTGTTTTGCTTTTTATATAAATAAACTCTGATTATCATTTGCCGCGACGTTTTCGTTATACTGGGTGTCTAGGTATTTCATCTCAGCCCGCTAAGAAGAAAAATAGTGTTATTTTACAGCGAAATGTAAAAATATTTTACTAGCAGTTCACCTATCTAACTAGGAGATGATATAACGGCCCTGCCCTTGCATTTCCCGAAATAAATGCATACCGAAAATAACTCTCCCTATCAAGTTACCCTGAAAATAATCCAGAGATGAGGAGTCTACCGGGCAAGCGCGTTGATTGCGTAAGTAGTCAAAGCAATGACAACCATCTGAGAGTGAAAATTTAGGTCTGCGTTTAATAGTTTTGTTTGCTTTTAGAAAACTTATTAGAAGAGTGGACACTACCGTAAAAAAATAAAGTGTTGCCTAGTGTTTATATACTGGAGAACAAAAACAATGCAACGCCAGAAAGGACAAATATTTTTAAAGTAATTTATTTATATGTTAATACACTAGGATGCTCTTAGTAATTAGTTACATTTTCAAGAAGATTCCTCCATGATAATCATCAAAAAATTAATAATTAGTCGCTCCTCCATGGGTATTTATGCACTCGTTGGTTGTATTGGGCATTGACAAAATAAGATGTCCTATATCATATTGAGGTACACTCATCCAAATCCTCCTTACGGCATGCTAGAGTTCATCTAAGTTTCCAGGGGGATGTGGTAATCTTGCTGGCAATTCCAAAGTATCTATGCCAAGTTCATGTAAGAAGTCCATTGTTTCACGAGCAATATGCGGTCTGGCATTATCTTGTTGAAATATCGCATTTGGAATAGTTTGTAGGTAGGGATGTAAAACTGGCTGCAGCACTTTATCGATATATCGCCTAGCAGTCGTTGATGAGGACTAGAGGTGATCTGCTTCCTAAACATATAGCGCACCATACCATGATACTGTCTTGCTGTAGCACGTTCAACAGCAAAGTCTACATTTCCTCTCACCTCGAAATCGCCTAACCCTCACGCATCCGTCATGGCCGCCTAAAGAAAACCTGGATTCGTCGCTAAAGATTATGGTATTCCATTCGTTATTCCAGTTTTGCTGAGCTCTGCAGCACTCCAAGCGGCGAGCCTTATATTGTGGGGTCAAAGGTAGCACCAAAAGCGGACCGTAAGCCCTCAGCCCCATACCAAGTAATCTCTTCGATTAACTGTCATCCTTGAAAACACTCGTCCTGTAGCTGCAACTAGAACATCTCCTACTTGGCGTATACTGTCCCGTCGATTTCTGAGAACAAGAAGTCTGAGATACCGTGCCGTAAGTCACGACTTTGAAATAATCTAGGGCGTCCAGAACCCGCACGACGTCTATAAGTCTTATCATTGGACCACCTTCGCCAAACTTTTAACACTGTTGATGGATTGGCATTAACCCTTCTTGCAATTTCCCGTAAACCAAAACCAGCCTCTTTCATGCTCACGATGCATCCTCTCTCGAAGTCGTTTAAATGAGGAAATTGTTGGCGACTGCGAACTCTTGCCATTTTTATTTTCTAAGTAAACTGTAAGCATTTCAAAAAGACCAAAAACAATGAAAAAAATTATCTAAAATTTTCAGAAAAGGTCTTTTATGTGTTCGTTGTTTTTGAAAATGAAAAGAAAAAATCTGTGAAAAAAGGAAAGGTTATATAGATTATATTATTATATATATATAATATATAAAACATTTCTTTTGAGATAAGGTACAGTTACACAAATAATTTTCACTCAAATAACTGTCCATACAGATGGTGTTATGGTGTTGCATTTTTTTTTTATACAGTATATAACCATATTTATTTAAATAACGCACGCAATTCCAGAAAATACTGCCACAAAATTTTAAAACACGAAAACAACACAATAACATAAATAAAATGGCAAAACCACACCTCGTCAAAAATCTAAATATTTGTCGATGCCGTGACTGAGGAACAAACACACACAAATAAACCAAAAGATTTTCTTATTTAAAATATTAGTAGGGTTAGTTCATTAAGCTAATGATAATTTTAGAAAACTAGCAAGTATACTGACCTATTAATTCCTAAAATTAGAAATTCCTTAGTTTTTGCTCTGCGATTGAAAAACTTGGGTCCTTAATTTAGAATTTTGTTTAATTTTTGATAAATTATTTCGCCATCATTTGTTGGAGTCCGTTTAATAATTTTGTTAATCTATTTGTTATAAAACTACATACATAAACTATTGAAAAATAAAAAATATTACCGTATTTTTTGTTACGCTATTTTTTCCATTGCAGGGCCGTACAGTGATTTAAAACGGTTAAATTTCTGAAAAAACTAAATATCCTTAAGGGTATTTATTGGATAAACTAAAAATTATGTACATATATTCAACACATATTTACCATTTTTTTCCTAGCTAAACCTCCCCCTCCCCCTTGCTGTGTGTAGGATAAATATTGTGTAATATAGATAAAAAGGTAAAGTATTACTCAATATTACTAGTTTTATTGATCATTGATTTTTTGAAAACACTACTTCCACCCTCATTTGTATCGTGACATAGACGTACATATAGGAAGGGGGTCGGATGCCGCCCCAGGTCCCACAGTTCCTTAAATTTTAACTTCTATGTAGAATTAAACAAAAAGAAAAGTACTAATTTTTTGTTTGTCACATTCTTGTCGCTTACTTATCCCTATATATTTAATATATATTATTATTATATTATATAAAAAAATTAAATACATTTATCCAAAATTAAAATTTATATTCACAATAAACCTACAAAAGAAGGCTAAAAACTTACTAAACTCTTATTTTCCAAAAAAAAAAAATTAAAAAAACTTTTTATTGTAAAAATATCCCACTAGTATATATCATAACTTTTAAATATAATGAGTGATATAAATATATACTTTTTTTGGATTTGCTTTAAGCCCAAGTATAAAAGGATCAGATGACGCAAAAAGCATGTTAAAAATGTTAATATTTGTGGAAAGTCTTGAGCATTTCCTTGAATGGTTTATGCGCTCTGCTCTAATTTTAATCCCCTATAACCTTTAGCAGGTACGCACCCAGCCCTCCCCCAAGATTTTTTAAATGTACTTTTATTTTAGTGTTCTTTTAATAAAATGGATTTAATTTATTATTTTATTATAAAAAGAATTTTTGAGAAACAATTGGGTTCAGCCCCCTCCCCGTGAAATTTTTAGGTGCGTCATTGACCTTTAGCGCTCCACTAACTTATTCTATCCTATACAAAAAAACATAAAATCCATACATACATCCACACTAACACAGCAAACAAAAGGTGTGTATTTCTAGTACATTTGAATAACAAGGTCAAAATTTTAGGAACCTAATCTACAAATAAGCAGATATTGGTAGCTACAACCTATGCAGTCATAAAGTCAAGACATTGCAGTATATCACGACAAAAAAATCTTACTGCGGGAGGCTGCGGGAAGACAACTTTTCCTCTGCAGAACTTTATATATATCAAAACAACATAGTGTTCGGCTGTTTTAAGGTTTTTTTTTAAATTAAAGACATAGTATAAGTAGTAAAATAGTAGTTTTAACATCCAGTGCCTAAAATAGTGCTTTAGTTTAGCCGCGAGTTGTTAACACTATTTTTCTTAATACCTTTATCAAAAAATCCAAGAAAAATAGGAAAATACTTCTAAAAATCTCGAACGAAGAGAACTTCTCGCAACACACCATCTTTACACTATAAATCAAGGCGGCTGGTAAATGAAATCACAATAATTTCCATAGCCATGTGTCTTTTTACTCGGTGATGTTCATTGTTGTGACATTTTAATCTTTGTCAATTTGATATTTTGACGATATTTTTAAATGATTTTTTCTTGGTAAAAACTGGCAGAAATGGCTTAATTCTTAGGAAAGAATAATTGGATTTTTTTCAATATTACTATTTTCCGGTATTTCTCTTTAACTTTGGGTGGGTAAAAAACAAAAAGAAATCTTTTTTTGCACCCGTGATCAAAAAAAAGTTTTTTTGCATCGGTAACCAAAAAAGCCATGCTTTATATAATTATCTGCAGACAGTTACTAAAATCATTTTTTTGATGAAGGTATAATAAAAAATATTTTAGGGCTTAACAAAAAACTGTTAAATATATCCTATTAACAGGTAAAATAAAAGAGGGAAATTGACCCAGCGGTTTTTGTTTTAGAGATGAATGAAGTACGGGTTGCAGAAGGGAAGAAAAATTGAAAATAATTACAAAATTTTACTTTGGCATACAATTTCTAAAAACTCAAAATAAATCTGAAAAAATCGATTAAAGGTTTAAACTAAGGAGACATTCCTTTACAAAAAAATGGACATATTTTTTAAAAAAATATTGATATGAATTTACATAGTTTTTTTCTTATACCCTTGTGGGCCGTAACGAACTAACAAAACAACGGCTTTCTTTCACAACGAACCAAACTTTTTAAACAAATTTGCAATGATTTTTTAAAACACGTCCACTTTGTTTTCGCTCTTCGAGGGGTGGGTCCCGCAAGCAGAATTGAAATGTCAAATAAAAAATAATTTAATGGAAAAGCAATTCGTTATTTTTTTTAGGCAAAATTTAAAACTCAATTAAGGGGAGATAGGTAAGTCTTCCGAAAAGGCTACAAGTTTCCCTCTACAAACAAAATTCTTTTGTGCAAAGTTTTTTCTTGTTTTGTTTTAAAATAAATACCCTATATGTTCTCCTTTTCGGATTGTATTTTAAAAATAATACCACCGGAAACCCTGCTTAGGAAGTACATAATATTTTCGTCATTCTATTTCAGTGGAATTTTACACCTAATTTGAAGATAAATTAATTAGTTGATATTTGTCTTAGAGCCCCTTTCTGAACCTATCAGATAGGCGTACAAAGCCTACGGAATTGTATTGGTATATTAATTTGAAAAAGTGGGTCTTTTATTTAAGAGTAATAAAAAAATGAAACGTGGTTACCAATACTTAGTATATAATAAGGACGAAAAATTGGAATATAATTTTTTTCACGCTTGTGTTCAGTTTTATTTAAATATATAAAAAACTATAGCTTACAGATAAAAGTCAAGACATCAAAATTGCGCTAGTGGTTAAAACTTCCCACCAAGGATTTACGTATTAGGGTCTGATTTTAAAATTTTTGTAGCACTCACCCCTTTTGTGGGGTATATTTTCGCCCTATATTTTAAACTAGCTGGCCACCGCTTTGTTCGCGTGTTTAAAAATTGTAGATTCCTGTTCCTTCTCCATCTTACTCCACTTTCATGTCCTCAAACTTTGAGCCACTTAAACCCTTCCATTTACTCAAGCATCCGCTTTGCCTGAAGTTTTTTCCCGTTTTTTTGCTTTGAAGGGTCATAACTTTTGTTCCCGTGAACCTATTTTGATGAAATAAAGTCTATGTACTCCCCAGAAAGCAGTTTTTTCGGCAAACGAAAACACTTTCTTTAATTTCGGTTTTATAGGTAACTTATTTTTTAACAGTTCGTTATTTTTATCGAACATGGTGGTCGGGGGGAGGAGAAGAGTAACAAAAAATAGCAAAAATACTAGAAGAAGCACTATTCTCGATTCCAAACTTAATTTCCTTTAGTTTGATACCCATCAACATATATTTTAACAGAATTTTTATCAAATATGGGGGATAATCCCCTCTACTAATAGGTGTTTGGTAGAAAAACGCTGAAACATGTGTTTCTTTATTTTATTAGTAGAGTGTATAACATAAATTTCTAAACCTCTGTGACTTTTTTCTTCTGAGATATAAAAAGTCCCGCTACCCCTTCGAAATAAAATTACCCCTATTTCTCCGCACTCAGTTGAAATTTCGAAAAACACCAAAACACGTGTTCACTTATTTTATTAGGATAATCTAAATACCAATTTTCAGATAACTGCGGCTTTTCGTTTCCGAGATATATAAAACCTCTTTAATATTTCAACTCCTATTTTTACCCCCTTGAGGGTAAAATTTTCAAAAATCCTTTCTTAGCGAGCGCCTACGTGACAAACGCAATACGTCCTTAAATCTTCATAACTGTAGGTTAAGTGGTTTGACCTGTGCCTTTATAGTTGCTGTTGACTACCAGTTATTAGTATAGATAGATAGATAGGAAAAGTGAATTGAGTAGTATGCAACGGGTACTAGATTTTAGATCTCAACCTCGGTTCCAAAAACACATGGAAATTTTTTGGGTAATCAGTTAAAGCTTTATTTAAAGATTGGAAACACTCTTGCTTGTTGATTTTTAACCAGTGGTAGCGGTTGGCAGAAGTATCTCCAATCCAATTACAAATGCACCTCAAACAATACACCCAGTTTTAGTTGCGATTCTTTTATAATTGAAACATCACATGAAATTTTTAAAGTGAAGTTCAATCTTAATTATACTGATCTCTCTCGATAGTGAATAAATATTTGGTAAACTTTAGTACTTCTAACTTCACGTTATCACGAGTAGTTCAAAGCCCCCAAAAAAATCTGGTCTATCTGCCCTCACGCACAAGAGGATATGGTTAGAACCTCACCCTTTTTAAAGCCGTGTTGCAAAAGCAATTCGAAAAGAGCGGGAAAATTAATTCCTGAATTATTTACTTTTTAAAAGGTTAGGGCCTCACTATCGAGGGAGACCAGTATAATTAAGATCGAACTTCACGTTGATCGTTTGATCTTTCAATTATACTGGTCTCCCTCGATAGTAATTAATTATTTGGTAAACTGTAGCCGTTTACCATACTCAGGCAAAACTTTATTAGAGACACACCAAATAAAATTGGAATAAGAAAAATCATAAAGAGAAAAAGTTTTATTCTAATCTACTCATAAAACTCAAAACTATAACATGTATATAGACTCTAAAAATGATAAAACATCCCTAGCAAATAAAATTTCATCAAAAATTGCTCTATTATAGGATCTAGCAAAAATTATAGATTCTTGGGACCAAGTTGCTGCTTTTTGGATGGAATCCAGATTAACTGCTTCTTGTCTTTTTGCAATAGTAGAGTCTGAGTGTCGAGTGTTATACACCGAATAAAAGTTTTTTTATCAGCATCTTGAGACCTGATGTCTTACTTTTTAAATATAAGAGAGCAAAGTAGTAACTGATGGGCTGATGGTAACCTTTTTTTTATAAAATGGATTACATTTTTACAGAAGATCTTTATTCTTGATGAAATCTTAATATTGCCCATCTTTAATTTTCAAACTTTTAGCACAATCCCAGAAAAATGATCTAGTCTATGTGCCATAACCAATATGCCAGCAACATTTCTATTAACAAAGATTGACATTCTTAATGGGTTACGTACTAAAAAGGATATAACCTCGCCTGCATCCCCTACAGTCTCATTTTTACTTTTTAAGGTGTTAGGTAATATCCCTTTTTAAACACTTTGGTTGACTGCTATAACTCTGGTCTAAGAACTTAGAGACAAACCTGATATAGCTATTTATGGGGCCATAAGATGCATCTTAAATATCTAACATCAATAATCTAGTCATCTGCTTTAAAAACATTTTTGTTTTGCTTCAAACAAAAATTCCACTACTTCTTTATGAAACTTCATATTGTTTTGAGTGTGAACTGAGATATTTAGACTACCATCATATTTGCAATCGAATCCTGTACACCTTTCAATCTGAAAGCTTGTTTGTTAGGATTTCTATCACCGGTGTAAGCCATTATTACAGGGGGTGATCGATCTATCTGCATCTGGATCCCTTTTCCAAATATAAATACACTTGCACTAAGCACTAATTATCTGACAAGTAGATCAATTACCGAATTTTTAAGTTTTTTAGTTGTCTTTAAAAACACTTCTTGACTCAATTATCATTTAGTTTCATTGTGTAAATTATAAGATGCCTTATTAGAATATTTAAACTGGATTTATTTTTCCACAAATTATTCGCCAGCCTGATTTGCTAGCATCAGAGAATATTTCCAGAAAAAATTACTTTTCGATAATATCTTTCTTATTTCTTTGATCCGACAAGAACCACTAACTAAAATCTTAGGAATCTCACCGCATTTCAATTTTCTGAGTTAAAAAATATAATGCAATTGGTTCTTTATTTCCAGACTCCTAGTATGTATCCAACCATATTTACTTGCAAAACTCTATAGTAATTTGTCAAACAATTTGAATTGTATATTTTGTATAAAAACTTTGGAATCATAGTCAGAGTAATATTGCACTTTTTTTCCCGGGACAAGAAAATAGTTATTTGGCAAAGTTGAAGGCAAAACCAAGATAAACATATTTTGGGCTTCCAAATTTTGTAGTATATTTGCCGTAAACAAATAACTAAGTAAAATATCAAACAAAAACCAGTCATATACAATACAAGACTGATAGAAATCCTTTTGCATCTTAAAAGGTACAGGATGGATTTTATTATTTTGATGAGAATTCAGTTGGGTGAACTAAGGTTATTAGGCTAAGCAGCATATTTGTAAAACTAATCACAAATACCATAATCAAATACTAAGCACAGCGACCATATTTGTAAAAATTAGGCACAAATAACATACTTTTAAACCGAAACAAAAAAACCACATTTGTAGAACGTATTATCAAATGTAGGCACAAAGACCACATTTGATTTAATTTCTCTAACATTTTATTTACCAGAGCCTTACTTATTTTCTTGGGCCTTTAATAAGAAAGTATATTAAACGCTATATTTAATTCATCCTAGCTCCTTCACTTTTCCATGTGTTATAGTTTTCTTTTCTCAACTCTTTTTTAACTGATTCAATCTTTTCCATAAACTTTGGCACAAATACCAGCACATTTGTGATACTAGACACAAAGGTGATAATTTTAAAACTAGGCACACGACTATATTTTTAATCCTATTGTCAAATGCGGGCACAAATACCAGATTTGTAAAACTTAGGTACAATTAAAGACCTATTGTATTTAGATAATTGAATGGTTAATGGAAACTTTCAGAATTTTGCAGAAACTGCATGCTATATCTACTAATTTAGACCTCTTTAAGATCAATGTTGGCCATAAAGCAATCTCTTGACCTCAGCCTGCAAACTTTATTTTTCAGTTTTATAAAAACATTGTTTTTCCAATCTTAACATTTGGATGTAGCTCCAATGTTCAATAGTCTAGAAACTTGTGGGAAATTGAGCCTAAAAAATTTCTTGAGAATAATAGAGTAACCTTTAGCAATATCTAAAATATTAGGATATCTAGCTACTTGTCTCCATTCACTGGCCTCTAGAACTCAATCTATAGTAGATACAAAAAAATTGTTTTCCAAATTTTTGACATTTAGATGTAGATCCCATGTCCAGTAGTGCCTTGTGAGAAATTGAGTGTAAGAAGTTCGGTAACAATAATAGAGTAAACCCTATTGATATCTAATATATCAGGATCTCTAGCTACTTGTCTCCATTCAGTAGCCTTTGGAACTAAATAAATAGTAGATATAAAAAAATCGTTTTTCAAATTTTTAACATTTGGATGTAGATCCAATGTCTAGCAGTATAGAAACAACTATATCAATTAATGCCTTGTGAGAAATTGAGCGTATAAGGCTCGGTGAGAGTAATAGAGTAGATCATGTTTCTGAGTCCAAAATCTTAAACAGCAAAATCAGTAAACTTACATTTCCAAGGTTTTCAACTTTTCAATTATCGGCTGTGCGTAAAATGACTGATACAAAATCACTTGCACTTTCCCTTAGCTTCCCTCCCCAAAATGTTTAAAATAAAGAAAAAGTGTGTACTAAAGACACAAAATCTATTTACTTTTATTTGCAAGAAGGTTATTATTAATTTTCACACAAACCTATCTTATCAAATCTAGGCAAAAAGACCATTTTTTAGAGTAAAATTGTTTTTCAAATTTTTATGACCGGTAGTCTAGAAACCACTATATCAATCATGTCTTGTGAGAAATTGAGCCCAAAAAGCTCGGTGAGAATATCAGAGTAACCCCTATTGATATCTAAAATATCAGCATCTCTAGCTACTTGGCTCCATTCAGTAGCCTTTAGAATAGAAATAAATAGTAGATATAAAAAAATAGTTTTTAAAATTTTTAACATTTGTATATAGCTCCAATGTCCAATATCACTAGCTAATTTTCTCCATCAACCAAACAATTGGATAAATGTACAGCCTTAACCATATCTTAACTTTCTCTGCCAAAATGAGACCAAACAAAAGCTCTCCCGCTAGCAAAGATTTTCTTAGATCCATATCTACAAAAGATGATAACATGATTTTAAAATACTGCAAAAAGACCATGTTTTAGAGTCAATCCTTTTAATTTAGGCTAAAATAAAAATAGAATAGGTTCTAATATGCAGGAACGCTGAACCATACAAGCTAAAACTACAGTTAATCCTTTTAATTTAAGCTAAAAGAAAAATAGAATAGGTTCTAGGTTCGCCGAACATTGAAGTATTTTAAACAAAACACCATTACCTGAAATCTTAAAAAACGTAAAAAGAATATGCGCAACGTAGTGCATAATTTATTATAGGTGTCTGTAATAAAATAATGCACAAAAAAAAAATAATTTTTTACAGACCAAAATTTTACAGTGGGATTTACTAAGATCTAAAATAGTATCCCCCCGAGGTCTAAATATTTAGACCTGTGGGAGGTAGTAAATTTTAAAACCAATTTTCAAAAAACACGTACCTATACTGAAAAGACACTAAGTTATTGATTATTTTGTATTGTTATTGCAAAATACCACTGAAAAACTAATTTTTTTTATGAAAAATGGTAAATGGTGAATACGCCAAAAATTTGGCACATAATAGCTTTATTTTCTGTGTTTGAGGTTATAAAGTTGGTGATTTTTTAAACCACCTCTCAGGGGTGGTTTAAATTTATAGCCCCCAGAAAGATTGTTTTGTGGCAATTGGTAATAAGTTCATTTATAAGTTCCCTAAGAAGCCGTTTTTACAAGGATTAATTTACTTTATTTAATATCCCAAGTTGCTCTTTAACCAAGAAAACACCTCCAATTTTGTCCAGAAAAACGTCATATTTTGAACCCGTGTTCAGCAGAAAAAATATATTTATGAGGGCACTACGAGGCAAAACAAACATAAGTGAAAGTCACTGATTATGTACGAAAATTACACCATATTTACAAACTGAAATTAAAACATTGAGGTTATCTAAAAGCTCAGTGAAGAAAACTTTCCTTACTTAAAGCCCACTCATATTAAAGCGGTACATTTTTACAGTGACAGAAATGTTCCATTTATTTTTTTTATACATTTCATAAATAAAAACACCTTTTAAATAAATACAAAGTTAATGAACTCCTTATTTTATTATTATCTGTCTAAATCGTTGTGTGACGTCAAGTATTAATTAGAAAAATTAATTAACAAGGGTAGTAGTAGTAGTAGTAGTAGTAGTAACTAGGGGGCAGCCCAAGACCTGACAAGTAGGCTCAAGCGGTCCCTTTTTACCTTACCTCAGCTCAGCCCTCTAATCCACCACCTGTACCGCTTGTACGGTAGTGGGCTCTCCGGGCCTTCCTGTTCTCTTCACGAAGTCCAGTACTTTGGCCCACCTAAGAACTCGTAGGTCCTCTGCATCCAGGTTCGGTTGTCCGAGTACCTGATGCCTCATCCTTAGGTATGCATCGCACTCCGCAACGAGGTGCCGGGATGTCTCCTCCGCCCTCCCGCAGGCACGGCAGATAGTGTCATTCCCGATCCTGATGCGAGTCAGATGCTTACTGAGTCGGTTGTGGCCGGTCAATATCTCTGTCAGTAGTTCAATATCTTTTAGTCCATTTAATGAGACGACTTTGCAGCTATCTCCTTGTTATACCCAAGAGTGGTTCCGGCCCCACGTATTGAGTGCTTTCGTTGCCCGACACTCCCGTGTGTCTCGGTACCCATATCACTGTAACTCTTTTGTCTTGACTCAAGGCTTCCAGTGCTTCTACGCACTCTTCCATCAGAGTATTAGCAATTTTTGGCGCACTGATTGCCTTTAGGGCCGCTTGGTTGTCGGAGCATATGTACACAAGCTCCTCCGGATCATTGCGATTCTCTTCTAGTGTTGCCGCCATTATAATGGCGTATACCTCGGCTAGGAAGACCGTAGCTTGCTCTCCGAGCGAACTAACAAGGGTAAGTTTTAATTAGAGTGACATATAATCCCAATTTTAATTTATTCTACAGAGTGTTTACTATTTAAACCCAGCGTGGAATTTTTTAATTTTCTTTTCTTCCAAATTGAAACTTTCTTCTTAAATCCAACAAAAGATTGTGTTAAGATAATTATTCAATAAAAAAATTTATTAAAATTTTTCTTATAAATCAAACAATGTTCAAAACTCAAAGAAGGTTGGTTTAAAATGCTTAAAACCCAAAATTTCACTTAAACTTAGGACGGTTCTAAAATAGACTAAACCTTTTTAGTAAATCCCATCGTTAATGTTTTGGAGTTTTCTGTTCCAGTAGCGTACCAGTCAACACCACAATAATTTGATCCTAAAAAGCTCGGTTGCTCAATTGCCTTTCAAAAGCAGTTCAGTGTTTAAAGAAATATTGTTCAATGTTGGTTTAGAACCCAAACGGAATTTTTCTCTGCTCTTGAACCTAGTTCAGTTGAACGCTCATTTTTAAGAGTTTAAGCGGAAGTTCAGTATAAAAAACAGTTTTTTTTGTTTAAAAAGGAGAAATATAAGTAAAAAAAAATGTTTTTATAGTTTAAAAGAGCCTTTTGAAAACAAAAAAGTATAATTTAGCCGAAATTTTACTGCTCCAAAAATTTTTTTTATTTCATATGTTATTTGACATTTTTTGTGCCAGTCGAAACTGCTGGTTGAGGTGAATTTTTAACTTTCATAAAATGGACCAACTAACAGACTTTGTGGAGATGATTCTGGTGATTCACCGAGATATTAGAAGGCGAGGCCAGATTATTTTATATGCAAAATAGTGATTGCTTTACGAGAGAGGGGGTGAGGTTTTTCGTTGGTCAGATTGCAGAAAGAATCCAACTCTAAGCTCATTTCAATAGACAGTAATTAAAATTAGGCCGTTTTTTGAAATAGGTCGTAAGCTTTATATCCAGTAAGCCCTTGAGTAAGCCCCTCTGTCAATTTTGTGTAACATTTTCTGAAACTTGTATGAATGAATTTATGTTTTTTTTAATGACCGTTAGAGGTTTTTAGACCAGAAATTTATAGGGTTGAATGCCTTGTATTGTAAAACTCTTTTAACAAAAGGCCGAGCTAGCTTTCGCATATTTTTGTTGCGTCTTCATTTTCAACAACAATAAAATTCTCAATTTACTGGACTTATTAAATCGGATGAAACAACAAAGAAATTTCCTTTCAGAAATCATGCTTTTGACACCAACAGAGATCGTGCTTTTAAAACTCAGCTATTGTTCTACACGAAATTTTTTAATCACAATTGGTAATTTTATAGGCCCAAGAACAGCCAGCAGAATAGTGAGGAGTCTATCCAGCTAGAACCGAAGAAGAGAGACTGCAAACAAAAAAAACAACCGCTCTTTTAAACAATACAAAAAAAAACAAATATTAATGGTTCTGCTGCATTCTACACAAAATATTACAGTTGACCAATTATACTTTCAAGAAAGTAGGTTGACAGTTAAACTTTAGTCACCTAAACGCAGTTCAAATGTTGATTGAACAACCGCAAACCAAAGCTGAACCAGGTTCATCCTTGAACCAAGGTCATCCTTGAACCAAGTTCACTTGAACCTGCATTTGAACCTTGATTGAACAACCAGGCCTACGAGTTATTTAGTTTTTTTCTAACTCTAAACTGTTAATGCTATATGAAAAATAGGATTTTAAAACAATCTGAGTCCATTTTTTACTCGAAAAGGGATTAGCTCAATTAGATCCGATGATTCTTTTTTGGAATTAAAAGACAAGCTTCAACTCATCAGTATGCTATCCCAGTGCCCTAGGCCTACACACGTTTAACATTTTAATTAATTCTCCTTATTAAAACACTATGAGGCCCTCAAAATAATTGTTTTAATTTTAAGTGCCACTCACAGGCTCGGATATGCCTGTATAACGGCGTGTAGTAAGGGAGCATTCAAACGAAAAGGACCTGTCATGAATGCATAATTTTCGAAATTGCGTATAGGGAGAACAAGTAATTCTAGAGTACCATGAAAAATTGGATAATTTTCGTTTTAGAATCGCTTTTTTGATACATGTATCACGCAAGAGAAAGAGGTTGTTGATAAAAGTTAATAAATTGTAAAAAATCCAAATTTTAGGCGGTTCAGTTAATTAATTTTAGGTTAAAAAATTGGTGCTAGAAAGCACGGATAGTCCACCATACAATTAGTTATTTTATGTAAAAAGGAAATGAAAATATCTCGAAAACCGTAGCTTTGAAAGATTTTAATCTTATAGCAAAACTTTTCGGTAATATTTACGAAAACCAAAATCTGAAAACCGCATATAAAAAGCTGCTTTACTTCTAAAGTTATGATTTTTTTTTATATTTTAATGTTTTTTCAAATAACTCGGAAACTAAAGCTCCCACGAATTTGGCCTCTATAACAAAATTTGTAGTAAACTTAAATCTGAAAACCGTATGTCGCTACTTGCTTTTGTTGCAAAGTTACAATTTTTTAAAATATTTTAGCCCCTTTTTCCCCCTTCAACCCCCCACCACCATATCCAACAGTTAATCAGTTTATGGTCGGTCGGCCCACAGAAAATTTTTCTACTAAATTTCGTTAAAATCGAGTAAGGCGTTCTTGAGTTATCGCGTATACATACAGACAATAGACAACAGACCAACAGAAAACTTTTTTTTTCATCGTTTAAAGTGTGTTGGAACCTTAAATTAAGAAATGTAAAAATTTAATGATTTTAGTAGTCCCCCGCATACCATATTAGTATGGTGGACTAAAATGCAGTTTAAAAAAAATTATACATTTTATAGTGGGTGTCATAAAAGTAACATATGATACAAACTTACCTTTTTTGATATTGGCCGGCATGTATATTAGGTCATTTGCTGAATCTCTAAAAATAAGCTTTTAAAAAATACCAAAAGCTGGGTCTATCCTACCCCGTCTGGTGTCCGGAGAGCAGGAATAGCACCAGGGAAACCCCTAGGCCTGTCGTAAGAGGCGACTAAGGAGGCCTTCACTCATACCTAAATGGATAGTCTGACAACGAGCGAGCGTTTACCAGTATCGTTAGCTCCCTAAAGAAGAGCTTTAAACTGGGAGACTCTAGGATCAACCGACTAACAATAAAAGTAGAGTTACATACTTTGCGGATGCTCGGAATCTTATGTAGGGCTAAATTTTGGGTTTTTTGGATTTTTTACGGTAAAAACGTTTATTTTTGCATGAAAAAATTTTTGCTAAGAAATAATGACAAAGCGATGTGTTTTCTTACATTTTTTTTTCAAGGGTATCAAGTGGAAATCTTGCATAAGACACCCGAACTACTTTCCTGCCAGAGTCATTTCTCCTCTACCAGGAGAGCCCGAGTAGTGTCGGATTCCTACCGACTAAAATCCCCCGATTGTGGCTCCGAGTCACTGCACTGCAGCCATTACTGGCTTATTGTGCACCCTTTAATCCTAGTTTAACCACGCCACTCCCCTGTACGAGTTTGTACAGGTCCTTAATGGAGCAGTTCCTAGTCGTTATTGGGTCTAGTTCAACTTCCCCATAGGGCTATACCGGCCATATTCGGTGGCCGGAGCCTTGTCTGTTTTAGACAGTGAGCACCACGAGAAGGTGAGGTTGGCATTTCGATATGAGAGGCTAGATGCATTCGCATCATACCGATCGAAAACCTCTGGTTCCATGCCCAGTGGGGTAAGCACGGTCTCCAACTGTTTCGAGCAAATATGAAGGTTACATTATATTCGCATCACTGCCCCTTAATCCCCGTTTGTTTTACATAAACCTGAACAAATTTAATAAAACTGATTGTAGGTATATTCCAGGTACAATTTGTAAAAAGATATTCTCCACATTAAAATTATCGGGATTTTTGTTTTGGTGGAAGAGACAGGAAAATAAGAAATTAATTTTTATTTATGTGTCTCTTCCATCCAAATTTAAACTTGAATATCTTGAGAAAAATAAAAGATAGATTCACAGGATTCAGAGTTTTTAAAAAAGCTAAGTTTTTATGAAATTATATTTTTTGGAAACCCTGTATAAAGGATTATCCATTTTTTTAAACCACCTTTTCTACATAAAATACCTAATATTCTAAATTATAAAATTCAAACCTTTAAATCAGTGGCCTTAGAAAAAAATTTTAGCTTATTTGGCAAAAAATTAAAAAGTGTTCCGAGCCGTAGTTTTAGTTTTTACAAAATCTGCCTTCCATTCATATTTCAGCTTATTCGGAATTTTATTTTACTCCAAAAAGTATGGATATAATAACATGATCCATTTTAAACATCACTTCGACATTTTCTGAGCTAAGGTCACTGACAAAAAAAAATAATCTCTATTCTTAAATCATAGCCTATAGCTCGAAAATATGGCTCTGACTAATCTTTGGTCTAAATTTAAGCATAAGTTAGAGTTTTTCCCTACGTATATTTTAAAGGTAAAGAGCCCGATCCGACAAAGTAAGAATTCATTAGTCCTAAGTAGAAACTTTAATTAAATATGAGACAAGTGAAGGGTCTACTTTCCATAAGTATTCTCACCTACTTAAGCTTAATAAATAAAATATTAACATAAGTAGTCTTACAGTCTACTAACCGTTAGTAAAATATCTACTAAACATTAGTGAAGTATCAACTTGTGCTAAACCAGCATAACTTCTAAAATATGGTTTCAAATACAATAAAAAATAAATTTTTGTGTTCTAAAAATCATGACCTATCAAAATACACCATAATAATAAAAAAGTAAAAATACAAAAAAAGTGGAAGACGACAACTGGGTTCGAACTCTCAACCCACGGGTTGCCAGGCCAAGCTTGTACCACTGTACCATTGCGGCTTCTATACGAAAAATGTCAAACTCGCAGTATGTAAACGTTTTGGCGGGGGCAGGATAAATGAAATATTTTAGAATTTTATTAGATTTATTAAATTATAATATAGCTATTTGTAACAAACGGAAAATCCTTTTGCAGTAAGTCGAAAAATTGTTAATAATTTGTTCACATATGGTTATAAAGTTACTTGTTTACTACAAATATATTAAAGTTAAGTGGCTAAATATTAATGATAAATAAAAAATGTACTTTTACAGCCAATGAGAAATTACTAAGTGCTAACAAGTCCACGCCCTAAAGGTGGATCTGCTTAAGGTAACTAAGTTGTGTGTTTAGGGTTAACAGAAACTTTACTTACAACTATGAGGAAAATGTTAAGTGGGAATCTTATAGGCATGCATTATATGCGCATTAATATATTTTTCCTTATGAATTTTTCAATATTTGATGCCTTCACTTGTCCTTAGAAGAAAAATTTACCAACCCTAAGTAGAAGGAAAGTCAAGTGGGTTGTCACATATTGATGGTAAGTAGATAAATCACTAAGGGTTAACAAACCAGTAGAAAAATTCACTAAACCACAGTAAAGGAAAAGTTTGTCATATATTGGTAAGTAGATAAATCTCTAAGGGTTAACCAACTAGTAGAGAAATTTACTAACCCTAAGTAAAGGGAAAGTTAAGTGTCTTGTCATATATTGGTAAGTAGATAAATCACTATATATTATAAATTCGTGTCTAAGTAGGTCGTTTTACTTGAAGTTATTGAATTAACCACTTGGGGATAATAGAAACTCCCCTAAGTAGACACTTCACTTGGGATGTTCTGAGTGTAAGGGGGCAATTTCGGAACCAAACCAGTTTCTTTTAATTTTTATATCTTATAAGTGCTTTACAAAAATGTATGTTGAAACATGGTGGCGCCCTCCGTTTGGGTACAGAGGCGTATCAAATTGTGGGTTGAACAACCATATATTACAATTTTTAACTTTTTTAAGCGAAAATGTTTTTTGATGGCTAATGATGGCTACAAAAGTAACTTTCCAGTGCAGTAGATAAAAATATTAAAAATAATAGGCATATTTATTAAACTTTTACTGCCTAAAGGGCAATCCCAAGCGTCTCCATGCCCCATCCGTAATATAGTTCTAGCTTCATATCACGGCGACGGTTTTACTACTGCTACACCTTGATTATTTACCATTTTTGGGAATGCAGTAGGACGTTTATACAACTAAATCGCGACAATAATTATTACTCTTAATATAGGAGGCATGTCGACGCGTATAGTAAACGGGCACGTTATCCCGACGTTCTGTTTACCATATAAAATAGTATTTCTAACTTTATAGGGTTTTTATAGGTTTTCTCTTTCCCAAATTATTAATTGCAAATTGAAATTATTAATTGCAAACTATATCAAGACACACCATAAAATATGTGAAGACATTCTAAAACACAAAAATATTATCTATATATATACCTAATAATCACCATTTTATTAACCACTTTTCTAAAGTCACTACATCTTAAATATATAAACGCATAGCACTTTACTGATTAAAAACGCTGATTTTTTTGATAAAAACCTAGTTTTATCTATAATGTTATATAATAAAAAATCACATATTTGAGGTTAGAATTAGCCACAAGACCTCCCAGTTGGCATATCCAAGGAAAAGAAAACCTTGTTAAAAATTTGCAAAGCGTTATGCCAGGAAATCGATTCGAATTTAGGAAAAATTACACGAAAACAACTAAAAGTAATTTTAAAGAGAGTTGCAAATAGTATTCGTTTATTTATAATATTCTGTTTTAAAAGTTTAGTTTTAAAAAAACCTTAAAATTATTAGTAGCTTTTTTTGATCTCCTTTAATGTAAATTGATATTTTGTAGTTTGTATTATTGGAATGAATTTCAATTTTAAAACAGTGGCGTACGTCTAAATGATTTCTGAGGGAGGGGGCCCTAGACTTCTGGGGGGAGGGCTTAGAACTCCTGGAGGAGCTTGAGGCTCCTGTGGACTTCTGATCCCTGAACGTTTCAGTTTACTTGTGTTTTTAAAAATATTCAATCTTGAGGAGTCAATGGGGCTCTGGGATTATTTACTTTTAAAAGTAACGTTTAAATATAATACATTTACAAAGTACAGTCATAGACTATGCTCGATTTGACGTACTTGCGGGGTTCTTGCTAAGTATTACTGGCTAAAAAGTTACCTCTGATTCTCCGAAAAATATTAAATAATTAAAATAATTTTGTTTCAACATTCGAATATTGCTATTTTAAACCCATAAACTTTACCCAACAACATAAACAATTGCTTTATAATTTTCAGCAAGCTCTTGAAATTTAAACTCGCTTTTCTCGATGTAAAAACGTAGATACGTGAGTCTTACTTAGGATCGCAGTATAGTGGAATATATTACTTTCGCTTATAACTTTATATTTTTACGACATTGTGGTAATTTTTTAATCGCAATAGTGACCACACTAAGTGACAGTAATGACATTTTTCCTATAAATAGTTTTTTGTTTTTTTTTTTATGGTGGCAATGACAATGGCACCAGTAAAATTGTTTATAATTTTTGCTTGGAATTGATAAACACATTGGATATTGCTTAATTCTTAAATTTAATGTGTAACCGATAATTGACAAAGTTGTTCAACTTTTAACTGTGAGCATTAAATTTAATCAATATAATAAAATGCGCCTGCACTATAGTGCCATTTGAAATGATTTATTAATTTTTTATTTATTTAGAAAAAAAAACGGACAAAACAAATAAAACTCAACCAATCAAAACATTATTCATTGTATAAAATTGTGAAAAAATATTGTGCAAAAACACTTAAATAAACACTCATTTTAATTAAGCATTACACATTAAAAATGAAACACTTCTCAGTTACGCATTAAGCATGGCTTTTTACGCGTTTTTTATGAGATATATCGAAGAAAAAAATATATCCATTATATTTTAGCATATTATATAATATAAATATAGAGGATAGATTGGTTTCAGTGACGAGTTGTTGAGAAAGTGTATAATTTGCAGTTTTTGGCCTTTGAAGCTAAATAGGAGCTGTTATTTGTTACACACATAATTATATCATAAACTCTTTAGTAAACTAGTTCATTGTGGTACAAAGAAATATTAAAAATAGTATGGCTTTTAAAATCCATTTTAAACTCAATTCTTATTTTTAATTTGTTTTTATATGGTCACTGAAATAGCTTGCTTAAAAGTTTTGGTTATATGTGTGTCAAAAAACAATTCCTATTTAGCTTAAAAAAACCCAAAAACTGTGAAATATAAACCTTATCAACTCTGGTAGGCCTCAGTAGCCAATCAAACCATTATATGTAAATGTCTATATCATATGCTAAAATATAATAGAAATATGTTTTACTTAATATCCTTTTTTAGTTGACGCGTAAAAAGACATATATATATTTAATAATTTTCTCTATTTTTATAAACGGCACTGGGTCAGTCTGCAAAAAAGTTTTTGTGACAATTATTGTGTATCTCCGTATCCACCATTATCCATTAAAAAACGGATCCATAATATTTAACAAATATATTTACGAAGTATTTATCCGTACCTAAAGCTTATTAAAATTTAAAGGAAATTATATGTTTCCAAAATTTCTCCTTGGTCGGCTGCTGTTTCCTTTTTTTTCTTCATGCAATAATCAAATGTCATTTCGTAATTAGCTGTCCCAGCAAAATAATAATTATCGTAATAGTAATTTTATATGAAATACTATTCACCCAGAAGAACCCGTATCTCACTTAAGTCCACTTTGTTCAACAAAGTTTGAAGTTGATGGTTGCAGACTGCAACCCGTATATTCATGCTAAGGCAGGGTCACTTGAAATTCATTATTTGAGGTATTTTAAGACCTTTTGTATCTTAGAATAAATCGTTGCTAGATTGTGCAGAATTACACATTACGGCAACTATTCTTCGTTTTATAGTTTATGATCGCTTGTAGACAAAAACCTACGTGCGGTACAAAAGCTCCTGTATTTTAGTTTTAGGTTTTTAGCTATGTTTTAAATAAATGCATTTATCAAATTTTATTATAATTATAATTTTCTATTTTATAAATCGATATGTGAGGTCAAGCGCGATTAGCAATGCATATTATACCGTGTTTGAGTGTAAAGCTAGTAAATTCTTGCATTAGGCTAAAATACATGCACGATAGATCTGTTCCATGTTTAACTTATCTATAGACTATGGGATGACGACAACTTTTACAACTTATTTAAGGGACCGGCTCGGCACTTAAATAAATAAATAAATAATGTCTTTATTTTCAAGAACTGAATTCATTCATAAACTAAGTTACGCTGGCGATATTCGTATTCGATTCGCTTTTTAATATAACCACCAAGAAGAAAATAATACATATTATTTTACTAAAAGACCACATATTCATAATTCACAGTAATTAACGTTAAATATTTCCTCAGACGTTGTAAAAGAACTCTTTGACTTCCTTCTTGAATTTACTGATGATATTAAGATTTTTTATGTGGGGGGGGGGATTTGGTTAAAATATTTGACTGCATTGTGGCTGAATGATCTCTGAAATAAAGCTGTTTTGTGACGGGGGACGCGAAACAAGCCACCATGCCGCGTTAGATAACTGAGTCCAGAACCAGATTTCACTAATTTAAGGAGTAAATAAGATGGGCATTGTTTTTATATAAAACAGCTCATTGATACACTGTATATTAGAGTTAAGTTCATCCAACCAGAATTCGTAAAACTGTGACTTAAATGATCAAACCATATCAGTAGCGAGTCCACGAGTTTTGAAGCCCTTGCAGACTCTGTCTATCCCTATTTGTAATGGCAGGCCAATATACAATGTTACAGTAAGAGACTAGCGATAGTATGAGGCTGTCGCAAAGCTTCAATTTGAAATCTTTACTTAAAATGTTTTGATGTAAATATAATGCTCTCAGTTTGTAATATCACTTTTGTAAGATTACATTAACGTGCTTATTAAACCGCAAGCCAGACTCCACAAAGAGCACCAAATATTTGCAAAAATCAAATTGTTCAGTTCTTTGACCGTTTAAAATAATATTAAGGTAAAAATTACTTTTAATAGTTTCTTTTTGGCTTTCAAGGACGACCATCTCTGATTTAGATACATTAAGTTTTACGCGGTGAGCATCAGATATCTCCTGGATGACCCTCAGGTCGCTTTTCATATTTGCTACAGCCCTGTTGAGATCCTCTAAAAGGAGAGGCGAAGTTGAAAATTGTCCGCGTACTGATGGCTATCGCAATGATTCAGAAACTTAGTATAGTCCGCAGTCTCTTACTTTTAAGAATATGCTGATGCATCAGGTTGGTGTAGGTTTCAGCACTATTTAAGTAAAAATAATACAGTAAGGGATAGAAAACGCAGTTGCAATTGCAAGGAACCCCTTAATCTTAAATTGTTTTAGAAAATACTAGCACTTTTGTTTATTGCTCTAAATTAACTCTCGCGTACTCGATGATCGATACGACAAGGATTTGGATGTTCGATTATGTACTCCTGCTCCGAGCAGCGTGTTCATTTCATAACTCTACTTTTTGACAACTTGTTTTTCCAACTTGTACTCGATAGGGGTAGCCTCTAAAAGCAGGCCAAAATACGCAATTATTGGTCTGAGTTGGTCTTTAAGTATAATGAGGAGCAAGTAATGGGAGGTTTATCCCACTCATTATTATGCATCCATTTTGCGCTAGTTTCGTATATCTGACTCTTGATTTTAATAAAGGAGAAGAAAGATAGACATGCAGAATTAGCACTATATTCATACTTTATTTTCATCATTTTGATTATTAGAAGTTTAACGTAAGACCTTGGGAATGAAACTACAATAACTGCCTAATGTCTCGCTTGAATTAGACCTAACCGAAACTGCCTGACTTCCATCTCGTTTCTCTCTCTATTACAACGAATATCTTTGTCTATATCGCTAGAATGCAGATCCGCCTAATTTCATCTCGTTTTGCCTTGGTTTTGATTTATCGTTAAACCTCACTTTTAATTTAAAAGATATCTTTGCGTAAGTGATGAAATCTAGCGTTGAAAGTACCATTTTAAAAAAGCCCGCAAGTGTCAATCATCGGCGAGTGACAGCCATGTAAGTTCGTGCCTGCGATCTCTCCCCTATGCAGAAGTGACGTCGAACATTTTCTTTCCATAAAAGTCATTGCTGCATGGCAATACGTCCTTTCCATTTGTAGACGTACATTCTTACATTTTAAGCGGAAATACTAAAGCAAAGTTTTCTTTGTGATTTTTAGTTTGTTGAGTTTGCTGCTATTTAATTATAGTGGTTAACAATGGCGTGGAGAACTGCGTGAAAAAAGCCGAACACCAAATATGTTCCCACCATTTTGTTAAACACGTTTTTTTTTGCATTTTCTTATCTATCATTTCAAACCACTGCTGCGTATTTTCTTGCATTTTTCTTACAATGAGTTTAGTGCGGAAGCGGATTTTGCTTGGGAAGGCTTTTACTGATGCAAAAAATTAATTCTATCACCATCATTTCATGACGTCCTGCCGCATATCTACCTAGCTTTGTTCCAGTGTGGCCAAATCTTCTAGATCTTTTGTCAGACTTCGTATCTTTTATGTGGGGAGACCTTTGCTTAGCGTGTGCTGCTGGTCCCTGACGTTTGGAAGCTGTAAAAAACCTTGCCGGTGGAGCAGACAGATTGGTCGCAGCCTTCACCCTTCACCCTTTAATTTATTCAGTATTGATTTTTGGGTTTTTTTCCACACCTTTATGTATTTTTTAGGGTTAATGGGGGTTATAAACTATCGAGGTTATTTTAAGGGGAAAGGTGGTTTTCTTGTGGTTTATAAAACACAAATAACCTGATAGAAGTCGGCTTTTGATGAAAATAAGATCTAAGGATTATGTTTTGATAGACTCATTTATACTGTAGGCTTTTGCTGATTTCATCTAAGGGTCATAGTTTATAGAATCATTTATGGGCAAATATGTCATGTTACATTGTTTGGTGTACGTACTCGTATTAGTAATGTTTATTGGTAGGTTGTGCAGTGTGGCCTTATTTTAAAAGTATTAGCCGGGTGGCGTTGTATTATATTCTGCTTTCTTTACGACTTAGTTTAGCCATTTTTGTATGCAAATTGCGATTAGGCTTAAATTTTAATTATAATTATTTATTAGAAATTCCCTGAGGCGAGAATACAGTAGGCATTATTAAACCAAAATGTTACTTGCGTAATGATTTAAAGTCTTACTTGCCGAGGTTTCCCTTACTTTCGGTATAAGTCAAACTTAATTCCTTGTTATTTCCTTGTGTGAATATTGGTAATTTTTACTTTTAGCATAAGTAAAATCTAATTCCCTGTTAGTTACTTGTGTGAATATTTGTAATTTGTGCCCATTTAAATAATAGTTCCTTTTTTCCCTTAGGAAAATATTTTATATCCTTTGTTATTTATTTTAGAAACCCTGTGTAATTTGAAGGTTTTGTATATTATAATAATATTTATGCAAATAAAATAAATTTTATTTCATTATTTAATTGCCTTGCTTCATTTTATAGAAGGCCAAAATAGAACAGAGCCTATAATTTCATTATCAAACAACAAATAATGTAATAGTAAAAAAAAAGAAATAAGCGATTAAAAATTTTGGCAACAACATTAAAAATTTTTGCGCTTAACGTGGTAAACATTTCATAAGCATAATTAAGAGTGGGGTAAACCTGCCTTAAGCAAAATAAAAATAATTTTAAAGGTTAGGTAAAAATGATTAGACTATGACTTTTCTTAATTAATATTTTTCTCTTTGTAGAATCGCGTCTTTTTTAACTGGCTGTCCCAGTTCAAAAATATTGAAACTGAAGTAAATAAATAACAAAATTCGAAACACTCAAAACAGATAGACAACCCGAGTGTGCATAAATACACTTTTTCAATACAGAAATAGAGTTTGATCGAGATTTAGGTAGTAATCGGGATTAGTAGAGTGATATTTCTGTCTTTCTTACTCTGTGAATTGCGAAAAAAACGTTATTTTCATTTCATTTAAATATCATTATTACGTTTGTTTTTCATTTTTGCTTAGTGGGGAGTTTTAATATTTTGTATGATTTGACTATTGGAAAGTTCCGCTTACAAATATGTTTACATTAATGTACTCATAAACTTTTACTATTATAATCATTAGTTTTAATATTCCAAATATATCTGGTAACGTCTGATTATAAATTTACCAAATATGTCTTAAATGGTTTAAAATATCTCCAAAACAATACCAAAAATGTCCTGGAAATGTCACAGAAATGTTTCAGATTTTTGCCTAAACGTCTTAAACCGACATCCTTAAGACGTACTAGAACGTACGTCTTATGGACTTTTGGTTTTGTTACAAAAGATGACTTAAAGACGTCCTCAAGACGTCGAAAGTCCTAAAATGGATGTCCCAGGAACGTCCGAATGTCCTGAGCGGACATACAATGGACGTCTTTGGTACGTCTTTGTGCTACTTGGGTTATCTTATTTTACCTTTCTAAGATTATTTATTTTTTTTATTTATTTATTTTTTATTCTAAGTGTTATTTAACCTGATATGTTCCAGTCTCGAATTTTGATAACAACATTACTATATTTTTCTATGCTTTATTTGTTCTTGGCTAAACCTCCCCAGTAGTGCTGACACAAACTTAACCACAACGTTTTGCTCCTTTGGCCCCCGGGATAAGCGTGACAAATTAGTTACTTCCAAAGTGATGCATTGCACTTTACTTATAAAGTGGTTTTACTAAGTAACCGTAAAGGAATTCATCTCTGATATTAAAATTTAATTTGAGGTTTTGAAACACCAATATTTAATATAAACGATCAAAAAGGTTTTTCTATACAAGGATGTTGATTTGCGAAAAGAATAACAGCTAGTTGGAAATAGCTAGTTTCCTAACAAGTGCGGTGGAGCGAAGTTCTGTCAAGCAGTTTAATGCAGTTTTCGATAAAATTGTCTCAAAAATCACTTCAAAAAGAACGAGAGTTTTTGACAGTGATAAATCCCAATGAGCATTTTCAGAAACCTCTGGTGACAAAAATTTATATAATTATTATAAAGAGGGTTCCATTAATGCCCTAGGGTATTTAGAGGTTTCCTACAGGAATTGAGTTTGTATATTTGTTTTATTAAAGGTTCTAAATTGATGGTACCCTAAGGTAACATAAAACTGGCATTAACAATATTTCCACGGACATCTTTATAAAAAGTAAAGTCATCGGTAACAAATGTTATATAAATTGGTGTTAACAATGTTTCCACCAACATATTTATAAAAATATAAGTCATCAGTGACAAAAGTTATATAAATTGGTTTTTGAAATCTTTCTGTTAACCCATCTATAAAACCGTAAGTAACTATCAATTAAAGATATATAGATTGGTTTTTAAAATGTTGCTATCAACTCACTTATAAAAACTTAATTAACCAAGACACTTTTATATAAATTGGTGCCTGTAATATTCTTATGAACTCATTCATAAACCTTTTTTGCCCATTCTTTCTATAATGTTTTTATTAATTTCTTTGTATAGTGGTTATAATACCACTGTTTTTACAATAAAAAAACAATTTTAATTTATAACAAAACAAACAAGATTTTTTAGGTTAATTTTGTGACATCGAAAGGCTCGTTTTTGCGAATTTAAAAAATGCGTTTTTGCGACATCAAAAGGCGCGTTTTTGCGAGATACCATACTATCATTATCTGGTTTTAATTACATCAATCTGAGGAGAGACATAAGAGATCCAAATCTTCTACACCCGGTTCCGACCAGCTCAAAAAATATCGCTTAGACTACGTGATCCGTGTTTTGATTCGGGTAGCCCACGCATAAGAAACCCATAGATGGGAACCGGGTTTTAGAAAAAGAGAACAATATAGTAACCGTGTTAAGTTCGCAAAAATGCACCGTGAAACTTCGATTTACGGTGCATACAGTTCGCACGGCTGGTCGACGGCAATTGTGAACACATCACCTTACGACGCGACGGAACGTAGCCTCAAGGTCTGTTTCTGCGAGTTTGACATAGTCACTATTATCCTCTTTGTCTTAATGCATTCGTCTGAGAGAGATCCAGCATACCAGGGAAATACCTGCCTGTACACCCTTCGACCCCGCAATCTAACTATCTTCTTGAGATAGTTACCTCTGACAGTTATACGGGGTTGAAGGGTGTGCAGGCGGGTATTTTTCCTGGTATGACGAATACATTTAGGAAAAGAGAACAATGGTAACTATATTAAGCTCGCAGAAACGGACCTTCAGTGTTCAACACTGCGCCACCTGCAGCCTTTTGTTCCAACTAGCATCATGTTTTAAAACGTTGATAAAAAAGTGTTGAAAGAGGTAAACAGTGGTATATTTGTATTGTTTTTTTTTTATAGAATTGTCGTAAATTTTCGCCATTTTGGATTCCAACAATAGGTTTTTGACCAAAATATTTATGGGGTTTCAACATGTGCTTTAATCGAAATATTGCTTGTTTAGGGTTAAGAACAAAATACAAAATTCAATATTTCTCCCAGAAAGCAAAAAACATATGTGAAAAAAAGTATTATTTAAATGAATATTTTTTTTTCCCGTTTTCTCAAGTATTTTTGGAGCCCATAAAAATTTTGTGGGTGTATTCGAAAACTATACAGTACACACGGGATCGCAGCTGATTATCAGAGTAGGATGACTGGGAAAACAGCTTTTATTTAATCTATAGTACATAAATATTCATATTCCTGCTTCAACTTATCTCACTTCCATTTTAATTTATTTTAGAAGATTGGTAAACACCATTTTATAAATTTTTTATTTTTAAAAGAAAAAGAATAATACATAACAAGCAAAGGGAAGAAAGATGGAAAATTTATATTTCTAAATCGATAAAAACCTTTAATTTGTTATGTAGTATTGTTAGAACAGTTGTATAACCTTTTTATAATAATATTAAGACTTGAGGGTTCATAAGGAAGTTTTATAAAATCTATATGTTGTTTTTCTATCCATTACTATGTACCATACATTTTTATAAGCTGGTGTTGGTCAGTTGTTTTTCAAGTCTTTTTTACTCATTTAAGAGATATATTAGAGTTATAAAATTATCACCAACACTAAATAATATAACTTTTGGTTATTTTATGAAGGTTTTATATTGTTTGCTGTAACTTCTATATAGACAAAAATGCTCATTGGGATAAACGCTTAAACAACTGGTTTAAAATTACAGGCCTTTAATGGTTTTCCAAGACTTTGACATATGAGTGGTAAAAAAGTTATGCCGCACCGTGCGGGACAATCGATTTTTAGCACTAAAAACGCACGTTCCTAGAAAAAACTGGTTTTGAAGTTGAAATTAGGAATCCTAAAATTATACAAATGGGGCTTTGTATAACAAATCCATCGATAAAATCGTCAATGGGTAAAAACTTGACATGAGAAAATCTAAAAAAATAATTAAATCAGAAACTCTCCAAGCAAAAATTTTGGTCATGACTTGGGAATATATCCCCAACATAGGATAGGAGTTTTTCCCTAAATAAATTAAATAGGGACTAAATTACCTAAAATATTCCACTATTTAACCTAAGTGTTGACAAAACTGATGTAAAGAACCAGGTACCATTAACATGGGGAAAAAGGTCTCGGCCAAATTCACTATTACATGTTTTTGTACTTGGTCTCATAAGAAAAAATTTAAAAAATCAAACTTTTCTATCGAGCCGTTTTTAAGATACGGGGTGTTTAAAATGTCATGTTTTCCGTACATTTTCCTGTTTTAAGCCAGTTTATGTAATAAATTCATTTATTTTTAAAAATATATTCTTTAAATTGATTTTCCTGATTCTTCTCTAAAATTTTGGCCAGTATAATTAAAATTATACTGGGATTTTTTTTTTCAATTTAGGCAATTTTTTAAACAAGTTTAGCATTTTATTTCGTTAAGATCTTCGACAATACAAATAATAATACACAAAATTTAAAATACAGAGTGTGTCCTGACTTAAATGTTATAATATGTTACATTTAAAATATTCCTTTTTTCTAAACGTTCGTTTTGTTTAGTTGCGGTTTGCATTACAAACTTAAAAATATTTGATAGTTAATCTGTCATAAACACACGAGGTGATCAACATGACAAAAATCATGACATTTTTAACACTGTATCTTAAAAACGACCCTACAGAAAAGTTTATTTTTTTCAAATTTTTCTAATGAGTCCAAGTACAAAAATATATCAAAATTTCAACGAATTTGGCCGATATATTTTTCCCCATGTTAATGGTACCTGGTTCTTTTTCCTTCAAAATAAATTAGAGTAATTAGTTGTCGAGACAGATCATTAGCCGACAATATTAAACACGGCAACGCTGTTTTAATAATCTAATCTTTTAAAGAATAATGACCGCGTAATATAATTTGACAACACATAATAATTAAATGGTTTTAAAAAGAACTTATCCAGATAATTCAGCCCAAATCAACCTGCCAAACAAAACAAAGGACCACGCAGCATTTAAATGGAAAATTGTTCCTGAATGCGGTTTATGCATGTTATATAGGACACACTAAGGAATATTTTTTAGCATGAGCACAACCGTGGATCTATGACAGGGGATCCAAAAATAGCTGTCAAAATTTGACATTGACAATTCCTACTAAGCTAAGTAAGCTGGATCCAAAAATGCTAACCATTTTGACAGCTGTCAGTTCCTTTCAAAATAACGGCACTTATTTTTTTTAGTTTTTGATATTTTGTGTTATGTGATTTCACCTTTTATTTTTTTGTCGGTACCCTGAGTCCTAAAATTAAATTAAAAGTGACAGCTGGGGGGACATGTAATTTTTGTTAACCAGCAAAAGTGTCCAATTTGGCTTTTATTTATTATACAAATAGTTTATTAGCAATAAAATCAAGTGAAAATCTATTTACAAGTGACAGATTTTGACATATGTCAGTGCCTGTCAAGATGACAGCACCCATTTTTTAGATTATGATATTTTGTGATATGTTATATGACATTTTACATTTTCGTCGGAACCCTGAGTCCAATAATTGAACTAAAAGTGACAGCTGTGGGGACCTGTAATTTGTTTTAATTTAAAAAAAGTGTCCAATTTAGTTTTTTTTAAACATAAAAACAGTTTAATAACAACTGATACAAGTAACAATCAATTCAAAAGTGACATTTTTTGAAAGCTGTCAAATCCTAAAAATAGAATAAAGTCGCTTTTTTAATTTTAGCAAACAACTTTTACACTTTACTGGCACTGTACTATAAATTGGACAATTATTTAGTTAAAACAAGTAACAAGTCCCCACAGCTGTCACCTTTTTTTCAATTTTTGTGTTCAGGGATATCACGAAAGTAAAAAAAGTCATATCATAACATTTCAAAATATATATATCAAAAACTAAAAAAAAGAGGGTTGTCATTTTGAAAGACATTGGCAGATGTCAGAATGTGTCACTTGTAAATAGATTTTCACTTGTATTTATTGCCAATAAACTATTAGAATATTAAAGAAAAGCCAAATTGGACACTTTCTTTTAGTTAAAACAAATGACAGATACCCACAGCTGTCACTTTTAATTTAATTTTTAGACCCAGGGTTCCGACAAAAGTATAAAAGGTTATATGACATATGTAATTTTTGGCTAATATTTGACCCAAGTGTTTTTTTAGTTCTTTATTACTGTTATATTTATGTCGTTTGAGTATAATATATTCTGTGACATTTCTTTATCTTTATTATCTTTAGAAATTGTTTCGTTTTATTATATTTATAATTTGGTTGTTGTGACATTAGAAACTTAAAGTAAATATTTCAACGCATCAGTATCGGTATACCTAACGCGTCCGAAATAAAGCCAAAATACACTTATTTTTGACTTGTTTATGCGATGCTTCGAACGATGCCCACTTTTTTGAAGGGCGCGATGACAGAACTGCTGATTGAAATCATTGCGTATGTTCGTGGGTCTATAACGATACGTATATCCTTCCGTACGCAACGAGATTCTGTCATCACACCTGTCAAAAAAGCAGGCATCGTTCGAAACATGGCATGAGCAAGTCAAAAATGTAGCGTATTTTGACTTCGTTTCGAACGCGTTCGGTATCCAGATACTGATGCGTTGAAACATTTACTTTAAGTGTCTATTGTATTTTAAATCCTAGGTATTAGTAATAGTGGTAGGTATCAAATAATATTTATAAAATTTTTGTAGTCTACGATATTTGACAATTATTTTAGATAAGCAGGGCTTTGTCAATGTTCACTCGTTGTATCTATGACAATGGGGTTGAGGAAATATTAAAATTTCAGCAGCATATAAATAGACTCAATAAAAGAATAGCTTCAGGATGTTACTCGGTCCGAGTGAGCTTTCGTGAAATGGGGAGAGATTTTGCCAGAAATGTTTACTTTGCAAACATTGAGTGACACCTTAGATATGCTGTACCATTTTGGAGAGCGTGCTCTTTGTACCTCTTTAATTCCGTTTTTCTTCTTCAAAAAAGAGCAATTAGAAACCTCTGTCAGGCATCACCACGGACACATTGTAAACCTCTTTTCATCAAGAACAACATCTTGACTTGCATGCTTATTTATCTTTGAGACAGTATGTCTCATTCATAAAAATAGATCTCGACTTCCTACCCACTAAACTAAACTCTTTTGTTTACAAAAGGGTCAAAATTTATAATCATCTCAGCATGGAGTTGCGAAATATCCAGAGAATGAACGCTTCCGATCTCATTTAAGACTAATTTTGACAAAAAAAGCTTATTATACTGTTGACGAGTTTTTTACAGATATTAAGAAGAAAAGCTCATACAATTTTTATTTTATGTTTTACATTAATGTTCTTTTCGCTGCCTAAATTATGTATTTCAAATTTTAATGATCAAGGCGGTATAAATTTTTGTTATTGTATGTTTCTACATGTAATTTGTATTTTGTAAAATTTTTATTTTTATGGTTTACAGTGATATTACTTTTACTAATGCGTGTAAAGTTGTATTCTTCTTTTCTTCTTTTCCATGGAGTGCCTTAAAGAAATGCACGATTGAGAGTTTCACGAAGATTTTAAAATGACGAGGCAAGCATTCGACTGGGTGTTGGAGAAAATCACACCTAAACTCCGAAACTTCTTATATAGTCCCGAATATATTTCTCCCAAAAAATAGTTACTTGCTGTTATTTGGTTGCTAGGTAAACCTGATTCTTAAGTAAGAATTAAAGGAGGATTTATGCATTGACAATCAATAAGCATAGTTAACATAAGTAAGCCTGGTTTATGTATTTTTTTAGACACTAAGTACAGGGTGTTTTCTTTATAACTGGAACACTCAGTATCTTTTTTATTATTGAAAATAAAGGATAGTTTTAAATTCGAAAATTTCTTAGAAAATTGCAACGAACTATCAACTTTCTTTTGTTGCCATTGGTATACAGGGTGTGGCAATAAAGTCAATTTTTTTAAATGGAACACCCCGTATATTTTTGAATTTTTATATTTATTAAAAAATTAGCATCACCAAAATATGAAACGCTATTTGAATATCTTTCATAGTTCCCGAGATATTTGAGTTTAAAACTTTAATAATTGTCAAAATAAAATTTATTGTAAACGACCAACTGATCAAGCTACCAAATAGGCCATGAATGTATTTTTTTATTTACAACAATATAAACTCAATAATCTAGTGGCCTTGGCACAAAATGATTGAAGGCAACACCATTTGTTAAAAGTATTTGTTAAAAACACCTAGTTGTCCACCAAGAAGTTTTTTAAGTTTTAAAATAACGAAAAACGCATCTCTATTCAAGTGAAGGAAACCAAGAAATCCTTTTAATGTTTTCGGAAAATAATAAGAGTGCTCCAGCAACCATAAGAGAGTCTAGAAAGCGATATCCTGGGAGACCATGCCCAAGTAAATCGACAGTAATTCGCATATACAGAAAATTTCGAGAAACTTCTTCCATAGGAAGAAAGAAGCGAGTTTTCTTTTAGAGTGAAGAGAATAATTTAAATATTTTGCTACATGTGGAGGCAAATCCGAAGTTATCGTTACGAAAAATCTCGCAAAAATTACGGCAAGAAGGGCAAGAGCGTTGCAGATCTCAGTGGAAGGTGAGAAGTGTGCTTAAGAAGTATTCTTTCTGGGTTTATAAAAAACAACATGTTCAACAGTTAACTCCAGAACAAAAAAGGAAAAGAGTAGAGTTTAGCCAACACGTACTTCAAAGAATGGACAAAGATCGTAATATGGCGAATCGCATACTATGGTCGGACGAATCAACTTTTCCTACTTGCGGGGAAGTTAATAAGCAAAATAATAGAATGTGGGCAACCAACGATCCAAATTTTACAAAATTAATCAAAACTCTAGGAAGGCAGTGAGTAACTGTTTGGTGTGGCATTTTAAATAATCGAGTTATTGGACCAGTTTTCTTTGAATGCTCGCTAACAGGAGAAATTTATTTGGACTTTTTGGAACATTACTTGTCAGATCTTTTGGAAAATTTGCCACTAGAGCAGCTGAGAATGTTAATATATCAACAAGATGGTGCTTCTTCTCATAATGTTCGTGGAGTCCAAAATTTTTTAAATGGAAATTTCATACATGGGCCTCCAAGTAGTTGTGATCTTACACCACTTGATATTTTTTTATGGAGTTACGTGAAGGACAAGGTATATCAGTTTTATATCAGAAGCGTTCAACAGATGAGATAATTAATTGTGGCCGCACTCAATGAGTTAAATCAGAATTTTTCAGAATTTCTTACGAACACGATTCATGGCCTAAGAATAAGATTCAAGAAATGTATTGAAGTAAATGGTGATAGGTTTGAACACCTTTTGCGACAATAAATAAAATAATCTTAAATTTAGAAAATGTGTTTGAGGTTATTATTTTTAGATCTCTTTATGTAAGATAAAATATTGCCTGCCTGCTTGGTGTCGGGGTTCAGTCCATAACTTTCAAGCAGGAGATGCCGAGTTCAAGCCCAGGTAGTCTACTTGGACTTTTTCTTATAAAATTACAGAATTTTGTAAGATTAAGGTAAAATGCAGTATGAAGCGGAGTAGACCGAGAGGAAGTTAAGAGGACGGTCCCGTGTGATCCATATATTGATAGTGGAGCACGTTAAAGATCCCTAAACCCGACAAAGGGATTTAGGTCTAAATCCCTCGAGGAAAAAGAAATTGCCCGTCTGGTGAGCAGGGGTGGGGGAAACCCAGGGAAAATAAGTGTAAAAGGTATCTTAGGTCCTACCCCTCTATTCACGCCGATAATCAGGCCGGATGGGATCGGATATCACGTGGAGGCAGACCTAGTTACACACTCCCTAAGTCGGTAGACTACTGGAGGACAAAAAGACCTAGGTTTGGGGTTCAAAAGTAGTTGATGATCCGTCCGATTAGGTTAATAGTGCCTACGGGACTCGAAAAAGTGACGGTAATCAAATAGGGAAAAAAAAAGATAAAATATTGGTTTAAAAATAGTTAAAAAACAATCAAGTGGGTTTTTTAATAGAGATCAGCATTGATCTATTTATTGACCACCATGTGATTGACAATAATTGTTATCATCTTGACTTCAATTGTTTCTTCTCAAGGCTATTAGATTTGTGGGTTTATATTTTTTATGTTTTCATGGATATTGAATTCGTTTCCAATATGTTTTTTGAATCGATTTGAAAACGGTTTTCAAATTTTGATATTTGGAGGCTGACATATGTCATAGTTGTCAAATATTCATTTTTGAGTTTTGGTACTTTTTTTTTAAAAATGTATTTTATTCAAAAGACGATGTTGGCCCTTGCCACAAATTTTTTTTAAATTTTAATTACCAGTCCGTTTGCTAGTGGAAGTGAAGAAAGAAATGCTGGACTGGCATATGTGCATAACACATACAATTTCGAGCCAATATTTCTTTTATTTTCCATAATTAATTTTTTTAAAGTCTTTAAAAAAACCAATCTTAACTTATTTAAGTAAGGTTATGTTTTTAACCTTCTTTTTTCTATACACTCCACCAAATTTTAGAATGCCGGTTCCATAGTTTCACTTCTATTTCTCTCTCTCTCTCAAAAAGAGTGAGAACAATAAAATATAATTTGGCGGCTGTCTGGTAATCCGACGCATTACGCATGTGTAAACTCAATCCCCATTTTCATGGAAAATCGGTATTTCGATCTCAATACGATCTTGATCCAAACCTAAAAATTTTCAGGGTCGGATCTAGATTGAAATCGATTTGAATACTGGAAAAACAGGTGTTTTTATGGACGGTATCGGATTGAAATCGTTTTCAGAACGAACTCAATTCCCATGAAAACGTAGCAATTGTTGGAAATAAAGATATGACCTACTTTGTAGCTTGATCAAATGGTCGCTTCTAAAACATTTTATTTTGACAATAATTAAAAATTTAAACATAAATATCTCAAGAACTATAGAAGATATTTGAATCAAATTCAAAAATGCAAAAATATGCAGGGTGTTCCATTTAAAAAAATTGTTAAAAAAAAGCTGATATAGCGCTGAAGTTCGTTGAAATTTGCCAAAAATTTTCGGATTTAAAACTACCCCGTATTTTCAATAATAAAAAAGATACTGAGTGTTCCAGTTATAAACAAATACCCTGTACCTAAAATATTCACTTACCACTTATTTTACAAACTGGGACAAACTGTTTATCATCATCCAAAAATGCAGATCCATTTGGATGATATACAATATTATGCGTTTCCCTACTAAACATTGCCCCACAAAAAAAACGTTACCCACTCACTAGAAAAAATGACGTTTTTTCTCGATGGAAAAACAATAAAACAGCCTTTAACTTTAACAACAACATATCAATAAAGTTTGGTTAAGTTCACTTCAAACGTCACGTCACGGGTCACGTGAAAATTTTACCCATTCTGTGTAAAATTTGCGCCGTGTGTCGTGTTTCTTGCAACAACCAGATTGTGAACGGGAAAAATTTTTCCAAGCGTTTTTTATCCTAAATCAACGAAAATCCGATGCACGCTCGTCGTTAACTGTGAGCGCACCCCTGTAGGTCGCTTTGTGTGTTTTCGAGCATTCACAGTTTATTATTTTAGCTTTTTGAATTTATTTCATTTAAAGAGGTAAGCAAATAATTACTTTAGTAGTTTAAGACTGCGTTATAAATCTATTCCTTCTATCATTTAAGTTGACTGAGCTTTGCCTGTGGGGTAAGGATTTTAAGGATCTTTTGTACATAATTACGGTGTAATTTTCTAATTAAAAAAGATGAATTTTTTTAGCATTTACCCCGTTCTTTTCTTTAAAAAAATATAATTTTTTATCCGCTCAAACAGAAAAATTTAAGCAATAAAAGTTGGGTAAATAGGCCTAAAGAATATATGTCAAATTTTGGTTGAAAAATATAATGTGCTTTACTTACAGTAGGTACATTTATAAGTGTAATTAATGATATTTTAAAACTAAAGGCAGGCTTGTACCTTACTATACATGCATTTAATTATCAGTTTCCCAGGTTAGTTTTTACCAAAATAATTTTTGCATATAAGTTTTTTTAATTGCCTGCAGCGCTAGTGTTTGGTTTATTTTAATTTATTGCAAAAATTTTGTTCTACGGCCTCTTTAAAAATGTTTGTTATTTTTCTTAAGTCCTTTGAAAATTGGTCAGGAATTTTTAGGCAGATGGTGAAGAAAATTCAGATAAATTTTTCCTAAGAAAGAATGTGAATCCAGTAGCAACAATTAATTTTAACTTAGGGAATTCTTATTCAAACTTTTTTAACAACAACTTGTATTTTAAATTATACTTGTGTTGTTGTAATACAAAATTTTCTGTACAATTTAAAAAAAAACTTGCAAAGAAAAGCTCTCTGAACTGTTTTTTAAGTTTTAGTAACAATAGTTTTAATTGTTTAAGTTATAAAATCTAGATCAAACTCCTCTTAAAATGTTTTAACGTATCTGTTTTTTTCTCACCATAATTTTTTTTAGCTTATTACCAACTAGAAGACGGACACAATTTGACACAACTGACTTAAGAGTCTAAGGTTTAAGCAGACTTCTAAGACCGTATGCCCAGAAATATGTTCAAATCTTATTTTTTTGCAGTTTAAAATTTGTCCCTAATTACCTAATTCAGAAAGTTGTCTGAAAACTTGTTTGTCGAGTGTCATTATCATCTTTTTTAATTGGGTATGTATGTAAAAAAAAACTGGCTTTTCAAACCTTAATACTTACGTAAAAATTCTTACTGCCCAAGATAACTGCATGTAGTTGTAAATCGTTGCTTTTTTTTCTGTGAGTTTTAAAAGAAACAAATTTTCTTCTACAGCCTTCTCTTTTAAATTTTTAAAACTTAGTTATGACAGAGAAAACTCTCTAGTATAGAATTATTCTAAGAGATCGCAATATTTTTTTTTCTATGATAATTATTTTTTCAATAATTACAAATCCTTCAAGACGTCAACGATTTTTAGGACAAGTTGTATTTGAAATGAAATTTTGGGACTACTAAATCAAAGATATTTTTAAATTGCTTTAATACATACTATATCTTTTTTTGTAAAAAATCAACTCATTTTTGTGAACTTGACAATTTTTTACATGAAATGTAAACAATCTAGTGCCAAAAGAAATCTCCAATATTCCCCAAAAACAGATCACTTTCCGGCTCTAAATGCCTTCAAAAGTAATCACAGAGTCACATCAGTACTCGATCAACAAAGCACAAAAACAACAAAAACGAGATAAGGGGCAGGATTACTTTCTGAGATATGGAGCTTTAAAAACGTGTTTTTTGGCTATATTTTTGGACATGGTCCGAGATTTTTTTCCACTACTTTGTTGATTACTGCCGAAATAAAATGATTCAAGTCTTTATTTGTCTGGAATAAAATACCCCTTCCACCCACCAGAAAAGTCAATAATTTGTTGAGTTTTAAAAAGTTTAAAAGAAACGACCGTTTTTTAAAAAATGATAATTCTGATTTTATTGAAAACGAACGGAGAGATTTCTAAAATTTTTACGTATTTTAGTAAAAATAATACCACTTAGCTAAAAAAAATATTTTTAGCTTGAATGGTACCATGAATTTCGAAAATAGTAGGGTTGGGTTGGGTTGGGTTGTAATATTTTTTAATATTTTTGAAATATTGCAAAAATACAAAAAGTGATTTTAAATAACTTATAGGTAGGCTATACAAACTTTTTATGAACAAATCTAATCCAAAAGCTTAATATCCATTATTACCTGTATTTCACCAGTCAAATTGCTCGTGTGATATATGCTTTTAGGCTAAGTTGGGATCGCTGGCAATGAATTTGAAAACATTTTTCCGCTTACTATTACTGTTTTTCTAGGAGAATACGGTAAAGTGTTTTTCCTACTTAAGTGCTTAAAGTGGTTTTTACGCATGCGCAAATGCATGCAAAAATTTAAAGTTAAATCCCTTAAGATATGTTTAATATGGCGGCCTGCGGCGGCTTTTTATTTTTTTAAAATCAAGGTAGGCTATGATACCTTGACTTTAATAACGTCAAATTTTTGCTTAAGAAACGGTGTCATTTGCTGCCGGATAATTTTAGGCATTCCATTGGGAAAATAATATAACCAACCGGAAAAATGTTATCATATTCGTTACCTGCAACCCCAAGTTAGTCTAAAAGCATATAACAAAAGAGCAATTTGATTGGTGAAGTACAGGCACCAATGAATACCTACCGGTACCAACATATTCGTATCAAGCTTATGAATTGAATTTGTCCAGAAAAAGCTTGTATAACCTACCCATAAGTTGTTTTAAATCACGTTTGGTATTTCACCAATATTTCAAAAATATTAAAAAGCATTAAAGGTACCTACCATTTTTGCAATTAATAGTACCACTCGAACGAAAAATGTTTTTTAGCTTACTGATATTATTTTTATTAACATATGTAAAAACTATTAAAATCTGGCCGTTTTTTCTTTCTTTTTAAAATTTACAAATCAGTGAATTTCTGGTGGTGCCAAAGAACTCATATAGAAACATTTTTACATGGATGGAATGGTTGTTTCATTCAGAAGAAATGGAGAAAAGATTCATTTTATTTTGGCGTTAATCAACAAAGTTGTGGAGAAAAAAATTTGGACCATGGCCAAAAATATAGCCTTAAAACAAGTCAAATTTAAATCTCCATATCTCAGAAAGTAATCCTGTTTCCTATATCGTTATTTTTATTTTTGTGCTTTGGTGATCAAGTACTATAACATATATAAAAATTATGACATTTAGCCGAAAGCCATTTCCAATGCAATTTGTGCAGGGTTGTTTGTATAAAATTTTGTACGGTGAAATTTTAAAGCATTATTCCGGAACCATTCACCTGATTTTCTATAATTTTAAGTTGTTTATCGATTATTTTAAACAAACAAATAAAACAAGATATATATATATATATATATTTTTTTTTAAACCACGCGAATGGTCTGTGAGGGATACCAGAAGCCTCCGATATGCAAAATTTTGTTAATTTTTGATGTGCGGTTTATCTCTTTAACTAAACGAACTGTTTTAGGATGCAAATTTACTCTTAAAGTCAAAAACAAGCACAGAAATACAGGCCAGACGCTTCAAATTTGATGTGGTCCAATGTGCTTTAATTTTAAATATTTAAGTTTATTTAAAGGTCACTACAATAAAATGCAGTCATCTAAAATAAAGATGATTTCAACCTCAATAAAAGAAGTTTATATTTTTACCAGCGCAGTCACCATGATCTAAGGAAAACAACATAATGAACAACATGTTCTTGGTAACTGGGGAGAAAGGGATAGTGGTACGAATGTCACGTAGCCTTCACATCTGCTCAAATCAGTTGGAGACTGTGATCTTAGCAAGCGTGGGACCAGAGATTTTCCATCAATATGATGCCAACCTCACCTTCTCGTGGTGCTCCCTGTCTAAAACAGGCGAGGCTCTGATATATAACCCTATGGGGAAGTTGAACTAGACCCAATAACCACTAGAAAGTGCTCCATTAAAAACCTGTACAAACTCATACAGGGGATACTTCTATTGGAGTGCCGCCGGTGGCCAACTATGCTACGTCCGACAACGACCCGCGTCCACTTTGTTTAAGTTTCGATTTAAACAGTGTAATTCTGGAATAACACCGCCAACCAACTTTTTTGCTCTGGTGTAGTTGAAAAAAACTGCCCTTGTTGATTCTGTTCTGCAGATTTAAGCCCATCCTTCTATTTCTATGGAAGATACGAACATAATAAAAAAATCTTGCATTTATTGGTATACCCTCATTTACAAACCTCTATATTCTCATAACGCTTGTGGTACCCATCAAACTTTTCGCCATATGACAAATATAACGTCAATATCATCCTAAATTTAGCAAAAATCAAAAAATTGTAAGATCTGGCCCTGATTGCCAACAACACCTAGTAAGCAATAAAAAGACTCTCGGTTTTTACATTTCGAACGTCTATGGCGGCATAGGCAAGACGTACGTTGAACGGACTTCTCCCTGATACAGAGCCCTCAAAATTGAAGATAAAACGGTAACCCCTAACTTAATTAGATAAGGATACCTTTGATACTGGTTTACTGAACTGAAATTTTGCTTGGGTTGCAGAACACATGATGAATAACGTGAAGTCACACTATCGAATGTTGTGTTTTAAGGGACACAAGTTTGGATTAAAAAGAGTTCTAAAAACGCAATAAAAAACTTAATTTTATTTTTCCATTACTAATTATAGTCAGATATTATTTATACTTTTACGGTTACCAATGTTTATTTTTTATATTTAGCTGCATATATTTTTTAAATTGATTTATTCTAAAGAGTACCTTGGAACGGAATTTCTGGATACTTGTATGCGTCTTTGTTATTTCCTGCTAGACTCTACACACATTTATCGGAAAAATCCTGTGTCGTGTTCACCTGGATTCATATTTTTGTCTGTCTGTTACCCGTACCTTTGTTGTGCGCGGCCGCAAAAGCGCTTTGTCCCGCTGTTACCTTTATTAAGGGTAAGCACCGAATAGCGACTACCTTTACCGTTAAAAAGCCAATCAACTAAACTTGTCTGTGTGATAATACAATGAAAGATTTTTATATTAGAAAGTGGGTTTATTTTAAAAATATTCGTATATTTGTAATTTGTCCTTTACTTTTATGTGATTAGTAGTAGTGAGGGTTGATATGATTAGGCATAAACCTAAAGATTTTACAATGAATAAAGAAAAAGACCATCAAAATAGGAAACGCTATATTTACTGCCAAACGTTACTTTAATACATTCAAAAGCACTATTTTTAACCACCTGCAGTTACCTTTATTTACGGTGAAGGTAACCATAAGTGTAATGAAATTTGACGACGTTAAACCCTCTGATCAAAATCAGCCTACTATCTGCCTTTCGTTTTAGTAGCTTGCTTAGCGTGAGCCTTAGCATTTTTTAATTATGGGATTGCCGACTCTAGTCTCTTGCCTGCGAAGGAAAAACTGTATATCTTCAAAAACCTTGTTTTGAAAAAAAAGTGATTTAAAGATATTTTTGATTCTATCATCAAGATTTTCGAAACCAACGTAAATGTTATATCGAGGATTACAGTGGCAGTATTGAAACTGATGGTTATGTTGGTAATATTTAGATGTGGCTATTGAAAAACAGCTGGAGAATAAAAAAAATGCAACACCAGAAAAGAAAAATATTTTTAAAGGAATTTATTTATATATTAATACATTAGGATGCTCTTAGTAATTAATTATATTTACAAGAAGATTCCTTTATGATAATCATCAAAAAATTAATAATGAATGGCTTCCCCATGGTTATTTATGCACTCGTTTCTTCTAAGATGGTCTATATCATATTGAGCATTACTCATCCAAATCCTCCTTACGGCATGCCAGGGTTCATCTATGGGGACGTGGTAATCGACACGTGTTCGATAGGCGACAAGTAAGGTGGTATAGCTGGCCATTCCAAAGTCTCTATGCCAAGTTCATGTAAGAAGTCTATTGTTGAAAGATCACATTTGGAATAATTTGTAAATAGGGATGTAAAACTAGCTGCAGCTGCACTTCATAGATATATCTCCGAGCAGTCAACATATAGCACCCCATACTATGATACTTTTCTGTCTTGCTGTGTCACGTTCAAAATTCAAAATCGCCTAACCTTCATGCGTCCATCATGGCCGTCTAAACAAAACCTGGATTCGTCGATGAAGCGTATGGTGTTCCATTCGTCATTCCAGTTTTGCCGAGCTCTGCACCACAGCGAGCAGCGGAGAGCTTTATGTTGTGGGGTCAAGGGTAGCCCTCAGCCCCATTCCAAGCAATCTTTGATTAACTGTCATCCTTGAAAAAATTCGTCCTGTAGCTACAACTAAAACATTTTTAAGTTGGCGTATACTGTCCCTACGATTTCTGAGAGCAAGAAGTCCGAGATGCCATAAATCATGACCTTGTAATAAGGGCGTCCAGAACCCGCACGTCTATAAGTCTCATCTCTAAGCCACCTTCTCCAAACACTTAATACTGTTGATGGATTGGCATTAACCCTTCTTGCAATCTTCCATAAACCAAAACCAGCCTCTTTCATGCCCACGATGCATGCTTTCTCGAAGTCGTTTAAATGATGAAATTGTTTGCGACCGCGAACCCTTGGAATTTTTGTTTTTTAATTAAACTGCAAGCATTCCCAAAAAAAAACAAAAACTACGAGAAAAATGATTTAAAATTTTCAGAAAGGGCCTTTTATATGTTGGTTGTTTTTGAAAATGAATAAAAAAAATCTCTGGAAAAAGGAAAGATTAGAAGACACAAAATGTATCAAATATTTCTTTTGAGATAAGGTATACATAGAAATAATTTTCATTATTATTATCGATATACATGGTATTGCATTTTTTTATTATAAATAAATAAAAGCAATTCTTATATTTTTACCACACAAACATGGTTTTTTATAATTTTTGTCACATTACTTTGAAATATACTAGTATTAATTGTTTTTGGGAAAATAAACAAAAAAATATCAGATTTTAATACAAAATATTGAAACTTACGTAAAAAGCAATAACAAATAATAATACAATAATATCAAAATTATGTAAATAAATTATATTATATATATAAACATTATGCTATGTTACAATGGTAAAATAATTAGAGGTCAAAAAGTTTATAGTTGTTTGTTTGATTTTTCCATGAGTTTACTTACTAAAAACGAGATTTTATGCAAAACATAAATGTCATAAGAACGTTTTATCGCGTTTTGCCTCTGTAAAGTCTTAGAAAACGTGAATATATACGATTTGAATACCAATGAATCTCCGTAACTAACAAAGATAGAGACAAACCAAAAATAGCAGCATGTTGAAAAAAGCAGTGGTTTAAAAGCTACAAAGCTAAAGCCGTATATGTGGTCACATATAGTTTTCTCTTTTTTTCGGCAAGGCTCTGTTTTACCATCTCTGTTTATTAAACCTAGGACGGACTCATATTAAGGAGTGTTGTGAGACCACATAAGATAATTTTAATTGACGTAGGTGGTAGAACAACAAATTATCGTCCTTAAACTTCCCCTAGTCTCAGTCCCTTAATTAGTATTTATACTTCTTAGTTAGGTTTTACTAAGTAAAAGTTGCCTTAGGAAAAATTTAATGATCATACTTTTCTCACTGAAAATCACTTGACAATGGCTGAAACCAAAAACATTTTCTGAATATTTTTATAAAAGCCTCTTAAGATAAAACGAGAATTGCATGCAAGTCGCAAGCAAACCTGCCCAAAGACATGCGCGGTTGAGCCTAGCTATTACTGCAGGAGATTTTTTAAAGAACGAGCGCAGTAAAAAAGCGCAGTTTAGCCCTTACTCAACAAAATTCAAAAAACAGGCAAAATTTATAAAAAAAACCACGATGCAAAAACAATTGATAGGTCATTAGCTTTAGACAATAAACCTAAGACGCCATTTAATTTCTTGACATTTGTGTGTTATACATTTTGTGCACAACTCAGTAATTATTTTGCTGTGGTAACCAAAAAAACTTAATATATAATAATAATGGCAGGTAAAATCGTATTTTAATAAAATTATTAAAAAAAGTACCCTTAAGACCGTACGGTCAACTTGGAGCCAGACAATATAACTATAATATATAGAAAGACCAAGATGCGAGAAAATCATCCCACCAAGGGTTCACTTCTTTTTAACACAGGGAAACACACGGGCAGACAGATGCTTTGTAATCGTGACTGACACAGAGGAATGTATATCTCTCCAAACACTAAACTATTTAGTCGATTGTGTTTAATGTTCGTTTCTTACAAAATATCAATTTTGAACCTCCTGTGAAAAGTGCGTTTGCGCCCTTTTGGCTAACTTGTTGCCCGTAGCCAAAGGGGGGGCTGAGGGTTTAACCCCCCCCCCCAGGAGGTCCAACCGAGTCTAAAATAAATTAATCATGATCAAGAGTCCCAGGGAGAGCTATAGCTCACCCAATTTTTTGACCCTTTACTCCGGTTTGTAACGTGTGTTTGGTGTGATATCCTAAATTTTTAAAATTTTGCCTGCGGTGCTGTGACGTCATTAATTGTTACAATTTTAATTTAATTCTAAGGAATTTTTATCACCAGCATTCAAAAGATGTAACAAACGGCCGTCTTAGTATAATTTTTGTTAAAATTTTCATTTGCGGATCATTTGTGACTTGACAACAAATCTATATATACCACCGTAACCCCTTCTTGGCATCTAACTCAATCTACTCTTTCAAAAATGTTTTTTAAAAAAATTTTGTTTAACTTTAAACATTTTTTTTTGTCAAGAATATTTGAAACGCGACAAAATTTATGGGTTAATTTTGAAAAAATCTGCAAACGAAACTTGCTTTTAAAAATAAGTATTTTTATTTCATATATACTAACTCAACACCTATTAAACTGCCCCCCCTCTCCCCTCTCTTCAGTTCAAGATCTCAAGCAATAGGACCTAACTAATTTTAAATATTTGCCATAGATAAGTAGTTGATTTTTATTGTATGATGAAACCCCTTAGAGTCGATTTCTGGCTACGCCACTGGCGCTCTTATACTCCAGCAATAATTACGATTAAGACTCGCGTACAAAAATAACCTTTTACGCCCCAAGTAAGATTGATCAAAAACGGATCGGGGACATGTTCATTACACTCCTTCTCTCTTTGTCAAATCTCCCAGTAAAATATTCGTATTAGAAACCATTTGTAAAAAGTAGCCAACAAAGTTGCGGCGAAAATATCATAATTTATATCTTGGTGGTGCTTCAAGCCCCCATATATATACAAATTTAATGCTCGATTGAATAAAATAAATAAAGAAAATACTTACAAATATATTTATAATAGGTACTTAAATAATTACGTACTATATCAATTCTGCTACACGTGAGCATTCGATTGATAACTTAGAATCACGAGACTTAAAAATAATACTAGCACAGAATAACTACCTACGGAACAGAAAGACAATCCTATGTGAAGCTTCGTTAGTTTTTTCAGCGGGCGCCTTCCAAGCGCTGCCTGCATAATTATATTAAATTTAAACTTTTCCTGCAAATTCCCCGTGCACTGTTGCCGCCCCGACCTGACGGTTTCTCACGTTCTTCGTTCCTCATACAGATAAGCCTATTCCCGCTCACACATTCATAGTAAGGCGCGCGCCACGCTAATCGCAACCTTTGTCCGATGCGCGACGACCTTCCTGAATTCCTTGCATTTTAAACGGTAAACGAGTTTTATTTTTTTTAAGACGATACGAAATGCAGACCAAATCTTCCGGAAATAAACTATGTGTGTATTTTTTAATTTTTTTGTCGAAGTCGAAACGTGATGCGTGTGTGTGGTAGTGGGAGACAATTTAGATTTTCAAAAAATTAGGCCCTATGTCACAAATGGATACATACCTACCTAGTCAACGTCCTTTTTGGCCATCAATTAATACTAATATAGAGGCTATTGGGATCGTCAAAAAAAAAGTTATTTCCAATAAAAATAAGTTATTTGGGTAGAAAAAAGACCTAAATACAAAAGTTTGTCATAGTTTCTCTCTGTCTGATAAAAACCGCGCAGACGATTTTTATCAAATTTGGCACAAAAATTCTCTGGCACCAGGCGGTAGAAATGGGGGTTAAACTTTTTAAAATTCGTAACTCACGAACGGTAGCAACTAGCAACACGCGGTTTTCGCTGTAAGATGGATATTTATATTTTCTATAGAAATTGTATTTACTATGAAGTCTGTCAGATCCGTAGTTTTTGAGATATTTAAGAAAAACAAAAATATACTGATGGAAATCGTAACCCACGAACTCTAGTAGCTAGGGACACACGGTTTTAATATATTTAGACGTATAAGTACATTTTAACGTATAAGAAACAAAAAAACCAAAGTATACATTTTTCACAATTTTCCAACGGAAAAATATTAATTTTTATTACGCAAAGGGTTGGAACGGTATATAAACGGGGATTAACTTTAAAACATATTGTTTATTAATAAGATTTTTAAAACATGTTTACTTGGACATTTAGACCGATCCGAAAACTTATTTAGCGAGAAAAAAATATAAAAAATTTAACAGCATTTTGATGAGTGGAAATGGTAAAGGGGCTGCTGATAAACGTTTTAAAAAAAAATGCGTGAGTGGGGCTCTTGGGTGGGGGTGGATTTGGACAAAAATGGTATTATTTCAATTTCCGGCAAAACTGAACGTCATAGAGTAAAAACTTCGATATAAATGTTGTACACGGTGCAAAGGTCTAAAAATTTATAAATAAATATATAATAATAATAACCTCAAAATTTTCGAGAAAAATGCAAAAAATCGTAACATTTTTATTTTTTCGTTTTTTATTTTTCATTTCCTGAAAAGTTATTGCATTGTCATGAAACTTGGTGAAAAGGTACCTCCCTGTGTCCTTAATGCTTACAATTTTTTTTTTAGATAAAAATGTTAAACATTTTTTGAGATATTAATTTTCTTCGGTCCAAATCACTTTTTGTTCAATCAAAAATTCTACTCAGGAATATTCTCGTAGTATTTTTTGAAGCTGCTCATTTTTTTTTCTTTCACATACTTTTTGCTGTAATAATAAAAAATTATAGTTACAATTAAAAAACATGCTCAGAAATGAACAAAACAAATAATGGCATTAACAAAAGTTAATTTTTCAGTAATTGTGTTTAATTTATTTCAAAAAAATCAATAATCGATTAGTCATTCAGTTGTACGGAAAGCAAAAACGTTATTTATATGTAGTATTGCTATAATCTTAGAATACACTGTTTTATTACCTTTTTTGTAAACTCTGTGTAAATCAGGATAATATTAGAGGCGTATTTTTTTTTCTCTCGAAATAATTGTTGGACGGAAATAGCTCAAAATTTCAGCTTCTTGTTGGAAATTAAAAATAAACAAATATTGAAAACGACAAATGCTTTTGAAATTCCGGTTAAATAAGCTCTAAAAGATTACGATTTATCGTGAGCAGGTAATATAATATACATTGTAAAAATTTAGAAAAATATACTATTTTTGAAAACAAAGATCGGATTCATTTTTTTTTTCATAAAAATTACATTCATATAAACAAGAAATTTAGATACACCAATCGATTCCACGACAAACGATTTTCTTTATGTATGACAATTTATTAATCGAAATATGATATTAATAGCAATACTTCACAAAAATAAAGTTTTAGGTAAAACAATTACTTACTTTGTTTCTTAAAGCGCTTTTAAACAAAGGAAGGTTTGAAAATGCTTGTCCTAAACATACCACAAGAACAATTTTGAATACTAAATCAATTTTATTTTAAACCGGATTTTTTTTTTTAACTTAGTTGTTTTATTCGCGTTTTAATTAAAATGTAATATAAGGATTTTTTAATATAACAATATATATATTTTAATTTGTGAGAAACTGTAAGGTAAGAGGATTGACATTACATTGATCAGCTGTTAGAAAACTATTTTAATGAAGTAGAAAGCTACTTTATTTAAAACCGTATTAGGCGCGTATAAACGTAGTAAATTAAGTACCGTCTCCTTTTTATTTTTTCCGTACAGATAGATGTTGTAATCGGTTGTTGATTCTTTTTTATGTAAGCGATTTTAAGAATATTAAACAAAATTAGTATGGGAACGCACAAAAGTTCGTCAAATATCTGCAGTGAATTGCTGACGATAAAGCCGCGTGCCCTTTTTTTATGATTACAAGATAAAAAAAAAGCTGATAATTAGGCAGCGAACGTGGAGATATATTATTATTTTTTTTTTATCGACGAGTCGGTGGTTGAGATTCATTCTTTTACTTTGTTAAGATGTTTCCTAATAAATATTATAGAGGATTAAAATTGTGCTTTGCCTATTAATAAATAGTTATATTTGCAAAAGTTGTTTACATTTAATTGAATGAAATTATTAACAATTGCTGAAAAATTCATTGTTGCAAAAGCAATTATTTGTTTTTTTTTTGCATTTCTGGACTTGTTTTTTAATTGTAACTATCAAAATAAAAAAAATGAGCAATGTCAAAAAATACTACGGGAGTTTTCCTGGGTAGAATTTTTGATCGAAAAAAAAATGGACTACGTATCAAGAACTTTTATTGTTTTACTTTGGCATTCCATACCACAAAAATTAGTGTTGTCCTATTCTTAGCTATCCATGCATAGTAAAAATAAGTTATTTAGGTCAAAAAAGACCTATATACAAAATTTTGTCATGGTATCTGTCTGTAACATGATTACTCAAAAATCGCTTGATCGATTTTTATCCAATTTGGCAGAAACATCCTTTGTCACAAGACGCAGAGCTGATTAGTTTTTGATGGGGGTGAGGGGTTGGAGGTGTATATGTAATTACAAAAATGTTTATTTTTCTTTTGGTAGAAATGCAATTATCTATCTTAATATGAAAACCGCGTGTCGCTAGCTGCTACTGTTCGTAAGTTACAATCTTTTTAAAAGTTTAACTCCCCCTCCTACCCTCTTGCTAACTCCTCACCCCCATCAAAAACTAATCAGCTCTGCGTCTCATGCCACATAATATTTCTGCCGAATTTGATAAAAATCGGTTAAGTGGTTTTTGAGTAATCGTGTTACAGTAAGACAGACAGACAGACAGACACCATAACAAAATTTTGTATTTAGGTCTGTTTTGACACAAATAAACAGGTGGCCCGAAGAATCAGCACTAGTATCCAAATTGAAAGCAGCGTGCAACTTCGACTTGACTATTCAAAACATGCATATATTCCCGAAGTAATGACTTCTAGTTTGAAAGTGAATTACAAGTTTAGTCATGAGAGTGGTTAAAAGTTATAGTAGAAATAAAACTCTTTATGTATTGCAATGGGCCCGGAAAAGCGACACAGGTATGGGCGTAGGGAGGGGGGCCACAGCCACCATGGGATTTTTAAAATAAATACTTTTAAACAAATTAATATCTCACCGATAGAAAAGAGGTACAGAACTTGAAAAATATCTCCATTTAAAATAGGTCGGTATACATATATATTTAAAGTTTTATTATTTCCCAAAGAACAGCTTGGCCCCCCCTTGTGGAATATCCTTGCTACGCCCATGGACCCAGGTATCCAAATTGAACTCAGTATACGTCGTCGAATTAATTACATAATATTATAGTTAAAAGTGACAATTTCTTATATACGTTTTAGCCATCATAATGATTTTTCAAATATTAAACTATGAAAGTGTAGGGAACCACACTAAAGGTCTCCTGAATCGATAAAAAAAAAGAATTATTAAAAAATAAAACAACGTACGGTCAATTTTATAACCAGTGTACAATAAAGATATGAATGCAATCTATATAAAAATGAATGCGGGTTTTTTCGATTTTCCCTTCTCTGTCGCGAAGCGGAGAGCCGGTCATTGAAGCGAGGACGGTCGGCTATCGGAGCTACAGCCAAATTATTTTCATAGCAAACTAAAACATTTGTGCTGCAAGGGCAACGGCGCCGAGTAAATCAGCAGTGAATCGCAGACTTTCGCGACACAGCAAAAGCCTGCGATCTCTTTTGGTTTTCCTGGACTCCATAAGGTTTACTCCTCTGTTCCGTAGGTAGTTCCTCTGTGATACTAGTATTAATAGTTGGATTGGGGAAGGTTGCATCAATAAAGAATTTGCGTACAATCAGGTGATTTGTGAATCATTTTTAGAAAATTAGTCCGAGCCTATTTTGGTGCTGCAAGAAATTTGGCCACGGACAGCTTTAATAAAATACAACTGCGGCATTGATATTCTCAATTGACTTAGGGTTTAATAAATGTCTCACAAAGTTTTCATGCGGAGATATTTATTATTTTTGCCACTAAGAACTCACATGTCTTGTATACAACCTGTGCATGTTGGTATACTTATAAATAACAAATTAATAATAGATACTTAAAGTTAATTTTCGGGTTTGTCGGCATTCTTATCCTTATCTCTATCGAGTCGACCTAGCGAGCAGGTGTATTTTTAAACTAATGGCGAATGCGTGACAGCTCCAGCTGATCAAATGCGTCAAAACATCGTTTCGTATGTAGGGACGGTCGTAACGTTACGACTCCCTTATCGCATCTAACGAGGTTTTCGTGCATTTAATCAGCTGGAACTGTCACGCATTCGCCATGGTTAAAAAGTGCACCTGCTTGATTAGTAGACTCGATAAAGATAAGGATACGAATGCTAATAAAACTAAAAATTAACTTTAAGTGTCTAATAACTTTTATTTCAAGAATGTCTGTGGCGGTAACACTTGCACAGAAAAAATTTATGTGGCAGGTCAGCACACTCCGATATACAGACCGCTAGACGGACAGAGCAACGCAAATTTGGGCAAATCCATAAAATATCAGATGTGATTCCTTGACACTTTGGGGTTGGAGAAGAAAAAAAGGAATTTTTTTGTCACCTTTCTAAAAGTCTCTTAAAATTATATAGTAATTCGTCTTTCTAAAAATAATGATAAAAAAGTTAAAGTTTTAAAAAATATCACCCTAGTTCAGTGTAGGTATACGAATTTTATAAAGAGGCAAAACATATCACACATTCAGGCATTATCGGTGTCTATTTTTTATCCCTCGAAAAGGAAAATATGACCTGGTCTACAAGTTCTTAATGATCTCGAAATTTGTCCATCAACCAGTCGGGCTCTTTACTAGGACAAATCCGTTGTGGTCCGGCTGAATTCTTGAATCTCAAGCGCAAAAAAGTTCTCTTGTGTGAAGTGAACGGTCCCCGGTGAAGAAAACTAAGATAATCAAAAATAAATAAATAAAAAAATAGTTATTTATACGCATATATCTCTCGCCTGCTGTGGGATTATTGATCAATTTCGCACAATTTTTGGGGGAAAGTGATCGACGAACGCTGGTTCAAGAATATTAAAAGTATAATCCGTGTGCGCATTAATTTGAGTGTCGGTGTAAATAGCAAATATAAACTATACATCGACGTATATCAAGAATAGACACCGAGTGCGACCTGGTAGACACGTTGTAGCTGCTATTTGTTTGCTGTAAAGTAGCTAACTTAACTTAAAGTGTATCTTTAGCTGTTAGAATTTTATGGCAGATTAATTTACACCTATATTGCCATGAATGCTTTACATTAAAATATATTTTTATATTAAAATGCAATAAGACAGCTCCGAATATCGCACCATCTACTGTAGAGGCAAAGTTGTTTATCAAGAACCCTTTCCGTAGTATCGAACGCGGTTGCGTATATCCTGATATTTCGGGATCAAGAGAACCAAAATTTCGGTTTATTGGTATTTTTTACCGGTTTGTTAAAACCTATGTTTCTATTTGTCCACCAATTAATACCGGAATACAACACGATGGAAAAAATTGGCCAATCTGGTCAAAACCGGAAAAGGCTCGTGATAAAAGCTGTTTACAGCCACGATTACAGTATGTAAATAGAAATGTTTGATTACGGTACTTATTAGATTAAATATGTGCTTTAAGATTTACTTGGAACATAATTTTTCAAAAAAGTAAATATAACCTCATAACATATTTCATACAGACTTCTAACTAAGTATGTACTCAAAATGCATAATTATGATTAGTAGTTTAGTACTTACTATATTATGTCTCCATCTTTTACATATTTTGTATATATTTACATTTTTCAAATACATTTTTTTCCAGGAAAGTCAAATTTTATACAACTGTGCATATGCAAAAATGTTGCAATTTTCCTTAAAACCGCTGTGGCAACTTTGCAGCAACGTTTTCAAAGCAGCAAAAACATTATTGTTATTGTTTTTGCTGTGGAAACCTTGTCAGTGCTATTTTAGAGCACACTGTGTTACTTGGACAGTTTCTATGGCTCTCTAACTGTACCACATCTAGGGGACCACAACAATGGTTAACACAGACGAAGACAAACCATTTCATCAATAAAACAAATGCTCAGCAAGCAATCTAAAAAATAAAATATGAAGAAAATTTTCAATGTGAAAATCACCCTATATAAAAATTTGCCTGTCATACCATTACCGTATTCAATTTTTTTAAATATATTTTATCAATAAATCCCATGCACAATAAAATTCTATTAGTACTATTTACTACTTTTTTTTATGTGAACTATAAATTTCAAAGGTACTTCTGGGATGGCAGGCATTCACTAAAATGAACTCATTTAAGTTTTTTGGTATCATCTTGGCCCTAGTTGCCCTCACCCAAGGGGGTATCTTGGACAGACTACTACCATCGTCGTCTCAAGATGATACGTTAGTTTTGGTTCATACTGTAAGTATTTTTTTAAAGTTTTTATAATTAAAATAATTTTGGATCGATATGTTCTAGTCTATGTTGAAATAAAATTAAAGGTTTTTTTCAATCTTGTAAAATGTTTTCAGATTTTTTAAAGAAAAATCAAGGAACATGCATAGGAGCTTTAAGTACGATTGCTCAAATTCTTGTTAGTCCGCCAGATAATTGTGATTATTATTTTTTACCGCAAATTTTAGAATCGGGAACTGGTGCAACAAAACGAAAAGTGAAGTAATAAAACATATATTTTTTTTTTAATTTTTTTACAGCTCTTCAGACACGGACACCGTACTCCCGACTACGAAGGCTATGCCAGCAATCCTTGGTCCAGTGAGAGTTTCTATTGGCCTTACGGCTATGGACAGCTGACTGACGTAAGTATTCTAGTGATCTACCGAATTATTCGTTTACCTCCGCAACACACACACGTTTCTTCCCAGATACAATATGATTTTCTGGTAAGTTTTTAAATTATTTGAAACTTGTGGGATTGAATTGATTGCTACATTCCTTGGTAGTTTGGTACATTTCTAGTTGTTTTTTTCCTGACAATATCCTGACAGTAAAAGTATTTTTTTTAGGTATACATTAAAATCCCTATGTTGCGCAGTTAAATGCAATATGCGGTATTATAAATGGCAACCATTTTCGGTTGACTGTATTCTGGATTTCGTTGGGTTGGGGATATTTTATTTTCACTTTTTATTTCGACAACATTATGGATCGGCTAAAACAATTATTATGAATATATATATATATAGGGACCGAAACCAAAGGCAAATTACACCTTCTGAGAGGAAGGGAATCCAGTCTTTAATGATTATTTAAACATTTCTTTTCTTCTTGTTTTAACAAACATTGGAGTGCGTGAAAATATGCGTATTTTTATTTCATTGTTTTTGCTTTGTAGGAAGGCAAACGCACCGAATTTAAAATTGGCACCACCCTCAGAAAAAGGTACCGCAGGTTCTTGGGTAACATTTGCAGTATTTACAACATCGATGCTAGAACCACCAACGTAAACAGAACCAAAGCCTCTTTAGAATTAATGTTGGCAGGTCTGTGGCCTCCGGTAATAAGCCAAAGATGGAACCTACTGATTAACTGGCAACCAATTCCTTACAATTATTTAACCAATGATAAGGTAATGTAACAAAACGGCTTATATTAAGATAACGTAAATAAAACATAGGGATAAGTTTAATATTTTTTGACATGGGTTTCACCGTTGTAAATAAATCCTTATGCTTTTTAGGAACTTCAAGGTAGCAGCATTTGTAAGAATTACGATACCCTCTACCAAGCTCAACATGCCAACTTATCCGCCGCTGGACTTTTTGATTCATACGAGTCAGTGTATGCTTACATCAGTAACCACACCGGCAACGATATCAGTTCACCAGGCGATATTTTTAATCTATACTTTATTTTATCAACTAATGTAAGTATATTAGGAATTTAAAATCAAGAGGACATATTTAAAATGGATAAATATTAATGGAAGCGCATTGTAGAAATATTCTATTAACAGAAAAATGTTATTTAACTTATACTTGAATTAAACCGTCAGTTTATCTATTCTCCAGACCAGGGAGAGAAGAAAATTACCCACAAATGCGCGGTTTCCATTGGTCCAAATGACACTAATGATTCATACATTTTCTTTCTCTTACTAAAACCTAGTAGAGAAAAAATTCATCAAAAGCCATATAATTGGTGTCACTTTCGGGAGAATTTTTGGTGTCAGCCAGTTGGAGCTGTGCCTTTCAGGCAGACAATTGATTTTTCACAGAATTTAAGATTATCTACACGGGTGTTTTACGAGAAAGAAATTAGGGAAAAATTTAATTAATAGGCGTCATATAAGAAGCAGAATTTTAAGTTTCCATACTTTTTAAACATTACCAAACGTCGAAAAATTATTTGACTTGGTAATTTTCTTTACAGCAAGAGTTTGGTTACCAACTGGAAGACTGGACCAAATCAGTGTTTCCTGACATCATGGCCAAAATTACTAAAGACGTTTACTATTTGGGTACAAATACTACGACGCTAAAGAAACTTGCAGGAGGTAAGTACAAAGTTTTATGGTAATACTTTATATTTCGGTTGTCAAAAATTAGATACGTCCAAAGTTCTTTATTTAGTAATTAATTTTAACCTGGTTGGCATGCACCTCCGTTTTTGCTTAAGTTAAACAACGAAATTTTCTATTTATTTAAAACGCAAATAATCTTGTGATTGTAAGCATGGTTAATACTAAAGAATTTTGAAAACTAAACAGAGTTTAATAAAAATTGGCTAGCCTTCATAATTTTTAGGGAAAATTTAATCTTGGGAAGACTTCAGCAATTAAACTTCCTCATTCGTACGACATTATAATTTTAAAGTACTAAAGCAGGTATTTATAATATAACTGCAGAGTTACCAAATTTTTGTTACACTGATTTTAGGATTTCTTCTTCGAAAAATAATTAATGACTCAAAGGCAAAAATTGATGGCCTTCTGGCCCCAGAAGCACGAAAAATGTTTATCTATTCCGCCCACGAGAGAAACGTAGCAACTTTTTTGGCCACCTTGGGCGTATACCCGGACGATATTCCACCATACGGTTCACACGTACTTGTCGAGTTGCACTTGATTGACGGCGTCTATGGATTCAAGGTAAGTATGTACAAGGGTAGAAAAGGTATTTAAAATATCTGTAGTTTACATCATTGCTAAAGGCAAAGAAATCGAGAGCGACGCCAATAAAATATGTTTTTGATCCAGGTAATCATATTTAAAAGCTTTTGTTCCTAACGGTAAAAAAGAAAATGGATTTGTTGCAGCTCTCATTCGATTTAAATTAGTCGAGTTCGGTGGCACATAATTTATTACTTTTGTTTATAACCAAGATTTGAACTTGGTTTTTAGTGACAATTATTTCATACTTACGTGACTAATACTAAGACAACATAGCAAACAGGAAAGGATATTTTCTATCTACGACAAAACAAAATAATAGCCGAGGTACTAAACTTATGCCTTGTATGAATTTTTCCTACTCTTATTAGTATTTTGTTGGCAACCTTAAGAAGTAAAAACTATCTTTTTTCTAGGTCCTTTACCAAGACTGGCTACAACCGAATCCAAAACTACTGACGATCCCAGGTTGTGACGAATTTTGCCCATTTGATGACTTCGTTTCACTTCTATCAGCCGTTATCCCTGAAGACTCCGATTGCGAAATTTCTTAGTGATATTTTGAAGATCTAACATTGTTCAAAACTTATTTTAACACATTCGCATGGAATAATTTAGTCTTACGTATGAAAAAATAAAAACGTCAAAACAAAAACAATATTTTGCATTATTTCTATTACAAAAAAAAATAAGTCTTTTGACAGATAGGTTAGTAGAAATTATTTAAAATTCATATATAACATATTTATTTAAATAAAGAATTACGATTTTGCCAAGAATAAGCAAGATATTTCTAAGTTTGTCTAATTCATTTATGATAAAGGTAACAGAAGCAATTATGCAACTGGAAATGGACCCGTGGTGCTCTTTTAGATTAAAAATAAAATTTGTAATTAAAAATAAAGTCTATGATGATCATTTAAGAGAAATCAAATTAAGTTGGTAATTACAAAAAAGGAGAGAGAAAGAGAGAGAGCAGTTACTTACCAGTCATATATTTATACTTGATAACAAAGAAATAAACTAGCTTTATGTATTTTTAATTAACCGCCCATTCTATTAACCGGGTACTGAGTCTCGAAATCTGTTTCGTTGGACTCAAATCATCCATTAATTTAGGTGACAAAAAAGTGAAAGCGCACGTTGATACCTTGTCAGACTTGAGAAAATCAACATATGTAGAGCTAGTCAGCTGACTTAAAATCTCTTCTTATCTACAAAGTAAATAATGAGCGCAGTTTATGATATTATAATTAGACATCGCGCGCCCGTGACGTGGCGTCACGGATCGACTGATATTATAAAATAAAAATTTATAAAAAACGATTAATCGTGTATAATATCAAAGGAGAGAAAATCTTGCCGGCAAAATTTTTGACTGGTATGAAACTTTGTTGATTGTCAATTTTTGCGAATAAAATTTTGACAGTAAAATGACAAGACGCAACTCAAGTGATTTTGTCTAAAACTTTTAAAAAGCAAACTTGAATAAATTCAAGAGAAAATTTTGCCGTTACAAAAGAAAACAAGACGCTTTAATGAGGTTTGTCAAACTGACAATATTAGTCGTCTCAGCAGACACTTTTGTGACGGGTCTGTCGTAGTTTTGTCGCTGAAAAACCATTCAAGTAATGAGCCGTTGCTATGACGTTTTACTAGTCAAAAATACTCCAGTGAGATATAGCTATTTATAGTATATGTGCCGATTTCAAAAAGTTGATGACAAGAAATGTTGCTACAAATATTTTTTTTTACCCATTTCTATTGAAGCACATTTTGGTTGGTTAAAAATCAGTATTTGTTAACATTTGGTTATGACTATTAGAGTGATTTTGGCCAGATTTTTGGCCGGTCTGTTACCCTTACGTTTATTCTGCGCGGGCGCAGTTTATTAAAGGCCACCACCTTTTCCATTAAAAAAGCGAACCCATATTTGTGCTTTGCTTTTATGTGATTAATAGTAGTGTATGGTTGATATGATTCGACAAGAAGGCCAAAATTTTATAATGACAAGGAAAAAAACGATGAAAAAGCTAAAGGTATGTTTACATGTTAAAGTAACACTCGTGGCATATCGGATAAAGCGTTTTTGTTTCTCACTTCATTACAACCAATATCTAATGGAGAATTCAGACACCTACAGACCTGTTTCATCCTTGTTACGAATCATCAGGGATTCATAGAATTGTACCTAGCAGTTGAAGCTACACAGGCAAGCATGCACACGCCTCGAATTTAAAACAAAAAGTTTTTAATCCGCGGAGACGTAGAACCTGTGTGCGCCACCTGTCTAATAAACTGAGAAAAAAAAACATCAAAATTGAAAATTGCAGAAGACCGTAAATACAGAATCCTGCACCTTTCAGCAAGTCATAGAGAAGAATCCTGTAAAATTATAAGGTCACTGTAACATGACTCTTAAAACCGCCATACGTTATTTTTGAGTAGGTCCAAAACCACTATTTTTAATCCTCTGAGTTTACCTTTATTTGGTATGAAATAACCATAAGAGTAACAAAATTTGTTGTGAAATTTTCTAATCAAAATTACCCTATTAAAAAATTAAATTAACCAGAACTATACCGGTAACTTAAAAGTCCTGACCAAAAATACCCTTTTATCTGTAAACAATCATCTTGAAATTTAAACTTTTACCCGATCGATATACAAAAATTAGGACAAGTACAAAATTTTTCTCACCAAATAATGTAAGTTATAGTAAAAACCAAATCATTAAAACAAAATAACTATATTAATTCAAATAGATATGTATTATTTTTTTTTACTGTACAATAAAATCATATTATTATTTAAAGGCAAGGGCGGAACTAGTATCGATTCTGGATTTGTTGAAAAAATCGTGTCTATACTATTTAAACTCAATCTTTTTAATCTTGACAATTCAGATTTAGCATAAATAAAACGACTTTTTATGTAAATGTTGTATATAATGTTAATTAATATGTTGTAATAAAAGTGCCTACTTGGTTCTGTGTTAATGGCACCATCCTAAAGCCTGGTTTGTAATATTATTTATATGTTTAGTAAAACAAAACTCGGAGTCAAAAATAACACTTAAATCAGTCAGTCAGTTAAATTAACACTTTATCAGTAATTCTACGCGAGAAATATTTGTAGAGTTAATGTGATAAAGATAGATTATTTTGTTAATCTCTCTAGATTATGTCATTATATTTTAGGCACTTTATCCACCACTATGAAATTACTGGAACCAATCCTCGCATTTTTCGTGTGAGTCCCCCATCCTACCCTTGTTATAATTTATAACACTTACACCTACCCCTTATACCCCCACCTTGCTGCTTTACATAATTTATGGATGGTGCCCAAGTTAATTCCCTACCTTTCTGGTTACTTCTTCTTACATTGTTGTCATCTAAACATGCTTATGTCAAAAGAGTCCTTTATTAAAGGTCGGCACAAACCTTGTGTGCTGGTAGGCAACTGGTAGTTGGCTCTCTACCGAAGGCTGAACACATACGATCCAGGAAACTAAAAAATCTTGCAGATTACAAAACTTAATTTAGGCTTGACACTTTGTCTTCAACTTTGCCAATTGAAGCTTTAGTGAAAGCCATACACAACAAGCCATGTTACAAACATTATTAATGTCGACATTATTCTGGCCGGATGACCTACACAACAAAAACCAGATTTTAAAGTCGCGAAAATCCAAAGCCTCTAGACTTTGGTAATCGGCATTATAACTACACTGCCAACATTAAATCACTCTGAATTACCCCTCATATTACGCTTTCATATGAATTAAATGCACCAGAATGAAACAACGTGATGTCAGGTATAGTTTAAGTTAATATGCCTGTTAAAGTGGCTGTTATATACGTTTTTGTTTGTATACCGAACATCACAAAGAAAACTTGATGCCAGATCTAATATTCCTGAAAGAGACGGAGAAACCGAGACTGGTGAGTGACGTCACCTAAAAAATAACGAGTTCAAATTTAATTTTGAAGTTTAAATGTTCAGGATGTGTCTTTTTAATTATTTTCCAGTGAGCTGCTTAAATTCCTTTAATACAAATTTAAAACTTTGACTTAAACTTAAAAAATTAGAAAAGACGGATCTAAAATGACGCACTTGCTTATTTTAAAATCGATTTGTTTCAAACTTGAAACTGTGCGGTGTTCAAGGTTACTCAATACAATTTATTACACAAACTTTAATAAATTAAAATTGGCTGATCCAAAATGGCACACTTTTAAATTTATAAATCGATTTTTCCCAAACTTGAGAGTTTTTCTTGTTTAAGGTCACTTAATCTTTGAATTACCTAAACTTGAAACTATACGGTGGTTAAGTTCACTCAATACAATTTTCGACATAAACTTTAAAAAATTAAAATTGGCTGATTCAAAATGGCCCACTTTCTAATTTGCCTTAAACTTGAATGTTTGGGGTCTATAAGGTCCCCCAATATAATATTAGACACACTTTTTATTTATAAATCTATTTTAAAACCAAAGCTGATACGTAGATGCCGTTTCCAGAAATCACTTTAACTTAATGTTTTTTAATTTGAGAAAAGAAAATAATTTGGTGGGGAGTGGTTTGGAGGAAAATATAGGGTGGACCATAAAAAACCGGTTAATATATGTAATTTTTTTTAAAGTTTTGATCCACTGCTGTGGTTTTATAAATTTAAGTTTGGTAAGGGTGTTAATGTAAATTCATAACAACTAACTTAAAATCAAAAAATATCTATCGATCTTACGACTTTTGAGGCTATATATCTAATGCACCCCTAAAAATGACCAATGCGTGCGTCCATTACGTATATGCCTCAATGGTGTAAAGTAAGTAACAGTAAAGTAAAGTAAAGTTCGAACTATTTACGTTTATTTATTGGATAAATAATTGCGGCTCTGGTCATATTTAGTAAACTGTGATCAGCTGTCTTACGATAACAGTAACAAAGTGGCAAAACAAATGGTTCAAAAACACTCTATTATAATCAACACTCATGATAAAACGTAAGATAAACGAAATCGTAAATTTTCTGAAAGCGGCCCTATCCATACTGTGATCAGTATGTCCAGGGATCCAGGAAGAAAAAAACTAAACGACAGGCTAAAAATTCTCGTTGACAGTTCACATTATTCAATGTGTAGAAATTTCGGGTGGGGAATAATGTACAACATCAACATCATCCTAAATATTAAAAAAATAAAAAAAATAAGATCCTAACCTGCCTTCTTGATCACCAACAACACTCGATAAGCACATAAAAGGTTCTAGGTTTCCACATTTAAAATGTCAGAATATGACGGTGTTGGCGAGAAATACGATGAGCGGACTTTATAAAAGCAAACTATACTTGGTAAAAAAAAGTCTGAATTGAAGCTTCAAATTTCCCCTCAATCTAAGTGAAAAACGGTACAAATTTTGTTGCCACATTAGCCAATATTTTACCTTTATGCGTAGTTAAGCCCAGCTGATCTATTGCTGTAGAAGATTTTTTAAAGAACGAGCGCAGTAAAAAAACGCAGTTTAACCCCTATTCAAAAAAAAAAAAATTACAAAAAACCACAACGCAAAAACTATTAGTCATTATTTTTTACTAGGCAATACCTTCAATATCTTTATAACATACGCTCGAGTCCACTTTCCTGCTGGATATGAGCTCTTCTTCTCTAGTAATGTGAGATAACGCGCTTTTTTTTAAGCGCAAGTAAAAGGTCACGCACGTGTTTTATTTACCATTTGCTCTAGTTTTGTGCTGTTTGTGCGGATATATGCTATTTTTTCTTACTTTATTCAAATTTTTTGAAATCCTGTAATATTTAAAAGAAATAGGAACCAATATAAAACTTTGACGCTCCTTTTCTCGAAAGTTAGAAAAGCTTATGCTACTATTTACTAGCAGGGTAGCAGTCTCGCAGCATTAAACTATTTAGTTGGTTGTGTTCAATAATCCTTTCATATAATATATCAATTTGGAACTCCCTGAGAAAAGTGCGTTTGCGCCCTTTTGGCTAACTTGTTTCGGTCTCTCTCATACTCGGGCAATAATTAAGATTCAGGCACGGGTTTCAAAGTAACAATTTACGCCCAAGTAAGCTTGCTGAAAAATTTTTTGACGATTATCGTCGCAACGGGTAGGACCTTCTCAATTGGATGCTGTCTCGCTTGGTTAGATTTCCCAGTAAAATATCCGTTATATTCCGGAAATGGACAAACATATATGACATAGAAATTTGACAAAACTAGCCAACAAAGTTGCGGCGGAAACATCATAATTTTTATTTTGGTAACTATCAGGGATAACCAATTGCCGCACTTAAATCTCTTTAAGCCACCATAAATAGAAATTTAATCCACGATTTAATAAAATCAACAAAGATAAAACTTGTATATGTAAGTAAATAATCACGTTCTATATGCTACACGTGAGCATGCGATTAGAATCACGAGACTTAAAAATAATACAAGCATCAACAGTTCGAGCAGCGAAGATTGTATCAATTCTCAGTTGAATATAATAAAAAATATGAAGTAACTATAAAAAAGGTTAGGGTTTAATAAATATCACTTACCAAGTTTTCATACGGAGAAATTTATTATTTTTACCACTAAGAGCTCACACGACGTGTGCCTGTTTGCATATTTATAGATAACATCTTAATAAGAATTTTTACTTTAAGAATGTCCGTGGCGGTAACACTTGCAGAGAAAGAATTTATGCTGCAGACAGAGCATGCAAATTCGAGCAAATCCATAAAATCTCAGATGTGATTTTTTGACGATTAAATTACTTCTCTCTTTTAAGGAGCCGGAAAAGGAAAGAAGAGAAATGATTTTCACCTTTCCAAATGTCTTTGAAAATTATATCGTTTTTCGTCTTTCTAAAAATAATGACAAAAAACCCAAAGTTTAGAAAAAACAATCACCCTATTCCAGTGTAGGTATACAAACTTTATAAAGATGCAGAACATATCACACATCCAGGCAGTATCGGTTCCTGTTTCTTATTCTATGAAAGAGAAAATATGGTTTGCTCTACAAATTAATCTTAATGATCTTGAAACTTGTCCATCAACCAGTCGGGCTCTTTACTACTACAAATCTGTTGTCATCCGGCTGAATTCTTGAATCTCAAGCGCAAAAACGTTTACTTGTCTGAAGTGAACGGTTCCCGACGAATAAAAATAAAATCATCAAAAATAAATAGACAAAAAAATAGTTATTTAAATGCATATATCTCTCGCCTGTTGTAGGATAAACGATTAAGTTCGTACCATTTTTGGATGAGTGTGATCGGTGAACGCTTGTTCAAGAATATAAAAAGTATAATCCGTGTGCGCATTAATATGCGTTCTCAGTTTAAGAATCTGGCCTCTGGGTCCTGAGTGTCGGCGTACATAGCACGAGTGCGACCTGGTAGACACGTTGTGGCTGCTATGTGTTTGCTGTAAAGTAGTTAGCCTAAAAAAGCTAACTCTCAGGTGACCAAATGGAAGCAAAGTTTAGCATTTTTTAAAATTATCCGAATGTGACGCCATCTACCGTAGACGCGTCCATAGTATCGATCGCGGTTGCGTATATCCTGGTATTTCAGGATCAAGCGACCTAAAATTCCGGTATATTGGTATTTTTTTACTGGTTTGTTAAAACCTATGTTTGTATTTGTCCACCGATTAATACCGGAATACAACTTATGGAACAAATTAGTCAACCTGGTCAAAAACGGAAAAGGCTCTTGATAAAATCTGTTAGCAGCCACGATTGCAGTATGTAAATAAAAATGTTCGATTACGGTACCTATTGGATTAAATTTTTGCTTTAACATTTCTTTGGAACATAATCTTTCAAAAAAGTAAATATAATCTCATAACATATTTCATCAGTAAATATACCTTCGCATAAAGACTTCTAACTAGCTAACTAAGTCCTCTAAATGCGTAATTATGATTAGTAGCTTAGTATTCACTATATTGTGCACGGAAAAAATTTGCACCAAGAACAATTTTGTGAAGATATAATCAACAAATTGTTCGAAAAAACTACATTTTTGTTGTATGTACAAATTGTTCTTGGTGCAAATTTAAGAACAATTTGTTTAAAAATTCTACACAATTATAAATAACAACAATAAATCCACACATTTTTCCCAGTCTGTCTCCCTCTTTTACATAATTTTGTAATAATTGCTACTTTCAAATACATTTTTTTCAGGAATGTCAAATTTTATACCAAAATGTTTCATTTTTACTCAATTTTCTTAAAATATATGTGGCAACATTTCAATAACATTCTCAAAACAGCAAAAGCATTATTGTTATTGTCTTTGCTGTGGAAATGTTGTCCGTGTTATTTTACAGCACACTGTGTCACTTGGATAGTTTCTATGGCTTTCTAACCGTACCTCATCTAGAGGACTACATCAATGGTTAACACAGACGGAGACAAACCATCTCATTATTAAGACAAAGGCTCGGAAAGCAATCTGAAAAACAAAATATGAAAAAGATTTTCAATGTGAAAATCACCCTACATAAAAATTTGCCTGTCATGCCATTACCGTATTATTTTTTTTTTTTTAATATTTTGCCAATAAATCCCATGCACAATAAAAGTCGATTAGTTCTATTTATTTTTTTTAAATGTAAACTATAAATTTGAAAGGTACTTTTGGGATGGCAGGCATTCACTGAAATGAACTTATTTGAGTTTATTGATATCATCTTGGCCCTAGTTGCCTTCACCCAAGGAGGTATCTTGGACAGACTATTACCATCATCGTCTGAAGATGATACATTAGTTTTGGTTCACACTGTAAGAAATTTAAATGTTTTCATTTAGTTTGTTTTAAGTTTGCTTAAGTGCTGAATATTTTTTAAAATTTTTGTAATTAAAATAAGTTTAGATCAATATGTTCTGGTCTAGGTTAAAATAAAATTAAAGGTTTTTTCAGACTTATAAAATGTTTTTAGATTTTTTTAAGAAAAATCAAGAGGCATGCATAGGAAAAGGTACAATAAAACCAAAAGTGAAGTAATAAACAAATATTTTTTATAAATTTTATTACAGCCCTTCAGACATGGAAACCGTACTCCCGACTACGGAGGCTATGGCAGCAATCCTTGGTACAATGAGAATTTCTATTGGCCTTATGGCTATGGACAGATCACTGACTTAAGTACAATTAATTTTAACAAGGGTGGAATGCACATCTGTTTTTGCTTAAATTAAATAACGAAATTTTCTATTCATTTAAAGCGCAAGTTTAACTTCGAACTTAACAAATTTTCTTTACACTGATTTTAGGATTTCTTTTTCGAAAAATAATTAATGACTCAAAGGCAAAAATTGATGGCCTGCTGACCCCAGAGGCCCGAAAAATGTTCATTTATTCCGCCCACGAGAGAAACGTAGCAACTTTCTTGGCCACCTTGGGTATATACCCGGATGATATTCCACCATATGGTTCACACGTACTTGTCGAGTTGCACTTGATTGACGGCGTCTATGGATTCAAGGTAAGTATTTACAAGAGTAGAAAAGGTATTTAAAATATCTGTAGTTTACATCATTGCTAAAGGCAAAGAAATCGAGAGCGACGCCAATAAAATATGTTTTTGATCTAGGTAATCATATTTAAAAGCTTTTGTTCCTAACGGTAAAAAATAAAATGGGTTTGTTGCAGCTCTCATTCGATTTAAATTAGTCGAGTTCGGTTGTATATGATTTATTACTTTTGTTTATAATCAAGATTTTAACTTGGTTTTTAGTGACAATTATTTCATACTTACGTGACTAACACTAAGACAACATAGCAAATAGAAAAGGATATTTTCTATCTACGACAAAACCAAATAATAGCCGAGGTACTAAACTTATGCCTTGTATGAAGTTTTCCTACTCCTATTAGTATTTTGTTGGCAACCTTAAGAAGTAAAAACTATATTTTTTCTAGGTCCTTTACCAAGACTGGCTACAACCGAATCCAAAACTACTCACGATCCCAGGTTGTGACGAATTTTGTCCATTTGATGACTTCGTTTCAATTCTGTCAGACGTTATCTCCGAAGACTCCAATTTCGAAACTTCTTAGTCATATTTTGAACATCTTATATTGTTAGAAATTTATTTTAGCACATGCGCATGGTATATTTAGTGTTATGTATAAAAAAATAAAAACATCAAAACAAAAACAATACTTTGTCTTATTTTTATTTAAAAAAAAATAAATCTGATGACAGATCGGTTAGTAGAAATTAATAAAAATCCATATTTAACATATTAAGATATTAGACAGATATTAAAAATTTTCCAAATAAAGTTGGATATCTCTAAGTTTGTTCAATTCATGTTTGATAAAGGTAACAGAAGCAATTATGCCTTCGTAAAGAAGTCCGTGGTGCTCCTTTAAGTTTAAAAATAAAGTTTGTAATGGTCATGGATGTTAAATTAATTTAAAAAAGAATATTTTTGCTAATTTCATTCTCCATAACTGCTGCAAACCGATTCGTTTTACTAAATTTTAATAAAAATATGAAACTGTCAAATTGTTGAAAAAACAATTTAATAAAAAACGCGGTTTACAATGTCGACTCAGTTTTTGTTATAATAAAGTACGACATGAAAAAATGCAAACTATTTCTTTGTGTACACAATACGTATAGTAACCAAAAAAATCGTTATCACTAGTAAGACCACAAGAGGTTAAATTATATTCCGTAATTTTTACAAGTTAAGAGGGTTTAATTTAATTTTGCGCGGTATTCGGTAAGAAAGTTCCACACCAAATTGTGTTTAAAATAAAATAATTAAAATAATATCTTTATGACTATTAGCAATGCCTATTTTCTTTTATAACACACCAGCAAAACATAAAGTTTTGGTAAACTTGGTTATTCGGTTGCTAGAGTGACTAAGTAAAATATTAACCTACTTGAGTTCCAAAGCCGTCAGTGTAAGCTTTAAGCAAAAGTTATGTGGCGCGGCGCAGCGTAACAAAATGACTAGCTTCGATCAAGATGATTTTTTTTTAAACTACAGTACGTGGTCAAACAGAAACACTAATTTTAGACTAAAAAACTTTTTTTTATACCTTCATCAGAAATATGACTTTTAATAACTATCTGCAGATAACTAAAGCATGGCATTTTTGGTTAATGATGTAAAAAACTTTTATGCACTTCAGGGATAAAATAGGTACTTTTAGTCCTTGTTTTTGGGGATTAAAGTGACACTTTTAATCCTGAAGGGATTAAAAAAATAATCCCTGAGGGATTAAAAATAAATTTAATCCCTCAGAGATTAAAAAATAACTAGTCAGTGGAAAATTATAATTAAATTTATGGCAACTCAAGCCAAACAGCACTTGCTCTTGGCCAAGATTTCATTCTTAGCACCCTTTCTTGTAGTTGACGAACCGTTTGGCGTAGAAATAACGTAATTTTAACAAAGATCTTTTCCTCCATAAAATAGTATATACACCTCGGGACTAAAGTGTCGCTTAATCTTTTAGCAAATTCTACTACCTTTCGCAGCGGGATTAAATGTGGCACTTTAGTCCCTAGTTTTATAATATACTATTTTTTTATACCTTCATCAAAAACATGATTTTAGTAACTGTCTGCAGATAACTAAAGCATGACTTTTTTGGTTACCGATGCAAAAAAACTTTTTATTTTGATCACGGGTGCAAAAAAAGATTTCTGTCCGTTTTTTACCCAAAATTAAAGAGAAATAGTGGAGTATAGTAATATTAAAAAAACCTAATTATTCTTGCCTAAAAATGATGTCATTTCCGCCAGTTTTCACGAAAACATCATTTAAAAATATCATAGTCAAAATATCAAACTGTCAAAGATTAAAATGTCGCAACAATGAACGTCACCGAGTAAAAAGGCACATCGCTATGGAAACTGCATTGTTATTTCATTTACCAGCCACCTTGATTTATACTGTAAAGATGGTGTGTTGCGAGAACTTCTTGGATTTTTTGATAAAGGTATTAAAAAAATAGTGTTAGAAACTCGCGGCAAAACTGTGATTTTTTTTACTCCCTTTTGAAATACCTCACTGCGCTCGGTATTTAAACCAACGCTTGTAAAAAAAGCGCTATTTTGGCCACTAGTTGTTAAAACTACTATTTTTGATCACGGGTGCAAAAAAAGATATTTGTCCATTTTTTACCCAAAGTTAAAGAGCAATAGCAGAAAGTAGTAATATTGAAAAAATCTAATTATTATTGCGTAAAAAAATTAAGCCATTTTCGCCAGTTTTCACCAAGTATTTCCGAAAAAATCATTTAGAAACATCGTCAAAATATCAGACTGTCAAATAATTAAAAGCACATCGCTATGAAAATAATTGTTATTGCATTTACCAGCCGCTTTGATTTATGATGTAAAGATGGTTTGTTGCGAGAAGTGCTCTTCGTTTAAGATTTTTAAAAGTATTTTCCTGTTTTTCTTTGATTTTTTGATAAAGGTATTAAAAAAAATAATGTTCTTAACTCGTGGCTAAACTGTGCTTCTTTTACTCGAGTTTTTAAATACCTCGCTGCGCTCGTTATTTAAACCAGCGCTTGTAGAAAAAGGTAGATTCGGTCAACAGAGAAGCTCTTTGGAAAATACTGGCAAAAGCTGGATGCCCTTAAAAATATATTCAAATTTTTAGACTGATACACGACAATATGAATGCAACAGTCCTGAGCAACGATGGACCAGGAGAGTCATTCCAGATTACGACAGGCGTTAAACAAGGGTGTGTTATTGCGCCCACCCTATTCTCTATATTTTTAGGTGCCATGCTTCACCTTGTTGAGGAACATCTACCGCCGGCAGTGGAAATTCTTTATAGATTCGACGGTGTCCTACTTAACCTGGGCAGACTGCGAGAAAAAACTAAGGTCTCGGCGACCTCGGTAATCGAACTGCAGTACGCCAGTGACAACGTCGTTATGGCCGATACAGAAGAAGGTCTACAGCTGGTATTCAATGCATTTAACCAAGCCTACAAAAGCATTAGCCTAGAGGTCAATCTTGCCAAAACGCAAATTCTTCACCAACCAGAACCAGGTACGATTCCCAAGCTCCAAACATTTCCACAAATGGCCATCCTCTGCAGAACGTGGAACATTACCCATACCTTGGGAGCCACCTATCATCAAATGCAACTATTGACGCAGAAACACAGTATCGCTTAAAATGTGCTAGTGCAGCGTTCGGACGGCTTTCGGAGAGAGTCTTCAATAATCACTACGTCAATGCGGAATGCGGAGTTCAAGCTTCGTGTCTACAACACAGTTATAATACCAACTCTAACATATAGATGCGAAACGTGGATCACCTACAAAAGGCAAACGACTAGAAAAATATCACCAAAGTTGTTTAAGACGAATACTGAGAATCAAATGGCAAGACCGACGAACAAACGTAAGTGTTTTAGAAGAAGCCAGAACAACTAGTATAGAAGCCTTTATCTTCAAGCACCAGCTTCGCTGGACTGGTTACATTATCCGCATGCCCGAAACCCGTCTCCCAAAGCAGATATTTTATAGTCAACTGAAGGAGGGAAAGAGAAATCAAGGAGGTCAACAAAAAAGGTACAAGGACGTTCTCAAAGGCAATATGATGAAGGGTAACATCGATTTAAACAACTTTGAGACCACGACAAACGATAGGGCTTCATGGCGCCGAACAGTCCATGAGGGAGCACAAACTTTTGAAAAGCAACCACGGAGACTAGAGACGGAAAAGGGAGAACGTAGAAAGGAGCGACAAAATGGAAGAATGAATGACCAACACCACCCAGCTGCTGCCGGAGACGGGGTGTGCCAGGACTGTGGAAGGGTGTACGGCTCGAGAATTGGCTTACATGGCCATCAAAAAACGCACAACAGATAGCAACGATACAGAATATAGGAAAATCATACTCGGTATCAAGTGATTGCCTATGATGAATATGATGTAAAAAAAAGCACTGTTTTAGCCACTAGTTGTGAAAACTACTACTATAAGTTTATAAAAAATTAATTAACACCTAATTTTGGGCAACTGCGATTTTGTGAAGTGTAAACACGTTTTATAAAAAAATTAAAACTAGCAATTAAACAATCATATAGGATATGTTATATAAAAATGCTTAAAATTTCAAAACACTATATTCATAAAAAATACACTAGTATACTGTAACACTTATATATTGTGTCAATTACTTTAAAGTAAATTTTATTGTTCTAAACTAATATTTTTAGTTTAATTTAGCCAATTAATAAATATGTATCTTTTACCTTCTTAAAAATATCTTAAAGTAAATGTGAAAATTCACACGATCGTCCTGTGTATCAGCTAAAAAAGAATAAATGCTTATTTATTTAAATATTGTAAACGACATAGGGTACTAAAACTTCCAAATCAGTCATAACAACCGAAAAGAATCTAAAAAAGAAAAGATCAAAAGATCTTGGGAAGAAAGAACGACATTTCAAAATTGGACCAGTGTCCCACAAGGAACACACAAAAGTCCAAAGCGGAAAGGGAAACAATTAAATGATGTTTCGCCCGGGGCGACCAGCGTGGGCTCGTCAGTGAATTCACTAGTTACCCTCAATCCAGACATCATTCAACACCATCGCACACTCCGACCTCCAACTCTGAAACACTCACAAATAGGCATCGTTCCCCATGGTTCTTATTATAAGTCGCCTGATACGGGTTCGTCCTGGCGTGTTAATCTTTCCAATAGGAATATGCTCCTAAGACAATTAAAACAAGAAGTTAAAACCTCCAAATCAGTTACATCAACCGAAAAGAATCTAAAAAAGAAAAGATCAAAAGATCTTGTGAGGAAAGAACGACATTTCAAAATTGGACGAGTGTCCCACAAGGAACACACAAAAGTCCAAAGCGAAAAGGGAAACAATTAAATGATGTTTCGCCTGAGGCGACCAGCGTGGGCTCGTCAGTGGATTCACTAGTCACTCTCAATCCAGACATCATTCAACACCATTCAACACCATCGCACACTCGTCCAATTTTGAAATGTCGTTCTTTCCTCCCAAGATCTTTTGATCTTTTCTTTTTTAGATTCTTTTCGGTTGATGTAACTGATTTGGAAATTTTAACTTCTTGTTTTAATTGTCTTAGGAGCATGTTCCTATTGGAAAGATTAACATGCCACGACGAACCCGTATCAGGCGACTTATAATAAGTACCATGCGGAACGATGCCTATTTGTGAGTGTTTCAGAGTTAGAGGTCGGAGTGTGCCATGGTGTTGAATGATGTCTGGATTGAGGGTGACTAGTGAATACACTGACGAGCCCACGCTGGTCGCCCCAGGCGAAACATCATTTAATTGTTTCCCTTTTCGCTTTGGACTTTTGTGTGTTCCTTGTGAGACACTCGTCCAATTTTGAAATGTCGTTCTTTCCTACCAAGATCTTTTGATCTTTTCTGACATAGGGTATGTTATATAAAAATTCTTAGAATTTTAAAACACTATATACAAAAAAAAGTACTAGTATAGTGTAACATTTAAATATTGTGTCAATTACTTTAAAGTAAATTTGATTGTTCCAAACTAACATTTCTTGTTTAATTTATTTTACCTTCTTAAACATCTCTTAAGGTAAATTTGAAAATTCACACGATCATCCTGTGTATCACCTAAAAAAAAATAAATGCTTACTAATATAAATATTGTAAACTATTTATTTCTTTATTAAAACTAAATATTTGCTACGATTAAATTACAATGTGGAAGTTTTTTTAACAAAAATCGACCACTGTGCGACGTCGTACTTTACAAGACGGTCAAGTTGGCCGTAGCATTCGCATTAGCGAGATCTGTCACGTGATGGTTTCATCCAATAGCGTGCTCTGAAATCATACGAGTGATGTTTTTCAGACGAGCTTTCCTACAAGCCCATACTACTGGGTCTAGTCAAGAGAACGCTTTCCTTCTCTCAGGCGAACGATCACTTCCTATGACTTCCAGAATCGGTACCCTGGAGTACACCAAATGTGTGCGCCTTTCTCTATCGAAATTCGCGATATCCTCGCTACTCGCCCACCGAAAACATAACATTTCCTGCTAGGCTCCACCTATTTCATCGCATGTGCAACTATTCAGCGTCATCAAGCACCGGTCCATTTCATTCGGTGGCGAGATCGAGCAGCTTAGCTGGTAGCAGGATCTGTGTCAAATGACAATGAGAGAGCGCGAGACTGAAAAAGACCTGGCTGTGTTAAATTATAAATACTCATCTAATTTTGACGCGGTGCCATAATAATCAGCGCTGACAATAATAGGAAGTTTCGAAAACATTACAAAGAATAATATAAATCAGACATTTTATTACTACTTCCTTATCCTGTGTGGGGGTGCACGTGCTTATGTGCTTTTATGGAGGAACCGACCACCGATCACATAAACCGCAAAGATAAAACGACGATTATTTTTTAGTTTATTTTGTTTTATTATCTTTAAAGAATTAGGGTTAATATAAGCTTTTCAAGATATGATTAGAAAAGGGTAATTCCACGCCATACAGGACGTAATGACCGTTACACTATTGTGTAGGCCTAATGTTGTATACAACTTGTTAAAGTAAAGAAATATTCAACTTTCATTATTAGTTACTACTTCGTGGACAATATTTTTAACCTGTGAGTAGCTGGTATTGAAAGTTATAAAACCATAGTTTTAGTGTAACGACAGTTACCGTAGAATTACCCAAAAATTAAAAAGTATAATTCTTAATCAAATAGGGACAGTACAACTGACACTTAATTTACTTTTTTTCGCAAATCATTGTATTTATTTGATTTTTGTTTCGCTTAGGTCTACATGAAAAAGAGTAACCCAAATAAATTATATATTTGTCCACGAGGTAAAGAAATCATCTGAATAAATTTAATTTTCCACCCGGTTTTCAGGATAGATACTTCGTGTTAAAGAGTTCCTTTGAAAGATACCTTTCGGTATTTCTAGTCAATCGTGAATTTTTATTTCGCTGCTTTGACTCTCCAAATTAGATTTGGTCAAATTCCACATGGGAAAACTGATCCCCTAGCTCGTACATTCATTCTAGTTTGGAAAATCCGGAGCACGGATGGGTTTCAATTTAAACCGAGATTGTTGGGACTTAGGATGCACAGTATACTTTTTAACTATCAGAAATTCCGTTATGAAACCTTTTTTACAGTAGACATGTTACCAAAATGCCATAATCTCTTAATTCGGAAAGCAATTACTACCAACCTGAAGCAACAATATTACGTCGGCTTACATCTTCGTTATTCCTGAAAATTTTATTTTGATATAAAGAGCTTTTTTATAGAATTTTGGACAAGGAATTTAACTGTCTTTTCATATTTGTTCCACCGTCTTTAGTTTCCAAGATATAAGCCAAAGTTAGTATTTTTCTTATGAAACACCCCGTATTTTATTTAAATTTTGAATTTGTGATAAAATTTCCCTTTTAACACTATAGCATATGTGATAGTTTGGTTGGGCCGTTTTTGCAATATTTAATATTTTCCATTTCTGTCTAGTGTGCTGTGAATTAATTTTGATAGCTTGACAGTATGTTAGTCATTAGTAAAAAAAATAGATATTTAGTTTATCACCTTTGTAGAAAATAAATCATTGAACTATTTTTGTTAGTTAGTATGTACTCTCAAAGAGCGTGATATATGAAAGAACATGATGCTTGATTTTCGATACGTATTATTGAGTACGATATGAAAACATACTAATTATTACAGTAGACCATAGCAGCAATGCAATAAGTCATTATCTGAATGGTTTAACTATACCATGGCATACTAGACAAAAAGGCAAAATATTAAATATCTTAAAAATGGCTGTATTAAACTATCACATATGCATATGCTATATTGATTAAAAAGAAATTTCACCACAAATTCAAAAATTAAATAAAAATGTGGTGTTTCATACGAAAAATATTAACTTTGGCTTATATCTTGGAAAATAAAGACGGTGGAAAAAATCTGGAAAGACAGTTAAATTCTATGTCAAAAAGTCTATAAAAATGCTTTTTTTATCAAAACTAAATTTTCAGTAATAACGAAGTTATGGACCCTCTCCCCAAATTGAAACTTTTCAAAACCCCCCCGTAGTTTGTAAACGGCCTGACATATCAAGATGCGGTTTTCAACTTCTCTTGAAAATGGAACCTCGCAAGCTTGGGTGAGATTTTTTCTATCTCGTCTGGAAGTACCTTAAACCCCCCAAAAGTGCCCAATTTGGGACACCCTGTATTCAAGGTATATCGCATATGATATTTTCTGGAAAGTTGGATATATAGACATTTTTAAAACCGAAATATATGGTTTATTTGCACCTCTCCGTATTAAAAAACCTATCGATTTTCCACGAAAGTAGGTATACAAATTGCTTCAAATGGTTTGATTTTTTTATCTATTAATTAATCTGTGTTTGAAATGAAAGAAAATGGCAAAATATTCAAAAAAATGTGCGTGTACGATAAATCGGCAAACAGTTTTGCTTTGAGAATTTAGAATATCAACAATTTAAATCCGTAAATATTTTAGTAACCCCTTGAAATTTTTTACTTTATCAAATGTTTACTAATTCAGAGCTAATTACTGTTTTTTTGTAGTAATAATTAATATATATCGGATTTTAAAGTTCCTCCATTACTTTGATATTTATTGCAATAGGTCTACGCGCGACTATTCCCAAATTGGCAAACGTCGTTGTAGGCTATGGACAACTTTGCGTTAAGGCCACAAAAACAGCATAAATTTGATAAAACTGCTTTGCTATTTTTTTGAACGATCAACAATATGTGGCATCACTAATGCCGTTTCGAGTGAGATCGAGCAGTGTTTAGAACACGGTGCGAAGACCATGTGAGGAAAAGTATTAGGACTTATTAGGAAAGTAACAAATTTCCGTATTCTTATTTTTATCACTTGACATGTGTCAATTTATTCCCCGAATGTTCTATTAGACAAGTGGTGGGTGGCGGAACCTGAATTCCAACACTCCAATCGAACTCACACAGTTTCCTTCGACCTACTAAATTACATGACCTTGGCATTTTCAGAATTCGGGCAAAATCTCACTTATAAAGAAAAAAACATAACATTTTTGTTATCAGAAAATAGGATTTATATAAATCTACAACCGTATCCAAAGAATTTTTCAAAATTTGGTGTATTTTTTTCAAAAAATAAAAAAATTCCAAACCTGTTGTTACAGATTTCTGTATTATCGACGAGGCTAAAGCAAAGGCCAGGTAAGATTTTTGACTATTGTTAGCCGTGTTCATTTTATTTCGGGAATAAAAGAGTCCAGCAAAAAACTGTCTGGATACGGTTGAGGGGAATTCAAAAATAAGCATTCCTGCTAAATTTCAACAGATTCCGTTTTCTGATTTCCGATATTCTGCCCGGTAAAAATTGGCCCAAAAACAGCAAAACAGTGGTGTCAAATCTATGCCGTTTTTGTGGCCTGAACGCCACGATGTCGTAACATGGTCGGTAAGTGACTATACAATATTTGGCCACCTTCTGGTGCTTGAACGACGATGAAATTTGGTTCATGAAAAAATGATAATTATAGAAGACGGGTATATACTATATTACAGACCGTGAAAACTCATTCACACTTAATTGACAAGAAAATTTTCCCAGCGAGGCGCGAAGTATCATGGATAACTTTTTCTCGAGGCAATATTGAATCTTTTGACTGAAACTCATAGACCTATATTTTCAACCGTTTGATTTTTGACTTTTTCTTTAAACTCGAGTTTGACTAGCAATCAAGAGTGTAAAATATACTGTTTTTGATGTTGATGTGTTATTGGATCTGTTTGTAAAAGAAAAAACTTTTTTCGGGGAAATTAGAAATTGTATGGCACCTATTTGCTCGGACTTAACGATGTCACAGCTACAAAAGGATTGTTTGCCGAAATTACTAAATTAAAAGGTACGTAGATGATGTTGTGTTTGCATTTCCCAAGGGCAGAGAGAATGATGTTTTGAGTACCTTCAATGCTTAGCATCCGAGACTCCAATTTACTTAAGAAATGGAATGTGACAACAAACTTCCATTTCTAGACATACTTTTAATGAGGTAAAAAAATGGTCAGATTTGGACAGATTGGTACCATAAAAATACATTTTCAGAGAGGTTTTTAAAAGATCAATATTATTAATATTTTAAAATTACGGGCACTAGGACTATCACATCACTAACTAAAAACTATTATCCTAAATACCTAACAAACAAGATACTTTTAAAACCAATAACAACCCCAAAACATGCAACAGGCAACTCACCACCAACCTCAACTCAGGAGAGTTACAATAGTCTGAGGGAAAATAACCAGTTTCCCTCACAATCACAGAACCCCTCCTTATATGATAACACTTAAACTCCCACAAACACAAAAAAAATTAAAAAAATCTTCAAAAATAAAACTAATATTGCTTTTGAATGTGAAAACACGGACGGCTTTTTTTACGTCTTTAACTTTTTAAAATTTACAAAGAAAAAAAAATCGCAACAACGATGATTTGACCCAGCTTTTCAACAACCTAACTTTTTCTTCTTTTTTAAAAATAATTTAAATTCTAATAAACTGACTTTTTGTTTATTTCCATTTTTAGAACCCTTGAGAAGGACAATATATTTTTCGAAACTTTGGGAATTTCAAAAAAGTAGTTTCTTTTAGAAACAGATCCAATAACACACAAACATCAAAAACAGTTTATTAAAATAAGAATCGTTAACATTTTCATAAGTGAATACATCCCGCATAAGTTAGGATCAAAAATAGTTATTAACATAAGCTGTCAAAGGTTAAAACACAGGCCTATTTGGGCTAGCGTTTTTACAAAACCATCACATAGTTTTATTAGACCACAATTTTGATTATCATTTACTTTAACGTGCTTAGGAAAAATTTTATGTAGCACTTTCCAACGTAAATTTTTTGCGGAAAACTGAGCAAAAACGCACGGTTGTAGAAAGTAGTTATTAACAACAAGTGCGGAAAGTGATACCTACTTTACCACACGCGACAGTAGTTGACCAAATGATGCGGTAAAGAGAGACTTTTTGCATGATTTAAGTACATCCATTATCAATATTACCTCCCTTTTTCTCGGTTATTAAGGAGTCTTTTTTTACAAAAGTTGCATAACTTTTAGTAAACTATAAAATTATGTATGTCAAAATTGTCAAACGTCATCGCAAATGTCAAATTTTAACACCAACTTTTTATTTTTAATAGAGCACCCTGTGTATTGTATTATTTTTAAATTCATTTTAAAGCAAATAAATACAGTGACTTTCTCAAGGTGCAGTTAGACTGTGGTAGTGTAGTCGTCGTTGCATTGCAGCTGTAGTGAACTCTTTTCCATAGATAATGCAGAACAGGATATTTTACATTACAGATAAATAGTTAACAATATTTTCTGTTACACGCTTTTTAATATAATTTACCTTGTTTAATATTTTAAACAAATATTGGTGATAATAGACCCGCTTGCAAAATTTTTGGACATGTTAAAAAATCCCATTTACATATTTCCTTTGTCTTAACCGAGAAAGTTCCGTTTTTTCTTAATAGAAGTTCAAAAATGCTTTAGTTTTAAAATTAGGGTTCATTGGGTACCAAAGATGAACAAAATAAAACTTGGGGAAAAAAAAAATGAGGTAATTTTGTATTTGCATACATACATACAGTCAATAGTGTGTTCAGTGGTATTAGCGATAAATTAACAAGGTATATATCTGATCCGCTGATTAATCATTCGTTGCGAAGAAATTAGAGCCTTTTTTGCAGGTGACAAAAAGCGCTTACTTATTATAATTATAATATAATTATATCAAATATTTTACCTTCTTAATCTTATATATTGCTTTAGTAATAACCTTTAGAAAAGTTATAGTACCGTATTATCGGCGGTGCACGGTGGTTGTAGTGAAAAAAACTCACACAGAGATAGGTAGATATTTTCGGGCGCGTATGAAAGAGATGGCATGAATACACCAACGTTAAGCATGGGAGTGATTTCGTGGAAAAGCATGCAGTCGATCTTTGCAATAAAATAAAATGAAGAAGGTATTATATTTACCTATGTCCCCATCCTCTGTCCAACCGATGTTAATAATATTAATGTTACCTACCTACAATATGCAGTGGCAATACAGTAAACCCCCTCCCTCATTTTTTTACATTAAACTATTAATCTAAATTTATTGGTACATCCAACCATTGGTAAATCTCTAATTTCTGTACATTGAATATTTTTTAAACCAAAGAATATAAATAACTACAGCCTAATATAGTCAATATACATACTGCAATACCTACAGCTATCAGGGTAGAGGCGACCAAACTTTTTATCTCTAAATTTTTGTCTTTCATCAAAATAGCAATAGCAATATTATAAATAAGGCGGTCGTGTTATTTTTATTGACCATTAACAAAAACTTAGTAGGTACCGGCTATGAGGTAATCTAGAACTCTATTTTTAGCCATCCATACTATAGTATAGGCTAATGGGATCGAACAAAAAAGACCTAAATATAAAATTTTTTGATGGTGTCTGTCTGTCTGTTTGGAAGACAATTAGGCAAAATCCACTGAACCGAAATTTGATGAAATTTGGATAAATAGCCACTTATCCCTCTGACTATAATTAGTTGTTTATCTATAGATATAATAAATCTCTAAAAGGACCATTTCTGTATATTGAATTGTACATTGACCATTTTTTTTATATTTTATTGTTTAAACAAACGAGATACCAAAAATGCAATTTTTACAATTTTTGTCTGTATGTATGTCTGTTTGTTCCAGCATCAACCATAGACCGCACAGGCAACATATAGACATTTATTTCATCAAAATGGGTTTACGGAAATAAAAGTTATGGCATTTAAAGGTATAAAAACGGGAAAAATGGGTAAAACCGCAGGCAAAGCGGCGCGGCGGTGTCTAGTGTGTAATAAAAGTAATATGTCTAGCGGGTAATAAGTAATATTTGAGGGAAAATGTTCTTTAAAAAAGTTACTTAAACAATTTTAGAAAATTACTAGTTTGACGTAGTTTATTGCAGGTAGGTACCATTATTAATTATTAACTTTGGCTGGTCAGGGGATAGGGACATAAGTAAATATAATATCGACTGCCTGCATTTCCAGCAAATAACTCCCATCCTTAAAGTTGGTGTGCTCATCCAGTCTCTTTCATGTGCGCCCGAAAATATCTACCTATCTCTGTGTGAGTTTTTTCACTACAACCACCGTGCACCCCTGATAATACGGTACTGTAACTCTTCTAAAGGTTATTACCAAAGCAATATATAAGATTAAGAAGGTAAATTATTTGAAATAATTTGTCCATGCAAGCGAAGTAACGCTAAAAGGAAGCGCTTTTTTTACTTAGAAAAAAGGCTCTAATTTCTTCGCATTTATAATAAATCAGAATGATTAATCAGAGGATCAGATATAACTACTATAGTACCTTGTTAATTTATCGCTAATACCACTGAACACACTATTGACTGTATGTATGTATGCAAATACAAAATTACCATATTTTTTCTTCCCCAAGTTTTATTTTGTCCATCTTTGGTACCCAATCAACCCTAATTTTAAAACTAAAGCATTTTTGATCTTATATTAAGAAACAAACGGAACTTTCTTGGTTAATACAAAAGAAATATGTAAAGTGGATCTTTTATCATGTTCAAAAATTTTGTAAGAGTTTCTGTTATTACCAATATTTGTTTAAAATATTAAACAAGGTAAATTATATTAAAAAGCTTGTACCACAAAATATTGTTAACTATTTATCTGTAAAATATTCTGTTCTGCATTATCTATCGAAAAAAGTTCACTACAGCTGCAATGCAACGACGACTACACTACCACAGTCTAACTGCATAAATACAATGCAATAAAACGTGTTTTTAGGAACGATACATTTTTATAAATAAATAAATAAGTAAATAATTTCATTGCAGCAATTATAATTTAGAATGATAAAATATATAAAGTTTAAGATGAAGTTGCAAAACTGAGTCGAATACAGCTTACGATGATTAGCGTTCCATCCCTCTTTTCAATTATAAATATTAGGTAACTAGCATCTTAAAAGAATTTAATAACTAAGGTGGTAAATATTTATACAAATTAAAGATTGTTTTTTATCTGTGTATTGCATTTGAGTACATCACTATTTACGCCATCAACACAGATAATTGGGTAGTCTGAAGATTATTCGAAAAGTGTAGTTTTTTAGCAAATTTTTGTCCTAATCTAATCAAAGCATCCCCGTCTCTAAAATTACCAACCCCGAGCATTCTATCGAACGAAGCTCTAGCCCGGAATGTGCAAAATATCAATTAGTTATTTTGCACAAAACAACATTAGCGAAATACGCAGGTATCGACTGATTGTTAAGAAACGCAATATTAAGATTATTTAACTTTTTTATCTATTTTAAAATGTTTGGTTAATAAAAAATAAAACCAAAAGAAAAAACGAAAAAAGCGAAGAAAAGTAAAAAACAATAGATATAAGGTTATATCTTAAAAAGTGTTTACTTTAGCACATAGGCTATAATTTGACGGAGACCACACCGATTTTAATAAACTTACAACATCAAATACGACATTTTTAAAAATTTCAAGATGGCGCAAATTAACTTTGATTTTTTTTAGTAAAAATGGAACTTAATTTATTCTTTTAACGTTTTTATTGGAGAAAGCTTTCACAAAATTCAGGTAGTTGCGCACAGAAAAAAAGTTTCATGCGGGGTGAAACCTCAGAACTGTTTAAAATTGTAAAGCATCTTGGATTTTTTAAAACGTCATTTTTCACGCTTGTTTAGAAAAACTTGAAATATATTTCCAGACAGATATTTTTTTTAAATCGGTCCATTGATTCCAAAACAATATTAGGCAATCCAAAAAGCCTCATTTTTGTGGCCCACCCTATATAATTCTGAAATCAGCGGATGGTTGCAAAATATGTTCTGGACCAAAAATTATCACTTGCTTTCCTTGCAGTGTGGGTTACAAACAAAATGTTTTAAAAATATTGACTACCAACTACTACTGCATAAATATTCTTGAACTACAGCCGTAGATACTTGCATATTACAAGACATTTTAATGTTTAACACCTAAACAATTTTAGAGAATAATTTTTTAGCAACTATTGCACTTCACATGTCAAATCCAACCGAAATGATAAAATTTCTTGGGACTGATAAAATTTTTAAAATTGACCAACGAGATTTCATTACAGAGAACTCTTGTCTCTGTCAGCATTTTCCAGCTTTTCGCGCTCTCTACGACGAGTTTTATTATCCAACTGGATGTGCCAGTTCGTCAAGGACCAACAAGACCAGTGACCTAAATACAACTTAACTGCGCCACATTTCTCACATTGTATCATAGAATAAACATCCAAAGAATATAGCATTTTGCGCTGTTTTGTATGTTATGGCGTAGCTCGGTACGGTATTTTTCCAGGCTGTAGCAAGTGGATACACTGCTCTACGAAAAAAAGTTTTGGCTTGCAACTGAAACGAGATCATTATATCCTAGGTAAAACGCTAACGCTGAAGCCAAATCTGATTACATAATTTCTCTGTCACGTTAGGATATACAGGTTGATTCAAAATTCCCTAGAAAAACTTCTGTTGGTAGAATTTGTTGTTCTGAACAAGAATTAGTAAAATATAATTTTGTATACTCTTTCGTTTCAGAGATATTTGCATTTAAACATTGTTAGTATTTTCTGAGAAGCACCCTTTACTACGTGGTAAAAACATCAGTTTTTAAAACCAAACTTTGACAACTTCAAAATGATTCTAGATTGCTATGGCATGGCCAATGGGATAATTATCTGAGTTTCCGCGAGTTTGTAAAGTCGAATCACCTCATATTTCGTTCTGCACACTTTCAGCTAACGTATGCGCATTGGGGCCCGTCATTAATCCATTGGCCCCGGCCAACTTGATATTTCGCAGCAAATTGGTATTTTTCTTATGCAAAATCTTTTTGTTTGATTTTAAGCTACTTTTAATTTTTTTTTTGGATTTTTGTTTTTTATTATTGTAAAAAGTGAGTGAAAGAAAATAAATAAGATAATAATAGAAAAAAGAAATGGGCAATAAAAATATAAAAAATAAAATACAAAATGTGATTTATCATTTTGAGCTAATTTTATAAATCAAATAAAAAAAATTGGTGCGAGAAAGCACGGATAGTCCGTCATACAATCAATTACTTTATGTTGAAAGGAAACAAAAATATCTCGAAAACTGTAACTTTAAAAGATTTGAACCTTGAAAATTTTTGGGCAATATTTACGAAAACCGAATTCTGAAAACCGCATATCAATACCTGCTTTACTTCTAAAGTTGTGATTTTTTTTTATATATCTTAACGTTTTTTCAAATAACTTGGAAACTAAAGTTCTCTCGAATTTGGACTTTATAACAAAATTTATAGTTTATATTCATAAAAACTTAAATCTGAAAAACCTATATCGCTGCTTGCTTTTGTGCCAAAGTTACAATTTTTAAAAATATTTTATCCCCCTTTTCTCCCCTTCATCTCCCCACCAGCATACCCAAAAGTTTATCTTTTCATGGCTAGCCGATAGAGAATTCTTTTATCAAATTTCTTCAAAATCTATTAAGGCGTTCTTGAGTTATCGTGTATACAGACAGACAACAGGCAACGGACACCGGACAACGGACAATGGACAACGGACAACGGACAACGGACAACGGACAACGGACAACTGACAACGGACAACGGACAACAGACAACAGACAACATGAAACAGACCGACAGAAAACTTTGCTTTTTTCGGAAACTTAGTAACTCATTTTTGATAAAATTAAGAAATTAATTAAATATTAATTAATTAAAACCTACCCCTGTTAATTAATTTCTTTAATTAATACTTAATGTCACACAACGATTTAGATGGGTAATAATAAAATAAGGAGTAGATTAATTTTTATTTAAAATTATTTATTTAAAAGATGTTTTTATTTATGAAATGTATTAAAAACTTAAATGCAAGTTTTATTTACATTTCTGTCATTATCGAAATGTCAGTTTGAAAATATTAGCTGCGTTCAAATCACAAACAGCGAGTTCGGATCTCTTACCTCTGCTTATACCTTGGCTTGCACCAACCTCTACTGATGAAAGCTACAGCTTTGAAATGAGTGGGCTTTGAGTAAGAAAAGTTTTCTTCAGTGAGCTTTTAGATAAACTTAATGTTTTAATTTCAGTTTGTAAATAAATGAATAGAGTTGTTTTGGGTTTTTTTGTTTGGTATATTTTTCGTGCTTAATTCTTGACCTTCACTTATGTTTGTTTTGCTTCGTAGTGCCCTAATAAATATATTTTTTGTGCTGGAAACGGGTTCAACATATGGCGTTTTTCTAGACAAAATGGGAGATGTTTTATTGGTTAATGCACAACTTTGGATATTAAATAAGGTAAATTTATCCTTGTAAAAATGGTTACTTAGAGAAATTATAAACGAATTTATTACCAATTGCCACAAAACAATCCTTTCTGGGGGCTATAAATTTAAACCACCCCCCAGAGGTGGTCTAAAAAATCACCAACATTATAACCTCAAACACAGATCATGAAGCTATTATGTGCCAAATTTTTGGCTTACTCACCATTTACTGTTTCGAAACATGTCAAAAAAAATTAGTTTTAGGGTATTTTTTCTTAAAATATGGTATATTTTGAAAAAAAATCAGTTTTTCAGTAGCATTTTGCAATAACAATACAAAATGATCAATAACTTTGTGTCTTTTCTGTATGAGTAAGTGTTTTTTGAAAATTGGTTTTAAAATTTAGTACCTCCCACAGGTGTAAATATTTAGACCTCTGGTGAATACTATTTTAGATCTTAGTAAATCCCATTGTAAAAGTTGGCAAGCTATTTTTGATTCCTTGTTGTTAGCGCATCTTTGATGCGTTTGTAAAAGCTTCCCTAAAAAGAGAGGTAAAGTTGTGCTCACAACGTAACTAAACCAATTCTTGTTCAATGCTTGATGCACAGTTTTGCCTTATGCCGCTCACTTCCATTTCCTTCCTCGTCGAAAAAAGTGAGAGGGCAGTAGAATGGAAAATAGAAGAAACGAAACTGTTAAGCAGTTAACAGATGACAAAATAGTTATGATACGCTAGCTGCGAATACTGCAAGGGTGGTCGTACAGATAGGTGAGACGTAGTCGCTGTTGTACGACGTATCCGTTCTGAGTATGCGCACTGAGATACGATAACGATTAATTTCTCTCTATTTGTGCAACTTTAAGTGTCTATTATTATCTGAGAAATCTTAGAACCTAATTTACGAAGCCGCGAGAGGAATCAATCACTCGACATCTAAAGCAGGTAAAATGCATGCTCACGATTCAAGAATGACCGCGGCAAAACCGACGCACTGCCATTCACATGTTCATTTAGGCGTGTTTTCGCGACTGTGTCACACCCTACATATCTCCGTCACTTTCCCTCTCTACCCTTAGAATGATACTTACTTATAGGTACCCATTGAAATACAGTTTGCCTTCAGTTCCAGGACTGTACGATTTGAACTGAACACACACCATTCAGTTTTTTGAAACGCTACGACCTTCAGTTTTAGTACTGTCAGTTTTTGAACTGACGAAAAACTGAGCTTTCACCACACACACAACCATTTCGTCAGTTGTAAGTGCTATTCGAACAACGAGCATATAGTGAAAAATGTTTTGTACGAATAAAAAAAAAACTAGCCGCACTTTTTGTGCTATTATTATTGCCAGAGCCGACAACAAAGGCAAAAAAAGTTTTTGAGTAAAAGATTGGCTGTTAAAACGTGATACTTTATCTCATATGAGACTGGTGCAAAAATTAAGAACTAGTGCAACAGAAGATGAATGAGAAAGGCAATTACAGTCGAAAAACGATTAATAGTGACACTTCGATATCTGGCAACGGGGCGAAGTTTGGAAGATTTGATATTCTCGGCAATTATTTCTCCTCAAGCCATCGGAAAAATTATTCCAGAAACTTGTTATTGTATTTATAAGGCCCTTAAGAAAAATTATTGGAAGTAAGTAAAAAAATGAATAATACTAAATTAAATAATTTTTACTAATTTGTAATATTTATTAGATTAACAACAAATATTAGCTAGTATATTGGCAGTTATGTCAAAATGTTTAAATTTCAATGCAGTTCTATTTTTTAAAAGTAACAAATTCTGACAAATCTGCCTATAAATATCCATAAATTCCCTTAAAAACCTCGTGTTATTGCTTGAGTCGGCCATTTCGCAAGTACGAAATCACGAAAATTTTCAACTAATTTGAAAATTGGATCGTACGATTTCAACTGACGATTTTTCTCTATAGGGGAAGCCGGGGCAATATGGGGTATCTAACTTTATAAACCAGATTTTATTATAAAGAAAAATAATTTGTCTTGAACATTTTGAATTTAGATAACTGTATACACTATGTTTAGACTTTAACTTACTAAATAAGCAATTTTATACTGTTACCCAATTATTTTATCATTTATTGTACATTAAATGTTTTCCCATTTTGCCCCGTACACGGGGCAAAATGGGGAATATATACGGGGTAAAATGGGATACTTCATGTAAACGCAGTATTGCAGCTAATCTAATTTTATTTATTAAAACAACTAGCTTTTAAGACTTGAGGAAAATAAATGTATATTTAGTATAAACAAATTTAACATAAAAACGTATTCTTACTTTTAGTACAGAAATAATTAACATAAAAATATATTGTTATGTTTAGTACAGAAAAGTTTAAAAAAATGTTTATTGTTTACAAAATTCACATTGGAATACAGTCTCATCGTCATCGCTGTCGATTCCTGCACACGAATTGTGTGCCCATTTATGGCAGAGACAACATGAAATCCATCCCTCAGTGGAAGTACTGTAAAATTCATCGCAGTAAAAACATATTGCTTCGTCTTCGTCAGTTGATGAATCTTTATCGTTTTCTTTCTTTTGCTTGATTTCTTTTTAGTTGTTTTTTTCGTAGTATTTTTCATTAGGCTCTTAATTTTTTTTTTCACGCCTTTAGCTTTTTCGTTTTTCTGTTTAATTGAATTTTCCAGTTCCATTTTGTAGGGAGTAGACGTTAAAATCGCCGTTTTTCCTCGTTTTCGCTGGGGGCGTTTTGCAGTAATAGTTACTTTAGGAATTGGCTGCAAATCCTGCGGCGATGCGAGGGGAAATATGTTTGACACGTTTAGAACTTCCTCATTATTCGGCTCTCGAGGAGGCGCATCAGGCATCCACGAACATTGCGGTATCGGTTCAGCATCATTGTTGATATTTCTCTTGGTCACATATGGCGGCGGAGTTGTCTCTTTCTTTCTTTTATGAATTGAAACTTTTTCTGGTGTTTGATGATGAATGGTTTTTTCTGGCGTTTGATGGACATCACCTAAGGATGGCTGTTCATCTTGTTGATTAGTCTGGGTATAGGCCTCATCGGCTTCATTGTTTATGGGAATATCGGTCGTAGACGCTGGTAGATAGTCACTATCTTCAAAAATATTTTGATTCGGGGGCCAAATTCCAGTTTTTTTGAAAGCATTCATAGCATTTTTCATCGTTGCTGTGTTGATATAGGCAGCGCCAAAAAGAGACGATATTTGCCAAAGTGTTACTACTTTTCCAGGATTACTTCGTAACCAAACTCTTACCTCATTCTCGTAGTAGGTACTGAGAGGTTTCATAAATCCAACGTCAAGTGGCTGAAGTTTATGCGAGCAGTGAGGAGGTAAACAAAGCAGAACCACTCCATTCTCTTTGGCATAATTGATAAGGTCCAGATTTTTCGTATGCGTAGCATGCCCATCGAAAATTAATAGTACGATGTTATCTTTTGAACCTCCAGAAAATTGCACAAATTTTTTAAACCATCGAAAAAAAATGTCACTTGTCACCCAACCAGATTCACTTGTTTCGATCATACACCCCGGTGGCAAACCAAGTTCAAATTCTGGACGCTTCCTTTTTCTGGGAAAAATGAGACAGGGAGGAAAATAACTTCCAGAAGCTAAGCAACAAATTTCCACAGTTACTGTTTCACCTCGATCTGCAGACGTGAGAACACCCACTTGGCGTTTACCTTTAAGGGCCAGTATCTTGGAATGTCCTTTTGGATTTACAGTGAGTCCTGTCTCATCACAATTATAAATTTTGTCGGCGGATAATTGATACTTATCTATAATACTTAGAAGCAAACCGAAAAACTGATTTACAGCTACTTTGTTGAATCCCATGGCTCGAGCTCCTGATGTAGCTTCTGGTTTTCTTAAAGTTATAGTCGGGTGTTTTCGAAGAAAATGCTCCATCCAGTCAGGACCGGCCATTTGAGTATCTTGACTAAACCCGTTTGCAACACCATTTGCGACCGCCAATTGGTAAACAAATTTTCTTAATTCTGTCATGGTGAAGCCAAATAACCTTGATTCCATATCCTTTACATACTTGACAATCTCTAACTCTTGAGCTTCAGTAAACACATTTCTGACACTTCCTAAATGTGCGACTGTAAACATTGTCCCCTGTTCTCTTTTTGCTTTTGCAACATAACGCTCCAATGTCGTTTGAGGTACTTTAAACTGCTGCGCTGCTCTTTTATAACCCATGGTTCTTGTAATAACCGCTTGTACTGCTTCTTTCATCGACTCTGCAGACCAGCTTGGCGAGTTGTTGTTCTTGTGTACTTTCGCATCATCTGAAAACAAATGCATTCAAGTATATCATCATCCAAACTCGGTATTTGGGGCAAAACGGGGTTCCCTGTTTTGCCCCGTTATTAATACCCCGTATTACCCCAACCACATACTAGAATAAAACAAACAAAAACACAGTGAACAACTATTATTTTTACGCCGTGCTTTTGTTGAGGCGTGCTCTATAAGGACACTAAAAACCTAATATGAACAACACGTCCAAAATTCTTCGAAAATCCTACTTACCTTAGTTAAATGCAAGAGCCACTTTTACAAAATACGACGTTTATTACACTATCACGGACAAAATCAAACTAACGCTCGACAAATTCATGCCGCGACTATTGCAGTAAAGTAAACTGGTAGTGGGGATAAGGCGCCTGAGATTTGGCGGTTTAAATCGAATGGAATTCAGCTAAGATGGTGCTACCCCATTATGCCCCTGTACCCCATTATGCCCCGGCTTCCCCTACACTTCAGTCCATCGTTAGATTCAAGTGCATTGCGGGCTCAGACCTGTCGGGCGGCCTGTATGTGTATGGACAAATTTTAACTGTTGATATGCAAATGGGCAGTTCTTATTGTTTTGGTTTTGTCGCGGAGTTGCAAATTTTGTAAATAAACAGTGGTTATTATTTGCCAAGGAGTTTTAGTTGGACTAGACATCTTTTCTTTATTTAATCTAAGCTCAGCTCCCATCAAAAGAGGTTGACTACTACGAAAGCGTAGAAGGGCCACAAAGCAATTTTTATTTTAATTCCGACTTTGAACTCGAAATTCCGACTTACAACTCGGTATCCCGACTGATAATGAATACGATTTTTATTAAAAGATTAAAAATTTCAAAACATCCAGAAGAATAGGTTATGAAGATATTCTAAAAATTACTGTTGTTCAAAAGGCTAACTTTCATAACACTGGCCTGTCATTTTTTCGAAATAACCTATATTTCACGGATTATGAAATAAAAATTATCCCGAGTAAATAAAGAGTAAGAGAAAAAAATTCTACTAAATGTATTTTTTTCTCCATTGAAAAGACTTTCATCGTTTTTGTAAGTAAATATAACCGTTCAGGAATAAAAAAAACACCGTTTTGAACCCCCCTCAATTTTTTTGGAGTGTTTAAATTCAAATTCCGAGTTTGAAGTCGGAATACCGAGTTTAAAGTCGGAAATTCTTAATTGTAAGTCGGAATTCCGAGTTTAAAGTCGGAATTGTGAGTTCTAAGTCGGAATTCCGAGTTATAAGTCGGAATTCTAAGTATAAAGTCGGAACTCCGAGTTGTAAGTCGTAATTCCGAGTTCAAAGTCGGAATTAAAATAAAAATTGCTTTGTGGCACTTCTACGCTTTCGTAAACCACTAACTACAAAGATCTAATATACGTTTACAGTTCAAGAATCCATCCCAAACCGCGTGACATTTTTCGTACAATTAATCACGGCTGCGCGAAGCGATTGCACTATAATGTTCCCCAGTTTAGAATTTTTAGAACGAAACGGAACAAATACCAGCCTAATGTTTTGGTTTGGTAAACTTTAAGCACAGTTTTTAAATAATAATATTAGTTTTCACTAACAAGTGCCGTTTGTACTTCAGTATAAAATTTATTCCCAATGAATGTCGTTTGGGAATAATGTCAGTTTTTAGATTAGTAGTATAAAGTTTATGTGTTACATAAAAGCAGATTCGAACTAACTTATGGATGTTGTATGTTGCAAAGGGAGTTAGACAGTATTTCTTCATAATGGTAACTGGTTTCTGGACTGTAATTTTTTTTTATCTTGGACAAGAATCGAAGTCCGACTTGTGCGACGGAGAATGATTCCTTAAAATTATATTAATTATTTGGAAAAACTTCGAATATTATACTTTTTTGCTGCCTTGTTACACAACATAATTTTTTGGATTATAAAACTTGATCAGCAAAAGATAATGGATTATGGAAACTTTTTTAAAGCTATAGTTTCTCCCCAGATTTTAAGTAAAGAAAGTACAACTGGCAACACGTTGTTCTTTAATTTTTTACTCTTTTGCCAGAGTGCACAGGGAAAACTAAAGGTCAAATTTAGCTGAAATTTTGCAGGGGTGATGATTTTTAAATGCTTAACAAAAACATCTGAAGGATTTTTCAAAATTCTCAATTATTTTTTCTTCAAAATAAAAGCTCTCGTGCTGCCATCTATCCCAAAAGCCTCAAAATAATTGCGCTTTAGAACAAACCCGATTTACAAAAATAATAGAGAAATACTCACAATTTCCTCTGGATTAAATTTTTCCTTTTTATATTTCCTTCCTAAAAGCCTGTGCACTCCTCATTTCATTAAATTTGGGAGCCACTCGCAGTTCAAGTTAGGGTCACTGGATCCTGAAACCTGCGGTCCTAGGGGTAGCGACGCGAGTCACGTGACCGCACTTGTTTATCCATGGACGTTCGTGAAAAAAAAACTCGTTTTTATACAGTCTAAGATAGAAAAACTGTTTTAATAAATAAAATAAAGTTTTATACAGCTTAAGAAAAAAAAAGTCACTAGGTTTTTTTTGTTGTGAAAAATTGTAAGGTGTTATAATAATATAATTTGGGAGATATTTGTAGAATTTTTTAAAAATTGCTAAAAATAATTTTCTTTTAATTATTATTTCTTTGCTTTATAGAAAAATAATGTGTACTAAAAATCAACAATTAAAAGAGATCGACACATGCATGTTGAAACTTTATTAATAATTAAGGATAATCTAATCTAACCAAATTCTGTATTAACAATATTCAATACTGCAGGTGGTTCTTATACCGAATATCCAAAACTACATAAGATAGGTATCTATATCTATTTTATTATACAGTCGAACTTGTGTAAGATCAAAACTACATAGAAAAATATGGAAAAACCTAAAATGTAGGTTGGTATAAGGCTTGGTGTGACGTGTGGCGTGAGACAATACTATATGCTTATTTGGTTGTGATTGTGATATTTCATTCATGTACTTAAAATAATTTCACAAAGCCCTAACGAATAACCCCACATATATAGCAAAAATGTTGATATATTGCGTAAGTATTCTAAATAAGTACAAATTAGATGTAATCCGAACATTATATTTTTGCATCTAAATTCAAGAACATAATGTTCAGATTACATCCATTTTTGCTAGTTTTAGTCATGTATATTAGATTTTAAATTTTGAAAGTTGCTTTTTATCTGTACATTTTCTCTACGCAGTTTTGAGAGAGAACTTTTTCTTTTATTCTGATTGTGTTCATAGAATATGGAAAAGACAACCTTTACTTTAAAAAACCTATATTTCTATAGGTGGTAGTTTACTAAAGAAGGAGGTCAAACAAGCAGAAGTTTAACATACAGGGTGGGCCAAAACTCACCTTAGTATTTTCAATGCTGCTTATAAGTCTTTCATTAGCTATTGAGAATGATTGTATAGCCGTCTTTTTTTATGGTCGAGGGTTCTGGGATTGTTTGTGTTGAGATATAGTTTACAAACCTCGCACACTCTCAGCTTCTTTAAAGGATTTTCCTCGACTTTTAGACTTGTCAACCAAAGTTCCCGTTTCCCAGATTTCTGTTTTCCTAAAAACAAGAAAAGTACCTAAATTTAGCGTAAACATAAGCAGAGGAAAATTCTTTGGAAACATTTATTAATTTGTGCCCTTTTCATTAAGTTGTTTTTTGCAGAAAATGCGCCAGTGAAAATTTTCAAAAGTCTGTGTCATTTTCAGTTATTTTAAAATCATTTGATCAATCAATCCACTATATAGGTACAATACTTGCCATGCGTTCCTCTCTGTTAATCGTCACCCCCAGTGTATTTTTTGCAAAAAATTGAAAACAAATAATCAAACTAAATCGTAATTAAATTAGAGGGTTTTTATTGCTTGCAGAATGTTTGACTTTCAAAACTGGAACATTTTAGTTAGTTACCTTTAGTAGGTACAGCTACGCGATGTAACAATATACACTTACCTTATAGTAGACCTCCATTCCTAACCCTGCATGCGCTAATTTTTTCGGCGCGTATCCATTAAATCTTCAGTAGTAGGTACTTGGTTCTGTTAACTTGCTTGTATGATTATACTACCTGTCCAAGCTCTACGTAAAACATCTTTATACGGTAATTATTCCAATAATTCTTGTGTACTACTAGCGGCATTGTCTTGCATTGACGCAAAAATATATAAATGGGCACTTAGATGGACACACGCGAATGGCGATACTTAAGTATTTTTTAATGTTTGAGGATTTTTGAACGTATAGGTATGAAAGCGCGCGCGAAAAAATATATGGAAATGTTTACAAAAATTCAGTCAGTTTTGACAAATGTGTTGTTTGCATCAGTCAAAAGTGGTCAAAATTAATTTTTATTTTTTTTTAAATCGCCGCCTGTGACAGTGTCATATTTGAGTTTTGCGCGAATTAGGTAATGTTTCGTGTCGCTAGGTTTCAGGATCCAGTGATCCTAGTTCAAGTGTTGGCCAAGCGCCACCTAGAAGAGAATTTTTTTTTCTCTTGTACTAGCCTGGGCACTCACGTTTGACAGATAATCCACTAAATCTAAACAATGCCGGTTTCAGTTCAATGTTTACGTTTGGATTTTTTCGGAATTTTAAGAACTTTTTCGAGTTGGTTTTTGCCTCGTCCCTGTCCAAAAATGTTTGTGCCCTATTTTATGGTTTATAGTGTTTAAAGTAGTAGATCTAGTTACCATTCACCGAAAAGTTGGCTAAATAGTCGTTGAAAGAGAAAAGAAAGCCTGGAATAAAAAAAATTACATTTATTTTGCCTGATAAGAGGTCGGCAATGGTAAGGTAGAAATATTCATGTATACTTAAATTAACCACATTATTTTTGGTATTTTAAAATATTGAGCAACTAGATCAATATACCTATGTATAAAAAGCCCACAGGGTGGATTTAAGCCCTGTTCTCACTATGGATTTTCATCAAAAACTAATCAGACGCAAGGATAATAAACTATAGGAAACGCATGCTGCTGTTCATAGTATTCCATAAGCCGCAACTATAAATTATTTGCCTTGCGCCTTACTGCTTACCTTATGGAACTTTGAATGCGCCTTAAATTGTTACATTCAAATACATTTAATTGTTTACGCATTACTCTTTAATACATGAACGAAGCCTAAAGTAAAGTAATAAATAATAATTTGCAAAACTAAAATGGTTTTCCTTATGCAACAGCACTTATTCAATGGTAAGCAGGTGTTTTGTGAACAAACTTTAAATCGGGCCACAGTGGCACAGAAGAGTATTTTTACGTTTTCTGACAGAAAACCATTCGAGGGTATGTTTATCTTTCAAAAATGTGTTTTCAAAAACATTGTTCTAAAACAAATATGAAACCACTCCGCGTGTGAGGTCGCCCGCCGAAAAAGACCTAGCGATGCGCGTGCCTTACCTCGAGTCTATCAAAGAACCAAGAGAACTTTACTGGCTCGCTGGGATTACTAGGAATTCGCATAGAAACATTCGGCGCTCATAAACCCACATAATTTTGTTTTTATTTTGATTCAACCATTTTTTTAAATTTAAATTATTGCGGCATAGTTATGTGCAATTGTTCTAGTGAAATCTTGGGGTCCAAAGGATAGATTTTAGAATCTCAGTTTCAAAAACACACGGATACTTGAGTACTAACAAAACAGATCAGTAAAGATCCATTTAGAGGTTTGAAAGACTCTTGCTAGTAGTTGACGCTCCTGTTTAAAATAGAATACGATTATTTCGTCTAGCACCAGTAGCCGATTTTTAAATCTGCATGCTTTTAAATTAACCTGATATTGGTATCAGCTAGCGGAAGTGTTTCCAATTCAATTATAAATGCACCTATAAATGCAACCTTAAACATTACACGCGGTTACTTTAATACATAGTTGGGTAGTGTTTTTTTAGCAGGTAATTCTGCAATAAATTTTTTTCTTTTATTTTAGTATTTTACTTGGTTTTTTAGCAGCGCAGAACGCGAAAAGTCAAAATAAGTAATCTAACCCCAAATTTTAGAACCGGTGCTAAAAAATCTCTGGTGTCCCACTGTGCATAAACATAAATAAAGTATCCGCGTTACCATGGAAAACAAATTCATTGACGTAAAATTTTGCAAAAATATCAGGTCGACATAGTTAAATTGAGTAGTTTTATTCATAAAATCAAAAGTGTGAATGTGAACTCGGGAAAACAAAACTAAATAATTCCATTATTATCGATTTTGTTTGAAAAATGCAGATTCGAGACAGCCTCAGTTTTTGCTTTGTTTAATTTTGTAAAAAGTTTAATCAGTTTAAAATAATTATTTTACTTAAAAAGTGCGAAAAGTGATACTTTACCGCACGCAAACGCATAGACTGAATAAAGCGAAGCGAGTTTGGTAAAACCTGCAAGAGCGGTGAAGACACTTTTCTAATGTGTCAGGTAGAAAATTTTACCTATAAGCTTCAAAAATTCTCAAAAAAGAAATACAAATATCTGTATTATAATTTATTTCCCAAAATAAAGCAAAGCAGTGATATTATAAAAAAATGCAGCAATTTTACAAGAATATAATTATAAAATGAGAAAAAATTAATACAGAAGCTTTAGTAAAAAAAGTTTTGAAACCTTTGACTACTCGCGCACTTTATTTACGCTTGTACTCGCGCGGAGTGTTTTGTTTACCGTTGCATATTATGGTTTAAATTTATGTTTTTTTTTAGTTTTATTTGCTCTATAAGTTATAAATATATGCATAGAAAATAATTAAACTAGAAAAATACATTCTAAAAACTCAAACAAAATAAACTACCTATTCACTACTAGATCCGCCTTCCTTACATTTTTGGAATCAAATAACGTTTACAGTATGTTCTTTACATTATAATTGGCGACAATTGCTACATATAATTGTAGTGACTCTATCTTTTTTTTCACCGCAGATGAAGCATCTTCCTTTATATTTTCTCGGTGGCTCTTCGTCTATGCCTTCTTGGGCTTCTCTTTGTCTGGATGTCTGATATATAAGGGTATAGTAGAAATTGAATCTCTTTCAGAAAGGATAAAGTTTCCTTAGCGATAGAGAGCGTTTTTTAAAAAAATCTTCTCTTCTTGTGAGGAGAATCAGAGTGAGTGGCGTTATATAAAATTTGTCTATTGATGCCTGTTATATTTAGCAACTGAAAGAAAAAAGTCAAGGGCCATCTTCCAGAATGATTTCGGGTTTTTTGGTATCTGGGTCAATAGCGGAGTCATCGTGCATAGTTGAAATCAAAAAATTCATGATTCAACTTATCTATTTTTATTTGGCAGGAATTCTATCGGCACTTCCCTATTATTTTTTTTAGGGATCTAATTTATTTTATTTTGCCTTGTTACAGGTAAAATCTCTGTTACTTCATTTTTGTTCTTACAGCAAGCCGTGAGCTATGGCTGTTGATTCATCTGATTGGTTGCCCAGCAAACACAGATGTCACCATCGTGGGCGCTACGTCGTCAGCGGTAATTATATATCGGCCTGGGGTCGTATTTTCGAAACCATACGAAATTATTCGTATGCGACTACTTCCGTTTCTTCCTATACCGTATAGAAAAGGAGGCAAAAGATATGCCGATATGCTGATTCATGGGTAGTACGTGCAAGAATAGCCGGTTTTGCATGCGAAACAACACGAATGCTTCCACCCACTCGTGCAATATTGCGTTAAACCAGTCGAATTCGAACGCGGTCCACACATACCGGCTTATCTTTCGCCTCTCATTTCACACGGTACAGAAAGAGACTGACATAAAAATTGTTGATTATTCAGTATACGTATGCGGATATTTTCATATGGATTCGAAAATCAGATCCCTGATGTCGGGCCTATGAAAGTTTACCCTAGCAAAAAATAGATACTTGTCGTTAGGCCGACTTCGATTATCGATCATTGGACAAAAATATATGATAAAATTTTGTTTGCTCTTTTTTCTAATGGAAACGTAACAAGTTGTGACGAGTGAGAGAGGGGGGGTCATGCAGATGACCTCTCAATTACTCCTGTTAGATTTTGTCATGAATCTTCATTCCTCTCCCCCTGGCATTACATCTCCGCAAACACAGAAGGTCGGTAAAATGTTGTTGAACGTGGCCGATGTCGGACTAAATAACGACTTAGACCCGGTTTCACCTATGCGTTTTCCATGCGCGGCCACCCTGACTCAAAAAACACATCACGTGGTCCGAAATGAATCTATATAGCATAGATGGGAATCGAGGTTTACATCACCATTTACCTTAAGAATAATTTGCTTGTAGTAAGTAGTCCGATGTAGTATCCTCACGGAAATTGCAATAGTACTGTGTTGGCCCTACCCTATCATATAGGAATAATACCGACAATTCAAAGCGAACGCGCCACGCGCTCTATGTGCGACACATGCAAGCTAACCATATATCAAATAAAATACGTGAGTAACATTTCCCTCAACCTGTCCCATACCAAATATCTACTTATACCATTCAAATTTTCTATTAGATATGCATATGGCTAAGGTGTGCTATTCTATATACAGGGTTCCTAAGGAAATCCTTAGGGGGCCAAGCAGCCGTGTATAAGACGCAGACAAACGGAAAAGCACATTAGGCAGAAAAGGATGGGCATGGGGCGATGTTGTCACTACATCTTACACGTAGTAAATCCATTCCAGGTTGTTGTTTTCTAATGTTTTCCATTTTCATGCCTTTAGGACTGGAATAAAAATTGTTTTTGCTCGACTTTAATACCAAACTGATGAAAGATATCGTAAAGAAAAATATTTGTCGGCTTTTCATTTTGTAACCATTGTCCTTACGCACTGTTTACAGGCTGGGGACTGAGATACACGCAAATGCCTAACCTAAAGCGTTCATACACGGCCGGAGAAATCGACTGAGATATTTCCGTAGAAACTTAATCAAGCAAATAGGATGGGTTGACGCCCTCGAACGTCCAACCCGGGTTTTGCACTTTGATTCGAAATCAAAACAGTCAGATGTGGGGCCGTGCACAAATTACGTAACGGTGATTTGACCAAGTTTTGACCCCCTCCCTATGTAATGTTTTGTAACGGTTTGGCACGTCACTCCCCTAATATTACGTAACGATTTCAAGACCACTACCCCCCCCAAAAAAATAAACTTTTCACTTATTTTCATTCCAAATTTTCTTAGTTTCACACAAATGCAAACGCTGTCGAAAACCCCCCTCCCCCCTACGTAACGTTTTGTAACCCCCCTCCCTCCTATGACCATTACATAATTTGTGCACGGCCCCTCTAGTGCCAGTGGAGGAGGGCGAGAAAATTGATATTTTTTTCTTAAAAATTATACTCTTTAGACCTATTTCTTTGCGTTCCCGAAATTACGTAATTTTTGAAAAAAAATTGTAAGCGGCGCCATTTTTATTTCGTGCTTTGTTTTTATAACATTTTTGCGTTCTGCTAATTTAATTGAAAAAATTTTGCCTGCGGCGCCCTTTGTCTTTTTACTCGAAACCAAGATCCCCCGTTTTAGGAAAACTGATCCCGTCTCTTTTTCTAAATTTTTTCGAATAAAAGTAGAATATGACCATGAGGGAATTATTTTTTTTCTACGGTATGACGAAAATTTCGAGAAAGTTGAAGAAAAAAATAAAAAAAGTGGCAGAGCTCAAGTTTTTCGTAAAAAAAACGTTTTTTGTAAAGAAACAGAGCAAAATAAATCTTTTCACCCCTTTTTGGGTGTTACAAATATTGGCAGCCCCTAATTTTTCGCTTTTACCGTCCCGCTAGTTTTGAAGAATTGGTTCGCTACATGTTTCGAGATCATGTCATAAAACACCTCGACAATATCAAATGTAGTGTAGGGCCAGCTTTATTTAAAATCAATAATATCGCAAGCAAAAAGCTCTGCCGGAAAAACAGCGCCGTTTATTCATTTCTTTGGCTGCTAGTGCTAGCTGCATGGTTTGGCCGTTTCCGGATACAACAACCTCACGAGTTTATCGCTCAGTATCGTATAATGGACCCTGCCGCCTCCTTTAAGCAAGGAAAAGCTGTGGTTTGGACCTGAAAAAATTTAATTTTTAATTAGTTTTTCCTCGATCATCTCATGGTGTGGCCGCCATCTAGCGGAATTTGCAGACATCTTGTCAACGGTTATTATTGCAACTATGATTTATGCTCACAATGAAAGAGTCGCGACAATTTTTTCTCATGAAAGCAGTCCGGAGATAATAACAAACTGGCACCATTGCTCAATATACCTGTTTCTTTTGTGCGCGCAGAACTTTCTATGCCATTTCTGTTTGATTTATTGAAATCCTATCCCTAAGGAAAATCTTAGGAACCCTGTATATTAGTCGCTATGTCATAGTTTAATTTAGGTTAACTTTAGAATATTTAGGTGTGGTTAAATAAAATATTTAGGTGTGGTGAATACAAATACATATAACTACTACTACTGACGCTATTATAATTTTGAATACTTTTGTCATTTTTCGTACTTCCCGGAGATGTACTTTACTACATCGTGTCGGCAGTTTATCTGCGGCCGCACGTCGTTTACTGAAATCGTGCCGATGTCGAAGGCGGCGGTGACTGACGTACGTCCGATATCAGCACGCGTGCACCGTATTTGCCGGGTGTATTGGCCGTCTGATTCTTTTCCAGATTACAGCTAAAAATTACTCACGAAAAATGTTTTAGTGTCACAAAGCACAAACACCTTCAACCCATATTTAGCAGGTTTCTTTGGTATTTACTACACAAAGTAGCACCACCTTTTAAATGCAACAAAAATTTCGTCTGCTGTCATAGATTCACCCACAGAGAATTGTTTTTACAGGTATTTACAAATTTGTCCAAAACAAACCGCACTGCCGCTATCCCTTCTTTTTCTTTCATGTCTTGATAACTAATGCATGCTCGAAATATTTTTGATTGCATTCCGTCTTTTATCCATAATTTAAAAAAATGAGTGTGGTTTACTTCTAAAATCCAGATAAAAAAAATTATCTTATAATAGCTAGACGGAAAAAAAATATTTTAAATTTTAAAATAATTATTTCAAAAACTAATACATTTTATATTACTTTATAGGACACCTATCCAATATTTTCAAAACTAATATAAAAATATACTTTAATAGATTTTACTTCTAAGGATGTAGTATTTTAAAAGTAAATATAATTTATTTTAACTATTGTATATTAACGACAGCACTTAATTTTTTTTTTTTTGGTTTAGGAATCTAAATATTATTTCCACAAAAATAACCATTTCAGGTATTCATTTTTAAAATAAACTAATTAAACATAAAAAATATTTGAAATGAAAACATGCTCTATTAAAAATTTAATAAAAATGTATTACGTCTTAAAAGAATTCCTTTAAAAGACAAAATAGTAAAAAATATTATGCATATTTTTCCGTCTAGCATTTCTCATTTTTTAACGTTTCTTGCGTCTTGCTCGCAATTAAAATTTGGCAGAACTTTTGAAGTTTCCAAGTAAGTATACTGAATAATATGTTTCATTAAACATATTTGTGAAAGCCCCTATATCAGCAGTTATGTCCCTTCCGCATTGCTTTGGCGCTGGTAGAATTTGTATTAGACACTTAAAGTTAATTTTTAATTTTGTCAGCATTCGTATCCTTATCTCTATCGAGTCGACCAATCAAGTAGGTGTACTTTTAAAATCATGGCGAATGCGTGACAGCTCCAGCTGATTAAATGCACGAAAACCTCGTTAGGTACGATAAGGGAGTAGTAACATTACGACCGTCCCTGCATACGAAACGATGTTTTGACGCATTCGGTCAGCTGGAGTTGTCACGCCTTCGCCATTGGTTTAAAGGTACACCTGTTCGATAGGTCGACTCGACAGAGATAAGGATACGAATGCCGATAAATCCGAAAATTAACTTTAAGTGTCTATTATATTTTTGATTTTGAGCTAAGTAGATTTACTCGTAAGGTAACTTTTATACCAAAGTGGTTTTTTATCTTTGCCAACATACTGAGAGAGAAACATCTGTAGAATCAGAATTTCATTCACCTTCTACTTAAACTTTTTCTTCTTGTTCGCTTATTGCTTGTTCGGAATTCGATTGTGCTTATCTTCATCTATACCATCACTCTCATCAGATATGTCTCCTACTCATTTTGAATGGGATTTAATACTAACCTATGCCCACACTTCCTAACAAATTATTTTTTGTAGAAAAATTAAAAAATTAAACATTTTGATATACTTACATAATTAATCGTGAAATTAACTCTGTGTTTCGGACTTCCATTATCTATATTTTATTTATACACGACGTTTCGATCAGTACAATCTCTGATCGAAACGTCGTGTATAAATAAAATATAGACAATGGAAGTCCGAAACACAGAGTTAATTTCAAACACATCATTGTCTCAAACTTTCAAACATAATTAATCGTGTTGGCGTATTCTGTACACCACGGCAAATTTCTCTGATTATTTACCTCATACCTTCATTATAAAAGCAGGTCAATTTTCAGCTGATTGGCACACAAAAAATGACATCAGTTTTACTACACACTTGGCCCAAAATTCCCTGTCCCTGGAAATCTGTAAAAAAATAATAAAAATACAGAAATCGTATTTTTTGAAAAGACGGTATTATTGTAGTTTTTTGGGCAACTTTTATCATTATCTGAAAATAAATTTGGGCATGCCCCATTGACGCACTTTATTTTCAGGTTTTTTTGTATTACTTGATTTTTGTTTACATGTTCAATGTGCTGTATGGTTCAAAAGTATGTTATTCTTGTTTTTATTTCCCTGTATAAGCTTTAGTAACATACTTTGGCATTTCACCATTTTCGGAGGCTTCGATTATTATATTCTTGTTGTTCGGTATCGATATATCAGTATTATTTAGGCAAACAACGCATTGTTTCTGAAAGATTCCACTTGGTTTACTTTTAATTGTGGAAAAAACTTTGTTCCTATGAAAAGGTCGTGTGTATAATTATGCTACATATTTTTTTAGCCATTATTTAGAACTTACCTAGCTCTTTTGCACCGGAGCCTTAGGCTCTTTTTTAAAGACGAATAAATGCGTTTTGTGGTAATATTTCGATTCCGGTCTATCACTAACAAAGTCGCACTGAAAATTTCTGCCACATTGGTGACACCTTCAGAAATAAGGATACTTTATTCACAAAGTTTCCAGGTACTATCATGTTAAGTCAACACGGTTCTTAACTAGAACGGTGTTGGTTAAGTAAACTGATATTCTGGGTTTTATTTTTTTTTTCGTTTATGGTTCAAATAAAAATGTAGACGAACCAAGTGAATTTGAAATAAGAAATTCGCTTAGAAATTGAAGTTTTACATTTAGGAAATAAAATTAAAATTTAGTGTTTCAGATACCTTAAACAGTGGTTGCCATATTGTGCAAAAAAGCAATTTTCGTTTTATGGAAATGACAGCCAAATGAAGAATACTAGAGAAATTATATTTTGCATACAAGCCTATAATTTCACTTTAAAATGCGCTATAGAGAGCTTTTTCAAAAAAAAAACTTTATATAAAAAAAATAAATTCCAAAATTAAGATTTCGCACATAATTAGTATGTGAGCACAATTTTAGCACTCTGGCACTTTTTGTTTGGACAGGATTTCCAGAATACGATTTGCCCTGGGGGTCCTGGCTCTTAATAAATTACGACATAATATCTCACCTCCTACTTCAGCGATCAAGACCGTACTGGTAGAACATTTGGAAGATACATCGAATGTTCGCTTGGCGATGAGCGAAATCGGCAGCCTTCGGAGCGAGTTGGTGCATTTTTTACAACAGCGCGAGTAGTTAAGGGTTAATAAATAAAAAGGGTGATTTTTTGTTGCATTAAATAACAGGATGAATATTTATATTTTTACAAATGTATGTAATTATTCACAAAAAATTGTATAGCATAATGTAAAAATTTTCAATTTAGCTAATTTGTCGCGATCAGGTAATTTTTCACATTCGGGTCAATTGTCACATTGGGTAATTTGTCTAACTCAGATATTTGTCGGTTTCGAGTATAATAAAGGAATACGTGCAGTAATATAAAAATAAAATAAAACAATGAAAATAAGTGGAATAGTCTTATTTTAGCTATTTAACAAATTATGAAAAGCGTTACTACTTGTTTGTTGGATGCAATATCAAAATAATGTTTTGAAATATCTTTTTTTTTATACCTTCTTCAAAAACATGATTTTGGTAAGTGTCGGCAGATAACTAAAACATGCCTTTTTTGGTTACCGATGCAAAAAAACTTTTTTTTGATGACGGGTGCAAAAAAAGATTTCTGTACATTTTTTACATAAAGTTAAAGAGAAATAGCGGAAAATAGTAATATTGAAAAAATCTAATTATTCTTGCCTATGAATTAAAATATCTCCGCCAGTTTTTTACGAAAAATTAATTTTCCTACGAGCGTGCGGAAAACCGCTTTTCTCGCAATAATTTCTGTGCGGAAATGACTACTTTTCCGCACGCCGTGTGTGAGAAAAAATTCCGCACGCCGCGAGCGAAAAAAATTTTTCACGCACGCTGTTGAGCAAAAAAAAAATTTTTACGCACGCTGTTGAGCTCGCTTGTTGTTGAGCACGCTGTTGCTCAGTGATGAATCAGGAAAACTTAAAGTCGACGATGGCATTACGCGACATGAGCAGTGGCACTTTCAATGTTACCATGATTAATAATTACCATAAAAATTAATTTTTTAAGCTTATTAAAGTTTAGTTCTGAATAAAACATAAAATTCGTAGTTTTGACTATTTTTTCATTTTTATTCTGCTAGGTTTAAGTACAATAATGACAAACTATTTTGATATTCTGCACGCCCGTAGGAAAAATGTTGTACCTAACGCGTGCGGAAAGTATTTTCCTCACTTAAGTGCAAACGACGGGGCGTGCGGAAAAGTATAACTTTCCGCACTTGTTAGGTAAATAACTATTAAAAATATCGTCAAAATATCAAATTGTCAAAGAATAAAATGTCGCAAGAATGAACGTCACCGAGTAAAAAGACACATCGCTATGGAAACTATTGTTATTTCATTTACCAGCCGAGCCGCCTTGATTTATAGTGTAGAGGTGGTGTGTTGCGAAAAATTCTCTTCGTTCGAAATTTTTAAAAGTATTTTTCTGTTTTTCTTGGATTTTTTGATAAAGGTATTAAAAAAATATATTGTTAACAACTCGCGGCTAGACTGCTTTTTTTTACTCGCGTTTTAAAATACCTCGCTGCGATCGTTATTTAAACCAACGCTTATAAAAAAAAGCACTATTTTAGCCAATAGTTGTTAAAACTACTGTTTTGGAGCAAGATGTATAAAATGTCTTTAGCCAATTGACTTTTGAATTTTTGGGATCCCCGCATAAACGCTCACGCACCACAATTTTCGCCAGAAAGATGCGTGTCAGCCGAATCTCGGAAAATTCTTCCCGCAAGTGGAACTGTATTTTTTCTACGAGCGTTCTTGATACGAAAATATATATTTTTAAATAAAATGCAAGGATACACGACGCAAAATTAATAATCTATTAAACAATTTTTATATCGAAAAGTTTAGAAAAACTGCTATTCTTTCGACTATTTTAATACAGATAATAATTTATATTTAAATTACATTTGGTCATAATGGTGTACATTTAATTTTAACTTTGTTAGCTCCTTCTGCACTATTGCAGAATATGAGTCTTTCCGCATGGGAAACAGTGTGGGAAAAGCAATTTTCTACGCGATTGTAGAAATAGTCTTTTTCTCACGCAGCGGCGTTTGCACGAACGATGCGCCAGCGAATTTCGAGCAAGCCGTAAGCGCGAGTGTGCGGAATATCAAAATATTTTTATATTATTTTAGTTAAACCTAGTTAATGAAAAAATAGTAAAAACTAAGAATTTTATATTTTATTCAGAACTAAACTTTAACAAGCTTAAAAAATTAATTTTTATGGTAATAATTAATCACGGTAACATTGAAAGTACCACTGCTCATATTGCTTAATGCCTTCGCCGACTTCAAATCTTCCTGATTCATCACTGAGCAAAAGCGTGCTCAACAACAAGCGTGCTCAACAGCGTGCATGAAAAATTTTTTTTACTCAACAGCGTGCGTGAAAATTTTTTTTGCTCAACAGCGACGTGCGGAAATTTTTTTTCACACACGGCGTGCGGAAAAGTGGCACTTTTCGCATGGAAATGAGTGCGAGAAAGGCGTTTTTCCATGCGATCGTAGGAAATAGTTATTTACCTAAGTGGACCGCAGCAAAGCGAGTTTGGTCCAGTCGGCAAGGGCAACGAAAAAGCTTTACGCATGTGATAGACACGGGATTTTACCGATGGGGATGACAAATTTCAAAACATGTATATAAATATCTGTATTTTCATTTATGAAACGAACGTAATCACTTTACCGCACTAGTGGTGTAAAGTACCATAACGTTAATTGTGCGGTGCGGTGTTTTCCCCCTCCACTACCCTCGTAGGAAGGAAGGGGGTGCCTAATAATGTCATATTATTGTATTGTCATCGGAAGTATAAACGCGTACTAAATTTGGAGACAATCGGATGTGTACAAGTCAGCTAAAATCTGAACAAAAATTCGTATTCCTTATCGCTAAAAACCCCCGTATAACAATTTTGGTTGAAATCGGACAGCCTTAGGCGTTTTCTCCCCTCCGCTCTCCTCGTAAGTGAATAGGGGGGTGTCTAATAATACCATACCGTATTATTGTATTGTCACCGGAACTATAATCGCATTCCAAATTTAAATTCAATCGGACATCTAGAAGTTACTTAAAATTGAGTTGCTGGGATTTGGGGGTTTTGGGTACTTCTAGGCAAGATAGCCAAAAAATAGTATGCATGTCCTGGGCTCGATTTTTGAGAAAAACTTAAATACGAAAACTGCATATTGATGTCTTACCATTTCCGAGCTACGGGGGCATTTTGAAAAGTTTGCATTTTGGGATGGGGTCTATAACTTCGTTATTTATAGAAATATTGATTTTCTGTAAATAGATTTTTTGAAGACATGCTAACACAAAACTTAACCTTCTAACTGGATTTTTCCTAACACATCTAATTTTTAGAATGTAACTTTATTTATTTGATTTTTAAAATCGGCATAAAATTTCCTTTAAAATTATGTGTTACACTTTGTGTTTTATTTTTTGTATTTTTTATTTTTATGTATTTTCTTATATTTTTGTTACTTTTTACGAATATTTATATTTATTTTATTTTTTAATTTTACTTTATAGTAAAAATTAATAAATATCGAAAAAATAAAAATATAAAAAAATTCAAGAAATAAAACATAAAGTGTGATACATCATTTTAAAGAGAATTTTATTCTGATTTAAAAAATCAAAGAAAACAAGGTCAATCCATAACAAAAATACCAACTTTAGGTTATATCTCAGAAACTAGATGCGTTAGGGATATTTCAATATGACGGTTAAGTTCCTTGCCAAAATGTCTACAAAAAAATTTTTTTACATGAAAACAATATTCCCATAATAACAAAGTTATAGATCTCATCCCAAAATGCAGAGTTTTCAAAAAGCCCCCGTATCTGAAAAATCTCTAAACATATCGAGATGCAGTTTTCGTATTTAAGCTTGTCTCGAAAATCGAATCCAGGACATGTATACTATTTTTTGGCTATCTTGCCTAGAAGTACCCAAAACCCCCAAATTCCAGCGAATTTAGCCCACCCTGTACAATACATTAAAGTTAAATAAAAGCTTGTAAAAAACGCTCGCCTTTTGGAAAAGTGCAACTTTGCGATTTCTTTTTAAAGCGCAAACATGGTACTTTTCGCTAGGTTGTAGAAAAAGTAATATAAACCACTTTAATAGTTTTTATATATCGGTAAGTACAAGGAAAAATTCAATTTGAAATTCATAACGACCATACTAAGGTCATATGAACAATACTTGAGAGATGTGGAGAGCACCTCAAGAAAGAAAAGTGCACATGGCATTATATTTAAGTAGATTTCATGTCTGAGGGTCATGCTTTACTTTTTTTTATATCGAATGCAGACAAATTTAAATGGGATTATATATAAATTGATATAAAAAAATCGGGCAAGTCACTTTACCCTAGGTATTATGCAGTATAGCATGACTCTACCCAATAAAAACGTCAAAGAAAAAATTCTCATTAAATTAATTTTTCTACTAAACAAAATCAAATCCTATTACTTGCGTTTACATCAATAAAGGCACGCAAACCTTTCTGAACTAAGGCTTATGCTATAGAGACACATAACTACAGGACAGGTATTTTAAAAACTTTCTTGCGGATTTTCAGGACTTTCTGATACTCACAACTATTTATAATAATACAAAGGCTCTGATGTCAAACGAAAGCTGCTGGAAACATTCGACTGAACGTAATCCATTTTTTCATTACACGATATTTTTTAATAGAACCCTTTGCACGGAAAAAAAAATATTTTAAATTTAAAAATAACTATTTCAAAAACTAATACATTTTATATTACTATATAGGATACCTATCCAATATTTTAAAAATAATATAAAAATATACTTAAATAGATTTTACTTCTAAGGATGTAGTATTTTAAAAGGCAATGTATTTTATTTTAACTATTGTAAAATATATTATTTTAAGAAAGCTAAAATCTAATTGATTTAAAGGAAATAAAATGTATTTTGAATAATCCAATATAATTTTAATTTTTTTCTAACATACACTTTATTACTTTTAAATAAAAAAATATATTATTTTTTTCAAAATTTTTAACATCCTTTGTTTTAAAATATAAAATATAATATTTTAAGAAATAAAATACGAGTTTATTTAATTCTTAATATCCTGTATATTTGTTTTAAAAACATTCGATATTAAATCGCAAAAAACTCATTTATGAAGACGTTAATATCCTTTTATTTATATTTTAAAAATACATCATTTTAAAATATAAAATACGATTATTTTAAGAATTAATATAAAAGCTCGAAGGGTAAGACACGCTTGATATAACGCAATGAAACTAGAATTGCAGGCAAGATGTTTCTTCTCATCTCGCTCTATTAGTACCACTAAAGCCAGAGGGGAAGAGACCAATTGCATGCAATTCTCGTTTTATTGTTTCCTGTCAAGCGAGCTTAAGGACGTGAACGTGCTTTTGCAATCTTGCAGATTGAAATCCGCGCGCAAAGAACGATGCCGACGTGATTCGATCAAATACTACTACAGCGTTGTCAATCTATGGGGATCTTGTATATTTGGGTTGTATTGCGGGTACTCCTTCAAGTAAAACATTTTTTTAAGTGCTTTGTGCTTTCGCGGCGGCGGCGACGGAATGTCTTTCTGGTAGATGTTTTTATAGATTTGTAGGCCGGCCAATTTTTCTTCATAAAGTAATTTTTACCTGCGGCGAATATAACAAAAATATAATAAAATTATAAACATATAACTTGAGTAGTAAAAAAATTATTCCGTATACCTACGGTTTCCTGCCGTTTTTGATTTTTTTGAAAAATTCTTTATGGAGGCACCTTCTAAGGTCTCTAGGACCCGAAATTCGTCGGCGCCGTTTTTTTTTTAATGCAAAAGCGTAATGTTTTTTTTTGGTTGTTTTGGGTTGCGTTGGTTTAATTTAGTTTAGGTTGGGTTGGTTTAAAAAAACTCAAAAAAAATAAATCGGCGCAGAAGGATTTGGGATCCTAGGGACCCCAGAAAATGCCTCCATAAAGAATTTTTCAAAAATATCAAAAACGGCAGAAAACCGTAGGTATACGGAATAATTTTTTTACTACTCAAGTAATATATTTATAATCTTATTCCATTTTTTTTACATTCGTCGCAGGTAAAAGTTACTTTATTGAGAAAAATTGGCTGGCCCACAAATCTATAAAAAAACTTTACCAGAAAGACATTGCTCGAATGAGTACCCGCAATACAACCCAAATACACAAAATCCCCACAGATTGTCAACGCTAGTATTTGAAATCACGTTGCAAGAGCGACGCGGCATGTTCACGTCCTTACTCTTCGAGCTTTGCACAAGAACTGACTAACTCTTATTTATCTTAAAATCTTGCATACTGGAATTTTAATATATCTTTTATTAACAGCTTTTTTTTAAGGAAAAGTTTAATATATTGTATTTTAATTTTGTAAATTAATAAATCTTGTTTTATAAACTAAAATCCTGGTATTTTCCTCCATTAAATATTAGAAAATTGTAAAATATTGCACTTTTCCTAAAATTTCTGTATGTTAAGGACAGCAGTTAAAAAATTGTCTTTTTATTTTAAAAATCTCAATATTATTTCCACAAAAATAACCATCTCTGGTAATAATTTTTAAAGTAAACTAATTAAACATAAAAAACAATATTTAAAATGAAAACATGCTCTATTAAAAATTTTAAAATGTATTACGTCATAAAATAATTTCTTTAAAATACGAAATAGTGTGCTCCTAGAATATTTATTTTTTCATAATCGTTGATGCTTTGTATTGAGAACTGGATGAAAGGAGTATTATAGAAATCTTTTACCTTGATAGTGTTGGAAGCCATATTACTTTACCAAACCTTTTTGATCCAAAGTTCTTACTAAAAATTCTTCGATAACAGTCTGCTTCGTTGAAAGTTTAATTTACTTTAAAATATATTTTTGTAGTAATTACAGATGATTACTTTAAAATTAAAAACGAAGGGCATCATGGTGACTGAATAAAGCTATCAATGTGTCAAAAATGTTTAACATCTTTACCTTTTTGTTATATGCAAGGCAACCGCTATAAAAAAGAACTTTAAAAATACAGGATGTTGGATTCTATTTCCAACAATTTGCAATTTGTACAGTCTAATTGCAAATATCTCTCGTTTAAAGAAAACGAATAGGGAGTGGCAAATAAACATCCTGATAAAAAAGAGAAGATCAAAAGTTCTTGGGAGGAAAGAACGAAAATTGAAAATTGGATGAGTGTCCCACAAGGAACACACAAAATACCAAAGCGAAAGGAGAAACAATTAAACGATGTTTTGCCCGGGGTGACCAGCGTGGGCTCGTCAGTGGATTCACTAGTCACTCTTAATCCAGACATCATTTAACACCATCGTACACTCTAACTTCCAACTCTGAATCACTCACAAATAGGCATCGTTCCGCATGGTACTTATTATAAGTCACCTGATACGGGTTCGTCCTGGCGTGTTAATCTTTCCAATAGGAATATGCTCCTAAGACAATTAAAACAAGAAGATAAACTTCCAAATCTAATTGTCTTAGGAGCATATTCCTATTGGAAAGATTAACACGCCAGAACGAACCCGTATCATGTGACTTATAATAAGTACCATGCTATAGGCTATAGTTTCTCCCCAGATTTTAAGTAAAAAAAAGTACAACTGGCAACGCCTTGTTCTTTCATTTTTTAATCTTTTGCCAGAGTGCACAGGGAAAACTAAACATCAGAATTAGCTGAAATTTTGTAGGGTGATAATTTTTAAATGCTTAACAAAAATATCTAAAGGATTTTTCAAAATTCTCAATTTTTTTTCTTCAAAATAAAAGCTCAAGTGTTGTTATCTATCCCAAAAGCTTTAAAATAATTGCGGTTTAGAACAAATCCGATTTACAAAAAAAATATAGATATACTCACAATTTCCTCTGGATTACAATTTTCCTTTTCATAACTCCTTGCTTTAGCGAAAATAAAAACTAAGTTTCCATTTTTCTAAAAGCCTGTACACTCCGGAAATGAAAACCGATCAATCAATCACACTTCATTGAATTTGGGAGACACACGCAGTTCAACTGTTGGTCAATAGACCGCAGGTTATGTTTATCTTTCAAAAATGTGTTTTCAAAAACATTGTTCTAAAACAAATATGAAACCACTCCGCGTGTACGGTCGCTCGCCGAAAAAGGCCTAGCGCTGCGCGGGCGTTACCCCGAGTCTGTCAAAGAACCAAGAGAACTTCACTGGCTCGCTTTGATTTGATATTTTTGTTTTTATTTTGATTCAAACATTTTTTTTTAATTTAAATTATTGCGGCATAGTTATGTGCAATTCTACTAGTGAAATCTTGGAGTGCAAAGAATAGATTTTAGAACTTCAGTTTCAAAAACACACGGATACTTGAGTACTAACAAAACAGGTCAGTAAAGCTCCATTTAGAGGTTGGAAATACTCTTTCTAGTCGTTGATAATTTTGTTTAAAATAGAATACGATTATTTGGTCTAGCGCCAGTAGCCGATTTTTATATCTGCATGCTTTTAAGTGGGAGTTGTTCCAATTACACCCATTACCCATTACATTTTACTTGTTTTTTTAGCGGCGCAGAACGCGAAAAGTCAAAATAAGTAACCTAACCCCAAATTTTTGACCCGGTGCTAAAAAATCTCTGGTATCCCACTGTGGATAAACCTAAATAAAGTCTCCGCGTTGCCATGGAAAACAAATTCAGTGACGTAAAATTTAGCAAAAAAAATCAGGTCGACATAGTTAAATTGATTTACCGTAGAGTGTTGCTAAAAACAATTCCCCAGATTGTAACTACGACCTTGAAAAACAATAAATATTTGAGGGCATATGGTTCTATTAAAAAAAGTCACATTAAAAAATTACGTGTAATAAAATATCGATTACGTACAGTAGAATGAGTTGGCAGCAGCCTAAATAGTTATCGAGACATAAAAGTCTAAACATGGTGAAAATATGAACGAACACCTTGTACAGTAAGTTTTTCCATAATTTTACATAAAGTGGGAAGGAGTGTAAAAAACTTGGAATGGAATTATAACCGGTTTTTTACGACCCGTAAATAATTTTTCGCCGTTAAAATATTTATTGATGGCTTCAGCTAGGTAATTGGAGCTCCAATTACCTAAAGAATTTTTAATTTTTAGCTTTTTAAAAACAATTTTTATTCCTGTTAGTAAAGTATAAAACAAAGCCAACGCTTCAGTGACACATGGCTTAGGATGTCAGGTGGATTACCTGCTATCCTACAATAGAAACAATAAAGTTTAATAGGAGTCAGAAAAAAAAGATGCCCTCCTAGGCATGATGGTGCCGGTCGGGTCAGGATGCAGTGGATATTGCTATAGCCTAGAAAGAGTTTTTGGTGTGGCCCTACTAGAAGATGGGAATAGAATGACTGTGGCGTCTGCCTCCACGTGGCACACCTGGATGTGGTGGTGCCATAGTTTGTCTCCTTTTGACATCTTTGGCAACACCTAACAAAAGACGCCTAACAAGTGTTATTGGGGGTTTTGCAGTGACCTTCAAGTTGGTTTAGGGGTTATTGTGAGACCTCCAGTGGTACTTGGATGGCAAACAAATGAGCAAGTGGAATAACTTGATGCCTTATTTTAAAGCCTATATCATTTTTCTATGACCTGCAGGAGTTCTAACCTCTAGGATGGTATGTGCTCTAATTACCATTCTAAATATCTTAGTAGACACCATAGGCAAAAAATTTCTATAGCTTACAGGAAGCAGTGCAAGGCCGGCCCCCGAAAGGGTGCTGACCGCCACACACGGAAAAAAAGCTTTTCTTGGAACAAAATTATTAATCTTGATCCAAGAATAGCTTCATCTTCGATATCCTCAACTCTAGTTATTCTTTATCCAAGTAATATCCTATTCTTAAATATAATGCATGACTAGCGTTGAGACAAGTGTAATTTATATGATACTTCAAGTATAGGTCTATACTTATTTTAAGACATTGTGGTTTTTTACTTTAAGCGGACGCTATACTTAATTCAAATTTTGTCTTTGCTTGTTTTGAACACTGCTTTAGGTTGTATTGATATCAAATGCTATTCGAACGAGAATAACATGTTTTTAACGCAAAAGTAACTATACTTCAATAAAATAATATTTTATAGTTACTAAGAAAAAATTATACTTACCTCAAATAATTCTTATACTTGACTGAAACCGACCCTATATTTCACTTAACACCAATTGTATTTAAAACAAAAGTAGCATATATATAATATATGCTAATATATATATATATATAATGTTATTTTACTATAACGTAGCGTAAGCCCGTCACTTACAAAATAACCATTCTCCTATAACCATGCTGATTCAGTACCGTAGTAGAATCAAATCGACACGATTATTGGATACAAATTGAAAAGACTCACATTTCAATAGGCGGATTATGTGGTGTCCTTCCAGTGCCGAATTTTTGCGGCTCACGCATATATTAGAAAACTTCCGCAAGCTGCCAGCAAGATGTTATGACCACAATTTCGAACCGACTCTCACGACAGCACGCTCTGGCAAAAGAGGCGGTCAAGAGCTTGCCGGATTCTCCTATTAATATACGGAAAAATTTAACTTTTTAGGCAATTATAATAATCCGAACCTTTAAACTAAAGATATAGGGATATAGTTTTACCTATATTAAATAATAGATGTTGATATAAAAACCTGAAATTGAAGGCGATTAAATTTTTGTTGCCCCCATACCAAACAACAAAGAGGGAGAATGGATTAGCCAAGCGGTCTTACGGTGCGATTCGATATTGGGATATTTCTTGTTTTTAGTACAGCTCTTCTTATTTTAAAAATAATTAAGGCTTTATAGCAATAATAAAAGGACTTGATCGAAATTAAACCTTTCTAGTTAAACTAAGTTTAAAGTATGATTCAATCAATTCGTAACATATTTTAGGTCAAGATTTATCTTTTTCTTGTGAGAAGTTTTTTTCTACTTGGTTTTAATATGTTTTCGCTTTCAAACAAAAATTTTTGGTTTTAGTCCAAGTAAACTACCTGTGTTTTGAAAGAATAATAAACTCTTATCGGTTTACCTCTAGAAGTTATTTGATTTAATAATAGCTTTGGTTTTTATTTGAATTACCGTCTCTTCTTATTTAAAGTATATTTGGTTTCTATTTAAGTATAAGAGCCTTCTTAGATCAAGAATAGGTAATTGATTAATTATAATAATCCCTATTCTTATACTAAGAATAATATACTGAAAGCAAATGTAATTTTTCAAGAGTAGATTTATTCTTAAGTATAGAATAGATTTTTTTCCGTGCATATGCAATCTAATATCTACTATTTCTGACACTGTTATTATCCAAAATATGCTAATATCGTGCCACCTGGTCTTTGCCTTTAAGAAGGGCCTGCACAAACCTTGGCACAAACATTGTAAAAGTCGACATTATTTTAACAGCATCGTGCCCAAAAAAGCTCTGGCCGGGTAGTCCGAACATAGGTTTCCGACAGCCCCAACAACCAAGAATTGCGCGGTCTAACTTTAATTTTATCGGGTCCCTATAAAAAAAACCGAAACCAAATTGGGCAACATCATAATTTGTCAGAATTTAAAAAAGAGAAAATAATTGGTCCGAAAAAAGTTTCCTCGAAAATTAAATAACGGGAAAATCAAATCGCTAGAAAATGCATACATAGAATTAGATTTAAACAAAATATATCTTTATAGAAACACAAAATGTCAGAAAATTTTGATCTATTCCGAGCCCTAGATACCCTAGGTGTTGAGTTCATGGGGGCGAAAATAGAAGCACTGGGTTTAAGGGAAAAATTTTAGGAATTAATACTTTTATATCTGGGTTTTCGAAAATTTCAGGTATTTTTTGCTTGTCTTCAAGAGAGTCTTGTCGACAAACGTTCATTGTATCAAAAATATTGACCTTATCATGTATCTTTATTATGAGAGCTCTTATATCTATAAAAGAAAATCAGTACAAATTTCATATTAATGGAGAAAACCATTCTTATAACACATGAGGTCGCATTCAAATCACTATTCCAAAGCACAAAATAACAAAATTCGAACAAAGGTAGCCTCTTGCTTTTATTAAAGAACAGTAAATGTAATTTTTCTGTATGTTCTTGTACTTTTTTTATATTTTTACCTTCTCTTTAGCTCGATATTAGTATTAATGTGTAACTGTAAATGACGTGTACAACCGATTGTAAATTGGCAATAAGTACAAAATAAAGAATTTTGAATATTTTTAACGAAAATAATTTAGTAGAAACATAATAATGCCGAACCACAAAATTCAATTGCTACGTTGCCAGGCTTACGGCAGGGAAAAGTCGAAGTAAGTTATGATATTTTATTAATTTACCCCCTTTACATCCCCCTGCTACTAAATTTTTTCACAATACTAAAATCGGTTCACGGAAACTGTGTCAAAAACGAATCGCAAGATTTGATAGACAGTTAGACAGCCAAAAACTGTGAAGTTAAATAAAATCGTTTAATAAAAAAAAATGCCCGTGCCATCCAAGGCCTACGGCGATCTAGATATTTAAATTTGACGCATGCCCAATAGCGATTCGGATGGATTGTGGTACGGCTCATTTAAGGATCGAATTATTTTTTATTATTTTCGATACTTTTGTAATTCTGATATTTTAAGGTTCGGGAAAATTATGATCGGTTAAATTATATTCGTGCCTTTTAAGGATCGTGTAAATTATAATTCTATAAAATTATAATCGTATTCATTATTATCTGGGTGTTTTACTTTCGTTTATATTTCGTTTCGGGCGTTTTATTTTATGTTCAATTGTGTTTCGGTTTTTATAAATTCGGCTTTTTTGTGGGCTCCCTTTTCGTCAAAATAATCAGTCCTGATAAAAATAACTGTTTTTTCTTTCTTATAGCGTGAAAGTTTAATTGAAACTTTTAGTACAGTAAAATTGTCATCTGAGGTCGACAAAAATCTGGGGAGGCTGAGTTTTTCGTATGTTCTTTCGGGGTGTCTGAAAGTAAACCTCCCAATTCTATGTGACCCTCACTTCTAGGAACCATCCGCCATTTTGAAAAATCTTTTTAACCGACTTTTCTTCATTTTTATTGGGTGCAGGCGAAAAACTCTGAAAACAAAAATATTCGGCAAAAAATTTGCAACATTTTTGTCTGCGTGCACATCTTTCGGTAGTTAGTTCCAAAAAGATAGAGGGTACCAAAGTTACAAAAACATCAGTTTTAAATTATTTTGACAAACAAAAACAAAAATTTTAAATAGGAAAGTTGTAGATCTCGGAAAAATCCCATGAAAATATGTATATTATTTATAATTAATTAAACAATCTCTGAAGTACTTCTACTGAAAGTCGGTAAAATTCTTTCAGAACCGCTTTCTGGGCATACATTAAGTTGCGTGTTGTCCCAAGTTTGTGTGCCCCCCACTCCTAGGGAACCATCCGCCATTTCAAAAAATCTTTTTAACCGACTTTTCTTCATTTTTATTGGGTGCAGGCGAAAAACTCTGAAAACAAAAATATTCGGCAAAAAATTTGAAACATTTTTGTCTGCGTGCATAACTTTCGGTAGTTAGTTTTCAAAAAGATAGAGGGTGCCAAAGTTACAAAAAAAATCAGTTTTAAATTATTTTGACAAACAAAAACAAAAATTTTAAATAAGAAAATGGTGGATCTCGGAAAAATCCTATGAAAATATGTATATTATTTATAAGTAATTAAACAATCTCTGAACTATTGCTACAGAAAGTCGGTAAAATTCTTTGAGAACCGCTTTCTGGGCATGCATTAAGTTGCATGTTGTGGATTATACAGAGGGATTCTTTTAATGGAACGGTGCTTTTAGCCGCTTTAGGGAAGAGGTTTTAAGAAAAAGCATAAAGCGAATCTATAATTATTTTTTACGGACTTTCCGCCTAGGATAAAAAAATGTTTTGAGGCCCCCAACTAGAGTCCCGGCATACCATCTATTTTTTTTTCAATTAGAAGGTACCACTTGTAGCGCCTTTTTGGAAAGTTTGTCAAAAAATAAATATAACACACTAGTTTTTTTGACATTTGTTAGCCAATGTGTCAAATATTTTAAAAAACTTTTTTTTTATCAATTGCTTTAGCTTTAAGGTAAACTGCATATGTCTCTATTTACTAAGCGGAATAAATAAAATACCACACAAAAGCATTATGGGCGCTTACTAAAGGCCCAGGGCCTACCAAAATTTTTTTCGTGAGGATGTACAGCTGGGTCCTTTAAATTTTAGGACGACTCTTAAAGCAGTTTTTTCTTAAATTGGAGCAGTGTAATTTATTAAATTTCAATTTAATGTCAGTCAAATTATAGTGTCAGTCTACTTCAAAAATTTATTTTCAATGTCAAAATCCAGTCACATAAAATTCTTAAATTTAGTCAATAAACTCAGATCACGATGAATAAATTGAGAGCACAGATTCAAAGACTCGAAGAGACCCTTTTTTAACAGCAAAACAAGCAAGGATTTTGTCTCAGTTCCCAGAATGCAAGACAACCGCTTTCAGGAGGATGAAGAGATCACACTTAAATTGCCGGGTTGCAGCTACTCAAACTGAGCTTACACCGCAACAGAAACATCTCGCTTTTTTTTTGCTCCAACAACGCAAGTTCTTGCCACAAAATACGGAATATTTCTGAGAAGAAATCACAACGATATGGGAAGACCTTGCAGGCCAAGAAAATTTCACGGTGTCTTTCTATGTATCAATGTCTCGCAGATTACAAAGAGTTATCGACGTAAACGGAGATATGACAAAATATTGATTTTTTATAGTTTTTTGTTATAATTATAACAACTATCTAGACACACACAAAATGGATTTATTATTTTGGTATAAAATTCTTATAAATAAAGTAAACAAAATAAAAAATAAAGAATACCTTAGTGTCAGAAGTATAACCAGTTCTCTTAAAAAAACATAGATCATCCTGTAGTTGTAAATAACCTACAAAATTTTTAATGTCAACTTAATAGTATAAACTGCTCACAATAATCAAACACTTTCTGAAGTCGTCCTAAAATTTAAAGGACCCAGGTGTACCACTATTGCATCTTTTTAAATTTAAAAAAAAAAAACCTATTTTCTGTCGCTAAGGATCGTTAAGTGAAAAAGAAAATCGAGGTTTGCTTTGAATATATTGCTCTTTTATCTAGTATCTAGTAAATTTAAAAAAAGTTAATTAGGCTACGGCCCCAAATGAAGCGCCAATAATATTCTCGTGTGGTAGTTTCTGTATTTCACTTAGTAAATAAATAAACAAGTAGTTTATTTTGGATCTTAAACAATTGACAAAAAATGGGTTTTTAAAAAATTTTAACACATGAGTTGACAGATGTCAAAAATTTTTATTTAATTGAATTTCTTTCTTAACAAGCTTTCCAAAAAGGTGCCATAAGTGGTTTATCCTCATGAAAAAAATGTTAGTAGGCCTTGAGCCTTCAGTGAGGGCCCCCAAATATGACGCCAATAATGTCCTTGTGTGGTATTTTCTTGTGGTATTTTCTTTATTTCGCTTAGTAAATAGAGAAATATGTAGTTTATTTTGAAGCAAAAACAATTGAAAAAAAACAAGTTTTTTTAAATTTTTCACACATTGGTTGACAGATGTAAAAAAAAAACTAGTACATTAAATTTCTTTTTTAACAAGCTTTCGAAAAGGGTCCCGACCGATAGTCAAGTCCTTTTGGGTAACTGTCCATCCATCGCTTATATAAATGTGAAAAGAGGGGATGGAGGCATAGATAGAAGTATAATTAAGTCCCAGAAGGGAAGGGGAAGAGGTTGCAAAAATGTTATAAAATGTTGCAAGGGAGGCGGAGTCAAAATATGGAAAAATAGTTTTACATAATTGAAGGTAGTACAGTAAAATTGTCATTTGAAGTCGCAAAAAAACCGGACAGGCTGAGTCTTTTGTCTATTCTTTGGGGTATCTGAAAGTAAAATTTCCAAGTTGGGAACTACCCGCCATTTTGAAAAAACAGTGAAACCGATTTTCTCCATTTCTGTTGGTCGGAAGCAGAAAGTGTATAAACAAAAATTTGCTTTTTTTTACAGTTTCAACTCTTTGTAGTTAGTTTTTAAAAAGATAGAGGGCGCTGAAGTTACGAAAAATCAGTTTAACTGATAAATGTCAGTCCGTCAGATATTTTCGGCAATTTTCATGCCGACAGATTGTATCATTTCTGTAGCGCACGTTACAGGCTTTAATTTGATATTTCATTTGTACTGCTCTTACTATAAATAATAATATACAATGAGCTTCAGGCTACTGCGAACATAGGGGGAATCAAGTCCAATTGACTCTCCGTGCCGTACGACCGAGGTGGGGTCGAAGCACGCTGCAGTGTTATATTTTTGAAATTTATTTTGTTTCTGTTACTTTATTTTATTTCTGCCTTGCTCGAGAAACAGATTGGTAAGTTTTTAAGTGAAATAATACATTTTTAAACTTAGTTTAGCAACGATTCATAGGTTTGTGCAGAATTTTGAAATGTTTGGTTGTGTAGCACCAAGAAATTATAAAAAAAACCCACTGTTTTGAATGACGCGCAGTGCAAGAAAATCGAAAGTTAACTAGCCACCAAATTGCCGAAGCAGTTGATACGTCTTCAGCCACTGTCTTACGTGATTTCAAAAAGAATGGTTATCATTCTTACAAAGCGTCAAAAATGCATCAAACTTTTCCGGAGGACAACTATCGTCGTATGGAATTTTGCGAAACGATGATAGAAAAGGCTAATCGTGATGAAAACTTTCAGATCTATTCTTTTCACAGATGAAAGCACTTTTTCATTATTGAATCGTTATAACCTAACACACGTTCGATATTGGTCGAGGGAAAATTTGCATTTGTATTTTGACGTAAGAACACAGTATCCTTAAAAACTAAATGACACAATTTGAATGCCCCTATACTTGAATCTACTGCAGCATCATATTATTCCAACTGCTAGGTAGTTGTTAGGTGTGAGATTTGGTAAAACATGGTTTCAACAAGATGGTTGTCCTGCTCACAATGTTGGCCTTGATAATGTATTTCCTAATCGGGTTATAACTACACGGGGAACTATTTTATGACGGCCAGCTCGATCACGCGATCTTGCTCCTAATGACTTCTATCTGTGGAGTTATATCAAAAATAAAGTTTACGGGCATGAAAGGGCTAATAATTTGGAACAACTCCGGACTAAAATTGAAGAAGCTTTTCAAACTATCACCCTAACATGCTTGGAAACGTTAGAAGGGTTTTTTATAATAGGCTCGGATATTGTCTAGCCGAGCAAGGAGGACTTTTCGACATTTGCTCTAATTTTTTTTGACTGGGAGAATCTTTTTGGTTTTTAAAATTTATTATTTTATTTTGAAAACTTGATTCTGTTTTGTTTCTTTTTATTATTTTCATTGTAACACGTTGCTAGCGATAAATCTGAGCAGTTGAAAATAAAACAATCTAATTTATCATTGACAAAAAACAAGAAAATTACGTTATAGAAATTTCCGTATTTATTAATCAAATTCCGGTTTCATGGATTACACTTCACATTGCACCGTGGTTAGAGGCGTACTAAACGCAAGCAGCGAACGGTAATCGCAAGCCTGAGTGTTGATTGCTCCACTGATAGGTGTGCGGTGTCCCTGCGTGTACGTACACTGGTAAATTGGACTTCCTCCGTCCTATGTTCGCAGTAGCCTGAAGCGCTCTGTATAATCCACAACACGCGACTTCATGCATGCCCAGAAAGGAGTTTTCAAAGAATTTTAGTGACTTTCAGTATACCTATTTTATTGGATTTTTCCGAGATCTACAACATATTCACTTAGTTTTGTTTTTAAATCACTCTTTGTTGATCAAAACACGTTAAGACTGATTTTTTGTAATTCCAGCGCCATCTTACTTTTTGGAAACTAACTACAGAAGGTTGAGCACTTGGACAAAAATGTTAAAAATTTTATGCCGAATATTTCTGTACTCGCCTCCGACCAATAGAAATGGAGGAAAGCCGGATACAATTTTTTTTTTTAAATGGCGGATGGTTCCCGAGGAGTGACCCCTCTCATCAAAATGTAAAAATTTTAGCCTCCCCGGATTTTTTTCGACGTACCCCCATTATTTTTGACAATTTTAGTGTACTAATTCTGAAAAATGCGAGGATTTGTTTCAGTCATTTCATAGCAGATGGGTAAGTGTTTTAGGTTCCTGCGGAATTATCAAAAATAGTGCCGACTTCATTAAGGTCGTAGTTATAATCTGGGGAATTGTTTTTAGCAACACTGTAAGGGAAATCAATTTAACTATGTTGCCCTGATTTTTTTGCAAAATTTTACGTGATAGGATTTGTTTTCCATGGCAACGCGGAGACTTTATTTAAATTTATCCACAGTGGGAGACCAGAGATTTTTTAGCACCGGGTCAAAAATTTGGGGTTAGGTTACTTATTTTGACTTTCCGCGTTCTGCGCCGCTAAAGCGAGTATTTTTTTACTACTACGAAGTTTTTTTTTACTACGAAGTTTAAGTTAATTTGAACTTTGTAGGCGCTCAGGTATCTGCACAATAGGTACCTAAAAAAACTGTTTACTATATACACTAATACCGTTTAGCCTTAAAATATGCATATTTATATGTGCAGAAACTTTTTTTATTTTTTTTTTAACTAAAGCGGGAACTAAACCACCCAAACCCTGACCTTAAACCAACCCAGCACTTTTTTTTAGAAATTCCAGGGCCCATAGATTTGAACTCTTTAGGGACCCTATATACCTTCAAGATTCTTTTCAAAAAAAACCAAGTAAAATACTAAAATAAAGTTATTTTGTAAAAGAAAACCGTTTATTGCATAATTACCCGCTAAAAAAACGCTACCCAACTACGTATTAAAGTAACTGGGTGTAATGTTTAAGGTTGCATTTACAGGTGCATTTATAATTGAATTGGAAACATTCCCGCTATCTGATACCAACAACACGTTAACTTAAAAGCATGCAGATTTAAAAATCGGTTACTAGCACTAGACGAAATAATCGTATTTTATTTTAAACTGAATCGTCAACAACTAGCAAGAGTCTTTCTAACCTCTAAATGGAGCTTTACTGACCTGTTTTGTTATTACTACGTATCCGTGTGTTTTTGAAACAGAGGATCTAAAATCTATCCTTAGCACTCCGAGATTTCACTAGTACACTTGCACATAACTATGCCGAAAAAATAAAAAAAAATGGTCGAATCAAAATAAAAACAAAATTATGTGAGGTTATGGGCGCAGGGCTAGGCCTTTTTCGGCAGGCGACCGCACTCGCGGAGTGGTTTCATATTCGTTTTGGAACAATGTTTTTTAAAACATATTTTTGAAAGATAAACATAACCTCAAATGGTTTTCTGCCAAAAAACGTAAAAATACTCTTCTGTCCCACTGCGGCCCGATTTAGTTTGTTAAAGTAAGACCTGCAGTTACCATGGAATCGGATTGATCGGTTTTCTTTTCCGGCGTGCCCAGGCTTTTAGAAAAAAAGAAACTTAGTTTTTATTTTCGCTAAATCAAGGAAATATAAAAAAAAATGTAATCCAGAGGATATTGTGAGTATTTTTCTATTCTTTTTGTAAATCGGGTTTGTTCTAAAGCGCAATTATTTTGAGGCTTTTGGGATAGATGACAGCACCAGGTCTTTTATTTTGAAGAAAAAATAATTGAGAATTTTAAAAAATCCTTCAGATATTTTTGTTAAGCCTTTAAAAATAATTAGCCTTGCAAAATTTCAGCTAATTCTGATGTTTAGTTTTCCTTGTGCACTCTAGCAAAATATTAAAAAATTAAAGAATAAGGCATTGCCAGTTGTACTTTTTTTACTTAAAATCTGGGGAGAAACTATAGCCTTAAAGCTATTAAAGTCATACTGTGCCGACTTTACTAAAGTCAGACTATGCCAACTTTATGTACCGATAGGTGTCTTTTGTCAAATATTTTAGGAATAGGTTACTTAGGTAAACTTTCTTCGGAGAAATTACCAAGCTGTGCTCTTTTTATTGTTTCTATATCTTATGATTATAATAAACTACAATTTAATAACTTTTTCGATAATGGATGAAATTTATGTATTGGAAAATATACATAATATTAGAACTATGTAAATAAATCTAATATTTTCCAAACAGTAATAGGTTAACAACAGAATTTAAAAAAATATAAAATGCAAGATGGTTTTTCTTTGGATTGATATTGGCACCATTTTTCGGTTTGTTATGCCAATTAACTAATTTTATTTCAATTTGGCTTTACTTTGTTAAACCACCAAGGTGGATAACTATAAAAAGTTTTACTAGTTCACCAAAACTTTATATTTTTACTCCCTACAATACACTTGAAAAGAAATTAATTTTTTTGACGTATCAATGCTTTAAAAAGTTTTGGAATAAAGGTTATGTCTTAAAACTTACATGGTGATTGGATTGATCCCTGTACAAAAAAAACGAGAATTTTCGCTCGAAAAACGACTCGATGCGGATTGTAGAATTGTAGAAAGATTTGTGGCAAAAAGGGCATAAATCGAAAAAAAGTTTTTCCTCGACCTGGATTTGAACCCGGGACCTCCAGAACACCAGTCTAATGCTCTACCCACTGAGCTACCGAGGCACAGGGGTTCTAACTGGCTATTCGGAAATCCTTTCGTCGGATTCATTTGTCGGTAGTGGGGAGATCTTTGAAGCCTACTGCGGCTTTAAAAACCTAGACAATTTATAAAGACAAGGAGGTACACATTCATGATTATTAGTTCTACGAACTTTCTATTTACCTATAAACCAACGATACACGACATATAGCGTTTTATTTTTTATGAATCGGACGAAAGGATTTCCGAATAGCCAGTTAGAACCCCAGTTCTTCGGGATAAAAACGAAGACTACTTCACCAAAACTTTATATTTTCATGACCTACAATAGGCACACTTGTTTACTTTCCAACAGAAATTTTTTCCTAATTTCTCTACAAACTGGCAATAAAGAGCAAGAATTTATTTTATTGATTTCATTCATACATAATAATGTTTAGAAGGCGGATTATATTATTGATTGATTGATCTCTGTACGCAAAAAAATTTAGACAGCATGATCAAATAGTAGTTTTTACAAGTGGCTAAAATAGTATTTTTTTTAAAAGAGTTGGTTTAAATAACTAGCGCAGCGAGGTATTTAAAAACGCGAGTAAATAAAAGCACAGTTTGGCCGCAAGTTGTCAACACTATTTTTTTTAATACCTTTATCAAAAAATCCAAGAAAAACCGGAAAATATTTTAAAACATTTCGAAGGAAGAGCACTTCTCGCAACAAAACATCTTGTCACTAAAGGCCTGGTTTTGGTGGCGCGTCTGGCGTCTGCGACGGGCGGCAAGCGCTAGACGCTGATGGTAGGTGTTTAAAGTGGTGCGTCTAGAAGAGAGCGATTTAGTTGAGTTTCAATTCTTGATATACCACGTTTGCACAATTTTAAACTGTAGGTCGGAAAATGGATGAGGAAGAACTTATATATTTAATTTGATTAGAGGAAGAAGAAGATGAACAATACAATATACTCTACTGCAAGAAAGACGTGTAACGCACAATATATTTAAACATCGAAAGAAAGGAGGTTGTTTCAATCTTCTAATTAATGGTCATCCTCATTTCAAAGAGGATTTCATCGTCATCTTCCGGAAAACGCACCATATCTCTGCGAAGCGATCGCGATCTGACTGGGGCCTAATTCTTGAATCTCGAGAGAAGAAACGATCCCTCAAGAGAAGGGATCAATCCCGGGGAATGATCCCATCCTTCGAAAAAAATATGCTTTGCCCTGAAGTCTCATCCAAATTTTAGATTGAAAAATATACATTTTTCGCGCATGCTTGCCTGAGAAATGGGACCGATCCCTGACTTTGGAGTCGGGGAGCGCGAACATCTAATTTTTCATAGAATGGAATGATCGATCACCGCTCAAGAATCCAAAATGCGTTCGACGTAGGATCATTTGACACAAATCCATGTCGTTCTCTGCTTAAGAATTAGGGACCTGGTCTACACAGCAGTCGAGCGGTGGTCGCTGCATTTGAATCGCTAGCCGCGCACGCTGAAACGCCTCATAAAGGATTTTCGTTTTACAATTGGTCCTGGCAACCGATCCTTTCATTTTGAAACAATGACGTCACAGTTGCAACCCGGTTATGAAATTTTAGAACCAGCCTGGGAGGTTGGTTCAGCTGTTTGGTTGTAAACATAACCCCTAAAATTATGCAAAATTATAGATGGTCTTTTTTTGAGAAAAATCAAAGATAACTTAATAATATTTTAAATGACGTCATTATTTTAGAACCGCTGTCAAAATAATGTCAACCAGAACCAGGACCAATTCTTACATCGAAAATCCTTATAAAGGCTTTTCCATGTACGATTGGTCCTGGTTTTGGTTGAACCAGAACCGGAACCGGTCCTTTCGTTTTAAAACAATGACGTCACAGTTGCAACTCGGTTATAAAATTTTAGAATCAGCCTGGGAGGTTGGTTCGGCCCTTTGGTTGGTAGTCTTTTTTTGAGTAAAATCAAAGATATCTTTACAATATTTTAAATAACGTCATTATTTTAAAACCGCTGTCAAAATAATGTCAACCAGAACCAGGACCAATTCTTAAATCGAAAATCCTTATAGAAACCGCTTGCATTAAATTTGTATCAAGCAGTAGCCGGGCAGCCATTGCAGTCGCCACACGCAGTCGCCGGACGCGCCACCGAGACCAAGCCTTAAAAGGTAAGGCGGCTGGTAAATGAAATAACAATCGCTATGGAAACTAGCGATGTGCCTTTTTACTCGGTGCCGTTTATTGTTGTGCGACATTTTAATCTTTGATAGTTTGATATTTTGACGAAGTTTTTAAATTATGTTTTCGTAAATACTTGGTGAAATGGCTTAATTTTTAGGTTACAATAATTAGATTTGTATTACTATATTCCGCTATTTCTCTTATTTCTCTTTAATTTTGGGTAAAAAACAGACAGAAATATTTTTTTGCACCGTGATAAAAAAAAAGTTTTTTTTGCATAGGTAACCAAAAAAGCCATGCTTTAGTTATCTGCAGACAGTTACTAAGGTCATTTTTTTGATGAAGAAAAAAACCGTTTTAGGGGTGAGAGGATCGAGTCGGAAATTTTTGTTGCTTTCCGGGATAAAAACGAAGTTTTTCGTTCGAAATACGACCCGACGCGGATCGTAAAATTCCACATTAGATCGAGCTTTCCATAAAGCAAAACAAAGTTTTTGAGTTTTTTATTTTTTTTTTCTAAAATTGCTTCGAAAACTATCTTTTGCTTACTGGAAAATTGGATTAAATATGTTTAAAAAAGTAAAAAGAATCTTGTGTCCGGAAACATAAAAATAAAAATAAAACTCGTGGCATATCGGACTAAGCGTTCTGCTTCTTATTTCATAACGATCTGTTTCATCCTTATTAGGAATCATCAGACGCACGCGGGCATCATGTCTCCACGGATTATGAAGTTTTCTCATTTTATTTCAAAAGGTGTTGTTGCTTGTATAGCTTCAACTGCGGGGTATTATCCTATGACACCCTGATAGCAGTCTCAATGAAAATTCTTTTAGATCTATAAAAACAAGTCATTGAATAGAAAATGAATAAAAATTAGTTGTTTATTCAATAACGTCTATTATTGGTATAAAGGGAGTGTTTTTAGGATAAATGGTTCGTGACATAATATTTTCCCCCCAAAAAAAAATTTATTAAAGTTTAACTTTATTTTTACACTTTTATGTGGGTTATTGTCTACGTTCTATCAGTTTGAATAATAGACACTTTAAGTTGGTCATGACACGTACGAGGTGCCCAGCGGTATAGGAGAAATTTTCCGGCTCGGATTTTTCTGTCTTTTATATTTTATTACCATATATTTTATTTTAGAAATAGAAATACCTTTTTTACTAGATCTGAGGTCAGATATGTGTTTTATTTGGTTTGCGCCTTAGCAGGAGGTAAGTAATTTAATTTGCACATTGCCTTAGGTATGATTTATAATGTCAGGATGTTAACCCGGCAAGAGAAAATTAAATCAATATTTTATCCGATATTAGGTCCCGACATGCAAATATTCATGCCTTCTTGTAGTTTGACGGGTATAGAATACGCTTATTTTATATTTGGATTTCCTGCGGCAAAAATGGGTTATATGAACAAGAAGTCTTTTAAAATTAACAGATTGCAAAAGAGCACTAAAGGAGTATGTATGTAATAAAATAATTTTATACATTTCATCCTTTTTCCCTTCCCTTCCCTTTTTTAGGCAATAAAGTCGAGTAAAGTTAGAGATTAAAAATTATTTAAATCCCTAGGGATTCAAAGTAAATTTGTTCTTCCTGCCAGACAAATGTCGAACGGCTGAAGAAATGGAAAAAATTCAAACAATGGAGCCGATAGAAAAATGGAGCTGTTGTGAAAAAATTAATAAATTGAAAAAATTGAGAAAATGGAAAAATTGAAATATCTGAGAAAACTGAAAAATGGAGCGGCTGGAAAAATGGATGGAATGGAAAAATTGGAGTAGCTGGAAAATACTTTGTGGATGTATAATGTTTTAGTGCTATTGTTTAATAAATAGAATTAAGTAGCATATTTCATTATTTTTTCTTAAGAGAAGTGATTCTTTTTTTCTGTCAGTGACCTTAGCTCAGAAAATGTCGTTCGAAATGGGTCATGTGATATCCATACTTTCTATAGTCAAAGAGCCGTCAGAATTGTGTGAACTTTAAATGGAAAGCACATTTTATAAGCGTTCCGGCTCAGAGCACTTTTTCGATTTTTTTCAATTCAAAAGTCAGCCAATTCTAATGTTCATTTGATTCCAAAAAGTATGGATATCTCTCTTAATAAAAAATGTATTTATTAAAAGTGACTGACAATGTTACATCTCTGAAAAATCTCAACGAAAAATACAACGGTGACCTTGTATTTGACCTTCAATTTAATAAAAGAAGTTTTGTTCGTATTTATACGTATTCCAAAAAGCACCCCAAAAGTGAGAGGTAAGAGGAACTCTAACTCCAAAAAAAAACCGAAAGGAACAGAATCCTTCAACGTCCACGTTGGTGTTTCTGGGTTGCGCTACAAGAAGAATAATCACGATGCAATAAATTTCCTTTCATTAAATTGAAGTTCAAATCTCAACATTGCTTTCCTCATTGAGATTTGTCAGAGATGCAACCTTCGTCAGTCCCTTTTTTATTACAAACCCTTCGAGATTTATTAAAATCCCAGCTGAAGCTGTTTATGAAATTTTTCACGCAGTTTTGTAAAAAAAAGTATTTTTAGCCGATTTGGACAAAATTTTCGTATGTTATTGGCGTGGCAAAAATACCCAATTTTTTGTTCATGGTAGACCTTTTAGTACACAGAAGTAGCCAAAGTTTAAAAATCGGTATTTTAAGAAACCCCAAGAAACAGAACAATGTGCTGTGCAACGTTTCTACAGCAAAAACATATACAATAATGCTTTTGCTGTTTTCTACAACGTTTTAAAAACGTCATTAAGATTTTGCCACATCTATTTTGAGGAAATTTTTTGCCTGTGACAATGTCAATAGCAACTAAAAATACAGCATTTTTTTGGACATGCATGCAACGTTGTTTAAAATTTGACTTCCTTGTCAACAAATTTATTGAGAACCAATTATAATAAAATTGTCTAAAAGATGGAGACATTAAATTAAATATTAATGACGATTTTTACCTAAGCTAGTATTCGTAAATAATAATAAAAATAAATACGCATTTTGAGAATTCACCGCTGGTCAAATCTTTGTGTCAATCATGACGATATTTACCTAAAATAGTATTCGTACATAATAATAAAAAAAATCGCATTTTGAGAATTTACCGGTGGTCAAATCTTTGTGCAAAAGCCCGTTTACTGATGAAACCAGTTATGATACCTCATTAAACTACACGCCCCTCAAAAATTTGAGATTTTCACTGTTTTTATTTATTTTTCTTTTAAGTTATATTTATTTTTTCGAAAGATTATTTTCGAAACAAATGTTAAAAAACAGATTTAATCGATCACCAATCAGTTTATGCATATTTCGTACTGTTTTTAAATGTTTTTTGTTTAAATATATTTAATACTGTAATACCGTATTTAAACATTTCTGTTTACATAATAGACACTTAAAGTTGCGCAAATAGACAGTGCTTAACCATAATCGTATCTCAGTGCACATATTCAGAACGGCTACGTCGTAAAACAGCGACTACATCTCACCTATCTCTAATACAACCCTTGCAGTATTTGTACGCGGCTAGCGTATCCTAACCATTTTGTTATCTGTGGGTCGCACTCTCACTTTTTTCGACAAGGAAGGAAATAGAAGCGAGCGGCATGAAGTAAAACTGTGCATCAAACATTGAACAAGAATTGCTTTGGGTACATCGTACGTTGTAAGCACAACTTTAACCCTTTTTTTAAGGACGGTTTCACAAACGCATCAAAAGTACTCTAACAACAAGGAATCAAAAATAGCTGGTCAACTTTAAGTGTCTGATATAAACCAGCCCTGCCTCACAGTTTTGACAGCAATGATTTCCGTTTTTGAATAGCTTAACCCATTTCTTGCAAGAGTTGTTTCGGATATTTCAGGTGGACAACTAGAAACATAGATGTTAACAAACTGATAAAAAATACCAATAAACCAGAATTTTAGGGCGGAAATTCCAGGAATACCGAGATTTATGTAACAGGCTAACCGAGATCGAAACTATAAACGCGAAGGCTTTTTAATTGACGGTTGTTTTGTATGTGCGTTAGAGGGTACGACATTTACCGCTGGTGTTTCGCATTGGTTCTAGCTGCGTAACTTAAAAAAATGCTAAAATTTGTTCTTGTTTGGTCAGCGTTCCCATAGAATTGTGCATTGGAAAAAATTTGGATGTAACAGTAAGTTGCTACTATTGTGACAGTTAGAAACACAGCTTAAATTAAGCTAGCAACTTTACAGCAAACACGTAGATGTCACAACATATGTACAGCTATGGAGTAGCTGTAAAATCTAAAGTGTCTAGACTGTTACTTGGGACGTATTTTGACGTTCCTGGTTTTTGAATTTTAATATTTTTTGAGTATGTTATTAGGCAGGTGAAGTTTGACTTTTTTCATTTTAGCAAGCAAAAAAAAATATCGTTTTTCAAGCTTTGATCGTGATTTCTAACTCCCCTGTACATATTAAAACGTCTGACGCGAAGAAAAAATTGTGCATTTTTGCCACGCCAATAACATATTAAAGCTTTTTCAAAATCGACTAAAAATATTTTTTCTTACAAAACTGTGGGCAAAATTTTACAAACAGCTTCAGCTGAGATTTTAATAAATACGGTTTTGTGGTCATGGAAAAGTCACTATTCAAAAAAGACAATTAGTTTTTGGACTCAGTTTTATATAACCTATAACTCGTTCAAAAGCACTGTGAGAGGTTTCCATTTAAAAAGGTAAGTTGACCCTAAAATAAACTTGAAATTGAGGTTCAAAGACAAGTTGAAAGTCACCATTAGATTACTTGTTGGAAGTTATCTAGATTAGACACTTGAAATTTTTTTAAAAATAACCAATCTTCCGAATTATTTTGGAGTTTCCATTATTTTTTCTCACCCTCTATAAGAAAAGCACCAAAATTGAAAATTTAAAACTTTTGTCCAAATATTGAACCGAATTTAAAAAACTACACCAAAAGTATAAAATAAAATATATTTTTTTGTAAATTAAAAAAAAAGTTGTTTCGATCGGTATTTTAAAATACAATGCAAATCACAGCTAGTCAGCTATCTACACTGGACTTCGTACCGCCCATACCATTATTCTCTAAAAAGGTTATATGTTGTTTGTGAGATTGAAGTGCAAACTCTTTGGATTTCTCATATGGGAAGGCTTTAATTCCCTTGAGGCATGAGGTCGTTCTTAAAGGTGGGATCTTTTAGATTTTAGTTTATAATTCTTTTGGTAGGTATTTATTATTTTGTGATGTACTTAAGATCCCGGCATTTTTATTTGCGGTCTAATTTGGATATTTTTGTTTTACTTTACAAGCAGAAGGAAACAAACTTGTCCCAAACAGTCAACGCATGACTTTTGGCCACTACCTGAACCCTTTTTCTACGACTCCCCCGATAGAGTTTTGTCACAACTATAGTGTAATATGTACCGCCGAAGTGAATACATAACTAGTAGTATAATATGGTATATATAGGATCTGGCTTCAATATATTTGGATTTTATAAACAAATAAAAATTATTTTATTTTTTACTTTCTAGTGTACTTTTTGAAAATCGGTTAAATTTTTTGTTAAAAAGTTTTTATGCTTATTCCTCTCAAAAATTTTTTTTGGTGACGATCTTTGTCTTTTTCGATTCAATATAATCTTGATTATCCCAGCAATGTTGAGCTATTTTTGATCCAGTTGTGTCCCCTTGTCGAGTTTTGCGTTTGTGTTCAGTAAAGTAAACTTCCATGGATCGGCTGGTTTCTCCGATATAGATATCCCCACACTCGGTGTCGTGACGTAGTGGTGTAGTTTTTGTTAACTGACTTCTTATTTTTTTGGTCGTTTTGAAGACAGTCCGAAAATCGTATTGGTTGCCTATTCTTCTTATCTTTTCTGAGATTCCTTTGATGTAAGGAATTATAAGCGACACCTATCAGTATTTACGTCTGTCGTCCTTTGTGTTGGTGTGGTATAAAGAGTTTTATTGATCCTTTGGGGATCGGATCGAATTTTTGCCTTTTCTTTATTTAAAGCTTCTTCCGTATTACAGACATAGGTGCCCCGATCTATGAGAGGTTTTGCAATTCCCAGTTTGGTTGACGTGGAGGAAAACATGCCACTTTGATCGATAACTATTTCTCGAAATTCTCCGACTTATAATCTTGCTAAATATATTCTGCTAATTATCCATCCATCCTCTTGAAGGAAAGTCATCATCATTCGTCAATACTTCAAAGCACTTCGTGGAACTCCTTAGAGACGTCAACCTACACTCTGACGACCAGTTTGTTAATTTTGTCGTCTAAAGTTTGTACACGAACGTACCACTAGAACAATCACTCCAAATTATTGAAAAGAAGCTACTCAAGGACCACCATCTCTCTGATAGAACTAATCTACCAATCAATGCCATTATGGATTTGTTGAAATGCTGTCTTGCAGGAAAAAGACAGGTATTTTCGACAGGAAGATGGTCTACCCATGGGATCTCCGCTTTCGCCGGTATTGCCCAACATCTTTATGGAATCCTTTGAAGAAGAAGCTCTGAGAACATCTTGGCAGAGTCCCAAACTATGGCTCAGATACTGCATCACATTAACTCTGGAAAAAAATGAAAATTTCTCGATTTTCTAGTCACTAAAAAAAATTCAACCATAACCCCTTCCGTATAACGCAAACCTTCTGATACTGGACAATATCTAAACTTCAAATCAAACCACTTCACGTCAACCAAACTGGGAATTGCAAAATCCTTCATAGATCGAGCCACCTACATCTGTGATATGGAAGAAGCTTTAAATAAAAAAAAAGGCAAAAGTTTGATCCGATCTCGGAAGAAACGGTTTCTTTAACTATACGATCAATAAAACTCTTCAGACCACACCCTCACATAGGATGACATTCGTAAATACTGAAAGGAAGGTAACGCTTATAATTCCATATATCAAAGTAACCTCAGAAAAGATAAGAATAATAGGCAGCCAGTACGATCTTCGGAATGTCTTTAAAACCACCACAACAATAAGAAGTCAGTTAACTGAAACTAAACCACTACGCCACGATAACAAGAACTGCATCTACCAGGTACCATGCGAATGTGAGGATACCTACATCGAAGAAACCAGCGGACAAGGGGACATAAGTGGATCAAAAATAGCTCAACATTGCTGGGATAATCAACATTATATGGAATGAAAAGTGGCAAATATCGTCACCAAGGAAGAAAATCTATTCGAGCGGAAGTTAAGAAAAACAGCATTTATACAAAGAAACCATAATGTATTTTCTCGACAAAGCGTCACCATCAAGGATATTTGGAAACTCATACTTTTCTGAGGTAACAGATTTCAATTGTGAAAGGGCGGAGCCAAGCAAGTGTAAACTTCATGGTTCACTGAACACATGCTAGTATACAGGATGAATCACGAAGAATGGAACATAGTCAAACCATAGGCACTGTGGACTAAGACCATTCCATATCTGGTAATAAAATTTACCTGATGGCGTTTTTAACGGATATATAGGGTGATTTATCAAAATATGCGAAAAGTGTTCAATTTAATATCTCAAAATCTATGCAACCAAAAATTTTGAAATTTTGCACGCGAATTACACTCCTAAAGTTCAATAAACATGTTTTTAAAAATTTGGTATTTTCAGGTCCGGACTTTACATAACATAAATTTAACAGCTTCATTTTAAATGCAAATCATCAAATTGACACAAAAATTTTGAAAAGTTTAAGTACTTTTTTACAAAAAGCAAATAGGATGCAGGTCTCGATTTATGATTTTATTTAATTATTATATTTCGCTACATAATATTACAGCTTCACTTCAGACATAAACACATAACATATTTTAGTAAAGTAAAGAGACGGGAAATCATGAATCCTTAATTTTTTTTTGGTTTTTGTAAAAAAAATGCTTTAGTTACTTAACTTTATTAAAATAACTCCTTTTTTTTTAATTTTGGTGTTATTTTGATGATTTGTTTTTAAAATGATTCTGATAAATCTATGTTACAGGTTACAGGAAGGCACCGGGCAAACTCATACATTTAAAAAAAAAACAAATTTTTAATTAGCAAAAAAGAAAGTTGCTCGTTATTTTTTTTTCTTTAGTAGTTAGTACTAATGCTAGTCTATTTGGACAAAATGAGAAAATTTATTTATTTTAAGTTGCAAGATGTTGTTTTTAAGTGAGATTTAAAAATGAGAAAAAAAAGCTAAGTGCGGAACTGAAAACTTAAAATTTTTAAAAACATGTTTATTGATCTTTAGAGGTGTAATTGGCGTGCAACATTTCATAATTCTTTATTGCTTAGTTTTTGCGATATTAAAATGAACAGTTTCGCATATTTTGATAAATAACCCTGTATATCCGTTAAAAACGCCATCAGGTAAAATTTATTACCAGATATGGAATGCGATTAGTCCATAGTACCTATGGTTTGACTGGGTCCCATTCGTCGTGAATTACCCTGTATAAAGTTAGGTAGTCTTAGTTTTTGTATGCACCTGATGTCGATTGCAGATACATAAGCACTCGAAACGTTGAGGAAAAATAAAAAATAAAGACAAAGGAAGTTCGAAACTCCAACTCACTCTTATGATCCATCTATGAACGTGCTGGTCTTGATGTATTGTATATTCCTCTGGAACTTGAGCTAGTAGCTAAATACAGGTCCACCCTTATAATTTTGCGCTTTATATTCATTCTCCAAATTGCAAAAAACTTTTAAAACTAAAACCGACCTAAATATGAAGTTATGTTTGTAGTTTTGTCCGATTTCTTGATGAAAATCGAAAACGACGGAGCGGTCCGCCACCGCAAATCGTTTTTCCCTATATTTTTAAACAGGTTTTAAAAAAAGCATAAAAAGAAATCACCCTTCTTGACATCTTGGTTTTTAAAACAAAAAAAGGACTCTATTATAGAAATGAAAACCTGCAATCATAAAACTGGTAATATTCATAATTTGTATGTAGCTCGTTTTTTGTATGACCTTAATTTTGTATTTTGATATTTGCTGAATATGAACCAAATTGTTACAATATTATAATAATTTATCATCTATTACTATAAATAATTAATGGTCTTTAGCAGTTTATTTATTAAACATAATGGTTTATTATAGAGCAAGAGTTCAAGGTATAGATTATGGTGGATAGGTAACCCTCGCCATTTTTTAATAATATGTGCATTTTCTCGTCCTGAATACGAAACGGACAATCCTCTACCTCAAAATTGTAATTAAAGGCTCAGCACACCAATCCAAAAGTGGGCAATTTTAAAGGGGGTAGGGTAACCACCACCATTTTTACATATATGGTGTAGTAGTACCCCCAGACCAAAAATCAACTAGTGTGCCGGACCTCATTCATGGATAAGGGTTAGGCATACGGTTTGCGGTCACTCCGTCGTAAATTTAAAGTCGCAAGCAGTTGCGACGTCCCCACTACCGTCGCCAACAATTTCGTCGTAGACCAATTCCTTCGCGAACATTTGCGTCGTGGATCTTTAAGTAGCATGGTACATCGCAACGTGCCCACTACCGTCGTCAACCATTTCGTCGCAGATTAACTCCGTTGTGAATATTTGCGTCATGGACCTTTAAGTAGCATAGGGCATCGCGACGTCCCCACCAGCGTCGCCAACCAATTCGTCGCAGACCAACTCCGTCGCAAACATTTTCGTTGCGGATCCTTAAGTCGTATAGGACATCGCAACGTCTCTACTACCGTCGCAGAACCACTCCGTCGCAAAAATTTGCATCGCGGTTCCTTGAGTCGAATAGGACATTTGTAGTGGAATTTACTAAGATCTAAAATAGTACCCCCACAGGTCTAAGTATTTACACCTGTGTAGGGCACAAAACCAATTTTCATACTTAACAACACTTAACCATACAGAAAAGACACAAAGTTATTGATTATTTTGTATTTTTATTGCTAAATACCACTAAAAAACTGCTTTTTTGTCAAAATAAATACCATATATTAGAAGAAAATGCCCTAAAACTAATTTGTTTTGACAGGTTTCAAAATGGCAAATGGTGAATACGCCAAAATTTTGGCACGTAATAGCTTCATAATCTGTGTTTGAGCTTATACAATTGGTGATTTCTTAGACCACCTCTGGGGGATGGTTTAAATTTATAACCCCCAGAAACGATTGTTTTGTGGCAATTGGTAATAAGTTCGTTCATAATTTCCCTAAGTAACCGTTTTCGCAATGATTAATTTTCCTTATTTAATATCCCAAGTTGTTCATTAATCAATAAAACACCTCCAATTTTATCCAGAAAAACGCCATATTTTGAACCCGTTTTCAGCAAAAAAAATATATTTATGAGGGCACTACGAAGCAAAACAAACATAAGTGAAGATCACTGATTATGCATGAAAAATATACCAAACAAAAAACCCAAAACAACTATATTATTTTATTTACAAACTGAAATTAAAACATTGAGGTTATCAGTCAAGAAAACTTTTCTTACTCAAAGCCCACTCATTTTAAAGCTGTAGCTTTCATCAGTAGAGGTTGGTGCAAGCCAAGGTGCAAGCAGAGGTAAAAGATCCGAACTCGCTGTTTGTGATTGAATGCAGCGCTAATATTTTTAAACTGACATTTCGACAGTGACAGAAATGTGAACAAAATTTGCTTTTAAGTTTTTTAATACATTTCATAAATAAAAACACCTTTTAAATAAATACAAAGTTAATCTACTCCTTATTTTATTATTACCCATCTAAATCTTTGTGTGACATCAGGTTTTAATTGGAAAAATTAATTAAGGAGGGTAAGTTTTATTAGAGTGACATATAACCCCAATTTTAATTTGTTCTACAGAGTGTTTACTATTTAGACCCCGCGAGGGTTTTAAGAATTTAGATTAAACAATAACTATATTTGCCACCTAGCACCCCAATTTGCTCCACCGGTCCCGATAGCTTCAAAAAATTTTACACAAAGTTTAATTACGTGCGACTCAAAAATCTGCGACGCAAACGTTTGCGATAAAGCAGTTCTGCGATGCTAGTGGGCACGTTGCAGTGTCCTATGTGACTTAAGGATCCGCAACACAAATGTTTGCGACAGAGTGGATCTGCGATGATATTGTATGCGACGGTGGAGGGGACGTCGCAAAGTCCTATGCGACTTAAAGATCCGCGGTGCAAATATCCATGAATAAGGTCCGGAACACCAGGTGATTATTGGTCGGGTGATACTACTACATCATATATGTGAAAATGGTGGAGGTTACCCTATCCATCACGTAACCTCTAAAATGGCTCACCTTTGGATTGGTGTGCAATTTTGAGGTACAGTATTGTCCATTTCGTATTCAGGATGAGAAAATGCATATCTTATCAAAGAATGGCGTGGGTTACCTATCCATCATTATTTTTACTGCGAACGCTTGTACTATTAATATATTTTTTTGGGATTTTCCAATATTTTTTTATTGACTACCCATAATAGGGATCTTTCGTGCAATTTTTTGCACGACAGAATTAAAATGATCCTTTTTTTGTTTACTTTTAAATGTATTGACAATTCCAAAAAGTCAATGTGACTGCTTTATAGTTAAATCTAGTTAAATATAGTTAAAAAGAATCTAAAGAACGTTATCAGTAACGTAGCGCGAGCCTCGGGAGACCTTTAATTTACAAAACAAGTGCGGAAAGTGATACTTTACCGCACGCGACGGCAGTTGACTAAACGCAGCGAAGCAGGTTCAGTCAAGCCGGCAAGGGCGGTTAAAAATTCCCGAAATCCAAATAATAATATCTGCTATACAGGATGATTCACGACCAATGGAAAATGGAAACCATAGGCACTGTAGACTAAGCCCATTCCATGTCTGGTAATAAAATTTACCTGGTGGCGTTTTTAACGGATATGTTTGTGTTTTTAACGAAAAGTGTTCAATTTAATATCTCAAAAACTATGCAACCAACAATTATGAATTTTTTGCCTAATAATTACACTTTTGAAGTTCAATAAACATGTTTTTAAAAATTTGGTATTTTCAGGTCCGGACTTACTTTTCTTTCTCATTTTTAAATCGCACTGCAAAACAACCCTCTATAACTTACAATGAATAATTTTTTTCATTTTCTTCAGAAAGCCTATGTTTAGTACTTATTACTAAAGAAAAAAAATTAACAGGCAACTTTTTCCTTTTGATATAAAAAAATTGTTTTTTAAAAAATGTGTAAATTTGCCGGGTGCCTTTACATAATATAGATTTAACAGCATCATTTATGCAAATCATCAAATTGACACGAAAATTATAAAAAGGGGTTATTTTAATAAAGTTTGAGTATTTTTTTTACAAAAAGCAAATAAAATGCAGGTCCGGATTTATGATTTTATTTAATTATTATCTTTCGGTACATAATATTACAGCATCACTTCAGACATACACACATTACATATTTTAGTAAAGTAAAAAGACGAAAAATTATTTTTATTAAATTTCTTTAAAATTTAAAGACAAAATATATTTATTGGATTAGGTTAATGTATTCATCGATCTGGGGTGCAATCAGCAGATAATCTTCAGAGCATTCTTTTGGAATCGGCTCCCTTTTTTGTTCTTTGTGCAAAAAGATACTTAAACGTTACAAAGATTAATCCTTTTTCATAATTTGCGGTACAATATGGAGATGTGTGTGTAAGTGAAGCTGTAAAGTTAAGTAGGTATCGAGGGATAATAAATAAATAAATTCATAAATCCGGACCTGGATTTTTTTTTCTTTTTAAAAAAAAATACCTATTTATTAAAATAACCCCTTTCTTTAATTTTTGTGTCAAATACCGGGCAAATTTACACATTTTTTAAAAACACATTTTTTTATTAGCAAAAACAAAAAGTTGCGCGTTAATTTTTTTTTCTTTAGTAATTAGTACTAGTCTTTTGGAAGCAAATGAGAAAAATTATTTATTGTTACAAGTTAAGCTACCGGCTGTTGTTTTTAAATGAAATTTAAAAATGAGAAAAAATCTGTGTGTATCTAGTTTTATTTGTTTTTGTTTATGGTTGAAATAAAAGTGTAGACAAATCAAGTGAATTTGAAATAAGAAATTCGCTTAAAAATTTAAGTTTTCCATCCAGAAAATACAATCAAAATTCAGTGCTTCAGATACCTTAAATAGTGGTTGCCATATTGTGCAAAATAGCATTTTCCGTTTTATGGAAATCATGGCCAAATGAAGAATACTAGAGAAATGAGATTTTGCATACAAGCCTAAAATTTCACTTACAGTACAGAGAGCCTTTTTAGAAAAAAAATTTATTTAAAAAAAAATAAATGACAAAATTAAAATATGGAAAATTGGGCTCTGTAGCGCAATTGGGAGTCACATTATTAATGTATGTGCAAAATTTTAGCAGCAATTTTTGTTTGGCCAGAATTTCCAGAATATATTTGCCCTGGGGGTCCTCGCTCCCTGTCTAAAAGAATACTTAAAAATTACTAACACCAGCTAAAAAATCCTAAAAATCTACCAAAAAAACAAAAATTTTTTAAAGATTTACACAAATGGCGTAGCGACGCAAATCAGGAAAAGAAAACAGTATTCGGCAATAATAATTTCTTGGTTTACTGAAAAAAAAACGTTTTGCGACTAAGGAGGTGCTCACTATAGTTGTCATTCAAAGTTTTATTTTAAAAACAACAAAGTGAATCTCGTTTTTGTTTCTCATTTCATTAAGACCAGGCCTCCAATGTCTGGGAGAATCCAGACACCTACAGACCTGTTTCATCCTTATTAGGAATCATCAAAGAGTCATAGGATTGTACCTGGCAGTTGAAGCTACACAGGCACCATGCACACCTCTGGAATTTAAAACAAAAAGTTTGTAATCCGCGGAGACGTAGTACCTGTGTGCGCCATCTGTCGAATAAACCGAGAAACAAAAACATCAAAATTGAAAAGTGCAGAAGACCGTAAATACAGAATCCTGTACTTTTCAGCGGGTTATAAAGAAGAAATCTTTGAAAGTATAAGGTCACTGTAACATGACTTTTAAAAAGAGGTAGCGTTCGCAGCAGCACTACTACGTCTCAGCCGATTACAAACTTTTTGTCTTAAATTCGAGAGGCGTGCATGGAACGTGTGTGAAACAGATCTGAAGGTGTCTGGATTCTCCATTAGATATTGGAGGCCTGGTCGTAATGAAGTGAGAAACAAAAACGCTTTGTCCGATATTCCACGAGTGTTACCTTTAATTTATATGTGCGGACACGAGATTCACATTGGTGTTTTTTAATTATTTTGGCATTTTAGTTCTGCGCAAAAAGCCTCTTCCAGAGCGATTGCTTGCTGATGCCTTAAAATTAAGGTCACGTAGTATGAAGCTCCAATTGGGGGCGGTGCTGCTGCGAACATTACTCCTTTTTAAGAGTCATGTTTTAGTGAGCTTATACTTTTGCAGGTTTCTTCTCTATAACCTGCTGAAAAGTACAAGATTCTGTATTTACGGTCTTCGGCACTTTGCAATTTTGATGTTTTTGTTTTTATGCGACAGGTGGCGCACACAGGTACTACGTCTCCGCGGATTACAAACTTTTTGTTTTAAATTCGAGAGGTGTGCTTGGTGCCTGTCTAGCGTCAACTGCCATTCGTTTCGAGAGTGATCAAATCTTTTGAATTGATCATGGAATCAATTATTTGAAATAATTAAATGAACGAAAATGGTGACAAAAAAAAAAAAAAATCTAGCCCGCGCGCAGGAATTCGATTCAGAGGAATGAATGAACGAAACGATCGAGTGTGTATCGCCACAGTGAGTCAGTCAGTCGTTGATATCCGTTCCGATTTGATTCACTCGTTTGATTCATTCTGTCTTAGTCGGTCATTGAACTGGTTGAATCATATCGAGTAAATATTATTCGATCACTCAATAGTTGCAAGTGATTCGATCATAGTGAACGGATCGTTCACGAATCACACATCTCTAGTCCGATATGCCACGAGTATTACTTTAATTTATGTTTGCCGACACGAGATTCACTTAGTTGTTTTTTAAATATTTTAGCTTTTTACTTCTGCACAACAAGCCACGTAATATGAAGCTCCAATTGGGGGCGGTGCTGATGCGATTGCGATGTATTTACGATCTTCTGCACTTTTCAGTTTTGATGTTTTTGTTTCCCGGTTCATTCGACAGGTGGCGCACACAGGTACTACGTCTCCGCGGATTACAAACTTTTTGTTTTAAATTCCAGAGGTGTGCATAGTGCCTGTGTAGCTTCAACTGCCACGTACAATCCTATGACTCCCTGATGATTCCTAATAAGGATGAAACAGGTATGTAGGTGTCTGGATTCTCCTATACATTTGATGCCTGGTCGTAATGAAGTGAAAAACAAAAACGCTTTGTCCGATATGCCACGGGTGTTACTTTAATTTATATTTGCGGACACGAGATTCACTTTGTTGTTTTTTTTAAATATTTTGGCTTTTTAGTTCTGCGCAACAAGCTTTCTCTGGAGCGATTGCTTGCTGATGCCTTAAAATTAGGGCCACGTAGTATGAAGCTCCAATTAGGAGCGGTGATGATGCGAACGTTACCTCTTTTTAAGAGTCATGTTACAGTGAACTTATAATTTTACAGGTTTCTTCTTTATAACCTGCTGAAAAGTACAGGATTTTATAATTACGGTCTTCTGCACTTTTACATTTTGATGTTTTTCTTTCTCGGTTTATTTGACAGGTGTCGCATACAGGTACTACGTCTCCGTGGATTAAAAACTTTTTGTTTTAAATTCAAGAGGTGTGCATGGTGCCTGTGTAGCTTCAACTTCCAGGTATAATCCTATGACTCCCTGATGATTATAATAATGATATGATGAAACAGGTTTGTAGGTGTCTGGATTCTCCATTAGACATTGGAGGCCTGGTCGTAATGAAATGAGAAACAAAAAATTGTCTCGTAAATTGAAACGTTGAAAAAACAGAAATTAATTAAATCTAGTTAATTAACAACATTTTTGCGTCGTTGATTCGTCGTTCGTTGCTGTCATTGAAAACTCCACAAATCCAGTAAAAATAAACGTTGTTAGAGGGTTGCCAAATTTACCCTAGTTAATAACAACGTGGCGTCTTTTTCTCATCCAACATAGCGGCCGTTGCACAAATGACTAGTTTGTGTACTTTACGCAACGTTAGCTTTTGGTGTATTTCTTAGTTATGGCAACTAAGACAACTAAAAATTGTTACTTGGGTTATAGTTTAATTTTTCTTTAATAATTTGAAACAATATGTGTCTTACAAAATCTGACAACATTGTCAAAAATATAAAAATATTACACTTGCTTATTTTATTACACGATGAAATTTATTGTTCCCAAAGTTAAAACGCTAAAAGATAATTTTTGATTTTATTAGTTTTACCATACATTTGTTTAAATGAGCCGTATTTCCGAATATATTAAATTGTTTCTTTGTTAATAAAAATTAAAAAAAAAACAGTTTTTTAACAAAATTTTATATTTTCATTTTTTTCTAGCTTATAAGTATAAAAAATTCAGAGAAATCAAAAAAATCATCTGAAGATACCGCCCCGGGCCCTACTTTTTCTCAGTAAGCCGTGCTGAATATACCATATTAAGAACGACTGGCCAGACTTAATTTGCAACCACTGTCAATCCAGCACATGCATGGAGATTTAACAAATCTTTAGAATAACGCATAATCAATTTTCATGTCCAACGCCTTTAGTCACTATCAACAATGACGAAAGACTTAGGGGTTATCCATTCAAACTTCGAAAAGAGCAGTTTAGAACGGGGCATAGGCTACACCTTCTCACGAACCGATACTTTGAGGAATGGAATCGCCTGACTATCGAAATTGTTAGCGCGCCAAATGTATACATTTTTAAAAAACGGCTGGATGAAAAACTTCGCGGAATTTCAATTTAGTTCTTAATCAGTATATTTGACCTTATGGTCCCGATTTTTCACAAACCGTCAGAAAATCTCTCCCCTACAAAAAAATTTGACGATTTTTAAACATAAGTTTACACTAATTGTATTTTTTCTAGGCAGTTTTTTATTTAAAAATGTATGTGATAAAGCTTATTTTTGGGTGTAAACAAACCTTTAAAACTTTTAACATAGAAAACTATAGAAAGCTATGGAATATGTGGCTGTCATTGTACAGAGAAGTCACACAAATTCTGTCTTTCCTTTTACATGGTGAGAATTTTCGACAATTTTTGACGTTTCTTGGTACGCGTAGTAGCAATTTAGCTCCGCCACCTCGTCGTAAAATTAGTGCTGCAAAATATATTTAATAAATTAAATTTACTAAATGTAATTTAAAAATTAAAAAAATTTGAAATATAAAAATTAAAATTGTAAATAGAAAACCTCATCTAGACTATCATCCGCTGGTATGGTTCCCAACACTGAAGCCCCGTTTCCTTTTTGTATTGCGAGACTGGTTCTTTGTATAATAAAGCTATGCATTACTTTATGTTTAATTTTATTTGTTAAGTCCGAAACAAGCTTTTTAGCTTTACTACCCCATGGACCAAAGAATTCTCCACTAAAGAGAATAAAAACAAAACAGCTTTCGTGCTCTTTGTATTTTGTTCTATTTAAAATTTCTCCGCTACTTGCAGCTTCCCCACTTCATTTTTATGTTTTGTCCAAATATGAAAAAGCCATATCTCTGCACGTAGCGTCCCAAATCAGTGCCTTACCAGCTTTCCATGGAACTAACTACAAACCATCCACCCGCTTTCCATGTCCTCGATAAATACCAGGTGGCTCCAGTATACTTGGAATGCCTGCAGATACCAAGGCACGTTTTATTATGTCATTGATCAACCCATGACGAAGAAAACGACCCGCAATTTTAAGGCAATAAAAATCTACATTTTTGCCGCAAATGCAGGTGTGTACCTTACACACAGGTCGACCAAGACGTAAGGTGATGAGACACGGAAAGATGGATCGTCCATCAAATTCCCCGGGGCGGCGGAAGTTAGGGCATTGAGTCAAGCGTTGCTTTCATGTGGTTGAAGAGCTAAAAGACGAGCTTTTTTTGTGGAAGTTTTGCAATTAGACAATAAATTCTAAAGAGAAACATGGCACTACTTCTCATCTAATTTTTTTTGTGTTGTATGTTTATCTATATGAATTTCATTTGATTCTCCTAATAAATTTTTAAAATTATTAAAACCTTCATCAAAAATTTTGTCTGGAGTTTCAAGAGCATATTTAGGAAGAGTTAAATTTGCGAAATCAGTGACATAAGAGGCTGAACTCAGAAATGCTGAGTTACAAAGGAATGAGGTATTTCTTATACCAAGGCCACCCATTTTCATTGGTAGATTTCACTGTAACTATGCGTTTTGATTCAAATCACAAATTAAAATTATTAACAAAATGAAGGGAAAATTTAGCGCCCTAATAAATTTACAGAAAAGATTTGTGGCTTAGAGGGCAAAGGGTGAGGAAATAAATCGGAAAAAAGTTTTTTCTCGACCAGGATTTGAACCCGGGACCTCTAGAATACCAGTCTGATGCTCTACCTACTGAGCTACCGAGGAACTGGGGTTTTAACTGGCTATTCTGAAATCCTTTCGTCCATTTCATTTGTTAGTAGTAGGGAGATCTTTGAAACCTACTGCGGCTTTCTAAAGGTCCCGGGTTCAAATCCTGGTCGAGGAAAACCTTTTTTCCGATTTATTTCCTCACCCTTTGCCCTCTACGCTACAAATCTTTTCTGTAAATTTATTAGGGCGCTAAATTTTCCCTTCATTTTGTAAATATGTTTGGCTGAAATTATTAGTTGGAAATTCGCTTCGCTGACACCTCCAATAAAACGCTATATGTCGTGTATCGTTGGTTAGTAGATAAATAGAAATTTCGTAGAACCACAACAACGTACATGTCTAGGTTTTTAAAGTCGCAGTAGGCTTCAAAGATCTCCCCACTACTAACAAATGAATCGGACGAAAGGATTTCCGAATAACCAGTTAAAACCCCAGTTCCTCGGTAGCTCAGTTGGTAGAGCATTACATTGGTATTCTAGAGGTCCAGGGTTCAAATCCTGGTCGAGGAAAAACTTTTTTCCGATTTATTTCCTCACCCTTTGCCCTCCACGCCACAAATCTTTTCTGTAAAATTATTAAGGTCGTCCCAAACTCTTCAATATGGGCACAACAAAGTAGGTATGCCATTCGTGGAACTGCAAAAAGTGACGTAAAAGGAAATAAGCAATATGCGAGTCCAACAAAGATATATTTTTTGTTAATTTTTGAAAAATAATAATTTTGGTCAGAAAACGCGCATTTCGGAAGAATAAAGCAATTTTTATCTACAAGTGAAATTTTCTTAAATTTATCGCTAGAATTTATGCAGGGGTATATATTTGATGCTTCTGTCAAAAATGAAATTTTACACTTTTGGAAATTTATATTAAGCCCAATATTGAAACACTCCAAATAATATATTGAAAATCATCGAATAATATGTTTGCGGCTTCAGCCAATGTGCCATCATCCAAATACCCAAAATGATTATCTAATTTTAGAGACATGATAATAGAGTGTATGGCTAAATAAAATAATAAATGTCCTAAAGGTTCGTCTTGCTGTACGCCCCTCTGTGATAAAATTATATTTTCATTAAAAGATAAAAACGATGTTCTTTGTAACATTAATTAATAAAATTAAAACATTTTGGAATAAATTGGTTGACTCTAGAAACAATGATGCTTCTTCATAACATATTAAATCCATTATAGAAATCTATTTTTAAAATAATTTTTGGAGAAGGGTGAGAACAGAAAATGTACCTACGGATTGTATGCACAGCAAGTTTTGATTAATATTTTGTGCCATTAATTCTAACACAAACAGCTTTTGCAGCGAGTCGACGAATGCACATACCTACGGCTATTGGTCGGATACCACTATATTTCTTACCCAAAGCACATAAAAATGCTCCACATAAAATGGGACATATTAGTTTTTTAGCAGAGTTGTTTATTTAAAATGTGATTTATAACATTAGAAAGAGACAAAAGAAGATTACGAGAAGCTGTACCAAAATCCTCACCCACCAAATCTTTAAGATGTTGCGGTCTTAAAGCATCTAAACTACCAGCAGAACCTGGTCTAAATAATTTTAATGTTTCTTGAATGTCTAAAATTAAATGATTGTCGTTTGATTGTTCGTAATAATTGGAGAATCTGGAAAGTTTTGATGCATTTCTCTAAATTATTCTCATTGTTTTCAGCCAAGATTTCTTCGAAACAGAGGAGACGGATTGCACCTTTGACGTCATTTTAAGAAATTTTGCTTTGAACTTTTCGGTTAGTGTAATCGGTTCTCGATTTTGTTGCATCCTTGAATGACTTCTTACTCTTGAGTTGTTTTGGGTCAAAAAATGGGAATAAGTCTTTCAGTGGTAAGCTTTTATTATTATTTTTCCTAACATTTAAATTGTTTTTGACCAAGGTGGTCAACAAAGAACTTTTGATAGATTTTTCTGGGACTCTCAAAGTAGCATAAGGAAAAATAAAGACATTTATCCAGGTTCATGGATAATTTTCTGTGACACATTTCTCTAAGATTGAAGTAAGCTTTTCAGCAAGACATATTCAAACACCTTTCGGGATTCTTTTGATGATGGGAGTGGATGATTTGAAATACTGTAGGAAGTTATTAAAATATTTAATGTCGATTGATGTGGAATTATTACCATTTTCTTCTTTCTGCTTCATTGTAAGGTGTTGTTTTAGACCTTTGTATCCTATGCAAAAATGTCGACATTAACTGCATTGTATTTTTGAAGAATTTTGTGAACTTTGGTGATCTCAAGTTACATCCGTCGAACAATCAAAAGCATTATAAATTTTGAAATTATCCTGAGACGCAGACTCATTTTGTATTTTTCGTTTATAAATGTTAAGGCCATATTTGTTCTTAAAAGTTTTGTTACAAAATAAACAGTAATTTTCTTGCAAGGGAAGCAATAAATCATAATAAAATAATGAACGGGTTGACTTTTGCTCACGCATATTGGTTTTTCTTGAGAGGTAAACAGCTTCTCTTTCGGTTTTTCCTTGGAAATATGTATATAAATATTTATCTTGCGTATCTCTGAGATAGCTATGCAATCAAAATTTGTACCATAAGTTCCCAATTTTAGAATTTCACATCCATATTGATCTTTGGTTTTGGAAGTGACTTGAGAATGTTTAAATTCTTCCCAATTTCTTAAAATAAGTTTCTCAGAATCTTCCCTTATTTGTTAAAAATGATTGTTAAAACTGAACTGACTTATGTCAAAAATTGTAATTTTTAAAAGTGTAAAGCGTGTAAAATATAAGGCAGTATTAATTTCTTTCAATCAAAGTTCTTTACAGTCAAATTTAACAAAAAACGTATCCTACTAAATTGTATTTTAGCACATCTAAAAATAATTTAACAGGTATGTTGGGAATTTAACAGATATTTAAGAAAATTATTTTAAGAGAAGGATACCTTAGTCACAAAGTTTCCAGCCACTATCATGTTAAGTAAGCTGATAATCTGGGCTTTATTTACTTTTGTTTATGGTTGACGTAAAATCGTAGACAAAAATTGAAGTATTACATCTAGAAAATAAAATCAAAATTCAGTGTTTCAGATACCTTAAACAGGGGTTGCCATATTGCAAAATAGCAATTTTTATTTAATGGAAATCACAGCCATAGAAGAATACTAGTGAAATGAGATTTTGCATACAAGCCTAAAATTTCACTTCCACATGCGCTACAGAGAGCTTTTTTAGAAAAAAAAATATTAAAAAAAAAATTTAAACATAATTAGTATGTGTACAAAATTTTACCACTGTAGCACTTTTTGTTTAGCCATGATTTCCAAAATACGATTTTCCCTGGGAGTCCCCCTGGGGGTACCCCAACGGAGGGGGAGTTGATGTTCTGAAAAGAATTGACCTACTAACATAGGCATGTAATACATCAATTTTAGGGTTTTTAGGTCCCCTGAATACAAATCTGTAGTTTTAAAAAAAATGTGGGTAATTTGAAGGACTGTGGGGGAATTTATGAGGTAATCAGTAAATCTGTGTATGTGATGTGATTTGGACAGCTCTGCTTAACCTTGTTATAAAACTAATTAACGACTTTAGGGCATCATCCACCATTTTGAAATATTCAAGATTCAAGAAAATTCAAAAGAAAAGAATATGCGTGCAATACATCAATTCTACGGTTTCTGGACCCGCTAAATCCAAATTTCTAGTTAAAAAAATGTTTAAGGGTACTTTGAAGGACTGGGGGGTATCAATGAGAAAAACTGTAAAAATGTTTATGTCGAGACTTAACAAACAAACTTTATTTAAAGTTTATTGCAGATTTCGGCAGCTCTAGTCAACCTCATTATAAAACTAATTAATGACTTTTGGGCGTCATGCACCATTTTGAAATATTCAAGATGGCGGCCGTGGGCAAAAAATCAAAAGAAAAGCATATGCATGCGATATATCAATTCTAAGGTTCTTGGATCCGCTGAATTCAAATTTGTAGTTAAAAACATTTTTGGGGGTAATTTAAAGGAGTGGGGGGTATTTATGGGGAAAACAGTAAAACTTTTTGTGGAGACTTAACCAACAAACTGCATTCAAGTTTTTTGCAGATTTGGATAGCTCTGCTCAACCCCATCATAAAACTAATTAATGGCATTTAAGCATCATACACCATTCTTAAATATGCAAGATGTCTTCTGCGGGAAAAATTCCAAAGAGAAGCATATGCATGCGATACATCAATTATGGGGTTCTTGGGCCCGCTGAATCCAAATCTGTAATTAAAAAAAAAATTGAGGGGGGCGGCGTAATTTATACTTACAATACACTTTATTATATTTTTTACAGATTCTGGCTATGTGTGGTATTAAAAAAAATGAGGAGTAATTGCTGGGTAAAAACTAAATAAAGTTTTAACGAATTCAATTTATTCAATACTGCCCTGCTAATAAAGAGTAGCCTAAGCGACATTTTTTAACTTTCAAGAAAAAGAGCTTCAAAGTTTTTATATTGGTTTTTAGCCTATAACTTTTTTAGTTAGAAGCACTGCGAAAAATTTTCCAAAATATTATTTAAAAATGTTCTCAAGATTATGTAAGATTATGTAAAAGTATTACAGGATATCAAAACACTTAAAAAAACTAGGAAAAAATAGCAAACACCCGCACTAACAACACAAAACTAAAGCAAATGGTAAATAAAACACGTGCGTGGCCTTTGACTTGCGCTTAGGAAAAGACGTGGGGTATCTCACATTACAAGAGGAGAAGAGTTTACATCCAGAAAGAAAGTGCACTCGAGCGTATTTTACAAAGAAATTAAAGGTATTGCTTAGAAAACCAGCATATGTGCAAATTTCTTGGTACATAAGCTGTTCTTTTTAGTATTATGAATATATGATATATGCTATTTTTTGATACTTATGATCTTCTTTCTTCAAATGGTAGGTCCCACAAGTAAAATAAAGCAGACACATAAGCTTTATCTAAAAAAATTTAAGCGTTGAAATTTAAATTTTTACCCCAAACTTGGAGTTAGGCTCTTCTTTCTTAGCAGGGTAGAATGGCTCTGCTCAACCCTGTTATACAACTAACTAATGACTTTTGGGCATCATCCATCATTTAGAATTATTCAAGATAGCAAAAACCTTTATTGTAGTGGAATTGCCCTTGTGTAAAGAGATCCTTTTTTCAGTGCCTAAATTACCCTTTACTCCACCAAATTACCCCCAAAAATTTGTCTTAAACAAGGATTTGGAATCAGTGGACCTAAAAATCCTAGAACTATGTATCACATGCAAATCCCTCTCTGTCGATTATTTGCTCACAGCCGCCATTTTAAATATTTCAAAATGGTGCATGTTGCTCAAATGGTATTATTTGATTTTATGATGGGAAAGCTGTCAAAATCTACAAAAAAAACTAAAAAGGGGTTGAGCAGAGCTCTCAAGATCTGTAAAAAACTAAAATGAAGTATATTCGCTAAGTTTCCATTTAGCGTTTAGCCTATAAATTACCCCCTACTCCTCCAAATTAACCCCAAATTTTTTTTTAATCACAGATTTGGATTCAGCGAACCCAAGGACCCCATAATTGGTGTATCGCATGCATAGGTTTAATTAATTAGTGTTATAAAGGGGTCGAGCAGAGCTGTTGAAATATATTTAAAAAAAACTTGAATAAAGCTGCTTCGTTAAGTCTCCTCATAAACAGTTTTTCAGATTTCCTCATAAGCACTCCCCCACTCCTTCATATTACTCCCAAAACAAATTTAACTACAAATTTGAATTCAGCGGATCCAAAAACCTTGGAATTAATGTATCGCATGCATATGCTTCTCTTTTGATTTTTGACCTACGGCCGCCATCTTGAATATTTCAAAATGGTGGATGATGCCCAAAAGTCATTAATTAGTTTTGTAACGGGGTTAAGCAGAGCTATCGAAATCTGCAATAAAACTTAAGTAGAGTTTGTTCGTCTCGACATAAACAGTTTTTCTGTTTTTCTCGTAAATACCCCCCAGTCCTTCAAATTACCCCCCCCCCCCCAACTACAGATTTGTATTAAATTAAATTGATGCATTACATGGGTATATTGATAGTTCGATTTTTTTCATAAAATCAACTCGCCCTCCGTTAGGGTACCCCCCAGAATAAAAATAATACTGGATTTAAATTTAGGTGACTCAAAGCTGACTAAAATGATATGCCATACACTAATATTTTGTTCAGATATATTTTTCTGTAGTTTTTTTACCTAAAAATTGCCGCCATCTTGGATTTTTCAAAATGCCCAAGGGTACCAGAGTAGCATCAATCGGATTCTTAAAATAGAGCATCTTGGCTAACAAAATCAGAAAAAAAATTTCCCACTTGGGGCAAAAATCGTGGTTTGACAACCAGACTATTAGCACTAACCGAAATATAATAAAAACAAAAACGTAGTCACTTTACAGCTTAGTGTCCGCTAAAGTGCCATAACGTTAACTTTATGGCACATAGCGTGGTAAAATAAAATTTGTAAAGTGCTCTTTACCGCACGCGAGTAGATAAAGTCAATTTTCGGTCATGTATCGTACGTATATTGCTCAAACCGAAGCGACGACATAATACCAATTTTAGCAACAAAATCCACCCGTCAATTACGCTAATATAAAACGTAATGAGTCGGATTGTTGATTTTCCAATTTATTTTGTATTTTGAAAGAACCTCGCATGAAATACATTGAAAAATTATTTCGGTGAAATTTGATAAAATTTTAGTATATTACAGTGGGTTATGAGATAAGAAAAATGTGAGAATGTAAAATGATTTCTATATATAGTTCCAGAGATATAGACGGGCAAAGTTTTGAAAAAAAAACGTCGTTTTAGGTATATTGGGCACGCTCTATATGGTTTAGTGAGGAAACACACATACACATTATTCTTATTATTATGTTGCTAAAATGTTAAAAGAAATTTTTAACAATTTTTTATTTTCCCCGATAAAAAAATAAAAAAATATTTTTTAACATACCTTAATGTTTTAGTATTTTCTAAATAAACTGGACAAGTTTTTCTTCCCAGTAACATCAGTTACTTTGTGTTACATGCTTTTTTTTTACCATAAAAACTAGACGAAAATTGTTTTTTACTACAAAATAATTATTTTGCAACTTAAATATCAAACTATCCTTTTGCATTTAGTTAGTGATGAGTAAGTAAACTTTAAATAAATTGAATTTTATTTCTTAATTTTTTTCCTAACTACGAAGTAAATGCAAAAAGTTCAAAATTATTAATTTTTACAAAAAACTAATCAATATTTAATTTCTTTAAAACTGATCGAGGGATACGTCTTTATCATACTTTAATCTAATACAGAGTGCAATTTTTTATCACTTATGTTTTGCATCCAGGATGATGATTTTTTAAAGGTTTCTTAAGGTTCTCTAAACTAAATAATAACACGTTTGGTGCTGCCTGAATTGTCAAACAAACAATAATATGCCATAAATTATGATTATGGGCAATTATACATACACAGTGGCGTAGCCAGAGGGAGGCTTTAGTAGTTTAAACCCCCCCAGAGGGCTGAAATTATAATAATAAAAGTAACCCTGTAAACTCATAAAAATTTCTGGCTACGCCACTGTAACTACATACTCTATTGAGTACTAGTCAAAGTTAGCGTCCGAAGAAGGGTGAAGAATTATTTTCATACGGAACAGTTCAAAAATGTTCCACTCATAAAATAAATACGAGTGGAGGTGAAAGAAAAATACTGCGTAGTTCAAAATCTTAATTATATTAAATATGTCAGTGCCGACGCGTTTTAGAGCTAACTGCAGCTCCATTTTCAAAGCAACGAATGCCTAAACAAAAGGAGACACAAAATAGTTTAAACAAAGAAAATCTTACAATTACAAAAAATATAGTAAACCATATTACTTACTTTGGGACATGTGGATTTTTAAACCATCGCAGAAAAAAAAAATCCGACTTGTTAGGCTCTAGTTTGGAAAAAAATGAAACGTGACTTTAAGCTATTTAAAAAATTTCCTTTAAAATTCTACTTATTTAGTAAGTCCTAAATTACACATTAAAGTATTTTTGTTTATTTTAAAAACAGCCTTATCTCCTTTTTTGGAAATGTCAAACCTGTCAAAACTTAAAAGCTGTCAATACAAGTCGATGCCCTACCCGACTAAAAACGGGAGCGAAAGTCCAACATGGAAAAGATGCCTGCTTTTATTAAGTTTTTTAACTAATATTGCGTACAAGTTTTCCCAAATTTGGTTTATCAAGTTTAAATTTCAAGTTTCGTTTATTGTGTCTAATGCATTTACAAACAAAATATATATCAAAAGGAGTTTGGTTTAAAACAAAGAAAATGGTAAAATACAGAAATATTTAGAAGCAAGTTAACTTAATACATATAAAAATCATAGCTAAGAGAAAATTGTATAAGTTAATGGTGCCTAACAATAATTATTTAGTATATAATATTCACACTAACAAAAAGGATCAAGAAAATTGATAAAAATAAAAAACACGTTAAGTAAAACTAATACAATAATATTAAGTTGGCTACAATTAACAAAGGTAAAATTATTGCATTACTTCCTTCACATAAATGCTCTAATCTTAAGTATATTGGATTTAAAAAAATTATTTGCACTGTTTCGTCTCCATTTTTGAATTAAAAACCTCCACATAGCTGTCCACTGAGGTCAGCCACTCAGTTATGGAGAGGACTTTAATGCAACGGTAAGCTGGGTAATAATAGATAAATAGATAGATAGATAGATAGATAGATAGATAGATAGATAGATAGATAGATAGATAGATAGATAGATAGATAAAAAAGTTATAAGTATCACAGGCAAGAATAAAATTATCAGTATTATAAAATTTAAAACATTTGCAAAACAAAGTTCTGTGTGGATTATATTTGAACCAGAACAACCAAATCCTATTTAATTCTCTTTTTAAAAAATTTCGAAAGGCTGTAATAGGCTTTACCAAAAACCCTTTTTTTTAAACTGTTGAAAGAGCAAATATGGCTATTAAATTTTAAATTAGAGGCTAATGTTGAACTCAGGAATTTGCTATGATTACTGCGTGTCAAAAAATCATTACCAACATTAACATCTTCTATGTTATATTTGAAGCAAACTAATAGCGTATTCCTTTGTAAAATTAGTACACAACTCATTCGGTGCACCTGTTCCATTGGGGTGCACTTTCTCAGTTTTATTGTTCCAATGGACAACTGACAATTTCAGTTTTGCACTGAGTGCAGCATTTTCTGCACCTGGTCTGAGAGCTGGTGTCGCACCGAAAACTTTTTCCCATGGCCATTTTATTTTTAAAAGTCATAATTAAAAAAAAAATTCCAGATTTTATCGGGCAGTAGTGATGATGACGATTATGAGGAGTTTTATGCCTTATTACATATGTTCGTGAGGCAACCCTCAAAATCAAAAACCTTATTGAAAATGTGATACATAAGTTTAGGAATACGCCTACTATATAAAACTACTATAAAATAAAAAAAAACAAAACGAGTAACAATAAGGCAACAACCAAAACAGAAATAAGTTTTAGCAGGTCGCAAGACCCAATAACCCCTCTTCTGTGTCTGCATGGAAAGATATGTAATATAGTTTATTAGTCACATTTAGAGTCTGTTTATGCCACCTATATGCTTAAACTCCTATGTATTATACATTCACCTAATATTTCTAGCAACAATAAAGGGAAAAATGTATGTTCCATTCAAATAGCACCGGTGTACTTTTTGACAGCACCGGACGAGTGTTAGTGCACAACTGGCTGTACACCGGTGATGAACTCAATTTTACCAAAAAAATACGCTATGAATTAGTTTTATTAATCCAAAACTGAGCTCTGGGTCACACCCCATTCAATTGTACCAGGTTTTGATGTTTCAGAATTTACTAAAACACTTTAAGTTCTGCCCTTTAAGTAAGATTCAAACCATGATAACACGACGCGTCTAAATCCATAATGGTCAAATTTTTCAAGAAGGACGGAATGGTTAACGCAATCAAATGCTTTTGCTAGGTCACAAAAGATAACAGCAGCTACATTTGAGTGGTTTAATGTGGAAAATAGCTGTGGTAGCAGATTAAAAAATACGTTGTTAGTGCCTGTCTTTTTTCGAAATACAAATTTATTGCTTTCCATAAATAATGTGATTCGAGTCTTGCTTAGTTTATATATTAGTTTGGACAAAGTGGACAGTACAAAAATTGGTCTAGAGTTAGCAGGGTTGGTTTGATCTCCACCTTTATGCAAGGGAAGTAGCTTTGGAGATTTTAAACTCGCAGGAATAGACATTAACTAGAACATCAGACAAAACTCAGAAAAAACCCTTGTAGACAGTCCATCTTCACCAGATGCGCATTTTTGTGTTTAATGCTGTTTAAAGTCGATTTAACTTTATGTGGATGTGTTGGTGTAAACGCAAAGAAGTTGAGTACTAAAAAATCTGACCCATATGACAAGATTTTTATGAAATTTAATGTTTTTAGTTAATTTTTTTCAAATACTGCAATAGTACTGTAATATAATTTTTGTTTCTTGAAGGAGTTATTTAGCATGTCAGTGTTGTAACGTTTTTTTGCAGTTACAATAAGTTTACTAAGGCAGGACCTATATGAGCTAAAATATGTATTAAACGTCATGCTATCCGTAAAGTTTCTAATTTTATGAAGACAGTTATAATTGCTGTCATCGTTTGAAAATGTAAAAAGTATTAAGAGCAAAAACATTGAACCAAAATAGACCCATCAATTTATTCATAAATCGCTTTAAAACGTGATCAGTCGTTAGATTTACGGAAAATCACTGTCCTTTCCACTGGACACGCTGCATCACCTCAAACATACTCCATCCACCTTAAGTTTGCAGCACGATTCTACCAAAGCGGCAACTCTGATGAAAAATAATTAATGAGAAAGAATAGTACACATTTAAATGGGTGACCCGCTACAAGTGCGAGGTTGTCACATCCAATATATATCAGATATTTATTTGATGTGTCTACCGAAAAAATGAGATATATGTACCATAACATGTACACTTGTGTTAAAAAAAAAACCGGGGCCATTACGTACCCAAATGTCAAATATGTGTCCCCTTTTTTTATGAACAGATGTGTACCTAACTAAAATTATGGCGCCTATACTCACGGGTGGGCCCAACATTTACAAAATAGCGTTGTGACGTCACGTGAGTACCGTTATAGTTTTTTTTTAGTTTCGTGTTTTTTCTTTGCTTTTATTACTTTTTTGCAAAACCAGAACATTTGTTTGTGTAATTTCTCACAATAAAGTTTATTTAAATTAATATTTCATTAAAATCGTCACTTTTTCTTAAAATGCACTTGAGGTTCTCTTCGGCAGAGAATGCTTAATAAGATTTTGCAATTTGCGGAGTGCGAATCATAACAAAACGATTACAAATTAAAAAAAAACTAAAATGACGCTACCATTTTGTTAATGATAAAGCGTTTATAGTACCCAGGTGAAGTTTCAATATGGCGGCCAGTCAAATGTTGGGTTCAACTGTGAGTATATTTATTTTTTTTAATACCGGTACTTTCATTATAGGATCAATGTCCAGTTTTAGTCAAGTTTTTTGCAAAGTGAAAGACCAACACAAAATAACTATGTACCTACCCGGGATTCGAACCCGAGACCTACCTACTGCGCTACGGAGACCGGTGTCAACTGTGAACATAGGTGCCTTGATTACAAATAAGATGTTTCTCTATGTTTTAAAAAGAAAATCAGAGAAGTTGCGTAATTGCATTGCATATTATAAAAATAATATGCTAGGGATATTATTTTTATAACTTTCGGCGCAATCTGGTATTGTCGCTAAATTGTTTCCCTTATGTCTGATCGCAACTGTGGCAAACATAATGTCTTTATTCTAGTTTTACCTTTATGGTTGAAAGCATAGGGACTTTTTTTGTGATGTTTTGTATACATTTTCAACCAAGGTCAAAAAGAGATTTATCATATACCGAACTGTGTATAAAATAAACATTAAAATGTAACTAGTATAAATCCGGTTAAAATTTTGTAAAAAAAACAAATATTGGCAATAAGTTAGCTTTGTGCCCCCATCTCAACACCCACAATACAATATTACTGGGTACGTAAATTACATTAATGTCGTTACCTTGTCATAGCATACTCTTGTGGGATCCGGTGCAGCATCGTGACAATTACCCGTGTTGCCATTGTGGGTTGTCATGCAACCGCAAAGCAATTGTCTACAGCTTGGATAAATTTAATTGAAAAGTGTAACCCTCTAATATTGTTATTAGATAACTGGCACGGAGATTGTGTTACACATTGGAATGGGCAGAAAGAAAACACAACGCAGTTTTTGCAAAAATTCGACTGGGAAGCAAAAAGGGAGTGCGGCAACACCAGTAAACATCATGTGACTCAGATTTGCATACACCTGCAAGCTATTTAATAGTATTGTTCTTTTCTTTTTTTCGTTCTTTTTTTTTTACTGCGGTACTTTCAATTCAATATAGGATTAATGGCCAGTGTTAAAGTCCTTTTCAAGTTATTTGGTTTCGACTTATTGACCGCAACAATTTTACCTGATATGACCTTATTGTGATGGATAATAAATGAGCCAATAAAAGAGAATCGGGAAGGGTCGGACTTGATTTTTTTAAACTCATTTTATGTACTTAAGAAAGTAAATCAAAAATAAATAATTTTATAAGGCAAAAATAGCAATAAAAGTATGATATAATTAGAGGAAATGCCATGAATATTAGAAAATCTTAAATACTACCTAGTTTTATATTTATATTTTACCATTATTCTTACACTACAGCTAAAACGGGTTCGCTGTCATTATTATAATCAATATTTACTCAAATCGGTTTAATTTTCTACAATTATCACATTTGTTATTTTTCCAACTATCCGCGGAAATTTTATTGAGATATTTTCTTAACAATTCAACAACACAACCACTTAAAATCGGAGAAATATTTTCTAACCTAACCTTTGATTTTATTTGATGCTATATGTGCTCTACTGGGTTAAAAATACCATATTTAAAAGGGTGGGAGCCTTATATTATATTAGCGCTGTATATCCCATTTCCTCTGCCACTTAACATATACCTTTTTAATGCAAAATGCTTTTAAAACTTGTAAAAGCTCACTTTTGCATAATCTCAAATTTGCTTTGAATTTGGAGTAATATGTAATTGACTATTTTGCCACGGGCGACATATTATTCTGTTTTATACTTAGTACAATTTTACTGACAAAATAATATCTAAAGCACAACTGAATATATCGCCCGAAATAAAGGCTCCCTTTGATTTGATTTAATGTTCTCGTGAAATTTAAGGGAAGTATGGTTTTTTTTAATAAAACAGGATCAATTTGGAGCTGCTCTGAATTAATTTAAAAAATAATTATTAAAAATGGTTGAGTAGTTAAGTAGCAAAGGTGTTCTTTTAAAAATGTTTTTTTTTATAAAATAAAACGGGACCAGTTTGGAGCTCCTCTAAATTTACTTAAAAAATAATTATGAAAAACGGTTGGGCAGTTACATAAGGAATTATAACATTAAGTTTGGTCATATAAGTGTTGTTTTAAAAATTGTTTTGTTTTCTTAATAAAACGGGAGCAAATTAAACTCTTCTAAATTAAATAAAAAAATTATTGTAAAAACTGATAAGCTAATAAAATAATACCACCACTCTGCACTCTGACACAAAGTAAAAAAGAATGATGAAAATCGGTAAAGGCAATTGAAAAATATGATGAAACAAAAATGTAAAAAAAACTCTCATAATTTGTGATAAGTTTCTTGAACAAATAGAAACTATATTTTAATACCCAAAACTCAGAATATATATATACAATATGTACCTACATTATTTAGGGTGGGCCACAAAAAATGAGAGTGTTTTAATTGCCTGTTACTTCAAAATCAATATATATTTCATATTTCTGAGAACAAGTGTCAAAAATGACATTTATTAAAAATTTAAGAAGGTGGACAACTTTTAAAAAATTGCAACCTCTCCCCCTGAAACTTATTTCTGTGCACCACTAACACAAAAAATTTTCTGAAAGATGCATTATTCCCGAACACAAAAATGTATCACTTGCAAAAATCGGTTTGTTTTTGGTGTATTTTGCTATATTTTGCCAGGTATTTTGTGAACTAAGTAAAATGACGTCTTTACTTGAGCTATAATTTGACAGAGATTAAACCAATTTTAATAAACTTATAGTCGGTTCGTTTTTCGGAATATTCAATTTGTGTTGCCGTTTTTTGGTGATTATGTTGGTACACATGTAGACATGACCCCAAGAAACCATAAAAAAATATTTTTTTCTCTCACGTCGATTTTGGCTGGACGTCGCGACGCTTTGAATTTTGACTACAACTCTTCGGTCCTTTGACAGTTTTAACTCTGTCATATAATGATCATTTTAAATTCTGACTAGACCACCTAAAAGAGCAAGAAAGAAGCTTTATGACAAATTATTAAAAGTTTTTTGTTAATATGAATTGCTTGCTTTAAATTAAGTTCAAAAAATAAAATTGGAAAAAAAATCAAAAAAAAAAAAAAAATTTTTGGCGTTGTTGAATTACTACTGACTAATATTTATCGAAATAAAAAATACGATAAAAAAAATTAAATGTGATCTAAGTTTTTTCTAAAATGTCAAATTTTTTGAAATGTAAACTGAGAAAAATATAAATTAGGGATATCTCGATTGTTTTCAAATTTTTACATTTTTGACATTGTCTGATTTATTTAACCATTTCTAGATAAATTTTGAAACTTGGAAAAAACAAAGTATACTTTTATATTGATCGTTTAAAACAAAAAGGCCACATTGAAAAAAAAAATACAAGTTGTACTAGGGTTCCTACATTATTAGAGAGAACTCAAAAAACTTAGTTTAAAAAAAATGCTATTATTCATACACACCTTTACATTTTACTCTGTAGCTTAAACGTTTATTAGCTGATTCCTGATATAAAGATGTCATTTTTTAACTCAGGAATTCACATTTTTAAAAATAAGCTACATATTGCCAGGTTTTATTACGTTTTCCAGAAAATCATTTTTCTCTTCTCATGCTTTTTAAACATTCGGCTGCTATAGTAATTCTGTATGGCACAACCTTGCAAGTCAGTTTTGGTTCAAGTTTACTGGTCCGATCAACTTGAAATTTAAAAAATATAAACATGTTCAGATTCTGGATATTTTGGCGTTTGCTGCAGTTCAAGCAGATTTTTTAATGTACACGTTGATATATTTTTTTAAGGGTTTTGAAGTCCTTGATAGCGTTGTTTTTGAATTTTCAGTCAAATTTAAAAAAAAGATGGCGGTATTAAGATAGTGGTTTTGCTAAGCTAAGTGATTGTTTCTATTTTAAATCTTTATGTTGCTTAGATAGTTAGTTGCAATAATCTACTCAAACTATCCGAAGCGAAAACAATTGGATACTCCTTACCTATTGCATGGCTATTTCAATAATATTGACAAAAAGGTTTTACATTTTAAAATTAAAATTACATATTCCACAAAATATAATGTATAATATTTTAATAGATTCTGTTTCAATCCTATAATAATTATGTAGTATTTTACATTAATATATTTTATTTTACATAGTTCAATTTACTAGTGGTTTTGACCAAAGCTAAAGTAAAAAAACATTGGCAACTTATAAATTTATATCTTTTATCTTGGAAAATTAAGTGTTCTTTAAACAAATTCGATTAATAACTTTCATAATTTAACAATCTATACATGTATTATTTGAATAAGTTATAATTAGAAAAATATAAAAATATTTTTATATTTTATTATTGAATTTAACTTTACAAAGTGTCTTTTCTACACTCTACTTTACAACTACAACCTTTATATTTTTAGTTTTTTTGCGTAAGTTCATGTAACCAAATTTTAGTTGGGTGCTTAAGTTAAGTTTTCCACACTCATTACCGTGATGAAGCTCATACCGTAGTGGTAATATAAATAACTAATGTATATATTTTTTAAATAGATAAGATGTATTTTTATAAATTAACGTTAGCAATAAAGTGCGCGTTTTTTGCACAATTGTTATGTATTAAAACACATACAAAAACGAATTTACAAAATATTTAAATAAAATATATAAAAAATATAAAATTATATTCTCAATGATTAATAAGGAAAATTGGCCTTTGAAATTTGTACATGTTGATTTTTGTTTTGGTCTACTTTTTTAGGTTAAACGGCGAATAATTGCGTCATGGGGATAAAAACGACTCATTAGCGAAATGTCTCTGGGGTCTAATTTTCTAAACCATACGAAAAATTCGAATATGACTAGACTACTCTGGGTCTCGTCCTCTACCGTGTAGAATAAAAGTATTCGAACGCCGTGTTAACATATCGGTTCATCTTTCGCCTACTCACGTAGAAATTCAATGCTACTCTGTGGTCGTCATAGACAAATTATTTGTAGATCTGCCAGCAAGACCGAACCCAAGTTTTTTTCTATGGTGGTCGTAAGGTTTCAAAAATAGGATTTTTAAGTAGGTAGCCTTTTATTGCACTCATTGCCAAAACAAAGAAATTTTAAGGATTTTGTTTTATCATGTTTTTGGGATAAATTTTAATAAACTCAAAACTATCCTAAAAATTTTTTAGTTACCTAGTAGGTTTAATCACATTTTTAAGTTAGCTAGTTCAATTTAAAAAATATTGTACTTAAATCATAAGTATTGTAATTGTCGGCATGTAGAAATTTAACTAATTTTGATGCCTTGTGGGAGTAATTTTTTATCGTTTTTTAAATCAGAATACTACTTTGGATCAGCAAGTAGATTAACTAAACTTTATTATTTTGGCATTTTCCTTTGCAGTGACATATTCTTACACATGGCAAACCTTTTTCAAAGCAAGCACATTTTTTGGTTTTACAATTACTATCTTTGCAAAAAGATTTACAATTTGCCTAATATTAGGTGAAGCGACTTCTTGGGTCGAATAGATGGAATTTAAAATTTTATCTTTAATTTCCAACCCAATGCCAACTGTATCCACGGAAAATAAATTTTTTTCTTGACAACTTGTCCATAGTATAGTCTGATGTCTGGCCTTTAGCACGCGTTGTTCAAAGGCATTGTCGGTAGGTGGAAAATTTTGTGCTTTTTTATTAGATGCAATTAATAATTGAAGTATTAAAAATCTGGTCGGGACCGCCATTTTAATTCCGCCATCTTTTTTTTAATTTGACTGAAAATTCAAAAACAACGCTATCAAGAACTCCAAATGCCATTCGAATCCTCCATCTTGAATATTGAACTGCAGCAAACGTCAACATATCCTTAATATATAAATTATTTTTTGGAAAGCGTAATGAAACCTGGCAATGTGTATCACATTTTTAAAAATATGAATTCCTAAGTTAAAAAATGATATGTTTGTATCAGGAATCAGCTAATAAGCATATAAGCTACAGAGTAAAAAGTAAATGTGTGTATGTATAATAGCATTTTTTTAAACTAAGTTTTTTGAATTCTCTCTAAGATTGTAGGAACTCTAGTACAATTTATAATTAGATTTTTCAATGAGGCGTTTTTGTTTTAAATTCTTAGTTTACAAGTGTACTTAGTTTTTCCCAAGTGCCAAAATTTACCTAGAAATGGTTAAATAATAAGAATGTCAAAAATGTGAAAATTTAAAAAAAATCGGCTCCTAAATTATTTTTTTTTCTGTGTTTACTATTTGACTAATTAAACAATTTTTACTTTTTCGACAAAACATAGATCACACTTAGTTTAGTTTTGTTATCGTATTGTTTATTTTGATAAATATTAGTTAGTAAGAATTCAACAACGCCAAAATTTTTTTTTATTTTTTATTCAAAATTTATTTTTTAAACTTAATTTAAAGCAAGGAATTCATATTAACAATAAACTTTTAATAGTTTGTCATAAAGCCTATTTATTGCTCTTTTAGGTGTTGCAATCAGAATTAAAAATTATCATTAATTGACATAGAGAGAGAGATAAAACTGTCAAAGGACCAAAGAGTCATAGTCAAAATTCAAAGCGTTGCGGCGCCCAGCCAAAACCGACGTAAGAGAAAAAAATATTTTGTTATTGTTTCTCTTGGTCATGGCTATATGTGTAAAAAGTTGGAACAAAATCACCAAAAAACGGCATACAAATTGAATATTCCGAAAAACGACCCGAATAATGCTAATTTAAAAAGAAAAACAATACATTAAGCATTAAAAATTCAGTTTCAAATTTAAATTAATTGTGATTAGTCAAAATAGGAGTTAATTTATTTTGTTTACTTCATCATCGATTTTCATAGGTGATACGAGATCGTTTTTAAACCAGTGGCGGCAGAAAAAATTTTCATCTTGGATTTTTGCAAAACGTTACTTTTGATACCTGTTCCGAAAAATATGAAGTTTATTCTTTCCAGAACTATATTTTTTTTTCATCTGACAATTAGTTCCAAAATTATGGGCAATTCAAAATGTCTCATTTCTTGTGGCTTACCCTATAAGCTTATCAAATGCTTCTACCACAAGATAATTATAGGTTGTTTCTTTGGAGGGTCGATATCATTTAATTAAATTGAGGGGCATTGCCCTTGATTAACTAAGAACTGGGGTTGTTTTTTAGTCCGTCGTTACAAAACTCTTGAAACAAAGTGATATCGAAATAACAGGTTTAATTAAAATTTGTGTTAAATTAAAAGAAAATACTAATGCAACACAAAATACTTAATAAATATTATTTTTATACAAGAATATTAAAGTTAATTTTAATAGTTAACATTACATAATTTATTAATCAGCTGTTTCCATAAAAGGAATAAAAAAATATATACGTACAAAAAAAATCTGCAAAAACCGAATAGTTAAAAAAATAAAATAAAGACAAAAATATATAGGTACTTAATATATTTGACAAAATTCTGGAAGTAGGTAACACGTTTTTAGTATATGGTATAGAGGACTATTAAAATTGTGAAATTTTGCCTTTTTTAAATTTTATTAAAAATCAGTTACTAAGGTTCCAAAACACCTTAATCGACGAAAAAAAAAGTTGTCTGTCGGTCTGTTGTCTGTCTGTATACACGATAACTCAAGAACGCCTCAATCTATTTTAACGAAATTTGGCATAGAAATCCCCTATTGGCTGCCCATGAACCAATTAACTTTTGGGTAGGGTGGTGGGGGGTTGAAAAGTGGAAAAGGGCGATAAAATATTTTAAAATATTGTAACTTTGGAACAAAAGCAAGTAGCGATATGCAGTTTTCAGATTTAAGTTTTCGTGAATATGGACTACAAATCTTGTTATAAAGTCTAAATTTGTGGGAGCTTTAGTTTCCGAGTTATTTGAAAAAACGTTAAAATATATTAAAAAAATCATAACTTTAGAAGTAAAGCAGCTATTGATATGCGGTTTTCAGATTTTGGTTTTCGTAAATACTACCCATCATAAAATTTGTTATAAGGTTTAAATCCTTCAAAGCTACAGTTTTCCAGATATTTTTATTTCCTTTCAACATAAAGTAGTTGATTGTATGGTGAACGATCCGTGCTTTCTTGCACCAATTTTTTAATATGCTTTCAAAAACATTCCATTAAGTCAGTGGTTGCCCAAGGGTGCGCCACGGCGCCCCGGGGCGCCGCGAGAAGAAACCAGGGGTGCCGCCAGGGGCTCCTGATAAATTAGAATTTGAGTTACGTTTGACAACGCCGGCGCCGCATCCGCTATTAATCGAGCCTCGGGCCCGAGAGAGCAGAGCAAGTTTTTGGAATTTCCAGAAGCCCATATTCGACCTGCGCGTCGCTCAACGAGAATTTTCGCGAGTGCTCTTTGACAGCAGACACTTAAAGTAAATATTTCAACGCATCGGTATCGGTATACGTAACGCGTTCGAAACAAAGTTAATATACACTACATTTTTGACTTTTCTATGCGATGTTTCGAACGATGCCCGCTTTCTTGAAGATTGCGATGACAGAACTGATTCTGTCATAACACCTGTCAAAGAAGCAGGCATCGTTCGAAACATGGCATAAACAAGTCAAAAATGCAGTTTATTTTGACTTTGTTTCGAACGCGTCAAAAATGTAGTGTATTTTGACTTTGTTTCGAACGCGTTACGTATACCGATACCGATGGGTGGAAATATTTACTTTAAGTGCCTAATTAGACACACACCCATCACACTTATTTTTTTTTCCTTTAATAATAATGTATTCTTGTGTGTTAGCTTAATAATAAACCTATATAAGTCTTAGATTGGAGTTGTCTTCATTCAGGTGTTTTGTAACTAGTGCCAATATATTTACAGTAGGCAAGTTTCAAAGCACATATTTTATACATTATACATATGCAACACTTTGTTGGACACAACTATATATGCATATTGCAATTAGGGGCGCCCTGACAAAAAATACTAAACCTGTAAGTGCGCCGCAAACTGAAAAAGTTTGGGAACCACTGCATTAAGGACAAAGCCTCAGTTCATTACGCAGTGCGTTAAATAGAATAGAGGCGAAATAAGGATGCACTATATTTTGTATCCATCGATCGAGTCAACTAATCAACAAGAGCCGCGTTTTGAGCTAGGGCAGTCACGATCTTTTTGAGCAAGGACACTACCACCTTAAATGAAGTAAGCCTTTTACATATAAATTAACGTGATTTACGACAAATATTAAGTAAAAAAATTATTTTGATCACGGTTATAAACAAAAACATGTGCCTCAGGTACTTCGACCTGTGCCCCGCAACTGCCCGTAACTAATTTTTGGGGCTTTATAATACCGGTTTCCAACCATTTATTAAACTATGGTTTAAATATCGCGAATATTCGGGCCTTCAGACCCCGTCACAGTTAATGTTGTGCTGCTCATGTTGCTATCTCTTTTTTATATGGCCAGTCAATAAAGCCTTATCAAAATTTTAGAAGGATGCAGCTTACCCTTTTGAGGCAAGTTGCACCCAAGTTCAAACGCGTCTCAGGTGTACTTTCAAATGCGTGACATCACCCGGCTGATTAAACTGACAGAAGTTTGCTTATGCTCGGTAATATACAAAGAAATTAAAATAACTCGAACCCGCATAAAAAACAATAGACAAATCACACATGTAGGTTTATATTTTAGAAATTTAGACTGCGGTTGCCGATTTTCCATAATAATCCTTTATTTTGTTTCCTATAATTACGTATTATTGTAATACGTAGCGTAAATACAATACATTATTCTAATAAAATAAATATAGTGCAGAAAAAGTTCAGTTTAAACTGCATAAGAAAGTTTATTTAACATCAAGTTTTGTTTTATCTTCTAGAAACAATTATTTAAATCAGTCAGGATTTACTCCCTACAATCTGACGACCATAACAAAAAGGTTATTGATTTATGAAGGCGCGTTTTGCCGTCTCAGATCCGACCGAACCGTCGTGTTTTTGTTAGTTTTGTTGTGTTTTTTGCAATTATTATTATATTTTTGTTTTTTTTTAGACTTATAAAAACGCATAAGTGTAGAAAAAGTACCGAAAAGTGGCCGGAACTATCTTTTTACAGATAAACAACACATCTGTATATTGTTTCAGAACCAATCAGAATATGTGTTTTGAACAATGTTGCCATAAATGTTCCTCAGAAATTTTCTTAGATTTGGTTATCGATTTGGAAAATTTGCCTTTAATATATAGAATGCGCCTTATAGTTTATTTTAATGTCTTTGGTAAACTACTAATTTACATTTTGGATCAGCATATTTAAGACATACTTAAAAAATAATCGACTGGTGATCCTTCTTTTTGCGATTTTTTTTTATTGTGCCTTAAAACTTGCTTTGAAATTTACTTTGCCTTGCTTACTTTTTTCACTTTAAGACTGCTTCTTTAGAAGTGTAACATTGCAATACTCATCGAGGGTTTTTTTCAAGGACGCCAAGTTTTCAGCAAAACGTTTTACAAAGTGATCGTTTAGGTCGTGTTTAATAAATACTGCTAGCAATAAAGTTCACTACTCACATTTTCTTAATTCTGTTTTAGTCTTGCAAATATTCCCACTTAGCAATTTGTCATCCTTAACGTCTGCATAGAATATCCTTTAGAAGGAAAAGGATGTGCTAAGAAGGTTCCTAATTAGCAGTAAATTATTCGAAGCACGTGCTTAGAACATTTACGTTTCACCCTAATCACACGCTATCGGAGGTCCACAGAATGTTCTGATACAGACATTCTTATTTGGTGCTTAACATGTACCCTACCACATATTTAAAGTTAAATATGAAGTAGAAGGATATGCCTGACATGTCTAAAAAAATCATTGTAAGAATGTCGAGAAAGAACTTGAATCGGATAAAAATGAATTTCAGGACGATAGAGATGTCAGAAGAGAAGAATCTTGCATAGATCAGCATTATCTTCATATACTTCTTGACAGTAATTATTACAACAAAGAAGAAGTTAAAAAACCTCCAAATCAGTAACTTCAACCGAAAAGAAACTAAAAAACAAAAGATCAAAAGATCTTGGGTGGAAATAACGAAAATTCAAACTTGGATGAGTATCCCACAAGGAACACACAAAAGATCAAAGCGAAAAGAGAAATGGTTAAAGGATGTTTCGCCCTGGGTAACCAGCGTGGGCTCATCGGTAGTTTCACTACCAGTGAAACTCTCTGGAGGCAAATTAAAAAATGTGGTCACAAAGAGTAGGTTAATGCCTTCGGTAATTTGTATTTTGTGATATTACCAGTAGTGGACTTTTAGCTGAAATGGCTGATTACCAACAACAGAGAAAAAAATCTTCAAACGCGCCATCTATTCCACAATTACTCCAAAGGCGGATAGATTCGTTAAACTGCAGGACCCTGGATGTTCCAAAGAACACGTTCCCAGAATGTCCAGAAAGAACATGACATTCCTAGAATGTCCTCATAATGTTTTTGACAACTATGAAAACACAAGCAATTTTGCTTTTAACGTTTCTCTTTAGGATTTTATAAAGATAAGAAAAATTGCTATATTTGTTGTTAAAATTATATAAAACCAAATTAAATAAGAAGAGTTCAAAAATTTTAAAAAAATCAAGACGGGAAATTATCACTATTATTTGTGTTTAAAATTCTATTATTGAGTAAAAGAAAAGTAAATTATTTTCTGCAAAAATCAAAATTTTCAACTTGCCTGCAAAATACATTTGATATCTTGGGTTTAAAATCTTGCAAAAGTATCGGTCACTTAAAATAATAAATATAAATTATGATCAAAAAGGAAAAGAAACCATTTTCCTCCTAATTTAAAAAAAAATAGAGAATTTTGTAATCTTTTAACTCAATCTTTTTTTTTCAATTTTTAGGAATTATTGGAGCGATAGCCAAAAGAATTGCATGTTCTACCATCAATGTGTAAAAGGTTTTTGTCCTAAGACTTTACAGTATAACCAACTTTTTGGGTAAAATTAAAATCAAAGTTTGTAGTTTAACAAATAATACATTAATTGGATTATTGGAACTATTATCCTTGGAGTTTACTATTTTACAAAACCTATGCAGAAATATGAATTTACAAATATATTTTACAGATTTATAAAAAAAATTGTGTTAAGTTCTTTATGTAGTATGAAAAATTTTGGCCATAAAATTCATTATTATATTTGTAAAATAATAACTTGTTTAAATCGAAAGTAATATCGGTAAAAGTAAAAATTGCATAGAACATAAATTTGATTTTGTAAGAAAAGAATAACATACCTCTATTGCATAATTGCCAACCTATCACTTTTTTATTTTGACCTTAATACGTGAACTATTTTTCTGGGTTCATTGATATTTGGGATCGTCAACATATGTTAATTTTTTAATTTTAAAACCTAAAAATATAAAAAAAGACCCGGACACCTGGCAGCAGCGGTGCTCTGGGTTAACATATTCTTCTTACCTTCATCGGTCTGTCCATATGTTACTCATTTTGCCATAAATCATTTCTTTAGATCGTAATTGTTGAAATTATTTCATCACTTCATCCATTATTTCCAATTCTCTAGATTCGCAACATTTTTGTGAAAATCTTTGTCATCATTCCAAATTGTTTCATACATTCCTGCTCTCTTTAATTGCTTCTTTAAATTGTTAAAATTTGCCATATTGTAGATTAGTTTTTCGGTTACACTTCCATAAATTTTCCATTTAAATAGATAATTTTGTCTTGTGCATACCAATTTTGAGCTTTTTTCCAAATTATTTTAAAAACTTTTTTCTTCCTAATCTTAATTATTATACTGTTACAGTCTAACAGCACATGCTGTGTTCTTCTTATAATTTGCTTCTAACAAGATGCTCACAAAATATTACTTATTAGGTATGCACTCGGGTATGCACTTTTAAATTGCTCACAATGTTCTTCTATTTTCCAAAAATCTTAGTCCTTTTAAAAAGCTATTTGCCCTAGAATCTTCCACCTGGAAATTGCTAAGACGGGGGGCAGGATATTTTACTAAGTTAAATAATATAGACCTTTATGATTTAAGAGTTGGTTTATTATTAATATTGGAATATTCTTTAGTACATCACAAATACAGCAGCTTGCAATAATTATAAAATAATAATAGTTACCATGTTAACTTGAATGTTATACTGGGTGTGTATGGCACCACACTATGCATGTCTTTAAAAGTACGTCCTTAAGTGGTGCCAGCATATGGCAAAGAGGTAGTGTAAAGAACATAGAAATGTTTTTTTATTGTTATGTGGGTATTACCTGCCGATTTTTTATCATATTTATCGTTGTCGTCAAATTTCAGGGGTAACATTATAGGAACTAGAACATCAAAGAACAATCTCTATCTAAACTGTAAATAGACTATGTTAGGTAACCGTTTTAGGTACGGGTAGCATAGTACATGCTTATGTCCTGTAGAGACACAGTCCACGACCCATCTTTTTTTAGAGCAATAACTACTCTTATCCAATATACATAGAAATTGGACCACACCTATCTAATAAAACCTATAGCTTAGGCAATGACATGTCGATAGTAAAAAGTTTAAGCACTCGTAATTTTCTTAATGACGTTGGTTGAACTCGTAAAACAAGCAGCTTGCTATAAGATCATTTTAATGGCGTTTAGTCATTCCGACGCAACTCTGGGCGGTCGAGAAATATCCACAGAGCATACGTTTATTTGATGAATTTTCTTTTTCGAAAGTTACTCTGAACTTGAGTTTATTACAGATTGAACGTCTTGAAAGGTAATATTTTTTACTCACAAATGAATAAAAACACGAATTTTTTCTGCTTTCCACACCGGGTGCTTAGGATAAGCACTAAAACACACATGATAATTTATTTTGTTTGAGCCTAGTTTATACCCTGCTGAAATTTTCCCCTCAAATCTCATGCAGACCGGAGAAGTTTTTATAAGTTCTATAAGATTCAATGAGAAGGCCAATATTTTGTAATCTTCTAGAAGCAGATAAGATTATCTAAGAAATATATAATATTTTATCAGCTTTTAGTTTTAGAATAATTTACAAGATTGAATAAGACTGACTTTTATGAGAATCAGGGATGTTTTATAAGACAGAAGTCTAGGACATTTTATCAGTTTGTATAAGGGTGTGGGCTTGGAGAAGATTTTATGAACACATAAATACACATTTTTGGTATCGTGATTATAGAAGATTGGAGAAGTTTCTACGGGTTCTTGTGGGATCGGTTTCTAGAATATTTGATGATATTCTATCAGTTTTGTAATTTCAGAAGATCTTATAAGCCCAATGATTTTTGGAAAAATTTTTATGTGTTCTTATGGGAATCTATCAGGACCGCGATTCTAGGAGCTCCTATAAGCAATGATTTTGGATAAGTTTCTATGGGTTCTTGTGGGGTCGGATTCTAGGATATTTGATAAGATTCTATCAGTATCGTGATTTTAGAAGATTCTCTGAGGAATGATTTTGGAGAAGTTTTAATGGGTTCTTGTGGGATCGATTTCTAGAAGATTTAAGGAGCTTTTATCCTTATGATAATTTTGGAAGATCCTATGGGGGAGGAGATTATATCGGGTTTTGTGTAGAAGTAAAATCATCATAAGGATAAAACTTCCTCAAATTTTTTCGAAACCGATCCAATAAGAATTCATATAAACTTCTCCGAAATCATAGAGTGATAGACGTGATAAAATCTTCTTGAATCTCATCGAAATCTGTTCCAAAACAAAGCCAAAACTCCATACAATCTCCTCACTGATAAGACCTTCTAAAATTACCATAACGGTAAAAGTTCCTCAAATCTTCTTGGAACCAATCCCATAAGAACTCATATAATCTGCTCCAAAGTCATACACCTAAAAGAACTAATAAAATATCCTAGGATCTCTTCGAAATCTGTTCCAAAACCGACCCAAAATCTGATAAAATCTCCTCCCCCAAAAGATCTTTTAAAATCAACATGACGATAAAACCTCCTCAAGTCTTCTAGAAACCAATCCCATAACAACTCATATAATCTCCTCCGGAATCATAGACCCATAAACCTAATAAAATATCCTAAGATCTCATCGAAATCTGTTCCAAAACCGACACAAATCCCGATAAAAAATCATACAATAATTCTATCATTTTTTTATGAGATTCGATGAGAAAATCTCAGCAGGGTAGCCAACCTAACATATTTGACAAATATTTAAGTTCCGCTACTAATAAATATATACCAAAACTAAAAATGATACACCAGATACCGAAACCTACGGCGCGGCGCAGGGGACTGAGTTGGTGTAGAGACTCCTGTATGTATGACATTTGTATTTAGTTCAAATAATATTTTATTCAAGGTGAGCACTTTCGGCTATACTCTAGGCATCATCAGACCCTATAAATATACAAGTAAGTATTAAAATAATGTTGTTTAAATGTTATGAACATATCTTAAAGCTATTACTTACTTGTTGTATATATCGGTAAAGGAGTTTATGTTAAAATGATAAAAATCGCGGAAATACGAAACTTAATATTGACGAACATCAAAACATCAATTTATTAGTTTTTTCGTCGAAAAATAGTTCATGAGGTTTTAGGTTACGTCAGCTGTTTTAATGACAGAAAAAACTTTTCTTGGGGGAGGGGCAGAGCGAAATTATTTTTTGTTGGCCGTAGGTTCATTTGCTGAAAGCGACTTCACAGGGGTGCATGGGAAGGCATACAAGAACGTTATTTTGAAATTGAGACGAAAAGATACACATAAACTTAACAAAGGATGGTGGAAAGGATCTAGAAGGACGAGTTGGGGGGGTTCATCTTTATTGATAAATATTGAATTATAAGACAATAATGAATTTTATAAAAATAATAATTTTTCAATTCTTTAAACTGAATTTATCTTGTTCGTTTAGCCTGCGAAGTTTTTGAGGTTTTGGTGTCTAAAAGTGGTCTATGGATGGGTGTGAAGGTGCGTTGTAAATTTATTTGATTATTTAAGCAATTAGCCTTTTTTTGCATCTCCCCGCACCACAATTCGACGTAACGTTCAAAACTGAATCTATGCAATATTAGACATATACATAGTTTGTTTACTTTCTGTGGTATGAAATGGAGATAAGAGCGGGGGGGCAACGCACTTGCTTGCTTGTTACTTTGTTTATAAGCTTCGATGTACAGTTGAAGGATATGAAAATATTTTAGCATATATTTTTTTGGAAAATATTTGAATAAATTAAAGCGAAATTAATCATCATTTGAAACACCGACCAGGGGTCTGATTTTCGAATCCGTGCAAAAATATCCGCATACGAATACTTAATAATAGCCAATTTTTTTGTGAGTCTCTATATCGTGAGACGAAGGATAAGGCGGTAGGTGTAGACCGCATTCGAATTCGACTGGCTTAAATCAAAATTGCACGAGTGAGTGGAGGGTATTCGTGTTGTTTCGCATGAAAAACCAGTTATTCTTTCACGTACTACCCAAGAATCAGCATGTCCGCATATCTTTTACCTCCTATTATATAGTATAGGAAGAGAGAGACGGAAGTAGTCGCATGCGAATAATTTCGTATGGTTTCGAAAATAGGAACCCAATATTAGGAATCACGTCTTTCATTTGTATAAGTTGCATAAGTTGTGAAACACCCTGTATAGAATGATCTAGATTAAATAAATCAAAAGACGTATAGGAAACAAACCAATTTTTAAAATTTATTTCCCTTGTTTGTAACGCAAAGTAGCGCGAAATAAAACCCAATACTTAAATACTCTTGCAAAAAATGTGGGACAACATGTGAAAGAATTTGTTGCACCTAACGATACTCAAGGCAAAATGGCTTATTTTTTATTTTATTATATAACTAAAATAATATCCTAGCAAAAAAAAATACTTCAAAATGTACCTGCATATAGTGCCGTTGCCGTGGTAGATGCCGTTCTGCACTGGTTACAAGTGTGCACCAAAAAAAAAATTTATTCTACCACAAAACGGCACTGTACGACGATAAGTTGGATTTCTCCCTTATTGTTAACTATTTAATTGCTTTTTCCTTTTATCTTTTTTTTTTGTTCTAATTACCGTAAAACAGGGTTACATTGAACAATTTTGCAATGAAGATTATATCTTTCCACAAGTTGGCTTGAAATTTTTCTTTGGGACCGGTCTATTTTTTTTTATGGTTGCAAGTATGTTTTCCTTGGACTTACTTGTTAAATGTGACCTCAGGTTGTCAAAATTACCAAGAAAAACCAAAATTTGTTTCTGAAAAAAAAGGTTAAAAAATATCTCTCAAGCTTTGGTCTCCAACCGTCGTTCTACAAAATATATCCTTTAATGTCTAGTTTTTACACGATACTAGTACCTATTTGAGACTTATTCTACGTAAGATTTTCCTTGTAGCGCAAAGTAGCGTGAGATAAAACCCAATACTTAAAGGACACATTAATGTACACTCTTGCAAAAAATGTAGGACAACATGTGAAAGAATTTGTTACACCTAACGATACTGAAGGCGAAATAGCATATTTTTTATTTTATTATACAACTAAAATAATATCCTAGCAAAAAAATTACTTTAAAATGTACCCGCATATAGTGCCGTTGCCGTAGTAGTTGCCGTTCTGCACTGGTTACAGTCTCCACCAAAAAAAAATTTTTATAATAATTTAGTAATTCTGAATTCTACCACAAAACGGGCACTGTACGACCATAAGTTAGATTTCTCCATTATTGTTAACTATTTATTTGCTTTTTCCTTTTATCTTTTCAGGTGAAATATTGGGAACGTTTTTATTCTAATTACCGTAAAACAGGGTTACATTGAACAATTTTGCAATGAAGATTATATCTTTCCACAAGTTGGCTTGAAATTTTTCTTTGGGACCGATCTATTTTTTTTATGGTTGCAAGTATGTTTTCCTTGGACCTCTTTGTAAAATGTGACCTCAGGTTGTCAAAATTACCAAGAAAAACCAAAATTTGTTTCTGAAAAAAAAGGTAAAAAAATATCTCTCAAGCTTTGGTCTCCAACCGTCGTTCTACAAAATATATCCTTTAATGTCTGGTTTTTACACGATACTAGTACCTATTTGAAACTTATTCTACGTAAGATTTTCCTTGTAGCGCAAAGTAGCGTGAGATAAAACCTAATACTTAAAGGACACATTAATGTACACTCTTGCAAAAAATGTAGGACAACATGTGAAAGAATTTATTACACCTAACGATACTGAAGGCGAAATAGCATATTCTTTATTTTATTATACAACTAAAATAATATCCTAGCAAAAAAATTACTTCAAAATGTACCCGCATATAGTGCCGTTGCCGTAGTAGTTGCCGTTCTGCACTGGTTACAGTCTCCACCAAAAAAAAATTTTTATAATAATTTAGTAATTCTGAATTCTACCACAAAACGGGCACTGTACGACCATAAGTTAGATTTCTCCATTATTGTTAACTATTTATTTGCTTTTTCCTTTTATCTTTTCAGGTGAAATATTGGGAACGTTTTTATTCTAATTACCGTAAAACAGGGTTACATTGAACAATTTTGCAATGAAGATTATATCTTTCCACAAGTTGGCTTGAAATTTTTCTTTGGGACCGATCTATTTTTTTTATGGTTGCAAGTATGTTTTCCTTGGACCTCTTTGTAAAATGTGACCTCAGGTTGTCAAAATTACCAAGAAAAACCAAAATTTGTTTCTGAAAAAAAAGGTAAAAAAATATCTCTCAAGCTTTGGTCTCCAACCGTCGTTCTACAAAATATATCCTTTAATGTCTGGTTTTTACACGATACTAGTACCTATTTGAAACTTATTCTACGTAAGATTTTCCTTGTAGCGCAAAGTAGCGTGAGATAAAACCTAATACTTAAAGGACACATTAATGTACACTCTTGCAAAAAATGTAGGACAACATGTGAAAGAATTTATTACACCTAACGATACTGAAGGCGAAATAGCATATTCTTTATTTTATTATACAACTAAAATAATATCCTAGCAAAAAAATTACTTCAAAATGTACCCGCATATAGTGCCGTTGCCGTAGTAGTTGCCGTTCTGCACTGGTTACAGTCTCCACCAAAAAAAAATTTTTATAATAATTTAGTAATTCTGAATTCTACCACAAAACGGGCACTGTACGACCATAAGTTAGATTTCTCCATTATTGTTAACTATTTATTTGCTTTTTCCTTTTATCTTTTCAGGTGAAATATTGGGAACGTTTTTATTCTAATTACCGTAAAACAGGGTTACATTGAACAATTTTGCAATGAAGATTATATCTTTCCACAAGTTGGCTTGAAATTTTTCTTTGGGACCGATCTATTTTTTTTATGGTTGCAAGTATGTTTTCCTTGGACCTCTTTGTAAAATGTGACCTCAGGTTGTCAAAATTACCAAGAAAAACCAAAATTTGTTTCTGAAAAAAAAGGTAAAAAAATATCTCTCAAGCTTTGGTCTCCAACCGTCGTTCTACAAAATATATCCTTTAATGTCTAGTTTTTACACGATACTAGTACCTATTTGAAACTTATTCTACGTAAGATTTTCCTTGTAGCGCAAAGTAGCGTGAGATAAAACCTAATACTTAAAGGACACATTAATGTACACTCTTGCAAAAAATGTAGGACAACATGTGAAAGAATTTGTTACACCTAACGATACTGAAGGCGAAATAGCATATTTTTTATTTTATTATACAACTAAAATAATATCCTAGCAAAAAAATTACTTCAAAATGTACCCGCATATAGTGCCGTTGCCGTAGTAGTTGCCGTTCTGCACTGGTTACAGTCTCCACCAAAAAAATTTTTTTATAATAATTTAGTAATTCTGAATTCTACCACAAAACGGGCACTGTACGACGATAAGTTAGATTTCTCCATTATTGTTAACTATTTAATTGCTTTTTCCTTTTATCTTTTCAGGTGAAATATTGGGAACGTTTTTATTCTAATTACCGTAAAACAGGGTTACATTGAACAATTTTGCAATGAAGATTATATCTTTCCACAAGTTGGCTTGAAATTTTTCTTTGGGACCGATCTATTTTTTTTATGGTTGCAAGTATGTTTTCCTTGGACCTCCTTGTAAAATGTGACCTCAGGTTGTCAAAATTATCAAGAAAAACCAAAATTTGTTTCTGAAAAAAAAGGTAAAAAAATATCTCTCAAGCTTTGGTCTCCAACCGTCGTTCTACAAAATATATCCTTTAATGTCTGGTTTTTACACGATAATAGTACCTATTTGAAACTTATTCTACGTAAGATTTTCCTTGTAGCGCAAAGTAGCGTGAGATAAAACCTAATACTTAAAGGACACATTAATGTACACTCTTGCAAAAAATGTAGGACAACATGTGAAAGAATTTGTTACACCTAACGATACTGAAGGCGAAATAGCATATTTTTTATTTTATTATACAACTAAAATAATATCCTAGCAAACAAATTTACTTTAAAATGTACCCGCATATAGTGAAACTGTTTTGTATTTTATTTATATTTAAGCATAGAGCGGAATATTACATATGCGAATTTGCCGTTCCGCACTGGTTACAAGTCTGCATCAAAAAAAAATTTTATAATAATTTAGTCATTTCTGAATTCTACCAATTGGCCACAAAACGGGCGCTTGTTGTTAACTATTTAATTGCTTTTTCCTTTTATCTTTTCAGGTCAAATATTGGAAGCGTTTTTGTTCTAATTATATTTTTACATTTAATAAAGACCTCTAATTATGATTATTAATTCTAAAATTAGCTATTTTCTTTCAAAGCCAAAACTCAGTCAGGGGTCGTCAATAGCAAAACAACTATTTCTTACAAAATAGCATTTTGACTCTTGTGACCCCAAGTGCATTAAGTTTAGCTTCGCCTTCCCGTGGGAAAGAGCATTAGAAATTCTGTAGGTCATATCAGAGAAATAAATGACCAAAACGAACCAAAATCATAAAACGATGATTATTGATCATAGGGTGATGGAACGAAGAAGATGGCTGCCTTGATTTATCTTTCGCGTTTGTTTTTTCAGTTTTTAGTATTTTTGGAATTATAGTTTTCTTGTACCGATTCATGTAATTGTAATTTAAAAATTTCTGTCATTGTGATATTTAGACATTGATATTGTTTCTAACTTAAAATCGCAAAAATATCTCATCCAACACATCTGTTACATTAACATAGTATATTTGTAGATCTAAAGTCAAAAAATTTACATAAAAACAGTTTTTTAATTTATGTTACTTTATTACATTATATTTACGTAATAAGAAGAGAACTTTGTGCATGGCATTTTACAGAACATGGAAAGTCCCAGTAAACACACTTGCGACTTTAACCTAATATTAATATAAATCCAAGTTTCATATATTTATGTAAAATATGTTACACCATATTTACATAAATCTCACATCAAAATATTTTTATAAAAAAAATATGTAAACATTACGTCAAAACTTTGACTGTAAATTTAATTCATCATAAGCAATGTTAATTTTACCTAAATAATATGACTTTATAAAGAAATTCTTAAAATTTACGTAAATATTACGTAATTGACCCTTAATTTTACACAAAAATATTACATACCTATTTTATAAAAAATTATACGTAATATTTATATATTATTATGTTATAATTTATATTTATATATGTTACATAAAATTATTTACTTTAAATGAAAGTAATAAAATTTAGACATTACGCTTACATTTAAAATTTTACACAACTATTACGCAAAAAAATGTATGCAATATTTATATCATCTAAATTACGTAAACGCTCTATAACATGATTTGCGTCACATTAAAATTTTAAAATTTACATAAATATTATAAAACAATGTGAACCTTAAGTTTACATTGAAAATTTTACTTAATTGTTACATAAAATTTTTTATGTATTAATTATGTCATCTACGTTATGTAATTTCCCTGTAAAATTATTTACGTCAAATTAAAGTTCTACATTTTACATAACTAATATATAGTCAATTGAAACATAAGTTTACATTTCAAATGTTACATAACTATTATATAGAACTTTTTATGTAATATTTATATCATCTAAAATGAAAGAAATTACTTCCTAGTAGGTCGAGATGGCGTTAATATCACTATGTTCCCTGTACAGTGGATGATAATATTATATATATAAAGAGCAAAGATACTTTAAAATTAGAATGCGGACTTTGAGGTATTGACAAAATAGTGGTACTCCTCTACTGGTTAACTTTGTAGTTTGCCAATGTCGGACTGTGACAAGTAACCACCGACGAACCTTCGTAAATCATCGACGTTGGCCCGCCTCAAGCTGCATGCTCATGTCGGACTTGATAGTTAACGCTTTGCGTATGTCATGTAGATTAATGTGACTTAAAGTTTACCTTATTAATAACTTATTGTGCCTTTAAGTTTACATACCAAGGTAAACCTACTAAGTAAAATATACGTAGTTTTTACTTAACCCAAACGTAAGATGGATGTAATATATATGTAAAAGTTATGTCATTTTATTTACATCGCGTTTATCTAACAATTAGGTGAGCTTTTCACATGGCATTATACAGAGTTTTCGCACCTTATTGTGACTTAAATTTTACCTTATTGCGACCTCTCAGTGACCCTAAATTTACATAACAAGGTAAATCTCTTATGTAAAATTTACGTAATTTCTACATAACGGTGTTAACTGGGTTGCTTTTTATCTTGTTGTAACATTAGAAGTATATAAATATTATGTACACAGTTTGACTTGAATTTGACATAGATGTTACATTCTAATACGTAGTATTTATATAAAATTTATGGTATAAATTTATATAGTAGTTACATAAAAAGTACGTTATTTACGTGACGTCAAGTTTACCTTGATGTTACTTGTAAGATATATAAAAATTATGTAAAAAAAATTGTCCTTATTTTACATTTCGATTTACTTTTTAGTTAATAGTTAATAGATATCTGCAGTATCCCAATTTTTTGTTGCCACGTATTATTTACGTTATTTTAATTACATATTGTAAGGAACTTTGTGCACGGAATTATGCAGAACATGGAAGTTACTTTTTATCTTGTTGTGACTTCCAGTTTCCCTAGAATTTTACGTAATAATTACGTAACGGTTTCAGTTGGGATGTGGAGGCAACTTATAAAAAGCTTAGATGTGTATTATAAAATGTATGTAAAAGTATTTTTTTTATTATTTTATTCTATAATGAAGTGATATTTATGATAATAATCTAAATAATATTTGTTTCTATAGAAATATGCCCTAAATATTATTTAAAAAAAAACTTTAGATATCCATCAGAAAAGTCATTTAAGCAGCACAAAATTTTGCTCTTTAGACTTTTATACTTTAAGATTGCTGTTATGTTTTTAAAAAAACCCTTAAGGCGCAATTACACAGACGAACATGCTCAAATAAAAGCTCGTGCAAAACATCTAAAAATTTTTGCGTGAACATTTTTGTGAGCTTTTCTTTGAACATTTTGTTCGGTTAAATTTTTGAGCAAATTATAACTATCTATTTTGGAAACATATTTTTAAAGATGAGAATAAATAAAATTTCACATCAGTGATCAGTGATCTCAATTCTTTAAAAAAATGGAACACCAACTTTTATTTAAAATTTTTGTGAAAAAAAGCCGATGGCAAGCGAAACCATTATTATTGGCTCTACTATCAGTTTTGTCACATGGATTAGGTTTACTTATAATATTTTTTTCTTAGGGTTTTTCCCGGATTTTTTTCCCGGGGTTTTTTTTGGGATTTTCTTGCGAGTTTTTTTTATTTCCAAGGGTTGGGTTGGGTTGGGTTGGGTTTTCCTAAAAAAAACCCAGGAAAATTTTTCTTTTCCAAAAAAATTTTGACTTTTTCAAATATCAGCAAAAAAACTCAAAAATTGCACTTTTAAGCGGTAATCCGCGCCTCACGACTATGGGGAGTGGTGGGGAGGGATATTTTTTTTAAACATATTTTTGTAACTTTACTTTACCTTTAGCTTTTATTGTTGTTTTTTAATTCCTCACACCAGATTTACCTAGTTAGTTTAAGGTCCCAAGGGTTGCTTAAAAAAGCAAAAGGTTCATGAAAATGCTGAAGATAGATATTTACTGTCAATTTAATGTAATAATCAAGGTCGATTACTGACACTGAACAAACAATATGCAAAGAAGCAACATTCCGATTCAGAAGTCCAGTCTATTAGTACTAAATTATATTTTTTTAGGCAATGGTCGGGATGGTAGGATTGTAAAAGTGGGTAATAAATGGGTATTATTTAGACCGAACGTGCTTTTGTTCATATATTTAAGATTTAATAAAATGTATATAGGTTTTTTAATTTGACTTAATTGTTATTGTATTGTGTTTTAAACTAGGAAGTAAAATAAAGAGATATTCTTTTAAACGTAAATTTTTATCATTACATTTTACAGGCAACAGCAATAAATAAGGGCCATTATTATTTTTTTATTCTCGTTTTTCTACAACCCCAAAAAAGTTACAAGTATACTGGCATATCTCCTATAAAAATCAGGTCAATCGAAGTTGCTTATAAGGTAAAATGTTAATTTCTACATCAAATTTTTTTTCCGTCGGAAAGCACTTAATTAAAAATACCTTGTTTTAAAACTTAGTCTTTCTATTTTCAGTTAAGTTCAATGAATTCCCATAAAACTATAAAATTTAAATTTGTAAGAAATTTCTATACCAACATTTATCCAAACAAATTTTGCTTAACATTCTCTCCAAAATTTACGTGTGTTTTTTTGTACGAAATTTTGCTCGAACATTTCTTTGAGCATTTTGCTCAAGAGGCTCGTGTAAATGTTTGTCGGCATTTCCACATCAAAGGAAAGTTTGTCTGTGTAAATGCGCCTTTAAACTTCACTACCTATACAGAGCCAATATATTTTTACGTTTTATTCTTATGCCGCACAGCACAAATCCTACACTGAAAGTGTTGCTTTTTGTTTTTTATTTAACATTTTATAATTCTAACCCTAAAATGTTTTTTTACGTGTAACATATTGAAATTTAATTGAAGGTAAATAATTAGGTTAATCAAGCCGCACCCCCACCCCCCGAAAGATATTCTAGTTTGGATATGCTTAAAATTTCGAACTAATTTTGAACTAATTTTGAACCACTTTTAAAAATTTCGAACCACACTCTTTCCTGTTTTTTTTTAGCTTGATGTCTGGCTGCACCTCTCATTTTGAATATTAAAAAAAATCAGAAAGGAGTGTGGTTCAAAATTTTTAAAAGTGGTTCAAAATTAGTTCGAAATTGGTTCGAAATTATAAGCATATAAAAACTCGAAAATCTTTCGGGGGGGGGGGTGGCTTGACTGACCTAAATAATTGTCAAGCTTAGGTTTGTTTTGGCCGGTTTTGGCACCTTCATTTGCTAGTTGGATTAGCTGTTAGTTTCTCGAAATAGACTGGCGATAAGACCATCACATACAAACTGAAGTAAATTCATGCTTTACAAAATAGTTTAAGCCATTTGCGACTGATTCGGGGACATCATAGTAAATATATATTATCCATAGATAAGGTAACAGTTATTTACATAACAAGTGCGGAAAGACCCATCACGCACGCGTTACGAACAACAATTGTCTTACGAATGTGAGGAAAATTAAAAATATTTTCTTTTTCATAATATTGTAAAAAAAATTGACCAACGAAAAAAAAATGGATTTTTTTTTGCGATTTGAAAAATCTAGTGTATGTAAAAGCACCATATGCCGCCGTAGTCCAGTTTTTTGAATAACAGATTTCGTTATATCATGCTTGGTATTTTTAAATCTTGAAATAAATTACAGGCATGTATTTTTTTACATAATATAATTTATTTTTTGGTAAAAAATATTTTTTTTAAAATATAAAAATCTCCTAATTCCGATGTAAATTTTTGGCTTACAACCTAATACCAACCTAAGAGGTCGCTAATTTCGATTTATATTTTTTTATTGTATTTTTAAAAAAATATGGTTGAAATCAACCACTAAATAGGAGAAAAAATATGCAGAGCGACATATATATTAAAATAATAACAACTTATTTATTTAATGATAAAAAAACACTTTTTAATTATCATGAAGTAAAACAACATTTAGGAACTTATTTTCATCAAACGTAAAACCAATCTTTGGTGATAGTGAAAATTTGTACCTATATCATTAAAAAGAATTTAGACTTTTGGTCCATGTCTTCTATCTCAGAAACAGAGTTAAATTGCTTTCTTATTTATAAGGCAAGGAGCACTTATTCGAGAAACAATTTTATCTCCTTCATTCCAGATGACATACTCAACAGTAAGCTCCATTTTTCCCAATTCGCTCCATGGCCTTAATAGAAAATTTGGTTTTCCCTTTGTCAATAACTTGTCTTGGAAAATATTTATTTTCATACATAAAAATCACGTAATTATCTTTTTGATAACCGCTGTCTTTTTAAATTCTCTTTCTACTTGTGCGTCTTTTTCTTTGTCTAAATGTATTGAAATATCTTCTGATTTTTCTTCTAGCTATTCTTTTCCGGTCGCTACACTCTCAGGTTCTTTATCAATTGTTGTTTCTTCTGCTTGCGGTTGTTCTTTGTTTATTTGTTTTTGGTCTAATTTTTTTGCTGTTTAATTTCTTAAGGTTCTTGTTTTAGTTTTCTTTTAATTTTTTGGTGGTACTGCGTAAATTTGGGATGCTTTCTACACAGCCTTACCTTACTTTATATTTTCAAAAGCTTATATAACCGCGGCTTCGGAGTACTTTTTTTTCATTATTTTTAGCTTTAATTTTATTGGTCTAGTTGCGATTTTGATGACAATTAATAAAAAGAAGTAAGTATAGGTAAGGATAAAAAATGTAATTACTTATTATTAATTTTAATTCTTTTATATATTTATTTACTTATTATTGGACTGGAACTTTTAACCAAATTTGACTAGTAAAATTCTATAATTTATATTGAAAACCTTTTACTATAAATTGTAATTTACTCATACTTCATCAAGCAACATATTTTAAAACCAAAACAACCAAAATATTACCTATGGGTGCATGAGCCTGTTTAAGGCGGAATTACCTCTTAAACCTCAAAAAGCGGATCTCTATGCCGACGTACTTTTTTTTAAAGTTTTGTCAGATTTGTGTAACAACTTTTAAAGAAAACAAATAAAATTTTAAACATATTTTTTACCTAAATTATCCACTTTAGAAGAGCTTTTTTCTGGTTTCATTAAAAAAAGAAGGATGCAAGCATCTTGGATAGACAGAAATATTCTATACATTTTAGGGATTAAATAGGTTCGCTTAATTTTTCTTTTTAGGGACTAAATTGCTACTTTTAATCCCTAAGTAATTTTAAAAAAATCCTAAGAGAATAAAAGTAAAATTAATCTCTCACCCTAGGGATTAGAAGTAAATTTAGTCACTCAAGGTTTAAAAAAAAATAATCCCGGGAAAATTATAATTCAATTTATCGCAAGCCAAGCCGAACACCACTTGCTCATGGCCAATATTTCATTTTTAGCACCTTTTCTCGTAGTCGACGAACAATTTAGCGTAGAAATAACGTGATTCTAACAACCATCTTTTCCTAAAGTGCATAAAATAGTATATAAACCTCGGGACTAATGCGTCGGGCTACAAACCTTTCGCGACGGAATTAAATGTACTTAACTAAATTCAGACGTTCTTCCCTCACTGTTACACCGAGACTGACCCTGTCAGAACCAAATGCAAACTAGATTCAAACCAGAGTACCCCACCAATTTGGCGCTGTTGCGCAATATAATAAATTCTGTAACGGAAAAATTTTATCGCATTTAGATATTCGTTTACAGTTTAAAGAAATCGACTGACAAAGTTTGCCTTAGGAAATAGGGCGGGATTAGCGCTCAATTCAGCATACGTCGGAATATGGCACTTTTACCTTAATATATGTCTTATGGGCAATTGAACCGTAAGGTTAACAGTGGTTTAAATTTTAACAGTAGCTTAAGATTGATTTTTGGCTTGCACCGTAAGTTAAGTCAAGTTTAAGTGCTGTTAAACTACGATTAAATTAAACCTTCAATTTCGGCGGATTAAATGGGTTTAAACTATGGTTAAGACAGTTCTAAACTAAAAAATTTGTTGTTGTTGCCACAAATAAATATTGTAAATTTGCTATTCCGGTGTTTTTTATGAGCGGTCATGGATAGTTTCGACGAAATATAGCTGGAAAATGATAAAGATATTTTAGTATATAATAGGGAAGACGATTTTAATGGGATTGACAACTTGAATTAAGATTCTGTCTGTTAAAGCCTACATCAGTACTCAAAATTCTTGTGCTTCATTTGTAAGTAGTTAGTGATTACATTAGATAATTTTCATTTCATTAAAAAAACAAGGATGCAAGCATCTTGGATAGACAGAAATATTCTATGCATTTTAGGGATTAAATAGGTTCGTTTAATTTTTCTTTTTACGGACTAAATTGCTACTTTTAATCCCTAAGTAATTTTAAAAAAAACCTTAAGAGAATAAAAGTAAAATCCATCTCTCACCCTAGGGATTGAAAATTTAGTCACTCAAGGTTTAAAAAAAAATAATCCCGGGAAAATTATAATAAAATTTATCGCAAGCCAAGCCGAACACCACTTGCTCATGGCCAATATTTCATTTTTAGCACCTTTTCTCGTAGTCGACGAACAATTTGGCGTAGAAATAACGTGATTCTAAAAATCATCTTTTCCTAAAGTGCATAAAATAGTATATAAACCTCGGGACTAATGCGTCGGGCTACAAACCTTTCGCGACGGAATTAAATGTACTTAACTAAATTCAGACGTTCTTCCCTCACTGTGACACCGAGACTGACCCTGTCAGAACCAAATGCAAACTAGATTCAAACCAGAGTACCCCACCAATTTGGCGCTGTTGCGCAATATAATAAATTCTGTAACGGAAAAATTTTATCGCATTTAGATATTCGTTTACTGTTTAAAGAAATCGACTGACAAAGTTTGCCTTAGGAAATAGGGCGGGATTAGCGCTCAATTCAGCATACGTCGGAATATGGCACTTTTACCTTAATATATGTCTTATGGGCAATTGCATCGTAAGGTTAACAGTGGTTTAAATTTTAACAGTAGCTTAAGATTGATTTTTGGCTTGCACCGTAAGTTAAGTCAAGTTTAAGTGCTGTTAAACTACGATTAAATTAAACCTTCAATTTCGGCGGATTAAATGGGTTTAAACTATGGTTAAGACAGTTCTAAACTAAAAAATTTGTTGTTGTTGCCACAAATAAATATTGTAAATTTGCTATTCCGGTGTTTTTTATGAGCGGTCATGGATAGTTTCGACGAAATATAGCTGGAAAATGATAAAGATATTTTAGTATATAATAGGGAAGACGATTTTAATGGGATTGACAACTTGAATTAAGATTCTGTCTGTTAAAGCCTACATCAGTACTCAAAATTCTTGTGCTTCATTTGTAAGTAGTTAGTGATTACATTAGATAATTTTCATTTCATTAAAAAAACAAGGATGCAAGCATCTTGGATAGACAGAAATATTCTATGCATTTTAGGGATTAAATAGGTTCGTTTAATTTTTCTTTTTACGGACTAAATTGCTACTTTTAATCCCTAAGTAATTTTAAAAAAACCCTAAGAGAATAAAAGTAAAATCCATCTCTCACCCTAGGGATTGTAAATTTAGTCACTCAAGGTTTAAAAAAAAAATAATCCCGGGAAAATTATAATTAAATTTATCGCAAGCCAAGCCGAACACCACTTGCTCATGGCCAATATTTCATTTTTAGCACCTTTTCTCGTAGTCGACGAACAATTTGGCGTAGAAATAACGTGATTCTAAAAATCATCTTTTCCTAAAGTGCATAAAATAGTATATAAACCTCGGGACTAATGCGTCGGGCTACAAACCTTTCGCGACGGAATTAAATGTAGCCCTTTAGTTTCTAGGTTTATAATGTACTATTCAATCACTACAATCAATCTAGTTAACTAAATTCAGACGTTCTTCCCTCACTGTGACACCGAGACTGACCCTGTCAGAACCAAATGCAAACTAGATTCAAACCAGAGTACCCCAGCAATTTGGCGCTGTTGCGCAATATAATAAATTCTGTAACGGAAAAATTTTATCGCATTTAGATATTCGTTTACAGTTTAAAGAAATCGACTGACAAAGTTTGCCTTAGGAAATAGGGCGGGATTAGCGCTCAATTCAGCATACGTCGGAATATGGCACTTTTACCTTAATATATGTCTTATGGGCAATTGCACCGTAAGGTTAACAGTGGTTTAAATTTTAACAGTAGCTTAAGATTGATTTTTGGCTTGCACCGTAAGTTAAGTCAAGTTTAAGTGCTGTTAAACTACGATTAAATTAAACCTTCAATTTCGGCGGATTAAATGGGTTTAAACTATGGTTAAGACAGTTCTAAACTAAAAAATTTGTTGTTGTTGCCACAAATAAATATTGTAAATTTGCTATTCCGGTGTCTTTTATGAGCGGTCATGGATAGTTTCGACGAAATATAGCTGGAAAATGATAAAGATATTTTAGTATATAATAGGGAAGACGATTTTAATGGGATTGACAACTTGAATTAAGATTCTGTCTGTTAAAGCCTACATCAGTACTCAAAATTCTTGTGCTTCATTTGTAAGTAGTTAGTGATTACATTAGATAATTTTCATTTCATTAAAAAAACAAGGATGCAAGCATCTTGGATAGACAGAAATATTCTATGCATTTTAGGGATTAAATAGGTTCGTTTAATTTTTCTTTTTACGGACTAAATTGCTACTTTTAATCCCTAAGTAATTTTAAAAAAACCTTAAGAGAATAAAAGTAAAATCCATCTCTCACCCTAGGGATTGAAAATTTAGTCACTCAAGGTTTAAAAAAAAATAATCCCGGGAAAATTATAATAAAATTTATCGCAAGCCAAGCCGAACACCACTTGCTCATGGCCAATATTTCATTTTTAGCACCTTTTCTCGTAGTCGACGAACAATTTGGCGTAGAAATAACGTGATTCTAAAAATCATCTTTTCCTAAAGTGCATAAAATAGTATATAAACCTCGGGACTAATGCGTCGGGCTACAAACCTTTCGCGACGGAATTAAATGTACTTAACTAAATTCAGACGTTCTTCCCTCACTGTGACACCGAGACTGACCCTGTCAGAACCAAATGCAAACTAGATTCAAACCAGAGTACCCCACCAATTTGGCGCTGTTGCGCAATATAATAAATTCTGTAACGGAAAAATTTTATCGCATTTAGATATTCGTTTACTGTTTAAAGAAATCGACTGACAAAGTTTGCCTTAGGAAATAGGGCGGGATTAGCGCTCAATTCAGCATACGTCGGAATATGGCACTTTTACCTTAATATATGTCTTATGGGCAATTGCATCGTAAGGTTAACAGTGGTTTAAATTTTAACAGTAGCTTAAGATTGATTTTTGGCTTGCACCGTAAGTTAAGTCAAGTTTAAGTGCTGTTAAACTACGATTAAATTAAACCTTCAATTTCGGCGGATTAAATGGGTTTAAACTATGGTTAAGACAGTTCTAAACTAAAAAATTTGTTGTTGTTGCCACAAATAAATATTGTAAATTTGCTATTCCGGTGTTTTTTATGAGCGGTCATGGATAGTTTCGACGAAATATAGCTGGAAAATGATAAAGATATTTTAGTATATAATAGGGAAGACGATTTTAATGGGATTGACAACTTGAATTAAGATTCTGTCTGTTAAAGCCTACATCAGTACTCAAAATTCTTGTGCTTCATTTGTAAGTAGTTAGTGATTACATTAGATAATTTTCATTTCATTAAAAAAACAAGGATGCAAGCATCTTGGATAGACAGAAATATTCTATGCATTTTAGGGATTAAATAGGTTCGTTTAATTTTTCTTTTTACGGACTAAATTGCTACTTTTAATCCCTAAGTAATTTTAAAAAAACCCTAAGAGAATAAAAGTAAAATCCATCTCTCACCCTAGGGATTGTAAATTTAGTCACTCAAGGTTTAAAAAAAAAATAATCCCGGGAAAATTATAATTAAATTTATCGCAAGCCAAGCCGAACACCACTTGCTCATGGCCAATATTTCATTTTTAGCACCTTTTCTCGTAGTCGACGAACAATTTGGCGTAGAAATAACGTGATTCTAAAAATCATCTTTTCCTAAAGTGCATAAAATAGTATATAAACCTCGGGACTAATGCGTCGGGCTACAAACCTTTCGCGACGGAATTAAATGTAGCCCTTTAGTTTCTAGGTTTATAATGTACTATTCAATCACTACAATCAATCTAGTTAACTAAATTCAGACGTTCTTCCCTCACTGTGACACCGAGACTGACCCTGTCAGAACCAAATGCAAACTAGATTCAAACCAGAGTACCCCAGCAATTTGGCGCTGTTGCGCAATATAATAAATTCTGTAACGGAAAAATTTTATCGCATTTAGATATTCGTTTACAGTTTAAAGAAATCGACTGACAAAGTTTGCCTTAGGAAATAGGGCGGGATTAGCGCTCAATTCAGCATACGTTGGAATATGGCACTTTTACCTTAATATATGTCTGATGGGCAATTGCACCGTAAGGTTAACAGTGGTTTAAATTTTAACAGTAGCTTAAGATTGATTTTTGGCTTGCACCGTAAGTTAAGTCAAGTTTAAGTGCTGTTAAACTACGATTAAATTAAACCTTCAATTTCGGCGGATTAAATGGGTTTAAACTATGGTTAAGACAGTTCTAAACTAAAAAATTTGTTGTTGTTGCCACAAATAAATATTGTAAATTTGCTATTCCGGTGTTTTTTATGAGCGGTCATGGATAGTTTCGACGAAATATAGCTGGAAAATGATAAAGATATTTTAGTATATAATAGGGAAGACGATTTTAATGGGATTGACAACTTGAATTAAGATTCTGTCTGTTAAAGCCTACATCAGTACTCAAAATTCTTGTGCTTCATTTGTAAGTAGTTAGTGATTACATTAGATAATTTTCATTTTATTAAAAAAACAAAGATGCAAGCATCTTGGATAGACAGAAATATTCTATGCATTTTAGGGATTAAATAGGTTCGTTTAATTTTTCTTTTTACGGACTAAATTGCTACTTTTAATCCCTAAGTAATTTTAAAAAAACCTTAAGAGAATAAAAGTAAAATCCATCTCTCACCCTAGGGATTGAAAATTTAGTCACTCAAGGTTTAAAAAAAAATAATCCCGGGAAAATTATAATAAAATTTATCGCAAGCCAAGCCGAACACCACTTGCTCATGGCCAATATTTCATTTTTAGCACCTTTTCTCGTAGTCGACGAACAATTTGGCGTAGAAATAACGTGATTCTAAAAATCATCTTTTCCTAAAGTGCATAAAATAGTATATAAACCTCGGGACTAATGCGTCGGGCTACAAACCTTTCGCGACGGAATTAAATGTACTTAACTAAATTCAGACGTTCTTCCCTCACTGTGACACCGAGACTGACCCTGTCAGAACCAAATGCAAACTAGATTCAAACCAGAGTACCCCAGCAATTTGGCGCTGTTGCGCAATATAATAAATTCTGTAACGGAAAAATTTTATCGCATTTAGATATTCGTTTACAGTTTAAAGAAATCGACTGACAAAGTTTGCCTTAGGAAATAGGGCGGGATTAGCGCTCAATTCAGCATACGTCGGAATATGGCACTTTTACCTTAATATATGTCTTATGGGCAATTGCATCGTAAGGTTAACAGTGGTTTAAATTTTAACAGTAGCTTAAGATTGATTTTTGGCTTGCACCGTAAGTTAAGTCAAGTTTAAGTGCTGTTAAACTACGATTAAATTAAACCTTCAATTTCGGCGGATTAAATGGGTTTAAACTATGGTTAAGACAGTTCTAAACTAAAAAATTTGTTGTTGTTGCCACAAATAAATATTGTAAATTTGCTATTCCGGTGTTTTTTATGAGCGGTCATGGATAGTTTCGACGAAATATAGCTGGAAAATGATAAAGATATTTTAGTATATAATAGGGAAGACGATTTTAATGGGATTGACAACTTGAATTAAGATTCTGTCTGTTAAAGCCTACATCAGTACTCAAAATTCTTGTGCTTCATTTGTAAGTAGTTAGTGATTACATTAGATAATTTTCATTTCATTAAAAAAACAAGGATGCAAGCATCTTGGATAGACAGAAATATTCTATGCATTTTAGGGATTAAATAGGTTCGTTTAATTTTTCTTTTTACGGACTAAATTGCTACTTTTAATCCCTAAGTAATTTTAAAAAAACCCTAAGAGAATAAAAGTAAAATCCATCTCTCACCCTAGGGATTGTAAATTTAGTCACTCAAGGTTTAAAAAAAAATAATCCCGGGAAAATTATAATTAAATTTATCGCAAGCCAAGCCGAACACCACTTGCTCATGGCCAATATTTCATTTTTAGCACCTTTTCTCGTAGTCGACGAACAATTTGGCGTAGAAATAACGTGATTCTAAAAATCATCTTTTCCTAAAGTGCATAAAATAGTATATAAACCTCGGGACTAATGCGTCGGGCTACAAACCTTTCGCGACGGAATTAAATGTAGCCCTTTAGTTTCTAGGTTTATAATGTACTATTCAATCACTACAATCAATCTAGTTAACTAAATTCAGACGTTCTTCCCTCACTGTGACACCGAGACTGACCCTGTCAGAACCAAATGCAAACTAGATTCAAACCAGAGTACCCCAGCAATTTGGCGCTGTTGCGCAATATAATAAATTCTGTAACGGAAAAATTTTATCGCATTTAGATATTCGTTTACAGTTTAAAGAAATCGACTGACAAAGTTTGCCTTAGGAAATAGGGCGGGATTAGCGCTCAATTCAGCATACGTTGGAATATGGCACTTTTACCTTAATATATGTCTGATGGGCAATTGCACCGTAAGGTTAACAGTGGTTTAAATTTTAACAGTAGCTTAAGATTGATTTTTGGCTTGCACCGTAAGTTAAGTCAAGTTTAAGTGCTGTTAAACTACGATTAAATTAAACCTTCAATTTCGGCGGATTAAATGGGTTTAAACTATGGTTAAGACAGTTCTAAACTAAAAAATTTGTTGTTGTTGCCACAAATAAATATTGTAAATTTGCTATTCCGGTGTTTTTTATGAGCGGTCATGGATAGTTTCGACGAAATATAGCTGGAAGATGATAAAGATATTTTAGTATATAATAGGGAAGACGATTTTAATGGGATTGACAACTTGAATTGAGATTCTGTCTGTTAAAGCCTACATCAGTGCTCAAAATTCTTGTGCTTCATTTGTAAGTAGTTAGTGATTACATTAGATAATTTTCATTTTATTAAAAAAACAAGGATGCAAGCATCTTGGATAGACAGAAATATTCTATACATTTTAGGGATTAAATAGGTTCGTTTAATTTTTCTTTTTAGGGACTAAATTGCTACTTTTAATCCCTAAGTAATTTTTAAAAAATCCTAAGAGAATAAAAGTAAAATTAATTTCTCACCCTAGGGATTAGAAGTAAATTTAGTCACTCAAGGTTTTAAAAAAAAAATAATCCCGGAAAAATTATAATTAAATTTATCGCATGCCAAGCCGAACACCACTTGCTCATGGCCAATATTTCATTTTTAGCACCTTTTCTTGTAGTCTACGAACAATTTGGCGTAGAAATAACGTGATTCTAAAAATCATCTTTTCCTAAAGTGCATAAAATAGTATATAAACCTCGGGACTAATGCGTCGGGCTACAAACCTTTCGCGACGGAATTAAATGTAGCCCTTTAGTTTCTAGGTTTATAATGTACTATTCAATCACTACAATCAATCTAGTTAACTAAATTCAGACGTTCTTCCCTCACTGTGACACCGAGACTGACCCTGTAAGAACCAAATGCAAACTAGATTCAAACCAGAGTACCCCACCAATTTGGCGCTGTTGCGCAATATAATAAATTCTGTAACGGAAAAATTTTATCGCATTTAGATATTCGTTTACAGTTTAAAGAAATCGACTGACAAAGTTTGCCTTAGGAAATAGGGCGGGATTAGCGCTCAATTCAGCATACGTCGGAATATGGCACTTTTACCTTAATATATGTCTGATGGGCAATTGCACCGTAAGGTTAACAGTGGTTTAAATTTTAACAGTAGCTTAAGATTGATTTTTGGCTTGCACCGTAAGTTAAACCAAGTTTAAGTGGTGTTGAACTACGATTAAATTAAACCTTCAATTTCGGCGGATTAAATGGGTTTAAACTATGGATAAGACAGTTCTAACCTAAAAAATTTGTTGTTGTTGCCACAAATAAATATTGTAAATTTGGTATTCCGGTATTTTTTATGAGCGGTCATGGATAGTTTCGACGAAATATAGCTGGAAGATGATCAAGATATTTTAGTATATAATAGGGAAGAAGATTTTAATGGGATTGACAACTTGAATTGAGATTCTGTCTGTTAAAGCCTACATCAGTGCTCAAAATTCTTGTGCTTCATTTGTAAGTAGTTAGTGATTAGATTAGATAATTAATCCTAATAAAATGCATGTCTGGTAAAGGTTGGAATCATATACCTACAAAATAAACAAAAGTGATAAAAATAAAACAATCAAACTCAGCAAAGTCCAACCAAGAACTGTCTTCATCTTTTAACAATCTTCTTTTTGTTTTTAGAAACAACAGTTTCTCGCCTATTAATAAATTATTAAGAACATTGAGATTTTATGCAAGTTTAGGGCATTTGGCAGGCTGTATATGTAGGGGACTACATGGGAATTCAGGAATCAACAGCAAGTTCGATTGTCTGCTGGGTTTGCACAGCCTTGCAGAGTGTTAGAGGTAATTACTTAAGTATGCTGTAAAGTGCATAAAAATTCTTGCAGAAATTGATTTTTTTATTCTTGATTTTTGACGAAAATTTAATTTTTAGAGTCGATATTCAAGGGCTGTAGGGAAAGAAGTTTAGTTTTATTTATTAATAATATATACGCGTAAGTGCTTTTACAAGTCATCCAAAAAAAAATGAAAATTGCATAGTTCCATTTTCAATTATTTTGACATTGTTTTAGGTGGCGACCATCCAGAAGTTTTTTGCAATAGAAAGGGGTGTTTTTCTGTAAACACTCAAGCTGTGACTGATGCAAACTTCAAGTCTCTAAATGTAGTGGCAAGATGGCCGGGGTGAAGTCATGATACTACAATTTTCCTCATAGAATAAGACGAAAAGTTGAAACAAATCATTTTCCCAATTCCATCTTGTTAGTTAAGTAATAAAAAGACAGAATGGGACAATTTGGCGCTTGAATAAGTGGGCACAAGATCAAAAAACAACAATTTTTTTTTTTAATTAGTTTGCTTTGGGTTTGGTTTATATTCCGGAGAATTTTTTTGGGGGGTTGTAACCAAAAATACTTTTGCGCCCAGTTGTCCGTGCGCCCACTTAGTCTTGCACCCAACTGTCCTAGACTGATTAAAAGGTTATTTGTATTGGTGCTTGTGCCCCATTAGCAGGAATCTGATAACAATAGGTAGAGCTGTGTTCAATAAATTTTGCCCCCTTTACAGCACATATGAAATATATCAATAATAATAATAATGAGACAAACACTCATTTTTCACCCAAAGAGTCAGAATTTTTGACTGGTAGCTGTTCTTTATACCACATAAATAATGCCAGTTTTTTTTAAATATAATTTAAATATCATTCCTGTCAGAATATCAGTAATTATGTATTATTTTGAGCGTTGTTAAGTGAGCTCAAACATTGTACAGTGAATCTTTAATAAGGACAAGAAACTCTTTGGAAAGAGTGTTTGGAATATGAAAAAGACAGTTCCCCGTCTTAGCTTGAACTAAGTTTTTCTTAAAAAGGAAAAGCTTTGTTTTTGTTATTTATTCATGCTTACTAAATAATTTTTAAAATTATTATTTTATATAAATCATGCAATGCAGTAGCTGCAAAACTAATTTACAATAAAAAAACAAAACACTTGCATCAAATATTGGCTAGACCAGCCATTTTTTAAAAATCCAGTAAGTTATTATATTTTTTTTTGGATTTCTTGATAACTTTCAAGTAATATATTATTTTTCAAAGTTTAAAAACCTGAGTTTGTAATACTACCTCTACCGTGAAAAGTCATCATTCTGTGGATTGATTTACAATGAGCGGATGACACAAATAAAAATTGTGCAGGAGAGCCAAAAACAAGATGCCTTTATATTGATCCAAATAATACCTGAACATTCGATTTTTGTAAATTTTCAGATTTTTAATACTTACAGTAAGATTCCAGGGTAAAATTTATCTTAAATGTAGGCAGATCAATCAAGCGAGCCCAAATCTATAAAAAACTCAATTTTGCAAAAATTATGACATCCGCCCTTTGTAAACCTAGCCACAGTTGATTTTACAATAAACTTGGCTGCTACTTTCCGTTATTTTTTTTTCTATGTTTGTTGTTTTGTCTCTCTTTATGGCTTCTCTAATGTTTTTAAATTGAGGTTTTGCCATGATATTTATAAAGTGGATTTTTTCATTTGAGGAAAAATTTTATGACCTTGCCCTTTTGGCAGCAGTGCAGCAGCTAGATCACTCAAGGATTATCTACGTTTCCATAAAGGAACAAATTGCTCTTGAATAATTTTGATACGAATCAAAAAATTTATGGGCAACAAAAACAAATTAACCTAAAAAGTGTTCTCTGAAGTTCTTCTTCTATTTTTATGAAATATCCCCAGATCCGTAGTTAAATTTTAACAGCGGGTTATGCCAAAGCGGTAAAAGTAAATGGAAGTTAATCCATCAGTTTATTTTAAACTGAACTGGGTGCACTATTAAATGCATATTTTATATTTAAGGGAGTATTCTAAACCTCTGTAACTTTTTTAGGTTTTATTGTTTTGAAATGGGGTTTTCGGTATCGTATAGCTGGTATTTTTTGCTAAAAAAAGGTTAAAACCAAAGTTTGCCATTTTGTATTTTGTTCGGTATACAAGGTGTGACAAAAAGTACTGTTTTTGTCAAAGTTTAAAGTTAACGAAAATTAAAAAAAAAATTGGGAAAAATTTCAAATTATAAAATTGGTTATCAAATCTTTCTTAACCAAATTAATTCTCAGATTTTTTATTTTATCCTTTGTTTTGGAGATATGATTTTTTTCCAAAATTTATGCTTATTTTACATTCTTTTGCCTCGTAGATTTGACCGGATTTCGAAAATAATTTTAGATATGCATTATCCCAATCTCTGGGAGATTGTGTGAGCCTAATAATATTAACTATGTTGGAAATTTGGAACCTTTGATTGCACTAAAACAATGTTATGATTGTTTTCCACAAACCAAAAAAACCCTTTTTTGCATATGATGCGCGTTTCGCTAACAACGTTAGCATCATCAGGAGACGATAAACAATGAACTAAATTAATCTACGCTCTATCTTATATACAATCCTTTAGTGGGCGGAGATAAGATTAATAATTTGTGATTGATCACGATTTTTAATCCTATCTCCCCTCAACCAAAGAATAAAGTGTACTAAACGGGATGGGTTCTCTATCTTTATTTAAACTATTTCTGGATTTAATGATTTCCATACTTTCATATGCATTCAAAAGTCTTTTGTTTGGTACACTTTTTAGAAGTTTTAGGTTATCTAATGTGATTCATGCTCGGCCACAGTTGACTTTTCTGTTCTTTCGTATTTTAAGTGTGCTAAGTGTTCTTTAAAACGTGTTTGAATAGAGCGTCTCGTTTGGCCAACATATTTTTTTTGTCACAATCCATGTAAATAATTTTGTAAATTCCACTTTTTTCTAGAACTGTAGTTTTATCCTTGAGATTTCCTAGTAAACTTCTTATTGTGTTACCGGATTGATATACTAATTTAAGACCAGTATTATTAAATACTTTTTGTAATCCTTTCGTATAATTAGGATTACAAGGAAGCAGCCGCAGGCACAGATGGTATCGCTGCTGAAGTCTACAAACAAGGGGGTCCCGCACTTAATTCCCAAATGCACATTCTAATAAGTAAAACATGGACCACTGAGACCATTCCTGCCGAATTCAGAGACGCCTCTATAGTTACCATTTTCAAAAAAGGCCCAATGTGGAAACTACAGAGGTATATCTCTGCTTTCTGTTGCGGGAAAGATACTTGCACGGATACTATCAAACCGATTAATTCCGATTACTAAACAAAATCTGCCAGAGACACAGTGTGGATTTAGGCCCAATCGACGCACAGCTGACCTGATCTCAAGTACCAGACAAATGCAAGAGAAATTTAGAGAACAAAATCGCCCTCTCTTCATGGCCTTCATAGATCTAGTCAAAGCATTTGATTCGATTAACAGAGAAGCTTTTTGGAAGATACTGGCAAAAGCTGGATGCCCTCAAAAATATATTCAAATTTTTAGACTACTACACGACATTATGAATGCAACAGTCCTGAGCAACGATGGACCAGGACAGTCATTCCAGATTACTACAGGCGTTAAACAAGGGTGTGTTATTGCGCCCACCCTATTCTCTATATTTTTAGGTGCCATGCTTCACGTGCAGTACGCCGATGACAACGTCGTCCGATACAGAGGAAGGTCTACAACTGGTGATCAACGCATTTAACCAAGCCTACAAAAGCATTGGCCTAGAGGTCAATCTTGCCATTACGCAAATTTCTCACCAACCAGAACCAGGTACGAATCCCCAAGCTCCAAACATTTCCATAAGTGGCCATCCTCTGCAGAACGTGGAACATTACCCATTCCTTGGGAGCCACCTATCATCACACGCAACTATTGATGCCGAAACACAGCATCGCCTAAAATGTGCTAGCGCAGCGTTCGGACAACTTTCGGAGAGAGTCTTCAACAATCACATCAATGAGGAGACCAAGCTTCGTGTCTACAACACAGTTATAATAACAACTCTAACATACCGATGCAACACGTGGACCATCTACAGAAGGCATATCAGACGACTAGAAAAATATCACCAAAGTTGTTTAAGACGAATACTGAGAATCAAATGGCAAGACCGACGAAAGAACATAAGCGTTTTAGAAGAAGACAGAACAACTAGTATAGAAGCCCTTATCTTCAAGCACCAGCTTCGTTGGACTGGTCACATTATCTGCATGCCTGAAACACGTCTCCCAAAGCAGATATTTTATGGACAACTGAAGGAGGAAAAGAGAAATCAAGGTGGTCAACAAAAAAGGTACAAGGACGTCCTCAAAGGCAAAATGATGAAGGGTCACATCGATATAAACAACTTCGAGACCACGGCAAACGACATGGCGCCGAACAGTCCATGAGGGAGCACAAACTTTTGAAGAGCAACGACGTAGGCTAGAAACGGAAAAGAGAGAACGTAGAAAGGAGCGACAAAATGGAAGAATGGATGACCAACAACACCCAGCTGCTGCCGGAGACTGGGTGTGTCAGGACTGTGGAAGGGTGTGCGGCTCGAGAATTGGCTTACATAGCCATAAAAAAAAAACGCACAACAGATAGCGACGATACAGAGTAGAGGAAAATCATACTAGATATCGAGTGATTGCCTATGATGATGATAAGGAATTGATATAAATTTTGAGTCGCAGGTATCTTTTTGTCTGAAAAAAGAGGAATTGCGAAAGGAATGTCTATTTATCAGCTTATTTATTAAGCCTTCGTCGTAACCGTTTTCTCCAGCTATATTCCTAATCCTATTCTTTTCTGATTCAAATCTTTCTTTGTTTAAGGGGAAATTTAAATTTTCCAAAATATATCCTCGACGCCCTAGCCCCGCCTCCTTAATGACAGGTGCGATGATTAGCCTCCAAAAAGATACTTTTTTCTAAACCGTCTAGTTATGTGAAATTTTACTTCTCTGCCTCTTTTAGTTTTGGAGATATTAGGATGGACTAGAACTTTTGGGACACCCTGTATAGTCATAATGAACAAACAGCATTTATTAGGATGAGCAAACAATCCGTTTGTTTTAGCTTTTTAATGTGGTTAAAGTGACTAAAAAAGTTGGTTAATCTTACCAAACAATCTGTTAAGCGTTACTAAAGTATACAGTTAAAACAACTAGACAATCCGGTAACGGCTACCCAGTTGTTATTCCGAACCTATATTCGTACTAACGTTTATTAGATAGTTTAGTTTGGGTAACTAGATACTTGAGTAAATGCAACTATAGCCTGCAGTTATTTTAAAGTCAGTAGTAGTAAATTCTAACTAGGTAAGTCGAGTTAAAACAACTAAAATTTTAGTTGACGCCTATTTGACTAAAGTTTCTAGTAAGGCTGACCCAATTGCTAGTCAAAGTTTCTAGATATTTTTCTCGGTGTAACTGCTTCGTTATTGGGTGTTAATCTAACCGCTGCTTGACTGCCTGCTGGGCAGTGACTGTTGTTGTTAACACAGTAAAACGGCGTCCTAGTCACTGTTAAAAGAAACAGTGACTTATTAGTCACCATCACCGGTATACCGGTGACCTAAAAATCACTGATACACTCATCACTCAGGCGCTCTATAGCTTTCATCTCATGTATTACGCTTTTTAATTTTAAACGCTGGCAACACTGCGAAAAACTCAAGTCCCGCCAACCGGAGTAACGACGGTGGTTCTCTCTACAGATAAACTTGTGAACAAGAATTTCACCTACTCATTCCGATCATAGAGAGGGTTACTACTTTTAAATCACTTTTATTGGGCTCACATATTACTGTACGGTGGCAGTTCTTGTCAGTATATACTTTTTGATAAGGTCTAGAACTGAGACCAGATACTTCCAGGGGTTCACCCCGTTATGCTTTTAAATTTAATTAATAATATTCTTGTATACACCAATTCAACGCACAACACAACAAACACCAACCAAACCGCCCTCCCTTTACTTCAAATAAAGCAGTTTTTTCTTAAATATGGAATAACTACACCTCATTCCAAATTCTTCGCACCAATTTCAACACAGAAGATAAATGGAACTGAAAATGTGAAATATAAAGTGTTTCTATATCACCGTTTTTTTTTAGTGTCCATTAAAAGGTCATCCTTTAATAAAGTTTTTCGTAAACTATAATATTATGCGCTCCCTCCACACTTTCTTTTTGATCGAGATTGTTGATTTTATTATTATCCATTTTGGACATTCCAATAATATTTTGAAATTGTTGCCAGAGTGGAGGGAAACGTATATTTTTTACAAAAATGGGAGCAAACCAAGACTCCCCTGAATCAAATAATAAGAGAATTATGAAAATCGGTTGAGTCATTTAAAAGTTTTCCTAATGATAAATCCCTTCTCAGGGTGCAGTGGGTCACGTATCCAAATTAAAGTACTTTGACTTGTTTTTGTCTTTTTAAACCACCGCTATTAGACAAAAGTGACGACTTCCTATATACATTTTTGACATTCTAATGATTTTTTTAAGTATTGTAGTGCAAGTGAAGGAGAAAGTATATTTCTTACTAAATCTGAACCAAAATGAATGTCTCTTGATTCGACCAAAAAAATAAGTATGAAAATTGCTTAACCCGTTTAAAAATTATGGTGGAACAAACCCTTGTCGTTTTTTATGGTCTGTTAAAAATACGCACTTTTAAGATTAGCCCAAAATCCCTAGCCCATTTATCAAAATATTACCTAAGCCACGTTCAAGCTAAGGCAGTCTCGCTCTTTTTGGGCAACGACACAACCCCATTAATTAACGTAATTTAAATAAAAAATAAAGAATTTCTTGCATTTTTCAAATCGGGATTACCGCAGTAACCTTTGAAAACTACTTTATAAACCAAATTTACAACAAATAATAAAAAAAAACATAAATTTGATCGCGGTCTTAAATGCCGTATGTCTGGTTCCCCTCAACTGCCCATAAATAATTTTTGGAGGTTTATAACATCCTATTTCAACCTGTCGTTAAACTATGGTTTAAAGATCGCGAATATTTGGTCCCTACCATGCGGCCTTTTCCATAAAGTTCAAACCCCCATCCAACTCAATGCCGCACATATTGCTCTCTCTTTTTTTATATGATAAGTCATTAAAGCCTTATCAAAATTTAAGAAGGATGGAGTTTACCCTTTTGGGCCTAGTTACACCTAAGCTCGAATGCGGCTCTGATGTGCAGTGTGCACCCAAGCACGAATGTTAGGGAGATTTTGGTCAGATTTTTTGTCAGTCCGTTATCCTTACCTTTATTCTGGGCAGGCGCAGTAGCGCTCGGTCGGCTATTACCTTTATTAAAGGTAACCACTGGCGCTAATTAGCGTCGAATAGCGACCAACTTTACCGCTAACAAGGCAACCAAACAAACTTGATGTGATTCTGTGGTAGAAGATTTTTAGGTTATATAAAAATTTGTTTTGTTTTAAAAATTTTTTGTGTATTTGGAATTTATTTTTTGTTAACCGTGTTTATAGTAGTAGTGGGTTGCCTTTTTTACCTTTTTTTTTTTTGGTGAGTAAGTACAAATAAGTTTGCATAGGCTCGATTTGTTCTATTACTCCACCAAAGATATCTCGCAAAATCATTTGCCTGAATAAGTTTATGTTAGGGTGTCCGTCTTCCAGTCCTATCACTAAATTAATATTTTCCTCCATGATATGTTAGAAAAGCAAATAAAAAAAAATACTTGAGAAAAAAACAACAAAAGTCAATAAAAAAGTAAGGTTATGTTTACCGCCAAACGATTGAGTACCTTTACCTACCTTTATTTAAGGTAACGGTAACCATAAGAGTAACGAAACTTGCCGTTAATTTGCCTGACCAAAATCTCCCTATTAACATGAGTTTTAGGTTGCGAGAAAAAAAAATAACAGGGATTTATTGGTACATAAAGTAGGAACTATTTTTGACAGTTTCTCACGAATACTACTATATATTTTTAAGCACCTTACCCATTTGTTCCAGTCGTTTCATACGACTGGAACAAATTCTTGCATTTTTCAGGAGAGTCTCACTTAAATTTTTACGTTTATGTGCTTTTATCCAAGCATATGGAAGAAAATACTGTTACTAGGGGCTTATCGGTACATTAGAGGCTCACTTTAATAAAGTCGCACTATTTTTTCCAGTTCCGCACGACTACTACATATTTAAGGCACGTTACGAATCTGTTATGAGACGGCGCTCCTCTTGCTCGCCGGGGATATCCGAAACCTACGTTCGGGAGATTGCTTGTGTGCGATGCTATCAAAATAATAGGGACTTATCGGTACAAAAAGTCGGCATAGCCTGACTGGCACTATTTTTGACACTTTCGCACGAACTATATTAATATTATAATAATATGATTAATTATGTAATATAATAAGTATAATATAATTTTAAAATTATTAATTTTTATTTGCGGACACGAGATTCAATTTGTTTTTTTTTTTTTAAATATTTTGGCTTTTAAGTTCTGCGCAACAAGCCTCCTCCGGAGCGATTGCTTGCTGATGCCTTAAAATTATGGCCACGTAGTACGAAGCTTCAATTGCGGACGGTGCTGCTGCGAACGTTACCTCTTTTTAAGAGTCATGTTAGAGTGGCCTTATACTTTTACAGGTTTCTTCTTTATAACCTACTAAAAGGTACATGATTCTGTATTTAGGGTCTTCTGCACTTTTTAGTTTTGATGTTTTTGTGTCTCGGTTTATTCGACAGGTGGCGCACACAGGTACTACGTCTTCGCGGATTACAAACTTTTTGTTTTAAATTCCAGAGGTGTGCATGATACCTGTGTAGCTTCAACTGCCAGGTACAATCCAATGGCTCCCTGATGATTCCTAATAAGAATGAAACAGGTTTGTCGTAATGAAGTGAAAAACAAAAACGCTTTGTCCGATATGCCACGAGTGTTACTTTAATTTTTATTTGCCGCCACGAGATTCACTATGTAAGTCATACTTTTTACCTATAGGTATACCTATATGATTATTATAAAAAAAAGAATTTCAATAGGGATTTTTAAAATCTTTGTTTTTTAATCTAGCTAGTAGTTATAAAAAGAACTAATTCTTCAGTCTGATTCTTCTTAATGGTACTGATAAAAATTTTCCAGTTTTCTCATTAAAACTCTTCATCGATGTTACGAAGTCGCTTGCTTTAAAATTCTTATTGTTCATAAGAGTTTGATCAGGATTTCTTCTACCTATATACTGTGATATAAAATAATAAAATAGGTAGTTACTATTGTAGGTACATGTTAAAATTTTATTATTAATTTTTTGTTTTAGTGTGTAGTATTTATAAATTATTTTTAATATAGGAATGGATTTTGTTGTAATGTTTTAATTTTCATTGATAAAAAAGAATGATCAAAATGTGGTCGCTCTATGACATTGACCCATTTTCCAGAGATATCGGGATCATTTGGAAAGCAAACAACGAAACCTTTGGCCGGTACCTATAATTGCCTTTTCAGTTAACAATACAGCAAATGTTCGGCATTTTTTAAACCAATTTTAAGAAAAGATGGACTTCACAGTGACTTTGAAAAATAAAAAAGAATTTTGTTATTTTTTATTTTTCCGACGGTTATGGTGATACATATATAGCGTCATACATACAGGTTAGAAACTTCTATCCACAGCTGATCTATTCTGACAACCGAGTTGGTAGGCTATAATTAGTGACCGAAGGTCACGGCTTATTGGTACTACTTTTGACAGTTCCGCAAGAAGGTGAAAAGTTTCTGACTTTTTTGTAATATAAACATATTATCTAAACATGCTTATATTGTGCCATCTATAAAGTTGACAAATTAAAGTTAATATCATCCATTATTAAAGGTAGGTACGAACATTATGTTTAGTCAATTTTATTTTGACAGCAACGCCATCAAAGAAGCTCTGGATGGATCGCCCAAGCGTAGGTTTTAGATAACCACAGCAACCAAGAAGAGCGCCGCAACATAACATATGTACAAGTGCCTAAAAATATGTAGTAATTGTTTATCTTTGTATGGAACTGTCAAAAAAAGTGTCGATTTTATTTAAGTCAGCCTATAATGTCCGATAAGTCGCCAGTATCCGGCAAGTCCCTATTGTCGAGTTTCATAATGTTTGTGCCGATTTTTTATAGGGACTTATTGGTACATAGAGTCGGCATAACCTGACTTTATTAAGTCAGTCACTAAGTTTAAAAGATTTCTGGCATTGTCTTCCCCTAAACATGTATGTGCCACCCACAAAGCTAACATAATTAAAGTTAAAGCCGTCTTTTATTAAAGTTCCACACAAACATTATGAAAGTCGACATTATTTTGATAGCACTGCGCAGAAGCAAACTTGGCCCGAACGTAAGCTTCGGACATTGCCGGCAACCAAGAAGAGGGCAGTCTCAATATATAATGGGTAAAGTGCCTAAAATATCAAAAAAAATATCAAAAATAGTGCTGACTTTATTAAATTCAGCCTTGTCGGGAGCTAACCAAAACCTACATTCGGGCTATCCGACCGGAGATTTTTTGGGCGCGGTGCTGTCAAAATAATGTCGATTTTTATAATAGGGACTTATCGGTACATAAAGTCAACATACTCTGTCTTTAATAAAGACGGCACTATTTTTGAAAATTTCGCACGAAGTTTAAAAGGATTCTGACATTGTTGTTGTACCTTTCAACCTTCCTGCGGAACAGTCAGAAATAGTGCCGACTCAGGCTATGCTGACTTTATTTATCGATAAGTCCTTAATAAACTTTAATTTGTCAACTTTAAGAATGACACAGTATGAGCATGTTTAGATGACATGTTTACATAACAAAAATGTCAGAAATCCTTCAACCTTCGTACGATCTGTCAGAAATAGTGCCAAATCAGGCTATGCCGACTTTATATACCGATAACTCCCTAATGTTTGTTTTAAGGTTTATGCCAACCTTTAATAATGGACGGCATTAACTTTAACTATGTCAACTTTATAGGTGACGTAACGCAGCAAGATGGACGAGAGGAGTAGGTGGGAAACTGCCAAAAATATTACCGTCTTTATTAGTCGAGCTATGCCGACTTTATGTACGGATAAGTCCCTAATACTTGCCAACCAAAACCAATTAATAATTAAAAAAAAACGATTTACTTACAATTCTGTTTATTTTGTATTATACATAAAAATAAATTACAATAATTTTTCACAATTAAATCTTTAGCATATTGCTAGATCGTTTTAAAGAAAGATTTTTTTTAATAGGAGTACTTACAATTTTTTAAAGTGTTTGTATTTGATTATGTTTAATTTGATATGTACTATTTACAATATAATCTAATATTTACATACCAGTATTTTGCCCCGCAAATGAATTTTTGGATTACTCATTTAGAGGCTTAAAAATTAAGTTTTTCACTCAAAAGGTATGTTATCAAAATTGGTAAAGAAAAATATAAAAAAAGTTTGCAAATAGCATTTTGGGTCCGTTTTTATTTTAGTTATTCGTTCACCCGGGGGCCGATTTATATACAATTGCTCGTGGATCATCTCAGAGAATACCGATAGGTTATCTCTACCTAACTTGTTGGAAGAAACGAAAATTCCTTAAAGCTGCTTTTAATGGGCAGAATCAGGGTATTTTCAGTAAACCAAGTGTTAAAATTCCAAATATTTGGAAGTCCCTGGGCGGAGCCAACTTCTTAAACTTCACGGCTGAGTGATTTCCCATAGTATATAAGTACGTAGTCTTAGGAATTAATTGTATTTTGCACCTGAAGACTATCAGAGATTGTACTGATCGAAACGTTGTGTATAAATAAAATATAGACAATGGAAGTCCGAAAGACAAAGTTAATTTCAAACACATTATTGTCTCAAACTTTCAAACAAAATCCATTTAGTAGTTTTTGCGTGATGCTGATACAAACTAATCAGCAAAAATTCTAAAAATTGGATAACTTATATCTATATGGTGGAGTTAGACGCCAACACCAAAAATTAAAGAAAAATATTCAATGTAAAGAAATGATCTATCTAGAGATTTACTGTATGTATAGATTGCTACTTTTCAACAAAAGTCGACTGCCTGAATCAACACAAATGCACGGCTTACCAATCGCATTCCACCACAGACACCTTTCTGTTCACGACCAAAAAAAAAAACATCAATAAAGATACGCGGTGAATAGATTTTAATTAACATTGGGCACTGAGCCCGGGGAAATAAAGTAAGGAGGTCAGCCATAAAATAGGTCACATCATTTTGGGAAAATTTTATTTCTCACAGCTAAAAAAATCGTTTTAAAACTTTATCGACTTAAGGATGATGCAAAAATAGCCGAAATGCTGTAACATAATTTTTGGCTGGCTCCTTTTAGTTCCCAAGCAAAAATTTTCCGTCGGATTACGTCAAGCCTACGTAAAATTGATCCTGACATTGGTAGCTAACTAGTAGTCGACGGTATTACGACCCAGTCCTAAGCTATTATGGTCAAATATTTTCGTGTCGTAAAAACGATCACCCGACGTTCGCTTTTACTTTTCGGCTCGCAGGTAAGCCCGAAGTGAAAATACCGACTTTGTAAAGGAGTATGCATGCGTGTCTAGATATAGGTATATTTAAATTTTAACAGTTCCATTTTGGTTGGAAAAGGTAAATTCTTTACAACTTATAGTTTACTAATATTAGTAAAAAGAATGGTGAACATTAAAATAGTGTTAATGGCTGATTTTATGTTTTATCAACATAGTGAAGGGGCATATGTAAGTCCGTGGGATTTTGAATGAAGGAGTTTTGTGACTATGTGAGATAAATAGCTCTTTCTCACACAATCAAGTGTTACCGTGTGAATTGTTCGCATCCGTATAGAAGGGGTTGATAGGACGTCACCTTTCAAGATGGCGGCCAAAAATCATAAAAAATAAAATTTTCGCAATCGGGGCATCATTATGCTCAATTCCATATGACTTGAAGGCAATGATTCCAAAAAATTACCTTTCAAGGGCATCCAACCTTAAATGACCGTGAAAATTGCAAAAAACACGATTTTTGTCATTTTCTCTTCAAAAAATCTTAATAATTCGACGTTTTGTAAGACCAACTTCAAATGTACCTCAAGCTATTAGGCATTAGGCAAATTTGATTCTTAGAGTTCGATGCAGTTTGAAGCTTCATGACCTTGAAAAATACCCCGGTAAAATTAAGATATTGCAAAAATAACATACTAAGGGAGCTATTCATCAACTATTAAAGCGAAGAGGACCAAGTTTTGTAGGAAAGATAAGAAGGTTAAGGCCAACAATATCGTTAAAAAAATTTGGTTCTGCTATGACGCGTTTTAATATGGCGGCTGATACATCAAAATGGTGACCTGTGACCTATTTGATATTATCCTATTTCGTAAAAAAGCAAAAATGACAAGATGACCATCAACTCTGGTTGGCTTGTGGTCGCCTACTATGAAAAAAAAGTTTAGTTGATGCATGATATTGATTGACCTTGAAAATACCATATACACTTAAAAACCAGCTTTTTGTAGCGTCAATCTCAATTTACCACTACGCAAAAACTTTAAGTCCCGGAGATGAAATTAATATATTAGCTTTAGACAAACACTTAATTTTAAATCACCCTTCCATTTTTTTTTGACTGGCTACCCACATTTTTATGCTATACCCTGGTAAATATGACCTATATTTTTTTTTTCGGGACCGTGAATTTTATATTCTACTCACTTGTCTAGCCATCAAAGTCATCAAAATTACCTATAAGAGAGTTAGCAGAAGTTAGATATGCATTGCCCTATTTTGGACCAGGTGTTTTAGATGCCATTTTCCAAAATGGCGGTCGAAAAATCATAAAAAATACAATGTTTGCAACAGGTGCATGATTATACTCGATTTCATACAACTCGAGGACAAGAATTCTAGAAAAATCACTTTCGAGGTCAGCCGACCTCAAATGACCTTGAAAATTGCAAAAAACACAATTTTTGCCATTTTCTCTTTTAAAAAATCTCTATAATTTAACGTTTTGTTACACCAACATTTAGGCGGCCAGATCAAAAATAATAGCAGGAAGATTTAAAATGAAGTGTTTGTTTATGGTTAAGATATTAATTTCATCTTCGGCACTTCAAGTTTTTGCGTAGTGATAAATTTGAAAAAAACACGACAAAAAGCTGGTTTTTCAATTGTACATGGTACGTTCAAGGTCGATCAAGGTCATGCATCAACTAAATTTTTTTTTCATAGTAAGCGGTAATAAATCAACAAGAATTAATGGCGACCTTGTGATTTTTGCTTTTTTAGGAAACTGGAAAAAATAAAATGTGGTTATAGGTCACCATTTTGATATATCAGCCGACATATTGAAACGCTTCATAGCTGAATCAATTTTTTTTTTACAATATTATTGGACTTGACCTTATTTTTGCAATATCTTAATTTTACTGGGTTATTGTTCAAGGTCATATAGTTTCAAACTGCATCAAACTCTAAGGATCGAAATAGTTTGAGGTATATTTGAAGTTGGTCTGACAGAACGTCAAATTATTAATACTTTTTGAAAAAAAAATGGAAAATATCTTCTTTTTCGCGATTTTCAAGGTCATTTTAGGTCGGATGAACTTAAAGGTGAATTTTTTAGAATTCTCGCTCTAGAGTTATATGGAATTTAGTGTAATCATGCCTCGGTTGCGAAAGTTGTATTTTTTATTATTTTTGACCGCCATCTTGAAAGATGACGTCATATCAACCCCTTCTACACGGATGCGAACAAAACACCCGGTAACACTTGATTTCTTGACCAAAGAGCTATCAATCCCAAATAGTCACAAAACTCCTTCATTCAAAATCCCACGGGATAGAAACTATCGACATATGCCCCTACACTAACATTGCGAATATATTTAACAAGATCGAATAACTAAATTTAACAAACGCAGGGCAGAATTTACAAAAACCGAAAGACACTTGAACAGAAAATAAAACGTCCGAAACGAAATATGAATGAAAGTAAAACAACCAGAAAATAATTGATACAAATATAATTTTATAGAATTTTAATTTACTTGAACCTCAAAAGACAAACAATTTAACCGATTATAATTTTCCCGAACCTTAAAACATCAGAATTACAAAAGTATCGAAAATAATTGTCTAGAAACGAAAAACACCCTACCCACAAATTGATAGAAAATAATATGCCCGATCCTAAATGAGCAGAACCACAATCCAGCCGAATCGTTATTGGGCATGCGTCAAATTTAAGTCTATAGAGCGCCGTAGGCCCTGGATTGCGGCGTCGACAAATTTCTCTATTTGGAAGATAACACGGGGATTTGTTTTGCCTGTTTCTGGGTGTCTAACTGTCTTCCAGATCTTGCGATTCATTTTTGTAATATAGGTCCGATGATATTGTGAAGAAATTTGACTTTTCTTTGCCGTAAGCCTGGCAACGACGTAGCAATTCAGTTTGTGGCTATCGGTTAAAATAATTTTCGGCTAGCTGGGGTTTTTGAATTTTGTTGTTCGGCATTATTATATATTTATCAAATTATTTTCGTTAAAAATATTTTCTAACATTTTGTGTTTCTATAAAAAAAATTTAATTCTATGCATATATTTTTCAGCGATTTGATTTTCCCAATTATTTTCTTTTCATTTAAATTCTGACAAATTATGTTTCTGCCAAATTTGATTTGGGTTTTTTTTTTTATATTGACCCGAAAGTGTATGAATAAATTTTTAACGCGCTTTCAAAACATGCTAGTTTAACCATTTTTTCTCTGTTTTTTTTAGTACGAAAAAAATTACAATCGTCAAAATATGGATTTCCGTTTTCTAGTTATAGGAAAAATAATAAAGATATAAAATCATTACAGAGAAAGTTAAAAAAAAAATCTCATTTTTTGCTTTTCTTCAAATTTTACTGTTAAAATATTGCCAGTCCCTTTAAACTGTTCGACCTTGTTGTTACTTTATTATCCCTAAATATATCAGCCCTAATCAAACTATTTTTAAATTTTAATGAGTGTACTTTCGAAGTATATCGCTGGTATTTTCCATAAATTTCTTGGATAATTAGAGATTTTTAAAACAGAAATTTAAGGTTTATTTGTCTCTCTCTCTGTCTTACAAAAGTAGGAATAATAATTGCGTATCAACTTTCGGAATCTTTTACCATTTTGTACTTAAGCTTTTAGCTAAATGGAATGATTTTTTAACTATCAATTAATGTGTGTTTAAAAAGAATGAAAGGAAGAAAAACATAAGAAAATGCGCCTGTTCTGGAAATTGGCAAACAGCTTTGCATTGAGAGGTTAGAACACCAAAAGTTAAAATCTCTTGGAATTTTTGACTTTATTAAAATGTAAATTAGTTGAGCCATAATTTTTGTATTTTTAAATAATATTAAATTTTAAAATTCACCTACATACATTTTATATTTATTCCAACAGTCTCCGACGACTATTCCCAACGTCGGAGTGATCTCAAAAAATTACCGAAACGGCAACGTTGGGATACCCAGACCTATTTTGTCGTTAAGCCAACGTTATCAGCAGCCTACAGGTCTTTGAGACCTAATTAGGTTGTTGACCGACGTTTGGTAAACGTCGTCATACGACCAAAGAAGGGCTATGAATTTTGTACAACTTTGCGTTGCGACTGTTCTGCTTCTTGGACGACGTTGGGACCTTTCCAGATTTGGTAGAAAGTCATGAAAATATTGTCTGGGTTTATTACACGCACAGTTTATTTTTTTGTGAAATGAACTCTGTGTTCCTTAAAGCTGCTTTTATTGGAGAGAATCAGGGTATTTACAGTAAACTAAGTGTTAAAGTTCCAAATATTTGGAAGCCTCTCCTTGGGCGGAGCCAACTTCTTAAACTTTACGTTTTAGTGATTTCCCATAGTATATAAGTATGTAGCCTCGTAGCCCTAGAAATAGATTGGAGTTTGCACCTAAAGACGATCAGAGAATGTACTGATCGAAATGGTGCGTATAAATAAAAATATAGACAATGAAATTCCGAAACACAAAGTTAATTTGTGTGTGTGTGTCGCGATAAGGGAGGTGTCAAATTAGATTTCTAAAACCAACGCTGACGGGATTGTTCACGCAGTTAAATTTTTGAGAAAAAACTTAGGAAATGAATGTGTCAAATTACAGAAGGGATAAAATAGGTACTAAAAAAAGTTGACACTGGCCCTGCTGCCGAGATTAATCGTGTTCCGTCAATCTGATGACTAACGCTGGAAAATGGTGAAAATCTTTGAAAATGATAGCAAAAAGAAACTGATAAGAACACGTTTATATACCTAAGCGATAAAAGAAAGTGAGAATATTTTGAAAATTAGTAAAAGCTATTACTTTGGCTACAGTCCAAGTTAGCTTGGTAGATCGCAAATAGGCATTCTCTTTATGAGATTACCATAAGCAATTGTGCATGAAATGGGCTACCTGATCAAAATCATAGAAGTTTATATTTGTCTAAATTATTTTCCTCTGATCTGGATTTTGTAGGATGTGATCTATTGATAAAGAGAAGTGTACTGACTGTCTTTCTGCAAGTGTCTTCTTACTGGTTATGGGCAAGCGAACGACTTCTTCTCTGCTCGCATCAGAGTGTTTGAGAGCGGTTCAATGGATCGATCACATTTTACGAAACCCAGAATGGAACATTTTATGATTAATTTGAAGTAAAACACAGGCAGAAAAAAAAAAACGTTTAAAAAGGATCTAGAAAAACATTGGTTTTTGTATTTAATACAGGATCTATTGTCTAATTGTGTACCAAAATTTAAATTTTTTCGTATTGAACTAATTTTTTGACATTTTTAAAACAACATACCTAATAACTGATAGAAGAAGATGTAAACCCTATTATTTTTGATTAGGTAGATATTATACCAAAACGCTAAAAATTAAAAATTGATTTTAAAAGTGTTTTATTAAGTAATCTTTTTTCTCTTTTGTAGGTTTAAAAGTTTTAATTAACCTGAACTTATAATTTCTGTAAAAAATAAAAAACTTGAAATTGCAACCCAAATAAACCAAAAGCCATCCTGCTTCTATAAACCAGAATAATCTTTCCGTTTTATTCTGCTGTAAAAGGAGGCTTTTCTCAAATTACTAATTATAGCTATTTACCTAGCAAAGCGAAAAGTGATACTTTACCGCACTCGACGGAAGTTGACCGAACTACGCAAAGCGGAGTTTGGTCAAGTCGGCAAAATGGTAGAGACAACTTTTCGAAAATTTGAAATGAACAAGATGTCTATGGCTCTTGAAACTTGTAATCCTTGTTATATCCCTCTCTTACTTCTCTTACCCTCGTTTCTCACATATTTAAGAATAATCACGCCGCAGGGTTTCTATAAACACCTTTACAAAATATTAGTTTACATAACAAGCATGTTTTGATGGTCATTAAACGCGAAGATAAAGTTTGAGACGCGAGCCGCAGGCGAGTGTCTCAATTTATCTGAGCTTATAATGACCATAACATGCGAGTTGGTGTACTATGAATAGTTTACCTATGATCAATGAAAATGTCATCATAAATATCAGAAATTATTAGAAATATCAAACGCGAACGCCCTTAAGTCAACGACCTACATAACCTGAAGTTTCAATGACGTTCAATCTAAAACGTCAAAACAAATAAGGTTACTAAGGAAATTTTCATATATCTTTTTAAAAACAAGGTTTCGGTTTCTTAGAAATGCGTAATATGTCAAACGAGCGAGACTTATTTTTGGTTAGGTACTAAAATTATTTTGGATTTAGTTACACTTCTCTCCGCATAAAACTGGTACAGCAGAAGTTAGCACTATGTTCAATTTTAAAAACTTTTATAGTACGGCATTGTCTTCCTATAAGTGTCAATGTCACAGACTCCTGACAAATGTTATGTATGTCAGTGTCATCCAATTCGATAAAGGTCAAATCTTAGCAAAACCAGTGGTTGGTCTATTCGGCAAGTAGCTATTCAATTATGGGAGAAGCAAGTCTACGCTAGTAAACATCAAAAAACGATTTCAAGAGGAGGGAAATCTTCACCGATAGGAAGGCACCGGATTGAAGAAAGTTACTAACCTAGATCCGTTTGCCAAAGCATAACAACATTAGACAGGAAGATTAAACGTTCGAGGCTAAGATGTCGCATTGCGGCGAAAAAAATAAACTAAGTGAGGAAAAGAAGCAGTCTCGATTCATTTTTCCGTTAAATTATTATCTGAGGGATGAAGAATTTTGGCAGCAGGTGGTTTTCACAGATGAGAAGGCAAAAAAATAAACAAAGTGAGGAAAAGAAGCAGTCTCGATTCATTTTTGCGTTGAATTATTATCTGAGGGATGAAGAATTTTGGCAGCAGGTGCTTTTCACAGATGAAAAGGTCTTTAAGTCCAACAGCGATAAAAAACAAATTCTGGTTTATCGACCGCCAAGAACCCGATACGAAGAACAATATATTGCTGGAAACGAAGACCGGGCAGAAAGATTTTTGGTAAAAGTTTGGAGCTGGATATCAACTAGAGGACATGCCGCTCTATTTAGAATTAATGGGCGATTTACAGTCGAAGTTTACATTAATATGCTCGCAAATGTAATGCTTCCTGAGGTGAGAGTCCCTTATCCAGATCATTTTATATTCCAACAAGATAACTGTCCACGGCCAGAATTGCGCAACCCCTGATGCGAATCCAATAGAGAACGTTTGGGGACTTATCGCAAAGAAATTAGCAAGTTTTAATATTATTCCCGGGAATTCAGAACATCTAATGGAACTCATCGTAAGGGCATATAGAAGTTATTGCTGAAAATACAAACTTACTTAAAAATGTAGCTAATTCAATACCCAGAAGATTTGAAAACATCATTGCAGCCAACGGTGCCATGACGTGCTATTAAAAATAAGTATTTTTTTTTAGAAGATTTAATTATATATTTTTTTTGATTTTATTTATTTCGGTAACTTCATCTGCCCTTTAAATTGTTTTGGGGTAGTAACTTTCGTCAAACCTGTACCTTCCTTTCGAGAGACAGTTCCTTCTTCTTGAAATCGATTTATTATGGTTACTATCGTAAAATTGCTTTTTTCCTAATCATCTAGTCGAATAGATCAATTACTGTATAGCTTTTGGTTAGTTATTAAAAATGTTTTGCTTTTTTGAAATGTGGTTTATATTTTTAGTGGTCTTATATTTTGAATTAGTAAAAAATAAAAAAGCCGTCTACTTATAAAAAGTTTATATATGCCAAAAATATAAACTAAAATGGCAAAGTCAAAAAGTCAGTGTTGCACATAGGAAAATATAAAAAATCGTATTTGCAGCTGCCTTCTGCTGTACCAGTTTTATGTAGAGAAAAGTGTACGTTTAATAAATATTTATTGACCTAAGAATATAGAAACTAACTCACATTTTTGCGTCAATTATTGGGAAATCAAAATAAGTAAAGCTATCCTAAGACCCCCGATACCATGGCAACTACAGGTGTTTTATCAACAACGGCCGCAGTGGGGAAGAGTATTTTTACGTTTTCTGACAGAAAATCATTCGAGGTTATGTTTACCTTTCAAAAATATGTTTTCGAAAACATTGTTCTAAAACGAATATAAAACAACTCCGCATGTGCGGTCGCCCGCCAAAAATGGCCTAGCGCTGCGCGGGCATTACCCCGAGTTTATCAAAGAACCAAGAGAACTTTACTGGCTCGCTGGAATTACTAGGAATTTGCATAGAAAAAACAAAACACAACGCCTATAACATCACATAATTTTGTTTTTATTTTGATCCAATAAGTCTTTTTTAATTTAAATTATTGCGGTATAGTTATGTGCAAGTTTACTAGTGAAATCCTGGAGGGCAAAGGATAGATTTTAGACCCCAACCAGAATCGTGCCAGATTTTTCTGAGACCCCCCCGCTGCTGATGTAAAAAGAAGCACCAACAACAAATGAAATAAACAATAATGAGTTTGAGTCTCATATACTCTCTGCATATTAGTAATCAAAATGTATGCAATTTTAGAGGAGCCGAAAGGTATTTGTGTGGGTATTTGATTTTATATATTATTTTTTTTGCGTTTTTTAAGGTAAGGCGGTTAAGAGTCCCCCAATATGCTGTAGGTCCCCAGACTGGCGGGGTCGGCGGGAGCGTTTGACACGCTCCTGATCCCAACCTCAGTTTCAAAAACACACGGATAATTGAGCATTAACAAAGCAGATCATTAAAGCTCAATTTAGAGGTTGGAGAGACTTTTGCTAGTTGTTGGCGCTCCTGTTTAAAATAGAATATGATTATTTCGTCCAGCGTCAGCAGCCGATTTTTATATCTGGATGCTTTTTAAGTTAACGTGTTGTCCTAAAACCAATGGTAGCAGCCAGCAGGAGTGATTCCAATTTCATTATAAATGCACTTGTAAATGCAAACTTAAACCTTACATCCAGTTACTCTAATATGTACACTTCCGGCCATATAAAATGCGTACAGCAGAAGTTAGCTGCAGGTCTGTTGAATTTAAGTTTTGCTAATTGCGATGCTTATTGTAAGTGAATGACGTTTTCGAATTACAGGTTATATCTTTTGACATTGTAAACACAAAAATAAGGAGACTGCAGGCCACCCTTTACTATGCTTTACAGTTCCTTCTTCTTGATGCTTTCTTCTTATTCTTAAAATTGTAGCCTTGTTTTGTCCATAATGGACCGCTACTCTTCGAACCGACCAACCACCAACTAATTTTGTCAAAATTTGTGCTTTTTCGAATTCGTTTAGTTGGGGCGTTTGCAAATTTTGAAGTTTACGACAACAACAAAACCTGACGGTAAAATTTTTTGCCAATTTGAAATCCCTAAAAAGTTACTGAGTCGCGAGGCCCATAATATACTATATAAAATCGGCGTACGCATTTTATGTGGCCGGAAGACTAGTTGGGTAGCTTTTTTTTAGCAAGCAATTCTGCGGTAAATGGTTTTCTTTTATTTTAGTATTATTAGTATTAGTATTTAGTATTAGGAAATATATTGATATCCATTGCATGCCTATTTTTGGAGTTTTTAAGCACACCAAGGGCCACATGTACTGCTTTAGCAGAAACCGAGGCACAAACATAATAGAAAAACTTATTGTTTTTGTCTGAAAAATCAAAATAAACACGCGGTCACATGGACCTAGAGGGTTATTTGCGCCGTGGTACGGTGCAGCGGCAGTAATGATAGTAAGGCAAGTCCACACACATTTTACGAAAAAAGCAAAAGTTAAAAAGTGCTTTAGCGGCGCGGAATGCGAAATCAAAATAAGTAACCTAACCACAAATTTTTGACCCGATGCTAAAAAAGCTCTGGTGTCCCACTGTGGACCAAAATAAATAAACTCTTCTCGTTGCCATGGTAAACAAATGCAATGACGTAAAATTTTGCGAAAAAATCAGGTCGCCACAGTTAAATTGATTTCCCAATTGCTCTTATAAAATAAAGGTCTATCGCTTGTCACGCCATCTTGTGGTTTACGTCTAAGCTATATAATTATCCTAGCACTGTAAATGAGGCATTAAAGTTATGCTGAGATGGTCGTAAAATTACTATTATTCGTTAGTCGTAGGTAAAAAAATTTATGTACGTAAATAAATGTAGTTTAATTGGTAAGATTTGACTGCGAAAATTTTTAATTGCATATTAATGAAAATCGGCCCCCGCCCCGCTCTGTTTGGAATATAAATTCTCTTAGCTTATTCCCCACATTTTTAAATCTCATATTTTAGATTTTTTTTTTTAATTTGCTTGGCCTTTTGTTACTCAAAAATCTCGTTAACGTTTTTATTTCAAATTAATCCTGTTTGCTTTTGAAATGACTATATAATTTACAATTTTAGCGGTTCAGTAAAATAGCCCCTAGCAAAAGCTTTTCCAACATTTACTTTGTTTATACAAACTTCCTAAAGCGTTTTTATAAAAGGACGGTTTAAAAATTTTGTCGTATGAATATCATTAAAACCTTTTTAAGAACTTAATTGATTTTATTTTTTAAAGCGCTTTAAGAAAACAGATATCAGGATGTGCATAAATACTTTAATAATGCTTTAGCCCATTGATGCCAACCTAAAGAAAGCCTTAACCCTACTTTTATGAAAAAATCTGTTAACTGTTTTGTTTTGTTTTATTGGCGTTTTTTATTTTCACAATAAAATGTAAGAATTTTCTAGTGAAAAGATCTTGGGTGGAAAAACAAAAATTCATAATTGGAATGGTATCAAAGTTGGAACTTAATGTGTGTATGATGGTGTTTCAGAACGCTTATGGTTTATCAAACCAGGAATTTATCAGACCGTATTTGATAACAATGCTATTTGTTAAACCAATTTTGTATCCGAACTTTATATATTCAAACCCATTGAATGACAAATTTGAAATTTATAAGACTCATTTTTAATCAAACCATTGTTCATCAAGCTCACTTAATATCAGACTCGTAATTTGTAAAACCCATTTAAAAAAAAAACCGGAATGTGTCAACCATTATTTTTCAAAACCGGATTTCATAAAACCCGTAGCGTATCAGAAAATTTTTTCTAAATTGATTACGCAAGTAGCGAGGCGGCGCGGCGTTTCGATGCATTTGTCTTAAAGTATTCACAGGTACTGTTCAATACTTTGTGCATAGATGTCACTCTATTCTAGATTCTTACTGAAATGCAAGTGACATCTATACACAAAACAAGCAAACAAACTATTAAATGCCAACTCTACAAGTAGGCGCGCGTAGTAGTAGTAGGCAAATGTAAAATCAATTTACCAAATATTTTTTGGAAAACTACGGGTTTGAAGAATTCCGGTTTTCAAAAATAATGGTTTGACAAATTCCGAGTTTTATTAAAAATGTGTTTTACAAATTACGAATTTGATATTGCATGAGTTTGATGAACAATGGATCGATTAAAAACGAATCTTATATATTTCGAATTTGTTATTGAATGGGTTTGAAAAATTATGTTCGGATAAAAAATTGGTTTAACGAAGTGAAGTTTCTATAGTATATGATTTTATGATTGAACTTTCTTTTGTTTATTTGATTTGATTTTGCACATACTGATAAACCCTGGGCGTCCGTGTTTAATGACGTTTGGGGAGGGTGAACGGTGGAGCAATTGATGAACCTGCTTGAAATATCGTTTAATTGTTTCTCATGTCGCTTTGGTCCTTTCGAATGTAACTAATTCGGAGGTTATTTAACCCTTTTTTATTTTAACTTTTCAATATTCAAATATATATATATTTATGTATATATATATATTAAAAAGTCTTAAGTTAGATGGCAGGATTAGAGGTTTGGCAGCTGCTAAAAAACGATTATAATGAAGGACGTATCAACGCTTGGAGAAGTCGATTTTATTTACAACCGTCCTTATATAAAACCGTTTCTAACCGCGTAAAAACGTGGTAATTCTAAACCAAAAACAGGGCGAAAGTAATTAGCCAAACAAATATTCGCGCAAATAAATCAAAGATAACGCGTTTGGCGCGCGTGGTTTTACTGTAATAAATAAAACACATGCGTCCCAAATACTAACAATGCATTGTCTACGAAAACTATTGTATGGTCAGCCAAGGCTAAAAGTTGCGGGATTAGTTGTTTCGAAGATGATAACTCGGAAACAAAAAGAGATACATTTGAAATACTTAGCTACAATTTGCAAGACTGAGTTTATTTGAGAGTAAACTAGAGTTTTGAACTGCACTCAGAAAACCATCCCAAGTGAAATGTCTACTTAGCTTTTTTTTTAGCGGTAAGTGAAGTTTTTATTAGCCCCAAGTGATGAATTCAATAGCTGCAAGTAAAGCGATCTACTTAGACCCGAGTGATTTATCTGCTTACTACTTAGTCAATTTTTCTAATAGTTTGTTAACCCTTGGTGATTTATCTACTTGTCAATATGTGACAAAGTCACTTATCTTCCCTTCGCTTAGGGTAAGTGAATTTTTCTACTAAGGACAAGTGAAGGCATCAAATATTGAAAAATCAGGAGAAAAATATATTCATCCTAATAATAAAGCATGTCTATAATGATTTGCAACGTATTGCCATCATAAGAATTCGACAATTTCATTTGCAACGATCATTGTTCTATTTATAGGGAGATCATGATGGAAATAAGTTAAAAAAAACTTGAAAAAAAAATCGATGACGGGAAACGAACTTGGTTTAAAGAAGCTTATCCATACATATCCACCAAACACAATTTCTTTGATTAAGCTTTAACCATGACTAACGCTTTTCTCAGTGGATTGATAAGAATCTGCCAAAACGTTTATATTCTGCGTTTTCAATCTATTTCTTAATAAGCGCATGATACAGTGGATAAAGCATCAACATCAATACATACAAGCATCAATAGGTCTATCAACCTATAGGTTGTCGATTCGAACCCCGTCGGAGCGTCGCACTTTTTTTATTATTTGTTTTAATTTTTTTTCTTTTTTATTTCATTCAATGCCATATTTTAGGAGTTATACTAGTTTAGCGCTACTATAGATATACTAACGGTTAGTAGATACTTCACTTACGGTAAGTGAAGTTTTTACTTATGGTTAATATATTATTTTATAACCTTAAGTAGGTGAGAATACACAGTTCACTTGTCTCATATTTAAATGAACTTTCTACTTGGGGCTAATGAATTGGGGCTTGTCTTGTCTTTATTTTTTATTTTTTCACAAAGGTTTAATTGCAGATACATAGGAATTCGAAACGTTGTAAAAAAATAAAAAATAAAGGCAATGGAATTTCAAAACTCCAGTTTACTCTCAAGTTCAACATTGTCTACTATCTTCAAACATCAGTTTATTTGCTCTTAACATGCCTGATGGCGCTAAATCACTTTAAAAGTTAGGTACCTAAAACTCTTTCTATCTAAGTTAAGTCAAAGAATTTTAACATATATGTTCATATAGTCAAGAAATATCACAAAATAGATCATACTTTTATAGAAATATTACCTTCTAACATTGATTGAGGAATATTTTTATTCATAAAATAAAATACACGCAAATAGTTTCAAATAATATTTCTGGTTTTCAATTATTTGAAAATATTTGCTTGTTTGTTACTTGCAAATTTTGTCTTTTTTTAATACCCACCTATTACTAAAACTAAACAAAAAACATGAGATAAAGATTAAACCCTCTAAAAATCATCGCTTATGATATTTTTTTAATTTAAGTTTTCTATGTTCAAAAAAGTGCAAAACGACTAATTTTAACAATATTGAAGGCCTTATCTCAACCCGTTATGTCTTATGTTTAAAACGAAATAGTTTTCAAAAACATTCTTTGTGATTAGGAACTTCATCGAAATCACCCTGACTTTTTTCTAACAGGCAAAAATACTGTTAAAAGTATTTGTTTTGCCCAGATTTTTGCAAGTTCGTATTTTTTCTCGTAGGTCTACATTCGGTCAAAACTTATAAAGGTAAACAAACATAAGAAGAGGATTTATTTATATATGGAAAGGGTATATTAAATGTTAATATTTCTGCATCCGTATCCGTATCTAGTCAACCAATTATTATAGAAGAAACAACGTGGTCGCTTATAGCTTAACGACTAAGTCCCTAGCGAAACCTTTTTAACTCACCTGATGCTTCCTGGCCTGCCCGTATTTTTGACAAGGCTCAGAATTATGGGCTCATAAGAGTGAATATGTGCTAGGGTTCCAAGCACACGGTGTCTTACACTATTGTATCAGTCCGCGTGTGCTTCCTTAACCGCTTCTGTCTGGTTTGTGTTTTTGTGGCTTGTTCCTAGTGACCATCTACTTTTGGCTACATCCAGGATGTCCAAAAATTTCTTGGAAAGCCATCACTCTTAGTCTTTACTATATAAACCTCATTGGCACGACCGTTAAGTTAATCTGCACCTTCTCCTCCTAGATCTCTAGTACTGGTTTAGGTTTAACACTGGCGATTTGAACTCCAGCTGCAGTAATAGTGAGTTCAACAACGTTTTCGTTGCCGAGAATCCCCTGTGCCACGGAACACACATAAATGGTATTATCCTATCTGAAGTATCAGCAAAGTGTTTTACAAGTCCGTCCACAAGTTTTGAGGTTGACCAATGATCCAGGTGCACTTTTTAATTTATGGCGAATGCTAAGTCTGAATCTCGTGGCATATTTCATCATCGACTATAGATGTCGTAATCCATTTAATACCATCACTAAACGGTACTAGAAAAACGAATGCAATCACCGGATTCCAGTAGTGCTTCTAAACCTAAACATTACCCTTTTTGTCGGTTCTCCAAAATACAAAATAGCTATTTCGGAAAATCGACCTCAAGGATAATGTTTAGGGTGAAAAGCACCACTGGAATCTGGTGATGGCATCCCTCTACCTAGTACCGTTCGGCGCTGTAAAGAAGAAAGTTAGTGGTTGATAGATGAGATAGATAGGCAACAACGGTTAATACGACATATTTTTGGCATGTGCAAAATGGTTGAAAAATGAGTTGAAGTCGGAATTCTCTTGATTTTTGTATAAATTCGTAATTTCCCAATCAAAATGTGAAAGTAAAAAAGATTTTGTGAGGGTCAATAAAAAACAGTGGAATTGCGAGCGCTATCTGAAAAAGGGTCACGGTAACCGTAGACTCGATTTTTGCATTTTTGGTGCTCGTCTTTACGGTGCTACCTAATAGAATAGCAGTTCAAATGATCATATGTGCAAAAGAGAACCAGCAGGAGATACACAAGCAACTATATTAAGTCATATTACGTCGGGCCTAAGTAAAAATAATTGACCCTAACGTTGGTAGCCAACTAGTAGTCGACGTTATTACGACTCACTAATATGGTAAGACATTTTCGTGTGGTAGCGATATCGTAACACATATTACCAACGTCATCCAACGTTCGCTTGGATATGTCGAGTCGTAGATAAGCCCAACGTGAAAATACTGGCCTTTTAAAGAAGCATGCGAGAATAGATGCAGGCAAATTTAGATTCTGACAGTTCCGTTCTAATTGGAAAATTTAACTTCTTTACGACTTATGTTTTAGTAATATTAGTAAAAACAATGTTGAACATTAGAATGGTGTTAATGGCTGATTATATTTTATAAAAAGTGCGGATATATTTTACGAAGTCGTATACCAAATTTTAACAAACGCATAAATGTGAAAAAATAATATCTTTTTCTAATTCTAAAGAAAACCACCATTAAAACATGGATTTTCCGATGTCCAGTTACAGGGAAAACAATAGAAATATAAATTCTTTTAAAAGAACGTGTAATTTTTTGCTTTTCTTTAAACGTTAATGTTAAACTATTGCAATATTTTCTTGCTTTAGTATCATTAAATATATTAGCCATCATCAAACCATTTTAAAACTGTAATCGATATTGAAGCTATGTATTTTCGAGGTATATTGCACATAGCATTTTCGGGAAATTTGTCTAATAATTAGAGATTTTTAAATCAGAAACTTGGGGGTTTATTTGCCTATGTTGACCTAAATTGGTTGTTGACCGACATTTGGTAAACATCGTGATACGACCAAAGAAGGGCTAATGATTTTGTACAACTTTGCGTTGACGCCACGATATCCTGTCGTGGCGTCAACGGCACCTTCTGGTGCTTGGACGACTTTGGGACCTTTCCAGATTCAGTAGGAAGTCATGAAAATGTTGCTTGGGTACCTTTGTGAAGGTTTTATTTATCGTCTTTAAAGAATATATTCATACAAAAAAAGTTTTATTAAAACCATGCTCAGAAAAGACCTTAGGTATCCAAGCAATCTTTTAATTTAGGAAAGTATGCTGTTTGATATCAAAACAGTTCATGTATTCAAGAAATCTTTATTTCAATTTAAACATAGGCATACTCTCCAGTCACGACAAAAGACAAAAAAAAATTCCTCCATCCAATGTTTAACAATTTTCATAGCTACAAAACAAAAGATCAAAAGATCTTAAGTGGAAATAACGAAAGTTAAAAATTGGATGAGCATCCCACAAAAAACACACAAAAGACCTTGTGGGATGCTCATCTAAGTTCGAATTTTCGTTATTTCCACCCAAGATCTTTTGATCTTTTGTTTTTTAGTTTCTTTTCGGTTAAAGTAACTGATTTGGAGGTTTTTTAACTTTTTTTTTGTTTTTAATTTTCATAGCCTGACATATTTATCAACAGATCCCCACAGAAACAAAAAAGAAGTATGAACTGACTTTGATCATTTAAAATACAACTTAAAAATTCTCTCCCTCTCACATTTTACATGATTATAAATCAAAATAAAAATAGTTTTTAGTCAACGCCCATCTGAGCTATCTTAAGTTAGGTTTAAGTATTATTACTATTTAATTAGGGTCCCATATTGGAATATTTTTTGTACACGATTTATCTTGAACCCATTAGACAGAGGGGGATTAAACACAGAAAAATTGCAACTCTGGCACTGCAGACCGGACCAGAACGAGATCAAAGTTGGTAATTTTTGTCAAAATTAACGTCATTTGTACATGATTGAAAATGATCAGTATTATAGAAGATAATGTCTTGAGAAACGAACGTCTATTGCCAGACTTCCTGGTTGAGAACAAGGCGCCAACAAAGGACGTCAAAGTTGTAAAAAATGCAAAAAATAACGTCATTTCTACATGGATGAAAATCTACGGTATTATTAAAGACGACATCTTGAAAGACAAATTGCTACTATCAGACCACAAAGTACCGCCAGACGCGAAGAGAAAAAATTAGCTTTTTTATATACGATTCTTTCGAGTAGAAAAGACGATAAATATGTTAAAAATAGGAAAACTAGAAGTCTGCCCCTCCTCAAATCAGAAACTAAAAGGGAGTAGTCTTTCAAAGCCTAAAACTTTCAAATGTATGCATTTACCACATGCCATTATTAAGTAATTAACATTTTCAATCTCTGAGCCGTTTTGCATGTCTTAATACAAAGATTATATTTTGGTCTATTTCGATAATTTTCATTTTTCTCGTTCAGGAAAGTAGTCTCGCAAAATTTACTTTTCTGATAGTGTATGTAAATGTGTAGTTTAAAAAAGACGGTATGCGTCAAACTGATTTTTACAATAACTTTAAATCTCAAAAATGGCGGCATTTTGTGCTCCAACAGGAAGTCTGGTAATAGCAATTTATCTTTTGAGACGTCGTCCCTGATAATACCGTGAATTTTTATCCATGTACAAATAACGTTACTTTTTTCCATTTTTTACAACTTAGACATCCTCTGCCGACGCCTTATGCTCCACTAGGAAGTCTGGCAATCGACGATCGTTTCTCAAGACATGATCTCTTATAATACTAAGCACTTTCAGCCATGTTCAAATGATGCTAATTTTGACAAAAATTACAGACTTATGGAATATCCCCCTCCGGAGCGATTGCTTGCTGTTGCTCTAAAATTAGGGCCACGTAGTATGAAGCTTCAATTGGGGGCGCTGCTGCTTCGAACGTTACTCCATTTTAAGAGTCATGTTACAGTGACCTTACGCTTTTACGGGTTTCTACTTTATAACCTGCTGAAAGGTACAGGATCCTGTATTTACGCTGTTCTGCAGTTTTCAATTTTAATGTTTTTGTTTCTCGGTTAATTCGACAGGTGGCGCACACAGTTACTACGCCCCCACGGATTACAAACTTTTTGTTTTAAATTTGAGAGGTGTGCATGGTCACTGTGTAGCTTCAACTGCCAGGCACAATCCTATGACTCCCTGATGATTCCTTATAAGAATGAAACAGGTCTGTAGATGTCTGGATTCTCCATTAGACATTGGAGGCCTGGTCGTAATGAAGTGAGAAACAAAAACGCTTTGTCCGATATGCCACGAGTGTTACTTTCATTAGAAATAATATCAGTTTGATGACATATCTCAGTTGTCAACCAACTGTCGGCATCGCAAATCGATCGATGAACAAAAATAGATGAAAAAAAACTTACCGATATATAGTTCTTACGTACGGTAACTCTAAGTAAAATAACAACTGTTATGCATTCGCCATAAGTTTCAAGGTAAACATGGTTGATTGAATTGTCAAGATAAGGATACCGATGCAGATACGAATAGCACTGATGAATATTAAATGTCTCTAAGTAGGGACTGATATCCAAGTCCCCACATTAAATGAATCATAAAACTTGCAACGCGACAGATAAGACGTTTTATGTACGAGTAACTTTCCATGCATTATTGTATACCCTTCATACGTATGTAAAAGTGTTCCGATAAGGCTATATATATATTTTTTTATCCAGCGTACTTTCATCACGTTTTTCCAAGGCAAAAAATAGACATCATTATCATGAACAAAAAGCTGCATTTTACCAGCAATAATGACGAATCGAACCAGGAGTTTCCGCTGTTTGCGTGTTGCATCGCTGCCGGCTTCTCTTCTGTAACAAAAAGAAAATATTTTACTATTTTTTATTACATTTTCTTAAATGTGTGCGCGGATACAATGGCTGATTTGTGCTGCTGATGATAATTATTAAGTTTCTTATTCATTAGAGGAGAACCGATATACTTAATATTAATGAAGCGAACGGGTCTTGTTTTCGATACGAATTCAATTTCCCCTCAATTCGATCATGAAGTTAAACTAATATCAGGCTTGCATAGGCGTGTCACTGTTTAATATACAGTGTGTTCCATTTAAAACTTACCATCCATGATTTACTGGAAACTGTTGAAAAAAAAACCCCGAGACGCGTCGATTTAGTTTACGAGGGGGACACTTTTTTGCGGTTTGTTAGGTTTGTCGCTCTCTGAGGGGTGAAACTGACCCCTATAATTTGACAAAATTATGATTGTTTTCCACAAACCAAAACTACACTTTTTTGCACTCGACGCGCGTTTCGCTAACAACGTTAGCATCATCAGGAGACGATAAACAATGAACTAAATTAATCTACGCTCTATCTTATATACAATCCTTTAGTGGGCGGAGATAAGACTAATAAATTGTGATTGATCACGATTTTTAATCCTACCTCCCCTCAACCAAAGAATAAAGTGTACTAAACGGGATAGGTCCTCTATCTTTATTTAAACTATTTCTGGATTTAATGATTTCCATACTTTCATATGCATTCAAAAGTCTTTTGTTTGGTACACTTTTTAGAAGTTTTAGGTTATCTAATGTGAATCTATGATTGTTTTCAAAAGCATGCTCGGCCACACTTGACTTTTCTGTTCTTCCGTATTTTAAGTGTGCTAAGTGTTCTTTAAAACGTGTTTGAATAGAGCGTCTCGTTTGGCCAACATATTTTTTATCACAATCCATGCAACTAATTTCGTAAATTCCACTTTTTTCTAGAACTGTAGTTTTATCCTTCAAACACGTTTTAAAGAACACTTAGCACACTTAAAATACGGAAGAACAGAAAAGTCAAGTGTGGCCGAGCATGCTTTTGAAAACAATCATAGATTCGCATTAGATAACCTAAAACTTCTAAAAAGTGTACCAAACAAAAGACTTTTGAATGCATATGAAAGTATGGAAATCATTAAATCCAGAAATAGTTTAAATAAAGATAGAGGACCTATCCCGTTTAGTACACTTTATTCTTTGGTTGAGGGGAGGTAGGATTAAAAATCGTGATCAATCACAATTTATTAGTCTTATCTCCGCCCACTAAAGGATTGTATATAAGATAGAGCGTAGATTAATTTAGTTCATTGTTTATCGTCTCCTGATGATGCTAACGTTGTTAGCGAAACGCGCGTCGAGTGCAAAAAAGTGTAGTTTTGGTTTGTGGAAAACAATCATAATTTTGTTTTAGTGCAACCAAAGGTTCCAAATTCCCAACATAGTACCCTATAATTTGAATAGGGAGCATGGGTCGAGTGGTATTTTGAAGGTACTTTGATTGTATTTAAGGCAATGATAAATTTTTGATTTGTTCCCAATTGGTTCACGAGATATTTACATTTTAAATTACCATTGGCTCAACTAAACTTGTAATTTTCTATACTTTAATGAAAAAAATGGAAAAACACTGAGACACGTCGATTTAGTTTGCAAATGAAGTACTTTTCTGCAACTCTGACTTGTATGTAGAGTTGTTGCTCTTCGAGGGGTGGAACTTACCCCTATGATTAGAATGGGAAACGTAGGTCGTATTTTGATTATCTTCATAGCAATGATAAGGTTTTGATTTTTTTTTCAATTGGTTCTTGAGATATTCACGTTTAAAATTACAATTGGCTCAACTGAATTAATCGAATAATTTTATTTTCGTCCTAGGTTTTTTAAGGGCAAAAATTTATTGTATTATGAAGTGTGTTACTTCCCACCCCTCCACCCTCCAGAATTTCACTCCAAAAGTACAAGCGCTTCACACTTTGAGAAGGATTCATTAACTAAAAACAATTTGATTCCTAATAATTCTTCGTTGTAGGTAGTAAGTATTTTGGAAAATTTGATTACAGTATTCATTTTACTAAGCACTATTGATGGGAAGGTAGATATTTTGTATCTAGCAGTATTGGAATAAAAAAGTATAATGAATAGAAATAAAAATAAATACTGATACCATAATAATAAAATACGATAAAGAATTGAGACAAAAAAAAATGTTAAGTTAGAATTTTCTTCTTTGTTGTCATTAACTCTATTTCATTTGTAACTAAAAATAGTGTATTCCCTACAGAAGAATTTTGAAAATAATCGATGTAATAGACAAACTGCGCGAATCTTCAACGATAGACATGTGCAAGTATCAAATGTTATGCAAAAATTTCATGAAACTGAATCCGTTTGTAATAAGAAACACAAGCGTAGGCGGACTGTCAGGGATAAAGAAACGAAAATGGTTGTCATATAAACCTTAAAGATTGTTAAAATCCAAAGCATCCGACAATTGGCAATAGCTACAGACGTTTGCCGTACAAGTGTCCATAGAATCCTTAAGACATATAAATATCATCCGTATAGAATAAAATTTCTTCATGAATTGAACGAGGATGAAGATTACAGGAGGCTTCAATTTTGTGAAGATATGAGGGAAAAAACAATGAACACTCCTGAATAATTGTACAGCATTTCATTCTCCGATGAATGTACCTTTTCGCTAAACGGACTAGTCAATCACCATAACTGCCGTTATTGAAATGGCTCGAATCCACATTTGTACAGAGAGTCGCATACCCAGCATCAACACAAATTAAACGTTTGGGCAGGAATGTTTGGGAATCAAATCGTTGGACCAATCTTCATACCTGATAATAACGTATACAACCTTATGTACAAAACAGTGAACCCTTTTGTTGGGCGCGATTTGGCAAATCGTTAAATATCCGGACGAAATAACTCGCACAATTTTAATTTAATAAATATTTTAGTTAAACATTTTAGCAATTTGGTCCAAAAAATGTCAAGTTTTCTCCATAAGAAAATATCAAGGAATAGCAAGCTTTCCCTCAAAAAGGTACTGGTAATCGTAGATCCGGATTTCGCACTTGTGTTGCTTATCAATACGGTGCTAGGAATTAAGAAATAAAATGATGAAAAAATCTGACACATGATTCATGTAAAAAACAACCATCTGCCAAATTGCAGGGTCGGCAGATGTACACTTCCGGCCACATAAAATGCGTACGCCGATTTTATATAGTGTATAATAGGCCTCGCAACTCAGTAACCTTTTAGGTACACTTCCGGCCACATAAAATGCGTACAGCAGAAGTTAGCTGCAGGTTTGTTGAATTAAAGTTTTGCTAATTGCATTGCTTATTGCAACTGACTTTGACGTTTTCGAATTACAGGTTAGATCTTTTGATATTGTAAACAAAAAAATAAGGCGACTGGGCTCACTTTTCTATGCTTTACAGTTTCTTCTTCTTGATAATTTCTTCTTATTCTTACAAATGTAGCATTCTTTCGTCCATAATGGGCCGCTACTCTTCGAACCGACCAACCACCGTCTAATTTTGCCAAAATTTGAGGTTTTTCTACTTCGTCAAGTTGAGGCATTTTTTAGTATAAGCGTTTGACAACAACAAAACCTGACGGTGACATTTTTTGTCAATTTGAAATGCCTAAAAGGTTACTGAGTTGCGAGGTCCACAATACACTATATAAAATCGGCGTACGCATTTTATGTGGCCGGAAGTGTATTTCAAATTGACAAAAAATGTCACAGTCAGATTTTGTTGTTGTCATACGCTAATATTTACAAATGCCCCAACTAAACGAATTCGAAAAATCCCAAATTTTGGAAAAATTAGACGGTGGTTGGTCGGTTCGAAGAGTAGCTGCCCATTATGGACAAAACAAGGCTACAATTGTAAGAATAAGAAGAGAGTATTAAGAAGAATGAACTTTTCGACGAAGGCGATGCACTGGACTGACCCAGTATGCCTTAGAAGAATCAGCAACTGATAGACTTTCTTAGAGACCACACATTTGCGATGGCCCCAGAGGCGAAAATTGAGTCACATTTTTCTGGATCCATAAGAACGACGCGCAGACGGATAAGCCGTTCTAGGCTTATATGTCGCGTTGCTGCCAAGTAAATCTTACTTAGTGCGAAAAAGAAGCAAGCCATGTTAATTTTTGCACTAAAATATTCACTACAAGAAGAAGAATTTTGGAAACAAGTGGTCTTTACGGATGAAAAATAAGTCCCACTTTAACAGCAAACAATTTTTGGTATATCGGCCGCCACGCACACGCTATTTCGAAAAATATATTGCTCGGAACGAAGACCGCGCTGAAAGATTTTCCATGAATGTGTGGAGTTGGATATCGACAAGAGGACATGGGGCTCCTTTTAGAATTCATGGAAGATTTATGGTTGAGGTTTATGTTGATATGTTGAGAAATATTATGCTTCCGGTTTTGTGTTATCAACAGGATAACTGTCCTATCCATACCGCACACCGTTTCTAAACAGTGGTTCCAGCAAAACAACATCGAGGTTTTGCCATGGCCGGCAAAAACTCCTGACGCCAATCCCATGGAAAAGTGTGGGGCCTTATAGCAAAAAAGTTAGGACGAATGAATATTGTTTCCAGAAATTCCAACCACTTCTCATAGTCACTGTTCCAAATCCAAATTTTCTAAAATTTGGACATTTTTGGTTGTCTACAAAGACTTAGATTACTCAAATTTACCAATCCTGCAAAAGTGCGGTGACTATAATTAAGTTCTTGCTTTCCCTTCGCCAAACAGTAGTTCTTCTTCTTGATACTTTTTTCTTATTCGCACAATTGTGGTCTTGTTTCATCCATAATCAGCTTTAAGAATAAGTTTGTATAATAAAATGTTGAATATTTAAAAAAAAATTATTTTATTCATTGGTACATTAGTCTTTTAGTAAAGTGTGGCCAGTCTCTTTATTTTTGTGTTTACAATGTCAAAAGATCTAACCTTTAATTCGAAAACGTCAAAGTCAGTTACAATAAGCAGCTTAATTTTTAAATTTAATTTAAATTTAATTTAAATTTAAATTACATTTAAATTCAACAGACCGGCAACTAACTTCTGCTGTACGCATTTTATGTGGCCGGAAGAGTACCTTATATTAAAAGGAAAATTAAGCGTCTCCACGGAGAAAAATCTCTTTTTTAAATTTACGAACTCCAGAGCTTAGGATATCTGTAGAGATAACTGTATCTATATCTAAAAACACGCTTAATTTTCCTTCAAACTGAAGGCACACTTCTCTCCACATAAAACTGGTACAGCAGAAGGTAGCTGCAAATACGATTTTTTATATTTTCCTATGTGCAACACTGACTTTTTGACTTTGTCATTCTAGGTTATATTTTTGGCATATATAAACTTTTTATAAGGAGACGACTTGTTTATTTTAATATAAGGCCACTAAAAATAGAAACCACATTTTAAAAAAGCAAAAATGTTTTATTAACTAAACAAAAGTAATTGGTACATTCGACTAACTGATTATGAAAGAAGCAAGTCTACGATAGTAATAATAATAAATCGATTTCAAGAAGAAGGAACTGTCCCTCGAAAAGAAGGCACCGGTTTGAGGAAAGTAACTAGCCCAAAACAATTAAAAGGCCAGATGAAGTTCACAAAATTCAAAACATGTCAAAAAATACTTATTTTTAATAACACTTCATTGCACCGTTAGCTGCAATGATATTTTGAAGTCTTCTAGACATTGAATTTGCTAAATTTTCAGCAATAATTTCCCTATATGCCCTTACGATGAGTTCCATTAGATGTTCTGAATTCCTGGGAATGATATTAAAACTTGCCAATTTCTTTGCGATAAGTCCCCAAACATTCTCTATTGGATTCGCATCAGGGAATTTTGCAGACCAAGGCAAAACTTCGATATTAATATCCTGGAACCATTGCTGCACAATTCTGTCCATATTAACTGGTCAGTTATCTTGTTGGAATACAAAATGATCTGGATAAGGGACTCTCACCTCTGGAAGCATTACATTTTCCAGCATATTAATGTAAACTTCGGCTGTAAATCGCCCATTAATTCTAAATAGAGCGCCATGTCCTCTAGCCATTATCTAGCTCCAAACATTTACCGAAAATCTTCCCGCCCGATCTTCGTTTGCAGCAATACATCGTTCTTCGTATAGGGTTGTTGGCGATCGATAAACCAGAATTTGTTTTTTATCGCTGTTGGACTTAAAGATCTACTCATCTGTAAAAACCACCTGCTGCCAAAATTCTTTGTCCCTCAGAGAATAATTCAACGCAAAAATTAATCGAGACTGCTTCTTTTTCTCAGTTAGTATCATTTTTTTTGCCACAATACGACACATTAGCCTCAAACGTTCAATCCTCCTACCTAATGTTGTTATGGGTCCTAGAAAATTTGATTCAATTTTTACTTCTTTCGCTTTGGCAAACGGATGATTTTCCAGAAAATTGATTGCTTCGTAGTGTTCCTCTGGGCTAGTAACTTTCGTCAAACCGGTGCCTTTCTTTCGGTAGATAGTTCCCTTCTCTTGAATTTTTTTTTTAATACTAGGACTTTCCATCCATTATAGGATCTATGCCCAGTGTTAGCCAAAGTTATACACACAAAATATCCATGCACCTAGCCGGAATTCGAACTTGGAACCTTACGTGCGGCAAGCAGATACGCTGCCCACTGCGGTACTATCGTAGACTTGCTTCCCCATAATGAACAGCTACTTGCCGAATAGACCATTCACCGTCTAGTTTTGCTAAGATTTGAGCTTTATCAAATTCGGAAAGATGCAGCGGCATTTTTTTAAATTTGGATGACGCTGACATGCAAAACATGATGTTGTCAGGAGTCTGTGACATTGTCACTTATAGGAAGAGAATGCCGTCCTATAAAAATTTTAAAAAATTAAACAGGCTGCTAACTTCTGCTGTACCAGTTTTATGTGGAGAGAAGTGTATAACTGCCAATTCTGCAATATGACAGATTCATCATCACTTCATCTCCTAATTCTTAGTACCTTACTGATGAGCACTACAAGTGCGAAATTCGGATCTAAGGTTACCATAACCTTTTTTGAGGGAAAGCTGGCTATTCAGTGATATTGTTATTTATTCGCCCTCGCTAAATCCCTTTTTTAAATTTCTCCATAAGGTTGTAGATCTATTTCAAAAGAATTTGCGATTTGACCGAAACAAGTGTCAACTGTGTTCCTCATATTTTTTTAAACCGTTGTTTATCAAATCCATTCTAGATCAACTAGAAATTTGTGAAAACAGTTTAATCAAACCAATATTCACTATTTTTCATTAAACTGCTCTGAATAAACCTTGTCCACTCAAATATACATAGAAATGTGAAGTAAATCCTTCAACCGGCGAGCATTGATAAAAAATAATTTTCAAATTACACATTTTTGCTAAATAAACGACTTCGAGTACCTAATATAACTCATTAATACATTATTAAATTACCTCCGCTAGGTTAATCTGAACAATAACTCAAATATCAATAAATTACAATTCAAAGCAGTAATTTAATCCGCTGGCCCGTAGGAATAATTGATGTGTAGATGAGGTTTACCCAGTATGTCAAACTATTTAATTACATAATTTCAACATTGTCAAATGTCGATAAATCAGGCCATTAGTCTTTTGATTGGCCTGCTCTTGGTCGTGAATGGTATGTATTCCTATAACAATACTACCAGCTACCTATTTTATTATTCGTAATTCTAATGCACGCATGTATACAAACATATATCGCTAATCCGGGTTTATTAAATTTAGTTGCAACTTTTTTCTCTGTGTTCTAAGTAACTAGATTTAATGAAGATGCTTGTACGTACACATTTTTCACAATATTATACCCTAATAACACGCTTTGTTCCTGGCACGTCCGCTGTAAATCCCATAGGTAAGTAACATCGCCAACCCAAATAGTACATGCTAGGAACGTTCCCAGTAGCGGTCTAGGGAACGTTTCGAACGGAACGTTCCATATTGGTACACAATTTGGCAGAAAAATCTGAGCTTTAAAATGTACGTCCTGTGAACGTTCCCGCCAGCGGTTCGAGGAACATTTCAAATAAAACGGTGAGGGAATGTAAATTTTGGACCTCAATTTCTCGAGCGCCGTTTTTTTTTTCAAAAGTTCAAGCCAACTTTTTTAACGGTTTGAGAGAAAAAGTCTACTTTTTTTTTGCGTACCTAATTTATGGACAGCCCCTTATCGGCCTTGAAATTTTGAATTATTTTATTTTCGAGCAAGATGACGTCATAGCATAATCCCTCTAAGTAATAATAAATTCACCCTTCAAGTTCATTGGTTATTCGTATGGTTCGGTTAGATTGTTATTGCTCTTTATCTAACAAATTTGTTATCTCTTTTTTTGCTACTCATCTGTTGTAGAATTGTCCTGTTATTCCCAATTTAAATCGATTCTTTGTGAAATTTCCTCAAAATTATTTATATTAATAATATATATGGAAGGCTTGCTTACCCGCTTAATTCTTATGCATAAGTATAAACTTAGTGCTACTTCTGAATGTCTGTCTTTCTTCTTCCTTAAAAAAATAAACAGACAGCCATACAAAATTAGCACCAAATCTAAACGTCCATTAGGATGATTCTTAAAGGTCCGGTAAGAGTCCTCACCAGACTGAAAAAGAAGTAAAAAAGAAGGTCCCAGGGACGTTCCAAAAACGTCTATGTAACGACGTTCCCGGAACAAAGCTTTTGGAAACATCGCTAGTTCCCCGAACGTTCCCGAAACATACGGCGACCAAACGAGTCGTTCCCCGAATGTCCTGTAAGTTATGGTGCGATGTCGCAGGTACGTGACTCGTGATATTAAGGTACTTACAATTGATCCATGCATTGCTTTAACATATACAGAATTAGCACTAAATCTATGCTTATGCATAAAAATGAGTTGGGTAAACTTCCCATTATTCTTTAATTTACTCTGTGAATGTTTAAATCACTAAAAGTGTGTTATCTTTTTGAGCAAAAAGAGATCACCGGGACGTTTAGTAAACGTCCATTAGGATGATTCTTAAATGTCCGGTAAGATTCCTCACCAGACTGAAAAAGAAATAAAAAAGAAGGTCCCAGGGACGTTCCAAAAATGTCTATGTAACGACGTTCCCCGAACAAAGCTTTTGGAAACATCGCTAGTTCCCCGAACGTTCCCGAAACATACGGCGACCAAACGAGTCGTTCCCCGAATGTCCTGTAAGTTATGGTGCGACGTCGCAGGTACGTGACTCGTGATATTAGGGTACTTACAATTGATCCATGCATTGCTTTAACATATAACTAATATACAGATTAACGTAAAATAAATGCGCGCAATTAGAACATGCTCTGATTTCGGAAAAGTCAAATTTTTTAAGAAATATCAAAATTACTATCAGTAGAGTTTAAAACCATTTCTTTTCGTGCCTTTGTTTTGCGAGATTACCTTTGGACGCTAGGTTTTTGGTTTTTTACGGTTCTTCACTGTACAGCGTCATGAAAATGGACTTAAAAAAATTCATAAATAAATTGATGAAAAAATCTATGCATCAATTGTTAGTGTAAAACAGGCACTGGATTCTAAGCAAGCCGCTATATTGAAATTGACAGGGAAAACTTCTTTTTCTTCCCTAAAGACAATGGGCTGCGGGTTTCTCAGCTCCAGCATCCAAAATGGGAAAACTTAAAAGCAACATTTTTAAATGCTTTTTACTTTTTTTTGTAAAAAAAAAAATGTAAAAATAACCTTAATTTATTTCTAAAAAATACTGTGGTCAAAATCCATGCTGTCATAAAAATAGTGTAATTGACATTTAAAGAACACTTCAAGTTTTTAAAATCGTTTATACATTGTGTGTTTAATAAGTTAATCTGATTTTATGTATATAAAAACTTCTATATATTTAAAAATACGGATATTAAAATAAATAAACATCCCTCTCCTTAAATATCACCGAAAATATTTTATGAATTAATGACTGGAGCAAGTTTATTATCTCTGCAATGTAGATTTGGCGCGATCCGCCTTGCTCGCCATTTTACCTGTAGGAAGGATATGTTTTGAATCACAAAATCATATCCACAAAATATCCATTCGGGATACTCATATTCACAAAGTATAGGATATACTGTCACACTTTAGTAGATGACTAATTTATATTTGGTCATGCAAAATAATAAACTTTTTCTTGTTTTTATTTTATAAAATATTTCCGGTGACGTTTAAGGGTAGGTTTTTTACTTATTTTAGTCTTCATATTTTTAATATTATAGGATTTTCTATATAGATAAAAACCGGCAATTGATTAACTAAAAATACATTTTAAAAAGTTATTCAAAATTCTAGTTTTTTTCAACTGTCATTTAAACAATTTTTATGACAGCGCACACACAATTTCTTTTTTTAATAAAATTGTTTTTTAATCATTTTTGGTAAATGTTCATATAGCCAATTACTAAATATTTTTTTAAATAATTTATGTGATAATTAGCACGATAGTGTTTATATATAAGTATTGATTGCAAAACAAAATAATGGCCGTGCTGGCGTTCTAGATGATCACGTCCAGACATTTTTTCTTATTTTATAGGGTCCAGCCTGCCATGCTCATCAATTTTGTTACTCAATTATAACCATATCAGAGTAATTATAAAAGTTGGACATCCTTCCTACAGGTAAAATGGCGAGCAAGGCGGATAGCGCCAAATCTACATTGCAGAGATAATAAACTTGCTCCAGTCATTAATTCATAAAATATTTTCGGTGATATTTAAGGAGAGGGATGTTTATTTATTTTAATATCCGTATTTTTAAATATATAGAAGTTTTTATATACATAAAATCAGATTAACTTATTAAACACACAATGTATAAACGATTTTAAAAACTTGAAGTGTTCTTTAAATGTCAATTACACTATTTTTATGACAGCATGGATTTCGACCACAGTATTTTTTAGAAATAAATTAAGGTTATTTTTACATTTTTTTTTTAACAAAAAAAAGTAAAAAAGCATTTAAAAATGTTGCTTTCAAGTTTTCCCTTTTTGGATGCTGGAGCTGAGAAACCCGCAGCCCATTGTCTTTAGGGAAGAAAAAGAAGTTTTCCCTGTCAATTTCGATATAGCGGCTTGCTTAGAATCCAGTGCCTGTTCTACACTAACAATTGATGCATGGATTTTTTCATCAATTTATTTATGAATTTTTTTAAGGCCATTTTCATAACGCTGTACAGTGAAAAACCGTAAAAAAACAAAAACCTAACGTCCAAAGGTACTCTCGCAAAACAAAGGCACGAAAAGAAATGGTTTTAAACTATACTGATAGTAATTTTGATATTTCTTAAAAAATTTGACTTTTCCGAAATCAGAGCATGTTCTAATTGCGCGCATTTATTTTACGTTAATCTGTATATTAGTTATATGTTAAAGCAATGCATGGATCAATTGTAAGTATCCTAATATCACGAGTCACGAACCTGCGACGTCGCACCATAACTTACAGGACATTCGGGGAACGACTCGTTTGGTCGCCGTATGTTTCGGGAACGTTCGGGGAACTAGCGATGTTTCCAAAAGCTTTGTTCCGGGAACGTCGTTACATAGACGTTTTTGGAACGTCCCTGGGACCTTCTTTTTTACTTCTTTTTCAGTCTGGTGAGGACTGTTATCGGACCTTTAAGAATCATCCTAATGGACGTTTACTAAACGTCCCGGTGATCTCTTTTTGCTCAAAAAGATAACACACTTTTAGTGTTTTAAACATTCACAGAGTAAATCAAAGAATAATTGGAAGTTTACCCAACTCATTTTTATGCATAAGCATAGATTTAGTGCTAATTCTGTATGGCTGTCCATTTATTTTTTTAAGGAAGAAGAAAGACAGACATTCAGAAGTAGCATTAAGTTTATACTTATGCATAAGAATTAGGCGGGTAAGCCTCCCATATATATTATTAATATAAATAATTTTGAGGAAATTTCACAAAGAATCGATTTAAATTGGAAATAACAGGACAATTCTACAACAGATGAGTAGCAAAAAAATTCGACTTTTCCGAAATCAGAGCATGTTCTAATTGCGCGCATTTATTGGCGCCATGGCGCCCCGAAACCTGCATACAGATGGCGTTTTATTATGTCTCTCGCAGTATCGATGCTATGCCATGCACCTACTGCTTATGCAGTGGGTTTTATTCTTGATTGTCGGAGATTCACACAGAGGGCGCCATGGTCGGTACTCGACAGAAATTTTCTCCGCTTGATCCGTGATCTTTGGCACATAAGCGTGACCGAGGTTTTCTGTTGTTGTGGTACACCTAGCTGACGAGTTCCTAATAAGGACGAAATGGCGTCGTCCTAGGTTCCACCCACACGCCCCACAAAAATTTTGGATTTTCACTGTTTTATTTTTTTTTAAGATTATTTTTAAAATAAATGTAAAAACATACATTTAATTTGTGTTTGGGCCACCCAGCACTATTATTTAAGATAAAAATCAAAATCTTGCATATATATCTTAGAAAGTAACACCCTACAAACCTGTAAAAAAAATGCCAAAATTTTTAAAAATTAAAAAAATTAAAAATAGCTTAAAATAAAGCATTCAATTTTAAGCAAAATATGTTAAATACATTTTTTGTGGCACGTTTAGTTTTTCAGGAAATTTTTCTTAAATACTATAAAATTTGTAAAAATTGAAGTTTTGGAGTTTTATATGCAATTCATTAAAAAATCAGATATTTAAAAAAAAAATTTTTTAGAGTTGTATAAAATCTTATAAACTTTTGTCACGAGAAAAAATCTAGTTTATAATTCCGCAAAAATGGATTTTATTGGCCTTTCTTGCACCAAGGTTTTACCAGGAATTTGGCAATAAAAAATAAAAAAACCAAATGCAACAAATAGCTGTTTTCTTCGTCTACCAGCAAGCATTAAAAAAATATATTATAATGTTTACTTTGTCAAAGCAACAGGAACTGTTCGTAAGGCTTATTGGCTAAACCATAAAAAAAGTTGATTTTAATTTCGTCCCCCACCTTGTACTATTGACCAACAAAAAAGCAAAAACTCTTTTTAATTATGTACCAATATAATGCAGTTTGTTTAACTTAAATCGGTAAAAAGTGAAACGTTTCTAAAATTAATTTTTTCTTAGTTTTTATGGCTTATGCAATAACCCTTATGGACAAATCTTGTCACTTTGACAATGCGATAGAGCAAGAGTTCAAGGTATAAAATATGATGGATAGGTAACCCTCGCCATTTTTTAATAATATGTGCATTTGCTTGTCCTGAATACGAGATGGACAATCCTGTACCTCAAAATTGTGGATAAGGGCTTGGCACACCAATCCAAAGGTGGGTAATTTTAGACGGGGGATTGGTAACATCACCATTTTCACATATAAGATGTAGTAGTACCCCCAGACAAAAAATTAACTGGTGTGCCGGACCTCATTCATGGAGAGGGGTTCGACACACTACTCTAAAAATGCCCAGTTTTAGAGTGGTGTGCCGAACCCTTATCCATGAATGAGGTTTGGCATAACAGGTGATTTTTGGTTTGGTGGTACTACTTCATCATATACGTAAAAATGGCGGGAAAGGGTTACCTTATCCTTCATGTGACCTCTAAAATTTTCCACCTTTGGATTGGTGTGCCGAGTCCTTATCCACAATTTTGAGGTACAGGATTGTCCATTTCGTATTCAGGAGGAGAAAATTTATATCATCAATAATTTAATCGCATACAAAAAAAAACAACCAAAAAATAACACAAAAACTTAAATCTATCCGGGCAATCGGTATAGAAATCGATAAAATCAACGAATTACACGGAGACGGGGAATCCCGTGTAGTCGAGGGGATCCTCCACTCCGTGAAACAAAAGACGTTTTCGCAGTACTATAATATTTAATTGGATGGTGCTTTGACTTCTATCGTAGTAGTAATGTAGTTTTGTTTTTAATTGCCAAGAAGGGTCAGCACTGATTAAGTAAAATAAAATAATTTTGAAATGAAAAAGGTTTCAGATTTTTTGGACAATTATTTTTATTTAAGTTTTTACATCAGTACTGACGTTTCGATCCTAATCTGGATCATCTTTAGGGTAAGATGCTGTGAAACGTCGGCATTTGATGTAAAAGTTTAGATAAAAATAATTGTACAAAAAATCTGAAACCTTTTTCATTTTAATTCAATCCAGTGGACTACTTTTTTTGGGTATTTCGCCACTAAGTTAAGGAAATTTTTTCAAAAATATGTTAAAACCTACTGCGTAAATTCCTAAAGAAACGATTTTTTCTTAAGGAATTTACGCAGTGGGTTCTAACATATTTTTGAAAAAATTTCCTTAACTTAGTGGCGAAAAATCCAAAAAAAGTAGTTTCGACATTATGAATCCGCCCCAAGCATATAGATTTTATTTAAAATAATTTTAGTCTGTTTGTTAAATTGGTTTCTTACAGTAAGAAGAAAAAATGGAAAGGAAAGAAGTTAAAAAATTCAGTTCTATAGTGAAAAAATATGTTAAATGAAATAAATGTTTATGTTACACATTAACATTGTGTGTACATAATCATTTATTTCATTTTAAGGAGAAAATATGTTACAATTCCATAATTATGTTACAAGTGATAACGCTGGCACGTTCCCATATAATTTTGCATTGGTGGAAATTAGGGTGTAACAATAAGTTGCCCTACCATTGTGACCGCTAAAAATACAGATAAACTTAATCTAGCTACTCTACAGCAAAGACGTAGTTGCTAAAGTCTACCGCTATGGTTTAGCTGTAAAATCTAAATTGTCTAGACCGCGTTACTTGGTATATTATCATACCACCGTTGTAAAAGTTAAAATAACGCGATGAGTCTCAGTTTTTTATAAAAAAAAATGAAACAATCCAAATTCCAATCCTCAGATATTAGGGTTTCAAACAATATCACATTTTAAATTACTAAAAACGCATATTTAGGTTAAAACCAATTTAGGCATATATAAATCAACACCCACCCTACCCCAGCAAAAAACAGGCTGGTACAGAGACGGATTAATATTTTTTAATTTATTTTTAGAAAATATACAAACCCAAACTTTTCATTTATTAATAAACTCTATTTTATTTTAAAATCCGTTTTCGGAATTGATTTGAAGTCGTAGTCAAATCCTTACAATTTCAGGCCCGGACTAATATTTAGTTGATTTGATTTGTTCTTATTGGAAAACAACATTTTTTTATACTGCATTTGGAGATTTTGATATCAAAACATACAAGGCAAAGAATGTTCCTATAAGTACTTTTTTAAATTGATCATCATCTACAAAACCGTCCAAAATTACAACTATGGGATAATGTACAGGGTGATCTACAATAAATGGTACCGGCACTTTTCTTTGTTATTAGGCATGCTTTAAAAAGTCTTTGGTACAAAAGCTGTATAACTTTTTGCAGCCTTTTAGAATATGCATGCCAAAGTTGACGAGTTTTTTATTGCAAATGTCAAGTTTTGTCGTAAGGTTTCTTATTTTAAATAAAAAATCCCATATTTTATCAAATGTTTAAATTCCTCGATTTCTTCTGATTTCAAAAACATTTTTATAGCATGCATAATAACGGAGAAAAATGGCGGTGTCATTTATGGTAAATCACCCTGTGCATTATCCCCTGGTTGTAATCTTGGGACGGTTTTGTATGTTGTGATACCAAAATCTCCAAATGAAGTACAGAAAAATGTTGTTTTTCAATAAGGACAAATAAAACCAAATAAGTGTTAGTCCGGACCTGAAATTTTAATGATTTAACTACAACTTCAAATCAATTCCGAAAACGGATTTCAAATTAAAATAGAGTTTATATGTGTATATTTTATAAAAATAAATTAAAAAATATTAATCCAGCCCTGTATCAGCCTGTTTTCTCGCTTGGGTAGGGTGGGTGTTGATCGAGGTGTTGATTTATTTATACTTAAATTAGTTTTAACTTAAAAATACGTTTTTAGTAATTTAAAACGTGATATTGTTTGTAACCCTAATATCTCAAGATTGAAATTTGGATTGTTTTATTTTCTTTATAATAAACTGAGACTTAACGCGCTAAATACTATCTAAGGGTATTAGAGTACCATCCTTTAGCTTTTATGCAGTAATACCAAAATTTTCAAATTGCAGTATACAGGGTATTTTTTTTAACAAAAATATATAATACTATTTTTTTAAAACTCCGGACCTGCAATTTTATTTTTTTTTTAAACATTGATAGAAGTGGCTCTTGGGGTTCCCTATATGTGCTAACTTTAAAGTAAATACGGCTTTTGGTTTCCGAGATATGTCCGTTTTTATTTTTGCAATATTTTCATAAATCACACTGTATATTTGACAAAAAGACTCAAAAAAAATTTTTAGCATTGGATATGAGCTGCCCCTGGCCTGTAATCCTCAACATTAGCCTCTCTGTATAAATACGGTTTAAAGTGTAAATATTAAAAGTGTTAGTTGTGTTTTACTAAACAACATACTTAAAACTCACTTTTCTCTATTTCATAGTTTCCATAAAAACAAAGATTTAGTGAGGTACAAAATAGTCAATTTTATAACTTTAACCTCATTTTCTGACTTACCCTGTAGCCAGTGAGAAAGGTGGCAATGATAAAAAAATATTTGTCTGAACTCCTTAACGGATGCCCACGCTATATAAGAAAGTGGCGGGGGATCTTACCTCTAAAAATATACTTTCCATTCAGTATTCTGAAATAAATAAAATATCTTTCGGAATTTTTTAAATGAACTGGGAACGCTCCAGTTTGCTTACTGCGACCGCTAATTAATATAGAAAAGGACAACTTGGAAAATAGTTGGGCCGTATTTAACGCCGACAGGTCGCCTAAATGTTATATAGGGAGCTTTACCTGGATTGTATATTGTTCAAAGTCAGAACATAGGGTAGCTTCTCTGGTTTATTGTTTTAGCTAAGCTTTCAGGCTAATATAGCAACCCTACTTACTTTATTCAGGCGACGAAATGTAAATTTTATAGACCAAATACACACACTGGCACTCTGGAAGAAAATTTCTTAGCCTTAATTTCAGTTGTTTTACTAAATTTTTACAAACCATCCGATAAACCTAAAGCTCTTTTTTGTTAGTGGAGATCAAAGAAAGTGTGCCATCTTAAATTGTCTAATCCAAAATTTGAAATATACAATAAAGCATACAAGAATTTTTTTTTTAAAAAAGGTGCAATTTTTCTAGTTTTTTTTTTAACCCCTAAAACACTATGTGGGGTGTTTTAGGGAACTCAAATTTTCTTTAATTCTTAATTTTTCGTCCAGTAAATACTTACTAGCTGAGTTTTTTACTTATCCACAGAATATCTAGCAAATTTGACCGATTTTCAGTAATTTATTTTTTTATCAAATTAATTTTGTACATTCATACAAAATATGTCAACATAAACAAAGCTATCTCACGAAATATATGTTTTAGAAAAAAGATAATCCTTGTCAATCAGTGGTCTTTGTCTAATTTGAAATTATAAATGCGCGTTTGTCACGTTTGCAAAAAATATTTTTTATATTTTAATATATTTTTTTTTAATTTTAATATTACCACCAATTAAAATATTTTCATTTAAAGTTCATTTAAAAAAACTTCTACTTCTTATATATGTATTTTATCTATAGAAAATATATTAAAGTATACAATATTTTAAATTTTCAGGGTTATATAATGGAATACTGTGGGTACTGCTGTGAAAAAAAAGGTAGTTTTAATTATTAGGCATTATATAGTTTAGCACTATTAGTATGGTTTATTCTTAATAAATTATTCTTACGGATTTTTCTTTAGCTTACATCGGCGCATTGGGCAACGGCCATCATCGAATCGGTTTTCCGAACGTTCATTCATATAGTTTCTCGCGTAGTGGTACGTAATTTTTATCTACACTGTTGCTGACAATTAAAATTAACATCAACGGCAGGTATAAATAAGAAAATTCTGATTTTTTTTAGTTTCAAGTTGGAGTATATTAGGAGCGAGGGCTAAATTATTTAACAAAAAAAAAACAAATGTAATTTTATTCTTCTTTTTTATTGGCAATTATTTTCTTCTTAATAGTGTTACATACCCTCCTTTAGTTAAAATCGGATAAAGTCCGTCCTTATTTTTAAATTTAGAAAAATATAACTTCAAAATCCAATAGTAATCAGAAATGAATTAATTAATATTCATAAAGTCAAAAAACGTTGTGATTAAAAAAATATTTAGAGAGTCAAATTTTTGTTTGTGTTAAATTTTGTTTCACAATAAATACGTAAAATAATTTTAAAAAACTAAATAACCAAAAACGGCAAAATTGGTTTTTAAAAAATTTTTATGTTAGAGATAGTGCCGCCAATCGCAGATTCGCTATTCCATTAACTGTCATTTTGCAAATAACTAATTTAGGTTCGTGTTTCAATATAAGCCCCTAATATTTAAGAACAAAAGTAGTGCTGCGGCCAAAATTTAAAAAAAATCTATACATATAATAGATCTCTTGTTGGTCTGTTTTTTCCAGAATCAATCAAAAACTAAAATAAACGGATTTTCATGCTATATTCACTGCTGGATTTCTTGGTATCCTGCGCAGGACACAGGCATGATTTTATCAAAATCGGCTTACGGGAACAAAAGTTATAACCATTTAAAGCAAGAAAAACGGGGAAGCTGGTATATGAATAAATGTGCAAAATTGAACAAGAAATAATATAAAATACTGTGCTCAACAATCCTGCAAAAGTAAAAATTTTAAAAACATAATAAAAAGTCCCAAACTTGAAAGTCTATTTCAACTTTTTTTTATAAAAATATACACATGGTACCTAACTTAGTTCTTCTTTCCAAGAAAAGAATACTTTTGTCGTGAGACTCAAACTCTCAAGCGCAATGTGAAACAAATAATAAAAACAAGGCTCTTAACCAAGTTCAATACTATAATAATGCTTTTTAAAAGAACGCCATTCTTAACTATGGTTATACAGGGTGTTTCAGAACCTTTATACAGGGTGTTTCAAATTCGATAGTCACCATGGGGACCTCCTAAACTGTAGGAAAAGGTTTAAATTAGATCAAAGTTGCGCATCTTCACGCTTTGCTCAAAACTAAAAAAAAAGTTTACAAATTTTGGACAGTTCCGGAGATAAGCGAAAAAAACCAAAGGCTTTATTATTAGTTTTTATTTTTCTGCGCCCTTATTCTTAAAGCTGTCAAAAAACGCTAAAAACTTTCTACAGGAACTTTTTTAGGATCTACCTCGTGAGAAGTCCGTTTTTGAGACTTGACATTTCAGTGTGACGGGAGCACTGTCAAGTTCATTTTTTCTTATGGACACATGCTTTTTTCTCCTGCCGTTTGGTTCATAAAGGATGACAGATAGCATTTAGCAACGATCATTATTATCATTAACCATCATCAGCTCAAATTTAAATTTTGCTTTTAACTTACTCAAGATATTTTGGAAATCTGATTGCAGTAATTTTTTTAACATTTTAAAAATGACACTTGTCTTTGACATTTTGTTATAACAAAATAACATTTAAAAAATACGTTTTTTCTTTGTTTTTAATTTTTGAAATTGGGCTGATGATGGTCAATTAACTCAAAACGTCAGGTACTTGTTAAAATGAGGTTGCGAAATATCTGTCATCCTTTATGATTCAAACGGCAGGAGAAAAAAGCATGTGTCCATAAGAAAAAATGAACTTGACAGTGCTCCTGTCACACTGAAATGTCAAATCTCGAGGACTGACCTCTCTTTAGCTAGATCTTAAAAAAGTGCCTGTAGAAAGTTTTAAGCGTTTTTTTACAGCTTTAAGAAGAAGGGCGCAGAAAAATGTAAACTAAAAATAAAGATTTTGGTTTTTTCGCCTATCTCCGGAACTACATGGAATTTGTAAAGTTTTTTTTTTGTTTTTTAGCAAAGCGTCGAATTGCGCAACTTTGCCCTAATTTAAACCTTTTCGTATCTCCTACCGTTTAGGAGATCCCCATGGTGAGCATCCAATTTGGAACAACTTGTATAAAAATAAAAGAGGTGATTCGTAATACGGTGTTTGAAACGACGATTCATTTCGCCTAAATTTGTTCAAAAGTTTTCCCGAAAAAGCAACCAAAATGTGCTAAACCATTTTCTTTGCCTTTGACGTTACATTAAAGCTTATCAAAAAAGAACCTAACAAAAAATATAAGCATCAAGCAAACAAGTGCGTTGCCGGTCTCGCTCGTATCTCCGTATCGCACCACGGAAAGTAAAAAACTATGTAATGTTAGCTGATTTAGTTTTGAATGTCACGTCGCGTCGCGTTGTTATGCGGATCATTACTTTTTGTCTTGTGTTTTGTTTTAAAAAATGACATAAAACTAATAATTTTGTGGGAAATTAAACAGCGAATGAGTGGATATTGATTTGGTTTATAATGAAGCACAAGAACCCGACCACCGCAGAATCTTACCGAATTTATTCCCGTGTCCCCTTACATTAATACAGGTATGTCATTATTTGACCTTTTTATTTAGTTATGAGAATATTCAGTGGAAGTATAGAAACTGAAGAATTAGGTAAATTTTGTATAACAGGTCACGTAATAATATAAGAGCCAGCGGCCCAATCGACTAAGGTGTTTTAACAAGGCTAGTACTTTGTAAACATATGTTTAAATAGTCGTTAATAAAAATGGTACTGACCTGTCAAACAATAACGGGTTGCGTCCTTGAAAAATTAATTTTTCAAAATTACGAAAAAACTAAAAATTATTTTGCGTTAACAAAGCTATAATTTTAATATGTCTTATAGTGTCTAGGTCTAATATCAAAAACCAATGGACAGGCGATTGCCATGGTGGCATCTCGGTGATAAGCGAGCATTACTCACTACATTTTATGATTTTTTTTTGAAAATGCAAGTAAAGATAATTTTAAAAAATATCGAAATTATTAAACAAGATTTCCTAATGTAGACGTGATCCAGAAATTACGATGCACAGTGGATCGAGGTATAGGGAAACCCGCACATTTCAAAATAAAATTCAGTAATAAAAATTTTTTATCCGTTTTTAATGTATACATTTTTGGAAAGCTTAAGCAACAGCCTTTACTGTATTTTAAGCAAATACTTAATATTTTGGATTATAAGATGGCGAGTCCTTGCTAAATAATATGTTTTACCGGCCAGAATTAATTTAAATAGGTACAGATATATTGATAAAGCTTAACTACAATTTTTTGACTCGGTATTTTAATTAGAATATACGTAAATATGCTTTTCTTAATTAAAAAATAAAATTAATATGATGACAATCGCTATAACGACGGGTGGTCCATAAAAACAATACAAAATTATGGTTTAAATAAGTTTTGAAATTCTAATCCAATTTTAGTAAAATAATCTGCGTTGCGTAGGTAATCGATCGGCTTTAAACTTTATATATTTTTTGGTGGCGGAGAAAATCAAAAACTACTCAGCTTTCATGCTTGTTGCTTTAATTTCAAAAAATTTCATAACTAAATAATTACTGGAAAAAAGCCTTGTTCTTTTTTGATAAAAAAGTTATTAATCACTAAAATCGGTTTAGTAGTTTTTAAGAGATACCGATTTTAATAAACGACGATTTTTTTTAATTTAGTAATTTTACCTACAATAAAATACTCTTCAAAAGATGGCTGCATAAAATATTACAAATAATAAGTCTGGTTGATTTTAAATCTTAGAAAGTTTGTTTTTTTTTAGAAAAGTTCATTAAAAAATAAAATGCACTATTTTTTTTAAATACTCTATTTATTTATATATGTGCTTGACCAAAGGTGCTAGCGTTACGTAATTTTGAGGGGGCTCTGAGGTTTTGTTACATGCGTAGGAGCTAATCAAGATCGAAAAAGTTCTAAGAAAATCAATAAAAACTTCATTTCTGAAAAACTTGGTTACCCATATAACGCTACTCAGGGACAAAACTCAATACGTTTCTAAATTGCGTTACAAAATATAAACGTACCAAGTTTTATTGCTCTACTATAAGTAATAAGAAGACTACGTTGCATAATCTGCACATCTATCCGTTGTTTGCACCCTACAAAAAAGGGGTACATATGTACATGTATGACGTTTTATCTCTTGAGGCGGGGGGTGGGTCCTTACATTAGACATGATCACTATGAACTAAGCAATATGTTAACACCTGACTTTTTTTTCCCTTCGAATATTATAAGGTCGCAAAAGGTATGCTATTTGTAGGGACTGTAATAAAAAAAATCGACCAAAATGCAAAGATGCTTGTTTAACAACAATCAGTCTTAGGTATTGAGAAAAAAGAAAATTTAACACTGGTAGTACTCACAGAAATATATATTTTAAAAATAAGTGTTTTTTTTTCGGTAAAAAATTTGCAATTTCTACATAATCACATTTGTTAGCCGATTTAACTATAAAAAAAATAAAAATTAAATAAAAGTTATATGCCAATAAGTAGAATGGACTTTACTGAATACTATTTGAGGGTTCTTGCGTTAAGATTACAATATTTTGTTTATTCCGAAATGTCCGGGATTTACATGGGGTCGTTCCACAGTGCGCCGTAGGCGAAAAATATTGCGATAATGGCCTCAAAATTAAAAATTTTAAGGAAACAAAGTAAATTAAGACAGCAATTGTGCCGCAGGCGAAAAATTTAGGCAAAATTTTTTTGTAATTAAGATAGGAATTGAGGCGCAGGCAAAAATGTTTGAATGTTTCTATGACAAATTACGCAAATAAAGTTCGACCGTTCCATCATTAATCACAAATTGTTTCCTATTTAATGACATATTTTTTTCGCGTCGTTTCTAAAACAATAATCGACATAACAGTGACAACATTTTCATAGGCTACTTTGATAAGCAAAATAATTATAGTTCGTATTCAGTATACAGGGGAGGACTTTAAATGGAGAAAATTCGCTACAGCTTCAGGCTGATAAATGCGGATAAACCGCAAAAATACGTCGATTGAGTTTTTTTCTGTGCTTTCCCGTCATACTAAAAAAAACTTTTTTTCACCCATTTTAGTGGGCGAAACCATTCATTTTTTTAAACGGCATGATAGCACTAGTAGCACCTTGCTGAAAAGCTCTTTTGAAAAGAAAATTGCCTGTACAATTTTTTTAAATTTTAACTTAATAGGTACCTAATTTTTATTAAAAAAAACCTTTCAGTCACTTGTAACCAAAAGTGTAGAATCGCCAGTCCTTTTGCATAGTGCCTTGCAATAGATGCATGAGCATCTCCTATAAATTGTAGCTTTGTTACATCAACATAAAAAATTCTTAAAATATAGTGGCTATATGCCCGCGTGTTACGGAGATGCAACCATCGAAATCGCCTGTCCATACCAACCAAAGCAAAATAATTTTGAGTTTTTATTTGAATTTTGAAAAAATTATTTCTCAAGGTCGCAACCCGGTATGGTTTGGCAGGTCCGTACTATTTTTATTAACGACTATTTAAACATATATTTACAAAATTCTAACCTTCCTAAAACACCTTAGTCGATTTGACCGCTGGCTCTTCTACTATAAACGGTTTTACCATAGTACGATATGTTGCTAATAGACACTTAAAGTAAATATTTCAACGCATCCGTATCGGTATACGTAACGCGTTTGAAACAAAGTCAAAATACGCTACATTTTTGACTTGCTCATGCCATGTTTCGAACGATGCCTGCTTCTTTGACGGGTGTGATGACAGAATCTCGTTGCGTATAGAAGGATGTACATATCGTTAGGGACCCACGAACGTACGCATCGATTTTAATCAGCAGTCCTGTCATCGCACCCTTCAAAAAAGCGGGAATCGTTCGAAACATCGCATAAACAAGTCAAAAATGTAGCGTATTTTGACTTTGTTTTGAATGCGTTACGTACACCGATACGGATGCGTTGAAATATTTACTTTAAGTGTCTAATATTTAGATGTTGTTATGGAAAAACAGTGTCGTGAATACTCTTTAGGTATTCTATCTTGCTCTTGCTTGGTTTGTAAATGTTAACGAGTCAGGCTATGAACCTAACAGTTAGCATTAGGAAGTATTTGATAACAAAACGTGAGTTTACAAAAACATCTATTCTACTTTCTAATGCTAACTGTTAAGTTCATAGCCTGAGTCGTTAACATTTACAAACCAAGCAAGGGTAAGATAGAATCCCTAAAGGGCATTCACGACAATATTATATATATATATATGCTGTTTTACCAAAGATAATAACTAAAAGCAATTCTTATATTTTTACCACACAAACATGATTTTTTATAATTTTTATCACAATACTTTAAAATAAACTAGTTGCAATTGTTGCCTTTGAGAAAACAAACACAAAAGTATAAGATTTTGCTACCAAAATATACAAACTTACGTAAAAAACAATAAGATATAAATAAAATAATAATATAAAAATTATATAAATTAATTATTTTATATATAAATATTATGCTGTGTGGTATTTTTCGCTGTGGACTTTCAAATGATGTCCTCAAAAATCAGTAGCTGTCATCGCAACTAGCAATATTACATTAAGTTCTTTATTTTAAATTGAATACCCTGTATATTTTCTTAAATATAGTATAGCGTTTTTTTCCTGATTCCAAAAATATATTACATCTGGATTTAATTTGCACGGTTCTCGAGTGAAAAGAAAGGTACTTTGCCATAAGCACAATGTGTTAGACAAGTACACAAATGAATCTCCGTAACTAACAAAGATAGAGACGAACCCAAAATAACAGCATGTTGAGGATGAAAAAAGCAGTATTTTGAAAGCTAAAAAACTAAAACCGTATATGAGCTCGTATACCTTTTTCCCTTTTTAGGCTAAAAGTTCACTAATTGAAACATTTTTGAAAAGACTTTCGAAAACGGCGCAGTGTGGAACGAACCTATATAAAGTCCGGACATTTCGGAATAAACAAAATATTGTAATCTTAAAGCAAAAACCATTGAGTAGTATTCAGTAAAGTCCACTCTATTTATTGGCATATAACTTTTATTTTATTTTTATTTTTTCTAGTTAAAATGGCTCACAAATTTGATTATGTAGCAATTGCAATTTTTTTACCGAAAAAAAAACTTATTTTAAAATTGTATATATTTCTGTGAGTACTACCAGTGGTTATTTTTTTTTCTCCCAATATCTAGACTGATTCTTGTTAAATAAGCTTCTTTGCATTTTGGTCGATTTTTTTATTATTATAGTCCCTACATTTACCATAAATTTAGTGACCTTATTCTTTCTTATAGTCATTTTATTTAAAATAAGCATAAAGTAGGTTGGGTATTCGAAGGGAAAAAAAAGTCATGTATTAACATATTGCTTAGTTCATAGTGATCATGTTTAATGTAAAGGCCTGCTCCTCCCCCCCCCAGCCTCGAGAGATAGAATGTACCCCTTTTTTGTAGGGTGCAACCAACGGATATATGTGCAGATTATGCAACGAAGTCTTTTTATTACTTATAGTAGAGCAATAAAACTAGGCACGCAATTTAGAAACGTATTACGTTTTGTCCCTGAGTAGCGTATAATGTTATGTGGGTAACAAAGTTATGATTGTTCTCCACAAACCAAAACTATTGTTATAGTGCAACCAAAGGTTCGAAATTCTGAACATAGTTGAGATGACTTCACGGTCAGCGGAACTAAATCTCTATCGAATGTAGTTTTGGTTTGTGGAAAACAATCATAACTTTGTTATAGTGCAACCAAAGGTTCCAAATTCCCAACATAGTTATGTGGGTAACCAACTTTTTCAGAAATGAAGTGTTTATTGATTTTTTTAGAACTTTTTCGATCTTGGTTACTCCTACGCATGTAACGAAAACTCAGATCCCCCTCAAAAATGACGTAACGCTAGCACCTTTGGTCAAACAAAAATACAAATAAATACAGTATTAAAAAAAATGCTAAAGTTTATTTTTTAATGAACTTTCTTAAAATCAACAATTTTTCAGGAATACTCAAAACTTTTATAAAAAAAAGTCAGACACAATTTCTTATTACCAGTTTAACTCAAGAGTTATCGTAACACAGGGGTAACTCGCTATTGATAAGCCGGGTATTGGGGCCGATTTTACACATTAAATCTTTCTATCCTAACTTTTTAACCGATGGACCATTTTGTACGAAACCAACTTTGTTAGGTTTATAATCAACCAGCCTTATTATTTTTAAGCAGCAAATACATTATACCTTTATGTTAAGGAGCCATATTTTGAGGAATATTTTATTGTGTGTAAAAATTACTAAATTTCGAAAACTCGTTGTTTATTAAAATTGGTATAACTTAAAAACTACTAAACCGATTTTGGTGATTAATAATCCTTTTACCAAAAAAGAACAAGGCTTTTTTCCAATAATTATTTGATTGTGAAATTTTGTAAAATTAAAGCAACAAGCATGAAAGCCGGGTAGTTTTTGATTTTGTCCTCCATCTTGGATTTTATAATGGCGGGCCAAAAAATACAGAAGGATAAAAGCCTCATCGATTACCAACACAACGTAGTTTATTTTACTAAAATTGGTTTAGAACTTCAAAACTTATTTAAAGAATTATTTTGTACGGTTTTTATGGACTACCCAGTATACCGATTATGGTCATCTTCATTTTGTTTTTTAATAATTAAGAAAATCATGTTTAAGTACATTCCAATCAAAATACTGAGTCAAAAAATTGTAGTTAGGCTTTATAAATATATCTGTATTTTAATTAATTCTGGCCGGTAAGACGTATTATTTAGCAAGGACTCGCTATTTCAATAAAATACAGGCTCTTGCTTAAGCCTTATAAAAAAGTATAAAACATTAAAATTGGATAAAAAATTTTCATTAGAGAATTTTATTTTTAAATGTCCGGGTTTCCCTATACCCACTGTGCGGCGTATTTGTTTTTTTATTTATTTCTGTATTACTTGCAGTCAACTTAACACACTCTAAAGGCTTCTGATATAAGTTGTGAAACACCCTGTGTATATACTATGGATACAATGCAGGTTTTGTATGATTTTTTTAAAATTTAAATTAAAACCATATTATACAGGGTGATTGAAAATTCCTTAGAAAGACTTTAACTGTATGTAAAATTTGTTTTTCTGAACAAGAATTAGCAAAATATATTTTTGTTAACTCTTTCGTTTCAGAGATATTTAATTTGAAAAATTGTTAATATTTTCTGAGTATAAACATTAACAGTGGGGTTTACTAAAAGGGTTTAGCCTATTTTAGACAGGTCTTAAGTACAAGTGAAATTATTAGTTTAAAGCATTTTATACCAACTTTCTTAAGTTTTAGACATAGTTTGATTTATAAGAAGAATTTGAGTAAATTTGTTTATTGAATAGTCATCTTAACACAATCTTTTGTTGGATTTAAGAAGAATGTTTCAATTTAGAAGAAAAGAAAATTAAAAAATCTAAAATCACGCGGGGTTTAAATAGTGGACACCCTGTAGAATAAATTAAAATTGGGGTTATATGTCACTTTAACTTACCTTTGTTAATTAACTTTTTCAATTAATACTTGATGTCACACAACGATTTAGGTGGGCAATAATAAAATAAGGAGTATACTAATTTTGTATTTTTTATTTAAACGGTGTTTTTATTTATCAAATGTATAAGAAAACTTAAATGCAAGTTTTGCTTACATTTCTGTCACTGTCAAAATGTCAGTTTTAAAATATTAGCTGCGTTCAAATCACAAACAGTGAGTTCGGATTACTTATCTCTGCTTATACCTTGGCTTGCACCAACCTCTCCTGGTGAAAGCCACAGCTTCGAAATGAGTGGGCTTTGAGTAAGGAAAGTTTTCTTGACTGAGCTTTTAGATAACCTCAATGTTTTAATTTCAGTTTGTAAATAAATTAGTATAGTTGTTTTGTGTTTTCTGTTTAATATATTTTTCGTGCATAATCATTGAGCTTCACTTATGTTTGTTTTGCCTCGTAGTGCCCTCATAAATATTTTTCGGTGCTGAAAACGGATTCAAAATATGGCGTTTTTCTGGACAAAGTTGGAGGTGTTTTATTGGTTAATGAACAAATTGGAATATTAAATAAAATTAATTAACAGAAAATATTTTTGGCGTAAAGAGCAAAGAGTAAGGGAATAAATCAGAAAAAAGTTTTTCCTCGACCAGGATTTGAAAATAGATTATTCCTTGTAAAAACTGTTACTTAGGGAAATTATAAACGAACTTATTACCAATTGCCAAAAAACAATCATTTCTGGGGGCTATAAATTTAAACCACCGCCCAGAGGTGGTCTAAAAATCACCAACATTATAACATGAGACACAGATAATAAAGCTATTGTTTACCAAATTTTTGGCGTGTTCACCATTTGCCATTTTAAAACCTGTCAAAAAAAATTAATTTTAAGGCAGTTTCTCCTAAAATAAGGTATATTTTGAAAAAAAATAGATTTTCAGTGGTATTTTGCAGTAAAAATACAAAATAATCAATAGCTTTGTGTCGTTTCTATGTTTTTTGAAAATTGGATTTTCAGTGGTATTTTGCAGTAAAAATACAAAATAATCAATAGCTTTGTGTCGTTTCTATGTTTTTTGAAAATTGGTTTTAAAATTTATTACCCCCCATAGGTGTAAATATTGCAAATTTTTAAAAACAAAACTTTGAAAACTTCAAAATATTTGAGGAAAACTCTGAAACATGTCATTTTTAGCACACGTTGTCTTACTTTGTAAATTATTTTAAAGGCGATTTTCAAAAAAATACTAAAATTTTACTCCCAAACTCAGAGCAAAAAAATATGAAATTTAAACAAAATAATAACTTTTCTTAGATTTATGACTTCTAACGACTCTTCGAATCTTTTTAGGGAATTATGAATCACCCTGTATAATATTCGGCGTCACTGTTTTGCTCTTGGCACCGATACCCTAAAACTCCCTTTTTCTTATTCTGGCTATGTGGGAGCTGTTGTAAAAACAAATAGTGATTTATGAATGGACTGCCGCACAAAGGGCAAAAGGCCACTTTTAGGGGCACAAAGTTTTGTTTTTCATATTTTGTTTGATTTATAATTACAAATATCTAGAATGCAAGAATTTATAAATATATTTTATGTCGCAGTTATGGTTTAGTAGCAAACAATTTTCAAACATCGATTAAGCTTTGGAAACACTTTTATAACTTTTAAAACAGAAAAAAATGGCTCATTATAAAAATTTCAGACAAGTCAATGTTTTGAATCTTATTTTTTGTTCTGAAGTATTGAGAAAATTATATTGTTTTCCAAAAATGTGTCCAATATTTTGTCCAAAAAAATTCTGGAACAATACAAAATATAAAAAAATTAAGTTACGCAACTTTGCGTTTTTTGAAAATATGGGATTTTTCTGGACTTATATCTGAAGAGAGGGTGTCAATTTAAAAAAGAGCGAGAGCTGTTTCTGGGTATAAATATTTATTTGTTCCCTAGGGAAATAAAGTAAAATTTATTGAGATAGCGACGCATATGTTTCTGCGTTTCGGCATACTGGATGTTATCGTTTGACATAAAGAGAGAGCGAAGGTACATGTGGCGGTTTGTCTACAGCGTGCGATTTTTTGAAAAATGAATAAAAAATATAGTTATTTTTTTTCACTTTTCTGCTTATTCTAAAGTGCATAAAATAATATATGAACCTCAGGAGTAAAGTGATGCCTAATCCCTCGACAATTTTTTGCCTCGGGATTAAATGTACCACTTTACTCCCTAGGTTTACAATATACTATTATTTCATACTGTATTGTAATGTTTCCTCTTATGAAATTAATTTGAGTCCGGGAAATGACCTATTACATCACCAGTTCGGTAAAATAACATTACCGGACTCAAACTAAATTTCTGGATTTTTATAAGGAAAATGATATATTTTTGAACAAATTTTTATTATTAATGAAAAACAAATATTTTTTAAAATAAACTACTAAAAATTAATTATAAATATTCACATTAATTGTGCAATTGGAATTATTTGAAATTACATGAGCAGCACCCAAGCAATCTTTTTTGGGGTTACCTTTTCGCGAGGAAGAGTAACTTTGGGTTTGGTGTTGTTGGTGTAGAACTTGAACAAAGTTTTCTCCTCCCTGGATCATTCTAGCTACTTTTCTTTTTGTCTCTAAAGACTCCTCGAGATATTTTTTGGTCACAAAGGTGCTCTTCCAGCCACCGTGACGTTTAAGCACATTAACATCTTCTCTTTCGTTTACTAATAGCGTGGCAGACGTTCTGCGGAAGCAGTGTCCCGTGTACCTTTCGGGATTGGACAAATTCAAATATTCCGAAATTTTTCGAGGCGCTCCCCCAATTGTATGGATGCCCTCTATTTGACTAATACATTTTCCTTTTCTGTAGCCGACAAAAAACGCTTTTTCGGGAATCTGAGTGGGTCGCAGATGGCGATAACTACGGAATATGCTTAAAAATGATTCTTCAATGACTGTAAACACTCTTTTGATGTAAGTTTTTGTTTGGTTTAAGCTTACAATCAACTGTGTCCCTGTATCTTGAATATCAACGTCATTTAGGTTGTAGAGCTCCTCCCTTCGACACCCTCCGGAAATACCTAGTAGCGCGACGATCTGAAACAATAAAAAAATAATAATTTAAAAAAGACAGAAAAGTATAAATACTAAATCCCCCTGTGTAAATTGCCTATTGCGTAAATTCAGTTAAAAAAATATATTTTTATTTAATGGAAACTAAAAAACATACCTTAGTTAACAAAAATTTCTCGGTTAGAGCTGTTTTCATGAATGAGTCCCCTTCCTCTCTGGTCAAAATTTTTGATTGGGTCAGTTGGTGACCTACAGATTCTTTCTTTAAAAATGCTATCAGTTTGGGAAATCTAGATATATCCACGTTCTCATTTACTACCAACATAGATTTCACCATCGAATATTTTGCCCATAGCGTTGAACTGCTGGATTTTTGTGACTGAAAAAGTAGTGAAATTAAAAATTGCGAAAATACGACGTATTTTTACAAAGTAACTTTTTCGTTGACGGTATTTTTCACATTAAAAGTCTTTCTCCATTCGCAGAATGTTTTATATTCTTTTTATATCTTACTGAAGATTTGGCTGGAATCAGTGTTTCTGTTGCGGCTGAACTTCTTTTCAAAATTGCGTCCATTTTTACTGCTCTACGTGACAGAAACAAATAAACTTTATTTTGATTCTGTTAGCAACCAATTCAAAGATGACTGGACTTCAAAATTTTGACAATAATTTGATGGAAAATTGTAAAGTAATTGTTAAAACAAATATAGATGACATTAAATTTTTTTGGTATATTTATTGTCGCTGTCTTATTTTTATTTTAAATTAAATAAAACAATATGAAATAAAACGTTGTACGATACACGGCCGTGAAATGTCATTAAAGTACTCGTCTAGATATTCCGGACTCGGCTCCGCCTCATCCGTAAACATCTAGACTTGTACTTTAATAGACCATTTCCCGGCCTTGTAACGTATATTACTAGTTTTTAAACGCTTGGACCTGTCAGTTTTATTTGCAAGGCAGACAAATTTTAGCCTCATTATATGGGTTGTGGGCTACACGCTTACCACCTAACATAGCAAAAAATTAAGCGCGTGAGGAAATCGTTCTCTTTTTTTAGTTTTTTTCGACTGAAAACCAAATTTTAATTCTTAAATTATTCGTGCCCCCTCCTTGAGCAGATAAATATGACCGCCCCTTGGATACACCCCCTTTGTGGGGTACAATTGACAACCCGAATTTAGATAGGGAACATTAGTCCTGAGGCACCTAGTTTGAAAATGAACACAAGAGGGTAGGGTCCTTACTCCACAAAATTAAAAACTTAAATTTTAAAGTACTAAAATTTTAATTGTTTTTCTCCCAACGCGTTTCGTCAGACCGACATTGTCAAGGGAGGATCTAAAAAATAAATAGAAACCCCTATAAGTAATAACGCAACTTCAATAAAACGCAACCGTTTTTTTTTAAATTTTATTGATTCCTTTCTCTGGTTTTAAAAAAATTCTAAATTTTAAGTTATTTTTAATTTATGTATTTAGAAGCAAGTATACCTTAAAATTCTTAAAATTTTCTGGCCGCTAATCAGAGTCTCGCAAAGATAATGTCATTGGACTATTTTCTTCAATTGATCTTGCGGCGCAAATGAAAAGATTTTAAGAAAAAATGTTTAAAATTACGTTTTTACTTCAATGTTCAAAATGTGACATTATTTTTGCAGACGACTGTACATTTTTTTTATCTACTATTGTTTAACTTAATTTTTGAATCTGAAACATTATTTTTCAATGACATGTTCTTAAAGAGAGGATCGAAATAATTTTTGTCCCCGTAATATTGGCCTTTTTCCGTATGTGTGCCGGGTCTATAGCTAGTACGTCGATGATCCATACATTACTATTAAAAAAACTATAAAAGATCCTCTAAAGCACTTTAGAAAAATAACGTGTTTTTATGGAAAAACAGATGAGGTCTCTCAAGGAACCCACGCAGTGCTTGACGTAATAAAATATAGCTAAAAAACCTTTATTAAGGAAACTTATCAATTTACAATTTATTTTTTTATATTACTTATAGTAGTTTTTATTTATAAGACTTAACAAAGGGTTTAAGGGATAATTTTTGAAGAAAAAAACAGCATTGCCCGAAAGTTGTCGAAGAAATAAAGATTTCTTAAATATCATAAATGTAAAGTATGAAGAAGTAGGGTTTTATTTTATCATCATGAACAATAACTTTCACCCTGGGGATATCCAAAAACTAAAAAAAAAAAGAAGCTACAATTTATTTTTATTTTATTAAAGGTTTCTGTGCCCTGCTAGGACCTTAACACCCCAAATCTTTGTTTATGTTCTTATTTTGAAAATATACGGGACTGTTTTCATCTTAATTCAAGTTAGTAGGTTTTACGATATCTTGACAAATGTTGATGGTTTTTTCCTCCCGTAAATCTACTTTCAAGTGCTTTTTCTCGTCTTTTTTCCTTTTTTCCTTAAATTTTGCGTCATTTGTTGTGAAATCTTACAAAATTGTTTAGTACGGGAATAACTTGGCCTTGACTTTAACTACAGTGCGTTCCATTTTATTTAGACAATACCTATTACCTCAATGATCCATTGAATAAAACCAGGTTTGAAAGTTGACAGAAATCCAGATGCCCTAAATTGTTCTGGTTGTCAATTTTTTTTTCGGGTTACATTTTTTCTGACAAAAATTTGGGCGGAAAGAGAGAATATTAATTTTATTTACAACTACCTGGTTTTAAAATAAATCTGTGGATGATTGAGACGAATGGCCTTTTAATTAGTCGTGTCTAGACCAAAATTAAGCTTAACGAACAAAAATCACTTTATCGCACATTTCATGCAGGCCTGGGTATTTATTAAACAAAAGAAGAATCATATTGCAAATAAACCATTTCTCTTGCTAAAATACACCCACAGACTACCCAATCAATTCATTATCAATCAATCAATCATTAGGGGGGTTGGCCATTAATTGTTTGGGGACTCTAATGATCTTCGTGAGACACCTCATTATAATGGATCGCAGCATATTGCCAGTGTTAGGTAAAAAGTACGTATCTGCATTATAGTTTATGATGGTTCTACGGAGAGATAGATCAGAAATAAAAATAAAAATAAAAACCACCAATTTAGTTCGTGTACAATATAATATTTAAATTCGATATACATTTATAAATATAAATATAAATAATTAAAAAGGAAGGAGGAAATATAAAATTATCGATAATTTTTGCATGTTTTCCATAACGACTGATATTTAAAAGGAGAACACGTATGAGCGAAAAATTTTTTGTCTAATTTTGAATTTTAAAAATTTATAAATTAGAAACATCTTCATAATAATTCCGTTTATTGAACAAAAAATCAGAAACTCGGTTGCCCATGGCAACTTAGTTTTTGTTATAATAAAGTAGCATCTTTGACAAATGCGGACCATTTGTTTGTATACAAAATTAGTACAGTAACCAAGGAAAAAATTTTCAGTAGTAATACCACAAGAGGTTAAATTATTTCGGGAAATTTTTACCAGCTTATAAATATTTTGAAAATTATTTCCAGTCGAAGACAAGGGGAAATTTTCTAAAAATATTCATGAGAGACAAAAAATTTTCAGAATTTAATTTAACTTACGCGGTATTCAGTAAGAAAATTCAACGCCAAATTGTGTCAAAATAAATTATATTTTTGGAATTTTAACAATGTCTATTTCTTATCGATTCAAGGCTCTTTGGAAAAAAGGCAAAAAACTTCAAATTCCTGATGCATTGTCAAGATATCTTATTCATCCACCCACAGAAGAAGATATGCTGACAGAAGACTCTGCTCAACAAATGGCTGCCTTTGTTATTCAACAGATTTCTGTTGCTGACAATACTGAAGAAAGTTACAAAAAGTTTCATCAAAAAGATTCAGTTTTCATTAATTTACAAAAATCCCACTCCAACCCAAATTAAAGATAAGATATATCTTAAAGTCAATTTATTTCGTTATTGGAATGTAAGAGATTATCTAAGTGTAGATAATGGTTTGGTATTAAAAAAACAATCAAATTCTAATACCCAAAGAAAAGAGGAAAGAAGTTTTAGAGAGGTTCCATGATCCACATCAAGGCATAGAAGGAACAAAACGCCGTTCGAGACAAGCAGTGTTTTGCCAGGCAATAAATAGCGATATCAAAAATTTGATTGATTCTTGCCAATTATGCCTAGAATGTAAACTTTCACAACAAAAAGAAAACATTATTTTCGATCCATCGGCTACAAGACCGTTTGAAGATGTTTCTACCGACCTATTTATATGTAATGGAAAATATTTCATGGTATATGTAGATAGATTTTCAAAATGGCCAATAACTTGCCAATTTGGAAACAATTGTCATAACTCAAGAGATGTTATTACTTTTCTCCGAAAAACTTTTTGTAATACAGAAGTACCTGTCAGATTAAGATCAGATTATGGTCCTCAATTTGATTCATATGAACTAAGACAATTTTTGCAGAAATGGAATGTAAACAGATCTCCTTCAACTACCCACTACCCTCAAAGTAATGGCCATGCCGAAGCTGATGTGAAAGCTATGAAAAATTTAATTAAAAAATGCATGTGTCAAGGGCTGTTAGAATGTCGAAATATTCCTAAAGTTGAAGGTTTCTTACCCGCTGAATTACTCTTTGGCCACATTTTACGATCTCTAGTACCAGTACATTCAAAAATGTTTCAAAGAAAGTGGATTGCCTTGGTAATTGTATTTGACTGTAAAACAACACAACAACTAATGATGAAGATTAAGTATGATAAAAATTATAAGAATTTACCTGCTATCCCTATTGGAAAAACAGTATGAACTCAAGATTACAGATCTAAGCGATAAAATAAATTGAAGTTGTTGTTGAGATTGGAACCTATAGAAACTACACCATAAAATTACCAAGTGTATTCAACATGTATATTTGTTTATATGGATATTTGACTGAAGTTTTCATCACGAAGTTGTCATTAAATTGACATAAAAGATATGACTTATTTGTTACTATTTTATTTATAATACAATAATATTACAGATATCTGTTACATATGGTTTCTTTATTTAGACGCGAAAAAGTAGTGAAACAAATTTAGGTCTTAAATTCTATTTTGATACATTTTACTTAAACATAAATTATAATTTTTTTCGTATTCTTCTGGCACCTTTTTTTAAAAAAAATCCAACTAGTATTAACTCAAATTTTATGTAATATAAATAATTTACTATGTTAAGTCTTATATTAGTAATTCCGTGTAACTACAGTATGTAAGTAGAAATCATCTTGTACTTTATTATCCTTACTGAATAAACAAGTCAATAAACTATTTATGTTTTGCTGGTGTCTTATCAAAAAAAGAAATAGACATTGTTAAAATTCCAAAAATATAATTTATTTTGACACAATTTGGCGTTGAATTTTCTTAGTGAATACCGCGTGAGTTAAATTAAATTCTAAAAATATTCATGAGAGACAAAAAATTTTTCATAGCTTTCACATCAGCTTCGGCATGGCCATTACTTTGAGGGTAGTGGGTAGTTGAAGGAGATCTGTTTACATTCCATTTCTGCAAAAATTGTCTTAGTTCATATTAATCAAATTGAGGACCACAATCTGATCTTAATCTGACAGGTACTCCTGTATTACAAAAAGTTTTTCGGAGAAAAGTAATAACATCTCTTGAGTTATGACAATTGTTTCCAAATTGGCAAGTTATTGGCCATTTTGAAAATCTATCTACATATACCATGAAATATTTTCCATTACATATAAATAGGTCGGTAGAAACATCTTCAAACGGTCTTGTAGCCGATGGAACGAAAATAATTTTTTCTTTTTGTTGTGAAAGTTTACATTCTAGGCATAATTGGCAAGAATCAATCAAATTTTTGATATCGCTATTTATTGCCTGGCAAAACACTGCTTATCTCGAACGGCGTTTTGTTCCTTCTATGCCTTGATGTGGATCATGGAACCTCTCTAAAACTTCTTTCCTCTTTTCTTTGGGTATTAGAATTTGATTGTTTTTTTAATACCAAACCATTATCTACACTTGGATAATCTCTTACATTCCAATAACGAAATAAATTGACTTTAAGATATATCTTATCTTTAATTTGGGTTGGAGTGGGATTTTTGTAAATTAATGAAAACTGAATCTTTTCGATGAAACTTTTTGTAACTTTCTTCAGTATTGTCAGCAACAGAAATCTGTTGAATAACAAAGGCAGCCATTTGTTGAGCAGAGTCTTCTGTCAGCATATCTTCTTCTGTGGGTGGATGAATAAGATATCTTGACAATGCATCAGGAATTTGAAGTTTTTTGCCTTTTTTCCAAAGAGCCTTGAATCGATAACTTCATAACTTTATTTTAATCTTTGAATCCGTAGATTTTCTATATTATCTAAAGTTTTGTTTTTCAAGATTATGATTAACGGTTTACGATCAGTAATATTCAAGAATTTGCTTAAGTCCCGTAGATAAATTAGACATTTATTTATGGCCCAGACCACTCCTAGAATTTCAAGTTCTACTGTGGAATATCTTGAATCAACATCTGATAAAAATCTTGAACCGCACTGAACCATTTTCCCATTATCTTCGTGCTCTTGCATCAGTATAAATCCATCTGTGTGTATAGCCATGGTTCTTTTGGGATCAAAATAACATAGTATTGGAGGTGTTATCAAGGCATTTTTGACATATTCAAAAGCTCTCTCTCCTGATTAGCGGCAGAACTTACTTCATCAGAAAATAAGCCTAATTGGTTAACGATACCCAGGAATGATCGTAGTTCTGTTTTTTGGGAGTTGGAAATTATTTAATAGATTAAATTTTCTTCGAATCAGCTTAAATTCCATCTATTTAACATATTGTACTTTTGATTTAGCAAAAACAAATTTATTTGGATTCACGATTATAAAATACTTACCACAACGTATTAACAACTCCCGGATTCGATTACAATGATTCTGAAATGATTTGTCATATAACAAGATATCATGGACCACCTTTTCCATATTGCCGATATTTACTAAAGCTTGATCTCCGCGTCTACAGAATTCATCGCCAGAACTAAAAAGGGCCATAGGACATCGAAGAAACATGTATATTCCTCAGAGTGTTAAAAAAGTTGTCAATTTCTGACTTTTTTCATCTAAGGGAAGTTACCAGTAAATGCTCGCAGCATCAAGGGTAGTAAAATACTTTGAATCTTCTTATATGTTGGAAACGGCATCCCATGGACATTTAAATGGATGGTGATGCCTTAAAATATGTGGGTTAAGTTTTGTGTAGTCAAAACAAATTCTTAGTTTTCCATTGGACTTTGCAACAATAACTAAAGGGCTAACTGATTTGGTAGGAATATCGTCCAGCGGTTTAATGATTCCTTTTTAACCATATCATCCAATTCATTCTTTACTTTTTCTCTCCAAGAAAATGGAATTTTTCTGGGGCAGCTAATGGAGTGTAAAAGAGTATCTGGTTTTAAATGAATGTGGATTGGTGGTCCACCGATTGGTTTCAAGTTTTTCACATCATGAAATTCTTTTACTAATTCTTTTTAATTTTTTCATATTTGGTTTCTTTCAATTTAGTACTTGAATTCACATTTGTTGCACAAATAGATTTTGGAAGTAGCTATGGAAAATATTTGTAAATAATTCCAAGGTCAATTAATGATTTTTATCTGATAAAAGTTCTCGTATACCTTTGCATATATATGAATGGTTGTTGATAATCTTTGAAATTGAACTCTGCAGTTGACGTATCCATATGTAGTGGTGAAGTATCAGCTGCGCTTAATATCTGGTAAAAATACTGTAAATTGTTTAGAAATATTCAGGGTTTTTAGAAATTCTTCTTCTGTAACGGAAACCTTGGCTCCGGTATCTGGTATTTCTCGGGAAGAAATTTTAGTTTGACTTCCATATAAACACGCATCTACCAATATACAATTTGGGTTTTTGTTTATCGAATTTATAACTGAATGCCCGATGACTCATTATTGTTAATATTTTTGACAAATTTTGTTTTATAAAATTAGGTAAAATACCCTATCAAGGAACATTTCTTGCATTGAAATTTTATGGCTAGACAGTTATCCAAAGACGCATGACCCTGTCTGTTATATCTTGGATATTTTTTTAAGTTAAAATTTTGTGTTTTTATTTTATAAATTTTACCAGTTTGTTGTTGCTTTTTTTTCATAGCAGACTCTTCGGATTTACATAATTTAACTATGTCTTTAATTCCTGTATTATCTGAAAGCATTAGACATTTTTTCTTTAATTCTGGATTAAAAAGTGATTCGATAATATGATCCGATAAATATTGGTCAAGATGAACGCGGATAAGTTAGTTGAAAAAGCTTAAGTTTTTCTTTAAAAACATGATAAAACTTGACTTTTTCTAACGCGATTATTTTCCTTTTGCTTATAGTCTCCTTCCAGCTTATTTAATATATCTACGGATCGTACATTATGAAAATTTTGGATTTTTAATACCAATCTAGGTATATCCATTGTATCTTGATTTAAAAATGTGGATAGTAATAAAGGTACGTGGCAAGATAATTTTATGTCCTAATTTTGTAATACCGAGTAATCTTTAATGTTGTGCCTCCTGTCTTTATACTGACTGTAACTCAGACTTTCAATAAGCTTTTCTAGAACAGGAAAGCCAGGTTTTAAACTAAAGTTTTGTGATGATGAAGATGGTTGGGTTTCATCAATATTTATGACAAAACTATCCACACTTTCTTTACTGGGCTTAGTATTTTGAAGAAGCATAGGTTGTATTTTGTCCTTAAGCTCTAAAAATTTAGTGTCCATACGGCTTACTATTCGATTTTTCGAGTTTACTATCGCATCTTCAATATCTTTGTTTGCAGCATCTTGGGATGTTTCAGAAACTTCTTGAGTCCTGGTAGATCTTCTGTTACGTTTTCCAGGCATTTTCCGTTTTTCATTGATTCAAATTACTGACTGCGCCATGTGATATTATTGTATTTAAATAAAATAATAACAAACAAAGGTAATATCTTTTATATCAATTTAATGACAACTTCAATCAAATATCAACATAAACAAATGTACATGGTGAATTAGATCATATCAGTATCTAATATGTGTGCATCTACTACTCGATGAAATTTGCTATTGGTTACCTACCAAAGCAAAATAAAATTCCAAAAAATAGTTGTGTTGCCATGGTGATCTGTCAAAAAAGCCACTTTGATTGGTTAAAAATTAATGGTGTGGAGTTTCAGAATTGAAGTTATTGGGTGGCCCTCAGCTTAACGCTTAAGCCATTAAAACTGAAAATATTTGGGCCACTTATAATGGTCCCCTCAGGTTAACCGGCGTGAAAAAAAGTCATAGTTTGTCTACGTTTGTGAATTTTTTATATTCGTGAACTGCATAGCGCACAACTCATTTTGGCTTGTGTTTGTTTGGTTGTGTAAACAAATTATTTTTTTTTATGGAAACTGCCCAATCTGCCTCTCAAAATGGAACTTTTTCTCACTGACGACGAAGACTTCGGTGAAATTGTAAGAGTAAATCAGGAAGGCCAGAGAAAACGGACCTTTAAGAGAGGCCTAACTAATTTGACATTTATGATGGGGAATTCCTATAACGATTTCGTTACACCAAAGAGGATGTTCGGCACAGTTAATCAAATAAGGGACCAAATAGACTCCCCAATACAAAAATAAGAGTCTGAAAGTGAAATCAAATATTAAAGTTCCCTTTCGTCCTCTACGGTTTTATATTGTCAGTTCTTTATGGTGGGTTTTGTTTAGTCGTGTCTTCTTTCATCTATTTGAACCTGCTTTTTTAGTCGCTTTTTTAAAAAAGAAAAAAAATTGCCCCACTATCACTATTAAACGAAGATTCGATTTTTTTGCTGGCGATTAATCCTGAGCATGGTTTTCACTGGCCATTTCAAGAAACACGCCACAAACCTCCAGAAAATACACTAAAATTCTTGTCAAACGTCAAATGTCAGTGATATTTTAGCAAAATGTGGTTCGAGTCGCGCAATTTGAGCGCGAGTTGACCTTATTCTGGTTTTAACTTGATTTGAATCAATCATAGTTTACATTTGAATTCAACAATCGCTCACTGAAAATAAACTTGGTTTGGAGAGAAACTAAGTTTAATTTAAACTAAGCTTAAACCACTATTGAACAACCGGACCTTAGTGTGTTTTTGTGCTAAAAGGGAGTTTTTTTTAAGGATAAAATAACGTTGTATGGAGGCAACAAATCCACAAAATATTTTTGATAAAAATCACACTAATCTTTCCAACGTCAAATGTTAAGTTGGCCCATATAACTATAAGATACTATAACGGTCCTGTCCTTATATTTTCTGAGAAAAACCCGTAGCGATAATGTCTCTCCTAATCAAGTTATCCTGGAAAAAATGCTGGGCCAGAAACTCCTCTGGGCACGAACAGTCTGTGTCAGGAATACGCAGTGGATTTTACGCTTTTGGCCTTGCTCAGGGCTAACCTTGATTTTTACATTATTTTCTTTCATTTTCAAAGCTATTATTGGTATATATTTTCCGACACTTGGGCTATTATAGTATCGCATGGTTACATGACGGAAAATCGGTTTGCTTTTTTTGCTTGTTTAATTCAATCGGGATTCAGGTTTAGTGAGAGGGAGCTGAAGTGACCTTTTCTAATAATGTACGTTTCCGCTGAATAATGCTTAAACGATCGTCGTCGACAAGGGACAAAATGAAAAGGGCTGAAAGGGTGGAGGCTTGTGTGTTTATGTGGTACTTCGATTTTATTGAAAATTATAAGTATATCAACTTTAATAAATTTATCATTATATGTTTTCACTAAATGCTTAGTCCTTCATATAGCTTGAAAAAAAAAATGAAAACTCAAAACGTTGCTAAAAAAAATTTGGTTAGTCTTTCCTAAACTCCATCCCTAAATGCAAGAATTAAGAGTGAGTTTAAATCCTAAAAATAGTTCGTATACTTAAACAGATAAACCACACATCAAAAATGAGCAAAATGAAAAAAACAGGGAATTCTCTAGTATTCCTAACAGACCCTACGCCCGGTTTTTTAAAAAATATATACAGGGGGATTCACGACAAAATGCAAATATTTTAATAGTAGTATTACAGGCCAGGGTCTTTTTGTCAAATATACAGTATGATTTAAGGTAATAGTGCAAAAATATAAACAGATATATCTCGGAAACAAATAAACGTATTTACTTTAAATTCGGCGCACATAAGGAGTCTCAAAAGTCGCTTCTACCAATGTATAAATAAATCCAGGTCCGGCCCAAAACAAATTTAGTATTACATATTTTTGTTAAAAATAAAACCTTGCATACTGGAATTTGCAAATTTTGGTATTACCAGATAAAAGCTAAAGAAAGGTGCTATAATTCGCTTAGATTGTATTTAAGGCGTTAAGTCATATTTTTTTATAGAAAAAATTAAAATTCCAAATTTTCGATCCTCATTACAAACAATATCATGTCCTAAATTACTAAAAACGTATTTTTAGGTTAAAAATAATTTAAGCATAAATAAATCAACACCCCCTCTACCCAAGCAATAAACAGGCAGGTACAGGGCCTCACTATTATTTTTTAATTTATTTTTAAGAATATACAAATGCATACTTTTTAACTATTAATAAACCCTATTTTAATTTGAAATTCGCTCTTGGAATTAACTAAGAGTCGTAGTCAAATCATTAAAAAGTGTTTGGTACAAAATATGTATAACTTTTTCCAGCCTTTTAGACTATATATGCCAAAGATGGCAAGTATCATTGCCAATGTCAAATTTTGACATAAGGTTTCTTATTTTACATAAAACATCCTATATTTTATCGAATTTCGAAATTACTCGTTTTCTTGTGATTTCAAAAAAAATTTTATAGCATGCATAATAACGGAGAAAAATGGCGGTGGAATTTTTGATAGAACGTTGGAACGATTTTCTAGATAAAAATCAATTATAGCAATATCCTTTGCATTGTATGTTGTGATACCAAAATATCCAAATGAAGTACAAAAAAATAGGACAAATAAAACCAAATAATTATTAGTCCGGGCCTGAAAAATTTTAATGATTTTTACTACGACTTTAAATCAATTCCAAAAATGGATTTCACATTAAAACAGGGTTTATTAATAAATTTAAAGTATGTGTTTGTATATTTTATAAAAATAAATTAAAAAATATTTATCCGGCCCTGTACCAGCCTAATTTTTTTCTTGGGTAGGATGGATCTTGATTTAATTACGCCTAAATTATTGTAATGTAATCCTAATATCACAGGATTAGAATTTGGATATTTTTATTTTTTTAATAAAAAACTGAGACTTAACGCGTTAAATACAATCTAAGGGTATTATAGCACCATCCTTTAGCCTTTACGTGGTAATACCAAAATTTGCAAATTGCAGTATACTTGGTGTTGTTTTTAACGAAAATATATAATACTATTTTTTTTTTAGTCCAGACGTGATTTTTTTTTATACATTGGTAGAAGTGACTTTTGGGGCTTCTTATGTGTGCCAAATTAAAAGTAAATACGTGTATTTGTTTCCGAGATATGTCCGTTTTTCTTCTTGCAATATTTTTGTAAATCACACTGTATATTTGACAAAAATATTTTTTTTATTGGATATGAGTGTTCCCGGAACTGTAATACTTATCACTAAAATATTTTCATTTCGTCGTGAGTCATCCTGTATATATTGTTTTTATTTAGTTTTTTAAAATAATCAATAATTTTTACCGTGAATTAAACATTCTTAGGATACGTAAAATTATGTAAAAAACTTCAAATTATTATGCAAAATCCGTGAAATTGTTCCAAGATAATGCTTTAAACTTTCACCGTACAAAATTTAATACAAATTTGATTAACAGTTTTTTAGAGTAAGTAATTCGAAAAAGCGCATTTTTCATTCCTTAACGTCTAAAACAAACGAAACCAAAATGCTAAATTTCCATTTATTTTTCATTTCAATCCTGTCAAGTGGATATAAGTTGAGAGTTAAAATTTGACAAACAACAAAGACATATTTTAAGATATATATTTGAGAAATTCGAAGAAGTTATTGGAATTCACGGTATAAGGCAACGCAGTATTTACTCAAAAAGTTCTTGAATTCAACCTAAGACTAAAAGATATTCTTTATTTCGATTAAAACCGGCCCAAAAATTATCTTCCTTTTTGTTTTAATTAAAAAGGGTCTTGAACCAATCATCGAGCATTGTTAAAAATAAAAAATTTACCTTTCTCGCAATTATACAAAAACGCCCAATCTTTAAAACTTTTTTACTTTTCAAGATTTCAGACTTAAAATTTATCTCATGTAAATAAAAAAAAATCCGTTTACCTCACATACACATATATTTTTCCCAAGGCTGTCATATAAACTTTGGCAAAAATTTGAAATTGTAATTTACCTAATATGTGGCGGCTGCTTGCCTACGCTATACTTCTCGCAAAGAAAATCCCATTTTAATATAATATAAGCCCGTATTTTAATGTGTAAGTATTTAACATTTTCTGGGCGTTTGGTTCAATAATTTTTTTATATATATTCATCAGAAACATGGCTTTTTTTTTGTTATCCGCTGCAGAAAAAACTATTTTTTGGATCAAGGGTAAAAAAAAAGATTTCTGTCCCTTTTTTACCCAAAATTAAAGCGAACTAGCGGAAAGTAATATAATTCAAAAAAACTAATTATTCTTGCCTTAAAATTATCCATTTCCGCCAGTTTTTACCAAGTATTAAGGAAAAATCATTTAAAAACATCGTCAAAATATCAAACTGTCAAAGATTAAAATGGAAATCATTGTTATTTCATTTACCAGACACATTTATTTATAGTGTAAAGATAGTGTGTTGCGAGAAGTGCTTTTCGTTCAAGAGTTTTAAAGGTATTTTCCTATTTTTCTTGCATTTTTTTATAAAGGTATTAAAAAAATAGTGTTAGCAACTCGCGGCTAAACTGCGCTTTTTTTACTCGCGTTTTTAAATACCTTGCTGTGCTTGTTATTTAAACCAACACTAGTTGTAAAAACTACTACTTATACGCTGGAAAAAATCTTGGTTTAGCCAATTTTTCTTTACTGCGAAATGGCAGAAGCGCCTGATATGCAGTAGTGAAAGTGGTATAAAAACTTAACATAAAATTGGACCGACTTAAAAAAATGCTAACGCTGTTAAGAAAAGTAGATATGGCTTTTAATAAATGCGACCAAATTGCAGCTCTCCTGAATCTAATAAAAAAAATATTTTTAAAATTAGTTGAGCTGTTTAAAACTTATGCTAGAAACTAAAGCTTTCACGGAGTACAATTGGTCCCCAAAGCGGCCCGAGTATCGAATCTGAAGACCTTGTATGTTTATTTTAAAGGTCTTTTTAGTATTGTCGTTATAGAAGCAGGGGAACTATTTCTTTTAATATAACGGAATGTAAATTTACTGGATCATTTTTAAAATGCTCAAGTTCCATTTAAAAGTACTTCATTCCATTAAAAATAATATTTTCTCTCTTTCAAGACAAATCTGTCAAATATTAAAAATCTTCATTCTCTTTTTCCTACAAAATACTTTTCTTAAAGAGTGGTTCGTAACAGTTAATTAAAAGAAAATGAACGAAAATGAATACAAGTGAAATTGACTTTCATTTTTTAAACTAAATAATTAAAAGTGCGGAAAAAAACATTTTCAGGTATAGCTTTGTCTTTTTATCGCCAATTATAATACCAAACATAAAAAATTGTTAAAGAATCTTCTTTAATCTCCTGCTGCTTTAACGCTTAGTGCTTGTCGCGTGACATTAAATGGTAATAAATCAAAATAATTATCGAGGAAAATCCTATTAACTCATTTGCATAAATATATGCCTAGTGCATTAATTATTATCACTGGACACGTATGCTTTCAGGGCAATTGCACGCGCGATAAAGGTTTTTCGCATTTTTCCGATTTTTGTATTTGAATAACCATAATCAACAAAGGAGTGTCTGAGGTATCAATAAACGTGTACACTCATAAGAACGTAATAATTTTTCTCCGAATCATAAAATAATAGCCACTAGCCAAAATAAAGGCAAACAAAATATTAACATTTTATAAGAAATGTCCCATCAATTATCACAAAAATACAATTAACCTAAAATCAGGGCAAGCAAAGAAAAATAATATTGAACCATTTTATTATATCTAGGGAACAAAAGTATATTTCGAACAACTAATTTAAAACTACTTTTAGATGAAGAGGAAAAGCAATTTAAAGTCCATGATTTTTATTTGCCAGTTTTTGATGTTCCGTCAGTTATGACTAATTTTTTTTTATCTTGGATCCTGAAGAAAAAATTAGTTTTCCTTTATTTCATTCTGCAATATCTTTAAAAGAGAGAAAAATAAGATTAAAAAATTAATTACTCAAGTTTTAATCTTGTTGGGTCTCAAATAAGCTCAAATTCAAAGGTTGTGGTCAAGTCTCTCTCTAACCAAAGTCAATGAAAATTCTCCGACCAACAATAAAGCAGCTTCTTGCTATAATATCATAATCCATTTGACGTACAGTCGTATGTAAGACACACTTACAATATAAATCAAAATCATGGTAACCAATTTGGTGTCAGGCATGGGGGTCACCCACTTTAAAGTAAAAGGGATCACACACAGTGAAACATGTTGCAAGGCAAATCATCGACGCAAGCACTTATGAAGTAGTTATAGTAGTAGTATAGGGGCGGCCCGTGTGCCTGGCATTTAGGCCTCTTCATAGGCTCTTTCTGCCATACTCCGTTCCTTACCCCTATGCCCCTACTTCCGCTGCAACTCTCTTTCTGGGCCTCCCTGTCTTCTTTACGAAGATCAGTATATTTGAGTGAGTGCAGCTCTTCTTGCTCTATCGTGGGAGATCCTTACTTCAGCTGCCTTAATATGCATCGCACTCTGCTATCAAGTGTTGCGCTGATTCCTCTTCGAGCCCGCAAGCGGTACACACGGGATCTCCTGCTACTCCTATTTGCGCCAGATGTTTGTTTAGTCGATTGTGCCCAGTCATCATCCCTGTGAGCAGTTTAATGTCCTTTCGGGTCTTACCAAAGACCATCCACGAATAGTTTGGACTGTCTGCACTTTGACTTTTGCCTCCAGGACGTCTTCAGTTCATTGTTCGCCCGTTTGTTGAGCTCACTCTGTACCAATTTGTTATTCCCAGAAGATGTTCCGGTCCAATGTATTGGGTGTCGGCCCCTAGTCTGGCAAGTTCATCCGCTTTCTCGTTCCCTGGTATTCCCTCACGATCTGGGACCCACATCAGTGTCACTCTCTTGTCTTGAGCCAATGTTTGCAGGGCTTAAGAGCACTCCTCCACCAGACTACTGATTATTTTGGGTGCACTTAGAGTCTTGAGGACAGCCTGGCTGTCGGAGCATATGTATATGTTCCTCTTGCCATTTCTGACCTCCAGTAGTATAAGCGCCTACGTAATATGAAACTGGCATCAGCTTGCCCGACTCAGTAATGTGGCTCCATGTCACCGCAAACCACCACTGCTGCCAAGTTAATAAATCAGTACTACTCACGTTGATTTCCGAAGCCGTTTTAGGCACTATGTGTGGACCCCTTAAGCCTTTATCAACAAACTCAGAAGTAAAACTTAAAACCTGAATAAAAACTTTTTAAACAAAAATTGAACCGTATAAATGTATCAAATAAAATAATTTCTTTCTGTATATATAAAATGCAAGTATTTGCATTCGTTGCACATGTATACCTACTTATACAGGGTTCCTAAGATTTTCCTTAGGGATAGGATTTCAATAAATCAAACAGAAATGGCATAGTAAGTTCTGCGCGCACAAAAGAAACAGGTATATTGAGCAATGGTGCCAGTTCGTTATTATCTCCGGACTCCTTTCATGAGAAAAAATTGTCGCCACTCTTTCATTGTGAGCATAAATCATAGTTGCAATAATAACCGTTGACAAGATGTCTGCAAATTCCGCTAGATAGCGGCCACACCATGAGATGATCGAGGAAAAACTGGGATTCACAGGCATTGCATTTTTATTTCCTTTCGAGTTGCTTCAGTTTCGTAAATTTTGTGTTTTTAAAATGCCGTATACTCGAGAAGAAAAGATTTTTATTATGAAAAACTACATAAAAAGTGACAGTGCGGACGAGGTCACTGAGCTTTTTGTTTTTGCGTTTCCAGATCGACCGGTTCCTGTGGCTACAACATTTATCATCGTTTTGAAAGGTATGGGTGCATAAATGGTTGTAGAAAGTGTTACCACGACGGCGAAATACCAGAGCATCCCGTTCTTTCACACAGGGTGGAACGAGACGAAATGGTATGCGCTTACGTTGATGCACATGAACCATGTTCGACGAAACCGATTGCGGAGGCACTGGATATTCCCAACAGTACTTGCCAATGGATCCTAAAAAAGCAAGTCGTTTAAGATTGGGAAGTCGCAGGAATTGCAACCAGGTGATTATTTTCGCCGGTTAGAATATTGTGAGGTTATGAGGGATAAATGTGACAGGAACAAAAATTTCCTATCAAAAGTTCTGTTTAGTGACCAGAAGACATTTGAACTTCATAGCTTTCACAATCCACAAAATAGCCGCTATTGGTCCCGCGAAAATAAACATCTGCACGCAACTGTTAGAACGCAACATCCTCAAAAATTAAATGTTGCAGTATTGTCGGGGATCACATTATTGGACCCTTTTTTATTGAAGGGAATTTAAATAGCCAAAAATATGTTGATCTTCTCCAACATCAGGTTTTACTACGGTTGAGGGAACTCAACATAAATTTGGACGAATTGTGGTTTCAGCAAGATGGCTGTACATCCCACAATTCACGCCAGGCTACAAATTACCTTCGTCACGTATTTGGTGATAGAATTATTTCCACGTATGGAAATATCGGATGGCCTCCTCGATCACCAGATCTTGCGCCAAATGACTATTTTCTATGGGGTTGTTGGCACGACAAAATTTTCCAACACCCTTACTTACGGCCTACGACTATACAGGAGTTGAGGGCGAAAATTTTGGAGGCGGGCAACTCTATCACCCCTAAAATCTTGGCTGCTACGCGCCAAGAGTTTTATAATAGATTGGGATATTGTGAGGCTCTAGAAGGGGACAGATTTGAACATCTAATCTAATTAAAAATTAGACGTTTTCAGGTCCAAACCACAGTTTTTTCTTGCTTAAGGGAGGCGGCAGGGTCCATTATTTACGATACTGAGCGACAAACTTGTGAGGTTGTTAACATTAGAACGAAATATCTTCGCTTTTAATTAAATTTCTTTCCATTCTGTTCTACTAGTGACATCTATCCCGAAACGGCCAAACCATGCAGCTAGCACTAGCAGCCAAAGAAATCAATAAACGGCGCTGTTTTTCCTGTAGAGCTTTTTGCTTGCGATATTATTGATTTTAAATAAAGCTAGGGCCAACATTTGATAGTTTCGAGGTGTTTTATGACATGATCTCGAAACATGTAGCGAACCAATTCTTCAAAACTAGCGAGAGGGTAAAAGTGAAAAATAAGGGCCTGCCAATATTTGCAACACCCAAAAAGGGGTGAAAAGATTTATTTTGCTGTTTCTTTAGCTCTGCCACTTTTTTTATTTTTTTCTCCAACTTTCTCGAAATTTTCGTCATACCGTAGAAAAAAATTATACTCTACTTTTATTCGAAAAAATTTAGAAACAGAGACGTGATCAGTTTTCCTAAAACGGGGGATCTTGGTTTCGAGTGAGAAGATAAAGGGTGCCGCAGGCAAAATTTTTTCAATTAAATTAGCCGAACGCAAAAATGTTAGAAAAACAAAGCACGAAATAAAAATGGCGCCGCTTACAATTTTTTTTCAAAAATTACGTAATTTCGAGAACGCAAAGAAATAGGTCTAAAGAGTATAATTTTTTAGAAAAAAATATCAATTTTCTCGCCCTCCTCCACTGGGACTACAGAGGCCGTGCACAAATTACGTAATGGTCATAGAGGGGAGGGGGGTTACAAAACGTTACGTAGGGGGGAAAGGGGTTTTCGACAGCGTTTGCATTTGTGTGAAACTAAGAAAATTTGGAATGAAAATAAGTGAAAAGTTTTTTTTTTGGGGGGGGGTAGTGGTCTTGAAATCGTTACGTAATATTAGGGGAGTGGCGTGCCAAACCGTTACAAAACATTACATAGGGAGAGGGTCAAAAATTGGTAAAATCACCGTTACGTAATTTGTGCACGGCCCCACATCTGACTGTTCCTCCTTTTTGATTTCGAATCAAAGTGCAAAACCCGGGTTGGACGTTCGAAAGCGTCAACCCGTCCTATTTGCTTGATAAAGTTTCTACGGAAATATCTCAGTCGATTTTTCCGGCAGTGTATGAACGCTTTAGGTTAGGCATTTGCATGTATCTCAGTCCCCAGCCTATAAACAGTGCGTAAGGACAATAGTTACAAAATGAAAAGCCGTAAAATATATTTTTTTACGATATATTTTATCAGTTTGGTATTAAAGTCGAGCAAAAACAATTTTTATTCCAGTCCTAAAGGTATGAAAATGGAAAACATTAGAAAACAACAACCTGGAATGTATTTACTACGGGTAAGATGTAGTGACAACATCGCCCCATGCCCATCATTTTCTGCCTAATGTGCTTTTCCGTTTGTCTGCGTCTTATACACGGCTGCTTGGCCCCCTAAGGATTTGCTTAGGAACCCTGTATAATATCGGCGATACTTATGTTAAAGTCGACTACTTATAGTAGGCGCCAACTTGAAAAAATGTGAATTTTATACATAAAATTATTTTTGAATTATTTTATATTCATATTTTAGGTGTCCTTATTTGAAGTCGGGCTAGTGCAAATAGCTTAACGCCTGGACAACAAACTTAGTTAAAGGCCAAAAAAATATTCCTAGATTTTTATACTTGCAACGTTGGCAGACATAAATAAGATGCCGTCAATGTTTCATGTTAAAATTATTACTTATTGAAAACCAGACTGAACACTAAAAATTATTAACGCACTTCAGTTTACTGACATACGTGACCAATGCAGGGCCGCAAATACACGATCGCCATGACTTTTCCTACTTCACCATTGGTTTTATAATATGCCTAAATGATGTATTTAGACATTTCAGCAAAACTTGATGATGATTTCATGATATTTTACACAAAACACAAAATTTCCGTTCGGCTTTATTATTTATCTACAACTACTGCAAGGAAAAGATGGCTACGTCAGAGAATTCCAGTAGACTGGCTCGACTTGTATTGGATTTCCAGTTTTATTTTTCCAATCTGATTGGTCCTGACCCCTAGTGAATTTTTGTTTACTTAATCGGCCGCCCGTTCTAGCGAAACGTTGGTGATGCTACTGCAAGTTCTTAGAGGTCGCCCGCCATGTAAGTTTCACTTGATCTGGTGGGTCTGACCTCTAGTGGTGTTTGGTTAACTTAATCTGTTTAGGGAACTTTGCTTACCAAAAAGATTCCTCCACTACGTCTGTCCGACATCGGAACAAGACCCAGAAAGGTGGCAGCAGTGAGTTTTAACGAAAAAATGCGAACTTGCAAAATTGTGTAACAATTTTTGCGCCTTTTCCAACTGCCTTTCATTTTTTCTTCTATTTCATGTTTTGCAACCACGTTTATATGACGAGAGTGATCAGTATAAGTGATACAGAACACACAATGGTTTGTGGTAAACTTCTTTAGGGCCTAGTTAAGGTAATTTTAAAGTTGAGGTTCTACCCAAAGTAATCATAAAGCTTGATCTATACCGTCTGTTAACTCCTGTACTAGCTACCGTTTATTGCCCAGCAAGTCATTTTTGTATTTCTTTAGATATAGGTCCAATATCATCACCACATTACATTGGGTACATTTGTCCCATCCCGGACGTGGGACAGGTTTTTACAGATTGCAACGTTGGCAGCACAGGTAGCACAGACATTGGACTGCCGTCAGAAAACTTTACTAACACAAGTACTACAAGTTTAGACGTCGGGCTAACGTCGTACTCTCTACTACATTCCAACGTTCTCCTTAATGACGTCGAAGCGTTGTCGGAAATCTGTACTAGATTACACACAACGGCGCCAAACGGCTCGACGACTTACGTCCGTCTATACTAAGCTAAGACGTCGTAAAAACGAAAAATAAAGTATAATCCTCGACTTAAACCCCTAAAGTCGTCAACTGACTGTTATTATTATACTCCATCTGACGACGTTAGATGCCGTACAAATCTAGTCGGAAGACCAAAATATGCTATTTGGGTTTATATTATAGTTAATTTTAGTTTTATATAAAACTGGTGAGAAAAGTATATATTTTTTTAAAAACGGATGATTTGAATAAATTAAAGTTTATAAAAATTAATTATGCAGAAAAATAAATTTTTAACAGAGTAAAGTGGGCCTGGCAAAGCACCTTAAGTATCCAAATTGAAAGAAGCATGTAACTTCCACTCCGCCTTGTCTTTTATGTTATGCTTATTATGCAAAACCGACGACTTGTCGTAAAACTGGTGGGAAACGTATGTATTTGAATAAAACGGTACCAAATCAGTGCTGTCTTGAATCAAATAAAAAAATAATTATGAAGAAGCAGCCCAAGTATCCAAATTAAAGGCAGCTGGCAACTTCGACTTCGCCATGTCTTTCCATATTTACCCGTATAAGATCAAAGTGAAGACTTTTAGTCTTTTACAATAACTTTTTTCTAATTATAATTTTTAACAAAAAAGACCAAACTAAAGCCCTCTTGAATTGAATATAAGAAGAACTATAAAAATCTGTTACGCCGTTTAAAGGTTATGGGGGCAATGGGCCCGGCTAACCTTGAAGTTAGCATACAACTTTGACTTGTCTTTTTAAGTCACCGATATTAGTCGAAAGTGGCAATTTCCTAAATTCATTTTGTACATTCTAACGAACTTTTAAGTATCGCCTTAAAAGTATAGGAAAATTATATTTTTTAATAAAACCGGAATAAACTAAAAAACAGAATCGAATACAAAAAACTTATGAAAATCGGTTAGGCCGATCAAAAGTTATACTAGATATCAAACACTTCTTGAGGTGCAACGGGCCTGGAAAAGTGGCTTTGGTATCAAAATTGAAGTCAGCATGCAACGTCGGCATTGTTTGGACTTTTTCAATAACTGGTATTAGTCGAAAGTGGCAATTTCCTAAATACATTTTGGACGTTCTATTTATTTTTTGAGTATTGCCCTGAAAGTGGAGAGAAAAGTATAGTTTTTACCAAAACTGGATAAAACTAGAGCTCTCCTGAATCGAATATAGGAAGAATTATGAAAATCGGTTGTCATTCTAAACTTATGCTTGAAATGAAACCCTACTCGAAATGCATTTGGCACGGAAAAGTGGCGCAGGTACCCAAGTTGAAGTTAGCATGCAACGTCGGCTTTGTTTTGTCTTTTTAAATCATCGGTATTCGTCGAAAGTGGCAGTTTCCTATGTATAGGGGGATTGGTTGTAAGTGTTCCCTTAGATAACTTTTTTTCTAATAGCCGCAAAAGAACCAAATAGGAACTGGGTGAAATGATATTTTATAGGGACCTGAAAATCATTAATAAAAATTATTAAGTTCAAATAGTATACAGGGTGTGCCAAAAATTTATTTTTTTCCAATGGAACACCCTATATAACCATTTTCGAGAAATTTCAAGTTAAACTAGATAATAATTAACACGTATTAAGTAATTCGTGGCTGTCAAAAGACAGTCAACTATTTATTTGGAAAGTTAAGTTCTAGTTTGACAGCTTTTTAATTGTTGCATGCATATTATCATGTATGGCCTATTTTGGCTTAATTATAATACAATAATATGAATTAATTAATATCTAATTCAAATTGAAATATCTCGAAAACGACTACACGCAGACCTATACTATAAGTATTTTTAAAAAGCTAATTTTCGGGAAAATTCAAAATGTTTTGCACACTTTGTATACTATTTTTTACTGATTAATTTTTATTAATGATTTTGAGGTCATTATAGAATACTCTTTCACACAGTTTTTATTTGCTTCTTCTGCAGCTGTGTAGGTAGCATTTTTTTTTGTCTACTCACCAAAAAAAATTGCTTCAAAGCGTTTTTGTCCTAGATACAAAATTAGTTTATGTTTATGAAAAAGTTGGGTTTTTTACCCAAGGTAAATAAGTTGTCACAAATTGGTTAGTTTTAGTTTCAGATTTTCCAATGTAGTCGGACAGTCAAACATTGATCTATTGCAGTCCATTATTTCTGGCCTATCGTTGTTCTATCGCTGGCATACTTCACTATCATCAGGTGAACTACTGTCACCTGTCTTTTATCTGTGCTTTTTTGACAAGACAGCGCGTCAATCATGGAGTGATTTTATTTTTATTTTTTTTCAAATAATTTTTATTTGAATATTCTTCGTTCAGAAATGTAAAGATATTAACAAAAGGTGTCATATAAACCAATTATTCACATTTTTCTCCATTTATTGATCAAAAATTAATATGATTGATATAGATTTATCGAGATACAGTTTTGTCTCCCTCAATTGAGGTAAGTTTCATAACCTTGCTCTATAGTCGCATGACTAATGACTCTTAATTTATACCGAAGGTCCCACGAGGATGTCCCTAAATTTTTTGGAGCTTTGTACTGAGACATGCTGCTCCAATACCTTCTCATTTGGACCCTCCATTTCTTATGGGGTTTTTCCCCTACCAAGCAGACTCTTAGGGGCATGTCAGCTCCAGATGTCCTAAGTACACCTGCCCTATTATTTTTGCCAATCAAATGGCTGCCAGATTGATGCTTTTTGTTGTATGCTAGATTCAGGTGAGCCTACTCCAATTATGACATTTAAATTATTTTCTGCAATAGTTTCTAATTTTTTTGCTAATTTCCTTGAAAACATTTAATTACCTATTTGTACAACTTTATGGCAACAAAATAGTTAATTGATGCTTATATTTCAATTATTTTTTTAGCGCTCGTATATAGCCATACACCTGCAGGTTTTTTTTATACGGTTATATTACCCTAAGGTTAACAGTTTGTAAAAAAAAAAGTAAAAGGAGAATCAAAATTTTTATTTATAGATAACACATTTTTTAATAAAAAACTATTTTTGTTAAAACCAAAAGGTAAGATGAATAAATCTATTTAACTTTAAGAAAAATACCCCTCGTCTATTTCTTTCTAGGTACATAAAATATTGTTTATTTAACTCTACCTTCCCTTAAATTCAAGAGAGTTGTATACAAACAACTTAACATCAATAAATTTTTCCCTTTTTTAAGTTTATTGAATCTTGCTGTTGAACTGAGAAAAAGAGTCCAGTTAGCAAAAATCCTTACCCAACCTATAATGCTCGCTGACGAACAGCTACCGTATGCATAAGAGTAGCATAACGAAAAATTGCTACAGCTGTTAAAAGTTATCCCATGGAACACTTATAAGCGATCACCCTGTGCATTTTGGACTTTGTATTGCTTTTTTAAGTATTGCAGTAAAAGTGTAGGGGGAAGTATATTTTTTAGTAAAAGAGGATCAAACTGTAGGTCTCCTAAATCGAGTATAACAAGAATTATGAAATTCGCTTAAGCGGTTTGGAAGATAACTTACTTTACAGATACATTTAAAAACAAATAGTCTTTGATAAAAGTTGCCTAACTTTTAGTATACTATAAAACTATGTATATCAAAATTGTCCAGTGTCATCGCATTTTTTTAAAAGTTGAACAGCCTATATTGAAAGTTTGAAAGATCTTTTCTTTCTGATTCCAAAAATATACCACCGTTTCCTTGAATGGTCATTGAACAAAAATCAAAAAACTTTGCTATAAGAACCACCTAAACTATTTTTCCTAGGCATTGACCTTATGGCAAATTATTTTTTATATCACTCGAGAACTGAAAAAGATAAACCCTACATATAGTCGGGGGTTTTCTCAAACCTATAGGAAGATTTTTGGTGATTTTTTTCTAATTTGGCACACATTTAGGCATGACTCTGGGGACCACCAAACCAATATAAATTTTTTTCGGCGACGACGTACGCCCTAAACTTTTTTTAGGACAAAGGGTCATTTTGACAGCTGTATTTCGGTCATGTATCAATATTTTAACATTTTGGTTAAGATCTTTATGTGGTGCTGATGTAAGAGAACACTGCAAACCTTTATTTTCAAAACATCAGATTTTAACTGTCACATGCATGTTTATATTGGAGACAGTTTGCTTAATCTTTAAAAAGTACAAGGGCGTAACCTTTCCCTCAACCTATATTTTCCGGAACCAAGAAAATATTCCTCTCCCAATTCCCAAATCTACCCTTACAATACATTCCCTAATATATGACAGCGTTAAAATATTCAATAAATTACCAATTAACTGTCAAAGCTTAGACAATATGAATATTTTTAGAAAATCAGTTAAGGAATTATTAATTAGTAAAGCCTATTACTCCCTGGAAGAATATTTTGATGACCGGTTTTAGAAATATTTGAAAAGATACAAAGCACTTAATATAGATAGGTAAAGATTTTGTTAGGCTTACATGTGTTTTACTCAATTTTGTTTATTATTTATTGTTTGTAAGTGATTTGTTATATTTGTATATTTTCAAAATGTTTTACTTTTTTATGTTCTTTATTCCATACATCTTTTTCTTTTTATTTTAATATTTTGACTTATTGCTTTAATGTTTTTTAATTTTCTAATTTTTTTAAATTTTTCAATGTTTTTTAGTTTTTATAAATTTTTTAATGTTTTTAAAATTTTTTACCTTAGGCACATTTTCTTTTTTTTGCTGTGATTTTATTTTTGCTTTGTCAATTTTGTTTATTATTTATTGTTTGTAAATGATTTGTTATCTTTATATATTTTTAAAATATTTTACTTTTTTATATTCTTTGTTCTATACATCTTTTTCTTTTTTATTTTTATATTTTGACTTATTTCTTTTTTCTCTTTTAATTTTTTAAAATTTTTTAATGTTTCTTAATTTTATACCTAAGGCAAATTTTGTTTGTTGTATTGGTTTTTTATGCTTTGTCCATAAAAATCTCTTGTATTTTTACGACAATAAAGCTTACTGAAACTGAAACCCCTTAAAAGGTTACGAAATGGCCTTTAATATGGTATGCATATTATTATTTTTGACTACCAATTGATTCCATAAAAAAATAATCAATTTGAAATTAAAAAAAAAATTGTATGTTTTTTTCTAAAAATGTACAAAAAAAAGTCTATTTGGTATTTATGAACGGGATTGTAAAAATTCATTTTCATTCATTATTCGCCGATATCAAAAAAAATGCAAATTCATGCTACGAAAAAATCGCAACAAAATCGGAAATTGACGCATGTTCAGAAAATTTACAAAATTTGAAAGGCTATATAACACGCTAGAATATAAAATGTAACAAGTCACAATGAGCCCCCAATTTTTAATAAAATTAAGCAACATATATAAAAAATGCTTTTTGCTAAAAACTTCAAAAATAACAAAAATTATGTCATGGTTTTTATTTTGTAGTGTGTTTAGAAATTTTTTCAGGGGATTCCTAAAATTTTGACAGCTGCTTAAAAACAATTAAATGTCCTTTTAAAAAGACCAAGATTGAATCTTGAACGACTTTAGGATTTTTGTCTCTGAGCTGTCAAACAGAGGATTTTTACAAGTCGTCCAATTTTACTTAAAATACCATTGCTTTTTTCTTATTTTATTTAATTTTGAGCAGGTAAGTATTTTTTATCGATGTGGGTGCACCTAATCGGCAATACGTGCATAAAAATTACATTTTTTAGCGCCCCCCCTCAAACAGCAAAAATCTGACTTCCAACCAAATGTGTCTTAATATGACGTCAATTTCGGATAGAATTAAGGTTGTGATCAAGGACGTTTGTCTCCAACGTTGTTTTTGAGGTAAAAACTACGTTTTTAGTTATCCGTTATAAAACCCAACCATGTACGTTTTTATTGCAAAACCGACGTCTTCAGTGCGTAGAAAATTTAAACGTGCCAGATACCGACGTCTGCTTGCTGTTGAAATTCAAAACGTGTAGCTCGTTGGAACTGACCTACGTCAACCGACGTCCCAAACGGACACGTACATTTTCGTGCGTTTGATCTAACTTAAAACAACTATTTTTATTTCTCTAATTCTAACCTAACTTTTTTGAAAATTTTAATCCAACTTTTATTCAAGTTTTTTCTTGGAGTTTTTGAATCCAGGATCTGCCTATTGCTAGTTGCAAACTTTGGAGTAGTTTCTACTGAAATAAATTAAATTTTTGCAGATGAAAACCTCCTGAAAAATTCCGAGATATAAACAGATTCCTTTAGGGAACCAACATATCCCATTTTCCTTTGATATGTGGGGAATGGGCTCTATCTCTGTTATCACAAACAAGAATATATAAAAACGCTAAAACTGTAAGGTTAGGGCGACATTTGACAGTAAGGTGTATGATACTAAAAACGACTTCAGATTCTAATACGTAGATTAGGTTAATAGACACTTAAAGTAAATATTTCGACGCATCGGTAGCGGTATAGGTAATGCGTTCGAAACAAAGTCAAAATACACTACATTTTTGACTTGTTCGTGCCATGTTTCGAACGATGCCTTTGACGGATGTGATGACAGAATCTCGTTGCGTACGGAAGGATTTACCTATCATTACGGACCCACGAACATACTCAACGATCTCAATCAGCAGTTCTGTCATCGGAACCTTCAAAAAAGCGGACATCGTTTGAAACATCGCATAAAAAAGTAAAAAATGTAGTGTATTTTGACTTTGTTTTAAACGCGTTACATATATCGCTACCGATGCATTAAAATATTTACTTTAAGTTTCTAATATCACATGCTCCATGCAAGACGTGCGATTCTAATACGTACGAAGATGGCAAATTTCACGAGGGGTTGAAACATTAAACTCGTTGATTTTGAAAATTTGCCATTTTAAACAGGTGGGCGTCTATCGACCGTAGTAAATTAATTTGCTTTTTAGATTTAGTTTAAAATTGGAGAGTTCCGTGTACAATAATTAAGAAAATAAGTTTTTGGTGGAACGTTAGATCATTTTTACAACAAAACCAACAACATCATTTAAAAAAATATTTCGACCCAGTTTCTTAAAATATTTTCTTAGATATTTCAAATTTTCAGGGCACCCCGTTTTTTTCGAAGTATCTTATTTACATTTATCAATAAACGTCCTTTCGTTTATAAATTTTTATTTGTAAGGTGCTTTAATTAAAAGTAAGTAAAAGAATTATATAATATTCTTGTATACCTATCAGAATTCTCCTTTAAAAAAACGAATCCATTTTAATTCAATCTGTAAGACTTTATATATTTTATGAAGTCGAAATTATACTAAACGTAATGTTCTTGTTATTATCGACGTCGTTATTACTAAACGTAAAATAACGTTCGCAATTGGTAAAGCTAGTCAGGATCAATGAGGCGACCCTAATCTGAATTACCCATTAGGTGCGAATGAGGGTCGTCAAGCAGTCGAAACGACGTCGCTAGCCGACATTGCGTTTCTCAAGGGCAACGCATGCGCAACGTAAGATAACGTCCTAATGCTGCTTGGGGCTTCTTCACTCGTCTCTCCCATTTGATGGTTTAATCCATAATAATATATGGGAAGGGCCAGTTTGGTATTTTAGGAAATTAAAAGAACAAGGTTTACTACTTTTGTACAAAAGATGTAAAATGTCAAAAATTCAAGATGGCGGGCATAGTCAAAAATTTAGTCATATTTCTGGAAAAATAAATAAATTTTACTTCACTAATAAAATTCGATTAAGTAGAGAATGGACACTTACAAAAACCAAATAAATCAGTATTTGGGCACTATATAGCCTACACAGAACACAAATTTGACCCAAACTTAAATTCCAAACTACCACATAACATCACGACGATTTATTCGACTAGACTTTATAGAGGATATAGAAATAGACCATGAGATTCAAACTAACTGAAACTGCCTGAACATAGAAGTCAAACTACAGAAAAAACTATAATCCAATACATACACTCCTCCTGGGCATTGAGGACAAAAAAAATAATAACCAGAGAAGTAGATTAAACCCATTTCCAATAAATTACACGCCTATTCCTCTTTCCCCCTTACCCCTTTTATATTTTCCTATGTTTTTATATTTTTTATAATTCAACTCCATTAACCACTACCATAAAAATTCTATTTATAAACTGTTTTAATCTGTTTGTTATGTTGCTATGTTTCACATTTTTTATTTTGTATGTTTTACCTTTATATATTTTTAATTTAGGTTTTATAATCACACTTTTATATCATAATATCCTATTCATACATTTTGCTCGAATATTTTAAACCCCAAAAATTTTGTAAAAACTATTTTTAATATACTTAATAAGATATACTTAACATTTTAATCTATTTACTTAATCTATTTGTTATATTAAATATTTTAACCCAATTGTTCTGCTTATAAACATTCTGCAACCGTAAAACGAACACAAACAAACCTAGTCATAAATCGTTACTGTATATTTATAATTTTATTTTTAAAAAATTTTATTTCGGTCTACTCAAATTGTTTTATTTATCTTTGTGTGTCCTCTGCCAAATCCTCTCCCTCCAACACACACACACACATTCTTCAAATATCCACCCTATCCACACCTCTCCTAAAATGAACTTCCCTTCCCACCCCGTAAACCAAACCCCCCTTTCTCTCACACACACATACAAACACCACATCAAACTTCCCTCCCCCTCACACATATTTCTATTTCCCCACACGCAACATCAAAATAAGATCACTCGATTACCCGATTTAAACGGTACTACCACTTAAAAATAAATATTTAAATGTAACATTGTTTAATAAAAGCCTAGTTTTGTTAATAATCAACCAACCAAATTTGTGACCACCAGAATGATTTGCAAATAAGCTAAAACTAAAAATGTAATCAATTAAAAGTGTTCAAAATCCACCTCATTGGACCAAATTGGCAAATGTGTGAATATAAATTAATATAAGTTTATATTATATCATATATATCGTTAAAACCAACCTTAGGATCTGAAGATGGCCCAGTAGGGTCGAAATCGTACACGTTTTTTTCTCTATAATAAGGTTTTATTTTGATTGTTATTACACACATTGTTAGTTTGTATTCCAGCGGTATGTAGAGCTTCTGTAAATAAACTTTATTCCATAAGTTAGGCGAGAGCTCTTTCGACGAATATTGGTAGATTAAGCTGCAGATATGATGCAGCTGCATTTGCCAAAGTTAGAAAAGGGTACAGAGTAAAAAAAATGAAGTTGATAGCTAGGCGCCTGTCTGTATCGTGGAGTTTGTTATAGTAATAGCGATAACATTTTGTTTTGGTTTCTGATGAAAAAAACCTAGAGATGTTTGTAGACTATGGTATTTCGAAATCGGAATGCTTATATATTTAGCATTTTATTAGCCTCGGATTTAATCATTCAATTCTGACCTATTATGCCTCACACTCTCGCAAGGGAGTAGATATTCTCTATTTATGATAACATTTTCTGCAATAATTACTCTGCACACCGGCATCGGCAGACGGGACAGACGGAATGCTTGGCCACTCTAACCTTCCATTTATATACTTGACGTTAATGTTTCGGTTCAATGTTAACACATCTCTGTAACTTTCTTTCTTGCTGAAGGTGACTAAGACAGATATGTGTTAACAACAGTAACGTTGAGTTTACAAATCGACGGCTCGTTTAGGCATTGGCTTATTAATCAAGATTTGCAAAATATCGCTCAACTCACGATCGAAGTATTTGTTAATATATAATACATGGAAAGCCACCTTGGTAAAGAAATAAGTACGCTGTACGGGGATATAAACGTAACAAGCATTGTTTAAGTAAGTGGGTTCGGTAAGCCTAATTTAGTAAAGTCGAATAAAAACATCATTTTTGATTGGCTCTGCTTTTCGATGTATATGTTCGATTTTAAAAGTGCTGACCATTTTAAATAGCTAAGGTTTCAAAATTTATTTGATTTTGGGCAAAATTGACATTTTGTAAAAATCCAAGATGGCGGTTGCATAAATAAAAACATATTTCAAAAGCCATGGTTTTCCTCAATTTACTAATGTATCGCTGACTAAAAGCGAGTAAGAAGTAAGAAAGTTTTAAATTGTTCAAATAAGTGCGTTCGGTAATCCTAATTCAGTCAAGTCGAAACAAACATCATTTTTTCTTGGCTCTGCTTTTCGATGTATTTGTCCGATTTTAATATTCCTGACCAAAATTTGTTAGGTACTTGGCGAAATTGACATTTCTTAAAAATCCAAGATAGCGGACAATTTTAAAAAATAGGTGTTTTTGACTTCCTTGCATTTTTTTTTCTGCGGTAATGATGCAAAAATTAAATTTTGCATGCAGAGCTTCATAATTCCCGAGTCTGCTGATATATCGGGATTTGAGACTGGCTAAGAGGTAAGAAAGTTATAAATTATTCAAATCTGTAACCAAATTCAATCAGATCAAAAAAATTAAATGATTTTGAATATTTTGAAATTTCCATTTGAATCAAACCAAAGTACTTTTAAAGTTTAATCAAATATATATATTTTTTTATTATTAAATTTTTGTGACTGAATTTAATTGCAAGACGCACTTTTATAACTCCATGCATATTTTTCTTAATTCTTACACGATATTACAAGCATCAGTAGACTCGAAAATTATGAGGCTCCTCACGCAAAATTTAATTTTTCATCATTGATGAACACAAAAAATTTGCAGGGGTGCCAAAAACACCTATTCTTTAAAATTGTCCGCCATCGTTGTTTTTCCAAAATGTCAATTTTGCCAAAAACTTCATAAATTTTGAAATCTTGGCTATTCAAAATGGTCAGCGCTTTTAAAATCGAACACATACATCGAAAAGTAGAGCCAATCAAATATGATGTTTTTTTTTCGACTTGACTAAATTAGGCTCACCGTACTCACTTACTTAAACAATTTATATCTTCCTTATTTATTACTCGATTTTAATAAGCAACAAATTAGTAAACTAAGTAAAAACATGTCTTTTGAAATATATTTTTAGTTATGCATCAGTGCCCACAAAAAATTAGCAGGGATGGTCAAAAATACCTATTTTTAAAAATTGTTCTTCATCTTGGATCTTTACTAAATGTTAATTTTAACACCAAATTCCAAAATTCTAATGTCCCAGCTTTTCAAAATGACCAAAATTTTTAAAATCGGACGACTACTTTTTAAGTAATAGACAATACAAAAAGTCCCGTTTTTTTGGCCCACCCTATACAATCAACTCCTAAGGCTACGTATTTATGTGCTATGGAAAATCACTCAACCGTGAAGTTAAAAAAATTGGCTCCGCCCGGAATATATCTGGAATACTTTTTTTTTAATTCTATAAACCTTACTTTCGATTGATTGCGTCGGGTCTTTTGGGAGAAGTTTATAGTTTCCTTTGGTAAGTACCTGTTCAACTTTCTGATCATAGGTTTGCGTGTCCAAAATTACTGTTACATTGCCCTTGTCTGCCGGTAAGATTTTAACTGATTTGTCCTTTTGAAGATTCTTCAACGCGATTTCCTCTGTCTTGCTTATATTGGAGGTATTCTTATAGCATACCTCTAATGTAAGCAAGACAGAGGAAATCGCATTTAGCTTACTCTCTATCTATGCTAAAAGTTCCTGCGATAATTACTCTGCCCATTGAAAGACGTTAGGCGGTACGAATAGGATCCTCGGCCACTTCAACCTTTAATTTATAAACTTCAACCTCTAATTAATAAAAATGTTCCTGTTTAACGTTCATGCATCTCTGTAACTTTCTTTTTTGTTGAAGGTAACAGAGATATGTGTTAACAATAGCAACGTTAAGTTTACAAGTCGAGCGCTCCTTTTCGACGCTTTGACAGACCTGAGCCGCGTTCGAGCTAAGGCAGTCATGATCTTTTTGGGCAAGGACACAACCCACTCAAATAAAGTAGGTCTTCTATTTATAAATTAACGTAAAAAAAATAAGAATTTCTTGCATTTTCGTAATCTGCATTTCACCAGTAACTTTTTTTTAACTATTTTATGCACAAAATTTACGAAAAATATTAAGAAAAATAAATAGGTTGACCACGATCATAAACGCCGTATTTATGAGACATCGTCTTTAATCAACCTTTGGTTGCGCGCGCCAAAACACGTGCCACAGTTACCTCAGCCTGTTCCCCTATCTATTTCTTGGAGCTTTATAACATCGGTTTCCAAGCAGTTATTAAACTATGGTTTAAAGGTCGCGATTATTAGGTCCCTTTTGTGCGGCCTTTTCTATAAAAGTCAGATCCACGTCACACTGAATGTCGTGCCGCTCAAGTTGCATATATGGCAAATCACTAAAGTCTTGTTAGTTGCACCTAAGGTCTAACGCGGCTCTGACTCGTGACTTGAGTTCGTCCAGATTTGGCTCCTTAATCAAGGTTCGCAAAATATTACTCTACTCACGATCGAAGTATCTGTTAGCATCTAATACATGAAAAGCCAAATTGGCAAAACTTAGTTATAAGGGGATATAAACGTAAAAATTACAGGGCTTTAATTGGGGTTAGTAAGTTCACATTTAGATTATTCTATAGTGGGATTACATTATGTAGGAATATTTTCAAAATTATGGTAATCAGAAATATCCTTCAAGTAATTTTAAGTCTTGTTTTAAAACCTTGCTAATATTTTTATTAACAACCGGTTAAGAAAACTCATTTGAAAACAGTTTATTTTATTTCAACATACCATTATACCTTGTATTTGTTTGTCTTTTTTTACGTTTGTCTTGCCCGAATCTGTTAAAGACTCACATTTACCTTGCTAGGATATCTGTTCATTATAACTTTAGATGGAAAGAGATTTCCAAACAGTAACGTTGGTATTTGTTACTTAAAAATAGTGCGCATGTTATCATGAATGGTCAGCAAGTTAATCCCATGTAGCAGAATTGACGCACAATGAATTTTTTTGCTTAAGTTTTAAGTTGAGGATTTACGCAATTTTTTGAGCTTTGAGATATTGATGTGATCATAATTGCGTTTAACTTAGTTTTCCTTGAAATTGGTTTTAGAAAGCTTGTGTGTTAAGTAAAAATAAAAAAAAAATTTGCTTACCCAACATAATACACCGTCCTAATGTTATTCTTTAAAAAATATTTAAGAAGGTAAAAATTAACGCGGTATTTTAAAAAAACTTTGTTTATAATATTTATATTTAGCTTTTACATGCGTATAAGCATTCTTAAAATTTGATTCAGGTAGTTTTGTTTTTCCTGAAATTTATCATCAAAGATGGTTATAAGTTAAAAATAAAATATATTATTAGGATATAGGAATATCGTATTAGCTTTCTAAAAAGGGGTAAAAATAAGAGCCAAATCTGAAATCCTCTGAATAGGGCCTTAAACTTAGACGAGACATGTGATTAAATTATCTTTGCTACATACTGAAAATCGATTAACCTATAGGATTCCTTTCCGAAACTTGACTTGTGTCAGAGTTAATAAGGTAACATTGAACGGTCGAGTATCAAGAACTTTTATAATTGGTTAAAGAGATATTCACGTAGCAATACTCTACACTAATTTCTTTTTACGGTTTTATTTCAAAATTTTACTTTCATTGGACATGTAGCCATAGCAACCACCCAATTTTTTTGTATTAATTTATTAAGGGATGAGGAAATTATCAAAAATCATGTCAAATATATATTAAACTCTGCAAAATAAATCACTATTTATATATCGTCAAACGACACATCGACAATAAAAACCTGTTGGCTGGTTTTCAGTTTTGAAAAGGGAGATTTTCGCTGAATAATTAGATGAAAATCGCCCTGATTTTATAATGTATGAGGTAAATTATTTGTAGTGATTTATTAAGAGAAGTGGAACTTATCGAAAATCATATGGAAGATGTTTTGCCGTTTCCTTATGATTATTTTACCGTCCCGCAATGAATTTTGAAGGTTATTTACCAAATTAAATACATTAAACTGTGCAAAGTAAATCGCTATGTATATATATCATCAAACGACACATCGACAATAAAAACCTGTTGGTATAGTCCAATATTTTGATGAGCGGACTGACGTCATTTTTTTGGATCTCTATTTGATACATTATTTTAGGCAGCGACAATAAGTATGTAAAAATGTGTCCTGTCGTTGGTTGTTTCAACTGTTACTTCAAATTGACACCAGCAAATTATTTGACATGCGAACAGATGATAACAAAGAAATACGTTTTTAGAGGAAAAAATCACATCAGTCCGCTCATCAAAGAATTGGGCTATACAGACCAACACCGTTCTCAACTAAAAAGCCAGTTAACTCATTTTCGTTTTGGTATCCTTTGGCCTATTGTCGGCGCCATATTGACAGCAAACTGACAGAAAATCCATGTTTTACTTGTCAATTAGGTTATAAAAATGGCAGCCACCATAGGCTAAAGAGCACTGAGGCGGTAGGAGCTAACTGGCTTTTTACTTGAGAGGGTGTTGTACAGACGTGTGATTTTGAGTTTTCAAAAGGGCAATTATCAGTTTTGACAAGGAAGATTTTCAGTTTTGACAAGAGAGATTTTTACCTGAATGGGAAAATTTCGCTGAATAACCAGGAAAAAAAAGTAATCGAAAATATTTTCGTTTCATCCACGACGCCAACATCCGTAAAGGTACCCAGCAATTTAAAAGCAAGTTATTAGAGCAATATAACGATAACTTCATTCCTAAAAAAAGTAAGTAATTACATTTTTTTACTGAGTGAGATTTTAATACAAAAAAATTATGAAAATTAGCAGGTCAATGCGATGACAGAATAGCTGCCTGCAATCATTGAATTCATTTCTGGACTCGCAACGTTACGGCTATCCCTATGTACGCAGCGACCATGACCGCAGCTAGCTGTTCTTCCAACGCATACACCATAAAAGCGAGCCTTGTTCAAAATACGCCATATATTTCTAAATGTAGTGTTTGTTTTAATCATGTTAGGCATACGTATTGGTGGGGTAAGTGAACGATTCCTGGAATAATCTTGATTTTCAACCTAACGGCTTGAGCAGTAATCAGGCAATAATTTTTGCTATTGCTTCTTAAATTAAATTTCAATGAAATGCAATTGATGTTTCTTTATCGTAGTGGGATATATAATTATTTGCTGCTCGAACTATTAGGGAGGAAATAAGAAAACTTCGTGAGTCTGATATATTTTGTTCTGACTGAATCCCTCCTCCCCTTCTTGTAAAGCTTTATAACATTTACACCTACTCTTCCCCCCTCCTCGTACCTGGCTACGCTACATAATTTATGAATGCCCTGGTTACCTAACGTTCTTGTTACTATTTCTGGCGTTGTCATCCAAATATAATCATATCTTGCCACCTATAAAGTTGACCTTATTAAAGTTAATGTCGTCCTGTGAGACTTATCGGACATTAAAGCCTGACTTTAATAAAGTCGGCACTATTTTTGACAGTTCCACAAACAGGTAAACAATTACTACATATTTTTAGGCACTTACACATATCTTATGGAATGGCGCGACGCGGCGCTCTTCTGGGTTGCTGGGTTATCGAAAACCTATGTTTGGGATATCTATCCAGAGCTTTTTTGATCGCTGCGCTGTCAAAATAATGTTGACATGTAACCACAACAACAAATAAGTCATCTTTGAAATCAGGTTTAAAATGGCCTTTCGAAATGGCGAATAGTAGGAAATTCCAGGCAGATGCCTATACTTAGACCTATTGATATTTAGAAAGTAATCATCATGCACCGCAGAAAAGAGAAATAAAATTATGGCTTTCGCCACTGGATGGAAATGGTGTAAAGTGTAACATAAGTGTTATAGAAGAAATTTAGACCCATGAAGATGATACAAATCCTACAGATATGAACATTCCTTTAAAATATATTGGTTATCAGTACTTGTTATGCAATAATCAGGTTAATATTCAACTTTTATCTGTAGAAGCTTAAATAAAATTATTTATGCTAAATATATATATACCTAGTATATTTAAGGTATGTCCAGTTCATTTAGATGCCAATGATTTTCTACTGTTTCCACTGAAAAATAGCATAAGACGTATCAAAAGACCTTATAATTTGAAAAGGGAAGAACTGACACAGTTCTTAAAAAAATGCAAGAGGATAATTTCGGAGATGCAATATATCTCTACCTGTTTAAAAAGTAAGAGAATCTTTGTGTCATAATTTGGTGCCCCAACATTTAGGGCTTGGGCATATTAACCGTGATCAGTTTATCGCTGAGCACATTACTGGCTTTTTAACGCTGAACCCAAAAATCTAAAAGCTGTTATATGCGTAGATGGCACATACGTTTATATTGAACTTAGCGCTAAATTTTAGACATTAAAGCCCACAAACATTTAGTACTAGTTTTTGCTCTAGATGGATATATATACCAAGCAAAGGTGGGTAGTGAAGGCCCGAAACGGGCATGTCCAGTCAACATTTAAAATATTTCGCAACACCTTTCCCATCGCTTTAATACCCAATTTGAATAATTTCTTTCGCATTGCCTGTACTCTAATAAATTGCTACGATCCATCGTTACACGATTTCACACATTCCTGAAATGGTGAATCAGCCTAATGAAATACAAGCACCAGCGGAAAATGAAGGATTACAAAGGCGGCACCGTAGATGGGCGCCTTTGTAGCAAACGGTCAATTAAGACATCTAACCTATGGCAGCTCCCAACTCAAACTATCGCCGTCATACATCCAAGTACAACTTCTTTGAAATCGATATCACCTTTATTGCAAAGCAAATTTTGTACGCCTTAGAATTAGATCAAGACACCAAAATCTAATTAAATACCAGTTGTTACTATAACGAAAATTACGGCGATGGTGCTGAAGAAGAAGATCGTCCTATACAAGGCAACATTCTTAACAACTTATACCACACCATAGATCAATTAGTAGCCATATTTTGCGTTGGTTGTAAAACTGCCAAAGTAAAGATGACATGTGTTAATCTATTTTTAAATTGTGAGTAAAAATACATTTTGTAATTGAACTATTACAATTGTTTTTATTATTTACGCTTTTTGGACACCATCTCATTTAACGCACGGTTAAAAAAAACTAGTCATTAGATTAGGTTGGGCCCATGAAAACTTTTGGTCAGATTCGCCTGCGGCCTGAAAACCCATATGAATTGTGCAGGATTCTTTTGTTCGCTTTTGTTCTTAAAAATAGAGTTCTTTATATATATAATTTTAATTCATGTTTGTTGTTACCAAAAAAGAGGAATTTAGCAAATGCCTGTCACGTTAAGGTATTTTTTGGAATTTTTATATTAAAAGTTAACTTATCTAAAATATAATTTACGGTTTCTCATATTCAATTTACTCTCCTCATTTACAAGTGAGCTCTTCTGAAATTAGAAAAAACATTTCAAAATTTAATTTTTTATTGTACAAAATTAAAGTGACGATATTGGAAAATTTAATTTAAACTACATATTTTCCAATTATTCGGAGTATAAAAAGTTTTTTATGAACATATAAAATGCAATTTGGAACTACGAATTTAATATTGGACAGTGCAAACTGATTTTTGGAATTATCAGTAGTGATAAATATAAAGTGCATATAAAATTTCCGAGAAGGATATCTAACATGCACGCATTATATTTTGATAGAGAATTTACCTAGTGAAACTACATATTTCTATCAGAGAACAAATTTTATTTAAAACATTTGAAAATCTATAATATAAAGATATAAGATACGATTTCTGTAAAAATTTTTGACACATGTCATGTCATTTCCAAAGAAATCTACTTATTAATCCAGAAAAAAAAAATCAATTATTCATATACACAATTAGTTTCGGAATGCTACAGGTATAATTGAAAATTGGATGTATAAATTTAATATGAGAAACGTAAACTATACTTCCAAAAATACGATTGATATTTCAAAAAATTCAAGATAATTTCTAGAAGCTCAGATATTCTAGTTAAAATTTAACTTGTTTCAGTCCAAACCGACTGAGGAAGGGGACTAATTTTGGAAATCCAACAAAACGAATAATAAACAAAAGATCAAATAATCCCACAAGGCCACACAAAGGACCAAAGCGAAAAGAGAAACGATCAAACGATGTTTCTCCCTGAGCAACCAGCGTGGGCTCGTCAGTGGTTTCACTGGTCACCCTGCCCATACATCATTAAACATCATCATACACTTTGATTTCCAAATTTGAATGACTTACAAATAGGCATCGTTCCGCACTGGTACTTACCTAAGTCACCTAATACGAGTTTGTCCTGACACGTTAATATTTTCAATAGGTTTACGCTCCTATGGCAATTAAAACAAAACTTCAACCGAAAAGAATCTAAAAAAGAAAAGATCAAAAGATCCTGGGTGAAAAAAAACGAAAATTCAAATTTGGATGAGCATCCCACAAGGAACACACAAAGAACCAAAGCGAAAAGGGAAATGATGAAGCGATGTTTCGCCCTGGGTAACCAGCGTGGGCAGGTCAGTGGTTTCACTGATCACCCTCCCCATACATTATTAAACATCATCATACACTTTGATTTCCAAATTTGAATCAGTCACAAATAGGCATCGCTCCGCACTGGTACTTATCTAAGTCACCCAATACGAGTTCGTCCTGACGTGTTAATATTTGCAATAGGTGTACGCTCCAAAGGCAATTAAAACAAAAAGAAGTTAAAAAACCTTTATATCAGTTACTTTAACCGAAAAGAATCTAAAATTCGAAATTAGTTTTACACAGTTTTTATATTACGATTAAAATATTTATCGGATTTGATGAAGAAACTAAAGGAATTTTTGCACAGTTTGGCATCGTAGAAAGGTTTACATTTTTGACGAGGTGTAGTTTCGCCATTTTGTTTATGTTATTGTCGTGTTTTCGTGTTTTAAAATTTTGTGGCGTTATTTTCTTTGATTAGTAGTCGTTATTTAAATAACTTTTTGCATATAAGACCTTTTCTCCTAAAACAAAATGTCTCACTTACAAAGTCCAGGGCACGGAATGCCTACAAGAGCACATATATGATTTACTTTTACGCAAAACTTTAAACAATAAAGTCTACTAATACCTAGCAAGTGGGTTTTCTTTGGAGACAGCCATAGATTAACCTAAACTTTATAATATGCTTACCAATTAAGCCTCAAAGATCCTAGTTTTTGTTTTCTAATTTTGTTTTTTCCATGTTTAAATCTAGAGGAATCCAATTTTCTGTTGACATGCAATTTCGGGAAACACTAAACAACACTTTTAATTTTTTTTACTGTAGTGTCCACTATATTATTAAATTTTCCAAAAGCAAACAAAAACATTAAACATAACCTAAATTTTGACTGTCAGATGATTGTCAGTTGCTTTCACTACTGACGCAATCGACGCGCCTGCCCGGTAAACTCTTCGCCTATGGACTATTTCCAGGCTCACTTGATTGTGAGAGTTATTATCGGTATGCATTTCTCTCGGAAAATACACTATATTTTTGACTTCTTTATGCCATTTTTCGAACGATGCTTCTTTGACGAGTGCGATGACAGAACAGCTGATTCCACGAACGTACCCAACGATTTTTGTCATCACACACTTCAAAAAGCATCGTTCGAAATATCGCATAAAAAAGTCAAAAATGTAGTGTTTACTGATTTTATTTCGAACGTGTTAGGTATACCGATATCGATGCGTTGAAATATTTACTTCAACGGTGGGACGGGGTCTATTTTAGAACGGTCCTAAGTTTAATTGAAATTTCTGGTTTTAAGCACTTTAAACCAACCATCCTTGAGTTTTATTTATATATCACTCTAATTAAAACTTACCCTTGTTAATTAATTTTTCCAATTAATACCTAATGTCACACAAAGATTTAGATGTGTAATAGTAAAATAAGGAGTAGATTAATTTTTTATTTATTTAAAAGGTGTTTTTATTTATGAAATGTATAAAAAACTTAAATGCAAATTTTGTTCACATTTCTGTCACTGTCGAAATTTCAGTTTAAAATATTAGCGCTGCGTTCAATCACAAACAGCGAGTTCGGATCTTTTACCTCTGCTTGCACCTTGACTTGCACCAACCTCTACTGATGAAAGCTAGAGCTTTAAAATGAGTGGACTTTGAGTAAGGAAAGTTTTCTTGACTGAGTTTTTAGATAACCTCAATATTTAAATTTCAGTTTGTAAATAAATTAATATAGACGTTTTGGGTTTTTTTTTTGGTATATTTCTCAGTGACCTTCACTTATGTTTGTTTTGCCTGGTAGTGCCCACATAAATATATTTTTTGTGCTGAAAACGGGTTCAAAATATGGCGTTTTCCTGGACAAAATTGGAGATGTTTTATTGATTAATGAACCGAAAACGGTTACCTAGGGAAAAACTTATTACCTATTGCCACAAAAGAATCCTTTCTGGAAGTTATAAATTTAAACCACCCCCCAGAGGTGGTCCAATAAATCATCAATTTTATAACCTCAAACACAGATTATGAAACTATTATGTGCCAAAATTTTGGCGTATTCACCATTTGCTGTTTTGAAACATGTCAAAAAAAATTAGTTTTAGAGCATTTTCTTCAAAAATATGGTATTTATTTTGACAAAAAAAGCAGTTTTTCAGTGGTATTTAGCAATAAAAATACAAAATAGTCAATAACTTTGTGTTTTTTCTGTATGGGTAAGTGTTTTTCGAAAATTGGTTTTAAAATTTAGTGACCCCACAGTTGTAAATATTTAGACCTGTGGAAATTACTTCTTTTTAATTTTTTTGTCTGGTCTGCCGTGAAAATTGGATATATTCTCCTTAACGTTTAATTTTATTTTAGCCTCTCCCAATTCTAGGCAAATTTTGACCATTACTATTTAATAGCCTCAATCTTGGATGATGCCCATAGTTAACTAACTTTGCTAAATACTGAAAATCTATCATGCAAACAGGAATCTCCTTCGAAACATGGCCAATATTAGGGTTAATAACTAGGGTTGCATCGGATGCACCCGAGCCAAGAAGTTTCTCTATTGATTGTGTTTGCAGCCATAATTAATTTCGTGTGACGATCACTCTACAACGCAATAACAGATTTTTAGGGGAGCAAGAAAGACCTACACTGACGTTTTGTACAACGGTGTCTACGCAGTTAAAAAAAAGTTAAATTCTATCTAAATATCGTATCGATAAATTGAATTGAAACTGAATTAAACCAATAAAAATAACATATTTCAGCGTAAAATAGTAGTTTTAACAAATATTATCTAAAATACTGTTTTTTTTTTTACAAGCGTTGGTTTAAATAATGAGCGCAGCGAGGTATTTAAAAACGCGAGTAAAAAAAAACCACAGTTTAGCCGCGAGTTGTTAACAATATTTTTTTTAATACCTTTATCAAAAAATACAGAAAAACAGCAAAATACTTTTAAAAATCTTCTCGTAACACACCATTTTTACAACATAAATCAAGGCGGCTAGTAAATGAAATAACAATGGTGGTTTCCATGGCGATGTTCCTTTTTATTCGGTAACGTTCATTTTTGCGACATTTTAATCGTTGACAGTTTGATATTCAGACGATATTTTTAAATAATTTTTTCATAAATTCTTGGTGGAAACTGGCGGAAATGGCTTAATTTTTAGGCCAGATAATAGATTTTTTCAATATTACTATTTTCCGCTATTTCTCTTTAATTTTGGGTAAAAGACGGACCGAAATCTTTTTTTGCACCGGTGATCAAAAAAAAATTTTGCATCGGTAACGAAAAAAGCCAGGCTTTAGTTATCTGCAGACAGTCACTAAAATCATGTTTTTGATAAAGGGATAAAAAAAACATTTTTATGTGGAAAAGTTTGACCTAATTTATAATTTTTTCTATTCAGTTATCTGCACTGTAACATAACACCCAAATCAAATGAAATAATTTCGTAGCAACCTTACAAGGCCTTCATTATTGGCGCACCCAGATATTGACAGGCTGGGAGTGGGGTTAAAAATAAATAATAAGGAAAACCCAATTTGAAGTAAAAATGTAACCATAATTGATAATTGATATTGATAAGGGAGGGGGGGCAGTATTAACCAAATTTAGAGTTGTTCATTTACCCAAAATTTAATGTCAAGATCATGCTTCGATGCGTCACAGGCAAAATTTTTGGAGAATTTACACATAAAATGCAATTTTTAACTTAAAATTAAACTAAATTACATAAGAAATCCCTCTATTCAACCTAATTAAGGACAAAACTGATATAACTTTTCTTTGCAAAATAGGATATAGCAGTTGGTTGTCCCAACATATCAATATAAAAAAAAATATCGCACTGTATAAATAAAATAATCTTGTAGAGAATAATGGCTATATATTTCAACAACAGGTAATAACCAATTGCTTTTAAAAGAAACTTACTTACAAAGGACCACGCAGTATTTAAATGGAAAATTGTTCCCCGTGATATTTGGATGCGGTTTAAGTATGTCATATAGGACAAACTAAACGAGCTGTCAAAGTTTGAAATGTAATATCCAAGAGCAGACAACTCATGGCCGATTTTGATTAACGAGGTATCAATTCCTACTAAGTTGAGGAAGTTGAATCTAAAAATGCTAACTATTTTGACAGCTGTCAATTCCTGTCAAAATAACGGCACCTATTTTTTTTAGTTTTTAATATTTTTTGACATGTGATATAACCTTTTATACTTTTATCGGAACCCTGAGTCCAAAAGTTGAATTAAAAGTGACAGCTGTGGGGATCTGTCATCGGTTTTAGCTAAAAAAAAGGTGTCCAATTTGGCTTTTATTTAATATTTAGATAGTTTATGGGCAATAAATATAAGTAAAAATTTAGTTTCAAGTGACAGATTTTGACATCTGTCAATGCCTGTCGAAATTACAGCCCTCTTTTTTTTAGTGTTTAATGTTTTGTGAAATGTCATATGACCTTTTTCACTTTCATTATATCCCTGAATACATAAATTGAATGAAAAGTGACAGCTGTGGGGACCTGTCATTTGTTTTAAATAAATAAGTTATCCAATTTATAGTACAGTGTCAGTGAAGTGTAAAAGTTGTTTCTTAAAATTAAAAAAGCGCCTTTATTCTATTTTCAGGATTTGACAGCTTTCAAAAAATGTCACTTGTAAATGGATTGTTACTTGTATTAGTTATTATATTATTATTTTATTAAACTGTTTCCAAATAAAAAAAGGTAAATTGGATCCTTCTTTTATTAAAACTAATGACAGGTCCCCACAGCTGTCACTTTTAATTCAATTTTTGAACTCAGGATTCCGATAAAAGTATCAAAAACTAAAAAAAATAGGTGCTTTCATTTTGACAGTCATTAACAGATGTCAAAATCTGTCACTTTTGAATAGATTTTCACTTGTATTTATTGCTAATAAACTATTTGTACACTATCGGCATCATAAAAGTGGTACACAATACTTTTTGTTGTAATAACTTGGTCTATTTTTACAAACAAAGTCACCTATTATTGTATTTTTCTTAAACTGTCAAAATATGTCATTCTGTATTTCAGCCTGATAAATAAATAAAAAAAAAATGCTTCTACAAATTTTTTTATTTGATAAAGCCTAACTCCTGGCAAAACTAAAACTAAGATGGTCAATTAGGGACGTGGCTAGACATTATGGACGTACTAAAACCACGACAAAAGAGAGAAAACAAGGGACTTTTTTATTAAAAGTTTCAGCTGATGAACAAGAGTATGACCTTATAGCTTTTATGGAAAAAAAACCGTTTTGCATCTGTTGCCCAGGCAAAGAGATAAACCCAATTTCCAGGATGTGCAAGAGTGGCACGAAATCGCGTAAGGAAAGGCTGTAATTTAAGATATCGTGTAGCTGCTAAAAAAAAATAAACTTACGAATAAAAAAAAAAACCAGGCTACTTTTTGCCCTTAGTAGTAGTAGTAGCAGAGGGGCGGCTCGTGGGCCTGGCAATTAGGTCTCTTCATTTGCCCTTAATTACTCTCTAAAGGAACGAAAGGTAATATTTTTCGATGAAAAAGTTTTCCAGACCTGTAGTGACAGAAAACAAATTCGGGTGTATCGTCCACCAAGAACGCGCTATGAGGAAAGATATATTGCTGGTAACAACGATCGCGCTGGAAGATTTTCGGTAAATATGTGGGGTTGGATATCTGATAGAGGTCATCGAAATAGAGCACTATTTCGAATCAATGGAAGGCTCACAGCACAGGTTTACGTGGACATTTTAGAGAACACCATGCTTCCAGCCGTCACAGAACTTTACCAAGACCAGTTTATTTTTCAACAAGACAACTGCCCTGTTCATATGGTCAGAATTTGCCAAACTTGGTTTCGGAGCAAAATATTGAAGTTCTACCTCGACCTACGAAAACCCCAATCCTATAGAAAATATCGGGTTTAATTTCAAAAAAGCTGGAAAGCTTTAATATCGTGTCGGAAAATCAACATCACTTGGTCCAGTTAATAGTCAATGCAGTACCCTCTCCAGATAGGCCGATCAACTCATACCGATTTAGTGTTCTTTTCTCCACCTTCGCCCCCATTTTCACTCAAAAGTGTCTGATAATCCATTCGTTTTCTGTCAAAATGGTGGCGAAGGTGGAGAAAAGGACACTAAAACGATAAGAGCTGATCGGCCTATATGGAGAGGGTATTGGTCAATGCTTATGAAGAAGTGATTGGTGAAAATGAAATCCTTTTTGAAATTTTGGGTGATTTTCTACCAAGAAGGTTAAATAGTATAATTGAGGTGAATGGCGCAATGACTAGATATTAAAATTTATATGTTTCTTTTGTTTTATAATTTTCATTACAGTTGTTGTTTTTTTTTTATTTTTGTTACAGTTATTTTATGCGTTAGCGTATTATTCTAATATAAAAATTATTTTTGAAAGCAATCTTTGATGTCAATATTTTGACATTTTAGTACAATTCTGTTACAAAGTATAATCCGGTAGTTAACCATACAATTTAAAAAATACCTATGTTTATCACGTACCATTTTTATGATGCCGATAGTGTATATTAATTAAAAGTTAAATTGGACAATTTTGATAGTTAAAACAAATGACATAACCCCAAAGCTCTCACTTTTAATTCAATGTTTAGACTCAGAGTTGCAACAAATATATAAAAGGCATATGTAACAAAATATCAAAACCTAAAAAAATAGGTGCCGTCATTTTGATAGGAATTGACAGATGTCAAAATGGTTCGCATTCTTGGATTTAACTTCGTCAACTTAGTAGAAATTGATACCTTGTTAATCAAAATCGGCCATGGTTTGCCTGCTTCTGGATATTACGTGTCAAACTTTGACAGCTATTTTCAGCTCCCCTGTCATAAATCCAAGGTTGTGCAGATGGCAAAAAATAATTCCTATTCCTATAAAACATACTTAAACCGCATCCACATATCACGAGGAACAACAAAAACACCTCGCAAACAAGCTTTTCTGATAAACTTCAATATTTTGTCTTTTAAAAATACAGACTCCCCTAAAATGGTAGGCAAAAATAATCAAAATTTAAAAAAATCACAAATTAAAGACAATTTAAAAGACTTTTAGAAACTTTTTATCAGTGAAAAAAAATCGATGTAATAAAAAAAAATATGGCGGCCGATTGATGTTCGATCTGACAAAAAGGATTTGACATATTTCTTAAATCAAAAGCTAACTAACTTGATTGTCCAAAATTTAGATAAAAAATGGTAATTTGTGACTCGCGGACATCCAAAGAGTCTTACTATAAAGGCAAACTACTTGGTAAAAAGCTACATTAGTGCTTTAATTTCATGCCTGAATCTAAGTTCAGAACTTTACAAAGAACCCCGCACACCAGCCCATGTAACCTAGATATCGGGAGATTTTGGAATTTTTTTGATATATTATAGGTTTGGAGAAGGGCTTTAAAAATATACGCCTTAAAAGTTGGTGAGAAATTTAGTTTGGCTATAACGGCGTAGCAAAGGTGGGATAAAATAACATTTAGAAATAATATTCTCCGGTGTTTAATTATTTTTAGGAGGATAGAGTAAATGTCCATTTGTAGATTTTTTCGCAATGGTTTCTGACAGATTGGGTCAGTGGCGCACCGTAAAACTATTAAAATACTGTTTATTTTTTCAATTTGATTGGAAAACGCCTTGAAGCCGTTTTATAATTTTGATATTTGCCAACTGTTACATGTCATACTTATCAATTGTGGCGTAGTGCCGTAATGTAAAATATATTGACATTTTTATTTGTTCTGTTTTTTAAAGGCTGTTACGAAAACACGTCCTTTTATGTTATAATATTGCCTTCTTTTTTCTGAACGGACACATCCACCAACTTGTTTCCATTTATTGACCCACAGTACGCATATCTTTACGCGTAAAGTATCTTTCCCGACCTTGATTGCTTGCCCGAACTCCGCTCTGCGGCTTTAGGGTCATCGGCAGTCGCGTTCAAAAAAATACAATTTTCCTACGACCGCACACGAAAGTAACCAAATCTGCACTCTATAACGCCTCAGAAAGTTTTATATCTCACACGCATATTAATTTTATTTTCGTCTCTAGAGTGGAAAATGTTTTCTTCTCTAATGACGAAAATTAATGACAGCAAACAATCCAAACAATGTAGATATCTAGTAGGCTATGATTTGTAGAAGCGTCGGAAATAGCCTGAAACCATTTTCGTCCCAAGAGAAGAAAATACTTTCTTCTCTTGAGATGAAAATGAAAAAAAATTAATAATAATAAAAAATACGAATTAAATCCTAAAGTGGTATAGGAACAATAGCGTACACAACTCGATAGAGAGGAACTTTCTTACACTCTCGTGTTGTTTCACTCAGCTAGTGTCTCGTTCACAACATTCACGCTAGTGTGAAATATGTCACTTTCTTCTCTCGTTATGTAATATACTATTTTCGCATTAGTTAGAATAATAACAATTACTTGCTTTAGACATTCGTGAAACTTAAGCCGCCTTAAGTTTCATAAAAAAAAACATAATTTAGGGGTTACCCTACGCCACTGTGTTGGAATATTTATATTGAAGAAAAATAGTAGATAAGTAAGTTTATATTATTAAAGCACATAGTTTTAATTGATAAGTTCAGTTATCAAATAAAATATTATTAAGTATGGGTGGTATTTTAATATTTGAATATTACACCACTGATTTATCATTTTATAAAATATATAAAAAACTATAAAATAACACAAAATACATACATAATATCGAATTGGTGCTCTTAATGAAAAAATTAACAGTGTTTTAATAGTTTTACGGTGCGCCACTGACCCAACCTGTCAGAAAACATTGCAAAAAAATCTACAAATGTACATTTACACTAGCCTATAAAAAAGAAATAAACACTTAGATGTTTTCTTCGGAAAATAATATTTCACAATGATATTTTATCCCACATTTGGTACGCCGCTGTAGCCAATCCAAATGTCTCACCAACCTTTAGGTTGCATTTTTTTTAAGCCCTTGTCCAGACCTATAACATATCAAAAACATTCCAAAATCGCCGGATGTCTGGGTTACATGGACCGGTGTGCGAGGTTTTCTGGATGCCAAATTAGCCAATTTTTAACCTAGCATCGTAATACTGCGTATGAAGGATTCTTTAAAGGTATAAAAGGGTAACACCTCACCCTTAATTAGCTGAGGTGTTACTAGATTATTTATTTTATAAAATACCATTAAAAATAAATAAGGTTTTGGTCAGTCGGGAAATGATCTTGCCAAATATCATTCGTACTTCTATTTAATTTTTTTGCGGAAAATCTAGAAGCACTTATTGTTCTGTTGTAGAAGCCAAGTTATCCGGTCGCCTCTATTGTTCAAATTTGGATTTAGCTGTTCGGCCAATGACAGTGCGACCGAGGTAACAAAAACGGGCGCAGCCAAGCCTCAGGGACCAGTCCATCGGGTTCCTCGTCCAACGAAGCTTTGGAGGAAGAGTGTTGCTGCCAGCAGGGAACGCCGAACTGAGTAAGCCGGAACTGTTGGCAGGCCGTTTTTACTGAAAGGTGCTGTCCATTGCACTCCCGGACAGCGATGGCTCCTTCATTGCACTACCGAAGGAGGGTGGAGGTGGGAAATCTTTAAGAAAGGATTCTGAACATCAGCGCGGTGCCAGAACTTTTAAATTCTGGAAGTCGTAGTTTTTGTCAAAATTACGACAGCTCAAGCGTTCGCAGTAAAAATTATGATGGATATTGGCATTTTTTGATAAAGTGTCCATTTTCTTGTCCTGAATACTAAATGGACAATCCTGTACCTCAAAATTGTGGATAAGGACTCGGCACCCCAATCCAAAGGTGAGAAATTTTGGAGGTCACGTGATGGACAGGGTAACCCGTCACCATTTTCACATATATGATGTAGTAGTACCACCAGACCAAAAATCACCTGGTGTGACGGACCACATTCATGGGTAAGGGTTCTAAAATTGCCCCTTTGGATTGAGGTGCCGAGCCCTTGTCCACAATTTCTAGGTACAGGATTTTCCATTTCGTATTTAGGACGACAAAATGCACATATTATCAAAAAATGGCGAGGGTTACCTATCCATCATAATTTATACCTTGAACTCTTGCTCTCTTATGATATTATCCAGGATTACTTCCTTCCTGTCAGTTTAAACCTATCAAAAGAATGCATTTCAACGTAAAAAATATTTTTATGTGAAAAATCCTTACCTACGTCTTAATTTTTCCCAAAAAATTTTGAAAGGTCCTATCAAACCAAAAATTAGCATATAAGAAAACTTGATATCTTAGCATGTTATCAGTAGTAATATACCTAGTGCATCTAAAATTTGCGAGCAGGTATATTCTCTATCTAGTTATCTGCAAAGTGAGATAACACCCAAATAAAACAATTCCTTAGCAACCTCGCACTGAATGTTCGAGTTTCTCGTGTAAAATAATCGCATTGTAGAGAACGAAACCAGCATGATGAAAAAAAGCATTCTAGATAGCACAACAAAAACGTACGCCTGTATTTGGAAAGAGTTCTTGAATTTTTGCTGTAAAAAAGTTAAAGATTGACCAAATGGTCGCGATTCTTCAAATACCGTTAAAAAATCTCGCCCGTACAAAAAATCCGACGATTTTTAAACACATATTTACATTTAATGCTTTTTTGCCAGGACTGTTTGCTAATATTCCTTAAATATTTTTATGTGTAAACAAACCTTTAAACTTTTAACATACGAAACCATAGATAGCCATGGAATATATTGCTGTCACTGTTCAGAAAAGTCACACAAATTCTGACTGAAGTTTATTGTTACGCGTAGTAATAATTTAGCTCCGCGATAAACTAGTCCTGCAGAATATCTTTAAAATATTAAATTTACAAAATGTTAATAAAAAATTACAACGTTAGAATAAATATGAAGGTTGCTGTGTTTTTATTTTAAATGAGTAAAAATCGCCTCTTTCCAGAATTCTGACGGGTGAGATATTCTGTCGTTTCTGAAGAATCGCGACCTAGGTGCCAAATTAGCAACTTAAATTTAATTCTAAAAGACTGGGAAGTGAATATGCGGATAAACAATGGCAATGAATATAGAGAACAATGTTTGAAGGTAATGTGGAATATTGTAGCCAAAAAGCTACAGGAAATTTTTTATCAAGATTTCAATGTCGTTTTTGATCCATTTCAAGATATATTATTTAAATCGTCCCGAGCCGCGAGAAATGATAAAAGAAAAGCACTTTAAAAAGAAGAAGATAAAAGGAAAACAAGCTCTATTTCTGTAAAAGTTATTGAATCTTATAATATGCTGTCTTTATGGGACTAAAATATATCTGATAGCATTTCTCGCGGAGGTCGCGTGGAGAGACGAGAAGGCTGCGAATTGCTTGGTCCATTATTTTAAGCCTAAAATTACTAACAATATAATATATACATTTTTTAATAAAAAGTTAAACATTAAAATGTATCTAGCTATTATAGTTTACTTTCTTTAGCTACAGCAAGAATAGAAGAAAACTCCATTTTCAGCAAGACAGAGAGGAGATTTCGTCACACTTTCAAAAAAATTTTATAGGTAAGCGTAACCAATCATGAATTTTTATTTTTATTATTTTCCATAAGGCAAAACTAGTATAACTACATTAAATTTAGTAGAGGGAGGCAGTGGTTGTTTCTTTCAGGATAAAATTAGTTTAAAAAAAAAATAGGTTTACCAATAAAAAAGTTGTGAATTTTAAAAAATTGTCCTGTCTTTCAAGTTTAAGCCACCATCTTGTATTTGATATGCGTTGGACAGATGTCCAAAAAGTGGAATACTGATTTCAAACATAAGTGCTGATAACCTCTGGAGTCAAATTTGCATAAAAACTTAAAAAACATGAAGCCTCTAAGCGAATACACTAAAAGGTCCAAAATTCCAACAAGTTTCAATCAAATCTAAAGAAAATCCCTCATAATTAGATTAAAAAATGTATTCATCGCGAAGTTAAACTTAGACAGAGACATAGATCATCTTAAGCCCTGTTCTGACTATTCGTCAAACTGATAGAACTTTTACATGCCTCGTTTTTTTGAAGCATGGAGCTGTGTGGCTGTGTGCATAATTTTTTAGGGAAAATGTCATTTTTATCCACATAAAAATAGCACTAAATTTTTAACTGCTTTGTTTAGATTTTTTCTCATGCCTTATCTTAATTTTTTATTTTGTATTTTGCGATATTTGGTTTTTTTGGCAAAATGGAAAAGGAAAATGGAAAATAAAACTCATAACAAAAATTTACAGCTGTTTGGCAAGTTGGCAACATAAAAAAAAACGGTTGGCATTCAAAAGGTAACTAAAAACTCGCCAGCATGCATGTCACTTTCTGATAAAAATAGAACATGTTCTATTTCCATGCTTCTTGAATCACGCTTTATTTTTCGAAGAATAATATTGGGAACATCCAAAATGCATGTAACTTTATGAGAAGCATGAAAACGTCGCGAAGCGAGAACAGGGCTTAGTAAATACAGCAGTTAGTTGATTAACGTCACACAAAAATTATTTTCAGACCTAACCTTATCAAAAACTCGATTGTAGTAACTGTCCGTAAATAACCAAAAAAAGGTCTTTTTCGCACCTATGCAAAGAAAGGTAGTGTAAAATTGTTAAATTATTCCTCCTTAAAATCAAGCCATTTCCTCAAGTCTAAAAAAAATCATTTGAAAATACGCTAAAATAACAAACTGCTAAAAAAATGGCAAACATTGTAAATTTACTGACTGGAAAAACTTGACCTCCTGCCTTCTCATCAAATATTAGTTATCAATGTCCATTTAAAGGACGCCAGTAGAGGCGAAATTAAAATCGAAGTAGGCTGCGAAAACCACCCTTTTAGGATAAAAATGGTAACCTTTTAGGGCGGTATTTACTTAGATGGACTAAGGATCGGGACTATGGGACTCATGTATATTTTAATCTAATTACTCGGATTTTTTTTTAAATGACTGGAGCGTGTTGGAATTTTGAACTTCCCAGTATGTCAAATGGAAAAAATAAGATCGGCGGTGAGCTTATTCATAAACAAAAAACTTTTGCATCCCCTTGTATTTCTAAATTTGTGTCCATATCAGACACTCAAATTAATTTTGAGTTTTATCAGCATTTGTATCCTTATCTCTATCGAGTCGACCAATCAAGCAGGTGCACTTTTAAAATAATGGCGAATGCGTGACAGCTCCAGCTGATTAAATGCACGAAACCTCGTTAGTTGCGATAAGGGATCGTAACGGTACGACCGTCCCTGCATACGAAACGATGTTTTGACGCATTTGATCAGCTGGAGCTGTCACGTATTCGCCATTGGTTTAAAAGTACACCTGCTCGATAGGTCGACTCCATAGAGATAAGGATACGAATGCCAATAAACCCAAAAATTAACTTTAAGTGTCTATTTACTTGTGTCTATTGTCTAATACTTCAACGCATCGGTATAACTGACGCCTTCGAAACGAAGTCAAAATACAATAGATTTTTGACTTGTTCATGTCATACGATGACAGAACAGCTGATTCCACTCGTTGTGTACAGACGGATGTACGAACGTTACGGGCCCATTAACGTACGCAACGATTGCAATCAGCAGTCCTGTCATCGCACCCTTCAAAGAAGCGGGCATCGTGCGAAACATCGCATAAACAAGTCAAAAATGTAATGTATTTTGGTTTATTTGGAACGTGTTAAGTATATCGATACCGATGCGTTGAAATATTTACTTTAGGTGTCTACTAAATCTTCTCTAAATTATAAAATAATAGGCAATAGACAATTTATAGGCAAAAAAAATATTAGCGTTTTATAAGAAATGTCCCGTCAACGTCAGTTATCATAAAATTACATGAAACAATATCATATCATTTTAATATATCTAAGAAACTAATAATAGTTTCCACAATTAGTGACTAAAATAGTGCTTTTTTTACAAGCGTTGGTTTGGTAAAAAAAAGAACAGTTTGGCTGCGAGTTGTTGACACTATTTTTTTTAATATCTTTATCAAAAAATCCAAGAAAAACAGGAAAATAATTTTAACAATCTCGAACGAAGAGCACTTCTCGCAACACATCATCTTTACACTATAAATCAAGGCGGCTGGTAAATGAAATAACAATGGTTTCTATAGCGATGTGCCTTTTTACTCGGTGACGACGATGTTTTTAAATGGTGTTTTCGTAAATACTTGGTGAAAACTGGCAGAAATGGCCAAATTTTTAGGCAAGAATAATTAGATTTTTTCAATATTACTATTTTCCCCTATTTCTCTTTAATTTTGGGTTACAAATGGACAGAAATTTTTTTTTGCACCCGTTCACAGTCACGAGGTATGAACACTATTTTTTTTTAAATACCTTTATCAAAAAATCCAAGAAAAACAGGAAAATACTTTTAAAAATCTCAGCACTTTTCACAAAACGCACCATCTCTACACTATAAATCAAGGCGGCTGGTAAATTAAATAACAATGGTTGCCATAGCGATGTGCCATCTTATTCGGTGAAGTTCATTGCTGTGAAATTTTAATCTTTGACAGTTTGATATTTTTACGATGTTTTTAAATGATTTTTTCGTAAATACTTGGTGAAAACTGAAGGAAATGGCTTAATTTTTAGTCAAGAATAATTAGATTTTTTCAATATTACTATTTTCCGTTATTTCTCTTTAATTTTGGGTAAAAAACAGACAGAAATATTTTTTGCACCCGTGATAAAAAAAAGTTTTTTTGCGTATCCAAAAAACCCATGCTTTAGTTATCTGCTGACAGTTACTAAAATCATGTTTTTGATGAAGGTATAAAAAAATGTTTTTTTACATCAATAACCAAAAAAGGCCAGGCTTTAGTTATATACATACAGTTACTAAAAACTACTTTTAAATTAAGAGGAAAAGCACTTTAAAGTCCTTAATTTTTCTCTGCTCGTTTTTGATCTCTCGTCAGTTATAACCTTTTTTTTGTTACATCTGGATCCTAAATAAAAAATTAATCTGCCTCTGTTTTTAAATTATTCAGACATATCCTCTACATAATGCATTAAGATGTGGTATTTCTGGAATATCTTCAAAAGAAAGAAAAATGAGATCAATAAATTAATAACTTAAAATTTGTCCCGTCAGGCATCACGGAATTGCCCTCATGTAATTTAAAGAACAGTAAATTCAACGAAATTTAGTGCAAGAACCATAAAAAATCTAAAAAAAAACAAAATTACAGAATATTTAAAAATAAAATTTGAGATATAATTTACTAAATGGATGCCAAAAAGGAGTATGTCAAAATAAAAACTTTACTCCAAAAACTAAACGAAGAAATGTCGAAACCATTTTCATTAATTTAGATGGAAGAAAAGGAGTAACCGGAAATATTTAAAGGATTTATCGGAAACGAGTAAAATTTTTTATAGTATTTTTGAATTTCAGTTTTTGTAGTCTGTAATTTTGGTTTTTGCTTTTACCTTTGATAATATATTTGAAGTGTAGGATCTTTTTTTTCAGATTTTCTATGGTCATTGCACTAACTTTTGTTGCATTTGCTGTTCTTTTAATTATATATATTTATAACAGCTTTAACAAATTTTTTTATTTCAAGCTCCAAAATTGACCAATATATTATTTCGAACCAGCTGCCTTTGCTCATAACGTGATTTAAAAATGCAGTTCATTTTTTTGTTTTTCATCTTAATTTAGGCAACATTTTAAAGATTGCAATATATTTAAAAAAAAAATTAGAAAGTTAAAATCTCCCAGGAAGTATATAGAAATTCGGTTATATATTTTAAATGTCAAATATTTCAAAAAAATAAAGTTCTGCTAGATTCATAAAAAATTAATTTATAAAATATATATTTGAGTGACAAATTTCCGAAACTTGATGCTGTTAAAAACAGTTAAATATGCTGGTGCCCTTAAAAGTATATCTTTGTCCTTTTAAAATTTATAACTGATAATAAGAAAGTAACCTTATATAATATAAACCGCCTATAGAAAAAGACTGGTTATTTTCTTGTTAACAAAAGTTATTGTTATATTATGGGAATTATGTATGTAAAATATTCACTGTACAAAAGGATTACAAATTTGGGTGCCATTACAAATAAAGCAATATTTTAGTACTCTAATTAAAGTACTTTATGCCAGTGCAACATTTGCGCTTTTTTGTATTGTTGCTACACGCATTGTAGCACAAATTGTACAAATATTTTAAAATGCCATGTTCCAAATTGGTGCTATTTTTGTACTTGCGATATGTTTGCTAGAAGGGCAATTGCTAAAAAACCGGACCATACATTATTTTCCTGAGTAATCTTCTGAGTAATAATCAAGATCAATTTGTTTCATTGGAAAAGATAATGAATACCTTCGGTTTTTTGCTCGGCTCTCCAACTAGCAAAAGATGATCAGTACCTACGGAATTCCTCAAGGTACTGTATAAGGCCTAGTATTTATTATAAGAAATAGCTCTATCATTTTTTGCCGAAAAGACCAACTTTAAAAATACACGATTTTTTTAACAGCTACACCGGAATATCTACCGATTCGATCTACACATACAGGAAATTTAATGATAAAATTACCACCGTTCATTTTCAAAACGCAAATTAAATTCTCCAACTTCACTTAAAAACTTATATTTCTCTCTGGTTGAATCTTTTATAGAATATTGAACTTCGGGTGGGAAGTGATTGATATCCAACTTGTAAAGTCTTTAAAAACGGCACAGGAAAAACTGAAATTAATATTTATCTATGATTTAGAATTCTCCAGATCCGAATTGTATTCAGATACAAATTTATTAGCTAAACAAAAATTCTTTACAAATTAGCTATTTGTCCTTTACATAAAATAATGCTTTCAGGCACAACTACATATTATTACCAATGGACAAGCAGAGTTGTAAAACGTTTATACTCACAAATAATTTTTTGACTTAAAACTGTAATAAATCAAAGCAAATTTTTGTTACTCAGGAAATTAATAGAAAAATATACTTTATTTCAAAGTATAAGAATGTTCGCTAGTTAGCGTTTTAATAAGTGTTAATTTTTTAATAAGATGCAGGAAAAACTTAAATATTATTCAGACAAGCGCAGAAATGTATCCAACTAATAAGTAAAATACTTTACCTACGACCAACGAATAATAATAATTTTACGACCATCTCAACACGATTTTAATGACTCATTTACGGTCCTAGGATAAAAATAAAGCTTACACTTAAATCATAAGGTGGCGTGAGAAGCGATGAAACTTTAATTTATAAGAGCACTAATTGACGCAAAAATGTGAATTATTTTTCATATTTTTATGACAATAAATATTTATTTAACGTAAATAAATCCAATATAATTTTAGTACTTTACCAAAAACAAGCCGTTAAATTGACACATTACGCATTTTTAAGAAAAAAAAAACCTTGTTCTCAAAAAGATATATAAAAAGTGCCCTTAGTAAGCTTATTGTTTTGACGTTTTAGATAGAACATCACTGAAACTTCAGGTTATAAAGGTTGTTGAATTAAAATTGTTCGCGTTTAATATTTTTAATACTTTCTGATATTTATGATGACATTTTCATTGATTGTAGGTAAAGCATAGTACACTAACTGGCATGTTATGGTTATTACTCTCTCATCTTCATCTTCGCGTGTAGTGACCATCAAAACGTGCTTCTTATGTAAACTACTTTAAAATGAAACTTTTGTCTAATAAATCAAATGAAATCTTCCAATATATATTTTAAAAACTTAAAGCTTGAAACCCAGATCCAAACACTCTGTTAGAATTTACTTACTTATTATTTGTTACGTTTTCCTTTTTGTGCAACATTTTTTCATTCAAATTAGCTTTGCTTAAATATTATCAACTAAATTCTAATAAGATGGGTTATTAATTTTCGAATTTATTTTGTAGTTTGATAACTACTGAAATTCATGTGTTTTTCTTTCTTCTTTGAGTGTAATTTGTATTTTTTGTTACTTTTAGCGTACTGCACTATATTGAAGCTATTATAAACAAATATAAAAAAACCTTTTAATTTAACCCATTAGTGCCCAAAATAAAACAAGCAGAGAGTTATACTTAAATTTATTAAAAACAAGAAACACAATCTAAAAATACATATTTTCAGAACAATATGTATTTTTTTCTTTCTTTTAAAAACAATAGGGGCGTACTTATATGAGTACACTGGGCCAATATGTACCTACTCAGTATCAAAGTTTTCAAAGCACACTTTCTCGTTACATAGGCATTTTTTGCATTACATTTAATTCGTGCATGACACGAAGTTGATTAGAGATCTTTTGAGGATAATGTCCTATAGTATATTGAGCAATGCTTCGTGGAACAGAGACACTGTTTCTGGATTTTATGCACGCTTTTGATAGAAATCTTACATAGTGTCTTGTAACATTTCGTCTAAATAGTAACAAATCCATTTAGCATAGAATTGATAAGAACCCAATACCACTTCTGTCCTCGAACGAAGATCCTATAATTATTCACTCCTTGATCGTTTGATTCCACACCTCCCATTCCACAATTATAGGTTTTGAAATCGTTTGGTTGTTCTACGTCGGACTTTCCTTTTATATCTTCGCACCATCGTTTTACTTTCTAATTTGTTGCTATTTTTCATACATCATGTGACAAGTATAGACGCTTTCTAGGTAATCTGTGGTAACCAGTCAGGAAAAGTATGCCTAGAAAGCTTTTGAGTTCATCGATCGTAAGGGTAAATAAATGATTGTTTTTTTGGCGTACCTAAAGAATTGTCTCATCAACGATATGCTGCATAATTTTATCGTCTACCAGTTTTTCAAATATATCTTTTCGACTCTCTCAGCAGCACCTTAAGATATTGGCTGCCAATTACTGTAATTGACCAAAATTTCGATCTTTTCTACTTCTCACTGGGCCTTTAGATTTTTTAGAAAACAAAAGCCTCATTTTTTAGCGCTCAGTGTCTCGTTATCGCTGTCGTCCCATTCTGAATCTGAACTTGATCCAGATTCCGATCTGTTATTAGACGGTCGCACAAAAACTTCTACCGTACCTGGAACATCATGTGGTAGGGTCGCAGGATCTAGGTTATCCTCATCTAGATCTTCTTCGTCTGTGAGAGAATCACAGCTGGCAGAATGACAACATTAACATTGCTGGTGGTACCACAGGAAGAGACAAAATCCACAGCGGCATCCCAGTTAGCTTTCTACGTCCATAGATGTTTCAAGCTGGAATTTCCGGGCAATCTATGCAGGGCGTATCGTCCATGATTTAATTCTCTGTGGAGCCTGAAAGAAGAATAAAAATTACACTGATGCCTATTGTACTCAACTGAGTACAATCAATGTCAGATGACTGTGTATGTCTAAATTCAGAAAAAATTCAATAAGTATCTATCTCTTACCAACCTATGTTGTCTATCGAAGAACAAAAACCACTCAAAACAAATTCACAGCTCAAAACGCTCTGACTATTTCTCAAAATTCCAAACAATAATACCCCACAACAAGTCCTCACGTGAACTGGCCAATGTTACACGATGTGAAACGTCACACAACGACTTCTGATGAAACTGCAGTAAGAGACGGCGTCTGTCATGACCTCCTTCGCACAATGAAACCATTGTGAACTTTGCACATATCATGGCAGGTGGCACCACTGATTTATACTTTCGTCGACTATATGCAGCCAGGTGTACTGATTAAGGTCCTACTTAACTTTTGCATGTTTTTCATTTTTGTACTTAGCTTGTCTTACTTTTTCTGACCGCGTATTCCAGTCATTATTGCCTCATGGGCAATATGGCATGGCAAAGCCCAAAGAAAATTATTTCACAGCAAAAAACAGATATGGTGGGGTAAAAGTAATATTTTAGTAACTTTGGCTTTAGGATTCTAAAAATATAGTAAGCAAACGGAAAGCAAAAGGGTCGTCTTGTATCGATTTTAACCCAAATCAGCTTAATTATATAGAGTGGGCCACAAAAAATGAGACTTTCTTAATTGCCTATACCTTTAAAAAAAATCACATAAGTGGAAAGAACATATTTTATATTTTTGGGAACAAGTGTGAAAAAATTTAAGAACTTTGCCCCGCCCATCTCTTTCTATATGATCATGAAAGAAAGACAGAACATTTTTTAATGTCAAAATATATTTCACACAATTTCAATTTAGTACCTGCGTGTTTTTGCCATCGCTTGTCAAAGTCTGTCAAGCCTGGCAAGCGGTTATTTTGGATTTTCAAAAGTGAGTTATTTAAATTAGGTTTGGTTGGAAATCGCGCGAGTTTATGGGATTAGCTATATAGTGGATTAACAACTTATTATAAAGTCTAAAATCCCATTCAAATCAGGCTGGATCACTACCATTAAAGCTAGAGAGCATGGAACTATTTGAAGAGTGCCAAAAATTGGAAGATTTAGCTGGATTCATAAACAAATAAAAATAACATAAGATAACATAAGATAAGAGAAAATAAAAAATAAAATAAAAAATAAGATTTCACCTTATGGGACTGCTTGATGGCGTTCGTACAGACAGAAAAACAAGATAAGATAACATAACAACAAAAAGGTGGCAAACTTTTATCTTTTTATTTTATTTTATCTGAATCGCGTTCCGTAACGTCATCGCGACGAATGAATGACAAGAGACTATAAAGTGATGGTCTGGTCTCTTATTTTATGTTATTTTTCTGTGTGATCGCCCAATTTTTTTATTTTATGTTATCTTATGTCATTTTTAACTTATCTTATCTTATGTTATCTTAAGTTAATTTATTTTTGTATAAACCCAGCTTGATGTGAACCAAATCCCTGAAGAAAATATTGTGATGATTCATACAGAGTTAAGCAAAAGATAATAGGTTAAAATACAACAAAAAAAAGAGAGGTTAAAACATTTATAAAATCTGTAAACTTTTATACTGGAATGTCTTCCCAATTAATAAAAGAAAATAACATAATAAAATGTTGTTATCTTTAATATTTGAAAATATTCCTCAACATAGTTATAACTCTTCCTTCTATTTTAGACTTTTAAAGGGTCCAAAAACCTTTTTGTAAGCTAAGGAAAGTTTTTTAGATGCATGGAACAGTACAAAGATGGTTAAGGTTTGTATAGAGCTAAAATCTTTCGCGAGTGCATTGCTTTTTTAAAACTAAAAAGTATAGAAAAATTGCGCCTGTTAAGTTTTTTCATATCTTTCTATTATTAAATAAGTAAATATCTGTAAAAAATGGCTGTACAAGTAGTTCCTTTCTGTAGCCACTGGCTGCAATCGTGTCGCCAACAAACAATTTTCCCCAAGTATAACACAGTATCGGTCACTCTCGCGTAGCTATTAATTTCTCTATGGCTTCAACTGCCAGGTACAATTCTGTGACTCCCTGATGATTCCTAATAAGGATGAAACAGGTCTGTAGATGTCTGGATTCTTCATTAGACATTAGAGGCCTGGTGGTAATGAAGTGAAAAACAGAAAAGCTTTGTCCGATATGCGACGAGTGTTACTTTAATTTTTACACACTACACTACACTTTGTTGTTTTTTAAATTTAATTTTATATATTCACGTGGCTCTTTCGCTTTTAAATAATATATTGCGATCTACCTTTACTAATTAAGATCTGTCAAGGTCATCAGCTTTGCTTGCTAAAGTTTGCCAACTTCTTGGCTCACCGCAGACATTGTTCTCAAATTGTCTTTTGATGCAGTTGTAATAGTGTAAACTTAAGGTTTGGCTTGGTTATAGATTGGGAAATTGGAGTAAAGTTACTACTCGCTTATCGAATTATGTATTAAATTTTTAATAGAAAAATCCACTTATTATAGACCAATAATTCTCATTCAACCAAACTAAAAAAATTTGCCCAACCAACTTTAATTTTCATAATATAATCAATTTTTTATCCTAACACTGAGAGAAAATCTGGAACAAAAAACTCGTTTCAATTAGCCATTTTTTATTCCACCTCCCTGATGATCTCCACAATTTCCAGCAGCGTAAATCGATATTGAATTTCTTTCACTCGAATACAGGTATCAAAATCCAATATCTGCGGTCTATCGTTGAACTTTTTCATCAATGTCACGTCTTTAGCATCTATAACGTTCAGGCATGACGCTAACGTACGTAGTATAGCGTCTACTGCATGTTGCTTATGTGAAGATATGATAATATTCGCAGCGAGTTTTGCCGACGGAAGTCAAAAAATCAATAGACGAGCGGCCAAACCAAAGAAAGCAAGATAGAAATACGTGGTAATAAAATGTAAAAGACAGAAACATCCGAGCCGGAAAATTTCAAGTATGCCGATGGGTACCTCGTACGTGTTATGACCAACTTAAACAGTGGGATTTACTAAGATCTAAAATAGTACCTCCCACAGGTCTAAATATTTACACCTGTTGTGGGTACTAAATTCAAAAGACACTTACCCATAGTGAAAAGACACAAAGGTACTCATTATTGTGTATTGTTATTGCAAAATACCACTAAAAAACTACTTTTTTTCTCAAAATATACCATATTTTAGGAGAAAATGCCCTAAAACTAATTTTTTTTGACAGGTTTCAAAATGGCAAATGGTAAATACGTCAAAAATTTGGCACATAATCTTTATTATCTGTATTTGAGGTCATAAAGTTGGTGAATTTTTAGACCAACTCGGGGGAGGGGGGGGGTGGAAAATTTTATATGTTGCTGGGGAGGGTCTAAAAGCAAGATCCTCAAGTTTGTTTTTCCCCCACTCAACGCGAAGCATCCGCCATTTTGAAAAAACTTTGTAATTGCCTTTTCTCTATTTCTATTGGTCGCAAAAAAGTCTAAGAACAAAAATATTTGGCATAAAATTTTAAACATTTTCGTCCACGTGCTCAACTTTCTGTTGTAAGTTCCCAAAAAGTTAGATGGCGCCGAAGTTACAAAAAATCAGTTTTAACGTATTTTGACCAACAAGATGGTATTTAAAAAAAAACATTAGAAGAAAAACTTGTCGATCTCGGAAAAGTCCTATTAAAGTATTTATATTTTTTTCTAATTTCGTTAATTTATAAATAAAATTCTATTATAATAAGTAGTAAATTAAAAATATAGACTAAGTTTATAAAAATTCAAAAAATTAAATAAAAATAAACATATATAAAAGCTATAAATAAAACCCATCTTCTAAACCTGATTCAGCTGGTAAAGTCCCTAGCACTGAAGCCGCATTTACCCTTTGGATGGCCACACTAATCCGCTGGGTGATGAAGCATTAGGCGTCTTTGGTGTTTATTATTTTTGATATTTCTGTAATTAAACTGACCCAGTATCTCCACCGCAAAAGGACAAAACAATAATCCCTGATCTTCTAGCTCTTTGTACTGTCGTTTTTGCTTCTCTCCCATCTTTGCCACCTCCCCCCCTTCCAAGGTACCAAAGTGATCCTGAACCAGACGGTTCCAGTTGAGCTGGAAATCCAGCTGAAACCAAAGACCGTCTGGTAATGTTGTTGATCAACCTATGGCGAGCCACACGTCCTGCACTTTCTTGCAGCTCAAGCCGTGATGGCCTAATTTGTCAACTATTTCGCAGCAAGTGCAAGAGTGAGGCTCGCAAACCGGCTGACCCAGACGTAGAGCGACAGAAATACGAAAGGACGGGTCATCCAGTAAATTTCCCAAAAAGGAGAGGGTAAGGCGTTGGGCCATGCATTGCTCTCTGGTTCTTGAAGAGCTAGAAGACATGCGCGATTAACTTGAGATTTGGAATTAGAAAAAACATGATCAGAAAATACTTTACACACCTGCAAATCAAAATCCTTTTGATTTTTTAAGTTTAGTGTGTCACAAAGACCGGTTAATTTTTTGTATCTATTTAACGCTTCGTCCAAAGCCAGATCCGGATGTGATAGAATATCTGAAGGAAGAATTTTTGTAAATAGATATGAAGAATCATTCAAAGAACCAAGAAAAGTACCACCTAGTTTATCTGGTAAGGTACATTGTGTCCTGGAAGATAAATCACTTTTCCAATTTGCAATATTTTCTAAACTGTTTTTTTAGAATTGTGTCGAATTTTTGTAAACATTGTGAGACTCTCCAACATGGTTCAGTCCGTAAGAGATAGGTAATGCGTGGAATTGACAAAGAATGTTTTAAAAGATAATAGGCTGTGTGTGAATTTAATAATTTCAGTTTTTCAAAGAATTTTAAAAAAATATCACACTTTGCGTCGAAAAAATATTTTGTTGTCAAAAAATGGTGCGCCTAAAAAGGTTATGTCATTAAAATTTATTTTTGACAGACTTTGAAGCTTTTTGTTGGGATTTTCATGATTTTAAATTGAAAACGCATTTTTTAAGATTAATTTTTAAACCTATATCTATACAGGTTTTTTCCAAAAAATCAAAATCGTCCAGAACGCAGCAAGGATCTCCCGCTAAAGTACCATCATCTAGGTAGCACAAAATGATATTGGATTTTAAATTTATGGGGTATAAAGATACACAAAAAAGCGGATGACCTAGTGGATTACCTTGCGGAACGCTTCTTTGTGATAAAATATTTTTTTTCCCAAACGACAAAAAAGAAGGATTTTTATAACATTGAAAAATAAATGGAAAAAAGTCAGAAATATATTTTTTAACTCTAGATAAAATTGTACCTCGATTAACAATATTGAGAGCATTATACATTTATAAAATAATTTTTTCTGAAAATTGAGGGAAAGAGAGAAAACGTATATATAGGTATCGAATTAAAGCTTGTGACGTGCGCTACACAAATGACCCGGTCTGTCAACATGAAAAAACCCCTCCAACCCTCTTGTCATGTTTACGTAAGCAAAGGACCGAAAAGGACTCACTCGACTATCGGTACTCGACAAAATGTCAGTCTGCCAGATACTTTCGGCAATTTTTATGCCAACAGACTGGGTTATTTGTGTAGCGTAGATAACAAGTTTTAATTTGATACCTCTTTTGTACTGCGCTTACTTAAAATAATAATATATAATCCACAAGACGTGCCTTTATGTACACTTCGCGACACATAAAACAATATATCCTTTAAGATTTAGCAACCTTTTCTGTCACAAAGTGTCCACTCATTGTCATGTTTTGTTGTCACAGTCTTTTCCAACCTAAAGATGCCACGACAGCAATCGGAATTCAATATTTCTCTTAAGTCTTATTAGTCGGGTCGCCGATCATTATGGACGTGACACGTACACTATAGTACGACTACAAAGAAAATACGAACAAGAAGGAACTGGCTTGACCAAAGCTGGATTTCAACAAGGGGGCATGGTGCACTTTTCAGAATTCAAGGAAGATTTATGTGAACATGATACAAAATATTATACTTTCGGATATATCCGCTTTATATCTCGACGGTTTTGTGTATCAACAAGACAAGTGCCCGGTACACACTGCATTATTTCATTATTTCATGGCCAGAAAAGAACCCCGATGCCAATATGGACATATGGGGGCTCATTGCAAAGTTATCAAAATTTAATATTCTTCCACGAATGCTAAGCATTTGATGGGGATACTATTGTTAGAGCTTATGAAGAGATCGTTAAAGAAAATCAAAATTTGTTTGAAATTTTAGTAGACTAAATGCCAAGGCGTTTAGAAAAAAATATTCAAGCAAATAGTGCAATGACCAGATACTGAAGTTAATATTTTTGATTTTTCTTTATCTATAGTGTTTTTTTATTTCTATTTATTTTTTAATATATTGTTGTTTATAAAACTGATCTTGTTGATGTGAATTGCCCTTGCTTAACCCAAACCCTTCCAATTCTTTCTTCTTCGTATTTTCCTTTTAGTCGCAATATAGTGGACTTGTTTCCTCCATTGTGACCGGCTATTGGACGAAAAGAACCTTCTTCTAGTTTTGCGAAAATTTAATTGAATTGCTTTTTTTATAATAAAAATTTTGGTTTAAGTGTTTTAACTTTTTTTCTATATTTCGTAACAGCAACCTTAAAACTAAAGAACTAGTAAATATCGGTATTCAGTCTCCTTAACAAAATTTGTTTATGTTGTCTAAAAGTGTTAACCTACAAAAGTCGGTAATAATAAGCAAGCAAAATTTTTAGAATATAGACATGTCCCTAACTTCTGCTGTATGCGTTTTATGTGTCGGGAAGTGTATGTCCAGAAAGCGGTTCTCAAATAATTTTACCGACTTTCAGTCGCTGTAGTTCAGAAACTGTTTTTTATATTTTTTTTCTATATTTTTATAGGATTTTTCCGAGATTTACAATATTCATATTTAAAGTTTAAAAGAAAAATCATTTTTTGTTTGTCAAAATATGTTAAAACTGATTTTTTGTAACTTTGGCGCCCTCTATCTTTTTGGAAAGTTAAGCACTTGAACAAAAATGTACTGTACTGTACTCAGACTTTTTCGCCTTTGACCAATAGAAATGGAGAAAAGTCGGTTACAAAGATTTTTCAAAATGGCGGATGGTTCCCGAGGAGTGGGGAAAACCGAAACTTGGGAGGTTTACTTTCAGACCCCCCGAAAGAACATAACGAAAACTCAGCCTCCTCGGATTTTTGTTGACTTCAGATGACAATGTTACTAGTATAATGTTAGTCAGTTAAATAGAATTCGGTTTAGAAAATAAAATGTATCCAAGTAGATGTCTCATGCATACACATAAGTTCTTCCAAAACTATCGATTTATCTAAATCCTCTAATCACGTTCAAAATTTATGGTTACTGAATATTTAATCAAGCCGAGTGCTTGATGACAACCCTGAGATACAAATATGTCTGTAGAAGGACTGCATTAAGGTATATTAAATTTAAACTCTTGTAAGTTTACCATTTCGGTACAATAAATGTGATTTTCAATATTTTACCTACGTAAAACTACATTTTATATTATGTAGCAATACATTTAACATTTGAAATCTATACAAATAATTTGCGTATAGACTGTCAGGTATGTAAATTGTAAGGTACATACAGCAAGTAATTTTTAAATTCACTTTTTATTCAAAAATTATTTTTTTTAACAGTGTAAAAATAGAAAAGGTTAAAGTTAAAATATAAACAAAGAATAGAGAATTTGTCCACATCCTTCTGCCTTTGGTCAATATGTACAGGCAGAAAACGATATAGATTCAGTCCTTGGTACAGGGTGATCTTTTATAAACCTTGTCGGTATACCTACTATTATCAATTATGTTAAGTAGTATTTTTTAGATTAAATGAGACACCATAAACAATATGGCATTTATATAAAAGTTACATAGTCTAGATGTTGGCAGGGTTTTGCTGACCGTATATGTCAGAATGCAGAAATTTATTGGACCGTATTTAATAAAAATTTTCATCGTAAGGAGGATTCACAATGAAAACTGCAATTTGATAAACCAATTTTTCATCCGACCATATTTCTTCAAACCCAATCGAAATTTATAAGACCGTTTTTAATCGAACTATTATTTTTACCCGGAATTGGTAGAACCATTATTGGTAGAACCATTATTTTTTTAAAACCGGAATTCGCAATACCCGTTGTTTATCAGAAAATGTTTGCTTAATCGATTGCGCATTCGCGAATAATACATAAACCGGAGGCGTCCACGTACACGTAAATAGAGTGACATCTATACACAAAGTATTGAACGCTACCTATGAAACTTTTAGCCAAGTGTGCACACATAGCAGTAAACATATGTTCAGTGTTGCCAGTCTTCCGACTGTCAGGGATTTTTTTTTTTAAATCGGTATTTTGCGAGGCTCTCTTACTGCTTATTTTGAATTTGGTAATTGTCTAGTAAAATTCTACTTATAAAGCTTTATTAGAATTCGTAATATTTTGATTTATAGTATTAGGGACTAATAAATAATAATCTCGGCACTATTTTTGAGAGTTCCGTATGACTTATTACTACATGTTTAAGTCACTTTACCCATCTGATATTAGACGGTGCTCTTCTTGGTTGCAAAAGCTATCTGAAACCTACGTTCAGGCAGAGCTTTCCTGTGCACAGTGCTATCAAAATCTGTTTGTGCCGATCTTTAAGAAAGGACGGCATTAAGTTCAATTAATTCAATTTTATGCGTGACAATATTAGCATGTCTAGATTAGAGACCCTCTGTACATTTGACAGTTGTTCTTTTACCAAAGGTGGGCAACTCATATTGCCCTCTTTCTAGTTTTTTCATATTTGCATGTACAACCGATTTTATGAAATGGATTGACGTTTTGTTGTCTCTTTTTATAATTTTCCCAAACAGTTTTTGAATAAAGATGACTTTTTTGGTTAGTAATATATTTCAAACTTCCCCAAAAAACGTAAGGTACACAGATATTAAAAATGTTAATAGTAGGTAAAATATAAAAGTTTTATTGATCTGTCTTTTTATTACTCATTTTCTTAATATAATAATAATATATAATATTATTTAAATATAACTAATCTTAAGCTGGGTTCATACAGAAATAAAAATAAAATAAAATAACATAAGAAAAAAGAAAATAAGAAATAAAATAAAAAATAAGATTTCACCTTATTGGATTGCTTGATGGCGTTCATACAGACAGAAAAATAAGATAAGATAACATAACATAACAAATAGATGACAAACTTTTATCTTTTTGTTTTATTTTATCTAAAAACGCATTCCACGCATGACCGTGACGTCATCGCAATGAACAAATGGCGTTTTGATTGGCTGGAACTGATCTCTTCTTTTATGTTATTTTTTTGGCTAAACGCCCATTTTTTTTTAATTTTATGTTATCTTATCTTATGTTTACCTTATCTTATCTTATTTTTTCTCTGTATGAACGAGTTAGGTAAATGCATGAGCTCTTTCCATTTTTCTTGCGTTTCATTTTCCATTGGACAATGGAACAATACAAAGTTGTAGGCGCTAGTATTCTTACAGTTTCTTATTTCGCAATATTCGAATTTTAAACCACATCTTAATAATAAAATTTAAAAATTATTAATAAGAAATGTGACACCGACAAAATTATTTATTTCCAATGGTTGCCAACACACAAAAAATTTATCAACATTTCTCTAACAACTGTCAAATCGAGAACCTTGAAATAATTTACCTACTTCATTACCTGTTTTTAAATGTGCTAAAATATACTTATAGATAACGTTTTTTGGTAAATTTAAAGACAGTAAAGAACTTACGTCGGCTAATCTGAGGGGACTATCATAAGGGGCCCAAATATTTGAAATGCTATATTTTGTAATCTTTCTGTAGCTATTTTGTTACGGTTAATTAATTTTGTAGCTGCAGCCGTTTTTGACAAAACGCGACCCCCACTAGCTTAACAGTTAAGCTGAGGGGCCACCCTATAACTTTAGTTCTGTCAAAGCTAGGAAGATTAACCCTGGTATGTACCGTAAGCTCGGACGGCCGATCGCGATCGAACGTTAATTTTGTAATGCACCGTTGATCGAATCCGGATTAAAGCAGGTATCAGCCGATCCCCCGACTTTGAGGGCTCAGACTTTGGATCAGAGTTAAGGCAGTGATTCCAACCTCAAAGTAAGTGACAGGCAATATTTTTGTTTATATTTTTTTCGGATTTTTTTACTAGTTTTGTCGTGATTTGTAAAATTAAATTTCTGCAAGACAGTCCTGATATAATCGATTTTAGATTTCCTCGCCACGCACAGGTGGAAAAAGACATGGACAACATGTGTTTTTGCAGAAGGTTCAGTCTGACAAAACAGAACGTTCTAGATTTTCTTCCAATTACACTGTCCAACAATGCAAATGTTCCGGGCTCAAAAATAGCTAATTCACTGAATTCAAAAATCACCATAAAAATTAGAGATTAGTTCTAGTTTTGGAGATATGGTGATATTTTACATTTTATATCCTCTAAAAGCATCGAAAAAGAAAATAATAGAAAGGGAAAGGGAAACTGGATAGGGTGGGGGGTTAGAAATAGTGGTACGCCACCATCGACTATCGATAATATCGGTAGAGATAAAACTACAGAACTATCGATAGTTTTAATGTAGCTATCGATATTTGCAATACCGCCCTACTATTCTCGATATATATAAGCGGGGACTCCCTCCTTTCCGAAATAATTTGCCCGTCTTTTTATTCAGGGCGACCGATAACTTACAGTTCAGTTTCATATTTTTAATCGAACGCAAAGTTAATGTAGTGTGTATGGTATTGTTATAAAACTAGATACACGGAGACACAATATATCATCGCAAACTGACTATAGCGTTTATGCTGTAAATCTAAGGTTTACAGTTTACATACAATATTTCTGTTTTCTTCAGTGCAAAATTTGTTGTTTTGGAGTGTTTTTAAAATACAACTTATTGTATTAACATGCCTCGTAAACGTGTAAATTCAGTTCATATTGTTTCATAGTGTTTATGCTGTAAATCTAAGGTTTACATTTTACATACAATATTTCTGTTTTCTTTAGTGCAAAATTTGTTGTTCTGGAGTATTTTTAAAGTAAAACTTATTGTATTAACATGCCTCGTAAATGTGTAAATTCAGTTAAAAATTTTTGTTATATTTATGGAGAAATAACGTTTTCTTCACAGAAAAGCAATTTGATGCCTCTTATGAAGACTGCTTACCAACATTATTTTGGAATAAACATAGGAGACCAGGATAAGTCATGGGCATGCTGCAACTCGTGTTCAGTTCTATTACGAGAATGGCTTAAAAATAAAAAACGATCGATGACTTTCGGGGTGCCCATGGGAGCCTACAAACCACAAAGATGACTGCAATTTTTGCTTGACTTCGCCTATCAATGCAGGATTGTCAATGAAAAAAAGAGGAATAGTTCAATATCCGAATCTCCCATCTGCTATTCGACCTATACCACATTCAGACAGTTTACCAATTCCTACTCCAGCTCGAAACTATTAATTGGAAGAAGAGAGTAGAGACAATGTGGAAGATGAGGAATTAAACATGCCTTCAATATCACACGACCCTGATTTTGAAGAAGAAGATGATCAGCCACACAGATTGAGCCAGTCTGAGTTAAATGATCTCATTCGAGATCTTGACTTGACAGGAGATGTCAGAACTTCTAGGATCAAGATTACAGCAATGGAATCTTCTACAACTTGATGTCAGGGTCTCTAAGTACAGCGTCAGCGGAATCTGTTACCTCTTTTTAATTAATGGTATTAATGGTCTGATAAAAAGTTTGAACATGGAGCATAATCCAACTGAATGGAGGCTATTCATAGACTCTTCCAAGCTTAGTTTAAAAGCTGTATTGCTTCATAATGGCAATCGTCTTCCTTCTGTTCCTGTTGGTCACGCAGTTCATATGAAGGAGACTTATGCAAATATGGCAACCCTACTCAACTCAATCAAATATGCTGAACATAAGTGGAAAATCTGTGGCGACATAAAACTCATTGCTATACTAAAAGGAATGCAACTAGGGTACACTAAATACTGTTGCTTTTCATGTATGTGAGATAATAGAGATAGGAAATCACACTATATCCAAGTAGATTGGCCAAAAAATCTTACAGTTCAGTTTCATATTTCTAATCAAATGCATAGTAGATTGGCCAAGGAATCTTAAACCTAGTGAGAAAAATGTCGTTGCCGAGCCTCTCGTGAATTCAAGAGATGTTCTTCTTCCACCCCTTCATATCAAGCTCGCTTTAATGAAGAATTTTGTCAAAGGCTTAAACCAAGATGGTCAGGCTTCTAAATATTTGAGAGAAAAATTTCCCAAACGAAGTGATGCAAAAGTCAAGGAAGGCATCTTCGTTGAGCCACAAATACGTGAACACGTAAAAGATCCTGCTTTCAAACTAGTTCTGAAAGGAAAAGAAAAGGAAGCTTGGGAAGCTCTTAAGGGAGTTATGCATGGATTTTTAGGGAACAGAAGGGAGGAAAATTACACTCAATTGGTAAATGTACTTCTAGAAATGTACCATCAACTCGGATGTATTATGTCACTAAAAATACATTTTCTCCACTCCCATTTTGATTATTTCCCACCCAGTTGTGGAGCTGTCAGTGACGAGCATGGGAAAGATTCCACCAGAATATTTCTCTCATGGAACAGAGATATCAGGGCCGCTGGAATGAAGCAATGCTCGCGGATTACTGCTGGTTTATGTATGGATGTAGGAATGCTCCATAAATTACTTACAAGAGGAAAGCCAAAAGACAGCGATCTCATGAAGCCCCCAATTAATTCTTCATATATTCAACCACTTGTCATTTATAGTGTGTAATTGTCACTAAAAATACACCTTTTAATATTGTTAGCATACATAATTAATATTTTTCGTTACCTCATAATCCTTATTAAATGAAAAACTCATTACTCTTAATCACAGAAACTAGAGCTAATAAAACATTTTTTTTTGTCATATTCGTTTTTCGCAACTCAAAATTAGTACGAATTAATTCATAAGTTGAAGGAAACAAAAAAAAAAGTTTTTGGACAGTGTTATTGAGGAAGTCCTGGAATATGACAATGATTTGTAAGTTTCTTGAAATCAGCATATCGTGGTACATACCTACTCAGTTAGATCCAGTGTAAAGTAGCTTCATTCAAAAAATAGGAGGAGATTATTAAAAGCATAAAACCAAAAAAAAATGAAAGTCAAAGATATGAGAAAATAGCGCCATAGGTGAAAAATGTTTAAGACTGACTGGGCAACCTCTGCATCGCCGGATTCCACTTTCTACATAACAGCTGTATGATGTATATTTGTAACTATGTTGGGAATTTAGAACCTTTGGTTGCACTATAACAGAGTTATGATTGTTTTCCACAAACCAAAACTACACTTTTTACACTCGACGCGCGTTTCGCTAACAACTTTAGCATCATCAGGAGACGACAAAAAATAGGCTAAATTAATATACACTTTATCTTATTTTAATGGGCGGAGATAAGACTAATAATTTGTGATTGGTCACGCTTTATAATTCTATCTCCCCTCAAATAAAGAATAAAGTGTACTAAACGGAATGAGGCCTCTACCTTTACTTAAACTCTTTCTGGATTTAATGATTTCCATACTTTCATATGCATTCAAAAGTATTTTGTTTGGTACACATTTTAGAAGTTTTAGGTTATATAATGTGGATCTATGATTATTTTCCAAAGCATGCTCGGCCACATTTGACTTTTCTGTTCTTCCGCATTTTAAGTGTGCTAAGTGTTTTTTGAATCATGTTTGAATAGAGCGTCTCGTTTGGGCAACATATTTTTTGTCACAATCCATGCAACTAATTTCGTAGATTCCACTTTTTTCTAGAACTGTAGTTTTATCCTTGGGATTTCCTAGTAAACTTCTTATTGTATCTTATCTTTTTGTATAATTAAGATTATAAGGAAGATTAAGAAAAAAAATATGTTGGCCAAACGAGACGCTCTATTCAAACACGATTCAAAGAACACTTAAAATACGGAAGAAAATAGATTCACATTAGGTAACCTAAACTTCTAAAAAGTGTTCCAAACAAAAGACTTTTGAATGCATATGAAAGTATGGAAATCATTAAATCCAGAAATAGTTTAAATGAAGATAGAGGCCCTATTCCGTTTAGTACATTTTATTCTTTAGTTGAGGGAAGATAGGATTATAAAACGTGAACAATCACAAAAGATAGTATATAAGATAGAGTGTAGATTAATTTAGTTTATTTTTTATCGTCTCCTGATGATGCTAACGTTGTTAGCGAAACGAGCGTCGAATGCAAAAAAGTGTAGTTTTGGTTTGTGGAAAACAATCATAACTTTGTTATATTTGTAACTCTTTTGTCTACATTATGATGTCTGAAATTACCTGTTTATTTTTTTAGAAACGACAGCGTAAGCCTCATGAATCAATTTTTGTCTCTATCAAGAATTTATGCATGTGGGGGGCACCAGCTAACAATTAGAGATTTGACTGGTGCTCACAAATAAATGCCATTGCTAGAAGAAGGATACTTTATATGAGAATGCCAGAGACTGATATGGAGCGTCTTCAAGTGGCAACAGACTAGCTTATGACAAGAAAAGTACTAAAATGTGTCTTTGATCTTTAATGAAAAATTTAATTAAAAGGGTTTTATTAAAAGTAATTACATAACATAATATTTAATTTCAAAAATCTATATACAAAGTTACAACAATTAATAATCTACTTAATTTGTTGGCTAAAAGAATCTTGTGAAATAAAATTTACTGCCACTGAAACCGTTAAGATTGAATTTGAATCCTAAGAAGAGTTTAGTTAAACAAAAAAACCGCACATCCAAAATTAAAAAAAATTTGCACAGCGGAGGCTTCTGGTATCTGCCACAGACCATTCATGTGGTTTTAAAAATATATTTATATCTAGTTTTTTAAAATAATCGATATTTTTTATTATGTTGGGAATTTGGAACCTTTTGTTGCACTAAAACAAAGTTATGATTGTTTTCCATAAACCAAAACTACCACTTTTTTGCACTCGACGCGCGTTTCGCTAACAACGTTAGCATCATCAGGAGACGATAAACAATGAACTAAATTAATCTGAGCTCTATCTTATATACAATCCTTTAGTGGACGGAGATAAGACTAATAATTTGTGATTGATCACGATTTTTAATCCTATCTCCCCTCAACCAAAGAATAAATTATACTAAACGGGATGGGTCCTCTATCTTTATTTAAACTATATCTGGATTTATTGATTTGCTCGGCCACACTTGACTTTTCTGTTCTTCCGTATTTTAAGTGTGCTAAGTGTTCTTTAAAACGTGTTTGAATAAAGCGTCTCGTTTGGCCAACATATTTTTTTTTTCACAATCCATGCAACAAATTTCGTAAATTCCACTTTTTCCTAGAACAGTAGTTTTATCCTTGGGATTTCCTAGTAAGCTTCTTATTGTGTTACCGGATTGATATACTAATTTAAGAACGGATAAAACTACAGTTCTAGAAAAAAGTGGAATTTACGAAATTAATTGCATGGATTGTGACAAAAAATATGTTGGCCAAACGAGACGCTCTATTCGAACACGTTTTAAAGAACACTTAGCACACTTAAAATACGGAAGAACAAAAAAGTCAAGTGTGGCCGAGCATGCTTTTGAAAACAATCATAGATTCACATTAGATAACCGAAAACTTCCAAAAAGTGTACCAAACAAAAGACTTTTGAATGCATATGAAAGTATGGAAATCATTAAATCCAGAAATAGTTTAAATAAAGATAGAGAACCCATCCCGTTTAGTACACTTTATTTTTTGGTTGAGGGGAGATAGAATTAAAAATCGTGATCAATCACAAATTATTAGTCGTATCTCCGTCCTCTAAAGGATTTTATATAAGATAGAGCGTAGATTAATTTAGTTCATTGTTTATCGTCTCCTGATGATGCCAACGTTGTTAGCGAAATGCGTGTCGAGTGCAAAAAAGTGTAGTTTTGGTTTGTGGAAAACAATTATTACTTTGTGTTTTTGATGTTTTTTATCTTGAATTAAACATTTTTTAGGATACGTAAAATTATGTAAAAACGTAAAATTATGAAAATGGTTCCGGGATAATGCTTTAAACTAATTGTAAGAAGCAGTTTCTGTTTTCCAATCACTAATACCTTATAAATTGATGCATAATACATGTAATAGTTATATAGTGTTCCTATAATTGTGATAAACTTATAAAGTCTGTGATAATTGAATTAATGGTACAGTAAAAGTAATAACAAAAATGATTGTTTTATTATTTCTTTATCATCTGCCATCTGAGCTACCATTTTATCAAATAAAATCATCAAAGAAAACGATAACCTGAATATTTAAAATTGGCCCTTCACTGTTTTATTGATTTGTCTTTCATAGTCAGCCAGCTTCCTTCACAGTTCTTTTTTTTTTGTTTTCATACAGTCTAAGAGAAAAAATAAAATTATTGAAAAAGTAAAGTAGCTACTTATAAGAATAATATGAAAAAAAAGTAACAATAAATAACAAACCAAAGTTTGGGAAAACACTACAGGTGTTTAGCTTCCTTTTTTTTTGAGTTTTATTACTCTGGGTAAAAAAAATACCTACCTACAAACTTTTCATGAAGCCCTAGGCCATTTATAAATTGGCAGTTGATGTGGTACCTACATGACAACTATCACTGTATGGAGGGTCTCTAGTAAGGAGTCAAAATAAAAAAGTTCTTTACATCCCATACTGAATCCCATTCCTTATTGAAATCAGATCCTATATATTACTTTCAATATGTTATAAAATTGACATTGTGTTGGTTAACACCGAATTAAAGCCTGATACCTATTAATTTCTTAAAAAAAAGTACACAAAAAACCTTCTCACTTGATCCATTTTTCTACCCGATTAGTGAATTATGTTTAAATTTGTTTTCAGATCTCATTTTTTTATTTCTATTGTTCCTCTATTAGTCTTATTGTCCTCCAACACATCGCCATATTTATGCCCCAAACTAAACAAGATCTCTTTTTTAGCTTGAGTATAATTGGAGGTGCAGTTATGTGCCATTATTTTTGTTTTTTTTATGAAAAATTTAAAAAAATACTCCACTTTACCAAACACCAAAAAAAATAAGAAATAAGGGTTATATGACCCAAAAATGACGTAAGTATCCACGATAAACACGCGAAGGCCGAAAAAAATTCGATAATTCCGGCGTTGCCACTTTTCTGATCTGGTTTGCTCAATCCGCCTACGGTGGGTGGGATTCGCCGATCCGGATCGGACTGCTAAAACGGTGCATTTGGCTGTAAATAAACACTGCATATTGTACCTGGGCTTGTTTAATTCTAATTTAACCGTGACAAACTAGCTACAAAAAGCCTACAAAATGTAACCGTCATTGTTTTCAGTCATTTAAAATTCGAAATTTGGCATCAATTCAAAATCTAGCAAACGGTTGCAGCTGCAATATTAATTAATAAAAAAACTCTAGAATTATTTTCAAAATTTTTACACGTGATTCCGTCAAACAAGTTTGGCTACAACATGTAGTCTGTATTTGATCTTCCCAGCTTTGACAGAACTAAAAACGCAATATATAATTTTGCGGGTGGAAATAACGAAAATTCAAACTTGGATGAGCATCTCACAAGGAACACGCAAAAGATCAAACCGAAAAGAGAAATTAATAAACGATGTTTCACCCTGGGTAACCAGCGTGGGCTCATCAGTAGTTTCACTGGTCACCCTCCACTATACATCATTAAACACCATCATACACTTTGATTTCCAAACTTGAACCAATCACAAATAGGCATCGTTCTTCACTGGTACTTATCCAAGTTACCTGATACGAATTCGTCCTGGCGTGTTAATATTTCCAATAGGATTATGCTTCTACGGCAATTAACACACCAGGATAAATTCGTATCAGGTAACTTGGATAAGTACCAGTGTGGAACGATGCCTATTTGTGAGTGGTTCAAGTTTGAAAATCAAAGTGTATGATGGTGTTTAATGATGTATAGTGGAGGATGACCAGTAAAAGTACTAATGAGCCCACGCTGGTTACCCAGGGCGAAACATCAATTAATAATTTCTCTTTTCGCTTTAATCTTTTGTGTGTTCCTTATGGGATGCTCATCCAAGATTTAATTTTCGTTATTTCCACCCAAGATCTTTTGATCTTTTGTTTTTTAGTTTCTTTTCGGTTGAAGTAACTGATTTGGAGGTTTTTTAACTTCTTTTTTGTTTTAATTGCATTAGGAGCATAATCCTACTGGAAATATTAACACGCCAGTGCGAATTCGTATCAGGTAACTTGAATAAGTACCAGTGTGGAACGATGCCTATTTGTGAGTGGTTCAAGTTTGAAAATCAAAGTGTATGATGGTGTTTAATGATGTATAGTGGAGGATGACCAGTAAAAGTACTAATGAGGCCACGCTGGTTACCTAGGGCGAAACATCAATTAATAATTTCTCTTTTCGCTTTGATCTTTTGTATGTTCCTTGTGGGATGCTCATCCAAGTTTTAATTTTCGTTATTTTTAACCAAGATCTTTTGATATTTTGTTTTTTAGTTTATTTTCGGTTAAAGTAACTGACTTGGAGGTTTTTTAACTTCCTTTTCGTTTTAGTTGCGTTAGGGGCATAATCCAACTGAAAATATTAACACGCCAGGACGAATTCGTATCAGGTAACTTGGATAAATACCAGTGCGGAACGATGCCTATTTGTGAGTGGTTCAAGTGTGGAAATCAAAGTGTGTGATGGTGTTTAATGATGTATAGTGGAGGGTGACCAGTGAAACTACTGATGAGCCCTCGCTGGTTATCCAGGGCGAAACATCGTTTAATATTTTCTCTTTGCGCTTTGATCTTTTGTGTGTTCCTGGTGGGATGCTCATCCAAGTTTGAATTTTCGTTATTTCCACCCAAGATCTTTTGATCTTTTGTTCTTTAGTTTCTTTTCGGTTGAAGTAACTGATTTGGAGGTTTGTTAACTTCTTTTTTTATGTAATTTTGCGTTCCCCTGTTTTCAACAATCGATTTCGGCTATACCACTCAACCGAATTTGACTGTCGGCGTAGAATTTAATCCTCTGCATTATTGAATAGAAAGGCATTTTTAGTCCGACGGAACGTTTTCTAGCTACTAGAAGAAAACTAAAAAAAGTGCAAAAATTTTCGGTTTTTTGGATACCAAAAGTTATGCTCATGACCGGGGTTGCTGTAAACTCAGATTACACGTATTTAGGATCGAAGCTTGATAAATCCCCATTACAATACAGAAGTCATTTTATACAATTTTTTATTAAAAAATCAAGTTTTTCGTGTTCAAAAACTTGTAAAATGATACGAAATAACACAAACTTTAATGTCTCAAAACGGTCGACATTTACAAAATGTCATCCGAGGAATCCAAAATCTCTAAACTCTCAGCTTCCATATGACACCAAAACCTTTACTATTGTATGATTTGCATAGCCAAGTATCACTTCCTCCAGAATTTTCTGTTGAAATAATTGTTGAAAATTTAAAATATAGAAGCTAATTCTTATTTATTAAACTTAGCGAATTAAAAAAAGAGTAATAATTTCAACGAGATGCAGAGTAAAAATATAAAATTAAAGTAGCTGTAGTTTAAATAAATTTTTATTAAAAAAGAACAAGCTTTTATCAAATGCACTCATAGGTAGAAAATATTTTTTTCATAATAAAAGCGATAGGAGTAAATTAAAAATTTTAACTTTAGGTATCGTATATCGGTCACATCAACGATTCACCCAAGAAACAGTTGTATTACTCTATTATTGGTATATTACTCTATGACCTAAGGACATTTTCAAAGGCTTGGCAAGCACGGCAATCTCAACCGTCCTCAGCTTCTTTAGATGAAAGCATTATGTTTATCATTCGAATAGAAGAAGAATCTAGCTCTTCTTTTGTAGTTCTTTGTTTGTCACCGTAAAGTTAAAATTATTAATTTGCGCCCATCGTCTTTATTATGGTATAAGAAAGATAAAAAAATTATTTTCTACTTTTGAGTGCATTTGAGTTTTTTTTAATAAAAATTTATTTTTAAATTTTTAGATTTGTACCCTAAATCGTTTATTTTGAATCCGCTATAATGAAATTTTCAAATCTGATAAAAAATTCATATTCCCTTTCCGAAAAACCTCTGTATGCCAATTTTGATTTAAATCGAACAAACTAAATCTTTTTCCTCCTCCATTTCCTTCGTTAGTGGGAGGTGGCTACCTGAGAATACCATATTATTATATTTTCACCGGAACTATAAACGCATACCAAATTTGAACACAATCGGATGTGGAAAAGTCAGTTAAAATTGGTTAGCAAAACAAATCGTTCATCTTGAATCCGCCATATTAAATTTTCAAAATCTAATCTAATCTAATTTAAAATTCTTATTCCTTATCCCCAAAGGCCCCGTTTACCAATTTTGGTTGAAATCGGACAAATTTAGGTGTTTGACCAAAAATCGTCCATCTTGAATTAGTCATATTGAATTTTAAAAATCTGAATAAAAATTCGTTATCTCCATCCCCAATTGCCCCAACATAACAAATTTCAACGAAATCGGGCGTACTTTAACTGAACCCCCCTTCATCCCCTTCGAGTAGGGGGGAGCTGTCAAGTTCATCACACTATATTCTTGTGTTGTCAACGCAAATACATAAGCATGCCAAATTTGAAGCAGATTTGATATCGGGAAGTTGGTCAAAATTAAGTGCCAAGATTCCACCCGAACAAACATACTTACATAGATATATAGATAGGTACATTGCAAGTTAAATAAAAGCTTGTAAAAAGGTTTTAGTCGTTTTAATTGCCTACAGTTAAAAATGTGAAGATGGCAAATTATTTTATTATTTATAATCAAAAATCAACTAAGTTGTATAAACAACAAAGGTAAAGTCAAGTGGGGCTCATAAAATAAAAAAATAAAAAAACTCAGGGGCATTTCTCCACTTGGTATTACCTAAGGATATGATCGGGGCTATAAAACTCCATCAAAATAACGGGCTTCGCAGATGTTCTCGCATGCATTTCCTTGGGTAATACCAAGTAAAGAAAGGCCCTTGAGTTTTTCTTATAAATTTAATGAGCTCCTCTAGAATTTAGCTTTGTTGCTTACACAACTTAGTTGATTTTTGTTTTAACAAATAGCTGGCCATGCATTTTAGCCCACATAGCTAACCTGATCTATTCCACACTGATGAGATCAAAATAAGTTCGAAACACGTGTGTGCGGTTAGCTTTAAAGTTTTCTAAGCTTAAAGGCATGTTTTCGAGAATATCTGTTAAGCACGGTATGTTGATGCATGGGTAAAACCAAGTGGAGAAAGGCCCTTCAGTTTTCTCCCAAATTTATCATAATTTTTCTTATTTTTAGAGTAGCAGAACTAGTACATCATCTACAAAATCATAAAGTGAGGTTAGGTTATAAAAATTTTCAACGACATGACCTAGTTACCTAAAATGAACAATTCGCAGCAAGGAAATACCAAGAGGCAAAAGAATTTTAGAGGCAATAACATATTTTCCTAATTCATTAATGTCCAAAGCCACCAACGTGAAAATACTCAGGTTAAACTTTACTCATGATTAACACACAAGTTTGGAATGAATCTTGGCAAACAAAGTTTTTATATATAACACCACATTCTAAACACCGATTAGTAAATCACATTTAAAGCCTAATCGGGGAATTTTTGCGTTTGTGGATACAAGCATAAATTCCCTAACTTTAATGTCTAAACTTTTACTTTTTATTTTATCCTACTATTATAAATGGGAAAGTTTGTTTATGTGTATATGGTTGTTTGTTCTTCAATAACGTAAAAACAGTTGAACGAATTTTAATGACCTGAAATTAAACTATTACTTTTTATTTAATATTTCGTTCAACAACAGCAGTCAAATTACTTATTTTTTAACAGGTAATATATTAAGTAAACAGGTGTTTCGGCTTTTTTTTAAATTTTATCTAAAGTTGAGAAATAGGGATGTTTCTGTTTTAAAGGGTGTACAAATAACTTGAAGTTCCAAATCAATATAAAGCTGAAAATTCGCAATTTACTTCCTTTCATCGGTAGGTGTTTACGGATTTAAAAAAATTAATAGGGAGGATAAAATTACCCTCCTTTATCCAATAAGCCCTCTCTTTATTAAAACAGGGATTTTGGGGTATCAAACTGCGTAGGTAAAGTTAAGGAGACCAGCTAAGGGGCCACAAAAATTACCATGCAAGAATTTGGTTATGATTTGTTGCTAGTTTTTTACCGAAGAATTAAATTTGTCGCTGTTGCCGTTTCCGAGAAATCGCGACCCCTGTGGCTTTACGGTAAAGCTGAGGGGCCCCCCATAACTCCTGATTGGCAAGCGATAGGATAATAAATCAAACGTCATAATTTGTCGCTCGAAGGCCTTATGTGCATCAACATCTAAAAAACATCTAAAATGTCACGTTTTTTTTTAAATCTTCTAACTCTATTTTGCTAATAACTTCCCTTGCATTAAACCAAATGACGGAAGTCTATTAGGCGGCAGTGAGCTTGTTCGAATTTGTTGTTGCCATTTAAAAGTCTTACAAGCAAAATTTAAAAGCAAAACTATTTTTTTGGGAAATTATACCACTATGCGTCCAATAAATCGTATCTCGGTTATTCCACGAGATATTGGGCTTAAACCAAAAACATAAATTATGTCATGCAAAGTCCACATTTGTTCTGTACAATAACAATACGTCGCTGCTGTGGGGTCGCAATGATTTGCATACCGTTAAGCTGAGCTCAAATACGGTTTTTAAGTACACAAACACAAAATTTTTCGCCGTGCCGTTATCGAGCGAGATATTGCGATGTAAGGAGTCCACTATTCCACATGTCTGCACCCAGATATCTCCAAAATTAGTTACGGAGCCACCAAGTTTCGTATACGTTAGCGTTTAGCTGGGTTCGAACAGGGCTTTTCAAGTAACCAAAGCCAGAATTTGTCGCAGGTACCGCTATCGAGACATTGCGATGCACCCGGATATCTCCAAAACTACTTATGGGGCCACCAAGTTTCGCAAACGGTTTAGCTAAGTTTGAAAGGGGCTTTTTAATTACCCAAGTCAAGAATTTGTCGCTGATGCCATTATCGTGATATTGCGATTTAAGTGGTTGACTATTCCTCATCTCTGCACCCGGATATCTCGAAAACTAGTTGTGGAGTCACCAAGTTTCGTATAGCGTAAAGCTGGGTTCGCACAGGGCTTTTTAATTACCCAATCCCAGAATTTGTCGCTGGTGCCGTTATTGAGATATACCTCTAAGATCGCAATCTTAGAGGTTCACTATTGCACATTTCTGCACCCGGATATTTTTAAAACTAGTTATAGGGACACCAAGTCTCGTATAGCGTTAGGCTGGGTTCGAACAGGGCTTTTTAATTAGCTAAACCCAGACTTTGTCGCTGGTGCTGTTATCGAGCTATTGCGATCTTAAAGGTTCACTATTGCACATTTCTGCACCCGGATATCCTTAAAACTAGTTATACGGACACCAAGTCCCTTATAGCATTAAGCTGGGCTCGAACAAGGCTTTTCAAGTAACTAGAAGTAGAAATTGTCGCTGGTTCCCTTATCGAGATATCGCGATCTAAGTGGTTTACTATTCCACATATCTACACCCGGATATCTCCAAAACTATTTATGGGGCCAGCAAGTTTCGCATGCCGTTTAGCTGGATTTAAACAGGGCTTTTTAATTACCAAAACCAAGAATTTGTCGCTGGTGCCGTTATCGAGATATTGCGATGTAAGTGGTTCACTTTTCCACATCTCTGCACCCGGATATCTCCAAAACTATTTATGAGGCCAGTAAGTTTAAACCTCTTTTTTACCTCCTTAGGGGCAACTTCTTCAAAAATCCTTTATTAGCGCACGGCTATGTTAAACACCCAATCTGTTTTCCAATTTTTAAGGCTGTAGGTCAAGTGGTTTGACCTATGCGTTTATAGATAATAATGACTACCGTTCTTTTATTAGTATATATTAATTATGTTAGTAGGTAAATTAAAAAATGCGCCAGCAGGCACGTATAACCATCCATAAAATCTTTAAAAAATAATCAAAAATTTTGTTTTTCAAAATTGTTTTCAAAAACATTTCTCAACTTTTTTTTTGGTTGAAAATGCAATTATCTATCTTAATGTAAAAACCGCATGTTGCTAGCTGCTACGGTTCGTAAGCTAGGTTTTTATAAGTATATTTTTATTTTTCTTAGATATCTCAAAAACTACGAATCTGACAGACTAAAATTGATTTAGTTTTTGTTGAAAATGTAATTCTCCGTCTAAATATTAAAACCGCAGCTCTCTAGATCCTACAGTACGTAGGTTATGATTTTTTTTAACTATATTTTATTTTTCTTATATATTATATATCTCAAAAACTAAGGATCTACGGACAGACTTCATCATTAATCATCATTATCTTAGCGTGAAAATCGTGTGTTGCAAACTGCTTCGGTTCGCAGTTACGATATTTTAAAAAGTTTAGCCCCCATTTCTCCACTGCAACCCCCCACCACCACCAAAAAGTAATCAGCTTACCTCCTGGTGCCAGAAAATTTGATAACAATCGGTTAAGCGTTTTGTGGATAATCGGGTTACAGACAGACAGACACCATGAGAACATGCAGGTTTTTTTTTGACCCACATAGCTTTTTGGTCCAAATATATAAACTTTTTTTTTGACGATCCCAATAGTCTCCATACCATGTATTAGTGAAGGGGCATGTGTAAGTCCGTGGGATTTTTTATGAAGGAGTTTTGTGACTATATGGGATTGATAGCTCTTTAGTCACACAATCAAGTGTTATCCGATGTTATGTTCGCATTCATGTAGAAGGGGTTGATATGACGACATCTTTCAAGATGGCGGCCAAAAATCATAAAAAATACAACTTTTGTAACCGGGGCATGATTATACTCGATTCCATATAACTCGAGAACGAAGATTCCAAAAAAAATATTTTTAAGGTCTTCCGACCTTAAATGATCTTAAAAATCGCAAAAAAAATAAGATTTTTGCAATTTTTTTTTCAAAAAATTTTAATAATTCGACGTTTTTTCAGCCAAACTTCAAATGTACCTCAAACTATTAGGCATGTACGCCAAATTCGATCCTTAGAGTTTGATGCAGTTTGAGGGTTCGTGACCTTGAAAAATGCCTCAGTAAAATTAAGATATTGCAAAAATAACGTACTAAAGGGCCCTATTCATTAGCTATTAAAGCGAAGAGGCCCAAATTTGGTAAGAAAGATAAGAAGGTCAACACCAATAATACTTTTAAAAAAGGATTTAGCGAGGGTGAATAAATAACAAAATCAATGAATAGCGAGCTTTCCCTCAAAAATTTCCTTCAAATTGAAGGTACATCTGCCGATTCTGCAATTTGACAGATGGTTGTCTTTTACATGAATCTTGTGTCCCATTTTTTCATCATCATTTCATATCCTAATTCCTAGCACCGTACTGATGAGCACCACAAGTGAGAAATCCGGATCTACGGTTACCATTACCAATAATACTTTTAAAAAAAATTTGGTTCAGCTATGACGCGTTTCAATATGGCGGCTGATATATCAAAATAGTGACCTATAACCACATTTTCTTTTATCCTATTTCGTAAAAAAGCAAAAATGACAAGATGGCCATCAATTCTCTTGTTGACTTATCGCCGCTTACTATGAAAAACAAAAGTTTAGTTGATGCATGACCTTAATTGAACTTGAAAATACCACAAGTACACATTAAAAACCAGCTTTTTGTAATGTCAATCTTAAATTACCACTACGCAAAAACTTTAAGTTCCGGAGATGAAATTAATATGTAACCGTTAGAAAAACACTTTATTTTAAACCTCCCTACCATTTTTTTTTGACTGGCGTCCCAGATGTTTATGCTATACCCCGGTAAAGATGACCTATATTTTTTTATTTTTTTTTTTCGGAACTGTGAATTTTATGTTCTACTCACTTGTCTAGCAAACAAATTCATTTAAATTACCTATAAGAGAGTTAGCAGAAGTTAGAAAAACATTGACATATTCTGGACCACATGTTTTAGATGCCATTTTCCAAAATGGCGATCGAAAAATCTTAAAAAATACAATTTTTGAAACTGGTGCATGATTATACTCGATTTCATATAACTCGCAAGAAACACAATTTTTGTAATTTTCTCTTTAAAAAAATCTCCATAATTTAACGTTTTGTTACACCAACATCTAGGCCGCCAGATCAAAAAAAGTTATAGGGAGATTTAAAATGAGGTGTTTATGTATGGCAAAGATGTTAATTTCTCCTCCGGCGCTTACAGTTTCTGCGTAGTGGTAAATTGGAAAAAAATCACTACAAAAATCTGGTTTTTCATTTGTACATGATATTTTCAAGAAAAATCAAGGTCATTTTTGCTTTTTTATAAAATTGGATAAAATAAAGTGTGGGTATAGGTCACCATTTTGATAAATCAGCCGCTATATTGAAACGCGTCATAGCTGAACCAAATTTTTTTTGAAAATATTCTTGGACTTGACTTTCTTATCTCTCTTACTAAATTTGGATCTCTTCGCTTAAATAGTTGAATAATAGTGCCTTATAGTTTATTATTTTTGCAATATTTTAATTTCACCGGGGTATTTTTCAAGGTCATGAAGCTTCAAACTGCATCAAACTCTAAGGATCGAATTTGGCATACATGCCTACTAGTTTGAAGTACATTTGAAGTTGAGCTGACAAAACGTCGATTTATTAAGATTTTCTGAAAAGAAAATGACAAAAATCAGGTTTTTTGCGATTTTCAAGATCATTTAAGGTCGGATGACCTTAAAAGTGAATTTTTTGGAATTTTTTCCCTCAAGTTAAATGAAATTGAGTACAATCATGCCCCGGATGCGAAAGTTGTATTTTTTATGATTTTTGGCCGACACCTTGAAAGATGTCGTCATATCAACCACTTCTACATGAATGCGAACAAAACACTCGGTAACATTTGATTCTGTGACTAAAAAGCTATCAATCCCACATAGTCATAAAAATCCTTCTTAAAAAATCCCACGGGATAGAAATTATCGACATATGCCCCTACACTATATGAATGGCGAAAAATATTTGTGAATTCACAGAAAAATCTGTGAATTCACAAAAATATGTGTTTTTCTGACAAAATTTGCTTAAAATTAAACCAAAATTGTAATACGTAATGTTTTATAGCAGTGCAGGCAACATTGTAAGCTGTTTATCAAAAACTAAAAAAAAAACTCAGCGACGTTAAGGTAGAAGGTAGAAATTTGATTATTTTGTTTTTTTTTGTATTATTTCCCGTATTTGATATAATTTTGTTTTACTCGTGAGGGTGTTTTAACTTCTAACCCCCCCCCTAACAGAACGCTGCCGATTCTGTTTGGTTTTTTCAATCCCAGCAACCCCTCGTAGAATATCGCCAACGCAGCGGCGCGTGCCAAAATTTCGCGCGGTGCCTTTGATGTGTTTATCGCTAAGCGACTTAAAACAAAGCGCAACCTTTGTTCCGAATTTTTTGTGGTTCCTAGAATATTGGATGACAATTTGTCTAGGCGTGTTGTGCTGAGCGCCGCTCGACCAGTCTATATTTTTCAGTGGTTCCGGGTACAGAGATGTGCAATAGTGAACCACTTAGATCGCAATATCTCAATAACGGCACCAGCGACAAATTCTAGGTTTGGGTAATTAAAAAGCCGTGTTCAAACCCAGCCAAACGATATACGGAACTTGGTGGCCCCATAACCAATTTTAAAGATATCCGTGGCAGAGATGTGGAATAGTGAACCATTTAAATCGCAATATCTCGATAACGGCACCAGCAACAAATTCTGGGTTTGGGTAATTAAAAAGTTCCAAGCTAAACAGTATGCGAAACCTGGTAGCTCCTTAACTATTTCTAAAGATATCTGGTTGCGGAGATGTGGAATAGTGACCCACTTAGATCGCGATATCTCGATAACGTCACCAGCGACAAATTCTGGATCTAGTTACTTGAAAAGCCCTGTTCGAACCCAGCTTAACGGCGTACAAAACTTCGTGGCCCCATAACTATCCGGGTGCAGAAATAAGGAATAGCCAACCACTTATATCGCCATATCTCGATAACGGCAGCAGCGACAAATTCTGGGTTTGGGTAATTAAAAAGTTCTGTTCAAACCCAGCCAAACGGTATACAAAACTTGGTGGATCAATAACTAGTTTTACAAATATCCGGGTGCAGTTAAGACGATTAGTCAACCACCTAAATTGCCATATGGCAAATTCTGGGGGTAATTAAGAAGGCCCGTTCGAACCCAGTTAAACGGTATGCGAAACTTGGTGGCCCCATAACTAATTTTGGGGATATCCGGGTGCATCGCAATATCTCGATAGCAGCAACGGCGACAAATTCTGGGTCTTGTTACTTGAAAAGCCCTGTTCGAACCCAGCTAAACGGTATACGAAACTTTGTGGCCCCATAACTAATTTTGGAGATATCCGGGTGCAGAAATGTGGAATAGTGAACCACTTAAATCGCGATATCTCGATAACGGCACCAGCGACAAATTCTAGGTCTAGTTATTTGAAGAGCGCTGTTCGAGCCCAGGTAAATGGTACACGAAACTTGGTAGATAGGACATTTTTTCTTTTTAAAAAGTATTATTATAGGGTCGGGGAAGGGGATTGGAAGTACTAAAGAAAATAGAGTCTGAAATTGGACACAATGTTTTTTAGTTCTGTTATCGCACTCTTCAAAAAAGCGGGATCGTTCGAAACATCGCATAAACAAATCGAAAATGTGGTGTATTTTGGCTTTATTCCGAACGCGTTAGGCATGCCGATACCGATGCGCTGAAATATTTACTTTCAGTGTCTCATATCCCTGACTAAAATTGAAAAAACGAATTAAAAATTAACATTTTCTGTAGGAAAACTGGTGCCTTTTTTTCTGTCACGGCAGGCACTTAATTTATACAGAATATTCTACATTAATCAATTTTTCCTTAAATTGTACAAACCATGGCATAGACAAGCAAAAAAGGTAGTGTCCTTTGACTCTGCTGGTAACGCGTTAGGTATGCCGATAACAATGCGTTGAAATATTTATTTAGTGTCTACTAACTTATGGGTCATTCCACGTCAGATTTACAAACCAATTTTTAATTTCTTCGAAAATTTTATACCAGTTGATTTAAGCCAATCAGATGCCTTATTTTTGACAGTTTGCTACGGCAACAACCCGAATTTTTCGGAAATTTTTTCGGTCACGTGACCTGGTTGGAAAATTAATAAGTGATAATTTCCCTGGCTTGACAGCTGTCACGTGCAGATGTCAGGATAACAACAAAGACGTAGGTGCAATTTCCTATTAATTTTATGATATTTTCTTTGCGACAACAAAATTTAATATGACGAATAATAATAAATAAGCAAAACAAAAAGATATTGGTGAAACGTCATTCCACCAATGCGCTGCAGCAGTCACAGCGAACTTCGCAGATTTTATGTTCCTTTGCAAGAGAATTATTCATTTTCTCTTCTCTCTAGTAGTAGTTTTTTTTTACTAGGGCAAAGGGAAAGTGAAAAAAAAATAAATTTAAACTATTTAAAATACAAAACACCTAACCTCCAATATGACACATATTTTTCCTATACACCTATTTTGTCTATCCTCTAGTACTATAATATTGTGTGATTTAAATAGAATATAATCTTGATACAAAGATGCAAACCTCATTTTACTAGAATACCAAGGAATTGTAAAAATAATAGATGAATAAGTGTATAGCCACAATATAGGTAACACAGACATTCAAACTGTCAAAAAAGTAATTAAAAAGCCACATTATATTAAAACACCAAACCTCAAAGCAAAATAAACGCTTGCCCAAATTGTCAAAATTTGTATTTAATTTTTTAAATAATTTTTGGTATGAAATTTTCGTACCGAGTCTCCCGCAAGCTTGAATTAATCTCTAGGGAGATTATAAGTGAAAATATTTTCTTGCGCTCTGTAGCGAAAAATAATCGACACTTTTTTAAATAATATTTTTTTTTCAAGTTATGATTTTTTGAACTTTTGAAGTTTATGAAATTCAGCATTTTTCAATCACTGATAACTTGTAAACGATTAGATGTATGAAAAAAATTGTTGAATAATAAAAGTTGCGTTTTTGTATGAGCTCAACAGAAAATTTTTTTTTTGTTATTTAACTATTGTATTCCGCAATTGTTACAAACAAATTGAATGTTTTTTAAGTTGGACCAATTTTTTTTTTGTTTTTTTTTCTTTGCAAATATTTAGAATCATGTTGGGAAAATTCTGTAAAAATTTCAGATTGGATTTCGAAATACTTTACGAGATATTTCAATTATAATAGGCCTACATTTCGCTCCACGCAGCGTGCGCCTGGACTCAAGAGTTCAGAGATACGTAATGACTGGATTATTTAATATTAGAGACATAAAGCTATTTTTAACTCATCGCGGTATACGTATCCGCATCTAGCGAGAACCAAGCACATTGATTGGTCAGAAACTTGTAGCACGTTCGAAAAGAGCAGATATATGCCAATTTAAGGTGTTTCTGAACGTAATAGGTGCTGAGATACTATACGTGTGCCATAACGATACGTGATACCTAACGCATCTCAACACCTAGCGCGTTCAAGAATACCTTAAATTAGCATATATCTGCTCTTTTCGAACGTGGTGTAAGTTTCTGATCAATTAATGTGCTTGGTTCTCGCTAGATGCGGATACGTATACCACGATGAGTTACAAATAGATTTATGTCTCTATTATCTTTGCAATCTGGGTTTCACACTGCTTGCTATTTACATAACCCGCACACATATTAACGAAATTTACAGAGGTCATGCTGCGTATGACAATTGTACATAAAAAAATTTTTGGCGCAGTTATTTTTGCAAATCGTATGCATTTATTTTGATGAACATGATTTTCGTTTCAGTGCGTGTTTTGGCTCTGATTTCAAAAAACTCACTATCTTAAAATCCGGGCAGAAACAATAAGTTTTCACTTTGAGTTTGCAATTTTCGTCTGGCAGAACACCTTGTAGTTTTTAAGTTCCCATTCTAATCTAAAAAAGTATAAACAGTCTTTAGAAAAAAAAACTAAATTTAAAAAGGTAAAATTTTAACGTGACTCCTAAGCACGTGTCGGTTTTGAAACGGGAATGGATTCCGTTTCGAAATATTTTTAACCAGTTTACATATGACGTGACCGCTTCAACGCGAGAAAATGAATGTGTCACACTCTAAATTTTTTTTAAACAATTTAGAAGCGAGAAAACGCCTCTAGACGCAATATAACAAACGGCTAAAGGCGAAAAAATCTACTGCGCATGCCTGCTGCAGCCTGCTCGAGTCTAGAGGAGTTTTTGGCTCTGCATTTTTTCCAGGCTAACTTGATCAGGAGATTTATTATCGTTACGACTTTTTTTTAAAAAAAATGCAAGGTTATAGTATCTCATACCCATAGTTAATTATATGGTAAAAATCCAAGGAGGATTAGCCCGGGTATTTCAGCCGCGCGCTGCGCGGAGCGAAACAACTTACCTAATAATACAATAATATTGGTATTATTAGGCACCTCCTTCATCCCTACGAGGGGAATGGATGCTATAGTGGGTTTTTGAGAATAAGGAATACGAATTTGTTCATGTTTTGCTAACCAATTTTAACTGACTTATACACATCTGATTGTCTTTAAATTTGGTGCGCGTTTATAGTTACAGTGACAATACAATTATATGGTAAAGGACCACCAACCCACAAACACATTATAACCCATAAACACATTATGATTTAGTTTGTTCGATTTCAGTCAAAATTGGCATACAAGGGTTTTTAGGGAAGGGGATTATGAATTTTTGATCAGATTTGAAAATTTCAAATGGAAAATTTAGGGTACAAATCCTAAAATTAAAAAATAATTTTTTATAAAAAAGTTTTCAGATACAAGCTTTTATAACATATCAAATGCACTAAAAAGTGGAAAATATTTTTTTGCATTCTAATATTATAATAATAAAAGTGATGGACGCAAATTAAATCTAATAATGTTTATCCATATATCAGAGAAATGTTAAGGTAGCTTGGGTCGAGTTGGGTTGGATTTACTTACCCTTGCATTTCTCTGTTTTATAGTGAATTCAGATTCTTGCGAACTATAATATAATCACAATAAAATCAATAACATAAATTTATCGAATCAACATAGTCAAACTTCATGTAGTGCGCCCAACGCTTTTATTATTATATCAGAATGCTAAAAATGTTTATCTACTTCTTGTAAACATTGTATCTAAAAATATTTTTTTTTTATATAAAATCATTATCATTAAAAATTAGTATAAAGAGAAGCGATACCACCAGAGGTATTGATTGGAGAAGGTCCAGACGTTTATATTTTTTTTGGTTTGGAAAGTTGCAGTTAAACATCAACGGGATTAAGTTTCTTCCTTAGTGGTACATATGTACAGGGTGGGCTAAACTCGCTGGGATTTGGAGGTTTTGGGTACTTCTAGACAAGATAGTCAAAAAATAATGTGCATGTCGACAACTGCATTTTGATATGTCTTACCATTTCCGAGCTACGGGGGCATTTTGAAAAGTCTGCGTTTTGGGATGTGGTCTATAACTTCGTTATTTATAAGAATATTGATTTCACGTATATAGCTTTTTTGAAGACACTTTAAGAGAGAACTTAACCTTCTAATTGGATTTTTGCTAACACATCCAGTTTTTGAGATATAACCCAAAGTTGGTATTTTTCATTTGTAATGACCGTTTATTTATTTGATTTTTAAAATTGGCATAAAATTTCCTTTGAAATGATGTATTACACTTTCTGTTTTATTTTTTTTGTATTTTTTTATTTTTGTGTATTATTTTATATTTTTATAACTTTTTACGAATATTTATATTTATTTTATCTTTCTAATAATAATTTATAGTAAAAATTACGTTAAACAGGTTTAAAAGATAATAATTAAAAAAATAATTAAATATCGAAAATATAAAAAAATACAAAAAATCAAACATAAAGTATGATACATCATCTTAAAGGGAATTTTATGCTGATTTAAAAAATTAAAGAAAAAAGACGTCCTTCCATAAGAAAAATACAAACTTTAGGTTACATCTAAGAAACTAGACGCGCTAGGGAAATTTCGGATTGACGGTTGAGTTCTTTATCAAAATGTCTACAAAAAACTTTTTTACATGAAAACAATATTTCGATAAGTAACAAAGTTATAGACTTCATTCCAAAATGCAGACTTTATAAAAAGCCCCTGTATCTCAAGACCATCTTAACTGACCCTGACTTGCGAGATTTGATTTTCAAGAGAAGTTCGAAGGTGAAATCCGCATCCTGATAGGTCAAGCCCTTTACAAGCTACGGGGGGTCTTTAAAAAGTCTGCATTTTAGCAGAGGGTCCATAATTTCGTTTTTACTGAAAATTTAGTTTTGATGTAATCAGCTTTTTTATTGACTTTTTGACAAACACTATAACTATTTTTCCAAATTTTTTCCACCGTCTTTAGTTTCCAAGATATAAGGCAAAGTTAGTCTTTTTCTAACGAAACACCCCATATTTTATTTAATTTTTGAATTTGTATTGAAATTTTCTTTTAACTAATGTAGCATGTGTGATAGTTTAGTAGAGCCATTTTTAATATTTTGAACTTTTGTCTAGTATGCCATGGCATAGTCAAACCATTCTGACATCGACTTATTGCATTACTGCTATGGTCTACTGTCATTAAAGAGATTTCGATTCTTCTCAATATGGTTTTTCTTGCGACATTGTAAACATTAAGTAGGCTTTGCTTTTTGGTAGCTTGTCAATGATCTCAATTGTTTATTATTTGACAGAAGCTTGGTTATTTATGATGTTAGAAGGGACAGAGAATTAGAGGAATTAGGACTTCTGGGTAATAGTAATAGATCAGTAAGACGACTAGAAGCCGGTGATAAACTAAATACCTCCTTTTTTTAAAGGTAATACCTATCACTTGAAACGTGCTTCTATAATAATAATGTTACATTCAAATGAAAAAGTGTACTTCTGTGATGAAAACTTTGTAGCTTTAAAGAACAGGCCATGACAGGAAGCAACTTTTACCTTTCTCATATTATGGACAACATCGATCTCAACTAAAAAGCCACTTAACTCTTATCTCTTCAGTGCCCTTTAGCCAAAGATTGCCGCCATTTTTATAATCGAATTGACAGGTAAAACATTGATTTTCTGTCAGTTGGGTGTCAATATGACCGCTGTAGTAGGCCAAAGGATACTAAATCGAAAAAGAGTTAACTGGCTTTTTAGTTAAGCAGGTGTTAATTATGGGCTATTTACAGAAATTTGATTACATTAATGACTAACACACTGTCACTATGTGCTGTGTTGTTAAGAGGAAATTTCATCACAAATTCAAAAATTGAATAAAATTTTGGGTGTGTTTAGCGTCCTTGGAATGTACTAATGATCTTGAAATTAGCGGGTAATAGGACAGGGGAAAAAGAAACTCTTATTCTTTTTTAACGGCCAACGTTTCGACCCTTTATTGGGATCTTTATCAAGGCTGCAACAATGGAGAAAATTATAATAGTTTTTTATTAATATAAACATACTTTAGCTCAAATATAGGTAGGTAATATTTCCTAACTTAGTGATCAACAGATCTAAAATAATTATTCTTTTTTTCATGTTTAACAATAGTAGTTTTATAAATCTAGAAGTCTAAGAGGTAATAAAACAGCACTTTTTTGTATAAATAAAAAACAAAATGACACTAAAACATAAGCAGAAAACTTTAAAATAGAAAACGGAAATATAAAATATTGAAATCATTTCGTTTATGGGTGCAAACTTTCAAACTAATTCTTATTTTCTATTTCTATTTACCAGTACAGTGAAATTCAACAATAGTTCTAGACAATTTTAATTTTTTTTTTAATTATTTACACAGAATATAAAAATAAATAAGGAAACCATACGTATTCAAGCCAGGTACCCACCGACAATTAAAAATAGAAGGTGGGCAATGGGTACTTACCAATTAAGTGGTTATAAGAGTTTTGTCATCTTAAAAATATGATTTTGTCCACAGTCCACATTCTGTTGGATGCAGCAGTAAAACGTATCAAATTTTAAGATCAGATCCCACGTCAAAATATCAAACACAAGCAAATAATATTGTCAAGAAACATTTGAAACATGCTCATATTAATGAAAGCACATCAAACAAACTTCAAATTTTTAATTCAACCTCTCTCAAACTCTATGGGCTCAGAAAAACACACAAACAAAATGTAGGCTTATAATTTAGCTGTCTTTCTGCATGAATTTTTCTCTGAATGTATAACCACTTTTGAATATAACATAGAAAACTCTTTTCAGTTTGTGAGTTTTATCCAACAACAAAAATTACATAATGACTACATATTAGTTTCTTTAGATGTTACCTCGATTTTTACAAGCATAAATATAGTTAACAAACAGTGGCATTTTTTCTCAGCCTACACTACCCTTCCACGCGCGTTAATCTGTGAAATAATAGAATATTTATTTAATTCAAGTTACTTTTCTTTCAACAATATATTTTACCAACAGCTAGATGGGTCTGCCATGGGCAACCCAGCTAGCCCTATTTTATCAAACTTAATAATGAATGATCTAATTCATTAAACATGTCCTGAAAATTGCGCCACCCTACTTACTCAATATTTCAATAGTTACCATCCAAAAATAAAGTTTATAGTTGAAATAGAAAATTAGAGACAGATTCCGTTTTTAGATACTATTTTAACAAGAAGGGATGATGGTACTATATCTACTAATTGGTATCGAAAACCCACGGCCTCCGGACGGATTTTAAATTTCTGATCATGACACGCTAGTACTCACAGAATTAGTACAATTAAAAATCTTTACGATCGATCTATTTCTCTCAGCAGTCCCGAATTTCAACAAAATAATGAAACAAAAATAAAAAATATATTAAAGTTCAACTATCCAACATCTTTAATTAATTCCACAATTAATACATACAAACAAAAATTAACACAAAATAGGAACAAAAGAGAAACACAAAAAAAATATTATAGGTTTCCATATATCCCTGGCCTCTCGTAAAAATTAAACTTATAAATCCCAATTGTATGCTTGTTTTTTACAATCTGAAAACTGTTAACTTACTATTCAGTAAACTAAAAGATAAAACTCTTCCAGAATTATGTTCAAACCTCATATACAAAATACACTGCTTAAATTGCGATAAATGTTATATTGGTACTAACCGACAGTACTTCAAAAATAGGGTAAATCAACACCGATATGATTGCAGGGAGTACAATCGTAACAAAAGTGATAAAACAGCCCTAGCACAACATAAATTCCAAAAAAACCACAATTTTGATTTTGCTGACAAAAATCTTAGACAGTGAACATAACTATACCAAAATAAACCTAAGCGAAATGATTTACATCACTTTAAATGATTGTGTTAATTATAGAACGGATACCCAAGGACTCAATATACAGTATAACCACCTTTTAAATATCTTCAGTAATTCAATACTTCATTAAATAGATGGCGCTAGCAAGCATGAATAGCCATCTATATACAACCTGTATATTATTAAAAAAATTAAAAAAACATTCGGTTTTTGCAAGATAATTATATTTTTTTACATGAAGTTTAATCCCCTTTTTTCCTATCCTCTTTAGAAAACTTTAAGCCCCTTTTTTCCTATCCTCTTTAGGAAACTCTACACCTCCACCAAAAGCTAATTAGCTTATTGCCTCGTGCCAAATAATTTTTGTGCTGAATTTCAGAAACATCGGTTGATAAACTAATTATATATATATATATATATTAGTAATAAGGAGGAGGAGAAAAAGGATCATTACGGAGTGTTATTGGAGAGAGTGGGAAAAAAAAGAAAGTTATGTGCTATAGAAACATATGGTTTCACGTGTTACTGCTGCATCCAACAGAATGTGTAGACTGTGGACAAAATCATATTTTTAAGATGACAAAACTCTTATAACCACTTAATTGGTAAGTACCTATTGCCAACCTTCTATTTCTAATTGCAGGAAAAACAACATATGTCGTGTTTTTGTGGGTACCTGGCCTGAATACGTATGGTTTCCCTATTTATTTTTATATTCTGTGTAAATAATTTTTAAAAAAATAAAAATTGTCTAGAACTATTGTTCAATTTCACTGTACTGGTGAATAGAAGTAGAAAATTAGAATTAGTTTGAATGTGTGCACCCATAAACGAAATGATTTCAATATTTTATATTTCCATTTTCCATTTTAAAGTTTTCTGCTTATGTTTTAGTGCCACTTTGTTTTTTATTTATACAAAAAAGTGCTGTTTTATTACCTCTTAGACTTTTAGATTTATAAAACTACTATTGTTAAACATGAAAAAAAGAATAATTATTTTAGATCTGTTGATCACTAAGTTAGAAAATATTACCTACCTATATTTGAGCGAAAGTGTGTTGATATTAATAAAAAACTATTGTAATTTTCTCCATTGTTGCAGCCTTGATAAAGATCCCAATAAAGGTTTGACACGTTGGCCGTTAAAAAAGAATAAGAGTTTCTTTTTCTTCTGTCCTATTAGCCGCTAATTTCAAGATCAGTATTGAATAAAATATGAAATGTTCCATAAAAAAAATACTAACTTTGGCTTATATCTTGAAAACTTAAGGCGGTGAAAAAAATCTGAAAAGACAGTCAATTTCTTTATCAAAAAGTCTATAAAAAAGCACTTACCATCAAAATTAAATTTACAGTAATAACAACCCGTAGCTTGTAAACGGCTTGACATATGAAGATGCGGTTTTCACCTCCGAACTTCTTTTGAAAATCGAGCCTCGCAAGTGGAGGTCGATTTTGTTCTATCTTGCTTGGAAGTACCTTAAACCCCCAAAACTGTCCAATTTGGGACACCCTGTACATGCTGAAAGCATTGAATTTAACCTAATGGGCATATATATTTGCTGTTGATATAAAAAAAATAACTACGCCCGGCATAGAGCTAACCGGAGAAATGGTGGCCTCCGGTGTAATAAAATTAAACGCCACCTAAATGAGCTTTCTAACGAGTGAGTTCTTTGCTTGTTGACAAACGCCTGACCGTATTAAACGTTTTGTCGCTTCGTAGTCGCCATTTCTACGCAACCTTAGAGGGCCAAGCAGCCGTGTATAAGACGCAGACGGAAAAGCACATTAGGCAGAAAAGGATGGGCATGGGGCGATGTTGTCACTACATCTTACACTTGGTAAATCCATTCCAGGTTGTTGTTTTCTAATGTTGTAAATTGTTTTTGCTCGACTTTAATATCAAACTGATGAAAGATATCGTAAAAAAAAAATAAAAATATTTTTCGGCTTTTCATTTTGTAACCATTGTCCTTACGCACTGTTTACAGGCTGGGGACTGAGATACATGCAAATGCCTAACCTAAAGCGTTCATACACGGCCGGAGAAATCGACTGAGATATTTCCGTAGAAACTTTATCAAGCAAATAGGACGGGTTGACGCCTTCGAACGTCCAAGCCGGGTTTTGCACTTTGATTCGAAATCAAAAAGGAGGAACAGTCAGATGTGGGGCCGTGCACAAATTACGTAACGGTGATTTTACCAATTTTTGACACCAGTTGATTGTTGGTCTGGGGGTACTACTACATCATATATGTGAAAATGGTGGAGGTTACCCTACCCCTCTAAAACTGCCCACCTTTGGATTGGTGTGTCGAGCCCTTATCCACAATTTACAGGTACAGGATTGTCCATATCGTATTCAAGACGAGCAAATGCACATATTATCAAAAAAAGGCGAGGGTTACCTATCCATAATAATTTATGGCTTGAACTCTTGCTCCATATTTAAAGTTCGATGTTTTATTATAGACCAATTCTGGTTGTGCGTGGGGCAAACAAACCGGTTCCCCATGAATCGCAATGTTAATCAAAACATAAATTTTACAAAAATGACAATCAATGTAGTTTTAAAAAAGGAACTGTTTTAAGTACTGACCCTTTATTCATATAGAAAAAATTCGATTTTTGCAAATTATTCAAAATTAGACTGGCAAATTGCTGCTAAATACTCCAGCTTTCCAGTATCCCTATCTGTTTTGCACTTATACAGGGTTCCTAAGCAAATGCTTAAGGGGCCAAGCAGCCGTGTATAAGACGCAGACAAACGGAAAAGCACATTAGGCAGAAAAGGATGGGCATGGGGCGATGTTGTCACTACATCTTATATGTAGTAAATCCATTCCAGGTTGTTGTTTTCTAATGTTTTCCATTTTCATACCTTTAGGACTGGAATAAAAATTGTTTTTGCTCGACTTTAATACCAAACTGATGAAAGATATCGTAAAAAAAATATTTTTCTGCTTTTCATTTTGTAACCATTGTCCTTACGCACTGTTTACAGACTGGGGACTGAGATACATGCAAATGCCTAACCTAAAGCGTTCATACACGGCCGGAGAAATCGACTGAGATATTTCCGTAGAAACTTTATCAAGCAAATAGGACGGCTTGACGCCTTCGAACGTCCAACCCAGGTTTTGCACTTTGATTCGAACTCAAAAAGGAGGAACAGTCAGATGTGGGGCCGTGCACAAATTACGTAACGGTGATTTTACCAATTTTCTTAGTTTCACACAAATGCAAACGCTGTCGAAAACCCCCCTCGCCCTTACGTAACGTTTTGTAACCCCCCTCCCGCCTATGACCATTACGTAATTTGTACACGGTCCCTGTAGTCCCAGTGGAGGAGGGCGAGAAAATTAATATTTTTTTTCTTAAAAATTTTACTCATTAGACCTATTTCTTTGCGTTCCCGAAATTACGTAATTTTTGAAAAAAAATTGTAAGCGGCGCCATTTTTGTTTCGTGCTTTGTTTTTCTAACATTTTTGCATTCGGCTAATTTAATTGAAAAATTTTTGCCTGCAGCACCCTTTATCTTCTCACTCGAAACCAAGATCTCCCGTTTTGACGATCCCGTCTCTGTTTCTAAATTTTTTCGAATAGAAGTTGAAAAAAAAAATAAAAAAAGTGGCAGAGCTCAAGTTTTTCGTAAAAAAAACGTTTTGTGTAAAGAAACAGAACAAAATAAATCTTTTCACCCCTTTTTGGGTGTTACAAATATTGGCAACCCCTTATTTTTTGCTTTTACCCTCCCGCTAGTTTTAAAGAATTGGTTCGCTACATGTTTCGAGATCATGTCATAAAACACCTCGAAAATATCAAATGTAGTGTACGGCCAGCTTCTTTTAATTAATTTAAAATCAATAATATCGCAAGCAAAAAGCTCTGCAAGAAAAACAGCGCCGTTTATTGATATCTTTGGCTGCTAGTGCTAGCTGCATGGTTTGGCCGTTTCCGGATAGATGTCACTAGTAGAACAGAATGGAAAAAATTTAATTAAAAGCGAAGATATTTCTTTCTAATGTTAACAACCTCACGAGTTTATCGCTCATTATCGTAAATAATGGACTTTGCCGCCTCCTTTAAGCAAGAAAAAGCTGTGGTTTGGACCTGAAAACATCTAATTTTTAATTAGATTAAATGTTCAAATCTGTCCCCTTCTTGAGCCTCACAATATCTCAATCTATTGTAAAACTCTTGGCGCGTAGCAGCCAACACTTCAGGGGTGATAGAGTTGCTCGCCTCCAAAATTTTCGCCCTCAACTCCTGTATAGTCGTAGGCCGTAAGTGAGGGTGTTGGAAAATTTTGTCGTGCCAACAACCCCATAAGAAAAAGTCATTTGGCGCAAGATCTGGTGATCGAGGAGGACATCGGATATTTCCATACGTGGAAATAATTTTATCACCAAATACCTGACGAGGGTAATTTGTAGCCTGGCGTGAATTGTGGGATGAACAGCCATCTTGCTGAAACCACAATTCGTCCAAATTTATGTTGAGTTCCCTCAACCGTAGTAAAACCTGGTGTTGGAGAAGATCAACGTATTTTTGGCTATTCAAATTCCCTTCAATGAAAAAGGGTCCAATAATGTGATCCCCGACAATACCGCTCCAAACATTTAATTTTTGAGGATGTTGCGTTCTAACACTTACGTGCAGATGTTTATTTTCGCGGAACCAATAGCGGCTATTTTGTGGATTGTGAGAGCTTTGAAGTTCAAATGTCTTCTCGTCACTAAACAAAACTTTTGATAGGAAATTTTCATTCCTGACACATTTATCCCTCATAACCTCATAATATTCTAACCGGCGAAAATAATCACCTGGTTGCAATTCCTGCGACTTCCCAATCTTAAACGACTTTTAGCCGTATTTTTTTAGGATCCATTGGCAAGTACTGTTAGGAATATCCAGTGCCTCCGCAATCGGTTTCGTCGAACATGGTTCATGTGCCTCAACGTAAGCGCGTTTGGTTATTATTGCAACTATGATTTATGCTCACAATGAAAGAGTGGCGACAATTTTTTCTCATGAAAGCAGTCCGGAGATAATATCAAACTGGCTCAATATACCTGTGTCTTTTGTGCGCGCAGAACTTTCTATGCCATTTCTGTTTGATTTATTGAAATCCTATCCCTAAGGAAAATCTTAGGAACCCTGTATAATATTTCTATGGTTCGCAATGTTAAAATACAGATTTAATATAGAAGGCTCGTGGCGTAGTAGTAGGGTATCAGACTCCCACCCGGAACGCGCAAGTTTGGATCCCGGTTGTATCCAACACCTTGTTTTTATGAAAGTTTGAGACAATGATGTGTTTGAAATTAACTCTGTGTTTCGGACTTCCATTGTCTATATTTTATTTATACACGACGTTTCGATCAGTACAATCTCTGATCGAAACGTCGTGTATAAATAAAATATAGACAATGGAAGTCCGAAACACAGAGTTAACCTTGTTTTTGATTACAGCCCAAGCGGTCACGGGCGGTGTACATGCCGCGGCGCCCCAAGTTATCGAGCCGCCAGCTGGCTTCCGAAAAATTGTGAGATGTGCTAGCGTCCAGACCACGTTGTGTTTGTTGGGAAAGGCCACACCAAATATTACGGTATATTTGTGCTTTTCCAACTGCGACCAGTAGCATCATTTACTAATAGGTAGCTTAACTAGCTAACCAAGAGGGGGTATGCAATTCAGGAAATTAAAACGGCGGATGAAAAATTTATGATATTTTGTCGCGGTTAGTAAGAAACGTTCGATATATCACGTGCGAAACTGAAGTTATTGTTTTGATTTGCAATAATCCGATTCTAGTCTTTCTTGTGCTATTAATTGACTTTAGAAAAAATAAGAATCCCAACTAGTTGGGATAATTATAGCCATGTAGTGACAATGAGGCAAAAGCCCCATACTTCTTTCGCCGAGATATCACTTATCTAAATTGGTTGTAAGATAAAGAAGTTATACAAATTTTAAATCATGAATATTTAGACCCAAAATTGTAATATTTCTAGGCGGGTGCACTGTTTAAGGCTAGCATAACTTGCGACTGAGTCGTTAGATTTTGAAAATTTTAGGCTTGTTGATAAGAAAACTAACCTGGTTCAAAATATGACATATGTCAAAAATCGAAAATGACGGAGGGCTTTAAAAATGGGTAAATTTCACATCTCTGCGAAAAAATTGTGAGCAACCCTGGACTTGATTTTTGTCAATAAAGTAAATTTGTTATGAGATAGAAAATTTATAAACATTTTAAATCAAGAATTTCTAGACCAAAAATTTAACGGTGGGATTTACTAAAAGGGTTTAGTCTATTTTAGAACGGTCCTAAGTTTAAGTGAAATTTTTGGTTTTAAGCATTTTAGACCAACCCTCCTTGAGTTTTGAACATAGTTTGATTTATAAAAACAATTCTAATAAATTTGTTTATTAAATAATCATCTTAAGACAATCTTTTGTTGGATTCAAGAAGAAAGTTTCAATTTGGAAGAAAAAAAAATTAAAAATTTAAACCCACGCGGGGTTTAAATAGTAAATACTCTGTAAAAAAGAAATAAAATTGGGGTTATATGTCACTCTAAGTAAAACTTACCCTTGTTAATTATTTTTTCCAATTAATACTTCATGTCACACAACACAAAGGAGTTTTATTTAAAATGTGTTTTTATTTATGAAATGTATTAAAAAACTTAAATCCAAGTTTTTTTTTATATTCCTGTCAGTGTTGATATGTCAGTTTCAAAATATTAGCAGCCTTAAAATCACAAACAGCAAACTCGGATCTCTCACCTCTGCTTGTACAGTTGGTTTCACATAAAATGCGTACATGAAAAACCAAAGTACGTTTTTTTTTCAGTGTATTTAGCTATACCTACGCTTTTTAGTATGCACCTGGGGCACTACCTGCTAATTGTAGTTTACGTAGGTTTACCTATTATTTTTTTTTAAATTTAATTAACCTAATTATATTAAAAACTGCAACTCTTGGAGAATTATTTATTATTTTGTCATTATCTAATTTGCACTTCTTTGCAATAGAAAATAGTATTTTTAAACAAAGCTAAAGAAAAATTCTTTGTATACACGAGCAAGGCAAGTTCATGGCCTTAGTAAAAAGCGAACTACAGAGAGTTGTTTATGCATGCGAAACCAAATCCCATGCATTACGTATACCATCTAAAAGTTCTTCGGCATTTCGGGGCCTCCAATTATGTTCATGTATTATTTTGACTAATCTTCCCCAAATATTTTTCATGGGGTTAAGGTCGGGACCAGCGACGCACAGCATTAGCTGTGTGAACAGGACAATTGTCCTGCTGAAAAATTATTTCATTGTTTGGATATAAAAAATCAACTGACGGCAGCATTACCCCTTCTAAAATTTCCAAATATCTCACTGCGGTAAATCTTCCCTCAATTTGCCAGCAAACACCTAACCCTCTAGCAGACATCCAACCCCACATGTTCACTGAGAAGTGTCCTGCTCTATTAACCTGGTGGGTATATCGTTCAATAAACCGACTCAAAATCACCATGTCCCAATATTCCTCATCCTCTGCTGCGTGATTCAAAGCAAAGATCAGTCGTGCTTCGACAGCTGTGGAAAATGGGTTTTCTTTCAAATTATTCAGTAATTGTCCATCCTGTTCCTCTGTGCTCACCTTATTTTACAAACCGGTACCCAGCTTTCGCTCCAAAGACTGATGTTCTTGGCATCGTTTCGAAATTCTAACCACAGTGGCTTTATTAATATCAACATTTTCGGCGACCCTTCTTACTGACTATCCATCTTGCAGTCGAGTTATTATCTGCGATTTCGTAAAGACCGAAGTTGCGGAACCATTTTAAAAAAGTAATTTTGACTAATGTCAAAAATTATTGACAATGATTGACTTAAATTAAAAATGAAATATGTCATGATATATGACGGGTGCAAAATGAATAGTGTGAAATCGTGCATCTATACGAAGAGAAAGCGTTGTATTTTCTTTTTCCATGTACGCATTTTATCTGAAATTAACTGTACCTTGGGTTGCACAAACCTCTACTGGTGAAAGCTACAGCTTTGAAATGAGCGGGCTTTGAGTAAGGAAAGTTTTCTTGACTGAGCTTTTAGATAACCTCAATGTTTTAATGTCAGTTTGTAAATAAATTAATACAGTTATTTTGTGTTTTTTTGTTTGGTATATTTTTCGTGCATAATTAGTGATCTTCACTTATGTTTGTTTTGCCTCGTAGTGCCCTCATAAATATATTTTTTGTGCTGAAAACGTGTTCAAAATATGTCGTTTTTCTGGACAAAATTGAAGGTGTTTTATTGGTTAATGAACGACTTGGGATATTAAATAAGGTAAATTGATCCTTGTAAAAACGGCTTTAAGAAAATTATAAACGAACTTATTACCAATTGCCACAAAACGATCCTTTCTGGGGGCTATAAATTTAAACCACCCCCCAGAGGTGGTCTAAAAAATCACCAACTTTATAAGCACAGATAATGAAACCTGTCAAAAAAATTGGTTTTAGGGCATATTTTGAGAAAAAAAGCGGTGTTTTGGTGGTATTTTGCAATAACAATACAAAATAATCAATAACTTTGTGTCTTTTCTGTATGGGTAAGTTTTTTTGAAAATTGCGTTTAAAATTTAGTACCCCTCACAGGTGTAGATATTTAGACCTGGAGGGGGTAATATTTTAGATCTTAGTAAATCCCACTAATGTAATGTATATAGGAGGGTGCACTGTTTAAAGCTAGCACAACTTGTGACCTAGTCGTTTGATTTTTAGAATTTTAAGCTCTTTGGTAAAACAACACGTAAATATTCACTAACTCTGTTCAAAAGTTGACATATGTAAAAAATTGGGCGACTGGGTCAAAAGTATTTGTAAAAACAATAAAATTTTTGTTCTACATTATCCTGGTCTAAAATTTTTATACTTTTCTATCTCATAACCAATTTAGATAAGTTATACCTCAGTACGCTTCTGCCCGATCATCAAAGATCAAGTCCAGGGACACACACAAATTTTTCGCAGCGGGATGAAATTTATCCATTTTATAAAGCTCTCCGCCATCTGAAATTTCTGACATATGTTAAATTTTAAACCAGGTTAGCTAAAGCTCATGTCTTGTCCTACCAACAAACCTAAAATTTTTAAAATCGGACGACTAAGTCGCAAGTTATGCTAGCTCTAAACAGTGCACCTTCCTACAGCTAAATACTTCTGATTTAAAATTTGTATAATATTTTTTTCTTATAACCAATTTAAATAAGTGAAACCTTGGTAAGCGAAGAAGGTATGGTGCTTTTGCCTTAATGATAAAAATCAACTCCAAAGTGGCACATAAAGTTTTTCCAGGGAGGGTAAAATGTACCAATTTTTTAAAGCTCTCTGCTCTCGTAGATTTTTGACATATGACAAATTTTGAGTCACGTAAGGAAACAGCCAAAAATTTCGAAAATCGGCCGACTCGGTCCAAAGTTATAGAGCGTGCAAAAAGTGACAAACTTTTTGGCCCAGCCTATATTCTGCTGCGAAGCATGGTTTACATTTATTCTTTAGTGTTGATTAAAAATTTTTATTCATTTCCTCATTTAAAGAGGCATGTGTAAAAAAACAACAACAAAATTTGAAATACCTAATGCTTAGGGGGCCAGCATTTCCCCGGTCTCCCGGTTTCGAAGGAAAGAATAGTTCCTAGTCTTGATATGTCCGTTAAAAATGAAAATATACACAACACTTTCAGCTTAATCTATTTCCGGCTTTTTATTTGTAATTAAAAACAAAAATAGAACGTATTGCCAAAGTAGGTCAGTTTTTAACCAAAAATCGAGCACACTGTGTATATATTTCCAATTAATATGCTCATTAATTAATCTTGCTTACTGACAGCGGAAACATCCCAAAAAACCTGCAGTTGTCTATTAATCACCATTACGCGTGGAAGTAGCGCAGGTGTAAATAATTCTGGATGATCCGGTAACGAAGGCGCTTTCGTAAGTATCGTTTCCCTCGTCTTTTGCCATTGCTTTATAATTTCCTGTTCGAAAGCAGAGATAATTGTATCTACAAGTACACAATTATATTTAAACACATTTGAGCGGCTAAATTTTAAATCGACCAGGAAACGTTTCTCGATGGTCTCAGATTTTCTTAATTTTTAGTTTGTTTTCTTACTGGTCTATATAGATTGCGAAACAGGTATTAATAATTTTTTAATAATTTTACTTTTTGAATACTGTAAGCCTTTAATGCTCTGATTTCTGTCTTTGAGGCTCTTTCAGTTATTGAGATAGTTACCTTTAAATACGAGAAAATAAATTAGCTAATTTTTTAATGTAAAAGGTCTAGATTTAAATACAACATTTTTTATAACTCATTTAATTTATTGTATTACCAATACTAATTTTTTCATTAATTACATTCACAGAAATCAAACAAGAAATACAAAACTACCGTATATCGATTCACGCAATTGTAAATTTCAAAATTAATTTAAATTTTAACATCAATTTATCAAATTTCAACGTCAATATATTCAATTCAAAGTTTATGCAAGCAGTAATTTACTATAAATTTATACGTTTAAAAAGTGAACACATGCCACCTTTCGCAAAGCATCCAAACTTCTCATGTATTCGTTCAAGATTTTCTCAAATTTTCAATAACACCTACTTTTCAGCCCTTTCGTTCCTTTTTACACGCTTTTATTTAACTTCACCTCTATGTATTTATGTATGTTTGTATGCTCGAGTCAAATCTTGCAACTCAGTTTTGACTAACTTCTAGATGTCCGATTTAATTCAAATTTGGTCCGCGATTATACTTCCGATGACGATACAATATTATGGTATTATTAAGCACCCCCTCCCCCCTACGAGGGGCGAGGAAGGAGGAAAACGCCTAAGTTTGTTCGATTTTAACCAAAATTGGTAAACGGCCGTTTCTGGGGATAAAGAATACGAATTTTTGATCAGATTTTGAAAATTCTGTATGGCGGATTCACGATGGATGATTTTTGATAATGTTTTGCTAACCAATTGTAACTGACTTATATGCATCCGATTGTCTTCAAATTTGGTACACGTTTATTTTTCTGGTGACAATACAATAATATGGTATTATTATTAGGCACCCTCCTTTGCCACACATAAGTTGGTCCAATTTCAATCAAATTGGTATAAAGGGGTTTTTGGGGATACGGGATTATTAATTTTTGATCGGATTTTAAAATTTCAATATGGCGGCTTTAAAATTGACTGACTTATACACATCCGATTGAATTCAAATTTGGTATGCAATTATAGTTCCGGTGACAATACAATAATATGGTATTGTCAGGTACCCATCTCCACTTAACGAGGGAAGTGAAGAGGGAAAAAGACTTATTTTGTGCGATTTCGATCATTACTTTCATACAGGGCTTTGTAAAGAAGCTTATTATGAATTTTGGACCAGATTTGAAAATTTCAATATGGCAGATTCAAAATGGACGATTTAGGGTATAAATAAAATATTATATGAGAAAAAGTTTCTGAAATACAAGTTTTTATAAAATAGAAACTGCACTAAAAAGTGGAAAATAATTTTGAGCATTCTGATATCATATTAATAAAAGCGATGGGCGCAAATTAAAACTAAAAATGTCCATCTATATTGCAGAGAAATGTTAGGGTAGCTTGGATCGAGTTGGGTTGGATTTATTTACCCTTGCATTTCTCTGCTTTATAGTGAATTCAGATTTTTGAGAACAATTATAATGTAATCAATAACACAAATTTATCGAGTCGACATCGATTTTTAGTACACTTTATATTTTATAAAAGCTTGTATTTAAAAATCTTTTTCTTATATAAAATTATTAACAGTATATTAAGTTAATATGGGCAATTACTCATATAATGGAGAGATGAAAGATAAAACCCAATTAATTGCCTACCTTTTTATTCTTTTATATCTAACAAGGATAATCGTCGATCCGCAGCACATTTGAATTATCTTATAGCGTTTTCGATCTACGCTCAAAAGTCGCTCCCGAGCAATCCGAAGTCAAACCAAAAAAAATTTTCTTACCCGATTTAAGAACGGATCACACTCCCGCCGAGACCTGAGTGTCCTATTTGTGCCCCAAATCTCTGGCGGACCGCGTTTTCTTGCTCTGTTAATCTTGACGGATCATGGCGTTGGAATAAAACAACAGTCATAACCTTACTTTGTTATTTTTTGGTCAACTTATGGCACCTTTTTTCTTTAAAGTGGACAGAAAGTCGGGTTTATGAATACTACGTCTTTAATGTGCCTCAATAAACGGCGAAAATCAGGAATTTTATGTAAAAAGTGGTGCCCGAATATACAAAGTGGTAAAGTAAAGTTACTAAACATCCTTTGCATGAGCCCCTTAGGGTGCCCCACGAAAACATATCTCGAAAAAGTAAAAAAAAAGATCTGGGGTTATAATGAATTCCAGAGTACCGATTCTGGAAGCTATAGGAAGTGATCGTTCGCCTAAGAGAAGAAAATTAGTTTCAACCAATAATCGCGCTTAAAAGCAGTGACGAGACGATCGAATAATCACCAAACTATTATGGGCACGCGCAGAGCTGCCTGGAATAACAATTTTTGAGTGAAGCCGTTCTCTCGACTAGACCCAGTACTTGGGAGTTGTAGGAAAGCTCGTGTGAAAAACGTCACTCGTGTTATTTCAGAGCACGCTATTGGATGAAACCATCACGTGACCGATAGATATTTTACTCGCTAATGCGCATGCTATGGCAAACTTGATCGTCTTTTAGAGTAGGACTCGCATAGTGGTCGATTTTTGTAAAAACTTGGACATTAAAAAAAAATACACATTGTAATTTAATCGTACAAAATATTTAGCTGATACACAGGATGATCGTGTCAATTTTCACATTGATGTTAAGACATTTTTAACAGGTAAAAGATATATATTTATTAATTAGCTAAATTAAACTAAAAATGTTAGTTCAGAACAATCAAATTTACTTTAAAGTAATTGACACAATATATAAGTGTTACAGTATACTAGAATATTTTAATGTATATAGGGTATATTAAAAAGAATGCCAACCGAAACTTTTAAATGAAATACCCAGTATATTGTTGCATTTTTGCATTCTGTTTTGAAATTCTAAGCATTTTTATATAACGTACCCTATGTCGATCTTCAACTGTTTTCGAGATATTAACAGTTGAATACTGTCATACTCTGGGTCTTCTATGTGAAATTTGATATTGAAGTTTATTCTTCGGCCAACTATTCATCTAGTATCTTGAGAACCATATAGTTAGATACATTTTGAATATTTTAATTTTTCCATTTATGTCCGCGTTTTCCGGAAAATCGACCACCGTGCGTCGTTCGAATGATGACTTTAGTGCGATTGATCACTTTTCAGGGTATGATCGTTCTATTACGCCCAGAATAGAACCCCTGAGCGTAAAAGCGTTCGATTTACGATCGCAAGTCGAGTGCTCGGATTCGGATTCAGTATCGCTCTCGGATTACTCCCGGACATATTTGTGACGTCACTGATCTAACTGGGAGTGATCTAAGAGTAGTGTAGATCGGAAACGCTATTACAGTTCACATATTAGCTTGGATCGAGTTGGGTTGGATTTATTTACCCTTGCATTTCTCTGCTTTATAGTGAATTCAGATTTTTGAGAACAATTATAATGTAATCAATAACACAAATTTATCGAGTCGACATCGATTTTTAGTACACTTTATATTTTATAAAAGCTTGTATTTAAAAATCTTTTTCTTATATAAAAATTTGCCTGAACTTTGAGTAAAGCCTGCGCAGTTTGCCCTCCGCAACAACACGACGAAAGGACAAAGGAAATTGGAGGAAAGCATTTCTTTTTCACCTTGACGCTATTGCATTAACACTAAATTGTTTAATTTTCGGCCCGGACAGATTTTTATTGTAAAATCATACATTTTTAAATGTCAACTTCAACACCGAGGCCAAAAATTAACTTATTCCATTTTATAACCCACGGCACTCCATTTTTTTAAATTTTTAATTTTCCGTGTCTCGAACTATTTCGTAAGATATTCCTTAATCTCCCAGGATTCTATGTACCTTACATTCTACGAAGATTCCGCAAGATCTAGTGAAAATAAGTTTTCTTGACCACCACCACGATGTATCAATTTTAATAAAACCACCTTCAACCATCTCCGGATGATTCGCCGATAGGAAACTCCGGTTGCTTGCTGCTTTGGATGATGGATTTACTTTAAATTAGACCTTTCATTCTTGAAGTTAGAGCACATGGGTGTGCAAATCCAGAATATTTTGGTGAGTTTCAAAAGTTGAGTTCTTCCCTTTTGATATATTTTTTCTTTTATTAAGACTCTTAATCTCAGGATCGCTTAGTTCTTCATTGTTTTGAAATTCAGTTACAATATTTTTTCAAATTTAAATATTTGTTGCCTTTTCCAGGTTTGTAGTAAGTACCCTCGTGCGCCGAGTAATAATAATAAATTTAACTAGACATCTAAGTAACAAGGTAAAAAAAGTAACCAAAAAAGAATTAATTAATCTCCTAGTGAGGATATTTTATGTGATATTTTCGTAGACAGATTTGGGTTGTGAATGATATCAAAGCTGTTGGTTTGTCCTAGGTATTTTATTCGATTTTACCTATATAGATTTAGCCAGCTTTCAGTAGCAGCACAAAGGTTATTGTCATAGAATTGATTATTACTATTTTAAAGTTCATAAAGAGAGTGTTAAAATGTGGTATTTAAATACTCCGAAATATAATACATTTATACACAGAAAAACCGCCATTATACAAGAACGGTTTTAAATAAAATCGCTTTTTTTAAGTGTTTATACACTAAATGTCAGTTAAAAAAAAAAACAAATAAATTAACAGCTGATTCTTCTGCAAAACGAGGGTTGAATATTTCTTTAGGTTGAAAGAAATTCGCCAAAGTGTTACTTAAATAGAGATATAGAACCCGCAACCGTATTTTTCATATCTCTTCTTTAACCGTTGTTTCGATTAGTTAATGGGCCAGACAATTTTTGTTATATTTGTAGAGATATTACTTTTAAGAGCCAAAAGAGAAATATAATAACCTTTATTGAAGAAAGCCTATGAGTTGAAAAACAATTAGATGTCAGAAACATGGAGCCGTTAACCTCTTAGGGTCCAAATTTTCTTCCTGAACATTGTGGTAGCAAGGAAGCACACATAATAACCCAAAATAGTTTGATGACCTTATAAGACACTTGGATTTGCCAAAACAAAAAGCGGAGTTGTTAGCATCTAAACTACAGCAGTGGAACCTGCTTGACGATTAAGTAAAAGTTTCCTTTTATAGAAGTCGTCATATATCACTTATGTCATTTATTAAAATGGAAAATGACTTGGTAGCCTGCCAAGATATTGATGGTCTAATGGAAGCTCTAGGTATAGAACACAACCCTTATAAATGGGGACTTTTAATAGACTCATTAAAAGTAAGTCTTAAAGCGGTATTACTATACAGGGTTCCTAAGCAAATCCTTAGGGGGCCAAGCAGCCGTGTATAAGACGCAGACAAACGGAAAAGCACATTAGGCAGAAAAGGATGGGCATGGGGCGATGTTGTCACTACATCTTACACGTAGTAAATCCATTCCAGGTTGTTGTTTTCTAATGTTTTTCATTTTCATACCTTTAGGACTGGAATAAAAATTGTTTTTGCTCGACTTTAATACCAAACTGATGAAAGATATCTTAAAAAAAATATTTTTCGGCTTTTCATTTTGTAACCATTGTCCTTACGCACAGTTTACAGGCTGAAGACTGAGATACATGCAAATGCCTAACCTAAAGCGTTCACACACGGCCGGAGAAATCGACTGAGATATTTCCGTAGAAACTTTATCAAGCAAATAGGACGGGTTGACGCCTTCGAACGTCCAACCCGGGTTTTGCACTTTGATTCGAAATCAAAAAGGAGGAACAGTCAGATGTGGGGCCGTGCACAAATTACGTACCAATTTTTGACCCCCTCCCTATGTAATGTTTTGTAACAGTTTGGCACGCCACTCCCCTAATATTACGTAACGATTTCAAGACCACTACCCCCCCCCAAAAAATAACTTTTCATTCCAAATTTTCTTAGTTTCACACAAATGCAAACGCTGTCGAAAACCCTCCCCCCCTACGTAACGTTTTGTAACCCCCCTCCCCCCTATGACCATTAAGTAATTTGTGCACGGCCCCTGTAGTCCCAGTGGAGGAGGGCGAGAAAATTGATATTTTTTTTCTTAAAAATTATACTCTTTAGACCTATTTCTTTGCGTTCCGGAAATTACGTAATTTTGAAAAAAAAATTGTAAGCGGCCATTTTTATTTCGTGCTTTGTTTTTCTAACATTTTTGTGTTTGGCTAATTTAATTGAAAAATTTTTGCCTGCGGCGCCCTTTATCTTCTCACTCGAAACCAAGATCCCCCGTTTTAGGAAAAGTGATCCCGTCTCTGTTTCTAAATTTTTTCGAATAAAAGTAGAGTATGACCATAGGGGAAATAATTTTTTTCTACGGTATGACTAAAATTTCGAGGAAGTTGAAGAAAAAATTAAAAAAAGTGGCAGAGCTCAAGTTTTTCGTAAAAAAAAACGTTTTTTGTAAAGAAACAGAGCAAAATAAATCTTTTCACCCCTTTTTGGGTGTTACAAATATTGGCAGCCTCTTATTTTTCGCTTTTACCCTCCCGCTAGTTTTGAAGAATTGGTTCGCTACATGTTTCGAGATCATGTCATAAAACACCTCGAAAATATCAAATGTAGTGTAGGGCCAGCTTAATTTAAAATCAATAATATTGCAAGCAAAAAGCTGTGCAGGAAAAACAGCGCCGTTTATTGATTACTTTGGCTGCTAGTGCTAGCTGCATGGTTTGGCCGTTTCCCGATAGATGTCACTAGTAGAAGAGAATGGAAAGAAATTTAATTAAAAGCGAAGATATTCCTTTCTAATGTTAACAACCTCACGAGTTTATCGCTCAGTATCGTAAATAATGGACCCTGCCGCCTCCTTTAAACAAGAAAAAGCTGTGGTTTGGACCTGAAAACATCTAATTTTTTCCTCGATCATCTCATGGTGTGTCCGCCATCTAGCGGAATTTGTAGACATCTTGTCAACGGTTATTATTGCAACTATGATTTATGGTCACAATGAAAGAGTGGCGACAATTTTTTCTTATGAAAGCAGTCCGGAGATAATAACAAACTGGCACCATTGCTCAATATACCTGTTTCTTTTGTGCGCGCAGAACTTTCTATGCCATTTCTGTTTAATTTATTGAAATCTTATCCCTAAGGAAAATCTTAGGGACCCTGTATAATGGCATCATATTTCGATCAGTTCTAATTGGGTATGCTGGTTATATGAAAAAAACATATTCCAATATGAAGCTATTGTTGGAAACTGGAATATAACAAATATGGTTGGAAAATTTGTGCAGATTTGAAGGTAGTAGCTGTTTTACTTCGCATGCATTCAGAGCATACTAAATACTGTTGTTTTTTATGCGAATAGGAAAGCTGAGCAAAAAGAATTACTATATCAGAAGAAGCAAGACAATCTTTGGCATTGGTAATTTACTAATCTATATGTTAAAAAGTGCAAACTTGCCAGCTTATGTTGTAAGCCATAAAGAGAGTCATTTGGGATATACCTATTGGTGGCCGTTCCTTTTCTGTATAGGTCAAATTCTAATTTATTTTTATTTCTTATAACTAAAGTGTCTAGAAATGGCAGTGTACCGCTATTCTCTAATTGTGGGAAATTTGTTGTTTATTTTTTCTATAAAATTTTTAACACTAGTTACTTTAGTGTGAAAAAAAATAAATAACAAATTTCTCACAATTAAATTTACTTATGAAACAGAGAAAAACGGTACACTGCCATTTCTAGACACTTTAGTTATAAGAAATAAAAATAAATTAGAATTTGACCTATACAGAAATGGAACGGCCACCAACAGGTATATTCCAAATGACTCTTTTCATTACAACATAAGCTTGCAAGTTTGCACTTTTTAACATATAGATTAGTAAATTATCCCTTAAACAAACAAAGATTTTAAGCAGAAGAGAATAGTATTAGGAATACAGCTGGTGAAAACGTTTACGATGAAGGCTTAATAAATAAGCTGATAAATAAACATTCTTTTCAAAAGACCTTTCGGAATTCCACTTTTTTCAGACAAAAAGATACCTCCGACTCGAAATTTGTATCAATTCCTTATAAGCCTAATTATACGAAAGGATTACAAAAAGTATTTAATAACGCCGGTCTTAAATTAGTATATCAATTCGCAAATACAATAAGAAATTTACTAGAAAATCCCATGGATAAAACTAAAGTTCTAGAAAAAATTGGAATTTACGAAATTAGTTGCATCGATTCGATTGATTGAACACGATTCGAAGACCACTTAGCACACAAACAAAATACTTTTGAATGCATACGAAAATATGGAAATCACTAAAAAATCCAGAAATAGTTTAAATAAAGATAGAGGCCCCATTCCGTTTAGTACACTTTATTCTTTAGTTGAGGGGATATAGGATTATAAAGCATGACAGATAGTATATAAGATAGAGTGTAGGTTAATTTAGTTTATTTTTTATTCTCTCCTGATGATGCTAACGCTGTTAGCAAAACGTGCGTCTAGTGCAAAAAAGTGTAGTTTTGGTTTGTGGAAAACAATCGTAACTTTGTTATAGTGCAACCAAAGGTTCCAAATTTCCAACATAAATAAAAATTCTGCTAAAACCCTTGAGAAACAAATGCTACTTAACGAACATCAGATAATCCGTAACAAAGTCCCGAATAATGTGATCATGTAAACTTAGGAACGCTACTAAAGACCGAGCTCACTCGAGCGTTTGCTTTTTATCAAGCGAATTATCTCATATGAAACGGTTTATTTTATTTATCCAAGTTGGATCAATTTTCAAACCAAAAAGTGTCTCTTCTAAGCATTTAATTCAATTCAGAAAAGGTTTCATCCTTTAAACTTTACAAATGAAACCTCTGAATCAGTACCAGTGGTAAGGGAAATTGCTTAATTTAACAACTTGTCAATTCTGCATATAAAGCAATTTGGCAACCGTTGTTACTTTGATGCATGGTGATGCCAAGATAATGATAATACGCTATCCGTCAATGGTAACGACATTTTATATTTAAAAAGCGATGGGACTAACTTAATGCAACCAAACACTAAAAATATGTAGCAAGCACGTTTAGACTAGGTACTTTTAAAAGAGAACCTTTAAAAATAATCCCAACTTTATCCTTCTTTTTTCTTTTTGTTTATACAAGTATTTCATTCACTCATATTAAAATTATTTCATTTGGTATATTTAACTAACTGTAGACCAAAAGCTACATTTGTTATTTTAGGGTCATTTGGGTAATCGATATATAAAAAAATGGTGCTAAGCAGTTTGAAAAAAAAACAGATTAAGATATTTTAACTTAATCCTACTCAAACTAAACCAAGAAAAAAAATGTTTTAGAAATACTTAATTTTAATTTAACCTATAGATCGTTTTCCAAAATTTTATATTAATTTCCTCCATGCTTTGTCAATGGTTTCTGTTTTCTTTATTAATTATCTTAAAGGGGTAGTTCATCAAAATGAAAAGTCGGGGTTAATCGATGGCAAAACAAACAATAAATGTTGATCTTCGTTTTCTGTTTTATACAGGGTGTTCTAAAAATACGAGTCCACCCTAATATCTCTAGAACTAAAAGAGAGAAGTAAAATTCAACACAATTATATGGTTTACAAAAAAGTATTTTTTTGGAGTGTAATGTTGATAGGTGATCCGTGCTAATTGAGCCGCCATTCATTAATAGGGCGGAGCTATATATTTACTAAAATTTGAATAGAGTTTTTAATTCTGTTTCCAAAAATACCTAATATGTTAGCTTTTTCTCTAACGGTTTTTAAATAAAATATCAAAAGCTTTTAAATAAGAGTAATAATTTAGACAAAGACTCACCGAATATCTGTTTCCCTCTTTAACTCCTTGGTCTTATGGAGATGATTTTCCCAGTTTTTTTAAAAACCGTTAGAGAAAAAAGTAACATTATTAGGTGTTCTTGGAAACAGAGGGAAAAGCTCTATTAACATTTTTCAAAATATACAAAGTATCTCATTTAAAAAAGGTATCGTCGCCGCTCCAGCTCCACCTTCTTACTGAAGGGTGCGATGATTAGCATTGCAAAAGAAACCTTTTTGTAAAACATCTATTAGGTGAAATTATATTTCTCTGCCTTTTTTGACTTTGGAGATATTAGGGTGGACTCAAACTTTTGGGACATCCTGTATAGCCCCGTTAATGAGATATAAGCATGTTTGTGTCACGTACAGCGCACATGTCGATCATTAATTTTTTATTGAAGCTTTCTCTAGACGTTTTGTCAAAAGACCTAAAAAACTGGCAGTGCTATTTTTCCAATGTTTGTAACATTTTAAGAGTCAAAATTCTCACATATCTTTTTTTACCCATGTTTCCTCCGTGCGAAAAAAGTAACAGTTGGTCGACAAAATTGCGTTTCAAGCTCAAATTTAATCAAAGAGTTTTTGATTGTGCTTTGTGGGTTGCTTACCGACTGAACCATGGTTTCTGCTTACTCTAACTTACTTTTTCTGCCCGAATAATTTAAATCACTAAGCGCTATGCAACTAGGAACGCAAAACACTTTCTTAGTGTATTTTAAATAAAATCTGATTGTTTGTGGCGGACCTATAATGCTGATATTTTTTAAAACTCTAAAAAATTATTGCAAATATAATTTCTTTGATAACGGCAGTAAATTTTCTGCTGAAATCTCATTTCAGTTATATTTTAATTGTTGTCCCAAAACTTTTATGTCATGGGACTGAGGCTAAAGTCCTCTTAGAGCAGGAACACTCGCATTTTAAAGCCAGATGTTCACGGTGCAAGAGTTTCGAGTATTTCATCTTTATTTAAAATACGAGCATGTTAACCGATGCGGCTCCTCCAGTTTTAAAATAACGCGATTATTCTAGAGGTGAAATATTTTCTTTAATTTTTTAATTTATTAAAATACTCAATTTTAAAATAAACAAAACTAAAAATATTTAACTTGTAGGTAGAACAACATGTTGTAGAAAGAATATTTTTTGAGAACCAAAAAATAAAATAAAAAAAATGTAAGTACCAGTAGAGAGTTAACGATACAATATACTTTTTTAAACTTTAAGACCAGTGTTATACAAGCGACCAATACACAATTTTTAATATCTTATTACTTACCCGAAACATACCCTGATGTTTTTTATCAAAAACCATTCAACTACCCTAAATTGTCAGTTGAATAAAAATTGAACTTAATGAATTTATCCATCCATGAAATATGAGACAACCGAAGTATATTTCCATTTAGTTAAAAGCAAAATATGGATAGTTTATTATTTCAATTCCTTTAAAAATAAAGTATAATTTATTTTTATATATGTAATCGCTTGTTTTTAAAATCAACGTGTTTTCGAGTTCGGTGGCCTCGATTGATGGACAGATGAATAGTGACGTCATCACCTATGAATGTCAAATTTGTCATCAAACGCTGAATAAAGAAACGCCTCGGTGTACAGAGTGATCGGTTATAAGTGTTCCCTGGGATAACTTTTTTTCTAACAGCTGCAGAAGAACCGAACAAAAACTGGATGAAAGGGTATTTTATAGAGAACCTCCAAATCATGAATAAAAATTAATCAGTTCAAATAGTCTACAGAGGGTGCCAAAAAACATTTTTTTTCTTAATATACCATATAGAATAAATTAAATATTAATTAACTCGTATTATTGTATTACGCTATACTTGTTTTTCACAGTCAACTATTTACTTGGAAAGTTAAATAAGTTCTAGTTTGACTTTTTGATTCTTTTGGTTATGCATATTATTATGTATGGCTTACTTTGGTTTAATTATAACACAATAATATGAATTAATTAATATCTAATTCAAATTAAAATAGCTCGAAAATGGTTACATGCAGACATATACTATATAGTATTTTTAAAAAACTAATTGTCAGGAGAATTCAAAAATGTCAAAATATATACTGTGTTCTATAAGAAAAAAAATATTTTTTGGCACACCCTGTACACTACTTGAACTGATTTACCCTGATACCCTTTCACCCAGTTTTTGTTTGATTCTTCTGCGGGTGTTATAAAAAAAGTTATCCCAGGGAACACTTATAACCGATCACCCTATACATGAGATTTGATATAACATTAATTATTTTCTCCCAGTTCACTTCTGTGAGGTAAACGCTTCTCGGTGAAGGAAAACAAAATTATTAAAAATAAATTGAATAAATGAATATAAAGTAGGTATTAAAAATGCATGCGAAGAAATTGAGGCGATCTCCAACAGAATTTACATGCTCATTTTACTAAGGTGACCAACCGTACGGTATTTGACCGGACAGTCCGGTATTTTGACGAATTGTCCAGTTTAAAAAATACGCCCGGTATTGTCCGGTATTTTTTCACGTTGTCCAGTAAAGTCCGGTATTTTGCAGTTGCAATACTGCACATGGCAACGCTGCTCGTCTGTAGTTATTTTCACACTTTACCGTGGGGTGATCCGGAGATCCGGAGAGCGGCCTGTTAGAACTTCGAAAATCTAATTTTTCTTATTTTAGAATAAGTAATTGTGTCATTTCTGAGTCTTTTTGTTTCGTTCGCAGTTGTGTAGTTTTATAATTATAATCAAAGGTTAATAAATATTATTTGGCGTTATCGAAACGCATAGCTCCACGCATCAGTGCTAGTTCCAGGTGGGTCGAAGTATTTAAATTTTGATCAAAAAATAGTCTTGAATTTAGGAATGTTTTAGTTGAATAGTTTTTGGCTTTACCTTAGACTAAAGCAGAGTTGGAAAGAGGATTTTCTTTGATCAACAACATGTGGACTGACAAAAAAACTCAATTGTCAATTGAAACACTTAAAGCCATGACCCTGACCAAATAACACCTGACTCGAATTTTATAAATATCTCTTGGAAAATGTCAATGCACTACGTGCTACACATGGACAAAAATTACAAATTTAAAAATTAAAATTAGTAATATAGTTTAGATTTAAAGGTTTATTAAGTAATGACTTGTTTAAGTTTATTATTTGATTAAGATCATCCATAATTATTTTTCCTGTGTAGTAATGACACAACCTGTCCACAATCTTTAAAGTCGGTGGGACCTGATTGCTATGTCGGTAGGTTGATGGATTCATCGGTAATTTCAGAAACGGGAACGATAGACACCAAATATTTTAGAAACACGTTTGACGCCATCAGTGAATGCACCGATGAATTTAAAAATATGACCGAGGTCTGGCGTTGTTTACCATATCTAAGAAACTACTTATCCGAGTTTTCTGACTAATATGCCTTTTTGTTCGCAACAACGCTGCTGATAATATAGACTGTATTTTGTCGGGTCACTTCCGACAATGTGAAGTGCTCCCCTTTAAACTAGCTGTACGCCGTAACTATCCACACAGCCGCAAAATTAAAAACGCAGGTTGATTCCTGTCAGCAGTGTTGCCACATGGTCGGTAATTACTGGAATCTACCATAATTTTTAATGATCGGTAATCGGGAATTAGCTATTACCGACTAATTTCGCCTGTGGCACTAGCTGTAAGATAATTGATATTTACGATTTAAAATTTTCTTTGCAAAGGTATGAGTAAAAAATATTCTACCTAACACCGTACAAGACTGTATACAGGGTAAGAAACAATCGGTAATTAATTGCAAAATACGGACTTTTTGACCATGCATCCGACTTTTTTCAAGAGTTCGTGGCAACACTGCCTTTCAGTCTGGGTGAGAAAGTTACGGAAAAATCTAGCCTGTTACGGTAAGTGTTTTGTTTTATCGAGTTTTTTTTTAAAGCAATTCTGCCATTTTAAAAAAGTCAAAATGTAACTGTTGCACAAGATTTATTAGTAATATCTCCGACAACATTTTCCAAAAAAGAACAACCACTAATTTTCGTTGTATTTTTGTCAAAAATAAAACAAAAACAAAAAATAAGGTGGGTTAGAATAATGTATACAGGGTGATCGACATAACTCAATGTATCAATGAAAAATTGCCAGGTCACCGTATAGTAGAACGTTCTTCAGGAATTACTAAATAAGAATAGCGAATAAGATGGACGTTGGTAATATTTTAATTTCTTCCAAGATTTTGTCAAAGAAATATTTAGTTTTTTTATACCTTCATCAAAAACATGGTGTTCGTAACTGTCTGCAGATAATTAAAGCATGGATTTTTTGGTTACCGATGCAAAAAACCTTTTTTTGATCACGGGTGCAAAAAAAAGATTTCGGTTCGTTTTTACCCAAAATTAAGGAGAAATAGCGAAAAATAAAATCCAATTATTCTTGCCTAAAAATTAAGCCATTTCCGCCAGTTTTTACCAAGAATTTATGAAAAACTCATTTAAAAACCTCGTCAAAATATCAAACTCTCAACGATTAAAATGTCGTAACAATCTAATAACTCTTCGTTCGAGATTTTTAAAAGTATTTTCCTGTTTTTCTTGGAGTTTTTGATAAAGGTATTAAAAAAAATAGTGTTAACAACTCGCGGCTAAACTGTGTTTTTTTTTACTCGCGTTTTTAAATACCTCGCTGCGCTCGTTATTTAAACCAACGCTTGTAAAAAAAAGCACTATTTTAGCCACTAGTTGTGAAACATGAAGAGATCCAAAAAAAAACAGGAAAACACTTTTTAAAATCTCGAACGAAGAGCACTTCTCGCAACCCACCATCTTCACACTATAAACCAAGACGGCTGGTAAATGAAATAACAATGATTTCCATATCGATGTGATGTAATCTTTTACAGTTTGATATTTTGACGATGTTTTTAAATGATTTTTTCGTAAATAGTTGGTGAAAACTGGTGGACATGGCTTAACTTTTAGGCAAGAATAATTAGGTTTTTTCCGCTATTTCTCTTTAATTTTGGGTCAAAAACGGACAGAAATCTTTTTTTGCAGCCGTGATAAAAAAAAGATTTTTTGCATCGGTAACCAAAAAAAAACATGCTTTAGTTATCTGCGCATAGTTACTAAAATCATATTTTTGATGAAGGTATAAAAAAAAGTAGTTTTCACAACTAGTGGCTAATATAGTGTTTTTTTTTACAAGCGTGGGTTTAAATAACGAGCACAGCGTGGTATTTAAAAACGCGAGTAAAAAAAAGCACATTTTGTCCACGAGTTGTGAACACTATTTTTTTTAAAACCTTTAGCAAAAAAATCCAAGAAAAACCGGAAAATACTTTTAAAAATCGAATGAAGAGCTCTTCTCGCAAAACACACCATCTTTACATTATAAATCAAGGCGGCTGGTAAATGAAATAACAATGATTGCGATGTGCCTTTTTACTCGGTGACGTTCATTGCTGCGACATTTTAATCCTTGACAGTTTGATATTTTTACGAACTTTTTAAATGATTTTTTCGTGAATACTTGGTGAGAACTGTCGGAAATGGTTTAATTTATATTACTATTTTCCGCTGTTTCTCTTTAATAAAATCATATTTTTGAAGAAGGTATAAAAAAAATACTTCTTAATATTACATTTGGTTTAAAACATGGGCAAAGTAAGTTTTCAAAGACGTACCCTGTATACAGTCTCAAAGCCACTTAATTTCTAGTTTTGCGTTAAATCCCTGCGATTTCTTGCATCGTGGGCATCTTTACTTCTAAATTTTAGCCTGCCTTTCTTTTCTCGGTCGTTTCATTTTCAAAAACTAGTTTATTTTTCATTCGGTTTTTTAACATTCCCTTTATTCTAAAAATAAGGGCAAATTATGTTTTTTCTTTTGAAAGATTTCATTATAGTTAGTGATTTATAAAAAAAAACACCGGAAACTCTTGAACAACGTCTTTCGGAATTATCAGCTCCTCCATAATAATAAATTGAGCGCGACTTGCTCATTAGTTTTTTATCCCTTTTCGGCTCCCAATTTTAGCCTCTCTTTTTTTTTCTTGGTCATTTCTTTTGCAAAGAAGGGGTCATTGGTGATTAAAAGGACACAACCGACAGAAAAGGGTTATTCGTTGGATGAAATAGTAGTTTTAACAACTACTGGCTAAAATAGTGCTTTTTTTACAAGCGTTGGTTTAAATAATGAGCGCGGCAAGGTATTTAAAAGTTGTTAAAACTATTTTTTTTAATGCCTATTATTAAAAAATGTAAGAAAAACAGAAAAATACTTTTAAAAATCTCGAACGAAGAGCACTTCTCGCAACACACCATCTCTACACTATAAATCAAGGCGGCTGGTAAATGAAATAACAATGGTTGCCATAGCGATGTGCCTTTTTACTCGGTGACGTTCATTGCTGCGACATTTTAATCTTTGACAGTTTGATATTTTTGCGATCTTGTTAAATAATTTTTTCGTGAATAGTTGGTAAGAACTGCCGAAAATGGCTTAATTTTTTGCAATAATAATTAGATTTTTTCTATATTACTATTTTCCGCTATTTCTCTTTGATAACATCATATTTTTGATGAAGGTATAAAAAAATACTTTTTGATATTACATTTGGTTTAAAACATGGGCAAAGTAATTTTTCAAAAACGTACTCTGTATACAGTCTTAAAGTCACTTAATTTCTAGTTTTGCGTAAAATCCCTGCGATTTCTTGCATCGTGGGCATCTTTACTTCTAAATTTTGACCTGCCTTTTTTTTCTCGGTCGTCTCATTTTCCAAAACTAGTTTATTTTTCATTCAGTTTTTTAACATACTCTTTATTCTAAAAATTGTTTTTGCTTTTGAAAGGTTTCATTATAGTTAGTGATTTAGAAAAAAAATCACCGGAAATCCTTGAACAACGTCTTTCGGAATTATCAGCTCCTTCGTAATAATAAATTGAGCGCGACTTGCTCATTAGTTTTTTATCCCTTTTCGGCTCCAAATTTTAGCCTCTCTTTTTTTTTCTTGGTCATTTCTTTTGCAAAGAAGGGTTCATTGGTGATTAAAAGGACACAACCGACAGAAAAGGGTTGTATGTTGGATGAAATAGTAGTTTTAACCACTAGTGGCTAAAATAGTGCTTTTTTTACAAGCGTTGGTTTAAATAACGTGCGCAGCAAGGTATTTAAAAGTTGTTAACACTATTTTTTTTAATACCTTTATCAAAAAATGCAAGAAAAATTAAAAATTACTTTTAAAAATCTCGAACGAAGAGCACTTCTCGCAACACACCATTTCTATACTATAAACCAAGGCGGTTGGTAAATGAAATAACAATGCGATTCCCATAGCGATGTGCCTTTTTACTTGGTGACGTTCATTGTTGCGACATTTTAATATTTGAAAGTTTGAAATTTTGACCATTTTTTTAAATGATTTTTTCGTAAATACTTGGTGAAAACCGGCGGAAATGACTTAACTTTTAGGCAAGAATAATCAGATTTTTTCAATATTACTATATTTCGTTTCGTTTAATTTTGGGTAAAAAACGAACGGAAATATTTTTTGCATCCGTGATCACAAAAAAAAGTTCGGTAACCAAAAAAGTCATGCTTTAGTTATCTGCAGACAGTTACTAAAATCTTTTTTTTGATGAAGGTATAAAAAAAACTTGACCGGGTTTTTTAACTTTCTTTTTGTTCTAAAAATCAGGACAAATTATTGTTTTTGTTTTTGAAAAATTTAATTATGTTTAGTGATTTATAAAAATATACCGGAAACTTTTGATCAAGATTTCGGAATTATCATCTCCTCCGTAATAATAGGGATATTCTGGAATGCTTTTAACAATCATTACCACTACCTCGCAGCGATTTTACCAGAGTTTTTGGAACACATTAAAAACTGTCACTTGTAAAAAAATTTGGAGATGGGAAAAACAAAAAACTGGGCTTAATAAGTGTTTTATATGTTGGAACGTCGTAATATTTTATTATTTTTAAAATTAATTGCGCCAAAATTCTCTAAAATTAACTAGAAATATAACCACAACGAAATGGATTCGTAGCTTACGGCAGTGGTAGTGGTTAATTACCACCACATAATGACGTTTAGCTATCACGCAGACGCAGTAATTACCACAACTACTAGAAAGTGTCAAGTAAGCGTTTGAAAATATCCCTAATATAATGAGCGCGAATTTTTCGGTTCCAAATTTTAGCCTCCTTTTCTTGTCTTGGTCATTTCTTTTGCAAAAAAAGGGGTCCTTGGTGTTCATTTTAGCATTATATCTTTTTCCTCCAATATAGAACTGAGGATTTATCCGAACAAGCTTCCTAATATCTTGGTTTTATTTTATCTCTCAAGAGGAGTATGCTCAACACAAATAAATTTAAAAGAAATTATTTCAGTCCATGATAGAAGTTCTTTTCCCAAGAGACAAGTATTTCAATAAGTTCGGCTAGTTACCAAGCACACCCGATCGGTGGCTACGTTGCCAGCCGGCAATCGATAGTCACTAGTCAGATGCCGGCCATGATAAGATCAAACGTGTGGTCTGTGCAGTTGGCTGTAAAAATAGGTAATGTAAAACCTCAAAAATAACGTGGTTGGAAGAACTTAGAGTTTTAGACTTTGAGTAAGTAATTTAAAAACGAGTTTGCTAGAAAACATGCAGGGTACGCCTTCCTGAAAAAAAAAAAAAAAAATAACAATATTATTACTGACAATATTAAATAAATAAAAAAAAAGTAACAATATTATTACTGACAATATTAAATATAAACTACAAGTAAGCAATCCCACTATGCCGAAACTGTATTGTCTTCCGAAAATCCACAAGCCTGGAAAATCGGTTAGACCTATAGTTTCTGCTGTAGGATCACCTACTTACAACATTTCGAAATGGCTAGCAAACGATTTTGAAAATTTACCGATAAAGGAAAAAGGTTTTTCTGTTCAAAATTCCCTTGAATTTATCAACAAAGTTAAAGATATTTCACTCCAAGAAGGTGAAATTTTAATCTCGTTTGATGTTAGTTCGTTGTTCCCTAGTGTGCCGATCCCCAATACCTTACAATACCTGGAGGAACTACTAAGAAAAAACAATCTAGAATGAGCAAATTTGAATTAGATATAAGTAAAGAATTAGAATATTTCCCCAGAGTATGGTTCAGGTATGTAGACGATGTGTTTGTGTTGAAAATTTTATGGAAAAAATAAATAACAAATTTCCCACTATTAAATTTACTTATGAAACAGAGAACAACGGTACACTGCCATTTCTAGACACTTTAGTTATAAGAAATAAAAATAAATTGGACTTTGACCTATACAGAAAAGGCAAGGCCACCAACAGGTATATTCCAAATGACTCTTTTCATTGCTTACAACATAAGCTTGCAAGTTTGCACTTTTTAACATATAGATTAGTAAATTTCCCCTTAAACAAAGAAAGATTTGAAGCAGAAAAGAATAGGATTAGGAATATAGCTGGCGAAAACGGTTACGACGAAGGCTTAATAAATAAGCTGATAAATAGACATTCTTTTCAAAAGACCTTTCGGAATTCTACCTTTTTCAGACAAAAAGATACCTGCGACTCAAAATTTGTATCAATTCCTTATAATCCTAATTATACGAAAGGATTACACAAAGTATTTAATAACACCGGTCTTAAATTAGTATATCAATCCGGTAACACAATAAGAAGCTTACTAGGAAATCCCAAGGATAAAACTACACTTCTAGAAAAAAGTGGAATTTACGAAATTAGTTGCATGGATTGTGACAAAAAATATGTTGGCCAAACGAGACGCTCTATTCAAACACGTTTTAAAGAACATTTAGCACACTTAAAATACGGAAGAACAGAAAAGTCAAGTGTGGCCGAGCATGCTTTTGAAAACAATCATAGATTCACATTAGATAACCTAAAACTTCTAAAAAGGGTACCAAACAAAAGACTTTTGAATGCATATGAAAGTATGGAAATCATTAAATCCAGAAATAGTTTAAATAAAGATAGAGGACCTATCCCGTTTAGTAAACTTTACTCTTTGGTTGAGGGGAGAAAGGATTAAAAATCGTGATCAATCACAAATTATTAGTCTTATCTCCGCCCACTAAAGGATTGTATATAAGATAGAGCGTAGATTAATTTAGTTCATTGTTTATCGTCTCCTGATGATGCTAACGTTGTTAGCGAAACGCGCGTCGAGTGCAAAAAAATTTAGTTTTGGTTTGTGAAAAACAATCATAATTTTGTTTTAGTGCAACCAAAGGTTCCAAATTCCCAACATAGTTGCTCTTTTGATGGTGTGATGTAAACCCTTTGATATAATTAGAAACAATAATTCTATGAGATAAATGTAGCGAATTTATATTCACGTTTATTTAAAGTTTTAATATTTATTAATAAATATTTTCTGTTAATTTTTTTACATTTTTTTTTTTAATTTCCAGTGCCTACCTACAGTTTTTTTTGCTTACAGGTGTGACGTTTCTGCACAGTGCAACACATAAAAGGATAATTGCATAATTCGCATATGGTTCTCTCTTTTTTTCTTTTGCTATATTACTCCCCACCGCCATGATCAACCAAAAAGGAGTCGGGGAAGGCAAAATAAAAAAGGTTCTTATGTGAATTGTGCAATGGTCTCTTTACGTGTTGCCATAATGTGTCATGACGTCATTATTTTTTATTTTTTCTTAAGAGGATTGTGTGCTTTTTTTAAGGCCAATTTTAAAGAAAATAAGCTCTTAAAAGCAAACTATTTATTATGTTATGATACAAATAGTTCAAGAAATATGCTCTTGGCATAAGATTTTATGTTCTTTGCATAGGACTTTTAATCTCAAATAAGTTTAAGGGAATGCATATCTCGTGAGAAGAAACTGGGGACTTTGCTCATATCGAAAGTCATAATTTTCTTAAATTAACCTCGTATAAAACTAAGAGATCTTTTTTCTAGTGTAAAAGGTCAGAACCGACAGAAAAGGGTCGTCGGATGAAAACTTGTTAATTTTTTATTCGGTTTTTTAACATTCTTTTTATTCTAAAAATAAGGGCAAATTATGTTTTTGATTATGCTGTTAGAGCTTCTGCAGTATTTCACTAAAGAAAATTAAGAATTATTTTAAGTATTTTATATATATATATATAAATATAAATAAAAAGCCTCGTTAAGTTAGTGGGGATGCAGTCTTGTATTATATAAGATTGCATCCCCACTAACTAACTCAGGGTTTTTTATAAATATACACGTACAAACCAAATAAACCCGATATTTGTGGATCGAAAACCAATAAAAATCGTTTTTGTTGGCTATTATGATTTGTAAAAATATCCAATCCTCCCTATTGAAAGAATTTTCCCCAATTTGTTGTGATTTATTCAACATTTTTTTGTTAGTTTTAGCCAAATTCGCTGCGAGGAATAAATTAATGTATATATAAATAGAAAAAATCTAATTCCTTAAAGGTATAACAAAAACTACTTTTAAAATTGCTGCATTTATGAAAATTGAGTTGAGTTTGTGTTTTGTTTGTTATTATTTCGTTTAGGTATTAAGTTACGTTATGGAAAAAATACTTTGAATAATACAATAAAACAAGAAGTTTTATGTTTACCTTCGAATTTTTGCCAAAATGTTTACTTAAAACTTTTTGAAAAATATACTATAAACTGTAAAAAATGATATTTTTGATTTACTCATTGGTCATTGAGTAAAAAAATATCTCTCTCAAGCTAGAGTGGAAGTTACTCACAATAGTGTATATTAAGTCAGAATTGTATGAAAAGTTTATGACATTGACAAGTTCAAACATTGTGTCAATGGTGTTCACAAAAATTGAGTTTAAATGTTGAAAAATTTTACTCAAAATTTCGTGGACTCGTTTTGACAAAAAATTTCGTCTAAACAGATCCACGAAAAATTGAGTAAATTTGTCAATGTCATAAACTTTTCAGTAGCGGTTTCTCCATAGCAGCACATGAGCACGTGCACCTCGACACAGAATAAGGAGGTAATAATAAAATGTCTGATTTACATTATTCTTTGTAAAGTTTCGAAAACTTCCTATTAGCATATAAAGTTTATTCATAAAGAAGAGAGAGTAATAAAACAATTAAAACCCATTTTCTCCAGCGTACCATTGGCGTAGGTGTTTTGCCAACATTTAAATTTACAAAAAAATAGAAGAAAGACAGCAGTTAAAAATATATATTATATTTTAACCTGATAGAGAAATTGTTTATTATGCGTGTTCTGTTTTTTTTTTCACTATAACACGTAGGTATGCAGATAACGCCATAATTGTTTCAGGTGCATAATTAATAATATTAATATAATAATATTAATTAATAATATAACTTTATAATTTTCAGTATTTCAGATTTTTAGTAAATTTTATTTTTTCCTGGTATTATAGGCACTTATGAGTTAGTTAGTTAGTTCTAAATATAATTTTTATTAAGTAGTTAAAAGTAATTCTATCTGAAATATTAAAGTTGACTACAAATCTGCTTTGCTTTTTATTAAAGTTTTACCTTTTAAAGTATGTGCAGTTTGTGTATCTAGAAAGTAAAAAAATATCGCTTAGAGAAAATCAAACATTTCTTAGTGTGTTCGATAATCTGCAAAAAGACTATAAAACATTGGCAGGGAATAAGTTGATTACGAAGTGTTCTAATTTTACCCAATTATTTATAGAATAATACATGAAAGAAAATTAGAATCATTAAAATCGCCGCTATCAAAGTTCTGAGAGAAAACCAATAGAATTTGATGAGGATGAAAAAAATGCATTAAGGAAGTTAGTTCATTCTTATTATTTTAGATAGGAAATTCCCACTGTTGATAAAGTTTATGCTTCAACAAACCAAGATGGGGGGTTTCCAAATATTGGAAGAACGAAATTGTGGAAAACTTTAAGAAAAGTTAATTTTTCTTGGCAAAAACATAACAAAATCGCGGTTTTTATAGAAAGTTACGAGATAGTTTGCTGGAGAACAAAATATTTAAGGCAAATTAGGCAATTTCGAAGAAGGGGCAAAAATATATATTTTCTTGATGAAACTTGGGTAAATGAAGATCACACTGTTGGCAAACACTGGCAAGACAAAAATGTGAAAACTGCCCGACAGGCATTCATGGTCGACAGTGATAAAGCCGCCGTCAGGAAAGGGAAAACGTTTGATAATTGTCCATATTGGCAATGAGAAGAGTTTGCAAAAGAAGGTCTTTTGGTCTTTCCGTCAAACCATACTGGCGATTATCACGAGGACACGAATGGCGATACATTTGAAGAATACTTTCAGCAAATGTTAGACCTAATACCTTCTGGTTCAGTAATAGTAATGGACAACGCCAGTTACCATTCCAGAAACCTTGAAAAAGTACCAACCATATCATGGAAAAAAGCTGATATTTGTAAGTGGCTTACAGAAAAAAAAAAAACATAAATTTTGAGGCAGATATGATAAAAAAAAACTACTATCATTGGTAAATAGCCACAAGGAAAAATTCAATAAGAAAGTTGTCGATGATATGGCTAAAAAACGAAACATAACAGTATTAAGACTGCCGCCTTACCATTGTGAGCTTAATCCAATAGAATTAATATGGGCTCAAATGAAAGGGTATGCAGCAAGGAATAATACTACCTATAAATTAAAGGATGTGGAGGTGCTTTTTTAAGAATCAGTTAAAAAAATTACTCCAGATAATTAGCATAAATGTGTACAACATGTTTTAAAAGTAGAAGAAAAAATGTGGAAACTTGATTGTTTAATCGAAGAAATTGTGGAACCGTTAATTATTTCTTTGGAAGAGAATGAGAGTGATGATGAGAGCATTTACTGTTCTTCTGAATCTGAGAAATTTATTTTTGACTTGTTTTAAAGAAATGTATCTACCTCCATTTCATTTTAATTATTTTTGTAGTTATAATAATTGACAACCGTAACATTTTTTTTTATGTACCAACCATTTGTTTAGCCTTAATTTAATTTTTAGGTGTGCTTATTAATTATAGTTAAAACGCCAATCCGTTTTTGTATATATATTATTATATTACTTTTATTCCTAAAATATATTTTTATTATTTAATTTATAATTTTTTTCTAATAAAGTAATTTGTTTTATTAAATTTCATAGAACTTTTTACATATTTACTATTTTCTTCACTAATACCTATAAAACCCGGTACTTAAAATGTAAGTTTCCCCCAATTGCGGGCCTAAGAGAATAGTTTATCGCTTGCCTTCTATTGGTCTCGGTTTTGGGTTCTATTGTATTCTCTGGTTGAACAGGGTGAGGTATATAAAAATAAAGGATTTTTACCTAAGGTACATCAGAAAAATTTTAAAAGAGAAGAAAAAGTGATTGATCACTCAGTACAAAATTTATCCAAATTTGTATTTTTATTACTCTCTCTTCTTTATGAACAGACTTTAGTAGAGTATTTATAATTTAACACAACCAGGTCTCTATCTGTCTCACGCTCTCTTATTGCCGCGTCCGTCTATTCAACGCAGATCCTACTACCAGCTGCTCTCGCCGCAGAATGAAATGCAGAAATGAACCTCTGCTTGAGGACGCGGAACAGTCGCACATGCGATGAAGTATATGGGCTACGTGGGAAAAAGCGGCGTTTTGTGATAAAAGCAACAAACTTTTCACAGTTCTTTAGACCAAAACAGTCGATTTGACCAACAGCTCTTCTCCCAAAACCTGTGCAGGCGCGGTGGGGAGGGGAAATAAAAACTGGAGGGGTTTATTTTTTTCTAAATTTTAGGTTGTTGTGTATAATCATCATTGATATCAATTTATTACGAACGAAAATTACCATTTCACTTCGTTTTAATTCGCCCCTAAGGGATTAAGGGGGTGTTGAAGCTCCCATTTGGGCATTTTAATAATAAAAGTGTAGGATTTAAAAAAAAATGTAAAAACTTGCGTACAATTGTTTATAATTTAAATATTTTAACTGATATCACTTAATTTTGGATCAAAAATTTTTATCCTGTTTGGTAGGTGGAAAGGGAGGGTGTAAAAATTGAAGAAGCACATATTTAAAAAAATAGTTTGCTGCATATTATCGTCACGGGTATTGATTTACAGGTTTTCGAGGATAACCAAACCGAAAATAACCACCTTCATTCATTTTAAGGTTTCTTTAAGGGATGTTGAAGGGGTAAAAGCTCCAGTTTGGGCATTTTAATAAAAAAAGTGTAAGATTTTAGTAAAAATTTGCATAGTATTGTTAATAATTTTAATATTTTAACTTATATCACTCAATTTTTTACCATCAATCAAAGATTTCCATCCTGTTAGGCAGGTGGTAACGAATTTTTTTTCTAGAGTCGTTTTTAAGCCAATAATAAGTATAGGAAGTAAAAAAACGTGATTTTTTTTATTATTCTTTCTATTTTTAAATGTGATGTCTTATTAGTCTAGTAAGTATACTTTTTTATAGCGGGTCTCAAAAACTTCTAGCTGATACTTGATACTTTTCAAAATTTTGGGATGTTTATGTAGCTTTTTAATGACTTCATATTTAAATGATCCGTTAAGAAACAAAAAAGTGGTGGGGACGGTATTAAAAACTATCCAACATCTTTCTACTCACTTGTAGCCCGAAAAATGCTTTTTTTGGGTCATTTCATATTGGATAATATCACAAAAAAAAAGCAACCCGGGAAACCAACCGAAAGCTCAGCATTTTTTACATTTTTCTACCCACTTGCAGCCCAAAAAAAATATGATTTTGGGTCATTTTTTATTAGATAATATGACATGACTTATATGATAATGTAACACAAGAAAAGCAACCCCAGAAGACAACCCAACTTTCGAACATAAGCGGAAACAAGAAGCCAATTTTATCATTTATCCCAACATCCCTTTGTTTTGTTTTTGTAAATAAGCTGACATCAGACAAGAATGACAGATTATAGGTGGAGTGTACACGTGCGGACACACCAAGTGCGCGCACCCACACCATGGTGTGGGCTTTCTGAACGCAGCCCTGGGTGAGTAGCGTCGGATTCGCGGATTTCAATAGAGAAAGGCGCAATGGCGCACACATTTGGTGTGTTCTAGTCCGCTTGCTTTGCCTTGTTGCTGCGGTTCGTGATGCGTTTAGCGATTTTATAAAGGCTTTTATTTATACTTTTTCTGATGTATTATTTTACAATTGTTATAGTGAACATTTTCACTGTAGAGTACTTGAAAAATAATTTTAGCTTTTTGAGTATCGAGCAAAAAATTGAAATAAAAAATGCCGGTAGACCTAAACCCGAAATTGATTTGGCGCAAACCACTAAGGACAACCTATAAAAAAATTAACTGTTAATTTTTTAAATTTGTGAACCTCCTCTTCAAAGATCACGAGCCGCCACTGCACTGCTTTTCGCACAATCCTGAGCTAACTTACACTATTTTGAGTGACTCTCCCTCAATTAACTTACAATATTTTGGTCACTCAAAGGCCTTTGAGTGAATTAAAATTTCCATTTTTTACAGTGTATAAACAAAGCGGAAATCGCCTATAACGGCAATGCTTATATAACGACGACATAATACCACTATATCGTCAGACCTCGGTCATATTTTTACTTTCTTTTGGTAAATAGCAAACACTTTCATATATAACGACGAAATTTTTCCGACCCTCGAAGGTCGTTTTAACGAGTTTTACTGTATGTCATTTTGTACATGTATGGAATATTTTTAATATAAGCCAAAATCAAGGCAGCTATCATATTATTACGTCACGGTTCTTTCCTGCATTATTATTATAAGCAAAAAATTCATTTACTTACGACCAACCCATAATACTAATTTAACGAGCCTCCCAACACGACTGTAATGGACCATTTACGCTCCTAGGATAATAATAAAGCTTAGACGTAAACCACAAGGTGGCGTGACAAGCGATGAAACTTTATTTTATAAGAGCACTAATTGACGCAAAAATGTGAATTATTTTTCTACATTTTTAAGACAATAAATATTTATTAAACGTAAATAAATCCAATATAATTTTAGTAACTAACCTCCGGTTAAATTGACATATTAAAAACCTTGTTTTTAAAAAGATATATAGAAAGTCCTTTAGTTACCTCATTTGTTTTGCGGTTTTAGATAGAAATTCATTTAAACTTCAGGTTGTTGACTTAGGAGTTCAGTTAAACAGATACATTGCGTGGTTTACCAAAAAAAATATATATCTTGTTTTTATTTAGTTTTTAAAATAATCGATATTATTTTTTAACGTTAATTAAATATTTTTAGGATACGTAAAATTCTGTGCAAAACTTAAGATTATGTGGATTAGGGGTAGGCTCGGGGTAGGGCAGAAAGGGCCCAGGGAGGCCTATTAAGATTATGCAAAATCACATGAGTGATTCCGGGATAATGCTTTAAACTTTCACCGTACAAAATTTGATGCATATTTAATTAACAGTTTTTTAGATTAACTAATTGGAAGAAGTGCATTTTTTATTCAAATTAACCCGTAAGTGTTCGCATTTGATATTTTTAATAATTTCTGACATTTTTATTGATCGTAAAATCTAGTACATTAACTCGCATGTTACGGTCATTACAAGCTCAGATAAATTCAGACACTCGCCTGCAGCTTGCGTCTCAAACTTCATCTTCATATTTAATGACCATCATAGCATCCTTGTTATGTAAACTACTATTAAAATATCAATCTCTTCTGGGTTGCTCCTAAATTTGTTATTTTTTAAGCTAATTAATTATTTCACGGGAAAATAAAACTATCATGTTTTGATTTTGATCGTTTGATTTAAAAACCAACCAACACTACACTCGCATGTAAAGCTTTGCAAAGTTAAACATTATCAGCATTTGCATTTTAAAAAGTAACATAGGTATTCACAAACTTCCATAGTCGAAACGTGTTAACCAGGATTTCAACATCATACGTTTCATAAATAGAAAACGAAAAAAGGTAAATAAAACATCGTTCAATAAAATGCGGAATGTACACCCCCTAAAAATTGAAAAATATTTATATTTTTGATGTGGTGCAAAAAATATGTGAAAAGCAATTTCAAAATGATTGGAAGGCATGTATAAATATGTCGCTTATGTTAAACTTTTTCCTAAGTGAACTTTGCTTTTGAAGTAGGTTAGACTTTAATATAACATTTATCTTAAACTTGATTGGCTAAAAATAAATTTAAACAGTGTGCCTATAGTAGAAATAAGAAAAAATCCTCCTAGGGTCGTTTAAGGAATGTTCGAAAACCTACAAAACCAAAATAACCAACCAAACTCTAGGTTAGTTTACCGCCTGTAATAACCTAAAATCTGTAATAATAAAAATTATTTATCGAAGGTATGTAGGTTTATAGGTTAAAGGGTCTTAAAAATGAAACGTCTTTTTTTTAAGATGCCAACGTTTCACAAAATGTATTGGCTTCTTCAAGGCTTTTCAAGACGCTATATTTTTATGCCAGTGTGTAAAAAAATGGAGTAATACTTTTGAGTAATTTTTTCGCCAGTTTTGATTGCTTTTAAAATATGAATCAATACTGAGTACAAAACATCAAAATTTGAGTTAGACAACTCCAATTTGAGCAACTACATTTTAGAAAGTCAAACTAAGAGTAAATTAAAATATTTAATGAGTGAATTATTGACACACTCCTCAATTGAAACTCGTTTAGAGATTGATATAAGCTATAACAGCGATCGGTCGCTCTCGGAAAAGTCCGCCCGAACCAAAAAGATACCGGCAGGCGTGCTGATTTGTATTGCAGCCATTGCTGAAGGTGTTTCGCAATGCACGGCTGCACTTTCTGTTTCTCTGTGCGGTTGGAAGAAACTAAACTAATATGGCACTGTTCAAATTAACATTTGGCCAAGTAATTAAGTGGATAGGCCCATAGTAAATGTCGACATTTAAAGAAATAGTTAAGTAAATACCTACAACTTATTTCAGAAGGCTCTTTTTGGCAGTACTGTAACCATGCTGCGACAGCTTCGAAACATTTTACCCAAATATGGAGGTGCCTTCATTCCATTTTTTGTTTTTTTTTCTGATATTATTGATCAGTATTTCTTGCTATATTTTTTGTAATTTTTCTATGCTACGGGCATTGGCCTTATCGCGTCTCAGACGATGCTACATAATCAATGTTTCACAATTTTCCATCCATAATAAAATCTTGAAAATTACGTATAGGTATGTACACTTGATTTAAAAAAAAAACGCATACATGCAGTCACAAAATTGACCTTTCTAAAAGTGTATAATATATACGAACTACCAGCTAAAATGCCTAAAAACGTCAAAGAAGTACGACAATTTGACATATAGTTTAAAAAAGGTCTCTAAAACTGAAAATATCTTGTTTCTTAAATTAAAGGCAACCCTATTTCTATATTAAATTTTGCATAATACTAAAAAATCAGCAAAAATAATGTTTTGGTAAAGTCTTTATTGAACAATATCAAATTATCACTCGAGTAACGGATGAAGGCTGTTCTATAAAGAGGGCGGTAACCTATTTTGAAGTTGATAAAATAACAATAATACGATGGGAATAGCGCTGGATTAAAAACAATTCGACGAATAGGAAACTTGGATTAGGACAAAAACGATGGTAAACTTAATACTAATTATTTTAACTTAAAAGAGAACTAAAACAAATAATTTAGTATTTAATAGGATCACCATTTTTTTCCATTACCAGCTGAGAACGTCTGGGCATTGAAAAGGTTAAATTTTGAAAATACCGATGGTCTTCTGAGAGCTGATCCAATGCGCGATAAATAGCATAGCTTAACTCTTCAGCATTTCGTGGTCTTCAATTCCTTTGGTATATTATTTTAACGATTCGACCCCATATATTTTCCATTAGGTTAAGGTCAGGGCTGTTGGCTGGCCAAGGAAGTGGTTCTATATTATTATTCTGAAACCATTGGCGAACAACTTTAGACGGGTGTACTGGACAGTTGTCGTGCTGATAAACGAAGTCACTATTTTCATGTAAAGCCTGTACAGATTGCAGCATAATGTTTTCAAGGATTTCAATATATCGTTCACTATTGAATCTTCCTTCGATTCTCCAAAAAGAACCCAAACTTCTAGCACTAAACCAGCCCCACATGTTTACATGATTTCTATATTCGGGTTCAAATCTAGAATTTGGTGAACGATAAACTAAAATTTTCCTACTGCTTGAAGATTATTGAAACATTTTTTCATCAGTCACAACAAACAAATCACCCTCTCCCAGAAGTCATTATCACGAAGAACGTTGTTCAGTGCAAAAATCACTCTGGCCTGTTTTTGTTCTTCTGTTAGAAAGGCTTCTTTGCAGCAACTCGACAAGAGACTTCTGATTTTGTTACTCTTCTATTTACTGTTGCTAAAGAACCCGGAAATAATGTTACATTAGCTACTTCAACCGCTGCTGATTTTATCTGAGATGATCAATAAGTCTCTCATCTTGCACTTCAGAACTTACTTTTGGTCGTCCCGATCCATCTTTCGTATCCGTAGAATTATTTTCAATCCAGCGCTTTTTCCATCGCATTATCGTCATTTTATCAACTCCAAAATGGGTGATCGCTCTTCTTATGGACCAGCCGTTTTCTATAACTCGAGTGATAATTTGAACTTTTGTAAATGTTGATATCTGTGGCATTTTTAAGGATATCACACTGAATTTTAAGCTGTCAGGCATACTCAGTGCCTTATAATAGTATACACTAATGGAAAGCTAAATTTTGTGGCAAAGGAAAAAAACAGGTGTAAATTTGATTTAAAAAAAAACTCAAAATATGTGGGGCTAGTTTAGTGAAGGAAGATTCAATAGTGAACGATATATTGAAATCCTTGAAAACGTTATGCTGCCATCGGTACAGGATTTGCATGAAAATAATGACTTCGTTTATCAGCAGGACAACTGTCCAGTACACACGGCTAATGTTGTTCGCCAATATAGAAACACTTCCTTGGCCAGCCAACAGCCCTGACCATAACCCAATGGAAAATATGTGGGGTCAAATCGTTAAAATAATATAAAAAAGGAATTCGCGACCACGAAATGCTAAGAATTAGGCGATGCTATTTATCGCGCATTGGCTCAGCTCTCAGAAGACCAACAGTATTTTCAAAATTTAACCTTTTCAATGCCCAAACGTTTGCAGCTTGTAATAGAGAAAAATGGTGATCCTATTAAATACTAAATTATTTTATTTTAGTTCTTTTTTAGGGTAAAATAATTATTATTAAATTTACCATCGTTTTTCTCCTAATCCAAGTTTCCTATTCGTCGAATTGTTTTCAATGCAGCGCTGTTTCTATCGTATTATTATTTTATCAACTCTAAAATGGGTTACCGCCCTCTTTATAGAACATCATTCGTCCGGTACTCGAGTGATAATTTGATATTGTTCAATAAAGACTTTACTAAAACATTATTTTTGCTGATTTTTTAGTATTATGCAAAATTTAATATAAAAATAAGGTTGCATTTAATTTAAGTAAAAAAATATTTTCAGTTTTAGAGCTCTTTTGTAAACTATGACAAATTGTCGTACTTTTGAAGTTTTTAGGCATATAAGCTGGTAGTCCGTATATACTATACACTTTTAGAAAGGTCAATTTTCTGACTGAATGTATGCGTTTTTTTTTAAAATCAAGTGTACAGCTGGGTTCTTTAAATTTTAGGACGACTCTTGAAGCAGTTTTTTCTTAAATTTGAGCAGTGTATTTTATTTTATTTCAATTTAATGTCAGTCAAATTATAGTGTCCTTCTACTTCAAAAATTTATTTTCAATGTCAAAATCCAGTCACATAAAATTCTTAAATTTAGTCAAGAAACTCAGATCATGGCCCCACACACGACGAAGGAATTGAGACCACGGATTGTAACGAAGCTGGAGGACAGATGGTCTCTTGCAGCTGTCGCAGAACATTTCAATCTCAACCGGAATACTATATTCTTGATTAACAAAAGGTGTAGGGAAGAAAGAACGCTAGAGAGGACAGGAGGATCAGGCAGACCCGTAGTTTCCAGCCAGGATGCAGATGCAGCTCTCATTCAAAGACTCAAAGAGGACCCTTTTTTAACAGCAAAGCAAACAAGGATTTTGTCTCAGTTCCCAGGATGCAAGACAACTGCTTTCAGTAGGATAAAGAGATCACACTTAAATTGCCATGCTGTAGCTACTAAAACTGAGCTCGCTTGCTTTTTGCTCTGAATTATATCAACAGAGATCAAGATTTTTGGGACCGCGTGATTTTTACGGATGAAAAAACCTTTCGGTCATCAAAGAAAGGCAAAATTAGAGTGTAGGCCAGATGACGCCAGATTCAATCCACAGTATGTGAGTCACTACCGAGCAGCTAGTCATTTTAGTGTGAATGTATGAGGATGGATGTCGGCGAGAGGATTGGGGGTGATATGGAGAATTGGCGGAAGATTTGTGGGACAAACCTAATATTTAGAGATATTGGACATGCTGCCAAGTGTGGAACAGGTTTTTCCAGAAAACAATTTTATATATCAACAAGATAATTGTCCGGTTCATACCGCGAACATCATAACAAGGTGGTTACAAGAAAACAATGTTAATTTGCTTCCTTGGGCAAGTTCCAGCCCAGATATGAACCCAATAGAAAATGTTTGGAGTGTTATTGTATACAGACTCCAACAACGCAGGTTCTTGCCACAAAATGCGGAACATTTCTGGGAAGAAATCACAACGATATGGGAAGACCTTGCAGGCCAAGAAAATTTCACGGTGTCTTTCTACGAATCAATGTTTTGCAGATTACATATCGTTATCGACGTAAACGGAGACATGACAAAATATTGATTTTTTTGTTGTTTTTTCTTACCATTATAACAAATACATAGAAACACACAAAATGTATTTATTATTTTTGGTATAAAAGTATTATAAATAAAGTAAACAAAATAAAAAAATAAAGAAGACCTTAGTGTAAGAAGTATAAGCAGTTCCCTTAAAGAAACATAGATCATCCTGCAGTTGTAAATAACCTACAAAATTTTTAATGTCAACTTAATAGTATAAACTGCTCACAATAATCAAACACTTTCTGAAGTCGTCCTAAAATTTAAAGGACCCAGCTGTTCATCTCTCGGTACATTTAATAGTAGTGAATAAAATGAGTTGTTCCGATAACTTGATCCCGTTATTTTTGATACGCTGTTCCCTTAATTCTTTCGCTCAATTGCCCATTTTCTGAGTGAATATAATCACTGAAAAAGTAACTGTACTCAAATAATGAGTGATTTTTTTGTAGATAAGATGTTTTCGGCCCTGAGCAGGCCATCATTAGGTAGGTGGGTTATAATGTGTATTAAAATGTAACAACAAAAAAAAAACATGGGACGCTTACATTTAAAATTGGTAAAATAATTAATATATGCGTCAAATTTAATTTTTGCGCTTTTGCAAAGCAAGCAGCGAATTAAATTTTTTTGAAAAAATTACTAAATTCAATTATTTTTTCTTTTCTGTATGAGAAATGTCTAAATGAGGATGACTTAACCCGCTTTGTATATTTAAATTCTGGTGGTGAAGCAAACCCTTTGAAAGACCTATGCTGCCGTCAGAAGGAAAAACCCCGTGAGCGACCTAAACTTGATTTGTGGAAAAATAGGAAAGAAGCTTTGAATTGTAATAAAGTTCTAAAACGTTCTAGGTGTAATACAGACAAATGATTTTTTTGGCTTTATATGAAGATTCAAAATATGAATTAAAATATCAAAAAATAAAACACAATAAGTAATAATTGTGCGTTTTGTAGATTAAATAACGGACACACAGTAAAATAACATATCCTATTCGGGTAGTTCTGCTGGGAAAAAGCGATAAATTATGATAAATATTAAGAAAGATCCACGTAAATCCACAGACTTTACCAGTGGGATTTACTAAGATCTAAAAAAGTACCCCCCACAGGTCTAAATATTTACACCGGTGGGGGGTACTAAATTTTAAAACCCATTTTAAAAAAACACTTACCCATACAGAAAAGATACAAAGTTATTGATTATTTTGTATTGTTATTGCAAAATACCACAGAAAAACTGCTTTTTTTTCTCAAAATATTCCATATTTTAGGAGAAAATGCCCTAAAACTATTTTTTTTTGACAGGTTTCAAAATGGCAAATGGTGAATACGCCAAACATTTGGAACATAATAGCTTCATCATCTTTGTTTGAGGTTATAAAGTTAATGATTTTTTAGACCACCTCTTGGAGGTGGTTTAAATTTATAGCCCCCAGAAAGGATTGTTTTGTGGTAATTGGTAAAAAGTTTCTTTATAATTTCCCTAAGCAACCGTTTTGACAAGAATTAATTTGCCCTATTTAATATCCCAAATTCTTTATTAATCAATAAAACACCTCCAATTTTGTCCAGAAAAACGCCATATTTTGAACCCGTTTACCTATTCATTTATTTACAAACAGAACTGAAATTGAGTTTATCTAAAAACTTAATTATCAAACAAAGCATTCCACTGAAAGATCGCACTCAAAGGTCTCAACTCTGCAGCACCGAACAGTTCGTTGAGCAGACATGACTCCTTATGAACGCATCAGTTGGATTCAGGTCTGTTTTTAGCCGCATTTTTTTTCATGACCTACTTTAATGAAATATTTTTATTTGTGGTTTGCGATTGCGATGGGTTTGTGTTTCTAAAGTTTTTTCATACTTTTGATAAATAAAAACCCCTTTTAAATAAAAAGTTAATCTAATTCTTTTTTCATATCGAAATGGTTTTGTGACACTGAGTATTAATTGCGAAAATCATTAAACAAGGGTAAGTTTTGATAAGAGTAACATATAGCGTCAATTTTAATTCGCTCAACAGAGTGTTTACCATTTAGATCCCCCATTAGGGTTAAAAAAAACTTCTTTTAAATATAAATTTTCTTCTTAAATCCAACAAAAGATGATTCTTCACTAAAAAAAGACAATTAAAATTATTCTTATAAATCAAACTATGTCCAAAACTCAAGGAAGTTGGTATAAAATGCTTAAAAACCAACAATTTCACTTAAACTTAGGACCTGTCTAAAATAGACTAATCTCTTTTAGTAAATCCCACTGTGCGTGTTTTTTTCTTAGCACTGGCGATAAACGTGGATTAGTAGAAAACATAACAGAATTATAAATACGGGGTCAAAAATATAAAATATATTTTTTTTTTCATTTTAACCTGTTTTAAACCAACCAGTAAGTTCAAAAAAAGAAAAAAGTCATTTTGGAAAAATTTGTGGGTTGCAGGGTTTTTCCTTCTGACAGCAGTATGGAAATGCCAATAAATGCCACAAGATGTCCCCGTCGAATGAAAATCAAAGTGTTTTACCGCCTAGATTTTCTAAATTCCAAGCCCACTTGAAAAAATAATTTAGCTTTGTAAAATGTATAGCTCTACCTCCAAATCAATATTTTTTAAAGTTTGGTCATCCTCTATCTATCATGTTGGGAATACTATGCAAAAATCAGACTTTAGCCATTTTATTTGAAAATCTTAGCATTATTTTTTTATCATTTTTAGAAGGTTAATTATTACCCAACGAAACCTATGTCATATTGACAGAAGAGGTACACGAGGAGGTTGAAAATCCCGTTGAGAATATACCCGAGGTTCCTACAATTATACTGAAATGTTGCCTAGTGTTTAGATATGACGAAACCTCTTTGTATATAACTAAATATGTAATAATATTTTGTGCAAATTTATCACTATCTTTTTGTTTAAAAATGAAATTTTTGGGTGGTTTTTTTTTCGACAGTTACAACAAGCAAGCCTTTTATAATTTTCTTTATTCTTGTAAAATGTTTATCTGTTTAAAAGATTTTTATCCACAACTTTAATTGATAAGAAATATTTTTTAGCTACTACAAGATTTGTCGTTCCTAACTGAGCAAAAAAGAAAACAGATGGTAAATTCAGAGGTTGAAATCTTGTTGGAAAAACTTTCCAAAACTAAAAGATCCTGATGTCAGCACCCAAGGATATAGGTATATTTTTTTTTCTTTTGTTTACTTATTAGTTCTATTCAGTGTTAGCGGCTTTTTGATTATAGAACTCTTATTCTAATTTGTGCTTTGAATAAATCCTTTGGAATATGATTTGTTTAGCTTTTGATATTGTTTAAAACTCATAACACGAGCGAATAAGCTCTATTTTGAGCAAATTTATACTCAGAATTAGAGCACTAAAAATCAAGTGAAATAAACTCATAAAACGAGTGAATAAACCCTATTTTAAGCAAAAGTATACTCAGAAATCGAGCACCATTTACTAAAAATCCAGTGAATTTCGCTCTATTTGGATTAAATATTACCCGTAAATCTTAGTGAACTTGACTCAATTTAGAGTCACATATACTCTTACATCGACTGAATTCCACCCCGGATAGAATAAAAATACTCTTTTTACCTGGATATTGAGTTAACCCAACTAGCAATTTGTCGACGTCTCAACGTTGTGCACCGCGTGCCAACGTTGCGTCGCAACGTTTACTTTTACTCAAACACCACCCACTTTTGCACCAATTTGGTGATGATTTTTTGGTTGAGTCAACGTCGCGATCGCGACTACAGTTGAAGTAATAGTTCAATGGGTTTTGGAGTACAATTATTTGTTCAAAATATTATTCATTACGTAAAATGATAAATACACTATTATATTATTAAAATAAAATGATATTCTATGTCATATATGCCAACATATATAAACAGACGGTAGTTTACTGTCAAACGTACAGTTCGTAGCTCTAGAAAACAAGCGCGCCCTCGATTAAGATGATTTTATGAAATTAAAAAAAAAACATGATTTCAAAATCGCTTCGAAAATCCTCTAAAGATGTTGCTTAGGATTCCTAAGAACAAAATACGGATTTTTATATGCAAAAAGATCTTGGTTTATTGTAGAAAAAAGCAAAAAAAATATTTTTAATGTTTGTTTACAAATTAGCATACAATGTTTTTAACAATCAATCATGGCGGCACTTATTAGTTTCTATGACAACCAAAGGAGTCCCGTGTCTCGACTGCTTTAACTACTTAACTTTGTTTTGAACGGATCCCCTAACTAAAAGACGCGAACACGCCTCAATTTTTACCCAATCGAAATTGCTCCACAGTTTGGCTTTCTGCTGCTCACTTAATTTCCGTCCTTGTTGTTTACACAGGACCTTCCTCTTTTTTTCCGACACACTGGGGAATCGTCTTCAATGACAGCTGTCACATGTCAAAATATCGAAGAATATGTATACCATTTGTTTCTTTTCATAGTGCAAAATGTTCAAAGAAAACTAATAGAAACTTTTTTACTGAATTAATTGACGTTTATATGACACACAGCAGTGCTCCAAAATTAGCCTGTTGCAAACAGAAGAGAAAAATTGGTTAGATGAAAAGAGGCGCGCCCGCGTCTCCAACAAACCGGCCAGAAAACGTGGAGTAAATTGATCAATTTTTGGTTTAGCACACACCGGTTTGTAGTCGGCGCCTTCACAACTAAGGAATTACTGTTAGTACAATAGACGGTCATAAATAGTTGTGATGGCGAATGAAGTTGTGATAAACGTTTAGGCGTCGTATAATAGTCGACGTTGTCGACCGTCGCCATGATAACTATTCTTTATCTGTAAAACAACGTTTAAAATTAGTGCAATTCTAATTTTTACAACTTGCACAACTAAAATTGCTAGTTGGGAAGGTAACTCAATTTTGAGTTATTGGTACTAAATTATAAAGTGAACTTCACTCAACAGTTGATTAATATGATTTTAAAATCACTCCTAGGTAATTTCTTTAATTCATAAAGTCACTCAAACTTTGAGTTAAACTCAAACTCAATTATATTGAGTGAATTTTCACTCAACTCTGGTGGGGACCGAAACTAGATCATTTTTAGTCCAGTTTAGTTTGGTAAAAATACATCAGTTTAGGTAAAGCAGCGTAAAATTGATTAAAAAAACATTTAAAAAGTCGTATCCAAAACACATTAAAATATTGTTATTTTTCCGATTTAAATTTTACGCATTAAAATTATACAGACACTGTAGACCTAATTCCAAAAATCTTTGGACCAGTTTAAAAACATCTGCTGTCATCAAAAGTCAGCTGATGACAGTTTTGGTATTTTTCTTTACCCCAGAACAAAACTGATTTAAGAAAATAATATTTAATAGTGAGATTTACTAAGATCTAAAGTAGTACCCTCCACAGGTCTAAATATTTACCTGTGGGTACTAAATTTTAAAAACAATTTTCAAAAACATTTACACATACAGAAAAAAACACAAAGTTATGTTATTTCAAAATATCACTGACAAACTGCTTTTTTCCCAAAATACACCATATTTTAGAAGAAAATGCCCTAAAACTAATTTTTTCTGACAGGTTTCAAAATGGCAATTGGTGAATACGCCAAAAATTTGGCACATAATAGCTTCATTATTTGTGTTTGAAGTTATAAAGTTGGTGATTTTTTTAGACCACCTCAGGGGGGTGGTTTAAATTTATAGCCCCCAGAAAGGATTGTTTTTTGGCATTTGATAATAACTTCGTTTATACTTTGCGTAAGTGACCGCTTTTACCTTATTTAATATCCCAAGTTGTTCACTACCAATAAAACACCTCCTATTTTGTCCAGAAAAACGCAATATTTTCAACCCGTTTTCAGGTCAGTGATTATGCACGAAAAACATACCAAACAAAAAACCCAAAACAACTATATTCATTTATTTACAAACTAAAAGTAAAACATTGAGGTTATCTAAATGCTCAGTCAAAAAAACTTTCCTTACTCAAAGCCTACTCATTTTAAAGCTGTAGCTTGCATCAGTAGAGGTTGGTGCAAGCAAAGTGCAAGTAGAGGTAAAAGATCCGAACTCGCTGTTTGTGATTGAACACAGCTCTAATATTTTTAAACTGACATTTCGACAGTGACAGAAATGTAAGAAACACTTCGATTTAAGTTTTTTAATACATTTCATAAATAAAAACACCTTTTAAATAAATACAAAATTAATCTACTCCTTATTTTATTATTACTAATCTAAATCGTTGTGTGACATCAAGTAATAATTGGAAAAATTAATTAACAAGGGTAAGTTTTAATTATAGTGACATATAACCCCAATTTTAATTTATTCTACAGAGTGTTTACTATTTAAACCTCGCGTGGCTTTAAATTTTTTAATTTTCTTTTCTTCTAAATTGAAAATTTCCTCTTAAATTCAACAAAAGAATGTGTTAAGATGATTATACAAAAAAATTTATATTAAAATTTTTCTTATAAATCAAACTACATCCAATTTCAATAATTTTATCAAAAATGAGTTACTAAGGTTCGAAAACATTAATCGGGTGATATACCCTCAATTAATCGACGAAAAAAAACAAAGTTGTCTGTCGTTTTGTTGTCTGTCTGTATACACGATAACTCAAGAACGCCGTAATCGATTTTAACGAAATTTGGTACAAAAAGCAGCTATTGATATGCGGTTTTCAGATTTTGGTTTTCGTAAATATTACCCAAAAATTTTGTTATAAGGGTCAAATCTTTCAAAGGTACAATTTTCGAAATATTTTCATTTTTTTCAACATAAAATAATTGATTATATGGTGGACTATCCGTGCTTTCTAGCACCATATTTTTAAAAGAATTTACCTATTTAACCTGAAATTTAAATCTTTTTTTTTCTCTAGATTGAATGAGACCAAATTTTACCTTTTCGTTGTCTTCTAAAAGTTAATTAGAACTCGATCTAACCTCAAGGACACACTAAATAGACTTCAGAAATATTTTGTTTTGGCGAGCCTAAATTTATCAACTCTAGAGCTTAGGATAATTATATAAGTAAAGATAATTATATGTGTATTCGCAGAAACGTTTAATTGTCCTTCAAATTGAAGGCACATCTCCCGAATCTGCAATTTGTTTTTTAGGTGAATTTTTTCAGATTAATTTTTAGCACCGTACTGGTGACCACCACAGCACAAGTGCGAAAACCAGGTCTACTCTTAGCATCACATTTTTGGAACGAAAGCCCTCTATTTTTTTTTTGTCATTTATTCACTCTCTCTAAATCCTTTTTAAATTTATCAACTCCAGAGGTTAAGATAGCTCTAAAAATAATTGTATCTTTTTTCGTAGACGCTCAATATTTTCCTTCAAATTGAGGGTATATCACCCGATTCTGCAATTTGACAGATTGTTGTTTTTTTACGCGAATACTGTTTTAGATTAGTTCCTTCCTAGCACCGTACTGATGAGGACCACAACCCAAGTATCACAGAGTGCTGAAAATTAGTTGTAGAAGTGTTGCCACACCCAAATCTGTAGCAATGTGGGCTTTAGCTGTTGTGTGTGGCAACACTCCTGCAGTATTATAGGAAGGTTGTAACAGGTGTTTTACCCCTTATTTTTTGGTTGTCACAATATTGTGGGTAGCAATTTAGCTCTGTATTTTAAGCTTAAAATACAACTGAAATTCAGCATTATTATACAGGCTGCCATTATATTAGAGAACATATTTGTATAACTAAATAAAAGTTAAAAAAAGGAAAATGCATCACAAGTCATAATAATATGTTAACTTACTTATTTCACATTATGAGAATCCGTAAAACCGGACATTACACGAGTAAATTTGGGTGTTTATTGATAAAACCCAACATAAGAACTCACTAAAGCACACGATCCTCAAAATATTGGCATATAACGGTTTTTTTTAATTAATGTTTTAGAGCTTATGTTTACCCTCTGTCAAGAAATTTCGTTCAAAAGTGTTAAAAATGCATATGTAATGGATTATGCATAATTTGTATTGCACTATTTGGTAAAATAATTTATTTTTCAAAAAGTATTTTTTTTCTGTTTTCATAAAATAAATTTTCGCCGCACAAAGAAAAAAGACGTTGAAAGATTTTGCTTTTTTGTGGATAGAAGATAATTTAAACCCTTTTTTGGGCCGACGGCCCAGTTGAATAAAAAAAGAAGAAGAGCAGAACTGGAAGTAACGCGTAGTTCACATTCTACCTTCTTTCCGCTGCCCATTATTTCTTTCTTTGTCAAATTGAACAAGAGGGCAATATATTTTACTTTTTTCTGCAAAGATAGAAATATATATCAGTTACAAGGTGGAATATGTAGAAGTAGAAGGCGCGACATTCGCAGCATTTGTTTTTGGCTACAAATGTTAAAAAATTATGACCATTTGTTGCAGCTGAGGATCAACTTTTATCGTGATACAAAACATAGCTTCAATAGCTAGTTTAGTAGACAACTTTGCATTAATAACAACTTGGTTATTATGGTAAGTTTCCATAACAATTTAACAGCTAAAAAGGCAACTTAAATAAAGCTAGCTACTTTTCAACAAATACGTACCTGCTGCAATGTTGTGACAGCTATAGGATAGCTGTAAAATCTAAGATGTACAGACTGTGATGCTTGGAAAGTGCGAAATCCGGATCTGAGGTTAAAATTACATTCTCGGGGGGAAAGATCGCTATTTTTATGTTTTTCGTTATTTATTCACCTTTTAGATCTAAATATTTGGTACACCAATCTCTCGTGACCATCAAGAATTTAGTCCGCAGAATTTGTAACGAGTATAAAAGATTACTTACCAACAGTCGCATTTAAAACATGCACAATAATTGAGGCAGGTACTGCATTCGATGGACTACACGTATAGTTGCCATCATGACTCTTGTCAGCGTCATGGAGGTACAACACACTCGAACTTCGACCTTCTTTAACACTGACACCTGTAAAGCAAAAATAATGAAATTTTATAATTTTTTTATGCTTAATTCACTTAAGTTTACATCTTTATTTGAGATTTGACACAAATGCACGCATGAACTTTAAATTTAAATAGCGAACGTAATTAGGTCAAGCTTAAAATATTGATCCGCTGTTTGAAAACCACTTATAATGGTTTCATCTATACATGTAATAAATTTATGGAGAGTCTATTTCTATACGTTAAATATTATTAAAAAATTTTTGGTTTTGGCTCCTGACCCAACCATAAAGATAACAAAAATCCAATTTTTAGATTTCTTGTCTGTTTGTATTTTTTGTTTGTTCCAGCATCGTCGCAATGGTCCCATTAAAAATTTCATATTGGTTTTTGCGGACGGGACAATTCCCATGTACGTAGGCTACCTTGCTGGGCCCGTGGCCCACCCACTATCCATGGTTTAGCCCTCGAAGCCTGCCTCTTTCGTAAAAGAACAGATTTTTATGTGCTCCAACATTCTTACATTGCCTGGGGCAAGCAGATAGTTCCCAAGGTGCGACTCTCTTAAATTGGCTAGAGCCGGACACTCCAGCAGGACAAGGTAGAGCAAGGACTTTGTATTTTTCACACTCACCTCACCAATCAGGAGTTTGGACTGTTTAAATCACTTTTCAGGGCCGTTATGACTTGACATGCCGGAATACCTAGTATGGGTTCCGGACCTACCGGATGGGTTGATGATCCTTGTCTAGCCAATCTATTGGCCTCTTCATTTCCCGGTATACCTTCACGTCCCGGGACTCAGAGGAGATTGACCTGGTTGTGCCTTGCAATAGTTATTAAGATACGTTTGCAGTCCAATACAAGGACAGAGTTAACCCCGTCCGACCTGATAGCAGACAGTGCAGCCCTACTATCTGAGCAAATGTAAATATCCTTGCCTGAAACGGACATTTCCAGATTTTTATATCCACACATCAGAATGGCGTATACCTCAGCCTGAAAAATGGTCGCGTACTTTCCTAGAGAGAAGTGGAACTTCGCCCCGTGGTTTTACAGTACACTCCCGCCCCCGACTTGTCCGCCATTTTTGAGTCATCTGTGTACCAGAATGTCCCATTTGGGGGGCAAGGGACACACATTCATTTCTTCCAGACTTCCCTGTCAGGCGTGTAAAACCTAATTGGAAGCTTCAAACTGGTTTGCATCAGTATTCTGTCCTTGTTCATGCGTAGCACTGGACAGATCTCCTTTACATTTCTATAGAGTACTGTGTGACTCTTGAGATCAGAATTGATCCTGACGTCACAAACCAACTTTCTCGAAAAGTTTTATCAATTTTCATTCTCACCATCCTCTTAAACACAAGATTAACATCATTCAAAACCTAAAAACCAGAGCAACTAAACTTTTGGACCAACAATTTTGGAAAAAAAATCTTAACTATATACGACAAATACTAATAAAGAACCATTATCCCATCTCTCTAATAAATAGAATTTTGAATCACAATAATTTACAGCAACAATATGACCCAATACAAATCACAAAAGAAATTTGTTACTTAAAAAAGCCATACATTAAAAGATTATCTGAGTCTTTAGCAAATATATTAAAACAAGAAAAAGTCAGCGTTTCTTACAAAAATGAAAATACCATTGAAAAACATTTCTACACGAAACTTAAAACCAATGAGATCAAAAAAACGCAAAGTTAAATCCAAAAAACAACAAAACAGCTCTTGCTACACACATTTGTAACTATGGTCACAAATTCAACTATGATGACACAAGGCAAAGGCAACTCTCTGAAATGATTAACATAAAAAAAACATAAAAATACCGTCAATTTTAGACTAGATATTGAAGACTTAAATTCTGTTTACTACAATCTTATAATGGCCATTAAATAAAATACATTTTCCCAAATGATCAGGTAGACAATCAAAAAAGAATCAATATAGTTTTTGGTTGAAGAAAAAAAATTAATTATATATAAAAAAATAATTTAATCAAAACCAAATAACATCCTTATTTTTATTAGTTATCTAAATAACCGGTGAGGGAAAAAACTTAATAATACCAATTTTTATTCTAGTCATTTAAAATACACAGAGATTACGAAAGAGAGTACCTTTGTTAAGAATATAAAATAATTTATTTTAAATATTTTTGGTTTTTTAACTTGTTTTGTTGAAATGTGTGTGAAGTCCAAAAGAACATACCGTTTATTTTTTTAAATGTTTGTTAGAATCTGTAAGAAACCACCACTGAAAAACAACCCAAATGTAAGTAACCACTTCATTAACCCCTTTAACTTACAAATTTAAAATAGTCTTTTAAATTTATTTTGTCACATATATATACTCTGTAACGTGCGTTCTTTTTTCCTTTTTTTTCTTCTTTTCTTAATTTTAATATTGTTTATTATTTCTTAATACTGCGGGAGGGGAGAAGGAAGGAAAAGGAAAAAGTAAAAAAAATAATTAGCCGTGTATACAAACAAACAATGCCTTTTAAATCAACAGGTTAAACTAGCTTCTGATTTTTCTTTTGTATTTTATTTTAGAAACCCTGAAGATGATGTAAAATACATCGAAACGTCGGTAAATTTGAATTTGATTTTCATTCTCCTGACCTTAAACCCACAAAACTGAATAGAAATTAACTTCAGTATCTGGTCATTGCACAATTTGCTTGAATAATTTTTTCCAAGGGCCTTGGCATGGAGTCTGCTGTTAACTTTTCAAATAAATTTGGATTTTCTTCAACGATCTATGCATAAACTCTAACTATTAGCTCCATCAAATATTAAATTTTGATAGTTTTTTTGCAATGAGCCCCCATACGTTCTCGATGAGATTAAACATTTTTTCATCGGTAAAAGCTACCTGTCGCCAAAATACATTTTTCTATTTCGAAAAAGTAATCTGGCTTCCTTTTTTTCCTTACTTAACCGTATCTTTTTAGCTGCAACACGACATCTCAGCCTTGACCTCTTTATTCGCCTTAGTGCAGTTCTTACCGTACCAGGAAAATGAACTGTTAATTTGCTTCTCTGGCCGTGGAAAATGGGTGTTCTTCCAGGAAATTAGTGAATTGCTGATCCTGTTGTAGTGTGCTAACTTTGGTCAAGCCAGTTCCTTCCTTTCATCGTACAGTTCCTTTTTCTTTGCATTTTCTTTTTAGTCTTACTATAGTGGACTTCTCTGGTCCATAATGATTGTCAACCCGACGAGCAGACCAAACTCCATCTAATTTTTATAAAATTTAGTTATCGAATTCCGATAGCTGTCGTAACATTTTTGAGTTTTACAAGACTGTGACAGCAAAAAATGACATTGAGTAGACTCTGATACTTTGTGACAGAACAGGTTGCTAAATCGTAAAGGACATATTGCATATAAAATCGGCATATGCGTTTTATGTGTCGCGAAGTGTACATCTGAGGAGGGGAGACGAGCCTTATTTCCTCGGCAAATTTTAAAATAAAGGAGTCTACAGAATCATAATTTTAAAAAAGTCAACCCTTTGTTATCAAATTTAATAACAGCTTAACAGTAAAAACGTGAACACGGTTACAAAAAGTGCTCGAAGTTTGCAGATTTAAAGACTGCGCTACCTTGCTTGAATTTTTTTTATTCTTTCAAAAAGTATAGGTTTGTTTTAAATTTATTTCAACAAGCTATTTCGTGAGAAGGCGAGGCTGCTATGATAATTTGTCTCGGAGAGTGGGGCCGCTTTAGACCAGGCGATCGCAGGATTGGATCTCGGCAAGTGCACATTGCTTCACACAACACCGAATGCGACTCGAGACGATGACGGGTGGCTCCACTTCTCAGCAGCTCCGCAGTTGACGCTGTGCATAGAATAACAATAAACGAGGTAGAAGTAGGCGGCACGGTTGACACTGCACCGAAAAACTTTGCGGGACTCAAAGGTGGACGACCGAGGACCCCACCAAACTTGGTAGAGGAGACTAGCCGGTGACCCAAAAAGGACTACCTGGACTTCTCCGAGATCAGGGCTCCATGGGACGCGGCTGGACAAGATATGGTAGCGGGAGTCGACAGAGGGTAACTTGGAAAGAGGCAATGCGTCTGAAGGCTCTGACGGCGACCTCGACCAGCGAAACCGGGACCTCGATTTTAGGGTCAACCTATATGACCGCGGGCTGCTGGGAAGAAAAGTTTACCGTCAAACAAGTTCTGCTGGGACGGAAGCGATGTTAGATAAATGCAAGTCTAACATGTAGCAGGACCATCCTTCAGAGAGGGTGTAAAGCCGGCGGTCCACTGTGTATACTTGCTACGCATTCTAAAGATCCCTGCCCTTGACCAAGAGGTGTCAGGAAAAAATTAAGTCTTCTTAAAGAAAGAAAACTTGCATCCTAAGGAGCACGTGCATCAGTCGGGGGTGCCAGGCTACGGCCGCCGATCTACTACTATTACTACTACTACTACTGTCTCGGAGAGTCGGGACTTTAGCGTAACTAATTATGGAAGGTCAGGCTCAGACTTTTTGCAGCTTTATTAAAATAGCAACGTCAATCGGTAGTAAAAGTTTGTGGACAATTAATATTTTACTTAATTTAGCGGATTCTAATTTCAAACTAAAATAAGAAAATACTCATAATCACCGTTTTACGCCTTTGAAGGCAACATGTATCGTTAAATTTGACGTATCTTACTTGGGAATCTGTTAGTTAATTTTGGGTGACATCGACAACGGTTCGTCAAGTTTATTATCTCTTTCGTTCTCATTTACTAAACATTGCGCTTCTTTTTCAATACACGCTATTTCGGCACCCTAGACAAGATCATAAACAAAACCTCCAAATCAGTTACTTTAACCGAAAAGAAAATAAAAAACAAAAGATTAAAAGATCTTGGGTGGAAATAACGAAAATTCAAACTTGGATGATGTGGTCCTTTGTGTGTACCTTGTGGGATGCCCATCCAAGTTTGAATTTTCGTTATTTCCACACAAGATCTTTTGATCTTTTGTTTTTTATTTTCTTTTCGGTTACAGTAACTGATTTGGAGGTTTTGTTTATGATCTTGTCTAGGATGCCGAAATAGCGTGTATTAAAAAAGAAGCGCAATGTTTAGTAAATGAGAACGAAAGAGATAATAAACTTGAGGAACCGTTGTCGATGTCACCCAAAATTAACTAACAGATTCCCAAGTAAGATACGTGGAAATAAAGATAATTCAAATTTGGATGATGTGGTCCTTTGTGTGTACCTTGTGGGATGCCCATCCAAGTTTGAATTTTCGTTATTTCCACCAAAGGTCTTTTGATCTTTTGTTTTCTTTTCTTTTCGGTTGAAGTAACTGATTTGGAGGTTTTCTTTAACTTCTTTTTGTTTTAATTGCCTTAGGAGCGTAATCCTATTGGAAATATTAACACGCCAGGATGAATTCGTATCAGGTAACTTGGATAAGTACCAGTGCGGAACGATGCCTATTTGTGAGTGATTCAAGATTAGAAATCAAAGTGTGTGATGGTGTTTAATGATGATGGTGGAGGGTGACCAATGAAGCGACTGATGAGCCCCCGCTGGTTACCCAGAGCAAAACATCGTTTATTTATTTCTCTTTTCGCTTTGGTCCTTTGTGTGTTCCTTGTGGTATGCTCATACAAGTTTGAATTTTCATTATTTCCACCCAAGATCTTTTGATGTTTTGTTTTTTATTTTCTTTTCTGTTAAAGTAACTGATTTGGAGGTTTTGTTTAACTTCTTTTTTTGTTTTAATGGCCTTAGGAGCACAATCCTACTGGAAATATTAACACGGTATTTGCCTATTTGTGAGTGATTCAAATTTAGAAATCAAAGTGTATGATGGTGTTTAATGATGTAAGGTGGAGGGTGACCAGTGAAACCACTGATGAGCGTCCGCTGGTTACCCAGGGCGAATCATTATGAAAGTCAACATTACTTTGACAGCACCGCGTACAAGATAGCTCTGCCTGAATGTAGGTTTTGGATAGCTCCAGCAACCACAAAGAGCGCCGTCTTGTAACAGATGGAAAAGTGCCTAAAATATGTAGTAGTCGTACGGAACTATCAAAAATTTTGCCGACTTTATTAAAGTCAGCCTATAATGTACCGATAAGTCCCTAATCTTTTAAGGGTTTTTTGAGAACTCCAACTTCTAAAAAAAATTCGGAAAAAATTAAAACTGCGTAGGTATTGGCTAACCTAACTTAAATGATTGGAAAAACCACATGGTGTAAAATGTTTGCCTAATTGCAAAAGCTTTTTTCCATGTAGCTAGGACAAATATTTCACAACACTTTGTTTAATATTTTTTAGCCATTAGGCAGTTTGATGTGTTTACTCTAAATCAGTCGCTAGTTTTAAATTCCATGAATGTGATCTTTTGAACTTGGCATAGACTGACTTTAAAAAAGTCCACACTATTTTTCACAGTTCCGAATGAAGGTTAAACAACTACTACATATATTTGGGCACTTTATTCTTCTGATATGAAATGACTGAAACAAATCTTTGCACTGTTGACGAAAGTTTTTCCGTCTCCTATCTAACTATAATAAAGAATACACAGTTATATTTACCAGGATTAATTCTGAAGGTAAGGGCTATCCGAAATCTTGTGGAAAAAAGCTTTAAGATTTATGAATTTTTCGAAGTAAAGTTTTGTTATATACTTATAGTTAATATACTCTTTTACTCGCACAGGTTTTTCAGGACTTATACAAATCCTAACCTAAGAGGTGTCTAAATAGTGACCATTTTATAACCCAATTAGGTATAATCGATCACGTTACGAGTCCCGTTATATACTTAGTTAAAATATCTGGTTAAATTATATTTCTATTTTAATATTCGGTATATTATTTTTGTCCTTTTATGAATGCTTTCAATGTTCTATATTAAGCTATCGAGATTTTATAATTTTACACTGTCCATTTTGGATGTTTAGATAATTTATTTCCGAGTTTTTTTTTAATTACATTTTTTATTTTCGTTCTTATTAAAGTCCATCTAGAAAACTATTAGCCTTTCCAAAACTCTTGCCATTTGGTTTCGCAGGCCCTCTGGTACAAGTATACTTTTGAAATAATAAAAAAAAAGTTCTACCAAAATTTTCCCAGAAATACAGGGTGCCTTATTTATAAAATAACTAGTACTCACCGATATCATAGTTAATCATCCTTTGTTCGTGGTACCAAAACACGAACGCCGGTGGTTCTGTGGAGTGTCTTAGGGTGCAAACTAGCCTAAGCGACGAACCTGCTCGTATAAACAGTTCGGGTGATCCTTGGATCTCTGCTTGAGCTTCTGTAACAAAGAAAAAATAAATTAAAATATTTACCTTACATAAAAGAAAAGTCTCGTATCCCTACTCTTTGTCCAAAAGGCGATCGCAAAAACAACTGCTAGCCTTCAGGTGGCTTAACTTTCAAAACTAAACGTTACCGCATTTTTTACAGGTCTGTGTGAGAAAATTTGATTTTTTTAAACAACAAGTTGCAGAATTTTTTTCACAAATGAAGCGACTCTTTCTCGCTTTTTTGTCAGGATTTATAAATACAAGTTTACTCTTTGTCAGGAGTAATTTGCTTATGTTCTTTAAAATTTAGTTTCTTAATACTATTCCAGTATATAGTAAAATAAGTGAATTTTAATTTTTGTATGCAGTTGTTGGTGAAAAGTCCTTTTTTTATACCTTCATCAAAAACAAGATTTTAGTAACTGTCTGCAGATAACTAAACCATTGCTTTTTTGGTTACCGATGCAAAAAAACTTTTTTTTTGATCACATGTGCAAAAAAAAGATTTCTGTCTTATTTAAAAATATCGTCAAAGTATCAAATTGTCAAAGATTAAAATGTCGCAACAATGAACGTCACCGAGTAAAAAGACACATCGCTATGGAAACGATGGTTATTTCATTTACCAGCCCCCTTGATTTTTAGTGTAAATATGGTGTGTTGCGAGAAGTTCTCTTCGTTCGAGGTTTTTAAAAGTATTTTTAAAGGTATCAAACAAAATAGTGTCAACAACTCACGGTTAAGCTGTGCTTTTTTTACTTGCGTTTTTAAATACCTCACTGAGCTCGATATTGAAACCAACGATTGTAAAAAAAGCACTATTTTAGCCACTAGTTGTTAGAAGTAGTATTTTTTATTTCAAAATATATACCTTTAAAACCTTTAACTTACAAAACCTTGGAAAGCCATGGAATATGTCACTATCACTATTCATAAAAGTCACACAAATTCTGTCATTCCTTTAACATGATGAGAATTTCACTTTAAAGATAGTGTAACTTTACAAAGATGGGTACTAAGATGGAACCGGAAAAGGAAGAAGAGATCGGAAAATGGTCATTTTCCGGTATATTTTTAAAACAGTTTTAAAACTTTTATTTTTTTTTTGTTTTTTCTCATTCTTTTTTTTATTTTTTTTTATTTAAAATTTTTTTCTTTGGATCTTTTTTTAATATTTTTTTATAATTTTTTATTACTTGTTTATTAAAAAGTTTATTAATGAGCTCTAGGTGTAAAAATAGGCTAATATTAGTTGGTTGAAAAAAAAGTACGATACAAGACCGAAAACTCATTTTACAGGACTCCACAGATTTACAGGTCTCGCCTACGGCTCACCCTGTAAACTTTCTGGGTCGACCCATAAAATTAGCTTTTCCGGTCTAGCAGCGTAAATACCTATTATTGGTACGCATATTAGCAATAAAACAAGCTCTTTTTTAAATATTAAATTTACAAAATGTTATAAAAAAAGTGAAGAAGTTTTTCTCACAACGTTAGAATAAATATTATGAAGACTGTGTTTTTATTTTAAATAAGGCAATAAGTAAGTTGTTTCTAAAGAATCACGACCAAGAAGTCGAGAAAACTACCTATCCCAATGATCTAGACATATAACTTTCATTAAAACGACATAAAATTTATCGCGTAGATACAAAAATCCCATTTTTTTTAAAAACTATTTTACGCAATTAATATTTTAATAAAATGAAAATCACATTTTTTAAATAAGACCTGTCTTTTTTACTTTCCAATACTGTTTTGTTACAGAACAAAAAATTACGATGTCGCACGTCGGCGAAAATCATGTACGAATTCAAACATGTAATGACGGCCACCCCTTTAGGATAAAGTTTGTTGCGCCTTAATTTATCTGAGCGTGTAATATAAGTTGTGTAGTAACAAATCACTTACCAACTAACAAAAACATACTTTAAAAAGACGTCCATAACCTATTAGCTTAAATATACGCCCTTTCAATGCTTTTAGTATGCACAAAGGTGTAAGCAAAATGTCCCTCTATATTCTTTCTTATTTATCTCCCTTTTGTCTCTGATATTTCGTTTGACTTTGTAACGCTGTTGTTTGACAGTAAGAATTCGAAACTTGTCATGTATCTGTTTACTTTGTGTGCCATTGAGGAAAAAACGTAATCCTGTTGCTATTTAACTGCAGCTTTCCAAAAGAACAAGACTAGTTTTGTACGGCATCTAACATCAGAGGGAGCACAAAATATAGTCAGTTGACGACTTTAGTGGTTTAAGTCAAGTATTATACTTTATCTTTCGTTTTTACGACGTCTTAGCTTGTATAGACGGACGTAAGTCGTCGAGATAACGTTTGGAGCTGTTGTGTGTAGTCTAGTGCAGATTCCCGACAACGCTTCGACGTCGTTAAGGAGAACGTCGGCATGTAGTATAGAGTAAGACGTTAGCCCGACGTCTGGACTTGTAATACTTGTATTAGTAAATTTTTATGACGAAGGTCCAACGTCTGTGCTGCCAACGTTGCCATCAGTAAAAACTACGATGTCCGTCCCACGACTGCGATGCGACAAATGCACCCAATGTATTTGGTGATCATATTTGACCTACACCTGACGGTTTTTCAACGTTATGGATTGGAATCCAACCCAAAATAGTAAAAATTAGACTTATTTTTTGTATTTTCGTACGTGCGGTACATTTTTGTGTTATAACTAATAATGCCAAAGGAAAACCAATTCAAATATTCAATTCAATAAACATTATGAATAGCTAGCACATAAGCTAACAGAAGGTATAGATTAAGCTTCATGATTAATTTGGGTAGAAGCTCAAATTTAAACTTACCTTAACTAAATCTTAAAGCAGTTTACCACAAACCGTTGTGTGTTGTGTACCACTTATGTTGATCACTTAGCGTCTTACATAAACGTGGTTGCAAAACATAAAACGGAAGAAAAAATTAAAGGCAGTTGGAAAAGGCGCAAAAATTGTCACAAAATTTTGCGGTTTAGCATTTTTGGCATTCCATTAAAACTCACTGCTGCCACCTTTTTGGGTTTTGTTCCAATGTCGGACAGACGCAGTGAAGCAATCTTTTTGGGAACCAAAGTTTAAGTTAACCAAACACACCAGAGGTTAAATCCACCAGATCTAGTCAAACTTACACGGCTGGCGACCTCTAGGATCTTGCAGTGACGTCACTGTAGATGAAACCAACGTTTCGCCAGAACGGGCGACCAATTAAGTAAACAAAAATTTACTAGGGGTCAGGACCAGTCAGATTTAAAAAATAAAAGTAGAGTTTCAGTAGATAACGGGCAATTTTTCTTGTTTTTTATTGAAAAAGTGAGAATATTCGTGACGATCGTGTATTTTGGGCCCTGCATTGGTCATGTGTCAGTAAAGTGAAGTGCGTTGGTAATTGTTGGTGTTCAGCCTGGTTTTCAGGTTTGCACAAGTCACAAGTCTCAATTTTCTCATGGGATATGTAATAATTTTGACATAATACACTGACGGCATCTTATTTATATCTGTCTGTATTGTACTAGGTATCTAACTCCAAACTGTGAAATTGAATAAATTAAATTCTATTTGAAATTTTTGTGCAAAAGCTTTGAAAACTTATTTGGAATATATCAATACCTCTCAATTCTGTATTTATTAAGCTGGACATTCTATAAATTGGACTGTTTTGACCTAAATTTGTACTAGCTCTAATGAGCTCAAAAGTAATATTGTTTAGCGTAAGATAGGTGGGTACGCCAAATTTTAAATTCCTAACGAAATAAGGACAATCTATCTTATACCAAACTAGTTTGTACAAAAATCTGGGCTTCGGCTATTTTACGCCTTTGGTCAAGTGTATGAATGCCAAATTCATCAGTTAGAACTGCATATGGTATATCGAAATAATATATTTTTTAAAATATAAATATCTAAAAAAATTTTTCTGTATTTTTTCAATATCATTTTTATATACAGAATAAAATGGAGCCCATATAATTGAACAGTACTCTAATACACTTCTAACATAGGAGTTGTATAAAATAATTAAGGTTTCTCTGCTTTGGAATCTATGAGAGTTTCGAACCACGAACCCCAATATTTGGTATGCGTTTGAAGTAATTTGCTGAATGTGCTTATTAAACTTTAATTCAGGATCAAAAATCACGCCAAGATCTTGCATTTCATTTTTCTTTTCTAAAACATTTCCATTCATTTTGTACCACAATAATGAATTGGATTGGGTTTCGTGGTAAAATTCATTGCATAACATTTTTTAACTAAAGTTGAGAGAATTAGTTTATGACCATTTTATGATTTCGTTGATATCTTCTTGTAACAATTTACAATCTTGTTGAGACTGAATTTTCCTAAAGCATTTAAAATAATCTGCAAAAATTAAGCCAAGTGAATTGTGCAGCGATCCAGGCATGTCATTGATAAGAATATCAAAAAACAGAGGTCCGAGGTTCGAACACTGTGGAACTCTAGAATACGCCGTAAAGAGTTCTGAAGCGGTTTCTCTATAAACTACATACTGTTTTCGAAAGCTCGTGTATGATACACACAATTTAAGAAGATTTTCTGAGAGGCCAAACCATGACAGCTTTTGCAAAAGAACATCGTGGTTAACCTGATCAAAAGCTTTAGCAAAATTGGTATACAGAACATCTACCTGAGTATTGTTATCTAAAGCTGAACTAATGTAATGGGTAAAACAAGCTAAATTTTTGACCGTAGATCGTTTTGTTGTGAAGCCATGTTGCTCCTTCGCAATTGCTGATTTAACGTGGTTAAATATTTTGCCATAAAGGATTATTTCAAAAATTTTGCTAAATGTACAAATTAAAGCAACTGGTCGGTATTCTTTTAAATCTTCATGTTTTGCGCTTTTTGGTATTGGGCAAATTTCTAATATTTTCGACAGATCTGGGTAAGTTTGTGAATGCAGTAATAAATTAAAAATAAGTTCCAGAGGTCTCGCCAGAAACTCTTTAACTTCCTTAAAGATATAGGGTGGAATATTGTCTGGGCCGCATGATTTTTTAGGTTTTAGCTTTAAAATAGCATTAAAAATATTACTCTTGTCAATCCTTTCCAAATCAAGAAGAGTATTTGTATATCTAATATTATTTTGTTTAAGAACCTAATCGGCAGATTGCTTAGAGTATACACTTTGAAAATAATCATTCCTTCATCTATTTCTCTTTTTTCATAAATCATAGAATCTTAAGAATTATCTGAATTTTTTTTAGTATTTTTAATATATTTCCAAAACTTAGTTACATCAACATTTATAGTATTTTCAATTCCCAAAATGTATTGTCTATGTGCGTTTTTTATGTCTTTTTTGATTTTACCGCTAAGATATAAAAACATTTGCTTATCAAATTCACTATCAGATCTTTTTATTTTATCGTGATAGAATTCTTTGAGTTTCAGATCTTGTATGATGCTTTTTGTAAACCAAACTGGATATCGTTTGTTGGTGTGTTTTGCAGGAGGGACACACTTTGATATGATTCCTAAAAGAATTTGATAAAAGTGACTTACAGCCTAATTCACGTCTTGATCACTACCCAGCTCTTCTCAGTTGTTCATACAGTTTTTGAAAATCTGCTTTTTGGTAATTGAACCCGCTAGAAAAACTCTTGCTTTCGTTATCAAACTGAGTGAGTACTTCTTTAGAAGTTTGAAGAGCTAGGTGGTCAGCGATTTCTCTTATCAAAGGTCGAAAAACTTTGTCCATTTTCTATATTGCAAATAGTGTTAATATTAAAATCTCCCATTATAAAAAGTTTTGCGTTTGTTAGTAAATCCTGCTTAATGCTTTCAAAAAACAATTCATATTCGAATTCGACAATATCCACGCACTTAATGTTAATTTTGACCCATATATCTTCGATGTTTTTATCTGGATATTGCATTGCGATTACTTTTACAGGGTTCTCACTGACCTGGAAAACCTGGAAAATCTGGAAAAGTCAGGGAATTTTGAGAGCAACCTGGAAAAGTCAGGGAATGACCAAAAAATCCTCGAAAGTCAGGGAATTGGCACACAAAATCTGGAATTTCTCTTTCTCAACCTATTTTTTAAACCAACTTTGTAAAAAATATGTGAGTTTTTCTCTGCTCACCTCGTAGATAAGCTCAACATCTGTTTCGCGCTCAATCAGTTCCAGTCTACCTAAAATCCAAGAGCAAGAGAAAAGAGAGGAAATCTTTTTAAAATGTGTAGGACAAGAACCGCATCATTACCTAAGGTGGCAGATTGTGTTTATTAAACATATTTGGCTCTCGTTTCGAAATAATAAATATCACTTGGTAGTATTTCTCCTTGTTCTAAGCACACATCGCGCTATCTTCTAATACAACTTGCAAGTGTAGTCTAGCGCGTTTTTTCTAATCCGACTTAACATGATGTGGGGTGCAACAGCGATGTGAGATTTTGCAAGAATCCAAAATGTCGAAGAAAACAGTTTCTAATTTAGACTGCACAATAAATATCAAGCATATTGTAAGCTTTGTCAGGCCATTTTGAGTCATTTTAAGAGCAGTGTTCGTGTAAAGAATGTGAAGGCTGAAAAAAATTCAAGGAAATTGCTTTTGTTAATCAAGAACTATCAGTCTTTGGCTTTGCTAATTGCATATTTTAATGCTATGTTGAAGAGTTGGGGTGAAAGAACGTCACGACCCTGCTTAAACCCATTCAAATCAGAGTAGCTATATTCCATCCTTATCTTGCACCTTGTATCCTCCGTACACGGTTTTACCAGGGATATCAGGTTTTTTGAAAAGCCCAGTTCCTGCATTGCTTCCCACAATTTTGCTCTACATAATCTGTCAAATACCTGTTTGAAATTAATAAAAATCTGGTGAAGTCCTCTGTCAAATTCCCAGCATTTTTCCGTTATTTGTCTAACGGTGAAAATCTGGTCTATATGCTTATGGGTGTAGTATCGGTATTTACCTCTTCGTTGAGAACTTCGCAAAAGCAGTTCTTCCATGTGGTTATGATCTAGGATCTCTCTTTCGTTGGTTATCAGTTGTTCGTTGTTTGTTGAGAGGAAGTTTTCGGTTCTAAGTTGGTATCCTGTTTTGGGCTTTGTTATTCCCTGGAAGTATTCTTTTATTCTGTTCAGACCTTTGTTATTTATACTCTTCTATATTAGATGCTGTTGGACGTTGAAACATTTTTTCTTGATCATATTTCGTCTTTCCGTCGCTCTACTATACTCGCCATCAAACTACTTCCTTCTTTGTTTTCTCTTTTTGTCGTGCACTTGACTAGCCACTCTAGTTACTGTTTCTTGGATATTCTTCCAGAGCTCGTTTACATTGTAGCCCCTTTGCGGTTCTTTTATTTCCTCAGTAATTGGTTTCTGGTATATTTCCTGTGTTTTCCATATTCCAGCTTATGCTGGTCTTCAAATAAAGTTTCGAACAAAGTTTCTCGTCTTATTTAACTGATTTTTACCTTTTTATCTCGATAATATAAATACCTGCTAAATTTAAGCTTTCAAAAATTGTCATGGTCAAAGTCTACATTTACAATTTGGTGGGGAGCCTGCTTTATATTTATATCCCTTTTTATAGCTATTACAACTCCACCACCAGTTTTTTATTTGTAAAAAGTAAGTCCCTGTCTCTCTTAAATATCTTATACCTATTGTCAAAAAATTCATAATCATACACAGAGGAATTTAACCACGTTTCTGTTAATACAATAATGTCGTAATCAGATTGTGATAATGCAATTTTAAAATCGTTGAACTTGCTGGAAATTCCTTGCACGTTTTGGTAGTAAATATTGAATATAAACGACTTACTTTTAATGGAAATCGCCTAAGTTGGTTACAGAGTCTATTTTGAATACGCTTGCACCATCAGTTTTCCTCATAAAGACAATTCCATTCCTTACCCATAAGAACTTCACTTCGTTTGATTTCTTGAACTTTCTGCATTTAGCGAAAAGTGCTCGGTTTTCCGGGCTATTGATGGTCTATGTCCCCCAAACTCAGAGTTCTTTTCACTTTTCTGGCCTTGATAAAATCATCTTTGATTATTCTTGGCACGAATTTTACGTGTATTTTTTTAGGCTTAGAATTTACCTGTTTGTTGGAAATTTTATAACAGGCATCAATTTGTGATTTTTCAAACTGAAAGTTGAGGGCCTGACTAGGGATATGGTACTCAATAAGTTCTCATCTTTAGACTCTGGTACGACCTGAATTTCCACACTATTGAGAAGGCTGTTTTGTTTCTGCCTGTTAAGCTTTCCGCGCAAATCTACGTTCTCCTTTCTAAGAGATGCGCATTTGATCTCGAGTGCAGATATTTTCTCAAGACAAATGGTGATTTTTCTGTCTTGAGCATAGATCATCGCATTTGTGTAGTAGGTGGAAGTAGCATCGATCCTGCGAGAGACATACAATTACGCCATCTGTATACATACAGATGGCATAACTTCATGTCCCTCTTTTTCGTAAGATTTGCAGTGCACGTACATACAGACATCTTCCGTTTGTACTTTATCATTACCTACCTACTTTTAAGTAGCACTTTATGGCAAATATTAAACACAAACATATAACATAGCTTTATTGCAGCATAAATCCCGTTAAAAGAGTGTTTAACTATTTAAGCTGACCAATAAATGGGCGATAAAGTGCCCAATGCGTGGTGGGCTAGTTTGAAACCTAATTTATTACTTGCTTTCTAGGGCTATTTACGAGGTCACTTTTACACTTCCGCAGAACATAGTTTGTGTCAAGTAGTTTATCTTAAAATATAGGGTGGGCCACAAAAAATGAGACTTTTTGGATTGTCTATAATTTTGGAAGCAATAGTCCGATTTAAAAAAAATACATGTATGATATGGCTCATAGGTTTTAGAACTAAAATGACGTTTTGTAAAAATCCGGGATAGTGGACAAATTGAAGGTTTTTTATTTTTACATAAATTGAATATTTTGATCTCATGTTACAATGAAATAATCGACTTCTTTTTCGACAGTTTTAGTTACCATTATGGCCAATTTTTTTAAACAAATTCTTATTTTCTAATGCCTAAATTGAAAACAAGATGGTCCAAAGAACCCCGCACATCGGCCCATGTGACCCAGACATCAGGCGATTTTGGATTTTTTTTATATGCTGTAGCTTTCGACTAAGGCTTTAAAAAAAATGTGCCTTAAAAGTTGGTGAGGCATTTAGTTTGGCTACAGCGGCGTATCATATGTAGGACAAAATAACATTTAGAACTGATATCTTCGAAAGAAAACATGCAGGTATTTATTTATTTCTTGAAGGTTAGAGTAAATGTTAATTTTTATGTTTTTTCGCAATGTTTTCTGACAGGTTAGGTCATTGGCGCACCTTAAAATTATTAAAATATTGTTTATTTTTTCATTAAAAAGGCTAATTCAACGATATTAGGTGTGTATGTATTTTGTGCTGTTTTATATTTTTTTTTGTATATTTTGTAAAAAGATAAATCAGCGCTGTAACATCAAATACTATTTACTGGTAGTTTAAACTCTCACAAAGGTTTTCAATTTGATTGGATACCATCTTGAAGCCTTTTTATAATTTTGATATTTGCTAGCTGTTATATGTCATAGTTGTCAATTGTGGCGTACTGTAAAATATGTTGACATTTTTTTTTTGTTCTGTTTTCTTTAATTAATTTGACCAAAAAAATGATGTTGGCTGTTACGAAAATATTTCCTTTTATGTTATGATATTATCTTCTTTTTTCCGAACGGATACATCCACCAACTTCTCTCCATTTATTTACCCACAGTACGCATATCTTCGGGCGTCAAGTACCTTTCCCGATTTTGATTGCTTGCCCGAACTCCGCTCCGCAAATTTAGGGTCATCGGCAGTCGCGTGCGAAAAAATACAAATTTTTCGCTCTAGTTAGAATAATAAAAATTACTTACTTTAGAAATTCGTAAAACTTAGCCGTCTTAAGTTTAATAAAAAAAAATATTTATGGGTCACCCTACGCCACTGTGTTGGAATATTTATATTGAAGCAAAGTAGAAGATAAGTACGATTCTATTAATAGATTTAATTAAATTAAGTTCAGTCATCAAATAAAATAGTAAAAGTATAGGTAGTTTAATATTTGGATGTTACACCACTGATTTATCATTTTATAAAATAGATAAAACACTATAAAATAACACAAAATACATACATAATATCGTTAAATTGGTGCTGTTAATGAAAAAATTAACAGTATTTTACTAGTTTTACAGTGCGCCACTGACCCAGCCTGTTAGAAAACATTGCGAAAAAATATAAAAATGTACATTTACACTATCCTTCAAAAAAGAAATAAATACTTGCATGTTTTCTTCCGAAAATATAATTTCACAATGATATTTTATCCCACATTTGATATGCCGCTGTAGCCAAACCAAATGTCTCACCAGATTTTACGTCACATTTTTTTGAAGCTCTTTTCCAGGCCTAAAACATATAAAAAAAATCTAAAATTGCCCGATGTCTCAGTTACATCGACCGGTGTGCGGGGTTCTTTTATCATCAGCAATTTTACGCATTATTTTCTGTAAAACAAATTGTTCCTGAGTTTAAATTTTTTAAAATAAAACAAATTCGTATCTTGGACTTCCAACCCAACAAACACCCTTTTAAGTTTATTGCCTGTTGACCCTTTTCGTAATGACTCTACTTTCATAATTTATTAGAAATATCCATGGTTCTAAATATCTTACCGATAAACTAGAAAACATTTACTTATCAAGCTATGAGGGTTGGTTTTTATAGAAATATTTAGTTCGTAGAATAGCTTTAAATTTATTTTTTTAAAGGGAGAGAAAGATTTTATAAGATTTACTTCTAAGTATCTAAAATAAATCTGGACAACTATAGCAGTGGTAGTAGTAGTAATATAATATGGATCAACACAAGCAAACCAAACCATAAAACCATAAACTAACGTAAACTAGGACATATAAATTATAGTAGACTACCTATGAGGACCTTATCAGTAATATATTAACATACTTGCACAAGCGTTACATATCTAATAGAATATTTTATAAAATCATTTGGGCGAAGAAGAAAAATAAGAAGAAAATTATTCTCGTACTTATTTGTCACCAGAGGCTGGCTGGTTCTTTGAGATTATTTAGGGATTATTTTACAAATGTTTACAAGAATCCATTAGCCAAAAATATTTTTTTTGTCAAAATACTCCCTACAAGGTATTTTTGTAAGTTTTCAGAAGGGAAAATTTTTTTCATGAAGTTTTATCTGTTTTAAAAGTCAAGCATATAGCTTACAGAAAAAAACGACATCTGAAAAATTGCACTCCTATAAATATCTATTTATTTCTCATTTGCGGCTGCTAGAGAAATGATCCTTTGGTAATTCCTATCTATGAGGTCATGTGAGGCATTGGTTTATGAAACATTTTTAGCTTATAGAATCTGATCATCAAAATTCTTTTTTTATTCATTAACTTTACTCACACTTTCACAAAACTATATATTAACTTTCAAACGGAAAAACCGAGTTTCATAAATCTCTTACTGATTGTTTGGTTCAGGAGAGCTCCAATTTGGTCCAATTTATTAAAAAAAAACACACTTTGGCCACCACTTTTTCGACAACACCAAAAGGTATTAAAATACGAAAGAATACTAGGTGAATCATGAAAGCCTAAGAGCACCGGGAACAAATTCCAACTTTTTTTTCTGAAGAAAAATTATTATTTTGAGTTTAAGTACTCAAGTAACGAAAAAATACCAATGAAGGATTTAAGTTGGCTCGAAAAAACAAACTATATTATTTCTCACAAAACTTATATGACCACATATTTTCAATTTAACAAAATCAATTAAATAGCACACTTTTATTATTGAATCTAGAATTTCGACACTCATTTTGCGCTTCCTAGCATCTCCCGTAATGGTCCAGTAGTAGTCGGCTAGTAGTAGTAGAAGTAGTAGTTGTATAGGGGAGGCCCGTAGGCCTGGTAATTAGGTCTCTTCATCGGCCCTTTCTGCCATACTCCGTTCCTTACCCCTATGCCCCTACTTCCGCTGCACCTTTTTTTCCGGGCTTCCCTATCTTTTTTACGAGGTTTAGTATCTCGGCCCATTTGAGCGAGTGCAGCTCTTCTTCCTCTATCATGGGAAATCCCCACTGGCATATACATCACACTCTGCTATCACATGCTGCGCCTATTCCTCTTCGAACCAAGCGGGACACACGTGATTTCCTGCTACTCTTATTTGCGTCAGATGTTTGTTCAACCGATTGTGCCTAGTCAGCATTCCTGTCAGCAGTCCAATGTCCTTTCGGGTCTTGCCTAAGAACCATTTAATCCCGGCTACATTCGGACCATCCACGAATAGCTCGGACTATCTGCACTTTGACTCTTGCCTCCAGGACGTCTTCAGTTCATTGAAGTGTCTTAGAAGGGGCAACTCTTTCGTCGCCAGCCCTCGACCGCCAGATGGCCCTCTCTTTCCTCTCTGCCTTTCTACAAGTCCCTTAATCGCAGGTGCGTCACCATCGCCTCCTTCTTGATCGAAGTTGAAAGCGAGGGGAGACCCAAGATTGTTTCTAGGGCATGGATGGGCCTTGCAGGATCGTAAGCTTTTTGGATATGGTCAGCCTCTCTACAGCGGTCCACCAGATCACTAATCCGTATTGGATCCTTGGCCTTATGATGACCGTGTATATTCAGTGTAGGATCCTCGGGCTAATGCCTTTAGATCGACTGACCAGTCGACGCCATTGCCACAATGTTGCCTGGACTTTAACAGTCATTCTGGCAACATGCTCGCTCCACTTGAGTCCCTTGTCCAGCGTCACCCCCAAATACTTAAGTTGTGATACCAAAGTTAGGGATCTTCCATACATTATGGTAGCTCTGAATCCCTCTCTTTCTGGTAAATAGGATCATCTCGGTCTTTTCAGGATTCACTGAAAGACCATTCTGCCTGCACCAGTCTTCTATGATTCTTACCGCCCTTTGCATTCTTTCGCAGACTGTGGCTAGAAAGCGGCCGTTCACTTAGTAGTCGACTAACTAACACAGTCTAATTTTCCTCATCACTTACAGCACCACAATGAACAGTAGTCCAGATGAGAATCCAAGAAATGATTTTTTTAACGACATGTTACATCATTGGTTTTGGTAACACAAAGGAAGTTGGACAGGATAACCAGGTCTTTACAGTTTTTTGCTCTAGTGGTCCCCAAAAAATTTGTTCCAGTTATTTCAAATGCATTTCAAAGGTCTTTTTCATTGCCTTAAAATATGGAATGGAATTACACATCTCCTAAATGTTTTCTAATCCAGTAACCCGCACATATTCCCTCTTTAATTACGAAACTTTTCCCTTAAATAACTAAAATAATGGCGTTCTATGTCCATGGCTTTCATAAAACTTTTTATAAATTCTAATTTTATATAAGGTGCGGTAGTAAAATCTTTTCTGAGGAAACTAATGGCGTGCTGATTACATTTTTCTTCCTGGTTGAAAAGACGCTTTTGGTTTACTAAAATTCTAACACACCCGCAAAATTATTCACTCTTTTAGACTAATTTCTAACAATATTATACAGAGTTTTAAAGTTCTTTCTAGGATGCCCAAATAGCGTGTATTAAAAAAGATGCGCAATGGCTAGTAAATGAGAGCAAAAAATATCACCCAAAATTAACTTAAAGATTCCGAAGTAGGATCCCGTCAAATTTAACGATAAATGTTGCCTTCAAAGGAAATTGCAATGCGCTAAATTAATTAAAATGCTCATTTATCCACAAACTTTTACTACCGATTGACGTTGCTTTTTCGATAAAGCTGCGAAAACTCGAGAAAATTTATCTAAGCAGTCTCGCGTTCTCACGAAATATTTTGTTGAAATAAATTTAAAACAAAATTATACTTTTTTAACAAAACAACGTAGCGCAGTCTTTCAATCTGCAATCCTCTACTCTTTCTACTTAGAACACTTTTTGTAACTGTGTTCAGATCTGGTTTAAATTTAAAACGAATTTATTGCTGTTATTAAATTTAATAATAGAGGGGTGTTTTTTTTTTCAGATTCCTTTATTTTACAAAAATTGTCGAAATGGGAATTTTCTCCCCTCCTCAGATGTACAGAGTCACGAAGGGACGCCTGCTATTCAGGTCTTACATAAAAAATATTTTGAGGTATTCTACTGGCACCATTTTAGTATCAAATAAATAGAAAATAATCTTACCAAGATCTTCTAAGTGATTAATTAAGAAAAATTACTTCTACGATCTTCTTCACGCCCGCGCCTTTGAATAAAACAGACTAAATCGCGTGCTGGCGCTACTAAATGGATTGCAGATGGAATTTGGCACTGCAAGTGCAAAAAACTTGCGATATGCAGAAATGTGTTCAATATTTTTTAATTGCTCATTAAAAAAATTCCGAGTCCCCTCTTCCAGTTAAAAAAAATTTGGTGTTTTAAAAATGAACACACACAAGCCAAAAAACCGTTGCATTAGTTGATATCTACTTTTTATTCAAAAGAGACTAACTTGGACCTCGCAGTACTTGCTACTATTTCTTCAAGAGTTTAAGGCCTCAAATAAGGTAATCCAAAGATGACACCCTCCCACTTACCCCACAAAAAGAAATCATTGGGTGCCATGTCTGGAGACCTCGCTGGCCAACGGTTGGGCAACCGTCCTGCTGAAACCACGTTATTCCCAAATTTATGTTGAGCAAATTATATGATCACCAATGATCCTTGTCCATACATTTAGCTTTTGAGGGTATTTTGTTTTCCAGCTACCTCAAGGGGTTTGTGGTCTCTCAAACAATACTGAGTATTTTTCGAAATGTGCTTTTTACGAAGGAAAAAGGTTTTTTCGTTATTAAACAAGACATTTTTCAGAAAAGGTTCATCCTTGTCGAATTTTCCCTCATAATTTCGCAAAACTGCAAACTTCGAAAACAAATAATCTTCAAACAGCTCCTGACAACACTTTATCTTATAGGATTTCTGCACTTCCATCAAATCTTTTGGCAAGTACGATTCTCAAGTTGTTGAGTTCAGCATGGTTCATGCCCCTCAACATATAGGCGCTTTCAGGAGGAATAAGATGAGTTGGTGCAACTCCATCGTTATAACAATTTCGACAACCATTGATACAACCATTTGCTTCAAAATTGTGAAAATTGTTATAAATGGTTTTTTGAGAAAGAATTAATCGCCCAGGGAATTCAAATCAAAATTGCCCAATTACCTCATGGACATTTTCGGATTTCATGTAGGATTTCACGATAAAAATCCTCTCTACACTGAAAAAAATATCGTACATAGTATTAATAACAGGCGTTTATTAATTTTTATAGATAATTGTACATCAATAACACGTAACTAAAAATTGTCATATAAAGTAATGAAATTAATAAACGGAAGTTATGAAATTAATGAAAAATGTTTCTTGACATTTTATAGAGAGTTGCTATTAATAGTATGTACAGGTTATGGAGATAATAAAAGAGCATATGAAATAAATAAAACATGTTGACGATTTTAGTCAATGCCTTAAATAAATTTAGTAAATGGCGATCATTGACTGTCGTTTAAAAGTTGTTATGAAATGTATGTACAAGTTTATGAAAATTATGAACCGAGCATACAATATACATAAACATGGTTATGAAATTTATGTACGTAACAGTCTTTTACTAAATTCATTCTTAGTTGTAACTAAAAGCTATGAAAACATGTCTCTTAATCCTTGATTTCATAACACCCTTCACAAAAATCATTCTTAAAGACTATATTGTAACAACTTTTTTTTTGAAACTGTGTCTTGCAGCAGTAAAATCAATAACTCGTTTTGGCTATAAAATTTATGTAAACTTGATTATGATATTGATAAAACTTTACATCAGACCAAAAATCATATACAAAATACATTGGCTCAATGTATTTTGTTTTAGGAAACGGTGCCTTTTTTGGTTTAGTGTACGTGCAAACCAAACCTCGCTAACTGACGTCGGACGTACTCGGAAGAAAAGCGATTGAAAATATGTTTGCTGTGAGCGATCCATGGCCCAAGCTTCGTCTCGTGACAAGTCGCGCTTGCGATTTTAACGGCAATTGCACTGTGAATGTGAGTGACGATAATAAAACCTAGAAAGTGCAGCAGTTTCCCTAAACTGTTTGTTTGACAAAGTTGCCCAGCCGGCTTCTTTCTTTAGCGGATCTGAATTGAATAGCGTTTTTACTCAGACACATGCATTTCTGCACCCTATAGACGAGGACTGTCGAACTCTATCTTAGACTGTAACTAAGAATTCAGGATTTATATTATAAGTATTTAAACACCTTATAAAGTTCAATTGGTATGACAAATCCAGGTAGGACAGATAGCTAATTATTATAATTAGTATGTTCTATACAACAGGAGCTAACTGAGTCTTTGGCAAGACAAATTGTTAATCAGTGTAAAAAAATGAGTAGTATTTTATTATAGGAAACATTTTTGTTGTTCCCCAGAGTAATCTTCAAGAAACATATACTTAAAAATAATAATTTTTATTTTTATAAAAAAGTTAAATTTAGGTAATAAACAGGTAATAAAATATTTTTTTAAACCTTCATCAAAATCATGATTTTAGTAACTGTGTGCAAAGAACAAAACCATGGCTTTTTTGGTGACCGGTTGGTTATTTACGTGTGCAAAAAAAATCTAGTCCTTTTTTTACCCGAATTTTAAGAAAAATAGTGTAAAATGGTAAGATCGTTACTTAAAAATTAAGCCATTTTATTAAGCGTTTTTTAGATATTCACAAAAAAAAATCATTATAAAAATACGACAAAATAACAAACGTCAGAAATTAAAATGGCAGATAATGTATGACCAAAGAAGCCATTGTTCTGTCATCTACGGTCACCCTGATTTATAGTATAAAAATAGCGAGCTCTCACGGGATCTTGTGTTTCATTTTTATTTTATAATTTTGCCCTGTTTTTTGGGATTTTTACTCGAGTTTCTAAATTGCTTACTGCACTCGTTATTTAAAACAACGCTTGTAAAAAAACACTATTTTAGCCGCTAGTTGTACAAAACTATAATTATACGTGGTTCATTTGTTTTATAGTTTTTATTTAGTTTTATAAGCTTCTGACTAATCGTTAACTAGATTTGATTTTACCAATATATATGTCGGTACAAATTCGGCCTTTTTATAGAAACAACAACAATATGACGTCAAAACTAAATTTGCCAATTGCCACTTTGAAGTAATTGGAAGTGGAAATAATACACTTGGTTGTGGGTGTATGTGCATAATACTCCTACATTATAAGCCTTTCCAGAAAATGATTATTTAGGTTTATTTTTGAAGGATATTTTCATTCTATATTTTTTTAAAGTTTGTACAAAATACTTTAACATAACAAGATTCAAAGAAAAGTCATTTAGTTTTGTTTTTACCTACTTTCTAATTGATTTTGCTGTTTTTATTTTTTAGTTTTAATTTTTTTTTTGGTTCATTTTGTTTTTAATTATTTTTTGTTGTTTATATTTTCTATTTTACTCTTAGATTACCTTTACTTTTATTGACTATCCAAGAGTTTAGGGCTTAAAATCTTTTGGTCATGACTTACTTTTTATATAAATGTATATATACAGGGTAGATTCTTTCCTTTAATCGTGCTATATTTGATTTTGTCTATGTCATTTGGTTTACGAGGTAAGGCAATTTTTAATTTTTTTAAATAGGACAGCCTGTATATTTTGCAACTTTTTAAACTGCAAACAATTCTCTCTTTAGCAATACCACACAGTAGGATCTATCTTTTACGATAATCAAGATATTTTTATCTAAATCTGTATGGAAAACTTCGATATTCATTTAAATATCCCCCGTAAATCAGGGCATATACAACAATTCCATGTAAGTTTAAATGCCTCTATCTTGGAAACGATAAGAGTTAGAGTATTAGTGTGTGGTAGTGTCAAAAGACAACTTCTTTTTAGAATTTAGAAATGTCAAACTAAACAGGGCGTCCTATTAAAAAAAATTGCAATACCTCGTAAACAAAAGGACATAAAAAAAATCCAAGATAGCACGATTAAAGAAAATTAAAAATCTCAGTTGAAGTGTCTTTGGATTTTTTTTAAAAAACAAATTCTAACCCGCTGGAAGCACCGTTCCGTTTAAAGAATCCACCCTGTATATATATATATATGTATATATATATATTACTGCAATGGTTTATGACTATTTAACAACATTATTATAATTTATAACTGTAATCTTTATTACAATAAAGCTTATTTAAATTGAATTGAATTGAATTAATTGAGATTTTTTACCTAGATGTATTTTTTTTTAGTTTTTTTCATGAAAAGCAAGCTTTTGTTTTATTTTTTCAATTCTTATTTTAAGAACAACAATAAACAAATTACATAATTATAAGTAAAAATCAATCCAACTTAAAATTAAATCGTTCTTCCGCTTCAAAAAAGCTATGAGTTTGAGAATTTACTAATGTCGACATTGTTGTTCAAACTAATAGTGGACCTCAACATACTGTAATAGATCCAAAGGGAAGACGGCTTGCCTAGTTTCGCCTTTTCGCTAAAGTACGCCAGCAAAGTGTCTTCTTTTAGGTTTAGGCATCCACTTTCAGCAATATTCATCTCTGAACACCACAAATAATAGTCCTTATATACCTTTTCGTAAAGTTTTCTGAATTTCGCGGGCGAAAGGTCCTTCTTTGCCTCTTCGGCGGCATCCAGGATTTCTCTGGGTAGACCTGGTGAACTCTTTTCCTCGATATACATTGAACTCACGAAAACAATGCAGTTTGTATGAAAATTTAGAAGAAACTTCTCAAGTGACGCTCAGTTTCTTTATTTGGTTGCTACGTATTGCTAGTAGCATTATTCAATGTTTTTGTCAGACTGCTTGATTAAAAAGTGATATGAATAGTCTGGCCGCACGCTTACTGACAGTTCGTATGTTGTCAAAATATTTTTTTGTAGAATACTTCATGAAGTCTTTTTTCTTCTAAAAAACACGTTTTATGTTAACCGTCCGTACGTTTGCAGCTTTTCACGGCAGCCATTAACCATACACGACGTTCAAATGTCAACAGTGTCAAATAGCGTTGTGTCAAATACTCCAAGTACTTTAATAAGAAAGTATAAAGGTTTATTTATTATTTATATTATTTACAAAACCCTCGAGGGATATTTGGGTTGAGATCCTAGTTGCAGCACATAGGCATATTGTATTTTTAGTTAAACGTTAAATAATTCCTAAAATTTAATAATTGTAAAAACGTGACATAAAATTAAAAATATTGACAATAAAAGAAATGTAAATAATAGAGAAATTGTTAAAATTTTAAAATTTTTAAATAAATTCTAATTTATAATTTAAAGCCATGATCAATTTTCAAGTTTATTTTTAATTTGGAAAAGAGAGATCTTTAATAAACCTCTTTGCTGCCTCACCCCAAGAACCATGTGTTTCTACAGAGAAAGGTACAAAGATGTAGCGGCCAACTAGCTCTTCATACTTCTTTAGTTTCTTTTGTTCACCTAAACGTGCAGAAACACCCGCTTCTTTAGATGTTTTGTTTATATATGATGTAGCTAGGGTGGGTATACACGTTGCGTCCCACAATAAACTCTTTCCTGCTCTCCAGGGTACCAAAGTTACTCCATGAGCTCGTTTTTTATCTGCCCTGCAGATATCGAGAAGCTGAAGTTCAGAGACAACTTCGGCAGAAGCTAAAACGCGATTAATGATATCGTTGCACTTGTGCAGTGTAAAGGCCATATTTATCTGCTTGCTTACTGCAAATACACACATGCTGTTTATATACCGGAAGTCCAACTCTAAGGCGATACAAACATGGAATACCAAATCATTTAAGTGATTCCCAAGAGAGGCTGCAGGAAAAGCATTCAACAATGCATTACCTTCAGAAGCCTGGAGAGCCAGGAGACGCGCTATATCTCTAGGTTCTTGACAGCCAGAAAGAAGACTATCAAAAGAGGCCTGGCACAAAACCGTGTCATATTCCTTGTTTTTTTTTTGGGATATTTAATTGAGATTTGTCGAATTTGGATAATTTAGCCCAATGATCAAAAGTTGTATTGAAATTTAAATCGTCAGGGTCTAAACATTTTTTTGGTAAAATTCTTTCAATTAAAGGTCTGACATCGCCTGAGGAACCTAAAAAGACGTAGAAACAAAGTGTGGATGAATCTCGTATTCCAAGTCTTCAACTTTGTAACCAAGACTTTTCATCGAATTTTCAATTTAAGTTTTTTTTGACAATGATATTAAAAACCCATGTTGGATTCCGTGCATAAATTTCAAGATGTCATCTTAAAATAAACTATGCCTAAAATATTAGGAAAGTGATGGTCAATATGAGTCATAAAAAATAGGTGTGTTCTGTGCAAAAAATCACATTTTATTCGAAACAAAAATTGTTTATAGACATTATACTTCGATTGAGCACATCCTATTAGATACACCAGGTAGTGATACTTCGTAGCACGTCATACGCCAGTTTTAGAGATAAGAAAAATATAGCGCCATGGCAGCCGGCCTGATCTCTGTTAGGTACTTCAGTATACTTCTTGCGCTGTTATGCAACTAGTTACGGTATCGCGCGCGCGAAAAAATCTCTACTCTCAAGCATAAAATAAATGCTTTGCTTGTTTCATTACATGACACTGATTTAATAAGTTTTTTATGGTTTATAAATTTCGAATATTTTAATCGTTTTTATTTATTAAAATAAAAAAAAGCGTCAATCCCAGCTTCTGCCAAGATAAGTTAGTGTAAGTGTGAAAAATTAGACATTGGGAAAACCCAATCGCTAGCTAGGAATCGAACGCGGGCCGTAGCCGTGGGAAGCGGAGATAACAATCGCCTATATTTGGTATCTAGTAATACAGGGTGTAAATGATTCTTCTGGAAAAAATTTAATGGGTCAAAAACCAACAGTTTTTTTTCTAAATGACTTTCCTAAAAAATTAATTTTCGACAGCATATTTACTTTACAAATATATAGTGTATTTCAACCATTAACTAGTATAATTTTTAACAAACCCTGCAAAAAAAAATCCAATGAGAGTAAAAATTAAAAAAAATTAAATAATTCGATTCAATTCAATATTTTTATATGCTTCTAAGATAACAGATATGTACGAAATAAGAATTATTTAAAAACTAAAAAATCACAAGTTTTCTGTTTTTCTGTAGCAATGATTTTTAGTTTAATCTAATATTTTCACACATTGAACTACCCGATTGAAGTATTTAAACATTTATATAGAACACGCTTTAAAAAAAATTAAAATAACTTGAGTTACTTTACAATTAGCTTTATTGGTCAACAAAAGAAAAACACTAGGAAAAAGAAACAAAAATTACACAAGGAAAAGGTAAACTCAGAAATGAAAATAAACTTAAAACTGTAATTACATAGTAAACCGAAAATAATTCACTCGCTACTTATAAATGATCTTAGCTTCATTATGTTAAAAATAAAACTATACAGAATTTTACACTGCGCAATATTTATCTTATAAAGTGCTGAAATCAGACTTTCGGCGCTAAAAAAAATACAATAACGAAAACAATGTTTTTCCGAAATTACCAAAGTTAAAATATGCTTGGCAACAACAAGATCTCGGGGTTTTTTTGTTTATACTCTTTAGTTTTATACTTATTTATTTGTTACCTATGCCTGCAGTGCGCGTTCTTTAATTGACACGTTCGAAGTGGTAATTTTTTACGGTTGTGTTTTTACCATTTTAATAAAAATTAAAATAAAATGTTTATCAACGAAAAATACACTGACATGTTAATAAGTTACGGCGAATGTCATAGAAACACCAAAGATTTCCACAATGAATGCATCCCAACGTGAGAACAATGGTGCAAGTTTACCAAAGACTTTACCAAATACAAAGTTTTTGATAGTGACGCGATAATTCAGCAAAGACTAGAAATAGTGCAGAGTTCGTAGAAAGACATTTTGAACGACTTTTTTAACTCAAGTTCTAATAACTAGGTAAGTACCGGGGTAAGTACCCCAAATGTCTTTTTTCATTTATTATTGGCCTATTTTTTTTACAACATTCTTTTTATTTTTAAAGTGGCCGAATCGGTGCCATTAGAGATCTTTTCCACCTATAATTTTGATACCTTTTTACCTTACCGCTTATTTCTGGCATCCGCAGTTTCACGTTAATAACGGAAACCCTTACTACTTAATAAAGTTTGACGTTATCTGCGAGTGAATACCGTATTTCTTATAATTGGCATGGTTGCCGGCAGTAAAACGTTAAGTAGAAAAACAAAATATTTACATTGATTTTTGAATGTCAATATTGTATTCTTTTTAATCGTAAAGATAAGGGTCAATTTTTATTTAATCTTTTTTGGCTAGAATTTCGTAAGAAATGTAAGACATTGACTGGCACTGGCAATTGTTACAAGAGATTTCGATCTGTTGATTATCATAATCTCCCTTTCTTCTGCGGTGTTTTTGAATTTTTAAAGATTATTGATAACTAAAATTCACCATAAAAAACAGAAGAATAAGATTTTTTAACTGCAAAATTGTAAATCTTGATAATAATAAATACTGAATAAAATAGTTTATAAACAATCTAAAGCATTTTTCATAGGAGGTGCAGAAGGTCTCTATTATAAGTAAAACGCCAATGGTATCGACCCGTCCCGTCTTGAGTCGTTTGTCACACTACAGTGTTGCTAATTTTTCTAAATTTTAAGGTGCCATATCTATCATATCATATATTGTAGGATCTTTTTATCTTATTTTTACATTTCTTGTCACCCATTAAGAGGTTTACAGTGGGATCATTTATGCCATGTATAGACCAAGAGGGATTGTATGGGCTGCGCTGTATCTCTTATTTAGGACGGTTGCATCGAGATTCATAGAATGGCGATGGTCTTAAACAATTTGTCCTCACAGAGCGGTAAGCTCTCACATATGGCTCAACGTGCCACACCCAGGTAACTACATAAAACTGCAGGCCAATCTGTGTGAAGGTAGTAAGTAATGGTTCGGCTTACTTACTTACTACTATAGAAACAAAAACGTCAATAAACTACATAGTTAAAGGCGTGACAAGGATTGTTTTAATGGTTTTAAAGCTGCGATGAGGAAGGCAATGGGAAACCAACTTATTACCGTTCACAGGTAATATCATCATCATGACTGGAAAACCAAAAGCCCAGGCTCTCAGTCCCCGGAAAATCTTAAATGACCAGAGGATGCTAAGAATCTCCGGATCAGTTATGAAGAAGATTTGCTACATGGAACGTACAAAGTATGTTTTAGGCTGATCTGAACAGTCAGAAGAATTCTGAAACCAATTACAACACGGAATATCTTCAGCTAAAAACAGAAAAGCGGTAGGGCAAGACGAAGTATACACTGAGGTTTTAAAGCTAATAAAAAACAAAGATTCGCTAAATACGCTGATCAAACTTTTTAACTTAATTTATCGCAGCGGTAAAATCCTTGCTGACTGACTAAAATCAACCTTCATTACGCTACCTAAAAAGCATTTAGCAAAAGAGATAACCGCCTAATCAGCCTATTGAGCCATATGTTAAAAATATTTTTAAAGATTATACATAAAAGAATTTGTGGAAAATGCAAATCTATTATGGGAGACACGCAGTTTGGATTTCGTGGTGGGTTCAGGACAAGGGAGGCCTTGTTTGAAATTCAAGTCTTAGTTTAGCGGTCTAGGGATGTGTCGGTGTCAGTTTATGCCTATTTCGTAGATTGTGAGAAAGCATTTAATCGAGTTTAACACAAAAAGCTCATAGAATCGCTAAAAGAAGTTCGTCTAGATGACCGAGATCTAAAGACACTCGCTAGTCTATGCTGGAATCAGACTGTTCAAATAAAGGTTGCTGGTCAACTGTCCGAAGAGGTCCAAATAAGAAGACCTGCAAGAGTTGTTCAATCAAATTGCTGCCAAAAGTTCGCAATTCAGGCTGAACTTAAATGTGGGGCACCACATAAACACCGTCTGTAATAGAATGCAAAGGGTGGTACGAATCATAGAAGACTGGTGTCAACAAAACGGTCTCTCTGTCAATCAAGGAAAGACAGAGATCATCTGGGGTTTGAGCCTCAAACCCCAGGATCGGGGGTTTACGTAGAAGACCAGGAGGTTCGAAAGAGCTACCTGCTCGGAGAGCAAGCCACGGTCTTTCAGGCAGAGGTGTTTGCCATAATAATGGCTGCAATCATGGAGGAAATAAATAACGGTACGGAGGAGCATGTTTATATGTTCTCCGACAGCCAATCGGCCCCAAATGCACTAAGGGCGCCCAGAATCAACAACACTCTAGTGGAGGAATGTACGGATGCACTAGAATCCTTCGGAGAGGGCAAATAAATGACACTTATGTGGGTACCGGGACATATGGGGGTGCCGGGGAATGAGAAGTCCGACGAGCTCGCCAGAATCAGGGCGAACACCCAGTGTGTAGGGTCGGAACCACTCCTGGGAACAACCAAGAGGCAATTGCAAAGTCGACTCAATAAATGGGCTAACGATGCCATGGCGACCGCTTGGAGAGGAGGAACAGGATGCAGACAGACCAGGGACTTCGTGAAGGGATCGGATGTAGCCAAACAAAAATGGCTTCTGGGAAGATCACGAAGGGACGCTGGTCTGCTGACAGGAATCATAACAGGTCACAACCGACTACGGAAGCACATGACCTGGATGCGGTGGAAAATGGCTCGACCTGCCGGGCCTGCGGGCGGGCAGAAGAGATATCTCGACATGTTATAGCGAACTGTGGGGCATACCAGAGGATGAGATACCAGGTATTCGGTTCCCCGACCCTGAATGAGGAGGATCTGCACACGCTCAAATGGGATAAAATACTGGACTTTGCAAAAAGAGCAGTAAAACCAGATGGGCAGACTGCCAGAGCAGTGGTGCAGGCGGCGGATTAGGGGCAGGCTCGGGGTAAGGCAGAAATGGCCCAGGGAGGCCTACTTGCCAGGTTTCGCGCCGCCCCTTCTCTACTACTACTACTACTACTACTACTAAATGTTGTGAAAACAAAATGGATGATCATATTCAAGGAAAGAACATCAGTGGAAAACAAATACTTGGGTTGCTTCCTCAATGAGAATTGGGACAACATGCAAAAAATTCTTTCGAGAATTGAACAGGCCATATCATCTTTTATCAAATTAAAATCAGTGTTGACTAGTCGCGATCTTCATACCACTCTCCGAATTCATGTGCTTTGGTGTTATATCTTTAGCAGTTTTTAGCATCTTATACTACGGCATGGAAGCATGGATACTGAGTTACTCGATATACCGATCTTTTGAAGTCATTATCAATACTTTTTTTTTAAAATTACAAAAAAATAAGCACTTTTAAGACGCTTCTAAAATGGACACTAATGCTGTGCTATGTTAGTTCCTTAAAAATCTGAAGAATTGAAAAATCATCACTTTTTTACGAAAGTCATCCAGTAGCTAAAAAAGTATTAAAATCAAAAGACAATGTCACTTTGAATAGAAAAAGACTAGTGATTCTAACTAAGAGTCGAGGGAACGCTTAATATGGCAGATTAAAATAGCCTACAAGCAATTTACGAAATTCATCTTGGAGGGGGGCATTTTTTATGTAAAAACATTCCCTAAGGGATTAAGAGACACAGTGCTTTAAAGGTAATTTTACACTCTACAATAATTGCGTCATAAGTTTTTTTTACACGGTTGACAGTTTTTCTCTAAAAAATTATAAAGCCGTTTGCGGAAATCCGATTCTATTTTAAATAATACCTTTAATTCAAAATGGTGGGCGATGCGGGAATCCATCATGAAAAAACGTATTTTTTCCATATTCCCATGATAGTAAACTACGTTCTGGCCACAATATGGCTGCTTCCGAAGAAATTCGAATATAAATTATTTTTTTGGCTTCTTCGCAAAAATTTTGTTTTTTTTTTTAGAAAAACTAATAACTGTTTGAAAAAAATTGTAGGGGAACTTTTAAAAATTCGTTTAACTCCATAAGGATTGTTTTTATTTGAAAAATGCCCCCCGGGGTCAATTTCGCGTTTTCTTAAGTATTAACCAGCAACCAATTAAGATATAGCACAGAATTAGTGTCCATTCTAAAAGAGCCTGAAAATTGCGCTTTTTTTTTGTCTATATAGTTTTTAAGAAAATATTTTTTTTTCGGTCAGAAATACAAAGAATTGATAATGATGCTAACCCTACCACCTTCAAACAACAATTACTTTGTTTATACGGGCCTCTTAAAGCACTTTTATATAAGGACGGTTTGAAAATGTTGTCGTATAAACACCACTTAAACCGTTTTAAGTAATAAATCGACTTTATTTTAAAGCCATTTAAGAAAGCGGTTTATCGCTTTGAAACCCATTTTAAGGCTTTTATAAACACTTTAAAAACGCTTAAGCGCATTTATTCCAACCTAAAGAAATATTCAACCCTGGTTTTTCGGAAAATCTGTTGTTAGCTAAGTTGTTTTATTTGTTTATTTCTTTAAACTGACATATTTAATGACATTTAATGAAGGACGTATAAACTCTCGAAGAAAGCCATTTTATTTAAAAACGTCCTTATATAAAAGCTCTTTTAGGTGCGTACAAACATAGTAACCTGACTCTAAGACTGCTATATCAAAATTTGTTAAAGCAAATCAGTTAATAAATAGAAAATCTATGATATTTTAAATAATATTATCCCTTTAAGCCACATTTATCCGTGATGGCTGAGGAAGAAAGCGTCCCTTAGAGAGAAACTTTTTGTAACAAACTTCTATAGAGGCAAGCTAACATTTGTCAAAAAATCAGCTTTACTTCTTAGATATGCTAACGGTCTTCGGTTAATAACAGTTAATAAGGAGTAAGATTTGTAAGAAGTAGAGTCCGGTTAAGAAGAAACCCATTTTCGTCTAAAGCCCGCCCACTTAGCTCTCGATTGGTTTTCCGTATGGAGTCATAGGCGTAGACGCTCTAATCTGTTTATTGCACTTAATTTTCCAAAGCATTTTATTGACTTTACTAATTTATAAATAAATATCTCTTTTACATAAAGCACCCCTTGTTAAATTATTATTATTTTTAACAGTAACATTATACATAAATAATGCGCATGCTCATATAGTTAGTCTAATATCCATTCAAAAAAAAAGTAAATTTAAATATTAATACATGAAAGGTAGACGGAAAAAGGAAGGAATTTTCATTTTCAACTTATTTGTGAAAAGGCGTTTTTTAACTATTAGCTACTCAAAAAATATTTATATTACAGTAGGTAATAGTTTTTTTTGTGTTTGATCATCATCATCATCATATTATCCGTTGATCATCCTGTAATTTATGTATATTATCTTTATATGTAAATTTATCTTTCCATTATTTAAAAATATTTTGTTAAAATGAAGTCGTAGTCAACAGGTGGCGAACGGAAAATGCAAGGAAAGAATAGGCAGAAGGCTGAAAACTAGAAACAATTTTTTAGAAAAAATGAGACATTTTTTTTAAAAAAAAAACGCCCCTGCCACAGTGTTCGGCCCTGCCTCAAACAAAGACAACAGGCGAACGCCACGCATCGTCCGTGCTTGTCGTGGCCCATTTAATAATCGGACTTCTAACAGCTCAAAATGCCTTTGTTACGTGTTCCTTAAAACAGCCTGTGATTTTTTGTTTAGTTCATTACCATATATTCCATCCCACCCTACTCATTCGGTGGGTTGCCAGACAAAAAGGAACGTGTAGGTATATTATGGCAGTAACTCAATTTATTATTATGAGCTAGAAAGTTTCAAGACGAGCGCCAAATATACGAAAAACTTACCTCCAAGTTAGTTTAGCTGCGATAATTAGACACGAGTTGCAAACTTTAACAGATAATAGGGAGATAACGTTCATTTGCCACAAGGTATACGTAAAGATCGATAATAATTGTAGGGCAATAATAGTACATTATAAACCTTGTTACGTTTGGTTTTTTTTTGGTACTGATGCAAATTCCGGAAAATTATTTGAGACACACTATAAACAATATATTTTTCAACAACTCTATAAATGAAAATCTTAATCAGGTAAAATGCAAAAAAGAAAGAAAAAGCTTTGCTTTATCTTTTTTTTGCCCCGCTCAGGATTTATGCCGATAGCGGATCATTCGAGTTGGCAAGGTGAAAAGAGGCTAATACATACAGCTATTTTCAATTCTGGGATTTATTCACTTGCTAACAAAAAATTTTAAGCAACATTTTTAGCAGTATTTTTGGTCTAAGGTGGATCGTTTGTTGTTTAAAAGAGGCCTTATGATAAAAGGTGCGATATTGTTACACGAAGTATAGTATGAGGAACGTCTTGATAAATTTTATGTGAAACTGATTTTCAAGGTAAGTTTCCTATACTATTTCTATCTATTTTACTTATCGCTAAATAAATCTGACCCAGGCAAATAAAGTCTTATACAGAGTTCCTAAGATTTTCCTTAGGGATAGGATTTCAATAAATCAAACAGAAATGGCATGGAAAGTTCTGCGCGCACAAAAGAAACAGGTATATTAAGCAATGATGCCAGTTTGTTATTATCTCCGAACTGCTTTCATGAGAAAAAATTTTCGCCACTCTTTCATTGTGAGCATAAATCATAGTTGCAATAATAACCGTTGACAAGATGTCTGCAAATTCCGCTAGATGGCGGCCAAACAATGAAATTAAAAATTAGATGTTTTCAGGTCCAAACCACAGTTTTTCTTGCTTAAAGGAGGCGGCAGGGTCCATTATTTACGAAACTGAGCGATAAACTCGTGAGGTTGTTAACATTAGAAAGAAATATCTTCGCTTTTAATTAAATTTCTTTCCATTCTGTTCTACTAGTGACATCTATCCGGAAACGGCAAAACCATGCAGTTAGCACTAGCAGCCAAAGAAATCAATAAACGGCGCTGTTTTTCCTGCAGAGCTTTTTGCTTGCGATATTATTGATTTTAAATAAAGCTGGCCCTAGAGGTGTTTTATGACATGATCTCGAAACATGTAGCGAACCAATTCTTCAAAACTAGCGGGAGGGTAAAAGCGAAAAATAAGGGGCTGCCAATATTTGTAACACCCAAAAAGGGGTGAAAAGATTTATTTTGCTCTGTTTCTTTACAAAAAACGTTTTTTTTTTACGAAAAACTTGAGCTCTGCCACTTTCTTTATTTTTTTCTTGAACTTTCTCGAAATTTTCGTCATACCGTAGAAAAAAATTATTTCCTCCATGGTCATACTCTACTTTTAATCAAAAAAATTTAGAAACAGAGACGGGATCAGTTTTCCTAAAACGGGGGATCTTGGTTTCGAGTGAGAAGATTTTTTTTCAATTAAATTAGCCGAACGCAAAAATGTTAGAAGAACAAAGCACAAAATAAAAATGGCGCCGCTTACAATTTTTTTTCAAAAATTATGTAATTTCGGGAACGCAAAGAAATAGGTCTAAAGAGTATAATTTTTAAGAAAAAAATATCAATTTTCTCGCCCTCCTCCACTGGAACTACAGGGGCCGTGCACAAATTACGTAATAGGGGGGAGGGGGGTTACAAAACGTTACGTAGGGGGGAGGAGGGGTTTTCGACAGCGTTTTCATTTGTGTGAAACTAAGAAAATTTGCAATGAAAATAAGTTTTTTTTTGGGGGGAGATAGTGGTCTTGAAATCGTTACGTAATATTAGGGGAGTGGCGTGCCAAACCGTTACAAAACATTACATAGGGAGGGGGTCAAAAATTGGTAAAATCACCGTTACGTAATTTGTGCACGGCCCCACATCTGACTGTTCCTCCTTTTTGATTTCGAATCAAAGGGCAAAACCCGGGTTGGACGTTCGAAGGCGTCAACCCGTCCTATTTTCTTGATAAAGTTTCTACGGAAATCTCAGTCGATTTCTCCGGCCGTGTATGAACGCTTTAGGTTAGGCATTTGCATGTATCTCAGTCCCCAGCCTGTAAACAGTGCGTAAGGACAATGGTTACAAAATGAAAAGCCGAAAAATATTTTTTTTACGATATCTTTCAACAGTTTGGTATTAAAGTCGAGCAAAAACAATTTTTATTCCAGTCCTAAAGGTATGAAAATGGAAAACATTAGAAAACAACAACCTGGAATGGATTTTCTACGTGTAAGATGTAGTGACAACATCGCCCCATGCCCATCCTTTTCTGCCTAATGTGCTTTTCCGTTTGTCTGCGTCTTATACACGGCTGCTTGGCCCCCTAAGGATTTGCTTAGGAACCCTGTATAGTTCCAATACTTTTTTTGTGTTATGGCTTACATCAATAAGATCACGAATAAAGTATCTAGGTCTTTTCTTTTCTAATACATAAAATAACAATATTTTCTTTTATTTTGTTGCTAAATAGAACAAAGGAAGTAATTTACTTAATAATATGCAATAGAAACTTTGAACTCAAAAGAAAAATGTACTTCCAAATTATAAAAATTGAAAAATATATAAAAAGAGTAAATACCAACTTGCAAGATCACTTTTTTACTTTTAGGCGTTTTTGGTTTGGCATAGATTTTGCGATCAACATTTGTATATCGGAATCCTACTAAGTTAAATCCAATTTTTTCCTGTTAAAGAAGTTTTCAGTCCCTTAACATTTTGCCCAAAACCACCGGCAGGAAAAAGCTAGAGAAGCTCCACTGATTAAGTCTGAGTAACGCGTAGTGTCCAACCAGAGCGTACAAGCATTATAGAGTGTTACAAGCGTTACAAGGTGTTACCAGAGTTACAAAAATGTTACAAGCGTGACATTTTCTTACTTTTTCTTGAATGCGTTCGTCTACGATTATTTTTTTTTCGGAGTGTTACCAGAGATTTCATAGACGTTGTTTCAATGCGCTTAATTTTAAGAATTGATAGGTTTACAGTATAAGACCCTTTTTTTAGGGATAAGTTAACTCTTTTTGCATACGTATGCCCAAAAAATTAGACTATTGAATATGGTTTGTTAATTATAACACCCAAATTCTTGCTATAAAAAATTATATGTCTAATAAATAGGGTTTTTAATTTTTGTTTCAAGATAAGTAAATCAACCTACACCAGAGTCTGGTACATGGTTTTTGAAGTTTTGAGGATTTCATCATAATTAGGTATGTGATTTGAATTAAATCACCTGGCGCCCTATTCCCCCTTTATTTTTGCTAACCTTTATTGAGCAAACAAAAAGTTGTTTGAACCCCGACCTTCTGCGGCTGAAGCTATGGGCACATACCTTTTGTTACGCTACATCTAGGACTGGTGTTATAATTTTTTGTTAAGAAAATACGTAACAACCTAGGGACTAAAATGGAACTTTTAATCCTGAGGTGAAAAGTTTCTAGCCCGCCCGGACCGAGGGCTACAATTCGCTGAGGATTAAAAAGAACTTCAGTCCCGTGGTTTATGTACTTTTTTTACAGGTTGAGGCGAGAAGAACTAAAAACAAAATAATCAAGAAAATAATAAAAGACCGTACTCTCGTACTTAGCGGTACTCAAGTTTGAAAATGTCAACTCTGCTAACTGATGGGTAGTTATCATATTGTTGACATCGAAAAGTGATGTGCCTTAAAAGCGTTGCTATGGCGCGTTTGAGAATAAACGCCAGTATAATGGTAACGAACTAATGGCCGGTTTCTCAATTGCGAATTACCAGAGAGTTAAATTAACTTGGGCTATAAATTTCAGTTTTTTTGCTGTTTTAAGCCAGTAATTTTTTTAGATTGACCCTGAGATACGGTAACTCACCTTAAAGACCGTGTTACTCTGGAGTTAATTTTAACCCGTTTTTGTAAAGTTATGTAAAGTTATGTTGCTCGAGATAACGCTAACTCGCTATTGAGAAACCGGCCAAAAATGTCCGTTCTTTCGTTTTCTATCGATTTAGTCGAAAAAATAGAATTCAAGAAGAAGCCCTAGGCCACCTCCTCCAACAAAAATCTTGCAAAACATATATGAAGAATTTTTCAGATTTTGTTTTAAATTTGAAAAAATATATGTTCTTTTGTACTTTTAATTTCTCAGGGATTAAATTTACTTTTAATCCCAAAGGGATTTAAAGTGCCACTTTGGTCCCCAAATGAGAGATTTATTCCCTAAGGTGCATAAATATTTTAAATGTGTTTAAAGACAAACAATGTTCCGAATTAAAGGTGCACATTTGGAAACTTAAAATAATATGTAAGGAAGATAAATTATTTTATTTTAATTTTTCAAGTCATAAAAAGATTTCAAATTTTGTAAGTCGTATATTATTAACTGAAAATTTTTTTCTGGTGTTTTAATAAGTAAAAATCTCGCATCTTACATCTTTATATTAGATTTTCTAATGTTTTATTTAAAATTTGTCCTCTGATGGATATGCAATTTCACTCGCTATATTCTCTATCAGAATATAACGCGTGCAGGTCAGATTTTCTTCTCGGAAATCTGACATGCAGTGGGTATGTTACCCCTGAAAACTTTTTTACTCGCGTGCGGAAAGTACTCACTTTTCATACTCATTTGCGTGCAGAAAGTTGCACTTTTCGGCACTGAGTGCCGAAATCAATTGACCCCCATACTTTTCCGCGCTGGAATTTTTAATTATTGGCTTTTTTTCTTTTATGTCCAACTGACTTTTTTTACGTCTGTTTGACGGTAAATTCCAGTGGTCGTAAAAAAAATTGTACAGGGTGTTTGTTTATAACTGGTACACTCAGTATCTTTTTTATTATTGAAAATAAATGGTAGGTCTAAATTCAAAAATTTCTTGGCAAATTACAACGAACTTAAGCGCTATAAAAACTTTTTTTTGTTGCCCTTGGTATACAGTGTGTGGCAATAAAGACAATTTTTTTAAATAGAACACCCTGTATATTTTTGCATGTTTGAACTTTTTAAAAAATTAGGTTTACAAAAATATCAAACACTATTTCAATATCTTTTGTAGTTCCTGAGATATTTGCGTTTAAATTTTAATAATTGTTAAAATAAAAATATATTGGAAATGACCGACTGATCAAGTACCATGAATGTGTTTCTTTATTTTAAAAATATAAACTTAAAAATCTAGTGGCCTTGAAAAAAAAACAATTGAAGGCAATGTATCTTGATCAGATCAGATTAAATGCAAATATCTCAGAAACTACAAAAGATATTTCAATAGTGTTTGGTATTTTTATAAAGCTAATTTTTTGAAAAATTCAAAAATGCAAAAATTAGCTTTATTACCCCACCCTGTATACCAAGGGGAACAAAGAAAAGTTGTTATAGCGCTTAAGTTCGTTGCAATTTGCCAAGAAATTTTTGAATTGAAACCTACCCTTTATTTTCATTAATAAAAAAGATACTGAGTGTTCCAGTTATAAACAAACACCCTGTACCTAACAAATGCGTAAAGTGACTGTGCCGCCCTTGGTTTCTGGCCGAGCTCGGCTGACGCGTGTCTTGTCTATCTAAAATCGCGTGCGGAAAAGTGGCACTTTTCGCACTGGTTAGATAAACTACTTTTCAAAAATATTTTGAGTTTTTTTTACGACTTTAATATAAGAGTGTTTAACAAAAAAAAAGGTTTATAAAAGTAATTAATGGAGAACTAGTGCTTTTTAGAAATTTGGATTCAATTTCTGGCCGCCCACAATTTAAAAAAGACAGTACTACGAGTAAATTGAGTTTTCTTACTAACTCCAACGCTCGTGGTATTGTGGTTGGTGTATCAGTTCCACGCCGACGGTCTGAGTGCGATTTAAAGCTAGTTATTGAGTTTTATAATGTAATTTTTAAACTTAGACTAAGTTAACTTAGGAAACTGGGCATTGATTCTACACTGGAAGAAAAATTAGGGGAATTTAAAGGAAATAGAGTGAATTGGGTTGACCCCTGCTGCTAGTCTTTTTCCTGTTTAATTTTGTCGCATTTGTTTAACGAAATTAAAGAAATCGTATGTAATATTTACTCCAAGACTTCCCTTGTTTAAAAATATACATAAAACAAACCATTACTCGCACACACATGGGTTGGGTTGTGTGTTGTGTTGACTTTTCCAGAGTTTACCCGTTTAGGGTGCATTTAGACTTTTTTAGAGTATATCCAAGCTTTTTCTGCTTGTATTTAGACTTGTCCAGGTTGGAACCAGACTTTTCCAGGTTGTATCTGTACTTTTTTATTACATTTAATATGCTATACAGGGTGTTTCAGAACTTATGTCAGAAACTTTTAGAGCGTATTAAGTTAATTGCAAGTAATACAAAATATATAAAAAACACAAATACAACGTTTTAAAAAGCCTCTTCAAAAATATTTCAATTTAAATACACTTAACATTGTCAATCTATACAAATAAATGTGAATCTACACTGTCAGGTATGTAAATTTTAGGAGAAATTACACGCTGTTCGAAATTTTTCAGTACATTACATATTGATTGAGTAAATTTACTATTGTTTTATATTATTGTGAAGTAACTTTACAATGCTGACATAAGGACTTATTTACCGTAAAAAAAATGTAAAATTTAAATACAATGATTTTAACAGAAAATTGTTCAATTGGATGCATTTTAAATTCACTTACAATTTTTTACCTAGAGATATTCAACGGTTTTGATATTTACCCCTGTTTACCTGAAGAAACAGTCTTCATACTTGTTGAGTTTTTACCACCCAGTAAACTCATCATTAATTTCAAAACGATTTATCTTTTTTTTTTCATTTTTATTTAATTTTTAATATTTAGTATACATATTATATATTATCGCATAAAAAACTCGTAAGTATACATGACTCTTCGCTGCAAAATAAGTCAAAAATATTCCCGACGGTAACTGATTGAAAAAACTAAAATTATATATTTACACAAAATCTACATACTGATCGGCAAAATATCAAACTGTCAAAGATTAAAACGTCGCCACATTGAACTTCACCGAGTAAAAAGGCACATCGCTATGGAAACCATTGTTATTTCATTTAGCATCCGCCCTGATTGATAGTGTAAAGATAATATATCGCGAGAAATGCTCTTCATTCGAGATTTTTAATAGTAGTTTACATAACAAGCATGTTATGATGGCCATTAAATGCAAAGATAAAGTTTGAGACGTGAGCCGCAGGCGAGTGTATTAACTTATCTGAGCGTTTAATGACCATAACGTGCGAGTTAGTGTACTATACTTTACCTACGATCAATAGGAATATGATCTTAAATATCATAAATTATTAAAAATATCAAACGCGAACACTCGAAGTCAACAACCTTCATAACCTGAAGTTTCAATAACGTTCCAGCTGAAACGTCAAAACAAATAAGGCTACTAAGGGACTTTTTAATATCTTTTTTAAAAAATGCGTAATACGTCAATTTAGCGGGACTTATTTTTGCTTAGGTACTAAAATTATATTGGATTTATTTACGTTTAATAAATATTTATGGTCTTACAAATATAGAAAAATAATTTACATTTTTGCTCAATTAGAACTTTTATAAAATAAAGTTTCATCACTTGTCACGCCATCTTGCGGTTTACCTCTAAGCTTCATTATTATCCTAGGACCGTAAATGAGACATTACAATCGTGTTGAGGGAGTCGTAAAATTAGTATTATTCGTTGGTCGTAGGTAAAAGTATTTTCCAGTTTTTCTTGGATTTTTTAATAAAGGTATTAAAAAAAATTGTGTTAACAACTCACGGCTAAACAGTGCTTTTTTTACTCACGTTTTTAAATACCTCTCTGCGCTCGTTATTTAAACCAACGCTTGTAAAAACACTATTTTAGCGACTAGTTGTGAAAACTAATATTTTCAAATACAAATCTATGCAGGTATTGATATACAGGGTGGATTCTTTAAATGGAACGGTGCTTCTAGTGACTTTAGGGCGGAGGTTTTAAAAAAGGTAAAAGCGAATCTTTAATGATTTTTTACGGAAGTTACGCTTATGATAAAAAAAAATTGGGGCCTTCAACTGGAGGCTCAGGGCCTACCAAATATTTTTTTTTAAATAAGAAGGGACCACTTCTAGAACCTTTTTGGAAAGTTTGTTAAAATAAATCGAGTAAAGGTTTACTCCAAAACTTCCCTCGCTCAGAAGAACATATATTATATAAAAAACCGCTACTCATATATACACGGTCAGACTTTTCCAGAGTATATCCAGACTTTTCTTGGGTGTATCTACACTGCTAAGGGGTGTATTCGGACTTTTCCATGGTGTACTCGGACATTTTCAGAGGTTTTTCCAGAGTGTATCCAGACTTTTCCAGGATTTTTCCAGACTTTTCCAGAGTGTTTCCAGGCTTTTCCATGGTCCTTACAGACTTTTCCAGAATATATCCCGACTTTTCCAGTGTCTTTTCAGACTTTTCCAGAGTGTTTCCAGACTTTTCCAGAGTCGTTCGAGACTTCTCAAGACTTTTCCAGATTATATCCAGACTTTTCCAGGGTCTTTCCAGACTTTTCCAGAGTGTTTCCAGGCTTTTTCGAAGTCTTTCCAGAGTGTTTTCAGATTCTTCCAAGGTCTTCCCAGACTTTTCCAGAGTGTATCCAGACTTTTCCAGGGTCTTTCCAGACTTTTCCAGAGTGTATCCAGACTTTTCCAGGGTCTTTCCAGACTTTCCAGAGTATATCCAGGCTTTTTCAGGGTATTTCCAGACTTTTACTGAGTCGTTCCAGACTTCTCCAGACTTTTCCAGAGTATATCCAGAGTTTTCCAGGGTCTTTCGAGACTTTTCCAGTTTTTCCAGATTTTTCCAGGGTTTTTTCAGACTTTCTAGAGTGTACTCAGACTTTTCTAGGGTCTTTAAAAATCTACAGAGGGTATCCAGACTTTTCCAGGGTCTTTCCAGACTTTTCAAGGGTCTTTCCAGACTTTCAGAGTAAATCCAGACTTTCTAGAGTATATCCGGACTTTTCCAGGGACTTTTCAAACTTTTCCAGAGTGTTTCCAGACTTCTCCAGGATGTATCCAGACTTTTTTAATGTGCACGGACTTTTCCAATACATTTTATATGTGCTATAGTGCTATATATATATATATATATATATATATATAGATTCAGACTTTATTGTTTCTAAAAACATTTCGTTTTACATGTGCTATATAAATATGTATATATATCCTCGTATACATAAGATTTTTGTCCATTAATCACGCAATAACGGCTAAACCGATTTGTATGAAATTTGATAAAGCAATAGGGTGCCACCTGGATCTTATCCTAAGCTACTTCTTATTTAACATTTCGTTTCACAACTCGAGATATATGGCACAGAAAATTGAAGTTTTCAATTGTTTTTTGCATTTTTTATGTGATATATATCAATGTAGTCAGAAATTTTGGCGCCATTCAACTACAATTTTTATAAGCTTTCCAAGGAAGTATTACACGGTAAGAAAAAAAATATTTAAGGGTCTACTAGGAGAATGCTCAAAAACAATAGGGGTCTGCGCGTCAATAAAAGTAATCACTATGTAAAATTTTGTTATGATTAGTGAAGAAGTTTTTGAGTTAGAGTGGCTACAAAGTAGGCCACAGACAGACCGACAGACCGACAGCGTCTGGATTCGTGCTTATCACTATTCGAAACCTCAAAATTCGTGGAGGATCATGAAAATCTCGAAGTGCGATTTTTCGATGATTACATTACTTATACTATTATGTCAACTCATGTGTTAAAGATTTTACGCCAATAATATCTTTGTGTGGTAGTTTCTTTATTACACTTAGTAAATAAAGAAATATATAGTTTATTTTGAAGCTAAAACAATTGATAAAAAATAGTTTTTTTTTAGTTTTTGACACACGGGTCGACAGATGTCAAAAACATCTATTAAATCGAATTTATTTCTTAACAAGCTTTCCCAAAAGGTGCCACATGTGTGGGCCCCCAAAGGGGCCGCACATAATGTCCTTGTGTGGTATTTTCATTATTCCGCTTAGTAAATAGAAAAATATTTACTTTATTTTGAAGCTAAAACAATTGACAAAAAAATATGTCTTTTTTAATTTTTGACATATTGGTTGAAAGATGTCATAAAAAGCTAGTGCGTTAGATTTCATTTTGATCAAGCTTTCCAAATGGTGCCAGGTACCTTGTCATTTAAAAAAAATACTTGTTACGACCTGAGCCTCTAGTTGGTGGTCCCAATTTTTTTTATCGTGGGCAGAAGGTCCGTATAAAATCATTAATGATTCGATTATAGCTTTTTTTTAAATCTCTTTCCTAAAGCTTCTAGAAGCATCATTTCATTTTAAAAATGCACCCTGTATATGTTATCAAACTTTTTAGCGTCAATAAACTAATATTTTTGTTTATCAATCACGCCAAAACCGCTAAACCGATTTTAACGAAATTTGGTAAGAAAATTCAAAATAATATGCGTCTTAACATACACTATGTTTTATTTTACATTTCTCTCAATGACTTAAATTATATGGCACGCAATATTAAATTTAAATAAAAGTTATATACACGTCGCGACACATAAAACGCATACGCCGATTTTATATGCAATATGTCCTTTACGATTTAGCAACCTGTTCTGTCACAAAGTGTCACGTTTTGTTGTAACAGTCTTGTCCAACTCAAAAATGTCACGACAGCTATCGGAATTCATTACTAAATTTTATCAAAACTAGATGGAGGTTGGTCTGTTCGTCGCGTGGTCGATCATTATGGACCAGACAAGTCCACTATAGTAAGACTCAAAAAAAAAATACAAAGAAGAAGGAACTGTACGACGAAAGGAAGGAACTGGCTTGACCAAAGTCAGCACACCCCAACAGGATCAGCAAGTCACTAATTTCCACGGCCAGAGAAGCAAAATTAACAGTTCGTTTTCCTGGTATGGTAAGAACTGCTCTAAGACGAATAAAGAAGTCGAGGTTTGTGGCAGCTAAAAAGATATGGCTAAGTAAAGAAAAAAAGCAAGCCAGATTACTTTTTCGAGACAGAAAAACGAATTTTGGCGGCAGGTAGCTTTTACCGATAAAAAAATTTTAATCCCATCGAGAACGTCTGAGGGTTCATTGCAAAAAAGTTATCAAAATTCAATATTCGTCCACGGAATGCTAATCATTTGATGGAGCTAATAGTTATAGTTTATGCAGAGATCGTTGAAGAAAATCCAAATTTATTTGAAAAGTAAGCAGCAGACTCCATGCCAAGGCCTTTAGAAAAAATTATTCAAGCAAATGGTGCAATGACCAGATACTGAAGTTGCTTATCGATGGATTTTTTATTTCTATTTGTTTTTTTAATATTTTGTTGTTTATAAAACTGATCCTGTTTATGTGTATTGACCATTCTTAACCCAAAGCCTTCCAGTCCTTTCTTCTTTGTATTTTCTTTTTAGCCTTACTATAGTGGACTTGTTTCGTCCATTTTGACCGGCTATTTGACGAAGGGGCCAACCTTCTTCTAGTTCTGCCAAAATTTAATTGAATTGCTTTATTTATAATAAAAATTTGGTTTTAAAAATGTTTTAACTTTTTTTTTATATTTCGTAACAGCAACCTTAAACCTATAGAACCAGTAAATATCGGTAAAAATGCTTTCAGTCTCCTTAACAAAATTTGTTTATGTTGTCTAAAAGTGCTAACCTACAAACAATAAGCAAGCAAAATTTTTAATACACTTCCGGTCACATAAAATGCGTACGCCGATCAACACCGTTCGCGCCGATTTTATATAGTTTATTATGGGCGTCGCAAGTCAGTAACCTTTTAGTTACTTAAAATTGACAAAAAATGTCACCGTCAGGTGTTGCTGTTGTCATACGCTTATATTTAAAAATGCCTCAAATAACCGTGGTTGGTCGGTCCGAAGAGTAGCGGCCCATTATGGATGAAACAAGGCTACAATAAGAATAAGAGCTGTTCGACGAAGCCGAGGCACTGACTTGACCCAAGTCAGTATGCCTCAGTAGGATCAGCAACTGATCGACTTTTTTGAAGACCACAGATTTGCAATGGCTCCAGAGAGCGGCGAAAATTGAGGCACATTTTCCTGGATCCATAAGAAAGACGCACAGAAGGATAAGCCGTTCTAGGCTTAGATGTCGCGCTCTGCCAAGAAAATCTCACTTAGTAGGGAAAAGAAGCAAGCCAGGTTAATTTTTGCACTGATTCTGATTCTTCTATTAGTATTCACTAAAAGAAGAATTTTGGCATCAGGTGGTTTTCACGGATGTAAAAATCTTTCAGTCCCACAATAACAGCAAACAAATTTTGGTATATCGCCCACCACGAACACGCTATATATCTCGAAAAATATATTGCTAGGAACGAAGACCGGGCTGGAAGATTTTCCGTGAATATGTGAAATTGCAACGGAATATGTGTGGGGCCTTATAGCAAAAAAGCTAACACGAATGAATATTGTTGCCAGAAATTCGAACCACTTAATGGAGCTCATAGTCAGAGGGTACGACAAACTCCTTGTTTCAAATTATGCAAAGACTTAGATTATTCAAATTTACCGATCTTTCAGAGGTGCGCTGACTATGATTAAGTTATTGTTTTCCTTTCGCCAAACAGTTTCTTCTTCTTGATACTTTTTTCTTATTCGCACAATTGTGATCTTGTTTCGTCAATGAGCTTTAAGAATAAGTTTTCATAATAAAATGTTCAAAATCATTCAAATCATTGTCTTATAGTAAAGTGTGGCCAGTCTGCAATGTTAAAAGATCTAACCTGTAATTCGAAAACGTCAAAGTCAGTTACAATAAGCAACGCAATTAGCAAAACTTAAATTCAACAGACCTACAGCTAACTTCTGCTGTATGCATTTTATGTGGCCGGACGTGTACGTAGACATGTGCCTAACTTCTGTTGTATGCGTTTTATACCGAGGTATCACACAGTATGAAAAAAAAAAAATTTCGGATGAATATTTTTGGGGTTAGCTTCAAAGAGTGTAATAAGGGAAAGCTCCAAAATAATAGGGTTCTACGCGCTATAAGTGCACATGTGCACGTGCACTCCCAAATTTCCCAAACACGCATTGAAATTTTATAATTCTTCAAAGGACTTTATCAGAAAATAATAATTTCAAAAAAATTGCTTAAACGTATCAATAAATAACTTACTAACTAGTTAACATAACTTAATCGCTAGGCGTGAAATATGCGTGCAAACATCCCTTATCTATCACCAATATACAAACGAGCTCACTGCTCATGTGAATCTTCAATCTAATTGGTCGAACTTTTGCCTCCCGCACTCTTTTTTTCACCGCGGCAGTTCTGCGATATAAGGTGACCTATGTGCACATAAAATATGTGCACTCGCAGAAGACTCAGACGAGACGGTTCTGGAAAATTTTATTTGCAAATAATCGCTGAATGTTCGATGTTTAACGTTAGCGTGCAATATTTAAAGACAACTAATTGATAAATTAATCTCTAAAGGGATCATTTCTGTACATTGAATATTCTATTATTTTAAATTTGTTGTTGGCTTCTAAACAGACCACATAGATAATAACAATAACAAAAATGCAATTTTTAGAATTTTTGTTTGATCAAATCAAAATTTCAATCAAAACTACTGGACCAATTTTGATTTGATAACTACCGACCAACAGATACCGACTAACAGATCGACAGAGCGACGGCGTGGCGGATTCGGAACCACCAAATTCGTGGAGGGTCATCTAAATCTCGAAGTATGGTTTTTATATGATTAAAATTACTTCCTATAGCGAGGGAACTAAAAATGAGCCCCTTTTAATAATAATGGATGAAAATTCCATTTACTTACGAAGTAACGTTATTAAAAGAACGAAGTGCATGTCATTAAGCGAAATTGGACAAGCAGTTAAGTGGATATTATATCGCGGGATTAGTATTACAATATTCTATGTTACCGAAAACTAGTTTTAGGAAAAATTCAGTGAAAAATTTGGTTGTGCATAATATAATACTAAGTAAGCATAAAGAGCATTTAAATAAAGGTAAAATATTGCCGAATATATATGTCAGTTTCAAAAATAACATAGAACATTTGGAAACGCAACTCGTTACTTTAAAAGAATGTTGTCTTTCGGGCTGATAGACCATCGTTTTTTTTTATATATACTGGGACATTCCATCCATTACAGGATCAACGCCCAGTGTTATCGAAGTTTTTGCAAAGTTAAAGACAAACACAAAATATCCATGCACCTAGTCGGGATTCGAACCCGGGACCTTCCGTGCGGTAGGCAGATACGCTCCCCACTGCGCTACGGCGACCGCCGTTTTGTAGAAGTTTGTCTTCTTTTGTAGTCTCCCATACTAATATAGTATGGGGGACTAAATTTTGACTTTTCTTAATTTTACCAAAAATGAGTTACTAGGGTTCCAAAACAATTTAATCGACGAAAAAAAAAGTCTGTCGGTCTGTCGATTTTATCGAAATTTGGTACAAAAATCCTCGACTGACCATGAACTGATAAACTTTTGGGTAGGGTGGTGGGGGTTAAAAGGGGGAACATGGGGATAAAATATTTAGAAAAATGTAACTTTGGAACAAAAGCAAGTAGCGATATACGGTTTTCAGATTTAAGTTTCCGTGAATATGGACTACAAATTTTGTTATAAAGTCCAAATTCGTGGGAGCTTTAGTTTCCGAGCTATTTGAAAAACCGTTAAGATATATAAAAAAAACCATAACTTTAGAAGTAAAACAGCTATTGATATACGGTTTTTAGATTTTTATTTTCGTAAATATTACCTAAAAATTTTGTTATAAGGTTCAAATCTTTCAAAGCTACAGTTTTTAAGATATTTTCATTTCCTTTCAACATAAAATAATTGATTGTATGGTGGACTATCCGTGCTTTCTAGCACCAATTGTTTGCCAAGTTTTAGCCAAGTGTTTTGGCAAAATTAAAGACAAACACAAAATATCCATTCACCTAGCTGAGATTCGATGCCGAGACCTTCGGTGCGGCAGGTCGATATGCTACCTACTGCACTACGGAGACCGGCTACTTGAGGTTTCGCCGATTCGAGTGCTCAGCATTTTTAGAAGATCTGGGGACCAATTCTGAAATCACTCGAATTTCAGTCGTATACGGATCACATTTTCGCAAAAGCTTCATGAAAAAAGGGTTAATTACCAAAAACAAATTTAAACTTATATGCACATTCCCACATACCATTGAAGGAATATTCATGTTATAGGAATATTCCCTTGATTTTTTGGAATATTCTATTGCGAATATGACAGGAATGTTGCAAACCTATTTTCTGTTGATTATTGTTTAAGAGTTTGTGATAGTTATAGTTCTTTGGTAATAAGATAACCTGATAATCAAGCTATTTCTATGAATATTCCCAAAGAGAATGTTTTTGTCAGGATTTTGACATGTTTGCTTAAAATATTACTATATTGTTTAGTTTAATGTCATCTGTTGTAGGTAGATGGCACTGGAATCAATATGTTCTCTATGGTAATATTATTATACAAATAAGAGAGCAAAAAGTTATTTAGGTAATCTTTTGATAACTAATCTTAAGTAGTACATCAACATAATATCCAGTGGAAGACTAAAACATATTTGGTGGATATTTATGTGGATATATATCCACTCCATCTCGTGGCAATCTGGACATGTTTTGAAACACAAAATCATGTCCATGCAATTATAGTCGGTGTCCAGGTATTTTACTATAATTCTTTAAAAAAATATTCTGGTCATATTATAGTCATGTTTAACGTCACATTTCTATCACATTTATATCACCTGTATAAGCTAGAACGTAACTTATTGCCAGCATGTGTTAGTAATATTCCCAGTAGTAAAATGTAACATTTCTATCACATTCTTTGTTCTCTAATTATATGACTATTACATTACAGGAATGTTTAATTGTTATGTGGGTTGCACAATATCCGATTAAAAAAGGTGCAAAATAAAAATTTTGCGTCTCTGACAGGCAAAATAGAACGATTGTTGACGCTTAGGTGTGATTTCCACTCGACTTTGCATCGAATGGGTAAAATCAACCGCCGCAGATCCGAACGATTATGACAGAAGAATGCCAAAACTTTCGAATATTAGCAAAATAAAAATGTTAAATTTTAATTTTTGTGGCGAATTTAACTAGATATTACACAATATCAGTCAGTGGATTAACATATTTAACCCTTTTTTCGTGAAATTTTTGCTAAAATGTGATCCGTACGATTGAAATTCGAGTGATTCAAGAATTGAGCCCCAGGGGCGAGTTTTAGTCGTATATTAACGTATATTAAAAATGGGGTAGATTTTCTCTTATCCACTTCTTAACGCATACATAACACTGAACTCCTACTGAAATGACAAAATTGAAGTTAGATCACGCTCTTCTTGGTTCACCCTACGTTCGGGCTATCTGGCTAAAGATTTTTTGGGCGCGGTCCCACATAACATTGGAGCAATATTCATGTTGTATGAATATGCCCTCAAAGTGCTTTTTGGAATATTCTAATGCGAATATGACAGCAAAGTTTCAGACCTATTTTTCGTTGAATATTTTTTAAGAGTTTGTGATAGTTATACTTCTTTGGTAATAAGATAACAATATTCCCATATTTTTATTAATATTCCCTAAAAGAATATTTTTGTCAGGATTTTGGCATGTTTGCTGAAAATATTACTATCTTGTTAAAAGAACGCGATTTACATGATTTATAATTGTAATTTAGTTCAATTTTGGTAACATATTTGGTGAATATTCATGTGGATATCTACTGTATATCTTAGGATATCTATATCGTGGTCATCTGACATGTTTTGAATCACAAAATCATAGCCATATTTGCTATTTGAAATATTACCATCATTTTGCCAAAAAATAATTCTGGGGCTATTATAGTCATATTTTGTGGAAGTGCTTAGGTATATTACTATAATTTATTAACAATATTATGGTCATGTTTCACGTCATGTTTCTATCCCATTTTATCACCTGTATGAGCTAAAACGTAACTTATTGCCGGCGTGTGTTAGTAAAATTCCCAATGGTAAAATGCAACATTTCTATCAGGTTGTTTGTTCTCTAAGAATATAACTATTATATGGGGTGTTGTCAAAACAATGTCAACTTTTATAATGTTTGAGCCAAGGTTTGTGCCGACCGACAAAGGATGGCATTAACTTTAATTATGTCCACTTGATAGATGGCACGATACGAGAGATGCCAACAATGTCAGAAATAATAGCAAAAACGTTTGGTTATCAATTAAGAGCCATTTATAAATTACGTAAAGCAAGCAAGGTGGGGAGAGGGGTAAGTCTAAGTTTTCTAAAGTGTTACAAGAGGGGGAGGCGGGGATTCACCCTAAAAATCTAGGATTTGTTCCAGTAGTTTCATAGTGGTAGGCAAAATGCCTAAAAATATTGTAGATAGAGAGTATTTTCTATCTACGAAAATATGTAGAATTGTCAGAAATAGTGCGGACTTTATTAAAGTCAGACTTTATGTACCGATGTATCCGTAGTATCTATATATATTAGGGACTTATATATATTATTATAGGCTGACTTTAATAAAGTCAGCACTATTTTCGATAGTTAGCATGCTCATATTGTGCCATTCTTAAAGTTGACAAATTAGAATTAATGTCGTCCTTTATTAAAGGCAGGCACAAACATTATGAAAGTCGACATTATTTTGATAGCAAAGATGACATATTAAGACAACAACAATGTCAGAATCGTTTGAAACTTCGTGGGGAATTGTCAAAAATAGTGCGGTCTTTATTAAAGTCAGGCTATGCCGACTTTATATACCGATAAGTCCCTATTAACCATAAGTAATATATTCACTTACCGTAAGTGAACTATATACTAAGCGTTAGTAAATCTATAGTAGCGCAAAACCAGTATAACTCCTAAATTATGGCTTTAAATATAATTAAAAATATATTTTTGAGCTCTTAAAATCTATGTCCTATCACACAAAAAACAAATAATAAAAAAATAGTGCGACGAAGGTTAATAAACCAATGCTTTATACAGTGACCGCAAAATTAAGCATTTTGGCGGCTTCTTATTGATCGACTAAAAATTGTTACTCATGATTAAAGCTTAGTCAGAGAATTTTCGCGTTTGGTGGATAATATGGACAAGCATCTTTAAACTAAGGGTTACCGGGTTCATTTCCGGTCATCGATTTTTTGTTAGAGTTTTTCTAACTTATTTTTATCATGATCTCCCTAGAAATGGAAAAATTATCGTTCAAATGGGCTTGTTGACTTCTTATGATGGAAATATGTTGGCAAATCATTATCTCACAGGCCAAAAAAATAAAAAACATTTTTTGGTGCCTGATATCTAAGAACTGACTAACCCTGACTAATTGGTTTTGGAAACATAGTACCTTTTGTATACCTTTATCCTTCTCGACTTAGTATATTGTGGAGTTTTTGCAAATAAAGTTGTGTCATAATTTTTTGTACATTTTTGTCGTTTTATAGTGTTAAAACTCAAATAATGGCATCCACAAGCAGGCGTAGCTGTGTAAACCATCTAGATGTTTTTTGTTATGTATGTGGCGAATACACTTTGAAAGAAAGTAGAAAAACTATTTCTGAATTTGTGAAAAGGTCTTATCTTGCCTATTTTGGTGTTCATTTGGGAGATCAAGATATATCTTGTGCTCCACATGTGGTGTGTAAAACGTGTGTTGATCATTTGCGACAGTAGACAATTGGAGACAGAATGTGCCTGAAATTTGAGGTACCAATGGTTTGAAGGGAAGCACGTAACCATTATGATGACTGTTATTTTAAAATTAAAAGCATAAATAGGAACCATCGACCTAAATGGACATATCCTGATCTAGATTCTGCAAGAAGACCTATACCGCACTCTAAGGAAATACCCATTCCAACCTTCAGCAGCCTTCCTGAAATCCTGGAAGACGATACAGAAACATCAACGTCTGATGAAGTTCGAAGAATGCAATCAGAAAACGACAGTGAATTTGAAGCAGATTTAACAACTTTTCAGTGTTTTAATCAACAAGAACGGAACGATCTCGTGAGAGACCTATACCTCTCAAAGATGTGTGCTGAATTACTTATCCAGATCCAGATTCAGATTAAAAGAAAAGAACCTTCTTCATCCGGGCACTAATGTTACATTTTATCTTAAGAGAGAAAAGGATCTGCGGCCTTTTTTCTCTCAGGAAAATAAGCTGGTATTCTGTAACGATATAAAAGGACTCTTAGAAAAAATGGGTTTGTCAGAATACACTTCAGACGATTGGCGCCTTTTCATTGACAGTTCAAAACGTAGTTTAAGATGTGACCTTTTTCGTAACGGTAACAAATATGCCTCAATTCCTATTGGACATTCTACTGCCATGAAAGAGGAGTATAAAATAATAGCGCAAGTTTTGAAACAAATTAAATAAGAAGAACATCATTGGTCAATTTGTGTTGATTCGAAAATGGTGAACTTTCTTCTTGAAAGATCAGCACTGGGTTAAGAGAAATTGGCCTCTAAGAGATACTATGGTTCAAGTAAAACAAAACGTATTGAATGAACCTTTGGCTACGAGAGAAAAAATCTTACTAGGACTCTTGCATATCAAGTTGGAGCTTATGAAGCAGTTTGTGAAGGCGTTAGATCGAGATGGAAATTGTTTTGGTTACTTGTCATGTAAGTTCCCTGGGATTAGCACAGAAGAATTAAAAGCTTGATGGTCGTCAAATAAGGCAACTTAAATAAGATCCACAGTTTACCACATCAATGAATGAGACTGAATCTAACACTTGGGGTTCATTTGTTTAAGTAGTTAAAAATTTTCTTCGAAATCACAAAGCCCACAATTACATAAAATTAGTGGAAACTATGCTTTCAAATTTTTATATTTTCGGTTGTAACATGATTATAAAAGTTCACTACCTCCACACCCACCTAGATGGCTTTCCAGAAAATTTAGGTGACTGTAGTGAAGAACAGGGAGAAAGATTCCATTAGTATATTAAAACCAACACCGTTCTTAACTAAAAAGCCTGTTAACTCCTATCGCCTCAGTGCCTTTTAGCCTTTTGTGGCTGCCATTTTTATAACCAAAGTGACAAGTAAAACATGGATTTTCTGTCAGGTTGGTGTCAATATGGCACCGATCATAGGCCAAAGGATACTAAAACGAAAATGAGTTAACTGGCTTTTTAGTTGAGAACGGCGTTGATTAAAACTATAGAAGATCGATATCAAGGACGATGGGATAGCCACATAATGGCCGACTACTGTTGGAGCCTTCAGCGAGACCACACCAGTAAAATCCATACTAGAAAGTCGTATAAAAGAAAATTTGTAGTTGATAGTGACTAATATGAATATGAATATATGCTAAACTACTTTTTATAATAAATATTTATTTATATGTGTTTTTTTTTGTTATTGGCAATAATTATAACGTAAAATATATATAGAGGTTAAAAAAAGTTAAAAATTCCTATTTATAAAACTAGATCTGATAGACAAAATCTGGTGGCTATTTCGAATTCTGCACCCAAAAATTACCCAGGAACAGTTAAAAAATCGCCGGCACCAAAATGTCCAACACACATTTTGGTGCCGGCGATTTTTTAATGTGTGAGTTATAGGCATGCATTATTGTAAGTATAAATATATTTTTCTGCATGATTTTTCAATATTTGATGTCTTCGCTTGTTCTTAATAGAAAAAATTCACTAACCGTAATTGAAGGTAAAGTTGAGTGAATTGTCACATACACACACTAAGGGTTAACAAACTAGTAGAAATATTCACTAACCCTAAGTGAAGAGAAAATTAAGTGACTTGTCTAGTAACTAGTAGAAAAAATCACTAACCCTAAGTGAAGGGAAAGTTAGGTGACTTGTCGCATATTGGTAAGTAGATAAATTACTAAGGGTTAACAAACTAGGGTCTAAGTAGGCCGCCATGTTTGCAGCTATTGAATTCATCACTTGGTGCTAATAGAAACTTCACTTACCACTAAAAAAAGCTAAGTAGACACTTCACTTGGGATGGTTTTCTGAGTGTTTTAGTAAAAAAATATCTCGCTGAAAATTGAGTGAAAATCACTCAAAATAGTGTAAGGTAACTCAGGATTATGCTGAAAAATTTATGACATTGACATGTTCAAACATTGTGTAAATGGTGTCCACACAAATTCAGTTTCGTCATTTAAACTCAAATTTCGTGAGCACCACTGACACAATGTTGGAACTTGTCACTGTCACAAACTTTTCAGTTCTGAGTTAACATATACTATCGTGAGCGAGATATTTTTTTACACAATGACCACCCAACCCAACCCAACACTACATTCCTTTAGTTTTTAACCAATGCATTTCAGCCACCAATTTTATTTATTTATGATTCTGGAGTAGTGGGGGGATATGACGTCACACGTATTGTCAACCGAAAAAATAACCACGGTATATACGGAAGATAAATTATTCCAGGCTGAAAATAGCCTCGTAAAACTAAAAAATTGATGCTAGAAAGCAAGAATAGTCCACCATACAATCAATTATTTTATGCTGAAAGAAAATTAAAATATCTCGAAAACTGTAGCTTTGAAAGAATTGAACCTTATAAAAACATTTTTGGGTAATATTTACCGCATATCAATAGCTTCTAAAGTTATGATTTTTTTTACGTATTTTAACAATTTTTTCAAATAACTCGAAAACTTGAGCTCCCACTAATGTGGACATTATAACAAAATTTGTAGTCCATATTTATGGAAACCTAAAATCTGAAAACCGTATATCGCTACTTGCTTTTGTTCCAAAGTTACAATTTTTGTAAATATTTTATCCCCCTTCTCCCCCCTTCAACCCGCCACCAACTCAACCCAAAAATTAATCAGTTCATGGTCAGCCGATACAAGATTTTTGTACCAAATTTTTAAAAATGTGTTAATCGATTAAAGCGTTCTTTAGTTATCGTATATACAGACCGACAACAGTCGACTAAGATGTTTTGGAACCCATTAACTCATTTTTGAAAAAAATTAAGAAAAGTCAAAATTTCACGATTTTAATAGTCCCCCATACCATATTGGTAAAAAAACCTAACTGAGCAGAAGGCGTGACTTGCTCTAATTTCTCAATGACTACAGGTAGATATTAAAAGTTATGATGAAAAGAATTGGACAAACTTCTTTTAAAAATAAAATTTAATTTTAATGTAAAACAATGCTTATTTTTTATTTTATTTGGTAATACACTTCTCTTTAATTTTTTATTATTAATTTAAGTGTTTTATTACACGATTCTTCTTTTGCCGTTTTCTAACACTACATTACATGAAGGCATTAATAAACTAAAAATTCAGAAGTTACGTTAAAATCCATAAAATCTCCTCAATGAAAAGACAAGAGGTAGCGAATTGCCAAACCTAACACAAGTCAAACTTGCAAAGATTTCACTTCAGGCAAACTAACTAAATTTAAAGCAAAAGCTACCTGACTGTTAGTTTTAAGCAAAATAAAGTTTTAAACTAACTAACTGAAAACGACATTTCATTAAAATAAACTAAGGAAAGTTTGCCATTTTAGATGTATCAATTACTAGTAAAGGGGCATGTGTAAGTCAGTGGGATTTTTAATGAAGAAGTTTTGTGACTATGTGGGAATGATCTCTTTAGTCACATAATAAAGTATTACTGGGTGTTTTTTCGCATCGGTGTAGAATGGCTTGATATGACGTAATCTTTCAAGATGGTGGCCAAAAATCATAAAAAAAAACAAATTTTGCAATCAGGCCAAGATTATACTCGATTCCATATAATTCGAGGACAAATATTACAAAAAATTTACTTTTAAGGTCATCCGACATTAAGTGACCTTGAAAATCGCAAAAAATAAGATTTTTGCCATTTCCTCTTCAAGAAATCTTAATAATTCGACGTTTTATCAGACCACCTTCAAATTTACCTCAAACTATTAGACTTGTATGCCAAATTCGATCCTTAGACTTTGATGTAGTTTGAATCTTCATGACCTTGAAAAATACCGAAGTAAAATTAACAAATTGCAAAAATAACATACTAAAGGGCGCCATTCATCAAATATTCAAGCGAAGAGAACCAAATTTGGCATCATAGATAAGAAGATCCAGTCCAACAATTTTGTTAAAAAAAAATTTTGTTCAGCTATGACGTGATTCAATAAGGCGGCTGATATATCAAAATGGTAACCTATAACCGCATTTTATTTTATCCACTTTCGAAAAAAAATAAAAATGACAAGGTGGCCATCAATTCTTGTTGACTTTTCCCCGCTTACTATGAAAAAAAAAGTATAGTTGATGTATAACCCCGATTGACCTTGAAAATACTATGTAAAATTGAAAAACCCGATTTTTGTAGTGTTTTTTCCAATTGACCACTAGGAAAAAACTTTAAGTGCCGGAGATGAAATTAACATCTTAGTCCTAAAAAAAACTCTTCATTTTAAACCCCTCTACGATTTTTTTTTATCTGGCGTTCCAGATGTTGGTGTACAAAAACGTTAAAATATGGAGATTTTTTTAAAGAAAAAATGGCAGAAATCGTGTTTTTTGCGATTTTCAAGGTCATTTGAAATAGGATGACCTCGAAAGTGATTTTTTTTGGAATTCTCGTCCTCGAGTTATATGAAACCGATTATAGACACGCACCAGTTGCAAAAATTGCATTTTTTATGATTTTTCGACCTCCATTTTGGAAAATGGAATCTAAAACACTTGGTCCAGAATATGGTAATGTATATCTAACTTCTGCTAACCCTTTTATAGGTAACTTAAATGACTTTGTTGGCTAGACGAGTGAGTAGAACATATAATTGACAGTTACGAAACTAAAACAGGTGTTTGTTTAGGGCTAAGATGCTAATTTCATCTCCGGAACTTAAATTTTTCGCGTAGTTGTAAATTATATAAAAACACTACAAAAAGCTGGATTTTCAATTTTACATGGTATTTTCAAGGTCAATCAAGGTCATGCATAAACTAATTTTTTTTTATTTTATATTATATTTTTCATATTAAGCAGAGACTAGTCAACAAGAATTGATGGCCACCTTGCTATTTTTACTTTTTTACATAATTGGATAAAATAAAATATAGTTATAGGTCTCTATTTTGAGATATCAGCCGCCATATTGAAACGCGTCACAGCTGACCAAATTTTTTTTAACAAAATTCTTGGACTTGACCTTTTTATCTTTGCTGTCCAATTTGATTCTCTTGACTTGAATAATTGATGATAAGCGCTCTTTAATATGTTATTTTTGCAATTTGTTAATTTTGTTGGGGTATTTTTTAAGGTCATGAAGCTCCAAACTACATGAAACTCTAAGAACTCTATTTGGCATACATTCCTAATAGTTTATGGTACATTTCAAGTTGGTCTGAGAAAACGTCGAATTATTAAGATTTTTTGAAAAGAAAATGGCAAAAATCTAGTTTTTTGCTATTTTCATGGCCATTTAAGGTTTGATGAACTTAAGAGTAAATTTTTTGGAATCCTCGTCCTCGAGTTATATGGAAACCATCTTATTGAAGTGTTTTTCCCAATTTACCACTACGCAAAAACTTTAAGTGCTGAAGAACGTCTTGGACATAAATAAACACTTCGTTTTAAACGTTTTCACCATTTTTTTTTTACCTGGCCTCCCAGATGTTTATGCTATACCCCGGTAAAATTATTGTTTTTCTTAAGTTTCGTAACTGCGAATTTTATTTTCTACTTACTTGTCTAGCCAACAACGTCATTTAAATTACCTATAAGAGAGTAGATGTATATTAACATAATCTGATCCAAGTGCTTTAGATGACATTTGCCAAAATGGCGGTCGAAAGACCATAAAAAATTCTAATTTTGCCAGTAGGGCATGCCTATACTTGTTTATTAGCATTCATAATAAAATTAAATGATGAGGATTTAACAGCTATTTAGTCAGACATTTACGTGTTACGGGGTGTGTTGTTCGTATCAGTGTAAAAGAGGTTGATATGACGTCATCTTTCAAGATGGCGGCCAAAAATCATAACAACGCAACCGGAACACGATTATAACTGATTCCATATAACTTAAGGACCAGGATTCCAAAAAAATTATTTTAAAGTCATACGACCTTAAATGACCTTGAATATCGCAAAAAGCAAGATTTTTGCCATTTTCTATTCAAAAAATCTTAATAATTTGACGTTTTGTCAAACCATCTTTAAATGTTCTTCAAACTATATTAGTCATATATGCAAAATTTGATCTTTAGAGTTTGATGCAGTTTAAAGCTTCATGACCTTACAAAATACCCCAGTAAAATTAACGAATTGCAAAAATAACATACTAAAGGGTGCTATTCATCAATTATTAAGGCTAAAAGAACCAAATTTGGTGACAAAGATAAGAATGTCAAGTCCAACAATTTTGTAAAAAAAATCATTTAGCTATGACGCGTTTCAATATGGCGACTGATATATCAAAATGGCTGCTGATATATCAAAATGGCGACCTATAACCACATTTTATTTGATGCAATTTCGTAAGAAAGTAAAAATGACAATTCTTGTTGACTTGTCTCCGCTTACTATGAAAAAAAAAGGTTATTTGATGCATGACAATGATCTACCTTGAAAATACCATGTAAATTTGAAAAACTAGCTTTTTGTAGTATTTTTGTCCAATGTACCACTACGCAAAAATAAACACTTTTTTTTAAACCTCCCCACCATTTGTTTTGATCTAGCGTTCCAGATGTTTATGCTATGCTAATGTCAAAATTACATATACCTGTTGTTTTTATTAAGTTTTGGAACTGTGAATTTTATGTTCTACTCACTTGTCTAGCCAGCAAAGTGCTTTGGAAGCCAGTGACTATACTTGTTTATTAACATTCATAAAAAAATTCAAGGATTGGGATTTGACAGCTATTTAGATTCAGGTGTTACATAAAAATAGTTTTAAAAACATTTCAAATTGCTGTATTTTGTTTTTTTACAAAGATTTATAATCCTAGCTTCTTATTTAATAAATAAATAAACTGTCTAAAAAAGACAAGAATCTAAGTCATTTCTATTGAGGTATAATTCGAAGTTTATCCTTAAAACGTTGATTTTATCTCTGAACCTAAAAGTTTTATAAAAAAAAGTTTTTGTATTTTATACGGTTTTTTCAACGTCCATCGAGGTAGCACATCAACAAATCCATTTTTTTCTTAATAAGCGGCGATAGCATCTTGACATTTTTTCTTGTTTACAAAATTGAATAAAACAAAATATAATGGATGTATTGCCATTTTTATATATCAGCCAACATATTGAAACGAGTCATAGCTAAACCAAAATTTTTCCAATAATATTGTTGGAAACAATAGATCAAAAGATCTTTGGTGGAAATAACGCAAATTCAAACTTGGATGAGCATCCCACAAGGAAGACACAAAAGATCACAAATCACAAATAGGCATCGTTCCGCACTGGTACTTACTTATCCAAGTTACCTGATACAAATTCGTCCTGGCGTGTTAATATTTCCAGTAGGATTATTCTCCTAAGGCAATTAAAACAAAGAAGAAGTTAAAAAACCTCTAAATCAGATACTTCAACCGAAAAGAAACTAAAAAACAAAAGATCAAAAGATCTTGAGTGGAAATAACAAAAATTCAAACTTGGATGAGCATCCCACAAGGAACACACAAAAGATCAAAGCGAAAAGAGAAATGATTAAACGATGTTTCGCCCTGGGTAACCAGCGTGGGCTCATCAGTAGTTTCACTGTTCACCCTCTACTATATATCATTAAACACCATCATACACATTGATTTCCAACCTTGAACCACTCACAAATAGGCATCGTTCCGCACTGGTACTTACTTATCCAAGTTACCTGATACGAATTCGTCCTGGCGTGTTAATATTTCCAGTGGGATTACGCTCCTAAAGCAATTAAAACAAAGAAGAAGTTAAAAAACCTCCAAATTAGTTACTTCAACCGAAAAGAAACTAAAAAACAAAATATCAAAAGATCTTGGGTGGAAATAACGAAAATTCAAACTTGGATGAGCATCCCACAAGGAACACACAAAAGATCAAAGCGAAAAGAGAAACGATTAAACGATGTTTTGCCCTGGGTAACCAGCGTGGGCTCATCAGTAGTTTCACTGGTCACCCTCCACTATACATCATTAAACACCATCATACACATTGAATTCCAACCTTGAACCACTCACAAATAGGCATCGTTCCGCACTGGTACTTACTTATCCAAGTTACCTGATACGAATTCGTCCTGGCGTGTTAATATTTCCAGTAGGATTATGCTCCTAAGGCAATTAAAACAAAGAAGAAGTTAAAAAACCTCCAAATCAGTTTGGAGTTTTTTTAACTTCTTCTTTGTAATATTGTTGAACTTGACCTTTTTATCGTCCTTACCAAATTTGGTCCTCTTCGCTTTATTAGTTGATGAATAAGCTATTTTTCGAAATCATGAAGCTTTAAACTGCATCAAACTCTAAGCATCCAATTTGGCGTACATGCCTAATAGTTTGAGGTACATTTGAAGTTGGTCGGATAAAATGTTGAATTATTAAGATTTTTTGAGGGGAAAATGGCGAAAATTTTGTTTTTTACGATTTTCAAAATCATTTTAGGTCGGATGAGCTTGAAAGTAAATTTTTTGGAATCTTCGTCCTCGAATTATATGGAATCCAGTATAATCATGCTTCAGTTGCGTTGTTATGATTTTTGGCCTCTATCTTGAGAGATGACGTCATATCAACCTCTTCTACATACACGGATGCGAACAAAATACCCGTTGGTACGTGAATGTGTGACCAAATAGCTACTAAATTCTCATCCTTAAATTTCACTATGAATGTAGATAAACATGTATAGTCATGCTAGGGCATAAATAGAATTTTTTATTGGTTTTATTGTTTTTTTTTTGGAAATGGCATATAAAACACTTCGTTCAGAATATGGTTATATATATCTAACTTCTGCTAACTATCTTATTAATTTAAATGTTGTTGGCTAGACAAATGAGTGGAACATAAAATGGGATGCCAGATCAAAAAAAAATGATAGGAAGGTTTGAAATTAAGTTTTGGTTTATGGCTAAGTTGTTAATTTCATATCTGGCACATAAAGTTTTTGCGTCGTGGTGAATTGGAAAAAAACACTACAAAAAGCTAGTTTTTCAATTTTACATGGTATTTTCAAGGTCAATCAAGGTCAGGCATCAACTAAACTTTTTTTTTTCACAGTAAGCGGAGATAAGTTTTTTGTTTTTTTACAAAATTTGATAAAATAAAATATGGTTAAAGGTTGCCATATTGAAACGCGTCATAGTTGAACAAAATTTTTTTTTACAAAATTGCTGGACTTGACCTTCTTATCTTTGTTACCAAATTTGAATTCAATTTGGCATACATGCCTAATAGTTTGAGGTACATTTAAAGGTGATCTAACAAAATGTCGAATTATTAAGGTTTTTTGAAGAGAAAATGGCATAAATCTTGTTTTTTGCAGATCATTTAAGGTCGGATGACCCTAAAAAGAAATTTTTCGGAATCTCCGTACTTGAATTATATGGAATCGAGTATAATCATGCCCCGATTGCGAAATTTGTATTTTTTATGATTGTTGGCCGCCATCTTGAAAGATATCGTCATATCAATGCGAACAACACACCCGGTAATACTTGATTGTGTGACTAAAGAACTATCAATCCTACATAATCACAAAACCCCTTCATAATAAAAGCCCACGGACTTACACATGCCCCTTCACTAAAGGAAAAAGACGCTTGGAATGCATTTAAAATTTTTGCGGCAAATTTTTTGGGAGACATTAGAGCAGAAAACTATAAAGAGCTGGTTGCCCAATTTCTTTTGTGCTACTAAAACTCAGGATGTAAATGTCACTAAAAATTAATTTCTTGGATTCTCATCTGGATTACTTTCCGGAAAATTGTGTAAGTGACGAACACGGTGAGAGGTTCCACCAAGATATTTTGAACATGGAAAGAAGGCATTAAGGAAAAAAGAAATGTGCGATCTTAGCTGACTACTGCTGGACTATTACGAGAGGTGCCCCAGATGCTACTTTCAAAAGGTAGGCTAAGAAGCTAAACTCTAGGTTTACGAAAAAAAGTGCTATTTAATTGCTTTTGTTAGTCATTGTCAATTGTCAGTGGAATTTATTAAAATCTAAAATAGTACCCCCCACAGGTCTACATATTTGCAGCTGTGGAAGGGTACTAAATTTTAAAACCCATTTTCAAAAAACACTTACCCATAGAGAAAAGATACAAAGTTATTGATTATTTTGTATTGTTATTGCAAAATACCACAGAAAAACTGCTTTTTTTCTCAAAATATTCCATATTTTAGGAGAAAATGCCCTAAAACTAATTTTTTTTTGACAGGTTTTAAACTGGAAAATGATGAATACGCCAAAAATTTGGCACATATTAGCTTCATCATCTGTGTTTGAGGTTATAAAGTTGATGATTTTTTAGACCACCCAGAAAGGATTGTTTTGTGGCAATTGGTAATAAATTCCTTAATAATTTCCCTAAACAGCCGTTTTTACAAGAATTAATTTACCTTATTTAATATTCCAAGTTGTTCATTAATCAATAAAAAACCTCCAATTTTGTCCAGAAAAACGCCATATCTTGAACCCGTTTTCAGTACAAAGAATATATTTATGAGGGCACTACGAGGCAAAACAATGCACGAAAACTGTCTCCAATGCAAAAAATCCAAAACAACTTTACCTATTCAATTTTTTACAAACATAACTGAAACTAAAACATTGAGTTTATCTAAAAGCTTAATCATCAAACAAAGCTTTCCACTGAAAGATCACACTCAATCATGTTCTACCAGAGAACTGGGCTCCAAACAGTTCATTGAGCCGACATGACTTCTTTGCGAACACATCAGTTGGATTTAGATGTTAAGATGATCATTTACCAAAAAAAATAATTAAAATTATTCTTATAAATCAAACTATGTCCAAAACTCAAGGAAGTTGGTATAAAATGCTTAAAACCAACAATTTCACTTAAACTTAGGACCTGTCTAAAATAGGCTAAACCCTTTTAGTAAATACCACTGTGTATGTCTATAAATTTTGTAACAAATAATATATTTTTTTTTGCGAGTCAAATTAAATCTTGATTTAGTATTTTTTTATTAATCGGTTGTAGTAAAATCCAAAAAAAAATAGTTTTTTAGGAAATTCCTTTGGTATAGTGTTATCAACACCAAACATTTAGTTTATTTATATGGGCCTCTTAAAGCGCTTTTACGTAAGGACGGTTTGAAAATTTCGTATAATTACCACTAAAACCGATTTAACCATTAAATCAATTTTATTTTAAAGCGATTTACGAAAGCTGTTTATCGCTAAAAAACCCATTTCAGGGTCGTTATAAACACTTTAAAAACGCTTTCGCGTATTTCTTTCAACATAAAAAAAACTCAACCCTGATTTTTCGAAAAATTTGTTGTTAACTTAGTTGGTTCATTTGTTTTTTTCTGTAAACTAGTAAACTGAGAAAACAATTTTATTTAAAACAGTCCTTATGTAAAAGCGCTTTTAGGCGCGTATTGTTTTCACATGAAAACAATTCTTTAGAGTCTTAACCAACCCTAATAGCAAAAGTCGTCCCAGAGATACCCTGAATATCTCAGTCCTTCTCAAACCTGTGATATGAACTAATATAGTGAACTCATATCATCCCTCGAAGAAATGCAGTGCTGGAGTACTGCAGTAAGTGTTTTCGTTTTAAAATTTATAAACGCAGTCAAATTAGGCGTAAAGCATTACAAATTGTTTTTTATTTCTGTTGAATCATAGTTGGGGGGCATATGGACTTCCGTGGGCTTTTTGATGATGATTTTATGAAACCTGCTTTAACCGGTTAGTAATAGGCCACTTAACGTCACCCTGTCTGTGAACAGCCTCAAAAGAGCTGCAATCTAAAAGTGAGGTTAGGACGACAAAATATTTTTTTAAATCTTAACGGTTTGATCTACGATAATGAAATTTGGTTCTCATATTTAAACAATAACATTTAGTGCATCTAGGGGCCGGTAGAGGGCGAAATGTATTTTTATATTATTCCCTGTATCTCCCGAACGACTTGAAACTATGTGGTTTCGTAGTACAACCTATTAGCAATCACCCTGATATCACAAAAAAGTATTTTAGCCTGTGAGTAGAGGACCCTGAACAGACGCCATTTTTTTGACAATTTCGAAAAACAAAATCTATTTACGCAAAAAAATCAAAACTACATTTCGCGCTCTACCGGCTCCTAGAGGCACTAACAGACGCCATTTTTTTAAACTTAAGGGCATTGAAAATTAATATAAATCGGTTACTTATAGACCACTCATATTTCTCCACCTATGAATAGACTCAAAAATGTTGCAGTCCAAAAGTGAGGTTATTTTTAAATTTGGTAATCATATTGGCCTTCGGGACAGATTGTATTATAAAAATAAAAAAATAACATTTAGTGCCTCTAGGAGTCGGTAGGGGGCGAAATGTGGCTTTAGATTTTTCCCTGTATCTCCCGAACGACTTATTCTCACTACTTGAAACTATGTGGTTTTGTAGTACATACTATTACCAATCAGCCCAATATCAAAAAAAAGTATTTTAGCCTGTGAGCAGAGGGCCCTCAGCAGACGCCCTTTTTTTGACAATTTCGAAAAACAAAATCTATTTACGCAAAAAAATCAAAACTACATTTTGCCCTCTACCGGCTCCTAAAGGCACTAAATGTTATTTTTTTATTTTTATAATACAATCTGGCCCGAAGGCCAATATAATTACCAAATTTCATCATCGTAGGTCAAACCGTTAAGATTTAAAAAATTATTTTGTCACCCTCACCTCACTTTTGGACTGCAATATTTTTGAGGCTATTCATAGGTGGAGAAATATTGAGTGGTCTATAGGTAACTGATTTATATAAATTTTCGATGCCCTTAAGTTAAGTTTGCGTAAATAGATTTTTTTTTTCGAAATTGTCAAAAAAATGGCGTCTGTTCAGGGCACTCCGCTCACAGGCTAAAAAAAATTTTGTGATGTCAGGCTGATTGGTAATAGTATGTACTACAAAACCACATAGTTTCAAGTGTGCAGAATAAGTCGTTCAGGAGATACAGGGAAAAATCTAAACTCACATTTTGCCCTCTACCGGCCATTAGATGCACTAAATGTTATTTTTTAAATTACATTATTTAATCTGGCCAGTAGGCCAATATGTGTACTGAATTTCATCATTGTACGTCAAAACGTTAAGATTTAAAAAAATATTTTGTCGCCCTAACCTCACTTTTTAACTGCAGCACTTTTGAGGCAAGGTGATGTTAAGTGATCTTAGTAACCGATTAAAATAGGTTTTGTAAAATCATCATCAAAAGGCCCACGGAGGCCGATTTTCGACTCTATGCCCCTCGACTATTCATTGGAACCGAAATATTAATTTTTGGCCCATTATAGACACATAGACTAAAATAAATAGTTTTTAGAAGCTGTCAAAGTTCGACACATATGACCTAACAGGACATGGCTTGTTAAAAAACGTGTAACCTATATCATATCTCTAAGATACTTTACCGCACGCGACGGCAGATGACCGAACGAAGCGAAGTGACTTCGGTCAAGCCGGCCAGGGTAGTAAAGACACTTTACGCATGTGTTAGATACAAGATTTTAGCTATAAACCTTAAAAATAAACATAGTCACTTTACCGCACAGTGTGCTGTAAAGTGCCACAACGTTAACTTTACTGCACAGTACATCCAAAAGAGTGTTGCAAAGTGCACTTTAGCGCACGCGAGTAGGTAAAAAAATAAAAAAACGCCAATATCTCATGGGCTTTTTTTATCAGTCTAGATAATTTAATATTATGTTCTCAACTCTTTCCAAATATCCTTTGACATAAAATTCCATAAACGGTTTACAGCACATTCCTTAACTAAGGTTCCTTAAAAGCGAGGTATTTCGTTAATTGAACGCTAAAATTTGATACCACCTCCTGCTTTGAGGTCGTTATTTTATAACTTTAGGTGTACATTCATAAAATTTTAGAGGAGAAAGGTTTGAAGTATCTATAGGGTGCAAAAAGGTTGATGTTTACGCCTTAAAAATAGTTTTCGTTTATATTTTCTGTAAGGTATTTACCTACTTTTGGGTTCAAAATAAATCAAGTAAAGATTTACTCCAAAACTTCCCTCGCTCAGAAGAACATATATTATATATATATTCCAGGGTTTCTTCAGACTTTCCAGAGTGTATCCAGACTTTTCAAGGGTCTTTCGAGACTTTTCCAGAGTCGTTCCAGACTTCTCCGGACTTTTCCAGATTATATCCCGACATTTCCAGGATCCTTACAGACTTTTCCAGAGTATTTCCAGACTTTTCCAGGGTCTTTTCAGACTTTCCAGAGTGTATCCAGACTTTACCAGGGTCTTTCCAGACTTTTCCAGAGTTTATCCAGACTTTTCCAGGGTCTTTCCAGACTTTCCAGAGTGTATCCAGACTTTTCCCGGGTCTTTCCAGACTTTTCCAGAGTCTTTCCAGACTTCTCCAGACATTTCCATAGTGTATCCAGACCTTTTCAGGGTCTTTCCAGATTTTTCCAGGGTCTTTCCAGACTTTTCAAGGGTCTTTCCAGACTTTCCAGAGTGTATCCAGACTTTTCCAGGGTCTTTTCAAACTTTTCCAGAGTTTATCCAGACTTTTCCAGGGTGTTTCCAGACTTTCCAGAGTGTATTCAGACTTTTCCAGGGTCGTTCTAGACTGTACCAGAGTCTTTTCAGACTTCTCCAGAATTTTCCAGAGTGTATCTAGAGTTTTTCAGGGTCTTTCCAGACTTTTCCAGGGTATTTCCAGACTTTTCAATGGTCTTTCCAGACTTTCCAGAGTGTATTCAGACTTTTCCAGGGTCTTTCCAAACTTTTCCAGAGTCTTTTCAGACTTCTCCTGGGTGTATACAGACTTTTCTAGGGTGCACGGACTTTTCCAATATGTTTTATATGTGCTATATATATATATATAGATTCAGACTCGTTTTACATGTGCTCTATATATATATATATATATCCTCGTATACATAAAATTTTTGTCCGGTTAAAATAACGGTTAAATCAATTTGTATGGAATTTGATAAGACAATAGGGTGTGACCTGGATCTTATCCTAAGCTACTTTACTTAACATTTCGTTTCATAACTCGAAATATATGGCACAGAAAATTAAATATTTCAATGGTTTTTTGCATTTTTTATGTGATATATATATATATATATATATATGCAGTCAAAAATTTTGGCGCCATTTAACTACAATTTTTATAAGCTTTCCAAGGAGGTATCACACGGTAAGAAAAAAAAAATATTTTTTTTTTAGAGATGAAGTTTTTTGGAGGTAGCTCCGAAGGGTCTACTAGGAGAATGTTCAAAAACAATAGGGGTCTGCGCGTCAACAACAATTTTACCTTTCCCAAGCAAAAGGAAACTAAAATATACAGGGTGAATTCTTTAAACGCAACAGTGCTTCTAGCGGGTCAGAATTTGGTGATTAAAAAAATCCAAAAACACGCCAACTGAGATTTTAATTGCCTTTAATTGTGCGATCTTGGATTCTGTCTATGTCATTTAGTTTACGAGGTATGGAAAAAAAATATATTTTTTTAAATAGGACAACCTGTATTTTTTGCAATTTTTTAAATCTGCAAACAATTCTCTCTTCGGCAATACCACACAGTAGGATCTATCTATCTTACGTTAATCAAAATATTTTTCTCTAAATCTGTATGGAAAACTTCGATATTCATTCAAATAAACCCCGTAAAACAGGGCATAGATCAATCCCATGCAAGTTTAAATGCCTCTATCTTGTAAACCATAAGAGATAGGGTATTGTCAAAAAAATAAATTTTTTTAGAATTCAAAAATATCACACTATACAGGGTGTGCTATTTAAAAAAAAAAATTTTGCCATACCTCGTAAAAAAAACGACATAACAAAAATCCAAGATAGCAGAATTAAAGAAAATTAAAAATCTCAATTGACGTGTCTTTAGATTTTTTTATAAAATCAAATTCTAATCCGCTAGAAGCACCGTTGTAGTAGTAGCTGTTTTTTTTTTCTCAATTTTCTTTGCCTGTCGCTCTTCCCTCTCTAAGCAAGCAAAAGAGCATATAGTTTAGTTGCGGTCTTTGAACTTCCATGGTTATATATATAACAATAATACGACGTACTAGTTTTTTTCTAAACAGAGGCCAAACGTCGACCAAAATAAAACGAAAAAGACATTTGCGTCTAAAAAAAACTAGTAGGGGAGTTTTTGAATATCACCCATAAAAATTATACCTCTATAAAGATAACAAGCTGAAGCAGTGTTATTTTCAATAATATACTGAAAATATCTTTGACGGTTGATAGATAGTCACGGCAGCAACGCAAAATTTCTCCGATTAGGATTATATTATGATTAGTTACTAATCGGTGTTTAGAATGTGGTGTTTTACATTGAAACTTGGTTTGCCAAAGCTCATTCTAAACTCCGATTACTGTTAATCATGACTAAAGCTTAATCGGATAATTTTCACCTTGGTGGATTTGGACTTCTTGTGCGAGGGTCACTCCGATCCCATTCTTTGCACCCGTGTGTATATGTAATTTAAGAAACATTACTAAAATTATGGTTTTCTGTAAAACTGTTGTAGAAAAAAGTTAACCATAATTATGTTTGGAATGTGATGTTTCATATGGTAACTTTGGTTGCCAAGACACATTGTGAACTCAGATTACTGTTAATCATGACTAAACTTAATCGGAAAATTTTCACGTTGGACATAATTAATATTAACATAATGAATTTCGTGTCCGCAAATAAAAATTAAAGTAACACTCGTGGTATATCGGACAAAGCGTTTTTGTTTCTGTTTACGACCAGGCCTCCAATGTATAATGGAGAATCCAGACACCTACAGCCAAAATATTTAATTATTTACTTTACTTTAATTTTTATTTGCGGACACGAGATTCACTTTGTTGTTTCTTAAATATTTTGGCGTTTTAGTTCTGCGCAATAAGCCTCTTCCGGAGCGATTGCCTGCTGATGCCTTAAAACTAGGGCCACGTAGTATGAAGCTCCAATTGGGGCGGTGCTGCTGCGAACGCTACCTCTTTTTAAGAGTCATGTGACCTTATACTTTTACAGATTTCTTCTTTATACCGTACTGAAAGGTACAGGAATCTGTATTTACGGTTTTCTGTTTATTCGACAGTGGCGCACACAGGTACTAAGTCTCTGCGGATTACAAACTTTTTGTTTTAAATTCGAGCGGTGTGTATCTTCAACTGCCAGGTAGAATCCTATGACCCCCTGATGATTCCTAATAAGGACGAAACAGGTCTGTAGGTGTCTGGATTCTACATTAGACAGTGAGTGTTACTTTAATAATTAATATTATTCATGACTAAAAATTAAGCCATTTCCGCCAGTTTTAACCAAGTATTTACGAAAAAATCATTTAGAAACATCGTCAAAATATGAAACTGTGAAAAACTAAAATGTCGCCACAATGATTCATGCCTCCAAGAATCAACCAGTAACACTCCCCATCCACCATTCGCACCCCCAGTCAACTCATAAGAACTCTCCTAACATAATAGGGTAAAGCCCCTCTAAAACACCATGCTTTTTTTATGTTCCCAAAAATAGACCCCGTAAAATCAAAAGCCCCACCACGAACACTTCCCTCTCTGAAAGCCATTCACAACTTTTAAACAAAATGTCAATCACATTTTTTGAAAGTAAACCATTTAGAACAAAAAACACCCTCAACTAGTGAAAGCGAGAACTCAGCGAACAGCTGACAACGTCAAAAATGAAGAAGAATGACTTGGTATTAACCTAAGGAATTTTTAAAAAAAAATTAAATGTATTGTCCATCTTTTTAAAGTGTCTTTTACATATCATATATTTGTCCTAGTTTTAAGAGAAGTAAAGACGACGAGACGATTAAGTCACAGAAATGTTAGCTAGTTAAGTTCTTAAACAAGTAAGTTTACACACATATATATACAACCGAAAAACCTTATTTAGTTTGAAAACATTTTCAGGATTACACTGATGATGACTTTAATGGTCGAAAGCGCTCTGCATATTCAGTAAATAAATGAATAAATTTCACTAAGTACGAAAACTCTTTGTTTTGGATCTGCAAGTGCAAGCAGCCACACCTCTCACTTTATTATATTTTTGTATATAAGTTAAATTTTGAAAAACATAAAAAAAAACTTGTTAGCCAACATACTTACATTCGGTTGCCATCCATAATTTTCCCACCATGACTCAAAAATTGCATACCTACTACAATGGGTAATAAAAAATGCCATTTTAGATTAAGGTACGTGGAATCCTAAATAAAGTAAAATTAAAAAATAGTATATATTTAAAAAATATATATTTTCTTAATTTCCCGCTGATTTCAGGATCACTTTGGAATACAAAATACGCCCTCAATAATATATCAGTACAATATTTCTAAATAAAAGAGCATACGAATTGACACATCTCTATATTTTCGCCGCCATGTATCTTTAGCGTTTATATCCAGAGACATATGGCACATATAACCGCAAGAAATCGCATAAACCATACCATTTTATAAGCAATATTCTCCTGAAACTTCAAGAAATGGTGCCTTTTCCGTGCAATGTAGGTCAATGCTGGATTCAAAAGTATGTAACATCTCTCAAAATGAACACATTTTTATTAGGATTTCAGAAGTGCTATTAAACAGCTTTTTGGTTCTTGCTTGCAGAAATAATACTAACCAATAAACCGGTTTACCTAAAAGGAGAAAAATCGCCAATTATTTTTTTTAGCAGCTTTTTTATTTAATTTCATCTCTATTAGTCGTCCGGCTTAAGTCACAAATAGCAATCAATTGTTCATTTTGTGCAAAAAGCATGGAATTTAGCACACTTTTTCTTTAGATAATTCTTTAAAATTTTGGTCGAGGAAATCGATGATCGTATTTATAGGAGCCAAGATGGCGGCGATTTTTTCAAAATGAACGTCTATTTTTTTTTTAATTATAGGTTCGCCATCAAAACAAGATTATACTCGAGTCCATATAACTGGACATAGAGAAATCGAAAAAAAATGGTTACATTGACGTATGACCTTTATCGTCTTTGATAAGTGACATTTTATTTAAAAAAAATGCATTTTTCATAATTTAGTAAGCCGCGACAGGTCTTTTGTTGTAAGTTTATAATTTAGGTCAACTGATAATCTAAAAGTTTTTTGGATAGGTGGCGTTGCGAACGACGTGGCACCCAAATTTCCGATTTTAAATTTGATAAAAGTTCCTATTTTTTTAATAGCTTAGATAAGACATGGATATTTATTAAAATAATCGATTCTATGTAGCTAAAGTATGTCGATTTTTATAAAAATAATTTTAATTTGATATGGTCATTGGTCGCCTAATTTTTTTTTTGAGTATGTGAAAAAAACCGGTTTTTCAACGTTTTCTTCAATTCTTCCTAGCGACCAAAAATTTGACTGGATATACACGTTGATGACTTATGAATTAGAAGGCCCCAACAAATCGATTTAGATATGAAATTCCAAATTCCATCTGGCCGTTTTTACGCCATAGGCCAGTAAAGTTGACCTAACATGTGTTTAGTCGCCCCGAATAGTACTCTAATGTACCCTATTGTTCATTTTTTTGTGAAAAGCACCAAATTAGGTACGCTTACATTTTTAATAATTTTTTAGGATCTTAGTCAAGAAAATTTATGATCGGATTTTCAGAAACCAAGTTGGCAGCGAATTCTTCAAAATGACGTTCTTAAATCTAAAGTAACTCATCAAAAAAAAAATACTTGATTCTATAGAACTTAATGAAGAGAAATTGGAGAATACTAGTTAAATTGACGTGCAACCTTCGATGATCTTGAAAAATATAATTTTACCTAAAAAAAAAATACTTTTCCAGAGCCTTTTTTTAAAATGTTTAACAAATAAACACATCTCTCCTAAGAGACTTTTTGGTTACAAGGTGATTGGTTTAGTAAGATTAAAAAAAAAGTGCTATAGAAAAATCCGATATTCAATCTGATAAAATATCGGATGTTTCTATGGCACGTCGTTCGCAGAGCCACCTTTCCAAAAAAATTTTAGTTGATAAGGTAGCACTAACAAGTCGTACTAAATTTGAAAATTCTACTTTAAAAAATCTTACTAAACCAATCACCCTGTAAGCAAAAAGTCACTTAGGACAGATGTGTTGATGTCATGTTAAAACAATTCTAAAACATTAAAAAAAAGGCTCTGGAAAAGTATTTTTTTTAAAATGACATTTTTCAAGGTCATCGAAGTTTGCACGTTGATTTAATTAGTATTGTCAAATTTCTCTTCATTAAGTTCTATAGATTCAAATATATTTTTCTTGGTTTCTGCACGTCTGACCATAAATTTTCTTGACCACGATCCTAAAAATTTTTTAAAAAAGTAACTTACCAAATTTGGTGCTTTCCGCAAAAAATGAACAACAGGGTACCTTAGAGTACTATTCGGGGATACTAACCACATGTAAGGTCAACTTTACTGGCCTATAGCGTAAAAACGGCTCGATAGAATTTGGAATTTTATATCTAAATCGATTTATTAGGCCCTTCTTATTCATCAGAAGTCGTCAAAGTGTATATCCAGTCAAATTTTTGGTCGCTAGGAAGAATTGAAGAAAACGTTGAAAAACCCGTTTTTTTTACATACTCAAACAAAAATTCGGCGACCAATGACCATATCAAACTAAAATTATTTTTAGAAAAATCTACATACTTCAGCTATACATAATTGATTATTTTATTAAATATGCATGTCTTATTTAAGCTATTAAAAAAATTTGCACTTTTATTATGAAATTTAAAATCGGAAATTTGGGTGCCACGTCGTCCGCAGCCCCACCTATTCACAATTTTTAAAATTGGCCTTTTTTTCTTTAAAAACTAAAAAAGATACGGATGATAATGTACTTTTTGTTAAAAATCTTACTTTGACTGGCCTGGTATAACTAAACCAATCTCCCTGTAAGCAAAAAGTCAGTTAGAAAAGGTATTTTAATGTTCTTTCTAAATTATAAAATTACAACAAAAGACCTGTCGCGGCTTACCAAATTATGAAAAATTATCGAAAAAAAATTCTCAAAATCGGGGCGACTAAACACATGTTAGGTCAACTTTACTAAATCGATTTGTTGTGGCCTTCTAATTCATAAGTTATCAACGTATATATCCAGTTAAATTTTTAGTCGCTAGGAAGAATTGAAGAAAACGTTGAAAAACCCGTTTTTTTTACATACTCAAACAAAAATTAGGCGACCAATGACCATATCAAACTAAAATTACTTTTAGAAAAATCTACATACTTCAGCTATACATAATTGATTATTTTATTAAATATGCATGTCTTATTTAAGCTATTAAAAAAATATGCACTTTTATGAAATTTAAAATCGGAAATTTGGGTGCCACGTTGTCCGCAGCCCCACCTATTCACAATTCTTAAAATTGGCCTTTTCTTCTTTAAAAACTAAAAAAGATACGGATGATAATGTACTTTTTGTTAAAAATCTTACTTTGACTGGCCTGGTATAACTAAACCAATCTCCCTGTAAGCAAAAAGTCAGTTAGAAAAGGTATTTTAATGTTCTTTCTAAATTATAAAATTACAACAAAAGACCTGTCGCGGCTTACCAAATTATGAACAATTATCGAAAAAAAATTCTCAAAATCGGGGCGACTAAACACATGTTAGGTCAACTTTACTGGCCTATGGCGTAAAAACGGCCCGATAGAATTTGGAATTTCATATCTAAATCGATTTGTTCTGGCCTTCTAATTCGTAAGTTATCAACGTGTATATCCAGTCAAATTTTTCGTCGCTAGGAAGAATTGAAGAAAACGTTGAAAAACGCGTTTTTTTTATATACTCAAACAAAAATTAGGCGACTAATGACCATATCAAACTAAAATTATTTTTAGAAAAATCTACATACTTCAGCTATACATAATCGATTATTTTATTAAATATGCATGTCTTATTTAAGCTATTAAAAAAATATGCACTTTTATGAAATTTAAAATCGGAAATTTGGGTGCCACGTCGTCCGCAGCCCCACCTATTCACAATTTTTAAAATTGGCCTTTTTTTCTTTAAAAACTAAAAAAGATACGGATGATAATGTACTTTTTGTTAAAAATCTTACTTTGACTGGCCTGGTATAACTAAACCAATCACCCTGTAAGCAAAAAGTCAGTTAGAAAAGGTATTTTGATGTTGTTTCTAAATTATAAAATTACAACAAAAGACTTGTCGCGGCTCACTAAATTATGAAAAATAAAATGTCACTTTTTAAGGACGATAAAGGTCATACGTCAATGTTACCATTTTTTTCCAATTCCTCTCTATTGAATTATATGGATTCGAGTATAATTTTGTTTTGATGGCGAACCTACAATTTTTAAAAAAAATAGACGTCCATTTTGAAAAAATCGCCGCCATTTTGGCTCCTATACATACAAATTTTAAAGAATTTGCGAAAGAATAAGTGTGCCAAATTTCATGCTTTCTGCACAAAATAAACAATTGGAGACCTAAGCCGGACGACTATATGTATGTATGTATATTTTTTATGTTCGGGTCAAGACTTGCAACTCAATTTTGACTAACTTCTATATGTCTAATTGAATCAAATTGGGTATGCAATTATAGCTCCGGTAACATTACAGTGATATGGTATTATTAGGCGCCCCCTTCTCCTCTACGAGAGGAGTGGAGAGGGGGGAAAACGCCTAAGTTTGTCCGATTTTAACCAAAATTTGTACATGAGGGTTTTTGGAGATAAGGAATACGAATTTTTGATCAGATTTTAAAAATTTAATATGGTGGATTTAAAATGGAGGATTTAGGGTACAAATCTAAAATTAAAAAATAATTTCATATAAAAAAAGTTTTACAAATACAAGCTTTTATAAAATATAAAGTGCAATAAAAAGTAGAAAATAATTTTTAGCATTCTGATATCCCAATGATAAAAGCGATGGCGGCAAATTAAAACTAACAATGTCCATCTATATATCAGAGAAATGTGAGAGTAGCTTGGGTCGAGTTGAATGGGATTTACTTACCCTCGGATTTATTTGCTTTATAGTGAATTAAGATTCTTGCAAACAATTGCAATATAATCAATAACATAAATTTATCGACTAAGCATGGCCAAACTTCAAATAATGCGCCCATCTCTTTTATTATTATGATATCAGAATGCTAAAAATTAATTTTTACTTTTAAGTGCACTTTATATTTTATAAAAACTGAATTTTTATATAAAGTTATTCTACTTTTATTATTTAACTTAATATGCAGTAAATATTCCAAGTTGTATTTAGAGCGTGACATTCGACTTTTTAAAAAGACTTTGAAGTAAGAATTTTTTTCGTGAAAAAAAAATATATGCTAGTTCTTTACTTACGAAAATAAAATAAAATATTACATATATTTTATTTTAATATAAAATTTCAGAGCGGAAATAAGTAACACTTTACTAAAAGATTTTTGTTTAATTTTTGTATAGAAAGAGATGTCTAAATTCCAAAAATACAAATTTCTCTTCTCAGGATAAAAAAAACTGCCAGTGCAGTCCCGATGTATACAGGGTGTAACAATTCCATAGTCATCATATGACTTATGGGGCAAAACTCAACAGATTTTTGTCGAAACGACTTTAAAGTTGAAAAATGTATATTATAATTATATCTACTAGAATTTAACCATTTTGCAATAGGGCCATTAGTAAATAAAAAAAAAATAAGTTTTTCTTTTAAATCATTTAAATTTTTAAAAAAATTACTTAACAAAATAATAATGATTTCCTTTGAGTTAAAGATTTAAAAACACTTGGCAACAATGCAATTCGCTGCATACGTGAGTCTCTGACCTTTGACCTTCTCTCCTTTTTATTTTCGAAAGTTTTTTTTGCAGTGTGGTGTGAAATTAAACTGAATTAAAAATATGCTCCAATCAGGAATACGCTGACATGCTATTAGTTCTTATACGGTGAAGCTCGCAGAAACTTATATCTTGCAGCTCAAATATATCACCACCGATTTCCCCACCGGCTTAAAAAAAGTGATCTTTTTTTAAAGTTTGCCAAAAAAAAGTACATAGTAGTTTTAATAACTAGTCGCTAAAATAGTGCTTTTTCTTATAAGCGTTGGTTTAAGTAACGAGCGCAGCGAGGTATTTAAAACGCGAGTAAAAAACAGCACAGTTTAACCGCGAGTTGTTAACATTATTTTTTTTTATACCTTTATATTTTATACTTCTAAAAATCTCAAACGAAGAGCACTTCTAGCAACACAGCATCTTTACACTATAAATTAAGGCGGCTGGTAAATGAAATAACAATCGTTTCCATAGCGATGTGTCTGTTTACTCGGTTTTCATTGTTGCGAGATTTTAATCTTTGAAGGTTTGATAGTTTGACGTTGTTTTTATATGATTTATTCGTAAATACTTGCTGATTTTTTCATTAATACTATTTTCCACTATTTCTCTTTAATTTTGGAGAAAAGTTTTTTTGCATCGGTAACCAGCTTTAGTTATCTGCACACAGTGACTAAAATCATGCTTTTGATGAGGGTATAAAAAAAAGATTTCTGACCGTTTTTCAACCAAAAGTAAAGAGAAAAAGCGGAAAATAGTAATAATGAAAAATTCTAATTATTCTTGCCTAAAAATTAAGCCATTTCCGCCAGTTTTCGCCAAGTAATTACGAAAAAATCATTTAAAAACATCGTCAAAATATCAAATTGTCAAAAATTAAAATGTCGCAACAATGAACGTCACCGAGTAAAAAGGCAAATTGCTATAGAAACCACTGTTATTTCATTTATCAGCCACCTTGATTTATAGTGGAAAGATGGTGTGTTGCGAGAAGTGCTCGTCGTTCGAGATTTTAAAAAGAATTTTCGTGTTTTTATTGAACTTTTTGATAAAGGAATTAAAAAAAATAGTGTTCACAACTCGCGGCTAAACTTTGCTTTTTTGTACTCGCGTTTTTAAATCCGTTCGTTAAAAAAAGCCCTATTTTAGCCACTAGTCGTGAAAATTACTATTTGATAATTAAAAAGAACATTTTTTATCCCGTTTTCTATAATAAAATTGAACCATAATATAAAACTTTGCATTGCTTTTTGAAGAAAAACTTTATCAAAATCAAGGAATAGCGAGCTTTCCCTCAGAAAAGGTAATGGCAACCGTAGATCCAGATTTCGCACTTGTGATGCTCATCAGTACGGTGCTAGGAATTAGAAGATAAAATGATGATGAAAAAATCTGACAGGGTTCATGTAAAAGACAACCATCTGTCAAATTGCAGAATCGGCAGATGTACCTTCAATTTTCTATCTTCTAATTCTAATATGAACTTTTTTGCTTGTTTTGCCCCCCCCCCCTATCACCCATTTAAATAATGACTTTAATATTCATATCGCTTACACCCTGTATAATGTACTATTATTATTTACTAAAAACTCCGACTAGAATACGTTTGTGCCTTTACAAGTTAACCAACTTGAAAGCAATATTTTAAATTATAGCGCCTGTCCTCTCAATCTAGGTCAATAGCAGAACGAAAGGCGTGTTACAAATCAAGAAAATTCTTATTTACAGCATTTTTCTGAATCGAATGTAATCATTCGATCGCGTCTGACGATTTTTCCTTCCTTCCCGCCAATTACTGTCGATAATAAGTTTTTCGGATTCGAGGAAAATTCGGAAAACTAAATTCTTGTAAAATATTTAATCGCAAAAATGATTGCGAACGAGAAGATACAACATCCACAAGGGCAAAAAATTCAAGCATTGTTTTAATTTTTGCTCATAATATTCTTTTATGTACGCCCACACATGATGCAAGAATTAATTACATAACCCATATTTTAGCCTCCTTAAGATCAGGTCAATTTTTTAAAAAAATGTTCGCACGACCATATAAATACGTTTAAGAGCTATGCTCAATATTGTCTGGGTAGACACAGATTTTTAAGGTTCTTTCGAGGGAAAATATATCATTGCAAACCCTTTTTGGGAAATTTGCATCAAAAGAAAAGTGAAAATAGAAAGAAATAATTTAACACTAGTTGAAGACCCTGCAGCTTCGCTTTTCCCGTTTCTCTTGCTTTAAATAGTCATAATTTTTGTTCCCGTGAACTGATTTTGATAAGTCAAAGTCTACGTCCTGCCCAGTAGTCCAAGTAATCCAGCAGTGAAATGAAAATCCATTAAGTAGTGTTTGCGTGGACGTCGGTTAACCTGAGGGGACCACCATAAGGGGCCCAAATATTTTCAATGCCACATTTTGTAGCCTTTTTGTAGCTATTTTGTTACGGTTAAACTAATTTTGTTGCTGTAGCCATTTTCGAGAAAACGCGACCGCCCTAGCTTAACCGTTAAGCTGAGGGGCCATTCAATAACTTTAATTCTGCTAAAGCTAGAAAGTTCAAATAAACAATACATTTTGTAGCTCTGCTTGTTCGAAGGGATCACATATTAAAAGTTTTTAAAATATGCCTAGGGTTGGGTTCGGTTAGAACAAAATAAAAATATCTCGTAAACGGCAACACCTACAAAATGTTTTAATACGTCAGATGAGAGCCAGAACTCTCTCTATACAACAACCGTTAAAGTGTGGGGGTCCCCTGGTAAATTTTAATATGTGATTCTCTCGAACAAGCCGAGCTACAAAATATGATGTTTTATTTAGATGAACTGAAGTTATGAGGTGGCCCCTCAGCTTAAGGAAGGTCGCATTTTTTCTAAAGCGGCTACAGCTACAAAATTAATTTAAACGTAACAAAATAGCTACAAAAAGGCTACAGAATGTAGCCCCTTATGATGCCCCCCCCCCCCCAGGTTAATCGACGTTTTGCGTGATGCTAGAACAAAAAGACAGATAGACAAACAGAGGGGCAAACAAACTCACAAAAATTCTTAAAATTGGATTTTTGGTATCTATGTGGCTTTTTTAGAAGCCGACACCAAAAATTTTAAAAATATATTCAATGTACAAAAATGGTCTGTTTAGATATTTATTATATGTATATATTTAGTACAACTGATAATAATGTAATTTTCATCCAACCAAAGTTAAATTATTTAAGACTGTTTCAAGACCTTGACGCCAAAATAAAAAAAATAATAACAAACATTAATGTCCTTTAAATTTGGGCAATCTCTATAGATCTATGGGGGGGTCCACCTACAAATTTAAAACATGTTTCATTATGTCGTTTTTTAGTTACCTAACATTTTCTATGGTATCTTCTGTGAGGGACCAACTTCAGATTTTAAATGTTTACTATAAAACCTCCTTAGAACATTTATGCTCGTATCCACCAACGCAAAAATTCCTCGATTAGAATTTAATCACAATTGGATACTAATCGGTGTTTAAAATGTGGTGTTTTAAAATGAAACTATGTTTGCCATGACTCATTTCAAACTACGATTTGGGTTAATAACGATTAAATCTTAATCGGAGAATTTTCATGTTGGTGGATATGGACATTAGTCTGGTAAAAACTTAATTGTTAAAAACTACGTTTTTAAGTTATGATTTTTTTCTATCAACAACTGCAAATATAACAGATAACGTAATGATATAAATTAAAAAGAAATAAAATCGTTTACAAAATGTCTTTTAGACGTCTGTCGTCTGTAAAAATGCCATTTTCAGGACTCGAATTCTCATAGATGGACTAGCTCAGCGTATTCTGGAAAGAGTAAGCGCTTTTAATTACGAGAACACGGGCACAGAACAGAGCTTTTTTCTAACGTGGTGTTCACCGAATTTTTGTGAAAATTCCAAATGGAGCAAAAAATAATATATTTTTCGTGTCAAATTTTAATTAATTTTAAATATGCGGGGTAATTCGATTTGAATTTCAGGAACAGTTGTAGAAAATATTATTTAATTTTTGTTGGAAACGTTAAATTGTGTTATTTAAGGGAGCAGGATGTGATTTATAGAACATTTTGAGAAATATTTTAGTAAAACTTTTAATTTTTCAACAACTTGCCTGCATTAAATTACAGGTTTCTGGAATGGTTTAACGATCCTATTTTTTATTTTTTTGAAGGTGTAGGTTTATGCGTTGAGGGATTATTAATGAAACGTTCTTCTTTTTGAAATGCCACAACGTTTCGCAAAATGTATTTGCTTTTTCAAAGCTATTCAAGACGGCCGTTCTATAAGTCAATTCTACTGCCAATAGACGTCAAAAGGCATTATTTTTACAAAAATAATTTTGATTAAAAACCTTTATAAACACGTAAACAAACACATTCAAATATTACTACTACGGAGAGTACAGTCCATTCCATTTTTATTTAGGCAAAACCTAAGCTCATTTTCCACAGAAAAAAAACCGATTTTTATGTTGCCTAAATCAAACACCCTAATCGGCATTATAACTAAAATGCTAACCTTAATTCTCTTCGAATAACCTCTTATATTACGCTTAAATATGAAGCAAATGCACCAAAGTGAAACAACATGATTCCTCGGATACTTTATGATTTTGAAATGAATATGCCTGTTAAAGCGCTTACGATAATCCTTTTTATTTGTATACCGAACATGACAAAGAAAACGCGATGCAGACCCAATATACCTGAGAGAGACCCAGACTATTGAGCGAAGCTACCAAAAAAATAGTGGATTGAAATTCAATTTAGACGTTTACAAATACAGGACCCGCTTTTAATTTTGCGTATTTTTTTACAAATCTTGCAACTCAATTTTGACTAACTTTAGGATGTTCGATTGAATTCCAATTTACAATAGAATAATATTTTAGGCACCCCCTGGAGGGATGGAAAACTTCCAAGTTTGTCCGATTTCAACCAAAATTGGTATAAGCGAGTTTTTAGGGATAAGGAATACGAATATTTAATCAGATTTTAAAATTCAATATGGCGAATTCAAGATGAACGATCTTTGGCCACGTTTTGCTAACCAATTTTAGCTAACTTATACAAATCCGATTACCTTCCAATATTAGCTATAGCTTCTTCATCCAAAAAAAACCCATATACTAATTTTGGTTGACATCGGAAAAACTCAGGTGTTTTCCCCCTTTCAGGGGGTGCCTAATAAAACCATATTATTGTATTGTCACACCGGAACTATAATCGCATACCAAATTTGAATTTGACATCTAGAAGTTAGTCAAAAACCTTGTAATAATAAACTAGTTTTTTAATTTTGAGAAAAAAATAATTTGGTGGTCATAAGTTTTTATGCAAAGCTGCGGTTTTATAAATTTAAGCTTGGTGATGGTGTTGATGTTAATTCAAAACAACTAAGGCTGCTACTAATATGCAGTTTTTAGATTTAAAATAACTTCCTAATATCACAGGGAATTGTGACAAAACCGAACTTAATTATTTATTGTATTTTTATATGGTTGTGTTAAGGCTTAAATACACAAATAAAATAAATTTAGTCTAGTTTAGTTTTTCTCAGCTTTAAACAATTGCGCGTACATGTTAGAAAACAGAATTTCAAAAAAATATATACAAGTAATCAATATATTAAGGTCTATCATAACCGCTAAAGCTTCAATCGCAGTGAAACCTGTGGGGACCCACAGTTCCTGACGCAGCTTCTGCAGCTAACCGTAACTCTTCTGGATATCTGTCGGCTGCTAACTCCGCCACACGCCTTCTTTTTGTTTTAGACGAGGCTTCCTCAAAAGGAACTCGGGGTCTCCCTACTGTACGGCTGTTGGTAGATTTAAGTTGAACACTGTCTGGAGGTAGAGGTTGTGGTTGATTAATGCCTTTATTTATATACGGAAGCAACCTATTGTCATTTGACAGTAGTTTTTAAACGAAAAAATTTACTGCATATCAGAATTTCTTCTTGCAAGTGTTTGGAAGGTCCATCTACATTAATATGTTCCAGTACTTTTTCTTATATACAAGATGTGTTCGATTTCCTTTTGGACTTGTCAGCCAAACATCTACCAAGTCCTTATTTTTGATTATAGCACCTCCTCTAAAAAAAAACATTACTATCGTAACAGGCAAGTTTAAATCGGTATAACTCTTTATTTAAACTTCGTGCAAAAAGTAATATTATGCAGAAATATGAAGTACTTACCTTCAGAATTCATTTTAATATTACGAAACAGGGCAAAACACTTAATTATATACATATACACAATTAATTTGATACATTAAAAATTGCGTTTAGTAGTTTAAATGCTGTCAAGTCCTAACACGTCAAAGTTTATAAATGCCGATAAGCCAAATCATGGACTGCTATGATTTGCTACTATACTTACGTAATATAGTGTCCAATATTTTATTTAATTATGTAATAAGAATTCTAGAATTTTGTGGTTTACAATTTCGTTTGTTTTGAATTTTGTCCATAAGATGCTACACTGGGCGTGAGCCGTCTTGAATAGCCCTGAAGAGTGAAATACATTTTGCGAAACGTTGGCATTTCACAAAAATAACGATTCATTAATAATAGCCCTCAACCCATAAACCTGCACCTTCAAAAAAAAAATAACGGGGTTGGGTTAGATTTACTAGGTAGTAGTGTGTGGGTAAGTCTCCTTTTGTTTCGTACTTGACCTGCTTACAAAAAAATGCCAATTTACCTCCATATTTAAACTAAACAATAATTTTTTTTAGATAACTGAATATTTTTTAATAATTTTCCACAATTCTCTAACCTTAATCAGTGATGATTTTTGAGAGGTTGGTTCAGCGTTTTAAGGTCAACTTTTGCCCAAAATTTTGTCTTTCAATCATATAAAGAAAAAATTATCATGTATATATTTTTTGTGTAGTTATAAATAACTCACAAGTAAAAGTTTCAGTTTTATGATCAGTACTTTTTTTGATTTCCAAGTTGGGTGAATTTATAAACTAAATTTGGTACCTCAGCTAACTGCATACCTCTTTTTTGTTATAATGAGTTTTTAGCATATGATTTCTAGATTCTTAGGATTTAAAATCTATTTAAAAACTGCGGGAGATAAAAAGTTGCAGATTTTTTAGCGCATCACCAAATAAGGATAAAATGCTCATAAATCTCACACTGTTTACGTGTAAAAAATGATAAGCATAAAGAAAAAAGCGACCAAGGCTCATTCACTTTAAGTGGATTGGCCCATACGAAATAAGTCATGTTGTTGTGAGCTTATAAGATAGCTGATTTTTATTTTTTTTTATTTTTAGGCATAAAAAACTGCAATAATTGCCTAGGGGTGATTTTTATGTGTTGTCATTAAGTCATTAATTAACTTTCCTTGAATATAAAGAAGCAGGACAAAAACATATTCTTGAATTAATGTAAGAGCAGATCTTAAATTTAATAGTAAAATTTGGACAACAATTAATAAATTAATAAATCAAGCAGAGATTATAGGTGCAGAATTTCCTAATAAAAACTAAAAGATTACCAGCAATTATATTAGCAGTTAACTTTTTCCACAACTATAACTGAATGATTTTAAAAATTATTACTATTTTATTCAAATATTAATTAGAATATTCTTTAGTAAATTTACTCATCGATACTTACTAGAAGGTCAAATAATTAAAACAATTTGAACTATTCTTCCAGCTGTTATAATAATCTTTATTGCTTTACCTTCACTTCGATTATACATTTTAGATGAAATTGATGTTCCGTTATTAACTTAATAAAAACATTCTATCAGTTTCTTGTTTTAAAATACCATCAGAAACGACTATTAACTAGCAACAATAACGACAAATTCAATTTTGCATTCGACTTAATGTATAAAGGAAAACTGACGATACAGACTAGTCATCATATTTTTCGACTCTCCGTGGTTTTTTGACATTTGAAATGTCAAAAACTAGAACATTTGATTTGGTAACCAACCGCTTCTGTCAATTAAAAAGAGGGCCAGAACTGAAAAATTTGATTTTCGGTTTATTAAAATGCTAAACGCGTCAGGTAAAGGCACCATATTAACTCCTACTTTTGCAACCTTCGACTTTACTAGTAATTTTGTTGCAATTTCTCATTTATTTTTTTTGTATATTAGTGGCACACATGTTTTTACATAATTTGCTCAAAAACCGAGCAAAGCATTATATCTTAATCTTGAAAAAATATTTTAATTCTTTCTTAACATACAATATGTATATAAAGGATAACGGTCACACTAATTACTAAATATAAATATAGACAAATATAGGTACTTAAACCCATGCGCGAGAATACTCTTGTGGGTACTCTTGGGTCACTGTATTTATTATATATTTTTTTAATCTTCTCTGTATTCTATTTACAAAAAATGCTATGTAGTAATTAAAAATTAAATATAAAAATAGTACACAGGAAGAATAAATTTCCTACATAGTCAGTAAATAGTTACATAAAAATATAAACGAGTGTAACTTTACAAAAAAAAATATTTTTAGCTGGTAAATGACTTAAAAATAGTTAATCCAGAAGTGGTAAAAGAAACAACACTTTTTAGGTATATGTTAGTCAGCATATAATTACAAAAAATATAAATTATTGTAAGTTCACAAAGGAAAACATTCATAATTAAATTACTTAACCAGCGAGGGTAAGACAAACAACAATTTTTATGTAGGTATATAAAATATAAAACGTAGACAAACAAATTTTAACTGGATAAAGTGTAGAGTGGTTTGATCAATCATATTTCATATATAGAATAATATCAGAATAATATGGCCTGCTAAGGCCGTAATTACATTACAACGATTAAAACGGTACCTTATTTTAGCCTCGTTCAGGCAACTTTTTGTTGGTGTAAGTTTTTTTAAATGCAGTTTTTTGGAATCTTGTTCAAAACAGAATTCGCCGGAATACGATTAAATTATCCAAAAAATAAAAATAAATAAAATTGCAAATATAAAATTTTATAATTAAATCAAAAAAGATCGGAAAATAAATTCAAAATATATTTTAAAAAAATTAATAACGTCTCATTAGGTCGTAATTACATCATGCATTAAAATCGGCACCAAAATGCTGTTTCTTTATTAAATTATCGAGAAACACGTTTTCTAGTACAGTAAAATTTTCATAAATAAGGGGGTACCTCGAAAAAAATGCGGGGAGGCTAAATTGTTTATATGTTGTTGGGGGGGTCTAAAAGTAAGATCTTTAAGTTTGTATTTCCCCCAATCCTCGGAACCATCCGCCATTTTAAAAAAAATTTGTAACCGACTTTGATCCATTTTTATTGGTCGAAGGCAAAAAAATCTGAGAACAAAAATATTCGGCATAAAATTCTTAACATTTTTGTCCAAGTGCTCAACTTTCTGTAGTTACTTTTCAAAAAGTTAGATGGCGCTTAAGTTACAATAAACCAGTTTTAACGTTTTTGACCAACAAAAAGTGATTCTTTTTAAAAACTTAAAATGAAAAAGTTGTAGATCTCGAAAATATCCTATAAAAATTGAGCTACAGCGACCTAAAGCCGGTAAAATATTTTGAGAACCGCTTTCTGGGCTTGCATGAAGTCGCGTATTGTGGATTATACATTATTATTTGTACTAAAAGCAGTACAAATAAGGTATCAAATTAAAGTTTGAAAATTGCTCAAAAACTTAGCCTTCCCGGATTTTTTTCTACCTCATACGATAATTTTACTGTACTATTCATAGGAATATTTTGGTTTTTCGTGACTAATCGAGTTTAAACGAAAACTTAGGTTGGAAACAATCCAATTTATCACTTTATTTGGAAAAATTCTCAGCATAACGCAAAAGCATACCTGCCAAAAACCCAATTTTTACTGGCTCTTCAATACATAACCTGACAAGTCGCGGTTTAAAAGCAATTTCTGTTCCCAGGTTTAATACTTGCCCCACTTTTCCTGCGGTTTCTGACTTATAATAAAATTTTCACCCGCCAAAGTGGATGGTATTTACATTTTAACAGACTTCCAAAAAAGACGAGGTTAAAAGTTCGACGCGTATTTCTTTTTTGGATGTTTATTTATTGGAACGGCTTGAGCGATTTTCATAGATCCTTTTTTTTATTCGATTTAGGAGAAATTCAGTTTCTTCTGGTTTGATAAAAAATATACTTTCCCCTCCACTTTTATGCTCAAAAAATCATTAGAATGTCCAAAATATATATAAAAAATTGCCACCTTCGACTAATACCGGTGATTTAAAAAGACAAAACAAAGCCGACGTCGCATGCTGATTTCAATTTGGATATCTGGGCCACTTTTCCGGCCCCATTGCAGATCGAGAAGGGTTTGATTTCTAGCATAACTTTTGAAGGGATTAACTGATTTTCATAATTTTTTTAAGAGTGAGAGAGTATTCATTTGATCCCATTTTATTAAAAAATATACTTCCGCCTCCACTTTCGCGGCAAAAATCATTAGAATGTCTAAAATGTACATAGGAAACTGCCAGTTTCGACTAATACAAAAACATATTTGACGTTGTATGCAGACTTCCATTTGGATACCTGGACCCCATTGCACCTCAAGAACGGTTTATAATTCTTTTTTATTCGATTCAAGATACATTTGGTTTGGCCTTTTTTGTTAAAAAATATACTCCCTGTACCACTTTCACGACAATTAGAAAAAAACAAAGCCAAAAAGTCATCACTTTGTTCTTATACGCGTAAAGAACTTCTATGGTTTGTCAAACCAGGAATTTATCAAACCGTATTTAATAAAACTTTTTATCGTAAGAACGATTCATCATAAAAACTAAAATTTGTTAAACTAATTTTTTATCCGAACCTTACTTCTTCAAACTCACTCAATAACAAATTCGAAATTTATAAGATCCGTTTTTAATCGAACCATTGTTCATCAAATTCATTCAATATCAAACTCGTAATTTGCAAAACCTATTTATAATAAAATTCGGAATTTTTTAAACCATTACTTTTTATTTTGTTATTTATCAGAAATTTTTTCTTAACTTGAATGCAAGTGACATCTATACACAAACTATTGAACGCTACCTGTACAAGTATGCGCGGGTAGCAGCGACAAATGCATCGAAACGCCGCGCCACCTGCGTGTACGCCTTCCGTTCATGTATTATTGGCGAAAGCGAATTTCTGATAAACTACGGGTCTTACGAATTCCGGTTTTGAAAAATAATGGTTTGACAAACTCCGGGTTTTATTAAAAATGGTTTCTACAAATTATGAGTTTGATCTTAAATAGTTTGATGAACAATGGTTCGACTAAAAACGGGTCTTACAAATTTCGAATTTGTTATTGCTTGGGTTTGAAGGAATAAGGTTCGGATGAAAAATTGGTTTAACGAATTGCACCATAGAAAGGTGAATGATTTTATAATTTAACTCTCTTTTATTTAACGGGTTTGATTTTGCGCATTTTGATAAACCGTAGGCGTCCCGCGTGAACATGAAAAGATATGGCGAAGACGAAGTTGTATGCTGCCTTTAATTTGGGTACCTGGGCTGCTTCTCCGAGCCCATTGTACTACATGAAGGATTTATTTTTCTGCAGCATAACTTTTTCTTTATTTCTTTTTTATCCTTTATTCCAAAAAATACTTCTTACTTCACGGCAATACTACATAATCATTGGAAAAGCCTAAAAGTTGTCACTTACGCATAATAAGAAAATAAGAGGTGGAGTGGAATTTGCATGCTGCTTTCAATTTGGATACTTGAGGTGCTTTTCCAGGTCCATTATACCCCATCAAAAATTTAATTTTCTGCATAATTTTTATTTTATTCGATTTATTCGTTTTATTAAAAGAATATACTCTTCTCACCAATTTTGGACAAAACCAAAAGTCGTACCTTTATTGAAGGAGCCTAGAAAACGCTAAAAAGTTAAAACTTTAAATTTTTTAACTAAACATTGAACCGATTTCATAAAAGTACACTAAAAAGTGTAAAATAAAATATTTTTTATGTATATATAAAATCACACTTTTCTGAAGCCTATTATAAATAATCAAATATGTACCGCCGCAGCACGTAAAGGGTGACTATTTATAAAGTTCCACCTGGATTTTTTTTATTATTCGTCATAAAAAGATAAACGAAAACTAAATTACTCATGAACTTATGTAGATTTCTATTACAGTTTCACATTTTTTAAAAAATCACCCGTTACACGCAGAATGGCCATGATGTCCTTTTTTTTTTAATGAGACACTGTATATTTTTTAAAATTTTGATAGATCTTTTTTTTTTACTCCAAAAATATTTTTTAATTATTTATTAATTATTAAATTTACCAAAACGTTGCCCTATGTAATGTGTTGAGCAAAGAACCACCTAAACTATTTTTTCTTAGCTAACACCTAATGGCAAATTATTTTTTATTTTACTCGACAACCGCGAAAGATAAACTCTACATATGATATATTTTTGAAATCAGAAAGAAAATATCTATCAAAATTTTATAAAGTATACAGGGTATTCAATGAAAAAAACAGAACCTCATGGCCACTCAGCATGTAAAGTATGATTAAGGAAAAAATCGAAAATGCTATAATAACAAAAAAGTGGAACATTATAAATGGTCACCCTGTACATATACTATATAGTGTGTCCCATAAGTCTAAAGTAATGTTTTTTTTTATGGTAGAACTATGATTTTTTTTCAAAAAAAACTTATATTGAATTATTTAAGGAAAAAGAAGCGGTTTCGAAAAATGTAAACCGTTATATACAGAGTGTCCCAAAAATAAAATATGACACAAACTTATCTTTTTTTAAATTGGACCCCCACTATATTATTTTATTTTCCGAATACGAAAAACTTTTAATTTATCTTTTATCTTCTCCAAGATATTCAAGTTTAAATTTGTGTGGAAGAAAGCGAGAAGAGAAAGCAGCGGCTACCGCGAAAAATTTTCTGCGAATTTTTTACAACAAGGCGTTTTACCGCGCATGCAAATACAGCGCAAGCCATTTACCGCGAGCAGAATGATGAGCGAACGTATTTACAGCGCAGGCAGAATAGCGAGCTCTCTCTCGAAAAAGGTAATGGTAACCGTAGATCCGGATTACGCACTTGTGGTGCTTATCAGTACGGTGCAAGGAATTAGGAGATGAACTGACGATGAAAAAATCTGACACAGGATTCATGTAAAAGACAACTCTGTCAAATTGCAGACGCGGCAGATGTACCTTCAATTTGAAGAAAAATTAAGCGTTTCTACGGAGACAGATATAACTTTCTTTAAAGATATCCTAAGCTCTGGGGTTGACAAATATAAAAAATAATTTAGCGAGGGTGAATAAATAACAAAATCAATATCAATGAATATCAATGAAGAGCGAGCTTTCTCTCAACTAAAAACTAATTAACTAAAAAAATTGCTTTTACGCGGAATTTTAAAAGTCGCGGTAAAAATTTTTTGCCGTATGGGTATTGCGCTATAATATCTTGGCGCTGTTTTTGTTGTCGCGGTAAATGCACGCGCGGTAAAAACGCCGCTGTAAAAAATTCGCGACAAATTTTTAGTGGTAGCCGTGGCGTTCGATTGCCCCATCTCTTCGATATTTTTGAAAAGCTTTTTTTTATAGTTAGGTGCCAAATATTGATGGGCCGTTATATGGGCCATTCTTAAAATAATTGTTTGAAATAAAAGTTTTCCAAGAAACCTTATTCCAGGTCATTGGAATAAATAGTTTTTCGGCCTTTTGTAGCAAAATTCTGCAAAGAAAAATTTCTTGTTTCATATGCTAAAAATGTTTGCTTTAGACGTGTCAAAATTGCGGTACCGTTTGGTCTTGGCGATTATATTTTGGACTAAAAGTAGTGTGACCAGATTTTACTATCCGAGTATAGCGTTATTATGCTCTCATAGGATGAATCAAATACGAAAGACTTTTCATTTTTGTGCAATAATCCAGAATTTTCCAGAAACAAAGAAAAACTTGTTTTTTAGATCAACCCTATTATTCCTAGCAATTTCGCCTTTTATTTGGCCAGTCGGTGAAATTTTCATTAAATCGGCAGAAAATAGCGGCACGGACCAAGTGTAGACGTTGCAATTTTATTTTACAGGACGTTTTATAGTATTTAACTTAGAAATATGTTAAAAAGATCAATCTTTACGTTAACCACGTATTTATTAACCATCTTTCTTCTGTCTGTTTGTCTGTATACTTAGCTATAAAAAAATAAAAAATTTAGTTTTTAGGATTTCAGTCCCACTAAATATTTTGCAACTTCAAAAGGAAAAAATACGTTTGTGAAGCTGCTACGAATGCGCAGTTTTTAATTAAAATTGTTAGTGAATTAGGTCAAATATTTACGTATCGATCATCTGAATATCGATAAAAGAAATTACTTTAAATCTTTTAGGCGTGATTGATACAAGTTAGTCCTAGATTTATTTTCAATTTGGTAATAGGGTGCAATGATAGAGTTGAAAATGATGAGTTTGCGTGGGTAGTGATACGACGAACCGAAAATCATACTAAAAAATAGTAATAAAAATAGATAAAAAACTTTGGTATTATGTAGTTTCGGTAGCAAAACAATATCTTCAACAAATTAAGTTGGTTGAGTCGGGTTGAATGAGCGGGTAATAATAGATTTGAAAACTCAAAAATGTATAACTTTCGAACAAAAGCTGTTACGGATATGCAGCAGTTTCCAGAGTTGGCTTTAAATTAATTTTTTCTGATTAAAAAAAAAGAAATTGGTGGGGAGTGGTTTCCAGGATAAGAGGAATATGGTGTCTATGCTACGATTATGCAGTTTCAAATTTATATTGTTTCCTAATTTTGGAACAAGACATAATTTGGTGGGGTATGGTATATAACTTTTGAACCAAAGCCGCTCAACTTCAACTAAATATTTTCTAGCTTTAGAGCATATTTAAGTGGGTAAAAGGAGGCTAATATATTTGAAAATTCATGACCAAAACCGCTATGGATATGCAGTGTTCCAATTTAAATAATCAACAAATTTACCAATTTAAAAAAAAATTATTTGGGTTGTTGAGGGGATTATAGGGGGTTCATATATATGAAAATTCATAAGTTTGATCCAAAGGTGCGGTTTTAAAAATATAAGTTTGGTGAAGGTGCATTTTGATGCAAATTCAGAAATTTTAACCAAGGCCACTACGATATATAATAAGCAGTTTTTAGATGTAAAATATACTTCCTAATATTAGAGAACAGTGTTAGAGGTATGCTTAATAGGTTTATCAACATTGGTCCTTACTTGATGTCTGAACTCGTCGGTGTCTTGCCGCGGAAGAGGATGACTTTCTATGGCGGTGAGAATCTCGATAGTAGGCATCTTCTTAGGAGCAGTGGAAAAAAATAAGTCCTTTGAGGCATTAATGATGGTTCTTAAAGTGTCGATTGGCTCTGTGGCTGTTTATGGGCGAGTTTCCTTTGATACATCGCTTGCCCAGTCTGTCGTAGATGGTCGCAGGTTCGTGTGATTTTGTCCAGAATCGGCTGACAATCTTCCTCTATAGTATTTTCTCGGATCTCCTAAAACCGTTTTCCCAGTTTTTTTGTCAGTAAGGACTTGTTCCAGTGATAAATGCTGAACTCTTTGTCCTTGAAATGATGCCTTAAGAAAAAACGCAACCGGAATAATTTTGTTGTCTCTTGCTTATCATAGGAATTCGATGTGCGTGTCTTTTCTGATATGCTTAATTAAATATCGCTGATACCGGGCCGTACCGGGATTCCAACGCTTGTTTGAAAGTTTGAGACAATGATGTGTTTGAAATTAACTCTGTGTTTCGGAATTCCGTAGCTATATTTTATTTATTCTTGGCGTTTCAATTAGTACAATATCTGATCGTCTTCAGGTAAAAACTACAATCTATTTCTAAGGCTACGTATATACTATGGGAAATCACTCAACCGTGAAGTTGGCTTCGCGCAAGAAGGGGATTCCAAATATTTGGAATTTTGACACTTGGTGTACTGAATATATTCTGATTCTGCCGAATAAAAAATAAAATATAGACAATGGAAGTCCAAAAACAGAGTTAATTTCAAACACATCATTGTCTCAAACTTTCAAAGTGTACTAGCGGTTACAGCAATCGCTTAAACGTGTCCACAAAAGGGGCGGACTAGTTTTTGTCGGATCTGCAAGATTTTTTAAACAATAGCCAGGCAGTTTAAAGTGGTTATGATAGCAGTGGTGCACCCAAGTATTGACTTCGGAGGGGGGGGGTTAAGGATAAATAAAAATCTTAATTTGAAGTAAATATGTGGCCATAATTGATACAAGGAAACAGGTGCTTACAAGCGCGGACCTGGGTTCAAATATAGAGGGGGCACGATGCTAACCAAATTCAAAATTGTTTATTTTCCCAAAATTTGTCTAAATCATACTTTAGTGCGCCGCAGTCAAATCTTTTTGAAATAATAACACTTAAAATGCAATTTATAACGTAAAATTAAAACAAAGTTATGATTGTTTTTCAAAAACCAAAACTACACTTTTTTACACTCGACGCGCGTTTCGCTAAAAACGTTAACATCATCAGGAGACGATACACAATAAACTGAATTAACCTATGCTCTATCTTACATACTATCTTTTAGTGGACGGAGATAAGACTAATAATTTTTCAAAAGACCTTTCGGAATTCCACTTTTTTCAGACAAAAAGATACCTCAGACTCAAAATTTGTATCAATTCTTTATAATCCTAATTATACGAAAGGATTACAAAAAGTATTTAATAACACCGGTCTTAAATTAGTATATTAATCCGGAAACACAGTAAGAAGTTTACTAGGAAATCTCAAGGACAAAACTACAGTTCTAGAAAAAAGTGGAATTTACGAAGTTAGTTGCATGGATTGTGACAAAAAATATGTTGGCCATACGAGACGCTCTATTCAAACATATAAAGAACACTTAGCACATTGAAAATACGGAAAAACAGAAAAGTCAAGTATGGCCGAGCATGCTTTTGAAAACAATCATAGATTCACATTAGATAACTTAAAAACTTCTAAAAAGTGTACCAAACAAAAGACTTTTGAATGCATAAAGATAGAGGACCCATCCCGTTTAGTACACTTTATTCTTTATTTGAGGGGAGATAGGATTATAAAGCGTGATCAATCACAAATTATTAGTCTTACCTCCGCCCACTAAAACATAGTATATAAGATAGAGCGTAGGTTAATTTAGGTTATTGTTTATCGTCTCCTGATGATGCTAACGTTTTTATTGAAACGCGCGTCGAGTGCAAAAAAGTGTAGGTTTTGTTTGTGGAAAACAATCACAACTTTGTTTTAGTGCAGCCAAAGGTTCCAAATTCCCAACATAGTACGTAAAATTGAACTAAAATCATAGATATTGATGAGGTTTTTTTTTTTAAATACCATTTTTGATAAAATTACATTGAAAAGACCAGTTTAACACGAAATCGTAAAAATGAAAGGTGTTTGAAATATTTTGCAAGATTTTTCTTAAAAATTAAAGTCCAGGATCTTCTATTTGATTCCCTATATATTTTATTTCTGCTGTCATTTGATTGTACCAATTGTAACCAGGGTTCTCGGATGAGAGGTTTAACCCCAAACCCCCCCCCGACACTTTCCCACGGTGCGTTACTGATGATACGTATGCAGTGCCTACGCCTAGAAGTGGAATTTCTCGAATCAGACGGTTCTGTTTTCATTCAGTGCCATTATTTCTATCTTACTTTCTTTGGTTTGGCACGTTTTAAATACCAACCTATCAGTTCTTTGGAGCCTCTCATTATGTGTATTCTTGTCGCGGTTTATATTTCGAATTTTTTATTTTGAAAAAATTTATTTGGAAAAGCACTTTTTTCGAAAAGCAATTTTTTCGAAAAAACATTTATTTATGACGGGTAGTGATGCGAATATAATTTAACCTTCATATTTGCTCGGAACAGTTGGAGACCGTGCTTACCCCCACTGGGCATGGGACCAGAGGTTTCCAATCGGTATGATGCGAATGCATCTAGCCTCTCATATCCAAATGCCAACCTCACCTTTTCGTGGTGCTCCCTGTCTAAAACAACCGAGGTTCTGGCGACCGAATATGGCCGGTATAGCCCTATGGGGAAGTTGAACTAGACCCACTAACGACTTGGAACTGCTCCATTAAGGACCTGTACAAACTCGTACAGAAGAAAATTTAATGGTGTGGTTAAACTAGAATCAACACTAGGAACTGCTCCATTAGGGACCTGTACAAACTCGTACAGGGGAGTGGAGTGGTTAAACTAGGATCAAAGTGTGCACAATAAGCCAGTAATAGCTGCAGTGCAGTGACTCTGGCCAGCCATCAGGCTGGTCGGAGCCACAATCGGGGGGTTTTAGTCGGTAGGAATTCGACACTACCCGGGCTCTCCTGGTAGAGGAGAAATAACTCTGGCAGAAAAGTAGTTCGGGCGTCTTATGCAAGATTTCCCCTTGATACCCTTGAAAAAAAAAAGTTAAGTACATGATGGACTTTTTCCTAAAAAAAATATATTTTTGCCCTGCAGGTATAAAGGAAATGGTGAAGGCACTTTTTAACACTGCAATGCCTGGCACATATAGCTACCGATCTCTGTTCCATCAAAAATGAGGACCCATGTTCCTAAACATGTATGGAGTTCTTGATGATACTAGGGGACTACTCTGGGAATATGGCAAAAACTGACCAATATAATATGTTATGTTATTGTGACCAGTATAATACTGTTATGTTGTTGATAGTGGAATCAAAGGAATGCGTAGAGAATTTTTTTTTAATGCACAGTTATATTTAGTTTAAAGATTTCGTGAATTTGACTTGATAAATTTTGACATCAAATCAAATACATCGGTATTTATGTTAAACACCTAATTCATTTATTATAAAAAAATCTTGTTTCAGTCAAATTCAATTTTGAGGCTTGATACAAATAAATAATGACTTTGATTTAAGAACACGTTTGTTTCAGTCTTTTCAAACAAATATTTCTTTAAATCAAATCTTTTTATTATTTATCCTAAATAATTTCTTTATCAGTGAAGAATATATGTCCAGCAAAACACGCAGTTTTTGAAGCAAAACCATATCCACAATTGCCTTGAAGCGGTTGGTATAAGAATTTTTGTTGTTACCATGCTCGATATTCATTAAAAAAATTATTTTAAAGAAAAACTTTATTGTTTTTTATGATGCCAATCTTCCAAAAAATAGCACAGCGTTACTACTGTGTGCCAGAACAGGTGTAACTAGCCGATAACATCATAATTGGGCCATAAAGGCACAACATAGCTTTTAAACCTGTACCATACGGAAAAACCGTGACCCTAAAATGTATACTACTGGGTTAACTTTCGTGTACATGCAGGCTGCATAAAGGCATATTTTATAAGTTTATTTTTTTTGTGCATATATTGATTTTTTTCAAATATGGCGTTAGTAACCAAAAAAGAATAGGTTGGCCGTCCACAAAAATGCGCTACTGCCAATTAGTTATTCTAAAAAATTGTTAATCAAATTTGTATCAAATTTTGTACGATGAAAACCTAAAGCATTATCCCGAAACCATTGCACGTGATTTTGCATAATTTTAAGTTTTTACATAATTTTACGTAACCTAAAAATGTTCATTCACGGTAACAATTATCGATTATTTAAAAAAACTAAATAAAAACAAGGTGATTCACGACAAATGGGACATAGTCAAACCATAGGCACTGTGGACTAAGCCCATTACATATCTGGTAATAAAATTTGCACGCTAATTATACTCCCAAAGTTCAATAAACACGTTTTTAAAAATTTGGTATTTTTAGGTCCGGACTTACATGTTTTCCCATTTTTTAATCTCACTTCAAAACAACACCCTGTAACTTACAATGAATAATTTTTTTCATTTTCTCCATAAAGCCTAGGATTAGTACTTATTACTGAAGAAAAAAAAATTATCGCAAATTTTTTTTTTGCTATAAAAAAATTGTTTTTTAAAAAATGTATAAATTTAGACAAAGCATTATTTTAAATGCAAATTATCCAATTGACACAAAAATTACAAAAGGGGGTTATTTTAATAAAGTTTAAGTATTTTTTTGTAGAAAAAGCAAGGATTTATGATTTTATTTAATTATTATCTTTCGTTACATAATATTACAGAATCACTTTAGATATACACACATCACATATTTAAAGTAAAGTAAAGAGACCAGAAATCGTTTTGTATATTTTTTTAGTGTTCAAAAAAATTTTAAAAATTTACAATTTAAAAACAAAATAAATTAAATTTCTTTTAACTTAAAAAAAATACAAATTAGATTTTTTTTTTGAAAATCTGTTACATTTTAAATTACCCTTACACTTCTTCAGAAGATTAATCCTTTTTCATGATTTGTGGTACAATAGGGAGATTTGTGTGTAAACGAAGCTGTAAAGTTATGTAGGTATCGAAAGATAATAAATAAATAAAATCATATATCCGAACCTGATTTTTTTTTACTTTTTGTAAAAAAAATAATTAAACTTTATCAAAATAACCGTTTTATTAATTTTGGTGTCAATTTGTTGATTTGTATTTAAAATGATTCTGGTAAATCTATGTTAAAGAAAGCACCTTGCAAATTTACACATCTTTTAAAAAACAATTTTTTTATTAGCAAAAACAGAAAGTTCTCTCTCTAATCATAGTCTTTTTGGAGAAAATGAGAAAATTTATTTATTAAAAAACTAAGTGCGGATCTGAAAACTCCAAATTTTTAATGACGTGTTTATTGATCTTCGGGAGTGTAATAATCGTGGTAAATTTAATAATTTTTGTTTACTTAGTTTTTGAGATATTAAAATAAACAGTTTTCGCATATTTTGATAAATCATCTTGTATATCCGTTAAGAACGTTACAAGGTAAATTTTATTACCAGATATGGAATGAGCTTAGTCCATAGTACCTATGGTTTGACTATGTTTCATTCGTCGTGAATCACCCTGTATATATATTTTTAAAAAATCACACGAATGGTCTGTGGGGGATACCACAAGCCTCCGCTTTACAAAATTTTGTTAACTTTTGATGTGCGGTTTATTTGTTTAACTAAACAAACTGTTTTTAAGATCTCTTAGAGTGAAGATTCCTTTTTTTCTGTCAGTAACCTTAGCTCGGGAAATGTCGAAGTGACTTCAAAATGAGTCCACACTTTTGGAGTCAAATAAACATAAGAAATGACTGAACTTTGAATGGAAAGCACGTTTCGTAAAAACTAAGACACGGCTCGGAGCAGTTTCTTAATTTTTTTTGCCGAATAAGCTAATTTTTTTTTTCTAAGGCCACCGATTTAAATATTTGACTTTAAAAATCAGTTCGACATTTCCTGAACTAAGGTCACTGTCAGAAAGAAAAGAATCTCTACTCTTAAATCATTAATATTTAGGTCAGTCAAGCCACACCTCCCCCTCCCCGCAAGATATTCGAGTTTTTGTATGCTTCTAATTTCGAACTAAGTTTGAACCATTTTGAAAAATTTTGACCCACACTCCTTCCTGGTTTTTTTAATATTCAAAATGGGGGGTGCAGCCGGACATAGCTTTCATCAGTAGAGGTTAGTGCAAGCCAAGGTGCAAGCAGAGGTAAAAGATCCGAACTCTCTGTTTGTGATTGAACGCAGCGCTAATATTTTTAAACTGACATTTCGACAGTGACAGAAATGTGAACAAAATTTGCATTTAAGTTTTTTAATACATTTTATAAATAAAAACACTTTAAACAAATACTATCTACTAGTCTACTCCTTATCTTATTATTACCCATATAAGCCTTTCTGTGACATCAGGTATTAATTGTAAAAATTAACTAACAAGGGTAAGTTTTAACTAGAGTGACATATAAGCCAAATTTTAATTTGTTCTACAGAGTCTTTACTATTTAAACCCCGCGTGGGTTTAAATTTGTTAATTTTCTTTTTTTCTAAATTGAAACTTTCTTCTTAAATCCAAAAAAATATTGCGTTATTGTTCAATAAACAAGTTTATTAAAATTCTTTTTACAAATTAAATTATGTCCAAAACTCAAGGATGGTGCTTAAAACGAGAAATTTCACTTAAACTTAGGACCGTTCTAAAATAGACTAAACCCTTTTAGTAAATCCCACCGTTAAATTGTTGTATCACTAGCGCTTTTAAGTGTCATTATATTTTGTTTTTTTAAACTATAAAATTGAAGTTTTTTCTTCTTCTCTGGAGACATCGGACTTCAGGTTTCTCAGCTCCAACATCCAATTTGTTTTGGCTCTTTAACTGCTTGGTATTTAATTTAAATTAAAAATTAAATTTATATCGACCAGTTCTTCCTGACTCCAAAAATATATAATATGTTGCAAGGTTTTCTTTGTCGGTTCTCAACTAAAATTAAAAATTATTTGCCAAAAGAAAAATACTGTAGGTGGTCTAAGATAGTACCATTCTAGTAAGGTTTTTGTCAATTAATTCTATGACCAAGATAAAGGTAACATATTTTTGAATTCGGGAAGAATAGGATCATTTTTTATACGTATATTTCCTTATTTTTCCCAAATGGTGGGCTCAGTTCGGGACATATTGGTACATAAAATTCGGCATACGCAGTAAAAAATCGTAGTTTTAATTCACTCAAAGGCCTTTATATCTTTCACTCTATTTTGAGTGATATATTTTTTCACTCAATGACCATTGAGTAAATCAAAAATTTCATTTTTTACTGCGTAAAAGTAAAAACAACAATTACATATTTTTTGGCACCCATCTATTGTAAAATGACTGAAATAAATCCTTGAGTTTTTCAGGAAAATTTACTTAAATTTTCACGTATAAGTGCTCTTTCTCAACTAAAAAGATGAAAACATAGTGACTTATCAGGACTGATTACTAGGACAATAATTAGAAGAAGTTCTCATCTTGGTTGTCAGGGCTATCGATACAAAGCTTTTGTGGACGCAGTGTTGTCAAAATAATGTAGCCTTTCATAATTTTTCTGTCGACTCTGATAAGGGACGTATCGGTATATTAAAAGCTGACTTTAATAAAGTTGGCACTATCTGTTATTAGACGGCACTCTTCTTGGTTGCCCGAGTTATCGGAAACCTACGTTGGGGCAGAGCTTTCCTGTGCGCAGTGTCATCAAAATAATGTCGTCTTTCATAATGTTTGCCCCGACCTTTAATAAAGGACGGCATTAACTTTAATTATATCAAGCATGTCTAGATGACATGTTTAAAATACTTAAAATAAACTGGTGGATTAACTTCCATTTACCTACACCGCAGTAGCACGACCAGCTGTTAAAATGTAACTGGTGATATGTAGATATCTGCTAAAAGTGGAAGAAGTTGGTACATTGACCTAACTTTAGAGAACACTTTTTAGGTAAAATTGTTTTTTTTTGTCCCAAAATATTTTAATCTTTGTGCAAAAATGATACATAAAAGATTTCAGAATAAGGTTGAGTTGTAATTGAATCCATATGAAAATTATTTAAGAGCAATTTAATCCCTTTATGGAAACGTAGATAATAATAATCGGTGAGTAATATGGAGGACGACGGCTCTAGCTCCTGCACTGTTGCCAAAAAGACAAGGTCATCAAAGCTTTCCTTAACGGAAAAAAAAGATTTAAGCAAATTCTTCAATTTTTTAAAACTAAAACAAACACTTTTAAGTTAACTGACTGACTTTTTTGTCATTGACCAAAATTCACCGGTTAGAGTTAACTTTCAGTTAGAGGCCGCCGCCGCCGTAGACTAATGAACAGCGTCTTAGCCTGCAGAACAGATATCGCAGGATCGGATCTCGGCAAATACACATTGCCTCACACAACCGAATGCGACTCGAGACGACGTTGTGCATAGAATAACAGTAGAAGTAGGCGGCATGGTTGACACTACACCGAAAACTTTGCGGGACTCAATGGATGGCCGAGGACCCCACCAAACTGGGTAGAGGAGACTAGCCGGTGACCTAAAAAAACAGACCTGGACTTCTCCGAGGTCGGGACTTTATCGGACTCCGACAGATTTGGTAACTGAAGACTCCGACGCGACGGCGACCTCGACCAGCGAAACCGGGACCTCGATTTTCGGGTCAACCTATATGACGACGGGCTGCTGGGGAGAAAAGTCTACCGTCAATCAAGTTCTTCTGATAAATGCAACTCTAATATATAGCAGGATCACACTTCGGAAGGGGTGTAAAGCCGGCGGTCCACTGTGTATACTTGCTACGCAGAAGAAGAAAAGGTTTGTTGGTGGTTAAGAAAATGGGTACTTACCTGGTCGTTAAAAGATAATTTTTAATGTTAGTGAGCTGTAGCCTGTTTATTAAAAACGCGGTTTTTGAAAAATTGGCTTTAATTAAAATTCAAATTTTATTATTTACATTTTGAAAAACTTTTGTTTTTAAGAATTAAATTTCAGTTTTTTTAAATTATAAAATTAGGTTTTGCCTTCATATTAAACAGATTCTGGCATTTACTTTACTTTTTATTTTTTTAACTTATTGCTTGGATTTTATTTTAATTAATATCATGTTTTATTTTTTAGCTTGGACAGCTGTTATGTTTATTTAATAAAGGGCGTTGAAGGATGCGTTTTTTTATTTTTTTTTAATCCTGGGACTTTCCATCCATTATAGGGACAATGCCCAGTATTAGCCAAGTTTTTTACAAATTTAAAGACAAACACAAAATATCCATGTGCCTACCCGGGATTCGAACTCGAGATCTACTTCGCTACGGAAACCGGAAGCCCAAAGTGCATAATCAAGAAAAAAATATATAAATTTAAACTCGATATTTTTGATTTGATAGCTTTAATTAGAGGCCCTGTATACAATTCTTGACGGATATTGTATTGTCATTCTATTTCATAAAATCGATTTTACAGGCAAATATGAAAAAAATAGAAATAGACGGCAATATGAGCTGCCCACCTCTGGCAAAACAACAACTGTCAAATGTATAATATTTAACTTAGCGCTTTTAAAGTTTTAAAATTTCAATTTTTCAAAGCGATTATCTCACAAACTAAATAAGTAAACCTATGATGTTAGGTGTCATTTTCTTTTCGCTTTGGTCCTTTGTGTGTTCTTTGTGAGATGCTCATCCAAGTTTGAATTTTCGTTATTTCCACCAAGGATTCTTTGATCTTTTGTTTTTAGATTCTTTTCGGTTGATGTAACTGATTTGGAGGTTTTTTAACTTCTTTTTTTGATAAATATGTCGCTTATTTATTTACTTATTTATTAATTTGGTATTTTTGGAAAAGAATTCTCTCACGTTTTTATGGGCCCATTATAACTCCCTTTTACGTAATGATATAGGTACCTAGATAGCTTTAGAATTTTTTCAGCATCAGACGCAAACAACAGAAAACGGTAATAGGTATTGTAAGATTATATGTAATTAGTACCTACTATTTAAAGCTACCTTATGATCTTTATTTTATTCTTGGGAATTTTTGTAACCCCATAAATGAATTTGGGGGGTCGAAAAACCCCTAATTTGATGTATAACACGCTTATATTTTATATTTCGTAATTTGTGTATTTTTTTGTAGACGCCATCCAATCAATCTAAATGGTCTAATACACCCCCGTAGCAATCAGAATATATCAAAAAAGGTTAATTCGTATGGAAATTCTGACTTGAGGCATAAACTGCTACCTCTCACCGTGAGTGCAACCGACATTTTAAGATTGGTTGGATTAAGAGTTAATATTACTTAAAGAAGGTGTTAACTTTATTCAAAAGTAGCAGTAGTTGGCATTGGCTTGAAAAAGCCTCTGATATTGTTTTAAATTTTAAAAATTTACCATACGGCATGCGCACGCTACTAAATATTAAAAACTAAAAAAAAACGTAAAAACTTATAAACATGGTAGGTACATAAAATGAAAAGTAGGAGTATAGTTCAAATTTTGACGCAGTTTTAAAAAAAATCACCCTGTAAATTTTTAAGTTATAGAATTTTAAATTAGACGAAGCCATTTGAAAAATCTGAATTTTTTGACGTTTTGGAAATTTGCTAATTATTTTTAAAAAGTCAATCAAATATATCTAAATAGTTTTTACTTTACGTTTACTTCCACATTAAAGCCCTTTAATATAACATATTATACATTAAAATCGGTTATGTGGTTCCGACGATATAAATTAAAACAAGTGTGACCATCATGATTCGTACTAAAAATTAATATAGTGCCTAATCACTATGACCCGATCCATCACCAGATTTCTTAATATGTCCGTAGGGGGCCTAATACTAGTACCTAACTACCGTAAAAGATTTAGCCTGTTATACTTTCATGGACAAAAATAGGAAATTTTACCGCACTAATATTATTAATATCAATTTTTCTCAGATATTTTTTTTCCGATTTTTTTTCGGGAATTTTTTTCAGGGTGTTTTTTAGGGTTATTTTTATTTTTTTTTCTTTTACCACTTAAAACTCACCGCCATCTCGTCAAAAAATATTTTCGTTATATAAAATTTGACATTATTTACACACACGTTCAAAAAACAGTTCTGTTAGGACAGAACGTTTCTATATAAAACATTTCATCCTACTAGCGTGCCAAATCATTTGTTAGCTAAATAATTTTTTTTTGACAGTGCGATTTAACTTTTTTCTGGCTAGCTTTGTAAGTTTGTTTCTTTATTTTATTTCTTTGATTTTTTCTTTCTTTACTTAAAATTTTAGCGTTTTTAAAAAATAAATGATGTTATGTAATTATTAAAGAAGTAGCATTTTTGCTGATTGCTCTTTTGGGAGTTTCTCAATAATAGATCACTGTAACTGAAATGTGTTTTACTTACTTGTTACTTTAAGTTCCACCAGGATACTAGTGGGTGGGTGCGTCGAGACTTGACACTCGTAAAGTCCCGCATCTGAGAGTTGAACGTGCTTTATTAGCAAGCCCCAGTTTTGCAGATGACGCACGTGTTCAACCAGAAATCTATCGTCTGTGTTGTAGGTTGCTAGTCCTACTGTGAGCAGGTGAAGATCTTGCTTCCTTATCCAAGACACCTGAAATTATATAAAAAAAATGAATATGGATATACCTAATTTCTCCCCAAGTTTTGAAAATGCTATCGAAAACTCCAATATTAAGCCTTTAAAACTTTTTGACAAAATCTGACTGAGATGAAATTTATCAAATCCTAGATAGTTAAAATTACTAATAATTAATTGGTGGGGTAGGAAAATGAGTTATTAAATTCATTCTGTAGGCCGTTAGCACTTTATATTTTGCATTTTTAATTTTCCAACTTTCTTTAAGAAAGCTTAACAACACTTTTAAAAAGTTCGGAAGTTCAAAAAAATAATTAAAAGCAAGTAGGCACCTAGCTTGACTGGATATTTTTAATTTTGTTTCATAAAAGCTTGGAGAAAGACATAATATAATTATAAGTTTAGATGTAATAGCTCGTGTAATAGGTATTTACGTTACCAGACCGGAAAAGAAAACAGGTCGATACAGAGAGTTTACATGGCGAGCCGTAAGCGACCCCTGTAAATCTGTGCAGACCTGTAAAGGGAGTTTCCGGTCATGTATCGTACTTTTATTTTTTTAATTGAAATATTATTCGCCTATTTTACAAGATTTTATTTAACTTGCAATGTATCTATGTATGTTTGTTCAGGTGGAATCTTGCCACTTAATTTTGATCAATTTCCCGACATCTGATCGGCTTCAAATTTGGCACGCTTATATAATTGCAGTTACAACACAAAAATATAGTGTGATAATATTGACAGCTCACCCTACTCGAAGGGGGGGGAGGAGCAGTTAAAGTACGCTCGATTTCGTTGAAACTTGGTGTGTTGGGGTACTTGGGGATGGAGATAACGAATTTCTGATCAGATTTTAAAAATTCAATATGGCACACTCAAGATGGACGATTTTTGGTCATCTTTTGCTAGCCAATTTTAACTAACATAAACTAAACATAACATTCATTTATAGTTCCGGTAACAACACAATAATATGTCATTATTAGGTACCCTTCCTCCCTACGAGGGGAGTGAAGGGAGGAAAACACCTAAGTTTGTCCGATTTCAACCAAAATTGGAGATAAGGGAATACAAAATTTTGATCAGATTTTAAAAATCCAATATGGCGGATTCAGGATGGACGATTTTCGATCATGTTTTGCTAAACAATTTTAACTGACTTATCCACATCCGAATGTGTTCAAATTTGGTATGAGTTTATAGTTCCGGTGAAAATACAATAATATGGTATTCTCAGGTGCCCACCTTCCTCTAACAAGGGAAGTGAAGAGGGAAATGGTTTAAGTTTTTAAATTTCAATCAAAATTGGCATACAGAGGTTTTTAAGGAAATGAATTATGAATTTTTGCTCAGATTTGAAAATTTCAATATGGCGGATTCAAAATGAACGATTAAAGGTACAAATCTAAAAATTAAAAAAAAAGTTTTTATTAAAAAAACTTTTAAAGAACAAGCTTTTATTAAATGCACTCAAAAGTAGAAAATAATCTTTTATCTTTCTTATATCATAAAAAAGCGATGGGTGCAAATTGATAATTTTAACTTTACGGTAACAAAGAGAGAACTAACTACAAAAGAGGAACTAAATTCTTCTTCTATTCGAATGATAAACAAAATGCGTGCTTGAAAATGTCCTTAGGTTATAGAGTAATACAACTGTTAGATGAATCGTCGACGTGACCGATATACGATACCTAAAGTTAAAATTTTTAGTTTGCATCCATCGCTTTTATTATGGTATAAGAGAGTCAAAAAATTATTTCCTACTTTTGAGTGAATTTAATAAAAGCTTGTTTTTTTAAAGTTTTTTTTATTAAATATTTATATACATCTAGACTGGTCGACAAAGCTGAATATGAATATGGTAATAAAAAAATTGTAACAGGTAAAGTTTAAAAAAAAAATCAAAAAAGAAGTTAAAAAACTTCCAAATCAATTTTCATTACTTCCACCAAAGATCTTTTGATGTTTTGTTTTTACATAAAGTGTTCTTGTTACATTTATAGTACCACATTTATTGTTACAATCTTTTATTATCTATTGTGTATATTGACTATATTTATATTTTTACACCTACTACACCTACCTTACATCTAAGAAAAACACAGACAATAAAAATATTATTAACTGAATACACTAATTAGGTATTTTTTCCTTTTATGAGGGGTCGTATCTTCTCTTTTCAAGAACCAACAGTAATCACCCATCATGGCTGGATCCCATAGTCCTTGATAGAGGATTTCCTTTGTCCTCATATCCTGGTGAAACTTTTCACCATGCTCGTCACTGGCAGCTCCCGAATTTTCAGAAAAAAATCACAGATGCGAATTAAAGTTTATCAACTAACTGTTGGTAATTTGTATCCATCTTGTTGCCCAAAAATTCCCTTACTTCACTAACAAATAAGTTCCATGCTCGAAGTTCTTGCCTGGTAAGCTTCTCTGTAAAGTTGACATCGTCCAGCAATTTTCTGATTTATGGTCCAATAAAAGTGCCTTCCTTTAATTTCGCATCACTTAACTGGGGAAAGACTTGTCTTAGGTATTTAAATCCATCACCGCCTTTATTCATTGCTTTCACAAAGTTTTTCATCAGCCCAAGTTTAATGTGAAGAGGGGGCAGAAGAACATTTTTTGGGTCTACAAGAGGCTCAAACTTAACATTTTGAGATCCTGGTTGAAACTCACTTCTTTCTGGCCAATTTTTAAATGCTGATCCACTACACGACTGTCCCACAAACAAAGAAAACAGCAATATTTTGTAAATCCTCCCTGAACTTCTCCTAAAATTCCTATAACTTTTAGATTGCTGACTATTGCTTTGATTACCCCAAATCACGTACTAAGACCTGGAGTAAAAATATGGTCGGTACACTGTTCCTCGGAGCTGCCTGATGATGCGTTGTCTCCAATATCTTCCAAAACAAGATTTTGCGGATCTAAAGGCACAATAGGTACTGGTAAATCTGCGTTATGATAAACAGGTCGTATGGCAGACTGCAAATTTGGATAGTCAATCTTGTGCTTTCCCTTTTTGGAATAACCTTCAATCTTTGTCTTTGAACTGCAAAAGGCATGCTTTTTCTCTTCCCCTTTATCCGCTTCACCAATGACACGCTACAACTAACACAGCACACATGGGCAGCCCACTGCTTGTCTTGAGCTCCCATTAAAACACCAAGATATTTGAAGTAGGTGTATTTAACATTTTCAGAGAATGGATTAGCTTGGAATTTTACCATTCTCCACAAATGTAGCAAAATCTGTCAGAAGAAATTTTGCAATTCCGGCGCGTTCGACTCGATATTTTCTTTCTTAAAAATACATTTTTATCTATACACAGAGAACCACTCACTTTAAAACTCAACAGAAGAGTAATATTTATTGTTGATTTTATATATAATATTAAAACAATACATTTTAGGAAATTTCTCTAACATTAGAAGGGTATTTACATCTGAAAAATAATGAAATGACCTGTGTTAGAAAAATCTTGTTGACCAGTGAATCGTTTTAGTTTAAAAAAGTGAAAAAAAAAATAAAAAAAAGCTTTAAGACCGTCAACACAAGTCATAGCAAACTCGACCAAAAATATTTTGTCCAGAAAATATCTGATTTCCAGTCTGTTGAAGAAACTAGGTATTTATGATACTAGACCGGCAATAATAACTTTACAGATCTACTCAGCAAGTTTACAGGGCGCTGTAATCTTTATGTGTACTAAATTATTTAAGCGGAGATGGTCGTGTTTGCGCTGTAATGGCATGCGCGGTTATTGCTTGCTAATCAGCACAAGCGTTAATCGTGTGTAAGGTAAAAAAATTACCGCATATTTTTTACCGCGCTATATACAGCGCAAACCATTTATCGCGAAATATTTTTCTTTTAATTACTTACAATTAATTTTAGACTTTTTTCTTGATTTATTAAGGCAGTGACCTCCTTGAATCTACTTAAACTGAGTTTTCACGTGGATCTGAATACGTTTTCAATACGATTCACTCTTTGCTTTTCATGACGCGATTCTAACTCGTTTTGGACACGATTTGAGATTTTGAGGTTTCCCTTATGTATTTTGAGTTTAGTTTTTGCCATTTTTACTTTATTGTTTGCTTTTTTAAAGTCAATAAGTTTACAGCACAAGAATATAATTAAAATAAAAGTAACTAACGGCTTATTATTGGTGTCATCAGTCAGTTCGAAACGATACCCGTTTTTATGAAGTTGGATCCCGATACGATCCCAAAAAAGCGGTATTGAACTTAGGCAAAGAGAAGGTTTGAGTGAACGTATTCAGTTCCACGTGAAAACGTAGTATTTGCAAAATGGTGAACTTTGTCGAAAGCGTCATGTATATAGGGTGGGCTTTACAATTTTGGACTGTTTTGATTTTCTAATAATTTTTTTGTTCCTTAGCTAACCTATTTTTATAAATGTTAGTTTTTTGGAAAGGTAACTAAACGGATTTTATAATTCTTTAATAAAAGCCGTCATACGTCAAAAATCCAAGATGGTGGAAGAAAATAAAAATCACATTTTTTAAAAAAGAGCTGCAACTTTTTTTTACCAGCCTGTTTTTTTTTTCATAAAGGTAAGAAAGCTGACGCTCTTTCACGTTTAACGAGGTACCATTTATAAAATTCGGTTTACTTATACAAAAGTTACGTGTGTTCAAATTTTCTCTAAATACACAACCTTTTCTAAATAAAAAAAAAAATTGAAATAATTTTTTAATTTTTTATCGGATTTTTATAGAGTAAGCCTTTTTACAAAGACAATTGTTCGAAATTTACGATTTTTTATACTAAACATGTCAAATGTCAAAAGTTTAAGATGGCGGACACAGTTTAAAATAATGTTTTAAAAAACGGATCTGCAATTTTTTTGTGAGCACCTTATAGACACAGTAAAAATAATTATAATAATTATAAGAGGTAGTGTAAAAAAAATATTTAATTATTGTTGCTTGGTGGTTTATAAAGGCGCATTTATACAGACAAACTTTCCTTTGATGTTGAAATACCGACAAACATTTACACGAGCCTCTTGAGAAAAAAAGTTCGAGCAAAATCTCAAACAAAAAGACTCACGTCAATTTTGGAGAGAATGTTAAGCAAAATTTGTTTGAAGAAATGTTGGTATAGAAATTTCTTACAAATTTAAATTTTATAGTTTTATGGGAATTTATTGAACTTAACTGAAAATAGAAAAACTAATTTTAAGACAAGGTATTTTTAATTAAGTGCCTTTCGACGGAAAAACGATTTGATGTCGAAATTCACGTTTAACCTTATAAGCAACTTCGATTGATCTGATTTTTATAGGGGATATGCCAGTATACTTGTAACTTTTTTGGGGTTGTAAAAAAAACGAGAATAAAAAAAATAATAATTGGCACTTATTTATTGCTGTTGCTGGGTTAGGAGAATGTAAAAACCGTAGACTAGTGAGAGGTGGGTTTGGTTTACATTGACACACAAAATTACATGACAACAAACAAGGGTCAAGGTAGTTTTTTTATGAAAGTTTTAGAACAAATCTTTCCATAAAGAAAGGGCTCTCTGACGCAAAACAAAAAAAAATCCTTGAGTACGCTTTAATTTGTTTATTTCGTTTTATTTTATTGACGCGTAGAACTCGCATTTTCGATTTCACAGGTAGTAGGCCGGCCACCCTTTTGATCGGAATGTTGCCCAACACCGTTCTCAACTAAAAAGCATGTTAACTCCTACCGCCTCAGTGCCCTGTAGCCTATTGTGGCTGCCATTTTTATAACCAAATTGACAAGTAAAACATGGATTTTCTGTCAGTTTGGTGTCAATATGGCACCGATCATAGGCCAAAGGATACTAAAACGAAAATGAGTTAACTGGCTTTTGTATTGTGTTGTATTGTGTTGCCCCTTTGCATGTCATGTCAGTAATCAACCTTGATTGATTATTACATTAAATTGATAGAGATTCACTTTGTTGATATCTATATCTTTAGCATTTTCATGAACCTTTTGCTTTTTTAAGTAACCCTTGGGGCCTTAAACTAAGTAGGTAAATCTGGTGTGAGGAATTAAAAAAAAACAATCAGAGCTAAGGGTGAAGTAAAGTTACAAAAATACGTTTAAAAAAAATCACCCTCCCCACCACTTCTCATAGTCATGAGGCGCGGATTACCGCTTAAAATTGCAATTTTTGAGTTTTTTACCGATATTTGGAAAAGAAACATTTTCCTGTTTTTTTTTAAATTTAGGAAAAAAAAATTTTGGAAATAAAAAAACCTCGCAAGAAAATTCCAAAAAAACCCCCGGGCAAAAAAATCCGGGAAAAACCCTAACAAAAAATATTATAAGTAACCCAAATCCATGTGAAAAACTGATGGCCAATAACAATGTTTCGCTTGCCGTCGGCTTTTTTTCACAAAGATTTAAAATAAAAGTTGGTGTTCCATTTTTTTAAAGAATTGAGATCACTGATCACTGATGTTAAATTTTATTTATTCTCATCTTAAAACTCACAAAAGCTGAAGACATATTTTTATGGCTTGTTATTTTTTACAAAATACGTTTTTTTTTAAAATTTTTTATATTTTTGCGCGATACTAAAACATTCACAAGTTTACAATAAAAGCAAAAAGTAAACTTGTGCTTAAAATTGTATAATATTTAGTTAAATTCGCCCTAAAATTAAAATTTAACATTTTTATTTTGCTAATATTCGAAAGTTTTGGCATTCCTCTGTCATCATTGTTCGGATCTGCGGCATTTGCTTTTACCCACTCGATGCAAAGTCGAGTGGAAATGACATCTAAGTGTCAACAATCGTTTTATTTTGCCCGTTAGAATCGCAAAATTAAAATTTTGCACCTTTTTTAAATTGAATATTGTGCAAAGTTCAAATTTGTTTTTGTGTTTGGTATCTTAATCAGTGAAAATTAATCCTTTTTTTCGTGAATTTTTTGCCAAAATGTGATCTGTATATGACTGAAATTTGAGTGATTCAAGAATTGGGCCCCAGAAATCGACTCTGGGGGGTTTCATCATTTAATCAAAATCAACTACCTACCTCTGGCATATTTTTAAATATTAGGTAGATGCCTATTGCTTGAGCTCTTGAAGGGAGGGTAGAGGAGCAAGTTTCATCTAGTCTCATTTGCCGATTTTTTTTTGAAAATTAACACTTAAATGCGCCGCAGGGAAAATTTTTTAAAAAATTACACTACATTTTTTACCCGTTTCAAATGCTGTCGACAAAAAAATGGCTTAAAATTAAACAAAATTTTAACAAAACTTATTATTTGTATAGCGCCGCAGCCGAAAATTTTGACAAAAAAACAATAAATTCATTAAAAATTTTGATCTCTTGGTTTTTTTGTGAAATATTTTTGAAAAAGTAGATTGGGTCAAATGCCGAGAAGGAGTGGGTTGCGGTGTTGCCAAATCATAAATGCGCTGCAGATGAAAATTTTAAGAAAAATTATACTAAGAATGCCGTTTATTACACATTTTGAATGCTGTTTTCTTAGAATTAAACTAAATTTGTAACAATAAATGACGTAATAGTGCCCCAGGCAAAAAATTTAAGACATCACACCAAACACACGTCACAAACCGGAGTAAAGAGTCAAAAAAATGGGGGAGCTAATAGCTCTCCCTGGAGCCCTTGATCATGATTAATTTATTCTAGATTGGGTTGGACTCCTTGGGGGGGTTTTAACTCCCAAAACCCTTCCATGGCTACGCCACCTCAGGACGCCTTTACTTTTTGCATTGAACATGGATTTGACATATGAAGACTATGTCCGCCATCTTGAACTTTTGACATTTGATATGTTTGGTAAAAAAAATCGTGAATTTGGAACCATTGTCTTTGCAAAAAGGCTTACTCTATAAAAATCGGATAAAAATTTTTAAAGTTATAAAAAAAAAAACGTTTTTTGTTGTTTAGGATAGGTCTATTTAGAGGAAATTTGAGCAAACGTAACTTTTGTATAAGTAAACCGAATTTTATGAGTGGTACTTCGCTAAACGAGAAATAGCAAGTGCTTTCGTACTTTTATAAAAAAAATTACAGGGTGGTAAAAAAAAAGTTGAAGCTCTTTTTAAAAAACAAATATGATTTTGAATTTTTTTCGCCATCTTGAATTTTTGACATTTGGCGGTTTTTGTCAAAAAAATTATAAAGTTTGTTTATCTGCCTTTTTAAAAAGCTAATATCCATAAAAATCGATTAAGAAACAAAAAAATTATTAGAAAATCATAACAGTCCAAAATTTTAAAGCCCACCCTATATATCTCGGTGCCGACTTTACTTGGACCAGATATGAAATATATTCTAAATCAAAAGTTAACGACGTTTTTATAGGTACGGTATCACATATACGTTTTGCTATAACGAAGTTCTGAAATTTGATCAATTCTGTATTATTGCACAGTTTAATACTACATACGAAAAACGACAACAGATTCATTATACTGCATTAGAGACTCGGCACTATTTCTGACAGTTCCGCACGAAGGTTGAAATGTTTCTGACATGTTTGTCATATAAACATGTCATCTAAACATGCTCATATTATGCCACTCTTAAAGTTTACAAATTAAAGTTAATGCCGTCTTTTATGAAAGGCAGGCAAAAACATTATGAAAGTCGACATTATTTTGATAGCAAAGATGATATATTTAGACAACAAGAATGTCAGAATCCCTTTAAACTTCATGCGGAATTGTCAAAAATAGTGCCGTCTTTATCAAAGATAGGCTATGCCGACTTTATGTACCGATAAGTCCTTATTATGTACCGATATATCACTATTATGTTAAAATGCTTAAGACCTAATTCCTCTCTTCATGTGTTTTCCTATTTCAGAGAAATCACCCTTTCCCTTTTTTTTGTTTCAAAGCGCAAAAACTGTGAAACCTTATTTATTCGAGTAATTAAATTTTGGCTGCCCGGCAAAACTTTTTTGAAAGAAAACGGGCTCCATTTAAAACAGAACTTAGCTTTAGGGCTTAAACGCTTTTGTGATATTACAGAGGCTAACAAACTGTTATGAAGTGAGCTGTAATAAAATCATGCCAATTTTATGTTTAGGAAGGGCACCGTATAGTGACCACAATAAGTGACTGGCTAAAAAAATTTACAGATCTTGCAACATGTGCAAGTATCTTAGGCGTACTGAAAATATCAGACACAAGTTATTCTACAAAAATTTACAGTGGGATTTACTAAGATCTAAAATAGTACCTCCAGCAGGTCTAAATATTTACACCTGTGGGGGGTACTAAATTTTAAAAGCTATTTTCAAAAAACACTTACCCATATAGAACAGATACAAAGTTATTGATTATTTTGTATTGTTATTACAAAATACCATAGAAAAACTGCTTTTTTTCTCAAAATATTCCATATTTTAGGAGAAAATGCCCTAATTTTTTTTGACAGGTTTCAAAATGGCAAATTGTGAATACGCCAAAAATTTGGCACATAATAGCTTCATCATCTGTGTTTGAAGTTATAAAGTTGATGATTTTTTAGACCACCTCTGAGGGGTAGTTTTAATTTATAGCCCCCAGAAAGGATTGTTTTGCGGCAATTGGTAATAAGTTCCTTTGTAATTTCCCTAAGCAACCGTTTTTACAAGAATTAATTTACCTTATTTAATATCCAAGTTGTTCATTAATCAATAAAACACCTCCAATTTTGTCCAGAAAAACGCCATATTTTGAACCCGTTTTCAGCACAAAGAATATATTTATGAGGGCACTACGAGGCAAAACAAACATAAGTGAAGGTCACTGATTATGCACGAAAACTGTCTCCAATGAAAAAAATACAAAACAACTGTACCTATATAAAAGCTTAATTATCAAACAAAGCTTTCCACTGAAAGATCACACTCAAAGGTCTCAACTCTGCAGTTTTTATCGGTACTTCGCTTATCATGTTCTACTGGAGAACCGGGTACCGAACGGTTCGTTGGGCCGACATGACTCCTTTGTGAACGCATCAGTTGCATTCAGGTCTGTTTTTAGCCGCATTTTTTTTTCATGACCTACTTTAATGAAGTATTTTTATTTGTGGTTTGCGATTTCGATGGGTTTGTGTTTGTAAAGTTTTTTCATACTTTCGATAGATAAAAACCCCTTTTAAATAAATACAAAGTTAATTTAATTCTTATTTTATAATTACATATCAAAATGGTTTTTTGACAGTGAGTATTAATCGCGAAAATCCATAAACAATGGTAAGTTTTGATAAGAGTAACATATAACGTCAATTTTAATATGCTCAACAGAGTGTTTACCCTTTAGATCCCCTCTAGGGTTAAAAAAAAACTTCTTTTAAATAGAAATTTTCTTCTTAAGTCCAAAAAAAGATTGTGTTAAGATGATTCTTCACTAAAAAAAAAATAATTAAAATTATTCTTATAAATCAAACTACGTCCAAAACTCAAGGAAGTTGGTATAAAATGCTTAAAACCAACAATTTCACTTAAACCTAGGACCTGTCTAAAATAGGCTAAACCCTTTTAGTAAATCTCACTGTTAAGGTTTCATTGTTAGCGGTTCTTTATAATCAAAAGTGCATGCTTTTTGTCAATTAAAGCTATTCTTAACATGGTAATAAAAAATGTATTTTGTTTTCTGGCAAATAAAGTTATTGTATGGCGGTTTTTTGTCTGTCTGTCTGTCTGTAAGCAAATTTGGTACAAAAATACTATGGCATCCGTGGATCAGTTGATTTTTTTTTGATGGGGGTGCGGAGCATAAGGGATAGAAAAGAGAGTTGAATTTAAAAAAAATATCGACAACTACAGCAGCTAGCAAAACGCGGTTTTCAAAATTAGATTGGGATTTAAATTAACAACAAAATTTGTTATAACGTCAAGGTTTGTCAGAGCTGCAGTTTTTAAAACAAAAAAAAAATTCAAAAAATCATAATTAACTCAACTCAACTCCATAAACATGTAAGGCTAGTGAAACACGATTTTCAAATTTGGATTAAGAATAACATTTCCAACAAAATTTATCATAATGTCAACGTTTGTCAAATCATAAATTATTATTATTATTATTACTACCGAAATACCCATAACTTCGCCGGCAGCTTTTCCCGGTTTTTTCCCGTTTTTTGGCCCAAAAGGTCATAAGTTTTGTTTGCATAAACCGATTTTGATTGCAATTTCAGTGGTTTTCGCGTAATTCTAAAACAAACAGACAGACAAATAAAGACAAATTCTAAAAATTGGGTTTTTGGTGTATATCTGTATCACTTGGTTATTCTCCAGTATCAGCAATTTTTCAAATTATTCAATGTCCAGAAATGTCTAAAGATTTATTAAATGTATTAATAATATTTTCTTTGGCGGCCCATTCATATCGCCATTAAATGCTGTGATAAAAAAAATGCTTAGCGCGCCGACCTTGTTGCTTTTTATTGTTTCCTTTCTTGTTCTTCCTTCTCGTCCATATTTGTCTGGGTTCCTACGACTTTTGTTCTTAAATTATTCATCTCGTCGCTTAAAATTTTCTTTTCCCAATTCTTGCCTGATCTTCTGTAAATCTTTCTTGTATGCTCTTCTGTCATCTGTTAATTTTTGTCATATCTTGTTTATTTTCATTTCTTCCTTTTGTGGAATTTTACCATTCTCTTCGTATAATTTAATTATGCAGTTGATCTGATTTTTAGGAAGATATTTTATACCCACTTTATATTTTGTAGCTAGATATATCGCAATTCTAGATGCTTCTCCGTTTTTCTGTGTTTTTACCAGCAGTTCCTGGAGTAGCTGATATTTTCTCCTTTCGCCTAATTGGTTTTTATCTTCTTTGTCTAGTAGTTTGTTTATTTCTTTATTTTTTCTGCTTCTTTATTCTATGATTTTATTCTCTAATTCTTCTCTTGTCAGGTTTTCCTGTTTTTTATTTGTCAATGTAATGGTTGTTTTTCCCCCTGTATTTTCGCCATCATTGTCGCTTGGTCACATGGTTTTGTTAAAATGGTAAAAATATCCGCTTTATTTGTTTGATTCTTCTTTTGATCTGCTTTTTATACTTTAGATCCCCCTAGTACCTCTATCATAAGGCTTAGTTTTCAATTCGCTCCGTTTTAACATTCCTTGGTACGTCTTGTCTTGACTAATTGCTTTGTTTTCTTCCTTTATTTTTAATTTTAATCTTCTTACGTTTTATTTAGATACTTTACTGACTTTTTAGCGGTCTACTCTCCAATGCTTGAGCTACTATTTATTTTGCGCTATAATGGTTCAAAAAAACTCACATGCTCTGGCAGTGACTTTTACCTGATTAAGGGTGTCTTTATAACATGTCTAGGTTTTTAAAGCCGCAGTAGGCTTCAAAGATCTCCCCCACTACTAAAAAATTAATCGGATGAAAGGATTTCCGAATAGCCAGTTTCTCGGTAGCTCAGTTGGTAGAGCATTAGACTGGCGTTCTAGAGGTCCCGGGTTCAAATCCTGGTCGAGGAAAAACTTTTTTCCGATTTATTCCCTCCCCCTTTGCCCTCTACGCCACAAATCTTTTCTGTCTTTTATCTGATGTTTATATTGTTAACTAAAGCAGGGTAGTAATAATAGTAGACACTTAAAGTAAATATTTCACCGCATCGGTATTCGTATACCTAACGCGTTCGAAACAGAGAGTTTATGCCATGTCTCGAACGATGATCGCTTTTTTGACGGGTGTGATGACAGAATAGCTGATTCCACTCGCCAATGAACGCGCGAAACGATTTCAATCAGCAGTTTTGTCATCGCATCCTTCAAAAAGCGGGCATCGTTCCAAACATCGCATAAACAAGTCATAAATGTAGTGTATTTTGGCTAGATTTTGAACGCGTTAGATATACGGATACCGATGCGTTGAAGTATTTACTTTAAGTGTCTAGTATCACTATGACATCATTATCTGTTCTTTAGCTACTTCGTGTTAGGGTATCACACATGGATTGATAATAATTGGAGCTGGTAAAGGATAGACGCTTTACTTATTTCATGCGTAAAAAAACAAAATTATGATTGTTTTCCACAAACCAAAACTACACTTTTTTGCACTCGACGCGCATTTCGCTAACAACGTTAGCATCATCAGGAGACGATAAACAATGAACTAAATTAATCTACGCACTATCTTATATACAATCCTTTAGTGGACGGAGATAAGACTAATAATTTGTGATTGATCACGATTTTTAATCTTATCTCCCCTCAACCAAAGAACAAAGTGTACTAAATGGGATGGGTTCTCTATCTTTATTTAAACTATTTTTGGATTTAATGATTTCCATACTTTCATATGCATTCAAAAGTCTTTTGTTTGGTACACTTTTTAGAAGTTTTAGGTTATCTAATGTGAATCTATAGTTGTTTTCAAAAGCATGCTCAGCCACACTTGACTTTTCTGTTCTTCCGTATTTTAAGTGTGCTAAGTGTTCTTTAAAACGTGTTTGAATAGAGCGTCTCGTTTGGCCAACATATTTTTTGTCACAATCCATGCAACTAATTTCGTAAATTCCAATTTTTCTAGAACTGTAGTTTTATCCTTGGGATTTCCTAGTAAGCTTCTTATTGTGTTACCGGATTGATATACTAATTTAAGACAGGTGTTATTAAATACTTTTTGTAATCCTTTCGTATAATTAGGATTATAAGGAATTGATACAAATTTTGAGTCGCAGGTATCTTTTTGTCTGAAAAAAGTAGAATTCCGAAAGGTCTTTTAAAAAGGATGTCTATTTATCAGCTTATTTATTAAGCCTTCGTCGTAACCGTTTTCGCCAGCTATATTCCTAATTCTGTTCTTTTCTGCTTCAAATCTTTCTTTATTTAAGGTGAAATTTACTAATCTATATGTTAAAAAGTGCAAACTTGCAAGCTTATGTTGTAAGCAGTGAAAAGAGTCATTTGGAATATACCTGTTGGTGGCCGTTCCTTTTCTGTATAGGTCAAAGTCCAATTTATTTTTATTCCTTATAAATAAAGTATCTAGAAATGGCAGTGTACCGTTGTTCTCTGCTTCATAAGTAAATTTAATAGTGGGAAATTTGTTATTTATTTTTTCGATAAAATTTTCAACACTAGTTACTTTAGTTTTGAATACTGCAAACACATCGTCTACATACCTGAACCATACTCTGGGGAAATACTCAAATTATTTACTTATATCTGATTCAAATTTGCTCATAAATAGGTTTGCGATAAAAGGTGATAAACTATTACCCATTGTGGTTCCTTCTAATTGCTGGTAATAGTTATTTTTATATTGAAAGTAATTTTGATTCATGCAGAGTTTTGTTAAAGATAGGTATTCTAAAGTCTGTTTGTCTTTTAGATTGTTTTCTCTTAGTAGTTCCTCCAGGTATTGTAAGGTACTGGGAATCGGCACACTAGGGAACAACGAACTAACATCAAACGAGATTAAAATTTCACCTTCTTGGAGTGAAATATCTTTAACTTTGTTGATAAATTCAAGGAAATTTTGAACAAAAAAACCTTTTTCCTTTATAGGTAAATTTTCAAACTCGTTTGCTAGCCATTTCGAAATGTTGTAAGTAGGTGATCCTACAGCAGAAACTATAGGTCTAACCGATTTTCCAGGCTTGTGGATTTTCGGAAGACAATACAGTTTCGGCATAGTAGGATTGCTTACTTGTAGTTTATATTTAATATTGTCAGTAATAATATTGTTAAATTTTTTAATTGTGTTTTTTACTTCGTTAATCATTTTTGGTAAGGGGTTCTTTGGGACTTGTTTGTAGGGTCCATTTTTTTTAGGTTATCTACCCTTTCGAAATAATCTGTTTTATCTAATATAACAACTTTATTACCCTTGTCAGCCTTTAGATAGAAAACATCTTATTCTCTCAAACTTTTAATTGTTTTATTGTGATTTGATGCACTATTTTTATTGTTTTTAATGATGTTTTGAGAGATCTGATATCGGCAAGCATCTCGCACATAGCCCTTTGAGCCTTCTGAAAGATAAGAGATTGAACTTTCTATATTTGCAATAATATCTCTTAAATTATCTTTTTGTGGGAGCAGAGCAAAATTAAGACCTTTGTTTAAAAGTGATATTTCTTTGTTATTAAAAGTTTGAGAGGATAAGTTTGCTACAATGTTTGCGATTTCCTTCGACTTTTTTGGTTTTGGTTCAAAACGTTTTAACTTTTGTAGCTTTTTATTAAGTGAAGACATCTTCTTCGTAAATTTTTTCTCAATTGCTACAAACAGTTCAGTGCACCCAAAGGTTCCAAATTCCCAACATAGTTGAGATGGCTTCACGGTCAACGGAACTAAATCTGTATCGTAAGTTTAGTATTAATATTAGGCTAGTTGGTGCAGATATTTGGTTTCTTAAATCTTGCAAACTGTCTTCCGAAAATCCACAAGCCTCGAAAATCGGTTAGACCTATAGTTTCTGCTGTAGGATCAACTACTTACAACATTTCGAAATGGCTAGCAAATGAGTTTGAAAATTTACCTATAAAGGAAAAAGGTTTTTCTGTTCAAAATTCCCTTGAATTTATCAACAAAGTTAAAGATATTTCACTCTAAGAAGTTGAAATTTTAATCTCGTTTGATGTTAGTTCGTTGTTCCCTAGTGTGCCGATCACCAATACCTTCCAATACCTTGAGGAACTACTAAGAGAAAACAATCTAGAAGACAAACAGACTTTAGAATACCTATCTTTAACAAAACTCTGCATGAATCAAAATTACTTTCAATATAAAAATAACTATTACCAGCAATTAGAAGGAACCACAATGGGTAATAGTTTATCACCTTTTATCGCAAACCTATTTATGAGCAAATTTGAATCAGATATAAGTAAAGAGTTTGAGTATTTCCCCAAAGTATGGTTCAGGTATGTAGACGATGTGTTTGCATTATTCAACACTAAAGTAACTAGTTTTAAAAATTTTATCGAAAAAATAAATAACAAATTTCCCACTATTAAATTTACACTACACTGCCATTTCTAGACACTTTAGTTATAAGGAATAAAAATAAATTGGACTTTGACCTATACAGAAAAGGAACGGCCACCAACAGGTATATTCCCAATGACTCTTTTCATTGCTTACAACATAAGCTTGCAAGTTTGCACTTTTTAACATATGGATTAGTAAATTTCCCCTTAAACAAAGAAAGATTTGAAGCAGAAAAGAATAGGATTAGGAATATAGCTGGCAAAAACGGTTACGACGAAGGCTTAATAAATAAGCTGATAAATAGACATTCTTTTCAAAAGACCTTTCGGAATTCTACTTTTTTCAGACAAAAATATACCTGCGACTCAAAATTTGTATCAATTCCTTATAATCCTAATTATACGAAAGGATTACAAAAAGTATTTAATAACACCGGTCTTAATTTAGTATATCAATCCGGTAACACAATAAGAAGCTTACTAGGAAATCCCAAGGATAAAACTACAGTTCTAGAAAAAAGTGGAATTTACGAAATTAGTTGCATGGATTGTGACAAAAAACATGTTGGCCAAACGAGACGCTCTATTCAAACACGTTTTAAAGAACACTTAGCACACTTAAAATACGGAAGAATAGAAAAGTCAAGTGTGGCCAAGCATGCTTTTGAAGACAATCATAGATTCACAATAGATAATCTAAAACTTTTGAGTGCATATGAAAGTATGGAAATCATTAAATCCAGAAATAGTTTAAATAAAGATAGAGGACCCATCCTGTTTAGTACACTTTATTCTTTCGTTGAGGGGAGATAGGATTAAAAATCGGGATCAATCACAAATTATTAGTCTTATCTCCGCCCACTAAAAGATTGTATGTAAGATAGAGCGTAGATTAATTTAGTTCATTGTTAATCGTCTCCTGATGATGCTAACGTTGTTAGCGAAACGCGCGTCTAGTGCAAAAAAGTGTAGTTTTGGTTTGTGGAAAACAATCATAATTTTGTTTCAGTGCAACCAAAGATTCCAAATTCCCAACATAGTATTTCATGCGCTTTTTTCATAAATGTCTGGTAATGAGAGTTCCGCTATTTGGAAATTTTTAAATCTACTCACCCTTTTTCCTTGTAAACCTCCTTTGTAGCAAAGGCTGTTTAATCATTCGCCGTGTGTATTTCAATACGGTGTGATTTTGAGTATAAACGCTATAAAAGTCCGAAATTTTTTAGTTCTATTGATTCGTGTATTGTCTATAGTCTCCTATTCTCGAGACACAAGCTTAAGAGTCTTTATTAATCTATTTTCTGCAAGATACTAAGCTAAAAAATAATTCTTTTAGGATAATAACAGATACACAAAAACGGTTCAAGAGAAATTTGATCTAGATTTTATCATTTAATCAAAGAGCTATTTTTTGCAAAAAATCTTTAAGTTATTCGAAATATTTAGTATTACAAAGACAGAAGTATAATTTGAATAAAAATTCACTAAATTAAATATAATTGTTGCTGCTACAGAGAAAAAAATGCCTGACTTTTCCTAACCATCTGGATAAAAATTCCAAACAAACAATAGGCCATAGAACAAAATTGTAATAAGTCAAGCACTAGCGCCACAAGCAATTAAATAAAAACTTATGTGTAAAAGTTAAATAAAGCCAGGAAACTGATAATATTTATTTTTTTATTTAATAAACCACGAAAGTAATTTTTTGATGAGGTCTAGCAAAAACCCTTTAAAAATCTGAACTTTTCTGACATTTATCAAAGTTAGAACATTGGCTTCTTTGTAAGAGTAAGGAGATCAATGTACACATAGTTTAAATTTTAGTGTTATAGGCTCTAATAAGGGCAAAAAGGTAGGTAATAAGTATATAAAATTCGACACTAAAAAATTATTCATGAAATTTTTAATTTTATACAATTATGCTTTAAAAATATATTTAAGCATTACACAGTTGGGTATAAGCCTGTCTTTGTATGGGAAGTAAAGCATAATATATTTTACCATCAAAATTCGATGTAATCTTTAGGTTTTCTTACCCAACCTTTAAGGCTTTAAATTTATTTTTCTTTGATATAATTTTAAGGATCTCTTTAAACGGGTAAAAAGTTATAATTCTTTTTAAAAAAACAACGTGGTAAAAATTAAAAATATCTATCTTTTTTAATCGAGAAATGACTACATAATTATTTTTAAAAGACCCTTAAGAACCTAACCCGACAGGTAAAGCTCGATCAAGTAAAACGAAAAAGATAGTAGATTTTTAACCCCAAGTCACCACCTACTTTTAAAACTAATTATTTGCTGACCTTTTTAACTGAAATAAATCAAACAATAAAGCCAAAATTAAATATCGCCGCCAAACCACCAGACGCGCGACGGTCGCTCCAACAAATGATTAGGTATGTCCTGTTATGATCGCAGTACTGTCTGGTTTTGAAAGTTGTTCCCTCTGTACAGACTATCACTTAACATTTTAGCGATTTTTTTTTGGAATAGAATTAGTGTGACCAGAATATATAGAGGTTTTTTGGAGAGCTAATGGTTCTTGAATATCAAGTTTTCGCCTACTCGCCCCTTACAAAACTTCGACCAGGGGCTCGATTCTGGGCGTAATAGAACGATCACACCCTGAGAAGTGATCCGTCGCAGAAAATTCATGCGAACAACGCATGGTGGTCGATTTTCAGAAAAACGCGGACATAACTTGAAAAATTAAAAAATTCAAAATGTGTCTAAATTTGCCCTTATATGGTTGTCAAGATACTAGGCGAATAGTTGGCCAAAGAATAAACTATGCTTTTTACGAGTTTGATATTACGCATCAGTATTCAACATCAAATTTCAAATAGAAGACCCAGAGTATGACAGTATTCAACTGTTGATATCTCGAAAACATGTGAAGATCGACATAGGGTATGTTATATTATAATGCTTAGAATTTCAAAACACTATATACATAAAAAATATACTAGTATACTGTAACACTTATATATTGTGTCAATTACTTTAAATTAAATTTGATTGTTCTAAACTAACATTTTTAGTTGAATTTAGCCAATTAATAAATATATATCTTTTACCTTCTTAAAAATGTCTTAGAGTAAATGTGAAAATTCACACGATCATCCTGTGTATCAGCTAAAAAAGAATAAATGCTTACTTATTTAAATATTGTAAACGACATAGGGTATGTTATATAAAAATTCTTAGAATTTCAAAACACTATATACATAAAAAATATACTAGTATACTGTAACAATTATATATTGTGTCAATTACTTTAAATTAAATTTTATTGTTCTAAACTAACATTTTTAGTTTAATTTAGTCAATTAATAAATATATATATTTTACCTTCTAAAAAATGTCTTAAGGTAAATGTGAAAATTCATACGATCATCCTGTGTATCAGCTAAAAAAGAATAAATGCTTACTTATTTAAATATTGTAAATTATTTATTTTTTTATTAAAACTAAATATTTTGTACGATTAATTACAGTGTGGAAGTTTTTTTTACAAAAATCGACCACTGTGCGACGTCGTACTTTACGAGACGGTCAAGTTGGCCGTAGCATGCGCATTAGCGAGATTTATCACGTGATGGTTTCATCCAATAGCGTGCTCTGAAATCATACGAGTGATGTTTTTCAGACGAGCTTTTCTATAAGTCCATAGGGTCTAGTTAAGAGAACGCCTTCGCTCAAAAATTGTTGTTCGAGGCAGCTCTGCACGTGCCCATAATAAATTGGTGATTCTTCGATCGTCTCGTCACTGCTTTTAAGCGCGTTTATTGGTTGACACTGTTTCCCTTCTCTCAGGCGAACGATCACTTCCTATGACTTCCAGAATCGGTACCCAGCGGTCTTTGCGACATACAAAGCACATCTGAGATAAGTTATCTCAAATGAAAATGGCCCCGGCGCGGCGGAACCAATTTATAAACTTGGTCGCTAACGTCCACACAGGTTAACGTTTGGACTAGACGTTGTTGGGTGATATTTCTGTCACTGTTCATCAACCAAGGAAAATAAAGATGCCACAACTTTTTGGGCGATTTTAACGTTTAATATGGATAGGCCACAGATCAAGATACTCTGTTCCGATAACAAGGTTTCCGTAACTTTCGCGCTGGCAAACGCAGGAAAAATTTAAAAACTGAATGGAACCGTTTTTATATTTAAAAAAAAAGATGCAGGATTATGCTTCTTTTTATGTGAATAACACTAGGACGGACTTTGTGTCCCAATGTTTAATGATTTTTTTTTACAAGTGCTTAAATGTGACGTTTTCAACTGAATGTTTTGAAAAATCAAAAAGATTGTGTAAATATATTTCCCACGCCAAAATGAACTAACAAAAAAAAAGAAACATGCACAGCCCCAATAATTTTATACTAAGTTTTATAGAACTTGTTTACAATTTTAGGTATAAAACTCCAAATAAAAATACACATGTATCCCTATGCTATTTTTAATTTATTTAAAAAAAAACTTTTTGTTTTAAAACTGGAAGCCAATCTGTATTTATATCATAATACATTAATCTTAATTTAGATAGACACAAGTTATTTTCATTATGTTTCGTTTAATTTTATCGGGTTCTTTTTTTAATATACTGGTTTCCCTCAATATTATTGATCCTTCTCAAAAGAATGTTGGCAAATTCTAGACCTCTCCCAATATTCCCTTCTGAGGTAACCCATTTAGTAAATTATTCTAACTCTAAAGACAGTTCTGAGAATTCAATTTGTCTAAAATAATTTTCGATTAAGTTATTTTATTGTCTATTTCTCTTATAAAAATGTGTTATGGTCCGAAAAAAATATTTTAGCTTATCGCGTAGACTTTTTGTTACTGATTTTTTAATCGATGAGGAATGACTTGAGTTAAAATTTAGATATCCACTTGTGTGTGTTGGTTTTTTATAAACTGACATTTTTAACGTATTTTGTTTGGTTACTAAAATATCTAAAATTTAAATTTTGTTATCGTTTTTTACTTCTAAACTAAAATTCATTATTGGTTCTTTACTCTTCATAAAATTAAGAAAATCATTAAGTTTATTTAAATCGTGAGGCCAATTACTAAATATATCATCTACTTAATGAAGAGAAACAACCGATTTAAAACTAAGTTCTTTTAAAATTTTATTTTTAAAGTATATAGTTTTATGCATAACGTAAGAAGCTCCAGAATAATATTTACGCTTAGTGCTGTTCTGTTTCCTGATAATTTTTCAATCGATGTCTTACTGTAGAAAGACTTTTGTCTACAGGTTCATTTGTGAAAAGGCTTAGCACGTTTCTGCAAATTTCACCTGTATGTTTATTGTTTTTATTACGCGATTACACATAATCTTTGAAAAATTGCAGATTGAGTCCTTTTCAAAATTTCTAAAGTAATTATTAGAATTTAATTAAATATTTAAATGCTTTTCCTATTTACGACTTTGGACTAATCTAAATTTGGCGCACATTTTTCTGGCCAACTACTTTACTATCAAAAATCAAAATTTTGTTTATGAACGCTGCTTCTTATTAAACAGCAGGATTTTAGAGTCAAACTAAAAGAAATTGAATAAAAAAAATATTCCAATTCAAACAATTTGGGCGTTACAAAATATCTTTTTCCCTATTTATCGTATTAAATCAGTTGTTAAAAGCATTAGCTGTTGCGGTTTCGAGTCTGGTTTATACAATATTAATTTTATAGGTGTATTGGTTTAAACATAAACTGTTTATACTTAGTGTAACAAGTATTTTAATTTCTATTACCCATTTAATATTAAAGTAATTAGTTTTCGTTAGCAACGACCCTCTTGTCATTTGCAGAATTTTAATTTACCATTATTTTTTTTACAAATTTCACTGCTCATTAGCAAGATTATTATCCAAAAAAGATAGGTTTATATTACAAAAATACTGTTGCAGTATCAAGCGTTACTGTAGGGCGTATATTCTTGAACAGGGAGCAGCATAGATCTATGGCGAGTGATCACATGGAACGGAAGCGTTATATTCTTGAACGATGATCCCATCTTATGGATCTCTTGAAAATCATACGTTCGTGATCGCATGGTCCAAAACCGGGGAACACCGTCGAATCTAGTGGCGCTTGTGCAATGAAGAGTTTTTTTCTTGAAATGCATTGCTTCTCAAACTGCTTTCCCACCGCAGAAGGTGATAGATCCCATGCGATAAATCTCATCGTACGAGAGAAAGACCGAATCGTATGACTTTCAAGAATACACATCCTAGATATGTATTGTGCATCCAAAAGTGGCTTTTTCTGGAGAACTGACCATTACTTGCTAATATTTTCATCTCTTAGCAGGTTTAATTTTAATTGATTCGGAAAATATAATAATTTTTAAATTTCCACGAAAAATGCAAAACCGTATTTGCATGTTTGCTATTATTACGATTTCCCTGAAAAATATATTTTAATATAAATAAAAACTAATATTTTTATTTATAGATTTGATTGTGGGTATTTTATATAAAATGCAAAAATAAAATATTTGCTGAAAATCTGGGAACAATATAGAACTACGGGTAAATGTAAATAAGTGTAGGTAAAAATTTGTGGTAGAAAAAATGTAAAAGGCCCAGGTGGACCTAGAAAAATTGAACAGTTTAATTAACATGTTTTTGACCACCTGCTACCTGAAATTTAAGAAGGCAGATGAAATTTAAAAAAAAAGATGGCTAAAACTTTTTTTTGCAGATCGCTTTGATAGTAGCCAACGTTTGAAGATATCATGCCACTTGAAGAATAAAGTGAAAATAACGCTGCTTTGAAATATCTACGAATATCGTTTTGTCCTTGGTTGGCTCTGTATATTTATTCTTTTTCTTCCCTGGTGGCATGAGCTTCGGGCTTCTCGTCTTTAACACCCCAGTTTCTTTGATATTTAAGCAAATAGTTTAAATTAGTCTTGTTAATTTTAATCTAATCTGCTATTTCAATATCATTTTTATGCTAGCAGTTAATTTAAAGAAATATAAACTAAGTGCACTTTTACGCACGCATTTGCGTGCGGAATGTTGGATTTCTCACATTTGAAATAAAATTTAAATAACCATTTTAGAAAAGTAGGAAAAATTTTGTACCTGAAACGTGCGAAAAGTGTCTTTTCCGTCCTTGATAGTTTGCCCCCATACAACTGCCTTCGCGTGCGGAAAAGTATCACTTTTTGCACTTGTTAGGTAAATAAATATTTATGTATCCAAAAACGCCTTCGGATATGATAATTCACCATATTTTTCACGTTCTCTTACCTCCCTTATTATGAAAGCAGGAACACAGTTTTACGCACAGAACTTTCATGGTTTTTTGTAAATTTTTAAATGACATCCTCAAAAACTAGCATTAGTCATCGCAACTTTCAAATTTTGGCATGAACTTCTTTATTTTAAATAGAACACACTGTACCTCTCTTTAAATTTAGCTTTAAGTTTGCAGTTTTCCTATCAAAAAAAAAACTTTGCGTGTTGCATGCGTAAAAATTTTTTGCGTGCGTGAAGTAACTTAAACTTAAACCCTTCAGAATTTTTTCCTCTTACTCGAAAACCGTCCAAAACATTTTTATTATCAAGAATTTTAAATTTTAAATAAATTTTTAAAATAAAGTGGTTAATGTCAAAATTTGGGAGTAACAATAATAGCTTTTAATTTTTAAGGACGTCATTCCAAAGTCTACAGAAAATTATGCAACTTCTCTACATAAAACTGTTTTCCAGCTTCCGTATATGGGAGATAAGGGGGATAGAAAATAATCACCCCGTATCCAGCGTAGACGGTGACTTAAAATGACTTAAATATTTCTTTGCCACGACTCAAAGACGAAACTGGGAAGAACTAATTTAAAATGGTAAAAGCCTATGGCGCAATTAAACTTTTAGCCTAATTAATTCAACATCTTTTTGCTTTTCCGGTAAAAGTAGCCAAAATCTGAGCAATTCACTTGTGCCGTTCTGCCACAAATATTGACTAAAATTAAACGAAATAATTCAAATATATAAATTAATTTTCAAAAATATGTTTCAACACTCACTTGTTAACACGTTGTTAAATTTACGAGTATATTGTAAATATTAAATTTCAATTATCACAAGCTTATATAAAAATTAAAAGTTTACTGCAGCCTGATGTTAAATATTTTTTTTTACAAACCGGAAAGTACATAATTTCCATACAATTTTTTTTTTGGGAAAATGTAACTTAAAAAAGATGAGTACAAAGATGGGACCAAAAAATAAAACATAGACCGGAAAATGATAATTTTCCGGTCTTTGTTTTATTCTCCGGTCCCGTTTTTAGTCAAGTTGGCTATAAATTGTGTTGAAAGTTTTAAAATTTTTTGATTTTTTTGTATTTTTATTAATTTCATTTAGTTTTTTTAAAACTAAAAATATTATTAATGACCTCTATGTGTAAAATTAAAGTATCCGTAAAATTATGACGCTCAATAAGGCTTTTAAGTGTAATGTTGTTTTCTTTATCTTTTTTTTTCTTTAAAAAAAACTTCCGATTTAATGCGTGTATCATAATATTATTTCAGTTGTCTGAAGGTGGTAGACAATGTTGAACTTGAGAGTAAACTAAAGTTTTGAACTTCCAGTGACTTTATTTTATACTTTTTTACAGCGTTTCGATTGCTTATGTATCTGCAATCGTCATCAGCTGAATACTAACAAAAACTAAGACTACCTAATCCTATATACTTGCATGTGTTCACTGGTTACACTTGGTTGGCTCCGTCCTTTAACAGTTGAAATCTGTTACCTCTGAAAAGTATGGGTTTCCAAACATCCTTGATGGGGACCCTCTGTTGAGAAAATAAATACTGGTTCCTCTGTATGAATGTTGTTTCTTTGAACTTCCGCTTGAATACTATTAACCTATCCTCCAAAAAACTGAAAAACGCTATCAGGAAGAACATCAAATGACACACGACAAGAAATGGAAAAACCTAGTTCAAAACAAAGAAGAATAAATCAGCAATACCAATACCGTCATCAACATCTCTTCCCGACCACTTACACAGACTGAATCATCGATACTTAGCAAATAACTACGCCACTGCACCCAACACCAACACTATACCAGCAGTCAACATTATCACAGCCATTAAATCGACAAACATCGATGAAAGAAATAGAGTAACAGCAGAGGAATTTAAATGGAATATCAGAATAATTTTGGATAACAAACCGAAATTGGAGAAAAACCTAACACCGCAAAAAGAATTAGCCCTCAAGGATCTTAAATCAGATCAGTCGATCAAAATTCTTCCTGCAAACAAAGGAAATGCAACTGTATTAATGGACGCCACCACCTACGACTATAAAATAAAAGAGACTCTACAGGAAGGAAATTACAGATAAATTTGACGTCGAAAGTGTGTACACGATTGTACTCAAGGCCAACCACCTCTCTGACAGAACTAATGTTTCAGTCAATGCCATTATGGATTTGTTGAAATGCTGCCTGCAAAATTCTTACTTCCACGAAAAGGACCGGTAGTGCCCAAAATCTTTATGAAGCATCATGGCAGAGACTCACAGTATGGCTGAGATACATGGACGACATATCATCTCAACAGCATAACACTAACTCTGGAAAAAGAACAAAACCACTTCTGTATATCGCAAACCTACTCATACTGGAGAATATCTAAACTTCAAGTCCAACCACTCCACATAACTTAAATAATCTGCGAAAAAACGGTTTTTCCAACTACACAAACTCGTCAGACCACACCAACACAAAAGAACCACAGACGTATTTAAAGATATTAAAGATAAAAAGAATCGGCAACCAATACCATCTTCGGACTGTCTACAAAACGACCACAAGAACAAGAAGTCAGTTAACAAAAACTAAACCATATCGCCGCAACACCAAGAACTGCATATACCAAGTTGCATGCGACTGTGGGGATATCTACATCGGAGAAACTAGACGACCCATGGAAGTTTGCCTTACAGAACACAAACGCAAAATTCGACAAAGGGACACAACTGGATCAAGAATAGCTCAAAATTGCTGGGAAAATCAATATCATATGGAATGGAAAGAGGCAAAGATCGTCGCCAGGGAAGAAAATCTTTTCAAGCTGAAGTTCAAAGAGACAGCATTCATACAGAGGAACTAGAATGTATTTTCTCAACAGACCGTCACCATCAAGGATGCTTGGAAACTCATACTTTTCAGAGGTAACAGATTTAAACTGTGAAAGGGCGGAGCCAACCAAGTGTGTGAACACATGCTAGTATATAGGATTAGGTAGTCTTAGCAGAGCGTACCGAACAGACCAGAGGGTTTATTTAGTTGGTGAGGGGTTTCACGCGCATACTTCGCGCATGCATCCATTTTGGCGAGAAAGGCCCGAAATCATTCAGCAGCGTAGACTGAGCGGTGATAGTTCTATAAAGTGAATTCGTTGAGGCAGTGGCGGCGCGAAAAATAAAATGTGATTAATTATTACCTATGATAAAAATGAGTAACGTATGTGCTGTTAAAGGGTGAGATCCCATAAGATACGTATATATTCTTTGTTTTTATTGGAATGTATTATGTATTAAACAGGCCATTTACTTTTTTTATAATAATGCAGATCGCAGTAAAAGGTTTGCTCTGCATTAAACCCAGTATTATACGTTCAGTTTCTTTTAGTAGTTATTTGTTGTAAATATAAAATAGTAGGTTTTAAAATAAAAATCTCAAACATTACAACACTACTCGCACAATCGTTCATTGTTGGAACATTTTAGTTTTTCATAATTTTTTCATAATAAAAACCGTCAGAAAATCTCGCCCTTACAAAAAATCCGACGATTTTTAAAAACAAGTTTACACTAACTGCTTTTTTGTCAGGACTTATTTGCTAATAATTAAGTTTCTTAATACTGTTTCAGTAAATAAAAAATATGTCAGTTTTAATTTTTGTATGCAGTTTTTGTGAAAAACCCTTTTCTTATTTAAAAATGTATGTTATTAAGCTTATTTTTGTATGTAAACAAACCTTAAAAACTTTTAACATACAAAACTATAGGTAGCCATGGAATATGTCGCTGCCACTGTTCAGAAAAGTCACACAAATTCTGTCTTTCCTTTTACGTGGTGAGAATTTTCGACACTCTTTGAAGTTTATTGTTACGCGTAGTAGAAAAAAATCAACTCCGCCGGAACACTAGACCTGCAGATTATCTTTAAAATGTTATTAAAAAAATGACGCAGTTTCTCTTACAACGTTAGGATAAATACTAAGGATGCTGTGTTTTTATTTTAAATGAGACAATAAGTAAAAATCCCCACGTTCCAGAATTTTGACGTGTGAGATTTTTTGTCGTTTCTGAAGAATCGCGACCAATATTTTGTCGATTTTGTCTAATTTTTAGGCAACAGTAATTAGATTTTCTTAATATTACCCTTTTTTAAATAAAATACAGTTTTTTGTTCAGTTACACCGTCGTAGATTTACTAAATAACGGCAATACGCTACACAAATAATATCAGAGTGTTTTTGGACAGCATACAAAATAGCAACTATTGGTGTTACCGTCATTTAGCAAACCTTCAAGAATTAAGTTATTTCGGTTTATTTTCCTATTTTTTTTACGCTTACTTATTAAGCAATATAATGATTAAAAAAAAGGCATCCTTTTTGAAATTTTTTCGAAAAAAAACATTCATTTTGACTTGAATTGATAGAAGCAAATGTAATCAAAATAAAGTTTTTACCTAGACGCGTACTGGAAAGTACATTTTAACGTACTCATTTGGGTGCGGTAAAGTTAAAGTGATGACAGTTTACCGCACTCAGTGCGGTGAAGTAACTACGTTTATTTAAAAACTTTAAGATGCAGATGTTGGAAATTTTTAAGGATTATAGGTGAAATCTTGTACCTAACACATGTGTAACGTGTCTGAGTGCGGTAAAGTACTACTTTCCGCACGCAAAGGAGTGCAGTATAGTGCACTTTACCGCACACGAGTAGGTCAATAACTAAAACCACAAAACCATCCGAGTAATTTTCGCGGTAATAAGCACATAAATAGAAACTTTAAAAATATTAATAAAAATAAACTTATAATATGGCGAAGCCAATAAGATGTATTTAAGTTTTGTATATACAGGACTGTGTTTAACCTAATATCTCTAAAACCAAAAGAGGCAGAGAAATGTATATTTAAGAAAAAATAAAATTTATCTTTGTGTGCTAATCGTGCTGCCAGTCAGGCATAGGTAAAGCGGCTTACCATTTTTTTATTGAAATACCCTGTATATTTTGACAAATTTGAATAGGAGTTTTCGTTCTGTTGGTATGTTACCTTTTTCTCTAACAGTTTTTAAATAAAATAACAAAAACTTTTCAATGAGAGCAACTCATTGTTCTTAAGTATTAAAAAGTTATTGTTATTTGTCTTTTAAAGCAGTTTGTGAAAAGGGTAACATTTGATATTTTAGGAATCAGAACGAAACGATATATCACTGCCAAAATACACAGAGTTTCTCATTAAAAAAAATGTAACGCCGCCGCCTTTACTTCGCTTACTTAACGACTGACTCTTTTGGTTTTGAAGATATTAGTGTGGAGTCGGAGTTTGGAGACACTCTATATATGTACAGTTAATTTCAGATAAAATGCGTACATGGAAATACAAAATACAACGTTTTCTCTTCGTGTAGATGCGCCATTTCACACTATTCATTTTGAACCGGTCATATACCATGACATATTTTATTTTTGATTTAAGTCATTGTCAATAATTTTTGACTTTAGTCAAAATTACTGTATGAAAATGGTTCCGCAACTTTCGACCTTTACGAAATCGCAAATAATAACTCGACTGCGCGATGGATGGTCAGTAAGAAGGGTCACCGAAAATTTTGATATTGATAAAGCCACTGTGGTCAGAATTTCGAAACGACCAATGTCAAGAACATCAGTCTTTGGATCAAAAACGAGGTACCGTTTTGCAAAATAAGGTGGAGATAGAGAAACAGGATGGACAATTACTGAATAATTTGTGAAAAAAAAACGATTTTTCCCAACTGTCGAAGCCATCAAAACAAAATCACTTTCCAGGCTCCCGATTTACAGCATGCAGACGAGTGAAAAATTCTGAACTTAAATGTCGCATTGCAGCAAAGAAGCTCTCTTGATAGAACAAAAAAAAACAACCACGACTGATCTTTGCTCCCAATCACGCTGCAGAGGATGAAAAATATTGGGAAAGGGTGATTTTTACTGATGAAAACATTTTTCAATCTTCTTCGTATAGTATATCGCCCACCTTGAAGTCGGTTTATTGAGCGATATACCCACCAGGTTAATAGAGCAGGACACTTTTTAGTGAACATGTGGGGTTGGATGTCTACTAGAGGTTTACTGGCAAAATAAAGGAAGATTTACCGCAGTTAGATATTTGGAAATTTTAGGAGGGGTAATAGTGCCGTCAGTTGATTTTTATATCCAAACAATGAAATAATTTTTCAGCAGGACAATTGTCCTGTTCACACAGCTAATGCTGTGTGTCACTGGTTTCAAGACCAAAATATAGAAGTGCCGTTTTACCAATCCAACAGTCCCGAAGTTAACCCCATTGAAAATATTTGGGGAAGATTAGTCAAAATAATATATGAACATAATTGGAGGCCCCAAAATGCCGAAGAACTTTTAAACACTATACGTAATGCATGGGATTATGATTTCTAAGGTTGAAGAAAATTGTCAAAATTTTACTTATTCTATGCCACGTCGATTGAAAATGGTTATTGAAAAAAATGTAGCCGCCATTAAGTATTAGGTTTTTTTTGGTTTTCATCTTAATATTACATGAAATTAAAATAATTTTTTTGTTTATGAAAACGCATGCATAAACTACTCTGTGTAGTTCGCTTTTGACTTAAGTCCACTAACTTGCCTCGCTCGTGACAAAGAGTTGTTCTTTAGCCTTGTTTAAAAATACTATTTTCTATTGCTATGAATTTTAAATTAGGTACTGTAAATAATAAATAATCCTCAAAGAATTGCAGTTTTTAATAATTAGTTTAATAAAAATTTTTTAAAAATCATAGGTAAACTATAACAATAATAGAAATATCTTATGTGAAACCAACTGTACGTATAGCTTTAGTTATTTTTAATTTGACCGGTTATTTTCAATAACAATAAATTTTTGGCACTAATTTGTAGGTAGTGTTCCAACCACAAAAATCTTGTATATAAATTTAATTTAATTTTTTTTTTCTCCATTTTTCTAGAATTTTTTGTTTTATTTTCTATGCTCAAGCATTTCTTAATACAATACTTCGCGCTATTTCGCGATAACATTGCTTGGGTGAAACTCGTCATAAATCCTCACACGAGAGAAACACGACGATCCTGCGCTGCATGCGCGCGCAACTTCGAACTCGCTGTGCGCAGAGACGACCAAGAATCGAACACTTACACCGTACGGCTGTGCACGTTTAAAAATTAGAAACCAAAACTTTCGAAATTCGCCTTTCTTTTTTGTACTATTCAGCGTGTGTTTGTCTACAATCGACGGAGTTAATGGAACTGGATTGACCACGGGTGAAAGGTATTATCAACCCTTCCTGGGTTGAATATTTGGTCCTTCGAGCCGGATTCTTTCCAAAATTCTTAATTTTTGCACTAAATTTGCTTCAGCATAGAAGCAAAACGTGGTTAAAATAGTAAAATTTGGTTAATTCCAAAAAGATTTTGTTCAGGTATTTTTCTTATCGCAACGGCGCCAGACAGCGTCGTGAGCGAACAGTTCATATGCTTGATTTTTTTAGTTAAGAGACACAAATTTTCGATAGTTTATTTTAATATTTGGTTTACGTTCTTACAGCTGATTCATTTAATAAATTAAATAATTAACTAAGCACCAAACAAACTTGTTTCAACCTTTAATAAATAAGCATTTCCACTCAGAATTTTAGGGCGCTTGCTGTTAATACTTTCTGCGTAAATCGGGCCTTTTATGTCGTATACAGCATACCCAAATAAGTCATTTATTTTTTTATTTTCATTATTGCTTTTCAAAAATATATTTTTTTTTTCGATTAAATTTATTTTGTTAGGATATCGAATACAATAATAAAGCGACAGCGTGCTGCGAGAGATATGTGTTTAGATCAGATACTTGAATTAGTGACGTTAGGAACAACTGCGGATGCTAATAAAGACAAGTTGCCTAAATTTAAAGTTGCATGCGACCGTCTCGAATCACTTTATAGTAATTTCGAGGAGGCACACAAGTTGCTCATACAGGAAATCGCTATTTCATCTAAACCCGATTAGAACGACAATAAGGCTGTGAGAACGTGTTTTATGGACAGTTACTTTACTGTCAAACAAATCTTTGTTTCAAATACAACTAATTTTGCGATGAAGGCTGAACCTCCAGCGGTTTCAAATCCCAATGTGAGGTATCCCAAAATCAACATTCCTACTTTTTCGGGTCAGTACAAAGACTGGCCAACATTCTATGACTTGTTTTGTTCACTTGTTCACAACAATCAAGGACTGTCAGATGTTGAAAAGTTTGAATATCTTCATACCTGTTTAAGCCCAGAGCCCTTGAATTTAATTAAAGGTTTGAAGAAAACAAATCAAAATTACGATATTGCATTAAAAACGCCAATTTATCGCTATGATAATAAACGCTTGTTAGCCGATACTTAGTGGATGCAAATTTTGGACGCTCCAAAAATTACTAGTGATTCTCCTGTTGCGTTACAGAAAGCTTTTAGACAAGCAATTTACGGAAAATTTGGACGCGTTAAAAAATTTAAATTTACCTGTTTCTGAGTGGAGTTTTGTGATGTTTCATACCTTACGACAAAAACTTGATTCACATACAGTAAAACGTTTCGAACTTCAAGAAGCAACGAGCAATATCATGACATACGAAAAACTTTCTGAATTTCTTCGAAAGCAATGTATTGCCCTGGAGTCAGCCAATCTTTCTATTTCGCCCCTTTCCAAAGCTAATGGTTCCAAAACCAATTCCAATTCAAAGCCAATTCATGCTTCTAATCGATTCAAGCAATCACTTGTTGTTCCCGACAATCAACAGTCAAAAGAATCCTTAAATTCTAAAGAAATTCTGTTCACTTATTGCAAAGCCCCTCGGCACAAAATTTACCACTGTCCCACTTTCCTAAAAAAATCAGCTCAGGATCGATTTAAGATTGTTGCCGACAACAACTGGTGCACTAATTGTCTTCATGCCAAACATAAAAGTTCTGCATGTCGTTCTTCATATACGTGTCGTTCTTGCACGGCCAAGCGTCACTCACTTCTCTGTGGTAGGGACACTTCTATAACCAATCATTCTGATCCAAATAATTTAAAAGGTGCACCTGCCGTGGTTAATTTTTCAAGCACCAATTTAAGCGAAAACTGTTTCAACTGCGAAGGTTCATCTACTTCAACAAGTATTTCTTTCCACAGCAGAACTAGAAATAAGCGATTTCAGTGGTAACTATGATTTAGTTCGTGCTTTAATTGACAGCGGAAGTCAAATTAGCATTATTACTGAATAATGTCTTAATCGTTTGCGCTTACCAAAATCCAAGATTTCCCGTTCTATTCTTGGTATCGGTCAAAGTCCTTCCAAGTCTTCTAAAAAGGTTTCCTGCGTTATACGTCCTGTCAATCATCATTCACTTTCTGTTGAGGTGGTCTCTTTACCTAAGATATGCTCTGAGATACCTTCAATTTCTGTTCCGATCACGTCCTGGAATTCAATAAACCAGGTAAATTGATCTACTGTTGGGCGCTGATATTTTTGGTGCAATTTTGAGGCCAGGGTTTATCTCAACACTATTTTTGGGTATGTTATCATGGGTAAAGTAGCCTTGCCGAACTCTGTGCATTTGCATCAGAACTTGCATTCCTATTTTGTTTCTACAGAGGATTCTACTCTTGACAAAACATTTAAAAGGTTTTGGGAATTAGAAAATGTTCCCGATTTATGTCCTACCTCCTTAGAGAATGCCGCGTGCGAACAATCGTATGTTGAAGGCCATTCTCGAGAAAAAGATGGTCGATACATTGTGGCTCTTCCATTTAAAACAAACTTTCTAACTCTTGTAGATTCTCGTAAAATTGCTCTTCGACGATTTTATTCTCTTGCACGCAGACTTTCTCAAGATGCTGCTCTTTCTCAAGCATATCATGATTTTATGCATGACTATTTGACTTCAGGTCATATGAAACTTTCTAGACCAACAAAAAATTCAGATCAAGTGTATTACATACCGCATCAAGGAGTTTAGAATTCGATCAGTATCAATCCTAAACTTCGAGTGATGGTAGTAGTAAAACTATCGATGGTTATTCGCTTAACGATTTGCTATTAACTGGTCCTAAATTCCATTTCGTCTGCATTCCGTGGTTTTCACCGCTGACATACGCCAGATGTATAGACAAATCGAAGTTTAACTATACCATCGTGAATATCAACGGATTCTCTGGAGATTTTCTAAGAGTGACCCAGTTCAAGACTACACACTTTGTACTGTTACTTATGGTTTAAGCAGTTCGCCTTATCTTGCCTTAAGAACCATACTTAAACTCGCACAGGATGAGGAGCACTTGTTCCATCGAGCAGCATCTGTGCTAAAATTAGATGTGTTTGTGGTTGATGTAGTAACTGGATGTTTCTTGTTATCTGATGCTAAAGCGCTAAAAGCAGGCATAATTTCCCTTCTACAAAAGGGTGAGTTTGAATTGCGTAAGTGGTCTAGTAACAGCAGCGAATTATTGACTGATATCCCCACAGATTTTCAACAGCTTTAACCCCAAGAATTCGATGATAATCATGACATTTCTTCTGTTAAACTACTGTGACTTCGGTGGATTCCAAGTCTTGATATATTTTCATATTCTGTTTCTATTGAAAGTGACGTTTGCACAAAACGATCAATGCTTTCTGAGCTTGCCAGAATCTTTGACCCTCTCGGGTTTCTTTCTCCACTTACATTTTTTACAAAATTTCTTATTCAACATTTATGGACTCTTGGTTTATCGTGGGACGATACTCCTCCAGGTGAGGTTCTTGCCAAATCGACCAGGTATAAATCCGAGTTATCTGCCCTGAGCAATTTTCATGTTCCTCGATTAGTTATTTCAACTGATTCTTGTAGATATGAGTTACATGGGTACTGCGACAGTTCAGAGCGCGGGTACGCGGCCGTCATTTATTTGCGCTGTGAAACGTCCACTGGTCACACAAAAATCTCTTTTGTTTGTGCTAAATCGAAGGTAGCTCCCCTCAAACGCGTGTCGTTGCCTCGCTTGGAATTATGTGATGCCGTTCTGTTGGCAAACCTTATGCATTTTGTGTAAAGCTCATTCTCTATCAGCTTTCAATGTCCTATTTTTGCTTGGACAGACACCACCGTTGTATTGTACTGATTAAAAAAATCCCCCCATGAGTGGAAAACATTAGTCTCGAATCGAGTCAGTTTAATTCAAGATAAAATTACCCCCGTTAGATTTAGGTTTCATGTTAGATCGGCGGACAATCCTGCAGATTGTGCTTCTCGAGGGTTACTACCTCACGCTCTTCTTGATCAGTATCTGTGGAAAAATGGTCCTTCTTGATTACTATTGTACTCTAAAGATTGGCCCGTACAAAACCTAGACTTCTCCATTTCTGTTGAGGGTTCAGAAGGGGCAAGACATATAACTGAAACTCCTTTTAACATTTTCGAGCAATTACTTTCCAGGTTTTCTTCTATTTTTAAAATTAAACGTATCTTGGCGTACTACGGACGATTTATTCAGTATCTAAAAAATCCACAGATTACGCTTTCTAAAGGGCTTACCCTTCACGAACTCCATATTGCATTTTTTCTTCTTATTCGATATGTGCAATCAGTCTCATTTAGCGAATATAGTGATCTCCTAAAAGCTAAAAAACCTCTACCTAAAAATCTGGCTAAGCTTAGTCCTTTCCTTGATGAACGGGGTGTTCTCAGGGTGGGCGGTAGGCTTGTACATTCAGGTTTACTTTACGACCAAAAGTTTCTTATTCTTCTTCCTCAGAAACACATTCTTTCATATCGGATAATTGCAGATTTGCACCTCTTGAATATGCACATTGGTCTTTAAGGACTTCAATTTCTTTTGTGTCAACAATTTTGGGTCTTATCTGCACGAAGAGCAATTCAACATTGTCTTTCAAAATGTGTCCGATGTTTTCGAGTACGACCCAATCCCTTAACACCTGCAATGGGTGACTTATCATCTCTACGAGTTAGTCAATTGAAGGCTTTTCAGTGTGCCCGTGTAGACTTTGGTGGCCCCTTCAATGTTACTCTGGGTAAAGCTCGTGGTGCCAAATCTTAGAAAGCCTATATTTGTCTCTTTGTTTGCTTCAGTACCAAAGCTGTGCACTTGGAGCTTGCATCCGACGTATCTTCTAATTGTTTCTTAGCGGCTCTACGCAGATTTGTCGCCAGGCGCGGTAGGTGTTCTCATATATTTTCTGATAATGTTACAAACTTTTCTGCAGCTTCTCGGAAACTCTTCCGTATGATGAGCACAGCTGCAGAATCGGAGCACATAAAATGGTCTTTTATACCTCCTGCAGCACCCCACTTTGGTGGGCTATGAGAGGCTGGCATTAAATCCGTTAAATCCCACTTAACGTCTTAACTTATGAAGAGTTCAATACACTTTGAGTTCAGATAGAGTCAATCCTAAATTCTAGGCCATTATGTCCAACAAGTTCTGATCCTTCTGACCTATCTCTACTGACGCCAGGTCATTTTGTTTGCCTTCAACCACTTTCCTCAGTCCCTGGTGATAACTTGACTGACGAGCCTCTAAACCGGTTAAATCGATGGCAATTAACTCAACGCATCCAGTAAGATATTTGGCGCAGGTGAACTTTGAACTTTTATAATACTATGCAATGATAACTTATCACCCTTACATTGGGCATTGGGACGTATTGAAAAGGTATTTCCGGGTTCTGACGGGATAATACGCATCGTCAGTGTGACAACACAACAAGGGCTTTTGAAGCCACCTTTAGTAAAGTTGTGTCCTTTGCCTCGAATTAATTAATAAAATGTACGCTTTAGTACATTTTAGGTGGGCGGAATGTTCCAACCACACAAATCTTGTATATAAACTTCATTTTATTTTTTTTTCTCCATTTTTCTAGAAATTTATGTTTTATTTTCTATGCTCAAGCAATTCTAAATACAATACTTCGCGCTATTTCGCGATAACGTTGCTTGGGTAAAACTCGTCATAAATCCCCACACGGGAGAAACACGACGATCCTGCACGGCATGCGCGCGCAACTTTGAACTCGCTGTGCGCAGAGATGACCAAGAATCGAACACTTACACCGTACGGCTGTGCACGTTTAAAAATTAGAAACCAAAACTTTCGAAATTCGCTTTTTTTTTGTGCTAGTCAACGGGTGTTTGTCTACAATCGACGGAGTTAATGGGACTGGATTGACCACGGGTAAAAGGTAAGTGAGACATAGCAACTCGCCGTATTCTCTCTATTTCTATTTCCTTTCAAAATTCGTTCCGTATTCTATTATCAACCCTTCCTGGGTTGAATAGGTAGTTTCTTCTTGCATTTCTTAACCCTTTTAGGGTCAGGTTAAACCTAATTAGGAAAACTGCAAACAATCATTTAAGTTTTATTTCGGGCAAATCCAATTTTGTATATAATATCTATTTAAACTTTTAGCGTCAATTTAACCGTGTGACAGGCTAAAAAGTACCTGCTTTAGTTCTTGACTGTTTCATTTTTAATTTTATATATTTCTCAGACAAGAGATAAATACGCGTTAATTGATTGGGTTTCATTAAACAGCTCGTTTAGAATAAAAAAAAGGACTTTTGTATCATTTTTAGCACAATGTTAAGTTAACCGCAAAGTTAAAATTAATAAACTAACATAATAACGGCTTCATGTAGGTATCATGGCTTGTAAATTAGAAAACATGTTTTTCCAGTTACTTACCTAACTAAAATATACTCACAAAATTCATTTTAAATATGTTAAATGTGTGCCTGTTATGTGCCACAAAAAATAAAAATTATTTAAAAATTAATAATACCACCCTGGCCTTGAAATATGAAAACAGTATATTTAAAATGAAATGGATTTCAATCAGGCCCTAAACACCTGCCCGAAATGGATCCGGCGCGCGCTCCAAGTGAGATCAAAGAGATTTCGCCGGCTTATTTATCTGGTTGGTAGGTGATCCGTGGTCTTACTTTTTATTAGTATTCACGTGATGACGACTGCAGATATATAAGCAATCGAAACGTTGTAAACAAGTAAAAAATAAAGACAATGGAAGTTTTAAACTCCAGTTTACTCTCAAATTTTATGTCTATCATCTTGCGCAAGCGTATGTTTTAATAGAGCGTTAATAGACCATTAAAATTGGTGATACCTTAGGCAAAATCGGTTATTTTCTCCCGTATCGAGAAATATGGACTTACAGAGGCTTAACGGGACCCGCTCTTTTAATTTTTGCAACCAACTAGATTTATTTATATACAAAAGCTGCAGCTGGTAGGTGATAATTCGTTTTTTTGTTTACTTGGGTTTTTAATTTTTTTTGTGAAAGTGAATTTGCAAAAACAGCAATTGTTGTGTTCTTTTCTATTCTATTTGCATTGGCAGTTTGTATGTAGGCAAGCATCTTAATTACGGACATACGGTAAACAAATAAGATGACGATAAATTAGTGGTCTATTAACTCTCTATTGTATGTAGGTTACCGTCGCGTCGCCTCTAAACGACTAAAGGTGAAATGGTAACGGCGGAAACAATAGGCGGCTTCTGTACGTTTTGGCGTAGTCTCAGGCGATAAATTCGCGATCTTTGAACAACTTCCGACCTTCGCACCACAAGTAAAGAACATAACCTGTCAACACTAAAACGCTACATTTTGACGATTTTTTTTTTAATTGGGCGTCAAAACATTCAATGCGAGGACTAGAATTTAAACAATAACCTATTTTTTAAGATCTCATATTCACGCAGCGAGTTTATCCAAAGCATATAACTATTAGATACGATAACGTCCCATGCATTTTCTGCTTACGTGGATCGGTCAACTTTGTCTCCCCCCCAGATACGGTTTCTGAAAAATTTTTAGGCTATAATTTTGCACACATTTTGCACCCCATAAATTGAATTTTGCACACCTTCCTACGAGTAACTGTCGTCAATTTTCTATGAGGGGCTAACTTGATCGTAGCTCCCCCCACATATAAGGTTTTTGGAAAATTTTTGTATTATTCGAAAGATGCAATTTAGTTTAAAACTTTGCACACTGCATGGGAACCCGCAATAGGGTTCTCGATTAACGAGGCTGACCCCACCCTCAGATGACATTCATTCGAAATGTCTAATTTTGCATAACTTTGCACATCTATTTTTAAATTTTGTACACCCCATGGGAAATCGTAATAGGGTTCTCCAGTAACAATGCCCCTCCCAACTTAGCCCAACCCAATCCTATGGGATATGCAAAATAAGACTTTTCGAATGATACCAAAATTTTCAAAAAGTATCATCGGGGAGGGGGGCAGTCTCAATAGTCCAGAACCATATTGCGGGTTCCTATGGGGTATGCAAAATTTTAAAATAGGTATGAAAAATTGTACAAAATTAGATTTTTTGAATGGTGCCAAAATTTTTAAAAAATATCATCTGGGGGGGGGCAGCCTCGTTACTCAAGAACCCTATTGCGGGTTCTCATGGGGTGTGCAAATATTTTCAAAAAACCTACCATCAAGTTACCCCCCCCCTATAGAAAAATGGCCACAGTTATTCGTAGGAAGGCGTGCAAAATTTAATTTATGGTGTGTAAAATTATAAAAAAATTTTCGAAAACCGTATTTGGGGGGGAGGGCAAAAGTTAACCCTGGTAACAGTAATAGTCAAATTTATTGGCATAAATACATGGTGGTAAAAAAGTACAAATGGAATCCATTTCGTTACAAATATGCAAAAAGGAACTGGAAGGCAAGACACATATTGATCGAGTCCAGCTCCTTGGAGTTAGGAGAATAAGCACAGTATTTTTAGTCTTAATGCTAACATGTTGTTTAACGATAAATAGTATATATTATACAAAATACCTATAACAATACAAAATACAACATATGGCAATTTTCATGCGCTATGAATTTCTTAAATCTAAGGTTAAGCTTGTTGACATCAATTCTGAAGCGTATTTTGTTGGTGGCATAAGGGGGTGTTTTCGTTAGAACAATTTTATGATAAAATACCAAGGAGTGTAATTGTCTCCGATTTTTCATGTCAAGCCACATAGCATCGCTTAGTTTATAGAAGACCGGAATTTTGGTCTAGGCAAGTCTAGGCAGCTAAGGTATATGCTAATTGCAAATTCTCTTTAATTGTAAGTGTATGCCTGTGTGGATATAGTAATATTACCGATAAGTAAGCTTTTCTAATGTTGTGGTTAACATGTTCTCTGAATCTGAGGTCTGCATTTAAAATCACACCCAGGTTTTGGGCATACTTTGCGGTGGTGAGTGGACTGTTCTGGATACTTATATTTGTGTTGTCTTTTCTCTTCAACGCGGCAACAAGCTCTAATAAAATTGGTCTGGTGTTTTCTCGTTGTTTTTCTAGTCTGAAGCAGTTACTTATGTCCGATACAGCCAGAGGAATACCTAATTTTTCGTTAACTATTTTTAAAATCAAATCTGGTGCCAAAGAGTTTTCTATTACTTCCTGGAAAATCAGGTTTTTCTTTTTGGGTTGTTTCTTTACGTTTTTAAGTTTTGTTTTTGACTCCTCGTTTTTTATTTTAGTGTGTCAATTTCTTGTTTTCTTTTTTTTTGATGTTAGCTTTGACACCCTGGATTTCATTCAGGAGGTTCGTTTGCACCGACAATATAAGATCGCGAAGGCTTTTCATGAAAATTTCGCCATTATTCTCTATATTACCGAAAGTCTCTTACTCACTGCTAAACTCGACAACTCTATAGTAGCAGCCGTTCTGTGATATTACTGCTAGATACGGTATACGACAAATTTGACCGTTTAAACTTTCAACTATGTCTGAATTTGAAATATGTTTTGTGGGTTTTTACGACTTACCCCGTTACACGAGACTTTCCACTTTCTATTTTTTATCGCACAATTTAACTCAAATAATGGATTTTTAGGGAGCAATTTTAATTCTTTTTTTATCAAATCAAGCAACGTTGCCAATCTTTTGGTGGCTTGGGTAGTAGATTTTTAGTCTTTAGCCTTGATTGATCGTGATTTTAACATTATTTTCTTTATTTTTCAAAGCTATTATTGTTACACATTTTGCGACAATTGGGCCATTACAATATCTGAAGTATGCCCAAAGTATTGCTAGAATAGTGACAGGAATGTCGCCAGATCAAAGACATCATAATACAAATACTGGCATAGAGTAGACCGAAATTTTACGTTATCGTCGCCAGATCTTGTGAAAGTTTCTATTATTTGCTGATATTAAGTGTCAAATAAACCTTTCCTTATTTTACTTGATCGGTTAATCAAAAAATTTTGACTTTAAAAAATCTAATGCAGTATAATATAATTAAAGAAAAAAAGGTAAATTAAATTAATGTACTTTCTTCTGGAACTTTCCAAGTGACAAAAAAATTCTGTCTAATCAAGATAATCTCTTTAGAAAGGTTTTATTAAAAAGGTCGAGCTAAATTGTATTATTTTGCTAATTAACAAAAACTTCGTTTTTCTGGAAGGCGACAACATCACTAACGTAATACTTTGCCAGTAACCAATAAGTATACACGATGTTCCAAATTCTATCCTTAGCATGGGGATCTCCTAAGCGATAGGAGATACGAAAAGGTTTAAATTAAGGCAACGTTAAAAAAAAATTAGGAAATCAGGATAGTTTCAAATTTGACGAAAAAAACTTAAATTTTAATTTTTAGTTGTTATTTTTTAGCGCCTTTATTTTGAAGCTGTCCAAAAAGGCTTAACATTTTCTGCAAGCTCTTATTTATTAGATGTAGCTAATGACAAGTTTATTTTTGAGATTTGATATTTCAGTTTGACAGGAAAACATAACTGTTAAGTTTATTTTTTCTTATGGACACGAGCTTGTTATCCCTTGCCGATATAGTTTTATTCATGAAGGATGATAAATAATATTTTGCAACTCTATTTTAACAAGTTACCTGACGTTCATCAACCCAAATTGATTTTTTCCTTTAATATGCTGGTTCATGCTTAAATTCCTTTTCCCTTTCAGTAACTTTGGCTATAACTTTTTCCTTTGCCAATTATTAAATCTCATGTATTCAGATGTAGGTGTTCATGCTTGTTCCTTTTCAGTATATTTTTCCTTAAGCCTTAAGGAATGACCTTGAAAGTTAATCAATATTTGACTTTATGGAAGAAGAAACGGCAAAATCGTTTTGCGCCAGAGGGGCCCGTTGACGTTTTTTAAACTTCTAAATTAATTGTTTTTTTTTTCAAGCAGTAGCTATAACAGAAATGAATATTTAATATTTAATATATTTTAAGCTAACTTGATTAGGAGGGTTTTCTAATTTTAAGGAAAACTAAGAAAAACAGATTTCTATTCATCAACTATTCCTCTCGCTACGCATACTATCATCTCTATTCTACCGATTTGAATAAAATATACTATACTTATATAGGTCCGGAAATAATAAACTATTAGGTATCAAAAACTACCCCTCCAATCCACCCTTAATGAAGAGGCAGATTGTGTATTTTCGTTGACCAATGTTTATGTAGTTTTCTTTTTTATTTACAATAAATAGTAAAAAAAAAAATTTTAAGTAAACGATTTTATTTAATTCCACATTGGCAGGAATAAATAATTTTGTCATAAGGTATAACACTAAATATGATGTCTTTGATGGAAATTCAGAAAAATAAAGTTGAAGTTCTATGTCATCTATTGAATAGGCACACCATATTTAGTAAAATACATGTCATAAAATTATTTTTTACCCTTTCGTTTAAAATTAAATAAACTCTTTTTACTAATAATTGTTTTAAATATTTTATTTTGATATAACAAAGGATCTGTCTATACGTGCCCTAAATAAAGGTCGCTTTTAGTCTAACTGTTAGCAGGTACTTTTAGTTTAAAAAATACTTCATTGTCATCCAGTTTTTCTTTGTCATCTTTTGTTGACAAGAACTTGTTGGCCAGAAGGCACAAAACTTTTATGTGTTTTCGTGGTATTTTCGGTTCCTTAAATGAATCTTTTTTTACTGGTGGAAAATTTTTGTGCCAAAAACATCGGCTATAGACTTGTTTTAACAAAGGCACATCAAAAGCTATTTTTAGTTTTTCGGCCGTTTGGTATTCTTATTACAAGCTTTTATTTAACTTGGCCTCTATGTATCTATATTTGTATGTTCGGGTTAAATCTTGCAAATCAATTTTGACTAACTTCTAGGTGTCCGATTGAATTCAAATTTGGTATGCGATTATAGTTGCGGTGACAATACAATAATCTTATAGAGTATTATTAGGCACACCCCACCCCTCCTACGAGGGGAGTGGAGAAGGGAAGACGCCTAAGTTTGTCTGATTCAACTAAACTTGGCATACGGGGGTATTTCTGGATAAAGAATACAAATTTTTTATCACATTTTGACAATTAAATATGGCGGAGTCAAGATGGACGATTATTGGTCATGTTTTGCTAACTAATTTTAACTGACTTATATTATCTTTAAATTTGGTATGCCCCCCTTCCCTTACGAGGGGAGTAGAGAGGAAAAAACGGGTAAGTTTGTTCGATTTCAAACAAAATTAGTATACGGGGATTTTTGAGAATAACGAATACGAATTCAAGATGGACGATTTTTGGCCATGTTTTGCTAACCAACTGCTTATACACATCCGATTGTCTTTAAATTTGGTACGCGTTTATAGTTCTGTTGACAATACATTATTATGGTATTATCAGGTACTCACCTCTTTCTAACGAGGGAAGTGGAGGGAGAAAAAATTTAGTTTTTTCGATTTCAATCAAAATTGGCATACAGGGGTTTTTAAAGAAGGCGATTATGAATTTTTGATCAGATTTGAAAATTTCAATATGACGGATTCAAAGTAGAAGATTTAGGGTACAACTAAAAAATAGTTTTACATAAAAAAAGGTTTTTAAAAGTGCACTAAAAAGTAGAAAATATTTTTTAGCATTCTACTATCATAATAATAAAAGCGATGGGCGCTAATTCAAACTAACAATGTCCATCCATATATCACAGAAAAGTTTGGGTAGCTTAGGTCGAGTTGGGTTGGATATAGTAAATTTTGATTCTTGCGCATGGCTCAACTTCCTTTAATGCGCCTCCATCGCTTTTATTATATATCAGAATGCTAAAAATAATTTTCTACTATGTGCTCTATATATTTTATGAAAACTTGTATTTGAAAAGTTTATTTTTACATACAAATTATTTACTTTCCTCTTTACTATTCCGGAATATAAGCACACCCTCTTTTACGTCTTTTATTTTACTTGTATATTTACGAAAAACTTCAATTAGTTACTATATGACATTTTAGTAATCTTGTTTGATATTTCGTTATTGTTATGCTAAAAACCTATCGTTTTTAATGCGCTGTGCGACAGCTTACTAATAATAAGTTGTTTTATTCTTTGACCAGATATATAATTCGTCTTGAGTTTATACAGTAATTTGTAGATTATTTTTTGGGTTGGTGTTTTTTTTAGCGGTTTTTTTCAGTTTCGGTACCAAAATAGTTCACGTCATGTGTGAAAGATACTTTACGCATGAGTAAGGATCATTTTCTTTTTACTGCCACCTAAAATGAAAAACAAATCAATAATTACAATTCAAGTACGGAAAAGTGATACTTTCCAAACGAAAATGCTTGCGGAATGTGTAGTTTTTTTAGTTCTCTTTCAAAATATAAACATATTAAGCTTTCCTAAAAATTTATAATGTATTATAAAAATTCTGCTTTATAACTTTTTTTTCTTGACTCTGGGTTCTATTGTTAGTACCTACACTCTTAGGTCGCAATTTTCGAAAACTGTTGTATTAATATGACGTTTTCATTTTTCTTGGAAAACCCTGTTTCAGTACATAGTAAGGACTTATTGGTGCATAAAGGTGGAACTATTTTTGATAGCTTCGCATAAAAGTTAAATAACTACTACACGTTTTTAGGCACTTTGCCCATCTGTTATGAAATGACAGGAACAAATCCTCGTCGACATAATTATATTTAAGGCCGTCCTTTATTAAAGGTCAGCACGAACATTATGAAAGTCGACAATATTTTGATAGCACCGCGCATAAGAAAGATCTTCCCGAAGATGGATTTCGGATAGCCTTGTCAATCAAGAAAAGCGCCGCACCCGCCATCTCATAATAAACAGTTAAATGCCTAAAATATGTAGTATTCGTGCATAAATGTTTAAAAGAGTATCGAATTTATTAAAGTCGGCTTATAAGTCCTTATTGTATAAAAATAAATTTTATTAAAGAAGTGTATCTTTTTATTTTTAAATAAAAAGACTCAAATAAAAATTGAATATAAACGACATAGACATAACTATAGAATAGAATATTCCAGTTTTCTTAACTTCTTTTTAAAAAAAATATTTTTCAAGAACATAGTATTAAAACAAAATTATGATTGTTTTTCACAAACCAAAACTACACTTTTTTGCACTCGACGCGCGTTTCGCTAACAACGTAAGCATCATCAGGAGACGATAAATAATTATTTATAATGTATTTTAAAGATCATAATTTTGTTTTAGTGCAACCAAAGGTTCCAAATTCCCAACATAGTTAACATAGTATTATGAATTAGACGCAAACAGTATTAAACAAAGTTAGTAAACGCAAGGCTGCTTATCTGTTTTCGACCTTTCTTTAGATGTTTGCTCTGGGCATAATTTCCAAATTTCTTCACTGATGTTCATAGTTTTTTATTGGATTAATTGATTTAATTTACTGTTTTTAATATATAGAAAATATATAGCAACGCGTATCAGAGCTAGCAGCTTGGAGTTAAATTAATTTTAGTTTTATAGGTAAACAAAACTCGAAAGTGGGCAATAGTTTAGGGGTGGCTTAAAACCTGTAATATTTCAACTGATTCAATATACGCATTTGACATCCAAACGAAATCTATGGTGCTGTTGCCCAAAGAGGACATGAATATAAATTGATCTGAATGGTCACCCAGTGTACGGCCGTTAATAGGCGTAAAGGAGTTATGACGCAATATACTTGTAATAGGTTGGAGTTAGAGAAAATTTCTTCTGGGGTCACCCCTCTCACCCACGCTGCAACTAAAGTCTCCCCCTATTGCTATTGTTACATTGTCACACCAAATCTATGGTACTGTTGCCCAAAGAGGGTATGAATGTAAATGGTCACCCAGTGCCGTTAATAAGCGTGAATGAGTTATGAGACAACATATTTGTTTGATAAAACGTGGAGTTGGAGAAAATTTCATCTGGGGAGTCACCTTTCTCGCCCACCCTGCAATTAAAGTTTTGTTTTCTATTATTATTGTTACATTTGGATATACTTGTTGCAGTTCCGTAAGTTGAATTTGGAATAACTCAATAAACTACAAATAATAACAGTGAAAGATAAGAGTCGGCAGTCTACAAGACAAATTATCTAGTACATTGAGATTGACAAAATACGCGATTTTAACGAGTTGTGGATAAATATATCAAACCTCCAGATCCTCTTTCATCAGCTTTACTTTAAATAACATGCATTAGAATAATAAAACTTGTAATTGTGTAACATATAAAAATTCACTTAAATTGAAGCAACTACTGTAAAAAAAACTCCTAAATGATTGCTACTCAACTAGTTTTACAGATTTTGATGCTGGGTTAATAAGTAATTTGGGGTGGTTTTTTGGACTTCACCACTTTTACGGCAAAAGGAGCTTATTTTTTTTGTATATTCGATTTAGGAGAGCCCTTTGTCCCGTTTTATTAAACAAATAGGTATATATATTCTTTACCACTTTTGCATCAAAACTAGTATAGTAATATATAAAAATGTTTTAAAAACAGTCAGAAAGGTGCATTACGAGAGCCTTTTATACCAAAATTTAAAAAAAATACCGACTAAAATAAATAATACACTAACATGTATAAAATAAAATAGTTTTTATATTTATGTAACACACAAACTAACGAATTCGTTGCCTATATAACCCTTTTAGTTGTTAAAAATGTTTAGTGTATTTTTGTTAATTCGGATCTACTTTCTTTTAATATTTTTTATTTTCTTTAATATTATTGGGTTCGTTTTTTTAAATGGTAAATTTTAAAAGAATCTTTCCAATCCCCTCTTCTATAGTATTATTATTCCTTTCTTTATTTGAATTTTGAAGTCTTGGTCTTGTCTTAGAAATAAAGTAGGGAAAATGGTTTTCAATAAAATGTTACATGACACAACATCTTTACAAAGTGAATCTTAGCTAATAGATCGCACAGTCAAACACTCGTTAACCTTGCCCCGGGCCAACCATGATTTTTACATTATTTTCTTTGTTTTTTAAATTTATGATTGTTACACATTTTTCGACACTTGGACCTAACTAAAATTAGTATCTCATAGTTATATAGGGGGAAGGACATAGATTTGTGACGTATGATCCCATGGTGCAGACAGTTTGTATTCAACGCATGCTCGTTAAGAATATGGCAAATTATTTTCCTTCTGTTATGGGATCGTTCTTCGTCTTAACCCTACTAATATTTACTTGGGTATTTTTGCTCTACAACTAGACTCTTTTTCTTATCGCTAATCATGCAAAAAAATTCTTTTAGAAATGCTTGCTAAATTAGCTTTTGAAACAAAATCGGTTATATTTTTTTCAGGATTTATAATGTCTGACGTACAGTTACAGATCTAAGGTACTTCAACAGGAGATAAAAAAACTGACCCTCACTTACAAGGTTTAATTTTTAGGAGAAGTTCAAAACTGCATCTTGATATGTCAAGACATTTCTAAGGGGGCTTTTTAAAAATTCTGCATTTTATAAGTATTTATTTATAAAAGTATCTGTTAAAATCTTAAAAATGTTATGTGTTATATCTCAAAAACAAAACGTGATAGGTAGAATCCAGTTTGATAGTCAAATGTTGCTTTCAAAAATGTATAAAAAAGCCATTTACGCTAAAAAGAAACTATCCTAAATAAAAGTTATCCAAAACACAGACTTTATAAAAAACATTATTAAGACGCAGTTTTCATTTCTAAACTTCTCTTATTTCTCTTAAAAATTAAGTAAGGGGGGGGTCAGTTTTTTTCTATCTATTCTTCGTAATATATTGTACCCTGTGAGGCACAGCGTTTTTTATTTATAAAATTTTGCTATAAAAAATATTTTTTTTAAATAAAAACCGGAACGAAGAATTTTTACATTTAATTCGATAAAAATATAAAAACCTCTTTTACGCCACTCTGGAGCCCAATTCTTGAATCACTCGAATTTCAGTCGTATATGGATCACATTTTCGCAAAAATTTCACGAAAAAAAGGTTAATTTTCACTGATTAAGATACCAAACACAAAAACAAATTTGAACTTGTAAAATAAAATACAGAACTGATGTCCACAACTTAAATCTCAGACACAGGGGGATCATAACACCGCCGCATCACGTAACAATACTATTCGAGCGAAGCTTTACTTTTAATAACTACCGCTTATACAATGATATCCCCAGTAAATTTAAGAACCTCAATCCATCGAAATTCAAAATTAAAATAAAACATTATCTTTTAAACTCGGCCTTCAAGCCCTGATAATTATAACTAGGAAAATATCCTTTACAATGAGGAAAATATTTTTTCTCTATTATATATCTATGGCTTAGTGTTTTTTATTTTTATTTTTGGTTACTATCAAATTTTGCGCTATTTTCAAATGAAATGATCTTGTTACCATACATATAAACATCACACCATATCTTCTTTCAGTAGGGAGATCTTTTTACGGCTACTTTAAGAGGGCCAAAATAGTCAATCAATTTTCCATAATGGTAGCTGTCCATTATCAAAGACTTTGAAAAATTCTTCCTATTTTTATATTTTTGGCGGTTTTTAGTCCCATTTTTACCAGCTTGACAGATGTGTAAAATCCAAAATTTTACTCGCTACTACAAACCATTGTTTCTAGTCCAGCTAATAAAATCAAAGTGTATAATAACCTTGGATAAGTAACTTTATTCTCAGTTGTTTCCTATCCAAAATTATTGGTCGCTTAAAACTTTCATCGCTGTCTGTCAATTGCTATAATCTTTCACCAATTGTTAAAAATTGAATTTTGTCCAAAACTGCTTCTTTTGGCTGGCTTATTTTCCCTTAATGTCTTTTTGTAATCATGAATTTATGTTCATATATTTTATTATTTTTGTTTAATGCTATGTCCAACATATGACAGTATAAAAATGCTTGCAGAAAATAACACAAAAAAAATTACACCGGTTAGTATTTTACGGGGTCGCTCAAGTATTACGAGGATTAATTGAGATTCAAGAATCCCCCTGAAAAAAAAAATTGAAAATTTTAACGTTTCCATCTCTCTTATAAGACCATTTATTTATTAGTACAGGTACATATCTGTACAGGGTGTATCACAAATTCTAATAATAATTATTATTCTTATTATTATTTATTTATTTTATAAATCGAATACAAGGGTATTTTTTTCTGAAAAACGAGAAAGTTAACTAATTGTATTTTCTTCCACTTTACCCTGTAGAGTCTGAAGATTATATTACATGCTGAATAACTAGGTACTAAATATAAGAAACTATAATACTAACTAAAAAAAGTTAGTAAGATTTAAATAATGCCAATTCATTTATTTCCTTGGAGAAAATGGAAAGAAAAATAAACACTATAAAGTAATTAAAAAAACAAAACGAGAAAATATCCCTTCTCGTTGGAGACTTTAATTTAAAATACGCTATTAGTATTTGACCCAGTTTACAGAAATGTAAAGCTAACCGATAAATGAACATATAAAAGATAAGAATTGTAGTTTATAATATTAGTAGAGCTTGACAACTTTATAACTGTAACATTTGATTCTTGTTTTATGTGTAATATCAATGGAATGAGTTATAGTGTGGATAGTTTCCTTCGATTTGCCATGCTTAGCCATTGTTGTTACCTAATTTTATGAGAGATGTGGAAAAATTTTCTTATACCAAAAATAAAACGTGCGCAAGAGTTTTGTATTCGCTGGATCCTACTCCTACAATTTATGTCCAAGCTTGAACCGTAAACTGGGGAGCCGTATGTGAATTAAGAAAGAATAAAGCTATCGCAAAGTATTTTTTTGTTCTGCTTGATGTTTAATGTTTCTCTATGCGGATAAAGATGTCTTAGGGCTATGTAAAATTTTTGGTAATTAAGGATGTACTTCAATTGCTCGTCCAAGATGAGTCCAAGGTTTCTGGCTTTTGATTTTACTGGAGTTTACTCATTATTTAGGTGTAAGAACTGTGTTTTTTAAGTCATTACATTGTTTTTTTCCAAAAAAATATGACGACCAATTCTTCGGTGTTTAATTTTAAATAATGATCAACGAAGATTTCAGCCAGCTTCTTTAGATCAATCTTTATTTTTCTAAGGATTCCTTATTGGATTTACGTTGTATTTTAACCCCGTATTAAGAGCGTACATATAAATGTTGCAATATTTAATAAATTCCGGAAATTTGCAATTGTATACTGCAACAACACCGCTGACAACTAGTCTTTCCGTCGAGTAAGTATTTTAAATTCGCGTTTTTTGTTTCCTATGTAATAAAAATTACATCATAATGCTAAGTACACACCAAAAACAAAAAGAAAAACAAAATACCAACAAAAACGAGAACAATGCGTCAACTTTTTTGTTTTGTTGGTTTTTTCAGCAACTTTTTATTTTCCCGTCGCCTGTTGGTAAAGATCAAAGTGGTTTTATTTTTTGGGCAACTAATACCGATATAATATTTTCGTAAACCTTTGTTGATTCTTTAAGCTCGGTCTAACCCAGAAACGTTTTTATTTTTTTTTGGGTTTAAAATAGAAAACCAACTGCCTTAATAAATAAGTCATTGCTCCTTTTTAATTCAAAATTTCGAGCACGCCACATTTTCTATTGAGGATCACAAAGTTGACTAATTGTTTTCCTATATGTTGAAAGCAGTTGACAATGTGTTCCTGTTGCAGTTTTGTTTTGTTAGTATTTTGTTGATGGTTTGTTGGTTTGGTGGGGACCCGGAATTAGATTGACAGACTCGTAAAACTCCAAGAAAATTCTGGTACTCTCCTAGATGGAGCATTCTTATAAATGTTTGGGTAGGTTTAGGTTCTTTGCTCCACACAGTGGAAATGTGATTAAACTAACGTTTTATGAAATAAAATAATTGTTTAATAATAAATAGATGGTACACATATACTAATACCATGTACACAAATACCCAATATTCTTTTTAATAAAACAGAATTTAAATATTTTTCTTTAACTTATATTGGCAAATTTTTTGAAAAGATCGGAAAATTAATCACAGGTTATAATCCACTGAAAATTACTTTTAAACCATTTCAAACTGTAAAAACCTAGTTTTGTATGGTCAAAGATAGCAAACCAACCATCAAAAAGAGCAATGTGTACCAATTAGAATGTAAAGATTGTAACGCAAAATGCGTTGGACAATCAGGTAGGTCATTTAACATTAGAATTAAAGAACATCTTCGATCGAAGAACTTAACAACAGAAAATAAATCTGCCTTTGGGACGCATCTAAAATCTTCAAAACATGACTTTAATATTAAGGAAAACTTTTGTCCCCCACACACTTTGTGGAATCAGCTAAAATTATTAACTTATTGCATTAATATTTTTTAAACAAACCCCTTCCCCCTTCTCACTACCCTTTTCATCTCGGTTACCCAACCTTTTTTCGTTCTATGGATCCTCAATGTATGAGGTTTTTCGTTAAACAATTGTAGAATAACGCAACTTTGAGGAACCGAGAGGCCTTAAGACAACTTTTATAAGCTCGGTTTCCATAGAATAGATCAAAGTTCCTTGCCACAATCCTGTCCCTTCCCCCCCCCTTGTTTCCAATTCTATTTTTGGTTTTTCAAATTTTATTATGATTCGTGTTTCTATTCTTTATATAGGAGATCATCTCCTTTTCTTCATTTTTAATTTATTTTTACTTAGTACACGTCAATTTTATGTAAAGTATTTTGTAATTTTTGTTTGTAAGTATTTTTAAATTTTGTTAAAGCAAAACCCAGAATTTTATAACACCAGATAATTTTTTGGAGTTGGTGAAAATGGGTATAAGAAATTTTGTCGAAGACGATGGTAATTTTGCCTAAATTTGCCTTTTCATGTTCTAATGAACTAAGAAATTTACAGATCGAATGTCGTCGCTTCGAGATTTCTTTGGTTTCTTGATTTTGTATTGAGAGCGATTTATAGAAATTTTAGTGGAGTTGGCTGTAATGGAGAGTTGGCTTTGGACATTCTAACTCTTGCAGAAGCTTGAGGTCATTTTCTGAATTTTGTAAGTAGCAACTTTATTATAATACTCAAAACAAATAGTTGTAAAAAAGACCAAGTACCTTATTATTTTTCAGCTTAGCCCTTGAAAATGATCCTATGAGATCGAAACGTGTAGGCAGTTGATTACTAAACAATCATTTTATTCCATAAAACGTTTAACCACATTTCCACTGTGTGGAGTAAAGGACCTAAACCCCACCAAAACATTTAAACCCCAAGATTTAAAAATAGCCAGAATTATTCGATGGTTAATAGTGTTGAACACCTTGCTCAAATTTAACAAAACAAGAGCAGATTTTATTATATCATCAGACACATTCAGCAAGGCTGTCGTACAACTATATCCTGGGCGAAAATTTGATTGGGCTTCCGGCAAAATGTTGTTGGAATTAAAGGTATTTTTTTAGTTGCTTTTCTATTATTTTTTCAACTATTTTGGAACAAACTGGTAAAATAGTAATTCGACGAAGGTCACTAATTTGGGTTGGCTCTGATTTTTTTGGTATAGGTTTATTAATACTAACTTTCCATGGATCAGAAAAAAACGGAGTCCAAAATATCTAATTAATAATGTTGACCAAATATGGAAGAACACAAGTACTACATTTTATGAAAAAAGCAGGCACTCCATCTGAACCATCTGAACAATTTTTTAAACCGTCAAATACTTCTTTGACTTCTTTGGTATGATAGTAAAATTTCATTAATATTAGTCGGGATTATGCTACGGGTGTTACCAAGAAAGTAATTATTTATGACATTCGGGTCATTAAAGTTTTTAATAGAATTGTTGGAAATTTTGCTAGTTATATATAGTGCTCTAAGTTCTTTTCAAAACGTTTTAAATGTCCTTGTTTCAAGACAGCTGCTCAAAAAACGCCTGCTTTTCTCTTAAAGTCGCATGGTTTGTTAAATTACGTAAATTTTTGTAATAAAGCGAGTGCTCATTATTTTTTATTCTCATATCATGAACTTTATTTTTTCGGTGATCCATGGATATTTGGGCTTAGTCATCCGTGCTGTTTTAATAGGTGCATGAATATCTAGCAAGCTAATGAGCAGATTATTTAAATATTCAATTTTATTGTTTAAATATTTTATATCGAATGTTATTAAACATAAGGCTTACAACAAAAAATTTTGGAGCGTATTAAGTTGACTTCAAATTTTTCAAAAATATATACAAAAAACGTCTACGCCATTTTCAAAAGTGTCTTTGAAAATGTTTCAATTAGGGAATATTTTTTCAAAACATGACTGTACCACAAAAAGTACCCAAATGATTCGTTGAAGTATGACACATATAAAGTAACAAAAACCCCTAGTCGCTGAATATTCTCATAACTAAATAAAAAGGTTCAAAAATGACATACCTCCATTAATGTATGAGTACACAGCAATAAATTCGGTAAACTTTTCGAGCGGGTGGTCGTGCTTCATTATAAATTAAATCAATATCCACTAAGACCAGTATTAGAAACAACGTTTTTCATTTTTATATATAAGTTGTGAAACATCCTGTATCAGAATAAATTAAAATGATATTAATAAAAAAAATGGGGTTGCAAGGAGAAATAAGAACAAACCACTTTCCAACTTCAACAAAATCCCTTAAAAATTTTGAAATAAAAATGTGGCTCTACCTACTCATGTTTTTGCGAGGTGCACTTAGATAATTATTCTTCGGTCTTCTTGTAGAATTTTAGGGAACTCTTTTAAACAACCCCATGAATATTTTACGAGATAGCGACGAAACTTAAAATTGCGTTAACCTTAAGAAGTTTTAAAGTAGTCAGTTCTCGCACGGCATATTAGGGCATAGTAGTTTTTTAATGAATATTAAAAATGGAAAACTAAGTAGCCAGGTAATTTTAAAGTTCTTATCAAAGTTTTAGGTAATATGATTTCGTTTTACTATTAAATTACCAGAAAAAAAAAGCCATAGCTCAAATTTAAAAGGTGAGAGGCATATTTAACAATTATTTTTAATTTAAAAAACTACATAGAAGCGTGTGTTAAGTGCCTACTTTACGAACGAAAAAAGTAGGAACTAAGCATGTTTTTTAAAAGATTAGATTAGAAGATTAAAAAGATTTTAGCCAATATTGGGAGAATTATTGGAAGAGTTGATACCTAATTTTTTGGCTTTGCTAATGTGCCATTTATTTAGTTTTTTTTTAAATTTATTTCAGATTTTAACAATTTTTTTGACATTTGAAGGAAAACTATTATCTTGAACACTTTCAAAAAGTTATTTTTTCTACCACCTCCTTCGAAAATGGCATTTTCGACTCGAAAAATAAGGAAAAAATGGCGCTCTGCCGAAGACAGGGAGGGAAAAAATTTTCCTCCCGACTAGCACGTACTGCATCTAAACATATTAAATAATTTATATTTTTGATTTCTTTTTTTTCTCCCACTACAGTAGCGGAGTTTCTTGGGATAAATTCAAGTTCAGGTGGTAGATTACTTTTAACTTTAAATAACCATTTTGGCAGGGGAGTTGCTCGGGCAGTTCGGCAAATGAACGTTTTTTGACCGAATAAAAAATATTCTAATTTTCTAAATTATCACAAAAGGCAGTAAAAAAAATAAATACATGGCTCTTAAGTAAAATGCATTTCCTCCCTTGAATTTTAATACCCTCCGCTGCTGCTGCATTTTCCTCCTTTGGTATATAAAAAGGCTATTATTTACTTGCGTGCGGTAAAGATAACGTTATGGCACTTTACCGCACTAGTGCGGTAAATTAACTACGTTCATTTTAAAAAGTTAAAATAAAGATATTTCTATTTCTTTTCTGGGAATTTTTAAATTTTCTAGGTAACATATTGTACCTAACAAAGCGTTCATTTATTCGGTCAACTAGCGTTGCATGCGGTAAAGTAACTTTGCACACTTGTTCGGTAAATAACTATTCCCTCACATCACGTCGTTCATCTAAGTGCTTTTGTGTACGAAAAAGTATCACTTTGTGCACAAAAATTGTTTATACAGGGTAGATTCTTTAAAGAGAACGGTACTTCTAGCGGCTTTTATGAAAGTTCTGCTTTTGATAAAAAAATTGGGTCCCCCAACTGGAGGCCTCCGATCAACCATCTATTTTTTTTCAATTAGAAGATACCACTAGGTTTTTTTTTAATCTGCCAACCAATGTGTAAAAAATTTAAAAAAACTAATTTTTTTAAAGTGTTTTAGCCTCAGAATAAACTACATATATCTCTATTTACTAAGTGGAATAAAGAAAATACAGGACATTATTTGCGACTCATTCGGGGGCCCTCACTGAAGGGCTACCAACATATTTTTCATGACAAGTTACTACTTGTGGCACTTTTTTGGAAAGCTTTTTAAAAAAGAAATTTAATTAAATAAATTTTTTTGACATCTGTCAATCCATGTGTTAAAAATTTAAAAAAAACTTATTTTTTGTCGCTAAGGACGGTGGAGTAAAAAAGAAAATCGAGGTGGTCTTTGAATCTAATTCCCAAATGGGGCGCGAATAATATCCTTGTGTACTAGTTTTTTATTCCACTTAGTAAATAAAGAAATATATAGTTTATTTTGAGGCTAAAATATTTTGACAAAAAATAGGTTCTTAAAAATTTTTAACACATGGCTTGACAGATGTCAAAAAAAACTACTTCGTCGAATTTATTTTTTAACAAGCTTTCCAAAAAAGTATCCTGGGCCTTCAGTGAGAGCCCCCAAGTGGGCCGCCAATAATGTCCTTATGTGGTATTTTGTTTATTCCGCTTAGTAAATAGAGAAATATAGGGTTTATTTTGAAGCTAAACCCATTGACAAAAAATCGTTTTTTTTTTAATTTTTGACACACGTAACTACTGCTACGAGAACAAGTAAAAAGATTTTAAGGCAAAAAGAAGGACGCAGAACTTTAAAAAAAAAATAAGTGAGCCAAGAAAGAAGAGTTTTGGTAAATTTTTATACTTATTTTAAAGAAAAGTTATTTCTTTTCATTGTTCTAGAAGGACTTTTATTATTTTTTTACTGCTAAAGAATAAACCGACATATAAAGACATAAATATTAAATTTCAAAAGTTTTCCGTCAGTAAAAGATTTAACATTTTGTTGTCATTTGGCTACAGATCAAAAGAATTACCTAAAAATGGCAATGAAAACACTTCAAAAATTAACCAAAGTTGGACCAACAGAGATCGCCGTGAAAGTCATGTATAGTACCCAATGAAAATATGATAAAATTTAAGCTATTTTTTTATGGGATATCTAGCATGAGAATATTAAATAGTTAACGAGGTTAAGCTAAGTTTGAAATAGGTATTTACGTCACTAGAGCGAAACATTGGTCTTTACAGGTCGACGCAGGAAATTTACAGAACAAGCCGTAGGCGAGTCCTGTAAATATGGGGAGACCTGTAAAGACACTTTTTTTTCAAACGATCAGAAAAAAACATTTTAGTACCTTCCACTTTTGTCAACGCCTAGCCGCGTTACGTAACTTATGAACAGTCTCTTGATAAGAAAATATTAGTTTTCTGCTTCTTGTTGGCTAGATAACCATTGCCGCTAAGGCCAGTAGTTTTGTGGTTAAAAATAATTTTTCTTGTGCAAAATTGCAAAAAACATTAGCTGATTCAGTGATGGCTGACCATGGCCAATTTATCAAGCAGAATCATGACAGAACAACTTATGAAAGGCAGATTTCTGGGTTTGTCCTTTATTTCTTTGTAGATTACACAAGCTTAATGATATTAATGTGGTCGATTTTTTTGAAAAATATGCCGCCAATACATCATCATTAATTTTCTTAACATTTTTTAATCCCCACCGACAGTTTATAAACGCAATTCCGCTGGCAGCGACTCTTTAGATTTTTCAGGCAACAATCGACGTGACTCTTGAAGCAGCTTCTATTACCTCCTCCGGATTCAACTCATTTTCTAGATCTGAGTCTATTTTTGTAAACCAAACTTTTGAAACAAAAGTAAAAGAGCTTTTTTAGAAGTATCAAAACTCACAAAAAAAATGCTAAAAGCTGTGAACAAGAAGTCATGGCCAACTTCGCCAAAAATGGGACCGGAAAATTGAACAAAACAAACAAAGTTTTGATTATTTTCCACAAACTAAAACTACACTTTTTTGCACTCGACGTGTGTTTCGCTAACAACGTAAGCATCATCAGGAGACGATAAACAATAAACTAAATTAACCTACACGCTATCTGATATACTATCTTTTAGTGGGCAGCGATAAAACTAATAATTTGTGATTGGTCACGCTTTATAATCCTATCTCCCCTCAACTAAAGAATAAAGTGTACTAAACTAAAAAAAAAAATTTAGCTATTTCTGGATTTCATGATTTCCATACTTATGCATTCAAAAGTCTTTTGTTCGGTACATTTTTTAGAAGTTTCAGGTTATCTAATGTGAACCTGTGATTGTTTTGAAATGCATGCTCGGCCACACTTGACTTTTCTATTCTTCCGTTTTTTAAGTATGCTAAGTGCTCTTTGTATTTTGTTTGAATAGAGCGTCTCGTTTGGCCAACATATTTTTTGTCACAATCCATGCAACTAATTTCGTAAATTCCACTTTTTTCTAGAACTGTAGTATTATCTTTGAGATTTCCTAGTGAACTTCTTATTGTGTTAAGACCGGTGTTATTCAGTACTTTTTGTAATCCTTCCATATAATTAGGATTATAAGAAATTCATACAAATTTTGAGTCGGAGGTATTTTTTTGTCTGAAAAAAGTGGAATTCCGAAAGGTCTTTTGAAAAGAATGTCTATTTATCAGCCTACTTATTAAGCCTTCGTCGCAACCGTTTTCGCCAGCAATATTCCTAATCCTAATTTTTTCTGCTTCAAATCTTTCTTTGCTTAAGGGGAAATTTACTAATCTATATGTTAAAAGATCCAAACTTGCAAGCTTATATTAGTTTTGTTATGGAAAAAATAAATAACAAATTTCCCACAATTATATTTACTTATGAAACAGAGAAAAACGGTACACTGCCATTTCTACATTTCTAGACACCTAAGTTATAAGAAAAAAAAATTGACCTATACAGAAAAGGAACGGCAACCAACAGGTATATTCCAAATGACTCTTTTCATTGCTTACAACATAAGCTTGCAAGTTTGCACGTTTTAACATATAGATTAGTAAATTTCACCTTAAACAAAGAAAGATTTGAAGCAGAAAAGAATAGGATTAAGAATATAGCTGACGAAAATGGTTACGATAAAGGCTTAATAAATAAGCTGATAAAAAGACATTCTTTTCAAAAGACCTTTCGGAATTCCACTTTTTTCAGACAAAAAGATACCTCCGACTCTAAATTTGTATTAATTCCTTATAATCCTAATTATACGAAAGGATTACAAAAAGTATTTAATAACACCAGTCCTAAATTAGTATATCAATCTGGAAACACAATAAGAAGTTACTAGGAAATCCCAAGGATAAAACTACAGTTCTAGAAAAAAGTGGAATTTACGAAATTAGTTGCATGGATTGTCACAAAAAATATGTTGGCCAAACGAGACGCTCTATTCAAACACAATTCAAAAAACACTTAGCACACTTAAAATACGGAAGAAAGTTAATTGTGGCCGAGCATGCTTTTGAAAACAATCATAGATTCACATTAGATAACCTAAAACTTCTAAAAAGTGTACCAAACAAAAGACTTTTGAATGCATAGAGGTCCTATGCCGTTTAGTAGACTTTATTCTTTAATTGAGGGAAGATAGGATTATAAAGCGTGACCAATCACAAATTATTCGTCTTATCTCCGCCCACTAAAAGATAGTATATAAGAGAGAGTGTAGGTTAATTTAGTTTATTGTTTATCGTCTCCTGAAGATGCTAACTTAGTTAGCGAAACACGCATCGAGTGCAAGAAAGTGTAGTTTTGGTTTGTTGAAATCAATCATAACTTTGTCAAAAAGGTCTTTCTTGCGAGTGGAAATATTTCCAAAGAACATGCCTTGTAATGTCGAACTTTCCATATGAAAAATCGTACGGAAAATAGCTATTTTCCGGTCGTTTGAAAAACAACAAATTTAAGTTTAATTTGGATCCGTTTCGTGAAAATTGATGTTGGCAGTATTTTAAGAAAATGTTTTAGTTTAAAAAAAAAGTAGAGAACTTAAAATAAGTAAAACATAATTAAAAAATAACTGATTTGTAAGATGGTAATTTTCACAACTAGTAGCTAAAATTGTTGTCTTAAAAAATATAAATAATGTTGTAAGGTTTAAAAATAAATTAACTTTTTTTATTCAAAACAAGAAAGTGATAAAAGCAGTGGTCAAAAATCGTAGAAATCCAGACAAAAAACGAATTTTTGTACCCGTATATTATAAGAGAGATAATGATTGAGCATAAAAAGTAAAATAGATATTATAATAATAGGTAATGGTAATGGTTGAACAAAAGAGCTCTTTATTTTATAGTGTACCGTAATATACTAGAATTCGTTGTCAAATTGTTTCTGAGAAATGATACATTATAACGCAAGGCTGGTAAAGTAAGTTTATTGGACTAAAACTGAAATTTAGTATTTAGGCTAACACAAAGTTAATTCTGAACAATTTTTGTCAATATAAATTAAAATAAAGTTACCTATAAACAGTAATACTGCAGTTTAATATACTTACCTAGCTTTAGCTTCTGGTTCATCTATGGATACCAAACGATTTTCAACTTCAAAGACCGCTAAGAAATTTTATACTTTTAATTGATTGTGCCCACTAAATCGCTTTGCTCCAATTTTTAAGGCACTAAAATTTCTTTCTAATACCACCAGTTCGAAGCTTCTTCCGCAAAAAATCAAAAAAGTGCTCCGAGCCGTACAGATATCACATGACCTGTTTTGAACGTCTCTTCGACATTTCCTGAGCTAAGGGCACTGAGAGAAAAAAAGGAAAATCTACACTGAACAAAAATAAATGAAAAGTACAAAACAAACTTTTTTCCTACGTTGACACTTTTCTTGTGAAAACCATTTATTTCTTATTTTTTAAAAGTAAACTTTTGTATTTACATATCCAGGTAGAGTTTACTACAAGAATTTCACGTTACATGTTATCGTTACAATTTTACGTATTAGTTTTACAATTTTACACTGTAATTTTTGGATTTCTAGCAAAAGTACATTGTAAAATGTAATATTACACTGTACTATGATAAAAGTCAAAGCACCGAATTCCAATAGTGCCTTTGAACCTCAACATAATCTTTATTGTCAGTTTTTCGAAATGTCGAGAATTAAATATGTTACAGGAACCCGTGGGTTTTATACTCTATACAATAAAATTGGTTCGTTAATATTTTCTTAACAAAAAATAAATAAATAAAAAAGTTGTTATTGTTTTTTTGTAGTTTTAAAACAAAATATGTAATTTACAATTACAAAAATGTTTGTAAAACTGCAATATATTTTTACAATGTTTGTACAAAAATGATTTTTAAAATTACAACGTAGTTTTACGAAAAATTTTAAAAATTTTTTGCAATTTTCTTAAACGGTTTGGAACTTTACAATGGAAAACTATATTTGTAAAATATAGATGTGTTAAAATTATCAAATTACGTCTTACAAGTCAGAGTTTCGATTCCTATAAATACAAGTATATATTCTGTAAAAAATAATCATGTTGTCATAGTTTACATATTTTTTGTATTTTTTCGACACTTATCGTTGTTTACAAAATTACCAACGATAAGTTCTGTAATTTTACAAATCCTTATTAACAGTCTTCTTAAAACAATTTTTTTACTTTAAAAGCGGCCACGTGGCTTTTCTGGAAATGCAAAAATTTCTCAGAAATAGCAAAATTTAATAGCTTGTCAACTTAACTGAATATATCATTGCCTTGAAAAAATAGAATTTTTTTTTTTAATTTTTAAGAACTCCCTGTAAATTAAAATTTTCCGAGAGACTGGACGCACTTTCCGTACGAGTAGGAAAGTGCGTCCAGTCTCTCGAAAAAAAAACAGTTGCCGTAATTTCCCGTAACAATGGCGCACTTTTTGGTGTTTTCGAAGCTTTTGAAACATATTTAATAAATATTGCTCATAACTATGATAAAATAAATTATTCTGTTTCATTGTTTTGCTTCTAGTTGCCAACTATAGTCCAACACGATTTTACGCTTTCAATGCTACATAGAACTAGAGTCGGAGAATTTGAGCACTATATGTCACAAAACCCTTTATCATCCAGTGTTAATCAAAATACATTTGAAAATTACAGTTAAATATTTAAATTCAAATTAAAAAATTGCTTTAATTGTGCTAAAATACAGGTATTTCTAAATAAAAGCCGTGCTTATAAATTCATGTCTTGGTGTAATAAATGATAAGTTACATATTTGTATAGTAAGTCAACAGTTAAACAAACCTATACATAAAAAAAAATCTTATCAAGGCAACAAATAAAAACAAGTATGTAAAACAAACACTACATTAAACGATTACATTTAAAATAGAAAAATAAGTAAAGAAAACATTATGTTAATTTATCTAAATTTTCAATAATATGCATCCACGGAATAGTAATCCTTTTATTCAATATTTTTTTTATTTGCCTTGCTTGCTTTTATTATCAGTCTATATAACAATGGTCAGACTTGCAAAAATATCTATAATTAATTTTTTAAGCTAAAAATTTATAAAAAAAGACATCAAATTTATATTGATTTCAGACCTCCGTGCATGACTGACCAAAATATATATTCATTAAAATAAAATCTTATTCTACTATTTCTCACCGCAAGTGATGCAAGCGGCTTAAAGTTTACAGAGAACGAAAATAACCTTAAAAACTTTTATTCGTAGTTTAAATATTTCTGCTCGTGGGAAACTGCCGACATTAAACCAATTGATTTTTTTATGGTTTTATTATTTTTATTTAGCAAAAATTTCAGCATCTGTTCAGGATCCTCTGTTCACAGGCCGCAACTATTTTTCTGTTATGTTAGACTGGTAGAACAATGAACATTTTTGTCTATATAGAAGTAAAAGCAAATAATATATAACTTTTATAACTTAACCATATGTTATATATCCCTTAAATGAGTAAATAATAATATATTGCCAACACCAGCTTAAAAAAATTCAGTGTTCAGAGAGATGGAGAGAAAATATATAAAACTTTCTTATGCGGCTTCCAAATTAGAGATTGTTGTTAAATAAAAGGTTTTATAACTGTTCCAAAAACACTACAAATTAAATTTGGAATAAGAAATCTTTCAACTTTTTCCTGTTTTATTGTTATGTATTATTCTTTTTCTTTTTACAATAAATAATTTATGCTGTTTAACAGTCTTCCAAAATAAATAAAAATGGAATTCAGATAAGTTGAAGCAGAAATATGGGTATTTGTACCCAAAATAGTAGAATTAAAAGCAGTTTTTCGTATCATCGTGGTCTGACAATTAGCTGGGGCTGCCTATGTACTGTTTACTTTTTAAATATGATATACTTCAGAATACGGAAAAAATATTCTTCAATAAAAAAAATACTTTTGAAATCCAAAGTGGCGAAAAAACAATTCTATAAAAATTAAAATAACTACAGCAGTTATATCCTTAAACTAGTTTATAACCTCTTCAAAATAAGATGTTAGTTTTGATATTTTAACGGAAGAGAGCGAATGGAATTGACTGAGGCTCTGTTCACAATATGAACGAGCACCCAAAGAATTCGGCACGACAACATAAAGGTAGCATTTGTACGTTTAAGCAATTTTCGGTGGTTTTTTACTTGTATTTTTCCGAACAAAGTGCGAAAATTCTTATTTTAAGCAGATAAAGCGACCGTCGAGCTGATTTGAATCTAAAAATTCGGCGAGTTTGCTGTCATTACAGTCAAAACCACGTGCAGCACTTTAAATTTACTACAAAAATTTACTGAGTTATGAAAAAAATGTTCTTAATCCAAAATTTCTTCAGAGTTACAATATTCTTTTACCTAACAAGTGCAAAAAGTGATACTTTTTCTCACAGACCAGCGTTTGCTCAAACGACACGGAAGCGAGATTCGGGCAAGGCTTGGGGAAATATTATAGAGAAAAACGTTTATGAATTAGTTCATAAGAGTATTACAGATACCAATTTAAATAACTTTTGCGTCTGGAGTCCTAAGTTTTTACAAATAGGTCTCTCGGAATATTTTTAAATTTATGTAATATAACTCAGTTGTTGGTTAATAAAGTTTTTATAAGTGGATTAGTATAGAAATATTTCAAACACCAATTTATGTATAAATGTTTTGTCACCGTCTTAAATTTTTATAAAGATTAAAATTTGTATAAGTTGTTTGATAGATACGTTTTAAAAACCATTTATACTTTTATTTTTTTTTTGATGGTTACATAACACTAATTTATATAACTTTTGTCAACTTTCAGCTTAGTTTTATTGTAATGTTAGAGTACCATCAATTTAGAGCCTTTAATAAAACAACTATACAAACAAAATTCCCGTATTGAACCTCTAAATACCCTAAGGCTTCAATGGAGCCCTCTTTATAATAGTTACATAAATTTCTGTCGCCAGAGGGTTCCCAAAATCCCCTTTGAGTAGTGTGTACTACGAAACTGCTTAATTTCAAGTCTGTAGGGTAAGTAGTTTGGGAGATATAGGGGATAATCGAAAACACGTTTCGACTCAAAAAAGAGAAGATCAAAACATCTTCGGAGGAAAGAACGAAAATTCAAAATTGGATGAGTGTCCCACAAGGAACACACAAACGACCAATGCGAAAAGAGAAACAATTAAACGATGTTTCGCTCGGGGTGACCAGCGTGGGCTCGTCAGTGGATTCACTAGTCACCCTCAATCCAGACATCATTTAACACCATCGCACACTCTGACCTCCAACTCTAAAACACTCACAAATAGGCATCGTTCCGCATGGTACTTATAAGTCACCTGATACGGGTTCGTCCTGGCGTGTTAATCTTTCCAATAGGAATATGCTTCTAAGACAATTACAACAAGAAGTTAAAAACTTCAAAATCAGTTACAACTGATTCTTTTCTTTCTTTTCGGGGCACTAAGTGTCTTTTTTTAAATTTGTTACACATTTTTGCCTGGGGCCCATGTGTTTACTAAATTTAGATAACATATATTGAATAAAAAAATATTTTAAATATATTTATTACTCTAACCTAACTTTTTCACTACAGCATTTTTGAGGTTAAGAGTAAACTAGAGTTTCAAACTTTCGTTGCAAGTAAATAATAATATATTGCCAACACCAGCTTAAAAAAATTCAGTGTTCAGAGAGATGGAGAGAAAATACATAAAACTTTCTTATGCGGCTTCCAAATTAGAGATTGTTGTTAAATAAAAGGTTTTATAACTGTTCCGAGAACACTACAAATTGAATTTGGAATAAGAAATATTCAATCTTTTTCCTGTTTTATTGTTATGTATTATTCTTTTTCTTTTTACAATAAATAATTTATGCTGTTTAACAGTCTTCCAAAATAAAGAAAAAATGGAATTCAGATAAGTTGAAGCAGAAATATGGGTATTTGTACCCAAAATAGTAGAATTAAAAGCAGTTTTTCGTATCATCGTAGTCTGACAATTAGCTGGGGCTGCCTATGCACTGTTTACTTTTTTTGTTGTTGTTGTTTTAATTTTTTACTTTTTCACAAAGTTTCGATTGCTTATGTATCTGCAATCGCCATCAGCTGAATACTAACAAAGACTTATACTACCCAATCTTATATAATCCGCCCTTTCACAGTTAAAATCTGTTACCTCTAAAGTAATTGTTTCCAAATATGCGTGATGGTGCTGCTCTATTGAGAAATTACATTCTAGTTCCTATGTATGAATGCTGTTTCTTTGAACTTCCGTTTGACTAGATTTTCGTCCCTGGCGACGATCTAATTTTGATCCAGCTGTATCCCCTTGTCGAGTTTTGCGTTTGTGTTTTGCAAGACGAACCTCCATGAAACCCCAAGCAACAAAATCAGTCGCGACGTGGTGGCCGTCTCCACGCCCTATCTCTAATAGAATTGTGGCGTCGTATTACGGCGACGGTTTTATTACTACTATACCTCGAGGTATTCACCGTTTTTGGGAATGCATTGGGACTTTTATACAACTACATCGCGACTGTAAAGATTACTCTTGATATAGGAATTATGTCGTCGCAGGTAGTAAACGGGCACGTTATCCCGACGTCCTGTTTACCACATAAAGTAGTATTTCTGACTTGTTAGGGTTTTTATAGGTTTTCTCTGTCCCACATTATTAATTAAAAATATGTTGATCTTTTTCTAAACACAGGACACAGACCATAAAATATTTGAAGACATGACAGAAAAAGGAATTTTATCTATATCATAACCTATACCTAATAATTACCATTTTATTAACCATTTTTCTGCAGTCACAACATTCTAAATTTATAAACGCATAGCACTTTACTGACTAAAAATGCTGATTTTTTGATAAAAAGAACGCGCGCCCCACAGTTTTGACCTAGTTTTATCTAAAATGTCAATAAAAAATCGGAATTATTTGAGGTTAGGATTTCCAAATTAAATGTAATTCCAGTTTTAATATGGTTTATTAATTAAATATTAATATTTTTAATTTTATTGATACATGCAGCTACTAATCAATGATTTAATGAGGTATTTTTAAATTTTGATTTGAATTCCATGTTTAGTAGAAGTAAATAACATGGCGGCGTCGCTCATCCAGTTGACGGTGCAGTAATTTACAATGGCAGTAAAGTAGCGATAACTAGTAGGTAACGTTTTTCCACTATATGCATATTTATTTCTTACTGCGTGGTAGATAGGCGACCGTGTAGACTCCATAACTTTGTAGTTTTGTATTGAGTAGGGGCTGCTGAATTGCAACCAAATTAATACCTCGTAAAAGTAATATGACAATGGCACCAGTCAAATTGACTATAATTGTTGCTTGGGACAGTTGGCTTCTCTAATATAGATATCCCCACACTCGTATTGTACTTGGTATATGCAGTTTTTGATGTTGTGGCTATATGGTTCAGTTTTTGTTAATTGACTTCTTATTTTTGTGGTCGTTTCAAAGAAAGTCCGAAGGTAGTATTAGTTGCTTATTCTTTTTTTTTTCTGAGATTCCTTTGATCTATAGAATTATAAGTGTCGCCTTCCTTTCAGTATTTACGTCAGTCGTTCTTTGTATTGGTGTGGTCTGAAGAGTTTTGTGGATCGCGTAGTTGGAGAAACCTTTTCTTCGAAGATGGGATCGATTTTTTTTCTTTTCTTTCTTTAAAGCTTATGAATTGAGGATGTAGATGGCTCGATCTTTGGTTGATGTGAAGTGGTTTGATATGAAGTTTAGATATAGTCCAGCATAAGTTGGTTTGCGATATACGGAAGTGATTATGACTAAAATATTTTTGGTGACCAGAACGTCGATAAAAGGGATCTGACAATTTTCTTCTTTTTCAGAGTTAATGTGGTGCAGTTTCTTATGCTTTTGACATGATTGAAGAATTGTTCTAGTGTATTGTTGTCCGTTTTCCAGATGATAAATATATCGTCCATGTATCTTAGCCATAGCTTTTCTGTAGTGTGGTGTGAGTTTGCTCTTTTCAATGTCGTTAAAGTATCATCTGTATTGGTAGAGAGTTTGGAGGTTTTTATGGTGGTGGATGGATCCTGGGTTATTTCTTTGTAATTTTCTTTTTGTAGAGTCACTTTAATTTTCTGGTCGTAGTTGGTGGAGTCCATTACTACAGGCATTTCCTTTGTCTGCACGAAGAATTTTGATCGACTGATCTGATTGAAGATCCTTGAGGGCTGATTCTTCTTGCTGAGTAACGATGATTCGGAGATTTTTGCAATTTCCGGTTTGGTTGATATGGAGCGGTCTGATTTGAAAATCCATACTTTCCGGGGGTAACAGATCAAACTATGAGTGATTCAAGGTTGGAAATCAAAGTGTATGATGGTGTTGAATATTGTTTGGAGAGGGTAAGCAGTATAACCACTGATGAGCCCACGATGGTTGCCCAGAGCGAAACATCATTTGATTATTTCTCGTTTCGCTTTGGTATTTTGTGTGTTCCTTGTGGGATACTCATCCAAGTTTGAGTTCTCGTTTTTTTTACCCAATATCTTTTGTTTTTGGATTTTTCGTTTAAAGTAACTGATTTGGAGGTTTTTTAACTTCTTTTTCTATTCTATTCAAACAGATTTTGTAAAATCATCATCAAAAAGCTTATAAGAGAATAAACGCTAACAAAAAAAATGAAGAAATTAACTGAAGGGAGTTTCTGTTTTTTAGGACCGATTTTAAAAATTTTAATTTTTTTAAAGGGCCCTTTTTGAACATTTTTGGGTTATTAAAGCGAGATCCCTAGGTATACATTACAAAACTAAATGGGATACTTTTGGATCGTCAAAATTAAAAAATAATTTGACACTATTAATTTTTTGGAATGCCTTTTATCTTCAAATTTTTAAAACCAAATATTTTGAAAGGAAAAAACTCCTAAGTTATAGCAACTCTTTTAATTTAAATCTTGATTTATTCCCCATTTTAATGCACTTATTCCTGTTGGACGTAAACCCATTATAGTAAACTACTTATACGTATTTTTTTAAATAGGGATATTTTTAATTTTCTGTGTTTACTGGAATCAAAATTTTATAATTTTATTGGATCTTTTTAAATTGGTAAAAGCCTTAAACCTATAGTAAGTGTATAGTTAAGGCAATAATTTCTATAACAATATAATGATCCTAAAGATTTAATAAAAAATCATGTTGGATCGTCAAAAAATTTAAAATTAACCCAATTTTATATATAACATCTCCTAAGCCTACGATTGTATCCACGAATAAAAGACATCTTGTTTTTTACCTCTGTCATTTATTACGAGACTAAAGTAAACTTTTACACTTTTACTGCCACAAGTGACGAACATAAAGTGGAGGCACGTAGGAAAGTTGTTGGATTTTTAGGAGCCAAATATGTGGGTCAAGGCGTCCCAGAAACATAAACATAGGAAATAAGACATTTTTTATAAACTGTACGTAGTTAAGGTTTCCGTTCTACAACGAAGGTGAAAATTTAAAATTTCATTTTCCTAGAGGGTAAAATAAAATTTACTTATATTTTTGTCTTATATTGGGCTGATGCATTGTCGTAAAACAGCTGATAAAAGTAAAATCGTATATTATTTTGTCTAGGTGAGAGAGAGCAGTAAAAAAATACACCTCCTTCAGCACTGACTTAATCAATTTTTATTCCTCGAACTCTCTTCGAAAGCAAGAAGCTTTTAAGTTTAAACTAGCTGATGAAATAACACCTGACATTACCTTAAAAATTAAATACAAGACTTTCGGTCATGACCAAATTAATATTACCCTTTTGACATTTTGCTGTCCGTTTGTTGTTCCTTTTACTACACACATAATAAAATCTTTTCTGAGTCAGTTTTACTTTCCGGAATCCTGGAAAACTGTTAATGTTTTACCTAAGGATAAAAACCCTACAAGCTTTAATCAGTTATGATGTATTTCAATTTTACCTACCCTATCCAAAATAATAGAAAAAGTAACGAATAGACATTTTTCTCGAGAAAGGCTTCAGGAGAGACTTCAGTTATGCAACTACTCTCTCTGACGTTATTGACGATGCAGTTTGTGAAAATTATTTAAATATGACCCTGTCTTATTTCCTCTTGATTAAACCAAAGCTTTTGATATACTTGACCATAAACTAATTCTTTCTGTTGGGGAGTAAAGGATAGTGAAAAATGAATCTGCTCAGAACAGTTGGAGACTGTGCTCCTACTAAGCGTGGATCCAGATGTTTTCGATCAATATGTTGCAAATACAACTAGCCCCTCATATCTAAATGCCAACCTGTGCTCTCTGTCTAAAACAGACGAGGCGGTATAGCCCTATAGGGAAGTTGAACTAGACCCAGTAACCACTAGCAACTGCCCCATTAAGGACCTGTATAAACTCGTACAGGTTATAATTCTAGTTGAGTGGTTAAACTAGAATCAACACTAGGAACTGCACTATTAAGGACCTGTACAAACTCGTACAGGGGATAAATTTAATGGAGTGGTTAAACAAAGGGTGCACAATAAGCCAATAATGGCTGCAGTGCAGTGACTCTGGCCAGACATCAAGCTGGTCGGAGCCACAATCGGGAGGTTTTAGTCGGTCAGAATCCGACACTACCCGGGCTGTCCTGACAGAGAGTTGGGCCTCTGTCAGTAAAGTGGATTGGACGGTTTGACTTATGCAAGATTTTCCCTCGATACTCTTGAAAATAAGATATATATTTCTGTTCTAAAATACATTCGCTCTGAGCAGTCTGCACCTTTACTGCAGAATCGATTCTTACTGAAAAGTTGCAAAGAATGGTTTATGGTACTAAAGCGTCAGAACTTAAAAAATCAAGCGTTCCTCAAAGCAGTATCTTACGCCCTTTCCTTTTTAAATGATTACTTTAAATATCACCAAATTGCACTGCAATGCTCATTAGTTTTTAGATGACGCTCAGTTATTTTACTCGTTTAATCTAAGTGACGTGCTTGGTGCTAACGAGAGAAGAAATCGTAATCTAATAAATATATAAGAAACTTGTTTTAACTCCATCGCCAATACCTTAATCAGAAAACCAAAAAACGACTCTGTAAATCTATGATGTTTTAATTATTGCGATTCGATGTACGAACCATTTGTTGATGTTCCCAATAACTGTATTGGATTATTGTATAGCATTCGACATCGTAAGAGAGTCCCTTAAATTAAAAGAACTGGACTAGATAAACATATTTCACAGGCGTATTTTACGCTCTGTTTCATTCTTTAACAAAATACTAAAACTTAAACAGGCTTGGTATCTTTATAAAAAACTTAAGTTTTACACGAAAACTCGAACATATAAATCAAAGCTAAACATAAAAAAGTATAAAAAATTGTATAAAAATATCAGTAAGTATTGTTGATTAATAGAAGAATCTTTATTAATTTAACTCCATTTAACCAGCAAAGGTATGTATCAAAAATTAGAATTTAAAAGTCAGTTTAGTATATGCATAGCTCCTTCTCCCTTTTCTTTCCTGTCCTCCTTTTCTAACTGCCTATTTTTAGGTTAAATTTTAAAACTTGTTTAATATTTGAATTTTTTTTAGTGCTGCTACATTCACAATGCATTATTATCTTTAAGTATTTTTTGTATATATACATATATTGCTTATTTTTGGTAAAAATTTGTGAATAATAAAAGTCTTTATTATTAGTATTCTATTATTATTAATAAAATTTAGAAGAATATGATCTATGATTTATAATTATAGTCTCACTGGGAAAAACTTTGGCGCCGGCGGCCGTTAGGTCGCCTGCCAGAAAAAACTGGAAGCAACACATATAACTTTTTTTTCGATTGGTTTAAACTTTATATTTCCGTCAATTACACTTTAAAAACCCTCTCCTTTTGGTATATTTATCTTATTTCCAAGTTAGAACTATTAACTGTCATAAAAATGGCTTATACTCAAATTATTTTTCACTTAATTTTTTGGCCACATTTTTTAAATTTCCTATTGTGTTTGTAATTAAAATCTTAATATCTACTTCTTCCTGCGTTTTTTTTTTCAGAAAACCTGATGATGACACTTTACACTGACAAAACATTTTGGTTTATTGGTTTAATAAAATCGTTAACTATATATTATAAAAGAAAAATATAAATCAAGTAAGTCGTATAAACAACAAAGCAGACGCTTATAAAATTTACAAGGAAAACTTAATTTGAAACACGTGTCTGTGGCTAGTCTAAAGGTTTTCGAAATTTTAAGGTTCATCTGCGTTCTTGTGTTTTATTATTTTGTTTTAGCCCCGATGCATACCCTTGGGTAATACCATATATTTATGAAATACCATAAAGGCCCTGCCAGTGTATTTCCCTATGTTAAAAAGCGTCACGGCAACACTGTGAAATATGAAGTTGGCCGGGAACAAAAAACTAATGCCTACTGGGTAATAAATAATATATTTTTTTTTAATAAATATTCTTCCATTTGCATTGTGTAACCGGTAAAAAAATTCTATATACATGTTCTTAATTTTGAAAAGGACCTATTTTTATTAAATCCTAATCGACTGGTGTCTGCTGATCTATAAAATTGAAACAGCCAAACAAGCACTGTCTTGGAACAATATTTTATTCATAAATTTGGAATAATATTGACTTTGTAATTGCGGGAGGCAAGAATAACTTTATTTTGAGAAGTTAAAACTTCCAAATCAGTTACATCAACCGAAAAGAATCTAAAAAAGAAAAGATGAAAAAGATCTTGGGAGGAAAGAACGAAATTTCAAAATAGGACGAGCGTCCCACAAGGAACTTTAACTTGACTCTTGTGTGTTCCTTGTGGGACACTCGTCCAATTTTGAAATTTCGTTCTTTCCTCCCAAGATCTTTTGATTTTTTCTTTTCAACTTTATTTTGGCTGCGAAACTTTAGCATGCACGGGATAAAGCTAGAAGTGTCTTCAGACTTTTGGTCGTCTCGGCCAAACTGCTTAATCTCCGCTCCCATACCGGAGTAGTCAGAGCTTTTTTTAAAGGAATGGAGACGGATTAGTAGGCGTTGGGTTGGATTAGCGTGTACGAAAACAAATACTTAGGCACAGGCAAAATTTTCATCAAAATAATGCTTAAGATGTAATTTTTTACTGATAATTCTACCAAAAGCATATTTGGTTATTACCTCAAAGTGACAATACACCACAGTAAATAAATTTATTTTCCTAAACTAATTAGATCTGTGCTAAGAACAACTTTTCTCTGAATTTGGAAATTATGAAATTCTTCTGTTATCAAAATTCCACACGAATGAGTACCGAAGGAACGAGTTTTTTTAATGATTTTCTACTTTAAACTATTCATCATAAATTTCATATAAACAAAGCTTCTACATTTATAATTTTAAAACAATCAAACCCGAAACTACAAAGATCTACAACTAAAACCATTAGGGTCGCCATTCTTCAGAAAGGACAAAAAATCTCACTCGTCACAATTCTGGAAAGTGGCGATTTTTACTTATTGCCTTATTTAAAATAAAAACACAGCGTCTTTGATATATATTTATCCTAACTTTGTAAGAAAACTGTAATTTCTTTGATAAAATTTCGTAAATTTAATATTTTAAAGAAATTCTGCAAAACCAATTTGACGACGCACTGTGGGTCAGATTCACATCAGAACATTGAATAAGTCCTCAATTTTTTTTTCTAAACCTAACATCTTTGTTACTTGATTCTGATTAAGTAGCCCTTGAAGTATTTAAAACCAACATTTGTTTTCTCAGCTTCCATGGTTAAGCGTAGTGATGTAGGAAACGTCAAACACAGAAAGTTCTTTTTTGACTTGTCAAAAATTATTAAAAAAATAGTGAAAGTTTTCTTATAAAATCTTCAGTTTAAGTTTTGAATATTTAGCTAGATTTAGGTTTAAATTTAGAAATGAAATTTGAGCTGATGTGTTTCAAATATTCTTTACATAAACTAGTTCATCTATATTATTATAGCGATATCTTAAGAGATTAGCAGAGCTCCTCCCAGTAAAATTTGTTTGCCGAAACGCGCCGTGTTAAGTAGGGCACACCCCAAATTTTTGTGACGTCTGCATAAAATAAAAGTGTTTAAACTGAAAAATATGTGCATAAAAAGCAGTGTCTTAAATTGCTATAAATAATAAAATAATAATTTTTAATTTGATTTAAAAAAATATGAACATATTTAAGGACTTTTTTCGTAATTAAAATTATTGACCTTCTAGTTTTATACAGTGTGTCCGCAAGATGGAGTCCACGAGAGGGAACAAATATATAATAATTAATTGTATTTACATGATATTGCACTCTAGTTCCAAAATTAATTAAATTTTCGTTTTTAACTGGTCTTGTTCTTGGTTACTCTTGCACCAAGCAATATAATTCTCTACGATCTGAAAAAAATTGTACTAGGGCAGCCCTTAAAGAAACCCAGTTGGTTAAATCTACCCTGTTTGTAATATATAAGGTTACTCTCTTACATTTTAAAAAGTGAAAAATATGATATTAAGGTCACTAACATGTTTAAATTTTTTAGAAGAATCAAGTTTGGACACTTTCTTACTCTGGAACTGGCTCACAATCAATCTATCAGAGCTTTAGGACTATGACAGGGGTATGATGTGTTTGGTTTATAATAAAACAAACAATAAACTTGCAATTAAAAAAAATAAAAACAAATGCCCCATAAAGCTAACACTGAGCTCTCTATCTTAAATAAAATTATGCTCCGTGCGCAGTTTATGTTTGAGAAATGTGCATTTTCCTTCAACAGCACCTCTCTTGTAGAATCATACTCGTTACGTTATGAACGTTGTTAAGATAAATTGCTTAAAATTAAACAAACATTGTGAAGCCAAAGCATCAAATTTTTCAAAAACATTTATCTTTGAAGACGCCCTTAATAAACGAAAATTTTCGAAAATTAAGCGCCTAAGATTAGATATTATTAATTAAAAGACTGCAAATGAAGTTTGAACCCAAAAAAAATGGAACAACAAAATTTTTAACGTTTTTATATAATTTAGGTTACAATATACCTAAAGTTTACCAAAACTTCAATACCTGAGCTTTTTTTTCAAAACTATTTCGTATATTTTTATATAATAAAAATAAGTAGGTATTATTTGACACCATATAATTATGAGATACTTTATTGGCACAAGGGTCCCAGAATCTGTTGGTCTTGAGCAAGGCCCAAAGCGAGACATATTATCGCTACGGCTTTTTTAAAAAATGCAAGGACAGGGTCGTTACAGTATCTTATAATTGTATGCTTGACACTATCATAGCAAAGTGAAATACTTGAAAAAACTGAAATGAACTGTTACAAACATAGTTATTGAAGGAAAAAATTTATAGAATTTTAAATTAAAGAAGTAGTACATTGATGGAGGGATTTCAAATAAATGAAAAAGCTTTCGTCATTCTTCACTGTTTTATTGAAAATTCACCCAACATATTTCAACAGTATAGACTGTCATCTTCAGGGGTGTTCTGCTTTTTGGTTCCTTTTTGGTTTCGTTTTCCAACGGTTATTTAAATTATAGTTAAGGTTATTTATAGGTTACGAGGGTTTCTTGATTGGTTCTTTTCTTAGTAGTAGTAGTGGTGGTATTTAAATGCAGATGCACATAGAATCCTTATAATTGGATACAGTTTACTTTATAACACCCTTACAACTAACCAAATTTATTAAACATTTTTACCTTCCCTGACCCCTGTCATTTGTTCTGGAATAAGACACGTGTGCAATTTAAAACGTTTAAATTAAATTTATTAGATAATTAATTATAATTAAAAAATGTATCCCTTTTTTAATTTATAGGGGATACCTGACCCTCAAAAATGAGGTTCAGGTCCCCAACCCAAGCTTAATTAAGTTTTTTTACCCAATTTTAAACTTTACATACCTACTAAAAAAAATCGGTAAGTCTTACAACTTCTTAACATTTTTTACTCCTAATTTAAACTTATTTTTTGTATCCTGAGACCACTTTCTTTGTTTTCAGTTCTCCACGCAATAGTACGCTATGTAGCTGATTAAAATTTCTCTACTTAGACACAAGAAGTCGCCATACTTGTAGCACCACCCTAGGGTAAGTTTTTGTTAAAGATTAGATTTTAAGGTTTTAAAGGTTTCAATTTTGTCGCAGCTTATTGGCACCAACCTGACAGAAAATTCATGTTTTACCTGTCAATTTAGTTACAAAAATGGCGGCAACGGTGGGCTAAAGGGCCCCGAAGAGATAGGAGTTAACTGGCTTTTTAGTTGAGAACGGTATTGGGTAAATCGACCGCCTTTACGAAATTCAAATAGCACGTTTTTTGCAACCGTTAATGCTAAGACGTTAGACACGTCCAAAATATTTCTTGATTTATTTAGCCCTTGTACTTACCAATTTTCTTTTAATTTTTTGTTCCAAACCCCGCGTAGCTGGGGTTAGCCTGCTGTCATTTTGTCGCAGACCAGAGTTCGATTGATTTTCACAATCCCCTAAATATTCCAGTCAAGTCCAGGGTAAAATAATGGAAATTTGTCCACGTAAAAAAATGAATTTTGCCGAACATTCGACAACCGCGGTTGGTCCCAAGAGGTCGGTTTTTGGTTGGATCTAAATGACGCATTTTTTTCATTTGAGTTGAGTTAATTTTTGACTATTATGTTTCCCACCTACTTGTGAGCACTCGTTTTGCTGCGAAACGTTGTACTTTTCCAAACTTAGTGCGATAAACCAGTGGTGCATCTAGGAGGGAAGTTTGAGGTTAACCTTCCCCCGCCCCCCGCGGAAGTTCGTTGGGTTACAATAGACACAATAAAATACCTGCAACTTAAAATATATAGAGAGTAGAATAGCAAAATCTCAATAATCAGAATCCTTCCACTTCCAAACAGCTATTTTCCTAACAAGTGCGGAAAAAAGATTTTTGCACATGTTAGGAATAAATGTTTTTCTGTATTCTTAAGTAAAAATACATTAAAAAAATTTGCTCAATAATTTTTTCGTCCATTGTCTGGAGCGTTGTTGAAAGATTTCTCACTGTCATCCATACTCAAAATCTTTGATTTTTTCGGTCTAAAGGCGACCATTTTTTTCTTGAGAAAAGCAATAAGCTTGAAATGCATGCTAATGTCGTAATTTTTCGTTGGTTTGAGCATGCATTTTAGCACTGAACATCTAGACCCTAGTGTGGATGGTTGGCAAGGTTTGACAATTCGTAACAGTAAACAAAAAAGACTTGTTCTATTTGAAAATTGGTACTTTTGTGGCTTATGCACCATTTGAGAAAGGATGCTTCTTCTTTTTTATATCTTTTTTTTGAGTTATCGGGTACTAACTCACTATACAGGGTGCCCCAAAAGTCCGAGTCCACCCAAATATCTTCTGAACTATTAGAGGTAACTAAGCTATATTTGACATGAATCTATAACATCAAAAGATATATTTTTTTAAGGGGCGGTTGTGTCGCCCCTGTCTTCGGGGGCGGCATACGGGCGGCCATCATGAAAATTTTAAATAGAAACCCTTATCGAGATATAGCTTGTTTTGAAGGACTTTGAAAAATTAACATGTTGATGTAATATTTACTTGTCTATGTCAAACGTGTCAAAAGTTATGTTCTGTCAAACTTATTTTTCACAATTTTTGACAAATTTTGAAAATTTGTGTTAGCCAATGAAAACCCATTCGAGTGATACCTTATTCAAAAGGTTTTTTCCTAACTAACATTTTGCCGTAAAACGCATTGTTGAAAAGGTGTCTAGCTTGTCTATAACATCTTGTTTGTCCGTAGAAAAAGATAATTTCAACTTTATCTTCAATTGATCGTGGCATCGTAAAAACTTTTACCGAAAGCAGTTTTCACTTGATATTTTGCTGAATTTTATTTTTTTGTTTAAGTCAGATTTTCAAAGCCTTCTTGATTCCCTTATTATTTAACAATTAATGTGAGTCAAGTATCATTATCGATAAATTTTATGTAATAAAATAACCAAATATCGAAAATATGCGGCTCCTCCCAAAAAGTTATAAATTATCACCCTATATTATACGTTTTTTCCCTATTTTAGACAAGTGACAGTTACACAAAAATGGTAAGCTTTGAAAAATCATAAAATTAACAAGTTTGTCAAAACCAATGAGTTTCATAGACGATAGATTTTGACGCCTTTGACATAGACAAGTGACAGTTACGGCAAAATGTTAGTTTGGAAAAAAACCTTTTGAATAAAGTATCACTCGAATAGGTTTTCATTGGCTAACACAAATTTTCCAAATTTGTCAAAAATTTTAAAAAATAAGTTTGACAGAACATAACTTTTGACACGTTTGACATAGATAAGTGAAATTTACACCAGCATGTTGATTTTTCAAAGTCCTTCAAATCAAGCTATCACTCAATTGGGGTTTCCATTTAAAATTTTCATAATGGCCGCCCATATGCCGCCCCCCAAGACAGGGGCGGCATAACCGCCCCTTAAAAAAATAGATCTTTTGATGTTATAGACCAATGCCAAATATAGTTTAGTTTCCTCTAGTAGTTCAGAAGATATTTGGGTGGACTCGGACTTTTGGGACACCCTGTATATGTATATACTTATTTGGTTTGGTTTTATTAAACACAAAAAAAAGCCATGTAATATAGTCGAAGAATTAGATCCTGGTATCAAAGAAATTTTACCCACCACTTTTGAACTTGCAACAGGTCTTTTTCCTTATCAAAGTTTTGAAAAACTACCCTGAAAATTCAACATCAAAAGATGGGCTAAAACGAATTGTATTCAACGGTAGAGATTATTTTTGTTCTGTCAGTGAAGTTAGCTCAAGAAATATCAAAGTGTAGAAAAAGTAAATTCCTGGCTGCGCTACTGGGTAAAGTGTCTACGTTTATTTCAGACAGTTGAGTTCCTGATATTTATTGTTATAACTTTTTAGCTACTATCGTGCAATAAAGTGTACTTTATAGCATTTGAAATGAAAAATTTATGCTTATGGCACTTTACTGCACTAGTGCTTATTTACGCTTATGGCACTTTGCTGCAAGTAAATACTTTTTTGTTTTAAACTAAATATTTATTTACCTTTTTTGGGAATTTTTAAGGCTTATGGCTAATGTTTGCATGGAATTTATTTGATTTGATTTATTGTAGTAGTAATATGCCAGAATAGGATATAATAAAAATTAAGCAAGACATGTAAGACTTAATAAATAAAACAAGATTTCTAGTAAGAACGTTTGACCATCTCAGGAGCTACCTTGATATCACCCACCTTAAACAAGTTTATTGTGCGCTTTTTTAAACCCAAATAAATTATGATATTGTTGGTTGGGGAGAAGTTGGGAATTGATACTTGAGGGTTATAGAAGTTATTAAAAGTAAAAATGGTTGCTAAAAGTTATTTTTGGTAGAAATTGAACAAACCCCACACTCTTTTCTTATGTGTAAATAGGAAAAAAAATTCTTTGAATACTGTCATAACACAAGAAAGCGACAAAATAATTTTACAGTGGTTCCAACTAGCAGGAAAAAATTGGTCGTAGATCGTTTAAGTACTTAGCTACAAAGTTTTTTAACTCATTACCAAAAAAAATAAGAGATGAAATCTTAAATAAAAATTTTAAAAAACAAATAAAGAAATGGTTGTTGGAAACCAATAGATTAGAAATCCACTAGCTTTTTAAATATGTACTTACCATGTCAATTATTATTGGTTGTGATAAAAGAAGAAAAAATATATAAATTCTATATTTGAAATCGATTTATTGATTTAGCTAATTAATGTTATTATTACTAGTTTAATTATGTTGTGACATAACTCTCGATTGTGACAATATTATATAAAAACCTATATATTGTTTTAAACTAAGCACTAACAAGTAATTTTATTCATTCATTTTTTGTGACCAGGATATGCATTTGAGAACTAACTATGATAAAATTACCCAAAGGCGTGATTTTAGCTTTTTTAATATACAACATTTTAGATTGAATCTTTTAAAAGAAAATTGGACTGAACTATTTAATGAAGCAGGTTTAAACCAAGGTTACACCGTTTTTCATAATATATTTCAGTTTTATTTTAATAAACACCCCAAAAAGAAATTCTACACAAAAAATAAAATAAGCTGGTTAACTGGTGAAATTAAGAATTCAAGTTTAAGTATTAAGGAGTTATGTAAATTGTTCAAATGATATCCTTTCTTCAAGAAGATCTATTATAATCAAAAAACAAAAAAAATCTTTTTTACAAACTGAGTTTCAAAATCAAAAAACGTCAACAAAACCATGTGGTCTATTTTTAAGGAAATGAACGGCAAAATTAGTACAACTAGGGGCAGTAATTTAACTTAAGGGAAAAATAGAAAACGATCCTGTTTTAGTAAGTGATTATTTTAATTTATTTTTTCAAGAAGCTCCTCTTGAGATAATAAAAAAAATCACTCAAGAGCAATACACAGCCAGCCAAACACACTCAAAAAAAACTATGGAGGACGTTTTCACTTTAACTCACTATATGGGCAGTGAGTTGTTCCAATTAATTAAAAAGAAATTGAAGTCCAAATTTTCTTATGGTTTCGACGAGGTTTCCAGCTATTTATTATTAATGTGTATCGATATAGTTGTTAACCCACTCACATATCTAATTAATAAAGCTTTCGATTCAGGCACTTTTCCATCAATGCTTAAGGAAAATAACATTGTACCAGTCCTAAAAAAGAACAAAGTAACATATCCTGATAATTATACACCTGTGTCTCTTATCTCAGTGTTTTCCAAAATTTTTAAGAATAGCTTTCTTAGTAGATTAGAACCGTTTTTGGAAAAAAATAAAATTATTTCGCTCAATCAGTTTGTCGAAAACATAGAGGACCACATGGAACCAGGAGAATTACCTAATGGTATTTTTTGTAATCTTAGCAGGGCATTTGATTGCGTCGCTCATGACCTTTTGATCTGTTCTTTAATCACTGAACATGTTTGCCTGTTTACTGCTTTAGTCAAACACGAAAATATTTTTTGGATTGATCTCGGATCGCTCGAGAGCAATTTTTGGGCGTAGATCGAAACCGCTATAATATAATCAAAAATATAGATTTTGTCAAAAAGTTAGAAGGCTAAATTACAAAACAAATTTTTATGAACTAGATAAATACTTAGTGTGACTTACCACACCATTGCTAAACTTCCTAACTACACAAGGCAATGTCGCAGTGCCGCCTATCTGTGCGACTATGACTGTGCAGTTTTCAGTGGCAAAAATGTTTGCCGACTTTCCGACCGTGCTGCCGATTTTACCGCTGTTGCTACTATCTAATGCTTCTTTACTTTTGCGGTGCTCGTAGCTGCGGCGATGTCGGCCAAATATAGCCAATTTGAAGTTTTCTGAAAATAAAATTATAATTAAACGCAAATATATACAAAAGTTACACCACCTTGTCGACACAAAACTGAATCCAAGAGATCTAATGAATCGATACCAAGCAATTTTTTGAATTCACGTACACTTTTTTTAATGAAAAATCTGTTTTTCGCGGAAAAATTGATTATAAGGTAATGGGGGTTACCAACTGCAACACCTACATAGAAAACACTAGTGCAAAGAGGATACATGTTGGTCCAAGCATTACTTCGTTTTGATAGTCTTTAATATTAGTGGGCGGTTGGAAGAAGCGTACACCACTACATGGATGGATATTTAAGCTCTTTTTACTATAAGGTATTTAAACCAAATCCCACACGCAACTCATACTCCAACCATGAAATGGAATTACTTGAATGAAATAAATAGTATCTTTTATTCGACTAGATTGCCTACTTGCAACAATAATTATTGTATGCAATTTTTCCTTAAACTAAGAATAAGAATTCTTTAATCAAGAAATCTTATCTTTGATTCAAACAGATAGAACTTTTATACTAACAAATCGAACTAAACTATAACCTAACCCATAGACTATGACATACAACCAAAATTAAACTAAGATTACTTTATCACTAATATAGTACCACCTTGGACTGACAAAAGCTTTACATATCCAATATAAAATTATTCTCGTATAAGTACTATTTCTCGCCAGAGTGAGATTTAATACGGTTTTTTTGGCAGAGATGCTAATAGGCAAAGCTATATAGGAAAAATAGAGGAAAAAATTACAACTCAAATTTTGTTTTTATTAACAATCTTAGGAAGATACACCGTTTAATATACTAGAAGTCCCCATTCCTACCTCATAAACTGTCATTCCTTACGCGCAAACAAATCCAAAAAAGCATTTTTCTTGGTTAACTCCTAAACGCTGACAGACTGTCAAAAGTGACAAATGGGAAAAATTTTGCAAATTTAATTCTCTATCGATAAGTCAGTAGTGATAGTGTAGCTTAAACCACTCTTTCTATATACATATTATAGCATTTTTATCAAGATTTCTTAATCTACGAGTACCAAACTTAGCAGGGTTGATCTAAGAACAATGACCTAAATAAGTCCGATTTTCTTAACTAGAAAATTTCAAAATGTACCAAAACTCTTTAATATGCCACTGTTACTGACATATACTAAAGAAGGCCCCGCTTTTCGCTGGATCTTATATTAGATAAAATTGCATTTCCAACGACACCTTTCGCTTGTATTTGCTGCTTCTAGTACAAAAATGAGAATTTTTTAAAATCATAATTGGTATTGAAAGAGGGACTCCTTCATTTAAGAAATTTACTAGGAAATATATAAAAAATTATGATTTTAAGAAATTCTTATGCTATTACTAGAAGCAGCGAATACAAGCGGAAGGTTTCTTTGAAAATGCAGTTTTATCTTACATAAGATCCACTGAAAAGCATTTTTTTATATATGTCAGTAACAGTGGCGTCAGCGGCGTAGCGTGGGGGAGGTCAGAGAGGTGTATCGCCCCCCGCGTTCTCTGGGAGTTGGCGCCCTTTGAATGCCCTCAGTTATGTAATAAAAGAATAAACAATACAATAATATAAAAAAAGTAGTAAAACATTTTTATTTTAAGCAGCTTATATGTTAAAGACGTCTACAAATAAAGATTATTTTAAAGCAGTGTATAATAAACGTCCGTTACGCGCGCCGCAATATGTAACAATTACTGACCAATACGAGAACACGATATTCGGAAGTCTTTCTCTTTTGCCGTGAAAAAAAGATATTTTTCTTGTTTTCTCAATCATTTGAAACAGTGACAGAAAAGTGTTTATCCTCCTGTGACTATTTGCATAAAAAAATAAAAAATAGGACATGTGTTTCGTTTACAAAAGCGAAAAAGATTGCTGATAGAAAGCGTTGGGACTAAACAGTCCAAAAACTTAATTGATATTTTTGGAAATACTCGTAATGTGGAAAAATGGTAAGCCATATAGCAAAATTTCTTCGGGTTTCCCGATTTCATTTTTTAATTCGGATATCAACAAACAAAACAATTTATATTCACTATAGTAGTACTTTTTAAATCTGAATTATTATTTGTGACAAAAAACAGTTTTAAAAACAGCTTTCCAAATATTTTAAAATTATACTGCTTTTAACAGACTAAAAAAATAAAAATTGGGAAAGGTCACAAATGACGAAAGACAAGCTGAATGCGTTTGCTGTAATTATCATTGAGCGGGAATATAGTCATACTATTGATTTCGATGTGATACTGGACTACATGAAGTCAGTAATAATTTGAAGACTTAATTTTTAGTTTAAAGTAAATATATTATGCACTATATCAGGGTTGAAACTGGTCAAGGAAACCTGAAAAAGCTAGAAAAGTCACCCACTAAACCAAACTAAAAAAAAACGTTATTTTCATAGTGAAAAAAACGCTGAATATCCGCTAACTAAACGTACGTGTACCAGTGTACGGTTAAATGTTGTCATAACTTTTTTTCGAAAAAAACGTTTACTTATTAAGCGGATATTCAGCGTTTTTTTTACTATGAAAATAACGTTTTTTTAAGTTTTATTTAGAGGACAGGGAATTTAAAAAGTGACCGGGAAAAGTCAGAGAATTGGTCCCAAGTCATAGAAATCAAGGAATTTTTAGAGTATGCGGTTTTTATCTTTTATGCTTTTCTCACTTTATTCTTCATATAATTCCAAACATGCAGTATTTTTTTTGTTCTTCAATGTTTATTTTTGTTTTTATTTTAAGAAATTCCCGATAACATCAATGAAAACGTGTCAAAAAAAGACATATACAGTATACTTTTTGCCCACGGTACATTTAGGACATAATTTTGGTAACAAGTCCAGAATTGACACTGGATCCCACCTTAACCCACTTTTCTTAAATACGTAAATTTTTATAAAGTATTTGTAGGTCCACAAGCTTGTGAACATTTTTTAATGTGCTTATAGGAACTTGTAAAATAACCTGTTTTCTTTTTATTTTTTGGTCAGGGAAACCCTGCAAAAGTCAGGAAATTTAAAAGTTGAAAATCAGGTAGGTACCAACAACCGTGGCGCCTTTTTGAGCTTTCGCCCCTCCCCCCTCCGCCCTGTAAGTCACGCTACGACGCTGAGTGGCGTATCAAAGGGTTTTGGTACATTTTGAAATTTTCTAATTAAAAAAATCGGACTATCGAATAAATATTGCTCGAAAACGAGACCGATGACCCCCTCAATTTTTTTCGTCAAATATATAAAAAAAGCTATGGCTCTAACATATCTTAAATTCAGCTCTTGTGACGCATCCCTATACTCGGAGTGTGTTAGGAGAAGCATTTCGGTACTTATTTGATATATTTTGAAAAATATTTAAGTCACCCTGTAACTTTTTGAAGCGACCCAATCTGCATAAGTCGTAATAACGTATTTAGACGGACTAATACTAAATATGTTTGAACTAATTTTTAATACGGATTTTAATTTTTCTGTACAATAATCGCAAGTTTTGAGACAACTTTTCTCTTTATATGATATGTATTTTTGAGTCTACCCTGTAGGTAGGTAATGCAAAATATTTTTTTTTAACTCTTACTACCTTCTTCGTTATCTACAAAATAGAACTAGTTTCTGCTTTCTATCTCTTTTTTGTACGAAGTTATTATAGAAAAAATGAAATTAGTTCTATTATCAAGGTTCCAGTGGCGCCCTTTCGAATAAATATTGCTCGAAAACGGGACCGATAATCCCCCCAATTTTTTTTGGAAAAAATATCAGGAAGGTTATCTCAAATTTAGCTCATCCGACGCATCCCGGTAAACAATGTATTTAGTGCCTCCTCCTTTAAGAATAAACAAATTGTTGTTCAAAGTTTGGCTTCTTTTTCTCTTGAATTAAATATATTTTTTCAGTATAGGGTTATCCTTAATTACAGAAATCACTTTTGAGTAACTGATACATTTATGAATTTATAAAAATATGTATATATTTTAAAGATGCTCATGTGTTTTCCTTGGCAACGTTTCTTTAATTTTTTCTGCTTAAGAATACGCAAGAGGGAAATATGCCCCCAGAATAAAAATAGGTCAAGGTCAAGCGGAACCTCATTCTACTCGTAAAAAACATCAATTTTGTTCCAATGTCATGATAGCCATCTTGGGTAACATAAAAACTTACTTGAGGTGTAGAAAGCGAGAAGTAAAGGAATAAATAAAAAAAAAAATGTTGTCGACGACCGGTATTTAAAGCCGAAACCTTTAATTTGTCGAAGAATTAGTTTTTAATTATTACCCACTTTTCGTATTCTACGCCAAAATTAGCTTTTCGGGAATAAGCTTTAATTATCAGCTTATTGACAAAGCAATCGGAATAGTAAATATAAATTTGTAAAATGATATAAAAAATTTGGTCATAATACTAATGAAAGAGAAAAATTTAACGCAAAAAACATTAAATTATTTTGTCAAAAAATAAATTAAAATAATAAAATATTTGATAAAAAAGTTTCTGTGCTCGGTAAAAAGCTTCTTAAGAAAATTTCCTAAGCTTCTTGGGCAAAATAAGTTAGAAGAGAAGAATTAACTTTCGGTCGCGGAGTTAAAATATTATCATTTTGCTACTTTATACTCGCAGCGTTTCTTAAGATATAAAAGATAAACAATTTAATTGAAAAAGCTTAAAAACTGAAAAATGATGAGCTTTACAATCACAATAGCGTCTAAAATTTAAATAGTCTTTTTTTTACCGGCCCAGGATTAATACATAACTAGCAGTGCTTTAAAAGCGAGGGTAAAAAACAGTATACTAGACCATACTTTTCCAACTTTTTTAGCAGAATTTTATGAGAAACGGTGTCAAAAGCCTTAGAGAGCTCGGCAAAAATGCACAAAATATTCAATGACAAACACAACCAAATATTATATTATAAACCTTGGCTTAAAAAATTATTATTAACTTTATCGTTATATCAGCAAGTTGAGTGTCAGTAGGTGTCTTCTGAACAATATTTCCCTAATAATATCCCCTTAGAATGTAAAAAAATAGATCTTCAAAACACCCTTCTAACACCCTGGAAAAATCTTTAAGTCAATCATTTTTACTATTGGTTTGAGCACGGTGTTTATTCTATACCCTGCGCTGAGAAAACGATATTTACTGTTGGATTGCGGTTGAATTATACTGAAATTATGATTGTTTTAAATGGAGGCATTTTACTCTGGTTACCTTTCTTTTCAAAACAAAGCAAACCACAATATTTCAAATAAAACATCATTGAACCCTTTCTAATAAACCACTAAATTTAATTACTGTAGAAAATCATTTGTTTTGCAAAAAATAACAATACAACATCCATCTTTTTCTTATATTAACTAATTATCTACAGTATACATTTTAGTGAAACGTCGTATTTTTCTTGTATAGTTTAACCATTCCAAAAAGGTTACTCTGGCTCTGCAGTAACCTGAAACAAGAAAAAATAACATAATTTTACATAACTTAACACCCAAACGCTCTTTCTAGTGTATTGTTTAAACCGCCAACTTACTAGATTAGTATGGTAAAGCCTTGGTTTTTTTTTACTTAGTATATCAAATTCTCCTCCCGTCAACTACTTATTATCCCAAAATAAAGTAATAATATAATAGAGGTTAGTTTTATAAACCATGTCAAACAGAGAGAGACTTAGCGGTCTTGTACTTACTAGAAACTAGTGTCGGTCCATTTGTTGAATGGTAGATTCTTGTCACTAGGAATGTGTCGGTGTTTGGCAGTTTCTGTTACTGATTGGTCTCCAATTAGCACGTGCCAGGCTTAAGGGCTCCTAATAAGTCCTAAAAATAACAGGACTAAGGTTGTCACCAATCATAAGGTATTACATTACAAAATTACTCTACCTTTGTCGTCAGTTGAGAAAACACTCACCTGTTGGTCTTATTTTGGTTCCAACTATGCGTGACTTCCTTAAAGGGCATTGCCCAACCTCTTACAGCCTGGCCATATCAAGTATGGACTGTCTTGCCTGTCCATATTTTCTGTTTCTTTTCCATATTTCCTGTGGTTTATACGATAGGCTATGCAGACTTCAACAGGTTAAATTTCGATAGATATTCAGTTTATTTATTCAAACGGCGATCATCATACGACTCGAGACTGGCCTAAAAGTACAAGAAATTCGAAATAAAGGAGGTTTATATTCGTTCTAAAGAGGCAGACAAACAATAAATGGAAGAGAGATATTTGTCCAGAATCCGTATGTTACCTACATGGAAGGAAACTGTGACTCACCTGGATTATTTAGGAAGGCTTTGAGGGCCGGAGAGTGGTCTTTTTCTTGGCGAAAATCCATGTTTTTCTTTGGGCATTTTATGGTTTTAAAAAAAAATCACCCACCAGCTGACCGTGACATTTGGGACGACGTTGCCAGAATGTCATAGGCAAAATCCTGTGAGTATACAGTGACTAACTTCACGTCACATAACTGTGGTTTACAGTTACACATTACATTACTGCTGAGTCGTTTTTGAGAAAACCAAGTGTCTACACTTATTGTTTATTGTTTCCCCCAAAAAGATAAAGTCCACTTTTTGCTCACTACTGCAACCAATGCCTTTTTGTTAACTTCTGTTTGTCACGTGATCTCTCCCTATAACGCTGATTAAGAAAGAAATCTGACAAAACCGCTTTGTTGTCTTTGTCTGTCTTAGGTTGATGAATAGAGACTTCCGACTTGAACCTGTCGCATTTGAAAAGTAGAATTTAAACCTCAGCCCCTGTCGATTTTTGCCCATGTCAGAAAGATTGTAATACGTTTTCAGCAGCATCACCTAATATGGTACTGAGAATAGGCGATTCTCGACTGTAGTTTTCGCGCCTCTGAAGTTTTTGACCAATCGTTTGCCCGAAGGAAGCTTCTCTTTTAGCGTCTGAAATTTCCTGGAGGGAAGGAAATACTTCTTTGCCGGCACCGTTTTGAGTGCCACGTTTAAATTTTCTTTTCCAAGAATTCCGGAAAAAGTCGCGTCGATGGCGACCCGCATAGGTCCCATCAAAAGAAGAAAGTTTTCGTGGAAGTGCTCGTTGCCTGTGTTTGGCGTTTGAGTTGGCGATTTTAGAAGATTTTTTTTTAACGTATAGTTTACGGAAAATGGCCGGCTAGACCGTAGCTTATCAGCCGATCTATGGTAATTATTTTCGATTTTTTTTAAGTACTTTCTCTCCAGTTTATTTTAATATTCACTATTTTTGATTCTGTGTTTTTCTTTGTGGTACAGGTTGAAGAGGCCTCACGTCAACTCCCTGGTCGCCTGGGAGGTATTAAGTTACCTCCCATGCGGACTGTCGCCCTCAGGATGATCTGAGGTTTATTTTTGCCCTTGTAAGAAATTAGACTGTTTGTTGTCATTTTAAGTAACTTTTAGTTTTATCGTCCGTGGTACCCACTATACCATTAGAGGGTGGACTTATATGTGCTTTTTGGCTTATGTAATTTGAGTGTTGCCCCTCAGGCAGGCCCCGTACAATAAGTAAATAGTAGTTTTTTGTCTTACTGTTTTACTTTTTATTTTTCCATGTGTAATATACATCTCTGTTATTATAAATTAGGGATAAATGATACGTTAGGGTGTTCTCCCTTGTTCTAGAAGGTTGTTTTTATATCTGTCTGGAGTGCTTGGTTCCGGTGCACAGCCATGGGTGGTTCTGGTGCAGACTTTTGCTGCTTTTCCCGGGCCTAAGATGCATAGTCCAGTCATGGGCCCTGTGTACATGTTCCAGTGTTATTTAGGCGTGTCATCGGCTAGCTATGTGGAAACAGATAAGGAATATTTCCCTGTCCAAACCTTTTCTTCTTAAAAACAGTCATAAAAAAAACTCATAAAATGTTATAAAAATTTATCAAAATAAGATCAAACTTTATTTTTTGAATATGGGGACCATTTCAACTTTTTGATATTTGATAAAAGACCTTTTCATGATTGAAATTAATAATAAAAACAAGAGGAAAGACCCCTTAAATCTTAGTTTTTAAAACTGTATTTTATTTGTTAAAATTTATACACTTATTGTTTTACAAATATTGCCTGCATGCCTTTACTAACCTTTACTATTACAACAAGTGAATTTACACTATTCAACAACAATCTTTTTTTCTTTCAAAAATATATTCTGAGATTATATAACCTGGTGTTTCATTGCTAAGTGCCCACAACCGTCTGCTTGCTCAAGTTAACAAGAATGCAAGGCTCGATAGGATTCAAAATATAGCGCTCTAGAAGTTGTCATCTTTTTTCTTTTGATTTAAAGATTAAAACATCTCATTTTAAACGTAACAGTATGTAGAAATTTCTTGTTTGAATGTGCTTCGTTTTTCGATAATTCTCTGGACTATGGATTAACGGTATAAGCTCAGCGACATCTTTTAGTTTCTGATTCTTCGAATAATTTTTTAAACCAAAGGAATTTTTTTGGAAACTTTACATGCATCTATAATTTTAGCTTCAGTAGTTGAGATTGCAACAGATGATTGTATTTGGCTCAAACTAGGTATACCACTTCCAACATAAAGGCACACTACTCCTATCAATGATCGTCCTCTTGTTGAGTCTCCTCCGTAATCAGTATTACTAAATCTTTTTTAATAACCACTTCTAGTTCTGGTTTATAGATGATTCCATAATGTATGGTTCCTTGAATGTAACGAAATATTCTCTTGACTTGCACAAAGTCTTTGTAACTGGAATATTCAAAATTACGAGACCCTACACCAACTGCATAGGCAATGTCTTTACGGGATCCAGTCATTTATTAAAGAACAGTGCCAACTGCTTCACTATAAGAAAAACTTGACTTTATACTATCTTTTAGTTTTTTCGTTGAAGTCTTGACAGGTCTGCATTTGTTATACCAAATCTCTTTCTTAAATTTTTTGGCATTTACGGTTTGATTGATGCTAACTGAACCATTTTCGAATTTTTTTAACTCCATTCTCAAGAAATAGGTAGCTGGCTTAATTGTAACTTTGACTCTCTTCATCAAATTTGAGAGAAACGTATATCACGAGAGTGTCGCCAATAGCGCACCTAAAACGATCAGACATTCATTTAGCCGCCTGTTTCTGTTCACGTGAGAATGCACATCAAAAATTAATACTGCCGACATGCTCTGTTAAAAAATTTGTTAATATTGGGTTTGTGTTATATGTATAACTTAGTGATTGTTTAGAAGAGTTTACATTTAACTCGCTGACGGCAATAAACAAAAAGTCGATATCCCATAAAACGATGTGGGTTTTAATTTAAATTTTGTTTTTGAGTTTAATAGTTGGATAAATTTATTAGACAAAAATAAGTTGAAATTTTACTTTGATCCTTTGTGATAAACCACACACACTTTTTTGTTTTTCGGTCGAAAACAATCTCACAGTCTGCTTAAAAACATCATGTATTGGAGTGGGTCAAGGACCAAATACTACTCAATCTAAATTCTTAAATTCTTAGACTACTACACGACAATATGAATGCAACAGTCCTGAGCAACGAAGGACCAGGAAAGTCATTCCAGATTACGATAGGCATTAAACAAGGGTGCGTTATTGCGCCATGCTTCACCTTGTTGAGGAACATCTACCGCCGGGAGTGGAAATTCTATATAGATTTGACGGTGGCCTACTTATCCTAGGTAGACTGCGAGCAAAATCTAACGTCTTGACGACCTCGGTAATCGAACTGCAGTACGCCGATGACAATGTTGTTATGGTCGATACAGAGGAACGAATACACATAAGTGTTTTAGAAGAAGCCAGAACAACTAGTATCTTCGTTGGACTGGTCACGTTATCCGCATGTCCGAAACACGTCTACCAAAGCAGATATTTTATGGACAACTGAAGGAAGGAAAGAGAGGTCAACAAGAAAAGTACAAGTACAACAAGTTCTCAAAGGCAATATGATGAAGGGTCACATCGATATAAACAACTTCGAGACCACAGCAAACGATAGGGCTTCATGGTGCCGAACAGTCCATGGGGGAGCACAAACTTTTGAAGAGCAATGACGTAGACTAGAGACGGAAAAGAGAGAACGTAGAAAGGAGCGACAAAATGGAAGAATGAATGACCAACAACACCCGGCTGCTGCCGGAGACTGGGTGTGCCAGGACTGTGAAAGGGTGTGTGGCTCGAGAATTGGCTTACATAGCCATCAAAAAACGCACAACAGATAGCGACGATACAGAATAGAGGAAAATCATACTCGGCATCGAGTGATTGCCTGTGATGATTACTCAATACTTTTGAGGTAGTTTAAGATTTTTTTTGATATTTTATGCACGCACCAAACTAAAACAACATTTGAAAATGTATTTACCTACGACCAAGGAATAATACTAATTTTGTGACTATCTCAACACGATTTTAATGGTTTATTTACATTCCAAGGATAATAATAAAGCTTATACGTAAACCACAAGATGGCGTAACAAGCGATGTAACTTTATTTTATAAGAGCACTAATTGACGCAAAAATGTAAATTATATTGCTGTATTCTTGGGAAAATAAATATTTATTAACCCTAAATTAGTCCGATATAATTTTAGTACCTAACGAAAAATAAGTCCCGTTAAATTGACATATTATGCAACTTTAGGTTATGAAGGTTGTTGAAGTAAGAGTGTTGGCGTTTGATATTTTTAATATTTTCTGATATTTATGATGACATTTTCATTGGCCGTAGGTAATAGTTATTTTCCTAAAAAGTGCGAGAAGTGATACATTCTCGCACGCAAAGGCAGTTAGACGACAACTCCTAAAACTACCTCTTCTTTCACAGTTTTACTCCCTTTCCTTGACACCATTTTTGAAATAAGTTCTTTCATATTTCTCTTTTGATTTCTCCAGGAGTAGCTCCGAAGTGGCTATCTGAGCAGGTTCTAACATGTCTTTTTGTATTTCTTCCTTTACTTCCATTTTTGGCTTTTTTAAATTAGGACGCTTCCTTCGACGTCTACTGAATGTTTCTACCATAGCGAAAGTAATAGCTTCAGGAGAGTGATCGATAGTGTGTTATACTTGGGGAACATTGTTTGTCAGCGACACGAGTGCAGCCGGTGGCTACAGGAAGGAACTACTTCTTTTGGTTAATTTTGTACAGAAACTTACTTATTTAATAATAAAAAGATATGAAAAATTTTAACAGGTGCAGTTTTTCCATACTTTCTAGTGTTAAAAAAGCAATGTATTAGCGAAAGGTTTAAGCTCTATACAAACCTTAACCGACTTTGTACTGTTCCATGCAGTCAAAAAACTTTCTTTAACTTAAAAAAATATTTTGGACCATTTAAAAATCTACAATAGGAGGAGGGGGTTATAAAATCTCAAAAAACCGCCTGCCAGGCTTGACAGACTTTGACAAGCGGTGGCAAAGACCGGCAGGTACTAAATTTAAATTGTGTGAAATTTATTTCGAGATTGAAAAATGTTATGTTTTTCTTTTATGATCAAATAGAAAGAGACGAACGGGGCAAGGTAGATGTTTACTTAACACAAGCATTACTTTCACTCTCCGCCGCAATGCGCTATGCGCTACAGGAACGTAGTTCCTGCGCGGCTCTATCTTTCTGTTAGTCTCCATAAGTTATTATGTTGTCTCTGGTTTCTACTTTGTGGTTGACATAACACTACATAACAGTTTAAATTAAAACAAAAGTCAAGTGACATGCAAGGTGTCAATACAAAAAGCTAAAAAGCTATGGGGGTCGCTTAATTATTTAAAAAAGGCAATTTTTTAATAATGGCGAAAACATCCTAAAATTAAAAAAAAAACACAATAAATAATATGAAAAACCTTTATTTTTGAGTATTATTTTGTCCAGAAAACATTAAAACATACATAATTTAACAGGTATATAAAAAAATTACAAAATCGTGCAGGAATGGAATTTACTGGTTTCAGGATGCGAAATTCGATTTCTCGCACGCAAGTGAGTACGAGAAGTAGACACTTCTCGCACGGAAGTAGAAAAAGTATAGTACACTAACTCGCATGTTATGGTCATTACACGCTCAGATAAATCTCGTGATCGGCCATGTACGAAAAAGTCGTAGGTGGGAACCGGGTGTAAGACACGCGCCTGCAGCTCGCGTCTCAAACTTCATCTTTGCTTGTTATGTAAACTACTATTATATGCTAAAATTCAATTGTGTAATATTTAAGAAAATTTTTATACTTACCAATATTATGAATTTTGTGCATATCTCTTTTAATCTACTATAGTTTTTAAAGGGCATTTAAAAGTTTTAGAAACTTAGCAAAGCTTTATTCTCCTAATCTTTACAATCTTAATTGACAAAGCTATAAGTTGTGGGGTTCGAACTTCCAGTAGCTTTATTTTTTACTTAGTAAATGTAAAGTGAAATGTAAAAAATAAAGAAAACGAAACTTCGAAACTCTAGTTTACTCTCGGGATTTGTTACTTTGTAATTAATAGTAAAAGTATTGTTTTATTTTTGTTGTTGTTCCTTTCTTTTAATACTAGAAAAAAAAAATTGCGCCTTGAGGCAAAACTATCCTAACTGCAAATAGAACGGGTTTTTCGAAAAACGTTCTTTTACATCAATAAATTAATTTAGCTGGGAAGAACGCACTTCTAAAATGTTGATTTGTTTTAGTTAGGATAGTTCTTCTTAAGCTCGCGAAATAAAAATTTTAAAATGCATTTATGCATGTAGTCAGGCTAGCACGTATATGGTAAGCTTCCTCCCCTATCCCATAGATGCGCCTCTATCGTCGATGTGTTCCAAAGGTTTACAACTCCTTTAGTTCTTCCTCTATGCTACAAACATCGAACTGGGGATTTTCACTGGCGAATACACTTAAAACTGGACTGAATGTTAATCTTGTCCTTTATTTTAAGAATATTGTTTAATGACTAATCTTGCTTTGAATTTATCGATTGATCCATCTGGATTGGTTTTTATCTTCTACACTCATTTGCAAGGTATGGCTAATGGATTTTATTTTTGACTTTTCTCTTCATTGTGAGAAATTGTTTTCTTTGTGGTTGTTTCTTCGATCACCCTACTTTTTATTTGTTTTCTTGAAACTAAGTTACTACAGGGATCAATATTAACTTGAGGTTTTAAGTGTTTCTACGCTGCTTTGGTATATGAGAATAGCATACACAAAGAAGATTTTTTTGTTAAACCAAAGCTCAAAGGGAAATTTTTGTTTAAAACTTGAATCACCAGTCCTGCTTAGAATGTATGTTGCTGTATTTATCATTTCTCTTCATTAATATTATTGTAGATCCTTAGTGGTAAGCATAATGGATCTGGCAGTGTCTACTATTGTGCCAATATCCCTCTCTAAACAATTATTTTGTGCTGGTGTATGCGCATTACTTATATTTGTCTTAATTCATTTTCTCCTAAAAGTTTTCTTGCTTGTAGCTCATTTATGCCATGTCCTGTACTATTTGTTTCAAATAATAGATATAATCTTCAACTTTTCAAAAACTTATGATTTTTCTATCGTAAAGTAAACGTAGCTAAAATCATCCTTAAACAGCGCATTGGGATTTTTCGAAACATGCATAGATATTGATGGTCTAATGGAAGCTTTAGGTATATATAGAACACAATCCTCATGAATAGACTCATCAAACGTAAGTCTTAGTGCGATATTACTACATAATGGCAACATATTTCGATTAGCTCTAATTGGTATGAAAGAAACATATACCAGTATGAAGCTATTGTTGGAAACTGTGCAATATAACAAATATGGGCAGATTTGAAGGTAGGAGCTGTTTTACTTGACATTCAATTGAGGTTTGCAAAGTACTGTTGTTTCCTATGCGAATGGGATAGCCGAAATAAAAGGGATCGCTATAAAAAAGAAATTGACCATAAAGACATCTTTCAGGAAGTGAAAGATATTACGAACAATCCATTAGTTTTTTCAAATAAAATATTACTTCCGCGGTTACATATCAGACTTGGCTTATTTAAGAACTTCGTTAAAGCTTCCTGCCTTCAATTACATAAAATTAAAATTTGTCAGAATAAGTGAAGCCAAGATGAAGGAGAGAATTTTTGTTGGGCCCAAATATAAAAGCTCCTCGAAAAAAAAAGAGGTATGGGAAGCCATGTGGTGAACAAATGCTAAGGAAATAAAAGAGCAGAAAATTATCCAGAGTAAACACACTTCTACAATCGTATGAAAATAAGGGATGCATTATGTTCTGAAAAATACTCTTTCTACACTCTCACTTCCACGAAACCTGTAGAGATGTAAGTGATGCACATGCAGAACGATTCCATCAATAAATTGCAAATATGGAAAAAAGATATCAAGGGAAATTGACTCTTTCAATGTTAGCGGATTACTGTGGAACATTTTGTCGAGAGTAACCAGAGGCCGTGTATAAGACAATCTTAAAAAGACATATACAGTGAGATTTACTAAGATCTAAAATAGTACCCCCCACAGGTCTAAATATTTACACCTGTGGGGGGTATTAGATTTTAAAACCAATTTTCAAAAAACACTTACCCATACAGAAAAGACACAAAGTTATTGATAATTTTGTATTGTTGTTGCAACATACTACTGAAAAACTGCTTTTTTCCAAAATACACCATATTTTCGAAGAAAATGCCCTAAAACTAATTTTTTTTGACAGGTTTTAAAATGGCAAATGGTGAATACGCCAAAAATTTGGCTTACGATAGCTTCATTATTTGTGTTTGAGGTTATAAAGTTGGTGATTTCTTAGACCACCTCAGTGGGGTGGTTTAAATTTATAGCCCCCAGAAAGGATCGTTTTGTGGCATTTTGTAATAAGTTCGTTTATAATTTCCCTAATTAGCCATTTTTACAAGGATTAATTTACCTTATTTAATATCCTAAATTGTTCATTACCCAATAAAACACCTCGAATTTTGTCCAGAAAAACGCCATATTTTGAACACATTTTCAGCAAAAAAATATATTTATGAGGGCACTATGAGGCAAAACAAACATAAATGAAGGTCACTGATTATGCACGAAAAATATACCATAAAAAAACCCAAAAAAACTATATTAATTTATTTACAAACTGAAAGTAAGACATTGAGGTTATCTAAAAGCATAGCCAAAAAAACTTTTTTTACTCAAAGCTCACTCATTTTAAAGCTGTAACTTTCATCAGTAGAGGTTGGTGCAAGCCAAGGTGCAAGCAGAGGTAAAAGATCCAAATTCGCTAATATTTTTAAACTTTCATTTCGACAGTGACAGAAATGGAAAAAAACTTGCATTTAAGTTTCTTATTACATTCCATAAATAAAAACACCGTTTAAATAAATAGAAAATCTACGTCTTTATTTTATTATTACCCTCTTAAATCTTTGTGTGACATCAAGTATTACTTGGAAAAATTAATTATCAAGGGTAAGTTTTAATTAGAGTGACATATAACCCCAATTTTAATTTGTTCTACAGAGTGTTTACTATGTAAACCCCGCGTGGGTTTAAATTTGTTAATTTTCTTTTCTTCTAAATTGAAACTTTCTTCTTAAATCCAACAAGAGATTGTGTTAAGATAATTATTCAATAAACAAATTTATTAAATTTCTGTTTATAAATCAAACTATTTCCAAAACTCAATGAGGTTTGACAGTTTGAGACAATGATGAATTTGAAATTAATTCTGTATTTCGGACTTCCATTGTCTATATTTTATTTATACAGGACGTTTCGATCAGTACAATCTCTGATCATCTTCAGGTGCAAATTAGTATATAGATAAATATAAAATATAGACAATGGAAGTCCGAAATACAGAATTAATTTCAATGAGGTTTGTTTAAAATGCCTAAAACCAAAAATTTCAGTTAAAACTAGGACCGTTCTAAAATAGACTAAACCTTAAATTAGATTTAATATTATACTAAACATTAAGTATAGTAGTTCTTATAATATGTTGAGGTATGGTAGTTTATGAAAAGCCGAATTATTAGCTAAAAAAAATGTCATACTTATATTCTCAAATAGCTTGTCTTCTTGTGGTCTTATTTTTTAGTTACGACTTAAGAAAACTATTAAAATAATATTCCTATTTCAGTAATAAACTATCGAGAAAATTTATATTTGTCCGCGATTTAAAAAAAAAACAAAAATTGGTTGTCTAGTGTTATTAGCGTCATTTCTGGGGGAATCGACACGTCGACCAGCAATATCTGTGCATTTCAGGAAAATAATTAATTGTTCTCTTTCTCATTTTAAGAATAGCTACACTGGCAGCTTTGCCGTTCCTCTGTTACCAAATTTATTTCTATGTATCTTTTCGTAATAAAGTTAAGGCTATCTTTATTATGAAAAGATGCACAGAGCGCGCTATCTAAGTTTACTTTTAAATCGCATTAAAACATCTCTGATATTTCGTTTGCTTGAATAAGTTATCATTTACAACAACAGTCCTTACTTAAGCTGTTTTTTGGGCTTTATAATCTCCTATGCTAGTTTTTATAATCTCCCATATCCAATTTTTCGCTCGTCAATACAATTTTTTTCACAAACTATAAGACTCCATTTTTCTGGGCTTAAAGCAAACTTGCTTGTTTATATTGAGTATGTAACACAGAAAATAGGTTTTCCTTTCTACATCTGACAGTCTCAAAACGTTTTTTTTTTTACTTAAACTTTTAACTTTAACAAAATCGTCCTTTTATCAACTGCGTTTACTATATCGCCGCTTGTCTTCGTTATGGAGTGAGTCTTGAAAATAATCAAATGTTTCAAAGATATCTTCCCAGGATATATTGAGAATCTTAAAACGTGTAAGAAGTTGTTTGATTACATTGGGAAACTCCAAAAATATTTTGGAGACCAAAATGGGAAAATTATACTTATTTTATTAGTGAGCTCCAGTGAAATAGATCCATGCTATTTATTATAATTACCTATCTGCTTTTAATGTATGGCGAAAATCGACCATTAAATGAGACATACCTGTATTTATTATACCGATTTTACTTTATAAGGTCTTTAAATACTTATAACATAATTTTTTTTTATGATATTAGGAATTAGTCTGCCGCGAAAAACCTTAAAGCCCTTTCTAATTATGCAACTTTGCATGCATAAAATGTTCTAATAATAAGCTAAAAGAAGATTGTGCCTTCTTTTAACCTGTTATTAGAAAATTTGATACATGGAAAAGTTGCATAGTGAGAAAGGGGATTAAGACCATATTTCAATATGGAAAACAATTTGGTGGCCTGTATTGACATTAAAGGAATAACGATAGCTTAAAATCTAAAAAAGTTACCTTCAGTACCAGTTGGTCACATATGAAAGAAAGGTAAAGCAATTTGAAATTGTTACTAGAGACCATACAATATGACAGACATAAATGGCAAAGAATCCCGCACGGAAAACATGGGAGAGTGGACTTCCATAAAAGTTGACCATATATGCTTACAAAGTAATATCAAACGCAATTGCAGTTAAATAAATACAAAGAAAAATGTAAGGATTAATACTGGATCCAAACTTAAAATAACAAAAGCACATGAAACATATTTTTTTTAAAGTTATAAAATTATTTAAAATATTAACACTAAGATTCTCAATCTTTTTATTTATCTATCAGGCTTTTAGCGTGGAGTGGAAGTTCTAGGCAAAAAAAAAATAAATAATATAAAAGTTCATAATATTTGTTAAGTTAAATTCAAACAAATCCTTTACAAATAAAGTATTACAATATATAGGTTACTTAGGAAGCATAGCGTATTCTGTGGGATTGGGGGATGTGGGATGAAGATTCTATGAAACCTGATTTAATCTATTACTAATGGACCCACAAACACTGTCTAACCTGTTAACAGCTCCAAAAAGGCTGCATTCAAAAAGTAGGGTTAGGTTGCCAATTTTTTTCTTAAATTCAGACGGTTTAAGCTAGAGCAATAAAATTTGGCACACATGCTGACCTTCCAGCAGCGTACCCTCGTATGTTATAAAAAATTACATATGTGACCCCTAGGGGGCACCAGGGGCCACAATGCATTTTTAAAAATATACCTCATAGCTTCCATACTAATGCACCTGAACATCTGAATCTCAGTCAGTTGGTAGTTCTTACTATTACCTACAAGTCTACGACAAGGCTCCTAGTAGTCCTAGGTTAGGGGCTACAAATTTTGTTGATTTAAATTTAAAAAATGTCAACAAAAATTCACCAGTGGACCATTTCTCAATTTTTAATACCCCAAACATCGCCCTAGCCCCTAAGGGCTGTAAGGGGGCAAGATCTAATTACTCAATATGCATATTTAAAACTCATGAATTTGGTGTAAAAAATATTATAAAATAAAAAAAATGTCAAACTCCAGGGCGACCCCTAACTAAGGGGCTAAAAAATTTTAAATTTCCAACAATTGGTTTAAAATTTACTATATCAAATTCAAAAAGTGAAAGATTTTTTGGTAATTACAAGTTTGTGTCAAAACACTTTTAAGAGCCTATATTTTTTACATCCAACTTTGTCCCAGCCCCTAGGGGCTTTACGGGGGCAAGACTTTTACCATTTCTATATTCCAGAAAATCACTTAATATGCACATCTAAACCTCATCAAAAAGTGTGCATAGTCTGGAATATGAAAATGGTGAAAATTACATGCCACCCCTTACAGCCCCTAGGAGCTAGGACAAAGTTAAGGGTACTCAAAAATTAAGAAACGGTTTACTGCGCCCCCAGTGGTGCATCTTTGTTGCCATAGAGTGAAAGATAAGTGAAATATAATTGACCTCTCTGGTTGGAATAGTGAATACCCACTGCCACATATGTAATTTTTTATAACACCCGAGGGTTCGTTGCCGGGAAGGCCAACATATGTGCCAAATATCATTGCTTTAGCTCAAACCGTCTGAATTTAAGAAACTAGCCCTACTTTTTGACTACAGCATTTTTGGAGCTGTTAATAGGTTAGGCAGTGTTGGTGGGTCCATTAGTAATCGTTTCAAATAAGTTTCGTAAAATCTTCCTCAAAAGGCCCACGGAAGCCAAATTTTCTACGCATGCCCCCTAAGTAATAATAAGTAATAAGGGCCCCCTAAGTAATAAAGTAAAAATTATGATAGAAATGGACAATCCTGTACTTCAAAATTGTGGATAAGGACTCGACACACCAATCTAAAGGTGGGCAATTTTAGAGGTCACGTGATAGATAGGGTAACCCCCACCATTTTCACATATATGATGTAGTAGTACCACCAGACCAAAAATCACCTGGTGCGCTGGACCTCATTCATGGATAAGATAAAGTGGGCATTTTTAGGGTGGTGTGCCGAACCCTTATTCACGAATGAGGTCCGGCACACCAGTTGATTTTTGGTCTGGGGGTACTACTATATCATATATGCGAGAATGGTGGAGGTTACCCTACCCTCTCTAAAATTTCCCACATTTGGAATGGTGTGCCGAGCCCTTATCCACAATTTTGAGGTGCAGGATTGTCCATTTCGTATTCAGGATGAGAAAATGCGCATATTATCAAAAAATGGCGAGGGTTACCTATCCAACATATTTTATACCTTGAACTCTTGCTCTATAAGTTATAAGATAATACAACAAAGAAAATAGTGGTATCATACATTTATTTAACTTTACAATTCCTTAACCATATTGACGCTAAAGTTCAAATCGAATCAACAATAAAACAAATAAAAAGATTAGCAAAACAATGGCTATTTTATCATTTTGGATGGCGTGTTTTTTAAAAACTTCCTCATTCATCTGCTGAAGAATATTCTAAAAGTCCTAAAGACCATTGTTCGAAGTTTTTCGCGTAAAACTCTCGGAAGAGCAATGTTTTAAATGGATCCTCCTTTAAAGAGTCTTTTAAATCCGTATAGAGTAAATTGCCGTAAAAAAGGAAATAGAAGTACATACAACAATATTTAAAAATGTAATTTAAAAGGTCGCCAGACAAAATTTTAACAAAAAACGTGCTTTTTCTATTTAGTTGAACTTATTTAGTTGACAGTTAATCAAAGATGAAGCTTGGAAAAACGATAGATGTTCCTACTACTATTTCTACATCTCATAGTCAAAACCAGAATTAAATCTAAAACGTCTATTTTCGTTTCCACTAAAATATCTATTTTTTTACGAGGGCAAAAACACACACAGAATCCAATATAACGAAAGACTCTAATAGCATTAATAAATTCTATTGTTCTATCGCGGAGAGACCATTATCTTATTTACAATTTAAAAAAATTCGATAAATTTATTTTAGGCTCTACTAACATTAATGAATTAAAACGAATACTTAGATCAATGGAAAATAAAACGGGCTCTGGCTACAATGATGATGAGCATTTACCGGATAATGTCACGTCCTTAGTAGTCAAACTCATTAACTACTCATTTTCTGAAGGCTTCGTTCCTGATTGCTTAAAATCAGCACTAATTATTCCAATTCACAAAGGTGACGATCCTGAACTTCCGACGAATTACCCTGTTATCTAACCTTCTTGAATAAAATAATATATTCTTCTCATCACAGATTCCCACGAAATAATGTTGTTTAAGAGATCCAAGATTCTTACAAAAAAATTATTCACAAAAAAAAAATAGGTAAAAGCTCTATTAATAGACTGCTAATTGTCATTGGCACTTACCAACACGAACACTCACCTTAACCAAAGAATCAATCATATACGAACACTTGCAATGAAAGACAATGGTGATTATAAGAAATTTATATGATCAGTAGATGAATGCCTTGAGTCTCGTCCTTACTATGACGTTCGTTTATTTTTCGCTTTTTAGGTTTACTGTACAGCTTTTTTAGCAAGACTCTATGGTTATACTTATGACAATAAAGCATATTATTATTTTGATTTGATTTAATTTGATTTGATTTGATTTCAAAATCAAATTTAACGGTCGGTAGATCAGGTGTGATTAACACCTCATTTCTCCCGACTTAAAAATGTTTTAATCCAGTTTTAACACAAAACTTGTTTTCTAGTGGTCACATTTGTTAGAGCAAATGTTTGTTGCTTGTATTTATAGTTTTTTGAGTGTGTTGGCGGAAAAAAAATAATTTTAAAATAGAAAATAGAAGAGCCCAAACGATCTGTCAAGGTGATGTCTGGTAGGGGCAAACAAAGCGTTAATTGAAAGGCAGTATCTAAAGTTAGGACAATCTGGATAGGAACAGCCTCGTTTCCGTCGGTTAGAGCTTTTTTGTGTTATGTAGGGTTTGAGGGGGTTTTGTTGGGTGTGTTTTTGTAATAAGGTAAAAAAACGAGGTTTTCGCTATTGTCGTAACTTAAGCCACGGCCGAATTTAAAGCGATTTTCAGTATTTTCTAATAGTTTTTAATAAAGGCACAATTTCTGCTAAAACATCCTATCATTAATTATTTTTCACCACTAATGGCCTTTTAGTTAAGGCGGATAACTATGCTTTCAAAGCAGCTTCCAGTGTTGTGATCTTGTCTGCATCTTAAAGGTAAATCTGACAAACGAATTTTCTTAAATCAGAATTTAAAAATTAAATCAAAATTTTGCCCTTTTTTTGGGTAAATAAAGCACAATAAAAAAAAATCGAATTAAATTGAACCGAATAAAGCAAAACAATCAGTATTTTGTTAATTTTGTGAAATATATGGGGGAGGAGAGAAAGCAAGTCCATTGAAATGATTTGCTTTCAATATTTTGCATATACTTATCGATTACACACTCATACTATTTTGTTCTAACAAAAGGAAAAGAGACAGAAATATACATTATTGGTTAGCTAATCCTTTAAAATACTGGAAAAAAACTAAAAACTTATCTTTTCTATCGTCTGAAGGGTTACATTAGGAAAATAAAGAAAATAATATTTAAATAAATAAAATAATATAAATATATTTGTTACTCTTTATGTTTAGTTTACCACCGGCATACATACATATTATATGTTTAATGTGTTTCTTAGTGCAAAATATATAATATATTTTTAAGGGTAGAAAGTGGGTGCCAGCTATTGTTCCCACTACATTGTTCGTCCCCCGCCTCGCTGTTGTGTTTTCTGATGTGCAGCCAGAAAAAAAAATGCTCTCCTAGGCATGATGGTGAGGGTCGGGTCGGCATGCAGTGGATGTGTGGCCCTTGTGGAAGATAAGAATACAATGACTGTGGCGTCTGCTACGACGTGACACAACTGAATGTGGCGGTGCCATAGTTCGTCTCCTTGTGACATCTGTGGCAACACCTAACCAAAGACGCCTCACAAGTGTTATTGGGGATTTCGCAGTGACCGTCACGTTGTATCGGGGGTTATTGTGAGATCTCCAGTGGTCCCCGGATGGCAAACAAATGAGGCATGAAGAGGAATAACTTGATGCCGTATTTTGAAGGCTATATAATATTTTTATGATCTGCAGAGATTTTGACCTCTAGGATGGTATGTGCTCCAATTACCATTTTAAATAACTTAGTAGATAACGTGGGCACAAAATTTCTGTAGCTTACAGGAAGCAGTGCAAGGCCGCCTCCAGATACGGTGCTGACCACCACTTATGCAATCTAACAATCTAAGGGTAGAAAGTCAAAAAGTTCACACTAGTGTAAGAAAGTCACGTTTATACAAGTTATGTACAGGATAGTTTCAAATACAGACCTCCAACTTTTTTAATATTTATTGCAGAAAGATAAATCAAAAAGTGAACTACACATGAAATTATATAGATTTATTTCACAGCTTTGGCATGATGCAGGCCATGAGGTCCCGTTTTTAATGAGGACGTAGCATTGTTGAAAGTTACACAAACTTAGGAATAAAACAGTTAACACTTTTTGGGCCAAATCATTAAATAACTTGGACAAAATAAGTCGAACACTTTTTATTTCATACAGGTTTTATTTTAAAACCTATAATATCCAAAATAAAATATGTATCAAATGAAAATTGTGCAACTCATTTTGTCCAAGATATTTAATAATTTGGCCAACAGTTTTCTCTGTGAAGGTGATCCAATTTTCTATATAGGGTGATTCAGAATATCCTAAAAAGGTTTTCACTGTATGTAGAATTTATTTTTCTGAACAAGAATTAGTAAAATATATTTTTGTAAACTCTTTCGTTTTAGAGATATTTTATTTTAAAAGTTATTAATATTTTTTGAGAAGTAGTCTTTACTACGTGGTAGAAACAAAACCTTAACAACTTTAAAATGATTGACAAAAATCCTAGAATATATCATGTCAGCAAACGTAGACTTGCTTGGTAAATTTATTTTTAAAGCGATTCCCAAAAAAATACGAAAATTTACTCCTAAATTCAGAGAAAAAAATATGAAATTTAAACAAAATAATCACGTAGATTCTCTTAGATTAATGATACATACCCACCGTTGAAATCTTTCTAGGGAATTTTGAATTACCCTGTATATTAGACGATGGTTGTATCAAACAAAATTAAACCAAATGTTTTTACCAATTCACTCAAAAAAAATTTTGATTTTGCCCCACTGGGTGGGTAAAACGGCATGCCTTTTTATATAATACCAACATATTCAAAAATAAATACTTTTTTATCTACTCCTGCATATCCACTATGTGTCCATTTTGCACAGAAGTAACCCTAAGGCTCATAAATGGTACACGGGAAAAAGGAGCTCATCAACGTTTTCTGTTTTTACAGGAGAGCAAGTTTCAGCAAATTTTTGCCTCTTTACGTGTAACACATAAACTTAAAACGTAAATAGACACTTAAAGTTAATTTTCAGTTTTATCAGCATTCGTATCCTTATCTCTATCGAGTCGACCAATCAAGCACGTGCACTTTTAAAATCATGGCGAATGCGTGACAGCTCCAGCTGATCAAATGCACGAAAACCTCGTTAGGTACGATAAGGGAGTCGTAACGTTACGACCATCTATGCATCCGGAACGATGTTTTCACGCATTTGATCAGCTGGAACCGTCACGCATTCGCCATTAGTTTAAAAGTACACCTGCTCGATAGGTCGACTCGATAGAGATAAGGATACGAATGCTGATAAAACCGAAAATTAACTTTAAGTGTCTAATATCTCTGTCTTAGGTACGTAAATTATCTGTCTTAGGTATGTTTTTTATTGAAAAGTTTGGAGCAATACGATTGTAAAATGCTATAAAAAATGTTCAGAACACAGGACATTTCTTTCCATAAATACTTTTAGAGACACAGGACATAAGGGTAAAGAAAAAAATTTGTTAACGCATTTAATATTTACAAAAAGTAATATATAGCTTAGACATCATTCATCAACCTTTACATTCTACTTAAAGGAGAGTTAACACCATAATTGGTTCTATGAAAGTCAACGTTAAAAAAAAATGTTCTTGTTACCGAAACGTCCTTTTTGTCAACTTTTCGCGAAATTTATTGCTTCTTCAGGGCTATTCAAGGCGGCCATTCCATATGTCAATTCTATTGCCAAAAGGCCTCGTCGTATGGTAAAAAGGCAAGTATGGAACGACCGTCTTGAATAGCCCTAAAGAAGCAAACAACTTTTGCGAAACGTTAGCATTTCAAAAGAAGGACATTTCGGTAACAAGATCCCTCAACCCATAAACCTATACCTTCGAGAAAATTAAAAATAGGTAGAGGATAAATTTAACGATTGGGATGTGTGCCCTGTGAGGGACAATTTTTTGGGTCAATCCACCACCCTCTCGGTTACGCCATTGTTAATTATGCAGGGAAATCGTGGTGCTAATCGTCAGATATCTTGCACGAAATGCGTAACACACTTTTCATTTAAAATTTTTAAAGAGAGACTTACCTGATAGTGCTAGACTATTTGCAACATCCAAAAGATATAAAATTAGCAAAAAATATCCAAACATGTTTGTAAACTTCATTATTTAATTTAAAACGAACACAAATTTAAAATTCAAATTTTTTCGTTTTTATTAAATTTTTCTTAAATTTGGATTTCATTTTTAAAAAGAAAATTTTCCACATTCAACGACACTGTCTAGATTTGTTCTTCTTTGGTACAATAAGTTTTTCTAAGAACCAAGACTTGATCACAACAAGTTTCCCTAAGCACTAACTACAAGCACGTTTCGAAGCATTAAGGATTTTAGTTTTCAAGTTTCCGGAATTTCATCGCACGTAGTCAAAAAAAGAAATGCTATTTCACTTTTAAACTAAAGGTGTTATCTCGAATTTTAATCACTTTTTGTCTCGGTTGCTACCATAGTTGTTAAAGACGGCTTTTTCCACTTTTTGTTCCTGTGTTTGTCTGGTCCAACGGCTTAACTTGGTAAACCCTGGAAAAGAAAAGGGAAAAAGTTAGAACGAGTTTAGATTTATGGTCCGCAGCTCAGGGATCAGTAGGTTTTTTCCGTGAGGATTGGGATTGGGAATAAGACATTGCCGCATTACTATACACGGTGTTTCAAATTCTATGCTCATCATGGGGATGGAGATACGAAAAAGTTTAAATTAAGATAAAGTTGCACAATTTGACGTTTTGCTCAAAACCAAAAAAAAATGTTTACAAATTCCAGGTGGTTCCGGTTTATTTTTATTTCTTAGTTTTCTACGCCCTTATTCTTAAAGGTGTCAAAAAAACGCTTAAAACTTTCTACATGAACTTTTTTAAGATCTACCTAATGAGAGGTCCGTTTTAGTGTGACAGAAGCAGTTTCAAGTTCATTTTTTCTTATGGACACATACTTTTTTTCTCCTGCCGTTTGATTCATAAGAATGACAGATATTTTACAACCTCATTATGACAAATAGCTGACGTTTTCAGTTAATTGACCATCATCAGCCCAAATTCAAAGAATAAAAAACAAAGAAAAAAACGTATTTTTTAAATATGAAAAAAATACTGCAATCGGATATAAAAAATATCCTGAGTAAGTTAAAAGCAAAAATTAAATTTGGGCTGATGATGGTCAATAACCCTAAAACGTCAGGTGACTTGTCAAAATAATGTTGCAAAGCGTTATCTGTCATCCTTTATGAACCAAGCGGCAAGAGAAAAGAAAAGTATGTGTCCATAAGAAAAAATGAACTTGATAGTGCTCCTGTCGCACTGAAATGTCAAGTCTCAAAAACGGACCTCTCACTAGGTAGATCTTAAAAAGGTTCCTGTAGAAAGTTTTAAACATTTTTTGACAGCTTTAAGAATAGGGGCGCAGAAAAATAAAAACCAAAAATGAACATTTAAGTTTTTTCCGCCTATCTCCGGAACTATCTGGAATTTATAAACTTTTATTTTAGTTTTGAGCAAAATATCAAATTGCGCAAATTTGCCCTAATTTAAACCTTTTCATATCTCCTACCGTTTAGGACATCCCCATGGTTAGCATCGAATTTGAAACACCCTGTATACAGGGTTCAACTCTTCTTGTCTAGGGTGCCGAAATAGAGTGTATTGAAAAAAAAGCGCAATGGCTAGTAAATGAGAGAGAAAGGGATAATAAACTTAAAGAACGATACGCTGTGGCCGAAGTCACCCACAATTAACTAAAAGATTCCGTCAAATTTAACGATAAATGTTGCCTTCAAAGAACATAAAACAGTGATTATAGTGATGGGGCATGTGTAAGTCCGTGGGATTTTTAATGAAGGAGTTTTGTGCCTATGTGTGAATGATTGCTCTTTAGTCACACAATCAAGTGCTACCGGATGTTTTTTTCGCATCCGTTAGATGGGGTTGATATGACGTCATCTTTCACGATGGCGGCCAAAAATCATAAAAAATACAACTTTCGCAACCAGGCCTTGATTATACTCTATTCCATATAACTTTCCAAAAAATTTATTTTTAAGGTCATCCGACATTAAATGGTCCCAAATCCCAAAAAGCAAGATTTTTGCTATTTTCTCTTCAAAAACTCTTAATAATTCGACGTTTTGTCAGACCAAATTCTAATGTACCTCAAGCTATTAGGAATGTATGCCAAATTCGATCATTAGAGTTTGATGCAGTTTGAAGCTTAATGACCTTAAAAAATACCCCAGTAAAATTAACAAATTGCATAGATAACATACTAAAAAGCGCTATTCATCAACTATTCAAGCGAAGAGAACCGAATTTGGCAACAAACCACATTTTATTTTATCCAATTTCGTAAAAAAGTAAAAATGACAAGGTGGCCATCAATTCTTGTTGGCATATCTCTGCTTACTATGAAAAAAAAAGTTTAGTTCATGCATAACCCCGATTGACCTTGAAAATTCCATGTAAAATTGAAAAACCCGCTTTTTGTAGTGTTTTTTCCAATTTACCACTACGCAAAAACTTTAAATGCCGGAGATAAAGTTAACATCTTAGCCATAAAAAAATACTTTATTTTAAACCTTCCTACTATTTTTTTTTGATCTGGTGTTTCAGATGTTGGTGTTACAAAACGGAGAATATTTTAAAGAGGAAATGGCACAAATCGTATTTTTTTTCGATTTTTAAGGTCATTTAAGGTCGGATGACCTCGAAAGTAATTTTTTTTAGAATTCTCGTCCTCGAGTTATATTAAATCGAGTACAATCATGCACCGGTTGCAAAAATTGTATTTTTTATGATTTTTCGACCGCCATTTTGGAAAATGGCATATAAAACACCTGGTCCAGAATATGGTAATATATATCTAACTTCTGCTAACTCTTTTATAGGTAATTTAAATGACTTTGTTGGCTAGACAAGTGAGTAGAACATAAAATTCACAGTTCCGAAACTAAAAACAACAGGCATATAGGTAATTTTTATCGGGGTAAAGTAAGTGGGACGCCAGATCAAAAAAATATGGTAGAGGGTTTTAAAATTAAGTGTTTCTTTATGGCTAAGATGTTAATTTCATCTCCGGCACTTAAAGGTTTTGCGCAGTTGTAAATTGTAGAAAAAAACACTACAAAAAGCTGGTTTTTCAATGTTACATAGTATTTTCAAGGTCAATCAAGGACATGCATCAACTAATTTTTTTTTCATATTAAGCAGAGATAATTCAACAAGAATTGATCGCCACCTTGTTATTTTTACTTTTTTACGTAATTGGATAAAATAAAATGTGGTTATAGGTCTCCATTTTGAGATATCAACCGCCATATTAAAACGCGTCATAGCTAAACAAATTTTTTTAACAGTGTTACTGGACTCGACCTTCTTATCTTTTCTACCAAATTTGGTCCTCTTCGTTTAATAGTTGATTAATAGCGCCCTTTAGTATGTTATTTTTGCAATTTGTTAATTTTGCTGGGGTATTTTTCACGGTCGTGAAGCTTCAAACTGTATGTTTGAAGTTGGTCTGACAAAACGTCGAATTATTAAGATTTTTTAAAGAGAAAATGATAAAAATCTTGTTTGTTGCGATTTTCATGGTTATTTAAGGTCGGATGACCTTGAAAATACATTTTTTGGAATTATCGTCCTTAATTTATATGGAAACGAGTATAAGCATTCCCCGGTTGCAAAAGTTGTATTTTTTATCATTTTTGGCCGCCATCTTGAAAGATGACGTCATATCAACCTCTTCTACACAGATGCAAACAAAACACCCGATAACACTTGATTGTGTGACTTAAGAGCTACTAATCCCACATAGTCACAAAACTCCTTTATTACAATAACTTTATTTATCCACAAACAACAGTTACGCTCAAGTCCTGACTCTACGAGACAATTTATCGTAGCAGTCTCGCGTTCTCACGAAACATCTTGTTGCAATTAATTTAAAATAAAATTTTACTTTTTTAAAAAGAATACAAAAAGTTAAAACAACGTAGCGCAGTCTTTCAATCTGCAACCCTCTACGCTTCCTGCTTGGAACACTTTTTGTAACGGCCCAGCAAACAGTAGTGGTCCGGATTATGTCCGGCCGAGTGTCGTCAGCGTCGGGTAACCATCTGTATCTGCAAAACTATACCGGCCTTCTACTTTTTTACATACGAGCTACCAGTCCGGATAAAGAACGCATGGGCCAGTAATGGCCGTTTATCTTCAACGACGGCGTATAAAATTTAATCACAAATAAAAAAGATGTGAGAAAAATAAACACGCCCTTTTTTAAAATAAAACAGATATTTCAAGAATACATGCCTATAGGTAATAGAAAAAGAAGCCCTCTGCAAATCACGCTTTTTCGGCTTTCGCAAATGCTATATAATATTCGATGTCTTTTAATGTCAACAAGAAATTTTTAAAATTATTCAAAATATGTCAAAAATTACGTAGAACCACATAAATGGTTCCGAAACTTTCACATTTGGTGGAAAGTTGGATGGTTTTTATGATTAACTGTTTTAACACATTTTTTATTCAAATTCTCTCTAAATACTTCCAAACTCCAATGTCTATAACTCGATCTGTTTGGGATTTCCCTTCAAGATCTAGTTGTATAGCTTTGAATGTAATCTTAATTGAATTAATTGACCCCGAAAATAGTTTTAAGCACTGAGTTTAAAACTGACTTGCTGAGTTGGTATGATGAATGGGGTCAATTAAAACACAAAACAATTGAGAATTAACTTTTTTAGTAAAACCACTCTTGTTGTATATACTAATAAGCACTTTATTTCTAGAAAAAAAATATAATGAAAAACTTATTTTTATAGTTTTTTTTTATTAGAAACTCAAATTTTTCTAAGAGCCTCCTCGCCTAAACCAAAAGCAAAGTGTTTAGTGCACTTTACATTAATTGGGTTAGGTTTTGTGGAGTAGAGAGTTAAAAATATGTTACTTGTTATTTAGGTAAACCAACTAAATTATTACCAAACTTGTATGTCGGCTAATTTTAGAGCCGTTTTAAAAAAAGTGAAGAGCCGGCAGGTGGCCATTATTGTGGGCCGTAATCACGGGGCTATCAACGGGCCGGACCGGCAATCTAACTGTGGGCCTATACCGTGAAGTCCGGGGGGACAAATATCGGCCAACACTAAGCCATCAATTTTTGTTTGCTGGGCGTGTTCACGACTTGTTTAACTTCAAATCAAATGAAAGTAACACTCGTGGTATATCGGACAAAGCGTTTTTGTTTCTCACTTCATTACGACCAGGCCTCCAATGTCTAATGGAGAATCCTGACACGTACATACCTGTTTCATCCTTATTAGGAATCATCACCTGGCAGTTGAAGCTACACAGTGACCAAGCACACCTCTCGAATTTAAAACGAAAAGTTTGTAATCCGTGATGACGTAGTAACTGTGTGCGCCACCTCTGGAATAAACCGAGAAACAAAAACATCAAAATTGAAAAATGCAGAACACCGTAAATAAAGAACCCTGTACCTTTCAGCAGGTTATAAAGTAGAAACCTGTAAAAGTATAAGGTAACATGACTCTTAAAAAAAGGTAACGTTCGCATCAGCACCGCCCCCAATTGGAGCTTCATACTACGTGGCCCTAATTTTAAAACTGTTACTAAATTTAATAGCAGAAAGGGATGTTTAAATTCTGATTCTTATAGACTCCTTTATTTTAAAAAATCTGTCGAGGAAACGGAGCTCCTCTCCCCTCCTCAGATGTACAGAGTCGGGAAAGTTGCTGCTCTTCAGGTGCTCTTCAGGTCTTACATAAAAAATATATCATTTCAGTATCAAATAAATAAAAATAATCTTAATATCTTCTAAGTGATTAATTGAGAAAAATTACGCCTATGATCTCCTTTACGCCCGCGTCTTCGAAAAATACAGACCAAAGCGCTGGCTGGATGACTGTTTGCTGGACAACGTTGCCTATCCGGCATCTCTCTTCAGTGCATCTAAATTGAATATCGTTCCTATTCAGACGCATGTACTTCGGCACCCTAGACAAGAACTGTCGAACCCTGTATGTACTTTTATAGATTTTACGGTAGGTATCTGCATATTGTAATTTTATTGCTAAAGAAAGGAAAGAAATGCTAGTTTTCTGAGGCGGTTGCGCATTTCCAGATTAATATCTGTTCTATTGCTGTTACTTCGGGCAGGCAGGCAAGGGCGGGAATAGTAATTTACGTTACAAACCCGCGAAATAAGTCTATCAGTGGGATTTACTACGATCTAAAATAGTACCCTTCACAGGTCTAAATATTTACACACCTGTGGGGGGTACTAAATTTTAAAACCAATTTTTAAGAAACACTTACCCATACAGAAAAGACACAAAGTTATTGATTATTTTGTACTGTTATTGCAAAATACCACTAAAAAACTGTTTTTTTCGCAAAATTCACCATATTTTAGAAGAAAACTAATTTTTTTTGACAGGTTTCAAAATGGTAAATGGCGAATACGCCAAAAATTTGGCACGTAATAGCTTCATTATTTGTGTTAGAGGTTATAAAGTTGCTGATTTTTTAGACCACCTCAGGGGGGTGGTTTAAATTTATAGCCCCCAGAAAGGATTGTTTTATGGCATTTGATAATAAGTTCGTTGATAATTTCCCTAAATAACCGTTTTTACAAGGATTAATTTACCTTATTTAATATCCCAAGTTGTTCATTACCCAATAAAACACCTCCTATTTTGTCCAGGAAAACGCCATATTTTGAACCCGTCTTCAGCACAAAAAATATATTTATGAGGGAATTACGGGGCAAAACAAACGTAAGTGAAGGGCACTGATTATGCACGAAAAATACACCAAACAAAAAAACCCAAAACAACTATATTAATTTATTTACAAACTGAAAGTAAAACATTGAGGTTGTCTAAAAGCTCAGTCAAAAAAACTTTCCTTACTCAAAGCCCACTCATTTTAAAGCTGTAGCTTTCATCAGTAGAGGTTGGTGTAAGCAAAGGTGCAAGCAGAGGTAAAAGATCCGAACTCGCTGTTTGTGATTGAACGCAGCGCTAATATTTTTAAACTGACATTTCGACAGTGACAGAAATGTAAAAAAACTTGCATTTAAGCTTTTTAATACATTTCATAAATACAAACAACTTTTAAATAACTACAGAATTAATCTACTTCCTATTTTATTATTACTCATCTAAATCTTTGTGTGACATCAATTATTAATTGGAAAAATTAATTAACAAGGGTAAGTTTTAATTAGAATGACATATAACCTTAATGTTAATTTATTTTATAGAGTGTTTACTATTTAAACCCCGCGTGGGTTTAAATTTTTTAATTTTATTTTCTTTTAAATCGAAAATTTCCTCTTAAATCCAACAAAAGATTGTATTAAGATGATTATTCAATAACCAAATGTATTAAAATTCTTTTTATAAATCAAACTACGTCCAAAACTCAAAGAGGGTTCGTTTAAAATGCTAAAAACCAAAAATGTCACTTAAACTTAGGACCGTTTTAAAATAGACTAAACCGTTTTAGTAAATCCCACTGTTTACGAACAAGGCAACGAAGGAGCCGAGTCCAGAATTTCTTGACGTGTAGTTTAATGATATTTCACAGCCGTGTAGCGTCAGCCACAATAGATATACCAGAAAACGCCATGTCGTTTATAATTTTTTCAACTATTACTTGAAAATTTCCATCACATTATTGTCAAACTTTTGAAGTTGTGATTTTTACAATATAAACCGTGAAGATTGGAGCTAAGCGATTTAGTAGGCAAAATCAATTAAAAATATTAGGCCCTTAATATAAATATTTCAACGCATCGGTATCGTTATACCTAAGGCGTTCGAAATAAAGCCAAAATACACAAAATATTTGACTTGTTTAAGCGATGTTTCGAACGATGCTTGCTTTTTTGAAGGGTGCGATGACAGAACTGCTGATTGAAATCGTTGTATATGTTCGTGGGTCCGTAACGTTACGTACGTCTCTCCGTACGCAACGTGTGGAATCAGCTGTTCTGTCATCGCACCCGTCAAAAAAGCTGGCATCGTTCGATGGAAACATGGTATCAAAAAGTTAAAAATCGTTGCGTTGAAATATGTACTTTAAGTGTCTATTAAATTCAATAGCGGTCTTTGAGTTCAAAAAAGCGAAACAGCTGTGGGATTCCCTTGAATAGTCTAAATGTGCTAGAATATTTATTTTTTATTGCATTGGCAATCAAAGATAAATCCGAAGATACCTGATGCTGCCCCTGTAAATATTTCAAATAATTCAAAATTACCGTTAAAATTTATATTGTAACTTGCATTAATAAAGAGTGCCCTGAAATAACCATGTGTTAATTAAAACATTAAATAATTTTTTTTTCAGTCGGGTAAAGTCTTTACCGGACTAGTGATTTAACTTAATGGAGTATATTACAATATAATATGCAATAAAGTTACTTTACGCATGAATTAGGATCAATATTCTTTCTACTATCTGAAAAGAGACAAAGCCGATAATAAAAATCCTAGTGCAAGAAAGTCTCGCAAATATCAGTGGCACTTGGTGCGAGAAAGTCTCGGAGTATATTCATTTCCGTACTAAGTGCAGAAAAGTCACACTTTCCGAACTAAGATGCGCGCGGGAAAATGGTTTATTCCTTACAGTGGTATAAATTTAAAATCCAACGCTAGTGCCGAGCGGTATTTTTAAAGGTCACTGGAAAAAATGTTTTGTTTTATACCTTTATCAAAAACATGAGTTTAGTAACTGTCTGCAGATAACTAAAGCATGGCTTTCTTAATTACCGATGCAAAAAGACTTTTTTTTTGATCACGGGTGCAAAAAAAGATTTAAGTCCGTTTTTTACCCAAAATTAAAGAGAAATAGCGGAATATAGTAATATTGAAAAAATCTATTATTCTTGCCTAAAAATTAAGTAATTTCCGCCAGTTTACACCAAGTATTTCCAAAAAAATCATTTAAAAACTTCGTCAAAATATCAAACTGTCAAAGATTAAAATGTCGCAACAATGAACGCCATCGAGTAAAGAGGCACATTGCTATGGAAACCGCATTGTTATTTCATTTACCAGCCGCCTTGGTTTATAGTCTAAAGAAGGTGTGTTCGTTCGTGGTTTTTAATAGTAGTTCTAACAACTAGTGGCTAAAATAGTGCTTTTTTACAAGCGTTATTATCGAATTAGCGAATTAATCGATTCGTTTTACTTTTTCGGCTAAGTTCGGCTAGGGTCGGGTTAGGTCAGTTTCTTGAGACGACATGTAGGCTGTTGGTAAAATATATTATATGGATATCAAAATTCGTAAATATTTTGGTAATCACTTTAAATTTTGGACTTTATTAAGTATTAGTTTAAGCCTGAGGACTTTTGTGTTTTCAAGTTACATTTTTCTGATTTCTGAAACATAACCTAAAACAAATTATTACCAAAAACTGCAATAATGGCAGATTTTTTAAGCGTGTGTAAAATAATAATATTGATCAGTACAGTAACCCCCGCAAGAAAATATTACCGTAGGCAAACTCTTAGACGCTTATTTTATACGTGCGCTGAAATATACAAGCGATTTTTTTACAGGCTTTTATTTAACTTGCAATGTATCTAACCACATATATTTGTTCGGGTAAAATTTTACAACTTAATTTTGACCAACTTCCCGACATCCGGTCGGCTTCAAATTTGGCATGCTTATATAGTTGTGGTGACAACACAAGAATATAGTGTGATGAAATTGACAGCTCCCACCCTATCGAAGGGAGTGGAGGGGGGTACAGTTGAAGTACGCCCGATTTTGTTGTAATTTGAAGTGTAGGATCACTTGAGGATGGAGATAACGAACTTCTAATAAGATTTTGAAAATTCAATATGGCGGATTCAAGATACACGATTTTTGGTTATCTCTTGCTAATCAATTTTAACTAACTTATACACATCCGATACAATACAATAATATGTCATTATTAGGCACCCCTCCCCGCTATGAGGGGAGTGGATGGGGCAAAATACCTAAGTTTGTTTGACTTCAACTAAAATTGGTATACGGGGGCTTTTGGGGATAAAGAACACGAATATTTGATAATGTTTTGCTAACCAATTTTAACTGACTTATCCACATCCGATTGTGTTCTCAGCTACCCAAATTCGATTTCAAGCAAAATTGGCAGACAGTGGTTTTTAAAAAGGGGGATTATGAATTTTTGATCATATTTGAAAACTTCAATATGGCTGATTCAAAATGGACGATTAAAGGTACAAACCTAAAAATTAAGGGTGTGTGTTCAAATTTCGTATGCGTTTACAGTATCGGCGACAATACAATAATATGGTATTATTAGGTACACACATTAAAAAACAAGCTTTTATTAAATGCACTCAAAACTAGAAAATAATTTTTATTTTTTTTATACCTTAATAAAAGCGATGGGCGCAAATTAAAAATTTTAACTTTACGGTGACAAAAAGAGAACTAGAAAAGAAGAACTAAATTCTTCTTCTATTCGAATGCGAGATTGCCGTGCTTGCCAAGCATTTGAAAATGTCCTTAAGTTTTAGAGTAATACAACTGTTTCTTAGGTGAATCGTCAATGTGACCGATATAAGATACCTAAAGTTAAAATTTTTAATTTGGTCCAATCGCTTTTGTCATGGTATAAGAAAGATAAAAAATTATTTTCAGCTTTTGAGTGAATGTAATAAAAGCTTGTTCTCTAAAAGTTTTTTTTAATAAAAATTTATTTTATTTGATAAACTATTTAATTTTTTCTTTGACACATAGCTCAAAAAGGAGAAACGGCCATATGGTTTTCAAAACCTCTTAAAAGTCAAAAATATAAAGTTGAAATAGTTGGGAGTAAGTCCTCCAAACCATCTAAAGAGGTTGAGATGGACAGAAGGCAAACCCATATGGCCGCAGAACTTGTCTAGCAAAATGTTTTGCCAACCGTTTAACAGCACCGGATGTTACTTGAGTTGTTAATTGCGATTTTAATATCGATTTTTTAATACTCACACAATATAAATATGGAAACCGAAAACCAGGCCATATATTATTAGTTACAAAATAAATTTCGTATGCGGCAATCAAAATCTAACCAAAAAATTACCTACGTGAGTTCAGAATCGGAAAACTGGTAATCACTTGAACCTTCGAGTAATACTTGTACAGAATTCGCCTTCTTCTCTATTGCAATATTTTAAGATTAAGTGGAGGCTAACAATAATTTATGACTTGACCAAATACTGTATTTTCTTATTGAATCTACTAGCCGCTCTTATTCCGATTATCTAGTTATTTTGTCTTTGACTTTTTTTTGATGAATTACCGTCTGGTATCACTTTTTTTCAAGCTCTTGGCGGTTATTTGCTGTTGCTTGATAAATAAAAATTAGTTCCTTTAGCGCGCCTAAGAAACAATCTTAAGAGATGAACCCCGCCCAAATTGATCATGTATAATTTTACTATTTACGATCAATAAAAGACCTTATTTATTATTATTATTATTTTCAGGTTCCACAGGGTTTCCTGGTTACAACTTCTTTCCGGTACTTGCGTACAAGGATTCGAAGTTTGGTCTACGGTTTAGGTAATTATTCTAAGGTAAGTTCAGAACTTTACATACGATTCCAGTAGTTTCTATCACAGTGATTTTTTGCATTGGACTATAAAGATTTTCTTTTAGTTCCAGAGTTTTGAGGCCCTCAATTGTTGCTGACGGTACTTCCCCAGAAGCACCGAAGATTATTGGCATAATGATGACGCGTTCTTGGTTCCACATGTCCTTGATCTCATTTGCTAATGGTAAGTATTTGTTTATTTGTTCTTGATGTTTTCGTTGGGCATTTGTTGGGAGCGGGATTGCTATGTCTATGATATACGTTTGTTTTGTTTGTTTGTTAACAAGCACCATATCTGGTTTGTTATGTGGTATGTGTACATCTGTTTTTTTTTTTGTTCTCATTTTCATTCACAGGGTCAGGTTTTAGTTTATAATATGGAGTGTGAGGCAAATCAGGTTTAAATTTTTTGAGAAAATCTTGGTATATGATTTTTCCTACGTTGTCGCGTCTTTTTGTGTATTCATTAGGAGCTAGTATTGTGCAACCACTCACTATGTGATCTATCGACTCTGTTTGTTCTCGACACATTCGGCATTTGTCTGTTTCTATGCATTGTTTCATTATGTATTTTTGGTAGTTACGTGTGGGGATTACCTGATCCTGAATAGCCATGACAAATCCTTCTGTTTCTGGAAAAAGTTGTCCCTTCTTAAGCCAATCCAATGACGCTTTCTTATTAAAGTGTTGTTTGATTAATGCAGGGTATCGTCCATGTAATTCTTTGCTAAGCCATTTTTCAACATGATTTATGGGTTCTTCTGCCGGTAGCTCTCTGCTTTGTAGATTCAGGGGCGTGATTTTGATATCTTTGTTTACTACTACTTTGTATAGTCCGGACTCTTCCGCTTTTCTATGGAAGTAGCTTTTTAAGTTTTTTATCTGTTTCTGATGTAGTTCTTCAATGTTTAACACTCCCCATCCTCCTTGCTCCCTGGGAAGGTGAAATCTCTCCATAGAGCTTCTTGGATGGTGAAACCTGTACTTGGTGGCTACTGTTCGTATTGTGCGATTGAGTTCGGTAAGCTCTGTTTGCGTCCATGATATGATGCCGAAGCTATAGGTTAGGATTGGAATTGCATATGTGTTAATCGCCTTCACCATATTCCCTCCACGCAGCTTCGTCCTCATAATCATTTTGAGCTACTGGGGGTTCGTTTTCGTTTTGGTCTCATACTCCTAGTTCAATTTCCGCTTCTCTTCTTATGCGTTGGCAGTTTCGGTTGTTATTGCTTTAGAGGTTAGTAGTACTCGCCTTTGATCTAAGATGTTTTGTACAGTGCCCAGAACGGCGACGTTGAAGTTATGTTCATATTCATATTCATATTCATGTTAATTATAGCGGACCAAACAAATTTTGAGCTTTTCGGAAAAAATGGGGTTTAGCGTAAAATAATGAAAAAAAAAATTTACACTTGACAGACAATAACAACATATTACTCAAGCCGTCACAATTGCTAATTGAAGGCAGCTAAGGAAGCTTATACTAGCTATAGAGATGCATTAAAAATTAAAAGATATTAAATATATAGAAGAGCTTGCAATGCATAGTAACAAACTTAACTGATTTGAAGTACAAACCCTTCATTGTATCAAACCCATCAGATAGCTGACTCATCTTGGCTTTGGGAGCTGAGCCATGCGGGTCTCTTCAAAATCACAGAAATGTAAATATGAAGATAAGTGGCAACAAACTTTACTGATTTGGAGTATTAGACCTTTATTATTATCAAATCCGCCACACAGCTGAGTCAGCTTCACTTTGGGGGTCTTTTCGAAATCATAAAAATTTAAATATGAAGATAAGTGGGCAATATATACCAACGTACCTTACTGATTTTGAGTCCTAACCTTCCATTCTATCAAATTTACCACATAGGTGAGTCATTTTGAATTTGGAAGCTGAGCTATGCGGGTCTCTTTCATAAAAATGTAAATAGGAAGATAAATGGGCAATGCCTATCAGCAGGCTTTACTGATTTGGACTATCAGACCTTTTTTCTATCAAATCAAAATATAAATGGGCGATGTATATTAACAGACTTTACTGATTTAAGGTACTAGACCTTTACTTTATGAAATTCACCACATAGCTGAGTCAGCTTGACTTTGAGAGCTGAGCTATGGGGGTCTTTTTAAAATCATAAAAATTTGAATATGAAGATAAGTGAGCACTATATATATCAACGAGCCTTACTGATTTTGAGTACTTACCCTCCATCACACCTTAAATCAGTAAAGTTTTTTGATATACATTGCCTATTTATCTTCATATTTACATTTTTATGATTTTAAAAAGACCCCCATAGCTCAGCTCCCAAAGCCAAGTTGCCTCAGCTATGGGGTAGGTTTGTTAGGCTAAAGGTTTTGTATCTTAAATCAGTAAAGTTTGTTGATATACATTGCCCATTTATCTTTATATTTACATTTTTTTATTTTTATTTTTTTTTAAAAAGGCCCGCATAGCTCAGCTCTCAAAGCTAAGCTGTCTCAGCTATGTATTGGATTTGATAGAATAAGGATCCAATACTCCTATTAGTAAAGTACTTATTTTAATATTTACATTTTTTTGATTTTAAGCTGACTCAGCTCTGTGGTGGATTTGATAGAATGAAGATCTAATACTCCAAATCAGTAAAGTTTGTTAATATACATTGCCCACTTCTCTCGCATAGCTCAGCTCCCAAAGCAAAGATGACTCAGCTATGTGGTGGATTTGATAGAATAAGGATAAGGATTGCCCACTTATTTTCATATTTACATTTTTATGATTTTAAGCTGACTCAGCTATGTGGTGGATTTGATAGAATGAAGATCTAATACTCCAAATCAGTAAAGTTTGTTAATATACATTGCCCACATCTCCCGCATAGCTCAGCTCTCAAAGCAAAGATGACTCAGCTATGTGGTGGATTTGATAGAATAAAGATCTAATACTCCAAATCAATAAAGTTTGATGCCCACTTATCTTCATATTTACATTTTTGTGATTTTGAGGAGACCCGCATGGCTCAGCTCCCAAAGCCAAGATGACTCAAGTATCTGGTGTTTGTTAATATGCATTGCAAGCTCTTCTATATATCTTAATATCCTTTAATTTTTAATTCATCTCTATAGCTAATATAAGCTTCCTTAGCTGCCTTCAATTAGCAATTGCACGGCTTGAGTAATGTGTAGTTATTGTCTGTCAAGTGTAGATATTTGTTTTCATTATTTTACGCTAAAACCCATTTTTTCTAAAAAGTTCAAAATTTGTTTGGTTCACTGTAATTAACATAAATATGAATATGAAGATAACTTCAACGTCTACCCAGAACGAACGAATTATTTGTAAGTAAATATGTGATAGGGGTGGGCAAGACAGGAGATACAGGGTGTCAAATTGATTTTTTGTTGTTTTCCTGTTGAATCTTGTTTGGTAAATATAAGAAAATTTTGTAGGTTGCATATAATATTTACGTTCTTGATCTTAAAATTAAATAATTTAGAATTAATTTTTTTACCCATTACAAAGAGAAAAAAGTAAATTAAAAACCCATTTGGCTCTATCAACTTTTTTCATTTTTTGGAATGCCTTTTTTTCTTTACTCCTCGAACTTTAAAAATCGAGTATATCTTGAAAGCAAAAAAGTTTAATTCCTACATTATGTCACTTGTTGTGGCCTCCCACCACCCAATAAAATTTTATGTATGCAAAATTGTAAAATTGGCACATATAAGTAGTTCACTATACTGCCGTGCATAGGGAATATAGGGCACCCTCAAAAATAGATGTTTTTAATCCACCATAACAATATGCCAACATACCGTATTCAACCTTCCACCACCCTACCCAAAAGTTAATCAGTTTATGGTTAGCCCTTAGAGCCGTTCTTGAGTTATCGTGTATAAAGACAGACAACAGATAACAGACCGACAGACGGAGTTTTTTAATAATTATATGTTATCGTTTTTCCAAATAACTCTGAAACTAAAGCTCCTACGAATTTAGACTCGGACAAAACTTGTAGTGCATATTCATGGAAACTTAAATCTGTAAACCGTATATCGATACTTGCTTTTGTTCCAAAGTTACAATTTCTTTAAATATTTTATCTTTCTTTTCCCCCCTTCAACCCCCCACCACCCTACCCAAAAGTTAATCAGTTCATGGTCAGCCGACCAAATTTTGTTAAAATCGATTAAGGCGTCTTGAGTTATCGTGTATACCGAGAGACAACAGACCGACAGACCAACAGACCGACAGATAATTTTTTTTCGCCGATTAAGGTGTTTTGGGAACTTAGTAACTCATTTTTGATAAAATTAAGAAAATTTTACGATTTTAAGTATTCATATTGGTATGGTGAACAAAAAAATCAGAAACATATTACAAAAACACCATTTCTGTTAGCACTTTAAATTTTTAACATTATTTGTGTGCAAAAAAAATAACAAAAATATTGCTTTTGCGCCCTTGTGCAAAAAGAAATTGCATGGATAACCAAAAAAGCCGGACATTGAGTAAAATCGCATTTTTGATTAAGGTAGAAAGAAACGGTAAGTATATAGCGTTCTTTGAACGATAATTTTTGACAGCATCTACGTCCTGGTGGTCTGTAATTTTTTGGCTGTCGTTGGTAAAATACCTTTAGGGTTAACATAACTATATACTCGTAGAGCTCTAAAATTAGGTACTTGGTTGGTGTTTAGGGAATTAGTTCACGAACGAAAACACAAAAACACATAAAATAAATAATGAATTAACTAACCGGTTTGCTTCTAACAACATATCGTCAATACATTTTTCTGTTAAAGTTCCAAAACCATTAATTTTACGCATTTTCAAAAAAAAAATCAGGAACTCAATAAAAAAACTCGGTTGCCAATAGCAATTTAGTTCTAGAAATAATAACCTTTAAAAAATACAAACTATTAGTTTAAAAAATCGAATTAAGAAAATTTTCGGTGTAATTCTCGTCACTTGAAAAAACTATTGCTGTAATTTTTCAAAATCAGTGAAATAATCTAAGTAATTAAGTTTTTCTGATGCTGTCCACCACAGTGACTTTGGCCGAGAATCTATTTCTGGTCCGAAATAACTCTTGAATGGGCAATTTTCTTTTTAAAGTTTTTTGCAAACAAATCAATATTTTTGTTTTAAGCAGAAACCTTGATAATGACAGTTTACACCACCAAAAAATATTGGTTTTCAATGGTTTTCAAAAAATTTTAAGTGGAGAAGGACCGTGCTTGCTTTGATTTAATTATCATCTTCACCGGAGGTGGAATATTCCAACAATTTTCTTTTATTGTTTTCCAACCCTTCTTGACCCATTTTTATGATTCATACATCAGAAAATCGGCCCATGATTTATTAATAGACAAAATGTCGCTATAAAAGAACACTAATATTACAAAAAAATTTTCATTTGAATAATTAATAAATGCAGCTAGAATATCGAAAGAGTGAGGCTCATGACTTCATTTTTATTTTAGCTAGGAGAGAAGAGTTGTGAGTGTCTGTACAGTGTTCGTTTGCAAGTTTATCTCTGAACTTTATGCTTTTCAACTTTGCGTAACGGTTCCCTTGAGGCCTGACATAATTTGTTACAAAATGTGTTTTCATGTTTCTAAGAAAGTTTTTGGAAAATTAAAGTTTTAGCAAAGTGTAGATCGGTTTTACTGCAAAATAGATGTTTTGAATAATTGCACGATTATCCCGGCATTTATTGCTAACATGAATAGGACGCGGTCTGTAGAGTATAAGCTCCACTCAAAAATATAACTTTAGATTGTTTTATTATTGTTTGGTATAAAATCTTCTGAACAAAACAGTTGACACACAAATAGTTTAATATCCTGGACCAAATGCGTCCGGCTCATTTAAGTGTAGTTAATAAACTTAAAGACCAGCTAATCAAAATGACACCAGTAGCTTTTGGTGTCTATATCGTTTGCTTAAAATCCAACTTTAATCTGCGGTATAGCACTTAAAACATCCTAAAATATTGCGTCAAATTGCCTCAAACTGCCACGAAATTCTAACGGCGTATACATCAAAGTGCATTACTGAGCCACCCCTCGGGATGAGCCCCATCCACGCCCTGGAATCCATCTTGGGTCTCCTCTTGGCTCCAACTTGACGCACCTACGATTAAGGGACCACGGACTATGGAAGGGCACGAAGGAAAGAGTGAGCCATCTGACAATCGAGGGACTGGCACCGAAAGAGTGCCCCTCCTAAGAATGCCAGTAAAAGCACTGCTAAAACCATAGAGGTTTGATAAACAGCACAAAGTTACAATACCGGTATGGAATGCGTGGCAATGGGAAGAATTCCGAACGGAACTAACCAGGGAGATGACGGTCTGATACACGGTGGCTCTAAACTTTCAGCCAGGCAAACAACAGGCATAGGAGTGTACGCGGAAAACCTAGAAGTTCAAAAAAGTTGCCCACTTGGCGAACACGCTACGGTGTTTTAAGTGGAAGTATATGTCATTATCATAGCAGCAACCATACCGGAGGTCGAAAATGGTAGGAGGGACATATACATAAGCTCCGACAGCCAGGCTGCCCTCAAGGCCCTAAGTGCACCCAAAATAGTCAGTAGTCTGGAGAAGGAGTGCGCTGAAGCACTGCAAACACTGGCTCAAGACAAGAGGGTAACACTGATGTGGATAGTAAGTCATGAGAAAATACCACGCAACGTGAAAGCGGAAGGACTTGAACTAAATGGCTCTTAGGTAAGACCCGAAAGACTGCTGACAGGGATGCTAACTGAGTACAATCGGCTGAACAAAAATATGACGCAAATGTGATTAGCAGGAGATCCCGTGTGGAGGCTCGAAGGGGAATCAGCGCAGGACCTAATAGGATAGTGCGATGCACATGCCAGATCTAGGCAGTTGAAGTGGGGATTTCTCAAGATAGAGGAGAAAGAGCTGCGTTCGCTCAAATGTGCCGAAATACTGAACTTCATGAAGAAGACAGTGAGGCCCGGAAAAAGAGCTGCAGCGAAACTCTTAGTTTTTGATTTAATGAAGAAAATTTAAAATATTTACGAATCACTTACGAACCATAGCAGCTAGCGAAACACAGTTTTCACATTAAAATGGAGAATTACAGTTTTATACAAAATCTTTAAGAACTTTAAAGTTAGTCAGTTAATTTATTTTATTTTTGGATATTTACTATTTGAAAAGATTTTGTTAAGGCTCATATGAAGCGCTACATATGCCTGCTTGCAGGATTTGTGCTGGTTTAAATTCAATTATGTGTCCACAGTGGAGTTAAATATAAATAAAAAGGGAGTTTTACCAACAGAAAACTATTGGATTTTTCGCCTTCTCCGCCAGTTCTATCACTAACTGGTTTTAGACATAGTCCATCCACCAGTCGGGCTTTCTACTATGACGAATCGATAGCAAAAAAAATGAACTTTATAACAAACTTTTATTAGTTATTAGCTTATTATATACTTTATCACAAACTTTTGCTAGTTATTAGTTATTAGTTTGTTATAAAGTTCGTTTTTTTGCTATTGATTCGATTCGATTCGATTCGAGAAAGCCCGACCAGGCAGTGGTAGAACTGGTGGAGAAGGCGAAAAATCCAATAGTTTTCTGTTGGTAAAACTCTCTTTCTATCAACTATTTTTATTTTAAGTTACATTTATGCTGTATTTGTCTTTTCCTTCTTCTACAAGAACTTCCTTTTATCATCCAATCATTTCAATATGGTCTGAGCAATCTCTAAGCCTAACTCACTCCTTCCATACGCCATCGCCACTCTCATTAACACTCTTGAGGGCAAACAATTAAATTGGTTTTAAAAGAATGGAACCTTTTATTTGCTACATTTTATTTATAGTTTAATTTAGGTAAATGTAATGTCCTACCTTAGAAAATATATTCCTTTTGCTAAAGATAAAAAAGTTAAGTTTTAGCGTGGATTTAAGTGGTAAAGGGTTCATTATTCACTCAGAGATCCTACCGCTTAAGTTGCAAAGGTGTTACTAGCGGCGCGGCTTGACGGCGGCGCATTAACACCGTTTGATGCGTCCGTGACTATGAATTATTTCAAATATTCTGCCCTCGGAGTATTTGTAGCTCTATTTTTGTAAAAACCTTGGGGTAAACAGAAAACTCAAAAATATAGCCTCCCCTTCCCTGGAATTAAATTTGAGCGTGTAAAAATTTTGAACACCGTGGGAACCTTTTACTGATAAGGGTCTAACCACAATCCCTTTGATCTAACCGCAAAACCTTTGATACGGCCCGCCAAGGACCACACCTTAATTATTGGCACGCACCACCTGTCACCTGTTCGGGATGCTTAAGCAATTGCACAGATTCCGTACAGACTCCGTAAAGACACCTGTTGCACTTTTGAAGCTCGGTGCAGACACCTGGGGCTCGATTCTGGCCGTAATAGAACGATCATACCCTGAGAAGTGATCCATCGCACAAAAGTCATGCGAATAACGCACGGTGGTCGATTTTCAGAAAAACGCGAAAATAACTTGAAAAATTTTTTGGTTTAATTTAGCCAGTTAATAAATATGTATCCTTTACCTTCTTAAAAATGTCTTAAAGTAAATGTGAAAATTCACACGATCATTCTGTGTATCAGCTAAAAAAGAATAAATGCTTACTTATTTAAATATTGTAAACGACATAGGGTATGTTATATAAAAATGCTTAGAATTACAAAGCACTATATACATAAAAAATATACTAGTATAGTGTAACACTTATAAATTGTGTCAATTACTTTAAAGTAAATTTGATTGTTCTAAACTAACATTTTTAGTTTAATTTCAATCATCCTGTGTATCAGCTAAAAAATAAAAAATGCTTACTTATTTAAATATTTTAAACCATTTATTTTTTTATTAAAACTTGTACGATTAAATTACAATGCGAAAGTTTTTTTTAATATCTGTGCGACTTCGTACTTTACGAGACGGTCAAGTTGGCCGTAGCATGCGCATTAGCGAGATCTGTCACGTGATGGTTTCATCCAATAGAGTGCTCTGAAATCATACTACTGGGTCTAGTCAAGAGAACGCTCAAAAATTGTTGTTCGAGACAGCTCTGCGCGTGCCCATAATAGATTGGTGATTCTTCGATCGTCTCGTCACTGCGTTTAGGCGCTTTTATTGGTTGACGATGCTTCCCTTCTCTCAGGCGAACGATCACTTCCTATGGCTTCCAGAATCGGTACCCTGTTGGACTTCTGGAGCTCGCCTTCTATCAACTTTGTAAGGCCCACCTACTTTCAACGTCATAAGTTAGTCAGTTGTAAGGTTATGTCGACTATTCTATAGCCGATGTCTCTAAACGAGTCGCCTGTCCAGACACCTGTATAGGGCTACTGAGGATAAGGCGTTGAAATAATTGTGGTATATTACTGCGGTTTCATATTCATTTTTCTAAAAGGTATAAAAAGCCTGGTCAAGCCGATCTAAAATTAAAAAGGCAATTTTTGGCACTCCGCAGCATTAATTTTTTTTGTATCCAAGTTTGTCTTCCATAATTAATTTCCTCTAATATTAAAAAAAAAATAGTATGCTCAAGATTTTGTTATTGCCCAAAATGACCCCTTTTAAAAATACAAGCTTTTTTACGACTTTTGCATAAATAAATAAGCTTGTCACAGTGGGGGTTCCAGCCATTTGAAAAGAAGGGGGCGGTTTCGATACGAAAAAAAAAACTATAATAAAAGCGTAGCTTTTAGGAGGAACATATTAATATATGCAAACAAAACTTAGTAACTAGGGGGGTCCTCAGATTTAAGTGATTTATTTTATACATTTTTTGTTTTAAAAAATGTATGAAATAAATCACTTCAAAAATATTTGGATTCTCGTTATTTAACCTTGATTTTATGTACGAAATTATTTTCTCTAAAACTTGTTTATAAATAGAAACTTTATAATACTGTTCTTCACTTCTGTATTTCGAATATTGTGATTTTTGCGGTCAGTACGTCATGCGTTTTTTCGTTTTTTCTCCAAAGACTTCAGGGCAGCATATTTGTTGTCTACTTTATTCCGGAGCACTGAAGCACTGCAAACACTGGCTCAAGACAAGAGGCTAACAATGATGACAAAGCGGACGGACTTGCCAGACTAGGAGCCGAAACACAATACATTAGACCGGAACCTCTTCTGAGAATAACAAGGAAACAGGTACAGAATGAGCTCAGCAAATGGGCTAACAATAAACTGTCGAAGCTATTCATGAATGGTCCGAATGCAGCCAGAACTAAATGGCTCTTAGGCGAGACCCGAAAGGACATTGGACTGCTGACAGGGATGGTGACTGTGCACTATCGACTGAACAAACATCTGACGCAAATGAGAGTAGCAGGAGATCCCGTGTTTCCCACTTGAGGGCTCGAAGAGGAATCGGCGCAGCCCTTAAGAGAAAAGTGCGGTGCACATGCTAAATCAAGGAAGCTGGAGTAGGGATTTCTTAGGATAGAAGCCAAAGTTTTGCTAGCAGCGCGGCTTGGCGGCGGCGCTTTAACATCTAACACATCCATGAGTACGAATTATTTCAAATTTTTTGCCTGCGGCGCATTTGTGGTTTGGTTTTCGTAAAAACCTTAGTATAAACAGAAAACCCAAAATATAACCTCTCCTTCCCTGGAATTAAAGCTTAATCCGGCCTTGATTTAATTGTGGTATATTATTTCTGTTTTTTTATTCATTTTTCTAAAAGTTATGGAAAGCCCGGTCAGGCCGATTTAAAATAAAAAAAATAATTTTTGGCACTTTACACCATAATTTTTTTTGTGTATGCAAGTTTGTCTTGCATAAATAATATTCTCTAATATTAAAAAAAAATAGTTTACTCAAGATTTTGTTATTGCCCAAATAAATGACCTCTTTTAAAAATAAAAGCTGTTTTTCGGCTTTTGCATAAATAAATAAGCTTGTCAGTACTTTTCCGCTTAAAATATTTTTATTTTTATTAAGTGAAACGTTTATCTACAGGCAATTTTATGCCATCAAATTAAAGATAACTGCCCCGAAAAGCAGCCCATTTAGGCTCCCTTTCCATTTTTTGGGGTCTAAAAGTCGCCTAAGCGAGAAATATAGCTCGATAATGTCAATTTAAATAATTGAATGGAAAAAACCAACTTTATCTTTTTTAACAACACGGCCACTGTCCAGTGGGAGCGCATATTTTAATAGGTATTTTTTATGATCATATCAGCTTAAATATACGCCCTTGCAATGCTTTCAACGTGCACAACTTTGTAAGCAGGATGTCCTATATATATGCCTATACCTTTCTTTTTACTCTTTTATGACTCTTATTGACTCTTTCTGGCGTCAAAACTTAGCTGTTCTGCACATGCGCGACCATCGTCATAGGTTAACCAACCAAAATCCAGAAAGACCGCTGTGCAGTTGTCAAAATTTTTCTATTTGCTTCCGTTTTTAGAAAATCACTATTTTCTATTTTTAAATATATGAATAGAAATAATTTTACATATTTCACATTTATTTTTCAAATTTTAAGAAAACCTGTGGAACTTCACTTTTGTTGTTTGGCGGCATCCACAAACACAGCACGTCTTTTTATGCGGCAACATCTTAAGCTCAAAGACATAAACAGTTTCTATTATAACTCCTAAAAAATTGGAATTATAAACGTGCGATCAAACCAATCAACAAAAATGGCGTCTCGACCGAAGCGCGAAGACGAAGGTCGCAACACGGCCGCCTCGTAAAATTTTCGCGCATGTACATAGGCGCGGAGCTAAGACGGCTCCATGGCCTGCTAGATTTTAGATCTTGCGTACAAGTTTGGCCTGGGAAAGGCCTATATTTAACCTCATACATATATGGTTATGATTTATCTAATTACATTACAAGCTTTTATTTAACTTCACATGGGTTTGTTTGCTTGCTTGCTTACTTGCTTGTTTGTTATCTTTACAAGTCAATTTTGACTGAATTCATGGCACGCGTTTATAGTTCCGGTGACAATACAACATTATAAAAAAACTAAGTTGGTGGGAGTCGACAGAGCGCGTAAGAAATATAATATATAATATAATACAAATATAATAGAGCTAATATAAAAATAAAATGTTTACGCTACAAATACAAACCTAAACTAAAATTAGAGAGAAATGCTACAAAACAGAGAGTCTTCTGATAAATTTAACTTTTTTTGGAGAAAATTTATATAAATGAATATTATCATGAGAAGTTTATTCAAAAAGTAAAAATTCAAAGCCTTTGAACGAAAAAATAATTTTTATTTTATAGGTGAAAACCAAGGTGGTGGGGATAGCTAAGGGGATAAAAGAGAGTTAGCATATTTAAAAATTCTTAACTTTTTAATCAAAGCCGCTACAAATATAAAGTTTTCAATTTTATAAGTTGAGTGAGGTCTCCAGAATGAAGATTATTCATATTAATAGAACTTTTCCTTCCCTTCTTAATTTAATATTTCAATTTTATGTTTGACTAAATATTTTCTGATTTGAAGGTAAAACCCACGTTGGTAGTGAGTAGTTAGGGGAATGATGAAGGGTTAATATATTTGAAATTTCATAACTTTTTAACCAAATCTGCTACGAACATACAGTTTTCAGATTTGGTGAGGGATTATTTAATGGGGGAGGGGGTGCAGGAAGTAACGTCATCCAAGTATCTCTGGCTTCGTTCACAACTGGTATATAGGGGTTTTTGGGGTCGAGGAACACGAATTTTTGATCAGATTATAATGTTGACACCTCTTTCCTCTTTTTGGTCTGTAAGATTAGGAAATTGTGGAAAGATTTTAAAAATTACTGGGAGGGGAGGAAGGTAATATTTAAATTAAAAATTATACAGTTGCCAGCTGCCTCCTTTTGAGGAAGAAAAGGGAAGTGCCATCTAACTACGTACGATTTTGTTTGCCAATAATAAATAAACTTTAATATTTTCTCTCTAAAAAAACAGAGGTGCCTTTAAAACATGTAGATTTTGCTTACTTTTGAAAAAAAATCAAAATTAAAAAATCACAAAAGTAGGTTTCTTGTCATTAAAATATTTTAAAAGACTCTGGGACACTTTTTACTAGTGGAAAATTAATAAAAAATATTGACTGAAACCAAAAATATTTTTTTCACATCAAAAGTTAAGTAAAAACTAGGTAATTTGCAACTATCCCGAATATTCAAAAAACTGAAGCTTTAAATTCGTCTTTTCGGAGGTAAAAAAAATCATGTATTTACGAAATGCAATAACTTTCTTACACATATCAAATCTAATCACAGCTAGACCTTGGGCTATATTTACTACTTTATAATATTGGAGAAAAAACGAGAACAATTTACCTAATAACTATGAAATAATATAATGGCCCACTCGCGACCTACAACTTTATACAGTTTACAAGTATTTTGTTTCGACTTTAACTTGTTCAATCAATATAAGAAATCAAAAAATATTTTCACACGTTTTGTTTCAATTTTTTAGCTAACATTAGTATTTATTTATGGGCTAAACAAATGTAAAATATATGTGGAAATAACTATTAATTTAATAAGGTGTGTATTCTCATGTAAACATAAACCCTTAATGCGCTGTTGTTGATAGAAGCACCCTTGGATGTTAACAAATATTTTCTCCAGAGATATTTTAGGAAGACAAGTAGGTGGATTTGTAGTGTGACGTCATGATAAATCGCAATGTAGATCTAAATATAGTAACATTGACTCCCAGGGCCGTTATAGTATCTCATAGTTATATGGTATTCCTTTAGTACTGATTTACTGAACCTTAAATGCTACTTGGTAAAAAATCTAAAAAGTTAAAAATAATATTTTAGCTTTGAAATAACGTCATAAAAGCGATGGGTTCAAATTAAATTTTGAACTAAGAGGAGCAAATAATAATAAAAAATACGCTCATCCGAGCGCTCATCAAGTTTTTTAGCTACTTGCTAAACTTAAAAGCCAACCAAATTTTAAATTAGCGCCAATCACTAAGTCAGTGAAGTTGCCCCCAGTGATAATTTTAAAGTAAAAAACACTGCAGTGAAATGCACTAATTATGCACCAATATGCACCACCACTAAAACTTTTTGCACTACTTTCTACGAGAAACTAAAGCGATTTTTACGTGGTGGGCCAAATTAGCGCTGCCCTCCTTAGTCGTATTCTTGAAAAAAAATATTGCACAAAACATTTGTTATACTGGGGTATAACTATAATATAATAAACTTTCCACTTAAAAAAAAGCAGCAAATATGATTTTTCTATGTACGCTGTAAACTATTTCGAGTTTATTGTTTTTGACTGCAAAAAGACACGACATGTTAAAATGAACGCATTATTTTGTTATATAATTTCAGTGGGAAATAAAAAGACATACCACTTTGTAAAAAGTTGCTTTTGCATTTAATTTTTTGTTTTTATATTGTTTCACCTGCTTAAGAAGTTCAATTTTCAAAGCCTCGGCGTATCCCCGTTGGAAATATCTATAGTAAAGTAATAGTTTTCACAACTAGTTGCTAAAGCCATTTCCGTCAGTTTTCACCAAGTATTTAGGAAGAAATCATTTAAAAACATCGTAAAAATGTCAAGCTATCAAAGACTAAAATGTCGCAGTAATGAACGTCACCGAGTAAAAAGGCACATCGCTGTGGCAACCGTTGTTATTTCATTTACCAGCCGCCTTAATTTATAGTGTAAAGATGGTGTGTTTTGTGAGAAGGGCTCTTTGTTCGAGATTTTTAAGTATTTTCCTGTTTTTCTTGGATTTTTTGATAAAGGTGTTTAAAAAAATAGTGCTTACAGCTCGTGGCTACACTGTGCTTTCTTTTACTTGCGTTTTCAAATACCTCGCTGCCCTTGTTATTTAAACCAACGCCTGTAAAAAAAGCACTATTTTAGCCACTAGTTGTGAAGTAGCAGTTTTAACAACTAGTGGCTAAAATAGTGCTCTTTTTTACAACCGTTGGTTTAAATAACAAGCGCAGCGAGGTATATAAAAACGCGAGTAAAATAAAGCACAGTTTAGCCGTGAGTTGTTAACACTATTTTTTTAATACCTTTATCCCAAAATCCAAGAACAACAGGAAAATACTTTTAAAGTCTTGAACGAAGAGCACTTCTCGCAACACACCATCTTTACACTATAAATCAAGGCGGCTGGTAAATGAAATAACAATAGTTGCCATAGCGATGTGTCTTTTTACTCGGTGACGTTCATTGATGCGACACTTTAATTTTTGACAGTTTGATATTTTGACGATGCTTTTAAATTATTTTTTCGTAAATTCTGGTGAAAACTGGCGAATAATTAGATTTTTTTAATAGTACTATTTTCCGCTATCTCTTTTTAATTTTGGGTAAAAAACGGACGTAAATCTTTTTTTGTACCCGTGATCAAAAAAAAGTTTTTTTGCATTGGTAACCAAAAAAGCCATGCTTTAGTCACCTGCAGAATGTTACTAAATTCATGTTTTTAATGAAGGTATAAAAAATATTTTGATGACGGTATAAAAAAATGTATATATATATATTGAAAGTTCTTAAAATAAATTTACAGCTATTTAAAATCAAAAGCATGTTTTCTTTTTACGCTTTATAAAACAACGCAAAATAAAATATAATTTTATAAAAAAAATCAAAACTCTCCGTTTTTATATCAGCCAACTCAAGCGTTAAAAATGAATGTTGTCCATATTAAATATTGGTTAGTGTATGGAAGAACTAAGTATGTCTTCACTTTAATAAACTCTGTGATTTAAAGGTCAAATCAGTGTTGTGCCAGAAAATGTTTTTTTCTAAAATATGAAGAAGTAAATTACTGAAAGATTTGTCATACCACTTTGTATACTGACAAAAACCATTGAACAATTTAATTTTAGGAAAATGCAATAACACTAAACGGTATTTTAAATTTTATATGAATTTTTCAGTCCTCTGGCTCTTAGTCTCCTGGAAATTTTATTTTTATTTTGACGGTTTCCGTTTTTGCTTTGCATAAAATATAAAAAATCTTTTCATCAAATATTATCTAAAGAAAAACTAGAGCTTATCCCTATACAATATTCAAGTCTTCACCAAACCAAAAACCTATTTTAAAAACTCGCTATCTTGCTACTAATTCTTATGTATCGATACCATTTATAGCATAGAAATTAAAATAAAATATGTTATTTTTTTATATCTTTATCAAAAACATGGTTTTAGTAACTGTCTGCAGATAACTAAAGCATGGCTTTTTTGGTTCCCGATGCAAAAAAACTTTTTTTTGATCACGATCACAATTAAGTAATTTCCGCCAGTTTCAACCAAGTATTTACGAAAAAATCATTTGAAAACATCATCAAAATAGCAAACTGTCAAATATTAAAATGTGGCAACAACGAACGTCACCGAATAAACAGGCACATCGCCATGGAAACCACCATTGTTATTTCATTTACCAACTGCCTTGATTGATAGTGTAGAGATGGTGAGTTGCGAGGAGTGCTCTTCCTTTGAGATTTTTAAGTTAAGTATTTTCCTGTTTTTCTTGGATTTTTTGATACTGGTATTAAAAAAAATTGTGTTCACAATTCGCGGCTAAACTGTGCTTTTTATTTACTCGCGTTTTTAAATGCCTCACTGCGCTCGTTATTTAAACCAACGCTTGTAAAACAGACATTAATCTAGCAACTACACTGAACCAAAAAAGGCACCGTTTCCTTTAAAAAAATACATTGAGCCAATGTATTTTGTATATGATATTTCCTCCGATGTAAAGTTTTATTAATATCATAATCAAGTTTACATAAATTTTATAGCCAAAACCAGTTATTGATTTTATTGCTGCAAGACACAGTTTCAAAAAAAAGATGTTACAATATGAAGAGTCTTTAAGAACGATATTTGTGAAGGGTGTTATGAAATCAAGGATTAAGAGACCTGTTTTCATAGCTTTTAGTTACACCTAAGAATGAATTTAGTAAAAAGACTATTACGTACATAAATTTCATAACCATGGTTCATAATTTTCATAAACTTGTACATACATTCCTTAACAACATTTAAACAACAGTCAATGATCGTCATTTATCTCTTTTATTATCTCCATAACCTGTATATACTAATAACAACAACTCTCTATAAAATGTCAAGAAACATTTTTCATTGATTTTGTAACTTCTGTTTATTTATTTAATTACTGTATATGAGAATTTTTATAACTTTTCTCCGATTTTTGTAACAGTAACCTGTTATTGATGTAAAAAAATTAATAAACGCCTGTTATTAATAATATGTACGATATTTTTTTCAGTGTAGTCGTTAAAATTTAAAGCATTATATTGCAAAAATAATCGGGGCCAAAAACTTTTCTTTTTTTAAAATTATTTCTGTAGAACTACCCTTTTAGAGATCAAAGTATCACCCCGAATCTAAAAAAGGGATTTAAAAACTTTTAATCAATTAGATTTTTTTGCCTTGTTTAAAACGCTTTTAGACAAATGGTGGAATTGTGTTCAACGATCTGAAACCCCAAACAAATTAAAAACAAGGATCGTATTGAAAAAGTTCGGCGAAATTTAACTACAAACTACCTAAATAGGCAAAAACACGATTTTAGTAATTTTCCGCAAATAACCAAGCTTGGCTTTTTTGGTTACCGACGACCGTTGCAAAAATCGTAGTTTTTACAACTAGGGGCCAAAATAGTTTTTTTTACAACGCAAGTAAAAATAGTATATGTTAGCTGCGAGTTGTAAACACAATTTTTTTATACCTTTTTCAAAAAATTCTAAAGAAACAGGAAAACATGCGGCCGTAGATAAACTAGCTATGGTTCTAGAGTAACCTTACATTGCCGACCATTTTGATATCTGATGTTTGCTAAATGATCTTTTTATGAACACACAAAAAAACCCTTTTACTAAAATACTTTTTTTTTAATTAAAGTTTTTCGAATATTACTATTCTATGCTTTTTTTCTTGAAATATGTAAAAAAAGGTTGGGATTTTTTTTGCACCAGTAATGAACAAAATAGTTTTTTTGCATTGTTAACAGAAATGGTTTGGTTATTTGCGGAGAGTTACTAAAATCGTGTTCTTGATGAAGATTTGTATCAATTTTTATAAATATTTGTCGTTATGTTAGATTACGTGAAATACGATTTACATAAAAATGTAAAACTATAGCCAGTACCTCACAATTTATTCGTAATATGTAATACGTCACAAAAATTATCCATTTGTTTAATTTTTCTTCAAGTAATTTAAAAAAAATATTTTTTTGATGGAATGCTACAAAACAAATTAAAAAAATACAAAATAAAAAACTCTAAAATGGCCAACAATGTAACGTTACAGTTTAAAAGGAACCTTGATTTACAGTGGAAGGTAAGCTGCGATCGCCTCCCTCCCTTTTTTTCGAGAATTTGTTTAAAAAATCGCCTCTTTTTCATAAAACAAAAAAAAAAAATCTTGTTTTGGACTTTCCCTGTAGGGCATTAATACCTATTATGATTATTGCAAAATACGGAACCTCTCTGGAACTTGCTTTAGTAAATTTGGAAACAATGATTTTGACACCAGCAAGAATAATATTTTTTTAAAAATTACTAGTGCCGTCAAAAATAAAACTAACTGATAAACTAAGAAAAAATGTTTAAAATGGCTTGAACTCTATGAAATATGACGATGCATCGACTCAAGGATTCATGAAACCTATCAGTTCCGTGATTATATAAAACCATTTTACATCATCCATCAGCCGCCCTTGATTTACAGTGGAAGGTAAGCTGCGATCGCCTCCCTCCCTTTTTTTAGATAATTTATTTAAAAAATCGCCTCTTTTTCATAAAACCAGTCAAATTTTTCATTGTTTTTCAAAAATTTTCGCCCGCGGCGCCCTAATGAGTCGAGAGTTACGTTAATTTTATAACTTTTGCATAAAAATTTTTCTTTGCTTTTACAAAATTTTGACCTCACGGCCCCCCTCTCTTTTGGGAAAGCTGTGACCGCCACTGCAGTGGATATTGCGTAAAAGAATCAAAAATAAGGATTAAAACTTGCGGCCACATTGTGCATTTTTTCCTCGCGTTTAAAAATCAACGCTTTTAGAAAGCCATTATTTTAGCCAGTTTTCTGCTAATATAGCGAAGATTAAAACAACTCCCTCAGCCGCCCAAAATATATAACAAATTCTAGGTATTTAAGTTAGTGATTTTGTCAAAACACGGCAAAAAAACAACTGAAAAATCTTATTTTGGACTTCCCCTGTAGGGCCTTAATACCTATTATGATTATTGCAAAATACGGAAACTCTCTGGAACTTGCTTTAGTAAATTTGGAAACAATGATTTTGACACCAGCAAGAATAATATTTTTTTTAAATTACTAGTGCCGTCAAAAATAAAACTAACTGATAAACTAAGAAAAACTGTTTAAAATGGCTTGAACTCTATGAAATATGACGATGCATCGACTCAAGCATTCATGAAACCTATCAGTTCCGCGATTATATAAAACCATTTTACATCATCCATCAGCCGCCCTTGATTTACAGTGGAAGGTAAGCTGCGATCGCCTCCCTCCCTTTTTTTCGAGAATTTATTTAAAAAATCGCCTCTTTTTCATAAAACCAGTCAAATTTTTCATTGTTTTTCAAAAATTTTCGCCCGCGGCGCCCCAATGAGTCGAGAGTTACGTTAATTTTATAACTTTTGCATAAAAATTTTTCTTTGCTTTTACAAAATTTTGACCTCACGGCCCCCCTCTTTTTTGGGAAAGCTGTGACCGCCACTGCAGTGGATATTGCGTAAAAGAATCAAAAATAAGGATTAAAACTTGCGGCCACATTGTGCATTTTTTCCTCGCGTTTAAAAATCAACGCTTTTAGAAAGCCATTATTTTAGCCAGTTTTCTGCTAATATAGCGAAAATTAAAACAACTCCCTCAGCCGCTCAAAATATATAACATATGCTAGGTATTTAAGTTCGTGATTTTGTCAAAACACGGCAAAAAAACAACTGAAAAATCTCATTTTCGACTTGCCCTGTAGGGCATTAATACCTATCTGGAACTTGCTTTAGTAAATTTGGAAACAATAATTTTGACACCAGCAAGAATAATATTTTTTTAAAAATTACTAGTGCCGTCAAAAATAAAACTAACTGATAAACTAAGAAAAACTGTTTAAAATGGCTTGAACTCTATGAAATATGACGATGCATCGACTCAAGGATTCATGAAACCTATCAGTTGCATAAGCATATACACACATCGACTTCGGTTTTAAAAAAATAGGAAACCGTATAAAAAAGCTGAAGTTGGAAGAGGTGTAGATATATTTTATACATAATGCAAAACAGGCTGAAACATTTATTCCGCTCTTAAATAATTTTAAATTTCAGGCATTTTTCTATAATTGCATGTTGTTAAGTTTACTTCAGAAACGCGACCCAACCGTTATGCGGTCAAAAGCTGCGCTATGAGAAATAAAAAAAACAACTTGACGAAATCTTGTTAGCATTCAAAATTAATTACCTTTAAATTAATAGCTTCAAATCCGTATAATGGTAATCCAATCCACAGCACTTTGTGATGATAACAATTCACCTCAAACTTTTTATTTCCTTTCTACCAAAATATAAGAAATTAATCAATTTGTCAAACTGTCACCTTTTCAAATTTTATTTAGATTTTACACCAGCTTTTATATACTTTTCGCTTATTTTGTCTATCTCTTTTTATCTAAACTCAACGCTCGCCTTAACTTCTCTATTTGCACCGGATTTTCGTCTGTATTTTCCGCCCAAATCGTGGTGTGTCTCATGCCGAGTCGGTTACTCGCGCGGAGTTTTCGGCCACACTGAGGTTTGAGTTGCGAGTTTTCGTTTGGAGCGCGCCTCTAACCACTGAAGTTTCAACGTTATAATTAGGTTCGTATCAACGCACTTATCAAATATTTTATCAAATTGGTACGGCAGCTTGACGGAAATAGATCAGATGGTGGTAATTAAAAAACTTTATTTTTATGTTATTTTTCGTTTTGGAGTGAAAAGAAAAAAGGCTAAAAAATATGAATTAATAAATTGAACAAGGTTGAAGTGTCCCGGGATATCTCATAGATAGATAGATAGATTGTCTTAATTCTTGCACGATTGTTAAGACATTTAAAGAACCTTCAAAACGAAGTACCACTTGACCCACTTTTTCTATTCAAAATATAGGGGTAAAATCATATAACTAAAGAATACTATACCGGCGAAAGGATCAGAAAATGTGTAACAATTATATCAAAGATAATAATGTAGAAGTGTGGGTTGACCTTGGACATGGTATACAAACATCCTGTATACCGATTTTAATACCGACATTTTATATCATCATCAAAACAATGTGTAGTATTTCTCTGGTACCGACGAAAATAATACACAATTTTGCGGAAAAAAATTAAACAACTGCCAATGCAAATTTTTAATTAGTAAACGGATGCTATTAAAAAAAAACATTATTTTTAGGTACGGCTCATTTTTTTATTACAAACTTCATTTTTACAGAAAACTAATTATTCTGGACTTAATATTTCAAATGTAAAAAAGAACCGAAAGAAAAACCATTATTTTCCGTGATGTAGAATTAATTTATCAGTGGAAAGAAACGAAGTTCTAGATCTGACTAGTAAATAACTAGCAATATATAATTAACTTTTTTGTCATTTTGTGAGTCTATGAAAATCATTTCATATTTTGTTAACTTCAATGTCCTCCCGGAGCACTTGCGCTGCTCTTTATAGACGAAGCAGAGTTTTCTCTCTCTTTTCTTGCAGTCTCTTGTTATTATCATTAGAAACTGATACTTAGTTCTAAAGGACAAAATGAAGTCTTTATTTACAGGGAATAAAATTCTGGTGTAATTTTTCTAATTGAGTTGTGTAACTAAGAATATACACAACGGTGTATGAAATATATAATACAATGTAATTTGGTTACCCAATTTTGTGACCAGTACAGGGTGTTTGTTTATAACTGGAACACTCAGTATCTTTTTTTTTAATGAAAATAAAGGGTACAACGAACTTAAGCCCTATAACAATTTTTTTTTGTTCCTCTAGGTATACAGGGTGTGGCAATAAAGCTAATTTTTTAAAAATAGAATACCCAGTATATTTTTGCATTTTTGAATTTTTCAAAAAATTAGCTTTAAAAAAATACCAAACACTATTGAAATATCTTTTGTAGTTTTTCAGATATTTGCGTCTAAAAATTTATTAAAATACATTGCCTTCAATCGTTTTTTTTTTTCAATTTTTAAGTTTATATTGTTAAAATAAAGATACATTCATGGCCCACTTGGTAGCTTGATCAGTTGGTCATTTCCAACATATTTTCATTTTGACAATTATTAAAACTTAAACGCAAATATCTCAGGAACTACAAAATATATTGAAATAGTGTTTGATATTTTTGTAAGCTAATTTTTTAAAAAATTCTAAAATTCAAAAATATACAATATTAAAAAAAATTGTCCTTATTGCCATACACTGTTATAGCGCTTAAGATCGTTGTAATTTGCCAATAAATTTTTGAATTTAGACCTACCCTTTATTCTCAATAATAAAAAAGATACTGAGTCTTCCAATTATAAAGAAACACCCTGTACATATCCAGTTACAATTTGAGTAAAAAAATTCAGAAAAAAAATTTCCGTGTAGGTAGTGGCAGATACGAGGGGGGGGGGGGGAATCGCTCCCCCCCCTTCTTCGTAGATGAGTCAACCCATATTTTATTAAATAATTACAATAAATACGAAAAAGATTCAAGTATTTAGCTTAAGTTTAAAAAAATGTTGCCTGCGGCGCAACACCTTTATTGATTATCACAATTTTAATTAACTTTTGTTTAAGTTACATAGAAAAAAATGTGGCTGCGTCACTATAGCATACTGATTGTTCCAATTTTGGATTCATTTTAAGTAATTTTTGTCAATGGTATTTATGTCTAAAGTTGATATTTTTAGTATATTTTTTACAAAATTTTCGCCTTTAGCGCATTCATGACATGATTTTGGCAAAAAATCTAGAATTAAGGCCAGGTCATACCAACCCAGCCCCCTTTAGAAGCTAAGCCAAATCACTTTTTTTTAATGTTTCATAGAAAAAAATCAAAATTTGGTTTTTCCTATACTGCAAAATATTTGTTACCCTTTCAGTTTAATTTTAATCATTTTTATTCAAGGCATGGAAAACGCAAAATTTTTAAAGAATTTTGCTTGCGGCGACTTTCACAATTTTAGTTTAATATTGACAAATTTGATAAGATAGAGCCGTGAGCTACGGGGCTTTTAAAAAAATATATTTTTTGAATTTGACCTCTACCTTATTTAGTAATAAAAATTTGGTTTTGGTGTAAATTGCTTTTCTATAGGTAATTTAAGATAATATTTGTTTGTCAAACTGAATTTTATGTGTACCGTTTAGTTTTTGAGATATAATACCAAGTTTGTATTTTTCTTATGGTATGGTACCTAATATTTACCCGATCCTTTAAAATGATGTATCGCACATGATTTTTATTATTTTATTTTACAATAAAAAACAATAAAATTAATTTAAATAAATTAAAAAAAAAACCTTCTAAATGCGATAAAAAGAGATTGTTTCATAAAAAATACCAAGTTTGTGTGATATCTCAAAAACTAAACGTCTTAATTAATAAAAAATGTTAACATCCAAATTCCAAACCACATTATTTTGAAAAAGCCCCAGTGCCTCAAAAACGCATGACATATCGACATGAGGTTTTCGCTATTACACTGAACCAAAAAAGGCACCGTTTCCTAAAACAAAATAAATTGAGCCAATATATTTTGTATACGATTTTTGCTCCGATGTAAAGTTTTATCAATATCATAATCCAGTTTACATAAATTTTATAGCCGAATCGACTAATTGATTTCTACTGCTGCAAGACACAGTTTCAAAAAAAAGTTGTTACAATATGGAGAGTCTTTAAGAATAATTTTTGTGAAGGGTGTTATGAAATCAAGGATTAAGAGACATGTTTTCATAGCTTTTAGTTACACTTAAGAATGAATTTAGTATAAGATTGTTACGTACATAAATTTCATAACCATGTTTATGTGTTTTGTATGCTTGGTTCATAATTTTCATAAACTTGTACATACATTCCATAACAACTTTTAAACGACAGTCAATAATCGCCATTTATTAAATTTATTTAAGGCATTGATTAAAATCATCAACATGTTTTATTTATTTCATATGCTCTTTTATTATCTCCATAACCTGTAGATACTATTAATAACAACTCTCAAGAAACATTTTTCATTGATTTCGTAACTTCCATTTATTAATTTCATTACCTTATATGACAATTTTTATAACTTTTCTCCGATTTTTGTAACAGTTAAGTGTTATTGATGTACAATTATCTATAAAAAATTAATAAACGCCTGTTATTAATACTATGTACGAAATTTTTTTCAGTGTAATAACACTAATTTACAGCCAATTTGTCAATCTTTTAAAAATGATGGTAAAAACTTTGTAACACGCTTGATTTTGGAGTTACGGCTTTTTGCAAAAATTAATAAGTATTTTATCCGCATTATTTTATAAAGTAATTTGTAATGCACCAAAACGCAACGCTGACAAATTTACTGTTCCCCTGAATTGAGGAAATTGTGCATAGTATGGCAACACCGCATCGCTTAGGTATAGAGTGTCATGTGAATCACGGAGTTGCATCTCTGAGAGCCCAAGATAAAGAAAAAAGCCATTTAAAACAACATAATTCAAAATTTTATTCGACCTTGTAGCTGAATATAGATAAAAACAACAGAAGTATGGAATGGCTATAAAATCAGCTGGCTATATGTAGAAACCGGATTGCTTTTCCAATTTACAAAAAGTCTGGTGGTGATTTTGTTCTAAATTGGTATACACTTAGGTATGAAATATACGATAGAAGCCTGTCTTCCGAAAAGAAGCGCAATACAACATAAAGCATAACTGCTAATGAACTCACAAAAACATCAAGACCGATAGAGGCTCTTGAACTGATAAACAAACATTTTGATGAACTATAGAGTCACGTGACAATTAACGTAAAAGCAAAAAAAGAGATAAAAGTTACCACAAGACTCAGAAAATAAGTGAAAACCTTTAATACACAATCTATTAAGGAATGGATCTTAGAGCAAAAATAGAAACTAGTTGATATAGTTGATAGTTGATAGTTGTATAACCACAGAAACTGAAATACAGGTTAAACCAAAAATGTTCGGCTAAGAAGTGCAAGTAAACATACATGACTGAAGAAACATAAAGGTAAAAAAGATAAAACACAAGAACAGGGAAAATTAAAATAGGGGATTTCCTGAGCACCAAGGCAGATACCGTTAGACTAATATTTGCTGAACGAGGCGACCAAAATATAGAAAGGAGTATCCAACCATTGAACAAAAATAGATACCGGGACTCGCAGACATACAAGATGAATTTTCAGACCTGAAACCACTCCCACAAATAAATGGTATACCAAAAATTGGCAGGAGATGCAGATGAACGTCTACTGAAAATTCTAAAAAAAATTCTGTTAAAAGTTGAGATAGAGAGCTCAGAAGCTTAAAACACCGAACAATGTCGGGAATAATATTTAGATAAACGTAAAGAAATGCTATTATATATATGATGAAAACTCAGCAGAAACAACGACACAAGATCTACAGTTAAAACCAACCTGAGAAAGTCAAAGTCAATAGAAGAAGGACAACTCCTATGCAATTATAGTGGAAAATAAAGAAGTAACTACAAGCAAACCCTCACCAAGATAAAGCCTCGAGTAAAAAAAAAACTTGAAGGTGGTAAAAAAATTAAAACTAGGAGAGAGACCAAGGAATGGAAAATACTCATGACAATGAAAGATGATTAAAAAGCTACAAAAGAATTAAAGGATAAAATCGAAAATAAACACATAACAACTAAGATAAAAACTTCAGAGTCTAAGAGACTGGAACTCTTCACATAAGTGGGATGGATACTATAATATTAAGATCTAACGGTACTGAAGCAATCGAACATGAAATAAACATGTTACTAAATGACGAATACAAAATAAGCGAGATGAGGCCCAATACAAGAGACACGCTAGCAGCAACATTAATGGTACTCAGAGAGATATCGCAAAAACTAACGTAAAGCAAAATATAACCGCCGCTGTAGCAAATGCTAAGGACTGCACATGATCGGAGAGAAGATAGCTGTGCTTTAAATGTGGAAAAGAAAGACTTGTAGGCAATAAATGCATGGCCGAAAAAGAATTCTGTGTACTTTGCGAAAAACACAGAATAGGTGCAGACAAGCGTAAATACGTCCAAAAATCCCTATGTGAAAAAAAGAATTACGAGCGACAAACAACCAGGCAACTTTCGTCCCAGGCAAGAAGAGTGGAGAACCCCAATAGCAAATGGTCAATGACAAAAATCCTCCAAATAAATGCAAATAGGAGCAACCGCGTCAGGGATATTGCTATTGTGTTTGCTCAAAAAACAACTGCGACCTCATAATAATTAGCGAACCAAACAAGAAAAAAAAATCCAAGGGCAAACAAGTAATACTATACAGCTCTTAAACCATCTAATAACAGAGAATATTCATAAAAGTCGGCATGACAAGTCACGCATTCGACCTGTTGAATGACCAAAAATTTAATTTCACCAAAGGACATGGAGGCTAAGCACATTTTACATATTACTCAGGGGACATACGTAGAAAATTTGAATTATGTGTGCCTTTTGATGAAGATTTTACTGATTACAATATTAAACACAGTAAATAACTAAATCCATTGTTTTGCATGGATTTTTTTTAAGATTCTTTGAAACCATTTTATACCCTTTTTTAAGTTTATCAAATTCAAGTACTTAATGCTTTCTTAAAAACCAACTTATAAACATCGACTGTAAATATTTTTTGCAAAAATTAATGAGTATTTTATCACACTATTTTAAAAAGTAATTTGTAACGCGTCGCTGCCAAGTTTACTTTTCTCCTGAATTAGGGAAATTGTGTACAATATGGCAATAATATGTAGGTATGGGGGTGTTATGTCAGTCACGAAGTTTCATAGCCTAGAGCCCAAAATAACGAAAATTTAAAACAATATAATTCCATACTGCTCGTAACATTTTTTAACTCATTTTAACTGATTTAACTCAAGTTTTAGTGTAATAAAGATTTTCATAGATGAATACTAGAAATAGAAAAAATTTACGAGTGTTAAAATTTAGACTAGAGATAATAAGAAAAATTTCAAATTATCTAGCTCCTAAGCTCTTTAATGTTTTACCACAAAATATTAAGGAACTGAAAAGCGCCTCACAATTTAAAAATAAGCGTAAATTATTTTTATTGAATACATGTTTGTCTAGTGTTAACGAACTAATTCCTATTGCAGATTAAATTTGTATTTAGTAATTTGTGTCTAATAATTTTTAGAAACTTAGTTGTAAGTAGTAACTGTCGAAGATTTTTATACAATGTAAATTTGTCTTAAAGAAAAATAACTATTGAACAAGCTATTTGACGCACATACATTCGCAGTTAAAAGAAAAAGGCTTCAAAGAGAAATAAACTGCACCAAAATCGGTAAATGTGCACAGACATACACATTTTTTAGCTAACTAATTACAATATAAAATACCGTAAATAATTAAATCCATTAAATTAAACCTTTCTTAAAAACCAACTTATAAAGCACGGACTGTAAATATTTATTTAAATAAATATCAATTTTAAACCGGGTTTTAAGATATTTAAAGTTTTTGTGTTGAGGAAGTAAACTATTTTCAATCTAAAAAAAAATAATTTTAACTCAATCTCAGTCTATTTGTCTGCGTTTAAAGAAATTCCTATTGCTTTATTTTGTAGTGTTTCCAATATTGTAAAAATGTCTTTGTAAAGCCGGCCACAGATTGACAGATAGATGTCCACATGCCCGAGCGCGTATTTATCTTCGACCGTCTAGGGTCGGCTTTAGCTGTAAATATAATATAGACAAATACATGTACGAGTAATTTTGTGTGCTAACTAGCGACAATTTTCACGTGTGTCTGTTTTTATACCATGTGAAATGAGAGCAAAAGCCAGGCTGCTATAATGCGCACGGCGTTCTAATCAGGATGCATCAGATAAATCTAAAGCACCCGAATTATTTTTCTCTTAAATCGTTCCTACTTATGGATAGGCTACCTTACCTGAGGACTAATGCTTGAATTTCGTAGGAAAGGTCGCATGGGAACGTTAATATTCTTGATTTCGACCAATAAGAAGGCTCAGAAGATGCCAAGCGTGTACGGTATACGCTCAACGCTCGATTATCGTTTTTTAAGAACGCTCGTTCACCTGCTGAGAAACAGGTGTATGGAAGTGTAGGAAAATTCCTTCGATACACGGCAATTTGTTGATTTTTGGCCATGATCGGATAGGTTTCGAGTAACTCGTGACGCTTCAAAGTCTGTTATTGGTCGATATCATGGTGGTGACCGCTGCAGTGCGAGCGCTTTCCTATAAAATTCAAGTATCAGCGACCTGGTATAGAAAGAGGTATGTAGCGCAAATATATATTCTTAATGTTTTGTGAGATAATGTATATTTGATACAATCAAATAATTAGTTTTTGAGTCTTAAGGTTTCACCTAAACTTTTACAAGTAATTAACATAAGTACACAGAAAACGCGCTACGCTGGTATATATTGTAATTTGTATTCCTGGATAACACTTTCCATAATTTCAATAGGTAGATAGATAGGTAGTAGACAACCATTTTTCCAATAAATATATTGCATATTGCTAATCATTTTCTTTTTAGGAATCACAACATTTATTGGAATAACATCTTATTGATATTACTGTAATAAACATAATCATTAAATTATTTCGTTTTAATTCTTGGATTTCAAATTTATTCAATGGTATTATTTTTGAAATAAAAGCATAGTTACCGTTTTTATTTTTTTTTGTCACTTCTTTATTTGAGATTCAAAAAAATGTGGTTATAATGAGAAGTTGAGGTGGTAGTAATAGTTGTACCTCTGTAATTAACCAAACTGTTAGTTAACTTATCTTAACTTTAACCTAAATTGACCATAACTACCAAACCACTAATAAAAAACAACAAACAATTGAACTTGAACGGGTTTTACATATCTAATAAAAAATTGAACTCGTATAAGTAGTTATGTTCCGCCAGAGGCTGCAAGGAAAAATGTTACTTTATTAAGAGTTTTAGAGACACGCGATCGAAATGCGCATTTGGCATTGGCGTTTCATTTAACTAAAGCTATTATTGCATGAAATGCGAGAGTTGAATTTACAGCAATCACATTAAAGAAAAGTCTGATTTTTGATAGAAAATTTTTTGAATGGTCTAAAAGTGGATGTATCTTTTTCCTTCAATAACAATAGATCATTTATTCTTTAAAAGCGGTTCACTTAAAGGAATACTGTGCAATAATTGTATGAACTAAACCTATGTGTTTTCTGTGATTCTAGTCGGGATTTTTTTAAATAAATTTTCTAGTATTAAATCAAAAAAATTGTATTGTTCAAGACCATTAATTTAATTGAAAATATTACAGCATTACCGTAATGTATTTAATCCCATTACTATATTTACAAACATAAATGCTTTTATTTTGATTTAATAGGAAATAATTCAGTTAATGGCAACTAAAATTGCCTCAAACGAAATGCATTAAATTCTAGCGCCGCTCTTAGTACTTTGTTATATTTTCTCTATGTACATATTGTTTTTTTACATTGAATTTAAAAATGTTTTGTAAGCTATTATACCAGGTGTCTCAACAAAAAAACAACAAAGGCGTTTTGGCGTATATAGAGTACGATTTTCATAAAAACCCTCGAATACCTCGATTTGTTAATCAAGGGGGACATTTTTTGGCTATAATGGACGCACCTCTTTGGTAGGGTGAGTTTCCCCACCAGAATTTAAATAGAGAAAGTGGGTCAAGTAATTTCTGTTGGGGGAGTGGTTGCATGGCACTGGTGCAAAAAGAAACGGGCAAGTTTGTATTTAGTGCAAACATTTTTATTTTATTACAGCTGAGCGCTTTCGGGTATAACTGATGAAGACTATGATTTACGGTTTTGTCATTTTTGTCACACTGGAGCCTATTTTCAGATGGATTCCATCTGAAAAAGCAAAGATATTGCTATGTGGACAGGTAGGTGGGGTGCTCTAAATTTCTTTGTTTTGTGGTTTCGGTTTTCTTTATGGTTTTGGTTTCTTTGTTTCAATATTTTTGTTTTACTTACTATTTCAGGTAAGTCAAAGAAGATCTGGAGAGGTGCTGCTTTGTTTGTTATTTTCTGTGACTATGTGGACAGGTAGGTGGGGAGTGCAAACTTTATTGGGTTTGTGGTTTTGGTTTTCTTTATCTTGTAGCGGTTAAACAGATAAGGCAGTTGAGTATTAAGTTATGTTTTAAGGCGTCGGGTTGGTTGTTATATGAATGATGAATCTGAATTTGATACCAAAATGTTTTTTTTTTAAATAGTGTTATTTTATTTTAAATGTTTTGTTACATACTTACTCTTTTTTCAGGTGAGTCAGAAAAGGTCTGGAGAGAGGCTGCTTTAGTTTGGTTTTCTGTGGTTATGTGGGCAGGTAGGAGGTGTTCAAAAATGTTTTGTTTTGTGATTTAGTTTTCTTTGATTTTATATGTGCTGAAATAAATAAGAGAGTTGGGTATTAGTTGTGTTGTGTAGTGGGAAAAGGATTGGGTTTAAACTTACTTTTCAGGTGAGTAGACTAGACTAGACCTTCTTTTACTCACCTCAAAAGTAAGTTAAACAAAAATATTGAAACAAAATAGTTGAAATAAAATAACGTTATATTATCATGCATTCATTTTTCACATTGCAACAACCCTCTCCCTCCATTTTTATTTAAATTCAATAGTTTTAACCCAACCCCCCCCCTAAAACACAACTTAATACCCAACCCTTTTATTTATTTTAGCGCTACAAGACAAAGAAAATCGAAACCACAAACCCAATAAACTTTGCACTCCCCACCTACCTGTCCACATAGTCACAGGAAATAACAAACAAAGCAGCACCTCTCCAGATCTTCTTTGACTCACCTGAAATAGTAAGTTAAACAAAAATATTGAAACAAAATAACATTATTTTAATTCCTACACTCATCATTCACATAACAATTAACCTCCCCCCTTTTTTTAGCCCACAAGAAACGAAACAAATATAAATTCCTCATCGTAAATAAAAAACCAAATACAGACTTACCTCAACGCAACGCAAAATTGTATCTCTGCTTTTTCAGATGGAAACCGACTAAAATTAAGCTCCAGTTTGACAAAAATGCCAAAACCATATATCATAGTCTTGGTCAGTCCTCTCGGCCTGTATCTCATAGACTAATGTGCGCTCTGATGATGGCTTTATAGCCTAAAGCGGTCGGCTGTAGTAAAATAAATATTTTTGCACTAAATTTAAACTTGCCCAAGTCAAGTAATACTTTATTTCAAAGTAAGCTAGAATTGTACAGGTAAATTTTTCTTCTCCTAGGAATTTATTGAAGATGATAAAATTAATTAATGAAATAAAATCAGCATTCCCCGGGATTTCTCAAAATAATTTCGTAAAAGAAAACGATTTTTGAGTTGGTTGATGCAATTTTAAAGGTAAATTTCTAAAAAACTGTAACCGCTAGATTTTTAAAATTTTACCACTTTTTTAAAGTCATTTGAAAGACCGTATCACTTTCCCCGTTTACATTCTGATGGTTAAACTCACCCCTCGTAAAGGGTATGTACTACGAAGAATTCAATAAAGCTAGAAATTGAAGCTTGAAGAAAAAGTCGACGTGTTTTTTTTAAATCGCACTCTAAATACTAGAAAACGCCTTTGCTTTGTTCTTGTTGGGATACCCTGTATATCTGATGACTAACTTTTGAATTAAGTTTAAAAAACAAATTACAACATAACAAATGGTCAATTTTTTAATAACTGACGACCGACAGCCGTAACGCAGTGGGCGGCATATCCGACCGACGCACGGAAGGTCTCAGGTTCGATGCCCGTGCCGTCGGTAGTCTACTTGGACTTTTTTAAGGTAAAACGCCGTTTCGAGCAGAGTAGGCCGTGTTAGCTAGAAGCTATATGAGATAACTATGAGATAATATAATGGCCCTCCCCTTGCTTTTCCCGAGAAAAATGCGTACCGATTATAACTCTCCCAATCAAGTTGGCCTGGAAAAACCCCATAGAGGAAGAGTGTAATGGGCAGGCGCTTCGATTGCGTTAGGAGTGAAAGCAACTGACAGCCATCTGAAGCAAAAATGTAGGTTTATGTTTAGTTATGAAAAATCTATTAAAAGAGTGGACACTACCGTAAAAAAAATTGAAAAAGAGTTGTCTAGTGTTTCCCGCGTAATGATAACGCATGCAATTATAGAAAATACCGCCACAAAATTTTAAAACACAAAAACTCCACAATAATATAAACAAAATGGCAAAACCATACCTCCTCAAAAATGTAAACTTTTCGACAATGCCCAGTTTTCTAAGGAAGTGGGTTCAGCATTTGTGGCCATGTCCTCGTGTAACGGGTTTACCTTGTGGATTGAAACCAAGTAAGGTTAAACTTGCGGTTGGAGATGTTTTATCCATAATATAATAAATAAATTCAATTAAATTAAATCAGAGTTTTCGGACAGATGATGTCGTTGTCACTGTCACTGAAATTAATACCTTGTCATTAAATTATCGTAAGGTCACTACGACACCAGGCATGGATTTGTTAGTGCATTCTTCTTTGTTTTTCAAAGTTATTTTCGTTACACATTTTGCGGCACTTGGACCGTTATAGTATCACATAGTTATGAAGCTAGAAGGCAGTCTAACACGATTCCATACCGTCCCTCGTAGAGGACGATAAGAGGACGGTACTGTGTGATCTATAAGTTGATAGTTGAGCACGTTAGCTCTAGCTCCAACAAAGAAGTTTAGGTCTAAATTCCTCTAGAAAAAGAAAACTTCATTCGTAGGGAGTGGTCATTGGACAGGTCTGGCGAGCGGGTAGGGAGAAATGATCCACAATAAATCTCTCAGGTGGCCTATTCTTGAGTATCGTAGGAGCGGTCGCACGGGACCATTCACATCCTTCGTTTCGCCCACTAAGAAAGCTCAGAAGCTGCCGAGCTTGCATGGTGGACGAGCAAAGCTGACCGAATTGTCGTTTTTAAGAGCGCTCGTTCACCTGAGCCGTGTTCGAGCTTAGGTGCAACTAGCCCTAAAAGGGTAAACTGCATTCTTCTAAAATATTGATAAGGCTTTATTGACTTGCCATGCAAAAAGAAAGAAATAGAACATGAGCGGCATGACATTTCTCAGCTTTATTAAAAAGGCCGGGAGGTACCGAATATTCGCGATCTTTATTACTCCAGTCAATCTAGTAAAAAAAAAGGAAAAAATAACACATCTTTGATTTTTGTCATAGAGCTTCAAAATACCTTCATAAACAACATCAAAGGTCCCCTAAAATCCCCTGGATCCGAGGTCCACTCTATTGAAAAAACTACAGATTTTTTTACAAAAAAAGTAATAATAATAAATAGAAGATATAAGACTGGTTGCAAATATATTTACATTTACCTCTCCCCCTCTCAGTCCCCCTGTTGACGAACTTTTTTATTCAAATTATTATAAACATTACTATAGACCTATTTTTTATATTTTCTGAGATAGGAGCTTTCCAAACTGTCAGAATTCAACTTAACAATACGTACCGAATTTAAGCTGATGACGCAAATAAACAAAGATACTAAAAAAATGTATGTCAAATAACTGTCATCTTTTCAATATGACAGACCTCAGATCCAGGGCATTTTAAGGGACTTTCGGTATGTTGTTTATAAATGTATTCTAAAGCTCTGTTCCAAAAATCAAAGATATGTTATTTTGTTCCACTTTTTTACTAGATTGATTAGGGTATATGTGTACGTTTAACAACTGCTTGGAAACCGGTGTTAAAAAGCTCAAAAAAATTAGGCAGTTGCGGGGAACAGGCAGACGTAACTGTGTCTCATGTTTTCGCACGCGTTATCAAAGATTGAGCAAAGACGGACGTCTACTGCATGTCTCAGACATACGGCGTTTTTAACTGCGATCAAAATAAGGTTTTTTTCTAATTATTTTTCGTAAATTTTATTTATAAAATAGTTAAAAACGGTTATTGGTGCAACGCAGATTACGAAAATGATCTTAATTTATATATAAAAGGCCTATTTAATTTAAGGGAGTTGTATCCTTACCCTAGCTCGAACGCAGCTCTGGTACGGGGGCAGGAGTCTGATTTTCGAATCCATTAGAACACATCCGCATACGCGTACTAAATAATAGCCAATTTTTATGTCAGTCTCATTCTATACCGTGTGAAATGAGAGGAGAAAGATAAGCCGGTATGTGTGGACCGTGTTCGAATTCGACTGGTTTACATCAATATTGCACGAGTGGGTTGAGAGCATTCGTGTTGTTTCCCATAGAAAACCGATTATTCTTTCACGTACTACCCATGAATCAGCATATCGGCATATCATTTGCCTCCTATTCTATATGAAATAGGAAGAGACGGAAGTAGTATTATGCGAATAGTTTCGTATGATTTCGAAAATGGGACCCCAGGTGTATGAAAGTTCCTTCGATACACGGCGATCAGGTGAGGTTCGGTCGTGGTCGGATAGGTTTCGGATAGCTCGTGATCACTTCAAAGCTTATTATTGGTCGATATCAGGGAGAGGATCTTTCCTACGAAATTCAAGAATTAGCCCCCAGGTCGGGACAAATCTTGAGTATAGAATTTTTTTTATCTCGTTTTTCTCTCTTTTAAAGACATTTGAGAACGTCCACATCTTAATGTATTATGGAGAGGCGGTTAATCAGAATTATTTAAAAGTAACGGCCAATTAATTTTTATTTAGGATCCAGGATATATAAAAAAATTGGTGATAACTGACAAGACATGAAAAACGAGCAGGGAAAAATCATGGATTTTAAAGTGCTTTTCCTCTTAATATAAAAGTAGTTTTAAATTACTTGTTTTAAAATATACTTTTCTTGTCTACATATAATAAAAGGCATGATATTATTTTTCTTTGTTTGCCTTGATTTTAAGTTAAATGTAATTTTGTAAGATTTCTTATAAAACGCTAATATTTTGTTTGCCTATATTTTGGCTAGTGGCTATTATTTTGTGATTTCGAGAACAGTTAATATAGTCGGGCAGTAGAGACTGAAGTTGTGGTGATTTTGATACAAATTGGCATAACAGTAAAATAGACAAAAACTAAGAACTATATTTTTTAGTTCGGTGTCACATTACAAATGGCTTCACGGCGCCCTAAATTACTTAAATGTCCCTATATTAGTTTTTATATATAACTCAAAAACTAAAAAGGTCGACACAATTTTTTTTGCAGATTTTGTTGACAAATAAAATTACCTTTTTATCACTGCGTTACACTTTATTCGTGATCTTCACCACTGTGTATAATATTGGATCAAATTACAATATATGTAAATTCCGCCTTTTCTATTTTTCTTGAAATCCAGAAAATTGATTTTTTTGAGGCCATTGTAGGGGTGATTTTGGTTTACCATGCAAATTATTTTTTCTTTTGAGTTGCTAAAAATTAATCGTTTTTAGCAAAGACCATCAGATAAAGTGATCACAAAGTCGCAAATTTGCCAATGTCGCATTTTTGTCATCATTTCCTATATTTTTTTGTAACATTTTACTCTAGCTTAAATTTTTCAAAAATTTTTATTCACGTAAGAGAAAATAGTGCAATAAAATTAACTTAGATCATCTTTGTTATTTAATTGTTCAAATTTTGCTTTTATACATCTTCAAACATAAAACAAAATATAGAAGAAAAAACGATTTTTGACTTTAAATTGACATACTTTTACTTTTGTTCCTGGAACTTTTACATTTTTCATCTGATTATAATGCCCCTTTCAAGAAACTGCTCCTTAGAGTACTAGTATTTAAACTGTATAAAAAAAAATAATTAAAATTGAATTTTATACAGCCAGACGGGTGCGAAAGTTGGTATTTTTGCAGAATTCGTCACAACATCATAACAGAATTTTGTAAAATTTATGTTTTTGTCTTAATTGAGCTACAAATGTAACTAAAAATAAGTATTAACATTTTAAAACGTAAAGCCAAAGTATAACTTAAAGTAGGTGTATATTGCATTTATTGTATTAGTATAGGTGCAAACGTCAATTTCATAATTTTATTTATTAATTTCGAAATAAAATTTAATTTCAATGAATACAATGGGTCATATTTTATTTATATTAGGTTGCCAATTACTTATCAAAATAATTAAACTTTAGTCGGGTCACAACTACAGTGCCTATGATTCTTAAAAAAAGAAATGAATGTATGATTTTATGTTTCTTTACTTAGAGCAACCAAATGTCAGCATTTAAAAGCCACATACAAAAGACTACCTCAAACCCCTCTCTCCATAAAATCTGACAGTACCAGAGGCGTACAAATACTAGATCTTTTTTTCTTAAGATTACTGCAATATTACTGGTAAAGAAAAATTACCGTAAATAACCCTAAACTGTGTTACTTTTTTTAATTCATAAATTTTTATGTTTAATTTTTTCTCTTAGCATTGCACCTAATTATTAAAAAGTCCAGGATGACAAAGTTTCTATTTTAATTTAAAACCTAACATACTTAGTATATTATATGGGACACTTCAGATACAGGGTGACAATAAGACTAGTCACCAAATTTTTTTCTGGAAAAAAAATAAGCTCTACAAGGCACGAAAATATTATTAATGAAAATGGATGTGGCTGACCTTATGGGACAAAAGAAGTGTTGCTCATTTTAATTGTAAATTGGTCCAAAAATCATAAAAACAGGCTATTTTTTATATTTTAGTACGCCCATTATTCCATATTTGTCACATAAAGTAAAATAAAAAATAAAGTAAAATAAAATAAAATAAATAAAATAACATAAAATAAAATGGTTCGAACAGTTAAAAAAAGTTTTTAATTTAAAACATTATAAATATATTTTAGGAATTGCTTTATTTCGAATTTTAATCCAAAGCAGTTTAAATTTTTCTTAAATAACATTTTCAACTACTAATTTATCAGAAAATTAGATTTTTGACTGCATAAGGGGCGAAAATGTCATTTTACCTCCCTAGGGAGTTTTGCATATTTTTTTACCTCCCTTCAGGAGTTTTGCTTACTTTCTCTCACCGTACCGCGCATAAATCAAAGTAATTTTAATTTTTTAAATTTCTTTGGTATAGATCCTTGCTGGTAAATAAAATCAGATACATACCTCTGGGGTAAAGTGCACCTCCTCCCGTGGTTTTTAATTGCCCTACTAATGTCGAGCGTCAAACAAACCGCGGAAGAAATCGAGGAAATGTGGCACTTCTCTCCCTTAGTATGTAAATAACTATTATTATTTTTAGATTTGGACATTTGTGGCATATGTGCATTCAAAATCTTTGTTTCAGATTTTAACCAAACCTTACAAGCTAAACATGCATTCATTTAATCATTTTTCATGTAGATGGTTTCAGGATTTTTACAATTGTTGGGTTTTAAAAAATTGGTAAGAAACTAAATAACGAAATAAAACCACAAAACAAAAATAAAATAAAATTTACAAATCTTTGTAAAGTATCGATTTGCTGGGCGTTTATTCTTGAACGACCGTGAGGTGAGCTTCACCACTTTTTTCCACGAAGAATTTCGCTCACCTCACCTCACGGTCGGTCAAGAATAAGCATCCATTGCAAAAATGGTGTGTTGCTGAAGTAGGGTTTATTGCAGAACGCTTTTTTTGTTCAAATTCACTTCTAAAAATTACGTCGAAACGTAAAATAACTAAAAAAATAAGGTAAGAACTCGATTTCAACCTTTACTTTATTCAAATTAAGAATGATAAATGGACATAGTGGTAGAAGTGACATATGTAAGTATATCACAAATAGTGTTATGTTCGTATTATATTACTTTAAAATAATATATTTTTTTTATATGTACTTAAAGTAAAGTATAGGTGATAGGAATAAAATAATAGTCACTTTATATTCTATACGTAAAAGCATAATACTGTACAATTATTACAACGATAAGTTTAAGCAACTTATATTTTTACTTAAATTCTAAATTTGGCGGACCAAACTAAGTCATGCTAAAATAAATGTTAGTAGATATTTGATTGAAAATTTTATTTTATTGCTCCACTTGATAGAGTCCTTTTGTTGGCTTTGCTTTTTTTTTATTAAAAAGTTGACATTTTAGCCGTGACACCTACTAAAGTTCCATTATGTTTAGAAACAATTGGTATCCTAATATAAATCAGATATGATCCAATCAATATAATAACATTTTGTTTCCAAATTAATATAAAAATTATAAAATTGACCTTTGCACCCATACTAATTTAGTAAACCCAATACTTTAAGATAAACGTTGTTTTTACTTTTTGAAATGTTAGTACTAATTTTTAGTTACATTTGTACCACAATACAAAATACATTTTACAAAATTTTGTTATCATGTGATGAATTTAGAGAAATCTGCAAAATACCTATTTTCGCAACCGTAGGTTTGAATGAAATTCATTTTTATTTGTTTTTTTTTATGTATGGTTTAAATACTATAACTCTAAGGAATAGTTCTTTGAAGGGGGAATTATATTCAGATAAAAACTGTAAAAGTTCCAGGGACAAAAGTAAAAGTATGTCAATTTGGAGCCAAAAATCGTTTCTCTCTTCCATATTTTTTTTATGTTTGAAGATGTATAAAAACAAAGATGATCTAAGATAATTTTGCAATCACTTTATCTCATGAGATACGGTTAATTTTTAGGAACTTAAAAGAAAAAATTATTTGTATGATATACTAAAATCATCCTCAAAATGGCTTTAAATAAATCAATTTACTGAATCTCAAGAAAAACTGAAAAGCAGGTATAAAGTGTAATACATGAATTACAATTGAATTTTATTGGTCAACCAAATCTGCAAAAAATTTTTTGTCGGAAGCTTTAGTTTTTGAGATACTTATGAAAACGAATTAAAGGACATTTAAGTAATTTAGGCCTGCGCGATGCCAACTGTAATGGGACTCCGAACTAAAAAATATTAATTTCGGATTTGTTTTGGTCTGCTACATTATCGTACCAAAATATAACAAAATCACCACATAAGTAAATAAAATAGGTTTCTACCAGACATCTCTTATCCAATGAGATGCGACAGTCGGCGTCGGCACCTTTGAAGTTGGGGGTCTCGTTTTTCGTGACCTTGATTTCGTGTCCATCGCTGTAAATTTTAGACCCGCTTCGACTGGCTCGTCAGATTTAGTCCATGAGCCGGAGCCGAAAAACCGGTTTAATGTTTCGATGTATTAATAATTAATCAGCTATACGTAGCTAGCGGATTTCCTGGAGAACAGGAAGATATGTCAAGTAAATTTCAAGTTATTTTTAAAATTCTGTGTATTATTATCATTATTAAAAGTCAAATCCTTTTCAAGACTATTAATGTAGCATTTTAAAATTTCGGAAAAGAATTAATTAAGTTTTAAATGTCTAAATAGACTAGAGTTTGCCTGCAAAATCAAGCTTATTAAAAATAAATCTACTTGTTTGAAAGGACAATAACTTTATCAAAAATTGACCAATTTTGATAAATTTAAAACTTTTAAGAAGCACACCTTTGGTCTATTTAAACATTTGAAACTTTCTTATTTCTTGTTCGAATTTTGAAAATGCTTGGAAAGAACGTGATTTTGTAACTGATAAAAAACAAAAGATCAAAAGATCTTTGGTGGAAATAACGAAAATTCAAACTTGGATGAGCATCCCACAAGGAACACACAAAAGATCAAAGTGAAAAGAGAAATGATTAAACGATGTTTCGCCCTGGGTAACCAGCGTGGGCTCATCAGTAGTTTCACTGGTCACCCTCCACTATACATCATTAAACATCATCATACACTTTGATTTCCAACCTTGAACCATGTTTCTTTTTTTTTCTTTTCGGTTGAAGTAACTGATTTGGAAGTTTTTTAACTTCTTTTTTGTTTGTAACCGATGTTTAACCGATGTTTAAGATTTAATACAGTGTCGCACATAAAAAATATCTAGGGGGTTAGAAATGTCTATTTTTCAAATAGGTCCACCATCTTGGATTTTTTGAAAATGTCGAATTTGACATTGGATCTATAAATTTTAAACCATTTATTAAAAAGCTAAATATTATTAAAATCAAAATGTTTCCCGCTAAGTTATACCTAATCATATGAAAAAGTGCGGTTTTTTTGGCACACTTTATAATATATCAAGCACCAAAAAAATATACTGTATGTCGTCGTTGACAATCCAAAAGTCACTTTTATATTTTTATGGTAATGATAATAAAAAAGCATTATCCAAAATAAAATAACCAATTAAAAGCAGCACTTTAAATTAGTAGTAAGAATTTAAAATCGCTTTTCTTAATTAAAATGTAACTTTTTGACATTTTTGCCAACTTTGACAATTTTGCATTTAAACTGACGATATTTTCCTGCAAAGCTCACTGTCTGATAAATCTTGCTGTTTTACATCTTGAAAATACACGCGCTTGAAAAATTTGCGATTTTCATGGTTTTCGGTAATAAGTTTTTAAAAGTTATATCAAGACTGAATTATTTGACGTTTAATTAAGTCAAAAATTTCGGATTTATATTTTTAAGGGTACAGCACGCAAATATGATTTGAAAACACAGAAGTAATCAGGGCTGACATTTATTTACATTTAATAAAGTAAAAATTTCAACTGATTGATTGGTTAGTACAGCGTAATGGCGTCTTGAGAGCTATAGGTATTTAAAGTGATAGAAAAATATAACTTGAAAGACACAAAATAAGTAATCATGTCTACCTACAACTGCTTACTTTAATGTACTCATTAGGTTGCCTAAAACTTACTTTTTGTATTTGTTATTAGTTTTTCAAACCATCAGAGCAATAAAAAAATTTGCTCGTTCCTGTAAAATTAATAAAAATGTACATAGCAGGTTTTAGAGTTTCAACGACGATATATTATTATAAGTAAGTAGGCATTTAAATATGTAAAAGAGCTTAAAAAAATATGTGTACCTATACTTACCGTTTTGTATCTCTAGGAAAAGAGCAAAAATTGATGCCCATGCCAGTTTTTGATACATAGCCGCGATAAGCACACCAACTGATATATAAATCAAAACCAAAATGTGGCAAGAACGATGTCAAAAATAGAAAAACTCTAACGAATAAGCGCACACCAACAAAATGCGAAAATCTCTCGGCCTACTCGGACCAATAAATTGACGAGCAGGTCAGGAGGCTTTGAGGCTTAGACCCGCAGTCCCGATCATGCGCATAAAAAAACGACTTGCTGACTGTCGCATCTCGTTAGATAAGAGATCTCTGTTTCTACTGCCCGACTAATACGGTATAATGATTGTACACGTTTATTGATACCCGGACAATTCTTTGGTGATTGGAGTTATTTAAATATAACAATCTAAAAAATGCCAAATAGTGCAATTGCCCAAATAGTAGATGAGAGATTGTACTTTGTCAATATATTTTCTAAATTAATAAATTAAGATTTTGAAACAATCAACTAACCAACATTTTATGTTGGAATACGCAAAGTATTGCCTCCCTTCATTTTCATAATAAATGAAAGAAAAATTGGAAATTTAATAAGACTTTAAGATGGCAGGGCTTTTCAGAGATATGACTTTTTAAATGGGAATAAATTGATATGCAGATTTTTAGATATTACTTTTTCAAATTGATTCATTAAAAAAAGTTAAGTAAAAAAGAGCAATTAAAAATTTAGTTGGCCGCATAAGGAGATATGAGGACACACAATACTTGTTAAGCGACAAAAACTCAATCCAAACCGATTCGTCTCCCAAACGGCTTTACCAATTTTTATATTTTTTTATGTAATTAGAGATAGTTCCGATTTGTTTTCGTTTTATTAAAAAAAACAAAATCTCCGCCCCTTCACCCCACTTTCTGAGCTAAATTAAAAAAGAAATTAACCTCCAATTATTTATTATATACATGATAAATGAGAGATACATGCAATTTGGTCCCGTTTAATTAAAAAAAATTTCTACCGAGCATTTTATTTTTGAAAATGCCATTTTTCTGCACGCTTTTTAAAAAATTAAGAGTAGAGATTTTGTTTTAATTTAAATTAGAATTGGCTGCACTTTGAATAGAACGCAGAGATACTATGAAAAAGTTACAACAAAGCTAATCAAATTAGTACAGTAAAATTGTCATAAATAAGGGGGGGTGCATTGAAAAAATCCGGAGAGGTTAAAATTTTTATATGTCATTTGGGGGAGTCTTAAAGTAAGATCCCCACTTGAAGAAACTTTCTAACCGACTTTTCTCCATTCTTAATGGCCGGAGGCGAAAAAGCCTAAGAACAAAAATATTTAGCATAACATTTTCAACATTTTTGTTCAAGTGCTCAACTTTCTGTAGTTAGTTTCCAAAAAGGTAGATGGCGCGGAAGTTATACAAAAACAGTTTTAATGTATTTTGACCAACAAAAAGTAATTTAAAAAAAAAAAACTTTAAATGAAAAAGTTTTAGATCTCGGAAAAATCCATAAAAAATATGTACATAGTTAATAACTAAATAAAGCCTCTTTGAGCTATAGCAATTTAAAGTCGGTAAAATTCTTTGAGAACCGCTTTCTGGGCATACGTGAAGTCGCATGTTGTGGATTATATGTTATTATTTATAGTAAGAGCAGTGAAATGACGTCGGCATAAAAATTGCCGAAATTATTTGGCAGACTGACATTTTTGGGTTAATATACATTAAAAACTATTTTTTTTAACATCAACGCCATCTATGTTTTTAAAAACTAACTGCAGAGAGATCTTGGGGGAAATAATGAAAATTCAAACTTGGATGAGCCTCCCACAAGGAACACACAAAGGACCTAAGCGAAAAGAGAAATGATTAAACGATGTTTCGCTCTGGGTAACCAGCGTGAGCTCATCAGTGGTTTTACTGGTCACCCTCCCCATACATCATACACTTTGATTTCGAACCTTGAATCACTCACAAATAGGCATCGTTCCGCACTGGTACTTATCCAAGTTACGTGATACGGATTCGTTCTGACGTGCTAATATTTCCAATGGGATTATGATCCTAAGGCAATTAAAATAAAAAAAGAAGTTAAAAAACCTCCAAATCAGTTACTTTAACTGAAAAGAAAACAAAAAAACCAAAGATCAAAAGATCTTATGTGGAAATAACGAAAATTCAAACTTGGATGAGCATCCCACAAGGAACTTGGGAGGTTTTCTTTCAGACCCCCAAAAGAACACACAAAAAAATGTTAAACAATTTTTCCAAATATTGGCCCTTCCCCCATCCTTGCAACCCTTTATAACATTTTTGCAACCCCCTTGCCCTCCCTTTTAGCACTTAATAATATTTCTTCCTACCCCCCTAACCCCTCTTGTCGCGTTTATGTAAGCGATGGCCCGTTACCCAAAGGCACTCTATTATCGGTACCTAACTAAATGTCAGTCTGTCAGATACTTTAGGCAATTTTCATGTCGGTAAACTAGATCATTTGTGTAGCGTAGGTCACAAGCTTGAATTTGATATCTCGCGTGTGTTGCTCTTAGTATAAATAATAATATATAATTTACAATCCGCGACTTCATGCATGCCCAGAAAGCGTTTGTCAAAGAATTTTACCGACTTTTAGTCGCTATAGTTCAGAGACTGTTTAGGTAATCATAAATAAATAATATACATATTTTTATAGCATTTTTTGGAGATCTACAACTTTCTAATTTAAAGTTTTCTAAAAAATTAACTTTTTTTTGGGCAAAATACGTTAAAACTGATTTTTTGTAATTTTGGCGCCCTCTATCTTTTTTGAAACAAACTACAGAAAAATTTTTGACGAATATTTTTGTTTTCAGACTTTTCTGCTTCCGACAAATAGAAATGGAGAAAAGTCGGTTAAAAATTTTAAACAATTGCAGTCGGATGCGGATGGGTCCCGAGGAGTGGGAAAAACACAAACTTGAGAGGTTTACTTTCAGACACCCCGAAAGAACATTCCAAAAACTCACCCTCCCCCCCGGATTTTTTTCGACATTAGATGACAATTTTACTGTACCAAATCTTGTAATAAGGGATTAAGCACACCATGTTATAAACAATTCACTAAAATAATTTTTCTTCATCTATTAAAAATAGATCAAATAAAACCTGTGTTTAGGAAAAATTATGAAACTGCCATACAAAACTGTAGACTTATTAGTATTCTGCTATCTTCCTCAAAAATCTTTAAATCTATATATTATGTGTAAATACGGTTTCATTAAAGTCGCTCTGTTGAAACTACCCTTTCTAAATTCATTAAAAAATGTTTGGAAGGAGTGGAATGCAAAATCCTAATATTTGGTACATGGTACGTTCCTGGAGGGGCTTATGATTTCATAAATCATGAACCAATGGTTTAGAATTTGAAGAGAACCGGTTTTGAAGTTTAAATATCATACATATTAAATGGAATATCAAACATAACAGGGGAGTAAGGGATAATGATGCGCATATAATGTAACCTTCATATTTGCTCGGAACAGTTGGAGACCGTGCTTATACCCACTAAGTGTGGGACCAGAGGTTTTCCATCGGTATGATGGGAATGCATCTAGCCTCTCATATCCAAATGCCAACCTCACGGTTTCGTGGTGCTCCCTGTCTAAAACAGATGAGGCTCTGACGACCGAATACGGTATAGCCCTATGGGGAAGTTGAACTAGACCCAATGACCACTAGAAACTGCTCCAATAAGAACCTGTACAAACTCGTACAGGGGATAAATTTAATGAAGCGGTTAAACTAGGATCAAAGGGTGTACAATAAGCCAGTAATGGTTGCAGTGCAGTGATTCTGGCCATCCATCAGGTTGGTTGCAGCCACAATCGGGGGGTTTTAGTCGGTAAGAATCCGACACTACCCGGTCTCTCCTGACTCTGGCAGGAAAGTAGTTCGGGCATGCAAGATTCCCCTTGAGACCCTTGAAAAAAAATCATACATAACAAATAGAAAACAAATAGTAGTGACAGAAAATGAAAACGAAATATTTACATCGGATTTGTTAGATGTTAAGATTGGCATTGCCCAGGGAAGTTACGTTGTAACACTTACTTTGTTTATACGGACCTCTTAAAGAGCTTTTATGTAAGGAAGGTTTGAGAATGTTATCGTTTAAACACTACTAAAATCGATTTAAGCACTAAATCGATTTTATTTAAAAGCGATTTAAAAAAGCGGTTTATCGCTTACAAACCCATTTAAGGGTCGTATAAACACTTTAAAAACGCTTTAGCGCATTTCCTCCAACCTAAAGAAATATTCAACACTAGTGTTTTAAAAATATGTTGTTAACTAAGTTGTGTTATTTTTTTTTTCTTTCAACAGACATATTTATTGACATTTAATGGAGGACGTATAAACGCTCGGAGAAAGCGATTTTATTTAAAACCTTCCTTATATAAAAGCGCTTTTAGGTGCGTAGAAACGAAGTAAATTTTGATTCAGGTGTTTTTAAACGATTATCCAGCGGAAATTTTTTGCGACAGTATTCAAGCGGTAAACTTTGCGGATAATAGTAATTTACTATATTTTGCTAAAAATGTACCCACCCTGATTTTAATTATTGGGGAGCTCCCACAACAGACAAAAAAATTGGTTTACAAAACTTATATGATAATAAACAAAGAAAAACCAAACTTTATATATTTTAAAACAAAACATTTTAACATACGCATAGAAAATGAAAATAAATAATAACAACATAACACTATATATATGAATAGAAATTATCTTGGAGTGTTTACAGAAGAATAGAATGGGCGATGAAATTGATTATGTATCCCTCAAACTGACCTTTGTCTGATATATATTCAGTTAAAGTTTTTAAATCAGATGTGACACTAGAAACGTTAAAAATAGTATACATCTCTAACATACAATCAATCATAAGTTTTGGACTTATGTTTGGGGGTCGGGGGAACTCCGTAACTGAAAAGTTATTTACTATACAAAAAAGAGCTGTAAGACAATTACTTGGGCAGCGTTGACAGGTCTACTGATTTTTTAGTAGATCTACTACTTTGGGGTCTTTGTCTACTCACTACTGTTTTTGCGGCGGAATCTACTGCTTTTTTCGGTTTAAAAAAAATATGAGCAGTAGATTTACTGTTTTTTTTTAAGGAAAATTTAGACCTAAAGTAGTTACCTATTTAAAATAATAATTATAGTTTGTAAAAAACAACAAAGTGAATCTCCTGTCCACAAATGAAAATTAAAGTAACACTCGTGGCATATCGGACAAAGCGTTTTTCTTTCTTACTTCATTACGACCAGACCTCCAATGTTTAATGGATTATCCAGACACCCACAGACCTGTTTCCTCCTGATTAGGAATCATTAGAGAGTCATAGGATTGTACCTGTCAGATGAAGCTACACAGGCACCATGCACACCTCTCGAATTTAAAACAAAAAGTTTGTAATCCGTGGAGACGCAATACCTGTGTACGCCACCTGTCGAATAAACCGCAACAAGCCTCCTCCGAAGCGATTGCTTGCTGATGCCTTAAAATTAGGGCCACGTATTATGAAGCTCCAATTGGGGGCGGTGCTGCTGTGAACGTTACTTCTTTTTAAGGGTCATGTTACAGTGACCTTATATTTTTACAGGTTTCTTATTTATAACCTGCTGATAGGTACAGGATTCTATATTTACGGTGTTCTGCACTTTTCAATTTTGATGTTTTTGTTTCTCGGTTTATTTGGCAGGTGTCGCACACAGATACTACGTCTCCACGGATTACAAACTTTTTGTTTTAAATTTGAGAGGTGTGCATGGTGCCTGTGTAGCTTCAACTGACAGGTACAATCTTATGACTTCCTGATGATTCCTAATAAGGATTTAACAGGTCTGTAGGTGTCTGGATTCTCCATTAGACATTAGAGGCCTGGTCGTAATGAAGTGAGAAACAAAAAGGCTTTGTCCGATATGCCACGAGTGTTAATTTAATTATAGTTTTTGTCTGTAAAAGAATGATATGAAAACGCCCACCTTCATTATAAAATCAGCTCCATAATGTTTTTATGTCTGTGGTCGTTTTTCAATGTCGCGCTACTTGGTGGGATATGCGTGCGTGTCGTGCTACCTTCGAGAACTTGTTGGATCGACTATCTTACATCTTTATTCTTTGTTTATCATTAGAAAGAAACGAAACATGTTTTTACACTGCAATGAGCAAAAGTTCGTACTCATGTTGAAAATGTCACGTTGAAATTTTAAATAAACTGGTGAAATATTTTGAAAGCAAACTGTGCCAGAATGTTTTGGCAAAAAATGGTGTTAATTACGTTTTTTGTAGTCCTATAATGAAAGATGATCCTAGACCGAGATTTTTATGTTTGCTTGCTTGCTGCTATACAGGGTGGATTCTTTAAACGGAACAGTGCTTCTAGCGGGTTAGAATTTGGTTGAATAAAAAAATCCAAAAATATGTCAACTGAGATTTTTAATTTCCTTTAATCGTGCTATCTTGGATATTGTCTATGTTATTTAGTTTACGAGGTATGGCAATTTTTTTATATTTTTTAAATAGGACACCCTGCATATTTTGCAATATTTGCAATCTGCAAACAATTCTCTCTTCAGCAATACCACACAGTAGGATATATCTTTTACGATAATCAAGATATTTTTATCTAAATCTGTATGGAAAACTTCGATATTCATTCAAATATCCCCCGTAAAACAGGGCATAGACAACAATTCCATGCAAGTTTAAATGCCTGTATCTTGGAAAACATAAGAGATAGAGTATTAGTGTGTGGTATTGTCAAAAAGATAATTTTTTTTAGAATTCAAAAATGTCAAACTATACAGGGCGTCTTATTTAAAAAATATATATTTTTTTGCCATACCTCGTAAACTAAAAGACATAAAAAAAATCGAAGATAGCACGACTAAAGAAAATTAAATATCTCAGTTGACGTGTTTTTGGGTTTTTTATTAAACCAAATTCTAACCAGCTAGAAGCACCGTTCCGTTTAAAGAATCCACCCTGTATATCTTCAACTGTTAAAGAAAATCTACTGTTTTTGTTATAAAATCTACTGATTTTTTGATCTATGACCTACTGCTTTCATCAAATTCGACCTGGAAACGCTGTCCTAAAGCTTACCTATGTTAAATCATTTAATTATAGATTTAGACAAGTCGAGATCTTAAGAATGTATGTGTTATGTTTGTATTTAAAAATCCCAAATATTTCGAAAAATATGGAAACAAACACTTGGGTCGGGTCATAGTACAATATCCAAAAATTACCACATACGAAAACCCACATTAAATTTTACTAAAAATACCAAAACCCCAAAGAAACGAAAAAACGATTAATCTTTTACCTAAGAAACAATATGAATCATATCCTACTGCACTGAGGATTTCTTGTCCAGGGATTTGTATATACATATATATTTCCCAGTTCATGAATTTTTTTAGTGAATAAATTAGTTTACAATATTTGTATTTGTATCCCAACCAGTTTGATACCATTCATGAAAAATCCTAAATTTACAATAATAAAGATTGTTTTGATTTAATTTTGTATTAAAACAAAGTGATGTTTTACAAAAATATGTCAATGCTTTTGACTTTTAGCAGTTTAGATTTTTTATGATTTTTTTTTGTCCACTTAAAAGCAAACTAGGGGAATCGTGGAAAAAATGTGGATCTTAACTCATGCGGTGAAATACCAGTCTCTCCTTCCCTTTCCTGCTGGCCCGAACTTTGCTACGCCTTATTTGGGTCAACGGCAGTTGCTGCTGGAAAAAATGTGGTTGAAGACAGATTCGTTTTAGATTCGAAAACAGCTCCAGTCGCGCGAAATCACAGTCGATCAGATTAATAGTTGCGCTCTACAATATTTTAAGAGTTTTGTGATTTTGGCACATTTTGCGTATAGTATGATTGATGCAGGGTTTTTTTTCAATCGTATAAACTCTAACATATAAAAAATTTAATTTTGTTTTTCAAAAAGGTTTTTAAAAGGTACATTTTGCGTTTAGTCTGAATGAGGCACAAAAGCTGCTTATATCCAGATTCGGTACTCTTTTCTTAATAGTCTTCTTTAAACCCCATAAAATCTAATAGCAGGTTAAAAAATTGCTTTCTCAAAAAATCCAAAAACACGACAACTAAGATTTCTAGCAGCTAAAATTTTCGGCACAAATTTTTTGTGGACGGAACTGAGAAAGGGGTCTATGCATACATACATACTTTTTTTTCAAATGAGAAGACCCCGCCTGTAGAACTTTGTTGGAAAGCTTATCGAAAAAGAAAAACGCTTAAAATCCTCAAGAAATGGTTTTATTGGGCTTCAAATGGAACGTTGCCCCTAGCGATTTGGAAATTCGTTATTAAGGAAAGTCCAAAAACACATCCACTAATACTTTTAGCAATCAGAATTTTCGGCATAAAATTTTTCTGAACGGACCGTCAGAAAGGGGTTTATTCAAATAGTACTTTTTTTCAAATGAGAAGATCCCGCTTGTGGCACCTTGTTGGAAAGCTTATCAAAAAAGAAAAATGCTCGAGCATTTTCTTTTGACATTTGTCAATCCATGTGTGAAAATTCTCTCTCGGGTTGGAAATACGTTTTTTCCTTTGAAAAGAAAAGTTCTAAGGATCGTTCATAAAAGTTTACGGAAATTTTAGCTGCTACAAATCTTAGTTGACATGTTTTTGGATTTTTTGAAAAAACTATTTTTTAACCCGCTGCGGCCAATATTCCATTTAAAGTCTACACCCTTTATACAAAAAATTTGTTTTTGTTTTTTTACAGCTATTTAAATATTTAAAAAATTTCGTGTATAGACTGATTTATGCACAAAAAAGGCTTATGTTCAGACTCGTTATTTATTTTCTAAAGGTTCTTTCTTAACCTCATTAACAATTTATAAAAATTATTATTGTGTTATAAAGAGCTATTTAAAAGCAACATTTTGCATATATATTGATTGAATAACGGCATATGTCCAGATTCGCAATTTCTTTCTAAAAGGTTACTTTTTCAATCTCATAAACTTTAATATAAAGAAATTATTTTTGTGTTTTAAAGAGCTATTTAAAAGGCGCATTTTGCATTTTTTTATGGATCTTTTCTTCAACCTCATGAACTCTAATATGTACAAAATTAGTTCTTTAAAAGGCCCATTTTTGTATTGCCTGATTAATGCACAAAAAGGATTATGTCCAGATTCGCTAATTTTTTTCTAAGATGTTCATTTTTAAACTCCATAAACTCTTATATATAAAGAAATTACTTTCATGATTCTAAGAGCTCAGTGAAAGACATATTTTGCGTATAGTTTGACTAATGCACCAAATGGCTTTTATCCAGTGTCGGTTTTTTTAAGGGTATTTTTTTAACCCAAAAAACTCTAATATATAAAAAAACTTGGTTTTCTTTTTTAAAGAGCTCCTTGAAAGGCACATTTTGGATCTAGTCTGATTGATGCGCAAAAACGGCGTATGTCCAGATTCGCTATTCTTTTCTTAGGAGTCCTTTTTTCAACCCCATAAACTTTAATATATAAAGAAATTATTTTTGTTTTTTAAAGAACTCTTTCGACAATAATGCGCTTTCTGTGTAGGAAGATGTAAAAATAGTTAGAGAAAAACATTTTCAGATAAAGTAATTTTAGCCGTAGGGTTCTTTCGGCTTCGTACAGCAATATTAGCTGTTAAGTTAGGTCGCTTTCTTAGTTTCAATGGCGGCAATTAGACGAAAACAATCTTAAAAAAAATCATTATTTTTCCAAAATATTTTAATAAAATAAAAAATTTTATAAAAAGAGTAGATTTTTGAAACTAAAACTAGTTTTAGGGTAGAGATAAATATTTTAGGTTATTTTGGCTCCAATCCAAAAACAAAAAAATGTAGCCTAAAAATTAAATTAACAAAAAAACTTTAAATATTTTTAATATGTAGAGGACGCGTGTTTTGGTGAGGTTTCGTGATAAATATTATCTGTTAACTTGCCTTGACATGTCAATTTCGTCCATGGATGGAGCCAAAAATCCGATATTTAGTGTGTGTATAAATAAATATTCCCATCATCCATACATCCATACTTGTGTTTTCTAAACCGCGCCAACCATTTATTTATATAAAAATCTATTTTTGTTTTTTCTTGCCATTTTTTGTCTGGATTTTGTAAGATTTTTTTAAAAATTAAGTTAACTTAAAAAGCTCTGTCGGTTGCAAAAAGTGCTGCAATGTCCATTGCAGTGGCCAGAAAATTTCATCAACACTTTTAAGACGTTGTGGCAGACAACAGCAAAAACACAATAATAGGGTACTTTTGCTGTCGCAACGTTTTTGCAAAAGTTTTTTAGCACCTTGTTTTACTTGGGTAGAATGGCATTTTCCGTCCGACGTACACGTTTTCCAGCTACAAGCAAAAAACTAAAAGAAGTGCAAAAATATGGCGGTTTTTTGGCTACCACATTTAGTAACAAATAGAGGTATTAAAATGGTTTCTAGCTCGCTGGGAATTAATTCCTCAAAACGGTTTTTCTCGACCTAATTTGACTGACCTAATAGAATGGCATGCAAAATCGCATTTAGTGTGAGTTTTATCTATTTTTATTATTTTTCGGGTTAGAGGTATTTAAATCTCTTAGAATAATTAAAAATACGATAGTGCTTTCTTACACTTTTGAATTTGCTATAACTTTTGATCGAATTAGTCGATTTTAAAATATTTTGACTTTTTGCAAAGACAAGACTTGAGACTTTTTCGATCCTGTCCAAAATTTCACATTTCCTAAAAACTCAAGATGCAGACCGTTTTAAATAACAAGAAATTTTCACCCCCCCTGCAAAAAAAAAAATTTGCGGCACTGTAGAGAATCTAAGTCATTGTGAAAAAATCCTTATGTATACTCTCTATACCAAGGCGTTACTTAACTAAATCGGTCAAGAAATAAAAAATATGGGCTTTTATATTGAGTGGAGTGGTTCGCTGTAACTTTTGATAGAAGTACAAGACTTAAAGCTTTTTTATGTTGTGGTTCAAAATTTAACAATTCTCAAAAATCCATGATAGCGGACATTTTTAAATAATGGGTAATTTTAACCCCCTCCCCTTTTCCCCGAAAAAAAATTATGTTGGGTACCTATACTGAATAAAATCTAAATTAATACGAGAAAAGTTCCCCCCCTGCTGCATATATGAAGGTATCACTAAATTAAATCGGTTAGGAAATTAAAAATTGATGATCAAGTATGGTGACACACTTTAAATTCTGCATATAGGAAAAGGTCGCAGATTTTATTAGGCCCATTGAGTGGCCTGCTAACAGCCCCGATTTGAATCTGGTAGACAGCGATTATTGGGGAGATTTATAAAAAGGAGTGTACAGAAATGGCCGCAGCTACCGCGACATTGACGAACTGTGTCAACGCAAGAAACATTACCAATGTTTTTAATAAATGTCAGCTTAGAAAGTCTGAGTAGCCCGATGTAGATTATTATACGTTAAGTAATGGTTATTTTTATTTAAAAGTAAAAGTGTGCAAACAAATTTATCAAAAATATAAGTGTTTGATGATTAATAACAAAGTAAACTCAGCTTAAACTCGGCCCACTAACGCCACTATAGCTACAAAATCAGTAGTTTAAAACCACAGCAATTTTTTAAATTTTATTGGAAGTCACAATTTTTATTGAAAACGTTGGAGATGATGACACTAACCTGTTTACTTTTTAACTGATTTAAGTAAGTGATACCGCCATATACCTAGCTGATGATGATTTTGTTTTGTTACTTTTTTAGGGGAGTAAAATTACCCAATGACTAAAGCGTATTAAAGCTGTCGGCCATCTTGGATGTTCGAAAAATGTCAAAGCGGCAAGCTTTGTTCACCCAAATATGTAAAAATTTTTAAAATCAAGTAATCTGATCAAAAGTTAAAGCAATACGATTTTTTTTGCAAATGACAATGTCGAGTCAAAAACCACTTATTTCGGAGGTTTATAGTTTTCTTATCTCTTAAACGATCTAATTAAGTAATGCGTTGGTATAGAAAGTATACATAAAGCTTTTGTCGCAATGACTTAGATTTTCTCCAGTGCCGCACGTATTTTTTTTTGCAGGGGGGTGAAAATTACCCACTATTCAAAATGGATTGAATGGATTTTTGCAAACAGTAAAATTTTGAATCGGATCAGAAAAGCCTCATGTCTTGTCTTTCGAAAAACTTAAAAAAATTGGAAATCGAGCTAGTCGATCAAAAGATATAGCAAATTTAAAGTGTGAAAGATTTTTTCGCCCATCCTATGTAACAAACTCACATTATTCTTATCAAAAACTTCTAAAATAGTGTTGGGCGCAACTATTTATCGGAACGACTGTAATTTCACGCGACCGGAGCTGTTTTCGAATCTGAATCTCGAACTGTCTTCAACTAGATGGGAAGAATATCCTTTATTACTTTTATGATAACAATTCAAATTAAAAATCCAAAATCCATATAAAAAGTATAGTAAATAAATTTTCATTATAAGTATTTATCATAACAAAATCGATGGGCGTTGATTTGAACTTTACGGTGACCAGAAGAGCTAAAAAAGAAGGACTACATTATTCTTCTATTCGAATGATAATACTTTCATCTAAAGAAGCTGAGAACGGGTGAGATTGCCATGCTTGCCAAGCCTTTAAAAATATCCTGTTTCCTAGGTGAAACTTCGATATGACCGAAGTGATATCTAAAGTTAAAATTTTTGTTTGCGCTCATCGCAGTATCGCTTTTATTATAGTATCAGAAAGATAAAAAAAACTATTATCTACTTTTTAGTGCATTTCATAAAAGCTTGTTCTTAAGTTTCATAATCCTTTTCCCTAAAACCGATGTATGCCAATTTTGATTGAAATCGAACAAATTAAATCTTTTTCCCTCTCCACTTCCCCCGTTAGGGGGAGGTGGGTACCTGATAATACCATATTGTTGTAATGTCACCGGAACTATTAAAGCATACCAAATTTAAAAACAATGGGATATGTAGAAGTCAGTTAAAATTGTAGCAAAATATGTTCACAAATCCATATTGAATTTTTTAAATCTAATCAAAAATTCCTATTCTTTATCCCCAAAAACTCCCTTTTGGTTAAAATCGGACAAATTTAGGTGATTGCCCACCGGAACTATAAACGCATACCAAATTCGAAGACAATCGAAATTGCTTAGAAAAACATAACAAAAAATGGTATATCTTGAATTTGCCATATTGAATTTTTAAATTCTGATTAGAGATTCGGTATCTCCATCTCCAAATACACCCACCGAATTTCAACGAAATCGGGCGTACTTCACTGTACCTTCCCTTCAGCCACTTCGAGTAGGAAGGAGCTTCACATTATTGTTAAACAGACAGACTGCTTCATAAAACTTTAATTTTCAAAGCTGGGAACACATGGACACTGTGACGTCCCAATGTGTAAAAAATAGAGCAAACCAAATAAAAAATGGCGGCGATAAAAGGCAAGCGCTTATAGTTTATAGCCTCCTAACGATAGTTCGTTGCTTAATGGCGCGAAGAGTGTTATCGCCTTCGAAACTTTGGAGGAGCTCATTGAACCGCGCTTGATTTAAACGTAAAACAGTTTCAGGCCCTGTTTAGAATTATTTTGCCAACGTTGAACTACAGAAAACTTCAGAAGAAACAGAAAAGTCATACCATTTTTAAACGATTTTGTTTAGCTTTACACGATCCACGATTTTATGCTTTATAGTACACTTCCGGCCACAAAAAATGCGTACAGCAGAAGTTAGCTGCAGGTACATTGAATTTAAGTTTTGCTAATTGCGTTACTTATTGTAACTGACTTTGACGTTTTCAAATTACAGGTTAGATCTTTTGACATTTTAAACACAAAAATAAGAAGACAGGTCAGACTTTACTATAAGACTAATATACTAAAACAATTTTTTTAAATTATTTAACTTTTTATTAAAAAAGCCTTATCCTTGAAGCTTATTATGGTCGAAACAAACCACAATTATGCGAATAAGAAAAAAGTATCAAGAAGAAGGAACTGTTTGGAGAAAGGAACGCAAAAACTTAATCATAGTCAGCGCGTCTGCAGGATTGATAAATTTGAGTACTCTAAATATTTGCAGACAACCAAAAATGTTCAAAATCGAAAAGGAATTATGAAAAAAACACTACGTAAATTAAAAAAAAAATAAGAAAACGTTTCTTCAGTAGCGTATCATTGCCCCGTCATCGGCTAAATCTTGAAATAAATTTAGATTTGAAATAATGACTTCGTCGTACCCTCTGACTATGAGCTCCATTAAGTGGTTGGAATTTCTGAGAACAATATTTATTCGTGTTAACTTTTTTGCTATAAAGCCCCACACATTTTCGATGGGATTGGCGTCAGGAGTTTTTGCCGATCGTGGCAAAACCTGGACGTTGTTTTGCTGGAACCACTGTGTAGAAATGCGTGCAGTAGGGATAGGACAGTTATCCTGTTGATATACAAAACCTTTTAGAAGAAGAAAGGTTGCTTCTAGAAGCATAAAATTTCTCATAAACCTCAGCCGTAAATCTTCCATTGATTCTAAAGAGAGCCTCATGTCCTCTCGTGTTAAGAAAATAAAACAATATTTATGCCATCTAGCGTAATTAGATTAAACTAAGTAGCGAAGCGGCGCTAAACACAAAAAAAGAAATGACGCGACCATTCCCGAATATTCAAGATAGGTCTAGATGAGTAAGACAAACACCAGAATATTCCGGGTGAGTCGAGAGTGATGTCGGCACATATAAATACGCCGGATAACAGAGCTTCAAAAAGTTTTCAATAGGAGAGAAAGAGAATAAGAACAAGAACAGCAAATAGACTGTGAGTTCACGATTAAAAATAAATAATAAAAATAGTGAAAGTTAAATCTGCGTTTTCTTTTAAAATAAGAATAAAAGAAGACCAGGCTAAAATCTTGACATCTCCCCTATATCCAACTCCACACATTCACCGAAAATCTTCCTATCGCCATCGCAAATGGGTGGTCTTCAAGAAAGTCGATCAGTTGCTGATCCTGCTGAGGCGTACTGACTTGGGTCAAGCCAGTGCCTCGCCTTCGTCGAACACTTCCTTCTTCTTGATACTTTCTTCTTATTTTCACAATTGTAGCCTTGTTTCGTCCATAATGGTCCGCTACTCTTCGAACCGACCAACCACCGTCTAATTTTGCCAAAATTTGGGCTTTTTCGAATTAGCTGAGTTGGGGCATTTTTAAATATAAGCGTATGACAACAACAAAATCTGACGGTGACATTTTTTGTCAATTTGAAATACGTAAAAGGTTACTGAGCCGCGACGCCCATAATACAATATACAAAATCGGCGTACGCATTTTATGTGGCCGGAAGTCTACTCTAGACATTATTATTTACCTTTTAGTGCAGAATCAAATAAAAAATTGTTTTACTTAAATGGTTTTTTTATGTTTTTTGTACTTAAGAAACCCAAAATTATATCGAACTAATTTTGCTGCCTTTACTCTTAAAAACCTATATATTTCCTCGATTACTTTATGTAGGTTATCCATACTTAATAAAATGGCGCAGAAGGAGTTTGGTATATCAAGTTTATGAAAAACTGTCCTTTTTACGTGAAAAAGAAACTTTTTTTGAGACAAAATACGTTTTTTAGGTAGAAAAATCTACATTTTATGATAAAATTTTGCTTTTTTAGGTGAAATATTGTCTTTTTTTTTAAACAAATAGACCAAAATTGTTTTTAATAAATTGGTCCTACAAATCCATATAATAAGAAGATATGGCTTTAAAAGAATTCGAGTGATCTTTTTTTCAATGCAAGCATATTTTTTTATTATGCAAAATTCTCATTTTACTAAAAAGAGTATTTGCTTAAAAATGCGTCCATTACTCAAACTCATTTTACTGTATTGCAATATTTGAATGGTCCCACATAATAGAGAAAATAAATAAATAAAAAACATTATCTGCCATGCTAAAACCCTTAAGAATACTTTGATTGACGTATTTTTATAAATCAACCTGCAACCAGCGGCCTAACTGATGGTCGCGGTTTTCGTAAATTCTTATCGCATTTAAGTCCTTGCGTTGGTTAACCTATTAAGGGAGGCCGCCGTAGATCAGTGAACAGCGTCTTAGCCTACAGAACATACATCGCAGGATCGGATGTCGGCAAGTCTCGGATGTAGAAACCTTGGATTGCTAATACGTATGGGAAATTTTCATGAAAATCACTGCCGCGTGTCTTTCGCTATTTTCGCCGCCATATTGTGGAGATTTAGGTTGGCGACATTGGTTTCCTTAATTTTAAATAGTAGTGTGGGACCACTGACTGTCAAAAGTGTTAAAATATGATTTTGAATTTGACATTTCTTTGAAAGTTTATTTTTGTTGTTATTTTTTAATACAAAAACAAAAAAGTAAAGAAACAAGTCATAAATAAATGCTCCAACGGTGACGACATTTATCTCTCTCATTTGGTCTGGAGTATGTGCAGGTTTCGAAAAAATAAATCCCAACATGGAAACATTGCCCCCCAATTTATAAACTCAAAGGGTACTGTTAAGCCACACGTTATAGATAGTAATAAACGCTCGGTTCCACCATTGCTGTTGGCGCTTTCGCTGAACATACACCTTGATTACGTTGACCTGAATCCGCATAAGGACTAAAACATCTAAGAACAGATGCACCAACGTGATACAGTAATAAAAAATAAATTAATAGAGGGAGATACTGACTTTGATAATAGCATATATGACTCAGCTAAAAGCCAGAGCCATGGCAAGTCAAGCAACATTTAGCGATCACAAAAAAAGTACATCTTTGGCACATGGAGTCGAGCATGAAGTTTTACAATATTTGAAGACCTTGGCGGAAAAACCTATTAACTAACATCTGTGTCGACCATACCTTGTCAAAGTTAACAAGTTATTACTAAGATATCCTTGAGTTTTGGTAAGTAGCAGAAAAGTATAGGTTGCATCGCACTGGCATCACAAACATAAAATATAATAAATTCATATGACCGAGCAATGAGTTTTTTAACAAAAATCAAATTTCAGTTGTTATGTTGCTAATAAGTATTTAACAAACATGCTTCAAAACAAAAACTTTTATAACATTTTTAGCTACTTTTGTTAATTTTAGTAAAATGGGTATACCTATTGATTGCTATGGAGCAATGAGAGATTTTCATGAAGATAAGTAAATCACACAGAAAGCCAGTTTCCATAAGGAAAGTGCATCATCTTTAAAAGACGAATCTACAAAAAAAAATGTCAAATGCTGAAAACCTACCAAAGGTTAAGGATATCTTAGTAATAACATTTATTACAAAAGTTGTTAGTGTTAGAAATTAAGAATAAGGTAAATTTAACCTTCAAAATGTCATTTAGATATTAAACAATGTTAACATTAAGGTTTTGTTAATAAATATTAAAAAATAAATATTGATTTTTCTTTATTTCTAGTAAACTGGTAAAACATCTTATAATTACTGGTCTTAAAATCTGAAAAAATACTGGCTACAATATCACAAAAATTGACAATGAAATCTTAAACTACTTACTTAAAATTACATATAGAAAGCTGCAAACACAAGGAAATGACAACAAACAAGAAAGAAAAAAAATATACTGATAAAAGACATATTAAAATTATTTTTTTAATGTTCTTTTTAAAACTCATGAAGTATTGTTCTAATTTTGTAAAACTGGATGTGGCAAAGATGTACTTTTTTGTGATCGCTGGCCATCGCTCTGGAAACTGTTGGTGTATATCTTTCCCTATCCGTTTTAGTTCCTGTTTCAGATTCAGATCAACTTAATGTAGGTTTATCTTGAGCGGGAGCGCCAGCAGCAATAGTTGACAGTACCGTTTAGATTTTAGAAATTGAGGGTAATGTTTCCATGTTGTAATTTATTTGTTCAAAACTTGCACATTCCCCAGACTAAATGAGAGAGAGATTATCATGTGGCCGTTCAAGCATTTGTCTGTCTTTTAAATGGTTTTTATAACTTGGTTCTTCACTTTTTGTTCTTGTATTAAAAAACAACAACAAATTAAAGTTAAGAAACCAATGTCGCCAACCTAAATCTCCACAACATGGCGAAGAAAATGGCGGAAGACACACGGCAGTGATTTTCCCACAAGGGTATTATCCATCCCTTTATTTTAACATCCGTGCAGCAAGTACACATTGCTACTCGAGACGACGGCCCCACTTCTCAGCAGCTCCGCAGTTGACGTTGTGCATAGAGTAACAACAAACGAGGTAGAAGTAGGCGGCACGGTTGACACTGCATCGAAAACTTTGCGGGACTCAAAGGTGGACGGCTGAGGACCCCACCAAACTGGGTAGAGGAGACTAGCCGGTGACCCAAAAAAGGACGACCTGGACTTCTCCGAGATCGGGACTTCATGGAACGCGGCTGGACTCCGACAGATTTGGTAGCTGGAGTGGACAGAGGGTGACTTGGAAGAGATGCATCTGAAGACTCGGCGGCCAGCGAAACCGGGACCTCGATTTTCGGGTCAACCTATATGACGGCGGGCTGCTGGGGAGAAAAGTCTACCGTCAACCAAGTTCTGCTGGGACGGTCGCGATGTTAGATAGATGCAAGTCTAACACGTAGCAGGACCTCCCTTCGGAGGGATATAAAGCCGGTAGTCCACTGTGTATACTTGCTACGCAGTCTAAAAGATCCCTGCACTCGACAAAGAGGTGTCAGGCAAAATTAAGACCTCTTAGAGAAAGAAAACTTGCATCCTAAGGGGCACGTGCATCAGTCAGGGGTGCACGGGGGGTATGGCAAAAACGGTCCATTTTGCGGCCTAATTGCCAACCCTACGGACGCCCATCTACTACTACTACTACTAACCTGTTAAAACCCTTAAGAATTCTTTGATTAACGTATTTTCATATATTGACCTGCAACCGACAGGCATCCGTCGCGGTTTTCATGAATTCTTATCGCATTTAGGGCCTTGTCTTGGTTATTCTGCTAAAATAATGGAAACATTAATTTGGGCTGCAGGTAAATAAAATATCTTGTATAAAACTAACACTGGCACCGCAGACAGTTTTTTAGAAAATAGAGTATATCTAAGAGCAAAATAGTAATAGTAGAAAATGGGAGAAGTACTTTAAAAAGAGTTGAACATACTTTCCCAATTTGAAATAGGTACTGTACATACAGAGTCCTTTTTAGTCCACCATACCAATATGGTATGGGGGATTATTAAAAACGTGAAATTTTTCTTAATTTTATCAAAAATGAGATAGTAATGTTCCAAAACACCTTAATCGACGAAAAAAAAGTTGTCTGTCAGTCTGTTGTCTATCTGTATACACGATAACTCAAGAACGCTTGTAGGAGGGATGGGAGTTGCAGGGGAAAAGGAAGATATTATTTTTGTACCGCTCCTTGTTTTTTCTGTCCTGTTCACACAGATTTGAAGTAATATGAGCCGTAGTTACGATTTAAACATTTTGGGTTAAGATTAGCTAAGCTAACTAAGAATATCATCAACCTTTTTTACTTTCCTCTGATTAAAGTATCAATTATTTATTTGGTTTTCTAACAAAGTACTAAAACGTTTGCTAGGTGTTGTAATTTAATTAGGAATTGATCGAAACCACATTTCTTGTCCTCGTGAAGTTATGGTCGCTTTTTAAAAAAGGAGCTCTTATTATATAGATATCTTTCTTAATCTGCTTTATTACTTAATTGCCGAATGGCTCTTTGGGGTCGTCGTACCCCAAGTTAGTCGATACTTACTTACAAGGTTACTTTCTAGTAACTACTACCTGTATTTCTTTATTAATTCTTAATAATTTCTACTAATTCCAAGCTTTTCATATTTTCATCGTAATTCGTTGTATTTCCTCGTAATTCCCTTTGAATTTTCGAAGCTCTTCCACAACAGAAGCCAGAGTTCCTACTTTTAAATTATTAGAAATGAGTAGCTACTTACTTTCTGATTTTGACTAAGACCGGAACCAAAGTTAATCTATACGACTTAACGTTTCAATGGAAACTTTTTTATCGTTACAAACATATATTAGTACATACCATATAGAAAGAAGCCGAAAGGAACGATTTTTTTGTTCCCGAAAGCGCTTACTTACGGCCTATGGCCATTTAATCCAAAGTATTAAGACCCGTGTTGACATATGTCTATCATCAAGGAAATCAATTATCCAATCCAAATAACAGAATGACAGCTCTCTTGGAGAAATTAAAAATTAATTCCTCCAAAAAAAATCAGGTATAAACATACGATTATGTTATGTATAGTTTTACGAGAGTTCTACTTCTGCTTGGTAAGTCTTCTTATATAAAACAACTATCTTTAGTTGCCCCAATCAAATTAGAGCAACTCAATGAGCTTACAAACTAAAATAATATGTAAAATTTATGGGTAAGTATCATATTAATTCATTCTTGAGGCTATACAAAAACTCATGGTAACATTTTTTGCTCCCTTACGGCATTAAAAAGTACTGTCTGATTCTAGATCACTTGAGAACAGTTCCCTTTCTTTCTCTTCTCCTTTCTTTTTAATTTTTCGTTTTCTTTCTTCCTTTCAGCTTTCTGTCTTTTTTTTTCTCCAAATTTGTGTTTTTTATTAAGGGGAAGGATTGGGAAGTTAATCATTAATTTTTTCACTCAAGGTTTAAAAACAAAGGTAAAATATAAACTAGGAGTCAAAGTATAGAATCTGATGGTAAATGACTATCACAGGTCTGCCAATCTATCAAAAAGGAAAAAACATTTTTTTTAAATATTATTTTGTTGATGTCTGTTCTTCCAGAAGGCAGGAAAATAAAAAAGAAAAGTATGTTGTTCTTTTTATTAGATCTTAATTTAATTTTTTTTTAGGAAGTCCAGAAGCCAAGCGCTTTATTGATTCGGCATGGGCGAGCTCTTGGTAAAAATCAAAGTTAGGCAGTAAATTTTTCGGGCACTGCAAAAAAATATGATTTAAATCCTCCTCACGACCACACTCGCACAGAGGTGACTCCCGGATCCCTATCTTGTGCAGATGTCTCTCCATCAAACTATGTCCTGTACGCATTCTGGTGAATGTAGTTATGTGTTTTCTGTCTATATTCTGTATTCTTTAAGGTTTAGTTGAATGAATGAATTGATATTGAATTTCTTTATACCAGTTATTGTTAGCTTTGGCTTTTTCTTTCCAGAGCTTTCTATAGTTATTCAAGGTTTGATATTTGAAAATATTATACGCATCCTCTGTGGTAAAGTCTTTACCACAGAGGATGCGTATATAATTATCATTTTTCTTACTTTTAAAATTCTTTCTATGTTTGCCAATCTATCCACTGCTTTGCCCCTAATCTCACAGTGTCCTGATATCCAAGCAACAGAAGTATTTGATGATTGATTTGCTGAGAGCAACAATGTTTTCGTGATCATTTTTGTTTCTTTCGTGTTTTTTAATAGCACTTTTGGAAATCGTAGAGATAATGGCATTCATAAATAGCAGTTGTTTCCGCTAAACAAATCCGTATCTTAGTCCGTAGATATCTATATTACACCTAGTTTTTATTGGTATAATCAGTGCACAACTTATTGAATAGTAGTTTTATACAAAATATGCAATACAAAATAATGGAAAACAACAACAATTATTCCTATTGAAAAAGTGAAAAAGACGGTGCTTTGTGAAGAATTTTGACCGGTGAAAAAATATCAGAACTAAGCATTAAACAACAACTTCTTCTTCGGAGTTCATGATAGAAAATAATATCTTAATTCCAGAACAATCAAGTCTCAGATCTTCTCATTCATGTGAAGCTGCGTTGCAGTTTGTGTTATCATCATGGAAAAATGATATCGGAAATCATAAAATAATAGGAGCAGTTTTCTTAGATGTTAAAAGAGCCTTTGAGTGTGTAGATATAGACATTTTTGTTTTGAAACTTAAAAGATATGGAATAGTGGAAAAAGCATTAGACTTACTGGTTGATTACATGAAAAAAAGCATGGTGTTCCGCGAGGGTCTGTACTAGGCCCGTTAATATTTTTATTATTTATTAATGATATGATCCATTGCTTAAAAGTTTGTTTGCTTAATTTATTAGTAGATGATGGACTATTGTATTATGTAGGCAATATAAAAGATGTACAGACGAATTTAAATTAAAATTAAATAGCACATATAGATGGTTTTGCAACAACGGATTACTTCAATACCCAAAAAACAAAATATATGATAATAGGTAGTAAAAAATCAGATCGCAAAAATTAAACAAGAAAAAATTAACTTTGATATTAGAGTTAATAATGTGCCAATAGAAGAAGTTGATAAACAAAAATATCTTGGAGTAATTAAACATTAAAAATTAATTTTCAGTCTAAAAAGAGATTTAGCAAGGGTGAATAAATAACAAAATCAATGAATAGCGAGCTTTCCCTCAAAAAAAAATTGAAGGTAAATCTCTCGATTCTACAATTTGAGAGATGGTTGTCTTTTACATGAATTCTGTGCCACATTTTTTCATTATCATTTTATCTTCTAATTCCTAGCATCGTACTGATAAGCACCACAAGTGCGAAATCCGGATCTACGGTTACCATTCCCTTTTTTGAGGGAAAGCACGCTATTCATTGATTTTGTTATTTATTCACCCTCGCTAAATCTCTTTTTAGACTTATCAACTCCAGAGCTTAGGATATCTGTAAGGATAATTATATCTGTTTCCGTAAAGACGCTTAATTTTTCTTCAAATTGAAGGTATATCCGCCGATTCTGCAATTTGACAGATGATTGTCTTTTACATGAAGTCTGTGTCATATTTTTTCATAATCATTTAATCTCCTAATTCCTAGCACTGTACTGATGAGCACCACAAGTGCGAAATCTGGATCTACGGTTACCATTACTTTTTTTGAGGGAAAGCTCGCTATTCATTAATTTTGTTAATTTTCAGTTTTATCAGCATTCATATCATTATCTCTACCGAGTCAACCAATAAAGCAGGTTTACTTTTAAAATCATTGCGAATTCGTAACAGCTCCAGTTGATCAAATGCACGAAAAACTCATTAGGTAGGATAAGGGATTCGTAACTTTATCACTGTCTGCATCGACATGCGACATCCCTGCATACGAAACGACGTTCTCACGCATTCGCCATTAGTTTAAAAGTACATCTGCTCGATAGTTTGAATCGATCGAGATAAGGATACGAATGCTGATAAAACCAAAAATTAACTTTAAATATATATTATTGATAAGGACTTAAATCTAAAAGATCATTGCAATTATTTGAAAAAGATAGTAGCAAAGAAACTATATTTTCTGTATAGGTTAGACAATAAAATTTTATACTTTTTAAAATTAACTATCTACAAATCGATTATTGTTCCGCACTTTGATTATTGCTCTATTTTAATATTTTTTCTTAATAATACAGAAATCAAATCGCTCACAAAAATTTTAAATACGGGAATGAGAGCAGTATTATTTTGTACAAAAGAACACCTATTACATCTTATAAACATTAATCAGAGACTGCGCTATATGAGGTTTTCGTTCATTTTTAAATTAAAAAACAAGATGCTACCAAATTATTTAGAAAAAGGATTAAAAACAAATCAACAATTGAATACATATAATACAAGAGCTCAGGCAAGCAATAATTTTTATGTGAGAGTTAATGATAATAGAATCACTGAAACCATCCAAGGATATAATACTATTTAATAGTTTATCAGCGGAATTTATTAATTTTTTTAAAGTCAAGTGTAAAAAATACGTATGTGACAAAATTACCATACAGCCATAATCATAAGAACTTGATAAGTTAATACCGTAGCTTTATATTAAAGACTAAGTTTTTGTTAATTAATGTACATTTTGTAAGAGCTTAGCTAATAAAGATTTTTAATAAAGATATTCCCTGTAGTTCTCAAAAAATCCCAAACAAGATAAATATCTGTATTTCATTGTTTTTTAATTTAAGTTAGTCGTGTGGTAAAGTACACTTTTGCAGCCAAATGAGTGTCGTAGTTTTTCAACGTTCTTAAATTACTTTTATTTATATTGAGCAAAGTAATTGGGTGAATCGAGTGTTCTGGTTTGTATGCTGTAATTTCATACTCCATTGAAACTGTGCTCATACTGCACTGACGCAATTTTTTGACAGCACTAAAGCAAGGTTAATTCACTAAGAGTGAGGCACTAATTTAACCGATGAAAATCGCTATCAGGAAATTCAAAAAAGGCAAGCTTTGTGCAAGCGGGGAACATTAACTATCGATTTAGGTAAGTTTTTTCTTGCAACTTAGTTTGGGTCTGTAGTCTACCAGCAATTGGTATCGCTTCTATTATTCTGACCTGTAGCCGTTTTTTTTCTTAATTAGTAAAATTTATTAGAGTAGATGCAAAAGTAGCGACTTTGATTTTGCATACTTTTTATGCAAATATTAACGAGGAATCGATTTGAAAGAACTTTATACGTTAAAGTTGGCACAATCAGTTTAGGCTTATTAAAATTTTTTTATAAATAAATTAAATAATAAAATATCGAAAAACCGCAGAGGTTAGCTTGTGAAAAACTTTTAAGTTTGAAATAATGTCGACTTCGGAACAGCTATTTTACTAACTGTAATTTCGCAAGAGACTAATAATAAAATCGTTAATGCAAATAATTCTGGGAACGTTCGTAAACTCACCATTTGATCCTTCGATGGAATCGCCTGCGCTGTTTGAGCGATCAATTGCTTCCGCGGTCGATGGAACAGTTGCCTCAGATTACAAAGTACCCTTTAAAATTTATTTAAAAATATGTTACATCAGCGTTAAACCCGTGAAATTTAAGAAATCGACCCAATTTAATTGAATCTATGAACGGTTTTTTTTTGTTTTCTTTTATATAGATATATAAAATTAATTTTTTGCACTTCATAGAAAAAGCCGTATTTTACTCTCTCATTTCAGGGACTAAAATGGTACTTTTTATCCCGGAACTAAAATATTTTAACCCCGCTCCATAATATCAAGCTATATAAGTTAACTTAACGTCAGAACGAATGAAGGTTTGGTAAAAACGTATTTTAGGAACATTTATATTTATTTGTAACATCCGAAAATAGGCATGAATACAATATGAAAAAGAACCAAGCTAACCTATAAATTCTTAAACTATTTGATATTATTGTGCGTCACATTAATTTTTACAATGGCCCCACTACAACTAAATGGACTAATGGTTCCGAATCTGAGGCGGTTCCGCTTCGCTGCTGTATTGAATTTTGAAAGATTGGCGATTGGGTATGTTCAGTTCCGCAATCTTGCAGTGCATATAGTACCTGCTGTATCTTCACTTTAATAAAAACGGTACCCAAAAGTGCAAAAAATAGTATATATACCTCCTCCCTTCGGTCGGGCTACAAATATTTCGCCTTAGGATAAAAAGCAACACTTTAGTCCCTAGGTATAAAATGTACTATTTCGAACTTCAGGGACTAAAGTGGTTACTTTAGTTTTTCGTTTCAGGGAATAATGTGCTACTTTAGTCCTTGATGAAGTAACGTAAAAAGTGACATAAACAAGTGTTTTTTTATTAAAAACAATATAGTGCTAAAATATACCACAATATTAAATCAACACCAATATTACCTACATAAATATTACCTACTTGTTGCACTAATTGTTATTAACGTTAATAAAAAAAAAACAAAAGATCAAAAGATCTTGGGTGGAAATAACGAAAATTCAAACTTGGATGAGTATCCCACAAGGAACACACAAAAGATCAAAGCGAAAAGAGAAATGATTAAACGATGTTTCGCCCTGGGTAACCAGTGGTTCAAGGTTGGAAAATCTAAGTGTATGATGGTGTTTAATGATGTATAGTGGAGGGTGACCAGTGAAACTACTGATTAGCCCACGCTGGTTACCCAGGGCGAAACATCGTTTAATCATTTCTCTTTTCGCTTTGATCTTTTGTGTGTTCCTTGTGGGCTACTCATCCAAGTTTCAATTTTCGTTATTTCCACCCAAGATCTTTTGATCTTTTGTTTTTTTTAGTTTCTTTTCGGTTGAAGTAACTGATTTGGAGGTTTTTTAACTTCTTCTTTATATTAACGTTAATGTTTATATTAACTCCACTGCAATGAGCGAAGTTAACCACAGAATCACTCAGCTTTTTGCTTTAAAATCTTAACGTGCTTGAGGTACTTGAGTAGATTTGCTGTTTTTCTCAAGTTGACTTTTTCTTATTAAGGCTTTTTCATTGACTACTGTTTTAGAGCATTGTTTAAAAATTTGATCTAGTACCTGTTTTTTGATAGATATGGATAAAAACATATGTAAAAAAATCATTCTCGTTGATGTCGTTTTCTTAAAGTATTATTCGTATATATTTCGAGACTTTTCTGGCACAATTTTATTTACTGCTGCTTCAGCAGCAGCTTCAATGTCCATTTTTAGGTTTAGCGGCAGGATTTAACGATTTATGCAAACAAATTTAGCTGTCAACTAAGCATTGTTTACGCCTTGCTTTTGTTACACCACAAATTCTTTGGCAACCAAATCTTTCGCACACTGACATTCTTTTTTTTCGTTAAAGTGCTTTAATTTTCTTGGTTATTTTCTTTAATATTTTTCTGTAAAAAATAATTGTTTGGGATATTGAGAATTAGGTTGCCAACATAGTAAATTTGTTTAATGTGACTCAAGCGGTTGTAAAGATATTTGCAAATATCTCTTAAGAACCCACTTTATGGTTTTAGTTTCTTGGCTGTAACTCATGACAAAAGTTATTTTATAGAATTAGATAACCAACATAATTTAGTCAAGTAATTAATTTGTAAGTCTTATAGAACTCATAAAATCTGACTTATTTAAATGTTTTTCCATATTTTTCTCGCCCGGTAAAACCATTTTTGTCATTTGTTTAATGCGACTCAAACAGTTGTAAAGATATTTGCAAATATCTCTTAAGAACCCATTTTATGGTTTTAGTTTTTTAGCTGTAACTCATGACAAAAGTTATTTTAGAGAATTAGATAACCAACATAATTTAGTCTTTTCTCTTTTCTCTCTTTTCTCGCCCGGTCAAATCATTTTTGTCATTTTCAGTGGTCAAACTTTGGTAGTACAGTCTGTCCTACAATAATCTGTTGAAAAATGTTTTGTAATTATTTCTTTCAGGCTAGGACCGTTTTTCATAAATTTAATGGTCTAAAAAAAAAACAATTTTGAAATTTGATCTTTGTCGCATGTCTTATTAATGATATTATTATTTGGGTTTCATTTGCTTTTAATTTACTTAGAAGTTAATTGCTGATGATAAATTGTACAGCTACAACGAAAATATTGTTTAACTCTAATGGCATCAATCTGGAGAGACACAGATATCATGGAATGTCTTCTCTTTATTTAACCCTGTCTTTTTATTAGCCCCAAAACATCAAAATGCTGGATATGGATCAAGGGGGTACGGAAGGGTCTGACAGGGCATTTTATTGTTATGGGGTAGTATTATCAATTGCTCTCAGATTAATGCATTTAGAATAAAATAATGATATTAGCTAGTCTAAGGTCACAAAGCAGTATATTCTTAAAGACTAATTAAATAATTGCTCATAAAATTTATTAGCAGGGTAAACACCCTTACGCACGTCATTTTGATAAAGCAGCCATGTCGCAGCAAATTTCAGCTTCCTGCATTCCAGAAATCTCCCAGGAAATCTCATCACGATTTATAAACCAACCGCGGCATGTGTGTCCGCGACAAACTACCTTGATGATAACATGACAAATTTCTCTATTAAGATTAGGTCACAGAATATTATCCACACGGAAGTGTAGGCTGCATTCCGAAAACTGCCAATTCAAAGAGGATCGGGTCAAGGAGAGGCAGATAATGATCACTAAATAGAATTAAAGAATGCACAAAGGGACAGCATTGAAGATGCAAAACGAAACAAATGGCTGTAACTATGCACAAATAAGAGAGCAAAATACTAAATGCTCATTGTTTAGCTAAAGATAACCCTACAAACGAAGCAGAAGTAGAAGATTTTTAAAGAATAATTTTTTACGATTGCAGAAAAAATAGACCAAAATCAAGAAATTATACTACCGAAAGAAACCTAACAAACGACCATATGATCTACGCAAAACACCATATAAGAAAAAGAAAAAGAAAGCACTGGGACTCGATAGAATTCATACAGAAGTTCTAAATACAAAATTTTAAAAATGAGATCATGGAGACGCTAAACAAATGTTTGAATGATAGAATTTTTTTAACGCATTCATAACAAAACCACAGAAAAGTGCAGTGGACATCAAAATATGCTATTATTATTATTATGTGTCTATTACACATAATCCCAAAGCTGTTTAAAAGTATAACAAACTGGAGATCCAAAAAGAACCTGGACGAAAAAGGAGGAAAATCAATATTGATTTCGCAAAGGACGATCCACAATCGATGTTATAAAGTGAATTAAAGAATTTACTGAGTATTCTCAAAAAAAAAACAAAATTTCGTCAATATTATAGACGCATCTGACAACGCCTCCTACTTCACAGAGACAATCGGATGTTACTTTAAAGAAAGACAAATAGAAATAGAAAAACGAAAAACAAGAACTGTAAGCGCAGAAGTTCCATATGGCACGGTGCTGGGACCGTGGAGAATTCTATACGATGCGACTGCTTACTTGACTTGTGCATACATAAAAGTAGAAACAACCACCAATATTAAACAGTTTAAGTTGGTCATGTTATTTAAAAGGTACCCATACGTAGATCCGGAACTTCCAGATCAGATGCCGTTCATATTGCCAACTTCTTCATTTTTCTTCTGCAAAACTGGGAGCAGTTACAGACATTGTTCAACTGCGTACGTTTCAAAAAACAAAGAATAGAGCTTAAGACAAAAATTAGACAAATAAAAGTCTAAAATCTTAGAAAAAAATATTACAAAGGATAGAAACCTGGAAACAAAAAGACGCAAATGAAAAGACAAGAGCTAGAGACGATACATAGAAGTGCAACAACGAGACAACCGACGACTAACTGAGAATAATGTGCAAAATGAAACTGGGTAGCCGTAGCAGGAAAGAAAGAAGTTTTAGTGGGTATGACAGGTGACTCGATAATCCCACATTACCACGCACGTGGCGTCTGGTTTGCACAAAACATTTCCCCTCCATCGAGCCAGGACAGTTTCCAGATGACCCAATCCATCTTTTTAGAATATTTTTTCATAAAAGTGAGATTAAAATTTGGAAGAAATCTTGGCTTAAATTTCAAAAGTTTTACCTATTGAGCTTTACCGAGAAAAAATGTTAAAGTTATTAATTTTTAATTTACATTCGCTACAACCACTGTACTACGAGAGCCTGCACAAAATAAAATTCTAGTTTAATTTGGAGCATTTTATAAACTTATGTTTTATCAGCAGTATTAAAAATGTATACAAAAAAGAAAGAAAAGTCCTGTCACTCAATTTTATTCTTAACAATTAAAAAATTTAGAATAGTGCGAGGAGATATTCATCTTATTTAGGAAGTATTCTGTAATAGATGACATTCTAGGAGAAGAGAGGCATTGTGGCGATATGCGAGCCCTAGATATTAATCGCAAATCTAATCTGGCTAAGTCGCACGGCAATTAAATGCCTCATTTGGCCTGTAATTTACCCCGGAGAGACGATATTGGAATACATCCGGCAGGCGACAGGGGTAAATAGAGGTAGACACTTTTGCTTTTATATCATTTTAGGGTGTTATATAAAGACCTTCTAAATGAAAATGTTTAAAATAATAACAAAGATGGGACAATGATATGTTTGAACTCTGTGTTTCGGACTTCCATTACCTATGTTTTATTATCCACAACGTTTCGATCAGTACCATATCTGATCGTCTTTAGGTGCAAGCTACAATCTCTTCCTGAGGCTACGTACTTATATACTATGGGAAATAACTCAACCGTGAAGTTTAAGAAGTTGGCTCCGCTCAAGTAGACACTTACAAATATTTGGAATTTTAACACTTGGTTTACTGAAAATACCGTGGTTCTGCCCAATAAAGGTAGCATGTATTTATGCATGAATCGCCAAACATGCATGGTCAAAACAACAACGAATGAAGTGAACAGAAGCAAAGGTTTTGCACAAGGAGTCACACTGGAAGAAACGAAAATTCCTTGAAGCTGCCTTTATTGGGCAGAATCAGGGTATTTTTAGTAAAGCAGGTGTTGAAATTCCAAATATTTGGAAGCCCCTCCTTGGGCGGAGCCAACTTTTTAAACTTCACGGTTGAAGGATTTCCGATAGTATATAAGTACGTAACCTTAGGAATAGATTGTAGTTTGCACCTGAAGACGAACATAGATTGTACTGATCGAAACTTCATGTATTAGCAAAACATGACAATGGAAGTTTAAAACACAGATTTAATTTTGGAAAAATCATTGTCTCAAACTTTCAAACAAACCTTGGAATCCCGGTATCAAGGATCTTTTTCGAGATTACGAGAAAACTTTAATTAAGCATACCCGAGAAGACACGCACATCGAATTTCTATGTCAAGCAAGAGACAGCAACATTATACTGGTTGCGTTTCGTCTTAAGGCAAAATTTTCAGAACAAAGAGTTCAGCGGATTCTAGATGTCGCCAGTAAAACACTTATACGATCTCAAATCAGCTTTGATCGCTGGAACAAGTCCTTACTGACTGAGAAGATTTGAGAAAATACTATAGAGGAAGATTATCAGCCAATTCTGGACAAAATCACACGATCCTGCCACAATCTACGACTTGGCAAGCGAAGCACCAAGGGAAACTCGCCCATCAACAGCCACAAAGCCAATCGACCACCAACACTGTAAAGACCATCATTAATGCGTCAAATAAGACATTTCCACTTAAATTTCCCACCGCTCCTAAGAAGATACCCACTATCACCACCGATATCATCACCGCCATCGAAAATCATCCTCTTACAAGATGCCGACGAGTTTAGACCTCAAGTAAGGACCATTATTTACAAACCTATTAAGCGTACCTCTAACATAAGCAAGACAGTGGAAATCGCGTTGAAGAATCTTTAAAAGGACAAATTAGTTAAAATCTTATCAGCAGACAAGGGAAATGCAACAGTGATTTTGCATACGGAAACCTATGAAAAGAAAGTTGAAGAGGTACTTGCCAAAGGAAACTATAAACTTCTCCCAAAAGACCCGACGCAATCAATCGAAAATAAGATTTATAGAACTTTAAAAAATTATTCCAGATATATTGCGGATAACACAAGGTCTCAACTTATACCACATTATAGCAATCCTCCTCATCTATACGGACTTCACAAATTTCACAAAAATGCAATGCTCTTATTCTCAATCACAAGTTTCAGAAATTTTCCAACAAGTAATCTGTCTAAATTCCTTTTGAAAATTATTCAACCTCTTGCAGGCAAAAATGTTTCATTTGTAGAAAATTCCAACCATTTTGTTAATATTCCTAAATCCTTTGTTTTAGGACTTGAGGACCGATAAAGGAATCGCTAGATATTATTATACAGAGGCTGCCTGATGACGAATCCTTTTATGAATGTACCAGCCTGCCGCTGTGCTGGAGGGAGTGATGGAGTTGTTGGACTTTTGTCTCCATATCTCTTACTTTCAAGTGAAGGACAGGTTTTATTCTCAGGATTACGGTCTGCCAATAGGTTCATCGCTTTCACCAGTGGTGGCCAATATTTACATGGAATGGTTCGAATCACACGCGGTTGATACCGCAACATATAAACCTAAGCTCTGGCTAAGTTTTGTGATGATACTTTTATTGTCTAGACCGGGAATGCCCAACAATTTTTAGAATTTCTTCACCACTTAAATAATATAAGACCCACCATTAATTTCACAATGAAGTTAGAGCAAAATTGTCAAATTTCTTTTCCTGATATACTTGTCACACGAGTAGAAAGCGACATCAGAACAACAGCCCATCGTAAACCCACTCACATAGGATAATATTTAAATCAAAGTTCAAATTATTATGCTACAACCGAACGAGGCATAATAAGAAGTTTGAATAACAGAGCCGTTCAAATTTGTAACAATTCTTATGACTTGGAAATCAAAATAAGAAACATTAAGATGGATCTGCAGCAGACTGGTTACAGCCTTAAACTTACAACAGATTCTATTTCTAAATTTCAGCAAACCGGACAGAGGTTATAAAACCAAAACCAGGCAAATGCATTCCTTACAATTTTATACATTAAAGGAGTATCAAATAAAATTCGAAGAGTAGCGAACAATTTTAATTATAAAACAGCTTTTAAATCTAATAATATGATTCGAAGCCTCTTTAGTAAAACAAAACCGGAAAACAAACAAAATAAGGAATTCGTTTACCAAGTTCCTTGTGAGTGTGGTGAATCATACATAAGCGAAACAAAAAGACCACTCGCTTAGGCTTAAGGAACATCAGACGAATAACCAAACAAGTGAAACAATGAAATCAGGAATAGCCGAAGATGCAGAGTCAAAACAACACCGAATAAAGTGGACAGAAGCAAAGGTTTTGCACAAGGGGTCACACTGGAAGAAACGAAAATTCCTTGAAGGTCCTTTTACTGGGCAGAATCAGGGTATTTTCAGTAAACCAAGTGTTTAAATTCCAAATATTTGGAAGCTTCTCCTTTTGCAAAGCCAACTCTTTAAACTTCACGGTTGAGTGATTTCCCATAGTATGTAAGTACGTAGCCTTAGGAATAGATTGTAGTTTGCACCTGAAGACGATCAGAAATTATACTGATCGAAATTTCGTGTATAAATAAAATATAGGCAATGGAAGTCCGAACCACAGAGTTAATTTCCATAACGAAGATGTTGGGGATAAAAATTCTAATGTATACATAGTGTTTCGTTATAATGAGTTGATTGATTGTGTTACATATACATTATATTCTAATTCATAAACAGATCGACGAGATTTATCTCTGTTGTTTTTTATTAGCTTGACGTTAAGAAAACGCAAACGATTATTCACCAGTATACGAAGTGGAAGAGGCTTAGAAGTTTATACACCCCCCCCCCTGAGCCACTAAAAATTACTCATAAAGGTGAATTTGCCCCATTATTTACCACGTACGCCACTGGTTTATTATTGTTGTTTATTTTTGATTACCACGTTTTAAGTATAAGAATTTATAAATAATAATTAAAAAGTAGCCATGAAAAAACCCAAATGCCAATTAAAGATAAAAGCTATTTTGAGCTTAGCTAATAGGGACATAATACAAAATTATAGAGAAAGATCTATACGTAATGTTTGTTGACTTTAATTTGAATATTGCATATATTTTAAAATTATTTATAATTAAAAAAAGTTCAAACATTTTGCAATAGGTAAAATAGTATATTATACACCTAGGGACTAAAGTGCTACTTTTAATCCCCAGCGAGCTCACACACTTTGAATGTTGGTGTAATTCATCGTTTTTCTTATTTTGAAATATAGGTAATAGCTAAAATTGTACTTTATGCACCAACCAATCGATATATTATAATACAATAATTATTTTCTGCTGTTTAGTCATGCGTGTGTACAATATTTTTTTTCCCCTAAAATTAAACATATTGAGTCAAACTCAAATTTGAAAATCGAGCTTTCATTCTAAAATTAGCAAAAATTTAAAAACTGCATATTTTTAGCAACTTTGGTACTGTTACCCCCTTAACTTCTCCTACTAATGTTGTTTTCTTCCCGTATGCTTAGAAAATATTAAATGTCAAGTCAACTCTGAAAACTGCATATCTGTAGCATCTTTGGTTCAGAAGTTACACATTTTAAAACATCTCAACCCCACCCACTTCCTTAACCCCGCCAAACAAAACGTCGTTTTTTTCTCTAAGATTAGAAAATTTTAAGTCAAATCTGAAAACTGCATATTTGTAGAAGTTTGGTTTCAAAACTGATAAATTGTGAAATATATTAACTCTCTCATACCCCATACCACCCCCACCACCGAACTTTCTCTCTTTGTTAATTAGGAAATATTTATTGAAACTCAAATTCAGAGATCTGGTTCAAATTTTAAAACTAATCTACCTCTTTTTACCCCCTCAACTACCTTTCAACCAACGTTGTTTTTTCCTCTAAAATTGTGAAGTATTTAGTGGAAGACAAATTAATATTCGTAACAGCTTTTGTTTAAAAGTGATAAGTTTCTAAATATTCAAATATATGGTCACAGAAATGGTCCCTTAAAATTTAACTGTTATTTTTGCGATATCCGGTAAATTTGTAGATTAACAAGAGGTTGTTAAACCACAGAAATAACATAGTTATATGTTTTATATAATCTTAGCTAATCGACAGGCCATCGCCTTAAAATAATCAAGTGTCACGCGGTTAAAAGAGGGGTTTACTTTAACAGACAGTTGATCACTGGGATAGTTCGTTATTGGGGGTATTCAATATTAAGCAAAATTCTTCAGAGTTAAGGAGCAAGAATCCGTATCCTCCAGAGGCATTCTCCTCTGGGGAGAAAAAAGACTTCGTCTATTTTCGCTGGCTGTCGCAAAACATTTATTTCTTGAGGTTAGATTTTTGTTTCATTAATAACACTATTTAACGATGAACCGGTATTAGTTAATTGCTTTTTATCTTTGGTGTAAACCAAAAAAATGAAAAAAAAAGAGAATTACTCGCAGAAAGTACGCTTTAATATTATTTTATTTTCTTTGGCACAAAGGACCGTGCAAAATAACTGAAAATGTTCAAAATCCTAAAAAAAAAACAATTTCGAACAAAAAGTTTCTAAATATGCAATATGGCAACTGTAGCAGGAGAAAAAGTTGAAATAAACTGAACTCTGCCAGAAGCAGCCAGCGACAGATAAGAGGGGGAAATATAGAAAAATCTGCTTAATTGTATTGCATCGTCAATATTTGTTTGGAAATTTACCAATTTTCTCTGCAACTTGCGAACATTTTGATAATATACGTAAGAAGCATCACTCAAGAAACTGAATATAACAGTAAATAGTATAAAATACTAATGTGGATTATAATTTGGAAATCGTTACTTCATCTTGAGTCAATACAGCCATCGTTTTTCCTAACAAAATTTTTAGCGGCCTATCGTGTCGGGATAAATTCAATACATATTTGTTTGCAGGAGTAAGGTGTTCGTTGACAAAAATAGGTGCGTTCCCATAATTAAAAATCGGCCTAGATTTTTATTTTTATTTTTCTGGCGTGCTATTTTTTGACTTATCAGAGTGCTGTTGTTATAATGACACCCTGCGCACATAGTCAACTTTACTTTCTTCGATGAAAAATTAATATTTTTTCCCTCATATTTTTAACCACGACAAAAAGGTTTTCATCCTGAGACTCCGGAATTTGTTGAATTTCGATGTTATTGGACCTTGAAGAGCAAAAAGTAATTGATTCTTTCATTAGTTAAAGTTCTTGATCAATATCAAGTTTCGCAAAAGTTTTGTTAGACCTCGGTCTATCAGAAATCCAGTCATTAAAGTCGCAAATGACTAAAGGAGGGCGCCCACTGAATCAAATCGGATCGGTTGGCTCGGAATCGTACGATCGGCACGGCAGCGTATACCGCACACTGAATCGGCTTGTTGGTGAATCCAACATATCATCTTATTTTTAAACAGTTGGTTTTGAACACCACATAACGGACCGATTGGTGGTTTCTGCCCCCTCTAGCATTCTCCGCCGATACCGAGACGATCATAACGTACCGAGTCGATTAAACCACTTCAGTGCGCGGTGTTTCATTTAATTATATGATTACCAAAACTTGCCGACCATGCCGTTCCGAATCGATTCAGTACGCGCCTTCCTTAGCGCTGCTGAGATCTGCCCGCTAAATCTTGTGTGTTGCACGGTTCGTCTCTTTCTCGGCATTCCTCATAAATCCAATTTACACGGTTAAATCTGTTATACTGTTACGTAATTAATTACCGCAAAAAACTAAAAGTTTTTAAACTTGTAAAAGGCTTAAAATATTCGTTGAATACAGAGCGCAATAGAATACGTCTGCACCGGCCGAGAGTCGTAAAGATTATGGATGGTGTAACCTATACTTAACTGGTTAATCTAAGAATTTAACGTATTTAGATAAATCTACTATGCCAACCGAAGTGAGGTCTATTGAATTAAGTAGCTTGTCTTTTATTTTTAGTTAAGTTTTATATCACTGGGTATTACGTCGCATAGGAAAAAGTAATACATATATGTATATATAAAATTAAATGTATTCAATGTGGACTCGAAAAGACTCATCGATTAATGTCATTTTATCATATTTAAATTGTAAAAAGAGATTAGTAGATTTTACTAATTAAAAAGTGCAACAGCTGCCTTTAGAATATTTACTAGAAAACACAAAGGCATATGATCTCTTAGAAGTGTATACCGAAAATCTACAGATTTCTCTTTTCTCTACAAACCATCTACAAACATGTTTCATTCACCATAACAGACCTGAATGAAGTACTCATGTCGATGGTCCACCTCCTTCACAGAAACAATGTCGTCTTTGTAATAAAATTTTTTCTAGTGATAGAAAATAATAAATAAATGTGACTAAACCACACTTTTAATTTTATCACTCTGTTTTATATAATACCAGTCAATATATTTGGCATATGAGTAGTAAAGTATCCCAATACCAGGGCGCGCAGGCGTTCGGCAGGCAAGGTCTGTCATCTATACCGGAGTTCGAAGAGATGCCGCATAGATTTCGAACATCTAGTTTTGTACTTTAATAGACCATTTCCCGGCCTTCTAACGTAAATTACTATTATATTACCATCATTTTTCTTAAAAATTGGGTAAGAAAGTTATAGGAATTTTGTTTTGTATCCATGGTTTTGTTATTTGTGAACAGAGACTAAAATCGTGTTTTTGATGGAGGTATAAAATTTTAATTTTTCCAAGCCCTTTACCTCCACTTCTAGGACGGTAAAACATGTAGAACTGTATAAAAGCATGTTTAAGGATAGTCTGTGGGCATCCAGAGAAAACTTTTAATTTGATTTAATATTTAGCTCTAACCCCATCAGCGGCCGAATCGTTGTATTTATACATTATGCAGGGTTGCCAGATTGCCAATTAGATACAGCAAGTCGCACTCGACCGAAGCGCCCTCACACTGGCCGAACCGCGAACTAATCTGTATATAATAATAATGTATCACCGTTTTTTCAGACCCGGCTAAAAATTCATCCCTGGCACCTCCCAACCCCCCTGAGTACCGCCATATAGCCCTATAGCTAAACGTTACCAGACCCGACACCGGGTCTGAGAGCGTCAATTTTGGTCTATAAGCGGTGAAGTATAGCGATTTGGGCAAGTGCGTCGATAAGGGAGGGGTCATGGGGGTAATTACCCCCCCCAAGATAGACTTTTGACAAAAAAAAAGTTTTTTGCCTACACTTCACGAAAGTTTATTATCACCAATTTTATTAATTAATTAAAAGTACATTTACTTTACTTTACGTACTTTTCTAAAAAAGGTTACTTTAGGAAGAATACAAGAATTATGTTTATTTTCATTAAATATTATCTAAGTTTTGTTACCTTATAACTCTTTTCCTCAATATGAAAAGGGCAAGTGCATACAAAAATATCAAGTTTGCAATAAATTGTTTTGTAGAGAAAAGCCCCCTTTCATCTTGCGTTATTAATTTTCCGGCATGTGGCGAATGTTTAAGGGTACGTAAAATCATATGTTTTCTTATTTAAGCTGTCTTTTAAATTAGGCGCGAACTCACGGGCGGGTAATTTGGGGCGCCTTAAACATTCAAAATATTTAGGAAAATAGACTTATTCATGAGATCTAATTCAGTAAACTAGAAATTTAGTTAACAAACAAAAAAATAGATTTCCTCGTTAGCACCCGGGAATGGAGGTTGTAGAAACCTCCATCTACCACGAAATCTACGTAATAAGTTAGGGCAAAGAATTCGTAACGTGAATAAAATAATCCTTAATACCCCAATTTGCCACTCACATGCACCGAAGGATGATTAAGACAGGTTGGGTCAATTCTTGCGTTGAACAAAATATTTTTATTAAATAAATTTAGTGCTGTATATACCAGGACCGTACTCTGTTTGGTTGGTTTAAGATAGTTTGAAGAAATGTAAGGTTTTTTATGGAAATATTGTAATATATTAATAAATTTTAAAATACGATTATATTTATACTTAAGGTCACCTAATTAAGGTTCTCTGTTAAAAGGAATGACATTACTTCGAAATCATAAATAAGGAATTTTGGTTAGACCTTTTTTAGTGCATATGGACTGATTTTAATTTAATTTGAACAATTTTATATTCAAGAGGAATTTTATTGGATAATAAGTTTATTTAATTTTATTAATTCCTTTTAAGGGAAATTCCATGATAAGTAAATGGTACATATCTTAGTTTTTTATTTCTATTTTTCTTTTGACATCATCTTAATGCATTAAGTAGACGATTTATGTAAATATGTAAAATATGTAATAAAAGCAATTTTTTTTAACTAACAGACAAAAAAATCACGGATTTAAAAGTACTATTTCAACTTTTTCTAAAAGCAGTTTTAAATTACTAGGTTTTGTTTTTGTTTCCTAGATATAACAAAAAACTTTTCTAAAATTGTATTGTTTTAAAGTTATTTTCAATTAATAAATATTTAACGATAACCTACAAATTACTTTGGCTGCGATATTTTTTTTTTAACTACAAACATAGAAGAAATGTCAAAAACCTTCATTACGCGTGGAATAGCCCTACTGAATGAATAGCATCCCATATAGTATTATAATACTTAATTTTTCTATATTTTTTCTCCGTGTTTTACAAGGCGGTCTGTGCAAAAATATTTTTGCAAAGCATCCACAAGTTAAAGTCGCTTTAGCTTTTTTGTATGAGCTGCAGAGTTTCAAGATTTTTATCTCATACTTCGGCTGAGTCAGCTTTATGTGCCGCACTTGTATTTTACGGTGCAATATTTAACTTTTTAAGAGCCTATTTAGCAACCTTAGGGTAATTTCTAGAGCTTGAAGGTTAATCCTTTTAAGGCATTTTATAAATACTTAGGCTGTAAAGTATGGCTAAATATGATGAACAAGAGTAGTTTTTTTTTAAGAAAATGCATTTTTTCAGGACTTTGGCGATAGTAATAGGTATTTACGTTACTGGATCGGAAAATTGGTCTTTACAGGTCAATGCAGGAAATTTACAGGACGAGCCGCAGGCGAGAGACACTTTCCGGTCGTATATCGTACGTACATTTTTTTCAAATGATCAGAAAAAACATTTTAGTACCTACCACTTTCGTCGAGGCCTAGCCGCATTACGTAATTTATGAACAGTCTCCTAATAAGAAAATGTTAGCCATATGTTAGCCTTCTGTTTCTTGTTGGTTAGATAGCCGTTTTTAAGAATAAAACTAAAAAAAAACAAGTAAACTTTTGTAGTGAGAAATGATTTTTGTACTTTTAACTTGTGCAAAATTATAAAAAACATTTAAAAAATGATAGTGTGATGCCTATTAGCTTCACACAGCTAATTTAGTACAAACGGACGACCAGTTAAAGCCGATCATGGCCAACTTATCAAGCAAAATAATAATAAAACAACTCATGAAAGGCAAATTTCTAGGTTTTTCCTTTATTTACCTATATTTTCAGTATACTTACTTTGTGTGCGGTCAATTTTTCCGAAAAATATGCCATCAACACATCTTCATTAATTTTATTAACGTTTTCTAATTCGCACCAGTATATAAACGCATCAAATTCTCGCTGGTAGCTCTCTTTAGATTTTTAAGACAGCAAATCGAAAGTTACTCTTGAAGCAGCTTCTATTATTTCCTCCAGATTCAACTCATTTTATAGATCGAAGTCCAAAACTTTTGAAACAAATTTAAAGTAGCTTTTCCAGAAGTGTCAAAACTGCCAAAAAAAAACAAAAGCTAAAAGCTGTCAACAAGAAGTCACAGCCAACTTGGCCAAAAATGGAACTGGAAAAGGATCAAGGGACCGGAAAATTAAACAAACAGGTCCTTTCTTGAGAATATAAATATTTCGAAAGAACATGCCTTGTAATCTAGAACTTTCTATACGAAAAATCTTACGGAAAGTGGCTATTTTCCGGTCGTTTGAAAAAAAAAACTTAGTTTATAACTTTCACGCCATATAGTTTTTGGACTTTTTTACGCTTCAGTGACACTCTTTGAACCACGCGCGCCAAAGTTACAAAAACTTAAAAAATACTTTGTGTTTTACTTGCAAAATTTAAGTTTAAAAGCTTGTCGTGTAATTTAGTTTTAGAAAATTTTATATGGTTATTTTTCCAAAGTTTTATAAATAGTCGTCCGGCTTAGGTCCCCAATTGTTCATTTTGTGCAGAAAGCATGAAATTTAGGACACTTATTCTTTAGACAATTCTTTAAAATTGTGGTCGAGGAAATGGATGATCGGATGTATAGGAGCCAAGATGGCGGCGATTTTTTCAAAATGGACGTCTATTTTTAAATTCATATAATTCGATAGAGAGGAATTGAAAAAAATGGTTACATTGACGTATGACATTTATAGTCCTTGAAAACTGACATTTTATATTTTTTAAATTTTTCATAATTCAGTAAGCCACGACAGGTCTCTTGTTTTAATTTTATAATTTAGCAAGAACATCAGAATAACTTTTCTAATAGAAGTTTTGCTTACAGGGTGATCGGTTTAGTTATACTAGGCCAGTCAAAGTAAGATTTTTAAAAATAGCTACATTATCATCCGTATCTTTTTTAGTTTTTGAGGAAAAAATGTCAAATTTAGCACGATTATTACTCTAAAAAATTTTTGGATAGGTGGCACTGCGGACGACGTGGCACCCAAATTTCCGATTTTAAATTTAATAAAAGTTCATATTTTTTTAATAGCTTAGATAAGACTTGCATATTTAATAAAATAATCGATTATGTATAGCTGAAGTATGCAAATTTTCATAGAAATAAACTTAGTTTGATATGGTCCTTGGTCGCCTAAATTTTTTTTTGAGTATGTAAAAAACGGGTTTTTTAACGTTTTCTTTAATTCTTCCTAGCGACCAAAAATTTGGCTCGATATGCACGTTGATGAATTTTGAAAAATAAGAAGGCCCCAACCAATCGATTCAGATATGAAATTCCAAATTCTATTGGGCCGTTTTTACGCTATAGGCCAGTAAAGTTGACCTAACATGTGTTTAGTCGCCCCGAATAGTACTCTAATGTACCCTATTGTTCATTTTTTGCGGAAAGCACCAAATTTGGTGCGCTTACTTTTTTAACAATTTTTTAGGATCGTGGTCAAGAAAATTTATGATCGATGTACAGAAACCAAGTTGGCGGCGAATTCTTCAAAATGGCTCTCTTAAATCGAAAGTTACATATCAAAAAGAAATTATGCTTGAATCTATAGAACTTAATAAAGAGAAATTTGACAATACCTACTAGTTAAATTGACGTGCACCTTTGATGACTAAAAAAGTATCAACTTCAACAGACTTCTTTGATTTTAGCAGCTGTTATGAAAAGAAGCATATAACAGATAAACAATAAAATATTTTTTGCCTGCTAGTTTTTGGCTTTACTTTAAAAATTTGGTAGTCATGATAACTAGTCCAATATTGAATTTAGCGATTTTGTTTCTTAATTGGTTGCATATTATACAGGATATTTCTTAAGTACTTAAATTCTACGGTACCAACCTCTGATATGATATCCTAATAGAACTTCACGATTTTGGTTTTTAATTGGTTGCATATTTTACAGAGTGTTTTTTAGCTACGTAAATATCGTTATCGGTACCTGTGATTTATCTTACAGCCAAATCAGAGAACAAATTTTTATAAAAAGGAATTTAAAATAAATTTTAAGTTTAAAATATTGGTACTATAGACCATAGCTCTTATATTGAAATTGTATTATTGTTTTTAGATTTTAAGAAAAAAAATATTTCCCGAAGCCAGCTTTTGGAACTGTATCTTAGCTGTCCTAAAAACAAAGAAACATTTCAAGATTTTTATGCCAAAGTTAAACAGTTATTAAACCTAAAAGAAAAGCTATTACCTCGAGATAAACAAAAACTATACAAATTTACAAACGAATATAAAACAAAATGGCATTCTGCAAAAAGAATTAAAAATATTTTTTATACAAAAGAATCAACTTGGTTAAATACTGTAGTAAAATTTTCTGTAAAACATTTGCCTGGGGGTAGACCGTCCAAGATATTTGAGGAAAGTAGCGAAAGATTTAAACGTAGAAAAACGGAAAATTCGCGTTTAAACTCCACCCAGGAGTTAGTTTTTGCTACTCAAATGAAGCTTAGTTGTTCAAAAACGTACTTTCTGTTAACCAACCGAATACTTCAAATTCAAACTATACAAAATATACCGCAGTCGAATCATTGGCTCTCGTTGTTTTTGCAAAACTCACCAAATTTCAATATAATTTAATCAGACAAGGAGCACTAGATCATAGCTGTAAAATATATCCTCCATATGAATTAATTACAACTGCAAAAAAAACTGTTATCCCAATAATATGGTTATAATTGAGTCTTCGGCAGAGGTACCATTAAAAGACTTACTAGATCATAGCGGTAAAAGACTTTTAGAATCTTTAAGGGCTGTTTTATCTTCTATTCCTGAAGAAACCAATATTATTCAAATGGTGTCAAAATGGGGTTGTGATGGTACATCTGGGCAGTATAAGCAGTTTTCGAAGATAATTCAACATCTGATTCCAGTATTTTTCTAATAGCCGTTTCCACAATTCAAATTGAAATACGTAATTCCGATAATACGACTCAGTCTATAATTTGGAGAAACCCCTCTGCCTCTTCTCCAAGAAGTTCCAGGCCGTTAAAACTTTGTTTTGCCAAAGAAACTGCAGACATGACCAGGAATGAAATCCAAAATGTTAACAATCAAATAGAGTTGCTTACATTCACCAAGGTTGATTTGGATGGCAAATTCTTTTTAATTAAGCATCAACTGTTTATGCCATTGCTGAAATAACATCTCAACAACGTTGTTACTTATGTGGGCTTACATCCAAAGACTTTAATATTATCTCAAAATGTTTGTTGGCCAAAGTTAATAACAAAAAATTGCTTGAACTAGGAATATCACCACTACATGCTATAATCCGTTTATCTGAATGCCTACTTCACTTGAGCTACAAACTAAAAATTTGCAAATGGCAAGCTAGAACCAAAGAAGAAAAAGAGGTTGTGCAAAAGCAAAAAAAAATATTCAAGAAAAATTTCGCACTACGATGGGATTGAGAGTAGACAAGTCAAAGCCTGGGTATGGGTGTAGTAATGACGGCAACACGGCTAGGAAATTTTTTCACAATTTTGAAGAATCCGCGACACTTACAGGCATCAACAAAAACATTATTTTTAGGTTCCACGTAATTTTTTTAGCTCTGTCAAGTACTTTTATCATCAATTCGTGCAAATTTAAAAATTATTGTCTAAAAACAGGTGCAATATTTGTAAAAAGTTACCCTTGGTATCACATGCCTATAACTTTACTCATGGATTCGAAATAATAGAAAATGCAATAGTGCCTTTAGGTCTCCTTTCAGAAAAGGCTCAGTAGTCTCGGAATAAGGACATTAAAACTTATAGAGAGCGTTATTCACGCAAGTTTTCGCGCGTTAAAACTATGGAAGACGTGTTTCACAGCGTATTAGTATCTTCTGATCCATATATTGTTGGAATTTCAAAAACTAATCAAAAAAAATATTCAGTAGCAACCGGATATCCGAAAGAATTAAAAGAAATGTTTATGTGTCCTTAGTGATTTAAAAATGGTTAGTGTTACGGGTTAATATTACGTTCGTTATTTATTATCTTTATTTATTGTATAAAGTATAAAAAAGTGTTTCAGTTATATATTTTTGTTTAAATTTTATCTTTAGTTTAGTTCTAACTTTACTGAAAAATTAATATTATCTCTCTAGTAAAGTCAAAAATACCGTTTATTTTCAAATGATTTGAATATAAATGGTATTGCAAATTTCTAGAAAGAAGAAGAAATATTTTACTGTAGAACTTTTGGGGCATCCTGTATATAAAAAATGTGATAAAAAAACAATTTTTATAGCATTTTTTACTAATAAATGTTAAGTTACACATAGAGATTGCGTTTCAAATTGTGTCAAACGCATAATGGGTTTTGGCCAGGTTTTCGGTAAAATCCGCCTGTGTGCGCCGTATGAAAACATGCAAAGAAATTTGTTGGAAAAATCAAACTAAGTGAATACTCAAATACTAATTCACTGACTTGGATAAGAACAACCTTATGCTTTTGATTTGAAAAAATGCGGGACAATGATCAACTGTCATGCTGAAGAGAGTCCCCAGTCGAAATAAGCTCTTGCTCGTGACTGCAATAACCTGAACCACCATATCTACGACTTCAAAACAAGATATTATTAATTACAATAATTGTACTTTTTATCGTAGTTGTAAGTATTTTCTGTACTAAAAATTTTACTTACTAAAATATTTAAAATTACTTGATTCAAATTCTCAGTCAATTTGGGAAATATTCAAATACAAATAAATTACACTGGTGCATTAAAATAACCAGAAAAATCGCCGAATTTTTTAACAAATTTCCATCGCTGGTTTTCGTATTTTACAAAATGCTCTCTTCCTGCAGAGTCGGGCTTTTTTCGTCAAAATATGGATACAAACCCTTGCAATTATAAGAAAACACATTTCACAATTTTGATGCAATTGTGCAATTACACCCGAAAATTGATTGACCTGTTTGCATGAGCGTTAAAAGATTAGATTTATTTAGTTTATCTTAAAAGCCCTCTTCAATTGAGTAAAAAAAGAATAATTAAAATGTAGTGGATCCGTTTGGGAGTTAGATAAGTATAATAAATTTTTAGTAAACTGAATTAATGCTTTTTGGTACCCAATGCTCTGCAGCATATATGGGAATGAAATAACTTGATTATACCTCGCCTTTTCTACTTCGTTTTGTTATTATTAATGTTAACGATAAAAAAATGGCATAATAATTAGAGCTTAACTATTTCTGGACAGCACTTTAATAATTTCTGTTTTATATTATGAATTATATACTTATCAGTCCTTTAATAAATATATACAGTCAAACTAAACACAGTGCGCAGATAACATACGCTTAGTAGTAGTAGTAGTAGTAGAAGAGGGACTGCTTTTTAAGCCAGGCAAGTAGGCCTTTATATGCACCTACGATTGATGAACGTGCCTCTTAAGATTCAAGGTATTTTTCTCTAAGAGGGCCTACTTTTGCCTGTCACCACTTTGTAGAGGGCAAGGATCTTAAGATTGCGTACCAAGTATACACAGTTGACCGCCGCTTTATTATCCCTCCAAAGGGTGATCTTACTACATGTTAGAATTATATCTGTCTAACTTCGCTACCGTTTCAGCGGAAATTGGTTTCTGACGCTAAACTTTTTTTCTACTACCTAAGTTGACTCGAAAATCGAAGGTCAGTCCTGGATTTGCTGATCGAAGTCGCTATCGGATTCGTCTGACAGATACCTTGGTGTGGTCCCACTGCCCTAAGGCGCATGTCACGCCTCTTTTAAGTCACCTTCTGTCGTCCCCGCACCCAAATCTCTCGGAGTTTAGCCGCGTCTTACGGAGTCCCGATCTCGAAGAAGCCGGGTCTCCTCTTTTCGTCTGTCATCCGCTGCCGCCAGGGTCTTCTACACCCAATTTGTGGGGGCCCTCAGACGTCCACTTCCGAGTTTTGTAAATGTTAATAAAAAATATATTGTTAGTCAATAATAAATAAAATTCAATTAATATTTTTCCACTAGAAAAATTAATTAAGAGCTTAATTTTAAGTTTAATTTAATTTAATCTTGTTAATTTATTTTTTTGCAAAAAATTTTTATAAAGAGTACATGGTAAAACAGAAATAAATCCAACTTTAGGTATAAAAAATTTTAGCTAGAACAGATATTTATTTATTATTATATTTAGATATGCAGGTTTCATACCAAAAAAAAAATCACATTGTTTATTTTTAACTAATTAATTTTTCATCCACTTAAGGGACAAAAAGCGTACCCTAAGTCTTCTTTTTAAGGGACGCGATAACTCTAAGGATTAAAAGTAATGTTTTTATTGGTGGGGAGTAAAAATGCAATTGTAGCGGTTTCAGGAGATGTGTGTCAAGAACTTTTTCTATTATTTTTATTATAAACCACCTTGGGGGGACTGAAGTATTTTTATTACCACTTCACAGTTTGTAGCCGTACCCCCAATCGAACTAGAAGCTCTTTGTCTCAGGATAAAATGCGCCAATTCATGCATAATTGTTTTTTTTTAATTCTCCAGACCAATTTCCAATATGGCGGCTGACATTTAAATACAGAAATTAAATAGAACTGTCGATGTTGGAAAATTGGTCCGAACACGTACTGGCCTAAAAGCTTAGAATACTAAAACGTTACAAGGGCAATACCATAAAAACGTAAAATACTGTAACATATTACCGTTAGATGGCGCTGCGGTGTAACGGACACCGTTTGATTTGTTAGCCTGACAGCGCCTTTTGAATTTTAGGTACAAAGGGCGCTGGACCCTTAGGTAGTACCTATCTAAGGGCCGTATTCATAGTCCTGCCTTAAAGGGAGCCAACCCAACCCGTTATGTACAATAAAAAACAAGCGTGGCAAACGCCACTACTAAAAGCTTGGCCTCTCTAGTCTCTTATTTGTCGGCTATATACCGCCATCTAGCGGCACTATATTACAGAGGTATTTCTGTCTAGCTGTTTTCGGCTGCATACTGTGTCGCCATCTAGCGAGAATATGTTACACTATTTTACGTTTGTACGGTTTTGCCCTTGTAATGTTGTAGGCCAGTCCGTTATGATCTATTTCGGTTTTGTGACAGTACAGTTTTGTGTATTTATTGTTTTTACGTAGTACTGTTATGAACCTGTAGTTTAATTGTTAATTGTAGGTTTTTTTAATGCGCTTTTTGATAAATTATGCGCACCTCTCTACGGCAGTTTGTAATCTTTCCAGCGACACGTCAGCGTGAGTCTTATTGTATCGTTCCTCCCTTTATTGTACCCATTTAAAGCAACTTGGCCCATGGTCCAGGTTTTAGGGGAAGAGAGGACGGGTACTTAAACAGACCGATATACTTGCCCCCGTAGCACTTACGTCACATACTTATGTATATATGTAGGGGAGCTTATCGCAATTAACCAAACTTTAGCCTATTAACAAAGATTCTTGGTCTGGAATTAAAACTTGAAACTTTTAATTAAATTTTCTAATAAAATTCCTCGTATATAGCGTCCAACAAAGTTTCGGCCTAAGCTGCTTCTACCATATTAGCCAGTAAATTATTGGCGCATTCCATTGGTAGATCGAGTGCGTTACTCATACGGGACTAACGTAGTGTAGATCAGTTAAAAATATTTATTTAGTGCGGTTTCATTGCATTTATAAACATTTTATTATAAAATTTATTTTTAATGCATTTTTTTAAAAAATACATCAAATTACAAAAAACTATGGCAGATTTAATAAACAAATATTTTGGTATAAGCAAAAATAAATAAACTCTCGGAAGTAGAATTAAATTAACTAAAATTTTGTTCAAATTATTAGTAGTGGCAAACATGTAAAACAGGGGTGGAAATCAGCAAGTATTCTACAAAATACTTACATCTTGTTACAAAATAATTAGTTTGCATCTAATGTAAGTAGATGAACTGTAAACCTGAAATTATTATTAAGGAGTTTAGAAATATGATGGTGACACATCCCATTATCCTCTTCTTCAACTAAATGGGACTTCTGCGGACATCTACTTAGTTCTTATTTACGTTATTTTTCTACAATTATTAATACAGTAAAAATAAAATACAACTCTTTTTGTACTAAATATATAACTTCTGACCTATTGCAGGCCTTTGTTCCAAACCAATGCTAACTAAATACTTCCTGATTATAATTTTGCCGTTATTCGCAGCTCGAAAAGCAAGTGCTTAAAAAGTGTTATTTTTTAAATTCGTGTTTGTTGAGTTGCTTCCCTTGCTTACATAGACCGCTCGCCGCTGAGTAATGCTTAAACTTTCATTGGGCTACATGGCAAGTGACTAAAAAAATTAATGTTGGCATATACTCTACAGCCATTTTATACTCTATTAGGTTATTGTGAAGCTCAAGCACGAAAGAAATGGGAGACCCTAACAAACAAAAAGTGATTGGCACTAATTTTTTCGCCTTTTTGAATATGTTATTTTTAAACCGTGGGATTTGCGTAGCTGAAAGAGGTCACTCAAAAGATTGTTATTAACTGTTCAACAAAATAACATTATTAAACCAACAAAACTGAAGTTGACCGACTCAACAGTGCTGCTTACTTTAAATGCAAGCGAGTAATGTGTTTACAAAAAATTTAAAATTTTTGAGCCAGGAACAAACTGAAAAATCATTAATTTTATTAATGTACTCCAACCAGTACATACAGGAATTATGTCATAGATGATAAAGTTCAAACTGTTCTTAGTCATTGTTAAAAGGTGCGTTCTTGATACTCCGCTGGATATACGCAGAGAGGAGTTAATGTCACCGCTCCCCCACCAGAGTTACTGATAATTGATTACAAAAAGTTGAGTTTTTACATAAAACCTCCAGTAAAATGGTAATCTGAGACTATTGCGTTACCCCCCACACCCTCCTCCAAAACAATTCCTACATACGCCACTGTTTACACCAAATGAGCGCGGAGATCGTCTTTTCGAATTCTGTTAGGCGCTAATACTGCCATCAGAAGGAAAAACCCCGCAAACCATACATTTTTCAAAAATTTTTTTGTTTTTTTAAACTTACTGGTTGGTTTAAAACAGGTTTAAAAGGAAAAAAATATAATATTTTTATTTTTGACTTTAAAAAAAATTTATAAAACTACGTATTTATAACCCTTTTATGATCTCTACTAAGCTATAACCACGTATATCTAGAGTGCTAAGAAAAAACACGTAAAGTCTGTGGATTTACGTGGATCTTTCTTAGTATTTATGGCTTTTGCCCAGCAGGACTGCTCGAATAGGATATTTTATTTTACTGTATGTGCCTATTTATCTGCAAAACGCACAATTATTAATTATTGTGTTTTAATTTTTGGTATTTTAATCCATATTTTTAATATTTATCTAGATCAAAACAAATAATTTGTCTGTTTTACACCTAGAACGTTTTTAGAGGATTTATTAAAATTCAAAGCTTCTTTTCCATTTTTCCACAAATTAAGTTTAGGTCCATCACGGGGTTTTTCATTCTGACGGCAGTATATATGTACCTGGACATCGAACGCCAACACTTCAGAGGTTGGAATTTCGAAGGAGACGTCAGCGTGTGAAATTAAATAATTAAGACGCAGAAGGGATTGTTAGAAACCAAATATAGACTCCATATTGATAAATAATGACACAGAAATTGCACTATATCAGCAAAAACTTATCCCAGCGTAGACGCAAATTCTAATAATACAGATGTATACAAAATTCATGACACAAGTAAAACAGATGCTGAGAGACGAGAGAGACAGCATTCAGTCGCCATTTTGATTACGAGGTGGTCGTTTGTTTTCAATTAGTTTTAATAATTTTTCAGTGGAAAAAAATTAAAAAAATTAGGTGCTGTGTACACGGATGCGGTGTCGACAACCAAATAAAAGGTTTTCCGCGTGACAAGTTTTTCATATTTCCAAAAGACAAGATAAGGAAAGGTATATAGAAGCATTTTTGTGGACGGGATAATAACTTTAACGTGAATAATGCTCGAATTTGCCCAAAACACTTTAGTGATAATGATTATGAGCGAAACCTTATACACGAGTTGCTTGGTTACACGCCAAAAAAGAAGCGGGGGATTCTGATTTGAAAAAAAGTTTTTTGTGAATAGATCCTTTTCTGCGAGTCTATCCGAAAATAGCTAAAACTATTGGTAGACGTGTTTTTGGATTTTTATAAAAAACAAATTTCTAACCCGCTAGGGCCAATATTCCTTTTAAAGTCTTCACCCTGTAATTTCTTTACCTTGCATCTAACCTCGTCATACCGCTTACCTTATGGAACACTTCGTTGTTTTTCAGACTGCATTTCGTTTAATTTAAAACCTTGTAGTACTTTTGTAGTAGTTTTGAAGGAAAACTATTTCCACCTGCGACCCTCTCCCCCACCCTAAATTGCTACTTTTGAAAAAAAAACATTGTTTTAGATTCCTGAGTTTGTTTCCTTTAGTTTGATACCCCACAACCCATACTTTGACAGATTTAAATATTTTTTGGATATAGGGGGGTGGTTGCAACCACCTGTTTAAATTTTCCAAAAATCAAAAAACACCTATTCGTTAACTTTTTAAGAAGAACCTAAATGCAAATTTTGAGCTCTACAATGAATTAGAACTCTAAGTAATTGTGAGACAAAACAGACACCCCTATATCTCAACCTCTTCTATCAATTTTAAAAAAGACCAAAGCACGTGTTTACTTATTTTATTAGTAGAATCTACATACCCATTTTCAACCTTTTTTTCATATTTGAGATACAGAAAATCCTTTTGAAATTTTAACCCCTATCTTCAAACTTTGATTTTTATAGCTGAACTGGTATCAGCTGTGCGTAGGTAGTTCCCTGTTCGCGCCATAAAAATCTCACCAGGTGACGACATGCGCGGATCTAGACAAATTTTGAACCGTACGTTATTGTTTCATGGACACAATTAGGTTTACTCTAGAAGAGTAGGACAAAAATCCAAAAGTTTTATCTTTTGGTAAAATTCCCTTTCTTTATATTTAACTTCACTATAGGAAATGTATTTATGATTTTGTAATATACTGTTTTAAGTAAAGTCGTAAATAGTTTTTATCTACGACCTGCATGATAAGTGGCTATTATTTCTCTAATTTAGGCCTGTTTGCATTATGTAATAGTGCGATGGAATAAGTTCACAACGTAATGCTCAATAGTCATATAATAGTAATTTATGTCAGAAGACCGGAAAATGTTCTATTAAAGTACAAGTCTAGATATTTACGCATAAGGCGACGAAGGAGTAGAGTCCGTAATTTCTAGACGAGTACTTTAATGACATTTCACAGCCCTGTATCGTACAATGTTTTATTTCATGCTGTAAGTGGGAACTTCATTATTTTATTCTTATTTTTTTAGTTAATTTTCCGGACTAGATGTAATCATTTCCCGAACTGAAGTATCGATTTCAGTCCGGGAAAATTACTTTCCCATTTCCGTTAACAGCATAATTTTTTTGTTATTTGTTTTTATTTATAATGTATTATTATATATTTATCTATTTATATATTAGGCTGTAAATTTTAGGGCCTGGAACTTGATCAATTCTTATTGCTTTCCAGGTCCTTTGGCAGTTAATCAAACAATTATTTATATAACAGAATGAGAAATAAATTACCATAGTGGAGTTAAATATAAATAAGAAAGGGAGCTTTACCACCAGAAAACTATTGGATTTTTGGTCTCCTTCCCCATTTCTACCACTGACTGGTTTCAGAAACAGTTCATCCACCAGTCGGGCTTTTTACTATGATGAATCGATAGCAAAAAAACGAACTTTGCAAAATACACCGAGTACCACAAGAATACATACCTGGTGCGACTTGGAGACTAGACGCAGACACGTGTTTCACCCTTATTAGGGATCTTCAGTGCAACATAAATTTTTACAGTCGAATAATATGAACGATCACATCAACAAGTCATGGATATTTGAAAGTTTGAGACAATGATGTGTTTGAAATTAACTCTGTGTTTCGGACTTCCATTGTCTATATTTTATTTGTACTCGACGTTTCGATCAGTACAATCTCTGATCGTCTTCAGGTGCAAACTACAATAAATTCCTAAGGTTACGTACTTTAAACTGTGAGAAATCACTCAACCTTGAAGTTTAAAAAGTTGGCTCCGCCCAAGGAGGGGCTTCCAATTATTTGGGATTTCAACACTTGGTTTACTGAAAATACCCTGATTCTGCCCAATAAAGGCAGCTTCAAGGAATTTTCGTTTCTTCCAGTGTGACTCCTTGTGTAAAACCTTTGCTTCTGCCCACTTCATTCGGTGTAACAATTCTCATGACTTGTAAATCGAAATAAAAAACATTAAGAAGGATCTGCAGCAGAATGGTTACAGCCTGAAACTTATAACAAATACTATTTCTAAATTTCAAAAAACAGGACAGAGATTACAAGACCAAAACCAGGCAAATGCATTCCTTACAATCCCATACGTTAAAGGAGTATCAGAGAAAATTCGAAGAGTAGCGAAAAACTTTAATATTAAAACAGCTTTTAAATCTAGTAATACAATTCGAAGCCTTCTTAGTAAAACAAAACCGGAGAACAAACAAAATAAGGAATGCATTTACCAAGTTCCTTGTGAGTGTGGTGAATCATACATAGGCGAAACTAAAAGACCACTATCTGTTAGGCTTAAGTAACATCAGACGAATACCCAAAAAGGTGAAACCACGAAATCAGGAATTGCCGAACATGCATGGTCAAAACAACACCGAATGAAGTGGGCAGAAGCAAAGGTTTTGCACAAGGAGCCACACTGGATGAAACGAAAATTCCTTGAAGCTGCTTTTATTGGGCAGGATCAGGGTATTTTCAGTAAAGCAAGTGTTGAAATCTCAAATATTTGGAAGCCCCTCCTTGGGCGGAGCCAACTTCTTAAACTTCAAGGTTGAGTGATTTCTCACAGTATATAAGTACGTAGCCTTAGGAATTGATTGTAGTTTGCACCTGAAGACGATCAGAGATTGTACTGATCGAAACGTCATGTATAAATAAAATATAGACAATGGAAGTCCGAAACACAGAGTTAATTTCAAGTCATGGATAAATGCTCGGCAAAACATTAGATAACAGAATGAGAAATAAATTCTCAATGTCCATAGTAGAGTTAAATATAAATAAAAAAGAAAGCTTTACCAATAGAAAACTATTGAATTTTTGGCCTCCTCCACCAGTCCTACCACTGACTGGTTTCAGACACAGTCAATCCACCAGTCGGACTTTTTACTATGACGAATCGATAGCAAAAAAACGAACTTTACAGAATACACCGGAGTACCACAAGAATACATACCAGGCGCGACTTGGAGAGTAGACGCAGACACCTGTTTCACCCTTGTTAGGGATCTTCAATAATCAAATCAACAAGTCATGGACAAATGTTCGGCAACTATGTTTTTGTATTAATTTCTGACTATGTACATTCTTTCATTTTTGACTGCAAATAAATTTATTTACTATTATTATTATTATTATGTATTTTTTATGCGACTGCACAATTATATAAAAAAAATCAGTTACTTCAACCGAAAAGAAACTCAAAAACAAAAGATCAAAAGATCTTGGGTGGAAATAACGAAAATTCAAACTTGGATGAGCATCCCACAAGGAAAACACAAAAGGTCAAAGCGAAAAGAGAAATGATTAAACGATGTTTCACCCTGGGTAACCAGTGTGGGCTTATCAGTAGTTTCACTGGTCACCCTCCACTATACATCATTAAACACCATCATACGCTTTGATTTCCAACCTTGAACCACTAACAAATAGGCATCGTTCCGCACTGGTACTTATCCAAGTTACCTGATACGGATTAGTCCTGGCGTGTTAATATTTCCAGTGAGGTTATGCTCCTAAGGCAATCAAAACAAAAATGAAGTTAGAAAACCTCCATATCGGTAACCGAAACAGGTTGAAGTAACTAATTTGGAGGTTTTCTAACTTTATTTTTGTTTTAATTGCCTTAGGAGCCTAATCGTACTGGAAATATTAAGTGATTGATTAACTTGGATAAGTACCAGTGCGTAACGATGCCTATTTGTGAATGGTTCAAGGTTAGAAATCAAAGTGTATGAAGTATGGGGAGGGTGACCAGTAAAACCACTGATGAGCTCACGCTGGTTACCCAGAGCGAAACATCGTTTAATCCACTCCATATTCAATTCAAGAATCATTTCTCTTTTCGCTTTGATCTTTTGTGTGTTCCTTGTGGGATGCTCATCCAAGTTTGAATTTTCGTTATTTCCACCCAAGATCTTTTGATCCTTTGTTCTTTTTGCATAATAATATGTTGTGCAAAATAAGAAGCGTTTTAAATTAAAATTAAAAAAGAAAAATCTGTGGTAAGACTTATAACAGCACTCGTGGGCTTAAAACCCCTCAAAAATACGACCACGTTGTGACAATATTCCTTAGTCGTTATAATGAAGCTCATGCCGCACTAGCAATAATGCGCCGAAAAAAAAATATAACTTAATTTGTTGTTAAATAACTGAAAACACCAACAAAGTTATATCTAATAGTGGGATCGTTGAATTCTATTTAATTTTCTTTAAGAAATACAAAGAAACAAAACGACCTCTTTCGTTTGTAACTAATTTTGTGGGGGTTAGCTTTTATGTTATAGCTGTCTAGTTGAGTTCTCTAATACAAAGCTTTTAAACTAAATAACCCCGCCTAGCTTTGGCTGAAGCTAGAAGTATAAAGTAAGTTCAGTGTAAACGTAATGTTATCATTACTAAATACAATAGAGAAAGTAGTTAATTTTATTAGATAATTTGAAACAGTTAATGAAAACAAACCGATTCTTTCAAAATTTTATAAGTGTGATTCTTTTCTTTAGTTTAAGATGATAAATATACTGTTTTATAACATTAACAATATCCAATTGGCAATGTTCTTACTTTTATTGACATATAGAACTGCCTGTTTTCATATATTTCTTTTTTTCACCTCTTTGGGTTATGTCTCTTATAAAATGTTGTCTTTCGAAAATGTTCTTACATTTAGCATTAACAATGGGTGTTTAGCTAGAGCTCGTGAAGCTTGATTATCATTAGGGATTAACACTTCTTTTAAATTTATTCCCATGTCAATAACTAATTTTTTTTATGTAAAACATTCCGTTGTTATGTATTGAATATTCTAGAATATATAAAAATTTTTGAGCAATTAAATAGTTTTAAAAAAACCTTAAAATTATGGCTAAAACCAGTTTCACGACACAGAGTCCAAAGCTAGATTGATTTAAAAAATATACACTACCTGCACAATTAAAAAAATAAATAAATACACCTTCACGTACAAAAAATTATCAAACTAATAGAACTAAATAAAAAAAAATATCTGAGTAATAATTTTAAAACCTCCCCAAATTACAAAGGTACGCCCGAAAGAGAAAATTTTTCCCTATCTTGTCAAAACTACATGATCTAGTCAACTAAATCCGAAAATGACACTCCTTCCCTACTTTGATATAAAAAAAGTAAATATAGTGACCACTATTCAAAACATACCTACACATCAATACATTTAAAGTATCATAAAATGATTTTTGTTATTTGTGAACCTTTTCTTATTATTTTTAAGATTTAATTAATAATGCGTTTGTAATTTTTAATGTTATTTTTATTAGATTCTTTAGAAATTAAAAATCCATAAATAAATATTAATTCTTGCAAACAAGTCCCTAGGACTTTAAAATGCATTAAAGAAATATATTTATTTACGGATCTCCAATGTAAAACTAAATTAGGTATAATCTGTACATGAATATATTTAAATAAAAAAAAATAAAAAATAGTTGCTGCCAGCCAGTGTGAGTTTACATAACAATTATTAAACTGACTTAAATAGCTTACGCCAAATGAGATGTCTGGGCCTGTTGCAACAGAAAGGTACATCAATGATTCAATAAGATTTTTTTTATTTATAGCATTTATTGCAAAAAAAAATAATTTACATTGTGGTTATTTATACTTTTGTTAAACTTTATAGACAATAAATACAAGAAAACCCACTAGTCTATTTCGCGCATGGATGATATGGTACATAAATTTTTTTTCCTGGCTTTTTCTAGTTTTAAATTCAGTTCTATAATATTGGTGAGTTTACAGAGGTACAATTTCTCATGTTATATTTATTTATAACATCTTTTATATATTTCCTTTAACTTGAATTTGATCTTTTTCTTGACTAAATTTCAATCCAAGGCAGTACCCGAGTATAACAAACCAAGGAGTAGCGACAGCACTTGTCGTCACCTTTGTTCTTTGGGGAACCATTTTTCGCAAGCGATATGAGTGGAATTCCCACCATTATACTGCTCAACTTCTGACTGATGGTCAGATAAACTGCTCGAACGAGTATAAACTGCTATAGGCACATAAACTGCTACAGATAAAATTTATGTACACTGCCGAAAAATGCTCCAAAGTGAATTTTCAAAGAAATTTTTTAGATTAAAAATTAAAAATGGACTAAATTAAATTTAAAAATATTTATTCAAAACGATTAACGGGTAAATGACTAATCAACAGGTTCACTTAACGTTATTTCAAAATTAAACTATTTTCTAAATAAGGTACATATTTTATTATTAATAAAGGTGATCATGTTATTATAATGATGTAAAGGTACGTATATATTACAATTAAGGTACACATGTTTAGGTACAGGGTGTTTCACTATTCACTAGTTTTTAGTCCACTATACCAATATGGTATGTAGGACTATCAAAATCGCGAAATTTTGAAACACCTTAATCGACCAAAATAAAAAAGTTGTCTGTCGATCTGTGGGGGGGGGGGGGTTGAAGGGGGCAAAAGGGGGCAAAAGGGGGATACAATATTTAAAAAAAATGTAACCTTGAAACAAAAGCAAGTAGCGATATACGGTTTTCAGATTTAAGTTTCCGTGAATATAGACTACAAATTTTGTCATAAAGTCGAAATTCGTGGGAGTTTTCTTTTCTTTAGTATTTGAAAAAACGTTAATATATATTTAAAAAATCATAACTTCAGGAGTAAAGCAGCTACTAATATGCGACTTTTAGATTCAAATGTTTTAAGACTACAGTTTTTGAGAAATTTACATTGTACTAATAGTTTTAAAATTTGGTAGGAAATTTTGTTTCCCGTGGAGATTTCCTCAAACTTTAAGGTAAAAGTTTTTCAAGGGTATAAATATACTCTATCCATCTTTTAACCCACCACTTCTTGGAATCTAACCCAATCTACTTTTTCAAAAATATTTTACAAAAAAACAAAAATGTTTTAAAAACATTTTTGTTTTATGCGGCGCTGTACCAATATTAAATATTGTTACAATTTTGTTTAATTTTAAGTAATTCTGTTTTCAACAACAATTGAAACGCGTAAAATTTTTGTCTGCAGGGCATTTAAGGGTTAATTTTGAAAAAATATGCAAATGAGATTTGATAAATGAGACTTTCTTTTAAAAATAAGTTGTGTGTTTCTTATACACTAACTCAACACCTACTAAATCGCCCCTCTCTCCTCCCTTCAGTTCAAGAGCTCAAGCAATAGGCACCTACCTATTTTTTTAAATTTGCCATAGAAAAGTAGTTGATTTTTATTAAATGATGAACCCCCCCCTAGAGTCGATTTTTGGCTAAGCCACTACTGCAACAACTTTAACATTCGGACATTTTTGAGTTCTAATTCACCTACTTGCCGGTTATTATCTTTAGGAAATGCAAACATAGATTTTAAATCACTTTTCGTTGTTGAACAGCCACGGTATGCACAAGCATAAACCGTTATATTTCAAAATAAAAAAATACAAATCGCTTTCTATCAAACCAGAGATAAACTCACTACTAAATTGATGAAAAGGAAACACCTACCTTATATAATTACCTTACACCTCTAATAAAACTACACTAATTAACTGTCCTTTCAAATAAAAAAAGAACTTATAATAATCTTTATGACCGTTACACAAGAAACTCTGCTTTAAACTAGACCAGTAAAAAAGAAATCAATAATAAGGACGCTCGACTGCTAAAAAATAATTCATCAACTTCACCAATAGAGGATCTTTTATTTAACTTTATTTCGCGCATGCGCCCTCAGAAAGTGTACCCGACCTGTCGCTACTCCTTGGTTTGTTATAGTCGGGCAATACTTTAATTATCCCAACTTTTTCACCAGAGGTTCTCAGATTTTGTTTAATAAAAATAAATTTTATTAAAATAGGCTATAATTAAATCATCGATGTAGACGGCTACTATAACTTTTGCTCCCTCTTTCGTTGTGGTGTAGATACAAGGATCTGCTATTGATGGTTTCAGTCCTAAATTTTTAAAAAACAAACGATGCTATCTGCTAGTGCTGACTACAGTAGGTATTTTCCTGGTTTCTATCGTTGACATAGAGGGTGCCATTAACAAAATTTCTTCCGCTTGAGCCGTAATCTTAGGCACATAAGCGCGACCGCAATTATCTGTCATTGTGGTACACCTAGCTAATAGGTCCCTGATAAGGACAAAACGGCGTCGTCCTAGGTTCCACCCTCTGTGTGATCAATCGAAATTCAGGAAGATCATTGGGCACTGAAGTACAAAACTCTTGTTTTTCGTTAAACTTTTACAGTGTGATTTACTACGATCTAAAATAGTACCCCCACAGGTATAAATATTTACACCTGTGACGGGTACTAAATTTTAAAAACAATTTTTAAAAAACATTTACCCATAGAGAAAAGACACAAAATAATTGATTATTTTGAATTGTTTTTTAAAATACCACTAAAAAACTGCTTTTTTTGCTCAAAATATATCATATTTTGGGACAAAAAGCCCTAAAACTAATTTTTTTTGACAGGTTTTAAAATGGCAAATAGTGAATACGTCAAAAAATTGGCACGTAATAACTCTTTATTATCTGTTTTTGAGGTTATAAAGCTGGTGGTTTTTAGACCACCTCTGGGGGTTAATTTATAATTTTCCTAAGTAACCGTTTTTACAAGGATTAATTTACCTTATTGAATATCCCAAGTTGTTCACTAACCAATAAAACACCTCTAATTTTCTTCAGAAAAACGCCATATCTTGAACCCGTTTTCAGCACAAAAAATATATTTATGAGAACACTACTAGGCAAAACAAACATAAGTGAAGGTCACTGATTATGCACGAAAAATATACCAAATAAAAAGAACTAAAACAACTATATTAATTAATTTACAAACTGAAATTAAAACATTGACTTTATCTAAAAGCTCATTCAAGAAAACTTTCCTTACTCAAAGCCCACTCATTTCAAAGCTGTAGCTTTCATCTGTAGATGTTGGTGCAAGCCAAGGTTCAAGCAGAGGAAGCGCAGATCCGAACTCGCTGTTTGTGATTGGAACGCGCGCTAATATTTTTAAACTGACATTTCCTCAGTGACAGAAATGTAAACAATACTTTCATTTTTTAATACATTCCATAAAAAAAACTCCTTTTTTATTACCCATCTAAATCGTTGTGTGACACTAAGTATTAATTGGAAAAATTAATTAACAAGGGTAAGTTTTAATTAGAGTGACATATAACCCCAATTTTAAATTTTTCTACAGAGTGTTTACTATTTAAACCCCGCGTGGGTTTAAATTTTTTAATTTTCTTTTCTTCTAAATTGAAATTTTGCTCTTAACTCCAACAAAAGATTATGTTCAGATGATTATTCAATAAACAAATTTATTAAAATTCTTCTTATAAATCAAACTATGTCCAAAACTCAAGGAGGGTTGGTTTAAAATGCTTAAAACCAAAAATTTCACTTAAACTTAGGACCTTTCTAAAATAGACTAAACCCTTTCAGTAAATCCCACCGTTAAATTTTTATTCTGACATTTTAAACCATATTCTACGAGCATGGTTCAAACCAAAAAGCGCGTGTTTAAGCAAACAAACTTTTTTGTCACATTTTGCTTTTCAATTTATTTCGACAGGCGGCTATGCCAACATCCCGCGTTATTAGAAGACAAAAGTTGTTTAAATTCGCTGGGTGTGGATTATGATATGGTTCATATGCCAGAGTCCTGTATTTTTCTGAACTATCCATTATATCTTGGATGCCACGAATCTTTATTTTTATTTGTTTTACACGGACAAGAAATCTACTTTTCTTAAAAACTTTTTTGGCAAACATAGTTGGGTCATCTCATAGGCCAGTGAGTGGGGCAAAAATTTAACACTAATTCATATACATTGTCGAAATTTTGTCACGTCATTGAGTACCAACCGAAACCAAACTATAACATTTTGCACCTTGTTTCAAAGTCGGAAACATTGTTAAAATACCAAAAATCGAAATTAATTAGTAACTGGTGCGAAAAAAAATGAACGTTGATGCAAATTGTATACCGAATGTCCTAAAAATCGGAGTCCACCCTAATATCTTCAGAACCAAAAATAAAAAAAATACTTTTGTATGAACCATCTAATTATGTAAAATTTTACTTCTCTGTCTCTTTCGGTTTTGGAGATATTACGGCGGACTCGAACTTTTGGGACACCCTGTATATGTTCTAGAGACTTCGCCAAAGTCATTAAATATCTTTAATTAACAATTTTGCGATCAAAAATTTAACATACATGCAAAACTGCATATACCTCTCAAACTCTCTCTGAGGATGGAATCCATAATTTTCAAGTAAAAACAGAATTATGATCCGAAAAGGTCTCGAAAAAAATTTATTATGGTTAAATTTTACTTGCAAATGGCCAGTTTCTCGTGGGAAATATGCTCTTAAGTTTGCACCAACCCTGGAAGTCAGCAAGTGGTTGAAATTTAAAATAAACTTCCCCTCGTGAATTTTACTTATGAAAAAATTCTAACATAACACGATGCAAATCTGCATATTACTTAATAACCTTGACATAGACGGTTATGCAAATTCGAAAGTTTCTACAATCACGGCATCCATAATTTTCAAGTAAAAAATTATATCCAAAGAAGGTCTCGAAAAAAATTTAGAATGGTTGAATTTTACTTGTAAATGACCAGTTCCTCCAAGTGGTTGAAATTTAAAACAAACGCCCTTTCGAGAATTTTAGTTATAAAAAAAAATTCTAACATTGGTGCAAACTGGACACAGATGGCCCTGCAAATTTCCAGATAAACTAATTTCAACTAAAATCTTAATTATTTGTTGAAAAAGTATCAATTAGTTCGGGGAGTAAGGGATAGTGATGCGAATATAATGTAACCTTCATATTTGCTCGGAACAGTTGGAGAGCTTATTCTCATTGAGCATGGGTCCAGAGGTTTTTGATCGATATGATGCGAATGCATCTAGCCTCTCATTATACAAATGCCAACCTCATCTTCTCGTGGTGCTCCCTGTCTAAAACAGACGAGGCTCTGGCGACCGACTATGGCCGGTATAGCCATATGGGGAAGTTGAACTAGACCCAATAACGACTATGAACTGCTCCGTTAAGTACCTGTACAAACTCGCACAGGGGAAAATTTAATGGTGTGGTTAAACTAGAATCAACACTAGGAACTGCTCCATTAAGGACCTGTACAAACTCGTACAGGGGAGTGGAGTGATTAAACTAGGATCAAAGGGTGCACAATAAGCCAGTAATGGCTGCAGTGCAGAGACTCTGATCAGCCATCAGGCTGGTCGGAGCCACAATCGGGGGGTTTTAGTCGGTAGGAATCCGACACTACCCGAGCTCTTTTGGTAGAGGAGAAATGACTCTGGCAGGAAAGTGGTTCGGGCGTCTTATGCAAGATTTCTCCTTGATACCCGTGAAAAAAAATCAATTAGTTCACTAGAGGAACCCACAAAAATTGAAACACAATTGAACAGAAAATAAAACGTCCGAAACGAAATATAAACGAAAGTAAAACACCCAGAAAATAATGGTTACATATGGATCATTAAAAGACATGAATATAATTTAACCGATTATAATTTTTCCGAACCGTAAAATATCAAAATTACAAAATTATCAAAAATAATTGTCTAGAAATGAAAAACACCCGACCCACAAATTGATAAAAAATAATATGCCCGATCCTTAAATGAGCAGAACCACAATTCAGGCAAATCGCTATTGGGCATGCGTCAAATTTAAATCTCTAGAGCGCCGTAGGTCCTGAATTGCGGAGCTGATAAATTTCTCTATTTGAGAGATGATACGGGTTTTTTTTTATTAAACGATTTTATTTAACTTCACAGTTGCCGTGAACTGTAGGGGGTGGTTGAGAGATTTTTTTTTTTCGGTTTTAAAACGTCCTTTGACGCCTTCCGATTCCCAGTCGCCATTCATCCCTATCATTCCATAGATCTTCATCTAATCCCCTCTCTCTTATTTCCCTGTCTATGCCTTGTCTCCAACTCCTTCTCGGCCTTCCCCTTTTCGTTCTTCCCGCGGGTATCCAGGTAAGAATTTGTTTAGGGAGTCGCTGCCCCTCCATTCTTTGGACGTGTCCGTACCATCTTAGTTGTTTGGTTGTTATTTCGTCCGTTATTTTGTGTCCTATTTTCATTGTTGCGCGGATTGTTTCATTTGGAATTCTTTCAAGTCTCGATTTCCCTGCCGCTCTCCTCCAGAAGTCCATCTCCGTTGCCTCCAGCACTCTCATGGTCTTTTCTTTTAGCTGCCATACTTCGCAACTACACGTGACTATACTTTTTATGATAGTGTTATAAATTAGATGTTTATTTCGTCTTGCAATTTTTTGGTTCCTTGATAGCATCGTCCAATATTTCGCTGTCTGAGATTTTTACTCCCAAGTAGTTACTTGTAGGTTGAGTACGATTTGATAATCTTTCCGTCGTTTAAAAGAATGTCTTGACGCCTCCACCGGCACACATGTATTCTGTTTTTGAGATGTTCGCCTTCAGTCCCCATTTCTTATACTCTTCGATCGATTCGAAGGTTGAGGGATGTAAAGGTGGTAAATTAATATAATATCACAACTTACTTTGACTCTTCCTTGCCGTAAGCCTGGCAACGTAGCAATTGAATTCATGTATATCAGTTCAAATCATTTTCGGCCAGATTGGGGCTCTTAAATTTTGTTGGCATTGTTATGTGTCTATTAAATTATTTTCTATTTTCTATTTTCTACAAAAATATGTTTCGTTTAAAATTAATTCTATGTATATATTTTCTAGCGATTTTATTTTCCCGTCATTTCAGAAACAATATTTTTTGGAACAATTATTTTATTTTCTTTTAATTTCTGACAAATTATGTTTCTGCCAAATTTGGTTTCGGGTTTTTTATAGGGACCCCTCACAAGTATAATATACCTATAGTAGTGTGAGTTATGATGATCGTGCCAAAAATAAGAAAAAAAAGTTGCTTCGATTGTCTGCGTTTTCTGTCAGTATGTACGTCTGTGTGTGCAAAGTGTGTGCAGTATATGTCTGTATGGGTTTGTGTTTTAGTCACGCAAAAACAGCTGAACCGATCTGAATTAAATTTGTTGTAGAGTGTACTTTTTAGGTTCCACCCTCCGTGTGAGCAATCGAAATTCAGGAACTTAATTTTGAACCGAAGTACAAAAAACTTATGACAATCTGGTATCAAAACAAAGTAAATAATGTGTGGAAACTAATGCTGGCTTCCCACGGCCCGTGCCGCTTGAGGAGCCCGGCAAGATCCGTGTTGGTTTGGATGTTATTCAGAGAGTCAAGCCACGTAAATATGGAGTGGACAAACGAAGTTATTTTTTGGTTAGATAGTTTATATGAGAATGAACAATTTCTATGGAACACAAAAAGTGCTAGCCATAAAAAACGACCAACAAGCTGCGTGGATGCGTATTCAAAATAAATTAAAAGGCAGCTCTGATGAAGTTGATTAAGGAATTAAAAAAGAAAAAGGATAATTTAATGTCAATATAAATCGAGCGGATCTTATTAAACGATGATATCCACAAGCGCCTTTTCTTTTTCTTTATTTGTTTGTTGTTAAAGTACATCTCAGGCACACACGCGCCATGGGAAGAGTGCCGCCTTTAAGGTGGTCGGAACACTCCGGATTTGCTCAAACTGGCACGGCGCGGTCCGACCCTTAACATCACGGGCCCTGGGAAGCCAACTTTAAACAGTGCTTTTTTCAATTTATTAATTAAGGTAATAATTTAAGGTAGGGGAAATATGGGTTGTAAAGTGTCAAACCAAAGGAAATAAAGTTTAGAATCTGAAAAAGTCCTCATAGTATTTGAACAATGGCGAAACAGTACTTTGTAGAAATCGAACTTTGAAGAAATGTACATCGAAGAAATCATAAAACAGAGAAACCTTACAACGTAGAAATTGGTAAGGCGAAAATCTGTTCTGTGCCTGACAACTGTTTGTATGTGTCCTTAGAATAAGAAAGCGCGTAGTTTTTTTTCTAAACTAACTCGACTTGTCCCAACTAAACTTAAACCAATCCACATCAACCCAGATCGATCTAAGATACATAGAAAACTCCTTAAATGTAGCATAAAAAAAATAAAAATAAAAAATGTTTTTTTTTACGCCCTTTCTTATTCTAAGCTCGCATGCAAACAACTGTCAGACAGAGAATAGATTTTCGCCTTACCAATTTGTACGTTGTACGATTTCTCTGTTTTACGATTTCTTTGATGTATATTTCCCCAAAGTTCGATTTCTACAAAATACGATTTTGCCAAAGTTTGTTTCTATAAATAACGATTCCTGCATTTTACTTTTCTTTATTTTATGGGACCCCAACTGAAACAGCTTTTTTTATATTTTTTTAAAAGTAATAATTTAGGGCGAGAAATAGGGTTGGAGGTATTTCTTTAAAAATATTGGTTATGGGGTATCAAACTGAAGGAAGGAGAGTCTGAAATGTGAAAAAAATGCTTTTTTAAATGGCACTTTAAGGTGGTGAAAATATGGGTTGTGGATTAATAAACCAAAGAAAATAGAGTCTGGAATCTGAAAGTGTTGTTTTAAGTACTAATTTAGGGTGAGAGAAGGAGGATTGGACGTATTTTTCTCACAATGTTGGTGGTAGTGTCTCAAAGCAAAGGAAAAACACATTTTTGAAAAGTAATAATTTAGGATGGAAACAGGGGGTTGCAGGTATTGTACTATTAAATTAAAATAGATGTCACGAAGTTTTAAATAGGTGGCGGAAAGAAGAAATATTGTGTACCAAAATGGAAAGAGAATAAAAATACACATTTCGTATGGGTAGGTAGGTAATTGGACCCATTATAAGCTTTTATTTAACTTGCAATGCACACTTGTCTGCACAAAAAACTGGTACAGCAGAAAGTAGCTGCAAATACTATTTTTTATATTTTCCTATGTGCAACACTGACTTTGTGACTTTGACATTTTAGGTTATATTTTTGGCATATATAAACTTTTTATAAGCAGACGGCTTAATTATATTTTACTAATTCAAAATATAAGGCCACTAAAATTAAAAACCACATTTCAAAAAAGCAAAATGTTTTATTAACTTAACAAAAGCTACACAGTAATTGGTTTATTGGACCAACACCATTCTCATAAGTACGGTGTTGATTGGACTAGCTGATTATGAAAGCTGATCAAGAAAAAACTGTCCCTCGAAAGAAAGACACCGGTTTGACGAAAGTTACTAGAATAAAACTAATAAAAGACTAGATCAAGTTATAAATAAAACTAAAAAAAAGTTGGGCATTTAATTGGCTAAATTTTCAAATAAGTTTAGAGTTTCAGCAATAACTTCCTTATATGCCCTTACGATGAGTTCCATTAGATATTCTGAATTCCTAGTAATATTAAACTTGCTTATTTCTTTGCGATAAGTCCCCAAACGTTCTCTATTGGATTCGAATCAGGTGTTTTTGCAGACCAAGGCAAAACTTAGATATCATTTTCCTGGAACCATCGCTGCGTAATTCTGGCCGTATGGAATACAAAATGATCTGGATCTTACCTCTGGAAGCATTAAATTTTCCAGCATATTAACGTAAACTTCGGCTGTAAATCGCCCATTAATTCTAGAAATCTCTCCTCCATCTCCAAACATTTACCGCCCGGTCTTCGTTTCCAGCAATATATCGTTCTTCGTATCGGGTTCTTGGCGGTCGATAAACCAGAATTTATTTTTTTATTGCTGTTGGATTTAAAGATCTTTTCATCTCTGAAAACCATTTGCTGCCAAAATTCTTCGTCTCTCAGAGAATAATTCCACGCAAAAATTGATCGAGACTGCTCCTTTTCCTCACTTAGTTAATTTTTTTTTTGGCGGAATGCCACACCTTAGCCTCGAACGTTTATTGTTCCTGCCTATTGTCTTATGTATCCTGGAAAATTTAATTCAATTTTTACTTCCTTCGCTTTGGAAAATGGATGATTCTCCAGAAAATTGATTACTTCTTGGAGTTTCTCTGGGCTAGTAACTTTTGTCAAACCGGTGCCTTCCTTTCGCTGGATAGTTCCCTCCTCTTGAAATCGGTTTTTTATGTTTACTATCGTAGACTTGCTTCTCCCATAGATAGACCAACCACCGTCTAGTTTTGCTAAGATTTGAGCTTTATCAAATTCGAAAAGATGCGGCGGCATTTTTTAAAATGTGGATGACACTGACATGTAAAACATGATGTTGTCAGGAGTTTGTGACATTGTCACTTATGCTAACTTCTGCTGTACCAGTTTTATGTGGAGAGAATTGTATATATGTTTAGTCGAGTGGAATCTTGCAAACTTAATTTCTCGACATCCGATCGGCTTCAAATTTGGCATGCTTCTATATTTGCGGGGACAACACAAGAATATGGTATGATGAAATTGACAGCTCTCCCTACTCGAACGGGGTAAATAATGATATAGTTGAAGTATGCCCGATTTCGATAAAATTTGGTGTGCTGGGGTACTTGGGGATGGAATTTCTCATCAGATTTTGAAAATTCAATATGGCGGATTCAAGATGGACAATTTTTGGTCAATTTTTGCTAACCAATTTTAACTAACTTAGGCACATCTGATTGTCTTCAAATTTGACATGCATTTATAATTCCGGTGACAATACAATAATATGTCATTATTAGACACCCCTCCTTCATACGAGGGGAGTGGAGAGGGGAAAACCCACAAGTTTTTCCGATTTTAACCACTTACCACACTTATCCACATCCGATTGTGTTCAAATTTGGTATGAGTTTATACTTCCGGTGAAAATACAATATGGTATTCTCAGGTACCAATCTTACAATAACAAGGGACGTGTAGGGGGAAAAAGATTAAGTTTGTTCGATTTCAATCAAAATTGGCATACAGAGGTTTTCAAGGACGGAAATTATTAATTTTTGATCAAATTTGAAAATTTTAATATGGCAAATTCAAAATGGAGGATTAAGGGTACAAATCTAAAAATTAAGGGTATGTGTTCAAATTTGGTATGCGCTTATAGTTCCGGCGACAATACAATAGTATGGTATTAATAGGTACATACTTCCCTCTAACGAGGAAAGTGGAGGGCGGAAGAGAGAATTTGTTTAATTTAAATCAAAATTGGCATGCAGTGGTTTTTCGGGAAGGGGATATGAATTTTTGATCAGATTTGAAAATTTCAATACGGCGGATTCAAAATGGACGATTTATGGTACAAATCTAAAAATTGAAAAATAAGTTTTCATTAAAAAAAACTTTTAAAGAACAATCTTTTATTAAATGCACTGAAACGTAGAAAATAATTTTTTATCTTCCTTATACCATAATAGAAGCGATGGGCGCAAATTAAAAATTTTACGGTGACAAATAGAACTACAAAAAAGAACTAAATTCTTTTTCTATTCGAATGATAGACATAATGATTTTTTCTAAATATGCTGAGAACGGGTGAGATTGCTGTGTTGTTTCTTAAATGAATCGTCAATGTGACCGATATACGATACTTAAAGTTAAAATTTTTGATTTGTGCCCATCGCCATTATTATGGTATAAGAAAGATAAAAAATGATTTTCTATTTTTGAGTGCATTTAATAAAAGCTTGTTCTTTAAAAGTTCTTTTAAATAAAAATGTATTTTTTATGTCAATATAGACATACCTTTCTACATTAACTAATTTATTTTTCCTATTTCTACCGCAAGCAACGCAGCAGCTAAACTGCTAGTCGAAATAAATTCCCTGTTTTCTTTAAAAACTTTTTTATCTCTGTAATTTTTTCGCAACTGCGACTATTATCGAGGAAAAAAAAGTAAAACTATTTTTTTTAATTCGCTGGATTTAATCAGGTTACATTTTTAACGAAAGAGGGATCCCATAATAGTTTGCGGACACATGCTTATAGGAAAAAACCGCCTTATTTTGACCTAAAAAATGCTTCCCTAAAACGTTGCTACTGAATTTTGGAACATCCTCTGTTTCGCGTTTATATTAAAACTTTTTTTGTCTCTCGTTACAGCGTAAGCTAAAACTATGCCACCAACTCTTATGCTTCACGCGCGGGCCGAACAAAAAACTTTTTTGCATTTTTCACCACTGGGATTCTCGTATCCTCCGGACTGACGCTTTGTTAAGCTCTGTCAGTTTAGAATGCAATACACAAATTTTAAATATACATAAAAATGCTATTAAAATTTAACATTTATTTAGGACAAGCGTTAAAAATCAAATCAAACCTAATAGATAGAGAGGTGGTGGCAATTGGGGTGAATGATTTCATCCACATTAAACTATTATAAAACTGTAGGTAACATCCAAACGAATTAAATTAATACTTGCAAAAAATAATAGCTCTGTGAAGTCATCTTATCTTTTTTCTAATTAGTGCTATTTTGTTAAGGGCCACAACAATATACCAGAAAAATATATTACACACCCCTAGGTGGTGGCTTTTCTTACACTGAGACCTCAAAACTTTTAAAAAAATAATAGCTATATGAAGTCATTTCATCTTTTTTCTGATTAGGGCTAATACGTTTAAGGCCACAACAAGATAACAAAAAAAATTATTGCTTCTCTCTTTTCTGATTAGTGCTATTATGTTAAGGGTCACACAAAGATAACAAAAAAAGATATTGGACACCTCTGGGTGCGGGCGTTTTTTACAGAGAGGCCCGAAAATTATTATTTTATACAAATGTTGATGCCTCCCTGTAAAAAACGCCCCCACCCAGAGATGTGTAATATTTTTTTTTGTTATTTTGGTGTGGCCCTTAACTTAATAGCATAAATCATAAAAGGGATAAATGACTTCATATAACAATTATTTTTTGCAAGTTTTAAAGTCTCTCTGTAAAAAACGCGTCTACCCTGAGGGGCTAAATATTTTTTTTCCTATCTTGGTGTGGCCGTAACAGAATAGCACTAATCAGAAAAAAGATAAAATTAGTTCATATAGCAATTATTTTTTGCCAGTTTTGCGGCCTCCCTGTAAAAAACGACCCCACCTGCAGGTGTGCATAAATTTTTTTTATTATATTTGTGAGGCCCTTAACACAATAGCACTAATCAGAAAAGAGATGAAAAAAATAAAAGGAATGAAATGAGTAACTTTCTGATGTATCATAAATATTTGGCTATGTTGGGAATTTGGAACCTTTGGTTGCACTAAAACAAAATTATGATTGTTTTCCACAAACCAAAAACTACACTCTTTTGCACTCGACGCGCGTTTCGCTAACAACGTTAGCATCATCAGGAGACGATAAACAATGAACTAAATTAATCTACGCTCTATCTTATATACAATCCTTTAGTGGGCGGAGATAAGACTAATAAATTGTGATTGATCACGATTTTTAATACTATCTCCCCTCAACCAAAGAATAAAGTATACTAAACGGGATGGGTCCTCTATCTTTATTTAAACTATTTCTGGATTTAATGATTTCCATACTTTCATATGCATTCAAAAGTCTTTTGTTTGGTACACTTTTTAGAAGTTTTAGGTTATCTAATGTGAATCTATGATTGTTTTCAAAAGCATGCTCGGCCTCACTTGACTTTTCTGTTCTTCCGTATTTTAAGAGTGCTTAGTGTTCTTTAAAACGTGTTTGAATAGAGCGTCTCCTTTGGCCAACATATTTTTTGTCACAATCCATGCAACTAATTTCGTAAATTCCACTTTTTTCTAGAACTGTAGTTTTATCCTTGGGATTTCCTAGTAAGCTTCTTATTGTGTTACCGGATTGATATACTAATTTAAGACCGGTGTTATTAAATACTTTGTGTAATCCTTTCGTATAATTAGGATTATAAGGAATTGATACAAATTTTGAGTCGCAGGTATCTTTTTGTCTGAAAAAGGTAGAATTCCGAAAGATCTTTTGAAAAGAATGTCTATTTATCCGCTTATTTATTAAGCCTTTGTCGTAACCGTTTTCGCCAGCTATATTCCTAATCCTATTCTTTTCTGTTTCAAATCTTTCTTTGTTTAAAAGGAAATTTACTAATCTATATGTTAAAAAGTGAAAACTTGCAAGCGTATGTTGTAAGCAATGAAAAAAATTCATTTGGAATATACCTGTTGTTGGCCGTGCCTTTTCTGTATAGGTCAAAGTCCAATTTATTTTTATTTCTTATAACTAAAGTGTCTAGAAATGGCAGTGTACCGTTGTTCTCTGTTTCATAAGTAAATTTAATAGTGACAAATTTGTTATTTATTTTTTCCATAAAATTTTCAACACTAGTTACTTTAGTGTTAAATACTGCAAACATATCGTCTACATACATGAACCATAATCTGGGGAAATACTCAAATTCTTTACTTATATCTCATTCAAATTTGTTCATAAATAGGTTTGCGATAAAAGGTGATAAACTATTACCCATTGTGGTTCCTTCTAATTGCTGGTAGTAGTTATTTTTATATTGAAAGTAATTTTGATTCATGCAGAGTTTTGTTAAAGATAGGTATTCTAAAGTCTGTTTGTCTTCTAGATTGTTTTTTCTTAGTAGTTCCTCCAGGTATTGTAGGGTATTGGTGATCGGAATTTTGAACAGAAAAACCTTTTTCCTTTATCGGTAAATTTTCAAACTCGTTTGCTATTCATTTCGAAATGTTGTAGGTAGGTAACCGATTTTCCAGGCTTGTGGATTTTTGGAAGACAATACAGTTTCGGCATAGTGGGATTGTTTACTTGTAGTTTATATTTAATATTGTCAGTAATAATATTGTTACATTTTTTAATTGTGTTTTTTACTTCGTTAATCATTTCTGGTAAGGCGTTCTTTGGGACTTGTTTGTAAGGTCCATTTTTTATTAGGTTATCTACCCTTTCGAAATAATCTGTTTTATCTAATATAACAACTTTATTACCCTTGTCAGCCTTTAGATAGAAAACGTCTTTTTCTCTCAAACTTTTAATTGTTTTATTGTGATTTAGTGTACGATTTTTATTGTTTTGAATGATGTTTTGAGAGATCTGATATCGGCAAGCATCTCGCACATAGCCCTTTGTGCCTTCTGAAAGATAAGAGATTGAACTTTATATATTTGCAATATTATCACTTAAATTATCTTTTTGTGGGGGCAGAGCAAAATTAAGAGCTTTGCTTAAAAGTGATATTTCTTTGTTATTAAAAGTTTGAGAGGATAGGTTTTCTAGAAATGGCTAGCAAACGAGTTTGAAAATTTACCGATAAAGGAAAAAGGTTTTTCTGTTCAAAATTCCCTTGAATTTATCAACAAAGTTAAAGATATTTCACTCCATGAAGGTGAAATTTTAATCTCGTTTGATGTTAGTTCGTTGTTCCCTAGTGTGCCGATCCCCAATACCTTACAATACCTGGAGGAACTACTAAGAAAAAACAATCTAGAAGACAAACAGACTTTAGAATACCTATCTTTAACAAAACTCTGCATGAATCAAAATTACTTTCAATATAAAAATAACTACTACCAGCAATTAGAAGGAACCATAATGGGTAATAGTTTATCACCTTTTATCGCAAACCTATTTATGAGCAAATTTGAATCAGATATAAGTAAAGAATTTGAGTATTTCCCCAGAGTATGGTTCAGGTATGTAGACGATGTGTTTGCAGTATTCAACACTAAAGTAACTAGTGTTGAAAATTTTATGGAAAAAATAAATAACAAATTTCCCACTATTAAATTTACTTATGAAACAGAGATCAACGGTACACTGCCATTTCTAGACACTTTAGTTATAAGAAATAAAAATAAATTGGACTTTGACCTATACAGAAAAGGCACGGCCACCAACAGGTATATTCCAAATGACTCTTTTCATTGCTTACAACATAAGCTTGCAAGTTTGCACTTTTTAACATATAGATTAGTAAATTTCCCCTTAAACAAAGAAAGATTTGAAGCAGAAAAGAATAGGATTAGGAATATAGCTGGCGAAAACGGTTACGACGAAGGCTTAATAAATAAGCTGATAAATAGACATTCTTTTCAAAAGACCTTTCGGAATTCTACCTTTTTCAGACAAAAAGATACCTGCGACTCAAAATGTGTATCAATTCCTTATAATCCTAATTATACGAAAGGATTACACAAAGTATTTAATAACACCGGTCTTAAATTAGTATATGAATCCGGTAACACAATAAGAAGCTTACTAGCAAATCCCAAGGATAAAACTACAGTTCTAGAAAAAAGTGGAATTTACGAAATTAGTTGCATAGATTGTGACAAAAAATATGTTGGCGAAACGAGATGCTCTATTCACACAGGTTTTAAAAAACCCTTAGCACACTTAAAATACGGAAGAACAGAAAAGTCAAGTGTGGCCGAGCATGCTTTTGAAAACAATCATAGATTCACATTAGAGAACCTAAAACTTCTAAAAAGTGTACCAAACAAAAGACTTTTGAATGCATATGAAATTATGGAAATCATTAAATCCAGAAATAGTTTAAATAAAGATAGAGGACCCATCCCGTTTAGTACACTTTATTCTTTGGTTGAGGGGAGATAGGATTAAAAATCGTGATCAATCACAATTTATTAGTCTTATCTCCGCCCACTAAAGGATTGTATATAAGATAGAGCGTAGATTAATTTAGTTCATTGTTTATCGTCTCCTGATGATGCTAACGTTGTTAGCGAAATGCGCGTCGAGTGCAAAAAAGTGTAGTTTTGGTTTGTGGAAAACAATCATAATTATTTGGAAAAATAATAAATACTCGTAAACGCCCCGCCATAGGCGGGTACCGTTTGATTTTTTTAAGTCCTAGATCTACCTAGACGTCTGATAACAGGTTTTTTGTTATTTTTGGTGTGTCTTTATCAAAACTATATAAACCTCAAATGGGATGAAATGATTAATTTTTTACTGTTACGGTTTTTCCTTTACATTAAATCTCATAAAAAATCCTTAATTAATCAGTTTTTACTAAATTTATAAGCTTTTATGAGGTAAAATTTTTAAGTTTGTAATAAATTATTTGGTTTCTTATAACTTATTTGTTATGTCTTTGATTTTGGCAAGATTTTATGAGGTTTTGGAATATGTTTTTTGCCTAATCTTATGCATAAAATTTTATTGCTATCGCAAGTACACTTCATTCCAAATTGGTGCGGACCAGTTTATTTATACTCACGATGACAGTTCCATTTAGCTTCTTAAATTCGTCCAGAGAATTTAAAGTGAAGTGTAGACACAATCTCTCCAGTGACAGCAGCTTACTAAAAAAAAATAAAAAAAATTATTATAAATGCACATGCTTGCAAAATTAAATAAAAAGCCCTAAAACTCACACTTACTTTGAGAAAGTTATGGGGAGGTAAATAGAAAATTTGTAGATCATGTAATGGACAATCCAAAAATGTAAAAATATACAGACTTTTTTACAAGTTTGTAAATCGCAAAAGACACGTAATTTTTGCGCACCCTGTACAAGCAGGAGCACTATTTTACACATAGTCGAACAGGCCAAAGCAAATTTGAACAAAAAATTAAGAAATATTTCAAAAACCGTTTAAGGTTGGTATTGTGAAGCAAATGCCAATAAATTAGGAATTTTATGGAATATTATAAAATAAAAAAATATACTAAGTGTTCAATTTAAAATAAGAAAGTTGTTGCTAAGTTAATGTGCAAATGGCAACAGTAAAAATATAAAGGTATTTAAGAAATATACCTTACGTAGGCTTAGGTTATTACACAAAGTTTAAAAATTTTCTATTGTTTAGTTTCCAAAATAATCTAATAGGTTACTCACCTTGGGACACTCGGTATTATAGAGTAATATGTGCATTGAATTGTTTAAAAGTATAGGTTTATTTTATGTGTATATAGGTAATTGGTTTATGTAAGAAAACTAAATTGACGGAAAAGAATATAGGGAGGAAGTAATAATAATAAATTTAAAAGTCGATTTTTACCCCCATTGCAGTAGCAACATCAAAACGGGCTTTTAAGTTATATTTAAAGAGGGATACAACGACCTTTATAGCTCCTTCAATGTACTGCTTTTCTCGTAAGAAAATATAAAATACTATTTTTGTAATATAAGCTAAGTATAAACTTTTAGTAAATCAATATTGACACAGGAAAAAGATAAACTAAAAGCAAATATTAAGGTAAACATCTATCGGAGACTTTGACGTAGTGGTAATTTTACATTTTTGAAAGGAATACTACGTCAACGTGTATCTCACTTATTACTCTTTTTGAAAATTAAGTCAGGCCTGAGTATATGGAAGAAAAAAAAACTGATTGTCCTATTTATCGAACAAAATGTTTACTATTTACCGGACATGTGATTACTATATTGCATTTATTAGTAAAAGGATATTTTTCTTTTACCAATTATCTCAAAAACTGTTCGGTCCAAGTTTGAGAAAATGATGTGTTTGTTTATTATTATTTATACACGACGTTTCGACCAGTACAATCTCTGATCGTCTTCAGGTGCAAACTACAATCAATTCCTAAGGCTACGTACTTATATACTGTACGAAATCACTCAACCTTGAAGTTTAAGAAGTTGGCTCCGCCCAAAGAGGGGCTTCCAAATATTTGGAATTTCAACACTTGGTTTACTGAAAATGCCCTGATTTTGCCCAATAAAGGCAGCTTCAAGGAATTTTCGTTTCTTCCAGTGTGACTCCTTGTGCAAAACCTTTGCTTCTGCCCACTACATTCGGTGTTGTTTTGACCATGCATGTTCGGCGATTCCTGATTTCTTTGTTTCACCTTTTTGGATATTCGTCTAATGTTCCTTAAGCTTAACAGATAGTGTAGTCTTTTCGTTTCGCCTATGTATGATTCACCACACGCACAAGGAACTTGGTAAATGCATTCATATTTTTTTTGTTTTCCGGTTTAATTTTACTAAGAAGGCTTCGAATTGTATTACTAGATTTAAAAGCTGTTTTAATATTAAAGTTTTTCGCTACTCTTCGAATTTCCTCTAATACTCTTTAACGTACGGAATTGTAAGGAATGCATTTGCCTGGTTTTGTTCTTGTAATCTCTGTCCTGTTTTTTGAAATTTTATGCGCTTTTAGTTTGGCACCATAAGTTTTTTCCTGAATCGAACAGTTTTTGAGATAATTAGTAAAATGTTCGAGATAAAGCCAAAAAAATATCTATTTTCACCATTTTTTCCACAGGCGGTATTGGTGCTAGTCGGATTTTTGGGGGCTTATTAGGGAATATTAAGGTTGGTATTCCTAAGATCCTTATAAAAAAAATTGTAACTACAATGTGTTTCTCGAAGATATATAGCCATAACTAACTCGCCTCTATAGTAAACGGCCCGCGAGTTTTGAGTATAAATTAATCAAGTGGTTACGTTATGGGTCGATTTTGCTTAAAAAAAGCACGCGCCAGATGCGGGATGGCACCATTTCATTTTTGGCATCACCTAAGTCTAATCCAACTCCGAATACAAGTATTTTTTGGTTACGCTCAAAAGGAAAAAAAAATTCAAAAAATGGGCCAATAACAATTTTTTTTTACTATTCCGGCCAAATACCGACGGGCACCATAAGCTTTTTGGGAATGGTGAGTACCAATCTTTAGCTTTTTAAATATTTTGAGTGGTTACGCGATCGGTCAAAAAATTTGCAGCCGGATCTCGTACTAATGTCGTGATAAGCAATGACACTTTATTTTATAATGTGAATTATTTTTCTTTATTTTTAAGACAATAAATATTTGATAAATGTAAATAAATCCAATACCTAACCAAAAATAAGTCCCGTTAAATTGATATATTAGACTTTTCTAAGAAAAAAAAATCTTGTTTTTAAAAAAATTTATAAAAAGTCCCTTGGTAACCTTATTTGCTTTGAAGTTTTAGATAGAACGTCATTGAAACTTCAGGTTAAGAAGGTTGTTGACTTAAGAGTGTTTGCGTTTGATATTTTTAATAATTTCTGATATTTATGATGCAATTTTCATTGGTCGTAGGTAAAGTATAGTACTCTAACTCGCATGTTATGGTCATTACACAATCAGATAAATTAAGACTTTGGCCTGCAGCTCACGTCTCAAACTTCATCTTCGCGTTTAATAATCATCATAACATGCTTGTTATGTAAACTATTATTATTTTTAATCATTTAAATCAATCTTATCTAGAGAGGGTCGGCAACAAATTTCTTAAATTGCTAAGAGCATAAGTATATATTTAAAAGCTAAATCAACTCACTTTTTCCAACTGTTAAAGATATGTAGATCTTGGTACATTCGGTAGTTGGGTTGTCTAATATTCAGCGTGTTTGACATAATTTTGCACAACAAGCTGTTTGATTTGTCGGCAACTTATTCCGTAATTTACATTTGCAAAAAAAGTTGCATTGACCCACCTATTGGACATCCTCATATTATTTTAAATATGACCAAAAGACCATTCAAAATACTAAAAAATACAAAAAAATCCTACCTCGCTTCAAAAAAACATAATAAAAATTGAAACTCAAATTGGAAGTAACCTAAAAATGAGTTATAAAAATAAACGTCTCTCACCGGTTTTACTAAGCACTTACAGAGCAGGAAGACTGAAGAGCTACTGTGAGCACCGCTCAGGATATGTTAGAGCCACGGATCACCTGCGTTAGAACCATGTCGCAAACCGCTGCGATTGCAGTGTTGCCAAAGATTTCCAAATTTTCTCAGAAAAAAGGTTATTTCAAAAAATTCTTTAGATTTATTATTTTTTTAAATATTCCAAATTTTGTCCGATTGGTAATACGTTTACCTTATTTTATAGAAATAAAAGGTTATACAAATGTATAAAGAATTACGCCCATTAAAAATCTTCTATCTAGAGAAGCAGCGGCAAATGTTTTAACAAATTCCTTGTAAATCTATAAAGCGGGCAACTGAAGTATTTTTAAAAGAAAACATACCATAATCGATCATAAGTTTTACTTTTAAGAACAATCGTTCTCGCTATGCATCCGTCACAGGAATTGTACGATATAGGAAATATGGTGATATTATCGCGGTAAAGATATTTCTAAGAATGAATTTTACCGCTTTTAAATTTATATTTCAATTTAGAATGATGACTATAAGATCGAAGGGCGCATCTATCACATAACTGTGAGATATTAGACACCTAGAGTTACATATAAAAAGAGTGCTTATTCCTTATCGTATCTCATTGCCCATGCCATACGGCATTGCGTCTCACCCATAAACATTTAAAGTTGCACATAAAAAGGGTGCTTAGTCGTTGTTGTATCTCTCAATGCGCTAACTGCTTGCGACTACTGCATGGGTGGTCGTAGAGATAGGTGAGGCATAGTCGCTGTTGTATGGCTAATCCGTTCTTTAAATGTTTATGTGTGAGACGTAACGCCGTATGGGGGTTTGAGCATGCGCACTGAGATACGACAACGAATAAGCACTCTTTTTGTATGTAACTTTAAGTGTCTGCTATAACGGCCTTCCACTTGCATTTTCCTAAATCAAGCCGCACGGAAATAAATGTTTGTATTTTTTTTCAACAGGTTTGTGCAATAAGAATTGCGGCAAGTTTTTAAACAAATTGTGTTTTTTTTCTACAACGCTGTGCTAAAGGTATACTCCAATCCTGTACACTTTTTTTAAACAATTTTTGAACCAATTTTTACAGCTTGTGTGTACAAATTTAGTACAAATTGTGTATATATTTTACACAAGCTATTGAAACATATTGGAAAATGCTTGTTTATATTTTACAAAAAATTTGCAAACATATAGTGTATATTGTGCATATATTTTGTATAGCTAATTGAAAAATATTACATATTGTGTGTTAATATTTTAAACAATATTTTGTGCAAATTTTATACAAATTGTGTATATGTTTTGAAAAGGTTATTAAAAAATATTACTCAAAATTAGGTGGTTTTTACTCAAATAGGTAAATAATATAATTCTAAGGAACGTCGTATTCAAAGTATACCAAACTAAGTGTATTAAAAAAACAACTATATATATAAAGTCAAACTTTTTCTTTTATTTATAAACTAATTATCCAGTCTAAGTCAGTGACAGTGAAAATGTATCTAATATTTAACTTGTTCACAGCTCAGCTCTGGCTTCCTCAGTAGCCTGAAACAAAGAAAATATGTAACTTAAGACCCAATCGGCTATCCTAGCTGAAAGTGCAAACTACAAAATTTATTAAGTTAAACACAAAAATAAGTCGCCATCGACAAGGTTGGACCTCTTCTCTAAATCATGCACATTCTTTTATTCAGAGAGAAACCAAAAATGGAAATGAGTACGTAATTAAGTATAAAAGTTGTTCTTGTCGGGTATATGTAAATACACTTGTCCGTAATACTTATATTCGAAAGATTTTTTTTGATTGAAGTGCAAACTTTAGATATTTTCAAGACAATTTACGTGAGGGAATATTCAAAAATATTTTTTTTGGGTCCTTTACCTAATTACCTAATTTAAGAATTTAAGGTAGGATTAGCCTTGAAATTAGCATTCGTAAACCTTGGATTAAGTAAGGTTTGATAAAAAAAAGTATGTAATGTATCAAAATGTTCTAAAACCCACTTTTTTCTAAAAAAAACAAAATTTTAAACAGGTATAAACCCGACAAGACCCGTTAAAGTTATGATAGTAATAATAATAGCAATAAATTTTCAGTTCATATATTGAAGGCAATTTCAATTAATAACAAAAAGCTATCCAAATTATTTAAAATTTATAAGGAATGCCTCTTGTTTTCCAAACTGTTATAAAATTTTACACAATTGTTTAAAAATACTTTTTTACCAAAAAAAACTTAACCCCACGGCAAAAACATCCAAAAACAAAAAGAAAAGAAAACCGTGTAAGGCATAATTACTGATGCTTCTATTGCAATAAAATACCTACAAATTGTTTTAAAAAAATGCACAATTGTCCAAAAATAAATAAAATGGCGCCGTCGGCAGGGCGGAACTCTTCTCTATGCCTTTAGGCAAAAACCTTTATCTTCAATAAATTTGAAATGTATTTAGTGAATTGACGTTTTGATTTAATACTTAACTAACCACAATTTAAAAGAAATGATTCTTTTTTTATTAAAATGAACCATACCTACACATATAGGCAAAATTTACTTTAACAGCTTAAAATTGCAGGGCAAATCGTAGATAAATGGGTAATAATAATTGGTTTTTATCCCTTAGTATCCCCAACCCCAGTTCTCTAGCTTTTCCTCCATTTTCACCTGGATTTTCAGTTTTGACTCACTCGTGGCTTTACATCGCATCACAAAAATTATCCACCATTGAGGAAACCAAAAACTAACTTGGCGGACGCAGTGGCGCAGTCGAGCGCCACAAGTACACGATTTTAAGAAGGCTTTTGCTTCGCATCGATTGGAGGCGATTTTGCCGAGTGCGTTCGTGTTAAACATCTACAAAATGTAGCGTTTTACCACAGACGTCGATTTTAATAAATTGGAAATTTTTTGCATAAACATAACTTTAAAAAAATACGAGTTCAAAAAATGTAACCCAACTTAGGTAGGTAGTACATGGCAAAGTATATCTGGTAAAAAAAATTAAAGGACGGGGTGAAAAAATTTCTTTGGAAATTATATAGGTATCTAGTGGGCTTTTTAACAAATATATTTTACTAATAAAGTAAAGAAAAAAGAATCCTGAAACATAATACATATTTTGTTGTTTTTTAAAGATTTTAAACAAATTTTTGTAAAAAAATTACACACCTCTTGTGCATTTTTTTTGCACACACGTCTTCTCAACAATGTTGTTGACGTTAGTTGCAAATCTGTTTAATATTATTGCACAAAATCAATTGCACAATTGTATGTATAAAAGCTACATAGCCTCATTCGACTGTTTTCAACATTTCTTTAAAATTATTGCACAACATGCACAAGCAAAACCATTCTGGGCGCAAGTAGACTGCAGGCGCACAATATTTATTACCTTAGGTCTTGTCCAGATCCAACCATGATTGTTAAATTATAATTATTAATTCTTTATGTTTTATATTTATTATTGTTACACATTTTGCAATGCTTCGGCCATTTTTATGTTTACATGGGAACACATATCTTATTAAATTATGCTTGAATGAAATAAATTAAAATAATTTTTATTATAACAAGCTTTTATAAAAGGACTAAATAGTTTAAAATAATTTCTTAGCTTTCTGATACCATAATAAAAGCGATGGGCGGTAATTAAAATTTATCTTTTGAGTTTAGTAAGTACCGAACGTGTCATGAGCGTCTTTAATACTTTTATATTATTATTATTTGTCCATCTAATCAAGGTTGACATTCAAAAGCTAATTTCCGTCTATGCCCTTTATAAAAGCCTGTTATGAAAAACTTTTTTAATTTAATTTATTTTTATTGTTTTAGTTAACCAGGCATTTCGGATAATGTATGGTTGCGTTGTTGCCGCATCTAAATGAAAATCACTAACTAAGTTAGATGTTACCCCTTTTCCCACCCATTCGAAAAGAGGAAAACTCCCAAATTTTTTGGTTCTTTATTGTGGTTTGCAGCATGTAATTTGGTGTGATGGCTTAAATTTAAGAAAATTTGCTCGCAACGACATGACGTCATTAATTGTTACAATTTTATCCATATAAAAACGAAAGAGATCAAAGCTTATTGTTAATATTCCAAAAATTATCGCCGGTTAACGGTATTAAATTATTACAATTTTGCTTAATTTTAAGGAATTTTTTATCAACACATTTAAGTCGTGTAACAAATACTACAATTAGTATAATAGACACGCACGTTTTCAAAAAAGAAGCATTTCATATAAAAATTGGGGAAATAACGTCTTTGGTGTATTTTGACCCTCCCGAATACGAATCTACCTGTTTTAAAAGCAAAATTTGGACTAAAAAAACATCAAAATAGGTTGAATTTTACGAATTTTATGGAAACACCTTAAAAATGGTTAGACTTACAAAATAAAAGAAGGCGGGAAGGCCCGGAGAGAGAGAGAGGAAAGAAATGTAGAGGGAGTGAGAGGATAAGGGTGCGAGACGGGGTATGGCAAAAAGGGCCCATGAAGAGGCCTAGTTGCCAGGCCTGCGGGCCGCCCCCTTACTACTACTACTACAAAATAAAAAATATTCCGAATTATGTTGGTCACCCAATTCTCTAAAATATCCAGTAAAATTGGTAATTAACATTTTAATAGTCCATGAGTTACAGTCAACTCTAAAGTGGGAGTTTTAGAGTTATAACATTAATTTACTACATGATGTTAACTACTTAAGATTTTTAATAATTCAGGAATATATATTTCAAATATCTCAAACACTTTAGGGGAGATCGGTGAAGATTGTAACAAAAATTACATTCAATTTTTTTTAGGCGATACTGTAACCCCAATTTTAAACGCTCTATGGTTTTGAAAATTAATTGGTATTTTATTTTTTTTTGGGTTAAGTAAAGTATGTTTAAAAAAATAAAATATACTTCGATGTCAAGTGTTACATTCATCACCTAAAAGGTGTCGGTTGTAACGGGGGTGAGTGTCAATTATAACAGGCATACTTCAAGTTAATAGACTTAAGGAAATAAAATAAAAATATCAGATATCTATTAAAAGTAATGTATTATATTTAGGTTATACATAACTAGGCAAACCTACAAAACTAAACGCATACATATGAACGCGCAAATTAAACAAAAGTCATTCAGAAATATCGGAATCTTCAGATTCACAATTCTGGCACACACAAAAAAAAAAGATGTATTATTTTTGTTTGCAAGACGTTCTTCCAGCAACATCTTTTCAGGGGTGTCTGTAAGTATAGTGGTCTTTTCCTTTTGTCATCTAAAATTTTTGGGCTTCGTAAAATCTGCCTTGGGTAGAGGCCTAATGTTTTCGGGAGTAAATCTTCTATTAGGAGGTTCTTGGTTAGTTTTTGAAGAAGCAGGTGGGGTTTACTGGTTTTTAGATTTTTTGTTTGGAAGTTCTTCATCTAGTTCTGGAGAAAAAGGTGGAGTTGAAGGGTCTCTAAGAAAGGAAACTTGCCTTAAAGTTGATGCTATTGGGGACGATGTTTTCTGTACAGCCACTGAATCTGTTGAAGGAGCGGGATCGTTGTTATCATTATTTTCCAGAGGTCTATCTATTACGGTACTTGGAGCAAATTTGTCTTCAGTAAAATCCTCTCTGTTATATATAAATTCCGGTGCAGCTAAAGCCAGACAATATATTTCTAGGAGTTATAGGTGGAGGTAAAGCATTTCGGGTGATTTCAGGAATGTTGTAAATTGTCATCCTTTTTCCGGGATTGTATCTCATCCAGGTGTCACACTCAGAATTATACGCTTTTTTGAATGGCCCATACACGGTACGGTCTAGCGGCTGAAGCTTGTTTGACGTGTGTGAAGGAAATGACAAAAGGGTTATGAAATTTTCTCTACAAAAATTTATAACTGCAAGTGATGGGTGGGAAGAATGGTTGTCCAAAATAAGCAACACTTGATTATTTTCTGCAGGTTTGGCATATTTTGCAAAATACTTAATAAATCATCATCCAACTCTTGTTCGCTGTTCCCAAACATCCTAGTGGCACATTCCTAACAAAACGGTCATGATATCTGAATAAAGGAAATATGAAGATCGGTGGAATGTGTTTCCTATTGCATTGACAGCTAAGCACATTGTTACTAAAGTGACTCTTTCTTGGCTCCCACTTGCTTGCACTTCGGAGGGCTTTTGTACCGTTGTGCAGCCTGTCTTATCCACATTGTATATGTTTCGTGGTTCGAAATGATGTCGATCATACACACCAGCTAAATTGTTAAAAAAATTACTTACATTCTCTTCGTTAAAATGCACTGCTCATGCTAAGCTTGTAGACTCTGCTTTTCTAATAGACAAAGTAAAATTTCTTTTGAGAAACGCTGTTGGCCAGTCTTTTGAAGCCATTTTATTAGTATTCCAGATTTTTGGGTATTTCAAGTTATTGGTTGACGCAAACTCATAGGTCAGTTTTCTCATTTCCTTTGTGGAAAGACCGAACTACAACATGGATGCGTTCTGCACATACCTGCCAAATTCTAATTCTTGTTCAGAGAATATTTAATTATGAGATTAGTAACCTATACGTGGCTGTATGTTATTTCGCAAAGATTTGACGTAACGGTGCAAAGATACATGACATATCCTATATTACCTTGCAGCAGCTCTTGAAGAGATCGCTTCATTGTCTACTCTGTTGGCAGATAGTTCGTAAACCTATTGAGGAATATTGCCTCTATTTGTTTACCGTTGTCTTGGCTTCATATTGCCTAAAACAAGAAAGAAACTATAAAAACTATTATGATATTTCCACCGGTGGCGGTTGTCCAGCGGCAATGATACAACCGACACCAACGCATACCTTTATATTTCAATTACATAAAAACAACCCCAACCTCAAAATCTAAAAACTTCTAATAGCTTCTCATTAAACACCCAAATATATGCTAATTCCATGTATGTATGTAATAGCTTCAAAACAAACTTAGAAAGATGTTCACAAAATGAAATAATATTAAAAACTTACTTTTTATTGCAAAAACAGCATTTTTTTCTAGCACAGACAGAGATCATCGAATTTCTCAAATTAAAGACCAGCAACATGTGTGGCCTACCAACGCGCTTTAGACGCATAGGGTAGTTGGTGTCTCATAGCATAGATAGCGTTACTAGGTTAAATGTTACAATCGACAATCGTTACAACCTTCAGCGATCTCCCCTATATCTCACCAAATTAAAATTTAATTTATATAATTAAAACTTTCAAACACTTTATAGAAGAGAGACATAAAATAGTAAAATAACCATAATAAATAAAAAATATATTTTTCTAAATATATCTCAAATACTTATTGAGATAAAATTAAAACACTCAAAATCTGATTTTTAATTTTTCTTTGTTTTATTAATATTTAATATAAAAATTTTAAATAAATAAAGGAAGGATTTTTTTACTGCTTTAAAACTCTAAGATTACGTAGAGTGAGTTGGCAAGAAATGTCATCAGGGTTTGATAGCGCTAGATACAACATAAGCAGCATTGTCGTGCAACGGATATTTAAAATTGGTATAAAGTTACAGATAATAGTAATCAGACTTTTATTTTTACGTGTGTAAAATATCACAAAACAATTGGAATCAGTAGTTCTAAAAAAATCACAAATACATTTGCGAACGTAGAAGTAAGGACCAAAACAGAAAAACGATATAGACCAACTTTAAATTCAGTATATGGGCAATTTTGGCAAGCTTTGATACATAGTTTGGTACCCTGTTTGGTCTGTCAAATATTTACCAACCGATTTCGGATACAAAAATGATGACGCCACCATGCCTCTTGTACCTTTTAGGTATGTCAAATTGCATATCGTGGAATGTAGCAAGGTTCTGTAGTTTGGTATAGTGCTATCTCTATTTATTTTCTTTTGTCCTGTTTTATAAATGTAAACAAATAACTTGGATTTTAAATTTTTGCTTTTTTTCAGTGGTAATGGATTTAAACGACCAATACAGGGTAACTTTTTTCCTAAATGGAATATCGTTTACTTTTACCGAAAACGCTAAGGTAGCCCATAGATTACTCAAAAAAACTCAGGTGATGAAAAATTTGTACACCAACTGACAAATATTCTTGAATAGATTTAAAGGTTGTGGAAGATTGTGTGATATCCACAGCAGCATTTTTTAGCCATTTGTTAAATGTTCTTCCGCAAACTAAACCACTTAAATGGGAAAATAACCACAAAAAGCAAACAAAAAGTTTGGTTAAGGTTATGGGTTCTCTTAGCCTATCGAACGAATTCGTAAGAAAGTGGTGTGTAATGTCATTACTCTGATGTCAAAGGTACCAATTGGTTAACCAAATGGTATACCAAGGAAAGCTTGCCGAAATCGCCTTATGTCAGAATCTTCGTCCCCGAGCACTGACTGAAAGGGACAGTCCCTTCTTCAAGTTTATCCCCTTCACCAAAATATTTAAACGATTCCACTAAAAAAGCCGCATAAAATCTAGTAAAAAAGTTTTACGAGGTTTTAGAATTTTTATCAGGTTTTATCCAGTGTCTAAGCGGTTTTTAAAACAACATACCTAAAAAAAAAACAAAAAAGGAAGTGGTCACTGGTCACCCTCTTCTATACATCATTAAACACCATCATACACTTTGATTTCCAACTTTGAATCACTCACAAATAGGCATCGTTCCGCGCAAGTACTTATTCAAGTTACCTAATACGGATTCTTCCTGGTGTGTTAATATTTCCAGTATGATTATGCTCCTAAGGCAAATAAAACAAAAAAGACTTTAAAGAACCTCAAACCATAATTACTTCAACCGAAAAGAAACTAAAAAACAAAAGATCAAGAGATCCTGGCTGGAAATAACGAAAATTCAAACTTGGATGAGTATCCCACAAGGAACACATAAAAGACCAAAGCAAAAAAAGAAATGATTAAACGATGTTTCGCCCTGGGTAACGAGATGGGCTCATCAGTGGTTTCACTGGTCACCCTCTAACATACATCAGTAAACACCATCATACACTTTGATGTCTAACTTTGAATCACTCACAAATAGGCATCGTTTCGCACTGGTACTTATCCAAGTTACGTAATACGGATTCGTTCTGGCGTGTTAATATTTCCAGTAGGATTATGCTCCTAAGGCAATTAAAACAAAAAAAGAAGTTAAATCATTTCTCTTTTCGATTTGGTCTTTTGTGTGTTCCTTGTGGTATGCTCATCCAAGTTTGAATTTTCGTTATTTCCACCCAAGATCTCTTAATCTTTTGTTTTTTAACAACATACCTACTTGTAAAATCCGAGGTAAAAACCAACAGATATCTTATTAAAACAAATATATTTTTACTAGTTTTTCCAAGGATAACAGCTCGGTATGTTTGCTTAGTGTGCGTGTGTACACGGCTTTACTCACGCACATCTTCCAGTTATATAGTGCATTAGTGGCAGAAGTGAAAATAAAGTTTTTCAGTTTCACTTACCAAACATTTTTCAACTTCCGATTACAAAGAGATACCGAAGTCATTTTTTGTTTTGCCAATTTTTCTCCGCAGATAATTTATCTCTTATTTGTTGGAATAGCGACTTTTATAAGAAACAAGTTTCTCAAAAGCAGGAAATTCAAATCAGTCTTCTTTATTTCATTTACCAAACTTTTTCGTTAAAAAGTGACATATTGAATTTAAGACGCTGCAGAGGAAAATGAGGTTTAACGCTTATGGATTGAGTTTGACGGTTAAAACAAAAATATATTTAATGAATTTGGCAGCATGGCCTTAAAATATTTTATTAATTACTTCACGGTTTATGGGGAAAACATTAATTGAAAAGAGTAATCCAATTAAAACTTTGATGTAACTCATAATAAAAAGCTTAATCCACATCTGACTTTTTTACTGGAACTGGAACTGGGAGAAATGAGCAAAGGTGTATCAACCAGCTAACGGTAGTTTCAGTAACAGACTCCATTGAGCATTTTAATTAATAATTCTTTGAAAACCAAACCAAATCAAGCTTAAATCATATTTAGCATGTTATTTCAAAGATCTGTCTTATCAAATAATATAGAGATACAAAATAAAGGAACTTTGATTTGTAGTAAGAAAAACAGAATAGTTTCTTGCTAAACTTGTAAAATTAATAACCAAATTATTATGTGTTAGGCCAAATCAATTAACTTTTAAATCGACTACAGCTATCTAGTTATTTGTTTGTCTTAGTAGCATATTACCAAACTATAATCGTGTTTGTTCTAATGGACAAACCTTTGAACTTAATCTTACAAAAACCTAATTACCCAATAGAAACGCAAACTACTATTTTCAAAAAAAGGTAGTTAGTAAGGGTAGTAGTAGTAGTAGTAGTAACTAGGGGGCGGCCCAAGACCTGGCAAGTAGGCCCAATCGGTCCCTTTTTACCTTACCCCAGCCCAGCCCCCTAATCCACCACCTGTACCGCTTGTACGGTAGTGGGCTCTCCGGGCCTGCCTGTTCTTTTCACGAAGTCCAGTACTTTGGCCCACCTGAGAGCTCGCAGGTCCTCTGCATCCAGGTTCGGTTGTCCGAGTACCTGATGCCTCATCCTTAAGTATGCATCGCACTCCGCAACGAGGTGTCGGGATATCTCCTCCGCCCTCCCGCAGGCACGGCAGATGCAGTCATTCCCGACCCCGATGTGAGTCAGGTGCTTGATGAGTCGGTTGTGGCCGGTCAGTATCCCTGTCAGTAGTGCAATATTTTTTCGTGTCCTTCCCAGGAGCCATTTCAGTCTGGCCGCGTCCGGTCCGTCGACGAATTCTTTGGACTGTCTGCATCCTAATTCGTTTTCCCAGGAGTCCGCCAGTGCATCGTTAGCCCACTTAATGAGTCGACTTTGCAGCTGTCTCCTTGTTATACCTAAGAGTGGTTCCGGCCCAACGTATTGAGTGCTGGCCCCGATCCGAGCGAGTTCATCCGCCTTTTCGTTGCCTGACACTCCCGTGTGTCCCGGTACCCACATCACTGTAACTATTTTGTCTTGACTCAAGGCTTCCAGTGCTTCTACGCACTCTTCCACCAGAGTACTGACAATTTTTGGCGCACTGAGTGCCTTTAGGGCCGCTTGGCTGTCGGAGCATATGTACACATGCTCCTCCGGACCATTGCGAACCTCTTCTGGTCTTACCGCCATTATAATGGCATATATCTCGGCTTGGAAGACCGTAGCTTGCTCTCCGAGCTTAGTAAGGGTAAATATAGACAACAAATTAAGAGTAGAGAGCAGTCACCCAAAAAAGGTTATGGTAAACCATAGACACGTGTTTCGCACTAGTGGTGCTTACAATACGTATGCTACCCAATGGATAAAGGAGATGAAGAAAAGATCTGAAAAAGAGGTTGTGAAACGAGGATAAATATAAAACAACCATCTGTCATAATTAATTTAATTTTTTTTTTAACTTCGTATTTTAGAAGAAGATTAAATGATTTCGATTGAGATTCAAATCCACCGACCACCGAATGACAAGTAGGATTGTCATAAAAACATTAGGATTTATTGTAGCAATGACATTAAATCAATAACAATAAGTCATTGAGTTGAAAATGATTGAAAGCTATTTATGATCTTAGGGAAACCAGGCAAACCTACTTGTCACTCAGGAATACGGATGGGAACACCCATTGATACTACTGCGGTCTTCTTTTTTGCGGAAAGTACTTCCTAATAAAATTAAAACACCAAACCTCTGATAGATCAATTGGTTAGGGCGTTAGAGTGGTTTTCTAGAGAATTCGGGTTCAAATACCGGTCAAGGAAAAACTTTAATTTATTCCTTTTACTTGTCGCCATTGGTGGTAGGTATTTTTCTCTCATTTTGGTCGCGATTCTTCAAAAACCGTCAGAAAATCTCGCCCTTACAAAAATCTGACGATTTTGAAAGACAAGTTTATACTAACTGCTTTTTTGTCCGGACTTATTTGCTGGAATTTCTTAAAATTTAGTCTTTTTTAACTGTTTTGGTAAACAAAAAATATATCAATTTTAATTGTTCCAGGCAGTTTTTGTGAAAAACCCCTTTTTTTATTTAAAAATTTATTTTATTAAGCATATTTTTGTGTGTAAACAAACCTTTAAAACTTTTAACCTGTTCAGAAAAGTCACACAAATTCTCTCTTTCCTTTTACATGGTGAGAATTTTTGACACATTTTGACGTCTATTGGTACGCGTAGTAGCAAATTAGCTCCGCTGTAAAAATAGTCCTACAGAATATGTTTAAAATATAAAATTTACAAAATGTTATCAGAAAATGACGCAGTTTCTCTTACAACGTTAGGATAAATATTAAGGACGCTGTGTTTTTATTTTAAATGAGGCAAGAAGTAAAAATTGCCACTTTCCAGAATTCTGACGAGTGAGATTTTCTGTCGTTTCTGAAGAATCGCGACCTTTATGTGAGAAAATTTGAATCTTATACTTTTTTTAGAGAATAAATACGCATATAAAAATAAAAGAGGGGATCAATATAGAAGGAGAAAACAATGCAAAATTGTGGTAGTGAGAGGATTACGTTGCTAAAAGTCAAGTTTAAATACATTAGTATTTAAACTTGACAACGTTAAAAGAAAAATAACTTTATACACCCTCTCTACCTTAATCTTAATTTGTCCCAGGCGGTCTATTTGCAAAGGCCAATTGTAGCTTTGCTTTGGTGCCGCAATATTAATTTGTCGAGAGACGGTCAGACAGACCGACACGAGATGAAATTATTGCTAACAGCCCTTAGCGAAGAACTCGAGTCTTGTAGATATTTGATTAGCCTTAGTTTAATTAAATTAATCATAGTTTATAAAAAGCTGAATTCGACCAAATGTGATAACATTGTGGAACCTTACTAGGATTAGACCTATTTATGATGAAATCTACTTTTGTACTTTGCTGTAGAACATGTTCAAGAACTGTACTAAAACGGCAACAATGCCTGGATGTAAACGCAAGCATCATATCACTGGACTACAACAACGTAATTGTAAAAAGACATTGTCAAATGTGACATTTACTACGTTTAGACGCAGCTAAAAGCGCTTTTATGTAAGGATGATTTTAAATAAAATCGCTTTCTTCGAGGGATTATACGTCCTACATTAAATGTCATTAAACATGTCAGTTAAAAAAAAAACAAACCAAACAAATTAGTTAATAACAGATTTTTCAGAAAACCAGGGTTGAGTATTTCTTTAGGCTGGAAAAAATGCGCTAAAGCGTTTTTAAAGCGATAAACCACTTTTTTAAATCGCTTTAAAATAAATTTGATTTAGTGCTTAAAACGGTTTTAGTGGTGTTTATTCCACAACATTTTCAAACCGTCCTTGTATAAAAGCGCTTTAAGAGGTCCGTATAAACAAAGTAATTGTCTCCATCGTTAATGTATAACTGTCTCAATTCTCGTTTTCCGAACTAAATTTTGCCCCCGATCAACACCTGCTCAACTAAAAAGCCAGTTAACTGTTTTTGGATTTAGTATCCTTTAGCTTACTATACCGGTCATATTGACACCAAACTGACAGAAAATCCATGTTTCACCTATCAATTTGGTTACGAAAATGGCGACAACACTAGGCAACAGTGCAGCAAATAATAGCTACGCAAGAGTGACCGATACTGTGTTATACTTAGGGAACTACTTGTACAGCCAGAATAAAAAGATATGAAAAGTCTTAACAGGCACCGTTTTTCATACTTTCTAGTGTTAAAAAGGCAATGCATTCGCGAAAGGTTTTAGCTCTATACAAACTTTAACCAACTTTGTATTTTAGCTTGCAAAAAGTTTTTTGGACCCTTTAAAAATCTAAAATAAGAGGAGGGGGTTATAACTAGCAACATTTTATTATGTTATTTTCTTTTATTAATTGGGAAAAAATCCCAGTATAAAAGTCTTACAAACTTTATAAATATTTTAGCCTATATCTCTTTTTTTGTTGTTGTATTTTAACATATTATCTTCTTGCTTCTTGTATAAATAATCACAATATTTTCTTCAGGGATTTGGTTTGCACAAATCTGAATACACATAGTCCCATGCTCTCTAGCTTTAATGGTAGTAATACAGCCTGATTTGAATGGCATTTTAAACTTTGCTATATTGTTAATCCACTATAAAGCTAATCCCATAAACTCGCGCGATTTACAACCAAAACTGATTAAAATAACTCACTTTTGAAAATCTAAATAAACCGATTGCCAGGCATCACACACTTTAAAAAGCGGTGGCAAAAACCGGCAGGCATAAACTTAAAATTGTGTGAAATATATTTCGACATTGAAAAATGTTCTGTCTTTCTTTTATTTTTATATAGAAAGAGATGGTGTTTACTTAATAGAAGCATTACTTTCACTCTCCGCCGCAATGCGCTATACGCTACAGGAACGTAGTTTCTGCGCGGCCCTATCTTTCTGTTAATCCTCGTAAGTCATTATGTTGTCTCTGGGTAGTTGAGAACGGTGTTGTCCCGATATTTATCTGAAAGATAGAGGAAGATACCGGCGAGATTTTCGACTAATGCTTTTTGGTATCCTAGATATTTAAAACCAAAAGTGGAATACATTGTTAAATAAAAAGTGCTTTCACCATATCCTCTAGAATCACGTGTTTATTTTATCTGTAGTATGTTGAGAATATATATCGTTTAGATAGTTGTTACACTGATATTGCTTACTTTTATTGCTTACTTTTAAATAATAAAACTAAATATATTTACTTACTAACAACACAAGATTGATTAACAATATATGAAGGTACTAGGAATGGTTGAGAAAAAGTTTTTATCGCACACTTATAAAGCATTCGAAGTAGGACCATTTCAGTCGCCCCCTCTTATTTTGTTTAAAGCCATCAAGGTTCTTTTAAGAGAAGAGATCCTTTTTTTGTTAGTGATCATAGCTCAGGAAATTTCGAAGTGATGTTCAAAACGGGTCTGTGATATCCACACTTTTTGGAGTCGAATAAACATTAGAATTGGCTAAACTTTGAGTGGATGGCACATTTTGTAAATTTTAATATATGGCGAAGCACTTTTTTGATTTTATGTCGAATAAGCTAAAATATCTTTCTTACACAGGAAAAATTTTTTTCTGGAGAGTGAAAAAATTGAGTTAAATTTAAAAGTGATTTTTTATTCTTTTTTGGAAACTTTCATTATTGTAATTCAATCTGAGTATAGTAAATATGTCCAGTCTGATGTAAACCACAATGAAAGACTCAAATTAGAGAAAGTTTAGATCCATGATGAGTGAAAAATCGAAAGCAGCCGCGAATATTCTATAATCAGTCGATAATGGAGCACAGAAACTCAAACTAGAGAAGCATAAACCTATTAGGAGTGCAGCATCAGCTCCGACCGACAGCGTTCGGAAGCCGTCGCTGTGTTCTGGTAGTGGATTTGTTGAAACACCTTATACCCGCTAGATTGCTGCCTCTAACCTTTACACGCGAATGTGAAAACATTAAAAAATGGTGGTATATAAGTCAAAATTCGAAAAAATCGTGCAAGGCCGGCGGTGATGAAATCTATATGGACACATTTTAAAAGATAAGTAAGTACCATGCACCTTATTTAAAAGGTTTTATTACCATTGATTTTTTTAATTTTAAAACATAATAGCAATATCATATTTTTCCTGTGCACCTGAAGCGGTACGTATATGTACCTAGGTACATTAATCAACCAATCAAATTCAATTCAATTCAATCAAAATCAAATTCTCGAAAGGTCCATGAGCTAGGTTTTTATTTTTTTAATATGGCAGGTACATACTTATATACCTATTAGGGAAATAAAATTGGAAGTAAAGTCAAATATGTTCGGTCAATCCCCATATTTTTTCGTTTTTTTTTTAATTTGAATTTTTTTTTAATCTTCACCTATTTGGTCATTCACCATATTTTATACCCCTCGCTAAATTATGGATTTTCATTTCGGAGTTCATAGTTTCCAAAAATCAATCGTTTTATTCGCGATGAGTCTAATTGCACCGAAGATTGCACATAAACCAAAATTTTTTCCTATATTAAGTTTTATTTGCCTGTATAAACCCAACTTTAATCTAGAGTTTGTTTCACTTGATGACGACTAATTACCGAGCTAATTACTCTGTAAAAAAATTAGAGCGAAATTTGACTTTAAAATCACTCCAAAAGAATTTAATACAGGTCCAAACCAATTTACTCAATTCTGAGTAAAAATTGTATCTTATTTACTTCAAAACAGATTTATTCTTCTTAATTTGGAGTGAAAAACGGGTGCAATAACACTCCAAAATGAGTTTAATAGCAAACAAAGGTCTATTTCTCAATTCCGAGTGAAAAATTTGTAGACAAGACATCCAATGCGTCCAATATAGAGTTGATTTTCTCAATTTTAATTGAACTAACTCCAAAAAACAAAAATTTACTCAACTATGGGTTAAACTTACCCAATTTTGTTAAAACGTACCTTTAATCCTGTGTACAGGTTACTCAAAAAAGAGTTAATTTAACTAATTCCGAGTTTTGTTTTGCTCTTATTTGTTTCAACTCGCTCTAAAATGGGTTAAAACTTAGTAGGAATGACTCAATATAAGCTCAGTGATGCGCTTAGTAGAGTAAAATCAATGTTAAGAATTTCACTCAGAAAAATTTTGCACTCCAATTGGTTTCGACTTGTAATAGATGCTTTTGGAGTGATTTTAGAGTAAAATTTTACTCTGAATTTTGTACAGAGTAGACCACAGATTCAATAATTTGAATATTTTGACTCGGTCAGCGGTTCCAGAACTACACGCTCAGAGACATACAGACACACATGTAGACATGACGGTTGAACATACTACTACCCACCTTCTCTTTTTTGCATTCGCGTGGGTGTTTAAAAGAGCTTAAACTAAATTCGAAATTTTCATGGTAAAAAGCACAGTTATTCTGGCAATCGGGGGTCGCCCAATATCAATGCTCGGTAATGGTCTATTTCAAAAGCCTCACATTTAACCATCATTGCTATTAATTTTAACGGTCCTATTAAAATTTTACGCATCATTTGCCCAGAAATACAACACAACAAGCGCCAATTTAAAATGAATGGACATTGCAGTTTGCATGCTGGAAAAAATTATTTTAATTATATGGAATTCAGTTTAAGTGAAAATCGAAAAAAATATCAAAGCAAAACAGGGGCCGGATTCTGGACTGGAAAATTCCACTTTACCTCCCTAGGGAGTTTTACTTCCCCGTACCGCCCAGAACAAAGAATAGTCGTTTTTTTTCTGAAATAATTATTTATTATTATCGAGTAATGTTATAGTTTGTTAATTTATCGAAGGATAATTCTGAACTAGCATTATTATTCCCACTGTTCAATGCTGCAGGAGAATAAATATTTAAAACTTTGTATAATTTTTCCATGTCTCAGTGCAGGTGGGATTGGTACGAATATTCCCTGATATTATGCGGCTGGCAACCTCACATTTTTTCAATAGACTCGCTTACATATCCTTCGGCCAATGTAGAAGGATTCCAGCCTCCGTGTTGCTTGAGTGTAAGTAAATCTCCACCTGCATTCACTAATAGGGTGGTAGAAGTTCTGCGAAAGGTAGGACCAGTGTAGCTCTCCTTGTTCTCAGTTTCAAAAATTCTACTATTTTACTAGGTATTTGTGCCACGGTCTTTTTCCCTATAACCTGGGATGAGCACTTTCCAATTGGATAGGTAAGGAAATACCGTTGGCTACTTACATTTTTCGGTCTTAGTGATGCGTATTTCCTATACGTGAACGTGAACCTTCTTTTGAATTCGGTATTCTGACGACCAACATGTCACGCAGATCATCAATGTAACTAACCATCATGTTGATCAACTCATCGCAACAGCAGGCTCCCGCTATTATAAAAAGTAACGCCACCTGAAAATAATAGAACATTGAGTTAGTTTCCCGATAATATGCAATTTTATAGCCCAATATCTTACGAAAATAAAAACTAGTCTACCTTACCTTCATGCGCAAGAAATATTCATCCAAAGCCTGGCTCATGAATGCATTGATTTCATCCCTTGTAAAAGTAGAGACTTTCTTTGAATGAAAACCATGACATTGGTGCTTCAAAAAGGCAATAATCTTGGGGTATTTTATGTCAACATTTTCCTGCAAGCTAATGCAGGACCGCAGCACGCTGTATTTTCTACCAGCATGGAGAAGTTCACAAGAACAGAACTTTCAGAAACTTTTCTCACGTTATGTTCCCCCATACATTTCTGAAACAGGCCATACTCCTTTTTATACCTTTCTCTTGACTTTTGGGTATATCTTGGTTTTCTTCAGAAAATTCAATTTTTTAGAGATCAACGAACTAACTCAGATGAATAAACAACGCTCTTCTGTTTCAAATAACAACCGCAAGCGTCCTAGTAAAAAGCTTACTAGATTGTATTTTTTCATTTAATCTTTGCATGGGGTTTTTAATTGTTGACAAACAACAATACTTTACCTCACCGTACCGCTTATTGATCCTTGCCGAAAAGCGGGTATTGATTATTATTTTTTTGGTGCATCTATTGTTGGGTATTAGATAAAATCAGCAGTAAAGTGTATTTCGTTCCGATTTTTTAATGCCCTCCTGCTGTGTGTGGAACTTTCTTCCCTTGGCATGTAAATAGCTATTAAATTCAATTATTTCAATCATTTTTGATAATTTTGTTTTTCTTTACCGGGGAGCGTTCACTTCATAGAAGTGAACGTTCGTGCGTTTGAGATTCAAGAATTCAGCCCCTGACCGTGTGATTTGGACTGGTTGCTCGCTGACCGAAGATAAACAACTTAAACAAACGACGGTTACGAAGACTTTGGTTGTACGGGAAAATATTTATTTATACCGATACTTAGTTTGGGAAGCCGCGAAAAAAATCTCCACTTCGCAACCTTAGTAGCAATTTTTAATTGTGCATATTGTTAAAATTAAGATTGCACCACTTTTAAACGTTGTTTTCTAGGTAAATAGTAGTTTTCTTGAAAACTGAAGTCGAAGTGGACAAGTTTACGACGACTAAACGTTAAGTGCAACTATAGTCATAATCACAACTATTCATGACGGTCTATTTAATAGCAATTTTTTCAGCGGTTTCTTAGTTGGGAAGGTTACTAACCAATTTTAATGTTATGTTTGCAATTAGCCAATTTGAAAGCACTTCGCTGTGTCAATTTCCATTGGGTAAAATTGAGGCGCGTTCGCGTCTTTTAGCCGGGGATTCGTTCAAAATACAAGTCAATGGTTGTTATACAAACTAATCATGCGGCCATGATTGATTAGATAAAATTGACTTACAAGGTAAGACGCCATTAGACGTTAATTTTCTGCACATAAAACTAGGCCTTAAAAAAAATTAGCCTTAGGTAGAGAGGAAAATCCGTTTCTTTATTTGAGAGACGGAAAATCCCGCATATCAGTAAGGCAAAGCCTAAAGAAGAAATAATCGTTGGGCATCAGATACGAAAACTGCTAAGGACGAGAATTTTGAAAATACAGTGTTGGAAAAAAAGAGAAAAGAGCATGGGATGCCTTTAGAAATAAATGTAGTAGGTTCCTAGGTAATAAAAAGTCAGACAACTACAAAGATCTACTCAGTGAACAGGCAAACAAAGAAGCGAAACTCTTCCCTTTTGGGCGTTTTGCGCACGTAGGCTCTCGGTGACCTTGATCTCGGTGGCTTGTCAGAGAACGCGGGACCGGATTAGCTTCGAAAATTTTAACTAGCAAGCAGTACTAGACAGAGCCGTATTAGCAGTTAGTGCGTATTAGTTTCTATAGTATTAGTATAGTTCGTTCACTTGTTTGATTTTGTTTTAATAAAACAAATATTTATGATTTTGTTTTATTAAAACAAATCTCAGTTTACCTACCTATCCTTGTATATATTTGGGTAAATCGACAATCGTTTTTTATTTTTCATAAAAGAAGCAAAAAAATGTTGTATAATTATTATTTGCTTTAATTTTTATTTAGATGTTTCTACTAGGCAAATAATGCTTGGCTAACCTATTAAGTAAGCACCATTTTATGAGAATAAACATAAAAAAGTTATGTAGGTACGTTGAACCACACAAACCGTAATTTAATTCCAAAAAAAAGATTCAACTTTCTTAAGCTGATGATGTTGAGTGTGCTGGAATTTGAAGACAATTTTGAATTTCCCCTCCCCTTTTGTCCGGCAAAGTACTTTATACACTAACTAGAACCCAAAGCAGATTGCTCTTGTTGTGAATCAAACTTATAGTAACTGGAACTGAGGTAGTAATTTTAAGTCTGAGCGCACGATCTTCACAAAAGACGCCCTAACTCCTATCGCTTATCCCTTTTAACTTTATATTTGACAGCAAACTTAACTAGTCAAAAGGGTCATAAATGGATAAGAGTTGGAAAGCCTTCAGTGGCAGTTGTATTGCCTTGAGTCAAAAAATTGTATCCTGAGCATAAAAAAGTCTTTTAGGCACCATCATAGGTTCATAAGACATATTGGGTTTCGCCTTAGTACCACAGACTTTAAACTTGTAGATATATGTACTAACATACACAGATTGTCCTAAAAATCTAAGCCACCCTAATAACTTCAGAACAAAAAGAGATGGATGGATGGTTTCTAAAAAAGTATCTTTTTGGATACCAATTGTGCCGCCATTCATTAATGGGTGGGAGCTAGGGCGACAGAATACTTTTTTAAAATGATATACCCTATATATTTTTTAAAATTTGAGTAGAGGCTAGTCTGTTGCCAAAAATACCAAATATGTTACCTTTTTCTCTATTTAAAAAAAAATGACAAAAACTTTTAAATAAGAGCTATGATTTAGACAAAGAATCACCGAATATCTATTTTCTTTTTTAACTCTTTAGTCTTATGGAGATGATTTTCCCATTTTATTTAAAAACAGAAAAAAGTAACATATTAGGTGTTTTTGAAAACAGCAGGAATAGCTCTATTTAAAGTTTCAAAAATTTACAGGGTAGCTCAGTTTAAAAAAATATTGACGTCGCCCTAGCTCCCCCTCTTTAAAGATACTTTTTTGTAAACCATCTAATTGAGTGAAATTTTACTTCTCTGCCTCTTTTGCTTTGTGAGTATTAGGGTGGACTCGAACTTTTAGGACACCCTGTATATTAATATTATAGCTGCATATTTTTCATTATGCATGATATTAAATCTATTGTCTATTAATCTCTCCATTTTAGTAGTTTTTTTTTGCTTTCTTGTTTGCTTGTTCAATGATCTAGTTGAAGAACTTAGCCAATCTTATATGGCCTTAGCTTTCAATATGTCACTTAAGGCTGCATTTTGTTGTGCAGTTTCAGACGAGCACGGCGAGAGATTTCACCAGAAAATTGCTTAAATGGAAAAGTGAACTACCGTTGGACCCTATCCTGGGCAATACAAGCAAAAAAACATAACCAAATAAATTATTTCAATATATTTATCCCTTTTTTATACAATATGAAGAATACTTTTTAAAAAAAGTACTTTTATTTTTTTAATCTTTGAAAAATTCACTACTAGATTGCTTACAAATTGAGATTTTCATATTTTGTATTCTCTTTTCTCTAAAAACGTGTGGGTGATATGAAGAAACCGAGTACATATTAGAATTCAGTACATCACAGTAGACACAACATATACAAAAAATTTCAAAGATCGACAAAAAATTTCACAATGCAAAACAGTGTTATCCAAGCAGTGTTTTTCACGAATTCACAACAAAATTATTTTGAAAATATGACAAAATAACAAACGTCAAAAATTAAAATGACCGCAATGTAAGGTTACCATAGAAACAGTGTGTATTTTCACGGCCGCCCTTGATTTATAGTGGTTTTTGATTAGTGGAAGTTGTGTTCGAGCTTCATCTTGTAAGTTTTTTAGGACTTCTTGATAAAGGTATAAAAAAATACCGTTTAGCATTCGCGGCTAAACTTCGCTTTTCCTACTCGCTGTTTTAAACCACTCGATGCGCTTGTTATTTAGCACATTCACCGCCAAGCCAATTTTCACAAAACTTCCCACCGCACCACCCATAAGAGCGGCTCAGCGGACACCGGTGTCCGCTCAGACGCCATCAGTAAAAAAGGCAATTTTCCATTGCACCACGCCAGGGGCTCGATTCTGGGCGTAATAGAACGATCATACCCTGAGAAGTGACCACTTCTATTAAAATCCAAAATTCCGAATTCTGGGACCGGCCGATCGCACAAAAGTTATTCGAACGACGCACGGTGGTCGATTTTCCGGAAAACGCGGACATAAATGGAAAAATTAAAAAATTCAAAATGAATCTAAATTTGCCCCTATATGGTTGTCAAGATACTAGGCGAATAGTTGGCCAAAGAATAAACTATGCTTTTTACGAGTTTGACATTACGGTCGCGATTCTACAAAAAGCGTCAGAAAATCTCGCTCTTACCAAAAATCTGACGATTTTTAAACACAAGTTTACACTTAATGCTTTTTTGTCAAAAGTATTTGCCAATATTCCTTAAAATTTAGTTTGTTAATAGTGTTCTGGTAACTAAACAATATGTCAGTTTTTTGTAGGCTGTTTTTCTGAAAACCCTATTTTTTTATTTAAAAATGTATATTATTAAGCCGTTTTCTATGTGTATACATGCAAAACATACAAAACCATAGATAGCCATGGAATATTTTGCTGTCACTATTCAGAAAAGTCACACAAATTCTGTCTTTCCTTTTACATGGTGAGAATTTTCGACACTTTGACGTTTATTGGTAGGCATAGTAACAATTTAGCTTCGCCATAAACTAGTCCTGCAGAATATCTTTAAAATATTAAATTTACAAAATGTTATTAAAAAAATGATGCAGTTTCTCTGACAACGCTAGGATAAATATAAGGGTCGCTGTGTTTTTATTTTAAATGAGACGATAAGTAAAAATCGCCACTTTGCAGATTTCTGACGGGTGAGATGTTTTGTCATTTCTGAAGCGACCTACGCATCAGTATTCAACATGAAATTTCAAATAGAAAACCCAGAGTATGACAGTATTCAACTGTTAATATCTCGAAAACAGTTGAAGATCGACATAGGGTACGTTAAAAAAAAATGCTTAGAATTTAAAAACAAAATGCAAAAATGCAATAATATACAGGGTGTTTCATTTAAATGTTTCTGTTGGCATTTTTTTAATATATTTTCTTTTTCTTTTTCTAAACTAACATTTTTACTTTAATTTAGTCAATTAATAAATATATATCTTTTTCCTCCTAAAAATGTCTTACGGTAAATGTGAAAATTCACACGATCATCCTGTCTGTTCATTAAAACTAAATATTTTGTACGATTAAATTACAATGTGGAAGTTTTTTTTAATGTCCGCGTTTTTACAAAAATCGACCACTGTGCGAGTCCTACTCTAAAAGACGGTCAAATTTGCCGTAGCATGCGCATTAGCGAGTAAAATACCGATCGGTCGTTCGTCCAATAGCGTGCTCTGAAATAATACAAGTAACGTTTTTCACACGAGCTTTCCTACAACTCCCAACTACTGGATCTAGCCGAGAGAACGGTTTCGCTCAAAAATTGTTGTTCGAGGCAGCTCTGCGCGTGCCCATAATAGTTTGGTGATTATTCGCGTTTATTGGTTGAATTTACTTTTCTTCTCTCAGGTTTCCTATGACTTCCAGAATCGGTACCCAGGGCGGACACTTTTTTGGCCGCTGTGGCGCTTAGAGTATAGCTGCTTTAATAGCGAACACAGTGTTTAAAATTCAAATAAAATTCATATAAAAACCACAGTCAGTAGGTCCTTCTGGGGCTCCAAAAAGACTACTTAATAATAAAATATTTGAAAAATTAAACATTTTCAGGGAAATATTAACCCCCAAATATGGCGGACACCGGTGTCCACCCTGGCGTGATAAACCGACCATGCAGTGGACACCGGTGTCCGTCCTGGCGGTGAATGTGTTAAACCGACGCTTTAAAAAAAAAGCACTACTTTAGCCGCTAAGTTTTGGACAATTTCTGGTTTAACTATCGGAAATGTCTGCCTGTGGCGCTTTAACGTCATTTGGTAGGCGTGTAGAATAAGGCCTTTTTAGTATAATTTCCTCAACCAAAATCGTCGTCATAAAATCGGTTCAATGCATTGACGACGCACTGCCGACGGTACCGACATTGATGATATTTGACTAAATTAGTATTTGTAAATACGTATTTTGGTTACTTACCGGTGATCAAATCTATGTGCCAAAGCCCGTTTACTGATGAAGACTGTTACGTACCTCGTTCAACTCCACAACTCTCAAAAATTTGGGATCTTCTTTGTTTTTATTTAATTTTTTTAAGGTTAGATATACTTTTTAAAAATTTATTTTCCAAATAAATGTTAAAACAAACATTTAACCGATCAGTTTATGTATATTTCGTACTGTCTTTATTTTTTTTACCAAAAAATCTATACATGGCTGCTTACAATTTTTGTCAGAATTTTTTTCCGTTTTTGACTGGGTTAACCAATTTGTTTCGTGAGTTGTTTCAGGTATTTCTGGTGGACAACTGGAAACATAGATTTTAACAACCCTTTAAAAAAATCATAAGATGGTATTTTAGGGCACGGGGCAGGATTTACGCAATAGCCTACCCAGACAGCACAAATTGTCCATCGGACAGCCATTTTGTGTCCAAAACCGCCCGCATGATCATGGACCATTTATGGACATCCATTGGGCAAAGGTTTTTCGTAATTCAGTGGATGACAAAAAAACTTGAGTCCAAAGGACTTCCAATTTTGATCCATAAAGAACTGCTTTTTTCAATTAGTTGTTGGATATCCAATATTTATCAAAAAATCTATGTCAATTGGGCTTGGCCTAGTTGGCACATTAATAAATATAGTCATTTATCTGAACTGTTTTTTTCTTACTCATTACCAAAAATAACATTTCTCTCATATCTAGCCGAATCATTTAAGTAAGTTTCATTATTTTGGATTAATTGGTATTTTAGTATTTTAATACCCATCCTTTGCTAGGAACTCCATCCGCAAGGATCGCCAATCAGACTTATAATGTTGGAGTGGTTCAAATATCGCTGCTTTTGACAAAACTGTCCACTGAATATCCATTGGAACAAATAAGTATATCCAGTGTACTAAGAAAATTAGACCAACGGATATACATTGTAATTATTAATTTTTTCCAACAGTGAACCATAAAGATACTTTTTGGATAGCCAATGGATATCTTTTGGACAGAATTTCGTTCCACTGGATAACCAATGAATTTATTATAGTGGTACAATAGTCAAAATATTGAAACTTTTGGACTTTTTTGGGATATCCAAGAGTCTTCCAAAGTTTTGACAATTGTATTATCCGATGAATATGTCTTGGACAAAATATCCTACAGATTTGGTTGTCCATTAGACTGCTATATTGTCCAGAATACTCTCTCCACTGGACATCCTTGGGACAAAGTTGTGCTATCTGAATGTGCGATTGGCTGTATAAGTTTTAAAAAAAATTGTTCCTGTTTGGTCAGCTGTAATACTACGGCCATTTGAGTATAAAAATAAGTTGCAATAGCATTGAGATTAGATAATTTAGCCTAAATTAAGGTAGCTATTTTACAAAAAACAAGTAGCTGTTAAAACGTATCTACAGCTATAAGTTAGCTCCAAAATATAAAGTATCTAGACTGTGTTATTTTTATAAAAATTTTCCTCGTAAGAACAATTCGTTTTAAAAAACATAATTCAGCAAACCTACTTTTATTTAAAATTGGAATTTGTAGAACCAGTTCTTGGTTAGACCATTTTTTAACAGAATAGTAATCTATCTGAGTGAAACGATCATCACCCTCGAGGTGATGATGTTTCTGCCTCACCTGTTACTTTGACCCCGCCCACAGATTATCTAAAAGACGGTCTAACACACCCTATACTACAGGCGAAATATCGTATGCCTGATGTTAGAAGCTGTTTTATTTTTTGGTTTTATCGGTTAACTTTTCATCTACATATTATTAAAAAATTACAAACAGTTTCTTAAATGCTTAAATAACAGGTAACTTATTGTTTTTGTATCAAAATTTGCGAAACAACCTGTGATTTTTGTGGAAATATGTACAGAGATTTATGAACAATTTTTCGCCGATATAAATAGGCAATTTGTTTGAAAAAGTGCTTGGGCATATAACTTAGAGATTTTTTTGTTATTGGCACTTCTGTGTTATTTTGTAACAAGTGAATTTGGTATAAATATTTTATGTTCTTTTTTTAGAAATGCCTACTTCTTGTTGTGTGCCGAATTGCAAGAGCAATTACAAAAATAATGGACCAGATATATCTGTGTTTTTATCTGAACTAACAAAGAAATGGCTGAATGCAATTAAACGTGAAAATTTCACCCCAAATAAAAGTTCAAAAGTAAGATAAAGAAATGACAAAAGTTGTGAAATTTGTGGTAATTTAAAATATGTTACTGTACTGGTATGTGAATTGCGTTTTAAAGAGAATCAAGTTGAACTTTTAACAAAATTTTACAATAATACTGGGGATCTTTCAGATGTTCCGCTTTTAAAGAACCTACTAAAAAAAGGTATACAAGACTGCTGTTTTTTGTTTAATTATAATCTAATGGCTTTGATTAATTCAAGCACACACAGGTGCTACTTATTATAATACTTAAATGGTATCTACTATAAGGCACACTTGGTATATATCCCAAAAAAAATCAATAATATATATGAATTTCATACCTTTGTGGCACAGAAAAGATACATATGAGTTTTATACATTTTTCAAAAAGATGTACCTACATATGCTATTGTATATTTGCATTATAGGTTTGCACTGTATAGTACCTATATGATAATTTTAAAAGCTATTTGCACTTAAATTTAGGACTTATCTAGTGTGACCATTTATAGTCTTTTTCAAAGTAGGTTTTTTTAGAGCTTTGTACTCTAGCTTTATTAGCTTAGAACTATACTCTTTCTTGCCCATATCGCAGAAAATGACCTCAAAAATGGTCAAATTTTCAAACCAAAATAAGAAAATTCACATCCAAAGCTAATAGGGCACATCTAAGCCTAAACATAATATTTTGAATAATTCTAAAATTTTGCCTGCGGCGCTATATTAAATTATTATTTTTTACAATTTTAGTTAAATTTTACACAATTTTTAGCAGCTACTTATAGCATGAAAATACTCTGCCAATTCATGGACACTCGTTTAGTATTACCTATGCTGGTTCGCGATAATATCCCCCCTATTTTTAGCCCCCTCCTCATCGAATTATCTTTTTTTACTCTTACACCTAAAAAACAATGCACCCTCTCCCAAAAAAATTTTTACTAACCGCCCCGCCCCCATTATATCGCAGGGCCCGCATGCGGCATAAAGGCAACACATCATGTTTATTTCCAGTTTTCTAATTATAGTTTTGAGCTTTAAATTGTAAATTGTGTACCAATCGAAAGAGCAAGTTTTGTGTAGTAGGTTCATGTTAAAAATCCTCACTTACTAATCTGATCATAATTAAAAACAAGGAAAGACATTGTAAGTAAACTTATTGTTTTCATTATAGTAAACCATGAATTACTTTACTACTATGGCGGGGCCATGTGCGAACTACAAGCCGTCCACAGCCGACGTCCGTTTAACAGCACGAATTCAGTCTGATAGCTGCAAGCAGAACCTCCATAAAAAAGAAGTTAAAAAAACTCCAAATCAGTTACATCAACCAAAAATAATTTAAAAAAAAAACAAAAGATCTTGGGTGGAAATAACGAAAATTCAAACTTAGATGAGCATGCCACAAGGAACACACAAAGGACCAAAGCGAAAAAAGAAATGATTAAACGACGTTTTGACTTGGGTAACCAGCGTGGGCTCATCAGTGGTTTTATAGTTTTTAATGATGTTTGGGGAGGGTGACCGATGCAACCACTGATGAGCCTACGCTGGTTACCCCCGTCGTTTAATCATTTCTCTTTTCACTCTGGTCCTTTGCGTGTTCCTTGTGGCATGCTCATCCAAGTTTGAATTTTCACTATTTCCACGCCAGGACGAATCCGTATCAGGTAACTTGGATAAGTACCAGTGCGGAACGATGCCTATTTGGAAGTGATTCAAAGTTGGAATTCAAAGTATATGATGGTGTTTAATGATGTTTGGGCAGGGCGACCAGTGAAACCACTGATGATCTCACGCTGGTTACCCAGGGCGAAACGTCATTTAATCATTTCTCTTTTCGCTTTGGTCCTTTTTGTGGTCCTTGTGGCATGCTCATCCAAGTTTTAATTTTCGTTATTTCCACCCAAGATCTTTTGATCTTTTGTTTTCAGGACCTTCATGTCGCTTGCACAGGCCTATCAATGGATGATCATTCGCATTGGCTGTAATGAAAATTGTGATCAGCTGACTGCTACGAGAGAAACTATTGCAGGAATAAAAACCGAACTTCTAGACAAGATCGACATGCTAAGTAACAAAATTAGCAGTCTGCGACCACAAACTCGGTGATGTACCCCAAAACCATGGAGGAGGTCACCGTTAAAGCCGTTGAACGAATCAGTACATCAAAAAACATTTTGATAAAGGGAATATCTGAGTCAACTGGTTACGTTTCAACACGTCAACAGAAACATTCGGTGGAGGTCATCAAAACCCTAAGTTTCATAGAAAAAAATGTACTTACCCCATGACAGTCTCGGTCTTCAGGATTGGAACAGTATCTAAACCTGTGGATCGTCCCCGATATATTAAAGTTACTTTTAGCGAAGCGAACACGGTCAAAAAACTGTTGCGCTATAAGAACAAGCTCCTAGAGTCGGAATCTACTAACTCTATTAAAATATTTGGAAGAAGAAGAAGAACTGAAACGTAAAACTGCGAGTGGCGAAAACCTTACCATAAAATACATCAAAGGGATACCTAAAATCATGTCCATGGACACAAAAAACGGCTAGATTTTACACTTACACAAATCTAGGCAGCGTATCGGCAAAATTTAATGAATTCGTTTACACAATTCAGTTAACTACCCAAAATTTAATTTTTATAACTGAGACATGACTCACCAATAATATTCCTGATTCGCTAGTCGACCTACTAGAATACACCATAGTAAGATCGATAGAAGGAATAAATCTGGAGGAGGGGTTTGCGTATACATAAGTAACCAAATAATGCGAAACTTTTTCTCAGAAAAGTTACCATTTGCTTGCACCAACATAGATACCTTACTTCTAAAATTAAGTGTAAAAGATATATTCTTTTACATTCATGTGCATCTACCAACCTCTCGGTATCGACTCTAGTTTAGAAGATAATAAAAACCTTTTTGAAAAAATGCGTGAACTTTCCAGCTCCTCCGAGAACCTAATTATTGTAGGTGACTTTAATTTTCTCGGTTTAAAATGGCCGCTTGCCTCATATCCCGAACCACACAACTCCAAAGCCTATTTTACTGACTTACTATGCTTAAAAAACACAAGTTTAGGCCCTATCGACCCCGACGGGTGCACCAATTATGGCAACGAGATTTTGCTCCAAGACGTGCATTTTGCAGGTACCTAAATAAAAGCCAAGAAGACCTCGATATTGCCAGAAAAGTTATTTGGACGGATGAGGCAACGATTTCTAGTGATTTTAGTTTTAAGTTATGGTGAGGCATCTACAGAGGACAAATTATTGGACCATATATTTTTGATGGAAATTTAAATTCCGAAAGATACCAACAAATTTTAGAAGAGCAGGTGATTCCGTTTATCGACAATTTGCCACTTCAGCAAAATAATGAGCTATACTTTCAACATGACGGTGTACCTCCTCACAATACACGAGACATTACTAATTTGCTAAATATTGTGTTTGCCGAAAACTGGATTGGAAATAAAGGTTCTATATAGTTGCCCCCCAGGTCTCCAGACTTGACTCCTTGCGACTTCTTTTTGTAGGGGAGAGTCAAAGACCTTGTATTTCGAAATCACCCAGCTACTAGAGGGGCACTTCGTACTGGATTTAGGCAGCTTCGTGCGGTAGAACTTCTTAATTCAGAAAATAGCGTCAAGAGAAGATGTAGGATATGTTTACAAGAAAACGGTCGTCAATTTGAGCATTTGGTTTAGAATTAAAGAAAATTCTTAGATAGATAAAAACATTTAATAATTTTATTTTTGTTTATTATTTTAAGGTTGGTAATTATAGTAAACTAGAAGTTAAAGTTCGTGGTTGCTGTGTCCCTTCGTGGCGTAGCCAACTTGATTTTGTATGAAAAAGAAAACAATGGTAAATATCAAAATATGCCAATATCTTTTAAACTATTTAATAAACATAGTTTATTAGAAAATTGAATTTTTAGAAAAATTGGGTGTATCCCATTTAAAGAAATATAACTTTGTGTGATAACTCGAGGCTTTAAGAGAAAATCGGTAAAACAGGCAGATTTGTCTTTAAAAAATCTTCAAAAAATGTTTTCAATGAAAATCTCTATCTTTACAAATAAAAAAGTTGTAGAAGGCCTTTAAAATCGCACATTTTTGACATATCGCAATACGGTTTTTAGTTTTCGACTTCTCTTGAAAATTGAGCCCGTAACATGTATATTAGTTTTGGGGTAACTATGCTGCAAAAGCCCAAAGCTATAGAGGCCCCTCGAATTTGGACCACCCTGTGCACACAAATTTTCTCCGTGACATGGTGAAAAGAAAGAACATCTTGTTTGTACCAAAATCAGGGTTGATTCTTTTTTTTCTAAAACGCATTTTCTTGTTTTGTTTAAAAAAGCAACCAGTTTAACATAAATCACCTTTCGATAAATTTGACTAAGGTAGTGTGTTAAAATTTTGCACAATTTTTTATGAACTCATTTTGACAAAATGTGTCTTGATTTTTAATGAAATTTCGCTAATTTTTTTATCGTGTAATGGACGGTATAATTTTTATTTTAGTGGTAAACGGCTTTCCTAATGTACCTTTCCTACAAGCAGGCGGAAAGTACCACATTGTCTCATAAGGTGCGTGAAAAAAAAAGAGCGCACGCCGTGCAAAAGAAAGTCTTTTCACGCATGGAATAAAAATTTTTAGGCATATAAACCTTTTTTTTTCAAACGACCAGAAAATAGCCACTTTTCGTAAGATTTTTCATACGGAAAGTTCTTCATTACAGGGCATTTCTTTCTAAATATTTCCACACTCCAGAAAGGACCTTTTTGTTCAATTTTCCGGTCCCTTGATCCTTTTCCGGTCCCATTTTTGGGCAAGTTGGCTATGACTTCTTGTTGACAGCTTTTAGCTTTTTTTTTGGCAGTTTTTACACTTCTAAAAAAGCTATTTTAAATTTGTTTTCTTTACAAAAATGGACTCAGATCTAGAAAATGAGTTGAATCCGGAGGAAATAATAAAAGCTGCGTCAAGAGTCACATACACCGAAAAATCGACCACACATTTTTAATTCACAAAGTATACGTATACTAAGTAAAGTAAAGAGTATACTATAAATATAGGTAAATAAAGAACAAACCTAGAAATCTGCCTTTTATGAGCTCTTTTATTATTATTTTGCTTGATAAGTTGGCCATGGTTGGCCATAACTGGTAGTCGGTGATCACTGAGTTAGCTGTGTGAAGCTAATAGGCACTACAGTAGAATTTTTCTAATGTTTTATACAATTTTGCACAAGTTAAAAATACAAAAATCATTTCTAACCACAATACTTTACTTGTTTTTCTTAGTTTTCATCTTAAAAACTACCGGCCTTAGCGGCAATGGCTATCCAGCCAACAAGAAGCAGAAAATATCAGGGGACTGTTCATAAATTACGCAACACGGCTAGGCGTCGACGAAAGTGATAGATACTAAAATGTTTTTTCTGATCATTTGAAAAAAAAGTACGAACGATACACGACTGGAAAGTGTCTTTACAGGTCTCCACAGGTTTACAGGACTCACCTGCGGCTCGCCCTGTAAATTTCCTGCGTCTAGTGACGTAAGTACCTATTTCAGGCACGTAAACTTTTTTTCATGCACGCAAATATTATTGTTTTGGCGGGAAAAATTTTTTACTATGTAAATCAAAAGCGGATGACGCAGCAATGGTTAGGTATAATAGCGTAACGTAAAAAAATAGATTTATTTTTGGGTAAAAATAATTAAAATTTGTTAATATTATCATTTAGTTTAATTTTTTTTTTAATTTGGGGTAAAACGGGTGGAAATTTATTATTTTACCCTCCTACGTGAGTTCTTTTATTTTCTCTATCTACACATAACTTATTTCAAAAGGTTTTTAAAATAAACTTAAGAAAAAACACGCTTTTATAAAAGGCACTTAAAAGTGAAAAATATTTGTTTAGCTCTTTGATACTATAATAAAAGTGCACAAATTAAGTTTTGAACCTTAACCCTAGTACCGAGTTTGCTACTTACTAAACTCAAAAGGCACCCTAATTTTAATAAGAGATCTTTGCTTTTATTACCCCCCATTACTCTCTAAAAGTAGGCGATACTGGCAACTTTATAATTTTTAATAAAAATCAATCAGACTAAGTTAGATATTTCCCCTCCTCCCCATTTAAAAAGGGGAGAGCTCTTAACTTCATAATTTCCAACATATTACCAAAAATTCGTGATTTTCTACACCAACAAACCCTACTCCTGTACAACAACTCATGAAGATATCATTCTATCTCATTATAATTTTTAAAATCTGATCAAAAATTCGTGTTGCTCGACCCCAAACACCCCTATAAACCAATTTTAAACCAAATCGTAGAAGAGGGGGGATTTTCAACTTTATAATGTTACTCACCTAATCATCTCTCCCTTCCATTGGTGTCAAATGAAATATCCCTGGCCAAAACCTATATGGCAATATAAATAAACTAAAAGTTAATATATTGTAAGAATTGCGACTTAATTGGGTTTAGCTATATATAACTCACCAATATGTACAGGGTATTCTACCACAAATGTCGCCTCCAGTTTTCTCCGTCATTCAGCATGCTTCTAAAAAGTTTTGAACACGAAAGTTGTGTAAATATTTGCGACCAGCTTTCTATTTTAAATGAAGCGGCCTGTGTTTTATTGCCTTTTGAATTTTCTATTTTTTTCCAATTTCAAACATTAATTTTAACAACTAGTGGCTAAAATAGTGCTTTTTTTACAAGAATTGGTTTAAATAACGAGCGCAGCGAAGTATTTAGAAACGCCAGTAAAAAAAAAAGCAAAGTTTAGCCGCGAGTTGTTAACATTATTTTTTTTAATACCTCTAATAAAAAATCCAAGAAAAACAGGAAAGAGAAGAGAACTTCTCGCATAACGCCATCTTTACACTAAAAATCAAGGGGGCTGGTAAATAAAATAACAATCGTTTCCATAGCGATGTGTCTTTTTACTCGGTGACGTTCATTGTTGCGACATTTTAATGTTTGACAATTTGATATTTAGACGATATTTTTAAATGATTTTTTCGTAAATACTTGGTAAAAACTGGCGGAAATGGCTTAATTCTTAGGCAAGAATAATTAGATTTTTTTCAATGTTACTATTTTTCGCTAATTCTCTTTAACTTTGGGTAAAAAACGGACAGAAATCTGTTTTTGCACCCGTGATCAAAAAAAAAGTTTTTTTGCATCGGTAACCAAAAATGCCATGCTTTAGTTATCTGCAGACAGTTACTAAAATCATGTTTTTGATGAAGGTATTAAAAAATATATATTAAAGACCTAAGGCTATGATTTCCTCTACCGTGAAGTTTATCTTTCAATTTTTTTCGTTATACCGGGTGTAGCAAAGAATAGGTACGGTGACCTAGCGCCTTTAAATATTAAGAGAAAATTTAGAAGACTTAGAGATTTGCATAACTGATACAAGCACACAATTTTATTCTAGTGACACATGTCAAACTATTACCGTTTTTATAACAACAAAGTTAACTTTAGAATTTCAAATAAAACATCGTGTGTGCATCACCTTACTTGAATACAAGCATTCATTTGGAATACATTTCTGTCATCAAATTGTCATTTTGACATTTCCTGAAAAAAATATATTTTTTTTAAATTTTATTTTGTTTTTTATCTATTCTTTGGTTGAAGTTAGTGCATAAGCCTACCAGAACCCACGGCTTTGAAGAAAACGTTAAAATACGGAAGTTACGGGAGTTTTTTTTAACTGAAATGAAAACCCTTTGGTACAATAACTTTTTCTGAATTTTCATTTCCTTACGCATATGTTGGAGTTTTCTTCTGTAACTTATTATAGGAATTACGCAAGCTATTAAATATAAATCATTTAAAAAAACAAAGACTTATCAAAATTTAAGATGTTATGACTTTATCGATAATCAATGTGATATTTACTATGTCGTGTGAACAATTTTTTTGAAAATTCCTCAAAAAGTTTACACAAGAGATCAGAAAGTGGATATGCTACTTGTGTATAGTGATTGCCGTCGCAATGCGACTCAGATCAAACTCTTGCATGCCGAAAGATACCCAAACAGAAGGGAGCCAGCCCGAAATTATTTTTTGGTTTTGGTAGGATTATGGACTGACGTCAACCAAATAATAAATAAAAAACAAATAAAATAATCTTTTTTTTTAGTAAAATAATAAATAAAAATTAAATAAAATAATGTTTTTTTTAGAAATTGTCAAAATGACAATTTGATGACAGTTGGCATTCAAAATTCCTTCTAGTATTCAACTAAGGTGATGCATATACAATGTCGTTTTCAAAGTTGACTCCGTTTTTATGGAAACGCCAATAGTTTTACATGTGTCACTAGAATAAAATTTTTAGAATTTTCTCTCAACAAACAAAGACGCTAAGTCGTCGTACCTATTCCTTGTTACATCGGGTATATGCTACAAAAATCTTTTTGCATACTTTTAGACTATGCATGTCAAAGTCACATGTCATTTAAAAAGTTTTGATAGGTGCAACTTTTTAATTACCTAGTGGTCTGAGGCGTTATAATATAGTAAATTGTTGTTAAAGTCCGTTTACAAAATTTGTAGTGCAAAGATTTTATTCTTTTTCAAAAATATTTATCATAAAATATATAATACAAAATAAAGTTTAAAAACTTGAATGAAAAGCGATATAGTTTGATCTAGATTAAAGGATGTACAAGAAACCAGGAAAATACTTACCTACATTAAAAAATAATTTTCTTTTTATATAGCTCAAAGTAGCTCAATATAACAACAAATACTTAAAGGCTAATGTCCACTCTTGCAAAAAATGTGGGACACCAAGTGGGGCAAGTTGGGGCATTTAACGAAACTTATTAAAATAATCTACTAACATAACAAAAATTACTTCAAAATATACTAAAATATAGTGAAACTGAATTATAATTAACTAAGATGTTTTGTCTATTTTTTGCGCCATACAAAGTGTAAGCATACAGTGCAGAATTAAACATACGAGTTTTCCGCTCTGCACTGGTTACACTTGTAACCAGAAAAGAAATTTCATACATTTAATATTTAGTAATTTTTGAAACTTTTTGAAAAAGAAACTTTTTAATTATGGGGTTTTGGCCACAAACATGTCGGCGACAAAATTAGAAAATGTTCAGTGAAATATACAACTAAAAACCGCATATTCCTAGTAGCTTTGGTTGAAAAGTTATGAATTTTTAAATACATTAGGCTCCTCTCATCCCTTTAACCACCCCCATAGTTTTCATCCTCAAAATTAAAAAATGTTTAGAAACATAAAACTGAAAACTGCATATTCGTGGCTGGTTTCAATCAAAAGTTACAAATTTTTTCCCCTTAACGAAGTCTGAACATACCTACAAACAAACACGTGTAAAGTTAAATAAAAGCGAATTTTACGACCATCTCAACACTATTTTAATGGCTCATTTATGGTCTTAGGATAAAAGTAAACCAAAAGATCAAAGATTCAATACGGATCAGTGGTCTGGTGGCCCGCTGTAGAGAAGCTGACCATATCCAAAAAGATCATGAGCCTGCAAGAGTTTTTCTGCAAAGGGATAACCGGCGCAATGAGAATGACCCCCATTCACGCTTTAGAAATAATCTTGGGTCTCCCGTCGCTTCCAACTTAGATCAAGAAGGAGGCGATGGTGACGCACCTGTGATTAAGACATCAGAAAGTATGGTAGGATAGGGAGGAAAGAGAGGGCCATCTGGCGGTCGAGCGACTGGCGACGAAAGGGTTGCATCTCCTAAGACTGTCAGTGAAAGCACCGCTTAAACCATGGAGTTTCGATAAAAAGTGCAAGGTCTCAATACCAGAACGGAATGAGTCGCAAAGGGAAGAATTCCGAATGGAATTAAGCAGAGAGGCGACGGTCTGCTACACGGATGGCTCTAAACTAGCAGCCAGGCAGACAGCAGGCGCAGAATTATTCGCGGGAAGCCTAGAAGTTCAGAAAAATTATCCACTTGGAGAACGTGCTACGGTGTTTCAGGCGGAGATGTATGCCATTATAATGGAAGCAACCCTACCGGAGGACAGAAATGGCAGGAGGGACATATACATATGCTCCAACAGCCAGGCTGGCCTCAATGCTCTAAGTGCACCCAAAATAGTCAGTAGTCTGCTGGATGAGTGCGCTGAAGCACTGCAAACACTGGCTCAAGACAAGAGGGTGCCACTGATGTGGGTCCCAGGTAATGAGGGAATACCAGGAAACGAGAAAGCGGACGAACTTGCCAGACTAGGGGCCGAAACCCAATACATAAGACCGGACCCTCTTCTGGGAATAACAAGGAAACAGATACAGAGTGAGCTCAACAAATGGGCGAATAATGAACTGAAGACGTTCTGGAGGCAAGAGTCAAAGTGCAGACAGTCAAGCTATTCGTGGATGGTGCGAATGTAGTCAGAACTAAATGTCTCTTAGGCAAGAACCTAAAGGATATTGGACTGCTGAAAGGGACGCTGTCCCGCTTGAATCAGCTGAAGTGGGGATTTCCCACAATAGAGGAAGAAGAGCTGCACTCGCTCAAATGGGCCGACATACTAAACTTTGTAAAGAAGACAGGGAGGTTCGGAGGGAGAGTTGCAGCGGAAGTAGGGGCATAGGGGTAAGGAACGGGGTATGGCAGAAAGGGCTCATGAAGAGGCCTAATTGCCAGGCCCACTGGCTGCCCCTATACTACTACTAGACGTAAACCATTATTATGTTATAATAACACTATTTGACGCAAATATGTGAATTATTTTTTCTATATTTTTAAGAAAATAAGTATTTATTAAACGTAAATAAATCCAATATAATTTTAGTATCTAACCAAGAATTGTTAAATTAACATATTACGAATTTTTAAGAAAGAAAAAACCTTGTTATGAGAAAGATATATGAAAAGTCTCTTAGAAACAGGGAAAATACAACATGTAGGGAATGGTGATCCCAACCGACTAATTTAAAAAATTAGGTGTATCGATGCGATTGACAGTATCATAGCTAAAACGGTGCCGTTGTTGGGGAAACATCACTTTTTCTATGCTTTGACACAAAGGGTTGACAACGGCTTTTCAAAATGGCGTATTTTGTTGTTGTTTTCAATATATTAGAATATGACAGTCTAAATGCTTAGCTGATTTGCGTCAACCAGAATCAATTTGGTGTGAGACCTTCTCTGTTTTTTTACAAGATTTTCTAATAAACCTAGTGATTATTATAATGAATTAAGTGGGTCAGGACCCTCCAGTGTAATGTACATCCCTTTACCCTAAAAGACACCGATTCGTTTTGACCCTGTAAGTTTTCCCCAGTTTCTAACATGAACATTGTATTAACATATTTTATATATAGGTATAAAACTATGTGCTAACAACTTCATTTTACACCAACCAGGTGATGAAAGCATTTAAAAGTTTAAATGCAGTCAAGTATTTTGAAGCTGGATTTGTGAGTGGTTGCAGAAGACGTCTTTTTGGAGATTATACCTTAGTTATGGCAAAGGTGAGCAATCTTTACTCGAATTTTTTCTTCTTATTTATACTTAGAAGTTTGGCTTAAAGGTGCAGTTCAGCCAAATAACAAGTAAGGCTTAATTGATCCAACACCATTCTCAACTACATACAAAAAAAATTATGTCAAATGGCTGTCTATCTTCATTTTTCTCTATGAATGAAGCTTATTTTTTATTCTATTCTTCTTATTTCACTGGACTTCGGGCCCATAGGCTCCAGCTTTATTTTTGATTAAAATATGAGCATGTTTGTACCAGGTGAATTGCAAACTTGCATTTATGACATTTTGAGAATTTGACCACTTGGTACATGTTATGTTTTTTTTGTTGACAACGCCTGACAGAAAATCATTTCAAAAACAAACAGAAGATGGCTATGGCACGGTGAATCTAACGAAAAAACAAGAGTTTTTTTGTACTTTAGTGCAAAATGAAGTTCTTCGATTTCGATTGCTCACTCCTAATAAGGACAAAACGGCGTCGTCCTAGGTTCCACCCTCTGTGTGAGCAATCGAAATCCAAGAAGTTCATTTTGCACTAAAGTACAAAAAACTCGTTTTTTCATTAAAAAACCATTTGGCTCTGTTACTATAAATGTATGGCAGATCGATGGTATTTAGGTTAACATTTTCTGAAAGATCTACAGAGAGATTCAACAAAAAATTTAAAACTGACATAAATGAAGTGTGCACTGCACATGGTATAAACTAGAGGCCCTGTATACGATTTTTGACAGTTATTGTTTTACCAGAGGTGAACAACTGGATTTGACAGTTGTTAGGGAAATATTTGAAATTGTGTGTTGGCAATGATAGTTGGCAACCCTGATAATAAATAACTTTGTCACTGTCAGATTTTTGATTAAGAAATGTTTAAAAATGTAATTTTGCTGTATCAACTGTAAAAATATGTGCTCGACGAATTTGTATTGTTCTGTTGTCAGACTGAAAAAGAAACTCGGGAAAAGAAAAAATGTTTGTTTTTGTTTTTTTTTTGTCAAAGGTTGACATATTTTACTAACCAAAATAAAATCAATCTTTTAAAAACTGTATGGGGAAAATATAAAAAGAGAAAACAAAACATCAGTCCATTTCGTAAAATTCCTTTTACATGCAAATATGAAAAAAACTAGAAAGATAGGCCAATATGAGTTGCCCACCTCTGATATAACTGTAACTGTCAAATGTATAGAGGGCCTCTAGTACAAACATGCTCATATTTTAATAACAAAGCTTCCTAGAGAAAAATGAAGATAACAATTTAATTTATTGTGGTCAATTAAGCCCTACTTGTCATATTGCTGAACTACACTTTTAAGTTGGGAACTTTTGTCAAATGCCAATTGCAAACTTTTTCCAACTTAAACCGAACTTCTCAGTATAAGCCACACTTTAATAATATCAATTTGTTCATGACATTTTATTTTATTTTTCCTTACCCCTATCCTTAAAAGCCCTTTCTGTTTCTCTTTTTATTAGCCTTATTTTTATTTTTTTATTATTAGTACCAATATTTTATTTTTATTTTTTATGTGAATTATTTTGTCAACTTGTATTTTTTGTAATTTTTTTTTAGTAACTGAAATCTCTCTACCTTGTTTCATGCTAATCCTGCTTTGTAATTGAGCTTGTACAGTCAGGGAATTATTAATTTAGTGCTTTAGTTTGGATGCACCTAGTGGTTTGACAGTCTCTACACAAAAACTGTTAAAACACCAAGTGCATCCAAATTAAAATGGTAAATTAAAAATTCCCTAACTGTAGGTCTTAGGCAGTGTTACAATAATAAAATAAATAAACCATGCTGTAATTACTGCAGAGATTACAAATTTAATCAGATTTTTCTTTGTGCTCACAGTTTAGTATCCTTAAAATTGATAGGTTTGTCAAAGGGATTATTAAAATTAATTTTCCACTTACCTATTTTTTAGCATTTGTTTAATAAATGTTTTTTCTTTGTTTCAGGTCAAACATTTGCAGAGAATGAATCTTTCAGCTCTAAGATCAACATAGTAATAATTAAGTTTTTTTAAACAAATACAAACCAATAAGTTATTTATTATAATAAAACAACTGATGAAACCCTAGACTTAATCATGATTTGACTTTATTTTTTTTTAGAGTACCTACTTTGATTGTTTGTTTTTCTTTTTAGTGCGTTTTTCCTCACAGTGTGGAAAAATTTTTCCGCACTGATATGTCAATGCCTTGTTTGCTATGGTGTGACAAACCAGTTGTTTATGCATTTATTTGTCAGTGGCAAAAAACTATTTTCAGTGTATTTTCCTCACGCTCGTAGAAAAACAATTGTTCCTAACACATGCGAAAAACTTTTTTCCGCACTTAACTGTTTGACAGAACTCCGTTGCGCGTCGTTCCGTCAACGGTAGTTGCGTGCGGAAAAATCGATTTTCCACACTTGTTAGGAAAATAGCTATTTATCTGTATGTATTACCTTTTTATTTTCAAATGAAAATAAGTAAAAGGTTTTGTAAAATTATTTAAATTTTTTTATGTACATTTTATTTTTTGTTACTCTTGGATTTTAGGTTCTAAATTAAAAAAAAAACTGTTAAAAATATATTTTATTTATTTTCAAAATCCTGTATTTACTAAAAAACTACAAAATTAAACACTTTAACTAGGTATATTAATAAAAAAACTGGAGCAACTGAATTAAACTAAAAAAAAAGTTAGTTACAATGGGACAACTGGGGGACATAAATTAATTAATTAATGCACAGCATACTGTAAAAATTTCATCTAGCAGTGCTTCTTCACCTTTTGATGCAATTTTAGTGACAAATTTATTAATAATTAGATTATTTAGCCTGCTTTGTCAACAGACAATAAAGTATTTTTTAATTGATTGAAGGATGGTTGTAATGGTAGTATGTGGTAAGATACAAGGAGAATAAAAAATAGCAAATGCATGCTGCTGTTCAAAGTATTCTGTAAGCCACAAGCTATGAATAGCATGATTGCATTTGCTATAGTTTTTTTTCCTTGCATCCTACCGCATACCTCATACTGCTTATGGTACTCTGAATCCGCCTGTAGAGTACCCTGACAAATTCTGTATATTTGCCTGATTAAATTTATAATTCTTCCAAGTTCCAATAGGGTGAAGCTGGGACTTACCTATAGTAAAAGCTGAAAGTTTTACTTTATCATTAAATAATTGCACAATCTCTTGAATTAAGTGGGATAATCTGTGAAAAATAGCTTGCCAACTTGCCAAAAGTTTTTACAAAACATTTTTGGGGGTTGTAAGAAGTGCATCCTTTCCACCCTAACCTAACCTAAAAAACGAATCGAGCGCAGGCAGATTTGCATTTCTGAGAAAAATAGCAGATTATTTAAAGTGACCAGTGCAGAAAATGAATTTTACATATCTGTGACAAAAAGTTTTGACCATATTCTCAAAAAGGTTAACTTTTTTTTGTTAAGTCCTCCCTTTTTAATGCCTGAATCCATTTCTCACATCTTGTAGCTTAGGTATTATTTATGTTCAGAATGTAAAACAGTGGGAATTCTATAAAAATTAACTTCGTCTCTTGGCCAGCGATTGCGGCATCCCGCAAAAATTTGGCATTTTAATTAGTTCGACAGTTCATTAAACTGCTCTATTTAATTACTCTGACACAAAGGCAGAAATTTAAGCTACAAATTAACCTTTAGGACACCTCATCTGTTCTTTGCAGAAAATACTTACTTTTTGTGGAATTTTTGTACAATCCGTGAAGTAGGACAACTCTAGAAGTTGAAATAAAGCAATTTATTAAATATTTTAATGAAAAGACTCAAAAAAAGGCCAAGATATTCCAACTTTAAAAAGTAAACAAATAAAGGAAAAAGTAAACCGAAAAGTAGGGTTATACTTCAAGTCGAACCAGAGATCAAATTTACCCAGGGAATATAATTTACCTAACAACGGCAACTTTCAAAAGCTCCTTTAAAATTTTCCACTTTTTCTTTGGTGTTAACCATTCCCTATAAGTTCTATTTTCCCTGCTTAGAAACCTTATTTATTTTGATGTTTTAAATAGAACGTCATTGAAACTTCAGCTTATGAAAATCGTTGACTTAAGACTGTTCGCGTTTGATATTTTTAATAATTTCTGATATTTATGATGACATTTTCATTAGCCGTGGGTAAAGTATAGTACACCAACTCGCATGTTATGGTCATTACACTCTCAGATAAATTAAGAAACTCGCCTGCGGCTCGGATCTCAAGCTTCATCTTCGCGTTTAATGTCCATAATATCATGCTTGTTATGTAAACTACTATTAAAAAGTTAGACTTAATATTATACACTAAATGGAGTCGTGAATTGTCTATCAACGATACGTACCCTAATTTTTTTGTGCATGCAAAACAAATTTGAAGGACGTTCGTGACCTGCCCCAATCTAATAGACCTTTGGTCCTTTGAGAAAAATACAAAAGCCTTGTGTCTGGTGCCTCTGTCTGGTCCCCTCTTTTCTTCTAACAAAAACTTATCTATACACAAATGCAAAGAAAATTTAGAAAGGGTCGCGTAAATTCCTGAAACGTTAATTTTAAAATGTAAGCGCTCCTTTGTATCCAGCGTTTTAAAAGTAAAACTGAAAAGGGAAAATAAGGGGCAACTTTTCAATAGGTGTGCGCCTCGCCTGATTGATTACAAAGAAGAATTACGCCTTACCTCTATCCTACGCTTTCGTTTGATTTTATGGGATCAAAGGACTTAAAAGGAATTATTTTGTCTCAGCAAAAAAAGGAAAGTTCCCCTTGCTGTACGACCATTAATATAAATGGATTTGATCAGCTATTAGTAAAAAAAGCGTTACTTAATAAAAAGAATGGGCCTTCAAAAAAATTTTATCCAAAAATTAAATGGATTTGATCAGCTATCAGTAAAAAAAGCGTTACTTAATAAAAAAAAGAATGGGCCTTCAAAAAAATCTTCTCCAAAAATAAATTATATTTGTAATTTGCGTTGTAATTAATTCAAAGCCGCTGCGGCGCTGCGGTTTATATGAAAATAAAACATATATACCGGAAAAGGAAGAAGATACCGGAAAATGATTATTCTCCGGTCTTTTTTATTTTCCGGTGCGATTTTTCGTAATGTTCGCTATGACTTGTGTTGGCAGTTTTAAAACATTTTTTTATTTTTTTTTCGATTTTTTTTATTTTATTTTTTTATTTATTAATTTTTTTATTTTTAAACTAAAAATTGTATTAATGACCTTTAGGTGTAAAAATAGGCGAATATTAGTTGGTTGAAAAAAATAGTATGATACATGACCGGAAACTCATTTTACAGGTCTCCACAGATTTACAGGTCTCACCTACGGCTCGCCCTGTAAGCCTTCTGCGTCGAACTGTAAAGTTCCCTTTTCCGGTCTAGTAACGTAAATACCCATTGTTCGCCAAGCTCTATTGGGAAATCAAAATAAGAAAAGCCCTCTAATGAAAAGCCTTCATCTTTCCTAAGTCCTCCGTTTCTACGGCAATCGTCAAGAAACTTTGAATCGGGCAAGATAGATAGATAGATAGAGTTTATGTATCATATTAAATATACAAACCTAAATTATATACATATGTTTTGTCAGTCACTAATACCTAAGCAATTAAGGCAGTAATATCACAATACTGATTTCGCAGCCTGTCAAATACACCTACTTATCATTTCATTAAATAATTATATAAATTTAGAAAGGGAAAAAGCAATAGGACTAATTATTTTTATAACCTGAAAATCAAATTTAAAATACGAAAATTAATTTAAATGACTAGGCTAAGATCTAATTGGTTTAGGTTGGTTTAAAAATAAGTTTTACTTTAATTACTGAAAAATTATTAGGGATTGTACGACAAATATAATAAAGTTACAATCAAAAACTATAAAATGGTCAAAACTTCAGTAAAACATCAAATTTAAAATTTATAAAATTAATTTAAATGACTACACTAAGATTTAATTGGTTTAAATTGGTTTTAAAACAGGTATTACTTTAATTACTAAATAATAAAACTGAAAAAATGTTAGGGATTTTACGATAAATATGATAAAGTTACAATCAAAATCTAAAACGTTAAAAACTCCAGTAAAACATCAAATTCAAATACATAAAATTAATTTATATGACTAGAATAAGATTTTATCGGTTTAAATTGGTTTAGAAACAGTTATTTCGTTAATTACTAAATGATAAAACTGAAAAAATATTAAGGATTGTAGGATAAATATTCTTCTAATGTGTATGGTTCTATTTGGCACACAAAAGTAAAGCATGCTCTTTTAAATTGCTTGTAGCTATTGATTTCTCTAATTTTTGATGGAAGTTTATTTAAAAATTTAATAGACGCATAGTCGGGTCTTTTTTCTGTAGATGTTAATCTACGCTTTGGATAACTAAAAAAAAATTCTGATTCGTGATTTGGTCTAAGGTTTTTAAATTTGTCAATATTTTTCGTAAGATAGGTAACACACTCATAGATATACACCCACGGAACCGTAAGATATTTGTTTGACATACATATGCCTCTACAGGTTTCGCCAAATTTGAGATTAAATATAGTGCGTATAACTTTGTTTTACTGTATGATCACACTTTGTGCATGTGTAGTATTACCCCAGAGGAGTATACCTTATTTGACATGGAAATAGTATATGCGGTAATATATTGTTCTTAGAATAGCACTGCTTTTCAAAATTTTTTTCATAATTCGTATTGCATAGCTTGCTCGACTCAGCCTAATGCACATATTTTCTATACGCTTCAAATAGTTTAGACTATTGTCAACTGTGACACCCAATATTTTAGCATTGCTAGCAAAATCACCATGTTTATTATTGAAAGTAAGTTTTTTCATTATACGTGGATTTGACATTACTTTTAACAATGATTTTTATTTTATCTTCAATAAGAATCAATTGATTAGTTTTAGTCCACTTTCTGTTTTGGTAATAACTTCCAGACATTTTTCTTCAACATTTTCATCTTTAAGTGCAGGAACCACTACGTTAGGATCATCTGCATAGTTTGTATTTTCATTTTGATGAAAAATTTCATCCATTTCATTGAGATATAATACAAACATAAGAGGACCTAAAATACTACCTTGCGGTACGCCAGTAAAAATAGTGCAAGTTTGAGATACATTGGTTCCAATACTAGATTTTAAAATTCTTTTTTGTTTTCTGTCTGTAAGATATGACCTAAATAGTTTTAGAGGAATTCCTCTAATTCCATATGCCCCAAATTTTTTCTAAAATGAATTTCGTAATTTAGCGTGTCAAACGCTTTGAATAAATCTAGCAAAATTCCACAAGCTATAGCTTTGTCTTCCAAGATTTTTAGTATTTTATTGTTAAACTCTATAATTGCTGATTCGGTTGATTTTTTTGGAATGAATCTATGATTGACTGAAAAAAGTCTAGAAGTCTTTGGTGAAGAAGAAGTTCAAAAATTTTTTCAAACGACGAAAGAAGACTAATTGGTCTATAGTTTTCAAAGTTACTAGGATTATCTTTTTTGCAATTACACAAGCTGTTTTTAATTGATTTGGGAATTATCCTCTGGTCATACTTATTATATTCCTCTGCAATACAAAATATGCACTTTTTTGAAAGACTGGATAGGACTTCATCGTCGCCTGAACTATTTTTATTTTTTAGTTTTTTTGGGATCTCTGTGATTTCATTTGCATTGGTTGGCCTCAGAAACATATTTTTATCAAACTGAAAATTTGGTGTATAGCCAGATCCATCTTGACTGCATTGTTTTTTCAACATCTTACTCGCTCCTTCTAGAAAAAAAAAATATTAAAATCATTTGCTAGTTGTGTGCTGTTTTTGTGTTCAGGAAGAGTATTTATGAACGTTTTGCTGTTTGTAAAAGTTTTTACCGCATCCCACGCGGCTCTGGCTATAGTGTCACTGGATTCAATTTTATGTAAAACATGTTCACTCTTAGCTTTAATTAATTCATAATCGTACTTAATTTAGCACTGCTTGTAAACTGCAGAATACTCGGTGTTTTATTGAGATAATATTTGCAAAGTAATTACTTGTTCTTTTAGTTTCAAGAGCTCTAATGAAAACCATTTGTTATTGCTATATTTTTTATTTGTGTTTGGTCGTGCTTTTTTAAGAGAAAAGCTGTTGTTAAACTGCGATAAAAAAGCATTCATAAAAATGTCCCACAAATTATTTACTGATTTATCATTTTGATTATATAAGAAATTTCATAAAATGATTGATAAATTACCACAGAAATCCTGTATACCCTTATCAGAATAAGTTCTTTTATAATGATTTATTTTAAAAATATCCCTCAGCTTGATCTGCAACGAAGCTAGTTGTTCCAGTATGAATAATCTTTGTCGAAAACTTAAAATAGCGTGTATCAAATAAAATATTATCTAGACGAGACTTTGAGCAACCAACGATTCTCGTACATTCAGTGATTAATGGAAAAATATTGTGGGATAGAAGAGTATTCTTACGGTTTCTGACAGAAAACCGTTTGAGGTTATGTTAACCTTCAAAAATGTTATTGAAAATCCGCGAGTGCGGTCGCCTGTTAAAACTGCCTTAACGCTGCGCGGACCTCACTCCGAGTTTATCAAAGAAACAAGAGAACCTAACTGGCTTGCTGGAATGACTAGGAATTCGCATGGAAAGATTCTGCGCCACTAACCCCACATGATTTTGTTTTTATTTTGATCCTATTATTTTCTTAACTTAAAAATATTGACTTTTGTGTACAAGTGAATTACCTTTTAAGCAATATGTACCAACAAAACTGATCAGTTAAAGCTTCATTTAGAGGATAAATATACGTTTGCTAGTCATTGACGCTCCTATTCAAGATAAAATATGGCTATTTCGATTAGAGTCAACAGCCAATTTCTATATCTGTGTTAACTTGTTAATCTTAAACCAGTGATAGCGACTGGCGGGAGTATTTTTAATCCAATTATAAATACATCTTAATCAATACACCCAGTTTTAGTTAATTCTTTTATAATATGTAGCTGGGTAGCGCTTTTTAACTGGTAATTATGTAGTAAATTGTTTTCTTTTATTTACTCCTCGAAAGTGTAGTACGCGGGTTCAAAAAGGCTAAAAAAAAATTAGCAAAAGTTTGTTTAGGATCACGTTAAAAATGCTAAAAAACCGTTTCTGTCCTACCAGGCAGTAAAGTAAACAAGAAAATAAATGTAATAATGGCAAAAAAAAATCAAATCGGCACAGTTAAATTGATTTCCCAATAATAAAAAACCGATTGGTGCTACTCTGACACTCTTGGGAATTCTTAAGTGAAAAAATATCTGAAGAAAATATATGTGTGTGAAACCTCATTTTAATCGGTTTTTGGTCGCCGAAATCTAAATCCTGCATTATTTTTTCTATGGAGGTACTACAACGAAGGGGGGCTAATTTTATGAAAAAAATCATCCTACTGATATAGGCAAATGTGATTAAAAAAAAATCGAGATAATATAAAAGAGTAGGGCGTATTTATGGGCTACACAGTAAAACCCCAACTAACATTTATAGTAACAGATACATGGGTAAAGGCTTCCCTACTTTCCTCTGGTAGTAGTGTGGTGGTTAGAACAACAATTTGGGACTTATAAGTGAATTTGTGGTAGTGGTTACTTATTTCTCTCAATAAATTTAAGGCTTATTGAAGTAGCCGACGTTGAGCGTCACAACTACGAAATTACTTTAAATTTCACTACAAGAGTTTGCGTATGTTTTATTTATTTATAATCACTTTTATTTATTTTAAAATTTTCAGTGATTTATTTTTGAAAGAAAAATGTCGAGCAGAATACTACGGTATTTAAGAAAAAGAAACAAAGCAAAAGGGTCATTTTTTTTGTTAAAAATTGTCTAAATAAAAGGCAAGCAAATAAACTTTGAAATGACTTTTTATATTAAAAAAATGTGTAAAAATTACAAAATGGGACAACCAAAAAAAAATGACAAGAATATCACTCATGGGATCACCATATGAAAGTCTTTAACTATCTCACTATTTGTGCAACAATTTACAATGTCTTTTATTTATGGAAACAGAAACCATCTATAAAACTCTGGTTTTCTTAAATATATTAGCCTGCCTAGAGAAAAAATAGATAATTCAACTTAAAGGAACAGCTTTAACATATTGACTTTTGCCTAAAAAAAACTGGCTCTATCTGACCAGAAGAAGATTATGTATTATAACACAATTAATTGGCATAAAATATTACACAGGGAACGAAGAAAAATGCTAGCGACAAATACAATCTGACATCACATTTCTTTTTGTGTTTCAACTTTGGTTTTTTCTTTTAAAGAAAAAAATATCTACCTTTGGACAGCTTAGTATAGTTTAAATTTTAATAAAAAGGTAGTCTTGGTTTATTTACTGACCATTTAAAAAAAGTTAGAGAATATTAGTAAGCTAATACTACTAGTTTTATAGTAAATTTAAAGAGTCTAAGACCAAGGAAAATCAACGGGAAGACAGAAGCAAAATACTTAGCTTTTCCACAAATCCAGCGATGAAAAATCAGTTAACCGTTAAGCTAACTAAACAGCGGCTGCCTGCATAGTCCATGGCACCAGGGGACTTCAAAAAAAAGGTAGGTACGGTAAGCAGAAAAAACAGCCCTCCTGCGGTACAGAAAGATACGACTACTGCGACGGAAAGACTGGAATCAGCACACAACTGGATTCAATCTGCAATGTAGCCTGAGACTGCTCACACCATTTTTAGGGCTCCGTTGTAAGAAAATTAAAGGGACCTTTGATCGTCGAAATTACATCACCTGATAGCTAATTAAGTAGGTAGGTAGGAAGCAGCCTGATGTTTGTAGACTATCCGCCATCGCTAGGAGTAAAGTAATCCCGAAAACCGGTTCATTTTGAACTTAGGTTTCAAACTTAATCCCAATTAAGTCACATTTTTAAATTTGACAAAAACCAATCACAAAATGGCGGATCACTCCAGCTTCTACAAAGTTAAAACAGCAAAAGTTGCATAATAATGTGGCAGTATGGAAGAAGAACTTTTCATGACCACTTTCAAGTCGCAACTCTTTTAAAGTAACATTTTTTGCTATCGGGGAATCATACTCGGTCGACCATGTTTTTTCTTGGGACGAAAAACCTGCCTCCTTTTATTTTCGTTTTTTGAGCCTTAATATTAAAAAAATAAATTGTTTTATACCCAAATTAAATTATAATCAGCAAACGTCAATATCCAACACATTTTGAGAGGCTCAGCTGTTGGTTGTAAAAACATAACCCCAAATACCACAACGAAAAAATTTCATCAGCTACACGAAAACAGCACAATTGTGAGGGCGTGCTTGTTTTTTGCAATAAACGGGACGTATATGTCACATTAAACAAGGAAAGTTGAATTTTGACTCTTTACTTGCAAAACTTCACATATAGAGGGTGCGTCTTTTAAAACTTACAATGGCTCTATCACCAGGGGTAATGTAAATGCCGTATTTTTTTCAATCCGCCCGACCAACACCTTAAGCCTAACCCCCCGTTACTTAAAAATCTTAAATGACAACACCCCCTTTGTGGCACCTTTCTGGAAAGCCCTTGGAAAATGCTATTTGTTAGTTGTAATAAATCTAGGAAGAAATGAAATACTAACCTTAGAATGAAAAAATAAATAAAAAAAGCACATAATGGTAAAAGCAAATCATTCGGTAAGGAGTGAAGCAAATTAAGAAAAGTACTGTTAAAAATCTCATCATTTAGATTTAAATTTCGTTCCAAATCCATTTGATTTTTCGCTTCATGAACAATGGCCGGTTAAATTAAATTATTTAGCATATCTTGGCCAGTCAAATTTCAAAAGTCAAATGTTTAATTTTTGAGGATTTTGAGTATGCCCTTCTGTAAAAAGATGTGGATTTTCGTCACTCCAGTAGCGGCAGTTCCGCTTATTAACATTTCCATTAAAAAAAAAAGAGCACTCGTTACTAAAGTAAATGTTTTTAATCATTGATGGTTCTTTTTGAATATTTTCTGTCATTATTTCGCAAAACTGAATTCTTCTGTCCGGATCATTGTCGCCAAGCTCTTGTAAAATTTTCGTTTTGTATAGATAAAATGCATGCTTTTTTAATACCACTCTGACAGATACTTCAGATATACCGGTTAATTCGTTCGTTCAAAATCCTAGGTCTCTGCCTTTTTTATTCAGAACAGATCCGGTCTCGCGAAATTTTCCTACTTAATTTTTAACATAAATGTGGCTAACGTTTCTGTCAGGATGTCTTTCATTAAAAGCAAGGATTTTCTTAAATAGCACATACCTTAATCACCTTAAATTAATATCATTTCAATTCTTTCTTCGACACTATAAACCATTTTTCAAAATACTTGTAAAAAGTACTGCAAACACTGGCTCAAGTCAAGAGGGTGACACTGATATGGGTCCCAGGTCATGAGGGAATACCAGGAAACGAGAAAGCGGACGAACTTGCCAGACTAGGGCCGAAACCCAATACATTAGACCGGAAACTCTTCTGGGAATAACAAGGAAACAGGTACAGAGTGAGCTCAACAAATGGGCGAACAATTAACTGAAGACGTTTTGGAGGCAAGAGGTAAAGTGCAGACAGTCCAAGCTATTCGTGGATGGTGGGAATGTAGTCAGAACTTAATGTCTCTTAGGCAAGACCCGAAAGGATATTGGACTGCTGACAGGGATGTTGACTGGGCACAACCGGCTGAACAAACATCTGACGCAAATAAGAGTTGCAGGAGATCTCGTATGTCCCGCTTGGATCAGCTGAATTGGGGATTTTCAACGATAGAGGAAGAAGAGCTGCAATCGCTCAAATGGGCCGACATACTAAACTTCCTAAAGAAGACAGGGAGGTCCGGAAAGAGAGTTGCAGCGGAAGTAGGGGCATAGGGGTAAGGAACGGGGTATGGCAGAAAGGGCCCATGAAGAGGCCTAATTGCCAGGCCATTTGCATTTCTTCGTTCAAAATCCCTGCCTTTTTTAATTCAGAACAGTCCTGTCTCGCGAAATTTTTCTACTAAATTTAACGTTTTTGTCGGAATGTCTTTCATTAAAAGCAAAGGCTGTTGTTAAATAGCACATACCTTCAGCACCTTAAATTAATATCATTTCAATTCTTTCTTCGACACTATAAACCATTATTGAAAATACTTCTGAAAAACAAATCAAATCACCGTCACTTTCAATTGTGAACGAATAGAGAGACCCCGTTTTACAAATTGTTGTACAAAGTGTTATTGCATTAAAAATTTTTTTAAGTGGCCAGTAGCTCTACAGGAGAAAAAATTGTGCTTATCTTATTATCAATGAAATAATTAGAAAATATATAGTATTTTTTTTCACAACATATAAAATGAAGATATTTCAAAATTTAAAGATAGTATTTAACTTTACAAGGGCTTTCTAGGGAGGGGCTACAAGAGGGGTCTTGCCATTTAAAATTTTTAAGTGAGTATTCTTCAAATTACTTCAACTTACTTTTATTGTTTATAAGAAAATATACATTTTCTATAACAAGTGTTTAGAGGTGGGGCTTAAGTGGTTGGTCGAAGGGGTTTGGAAAATACGTAACGGTATGATATACAGGCACAGTTACTTTCAGGAAATTCTATGTCGTGCCGGTTACGTCTTAACAACTTTAAATGTTAGTTGGGACTGTTTATGTGAAGACTTAACTAAGAAACTTTATTTAAGTTTTTTTACAGATTTCGATATCTCTGCCAAACCCTAGTGGCAACTCTAAATGAGTCTGTTATAAAACTAATTAATGATTTGCGGCATCATCCACCACAAGGAGATATAGGAAATAATAAAAAACATATTTCGCCCCCTTGTGACCAATGTGGCCGCTAGAGAAAGCACATGTAATTTTTTTAAATTTATAATATATTGTGCCAGGAGGCCAATATATGTACGAAATTTCATTGCTATACGTAGAACCGATCAGATTAAAAGAAAATTGGCAGTTAAGCTCTACTTTCTTAGTCAAGCATTTTTGAGGCTGTTCACAGGTGGGGTAATGTTAAGTGCTCTATTAGTAACCGATTTAATCATGTTTACTAAAATTATCATAAAAAGCCCATGGAAATACCTATGCCAACAACATCAAACCAACTATTTAAGGTATAAAATAAAATAAATTTTAGTGTACTTTTAAACTTCTTTTCTTTAAGTTCTTATAAATTTATACAGCGTTAATATAAAAACTTCATCTAAGCCAAATGTTTAATCTTAATTAGCCTTAACGTTTATAGAGCTATAGAGTAGCTCTCGTGCAAGAACTCTTGTTCAATTGTTTCCTTATACGGTAGATTGAATTCCGTAGCGTCAATTAAGGAAATTATCTTAAAGTTATCTTAATTAAGGCCGCCTCTCAGATTTGTCGTTCATTTTAATTAGGACAATTAGGCGGATTTCATACAATTTCGTTCTATAGTTTACACAGTACTATTTTAAATGGATGGGTAAGTTCGTGGCTCTAATAATATAAGCAGGGAACGTTTTAATAGATAGGAGGAAATTTTACTCCTCAAATTAAAACAATGAAATAAAACGTATTTTAACAATTTATCTAAATTAGCAAAAGAGTGGTCCAGTTTTTAGTAAGTATCTTTTAAAAGGAAATACCACTAATAAAAAACTGCGAATATTTTAAAACAACTTGAACGATAACCACAAAATTATATAAATCGAAAAAGCCCTTTCGCAATATGTGAAAAACACTTATTGTAAAAAATAACGTTATTATTTAATGTTTTTATTTTAATATATAAAACCTATCATATTAAGAGTATTTTTTTTTCTGTCAGTGACCTTAGCTCAGGAATTGTCGAAGTGACGTTCAAAACGGAACATGTGATATTCATAATTTTTGGATTCAAACAAATATCAGAATTTGCTGTTTTATGGATATCACATGACCCATTCTGAACGTCTCTTCAAAATTTCCTGAGCTACGGTCACTGACAGAAAAAAAAAAGAATTTCTACCCTTAACAACTGGATGTATTATATACATAACTTAAATTCGGCGGCTTAAGGCTCCTATTTCACAAGCTATAAATTTGTAGAGCAATTACTTCTAAATTATATTACGGTCCAGTCGTCAGGTAGTATGCATTATTCATGCATGCAATACAAGGTTTAAAGTAAATAAATAAAATCAGAGAGGGTCCTGCTCCTTTCCATTCTTCGCTGCATTCCTCTCGTTAATTGTATTATTTGTGCTGTCAGCTCTAGGGTCAAATTTTTAGGTTAAAATGTTTCTGTGCCGATTTTATTTTGTTTTTTTTTTATTTCTCTTTAAGAGGTTCATATGTCACATGGACAAGGCGACGAAAAATAGGAAATACCGACGTCTTTCTTCCCTGTATATTCAGAATTTGAAAGTTCTAAATTTCTTAGTAGGCGCGTACCTAAAATAATTGGAGCATGAGTTGCTAAAATACAAAGGTTAAAATCGTTCGCGATCAGTCTCTCGTGGTTGTGATCCCAGACTGCATTGCTCTCGTAGTCGTGGACGCTCTGAACACTGCCAGCATTTAAAATATCGATCCCGGTCCATCAGGAATCGGCGTTCTCGTATAGTCTGGTCATACTAATTCCAGTCCAAAAGACGATCGCTACAACAAATGATTTCCTGTGCAAGGGGGCCAACTTTACAAACCAAACGGTCTGCGATCCTAACAGGTATGTCCCACGTAGCAATTTTTAGTCGTGCAAGTTGGTCAAATTTAAATTAATTTAAAATGTTTTTATATAGTTAAATAGTAGTTTTATTGAAAACTGAAATCAACGTCGACAAGTTTACTATAGTCATCATCACTATTTATGACCGTCTATTTTACTAAACATTTTTTGAGCAGTTTCTTAGTTCTGAAGGTGGCGTTTTCTGACCGGGTTCATGTATGTGTGGGCGCAACTATTTTTATCTAACCCATTTTGTTATGTCTGCAGCTAACCAATTTCAGAGCATTGCCCTGTTTTAATTTAAATTGGGTTAAATTGGGGCGTGTTCTCGCCAGGGATCCGTTTAAAATACACTATAGTAGTTCAATCCGTCAAGACACAGATATTTTTTTGGATGTCATAAAAACTAACAGGTGCCGCCATGATTGATTCGATAAAATTGACTTACTAGGTGAGAGGCTATTACACGTTAACTTGTAAACAAAATTCAAAGTGATTTTAATAGTTAACTTTACACAAACTTCAGAACTTTTGCATGTAAAAGCTCGTATTTTGTCCTTAGAAAGGTTAAAAAACATAGTTGGAGCCATTTATTCAATTCGGTACATTTTTATTAATTCATGAAATAATATTAAATTAAAAGCGCGTTGGTTATTCATTAATTTGCCTGTATTTGTGATGTAAAATATTTTATAGAAACACATCATTTTTCAGTTAAATAATTTATTTATTAGTTTAAGAATAAACATAATTTTTGACCAAATAATTGCAGTCCAAAACCCACTTACTTAACACTTTAACAGATTCTCAACTAGTAGCAATCGCATCCATGATACAAGTAAAACAGACATCGATATCGCGCAGGAGTAGGCGTGGCTAACTGACGTCACCTGGTGAGAGACTTGAGAGATAGGATTCAGTCGCTATTTTTATTACGAGGTGATTTGTTTACAATTAGTTTAGTTTTAATAATTTCAGAGGAAAAAATTAACAAAATTAGGTGCTGTGTACACGGATGTGTTGTCGACAATCAGACAAAAGATTTTTCGCGTGACATTAAGTTTTTTAGATTTCTAAAAGCATTTTTGTGCCACGCCAAAAAAGTTCTGGTCACTAAAAAGGTAAGCCATTCCATCGGAAAACTTACAACCGCAAAATATTGAAAAATGGACAGCAGAATGCATTGCGTAGAGAATAACGTAGAATAGATAAGCTTTCCAACAAAATGCCACAAGCGGGGCCTAATTTAACAAAAAAAGTTGTATGTAAATAGCCCCCTTCTCTGAGGGTACCTGCCGAAAATGTTAGCAGATAAAAATCTTTGTAGATGTGACCCTGTAATTTATTTCCCTTGCGTCTTACCTCGTCATACCGCTTATGGAACTCTGAATTCAGCTTTTACTGCAGTTCGTTTAATTTAAAACCTTCCAGTACTTTTTGACGGAAAACCATTCCTACCTGCAACCCCCTCTCGCACCCTAAATTATTACTTTTGAAAAAAAAAACATTGTTTTCGACTCCTGACTTTGTGTCCTTTAGTTTGATACCCCACAACCCATACTTTGACAGGTTAAAATATTTATAGGATAAAATCTGTTACAATTTTTTTCAATAGCTCTACATTGATTTAGAACTCTAAGTAATTGTGAGCTATTTGTACCCCCTTCAAAACAGACTCACCCCTATTTCTGAACGCCATGTCTGAATTTTATAAAATGCCGAAACATGTGTTTACTTATTTTTTTAGTAGAGTCTACATACCAATTTTCAAACTTATGTTGCTTTTCGTTTTTGAAATACAGAGAATCCTTTTAAAATTTCAACCTTTATTTTAACCCCTTCGGGGGTAAAATAATAAAAAATATTTTCTTGCTGAGCTTTTCGGTTATCACCCCAAACTACCCTCACATTTTCATGTTTGTAGGTGAAATAGTATCAGCTGTGCGTAGGTAGTTCCCTGTTCGCGCCACAAAAATCTCACCAGGTGATGTCATGCGCAGATCTAGTCGAATTTTGAACCGCTACTTATCATATCTTTCTTTTGTTGTATCATGAGAAATTGATATTTCCATATACAAATTTGACACATTTTGCATGTAAAAGCTCGTATTTTGTCCTTAGAAAGCTTAAGCAACTTCTAATTCAGTATTTTAGGGCTAAAATTAGTCGTCCATTTTTTTTTTGATAATTTTTTATAATTTGGTAAGCCGCGACAGGTCTAATGTTGTAATTTTATAATTTGGAAATAGAATAGAATAGAATAGAATATCTTATATTTCCTGATTTAAATCGATTGTACAAAATTACAGTATGGAAATCGTCAGTCAATTTTGTATAAAAAAGAGAGTTTTACGAACACACAAAAAAAAACCTACATAAATATTTTACAATTAGATATCCTAAGATATATGGTCTCATATTTGTTAAAAATTATGTACCTGTAACCTTCCAGTGGTTGATACAAACACAAAATCACCAACAAAGCCACACATAAATTAATTTAAAAATACTTAACTATATACTATCACATTTCTAAGTTTAGTCAATTTTTAGACACATAAAATACAGTAAATAATAATAAAAACAAAACAATGTTAAATTTTGAGACAATCAATTATACAAATTTAAAATGTAACCCATAATTGGTTGATGCAAATACAAAACAGCAGCAAAGCCAAACATAAATAAATTTAAAAGTACTCAATAATATAAATAAAATAAAGTAAATAATAATAAAAACAAAATGATGTTAAGCTTTGAGACATTTAGTTTTATAAATTTTTCAAAAAACAGTATCACAATTTTAGGACTTGATAAAAATCTTCAAACAAATAGAAACAGGACACAACATCACATTAAAGGCTTAATCAGTTCTTTCAAAGAACATCAAAATAACTTTTTGATTGACTTTTTGCTTACAAGGTGATTGGTTTAGTGATACCAGCGCAGTCAAAGTAAGATTTTTTGAAAAAGCTACAATATCATCCGTATCTTTTTTAGTTTGTGAGGAAAAAATGTCAAATTTGGTACGATTATTACAACTGTCAAGAAAAACTGATATTTTAATAAATGTATATTTAATAAAATAATCGATTATGTATAGCTGAAATACGTATATTTTTATAAAAATAAGTTTAGTTTGATATGGCCATTAGTCGCCTAAATTTTTTTTTGAGTTTTAGCGACCAAAAATTTAACTGGATATACACGTTGATGACTTCTGATGAAATAAAAGGCCCCAAAAAATCGATTCAGATATGGAATTCCAAATTCACAACAACATGTGTTTAGTCGCCCCGAATAGTACTTTAATATACCCTATTGTTCATTTTTTGCGGAAAGTACCAAACTTGGTACGCTTACTTTTTTAGCAATTTTTTAGGATCATGGTCAACAAAATTTATGATCGGATGTACAGAAACCAAGTGGGCGGTCTTAAATCAAAAGTTACTTACCAAAAAAAAAAATATACTTGAATCTATAGAATTTAATAAAGAGAAATTTGACAATATTAGTTAAATTGACATGCAACATTCGATGGCCTTGAAAAATGTCATTTCACTCTAAAAAAATGCTTATCCAGAGCCTTCTTTATTAAATGTTTTATACAGGTCTTGTTTTATAATTTTAACATGACATCAACACATCTCTCCTAAGTGACTATTTTCTTACAGGATGATTGGTTTAGTAAGATTTTTTAAAAAAGCCACATTATCATCTGTTTTTTTTTAAACTTTTTAAAGTAGAATTTTCAAATTTGTTACGAATTGTTAATGCTACGTTATCAACTAAAATTTTTTTGGATAGGTGGCGCTGCGGACGGCATGCCATAGAAACATGCGATATTAAATCTGAAAAAATATTTTTTATCTAAATTGAATTAGATTTTGTTAGGCGCCTACTGGATATTGTGCTACGTTTCCAAAAATAATAAAAAAAGTTATAGTGCGATAATGTGGCTTTTTTTAAAAATCTTACTCAACCAATCACCCTGTAAGCAAAAAGTCACTTAGGAGAGATGTGTTGTTGTCATATTAAAATTATAAAACAAGACCTGTCGTCGTTTTTAGAATAATAAAACATTTTAAAAAGGGCTCTGGAAAAGTTTTTTTTTTAATAAAAGGACATTTTTCATTCGCCGCCAACTTGGTCTCTGTACATCCGATCATAAATTTTCTCGACCACGACCCTAAAAAATTGTTAAAAAAGTAAGCGTAACAAATTTGGTGCTTTCCGCAAAAAAAATTAACAATAGGGTTAGAGTACTATTCGGGGCGACTAAACACATGTTAGGTCTACTTTACTGGCCTATAGCGTAATAACGGCTCGATAGAATTTGGAATTTTATATCTGAATCGATTTTTTGGGCCGTTCTAATTCATCAGAAGTCGTCAACGTGTATCCATCCAAATTTTTGGTCGCTAAAAAGAATTGAAGAAAACGTGGAAAAACCGGTTTTTTTTTATATACCAAAAAAAAAATTAGGCAACCAATGACCATATCAAACTAAAATTATTTTTACAATAATCTACATACCTCAGCTATACATAATCTATTACTTTATTAAATATATATGTCCTATCTAGGCTATTAAAAAAATATGAACTTTTATCAAATTTAAAATCGGAAATTTGGGTGCCACGTCGTCGGCAGCACCACCTCTCCAAAAATTTTTTTATAATATAAGTTGATCTTAACGCTTGTAATAGATTATTAATTTTACTTACAGATGATAATGTAGCTTTTTTAAAAAATCTTACTTTGACTGGCCTGGTATAATTATAAAATTACAAAATTTACAACAAAGAACCTGTCGCGGCTTACTAATTTATGAAAAATTATCAAAAACAAATTCTCAAAATGCATTTTTAAAAAATAAAATGTCACTTTTCAAGGACGGTAAAGGTCATAAACCAATGTAACCATTTTTTTTCGATTCCTTTCTATCGAATTATTTGGATTCGAGTATAATATACTTTCTGCACTAAATGAACAATTGGGAACCTAAGCCGTACGACTAAATCTGCTTAATTCACAGTGAATTGCGGTTTTTTTATAAATTTCGGCATTAATTTGCATTTATTTTAAAGCACTTATTTATTTATGTAAAATATCTTATGGAAATAGTAAATTTATCATATAAATAATTTATTTGTTACTTAAGGTAATAAATATAAATTTTTTAAAACTAATTCCACGCCAAAACCCACTTTACTAACACTTTAACAGATTTCCGACTAATCCAGGGTTGCCACAATCCTTGAAAATCGGGAAATCCGGGAAAAAGTCGGAAATTCGTTGGGGTCGGGAAATATCCGGGAAAAAGTCGAAAAATTTGCTAAGAATCCTTGAATTTTTCAGATATTTTTGACCTAGTTGAGATTCCCTTGTACCTATATAAAATTTACATATAACTTTTTTGCGGGTCTCCGTAGTGCAGTGGGTAGCGTATTTACCTGCAGCACGGTAAGCCCCGGGTTTAAATCCCGGATAGGATGGATATTTTGTGTTTGTTTTTAACTCTGTAAAAATATTTTGCTGCATACTTTGGGTATTGATTCTACTATGGATGAAAAATCCTAGTATCAAAAAAAAAAACATAAATTTCAATGCAATTTTCTCGGCAGCACCATATTTCGATTTATAAAAACAGCAAAAATCTTATTTTATTGTAATTTAAAATTTATTCCCAGTTTTATAATTCGAAAAGTGATCTGAAAATTATTTGTCGAAAGTGCTGTTAAAAGAAGTTTTGTAGAAAGTACCGTGTAGAGAGATTATGTGAACAAAGATATCAGCTTTTCTTTATTAGGTATTAAGTTACGGATTTTCCAGAAAAAATCACTACTATATTGCTTATCTCCCTCTCCTAAAACTTATGGGTGATAGGCAGAAACCGAGTGCATATTAGAATTCGGTACATCACGGTAAACACAAAAAAAAAAACATAATTTCGGAGAGCGACAAAAAGTCACAACTCAGAACAGTGTAGCCAGGTTTGTTATATTGCTGCTACGGCGCAAGCCCAACTTAACAAAATTGTAATCGGACAGCAGTGACATCAACAACGAATTAACAATGCAGCATAAAACGTCCGTTCGGTTATTTTTAATCGATATTGCACTAAACTTTACGGTATTTATGCCTTTAAAAAGTCAATATTTATTATCGGCTTTTACCTTATAAAATACTTTAAAGACTATTCTAAAATCCCTGGTGGCGCACCTAGCCATACATTTTAAGCCCTTGAAGCTGTTTCAAAGGGTTATCTTGATGTGATGCTATAACCATAACAGTCATTTTCAAAGTTCTTGATGAGCTAAAGAGATCCTTATGCGGCCTAAGGTCTTTTATAGGTTTGCCCTCTAACCCTTTAGGTGTTTGATTTTAGCAACGAGTAAGTAGTTTTAACTTATTTTCTAAACTACTACGGACATAATTATTGAATTAACTTCTTAGATAAGAGATATTTTCTTAATTAAGGAATGTTTACCTTGATTAATTAAAATATCTTTAAATTCAGGAAAAGAATAGTTTTTGAAAACAAGTAAATATATTCATTTCAAAATTCAAAAAACTTAACAGTAACTTGGATTCTTTTTTTTGAAGTTTGAAATAAATATTTTTAAACAACAACAAAATGAATCTCGTGTCCGCAAATACACATGAAAGTAAAACTCGTGGCATATCGGACAAAGTGTTTTTGTTTCTCACTTCATTACGACCAGGTCTTCAATGTCTAATGGAGAATCCAGACACCTACAGACCTGTTTTATCCTTATTAGGAATCATCAGGGAGTCATAGGATTATACCTGGCAGTTAAAGCTACACAGTGACCATGCACGCCTCTAGAATTTAAAACAAAAAGTTTGTAATCCTTGGGGACTTGTCGAATAAACCGAGAAACAAAAACATCAAAATTGAAAAGTGCAAGATACCGTAAATACAGAATCCTGTACCGTTCAGCAGGCTATAAAGTAGAAACCTGTAAAATTATAAGGTCACTGTAACATGACTCTTAAAAAGAGGTAACGTTCGCAGCAGCATTGCCCCCAATTGGAGCTTCATACTACGTGGCCCTAATTTTAAGGCATCAGCTTTTTAGTTCTGCGCAACAAGCCTCCTCCGGAGCGATTGCTTACTGATGCCTTAAAATTAGGGCCACGTAGTATGAAGCTCCAATTGGGGGCTCATACTTTTACAGGTTTCTACTTTATAGCCTGCTGAATGGTACAGGATTCTGTATTTACGGTGTCTTGCACTTTTCAATTTTGATGTTTTTGTTTCTCGGTTTATTCGACAGGTGGCGCACACAGTTACTACGTCCCCAAGGATTACATTTGTTTTAAATTCTAGAGGTGCATCTGGTCACTGTGTAGCTTCAACTGTCAGGTATAATCCTATGACTCCCTGATGATTCCTAATAAGGTTGAAACAGGTCTGTAAGTATCTGGATTCTCCATTAGACATTGGAGGCCTGGTCGTAATAAAGTGAGAAACAAAAACGCTTTGTCCGATATGCCACAAGTTTTACTTTCATTAATATTTTTACTTGTTTTGTAATGTAACATTTCAAATAAAAAATATATTTAAATGGATTTTTGGTGTCTACCTGTACTATCTTGAAATTGAAGGTGTTGAAGTGAAAAATGGTCTATTTCGTTCAATATTTTTTTATTAAATTATTAATAAATATTTTTAATATATTTGATCTATTTTTCGGAGTTTGAAATGAGTTTTGACAAACAAAATTTCAACGTAAAACACCACATTGTAAATACCGATTAGTAACTAATCACGATTAAAGCCTAATCAGGGAATTTTTGCGTTGGTGTATACGAGTATAAGATTACTTATGTCAGGTTAGGTAGCTATGGAGCGAACGTTTTTCTTTGAGGGGCAATGGTCTTTAAGGTAGGTTCGCTTTATTCAAAACTATAAAATATTCTGATAGGACGATCACAGACAGTTTAAAATTGGTTGCTTTATAAAATAGAAGGCTTAGTACTATTGTATTGTACTATTTTCTTAAAAATTCTTAAGAATTATTTTCTTTTTTTAATTTTTGTTCGTTTCGTTTCAGGTTGATTTTCAATAACAGCGTTTTCAGAAAATCCTGCTTTATTAAGGGCGTGTTTGTGGTTGAATTCAAACGAGATGAGATTTCTATTGTATTGGGCGATTATATCAGAAAACTTCTCCTTTGATAATAAATATATAGTAATACTAAATAATAAATCGGAAAAAACTTTCCTCGATCCTGGTCGAGGAAAAACTTTTTTCCAATTTATTCCCTCACCCTTTGCCCTCTACGCCACAAATCTTTTCTATAAATTTATTAGGACGCTAATTTTTCTCTTCATTTTGTAAATATTTTTGGCTGAAATTATTAGTTGGAAATTCGCCATCTGACACCTCCAATAAAACGCTATATGTCGTGTATCGTTGGTTGATAGATAAATAGAAATTTCGTACAACTAATAGTCATGAATGTGTACCTCCTTGTCTTTCCAACATGTCTAGGTTTTTAAAGCCGCAGTAGGCTTCAAAGATCTCCCCACTACTAACAAATGAATCGGACGAAAGGATTTCCGAATAGCCAGTTAAAACCTCAGTTCCTCGGTAGCTCAGTTGGTAGAGCATTAGACTGGTATTCTAGAGGTCCTGGGTTCAAATCCTGGTCGAGTAAAAACTTTTTTTCGATTTATTCCCTCACCCTTTGCCCTCTACGCCAGAAATCTTTTCTGTAAATTTATTAGGGCGCTAAATTTTCCCTTCGTTTTATCTTAATCCTTTAGTGATTTTTCTAAAATATAAATAAAAATCATTTTTTTAAAGCTGAATTAAATAGTGCAAACACACTTCAAAATATTAATTTGCCTTCTTCCAAAGACAAACATGCAGTCGATAAACGCCCTACAATGGACTCAATGCTGTTGATTTTTTAAGTATTTGGTACTGAAGATGCCTCTTTAGGTGAAAGCGGTCTACCGTTGAAATAAATACTGTGGGAAAAATACCCCGGAAGCAATTTTGTTGTTTCATTTCTCTAAAAGTTTTATCTTGTTTATAAGTACCTACTTAAATTTTCGATTTCAAATAAAATATTGCTTTCGTCGAATTAAAGAAACATAAAATCATATCGTTTTACCTATATGTTTTCCATGTAAAAAAGGCCCCTATAACCACAGATTACCTAGGTCCTCTGTGCTGTATAAGACATTTTAAAATGATATTTTCTTGAATGAGGAACATTTCACAAACAACATAACATCATTTTTAGCTAGTAGGTAATATTATATTATTTTTCTTTCTTCTTTCTTCTTAGTGCTAGAGGTGATGTGAACTGTGTTTGTTTTACTGTTTGGTATAAATGTTGTGAAAATTGAAATTGCAATAAATCATATAGAAACTTTGTAATAAATTTATTTTGTGTAAAACCACTTCACAAATTTATTATTAGAGAGCTTCCAAGCTCAAATTGGCAGAATTATTTTTAGCATGTTATTTAAATTATTTTGCAGATTTCATATTATAGTAAAATTTTAATAATATAATTCATGTGTAAATTTATATTTAAATAGGTACGCTACTGGTGTGTTTACTATAAACAACAAAAAGTTAAACATTGTTCCATATAATAATATAACCAAAGTCTCCGTAAGTGTCAGGTATCTTGTCTCTTCTTAATCTGAGAAGGAAACGATAATATAGCGACCGCTTTCCTTTACAAAATAAACAACATACAAAAAGAAATAAAATTCGCCCTTATCCTGAAAACTCATATCCAAAATAAAATCTGAATGAAATGAAATGTATGACCCATTTTGCCCAAGACATTTAATGATGTTGGTATACCTATATACTACTTTTTTTGAACTTTGAATTTCTGTTCTTATTAAAATTTTTGCCAAAAATATCAATTTTAGTCAACTTCTTAAAATTTTCAATATTTTAACTAAATTAGATTTTAATTCCTAATATTTTACTTTACTCCCCAACTTTTATTTCAGTCCCTAAGTGCAAAAAGATTTTTTGCTATTAAGTCCGACAACACTCAACAAACACAACGTGGTCTGGACGCTAGCGCATCAATTACAATTTTTCGGAAGCCAGCTGGCGGCTCAACAACTTACGGCGCCGCGGCATGTATAACGCCCATGACCGCTTGGGCAAATGTCAGTCGACAGGCAGGTGAGCGCGAGTATTTTATCTGTCATTAAAAAAAAAAATGTGTTGGACCCAACCGGGATCTCAACCCGCGCGTCCCGGGTGAGAGTCTGATACTCTACCACTACGACACGATCCTTCTATATCAAATCTGTCTTTTAACTTCAACCGTCGCGAACCATAGAAATATTTCTATGATGCGAACCCGCCGCGAGAAAGGTTGCGTAGAGCTGGTGCCTACGAAGCGACAAAACGCTTAATACCGTCAGACGTTTTTCAGCAAGCAAAGAAACTACCTGCATTAGAAAGCGCAATTTGGAGGCGTTTAACCAACCTCGAAATGAATTCGAGTTAGCCTGCGCCAAATACGTTCCAAAATACAGGACGATTTACGTCCCGTCAGAAATCCGCCGGTATCACTTACGGCCGACTGTTTACCGCCACTTCCTGGTTTGCTGTTTGTATTTTAATTTTCCCAAATAGATCACTGCAAATGGGGTTTTACGGCAAAAAGATGGAACAAAAGGTTTTCCAACGTTTGGGTGCAATTTGGGAAAATTTTTAATGTGTTTTTAAGTAGTAGCGACTCGTGATCTATGAAGAGGAGGTTCACAAATTTGAAAAATTAAGAGTGATTTTTTTTTAGGTTGTCTTTAGTGGTTTGCGCTAAGTCTATTTCGGGTTTGGGTCTACCGGCATTTTCAAAGAGCTGAAATAATTTTTCAAGTACTCTACCGTGAAAATGTTCAATATAACAACTGTTAAAATAATAAAACAGAAAAATAAAATAAATAAAATTGCTAAACGCGCGAATGCATCACGGATCACAGCAACAAGGCAAAGCAAGCGGACTGGAGCACACCAAATATGTGCGCCTTTCTTTATTGAAATTCGCGATATCCCCGGCTACTTGCCCACTGAAAGCATGCAGATATCCTGCTGGGCTCCACCTACTTCATCGTATGTGCGATTGTTCCGCGGCATGAAACAGAGGTTCATTGCATTCGGCGGCGAGAGCAGCTGGTAGTAGAATCTACGTTAAATAGACGGACGCGGCAATAAGAGCGCGCGAGATGGAAAGAGACTTGGCTGTGTTAAATTATAAATACTCAACTAATTTTAACGCGGTGCCTTAATGACCAGCGCTGTAAATAATAGGAAGTTTCAGAAAAATTACAAAGAGTAATATACTTCAGACATTTTATTATTACTTCCTTATTCTATGTAGAGGTGCACATGGTCATGTGCTCCTATGGAGGAACCGCCACTGTTTTTAAGTGAGCATTCTTCATCCTACCACACCATTAAAAAATATTTTTAATTTTTTTTTAATTGCATCTTTTTAAATATTTAGCTCATGGAAAGGTGCCGAAAAAGAAAAGCGTAATTTGAGATGCTAACGTATGCTAATAAAATTTTAATTTCTTCCACATATATGCAACCGGAAGGGGGAGGGGCATAACATATATTATGCCTTACTTTGGTTGTTATGTTATCAATCAATTGAAACAATCTTTATTAAAATTTAAAATAACTATACACAACAAAATAAAAACTAAATTTTCAACTTATTTTATTGTTAGTTATAAGCCTGCATCTGCCTACGTTTATCCAGGCATTTTAAAAGTTATATGCCAAATAGCTTACGAAAATTATTATTTCTAGTATCCGATGTTATTGTTTCCATGTAGGAGAATCAAACATAAAAAAGAACCTATTTTTGGTAATTAGAATTTATAAAACTCAAGTTCATCTATAGCAGTGCTGTTGGCCCAAAAAAATTAGATTTTTTGGTATAATTTAAGTTCAAGGTGGTGGGAAATTTTAAAAAGTTGCAATTGTTCACCCCCATGAATTATTTTATATATGTGCCTCTCTACGTGTAACGTATCATTTTTAAAATGGGTGATAAAATAAAGACATTAAAAATAATTAAATTAAGTTGCATTTTTACTTAAAAATTCAAATTTTACTAATATTATGAATTGGCTTTTTTAAATGTTTAAGTTCATTAAAATCGATTTAGTCGCTGTCACCATTTTAAATTTTTTTAAAATGTCATTTTTGACACCTGTTTTAAAAAATATAAAGTATATTATTTCCAGCTATGATTTTTTTTAAACCAGACTATTCATTTAAAAGTTGTGGGCAATTAAAATGTCTCAATATTAGCTAACTATAAGTAAGCCTATTAAAAATATTTAAAAAATCCTACATATACAAGTATGCACATTTATAAAAAAAAGTTAAAAAATATGACCATAGCTTATAGTAAATTAGTACATATAAATATTTCTTAAATAATTATAAATACTCTCATAATGTATATAATGAAATCACAGAGTAAATATTTATTTTATAAATAAAAAGTGCATATTAGAAAATACAAATAGCGCGCACGATTAAAGCATTTCTTAATTTATTAATTATGCTTAATTTCCTTGAGTTGTCATTTGCCTAATTAAGTTCGCTGAAAAACGCTCGGTATTAATAAATTAATATATGCCTCCTAACAACTGGACTTATGATTTCTTATATTTTTGTCTAATCTCAAGAAATTAAAATCTTCAAAATTAGCCATAAATAAATAAATTTATTATATTAATAAAAAATGAAAAAGTTTATAAAAGCATGCCGATGACGGACCGAGTTACAGTAATCACCATTGATGTAATTAGGATATTATTAACAAAATGTATGCATTATCGATATCTAGGACACACTGGCCGACGCTGATACAAGTTCATTCACAATTTTGTGATTTTTAACAGTTTTGTGATTTTTAACATTGTCCACAATCTATTATTTTTCTGTAATATCAATTTTGACACTAAAATCTGAGCAGTTTTTGCAGAGTTGTAACCAATTGTATATTTTTTGTGATTTTTTTGTGATCATGGGGAATCCCCACTTCAACTGCCTTGATCTGGCAAATGCATCGCACTCTGCTATCAAGTGCTTGGCCGATTCCTCTTCGAGCCCGCAAGCAGGACACACGAGATCTCCTGCTACTTTTATTTGCGTCAGATGTTTGTTCAGTCGATTGTGCCCAGTCAGCATCACTATCAGTAGTCTTTCGTAAGAGCCATTTAGTTTTGGCTACATTCAGACCATCCACGAATAGCTTGGAATGTCTGCACTTTGACTCTTGCCACCATTGTTCGTTCATTTGTTGAGCTCACTCTGTACCTGTTTCCTTGTTATTCCCAGAAGAAGTTCCGGGCCAATGTATTGGGTTTCGGTCTAGCAAGTTCGTCCGCTTTCTCGTTCCCTGGTATTCACTCATGACCTGGGGTCCACATCAGTGTGACCTTTTTGTCCTGAGCCAGTGTTTGAAGTGCTTCAGCGCACTCTTCCACCAAACTACTGACTGTTTTGGCTGTCTGAGCATACGTATATGTCTTTCCTGCTATTCCTGACCTCCGGCAGGGTTGCAACAACAACGTAGCATGTTATCCAAGTGGATAACTTTTCTGAACTTCTAGGCTTTCCGCGCACACTCCTGCGTCTGACAGTTTAGAGCCATCCATGTAGCAGACCGTCGGCGTCGCCTCTCTACATAGGTAGGAACAAGCTGGAGCTGCAAACGTTAATGTGGGTCTTATTAAAGATTTATATAACATTATCGTATTATCTTTGGTCAGCTTGTTTGCGGCAAGTAGTGAGTAAAATAGGTGAGCATTGTTAATTACGTGTGTGTTGTATGTCAGAATTTTGTCTAGTATAACTCAGATATTTTACTTGATATTTAGGGCATGTTAATTTATTATTGACGTTAACGTTGAGTATTATTTGTTCCGTTTTTGTTGAATTAATTTTGATTTACCACCTTTCATAGTATTTTAAAATTTTATTAATGTACGGGTGGTCCAAATTCGAGGGGCCTCTATAGCTTTGGGCTTTTGCAGCATAGTTTGCCCAAAACTAATATACATGTTACGGCGTCGATTTTCAAGAGAAGTCGAAAATGCATTCAAAAGTCTTTTGTTTGGTACAATTTTTAGAAGTTTTAGGTTATCTAATATGAATCTATGATTGTTTTCAAAAGCATGCTCGGCCACACTTGTCTTCTCTGTTCTTCCGTATTTTAAGTGCTAAGGCTTAATAAATAAGCTGATAAATAGACATTCTTTTCAAAAGACCTTTCGGAATTCCATTTTTTTCAGACAAAAAGATACCTGCGACTCAAAATTTGTATCAATTCCTTATAATCCTAATTATACGAAAGCATTACAAAAAGTATTTAATAACACCGGTCTTAAATTAGTATATCAATCCGGTAACATAATAAGAAGTTTAGTAGGAAATCCCAAGGATAAAACTACAGTTCTAGAAAAAAGTGGAATTTACGAAATTAGTTGCATGGATTGTGACAAAAAATATGTTGGCCAAACGAGACGCTCTATTCAAACACATTTTAAAAAACATTTAGCACACTTAAAATACGGAAGAACAGAAAAGTCAAGTGTGGCCGAGCATGCTTTTAAAAACAATCACTTTATTCTTTAGTTGAGGGGAGGTAGGATTATAAATTGTGACCAATCACAAATTATTAGTCTTATCTCCGCCCACTAAAAGATTATATATAAGATAGAGCGTAGGTTAATTTAGTTTATTGTTTATCGTCTCCTGACGATGCTAACGTTGTTAGCGAAACGCGCGTCGAGTGCAAAAAAGTGTAGTTTTGGTTTGTGGAAAACAATCATAACTTTGTTTTAGTGCAACCAAAGGTTCCAAATTCCCAACATACACGATATCAAGATTTGCTTTTTAAGGCCGAATTTGTCTTCCTAATTTAAGAGCAAGCAGCCGCACTTGCTCTAAAAGTTTATTCGATAAAACAACGTTGATTGATTAAGCAAGGACAAGTTTGCCTATATTATTATTAGATTATTAATAATAGAGTAGCAAGTGTCCCTCAAGAAAATATTGTTATACGCAGAATAAAGTTCTGCAATACCCTTTTTAAGGTTTTAGACAGTACAAAGCATAAGTCTAAAAATTTATTTAGAAAATGGTTTACGGACATATAAGACAAAAATTGGGGAAAATAAAATCAAAACAATGATGATTTCGGTGGCTACAATATCTATACAATAGCGGTATGACAAATAAATAACAAAATATAAATATTTATGTTTTGTAAGCTGTAGGGACCAAATCAGTAATTTTATTTCGACGGAAAACCTGCAATTTTTTGTTTACCAGAAACTCATATTTACATAAAACATTTTGGAAAGGCAATGGGAAATAAAAAAATATATATATAATATTTATAATGGTTTCTATTTGCAAATACATTTCTATTACACAAGAATACATAAAATTGATTTATTTATGTAAAATATTTTTGATATAAACTGTATGCAAATCGATCTGCAATCAACAGCCTAAAAAGTCGCGGTTTTTATGAATACTTTTCGTCTAGGACCTTACGACTTATTGGAAGCCCCAGAGCAGGTAGTAATTAAAGATTTGTGGCAACCTTGGAATCTGCAAAAAAAGTAGTTTGGAATCATCAGGGTAAACCATAAACAACCACACCCAGCGAATTTAAACAACTTTCGTCGTTCAAATAACGCGATATGTTGGAATAAAGCAAAAGCAAATTGTTAAGAAATGCAAATATCAATAAGAATAAAACTTGCGAGCAGGACAAAAAAATTATAAACTTGCGAAAATGTACTGGTTACTAAAAAGACCCTTCAGAATACAACGGTCGCAGCAACTCTACCCCCTACGTCACCTTATATTGAGGTTTAGCAACAATCACTCCGGAGGAGGCTTGTTGCCCAAAACAAAGCCAAGTTAATTTTTTAAAACAAAGTTGATTTGTTGTCCCTAAAAAATAAATAAAGAGAAAGGTTCGTGGCATATCGGACACACATTTTGCTTTTCAATTATTTACGATCAGGACTCCAAGATCAAATGGATAGTCCAGAAACCTACAGGCCTATTTCATTGTTTTTAGGAGTCTGTTTTTTTTGAAATTGTTTAACTTGTTAAAATATGGAACAGTATATGACTAACAATTGAAGAAAGTGACCTATTTCAAACAAGTGTGACAGCCCAATCCAAAAGATATTAACCCGAATTTCCTTGTTATTTTTATTACAATCATTTTTTTTGATTTTCGTACGAAAAGAGAAAGTATTTCCCTCTTAAGAATAAGAAAATATTTTTAAACAATAAGTAAAAAATATTAAGTTTACAATAACCGCTTTTTTGTCAGGACTTATTTGCTAATATTCCTTAAAAGTTAGTTTCCTAATACTGTTCCAGTAAATAAAAAATATGTCAATTTTAATATTTGTAGGCCATTTGTGTGAAAAAATTATTTTTTTTAATCTATGTTATTAAGCTTATTTTATGTGTAACAAACCTTTAAAATTTTTAACATACAAAACCACAGATAGCCAATGGAACATATCGCTATCACTTATCCTAAAAATAACACAAATTCTGTTTTCGTTTTACATTGTGAGAATGTTTGACACTTTTTGACATTTATTGTGACGCGTAGTAGCAATTTATAAAATAATTTAAAAAAAATTGTTGTTTTAAAAATGACACCGTTTCTCTTACAATGTACAGTGGTCGATTTTTTTATAAACGCGGACATTAAAAAAAAACTTCCACATTGTAATTTAATCGTACAAAATATTGAGTTTTATTAAAAAAATTAATAGTTTCAAATATTTAAACAAGCATTTGTTCTTATTTGGCTGATACACAAGGTGATCGTGTGAATTTTCTCATTTATCATAAAACATTTTAAGAGGTAAGATACATATTTATTAATTGGCTAAATTAAACTAAAAATGTTAATTTGGAACAATCAAATTTACTTTAAAGTAATTGACACAATATATAAATGTTAAAGTATAATAGTATATTTTTATGCAAATACGGTATATTAAAGAGAATGCCAGTATATTGTTGCATTTTTGCATTCTGTATGGAAATTTTAAGCATTTTTACATAACATATTTTATGTCGATCTTTAACTGTTTTCGAGATATTAATAGTTGAATACTGTCATTCTGGGTATTATATTTAAAATTTGCAAGTTCAAGTTGCCATTTAAAAAAAAAAAAAGACTAGATAACGCTATACATTTTTTGTATTTAATATTTTTTGATTACTTTTTAAATAAAAAAAGGGGTGACAATATATAATGAGGAATCAATAATAAATTTTCTGTTAATTCATATTGCATTAATAGTTTTGAATGAAGATAAAACCTAACATAATTTAGATATACACGGGAGTTTTTTTCAACTGTCAGTGCCTTAAAAATAATAAAATTTAAATTTGACATAAATTATATTACACTAAAATTAGTAAAATTTTAAGCAGATTAAAGAATAAAATAGTATAATAAAGGTTCTCAACATTATCCCTTAAATCCTGTTAAAGTTTGACATTTGGTGAAATGTTCTTGACATATTAGATCAAAAATTCTTAAGGTTCATAAAAAAATACTAAACTTTTGTATTTACCATATTTTCATATCTATTCAAATTAACTCTCTAGGCGGGGTACAAAGATATACTAGAAAACCCTGTACCTGATAAAACAGGTAAATTTTGATATACATCAAAAATACTATTTACCATATTTCTTAAAAATGCAAATCTGCGCAACTTTTTATTTATATATTATTAAATATATTACTTGCAGATTATAATAGTAGTTTTCACAACTAGTGGCTAAAATAGTGATTTTTTTACTAGCATTGGTTTAGATCACAAGCGCAGCGAGGTATTTAAAAACACGAGTTGCGAGTTGTTAAAACTTTTTTTTTATACCTTTACTAAAGATACAAGAAAACAGGAAAATACTTTTTTTTATACCTTCATTAAACACATGATTTTAGTAACTATCTGCAGATAACTAAAGCATGTCTTTTTTGGTTACCGATGCAAAAAAACTTTTTTTTTATCACGGGTTCAAAAAAAGATTTTGGTCCGTTTTTTACCCAAAATTAAAGAGACATGGCGGAAAATAGTAATACTGAAAAAATCTAATTATTCTTGCCTAAAAATTAATAGAGCAAGAGCTCAAGGTATAAAATATGATGGATAGGTAACCCTCGCCATTTTTTGATAACATGTGCATTTTCTCGTCCTGAATACGAAATGGACAATCCTGTACCTCAAAATTGTGAGTAAGGGCTCGGCACACCAATTCAAAGGTGGGCAATTTTAGAAGGGGTTGGGTAACCCCCACTCCCAGACTAGAAATCAACTGGTATGCCGGACCTCATTCATGGAGGGGGTTACCCAATCCATCACGTGGCTTCTAAAATTTGGCCACCTTTGGATTGGTGTGCCGAGTCCTTGTCCACAATTTTGAGGTTCAGGATTGTCCATTTCGTATTCAGGACAAGAAAATGCACATCTTACCTATTCATCATAATTTTGACTGCGAACGCTTGTACTGTAAGTCATTTCCACCAGTTTTCACCAAGTATTTACGATAAAATCTTTTCAAAATATCGTCAAAAGATCAAACTGTCAACGATTAAAATGTCGCAACAATGAACGTCACCGAATAAAAAGACATATCGCCATGGAAACCACCATTATTATTTTATTTATCAGCCGCCTTGATTCATAGTGTAAAAATGGTGTGATGCGAGAAGTGCTCTTCGTTCGAGATTTTTAGTAGTAGTTTTAACAACTAGTGGCTAAAATAGTGCTTTTTTTACAAGCGTTGGTTTAATTAACGAGAGCAGCGAGGTATTTAAAAACGCGAGTAAAAAATGCACAGCTTAGCCGCGAGTTGTTAACACTATTTTTTTTAACACCTTTATCAAAAAATCCAAGAAAAACAGGAAAGTACTTTTGAAAATCTCGAAAGAAGAGCACTTCTCGCAACCCACCATTTTTACACTATAAATCAAGGCGGCTGGTAAATAAAATAACTATGGTTTCCATAGCGATTTGCCTTTTTACTCGGTGACGTTCGTTCTTGAGACATTTTAATCTTTGACAGTTTGATATTTCGACGATGTTCTTAAATAATTTTTTCGTAAATACTTGGAGAAAACTGGCAGAAATGGCTTAATTTTTAGGAAAGAATAATTAGATTTTTTTAGTATTGCTATATTTCGCTATTTCGCTCTTTAACTTTGGGTAAAAAAGGAACGAAATCTTTTTTTGCACCCGTGATCAAAAAAGAAAGTTTTTTGCATCGGTAACCAAAAAAGCCATGATTTAGTTATCTGCAGACAGTTACTAAAATCACGTTTTTGATAAAGGTATAAAAAAAAGTATTTTCCTGTTTTCCTTGGATTTTTTAATAAAGGTATTAAACAAAAATAGTGTTAACAACTCGGAGCTAAACTGTGCTTTTTTTACTAGCGTTTTTAAATACCTCGCTTGGCTCGTTATTTAAACCAACGCTTGTAAAAAAAAGCACTATTTTAGCCACTAGTTGTTAAAACTACTATTTTTTTATACCTTCATCAAAAACATGATTTTAGTAACTGTCTACAGATAAGCAAAGAATGGCTTTTTTGGTTACCGATGCAAAATTTTTTTTTTTTCATTACGGGTGCGAAAAAAGATTTCTGTCCGTTTTTTACCCAAAATTAAATAGAGACAGCGAAACGTAGTAATATAGAAAAAATCTAATTATTCTTGCCTAAAAATTAAGCCAGTTTCGCCAGTTTTCACTAAGTATTTAATAAAAATATAAATAAATATAAAACTGTCAAAGATTAAAATGTTGCAACAATGAACGTCACCAAGTAAACAGGCACATCGGTATGGGAACCATTGTTATTTCATTTACCAGCCACCTTGATTTATAGTCTAAAGGTGGTGTGTTGCGAGAAGTGCTCTTATTTCGAGATTTTTAAAAGTATTTTCCTGTTTTCCTTGGATTTTTTGACAAAGGTATTAAAAAAAAATAGTATTAAAAACTCGCGGCTAAACTGTGATTTTTTTTAATCGCGCTTTTAAATACCTCGCTGCGTTCGTTATTTCAACTAACGCTTGTAAAAAAAGCTATATTTTAGCCACTAGTTGTTAAAACTACTATTAAAAATCTCGAACGAAAAACGAAACGCAGTTCTCGCAACACACCATCTTTACACTATAAATCAAGGCGGCTGGTAAATAAAATAACAATGGTTTCCATAGCGATGTGCCTTAAGCAAGAATAATTATTTTTTTCAATATTACTATATTCCGCATTTTCTTTTTAATATGGGGTAAATTTTTTTTTTTTTTGCACCCGTGATTAAAAAAAAAGTTTTTGCATCGGTGGTCAAAAAGCCATGCTTCAATTATCTGCAGACAGACAGTTAAAATCATGTTTTTGATGAAGGCATAAAAAAAATGTTTTTACGTAAGGTAAATCAAGGTATATTAATCAAGAAAAAGCTAACTAAAAAAAAATCGTCGACAATATACCTAGAAATCCCAAGTATAAACTTCAGTAAAACAATAATTCACTGAAAGTTTTATTTAAAACTGTCAAATATTAAAGTACACCGAAAAGTATCTATATCAGACAATCACACAAATAATAAACAAACTGACTTTTAGAGGTAAGAAACTTGGCCAAGCAATATTTTATAATAAATACACAATACTGACTTTTGATAACCTGTCTTTTAATCAATTGAGTAATGTCAAACTCGTAAAAAACAGTTTATTTTTTGGCCAACTATTCGCCTAGTATCTTGACAACAACAGGCAAATTTAGATACATTTTGAATTTTAAAATTTTTCCATTTTTGTCCCCGTTTGTCTGAAATTCGACCACGTTAGGACAAATATTAAGACAATAAGCAAAAATCGCCACTTTCCAGAATTGTGACAGGTGAGATTTTCTTTCATTTCTGAATAATTGCGACCTAAATGTCAAAAATCTCGGCAACGTTGGCGTTGCGGTGAGTCATGTATGATTTCGACTATGTTGACTTCAAATGAGATAAAATCAGTTAAATGCAATTTTTGTACTATCCTCAGTAATATTGCGTTGACCAGGGATCAACTTAATCTACTATTTGGCCGCTTGCGACTTCGTTCGCGTGTCTAAAATTGTAGATTTCTTCTCCTCCTCCAACTTACCCCACTTTCATGCCCTCAAACCCTTCAATCAACTCGAGTATTCGCTTTACTTAACGTTTTTTTCTAGTTTTTTTGCTTTCAACGGTCATAACTTTTGTTGTCGTAAAACTATTTTGATGAAATAAAATCTATGGCTCCCTAGAAATCCAAATAATGCTGCAAAATTCTTCCAGCAGCTTTTGTTGCAAATAAAAAACACTTTCTTGGATTCCGGTTTTATAGGTAACTTATTTTTTAACAGTTCATTGTTTTTATCGAACATGGTCGTGGGGGGAGGACAAGGGTGACAAAAAATCGCAAAAACAATAGACGAAGCACTTTTCTCGATTCCGGGCTTTATTTCCTTTAGTTTGATACCACACAACCCGTATTTTCGTCGGTCAATATTTTCATTAAATGTGGGCTAGGAGGGAGGATGGATAATAAAAAATTACAAAAAATAATAAAAGACATTTATTTCGATTCCGGGGTTTATTTCTTTTAGTTTGATACCCAAGAACCCATATTTTAACAGATCAAAATTTTGGTTGGTAGAAAAACCCTGAAACACGTGTCCATCTATTTTATTAGTAGAGTCTATGATACCAACTTCTAAACCACTGTGACTTTTTTCTTCTAAAATACAGAATATCCCTTTACCTTCTTTGAAGTCGAATTTTCCCTGTTTCTCCACCTTTACTTGAAATTTATAAAAACGCCAAAACATGTGTTTACTTATTTTATTAGCAAAATCTACATACCATACCAATTCTAAGACCTCTGCGGCCTTTCGTTTTCGAGATATAAAAAATCTCCTTGGTATTTCAACTCCTATTTTTACCTCCTTAGGGGAAATATTTTCAAAAATTCTTTCTTAGCGAGCATCTACGACACAAACCCCTGTAGGTCAAGTGGTTTGACATGTGCGTTTATAGTTGATGTTGACTACCGTTCTAGTATAGATATCAATTTCTGCTTTGACCGAGATTTCAGATAGCATACCTTATAGGATATCTCGCCTCTAACAAACCTTCCATTTTTAGGTAAATACCACTGTCACTAAAGTAAATTTTGCTGTCTATTATTTACATCAAATGGATTTTTCCCACTTTGGAAATAATTTGTATTTAAAAAAAATTAATGCAACAGCCAAAGAACTTTTAAAAGATTAGTAAGTATAATTTTTCCCGAAAATGCAGACGCGGCTAGAGGAGACTTTTAATAAATTTTCCAACTTATCTAAAGTAGAAGCTTTCTCCAATTTTCCAAGCCACTAAACATTGAAAATCTTATAGAGTTGGCTTGTCCTCCTAGATTAATGAATTGTTGAGTTTACCGCCACGCTCTTGGTCAGTGACACGCCCAGATTAATAGAGTCGCGGCGAGTTTATAAACACAACTGGGTAGGGGAGAGCAGGGAAGGATTTGAGATTTTTTTATTTTTGAGTAAAACTTTTTTTTAACTTAAAATCAATTAATTTTTTCTGTTATCCTCTAGAGTAGAGAGGGAGAGCAGTAAGCATTTAAAGTTCCTCCACATCTCCATTAACACAAAAATTTAGAAACTGTAGTACTTGTAAGTACCAAAGTCTAAAAAATAGTTAAATTGAAATAAAGATATACTAAAAAACAGCCCCACTAGTAAGACAGGGCCAATAGAGCGCATAAAATAAATGCTAAGCATAATAGTCGTTTTTATAATTAGTAGCTAAATATTGTTTTTTACGAGCAAAGCAAATAATTTAAAAAAAGCAATTAAAAAAACAAAACAAAAATTGTTTTGAAATTTTAAACCACGAAGAGAATATTTTTTTTGAAGTGGGATACAAAGCTAAATTTCCCTTTCTTAGGGTGTGTTATTTATTGGTTTACTTATCTAAAATGGGGGCCGCCGTAGACCAGTAAACAGCGTTTTAGCCTGCAGAATAGAGATCGCAGGATCGGATCTCGGCAAGTACACATTGCTTCACACAACACCGAATGCGACTCGACATGACGACGGGCGGCCCCACTTCTCAGCAGCTCCGCAGTTAACGTTGTGTATAGAGTAACAACAAACGAAGTAGAAGTAGGCGGCACGATTAACACTGCACCGAAAACTTTGCGGGACTGAAAGGTGGACGGCTGAGGACCCCGCCAAACTGGGTAGAGGAGACTAGCCGGTGACCCAAAAAAGGACGACCTGGACTTCTCCGAGATCGGGACTCCATGGGACGCGGCTGGACTCCAACAGATTTGGTAGCGGGAGTCGACAGAAGGTGACTTGGAAGAGGCGGTACCACCTTCGGGTAGCAGGACCACTCCAAAGAGATGCATCTGAAGACTCCGAAGGCGACCTCGACCAGCGAAACCGAGACCTCGATTTTCGGGTCAACCTATATGACGGCGGGCTGCTGGGGAGAAAAGTCTACCGTCAACCAAGTTCTGCTGGGATGGTAGCGATGCAAGTCTAAGTAGTAGCCGGACCACCCTTCGGAGGGGGTGTAAAGCCGGCGGTCCACTGTGTATACCTGCTACGCAGTCTAAAGATCCCTGCCCTCGACAAAGAGGTGTCAGGCAAAATTAAGTCCTCTTAGAGAAAGAAAACTTGCATCCTAAGGGACACGTGCATCAGTCGGGGGTGCACGAGGTGTATGGCAAAAAGGGTCCATTATGCGGCCTAACTGCCAGGCCTACGGCCGCCCATCTACTACTACTATCTAAAATGACTTAAATAATAACTCATAACTAGTAGTAGGTGTTGAATATAATATTTTTTAATTACTCTAATGACATTATAGTGCGACTGGTACCAGCGCGCACATAAATCGAGTCTTTGAGTGGCGCGTTGGCAACCCCCAAGCAGGCTTACCGGCAACTTTTGCCGGTTTATTGGCGTCCTTGTACCAACAACTTATCGCCAGTCTTGTTTTTGTTGGACAATACAAAGCATCTTACGAAATGTTAAGCATGCATTCCGTTACTCTAACTATGTGGATAAACTTGAGTGAAACCTGGTGGAATTTTGGACTAAGTGATTTCGCAAGGGAAAACAAAAGTTTTTCTAGTATTTAGAAAAAAAATTGGAAAAAAAAACAGACTTTCGGTGGGTTTTCTCTGTATATAGACGTACGCGAAGAAGGGTAGGGGGGGGGGCATTTGCCCCCCCCCCCTTAATGTTGAAAATAAGTTAACAATTTCATAATTTCTAAACAAAAAAATCAACAATCAATAACTCAAGTTACAAATTTAGACTTATATCATATATAATATTATACAATCCACTTATTCCTAACTATTTATTACTTTTATGAGCTCATGATAATGTCTTCATGAAGAAAAAAAAATATTTTCTAATATCCATTTTATTATTCGCAGTTTTGCTTTTATGCTAATTACTCAAAAGAAAAACAAGAAACAACCACTTCACACTTGACGATTCAGGTGATCCACTGACTGTGGAAAATTTAAAATAAATATTTACCTAATTTACGTATACATGGAATTTTCGTCTCGTCTCTGCTTGCGCTGCTTGCAGGCGCCCAGTGCCAGCGGTCGGTAAATCCCATGCGCCTGACTGCACAGGGTCGCAATTAGGCATATTTTTAAAAGATATCATAAATCTAATTTTGCACTTCCCACTGCAATAGTTGCTAAAACAATAGCTCAGGCAAGAGATAACTTTATTAAAAGTTGTGGCTTTAAATCAGATAAATGTGTTGGTTAAGATTATGATGGCTGTTCTACCATGGCAGGTAACGAAGGTGGAGTTCAAAAATTATTGCGGAAACAATATAAAAAAGCACTGTACTTTCATTGTGCCAGCCACAAATTAAATCTAGTCGTCATTGACTTAAATGTCGTTTCTGAAATACGAAATACAATATCTACTATTAAAGATATAATTCGTTTTTTCTTAAATGAGTTCTAAGAAGAAACTATGCTCCAAGTATTCCTCTACTTTGTGAGACACGATGGTCTCTAAAATACAAGAGTGTTGATGCATTTAAAGACAAATTTATAAACATCCTTGAAGGCCTTCAAAAACTATCAGAAGACGGCAATTCTGCAACTAGAAAGATGGCATTTCAGCTTTATAGTGCTGCAACAAGACCGGTATTTATTATTTCTCTGTGCCTAATAGCAAAATATTCTGCACTTTTGGAACCTGTGGCCAATATTGTTTGCAAGTTTAGATTTATTGCAATGTTCAAATCGCATTAAAAGAATGTAATTAAACATCATCGTGAATCGGCAGAAGAAGTCGTGAACACTATCTGATAGTAGGGCGACAGCAAAATCGAACGAACATTCCAGCTAGCAACCCGCCAGAGTACTGGAAAAGATATTTGTTAATACCCTATTTGGATTCTCTGATAATATCTTTGGAGCAACGCTTTTCCGATGAAAATCTACCAGCTTTCGAACTATTGTCACTACATCCGTTCGTTATGCGAGACTTGTTATTGAGTGAATTTAAGATGAGTGAATTTAAGATGCACATTAAATAATTTTCGGAATTCTACAATTTAAACGTGCTTGACGATGAAGCTGAATTATGGTACAACTTGTAGAGAGACAAAAAACTTAATAAAGAGCAGTTAAAAAGTTTGGAAGTAGCAGAAGTGGTAAAGAAAGCGGAGTATAAACTGCTCTGCATATTTTGTTATAAGTACCGTAGAACGCTCTTTTAGTACTCTGTGCAGAGTCAAAACTTGGTTGAGATCCACAATGACAGGGAATAGACTAAGCGGTTTGTGCATGCCGAGTGTACACCGGAACCGGAAAAAAGGAAACAAATAGAAGCAAAGGTCTGGAGCAGATTTGCTGAAGACGTTTCGTTTTACTATAACATTAAGATAAGAAATAATGTGTATAAATTTTTGCTTTTTCGTTTTTTTTCGTTTATTTCAATAAATATTTATCTTTTTCAAACTTTTTACACTTGTCCCCCCCTCCTAAATTTGATGTTGCCTATTTATAATAGGCCTTTTAGTCCTAAATTTGCAGAAGTCCAGATGGGAAAAAATGTCTCTAATTAAAAACTGTCAAAAAAAACTTAACTGACATTTCGCTCGCTGACCTTTGGGCGATAACACTACCTTCTCAATTTAAAAAAGCCTACTTATTATATCACAGTAAAAAAGTGCCACCACAATTTTGCCAAATTTTAATTTCGACCCACTGTTTCTCTTTTTGACATTTCCGAAACCTCCCCTACCCGTTCCTTAAATTTGGTAACAAATATTTTGAAGTATTAGTTATTTTATTATTTTCTTTATCAGTTTTCAGATAAAAATGGTAACGGAACACAATTGCGAAAGTCCTCCAAATCGTAACATTACACCTACTTCCACACGCTGTGTTACGTAATTTATGGACGCCCCAACAAGTTGCAATCTATAGGGTAAGACAGCGAAAATCTGGATATCGCAAAATGCTTATAAAAAAGTAAAAGCGGCGGAGACAAAAAGAACATAAAATCGATGCGCGTTACCGCAATGGTTTAATAATAAATAAATAATTGATATTTACTAAAATGGGTTAAGGTTTAGGACTATGGGACGCATGTGGTTTTTAATCTATTGTTGCAGGTTTTTCTTTAAATTTGAGTAAAACATGGTGAAATTTTGAATTTACTATAATCATATAAATGATTTCACAAGGAAAAAAACAAAGGTTCTCCAAACATTTCATCAAAAAAAGAAAATTGCCGGTAGGTTTATCCTCGTATAGTACACTTTTTAACTAAATATACTCTGTTAATTGGGTCACTTACGTATATTTTTTTATCGCTTTTTATCCATAAATGTGCATAGGTCCATATGAGAAGAAATATTCTCACACAACACATCTTCAATATGATGATAAAATGAAATTAAAATTTTTAATTCATTAGACACTTAAAGTAATATTTCAAAGCATCGGTATCGCTATATCTAACGCGTTTGAAACAAAGCCAAAATGCACTACATTTTTGACTTGTTTATGCCACGTTTCGAACGATGCCTGCTTTTTTGCCGGGTGTGATGACAGAACAGCTGATTCCACACGTTGCGTACGGAAGGATGTACGTAACGCTACGGACCCACGAACGTACGCAACGATTTCAATCAGCAGTTCTGTCCTTGCGCCTTTCAAAAAAGCGGGCATCGTTCGAAACATCGCATAAACAACTAAAAATTGTAGTGTATTTTGACTTTATTTCGGACGCGGTAGGTATACCGATACCGATGCGCTGAATTACTTTAAGTGTCTTATAACTTAACTGACGTTTTGCTTATTTTGAACGAGAACCGTACCTTCTGAAGTAAAACCACCAATTTAAGTAAGGTAACAAATATTTTTTATGTTGAAGTAATTAGTTATTTTATTTATCATTTTCATTTACAAATGATAACGAAAAGCAGTTGCGAACTCTCCCCTCCTCTCTCGTAACACACGGGGAGTAGCCGCGCCGTTAATTAATTTATAGACGCCACCAAGACGTTGCAATGTGAACTTTACGCCTAAGGCAAGATCTGAGAGAAATACACGGAAGCTTCTGCAAAAAAAATCCGAATTTTCAACGCACAAGAATTATTATAATTATAATTATATATTATAATTATAATTATAGGTACAAATCAATCCAACTTAAAATTAAATCTTTCTTTCGCTTCAAAAAAGCTATGAGCTTTGAGAATTTACTAATGTCGACGTTGTTGTTCAAACTATTAGTGGTCTTCAACATACTGTAATAGCTCCAAAGGGAAGACGGCTTGTTTCGTTTCGCCTTTGTGGGCAAAAGGTCCTTCTTTTAATCTTTGAGTGCATCCAGGATTTCTTTGGAAAGACTTGGTGAACTCTGTTCCTCGATATCCATTGAAAACGCGAAAACAATGCAGTTTGTATGAAAATTTCGAAGAAACTTCTCAAGTGACGCTCAGTTTGTTTATTTGGCTGCTACGTGTTGCTAGGAGCATTATTCAATGTTTTTGTCAGATTGCTTGATTAAAAAGTGACATAAATAGACTGGCCGCCTGCTTACTGATAGTGATTCGTGTGTTGTCAAAGTATTAGAGGTAGTAGTACGACTGACCAACATTTTTTTTTGAATAATTCATGAAGTTTTTTTTTTCTCCTAAAAAACAAGGGAAGACGGCTTGTTTCGTTTCGCCTTTGTGGGCAAAAGGTCCTTCTTTTAATCTTTGAGTGCATCCAGGATTTCTTTGGAAAGACTTGGTGAACTCTGTTCCTCGATATCCATTGAAAACGCGAAAACAATGCAGTTTGTATGAAAATTTCGAAGAAACTTCTCAAGTGACGCTCAGTTTGTTTATTTGGCTGCTACGTGTTGCTAGGAGCATTATTCAATGTTTTTGTCAGATTGCTTGATTAAAAAGTGACATAAATAGACTGGCCGCCTGCTTACTGATAGTGATTCGTGTGTTGTCAAAGTATTAGAGGTAGTAGTACGACTGACCAACATTTTTTTTTGAATAATTCATGAAGTTTTTTTTTTCTCCTAAAAAACACGGTTATATATAAAACATTGTATGTGTCTCGTTCTTAAAATGCGTTTAACGACCTCAGCGTGTAAAAACCCTCACTTATCGGCTCGGGTCTTTATTTTTACGTCGCGGGCGTTAAACGCTTTTTTAAGACCTAGATACAAAAAAAAACAACTAACAAAATCGTAATCGTAATTGTTTTAAAATTTTACTTAAAATACAAGTCTCTTTGACAGTTCTTTTTACCTAGATTTTATGAATTTTTAATGACTATTTAAACTGTTTTTAGAAAAAAATGTCTTTACGCGTGTCATTCCAGTGCATTTTGACATTCATCCAGGTAACATAGTAGTTTACCTAACAAGTGCGGAGAGCTCCACTTTTCCTCACGTCATTGCAGATGACCGAGCGATGTGATAGCCGAGTTCGGCCAGAAATTAAGTGCGAAAAAGTCAATTTACGCTCGAGTTAGGTACAATATTTTTTCTACTCGCTAAACTTAGATAATCATTTAACTCAATAAAAGGAATTTTAAAGATGTTACTTTTTTTTATCGTGGCTAAAATGTTTACCTAACACAAAAAGAAATATTTTTAAAATATAGCAATATATTAATTTCTTATTTTTAGTTAAGTGCGGAAAAGTACCATAAAGTTAACTTTTCCGCAATAGTGCACAGTTACTTTTTCGCACGCTAGTAGAAAAATATCCTATCAACTGCGGTATGGTTCGGCTTAAAATTAATTTTAAATACCCATATATATGGGCATAATATTCGAAAAAAAAACAGGACAGAATTTTTGAGGATTACGGAAGCGTCTTCACTTTTGTTTCTTAGTGTACAATGAGCTTCAGGCTACTGCGAACATAAATGGAATCAAGTCCAATTTACTCTCCGGGTCCTACGACCGAGGTGGGGTCGAAGCACGCTGCAGTGTTATCTTTTTCAAATTTATTTTGTTTTTATTATTTTGTTTTATTTCTGCCTTGCTCGACAAACAGATTGGTAGGTTTTTAAGTGAAATAATACATTTTTAAAACTAAAAATGAATGTCTACGAAGTTGATGAAAAAGTGCGGATGGTCAATTGGTACTATTAAGGCAGACCATTTAGATTTTTTCAAGAACTTTTTTTGGAGAATTTTGTAAATCGCCCAGAACCTAGTTTATCAACGATTTATAGGTTTGTGCAGAATTTTGAAAAGTTTGGTTATGTAGCGCCAAGAAAGCATAAAAAAACCCACTATTTTGAATGACGAGCAGGAAGTACGAGATGTGATGATTTGCGCTGCAGTGGAGGAAATTCGAAAATTAACTAGCCAGCAAATTGCCGAAGCAGAAACAACTATCGTCGTATATAATTTTGCGAAACAATGATGGAAAGGGCTAATCGTGATGAAAACTTTCTGAGATCTATTCTTTTCATAGATGAAAGCACTTTTCCATTATTGAATCGTCATAACCCATTTGCATTTGCATTTTGACGTAAGAACACAGTATCACCAAAAACTAAATGTTTGGGGGGGGGGGTATTGTAGGGGACACATAATTCTGTCATTTTTTATTGACAATTTGAATGGTCCTAGATACTTGGATTTACTGCAGCAGCATATAATTCCAACTGCTAGGCAGTTGTTAGGTGTGAGATTTAGTGAAACATGCTTTCAACGAGATGGTTGTCTCGCTCACAATGTTGACCTTGTTAGGGAATATCTTGATAATGTATTTCCTAATTGGGTTATAAGTACACGAGCCAGCTCGATCACCCGATCTTGCTCCTAATGACTTCTATCTGTGGAGTTACATCAAAAATAAAGTTTACGTGCATGAAAGGGCTAATAATTTGGGAGAACTTCGGATTAAAATTGAAGAAGCTTTTCAAACTATCACCCCTAACATGCTTGGAAACGTTAGAAGGGGTTTTTATAATAGGCTCCGATATTGTCTAGCCGAGCAAGGAAGACTTTTCGAACATTTGCTCTATTTATTTTTGGAGTGCGAGAATCTTTTTGGTTTTTAGAATCTATTATTTTATTTAGAGAACTTGCTATCATTTTGTTTCTCATTATTATTTTCATTGTAACACGTTGTTAGTGATAAATCTGACCAGTTGAAAATAAAACGCTCTAATTTATCAGTGACAAAATTTGCGTATTTATTGACCAAATTCTGGTTTCATGGACTACACGTCACATTGCACCGTGGTTAGAGGCTTACTAAACGCAAGCCTGAGTGTTGGTTGCTCCACTGATAGGTGTGCGGTGTCCCTGCCTGTACGTACACTGGCAAATTGGACTTCTTCCGGCCTATGTTTGCAGTAGCCTGAAGCGCTCTGTACATATATCTGAACTGTTAACATTTTTGGTTTATGGTGATTTTAAAGTTTATCGCGATTTTTAACGTACAAGGAAATGACGATGTACTCTTCTTAAATCACCAAAGTACTAGTAGTATGTACTCCCCAAATCAGAATTTCCCACTAAAATTTTATGCCAGAAATGTTATTTTAATAAACGTAACTCATTATACCAGAAAAATTTAGCGAAGCCAACTTTAGAAAAGAGTATTATTCCTTTTTATTTTCTCTTAGGTTAAGTGAGAATGGTTTGAGGTGACCTTTGCCGCTATTATCCTGTTCTTCTAGTTTCCAATTTACTTTTTTTTCTGCGTCTTTCTTATGTGATTTTGAGGTTTAACTGATTTAAGAATTGTTTTTTTAGTAGGGGCCAGTAAAATACTGATAGCAAGATATTTTGCAATCAAAAATTGTTTTCTCTAACTGCCACTTGTATTCTTTTGATTACACGTTATTTTGAGCACAGTATAGTATAACTGATTGATTTGAAAAACAAAGTTGTTAAACAAACAAACGTCCGGATAATTTCCCAAGAGCTTTTTTGCAAGTTTTGTCGTTAAATGAATTGTTCTGCCTCAGTAATTTAACTGGATGCTTTAATGTCAATTATTAAAAAGCGGCAGTTTCTCCACAGCACACGATTTTGTTTAATACAGGATGTTTTTATAGCTACTGATTCATTGGAAACCATAGCGAAATGTGAACACAGTTATTAGAAAATTTTTGTCCATAAATCGAGAAAATTTGCTCCTAATTGAACCGACTAACACTGTATAAAATCAATTATCCAAAATATTTGTTTAAGAGCACTGTAACAAAACTAAAATAAAAAGATTGGTTCTACGAAATGATAAGGAAAATGGTGGTTACATTAGATAAAAAGGACCATTAAAGTAACACTCATGGCATATCGGACAAAGCGTTTTTGTTTCTCACTTCACTACGACCAAGCTTTTAATGTCTAATGTAGAATCTAGATATCTACAGACCTGTTTCATCTATATTAGGAATCATCAGGTAGTCATAGGATTGTACGTAGCAGTTGAAACTACACAGGAACCATGCACACCACCCGAACTTAAAACAAGCAGTTTGTGATCCGCGGAGACGTAGTACCTGTGTGCGCCACCTGTCGATTAAACTGAGAAACAAAAACATCAAAATTGAAAAATGCAGAAGACCGTATATACAGAATCCTTTACCTTTCAGCAGGATATAAGGAAGAAACCTGTAAAAGTGTAAGGTCACTCTCACATGACTCTTAAAAAGAGGTAACGTTCGCAGCATCACCGCCCCCAATTGGAACTTCATACTACGTGGCCCTAATTTTAATTCATCAGCAAGCAATCGCTCCGGACGAGGCTTGTTGCGCATAACTAAAAAGCCAAAATATTTAGAAAACAACAAAATGAATCTCGTGTCCGCAAATAAAAATTAAAGTAACACTCCCGGCGTATCGGAAAAAGCGTTTTTGTTTCTCACAATTTTAATTTGCGGACACGAGATTCACTTTTTTGTCTTCTAAAAAGGACTATTTTCAACAAGTCAATTAACTAATTAAAGATGGCACTAACTAAAAATGTTCAAAATAGTATTTGAGCTACTCAAAAAACTTTTAAATAATAAGGTAAAACTGGTTGCTGGTTAATAACTTTGTAAGTAGTTTTTAAAAATAACGAGGGAGCGAGCGAGTGTAAAAAAGGTGCAGTTTAGCCGCGAGTTGTAAAAACTATTTTTTTATGATTTTAATTTTTGCGATTGTGTTTCTGGTCCCTGTCTTACAGGTGCAGCTAGTGCACGTACAAAAAATCCAAAACTCCTGCATGCAATTGACTCATGGTGTTAGAAAATACCAACCAATTAACCAACCTTAATGAACAAAATGACTGAGTATGGTGCAGCAAATGTACGTTAATTCTTTCAGATCATTTTTAAAAATAATTTTACTAAAATGTCCACCTTATTTATGTAATAGAATTTGATTTCAAACTGACATACACAAGATTAAAGACATATAGTCCGGCAATTGCACATTTAATGATAGAAGCATAAAATTGAACCATATATACTGCATATATAAAGGTTTAGATTTTGCGTTTTACAGTAATGGCGGACAATCAAAATGGAGGCTTCAGATAGATAGTATAGTACTGTCGAGTAATAATTGTTCTGTGCATAATAAAGCTTCACACTTAAAAAAATATAGACACATTATGTTCATAATATACGTATTAATAACAAAATTTGCTTAAATTCTTAACGAAAATACTACCGAATACTACATAAAACTACTGCTGATAGAGCATACTGTACGATTCAAAGTATGTATTACTAGATGCTTCAAGAATATTTTTAAACGTATCCATATCAGTGGCGGCTCGTGACTTTACAAATAGTTGACGCATCATCTCCAACCCCCCCCCCCTTTACTTTCGATTTGTATTGTGTATGTGTGCGTTTCATAAGGGGGACGGCTTTTCAGAGTAAAGTAACAGAAAACATTGTCAAAAAAAAATAATAAAAACGAATACCGCAACTGAAGAGAAAGAATAGCAATACCCCGGCACGCGACGCTCGATATTACAGTCACAAAATTATAATAGAGCCAGCTTAAAAGTTTGCATCACATGCAAACACGACCAAACCTCGGCGGAAGGAGACGCGCGTGCCGCATGGCAACCGATTTATTTCGGGAATTTACACTAAACTGAGCCTAAAAGACACGAGGATGCTGCTTCGCAGAGTGCCTTGCCGTTTGTTTTGGCTCCTGGATAGTTTTCGCATCTCGGACACGAGGTCGTTTTGCACGATCCTGGTGATCGAATAAAAGATACAATATTTACAAAATTTGGAAACGTTATTTTATAGAAGCGGAAGGTTTAATTTTTTCGGAAATATTTAAATGAAAATTATTTAGTCAGACTGCAAATAAGAGGTGAAGAAGCGCTTCACCTGCGTCATCTAGCGAGCCGCCACTGATCTATGTACGTATCACTAACACATTCAAAACACATCTTAGTAAAAAGTAAAAAAATGTTGTGTCTCAGTGTTGTGTCTCAGTTGTGTTTTAAACGCGTTAGAGATGCGTATACGGATAAGTATTAAAAATATGCTTAGAGTATCTACTGAGTACAAATACCACCACAAGCACAAAGTGCGGTAGACTGTAAAGCAGCACTGCCGTGTGCAACCTTTTTTGCAGCCACTCTGAATGAGCTCCCTGCGTGCAACTGGATATCATCGTATACTGGAATCATTGCGTCCACAATCAGAATTTGGCAAAATGTTCGTTACTTAATCACATTATTATTTGAATACCTATATCTTTTGAAACTTTGTATCTTACGGGATTTTTCATTACAAGGAAACTTATTAACAAAAACATTATGATGGTAACAATATTTTAAAGACCGCTAATTAATATAACGGTCCGCTTAAATTCAATCTTTGTCCGGACAGAAGTAACAGACACACAAACACGGACAGACGTTATGACGAAATTGCTTATTTAGGTCAAGGAACACCTATAAAATATTATTGTAGTTATCTCAAAAAAAGTCGAAGAAAACAATACTTTCTTTCTAAATTTATAATTCTGCTACACGCACACATAATAGCAGTAAAACATAATAATAAAACATTTTTTCTCAAGCTGAAGACACAATTAAAAATAAAAGCTAATAGACACTAGCGACAGACTTTCCATGCTGGAAGTTAAAATAGAAATACTAAATACCAGGTACTAGTGACACATATAAAATACCAAAGTTTTAGTATTTTGTGTCTTGTAATTTGTATCTTATTAACGAAAATCGTACAAAAGTGTGAGGTGTAATTTGTATTTAGTCGCTTCTATTTTCAATTGTGCTTTCAGCTTTAACAGTATCCAGAGGCCGCCATTACTGGTATAGGGGAAATAAAAGATAGCATCATATCCACGATACACCTAACACGGTATGCCAGTGCGCAGGGTCTTGCTATCTCTCTCGCACAATTTGACGTCACGTTGGAATCATAATTTGAAATCTTCAATATCATGTGTATGCTTTATATGATCTTTTATTTGAAAATATAGAATATTTTGTAACCAGCTGGATTTTGAAAATGTAATATGTGATGAAATTACATCTTAATACACTATACACATATTTTTATTGAATTTTTCAGTTAAAATCTCATGTAAGGCAAGGAGTAATTTACAAGGAAAATAATGCTTACTATGAAAATCAGTTCTTTTAAGTATGATTGGATTTAAAAATATGATTTCAAAGATCAAAGAACGTATCACATATATAAAGGGTGAATTTTGAGTTGAGACATTTTTTTCAACAGCGCAGCAGCGTGTAGAAATCCATTAGACCAACCTAATATTTCCAGATTTATCAATACTCAAAAAAAAACTAGCAGGAAGATTACTGTGAATCAGTGGCACTCCTCCCCCCCTCCCGAGAAGCCTGATTATTGTCACATTTTTACTTCAAATTAAGTTTTTTTTATTATTTATCTTCAAACCCCCCCCCCCCCCCGAAGTCAATTTCTGGGTGCGCCACTGTGTGAATTATGTCATTTTCCATTGTTCACATTTTCATTTTTTGCGCAGCTTTAATTATTACTGAGTTTGGATTAAAAAACACTGAAATATTGTTTGTCTATTCGATTTCTAGATGCTGTTGAAAAAAATGCTCTAATTCTATTACCTTGTTATAAGAATCCACAATAAACGTCAAAAATAATATACACTAATAATAATTATTAATATCAAACTTTATTTAGGAATTAGGTACGTATATTAGTATACATAATTATATAATTAATATTTGATTCCTGTATCTTTGGTACTATACCGATTCGTATTTTTGCACGTAGCCATTTTAGTCTTTGAATTGATATTTCACTATTATAAACGAAAACTAGAATATTTAGTTAAACTCTATGATAGTGCTGAACAATCATAATTACAAAAATAGGACCGAAAAATCAGTGAAATCACAAATTACTTCAGCTCTCAGTGGTAAACAAACAATTCTGATTCCAGCGTGACGTCATGCGCGGCGCGTGTCGAATTTGTGACGAGAAATCAGCATACCGTGTTAGGTGTATCGTGATCATATCTAAAATTATACTTCTTCATATGTAGTATACGTGTACCAAGTTGAATGCTTCTATCATTAAATGCGCAATTCCTACATTAATTTCACGAATTGTTTAAGAGTAGATATGCTTTTTCTCCTGTCAGTAACCTTAACTCAGGAAATGTCAAAGTGACATTCAAAATGAGTCTCGAGCAGTTTTCTATTTGTCGCGGTTACGGTTAATCTTGATCCTAAAATTTCCCAGAAGTATAAGCAAAAGAAGGAGACCTCGATTGTGTAATATCTTTGAATATTGTTTAAATTTACAGATAATTGTTTATGTTTACTCTTAAAAATTACATTCTTGCCCCCGAAAAATTATAGGAAACATATTCACCATCTAAAATTTTTTACAAAGCTTTATTTACATTTAAATTTTTAAATGTCTAGTAAATTTATTGAGCTTACAGCCTGGTGTTGTTGCAATGTTGTTTTTCTCTTTCATTTTTTTCTATTTTTTTTTATGGTGCAAATAGCGTCACTAAAATTTAACTCCACAACCAATCTGGGATTTAAAAAATAACGTAACACATAGTAGTATAATAAAATCTATAGATTTTATAGGTAGATAAGCCGAAAATCCGTCAGATTTTTTGATATTGCAAGAGGAAAATATATTCATATCCCAATATCTTTTTATGCTTGGCGAGAATATTTTTATTATACGTAAGTGTGATGAAATAAAAATATTGAATTGCTTGCTTTACAGGGTGTTATATTGTCGGATATAGAAATTTACTGACTGATCTTGAATTGTAAAAATACATATAGAACTTTACTAATTGATTTAGAACTGAAAAAATACTTAAATCAGTTTAACAGAATTTGAAAAACAAAGTAGTTTCTCTTAATAAACGGTTCTGTGTAAGCTGCTCCTAATAGATAGAACAATGTAAGAAACTGCCGAGTGTTAGAAAAAATAAGTATAAAAAAAGGTTAACTTAACTAAGTTTTCCCGGTCTATAGATAGAGAGAAACGTTATAAATTCTCTCAGGAAAGACCAAGAGAACAACTGATCAACTCATCCGTTTGTACCTATAATATAATAAACGACATTCAGTCAGGAGCGACAGAAGTTTCATAAACGCGGTGGCAAGGCGTCCTTATGCCCAAATGAGTGTCGCTCTTACTTTTCTTCCGGCAAATAATTATTTTAATAATGTAAAAATACTTTTAGTAGTTAAATTAAAGTGTAGAAATGGTAAGTTTTCTAAAAGGGAATTATTTTCTAAAGCGTTTGTAAAGAACTTGATTGACTTAAATTAGAATTTTGGGTTTTTGTAATTAAACATAATTTTTTCTGTGTCAAGATGGACGTATAAAATATCTTTGTGATTTTAATTTATTATCCAGGTAAAATTAAATCATTTTTATTCTATAGAAATATAAAGTAAATTTAGGAATGTCGAGTGAGAGAAAAGTTTTTAAAAAACTGAAGTCGCGACAATATCTTCATAAAAAAAATCAGATTTTTATTCCCTCTCGTGAAAAATTAAGCAAAATCATTTTAGTATTTTAGGCATGTTTAGGACCCAATGGTCCTCGATTTGTTCTTATACTTCTTTTTGAACCCGACTTTATCACGATTTTTAAGGCCGGTATTACACTATAACATTTATTTTTCAAAGATCTATACTAAAAGATATTTGATGATGTTTGACAATGTAATATACCATATTTTATAAAATAAAATAAATATTTTGTAAAATATGATATATTACACTGTAAAATATGTCATCAAAGATGTTTGAAAAATATATTTTATGGTATTTACCAGCATTATACCAAAAATTTGGCACTGTTTAAACGCGCTATAACTTTGGACACAATCGGCCGATTTTCGAAATTTTTGTCAGTTTTTATAGAGAAAAGATGAAACTTTACTGACTGAAAATTTGACTTTTGTCAAAAATCCAAGATGGCGAAGAGTTTTACTTGATTTTTGTCAATAAGGCAAAAGCACAATAGGTACTTTCTTCGCCTACCGAGGTATCACTTATCTAAATTGGTTATAAGATAAAAAAAAGTTATACAAATTTTCAATCAGGAGTATTTAGACCTAAAATTGTAATGTTTGTAGGATCGAGAACTGTTTAGGAGTGGCAACTTGCGACTTAGTCGTCCGATTTTAAAAAGTGTTTTTTAAAATCGGATTTTTTGACGCACCCTATATTTTTCAACTGTATTGATGTAGAAAGTTTTGACTATGCTAATTTATTATTTTTAAAGTTTTTTTTTTATTTATTTTATATGTTTACAATTAAACTGCTTCGGACAACATGGATACACGTCCCACTTAACTAATTTCACGATAGTTAGGTTTAGGTTAACGAGAGCTTGTATTAATTTGCCTTAAGATGGTGCCAAAACTTATTTATTCTTGTTGCTTCTTTTAAAGGTTTATTCCTCAAAATATCTTAATTTGACTGGCAATAAATATTTTATTTCATCACTTAAAAAAAACGAATGGGCTTGATTCCGTGCACTTTAAATCTAAAGAAAAAACTGGTAACTAGTGCAAAATAAACATCCTCATGTTCGAATTTCACACGACTCAGCTTCGTCTTTATTAGATAGATGCTACACGCCATGCATCTACAGTTCATGCAGTGGATACAGGTTATCGAAAGTTCACACAGAGGGCGCCGTGGTCGCTATTCGACAGAAATTCTCTCCGCTTTGCCGTATTTTTCGGCACATAAGAGCGAAATTGTATGTCGTTGTGGTACACCCAGAGACAACCTAATAACTTACGGAGACTAACAGAAAGACAGGGCCGCGCTTGCACTACGTTCCTATACGGCATAGCGCTTTGCTCCGGAGAGTGAAAGTAATGCTTGTATCAAGTCAACACCTACCTTGAAAGAAATCAATTTCATTTCAATGTCCAAATATATTTCACACAATTTTAATTTAGTATCTGCCGGTTTTTGCCACCGCTTGTCAAAGTCTGTCAAGCGTGGCAAGCGGTTTTTTAGATTTTCAAAAGTGAGTTATTTTAATTAGTTTTGGTTGGAAATCGCGCGAGTTTATAGGATTAGCTATATAGTGGATTAACAACTTATTGTAAAGTCTAAAATGCCGTTCAAATCAGGCTAGACCACTACCATTAAATCTAGAGAGCATGGGACTATTTGAAGAGTGCCGAAAATTGGGGTTCAGATTTTTTTGAACCAAATCCCTGAAAAAAATATTGTTATGATTTATACAGAGTTAAGCAAGAAGATAATAGGTTAAAACACAAGAAAAAAAAAGATATAGGTTAAAACATTCATAAAATCTGTAAGACTTTTTAAAAAAAATTTTAAAATGTTGTTATCTTTAAATATTTGCTAATATTCCTCAACATAGTTATAACCCTCTACTCCTATTCTAGACTTTTAAAGGGTCCAAAAAACTTTTTGTACGCTAAAGGAAGTTTTTTAACTGCATGGACCCAGTACAAAGCTGGTTAAGGTTTGTATAGAGCTAAAACCTTTTGCGAATGCATTGCTTTTTAAACACTAAAAAGTATGGAAAAACTGCGCCTGTTAAGTTTTTTCATATCTTTATTATTAAATAAGTAAGTGTCTGTAAAAAATTCACCAAAAGAATATATGGATTTTATTACGCGTCTGGCTGTACAAGTAGCTCGTTCATGTAGCCACTGGCTGCGCTCGTGTCGCCGTTAAATGTTCCCCAAGTATAACACAATATCGGCCACTCTCGCGTAGCTATTACTTTCTCTATGGGTACACCTAGCTGCTGAGTCTCTAGTAAGGATGAAACGGCGTCGTCCTAGGTTGCACGGTCTATGTGGAAAGTCGAAGATCAGATTGTTTATTTTGATTTAAGTACAAAAAACTCCTCTTTTTCATTACTTTTTTTTAAGTCTATAAATGAGACCGTGTAAACTAGGTGAATGTATAACTACTTTTTAACGAAAGAATCTTTGACATTTTATAGTTTTCATTTAAATTCTTTTTTTCCTGGTTTTCGCTGTCGGTTGAACTTTGTTTGAAAAGCTAGTGTCGTCGTAGTTGTTTCAATTTCCTTTTAATAAAGACGTGACTTCACTTTAAGAAATTACTTTTTTTTATCTTAAGAGAAGTCGAATACGTAATGACACTAGCGTTTGCTAAAGCGATTTTGGTCAGCAGTAACAAAAGATTGTAGGTCAACATTTTAATGTTTACCTTCAAAACAAGAAACAAAAGAAAAATAATCTGGGACAATGTATTGCCTCGGGAGATTTGTTCCACCCTTTCTCAAAACAACTTGGCCCATTTTTAACCCATCTTTATTTAGGCCTACAGTACTCTGACACGAGCTTTGGAACTCAAACTTTGTACAGTTATAGACTCTGCTAAAATAATTGGTACCGCTACTCAATTGTAAAAATTGCGTACTTAACCTAATGTTTTTACTACAATGGAATTTTAAAAATATTAAAGGAAGCTTTTTTAACCATCGCAAAACATTACATCTTGTAAAATAAATATACAGAATATCCCAACCAATCCGATACTTCACAATAGAAATTTGTTAAAAATCCAAAAAGTTGATGTTATAAAATCTTAAATTATTCACTTAAAATATACTTCTTTTATTCCTTCATCAAAACAATTATTTTAGTAACTCTCTGCAGATAACTAAAAATGGCTTTTTGGGTTACCGGTGCAAACATTTTTTTTATTACGAGTGCAAAAAAAGATTTCTGTCCTTTCTCTACCAAAAATTAAAGAGAAATAGCGGGAAATAGTAATATTGAGAAAATATAATTATTCTTGCCTAAAAATGAAGCCATTTCCACCATCTGTCACCAAATATTTAGGAAAAAATCATTTAAAAAGATCCTCAAAATATCAAACTATCAAACATTAAAATATCGCAACAATGAACGTCACCGAATAAAATGGCACATCGCTACGAAAACCATTGTTATTTCATTTACCAGCCGCCTTGATTTATAATGTAAAGATGGTGTGTTGCGAGAAGTGCTCTTCGTTCGAGATTTTTAAAAGCATTTTCCTGTTTTTTTTTTGGATTTTCGATAAAGGTATTAAAAAAATATTGTTAACAACTCGCGGCTAATTTTACTCGCGTTTTAAAATAACTTGGATAAAGCAATAAATGTCAATTTAAAATATATTTTATTTTTAAGAATGTTATGCCTTGTTTGTTTTTGAAATGGTTACTTTTGATGGACCTTAATGGAAGACGATATTCAAAAAAAAATAATTTATTTTTTACTTTTAAGTGTATGGTTTTTTAATCAGTGTATTTTTTTTTGTTTCAAGTTACTTAGGAATCTTAAGTAAATACTTAATTAAAAATTATAATAATATAGTAACCAGAATATAAAAAAAAATATTTTAAAACCCAAAAAATAGCTGGAACAGGCTTTTGCTGAATGGGCGTATACGTCATTGATTTCAGCCAAAATAAAACACTTTTTGGTTAAAAAACACTTTAGCATCATCGATCGAAATCAGCCCTTATATAAAAACCTTATGAAGAAAATCAAATTAAAAACATCGAAAGATATTAAAACGTGACTATTGCGGATTTCAATTGGATTAGCCAACACATTTTAGTTACATAAAGCTACGAGCGTATGTCGAGGGCCAAATGTGACCTTTTGATGCGATTATTGAGAGTTTTCGGTTTGTGTTAGTATGGCGCTTGAGTCGCTGGATATGTTGTAAAGTTCAGGGCTTTAAAGGTTATAAACTAATATGTATTTTTAGGAAACCATTGTACCATAATGAAAAAAAATTAACCTGTGTGGTAGGTATATAGCTAATTAATAGTAGTTTACATAACAAGCATGTTATGATGGTCATTAAACGCGAAGATGAAGTTTGAGACGTGAGCCGCAGGCGAGTGTCTTAATTAATCTGAGCATGTAATAACAATAACATGGAAGTATGGTATTATACTTTACCTACGACCAATGAAATTGTCATCGTAAATATCAGAAATTATTAAAAGTAGCAAACGCGAACACTCTTAAGTCAACATCCTTCGTAACCTAAAGTTTCTATGAGTATCTATCTAAAACATCAAAACAAATAAGGTTACTAAAAATGCGTAATACGTCAATTTAACAGAACTTATTTTTGGTTAGGTGCTAAAATTACATTGGATTTATTTATGTTTAATAAATATTTGTTGTCTTAAAATATAGAAAAATAATTCACATTTTTGCGTTAATTAGTGCTCTTATAAAATAAAGTGTAATCGCTTGTCACGCCATCTTGTGGTTTACGTCTAAGTTTTATTATTATCCTAGGATCGTAAATGAGCCAATGAAATCGTGTTGAGATGGTCGTATAATTAGTATTATTCGTTAGTCGTAGGTAATAGTACACTATAAACCTAGGGACTAAAGTGCCACATGTAATCCCGCGGCGAAAGGTTTGTAGCCCGACCGTAGGGATAGCTACAATTCGCTAAGAGATTAAACGACACTTTAGTCCCGAGGTTTATATGCTATTTTATGCACTTTAGGAAGAGATCTTTGTGAAAATTACGTTATTTCTACGCCAAATGGTTCGTCAACTACAAGAATGGGTGCTAGGAATGAAATCTTGGCTAAGAGCAAGTGCTGTTTGGCTTGACTTGCCATAAATTTAATTATAATTCTCCAAGGATTACTTTTTTTTAATCCTGAGAGGATAGGAGGGATTCAAAGTACCTATTTAATCCCTGAATTGCATAAAACAGGATTCATGTATTAAATTTTTTTATTGTTCAGAGGCAAAAAAAATGCCAACAAAAATCGGAGTACCCAATGGGGAAAAAAATGCTTTTGCGTGGCTTCTATGTTCTAGCTTTTTGTATGTTTTTCCGTTTTTTTACAAAGTTATTAAGAACATTTTATTTACATTATTTTCCACCGAATTTTATACACATTGATTGACGTCAACCGTGAACGAGAATTTTCAGTCTGACGTTTATTTTTTTGTTTCTCCCTAGGTCCCTGGCTATACTGATCGCAGTATGGCCAGGGCCGCATTCAGAAAATTTTCGATTTCGTTTAGTTCATTTTATCATGTGGGTTGATTTTATAATAGAAGGATTTTGGACCATTTTATTTGCCGGTCTATATCATAGAAGGTGCTAGTTGTGAAATCTTAAATGAATGAAGTTCAGACATTCTTTGGAGCTTATTAGGCACACAGCCGCAAGAGTAGCTGATCGATAGAAATCTGTTTTTTCATACGTTCTTGTAATATAAGAAGTATTTTGATATTTCAAATCTATAACCTGTATGTTTTAAAATATATTAGACCCTTTTTACCCCCTTAACGATCCCCACCAAAGTATGTTATTTTCTCTACAACTAGAAAATAGTAATTAACTCTGTGTTTCGGACTTCCATTGTCTATATTTTATTTATACACGACGTTTCGATCAGTACAATCTCTGATCGTCTTCAGGTGCAAACTACAATCAATTCCTAAGGCTACGTGCTTATATACTGTGAGAAAGCACTCAACCTTGAAGTTTAAGAAGTTGGCTCCGTCCAAGGAGGGGCTTCCAAGTATTTGGGATTTCAACACTTGGTTTACTGAAAATACCCTGATTCTGCCCAATAAAGGCAGCTTCAAGGAATTTTCGTTTCTTCCAGTGTACTCCTTGTGCAAAACCTTTGCTTCTGCCCACTTCATTCGGCGTTGTTTTGACCATGCATGTTCGGCGATTCCTAATTTCGTGGTTTCACCTTTTTGGGTATTCGTCTGATGTTCCTTAAGCCTAACAGATAGTGGTCTTTTAGTTTCGCCTATGTATGATTCACCACACTCACAAGTTCCCTCTGAGTGAATCAGGAATCGCCGAACATGCATGGTCAAAACAACACCGAATGAAGTGGGCAGAAGCAAATGTTTTGCACAAGGAGTCACACTGGAAGAAACGAAAATTCCTTGAAGCTGCCTTTATTGGGCAGAATCAGGATATTTTCAGTAAGCCAAGTGTTGAAATCCCAACTATTTGGAAGCCCCTCCTTGGGCGGAGACAACTTCTTAAACTTTAAGGTTGAGTGATTTCTCACATTATATAAGCACGTAGCCTTAGGAATTGATTATAGTTTGCACCTGAAGACGATCAGAGATTGTACTGATCGAAACGTCGTGTATAAATAAAATATAGACAATGGAAGTGTGAAACACAGAGTTAATTTTAAACACATCATTGTCTCAAACTTTCATTGAAAATAGTAAGTTGAAGGTACATATAAAAATGGCATATATCTATAGAGAGCGGCTTAGGTTCAAAAGTTATTAATTTACAAATATATCAACACCCTCTCACCCCTTCCCAAGCATGAATTGAACTTACTCTGCTCTTTAAATAATTTTAATTTTGAGGTTTATTTATGATCCTAGAGAGAGCTCCAGGGTTTTCAATTAGAACAAATATCAAAAGATAATAAATTAGTAAATTAGGTTATAAAAATAACATGGTTATTGCTGGGGTTATTTGATATATACAGTACTTGTAAAATAATCCTCTATGCATGGACACTACTGGAAAAATTGTAGATATTAGAAGGAACTAGTATAATTCAGGTCAATTTCTGGCATCATAAAATATTCTTCGTTCATGTAGGCTTTAACTTTTTCTTACGATTTGATACAGGTTGATTCATTATATTTGGGCACCCCGGGTATAGCCGTTAATATTAGAGACAAAAAAAATGTTTTAATGTGAAATTTTCATAATTTTTTTTTCACAAAAGCTGTCAAATGTCATTCCAAATATGAAATTTTAACATTACCTTTATTATTTTAAATTGAACAACCTGTGTTTTTTTATTTTGTCAAGTTTAATTTTCTTTTCGTATTTCAAAAATATATCAATTATCTGGGTGCGGTAAACAGTTTTACACATATTGCATATATTTGATGGATTTTTTTTTCTCGTTAGTGCTGCTAATATTAAAGATAGAAAAAAAAATGAAAAATAAAAATTGTTGAGTTTTTTTACGGACTTTATATATATTTTGCCAGAAAATGTCAAATGTCATTTTTATGTCAAATTTATAAATAACTTAACTAAATTAGGACTACTCTATTGTTAAATACGGATGACAACAGCAACGACCAGAAGAAATTTAATAACCTAACAAATGCTCCAACACATCACCACTTACTTCAACACAAAGTTCATAACGCCTTCTTAGGCCAAGAGAATTTTATTGTCTTAGGTTTCTATTAATATTAATGTATTCATTATTTTCTCGATTTTTAATTTCTGCAAAGTAAATAGTCTCCTTTAAATGGTCCCACAACCAAATATGAGGAGGTGTTAAATCTGGGGAGTTTGGTGGCCATGGTATGGTTCCATTTAAACCAAGTCATATGGGATAATTTTGATTTAGAAAATTTGTTACTGCTGTTTCATTATTACCTTCCAAAATGCTAAATATCCGGACGGGGCATCAATTCACAATACTCGAGCAATATCAAATTTTCTAAATCAAAATTATCCCATATGGCTTGGTTCAAATGGGACTATATCATGGTCACGAAACTCGCCAGATTTAACACCTCCGGATATTTGGTTGTGGGACGATTTAAAGGAGACTATGTACACAAATCGGCCGAACACCTCTTTTGATCTTTTGTTTTTTAGATTCTTTTCGGTTGATGTAACTGATTTGGAGGTTTCTTAACTTCTTTTTTAGTAAATTTTTTGTTGTTGTTCTAATTTAGTATAGTTATTTATACATTTGACATAAAAATGACATTTGACATTTTCTGGCCAAATATATATATATAGTCCATAAAAAACTGAACAACTTTTGCCCTTAAACTTTTTTTCTACTATCTTTAATATTAAGAGCATTACTGGGAATGCAAAAATCCACCAAATACATGCGATATCTCGAAAATTGTTTACTGCACCTAGACAATTGATATTTTTAAAATAAGAAACGAAAACAAAACTTAACAGAATAAGAAAATAAGGGTGTTCAATTTAAAATAAAAACGTGTATGTCAAAATTGGACATATGGAATGACATTTGACAGCATTTGTTAAAGTTTTCAAAAAATTTGGACAAAATTATTAAAATCTTAGCTTAAAAGATTTTCTCTATCATTAAGGGGTGTCCAAATATAATGAATCACCCTGTACTACAAATGCATAAATATTGCCCTTGGATCACAAAAAAGAGCAAAAACAAAAAATGGTGCATAAACTCATAGTTTTGCTTGCACTGCCCTGGTCATCTATTTGTTTAGGAAAGTAAGACAGAAATGCTTTATTTAATTTCTTTCAAATTAGTTAAAATAATAGTTATTTTTAATAAAAAATCGATTTTGGGAAATCCGCACAGAAACACGAAAAAATGACACTGAAAGCAACAACGTGATTGGCCGCAGACACATGCTCCACTGGTCTTCTGTCTCTCTCTCTAATAATTTGCCCAGCCGTGCTCGTTTATTCTATGGTCTAGGAAGATCCGGTACGTTTTAAGTTATCAATAAATGATTAATATCGAAAAAAATAGTGGTGTTTTATAATTAAAATTTTGAAAATTGCCCTCTGGTCAAAAAAATATGCCGTTGAAGTAAAAAAGTAGGGTAAAGTGAATGCTTGTGTTTTCGTATCAAAATAACGAAAATAAAAGGCCTTTTTCTTACAAATTTTTTGGAAACCGTTGGGTTTTAATTAAACTGCTTGCAACTAGAAAATATTGAAAAAGTATGTATCTAATACTCTCTGAAGACTGTAAACAAAATAGAAACCAATATTTTATAAAATAGCCAACCTCAAAAATAGTAGTTTTAACAACTAGTGGCTAAAATAGTGTTTTTTTAAACGTAGGTTTAAATAACGAGCGAAGCGAGGTATTTAAAAACGCGAGTTAAAAAAAGCACAGTTTAGCCGAGAGTTGTTAACACTATTTTTTTAATACCACATTACTTTTAAAAATCTCCAACGAAGGGCACACACAAGGCGGCTGGTAAATGAAATAACAATGCGGTGTCCATAGCGATGTGCCTTTTTACTCGGTGACGTTAATTGTTGCGACATTTTAATCTTTGATAGTTTGATATTTTGACGATGTTTTTAAATTAGTTTTTCGTAAATACTTATTCAAAACTGGCGGAAATGACTTAATTTTAAGCAACAATAATTAGATTTTTTCAATATTACTATATTCCGCTATTTGTTTTTTTATGTATGTATAAAAAAAAATTTGTGGCCAAAAATCCATTATTTTTGTGGCACGTCAGTTTTTTTTATGTAACCACTTTTCATTAAAGCAAAAAAATGTTTACACATAATTTCCTTGAAAAATATCACTGATTTCTAAATGTTCATCGATGATTTATTACTTAAACAATACTTCTCCATTATTTTCTTGCAATTTCAGTTATTTTTATCTCTGTTTATGTTAATATAAATTTAATAATTACCCTTCTTTCAACTGACCTCTCTTTGTTCCAAAGGGCACTAAGATGGTAATATAGGCCATAACTTTGGTGAAATGTTACCTAATACCCGTAGGAAAAATACATTTTTTTGTTACGTCAAGGCCACAATAACTTACTGAGAACATTTTCTATATGAGCCATTTTTGATATTAGAATCACTTTAATTTTTGTCTCCAACTTGCGAAAAAGGCAGGCAGATTAAGGGAATTTTACCTCCGGTAAAATAGACAGTAATTTGGTTTAAAGTATATCTTTAATTATACTTTAATTAAAGTATTGTCCTTTGAAGTGAAATCGTGCGTTACATTAAAAATCGCGCGGAAGAGTAAAAATCGTGCGGAAAAGTAGATAAATCATGCGGAAAAGTTAAATCGTGCGGAAAAGTACAACTTTCAAAACGAAGAGTCATGCGTAAAAGTAACTTTTACGCACGCTCGTAGGAAAAATAAATTTTCTGTTCAAAAAAATTAATAAAATTTTACTTTGCAATTTTAATAATGCTGAGGGGGGACGATTGCCCCTATTGCTTCCTGGATCTGCATCTGTTTCATTTTGTTCACTTTTAAGTAAATTGTTGGAACCTTTCCATATAGAATTATTTATTTTTATTTATTTTTTTTTTATTCCGACATAAATAATATTTTTTGTCATATTTTTACCAATAATCAACTGGATAATGTTAATTATTAATTTACGTGTTATTATTAAGTATGATACATGAAAGTTGAGCCCTTGGGTTTTAGTTTTTGGTCAATCCCGCGCGCGATCGCTATAAATCGTGCGATGGTAAACCCCCACTCTCCATAAGCGACGGAGAGAGTAGGCAGCTGAGCGCTGAGCGCTCGAGGTGCCGACTCCCTTACCATTTCTGACGCCAAATAAGGTAGGCCATTTTACTATTAATTTGGGGGCTCATCTCCGATTTTAGTGTTCTTTTTCTATTGCTTTTATTCTTATATTTTGTTATAAACATTAATTGTTTTACCCGCGATCCACTAAAAAGGATCCAGAAACTTGGTTTCTTTTCACATTTACTTATAGCTTTTGCAACTGCCTTGAGACAAGTCTTGTAGTGCGTGGTGACTTAAAGCTCGGCTTTCAAACTGTACCATCGATTCGGGAAACCGAGGTACTTTTTAAACTCAATCGAAGGAGTACGTCATTTGGCAAAAATCTTATTAACGAACATTTTTTTCATTTGAATTTTTCTATTTTGGGACTTAAATGGGCACATGTGAAAAAAGGCCAATTATACGTATTTTCGAAAAAACAGTAAGCGTTTACATTATACGGATCCTAAATTGCAAAGTTTCAATTATTAGACACTTAAAGTTAATTTTCAGTTTTATCAGCATTCATATCCTTATCTCTATCGAGTCGACCAATCAAGCAGGTGCACTTTTAAAATCATGGCGAATGCGTCACAGCTCCAACTGATTAAATGCACGAAAACCTCATTAGGTACGATAAGGGAGTCGTAACATTACGACCGTCCCTGCATACGAAACGATAATTTAACGCATTTGATCAGCTGGAGCTGTCACGTATTCGCCATTACTTTAAAAGTACACTTGCTCGATAGGTCGACTCGATAGAGATAAGGATACAAATGCCAATAAATCCGATAAAATTAACTGTAAGTGTCTAATATTAAATGGCAATGGTAACGCGCATCGATTTTTTGTGCTTTTTGTCACTGTAGCTCTTAATCAATGCCCATATGTCGCTAATATTTTTTTGTCTCTGTATATTTCTGGTAAGAAGCCGAAACGAACAATATTCAATGTACAGAAATGGTCTATCTAGAGATAAATGAAATTATAGGTATACAATTATTTGTATAAAACAAAAATACTGATGCTTCTGTAACTGTTCTGTATGTTGAATTAGCAATCAGAATGTTTCAAACGCATTTTACCCAAGTTAATATCAAGTGGAGAAAAGACATTGAGTTTTTATTGTAAATTTTACGAGCTCCACTAGACTTTAGCTTTGTTGAGTATACAACTTAGTTAATTTTTGTTTTTACAAATAGCTGGACAGGCATTTTGGCCCTTATAACTAATCTGACTTATGCCACAGTGATAATATCAAAATAAGTTCGAAGCACGTGTATATGGCTAGTTTTAATGTTTTCTAAGTTTTAAGGTATATTATCGAGAGCATCTGCCAAGCCCTCTATGTTGATGTAGTTTTATAGCCCCGATGCGTATTCTTGGGTAATACCAAGTGGAGAAAGGCTCTTGAGTTTTTCTTGTGAATTTTACGAAGTACACTTATTTTTGTTGTTTATACAACTTACTCGATTTTTGTTTTAAAAAAATAGTTGATTTGATTTGCTTTTGAATGACTTAGGTTTTATTGTTTATACAACTTAGTCAATTTTTGTTTTTTAAAAAAAATAATTGATTTGATTTGCTTTTGAATGTTATGGTCGCGATTCTTAAGAAACGACAGAAAATCTCACCTGTCACAATTCTGGAAAGTGGGGCTATAGTTTCTCCCCAGATCTTAAGTAAAAAAAAAGTACAACTGGCAACGCGTTGTTCTTTAATTTTTTAATCTTTTGCTAAAGTGCCCGGGAAAGCTAAACATCAGAATTAGCTGAAATTTTGCAGGGGTGGTCATTTTTAAATGCTTATTCAAAATACTCAATTATTTTTTCTTCAAAATAAAAGCTCTGATGCTGTCATCTATCCCAAAAGCCTTAAAATAATTGCGGTTTAAAACAAACCCGATTTACAGAAAAAAAATTGAGAAATAGTCACAATTTCCTCTGGATTATATTTTTCCATTTTATATTTCCTTGCTTTAGCAAAAAAAAACTAAGTTTCCTTTTTTCTTAAAGCCTGTGCACTCCGGAAAAGAAAATCGATCAATCAATCACACTTCATTGAATGTGATAGATAGATCGCAGGTGTTTTGTCAACAAACTTTAAGTCGGGCCGCATGGGGACAGAAGAGTATTTTTACGTTTTCTGGCAGAAAACCATTCGAGGTTATGTTTATCTTTCAAAAATGTGTTTTCAAAAACATTGTTCTAAAACGAATATTAAACCACTCCGCGTGTGCGGTCGCCCTCCGAAAAAGGCCTAGCGCTGCGTGGGCATTACCCCGAGTCTATCAAAGAACCAAGAGAACTTTACTGGCTCGCTGGGATTGCTAGGAATTCGCATAGAAACATTGGGCGCCCATAACCCCACATAATTTTGTTTTATTTTGATTCAACCATTTTTTTTAAATTTAAATTATTGCGGCATAGTTATGTGCAAGTTTACTAGTGAAATCTTGGAGTGTAAAGGATAGATCTTAGAACTTCAGCTGCAAAAATACACGGATCTTGAGTACTAATAAAACAGATCAGTAAAGCTTCTTCATTTAGATGTTGGAAATACTCTTTCTACTCATTGACGCTTCTGTTTAAAATAGAATACGATTATGTCGTCTAGCGCCAGTAGCTGATTTTTAAATCTGCATGCTTTTAAGTTAACCTGTTGTCGGTATCAGCTAGCGGGAGTGTTTCCAATTCAATTATAAATGCACCTGTAAATGCAACCTTAAACATCACGCCCAGTTACTTTAACACGTAGCTGGGTAGTGTTTTTTTGGCAGGCAATTCTGCAATATACGGTTTTCTTTTATTTTAGTATTTTCCTTGGTTTCTTAGAGGCGTAGAACGCGAAAAGTTAAAATAAGTAACCTAACCCCAAATTTTTGACATAGTGCTAAACAATCTCTGGTGTCCCACTGTGGCTAAACATAAATAAAGTCTCCGCGTTGCCATGGAAAACAAATTCATGACGTAAAATTTTGCAAAAAAATCAAGTCGACGCATAATTAAATTGATTTCCCTTCAGTGTTGCTAAAAAAAATTCTCTAGAGTCTAACCACGACCTTAAAATATAAAGACAGCGTCCTTATAATTATCCTAACCTTTTAAGAGAAACTGCGTATTTTGTTTTAATAACATTTTGTAAATTTAATATTTTAAAGATATTCTGTAGGACTAGTTTTACGGAAGAGCTGAATTGCTACTACGCGTACCAATAAACGTCAAGAAGTGTCGAAAACTCTCACCATGTAAAAGGAAAGACAGAATTCGTGTGACTTTTCTGAACAGTGACCGCAAGTTTTAAAGGTTTGTTTACAAACGAAAATAAGCTTAATCCCATACATTTTTAAATAAAAAAAAAGGTTTTTTACAAAAACTGCCTACAAAAATTACAACTGACATATTTTTTATTTACTGGAACGGTATTAAGAAACAAACTAAATTTTAAGGAATATTAGCAATTAAGTCCTGACAAAAAAGTAGTTAGTGTAAACTTGTGTTTAAAAATCGTCAGATTTTTTATAAGGGCGAGATTTTCTGACGATTATCGGCTTACCTGTCATATATCCATGTTTGTTCCCATGGTAAAAATATTTCCTAAGTTTCTCTATACCATATATTAACCTTATCCAAAAATCACCAGGACAATTTTCCCATTTAAATACTGCGACCTTCTGTGTGTTACGGAAATTTCCGCTATTAATTTGATGTAATCAATCGAAATTTGAAAACAAGGCTCCTAGCTATATATATAGAAGTGTAATTTCGCCTAAATTTTCCATTATCGTGCCTACACACTACATGTTGCTATAAGGAATATAATCCTTCCATTAATAATATTGTATTAAATTTGCATTTTCAAGTACCTCGACATGGAGAACGAGTGGAAGATGGAAACTCTTAATGGCACTTGAGGCTCCAATACTTAACAACTGACTCTAGAGAGACGTTAAGTCATATATTTACTAGAAGTTGGGTTTACATAACTAACTGGAAAATTTGACTTCAATTTGAAATTCTGTCAAAAATTAAAGATATTATTTTTATAGATTTTGTTTTAAAAATAAATTAATAATAATTGCTTCTGGTTTACATCAGTAAGATTATACTTAAAACAGTGTACTAAATTGAATGGAGTCAATAATAATTTTTATACTTACGCATAAAAACAAAAAGAAGTCGTTAAACATTCTTTAATTTTGTAATGAGAGCTCTTAAAAGAAAAAGACTTTACTGTGTTGATTTATTGTGGATGAAAAAAAAAAATGATTTATGCTAAGTAGAAAAATAAAATAAGTCTTTTTTGAATTAAGTGTTTAGTGAACATATAAGAGAAGAAAATGTAGGAGATAGACTTCGCTAGTGGTACCGACTTTTAATTATTCATTTTCAATATGGATCTAAAAACTACTACTATACTAGATTCCTACATTTTATATGAATAAATTAAAAATGTGACAAAGTGGTTCAAATACGAAGCAAGGCTATTTAAAACATTATATACCAATGCATTAGTTGCAAGGAAAAAAGACGTGCGTTTCGAATAAATGCCTGTGCTATTAGGGTGGAAGGTGTGCATGTGCATTGCAGTCGACTTTAATTGCCGTATATAATGCATAGTTTTTGGTTGCGCCCAAAACGGCCGACAACTAACGCTTTTTGACACTGTTGACATTGGAACGAGATTTATGCTTGCACTGCACTCAGGACCCAAGACATACTTAAGCATGTTTTTCTGTTTGAGTGTTCTTTTGTAAACAATTAAATAAAAGCAATACATTCTGGTAGGTTTTAATTCTCTACTTTTTATCGGAACTTAATTAAGAAGGTACAATTTTCGTCCTGATATGGAAAACCACAGTAAACTAGTATTAAAAATTAAATACAAAAATTAATAAATGATCTCAAACATGAAATAACTACACCGTCAACGGAAAACCTGTACCAAAAAGGCTACCTATTTGGAACTGTCAAATAGTGTTAAAGTTATCGTTATCGGCGAAGCGTTGTCTATTGATATGTGAACACCACGCTCTTTGGACCGTAAGCATGAATAGGGGTTATAAGCGACGACATGACGTAAATGCAGAGAGCTTACGTCGCCTATTCAGGACGGGTTAAAAAAGCGTAAAGCAACGCTTCTTGCGTATCTTGTAAATTTGTTAAGTAGTCAAGCAAAGGGTGCTATTTTCTTTTGTTCTTCAAAAGATAACCTAAAAATCGGCGTGTTTTTTTATTTATTTAGACATTTTTAATAGGGGTTATAAGCCACAGCACGTAACTCGACGTAGCGTAAGTTTTGATCAAGTGCGCATATGCAGTAAACTCCAAACGTACGGTACGCTTTACGCGCGGTGTATCGTTACACCGCGTATCGTACGTAAATGCGTAACCACAGATCAAATGAAAGTTGCGTAGTTTCCTACAAATTTCTATTCTATGGCAATCTACGGGATATGTAAATAGCAGACTACTCTCTATTCCCGAGAGCAGTCTCTCCACGGAGAATGTCGATGATGATGGCATCATCGATGTCATCATTTTCTTCATCGTCATCATCAAAAGAAACATTATAAGAAAGTCTTGCATTTTTGAAATATAAAAACACGACATTGTTTAGATGAAAAACAAAGCAAATGAGAGCGCCCTCTTCTCGACTACTTAATCAATTTACAAGATACGCAAGAAGCGTTGCTTAAAGCCTTTTTTAGCTCGTCGTAATTAGGCGACGTATCCTCCGTGCGTAACGTACGATGCGTTTATGCCATGCCGTGGCTTATAACCCCTAATGTCTTTATTTTTGATGATGGCGATGAAGAAAATGATGACATCAATGATGCCATCATCATCGAAATTCTCCGTTGATAGGCTGCTATGGAAGGTTCAACTTTGACGAAGTGGCGAAACCAGAGTGATTGACACTATTTAGATTTAAAAAACACCACTTATCGCGCCCCGCTATATGTCTGGCAATACACACGCTTATAGTAAACAACTTTCTTTTGATTTGGGGTTACGCATTTCCGTACGATATGAGGTGTAACGATATACCGCGCGTAAAGCTTATCGTACGTTTGGAGTTTTACTGCACATGCGCACTTGATCAAAACTTACGCTACGTTACGTTACGTGCTGTGGCTTATAACCCCTAATATGTAAGTTTAATGTTGACTTTAGTTTGCTGGATCTCTATACTTTCGTAAAGTCTTTGCCACAGAATATAAATAAATTGAGGTACTTCCTCATTCCAAATTCCCCAGACCAATTTGAATATGGCGCCTAATAATTAAACACGGAAGCTAAATGGAACTCTCATTGTCAGTGTCAAAAAACTGGTCCGCAGCAATTCGGAATGGAGTGTAAGTATTTTATTTATTTTTTCGACTAGCGTGCGTAATTAACCTCTTTCCAGTACGCATTTTAGATTGGAGAATGTCACTTTTCCGCACGCCGTGCAGATTCGTTGAAATGTATTAATACTCTAAATAAATTTTAGTTCGATATAGTTTATCAGTGATAGTTTTCTGTAATTAAAATTTATTCTTAAATATTGTGTTCTTCAGTAAAAATTGATTAAAAAGGACTAAAACTTAATAAAGTTTTTGTTAAAAAATTTAAATAATTTATTGACAAAATTTTAGTTAAATGTTCGTTTTAACACAATTTGTAGTTTTTCACACGGCGTGGCGTGCGGAAAAGTAAAAATTGGTTAGAAGCGTATATTTTAACTTCATACGAAAAAACAATTGTATTTAATGAATCTATCAAACAAAAATTATGTGCTTAGTCGATAAAAATTTGTCCTACTTCTGATTCTTTATTAAAAACATTTTTAGTCAATACGTAGGTTTTTTTATCATTTTTTTACCTTACCGCACGGCGTGCGAAAAACTACAAATTATTTTTGATGCACAGCGTGCAGAAAAGTAAAAAATTGGTATAAACCCTACTGTTTTGACTAAAAATGTCTTGAATTAAAAATCACAAATGAAGAAGATTTTTTATACAACCAAGAGAAAAATGGAAAAATGCAATTGTGCTCTTTCTGTTTGAAGCGCAATCATGGTACTTTTCAATCGTAGAAAAATTATTTTTAAAAATTTTTACTTTTCCGCACGCCACGCAGCAAAGTAACTTTGCCTCACAGAGTGCAGAAAAGTAAAAGATAGTAAAAAAATATACGTTTTGACTAAAAATGTATCTCATTAAGAATCACAAATGACCAAATTTTTATATTTTTTTTTATGTCTTTAAATATTAAATAAAATTTAATTAACCAAAATTAAAAAAAAAATTAGGAAGATAATTTATTGCTATTTTTGTTTTAACGCATTTTACGTATTCGCAGTAATTTTGCAAAGTATTTTAGCAAAGGTTTTTGCGAAAAAAATAATGCTGTATCCACGCCAAACCAACAAAACAAAAATAAAACAGCAACTCGATGATTCCGGACATTTTTGAGACAAAACGAGAACAATGCGGCAACTTTTTTGTTTTGTTGGTGTTTTCAGCAATTTTTTATTTTCCCGTCGCCTGTCTGTAAAGATCAAAGCGTTGATGTTTTGTTTACGTTTCGGGCAGCTTTGTTGGTATAGTCTGTACGAAAAGATACATCAGACTCTGGTAATACTCTCCAGTTGCCAAAAATCTCAAAGTAATCACTAAACGTGCTGTTACACTAATGGCATTTCGAAAATTAGTATCTTTCTTCTTTATCGAGAGTCCGATGATTTGTATTAGAAATTGAAGATCAGTACTGATTACCCTTAAAAAGTCTTAATTTCTCAACATAGTCTTTTTATTGGTTCTTTCCCACTTCTTACCCAAAAATGTTGTTCCTTTTATGTGTAAAAAATAGAAAACCAGTTGCTATAATAAATAAGTCAATGTTCTTTTGTAATTAAAAATTTCGAGCACGCCATTTTTTCTATCAAGAATCACAAAATTGCCTAATAGTTTACCTATATGTGGACAGCAGTTGACAATGTGTTCCTGCTTTCGAAAACTTGCAGTTTTGTGTTGTTGGTGTTTTGTTGATGTTTTTGTTTTGTTGGTTTCGTGTGGACCCCGGCGTAAGGGTTTGATGGGCTAATAAGACTGGTTACTGGATTTATCTGGAACCAGGCAGTCATTATAGAGTCCTTATGATTAGGCTTCCTAAAGGCTGCGTCATACAAAAATATTTTTAGTAAAAAGTTAGGTCCCAATTGATAAAAGAAACCGTATGGCTTATAGTTTCCCATATGAATCCACCTTATATACATCTTAAATGAATATCAAATCACTTTACAATATCTTCTGTATTACTTATTTGATTTAAATGAGAAATATCTTATTTTAATCAGATATAATTTTGCTTTTACAATTTATACATATACAAAATCTACAGAAAGTTCTCTCATTCTGTTTTATCTCAAATTATCTCTTTGTTCCAGCATCACCCAAAAATTCCTGAATCAATTTATATATGCTTTTGCCCCTCTTGGACGTCTGGCCGTACATAAGTTTTATTACTTAATTATTTTTGTATTATTATTTAATTATTTATTTAGCGCACAAACTCGAAAGTTATAACAATTTAAAGCAATAATATTAAATAAAACGGAAAAAAATTACATGCAAAGATGCAAAAACTTAGCTAGTGCAGTAAAAAAATTGAGCAGGGTGCTCGTATATACTGGAGAAGAAAAAAAATGCAACACCATGTATATGGATAATTATTTGAATGAAAATTATTTGGTGTAAACCTTATCTCAAAAGAAATATTTGATAGATTTTTTGTCTTCTAACCTTTCCATTTTCATAGATTTTTTCTATTAATTTTCAAAAACAACCAACACATAAAAGACCTTTTCTGAAAATTTTAAATCATTTTTTTCGTAGTTTTTGGTCTTTTTAGATTGCTTACAGTTTACTTAAAAATAAAAATGCCAAGAGTTCACGGTCGTCAACAATTTTATCATTTAAAGGACTTCGACAAAAGAAGCATCGTGTGCATGAAAGAGGCTGGTTTTGGTTTACGGGAAATTGCAAGAAGGGTTAATCCATCAACAGTGTTAAGAGTTTGTAAAGGTGGTCCAATGATGAGACTTGTAGACGTCGTGCGGGATCTGGGCTCCCTAGGTTATTACAAAGTCGTGATTTACGGAATCTCAGACTTCTTGATCTCACACATCGACGGGACAGTATACGTTAAGTAAGACATGTTCTAGTTGCAGCTACAGGATGAGTCTTTTCAAGGATGACAGTTAATCGAAGATTGCTTGGTATGGGGATGATAGCTTACCGTCCGCTTTTGGTGCTACCTTTGACCCCACAACATATAGTTCGCCGCTTGGATTGGTGCAGAGCTCGGCAAAACTGGAATGACGAATAGAACACCATAAGCTTCGAGGTGAGAGACGAAATGTAGACTTTGCTGTTGAACGTAATACAGCAAGACAGCAAAGTACCGTGGTATGGGGTGCTATATCTTTCCTCATCAACGGCAATCTGACTGCTCGGCGATATATCGATGAAAAAAAAAAAGATAATGCCAGACGTCATATTGCTCGTAAAACAGTGGACTTCTTACAATTTTACCATAGAGACTTTGAAATGGCCAGTAAGATCGCCTGACTTGTCGCCTATCGAACACATAATCAATTACAAAGAGCATCTTAATGTAATAATATATAAATAAATTAATTTAAAAATATGTGTCAAATAAACATCAGAATTTGCTAAACTTTGAGTAGAAGGTACATTTTGTAAAAACCAAGACACGGCTCGGAGTAGTTTTTTGATTTTTTGCCGCCGAATAAGCTAAAATTAAAAAAGTGCTCTGAGCTGTGTCTTGATTTTTACAAAGTGTTCCTTCCATTCAAAGGTAAGCCAATTCTGATGTTTATTTGAGTTCAAAAAGTATGGATATCACATGAACCCTTTTTGAACGTCACTTCGATATTTCTTGAGCTAAGGTCACTGACAGACAAAATACGCTTACGAGGAGGCTTAAAAAATAGTAAGGTCATTTAAAAATTTCATATTTTTTGAAATTGAACCTACAAGTATAATCTTTTAGTTTTCTACATGCTTTTTAAACATAAAAATCCAATGATGAGAACCACACAACATTCAACCTTTAGCAGGTCATATATTTCATAGATTTAGTTTGGTGGCAAGTCGAGATTTTTTTTTACTCATCGTTATTCTTCTTTTTCCACATAAGTGCATGAGTTAATATTAGAATAGTTATTTTCCTAACAAGTGTGGAAAGCGGTACTTTTACGCACGCGACTGCAGATGGAGGAACGACGCGAAGTAAGGTTCGGCCAGCAGTCAAGTGTAAAAAACACTTTAGACGAGAGTTAAGAACAATATTTTTTCTACCAGGGCATGGAAAAAAATGTATTTCAAAAAGAGGTATCCAACAAACCAATTAAAACATATATTATTATTTTTAAAAAAATATACACTTTTTAAATATAACTTTCAGAACAAATAAATCATTACTTTTTAGATAAAATGTACGTTTTGAACCTACTATTACTTTTCCGGACGCTAACTTAGTCAAAACGTACGTTTTTAACCAATTTTGACTGAAAGTAACATATCTGTTAAACTGGTATATATGCTATAGACTCTCGCAGCAAAAAATGCATACACGTTATATTTTAGTCTATGTAATTCTTGTAAATTTTAATTGAAGTCTCAGCTAACGGACAAATGCACCGTTTTAGCACTCCGATCCGGATCGGCGAATCCCGCTCAAAGTCAATTATTGCTCATTGTGATGCACCGTAGGCGGATCGAGCAAACCAGATCAGAAAAGTAGCAACACCGGAGTTATAGAATTTTTTCCGGCCTTCGCATGCTTATCGTAGGATACGTACATCATTTTTAGGCCATATAACCCTACTTTTTTATTTTTTTGGTATTTGGGAAAGTAGATATTTTTTCAATTTTTCATAACACCACCCAAACCAACCCAACCCCCAATTTTATTCAAGTTAAAAAAGAGATCCTGTTTAGTTTGGGGCATAAATATGGCGATGTGTTGGAAGACAAGAAAACGAATAGAGGAACAATAGAGAAAAAAGAAATGAGATCTGGAAACAAATTGAAACAGAATTCACTAATCGGTCCTCATTTGTAGCTTACAGAAAAATGAATCAATTGAGAAGGTCAGTCCTACCTACTTATAAAATACCTTTCTGTGTCGTACAACGTGTACCACCTAGTGTTTTCAAGAACTAAATAGTTATCAGTCTTTAACTAGGTGTTAACCAACACAATGTTAATTTTATAACATATTGAAAATAATCCATAGGACCTGAACAAATTATACTGAACGGAAAACTCAAGGAAAAAGGTTTCACTCTTAGTTTCTTAATTACAATAAGGTATGGGACTCGGTATAAGAAATAAAGATCTTTTTTTAACATGTCTACCCACCGCTAGAGACCCTCTGTACAGTGACAGTCATGCAGGTACTACATCAATTGCCAAAGTATAAAGTGCCTCTACCTACTACTACCTAGGGTTCCGTGAAAAGTTTATATGTAGGTAGCTCTTTTAGCCAGAGTAACAAAACTCAAGTTAGAGAAAGCCAAACACTTGTATAGTGTTTTCCAAATCTTTTGATTTGTTACTTAATGTTTTTCTTTTTCCATATCATTCTTATGATTTTTTCAATAATTTTATTTTTTCTTTTAGACTGTATGAAAACAAAAAAGGGATTTGAGAAGGAAGTAAAAACAGGTTGAGGGCAATTTTAAATATTCAGATTATAATTTTTTAGTTCAAATATATCATAGACAGTAACTTTATCATAGGTATAGTTATACTATTTAATTGCTACATATAGTACTCATCAATTTATAAGGTATCAGTGAGTGGAAAACAAAAACTGCAATCAAAGGAAATGGATGGACTTTCTCCACGCACAAACCGTTATTAACGGTTTCTGTGGCAGTACATTTTATTTTACAAGTTTCTTATAGCCACCATATTAAGTAGATTATTAATTGTTGTAACTTTGTACATGGATTTTGAGAAATAAATATTATCTTATGTTATGTAATTACTTTTAACGAGGGGGTAACCACTAGTTCAAAAAAGTCTGACATGATTGCAAATGTTGTTGAATGATCAGTGATTGCCGAGGACTGCCGAGGGATTTCCAAAGACTTCCAAGATCTCTTAGGGTCTGCAAGCTAGGGTTTGGTCAGGTTTAGGCAGTCGCAGGGACTGCGAACGGGTAAGATTTATGACATGATTGCCGACAGTGGTTACCCCCTCGACTTTTAATAAAACCTTTTTTATTACATTTTACATAAAAGATCAGAGACAATAGAGACAATACTTTTCTTGTCAGAAGCTAAGAGGCAATGGCAGTATTATAAAAGTCTATTGCCACTTGAATTATCAGTCTCTGGCATTCTCACGTAAAGTGGCCGTCTTCTAGCAATGGCATTTGTTTGTGAGCACCAGTCAAATCTCCACTTGTTAGGTGGTGTGCACAAATTCTTGGTAGAGCCAAAAATTGATTCATAGGGCTTACGCTGTCGTTTCTAAAAAAATAAATAGGTAATTTCAGACAACATAATGTAGATAAAAAAATTACAAATATACATCATACAGCTGTTATGTAGAGAGTGGCATAACTACAAATAAATTCAATGCAAAGCTCGGAGGACTGGCGATGCAGAGGGTACCCACTCAGTCTTGAACATTTTTCACCTGTGGTTCATATGTTTGGTAATATGAATAATTTTTTTTTTGGTTTTATGCTTTTATTATTGGAAGGGCCCATAAATTATCCTTGCTCAGGCCCCCCTTCTATTTTTGAATGGCAATACAAATTTTGGGTCAGTTGTTACCCCCTCGGCTCCTGCACTGGATCTAACCGAGTAGGTACCACGATACTGAATTCAACAAACTTACAAATCATATTCATATTCATCATATTTCAGGTCTCCCTGAATAATTGGAAGACAATCTAGAATGTTTTTTTGTCATTCAGACCTTCTGAAAAAACACATATTGTCCATGGCATGGTTTCAAATGGATCTTGGAAAATCTAAAATCAATTATATCAAAAATGTCTTGATCATCCTCCAGAAATATTTCACAAGTCATGACAAAACTAGTAAAAAAAAAACCGAAAAAAATATAAACAAAAATATTGCGTGCCACTTACTTTGAGATTAGAATCACTGGATTACCTCTGATCAAAAGTGTGAGCCCGCAAAATCGGGGGATCGGCTGATCCCTGTTTTAATCCGGATTCGATCGACGGCGACGGTGTATTACAAAACTGACGAAGGTAAGTGTACAATTATGAATATGAAATACAAATTTTCTAGATGACAAAACTCTTTCTGGAGACGAAAAACTTTTAGTTAAATTGGTGTACGCTTTCAACCAAATTTTACTTTTCCGCACGCTGTGCGGCACATTAACTTTGCCGCAGGGCTTGCGGAAAAGTAAATATTAGTTAAAAACGTAGATTTTAACTGCTGCTGCTAAAAGAAAAATATAAAAATTTGGCCATTTGTGATTCTTAATGAGAGACATTTTTAGTCAAAACGTATATTTTTTTACTATTTTTTACTTTTCCGCACGCCACGCGGCAAAGTAACTTTGCCTCACAGAGTGCGGAAAAGTAAAAAATAGTAAAAAAATATACGTTTTGACTAAAAATGTCTTTCATTAAGAATCACAAATTGCCAAATTTTTATATTTTTTTTATGTCTTTAAATATGTAGTTTTTTTAAAATACGATATTTTTCTTTTAGCATTAGCAGTTAAGATCTACGTTTTTAACTAATATTTACTTTTCCGCACGCCCTGCGGCAAAGGAACTGTGCCGCACAGCGTGCGGAAAAGTAAAATTTGGTTGAAAGCGTACACCTATTTAACTAAAAGTTTTTCGTCTCGAGAAAGAGTTTTGTCATCTAGAAAATTTGTATTTCATATTCATAATTGTACACTTACCCTGGTCAATTTTGTAATACACCGTTGCCGTCGATCGAATCCGGATTAAAACAGGAATCAGCCGATCCCCCGATTTTGCGGACTCACACTTTTGATCAGAGTTAATCCAGTGATTCTAACCTCAAAGTAAGTGGCACGCAATATTTTTGTTTATATTTTTGTGATATAATTGATTTTAGATTTTCTCGCCACAAGTGGGAATGGGCAGATCCATTTGAAACCATGCCATGGACAATATGTGTTTTTTCAGAAGGTTTGAATGACAAAAAAAACCATTCTAGATTGTCTTCCAATTATTGAGGGAGACCTGGAATATGATGAATATGATTTGTAAATTTGTTGAATTCAGTATCGTGGTACCTACTCGGTTAGATCCAATGCAGGAGCCGAGGGGTAACAACTGACCCAAAATTTGTATTTCCAGTCAAAAATAGAAGGGGGCCTGAGCAAGGATAATTTATGGGCCTTTCCAATAATAAAAGCATAAAACCAAAAAAAAAATTATTCATATGACCAAACATATGAACCGCAGGTGAAAAATGTTCAAGACTGAGTGGGTCCCCTCTGCATAGCCAGACCCCTGAGCTTTGCATTGAATTGATTTGTAGTTATGCCACTCTCTATATAAGAGCTGTATGATGTATATTTGTAATTTTTTTCTCTACATTATATTGTCTGAAATTACCTATTTATTTTTTTAGAAACGACAGCGTAAGCTCTATGAATCAATTTTTGGCTCTATCAAGAATTTATGCACAACACCTAACAAGTGGAGATTTGACTGGTGCTCACAAACAAATGCCATTGCTAGAAGAAGGCCACTTTACGTGAGAATGCCAGAGACTGATACTTCAAGTGGCAACAGACTTTTATAATACTGCCATTGCCTCTTAGCTTCTGGCAAGAAAAGTATTGTCTCTATTGTCTCTGATCTTTTATGTAAAATGTAATAAAAAAGTCGAGGGGGTAACCACTGTCGGCAATCATGTCACAAATCTTACCCGTTCGCAGTCCCTGCGACTGCCTAAACCTGACCAAACTCTGGCTTGCAGACCCTAAGAGATCCTTTGAGTCTTTGGAATTCCCTCGGCAGTCCCCGGCAATCACTGATCATTCAACAACATTTGCAATCATGTCACACTTTTTTGAACTAGTGGTTACCCCCTTATTAAAAGTAATTACATAACATAACATAATATTTATTTCTTAAAATCCATGTACAAAGTTACAACAATTAATAATCTACTTAATATGATGGCTATAAGAAACTTGTAAAATAAAAAGCACTGCCACAGAAACCGTTAATAACGGTTTGTGCGTGGAGAAAGTCCATCCAGTTCCTTTGATTGCAGTTTTTGTTTTCCACTCACTGATACCTTATAAATTGATGAGTACTATATGTAACAATTAAATAGTATAACTATACCTGTGATAAAGTTAACAATTAAATAGTATAACTATACCTGTGATAAAGTTGCTGTCTATGATATAATTGAACTAAAAAATTATAATCTGAATATTTAAAATGGCCCTCAACCTGTTTTTCCTTCCTTCTCAAATCCCTTTTTTTTCATGCAGTCTAACAGAAAAAATAAAATTATTGAAAAAATTATAAGAATGATATGGAGAAAGAAAAACATTAAACAACAAATCAAAAGATTTGGAAAACACTATACAAGTGTTTGGCTTTCTCTTACTTGAGTTTTGTTACTCTGGGTAAAAGAGCTACCTACATATAAACTTTTCACGGAACCCTGGGTAGTAGTAGGTAGAAGCACTTTATACTTTGGCAATTGATGTAGTACCTATAAGACAACTGTCACTGTACAGAGGGTCTCTAGCGGTGGGTAGACATGTTAAAAAAAGATCTCTTTATCTTATACCGAGTCCCATACCTTATTGTAATTAAGAAACTAAGAGTGAGACCTTTTTCCTTGAGTTATCCATTCAGTATAATTTTGTCAGGTCCTATGGATTATTTTCAATATGTTATAAAATTAACATTGTGTTGGTTAACACCTAATTAAAGACTGATAACTATTTAGTTCTTGAAACACTAGGTGGTACACGTTGTACGACACAGAAAGGTATTTTATAAGTAGGTAGGACTGACCTTCTCAATTGATTCATTTTTCTGTGAGCTACAAATGGGGACCGATTAGTGAATTCTGTTTCAATTTGTTTCCAAATCTCATTTTTTGTTCCTCTATTAGTTTTCTTGTCCTTCAACACATCGCCATATTTATGCCCCAAACTAAACAGGATCTCTTTTTTAGCTTGAATAAAATTGGGGGTTGGGTTCGGTTGGGTGGTGTTATGAAAAATTGAAAAAATACCTACTTTCCCAAACACCAAAAAAATAGAAAAGTAGGGTTGTATGGCCTAAAAATGATGTACGTATCCTACGATAAGCATGCGGAGGCCGGAAAGAATTCTATAACTCCGGTGTTGCCACTTTTCTGATCTGGTTTGCTCGATCCGCCTACGGTGCATCACAATGAGCAATAATTGACTTTGAGCGGGATTCGCCGATCCGGCTCGGAGTGCTAAAACGGTGCATTTGTCCGTTAGCTGCACAGAAATAACGTACTTATTAGAAATTCAGGGGTCAGATGAATGAGACTTCAATTAAAATGTACAAAAATTACATAGACTAAAATATAACGTGTATGCATTTTTTGCTGCGAGTGTCTATAGCATATATACCAATTTAACAGATATGTCACTTTCAGTCAAAGTTGGTTAAAAACGTACGTTTTTACTAAGTTAGCATCCGGAAAAGTAATAGTTGGTTCAAAACGTACATTTTATCTAAAAAGTAATGATTTATTTGTTCTGAAAGTTATATTTAAAAAGTGTATATTTTTTTAAAAATATTAAAATATGTTTTAATTGGTTTGTTGGATACCTCTTTTTGAAATACATTTTTTTCCATGCCCTAGTAGAAAAATATTGTTCTTAACTCTCGTCTAAAGTGTTTTTTCTACACTTGACTGCTGGCCGAACCTTACTTCGCGTCGTTCCTCCATCTGCAGTCGCGTGCGGAAAAGTACCGCTTTCCACACTTGTTAGGAAAACAACTATTCTAATATTAACTCATGCACTTATGTGGAAAAAGAAGAATAGCGTTGAGTACAAAAAATCTCGACTTGCCACCAAATTAAATGTAAGAAATATATGACCTGCTAAAGGTTGAATGTTGTGTGGTTCTCATCATTGGATTTTTATGTTTAAAAAGCTTGTAGAAAACTAAAAGATTATACTTGTATGTTCAATGTCAAAAAATATGAAATTTTTAAATGACCCTACTATTTTTTAAGCCTCCTCGTAAGCGTATTTTGTCTGTCAGTGACCTTAGCTCAAGAAATGTCGAAGTGACGTTCAAAAAGAGGTCATGTGATATCCATACTTTTTGAAGTCAAATAAACATCAGAATTAGCTTAATTTTGAACAGAATGAACACTTTGTAAAAACCAAGACACGGCTCGGAACACTTTTTTAATTTTAGCTTATTCGGCGGCAAAAAATCAAAAACCTACTGCGAGCCGTGTCTTGGTTTTTACAAAATGTACCTTCCACTCAAAGTTTAGCAAATTCTGATGTTTATTTGACACATATTTTTAAATTAATTTATTTATATATTATTACATTAGGATGCTCTTTGTAATTGATTATGTGTTCGATAGGCGACAAGTCAGGCGATCTTACTGGCCATTTCAAAGTCTCTATGCCAAGTTCATGTAAAAATTGTAAGAAGTCCATTGTTTTACGAGCAATATGACGTCTGGCATTATCTTGTTGAAAGATTGCATTTGGAACAGTTTGTAGGTAGGGATGTAAAACTGGCCGCAGCATTTCAGCGATATATCGCCGAGCAGTCAGATTGCCGTTGATGAGGACTAGAAGTGATCTGCTTCCTAAAGATATAGCACCCCATACCATGGTACTTTGCTGTCTTGCTGTATTACGTTCAACAGCAAAGTCTACATTTCGTCTCTCACCTCGAAGCTTATGGTGTTCTATTCGTCATTCCAGTTTTGCCGAGCTCTGCACCACTCCAAGCGGCGAGATATATGTTGTGGGGTCAAAGGTAGCACCAAAAGCGGACGGTAAGCCATCATCCCCATATCAAGCAATCTTCGATTAACTGTCATCCTTAAAAAGACTCATCCTGTAGCTGCAACTAGAACATGTCTTATTTAACGTATACTGTCCCGTCGATTTCTGAGATCAAGAAGTCTGAGATGCCGTAAATCACGACTTTGTAATAACCTAGGGAGCCCAGATCCCGCACGACGTCTACAAGTCTCATCATTGGACCACCTTTTCCAAACTCTTAACACTGTTGATGGATTAACCCTTCTTGCAATTTCCCGTAAACCAAAACCAGCCTCTTTCATGCCCACGATGCTTCTTTTCTCGAATTCGTTTAAATGATGAAATTGTTGACGACTGTGAACTCTTGGCATTTTTATTTTTTAAGTAAACTGTAAGCAATCCAAAAAGACCAAAAACTACGAAAAAAGTGATTTAAAATTTTCGGAAAAGGTCTTTTATGTGTTGCTTGTTTTTGAAACTTAATAGAAAAAATCTATGAAGAAGGAAAGGTTAGAAGACAAAAAATTTATCAAATATTTCTTTTGAGATAAGGTTTACACCAAATAATTTTCATTCAAATAATTATCCATATACATGGTGTTGCATTTTTTTTCTTCTCCAGTATATATGAGCAGATTTTTTTCCGTTTTATTTAATATTCTTGATTTAAATTGTTATAACTTTCGAGTCTGTACGCTCAATAAATAACAAAATAATAATACAAAAATAATTAAGTAATAAAACTTTTGTACGGCCAGACGTCCAAGAGAGGCAAAAGCATATAAAAATTGATTCAGGAATTTTTGGGTGATGCTGGAACAAAGAGATAATTTGAGATAAAGCAGAATGAGAGAACTTTCTGTAGATTTTGTATATGTATAAATTGTAAAAGCAAAATTATGTCTGATTAAAATAAGATATTTGTCATTTAAATCAAATAAGTAATACAGAAGATATTGTAAAGTGATTTGATATTAATTTTAGATGTATAGAAGGTGGATTCATATGGGAAACTATAAGCCATACGGTTTCTTTTATCAATTGGGACCTAACTTTTTACTAAAAATATTTTTGTATGACTCAGCCTTTCGGAAGCCTAATTATAAGGACTCTATAATGACTGCCTGATCCCAGATAAATCCAGTAACCAGTCTTATTAGCCCATCAAACCCTTATGCTGGGGTCCACACGAAACCAACAAAACAAAAACATCAACTCAAAACTGCAAGTTTTCGAAAGCAGGAACACATTGTCAACTGCTGTCCACATATAGGAAAACTATTAGTCAATTTTGTGATCCCCGATAGAAAAAATGGCGTGCTCGAAATTTTTAATTACAAAAGAACAATGAGTTATTTATTATAGCAGCTGGTTTTCTATTTTTTACACATAAAAGGAACAACATTTTTGGGTAAGACTGGGCTTAAAGAACCGATAAAAAGACTATGTTGAGAAATTATTACAAGATTTACAAAAATATGATATCGGTATTGGCGGAGAAATGCGATTTAGCTTAAAAGACTTTTTAATGGTAACCAGTACTCATCTTGAATATCTAATACAAATCATCGGACTCTCGGTAAAGAATAAAAATACAAATTTTCGAAATGCCATTAGTGTAACAGCACGTTTAGTGATTTTTGGCAACTGGAGAGTATTACCAGAGTCTGATGCATCTTTTCGTACAGACTAGACCAACAAAGTTGCCCGAAACGTAAACAAAACATCAACGCTTTGATCTTTACCGACAGGCGACGGGAAAATAAAAAATTGCTGAAAACACCAACAAAACAAAAAAGTTGCTGCATTGTTATCGTTTTGTCTCAAAAATGTCCGGAATCATCGAGTTGCTGTTTTATTTTTGTTTTGTTGGTTCGGCGTGGATAACGCATTATTTTTTTTGCAAAAACAAAAATAGCAATAAAGTATCTTCCTAATTTCTTTTTTATGATGTTATTTACTTAACTAGTGCTACAATATACAGAAAGCTCTACAAAATATTTACAAAAAAGGATATTTTTTTAAATTATGCATCACAGAGAAAAATTGTTTCAGCAAGTTTTTAGCCATAAAATGAAAGGAAAAGTAGAACGGGGAAAAGTTTGTTTTTTTTTGGGTAGACTTTTATATTTTGAGATATTTTTTAAAATCAAAAATTACTGAAAGCTTATTTATAAACTTAATTCCCTGATTAGTCGTATGCCACAAAAAACATTAATTATCCTTGTTTTTCTTTTCTGTTTTACACCATTATACCCTTTTCCTTTCTCTTTCGCAGAGTTTGAACCAGTCTTTGCTTTTAGCAAAAGTGGATACTAACGTCAATCAAGTCCCTTGTGCTAGCCTAATTACAGGCTTGAGATTATTAATATACTGTCAGATGAATGAATATGCAAAAATTGCGCCTTTGTTTTGGTTATTTTGGTTTTTCGAATAATTCGGCCATTTCAGTAAGTTAGATTAGTCGTGCCTTAATAAGGGAATATAAAAAAAAAAATAACTAGAAAATGTCTAACTAATGATTTTCAGTCGTAATATCATGATGGTTGGAAAAATATTAGTTTATACCAAAGGTAAACAAAGTGCTATGTTTCAAAAGTAGAAGAAAGAGAGAAAGCAAATTTCATTATAAATTTTAAATTTACTATTAGTCAATCATAACAAATTAAAGTGTCAAGCCTAAATCAAGTTTATTTAATCTGCAGGTATCTTATTCTCTCGGGGCTTAGACAGAAAAAATCTAATCCAATACCAAAAACAGAGCTATTAATAAATGCATTTATTAAGCCAAAATAAGACAGAATTTTCCCTTGATGTCATAGATTTATTGTAGTAATGGTATTGAATAAATTAAATAAGTATTTAAAAATGAAACTTTAGCTTTAATGGGAGGGTTATAACTTCAATAACGCTTAAATTTCAGGCAATGGCAGCTTTAAATAATTTGATGAAACCTAAGGATTTTGTAAGCGGCATCGTTAAAGTGACTCTTTTCTCAAAGCCCCTAATATATATTAGAGTTGAGGTATGGTCACCGTTTAATTTAGATTATAGTTAAGTTAGGTCAAGCTATAGTTTGGTTACGTACTTACTAGTACTATCACTACTAGTAATAAAATTGAGTACACATTTTTTTACATTGCAATTTAATTGCAATTTAATTATCTTTCAAATACAACATTTTGTTCAATAAGTATTAGTTAGTTTATAGTAGCCACCACTAATGTTATTAATTAAAAAATTGCTAAACGAGTATAATACGTACTAAAAAATCCGATAGGTTTAATGGCTTAGCTAATTATACCAAGGAACCTAGCGTTTTTTTGTGTAGGTATTTTTACGATATTCAAAATTTCTGGAAACAGCAGGACTACTTAAGGCCTTATATATACTTAAGCTATTGCCGTGCAAAGGAAAAGGCAAAAGAAGTATTGATTGTTTATGTAATGCACAAATTGCTTAAATTAGCTAGAACTAGAACTAGAACTAAATGTGGCTTTGCCCAAAAAAAAAAAAAATACATATTGTATACTTTTTTTTGTAGCATGATAATTTTAAATCTAAATAATTTGGTCAAGATTAGCACTTTTTTAACAATAATTTCAAAAAGTAAATTTATTATTATCGAAAAAATTTTTATTCAATATTTTCTGCAAAGAAAATTAAAATAAGTTACGAATAAATTACCAATAAATAAAATAAAATAAATAAAATAAAAATTGATTTACCAATTAATAAAACTAAATTGCTTTAAAATTACGTATACCATCTCAGTATTTAGGTAATACGTTATTTTTGCCTAAAATAAAGAGGCAGTTCTCCAAAATACGTGTTTTTTATTTTCAAAAAATTAGTCTTTCTCTAGTTTTGCGAAAACTTACTCCCCGAAATCCTAAGAACAAATACGCACTTTACGTGCAGTATAAATATTGCACGGCAATATAAATATCTTGGTGTTAAATATATCAATAAATTTTAATCATAATTATTTATTCAGTAATAATCGGTGTTTGAAACTGTTTTTATTAAAATCGAGTTTGGGTAATGCGGTTTTACACTATTTGATTTTATTAAAAGGTCGCTTTACGGGCTAGTCGGTCTGCGGCTTCACCACTTCAATTTCACCGCTCAAAGGCGTTATGTATGATAAAATACGTGTTCCGGCTCGTGCCAGTACTGCGACTTTTTGGCAATATTACATTTCAACTAACATAACTTAAAGTAAGCAATAAGTATTTGTTCCACTTTTTTATTGTACTTCGTTTCAAGATCTTTTTTAAACTATTTTATGCACAACCGGGCGTTAAAATGCCTTTTACCGCCCGCGTTTTAGAGCGATAAGTGGCACTTTAACGCCCTAGAGCTCACTTAACGCCCTTTATAGTAATTATGTGTTTTCTGTTTGGTTTGCATTTTGTTCGTTCATAACAAAGAGATTTTTTACCTAGATATGTTTTTTTTTTCAGTTTTTTCATAGGTGTTATGGTCAAGCCATGATGATAATTTAAGGCTTAAAATATTTTAGCATAATTTAAGGGGTAACGTTATTGATGAAGCAATTTTTTACTATGTTTTTTGCATTTGAATTCCACGATATTTCTTACATTTTAAAGCTTTCTTTACACACTTTGGATTTCTAGTATAAAACCCTCAATTTTTTCAAGTTTTGACTGTTTTGTTAGTCGTTCAAAAAAAATACTGTTAAAAACATTTTTTCTGTTAAAATTAAAAAAATTTAAAGAGACAGGGTAGAATTTTAGAGGTAGATGGAGAGATAATTTAGTGACGTGCAAAAATATTTAAGGTTGTTGAAGAGAGACAACAGGCTATAAAAAAGTATTTTAGAGGAAGATGGACATAATATAAGGCAAATGTTTACTAAAAATGTCTGTTATGTCATCTGGCTGTCATCTTGAGTGGTGTCGTGCATATTATTTTTATTTTGCAGTTTTTATCCATAAAACAGCAAAAATTGTATTGATGTATTGAATTTTTCAAAGTGTAAGGTGTGTAAAATATAAGGTGGTATTAATTTCTTTTAATCAAAGCCTTTTACATTCTTTAAATTTACCAAAAATCGTCTTCTACTAAAGTGTATTTTAGCACATAAAAATAATTTAACAAGTATTTAAGAAACAATGAAAAGCAAAGCTTGTGTTTTATTTTTTTAATTTTTATTTCAAGGACAACAATAAACAAATTAATGATTATAGGTAGAAATCAATCCAACTTAAAATTATAGATGCAGTTGCTGCAGTTTAAAAAATTCATTAGACACTTCAAGTAAATATTTCAACGCATCGGTATCGGTATACATAACGCGTTCGAAACAAAGTCAAAATACACTACATTTTTGACTTTTTTATGCGATGTTTCGAACGATGCCCGCTTTCTTGAAGGTTGGGATGACAGAACTGCTGATTGAAATCGTTGCGTATGTTCGTGGGTCCGTAACGATCACACCCGTCAAAAAAGCAGGCATCGTTCGAAACATGGCATGAAAAAGTCAAATATGTAGTGTATTTGGACTTTGTTTCGAACGCGTTACGTATACCGATACCGATGTGTTGAAATATTTACTTTAAGTGTCTATTGTTTCGTTTTGCATTTTCACTGAAGTATGTCAGCAAAGTGTCTTCTTTTAGGTTTAGACATCCACTGTCAGCAATATTCTTTTCTGAACACCACAAAAAATGGTCCTTACATACCTTTTCGTAAAGTTTTCTAGATTTCGCGGGCAAAAGGTCCTTCTTTGACTCTTCGGCGACATTCAAGATGCTTAGTTTGTTTATTTGGTTGCTACGTATTGCTAGGAGCATTATTCAATGTTTTGTCAGATTGCTTGATTAAAAAGTGACATGAATGGACTGACCGTCCGCTTACTGACAGTGTGTGTTGTTAAAATATTAGAGACCTTTAAACCAACAACAAAAAACACGGTTGTGCATAAAACATTGTATTTATCTCGTTCTTAGCGTGTAAAAACCCTCACCTATCGGCTCGGGTCTTTATTTCTACGCTGCGGGCGTTAAACGCTGTCTTTAAGACCTAGATACATAAATAACTATTAATTTTAAAATTTAAGACAATCAAAAATAATTGATCAGTCTTTGATTGCGCGCAAAAAAACAAGTGCCTCAGTTTCTTTTTCCTGCTCCCCGCAATTGCTCACGCCTTATTTTTAGGGCTCTGGTACACTGTCTGGTTCCAACCAATTATTAAACTATGATATAATTTTTGCGTGCAGATTCCAGACATGCGCGGACGGTCCATTGAAATTTAACAAGAATTTTTGCAGAGCAAATATAACTCTTGGTTTGGACTCTTTCAGTGAGATTTACTAAGATTTAAAATAGTACCCCCCCCCCAGGTCTAAGTATTTACACCTGTGAGGGCACTAAATTTTAAAACCAATTTTCAAAAAACACTTACCCATACAGAAAAGACAAAAAGTTATTGATTATTTTGTATTGTTATTGCCAAATACCACTAAAAAACTGCTTTTTTTCTCAAAATACACCATATTATAGAAGAAAATGCCCTAAAACTATTTTTTTTTGATAGGTTTCAAAATGGCAAATGGTGAATATGCCAAAAATTTGGAACATAATAGCTTCATTATTTGTGTTTGAGGTTATAAAGTTGGTGATTTTTTAGACCACCTCAAGGGGGTGGTTTAAATTTATAGCCCCCAGAAAGGATTGTGTTTGGTAATAAGTTCGTTTATAGTTTCCCTCAGTAATTATTTCAACAAATATTAATTTACCTTTTTTAATATCCTAAATTATTCATTGCCTAATAAAACACCTCCTATTTTGTCCAGAGAAACGCCATATTTTCAGCTCACAAAAAATATATTTATGAGGGCACTACGAGGCAAAACAAACATAAGTAACGGTCACTGATTATGCATGAAAAATATACCAAACAAAAAAACCCAAAACATCTATATTAATTTATTTACAAACTGAAAGTAAAACATTGAGGTTATCTAAAAGCTCAGTCAAAAAACTTTCCTTACTCAAAACCCACTCATTTTAAAACTATAGCTGTCATAAATAGAGGTAAGTGCAAGCCAAGGTGCAAGCTGAGGTAAAAGATTCGAACTCGCTGTGTGTGATTGAACGCAGCGCTAATATTTTTAAGCTGACATTTCGATAGTGACAGAAATGTAAAAATATTTTCATTTAAGTTTTTTAATACATTTCATAAATAAAAACACCTTTTAAATAAATCCAAAATTAATCTACTCCTTATTTTATTATTACCCATTTAAATCGTTGTGTGACATTAAGTATTAATTCGAAAAACTAATTATCAAGGGTAAGTTTTAATTAGAGTGACATATAACCCCAATTTTAGTTTGTTCTACAGAGTGTTTACTATTTAAGCCCCGCGTGGGTTTAAATTTTTTAATTTTCTTTTCTTCTAAATTGAAACTTTCTTTATAAATCCAAAAAAAAATTGTGTTAAGATGATTATTTAATAAACAAATTTATTAAATTTCTGTTTATAAATATTTCTGTTTATAAATGCTTAAAACCAAAAATTTCACTTAAACCTAGGACCGTTCTAAAATACTAAACCTTTTTAGTAAATCCCACCGTTTATTTCTGTTATGGTTTTGGGTAATTGTCTAATTATATTTTAAAAATGCTTTTTTATACAAAACATTTTAAAAACTAAGTGAAACAAAAAATACAATTGATAATTTTTTATAAAATATTAAAAATACGAAATTAAAATATAAGAACCACTTCCACAAAATTTTGAAATAAATAAATAATGAAATAAACTTTTGAGATCCCTCTGAGCACAAAAGGTAAAAGACCTGGTCCAACGGCTGAAGGTCGGGAAGTGTACCCAAAATAGAGGCAGCGTTACCCCTCTGGATTGCAAGGCTTATTCTCTGCTTCAAAAAATAAGTGCATCTAGGTTCAAATGATGAAGCATTAATCTTAGCACCCAGTTGTATCGCAAATGATTTAGCTTTTTCTCGCCATGGACCAAAAGTTTCTACACAAAAAGGAACAAAAAAATTATTTATTTTTTTATTTTGTTCCAAAATTTTTGCAGCTTCTCCGGCTCTTTTAGACGTTAAATTTAGATAGGATGCTGCCAAAGTATCTGAACAAGTCGCATCCCAAACTACTGGTCGTCCCTTGGACCATGGTACAAGAGAAAGGCCATAAGCTTATTTACCGTCAGTTCTTAAGACAACTATGCCGAGACCACCTACCTGCGCTCTTTCGGCAAGAAAGACCATGAAGCTCATTTGGGAGTTTCATCACAAGAGCAGGTATGAGTCTCGCACACAGGTTGTCCAATGCGAAGAGCAATAGAAATTCGAAAAGAGGTGTCATCTAGATGAGTACCCAAAGAGAAAGAAAGAAGAACATCAATCCACACGTTACTCTTTTCCTGAAGAGCCAAAATGCGAGCATTATCTATGGGCTCAGATGAATTTTCTAAAAATTTTTCTAAAAAAAATTACAAAGATGGACCAATTTTTACAAGCTACCGAATAATATTCATCTGGAGAATTCTGAATGGATAAAGGACTAATGGTTTTAATTGTTTCGGAAAAGTCGTTATTTGAAGCAATAAAAGTAGGCAAACATAAAGAAGAAATATCCCTCATCCGTAACCCTCCAAATTTACAGATAGACCAAGCAGAGGGATTGAAATTGCAGTTTGTAATAACCTCACAATTATTTTTTAAAATAATATCATATACATTTTCAATAAATAAAATCCTGAATGAAAATAAAGAAATTCTAAATTTTTTGTGAAAGTTTTGAGAGTTGAAATTTTGTTTTCGAATTAATAAATAAACTATACTTCCCGAGGAGACATCCTAATAAATTAAGTTGATCTTTTGTAATAACTTTGATATTTGGGGTGATAGAAATAAATTCCAACAACAACAAACATGAGATATCACGACTAGAGGAATTTTCTTTGGAAATTAAAGATACCTCACATTTAGTGAAATTTATTTCCATAAAAATTTTTTGAACAACGTTCAATTAAAAATGTGAAATCAATTAGAACCGAGTTATGATCTCCACATAGTGTACCATCATCGAAGTACCATATGTTAAGGTCACTTTTTAAACAATGGATGATTGGCTGTAAGCACAACGAAAATAATGCCGGACCTAAAGAGTCGCCTTGATGCACACCACGTTGGGAAAGAATAAATAGTATGGTCTTTACTTCTGATAAAAGAGAATGTCTCGAAATCATATTAAAAGCGTTTAAGAAATCTATTTTTAGCAAAAATTTGTCGGTTTTGTGAAAAAAGGAAATAGAACGACGAGTATCATGTACAGCTGCCTCAATACCGCATTTAGTGTTGAAACCTAACTGAACTGGGCGTAAATAATCACCCACTAACTCAACTTTTTTTGAGCAGACAATTTTAGCGGCAAGTCGTCTAAGTTTACAGCCCACAGCGATCGGATGCAGCCCGCCATCCTTTTTCCTCAGCGCACAGAGGGTTGCTCCAAAGAAAACGGGTCTAATAACGTCAAGAACTTTAGTTTCCATTAACATTTTGATTAATTTGGACAAATTTTGTGAAATGGTAGCTGAAGTATCTCCCAAATCTTTCAGGTGCTGGGGACTAAAAGAGTCTATTCCACCTGCACAACCAGGTTTGAAAGATAAAATTGCAATTTTGACTTCTTTTTTTAATATTTTTATTTGAGGGACGTCGAAACTGGAATCTTCTGGTGAGATGTCAGTAGAAAGAGGCGAAGGATGTTTTTCTTGTAGTTTTTCGTAGGTGGAATTATCATTCGGGGCCAAAGTATCATTACTGCTGAGAAGACGAATTGTACCTTGGACATCTCCAAAAGAAAGTTTTTGATCTACTTTTTTGGCAAAATTGAATGTATTTGTAGTTTCAACAACAAACAAGGAATTGAAAGTTGCTTGTTTGTTTGCCACATGTTTAAATTTTGTTTCTATAAAAGCGTGTATGTAAGGGAAAACAAACAAAATGATCCAAGATAGTACAGAATTTTCCTTTAAACAGTTTTTTATCAAATCATTGAATTCTTGAGCAAAAGATCTTCTTGAACTTTTTGGAATCCGTGCTAGAATTCGAGTGTTGAAATGAGGAGAGCAAATTACAAATAATGTTTGACGATGATTCAAAATTTTCGTATGAAGTGTTAGTTTCAAATTCTTCAGACAAATCTTCTATGTTAGCCAATTTGTGTTTGGCTTTAAGGTGAATTTTGAGACTACTGTCGCCACATAAAAACTTTTTGCAAAGTGAACATTGTGTGTTTCTTCTTTAAAAAGTTCAATGAAAAAGTTGAAGACTTGTCCAAATTACAATCTGGAGAATTTGAGGAACAGAGTATTCTTGAATCTTTGTCAAAACTTTTATGGCATCTTGAAAAATGAATTTTGAGTCCTCTTTGACTTTGGAAAACTTTATCACATAATTTACAGTCGATATTTTCGAAAGGTAAAAAAAGGTCATAATGACCAGCATCTGTGCTTCCGGAGAAAAGTAAATTAATTAAATTTTCGTGTGTGAATTTGTTTACTATGGTTGAGTTACTTGAAAATAATAAAATATTCTTTTCAAAACAAGCCGGAGGTCAAAAAATTCTAAAATTTAAATTGTAGAACTCTGAAATAGCTAGAACTTCTACTGAAGTTGCATACGAACTATTAGATTTCACAAGCGATTTGTAGTCTTCTTTGTATAAATTTTGGTGGTGAATGCAACTTGCTATATCTTGACAGTGAACAAAAACATAATCGGATTTCTTCTTAAGTATTCGCTAACACAGTAGAAAAAACAGTTTCCGTCTTTGGGAGCATTAATTTTCGTTTTCCAATTTTGACTTCATAAACTGGACTGGAAAATGGACAATTTGATTAGAATTGAATTTTTTTTTCTTGTTGAAAGGGGACTACTCGAAATTTTGCATATAGTTCCTAAAATTCTTTGTATTTATTTTGTGTAGAAAAATGTATAAAATTGTAGATATGATTATTTTTGATGTTTTGCTTTGACTTTGACAATAAATTTTCATTTTATATTATCATTGGGAAGTTTTATTACCTCATCACTTTGCAATACATACAAAAATACACCTGAGTATACAGGGTTGGCCATTTAAAAGGGTTCTATCTATATTTCACCTCTCGTAAGAATGTATCCTCAAAAAAAATGCAATGATAAATGTACTATTTTCAAAAGTAAAGTCGATAGTGCCGGGATTTCTCAAAAAATTTAAAAAAAAAGATTTCTTTAAAAAAAAAGTTTTGCATTTGTCCATGCAACTGTGAAAGTGAATATCTCAAAAAGTAATCGATAGATTTTCGAAATTTTTCCGTGGACCGTTTTAAATGGCCAACCATGTATAAGCCCATTAATAATTAGTATTAGATGAACTACTTGTACTACTATTACAATTTAAGAACAATAGAAGCAACAGAAGTTCTTTGTACTCCTTCCCTATAAAATCAAGGGTATGCAAGGAATGCAAGTAATTTTAATATTTTATTAATTTAAAAAAACTTACGTCTTTCTTGGACAGTGCTGTATTTAAATATTTATACCAACTGTCAAAAAACAATAACTGCAGGTGTTCTCTGGTTCAAAAAACATACTTTATTCTTTAAAATAACCGCATCAACTGCAAAAAATTAAAATAAAAAATATATATTCCTCAAAATATGTTATTATATTCCAGCTTCCTGCTGCTTTTTCCGCAACTGACTTATATTTCTTGTTCCGTGGAAAAGAATGAGAGAGCAATAGAGGCTTACCAAAATTTAAGAAAGCTGTGCATTTTCCCAAAAATTGCAGGAACACGGCTATCAAAAGTTCGCAATAGGCACATATTATACAAACAACTTAGTGAAAACTGTGAATGTTCTCTCCCTTTTTCTTGGTTACGGGAGTCGCCAGATTTAATCCTTTTGCTCTTGTAAGCAAAAACTGTTTTGCCGTAATAGTTTGAATGGAAGGCAGGTCGTGCGATACTTTCTTATTTAGATTAACGCAAACAAAGTCATGATGTATATTTTTTAAAATTAAAACTATTAAGTGTTTTTCCTTAACCGATTTATAAAATTAACCTACTTCGAAGTATTCAAAGCCCTTTAAAGTTCACAGCAAAAACGAATTTTATGAAAAATGCTAGTAAATTTTTATTTTTTTAAATATTTTCTGAGGTCAAAATCTCCGTGTATTCATAGTTAACGCGGTGAGATTTAATTCTACCAAATTTGCAAGTTTCTACTTATGTCATAAAGTAAAAGCCATTAACCTTCCAAAACTTAATTAGTTTTAACAAAATAACCTAAACTAGTTGTGTATAAGCGCCTATGTTGTATGATAGTAGTAAATAATTCCTTTTGGTTTGTCCCTGTTTCCAGAATCCACGGGCTTTAGCAGGCCTTGCTTGATGTACTGCTTCCTCTAACTAAAAGGCCAGAACAAATGTCGGACATTATGTTTATACGTACTACCAAAAATAGGCCAATTATAACAGCCAACAAGGATTGTTCAAATTTAAACAAATAACCGTTCTAAAAATAATTTAATTTATTTCTTGTCTACAAAATATGGGTAAGTGCCTTATTATATTACGTTTATTAGGGCCATAATTCCATAATAACAAATACAAGCAGGCAACCCGAACCAAGGGCATTGATTAAAGGAAAAATAAATTTCCTTTACTCTAATTGCCAAGGGTTTGATAAGTAGCACCTTTTCAGCAGAGCATAAGTACTTAAATTATTTGAAGAAACAAGGTAGATAGTCTGGAGGAAATCAAAAAAGGTGACAATTAATAGTATAAGAATTTTTTTTACTAATATTTTTAAATCCCATTGTCGCCAATCTGGGCATTTAAAAAAATCCAAGATGACTATAAAAATTTGGGGATAATTTAAAGGAGTGGTGTGATATTTATGAGGTAAATAAGAAAACCATCAGTTAAAAATTAAAGTGTTTACCCTATTAATTGCCCCCAATTTTTTTTAAGGTATAAATAATATGAATTCAAGGGATCCAAAAACACCCGAATTAATGTATTACATGCATTTGTTTCTTTTCTGACTTGTTGCAGTTGGCCGCCATCTTGAATATTTCAAAATCGTGAATCTTCTCTAAAAGTCATCAATTGGTTTAATGACAGAGTTAAGCAGAGCTGTCAAAGCTTACAACAAAAACTTTAATAAAGTTTTTCTGCCAAGTCTCCGCCCAATAATTTATCTCTCACTTCTCCAAATAGTTACCCCCAAGAATTTATTTAATGGAATATTTAAATTAATGGCACCCAAAAAATCCCAAATTGATGTATTGTATGCATATTTTTTTTTTAATTTTTGGACACGGCCGCTATCCTGAATCCTATAAAATTGTGAAAGTTGCCCAAATCTCATCAACTGACTTTATGACGGAGTTAAGCTGTCAAAATCTGCAAAAAATTCGGATAGTGTGTTTACCCCATAAATTGCCCGCGCTTCTCCAAGTTACCCCAAATCCTTTTTTAACAACAGAGTAGGCTGTTTTGAACCCAGAAACTCCATAAGTTTGAAAGTCTGAGACAATGATTTATTTGAAATTAATTCTGTGTTTCGGACTTCCATTGTCTATGTTTTTTTTATTTATAGACGACGTTTCGATCAGTACAATCTCTGTTCGTCTTCAGGTGAAAACTACTATCTATTACTTAGCCTACGTACTTATATACTATGGGAAATCACCCAACCGTGAAGTTTAGGAAGTTAACTATGCCCAAGGAAACTTCCAAATATTTGGAATTTCAACACTTGCTTTACTGAAGATACCCTGATTCTGCCCAATAAAGGCATTTTTCAATTTTTTCTATATTTTCCTCAAAATTACGAACAGTTTAAAATTAATATTGATTTTTAAAGAAATGCCCAAATGTGCAGAATTTTGTTTTACTATATTTGAATTCTTTAAAAACCTTAAACCAATAAAATATTTTACTATTTTGAGTAAAACAGCCAAAAGCACTAAATATTCCTGTGTTCTCCCCTGTTGTTAAAAATTCTAATTGAATCTAGCGAGTTACAAATTATGATTATAATAATTTAGTTTTTCGATAACAGTCACAAATGCGAAAAACTTAGATGAGACAAAATAGTTCCTAAGCTACACAGGTATATTCATCTATCAGCGGCGCACCACGTAAAAGTTTAAGGGGAAAAGAAGGACTTCACCTCTGAAAAAATATCTCCATATAAATGCTCACCATCAGTCAGTTTGTATTACGTAAGCTCTAAACAGTAGCCTAGGTTTCAAATTTGATGCAAATATCTCAAAAATTGCAAGAGCTATAAAGAAAAAACTAAAAGGATTGTGAAAAGTCAGTAAATAAGTGTTTGCGAACATGTTCATGGAAAAAAAAATGTTTTTGTTTTCACCAGAAAAATTCGTGCCTAAAATCTTTGCACTGAATTTTGAAACACCCTGTATACCTATAAACTTGCCTACGTAATGTTTTTTTTATAACTACAAGTTGAAAAACTTTGAGAGTTAAGATAAATGTCCAAAATTCCCTATACTTCGATCCACTTTGCGACGTCCTAATCTGAAAGACTAGTCCAACCAAATTAAAATAAAAAACAAAAAAAAAATTAACAGTAGTTTGATGACTGGAAATGATAAAGGGGCTTCTGATAAACGTTCTAAAAATAAATGCGTGAGTGGGGCTTTTGCGTGGTGGATTTTGTGAGGGGAAAGGGGGAGAAAAACGGTATTATTGTAGTTTCCGGCAAAACTGAACGTCATAGAGTAAAAACTTCAATACAAAAATTGTAGACGGTGCAACGATCTACAACTTTGTAAATGTCACTTTTTCACATAACCTCAAAATCTTCGTATTATTTTTCTTTTTTCGTTTCTTATTTTCATGTCCTCAAAAATAATTGTATTTTCACAAAACTTTGCCAAAACATACCCCTCAGTGTCTTTAATGCCTACAATTTTTTTTAGGTAAAAAAGTTTAACATTTTTTAGGATATGAATTTTTTTCTGTCCAAATCAGTTTTTTTTTTAATCAAAAATTCTACTCAGGAAAATTCTCATAGTATTTTTTCACGTTGTTCATTTTTTTGTTTTGACATATACTTTTTGGTAGGATAATAAAAAATTATAGTTACAATTAAAAAACATGCTCAGAAATGCAAAAAAACAAATAATGGCTTTTGCAACAACGAATTTTTCAGCAATTGTTGAAAATTTCCTTCGATTAAAAAAAAATCAACAACCGACTACGGTATTTAGTTTACTACGTTTATACGCGCCTAAAACCGGTTTTATATGAGAACGGTTTTAAATAAAGTCGCTTTCTTTTTCATTAAAATCGTTTTCTAACAGAGTTTCTCATAAATGAAAACATATATATTGTCATATGAAAAAATCCTTATATTACATTTTTTTAAACGCAAATAAAACAAGTAAGTTAACAACTTTTTTTCTGGTTTAAAATAAAATTGATTTAGTATTTAAAATTGTTCTAATGGTTTGTTTAAGACAAGCATTTTTAAACCGTCCTTTGTTTAAAAGCGCTTTAAGAGTACCGTATAAACAAAGTAATTGTTTGACACAAAATTTTATTTTTGTGCAGTATTGCTATTAATATCTTATTTCGATTAGTAAAGTGTCATACATAAAAAATTGTTTATCGTAGAATCAATTGGTGCATTTTTTACCTTATAGTTAAATTTAACTCTAAATCGTAATTTTTATGTTTTCAAAAATAGTATATTTTTCTAAATTTCTACAATGGATATTTATATTACTGGCTCACGAAAAATCGTAAGGTAATCTATGAGAACTTATTAAGCTGGAATTGCAAAAGCAATTGTCGTTTTCAATATTAATTTATTTTTAGTTTCCACCAAGAAGCTAAAATGTTGAGCTATTTCCGTCCAACAATTATTTCTATAGAAGTAGAAAAAATGCGCCTCTCATATTATCCTAAAAAAGGTAATATTTTTTTTTTTTTTTTAAGGAAAGCAGTTTAGATAAGAATATACATATTTTCATACATACATAATGTCAAAAAATTCTACTCAGGAAAATTCTCGTTAAAATAAAAAAATAAATAAATATTGAAAACGACAATTGCTTTTGCAATTCCGGCTTAATAAACTCTAATAGATTACCTAACGATTTTTTGTAAGCCAGTAATATAAATATGCATTTAAAAATTTAGAAAAATATACTTTTGAAAGCAAAAATCGGAATTTGAAATAATTTATTAAAAAAATGGCCTATTCATTTTATTTCTTAATTTTTTTTACATAAAAATTACATTCATATAAAATAATTTTAAATAATATAATAATAAAATAAAATTTAATTGTTAAAATAAAATAAAAAATAAGTGCACCAATCGATTCTACGACAAACAATTTTTGTTTATGTATGACACTATTAATCCAAATAAAAAGAGAAATAAAGAAAAAAAAGTTTTAGACAAATGACGGTTTAAAAATGTTTGTCCGAGGCATATCATTAGAACAATTTTAAATAATAAATCAATGTTATATTAAACCGGAAAAAAATTGTTAACTTAGTTGTTTTAAAACAAATGCAATATAGGGTTTTTTTTAATATAATAATATATATGTTTTAATTTTTGGTAAACTGTAAGGTAAGAGGATTGACAGTACATCGATCAGCTGTTATAAAACGATTTTAATGAAGAAGAAAGCGACTTTATTTAAAACCGTTCTTATATAAAACCAGTTTTAGGCGCGTATAAACGTAATAAATTAAATACCGTCTACTTTGTATTTTTTCGGTAGAAATAGATGGTGTAATCGGTTGTTGATTTTTTTTTAAAATTGGAAGAAATTATCAACAATTGCTGAAAAATTCATTGTTGCAAAAGCCATTATTTGTTTTTTGTATGTCTGAGCATGTTTTTTAACTGTAGCTATAATTTTTTATTATCCGACGAAAAAGTATAGGTCAAAGCAAAAAAAATAAGCAACGTCAAAAAATACTATGAGAATTTTCCTGAGTAGAATTTGATTGAAAAAAAAATGATTTGGACAGGAAAAAATTCATATCCTAAAAAATGTTAAACTTTTTTACCTAAAAAAAATTGTAGTAATTAAAGACACAGAGGGGTATATTTTCACCAAGTTTCGTGTAAATGCAACAAAAAAAAAACTATATAAGCGCATTCACAATAATCGAAGGAGAAAAAAGTTAATAAATATTTTTAACTAAACCATTTTTTAAACTCTTAAACTGATAATGTTTCATATCTAACTTAAGAACTGATTAGAACTATTGTTCTTATTAAAAAAAATACTTTACCGCATTTAAATCAGTGCAGTCATTTTTAAGTTATAACCGTTTAAACTTATTAATTTAGAAAATCAATATCTCGAAAACACAACACATTTTGACGATTATAAAAGGTTTTTCACCTAGCTTAAAAAACTCACGTAAATGATCCCTCAGCATGTGCATACATACATCACATGTATAATTTCATATTTTTGTTTTTCAACTTTTAAGCTGTCGGTTGACCGTACTACTAGTTATTACAGGGTGGGTTCTTTAAACGGAATGGTACTTCTAGCGGATCAGAATTTGTTTGAATAAAAAAATCCAAAAACAGTCAAATTTTTTATTTCCTTGGATTTTGTCTATATCATTTAGTTTAAGAGGTATGGCAAAAAAAAAAATTTAATTAGAACACCCGGTACATTTTGCAATTTTTGAAATCTGCAAACAATTCTCTCTTCAGCAATACCACACAGTAGGATCTATCTTTTACGATAATCAAGATATTTTTATCTAAATCTGTATCTAATCTCTATCTGTAAAACAGGGCATAGACAACAATTCCATGCAAGTTTAAATGGCTCCTCTATCTTGGAAACCATAAGAGGTGGAGTATTAGTGTGTGGTATTTTGAAAAATATATTTTTTTTTAGCATTCAAAAATGTCAATAAATATAGCACGACTAAAGAAAATTAAAAATCTCAGTTGACGTATTTTTAGATTTTTTTATAAAACAAAATTCTAACCCGCTAGAAGCACCGTTCCGTTTAAAGAATTCACCCTGTATATAAAGCCTTAATTTACTTGATTTTTCTGTGTATTTCAAAAGTGCAGTGAAATCCGAACTTAGATTCCAAAACATTTCGACACTAGCATGTTTGTAAAATATTTGTGCTCCGGTTTTCTGTGTCAAAGTGGTAGTTAGTGACGGAGTATAGGCTTTAGGTGTTGTCAAAATGAGATATCCTCGAGGATTTCGAAGGGTCAAGCTTTACTTTACAAGTAATAAGTAATATGTAATATAATATGTTATATGGTTTAACCGCAGATTTTGCAACCTAATGCAGAAAAATCTAAAAATATCGGCAGATGAACAAATATTCTCTGCCATTAGTTTTGTGGATGACTTAGAATTTTGAATTAATGGAATACGGGGTCTATTCCTTTTTTTTGTATTTAACAAAATAAATCTTGTTACAGCCCTCATTGAAAAAAATCATAGTCAAATGAAAGGAGGAGGCACACATTACATGCATTCTGGCCAGCATACGATCTTTTTGAAATTTTGATATGTTGTAGATAATTTAAACCTTTAAATGGGGCAAAATCCTTAGACACGTATAGTTTCGGAGATATTAGTGCTTGAAGTTGAACTTTTTTGCTATTTTTCTCCTAAAGAATTAGCGGTTTACCGATGTTTTAATAGATATTCCACTAGCAGATAGTCATTTGTTTTTCATGGTGGTCAGCTTTTTATGTAGTTAAGGCCCTGGTCGAATTCCATACAAAATTTGATATATTTTTCCCCTGGTATAATTTCTGACATGTTGTTAATCATTGTCATAATATTATATTGTTACCGGTGTCACGTTCTTGTGTCGTTGTTTTGAATTTTTTTCGGTTTTTCAAAAATGGTTAACTGTTTCGTATGTAATTCAAATGGAGCACGGAGATTTTTTTTCGAAAATGAGATTAAAAGGAATCTCGCCCAAGAACACAGGCGTTGCTTCAGACTTGCTGAAGTAGCGTTAAATATTCAATACAGAATATGTGTTGCTTGTGATATGAGGATCACAAAATTGATTCATGCACTACCTACATGTTAAACTTACTGTTTTGGCAGAAACCACTGAGTTCTACTATAGGAAAAAAGTAGCGAGCAGCTAAGCTCGTAATTTGAAATGTTAGTTTTACTTGAATATTGAGTATCATAGAGAAAACGGAGGATGGAAGCAAATATATTCTTTTTTGTACGGAAAATAATGCTTTACAAGGACAGACCGGAAAAGCATCGAGGAGCCGGAAAAGCATTGAGGAACCGGGAAATAAGCAATCAAGAAAGCCGTGACTTTCGTTAGAAAAAAATGTTACTTTCGTCAAAAGCGTCTTATAAATTCAAGAATTCATATCAATCCACAAGTTAAGTACCTATATAGGTCTGAAAGCAGATAGCTCACTCGACAAGATAAAACTGCAAAAAAGCGGTAGGTCCGTAGGTACGATTTTTAAAATTGTTTCATTATCTTATAGCGCTGTGACGTCACGAATCTACCTGCAAGAGCTCTGAATCCCAACCGGAGTGCTCGCGAAAAGAGTGATTATCGAACATGCCATTTGCTTGAAAACATTTAACCTCACTTTATTATTTATTTATTTCAGTTTCAATATTTTTGAAATTGAACAGCCGGCAGCCGTTTGAAAAAGGCTCGAGTCCACAAAGAGAAAAAAGAACCGAATATTAATTAGAAAAGTAAAAGTACTCTAGTCGTTTGTACCTAGCCTTCTAAATTATTTTTATTTTGCTTACTTGCCCCTCAGTATACTCGGGGACCACCTCAAACATATAATAGCGTATTTTGGCCCGCTTTTGGGTTTTACCCCTATCGAGTACCAGTGGATAAACATTTCTTCCTCCTCGGAGGAAGTAGAAAAAATGAGATGACAATTCTTCAATTTCAATAAACTTTCTTTTTCGATCCATTTTCTTCTTTGACCCACAAAAAGTTTACAAACAACAAAAAAATAAGATAAAATTGTTGTCAAAAAGTACGGTCATGACATTGTTTTGCTCTAGCCTCTACTCTCGCGATTTTGCGGAAGCAGAAAGATCGATCTGTTTCAAATCCGGAGCAGCAGAATCGGAAAACCGAACACGCTACTCGGAGCAGGAGTACGTAATCGAACATCCAGATCCTTTCCGGATATATCATGAAGTACGCGTGAGTCGTTTTAGAGCAATAAACGAAAGCGCTAAAGATTTGCGCATACGATATACGTACCTTATTTTCACACTGTATTGTTAATCTCTTGATACAATCTATCTCGCAAAGTTGTGCGTCTTACAAAAATTAAAAATCGCTTACTGTTAAGTCCTATACTACGATTTTTGAAAGGTTTTCCCTGTAAAATCACATTGAAAGACAGCACAACCAAAAAAAATAATTCCCTGACATAACACGTCAGAATTATGAAAGAAAAACATCAGTAGATCGCTAAATACTTAGAAAAAAAGTCGTAAAAATGTCAAACTTTGAACATTGATATCTCCGAATCTGTACGTGTCTAAGGATTTTGTCGTATTTAAAGGCTGTCCAGAATTAAATTTTCTACAATATATCAAAACATTTCAAAAAGATCGTATGCTGGCCAGAATGCATGTAATGTGTGCCTCCTCCTTTTAAAAGTTGGGAGAACAAGTTGTTTAAATAGTAAATTCCATCTAGCTCACCTCATTTTTAACAAGGACTTTACGTTTAAAATCAAAAAAATTAAGATAGTACTAATCCCAGACTTAACGACTCGTCCCAGGGATGTTTATTTTATGTCTTTACGGAGTTAGCGCATGTACTGTATTCGCCCGAAAGTTAGGTACGAGGTACGTATCTGGTACGTAACTTTGCTGTATGAAATTACTTGTTTAAAATAAATTTTCAAATACGTGTGAGGTGTGAAAACTGTTTTTTTTTGATTTTGCGGCCAAACTGAACTGAACTGAAAAGAGAAAGCTTGTAATGGAAGTTGTAGTTCTTGATATTCTCTACAATTTTTATGTAAGTATCAATTATTTCCATAGCATATTTAAAAAAAGCACCAATAATAATAAGATTTTTGTAAAAAAACAAATTCTATACATTTAAGATTAAGGTACTGCTCAGTGGAACGACTGTAAAAATTGTTTTATTACTTCATTTTACCACGTACCATTTTTTGTTTTATTTTTTGAGAAATTAGTTCATAAAAAAATAATGGTACTAATAATAGGCATCTTGGCTAAGTTGAATAATAGAACAAATACATATAAAATAGCATCTTTAAACCAATCCCATCGTTACATTTACATGATGACTAAAGAAATTTTCCTACATAGAGCTGTAATAGCGTCTTTCGGAAAAAAAAGGAAATAAATGCTGCTTTTTTGCAAATTACGGTATGTCAACATTTTGTTTGTTGGCTGCGTTATGCGGTGTTTAATACTGTTTTTATTAATCTTAAAAAATTAAAAGAAAAAGAAAAGGTGTTTGTTAAATGGTTCTCATCTACAGTTTGATTTATATACTTTTTGTTTTAGTATAAAAGAAAAATTGTGTTTTTAATTGTGGTTGTACTTACCTGTATTTAAAAAAAAATATATTTTTACATTTAGTAACTTTAAACAGTAAAACGTGTTTGTTTGTTTTGTTTTTTTAAATTTTAACTATTTTTTGTATCAATTTTGTAGTGCCCTGATGATGACTCTATAACTTCGGCATTAGAAACAAGGAATATCTGGTATTTTTTTGACCCCATCCAGCCTATCCCTCCAAATAAAAATTATTGGGTCGCTAACCAACTAAGAATATTTCCATAGTTTTCGTGTTTCGAAGGCATCGAACAAAAGTCGAATTGTGCCTCTTGTGTCATGTCTCTCGTGGCTTACATAAATAAAAAAAATTGTGGTTTACATTTTTTTTCTATAATTCTAGCAAATTTATTATTTCTGTGCTCATGTGTACCCTGTAGGTATGTAGTCCGTCCGTGTAAGTATGCTGTAAACATACCTATGTTTTGTGATCTGATTTGAAATGAAATCTGTTCATAAAGTGCGAGTTTAAATGCCCTGAAGGGTTTAGGATGTTAAAATGAAATTTTGTTTGTTTGGTTTGTTTCTGCCAGTCTCTCTTTTTAAAGGTTTGCGGAATATACGGCGCTTTACCTGCAGAATTGTTTATTACGGACTTTTTGATTGGATTTCTTATAAAAAAAATAAATACCTATACGACTAAACTAAAATCGTTGTAACTCAAACTTAAAAGCATGACGCAAGCCGGTACGTATTGCCATCCATAAAGTCTCTTTAATTCATTAAGGCCCAGAACTATTTTTTTTCAAAATTGGTTATTTTGATAATGTTTTCAGTTCAAGGAACGTTAAAAATGAAAAATATTTAAAAAATTCCTATCATTTTGGCTTTTGAGTTTTAAGGTGGGTCGTTAACGACCCCTTGGGACTTAGGTGTGCAATAAACGTACACTTGAGATGTAAGGTGGATTATTAGTTTTAGACAAAATAACGTTATTTGAAATTAACTATGATACGTTTGAAAGCATTATTGGTCTTATTTTTACATACCACACATCGAAGTCTTCTTTGTCCAGTCAAGATTATGTGCCACCGCTTGCAATTTTTGGGTACTGAATGCTTGCCCTCTTCGGTCCTGGACATGCGCTTCGTTTTCCGTATTTCAGTAAGAGTACTTGTGTAATTGTACGACATACTCGCATGCTAAAAGCCATGCATTTGTGACACATACATCGATCATCCAAAAAATTAGCGGAATATACCACTTTTTGCCTCTAAATGCAATTCGGTAATTTGAGACGTGATTATCCAGCTCATAATTCACAACATAAGGTTGTGATATGTCGACTGTAGATCTTTCTTTAGCCGAATATCTTTTACATTTGGCCACTGGTTCAAACCCATACTCATTCGACGTTAGTGTGACAATATTGTTATCCTTTCATCGAACACCAACAACATTATTATGGTTATCAAGTGCAGAACACATGGAGCCTCTATCAAGCTTTTTCATTGTTCCAGTTTCTATCAGTTTGCATTTGCCAGTTCTGTTCTCTCTAGTGATACCTGTTGGTCCTATACCTTTTTAACCCAACATTGTGATAAGTTTTGCAGAAGTCAAAAAGTTCTCAAAATAAAGGGAGAATTTTTGATCACCGTAATGTTTTTTCAGTACTTCTGCAAAATGAAATATTACTGGTTCTCCCAGTCCCATACCTTTGGAGATATCCATGTTCTTATCTTTATCTTGATACACTTAAAACTGTACAAAGTATCCGTACTTTAGTGCTGCAACCTATGCCTTACATCCAAAACGGATAGGTTTACCTCTTATGTATTGTTTGCATCCATGCCTTTCATAGTAAGGAATCATGGATTCATCAATGGATATGTTGCTTCCAACAGGTGCATATCGCAAAAAGTTATAATTTAGAGCATCAATAAGATACCTTACTTTGGCAAGCTTATCGTTTTGAGTCAAATTATCGTTATCTGCTGCATGTAAATTAGAAGATATTTCAAAAAAACGATTTCTGCGCATAGACTTGGCCTCCAGAGGATTATGAACATCCTTGCTTGTTTCCCAATACATATTTCTTTGTGGTAATGGAGCATATCCACTCAAAAGGAGAATTCCTATGTAGGTGTACATGTGGCCAACATCCAACTGAAATCCTGCTTTATTTTTTTTGCAGCGTACATTTATGAGAATCTTACTAAATTTTCAACAATTTCTGGGTTCAAAACAGTTAGGGGCTGACAAAATTTAAAATCAGTATTGGTTTTCTTTTTCTGGAAATCACCTGCTGCTTGCCATTTAAAATCTGTAATTTTTGGCAATGTTAGTCAATAAATAAAGTTTCCACTATTATAATTCTCAGGTAAGTTTTTTAAAGTAGGGAGGTGAATTGTCTCCTGAATTACTTCTGGGGCTTCTTCGCTTTCTTCTGGGGGGTCGGATTTGTCATAAAAGAACTCTGTTTCAGCATTTAGTTGTGCGGCACAAAGACGGTCCGGATCCCTACAGTCTTCGTCTCCTGAATCTTCGGCACTTTCATCACCATAATTAGGTGGTAATATCACAATTCCGTCTGGAATCACATCCTTTGCCTCTAAATTCTCTATCTGCTCTAAAAGCTCAGCAGTGGTGAGTGGGCGCTTCCTAAAAAAATACTCATACAAATTTTCAAGGCCAAGGGGTCGTTAACGAACCACCTAATTTTGAGAGCATGCAGTTTGGCAACCACGCAACAGAAGTTTGATATTTTATAACTTTACTTTTGAAACATCTTTTATAATTGTACTAATAAGTACAAGATAAGCAATGAAATAATAAAAAAGGTACTTACCAGTCCCGATATGAAGTCATTGCACGCACAAAAAAAAAACGACTATTTTGAAAAATTTCTCTGAAGGCAGAAAATCAGAAAAAACCCAAAAAAAGCATCCGGCATGCAAAAGGTAAACAATGTTTATTTTATTTTGTTATTATGCAAAGGAAGTTAGGTTTGACAACAAAAAACTGAAGTGGGTCGTTAATGACCCAAGGGTCTTTAATGGGTTTAAAAAAAGTAAATAAAATGTTTATCATTTTATGGATGGCTAATAAATTAACCAATCCTAAATATTTTAAATGTCCACTATCTAGGGGTTTTTGGAAAGCTGCTAAGGGGTCTAACAAACACCTTTTTTTTATAAAAAAAATAATAATGATCGATCGAAGAAATAATATATTTTTTTAATATATTTTTTAAAAATTATTAATGGCCTTTCTGATAAACATTCGTTCTATAATTTGTCCTATAACTTTATTTATTAACGAAAATTTACTTTTGGTGTAAATTGCTTATCACTAAATAATAAAAAATAAAATTAATTTGTAAAACTATATTTGATCTGTAACGTTTAGTTTTTGAGAAATAACACCTAGTTGTTATTTTTCTTATGAAATGGCCTATTGTTTTATACTTAATTTTTGAAATCAGCGTGAAATTTCCTTTAAAACCATGTATCGGGTCAAAAGTCGTTTTAGGTTCTTTCACCCACCATTTTTATACTAATAGGACTTTTTACCCAAATATGCTATAATTGACTACTAGAAGGATTAATGTAAATGTATACTTCCTAAAAAAGAAGAAACAAGGCGTTTTGGGCGACAACGCTAACACATACACATTAGAACCTCTACTCCATGATTTTTTTTTTAAATAACTTTGTTATTATTTTAAACATTTTTATGTAGAAGGTCTTTATATAATACCCTAAAATGATATAAGAGCAAAAGGGTCTACCTCTATTTACCCCTGTCGCCTGCCGGATGTATTCCAATATCGTTTCTCCGGGGTAAATTACAGGCCAAATGAGGCATTTAATTGCCATGCGACTTAGCCAGATTAGATTTGCGATTAATATCTAGGGCTCGCATATCGCCACAATGCCTCTCCTCTGTTAGAATGTCATCTATTACAGAATACTCCCTAAATCAGATGAATATCTCCTCGTACTATTCTAAATTTTTTAATTGTTAAGAATAAAATTGAGTGACAGGACTTTTCTTTCTTTTCTATACATATTTTTAATGCTGCTGACAAAATATAAGTTTATAAAATGTCCAAAATTAAACTAGAATTGTATTTTGTGCAGGCTCTCGTAGCACAGTGGTTGTAGCGAATGTAAATTAAAAATTTTAACTTTAAAAAATTTTCTCAGTAAAACGCTATAGGTAAAACTTTTGAAATTTAAGCCAAGATTTATTCCAAATTTTAATCTCACTTTTCTGAAAAAATATTCTAAAAAGATAGATTGGGTCATCTGAAAACTGCCCTGTTTCGATGAAGGGGAAATGTTTTGCGCAAACCAGACGCCACGTGTATGGTAGTGTTGGATTATCCAGTCACCTGTTATACCCACTAAAACTTCTTTCTTTCCTGCTACGACTACCCAGTTTCATTTTGCACATTATTTTCAGCTAGTCGTCGGTTGTCTCGTTGTTGCGCTTCTATGTATCTTCTCTAGCTCTTGTCGTTTCATTTGCTTCTTTTTGTTTCCAGGCTTCTATCCTTTGTAGAATTTTTTTCTAAGATTTTACCCTTTTATTTCTCTACTTTTTGTCTTAAGCTCTATTCCTTGTTTTTTTAAAACGTGCGCAGTTGAACAATGTCTGTAACTGCTCCGAGTTTTGCAGAAGAAAAATCAAGAAGTTGGCAATACGAACGGCATCTGATCTGGAAGTTCCGGATCTACGGATGGGCACCTTGTACATGACACGACCAACTTAAACTGTTTAATATTGTTGTTTGTTTCTACTTTTATGTATGCACAACTCAAATAAGCCGTCACGTTGTATAGAATTTTCCACAAAGTTGGTCCCAGCACCGTGCCCTATGGAACTCTTGCGCTTAGAGTTCATGTTTTTAGTTTTTTCATTTCTATTTGTCTTTCTTTAAAGTAACATCCGATTGTCTCTGCTAAGTAGGAGTCGATTTCTTGACTGTTAATTTGTTGATTGTTATTTTTGACGAGGCGTTGTCAAATGACACATAATAATAATAATAATACCCTATTTTGATGTCTACTTCACTTTTCTGTGTTTTTGTTATGAATGCGTTGAAAAAATTCTATCTTTCAAATACTTGTTTAGGGCTCCAGATCTCATTTTTAAAATTTTGTTTTTAGAACTTCTGCATGAATTCTATCGAGTTCCGGTGCTTTCTTTGCTTTTATGTGGTGTTTTGAGTAGTTCATATCGTCGCTTGTTAGGTTTCTTTCGGTAGTATAAGTTTCTTGATTTTGGTCTGCAATCGTAAAAAAAGATTCTTTAAAGATCTTCTTTTGCTTCGTTTGTAGGGTTATCTTTAGCTAAACAATGAGCATTTAGTATTTTGCTCTCTTATTTGTGCATAGTTACAGCCATTTGTTTCGTTTTGCAGCTTCAATGCTTTCCCTTTGTGCATTCTTTAATTCTATCTAGTGAGCTTTATCTGCCTCTCCTTGACCCGGTCCTTTTTGAATTGGCAGTTTTCAGAATGCAGCCTGCACTTCCGTATGGATAATATTCATGACTTAATCTTAATAGAGAAATTTGTCATGTTATCATCAAGGTAGTTTGTCGCGGACACACATGCCGCGGTTGGTTTATAAATCGTGATGAGATTTCCTGGGAGATTTCTGAAATGCAGGAGGCTGAAATTTGCTGCGACACGGCTGCTTTATCAAAATGACGTGCGTAAGGGTGTTTACCCTGCTAATAAATTTTGTGAGCAATGATTTAATTAGTCTTTAAGTATATACTGCTTCTAATGCTAGCATTTCTTTGTGACCTTAGACTAGCTAATATCATTATTTTATTCTAAATTCATTAATCTGAGAGCAATCGGTATTACTACCCCATAACAATAAAATGCTCTATCAGACCCTTCCGTACACCCCTTGATCCATATCCACCATTTTGATGTTTTGGGACTAATAAAAAGACAGGGTTAAATAAAGAGGAAAAATTCTATGATATCTGGGTGTCTCCAGATTGATTGATTGATTAATTAAACAATATTTTCATTGTAGCTGTACAATTTATCATCAGTAATTACCTTCTAAGTAGCCATAGAAAACATATTATGGTCAAAATAGAAAATGGTTTTTATTAAAAGCAAATGAAACACAAATAATAATATCTATGTTGGGAATTTTTACTTATGAAACAGAGAACAACGGTACACTGCCATTTTTAGACACTTTAGTTATAAGAAATAAAAATAAATTGGACTTTGACCTATACAGAAAAGGAACGGCCACCAACAGGTATATTCCAAATGACTCTTTTCATTGCTTACAACATAAGCTTGCAAGTTTGCACTTTTTAACATATAGATTAGTAAATTTCCCTTTAAACAAAGAAAGATTTGAAGCAGAAAAGAATAGGATTAGGAATATAGCTGGCGAAAACGGTTACGACGAAGGCTTAATAAATAAGCTGATAAATAGACATTCTTTTCAAAAGACCTTTCGGAATTCTACCTTTTTCAGACAAAAAGATACCTGCGACTCAAAATTTGTATCAATTCCTTATAATCCTAATTATACGAAAGGATTACACAAAATATTTAATAACACCGGTCTTAAATTAGTATATCAATCCGGTAACACAATAAGAAGCTTACTAGGAAATCCCAAGGATAAAACTACAGTTCTAGAAAAAAGTGGAATTTACGAAATTAATTGCATGGATTGTGACAAAAAATATGTTGGCCAAACGAGACGCTCTATTCAAACACGTTTTAAAGAACACTTAGCACACTTAAAATACGGAAGAACAGAAAAGTCAAGTGTGGCCGAGCATGCTTTTGAAAACAATCATAGATTCACATTAGATAACCTAAAACTTCTAAAAAGTGTACCAAACAAAAGACTTTTGAATGCATATGAAAGTATGGCAATCATTAAATCCAGAAATAGTTTAAATAAAGATAGAGGACCCATCCCGTTTAGTACACTTTATTCTTTGGTTGAGGGGAGATAAGATTAAAAATCGTGACCAATCACAATTTATTAGTCTTAACTCCGCCCACTAAAGGATTGTATATAAGATAGAGCGTAGATTAATTTAGTTCATTGTTTATCGTCTCCTGATGATGCTAACGTTGTTAGCGAAACGCGCGTCGAGTGCAAAAAAGTGTAGTTTTGGTTTGTGGAAAACAATCATAATTTTGTTTTGACAAATAATAATATAATTAATAAGACATGCGCCAAAGATAAAAAAGGGTCAAATTTCAAAAATGTTTGGTTTTTAGACCATTACATTTATAAAAAAAGAGCCCAGCCTCAAAGAAATAACTACAGATTATTTTAGGACAGAGTGTACTGCCAAAGTTTGACTACCGGGTGAGAAAAATATGGAAATACATTTAAATAAGTCGGATTTTATGAGTTTTGTGCAGATAACATACAAACAGTTGGACTTACAAATTAATTACTTGATTAAATTATGTTGGTTATCTAATTCTCTAAAATAACTTCGTTCCTGAGTTACAGTCAAAAAACTAAAACCATAAAGTGGGTTCTTAAGAGTCAAATTAAACTAATTTACTAATTTGGCAACCTAATTCTTAAAAATATTTGATCTCTCAATCAATTATTTTTTCCAAAAGAATAATTCAGAAAAAAAAAACCAAGAAAATTAAGGCACTTTAACAAAAAAAAATGTCAGTGTGCGAAAGATTTGGTTGCCAAAGTATTTTTGGTGTAAATGCAAGGCGTAAACAAAAATTAGTTGCCAACTAAATTTGTTTGCATAAATCATCAAATTCTGTCGCTAAACCTAAAAATGGACAGTAAAAAGTCTCGGAATATCTACAAATAACAGTTCAAGAAGTTTAAAGAATGATGCAAGTGCAATAATATTGAAAACGACATCAACGAGAATGTTCTTTTTGCATATGTTTTTATTCATATCCAACAAAAACAGGTATCTGACCAAATTTTAAAAAAATGTTCTAAAACATTAGTCAATAAAAAAGTCTTAATAAAAAAAAGTCAACTTGAGAAAAACAGCAAATCTACTCAAGAGAATTTTGGTACCTCAAGCACGTTAAGATTTTAAAATAAGAAGTTGGTTGATTCTGTGGTTAACTTCGCTCATTGCAGTGGAGTTAGTATACACATTAACGTTAATAATAATTACTGCAACAAGTAGGTAATATTTATGTAGGTAATATTGGTGTTGATTTAATATTGTGGTGTATTTTAGCACTATATTGTTTTTTATAAAAAAAAATAAAAAACACTTGTTTATGTCACTTTTTACTTTAGTCCATCAAGGACTAAAGTAGCACTTTATTCCCTAAAATGAAAGACTAAAGTTACCATTTAAGTCTCTGAAGTTCGAAATAGTACAATATATACCTAGGGACTACCGTGAAAAAGACATGAAACTAATAATAAAACCAGATTTTAAAACTAATGAACTAACTATAACTTTCTTGAAAGCCGTTGCTAAAAAGTTGAGCTCACAAAATGCGCAATAAACCCCAATATTTGTTATTTGACTAAATACTTACCTACTTACAATGATACTTTTGCACAAAAAATAAAAATTTACCAATTTCGTTTCCTTCTGTAAGTATGTACAGTTGGTTTCACATAAAATGCGAACATCAAAAAGCCAACTACGTTTTTTTCTCAGTGTATTTAGCTATACCTATGCTTTTTAGTATGCACCTGGGGCACTAGTAACTAATTAAGATATTTCTATTATTGTTATAGTTTAGCTATGATTTTTTTAAAAACTTAATTAACCTAATTATTAAAAACTGCAAACTCTTGGAGGATTATTTATTATTTTGTCAGTACCTAATTTAAACTTCTCAGCAATTGAAAATAGTATTTTTAAACAAAGCTAAAGAACAACTCCTTGTCACGAGCGAGGCAAGTTAGTGGACTTAGTCAAAAGCGAACTACACAGAGTTGTTTATGCGTGCGTTTTCATAAACAAACAAATTATTTTAATTTCATGTAATATTAAGATTAAAACCGAAGAAAAACTAATACTTAATGGTGACTACATTTTTTTCAATAACCATTTCCAATCGACGTGGCATGGAATAAGCCAAATTTCGACAATATTCTTCAACGTTAGAAACCATAATCCCATGCATTACGTATAGATTTTAAAAGTTATTCGGCATTTTGGGACCTCCAATTATGTTCATATATTATTTTGACTAATCTTCCCCAAATATTTTCGATGGGGTTAAGGTCGGGACTGTTCGATGGCCAAAGCAGCACTTCTATATTTTGGTCTTGAAACCAGCGACGCACAGCATTAACTGTGTGAACAGGACAATTATCCTGCTGAAAAATAATTTCACTGTTTTCATATAAAAAATCAACTGACGACACCATTACCCCTCCTAAAATTTCCAAATATCTAACTACGGTAAAACTTCCTTTAATTTGCCAGTAAAGACCTAACCCTCTAGCAGACATCCAACCCCAAATGTTCACTAAGAAGTATCCTGCTCTATTAACCTGGTGGGTATATCGCTCAATAAACCGACTTCGAGGAGGGCGATATACTATCCGAACTATTGAAAAATTTTTTCATCTGTAAAAATCACCCGTTCCCAATATTCCTCATCCTCTGCAGCGTGATTGAGAGCAAAGATCAGTCGTGCTTGTTTTTGTTTTTCTGTCAAGAGAGGCTTCTTAGCTGCAATGCGACATTTAAGTTCAGAATTTTTCACTCGTCTACATGCTGTAGTTCGGGAACCTGGAAAACCATTTCTTTTGATGGCTTCGACAGCTGTGGAAAATGGGATTTCTCGCAAATTATTCAGTAATTGTCCATTCTGCTCCTCTGTGCTCACCTTATTTTGCAAAACGGTACCCCGCTTTTGATCCAAAGACTGATGTTCTTGGCATTGATCGTTTCGAAATTCTGACCACAGTGGCTTTATTAATATCAAAATTTTGGGTGACCCTTCTTACTGACCATCCATCTTGCAGTCGAGTTATTATCTGCGATTTCGTAAAGGCCGAAAGTTGCGGAACGATTTTCAAACAGTAATTTTGACTAAAGTCAAAAATTATTGATAATGATTGACTTAAATCAAAAATAAAATATTCATGGTATATGCAAAATGAATAGTGTGAAATGGCGCATCTACACGAAGAAAAAACGTTGTATTTTGTATTTCCATGTACGCATTTTATCTGAAATTAATTGTACATGATGCTTTAGAGAGACTTAGGAGTTATCTTTAATAAAAACTTATCCTTTTCTAGTGACATTGAAAGGAATACTAAATCCTACAGGGTTGATTTAAGTTTTTACCTTCTTAATAGCCTAGTTTTGTAATTTTAGAATCTGGAATCATTATCTGGTCACGACATTATAATGTTTCGATAACTAATAGGGAATGAGAATTTTTTTTTTTTAATGTCTATTTTATAGGATATTTAACGTTTATCCACAAAGGGGATGTGATAACTTATATCTTTTAGGAATTTTTAATAGATTATCTTTAGCTGATAGAAGGATTAAAGCGTTGCTATGTACAATGTTTAAATTATTAAAGGGTCAAATAGATATCCTAGATAATTTATGCCAATTACCATTTGCAGTAAATCGTTTAAACTAGCGTAAGTAAAAAACGTTTTACCTTGCATATACAAGAACTAATCTATATAAAAATTTTCCCATCTATAAAATGTGTATAAATATTTCTCAGTTGTTACGTGCTTCTCATCGCCCGCGCATTTCACAGTTCTTAATTACCATTTCTGACTTCATTAGCGAGAAATTTCCACTTGTTACGTGGCTTTACCGCCGACGCATTTGGGTCAAACTATATCAGGTCAACCAGGCAATAGTTTTGACCATCTCCGATTTTGATGATTTTTGGTACACTTATTTGTCTTATCAAAAAACTCAAAAATCCAAAAAATAAATTTTTTTGGATAAGCGGTTTTTGTTTCATTGATTTTTGAAAATCAAGAAATTGACCAATATGTCCTTGACAGACACTTACAAAAATAGTAATATCTCAAAAACTATTGACCATATAGAAGTGAGTGATAGCTCATTTTGAAGGGTTTTTAAGGACCTTTTTAAGGATGTGTGACACAATATAGTTTGTTTAATTCTTTTTTCTTAATTAAAAAAAAAAACAAATTTTTTTTAAATCTCAAAAACACATTTTTTTAATTTTTTTTCAAAAAAATATTTCTTTTTTCTTCAATGTTTTTTTAACATTTTTGGAAAATTTTAGGATGGAGAAATAATGGAGTCATACTTTAAAAAAATAATAAGATATTTAATATACGGCTAATTTACCTAATATGTGTATAACAAAAAAATTAAAAGTAAGAATAATAGAATATTTACAATAAAAAATATTTAGGTTGCTAATTTTTTTTGGAAAATATTTGAGGAATCTGTCATTTCTTCTGCAGTTAGCGTATATGTCCTACCAGTGGCAGTATTTGGGTTGACCAATCTTAACAGAGAATTTTGATCTATGACCAATATATCAGCTTTTGGCTTTGGAGAGTAAAAAGACGGAGAGGGACCATGAGGATGTAAAAAACTAACTTTTAATTCCCCGCTTTCTATATTTTTGCCAATGATACATCCCATCCACCAAAGACAGTCATAGTTTATGGTTATAAAACCGGAGTCGATGTTTTCAATTTCTGTGTTTGACAAACTACAGGTTGCAAAAAGACATTGAATATTTTCCTCTTTACCTAGTGAAAATGGTTTTGTAATAATTTTTTCATTACTGAGGGGGATAATCGAATGCAATTTTTGAGTCCCAGGTATTTCGTGATTTATTGTATCAAATGCTTTTGATAAATCCAAAAAAAGTCCACAGGCCCTAGATTCAAGAGTCGAAGTTATTGTCTTGTTCAACTCTAAAAGAGCCGATTCTGTAGACCTTTTCGGGAGAAAGCCATGTTGAAAATCGTTTAAAAGTGAATTTGTCAGAGAAAAATCTAACAGCCTCTTATGTATTAATAACTCATAAATTTTTGAGAAGGATGAAATCAGACTTATAGGCCTGTAGGTGCCCCCATAAAGAATTTTTCACTTAAAACCAAAAATGGCAGAAAACCGGATACTAAATAATTACCCTAAAATTATTAGCAGAGCCACAACACACAAAAAAAAAAAACAAGTAAAAATGTAGGTTGGTATTCGTTAATATTACTTACCCTGCTACAGGAGATGGTTGTTCATCCTGTTCCTTGTGTTCCTTGGAAAGTTTCATTCGACAATTATCACAAATTTTCATGCCAGTCTCCACCCCTTTAAAGGAAGTCATCCAATTTGTGACATTCCGTAACTTTCCGGAATGCTTCTCCTGACTTTATGGATCACAACACCTCACAAAAAATGTTGTCCATTGTTTTGGCTTATTTTGTGCCATTTTACAACACACGACTCCGATAAATGTTTTAAATTAAAAAATAGCAATTTATCACATAAACCGCAGGTTTGCAATTAATTATTATCAAAACTTTTCCTGTCTGAACCAGAAATGATACAAATAGGGGTAAGGGCCAATAAAAAGTAATGGGAGGAGCTAAACATTTTGCAGGAATTAACATGTTTAAATGTATAATGGGTGGGTGAAAAGATCTTGGGTGGAGGGGAGGACATTTAAAGAAATACTCAAATTTTGCAGGAATAAACAAGTTTGGAAAAACCTTTTATGTATCTTATTTACAGGACTGGGAGCAATTGACAAGTTTTTGGATATAAAGAGTAAATATATAGGTATTTATCAAAAAATGTATGGTTTTTTCCTGCAAGGTTTTTTATATTATTTTTTTTAAATAGAACCAATAACTTCTCCATCCTGAAATTTTCCAAAAATATTAAAAAAATACTGAAAAAAAAATAGTATTTTTATGAAAAAAATTAAAAATGGTGTTTTCAAGATTTTTCAAAAAAAAATATTAAAAAAAAAAAATTAAAACAAAAAATTAAAAAAGGTCTTTAAAAAACCTTCAAAATAAGCTACAACTCGCTTCTATAGGACCAATACTTTTTGAGATATTGCTATTTTTGTAAGTGCCTGTCAAGGGCATATTGGTTATTTTCAAAAATCAATAAAACAAAAACTGCTTATCCAAAAAATTTAATTTTTTGGATTTTTAAGTTTTCGCATCAGAAGAATAAGTGTACCAAAAATCATCAAAATCGGAGATGGTCAAAACGAAAAGTGCCTTTTTTTTGGTTGATTTGATATGGTTTGACCCATTTCACATTTCTCACTTCCCATTTCTGACGTCACAAAACCCCTTTATTTTTTACTTTACTAAATCTAAACTTTAACAGTGGGATTTACTAAAAGGGTTTAGCCTATTTTAGACAGGTCCTAAGTTTAAGTGAAATTGTTGGTTTCAAGCATTTTATGCCCACTTTCTTGAGTTTTGGACATAGTTTGATTTATAAGAATATTTTAAATTATTTTTTTTTAGTGAAGTTTCATCTTAACACAAACTTACCCTAGAGGGGGATCTAAATGGTAGACGCTCTGTTGAGCAAATTAAAATTGACGTTATGGTCGCGATTCATCAAAAACCGTCAGAAAATCTCGCCCTTACAAAAAATTTAAATACAAGTTTACAGTGCTTTTTTGTCGGGAATGCTAATATTCCTTAAAATTTAGTTTCTTAATACTGTTCCAGTAAATAAAAAATATGTCAATTTTAATTCTTGTAGGCAGTTTTTTATGAAAAACCTTTTTTTTTATTCAAAAATGTATTTTATTAAGCTTAGTTTTGTGTGTAAACAAACTTTTAAAACTGTTAACATACAAAACCATAGATAGCCATGGAATATTTCGCTGTCACTGTTCACAAAAGCCACTCAATTTCTATTTATCGGTAAGCGTAAAAGCAAGTAGTAGTAGTAGAATATCTTCAAACTATTAAATTTACAACATGTTATTAAAAAAAAATGACGCAGTTTCTCTTACAACGTTACGATAAATATTAATGAGGCTGAGTTTTTATTACAAATGACGCAATAAGTCAAAATCGTCACTTTACAGAATTGTGACGGGTAAGATTTTTTCATTTTTGAAGAATCGTGACCAATACGTCACTCTTGTCAAAACTTACCCTTGTTTATTGATTTTCCCGATTAATAATTACTGTCGCAAAATTTCGATATGTAATCATAAAATAAGAATTAGATTTACTTTGTATTTATTTAAAAGGAGTTTTTTATCTATCGAAAGTATGAAAAAACTCTACAAACACAAAGCCATCGCAGTCGCAAACCACAAATGAAATTCATCAAAGGAGGTCAATTGTAAACAAATGCGGCTAAAAACAGACCTGAATCCAACGATCATTCACTGATGCGTTCACAAAAGAGTCAGGTCGGCTCAACAAACTGGAAGGTGCCCGGTTCTATGGTAGATCATGAGAAAATGGCTATTAGCTAAGTACTGATGAAAGAAGCTTTGAGACTTTTGAGTGTGATCTTTCAGTGAAAAGTTTTATTTTTGATTAAGGTTTTAGATAAACTCAATGTTTTAATTTCAGGTTGTAAATAAATGAATGGATACAGATCTTTTAAAATGTTTTCATTGAAAACAATCTTCACTTATGTTTGTTTTGCCTCGTACTGCCCTCATAAATATAATATATTTTTTGTGATGAAAACGGGTTCAAAATTTGGCGTTTCTCTGATTGATTGATTAATGAACAACTTGGGATATTAAATAAGGTAAATTAATTCTTGTAAAAACGGTTACTTAGGGAGAGGTGATCTAAAAAAATCACCAGCTTTATTACAACCTCAAGCACAGATAATGAAGCTACACTTTGTAAATTTAATATTTTAAAGGACTAGTTAACGGCGGAGCTAAATTGCTACTACACGTACCAATAACCCTCAAAAAGTGTCGAAAATTGTATGACTTTTCTGAACACTGCCAACGTCTATTTTAGAACGCTCCTAAGTTTTAGTGAAATTTTTGGTTTTAAGAATTTTAAACCAACCCCCCTTGAGTTTTGGACATAGTTTGATTTATAAGAAGAATTTTAAGAAATTTGTTCATTGAATAATCGTCTTAACACAATATTTTGTTGGATTTAGGAGAAAATTTTCAATTTAGAAGAAAAGAAAATTAAAAAATTTAAACCCACGTGGGGTTTAAATAGTAAACACATTGGGGCTATATGTTACTCTAATTAAAACTTGTTCTTGTTAACTAATTTTTCCAATTAATACTTGATGTCACACAAGGAAATGTATTAAAAAACTTAAATGCAAGTTTTTTTCATTTCTGTCACTATCGAAATCTCATTTTAAAAATATTAGCGCTGCGTTCAATCACAAACAGCGAGTTCGGATCTTTTCCCTCTACTTGCACCTTGGCTTGCACTAACCTCTACTGATGAAAGTTGCAGCTTTAAAATGAGTGGGCTTTGAGTAAGGAAAGTTTTTTTGACTGAGCTTTTAGATAATTTCAATGTTTTACTTTCAGTTTGTAAATAAATTAATATAGTTGTTTTGGTTTTTTTTGCTTAATATATTTTTCGTGCATAATTAGTGACCTTCACTTTTATTTGTTTGTTGTTTGAAGGTTCAAAATATAGCGTTTTTCTGAAAAAAATAGGAGGTGTTTCATTGCCCAAAGAACAACTTGGGAAATTAAATAAGGTAAATTAATCCTTGTAAAAACGGTTACCTAGAGAAATTATAGACGAACTTATTACCAAATGCCACAAAACAATCTTCTTCTGGGGGCTATAAATTTAATCCACCACCCTGAGGTGGTCTAAAAAATCACCAACACACAAATAATAAAGCTATTATGTGTCAAATTTTTGCCCTTTTGAAACCTTTCAAAAAAAAATTAGTCCTAGGGCATTTTCTTCTAAAATATGGTGTATTTTGAAAAAAAAAGCAGTTTTTCAGTGGTATTTAGCAATAACATTACAAAATAATCAATAATTTTGTGTCTTTTCTGTATGGGTAAGTGTTTTTTGAAAGTTGGTTTTAAAATTTAGCAACCCCCCACAGGTGTAAATATTTAGACCTTTGGGGGGTAATCTTAGTAAATCTCACTGTTTAAGGTTTGTTTGCACACAAGAATAAGCTTAATAAAATATATTTTTAAATAAAAAAAGGGGTTTTCAAAAAAACTTCTAACAAAAATTAAAACTGATATATTTGCAAACAAGTCCTGACAAAAAATCAGTTAGTGTAAACTTGTGTTTAAAAATCGTTCGATTTTTTGTAAGGAAGGAAATAAATTTTTGGCGTATGCACCATTTTCCAGTTTGAAACCTGTCAAAAAAAAATTAGTTTTAGAGCATTTTCACCTAAAATATGGTATATTTTGAGTAGAAAAGCAGTTTTTCAGTGGTATTTTGCAACAAAAATACAAAATAATCAATGACTTTGTATCTTTTCTGTATAGGTAAGTGTTTTTTGAAAATTGGTTTTAAAATTTGGTACAGGTGTAAATATTTAGACCTCTGAGGGGTCCTATTTTACATTTTAGTAAATCCCACTGAAAGGGTGTATAAAAGCTCGTGCAAAAGATCTAAAATTTTTTGCGTGAACATTTTTGTGAGTTTTTCTTTGAACATTTTGTTCGGGTAAATTTTTGAGCAAATTATTGCTATCTGTTTTGGAAATATATTTTTAAAGATGAGAATAAATAAAATTTCACATCAGTGATCAGTGATCTCAATTCTTTAAAAAAATGGAACACCAACTTTTATTTTAAATTTTTGTGAAAAAAGTCGACGGCAAGCGAAACATTATTCTTGGCTATCAGTTTTGTCACATGGATTAGGGTTACTTATAATATTTTTTTCTTAGGGTTTTTCCCGGATTTTTTTACCCGGGGTTTTTTTTGGGATTCGAAAAACAACCCAGGAAAATTTTTCTTTTCCAAAAAAATTTGCACTTTTAAGCGGTAATCCGCGCCTCACGACTATGAGGAGTAGTGGGGACGGGAACATATTTTTGTAGCTGTACTTTACCCTTAGCTTTGATTGTTTTTTTTTTAATTACTCACACTAGATTTACCTAGTTAGTTTAAGGCCCCAAGGGTTGCTTAAAAAAGCAAAAGGTTCATGAAAATGCTGAGGATAGATATTTACTGTCAATTTAATGTAATAATCAATGTCGATTACTGACACTGAACAAACAATATGCAAAGGGCAACATTCCGATTCAAAAGTCTAGTCTATTACTGCTAAATTATATTTTTTAGACAAGGGTCGGGATCGTAGGGTTGTAAAAGTGAGTAATAAACGGGTATTACGTGCTTTTGTTCATATATTTGAGATTTAATAAAATGTATATAGGTTTTTTCATTTGACTTAATTATTATTGTATTGTGTTTTAAACTAGGAAGTAAAATAAAGAGATATTCTTTTAAACGTAAATTTTTATCATTACATTTTACAGGCAACAGCAATAAATAAGTGCCAATTATTATTTTTTTATAATTCTCGTTTTTTTTACAACCCCAAAAAAGTCACAAGTATACCGGCATATCCCCTATAAAAATCAGATCAATCGAAGTTGCTTATGAGGTAAAACGTGAATTTCGACATCAAATCGTTTTTCCGTCGGAAAGCACTTAATTAAAAATACCTTGTTTTAAAACGTAGTCTTTCTATTTTCAGTTAAGTTCAATGAATTCCCATAAAACTATAAAATTTAAATTTGTAAGAAATTTTTATTACCAACATTTCTTCAAACAAATTTTGCTTAAAATTCTCTCCAAAATTTCCGCGAGTCTTTTTGTACGAGATTTTACTCGAACTTTTCCTTGAAAATTTTGCTCAAGAGGCTCATGTAAATGTTTGTCGGCATTTCAACATCAAAGGAAAGTTTGTCTGTGTAAATGCGCCTTAAGACGGCTAAAAAGTTACAATAAAAGTACGATGGCCCCTATCCGCCACCTCACTTCTCATTTTCACTTCCGACGTCACGTTATTGCGTGTTTTTACCCGCTGGCGTATTTCACAGTACTTACTTTCCATTTCCGACATCACAATCGCGCTTTATAAATATATCCATAAAATCTAAAATAAATTTCTTCGACGACAGTAAATATTTACTGTTATAGATGACGGGAAACGTCGTAACTCAAAATTTTCGTACTTGTGAGGACAAAAGCGCGATTGTGACGTCAGAAATGGGAAGTGAGAACTGTGATATGCGCTGTCGGATAAAAGCACGTAACAACTGAGAATTTTATCGCTTATGACGTCAGAAATGGGAAGTGGGAACTGCGGACTTTCACCTGATATGGAACTTTGACTTGATCTAGGCAACATTTTTATTTTTGGTATTTTTTTTCTATACTTTTATTTTTTTGATTACATTTTCTCTCCGTTTTTCGTGAAAACAATGCTAACTAATAAGAGAATAATAAGGTATTAAAAAAAAAACACAAATAAAATATGTCATTCCACAAGCAAAATACCAACTAAAATCCAGTTAACTATTTTTCGATTTAGTATCCTTTAGCCTAATATAGCGGCCATATTGACAGCAAACTGACAAAAAAATCTATTTTTTACCTGTCAATTTCGTTATAAAAACAGTAGGCTAAAGGACACTAAAGAGGTAGGAGTTGTGGATTTTTAGTTGAGTACTGTGTTGAACAGATAAAATCCAGTTTGGAAATAAATGTTGATTTAAATTATCGATAAAAAAGCAGATTACATCAAAAAGACTGTCTATGAGACCGTTTTTTTTACAAACTTTTAGTTAACTTGCAATGTATATAATTAGCTGTTTGGTGCTAAATAAACGCATTTAATAATATATGTAACGAACTAGATATGTTTGTTCGGATGGAATCTTGCAACTTAATTTTGACCAAATTCCCGACATCCGATCGGCTTCAAATTTAGCATGCTTATATAGTTACGGTAACAACACAAGAATATAGTGTGCTGAAATTGACAGCTCCCCCCTACTTGAAGGAGATGGAGGAAGGTACAGTTGAAGTACGCCCGATTTCGTTGAAATTTGGTGTGTTGGGGCACTTGAGGATGCAGAATTTCTTATAAGATTTTCAAAATTCAATAGGGCGGATTGAAGATGGACGATTTTTGGTCATCTTTTGCTGACCAATTTTAACTAACATAAACACATCCGATTACCTTTAAATTTGTAATAATATATCATTATTAGGCATCCCCCCCCCTACGAGGAGAGTGGAGGGGGTAAATATCTAATTTTGTCCGATTTTAACTAAAATTAGTATACGGGGGCTTTTGGGGATAAGGAATACGAATTTTTGATCAGATTTTTAAAATTCAATATGGCGGATTTAAGATGGACGATTTTCGATCATGTTTTGCTAACCAATTTTAACTGATTTATCCACATCCGACTGTGTTCAAATTTAGTATGCGTTTATAGTTCCGGTAAAAATACAATAATATGGTATTCTCAAGTACCCACCTCTCTCTAACGAGGGAAGTGGAGGGGGAAAAAATTTGGTTTGTTCGATTTCAATCAAAATTGGCATACAGGGGTTTTTAAGGAGGAGGATTATGAATTTTTGATCAGATTTGAAAATTTTAATATGGCGGATTCAAAATGGACGATTAAGGGTACAAATCTCAAAATTAAGGGTGTGTGTTCAAATTTGGTATCCGTTTATAGTTCCGGCGACAATACAATAATCTGGTATTATTAGGTACACACTTCCCTCTAGCGAGGGAAGAGGAGGGGGAAAAATAATTAGTTTCTTCGATATAAATCAACATTGGCGTACAGGTGTTTTTTCGAATGGGATATGAATTTTTCAAATTCAAAATGGACGATTTAGGGTACAAATCTAAAAATATTTTATTAAAAAAAAAACTTTTAAAGAACAAGCTTTTATTAAATGCACTCAAAAGTAGAAAATAATTTTTTATCTTTCTTACACCATAATAAAAGCGATGGGCGCAAATTAAAAATTTTAAGTTTATGGTGACAAAGAGAGAACTACAACAGAAGAACTAAATTCTTCTTCTATTCGAATGACAAACATAATGCTTTCGTCTAAAGAAGCTGAGAACGGGTGAGATTGTCGTGCTTGCCAAGCCTTTGAAAATGTCCTTAGGTTATACAGTAATACAAATGTTTCTTAGGTGAATCGTCGATGTGACCGATATACAACACCTGAAGTTAAAATTTTTAATTTGTGCCCATCGCTTTTATTTTTGAGAAAGATTAAAAAATGTTAATTTACTTTTGCATTTAATAAAAGCTTCTTCTTTAAAAGTTTTTTTTACAAAAAATTCATTTTCATTCTAATTACGTACTCGAAACCGGAAGGTTTGTTTTTAAAAATGTTTATTTCGAATAATTAAAATTACTTGATCTTTACAGTAAGACAAAATGCAAAAGAATGATCTTAAACTAACAGTTTCTCATCACTACAGAAACTACTCATCTTAAAATTACAAGAAAAGCTTCTGCTGATAATGCTTACATTTTCCTGAATTGATGAACACGGGTACGTAACTCCTTCCTCCTTAAGTTCCGAAAATAATGGAATGACTTTTCGAAACCTTGAACTTAGTATTGATCTCGTTCGATTTTGGCTTATCGATGGCTTTTGGCTTTGTAACACATTTCCATACTGAATTTTCTTCCATTGTAAAGGACTATAAGGACTGGAACTATTGATCTTTGATAGTCGGATTCGCTTTGTTTAACATATTTGCAATATCTTGTAGGCGGTAGATATTGGCAAGATTTATTTTGGTAGTATTTGGCGTAACCAAAAATTTTGTATTGTTTACCATGTCTAGGCGGATCTTAGGTAAAACTAGCGGATTTCCTTGCTGGATCTTGACGTCGTTGATAAACTTCCGGCCATTGATTTTAACTTCGCAGGTTTTGGGAATTTTGATTTGGACTGACTACCTAATTTGGAAATAGTGATCGGTGCTGCATTTTGCTATCAGCTTTTCGGGTTTAAATAAATAATAAATATGATAAATGGAGTAAGTCAGAATTTAAAATTGGTAAATAAATAGCAAAAATGATTTTAGTTCCCGAAAAATTAACTTGAGTTCCCAAAAACACATATTTAAAAATTGGTATTTCTGATTTTCCATATAATTTTTGCATGTATTCCATTGTGCTTTTAACTTCGGTAGTTGAACGAATGCTATTATGCAAAGTGTTTAATTTTCAAAATAAAATCGCGTCTTCCAAGTTATCTAAAAATATAATTAAATTTTTACAATCTAAATTTATTTGAGTCAAAATGTCCTGAAAACTTAAATACTGTTGGAACATGCTAATAGTGCTTTGAACTGACCATTGGAGCGTTTTTAATCCAAGTTGGGTATTTTTTTGATTTTTACTGAAAGTGAAAATCGTTTTATTATAGCTACCGATTTTTTTGGTTGTATTTTTCTCCGTCATAGGCATCTAAAGTGCGAAATAGCCATTACAGTACCCACTGGATTAAGTAATCCGTGTTTTTGGATATTGTGCGGATGAAGATTTTAAAGCTTGCGTAAAGTGGTTTGTATTAAATATTTAGTTCTTAACAATAAATTTTCCGAAAAACTATGATAGGAAATATAATTTTTTGAATTTTGAAATTTAATTTGATTTTTAACGTCTAAAAAGGATTTTTTTTATACCTCCATCAAAAACCTGATTTTAGTAACTGTTTGCAGATAACTAAAGCATGGCTTTTTTGGTTTCCGATGCAAAAAAACTTTTTTATTATCACGAGGGCAAAAAAAGATTTCTGTCCGTTTTTTACCCAAAATTAAAGAGAAATAGCGAAATATAGTAATATTGAAAAAATCTAATAATTGTTGCCTAAAAATTAAGTCATTTCCGCCGGTTTTCACCAAGTATTTACGAAAAAAATCATTTAAAAAAATCGTCAAAATTTCAAACTATCAAAGATTAACATGTCGCAACAGTGAACGTCACCACCTTGATTTATAGTGTAAAGATGGTGTGTTGCGAGAAGTGCTTTTTGTTCGAGATTTTTAAAAGTATTTTCCTATTTTTCTTGGATTTTTATATAAAGGTATTAAAAAAAAATAGTGTAAACAACTCGCGGCTAAACTCTGCTCTATATTACTCGCGTTTTTAAATACCTCGCTGCGCTCGTTCTTTAAACCAGCGCTTGTAAAAAAAGCACTATTATAGCCACTAGTTGTTAGAACTACTATTTCGATTTGTACTACATGACCAAAAAGTTATTTTAAGCCTACGTAGTGTATAAACGTATGCTTACTATAAACTGACCTAGATTTTCCTAACTTAATGGGGAGGATAGGGTTATCCAAATTGGTGATTTGTACATCATTTTGGATCACTAGTTTGGTGTGAAGGACCAGGAACGCCAGCGTCAGCAGGTTTCGGTTCGTTAGCATCCTGAAAAGATTTCATATTAGGCTTAGAGTTCTTAGCGCGTTTTTTGTGATAACTAAAATTATATTTTTATTTGTATGTAATTTGATACCTGACTATCTGGTGACCGTAACTTCTGTCCAGTGTTTATTTTTTTTTAATAAAAGCGACCTGCTGATTTGAAAAAACAGATGGATTTGATCTAGTCTCATTTTTATTTTAAGATTGGCTTCACGCAGTTTATGAAAAACAAATTTTAAATTTTGCGGATGTTCGGTAAGGCCGGTGCTAAAAATGATAACATCATCCATAGAAACGTCTTTGAGTACCTCGTCCGTCGCTCGCTGGAATGCTGAGGGAGCATTTTTGAGCCCAAATAGCATTCGTAAAGATTCATAGTGCCTATTCTCAATGTTGAATGCTGTTTTTTCTATGGAATCTTCGTGCATCTCTATCTAAGTATCGAGCTCTTCCTAACTTATTGAAGATATTAGATATATTTGGGATTGGGTATCGATCAGATATCGATTTAAAGTTCACGTGACGGTAGTCAACCACGATCCTCCATTTCTGATTACCTGATGCGTCTATTTTCCAAGGCCCGGAAAATGGTCTTATAATATTTTTATCTAGCATTTCTTGGATTTGCCTTCGTACTTCATCCTTGTGTACGTATGGGTACCTATAAGACTTAGTGTACACTGGTATCTCATCAGTGGTTTTTGTTTTAAGCTTAACTCTCGATATAAAAGTCAATTTATCTCCCTCTTTATAAAAAATGTCCGAAAATTCCTCGGGATCATGTGGTCAGTACGAATTAATTGTGAAATATTTTTCTGATTATTAATTTCTGATTGGTTATAAAAAGCAGTTTTGTTCAAAGGATTGAACTAGCAAGGGTGCCTGAAATGTTGGGGCTATACTCCTATCAGTCGGGTTTTGCACTTCTACATATGCCCAACCATTGGTTGCAGTAGACAAAATAGACGATATAATAAGGTCATTGAGTTTAGTTTCGTATGCCAAAATTTCGCCTTGGTTTTGTGTCACCGGAATAAGTTTTAGTGCTTTTTCGTAAGAACCTAACATAGTGGTAAAATTTATTTCTGATTTTTGCCTGTAATTAAAAGGTATTGAAATATTGGACCCAATCAGTTGTTGATTAATTACATCAATATTTAGTTGCATTTTTCTAAAATCATTTATTCCAATGACCCCATCAAAGAAATCGTGGAAGTCAAAAAGCATAAATTTGATATTGCAGTTTCTACCGAATTCCTCAAAGGCAGAAATCTCTGCTTCGAATTGCGCTTCGGTACAACCCGTGGCTGTTTTAGTACTATTCTGAGAACGGAATATACAGCTATAATAGGTCTAAGTATTAAGCGGCAACGACCACTGTCTATTAATAATTTTGATTAATTGATTTTAATATATGGTGGTAGGATATGAGCTAATAAATTGATTTCTATTATGTTTGATCTTTGCTGTGACCGGATATTTGAAAATTTTCGTGACCGCCAGGTTCGCTATTGCTTTGTGTGTTTTGTTCAAAATCAAAATTTTAGGAGTAATTAGTTTCGTTTTGATCCTCCGGATTTAAATAATAGTTTTCTTCGCTATAATAAAACGGCTAAAAATTTTGTTGTTCCTGCAAATTGATCTGATCGTCGGTTATCGGGTCACCGCTCGCATAATCGCAGTCGTGTAAAGTTCTTTAGAGCCAAAATTTTTATTTTCGGTATTTTCACAATAATTTGGATTTTGAATTTGGGTATTTCTGGTAAGGCCGTTTGTGTTTCTCGAAACCACAGACATTGAGATAGGTTTTGGGAATTGACTCTCCGGTATTTGATTTGGTCTAAAGACATTTTTTGGTGGGCCGAAAACATCGCAGTTTGTCGGAAATCTTTGCGTGTGCATTGGCCTTGCTTGAATATTTATAGGTTGCCTTAGCCAGGCGAATCTAGAAAGTGCATTAGAAAAGTTTTGAAAATTTGATTGATTATAAGTTGTCGATTTTGCATTTGATTAAACTGTGAAGATGAAAATTGCGGTTAATAGATTTGTGGTTGGTAATGAGTTGAATGAGATGGTGAAGTATTTTGATTTAGTGCTCTATTCATGGGGTTTACATTAAATGTATTAAAATTTTGGTTAGAAGAACGAAAAAGTCTTTCAAAATTTTCAAATTTCAACACATAATTCATCGCGTATTCGATCGTCTTGGGATTTTTAAGATATAAATTATTTCGCAAAATAGCCGAATACTCGACTATGTACGTACTTATTGCAGTTTTATCGTAGTGGGAAATTCGGTACTCTTTTTGTTCAACAGAAAGCATGACGTCATTACTAACTAATTGTGGGATTTTACTTTTAAACAATTGTACTCTGTTACCAAAATCGAGCAAATGTTCGTTTTTAAAAGATCTTTCGCGCGTTATTTCTTGTAAAAACAGTCAATATTTCTACGATCTGAAAAGCATTCAATTTTGCAATTTTTAATTTATCTCAACTATTGATTTCCGGTCCGATTCTCTACCATAATTTCAGCATAACCAATTAATATTTCTTGAATTGTATCAAAAACATGCTGCTTTAAATAATAAAAATGGAGTAAGTCGCTACCAAGTTATCAGACTTACTAATAAATATATGAAAAGTATCCCTATTACCATCAAACTATTTAATTATATCAACTTTGGATATAAAAAGATTCCAATTTATACCACCATTGTTAGGAGGGGTGGTCAAGGCGCTGTTTTGACCGGTTTCTGGCCTTTTAACTGTATTTTTACTACTAGATGCTGTTGCGTCAAGATTTAATTTCTTAAAAAGCGAACTAACAAAATCCTCTATTTCTAAATCACTCGTGAACTAAAGATTCATTGAAAATTTTTATTTCTTAATCTAATGTCTCTGTTAGACTGCTCTACAATTAATGTCTGCGTTAAACTGCCCTATAACTATTGTCTGCAATAGACTGCCATATAAATAAATGTCTTCGATAGACTGATACTAATTATTCCCCCAAGCCTTACACAGAGGTTTGGAAAAGGAGCAAAAGGAAATGGCACCTACTTTCGACTTCAAATCCTTCTCGATTCAGTTGCCTGGTTGCCATTGAATAGATCCTTTTGGTCTCTAGGTTCTGTTGAACCGCACCTTAAGTCCAGTTTGATAATCACTTAACGCTTCGATTTTTTGGCGACGGAAAACTCGACGGGATACTAAAACCGCTATTGGCACAATACTACCGACTGCGCCAATTACGTACTCGAAACCGGAAGGTCTGTTTTTAAAAAAAAATTATTTTGAAAAATTAAAATTATTTGATCTTTACAGTAAGACAAAAGGCAAAAGAATGATTTTAAAACTAACAGTTTCTCATCGCTACACAAACTACTCATCTTAAAATTACAAGAAAAGCTTCTGCTGATAATGCTTAAATTTTCCCGGATTGATGAACAAGGACTTTTCTAGTATTTTTTTTTTATTTTTTTTACACCTATTACCTGTTAATTAAACCGCACCGAGTCATTAGTTTAAGATGTTTTACTTGAGCTGCGAACACGGTTTCTGAGAGACTCGGTCTCTGAGCACAAAGTACCAAACTGGTGATCCATGCTCTGAGACCGGGCTTTTTGACAGCAAAATAAAATATGGTTTCAATTTTTTGCATATTGTTATAGCCATTTTATGCTATGCTGATAATACTTAAATTTTCCCGGATTGATGAACAAGGACTTTTCTAGTAATTTTTTTTTATTTTTTTTACACCTATTACCTGTTAATTAAACCGCACCGAGTCATTAGTTTAAGATGTTTTACTTGAGCTGCGAACACGGTTTCTGAGAGACTCGGTCTCTGAGCACAAAGTACCAAACTGGTGATCCATGCTCTGAGACCGGGCTTTTTGACAGCAAAATAAAATATGGTTTCAATCTTTTGCATATTGTTATAGCCATTTTATAAAAGTATATTGATATTTATATTTTATTATAATATTTGTTAGAAAAACCCCACCAAACTCCGGAAATATTAACAAAAATATGAGTTTTTTGGAAAAACAAAATAGGTTTTTAGTATTTTATAAACATTTTGGTAAAGCCATGTAGCCGAAAATATATTTAAACTTATATTTTATTTGGTTTTTATGGTCAATAAAAAAAAATTTGTGGTAAGACTTAAATATTTATCTTGTATTGGCTTCTAAGTATTTTTTTGACCAATAGTTTTTAAAGACATTCATTTAAATTACCGCCGTAGCGCAGAGGGCAGCATATCTGCTTGCAGCACAGAAGGTCCCGGGTTCAAATCCCGGCTAAGTGCATGGATATGTTGTGTTTATCTTTAACTTTGCAAAAACTTTGCTAACACTGAGCATTGATCCTTTACTAGATGGAAAGTCCCAGTATAAATAGAAATACCCAAAACCTCCCAATCCGCTCGAATTTGGACCACCCTGTACATTCTGTTAGTTGGTTATTAATTATTATTAATTAAGTAAAGTAAGCTAATAATATTATACTTTAAACTAAAAAAATATGTCAATTTAAAAACTCCTCCAAGTTCTGTAAAAGTTCTAAAAACTTTAATATGCAGTAAATGAACTTGTTTAGCAACACATGAAACTGTTTTTAAAATCTTAAATAGGTAGCTAGTCGCGCTTTTGACTTTAGCTTAAAACCGTCGACACAACGCACAGTGAGCAAAGTAGCTGCGTTTCCTAATTGGCGTATAAGCAATTCATTTGAGGCCAAATATCGATGTAAAAGCAAAAGCAAAAAACTTACTTAAAAGTCTGTAAATGCTACTCATATTAGCTATTTCAGGGTATTAAAAATGCCCTTTGCAGCTAACCCAACACACATTTTTGTACTATTTCATCAAAATGTGAAAAAGATCCAAATTAATTTTTTTTATTTAATTTTTGCAACCTTCCTTAACACCGCTCAAAACATATAGAAAATTAATTTTTTAGTCAAATTTTCTAAAAAAAATTCACTTGCGGCGCGTTTATCCAACATTTACCACATGATTTTGGGAATCAATCTATAATTGACACAAGGGTCGTGATTCTTCGAAAATGATCAGAAAATCTTGCCCTTATCAAAAAAATCAGACAATTTTTAAACATAAGTTTAGACTAATTGCTTTTTTTTTCACGACTTATTTCCTAATATTTCTTAAAATTTAGTTTCTGAATACTATTCGAATAAATAAAAAATTTGTCAATTAAAATTTTTGTAGGCATTTTTTGTGAATAAATATTTTTTTTATTTAAAAATCTATGTTATATGTTATGAAGCTTATTTTTGTGTCTAAACAAACCTTTAAAACTTTGAACATAAAAAAACCATAGAAATCCATGAAATATATCCCTGTTACTGTTCCGAAGTCACACAAATTCGACACTTTTTGCGTTTATTGGTACGCGTAGTAGCAATTTAGCTCCGCCGTAAAACTAGTCACGCAGAATATCTTTAAAATATTAAATTTAGAAAATGTTATTAAATAAAATACGCAGTGTCTCTTAAAACGTTCGGATAAGTATTAAGGACGCTGTGCTTTTATTTTAAATGAGGCAATAAGTAAAAATCGCCACTTTCTAGAATTGTGACGAGTAAAATTTTCTGTCGTTTCTGAAGAATCGTGAGCTAGATGCTAATCAAAAATATATTTTCAAAAAATCGTCAAAAAATAATTTTCGAAGAATTTTCTGCATTATTTTTAGAATAATGTCCTCAAGATTTTTGCTTGCGGCGCGCGGCGCGTTTCATTATTTTCGCATCGCTGTTTTAAATAGACAGAGAATGTAACGAAGCACCTTCAAAAAAGGAAGAAAAAATGTTAAGCGAGAGGTTTGATCAGTTGTAGTAGGCTAATTTTTTTTAAAGTAATAGTTAGGAAAATTTTATCAAGTTGGTCATGGAAAGTCATAGATTTTTTTTCGAAAAATTTTGTGGACACCCTGTTTAAACCAAGGATAACTACTTTTTTACGTTTACGTAAGTCATATAATTATAACATACATATAAACACGCAGAAATTGTAACCATAATAACTTTGTAAAAAAAAATAATGTAAAAATCAGGGATGACCCTGAGCAAGACCAAATGCGAAAAATCTACTGCTCATACCTGACGCAGTATACTCGCGCCCAGAAGACTTTTTGGATCTGCATTTTTTCTAGGCTAACTTGATTGGGAGAGTTTTTATCGCTATAGCTTTGTTTCAGAAAATGCAGGTGCATGGTAGTTATTGTACCTCATAGTTATATGAGGTAAGTGCAGTTTACCAACAAATTTTAGTTTTATCATTACAGTCGGTCTGCGGGTATTTTAAACTGTAGTTTAGCGTGAATCGTAAGAATCTTACCTCAAATAACTATGATAAGTATAAATAAAAATGGCATCAGTGATTCAGTAAAGTTGATCAACCTTGCATAATATAATAACAAAATTATTGACTTTGATGCCCCAAGAAGACCAAAAATTATTCGTAATGGAATGATTTAAAAATAGATCCCAAGAGAGACGCCGAATTTTGCATGCGGAAAGAAAAATAATGTTGTTTTTTTTATTTTGTCGCCGCCATCTTGATTTGTAAATTACATATGTGACTTTTTCTTTGTTTTTGGAATATCGCGCAACCCAATATTTTGCGAAGTGCTTTGTGTTTAACTTAAGGTAAAAACAAAAAAAAAACACTTTTTTTTACATAATCGTCCTCGATTTTAACCAGAGCAGTAAAATTTGTTTTTTTTTGATACGAAAATTTAAAATTAATTTAACTCCTCCTATAACTGCTTGGGTTTGTTCGCGGCAATTTTTGAGACAAGCGTCCTCGATTTGTATATATTTAAGATATATTGCATAACGTTAGTGTAAATACTACACCAGAAAAGTAAAATTACTTTTTTCTCGATGATTCGGCTGCCATTTTGTATATCAAATGTCAAATCAAATTTTTGTCTCTAGGTTAATAAGACCTCTTATATTTTAGACATATCAAGCGTCATTTTTGTACCCGCTTATAAACTCTATTTTTTTTTTATTGTGAGATCAAGAATCCAGTCAGTAGCTTTAATATATGAGATTAAAAAAGACCTTCACTTAAAAAGTAAAAAAAAAATGAAAGAAAAACTAAATTTTGGAAATCTGGCCGCCATTTTGTTTTGAAGTGACGTATGTCAACTTTTTTTATATTTTTTTCGATTTGATTTTATTTTTTTAACTTCGACAGCCGCCATCTTGGTTTCTGGAGCTGGAAAATAAGGGATCCTCGACTGGAATTTTAGCTTTTGGTATTAAGTATCACCATACCAAATATAAAAATATACCCTTTTTGAAGCTCTCTCTTACTCCACTATAAAGGAACACCCAAAGGAGAAAATTTTAGCTTTTCGTTGTTTTTCAAAATTTTGCATCTAATGGGCCATCAAATGCTCAGATGAATTATCAATCAAATTTTATGTTATATATATATACCATTAAAAATATTGTGGGCAGTTGGTAGTTTGCCACTTTAGTTATATATATATATATATATATATATATATATATATATAGAACAGAAATATAAATAAACTTATACAAAATCTATTTTTGGTACTATTAGTAGTAGTAGTACTAGAGAAGGGGCGGCACGAAGCCTGGCAAGTAGGCCTCTCTGGGCCCTTTCTGTCTTACCCCGAGCCTGCCCCTAATCCGCCACCTGCACCACTGGCCTGGCAGTCTGCTCTTCTGGTTTAACTGTTCTTTTTGCAAAGTCCAGTATTTTATCCCATGGTACTAACTAAAAGTTAATATATATATTAATATATATAACCTATTCCGTAACGGAATAAGTTTAGGCGTGCATGGCGAAACATGATGATGATGATTTCACTGATTTCAGCAATAGTGGCGCTCAGATTTATATTTCTGTAGCAAACGCTGCGATTTTTGTACAAAATTTAATAATTGTTGAGCATTTTGTAAAACTAAACGTCACGGATTTTGTAATAACTAATGATCTAGAAGAAGAAGAAAAAAGTTTGACTTTCTATAATTCTAAAATTTATTTAAAAAAAATAAATCTGTTTGGTTTTAACGCAAGCACCCTATACTTTGTTAGACTCCACTGTGCGATGACTCAGTTACGCCGCCGCTCTCAATTTCAACAAACTTTTAAGCTAATTTTCTTCTTTAAAAAACTCTTTTACCGGCTTTTGCAGCAGGATAAAAGAGTTTTTAATAAAATGAAATTTTAATTTTAGGCCTGTTTAAGGGTAGTTAGTAAATTATATATAGTAAATTAAAAGGGGAAAGAAAAGTCCTATTAATTCTTCACAAATTTTAATTGAAATCCCCGATCGGTTTCGACTAAAACATCATTTTTAAGGGGGGGAGTTTAATCACAAATCTATCAAAGTAAAAACGAAACAAAAACATGCTAATAATAATAAATTTTAAAAAACTAACCTAACACATTTACAAATTGCGGTATATACGAGGCAATTTAGCACAATAATATAGACTTTGTGAAGAGTTAATGGCACTTTTCTTTTTCGTCTTAACATGACTAATCTTTACTCTGGAGACCTCACTCAACTTAATTATATGTAGGTTTTAGGTATAAATCATGGTTTCTATTAAAAACAATTTTAGTGCAAAATTTTTGCCATTACATTAAATAATCTGACGGAAAGTCATATAGTTTTTTAAAATAATTTTAGCTTTTTTGTTACTCAATTTTGATAGAACTGATATAAAAAACTTTAAATTAGGAGTACAGATTCCTTTTTTTGTCAGTGCCATATCAAAGTGACGTTCAAAACGGGTCATGTGATATCCACAATTTTTAGAGTCAAATTAACACTAGAATTGGCTGAAATTTAAACGGAAGGCCTATTTTGTAAAAAATAAGACACAACTCAGAGCACTTTTACGATTTTTCGTCGAATAAGCTAAAATTTCCAGGCCACCAATTCGAAATATTCAAAAATTTAAATCGGTGGCCGTGTCTTAGATTTACAAAATGTGCCTTTCATAAAATGTTTAGCCAATTCTGATGTTTATTCGACTCCAAAAAGTATGGATATCACACGACCCGTTTTTTACTTCACTTCGACAACTCTTGAGCTAAGGTTACTGACAGAAAAAAATCTCCACTCTCAGGTCCTTAATAAAAATATACTATATTTCTTATATCGTTATTCGTTGGCGTCGTTGGACATACACTTTGCGACACATAAAACGCATACGCCGATTTTATATGCAATATGTCCTTTACGATTTAGCAACCTTTTCTGTCACAAAATGTCAGAGTCTGTTGTTACAGTCTTCTCCAACTCAAAAATGTCACGACAGCTATCGGAATTCGATAAATGAATTTTATCAAAAATAGATGGAGGTTGGTCTGTTCGTAGGGTCGCCGATCATTATGGACCAGACAAGTCCACTATAGTAAGACTAAAAAGAAAATGCAATGAAGAAGGAATTGTCCGACGAAAGGGACGAACTGGCTTGACCAAAGTCAGTAAACCCCAACAGGATCTTGGTTCGGTAAGAACTGCACTGCACTGCGCATAAAGAAGTCGAGGCTAAGATGTCATGTTGCAGCTAAAAAGAGACGGCTAACTAAAGAAAAAAAGCAAGCCAGATTACTTTTTCGAGACAGGAAAACGAATTTTGGCGACAGGTAGCTTTTACCGAGGAATAATTTTTAATCCCATCGAGAACGTATGAGGGCTCATTGCAAAAAAGTTATCTAAATTTAATATTTTTCCACGAAATGCTGACCATTTGATGAAGCTAATAGTTAGAGCTTATGAAGAGATCGTTGAAGAAAATCCAAATTTATTTGAAAATTTAGCAGACTACATGCCAAGGCGTTTAGAAGAAATTATTCAAGCAAATTAAATGGTGCAATGACCAGATACTGAAGTTATCAGCATCCGTATCCTCTGTCGAGTCCACCTATCGAACAGGTGTACTTTCAAACTAATGGCGAATGCGTGACAGCTCCAGCTGATCAAATGCATCGAAACATCTTTTCGTATCCAGGGACGCTCGTAACGTTACGACTCCCTTATCGTGTATTCGTGTATTTAATTAGCTGGAGATGTTACAATTGCGCCATGATTTTAAAAGTGCACCTGCTTGTTTGGTCGACTCAATAGAGATAAGGACAAGAATGCTGATAAAACTGAAAATTAACTTTAAGTGTCTAATATCCTTGATTTTTGTTTATCGACATATTTTTTTATTTCTATTTGTTTTCTAATATGCTGTTTTTTATAAAACTGATTCTGTTGATGTGTATTGACCTTTCTTAACCCAAAGCCTTCCAGTTCTTTTTCTATGTATTTTCCTTTTAGTCGCACTATAGTGGACTTGTTTCGTTCATTTTGACCGGCTATTTGACGGAGGGGTCAACCTTCTTTTAGTTCTGCAAAAATTTGATTGAATTACTTTATTTATAATAAAAATTTTGTTTTAAAAGTGTTTTATCTTTTTTTTATATTTGGTAACAGCAACCTTAAAACTATACAACCAGTAAATATCGGTAAAAAGATTTCAGTCTCCTTAACAAAATTTCTTTGTTGTCTAAAAGCGTTAACTTACAAAAGTTGGTAACAATAGGCAAGCAAAATTTTTAAGAGATAGACATGTGCCCAACTTCTGCTGTATGTGTTTTATGTGTGGGGAAGTGTACCTTGCCAATATAGTCCAGGGGGTAAAAGGAACCACCCTGCAAAGGACCACGCGGTATTTAAATGGAAAATTTATTCCCCGTGATAGTAGGAATTTACACCTTGTTAATCATAATCGGCCATGTTTGTCTGTTTTTGGATATTACATGTCAAACTTTGACAGCTATTTTCGGGTCTTAACTATAACAATGAGATACTATAACGGCCCAAGTGCCACAAAATGTGTAACGAAAATAACTTTAAAGAAGAAAGAAGAAAATTCAAAGTCGCGGTTGGCTTTGAAATTGTTTAGGCCACCAAGCCATAAACAAAAAATCTACTGCGCAGGCACTAACAAATCCATGCCTGGTGTCGTAGTGACCTTACGATAATTTAATGACAAGGCATTAATTTGAGTGACAGTGACAACGACATCATCTGTCCGAAAACTTTGATTTTATTTAATTGAATTTTTTTAATATATTAGGGACTTATTGGGCGTATATTTTCGCGTTCCATTATTTAGAAAAATTGCCATGTGACATTTGAGTATGCGCGTGACCTGCATTTTTATTACGAGAATCGTAATAAAATACAGTGCTCCCTTAATAGGGACTTATTGGGCGTACATTTTCGTGTACCCTTATTAAGGAAAATTGACATTTGAGATCTCAGCATGCGCGTGACCTGCGTTTTTATTAAGGAAACCGTAATAAAATACGGTCTTCCCTTAATTCGGTACAGTTACCGTACGTCCCTTATCTTTAAACGTAACCTCAATTAGCACGGATAATAGTGATGGTTGGTTTGTTTTTCGACAGGACTTTTTAATATTCTTTGCATTTTTAGTTTTTCGTTTATAAACAAAAACACTCTTATGGACTTTTAAAATTTATGTGAAAAAATTATTAAATTGGAGAAGCCTACAAGGTTAAGGTTTAGCTACACTGACGATATAAATCTTTATTATAAGGTTAGAAATTTTAGGTTAGGAATAAGGAAAAGTAATGCGACTTCCATTAACACTTTTTCAACCTAATAAAATAGAATTTTCCCTTATTATGGTAAAACCTTATAGAGTAACGCCCAATAAGTCCCTAATATGGATAAAACATCTCCAACCGCAAGTTTAACCTTACTCGAGGGTTTCAATCAACAAGGTAAACCCGTTACACGAGGACATGACCCTAAGTGCCGAATCCACTTCCTGACAAAACTGGGAATTGTCGAAAAGTTTACATTTTTGACAATGTATGGTTTTGCCAGAGGTATTTTCTGTGACTGCGTGCGTTATTATTACGGGAAACACTAAACAACACTTTTTTATTTTTTTTCGGTAATGTCCACTCTTTTAATAGATTTTCCAAAAGTAAACAAAAATATTAAACATAAACCTACATTTTTGCTGTCAGATGGTTGGCAGTTGCTTTCACTACTGACGCAATCGACGCCCCTGCCTATTACACTCCTCGTCTATGGGTGTTTTTCCAGGCCAACTTGATTGGGAGAGTTATTATCGGTACGCATTTTTGTCGGAAAAGCAAGGAAAGGGCCGTTATATTATCTCATAGTTATATGGTTGTACCCATAGTTAAAAATGTTTCTTAGTGTGTGCTATATATCATACTTAAACCGCATCCAAATATCACGGGGAACAATTTTCCATTTAAATACGGCATGGGCCCTTTGCTACAAAGACAAAGACAATTTTTGTAGGTACATATGTTCGTTAGACAATATTCTTCGATTTAATAAATTATGCGACGGTAAGGTCCGTAATTAAAAAAATATTTGAGTAATAGTTTGTCGAGTAAAGTGTCGTTTCATAAACATATTTATGTTTCACTCCATTAACTGAGAAACAAGTACCTAAGGTACCTACTTAAAAAGTAACTGCCACATGGAGATGACAGGTTCGGAAAAAATGGGAACCTAGTACATCAACTTGATTTTTTAAAATGTTATCTTAAACGTACTCATGCCAACATTTTAAAATTTATAAAACAGAAAGGCCTCTCAATATTGATTTTTATATGCCAATTTTAATTAACGAAATTAGGGAACAAGTGTCAAAATTGGTGATTGGTGATTTGTTTTAAAAATTTCAAAATTATTTACGTATCGAATTTGGTGATAATTAAATTAAATTATTTAGTGACATTATATCCAAATTAGCTGATGAAAAAACCCTTAATTAAGCATGTATTAAGCATATTGAATCTTGCTGACTGACTTTTTCGCCACGAGAACCGGAAATAACCCTCTTTCATTCCGTTATTATTTGTTTATTTGATATACACTGGTCAACAGGTAATACCCCAAAAAAATTCACAATAAAAAGTAGATTTGGTTTCTAATGGTGCTTTCGTTCTTCGTCTATTACTCTCGAACCACTTTCACATACTCCAAGATCGATCCAAAAAGGATTTGGATAATCATGCTCGTGTTCAGTTTTCCGAATCTGTTACACCGGATGTGAAAGAGATCGATCTTTCTACTCCCCCTAAACCGCGAGAGTGGAAGATTTAGAGCAAAACAATATCATTATATTTTTGCTGTTTATAAACTTTTTGTGAGTCAAACAGAAAGAAAGTGGATGGAAAAAGAGCGAACCAGGAGGTGGCGGTAAACAATCGGTCGCCAGGTGATACCGGCCGATTTCTGACGGGACGTATAGGCACTTGCAATGCAGTCTCTAAAATTTTCCTGTAATTCAGAACGTATTTGGCGCTTGCTAATTCGAGTTGATTCCGAGGTCGGTTAAACGCCACCCAAATGCTCTTTCTAACTAGTAGGTTCTTTGCTTGTTGAAAAACGCTTGACCGTAATAAGCGTTTTATCGCTTCGTAGGCACCAGCTCTACGTAACCTTTCCCGCGGCGGGTTCGCAACATAGAAATAAATCATATTTCTATGGTTCGCCACGGTTGAAGTTAAAAGACAGATTTGATATATAAGACTCGTGGCGTAGTGGTAGAGTTCTCACCCGGGACGCGCAGGTTCGGATCCCGTTTGCATCCAACATTTTTTAAAATTACAGGTGAAATATTCGTGCCCACCCGCCTGTCGGCCGACACGTGCCCAAGCGGTCATAAACGACGGACGTTCACCAAAACTTAAAATCTGCGTGGAAGATCTGCTTATGGAAGGCTAGCCACAAGTCAGCTGTGCTTTTAAGAATAAGAATAAAGAAAGGTATGGGCTTTTAGCGGCAAAGAATAAATAATTATATACCCATTGATGACTTTGAGGATCAATTGGGACAATTTGAAAGAATTCGAGTTAGATTTTTGGTAACTGGCACTTTTCGGTTAGGTAGAGTTTGCTAAAGGTAAATTTACTATTTCGGTAGCTAATTTAACGTAAAAAGAACTTTTTTACCCAAAATTGTTGCTTAAGTAATTTTCTTGTGTCCCTCCTGAAAATTCAAGATCCGCCATGTTTTTGAGACGCTTGCAAAAAGTGGGTATAAAAAAGACTTGACTTTCGACAAAAATAGCATTAAATATGGTGTTTTAGTATGTTTTAAGAATTACCAGGCATATTTTTGGTGCCACCGGTGCTTTTTCTGATATATATTTTTTTTTTATTTGTTAAATATCCATGTGTATCCGTGTTTTTTAGGATTATTAAATAATTTTAATCGGTGAACCAAGCTGCATTTAAATTTTTGGCTGGAATTTTAAATATTGTATTGTTTTATTATTATTACTGACATTACATTTTTTTTCCCTCTCTAAACTTCAAAAAGCTGTTTAGATGGATGTAACCTTTGAGTAAATCTTAATACATTTTTTCGTTATAATTAGGTGTTTTTAACTGTATCGTGACGTAAAATTGTAAGTTCAATTGTAGTAAAATTTAAGCAATTGGTACAGCTAAATCATTCCCCACTTTGGTAAAAAAACCCTCCCCCAGCTGTAAAATCCTAAAAAATAATTTTAAATGATCCGTGATTTTGTAGATGTAACTGCGACACATGTAAAAGTGTTTAGTCTGGTGAGTATTATAATATTAGATGTACTTTGGGATTCATTTTTAAATCTTTATGTTACTGTTTAAGATGGTATACAGTTGTTAGTGTAAAAGCATAAAGTAGATAGTATATTTACTTTATGATGACTTAATTGATCTTTGTTACTGTGCTGCACGCATTTAAAGCTAATAGCATTGGTATTTTATAAAACTGTATTCTAACAAGACCAAAATTTGTGTAGATCAAGTTGGGATATATAATTTTATTTTTTAAACTCAATTAAGGTCCGTATTTATTCCTTACACGGTAATAAATATGTATTTAATTTAAAGAAGTTTGTTAGCTCAAATAAACATATGCCCTAACAATTCTGCTTTTTTCGTACTTTATTGTAATATACTCAATTACGTTATCGGTTTAAGTCAAGGAAATTATACATTACATCACTATACTCCAGTGTATTAGCTACAACAAAGTTATTTTTGGCACGTCGTTTGATTTTCATGGTTTCATAGGGGTTGATGACTTTCGTGAAAAAGTGAAATGTTTGTATTTAGGGAGGTTTTGCGGTTTTTAAAACATAGGAACCACTTAATCTACAAAATAATTAAAGTCCGTTCTAAAAGCGTCTCAGAAACTTTAATGAGTGCATGGTTTCTGGGAAAACTTTAAAAAAACACATTAAAAGTAATGACTTGGTACACAAACGTTAAAAATACAAACTAATGATAGGATTTTATGACACTGCTATAATATATATATATATATATATATATATATATATATATGTATCAAAATATGTTTGTTATGTTATGATTTTTTGAATAATACCCCTGCCGTGTATCATTAATCCAGGATGATGGAGTGAGCAACCGCGTTTTAGAAAGAAATTGTTTTTTCTTACCACAACACACGAAAGTAACCAAATCTGCACTCTATAACGCCTCAGAAAGTTTTATATTTCACACGCATATCAATTTTATTTTCGTCTATAGAAACGATAATGTTTTCTTGTCTAGTGACGAAAATGAATGACGGACTATGATTTGTAGAAGCGTCGAAACCATTTTCATCCCTAGAAAAGAAAATACTTTCTTCCCTTGAGACGAAAATGAAAAAAAATTAATAATAATAAAAAATACGAATTAAATCCTAAAGTGGTCGTAGGAAAAATAGCATACACAACTCAATAGAAAGTAACTTTCTTAAACTCGCGTGTTGTTTCACTCGGCTAGCGCCTCGTTCACAACATTTACGCTCGTGTGAAATATGTCACTTTCTTCTCTCGTTATGAAATATACTATCTACAAACTACTATAGGGATAAACTAACATGTGTCAGTTTTGGGTCATGAGGCTGGAGTAAACGCGGTTGCTTTCTATAAGAGAGTAGATATTAGTATAAGCCACCAGTTTTTAATGAATACATGTAGGCATACGCTATTTTGAGAGGAGCAGGAAAACAAATTTAGTAGCACAGCAAAAATAGTAATTCTCTTGTTCTGAAAATACCATGGCTGTTTTTAATTTATGATCTCCAACTTCATATAAGTAAGTTCAAGTAAGACCAGCTCTTTTTTTCTTAAGATCGTCTTTTAATTTTCAATAGGTTCTGTGAGATTATTTCCTGAAAAAAACACAATATCGTCAAGGTATACAAAACTAATCTTTGGTTCCTACTAGGGGAATTAATTGGACCAAATGACATTTTAATGCGTCAGTAATGTCATTTCCAATATTTCTGTCTTTGTCTCCTAAATAGTTGGGATTGGAAATAAATCTCAATGAGGTAATTTGTTTAATCCTCGGAAATGAGAGCAAAATCAGTAAACTTTCTTAAATAATAACTTTTCTCCAGTGCAACAGCTGCATTCAATGTTGAGGCAGACCGCTAAGTAAAAAAATGTAATCATTTAACATCTCTGCCAAAAAAAAATGCGCCAAAGCTCTTACAAAAGCCGAGGTTTTATAATTTTTTATCAGGTTTTATATGCTTTCTATTCGGTACATGTGAAACAAACTTGGAAAAACCAAGGCAAATCTCATGATGTACAGATTTTTTGTATTGGTTTCTACGAGCAAGCCTGGCTCGTAGAATCTTATATAAAACAGTATAAAAAGTCACTAAGTTTCATGAGATTTTATGCGGCTTTTTTACCAGGGATGTCTTCCTTTTGCTTTTTTAAAATGCCCTCCAAAATTTTAAGATTCCAAATCCTCCATACTGATAATGGCTAGAAATAAGATGTATATTTGGGAAAAAATATGTCAAGAAAATAAAAATGAATGAATGAAATGAAGTTGTGTTTTTTTTGAGCAAAAAGAATTCATTTGTGACAGGAATGTTTTTAGGGCAATATGTTCAGAGGACCTTCTGTTTTAAGAAACCACTGCTCTCTAGCTACGCGTTAGGTTCGTCATAAAATATAGGGGAGACTTTTGCTAATATCTCAAAAACTAAGGGTCTTTCAAATGAGGTATTATGCCAGAAAATCATTAAAAATACAAGCTAGTGCTAGCGGAGTGAGCAATCGCGTCCCAGAGAGAAACTGTTTTATACAAACTACTATCGGGGTAAACTAACATTTGTCGGTTTTGGACTTTAAGGCTGAAGTACACACGGTTACCTTTTTACAAGGGAGTAGATATTAGTACAGGCCACCAGTTTTTAATTAATACATTTAGGCATACGTTTTTAAGACAAGCAGGGAAACAAATTAGTAGCAGAGTAAATAGTAATTCTTTGGTTTTGAAAATAACTTGGTTGTTTTCATATAAGCAAACAGTTTTCTGACTTCAAGAAGGAGGAGTCTTTTAACTTTTCAAGATGTTCTGTGAGATTATTTCCTGAAAATACCACAATATCGTAAAGGTATACAAAAGTAATCTTTGGTCCCTACTAGAAGAATTAATTGGATCAAATGGCATGAATACGTCAGTTTTTCCATTTCTAGTATCTTTGTCTTTGCTTTCTGAATAGTTGGGATTAAAAATAAATCCTAATAAGTTAGTTTGTTTAATCCTCGGAGATCAAAGCAGCATCAGTAAACTTTCTTTCTTAAATAATAATTTTTTCCAACTCCACGCGATATCACTGTATTAATTTTACTCTAAAGTAATACGTTTTTAATAATTTTAACAGTTTTTTGTACACACAATACATAATTAAACAAGTGTGTAGTTAGGATTCGGCAACAGGAGGGCGATTCAAGTGACGGCTATTTTTATAGCGACCCGACTTTCAAAGCTACCCTGTACAGACTTCTCGACTGAGTTTACACTTGGGATTGTAAAGCAAACTCTAGCTGCTTTTTTCTGATTTTATACTATTGCTCATATATTTAAATTAAATAATTTTTATCTTCAAATAAAAGTATATTATTAAAATATAAAAAAGTACCTTTATATTTTGTTTTAGCAACAACAGATGTATCTAAAGCAGCATCATTCCGATTTTTTTTTACCAAAAAAAAAGATATAAATAATAGATTGAAGAGGTTACACTGGATGGTTCATCTTTCCGTTAAAAAATTCTAAGGCGAAACCGTCTCGTAGTAGTTGCGGACATGTTGCCAAGCTTCCATAATTTTCTTTGAACAGTACATATATATATTTAAAATTCAGTGCTCTAGTAGAGTAAGTAAATGTTGCCAAAACAGACTTTTTACTTGCAGTGACTTGTATGCATTAGCGCAGTGTGCTACTCGTTTGTTTAGGTTCGTTTTTGCGAGCTTAATATAGTTACTATTGCTTTCTCTTTCTAAATGTATTCATTTGAAAAGAGATCCAGCATACTACACTATACCAGAAAATATACGTTTGTACACCCTTCGACCCCGGATATCTGTCAGGGACAACTATTTTAAGACGATGGTTAGACATGCGGGGTGTACAGGATTGGATTAGAGAGCGTTTTTGATAGTGAAATATAATTCATTCAGCTTTATTTTTTTCAACTGAGAGTTACTAATTGTAACGTATTGACCTAATTTTAGATAGCAAAAAATAATTAAGCGAGGAAGAAGGTAAAACTAGCAGACAAAACTCAGCGCACTTGCTGCTTACCAGAAATGAAGAAAAATATAAGTCTTCGAAGTGAGGGAGTGAAGAATTAAGAAAAATTCCTCAACACCATAAACTTTAAACTTACTCCGAAAAAACTCAAATTTTCCTCTTTCTAATGTATTTTAAATAAATGAATTTACAGGTGCACATTTTGTTATCACATGTTTAATTCGGTATTTATATTATTTTGATTATTATATTTATTAGAACATCATTTTGTTAGTATTTAAGAGTTATTTTCTATTGTAAAGATATAATAGACGAATGTAATTGGTACCTACTTCTGTACGATACTACACAAACCCACAACAACTCATAGGGCAAACAACTACTATACGTACTAGGGAAATATTATGTACGTAATTTTTGTCCCTATAATATAAGTACTATAGACTGGTTATATGTACGTACTATGGCCGTAATAAGTACGTACATTTTGTTTTAAACAGTTCGTACATACATACATACATATATACGTACTTAGGGTTGGTTGGCATATTGTTCCCTAAATAGATTTTAATGTAAGTAATATGAACGTATCTTACATCCGAGCAGTTCGTATATTGTACGTACCTAGTAGGTAATGACGCTGTTTGGGATATACCTATAAAATAGCCGATCTGGCCTAGAAAAAATTCTTCATCAAACAACGCACGTTGCCAACCTGGGTATTGTTTATTGACAAACCCTTGTTAACGATCGAGCATTAAATAATACTGAAATTGTACATCGCATTTCCTTTGTTTGTTATTCGAGAGGCACCAACCGTAAACACAGAACAACAAAAAATTATGGAACTAAAACATTATTGCGAGAAACCACCTACCTTATACATTTTCATGAAATTGAGAAATCAAAACCGGAATTATAAAAATATAACTTTTAAACTTCTCCCATTCGTCGTGCTACTAAAGCTTTGTATTGCAACGACTTGCATGCATACGCAGTGTGCCAGCCGTTTCTTTAAGTCCGTTTGTGCGAGCTTAACATAGTTGCTATTGTTTTCTCTTTCTAAATGTATTCATCTGAAAAGAGATCCATACCAGGAAAATACCCGCCTGTACACCCATCGACCCCGTATACCTGACAGGGACAACTATTTCAAGAAGATGGTTAGACATGCGGGGTGTACAGGAAACAAAAATACAAAACTATCCGCGAGCTTGGCTACGGTTAATTATTGTCGACAGACAGATACGAGCAAAAAACATATTGTGCTAAAATACAAAGACAATATCCAAAATAAAAACCTGGGAATCAACATTTTAGAAGAACATAATATTTTTCATTTAGAGTTTCGTATTCCTGTGTTTTTTACGGTGAATTTTAATTATTATTAATCTTTAGAAACTTAAAAACACAACAGAGAAAAGGGAGGTTATGATAAACAAATCGGAATCACTTGTCAAAGTTGCCAGTGCAAATCAATGTTTTACATTTCTTACGAAATTCTAGCCAAAGAAAATGAATAAACAAAAATTGGCACTTACCTTTACAATTAAAAAGAGTACAGAACATATTTGCATTCAAAAATCAATTTAATTTTTTTGTTTTTCTACTTAACGTTTTAATATCGGCAACCATGTCAATTATAAGGGATACGGTATTCTTCCGCAGGTAACTTCAAACTTTATCGGTTAGTAAGGGATTCCGTTATTGCCAGGTAACTGCGCGTGCTCGAAATAAGCGATAAAGTAAAAAGGATTCAAAATTATAAGACGTCTTTTCGCGACCGATGATTTCGAAACCGCTTTGAAAACATGCGTAAAATGTTATTTTGGCGACGAAACGGTGACGTCAAGGTTCAAAACATTTCAAAGGATTTCAAAAGCGTCTGGGCTGCCGTTTCGAACACCGTTCAATATGACGGTATTTGTCAATTTTTTGTAAAAATGAAAATAGGCTAAGGTTATTTGGCGGAGACAAAAAAAAGGCTCACTTGTGGATCTAGGACATCCATTTCGAAAAATAACAGAAAAAACTTCCAAATCCAAAAAATGAGAAACCACACACACACAGCTGATTAATGTCATTTAATATTTGCCATTTTCGCGATCAGCGGCGATGGTCCAAAACGGTGACGTTGCAGTTGAATCGGTGACGTATGTTTTCAAAAAGTGCTTTCGAAATCATCGTCCGCGAAAAGACGTCTATAGGTGCAAAAGAGCGATGTTTATCGTCTCCTGATGATGCTAACGTTGTTAGCGAAACGCGCGTCGAGTGCAAAAAACTGTAGTTTTGGTTTGTGGAAAACAATCATAACTTTATTTTAGTGCAACCAAAGGTTCCAAATTCCCAACACACTTATTTTTTGTTTTGCTTTTGCTTCATCGCCCTCTACTTTGTGATAATATAAATTTTCATGATGGACCTTTAATAATATTTATTATGATCTACTCCAATTTATTGCTCCACTAAATTGTGTTTACATATTGCCAGTGTTTGTTTTTGTTAAACTGTTTTGAAACGAAACACATAGAGTACTAGGTGACCTGAAAAATTAAAAAATTTTATCAAAAAAAAACTTGAAAGACCAAGCTTTTATTAAATGCACTTAGAAGTAGAAAATAATTTTCTACTTCTAAGTCTTAAAGAACAAGTTTTTATTTAATGTACTTAAAAGAGCTTGCCAATCCTTTGAAAATATTTTTAAGTTATAGAGTAATACAACTGTTTCTTAGGTGAATCCTCGATGCCACCGATATATGATACTATAATAAAAGCGATTGGCGCAAATTAAAAATTTTAACTTTAGGTATCGTATATCGGTGGCATCGAGGATTCACCTAAGAAACAGTTGTATTACTCTATAACTTAAAAATATTTTCAAAGGATTGGCAAGCACTTTTAAGTACATTAAATAAAAACTTGTTCTTTAAGAGTTTTTTTTAATAAAAATTTATTTTTTAATTTTCAGATTTGTACCCTAAATCATCCACTTTGAATCCGCTATATCGAAATTTTCAAATCTGATTAAAAATTCATATATCCTTCCCAAAAACTCCTGTGTGCCAATTTTGATTTAAATTGAACAAAATAAATCTTTTCCCACCTCCACTTTCCTCGTTAGAGAGAAGTGTGTACCTGATATCGCCGGAATTATAAACGCATACTGCATTTGAACACATACCCTTAAAATTCATAATCCCCTTAAAAACCACTGTATGGCAATTTTGATTAAATTTGAAAAAACTATATCTTTTTTCCCCTCAACTTCCTTCGTTAGACGAAGGTGGGTACCTGAGAATACCATATTATTGTATTTTCACCGGAACTATAAATTCATACCAAATTTGAACACAACCGGATATGGATAAGTCAGTTAAAATTGGTTAGCAAAACATGACCAAAAATCGTCCATCTTAAATTCGCCATATTAAATTTTCAAAATCTGATCAAAAATTCGTTTTCCTTATCCCCAAAAGCCCCCGTATAGCAGTTTTGGTTGAAATCGGACAGTTAGGTGTTTTCTCCCTTCCACTCCCCTCGTAGACTGAAGGGGTGCCTAATAAAGACATATTGTTATATTGTCACCAGAACTATCGGGAAATCGGATGTGTATAACTTAGTTAAAATTGGTTAGCAAAAGATGACCAAAAATCGTCCATCTTGAATCCGCCGTAATGAATTTTCAAAATCTGATTAGATATTCGTTCTCCATCCCCAAGTGCCTCAACACACCAAAGTTCGACGAAATCGGGCGTACTTCAACTGTACCCTCCTCCATCTCCTTCGGTAGAAGGGAGCTGTCAATTTTATCACACTATATTCTTGTGTTGTCACCGCAACTATAATATTTGAAATTAAGTTGCAAGATTCCACCCGAACAAACATATCTCGTTACATACATTGCAAGTTAAAAAAAAGAGCTCTGTATACCAATCATCTGCAAAATGGACAAACTCTGTAGAGGGAAAATAATTTGCCCACTCATTCACAAAAATTAAAACAGACAACACCTTCTCAACAAAAAAGTCAGTTAACTTTTTTTCCATTTAGTACCTACCCTTGAACCAACTATAGCGATCATATTGACTCCAAACTTTCAGATAATCCACGTTTTACCTGTCAATTTGGTTATAAAAATGGCGGCAGCAGTAGGCTAAAGGGCACTGAAGAGATCGGAGTTAACTGGCTTTTTAGTTGAGAACGGTGTTGGACAGACATGATCTTGAGGAGAAATGAGGGTATGCTATAATGGGACGGTAATATTTAGCCCGTCTTCCAGCCAATCGATGACGATGGTATCATAACAATATTTGTTTTCTTTCAAGCTTGTGGTGTAAATCGCAAGATCGAGATTGCTTTGAAAACTTTCTGTAGATTTACTTTTACCATTACCATGCCCTACAAATTAGAAGGGCAGGAAATATTCCGTTTATACCTAGAGATCCTTAGGGCTTTTAAGCTATTAACCGTCATTTTTTTTCTATTTGCGTTAAGAAAATGTTTCCCGCTAATATTGTAAGTACAGTTGGTTTTTAATGGGATAAGGTCACTTTTTTTTTAGTTTAGGAAATAGAGGAAGTTCCGAAAGTAACTTGTCTCTCTCTCTTAATGACTGGACGATTTATTGTCAACCTACCTTTTAAGTAAGACAACCCTACATTTCCTATAGGTCTTGGCATTAAATCGTTCCTATTCCCTTAAACGTTCTTTACTCAAACACCCGCAAATTTATAAGCCATACCGCGACTTTATTCAAGAGTTTTTAGATTTTTATCACATACTTACTACATCATTGTATGATTCGACCAGAAGGTTTAACTACAAAACTGCGAGTAGTCTACAACGGATTTGCACATTTACCTAATCAACCGTCACTAAATTCAGAACTTTATGTTGGACTCAAGCTACAAAATGATATATTTACCATTCTTCTCAATTTTAAAATTCCTAAATATGTTCCTACCGCAGATATTTCTAAAATGTTTAGACAATTAACCATTCATCCTGAGCATCAAGATTATCAAAAAATAATTTCATCAAACGACTTATTAACAGTTTAACTTGTTCACCATATCTAGCCATTGGAACCCTACTGCAGTTAGCTGGAGAAGAAGGATCTTTCTATCCTTTGGCAGCTAAAGCTTTACGCACGGACTATATCAATGATATTGTCACTGGAAGCTCTTCATACGAATCTACATTACTACTTCAACTACTTTATTGCGTAAAGGAGGGTTTGAACTTCAGAAGTGGTCCAGCAATTGCTGTCAATTACTTAATCAGTTACCTTCTGCTCAGTTAGTCATCGATCCAGTTAGCTTTGACTGGGCTTCTAAAACTGATTCTTCTTTAAAAGTTGTAGGTCGAAAATTGAGTGCTTTTACAGATAGTTTTCGATTTTGTGTTAAATTCCCTGATAAGCCATGTACTAAACGCAATCTGTTATCAAACCATGCTCGAATATTCGATCCACTTGGAATACTTTCACCAGTTACATTTCTAATCAAACGTATAGTCCAACAAATTTGGAAAATAAAATTAACTTGGGATTGTTTGACATCCCCTGAAAGTGTTAAAATTTGAAACAAGTACCTCAAAGATATTTCTTGTGTAAATTTGTTCAATCTATTGTGTATTGTATTTTCGTTTTTTTTTTTAAGTTTCTGAGAGTTGGTTTCACTTTTCCAAAATATGATATACCTTATATTAGTTTTGTTTTTGCCAAAGCTAAAGTGGCCCCATTAAAACAGTCTTACTACTACTGCTGTACTATGTGCTCGCATTATATCGTTTGGTTGCAAATCTTTTGAAGGAAAATTCAAAATTCATCAAGTATTTTGTTATTCGGACTCTCTGGTCACACTTATATGGATTAGTTCACTGCCTCACAGATAGCCCACTTATGTTAGCAATCGAGTAGCTTTTATTCAAGATAAAGTACCCTCGTCGTCGTGGTTCTATTTTTCATCGAAACACAATCCTGCAGATGCATAATCTCGAGGAATGCTACCCTCCGATTTGTTAAATTGTTCCTTGTGGTGAGGGCTCCCATTTTACTGGATCCTAATTTTCTAAACTTAGAACATGTTGAGTTTTCTGAAATGGCAGAAGTTTTGCTAGAAAAAAGGCTTGTTGTACAATTTAATATTTCTCTGAAAATTCCAAACTTTTTAGACATTCTAATTGATCCAACCCCATTCGTGCTTAGACATTTTATTAGCAATTTCCGTTCTAAACGCCTCAAAAAAACCCAAATTTTTCGGTAATCTGAATACTGCAGAACTCTACAATTCAATGTTATATTTGGTTAAGCGCACTCAACAGCTTCATTTATTAACCAAACTTGAACTTATTCGAGAAAAGAAAAAGATTCCAAAATCATTACTCATATCGTCTCTTTTCCTTGATTTACAAGGAATCCGACTTTGCAACGCTCCTATTTCGTTATCAAGCAAATTTACAGATCTTCTTCCAAGTCGTAGTATTAGCTCTATACACCCCAAACATTTACATGCTGGAGTTGAAACAACATTTTCTAATTGTTCAACGCCTCTAGATTTACAACGCCAAACGAACCATCCGACAAGTTTTGTCTCAATTTGTGAAATGTTGGAAGATTAATCCTACTTCAATTTTTCCAATTCTGGGTAACTTACCCCTAGTACGTGTATCTAAACAAAAACCTTTTTATCACTTAGAAGTAGACTATACCGAACCTTTCGAAATAACAATGGCACGAGTAAGAGGTGCCATTAAACTCAAACCGTATCTTTGTTTATTTATCTATCTTTCTATTAAAGCAGTTCACTTAGAACTAGTTCCTGAACTTTCTGCTAATGCTTTCCTTGCAGCTTTCAAAAGATTTATAAGTCGTCGTGGAACAGTGATGAATGTTTGTTCGGACTGTGGCACAAAATTTTGTTAAATCCTACAATATTCTTAATAAATACGCTTCTGAAACAGCCGCTAAAGCATACATAAGTTGGCATTTTAATCTCCCTTTGGCACCACACTTCAGTGGGCTCATTTAGTACATGTTCTAGGAGATAAAATTTTAACATATGAAGAGCTTTACACACCGAAATTGAGGCAATCGTTAATTCTCGCCCGTTGAATCCAGTGAGTAACGATCCTAATGATTTTAGTGCGCTAACAGCAGGCTATTTTTTGACACAGGGACCTCTTAATGCTCCTTCACAACCTAATCTTTAAATAACTCCTATCAATCGTTTGCTAGCTGGCAGCTTGGTCGCGATTTTTCAAAAACCATAAAAAAATCTCTCTCTTACCTCACTGCTTTTTTATCAAGACTTATTTGCTAATATTTCTTAAAATTTAGTTTCTTAATACTGTTCCAGTATATAAAAAATATATCAATTTTAATTTTTGTAGGCAGTTTTCGTGAGAAACCCTTTTTTATTAAAAAATGTGTATTATTAACCTTTTGGTGTAAACAAACCTTTACAAACGTTTAACATACAAAACCATAGATAGCCATGGAATACGTCGCTTTTAAAGTTCAGAAAAGTCACGCAAATTCTGTCTTTCCTTTTACATGGTGAGAATTTTCGACACTTTTTGACGTTTATTGGTACGCGTAGTAGCAATTTAGCTCCGCTGTGAAACTAGTCCTGCAGAATATTTTTAAAATATTATAATTACAAAATGGTATTAAAAAAATAATGCAGTTTCTCTTACAACGTTAGATAAAGGTTAAGAACGCTGTGTTTTTGCTTTAAATGAGGCAATAAATAAAAATCCTCTACTTTTCAGAATTGAAACGGGTGAGATTTTCTGTCGTTTCTTATATCAAAAATCCAACAACATTTGCACCCCTTGCATTAAAAGGCTAAATGGCATGCATCTTCTCCAAACCTAAAACAAGGGTTGTCATAAAACAAGACAACATTCAGCCTCTAAAGTGGCCTATGGGTCGTATTTTAGAAGTGTTTCCGGGATCTGACGGAATTATTAAGGTTGCATCTGTTAAAACCGCTGATGGTATTTTTAAAATATCAGCCCTTACGCTACGCATTTTGGTGGGCGGCAATGGTCGGTTCACAGGTAATGTGATATCTTTATATATATTTATTGTTTAATAACAAATATTGTTTTTTCTATTTTTTAATAGGTTAAAAATCTAAAATAAACTCTTTTAATAATTCATGCATTTAAAATTAATTAATTAACGTATGTATCGCCACCTTTAAGCTCTCAATACAGCTACACGAGGATATTTCGAAACCACATCCCGAAATGATCGTACATTTTTACAAACAATTTGTGCCATTTGTTAATGGAACCGGACTGCTGGAATACTGGATAATTATGTAGCGCTTCCAAGAAGACCACAAACGTCCAAAGTAAGAGAGTTCAAATGCCCACTTTTTATTCAGTATTTATATATCTTTTTTTTGAGCGAGTTAATTCTAAAGCTTTTGCTGACTATTAAAGGAACCAATAACTTTTTTCTGGGGAAAAATGACAAAAAATGCCTCGAAATGCAACAAAATATTTATAATACCTCGCAATGCCTCTATTTTCTGTCTCTATCTTTAATGTGTTATAAAGAGAGGAAAAATATTTTGAGCGAGAGACAAAAAATAATTGCATGACGTCAGATATGTCACATGATCTTTAATATACCCATAGTCTGTCTAACGATTAGAAATCCAATTTGGTGGTCGTAGCACAAACAAACCGTTTTCCCATAAGCCGCAATGTTAATAAGAACGTGAATTTCTCGAAAATGACATGCGATGTAGTTTTCAAAAAAGTTTTTGGCATTTTTCCTTTGTGCATATATTATGTAAAAATGAGGTTTTTGCCAAATAAACTTTATTTGAAGTCAAAATGTGACCATAACCATTCTTCTCGGGTGCCCCTGCTTCTAGCGTGTGACCAGCTGTACAAAATGTTTTCTTATATTTTATCCATCCATTTTGACCATGAATTTTCATCCTAGAAAATAATTCAAAAAGCGTTTGATTATTTTTTCATCCAACAAGTGCGCAACGTGGTATATTTCCGTACGCGATGCCCGCCAGAGCACCTTAAAAAAGCAAACCCTTGCCGAAATGGAGTTCGGCAAGCGGTCAAGGATGAAAAAGGCAGTAAAAGCTCCTATTTATAACTTTAAAATATGTTTTTTTTATTTAGCATAAAAAAACTTCTATATATTGTAACGATTGGCCGTTAGCAGTATTTTACTATGACAATATAAATGAGTAGGTATGAGGCATTTTTCCAAAGTAAATAGATTAATTATTACCACAGCTCTCCATAAGTGTAATACGGGGTGTTTGGAGAGAAAAGCTGCCGCATGAAACGCTTTTTAATTTATTTTTCCAGGAAAAATATTACTGATAAAAATAGGTAACAAAATATAATAAAAAACGCTGTAGATCTACACAAGAGGATCTACCACTGAATAATAAACTAAGCAAACAAAAAGGAAAATAAAATATATTTAGAAAATCAAAATAAGTTACATACAATCGACAGAAAAAATGTCCAACATATAATTTTATCACCGTCAATTTTCAAAAACAAAAAAAAGAGTGCGGCCAAACACAGCTTATTAAATAAGAAATTATTGAGAAACACAGTCACCTTTTGTGTCAAAGACAAAAATTTTGAAATTGACAAACTAACAAGTTATATTTTAATGTTGAAGCTTTTGAAGCGTAAAAAAGTAAAACATAGCTAATATTTTATTGGTCTCATTGTACTCATATAAAAATAAAACATTAGACTCCCAGCATTTGAAAAAAAAAACAAAAACACGCACACCTATATAAATACAAACAACAGAAAACAAAAATATTAAGAAATAAACTAAAACTTTACAGCTGTAAAATGACAACTTAATTTTTTCTATATAAAATTTATCGTTTTAACTAACTACAACAACTTGCAACAACCGTTAAAAATATATTTTTAACGTAAGTACTTTTTTGGAGGAGGAAAGGTTTAAATATTGATAGGGATTTATTTCATTTTGTAGCTATCACATTACCTTACTACACTAACAAACGATTTTTATCTCTTACTTATACTTTAACAAATTTGTCTCTTCTAACATTTTTCTATATATAATAGGTAATTTTTGCCCTTCAATAAAAAAGTAAAAAACAAACATTGTTCAGTGGTATCACGATTTAGATCACGCTGTAATACGATTGAAGTTTCAACAGCATTCTGAAATGCGATGCCAAAAAGATGCGCAGTAACATCGCGCATGCGCATTTAGAAAAAAATTAAAAGTAAATGCCAATCAATGCTAAAAATGCCTCGATAATATCAAAAAATGCCAAAAATGCCTCAAAATGCCAAAAATGTCACGAAATTCCTCAAAATGCCTTAAAATTGGAACGTCCTCTTAAGAGCGAGGGGTAGTACGGTAATCCACTTTGGTGCACACGTCGATAACATTTCGTGGCATTTTGGTGCATTTTGAGAATTATTTCAAGGCATCTCGGGAACATTTAGAGGCATTCTGTGCGTTTTAAGGCATCTAATGGCGTTCTGAGGCATTTCTCATCTGGTAAAAAATCACGGTCCTTAGAATAAATACGGTCTAGTAATTTTGCCCCACTTTTCGAACTGATGACGACAAAAAGATAGCAGCTGATTTTTGTCGGGCATTTAAAAACTGTAAGAGGGCTTGACAAATTAAATTAAATTTTCGGATTTTTCTTTTTTTTTTTTTTTTGTTTAAATGATGGGTGCCAGGGCTATTTTTTGCTTTTAACTTTTAGTGAAAAAGTAAACAAAATTTATTAAGTTGATCTTGCACTAAATAGAAATTAAGATGAATATTTGATAATCGATTTCGTCAAGAAAACCATCCAATGTGTTTGGGTTAGTTCGAACTCGTCGTTCAGACGTTAGGTTATGTAGTTGTTATTTTTCCTGTTTTGGAAGCTATTCTTTTGTATTTGTGTTTTGCCAGGAATTTTTGGGAGTGATTATTTTATTATTCCAGAGGCCAGACGTGTTGTGAATACTATAGGCAGGCAAAAAATCTGATTGTAAATTTAAAACTATAAGGTACGTTTTTTTGATGTTTTCATTGATGATGGAGCCTTTTCGCTAAAAAAATGCATAAATGCAGCTACCTACGACAAAAATAATATAAATGATATTGTTGGGTACCTAATTTGGACCAAATAAAGAAAAGAAATGATGAACAAATACAATTTTTATTACAAAAACTTCTGCGAAAATAACATAACCCCAAATGTCAACAACAAAAATCAATAAAGAAAGCAGCTGAAAATTACTAGACCGTGTTTATTCAAGGGACCGTGGTAAAAAATGGCTTTTGGTGTACACAAAATGACGACCGAGCCACCCCTCTCTGGAGCCATTCCAACAGATTAGATAGTACATGAAAAAAAAATTACTTGGTATAAGTTAATGTTTGAGACTGTTAGCATTTAAAATATCGTTAGTATTGTCCTATTTTTTAAGGGAAATTCTAGGAACATGCTAAGGACAAAATTCTAAGGACAAAAAAAGTACTATATAATATACCTAAAGATATCGATGGCACATGCTAACCATCTACCTCACATTTAACCTTAAATATATAGTAAGGTACATGTTAAGCATCTGATAAGAGTGTTTTTATCAGAACATTCTGTGAACCTGCCATAGCATGTGATTAGGGCAGAACGTCGTCTATTCTAGAACCTCCTTAGCACACATTTTTCCTTCTGACGGAATTCTATGCACCCGCTAAGGATGGAATATTGGTTGTGGGTTATCCTTTCGCTCAACAAAGATGTGGGTGGTGCCTTTTGGCAGCTTTAAGCGCGTTTAAGTAATAACTAATAGTACAAAATAAAATATTATTTTCGATTTTAAAAAGGTTTACTAATTATGCAAATTATTGACAATCGGCGTTGCTCGAAAAAGCTTTAATTAGGAAAACGTTGTACTATTAAATCTACATAGAGGGCAGATTCTATTGTATTTTTTCGCAAAGGGTAATAATCAAAATGTTCTTAAATAACTATCAAGTAGAAATCACTTAGTAATTTAAACTACTGACACATAGGTCACTGTTAGAACTATAAAAATGTAATTAAATCCTTTAATAGAAAATAACTTATATTTTACTTAATTAAAATAACTATTTTAAAAGTAGAAGGCAAAACTAACCTACCAGTTTTTATTTTGTACTTGTAGTAACTTTTAAAATATTAATGTAGAGTTTAAATACCATAGGGGTTTTTTCATGCATGACTTAGTAATTACACAGGACTTATATTTAGCTTAAATAACCACCTTTTTATCCTATCACGTACACTTTTTTGTAAACCAGTAAGTTATTATTTCTGAACACTACAAAGAAAATTAAATTAATTTTTTTTTGGCTCGAAATGTTGAGACGCGTTAAAACCCCGTATTTATTTGAACATTCGTTGAGAGATTTACCAGTCCTTACTAGAATATTGTTGGGGAATCCCCGAGGCTCGGTTTATTTTGGGCTCACGCTCTGAGAACAGAGCAATAATATTTTAGTATCGATGTGGTATTGATTCGGGCATTTTCTCGGGCGTTGTCCACTGAAATCTATCGGCGTTTCGTTGTATACTTTTCATTTTCAGTGTGCAAAATATTTACTAGATGTTGTAAAAATAGACCTGGTGACTTTTGTTATATTTGTGGACAGTTTATAGTGAAAAAGTTGCTTTATTTCACAATTCCTGTTGGTCATTTTACTTAGCTAAAAGAAAATTACTAAAATCTTGAAGAACTGCTTTTGAGAATAAACTATAAGCAACACAACTGGATATACAATCCGGATATACATAATACCCATGTTTTCTCTGTGAGTGGGACAGCAGAGCAAGAAATGACCACTGGACCAAAAAAAACTGGCCACCAAAAAAAAATTTAACACCTGGCTCCAAAAACGTAATTCAGGAAAGCCTAGTTGACCCCAAAAAAAAATTATTAACCCACCTACATATAAAATTGGGACTGATGAAACAATTTGTCAAAGCTCTAGACAAAAATGGTGGCTGTTTTAAGTACTTGTGTAAAACATTTACAGGTCTTTCTGAAACGAAACTTAAAGGGATGCTTGTTGGGTCACAAATAAGGAGGTTGATGAAAAGTAATAAGATTGAGATGGTTATGTGCAGGAAGACGAAAAAGAAGCATTGGCAGCTTTTAAAGAAGTTATAAATAAGTTTCTAGGAAACTAAAAAGAGCCCGAATTTAAAAGTATTGTTGAAAACATGTTGGAAAAATTTAAAGTTAGGCTTTAACAGGAGCATTAAAGGTAATTTTCTGCATGCTCATCTGGACTATATTCCGGATAACCTTGGCGATATCAGTGAAGAGCAAGGGAAGCGCTTCCACAAAGATATAAAAGAGATTGAACGGTGATATCAGGGGCATTGGGATGTTGGAATGATGGCCGACTATTACTAGATGCTTAAAAGGGACCGTCCTACCGCAGATTATGTAAGGAAAACAAGTAAAAGAAGTTTTTCTGGAAAAGGAGAAAGATTTCGAAGAAAATAAAAGATTAATGTATGTTATTTTTCGTACTATTTCCGCGGTTTCATTATTTGTTTAGTTGGTTTAGTATTTTTCCTGTTTTTGCTAAATATATATAAATATTTTTACTTTTTGTATTGTTTTACCATTTTGTTTAAAAACCTGAAGTGATAGAAAAAAACTGAAATACTCCATTTCAGTTGGAAAATTTAACGGTAAACGGAACTATATTTTTGCTAGTTTATTTACAATAATGATCAGTAAAACAACGGCAACAGTCTCTTAAAATGCTGGTTGGGCAGAGTGGCAAGTGTGCGTTTTTTTTTGGTATTATATATTTTTTAAAAATCATAAAAAAGAACGAAGTTTTGTACAGTCGCACATCATAAGATGGTAATGATTGAGCATAAAGGACCTTTTTCAATAATTTTCTCGTATTAAAGAGAGGTCTTTAGGTAACCATAATAACGTGAACCAACACCATGCCCAACTAAAAAGCCAGTTAACTGATACCTCTTCAGTGCCCTTTAGCCTACTAGTGCCGCCATTTTTATAACCAAAAACATGGATTTTCTCTCGGTGTGGTGTCAATATGAGTGTTAGTAGGCCAAAAGATACTAAATCGAAAAAGAGTTAACTGAATTGTAGATGCGAAGGTGTTTCGTGAATATATATATATATCCCGGTATTTTTCTACATGTTGTCCTTTTTAACCCACTACTCAAACTTTAAAAACCAAATATCTTGGAAACAAACAAGTTTAGACCCCTACAATATGGGAACGTTTTTTCTTACATTTTCATTTTGACAACATTTTTAAAAACTTAAATTTTTTGGTCGACTCGAATTCAGCGTTTAGGATCTGGAAAAAACACAACATTAAGTGCATAGTGTTATTTGTAATTTGAAAATTTTAACTTTTTACTTTCTGATAGATATTCCACAGCATCTATGGGCCTACCTGATTCTCAATTCTAAAAAATTAAATTAAATCCTTTTTTTAATTATATAATTTTTTATTTCTATTTAAAGAATACATTGTTTTTCTAAATTAATTAATATTTAATTAATTATTAAAATTATTGGTATTAGCCTTATATTTTGTCCAAAATGATCTCATATACAAGATTTACATAAAATCAATCAATAAGTATTATTTGATATAAAAATCTGTTGTTAAAGCCTTACTTTAAAAGCCAAAAATTTCACTTCCTATAGGGCCAGTTTATCAGCAGCGGGTAACCCTAAGTGAAGACAACCCCCAGATTAAGCCAGTTCCAACAAACAATATTTAATTATACTGAATTATTTTAAGAAAAAGCAAAATCTTTTACAAAATGGGCAGGAGGATGTCATTTTTTTACTCTACATAAATCGAGAGTTGACATTGACATTGACAGACCGACCCCCAGAAATAAAAAAACAAGCTGCTTTGTCTTTACAACATTTTTAAACAATTGTTGGTAACCCAGTTCTTATTTAAAAAAAGAATCATATCACAAATACAAAAGTCGCCATTTAGTCGGAATAAAATCGATCTTGGACAAAAACTGCATAATTTTTATTTTATTATTAGTATTAAATTTATTTTTTTTTGTAAATGGATAATTATATAGTACATAATATTATTTTCTGCGAAAGGCTTACTTTTTTAATAATTACAAATTTCTAAAAATCGCAGCGTGTTCTGTATAAAGACTATATATTTAAAACAGTTTAAAAAAGTGTTTTGTTAATTAATAACAAAACCTTGTTTAGTTTTAAACATACGGCTACAAAAATTTTAACTTGAATAGGTATGTACTTACAAAAATTATTTTTCTAAACAAAACAATTTTTTAAACTGTTTAGTTTTAGAATTATTATGGTTTTTATAATCTCTAGGAATATATTGACAATTTTTTATAGGTAAGTAGCTAGCAAGTTTTTTTTTAATATTTTGTATTTCTTTTACTAGATATTGGAATGTTATTTTATTATAAATAACTTGTGGCATGTAACATTTTTTTTATAAATATTTGATAAAATACTAAAGGCTTTCTTAGGCAAACATCCAGTTTTTATTTAGTAGTCCAAAAACGTTTTGTATTATATAGATAGGTAAATATTTAATAAAAACACATTTAACACACCGAATTAAGAAAAAATATTGAACAGATTACTAAAAAAGATACGATATTTAAAATGATATTTCTAAAATATAATTAAATATCAAGAAACATAAAAAAATAAGTGATTTAAATTTCTGGACTACGAAAACCGGAATCAGTACAAATATAAATGCAAAAATCCTTACGAAACTAGCTAATGTTCTATAATATTATATGGTATTCTAAATTTTTAAATATATTTTTTTTGTAATAAATAGTCAATGGTTTTAAAAATGTTTAACTTCCTACAAAACTTTTGTTATAATATTATACTTTTATTTAACAAAATTTTCTCGTTTTGCTTTTTACAGTGTTAAACAGATGAGTTTTTATACAATATTTTTGTAATATACTAAAGGAAAACCACTCCAATTTTCTGTTTAAAAAATCGTGAGCATTTTGTAGTTACAAAAATGAATAAAATACGTCCAGTTCTTTTAGTAGAAATATTATGTAATACCATACAACCAAATAAAAAGTCACTGAAATAATAATCTGACTAAATCAGATTTTCACAAAAATGTCCTTTCTCATTGCCGTTTGAAAAAATAATGTAATTTAGATAGATACCATATTCTGTACTATGTTATATATTTCTAGGTATAAAAATTACCGAGTTATAAAATATTTTTGACTAGTACCTATTAAAAACTAGAAATTCAAAAATGCGTATCTACAACTTTGTACATTAAAAACACATTTTTTAATTCTTAACAACAATACAGTTTTTAGTGGGAGCCAAAGATTACGTAATAAAGTATTTAAAAAAAAATCAGTCGTGATCTAAAATATTACTTGCTAAATTATTTTTAGTTGATAGGTAAAGTTAGATATAAATATGTTTTAATAATACCTAACAAAGCTGGTTAAAACATAATCTGACAATGGTTGCAAGCATTATTTTAGTAGAGTATGAGCATTAGAAAAAAATTACATTAAAAATGCCACTATACCTATAGAAAAAAGCCCCAAAACTACGTGCATAATTGACTTACACAGTGCTTATCTAATTTGAAAGAAATAAGTTTTTAAGCCTTGAAAAATATTTGTCAAAACCGTTTATATAAAAAATTTTGTACTGTTTTTCAATGCGCCTATTACAATTTTATAGCCAATAAACAGGAAAAAATAACCCAAAAGAATGTTTTTTCAAATTTTCAAAAAGGTACAAAAATTATTTTTTTCTGTTTAGTAAGCTATGGCATAAAAAAAATAATATTTTTTAAATTTTACACACCTTGCTAAAAACTGGACATGGAGTATTACTTTTGTTTCAGTCTTATATACATTACAGTGAAAAATTAAGAGTCCATTAAAAAAAATATCTGATAGTAAAACAATATTATTAAGCAAGCCTCTTTTTTAATTATTTCGAGATCACTCAAAAACTGTTAATATCTTTAAGGAAAAAATTATATAGGATTATGCAGGAAAGAACATAAAAGTCAATATAGCACATTTGCAGTCGAACTAACTCTTTAATATAGCTAAAAGAATACCGTACAATCTAATCACAATGTAGCTAAAATTATTAACAATCTAATTTTTATTTAGTTTTATACTTATCTAAAAACATCAATAAGAAGCACTTATTAATCTTTGAGTTTTACTTAAATACGCTCAAGAGTCAACGATAATTATTTTCTTAATAATATCAGTGAAATCCGTGGCGTTGCTCCTCATCTAATTTTTTAGCGCGTCTATCACGCGAACTAAAAATATTCTAATAAGAGCAATTTTTATAAATACGCCCTCTAAACTTTTGACTTTTTTTAATCATCTTTTTAAATCAATGAACTAAGTTTTCTTTGAAACAATTCACAATTTGTTTTTTTTTAATAGGTTTTTTTTTATCTAAACGTTGAGGCCAAGTATTTACTCTAAACTACTAAAATAACATTAAAAAATGGGATATTTTACTAATATTGGAAGACAAGATGTTTTAGGGATAAGTAAACTGTACCCAGTTACGTAAATTTTTAGATAATAAAATAATGCTCGTATCCACCAAGCGAAAAAATTCCCGATTCAGCTTTAATCGTGATTGGTTACACTGAGATAACAGAGTTTACCCAGAGCGTGGGTTGGCAATTTGGGCCTGCCATAATACACATGTCTGAGTTATTGTAGCTGCAGTAACTTTTTTGAAATGTATTAAATTTTTTGAGTTTTGGTATTTCAGTTTGGGGCTACAGGAACTCACAAGTAGTTAGCCGAACAGCTGCGGAAACTGCAAAGGTAATCTTTGAGCTGAATCGCGTACCTGTTTTAATTTCATTTACGATTCGGCAGCCTGCAGCACAACATCTCGGAACGTGAGTTCGTCGCAAGTCGTCTGACGTAAGTGGTCGGACGATATTTTTCTTAGTTGAATCTAATCGAACCTGCCTATTAAGCGGCCGTTTTCGACGAATGCGCCATGTTTGTCGTGCACCCGTAACACACCCATTAGCGGTTTCTTTCACTCGAGTGGGTGAGTATGCAAGGAATAACCCCAAAATATGGTGTTTTTTTAATTTGGTTGAAACTTCCAAATTGCACAAGATGCCTATAAAATACTCTTTATGGAGTGGAGTGCAGTATTTGGGTTTTGGGACCCAGAGTTGGAGTCGTGGCAGTCCAAAGTCGAGTTCTAATAGCCCAGTATTTGGGTTCTAGTAACCTAGAGTTAAGTGGTGGTAATCGAAAGTTGAGTTCTAGTAGCTCAGAATATGAGTTCTGGGAATCCAGAGTTGAGTTGTGGTAGTTCAAAGTCGAGTTCAAGCAGCCCAAAATATGGATTCTGGTAGCCCAGAGTCCAGTTGTAGTAGTTTCAGTTTTATGAGTTCTCCGAACCACAAAAAATAATTGCATAAATTTAACCCCTATTCGGACTCAAGAATGGAAGACCATCAGAACTCATTTGATTGCGCTGTCATAATACACAGGTCTGGGCTGTCCCCTATTTGCAACACGCTTCGGGCTAGGAAAACCCATATTTGAGTTATACCAACCCGAGTTTTTTCTCAGTGTACTAATCGGTGTTTAGAATGTGGTGTTTTACATTGAAACTTTGAGTGTCAAGACTCATTCCAAACTTCGATTGGTGATAATCATGATTAAAGCTTAATCGGAAAATTTTCACATTGGTGGATATGAACATAAGTGAAGTAAATATTTAATTTTAACATTTTAGTCTCAAATTATGTTTATATTTAAATTTGGTTTCAACGTTTAAACAATCATATGTAATATTATGGCTAGCGCTTCATGGTGATTGAGTATTCTTTTCAACCTTAGATGAAGCTGATTTAAAGAGAAAATTTTAAATAAAGTGTAATAAATCTGTTACTTAAGTTGAAGTATCAAATAATAATACTGTACATTTTATTTTATAAATAGTAATTGCCAGATATGATTTAATTTGGCAAAAATACTATTTTTTTTAAAATATTCGAACCACAAAAGTTTTTTGCAATTCCTTTACCAAAAACTAGTTTTGGGACGCAGGGTACAGTATGTTTAAATACGTAACCTGTTTATTTAAGGGACATATTTCTGCCACAAAAAACAATTTAAAGTTTTGTATTTTGATTTTTCACTTTATAAAAACGTAGTTTAAATAAAAGATAGAGAATCTTTTAAGTCGTGTCCCAAAAATGACGCATATGCTCTTTCGTAAAACTTAACTCTTTTTGATTTTAAATCAGACCGCGTGTACAAATTTGATGCACAGGTTTTGTTTTGTTTAAAACATTTTTTTGAACGTTATTAAAACAGAAAGAAAATTTAATTTTTAACCCTCTTTTATCTGAATACATAAAAAATTGCTCTGGTCCAAAAGTAAATGATTCTAATTTTTGGAGCCGATCGTTAATGTGTTAATAATAGTTTTATAAGGTGACTACGACGCAATATTTTCAGGGTTTATTCAATAAGTATGTACGGACCTTTATACTGATTTTTAGAGTAGAAACAGAAGGTAAACTGTTAATTGTCAGAAACCAGTTACGCACACTGTTGTCTAGACTGTCCCCAATTTTTTTTTCTAATGGGACGTTCCCATCAAAAAAATATTACCTTTTTTTGATTATACAGGTCAAAGAAAACCACTAAAATACTTTTTTCACCTAAACAAGTTTTAATACTTGAAATAATATATTACATATCAAGAGAAGAAAGTAACCAATTACACACAAGCGTGAATATTATGAACGAGGCGCTAGCCCAGTGAAATAACACGCGAGCGTAAGAAAGTTACTTTCTATCGAGTTGTGTACGCTATTTTTCCAACAAACCCCGATGAATACACTAACTTTTGTAAAAATTGCTCTTTAGTTTTCCACAAATCCAATAAAAATGTTTTTTCCGCAAATGTGTCGAAAATTACTTTGCAATGTGCGGAAAAGTATAGTGACAGTTAACGTCATCATACACTTTTCCACACATGTGCGAAAAAATTTCTGCACAGGGGTAAAATTTAACGTTTGCTACGGTTGCAAATCGTGTGGAATCCATCATTTTCATATGTGGTCGTAGGAGAGAAAATATTTTTGAACACCGATTCAGATGCATTAGCAATTTTCAAAATTAATGGAAATGAGGTCACAATGAATGTTCGTAACGCCATCAGACACTTAGTGGATTGTAAATCAATATTTACTTGGAATACTGGTTGCGGCCTGCTGTCAAAATAAAGCTAACGGTTCCTATTTATTTGTTTTATCCAGTGTTTTCGCGAATTTGTGCTTAAATTTGTTTCAGTTTGGAAGGATTTTTTTACATATTTAAAATTGTGACTTGTTCTCGACTTCGAAACATTTATAATTGCTCAGTTTTACTGCTGATTTGATTTATAAACTTTAATTTGGATTTGGTTTGGATCTACCGACTATTTTATATATTAAATTAGATTAAGTTATATTTTACTAAATATCAATGCAAATCCCTGCTTTGAAAAAAAAATTACTTTGAAAAATTCAAAAGAATTTGTTTAAAACGCATATGTGACACTCACAGTTAAGCTACAGTTGCTTGCCTAAATTATTTTTTGAGCATTATGGAAGAAGTCCAGCTTTACGAAAGTGTTTCCACAAAACCAAAAATTTTTCGGAAAAAATCAAAACTACATATTGGATAATTATCTCCAAGATAAATAAGTCCCAAACATGTGGGAAATCCCGATTCTGCGACGTGAAAGCAATTTCAATGAATTTTTGTTTTTTTTTTCATTCTGTAAAAAATAATTTTAGTACCTAGTTTTCTCTTTTTAGTACTGTTATTAAGTTTTTAAAAATATTTACTTTTCTAGATTCACGAACGTGACCCACCGCATTTGTATTTTGCTTTATTTTGGTTTAAAAGTAATTCTTTAAAGGAAAGATCACATTCCACAAGGAACACATAAAATATCAAAGCGAAAAGAGAAATAATTAAATGATATTTCGCCCCGGGCAACCAGCGCGGGCTCATCAGTGGTTTTACGAGTCACCCTAATTTTATTGTTGAATTTCCTTAGCTAATTTTTGATTAAACTTATCTCAATCAAAGCATGGTGAAAAGTTGCTAACAACAGTGCTGAAAATACCAGAAAACACACAAAAATATAAAACTATTACGTAAGTCGAACTAGAAAACTCCGTAATCAGACACAAAATAGCTCAATAGTAAACTAGAGTTTCAAACTTCCCTTGGCTTTATTTTTTACTTTTTCACAACGTTTCGAATGGTAATGTATCTGCAATCGTTATCAGGTGAATACTGTATTCTCTTAAGTTGGACATTGTCTACCACCTTCAAACGACTTAAAGCTCGTTTCCACTTGAAAACTTTTAGAGATGGTACCTTAAAAATGAAGACAATAAAAATTTGGAAATCTGTTTTTTTTGACCTTATTGTGATGTGTTCTTTTTTTAATTGAATTGCGCACCAGTTGGGATATTTAAATTAAAACCGAGAGTCTATTTGGAATTTATTCATTCTTGCTTAAAAAAATCGAAAAGAAATTGTTTTTCTGAACAAAATTTTCAAACTTTAAAGCACTTTCAAAGAGTTTTAAAAGAAGGTGCTACTTAACATCACGAAAGTTTTAAAAGAAATACTTTCTCTAAAACTTATCTACTTTTAGATAACTTTCCATTCTTAATAAAATAGCCATTACTGATTCATTACATAATAAAGTGGATTGAAAATTAATTTTGGAGAGCTACCTTTTAATAATTGAGCAAATATTAGTGCTTTGTCACTTTGTATAGCTGTCCATGAACCCCAACCCTAAATTCACCGTTGATTCGGAAACAGTAAAATTAAAAACAGCTTTGGAATCGCATAAATAAAAGCCTTGCCAAACTCAGGTGGTTCCCCCCCCCCTTATCCGGCCTGGAATCAACAGCTTGGTTCGCTTTAAAAGAATCACTCTTGATAAATTTTCTTTTATTTCAAGATTTAATTAAAAAAAAAAACATATAATCTTGACAAGCTGTATTTTTAAAAAAAAAATCATATGTACACTCCTAATCTTAAAACTATTTTTTTCCACAATTTTTCATGGAAAAACTTCTAAACAAAAATCGTTTAAACCAGCTTCATCTCTGTAACAAATTTAGTCGATCTTAAGGTTACTCTCTCCTTGATAAGTCTTTTTAGAAACACACAATTTTTTTAACATTTTTATGTTTTTTTCATTATATATTGTAACTAGTTAAAATATTTTTAAAAGTACCTCCAAAAATTAGTCAAATTTCACAAATATTTGACTCTCTCTGGTAAATATATATTTATTAGTTCGCTCAAAAAATGTGCATTTCAAAACATATTTAATTCCACATTCGACCTTTTTTTGTTAAATTCCAGACGAAGGAGAAAGAAAACCTCGATGGACCAACAACTAATTTTGTCCGTAATAATTATTACATCCATAACGTAATCTACTCCACCAACCTCTCATATTTTAAATCCATCTCAAACGGCTAAGCACGATAAATGAAGGAGGCAGTGTTCGGGGGCGTGGGCGATCTCGAGGAGGAGGGCGGCGAGGGACTGGAAGAGGACCCGGAAGAGGTCGGCAATGCACTATGACCCGTCCTCTGTGGCTGTGTGGGCGGTGGTGGCGGCCTGCCTAGGCTGCGCGGTCCTCCCATGACACCCTGCTCCTCACCGGAATCTCAGAGGTACACTTTCTTGACGCTCCTCGTAGTGGCGAATCCCTCGTTTCTGCGGAAGTTTTCATTATTGCCCTGTAACAGTTGCCATGTTGGAGTTTCTCCTTGGGATTCGGCTTGTTGGTCAAAAAAAGCCTATGGGGACAAAATAAAAATGGAATCTAGAAACTAAAAATTGAGGAAGGATGATTGGATGAGGAATTCTACATAAACTCTACATGATTTTTTGGTCAAAAGTAAATGTTATAATAGGCAAGGCACACGAAATGTTACTGACGTGATTCCAAAAATGATTTTTTGCTCCAATGATAAGGGTAAGATTAAAATATGTCAATGTTATAAGAAGAACCTAAAACATGCTTTATCTAATAATAATTTTATTCTAACTAAATAAAATTTAAAAAATTAATAAATAAGAATAAGCGAATTGACAAATTACAGTAAAAATAATATAAAATAGAGAAATGTGTAAGTACTGCTAGGTGCTTGGTCTTTAAAATGCCATGCTAAAATATTTCACGTGGTATTTTAAATAGCAATAACCCACTTACGTTGGGTAGTTTAATTAGAAAGTTCTTAAGAGTAAAGAAAGAAAATTAAAGATAGAAAAATGTAGGTAAAATTATTACCTTATGGGTATTTATAGCCCCACGACTGTTAAAAACAAAAGAAAATCACAAATTAAATTTTGTCACAATTGTATTGATGGCAAACATTGCAAATGAAACTACTGAAAATATTTAAATGATATGCCATGAGAGTGCAAAAAAGCAACAACAAACAGAATGTTAAACGTGGGTACCACCAATGTCAGTACTGTGCGAAAAAATTAAGTAACTGGTGGCTAAAATAATGCTTTTTTTACGAGCGGTGGTATAAAGAAATAGCCCAACGAGTATTTTAAAAACACGCGAGTAAAAAAAGCAGAGTTTGGCAAACGAGTTTTAAACACTATTTTTTATACCTTTATCAAAAACTTCAAAAAAAGTAAATTACATACAAACAAGTAGAATACAAAAACCACTGGCGCTATAACACATTCGCTACGCTATTAGTTTTTTTCTAGTGATGTGGATTGATCCTGAGACAACGCTAACAAATATGTGATGGGCCTTCCTATAGGCCATTCAAGAATCGAGAAAACCGCCACCACAGAATTCGATGAGTTGAGCCAGAATTGAATAGTAGTTTTTTATGATGGTCATTAAACGCGAAGATGAAGTTTTGAGACGCGAGCCGCAGGCGAGTGTCTTCATTAATAGCAAAATCAATTAAGAGCGAGTTTCCCTCAAAAAGGCAATGGTAACCGTAGACCCGGGTTTCGTACTTGTGGTGCTCATCAGTACGGTACTAGGAAAATGGGATATGTAATGATGAAAAAATATGAAACAGTAAAATCAAATCAAATCAAATTGCAGAATCGGCAGATGTACTTTTGCCTTTTGAAATAAAGCTGACTATTCATTGATTTTGTTATTTATTCGCCCTCGCTAAATCCCTTTTTATTATTATCAACTCCAGAGCTTAGGATATCTGTAAATCCTGATTCACCATACTGACAAGGAACTTAGTAAATGTATTCCTTATTTTGTTGGTTCTCCAGCTTTGTTTTACTAAGAAGGCTTCGAATTGTATTATTAGATTTAAAAGCTGTTTTAATATTAAAGTTGTTAGCTACTCTTCGAATTTTCTCTGATACCAATGTATGGAATTGTAAGGAATGCACTTTCCTGGTTTTGGTCTTGTAATCTCTGTCCTGTTTGCTGAAATTTAGAAATAGTGTCTGTTATAATTTGAAGACTGTATCCATTCTGCTGCAGATCCTTCTTAATGTTTCTTATTTCGATTTCCAAGTCATGAAAATTGCTACGAATTTGAACGGCTCTGTTATACAAAGTTCGTGATATGCCTCGTTTGGTTGTAGCAGAATCATTTGAACCTTGATTTAAATTTTGTCTTGTGTGAGAGGGTTTACGATAGACTCTCGTTCTGATGTCTCTTTCTACTCGTTTGACAACAAGAAAAGGAATTAACCAATTTTGCTCCGACTCTATTGTAAATTTATTGGTGGGTCTTATGTTATATAGCTGGTGAAGAAATTCTGAAAGTTGTTGGTCATTCCCGGTCCAGACAATAAAAGTATCATCAACACATCTCAGCCAGAGCGAAGGTTTATATGTTGCGGTATCAACTGCGTGTGATTCGAACCCCTATGGTACTTGTACGTACCAGCCTGCCGCTGGAGGGAGTGATGGAGTTGTTGGGGTGCTGTCTACATAACTCTTATTTTGAGGTGAAAGATAGGTTTTATGCTTAGAATGACTGTCTGCCAATGGGTTCATCGCTTTCGTCAGTGGTGGCCAATACTTACATCGAGTGATTCGAATCACACGCGGTTGATACCACGACATATAAATCTAAGCTCTGACTGAGATATGTTAATGATACTTTTATTGTCTGGACCGGAAATGACCAACAACTTTCAGAATTTCTTCACCACCTAAATAACATAAGACCCATCTTTAAATCACAATGGAGTTGGAGTTAAATTGTCAAATTCCTTTTCTTGATTTACTTGTCAAACGAGTGGAAAGCGACATCAGAAAAACAGGGAAGTGTATTCCTTACAATTCTATACAATAAATGAGTATGAGAGAAAATTCGAAGAATAGCGAATAATTTTAATAGTAAAACAGGTTTCAAATCTAATAATACAATTCGAAGCCTTCTTAGTAAAACAAAATCGAAGAACAAACAAAATAAGAAATGCATTTATCAAGTTCCTTCTTAATATTAATCATACATAGGCGAAACAAAAAGACCACTACTTGTTAGGCTTAAGGAACATCAGACGAATACCCAAAGAGGTAAAACAACGAAATCGGGAATCGCCGAACATGCATGGTCAAAACAACACCGAATGAAGCGGACCGAAGCAAAGGTTATGCACAAGCAGTCACACTGGAATAAACGAAAATAAAATATTTTCAGTAAACCAAGTGTTGAAATTCCAAATATTTGGATGCCCCTCCTGGGGCCGAGCCAACTTCTTAAACTTCACGGTTGAATGATTTACCATAGTATATACGTACGTAGCCTTAGGAATAGATTGTAGTTTACACCTGAGACGATCATAGATTGTACTGATCGAAACGTCGTATGTAAATAAAATATAGACAATGGAAGTCCGAAACACACAGTTAATTTCAAAAACACCATTTTCTCAAACTTTTAGACATTCAAAATATAACATAATATATCCAATTTAAAAAAAAAATAGGGATTAGTAAGGTAGGAAACCTTAAATAAAAGGGTATACATTTTTTAAATCTGCTTTTTTTACCTAAAATGATCCTATGTAAGTTTTTTTTAAACTATAGTAAAACTTAAATGTGACGCCTGGTAGCGAACGTGATAAGCACAAAAAGAAAAACTCGTTTAGTCGGCGGTTTCTACGATTTTAAATTATTTAATTTTGCTCCATCAAAGGTCACCAGCAAAAACTAGGATTTAAGAGTCAGCTTTTAAGGACACTAATACCTCAGCCTTGATTGATGTCTTCCTGATTTTAAGGACTTTCATTTTGAAAAGGTTTTTAATTGTTATGAGATATAGATACATTATTTTGTAAATAGACAAGTAAGTAGACATAAGGCAGTGGAAAAAATTATACACATTCCTCTACAGTAAATTGCATTTCCTCCCTTGGATATTAATGTCCTATGCCTCATGTCGAGCATTAAGCTATCCGCGGGAGGCAAAGAGGCACTTTCTCCCTTGGTATGTCTGTAAATAACTTTTATTTCGTTTTTACATCTTACAAGCGCTCCTGCGTGGTCTTACTGATTTTTCAAAGTGATAAGGGTATAAAAAATAATGTTTTACACATAGGAATTAAAAAAGCTCCCAAATATAAATATAACAACCAAAATATTAAGACACAAAAGCACAAAAAGAACTGTAAACCTCTGTTAGCCCTATGGATTGTTTAAGTATAGGAAGTCCCGAAACTCGCATTTTACACAATTGAAAAACTCAATGGTTACTTTAATAAATTATAATTTTTGAGATATTGGTTTCATTAAAATGCCCTCCAAAACTAATTGTACACTTTTTGAATATGAACTCTTTTCCGTAATTAAAACTGTAACTTAAATACTAAATAATCCTCTTTTTAAAACACTGCAAACAGTTTTATATAAAAAGTCTTTTAAGTTATTGGCAATTTTGCACAATTTTCTGATTTGGGTCGACTTTCACTATATACAGTTTTATTCAGAAACCGATGTTAAAATTTATAATATATAAAAGCTTTTTTAAGTGCATCATGAGTAACATGTTTGAGTTCGTTATCGATGACGTAACGATCACATTTATATGGAGTAAGCCAAAAAATTCATAAGAAAATAAAACTAAATTAATAATAAATATGATGCTATTCTTATTTATATGGACAATATTATGCTCTTACACATACAAGATTTTTACTCTACAATAACTGGGACATCAAAATAAGTTTTAAAATATACAATTTATAAGGCTTTGATTACGATTTCTAGCTTGTAAATTTCAGAAGGTCTAAATGTCATTATCATTTTAAAATTTGATCAAAATCAATCAAAATATTTTAAACTGTGTGCAAAATGTTAAAAAGTGGAAAACATAACTAATACTTCCCGAGACAGTATTTATCTAACTTCGAACTAAATCTTATGTAATGCGACGTTATTTAAAGTCAAATTAAGACACGACATAAATAAGTCAGTATATTGAACGACCCGTCGACGTCGCATACTGAGACGTAATTTTCTACTGATTTCTCAACGTCGCGTCGGGCTCACGTTTCATAGTGCTTCGAGCAATGGACAAAAATCGAAAACTAAAACATACAACATTTAAAAACTTTCTACTATTATTAACTATAGACCACATCTTTTATATAAAAATGGCTCTTTTCCTTAATAAAAAAAGTGCATAGTTCTCGTTTATTATTTATTTTAATTTACACTTGTTATATACAACTCTAGCTTAGCAAAGTAGATATGACTTTGGATGTGCGTGTCTTTGTTTTTATATTATTTTACAAAATAACTTGAATTTCATAAAAATGTTTTTCGTAAAATGGCCCAAAAAACGTATTTTTGTTTATAGGCCCATTTGATAGTCTAGGGTATGCTCTTTTAAAAACTAAATTTCTTTTTGGCAGAAATTTGCGGTTTACGTTAAAAATTTTTATTTTAGTTACTTTTTTCTTATAAAAAAATAAGGAAATAATGAATTTTGAATCCCAGAAACGAGGAAAGAGGGTTGAGGCTTGCGGAATGTGCTTTTTGTTGAAACTTTTTTTTTTAATTAATTATTTTTTATTTTGTTTTCATCCTATCACAAGTGAATGGCGCCAGCAGGCATCATTTTCGGTTCCTCCTTCACAAAAAATTTTAGTTTTTATTAAAAATATAATTATCTATCTAAATGCGAAAAGCATTTGTCGCTAGATGTTATGGTTATAAGTTCAACTTCTCTTCCTACCCTCTTCCCAACCGTGCACCCTCATCAAAAACTAACCACCCCACTAAGCAAGGTCTGTTACACTAAAGGTTTTCAACGTTGAAAAAATGTAAAATTGATGTAACTTTGTATACGTTGAAAAAAATGTTTGAAAAAAGTAAAATGTAACTTCAAACTATGTGAATATATCGCTGATACACGAAAGAAGCGCTAATTTCACGTTAATATTTAACTTGGATTTAACAAGAATTGTAAACGATAAAGCAACTGAAAAATAACATTATTTGAAGTTTAATAAATGTCAGTGTTGAAACAAATATGCTTCTTTACAGTTACATGATATTACATAATATTGTAAGTTTACTAAATGTCAAATTTAAAGCAAATTTGGTTCTTTATTGTGACATGACAAAATACACTATTATTGTAAGTGTAATAAACATCAAAGTTGAAACAAGTTTAGTTTATTAATGATGGCATAAAAGCATTACTTTAAAACAAACTTGGTTGTTTATTGGCAAATGACCAAATACAATTGTAAGTTTTATGCAAAAATTCTAAAATTAGTGAAACTTTTAACCCAAATATGGCGAACATGTTTGAAAAAATAAATCTTGCAATTTTTTTCATAACTTCCCATAAAAGGGAAAATAAGTATAAATTTAAAAATATGTATTCGCAGTAACGTACGATCATTTTATTGATTTTATGATTTTATTTTTTTACGGTCCGACAAATTTTAATATACCTAGGTAGGTATTTTCAGTTTTTTTAAGTTGTGGCAAATTAAGATTCGATCAAATTATTGTGATTTAGTATTTCTATATATTTTTTTTTTATTGCAACTGAAACTTTTTTACATGTATTTTATTTAATAAAAAAATTAATAAAATTGATAACTAAAAAAAGCAATTTCTTATTTTCTGTAAAAATCGTATTAATCTACCATGAATTGGTGACTGAGGGTTCGAGTCCCATCAGCGTATACTTTTTTTTTCTTTTATTTTAATTATTTTTTTTATTTGTTTAAGATGTAATCAAAAAGATCGGAGATTTTAAAGCACAAAAATATTTTTTATGTTCTTTGAACCAATATTTAACAAGTTAGAAGTAAGTTTAAAAAAATAATTTTACCTAGCCTTGTAACATTAAATGTTACATGCAAGTCATATACTTGTTGAAAAAATCGAATGTAACACTGTTACGTAAATTTTTAGGACAATTGGTGTACTATCAATGTAATATCCTCATGTTTACAAGCTGTGTTAAGTAACAGATCACAAAAATATATTAAGGTAATGTAAATGTAACAGGTTTCTGCTTAGTGGGACCTTATCGTGGCAAAGAATTTTTGTGCCAAATTTGATCAATTTTAGCCTACAGATTATCTATTTATTATAAAAATATACCTTCATTTCATATTTTTGGGTATTTTCAAGGTTATATGTTTTCCAAAATAATATACTTCCTAAGTAAAATTACTGTTCATGGCATTTTTTCCAAATGAAATTTTAATTAATTTTAAGTAACGAAATTCAACGAATGCTCATCCCTAATAAGGTTAATTTACTGAGTTCAAAGCGACATGAATCTATATTTCCCACATAGGCATAAATAAGAAGCGGCAAGAACATGAAACAACGTTGCTGGCTACGTCTGCATTACGTAAGATAACGTCTAAATGCTGCTTGGGTTGGCGCAATAATTCGCCCGTTTATTTGAAGCTTAATTTAACTAAATTACATTCAAAACTCAACCGCACTAACACTTGGTTTACATTTAAAAAAATATAGGTGAATTTTTCGTTATATCCCAGCAAACACATCTGTTACATTAAAATAGTATTTACGTAAATCTAAAGTCGAAAAATTTACATAAAAAGAGTTCATAAAATTTACGTAATATTTACATAACATAACTTATGTTTTTTTAGTTATAATATATTAGAGTTATATAAATAATATGAATTTAATTTTACATAAATGTAACATTCAAATACGCAATATTTATATAACATTTATGTTATAAATTTATATAGTGGTTACATAAAGAGTACGTTATATACGTGACGTCAAATTTGCCATTGATTGTAAGAGATATAAATATTATGTAAAAAAATTAACCCAATTTTACCTTTCGATTTACTTTCTAGTTACTAGTAAATCGCTATCTGCCGTTTCCCATTTAATATTTAAATTATTTTAATTACATATTATTTACGTAAAAGTGAGGAACTCTGTGCATGGCGTTATGCAAAACATGGAAGTTACTTTTTACCTTGTTGTGACTTCCAGTTTACCTAGAATTTAGGTAAAGTAATATTTACGTAATATTTACGTAATATTTACGTAACTGTGTTGGCTGGGATTTTTTAATTCGTCAAATACGAAACTAACAGCGTTTTCTAAAAGGCAAATTTCGAGACAACCTATAGAAAATTACAATTTTTTCCCTAAATAAAATTTAAATTTACCTGATGAGATCGTAAAGTACCGAAATTATCCCTTCCCCTAAAGTTGTTCTCCCGGTTGTACCCGCCATCGGTCTGGAACTGGAAAAGCGTTTCGTTATTGAGATGGTTCGGTTTGTTCCGCAAGGTACTTTTTGGCGAGTGTATTTTGGGAGGAGGTTGCGGTACCAGCACTGGCTCCGCATATGTTACTTCTTCTTGCGGAAGGAGTTTCGGTTCGGCTGTAATCCGACTAAAAAAATAATAAGTAAAAAATACGAATTTTTACTTCCATCACAAATGATATACCTACGGAACAGAAGTGCGAAGCTTATGAAGCCTGTAAACCTCGAAATTGATCTCAAGCTTTTGCCAACATCACAAATAATTGAAACAATGTCGGGAAACACACAACATTTCAATCACCCCCAAAAACCATTCGCATGGTTGTAAAATAAAATAATCAACGTTTTCTTGATTTTATTTATTTTTTAATAATTCCTTATTTTTTAAAGACAAGACACTTCTAAAATAATTGAAATTAAGTATGTGAAAAACTCAAAATTATGTAAAACTAAGAGAAACGTCCCGGGATAGTGCTTTAAACATTAACTATGCAAAAAAAAGATTTTTATTTCAATTTACACTTAGCCTCCACCCAAGTAACACAGCTTTGACAATATAGACTTTAAAGCCAAGTCAATGCTGTGCAGCTTCATTTAATCTGAAATTTTGGCTGTTAAAATTTTTTGACTACTAAATTTACATTCAAAATAACTTCTATAGTTATATCCTCTAGCTCATCAAGGTAAAACTTCTACCTAAAAATATGCTAAGACTTAATTAACAAAAATAGATGTTGCAATCTTAATTTTTTTTCTTAAAATATAACTGAAAAAATTGCCAACGCCAACAGGACCACAGCAGTTATTTGTTGTATGCTAGTGCAATTTTTATTAAAATGCAGCTGCTTTCAATGCTATTTAGCAAGCGCGCTGTACCGCTAGACTGGGACCGTTAGCCTACAGCAAAAACGCCAAGATTTGCTTTTGTTTTAGATTTATTGTTTAAAAAAATGCAAAGTTCCTTGCTTGCACGGGCGAAACATAACCTCTCAAAAAATTTTGAAAAACTAATCTTTTTTATATAAATATAAAAAATAAAAATGTCATGATTAAAAAAAAATTTAACGAGGTATCATGACATGTTTAGTCATCAAATGGGCCTTCGTACAAAGATTTGACTCTTAGGAAGTCCACGAAATGCATATTTTTGATTGGGAGTTTGTTAAACATCAGTAATTTTTATTTTAGTTGCCTCCCATCTTCATTCTTTTATGTTTGCGGAAAATTTTGATTTAGTTGCTACTATTAAATACATTTTTTGTCAGAAAAGTTAAATTTTAAACAACATTGCTTTCATGTGCAAAAATGCTGTATTTTCAGCTACCGTAGACGTTATCACAAGCAAAAAATATTCCTCAAAATAGCTGTGACAACATTTTCATGACGTTTCCAAAACGTTGTAGCAGAACACAGCAAAAGTATTAAAAACGTTATCCTACCTTATTTATAGAACACTGTGTTACTTGGGCACTTTGGTAGTGAATAAACCCAGCGGTTTAGAAAATTATTTTTTTAAATTTTACGACCAAAAGTGCCAATATAATAAATGAAACCTCAAAAGAAAATGACGCAAACAAACAAAAACTAGTGGATTATGATAAGTGGTTTCGTTTGGTATAAAAAAGATGGATTAAACCATACTATAATAACCTAAGTAAGTAAAAACAAAGGAAATAATGTAAAAGTCAGGGTTGGCCATGGACAAGGCAAAAGGCGAAAAATCTACTGCGCATGCCTTTAGCAATCTGCTCGCACTCAAGAATTTTTGGCTGTGCATATTGCATATCGCTACGGCTTTTTTTTTCGGAAAATGCAAGCCCAGGACCGTTATAGTATCTCATATTTATTATGGTTTAAACCAAATGCAAAGCTTACCTATGAACATTTTGCCTCTGTTCAAAATACTCATACTCCGTATCAGGATACGGCAAATTGTCGTCTTCATCCTTGTGACACTTTCGGCCGCAAAAGTAGCCAGCAATGAAGCCTACCACTAATGCGCAAACACTGCCCACCACTACGGCCATTATTAGGGTCTCTACTGAGTATTGGTTCGGTAGCGCATCCGTTGCAGTCACGGAAGGGCCTAGAAAAAATTAAAATATGAAATACTAACGTTTCATACGATTCACTTTCAAAACTATCATAAAAACGCGAATCGACAACCGAATTCAAGTTTTTTTTTCGTTAGCTCTGCGCAATTCAATTCTGGAATCGTATTGGAATCTAGCTGTCTAGAAAGCGCGGATCGTATGGAAAAGTTTTAACAAGACCGGAATTGACAGTTTATTTTATGGGTGAGGTAACCATACTATTATGCTTGTTTTCTAATTTTCTAAAAGATGGTACAATACGAAAAAATAAAAAGGCCGTCATATGGAAAGCAAAAAGTGAAACGTATTCAGTTTCACGTGAAAACATAGTAAAAATTTAATTAAACTTTAGGATAGTCAAATAAAAACCAAACTATTTTATGTTAGGATATTTTTGATTTTGTGCAAAATCACAGACACACCTTTCTATTATTCGCAAGTGCTTGAGAAATTTTAAAGTTATGTACCTTTCTAAAAACCCCCCGTTTTCCATATTCTTTTTTTGCAGTTGTATAAAAAATAAATCTGTACCTGTATTTTCAAATGGCTTGTCAGGAATCATATTCACAATTTGACCATCAGTTTGATCCATCATGTTTGGAAGCATATGGTCCATGCCATACTTCGGTAAGCTCGAACTTAAACCTCCTATAAACAAAAAATGACATTATCTTAAAGTCTTCTACTATACGTTCGTTTTTAGGCATGATGAACCTTTGAACTATAATTTTAATATATACACGCCTCAGCCAAATTAACGCATAACTTGATTTTTTTTTTTTGTTTTTAGGAGTCGAATTGTATTCAAAAATAAAATTACTATGTTTCTGTGAATGAAAAAAAAAACATATTTCAACCATAATTTGAATAAACACAAAGGTTTAACAAAAAATGTGAATAATTTACTATAAATCCAGATGAAAAAAACAGTCAGAAAAAACATTTTATTAACAAGTAATACTTTTCTTGCATCTGTAGAGCGTTAATAGACCATCAAAATTGGTGATACCGTAGGCCAAATCGGTTATGTTTATCCCGTATCCAAAAATAACTGAACCGAAATACGTTACTCACGGAGGCTTAACGGGACCCTCTCGGTTATTTTCTGCAACCAACCAGATTTATTTCTGTGCAAAAGCTGTAGGTCGTAGGTAATAATTCGTTTTTTGGTTTATTTAGGATTTCAATTCTTTTGTGAAAGTGAATTTGCAAAAACAGGAATTGTTGTTTTCTTTTCTATTCATTTTACATTGGCAGCTTGTATGTGGGCAAAAGAATACCATAACAGTAAGTGGTGTTTGTGGTTTAAAAACTCTTTTTAGCTTCTCAATTAGGGAATACCGGTAAGCAAATAAGTTGACGATAAATTAATGGTCTATTAACTCTCTAATAACACCTTGGTAGCGTCTAAGCATGCTAAAAATCTCATTTCTTATTTAGATTTGATCGAGAGCATCCCATACTTCGACGAGTCCTAGAGATAGCTCATGTAAAGATGAATTCTGTAAGGATAGTACCATATCCCAAAGAGGCTCGATTGGATTAAGGTCTGACTTGTTAGCTGCTTATTCCATCGTCCAACACTCGACCCCTTCCAAGTAATTTTGGACAATCCTTACCAATTGTTGTCTAGCATTGTCGTGCATTAAGAGAACATCGTCTCCTACAAATGGGCAGAAGGTACCACATAGGATTCAAAAATGTCTATAATTTACCCGTGAGCATTGAGACGACCTCTCTGAATGTGCCAAGTCGGTACGGCTCGCCATATTGATACTACCACATACCATAGTAGTAGTAGTAGTAGTATAGGAGCGGCCCGTGGGCCTGAAAATTAGGCCTCTTCATGGGCCCTTTCTGCCATACCCCGTTCCTAACCTCTATGCCCCTAATTTCTAACTCTCTCTTTCTCTCTCTGGGCCTCCCTGTCTTCTTTACGAAATTCAGTATGCCGGCCCATTTGAGCGAGTTCGGCTCTTCTTCCTCTAGCGTGGGAAATCCCCACTTCAGCTGCCTCGATCTGGCGTATGCATCGCACTCTGCTATTAAATGCTACGCCAATTCCTCTTCGAGCCCACAAACGGGACACACAAGTTCTTCTGGTACTCTTATTAGCGTCAGATGTTTGGTCAGCCGATTTTTCCCAGTCAGCATCCCTATCAGCAGTCCAATGTCCTTTCGGGTCTTGCCTAAGAGCCATTTAGTTCTGGCTAAATTCGGACCATCCACGAATAGCTTGGACTGTGTGAACTTTGCGTCTTGCGTCCAGGACGTCTTCAGTTCATCGTTTGTCCATTTGTTGAGCTTACTCGGTACCTGTTTCCTTGTTATTCCCAGAAGAGGTTCCCGTCCAATGTATTGGGTTTCGGCCCCTAGTCTGGCAAGTTCGTCCGCTTTTTCGTTCTCTAGGACCCACATCAGTGTTACCCTCTTGTCTTGAGTCAGTGTTTGCAGGACTTCAGCACACTCCTCCACCTAACTACTGATTATTTTGGATGCACTCAGAGCTTCGAGGGCAGCCTGGCTGTCGGAGCATATGTATATGTCCCTCCTACCATTCCTGACCTCCGGTAGGGTTGCTGCCATGATAATGGTATATACCTCCGCTTGAAACACCGTAGCGTGATCTCCAAGTGGATAACTTCTCTAAACTTCTAGGCTTTTCGCGTACACTCCTGCGCCTATTGTCTGCCTAGCTGACGACAGTTTAGAGCCATCCATGTAGCAGAACGTCGACACTCTGCTTAATTCCGTTCGGAATTATTTCCTTTGCCACGACCTCTGTTCTGGTATTGTGACTTTGTACTTTTTATCGAACCTTAATGGTTTAAGCGGTGCTTTCACTGGCAGTCTTAAGATGGGCAACTCTTTCGTCGCCAGTCCCTCGACCGTCAGATGGCCCTCTCTTTCCTCTCTGGTCCCTCGCGCCTCCTCCTTAATTCAAGTTGGAAGCGAGGGGAGACCCAAGACTATTTCTAGGGCGTGGATGGGGGTCGTACCTCATACCTCATACCATAACTTGCTGCCATAGATATGCCTTGGCAGTATGTAGTTAAAATCGTTTGCTCGGTTTTCTATATACTGGCACACGACGTCATAGAGGCAAAATCTGGACTCATCTAAGAACATAACAGTCTTGGTTTTCTTACTTTAGATGTTTTCTAGCAAAAACGACTTGCGCTCTTCGGTGTACCTGGGTTAACGGTGGTCCAGTTGAAGGCACTTTAGCTCTTAAATGAAATTCTGCACACATGAAAACTCTGTACTACCTGTATTTGCGACAAGTCTGCCCCAATCATATATCAAGGGTAAGATTACGATTACGAAAATTAGTAATTTATAAGTAAAATAAAATAAAATTATTTTAAACTAAACAATTTGCTGCACTTTAAAAAATTAACCTTGACTGTGTGTTTCCCAAACTATTCATAAATTGACATTAGACTTCAAGAAAAAACTTCCTAAGCAATCCAAAATTATTTTAAGAAAAGCTTCAGCTAAATAACAAATTATTCAAAGAAAAGCAGTAATGATTACAATGAAATCTTTTAGGTGTAAAGTTACTAAAAATACTGATTTTTATTTTACTTACCGACGGACCCAGCATCCTTATTCTTTGGCGGTGGACAAGCCGTATGTTCTCCTGTTGCCACACTCTGAAAAAAGTAACTTTCTTCTCCCCACTTGCCCACTCCTTTGGAGCGGCACTTGCCTTGGACCTTGTCCCAGGCGCAGTACGGATCTTGCAGAGCGACGCATTCGCTGTACAACAAAAAAAGTTAAAAGGAACGTGAATCATAAAATATTTACTCAAACAAATGAAAACAATTTTTGGAAAGTAATTAGTAATCCATAGAATGAGCTGGGGTGTCCAAAGGACTTTAAACAAGTTTGTTCAATTTTATGTTTAACATATCTAATCAAACATTTCTCTATGCTGATATTTTTCCTTTGAAGTTACCCACTTGCTTAAGAGGAATTGTCTATGATTATATAAATTATAAATATTATTTGTTGTTTACCTGCAGCTCGTGATCTTGTTGCTATCGCATCTGTGCAACCTCAAACTTTGAACTTCCGAATCTGATACTACTATTAGTCTGCCTTCTTCATTTGATTTTGGACCACCTATATTATAAAAAAATTCTATCAGAAATGCGTTAAGATAACTTTAAAAAAAAAACATAAATTAGTTCGTTTTTTCTGGTTGAATTTGGTAAATTTAAACAAATTTTACGTTTCACACCATCATACCAATAAAATTAAATGTGTATTTGTTGTACCGCAAAAAGTTAAAGTAGTCGAAAGCATAATTGACTTCTACACGTGCGGCCCAGGTTCGATTCCCGACCAGACCAAAAAAAATATCTGGTGATTAGCTGTTTGTAATTTGCACAATTTAAATAAAGTTGCGTTTTTTCCGCAACGTTGCGTGCCGTTGTCAAAAAGAGATATGTCTAAGAATTTCGGAAAAAAAGTCGTTGGTTTTATTCTTTCTCTGTTTTTTCATGCTATTTTGGTAAAGAAAAAAAGCATTTCCCAACTAAAACTTTAAATTTGTGGACATATTCTCTCGATAATTATTTCCATCAGCTTTCAAAGTCCGTGTTTTCTAGCACCACTTTTTTTTATTTATAGTACCTACAGTGAAATTTTTTTTGGATGCCAGCGCTGGATCTGTCAAAAAAAAATGTTCAATCTGAAAGCGTACTCAGCAATCGCTGAATTAAAGCTGATTAAAAGAACTCGCCCCTTCGTTTAAATTTGAATGCATAAACCTTTGGTATCCTTTTGAATAAAAAGTTCGATAGCGCAGGTACTGTCACGACGTAACCGCCTTTTGCGATTTCAAAGACGCAATAATCGATCATTGTGGTTTTAGATAAAAATTCGAATCTATTTTCAACTTGCTCAAACGGACCATATAAACGTATTTTTAGACCTTTTAACCATATTTGCAACGTTTGGTGTTGGTTTAGTGGAATAACGTCTATATTCCCAAGTAACACAGCTTCGACAATATAGACTTTACAGCCAAGGCAATGCTGCAAAAACATTAGTACAGCAGTTGCTTAAAAATAGCTAGTTCATTTAATTTATAATTTTTGCTGTTAAGATTGTTTGACTACTAAATTTACATTCAAAATAACTTCTATAGTTATATAATCTAGACAGAGGAGATTATTACGTCCGATCATCGCATGATCAGGTACGAGATAGACACCGACGAGAAAATCCAGGAAAAAAAGGAACCCGCGTAATACGGACTGGAGACACATCTTAGCGACCCTAGACCTGAGTAAGGGTATTCTAGAAATGAACATCGACAACTGTGAGGACTTAGAAGAGGCAGTCGACAGGCTTAAAACTGTCATAACAACAAGTTTCGAAGAAGCGTGCCCCCTAAAAACCCAGTCGACCCGACGAGTGCCATGGTGGAGCAGCAAGCTAGACAGGCTTCGCAGCAAAACCACAAAGGCACTAAACAAGGCGATGAGGGATGGGGAGAATGACTCTTGGAAAATATACAGAGAGGCTAGAAAGGAGTTCAAAAAAGAGGTAAGAAAGTGCAAAAGAGACAGTTGGGGGAAATACTGCGGAGAGATTAATTCCCTTCCAGGGGGGCAATTCCAGTGGGCTATCGTTATGAGATAACGATCGCTATCGCCATTATTTTCACTGTTACGGCAACATCGCTTATTATTAATTAAAAAGAAGGCTTAAATGGCACGCAACCAGCAATACTTTCCCAAAACAACTGTCAAATGCCGACAGTCAGTCAAGTTTGTTTAGATTTTTAGATTTTTGTTGCGGCGAAATTTCGGGAAAATAATAATTTTCATGAGCTTTTTGCACGCAATATGGACTAAAAATCTGATCACAATGTGATGGTGGTCAACCGTTATTGAATTTTGTTTGGAAAAACCACGTTCTCTGTGAAGAATAATCCACATGGGCCTTGTGTGAAAGTGCCTCCAGATTTTTTGTTTGGGTAAGTACTTATATTTACTTTATCTTATATTCTATTCTGTTCTTTTTGGTGCTTAAAGAACACTACTTACATAATGTAAACAAAAAGATATGGTAATTATGCAGTATACGGTTTTCTGCCATTTATGATTTTTTTTTTGAAAAATTCTTTATGGAGGCACCTTCTAGGGTCCTTAGGACCCCAAATCCGCCTGCGCCCGATTTTTTTTTTTTTTTTTAACGAGAAAAAAAGGGGGGTTGTAAAGTGTTTTTTTAATTGTTTTGGGTTGGTTTGGATTAGGTTGGGTTGGACTGTGTTGGTTTGGTTTGTTTTAGTGAAAAAAAATTCTGAACTGCTATGCACGATCAAGTAAAAATTTTGCATCCCTTCTCATACTGTCCCCCCTTCTTCAATTATTTTATTTGCACAGGATAGTAAATCTTTTGAACTCCCTCCCTCTGACAGACAGATAAGAGTCATGTACCTAACTTTCATATATTCAAATTGATTTTGCTAAAATAAATTTTGATGTACACATTTTCTTTTTTTGAGGTTTTCAAAGTTTTAATGTTTTAATGTAATGTAATTTACTGTTCTTTTTTTAGGTCAACTGTTGAAAATCTCCAAGAGCAGGACCCATGCTGTAGTGCTAATAAGAGAGAAAATAAATTATGAAGTTTGGGAATAAACACTTACCGTAGCTGCTCAATGTATATTGATAAATTATCCATAGAAATCAGTTTTGGTAAGTTTTCAATTCCAACACCTGATTTTAAATTTGTAGGTACACCTATTGTCAAGTAATGCAAACTATCCTAAGATTTTGTCCCATACAGTCAAGTATTGTCAGGTATTATCGAGTTTTCGTACACCTATTGGAGGTGTTGGCCTCTCGGTTTTAGATTCTGAGTTTTAAAAATGTTTACTTAAATCTAGTAAACAAAAAAATGTGTGTAAATACAATATTTTTGTGTAAAAGTAGAGTATTGTGGTTTTTGACGAAACATCATTTTAAGTTTCGCAATTATGTCAGTAATAAATAGTCATTTTTAAATATTTAACCTTTGCGTTTCTACATAATTTTAAGATCAAGTTTCTCACCTTTGTCAAAATCAAAATGCATAAAACTTTTAACTTTTCAAACTCTCTACTGTTGATCAAATTCCTGTCTTAAAAACTCTTTTAGTTTTTATCTACTGTTTTACAAAGTTTACTAGTTCTTATCAGTAAATTATTTAACCCATCATCACACATAATTAATAAAGTTTAAAAAATTTAATAATAATAAATTGTAATTTTACTCAGAAATCATTTTATTGGGATAATTTCAGATAATTTCGTTTTTTTAACCGGTATCAGAGGGTTTTTACCTCGACTCCCCCTTCCTTTGGGACGCCACTGGGTAACCATATACACCTATATAACAAATCTTATGCATTTTTGTTAAAAAATTGGATTATTTAATTCACGTTACATATTTTATGCAGATTTTATGGATGTCACTAATAAAAAGAATAAGTAAAATTGATAATACAGTACCTAAAATATGTTATAAAAATCTAAACTTTTTACATGAAAAAGTTAGCTCATTTTTTTCCTCGTTTTGAAAGGTCATTCATTCATTTTGATTCAGGCCTAGATGAGATGATTAACTTTAAATTTGGCACAAAATTGGGAAAAAACAAAAAAAAATAGCACATGGTATTGCTATTGTCTGAAGTATTAATTCAAGTGAACTAACTGGTTAGCTGATTAGACTATAGATTTGCATACATCACACCTATAATAAATTACTTTAAATTTAATTTCAGATCAATGATTTCTCGTAATTATTAAGATGTATGATGAATACATTTAAGCAGGCAGCACCCCACCCCACCTACGCAACTAAACATTTTAGCAGGACAAAACACATATGGTAAGCTACCTTCACATTAAAAAGAAAACATTTTAAAATCTAAAATTCATCAGTAAAATTAAAAAAATTGGCTACTTTCGTTTCAACCACACATAAATTTCCACTTCTTTATTGCTGTAATTTAAGTTTTTGTTTTCTACTATTTTTATTAGCCACCAAAACCTAAATATTTCAAATTTCATTAGTAAAATTCAAGGAGGAATAAAGTTTTAAGGTAACTTTTTATGTCCACAGGATATTTAAAAAAAAAAACATTAAATAACAATTAAAGATCTTGGGGTAACTAGGGGATAAGCCACACTTATTTCGTTAATTTACAAGAAAAACTCAAGTCTTTTTCCACTTGGATCCCAACTTGTTAGATTTTCTGAACTTTGTTTTCCCAAGGTTTTTAATTATTATTCACTATCTTAATAGTTTTTTTGATCGACAGTTTACATTACTTTTTCTAAATAATATATACAAGGGCCAAATTCATATCGTTTTTTTTAACAGGCAAGTTTTTTTACGACCTTAGCCAGAAAGTTGTTTTATCCTCTCCCTTAGTTTCTAAATCAAAGTGCGTTGGACCAAATTCACACAAGCATTGACTATCACTTAAGTTTTTACTTTACCTTAAATATTAAGATGTGGGGTTAACAAAAGATAGTCAATAATAAAATTTTCAAAGTAGAATGTAATGTAAAACTTGGTCCGTACTTTTCTAAAAGAATCTAAATTGGCAGACAGCAATAAAACTGGTGACCAAAAAATTGGTGAGATATAGTCGATGTAAGTCTAATAAGTCGGATTATACTCTTGTTCAAAGGGTGAGGTGATTAAAAGTTACTATTGGTGTAATTGATTGATTTTATAAACCAAACCTAAAAGCTTTCAATCTTAAGTAGCCATTTCATTGGCTTACATTTTGAAATACGTCTTATTTTTTGTTTCAGGTTAGCAGTGCCCAAGCTGATGAAAGAAAAGATGCAATCCACCAATTATTGAAATATTAGAAAACAATTTGTAATTCTAAGTAACATTTAAACCAATAAGTAAAATAAATCAGTTTTTTATCCCAAATTTTATTATTTTTTAATAGCAATGTTAAGAGTGACAAAATCAACTCAAATCAATTTTTTCTTTGTAATATAATAAATTGGTAATAATAAATTAAAACTAGTATAAAGTATTAATCTAGCCAAAAAAAAAATTTATCTAAATGCATTGTAAAAAACTTGCCATGTCAGTCAGTAAAACTTTAGAGTTAATTTAAAAATGCAGCATACATTTAAGGCCCTTTATTTGAAGTAGGTACTAAGTAGGTTTCTTAAATTATATTACTCAGGTATTAAAAATTAAAATAGTTTGCTTAATTAGCCAACTGCTATATAAATATCAAGCTATGCTATGTGTGTGTGGGAATAAATATCATTTAGGTAATTTAAAAATGGATGTAAAATAATGAAGAAATATCATTTAGGTAAATATTAAATCACATCAGTCCAATTTTTTAAAACATTTTCATCAATTCTTTTTTATAGCAATCAGAGCTTGAAATAACTTAATACTGTACTTATCTTACCCCACCAAACCAATCTAAAGGCTCTTGAAAAAAAACTCTGCCTTATTTTAAAAAGTTTGCAATGACTTAAAATAATATATAGTGGCCCACACTTTTTCGATGAGTCCCCCAAAAAAACTGCGAATTTTTTTGAAAAAGTTCTAAAATTGTAGTTACAATAGGTCCAATGTTCTATAACTATCACTTAAGTGACATTTAAATTTTTTGATTTAAACAAATGTGGCCTAACAGAATTAAATAATAAAATTTTATTTCTGTACTATATTTTACACAACTTTTTAATTCATTAAAAGTTATCTTATTATTTTTTAATGGGAGAACAAATAACATTTAGCATACATGTATATTGCATCAGTTTCTTCTGAAAGTTAGTTTCACTATGTCTATTGAACATCGAATCTTTATCTAGGTTCATTTAGTGCCTTGGAAGGTTGGTCTGTGTCTTACTTGAATCTATCCATAGTTAATTTGTGGCCCGAGTTGTGGTCTTGTGTGGTACTATCCTACTAGAATGATTCTTACATGTAGCTCCATTCACATACCCTAGCATGTTATACCTAAAAAGAAGTATACACTTTAAGTTTTATCAAAATAGTACTTATCCAAAATCTGATCACAGCTTTAAGTAGTTATTTTTTCTTTGGTGAACTGCAAGAATCTAAGTCAGTAGTTTTCATTTTAAATAAACTATCTCAATGTATCACATTCTTGCCAAGTCTGACTTTAATTTAAGTGGGTGATAAACTCGACTAGTTGGGCCATGCTTATCTATATTCTATCATAAGGGCTTGCGATTCCCTTTACAGAAGAGTATAAAATATAAACCCAGCTTAAAATAGCAGTGATGTACAAGTTTGGGATAAGTAAAACAAATATTTCCCCATAACAAAAGCTAGTTTTACTTACTGTGCCGTTCTTTGTGGGCTCCAAATATGGTGTGAACTTATTTTCGTCTTCCATTCGGGTGGTTGGAGAACACAAGATCACAGGAGAAACTAGGCAGCAGGAATTATAAAAAGTATTTTGTTTCCCGATGTCTGCAACCATCGCAGAAGAAATCATGTTAATTTTTCTCAATCAAATCAAAACTTATATTTTTGTGCGAGTTTAGTTGTCAAAGTTGAATTGACACGGCCGCGGCCATTGTAAAACAAAAAAACAAACCGCGGTGTTGCCGCGATAACGAATTCGCTACGTAACGATATCGGTATGAGCCACTGGAATAGCCCCCCTGAGACCTCCAGACTTCTTAAAATCCTAAGCAGCGAGAATAAACAGACTCTAACATCATTAAAAAGGCCAGACGGGAGCTGGACCGCCTCACGCGAGGAGTCAATACGACACCTGCTCGAGGTTCACTTCCCGGGAGAAGTCGGCGAACGGGGGGCGCAGAGGACCGCCGCATCCCGGGAGAGGCAAGACCCTGACTGGAGACTGGCGGACCGAGTGGTCTCGGATGCTACCATCTCCTGGGCAATCAACGAGTTTAGTCCCTACAAGTCCCCGGGGCCTGACGGCATATTTCTGGCGCTCCTGCAAAAAGGCCAAGAGATACTCCTACCTTTTGTAAAAAGAATCTTTAGGGCCAGCATAGCAATGGGATATGTACCGACAGAGTGGAGAAAAGCCACCGTTGTCTTATTCCGAAAGCCGGAAAGAAAGACTATACGGCTGCCAAATCCTTCAGACCCATTAGTCTAACATCCTTTTTGATGAAGGCATTGGAAAGAATGGTGGACAGACACCTACTAGGGGGAGTCCTAACCAACCAACCTTTCCACAGAAACCAACATGCATACGTGGAGGGAAGGTCTACCGACACGGCCCTACACGCAGTAGTGCATAAGGCAGAAAAAGCCCTTCAATTCAAACAGTACGCCCTGAGTAGATATACTGTGTAGGTTCTATATACAATGGTAACCCCGCCATCCGGTTCTCCAAAGTGGATGGCGAGTTTGCCGAAGAAGTAGTGTCCTGTCCCGAAGAAGTGAGCGACCCAAGCAAGAAGTGATCACCAATGACGTCACTTGACCAGTGGCTGTTGAAGAAGTAGAAGTGATCACCAATGACGTCACACGACCAGAGGCTGTAGCGAAGGGCGTTAGGTGGATATAGGGGTGGTTCTAGGGGGTGTAAAATTAGGGGTTGTAAAACCACGTGACCAAATGACGTGTGTATAATATACAGAGTGAGCCTATTGAGAGCATGACGTGACTGTTATACAGTGTGTCCAAATGCGTGTGAATATGGTACAGTGTGGTCTACGTGACCTAACCTATAAATTAAATTATTTTCTCTTGTGAAATATGTCCTGTCAAAAGTGGTCGTACAAGGCTAAAAATGTTGAATTTTTTTCGTGTCAAACGGGGTGTTTTTTGCAACCCCTTTCCACCCCTTTTTAGAAGGGATGTGGTGTAAATAGGGCTTTAGTATTAATATTTTAATTAAAAAAGTAAAAGTGATGTGGTCAGGATCGAACCGTCGATGTTCGGCATGAGAAGCCGCGACTAAACCATTGCGCTATCTAGGCGAGTACAGATATTTCCAAAGAATATGTAACACAACAATCTGAGATAAGTCAGTGATGATGTCATGTCGAGATTGTGCGCAAATATAATCATTAAACTTTATAATATTTATAATAAGAAAATCGGTGAAATTTATGTGCACGGTTAGGAACATTGCATTAAAAAAATAAAAACAAAAACACATTTTGTTTTTACATTTATTAAAAATAGGTATAAAAAAAGTATAAAAATAGATAGGTATAGTTTATTCAAACTTGATGTTATATCCATACTTCTGAAACAACATTGTGCTGGATAAATTTCTAGTTTCCTGGTGTTTTAGACCATACTCTAGCAAACAAAATTTGCACATTCTAAAGTTGTCTGGTACCTCTGAATAACATAGAATACATTTCTTTTGAATCTGAAAAAAAATAAAAAACATATTTTAAAAAAATAAAATTTTATTAAAAATATTAATTTCACTCAGATATTTTTTTATGATAGGCAACTGATTTTTCACAAAAACAAAACATTTTTTTACAGCCGTAACATGGACTAGTACCAATATTCCTATGGTTTAAATAATTTTGACAAAAACAAACGTTTCTTTTACAATAAAAACATACACGTTTACTCTTATCCAGTTGCTTAGAGACCCCAAGTTGCTCGGTGGTTAACATTTCTGTCTCTGTTGCATCACTTTTCCGACTCGTTTGAGGGATGTTTTTTACATTTTCCTGATTTTCGTGTGTGTTTGTCTTATTCATTTTAGTGCTTTGATTATGCTGAAAAGGAAAAGTCAATCATTAAAGAGGTACGTATAGTATTTTTTTTTAGGTGTATTTTTAGATAAAAATATTCTTTTTATATTTTAGAATTATTATTTTTTAGGAAAAAATATTTTTTTATGTTTCAGAACTAATTCTTTTTAGGGTATTTACATAAATAAATGAGCTCCTCTTCTCGGTGTCTGCTATCTGTTCAAGATGAAAGGGTTACATAGACTGATTAAAATTAAAGAATTATTTAAGTTACAGGATAGCCCCACGGTAATGTGTTAGTGGAGTGGGGTAATAATTGGCGTTTATCATCAAAAGGACTTAAAGCGATTTTTTTCTGCTTGACGGTGTAGACCTGATGTTTTGCAGATTTTATTAAAGTTTGAGAAACCTCTGTAACTTTTTCCTGAAAAAGGCATTCAAGATAATCATTAAATGTGATTTTTCTGAGTGCAGCCTTTTTCACACCCTTAGCTCTCTTACCGATGTTGAAATTATGAGTGCTTTCCTCAATTTCCTGTTCTGAAAAACCTTTCTGTCTCAGTTTATTTTGATGGTCGCTCAACTCGGTCTTATTTTCCAAAATTTTTAAACTGTACATTTTGGAGCGCAATCCTACAAATTCCGTCATAATAGCACCATTATTTTCATCTTTCATAAGCCCCAACACTTTTTTATTTTTTAACGGCATATTGAAAATGTTGTCTGGTGGGTAGTCAGAGGTGTCAAATCTGTCAATGTCATTTTTCATCATGTCATAAATATCATCAACGCGAAAACTATAGATTAAACTGTCGGTATCTGTGTAAGCCAATGATGCGCATGTGTTGAATTGTTTTTTAATGTAATTATAGTGAAAATCATATAGGAAAGTTTTTGATAAGTCTAAAATTGCAAATCCGACATATATGGGCTTATTAAAAATAATGTTGATTTTAGACATTTCTATTATAACCATATTTTCATCAAATATGGTTAAGCTATGGAAATTGGGTTTCGAAATGTAGTATCGTGACCCATAACGACCTGACCACCGAGTTACCAACTTAACCTCTTTATATTTTCTAACATTCTCCATGGTCTTACCAAATACTGAATTAATCATCAGTTTAAAAAAGTTTTTCTCAAAACTATTTTTACTCTGCTGACGCATAGAAATGTTTAAATCAATATAAGGCTTTAACCATGGAGACTGTTTAAATTTGAGGACTCTATGGATATTTTTAATTTTTAAACCTAAACTAATGGCCTGTTTCAGATTACGATAATGAATCACATACCTCTCTTTATCATAAAGTGTGGTCATTAGTTTAGGGAGCCTGCTTTTAGAGTTAGGTGGAACTCGATGCTCTGGACAGACAGGAAGGTCTTTATGGATTTCAAAAAGCTCAGGAGAATAAGAAATGTCAACCTCATAAATATACCCTATGGGACCGTCATCCGGAATTTTACAAATATCCTCCGCTTTGCATGGTGCGTCTTCAACCCACTCAAAGCCACCATAAGGTAAGGGTAAAGTCATTGCCGTCCCATAGAGCGAGTTTACGTCATAATACATTAAATATGACGTTTCCTCGTTCGGGTTATATGACTCACCCATATACTTATTGTTGGCTTTAAAATGTCTGTTAGAGCATTGCGAAATCCCACCCCTAATGCCTCTCTCTACAAACATGATCATGTCAATATCCGTCAACAGTTCTAGTTCAACTTTGCATTGTTTTAGCATAGCTGAAAAGGCTAAACCAGGACTGGTAACGTAATGAAGGGGATCGAGTTTATAAGTAGAGAGACAGATGTCACAGAACGAGCTCATTATTTCAGATAACAAAATTACATCAATTTTCATGTAAAAAAGCGCATATTCCAAAAGCGAATTAATATTAAAGGTGTTCCAAATTGTTTGAGCCCTTTTGTATTCATCACTTGAAACACCTTTTTTTTCCAAAGTACTATAAAATGCATTTTTAGGCGGAAGAACAGTTTCCTGTAGCTTTTCCCAAGAATCGAGATACTCATAGGGTAGGACACCCTTACGGGTAACTAAATTAAATTTTTCCTCTTCCTTATAAAAGCTTTTTAAAATTGTCTTTTTCGAATCGTCTAAATATGAAGCAAGTTTGTCTAACGCGGAAGCCAAGAACCGAAATGAATCAATAAATCTAAAGTTAACCGAGGTGTTTTCAATATATTTCATGAAAGAAATGTATTTTTCTTTATTGACAGGTAAAAGTTGGACTCTTCCCTGTATTTCTGTTGCTAAACATTTTATAAGGAAGTGACTGTCATATCCTGACAGGTTATGAAAAACCACAGGAACACTATGAGAATCTGTAAAATTTAAATTACAACCCGAGTGCGCAGGCCCACGATATTTTCCCGTTAGATGGTTATGGTCAAAATTTTTGATGTCCTGCTCCCCAAAGGGCTCTTCACAGATGTGACAGTGGGTTGCATTTTTAAAATCAATTCTTTCCTGGGCACTCAATGGATTCATGGGCACAATATTTGAAAAAATTTTATCTAGCTTTTCGGCGATATTTTTAAGCTCCTGGACAAAACGTGAAATGCAATCATCCCCCACAAACTGGTGGTAGTATGAGAGCGAGTCATCGTATGAGCATTTCACGTAATACCCAATCGCAAAAGGGATGTGATGCTGAGTCTTTTGCGTATTCGATAGCGATGATTCATCTTCGTCAACTTTTTTCAACAAACATTCCAAATCGGCGTAAATCACAAATGGTACCGTCTCTTTATTTTTAAATTCTGTAAATTTTAAAATGTCCTCCTTTTCCCTTGGCAGTGTTAGTTTTGCAAAATTTAAATTTCTACAATCTAAATAATGTTTTTCCAACACTGCCTCAGAAACGAACCAATTTAGACACCTATCACATACCCACTTTTTATGAGTTTTGCGACCAATTTGGTGACATAATAACCGAGAAAGATTTTTTATCAAGGAAAAGTGATAGATGCGTTTCTTGGGGTTGACAATTTCAAAATCTTCAGAATCTACTTCCATTTCATTCTCGCTATCAATTACGTCATCAGTCTCGTCATCACACCTTGAAATTAACAAGTTAACCCGTTTGGAAAAATTTGATTTACTCAAGCAGAGAGGCAGGATTTCTTTCTTTTCAATGGTAAAAACGTTAATTGACAAATTATTTAACTCCTCAAATTTGGGAATATCTTTAAGTCGCATAGGGTACTCGAAACCTTCATAATTTAAACCCACCTGACTAAAATGAGGATAGACACAAGTTCGGTCCGCATTACCGTGAGCAGCAGGGTAAAGAGCAGCCACAATAGACCAGAGAAAGCAATAATTATCGTTATTTTTAATATTAATTACACCTTTAGTGTTTTTAACCCAACGTGGTAAATCAACGTAGGTTGAATCACCACAGTTGATGGGAGTGTAACGGTTAATATTAACCTTCAAGTGCAAGATTTCATAAAGAGCCCAGCCTGAGTCCCTTTCTTGAAAGTCTTCCAATTTGGTTAGTATTTTTTCCGTCACAAACTCCTGGTACCATTTTTTCAAATTAGTGTTCTGGTCGATTATGTTGTTCCTCGTTGAAAAAGCCTTCACGTCAGTTTGCGTTGTACCGTCACCTAATTTAATAAAATTGCCCGAAAAAATTACATTTACTTTAACTATAGACTCTTTAAGCGCCTTTTTAATTTGAACCGAAAAACTCTTGAATGCCTTTTTAAAAAACACTTGGGGGTCTTTGATGGTAAAATTAGTAATGATGCCAGTCCTAATTCTACCACCAAAGCACGTTTCAACATCTTCCCACATTAAATTTTTTTTCACCGACCTGACCCTTTTATTTTTACCAAAAGAAATTCGTTTTTGATTTTTTAAAAAATGTAAATAATGCTTTAAAAGGGCCAAATTGGCTTCTAATTTAGAAAAATTCTCTACACAATCAAGCTTATTCTTTAAACAACTTTTCGCGGTTTGAATTAAATTTGAAATAAAAACTATCCAGTAAATAAATTCATCTTTTTTCTTAACCAGTCTACATACCTTTTGGATCTTCTTAACTGCTTCGGACATCATGACATCAATCGACTGGGAACTCATTTTTAATTTATTTATTATTTCTTTAACAACGGTAGTTCAATGTAGGGGTCTGAACTCTTTGAGTTTTTGCGATAGAATAAGTCTTCATGTTGCTTATCAGTAGATAAATGTTTGTTATCACAATTTTGATTGGTTACGAGGGTAACGAAAAAGTAAAAAAGTTGTACTGATTAAATTTTCGTTATATATCAAAGATCTTATTGAACTATCACATGCAAAGAAGGCTTCAACTTTTAAAATTTTGGGGGATTAAATTGATTTCAAGTCTCCCTCGTATACTTTGCTGAGTGGAAAATTTCCAGAAAATCATGTGATTATCATCTGACATCAAAACTCTTACGTTGCCGCCAGAAAGTCTGTAAAAATATACATTTTTTCAGATATTTATAAACATTATGTTTTGCAAATTTCATAAAAATGCTTATCTAGCCAGTGGCAGGATGAAAATTTAAATTAAAGATAAACGAAGCATGTGTTCTCTAGTCGACGAAAGTCTAATGTATCATTTTTAACGATGCAATTTCAGACATTTCAAACAGTTTTTGACTCTATTATTATTGTTGAGATGATAACAATAACAACACTAAACTGACATTTGTTCTTGACAATTTTTAGTAAAGAAACGTCAAAAATGCTACTCATTAGACTTTAGTCGATTATAGAACGCCTATGAAGTTCACAAAGTGTTCCGACCCGAAACTGCAAACTTCCAGAGGTTAAAAAAATATTGGAATTAGCTTTCTAGAAGTGTATATAAATATTTTCAAGCATGCTTTCAATTCAATAACAAATTTGCTTCATAGTTTATACAGTTACCTGGTTATATATCTAAAAACAAAAATGTCCACTCAAACAAAACTAATTATCTCTACTTTGGACAAAATCAATTGTCCACCAAAAATGGTGTACGTCGTGATGAAACAATGTTTCAAGTAAGTAATGTTCTTCATTGTTTTATTTTTTAATTATAGTTTGATTAGGAGACATTTCAAAAAAGTTAAATTGGAAAAGAATCAAATTAAATTATTTATTTAGTCATAGGGAAATATTTTACCATAATTTATAAGCTTAAGAAAAAATAAAAAATGTATTAAAATTTCTAGAATAAAAAACCGTTTAGACTAGGACCTTTAAAGGGTTTATGTGAGAGCGGTTTTAAATAAGCTCGTACTAATACATTTCTATTTTGTTACAGGTACAACGTTCAAAAAATAAGTTTAAAAAAAGATAAGGTTCATATTGATTTGAAGTACCATCCAACTGCAGAAACGATTGTAAAGAAATTGGGGGACTTACCTGTGAGCTACATGAGGCTTCAAATTGAAGACGACGAGGAGCTTCTTATTTTGGAACAGGCAATGAGTAAATACTCTTTCAATATTGCTTCCGATGTCGAAAAGAGCACCGCAGGACCCTCTAAAGAAATTTTGCCACCTCCACCTCAACAGAAAAGGAAAAGAAAGGTGGAAATTCTATCAAATGTAGAATTAGAAAAAAGAGCGGAATTACCCGTAATAGAGGTAAACGATGATGATAATTTTTTAGAATCGCAACAGTATTTTTAAAAAGTTACAGTATTTTTAAAAAGTTAGTAAATAAATACAATTTTAATTATAACAGCTGTTTTTTTCTTTTAGAGTCTTACGTTGTCAGATATAAGGCATATCAATTTTATTGCCACACGAACAAAATTAGAAAAGTTAGCATTTAAAGATTTTAAAATTTTTAGTGAAGCTGTAAGTGAACTTAAAAAAATATCAGAGCTAGGAAAAAGATGTTGTGTAGGGGGTGGTTTTGTTAGCTATTTATATGGGTTAACATCTAATTATGATGACATTGATATTTTTATTGAAGATGATAGTTATTTCACTCTTCATCCTAAGCAAAACAACTATCCATTTTTTTCAAATTATTATAAAAGAGTCATAGAGATAAATGAATTGGAAAGTGTAACCTTAAAATTTAATTGTATTTTTTTAAAGAACAATTTTTCACAGTGTCAGAATATTGAACAGTTCACCTTTAAAGTTTTAGATTCTTTTGACATGGACATATGTAAATCTGGTTTTTTCCTAAAGTTGATTAATAATAGGTATGAATATTTTTTTATTAAATTTAACCTAACCAAACCATTAAATAAGTATTATGGTAAAGTTAAGCCCCTCAGATTGGAAAAATATATAAACAGAACCTCTAGTAATCAATTGATATATAAACCTGACACCCTTAGTACCATTGCGATGAGGGTTTTGTTAAACACATAAAAGGAAATAAAAGTAAGAAATTATACCTGTTTTTTATTTAGATACCAACGATTTAACAAACATACATTCTCCTTTGCACAACTTAAATAATTATTACTATGCAGTTTACAGTGAAAGTAACCATTATTACCATTTTTTATTTTTTTAATATTGGGACATCCCATTTCGAATAAATCTATAACATTATTGTTAACTAAGTTACATAACCACACTTTTTTATCGTTACCCTTTACAAACACAGTTTCATTTTGAATAAAGTCTTTAATAAAAAGTGCTACATTTTCCAACGGTAAATAACTAAAATCAAAAGTGTCCCACTCAATACCATGGAGATTATTTGTGTTCCATTCAGCTTGATTTTTAAATTCTTGATGTAACCAGATGGACTTCATGGGTAAATTGACCATATGGTGTCGAACTTCATTGGTATGGGTGTCTAATATAGCGATTTCCTTGCACAAAAAGTCGCTGTCTTTGTACTGAAACCCCTGTACATCCAAAATAAACATGATGGTAGGTGGTAAACAATTAAACTACCCTGACGGTACTTGTTAAAGGGTTGTATTTAACAAGACGATCGTGCAGTATTAAGCAGTAGGCTATAGTTTTATCAGGTACAGCTTTTTTGGTTTCAAACTCGATTCTAATGTCAACTGCGCCACCTTTAAGCACGTCCTCGCTCTGTCGTGAACAATCGATAACTGTCAGTGGTGCATCTCTTTTAAAGTTTATTGGGTGGAAGCAGGGTTCGCTCTGATCATGATAATAGTAGGATTTTTGAAACTGTGCATACATATCATATAGTATGGCAAACTGATTGCTATCAAAGTCCAAATTTAAATTATCATAGGGGAAAACTTCAGAGTTTAAGTAAATTTTTAGGTTTGTTAGGTGCAAGTGATCAAAACGACTCATATTTTTACTCTGTGCATTTTTTCTATCGGTCTGAAATCCAATTATAATGAAACGTGGTGTTTCCAGCTGATTTGAAGTTTTTACTGCCCACGTGTGATTAGTTGTGGTTTGAAGTTGTGGATACTCATGTAACTCCCAACTTCTAAAACTTATATTGAGATCTCTGTTTCCCTCTAAATACTTGTAGAGACGCAATTTTTGATCGTCGGACACTCTAACGTGGGGAATTTTCCATAGAACTTTGCTCAAAATCACCTTGTAGTTTTCTTTTTTATCCTCAGTTTCTGTAATTGCGTTTAAATCGGAATTGCTTCGAATCAATACGAGCTCTTGTCGTACATTTAAAATAATTTTATGATGGTCTTCAAATACACCCATAAGGTTTTTAAGGGGCAAACACGTGTTAAAATTACCAGTTCCATCCAAAATTGACGGATTGTCTTTAACTGACCAGCCTGCGTTGAGAAGGAAGTTACTATCACTACCCTTAAATGAGCAGTAACCCTTCATTGTTGATGTGATACCTGGATTTCTCACACGGTCCACTATCACTCCTCCTAACTCGTAGCGAATTTCATCAAACAGGTGTGCCAAGCCGTTGTTTACAAAGTGCACATTCATGCTAGCAGTGTTGTCCTCTTTTAATACTTTGCCTTCAAGGTAAAGAAAGCTTTGACTAGGTAGGGTGTAAATATCTTGAGTTTGTATAGGAATCCTGATTTCATCATTGTTGTTTAGAGTCGTCGAGGCATATGGTTGATGAGTGTGTAGCTGATAACTCACAATTGAATTATCCGACAATACGTTTTCACCTACTCGTAGAATGTTACGACTCATTTTTTTCCAAACACTTTAAACTACAGCGCACTGATAAAAATATTTTTCTAATACCACAACTAACACGAACTCTTAAATTATACCAAAACTTTTTAAGCCTTTTACCTATGATGATATTTATTGTCTCTTTACTTTAAATCCTAAAGAGACTAAGAACGCTTGATTTTCAGGTGTTAGCTCTTTCACTATTTCTCTACTACTAAAATGCTTCTTACGGTACGGTATCTTTTTATAACTAATCATTTCACCCATAAATGGTTGTTGGTCTTCTTCATAAGGGACACTAAACGAGTTGTGATTGTATAAAAACACCATTTTAAAATTGTCTTAGATGCAGTCTAATCGTAATCAACTCTCCACGAAAATTGATAGGTTTACCGTTCTGGTCCGTTATTTTAAGTAAAATTTCGTCAATGTAGTGCGTGTTGATTGGTAGATAAATGACATTTAACGGATTCTCCACTATTTTAAACCCTGGTTCAACATTAGGGTAAAACATGTGTAGTATATGAACGAGATTTTCATTATTATAGGAATTTTTAACTAGATTACATTCCACACAGATGGCGTTCACTTTAAATATGTCTACAGGTATCTTAGATGTATGCTTCATGTTTGGCTGCAGGGTCTGCCCACTAAATCCTAGTAATGATCCAATAGAATTTTCTGTTTCAAAGTTAATCTTTTTATTGCAGTTAATTTCACACTGTAAGGTATTTCGGTTGGCAGTTATGCTGATTTCAAAACGGTCTTCTTTCAAATTTTCCTTTGAGTATTTTTGTAAAAAATCGTTAATATCCTCTAGTTCATAAGAGCCCTCTGGGATTTTTATAATTTTTGTATCATTATAACAAAAAGTATTATTAGAGCTATCAACATTCGGGATAGAGTTATAACACTCGAAATTTAGAAGCCCTAAATCATACTGTTTTTTATCATCCAGGACTATAGGAGGGTAAATTGTTGCTGAAAGGTATGGTGACGAAGGTGATGTTTTACCTGATAATATAAACGTAAACGACATGATCTTTACTCTTTGGAGGTTCACTTATTAATAAAACAACATGTCTTTAGTCTTTAAATTTATTTTATTTTACAGTCAAATAGAAATGTTAAACATAAATGTCCACAGTTTACAGAGTTATAGGTCTGGTAGGGATTATGGTTATAGTATATTTTTACATTACCATTGGACTTAAAGTATTTTACACACTCCGGAGGTGGTTTCAGGTTTCCAAAACTATCGAAATAGTGTACAGTTTTTCCAATTTTCTTATAGGCATTCCAGTGAGTGCCGGGACCAGTGCTGTCATCTAGATTAATTATACCTGATTCTGATTTATGTATTTTTAATGGTAACTCATTCTTCATAAAAACACCTCTAAATTTTTTAATTCTAAGTAGTTTGACATAGTTTTCCAGATCGACGTTTGTAAGAGCTCGTTGTGGTAATAAAATTGGTAGCTTTTTCTTAAAAGAACTTAGGTTTTTTTTAGTCGACATCGACTTTTGCCTAAAAAAAGTCCTAATCCTGCCTTATATGGTTTTAAAAATAAACCTTTACCAACAGCTATGGACTCCATGGTTTGATTGTGACGCTTAGCTTCCTGCAGTTGTTGATTGGCAGATTTGGCATCGTTTACGGCCTTTGCGATTCCCGCAGCTCCACCGCTCAATGCTCCTAGTGCGCTTAGACCAGCCAGTATTGGGATTAAAGGCAAAATCCCACCACTTTTGGGAATTTTTATTACTCTTGCAGGTTGTATTTTGCCTTTAAACGTCCGAGCTGTTTTGAGAGCGATTTTAACCGCGCTTTCAAGGTCTTTTGGTTTTCGTTTTTTAACGCTATTCCGTATCTTTTTTGTCGCTTGAGTAAAACTTAGCATTTTTGTCCTTTTCTTTTTGAGCACTCGAGACCTTTTTCTTTTAGGTCTTTGTTTACTTTTTACAGATTTTCTTGACATTATTTTTAACTATTTTTTTCTTACTAACGATGTCACTGCTACCAACGCTTACACAAGAATGAAAAATCTTGTGAAGGGTGTTATTATCTATATTAGTTTTTGTTTCTTAATGTTTTCTGGTTCACTCTCATGGAAATCGGTATCGTTGGTACTCAGTCTTCTCTTTACTGTTTTACGCTCCAAAGTTTCAATAGGACTAATGCCAGAAAAATCATTTTTTGTTAATTTAAGAGGAATAACTGTATCATTTTGCAGTTTTCTTTTTCTTTTGACTATTGACAATTTGGGTTTTTTTATTTCGTCACTAAACTGAGCATGTATTTCCCCCTTTTCGTACCTACGTTTTCTCGAATGCAAAGGGCTTGAAGTATTTTCAATAGGCTTAACATCTTCCATAGACTCTTTAGGCTGTTCAGTCTTCTTTAATTTTTTTATTTTCGGTTTTTTTGATAAAGTTTTCGTTTGAGATGTTTTTTTAATTTGATCCTCCAAGGTCTCCAAAGAAGCTAAATAACTTTTTGTCACTTTTATACCACGCTGAATCACATTTAGACATTTTCGTACTGCCTTCAAACGTGGAACTTGTTCGTTGTTTGAGTTATTTACAACACCCATCCCTAGTTTAAGCTTGGTACCCATAGCAGCAGCCACACCTGTTGCAGCCAACTTCTCATACCAATTTGAATCGGTCGCACGCATTCTTTCAAAAGATTTTTGCATCAAAATCTTGTCAACCTTGTGACGATCCTTCAACTCATTGTTTTTTGAATAGGAAATATCGTGATCTTTACATGCTCTATCTAGCTCATTAATACCTATATCTCCTCTAGCTAAACGCTTCGCGAGATTCGTACCGGGCCCGCAGTAAGAGAAGAGTGGTAAATGAAGTTCGAATGGTAAATTATTAATGGCACTGTTTAATAACCCCTTTCCAGTAACGTTGGAATGCACATAGTACTTCATATTGCAAGTTTAACTTTAAACTAAATAAAAAAACATTTGTTTTTACTTTTTATACATTACAACTCAAACGGTTGAGTTGAAGTGAGTTCCTCCCTTTAAAAAATGAAAAAAATTGTCAAGCAAAAGGTGCGTTTAGATGTAAAGAATCATGATTTTAATGCAGTCACCGAGTCACGTCACGGTTTCCTGTTTCCATCATCCGTTAGATGTCTGATTGTAGGACCGTCAAATTGTGGTAAGACCAATGTTATGCTAAGCCTTTTAGAGCACCCGAATGGTTTGAAATTTAAAAACGTATATGTGTATTCAAAAAGTCTATACCAACCAAAATATCTATACTTGGAAGAGCTATTAAAACCAATAAAAGGAATGGGGTACTACGTCTACAGCAGTTGTGAGAATATTATCCAACCAACGCAAGCAAAACAGTTTTCTATTTTCATATTTGATGATGTGGCATGTGACAAGCAGGATGTGATGCGTGAATACTTTAGCATGGGTCGACATAACAACATTGATTGTTTCTATCTCTCTCAGACATATGCAAAGATACCTAAGCATTTAATAAGAGACAACGCTAACGTTTTGATTTTATTCAAACAAGATTTACTAAATTTAAAACACATTTACACAGACCATATAGGCACTGACATGTCGTTTGAGGAATTCCAAAATATGTGCGCACACTGCTGGACAAAACCACATGACTTTCTTACAGTTTTTAAAGATTGTGACCTTGATAATGGGAGATATAGGTATCGGTTTGACAATTTCATATATCTTTAAAACAGAAGAGAACTTAGAGTTAATAGTTTGGGTACACTTGCAGAGCAAACACGCAGATAAGTATGTCTGAAAAAAAACAATAAACTTAACAACTTACCTTCTAGTGAAAAAAATTTAAAAAAAACATTAATTTCAAAAAGAAAAATTATACGTGAAAAACTAAACTGGTTAAAGAAGGGTCAATTATCACAGGCTAACCTATTTCAACCGATTACAAAACACCTGGAAAATATCGAATCTCATTTAACTAAAAATGGACAGCCTAGACAAACTACTGGAAAATCACCAATATCACAGAAAATAAAAGTAGAAGAAGAAGAAGAAAAAAATGAGCTAAAAGAAGAGTTTGAACCATTTCAGAATAATCAATATGAGGAGGAGGAGGAGGTTGGCAGAAAAACTGCAGAAAATTCTGAACCCTACTCTTCCTACGATTCAGATGTATTTCAATCAACCCCTAAAAGTGCAGATCCGATTACACCTACAAAGCGGTCTAGTCGAAAACTAAATTTTTCATTTAGCACCAGAAAAGTATCAAGAGATCCCACACACAGTTACTCATTACGCAGGGGATTGCTTAAAGATGCTACAGAAAACTTGGCCCAGGAGGAGGCTCGAAGACAACGTAATTATCAAGAGACACGGGAACGGGAATTATTAAATAAATCCGAAAGCGATTATTATAGTCAATTCAATCCTTTACCTGCAAAACATATTAGAGATTTTTTGAATGATCCGTCCACAGATCCTTCTAACTCTTCAAACTACTTCCCCAAGTTTAGAGTGAGACGTGATGAAATTGATAACTTTTACATAGGTGACTCAAGAATCGAAATTGATGATTCCGATTTGATTATAAAAGGAAAAAGATACAAGGGTACATCTGGGTTATACAAACTGCTTTTTAAAAAAAATGTACCTAGGAAATACACCGTTAATGATGCCGAGGCCTACAGAGAAATAATTACAAGGACGTATGCGAACAGAAAACATTTTAAACCTTCTGAAGATATTATCGCAGATAGTCGTTCAGATAAGTTTCAAAAACTGTTTAAAAATCAGGTGACTGGTGGAGAGGGTATGGAAATGGAATATTCAAACAATCCTGTGAACTATGTATACTGGGACGATCCAAATGAGCTTGTTGAACGTTTGCGTCTCTTATTAGCTTCACAGACAGCAGGCAACACAGGTCACATTAATGAGGTTTATGCCATAGTTGAAGAGCTACAGGAGGCTAACATAATTGAGAAGAATGGTTAAGTTTGATACGGATGTCAAACGTCAGGTAGTTGATGAGATCCATAAACCTGCTAGAATAAATTTTACAAGGAGGAGGGTGGTGTTGAAATCGTTAAATGATTTGTTTCAAGCTGATCTAGTGGAAATGATACCGTATTCTCCTGAAAACCGTGGGTATAAGTACATTTTAGTGATCATAAATTGTTTTTCAAAATTTGTTTGGGCATATCCGTTAAAATCGAAAACAGGACAGGAAGTAGCTCAACAGATGGAACGGGTTTTTAAAGAACAGGCTCCAATACATCTCCAAACAGACATGGGAAAGGAGTTTTATAACTCTTTTATGGATAAAGTGCTAAAGAAGTATAAAGTAAAACATTATAGCTCCTATAGTGAAAAAAAGGCTCAAATCGTTGAAAGAGTAAACAGAACCTTAAAAAGTTTAATGTGGAAAGAATTTAATTATCAAGGATCTTATAAATGGGTTGAATTACTACCAAAAATTGTTAAGATTTATAATAATAAAAAGCATACAACTATAGGGATGAAACCCTCTGATGTGAGAAAAAAACATGAAAAGCTTTTACTAAACACGATCTATAATCATATAAAAATAACTTCCAAGCCTAAATTTAAGATTGGAGATTACGTGCGAATTTCAAAAATGAGAGGGGTTTTTGATAAAATGTATATGCCCAACTGGTCTACCGAGGTCTTCACCATAAAGAAGATACAACTTACAAACCCAGTTACATATTTATTAGAGGATGCTAGCAAAAAGGAGATAAAGGGAGGATTTTATGAACTTCAACTACAAAAAGTCAAGTATCCCAACGTTTATTTGGTTGAAAAGGTGCTAAAACGCTCAAAAAATAAAGTTTTTGTTAAGTGGTTGGGTCTAAAGGAGAGTGAAAATAGTTGGATAAGTACTAAAAATATTGCATAATAGATAAATAAATAAAAAACTGTTTTTATTACGCATAGTTTTATTTTTATTAATGTAAATTTAGTAATATACACATAAACTAATTTCCTTCACTGAATGGTATTTTTTTCCAATAAGATGACGGAGTTTTTTTTGATCCCTCCTTTTTCGCAACTTGTTTATCCCAAGTGCATGGTAAACATTCAAAAATGGATATGTCGCTTTCTCCCTTACATTTTGGACATACATACTTGACTGGGATTGGCATTTTTATCTCTCTCTAAAATATCTGTCCTTCTTGGCTGTCTTGAATATACTGTTTCATTTCACTAATAAATTTTGGTGTAACCCTCTGGTATTTGATGATATACTCCCAGTCCACCAAATGTGCATGTCTCCTAATGAAGTTTTGCGATAAAGTTTGATACCTTGATACAAAGGGCCAATACAACATAGTTTTAAATTCTTCGATAAATTTTTCGCTTAGATGCTGATATTTCCCAACCAAATTCCAGTTTACGATTGAAATCATCGTTCTCAAAAAATCTTCATCTAACGCCTGATACGTACATAACAGGTCCCAGTTCAGCTCTTGTTGAAAAAATATTATGAATTTCTCTGAAAGAACAGGGGATTTGGAAATGTCATCCCATATTTTTTTAGCGCATTGATCCATAGTTTTAAATTTTACAGCTAGGCGGCTAAAATAATTTTAATTTATTTTTTTCTTCCCCCACCCTTATATAGTGAATAATAAGCTGATAACCTTTAACCTTCTTCTATGATAAGAGGGATGCTTATAAAGACTCCCTCCACTGTAGCTTAGCAATCGTAAGCTATTTTTGTTGATAACAGGTTGCACCATGAGAAAGAACCATAAACCGTCAGCAATTTTTCAGTCTGTAAAGTGCGATCAATGTGAAAGGGTTGATTTCATTAAAACCAGTCAAGGTAACAAAGTTATCTCTTACAAGTGTGACGCTTGCAGAAAGTCAAGCTCTGGAAAAAATCCAGACAGAGTATTTAAAAATTCATGAATCAAAAATAACATGGATTTTCAAAGTAACTACTGGTCAACCAAGATTGATGAAGATTTGCAAGAGCTACTAAAGGAGCAAAATTATGAAAAAATATACAACTGGTTTACAGAGTGGATATGTTTTGGTTTTGACTCGTGTAAATATATAATTGAGGAAAAATTACCAGAATTTTACCATTTAGTACCAACAGAATTGAGACGCCAAATAATAGATGCGGCCCTTGAGTGTACAAAAATTTACCCGAACTATGAAGTGTGGATATACCTGGAACCTCTTGTTGCTACATATGATGGTCTAGATGTGTGTGGTTAGAAAAATAGATGAATTAAATAAAATCATACAATAAAAAATATGTCTTTTTTATTTAAATATTAAGTTTGCTCACCCTATAACTACATAATTCCTTTCAAAAACAATTTACATGCATTGATATAAATAAAACAATGGGTCAGAGGTTAGTAGAGATACACAATTTGAAAATGATAAAATACTTAATAAAAACATATATCCACTAAGAGACCTTTAAACAGAAGTATGGATATAACATCAAGTTTGAATAAACTATACCTATCTATTTTTATACTTTTTTTATACCTATTTTTAATAAATGTAAAAACAAATTGAAAAAAATTGAAGATGAATTGAAATCTGTACTAGGTAGTAAAGGACGGAAAAAATTAAAAAAACAACTAATAGATAAATATAATATGTATAAGACTTTATTTTAAAAAGCACTGCAAGTTAAATTAAGAGTTTATGAGTCTACTTCTTCTTCTTCTTCTTCTTCTTCTTCTTCTTTTTCTTCTTCTTCTTCTTCGTCTTTACATAACCCATCTTCGTCAAAGCACAGAAATTCAGAATAATCACAACCAGAAAATATTCTATCAAAGTCAGAATTTAGATATTTTTTGGGTACCAGAACGCGGTCACAATAGTCACAGTGTTCATTATCTAAAATGTCCTGCATATCTACATCTAAATCTTCCATTTCACAATTTTCATTGTCATCTGAAGAATCTGAAGAATCAAAAAATGAGTCTTTATTTTTTTCTGCTTTGTCATCCATACTTTTGACGTAGACAAAATATAAAGAACCGCAAGTGTGTGTGTGTGATGACTACTTGTATGGGGAGGAGTCAGGACTAAACTGAATACAAAAAAATTTGATCTGTTCTTTTCTATAGATACAGAATTGAGCTTTTTCGCGGAATCGTTATCTGAATAGTTAAACAACAGATAACATCAAGTTTGAATAAACTATACCTATCTATTTTTATACTTTTTTTATACCTATTTTTAATAAATGTAAAAACAAAATGTGTTTTTGTTTTTATTTTTTTAATGCAATGTTCCTAACCGTGCACATAAATTTCACCGATTTTCTTATTATAAATATTATAAAGTTTAATGATTATATTTGCGCACAATCTCGACATGACATCATCACTGACTTATCTCAGATTGTTGTGTTACATATTCTTTGGAAATATCTGTACTCGCCTAGATAGCGCAATGGTTTAGTCGCGGCTTCTCATGCCGAACATCGACGGTTCGATCCTGACCACATCACTTTTACTTTTTTAATTAAAATATTAATACTAAAGCCCTATTTACACCACATCCCTTCTAAAAAGGGGTGGAAAGGGGTTGCAAAAAACACCCCGTTTGACACGAAAAAAATTCAACATTTTTAGCCTTGTACGACCACTTTTGACAGGACATATTTCACAAGAGAAAATAATTTAATTTATAGGTTAGGTCACGTAGACCACACTGTACCATATTCATACGCATTTGGACACACTGTATAACAGTCACGTCATGCTCTCAATAGGCTCACTCTGTATATTATACACACGTCATTTGGTCACGTGGTTTTACAACCCCTAATTTTACACCCCCTAGAACCACCCCTATATCCACCTAACGCCCTTCGCTACAGCCTCTGGTCGTGTGACGTCATTGGTGATCACTTCTACTTCTTCAACAGCCACTGGTCAAGTGACGTCATTGGTGATCACTTCTTGCTTGGGTCGCTCACTTCTTCGGGACAGGACACTACTTCTTCGGCAAACTCGCCATCCACTTTGGAGAACCGGATGGCGGGGTTACCATTGTATATAGAACCTACACAGTATATCTACTGCCCTGGCAGTATTCTTTAATGTCGAAGGAGCTTTCGACAAGGCGAAAGTGCAGGTAATAACACCAGCCCTGCAGAGAAGGGGAGCCGAGTCTCTTATCTCCGAATGGGTAAAATCTGCACTAACAGGTAAAAAGATCCAGGCCAATCTAGGGGAGTCCAAGGTCAACATAGAGGCAACGGGAGGCTGCCCACAAGGCAGCTGCTTATCCCCACACCTGTGGTATCTGATCATGGATACTCTCCTACAACGCCTAACAGAGGAAGGATTCGACTCCCACGCATACGCCGACGACGGGGTCGTGGAGGTGGTAGGCCACCACCTAAACACCGTCTGTAACAGAATGCAAAGGGCGGTACGAATCATAGAAGACTGGTGTCAACAAAACGGTCTCTCTGTCAATCCAGGAAAGACAGAGATGATCCTGTTCACTAGAAAGAGGAAAATGGAGGGATTCAGAGCACCCAAGATGTACGGGAGACCCCTGACTTTGGTTTCAGAACTGAAGTACCTAGGGGTCACAAGGGGCTTATCTGGACACCACACGTTGCGAAATTGACCAATAAGGTACAGGCAACGATGTGGCAACTGCGTCGAGTGGTTGGCCGCACCTGGGGTTTGAGCCACAGAAACCTCCACTGGCTGTACACGGCAGTACTAAGACCAAGGATCCAGTACGGATCCATAGTCTGGTGGCCAGCAGTGGAGAAGGTCACTACTACCCTCAAGCTTAGAAGCCTACAGGGAACCATATGCAGAGGGATAACCGGCGCTATGAGGACGGCACCTATACAGGCACTCCAAACCATTCTGGGACTGCCGCCGCTTCCGATCTGGATCAGAAAAGAAGCGATGGCGACCCACCTCCGGCTGAGAGATACAGGTCAATGGAGAGGAAGAGGGGATGCTGCGGGGCATCTTAGGATTGCCCAAATAGCCGAGAGAGAAATCCCGATGGCAGCGATTAAAACACAAAGACCAAAAAACCCCTGGAGATTCAACAAGAGGTACAAAGTAGTCATCCCAGACAGGGAACTATGACAGAGTGAAAACTTCCGCGAACAGTTCGAGGAGAACGCCGTGATTTGCTACACCGACGGGTCGAAACTATCGGAGAGGCAAACCACAGGATCGGAGGTTTATGTGGAAGACCAGGAGGTTCGAAAGAGCTACCCGTTCGGAGAGCAAACCACGGTCTTTCAGGCAGAGGTGTATGCAATAATAATGGCTGCAAGCATGGAAGAAATAAAGAACGGTAGATAGGAGCATGTTTATATATGCTCCGACAGCCAATCAGCCCTAAAGGCACTAAGGGCACCCAAGATCACCAACACCCTGGTGGAGGACCGCACTGGAATCCTTGGGAGAGGGCAAACAAGTGACACTTATGTGGGTACCGGGACATACGGGGGTGGCGGGTAACAAGATGGCCGACGAGCTCGCCAGGATGGGGGCAAGCACCCAGTATGTAGGGCCGGAACCACTCCTAGGAACAACCAAGAGGCAATTGCAAAGTCGACTCAATAAATGGGCCAACGATACCATGACGACCGCTTGGAGAGCAGGAATAGGATGCAGACAGACCAAGGACTTTGTGAAGGGCCCGGATGTAGCCAGACAAAAATGGCTTCTGGGGAGATCGCGAAGGGACGCTGGTCTGCTGACAGGTATCATAACAGGTCACAACCGACTAAGGAAGTACATGACCTGGATCGTGGTGGAGAATGACTCGACCTGCCGGGCCTGCGGGCGGGCAGAAGAGACATCTCGACACGTTATAGCGAACTGCGAGGCATACCAGGTATTCGGTTTCCCGACCCTGGATGAGGAGGACCTGCACACGCTCAAATGGGACAAAATACTGGACTTTGCAAAAAGAACAGTGAGACCAAATGAGCAAACTGCCAGACCAGTGGTGCAGGCGGTGGATTAGGGGCAGGCTCGGGGTAGGGCAGAAAGGGCCCAGGGAGGCCTACTTGCCAGGCTTCGCGCCGCCCCTTCTCTACTACTATATAATCTAGATAATCAACTTTTAAAGGTAAAATTTGTACCTAAAAATTTGCTAAAACTTAACTAAACAAATAGTTTCAATGTTTTTTTTTTTCTTAAAATACAACTGAAAAAAATGCCAAGATCGTAACGGCAGTTATTTGTTGTAACCTAGTGCAATTTTTATTAAAATGCAGCTGCTTTCAATGCAATTTAGCATTTAAGAATAAGCGCCCTCTACCGCTAGGCTGGTACCGTGAGACCACAGCAATAACGCCAAGATTTGCTTTTGTTTTAGATTTATTGTTTAAAAAAATGCAAAGATGCTTGATTGCACGGGCGGGCAAGCGGCCGTGTTTTATATTATATGCTCAAATATAAGTCTGAAAATCTTTCAAAATTAACTAGATTTGCAAGACTTGATGGTTTTTCTTTAATTATGAATTATAATTAAAAAAAAAATTGTGATCAACGAACCCTTATTATCTCCAATTTTTGAAGCGCGTGAAGTTTAACGAGGTATCATGATAGGTTTCGTCATCAAACGGGCCTTCGCAGAAAGATTTGTCCACAAAATGCGTATTTTTGGTTGAAAGTTTGTTAAACATCACTAATATTTATTTTAGTTGTTTTTCATCTTCAGGCTTTAGGGGAAGTTAAATTTTAAACAAAATTGCTTTCATGTGCAAAAATGCTGTAGACATAGACGACGTTGTCATATGCAAAAAATATTCCTTAAAATAGCTGTGACAACATTTTCATGACATTTTCAAAACTTTGTATCAAAAAACAGCAAAAGCATTATTGTTACTTTTTTTGCTGCGAATACATTATCCCAGCTTATTTTCAGCGCGCTGTATTACTTGGGTTTCCAATGCAACGTTACCGAAAAAACGCAATTTAACTTTGCATATCTCGGCAAAACTGGGGCCATTGATCCCTAGCATGGATGACAAAGTCCCGATATAAAAAAAATAAATACAACATACAAAGTTAAAAGTTACCTTTGATAATCTTGAAGCCTCTTATAGGAACATGAAGGGGGAAAACTTGAATTTCTTCTATCACCACTGGACGCACCCCATGTCTTGTTTCTGCCGAAAGGGCGTTTACCGCTTTGATTACTTTACCACTATCTAAAACCATGTAAATTTTAATTAGAAAAGCTCATATTTAGGAACAGATTTCGTAAAGTCTAAGTTGAGATTTTTTTCTATTCTATTCTTCTTATTTTAATGGACTTCGGGCCCATAGGCTCCAGCATCCAGAGTTCTTTTTCCACTTGCCGGCGTGAGTTTTTGCTCACGTCTAGGATAAACCTATACCTTGCAAGCTTTGAGATTTTTATTTATTTTTTAATTGTTTATTACATTTTTTTTAATGTTAAAATGTTTTCTCGATATTTACAGTCTTTTTTTAATGTTTTTTTTAACACTAGAGTTGATTAAAAATTGGGTCCTGTGGTGGCCGGTCATTGCCAAAACCGATCCGGACTACCAAAGTTTGGGCTTTTAACGGGTCAAAGTTAATCAAAGTAATCAACAAGACAGCACACATTGTTCATTTTGTGTTCAAAAGCATCCTCATTGACCATGGACCAATTATGGACATAACAAAAAACTTGGGGGTCAAAAATAATCTATATCATGTGCACTAAAGTGCCTCAGACAATGATTATTTATAATATTTTTAACATAAAGATTATTTTTTACATCATTGCAACTAACTAGGGGATCAACTAAGGGCCATCAATGTGCCGGACCGGAAAAGTGTCTGGACCCCGGTCCACGGCGTTATGGGACCGGAGTGAACCTGAGCGATACGGCCCCGGTCCGAGTGGCGGTAATGGGCCATCGACGACAAAGCCGGCTCATACTTGACCGACAATTTTTGTTTGCTGGGCTTGCTCTCTACGGAGTTCTGTGAGTTTTTATTTCACTTATTAACTAGCTTAAATTAAAAATTGGTTTACTGTCACTAGGCAAAATTGTTTAATCATTATCCTTTGTTTAAATAACCAAACACAACAAAGCGACCAATGTCCGATAAAAGGTTTTCCCTTATTAAAACAATGGATTTCTGTATTAGGTCACATCATTTTTAACGTCCAGACAAAAAAAAAATAAATGGGTACTTACCTGTGCCAATAAATAAAACATCATAAGTTTTCCCTCCTGGAACTTTTACTTGAGGATCCACTGTGATTTGTGTAAATCTGTAGCTAAAAAATATTTATATTTGTCATATTTATACTTAAAGATGTGGAGTACTAAAGTCAAGTTCGCTCATTAAGTAAAAAAATAATAACCTAAGCAAAATGAAAACTAAAATTTAGCTATACTTCGAGCGAAACCGACATTACGCACTTATTAACACCTTCTTAAATCCGGTAAGTACTGTAATATCCGCTAAAAATAATTGCGAACCCTATTTACCACTAAATAAAAATCTGCCAACAGCTAAAAGGATTTACAACCTAAATAAAATTCTGGCTATTTGTAAATATTTTTATGTTTCATATTGGTTAATTATTCCTTGGATTTATTCTATTATGCTTTCGGTAGGTTAGGTTAGTATAATATATACACTTATCCATGGCGATATTAAACCTATTTTGTAATATTTTAACCTCATTTTTTTTAAATATATTTTTCACTTAAATTTATTTTTTGCACCGCTTTATCAACTTAAAAGCCTCCTATTTTTTTCTGCCTTAATTCCATCGTTTAATTCGCTGGCTTCTCAGCTCAATCTTTTCATCTATTCTAAGAAACACCAAGCAAGAAACTTCAATCAAATTATTAAGTCTCTTACAATGGGGCATACCTTTGCCAACTTTTACTGTACTCAGTACACAGTTTAAGAGTGAATTTAAATAAAAATTGGACTTTTTCTAATTAGTTAATCTAAAAAACATTTAATCAAATTTATATCAAATTTTGTACGGCGAAAGTTTAAAGCATTCTCTCGGAACCATTCACGTGACTTTGCATAATTTTGGTAGTAGTAGGGCAGGCATGTTTAGTTCACGGTAAAAATTATCGACGTCGCTCCGACTCAAAAATGGATTTCCCAAATTAGTGCAAAGCTGGGTTTTTAAAACGTCCACAAAACGTTGACCGAGCAACTACAGTCAAGTCGCCGACTTCTTAAAATACGTTGTCGCAACGCTAAAATGTGGCTTGAGAGAAAATAATTAAAAAATCAGGGTTGGCCTTGGGCAAGGCGAAAGACGAAAAATCTACTGCATCTACACACACACAGAAGAGTTTTTCGCTCTGCATTTTTTCCAGGCTAACTTGATTGGGAAAGTTTAGCGATAATAACTCTCCCAATCAGAATAGCTTCTTTTTCGGAAAATGCAAGGGTAGGGCCGTTATAGTATATCATAGTTATATATGTAATTTTTTATTGCTTAGGAATTGCGGTTCAGATGCATGATACAAGTAAAACAGATATGATGTCGCACAGGAGTAGGCGTAGCTAGCCGACGTCATTTGGTGAGAAACGTTCCCACCTACGACTTTTTTGTGCGTGCCCGCTCACGTGTCACATGACTGTCATAAAATTTCATATTGACATCATGTGACCCGTGATTGAGCACTCACGAGAAAGTCGTAGGTGGAAACTTTCTTTCTGAGGGTCCGTGCCGAAAATTTTAGCTGCTAAAAATCTTTGTAGATGTGTTTTTGGATTTTTACAAAAGAAAAATTTCTAACCCGCTAGGGTCAATATTCTATTTAAAGTCCCCACCCTGTAATTTATTTCCCTTGCGTCTTACCTCGTCATGCCTCTTACCTTATGAAACTCTGAATCCAGCTTTACTCCCTTACAGTCCCCATCCCTTCGTTGTTTTCCAAACTGCATTTCTTTTAATTTAAAACTTTGTAGTCCTTTTTGACGGAACACCATTCCTACCTGCAACCCACTCCCCACGCTAAATTGTTACATTTAAAAAAAACATTGTTTTAGATTACTGACTCTTTCCTTTAGTTTGCTACCCCACAACCCGTACATTGACAGATTCAAATTTTTTCGGATATCGGGGTGTGGTTGCAATCACCCGTTCAAATTTTACAAAAATCCAAAAACACTTATTCGTTAGCTTTTCAATTGTGAGTTATTTGTACCCCCTTCAAAACAGACTCACCCCTATTTCTCAACCCCCTGTATTTTAAAAAATGCCGAAGCAAGTGTTTACTTATTTTATTAGTAGAGTCCACATACAAATTTTCAAACTTATGTTGCTTTTCGTTTTTGAGATACAGGAAATTGTTTTAACATTTCAACCTCAATGTTTACCCCTTCAGGGGTAAAATAATAAAAAATATTTTTTTGGTCAGCTCCTCCGTTATCAACCCAAACCATCCTGAAATTTTCATGTTTGTAGGTGAACTGGTGTCAGCTGTGCGTAGGTAGTTCCTTGTTCGCGCCCCAAAAATCTCACCAGGTGACGTCATACGCGGATCTAGACGAATTTTGAACCGCTACGTATCCGTACGTATTCTTTTATTGTATCATGGTTTAGACGTGTATAATAATAGTTGAATTTAACTACACTTCCTTGTTTTTTCCTCAATACAAAATTTCACACCGCATATCAATCGCCTAGAAACTAAGTGCAAGGTACACGAATACATTTAGTTAAGTTTTGCAATAAGCCGTATTGTTCCGGCTTCCTCTGCTCTTGATAAAATATTGATTTTCGTACTTTAAAACTGCCGTGTAAATATTTCGTTACTTTCATTAATTTTGAAGTCTTCCCGCACTTGAAAGATTACTATTATTTAAGAGTGCTTAAAAAACACTTTTTCTCATATTAATTGAATATTGACAAGGATTAAAAAAAATTGGCAATCAGGAAAAAATTTAAATAAATCCTGTTTCGCAGTTTTTCTTTTTAAGTTGTTTAAATTTCTCCTAAATGACCCTAATTTCAGGTTTTTAGTTTTGTATGTGTTCGAAACTGGTGGTGGTTAGCACTCTTGATTTGCATTTGATTCTTTCGTCTTCAACTTTCTGTCAGTTAAAACTTTAATGGAAGCCGTTAGTAGTAGTAGTAAAAATAGAGTGGGTCGTTGTCTGACAAGGAGGCCCAGGCTTTTTACCCTACCCTCTACCTTTCCCTATCTTCCCACTATCACCAATTCGCACACTCTTGCATTCTCTCCTAGCCTTTTCAGAAAGTCCAGTCGGTAGTGCAATTCAAGAACCTAGTAAGTCGACTTACTAAATTAAACTTTTTTATTTTTTTTTCAGGAACTGTAAGGGTCTGCAAATTTACAAAAGGTTTTAGAAAATTCTTTAATAATTTTTATTTTTAAGAAAAATATTTTAAAATTTTTGAATTTTTGCAGTTCTTTAAAAATTACAAAAACTGTTGAGTTTAGTAAGTCGACTTACTAGGTTCTTGAATTGCAGTACAGGGTGTCTCATTTTTGATGGGATTCAATGGAAAACTCCGTGTTTATTGAGGATACTGCCTAACTTTTTTAAGGTTTGAAAAATGGCAATAATAGATTTATTCTATCTCTTGTAGTTTTTGAGTTATAGGGTAAAGTTGGAAAATGGTCGGATTTAACAAGTAAAAAAAATGTCTGGCAATCATTTTAGAAAAATACAATGGTCTTTTCGAAATTTTAATCCGACGTTTCGTTTCGTAGATTTCAATATCAGGATCAAAAAGTTAAATACGGACAAAAATGTTTTAGTTCATATTTTACTTTTTAAGCTTGTTTGATAATAAAATATATATATTTTTTTATTTTGAAGTTTCGATCCCGAAAAAAATCATCTTTAGTGCATTTTTTTTCTGGTACGGACCTATCCATTTTAAGCACCACTTCGCACACTCTTGCATTCTCTCCTAGCCTTTTCACAAAGTCCAGTCTGCCATGCAATTCAAGAACCTAGTAAGTCGAGTTACTAAATTAAACTTTTTAATTTTTTTTTCTGGAACTGTAAGGGTCTGCAAATTTACAAAAGGTTTTAAAAAATCCCTTAATAGTTTCCATTTTTAAGAAAAATATTTTAAAATTTTTGAATTCTTGCACCTCTTTAAAAATTACAAAAACTGTTGAGTTTAGTAAGTCGACTTACTAGGTTCTTGAATTGCAGTACAGGGTGTCTCATTTTTTATGGGATTCAATGGGAAACTCCGTGTTTATTGAAGATAGAGACATGCGGTTTTCGAATTACTGTCTAACTTTTTTAAGGTTTAAAAAATGGTATTAATAGATTTGTTCTGTCTCGTGTAGTTTTTGAGCTACAGGGGAATGTTGAAAAATGGTATTAATTGAGACAGAGAGATAATTGAGATCTGTAAAAAAAGTCTCTGGCAACCTTTTTAGAAAAATACAATGGTCTTTTCGAAATTTTAATCCGACGTTTCTTTTTGTAGATTTCATTATCAGGATCAAAAAGATAAATACCGACCAAAATGTTTTACTTCATATTTTACTTTCTTTTTAAGCTTGTTTGATATTATTTTGAAGTTTTAATCGCGAAAAAAATCATCTTCAGTGCATTTTTTTTTCTGGTACGGCCCTGTTCATTTTAAGTTATTGGTTTTTAAGACCATTTATATTTATTTACTATTTAGTAGACCTGGACAACCAACATATAATATATGAACATACCGGGTGAACCAAAAAATACCGGACAAATTGTTTTTGGTATTAATTTACCAATTCCAATAAAAAACTGTATTATAATACAAATAAACCTTTTGAAAAAAAAAACATTCGCTTTGCCGCCATATTTAAATCCACGATAAATCAATGCGCATTTTTTTCAAACTGGTTTATTATTTAGGTATAAATGCTACTTTTCGACAAACAAAACAAATTATATAAAAAAAATGGCAAAATATAACAAAAAGAGGTTTAAAAAAGGTAGGCATTTGATTTCCTCCGCCATCTTGGATTTATATATGGCGGTATACCAAATGTTTTTTTTTTCAAAAGGCTTAATTGTCTTATTAATACAGTTTTTTTAATTGAAATTGGTAAATTTATAGCAATAAACAATTTATCCCGTTTTTTTCGGTTCACCCAGTATGTTCATATAATACATCTTGGTTTTCCAGGTCTACTATATAGTCTGGTCTAAAAAAAATAATTAAAATGAGAGAGGCCTTACCAAAAAAAATGCACTGAAGATGATTTTTTTTCGAGATCGAAACTTAAAAAAAAAAAAAAATATATTTTATTATCAAACAAACTTAAAAGGAAACTAAAATATAAAATAAAACATTTTGGTCCGTATTTAACATTTTGATCCTGATGATGGTATTTACGAAATGAAAGGTCGGATAAAAATTTCAAAAAGACTATGGTGTTTTTCTAAAAGGGTTGCCACATACATGTTTTTGCAGAACTCAATTGTCTCTTAAATTAAGAGGAGATATCATCAATTGGTAATTCCGACCATTTTTCAACCTTCCGGTGTAGCTTAGAAACTACAAGGGACATAATAAATCTGTTAACACACAAAGATAAAGAAAAATGAGGTAATTACAAATGGGTATGGGTTGAAACAGGCAATACAAAACTTACTGAAAGCTAGTTCGTATAACAATAGGTTGTCCAAAGAAACTGGGCACACTTTCGTCCATGAGTGAATGAGTTTTAATAAAATTCAATGTTAAATCGGGCAAGGTTCTACTATCGTTGTGACACTGTCCTGGTCTCGGATCGGGTACCTTATTACTCGTAACTGGCAGCCAGTTTGCGTTGATTGCCGATTGTTCCTAAAAATAAAAATGTATCTCACTTAATGCCCCTCTTAACTAAAAAACATAATTACTCATATACCTAATAGCCAGGCCAAACTTATTGTTGTTGTTGTTCTTTGAGCTTCGACGTGTCGCAAGCGACACTTCGTTGACCAATAGCAATTAAGCAGTTTTCCCCTATTTCCCCCCCTCATCTTTCGCTGGCTGCCGCTGGTAGAATTAAATATATTTCAACTTTTTCTCCTGTAGCCATATTTAGAGAGTTTTTTTCATGTTTTTGCTCCAAATTGCTTCGTTTTTTTAGACTTTTGGACATTTTCAGTTATTTTGCACGCTCCTTAAGGCTATAGTTTCTCTCCAGATTTTAAGTAAAAAAAAGTACAACTGACAACGCCCTGTTCTTTAATTTTTTAATATTTTGCCAGAATGCACAGGGAAAATTAAACCTCAGAATATGCTGAAATTTTGCAGGGGTGATCATTTTTATATGCTTAACAAAAATATCTGAAGGATTTTTCAAAATTCTCAATTAATTTTTTTTCAAAATAAAAGCTCTGGTGCTGTCATCTATCCCAAAAGCCTCAAAATAAATTGCGGTTTAGAACAAACCCGACTAACATTTACTGGATTACATTTTTTTTTGTTTTGTCAACAAACTTTAAATCGGGCCGCAGTGGGACAGAAGAGTATTTTTGCGTTTTCTGACAGAAAACCATTCGAGGTTATGTTTATCTTTCAAAAATGTGTTTACAAAAACTTTGTTCTAAAACAAATATGAAACTACTCCGCATGTGCGGTTGCCCGCCGAAAAAGGCCTAGGGCTGCGCGCGCATTACCCCGAGTCTATCAAAGAACCAAGAGAACTTTACTGGCTTGCTGGGATTATTAGGAATTCGCATTGAAACATTCGGCGCCCAAACCCCACATAATTTTGTTTTTATTTTGATTCGACCATTTTTTTTTAATTTAAATTATTGCGGCATAGTTATGTCCAATTGAACTAGTGAAATCTTGGGGTGCAAAGGATAAATTTTAGAACCTCAGTTTCAAAAACACACGGATACTTGAGTACTAACAAAACAGGTCATTAAAGCTCCATTTAGAGGTTGGAATGACTCTTGCTAGTCGCTGACGCTCTTGTTTAAAATAGAATACGATTATTTCGTCTAGCGTTTAAGTTAACCTGTTGTCGGTATCAGCTAGCGGGAGTTTCCAATTTAATTATAAATGCACCTGTAAATGCAACCTTAAACATTACACCCAGTTACTTTAATACGTAGTTGGGTAGCGTTCTTTTAGCAGGTACTTCTGCAATAAATGGTTTTCTTTTATTTTAGTATTTTACTTGTTTTTTTAGCGGCGCAGAACACGAAAAATCAAAATAAGTTACCTAACCTCAAATTTTTGACCCCGTGCTAAAAAATCTCTGGTGTCCCACTGTGGATAAACATAAATAAAGTCTCCGCGTTGCCATGGAAAACAAATTCAATGACGTAAAATTTTGCAAAAAAATCAGGTCGACATAGTTAAATTGATTTCCCGTACAGTGTTGCTAAAAACAAATCCCCAGATTGTAACTACGACCTATTAACTCGTTTTTTTTCAAAAAAACGTTATAAAACGGGTTACTAAATATTTATTTTACTATGATTTTTTTTTTCATTTTTGCTTTCTGGATTAAATGGTGTTATACTATTTAAACAAAAATCTAACCTCAAAAAATAAATATCTTGCGACACCCAGCGACAGTCGACAACAGTCAGTTGGTGTCGCTAAATTCCTCCGGCGAGAGTGAAGGGGATTATCGAAGCTATGAGAATGCCATTTTATGCACATGCGCGAAAAGTTTTCGATACGAGAAGTTTCTGTCAGTTTCGGCCGGCTTGGCGACTTCTTCATCATACGTATTTTTATATTTTTTACTTACTTTGTTTATACGGGCCTCTTAAAGCGTTTTTATATATGGACGGTTTGAAAAATTTTGTCGCATAAACACCACCAAAACCGTTTTAAGTACTAAATCGATTTTATTTTAAAGCAATTTAATGATGGAGCCCATAGGTGTGCTTGTAGCACCCCACCATTTTTCTAAAAATATTTTTTAAACGAAAATATATCCAGAATGGAGACCCAAATTCGGGCAATATAGGGTATTGGTCGATTAAAGAAAAAGACCCTCTCCTGACAGTTTTTCAGAGAAGGTACGTAAGGGATTCAGGTGCTTAGTTGAAGGTCTTAGTGGTCTCCGATACCGACCAAGCGCCTATGGGATAATTTTAAATTACCAGAGATTATTTTTTCCTCCAGAAAAAAACGAAATTTGCAGATAGCTTGCGAGAAACCAAATTAAAAGTTTCATAATACTCGGATTTTTTAAAATATTTTGGTCGCCAGTTTAAAAAAAAAAACATAATTTTTTTTTTATTTTATAAAGAAAAAAATTTAATGTAATAAGCACTGGAATTCTCAATACGATTCGGGCAATCCATAGCTATTTCTGATAATGAATATACAACAAAATGAATCTCGTGTCCGTAATATAAAATTGAAAGTAACACTCGTGGCATATCGGACAAAGCGTTTTTGTTTCTCACTTCATTACGACCAGGCCTCCAATGTCTAATGGAGAATCCAGACACCTACAGACCTGTTTTTATACTTATATTCATATTAATTTTATTAGCCCCCTCCCCACTAAAAGTTTTTCATAAAAGGTCCACAAAAGATAAAAAATTTAAAAACACCCAGAAAAATAGGTTTTTCAAAAGTCTAACTTTCATAACACTGGCCTCTCTGATTTTTGACATTTACAGTACTAAAGAAATATATATTAAAAAAATAATATATTGGAAAAATTTTGGAAAAAAAATATAATTCTTTTATTTCTGTCATTTTTCGACATAAGTTATATCTAACGGATTATAAAAAAAAAATTCGGGTAGATAAGTAGTCAAAGAAAAAAAATACTATTAAATGTATATTTTTTCTCCATCGAAAAGACTTTTATCGTTTTTGTTATAAGTATAATAGTTGAAGAATAAGAGTTAGAAAAAAATGTTCAGTTTTATAAGGATAATTTATATAAGTCGGAATTCCGAGTTTAAAGTCTGAATTTTGAGTTGTAAGTCGGAATGTTTTAAGTCGGAATTCCGAGTTCTAAGTCGAAATTCTGAATTTAAAGTCGGAATTCCGAGTTGTAAGTCGAAATTCCGAGTTCAAAGTCACAATTAAAAGAAAAATTGCTTTGTGGTCCTTCTACGCTTTCGTAATTTAAAAATACTCAACCCTAGTTTTACCAAAAAATCTGCTGTTAACTTAGTTGTTTTATTTTTTTTTCTTTTTAAAATGATGGAATTATAAACCTTCGGAGAAAGCCATTTTATATAAAAACCATCCCTATATAACAGTGGCGCACCGAGGGGGAGGTTTTCGGGATAAAAACACGAGTCTGGAATTTAATTTTTAACAAAAGTCTTTAAAAAATCATTATTTGCAAAATTTTTCGACTGCGGCGCTATAACACCTTTCATTTTTACGATTTCGTTCGTTCATGACCGCTATAAAAATGTTTAATTTTTTTTATTTGCTTTCAATTTGGATCACCATCAAAATCGTCTTTTTAATGTAATTTTATCAAAATATTTTGCCTGCGATTTGTTGTCAAAAATTGCATTTTAAGTGTCATTTTCGCAAAAACTTTCGCGTGCGGCGTACTATTTTTACAAACGAATTAAGGGTAAATAAACAACTGAAATTCCCAAAACCCCATAAATATTTACGATTTTAGTTTAATTTTAAGTCAAAAATTGCGCTTTAAGTGTTATTAAATTTTGAATAAATAAACAATTTTAAATCTGGTTAATACCCCCCCCTTGCATCAATTATGGTCACATTGCCACTTCAAATTAGGTTTTTTTATTAATTATCCTTAAACTCCCCTCCCTCCGAAGTCAATTCCTGGATGCGCCCCTGTTTAAGCTAATAGGTATATGTTACTGTCAAAGAGTTTTTGGGACCTATAATACAAGTAGTCAAAATTACTAGGGTAAACAAACAGCAATTTGGGCTTTGGGTCATAGACAAAATACTTGAGTTGCCTGCTCAATGAGAACTGGGACAACATGCAAAGAGTCAGTGCAAGAATTGAACAGGCCTGATCCTCTTTCATTAAAATAAAGTCAGTGTTGTGTAGTCGAGATCTTAATAGCACTCTCTTGCCTTGTGTTTATTTCGTTCGAAGAGAGCACGTACTTGAAGAAGCTAGACGGTGGCTTAAAAGCGATTTAAAAGTGGCGCAAACTGCTTGGGAGGGTGATTTTAGTCAGTAAGAGTCATACAGGGTGTGCCAAAAAAATCCGCACTTATAACTAAGCGAAACGCTGTCCGGTTTTAATAGTATTTTAGAAAACCAAGGTATTAAAATTTATAGATAACATCTTATAAAATTTCCCAAAAATCGATGGCGGACCTATTTCAAAAATAGGTATTTTTTCCTCTAGAATTTTTTTTCTGTGTGACACTGTATTAAATGTAAAGCAGCGGTTACAAAGCCACATTCTTTCCAATAATATCGATGTACTGTTTTAAACATTTAGCCACAATATAAGAGGGAGTTTGAAATGTTTGTTAAGAACAAATCCACTTGTTTGGATAGCAATAACTTTCCCAAAAATTTGGTTAAGAAATAAAGTAGTTTTAGATGTTTGAAGAGACCAAAATTTGCTTCAATGTGTTTGTGCTTAAAAGAAATTGATTTTCACAGGGAAAAGGAGGAGAATTTGAACGTTTAAAACTACTTTATTTCGCAAATTTTTTAGGTGTTACATTGCAATATTTGGAAGGAATATGGCTTTGTAGCTATTGTTTGAGATCAAATACAGTTTGTTTAAAAGTTTGAGACAATGATGTGTTTGAAATTAACTCTGTGTTTCGGACTTTCATTGTCTATATTTTATTTATACACGACGTTTGGATCAGTACAATCTCTAATCGTCTTCAGGTGCAAACTACAATCTATTACTAAGGCTACGTACTTATATACTATAAGAAATCATTCAACCGTGAAGTTTCAGAAGTTGGCTTCGCCCAAGAAGGGGCTTCCAAATATTTGGAATTTTAACACTTGGTTTACTGAAAATACCCTAATTCTGCCCCATAAAGGCAGCTTCAAGGAATTTTCGTTTCTTCCAGTGCGACTCCTTGTGCAAAACTTTTGCTTCTGTTCACTTCATTCGGTGTTGTTTTGATCATGTGGCGATTCCTGATTTCCTTGTTTCACCTCTTTGGGTATTCATTTTATGTTCCTTAGGCCTAACCAATAGTGTAGCTTCAACTGCCAGGTACAATCCTATGACTCCCTGATGATTCGTAATAAGGATGAAACATATCTGTAGGTGTCTGTATTCTCCATTAGACATTGGAGGCCTGGTCGTAATGAAGTGAGAAACAAAAACGCTTTGTCCGATATGCGACGAGTGTTACTTTAATTTTTATTTGCAAACACGAGGTTCACTTTGTTTTTTTTAATATTTTGGCTTTTTAGTTATGCGCAACAAGCCTCCTCCGGAGCGATTGCTTGCTGATGCCTTAAAATTATGCGTTGCTGCTGCGAACGTTACCTCTTTTTAAGAGTCATGTTACAGTGACCTTATACTTATACAGGTTTCTTCTTTATAACCTGCTGAAAGGTACAGGATTCTGTATTTACGGTCTTCTACACTTTTCAATTTTGATGTTTTTGTTTCTCGGTTTATTCGACAGGTGGCGCACACAGGTACACGTCTCCGCAGACTACAAACTTGTGTATCTTTAACTGCCAGGTACAATCCTATGAGTCCCTGATGACTTCTGATAAGGATGAAACAGGTCTGCAGGTGTCTGGATTCTCCATTAGACATTGGATGCCTGGTCGTAATGAAGTGAGAAACAAAAACGCTTTGTCCGATATGATATCATTATTTTTGTTTAGCCTATGAAAATTCACCACACTCACAAGGAACTTGGTAAATGCATTTCTTATTTTGTTTGTTCTCCGGTTTTGTTTTACTAAGAAGGCTTCGAATTGTATTATTAGATTCAAAAACTGTATAAATATTAAAGTTGTTCGCTACTCTTCGAATTTTTTCTGATACTCCTTTAATGTATGAAATTGTAAGGAATGCATTTGCCTGGTTTTGGTCTTGTAAACTCTGTCCTGTTTGCTAAAATTTAGAAATGGTATCTGTTAGAAGTTTAAGGCTGTAACCATCCTGCTGCAAGTCTTCCTTCATGTTTCTTATTTCAAAGTCCAAATTTGAACGGCTCTGTTATACAAAGTTCTTATTATACCTCGTTTGGTTGTGGTAGAATAATTTAAACCTTGATTTAAATATTGTCCTGTGTGAATGGGTTTATGATAGACTGCTGTTCTGATGTCGCTTTCTACTCGTTTGACAACTACATCAAGAAAATTAATTTGACAATTTTCCTCCAACTCCATTGTGAATTTAATGGTATAAACTTTTGTTTTCTCCCCTCTACTTCCCTCGTAGGGGAAGGGGGTACCTAATAGTGACATATTATTGTATTGTCACCGTATGGATGTGTATAAGTTAGTTAAATTTGGTTAGCAAAAGATGACAAAAAATCATCCATCTTGAATCCGCCATATTGAATTTTTGAAATCTGATTAAAAATTCGTTATCTCCATCCCCAAGTGCCTCAACACACCAAACTTCAACGAAATCGGGCACACTTCAACTGTCCCCCTCCACCCTCTTCGAGTAGGGGGGAGATGTCAATTTCATCACACTATATTCTTATGTTATCACCGCAACTATTGCTATGTTTTCATGGATATTGAATTCGTTTTCAATATGTTTTGAAAACTTTTTTTTCATGAGTTTTCATGACAGGTTTCCAAAACGGTTTTCAAATTTTGATATTTAGCAGCAGAGTTTTGGTACTTTTTTTTAAAAAAATGTATTTTATTCGAAAGATGATGTTTTTAAAATTTTAATTACTACTCTGTTTGCAAGTGGAAGTAAAGAAAGAAATGCTGGACTGGCATATGTGGATAGCACATACACTTTCGAGCCAAATATTTCTTTTATTTTCCATAATAATTTTTTTTAAAGTCTTTAAAAAACAAATCTTTAGTTATTTAAGTAAGGTTATGTTATTAATCTTCTTTTTTCTATACACTCCACCAAATTCTAGAATGCCGGTTCCACAGTTTCACTTCTATTTCTCTCTCTCTCTCTCTCAAAAAGAGTGAGAGCAATAAAATATAATTTGGCGGCTGTCTGGTAATCCGACGCAATACGCATGTGTAAACTCAATCCCTGTTTTCATGGAAAATCGGTATTTCGATCTCAATACGATCTTGATCCAACCCTAAAAATGTTCAGGATCGGATCTAGATTGAAATCGATTTGAATACTGGAAAAACAGGCGTTTTCATGGACGGTATCGGATTGAAATCGTTTTCAGAACGAACTTAATTCCCATAAAAACGTAGCATATATAAGCATGCCAAATTTAAAGCCGATCGAATGTCGGGAAGTTGGTCAAAATTAAGTTTGCAATATTCCACCGAAGTTCGTTACATATATGCATAGACACATTGCAAGTTAAATAAAAGCTTTTAAAAAGCACATAATTCTGGAATTATTATAATTTCGATTTTATGAGGTGGGCTCGCTAGGTTTATGGAGGGTGAGCGTAAACGCGCATTTTTAAAAAGTTTTGTACTTTCTCTTCTTTTTAGTGATTTCTATTATTTTTTCTGTAACTCGTTTTAACGGTTGTAAAAACAGAGAAAAACTACCTCTATTTTCATCAGAGAAGTGCTCTGCGTTTGTTAAAATTTGGTATACGACTTCGTAAAATATATCCACACAGTTAATAAAATATAATCAGACACTAATTAGGTCGCGATTCTTCATAAACGACAAAAGATCTCACGCGCTACAATTCTGAAAAGTAGCGATTTTTACTTATTGTCTCATTTAAAATAAAAGCACAGCGTCCTTAATATTTATCCTAAAGTTGTAAGAGAAACTGCGTCATTTTTTTAATAATATTTTGTAAATGATATATTTAAAAGATATTCTCCAGGACTAATTTTACGGCGCGGCGGAGCTAAATTGCTACTACGCGTACCAATAAACGTCAAAAAGGTTCGAAAATTCTCACCATATAAAGGTAAAGACGGAATTTGTGTGACTTTTCTGAACAATGACAGCGACATATTCCATGGCTATCTATGGTTTTGTATGTTAGAAGTTTTAAAGGTATGTTTCCACACAAAAATACGCTTAATAACAGTATTAGGAAACTAAATTTGAAGGAATATTAGCAAATAAGTCCTGACAAAAAAGCAGTTAGTGTAAACTTGTGTTTAAAAATCGTCAGATTTTTTGTAAGGGCGAGATTTTCGGACGATTTTTGAAGAATCGCGACCTTAACAGTCAGAATCTAAATATAACTGTATCTATAAACGCATGCTCCTTTACAAAGCCGGATTTTTCACGTTGGGCTTACCTCTACGACCCGACGTCGACACGACACGAAAAGTTTTGACCATATTAGTTTAAAACTGCAACGTCCGATTCAATTATTTTTACGTAGACCCGATGTAATATTGTTTTTTGAGTTGAATTTATAAATCGGACAGTTTTCTGCTTAGTTACAATCATTGAAAAAAGTACTCTTTTCTTGGCACACACTATATAAAATCATTATTTTTTTCCTATACCATACCTTAAAGTTTCCTTCAAAAGTATCGGTGATATCTTTTAAACTAAACGCACACACTGCACTGCCTGATATGCTGTTGGGAGGGGTGGTAAAAGTACCATAGATAAGTTGTGCTGAAGCATCACCATATTTGCCATCTATGAGATCTGTTGCTGATTCTGAAAACAAAAATAGTACAAAGACATAGAAAAATACAATTTTCGATGTTTAAATTTAAAACCACATCTACAACCAGGAACTAACCTGTTCGTTCTATTTATATTGTAACAGATGTCCTCGCAGAATAATCATTCTACTTCTTGATGGTAGAGCCATAAAATAATCTTGTTATATGCCTATAGTAAAGCCATGATGGTAATTTAAGGCTTAAAATATTTTAGCATAATTTAGTACGTAACGTTTTTGTTTAAGCAATTTTTACTATGTTTTTCACATTTTTATGCCATATTTTAAAGCTTTCTTTCCAAACTTTCGGTTTCTAAAATAAAACACTGAAATTTTTCAAGTTTTCACTATTTTTTTAGCGCTCAAAAAAAGTATTGCCAAAAAAGATTTTTTCTCTGTTAAAATGAAAAATATTTAGAGAGAGAGGGCAGAATTTTAGAGGTAGATGGAGAGATAATTTAGTGAAGTGCAAAAATATTTAAGGGTGTTGAAGAGAGACAGCAGGCTATACAAAAGTATTTTAGAGAAAGATGAAAATAATTTAAGGTAATTTTTTAATAAAAATTTCTGTTATGTCATCTGTCAGTCATCTTAAGAGGTGTCGTGCCTATGATTTTTGCCATTTTTATACGAAAAACAGCAAAAAGTTTAATTTTTAAAGCATAAGTTGTGTGAGACATAAGGTGGTTTTAATTTCTTTTAATCTAAACCCTTTACAGTCTTCAAATTTACTAGAGTATTTAAGCACATCCAAAACCTATTTAACAGGTATTTAACTAAATTATTTTAAGGGTCATCATGGCTTTCCAATTAAAATATTTTTAGATGTGCTAAAATACACTTATAGTAATAGTAGGACATGTTTTTTGGTAAATTTAAAGACTGTAAAGAATTTTTATTGAAAGAAATTAATACCTTATGTCTTAAACACTTTACGCTTCAAACAAATACAATTTTTGCTGATTTTTGGATAAAAATGGCAAAATAAACCATATGCACAACACCACTAAAGATGACAGACAGATGACAAAACAGAAATGTTTATTAAACAATTGCCTTGAATTATTTCTATCTTTCTCTAAAATACTTTTTTATAGTCTGCTGTCTATTTTCAAGAACCTTAAATATTTTGCATTTTAACAGAGAAAAAAATGATTTTTTTATACCTTCATCAAAAACATGATTTTAGTAACTGTCTGCAGATAACTAAACCAAACCAACCAAACTTTTTTTTTTGATCATGGGGACAAAAAAGATTTCTTTCGGTTTTTATTAAAGAGAAATAGCGGAAAATAGTAATATAGAAAAAATCTAATTACTCTTGACTAAAAATTAAGCCATTTCCGCGAGTTTTCAAGATTAAAATGTCGCAACAATAAATGTCACCGAGCAAAAAGGCACATCACTATGGAAACCATATTTTTATTACATTTACCAGCCGCCTTGATTTATAGTGTAAAGATGGTGCCTTGCGGGAAATGCTCTTCGTTTGAGATTTTTAAAACCATTTTCATGTTTTTCTTGGATTTTTTGATAAAGGTATTAAAAAAAATAGTGTTCACAGCTCGCGGCTAAGTTGTGATTTTTTTACTCGCGTTTTAAATACCTCGCTGCGCTTGTTATTTAAACCAACGCTTGTAAAAAAAGCACTATTTTAGCCACTAGTTGAGAAAACTACTATTTTGGCAGTACTTTTTTGAACGTTTAAAAACAGTGAAAACTTGAAAAATGTGAGTGTTTATTCTAGAAATCGGAAGTTTGGAAAGAAAGCTTTAAAATGTGATTAAAATCATGGCATAAAAATGTGAAAAACATAGTAAAAATTGCTTAAAAAAAACGTTACCCCTTAATGCTAAAATATTTTAAAAAATGAATGGGTGTGGTAAAATATTTTAATCCTTAAATTACAATCATGACTTTACCATTACCAACCAAATTATAATTGTAAAAACTAAGACACACACGGTTCGGAGCACTTTATTTATTTTTTTCTAAAAGCTAATATTTTTTTCTAAGACCACTGATTCAAATGTTTGAATATTTCGAATTAGTGGCCTTAGAAATAAATTTTCGAGCTTATTTGGTAAAAAAATCAAAAAAGTGCTCCGAGCCGTGTCTTAGTTTTTACAAAATGTGTGTCCATTCACAGTTCAGCCAATTCTGATGTTAATTTGATTCCAAAAAGGACGGATATTATTTCGACATTTTCTGAGCTGAGGTCACTGACAGAAAAAAAAATCTCTACTCTTAACACAATAATTCTTTTTTAGTGGATTTTAACGAAATTTGGTACAAAAATCCTCTATCGACTGACCATAAACTGATTAACTTTTGGGTAAGGTGGTGGGGGACTCAAGGAGGCAAAAGGGGAATAAAATATTTTAAAAAATTGTAACTTTTCAGATTTAAGTTTCTGTGAATATGGACTACAAATTCTGTTATGAGGCTCAAATTCGTGGGGGTTTTAGTTTCCGAGTTATTTGAAAAAACGTTAAAATATATTAAAAAAATCATAACTTTAGAAGTAAATCAGCTATTGATATTCGGTTTTCAGATTTTGGTTTTCGTAAATATTACCCAAAAATTTTGTTATAAGGTACAAATCTTTGAAAGCCACAGTTTTCGAGATGTTTTCATTTCTTTTCAACACAAAATAATTGATTGTATGGTGGACTAACCATGCTTTCTAGCACCAATTTTTATGGTTGGATATCTGAACCCGATCCAATTCCACTCGAGCAAAGTTTCGATATAGGATATAGGATAAAATAACCACATACCTTTTCTACAAAGAAACAAATACTGTTATTAACCTCAGATAAACTTATAAACTAATATCTAACCCAAACTTTTAATGGCATTAAGGTTAACTAGAACACCAATTTAGTCACGGGGGAAGCTAGCTGGGTTTGGGTTTACTTTCACCCATATAAGTGAGATGCTATAATAGCCCTGCCCTAGCATTTTCCGAATAGAAAGCCGTAGCGATAAGAACCCGCCCCCCAATCAAGGAGAAAAAATGCAGAGCCAAAAACACTTGCAAGTAGACCTCGTCAGGCATGCGCAGTAAATTTTTCGCTTTTGGCCATTCCCAGGGCCAAGCCTAATTATAGTATCTCATGGTTATATGGTTTTACCCCTGAGTTTTCTCGACTGTATTGGTTAAGTTTAAGCGGTAAACTTTATTATGACTCTAAATCCAAGAGATGGGAAAATATTTACTTTCTGCAACCGTAATAAAAACGTTGATAACTTCGGATTTCTCGAAATAAAAACCAAATTTATGACAAAATCATGCAAGTGTATAAATTTCTACTAGTAAAGTATGATCTTAGAAAGTATAAGATGAAATTGTGTTTAGATATGAGCAACAAAGATGGACATTTAACCGTGTTTTATATAAAGTGATTAAAAATATTTAAAAACATATGTTTTAAAGATTAAAAAAAAAATCACCAAAATTACCAAATAATCAATTTCCAAGCAAAAATAAGTTGCTTGGAAATTGATTATTTGGTAATTTTGGTGATTTTTTTTTTAATCTTTAAAACATATCTTTTTAAATTTTTTAGTTAGTCTTTTACTTCAATACAGGGTTCTCGAAAATTTAGAAACATACGGCTGAATTTTTTTATAAGCTACTGCATCGACTTTTGGGAGTAAGGAATCTTTCAAAAAGTTTCATAAAATTTATAGGGCAAATGAAAGCAAATTGGTAAAAGTACCTATCTATATTAAAAGTTTTATTTTATGGTTCGGGTGACACTTCTTATGCCGTCCCAATAAAATGTGTGCTTTCAAGGTATCGTAAAAAAGTCTTTTTCCGGTATATGGTAACAAATCATTAAAAATTGTTTTCTTATATAACCTTAAGAAATTTTAGATTTGAAAGATAGGTATTGGTTAATACCCTAGTCATTTTTTAGTTTAGATAGACTTATAGTTTAAGATAAAAAAATTATAGGTTCCACAACTAGTGGATAAAATGGTGCTTTTAGGTCTAAATTTTATTGAAGAACGAACGTAGCAAGTGATTTAAAAAAACGAATTTACCCGCGAGCTGTCAACACCAGAGATAAAAGAAAAACAAAGAGATAGTCTAAAGCATCGGGAAGCACGTCCAGTGTGTCACGGAGTCGATATGTAGCGCATGGAGGCGCTGGTGTTTTTGAAACTATATTGACAAGGCGCGACGTCGACAGTTTTCAAAAAGTACTATAAATCAACAAAACGTCATGGATATTTTTGAATTTTTATTAGTTTATCATAAAATAAGTCCTTTATATCGAAGCAGAGATTATGGAAATGCCTACTGCCCTCAAGAATCAATAAAAGCTAAGTTTGTTTTATAGAATTTGGACAACTTAGGAGTTAACAACCTCTGGCTTATTTTCTGTTAAACGGTTATTGGTATTCGATTGACTGTTTTTTTACAACAAAGTATGGTCATTCCTTATTGCGGAGGCGTACAAACTGAGTACATTTAATATTAGTGCAAAAAGTAGTTTTTGTCTTGTTTCAAAGAAATACCGTCTTTAAACCATAAAGTCCAGGGTGGTTGCACCAGGCACCCTTTTGAAAAAAAATCCTTTTTTTAGTATAATTTCCTTCTCACTTCTGTTGTGTGCGAAAATCTATTCCGCAGCAAAAAAAATGAGTAAAACTTTGCTCAATTACGGGTTTACCTTAATTTTAAGCAAAATTCTGGTCAAACTTGAGGCAAAAAAATATTTAACTCAAAATTATTATTGTATTATTTATAGAATAAATGTAAATATTTTTTGTACCAAAAAAAGATTTAGTTATTAATTCTGATAGCAAATACTTTCAAAACAATGCCCTTAAAAACCAAACTAAAGCTATAAATAAAGAGCCCAAAAACAGCTTTTGAAATAAAACAATTTTATTTGCTAAATTGTAATCTTGGGGGCATTGTTTCTTAAAACAAAATAGGGTCACCGTATCACGAAAACTGCGTCTTCTTTCGCATTTTTCGTGATGCAGTGATCCTAAAACAAGATTTTGAAAGGCCCACTATAAAAAAGAACTTTTGTTTCTCTACGCTCTCAATGGAGGCGCCAGCATCGAGACAAACTTCTTGCCAGATTACCACCATAGAATCCAACCCTCTCTTTATTATTGTTTTCTTTATGGTCAGCACAATTTTTTTAATATCCTCATCAAAAAATTAAAAAAAAACAGGAAAAACATATAAGAAATTAGACCACAAAATTATTGACAGGTCAGCATTTTTATACTATAAGTTAGCGCCTACTCCGTTTTTTAATTTCGCACCAAATCCTTACTGATTTGTTGAAATTTGTGTACACAAAAAAACATTTCTGGCACGGTTTGTTATTTGCGGACAGTGAGTAAATGGTTTTAAAATTTACAATTGTTAACTGTAGGACATCTGTTTATGACTTGCTAATATGGTAATTTTATGAAATTGTTGAAGTAGTTCATGACGGTAAAGCATTGGATCTATTTTGTTCTTTGGGTATTTTTAGAAACCCCTGATGATGGTAGTCTAAGCTGCCAAAACATGTCGGATTTTTAACAGATAAGAAATTAAATTCAGTGGGGAAAGACCATAGCTGTTTGATTTGATAATTTTATCGTTAAAAAGTCGGGTTATTCTATTTTTACAAATTTAAACAAATTGTTAAGTACCTAAGTACCTATGCACTTTTCTTGCAACAATTTTTTTCTACTTTAGTAATACTAACACACTGATTGACACACTGGTTTTTGAGGTAAAATACTATGCGTAAAAGTCAATAAAATGTGTCTTATGGTAAAACCAAGATAACCCTTAATATAATTTAGTTAATTGAAAGAAATTAATATCACTTTGTATCCCACAAACTTTATGCTTTAAACCATTACAATATTTGCTGTTTGCTGTATAAAAATGGCAAAATAATAATCATATGCACGACACCACTCAAGCTGACATACAGATGACTTAACAGAAATTTTTATTAAACAATTGCCCTAAATAATTTTCATGTTCCTCTAAAATACTTTCTTATAGCCTGCTGTCTCTCTTCAACAACCTTAAGTTAGTTAGACTGTGGTAGTGTAGTCGTCGTTGCATTGCAGCTGTAGTGAATTTTTTTCCATAGATAATGCAGAACAGGATATTTTGCAGATAAATAGTTAACAATATTTTTTGGTACACGCTTTTTATTATAATTTACCTTGTTTAATGTTTTAAACAAATATTGGTGATAATAGACCATCTTGCAAAATTTTTGAACATGCTAAAAGATCCACCTTACATATTTCTTTTGTATTAACCAAGAAAGTTCCGTTTTTTCTTAATATAAGTTCAAAAATGCTTTAGTTTTAAAATTAGGGTTGATTGGGTACCAAAGATCGACAAAATAAAACTTGGGGAAGAAAAAAATGTGATAATTTTGTATTTGCATACATACTACAGTCAATAGTGTATTCAGTGGTATTAGCGATAAATTAACAAGGTATAGTAGTTATATCTGATCCGCTGATTAATCATTCTGGTTTATTATAATTGCGAAGAAATTAGAACCTTTTTTCTAAGTGACAAAAAGCGCTTACTTTGGGCGTTACTTCGCTTGCTGCTTATATCAAATAATTTACCTTCTTAATCTTATATATTGCTTTAGTAATAACCTTTAGAAAAGTTATAGTACCGTATTATCAGGGGTGCACGGTGGTTGTAGTGAAAAAAACTAAAAATTTTTTGTTCCCCAAGTTTTATTTTGTCCATCTTTGGTACCAAATCAACTTTAATTTTAAAACTAAACCATTTTTTAACTTAGGTTAAGAAAAAACGGACCTTTTTCGGTTAATACAAAAGAAATATGTAAGGTGGATCTTTTAACATATTCAAAAATTTTGCAAGAGGGTCTATTATCACCAATATTTGTTTAAAACATTAAACAAGGTAAATTATATTAAAAAACGTGAACCAAAAAATATTGTTAACTATTTATCTGTAATATATCCTGTTCTGCATTATCTATGGAAAAAAATTCACTACAGCTGTAATGCAACGACGACTACCCTACCACAGTCTAACTTCACCTTTACATATTTTTGCACTTCACTAAATTATCTCTCCATCTATCTCTAAAATACTGCCCTCTCTCTCTAAATATTTTTTATTTTAACAGAGAAAAAATGTTTCTTAGCAGTACTTTTTTTTAAACAGTAAAAACTTGAAAAATTTGAGTGTTTTATTCTAGATATCGAAAGTTTGGAAAGAAAGCTTTAAAATGTGAGAAAAATCATGGCATAGATATGTGAAAAACATAGAAAAAATTGCTTAAACAAAAACGTTACCCCTTAAATTATGTTACGATATTTTTATACTTAAATTACCATAATAGCTTTATCATTAAAAAGCGTTGTGCTTGAAAAAAGAGAAAAAAGGTTGATTAATTTTTGAGAGGCTTCAAAATATCTGGTTATTGAAAAATTGTAGTATTTTTGTCCTCTCTTAGCTAAAAAGTCACTTCTAGAAATTGAAAAATATTCCACAATATAAAACACGTCAATATAAAGCATTTAAAAATTCATAACCACGCGTCTGCGTTTATACCCCTTGTAACGATTGCACGCAGTAAAAAAGCGAACTCGAAAAACGAAAAAAAAAAAACAAAAAAGCCATTTCTATGCTGTCTCCATATTCCCCAATGGTCATAAATTTTCTAGAGAATATTTGAATGGGCCACATTGCGCTATGGTTTAGCTACTATTGTATGCATGCATGTTGAACCTGTAGTAATAATTTTCAAATCCAGATTTTTTTCTACTGATGTGTACGGGTTTTTGTATGGAAAATAACGCAAAACTTTTTTTATATACTTTCTGCAAAAACACGATCAGTTACTGCCGTAAGTTTGAAAATAATCTTAGATTAAATAAAGAAAAGATTAGTGTAGGGGCATATGTCGATAATTTCTATCCCGTGGGATTTTGAATGAAGGAGTTTTGTGACTATGTGGGATTGATAGCTCTTTAGTTATACAATCAAGTGTTACCGGGTGTTTTGTTCGCATCCGTGTAGAAGAAGTTGATATGACGTCATCTTTCAAGTTAGCGGCAAAAAATCATAAAAGATACAAATTTCGGAACCGGAGCATGATTATACTCGATTCCATAACGGTGATTCCAAAAAATTCACTTTTAGGGTCATCTGACCTTAAATGACCTTGAAAATCGCCAAAAATAATATTTTTGCCATTTTTTCTTCAGAAAATCTTAATAATTCGAGGTTTTGCCAGTCCAACTTCAGATGTACCTCAAACTAATTGGCATATATGCCAAATTCGATCCTTAGAGTTTGATGCAGTTTGAAGCTTCATGACCTTGAAAAATATCCCAGTAAAATTAACACATTGGCAAAATAACATACTAAAGGGCGCTACTTATCAACTATTAATTAAGACAAAAAGAAGGGCAAGTCCAACAATACTGTTAAAAAGAATTTGGTTTAGCTATAACCATATTTTATTTTATCCAATTTCGTAAAAAAACAAAAATGTCAAGGTGGCCCTCAATTCTTGTTGAATTGTCACCGCTTACTATGAAAAAAAAGTTTAGTATAACCAGCTTTTTGTGATTTTTTTCCAATTTACCACTACGCAAAACCTTTAAGCGTCGGAGATGAAATTAACATCTTAGCCAACAAACATTTTGTTTTAAACCTCCCTACCAATTTTTTTTTTGGTATTGCGCCTCAGATGTTTATGCTATACCCCGGTAAAAATGTCCTATATGCCTGTCGTTTTTATTAAGTTTCGGAACTTCTACAGGGATGTGGTGGCATATGAATGTGTGACTAAATAACTGCTAAATCCTCATCCTTGAATTTTATTATGAATGTTAATAAGCAAGTGTAGTCATGACCTACTGGCATAATTAGAATTTTTTATGCTTTTTCGACTGCCATTTTTGAAAGTAGCATCTGAAACCTCTGGTCCAGTATATTGTAATATATATCTAATTTTTGGCTAACTCTCTTGTAGGATATTTAAATGACTTTGTTGTCTAGACAAATGAGTAGAACATAAAATTCACACTTCCGAAACTTAATAAAAACGACATGCATATAGGTCATTTTTACCGGGGTATAGCATAAACATCTGGAACGCCATATCAAAAAAAATGGTAGGGAGGTTTAAAATGAAGTGTTTATTTATGGCTTAGATGTTAATATTTCATCTGCGGTACTTAAAGTTTTCGCGTAGTGGTAAATTGGAAAAACCATCACAAAAAGCTGGTTTTTCATTTGTACATGTTATTTTCAAGGTCAATCAAGGTTTTATCCATAGTAAGCGGCGATAAGTCAACAAGAATTAATGACCACCTTGTCGTTTTTGCGTTTTTGTGAAATTGGATAAAATAAAATATGGTTATAGGTCGCATTTTTAATATATCAGCCGCCATATTGAAACGCGTCATAGCTGAACTTTTTTTTGACAATATTTTTGGACTTGACCTTTATATCTTTCTTATCAAATTTGGTCCTCTTCGCTTTAATAGTTGATGAATAGCGCCCTTTAGTATGTTATTTTTTCAATATGTTAATTTTACTGGGGTGTTTTTCAAGGTCAGGAAGCTTCAAACTTCATCAAGCTCCAAGAATCGAATTTGGACTACATGCCTAATAGTTTGAGGTAGATTTAAAGTTGAACTGACAAAACCTCGAATGATTAAGATTTTTTGAAGAGAAAATGGTAAAAATCTTGTTTTTTGCGATTTCCAAGGTCATTTAAAGTCCGATGAACTTGAAAGTTAATTTTTTGGAATCTTCGTTCTCGAGTTATAGGAAATTATGTATAATCATGTCTTGGTTGCAAAAGTTGTATTTTCTCTATGATTTTTGGCAACCATCTTGAAAGATGACGTCATATCAACCCCTTTTAGGCAGATGCGAACAAAACACCCGATAACAATCGATTGTGTAACTAAGCAGCTATCAATCTCACATAGTAACCAAACTCCTTCATTCAAAATCCCACGGACTTACACATGCCCCTTCACTAGATACAGTATTTTTCACTCGAAATGTATACACATTGTTGAAGTTAACTGTCAACGAGAAGTTTCAATCTGACGTTTATTTTTTTTTCTCCCTAGATTTTTGCCCACACTGATCATGGACAGTGTCTCATTCAGAAAATTTGCGATTTCGTTTAGTTTAAATTTGATCATGAGTTGTAATGGAGGGTTTTTGAACCATTTTTTTGCCATTTTGTTATTGTTATCGTAAGACAGTTGATCACAGTGTACTATATATGGCCAGGGTCGCTACATCATAATGGAATAACCCCTTAAATGCTGGTTATGAAATCTCAAATGAATGAAGCTCAGAAATTGTTTGGGACACACACGTCACAATTCCCTCTAATATTAGGAAGTAATTTGGCTTAAGGCTGCTACGAATATGCAGTTTTTAGGTAGTTGTTATAAATTTGCAGCTTTGGATCAAAACTTATGAATTTTCACATATAGCAACCCCCTCAACCACCCTTCAAATAATTTTTTTCTCAAAATTAGAAAACATTAAGTTTATTATTACAAGCTTTTATTTAACTTCACATCTTTTATGTATGTATGTATGTTTGAGTCAAATCAATTTTGACTAACTTCTAGATGTCCGATTGAATTTAAACTTGGTACAGTAATATGGTATTGATAGGCATACCATATTTGAATTCAATCGGACATCTAGAGTCAAAATTGAGTTGCAAGATTTGATTATATAGCTTGTAATTAAAAATACTCAAGATTAAAAGCCAGTAATGCATTTTTAAACGTCTAAATTTAATTTGAGTTCATTATTTTTTGGGTGACTTCGCTCATCAGGCTATGTCTCTCTCAGGCATATTGGGTTTGAAGTCTCTCTGGCATCATGTTGTTTCACTCTGCTGCATTTGATTGATATGAAAACGTTATATAAGGGGTTATTCGGAGTGATTTCAGGTAGCAAGGTAGTTATAATGCCGATTAGCAAAACCTAGGGCGTTTGATTTTGGCAACTTAAAAATCTGGTTTTTGTTCTATGGAAAGTGAGGTTGTGTTTTGTCTGAAAAAATGGAATGGACTGTACCTACCCAACGAAAACTCTTTGGAAAATAATAACCACTATTTATTAATAAAATTTGCCAACACTCGACAAAACCAAAATGTTTCCATATCGTTCTTAACGTTAGAGAGAGAAAGCGAGGGAGATATGTAGGGTATAACGCAGTCGCGAAAACAAGCCTAAAGGAACAGGTAAATGGCAGAGCGAGCATCGGTTTTGGCGCGGTCATTCTTGAACTGTGAGTGATCCGAAAATTGTGTCCCAAGATTTTTGGACACTAACATAGGAGCGGAAAAAATCACACACACAGAATAATCAACTCCTACCATTTAAGTGTTCTTTTATTGACGTTTGCCGCCATTTCGACAGAAAGATCAACATATTTCCTTTTAATTTCTATGTAAGAATGGTAGCGATGGTCGATAAAAGGATACATAAACGATAAGATTTGATTGGCCTATAGTTTAGGGCAGTATAACAAAAATAATATGATTTTAAGGGGGTTTTTCGTATCCTTGGAGTAATTTATAATTTTCTTGGTTCATCGGGATATTAGGACAAACTAAAGTCGGAATTTCTTACTTAGTGTACGTTTAGATTTTATTTAAAACCATTCACAGCATTACTGAGGTTTTCCTACTAAAAGTCCATTACACATTATGGTAGTTACTCAATTTTGTATGAAAAAAAAAATTTCTATGAAAGACACATTGTTTTTCTGAAGAATTATTATTTTCGTTAACCATGTATGTACCTGTGGTACTCTTATTGTTTAACTTAACTTACATAGCACAAAAGCAGGGTAAAGAAACTAATAAGAAATCCAACTAAAACAAAAAAAAAATATGCAGAGACTACTACACGAAAAGACAAAAGAAAATAAATATTCGTTTCTTAAGATCGCCCTCAATTTTAAGAGACAGAAAATATAGTTTGTTAACTGTTTGGCCGTAGAGATTGATAAATTGGATAGTATGCTTCCAAATTCTTTTGGGTTATTCCAGGGTGGAGCTCTATGTTCATTATATATCGGACACTTAAAGACAAGATGATGAAATGTTTCAGGCACAAGATGATTAACATTTAAACCATATAGAGGGTGGGGACTTTAACTGGCGCAAATTAGCTACAACTTCAGGTTGAAAAATGCGGATAAAATGCAAAAACACGTCGATTGAGTGTTTTTGTAAGCTTTCCGGTCATACAAAAAATTTTTTTATCACCACCTTCAGAGGGTAAAACTCACCCGACTTCATTTTTTGAAATGGGATGATACCACTTGTGGCACCTTGTTGGAAAGGTCTTTCCAAAAGAAAATTGGATGTGCCATTTTTTTTCCATGTTTACCAAATGGTAATTTTCTAGCCTGAAAAAATTATTTCATATCAAAAAATTCTTCTTATGCTTACAAAACCATTCGAAGGTACAGTTTTTAGGTGAGTATTTTCTCAATTTGTTTTTAGAAAAGTGCATGAACCGCTTCATCTCAATTTGGACTTTTATTGTAAGAAATGGACTCGGAAAGAATTAAGGTAAGTATAGGTACAAAAAAATTATCACATCTTTATCAATTGTAAGGCTGCAATGAATCAATTTATTGTCTGTCGAATTATTATATCTTCAAATATTCTTAATTTTCGTTAAAAATGCCGGCGTATTTAACGGAAACTTTGAAAATAGAAATTTTGATGATGATTTGGTTCGGGGATCGGATGCGTACCCAAGCAGAAGTTGCGGCATTATTTCAAGCGCGACATCCAGAATTGTCTCCGTTACAACGGGGTACAGTAGACAAAAGATGGAACCATTGATTAAAGAATTTTCTTCCAATAAGAAGGGGCTTCACCCCATTAGGCTCTCAATGTACGACAGTTCTGAAATGAATTTTTCCAGAACAGGTGGATTGGAAGAAGGGAATTCATTGAATGGCCAGCTAGATCTCCTGATCTTACGCCATTAGATTTTTATTTATGGGGCTTGTTAAAATCTAATGTATACGCCACAAGACCCAATAGTATTGAAGAGCTAAAGGATAGAATTAGAGAAGAAATTCGGCAAATTACACCAGAAACATTAAGAAGGCTTTAAGCTGAATTTTACCAACGTGTTGCCTTTTTGAACAGTTGTTAAAATAAAAAGAAATAAATCCACTTAGCGTTCTTTGATTAATTGTGGTATTCCTAATTATGTAGATGGTTGAATTTTGTGTAAATTTTCAAGATAAAACACACTGACTATAATTTTAGAGCCCAGTTTATGCACAACTAATTTTTGTTGAATTTGTTGAGTTCACGGTAGAAAATAGCATAACAGTTAAAATGAAAAAAAAATGGCAGAATCAATTTTCTTTTGAACGGACCTTTCTAACAAGGTGCCACAAGTAGTACCATCCTATTAAAAAAAATGAAGTTGGGCTGAGTTTCATCCTCTAAAGGGAATAAAAATTTTTTTTTTTGGGTATTACCGGAAAGCTTGCAAACTATCTCAATTGACGTGTTTTTGCATTTTATCCGCATCTTTTAAGTTATAGCGAATTTGCGCCAGTTAAAGTCCCCACCTTGTATATTTTATTTGTAAAATATTCGGCTGAATAGTCTTATTTGTGCTGTAGTGCGAATAAAATGGATAGCACAATTGAATAATAGTTGGGTGAATAAAAGTATAAATAAATAGTCTATAAATTAGTTTGTTCTTTACCATCATTGCGCTTGTTAAATGTAACTATTTTTAGCAATAAACTATTATTTTCAGAAACTGACTTTCCAAATTAAATTAGTTTAAATGTTTTACATTTCATTACTCAAGAAATTCTTATTATAAGGTGTGTAAGAAAATGTAATTTCAGAAAAAGTTGGTGTACTACTGGAGAGTTTTCATTCGTCTTAAAGTAGAAAAGTGAAAATGAAACTTTTAGCTATTAATGAATTAATTATTATTTTTATTATTTTTTTTTCACAGGGTTTTTTCTCGGGTTTGTCTTGCAATCGGATCACTATTACTGTCGTTCCTAGTATAACAGCTTTTTGCATAGCTGAGATGATCCGTGTTGAGATCTCAAAGGATTTTAGATAAGCTGATAATGTATTATGCACTAACCCATTCGCAGAGATGATCATATGCAATGGGTTCACCATCCTTAGCTCCCACGAATTTCTAATTTCCCTTATTTAAATTATATTATATAAATTATATTATTATTATTATTATTAATTCCTTTAAATTCGTAGATTAAAAAAAAAAGTGGTGTTGATCATTCCCTTTTTAATTAGGTAAATAAAACAATTATGTTTTTTATAAGTTGGTGTAATAAACTTTAAAAACTTCACGCATGCAACTCCAAGTAAAAACTTTGCAACTTAAAAGTTGGCGAGCGGCAATGAGGAAGCGTCGAGTGGGCTGTAAAATATTGGGGCCAAGTAATATAAGTTTTGCATGGAATAGATTATAAAAGTTGAATGCGAAAACTCGGTTTTAGACTGTATATGGAAAGAGAGAATAATAAAAACGATTCCAAACTATTGTCCCAGAATTCATTCGAAGCCAAGAAAAACTGGATGAAGGCAAAATTTTTGTAACAAAAATTATACAGGGTGGAGACTTTAAATGGAATATTGACCGTAGCGGGTTAAAAAATTGTTTTTTCAAAAAATCCAAAAAAACTTAGATTTTTAGCAGATAAAATTTTCGGCAAAAATGTTTTATGAACGGAGGCTCTGAAAAGGGTCTATTCACATACAACTGCTTTTTCAAATGAAAGACCCCACTTGTGGCACCTTGTTGGAAAGATTATGGAAAAAGAAAAACGCTCGTGTATTTTTTTTTTTGACATTTGTCTCAATATATGTATCAAAATACTCAAGAAATCGTTGTGTTGTGCTTCAAATAGATCATTGACCCAAGCGAGTTGGAAATTCGTTTTTTAGGAAAATCCAAAAACACGTCAGCTAGTATTTTTAGCAATCAAAATATACGGCATAAAATTTTTGTCAACGAACCCTTTTTTTTAATGAGAAGACCCCGCTTGTGGCACCTTGTTGGTAATCTTATTAAAAAGGAAAAATGCTCGTGTACTTTTTTTTAACATTTGTCAATCTATGTTTCAAAAATCCTCCAAAAATAATTGTGTAAGTCTTGTAACTAATTTTTGTAGCAGTAAACAGTTTCGGCTTAAAATTTTTGTGAACCTACCCTCAGAAAGAGGTCTATTCACATACAAGTTTTCTTTTCAAAGGAAAAAACAAATTTCCAACCCGCCTGGGGCAGTTCCATTTAAAGTCCGACACAATCATTTTTTGAGAATTTTTGACACATGGATTTACAAATGTCAAAAAAAATTAACGAGCGTTATTCCTTTTTGATAAGTTTTTCAACAAGGTGCCCCAAGCAGGCCTTCTCATTTTTAAAAAAAGTTCTATTTGAATAGACCGTTTTTTGAGGGTCCGTTCACAAAAGTTTTATGCCGAAAATTTTGATTGCTAAAAATACTAGTTGACGTGTTTTTGGATTTTTTGAAAAAAACTATTTTTTTATACCGGGTGTAACAAGGATTAGGTAAAGCAACTTAGCGCCTTTAGTTTTAGGATTGGAATTATACAGAACTGGTGAAGGCTCAAAATTGTGTCCTATTTACACATGCCAAACTGTTACAGTTTCAATGAAAACGAACTTTTGATTTTTAAATAACGCTTTGTTTTTTTTTTAAATAACACTTTGTATATGTCATCATACCTGAAGACGTGAAATACATTCTAAATGCGTTTGTGCCTGCCACATTTTGACAAGTTTAAAAAAAAATTAAATATTTTACAGTGTTTTCCAATATTTATCTATTAACAGCAGTACAAACGACTACCAGAACCGACGGCTTAAACATTAAAAGACAAGATTTAAATAACAAGGTTTAATTTTTATATTTCTTCTTCAAGACCAATGAAAACCCTTTAATACACCAACTTTTTTTTACACATCAGATTATGGTAAAGCCATTATGACCCTTAAAATATTTTTTTTTATACTTTCCACAAAAACATGATTTTAGTAACTGTCTGCAGATAACTAAAGCATGGCTTTTTTGGTTACCGATGCAAAAAGACTTATTTTTTTTTATCACGGGTGCAAAAAAAGGTTTCTGTCCGTTTTTTACTCAAAATTAAAGAGAAATAGCGGAATAGAGTAATATTAAAAAAATGTAATCATTCTTGCCTAAAAATTAAGGCATTTCCGCCAGTTTTCACCAAGTACTTACGAAAAATCATTTAAAAACATCGTCAAAATATCAAACTGTCAAAGATGAAAATGTTGCAATAATGAACGTCACCGAGTAAAAATGCACAATTCTATGGAAACGAGTGCTATTTCATTTACCAGTCACCTTGATTTATAGTGTAAAGTTGATTTATAGTGTGTGGGTCCCGGGCCACGAGGGAATACCAGGGAATGAGAAGGAGGACGAACTTGCCAAAGCTGGTGCCGAAACCCAATATATTGGACCGGAACCGCTCTTGGGAATCACAAGAAAACAGGTGCAGAGCGAGCTCAACAAATGGACGAGCCATCAACTAAAGTCGTCCTGGAGGGAAGAGCGAGAGTGCAGACAGTCCAAACTGTTCGTGAGTGGACCAGATGCAGCCAGAACTAAATGTCTCCTGGGAAAGACTCGCAAGGACATTGGATTGTTAGTAGGAATGCTGACAGGGCATAATCGGCTGCGCAAGCACTTGACATGCATCAGAGTGTTGGACGACTCCGCCTGCTCAACATGTGGGTGGGCAGAGGAATCAGCGGTGCGGAGCTACACTCTCTAAGATGAGCTGACGTGCTGTACTTCGTAACGAAGGGAGTGGGAGGATAAGGGTGCGAGACGGGGTATGGCAGAAAGGGCCCATGAAGAGGCCTAGTTGTCAGGCCTGCGGGCCTCCCCCTTACTACTACTACGACTACTACTACTACTACTACTACATTTATCGTGTAAAGATGGTGTCATTAATGGTGTATTGCGAGAAGTGCTCTTCGTTCGAGATTTTTAAAAGTATTTTCCTGTTTTTCTCGGAATTTTTGATAAAGGTATTAAAGAAAACAGTGTTAACAACTCGCAGCTGAACTGTGCCTTTTTTACTCGCGTTTTTAAATACCTCGCTGCACTCGTTATTTAAACCAACGCAACCAAGCCACTAGTTGTTAAAATTACTATTCTTAAATACCTGTTAAATTATTTTTAGATTAACCAATGAAACACCTCTAATTTTGTTCAAAGAAACGCCATATTTTGAACCCGTTTTCATCACAAAAAATATACTTATGAGGGCACTACGAGGCAAAAAAAACATAAGTTAAGGTCACTGATTATGCACGAAAAATATACCAAATAAAAAACCCAAAACAATTATATTCAATTATTTAAAAACTGAAATTAAAACATTGAGTTTATCTAAAAGCCCAGTCAAAAAAACTTTCCTTACTTAAAGCCCACTCATTTCAAAGATGTAGCTTTCATCAGTAGAGGTTGGTGCAAAACAAAACGTAGTCAATATGTTAAAACTGATATTTCGACAGCGACATAAATGCAAACAAAAGTTGCATTTAAGTTTTTTAATACATTTCATAAATAAAAACTCCTTTTATGTAAATAAAAAATTAATCTACTCCTTATTTTATTATCAACCATCTAAATCGTTGTGTGATATCAACTATTAATTGCAAAAATTAATTAACAAGGGTAAGTTTTAATTTTGGTGACATATAACCCCAATTTTAATTTGTTCTACAGAGAGTTTACTATTTAAATCCCGCGTAGTTTTAAATTTTGTCATTTTCCTTTCTCTTAAATCCAACAAAAGATTATTTTAAGATGATTATTCAATAAAAAAATGCATTCAAATTCTTTTTATAAGGTTTGGTTTAAAATGCTTAAAACCAAAAATTTCACTTTTTTAACCAAATAAATGTCATACATTTTCAAGTGTGCAGGAGATCTCCTTCGGGAGATACAGGGAAAAATCTAAAACCACATTTCACCCCCTACCGTCTCCTAGAGGCACTAAATGATATTTTCTTATTTTTATAGTACAATCTGGTCCGAAGTCCAATATGATTACCAAATTTCATCATCCTAGGTCAAACCGTTAAGATTTAAAAAAATATTTTGTCAGCTTAACCTCACTTTTGGACTGCTACATTTTTGAAGCTATTCATAGGTGGAGAAATATTGAGTGGTCTATAAGTAATCGATTTATATAAATTTTCGATGCTCTTAAGTTTGCGAAAATAGACTTTTTTTTTCGAAATTGTCAAAAAACGGCGTTTATTCAGGGCCCTTCGCTCACAGGATCAATATAATATTTTGGTGATTTCAGACTGATTGCTAATAGGTTGTACTACAAAACCACATAGTTTCAAGTGTGCAGGATAAGTCGTTTGGGAGATACAGGGAAAAATCTAAAAATACATTTCGCCTTCTACCGGCCCCTAGATGCTCTAAATGTTATTTTTTAAACTTTATAGTACAATCTGGCCAGAAAGCCAATATGAGTACCAAATTTCATTATCGTACGTCAAACCATTAAGATTAAAAAATATATTTTGTCGTTCTAACCTCACTTTTTGACTGCAGCACTTTTGAGACTGTTCACAGGCAGGGGGAGAATTCAAAATATCAACTATTTTCCGTATTTCCGTATTATTTTCTTTAAAAGACCATGTAAAGTGCCCACTTATTTTACTCTCCCGTTACCTGGGACTTTTTTCTAAAAACTGACAAAATATACTTACGTATTTCGTTGAAGTAAAAGGGAAACTCCCCGGTGACCGAACAGTTAAGTCGAGATTTCAGGAACGACGTCCATCGATTTCTAAAACGATGGGGACCTCCTCTGTCGTTCTTACATACTCTGGCCACTCGGGAATACACGGCCTAAAAACATTTTAAAATGGAAAATTATACTACTCCGATATACAGAGCGCTTCAGGCTACTGCGAACATAGGCCGGAAGAAGTCCAATTTGCCAGTGTACGTACACACAGGGACACCGCACACCTATCAGTGGAGCAAACAACACTCAGGCTTGCGATCACCGTTGGCGGCTTGCATTTAGTATGCCTCTAACCACGGTGCAATGTGAAGTGTAGTCCATGAAACCGGAATTTGCTCAATAAATACGAAAATTTTGATAACGTAATTCTTTTGTTTTTTTGTCACTGATAAATTAGAGCGTTTTATTTTTAACTGCTCAGATTTATCACTAACAACATGTTACAATGAAAATAGTAAGAAGAAACAAAATAAAAGGAATTTCTTAAAATAAAATAATACATTCTAAATATAAAAAGATTCTCTCAGTCAAAAAAAAATTAGAGCAAATGTTCGAAAAGTCCTCCTTGCTCGGCTAGATAATATCCGAGCCTATTATAAAAACCCCTTCTAATGTTTCCAAGCATGTTAGGGGTGATATTTTGAACAGCTTCTTCAATTTTAATCCGAAGTTCTTCCAAATTATTAGCCCTTTCATGCCCGTAAACTTTATTTTTGATATAACTCCACAGATAGAAGTCATTAGGAGCAATATTGCGTGATCGAGCTGGCCATAAAATAGTTCCCCATGTACTTATAACCCGATTAGGAAATATATTATAAAGATATTCCCTAACAAGGCCAACGCTGCGAGCGGAACAACCATCTTGTTAAAACCATGTTTCACCAAATCTCACAACTAAAAACTACCTAGCAGTTGGAATAATATGCTGCTGCAGTAGATCCAAGTATCTAGAACCATTCCAATGACGTATTCCCCTACAATACCCCCCCAAATATTTAGTTTTTGGGGATACTGTGTTCTTACATCAAAATATAAATGTAAATTTTCCCTCGACCAATATCGAACGTGTGTTGGGTTATGACGATTCAATAATGGAAAAGTGCTTTCATCTGTGAAAAGAATAGATCTCAGAAAATTTTCATCACGATTATCCCTTTTCATCAACGACGACAGTTGTTCTCCGGAAAAATTTGATGTGTTTTTGACGCTTTGTAAGAATGATAACCATTCTTTTTGAGAACACGTAAGACAGTGGCTGAAGACTTATCAACTGCTTCGGCAATTTGGTGGCTAGTTAACTTTTGATTTTCCTCCACTGCAGCGCAAATCATCACATCTCGTACTTCCTACTCGTCATTCAAAACGGTGGGTTCTTTTGGTTTATTGGCGCTACACAAGCAAACTTTTCAAAATTCTGCACAAACCTATTAATCGTTGATAAACTAGGTTCTGTGCGATTTACAAAATTCTCCAAAAAAAGTTCTTGAATAAGTGTCAATGGTCTGTCTTGATAGTACTATTTGATCATCTGCACTTTTTCGTCAACTTCGTAGACATTCATTTTTGGTTTTGAAAATGTGTTATTTCACTTAAAAGTGACAAGGACTTACCAATCTGTTTCTCAAGCAAGGCAGAAATAAAACAAAATAATAAAAACCAAATAAATTTCGAAAAGATAACACTGCACCGTGCTTCGATCCCATCTCGGTCGTATGGCACGGAGAGTAAATTGGACTTGATTCCTCCTATGTTCGTAGTAGCCTGAAGCTCATATACTTAAAGACTGTTTAACACTTAGTACGTTTATGCGCGCCTAAAACCGGTTTTATATAAGAAAGTTTTTCTAATCAAATTGCTTTCTCCGAGGCGTCCTTCATTAAATGACTGTTTAAAAAGAAAACAAAGTTAACAACAGATTTTTCGGTAAAAACAGGGTTGAGTCTTTCTTTAAGTTTGAAAACCATGCGATAAAGCGTTTTTAAAGTTTTTTTACTGACCGTAAAATCAGCTTTCAAGCGATAAACCGCTTTCCTAAAACGCTTTAAAATAAAATCGATTTAGTGACTCAAGCAGTTTTAATGGTGTTATTACGACAATATTTTTAAACCGTCTTCATGTAAGCGTCCGTGTAAACAAAGTAAGTGTCTTTAAAGCCCACGGACCGGCTATACAAGGTATCTTAAACAGCTATTTGACGGAAAGAAAAACCTCTTTAAAATGTGGAAAATCCGACACGTTTGTATTTAAGCAAATCAAACTTTTAGACAAATATAATTAATAATCTGGTAATAAATAAAGAAACAAATCGATTTAAGGGGGTTCTTTTTAGTCCACCATCCCAAGCAACAAAATCAGTCGCGACATGGTGGCCGTCTCCATGCCCTATCTCTAATAGAGTTGTGGCGTCATATCACGGCGACGGTTTTATTACTACTATACCTCGAGTTATTCACCGTTTTTGGGAATGCATTGGGACGGTTATACAACTACATCGCGATGGTAAAGATTACTCTTGAGGAATTATGTCGTCGCGGGTAGTAAACGGGCACGTTATCTCGACGTCCTGTTTACCACATAAAGTAGTATTTCTGACTTTTTAGGATTTTTATAGGTTTTCTCTTTCCCACATTATTAATTGAAAATATGTTGATCTTTTTCTAAACTACATCAGGACACACACCATAAAATATGTGAAGACATGACAAAAAACAAAAATATTATCTACATCATAACCTATACCTAATAATTACCATTTTATTAACCATTTTTCTGAAGTCACAACATCCTAAATTTATAAACGCATAGCACTTTACTGACTAAAAATGCTGATTTTTTGATAAAAAAAACGCGCGCCCCACAGTTTTGACCTATCTGAAATGTCGATAAAAAATCGGAATTATTTGAGCTTAGGATTTCCAAATTAAATGTATTTCCAGTTTTAATATGGTTTATTAATTAAATATTAATATTTTTACTTTTATTGATACATGCAACTACTAATCAATGATTTAATGAGGTATTTTTAAATTTTGATTTGAATTCCATGTTTAGTAAAAGTTAATAACATGGCGGCGTCGCTCATCCAGTTGACGGTACAGTAATTTACAATGTCAGTAAAGTAGCGATAACTCGTAGGTAACGTTTTTCCACTATATGCACATTTATTTCTTACTGCGTGGTAGATAGGCGACCGTGTAGACTCCATAACTTTGTAGTTTTGTATTGAGTAGGGGCTACTGAATGGCAACCAAATTAATATCAGTAGAGTCGTTACCTCGTAGAAGTAATATTAAAGAAATTAAATGTGACAACTATGATGTAAGCCCCGCACTGTAAAGTTTTTTCGTGTTTCTAGTAATGGTATATAGTTATATAGTGGAATATATTACTTTCGCGTATAACTCTATATTTTTACGACAGTGTGGTAATTTTTTAACAGTAATAGTGACCACACTAAGTGAAAATAATGAAATTTTTCCTATAAATAGTTTTTCGTAGGAAATATTACTACGCTTTAACCCTTTTTTGGTGGCAAAGACAATGGCACCAGTGAAATTGACTATAATTGTTGCTTGGGATACCAATATGGTATAGAGGACTACTAAAATCGTAAAATTTTCACTTTTCTTAATTTTAAAAAAAAAATGAGTTACTAAGGTTCCAAAACACTTTAATCGACAAAAAAAAAGTTGTCTGTCGGTCTGTCGTATACACGATAACTCAACAACGCCTTAATCGATTTTAACGAAATTTGATACAAAAGCAAGCAGCGAGATTTCAGTTTCCATGAATATAGACTACAAATTTTATTATAAAGTCCAAATTCGTGGGAAAAAAACCATAACTTTAGAAGTAAAGAAGCTATTGATATGCGGTTTTCAGATTTTGGTTCTCGTAAATATTACCCAAAAATTTTGTTATAAGGTTCAAATCTTTCAAAGCTACAGTTCTCGAGATATTTTCATTTCCTTTCAACATAAAATAATTGATTATATGTTAGACTATCCGTGCCTTCTAGCACCAAGTTTTTCTAATTACCAACGAAAACGTCTTTTCAAAACTTAAATAATTTAACTAAACAAGCACAGTTATTGATGAATAAAATATTAAGAGTATAGTTACTAATAATAGTACTAATAGTTTTCGCTTGCAAGAGTACTTTTGTTTCCACATTTTTCTTTCCAAATAAAAAATATTTTCAAATATTTTAGTCCAGTTATGAAAAAAGCATTAGAGAACACAATGAACATCGATGTTGGTTTTAATTTATTTTAAAATCATTTTTAAAAATCTTGTTTTAAAATTAAAAGCCACCATGTATTTATTATTATATCTTATCATGTATGTATTCAAGAAAAACAAATCAAACCTCACTGGTTAAAAAAGCAGTAAAGGCTAAAATAATTTGTTCGGACAATAACACATTTTTATAAGAAAAACGAAGAACAAAAGAGGTCTTAATTAAAAATTCGTATCCAAATAACTTTACCGAAAATTCTTTTAGAAAAATCGAATTTCCAAGATAGGAACGTGGAAATAGTAATCTTAGAAAAAATTAAAATATTAAATAATTCCTTTTACATTAGGTATTTCGAATAAAATTAAACAAGTCTCTAATAATTATAATATTAGAAAAAATTTTAAGAAAATCAAATATTATTAGATCAATTTTAACACAACTCAAAAAAATATCCTTTGTAAATGTTATATCGGCGAAACTTCAAGGCCTCTTGAAGTTACAATAAATGACCATAATGGGTAACTCGGAAGGAAAGTGGGGAGAAACCAGTATATTACAAAAATAACCCGATAACTTTAAGCGAAAAATGAATAAAGCAACTTGAATACATCTAAATGAAGATGCATTGCTAACATATCAGTTGATATAAATACAGTTTGGCTTCCATTTTTAAAACAAGATTTTCAAAAAGTTTTATTTTTAAATAAATTAAAAATAACATGTCTTTAATATATTTCTCCCTAACGTCAGTTAAAATATAACTTTTTACTTGATATTTTAAAACAAAAAAAAATATTAAACTTTATCTTTTAATTTCACTTTAAATTTTGAATTTATATAAGATAATCTAAAAATTAAAAAAAAAACTCAAACGAATATCTTTGTTGATTTTAAATTTTATTTAGCTCAGCCAATAGCAACTATCGACACACCAAACTGTCAAGTGCCAGATATTTTAAAAAAGAAACTAAACAACACCGTTCTCAACTAAAAAGCCAGTTAACTCATTTTCGTTTTAGTATTCTTTGGCCTGCTATCGGTGCCATATTGAAACCTAACTGACAGAAAGGCCATGTTTTACCTCCCAATTTAATTTGGTTATAAAGATGGCAGCCACAGTAGGCTAAAGGGCACTAAGAGTTAGAGTTGAGATGGTGTTGAACTAAATAAGTTTTTGAAAGAATAATTTCTTTGACAACGGCAGTAGAGTTTCCGCCAAAACATCACATAAGTAATTAGGTTCTAGATAGGATATTTATTTAAAAACCGCTGGCAAACAAAGGAAATTTTTTCTTTAGACGGTTTTTAACATATTTTTGAGAAATATTCTTTAATAAAAACCCAAAAAAGTAGTTTCAGCATTAACATTATAGATAAGTTATAGAATTCGTTTTTAATTTTATAATAAACTTTCAAATAAATCAGTGTATCAGAATTATCAGCATCTAAAATACCCCTTTTTTTGTACTTTTTTGAGAAAAAATTAAAAATTTGGTTTAATTTTACAAAATAAGTGTTTTATATGTTGGAACCTGATAATATTTTATTATTGTTAAAATTAACTACGTCAAAATTCTCTAAAACTAACCAGAAAAATAACCGCAAAAACAACGAAATGGATTCGTAGCTTACGGCAGTGGTAGTGGTTAATTACCACTACGGAATGACGTTTAGCTATTGCGCAGACGCAGTAATTATTGCAACCACTACGAAGTGTCAAATAAGCGTTCCAAAATATCTCTATTGTTTTACTTACGTTAAAGCATTAAACAACAAACCACATTCAAGCAACCATTAGACCAAATTAAACTTTACGATCCAAAATTTAAAAAAACTTCCGCATTAAAAATAATGCTCGAGGCGTCTTAGGCTTCGCTGTAATAAGATCTCCTGAGACAAGGGGCGCAGTGTACTATAAAAAAGCTTTTATTCAACTCTGAGTCCAGGACCCGTTTTGCGCGACTCGACGCTGGCTTCTCATAAGACAAATAGCCTTGCAGAATAACGGGCATAATAAATGTCAACTTAGTTTGGGAAATTTAACACCCGTTTTTAGACAAAAAACAAAGTTAAGTGCAGTTTTTGTCTCTTCCCTGCCAAAATTCCCGCATAAAATCTGGTAAAAAAAATATACAAATTGTACAAGTTTTTATAGGCGTTTAAGGTTTTATGAGATGTATTTCTTGCCCTTTAAAAATCCATAAAATTTTATAAAATTTGATATAAAGTTTATGAGGAAAATTTTTATAAGGATTTAGCGTACAAACTTTAGCATTATTTTAAGCTTGCAAAGTTTTTAATTGTCTCTTTTTTAGGAGATTTTACGAGATTTTATAAATATAATTTTTAAAAGATTTTACTTGTCAAATATTATACTAAATTATATTTATTTTTATAATAATCAAGAAGTTTTTCATTGTCCCTTTTTAAAAGATATAATGGAATTTTACAAACATGAGATTTGGATTTTATAAGGAAACATTAATAATTTTCCCAAATAATTTTAAAAGTTTTTATGGTGTCAAATATTAAAATAAAATATTAAAAAGGAATTCTTTTACAGTTTTTTATAAGTGAATAATAGGCAAATAAATAATTCAAAAGTTTTATTTTACCATACAAAACTTTATAAGTTAGACTAGGGCAAAGTAATAAAAATATACGTACAATACAATACAAAAAAAATAAATGGCGCCTGCCGACACGAATAATAGTCCTCCATACAAAAACATATAATCACACATATTCTTTTTAATATCTCCAAAACTACGAATCTGGCAACCTGCAAAGTTATCGCAATTCTACAAATGAATTAATTAAAAGACAGATTAGTTTAAGAGAGTTATATTGTAGATTTTTTTGTGAAAAACATTTCAGTTACTATAGTTATCACCAGTAACTTGTCATTTCTAGCTAAACATAAAAAGTGAGCTTACTAGGAGTAGTGGTAGGATTTTTTTATTTAGTTTTTAATATGAAGATAATATTATTTACAGTAACTTGTACAGTAACTCCTACCCATAAAATGTTGAACAAAAAGTGAGCTTATTTTTAATATTATAATTAAAACATAATAGTTTTTTAAGGAACGTGGCCTTATTAAAATAATATAAAAGTAACTTAAATTTAGCTATTTCCTAGCAATAATCTATTTATTTCAAGTTTCAAATATTCAAAGTTAGGTATGATTAAGTAATTCAACAAGTTATTTAGTATATTGGAGTAATATGAAGATCTTTTAAGCAAAAGTAGATACTACAAGCTTCTACAAAACAGGTCTATTTAATTTATTTAAAATGACAATTTTTATAATGAAAATTAGTGGTCGCACTTACTAATAATTTTGTGCTTGACGAAATACATTTTCTTTATCCTTATATTTTCTTAAAACAACTATAAACCACTGTACTACTCTAAAAACATAATTTCCTTATAAACAATCATAAGTTTTTGAAAACTTACATCAACAAATCTTTTAAAAAGTTATAAAAGTTTACCAGAGGCACTGTAAAACCTTATAAACTTTTACAAGCTTTGATTATTAATATGCTATTTCAAACATCCTAAAAATTGTATGATCTTTTATGACGATTTTTGTTTCCTGTTCGGTACAGATCTGGCAAAAAAAAATAGGACAAGTAAAATATATATTTGCTTTTTTTAGTATGTCACCCTATACGTTCAGATATTTATTGGTTTGGCAACCATTCGTCATTTGATTTATTTACTATTATGACAAACACAAGTGTCAAATGAATCAAAAAAAACAACAGATTAACTAACAAATGACTAACAATGTAAATTTTCATTAATATAGGGTATAACACCCTTTATCCATATTTCAATTCCGTGTCCTACTTTTTTTTCGCCAGGAGTGTACATCACAACTTTAAAAAAATTAATTTGTATTACGTTTTTTCCGTTTTTCTTTATAAGATTTTATGGGGGATTTTTGTCAGGGTTAGAAATAAAAGTGTCACTTTTTATCCCTGAAGTTCTAAACAAAGATAAAATTAAAAAGAAGGAATAAAAAATAAAAGTAGGAATTAAAAAAAATGCAGCAGCACTTTTCGTCATAAAACTCTTGACATTTTTTGACACCGATTTGCCTGGATTTTATGGTCAGGTGGCCTGGGTATGCATCTTTTCTTGTTTCAAACATTTTTATTATTATTTATATATCATTACTTTTTATCCCTAATTTATAATTACCTTTGTAAATTTCAACCAACCATGTAGCTACCAGAGTTTTTTGACATTTTGCTTTTATTAGAGTACCTGAATGTTACAGAATTATATAATTTCTTATGATTATTTTGATTGATTGATGGCAACGGTAAAAAAAAGTGTCAAAAAAATCAGTTTTAATATTTTAACTTATTAAAAACTAAAAATCGAAGGTGTAAGTTGCTTACAATATCGGACCAATAAATTATGCGATTTCTACCCACTCTTTGATAATATCTTTGCTTGGCACTAAGCCAATAAGTTCGTCTAGAATTCTAATGCAAGATAGTGTCCTTTTATACTATCTCGAGACAGAAATAATTCTTTTTATTTAGACACGGGACACCTAAATTCGCCGTCTTTGATATATTACCGACTACGTTCCTGAATAACCTATAGGTCACATAAAAATGTCTAGGTTTAGAGACGAGGATTGCTCTATTAGAGACGAACTTTGTTTTTTTTAACCATTAGGTACAAGATAAGAACCGGGTCTTAAAAAAATCTTGTTATGTTAGGTTTGGACCAAAAATAAAATAGAATAGCTTGATATCAAGGTACACCCCCATAAAAACAAAAAAAAAATGAAGTTATCTTGAGAGAGGACAATTTTTTGGAAGGGAACGAAATTAGTACATAATTAGTAGAAAATTATGGTGTAATTACTTTTTTGAAATCTCTTTCCTAGGCAGAGAGGGGTGTCCCTTGATATAAAGCTAAACACCCCATAAAAACAAAAAAAAATAGGTTATCTGAGAGTAGGAAATTTTTTAGAAGGAAGCAAAATTAATGCAAAATTAGTACCAAATTCTGGTAGAATCACTTTTGGTCGAATCTCCTTCCTTAGCAGAGGGAATCTACCTTGATGTCAAGCTACATACTCCATAACAAACAAACAAAAATCTTAAGAACCGATGGTTTTTGTCAACTAAAAGTACCCTACTTTAAGAGCACATATTCAGTGCAAAATTATGACATATCAAATTTCATTAAATCAGTTTAGCGCCAACCCACACCCCCTCCCTGTTAAGTGCGAATAACTCAGTTATTCATTAAGTTCAAAATTGTTTAAAAGGGGACACAACTAGCAATTTTTAGTTGTGCAAGTTATAAAAATTAGAATTGCAGTAATTTTGAACGTTGTTCTACGGATAAAGAATAGTTATCATGGCGACGGTCGACAACGTCGACTATTATACGACGCCTAAACGTTTATCACAACTTCAGTCGCCATCACAACTAGTTATGACCGTCTATTTTACTAACAGCAATTCCTTAGTTGTGAAGGCGCCGAATACAAATCGGTGTGTGCTAAACCGAAAATTGATCAATTTGCTCCACGTTTTCTGGCCGGTTTGTTAAAGACGCGCGCGCGCCTGTTTTCATCTAACCAAGTTTTCTGTTACGTTCGCAACAAACCAATTTTGGAGCACTGCTGTCTGTCATATAAACGTCAATTAATTCAGTAGAAGTAACTAAAAAGTGTTTTGTAAAGTTTCTATTAGTTTTGTTTCAACATTCTGAGCTTCGATATTTTATCGTCGCAGAAGGCTTTAGCTAGCATTAGCTGTACTGGATCAAAATGCTCGAGAAAATGTGTCATCTTCATTGTGGCGGAAAAAAAAGAGGAAGGTCCTATGTAAACAACAAGGACGGAAATTAGGTAAGCAGCAGAAAGCCAAAGTGTGGAGCAATTTCGATTGGGTAAAAATTGAGGCATGTTCGCGTCTTATAAGTTAGGGGATCCGTTCAAAACACTGTTAAGTAGTTAAAGCGGTCGAGATACGGGACTCCTTTGGTTGTCATAGAAACTAATAATTGCCGCCATGATTGATTGTAAAAACCATTGTATGCTAATTTGTAAACAAACATTAAAAATTATTTTTTTTACTTTTTTCTACAATAACCTAAGATCTTTTTGCATGTAAAAATTCGTATTTTCTTCTTAGCAATCCTAAGCAACATCTTCAGAGGTTTTTCGGAGCGATTTTTAAGTCATGATTTTTTTTTAATTTCATAAAATCATCTTAATCGAGGAGGCTCTTGTTTTTTAGAGCTACGACCTGCACATTTGACAGTAAACTACCGTCTGTTTATATATTTATATAGAAACTTTACAAAAAAACATTTTAGTTACTTTTACTGAATTAATGACGTTTGTATGACAGACAGCAGTGCTCCAAAATTGGTAACAGAAAACTTGGTTAGATGAAAACAGGCGCGCCCGCGTCTCCAACAAACTGGCCAGAAAACGTGGAGCAAATTGATCAATTTTCGGTTTAGCACACACCGATTTGTAGTCGGCGCCTTCACAACTAAAGAACTACTGTGAGTAAAATAGACGGTCATAAATAGTTGTGAAGGCGACTAAAGTTGTGATAAACGTTTAGGCGTCGTATAATAGTCGAAGTTGTCGACCGTCGCCATGATAACTATTCTTTATCCGTAAAACAACGATTAAAATTAGTGCAATTCTAATTTTTAGAACTTGCACAACTAAAAATTGCTAGTTGAGTTATTTTTACAATAACCAAATTGAGTTTCGTTGAGGGGGGGGGGGGTTGTAGCTTGACTGAGCTCAATTTTGCTTCTGCAAACCATCACGAATTTAGGTAAACCGAGGCTTTTTCGCACACTTTTTTTAGATTTAATTTAGAAATGTAAATTTTGTTTGTGCATGCCCAAGTAGAAATTTTTAGTTGTGCAAGTGGTTAAGATTATAATTGCACGATCTTCAATCGTTGTTTTATACGTAAATAGTTGGAAATTAACTTCATCCTTCATCCATATAGACAATAGACAAGAGTTAATTTCAAAAACATAATTTTCTCAAACTTTCAAGTAAATAGTACTTGTCTTGAAAACTGAAGTCGACATCGACAAGTTTACGACGAATAAACGTTGATCGCAAATATAGTCACCATCACAACTATTTATGCCCGCCTATTTTACTAACAATTTTTTCAGCGGTTTCTTAGTTGTGAAGGCGATGTTTTCTGGTCGGTTGTTGTAGACGCGAGCGTGACTCTTTTTATCTAACCAATTTTTATGTTATGTTTGAAACTAACCAATTTTAGAGCACTGTCCTGTGTCAATTTCAATTAGGTAAAATTGAGGCGCGTTCGCGTCTGTTAGTGGAGGATCCGTTCAAAATACAGTATAGTAGTTCAACCCGTCAGGACACAAGAATGTTTTGGTTGATAGGAAAACTAACACGTGCCGCCATGATTGATTCGATAAAATTGACTTACTCGAGACGCCAGTAGACATTAATTTGTAAAAATAATTTAAAAATGATTTTAATATTTACATTTACACAAAAATTCTGGTAAATATTGTTCCCAACACATGCCCGAGGCCGTTTTACCGCACTTAAAACTTATCTAACTGCTTTTGCGTGCAGGAAAATTAAACTTTGCGCACTGTCAGGAAAAACAACTATTTTTTGCTTCTATAGTTCGTTTGATTTTTCCTGATGCTTTGTACAAAATCGTAAATTCGATCGGTAGATGTTTCTAGAAAAACAACTACCTACTGTTTTTTGATATTTTGTTACTTTTTATACCTACTGACATTAGACACTTAAAAGCAATTTTCGGTTTTATCAGCATTCGTATTCTTATCTCTATTGAGTCGCCCTATCGAGCAGGTGTAGTTTTAAACTAATGGCGAATGCGTGACAGCTCCAGCTGATCAAATGAGTTTAAACAATTTCTCGTACGCAGGGATGGTTGTAACGTTACGACTTCCTTGACCTCCTTGACCTACCCAACGAGGTTTTTGTGCATTTGATTAGCTGGAACTGTCACGCATTCGCCATAATTTTAAAAGTGCACCTGCTTGATTGGTCGACTCGATAGAGAAAAAGATACAAATGCTGATAAAACTAAAAATTAACTTTAAGTGTCAGCCAAGTTGAAAGTATGAAAAATAAGAATTTGCATCTGGCATAACAATTGAGGTTTAAATATATGAAACGCTTAATAAGATGTTAAGAGTAAAATTTTTATTTTTTACCTTGCCACAATTGATGTATTCAACTGCTGTTTCCCGAAAGAAGAAATAGACAAAGTCACCTTGGGTCATTGAGCTGACGAAATCTGGAGCTAAAAAAAGAAATTAACTAATGTACCAAGCAAAAACTAAAACAAATAAATATAAAAATATATTATTTTATTATCATTATTATTAATTTCAATAAAAACTTAACATATAGTACAATAAGGAAATTATTTCAAAGAAGAAATTAAAAAACCTCCAAATGAGTTACTTCAACCGAAAAGAAACTAAAAAACAAAAGATCAAAAGATCTTGGGTGGAAATAACGAAAATTCAAACTTGGATGAATTTTCGTTATTTCCACCCAAGATCTGTTGATCTTTTGTTTTTTAGTTTCTTTTCGGTTGAAGTAACTGATTTGGAGGTTTTTTAACTTCTTCTTTGTTTTAGTTGCCTTAGGAGCATAATCCTACTGGAAATATTAACACGCCAGGACGAATTCGTATCAGGTAACTTGGATACGTAAGTACCAGTTCGGAACGATGCCTATTTGTGGTTCAAGGTTGTAAATCTAAGTGTATGATGGTGTTTAATGATGTATAGTAGAGGGTGACCAGTGAAACTACTGATGAGCCCACGCTGGTTACCCAAGGCAAAACATTGTTTAATCATTTCTCTTTTCACTTTAATCTTTTGTGTGTTCCTTGTGGGATACTCATCCAAGTTTGAATTTTCGTTATTTCCACCCAAGATCTTTTGATCTTTTGTTTTTTAAGGAAATTATTTATTTGAGCAAAAAATATTTTTAATTAAAGGTTATTTAACTATATAAAAATATAAAAACCATCGGCAGGTTTCTTTTTACCTACATTAACTATATCTACAGAAACAGGTGGTAGTAAAAATTCTTTTGTTGTTTCAGATTCTTTGAAAACTTATTTTAATTTATTTAGCGACCCTATCATGGAAAAAAAAAACTTTGAGAACTGTTTTAAAAGAAATTTAATTATAAGGGCTTTGAAAAGGTCAAAGAACCATAGTATAGTAACTTAAAGGGAAACATTCCAGGGGGTCAATTTTACCGCTTTTAGATTTAGATTTTAATTTAGCATGACGACACACTAGAATTCCGCCTACTTGATAAATCTAGAGGTCAAGCCACCACCCCCCCCCCCCGCTCCCCCGAAAGATATTCGAGTTTTGATGCTTGATAATTTCGAACCAATTTCGAACTAATTTTGAACCACTTTTAAAAATTTTGAACCACAATCCTTCCTTTTCTTATATATATTCAAAATGGGACGTGCTGCCGCCGGACGTCAAGCTACACCCTCCTCATTTAAAGCAGAGAAAAATAAAAAGCAACTATCTTAAAATTAAAAACCAATTTATCACCAAAAAGAATTTCGAAAAGTCCAAAAAAAAAACGGGATATCCGGTCAAAAAATTAAAAAGAATTGTTAAAAAAAATATATTTTTTTTTGTTTGTCCGGCTTACCAAGCTTTTATCGACTGAACGGACAACAGAAAATCCGGACTGTTGATTTGGATGCGCAATAAAGATCTCTATGCTCATATAGTCTGAATCAGCTAAGAAGCACCATTGGAAAAATCAGGTACCTTACACATGCACATATTAGGTACCAAAAGTCCACCAAAGATGGAAATAGTTTTTATTACGTGATTTCTAGTCGTTTCTAGTGTATTTCTATGCCTTCGAAACTGACTGGATATAAGAAATCACAGAAATTAGGGTGGTTAAAAGTTTTTTAAAGTTGTACAAAATTAGTGCGAAATTAGTTCCAAATTATAAGCATATCAAAGTAAAAAAATTTTTTGAGAGGTGTGTGGCTTGACGTCAAACTGCACCACCCACCATATTCTAAAAAAAAACAGGGTTACTAGTGGATTATTTGAAATTTTTTCGGTGATATTAGGAGTTTTAATTTTTTTCTTTAATCTGAATTTTTTTTTTTATTAGTTCTTAATTTTAGGATAGTAGCTTGACGTCCGGCTGCACCATCCATTTCAAATATAAAAAAAAACCAGGAAGGAGTGTGGTTCAAAATTTTTAAAAGTGGTTTAAAATTAGTTCGAAATTGGTTTGAAATTATAATCAGATCAAAAACCGAATATCTTTGGGGGGGGGGTGTGGCTTGACTGACCTAAATCTAGAGGAAATATTTTATAATATCCAAGGGGGGTACTTCTATAAACAATAGCGCATGGAGGGCTTATGTTTACATGGGAACACAAAGCAAAATTAAACTTCCAAATCAGTTACATCAACCGAGAAGAATCTAAAAAAGAGAAGATCAAATGATCTTGGGAGGAAATGAGAAAAATTCAAAATTGGATGAGCGTCCAATGAACACACAAAAAACCAAGGCAAAAGGAGAAACAATTAAACGATGTTTCACCTGGGGTGATCAGCGTGAGCTCGTCAGTGGATTCACTAGTCACCCTCAATCCAGACATCATTTAACACCATCGCACACTCTGACTTCCAACTCTGAATCACTCACAAATAGGCATCGTTCCACATGGTACTTATTATAAGTCACCTGATACGGGTTCGTCCTGGCGTGTTAATCTTTCCAATAGGAATATGCTCCTAAGACAATTAAAACAAAAAGTTAAACTTCTAAATCACCTACATCAACCGAAAAGCATCTAAAAAGAGAAGATAACATGCCAGGACGAACCCGTATCAGGTGACTTACAATAAATACCATGCGGAACGATGCCTATTTGTGAGTGATTCAGAGTTGGAAGTCAGAGTGTGCGATGGTGTTAAATAATTGTCTTAGGAGCATATTCCTATTGGAAAGATTAACACTCCAGGACGAACCCGTATTAGGTGACTTATATTAAGTACCATGCGGAACGATGCCTATTTTTGAGTGATTCAGAGTTGGAAGTCAGAGTGTGCGATGGTGTTAAATGATGTTTGGATTGAGAGTGACTAGTGAATCCACTGATGAGACCACGCTGGTCACCCCGGGTGAAACGTCGTTTAATTTTTTCTCCTTTGGCTTTGGTCTTTTGTGTGTTCATTGTGGGACGCTCATCCAATTTTGAATTTCCCTTCTTTCCTCCCAAGATTTTTGATCTTCTCTTTTTTAGATTCTTTCCGGTTGATGTAACTGACTTGGAAGTTTAGCTTCTTGTTTTAATTGTCTTAGGAGCATATTCCTATGGGAAAGATTAACACGTCAGGACGAACCCGTATCAGGTGACTTATAATAAGTACCATGCGGAACGATGCCTATTTGTGAGTGATTCATAGTTGGAAGTCAGAGGGTGCGATGGTGTTAAATGATATCTGGATTGAGGGTGACTAGTGAATCCACTGACGAGCCCACGCTGGTCACCCCAGGCGAAACGTCGTTTAATTTTTTCTCCTTTGGCTTTGCCTTCTTTCCTCCCAAGATCTTTTGACCTTCTCTTTTTTAGATTCTTTTCGGTTGATGTAACTGATTTGGAAGTTTAACTTCTTGCATATTCCTATTGGAGAGATTAACACGCCAGGACTATTTGTGAGTGATTCAGAGTTGGAAGTCAGAGTGTGCGATGGTGTTAAATGATGTCTGGATTGAGGGTGACTAGTGAATCCACTGACGAGCCCACGCTGGTCACCCCGGGCGAAACATCGTTTAATTATTTCTCCCTTCGCTTTGATCTTTTGTGTGTTCATTGAGGGACGCTCATCCAATTTTGAATTTTCGTTCTTTCCTCGCAAGATCTTTTGATCTTCTCTTTTTTAACACAAAGCTTATTAAATCAGCTTTTTATTGTTTACATTTATTTAATCCGTAAATAGCCACTTTTGTTGGCTAAAAAAGTAAAACTAAACGTGTGAAAGTTTGTTTTTCGATTTCTTGTATTGGTTGAAGAAGATAAAGTCGAACCAAATCACGTATAAACTATGTAAAGCTGTAGTGTGACCATAGAAATAGAAAAAGCTGAGAATGGGTAAAGACTACTGCGCATCCAATTCCCGAGCGACGACGAGGAGTTAGTCATTTGCTACACCATGGAATAAAATTGATCGAATCGCCTATCTTTGCAGTTAGCTACGTCAGTTTTCTACAAGATGAAGTTTACTACATTATTTTACTATTTTCGCCAAGAAAAGAGCACCTTCTGGCTTAAAAGCCCTCAAAAATAATCTAGGTAAGTCATATATTACACTGGTGTAGCTAACGTACGAATTCTTGACAAATAACTTTTTTTTTACTTTAATTTTTTCTCTTTAAAACGAATTTAAGCCTTCTTTATTTCCTATTTCTTGTACTTTTAGGTCAGTTCCGAGTGGTGGCAGATGGTTGCCTCACCCAGATAAACAAAGTAAAGAACATTCAAAATGTTACCCGATAACAAGCACACAAAGATAGACAATACGCTCCAAACTTCTGACCTAGCTCCTTGAGGAAGTCGAGGACTGTTGACCTCCAAACCAAACTAACGCGTGGGTGTTTTGTCAACTGACGACAAATGAAGAGTTATTTTGTATAATTATTATCATATGGTTTGTGAGAAACTTGCTTCTGTTATTTTTAGGAAATATAAGTAGCCCTTGAGCCTCACATGTGTAACTTCAAGGATTAACGATGACTAAACCCTTTTATTTCTATGAGCTCTGAACAAATGATTAATCTTTCACTTGACTTAGATTAAATAATTAAAAAAACTTTGTATAGTTATTTTTGTATTAAATTTTGTTTAGTATATTTAGTAATTAAATTAAGTTGTTTATTAGAAACGCCTCAATGTTGTCTTGTTTGAAATAATTAAGTTTATTCTAAAAATTTACTACAATAAAATTCTCATAATTTTAATATAATTTAATCTAAAAAAAAAGGTAGATATTTTTAACAGGGCGATTCGTAGAAAACAACCACAACATGGACAACATGCTCTAGTCAATATGGAAAAAATTATTTAATTAAAAGTTCTTTTACCTGAGTAACAATGGCTTTTAAATTTCTTTCCTTTAATGCACACAACAATGATACACTTTTGTTTAGTTTGAAAAAGAAAATAGAGATACAATTTGGGGTTGCACCTATAAAAAATACCATTGCAAATTTAAATTTCTCGCCTGTCAAGCAGACCTACTCTTATTTGCAAAGAAAGTGCAAATATAAATTCAACTTTTAAGTTAACTACAAAATACAAATTGTAAAATCTGACTTCTAATTAAAGCTTTAATTAAAAACTTTAGTCAATGAATGATTTGTGTATTCCTAATTTTATTTAAGTTTTGATGTAAACAGGGTCATGCTGGAACAAAACACCCAATCAAATGTTTTCCTCTGGTGTAGTTACAAATGGCTGCTCTGCTTGTTGAACCTTAGGCTTAACTTGCATAAATAATGAACACAATGTTGGACACTTGAAAGGACAAAAAGTTACAATATAGCCGATCGTTGGTTTTTTACTGTGTCTGAAGGTTATATCTGTTCTTTCGATTTCAAATGACGGCTTTATATCCCAAGTACCACATATCGTACCTTTTGGTTTTTACAGGCAACCAAAGGTTAGGAAAACGTTTCTCCAATTTAAATGTACAGCAAAATGGTTTTTTATAAACTATAATTTGGTTAATATTAGAATCTAAATTAACATTTTAACACAATAATTTGTTTGTTTAATACATATGAAACTCAAAAGAAAATATAACAGCAATATAAAAAGTTAACTGAAAATCTACAAAAATAGCAATAATATTAAACATAAAACATTTCTTCCATACATTTTTGACAAGATAAAGTCCCGAGAACTGATGCTGCGTTGCCTATCTGAACTGCTAAACTTATGTTTTGGGTAATGAATGATTTAACTCTTGAATCATCTCCCTTTATAAGTTGACCAATTTTGTTTATTAAATTTTTAATCTCAGATCCTAAAGGGCCTAAGGTTTCAATGGAAAAGAGTGTGAAACAGAAGCGATCCAAGAGTTCCTTATGCTTCCTCCTTTTCAAGGACTCTCCCAGTTTACAAACCTCCCTTGCTGTTTTTGATGACAAATGAATGTAAGATTGACACAAAGTATCTTAGCATGTTACATCCCAGTGGAGATGTTTTCCAGACTTCCATGAAAAATCTGGTCATTCCGTCTGCCCGTTTTCCGTCGATCCGTGACACTCCAACCGGCTCGAGAACCGAAGGAAATCATCCCGCAGAAGCTAGAGCCTGTTGAAGAATGACATTTAATGTGCTGTGGCGAGCCATTCTTCCTACGCTCTTCTGATAGCTCAGGCCGCGATAGTTATAAATATCTACTGTTTGGCCACAAGATTTGCAGTCGTGAAACTCGTAAACCGGAACGCCTAGCCTCAAAGTAACGAAAACACGAAAGTTCTGATTATCCAGAAGAGTACTCAAAGGAGAAGATGGAAGAGCATTAAGCCAAGCATTAATTTTTGGCTCTTGAGGAGCGAGATATCTGGCTTTTGCTCTTAAATTATCGCAGTCCAAAACAACACGCCGCACCAGTTGCCCGGAGGTCTTGTCAAACTTTTTATGAAAAGTTGGAAGAATATCTAAGACAGATTGGATATTTGAGATTTTCATCCATATTTTAAATCTTTACAAGAATTGATTTTTTCTGGAAGGATGAGATTTACTAAAATGCTTGAATTTTGAACAGATTCCAAAAAGGCAGAAAAACATAAAGTGGAAGTGTTACGAATGCCAAGTCCTCCATATATCAAAATTTTAATTACAAATGCTCTCCAAGGCAGTTTTTAAAATTGAGTCGTAAATTGTTAATGATTCAGAGTGATTCCAACATGGAAAGCAACGTAATCCATAAGAAATCCTGGGAATAGCTAAACAGTTTTTTAACATGAGGTATGCTGCATGCGAATCCAAAAGATCTAGATTTTTAATAAAGTATGAAAGAACATTAATTTTTTTTTGTAAGAAAGAATAACCAGTTTCATAATTTATCGGGCATCCAAGTACAGAAAAATTGTCAGATTTAATTTCTAGGATGTTAGGAGCCATGGACTCGAATTTGGAAATAAATAAGTTTGCATCAGAGTTATGGTTATTTAAAAGGAACCTAATTTCGCAAAACGGTTGGGCTTTTAGAATTTGTTTTTAAAACATTTTAAAAATCCGGTTTCAAAACCAATCGTCTGTGACCTCCAAATGGCATCCAGAAAAGCTTAATAAAAACCATATGGATATATGCTTTAAAAAATATTCTAGAATCAATTAAAAGCAAATAATTAACCAATTGGTTTTGCCTTCCTGGCTTAGTTCGGCTAAGATTTTTCATAAAACGCAATATCTGCAGACGCTGCTGATAAAATGTGTTACATGTATTTCAAAATCCGAGTGTGAATTAGTTCAGATTTGACGTACTTTTCTGTTTGCAATGTTTTTCTGATCTCTTTTTTCACAGGAAAGTATTACCAAAGGAAAACCTCTACGCGCCTATTCTATGCCTGCGCTACAGCATATTTATTTCATCCATTATTTTTTTTATTTAGAAAATATTTCGTTTATTTTTTGACACATAGTTAAAAAACAAGAAAAAGACTTTTAAAGCCTTTTAAAAGCCAAAAAATGCAGGGTGAAAATAGTTGAGAAAACGTTCTTACTGCCTTTTAAAGAAGTTGCGATGGACAAAAGCCAAAACCATATGGCTGCAAAATTTGGCTAGAAAAAAGTTTTGCCAACCGTTTAACAGCAATTTGTGCTGCATGAGTTCAACAACTTTTTTTTAAGGTGCATTTAACATACACGCGGATCCTGCCAAGAAAACTAGAAAAATAATATTTTTTTCTTACCATTTAGACTCATGGAATCATACTGCTCGGTTTGAAGAGGTTCTCTGTAAATAATGGGATCCGTTCCACTAAAATCTGCAACTGTACCGGTGTATAAGTCGCCATCTAAAACAAAAAAAAAACAAATAAACATCAAACAACAGGTTACAGAAAAAAATAGTAATACCTAATATTCTCGATAATATTTAATGGTATCTACGCATTCATTTATTTTGAAACCACTTGTTTAAGAAAAACGTTATATAAGTACAAAACCTTTAAAAAAATAGTACCTATATAAAATGATACCAATTCTGTATATTTCCAAATTTTAAAGTCGCCTGTAATGGTTGCTGGACACTGACACTTTCAGTGGCGGTCCCAGCCGTTTGAAAAGGGGGGGGGCGGTTTCGATACGAAAAAAAACTAGAATAAAATCATAGCTTTTATAAGGAACATATAAATACTGCAGTGGCGGTCTCAGCCATTTAAAGAGGGGGGGGGGGAGCGGTGCATTTTTTTATTTGAAGTTAAACTAAAATTATAAATATATCAGTAGTTTCAATGCGCAGCAGGCGAATATTTTTAAGAAAATGACACTACAAATGCCATTTTTAACACAAAATTAAACTAATACCGTAAATATCAAAGGTGTTCTAGCGCCGCAATTTATGTCCTAATTTTGATTTTCTAAATGTTTTCATAAAAAATTCAACACCAGATTAGGGGGGGTTAATTACCCCCCAATCCCTCTGAAATCCGCGCTTGAGTAACTACGTATTATTTTTTCAGTTATAAAAAACAAAAATAACAAACAAACCACAAACAAAACGTAATAGCTAAAAACTTTATTTTGAGGTCTAAAAAGCTTTTTAATTTGAAACATTTTTATTATACCTTTTATAATGCATATCTCAAAAATAAGACTCTCAAAAAAAAATTCGTTTCCGGTTTTTTTGGGTAAACCGGTCAATGACTCGCTCAATGTCGATTTCAATATGTCTGTTGATATGCAGCAACGCTAAGCCAGTCAGACAAATTTCCGTCAGTGTTTTTATAGTCTAATTTTTTTATGAGCGGACTGACGTCATTTTTGTCTCTGAAAACGTATTTCTTTGTTGTCAACAGTTCGCATGTCAAATAATTTGTTGTTGTCAATTTGAAGTAACAGTTGAAACAATCAATGACACGACTTTTTTTACATATTTATTGTTACTGTCTAAAACAATGCATCAAATAGAGATCCAAAAAAATGACGTCAGTCCGCTCATAAAAAAATTGGACTATAAGTATTTATGTTTTCAATCTTCTGAGGCACGACAAGCTTGTTTCTGACCAAGCATTACTTACTGGCAAATATCCAAGAATGTTCTTATCAACGGAAAATATCGCCACACTTGTTCATTGCCTCGAAAACGTTATCAGGTATGTTTTGATTTGCTTTTGTCTACGTCTGACGGATATTGTTTCCAAATACTGACTTTTCCCAATACAAGTTTAAGAATTTGTGTTTGTACTCATCAAATGGTTTACATATAGTAGTTAGAAACGACTTTGGGTAATTTTGCCTTGATTTTGGCTTCACGTTGTTTAAAACTTGGTATGAATATGTTCAGGTCAAAAATTATGTCCGAAATAATTTTGTCTAAAACTTGTTTATAAATAGAAACTCTATAATACTGTTTAATATTTCCAATGGTTTTCGCGGTAAGTACATCATGTGTTTGCTTATTCTTGGTATGACGAATTGAAGGTCAAACTGCCCCAAAATATTGCGGAGGGATTCTAGAATGTCTTTAAAGAGCTTTCTGCAATTTCTTGTTTTACTTGTTTTCTTCAGGGTTATTACCACCAGTATCTTTGTTGTCTACTTTTTTCTGAAGCAAAGGAAGGGCGAGAGAGTTTTACCAACAGAAAACTATTGGATTTTAGGCCTCCTCCACCAGTTCTACCACTGACTGGTTTCAGACACAGGAGAAGGCCAAAAATCCAATAGTGATCTATTGGTAAAACTCTCTTTTTTATTTATATTTATCTCCACTATGGACATTGGGAATTTATTTTTCATTCTGGTATCTAATGTTTTTCCGAGCATTTTTGTATGACTTGTTGATTTGATTGTTCATATTATTCGACTATAAAATCTTATGTCGCACTGATGATCTCTAACAAGGTTACTCCGGTGTATTTTGTAAAGTTCGTTTTTTTGCTATCGATTCGTCATAGTAAAAAACCCGACTGCTGGATGGACTGTTTCTGAAACCAGTTAGAACTGGTGGAGGAGAGCAAAATCAAATAGTTTTCTGTTGGTAAAACTCTCTTTTTTATTTAAAAATACTTTTACCTACTTTGAGTTACAAATATATTATTAATAGCCTGGAAAACTAATATAATTAATTTATAATGTACAATATATTTAATAATATAAGTTCGCGTAAGAGTATTGTCAACCTTCTCTTAACAAATTTAAGGTGAGATTACATGGCCTAAAATAGTACGCTGGCGGGTAGCAGAAAATTCGTTATTTTTTGAATTTTTTGAATCGTAATGCTCTGATTGGTCCATTCAAAATATTTGACCTTTCCGCTAAATTTAAATTTTTATGCCAATATTTTTTCGTCAAAAAGCGGCGGTTCAGCGTTGTGAGGTTATGTTCTTTATTTATTTTTATTTAATTTTATATTTTGTCTGGAATTATGGTCAAAATGTCAGAAATTACGCGAAGAACGTTTATTTCTAACCTAGGGTTCCGCTATTGGCGTGGACGCATCTCCAAAAAACAAGTTCACTGTTGATAGTAACATTCACATCACAATTGTAGGCACGTAGGGTACTTTTTAAGACAAAATATCGAAAATGAAAAAAGCGATTATATAAAAATTAAAATAGTTCTGAATGTAGCAATTTGCCTTGACAGCGCGCAACTTGAAGTTAGCAAATAGGCGAAAAATGTTCTGCTAGTTTTTAGCATAATAGGTTGAAACGCCAAAACGCCAAAACGCAGCCTACTATTTTAGGCCATGTAATCTCACCTTTAACTGAGTAATTGTTAACTAGGTTGTTAATGTCTTTTGTTGCCAACCGTCAATAATGAAATGGTAACTTTTTGGGAATTTTTGTACTCCCAACCTGTTAAATAGTTATGAAACTTTGGTTACTAGAGAAAGTTGAAAAGAAAGTTGAAAGTTGAATTGTCAATATTGACAAAATCTTCTTTTTTTCGAAATACAGCAGTAGAAAATGTTTAACAGTAAAAGAGTGGAGCGTGAAAGGTAAGACAGGTAAGTGTTTCTTTAACTACTTTTGTTCAATTTGTTTTACTGCTCGGCATCTAATATTTTAAAATTTAGGTATGTAGTAACGTGCCACACTGACTTTTACAAAGACAGGGGAGAATTTTATCTCGATTGAATTGTTCGAAATTGACGAGGGTTACCAATTCTGGGTGAAATCTTCAAGAAATTATCACAATCTTACATTTCCGGCGCTTTGGAAGTCAATCGAAAATTATTTGAGTGGGTTCGTGACGACCGAAAAGCCAAAAAGAGCTTTTAAATTATATATAAGCTCTTAGGTAAGTCTGTGTTATTTTATTTTTTACTAACATTTTATGCGCTGCGTTGCTATAGTCAACTAAAGTCTAATAAGTCGCAATTTTGAAATTAATTGGAAAGTATTTTTTTTATTTTTCTTTTGTTTTAAGTTAAGTTAAGTCAAGTACATTAAAAATGTAAGAAAATACTAACTAAATACACAAAAAAAACATAATTTTCGGTAGCTGCCAACCAATGCAATAGACTTTATTTGCCTACAGCGGCTGAATTAATGAAAAATAAAATAATGTAGAAAAATGTTTAAACGCTTTAAAATAACTGCCTGTACATTTGCTTACGCATGCAATATATATATATATATTTTTTTTTTATATTTTTGTCCGCAAGTACATTTTCGCTCATTAATTTCCAGCCCCCTTCACCCACCTGAAATATTAGCTTTTAAATAAAAAGACCTTATCTTTGGTTTTCATAACCCATATTTTGACGAACATACCTCTAACCCCTTTCCCCGCCTATTATTGCTTAAAAAAATTTAATAAAAAACACTGGTTTAGATTCAGACTCTATTTCCTTGAGTTTGATAACCCACATCCCATATTTTGGCGAATTAAAATACTCATCGGATATAGGCTAGTGGTTTTACTCTCCCTGTTCAAATTTTTCCAAAATCTATTGATATCTATCTACTAACATTTAAAGAGGAAGCTAAAGACAAATTTTCAGCTCTTCAGTGGTTTGGAATTGCAAGTTATGTGTACCCCTTTCGACACAAAATCACTCCTTAAAAAAAATATCCAAATCAGTTACGTCAACCGAAAAGAATTTAAAAACAAAAGATCTTGGGTGGAAAAAACGAAAATTCAAACTTGGAAGATCAGCGAAAAAAGGAATGATTAAACGATGTTTCGCCCTGGGGAACCACGGTGGGCTCATCAGTGGTTTCACTGGTCACCCTCCCCAAACATCATTAAAACCCATCATACACTTTAATTTTCAACTTCGAATCACTCACAAATAGGCATCGTTCCACACTTATCAAGTCACCTGATACGGGTTCGCCCTAGCGTGTTAATATTTTCAATAGGCCGTACCAGGTCACTTAGATAAGTAGCAGTGCAGAACGATGCCTATTTGAGAGTGATTCAAAGTTGGAAATCAAAGTGTATGATGGTGTTTAATGATGTTTGGGGAGGGTGACCAGTGAAACCACTGATAAGCCCACGCTGGTTGCCCAGGGCGAAACATCGTTTGAGAATTACCTCTGTTCTCAACCACCGGTCAAAATTTAAACAAATGCTGAAACACGTGTTGGCATATTTTATTAGAAACTTTCCCTAATAGCTCAGTCAAAAAATTGTTCTTATCCAAATTTGCTTATTTTTGTTATTTTATCTCTCCCCTCCCCCTTTTTCCAATTTTTTGGCATCTTTTCTTATCACGCGAATAAATATAAAAAAGAACATTAAATAAAACTAAAACTTTTTATTTAACTAACTACTAGTGCGATGCTATTTAAAAATAATTCTGAAATAACAAATACATTTTTTGATCAATAATAAAGAACACAAAAAACAAATACAAGAGAAACCCCCTTCAAAGAAACAAAACATTGCTACGTATCGACAAATTTAACCTTTAGTCTAACAGAAGACACGACACTGAGACGTTAATTGAAAAAATTTAACACCTTTTTCAAAATATTGTGATGTGTACCCTCTCCACATATTATTTTGTATGTGCCTTTCCAACGTTTTTTGCTAATTTAAGAAAATTAGTTATTGACTCTTGTTAATTGGAATAATTAAGGTGAGTTTATTTTCTACTTGTAGTAAGTTGATTTGTTCTCCAAAATTATTTTATTGTACCTATTTCTTCCTTATCCAAAATTAGTTTTTTGAATGTTTAACTCTTAATGTAACAAAACAGTGGTGGCAGTTTCTACTTTAATAATACAAAGTTAGAAGTCACAAACAGCTACAAATATGTAGGTGTGACATTTAATTTCAATCTATCTATTGCCAAAACATTAAAAGAATGTTTAGCAAAGACTCGTGTATCACAAAGCAGAATTTTCTACAGTATTACAAACCAAAAAATATCCAGCTGGGATACTATACTTTAACTATTTGACAGTGTTGTTCTTCCTATACTCACCTCTTGTGTGCCGATATGTGGGATTAAAACACTTAAAATAACTTGAAAACAGCCAAACGAATTTTTTAAAACATCTTTTATATTTGGACAAAACTACACATGGGCATATAGTGAGAACAGAATTAAAATTAAACTTAACATTATAACTCGTGTTAATAAATTAGAAAACTATAGGTATAAACCCTAAAATGGCACTGCAAACTTCTAAACTAAGATGTACACTTTGAAAGTTGGTTTTCAACATTGAAAAAAGTAATTTATGAGTATACCAATATTGAGCTTGAGATTACACACATAAGCGATGACCAAATAAACATTATATTAGAGAAAACTGAAAACAGGTTAAAAAATAATGACTCGGACAAAATTCTACTGTCGATTTATATAATTAATCCACATTACAAAGATCGTTTTAATAGTAACCCAATATATTAAACTACAACTGATTACATTGTATTCAATAATTCCGTTAATTAAAAACATTTATGGCATAACTAAGGCTTTACAACCAAAATACTCTTAAGATTACTCTAAATAATATTACTTAAAAAAGATATAACAGAATGTTGCATATATCTCTCTCTCATGTTTATATACCTGTAAGGTGTAAGAAAAAAATAAATTTTTTGATTTGATAGATTTTGAATTCTTAATGTGTGTAAGGTTTACAATTTTACATTTTTTTTTTAAATGTCTTTTAATTGTATAACTATATATAAACTATTAGCATATTCAACATACTATTGGTCTCTTTTGATGCCTTTTTAGCTCTGAAGAAGTTGACACTCTTGACTAAATCACCGAAATGTCGGCAAAAATTAGAAACAACTAATAATACAAATTTTAGCCCACAAGCTCGTGATTTCCATTCTTTTAAAACTCTTTCTGGACATGAACGCTATAATAATAATAATAATAATAATAATAATAAATCAAAAAGTTTTCTCTTTTGATAGCGTTAGACGTTCCTTGAAAAAATATTATGGAGTTAGAGCGAAAGAAACAATACACAACAGCTATACTTTACTTTTGACAAAATGCAAATTAATTTAACCTCGAAATACCATTGTTATTTTAGCATTCTACTTGATGCGGTATGTATGGTTAGCAAAGATGTATTCCTCTTTGTTTAAGTTCGAATACATTACCTTCTAGTTTTGTTTAACTTTATAACTACCTTAAGGTTATTTGCCCAAACAAAGGGACAGGACAGATCTTTGCGTCAGTGGTAAAAGTTTGTGTTCCATATTATTATAAGGTTAAAGGTCTAACCTTCGGTCCAATCTGTACCACACAGGATGTCGAGGTTTTGGACATCAGCCTTTCATTTTTGCAATATTTATGAGGAATAAAACTTATTAATGATTTAAATTTTTTAAGCTTAAAGAACTTCTTTCATAATAAAAAAATAGAGCGGTTAATATATAACAGCCAACATATTAAATTCAGTCTGATTACACAGGCCGACGTTTTTGAACTTTTGAAAAGTTACAGAAAGAAAATCCACTGTTTCTAACCAATTTAGGGTTGCTGAGTGCGAATATGATAACCGTTTTCCTCCATTAGCTCGTATTTTTGTGTAATGCATAGTTGCCAATTTTACCATTATTTACTGAGCGCATAAACTATTACCATGTTTATCAGCCAAATAAATGACGTAAGTGAGGATGAATACGAAATTAATTTGATAAATACACCAGTAGAACTAGAATACATTTATTGACGATTATTATTTGTTAAATAAAATCAATTAAAAACTATTTATTAAGTCAGTATAATAGTATTACATACACAGAATGTGTGCAATATGTACTTCAATAAAAATGCAAAAAAGACCATCAGTTTTACTTCTTTCTTTTATGAAACGACGGATCTTCTCTTTTCACTGACTCCCATCATTGCAGAGTCCCAACGTCCTTGATATCGAGTTTCCATCGTTCTTATATCCTTATGAAACCGCTCTCCCATTTCATCGCTACCATCTCCAAGATTTTCCGAAAAGAAGTCGAGATGTGAGTGAAGAAAGTGGATTTTCAAGGACATCCCAAAGCTTTATATGAGACCAGAAGTTGCTGCACCAGTCCTTCGTAATTTTCGTTTTTATTTTTTCCCAAAAAAGCCTTTCGTAACATTTAAACTTTTCATTTAAAGTCTGTTCAAACAATTCATCACACATCAATTTACGAATATAATAATATATAATTTTGGAAAGAACTGTTTAAGGTAACTAAATCCTGCGCCCTCTTTGTTCATAGGTTTGAAAAAATTCTTCATGAGGCCCAACGTAATATGAAGAGGGGGCAGCAGGATCTTGGCTGGATCTACCAGAGGCTCATACTTGACATTGTTAGTACCGGGCCTAAATGACTCTCTAGGGGGCCTCTCTTTTTGTAAGTAATGTTTAGTTGTAGCTCTTGAGTCCCAAAGACACAAAAAACAACAGTATTTTGTAAATCCATCTTGCATACCAAGTAATATTGCAATAACTTTTGGATCTCCACAAATTTGCTAGCTATGTTCTTTGTAATTGATATGATTTAGAATTAGGGCGAGATCTTCATACGTTTCTTTCATCAAAATAGAGTGTGCCACAGGAATAGACGGCCTTATGTTCCCATTATGCAGTAAAACTGCTTTGAGACTGTACTTTGATGAATCTATGAAAAGACGCCATTCGGATGGATTGTTTTGAATTTGTAACTCGGTCATCAGTCCATTTATGTTTGTGCATACGCAAAGTGAACCTTCCATTTTGTAATATTCTGAAAAAGGTTAATTCCTTTTTCTGTATTGAGTGTAAGTAGTTCCCGGAGCCAGAAAATTCCACTGTTTCAGTCTGGCACCTAAAAGTTGAGGTTTCTCTTTTGAAAGTTGCAAGTCTCTAACTAAATCATTTAATTAATTTTGTAGTATAAGGTGCGGTTCATCCTAAAAGGAAGGTACTGTCTCTCGTATCTTCATCCGAGGATGTTGATGTTGTATCCTCATAAGTTTCTGTTGGCAATCTTTTGTCAGTCGATCTTTCTGTAATATCTATAGTTTTCCAGTTTTTTGGCGGAGTAAAGATTCTCCATGCGGCAGTGGTCTTATTGCGGGTGGCAAGTTTGGATACTGAATGGCACGTTGTTTCTTCTTATTAGCTCTTATTGTATCATGGGAATTGTAAAGGGCATGCTTTCTTTTACTTCCTTTCAGCCATGCCGTAAAGGTCGCATAACACATTAGGCAGCATACATGAGGAGCTCAGCTTTTATCTTGATCACCGATTTTGCAGTTGAAATAAAAATAGTATGCTTTCTTAAAAACATTATTCATCGGTCTAATCTGTGACTGTACCGCAAATACTCCACAAATGCAACAAAATCGGTCCGGTGAGATTTTACAAACTCTACGAGAAGAACCTGACATGTCGCAAAAGTGGAAAAACGGCACACAATGTAGAGATAGAGTATCTACTAAGAAGACAACAGCACAAATTAAGAAATCAAAAACAACTCCCCAGATTTTAAGTAAAAAAAGTACAACTGGCAACGCCTTGTTTTTTAATTTTTTAATCTTTTGCCAGAGTGGACAGGGAAAACTAAACATCAGAATTAGCTAAAATTTTGCAGGAGAAATCATTTTTAAATGCTTAACAAAAATATCTCAAAGATTTTTTAAAATTCTCAATTATTTTTTTTTCAAAATAAAAGATCTGGTGCTGTCATCTATCCCAAAAGCCTCAAAATAATTTCGGTTTAGAACAAACCCGATTTACAAAAAAAAAATAGGGAAATACTCACAATTTCCTCTGAACTACATTTTTCCTTTTTATATTTCCTTGCTTTAGCGAAAATAAAAACTAAGTTTCCTTTTTTCTAAAAGCCTGTGCTCTCCGGAAAAGAAAACCGATCAATCAATCACAATTCATTGAATTTGGGGGACACACGCATTTCAAGTGTTGGCCGATAGATCACAGAATTTATACGATTCCATGGTAACACAGGTGTTTTGTCAACAAACTTTAAGTCGGGCCGCAGTGGGACAGAAGAGTATTTTTACGTTTTCTAACAGAAAACCATTCGAGGTTATGTTTATCTTTCAAAAATGTGTTTTCAAACCAAGAGAACTTTACTGGTTCGCTGGGATTACTAGGAATTCGCATAGAAACATTCGGCGCCCATAATCCCACATAATTTTGTTTTTATTTTGATTCAACCATTTTTTTAAAATTTAAATTATTGCGGCATGCTATGTACAAGTTCACTAGTAAAATCTTGGAGTGTAAAGGATAGATTTTAGAAACTCAGTTTCAAAACACACGTATACTTAAGTACTAATAAAACAGGTCAGTAAAGCTCCATTTAGAGGTTGGAAAGACTCTTGCTATTCGTTGACGCTCCTGTTTAAAATAGAATACAATTATTTCGTCTCGCGCCAGTAGCCAATTTTTATATCTGCATGCTTTTAAGCTAACCTGTTGTCGGTATCAGCTAGCGGAAGTATTTCCAATTCAATTATAAATGCACCTGTAAATTCAACCTTAAACATTACACGCAGTTACTTTAATACGTAGTTGGGTAGCGTTTTTTTAGCAGGCAATTCTGCATTAAATGGTTTTCTTTTATTTTAGTATTTTACTTGGTTTTTTAGCGGCGTAGAACGCGAAAAGTCAAAATAAGTAACCTAACCCCAAATTTTTGAACCGGTGCTAAAAAATCTTTGGTATCCACTGTGGATAAATATAAATAAAGTCTCCGCGTTGCCATGGAAAACAAATTCAATGACGTAAAATTTTGCAAAAAAATCAGGTCGACATAGTTATATAAAATAATTCCCCAAATTGTAACTACGACCTTAAATTAAAAATTTTAAAAGACTTGTTTGATAGAGAACCCTCAAGAAACCAAATAATATCTATAAAAATGAATTAGGATCGTTTTAATATAAAATAAAACCCGCATAAAAATCTTGAAGCAAATCACACATCTTGACGCAAATTCCGGAAATGTATACCGCGGTTGCCGAGTTTTCATAATTATTCCTTATTTTATTTCCTATAATTTTGTAACATAGCAATAAGTAGCATAAACACAAGGCATTATTCTAATAAAGTAGGTATAGTGCCGAAGAAGTTCAGTTTAAAATGCATGAGAAAGTTTACTTACAATCTGATAACCAGGGCAAAAAAGTTATTTAATTATTTTGGCACGTTTTGCCATCTTAGGTCCGACAAATTGTTATTTACTACACTTATTTTATTTTTGTTTTAAGACTTATAACATTGCATATGAAATGTGTGTTCGGTGCAAAAAGTGCTGAAAAGTCGTCGGAACTATATTTTCACGGTAAACGATACATCTTTATTAAACTGCCACATTTTAAATATTGCTTTAGAACCAATCAGAACGCGGCTCTAACATGTTGTCATGAACAGTCCTCCACAATTTCCTTAGATTTGGTTACTAATTGGAAAATTTGCTTGTAATGTATGGAGTGCGCCTTAAACTTTATTTTAATTCCTTTGTTTTAAACCGGTTAAAAGAAAAGTCTTAAGCGCATCCATTTTGCTTTACCATCTTGTTTCTCATGGGAGCTTTAGTGGTGCTCTCTTAAAATTCTGACGTGCCACTATTATACACTCCAAGGAAATGTTAAGAATGGAAAAAGCACATAAATCAAAGGAATTAACAGCCTCTCCAAAAAATTTTCCCAGGTTATTTACCACCAAATTTCTTATTATACAATCTGATTACTCAACTAAAATTCTGTAGTTCTTGTGAAATAATTTGAAAAAGCTGTTTTCCTCGGTAACTGTTCAATAATTAACCGCATTTCAATAAAAAATTTAAAGCCTTCTTGTGACACAATTTTTTCTCACACCTAAACTAAGGGCGTTTGAGGATATTTTGCCAATTTTTGGGCCCTTACATTTTTGCTCCGAGGGCAGTTGCCTCGTTTGCTTGCCTCTGGCGCTGAGCATAAAATAAAATGAGCAAAAACTAATAAGTTCTGCAAAAAACAAGCTTTGGACTCTTTATAAGAACACCCTGTAAATATACATCCTTCAGTTTAAACTCATATGAAAATTGAAACCTTGGTACAGCAAGCGCCGCGCCCCTGCAATTTGATGATGAAAATTTTAAAGATATTTCCAACGTTTTCCCTTTGATCTCTGTCGGCTCATTGCGGTCTTTGTGGTCACAAAACATACCTTGGCTACCTGAAGCTCATTCCGTCAATATTTTTTTAATTCACCCAGCATTCGGAATTTTGAAATTACAAAAATTCCTACTCCACAGTTGTTAGGTTGCAAATTTAAGTTAGTATAGACTAAAATTTTGCAAACTTCCAGTGTGAAGGTCTATTCTTATCAATTGCTTCGTTTGTTTTTGATGCAGTGAATCCCATTATTTTATGTTTTAAAAGAAACATTTAATTTTATTAACTTGCTGTCTTAAGAATAAACTTTTTTCTTGTTTTTAACAATTATCTTACATAGTTTAAACCCATTAAATCATTTCATAGATTTCTGTTTCCTCTTACTCAAAGAGTCGCAGATTTTTTAAATACGTAAAATTTTGAAATATTTTTAGCGTCTGCAGGTAGTCGATTAAATATTCTGGATGCAAAATAGGACATAGAGTTGGGTTATGGTTTTTGAGCTTTGACTTATCTCACAACAGGAATTTTGTCTTGTTGGATATTTGTCCATTTTTTCTTTTAGTTGGATTTTTCCCTTGTAGATGTTTTTTATTAGTTCTACGCAATATAATTGGCAAATACTAAGAGTCTCAGTGCCTTGGCAAAGAAACTCCATTACACACAGCTGTTCTATTTTTGCCATAAATTATATCTAAAAACCACTTCTGCGTATTTTTAGAGCCTTTAAGAGATCAGCTACTCCACCCCATTCCAAAATCCTATACCTAAGGTGAGACTGTACAAGAGAGAGATAAGGCATGTCAAGTCGCCCTTTTTCCAAAAACTCTTTTAGATAAGGAAACCTGTGTACAAATTTTTGTTAATAACATTTTTTTAATTTGCAAATCCCACTTCATATTGCAATCTATTACTACTCCGAGACATTTTATAGAAAGAGATTTCGGTATTTCCTTGTTATTATTTATTTTTAGTAGGCCAAAAGGTGGTAGGTGATGATTCTTGTAAATCGAAAACGCTAAATATTTTGTTTTATCGTAATTAAGAGTTAGTTTGTTTATTTGAAACCAGTATTCAATTATTTTGAAATCTTTTTCTGCCAACTGCTTTAGATCTTCCCACGTACTGGATTTGTAAACAATAACGGTGTCATCAGCAAAACTTTATTATATAATTATTTTTACAATTGTTTTCAGTTCTAGCAAATCATTTTTGTAGATACTAAAGAGTAAAGGTCCTAATACGGTCCCCTGTGGAACGCCGTAATTAACTTGTTCAGAATTACTGGCAGCACCGTCGATCTCAACATATTGGGTTTATTTGGTTAAGTTTTAAGTAGTTTTAAAACGTTTTCCCCCAGACCATAGTTTTTTCAACTTTTTAGCAGAATTTCGTGAGAAATGGTGTCAAAAGCCTTAGAGAGGTCGACAAAAATGCAGAAACTTCCCTTATTATCCCTATATTATCAAACTAGCTTAAGTATAGCATCCTGGGTCAATTTTTCCTCTCTAAAACCGTATTGACTATTTGAAATTATATTAAATTTAATAAAAAAAAATACATTTTTACTTTTTAACACTTTTTCAAACACTTTTGAAAAAACAGACAATAGAGACTGATAGTTTATAACATTATATCTTTTTCCTGGTTTTATTTTTCTGGGTTTAAGGCAGTCTAGAAAAAACCTCTCCTGAAAGTACAAATTAATCAAAAAAAGTCAAGGGATGTACTATTTCATATCTTATTTCTTTAACAGTTTCGACTTTCATTTCGTTCCAGCCAGAAGCTTTTTTTTAAAGATTTAATACCAATTAAAACCTTTCTTGGATCAACAAAAGTCTCGTCAATTTTATCATTGAATTTAGGAATTTTATCTGCATAACTTTGGCCCAAATTATTATAATGCCTCTTAGACTCACCAGCGATTTATTTTTTATCTGCTAAAATATTTCCAGTTTCGGCCTTAATGTTGTTTTACTTTATGTCTTCACTAAGGCTTCATCCTTACACGCAATGACCTTTATTGTATGCTTGTTGTGTAATATATTATTAAACTATTGCGATAAGACATTTTGTAAACTGAATAACCTACTAAAGTACCTACCTTGTTTTGATCTAAATTGATTAGTACTTTCGGCATATTTAAATAAATTTCGAATTAAGTAAAATTATGGGGTTACGATGATTTTCTTTGAATTGAAACACAGAGCCCTTTATTTCGTATTCCAATTTCTCGACCGGAAATTAAAACATTTGACTAGTTTTGAAACTTCTGAAAACACAACGTCAAAGAGATGTTTGCAACTCAACATCACGTTTTAGTTTTGACTGTAAAACAAGCTTATACAGGATGTTCCAGCCAGCTTTTTCTGCTTCTTTATTCTATGCGTTTATTTTTGGTTGGGGAGCAAAAGAGTTGAAACAAACAATTTGGTAGGGTGGCATTTTACATACAAGATGCTTCAAAAACCTCTTTTGCAAAAAAATATAAAATTTTTCTTTTTTTGTGCAATTAAACATGTTAACAGTTAAAGGCCAAAAATATATACATTTGCAAATGTCAAAAATTAATATATACTTTTTTATTTTTTTAGTTTTTATTTTTCTGCGCCCTTATTCCTAAAGCTGTCAAATAACGCTTACAACTTTCTACAGGCACTTTTTTAAGGCGTACTTAATGACAGGTCGGTTTTTGAGATTTGACATTTAACTATGGCAATTAAAAAAAAATTCTTGTTTTGTTTCTTTTTTTAATTGCCTTAGGAGCATAATCCTATTGGAAATATTAACACGCCAGGACGAATCCGTATCAGGTAACTTGGATAGTACCAGTGCGGAACGATGCCTATTTGTGAGTGATTCAAAGTTGGAAATCAAAGTGTATGATGGTGTTTAATGATGTATGGGGAGGGTCACCAGTGGAACTACTGACGAGCTCACGTTGGTTACTCAGAGCGAAACATCGTTTAATCATTTCTCTTTTCACTTTGGTCCTTTGTGTGTTCCTTGTGGGATGCTAATTCCAGGTTTGAATTTTCGTTATTTCCACCCAAGATCTTTTGATCATTTGTTTTTAGATTCTTTTCGGTTGATGTAACCGATTTGGAGGTTTTTTTTTTAATTTCTTGTTTTGTACACTGTACCTTATTAGGTATGATATCAAATTGTTTCAAAATAATACTTTGATACGCTAAAAACAAGACACAAAATTTGTGCTTGTAAGGGTTAAGTGGGTTGGAATATATGATAAATTACTAGAGACCGTATTTTCGAACCCAAACGAGTTCTTTTTTATGCTAACTAAAGCCCTGTTTCCATCTAGGCATTCTTCAATATCAAATTTTGCACACGCTTCCCCCAGAAGCCCTCAGGGGGGTTCTCGAGAAACCAGTTTAGTATCCTCCCCTCAGAAAATATTTTTTGAAAATTTTTATTTTATTTGAAAGGTGTAATTTTGCACATCCAATTTCAAATTTTTTCATCTCCTCAGGAACCCTTAGAAGGATTATCGAGTAACCAGGTTAGCCCCGCACCTGCACTAGCATAGTATGAAGGATGTAGTTTTACAGTAGGCAAAATTGTGTTGTATTTTCAAACTTCGCACATCCCCTAGAAGCCCGCAGGAGGGTTATGAAAATTTTTATTTGAAATATCCAATTTAGCAGACCAATTTTTTTAATTCAGGGTTCCTGGAGGGAGGGGGTAATTGGATATGCAAAATTATGCAAAACTACTTCTGTCTGCCTCCTGTGATTTTTTTTTAAGGATATCGAGGGAAAATCTTACATGAGACACCCGGTCCAACCGACCAATTCACCAGCCTGGGTAGTGTCGGATTCTTACTGACCAAAACACACCGATTGTGGCTCCGACCAGCCTGATGGCTAGCCAGAGTCACTGCACTGCAGCCATTATTGGCTTATTGTGTGCACCCTTTGATTCTAGTTTAATCACTCCATTAGTTTTATCCCCTATACGAGTTTGTACAGGTCCTTAATGAAGCAGTTGCTAGTTATTGGGTCTAGTTCAACTTCCCCATAGGGTTATACCGCCCATGATCGGTCGTCAGAGCCTCGTCTGTTTTAGACAGGACGCACCACGAGAAGGTGAGGTTGGCATTTGGATATGAGAGGCTACATGTATTCGCATCATATTGATGGAAAACCTCGAGCACGGTCTCCAACTGGTTTGAGCAGATTTGAAGGCTACGTTATATCCGCATCACTATCTCTAACTCACCCTCCTGTGGGTTCGTGGAGGGTCTGCAAAATTTAAAATTTGGTATGCAAAATTATACCTTTTAAAAATTGTGCAAAATTGTAGCATTAAAATAAAAGAAAATCTGTCTGTGGGGGGGGGCAAACTTGACCGAACCAAGCTTTTATCTGGCTACGAGCGTTATAGTACATTATACACCAAGGTAGGATGTTGAAGGATAAAAGGACACCCTTGTGACGTGACATATATACTATTTTTGCAATTGTTTTTATGACACAAATTTGACCAAAAAATGTTTTTTTAATAACAAGCTTTTATAGGAGACGCTAAAAAAATAAAAATTATTTTTCAACATTCTGATACCACAATAAAAGCGTTGGGCGGTAATTAAAATTTGGGAGAGTTTTGAATTTAGTAGGTACCAAATTCGGTACAAAACTTTATAACTTAACGTCTTTTTATTTTTATTTACCTTTTTAATAAGAGTCAAAGTTTATAAGTTTAAAATTATTTTAAAATTTTTAGTACCTTATATAAAAGATTATAATTAAAAAAATGTTTTTTACTTAAATGTATTTTGAAATTTTTAGTTGGCCACGCATTGTTTGGGATAATGTATCGTTGGGTGGGTACACAAATTCAAATAGAAATCAATCGAACTAAGCTAGATTTTCCCTTCTCCCCATTCGACGAGGAAAGAGCTGCTAACTAATTTTTTACCATCTTATCACAAATTCGTAATCCTTTATACCAAAAACCTCTGTACGTCAATTTTGAAGAAAATCGGATAACGGATAAGATAACTCCTTCCCCTCCCTGATGAGAGAATTTTATCAAAAATTCGTGTCCCTCGACCCCCAAAAACTCCAATATACCAAGTTAAAATCGGAGATACTTAGATGGTAGGTGCCCTTTACCACCCATTAAAGAGGAGGACGGCCTTTCAACTTTATTATGTAACTCCCTTAACCACCCCCTCCCACCTCCAGATCACAAAACTGCATATTCGTACCAGTTTTGGTCAAAAAGTTATGAATTTTCAAATATATTAACACCCTCTCATGAAAAATAAAATTAGAAAATATTTATTGAAATATAAAAATAAAAACTGCATATTCGTAGCAGCTTTAATGTATTTTAGAGAAAGTCAATAATTACAATTTTAAACCCTATGGACTAAATATGTCATTAATGTTGTGCCAACAACCTTGCAATTACATCAAGTAACTTTAATAATTTTCATTATGCCTTTTTTTAGTTTTTCTTTTCCTAAACCCTCAATGAACTTCAGTCTTTTGGTGCATCAAATACTATTTGTTTCCTGTGAATGAAAAACTTATCTTTAACACTTTACTTAAAACTTTTATTTTTTCCAAAATATATCCCAGACCGTAGCCTTTAACTTTCTCGACTATATTTCATTGTCGATTTATAGCGGCGAGTTGTTAATGAATCAGTTTTCTAATCCCTCCTGATTTATTTTCGGGACTTACAACTCCGCTATTAATAGGTTTCGACCCTTTTCCGGACCCCCTGGACCTCGTTCGTCGTTAATATAGTGGGTCTGATGATGTGGAAGGTCCATAGCTAAGATGCAGACGTTTTTTTCTGTTAAAATTAAGAGATGAGTTATAGACATCTAAGCCGCGTTCGACCTAGCGCAGTAACGTTCTTTTTGGGCGAGGACATAACCACCTTAAATGAAGTAGGCCTTTTACATATAAATTAACCTAACTTAAATTGAACGCCAAGAATTTTTTACATTTTCCTAATCTGAATTTCGCTAATAATCTTTTTTTACTATTTTATAAACAAAATTTTCGATAAATAATAAAAAATATTATTTTGATTGTGATCATAAACGCCAAACAATTAGGTTTCGGTTAGAAAATGGGTTTAGCAAATTGCGGTTTTTATGGTAAATCGTATTATACTACGATTAGGGACACCCTATTAGATACACCAGGTAGTGATACTTCGAAGCACGTCATACGCAAGTTTTAGAGATAAGAAAAACATACCGCCATGGCAGCTTGTATACTTCTTGCGCTCATGCGACAAGTGAAGACGGTATCGAGCGCGCGTTTAAAGAAAAAATGTAACAAAAGAAAACGTGAAAAGCAAATGGATTACCTAAAGAAGAAAATGAGGAACCTGAAAAAGGAAATGAAAAGGTAGCATCGTGTTCAAGATATAGGCAAACTGTCAGTTTTTAAACAATTGAGTGAGACAAATATTATGCTTTTGGCTAATATTTTTTGGCATGGGTTTGTTTATTCTGTAAACACAAATTTGTTTTTATTACGCATAAAAACTTAAAACCTGCATAATTTCTGACTTATTCCCGCTAAATTAGTCTCAATAAAAAACCCCATATGTTTACTTACTAGCACATCGTTTTTCATATATTATATGTGACGACAAATCTGACAGAATGAAAAAATGCCAAAAAAAAAATAACAAAAGAAAACGAGAGAAGCAAATGGATTACCCAAAGAAGAAAATAAGGAAACTGGGAAAGGAAGGGAAAAGGAAGCGTCGTGATTCAAGTAAGTAAGGCGCATTGTCAGTTTTAAACAGTGGAGTGAGACAAATATTAGGATATTGGCTAATATTTTTTGGCATGGGTTTGTTTATTCTGTAAACACACATTTGTTTTTATGACTCATAGAAACTTAAATCCTGCATAGTTTTTGACTTATGCGCGCAATATTAGTCTCAAGAAAAAACTACATAATGTTAATAAAATCCGTTTCCAAAATATCACAGTCTAATTTCCAGAATAATTATTATAACAAATACCCTTCACCCGTCGTAATTTAACAAAAATTCTCAATCGAATTTTACATGTAGACGGAGCATGACTCAGAATTTTTTTGCCTAGCACACTATATGCTGCACGTAAAAACAAATACTATTATATCTCACCCATACTTCCGATGCTTGGTTTACTCTACCGGGTGTCCAATTTTCTAAGATTATAATATGTTTACTTAAAAAAGTATTATTAGCACATCGTTTTTCATATTATTATATGTGACGACGAATCTGACAGTTCTCCAACTCGTCAGACACTAGTAATTCCTCGAAATTTAGCATAGAGAGGCACCCCTTAGAAAGTATATTAGGGGGGACAGATGATAGACCATTGAGCCCAGAGCTATATCAGCAGAGCTAGCTTGCAGATGGAAGAAACATCTTTCTATGGGAATATATAGATAAGGAAACTAAAAATAATCTCCTCGAAAAATACAAAATTACCGGAAAAATTGCCAAATTCTTCAAGGACCCAAATTAAATCCAGGATGCTAGCATCCACAGAGCAAAAAAGAGATACGTAACTCTTGAAATTGTAAACCACTTTGGGAAAAGGTTTGACAGCCTTAGAGCGGGTTTTCTCTAATTTGACCTAAACAAAAAAGTGAGAGACGAAGCACTTGATGAAGATCTTTTGGGTCTTGCCGAATCGGCGCAGTTGTTTTGCATAAAAAAAAATAAATTGCTACTGTGCAAAATCCAGATCTTTTCTTTTTTAGCGAAGGTTTTGCAAAAATATAAAAAACGCGCCGAGAGGAAATATTAGAGCTAAACAGTGAAAGAACGTATTCCTGTCTGAAAAAAATTTTTTCAGAAGAGTGGAATCAAATAACTAGCTTTGAATTGAACAAAAGGTTACAAAATTCCCTTTGTGGACAAACCTTTTCAAGTTTTCACCCCCAAAACCCCAACATTTACCAAAAATGAGTTAAAAATTTATTCGAAAAGCATACAACATTTATAAGTAGGAGCAGTTAAAACTGTTAATAACTGTCAAGATCAGTTTTTGTTAAGATATTTTTTAAGACAGAACGATAACAGGGGATTTTAGGTTTATCTTTAATCCTAGAAACCTAATAAAGTTCCTTCACCCACCTCATTTTCAACTGGAAGATATTAGAGAAATTAATTACTAAAAACTGCTTCCTTGCGACATTAGATCTTAAAGATGCATATTTTTTAGTTCCAATGTTTGTTGAATATACAAAATACTTAAGATTTTCTTTTCAAAACAAAAGTTGAATTCCAATGTTTACCATTCGGTCTAGCCACTGCACTTTTTTGTTCCACCCTTTCAGGCCTGTTTTTCTTATCTAAAAGATTAGGTTTTTTTTATTAACATTTAAAAAACCATACACAAACGACTCAAGAGATACAATTTTTAGCATTTACCTTAATGCAAAAAAGATGTGAAAATATATCGCACAGAAAAGAATAACAAAAATAAAAACAGCCATGAAGATTATTCAAAGAAAAAAAAATAACAATTAAAGAGGTTTCGCAAATTATAGGAAGGCTAGCCTCGGTTTGTACAGAGTATGACTTGTTATACGTAAAAACCCTTGTGCGAGAAAAATATCGTGCCTTAAAGGCTAACAGGAACAACTATAACAAAAAGATGCTTGTTAGGTTCTTAGTTAAAAATGAACTTGAGTGGTGGTTAAAGCACATACTATTTAACAAGCTTTGTAAAAAACTTTAAATAATTGTCATATTTTAATAAGAATTGATTACTATTGGGAGAATGATGTGGCAGTGAGCTTAGGTATATTTTTTGTAATTGCCAGTTGCACAAAAAATGCCACCGGTTTGTGTCGTGGTTAGCAGTGGATGCATTCCCAATGAATTAGAAAAACCTTAGTTCTTATATATTTCATCCTTCCTCTCTGTTTCCAAAAATGTAAAAAAAGAAAAAATTAAAAACGATAATGCGATATGTCTGGTGGTTTAGTCTATCTGGAAAGTCAAGCATGTTATCCAAAATTAGAATCCGTAAATCGCTTAAAAGTTATCGTTTTAAATCCGAAAGGTGATTTACTCTTATCCTCGTTTAGGTAACCCCACCCATTATGATAGAATCTTTCCCTGGGGGTAGCAATCTTATGAAGGTGGCATATAGTAAAAGGGGCGTTTGGGAGGATGCAATTTATTTTTTCCAAATGATGGAAGTTTTGCCACAATAATATTGAGACCATCTTGTAGCCTAATGTAAATCAATTTGTATCCGTTTTAGAAACAGAATCTCAAAATACTGGCAAACATTGAACTCTTAACACATATAGGTGTGCCTTTAATTTAATTTGCGAGCAGTAAAATCAGAAATGGTAGATAGGTTTATGAGACGCATTTTTAAGCTGCGCCATCAGTTTCCAAAACATAAACTTTGTATCAGGAACCAGTGTTACCTTATATAGGTAACTTGTACCCTTTGTTAAATTTAACATTCGGGTTATTAACTATAAAAATGGTACTTCTTTTGACTCTTTGTTCTGCTCAAAGAGTCCAGACATTTTCTATAAGTTAAGTAACATCAAAGCTAACGAAGAGGGCATAGAAATAATTCTTAAAGATATTTTTAAAATATCTGGACCCAGAAGAATTCAGCTTTGGCCTAAGTACCCTGTTTCAAAGAAAATTTACAGTTCTATTTGTGTTTTACCATTATATATTGCATACAGAAAACAAAACTATTTCGAGGAACAGAGGATACACTTTGTTTAACAATTAAAAGCCTGATAAGCCCGCTACATCCCAAAGCATTAGCAGGTGGATTTAAAAAGGTCTAAAAAACGAAGAAGTAGAATTAGATTTTAAAGGACATAGCACAGAACATGGGGTGTCTTCCGAAGCATTAAGGGTTGGTGCATCAATCAAAAGTATTAGAAAAGATTTTATGATAAACCTTTAATTTCAAAAGATTTCTTAGCTAATTATATTACGAAATATATTTTAAACACATTTAAATTTTAAAACTTGTGGCTTCTTTTTTATTATTTAACTTTTTAACTAATATCGCCATATTCTCTAAACAACTACCTGGTGTATCTAATAGAATGTGCCCAATCGAAGTATAATTAGGGATTAAACTACTTACCTGTAAGGAAGTTCAATCCAAATTATACGAGATTGGTCACATCCTATTAGACGCCCTCCCATTTATATATTCATGTATTTTTCATGCAATTTATTTAAGTACTAGTCAACCCGCCCTTGGCGATCTTAGTATTTCAGGAAATCTTTAGAAGTATACTGAGGTACCTAGCTGAGATCAGGCAGGCTGCCATGGCGTATGTTTTTCTTATCTCTAAAACTTGCGTAGGACGTGCTACGAAGTATCACTACCTGGTGTATCTAATAGGATGTGACCAATCTTGTATAATTTGGATTGAACTTCCTTACAGGTAAATCGTTTAATCCTTAATTATGATTGAACTTTTCTTAGCGGGTTTAATTGTGCATCTTCTGAGGCGCCCACCAGGTTGTAGATACCTTTATTCGAATTCGATAAAATTAAGTTGGACATCTTTTATTATTTACATATTTACTACGTTTATACGCGCTTAAAATCGGTTTTATGAAAGGACGGTTTTAAATAAACTCGCTTTCTGCGAGAGGTTATAAGTCCTTCATTTAATGTCAGTTTAAAAAAACAAATAAATCAACTAACATCAGGGTTAAGTATTTCTTTAGGTTGGAAGCAATGTGTTAAAACGGTTTTAAAGTGTTTAATACCAACTCTACACTCGGTTTTAAAGGGATAAATTGCCATAAAATAAAATCAATTTAGTTCTTAAAGCGGTTTTAGCACCCCGTTCCTTATCCCTATGCCCCTAATTCCACTGCAACTCTCTCTCCGGGCCTCCCTGTCTTCTTTACGAAGTTCATGGTTTCGGCCCCTAGTCTGGCAAGTTTATCCGCTTTCTCGTTCTTTGGTATTCCCTCATGATCTGGGAACCACATGTCTTGAGCCAGTGTTTGCAGTGCTTTAGCGCACTCCTCCAGACTACCGACTATTTTGGGTGCATGTAGAGCCTTTAGGGCAGCCTGACTGTCGGAGTATATGTATATGTCCCTCCTGCCATTTCTGACCTCCGCTTGAAATACCGTAGCGTGTTCTCCAAGTTAAAAACTTTTCTAAACTTCTAGGCTTTCCGCGTACACATCATCCATGTAGCACACCGTCGCCTCTTTGCTTAATTCCTTGCGGAATCTTCCCTTTGCCATGCATTGGGTTCTGATGGTGTAGATTACGTTCTGATGGTGTGACTTTGTACTTTTTATTGAACCTCCATCGTTTAAGCGGTGCTTTCACTGGCAGTCTAAGGAAATGCAACTCTTTCGTCGCCAGTCCCTCGACCGCCGGATGGCCCACATTTTACTTCTTGTCCTTCCATAGTCCCTGAGAGGAGACCCAAAATGGTTTTTGACCAGCTATTTATTTTTTATTTTCGGCGGCTTGAAAAACCAAAATATGTTATAAACTAGACCGACTAATTACTAGCAGAGGATTCGGGTTTAAATCTCTATATTAGACAAAATAGTAGTATATAACATAGCACAAGAAGAAAGTGACAAATTTCACAGGAGTGTGAATGTCGTGAATGAGGCGCTAGCCGTGTGAAACAACACGCAAGTATAAGAAAGTTACTTTCTATGGAGTTGTGTACGGTATTTTTCCTATGAACACTGATGAATAGCACTAATTTTTGTAAAAATTGGTCTTTAATTTTGCACAAATCAAATGAAACTGCTACTCCGCGCATGTGTGGAAAAGTACTTTGCAAGACATGTGCAGAAAAGCGTGGTGACAGTTAATGTCATCGTACACTTTTCAACACATGTACGGAAAAATTACTGCACACGGGGTGAAATATTTAACATTTTCTAAAAATGCAAATCGTGTAAAATCCATAATTTTCATATGGGGCCGTAGGAAAAAGTAATTTTACTGTTAGGCACTAAAAAAATTATAATAATTTTATTTGGATTGTCAGTAACTGATTTACTTTATTTATCATGCAACACAAAAACAGATCTGTTACATATTTAAATTTGTTAAATGCATTAAAACCGAAGCTTTCAAATTCACCGCGTTTGACTAAAAATGTATTAAAATGTTGGCTTTGTTGATTTTTCTGTTGAAAATTGTTTGACCGCAGAAAAAAACTGCCCTGCGGTCAATTGTTTATTTTTGTGAAAATTAAAAAAAAAATTCATGAATAAATAAATAATTTATCCGGTAATATCTCGTGAAACAGTTAGGTCATTTTACGTAATACTATTAGGCAAAGATTATCGCTCTTACAAATTCATTATAAATGCTAATCCGATACCATCATAATCATCTATTGTTGTTCTATGGTATTTGTTCGAGGTGTGAGGTTCAATAAAAGAAGGCAGTAAAAACCTAAGGGTTCCAGGTACTAATTTGTAAATACGTAAATTATATGATATACCGCACACTCAACATACAAAAATTACTCTATTGTGGCAGCCATGAATACGTCCCTGCGTACTTTTATTTGGCCTCCCGCTGGAATTCAATAATTAATTATGAAATAAATACAAATACCAAAAGTCCGACATATTTTCATCGCATGACAATGCAGCTATACAATAAGTAAACCATAGTTTACTTAAGTAAACTTTAGTTTACTTATTGTATATTAATTTTACTTATTAGCTTGGGCATCTTCACCATGTGTAGCAGCATCTTTATTAGTGTTTTTTGGGAGCGTTCCTCCTAGACAGTGTCCTTCTCCCAAAAATGTTGAATTCTCCAGTAGTCGTCCATAGCACACAGTCTGATGGGTTCCTTGTGGTAAACTTTCATTAAGAATAATTTGATTTGTTTTCTTCTAATTGCAGTGCTTTTTGTGTCCCCTCACATCCACCTTTCTAAGCATATACCTAATGTTCCGTATAAGTACCGTAAACTGTTCTTCCGATTTAATGAGATTTTTGTGTATTTTATTTGATCTCTATGTATTTTTGATATTTTTATATGTGTTTTCTATATTTTTCATACAGTTCAAACTAATGTTTATATAAACAAGTGATTCAATATATTTTTGACCTCAGGTCATCTACTCCAATATTGCTTTATATACATGCCGCAAAATTAATCTGTAAAATATATTATTTTCGTTTTTTTTAACTGTCAAGTCGGTTATTGGTCAGGATTTTCCCAGCAATTTTTTTATCTGACGGCCACAAAATCGACCCTGACCGTGGGCTACGTGCCACGTAAGATTACTATTTTTTTTTAAAGAAAATACCTAAAAATTGCCGATAAGTTATAAGTTAACCATGGCTTGACCCAAATAAGAAAACGTTTTCTGCACGTGAAGATACCCAAAAAGTCCATAAAATATAGCCAATATATCAAAGGATTTTTCCAAAATAAAATTCTTTTTAGGTCATATTTAGGTATATTGATTTTTATGTAGGGTACAGCAAATTTGCGAATAAATATTTAGAAAGCAATTGGTATACTTATGGCGCCGACTTTTGGGGATGTTTATACTACTGTATTTTTTCATAATAACATTAATTTTATGAATTACAAAGCAAACTATTCTACCATATGACGCAATGAGAAAACTTTAAAGGAACGAAATTTTTTAGCCCTATTTAAAATTTATCATCTTTTTTAGAAAAAGGCGCATCTTTCAAGAAGAAACCGCTAGCCATTCAGATCAGAGTTCTTTTTTAAAGACATGTGTGGTTTTGAAATCTACAATGGTCAAAGTTAAAATTTTTTAAGCATTTGGCAAAAAATCGTTTTTTTTTTGTGATTTTATTTAGTTTGCGCAATAAAAAAATAATAAATCTAGCTTATTAATACAATTCAATGATGAACCAAGAAAGCTTTAAACCTTTTAAAAATTAGTCAAAGAAATCAAATTCTCGTGCCTATTTTTAGAAAAAATATATAAAATAAATAAACTAGTTTTTGTTTTAAAATCATCAGTCGAAACTTTTTAAAGTTCAAAAAGATTTTAAGTCATAAAATTTTCATACCGCGCCCCACCCTCTTGTTTCTGCTTTGTGTTCTAAGCTGAACACTTCAGAAAGCAAAATGAATAAACTTTTTTCATCACAGCAAATATCTACAAACTTTAAAATTTATATTTCCTATATTCATTAAGTGTAAATTTTGAAGACTTTGTGTTCCAAAAAAAAAAATCGAAAAGGTCAGCTTAAAAAAGCACATTATGGAACGGTTATGTAAAATTCAGAAGGAAGATAGAAAATACAGTGAATATGGTCATTCCCATAACGCTTCTTCCAAGAATTGGTTTAAATTTATTGTTAGTACTTTTGCAAAACTATACTAAAAAATCTGGTTTTACTAATATTTCTGGACAGAAACATTTTGAATTTGTTTATGAAGAAGTAGTATAAAAAACCATAAATTTATGTTTTTGTATCTAATCTATTAATTTCTTTTAAATCTTACTATTATATAAGTAGCTTTTGGTTAAAATTACCAAAAAAGAACAAATAGGAATACTTTTTTACACAAGCTCTATTTAATTTAGCTATATAATAAGAAAGGAGAAAGGTTATGGTATTAACAGTTCATTAGCTATATAATAGTAGTTTACCTACGACTAACGAATAATACTAATATTACGACCATCTCAACACCATTTCAATGACTCATTTACGGTCCTAGGATAATAATAAAGCTTAGACGTAAACCACAAGATAGCGTAACAAGCTAAGCTAATTGACGCAAAAATGTGATTTATTTTTCTATATTTTTACGACAATAAAATTTTAATAAACGTAAATAAATCCGACATAATTATAGTACCTACCCAACCAAAAATAGGTTCCGTTAAATTGACATGTTACGCATTTTTAAGAAAAAAAAACCTTATTTTTAAAAAGATATATGAAAGGTCTCTTAGCCGTACCGTTCAGTTGAGAAAAAAATAAAAATAAAATAGTAAAAAATTAATAAAATTAAAAAATAAAAAAAAAATAAAAAAAATAAATATAAAAATGCCAAAACTAAAAAATGTCTTCCAAACCAGTCTCTGCCTTAATGGTTCCTAAGACAGAAGCCGCATTGCCCCTTTGGATCGCGAGGCTTATCCGTTGAAAGATGAAGCTTTTCACTTTTTTATGTTTTATTTTATGACTTATTTCATAAATTAAGTTCTTAGCTTCATCTCCTCACGGACCTAAGGTCTCAACACAGAAAGACACAAAAATAAAACGTTCTTCTAATCCTCTGTACTTCGCCCTTTTCTGAACTTCTCCCACACGTGCTGCCTCTCCAGAATTTATTGATGTTTTATTAATATAGGTATCAGCTAGTGTATCCCTTCTGATCCTCTTCCAAGGTACCAAAGTCATACCATCTGCCCGCTTCCCGTCGCCACGACAATTACCAGGCGGCTCCAAAATTGCAGGAAAATCTGCAGAAGTGAGAGACCGCTTGATAATATCAATAATCTTGCCTCGCCAGAGGGCCTGCACTTTTTGAGCAGCAAACATCCACTGTTTTGCCGCAAGTGCAGATGTGTGGCTCACACACAGACTGACCAAGCCGTAGAGCGACAGATAAACGGCAAGACGAGTTGTCTAGCAGGTTGCTCAAGGAACAAGAAGGCAGGGCATGAAGCCAAAAATAACTCTCAGGGTCTTGCAAGGCAAGGAGACGAGCTTTGTTTTTTAAAGAGGTTTCATTGGATAACATTTTGGGAAAACATTTTAGATACATCTCAAATATTAGTTATTGAGTTAAACGAGAAAAGTGCTTCTTCGTATGCATTGTCAGTGGTTTTAAGGATATAATTTGGTAAGAGAGATGAGGGGAGTATTGAAACGTCATTTGTTGAGCCAAGAAAGGCAGAGAAGCAAAGACTCGAAGAGTCTCTTATTCCAAGACCACCTGATTTAATTAATAATGAAGATTGGACCCAAGCGGTTGCGTCTAACTTGCAGTTTGTTATAGTTTCTAAACATTGTTTAAGCATGGTATCAAAATCTTGGGGACACTAGGAAGCCTTCCAACAAGGAGCGCAACGAAGAAGGTAGGTCTTAATAGATAGTACGCAATATGGGAATCAGCCTTGGAAAGATTAACTGTCAGTCTTCTAAAAGTTAAGGCTTTAGAATTTAAAACTGATTTGATTTTATTTTCGTAGAAAGGACATCCGAGTAAAGTTAAATTTTCTGACTCATCATTAGTGAACATTGCTATTGTATCTTGATGTTGAGAAAAGGCAATAGAAAAACTTGTGTTAGCTTCATGAACAATTGAAAATTAATATTTTTTAAAATTCAGTTTAAGTCCAATTTCTGAGCATGAAGCGTGTAGTTTAAAAAAATCTTCAAAAATTATGTTCGGATCTCCAGCAAGAGTGCCGTCATCAAGATACCAGTAATTAATTTCAGATTTTAGATTGAAAACTATAGGATGGAGGGCTAAACAAAAAAGTGGTGGACCTAGTGGGTCTCCTTGCTGGACACCCCTTTGAGAATGTATCACTTCATTTCCGAAAGATAAAAAAGATGGATTTTTGTAACATTGCGAAATAAAGGAATAAAATTTTGGCATATTTTCCGCTCCCGTGGATAGAATGGTGTCTCGATTAATCATGTTGAAAGCGTTTAAAAAATCAATTTTTAAAAGAACTTTACAACCTTTGTGGCCAAAAGATAGGTTACTTCTTGTAGAATGTGAAATAGCCTCGCATTCACTCTTTGTGCCAAAACCCAATTGATGAGGTCGAAAAAGCAAACCTAATGATTCGTAAATAGAAGAACAAACAAGTTTAGCGATGAAACTTGTAGGTAAAGTATAGTACACTCACTCGCATGTTATGGTCATTACACTGCCTGCGGCTCGCGTCTCAAACTTCATCTTCGCGTTTAATGACCATCATAACATGCTTGTTATGTTAATGTAAACCACCATTAACGTGTATATTTATACTAACAGGTATATAGGTATACTAATACGTTGAAGTATTTACTTTAAGTGTCTAATGAATTAAAGAACTTACCAATATAGATAGCCGTTGAATTGTGATGTGGGTCGTAAGGGCAAACCGCCTGACCCGGTTTTTCTTTTTCCACTGTGTAATTTTTGTCCAAAATGTTGTACTCCCGACAAATGGGCTTGAAGGCATTGGTGCCGCATAGCAAAAGTCGACCCGCTGCCGTTTTCGCTAATATTCTTATGTAGTTTTGACAGTTCTCCTGCAAGTAAAAAAAATGTAGGTTAAAATATGCACTGCAAACGCGTTACGCACCAAAAAATTCTCCAAAAACCTTAATTGAATTTCCCGACATCATTCGATCATTTTAATAAAAAAATCAAGTTCTTCCTAGTTCTGCATTTTTTCAGATGGCGTTCCAAGTTTTTCTTTACTAGTGCTGTTTTTGTCAATTCTCTTAATTTTTAATTTTTTCCTACTGTTTTTTTGTCAACTTCTTGACTTTTTTATGATTTTTACATGGTTCGAACACTGTTTAAATAAAATCATTAAAAAGAACACTGGAAATAATTTTTTTTTAAATAAATATAATAAATAATAATGTCGAAACATGTTTTATTTCCCAAATGATTTTAAAAAATATTTATTTATTGGAAAAAAAGGATTCGACATTATTAAACAAATATTTATCGAAAAAAAAAATAATCAACTAAAAATAACGTGCTCTAAAAATATTTACTTAAATCAAAAAATTTGTGTTTAGCTATTAAAACAATATTTATTTGAACCAAAAAACCTAGACTTTTTTATGTGCGTTGAAATAATGCAAAAGATTCGTGTATTCTTTACTTTCTTAAGTTGAAAAACCTAACTGGTGCAGGGATGTTGGTATTGCTACTATTTTGACAATCTAGCAGGCTCAAGGTATGGTATCTTCTGGTAATATCTCCATGCATAAGATGCCAGCATGGTAGAAAAAGACACGAGTTTTGAGGAAAAATATAAGCAATTTAGAGAAGGTACGTGTTTTGAAAACCATGATGCTCAAAATTTTAGGCATTTTGCAAATATTAAGGAGATATGCAATAGTGGTAAAGAATCAATTTTATACGTGCCTATTGAGCAATTTTTATTATCTTATACAAAGTGCCTAGATTCAGTGACGATAACTTTCAAAGGTAAAAATATATAAGGTATATAGGCAAACGTTTCCAAAGGGAGAACGGAAAAAATGCACCTGCTGAAAACACACGCCATTAATTAAATTTAAGCGCCTTCTCCAACAAAGAAATGTCAGTGAAAACCAAACCAAGTTTTCTCTGCTCAGATCTCAAAACCTTTCTATAATTTGATATTTTATTTTCCTGATGTGTTAGAGATCTGGGTTAGTTGATTCATGCAATTTTTACACAAAATGCTCACAAATGCATTATCGCAATTGTTTATTTATTTTGTAATTATTGTAGTAAATTCATTCATAAAGTTATTGTTTTCCATTTTCATACGTTAAGGGTTTCGACAAAAATTGTTTTTGCTCGATTTTAATAATAACTGATGAAAGTTATTGTAAAAAAAAATACTTTTTTGGCTATTCGTTTTGTAACGATTAGCCATACGCACTATTTACAGCGCGCGGACTGAGAAAAATGCATATCCGCAACCTAAAGCAATGTACACGGCTCGTTTGTTGCGAAGGAACAGGTCGCACGGGAAAATCGACTGTAAGTGCATTTGCGTACAGTGACGCCTTAACGAACGTCCGCCCTGGGTTTCGTACTTTGATTCCAAAGCAAAAAGGAGGGGACAGTCAGTGGCAGCCCCAGGGATGAGGGGGACGACGAAAATTGATAATATGTCTTTTAAATCATACCCTTTATAGCAATTTTTTGCTTTTCTATAAAATATTCTGCTATCGGCGCAGTCTTCTCCAGCAAAACTACATCTTTCCAAAATTTTCGCCTGCGGCGCTATTTGGTTCACGAAATGACCTACTTTTTGTAAAAATTTTGCGTGCGGCGCAATTTTGCAGCCTAAAATGGTTAAAAAATTTTCGCCCTCAGCGCTCTTTATCTTCATACTCCCCCATTTAGGAAACTTATCTCGTCTTCGTCCTATTTTGTATTCTAAGGCAATATTTCTTAAAATAGAATGACCAATAAAAATGTCGAGAAACTTAATTCCTTTCGTACAAAAATCGTCGAATAAAGGCGTGTTTCACCACTTTTGTGTTGTTGTAAATATTGGTGGTCCCTTTTATTATTCCCTTTTACCCTCCTGCTAGTTTTTGTTAAATTGGTTTGCTACTTATTTTGATTTTGGACATAAAACATCTCGCAATACACAAACCTAGTGTAGGGGCCCCAACACAGCAACACGCTCAGGCCGAAAAAGAACGTTGTTTATTGATTTCTTTGGTCATGTAGTATAGCGAATTCTGGTTCGACCTTTTCCAGATAGATGGCACTAGTACTAACGAAAGGAACGAAATTTTGATATAAATCAGATATTTTATTTTCTGATTAATAATAAAAATCTTTTCTTCTCGAGTAGACTGCATTTTAAAAACAAAAAATGCAATGCCAGTGTAGTAAACACATTCTACGGTACCTACGGTGCCGTTTTCTTTTTGTTGCGGTTACGGTTAACCTTGGTCTTAAAATTTCCCAGAAGTATAAGCAAACGAAGGAGAAATTTTTTTTTTTACAAATAATTGTTTATGTTTACATGTGTATATAATCAAAAGTTTTTAATTTTTATGAATTTCCGGATTATACTTAAATTTTCATATCAAAAATGCTATGACGTCATGTATTAGTAATCAAAATCAAATAATCATTTAAACCAATATAATTCTAAATTTTACTTTGCTCCGTAGGTGAATCTACTTATAGATGGCCTCTCGTATAGGAGAATTGTGGCGTCGCTTTTAGAACTTCTAGAAAATGGATAGCTCAAATTAACAAATGATAGATTAAGGTCATACAAACGCAGTCTACAAGAAGTGAACTTTATAAAATTATTTTTGAGTTTTTTCCATTAAATCTACCAATTTAAAGTAAATTTTTAAATTAACAAGAAAAACTCAAGGACCTTTCTCCACTCAGTATTACCCAAGGATATGCATCGGAGCTATGCAGATGTTCTGGAAAACATACCTTAGCCCTGTATGTGATTTCTCTGTGAGTGTCTCTGCCTGAGGATATATAGGTTCAAGGAAAGTCAACCAAAATCAATCTGCTCAAACTGATTTATAATTATTAAGGGCGGTTTATTCCCAATTGCCGCAAACTTTAACCTCAAGATCTATTTTTGTAGTAAAGTGAGTATTTAAATAGTTTTACAAAAGACGAACTTCACAGGCAAAATAAATGGATCTTGACTTAACAAAAAAAAAAGAGAAAGAAAGGGAGGAAATCGCACTTCAATATGTAATCCAATCTTCTACAGTTCAGTGTATGTAAAAATATTACTTTCCGGACAAATAGTAGATGCACATGCTTGTAGACGCACACGCGAGCACAAGTAACACTTTTTTGTAAATTATAAGAAATTTCCGAGTATCCTGTATCGGAAGAGTTCTTAGGCGATTTTCAGGTTTTCGGTTGACAACTCTGACAGTAACTGTGACGTCATATCCCCCCACCACTGAATAATCATAAATGAATTAAATGGCTCGCTGAAATGCATTGGTTAAGAGTAAATGTATAGTTATGTTTTTATTTTTTGAGACTTAAGCAATAATTATTAAAACATAAAATAGTGTTTATTTTAAAGTTTGCTGACCATAAGACTGCTAAAAGGGTCAATTTGTGGGCTCGTATTACAAATACATACCGGTAAGCAGAAGACTTGCTGTTTCATATATTACCACTTTTCTTCCATTTCCTAAACCCAAAAAAACTTCTCACAAAAAAAACATACCCTTAGCAATAACCAAAACATGAACCGAAGTTCAGAGTGTGGTTATAAATGGTAAATACCAAAATTAGATCAGCTGATCCGTTATGTCACAATTTCTCCCACTTTGGTTAAAACCAAAATCGCGAAAATGCATTGATAAATACCAATTAAGAATCATTCCACGCTGAAAATCGCCTTTTGTGCACAATGCCAACTCGATTCATTTCGACGTTGACGAAAAATATCGAAATCTCATGTTCTGTGCAGTAGATAAATGGATTGCAGCTATACAGGATGGGTCAAAAGAAAATATCTCTTGTAGCAGGAATGGAACAAAGGTTGTCACGACTAATCGCGTAATTTCACTATTTGACCAACGCAATTTTTTTATTACGCTGCGTGAATTAGTAAAAATTAAATATGTATATAGTTTGGAAGATAACTTAAATATTTTCGACTAACCTTGTAACTTATTTTAAATTAAATAAATAAATTAAACACTATATATAAGGAGAATTTAAAATTTAAAGTAAACAAAGTAGTTTCGGGACGATGGAGAAAGATGGAGAAAGACCCTTGAGTTTTTTTTGTAATTTTTTCAAGCTCCACTGGATTTTAGCTTTGCTGTTTGAAAAACTTTGTTGATTTTTGTTTTTACAAATAGCTGGCCAGGAATTTTGGTCCATATAGCTAACCTGACCTAGGCCACACTGAAGAGATCAAAATAAGTTCGAAACACGTGTATTTGGCTAGTCTTAGAGTGTTCTATATTTTTGTTATTCTTAATTACAAAGAAACAGAGAGGTTAAGTCAACAGTGATACGTGTAGGCTGGCATAGGCCAACTAAAATAAACCAACCTTTACCTTTCTTGCATACAACAATAACATATTATATATAACCAAAACATTATAAAATTAAATAAAAAAATAAAAATTAAAATTAAAAATTAATGGACACAAGCATAAAACAAAAAAAAACCTATATATTAAAAATCTCGTCCAATCCAATAGTGCCCATCACCGAGGCAGCATTACCTCTATGAATCGTCAGGCTTATTTTTTGAGTGGTGAGGCTCCGAGACTGATCAGATGAGATTTTTAATGCAATCTCTGAAACCCGACCCTCAGCCTCCTTACCTCTACCTACCTAATGTCTCTACAGCAAAGAGAACGAAAATATAGCGATCCTCATGCTCCCTATACTTGCAGTGTTTTTTGTTTTCAGCAATGGAAGCAGCCGATCCAGGAGACTTGCATGTTTTCGAAACATATGATTTAGCCAGTGTGTGGCAACATGTTGCGACCCAAATCAGCTGCTTTCCACGCTTCCATAAAATCAGTGTCATTCTGTCTGCCCTTTTTCCATCATTTTTATAAATCTCAATGGGCTCCAGTAATGCAGGATATTCCGCAGAAATTAGAACCCGTTTAAGAACATCATTGATCTCTCTGTGTGGAAGCACGCCCTGCACTTTTCTTGCAGCTTAGCCCATGAGAGCCATATTTGTCTGCTATTTTGCCGCAAATGCAAGGGTGCTCCACAGACATAGGCAAACCAAGTCTTAGAGCAGTTGAAAATCAAAATATGGAATTATCTAGTAACTTTCCTAAAGAGGCCGGCGAAAGGACATTAAGCCAAGCATTAGATTATGGAGACCAAAGAGCCAAAAGGCGCGCCCTACCTTCATCCCCCTGAGATTCTTCAGTATGAATATTTTGGCGAACTTGGCAAATCATACTATCAAATTCCCTCTGGGATCTAGGTAAATCTTGGGGGATTGAATCTATTGAAGAAAGGGGAAGCCAATTTTGTAAACATACGTCAAAATTTGTGTCTTTTGAATTTAAAATATATTCCGGTCAAATTAATTTTATTAAAATGCAAACATCATTAACGGAACTCAAAAATGCAGATATCGATAAAGTTATTATGTCTCTTATTTTAAGACCATCCATTTTTACAGGAAGAGTGTTTTGCAACCACGATTTAATGGCACAGTTTGTAATTTCCTGAAGGGATGATTGTAGAAATAAATCATATTTTGCCAAAGAGTTTGGGCTTTTCGAGCAAGGAACACAACTAAGTAGGTATTATATACGTGGTATTGAAAATGAAGATTTCAAAAGAAAATATGCAATATGCGAATCTAAAAATTATAATTTATTTTCTAGCTTTTCCAGAAAGCTTATTTTTTTGTCAATTGTCAAATTAGTGTCAGGTATAGAAAAAACGCAACTTAGTAAGTTAAATTTTCAAACTGGAACTAATTGTAAGTTTGGGGCAATAGATAAGAAATCAGAAAAAACCGGTAGATTATTGGATATTCTCGAAATTTTGCATTTGTCAAAATTTAAAGAAAGATCTAAATCAGAACTAGCAGATATTAGTTTCTCAAAATTATTTAAAACGTCTTTGGGATTACCTGCCAAAGTACCGTCATCTAAGTACCATAAATTTAGCTCTGTATCTAAAGATGAAATAATTTGGTGAATGACTAAACAAAATAAAGGTGGATCTAAAGGGTCACCCTGCTGGATGCCTCTCCTTGAAAATATATGTTCTTCTAAGTTTTTAGGTACGTTGCCGAGAACAGTGAAACCAAAAAGTATGTTTTATAAATAATCTTTTAAATGTTAACTGTAATTTTGTATTTTTTCTTAAGCATATTAAGCAATAGCAGTAGTAGAAAGTTTGTCCTTCTCTTTATCACAAGTAAGTAGGTACTAATCAAAATTTTACATGAAAATTGTTGAGAAACCGAAACCGGTCTGACAAACATTTTTCTATCCAAATACAGAATTCTTTTGAAACTTTAATCTCGTTTTAAAGATAAAGTTTAAATTTCAGGTTCTCTATTAATAGTTTTTTGATTGTTGACTTTAATTTTTGAATGCTGCCAGCGAGGACCAAAAACCAAGTTTTTACTTTACTTTTTTTAAAGGAAAAATTGCAATATTAAAAAGTAATAAATAAACTCTTCTATTGCTCTTCTAGATCCCTTTCCAGAAGTTTTTCTTACAACGAGAGCACCTACGATTTTATTTTTAAAACTGCGTCTTTAAGTAACGTATACCTATCACGGTTTTATATACTTAAAATACACTTACAGTTTCGTGTATTACTCTAAAACACCTTTTAACCCACTATTTGCTCCTTCGCAAATCTCAAAATAATAAACTTAAACTTTTAGTCTTGCACATAAGCCAAGAACTAACGCAGGCTCGTTTCTGCGGGATTAGTGAGGAAAGTAATTTGCCTAGCGTTGCAGTGCAGAAAGTTGGCTTTGGTAATTAGAGATCATTAGCTCACGGCATCACAGAATCGATTCGAGTCAGAGCAATGAGTTCCGTTCTTCTGTTATTTTTTGAACAGACCAAAAAGTAAGTTTCCAGTTTGAAAATTTAACTTACTAAGTTGCTTTTCGGTCATATTTTTAGCCCAGAAAGTTATTTTTTACAGGGAGTTTTCAAAAAGGACTTTTTTTAAAAGACAATGATTGTTGTTCCGGCCTGATTTTCAGTCAATTTGGCAATGACTTGTGTTCAGTCAAATCGACATGCTGCAAAAGAGCGATACTAACAAAAATTTATTGGTTTGCGTTAAGTTCTGTGCATAGTTTTTTTGTTGTTTTATATCTTTGGTCAAAAAGAAATTACGTACCACACAGGTTTAGTCGTCCTGTAAAGTTAATGTTTTCGTTCTAGTAACGTAACTAGCTGTTACGTTTGCAAGTAATGTAAGGACGTGTAAATCTGGGGGCACCATTAATATTACAAGCTACTAAATACAGATTCCAATGATTTCTAACCTTACTCTTTTGCGCGATTTTCATCTGTCACTAGAAGCCTGTATTTAGTATTTTTAGTTTAATTTACAGCATTGATTAAACTTTTTTGAAAGTCTCTCGCTAGTATCTAGTAGCTTGTATTTTTAAGTGTGCTTTCAGTCTAAGGTACAATAATTGCTGTTACGGGTTCTGTCAGCGCATTTTACTTCAGATGAACTACTTAAAGATACCTGATGCTTACAGAGACTTTAGTTAAATTATATATTATCCATGAGTTTTACGGGAGCGTTAGAGCCCGTTTCAGCAGAATATTATGAAAAAACGTGAAACTGTTTAACAGGCATAAAATTTGATACGATTGATTAATTATTTCATAATAATAATAAGGTAAAGTTTAAATTTTTCATTTGATGCTACTCTAGTTATATAAATAAATAAAATTAATGTCCCACCAATTATAATTGGGAATAAAATATAAAAAAGTATTTAATATTCTTGTTAATAAAGAAGTTAAGATAGTTTGATCAATTGTACGACCACTCGAGTTAAGAGTGGTCTAAAAAAAGTTTAATAGGAATAGCTCTCTCGCCATTTTTTTCGAATAGCGGCCCAAAATTTTTAAAATTTTTTACTATGGTTATTGGGTCATGATTATAATCGGTCTTATATACTCTGGGTACAAAAAATTTAAAAAAAAATTAAGTCGTTACGAACTTCAGTGACCTTAAAAAATATATTTTAAGGTCAAAAAACCGTTATTTTTGATAAAGCCAATTTTTATCTAAATTGGGTTTATATTAGATTATGATTATAGTCGGTTTTATATATTTTGGGAAGGAGGATTAAAAAAAAATGTTTTAAGCCAGTGCAACGCTCAACGACCTTGAAAAACGCGATTGAAGTTTACGAACGATGCCCTTTTTGTTACGGATTCATACATTTTTTTATAATAACTATTAGGCCAAGATTGTACTTTATTTTATATATTTAGGGCATAAAAGAATTATATATTCAAGTTGATACTACCTTCAGTGACATTAAAATCAACGGTAGAAGTTAAATAAAACATCATTTTCCATGCATGTGGAATCATATAAAAAATGACTTCAATGTTTGTAATATATATAAGGTAGCGATTATAGTCTATTTTTTATATTTTTTTATAACGATTTTAAAAAAGTCACTATGACTGTCTATGATCTTCAAAAATAAACTTTAGGAGAAAAAAATCGTCATTTTTGATAGAACCTGTTTTAGTTTTTGCACAACGGATATTTGAGCAAGATTATTATCGAATTTATATATCCTGGGAATCGTGTTTTCAAATAAAAAGTTTGAAGTCACTGTGACTTTCAAAGACCTGAAAAATGCGATCCAAGTTTACAAAAGATATCTGTTTTGGTTTTAAATTCATGAATTTTTTTATAATAGCTATAAAATCATGATTGTAATCTATATTCCAATAAAATATTTGTTAAGCCCCGACTTCAGTGTCTTTAAAATCAGCAGATCAAGTTAAATAAAACGCAATTTTCAATATAGATTTAAATAAACATGTATTAAAATTTTTGTGTATCTATAAGGTCGTGATGATTGCCGATTTTTGTGTATTTTGTGAATGAAGATTAAAAAAAAACTTTTAAATCACTGTGACCTTGAATGACCTTAGAAAATTCAAAAAACTTATATCGAGGTCTTCAAGGGCATTAAAGGGCAGAGTAACTATTTCTTTCCTCTGAAATCCCCATCCTATACTAGAGCGACTGTTTCATGCCCTAATACCTATTGTGCAAAATATCCCGACCTTCAAGGTCATCAAAAGCCACAGTAACTTAAATTTCTTTTTCTGAAATCCCCATCTTCAAAATAAACTAAAGCGACTAGAATCTTTCCCAAATACCTATTTTGCAAAATTTGTCGTATCCGAATTATATACAAATTACTATCATCATGACCCAATAACCATAGTAAAAACTTTTATAAATTATTGGCCGCCATTTAAAAAAAATGGCAATAGAGCGATTCCGTGAAAACTTTTTTTTGGTGTACTCAGGTCAAATCTTTTCAAATTTCCTTCTTAATAATCGCACCAAATTTTATGCTTGTAGAACAATTTGGCGCTTTTTTTCCTGTAGGAAATGGACTATTATTAGGAAAGCTGGTAGAGGAATCAAATAATGGACAGCCAACGCACATCCAATGCACGTTCACGCAGTTAATAATTTAGAACAACCGCTCGGTACCTTTTCGTTCATTTTAGTACATTAACTAATCCGTCTTCTCGCTGATGTCAATCTTGTTCCATGTTTTGTCTCCGTTCCTTTCACTCTGTAATTTTTAAAACGATATGGAACTAATACAACCTTGTTGTCTTGGTTTTGTAGAATGTGTACAATTGTGCAATAATGAAACGTTCATTGTTCTCTTTAAGATAGTAAATTTAAATAAGAAAAGATTTGGGATAGATTTAAGTATTTTTTAGAAATAATTTATTCAATCGTATTAAATTTAGCAGTCTTTTTGGCACTCGACTTTTGGTCGTCGGACATTTAAACGCCGGCTATTTGCCAAACAAAGGAAAGATTAAGTAATAAACAAACCTAATCTTTAACTTTTATTAAATTAACTCACAAAAATAAAAAATAGGCGCTTCTTCAACCCGGTGATATATTAATTTTCTAGATATTCCAAAATTTTGATGTGCAATGTTTCATCCTTGCACAACCCTATTTTAAGACGCATATTGCTCAGCTCCAACAAAATCGTTTGCTGGACCTAAATGGTCCTGTGACTGGATATACATTGTTGTCCAACATCTATTCTGTGTCAGGATATCTCCTTGCATTACATCTACTTTATGTTTAACGTGGGGTAAACAAATCAAAAGAGACATATCTCTGCCTTGTGGTTAAAAGATACTTGAGAGTAGGATAGCGCTTTTTTAAATATTTTTCACAGACTTTTAATTTAGTCGACTTTTAATTTTTCGAGTCAAACATTTTAAGTCAACCGGTTGTTAGCTTATTTTAGGATAAAACGTTTGCAAATATCTAAAAATAAATGCTAATGTACATCAAGTAAGTATTTTAAAACTAGTTTTTTGCCAAATTGAAACTCAAAAACCCCCGACAAAAAGATGATGAACATTTCGAGTGTTTATGTTTGGCTGTCGTCTGATGTGCGTCTGCATATATACCTTCTCCAAACTCGCTAACGAAAAGGGTCTTTGAAATACGACATGCTTTGAATTTTCTATGAAACAATGATTTTTTCTAGCTACACTTTGCTTTACAGAATAGGTCACGGACAAAACCACATCTATTTCAAAATATTTATGGGCCTGTTCCATTTTTATTTAGAGAAAACCTAACCTCAATGGTTTGAAAGTTGACAGAACCTGGAAAAATTATGTATCTTAAATAAGGTTTAAAGATAATGAGAAAAAATACATTGTTTTTTAAAGTTAACATTTTGGAAAACATTCTCTCTTGCCCCTGATTGTATGTCTATAAATTTAATTAGGTAGCAAGAGGTCCCAATTAACTCACTTATACAGTGAGGTCTACTGACTTGTATGAAAAAAAAATGTGAAAACTTTATAAAAAAATTAATATTTCTTTATAGAAATTTAAGCTAAACACACCCAGGTACTACTTAATCAATTTTAGCACTATTGACTTATTTTTTGTAAACTACTTCTTAATCCAAATATTAAAGTTTCTGGGTCCCTTTTGTCCCACTTCACCTTAATTTTAGCTAAGAAAATTGGAAAAATGTTCGCCTGCCTATAACACCATTATTGCTCCAATTTTGGTGTAATTTTTAAACACTTGCAAATTTTTTGGAGGAGCTGTGATCGGCACTGCTACATACTGTTTTTGACCTAAAAAATAATGGTCACACTACCATAACAAAAGGTGCTGTGTGATATTGTTATATCTAATCAGAACCTGCTGACTTGATTGGATATCTCAAAGGGGATAAGAATTCAGCTACCGTCTACCCCCTCGTGGTACAACTGGATGTCGGTGAGGTGACCGCTTCTCTAAGCCTCACATCACCTAACAAAAGACTTAAAAAGAGATAGACTGGACTCTGCAGTCTGGTGAGGACAACCGGTCTAGGGAGTAAACCCGAAAAAATCGCCTGGCAGCTAGGTATAAAATGCGCGGGCCGAAAGGTCCAACAATAGGTAAGGAGAAGTCTAAAGTACTCCAGGTAAGAACTAATCTCACCGGTGATTTAGATATCAGGAGCAAGACCCGATTGTCACTGCTGGCTCCGAGGATTCTGGGGGAAGCCACACACCCAAAACACTTTACGGAGTAGGTACAAACTCTGATCTCCCAGTGGGAGAGGAACCAATGGAAGTAGATCCTATTAGGAACGCCTCCAATGTTAGTGAGCAGAGCTCCCAAATGAGTTCTGTCACTAAAAGGATGACTAAGGTTGCTGTCGCTGAAGCTACAGCGCGCATCTTTAAGCACCCCTTAGTCAAAAGTCCGAATCCTGAACAGGAGAAACAACTCCTCCTTCCTAGTGGCCTCAACATCGTGGATTGAGTGGTTATGCACAGGGAGCCGTCTGGACCGGGCCACACATGGACGTTCGCTACTGACGAACTCTCCATGCGTGCGCTAGAAAAACTTGATCTGCGCCCCTTCTTTGGATTTGGAAGGATTACCTTCAGATATAAGACTACGGGGCGCTGATCAGTGCCGGCGAGCTCCTTGAGTACCCAACCCACAAAAAAGATAAAACTCTCGGGTACGGGAAACCCTGACCCCGCAAAAGGGAGTAAGGGCCAAAAGGTGTCCCAGGAAATAGGACAAGAGGATGAAAAGTATATCCCCGAAAAGCCTCCTTTTAAAACGGGATTCAAACGTGATAATCCCCTTGGGGGAGGTGAAAGAGGCGGGCCCTGTAGCGGACCCCCTCTCCCTCCAGCGACTGCATAGCCCCATGGCTATGCAGACAGGTTAAAAAAACACAAATAGTATTAAATAGTATGGCAGGCGCACAACAACGTCCAGATTAAGGCCTGCGATGCTTACGGATTAACCTGCTCCACGCAAAGGCAGCAACGTACACCCTTGGTAGAGTCTTCAAGCTGGAACGACTCGACGGCGTCCTGCTACAAGAACGATGGCTAAATAGTACGTGGCTGGTCTCAGCAAAACACTAGGTAAGTTTATAGTACGTAACTCGGGGCACCGACCCCGAGCATCTATTCTCCTAAAAAAAGATATAAACAACTTTGTTAATTGCAAGGCTAGGAACCTACAACTCATTTTGGGTTGTGATGTCAATGCACACCATACAACGTAGGCCAGCACAGACATCAATAAAAGGCGTGAGTCTCTTTTTGATTACTTACTAGGGGAGAGACTTTATGTAAATAACAGTGGTTCCAAACCAAACTTTCCCGCAACAAATAGGGACAAGGCACTAGATTTAACATAACAATAAGCACAAAGCCATGATCACTGACTGGAGGGTCACAAATGAACCCTCTTCATCAGACTTCAAAACGAGATTAAGACGAGATACTCATTATAAAAACCCAAAAAGCACAAACTGGGGAAGTTACAAAAAGTCGCTTCGAGATAACCTAAACAGTGCTATAACCAACTGGACGAGGCAATAATAAAAGCATATCACGAAAACTGTCAAAAAAGAATACTGTTAAAAGAGAATCCTGGAGAAAGTTTTGCCAAGAACTAAAAGAACTTACCGATACCATCCACAGGATTCTGGCGAAAAAGCCAACTTAAGATTTCGAGACAATCAAACGTCCTTTTTGAAAATTAAAGAATGCCCAATCCTATTGTTCATGATCACCGACCGAAGATTGGGTGACCTCAAAAAAGCCTTTGTTGCTAAAAGCATCGCTCTGGGCATCTTCTTTGATATAGAAGTAGCGTTTAACAGCGCACTACCACAATTTCTTTTTGGGGCAGCATACGCTAGAGGGATTGAATCTACTATCACTGGATTCATAAGAAGCACGCTAGAAATCGAGTAATCGACACGACCATTAACAACAAAGTTGTTAGATTTAGGGCTGCAAGAGGCTGCCCTCAGGAGGGTTTTCCGTGACCCCTCCTCTGGTCGGTCCTAGTGAATGAACTCCTTGCGAAACTACAACTGATGGACGTAATTGCACAAAGCTTCGCTGACGACATTGTGGTCGTGGTAAAAAATATTCCAGAGGGGTCCATCTCCGGAAAATCACAATAAGTCCTTGACACAGTAAATGACTGGTGCAACAGGGAACAGATATCTGTGTCACAATACCGTTCACTACAGAAAAGCAAGCTTAACTTCCTGGTTCCTCCGGTACTAAACGTTGAGACAATCCTATTTTCAACTGAAGTAAAATATCTCGGGGTGATCCTCGATAAAACACTTACATGGAATGCGCATTTGAAGAAAGTAAAGCAAAAGGCAGCAGTGTCTCTATGGACGTGCAAATGTATCATTAGAAAGTCTTGTAGCGTTAGACCCAAACAAATTTACTTGCTGATGTATATCACGGTAGCGCTCGAAGCGGCCTTCACCATCTTCGTTGGCTCCGAACCAGCCCTTGGAAAAGCATAAAATACAATCAAAACTGCTCTCTTAAGCTGGATGGAGAATAAATTCCACCAATACTGGAAAGAATTTCCGGGATTGGCACATTCCAAAGAAGGAAGAGGGCCGAGAAACTCATTAAGCTCACCAGGCAGGAGATCCGGATAAGGGTTGATATTTACACCGCACACTGCTGGCTGAAAGTACCATTACATACAATGGGTCTAAGTGAGGACACCGAGTGTAGGCTCTATATGAATGAGGACGAGATGGTCAGACATGTGCTGTGTGAATGTCCGGCCATTGCACGTCAACGTCAAAATCAACGTCAACGTCAAAGTCAATGTATTTTAGGCAAACCACAGATCGACGGGCTGGATCTGAAAGATGCTTCACCAAAGCAAGTTGCGAGAACTCAACTTTGTAAGTCGCAAACCGATTTAAAAAAAAAGTTTTAAATAGGGAATTTATATATTTTTTAGAGAAGGTATCACTCGACCGCTTTTTTTGTTTAAAATTTTAAAGTAGTTAGTGTCCTTATAGACTTACGTCAATATGACGCTTATAAAAAATACGTCAAAAAGTATCAAAAGTATTATCATTAAACATGGTTTTTATTTGAAGTCGATACCACAATCCGTTCAAGAATTAGCAGGGGGAGGGGGACTTTTTACGTCCGCACTTTATAAACTGTGCTTTAACTTTTGTCATGAAAATGTTCGTTTTTTTTAATTTTAGGTTCTATAAATTTATATAATTTTTTATTATGTTTTAAATCTAAATTTTTTTTTTCATAATCATGTTATTTACCAAATACAAAATTATAAAACTTATTATTGTTTTTAGATATTTTGCTGGTAGTCAATTCTCATTAGATTACGACAGCTCTATGAAGTTAAGAAAATACTGACACCAATAAGTGTTGTCCGTTTGATGCTTAAATCCCAATCAAACACCATAATAATTTAAAAGGAGGATATTTCATTGTTTATATTTTTATCCAGAAAGTGACATCAGAGCCTAAATCCGATTTTTAAAAATGAGTGTCAAATTGAAGAGGATAAAATAGATCGAATTCAAGAAAGTGTTTGGCCGTCACTGGTTTATATCGCAGGATATGCCGCATTTACTCTACTTAAACGAAATAATTGTGAATAATGTAAAGAGCACTTAATCAATTTTGGCGGAAGTTTGTCAGTTGACAATAATTATTCTACAAATCTAATATCCGCTAGTGAAAAGGGGATTCCTTATCCTAAAGATGATGTGGTAGTTTGTGCTGCATTTGCTTATTTAAAGCTAAAAAAAAATTCTGGCCAAAGAAGAAATCTATTTAAGGGAGCAAAACCACCGGGAAATTTTAACGACGATAACAGACATGACGTTATTTCTAGGTCACAATTGCAAAAGATTCATTAATAATATAATTTTGTTTAAATTTGCAAATTTGCTACTTAAGAATTATGCTAAGAAAAAAAAATGACAGAATTACTCAGACTCAGACTCAAAAGAATTAAACTTTCGAGATTAAGAAAATAATGAATATTTTTTATTTCTTTTTAATTTAAATTAGTCAATTTAGTACTACATTTTTATGAACTCTAAAAAAAAGTTGGTAAGTACCTTCTACTTTAACTTGAAATATTTTTGAAATACAAAAATTGTTGATATTTAATTCTGTTTTTTTTTATACCAGATATAGAAACTGTTAGAGAATAATTTTAAAATCTTAAAATAAAAAAATCAAACATTCCGTTTTAAATAATTGGCTCTCCCTTGAGGTGGTGTTGACCCATGAAAATAAAATTATTTAAAAATTCCTTACAATTGTGCCACCAGTTAACCTAGTTTGACACGCATTCGTTTTATTTTTCATTTTTTGCACTTTATAAGACTGACATTATACAGGGTGATTCACGACGAAATGCTAAATTTTTTTTGTGAGTCTTTTTGTCAAATATACAGTGTGATATATGAAAATATTGCAAAAACTTACTACTTCTACCAACGTAGTACCAAAAAAATAAAATTCCAGGTCCAGACTAAAAAAAAATTAGTATTATATATTTTTGTTAAAAACAACACCCTGTGTACTGCAATTTGCCAATTTTGTTGTTACCAGATAAAAGCTAAAGAATGATGCTATCATACCCTTAGATTGTATTTTACGCGTTACTACTCAATTTTTTTTATAAAAAAAAAGAAAAATATCCAAATTCCAATCTTGAGAGATTAAGGTTACAAACATTATCACATTTTAAATTAATGTGAATCACCCTGTATAATAAAATATATCGATTTAATTAATTTTGATAACAATATTATGAAAAAAATAAAATTAAAGAAAATTATGCGGCCCTGGCCCAACTGACTTTTCAGGGAGAAACAAAATTCTCAAACATCAAATCGAAAATTCTCGCCGACAAGTGACGTCAATTAAATCTGTATAAATTTCGGGTGGAAAATACTGTAGCGGTCAAATGTGCCTTTTCTATTTGGATTTCCTAAGGACAACGAACATGGACGGAATTTTAATCTAGGCATTACCTTCAGCTTTGTTTTATTTTGCTGTCGCTTGGTTTTCTTCCACTTATTGCCCCTGCCGTGTGATTTTATTTAGTCGTGGGTTTTTAATTTAATTTTATTGGTGTAAAACGCTAAAATCGTGATTTCTTTTTTAAATGTACCTATTCAAAATATAAACTAAAAATTATGAAATAAAAATTATTTAGTATATACTTTTTTAAAGTCGGATCAATTTTTTTGATAAATTTTTTTTATTTATTAATTTTGTTTCGTAAAAGCTTTTCTAATATTTTCCGGTTTTCTAATATACTTACCTCATTTGCCACTTTAGTCGTAAAAATGGCGAGAAGTATGTTTTTTAATAAAATTGACACAATTGAAGCTCTCGTAAAAAAAATAAAACATAATTATGAAAATTGGTTGAACTGTTTGAAAGTTATGCCGGAAATAAAATTCTTAAAGAGGTATAATGTGCCTAAAAAATCGGTGCACTAAATTGAAGGCAGCGTGCAACAGGAATTTTTATTGTATTTTATATTACACGTATAAAGCTCAAAGTGACGATTTTTATACATTAAAAATATGTTTTGGGTTTGTCGTGAAAGTGGTGGGTGGATAGTTATTAATAAACTTTTTAGTTTAAAAATAAAAGAAAAATAATAAAAAAAATAAAAAAAAATAAAAAAATTTAAAAAACAAAAAAAAATATAAAAAAAATAAAAAAAAATCTGACACGTTACAAATACTACAACTTATGTATGTTTATTCCAAATTCTTAGGACCAATTTCAATTTTTTGAATAATATTTAAACACAAAAATGAAATGTTCTGTGATTGCCAAAAAAGTGGTCCCATTATACTCGGAATAAAAAATATAAGATAAAGATGTTAGTAAACAGAGTAAAATAAGAAATGTTGGGTCTATAAGATATTATGAGTAATTTATATAAATTATTAAAATGCTTACCTCGTCCTTTCCTTTCATTACACACATTCTGGCATCATGTTCGTTTGAGAACCAACTCAGTCTTTGATGCTCACTCAGGTCAGATAGCGTCAGGTTGTAAACCAAATTTCTGAAAAAAAAAATATTTTCTTTAAAAAAAATTGTTTAAATATACAGGTTGTTTACAAGTTTAAAACGGATGAAAAATGTCGTTCACATTTGAATTTTGGGTATTTTTGAAATATCACCCAGAAAGTGGTCATGGAAATTCAAGTGAAAGTTGACATGTTGTTAACTATTCCGTTAAAAGACCGTGGCATGATAATAACCCTTAGCTGTCTATTGCACCGTTCCTAGAGTTTTTGATGAAAAGGAGGCTGTTACTCCTTTTTACTGTGTTGCAGATTGGAACGTCACCATATTTTTAATATTTAAGTCAAGTTTTAATAAAAATTTCAAAATCTTTATTTCCAGTTTAAAAAACCTGGCAGTCATAGGCAAATTATACTGTCACTGAGTATGTTGTTTGTTTTTTAATTCAGTGAGTTTCTCAAAAATTTAGTAAATTCCCTTCACAAAAGAAATCTAGCGCAGCTCGTTCCTAATATTCTATTCTTCGGGCTATAGATTCTCCATGCATTGCGAGTACAACACCGAGGATCAAGAATAAGAAAGATAAAATGCCTCTACTATTATTACTTTTCTGGCCATTGTACGATTTTTCCGGGGCGTTAGACCCTCTACCGCTTCACGCAGGCAGAAAAATGCAATAAAGTAAATTAAAGAATTAAGCAAGTTCCACTTTTACAGCTAGCTCAGTTTTTTTTGTTTTAGTCAGCTTGCAGCGGCAGTTATTTATGGCGGGCAGTGAAACTGAAAATAGTTCAGAATTATTGGGAATTCGGAATAAGAAGAAAACGAAGCTTAAAGCAGGGAATCTTTACACGCCAAAAAAAAACAAAATAATACCAAACAATGGCGGTCGACTGAAATATGGCTAAAACATATACAACCTAAAGAACTTTCGAAAAAATCTTATAGTTAAACTAAATTTAGGCTCTAGTTGTTCGTATTTTGAGGTGCTCAATGATACCGGAAAAAAGTCTAACATCAGTTATAATGAAATCAATGGAGAAAATAGTGGACTCAAGGGGGCCCTAGTTAACAGACATTTCCACAAGGACCAGCACGCGTACCAAGAGGATTTAGGGATTCAGCCCTTCATGCATTAGTGTATAATGCATAAAAGGCGACGAATAAGAGGAGCGGCGTAATGAGGACTATCTCATTCATGCCTTGGAAACCTCCCCACCTCCCCTCGCTCCCGACTTGGTTCAAAAAGGAGGCGATACCGACGCACCTACCACGGATTTGAAAGAGGAAAAAGTGGGCCATCTGGATATCTAGAGGCTGGCCACCTTTAAAAATACCAGTAAAATCAGCCCGGAAACCATCGAGGTTCGACCAAAAGTACAAGGTCACATTACCAGAACGAAAAATGTCACAGACTGCCCACAAGGCTTCTAAGAGTACCCAAAACGGTCAGAAGCCTAGACAAGACAGAGGGTGACACTGATGTGTGTCCCGGGTCATGAGGGAATAGAACGCAGTCAGAACTAAATGGCTTCGGCGCAAAACTTAAAAAGATATTGGACTGCTACGCTGACTAGAGATAATCGACTGAACGAACACCTGCAGCGTATCAGAGTGGCAAGGAATCTTGTCGTCCAGTCTGCGGGTTGGAAGAGAAATCGGCACCTGATAGGAGAGTGTGACGCACATACCAGATTAAGGCCATCTGATGTGGGGTTCTCCACGATGAAGGAGGACGAGCTGTACTTTATTTGATGAACTGATACTAAATTTTATAAAAAAAACACGAAGTCTCGGAGAGAGTCGTAGTCCGCGTAGCGATAATAGGAAGATAGGGGTGTAGAACGGGGTATGGTACTACTATTACTACTATTAGTACTACTAAGAAATGCGATACAATACAGAGCGATGTAAGATAATGCACTTTTCGCAAAAGATCCTATTTAAATATCTGACATAAGACCAAAACTTCAATCAGTTCAGAAACTTAAAACAAGAATTCTATATTTAGTAAGTTTTGCAGACGAATAACTCTCTTTCCTTTTTCTATTGTTTACTTTTCCGCTTTGCTCTGTTTTATTTGTTAAGTCCGCATAACTGTTAATTACCGAGCAGTGTTGTACAAGAAAGGCTGGTCTATTTTATGAACACGCATGCAAGTTAAAGCACTGAAAAATAATGTCAAAATCCATAACTAAAATTGCAAACAGCACTTGTGCAATTAATACACACCACTTAATAAGTTCGGCTCTTAATTTGAGAATTTTAAAAACTTAAACTTAAAAAATCGTAAAATGTACTTTTTGAAAGTAGTTTAAAATTGGTTTAATTTTTTTCTGTTATTACATTTGTATGATCCCGAAATTACGAAAAAGTTTTTCCACTACTTTTGTTTGCTTCAAATTTAACGCTCTTAAAAAAAGCCTCTAACGGGCATTGTTACGTTACACAGCCCATGCATTTTGTTACTGTCTTGTTCTCTCAGTTTTCGATTTACTTGTTCCTGTTTTCTCATGCCAGTTTTGTTAAATGGCAATTTTGAGGAGTGAATGATTTTACAACGACCTTTTTGGATATTTAGTAATTTTCAAATTTCTCGTTTTTAATAAACTGTAAGCAGTCCTTTTTAACCAGACAGATTTTTACCTTTTCCGCAATTAGTTTTCCGCGTAGTTTTCAAAAATCGACTTATTAAAAAAATGCATAAAAGTGCAGTTAGACTGTGGTAGTGTAGTCGTCATTGCATTGCAGCTGTAGTGAATTTTTTTCCATAGATAATGCAGAACAGGATATTTTACAGATAAATAGTTAACAATATTTTTTGAGTACACGCTTTTAATATAATTTACCTTGTTTAATGTTTTAAACAAACATTGGTGACAATAGACCTTCTTGCAAAATTTTTAAACATGTTAAAAGATCCACCTTACATATTTCTTTTGTATTAACCAAGAAAGTTCCGTTTTTTCTTAATATAAGTTCAAAAATGCTTTAGTTTTAAAATTAGGGTACCAAAGATGGACAAAATAAAACTTGTGGAAGAAAAAAATGTGGTAATTTTGTATTTGCATACATACATACAGTCAATAGTGTATTCAGTGTTATTAGCAATAAATTAACACGGTACTATAGTAGTTATATCTGATCCGCTGATTAATCATTCTGGTTTATTATAATTGCGAAGAAATTAGAGCCTCTTTTCTAAGTGACAAAAAGCGCTTACTTTTAGCAGTACTTCGCTTGAATGGACAAATTATATCAAATAATTTACTTTCTTAATTGTTTTAGTAATAACCTAACACGGTGGTTGTAGTGAAAAAAACTCACACAGAGATAGGTAGATATTTTCGAATGCACTTGAAAGAGATGGCATGAACACACCAACTTTAAGCATGGGGGTTATTTCGTGGAATTGCAGATCGATATTTTCAATAAATGAACAAAGTATTATATTTACTTATGTCTCTATCCCCTGACCAGCCGAAGTTAATAATTAATAATGATACCTACCTACAATAAACTGCGGCGCTATATTACCCCTCTCCCCTTTTCTACGTCAAACTAGTAATTTTCTAAAATTGTTTATAAAACTGTTTAAAAGTAACTTTTTTAAAGAACATTTTCCCTCAAATATTACTTATATTATCCACTAGACATATTACTATTATTAACTCTAGGCACCGCCGCGCCGCTTTGCCTGCGGTTTTACCCATTTTTCCCGCTTTTATTCCTTTAAATGCCATAACTTTTGTTTCCGTAAACCGATTTTGATGAAATAAATGCCTAGGTGTTGCCTAGGAATACAGGAAATGCAATAGTAAAAGTCCCATCAAAATCGGCTGGGCGGTCTATGCGTGATGCTGAAACAAACAGACATACATACAGACAAAAATTGTAAAAATTGCATTTTTGGTATCTCGTTTGGTCAAACAATAAAATATAAAAAAATAGTCAATGTACAGTAATGGTCCTTTTAGAGATTTATTATACGTGTAGATAAACAACTAATTCTAGTCAGGTGGATAAGTGGCGATTTTTCCAAATTTCATAAAATTTAGGTTCAGTGGATTTTGCCTAATTGTCTCCCAAACAGACAGACACCATCAATATTTATGTCTTTTTTTGGCTGGCTGCCTACTAAGTTTTTATTTATGGGTAATAAAAATAACACGACCGCCTTATTTATAATATTGCTATTGCTATAGAGTGATGAAAGAGAAAAATTTAGAAATAAAAAGTTTGGTCACCTCTACTTGATAGTTGTAGGTATTGCAGTATGTATATTGACTATATAAGACTATAGGTATTTATATTCTTTGGTTTTTTGAAACAGAAATTAGAGATTTACCAATAAATGTACCAATAAATTTTATAAAATTAATAGTTTAATGTAAAAAGATGGGGGGGGGGATTACTGTATCGCCACTGCATATTTTAGGTAGGTAACATTAATATTATTAACATCGGTTGGTCAGGGGATGGGGATATAGGTAAATATAATACCTTCTTCATTTTATTTTATTGCAAAGATCGACTGTATGCTTTTCCACGAAATCAGTCCCATGCTTAACGTTGGTGTATTCATGCCATCTCTTTCATACGCGCCCGAAAATATCTACCTGTCTCTGTGTGAGTTTTTTTCACTACAACCACCGTGCACCGTGGATAATATGGTACTATAACTTTTCTAAAGGTTATTACTGAAGCAATATATAAGATTAAGAAGGTAAATTATTTGATATAATTTGTCCATGCAAGCGAAGTAATGCTAAAAGTAAGCGCTTTTTGTCACTCAGGAAAAAGGCTCCAATTTCTTCGCAATTATAATAAACCAGAATGATTAATCAGCGGATCAGATATAAAAAGTACCTTGTTAATTTATCGCTAATACCACTGACCACACTATAGTATGTACGCATGCAAATACAAAATTACCACATTTTTTTCTTTCCCAAGTTTTATTTTGTCCATCTTTGGTACCCAATCAACCCTAATTTTAAAACTAAAGCATTTTTGAACTTATATTAAGAAAAAACGGAACTTTCTCGATTAATACAAAAGAAATATGTAAGGTGGATCTTTTAACATGTTCAAAAATTTTGCAAGAGGGTCTTTTATCACCAATATTTGTTTAAAACATTAAACAAGGTAAATTATATTAAAAAGTGTGTACCAAAAAAATATTTTTAACTATTTATCTGTAAAATATCCTGTTTTGTTTCTGGAAAAAAATTCACTACGGCTGCAATACAACGACGACTACACTATCACAGTCTAACTGCACCTTAAGAACATTTCCTCATTGTTACAATCAAACGGGTTTTAAGTGTTTTTTAACTAAAACATTATTTATCATTATACTGCTGCCACTAAAAATCTTTAGGATTCCGAAATTGTTGTAGATTACTGTGTTAGATGAAGAGCACAATTACTGTGCATATTCTATATGTGTCTCACCACATTTTACGGTGCCTGTTTCTCGCCTCAACAAACGGAATTTATTTTAGTGAAATTATGTGCCTGTCGGGGAATTTGAAAATTGAATTCTTGTGTTCTATATTATGAGGATCCAAAAGGTTCAAATGTAGCATTACTTCCAGTTTTGACCTATATGTAGATACCAAGCCTGACATTAAAAACGCATCACATGACACTATTTAAAAAACCTGAAATTCGTTTTGTTATGGCGGACATCTTGGGTAATCTATGGAAAAAATGTGAAGCCTGCAACATTGATTTATACAAAATCTTCAAATTAAAATAAAAAGAGCACCCTTGGTTTCATTTTAATTAAAATTACCCAAATTTGTTAAAACCCAAACCTAAAGCACTCGACTCAGCAAAAACTGTGCCTTGCTTTTAATGATGGGCGTTTCCTGACAGCTTTACTTCAAAAATTAGGTCTGCTCTCAAGAACACTGAAAGTGGGAACTACAAAAATATATTCGTTCGCGTGGATGTGTGTCTTTGAATAATATGTAATAAAAAAAGTCGAAATGACTGCAAATCAGTGACTTACGTAGCTATTGCTTTAATCCTCTTGGGTCTTGTATGATAAATTTATATATAACTAATAGCAAGTAAAAAGTCACACTAGGACACTTAGAAGAAAGTTTTTTATAAGAAAAACACACTATACATTATATAATAAGGTAAAACTTACCCTCAAAGGTCAAGTCAATGCTGCTTATTTTTTAAATTTATTGATTCGATTTTGACATATTTGCTCTTAAAAACACCAATATTAAGATAATTAGTGACTCTTTACCCTGCATGTTTCAAAATTAAGTTCGAGAAGTAAATTTTATCTTTGGAACCCCTTGCAAACAATATCGTCATGTGCAAGGATTTGTGCAAACTTTGTAGAACCATTTCAAAAAACCCTCTAAAATTTAGGAAAAACCACCCTACATTTTGAAAATAAAACCAACTGATAAAGTATTTCTGGTAGTAATTGAACTTTTACCTTGTATAATCTCCCCATGTGCCGCGCCACCTCTGATCTTAGAAAAAAGCGAGCATGTACTTTTGAACTCTGCAGCAGAAGGGCAAAAAACGCATATCTTTTATTCCGCCACCAAAAAGAATGATTTAGGACGATAACGTGCTCGAAAATCGTCTGGTAATGTTCAGTTTTTACACTACATTTTACGAAAATTGCGAATTGTATGGCGCGAAAATATGAGGAATATTATCTTCTGACGTTAAAGCGGGCGTTTTGTCCTCTTTTTTGGATAATAAAATGTAATATTTTTATGGGACAGTAGGTGTTTTTATTGGTATGCTGTATGTTCTCTGTATTTTCCATAGTCTGTATTTTCTCTTGTAACAAGACTTGACTAACGAGGTTGTCCAAAACCCAAACTATTCTAAATGAAGTAAGTCATGTTTCGAAACTGACAAACTTTTGACAAAACTCTTCTTATTTTTATAAGAGAGCACTGCAATCATGTTTTAATTAAATCAAGGCGCTTTTCTTTAACTAATTATAAATTTATTGGCTTTTCGTACGCAACCATTATGTACACTTCCCGACACATAAAACGCATACACCAAAACCCAAACAATTCTAAATCAAGTAAGTCATGTTTCGAAACGAGATAAAAACTGACAAACTTTTGACAAAACTCTTCTTTATTTTTATAAGAAGTGATGACGGCATAACCGAAAGGGCAACATCTAGCCATAATCATTTTCTTAAACATTTAATAGAGCAACTAATTATAAATTTAGTGGCTTTGCGCACGCAACCATTATGTACACTTCCCGACATATAAAACGCTTACACCGTATGTCTAAGTCTATATTTTAAAAATATTCCTTACCCATTGTTACCGACTTTTGTATTATTTTTACCGATATTTATTGGTTCTATAGTTTTAAGGTTGCTGTTACGAAATACAAAGATAAAACAGTTCTAAAACAAAATTATTATTATAAAAAAAGAAGTTTAATCAAATTTTGGCAAAACTAGAAAAAGGTTGTTCTCTTCGTCAAATAGCCGGTCAGAATGGACGAAAACAGTTCAATATAGTGCGACTAAAAGGAAAATATAAAAAAGGAAGAACTGGAACGCTTTGTATTAAGCAAGGTCAATACACATCCAGAGGATCAGTTTTATGAACAACAAAACATTAAATAGAAAAACAAAAATCAAAAATATTAACTTTAGCTCCATCAAGTGGTCAGCACTCCGTGGACGAATATTAAATTTTGATAATTTTTATACGTTCTCGATAAAATTGCTGAGAAATCCTGGCAGTGTGTACCGGGCAGTTGTCTTGTTGATACACAAAATTATCGGGATATAAAGCAGATATTTCCGAAGTAAACCTTCCTCGAGTTCTGAAAAGCGCACCCTGCCCTCTTGCCGAAATCCAGCTCCACACGTGGTTAGATCAATCTTCGTTGCCGGCAATACACCGCTCTACATATCTTGTGTTTTTAAGGCCACCAAAATTTGTTTTTTTTTCGTTGTGAGATTGAACATTATTTTCATCGGTAAAAGCTACCTGTCGTCAAAATTCGTTTTTCTGTCTAGAATAGTTCAGAGCAAAATGTAATCTGGCTTGCTTTTTTTCTTCACTTAGCCGTATCTTTTTGGCTACAACACGACATCTCATCCTCGACTTATTTATCCGTCTTAGTGCAGTTCTTACCGTAACAGGAAAATTAACTGTTAATTTTGCTCCTTTGGCCGTGGAAAATGGGTGTTCTTCTAGGAGATTAGTAACTTGCTGATCCTGTTGGTGTGTGCTGACTTGAATCAAGCCAGTTCCTTCCTTTTGTCGAACAGTCCTTCTTCTTCGTATTTTCTTTTTAGTCGTACTATAGTGGACTTGTCTCGTCTAGAATAATCGGCGACCCGACGAACAGACCAACCTCCATCCGATACCTCCGACATGGAGGCCAGCCAACACCTCCCGTTTTAGTACCCTTTTATACGTATTCCGCCGCCATTTTTGACACTGTTGACAGTTATTATATTAGTTAGTTGTCAAAATGGCCGCCACGTACGTTCAAAGCTCACTAAAACACGAGTAGATGGAAAGCCTATTAAATATCGGAGTCATCGCTCCATCCAACAAAACGTGACAATGAGTGGAATTTGACATTTTGTGGCAGAAAAGGATGCTAAATCATAAAGGTCATATTGCATATAAACTCTTTCTTCTTTATAACCTGCTGAAAGGTAGAGGATTCTGAAGTTTACGGACTACTGCACTTTTCAATTTTGATGTTTTTGTTTCTCGGTTTATTCGACAGGTGGCGCACACAGCTTCCACGTTCCCGCGGATTACAAACTTTTTGTTTTAAATTCGAGAGATGTGCGTGGTTGCCTGTGTAGCTTCAACTGCCAGGTACAATCCTATGACTCCCTGATGATTCCTAATAAGGATGAAACAGGTCTGTAGGTGTCTGGATTCTCCATTAGATATTGGAGGCCTGGTCGTAATGAAGTGAGAAACAACAAAGCTTTGTCCGATATGCCACAAGTCTTACTTTAATTATTTTTTTTGTTCATCCTATATACTATCTCTTATTAAGGCTTTAGGAAAGTGCTATTCACTGCAGAGCAAAGGAAAATTCAAATCGCATTCTATATAAAGGATAATTTTCTATATTATTCGTAGAAATTGGAGGCGACAGTAGGTAGTTATTCCAGAGCCTAGCTTTAATGCTTTTTTTAAAAAGGATTGGTTCTAAAATCTGTGATTATCAAAATGCAAAAAAGGCAAATTGCCTTGATTTTAAAAATAAGGCGTTAGGATTTAAGTAAAATTTATTATTATTAATAATTAACTAACTAAATATACTTATCTCCTTTTGACAAAAACAGCGACAAATAATCAATCTTCCCTTAATAATATCTAGTTTAAATTTTTTTATTAAAGCGAGAAGCAAAAATCCTACTATTGCCGTCATGCTGCATAGCTAAGAAAACTATGAATTACTGTTGTCTACTCATACGGAGCGTTGCACCGTCTACAGGCAGAATACGACCAAAACTATCAGAGCCCAACAATGGTTTCTATAGGTCAAAGCAAACAGATCTCTGACTAATAGTATTGACCATTTGCTCCTTAAGCAGTCTATCTTAATCCTAAATTGCATCAACCAGTATCTGCACAATATTTCACCAAGATGCTTAGTACGTTTGTTGCACTAAAAGCTTTGAGGGCTGTTGGAGCTTATATAAATGTCCAATTCCCTTCTGCCCCCAAACCCTGGTAAAATTACTGCCATAACTATGGTGTGGTCGCCTTTGCCCGTAGATTACATGGCTAACAGTTAAGAACCATCTTTGGAGTAGACTATGTTCTGTTCACAAGGTTCTTTTATTTGCTATTTCTTTTCTTCTAAGACTGTCACCTTGCACATTTTGGCAAACCTCCCAATTGTATTTCCTATTCTACAATTTGGTAACAGTTACGTGGCAATTGTCAGTGCTGGAGCAATTTTTTTTATAATGTGTTTAGATAAAAAGGTCATGTGAACCAATTTTTTTATTTTCTCTCCGCTTTTGCGCCAAAAATACACAATCTTCTTTATAAAAGTATTTAAAAAACGATTTAGGATTTTAATTTAAAAAGTTGACCGGCAATGAAAAGTTAAAAAAGCTGACGGTACATTAAAAAGCAGCGAGCGTGTAAGCCCGAGCTGTGCCACAAACTAATAACGTTTCGATTAGGGTAAAACTTTTGTCGGTATATTAGAGAAGTTTAGATCTATCCCTTTCTCGATAACGGTAAATTTTGTCAAGTAAAATCAAATCAAAACTTGCTTGAGTAAGGGAAGGTATGGTTTTTTGCAATCTAAAGAAACAATTGCGCAAATGGGTTTTTGGCCCCCTTGAAAGTCATACGATCCGGCATTTCTCTCCTCGTACGATGGGATCTATCGCATGGGATCTATCAACTCCCACGGTCGAAAAGCAGTTTGGGAAATAATACATTTCAAGAAAAAAACTACTTTATTGCGCAAGCGTCACTAGATTCGACGCTGTTCCCCGGTTTGGGAACATGCGATCGGGAACGTATGATGTTCATGAGATCCGTAATGTCGGATCATCGCTCATGAATATAATGTTTTCGCCCCATGTGAGTATCGCCATAGATCTATGCTGCTCCGTGTTCAAGAATACACGTCCTAGACGAAACCGTATCAGGTGACTTTACAAGTTGGGAACCATGCCTATTTGTGAGTGATTCAAAGTTGAAATCAAAGTGGATGATGGGATTGATTGTTGTTTGAAGAGGATGACTCGAGGAACCACTGATGAGCACACGTTCTTTACCTGGAGTGAAACGTCATTTGATTATTTTTTTTTTATAATAAATAGCAAAAATTTGGCTAATAGATATGTTTCTCTTTTCGCTTTGGTCCTTTAGGTGTTCCTTTTGGGATACCCATCCAATTTTGATTTTTTGTCATTTGGATTCTTGTCTTTTTTTATATAGGTTTATTTTTTAAAGTCAACTGTATACCAAAGTAATCAGTGACAAAATATGACGTAAAGTATAATAGGTGAAGATCAGGTGCAACGTTATAAAATCACTTCTTCAGTGATTTTAGGTGGTACACTATTTACTTTTAAAGGGAAATGAAGTTTTGGAACTAAAAGAAGGACTAATTTTCGAAAATAATTGTATTATTACCGACGTTATTGCGCTCAATCCAACCAAAGCTATAATAGTACATTATACAGTTACACCTACACTTACCACAAAAAGTTTATGGCCTGACCAACGAGAGGGTTATAATTTGTCGAGGGATTTACTAGTACATTATAAACCTAGGGACTGAAGTGCTACTTTTAATCCCGCGGCGAAAGGTTTGTCCTCCCTACGGTCGGGCTACAATTCCCTAAGGGATTAAAAGACACTTTACTCCCGAAGTTTATATACTATTTTATGCACTTTAGGGAAAACTTATTGTTAAAATCACGTTATCTCTACTTGGTTTAAAGTTTGTTTTAATTCTCTAGGGGTTTAAAGTACTACTTTTTCCCCGAAAATAGGGATTTAAAGTACCCCTTAAATACCTAAAGCGCATAAAAACTTTTAAAGTTTGACACATTTAAGAGTAAATTTGAATCCTACAAACAGATCGTTTAGTTAAACAGATAAACTGCACATCATAAATTAACAAAATTTTGTACAGCGGGGGCTTCTGGTATCACTCACAGGCCATTCGCGAGGTTTTTCAAAAAAATATATATATCTTGTTTTTACTTAGCTTTTTTAAAATAATCGATAATTTTTACCGTTAATTAAACATTTTTAGGATACGTAAAATTATGTAAAAAACTTAAAATTACGCAAAATTACGTGAATGGTTCCGGGATAATGCTTTAAACTTTCACCGTATACAATTTTAATTATCAGCTTTACCTTTAAACGTATATTAAACTAATGCTTGTAAAAAACTGATCTATCGCCGGGAACAATAAGGCCTTCTAGATTTCTGTTTTTTTCTGATAAAGAATGAAATAGTTTTACAAACTATTTCCTTGGTTGTAGGTTTAATTTAAAAAAATGTTCGAAATAACGTTTATTACAATCGATTTCATCGAATCGTTTAAAATCTCTCGAATCAGTTTTTGTTGCAGTTTTCTGGACGCGTCGCATTTACAAAGTTTGCACGTTAGTGTCGGAAATATGTTGACATTTTTGCTTGATTAAAAAACGTGCAAGCATTATAAATGAAAATTACTAATATATCACTTCGAGTACATTTTTGAGTTTTTTTTATAAGCCCCTCCCTTGCCCCAGGTAGAGGCCCTCCATACATTTAAGAGTTATTTTTTTACCAGAGGTGGACAACTCATATTACCCTCTCTTTCTAGTTTTTTTCATATTTGCATGTAAAAGCAATTTTATGAAATGGACTGATGTTTTGTTGTCTCTTTTTAAAATTTCCCCAGACAGTTTTTGAAAGATTGATTTTTTTTGGTTAGTAAAATATGTCAAATTATGGCAAAAAAAATCAAAAATAAACAGTAATTATACACGCGGAGATATTAAAAATGTAAATAATAGGTACTAATATAAAGACTCCTATTGATCTATATTTTTGTAACTCTTTTTCTTACAATAAAATACGGAAACATAATGTGTTATTTATTAACAAAGTACATGGGGTCTTCGTTTATAAATGAAACACTCAGTATCTTTTTTATTATTAAAAATAAAGGGTATGTCTAAATTTAAAAATTTCTTGGAAAATTGCAACGAGCGCTATAACAACTTTTTTTGTTGCTCTTGGTATACAGTGTGGGGCAATAAACACAATTTTTGACATCAAAACCCTCTATATATTTTTGCATTTTTCAATTTTTTTTCAAAATGAAATATATTGGAAATGACCAACTGATCAAGCCACCAAGTGGGCCATGAATGTGTTTCTTTATTTCAACAATATAAACTCAAAAATCTAATGGCCTTGAAAAAAAAAGTTTGCAATGTATTTTATTAAAATTTAAAACGCAAATATCTCAGAAACTACAAAAGATATTTAAATAGTGTTTAGTACTTTTGTAAAGCTAATTTTTAGGAAAATTTCAAAAATTTAAAAATATACAGGGTATTCTATTTAAAAAATTTATCTTTATTGCCACACCCTGCATAAGGGGAACAAAAAAAAGTTGTTATAGCGCTGAAGTTTGTTGCAATTTGCCAAGAAATTTTTGATTTCAAACCTACACTTTATTTTCATTAATAAAAAAGATACTGAGTGTTTCAGTTATAAACAAACACCCTGTACCTACTGCTTATATAGCTTGGTAAATGCATGTTTTCTTTACACTTTTCTTGAGTTTCTTTCTCCGTTGGACAACGGAACAATACAAATTCCAATTTTAAACCGGACGTTTCTTAATGAAAAATGTGACAGATTGACAAAATTATTTATTGTCAGGGGTTACCAAATATCATTACCAACACGCAATTTGTTTTTAAACATTTCCCTAGCAACTGTCAAACCCAGTTGCTCACGTCTGGTAAAATAATAACTGTCAAAAATCGTATACAGGGCCTCTAGCCCCAGGGTACACGGATTATCCTTAGGTCAGTACAGATATTTTTTTAAACGTAAGCCTTCTTGAGACATTTTTAGGTATACGCCGCGAAACTTAATGCGTATGTTTGTACAGGGTCTTTGTTTATAAATGAAACACACAATTTCTTTTTTCTTATTAAAAATAAAGGGTATGTCTAAATTCAAAAATTTCTTGGAAAATTGCAACGAGCGCTATAACAACTTTTTTTGTTGCTTTTGGTATACAGTGTGGGGCAATAAACACAATTTTTGAAATCAGAACCTCCTATATATTTTGCATTTTTCATTTTTTTTTCAAAACAAACACCCTGTACGTACTGCTTATATAGCTTGATAAATGCATGTTTCCTTTACACTTTTCTTGAGTTTCTTTCTCCGTTGGACAACGGAACAATACAAATTCGTCGAGGGACGTGTTTTCACAGTTTTTGATACAGCAAAATTTAATTTTTAAACCGGACGTTTCTTAATCAAAAATGTGATAGATTGACAAAATTATTTATTGTCAAGAGTTACCAAATATCATTACCAACAAGCAATTTGTTTTTAAACATTTCCCTAGTAACTGTCAAATCCAGTTGCTCACGTCTGGTAAAACAATAACTGTGAAAAATCGTATACAGGGCCTCTAGCCCCAGGGTACTCGGATTATCCTTAGGTCAGTACAGATAGTTTTTTAAACGTAAGTCTCCCTGAGACATTTTTAGTTTTACGCCGTGGCACTTGAATCCTTTATTTTTATTTCAAATGAGCCGACTTAGGCTCTATTTTTGAAATTTATTACAGGATCGCAAGCGCAATGTGTATGCCAGAGTTGCCGAGATTTAAATTATCTTTGAAGTTAGCAATCTATTAATGTGACCTGCCAGCCGCAGGTAAAATTTAAATACTATTAACTGATTGCTTTAAAAAAAAAAATATTGGTAAACAAACAAATTCGACGTAAAAATAAGAGATTTTGTTTTATGAAGGGTGGAAACTCCACCCCAATGTTGCTTTCAGTTGCTTAAAATTGGAAAATGTGATGGTCCAGTTGGGAAATTTTAGTACTGCAATACACACTTATTCTAATGGGTGGCACTGGCAGGTGGTGATCGCTTTTAATATTAGTTAAGAAAATGGCTCTTATCCCCCCCCCCTAAGTTTCTTTTACTAGGTTTCACCCTCTATTTGAACAGTCGAAAATCAGGAGTTCAATTTGCACCTTTAGTAGAAAAGCTCTGGTTTTTTCGTTTTAGTTGTATATTGTAGTTAATATGAACATGTGGTGAAACATGATCTTTTAGCTACTTTTTCAGCAAAGCCAGTGTTTAAGGACAATGCACGTGCAACACGCTCGGACTAAACAAAAAGCAAAGTGCAATAAGCAAAGTGAAAATTGCGGAGGAAATGCATTTTCAGCGTTGTCGTCAGAAAATGCAATTACGCTTAATAAAAACAAAGTGACGCTGACCGTACTGGTCCCCCGAGACTTTTCTCCATATTCGTATTATTTACACAGAATAGAGTTTTAACGGTGGACAGTGTTCAAGTAGTAATTTAGGTTTAGTAAGCCAGTTCTATAAGCATCTGGAAACGCTGGGAATTGCCGAAGACTCAGTGTCGATGGTGCATGGAGGACAAGGAATCGTCCTTGTATGTCCTGCCGGAGTGTTCAGCTCTGACCAGGTCAAGAGAGTCGCACCTTGGGAACTATCTGCTGGTCCCAGGCAATGTAAGAAGGTTGCAGCCCAGAAAAATCTGTTCTTTTGTGAAAGAGACAGGTTTCGAGGGCTAAACAATGGATAGTGGGCGTTCAACGGGCCCAGCAAGGTGGCTTACGTACATGGGAATTGTTCCACCCGTATTTCTACATTCATTCATTTATACAATTTTTGTAATTTTTTTGGATTAAACAACTCTAAAAAAATAGTAAAAACTTGAAAAAAGTAAGTGTTTTATTCTAAAAATCGAAAGTTTGGAAAGAAAGCTTTAAATGTGAGCAATGGCACAAAAATTTAAAAAATATAGAAAAAATCGGTTAAACAAAAACGTTACCCCTCAAATTATGCTAAAATATTTTAAGCCTTAAAGCACTTTCATGTTTTACTTAAAGTATCCGAATCATGGAGCGTTTTCGAATAATTTGTGCTATTGTCAATAATTTTGCTTTGCCTTTGATCAGAGAGCACATAAATCTAAATAAAGAGGACACCTAATGGTAAATTTGCGACCCCGCTCAACTGATTTGAAAACCAAGTGGCGTAGCTGTCGTTTTTTATTAGTTCTTGGCTTGGAAACCAAAGCAGTGGCGGCGCATAGGAAAATCGTATTATTTTGGACGAGTTCCGCGTTGGGAACTATCCATCAGATCGATCGCGCGCGTTGCACTGCAGACAACAGACCCGTACAGGTACAGTCACAGGTGGCGAATACAAAGGGAGGCGATCGACCCCCTCTCCGACGAAATTACGTACCAACTTCCCCAAAAATGTTGCCCTGCGGCGCCAGTTTTTTTCTTTTATTTTAAATTAAACATTACCCTTTAGCAAGGTTTCGTCTTCGACGGTCAAATTAAACGAAAAATAACAGTCAGGCGTTAAGTTTTTGAAAAAAAATTCTATGTATCTCCCTTTTGGAGAAGACTTCCCATGATAGGAATTGACACGGTTACGTCACAACCGCCTCTGTTGGATTAAGATAAAAGCACCATTGAAGGAATATCCAAGGAAATTTATCATATGAGACAATCAGTTTTCACATGCCTTCTCACTTATTCTGATCTTCTAATCATTTTTTTTTCAAACATTCGGAAATGACGGGGTTATTAAAATTCGGTACAGAAGCATGCTCTGCAAATGTTTGTTTTTCATAGCAAAATCAAAGTAACCTTAGATAGCAAAATATTTCAAAAATAAATAAAAAACACTTATTTTTACCCGAGAAAACCTAACTTATATGCTCTCTGCTTTTTTCCTAAATTATTTCAAGTAATAAAGGCTTGAAAATATATACAATAAAAACTTTCTGCCAGCTTCCTTGGCAACAAGTTCATTTAAAATTGTATTAAATATAAGTATGTACGCCAGTGATAAATCGATATTAACTCAACGCGTGGGATTAATATTACACCGGTTCATCCTGGCGCATTCAGCTAATAATCAAAAACTCGCTGTGAATCGCATTGGCTTGCTGGTCGGATATTATCATTACGTGTCCTCTCTATAATAGATTTATTGTATAATTTAATTGGGCAGGAAATAGTTTTGTTTACATAGAACGATGATAAAAAGGTTAAAATTTGTAATAATCAGTTCAATTCCTTATATTTTGGATTTTTGTTACATTTGTCAAATATTCGTTTGGTTTAAAAGTGTACAAGTAGAACAAAGTACTAAACAATTATTTTTTAAATTTAGTATTGATCTAGGATAAAAAAACTGCCATCAGCTGATTTTCGATGACAGCGGATATTTTATCAAACTGATCCGGAGATTTTTGGAATAAAGTGTACAATATGTTTATAGGAGACTTTGTTCTGACTGTCCGCTATTTGGTGTCGTATATTCGTAATACGTGGTTAATATACGAAAATGCCGTACACGGTCAGGTGAACATTATCTAGGATTTTAGAGAACTCCGTTTAGCTCTTTAGGGTAGGAATCTTTTATTAGAATTAATGAAAGGACCCTCCCAGCCTTTAAAATCATAAACCTATATGTGCAGAGAGAATAAAGAGGTACTAGGTAGAGTTGTTTTTTGACGACATTTAAACACAGAAACTAAAAAGAGCTATCACTCTGCTTTTTACAAATACACCCATGAAATAACTATTTTTACTTACGATCAACCCGTAATACTAGTTTAACGATCGTCCTAACACGACTGTAAGGACCATTTACGCTCCTAGGATAATAATGAAGCTTACACGTAAATCGTAAGATGGCGCACCAAGCAATGAAACTTTTTTTCATAAGGGCACTGACTGACGCAAAAACGTAAATTCTTTTTCTATATTTGTAACAAAATAAATATTTATTCAACATATAAATTTTTAAAATACAAATGAAAATAAAGTGTTCCATAAATGCCATAAAAAATTTAAAATTTTCCAAAATTCTTAAAAATCAAAAAACACTTAAAATATCTTAAAATTTTAAAAAATTTAAACATTTTCAAAATTCTAAAAAAGTTTAGATGTGGTATTCTTAATCATTTTTGATACTTATGATAAAATTTTCATTGGTCGTAGATAAAGTATTATAGTACACTATCTTAGACTACTACACGACAATATGAATGCAACAGTTCTGAGCAACGATGGACCATAAGAGTCATTTTAGATTACGACAGGCATCAAACAAGGGTGTGCTATTACGCCCACCCTATTCTCTATATTTTTAGGTGCCATGCTTCACCTTGTTGAGGAACATCTACCGCCGGGGGTGGAAATTCTATATAGATTCGACGGTCGCCTACTTAACCTAGGCAGACTGCGAGCAAAAGCTAAGGTCTCAACGACCTAGGTAATCGAACTGCAGTACGCCGATGACAACGTCGTTATGGCCAAAACAAAGGAAAGTCTACAGCTGGTAATCAACGCATTTAACCAAGCCTACAAAAGCATTGGCCTAGAGGTCAATCTTGCCAAAACGCAAATTTTTCACCAACCAGAACCAGGTACGAATTCCCAAGCTCCAAACATTTCCATAAACGGCCATCCTCTTCAGAACGTGGAACATTACTCATGTGCTAGCGCAGCATTCGGACGGCTTTCAAAGAGAGTCTTCAACAATCACGACGTCAATGCGAAGACCAAGCTTCGTGTCTACGACACAGTTACTATACCAACTCTAACATACGGATGCGAAACGTGGACCACCTACAGAAAGCATATCAAATGACTAGAAAAATATGACCAAAGTTGTTTAAGACGAATCCTGAGAATCAAGACCGACGAACAAACATAAGTGTTTTAGAAGAAGCCAGAACAACTACTATAGAAGCCCTTATATTCAAGCACCAGCTTCGTTGGACTGGTCACGTTATCCGCATGCCCGAAACACGTCTCCCAAAGCAGATATTTTATGGACACCTGAAGGAGGGAAAGAGGAATCAAGGAGGTCAAAAAAAAGGTACAAGGACGCCCTCAAAGGCAATGTGATGAAGGCTCACATCGATATAAACAACTTCGAGACCACGGCAAACGATAGGTCTTCATGGCGAACAGTCTTCGAGGGAGCACAAACTTTTGAAGAGCAATGACGTAGACTAGAGACGGAAAAGAGAGAACGTAGAAAGGAGCGACAAAACGGATGACCAACAACACCCGGCTGCTGCCGGGGACTGGTTGTGCCAGGACTGTGGAAGGGTGTGCGGCTCGAGAATTGGCTTACATAGCTATCAAAAAACGCACAACAGATAGCGACGATAAACAATAGAGGAAAATCATACTCCGTATCGAGTGATTGCCTATGATGATGATAGTACACTAACTCGTATGTTATAGTCATTACACGCTCAGATGAAATAAGGCACTTGCCTTCAGCTCGCGTCTCAACCACCACCTACTATTACCAGAGTTTCCCACATGAAGTGTAAAAAAGTAAAAATTAGTTAATTAAAAAGAGATATCTAAGTCGTCTTCTAAAAAAAAATACCCAAATTTGAAGTGCGTTTTACTCACCCTAACATATCTCTGCATGTATTCATTGTAAATTTAAAGAGCTGATCTAGCCCATAAATTCATTTTCAGAATAGAAGCTTGGGTAAAATGAAAAGCCATTTTACTGTACCCATATTATCATGCATAAAAGCAGTACCTACATACTGCCATCCGCAATGGAAAAAAGACAGAACCAGCGTCGTATCCATCCCAGGCGTCTGGGGGATATTTATTGTCCGGGGTATAAGTTCAGACTTTGTTGGCCGTTCCAATTAAAAAAAAACACAAACACTTTTGCTGCGATTGTTGGCATAAAGCATTTTGTTAATGTCAAAGTGAAACTGGACTGAAATTGTCTTATAAAAAAAAGTATATTGATTTTATAGTTGGGCCATCTAACAGAATGTTGACTACTTATACTAAAATCGCGTGGCGTACGCAAAAATTTTTTCTGGAGGGGGCTTGAGCTTGGACGAAGCTGGGTAGGGGGGCATCAAGGAGAGAAAATAAAAAAATAGCCAAATTCTTTTAGAATCATGTAAATAAAACAAATTTTTTCACAAATAATGCAAAAAATACCACCGCCATTGAAAATTTTATGAAAATAAAAGTAATATGAAGTGGACCAGAAGTAGCACCGCGCGAAGTTTTTTTTAAAGAAATGCACATTTAGTTTCAAGAAAATATTTAAAGTGTAGCACAAGTTACGCCGTAGGAAAAATTTTTCGCAAAAAATATATCTTGTTTGCCCATTATTAAATAAAAACCTTGAGCTCTTAGAAGCTCTTATCTAAAAGTTTTAGGTGTACATTTTTAATTTGCGTATTTTGCGATGTGATTTTTAATCCAATACCTATAACCCCCATTACCCCATCCCTTGTATATGCCGGTGGATGGAACTGCAAATTCAAGGTTCTGAAAAATTTTAAATTAAGGTCGATTCTTTTCTTTCTGTCAGTGAATGTGGAAGTGATGTTCAAAAGGGGTCATGTGTTAAACATACTTTTTGGAGACAAATAAGTATGAGAATTGGTTGAACTTGAAACTTAGGGCACATTTTCTTAAAACTAAGGCACGGCTCGTAGCACTTTTTTGATTTTTGGCCGAATAAGCTTAAATTTTTTTCTAAAGCCACCAATTGGAACCTTTCAGACATTTAGCCAATTCTAATGTATTGAACGACACTTCAACATTACTTGAGCCAACACCATCTCAACTAAAAAGCCAGTTAACTTCTATCACCTCAGTGCCCTTTAGCCTACTGTGGCTGTCATTTTTATAATCAAATTGGCATGTAAAACATGGACTATCTGTCAGTTAGGTGTCAACGTGACACCGATAGTAGGCCAAAGGATACTAAAACGAAAATGAGTTAACTGGCTTTTTGGTTGAGAACGGTGTTGCCTGAGCTAAGTTCACTGACAGAAAAAAAATTATCTCTACTCCTAATATTTGTTTGTTAACCTTGCCTTAGAAAGAAATTTTTTGCTTATTCGGCAAAAAATCAAAGAAGCGCTCCGAGTCGTGTCTTTGCTAAACTGTTGGCTGCTGGAGCCAGCTGGCCCGAAGTCCATGCTGTAAACAGAAGAATCAGAATCGTGTCTTAGTTTTTGCAAAATATGTCTTTCATTCAAAGTTCAGTCAATTCTGATATTTATTTGGCTTCAAAAAGTATGGATATCACATGATGTGTTTTGAACGACACTTTGGCATTTCCGGAGCTAAGGTCACTGACAGGAAAAAGAACACTACACTTGATATTTGCTTGTTAACTGATTTTGACGCTGTTGCTAGGGTTACGTAATAATTTAATTTTATTATATCGTTTTTCTACTCCAGAGTGGAAATCGCTCACTTTCGACGTTCACTTGAGTGTGGAAGGTGTCTCGATAAATTTCCGGACTAGGATTTTTTATTATCGGCTTGTTTATTATTTAAATCCACTCGAATCTCTTAGCGTCCGTTCGACTGCAAAGTAGTTGAAAAGATATTTTACATAACTCATGAGTAAAGTGCCTTTTCCGCATATTATTATGATTGCTGTGGGAACTCAGCTATCGCGTCGATGGGTCCTTTGCAATAGCTTGCGGAAAGAAGGCACTTTCCATACTTGTTAGATAAACTACTATAATATTTTGTGCTGACGCTTTTTTTCCACAGTTTTATTTGTTTAACGTAACTAATTAACCACTGAAAATAAACGTATATTACCTTACCATATTTTCTCCTTAGATGATGAGTTAAAAAAATATCTCCGGGGCTCTAACTGACAACATTTTCAATTATAATTTCCAATGAAAATAAATGTAATATAATAGGCTATTTATTTTGCGCTTTCAAAGAAATAAACTCTTTTAAGCTCAACATTTTCCCAAGCAACCGTGATCAAGCAGCCAACAGTGATCAAGCTCTTTGGGTGGAATGCAAGGACTTTTTGCCTTTGCCCAACTTTTCTTTCTCAAAGACAGAAGTTAAATTTTATAAAAGTAAAGTATTCAAATCCGATTGCTCGGTAGCCCGAAAGTAGCGCCAGAGCAAATTGAAAATTATTCTGAGAAAACGGTCTGCGATAGAGAACACCAGAAAAGCGTATTAGTTTTTGAATTGCTCTCTGCCGGCTAAGGTGCTTAACAGCAGATACGAATTGTTTGAGACCGTTTTAAATGTTTAGTTAAATTTGATTTTAACCAATTATTTATGCTAAGTTTTCTTTAAAACTTAAATAATATGCTTTTTAGATTTGCACCCATCAGTACATGATAAATTGAGATCGGTAAAAAAATAAGTTTTTTTATTTTCATTAAAAATTAGTAATTTGGGTTAAAAAATGGGTGCTAGGAAGCTAGGATAGTCCACCATACAATCAATTATTTTATGTTGAAAGGAAATGAAAATATCTCGAAATGTAGCTTTGAAAGATTTGAGCCTTATAACAAAATTTTTGGGTAAAATTTACGAAAACCAATATCTGAAAACCATATATCAATAAATGTTTTACTTCTAAAGTTATGATTTTTTTTATTTATTTTAACGTTTTTTCAAATAACTCGGAAATTAAGCCCCCACGACTTTGGACTTTATAACAAAATTTGCAGTCCATATTCATGGAAACTAATATCTGAAAACCGTATATATATCGCTACTTGCGTTTGTTCCAAAGTTAAAATTTTTTGAAATATTTGATTCCCCTTTTTCTCCCTTCAACCCCCCACCACCCACGGGACCATTAAAATCGTGAAATTTTGACTTTTCCTAATTTTATCAAAAATGAGTTACTAAGGTTCCAAAACGGTGTGGGTCTGTTTTCTGTTGTCTGTCTGTATACACGATAACTCAAGAGTGCCTTAAAACTGATTAACTTTCGGGTAGGGTGGTGAGGGGTTGAAGGGTGGAAAAGGGGGATAAAATATTTAAAAAATTGTAACTTTGGAACAAAAGTAACTAGCGATATACGGTTTTCAGATTTAAGTTTTCGTGGATATGAGCTACAAATTTTGTTATAAAGTCCAAATTCGTGGGAGATTTAGTTTCCCAGTTATTTGAAAAAACGTTAAAATATTTTTAAAAAACCATAACTTTAGAAGTAAAGCAGCTCTTGATATGCGTTTTTCACATTTTGGTTTTCGTAAATTTTACCCAAAAATTTCGTTATAAGGTTCAAATTTTTTAAAGCTACAGTTTTTGAGATATTCTTATTTCTTTTCAACATAAAATAATTGATTGTATGCCTATCCGTGCTTCCTAGTAGCAATTTTTTTAGTAATTTTTTAAAAATAATCGATAATTTTTACCGTGAATTAAACATTTTTAGGATACGTAAAATTATGTAAAAAACTTAAAACTATGCAAAATCCGTGAAATGGTTACAGCATAATGCTTTAAACTTTCGCTTTCAATTTTTTAGATTGAGTAATTGGAATAAGCGCATTTTTTACGCGCCTGTTTTTTGCGGGGCTAACTCTGCCACCTGACTTTAAACTATTTGGCGAATATATTAGAAAGTTTTTGTTCGTGCCAAGTTACAGCCCGATAACTTATGACACTTCAAATTAGTCTCTTTGGCACAGGTTTTACGTTGACGGTCCGGTTATTTGACTTTTGGGATATATTATTAGTTTTTGTTTTTAATCTTCAAAATAAAATTAGTTTACTGTGGTTTTCCATTTCAAACCAAAATCTATACCTTCTTAAATTTATTTAGATTTAGATATATTTAAGTCTAAAATTAAAAATCCATGTTTCCTCTTCCCCCCATAGGAATTAATTTAAAATCCCTAAAAGAATGTTTAGTAATATTATATTTAATTTTTGTGTTTTGTTTTTGTTAAAGTTAACCAGCGCAATGTTCAAAAAACTTGGAAGTTGCATTCGAAGTTGCTCCGCTTTACAGTATAATAACCAAACAGTGCTAGAATCGCCTAAGTACTTAACGAAGTACACAGCGGAACAAGACAATGGACAAAATAAGAAACAGATTTTACCGGGTTAACTTCTGTCAAAATATCAAAACTTGGTGCCATCAATGTGCCACATGTGCAGTCAGCCAAGGATCTAAAAGCAGATCAAGATATTGGCGTTGCTGGACCATACAATGGATACATTCTTATGGCCATGGATTACTTCAGTAGTGGCCAGAAGTGTTTGCTATACCAAACTAAGTAGCTGTGACAGTGACGGAAGTTCTAGTGAACATGTCTTCAGCAGATTCGGCATCCCATTAGAGTTGCACACGGAAAAAAGACGAAACTTTACGTCGAAACTTTTCCAGAAACTTTGTGACTCCCTTGAAGTCAATCACATCTTTCCAAAATTTCAGTGTTCCTAATGGCATATCGATCGGCTTTCCACGACGGGAGTTACACAAGCCAATATATTATTTGGCAGAGAAGTAAGGTTACCGTGCGACAGTAGACACTTTAATTTGGTCATAGGATGTACACGCAAACGTAAAATATAGCGCAATATTCTGTCTTCCTTTTATATGTTCAAAAACAAAGACTTCCGCTCGAATACAAATATCAAAGACCAATCTCTGCGGTCTATCGTTGAGCTTTTTCCTCAAGGTCACGTCATTTGCATATACAACGTTCATACATGACGCTTAACTACGTAGCATAGCGTTTGCGGCATGTTGCTAACGTGAAGATATCATCAAATATGCAGCGAGTTTTGCCGACGGAAGCCAAAAATCAATACACGAGCGGCCGAACCAAAGAAAGCAAGAAAGAAATACATGGTAATAAAATGTATAAGACAGAAACATCTGAGCCGGAAAATTTCACGTATACCGCTGGGCACCTCGTACGTGTCATGGCCAACTTAAAGTGTCTATTATGTTCGGTTTACTTGAGAAGCAAATCAAGTAGGAGCTTATTTAGATGAGCTACTAGAAAAGCGGTTGGATATTCACAATTTAGTAAGAGGAAGGATTCAATCACTAGCGATATGTATGAGCTTAAATATACGCCCTTGCAATGCTTTCGGCGTGCACAACTTTGTAAGCAGGATCTCCTATATATATATGCCTATACGTTTCTCTTTTACTCTTTTATGACTCTTATTTTCTCTTTCTGGCGTCAAGGCTTAGCGGTTCTGCACATGCGCGGCCATCGTCATCGATTAACTAACCAAAATCCAGAAAGACAGCTGTGCAGTTGTCAAAATGTTTCTATTTGTTTACGTTTTTAGAAAATCAGTATTTTCTATTTTTAAATAAATAAATATATTTTTAATTTTTTTTCTTCAAATTTTAGGAAAAAATTGCTATCAACCTGTGGAACTTCACTTCTGTTGTTTGGCGGCATCCACAAACACAGCACGTCTTTTTATGCGGCGACATCTTAAGCTCCAAGATATAAACAGTTTTTATTATAACTCTTAAAAACTTTCGCGTAAACAAAAATTAAAAATATCACAATAAAAAAATTTGCGTAAACGAAAACGCGGAAAACGACTATGTGTGATCAAAACAAATCAACAAAAATGGCGTCTCGACCGAAGAGCGAAGATGAAAGTCGCGAAACCGACGCCTCGTAAAATTTTCACACATCTGCATAGGCGCGGAGCTAAGACGGCTCCATGGCCTGCTAGATTTTAGATCTTGCTTACAAGTTTGGCCTGCGAAAGGCCTATATTTAGGCTCATACATATATGGATCAACGAAGGCGAGATGTGATTTAAAAGCAAATTTTGCAGGATTCCACAAGAATGATAAGAGTAGAATAGGTCGCCTAGGTTAATACCACCCGAGGAAGGACCATTAACCATTATTAAGAGGATTAACAACGGACTGAACAGGATCCAAAGAAGTCCTAAAGCAAAGATGAAAGTAGTACGCCTAGACAGGCTTAAAACTTTTCGAGGATTTATTGATCGTAACGGTCAAACCTGGAGAGAAGGTAGTATGCTATTTATTTTTAAGTGTTCTTTTGTTAGAAATTATTGGTTTTATTTATTTATTTAGATACAACTTTATTTACTGTTAAGTGATGTATATACCTCTCTTTTAGTATAAGTTATATAAGATGGGGGAGTGGAGCGTGACGCGCAGTGAAGGACTGCGGCAATCCCGAATAATCTGGAACCGAATTCTCTGGAGAGTTCGGTAATGTTCTCTCGGCCTATATATATATATATATATATATATCGAGCAGTAAGGATCTAGAAATCTGGTCACTTTATCAGCTTCCTTCAAGACCGCAGTTTCGTTACACGGATCAACAACAAACTCTCACCCCCCCCCCCCCTTGAGAAATCAGCGCAGAAGTCTCCCAGGGCACAGTCCTAGACTCGAAACTTTTCACCGTCTATATCGCAGACTTGCCAACACATCCAAGAAGTCAACTTGCTGCCTTCGCGGACGACTTAGGCACCTCTTTAACTTCTTACTACGCGGAGGTGGCCAATAGATAAGCTCTATTCCACCTCCGCCTACTCCTTCCATTTTTTGAAAAATGGAAACTTCGAATCAACGCGCAAAAAAGCGAACAAATCGTCTTCACCAAAAAGCGCACCAATATCCGCATAATTCAACCACCAATTATTGCGGATATTCCTATACCTACTAAGGACTACTGTTATAGACCGGAATCTCAACTTCATCCAACACATCAATAATAATACCTCCCGAGCAATCGGAGCTATGCACACATTATATTCACTGCTAAACCCGCAATCGCGTCTTGATCTCAACAACAAATCTGTTATCTACAAAACTATGATTCGTCCACTCCTAACGTACGCCTGCCCGCTCTACACTCATATTGCTAACCATCAAATGCAGTTGCTACGTAAAACGCAAAATAAACTTTTAGCCAATATCCTTGGCTTTAGAGATAAAAGAACACCCTCGAACGTCCGTATACAACAACTTACGGGCTTGACCGACCTACAAGACTTCATACTAGAACAAGGACAGAAATTTTTTGTAAGTCAAATCCACAACTCACCACTAACCAGAGACATGACGTTTTACCGACGACATCACTCTGACTTGCGGTTTATGGATAGATGGGTTTGTTGTCCGGCGGTACCCATAGACAAGGGTGTCAATCTCCGCGATTTTCCTAGAAAATTGCGGTTTTTGGCGCCTTTTATATGGCTCGGCCTACTTACAATACTTTGACAAATGACAACACACCTACACCGACAGACAAGATCCAAAAATAAATAAACAACACAAAATTTTTATTGCCATACATTAAAGTTGCCCGTCATAGCAGAAAGGGATTCAGTCCGCTGGACCACTGTTTTTGAAAACCGAAGTCTGCATGCATTCTGCGGTGGTAGGCCAAAGTAAAATATTAAATTTACAATGCACATGCGGAGCTGGGGCGACTACGTAGGTTGCCTGTGTACAAACCCCAGTTTATAAGCATGTATGTATATTGTAAATAGTTTTAGTACGTTAAGGTGTATAGTTAGTTTTAGGTTAGCTTAAGAATACTTAGTAAGTAATTCATTAAGTTGCCTTTTACTGTACATGTACTTAGAATAATTGAATAAAAATCTTTTGAATTGGATCTAAAGAGACCTAAATATTTGTTTTAAGAATAATTTAAAGTAAATCTGGTGATATTTGGAGCCCACTAGTTTATTTATCGGGAGAATTCGTTAGGAATTAGAAGACCCTTAACTGTATCAAGGGCGTTTGTGACATAGTTTGTGGTCAGTTCCTCGATAGCCAGAATGCCCACTTTTGCACCTCTACCCTTGTAAAGGCTCTTTTCCCTTAGTCAAAGGTTCATCGCCATCACCTATTTCTTGATCCTTGAGGAAAGCAAAAGAAAAACTAAGATGGTTTCTTAAGATAAGGTTTATTGGTTTAGGCAGATTCAAAGTCTAAAAGTTAAAGGAAAATTTGCTGATTTTTTTCCATGATGTTTGCGAAAAAACGGAATACTGGAAAGGCGATGAGATTTTCTAGTATGATAAACTTAACCGTTCCGGAAAATAATTGGCAAAAAGTGATTTTTTTTACAAAGCTTTTAGTCATCCTTTTCGAATCGACAAAACCAAATTGGCATAAATATTTTTTAAATGGCAATACAATGTAAGAAACCGAAACCATCCAAAAAACAGTTTGCAAAAGAAACTAGCGAATCCCAGAAGCGTAAATTAAATTAAAGGGAAAATTATAGTGCACTTTGGTCTTATGCAAAGGGAATATTAAACAGTGGCAGGTGTTTTAAAATTTAACTCTTACGGTGTTGGTATTTTTTTAAAACTGATTATATTGGTCTTAAATAAGTTTGGTCGGAAAAGAGCGTCATAGTTAACCAAGGAGAGCAAAGTTATTGGAAGTAGCAAATAAATACATAAGGAAAACTTTCGCATGTCGAGAGTATGATTTTGAACTCCGTGACGTCAGTGGCATGGTGTAAGCATGCTTTTGAAGTCACGCGAATCCAACCATATTTTTACAATATTTTTTTGTTTCCTTCAAAAATGTTTTGTAAACTGATGTATTATAACACTTTCTAAATCAACCTAAAAGTAGCAGTTTTTGAGTTTTTAAAGAAAATTTTTAGTTTGTTTTTTACAGAGTAAAAAATGTAAAAAATTATTTTCTACTTTTTAGTGCATTTAATAAAAGCTCGTTCTTTAAGAGTTTCTTTAATAAAAATTTTTTAAAGAAGTTTTTGAAAATACTACGAAAATAAAATATATTGTAAAATTTTTTCTGTATCCTCTTCAAAAAAAGGAAAATAATAAAATTTGATACAAAAACATTTTTACCCTAATGATGGTATCTTAAGTTAAATCGTCGATTAAAAAGAAACCAATAGGTTATTTTTGTTGGTAGTTAAAGTGTTTATTAAAAGGGTAGGCATATGTTTCGTAACTTAATTTAATATTTTATACAGCATATATCGATTTTTCCCCTATCGTGAATAAGTGTATTTGCCCATTAAATGAAAACACGGACTAAGAAAAACCTCTAGGGGTTTTTACATTTTTCCTACTTTTTAATAATAATAATAATAAAGCCTACAATAATTGATTTAAACAAAGATATATTTTATTTTATCAGTATTTTTTTCTGCTTTATGTCGACAAAGCATAATAATCTATTTTGCGCAAAAAATGCAAACATTTGGTATAGTTTAACCCTTTTTACAAGCTTTTATTTTATTAACTTAATTTTGAGCAACTTCCTGACATTCGATCGGCTTCAAATTTGTCATGCTTATATAGTTGCGGTGAAAACACAAGAATATAGTGTTATGAAATTGACAGCTCCCCCCGGTACGGCCGATTTCGTTTAAATTTGGTGTGTTGGGGCACTCGGTGATGGAGATAACGAATTTCTAATCAGATTTAGAAAATTCAATATGGCGGATCCAAGATGGACGACTTTCGGTAATGTTTTGCTAACCAATTTTAACTGACTTATCCATATTTGATTGTATTCAAATTTGGTGTGCGTGTTCTGGCGACCATACAATATTATGGTATTATTATGTACACACTTCCCTCTAACGAGGGAAGTGGAAGGGTAAAAGCTTTAGTTTGTTCGATTTAAATCAAAATTGGCATAAAGGGGTTTTTCGGAAAGGGGATATGAATTTTTGATCAGATTTGAAAATTTCAATATGACGGATTCAAAATGGACGATTTAGGGTACAAATCTAAAAATTAAAAAATAAGTTTTTATTAAAAGAAAACTCTTAAAGAACAAGCTTGTATTAAATTACCTTTCTTATACCATAATAAAAGTAAAGGGGCAAATTAAAAATTTTAACTTTATGGAGACAACGAGAGAACTACAAAAGAAGAACTAAATTCTTTTTCTATTCGAATGATAAACATAATGCTTTCATCTAGAGAAGTTGAGAATGGTTGCCAAGCCTTTGAAAATGTCCTTAAGTTATAGAGTAATACAACTGTTTCTTATACGTGAATCGTCGATGTGGCCAATATTCGATAGCTATAGTTGAAATTTTTTATTTTTCCCATCGCTTTTATTAAGGTATAAGAAAGATAAAAAATTATTTTCTACTTTTTAGTGCATTTAATAAAAGCTTGTTCTTTAAGAGTTTCTTTAATAAAAATTTTTTAGAGAAATTTTTGAAAATACTACGAAAACAAAATATATTGTAAAGCAATTTTTCTGTATCCTCTTAAAAAAAAGGAAAATAATAAAATTTGATACAAAAACATTTTTACCCTAATGATGGTATCTTAAGGTAAATCGTTGATTAAAAAGAAACTTTTCATAAATTTTGATATATTTGTACATAATTAAAAAATCTAGTTTACAATAAGCATCGACCATCATATAAATTTTTACTTTTACTTATTTTTTATTCAATGACTTGTTGTTATTGATTTAGCTAGCGATTGTTAATAAAAAAACAATTTTCTTTCAGAAATATGATGGTTCGCTTGATTAACTAATTCAAATTATGTGTAGGAAAATATAACCTACACCTACACTATTTACTTACTCAGCATACATTAATTTTTAATAAAACTCTCTAACAAGAGTAAAACACGTGTCTGCGTCTAGTCTCCAGGTCGCACCCGGTATGTATTCTTGTGGTACTCCGGTGTATTTTATAAAGTTTATTTTTTGCTATTGATTCGTCATAGTAGAAAATCCGACTGGTCGATGGACTATGTCTGAAACCAGTCAGCGGTAGAACTGGTGGAGAAGGCGAAAAATCCAACAGTTTTCTGTTGGTAAAACTCTCTTTTTATTTATATTTAACTCCACTATGGACATTGGGAATTTATTTCTCATTCTGTTAACATTAGTTTTCATTGTAACGTCCTTCCACTATCATAACCGACTCTAGTAACAAACTCAATTCAGAGAAAATCCTCGAAAAAAATTCATTGGAACGAAAATTATGTAACTTTATTAGGAACCATTTAAATTATGTGTAAAAAATATAACCTACACCTATACTATTTACTTACTCAGAATACATTAGTTTTTGTTGTAACGTCCTTCCATTATCATAGCCGACTCTAGTAACAAACCCAATTCAGAAAAAATCCTCGAGAAAAATTCATTGGAACGAAAATTATGTAGGGTTATGTAGATCCAAAATCAGTTGTTTAGGCAAAGTTTAAGTGTTGGTTTGTTATTAGTTGATTTGCACTTTTATTTTGACATTTAGACATGCGTATTTAAAATCCACAACCACAGGTGCATTCAATTTCGTGCAAGCTTGGCTTCGATCTAGAGCACTACCTTCTTAAACTCATTTATGAATTCCAAGGCAATTTGACAGATGGTTGTCTTTTACATTTATTCTGTGTCATATTTTTCCATCATCATTTCATCATTTCATCTCCTAATTCCTTCCACCGTAGTGATGAGCACCACAAGTGCGAAATCCGGATCTATGGTTACCATTACCTTTTTTGAGGGAAAGCTCGTATTCATTGATTTTGTTATTTGATTTATAATTGTGGTGTGGCTGAATCAATTCAGAAAAGTATGCTCTTATTGTTTAAAACATGCCTTGGAATTCATAAATGAGTTCTTTGGGATAAAAAAGAGCTCTTTTCATTTAAGGGTAGTGCTCTTGATCGAAGCCAAGCTTGCACCAAATTGACTAGTTGTTGATCTTAAATATGCATGTTTAAATGTCAAAATAAAAGTGCAAATTAACTAATAACAAAGCCAAACTTAAACTTTGCCTAAACAACTAATTTTGAATCTACAAAACCCTACATAATTTTCGTTCCAATGAATTTTTTTCGAAGATTTTTTTCTGAATTGAGTTTGTTACTAGAGTCGGCTATGATAGTGGAAGGAATTTACAATTTTTTACACATAATTTGATTGGTTGCCATAAGAAAAAATAGAGTTTTTCTGAGCAATCTCCTCCCTACAACCAAGATATCCAAACAAAATGATGATTTCTTTTTGTGTGTTTAGTCAACAACCAAGCATTGTGATGAATAAAAAAATGCCCCGGCTTTTAATAATAACTAGCAACAGTAAAGAAAAATCAATTTTGGCCCCCATTGTAAGTATCCTTTGATGTTAAAGTATTCAATGGTCTTAGCAGGCAATCGGGTCGTAACGTGGCAGACGGCACTTATTTGTTTTTGAAGCAGTCTAATTAAAATGAGCCCGGAAAAATTCTAGTACACAACACTATCATGAATATACACAGGGAGCTTAAAATATTTATAAAGAACTATAACTGAAAAAGAGAAAATGTCCTGTGGTATTCTTAGGTTAAAATAAGTTAAATATAAAGATTGTTCTTAATTAAACTACTATATTATATTTGTCGAGGGATAGAGGAACACTTTAGTTCCTTGGTTTGTATACTAATTTGTGGACTTTGGGAAAACAAAAACCAAAAAACCATGAATATTATGCTCTACTCCAATGACAAAGCAAATACGATGTCAGAGCATGGTTGTTAATGCACACACCACCTGCAACCGGAATGGGACTGGGGGCGAAAGTCATTTTTTTATAGCAACTTCGTGTTGGTTCGTTGGTAACCAGTTTAACAAACTAATAATAATCTGTAGTCCGCGTTTTATATAATAACTATCTTTATGCACATAAGTAATAATACTAAATACAAGTTGTACTATTTATGCAGCACACATTCCCCAAAAAAACTTGAAAAAAAAGTATATACCTACACTTCATTTTTTTTTTATTTTAAATAAAACCAAGATGTACAGATTTTTTTTTCATTTGCAATAGCTTAGTAACCAAAAATTCACATCTTAAACAACATTTGGGTCCCTACTCATATAACAATTAAACATTTCTGTATTCTAATTCTTAGAGAATAAAGAATGTGATAGGGATGTTATATTTTACCATTGGGAATATTACTAACACATGCCGGCCGGTTACGTTTTAGCTCATAGAGGTGATATAAAGGTGAAGGAAACGTCACGTGAAACATGACTATAATATTATTAATAAACTATATTAATCTACTTGGGCACTTCCCCAAAATATGACTATAATATTCTCAGAATGTTTTTTTCGTAAAATAATATATAAATATCCCATACAGAAAATATGGATACTTCTATTGAATATTGTATGACTATGATTTTGTGATTCGAAACATGTCCAGATGGCCACGAGATGGATATCCTAAGATATACAGTGGATATTCACATGAATATCCACTAAAGTGCAAGACTATAGCTAAAAATTCATGGTAGGTATATCAATGTATCACCATTATGTTGATGTACTACTTGAGACTGATATTAAAAGATTAACTAAATAACTTTTTGCTGTCTTATATGTATGATTACCCGCGACATAGGGAACATATTGATTCCAGTGCCATCTACCTACAATAGATGACATGTACTAAATTAAAATTATAAATTATGTAAATTGCGTTCTTTTAATAAGATAGTAATATTTTCAGCAAACAAGCCAAAATCCTGAAAAAAATATTATTTTTGGGAATATTCATTTTTATCTTATTACAAAAGAAAAAGAACTATCACAAACTCTTAAGGAATATTTAAGAAAAAATAGGTCTGTAATATCCCTGTCATATTCGCAATAGAATATTCCAAAAATCACTTTGAGGGAATATTCCTAAAATATTAATATTCCTCTAATGTTATGTGGGTATCTTCTAATACTATATAAGAACTTTTAAATATCAGTTCCAGCTTATTCGCTGAACTACTGTTGTCTACCAAAATTTTTTCCCCAACACTGTAGTCATTTGAACAGCATTGTTGATCAAATTTTTCTTTTCTGTGGTGTTTTGAATGCGTTAAGTTCTTGCATCACTACATGCCATTTGTAACTGATATTTTAGTTCATTTAGAAAATGATCAAAATTGTAACAATGAATAATCCGATGCATGCCTCTCTAAAAACAAGCTCAAATGGGGTATACTCAATATTAAAAGCAAAACACAAATATTGAATCCCAGAACTCCAATAGAGAGGTTACTTTAAAAGTCTAATGCGTAAATATTTTCCTAAATTTTTGTGTGAATTTTTCTATGCTTCTAGTGTTTCATGATGATAAGCTATTAAATTAAGTTGTGTAATAGAATAAACTAGAGTTTCGACCCTTCATTGTCTTAATTATTTTTACAAATTACAAAAACTAAAGAAGTAACTAAGGACCCAACCACCACCATAGCAAGAAAAATCTACCAAACTCTCTATCAACACAGAAGATACTTTACCGACATTGAAAGGAGCAAAGTCACACCGCACTACAACAAAGCATCGCACATGTATGGACTGCCGAAAATTCATAAGGAAAACATGCATCTCCGACCAATAACAAGTTCTCGCTCTCCGACTTATAATCCTGCTAAATATCTTCTACTTATCATTTCATGGACCTTCTTAGAGATATTAACCTGCAACCTGACTACCATTTTGTTAGTTTTGACGTCAAAGTTTGTACACGTACGTGTACCACTGGAATAATCACTCCAAATCATTGAACAAAAGCTACTCAAGGACAATTATCTCTCTGATAGAACCAATCTACCAATCAATGCCATTATGGATTTGTTGAAATATTGTCTGCAGAATTCTTGCTTCCAGGAAAAGCACAGGTATTTTTGACAGGAAGATGGTCTGCCCATGGAATCTTCAATTTCGCCGGTGGTGGCCAGTATCTTTATGGAATCCTTTGAAGAAAAAGCTCTGCGAGCATCATGGCAGAGACGCAAACGATGACTAAGATACATGGACGACATATTTATATCTACTACAACAGAGAAAACGCTTTAAATAAAGAAAAGGCAATAGTTCGATAAGATCTGCGAAGGAACGTTTTCTTCAACTACACGATCAATAAAATTCTTCATATCATACCAACACAAAGGACGGCAGACGTAAATACTGAAAGGAAGGCGACGCTTATAATTCCATACATCAAAGGAATCTCAGAAAAGATAAGAATAGAGAACCAATACCATCTTCAAACTGTCTTTAAAAATACGACAACAATAAGTCAATTAACAAAAACTAAACCATATCGCCACAACATCAAAAACTGTTTCTACCAGGTACCATGCGTGGGGATATCTACATTGGATAAACCAGCCAACCCATGGAAGTTCACCTCACAGAACACAAACGTAAAGCTTGACAAGGAGACACAACTGGATCAAAAACAGCTCAACATTGCTGGGAAAATCAACATTATATGGAATAGAAAAAAGTAAAGATCGTCGATAAGAAGGAATGTGGAAGTTTAAAGAAACAGCATTCATACAGGGGAACTAGAATAGGACTATGGAAACTTATACTTTTCCGAGGTTACAGATTTCAACTGTGAACGGGCGGAGCCAACCATGTGTAAACTTCATGGTTCACTGAATATAGGTCAGTTTTATGGTTCACTGAACACATGCTAGTATATAAGATTAGGTAGTCTCAGTTTTTGTTAGTATTCACCTGATGACGATTGCAGTTACATAAGCATTCGAAACGTTGTGAAAAATTAAAAAAAAAATAAAACTATGGAAGTTCGAAACTCTAGCTTATAGTTAGGGTCAAAATTGTCTACCACCTTCAAACAACAGTACGTTGTGTAATATTTAGAAGTTTGCATACATTCTTAAACAAATGCGACAAAAATTCTGAACCTTTATCAGTAGCAATAATTTGGGGAATTCCGTACCTAAACATGAAGTTTTGTAAAAAACCTTAGTATTAGATACATCGATTTTTATCTGGGAGATATTTTTTAACTATTTTTGGTTGTACTAAAACAAAATGATAGTATTGAAACCCGCAATTGAATACCGTGACTACTGATACCTTTGTCCTTATGGACAAAGCAGTTGGCTTTTTTTTGGTTCATATCATTAAATATCTTGGATAAAATGAATCGCACACTTTTCATTTCATACATTAGATACATTTTGGATAGGTTTTAAAATGAAATCTGTATGAAATCAGAAGTGTTCGAATCATGTTGTCTCACGTATGTGTTGTGTTTTGGACCACGATTTGGCCAAAAAAGTGTTTTTTACACAATGTTGTATATTTATTAAACAATGATTTTACTATTACACAGTTTAAGTTGGTCATAGGACGTACCAGTACATGCCTGTTTCGTAGATTATGAGAAAGCATTTGATCGAGTTAATCACGAAAAGATCATAGAATCGCTAACAGAAGTTGGTTTAGATGATCGAGATCTAAAGATAATCGCCAATCTATACACGAATCAGACTGCTGAAATAAAGGTTGATGGCCAATTGTCTGAAGAGATCCAAATAAGAAGAGGAGTACGCCAAGGTTGTATATTGTCTTTGCTATTGTTTAATAATTATAGTAACAAAATAATAGAGAATGCACTTCATAACTGCGAAGAGGGTCTCACCATAAACGGCAAACAAATCAACAACATACTATATGCCGACGATACTGTAATAATAGCAGACACGCTGGAAGACCTGCAAGATTTGTTGAATCAAATTGCTGCCAAAAGTTCGCAATTCGGGCTTAACTTAAATGTTGGAAAAACAAAATGAAGTTCGTGCAAGAATTGAACAGGCCAGATCATCTTTTATCAAAATGATGTGGTGTGGTGTTATCGTAGAATACTAAGGATATCTTGGATGGACTAATATGGATGTTCTGGTCAGAATAAATAAAGATCTTGAAGTTTTATTTATCATCAAAAAACGAAAACTTGAATATTTTGGCCATGTTTTGAGAAATGACAAATATAAACGTTAAAAATTGATAATAGAAGGCAGAAGAGGTCCGGGTCGTAGGCGGATATCATGGCTTAAAAATCTTAGACAATGTTATGGTGTTGGTATTACGACATTTTTCCGTAAAGCAGTGGACAGGGTACAGATCGCGTTGATGATAGCCAACGTTCGAAGAGAGCATGGCACTTGAAGGAGAAGATAGGACGTACGCGTAATCGTGGAATATAGCGTAATATTCTGTCTTCCGTTTGCCTGTAAAAAACAATCTCAATCAAGGTCACGTCTTTAGCATGTATAACGTACATACCAGATGCAAGTTTACGTGGTATAACGTCCGCTCTACGTCCCTAACGAAAAGGTATAAAAAAAACCTTGCAAGTTTTGCTAATAACTAGCTGAATGACCCGCAGCTTCGCCTGCCGTTTTACCTGTTTTTTCCAGTTTTCCTTGCTTTAAATGATCATAACTTGTGTTGCCGTAAACCGATTTTGATGAAATAAAGCCTGCCCAGAAGTCTAATTAAACAAAAATTCAAAAAATTGGATTTTTGGTATCTACATGGTTTGTTCAAAGGCGACATTAAAAATATTCAATATACAGATATGCTCTATCTAGAGATTTATTAAATGTATAGATTATAAATACATTTGTTTCTATTCAGGAAGAAAAATAGAACAATAATTAAAAAATATACCATTGCAGGCCACTTTGATCCAAAATGGCAAAGCAAAACTTTTTACACAATACTTTTTGGGTCACCAAAAGCTAGCTTTCTCGGGAAAATTTTTCCTATATCCAGTTTTGAGAGCCAAAGCCAAAGCAAATTGAGATTGAACTTTGTTATTCTAACTAGAACTTTTTTATGATTTATTTTTAATTTAAACGTAATAAAGGCGGATTAAAGTTGAAAAATATTTGATTTGTTACTGATAAAATAAAGCCGTTGTCCTGCCCAGGCGTCCAAGTAATCTATCAGTGAAAATTCGGTCAGTAGTTTTTGCGTAATGCTGGAACAAACAGACAAATATAGAAAAATTCTAAAAATTGAATTTTTGGAATATATATGGTTTGCTTAGAAGCCAACACCACTATTTAGAGATTTATTATATAGGGTGATTCAAAATTCCTTACAAAGATTTGAACAGTGGTTAGATATCATTAATTCAAGAAAAGTTACGTGATTATTTTGTTTCAATTTCATTTTTTTTCTCTGGATTTAGGAGTAAATTTTTTTTTTTTGTTGCCTTTCAAATAATTTACCAAGCAAGTCTACGAGTGCTGACAATGACATGTTTTAGGGCTTTGAAGTTGATGTTTGATGTTTCTATCACGTAGTAAAGGGTGCTCCTAAGAAAATATTAACAATTTTTAAATGTAAATATCTCAGAAACGAATGAATTCACTAAAATATATTTTACTAATTCTTGTTCAGAACGACAAATTCTACCTACAGTTCTAGGGAATTTTGAATCACCCTCTATGTATAGACGAAAATAAAACCACTTCTTCGCTGGGATTGTTGCCTCCAAAATGAAACCGTTTAATTGTCGTAGTCGTATCTATTTCACTTTTTGTACTTTCTTATAAATCCTTTGAAGCAAAAATATTCTCAGCTGACGACTCGTGCTTTTTAAAGGCTAGATTATATTATTATTAAATTAATTAAAAAGAGTGGCAAAAAAGTTTCTGTGTATGTGTTTAAAATCGGCTCAACCGATTTGAATAAAATTTGGGGTGTCACTTAAAGATTAAAACATAGGCTACTTTTTATTTGACATTTTACCCAATGACAGCTGCTAAATGACATTTTTTTTCTTCGCGGGCAACGTCGTAGGTCCACTAGCAATATGCCTCTGAAGGTCTAGGAGGTATAAGAGAATAGATTCTGGAATTGGAAACTATGAAATAGGGCAAGGGGGAGGGAAAAAACCAACCCTTTTTCTGATAAGTATTTTAATCCGTCAATATAGGGGTTGTGGTGTATCAAGCAGAAGGAAAGAAAATCCAAAATGTATTTTTTTTTTATTTAAAATTTAGGGTGGGGGAGGGTAGTTGGAGGTGTGTCCGTTAAAATATGGGTTATAGGTTAATAAAGTTAATTAGATCAGAAACATTCCGGTCCTGTGCGGAATCGCTCTGGAATTCGCCTTTTTCACAATAATATGTTATATCACATGCATTGTATGAATATTGTATTATGTTTTAAATTGTGAAATAAAGATATCAATTATTATTATTATTATTGTTATAAACTAAAGTGTTTCTTGGAGAAAGATATTGTACGTCCAAATATATGCCACAAGGTTTTACATAGGTGGCGGAGAGAGAAAATATCGCGAACCAAAATAGAAAAAGAAAATCATATTTAATCACATTATATTTATGTAGGTATTCAGATCGATTTTTTTGTATGTCAATGGCACTTATTTTATATAATAATTTGTGACACAGTTTTAAGGATTATTAAGACTAGGTCATGTTGAACATGGGTAAGATTATTTCATTTCTCCAACCACAGAAAACACAAATCTGCAAACTCAGACAAAACCTAATTAACTATATTGTCGAAATAAACTGGAATACCACTATAAAGTATATTGACACCAATTTCATTAAAATACGAAAACTAAAGGGGCAATTCACGGAATATAAACTTTCGTACCTTAGATTTACCAATCCCAGAGATTACTAACGCTTTATAAATGCTTTGACAAGAATACTGAAATAAAGTGTTTGCTTTTAAACAATTGAGCATTTTAGGCAGGCAAAAAATTACAGGGTAACGATGCGATTGACAGTTTCATAGTTAAAAAGGCATAACGGTTGGGGAAACGTCACTTTTTCTATGGTTTGATACAAGAAGTTGGCAACGGTTTTTCAAAATGGCGTATTTTATTGCTGTTTTCATGACAATAATTTTCTTACATTTTTTTTTCATTTTAAGTGATTTAAGCTAGCCAGTGAGTTAAGAATTAAAAAAAAAATTAAAAACTTTTAAAGAAGAATCTATTGCATGAAGTCAAAAGTAAAAAATAATTTTTTATCTTTATTATTCCATAATAAAACCGATGGGCGCTAAATTTTAACTTTAGGTATCGTATATTGGTCACATCGACGATTCACCTAAGAAACAGTTATATTTATTTTAAGCTAATAAGTGGGAAAGTAAGATGCACCCTTTTGAATAAAATTAATGATTTCTACATTTTTTGTTTTTACTTTCTGATTAAATTAAGAAATAAATAAAAATTCTAGATTATTTCCTGTACTTTTATCTGTGTAAATGTGAACGTAAATTATGTTTTTGCAAGAAAAAAATTAAAATTATTTTATTTTATTTTATTTTGTTATATTTTGTATACTCAGATTTAAGGAGTCATTTTGATACTATTTTGACTAGTTTTAATTTAAATTTACTTAATTTATACTTAATATAACAAGATTTACACCCTTTTAGAGTACACTATGTTTTTTAACAAAAATTATTGTAAAAAATGAAACAAATTATATTCTATTGTATTCTATTCTTTCCCACCTTATAAAACTACACACACACACACACCCACACACACAATTGGGAGAACATAATCTTACAAATTTAATCATTTTCGCGGATTTTTGAGAGAGAAAAAACTCGACAATATCAAAGCTGGAAATGAAATTTAAAAACGCTTATTTACATGGGTTTTTATGCAAATGAAAGATTTTGTGCCTACCAGAGGTCATGTGACGGAGGTGTGACGTCAACCTAAAATCATCAATTTGTCCTATTAACAAGATTTTCACTTTTCTCTGTTTGGAAAATCAATCAAAGCGATAACGAAAATTTTCATTACTATTGTTTTTACAGCTGGTTTGTTAGTAATTTTTGATCGGGCAATGGTGGGCAGACGAGCCTTTTTTATCTTCTTGTCGAACTCGAACTTTCTCGCAATAGGTCAAGAAGTTTTTATAGGACATTTACTTTAGTTTTTGTAAGATATTAAAGCATTTTCTTTGACATAATAATTTCAATTATCACCAACAATATTTCTTGACTTGAAACTTAAATGGGTAACGGTCTTAAATTTTAAAAAGAGTTGGGTTAAAATGGTAAAAAAATTTAAGTTTTATTATATGCAGTAAAAAAATCGGGTGGACAAAATTAAATTCATTTCCCAACACATTTAGGGTCTCTAAAAATATTCGACGTTATTCGGAAGATTTTTGAATAAGCAAACAGTCTTAGCAAATGTCTTTTTTTTTAAACGAAAAAAAATACGAAAGTACGACCACATGGAGTTTTAAAATAGAGTTTTGTAAGTGTTTGTTTAAACAAAGGAAAGGGGATAAGCACTTGAATATTAGTTTAGAGACAACCCATTAATAATACAACCATACATTTTTATAAACATTGAGCATTTTTGGCGTAGCCTAGTTTGTCTAAGTTACATCCAATTAAACTAGGAGGGTAGTTTAAGACTAAAACGGAGACGAAACACAGAATGCACCACTATTCCTAGTTTAGGTAAATTGTCTTCTGGCAGTGGCCGAAATGAAGTTTTGCCAATGACATCTTATTTGCAAAACCAGCAATATTTATCGAAGTTTTAAAACAGAATCTTTTAACATCAAGCTGCTACCTACTACTAAATATACTGAAGCCATTATTAGGGACTTATCGATACTTAAAGTTGGCATAGCCTGACTTTAATAAAGACGACACTATTTTTGATATTTTTGCACGTAGGTTAAATAACTAGTGTATTTTTTTAGGCAATTGACCCATCTGTTATAAAGTGACTCGAACAAATCATTTTTCAGAAAAATTTCACTTAAATTCCCAACTATAAAGAAAAAAACACAGTTACTTTTATCAGAACTAGAAATTGAGGTTAAATGACACGTTTCTTGATCGGCGGGGCTATCCGAAACCAACGTTTGTTATATACGACCGTACCGACCTTTAATAGGAAATTATCGGTACATTATAGGCACTATTTTTGACAGATTCCTACAACTACTACATATTTTAGGCAATTTACCCATCTGTTGTTTGCCGAGACTATCCACGATCAAGCAGAGCTTTCTCGTGCGTGGTGCTATCAAAATAATGTAGTTTTTCATAATGTTTGTGTGGTTTAATATTAATAAAGGACAGCATTAATTTTAATTAAGTATATTTATAATTTTTATTATTTATATTTATATTTATAGTTGGCACAATATGAGCATATTTATCCATCCATCCATAAATGAAGAAAGTAAGCTACCCCCTCCTATCCAAAACCTAACGTTACTATATATTTGCATAGCAGTAGTAGTAGATGGGCGACCGTAGGCCAATTAAGCCGCATAATGGACCCTTTCTGCCATACCCCCCGTGCATCCCCGACTGATGCACGTGTCCCTTAAAATGCAAGTTTTCTTTCTCTAAGAGAAATTTTTGCCTGACACCTCTTTGTCGAGGGCAGGGATCTTTAGACTGCATAGCGAGTACACACAGTGGACCACCGGCTTTACACCCCCTCCAAAGGGTGGTCCTGCTATATGTTAGACTTGCATCTATCTAACATCGCTAGCGTCCCAGCAGAACTTGGGTGACGGTAGACTTTTCTCCCCAGCAGCCCCCGTCATATAGGTTGACCCAAAAATCGACGTTTAGTACCGGTTTCGCTGGTCGGGGTCGCCGTCGGAGTTTTTAGACGCTTTCCTTGGAGTGGTCCTGCTACCCGAAAGTGCTACCGCCTCTTCCAAGTTACACTCTGTTGACGTCCGCTACCAAATCTGTCGGAGTCGCGGCATCTCATGGAGTCCAGATCTCGGAGAAGTCGAGGTTTTAATTTTTTTGGGTCACCGGCTAGTCTCCTCTACCCAGTTTGGTGGGGTCCTCGGCCATCCACCTTTGAGTCCCGCTAAGTTTTAGGTGCAATGTCTACCGTGCCGCCTACTTCTACCTCGTTACTTGTTATTCTATGCACAACGTCGACTGCAGAGCTGCTGAGAAGTGGGGCAGCCCGTCGTCGTCTCGAGTCGCATTCGGTGTTGTGCTAAGCAATGTGTACTTACCGAGATCTGATCCTGCGATCTCTGTTCTACAGGCTAAGACGCTGCTCACTGGCCCCTTATATTTGCATATACTTTGATTACTTAATTTGACGACAAAACGAAATAACAATATAATATTTATGCTGTCTGTGTTTCTAGTATGTCACATTTTTTACCATAAATAATCGGTAAAAACATATAAAAAACTACTTAATCTCATGCACAACCTTTCCGCTCCGAAAAAAAGAATGGTTGATAACAGTGCAGCATAAGCGATACGGTTTTCTTTTAAAATAGTGTTTTGTGAAAAAATACTTTTATAGGCACTTGATACTGTCTATAAGGAGTAAAAATTTACACAAGCCAGAAGTTTCTTTTTTGAAAACCTAACCCAACCAATTCTACTCAGCCTAGAGCAATCTAACCCCGTGCCAACCTAACCAGAACCAATATAAACCCAACAAAATCAAACCAACCCAACCCAGCCAAGCTGACCCAATCTAACCTAACAAAAAAAATTCACGCATGTGCAAATTTTGACTCCTTATGGACCCTAGTTAGTGTCTACATAAAGATTTTTTTAATACGCTAAAATGAAAGAAAATCATATACTTGAATGATTTTCTTTATAAGCAAAAGTTAATTTAATTCATAAATATTATTTTTCCACTCCATCCTACACATCTTTTGCACGTCTGTATATCATGTAAATGTCAAATAACAATAAAAAAGTGTATTACTTGAATAGATTCGTGCCATTTCTCAGTGTAATATTATTGCGACGGCATTTTCTCTCAGTGTGTTAATTACAAAGTATCAAGCAAGGAGTAAAAGATCTTGATTTGAGTTTCACCAAATTATGCAACCTTTATTATTTAATAGTAAACTAAACAGTGCACAAAGGAGGTTACAAAATTTCTTTTAAATGTTATACACGTTTTTTATTGAAACCCTTAATTTTACACGCAATTAAAAAAAAATACTGGACACCACAAACTTTATCGACAGAAAAAAAATTAATGGCTCCTGTTAAACAAACGCAACTGTAAAATACCGGCCTTTTAAAATTAATAGTTATTTAATGGTTTTCCCACTGCCAATCTTCATCATTTTTTGCTTCTGTTGGCCAAAGATGCAAACTAAAAGGACTGTAATGACTTAAATAATTAAGAAGAGGGGTTGTTTGTGGATTGTTGGACATACAGGGTGCCTTCTTTAAATGGAACGGTGCTTCTAGAAACGATTCTTCAAAAATGTTTTACGGACTTTCTGTTCATGATAAAAAAAATTTGGGGTCCCCAACTGGAGGCCCAGGGCTACCAAGTATTTTTCTTAAATGAGAAGGTACCACTTGTGGTGCTTTTTTTGTAAACTTATTAAAAAAGAAACCTAACGTACTATTTTTTTGACATCTGTCAACCAAGGTGTCAAAAATTTAAAAAACTTATTTTTTTGTCAATTGTTTTAGCTTCAAAATAAACTAAATATTTCCCTATTTACTAGGCGGAATAAAGAACATACCACACAAGGACATAACTGGCGGTTCATTTGGAGGTCCTCACTGAGGGCCCAGGGCCTACCAACATTTTTTTCATAAGGAGATACCACTTGTGGAACCTTTTTGGAAGGCTTCTGAAAAACAACCCATCTGTCAAAAATTTTAAAAAATAATAATAATAAAGAAACTATCACACAAGGATATTATTGGCGTAAAACACATGGGTTAACAGATGTCAAAAAAATGTATTTAATTGAATTTCTCTTTTAACGAGCTTTCCACCCCTTATGAAAAAAATGTTGGTAGGCCCCGGAACTTGAGTGAGGACCCCCAAATGAGCCGCCAATAATGTTTATGTGTGGTATTTTCTTTACTCCACTTAGTAAATAGAAAAATATTTATTACTATAATGAGTTTTTATTTGAAATAAATTAAATAAACCTATTAAACCTGCAATTGGAATGGCTGTGTTACCAGATCTCTTTTTTCCTTTGGCTACAGTGTCTGTTTTTTCAAAATTTGTTATATTGCTGCCCTTAGCCTGTGCATTCGCTACGTTTACGTAAGACCTAACTCATTGTTTGAGATAATCAAGAAAATTTTTAAATATAGTGCACACTTAACCTTGTAAAGAAAATCGATTTCAGTCAACTCCCCTGAAACATTTTTCTACAGATATCTCCTTTGCGAACGAAACAACCGTGAAGAAGACAACAAAATTACATCTCTTATCTACGATGCAATTTATCCAGGTGATCAGCATGACATTTTTTAGGCAGAAGGACGAATTTAGAGACTGAAATAGCACTCTTTATGCCGAGGCGAAAAACTTAACCAGAGGGAAGGCAATAATTTGTCGAGGGCTAAAAAGACACTTTACTCCCCCAGTTTGCACGCTATTTTGTGCACTTTGGGATAAGAAAAACTAAAAAATTAATGAAACTTTTGGAAAACCACCTACCACTGCTCTAATGACATAGCAATGAAACCGAAATGGGACAAGTGGACGTGGCCAACTAGGCGCAGGCAAATGGACACGGCCAAGTAGGAGCAGTCAAATGGGCACCACCATGTGAGCGCGTCCAAGTAGGCGCAGGACCAACTTGGCGCGAAAGTATTTTTTTCCGGGTTGGGTTTGGGTTAGTTAGTATAATTAAACGGAAAATTAATATATTTTTACCATCAAACACAAAATATAACTTGTTTTGAGAGCTCGGGATATGTTATGCTAAATCACAAGTATTTTAGAATGTTTGCACACACATTTACCAAATATAGAGCCTATCTGTGTCCGCCCTTGTTTTGCACAAGGCGGATTTATACTATATTTTGAAAATAATGAATGTGCCACAGCACTGGAGAGCCGATAGCGCTCTGTATTATTTATTTAGTTGGCGATAAAGTGTTGATACATGGCTAGGATTTAGCCGGTTACATATCTACAGCATGCGCCGAGTTAGATACCGGAAAAAGATTTGTTTGGATAAATTGGTATGCAAATTTTTGTGTCTGCACACTCATTTTATAATCAGCTTTTATGTTGACTATGAAATATAATAATTTTCTTGAAGAGGGAAGTGTGGTATGAGAAGACACATCAAAAAGCATGAATGCTTTGGGCGCAGAGCAAAACTGAGTAATCAAAATTATATTTGAAAACAGATTTGGGGTTGCTGTTTTATGAGAGTATAGCAAAATAGCTTGTGGGAGTTTGATATGCTGGGTAGGTACAGTACCACGATTCCGTAGTAAACTCCATAAGATGTTGGAAGCCTGCTCGCAATAAATTAAAAAACAAAAAATTGTTGTCCGGCAAGCTACAAGACATTAGGCGCGTCAGCGCTAGGTTGATGGCCGCCCCAGGCATTTTTAGTAAATGCCGCTCCTGATTAAATTACTTTTTTTTTAATTAAAAGAAAAAATGTTATTTGCCATTTTAAACAAAAAAAGTTATCATATGCACTGCTTTTAACAGTAACACAGGAGACGTCGAAACTTTTTTAAAAGGATTTTAGTAAATATTGAATTGAGTTGTGCAAAAAAAAATTTAAAATTGAGGGAGGATCCTCGGATGGATTTATCCTTATTTTTAGATTTATTGTCAAAATCATTCCTTATATTACATCAAAAACGCCCTTTTTCACACGTTTTGAAAAAACTGCGTATATTTAAACTAAAATTGTAGCAATATATAATGTTTTGCATTTTGCATAAAAAAAATATTTTATCTCTTTTGTTTTTTACGGAATATTTTAAACAAATATTGGTTGGGTTCAGGTGGGATATAGTCGATCACCAGTGATCAGCACGAATTATTTTAACACTTTACATGCACAGTAGAGGCGACAAGAAAAAATCTGGAGAAATCTATGTGCCATTTTATTTTTTTGCCATACCAACCAAATCACAGGTCAACATTAGAAACAAAGTAAAAAACGCATATTACAAATAAAAGATACGATATGGCGCCGCAGGCGAAAATTTTTAGAAAATAAATTTAAAAGTTTTCTTATGGAACCTGTCGCAAAACGGGAGGCCTTCCCCTTTATTCGCCCATGTCTCCTTAATATAAAAACAAACAATTGTAAAGTACACTATTACGTAAGTAAATAGAAAATATTTTTGAAATTAAAAAAAAATATTATTTAGTAATTCGTTATACAGTAGGTACAGGGTGATTGACCATATTTTTCACCTCACCTTTTATTTTCCTTATTAATTAAGCTGGAATAAAGTTTTATGTATAGCAGTTGCACAAGTAAACAGAGTTTAGATGGTTCTTGGTTTAACACGTTACTCTTACGGCACCACATTTTTCATTTTACCAGGGTATCTTTTGCAGGGTGTTTAATTTAAAATAATGAAGTTAATGTCAAAATTTAACATATGCGATGACAGTTTTTTTCCAGCGTCAATAATAAGGGAGGTATGGGGAGTTTGAAAAATATTATGAATTATCCTGTACAGTGTGTTCTAACAAAAACGAAACAGAGGCTTTCTCACGTATTTATAGTCTGATTTTGGAGAAATCCTTGAACACGTAGATTTTTTATTCAGCGGGACATTTTTTGCACTTTCTATAAATAATATCGCAGAAGCTAATAGCCAATAATAATAAAATTTTAACACTTTTGTAAAGCCATTTGAAAGACCTTCAAAACAAGGTAACACTCGACTCACTTCGAAGGGAATGCAGGCTACAAAAATTTCAAGAAAGTCAAAACGTGTCCCCCTCGAATTAAAAATCAAAGTGTTCGAGGATTTTTTCAAAATCAGAATCCAAATACGTGAAATCGCCTATGTTTCGTTTTCGTTGGAATATACTGTATATCTAAATTGGTATTGTGTATCTAAATTAGCTTATAGTAGTAACTACAAATACAACTCTTCTTAATCTTCTTAATTTTTTTCTGACAAATTTAATGTACCCATTTGGCCGCCCCCCTAAAACGGCCGCCTGAGGCGGTTGCCTCGTCGCCTCACGCCTAGAGCCGGGCCTGCCCCAATGCCCTAAATGTTAAAACCTGCATTAGCTTTAGCAGTTGCCTACATTTAAAATTTAGAAACTAAAATAAGTCGAACATATTTTATGCGAAAATAATTTGGCAGAAACGAATTTACCCGAATCGTTATTTCGCTGACCGAACAAATCCGGACCGACCAAATTCCGGTTCGATCAATAATGCGCTTGCATCAAGCTGCATGTAGGTAGGCTTAGAGGTGCAAAGTTGCTAGTAATAAATTTTCTAAAGCCTGATTAGCAAAGGTCGCTCAATTATTTTGTGGTTTTGGGGTTGTTAAGTAATAAGCTTTAAACAGGTTTAACAAAACAATTATTTTCATAGGTTATGTACCCATTAATTTTTCAATGGAGAGGAAGAGGGGAAGCTGCGGGGCATCTTAGGATTGCCCAAATCGTCGAGAGAGAAATCCCTATGGCAGCGATTAAAACACAAAGACCAAAAAACCACTGGAGATTCAACAAGAGGTACAAAGTAGTCATCCCAGACAGGGAACTATGGCAGAGTGAAAACCTCCGCGAACAGTTCGAAGAGAACGCCGTGATTTTCTACACCGACGGGTCGAAACTGTCGGAGAGGCAAACCACAGGATCGGGGGTTTATGTGGAAGACCAGGAGGTTCGAAAGAGCTACCCGCTCGGAGAGCAAGCCACGGTCTTTCAGGCAGAGGTGTATGCCATAATAATGGCTGCAGGCATGGAAGAAATAAAGAACGGTAGGGAGGAGCATGTTTATATATGTTCCGACAGCCAATCAGCCCTACAGGCACTAAGGGCGCTCAAGATCACCAACACCCTGGTGGAGGAATGTGCGGATGCACTGGAATCCTTGGGAGAGGGCAAACAAGTGACACTTATGTGGGTACCGGGACATATGGGGGTGCCGGTTAACGAGATGGCCGACGAGCTCGCCAGGATCGGGGCAAGCACCCAGTATGTAGGGCCGGAACCACTCCTAGAAACAACCAAGAGGCAATTGCAAAGTCGACTCAACAAATGGGCCAACGATGCCATGACGACCGCTTGGAGAGCAGGAACAGGATGCAGACAGACCAAAGACTTCGTGAAGGGCCCGGATGTAGCCAAACAAAAATGGCTCCTGGGGAGATCGCGAAGGGATGCTGGTCTGCTGACAGGTATCATAACAGGTCACAACCGACTAAGGAAGCACATGACCCGGATCGTGGTGGAGAATGATTCGACCTGCCGGGCCTGCGGGCGGGCAGAGGAGACATCTCGACACCTTATAGCGAACTGTGAGGCATACCATAGAACGAGATACCAGGTATTCGGTTTCCCGACCCTGGATGAGGAGGAACTGTACACGCTCAAATGGGACAAAATACTGGACTTTGCAAAAAGAACAGTTAGACTAAATGAGCAAACTGCCAGACCAGTGGTGCAGGCGGTGGATTAAGGGCAGGCTCGGGGTAGGACTACTTGCCGGGCTTCGCGACGCCTCTTCTCTACTACTACTGCTATTAATTTTTCAGGTCTCTACTCATCACACAATTTCAACCTTCAAAATTTGTCAATGTGTTAAAGTGACATTGTTGCTAACGGAGAGATTTGGGACAAAATAGTCAATTTTGCCAATAGACCAATTGGATTAACTCATTTAGCGAGAAAAAAATTAAAAATTTTTATCAGCATTTTGATGAGTGGAAATGGTAAAGGGGCATCTGATAAACATTTTAATTTAAAAAAATGCGTGAGTGGGGTTCTTGCAGAGTGGATTTGGTGGGGGGAAAGGGGAAGAGAAATGATATTATTGCAATTTCCGTCAAAACTGAACGTCATAGAGCAAAAACTTCAATATAAAAGTTGTAGTCGGTGCAAAGCTCTAAAAATTTTGTCATTTTCTAACACAACCTCAAAATTTTAGAGAAAAATGCAAAAAATCGTAATATTTTTATTTTTTCGTTTTTTATTTTTCATTTTCTCAAAATAATTGCATTGTCATGAAACTTGCTGAAAATATACCTCTCTGTGTCCTTAATGCCTACAATTTTAGATAAAAAGGTCAAAAATTTTTTGAGATATTCTTATCACTTTTTTCTTAATCAAAAATTTTACTTAGGAAAATTTTCATAGTATTTTTTGACGATGCTCATTTTTTTTTGCTTTTACATATACTTTTTGGTGGGATAATAAAAATTATAGTTACAATTAAAAAACATGCTCAGAAATGCAAAAAAAAACAAATAATGGTTTTGCAACAATGAGTTTTTCAGCAATTGTTGATAATTTCTTTCAATTAAAAAAAATCAACAACTGATTATCCATTTGTACGGAAAAAATACAAAGTAGACGGTATTTAATTAACTACGTTTACACGCGCCGAAAACCGGTTTTAAATAAGAACGGTTTTAAATAAAGTCGCTTTCTTCTTCATTAAAATCGTTTTCTAACACCTGATCGATATACTGCCAATTCTCTTACCTTACAGTTTCCCAAAAATTAAAACATAAATATTGTTATATTAAAAAACCTTATATTGCATTTTTTTTAAACTAAAATAAAACAATTAAGTCAACAATTTTTTTCCGATTTAAAATAAAATTGATTTAGTATTTAAAATTGTTCTAATGACATGCCTAGGACAAATATTTTCAAACCTCCATTTGTTTAAAAGCGCTTTAAGAGTACCATATAAACAAAGTAATTGTTTTACCTAAAACTTTATTTTTGTGCAGCATTATTGCTATAAACATCTTATTTCAATTAATAAAGTGTTATACATAAACAGAAATTATTTGTCATAGAACCGATTGGTGCACTTATTTTTTATTTTATTTTAACAATTAAAGTATATTTTATTAATATATTATTTAAAATTATTTTTTTTACCTTATAAATAAATTTGAATCTAAATTCCTCCTAAGTCTATATGAATGTAATTTTGATATAAAAATAATTAAGAAATAAAATAAATAGGCCATTTTTTAATATAATATATCAAATTCCGATTTTCGCTTCCAAAAGTGTGTTTTTCTAAATTTTTACAATGGATATTTATATTACTGCCTCACAAAAAATCGTTAGGTAATCTATTAGAGTTTAGCAAACACAATTATTGTCGTTTTTCTTTTACTCATTTTTTTTTGTTTTGACATATACTTTTTGGTGAGATAATAAAAGATTATAGTTAAAGTTAAAAAATATGCTCACAAATGCAAAAAAAAACAAATAATGGCATAACCAAAATTTTATATTTTAGTAATTTTTTATAATTTATTTCAATTTAAAAAAAAATCAAGAATCGACTACACTATTCAGTTGTACGGAAAAAATGCAAAAACGTTATTTTTTTGATCGTTTTATTAAATATGTATTTTTTTATCTAAACTGTTTTCTTTAAAAAACAAAACTTTTTTATTACCTTTTTTTGTAAACTGTTTAAATCATGATAATATGAGAGGCGTATTTTTTCTATTTCTATCGAAATAATTGTTGGACGAAAATAGCTCAAAATTTTAGCTTCTTATTGAAAATTAAAAATAAATTAATACATATTGAAAACGACAATTGCGTTTGCAATTGCGGCTTAATAATCTCTAATAGATTACCTTCCGATTTTCCGTGAGCCAGTAATATAAATATCCATTGTAAAAATTTAGAAAAAATAACTTTAAGGTAAAAATGCACCAATCGATTCTGAAAAAACTGTAAGGTAAGACGATTGACAGTACATCGATCACCTGTTAGAAAACGATTTTAATCAAGGAGAAAGCGACTTTATTCAAAACCGTTCCTATATAAAACTGGTTTTAGGCGCGTATAAACGTAGTAAATTAAATACCGTCGCCTTGTATTTTTTTCGTACAAATAAATGTTGTAATCGGTTGTTAATTTTTTTTTTAATTGAAGCAAATTATCAACAATTGCTGAAAAATTCATTGTTGCTAAAGCCATTATTTGTTTTTTTGCATTTCCGAGCATGTTTTTTAATTGTAATTAATTTTTTATTATTTCACCAAAAAGTATATGTCAAAGCAAAAAAGAATGAGCAACGTTAAAAAATCCTGCGAGAATTTTCCTGAGTAGAATTGTTGATTGAAAAAAAGTGATTTAAACCGAAAAAAATTCACATCTTAAAAAATATTAAACTTTTTTACCTAAAAAAATTGTAGACATTAAGGACACCGAGAGGTATATTTTGGCCAAGTTTTGTTAAAATACAATTATTTTTGCGGAAATGCGAAATAAGAAACGAAAAAATAAAAATATTACGATTTTTCGCATTTTGCTCGAAAACTTTGAGGTTATGTGAAAAAGTGACTTCTACAATCTTTACACGGTCTACAATTTTGTGTTGTAGTTTTTACTCTATGACGTTCAGTTTTGCCGGAAATTACAATAATACCATGTTTATCCCCCTTTCCCCCCACCAAAACCGCCCCGCAAGAACCCCACTCGCGCATTTTTTTTTAAAACGTTTATCAGAAGCCCCTTTACCATTTCCACTCATCAAACTGCTGTTAAAAATTTTTTTGTCTTTTATTTTAATTTGGTTGGACTACAGGGAGAGTCAAAAAAATCAATAGATTGGTAATAAGAACGCCAGAATCAAAGAAAGCAAGATAGAAATTCATGATAATAATTCGGAAAATTCCAGGTCTACGTACATGTCATGGCTAACTTAAACTGTCTATTATATTGAGCTCGCACTTTTGTTCATCAGGTGAGATTTGTTCGGTCGGTTAAATTACGGGTCGGGACGATACCTCCGACATGGATGCCAACCAACACATTCCATTTTAGTACCCTTTTACACGTATGCTGCCGCCATTTTTGACACTGTTGACAGTCATTACATTAGTTAATTGTCAAAATGGCCGCCACATACGTTGAAAGCTCACTAAAACGGAAGTAGATGGAAGGCCTATTAAATACCGGAGGCATCAGTCCGGATAATTACGTTTAGACCAAATTACTTTTGGCTTCCCTATTTTCATACATTTTTAGTTTGGGATGTTTTTAGTTTCGAGTGCGGTATTTTCGGGCAGACTAAATTCGGCCGTTATATTTTCGGGATTTGTGTAGGGACCCAAAAGCGCTAAACGACCACTATTTCACACATTTGGAAGAAATATTTTTAGCGAACTACCTAAAGAGATCCGAGGCTTTCAAAGACTTTGGTTAAATATATTATTAGTTTCAATAGGTAGAAGAGAGATCGACTCAACAGCCAATGAACAGAATCCAGTAGGAGTGTCGTTTTAAATTGATGTAAGCACCGTAGCCAGCAGAGAAAGGACTATTTAAAATCTAACAGCCACTTGCACCGACTTTTTTTTAATGGTTCTTTAGGCCAAAGGACCTTTAAAGTACTTTTAGCGTATTTTGTGTCTTGCACCAACTTTAATGGTCTTTTAAACGTTCTTTAAAGGAGCGTTAACTAACTGGCCAAATTTGGTCAATTAAACGATCTTTAAAGCTCAGTTAGCTCTTTTGAGGTTAGTTTTGCGACCCATTTTTCATGGTATAGTTTATTTTTGTTCAAAACGCAAGAAAAAAGAAAATTCATAAAATGTTGTTATGGAATATGTAAACATTATTGAAGATGAGCTGGTAGAGGATACTCTTGAAGATGATCTTGAAATATTGGATTTTGTTAATTTTGGCTTCCCTCGAAGGTGCCTCGAAGATTTAGGTTAACACGACGCTGAGGATCAATTAAAATATCCAGATGACAGGTAGGTATTTAGTCAATGTTTTACACGGGTTGAGGGGGGTTAAAAGTTGGTTAACAAAATGTTTATAATTGCAATTGTTTTTGTCATTTTCCAAGATCAGTTATTATTTTTTATTAAATGACTTTTAGCTAATAAGGTGACTGTTTTAGTTGTTTTAGTTGTCAGTAAATTATAGCCCTCTCCTTACGTACTTTTTTTCTTATTTTCAGGAGACAGTGGATATGGTCTTTCAAATTACCTCCTGACTGATACCTTTAGCAAATCCAATTACACCAGGTGAACAACTGTGTAATGAAGCCTTAAGTCGAACAAGAACTTTAATAGAACCTACATTTGGGATCTGGAAATGTCAGTTTCCAGTTATGGCTTATGGGCTTGGCCTTATACTGGACACAGTTCTGACAATAATAGTAGCTGCTTTTGTGCTTCATAATATTGCCAAAGAAATGAACTAGCCAGAGCCCCCAATATGAGAAGATATAAACAAGGAAGAATATTAAATTATCTTATGCAAACTCAACAATTTGAAATGTATGGTCAAGACCACAATCGTCATAATGTTTTTGTGTGCAGAATGGAAATTATTTATTATGTACTAAAGAAAATTAAAAAATAAATTTCATTTCTTTGGCAAAATTATGACAACAAGGGTTTTACAATTGTTGTTTTTTTTTTTTAAATTGTTGATTATGATTATCTTTTTGGTGGTTTTTTAATATAGGTATGACAGTAAAAGATACAACATGTTTTAAATTTTCTTGATTTTAATAAACTTTATTGTTTTTTTCTGTACACAAGGCGATTTTTTTCACCCTGTACCTGTAACTAAAAACAACAAAAACATAAGTGCCAGCCCATGCACTTCCTACTCAAAATAAACAAATTATAATACCGCTCGATTGCAAAAGTCCAAAGAGGCCTGAGACAAAATAACTTTTAACAAAATGTACACAAGTACAACTCTTACACTTATACTACTACTAATGCAAAAACGGCAGGTACCTTTCATGTAATATGTAACACATTCAAGAGAGATTGGTTTCTCCTAAAGTTTCATATAGATGAATATATTTAATTGAATTGTCAAATGTGACCAAATCCACTCTCGCAGTCAATTGAACGTATTGCATAGTGTTAAAAAAAATCAGCGAGTACTTCTATTTTTATCTCCAGGTTTTTCTATCCGGAGTTGATGCTGTTTGTCAGTATGTAAAGCTTCTCTTTCCAACTTTTTTAGGGTAATGTCAGCAATCATATTCTTTTTGTCCACTAGGAAGTCATATTTCTCTGCTGAGGTACTTGATGCCATGATTCTAACTACGGTGGCAGATTGCCTCCTTTGATCGGTACCCTACATTAAATTAAAAACCAAACTATAGGTATTTGCCAAATAAAGGATTTAATAATAATAATAATAATAATAAAAATTATAATAAAAGATTCTCAAATATTTTAATTGGAATGGCAAGGATTGAGTCCAAGACTTCTCATAGATGGATCTTTCAATATATCAAAATATATATCTTCTGTTAAAACTGAGAATCTATAATTAAGTAGGCCGGGAACTACTTTTAAAGAAAATGTTTTTTAGAATTATACATAGATTGTTATATTTCGTTATCAAAATACTTACCCTTTTGACTTGCCTCTTTGTCCTGTCCCTTGACCTCTAGCAGTTTACCTGGCTTCACTAGCATGTGCAGCATCCATGGATGTTTTGGAGTAATATTGAGTAGATTGGCAACAGCTCTCTGGAAGCTTCAGTCCCCTTTTTCTCTTTTTAGCCTCCATTGAAATTGAAGCACTGCACAATACCCTATATTACGTTCATAGTCTATGTAACAACTAGCTACCTCGACTAGACGAACAATTCATCATCAAAAAATATCAAATGGAAACAACAGAACCATAAAAAATAAAATAAAAAAAATATGTGTAAGTTTTAGGTTCTGAAAGACAAATATGCCAACAAAAAAAACCCAGATTTCCCTAAATTCGTGCGACGTTGCCGTACTGTGAAGAAAATAAAGAGCCTTTAGTAAAAGTTCAAAAAAGATGAGCCTGTGCAAGTCACTTAAAATTAAATGTTCTTTAAAATTTAAAGGTTTTTTTTGTTAAAGAACCATTAGAAAAACGTCGGTGCAAGTGGCTGTAAGTCACCCAATTAATGCTCCCTGCTAGAAAAAAATTAAAAATCTAAAAGCACGTTTTATCCACTATCTGATATCTAATCCACGCCAAAATAAAATTGAATCTGCAACTCTTACAAAACTTCTTGCTTAAAAGCAGGACTTCGAGCGATTCTTTTGTACTTTTCCCAGTCGAAGTTAAGAATATTAAACACGGTCTTAGAAAAATAACATCTAGAGAAAATTTCCTGAAGTAATTCTAACAAGTAACTTTGCTATCAATATTTAAAGTTTCCACTTTTTGACCTGGAAAACATGACGCCAAATTATAGAAGCTGAAACCCAATTTAAAAAAAAATATGTGCTTAAAAATAATAATAAAATAAAATACAGGTTATTTATTTATTAATTAAAGTAACACTTGTGGCATATCGAACAAAGCGTTTTTGTTTCTCACTTCATTACGACCAGGCCTCCAATGTCTAATGGAGAATCCAGACACCTACAGGTCTGGTTCTTATTAGTAATCTCTCGTTAGGAATCATCAGGGAGTCATAGGATTGTATCTGGCAGTTAAAGCTACACAGGCAACCATGCACACTTTTCGAATTTAAAACAAAAAGTTTGTAATCCGCGGAGACGTAGTACCTGTGTGCGCCACCTGTCGAATAAACCGAGAAACAAAAACATCAAAACTAAATAGTGCAGAAAACCGTAAATACAGAATCCTGTACCTTCCAGCAGGTTATAAAGAAGACACCTGCAAAAGTATAAGGTCACTGTAACATGAATCTTAAAAAGAGGTAACGTTCGAAGCACGACCGCCCCCAATAGGAGCTTCATACTACGTGGCCCTAATTTTAAGGCATCAGCAAGCAATCGCTCCGGAGCCAGGTACAATCCTATGACTCCTTGATGATTCCTAATAAGGATGAAACAGGTCTGTAGGTGTCTGGATTCTCCATTAGACATTGGAGGCCTGGTCGTAATGAAGTGAGAAACAAAAACGCTTTGTCCGATATGCCACGAGTGTTACTATAATTTTTATTTGCGGACACGAGATTTACTTTGTTATTATTTATTTATTTAGGTACTACTTAATTTAGTGTGGTCTGTCCATATATACAGGGTGTCCCAGCGAAAACTTACATTGGTCTATATCTTGAAAACAAAAAAAGATAGAAAAAAAAATAAAACCCCGTTTTGAGGATTTAAAGGGGGAACCATATTAAGGTACTTTTCCACCTACTCCTATGAACCCCTAGAGCGGAACCCCCCCCCAAAAAAACCTTAAATAAAAACACAGTTTGTGATACTTCGTTCAAAAGGTTTTTTTGATTCTCTAAACATCGCCGTAATTTATTTTTGTCAAACTTAAATTGTATTTCCGAAATTGAAGAAAGACGTTTGTTTAATAAAATGGCATTTAGTTAGAAGGATGAGGATAGTAAGGCACTTTTCCAATTACTCCGATTTACATGCGTACATCATTTTCACCGAAATTTTTTACGGAGAAATTATTACTAGTGAAGCAGAAATCACAAAAAATTGTTTTTTTTTTGTTTCATTGTGAAGATAAGTTCTTTTAAATTTTTTCTCTTCTTTGATAAAAACCTAGAAAAAAGCTAGGTATAAAAAATATTTGCAGGCTTAATTCAAAAAGTGTTAATTTAAAAAAGGTAAATAAAAAAATTAAATCAATAAAAACATTCGTTAGACCTTAAAATTATCTTGTTGCACTTGCAATTTTTTGCTCAGTGCTTTTAAGTATTCCTTGTAAAAGGTCAAAATACAGTTTTTAATTTTCTCGAGTTATCACATGAATCCATTTAAGATTTTGGCGTAGAGGTTGCTACCGCTACAGAAGTGGGTGGAAAAGTTTCTTATTATGGTCCCCAATAAGAGTGAGTTTGGGGATGGATTTGTAAAGAACTAGATTGGCTCTTTCTTGAAGAACGTTAAATGTCAGTTTGTTTTTTCTATTACTTTTTATAACGAAGATAGTTTTATTTTACTAAAAAACTTTTTAAATTACGACAGTTCAGTTAATTTAAAAGTTTGAGACAATGATGTGTTTGAAAGTTCAGTTCATATTTGACAAAAATAAATTAAGCAGACATTTAGAGAATCAAAAGACCTTTCGAATGATGTATCACATGACCTATGTTTCAATTTAAGATTTTGGAGTGTAGCTGGCTACCGCTCTAAGGGTTAATCGGGGTGGGTGCAAAAGTACCTTAATCTGGTTCCCGCTTTAAACCCTCGAAACGGGTGTTTACTTTTTTTTCTATATTTTTTGTTTCCAAGATATCGGCCGATGTAAGTTTTTGCTGGGGCACCCTGTATACTATACGAAGGACTAGGGAAGTTCAAGAATAGGTTAGACGCGGTACTATTCCGACGCCATATATACTGGAGAACCTTCAAATCTTTCCTTTTTTCACATATTTTTTCTAGTCATTTTCAAAAACAACCAACACATAAAAACCTTTTCTGAAAATTTTAAATCAATTTTCTCGTAGCTTTTGGTCTTTTTAAAAAAAACAAAGATGCCAAGAGTTTCGAGAAAGGACGCATCGCGGGCATGAAAGAGGCTCAATCCATCAAGAGTGTTAAGAGGTTGGAGAAGGTGGTCCAATGATGAGTCCATGTCCATGGTTGGAGACCTCGGCAAAACTGGAATGACGAATGCAATACCATAAGCTTCAGCAACGAATTTAGGTTTTGTCAAGGTGGCCATGATGGACGCATGAGTGTTAGGCGATTTCGAAGTAAGAGACAAAATGTAGACTTTGCTGTTGAACGTGATCCAGCAAGACATGGTATCATGGTATGAACTGATATATGTTTAGGAAGCAGATCACCTCTAGTCCTCATCAACGGCAATCTGACTGCTCGGCAAAATTACATCCCCACCTACAAACTATCCCAAATGCGATCTTTCAACAAGATAATGCCATATTGCTCGTGAAAAAATGAACTTCTTACATAAACTTGGCATAAAAACTTTGGAAGGGCCAGCAAAATTGCCTGACTTGTCGCCTATCGAACACGTATGGGATATGATAGGGCGCAATCTTAATCGATTACCACGTCCCCAGGGAAACTTAGATGAACTCTGGCATGCCGTAAGGAGTATTTGGATGAGTGTCCCTCAATATGATATAGACCATCTTATTTTTTCAATGCCCAATAGAACAAACGAGTGCACAAATAACCATGGAGGAGCCACTCATTTTTAATTTTTTGATGATTATTATGGGGGAATCTTCTTGGAAATATAATCAGTTAATAAAATCTTCCTAATGTATTAATATATAAACAAATTACTTTTAAAATATTTGTCCTTTCTGGTGTTGCATTTTTTTTGTTCTTCAGTATATAAGCGAGGGCCGTTGCGTCGCACTCACGGTTATCTTATTAAGTTAGCGAATAGTAACGCTCTTAGAAAAGTTAAATACTTGTTGTGAAAAGGATTTTCACTAACGTTGTTGATATTTGGAGCCCCTGGTTTCTTTAACGAGAAGATTCGTTAAGAATTAGAGACCTCGTAACAATACCAACGTTTAGCTTCTTTCTTTAATCCAGGTTTTTATTGCTAATGGGTTATTTTATTTCTTTTAAGATTACTGAAGAAAAGTTTTTTTCTCAAATTTATTTTTTCTTGTTTGCCGTACGCATGGGGGCAGTAAAAACTTGAGCTCCGCCACTCAGAGCCAATGAACATCAACTTCTAAAGATTGAATATTTCCCGAAACGCAAAAACCAGATGATTATCTGACGGTATAAGGTTACTTAAAAAACCTGTATAAAATCCCTCTCGTTAAGCACACCAAAGATTTCAAACGTATTAGATAAAGTTTAACTCCAAACAAAATTTTTTCAACCAACTATTAAGGAAATCGAGTGGATTATTATTTCTATTATCGTTTACTGCAACATTTTTTTATCGAAAATTAAAAATAAAAACTGCACTGGTGTACGCAGGAAGGATTAGGGGCTTAAGCCATTAAAATCTGAGAGCATTCTGTTACACAATTTTTATGTACGCCACTGAAAACTGCCATCGTAGACGAGATGGTAGCGAATGTCCGTGGTCATTATTTCCGGAACAATAACTCCATTATTTTTCTCGTCTATTTTTAAACGGCACTAATTTCCACCGCATTTGGGATTTTTAAATCGATACTCTCCGTTTTACCCGTGTCTCGTTTCATTACGAGTTGTTCGTTTTATACCTTTTTTCGTGTCGTCAACTCCTACATCATTTGAAGCAAAGAGTATAATAAAAATGTTTGCTATGACTGTCAAATAGACAATTTTTGAGTAATGTGAACTCACCGCTCACTTTGATTCGAGAATGATCATGCTGTTTATTCCAAATCCAAATTCTTCGGGCCAATTTCATTATGGAGGCTGATATTTGGACACATAGGCTACATGGAACTGTCATTGTCAGTGTCAAAAAATTGGTCCGATTGAATTTGAAATGTAGTGTAGTTGTCCGCCTTTCATTTTAACAAGTTAGTTTACAGAAGTCTCAGGAACGCATCAGAAGTGTGTCAATTTATGCCCTGATTGAGCCTTTGAGTTGACTTTTATTAAAAGATGTTGTCATATTGATATTCTCTTGATAGGACTTTTTATAAAAACTATTTTTGCCAATAAATAAAATATTTGGAAAAAAACTGCCTACACTGAAAGAAATGACAGCTTGACAACACTGACTACAGACCTGTGTTAATTTTCAATACCCTAAAACGAATTTTTTTTTGACAGGTTGCCAAATGGTGAATACGTCAACAATTTGACGCATAATAGTTTCATTATCTGTTTTTGAGGTTATAAAGTTGGTAAATTTTAGACCGCCTCTGGGGAGTGGTTTAAATTTATAGCCCCCAGAAAGGATTGTTTTGTGGCAATTGGTAATAAATTAATTTATAAAATCCTCAAGTAACCGTTTTTCCCAAAGTTGTTCATTAACTAATAAAACACCTGCAATACTGTCCAGAAAAACACCATATTTTGAACCCGTTTTCAGCCAAAAAACATATATTGATGAGGGCACTACGAGACAAAACAAACATAAGTGAAGGTCACTAATTATGCACTAAAAATATATCAAAAAAAAACACAACTATATTAATCTATTTACAAACTAAAATTAAAACATTCCTTACTCAAAGCAAACTCATTTCAAAGCTGTAGCTTTCATCAGTAGAGGTTGGTGCAAGCCAAGGTTCAGCAGAGGTAAGAGATCCGAACTCGCCTGGGTTTAAATTTTTTAATTTTCTTTTGTTCTAAATTGAAGCTTTCTTCTTAAATCCAACAAAAGAAAACAAGTTTATTAAAATTCTTCTAATGAATCCAACTATGTCCAAAACTCAAGGAGGGTTGACTAAACCATTTTAGTAAATCCCACCGTTAGTGTCTATTCAATAGTTAGTTGTGCACCTAGGTCAAAACGCCTGCATTGTGTAAATAACAACCTGAGTCGTTACAAAAATGCATTTAAGTAGTAGACACGACAAAGCCAATGGAAATAGTAGTTTTAACAACTAGTGGCTAAAATAGTGCTTCCTTTTACAAGCGTTGGTTTAAATAACGAGCGCAGCGAGGTATTTAAAAATGTGAGTAAAAAAAAGCACAGTTCAGCCGCGAGTTGTTAATACTATTTTTTTTTAATACCTTTATCAAAAAATCCAAAGAAAACAGGAAAATACTTTTAAAAATCTCGATCGAACAGCACTTCTCGCAACACACCATTTTTACACTATGAATCAAGGCGCCTGGTAAATTAAACAATAATGGTGGTTTCCATGGCGATTTGCATTTTTATTCGGTGACGTTCATTGTTGCGATATTTTAATCATCGTTGACAGTTTGATATTTTGACGATGTTTTTAAATGATTTTTTTGTAAATACTTGGTGAAAACTGCCGGAAATGGCTTTTTACTGCATCTTATATTAGATAAAATTGCATTTTCAACGACAGCTTTCGCTTCTATTTGCTGCTTCTGGTAATCAAATAAGAATTTTTTGAAATCATATTTTTTTTACTTTAAATTAATTTAATTAGTTATATGTAATATTTTAAATAAAATATACTGTGTTATTTACATATTAAAGTAAAATAAAAAATATATAAAACAATAAACCGCTAAAAAAAATCAACCACAAAATAAGCATATAAACGATCACACTACCCAGGCATACGTGCACAACAAAATCATAATTTTTGATATTTTTTTTAGTAAAGACCCCGCACGAAATACATTGAAAAATTATTTCGGTGAAATTTGGCGAAATTTTAGTATGTTAGAGTGCGTTATGAGTTCAGAAAAATGCGTAAATAAAAATTAATTGCTATGACTAGTTCCAGAGATATAGACGGTCAAAGTTTAAAAAAACGTCGTTTCGGGGTATATTGGGTACGCTCAAAAAGGCATTTCCTGACAGAAATAAAATAAGTGATCTACGAGGAACCACACATGGACTTCCGTATTATTTTGTTGGTAAAACGTTTACAGGTTGTATACAGGAGTTAGTCAAAAAAAATAATTTTTTACAAGAATTAAAAAATTATTTTTGAGCAATCATTAATGTTTTAGTACTTAAAAATCTAAATATTATTTTGCATTCAGTTAAAGTGATAAGTAAATAAAGTTTAAATAAAATATATTGTATTTTGTTTTTTTTTCCTAGCTACGAGGTACATGCAAAAAGTTCTTTATCATTAATTTTTATAAAAATGTAGTAAACATTTAGTTTCTTTAAGACTGATCGAGGGATTTTCATTTAATTTTTCGTACACCTTTACCATACTTTTATCTAATACAGGGTGAAATTATTTTATCACTTTATGTTTTGCATCTAGGATGATGATTTTTTTAAAGTTTCTCAGGGTACTCTAAACTTACTTTACTTGCTGTTTAACACTTTTGGTGGGGCTAAATTATCAAACAAATAATAAATTACCATAAATTATGACTATGGGTAATTGCTTTCCCTTATACCTACACAGTGACGTAGCCAGAGAGGGGCTTTAGGGGTTAAAACCCCTCAGACGGCCCAGATTCTGTTTTAATGTAGCAAAATTGTAATAATCGGTGTTTCACCATAACAATAATTAAGTAACGACGATAACGATAATTAAGTAACCATGAAAATAACAATAAAAAAACTATAAAGAGTAAACTATTAGGTATATTGTAATAATCGTCGTTTTACCATAACAATTAACGATGAAAAAAACAAGAAAAAAGCTATAAAGAGTGAACTATTAAAACCTAAACTTAAATATTTTTACGCTTGGTTAAACTACCATAAAAACACTAGCGCCAATGGTTTCCCGAAAAATAACAGCATTCTACGAATAAAAGAGAGCTAATTATTATTTAAATTATTATTAATTGGCCTATTAGCGGGTACATTAAAACAGAATCTGGGCCATCTGGGAGGTTTTAACCCCCAAAACTCCCCTCTGGCTACGACACTGTGTATAGGTATAAGGGAGAGCAATTACCCATAATCATAATTTATGGTAATTTATTGTTTGTTTGATAATTGAGTCCCACCAAAAGTGTTAAACATTAAGTAAAGTAAGTTTAGAGTACCCTGAGAAACCTTTAAAAAATCATCATCCTAGATGCGAAACATAAAGTGATAAAAAAAATTGCACCCTGTATTAGATAAAAGTACTACTTTTTTATAAAAATTAATGATATAGAACTTTTTGCATGTACCTCGTAGCTATGAAAAATAATAAAATACAATCTATTTTATTTAAAGTTTATTTACTTATCACTTTAATTGAATGCAAAATAATATTTAGATTTTTAAGTTGCAAAATAATTATTTCGTAGTAAGAAACAATTTTTGTCAAGTTTTTATAGTCAAAAAATTGAAAAAAAAACATGTAAGACAAAGTAACTGTTACTGGGAAAAAAAACTTGTTCATTTTATCTAGAAAATACTAAAACATTAATGTTTGCTCAAAAATAATTTTTTAATTTTTGTATAGAGGAAAATAAATGTGTCAAAAAATGATTTTTTGACTGGCCCCTGTATACAACCTGTTAACGTTTTATCAACAAAATAATAAGGAAGTTCATACGTGGTTCCTCGGTAACCTATATTCGTTGAACACTTATTTTATTTCGGTCAGGAAATGCCTTTTTGAGCGTACCCAATATACCCCGAAACGACGTTTTTTTTAAAACTTTGACCGTCTATATCTATAGAACTACTCATAGAAATCAATTTTTATTTACCCATTTTTCTGATTTCATAACGCACTATAACATACTAAAATTTTGTCAAATTTCACCAAAATAATTTTTCAATGTATTTCGTGCGGGGTTCTTTCTTTCAAAGAGCCTAGGTCCCCTACTCTTCCAATACCAATTATGAATTTAAAAAATTCCTATTTTATTACTAGACACAGCAAATAGAAGCAGAAGATTTCGATGGAAACGCAATTTTATCTAGTATAAGATACAGTGAAAAGCGGAGCCTTTTTTTGTATATGCCAATAACAGTGGCGTATCAAAGGGTTTTAATACATTTTGAAATTTTCTAGTTAAGAAAATCGAACTACGCCACTGGAAAAATTTAATTTTCTGATATAATTTAGGTCATTGCTCTTAGATCAACCCTTTCAAGTTTGGTACTCGTAGGTTGAGAAATCTAGATAAAAATGCTAAAAAGGAATATGCAAGAAATTGTTCAAATTGGCATCATTTTTGCTTGGGTTTTTTTCAATTTTTCTGGTAGAAGGAGTTGTTTAAAGCTACCCTATCGCTAGTTACTTATTGCTAGTGAATCAAATTTGTACCATTTTTCTCATTTGTCACTTTTCACAGTCTGTCACCGTTTAGGACTTATCCAAGAAACACTTTTTTTTGGAGTCTTTTGGAGGTTAAAAATTACAGTTTCCGAAGGGCTGGAATGGGACTGTTAAACGGTGGACCTTCTTAAGCTTGTTAATGAAAAAAATTTTGGTTCTAATTTTTCCCTATGTAGCTTGGCCTAATATTACATAACGCAAATCTTCTACTTTATGACGTACCTAAAAAAACAATAAGAGCCAATCAGATAACTGCATGTATGACAGCAAAGCGGATAAAGCAGCACACGATGTACAATTGCGCACGCTTTGAAAGAGAAATAATGGAGCTTTGGACAATATTGTAAAAAAAAATAGCGAAAATCTCCTCACAAAAATGCTAGAAAGAAATAAACAACACAAGATAAGAGAAGAAACATAGGAGAGCAACGAAGATAAAAAATGCAACTACCTGAGAATAATTCTCACACTACCACTATTTGGCTTCTGATGTACATAAAACCTTTTCCCAATGGAGGAGAAAATCAAATAGTGGTAAGTACCGCAAAAAAAAAGGTAAAATAATGCTAATTCAAATTGAAAGCTTAAACTGTGGTTACTTAATTTACTCTAAGGTTTGCTCCGTTAACTTCTGATATTGTTCTTGTTTCTGTTTTCGGTTTTCTATTTTATTAAACACCGCCTATTTTAAGAAGACCGGAGATCGATTCCGCATGAACACAAACCCCGACCGATACCTTTAATGTCTGTCAAAATGGGCTATTGAGGGGTGTAAAATGAAAACGTTATCGATAAAAAGAGGGAAAAATATGAATTTTCGTTTTAAAAATAAATATAGGAGAGGCTATTTATATTTGTATGCTATAATATTTCCTTAAAACTAAAGAAACGGCGATATACACTAAAAGTCATTTAATTACCTTATAGCTAAATGTAAAAAAACAAAAATATTAGTTTCGGTAAGTTCAGGTTGACTTGGGTTTGGTGTGGGTTAGTTAAATAAAAAAAAATGGGTTTTTTTTCCGGTTTTTTTTAGAGAATTAATTTAATATTAATTTTATACTGACAAAATTACTTTTGCGCCCAGTTGGTCCTTCGTCCATTGACCGCGCCTACTTGATATTACGCCCAGTTGGTCCTGCACTTACCTGTCTGCCCCACTTAACCGTACCCACTTGTCCTAGATTGCAGAGCAATGGATGCGACAGATAAGTATTCGCACAACAATCATTTATATTTACCTACAAAATCTCGATGTATTTATTTAAAAACTAGGCAGCTTCTTTTAAGAATATGTTTAAGTTGAGAACTTTTGTTGGCTCCCCTTTTCGATTTTAAAACTTTTCAATGTATTTACTTTTATTTGTTCAAAAACTTAAACTTAGTTGCATACTTATATCCGCTCTTGTATATCCATAAAAATATAAACGGTTGCCAGCCAACTTCGGCATTGAATTAGTTTCTTCAATAGCTATTGGAAATTTTTCGGATTTTATTTCTAAAGTTTCGAAATTTCTTTTCTATATTCAAGGAATTTGTCTTTCAGTTCAGCAGAAACATGCAATGCATATAGGTAACAGTAATGTATGAATGTGTGCTTTTTGTATTTTATACTATTTTTTTTCGTAAGCATATACTTTACTTGTTCTAAAAATAAACTTTAGTTATGTTAATTAACTTTTAATCCTTGAATTCTGTGGTAACGATAATTACTGTGTGGTGTTAGAGATCTGAAAGAATGGGCAGAATCCGTTTTAGGAGGCACAATGGGATGCAGATATTTTGACGCCAAGTTCTTTCGGAGAAGTATGGAGAGTAAATCTGCGAATACCATTTATCATCAAAAAACAAGGTCGGCTGCAGTGATAAATATGTGTTTGCTTTCTAGGCACTTTTGACATATGTCCAGACCATATCTTTAAGTTTTTGTTTAGTTAGACTTGAAGTTCAATTGTTATCATGGTATCTTGAAGTAAATTCGTTAATACTGGGTCTGGGTTTATTATTTGTCTAGTTGGTTCCTAAAGATCCTCACTCAAGGTCGCACAGGAACATTCACATCCTTCGTTTCGACCAATAAGAAGGTTCAGAAGCTGCCGAGCTTGCATAGTGCACGCGCAAAGCTGATCGGATTGTCGTTTTCCGAGAGCGCTCGTTCACCTGGTCCTGGGGCAAGTGTATAAGTGTAGGAAAGTTCTTTCGATACACGGCAATCGGGTGAGGTTTGGTCGTGGTCGGATGGGTTTCTGATGACTCGTGATCGCTTCAAAGCCTACTAATTTTTGAATTGTGAGAGAAGGAACGTTCTCCTCGCATGATATTCGATCGCTGTATTTTTCAACCTGCCCTTGATCGTGTGCATCGTTGCCATGTTTACTTTGGTACAAACGAACTATTTTTTCATGTTAAAGGCCTACTCTAACCAACTATTACGTTTTCTCAAGCCGCGGTGCCGAATTAACCTTATTTTCTGGAAAAACTTCTTTGGTTTTTACAGTTCACCTCTGTGGTTGGTTTTCTGAGTTTTTGTAATAAAAATTAGTGGGGAAGGTGGCTCGGGCGTTACTTTTAAAAGAAAAGGTACCACATAACACAATTCAAAAAAACAATATTATAGAATTCATGGCCAAACACCCGAAACTTCGAGTAGGAACTTTTTCCAACTATTTTACCTACAAATTGGGTCAAAAATTGTGAAAGCATCTCGTTGATTTTCTTACCTTTAATTTCTAAATTTATCCTTTTAATAAAAACAACAGACATAAAATAAAAAAACAAAACGAGCAATAGAGCTAAGAAAATCGTGTGTTCTACGCAGCGTCTCTCGAAAAAAGCGATGTTCTCTCACTTGAAATCCGCCTGATCGGATCTCCCACTTTTTGCGAGAATGTGAGCAAGTTTCCATCGTTCAAAAATACATCACGGGATAGATCTCTACCGACTAGTGATAATTCGCACAAAAAACCACACGTTCCCGTTTCAAAAATTGGGGTCCCTTTTAAAGCTCTAAATTTTGGCTCAAAAAAAATCAAAAGCTGTTAAATTCTCAAACTCGGCCACATTCGAAATGCTCCTGCCCAACCTCCTATTTCTCTGTGTGCGACTTCCCGAACAAATTTAAACTTAACCAAAACTTAACTTATTCGCGTACATTGTCGTATTTTCATAAAATTATATCCTGCGCTATTGTTCCCGGTTTCCTCCCGTAAGATTGTTCCTGTGAGATAGTTGCAAACGACAATTCGTTCGCCATTCCTTGAGAACTTTATTCTGTGTGTTTCCGATACGGGGTAACAAAACAGGTATTGAGTCACATTAATTTTATACGAAACATCATTTAGTATCTGGGGGTCAGTTTTCCCGCTTTTAGATTTAGATTTTTATTTGGGGGGCCGCCGTAGACCAGTGAACAGCGCCTTAGCCTGCAGAACATTTATCGTAGGATCGAATCTCGGCAAGTACACATTGCTTTACACAACACCGGACTCGAGACGACGACGGGCGGCCATTTTTAGCAGCTCCGCAGTTGACGTTGTTCATAGAATAACAACAAACGAGGTAGGAGTAGGCGGCATGGTTGACACTACACCGAAAAACTTTGCGGGACTTAAAGGTGGACGGCCGAGAACCTCACCAAACTGGGTAGAGGAGACCCAAAAAGGACGACCTCGACTTCTCCGAGATCGGGACTCCGTGGGACGCAGCTGAACTCCAACAGATTTGGTAGTGGGAGTCGACATAGGGTGACTTGAAAAGAGGCGGTAGCACCTTTGGGTACCAGGACCACTCCATGGAATGCGTCTGAAGACTCCGACGGCGACCTCATCCAGCGAAACCGGGACCTCGATTTTCGGGTCAACCTATATGACGGCGGGCTGCTGGGGTGAAAACTCTACCGTCAACCAAGTTCTGCTGGGACGGGACCACCCTTCTGAGGGGGTGTAAAGCCGGTCCACTGTGTATACTTGCTAGGCAGTCTAAAGATCCCTACCGTCGACAAAGAGGTGTCAGGCAAAAATTAAGTCCTCTTAGAGAAAGAAAACTTGCATCCTAAGGGGCACGTGCATCAGTCGGGGGTGTACGGGGGGTAGGGCAAAAAGGGTCCATTATGCGGTCTAATTGCCAGGCTACGGCCGCCCATCTACTACTACTACTAGATTTTGATTTAGCATGACATCATACTACAATTCTGTCTACTTGATTGTCATTTTTCCAGGGTTTTCAATAAACGCGAAAGAGATCTAAACTTTTAAAAAACTTCCTCCCTAAATTGCAAGAATTTTTGTTTGCGTAACGATAACATCATTAATTAATTTGAAGTATGCGCACATTTATGACATAACGTTAGCAACACAAAAGCTACGACCGCTTCGCAGAAACGTGAAAAATGTCCACAATTTTGAAAAACATCCTACCTAAACTGCAAAAATTTTTGGCTGAGGCGCGATAATATCATTCAAATTGTTTAAAAATGGCATTTTTAGAACAGTTTTCTCAAAAATTTATGACATGATTTTAGGCGACCGACCCATCCCAACCCTCTTTTTTACCTGAATTTTTGTCTTCTGATTAAATTTAAAAAAAAATTGCCTGCTACGCTATAAGATTATTGAGTGTTACAATTTTGTAAATTTTTTACAAAAAAGGCAATTTTTGTATAATTTTCGTCTTCCAGACTTAATTTTGGAAACAAATCTAGAATTGATTCAGGATCCTCTTTTGTTTAATTTGTCTTTTTTTTTAAATATTAAGTTTTTTCTTTGATATCATTTTATTACCCAGTTACCTATAAAAGTGTTGTTTTTAAAATTTTACTTTTCGTTGATTTACTTATTTTTTTTAACACAAGGTTGTTTCACAAAATCTATTGGTAATTTTTAAGAAAACAAATCACCCGAAAAAAAACTAACATACAGTATTTAGAGATAATAACCGGGATTGTTTTATTTTTGGTAATGGAAAACCTGGAAGTCGGGGAATTCAAAAATTGAAAATCAGTTTCAACCCTGACTTTATATTTGCGTAGTCTATAAATAAACACCATTGTTGGTTAAAAATGTACAAAAAAACGTGGGAAAGTTTTTTACAGTTGAAGAAGTTAAAGTTGGTTAGTTTTTCCGCATTTAGATTTTGATTTGGGGGGCCGTAGGATCGGATCTCGGCAAGTACACATTGCTTCACACAACACCGAATGCGACTCGAGACGACTACGGGCGGCCATTCTCAGCAGCTCCTCAGTTGACGTTGTTCATAGGATAACAACAAACGAGGTATGTAGGCGGCATGGTTAACACTGCACCGAAAATCTTTGCGGGACTCAAAGATGGACGGCCGAGGACCTCACCAAACTGGGTAGAGGAGACTAGCCGGTGACCCAAAAAGGACGACCTGGACTTCTCCGAGATCGGGACTCCGTGGGACGCGGCTGAACTCCGACAGATTTGGTAGCTGGAGTCGACAGAGGGTGAAGCTGGGTGAAGCTGTAGTGTGACGTCATGCTAAATCGAAATCTAAATCTAAACGGCCACTTCAAGCGGTCGGACGAGACAAAAAAGTAGAACATTACTAGAAAAATCAGCTGTGACTTCTTTGTGATTAAAATTATGACTATATTTTCTAATAAATAATTTACTAAAACCATAGGTTATGCAATAAAATAGTTTAAAATAATAAGTTGTAACCGGAGTTTATAGGGTGAACCTTTAAACTTTGGGTTGGACGGGACAAGAAAAACCAAAACTTAATTTTAGTAAATTCTTACTTTTATATATTTAAATTTTTTAGAAAAATACTTTATCATGGCTTTTCCAAACTAAACAAAAGGCATTGGAATTAAAGGAGAAAGCATGTTGTTAACATTTATGTTAAAAATGATTGTGAACCATGAACCAGTAAAGCTTTTTTTTTGGGTGGGACGGGACAAAAAATACAATATTTGAAAAAATATTATTAGCTTTAGTTTCGAAATTGTTTTTTATATTTCGGCTTTTTTACATACCAAGAAAAAGTGTTATAGTGGTTTTATGATTTGGAGTTATTTCAAGATTTTGAGCAAAAACCAGTAGATTGTTAAAGCGTTTTTCTTTTTTTTAATAAAATTACATTTGCTTGAAATAGCCCTAAACCTAAATCTAAAAGCAACGAAATTGACCCTCTGATCCAGAAAGACTTTGCAAATACATGAACAGTACTTCTTTAGTGGTGGAAAGTCAAGCGGGTTTTAGAACAATTGAAAAATACGATAATTTTAATTTAAGGACGAAGAGTCTTCAACAAGTCCATAAATAATTATAAATATAATGTACAGTTAGGTAAAAATATTCTTGAAAGAAAGGCTATATCAAGATCGACTGAGATTTTTTAAAATATTTATTTAAAAATACGATTTTAATCAGCAGTGCTGTCATCGCACCTTTCAAAAACGCGGGCATCGTTCGAAACATAGCATAAACAAGTAAAAATTGTAGTGTATTTTGGCTTAATTTCAAACGTGTTGTGTATACCGATACCGATGCGTTAAAATGTTTACTTTGAGTGTCTAATACCTGTTTTGGTGCATTATATTACCAACTGGCGTAATTCTACTGCTGTATAATTACCAACTTAGTGAATTACTGTGTGGCTCGTTGCAGCATGTCTGACCAATTCTGCCATCATAATCATCTTTAAGTTGGATTCACTGAAATATCTATAAATATTTTGGCCAATCCTTTTGACTAACAATACCGCCGCATTGTGGATCTTTTCTGTTATACTCCGTGCCTCACCCCTATCGTCCTAATCCTGCTGCACACCTTTCTGTACTTCCCTAACAGTCTGCCCAGACGGTATCCTCTAACGCAAAAGATGGGGAAGGGCAGTACTTGCCTAGTACTGGCCAGGTCTTTTACTGCTGTTCTGGATGCACTATAAGGATAATGTTAGGTGTGTTATTTATCTAAAAAGCTGCCGTAATTTAATAATAGAAATATAATATGTTTAAAAATCTGTAATGTTTTGCTTTTTAGCATATAGTAAACGAAAAAAAAATTCTGTTGAAACTACTTTTCTTCAGAAGGATTTTATTTAATAAACATCAGTGCTTCTCAAATAATTTTAACTTTCTAGTCTAGGATGTAGAAAATTTTCTTAGCCGTATTTATTTTGCTGGGTCCGTACCTCATATTTACCAGTTTGACTTTAATGCCTGTAGGCGTAAAAATATTTTTAGAAATAAAAAGTTTATTTCTAAAGAAATTTTTGAATAAATTAGGTTTTCTTAATAAGACCTTCACAAACTTTTAAGTCGATACCAAAAAGAAAGAGATTCTAGCTTAACGTTTAAATATCCAGACCAAGTTCTACAAGAAACTAATTAAGAATACATCAAAACTTTTAAAATTAAACAATAGTACATTTCCAGTTTTATGAGGAATGAGGAATAAAATGAAAAAAAAACTGATGAATCAGTTTTATGTGTTACTATTACTATATATTTTTGTAAAAGTAATAGTAGCAAATTGGACAAACCGTTTATTGGAAACTGTTGGAATATTCTCATTGATGAATTAACTACCTGTTGAGATCTTAAAATATATTATTTTGCGAGTTCCATGACACCCTGTACTATAAGTAAGACAGAACTTCTCAATATCTTTGTATAAACCACATCCTCTTCTATTCCTTACAACCGACATTTTTTTGCTGAGTTTGAGAGGACTGATAAATTACCCCAAAGCACGGAGCTATCCAAGACACACTGAGATAGATGTATGGGATACGCGATGCGATATCATGCGGTGTATTACCCTCTTAGGGTGTCATTTTTTAGAGGCTGTATACAGAGTGGATTCGGGCAAAGAAAATCTCGAAAATTACTCAGGCAATCCCAAAAAATTTTGGCATTTTTAAAAGAATTAGCAACAAACAAAAAGCATGAAAATTTGTACAGAAAAAACAAGGAAGAAAAAAATTAGTGAATGCAATTTATTTTGAAAATTTTTTTTCTTTACTACTTTTCGTTTTGGCTTTCATTTGATACTTTAACGAATGTGTGATTAAGATGCACAAATGTAATTCTTGCTTCCTCAGCGGTTTGGCAATGTAGTTATCGAACTAAATATGATCTGTTCGATTTCTGACTAAATAGAGGAGCAAATTGGCAACTTGGAAAAACTAGAGTTTTTCTGGTATGTATCACTAGCTTTTGGAACAAATGGTTATTTGGAAGTTCCTAGAAAAACTGAAGGAGCAGAAAAAAATATGAGGCTCTATATAATATAGAAAATCGAAAGCGGCGCAGAGCTCCTATTTAGCCATGTGAAAGTACTAAAAATTCCTCTTTCTAGTCTTCTGTGTTGTGGTTCACCTACTCAGTGGAGATTCCGTATCTTAACCCACCAAAAAATCGTTCGGTTTGTGCCAATTCTGGTGAGCACCGAACCTTTTGTTTTGTTTTGATAATCACAGCAACTGCGCCTAATTATTCATCAGTGTTATCCTTTTCCATTACTTGGTGGAGGCGCCCAATCTTAAGAGAAAATATATTATGTATTAGATCGGTAAAATTTTATACTTCGTTAGCAATAAAAATTAATGTGACTTTCACGTGATCAAAAATGTCGTATTTTAGATATCCACTTATATGGATATGGAAGAGGCGGTTAAATGATATCGCCACTCTGTACGTATAATTTCACCATCATCTCCCTTATCTACAAAACATATAAGTGGCTGTTGTGTGCCATGCTATCAAGAGTATCGTTTTTTACCTCGCAATTTATGGCAATTATTTGGGAAACGTTCTTATGCACTCTATTTTGTAGCCCAGCTTTTCCTACAGGAATAGCTGCTAGCTATACTCTTATATAGAGGTATACCTGACGGAAATTCTGTTTAATATTGGCAACTTTTAAAAATACGATCGATACAAAATTCAACAATAGACTATTATTAAGTGGGTACTGAAACTAGACCCAATAAATATATTAAGTTTAAAACTATACATATAATACTACTTACTAAAGGCCTATTTTAGACAGGTCCAAAGTTTAAGTGAAATTGTTGGTTTTAAGCATTTTATACCAACTTTCTTAATAACTAAACAGCCCAAAACTCTTGCAGTGGATTGTACTAAAAGGGTTTGGCCTATTTTAGACAGGTCCTAAGTTTAAGTGAAATTGTTGCTTTTAAGCATTTTATACCCACTTTCTTGAGTTTGATTTATAAGAATAATTTTAATTATTTTTTTTTACTGAAGAATCATCTTAACACAATCTTTTATTGGATTTAAGAACAAAATTTCAATTTAAAAGAAGTTTTTCTTAACCCTAGGGGGATCTAAATGGTAAACACTCGCAAATTAAAATTAATGATATATGTCACTCTGATCAAAAGTTACCCTTGTTAATTGATTTTCGCAATTAATACTCACTCACAAAACCATTTCGATATGTAATTATAAAATAAGGATTAGATTAACTTTGTATTTATTTAAAAGGTTTTTATCTATCGAAAATATAAAAAAACTTTACAAACACAAACCCATCGCAATCGCAAACCACAAATAAAAATATTTCATCAAAGGAGGTCATGTAAACAAATGATTTGAATCCAACGATTATTCACTGATGCGTAAAACAAAGAGTCATGTTGGCTCAACGAGCTGGACGGTGCCTGGTTTTCTGGTAGAACATGAGAAAATGGCCATTAGTAAAGTACCGATGAAACTTTGAGACTTTTGAGTGTGATCTTTCAATGGAAAGTTTTGTTTATTGATCAAGCTTTTAGATAAACTCATGTTTTGGATTTTTTTCATTGGAACCAGTTTTTGTGAATAATCAGTGACCTTCACTTATGTTTGTTTTTCCTCGTAGTGCCCTCATAAATATATTTTTTGTGCTGAAAACTGGTTCAAAATATGGCATTTTTCTGGACAAAATTGGAGGTGTTTGTTGATAAATGACAAACAACAGCAAAAACGGTTACCTAGGGAAATTATAAACGAACGTATTACCAAGGGATCCGGGGAAGGGGATGCTCATGGGAATCAGAAACGCACGTGATTGGTCGAAATCTCAGTTTCCTGTCACTATTCTGTCTATTTTGGCCATAAGAACTTAGTTCGTTAGCGGTTTTGCCTTCAGTTTTTTCTCCTCGAATAAGGCAGGAAAACAAAATCGCTCACAACTAATGCCATTAGTGCCAAAACTCCCAGAAATATGACAAAAAAATTAGAATTCGGTCAATCAGATGCGTTTCTAATTCCCGCGAGCACTCCATTGCCCGAAATTGAAGAATACGGGCCCAGAAGTGGTCTAAAAAAAACACCAACTTTAAAATTTCAAACACAGAAAATGAAGCTATTATTTGCCAAATGTTTGACGTATTCACCATTTGCCATTTTGACCTGTTAAAAAAAAATTAGTTTTAGGGCATTTTCTCCTAAAATATGATATATTTTGAGAAAAAAAGCAGTTTTTCAGTGGTATTTTGCAATAATAGTGCAAAATAATCAATAACTTTGTGTCTTTTCTGTATGGGTAAGTTTTTTGAAAATTGGTTTTAAAATTTAGTGCCCTCCACAGATGTAAATATTTGGCCCTGTGGGGGTACTATTTTAGATCTTAGTAAATCTCACTGTTGGGTTTTAAATTACACAGGGGAACAGAAAGAATGTTTCCTGGACCAAAAAAGCAAAGTCTTACTTACTTTATTATACTAATTAACAATCTGTCTTGCCAAGCTCCGTTTTTGTAGATCCATTACCTATCGGCCCTTAACGTATGGAAAAATTCGACCACTAAATGGTAAATACCTGGATTTCTTATACCAATTATACTTTATAAGGTGTTTATATACTTATAAAAAAATCCCAAATTGTTAGTTATATTTTTACATAATATTTTTAGGAATTATTCTGATTGAATTTTTGTGGATGTGTTTGAATTTAAGTAATGATAAGTATTGTTATTATATGTCTTTTCATTAATTCTTTTAAAATAATTCTTAAAGCTGTGTTACTCCATAACGAAAACAAGTTACGTTGAGTACCAGTTAGTGATGCGGTGCTTATGAAAGAAATGTATAGCAATTTTAAATTGTTTCTAGTGAGAGAAAGATATTAATGGCAAATTTGTTGGAATTTAAAAGTTTTGGCAATTTTGCTTGGAACGCAGCTAGATTATAAAAAATACTGTTGCTTTTTCTGCGAATAGAACAGTCGAAGGAAAAAATGTAACCAGCGCGGCATTAGTTCTCCCAAAAAAGATTTTTTATACGACTGTCATGAAAAAGGGGGTTTTGCGCACGGAGAACACGATCTGAAAACGGCATTTTGCGCACGCCGTGTGCAAAACGCTTTGCACACGCTTACCTCATTTATGCGCACGCTTACGTCATTTTTGCACACAGGTCTTCCGTCATTGTGATTTTTGTTGTAGTCACCCAACAATATAAGTTGGCTAAGTTCCATAGCAACCGTCACGGCTCCTTTGATTTGTTGATTAGATACTTCAAATAGAATATTATACATTTTATTAATAAAAACGAGTTAAATTGGAATTCGAGTTTTCTGGTCTCTGTTTATTTGCAGTCGTATAAAAAGTATCGTAAAAAACTCTTTTGAAAACCTCTTTGCACACTCCCTCGACTTCGGCTCGGTGCACCAAACTCTCGATTGTGTGAAAAGAGTCGTTTTCAATCCTTGCTGTTTAAATAACTATTACATCCGCCACTTCATATAAAATTTAGCCCTATGAAAAATTTTGTGAAGGCCATGGACAAAGAAGTCCATGTCTTTAGTTATTTAAAAGAAAATTCCCCTAGAATCAGTGACACTAAAATTAAAAACTGAATATTTGTGGGTCGCCAGATTAGGAAGCTTTTCGGGGATACGCAATTCGATTCCATACTTCAAAGGAATATACTATATTCCATACTTCAACAAATTTATTGGGAATCCCTAGAGCAGAAAACCATAAAGATCTGGTTAAGGTTGCCCAACCTCTTTTGTGTTACCAAAACCTAGGATGCAACATGTCGTTAAAAATTGATTTCTTGGATTCTCATCTGAACTACTTTGTGGAAGATTATGTTGCTGTAAATGAGAGGTTCCACCAGAGATCTCTTATTCAACGAGATGCGACAGTCAGCAAACCGTTTTTTTATGCGCATGATCGGGACTGCGGGTCTAAGCTTCAAAACCTCCTGACTCGCTCGTTGATTTATTGGTCCGAGTAGGCCGAGAGATTTTCGCATTTTGTTGGTGTGCGCTTATTCGTTAGAGTTTTTCTATTTTTGACATCGTTCTTGCCACATTTTGGTTTTGATTTATTTATCAGTATTTTGAATCATGCCGGGCACTTGGTGTGCTTATCGCGGCTGTGTGTCAAAAACTGGTATAGGCATCAGTTTTTTCTCAGATACAAAACGGTAAGTATAGGTTTACATATTTTTTGAAGCTCTTTTACATATTTAAATGCCTACTTACTTATAATAATATATCGTCGTTCACACTCTAAAATTTGCTATGTGCATTTTTATTATTTTGACAAGAACGAAAGAACTTTTTATTGCTCTGATGGTTTGAAAAACTAATAGGAATTACATAAACTAAGTTTAAGGCAACCTAATGAGTACATTAAAGTAAGCAGTTGTAGGTTTTGACTTTACTAAATGCAAATTAATTCAGACATGATTACTTATTTTGTGTTTTGAAGTTATATTTTTCTATCACATTAAATACCTATCGCTCTCAAGACGCCATAATGCTATACTAACAAAAATTCAAATCCATCAATATTTCGGTAATCAGTTGAAATTTTTGACTTTATTAAATGTAAATAATGTCAGCTTTGATTACTTTTGTGTTTTCAAATTATATTTTTGTGCCACATTAAATACCTTAGCTGTCGAGACGCCATTACTCTGCTGTACCATTAAAAATATAAATCCTTAAATATTTTGGTAATCAGTCAAAATTTTTGACTTAATTAAACGTAAAATAATTCAGCCTTGATTGTCTTTGTATTTTAAGTTATATTTTTCTGCTACATTAAAGAATGTCAGATAATATACCGTATATAAAAAATTACTTGAAATTTATTTGACATATCTTTCTGTTCCCCTTCCCCAAGAAATCCGTTTGCTTTTTTATCTACGTATAGCTAATGAATTATATGGACTAAATCTGACGAGCCAGTCGAAGCGGGTCTAACACTCATTTACAGCGATGGATACGAAATCAAGGTCACGAAAAACAGAACCCCCAACTTCAAAGGTGCCGACGCCGACTGTCGCCCCTCGTTGGATAAGAGATCTCTGGTTCCACCGAGATATTTTAAACATGGAAAAAAGGTAATAGGGAAAATGAACTGTGAGATGTTAGCCGACTCATGCTGGAATATTACGAGAGATGCCTTTCAAGAGCCAGGCTAAGAAGCACAAAGTTGGGGTCTAAACTCTAGATTCAATATTTAAAGTGTGCTATTTAATTACTTTTATTAAATTTAAAAAACTGGTGCTAGAAAGCACGGATAGTCCACCATACAATCAATTATTTTATGTTGAAAGGAAATGAAAATATCTTAAAAACTGTAGCTTTGAAATATTTGAACCTTATCACAAACTTTTTGGGTAATATTTACGAAAACTAAAATCTGAAAAGCGCATATCAATAGCTGTTTTACTTCTAAACTTATGATTTTTTTAATAGATTTAAACGATTTTAATAGTCCCCCATTCTTCAGGAAACAAAAGAAATCCTGCATTTTGTTCTCTAGTGATTAGAACCCAAACTCATCTACGTAACAAAAACAAAAGACTAAAAGATCTTGGGGGAAATAACGAAAATTCAAACCTAGATGAGCATCCCAAAAGAAACACACAAGGAACCAAAGCGAAAAGAGAAATGATTAAACGATGTTTGGCTCTGGGTAACCAACGTGAGCTCGTCAGTGCTTTCACTGGTCACTTTCCCCATACATCATTAAATATTATTATACACTTTGATTTCCAACTCTGAATCACTCACAAATAGGCATCGTTCCGCACTGGCACTTATCCAAGTTACCTGATACGAATTCGTCCTGGCGTGTTAATACTTCCAATAGCATTATGCTCCTAAGGCAATTAAAAATCAAAAAAGAAGTTAAACCTCCAAATCAGTTACATCAACCGAAAAGAATCTAAAAACAAAAGATCAAAAGAAATGTTGATGTAACTGATTTGGAGACTTTTTAACTTCTTTCTTGATCATCTACATAAACCCATATTCATTAGTAGCCACCCAATTGGAGTACTGCTGCATTATTTGGTCACCTCACTATGAGGTATATAAAGTTAGAATTGATAAAGTGCAAAGAAAGTTTGTTAACATCTTGCTGTAAAAGCTAAACATAGACAAATCACAACTTTCATACGAACAAACGTTATCCTTACTTAACCCCTCGATAGCCTTACTACACGTCGAAACAAATTAACACTAAACTTTGGTCACAAAATAATAATAAATAAAATCAATTGTAGTGATTTATTATCACTCGTGAGTCTCCACGTCCTCTTCGGCAAAATAGAGGAAACCAACTATTCTATCCGAAATCAAATAGAACACAAGTTTTGTTCATCAAGGTTATTGTGAAGATTATAAAAAATGCAAATTTGGAGAATGAATATTTTTTTTCTTGAAACCCCAAGTTTAGGAAGCTGTGCCTCAAAACAAATCGTTGGTCTGCATTGGAGGAAAAGGGGATTAAGCTTTAATAAAACTCAATATTCAAAACGCAATTTTTGTCTCTCTTGATTGAAAGACAAAACTTGCTTGAAAGATAAGATAAGTTAAAATATTTAGTTTACGTTGTGTTTTGCACTCATTTTCTGAAAAATTAAATTAAGAAGTATATTACTGGAGAACTTTTATTAAATGCTTTAATAATCTTTTGATTACCGCTCTTTGCGTTTTATAAAAATTAGTTTACGCACCAAAAAATGTCAACATGGCTAAAATTGTGTGTGGAAAGTCAAAGCAACAACTTTTGCAAATTTTTAAAAACTACCTTTTTTTGTTTATTTACTAAATACACAAGCGCTAATGTCGTGAAAATACACGCTCGGCCATCCGTGACCAAAATTTAACACTTTTAGATAACGTAACATTTGGACTCTATCGAGACTATGTTAGATCGTTAAATGCAAACGGCGACCCGCCCCCTTCCAGTTATGAGTTAACTAACCACCCTAGTGTTCGTGCCGAAAAAGAATAAGTATAGCACGTGTGCAGGTCGTTTTAAGTTTTTAATGAAGCGGAGCTTTTTTATGCATATATTATAACGACTAGATGCTGAGAGAAGTTAGAACACAGTTAGCACACAGATCATGGAAGACCTAAACGAACTAAATAACTATGAAATAATATAACGACCTGCCCTTGCATTCTCTCTTTTTTAAAGTTGTTATTGTTACACATTTTGCATTTCTTGGGCTATAGTTATAGGTATATGGGCGCAAGAAAAGGTGATAATTAAGCATTCTCTCTGCTCTTCATCTGATCTTCTTCTGAAATTTTACCTACTTTTCTGTTATTATTCAAAGAAAAATTAAATTAATTTAATTTTTTAAAGTGTCAACTTGTATAAAATAAATTTATAAAACACCCTAGACGTCATGATTTTATTTCCTAATTAAACAATAGTAATGACCTAGAATGAGCGGTATTAAATAAAATTAAATAAAAAGCCAATTCTCCAAATTTTTTTCTTTATAAACTTAATTTATTATCTAGTCACATAGAGTCACTCCCAGTTCTCGTTTTCTCGTTAACTTCGTTGCCAACATTTTCCTTGACAACCATAAGCAATCTTTAGGGCTGAAGCTAAGAATCTTTACACTTTACTTTTAGTATTCTCTTTCTAATACAAAAAAGCCATATGCCAGAAGTTAAGTAATATTTTATAGTGAAAGGTATTCTTTTCTATCCTATTACTTTTTCAATGCACGATGGTGTGTGAAGCAACAACATCGAAAGAAATTTAAAGATAGAAAAGGTTTTATTCTGTAAAAAGGAAGTTTTGTGCTATTGTAGTAAAGTTATTTATACTTCCAAATATTATATAATCTCAAAAGAATATATTTTGGTGTAGGAAAAAAATAATGCCATTTAAAAGCAATTTCCTCGAAAAAAAAAATGATGAATTAAAAAAAAAATAAGATCGATAACATCACGTTTATTATCGCAATATTTTCTATTTTTTTTGATATTCCATATAGTTTGGAAAATAGTAATTTAATTTTTGAAAGTGTCACCTTGTAAAAAATAAATTTATAAAACACCCTAGAGCTCATGATTTTATTTCCTAATTAAACAATAGTAATGATCTAGAATGAGCGGTATTAAATAAAATTGAATAAAAAGAAAATTTTCACAATTTTTTTCTTTATGAACTTAATTTATTATCCAGTCACATACAGTCACTCCCACTTCTCGTTATCTTTATGCCAACATTTTCCTTGACAACCATAACCAATCTTTATGGCTGAAGCTAAGAAATTTGAACTACAGAAGTGAGCAAAACAAAATGTCTAGGAGTTACAATAGATAAACACTTAAAATGGAATGAGCATTGCTGTATATTACTAAAAAGATTCGAAGCCTTATCTATAAGTTCTATTTATTGCGAAATTTTCTTAACAAAAAACTTCTTATTATGATTAATAAGGGTTTGGTCGAACTACTGCTTAGTTATGCAATTATAGCTTGTGGTTCAAGAATTCAGTTAAAATTATACTTAAAAAACAAGATTATATTCTACAAATTTATTATATTCTAATGAGATTGTTAATGTAAAAAGTCTTTATATTCTAAGTGTTTGTAATTTTGTTCATAATAATAATAGATATATGACACAATACATTCATCATAATTATAATACTATGGGTAACGAAAATCGTCTTTTGAATTCAACTTTATGTAACAATAGTTTAGTTCAACATTTCGTAAGCTATTTAGGTCCAAAACTTTATAATAAGACACCATTGGCAATAAGAGATACCAAAGAGAAAAAGCGCTTTAAGAACAAACTTAAAAAATTTTTTTTTGAAAATCCTAATTATTTTAATGAATTGTTTTAATCTTTAACATTGTGCCTTACATAACTTCTTGTGTTGATTGTCGATCGTTAATGTATAGATTTCTTTTTGTTTGTGTACTTTGTGTCATAAATTTATATCTTTAAATTTAACTGTGTAATGGTAAATATAACTGTGATAGGCTCTTTATGGGTAAATAATAATATTTATGTAACTCATTGGCACATACGGGCTTGCGCCTAGGTGCCTATTATAAATTGATTGTAATATTTTTTTCATATTCCTGTAAATTATATTACTGCTATTGTAATTATTCTTTCTTATTATGCGAAACTCCCAATGTTATTACGGAAAGTGATGTCAAGAAGGGGAGTGACCATATTTTCAAGGACAGATGAAGTCTTAGCATAAGTGGTAAGAAGTAAGACGCAAAAAACCAAATGTTCTTCTTGTTATCCAGTTTGTCATATTCGACACATCTACTGCTTTCAAAATATTCAGATAATCATCAAACAATTCCATGGCGTTTAAAATATCACTATAAAATTTTACGTCAACACGAAAAATAATTTTTACTAGCTAAAATCAATTCCCTGGAGTGTTAAAGGATCATCCAAACATTCAAACTAACAAACACCGACATCTACCAAAATTAACGGGTTCCCTCGTGCTAGTTGTACCACAAACTGGATGATGTAAATAACCTGTAGGTAATATTGAAATAATATATCTTTTATATACTGCGCGTCTTTTCATTTTCAGCCTTAAATATACGTTATTGTCATAGCGTTATACTTCCAGGCAAACAACTTATCGTTTGATGCGAGCTGCAAAATGGCAAAAACGGATAAAGACAAAAAAGTTGTGGAACGGGGATATGCGCTCAAGATGCACGAGAAAATCGGATATCGATAAAAAAAAAGTAACAAAATAAAAACACAAGAAAAAGTCATATACTGCAGCAACCACAATATTGTTAAAACAAAGAGAAACTCATTTGAACATCTATGTCAATAAAACCTTTGCAAAAATTTAGTGATTTGGATGTTTTACTTAAAAGTAGAAATTGTAAGGATTAAAGTAACCGCAAAGCTATACTTAACACAAAAACACTGTTAATGTTATAACAAAAAAAAACTTCAGCGAGAAATACTTAAAAAATCAAAACGTCATAAATATCCTCAATGTTTTCCTTTGCACAATATACTCTTATCGCGGTGACCTTTATACATATAGAGAGACACTTTTATATGTTGCGAGGCAACATAGTTGTACAACCACTCGAAAACAAGTAGCATAAATAAAGACTTGCCCACAAACCCGTATTTACCAATTTACAATTTAAACCTTTGAGCACTCAAGACTCTTATTTTTATCGTTTCTTGTTATAAAGCCACATATCAAATAGTTTCCTTATCGGTATAGAGATCTCTTATTCAACGAGATGCGACAGTCAGCAAGCCGTTTTTTTATGCGCATGATCGGGACTGCGGGTCTAAGCTTCAAAACGTCCTGACCCGCTCGTTGATTTATTGGTCCGAGTAGGCCGAGAGATTTTCGTATTTTGTTGATGTGCGCTTATTCGTTAGAGTTTTTCTATTTTTGACATCGTTCTTACCACATTTTGGTTTTGATTTATTTATCAATATTTTGATTCATGCCGGGCACTTGGTGTGCCTATCGCGGCTGTGTGTCAAAAACTGGTATGGGCATCAGTTTTTTCTCTTCTTCTACAGATAAAAAACGGTAAGTATAGGTACACATATTTTTTTAAGCTCTCTTTTTACAGGAACGAAAAAATGTTTTTATTGCCCTGATGGTTAAAAAAACTAATACCTAACAAATATAGTAGTTTTAACAACTAGTGACTAAAATAGTGCTTTTTTTACAAGCGTTGGTTGAGATAAAGAGCGCAGCGAGGTATTTAAAAACGCGAGTAAAAAAAAGCATTTGTTAGATTAAAAAAATTTTATACCGTTAAATATAACAATAGAGATATTAAGTCAAATAAAAAAACAGAAAAATCAGAATTTTATCCCACCTGTAAAAAATGTATGTTTGGTATTTGTACAATTTATTTAAATTATTTTATATCAAAACATATTTTTGATTAATATTTAAAAATTCTTAATCATAGTTAATTTGTTATTTTCTTTTTAATAATTATAATAGTATAACGAATTTAAAAAATTACTTCAAATTCATTTGGCATATCTTTCTGTTCCCGTAGTCAAAGAAATCCGTTTGCTTTTTTATCTATGTATAGCTAATTAATTATTAATTCATCAGAAAATTACACCAGTTTTTCTAACACTAATAACACTCATTTACAGCGATGGAGACGAAATCAAGGTCACGAAAAACGGGACCCCCAACTTCAAAGATGCCAACGCCGACGGTCGCATCTCATTGGATAAGAGATCTCTGTCGGTACTGAGTGAGTGGCTAAAAGAGGAAACCCACAAAAGTTGCAACAGCACACCAAAAATTTCCTGGGGATCAGATAAGAGAGGCGTTGCTAAAGTTTTTATTTATATAAGTAGTAGTATACTACAATCAGAAAATTTATAATGAACCATCATATCGAGTTTCGCAACGCGCTCTCTGTGATTTTAAGGCAGCAGCATTTTGTCGCAACAGAACGGCGAGTTTTCAGGAAATTGCTGCCCGAAAATTGTGTTTGCACAAATATGAAACCTTGAGGAAAACTGTTTGCCACGTATACACTGGGGAGCACAGCTTTTACTTTTGTATCTCTCATATATTGCCAATTGAGGAGATTTGTTTTTTTTTAAATATATATGTTTAATTTTCCTGGGTCACAAACTTTGAAAATCTTCCAGAGTTAAATTAGCCCAAAGCTTTTAAGTAGGTTATCTAACTTTTCTTTGACTGGAAACATTTCTATTGCAGTAACTCTTCATTCCAAATTCACCGGACCAATTTCAATAAAGCAGTTGATATTTCAACAAAGAAGCTTAATGGAACTGTCATTGACAGTGTAAAAAAATTGGTGCAATTGAGTTTGGAGTGAAGCGTAGTTTGGTCTAAAGATCTTTTGCTATTTTTTAATTGGTGTTAGCTCGATTAATAAATTTCTCTAAATACGGATCCAAGCCTAATAATGAAGCTTACACAAATGTAACGCCATTATTATGCAAGAGTTTAGTTTTGAGGAAAACTGTTTGCCACGTGTACACTGGGGAGCACAGCTTTTACTTTTGTATCTCTCAGATATTGCCAATTGAGGAGATTTGTTTTTTTAAAATATATATGTTTAATTTTCCTGGGTCACAAACTTTGAAAATCTTCCAGAGTTAAATTAGCCCAAAGCTTTTAAGTAGGTTATCTAACTTTTCTTTGACTGGAAACATTTTTATTGCAGTAACTCTTCATTCCAAATTCACCGGACCAATTTCAATAAAGCGGTTGACATTTCAACACAGAAGCTTAATGGAACTTTCATTGACAGTGTAAAAAAATTGGCCCAATTGAGTTTGGAGTCAAGCGTAGTTTGGTCTAAAGATCTTTTGCTATTTTTTAATTGGTGTTAGCTCGATTAATAAATTGCTCTAAATACGGATCTAAGCCTAATAATGAAGCTTACACAAATGTAACCCCATTATTATGCAAGAGTTTAGTTTTAGTACAATTTTCTGTTAAGCTGAGGACACCATAGTGAAACAAGAATACCCGATTGAGTCAGACCGAACGACTTACGGTAGCAATTTACTATCGATGAATAAATATGAAGAAAAACAGTTGAGAGTGGGATGAAAAATGCCACAAACGCGACTTGGTTTTAATAAAACCAAAATATTTTTGTAACTGACTTTCAGACACCTTTTTGATAATTGCTGATCACTTTTATTATAAGCCTTTTTTATTAAATGTTTTACTTGTACCCGCGTTTTAGTAACTATGGAAAAATATTACCAAATGATCTTCTTTTTCTGTTTATTTAATATAAAAAGCGTTTTTAACTCGACGGCTTTGACATGATAGGGGCACAAATTTGTTTAGTGTGTTAAACAAGCAAAACAAGGTAAGGTTTATTCCTTTGACTAAATAGGTTTGACACCTTTGGCAGGTGCAACAGGCTTATTGATAGTTTTTTTTGATCTGATTCCTTGCAAGTTTTTGGGACCTCAGAAGACAGTGATCATAATGGAGGTTTCACAGTTTTGGAACCAAATGGGTTCGACTCTTTCATGTGGAGCAGCAGTCATATTATTAGTATTTTCGGGGAATCTTCCTTCTAGAAATGTGTGATATATTCCTATTCTGAACTGATTCCCCAAAAGTTTAGGTGGGAGATTTGTTGTGATGTTGCCTCAGTTTTTAATTTTAATGGTTTTTATGCTTCTCTCTGATCTACCTTTCATGCCCTAGAAACTGTCTTTCTGATCCTTGTTTTTAAGTAATCTGCATTTTTATTACGGCCACAGCTATGTTTAGTTTTTAACAGAAGTGTTTTATAGCCAAAACTTGTGAGTTGGCAAATGCTGTAGGTTGTCTTCAACCCGAACTTATTCGTTCTGAATTGCTCGAAAAATTGGCTTAATCTCCCTGATACCAAAATGTGACTCAAACCGCAAAAGGAAAATATCGTAGCGTCGTTCTGGTAGTGTTTGTGTGCGGTTTTGTTATGACAGACCGCGGAGCGGCTATCATTTTGGGCTCTATTTATAAACCTATTTAATATCTCTAGCGGCTTGACTTTAACTGTAAGTGAAGGTTATATGATTATTCAGAAATTGTTAGAATTTGAGGAAAAAAAACAGATTTTAAGCTTTACTGTTCCATTATACATTCAGGAAATAATTAATTAAAAATGAAAATATTAATTACACCAAATATAAACTGAACTGTTAGGATTCTGGGAGTTGTTTAACTGTGTGATGTTTCTTTTGTTAAAAAAAGGATTTTCTTCCCATAGTATTTCTCTTATACCAAGTGGCATTTGCTATACTTAACTACAGCTGTAACGGGAGGGCGATTCAAGTGGCGGCTATTTATTATAACGACCCGATTTCCCGGTATCTGGTGGTGCACGCTGGCAATATCGCATCTTGTGTAGTTTGTAAGGTCACCTCATCTCGCTGTAAATGTTGACGTCTGTCATTTTCGTTTACTTTTTCCTTTCCGTGAAGTTGCTTTTTTTAATAAAATGGAGCTCTTTGAGTTTAATGCAATAAATATTATAATTTAAATCAAAATATTATAGTATTCTATTGGTATTATGCTTTATATGTCCTAAAATATCCCTCATTTCTTTTTCATGAGTCGTAACATGGCTGAAAAACGATACCGATTTTCAAATCGACGCGATCGTTCTGTGGGTCGGAGCACTGGCAACAGTGCATGATCAAATTTGTTCTCAAAAATTCGATGGCACGTTTGTATCGTTGCTTCAAGGAAACTTTAGATAGGTTTGTTAGTACTAAAATAAACACAAAGGTACTTTTATTACATTTCGTAATTATACTTGCATTGCAAGGTCACAACTCATAAAAAATTTATATGTATGTTAAGTTCTAAAACGGTAACTATAGTAAATTACAGTTTCCTTTACAACCGCAAGTGTAAACTCGGTTTGAAAGTCGGGTCGCTATTTAAAATAGCCGCCACTTGAATCGGGATCCAGGACCTTTATTTTTGATGTGAGAGAAAAATCGATGGAATCGAGTACTTCATCACAGATTTTCACCAATCGCAAAACCAAACATGAGTTGCTCAAAAAAATAGTGCCGCAGCAATAGTATTTTTTCAAGAAAATCATAATGATATATATCGACTGGTAGTGTTTATTTAACTTCCGCGCAACTCGGTAACAAAATTTGGCTTTGCAATTGGCACAATATTCGGAACGGAAATTTATTTATTTTTTGCAAGTCACGTATTACTCAGGATTTCATCATGAAAAATATTTTTTTGTAATTATTAGTTTTTTGCATACGCTTTGAGAAAATATAAAAATATATAGGTTGCAAGGGATGGACCAAAATAAACAAAAGGCTGCTTCAGAAAAGGCATGACGCGACGCTGGTAATAAAACGGCAAACATGGTTTCTTTGTGTCAACATGCATAAAAGAATGTTTCGTATTATGGAAATTGCCCGACTGTTTTTATTAGATCAAGAATTTATTATGTTTACCTACTCCACTTTATTGGACAGTTGGACAAAAGTTTTTGTTGATAAAGTGTATTTTTCCAAAGTTCTTAAACTCAATATAGATGTCTATACGCAAGTTTTATACGAGTGTTTTGCCCACTTTTAAGTTTACAAAGTATTAAAAAAATATCAAGAACAAAAAACTTTATTACTTTGAGTTGTTACCCCCAAAAACTTTCCTGCATATAAACGTTGTATAAAATATAAATATTTTATATTTATCTTTAAAAAAAATGGCTCTAGTAGCCAAGTTCCAAACATTTGCCTCTATAAAAGGACGTTTAAAACGGTTCCTACTTAGCACCCTTTCTGAAACAAAAAAGCCCTTTCAATAGAATGGTATTCTCACAATATTTGAAAATATTTTAAGTTCTTAGTTTGGTATGCAGACACAAGTTCAAACCAAAATTTATATCTCAACAGATATTTAAATTCCATTTAAATGTCATTTAAATCGAGTTTAAAACAAGAATACATTTTAAATCCAAACGAAACCAAAACGTTGTCGATGTAAATGACTGAAAATGTTCGTTATCTACACAAATTTTATGTGTAAAACACGGATATTTTAACCTTAAAATGGATAGCTAGCCCCCTCGGAACAGGAAATCATTGCTGCATGATGGCGGACATTTTTTTCTCCATACTGTGACTTTTTTTGGTGACAACACTGAAATAAAAAAAAGATGATTGGGGTCACTGTCATCTTGTCTATTGAGCGTCAATTGGATCAGTTTCAGAATGACCGCCATTATGCAGCAGTGGGCTAGCTATCCATTTTTAAGTTAAGAAATCCGTGGTGTAAAATGACGATAGGTCATAGATTACTAAAAAATATAGAATTACTTTTATTCAACCTAAAAGACATTAGCGACATAAAGCTATTTTTAACTCATCGCCGTATACGTATCCGCATCCAGCGAGAACCAAGCACATTGATTGGTCAGAAACTTGTACCACGTTCGAAAAGAGCAGATATATGCTAATCTAAGGTGTTCTTGAACGCGATAGGTGTTGAGATGCGTTAGGTATCACGTATCGGTACGGCACACGTATCGTATCTCAGCACCTATTGCGTTCAGGAACACCTTAAATTAGCATATATATATCTATCTATATATATATCTGCTCTTTTCGAACGTGCTACAAGTTTCTGACCAATCAATGTGCTTGGTTCTCGCTGGATGCGGATACGTATACCGCGATGAGGTACAAATAGCTTTATGTCTCTATTATATTGGCTTTCGAGGTCACACTGCCGGACATGCATATATTTCAATTCTTTACGAAATTATGCCCGATTTATAAACTCTACGTTAATTTTTATGTTCGACGTTGATAATTCTCGGTCCCTCTCTATTACCACCAACGAGAAAGAGTAGATGTTCGGAGTTCTTTTTAAAAATGTATTAAACTTCTAAAGGATAAATTAAACAAACTTCTTTAAATTTTTTTCATATCATTATTGTTAATAAAATTTGTATAAAATTTTGTACGCTGAAAGTTTAAAGCATTATCCTGGAATCACTTCACGGATTTTGCATATTTTTAAATTTTTCACGTAATTTTACGTATCCTAAAAATGTTTAGTTCAAGATAAAAATTATCGATTATTTAAATAAACTGAATAAAAACAAGATATATATATTTTTTTGAAAAACCACGCGAATGGTCTGTGGGGGATACTAGAAGCCCCCGCTGTGCAAAATTTTGTTAATTTTTTATGTGAGGTTTATTTGTTTAAGGGCTAATTTTACAACTCAAAGTAAAACTCCATATTAAACCATTTTTAATTTGGTTTAATCTTTTGATTAAACCATTGGTAAACAAGTTGCTCAATTATAATTAGTCGGGGTTAAGCTACGGCCAGGAAGAAAAGAAGAGCTGTTAGATTATCCGTAGGATTAGGAGCACAACAATTTTTTTTTAGTTTAAAAAACTACATTTTCTTGGCATATAGCTAGGGTTGATTATTTTACCCATATCTTTAAAACGGCACCAGAGCCAAACCCAACATAGTAACCAATTTTGATAAAAATTAGTCAAGTAGTTTGGTCAAAGCGTTGTGTTAAAGACAGACCTACAGCCAGACGCCACAACAAAAAATTGTTCAGAATTGTCAGAAACGCAAAGATAAATAGACCGCTTCAAGCTACTGCGAACATAGGGGGAATCAAGTCCAATTTACTCTCCGTGCCGTACGACCGAGGTGGATTCGAAGCACGCTGCAGTGTTATCTTTTGGAAATTCATTTTGTTTTTATTATTTTGTTTTATTTCTGCCTTGCTCGAGAAACAGATGGGTAAGTTCTTAACTGAAATAATACATTTTTAAAACTAAAAATGGATGTCTACGAAGTTGCCGAAAAAGTGCAGATGGTCAAATGGTCAAATCGTCATAACCCAACACACGTTCGATATTGGTCGAGGGAAAATTTGCATTTGTATTTTGACGTAAGAACACAGTATCCCCAAAAACTAAATGTTTGGGGGGGGGTATTGTAGGGGAACACGTAATTGGTCCATTTTTTATTAACGGCAATTGCAATTTGAATGGTTCTAGATACTTGGATCTACTGCAACAGCACATTATTCCAACTGCTAGGCAGTTGTTAGGTGTAAGATTTGGTGAAACATGGTTTCAATAAGATGGTTGTTCCGCTCACAATGTTGGCCTTGTTATGGAATATCTTGATAATGTATTTCCTAATCGGGTTATAAGTACACGGGGAACTATTTTATGGCCAGGTCGATCTCCCGATCTTGCTCCTAATGACTTCTATCTGTTTTTGAAGAAGCTTTTCAAATTATCACCCCTAACATGCTTGGAAACGTTGGAATGGGTTTTTATAGTAGGCTCGGATATTGTCTAGCCGAGCAAGGAGGACTTTTCGAACATTTGCTTTAATTTTTTTTTGACTGGGAGAATCTTTTTGGTTTTTAAAATGTATTATTTTATTTCGAGAACTTGCTTTTATTTTGTTTCTCCTTATTATTTTCATTGTAACACGTCGTCACTGATAAATCTGAGCAGTTGACAATAAAACGCTCTTATTTATCAGTGACAAAAAATAAGAAAATTACGTTATAAAAATTTGCGTATTTATTGACCAAATTCCGGTTTCATTGACTACGCTCCACACAGCACCGTGGTTAGAGGCGTACTAAATACAAGGCGAACGGCGGCGAACGGCAGCGAATGGCGATCGGAATCCTGAGTGTTGGTTGCTTCACTGATAGGCGTGCGGTGTCTCTGCATGTACGTACACTGGCAAATTAGACTTCTTTCGCCCTATGTTCGCAGTAGCTTGAAGCGGTCTGTATAGTAAGCTCGGTGTGAGAATAAAACTTATACTGGTCTGTGGGATACAACGTCAATAATTTCGTCACCATCTACATCCAGTTGATCAAAAATAAATAAGTGGATCATAGCGATTTTCACTGATTACTTGCAAATTTTAAATAAATTTTTAATAACTATATTGAGGTTAGAATCTTTCGGTAACTAATAAACTGAAGTTCAACCAACACCCAGAATGAAGGTCACGGTTAAACCCTCAGATTAATAAATAAATACCGAAGTTTGTTGGTAAACTGAGATTTGACGTTTAACTATGAGTTGTAAAATTGCGCCTAAGTGAAAACGAACTCATTTTAGGGTTCAAATTCTCGCTTAATTAAAAAAAATTATAAATATATATATATAGATTTTAGTATATAATATATTACGGACTTTTTGGACCACCTATAAAATAATATTTTCTGTGCTTATGCTTATATGCGCCTAAGAAAAAAAGAGGAGAGGTAAATAAAATAGGCATAACGCCAAACTTAATTAGGTACAGCCTTTGTGTTTATTTCTGACCTCAAATTTTTCTATGTTATATTAATTTTAACCATAAAACTACTCTACAGTCAATCTGGCAAAAAACCTTCACAAACAACATACCAAAAGTCCCCTAAAATCCCCTGGATCCGAGGTCCGCCATATTGAAAAAATGACAAATTTTTGACATATATTTCTTAGTATCTTGGTTTATGTTTATTTTATGTTTATGTATGTAGTTACTCATTGGGCCCTAATATAAAAATCCACGATGGCGTCTTGCTAATGTCAAAAATAGGTCCGCCATATTTGAAAATTTCTTATCTCATTATCATTGACTTAACTTCCTAATACGTTTAGCCATGATCGTCAAGTTCGGTACACTAGCTAACCAGAAATGTCTTAATTTCAAAATTGGGATACACTTGTCATCTGTCAAAAAGTACGGTCTCCATCTTGCATTAAATGTTGCACATCTAACTCGGCCATTTTAAATAGGAAGATAACCAAATTTATTGAAACATGTTTCTAGTAGGGCCCTTAACAACATACTAAAAATATAGCTTTCTAAGTGCTAAGCGGCGGGCGCCGTTTTTAACTGTCAGTTTTTTATAATATAGTTACAAAGCTAATAAAAAGACAGATTTTTATACAAAAAAAGTGATTAGAAAGTATGTTTAGCCGAATATATGACAAGTGGCAAAAATATTTAATGTTCACCTTTCCCCTCTTACTCCCACCTATTGGCGAATTTTTTATAAAATGACTTTTTGTTATTATTATTATTATTATTATCAGCTTCAATAGTAAGCAGGTTACGCCCCGATGTGACTATATTGTACATAGTTGTTCAAATTGCGCTTTTTAAAAATACCCCCTACTATAGACCATTTTCTAAATATTTTCTGAGGTACTGGCTGTCAAATCTGTCAGAATTCAACTTAACAATTTTGAAAATAAAACATTTTTAACCCTGGCATGTGGCACATCATTGAAAAGTTAAGCAGATCCTAAAAATACAGCTTGCAGTTAGAATTTACCCCCCCCCCCCCTCTTATCGGGAAAAAATGAGAGCAACCGATTTAAGCCAAAGATTTGAACCAATGAGAAGCATATTAGCGAGAGAACTTGAATCCCTGGGAGCAGAGTTTCTATCAGTTCGAGAATAAGGGCGCTGGACAAAATGCAGGGCTCATTTTGTAATTTATGTTAACATCAGTGTTACAAAAGAAGAAATAAATCTCGCCATCACCATGTCAATGAATTCGACATATGACAGTGCGTTATTTTTAACATTTCTTTGCCTTTATATAAACTCGTTTATCTCTAGGTTAAAAACCGGCACTTCGCGTTCATACCAGAAAAGTTTTCCGGAATAGGATTCTATCCGGATAGTCCGTAACATCCACGGGGTGCAATAAAAATTAAAATAAATAAAAGTGTTGTAGTTTGCGCGTGTTCCCATCGGTTCGAGCTTGATAAGAGTATTATTCTGTCGGTTTATCCCTGGAATTGTCCCGAAAAGAGCTTTATATAACATGGATATCCTGGATATGCCAGATTCAGGTCTCCAGAGGGGTCGAATATAACTGAAAATGGATTCTGATAAGAGCTGATGGTGTATATTACGTTTATTTACGAGAATCGTCAGCCAAAGTCATTTTTAGCTTTCCAGGATTTGCCTATCTAACTGTCTATCAAATCTTCCGTTAACTGATTTCGCACAATGGAATTTTGTTATAATAATAATAATAATAATAATATATTTATTTGCATTTCATAAATACAGGTTACCTAGATTTTTGGTTACATACCCAATAGTTAGGATCTCTTACTATGCAAAAAGGAACTGAAGTTCAATTAAATTGTTCGAGTAATAATCATTTTGTTGAATTCTTGTTGTAAAAAAATAGTAGTCGGTAATGGCAATAAATTAAAATATGTAACAAAGATGTTTTTACCTAGATAAATAAAATAATATAAAAAAAAAATCGGATAACAGTAATTTTCATAAATGTAAGTACATAAACCGACATCTTATAAATGATATAAATATCATTTTAATTTTAAGGTGAAAATCATAACTTTAGAAATAACAGCTTTAAAGTGTAGTAAAATTAGGTAGTGGTTTTGTTTCTACACTTTTTTGCCTCGGACTAACAGAAATGGTGAAAATCGGTTCCAAAGTTTTTTCAAAATATCGGATAGTTCTCGAGGAGTGGGGGAAACCCAAAATTGAGAATTTTACTTTCAGACCTTTTTTTTACTTTGACAATTTTGACTCCTCCCCCCTGCAACACTTTATAACATTTTTGCATCCTCTTTTCCTTTTCTTTTAGCACTTAATAATAATTTTATTTAACCCTCGAACCCCTCTTGTCGCGTTTATGTAAGCGATGGATGACCCGTTACCCAAAAGGACTCACTCGACTATCGGTACCCGAATAAATGTCAGTTTGTCAGATACTTTCGGCAATTTTCATTCCGACAGACTGGGTTGTTTGTGTAGCGCACGTCACAAGCTTTAATTTGATGCCTCATTTGTACTGCTCTTACTTTAAATAACAATATACAGATTTATTTTTAAATAGGACACCCTGTATATTTTGCAATTTTTGAAATCTGCAAACAATTGTCTCTTCAGCAATACTACACAGTAGGATCTATCTTATCGTAAAATCAAGATATTTTTATCTAAATCTGTATGGAAAACTTCAATATTCATTCAAATGTTCTCCGTAAAACAGGGCATAGACAACAATTCCATCCAAGTTTAAATGGCTCTATCTTGGAAACCATAAGAGATAGGGTAGTAGTGTGTGGTATTGTCAAAAAGATAATTTTTTTTTGAATTCAAAAATGTCAAACTATACAGGGTGTCCCATTTAAAAAAAATATATTTTTTTGCCATACCTCGTAAACAAAATGACATAAAAAAATGCAAGATAGCACGATTAAAGAAAAAAATCAGTTTAACGTGTTTTTGGATTTTTTTGTAAAACCCGCTACGTTCTATTTGAAGAATCCACTTTTTATAATCCACAAGACGCTACTTCATGCATGTCCAGAAAGCGGTTCCTAAAGAATTTTACCAACTTTCAGTCGCTGTAGTCCAGAGACTGTTTAATTAATTATAAATAATATTCATATTTTTAAAAATCACTTTTTGTTGGTCACAATACGTTAAAACTTTGTGACTTTGGCGCCCTCTATATTTTTGGAACCTAACTACAGAAAGTTAAGTACTCGGACAAAAATATTGCAAGTTTTTTCCAAATATTTTTTTTCTCAGACTTTTTCGCCTCTGATCAATAGAAATGGAGAAAAGTCGGTTACAAAGATTTTTCAAAATAGCAGATGGTTCCCAAGAAGTGGGGGAAACACAAACGTGGGAGGTTTACTTTCAGATCCTCTGAAAGAACATACCAAAGTCAGCCTGCCCGGCTTTTTTTCGACTATAGATGACAGTTTTACTGTGGAAACTATTTAGTTTTGAATTTAAGTATTTTCCAATTTGACTTGAAGGCCCTAATATATATTTGAAAATGTGTAACTTTGAAAGGAAGGTTGCAAGGAATTTGCAATTTTCAGATTTAAATTGGACTAATTTTACAGGAGTCAGATGTAACAGATCTGTATCGGTCAACTACTGCTCTGGCTTTATGCACAAAGCTAATTAACCAACTTTAAATGAAATATGGTATTCTTATGTATACTGCTACTCTTAGACAGTACCCTATCAATGCCAATCCTTAACTTTTCATGCACAAATCAAAATGAGATTTTCTTCAAAGATGCAAACTTTACTCCGATGTAACGGTGGAAATTCGGGATGTTGTGCTTGAAATAATGCAGCAACTTCTGCATTCGATCCCCGAACCTCATGATCATTAAAATTTCAATTTTTAATGTTTCTGTCAAATACGCTGGCATTTTTAACGTAAATGAAGAATATTTAAAAAAATATTTAAAAAAAAAATTGATTTTATTCTGCCACACAAATTTAATGTTTTTCCAAATCCATTTTAGGCAATTAAGAAAGCAAAATTTAAATAAAGCTCTATTACAGATATCAGAGTCCAATCTATGTGGTCTACCATTGAGGTTTTTCATCAAGACCACTGCATGTATTATATAAAATTCAGACCAGACACAAGCTTACGTTCTAGTACGTCTCCTCTAACGCAGATATTCGACAAACCGTAGCGAGCTTTATCGAAGCTTTAAAAAGTCAATAGATTGGTAATACGAATGGCCGCACCAAAGAAAGCAAGATAGGAATACATGACAAAAAAGAAAATGACAGAAAAAAACGGGTCCCTATAAAAAAAAACTAAAACCAAATTTAGCAGAAACATAGTTTGTCAGAATTTAAAAGAAAAGAAAGCAATTGTTCCGAAAAAAATTGACTCGAAAATGAAATGACGAGAAAATCAAATCGCTAAAAAATATATGCATAAAATAATTTTAATGAAAATAATTTGATAAAAACATAATAATGCCGAACCACACAATTTAAGAACCCCAATCTGGCCGAAAATGGTTTGAATCGATAGCCACGAATTCAATTGCTACGTTGCCAGGCTTACGGCAGAGAAGAGTCTTTACATTCTTCAATCACCCCTGCTCCCAAATTTCTTCATAATAATGTATTGTCATCGGAGCTACATTACAAAAACTAATCGCAAGAATTTATGGACAGTTAGACAGCCACAAAGTGTGAAGTTAAATAAAATCCTTTAATAAAAAAAATCGCCGTGTCATCTTCGAAATAGAGAAACTTGTCAACGACGTAATCCAGGGCCTACGGCGCTCTAGAGATTTAAATTTGACGCATGTCCAATAGCGATTCAGCGGATTGTGGTTCTGCTCATTTAAGGATTGGGCATATTATGTTTGTGTTTTTCGTTTCTAGACAATTATTTTCGATAATTTGTAATTCTGATATTTTAAGGTTTGGGAAAATTATAATCGGTTAAATTATATTAGTGTCTTTTAAGGATCGAGTAAATTAAAATTCTATAAAATTATATTCGTATCCATTATTTTCTAGGTTTTTTACTTTCGTTCATATTTCGTTTCGGACTTTTAATTTTCTGTACAATGGTGTTTCGGTTTTTGTAAATTCGGCTTTTTTTGTGGGTTCCCAACAAAACGTTATATTTTTCTTTACCGTGTACGTGTTTTGCACAATTTTGAGGGCACATTAATGCGTCCAGTCAAAACCCTTAACAACTATGCAATAATTGCCAAAACCTTTAGGTCCTCAGCGAACCGAAATAACTTTATATTCAAGGGTTTTTGTGCATGTAGGGGAAAAACTCATAAAATCCTTTATACGTTCTTGACGTTCGGACAAAAAGTGATTATTTTGGGTCCTCGTGTAGGCCATGTAAACTTGTATGGGGTGTTTCTTTTAAAACGAAAAACTAATTTGTTATATTGTATTTTTAAGCGGTGAGGTTTAACACCAAAATTTAAATACCAGAAGAAATACTGTTTAATTCAGTTTTTTGGACCACATCTAAGATGGAGACACCATATTTTAGATGACATTTAGAGACAGAATTTGTGTATCGATTAGTTTTTGATTAAATATTTTTGAAAGCAGCACTCACTAGTAAGAAGGTGCTATTAAAAATGTATCACTGGTTGACTTGTGTTGTGGTTCTGTATTTGGTTAAGGTACTTTGCGGTTTAAAGACTCTACTTTATTAAATTAGGTCTTGAAATACAGCAAAAAATAGACTATTATGTTGACAGTATATTGTATTATTAGTAGATATATTTTGTAAGCAAATCATTTTTGGAAGAAATGAAAGAATGAAGAAGAGCTATTAAAAGGGATTAAATAATTAGGCAGCAACTGAAATTGGGGTTCAAAGATTTGTCTATCATTTGTAAAAGAAAATATGATATTTTCAATTAGATCGAAAAATACGAAAAATGCGTACCTATATATCATTCTAAAAAAATGCATGATGTTATGAAGAAATCTGACACTAGTTGAATTATAATTGTCATTTTCCAATACCTACATAAAATGTAAAAAGAAGATATTATTTGGTTTGCTATAACATTATTCTTATTCACACTTACTACGATTATACATACTTAAAACCGGTTTTATATAGAGACGGTTTTAAATAAAATCGTTTTCTCCAAGTGTTTATACGTCCTTCATGAAATGTCATTAAAAGTCAGTTTAAAAAGAAAATAAATTAAACACCTAAGCTAACAGATTTTTTGGTAAAATCAGGGTTGAGTATTTCTCCAGGTTGAAAGCAATCCGGTAAAGCGTTTTTAAAGTCTTTATCCCGACTCTAAAATCGCATTAAAATCAAGTCAATTTAGTGCTAAAAGCGACAACGTTATATAAAAGCGCTTTAAGAGACCCGTATAAACAAAGTAACTTACTTTGTTTATACGGGCGAATTAAAGCGGTTTTATATAAGGACGGTTTGAAAATTTTATCGTATAAACACCACTAAAAAATTTAAGCACTAAATCGATTTTATTTTAAAGCGATTTAAGAAAGCGGTTTATCGCTTCAAAATTCATTTTAATGTCGTTATAAACACTTTCAAAACGCTTTAGCATATTTTTTCCCAACCCAACCCTGGTTTTCCGAAAAGTCTGTTGTTAACTAATTTGTTTTATTTGTTTTTTTCTTTGAACTGACATATTTAGTGACATTTAATGAAGGTCGTATAAACCCTCGGAGAAATCGACTTTTTTTTAAACCGTCCTTATATAAAAGCGCTTTTAGGTGCGTATAAACGTAGTAACTGGTAGGTATATTATATACGCAATCTATTTTTGTTAAAGCGTTACTGTAGGGCAACTACGCCGTTTCCGATTTGCAACACAATATCAATAGCGTAATGCGTAATTTCGCGCTTTTTATACATAGACGTCTGCTAATTATATTGTTTGTCACAGGGTTTAAATGTGGGACAACAGAAAAAAATCCCAACAAAAAATCCTGGAAAAAAACACCGAAAAAAAAACCCGGAAAAAAACCCAGGAAAAGTGATGGTTTATTCAAAAATAAGTAAAAGTCAAAAAATATTATTTTCGGTTGGGTTGGTCAAGCTAAAGTTATGTTGGATTTGGGTTAATTATAAAAATATTTTGTTAGGTTTTTTTCCGGTTTTTTTTTCGTTTTTTTTTGGATTTTTTTTTCCTAGATTCAAACTGTAGGCTTAAAAAAAATAAAGTATTTCGGGATCCGACAAAAATCCGTTTAAAAACAGAAACTTTTAATGTAAAAGAAGTTGAAAATTTATAATAACGTCAAATGACCTTAACTAACATGGACACAGCGCGTGCTTAAATTATGCATCTTTCTCTAAAATCGAATGAAATCGAAACCCTTGGAGAGCACCACACACACACAATTATCGATCCTTGATTTTCTTTGCCAGGATGCCCAGGTTTTTGGAAAAAAAACCTAGAGAAACATGAAAAAACCGGAGAAAATTTTTGACAATTCTCCAATTTTTTTAAAAAATCGGGTGCGCTTTAAACCGCACTTAGTTTGAAATTTTCGAGCAATATGACAACGCCAGGCCAAAAAATATTTTTTTCAATCCTTCAGATATTTCGGTCGATAACTTAAAAACCAACGAGCCTGCAAAATTGCGAGTTACGCTGTTTAGTTTTCCCTGGAATCCCTACAAAAATTAGGAAAAAAAACTACGGCCTTAAAGAAGAGATGGTGGAAAACTAAATATATCACGCAATATATTAAATAAATATCAATAAAGATTGGCGTGAATAATGGTATTCAGTAAAATTCACATTTTCCATGTTTCCCATTGTATCGGCCTAACGACAACTTTCACAGTTCTTTTTTAGTCTCCGTACTACAATAAAACGCATCACATTTTTCCACTAAATAAAGGAGTCCTGAGTTGGGCCTGTACGTGCTTTTTCGATCGGGTGCGAAAAGAATCCTCCTTAACTGACAAAAACTTGGACAATGGTTGTTTGTCACGCACTTAAGGAGATCCCTAGTATTGGGTATTAGTTTATATTTTATATATATATAGAGGGTGTCCCAAAAAGTCGACTCCACCCTAATATCTCCCAAACCAAAATCGGAAGTCAAATTTCACACAATGAGATGGTTTACAAAAAAGTATCTTTTTGGATGCTAATCATCGCACCCGTCGTTAATGAGGCGGAGCTAGGGCGGCGATGATGCTTTTTTTTAAATGAGATAAACTGCAAATTTTGGAAAATTTGAATAGAGCTTTTTCTGCTGTTTCCAAAAACACCTAAAATGTTACTTATTTATCTAACGGGTTTTAAATAATATTGGAAAATAATCTCCATAAGATCAATGAGTCAAACAGGAAAACTCATATTCAGTGATTCTTAGTCTAAATTATTGCTCTTCTTTAAAAGTTTTTTTCATTTTATTTATAAACCATCTATTTATGTAAAATTTTAATCCTGTCTCTTTTGGTTCTAGAGATATTACGGTGGACTCGGATTTTTAGGACACCCTGTATATTATATTATGCAAAAATTTTCTTGAATTGGAGCCTGAGGGACAATGTCATTTTTTGATATTTAAAATATCAAAATCTAGAGTATATTGACTTAGGGAGAGTAAATTGTTTGATAACCAAACGGTATTCGCACTAAAAACAATAAAAGTTGAACATTTGTAACAAGGGAGAAAAGTGCAATTTTTCCCCCACGGATGGTTTGATGCCCGGCGAAGGAAGGCATTAAAAATTAATCGGGGAAAAAAGAAATAATGTTGTTGTATTTTTCGACAAATCAAATCTAATATACCTAATGGGTCAGTCCATATCAAGTCAACCAGGGTATTTTACCACACCATCTCCGATGTTGATGATTTTTAGTATACATGTTTTTCCTACCAAAAAACTGGAAAATCCAAAATTTCAGACTTTTTTGACCAGTTGTTTATTTTGAATTAATTTTTGAAAATCGAAAAAGTCACTTATTTGTCCTCAACATGTGCGCACAAAATTAGGAATATCCAAAGAACCACTTATAATAGAAAAGTAGGTGAAGGTTCATTTTAAAGCTCTTATAAAGACCTTTCATATGAGAATATTGCATAACATATATTGAAAAAAAAAAAAAAAAATTTTGATTTTTTTTTTGAAAAATTTCAAAAAAGCCATTTTTAATTTTTTTCAAAAAATTATATTATTTTCTTTAAAGTGTTATTAAACTATTCACAAAATTTTGAGATGGACAAATCATGGGTTCAATGTGAAAAAATTTAATAAAAATGTCACATGCATGAAAAATCGCCTATAAATAGACAATTTTATTTAATAAAAAATTATATCCTACGTTTCATTACAAAGCATTACAAAGCATTATTACAAGCATTTACAAAGGAATCAGATTCAACGCTAGTAAAGGAATGCCAGAGTGACGAAAGTGAAATGATTAAGCAGTTAAAGGACAAATTTTTAAAAACCGAAAAGAGGAGTGAGAAAATACTAGTTTTATCATGTTTACCTCAAAGTTGGAGTAGAAAGAAGATTGAAGAAGAATTTGGAGTTTCTCAATATTTGGCCAGAGCTGTAAAACAGTTAGTTAAGGACAATGGGATATTATGTTCTCCTAACCCCAAACCGGGAAAGACCCTTAGTGATAGAGTGGCCCAAATAGTGGTAGATTTTTACCAAAGGGATGACATTAGCAGGACCATGCCAGGTAAAAAAGATTATGTTGTTATCAGAAAATATGGAGCTGAAAAAGAATATGTACAAAAAAAATTAGTCTTAGCTAATTTAAAAGAAATTTATGCATTGTTTAAAACTGAGTACCCCAATGAAAAAATTGGGTTTTCAAAATTTTGTGAACTGCGACCCAAAAACTGTATACTGGCAGGAAAAAGTGGGACTCATACTGTATGTGTATGTACTATACATCAAAATATAAAACTAATGCTCAATGGCTCCAAATTAAATAAGCTATATGATGAAAATAACAGGCCTCTTGCAATATCTTATCATGATTGCCTTTATAAACTTACACATGTAATCCACCTTCAGTGGACTGTTTTTTAAGCAATAGATGCAAGCAATGTCCTGGAGTAGAACAGTTTAAAAATACGTTAATAGAAAAATTTGAGGAAGCATTAATTGATGAGGTCTCATTTAAAAAGTGGGTCTCAGTAGATAGGTGTACTATGGAAACCGTTGTTAAGAAAAGTGATGATTTTGTCCAGGAATTTACTGATGATCTTGTAAAACTTAAATCACATTCTTTTATTGCAAAAATGCAAAAAGATAGATACAATGAAATAAAAATTAACCTTAAACCTGGAGAGTCTTTGATCACTTGCGACTTTGCGAAAAATTATTCCTTTGTTATGCAAGATGAAGTCCAGTCTTATCATTGGAATAACAGCCAGGCAACCCTCCACCCTTTTGCCATTTATTTTCTAAGTGATGGTAAACTGCACAACCTGGATTATGTGTTTATTTCGGAAAGCTTGACACATAATACAATTGCATTTCATTTATTTTTTAAAAAATTAATGCCTGATTTAAAAATCAAAATACCAGGACTTAACAAAATTTTTTATTTTTCGGATGGATGTGCTGCGCAGTACAAAAACAAAAAGAATTTTCTGAATATATGCCTGCATAAAAAAGATTTTGGTGTTGAAGCAGAGTGGCATTATTTTGCCACCTCGCATGGCAAAAGTGCCTGCGATGGCTTGGGAGGAACTGTTAAAAGACTTGCTGCCAAAGCCAGTTTGCAGAGGCCCTATGACAATCAAATAATGACACCTCTACAATTGTTTACTTGGTGTGAAGAAAACATATCTGACATTGATTTTAAATATTGCACAGAAGCAGATTATACAAATCATGAAATAATTTTGAATAAAAGATTTGCGGAAGTCTTAACAATACCGGGGACACAAAAAATTCATGCTGTAATTCCTCTTACAGAAAGCACGTTTTTGGCAAAACAGTTTTCTACATGCTTAGAGGTCGAAACACATAATCTTTTTAAAGGTGGAAGCATTATTTTGCAAAATATCGAGTCAGGGTTTGTCACTGTAGAATATGACAGTGCTTGGTGGCTGGCTTGTGTCTTGGGGAAAAATAATGAGAGCGGAGAACTGAAAGTAAGCTTTCTTCATCCACGAGGACCTGCCTCATCATTTTTTTACCCAACACCTCAAGATATTTTAATTATTAAACCAGAAAGTCTTATAAAAAAAAGTTGAACCCAACACTGCTACTGGCAGAACTTACAATGTCAGCAAAAAAGAAATGTCAGATTCATCAGAAATTCTTAAAAGAAAGTTAAAAAAATAAATTTAAGGTATATAGTTAGTCTTAGTGTTTTCTGTCTAATTTTTATCAACGAAGTAGAAAAGTTTGTTTATTTCTTTTGCGAGTTTAAAATAAAATAATTTGTAGAGAAAGCCTCTGGGTATTTTTTAAAACCTGTATCTATCCAACAAATTTATTTATTTTAATATCCAGTGCATTATTGGTGCTCCTAAAATATGTTTATTTTTTTAAATGCATGATTTTTAATGTACTTAATATTTTTGATATTTTTTTTGACATTGAACCCATCATTTCGCCATCATAAAATTTTGTGGATAATTAAGTAACACTTTGACCAAAATTATATATTTTTTTCAAAAAAATTAAAAATGGCCTTTTTGAATTTTTCAATTTTTTTTTTCAATTTTTTATTTTCAATTTTTTTTTTTGTTAAAATTATGTTGTGATATTTCATAAAAAAGAGCTTCAAAATGACTTTAAAATGAGCCATTTATTACTTTCCTAGTGTAAGTGGTTCTCGAGATATTGCTAGTTTTGTACATTCTTGTTAAGGTCAAAATGCTGACTTTTTTATTTTGAAAAATTAAAAAAAAAAAACTACGAATCAAAAAAATCTAAAAATTTGCATTTTCAACTTTTATGGTAAGAAGAAAATATATACCAAAAATCATCAAAATTGGAATTGGTCGCGTAAAATTTTTGTGATTTTTTGGTTGATTTGATATGGAATAACCCTAATTATAATCAAAACAAATTTTCTACAAATATTGGATCTGTTTTGTAATGGGAACTAAAGCAAACCAAACTCCCGGTGGGAGGTAAGAAACTCCATAGGAAGGTTCCTTCATCTTTGGCCGACAGAAAACATCGCAATCTGAAAGGGTATAAGAAAAATTATATTAATTACTTTAATATAATTTAAGTCCAGGACACTGAAATTGGTACTCAGTTTTTCAAGTTTTTGGTGACAAAATTGTGCGGCGACAAACCAACTGCTACGGACCTGTATGATTGTATGATTAATCTCAATTTAAATTGAGTATCAGAAAAAGATTATTTATAATCATATTTATAAAATTAATAAACTAATTTATACTGTTTCAATCTTCTACTGAAGATGCTAACATACCCCCAGATGCACCGTAAAAATATGCCGATTAGTTTAGTTAATCCATGCTTCCTCTTTGTTCATGTGTGTGAGATCAAGAGAGAAAAAGAATGGATTAGATAGCCAATCGCGATTAAGTGCCTACGGTGCATTTAAGGGTTAGTTAACGAAACAAGTTTTATAATTAATCCTTCAGAGCAAAGGTTTTCCTCGATTTAGTGTTAATACACAGTGATTCAAAATTTCCTAGAAAGATTTTGAGTTTAAGTAGAACTTTATTTTTAGAAAAAGAATTGGTAAAATTTTTTTGTTTAAACTCTTTGGTTTCAGAGATATTTGCATTTAAAAATTGCTACTATTTTCTGAGAAGTACCCTTCATCTACGCAAAAATTTTTGAAAACAAAACTTTGACTGACTGCAACATACTTGACCAAAGGGCAATTCCATGATAACAAATGTTAAGTAAATAATTTTTTGAACTAATTTTTCTCTCTTTTAAAGATATTCCAGAATTATCACATCTTCATGAATTATGTACAGGGTTTGTCAGAATAATTTAAAAGCAAAGGCAAATCAATTTTTTATTTAGGATCCAAGATATAACAAAAAATTGGTGATAACTGATGGGACATCTAAAACAGACAGAGAAAAATCATGGACTTTAAAGTGCTTTTCGTCTTAATCTAAAAGTAGTTTTAAATTACTTGTTTAAAAATATACTTTTGTTTCCTAGATATAATACCGGGTGTCCCAAGGTGAGTAACCTATCAGAATATTTTGGAAACTAAACAATGGAAACTTTCAAAACTTTTTATTCTAACATAAATTCATGTAAACTATCTTTATGAAATACTTTTATATTTGCAGTGTTGCCATTCGCAGGAAAACTTGGAAACAACTTTCTTATTTTAAATTGAACACCCTGTATATTTTTGCATTTTTGGATTCTACAAAATGTTTTAGGTACATTTTGTGTATAATGTCCTATACCTATGTTCAACTGTTTTTAAAATATTGACAGGTGAAAATTGACATTTTTTAAATTTGACAGCCCGTAACATCGAAACGGTTAAGGATAGATTAAAACAGTTTTTACATTCCTATCTTGGTTTTTCACAAGCTATCGTTTTATTTTTAAACCCGGGTTAAAATATCCCAAAACGATAGCTTATGAAAAACCAAGATAAAAATGCGAAAACCGTTTTGCTCTATCCTTAACCGTTTTGATGTTACGGGCTCCAAAATTAAAAAATTCACCTGTCAATATTTTAAAAACAGTTGAACATAGGTAAAAAACATTACACATAAAATTAACCTAAAATATTTTGTAGAATTCAAAAATGCAAAAATATACAAATGTCAACACTGCAAATATGAGAGTATTTCACAAAGATAGTTTACATGGACTTACGTTAGAATAGCAGGTTTGAAAAGTTTCCATTGTATAGTTTCCAAAATATTCTAATAGGTTACTCACCTTGGGACACCCTGTATAAAGGTATGATATTATTTTTCTTTGCTTGCCTTGATTTTAAGTTAAATGTAATTTTGTGATAACTGACTGGCTGGACAGTTCTTATAAAACGCTAATATTTTGTTTGCCTCTATTTTGGCTAGTGGCTGTTATTTTATAATTTGAAGAAAAGTAATTAGATACTAATGATTGTACACGTTTACTACTGATACTCCAGACCCTTCTTTGGTAGTTATAGTTATTTAAGTACAAAAATCGAAAAAATGCCAAAAACCTTTATCGCACTTGGGAATGCCCAAAAGCTAAAAAAATGTCATTGTCAGTAGACTTTGCCTGGTTCTTGGTTAATTACTTTTAAGAGTAGATATTCTTTTTTTCTGTCAGTCACCTTAGCGCAGCAAATGTCGAAATGACGTTCAAAATGGGTCATGTGATATCCATACTTTTTGAAGTCAAATAAACATTTTTTTGTTTATTGTTTATATTTATATTTTTTGTTTATTCAGCAAAAAATAAAAAAATTGCTACGAACCGTATATCGATATCACGTGACCCGTTTTAAACGTCACTTTGACATTTCTTGAGCTAAGATCAACGGCAGGAAAAAAGACAGAAAAGGAACAATTTTGAAGGTAATTCTCAAAAAAAAGACGCGCCTAACTTTTCTTAAGGCGCAATTACACAGACGAACATGCTCAAACAAAAGCTCGTGCAAAAGATCTAAAATTTTTTGCGTGAACATTTTTGTGAGCTTTTCTTTGAACATTTTGTTGTAAATTTTTGAGCAAATTATTGCTATCTGTTTTGGAAACATATTTTTAAAGACGAGAATAAATAAAATTTCACATCAGTGATCAGTGATCTCAATTCTTAAAAAAATGGAACACCAACTTTTATTTTAAATTTTTGTGAAAAAAAGCCGACGGCAAGCGAAACATTATTTTTGGCTATCAGTTTTGTCACATGGATTAGTGTTACTTTTAATATTTTTGTCTAACGGTTTTTCCCGGATTTTCTTGCCCGGGGGTTTTTTTGGGATTTTCTTGGGAGTTTTTTTTATTTCCAAGGGTTTTTTCCTAAATTCCAAAAACAACCCAGGAAAATTTTTCTTTTCCAAAAAAATTTTAAGTTTTTCAAATATCGGCAAAAAACTCAAAAATTGTACTTTTAAGCGGTAATCCGCGCCTCACGACTATGAGGAGTGGTGGGGAGGGGATTTTTTTTAAACATATTTTTGTAACTTTACCCTTAGCTTTGATTGTTTTTTTTTCATTCCTCACACCAGATTTACCTAGTTAGTTTAAGGCCCCAACGGTTGCTTAAAAAAGCAAAAAATTCATGAAAATGCTGAAGATAGATATTTACTGTCAATTTAATGTAATAATCAAGATCGATTACTGACACTGAACAATATGCAAAGGAGCAACATTCCGATTCAGAAGTCTAGTCTATTACTGCTAAATTATATTTTTTTAGACAAGGGTCGGGATCGTAGTGTTGTAAAAGTGGGTAATAAACGGGTATTATTTAGACCGAACGTGCTTTTGTTCATATATTTGAGATTTAATAATATATATATAGGTTTTTTAATTTGACTTAATTATTATTGTATTGTGTTTTAAACTAGGAAGTAAAATAAAGAGATATTCTTTTAAACGTAAATTTTTATCATTACATTTTACAGGCAACAGCAATAAATAAGTGCCAATTATTATTTTTTTATTCTCGTTTTTTTACAACCCCAAAAAAGTTACAAGTATAGTGGCATATCCCCTATAAAAATCAGGTCAATCGAAGTTGCTTATAAGGTGAAATGTGAATTTCGACATCAAATCGTTTTTCCGTCGGAAAGCACATAATTAAAAATACCTTGTTTTAAAACTTAGTGTTTCTATTTGCAGTTAAGTTCAATGAATTCCCATAAAACTATAAAATTTAAATTTGTAAGAAATTTTTATTACCATCATTTCTTCAAACAAATTTTGCTCAACATTCTCTCCAAAATTTACGTGTGTTTTTTTGTACGCGATTTTGTTCGAACATTTCTTTGAACATTTTGCTCAAGAGGCTCGTGTAAATGTTTGTCGGCATTTCAACATCAAAGGAAAGTTTGTCTGTGTAAATGCGCCTTTAGATATGAGTAATATCTACGCGTTGTTAAAATTTTTCGGGTGAATTTTGCATTTCTCTGCATAATGTGCATGGCTGAAAACGTAACAAAAGAAAATCATTTTGTAAAGATGTCCCGTAATTGAAAATAAAACGTAAAAGGTTATATTTGCCAGTCAGCTCTTCTTGAATAATTTGCATCTTAAACCACGTAGGTTAATATCACTGACAGATGTTATTACATCAGAGATGTATCTTCTTAAATGAAAGGTAAAAATAACCAGCTTGGGATTTTTGAAGTAGAGTAGAGTAGAGTAGTTTATTCATGTTATCAAAATACAAAAATTTTTACACACGTCAATAGCACAAAATTTTTATCATGTTAGGCATTTAAGTAAAGTAAAAAATAAATAATAAATACATGGCACATAGTCCCTAATTAAAAAACTTTAAAAAAATTAAAAATTAAAATAGTTAAGAACAATGTACAAATGGATATTAGACAAATACATTACATGTTCAAGAAACATAGTTACATACAATAAGGGTTATTACCCAAGTAACGCAAGTACTAGAAACTTTTTTTTTAAAGTTGATTCTAGTTATAATATTAGCTTGCCCAAAATTGGCAAATAAATAAATTTAAGAAATATTTCAGTTCCTAATTAAACATTTCCAAATTTCAGTGGCGGTCCCAGTTATTTGAAAAGAGGGGGGGGGGCGATTTAGATACTGAAAAAAAATAGAATAAATGCATAGCTTATATGAGGAATATATCAATATTTGCAAACAAAACTTAGTAACTTTAAGCGCCAATTTGGTGTCACATCTAGGGGGGGGGGGTACTCAGGTTTTATGACGTTTATCTCATAAATTTTTTTATTTTTAAAAATGCAAATTCTGAGTCGAATTAAACTAAAATCGTAAATACCAATGGCATCATAGCACCGCAGGCGAATATTTTTTAAAAAATTACACTAAAAAATGTATTTTTCATTTAAAGTTAAGCTAAAATTGTAAATATATCAATGGTTTCAAAGCGCAGCAGGCGAAAATTTTTAAGAAAATGACACTGCAAATGCCATTTTTAACACAAAATTAAACTAAGGTCAGGTGTTATAGCGCCGCAATTTATGCCCTACTTTTGATATACTAAATGTTTTCATAAAAAATTTAAAGCCAAAAGTAGGGTGGTTAACTACCCATCTATCCCCCCGAAATCCGCGCTTGAGGAACTATACGTATAATTTTTTCAGTTATCAAAAAGATAACACACAAACCACAAACAAAACCTAATAGCTAAGTAGTTTTTTTTTAGGTCTAAAAGGCTTTTTAAGTTGAAATATTACCTTTTATATTACATATCTCAAACATTAAAAAAAAAATCGTTTCCGGTTTTTTTGGGCAAACCGGTCAATGATTCGCTCAATGTCAATTTCAATATGTCTGTTGATATGCAGCAACGCTAAGTCCGTGTTTTTAAGTACTTATGTTTTCAATCTTCTAAGGCAGGAGAAGCTTCTTTCTGACGAAGCATTACTTACTGACAAACATCCAAGAATGTTCTTATCAACGGAAAAATATCGCCACACTTGTTCATTGCTTCGAAAACGTTATCACATATGCTTTAAGCTTTTGCCTACTTCTGACCAATATTGTTTCCAAATACTGACTCCCAATAAAAGTTGAATAATTTTTGTTTTGTATTAATCAAACAGTTTATAGTATTTGGAAACGACATTAGTTAATTTTGCCCTGATTTTGGCTTCACATTGTATAAAACTTGGTATGAATATGTTCAGATCAAAAATTCTTAAGAGTCTCGTTATTGAACCTTGATTTTATGTCCGAAATGATTTTGTCTAAAACTTGTTTAAAAATTGAAACTCTGTAATACTGTTCTGTATTTCTAATATCGTGGTTTTCGCCTGTTTCAAACTTAAAAATTTCTCATTTTTTCTACAAAAACTTCCGGGTTACCACCAGCATCTTTTGTTTGAAAGTTTGAGACAATGATGTGTTTGAAATTAACTCTGTGTTTCGGACTTCCATTGTCTATATTTTATTTATACACGACGTTTCGATCAGTACAATCTCTGATCGTCTTCAGGTGCAAACTCCCAGTTTGCACCTGAAGACGATCGATTGCACTCGAGTAAGATAGTTTGCCAAAGGCCAAAGGGAACATAGATGGTTCTTCAAATGGATAGTTAAAGCTTTAAAAGAACTGCTTTATAACAATTTTAACAAAACAAACTCCTGGGTAAATGTAGTATTTTAACAAGTAAAAAATGACAAGCTTTCATAAAAAGCAGTAGAATAAATAAATAAATAAAATCGTCTTTATTGGAACGAGTAAGTACAGAGTTCGGTATCAAACCTGTTAGGAGCGTCTTTTTATTATTATATACTCCTTTAATTAGAGTTAAAGTTCAAAATTTAATATGCGCCAATCGCTATTATGGTGCTAAAAAGCTAAAAAAATATTTTTAACTTTTTAGTAAATTTTATAAAATCTTGTCATTAATAAACATTTTATACTTAAATTTATTTTAAAATTTTTCTTTACCCATGTATTTTGGATAATGTGTCGTTGAATAATTTTTGTTTTGTATTATTTGTTGGGTACCAAATTTAAAGTGATTAATTTGGTATTCGAAACGAAATCGGACGTCGTTAGATGGTACTCCCCTTAATCTCTTCGAAGAGGGAGAAGTTGTCTAAGTTATATTTTCCCCCCTCCCCCTCTCTCTGTTTGAAAAGCTGTTAATTTCATAATTTTTTACATCTTACCACATATTCCTAATCCTATACACTCCTTTACAACAATTTTTTAATAAATCGGACTTTGTTAGATATTCATCCCCCACCAAAAAGAGAGAAGCTGTTAACATTATAGCTTTTAAAATCTGATCAAAAATTCGTGTTCCTCGATCCTAGAAACCCCTATATACCAATTTTGAACGACATCGAAGATACTTAGATGGCACGTCCCCCTTCACCCCCATCGAAGAGGAGAGGTGACTGTCAAATCTAATATTGCTTTCTTAACCAACTTTCCGTTCAAATCTCAAAACTGCTTATTCGTAGCAGCTTTGGCTGAAAAGTTATAAATTTTCAGCCCCACCAACGTAGTTTTTACCTTAAAAATTAGAAAATATTTATTGGAACATAAAACTGAAAACTCCATATTTGTAGCCGCTTTGGTTATGAAAGTTATGAATATATCATGTCTGACTACCCATCAACATAGTTTTTACAAGATATTTTATTGTCACCGAAACTACAACCGCATAACAAATTTGAAAGATATGTAAAAATTAGTCAAAATTGCTTTGAAAGATTTGTGGCAAACAGACATACAAACAAACGCATGTGAAATTAAATAAAAGCTAGAAGCCAAGTGGATTTAAAATTATTACTTGAACTCGCTGGATTTTTCTTGAACTCTAAAGATATATTAGTTTCAGTTCTCCTTTTCATTTGGTTGCGCAAATGTCCGATTTTATTTTCAGAGATGCCGTCAAAAAGGACCCATAAAAAACGAGACGGGACATAATTTAGGACGCCATTTTGTCTAAAAATACTGATTCAGTGTTTTTAAAGTGATCGCGGCTGCAATACCCGCCAGAAGAATCAATAACGTAGTTTACTGTTTATGCAACCTTTTCTAGGGCCGCGATCAAGAGGATAAGAGGAAACCCTTGTCGAATTGACATATAATGGGCTCTCACTATTCTTGATAGTAACGACAGGCACATAAGCGCAGTATAGTCGTTTTTTAGCGTGAGAAGATTTTGAAACCACTTCGAAATCATGCAGGAAATGTCATATTGGTGTTGAACTGGTCACGGTTCAACACATTTTAAAGAATTTCAAAATCGCCCCTTGGACTGTTTCGGAAGCGCTTTAATCACGATTTCAATATGGCAGGAGTTGTCATTTGTCAAAATACGCGGGTAGCGTCGGGTTCTGGAGCACCGGCTGATTACTTATATTTTTCAATAATAAAATGATGAGTCTGATTTGGTAATGTGCCAAATTCAATTGGGAGAATTCCTCTTAGAGGTAAATTCGGAGACTGCAAGTTCCGCTCTTCCATCAACCGCAAAGAAATCAAACATTGAGTTGGATCCGACAAATCCATGCAAACTTAAGAAAAAAACAAAACGCTAAAAAACATTTTATAGCAACAAGTTAGTTTAGGTTTTGTAAAACTGTCACTGGGAAGTGCATTTTGGCAATAGGAGGAAGCGATGACATTGTGGTTGAACTGGTGATGTAACATTTCGAAATCACAATCACGCAAGCACCGTGTTCTACGCCAAAAAACGACTTATGTACACTGAAAAAAAATATCGTACATAGTATTTATAACAAGCGTTTATTATTGTTTTATAGATATTTGTACATCAATAACACGTAACTGTTACGAAAATCGGAGGAAAGTTATAAAAACTATCATATACAGTAATGAAATTAATAAACGGAAGTCACGAAATGAATGAAAAATGTTTCTTGACATTTTATAGAGAGTTGTTATTAATAGTAAGTACAGGTTATGGAGATATAAGAGCATATGAAATAAATAAAACATTTAACGATTTTAATCGATGCCCTAAATAAATTTAATAAATGGCGATCATTGACTGTCGTTTAAAAGTTGTGATGGAATATATGGACAAGTTTATGAAAACTATGAACCGGACATACAAAATACATAAACAAGGTTATGAAATTTATGTACGGTACAGCCTTTTACTAAATTCCTTCTTAGGTGTAACTAAAAGCTATGCAAACATGTCTCTTAATCCTTGATTTCATAACAGCCTTTATTAAAATCATTCTTAAAGACTGTTTATAATGTAACAACTTTCTTTTGAAACTGTGTCTTGCAGCAGTAAAATCAATAACTCGTTTTCGCTATGAAATTTATGTAAACTTGATTATAATATTAATAAAACTTTACATCGGAGCAAAAATCATATACAAAATACATTAGCTCAATGTATTTTTTTTTTGTAGAAAACGGTGTCTTTTTTGGTTCAGGGTGAATTGAACCTTGCCCAGTTGATTTGCAACTTTTTTAAAACTTTAAAACTTAATTATCAATTAATTAAATTCCCCTTGAAGTTAAAAACACATCAGTCCGGTCGGTTAAAATAATTTATAAAGAATGAATAGAGACCTTTACTTTGACAAAGTTGATTTATTCAAGTAGCGGTCAAACTTTTTTTAGTAAAATTAGTCTTTGCTACGTTTTATGTTCAGTGCCCTAACTTGCAGTGTCGTAAACTTTTGTGTTTGTAGTCTATGTCAATTTATAAGCTCTCAGATAATTTCCTAATATTTTAATGGCACGCTGCAGCTAAGCCAAAACGGAATCTGACAGATGTAAATTTTTTATTTGTGCATTTTAAGCCAACAGCCCATCACCGAGCGAAGCTAGAGTCCTGTTTGCTTGTCTTCTTTTTTATCACAGCCTACTCTCCCAAAAATTCAAAATTGCGCCCATAAATTAAGGAACAAAACATTTGACACCTGTCAGATTAAGCTGCTGTGTGTTACTCTAAAAGAGACTTAACTCTCCCAATCAAGTTGGCCTAGAAAAAAATGCAGAGGCAAAGAATCTTCTGGACCTGAGCCGATCACTTCAGGCACAAGCAGTAGATTTCTCGACTTTGGACTTTGCTTTTCAAAGTTATAATTGTCACATATTTTGTAATCCTTGGGCCTTTAGATACAGGGCAGAGACTTTAAATGGAATATAAATTTTTGTGAACGGACCCTTAGAGAGGGCTCTATTCACATACAACGTTTTTTTTTCAAATGAGACGACCCCGCTTGTAGCACCTTGTTGAAAGCTCATCGAAACAGAAAAACGCTGGTGTAATTTTTGTTTTAAAAAAAATCCAAAATCACGTTAACTAATATTTTTAGAAATAAAAATTTTCGGCCTAAATTTTTTGTGAATCTACCTTCACATACAACTTTTTTTTTTGAATGAAAAAACAAACTTGCAACCCGCTAAGGGCAATGTTCTGCTCTAAGTCTGACAAAACCATTTTTAAGGATTTTAACACATAGATTGACAAATGCCAAAAAAAATTACACGAACGTTTTTCTTTCGATAAGTTTTCAAAAAAATTTTATGCCGAAAATTTTGATTGCCAAAAATATTAGTTGAACTGTTTTTGCGTTTTTCTGAAAAACAAATTTCCAAGGTGCTACAATCGGGGTCTTCTCATTTGAAATGTATATATAAGTATGTGAATATACCCCTTGTTAAGGGTCCGCTAGCAACAAAATTTGCCGAAAGTTTTAGCTGCTGAAAATCTTAGGTGATGTGTTTAATGGATTTTTCTAGAAAACAATTTTTTAACCCGCTACGGCCAATATTTCATTTGAAATTTCCACCCTGTATACAGAAAATTTATTTTTGACGTCTTTTCTGCCGCGTTGGTTTTCCTTTTTTAATTTGACGCTTTGCAAATTTCTATTCGCAGTGGTCTTTCCTTCAGAACCGATGCGGTAACGACTTGGGTCCAAATTAACGGAACAAACTGCATTTTTGAATGCTTTAAACGAACTTAACAAACCGAAAAACTCACCACTGACTTTTATGTGCACTTGACTGAGAAGAGAATATAAATGTGTGTTTATGTTCTGGATAAACATTCGTTTAAGGAAGCAGCTTTTGTGTCTAAGACGAGAATATCAACACATTATTTCACATTGACCACCAGAAAACAACATGCTTAGTTAGCTTAAGGTTGTTATTACGAATTTTTATATATTTTTTTAAAATTTTAAATATTTTTGTAATAAACTCTCTTGATCCGGGGTGCGTAAAACTGAAGGTAGAGTTGTAAAATGTGTATTTATTGCGTTTAAATTTACTAAGTTATTAGGAATACAGTTGTTGTTATTTTTAATCACATGCAGCTTTCGAAGTGCCCTCCAAGTTGCTTTAGAGCTATTTTTATTTAAATTGTGATCTAGAAACGCCTTTTTTTTCAAATTTAATTGCTAGGTTACATCGATTTCTTATGATTTTGTAACTTTCCCAGTCAGGTACTAATTTCTTGTTCTTATATCTGTCGAAAGCCTTGTCTCTTACACCAATTTTTCTTATAGGGGCGCATTTGTTGAATACATCAAGAAGTAAGTTATTTAGAATTTCAATCATATCATTAACATTGGTTTCATCATAAATTGCATCCCACTGAGCGTTATATATCAATAAGTTAAAATAAGTTAAATCAAAATTGGCGAAATCTCTGTACATGATAAATTTAGGCATTTTTTTTTTATCTGGCAATGCTAAGACTACAGGCAACCAAACAGTGATCAGATATACCAGAAGAGCTTTGAGTACTGCAACTGCAAATGAATTCAGTATTTGACGTTATAATTACATCTATTAGTGTGCTAGTGGTGCTAGTGATCCGTGTAGGATCTTTAATTAATTGAGAAAGATTATATGATTCGAGCAGGTTAGTAAAATGTCTGACTGGAATAATTAGTTCATCACACAAGGGTAGAACAATAGATAGAGCGCCCTCTAACTCTTCCAGAAACTGAAGAACATTTGTGTTTGGTGGTCTATATAGAATACCAATTCCTATTTTTTTTAATGAAATATGAGTTTGGATCCATAATTGTTCCAGACATTGCGTCATTTATAAGATTTCTTTAAATAAATACATATACCACCACCCTCCCGATTACGATCTAATCTTGTAATATTATATTGCGGGATCGTAATAGTTCTGTCAGAAATTCCAGGATAGAGCCATGATTCTGTCACACCAAAAAAAATCGATTTTTTTTAGAATCGAATAGATCACAGAAAATATTAAACTTGCTTAGTATTGATCGCGTGTTTAAATGGACAAATTCCATTTTGAGTTTTATCGTGAAGTTTTAAGAAAAAGATACAGTACATAAATATTTAAAATAAAATTATGGAAAATCAGTGTTGGAGAAAGGTCACGTTTATTCCTTCGTTCGTTTTGGAGCCTTGAAGAACTTCTAACTGTTCCCTTGTTCGGTGGAGACTGGTTGCAATAACTTCCACTTTTAGTGCGAATACGGGCGTTCAAAACGTTTTTGAAATCGGTATTAAAACCTTTGTCAATAGTGGGTTTCTGTACGTCGCTGCTTAGTTGAGAAGGAACCACAACCGGTGACGTTGATTGTTGCTCCTGCGTGTTGCTTGGTACTTCGTTTACGTTCGGTATATCGAGAGATAAGATTTTTTCGCCGCCAAGCGAACTGGCTATTGTAGGGGTTCCCGGTGCGCTTATATATCTTATATCTTACGACTGATAGATGGAGATGGCAAGCCGTTTTCTGTTGAGAGAAATTCGTTCTCAATGAGTTGATCATATGAGTATATTTCGTTACCAACATGCAGTTTTTTGTTTTCTATGTAAGCCTTTAAATTTTGTTTTTTTGCCTCCTTTAGATTTGCTGATAGTACCTTATATATTTTTTGCTCTTCAACAGTAAGGTCAGCTTAGATAGATACCCCTGTGTCTTTAAATTTGTAACCCTTCTGAAGTAAGGCGTCTCTTATAAAGGTGTTTGTAAATTCAATTACTATCGGTATTTTCTGTGCCTCTGATTGTAGTCCTTTTAAATAGATGTGAGCAACTTGATCTACTTTTAAGCCAACCCCCGAAATTAAGTTAATTTTGTTAACCGCCCACTCAGCCAAATGTAAGCCCTTTAGATCAGAGTTAAGCCCAAATCATTTGTTTCTGTAATTTTTTTTATTGAAAATGCAATTTTTAAAAAATTATAATTTTCTTGTTCAAAATTATACAAGTGATTTCTATCAAATCTAATTCTAGACTAAAACTAAAAATAACTTAAAAATGGTAAAACACATGTTAATAAAATATAAAGATTCGAAGAAATATTCCATGGGATTGCAGATAAGGTGGTCATATAACTTGCATACCTAAATCTACAAGACGGTTTTTATTATGTCGTTATTTTCCCTCAAATTCGAAGTATTCAGATATTTGAAAAATGTCCCAAAATGTGCCAAGGCAGAAACAACCAGCCATGCTTCGATCATTCCAAAAGCCCTTTCGTATTGCAGGCCTTAATAAATTCGCTAACTCGATGTTTCTAGAGGTAACTTTTAATCACCTGCACCACCAGTGAATGTTTAGGACATAAAAATTGGTGAAAAGGGTTTTGTTAAATAAAATAAAAGCTTAAAAGAATTTAATATAAACCTTGAAATAAAAGTTATTGGCTGTCACGAGAATTCGTTTATTTATCCAAACCAGCAATGGTATTAACTTGTGATACACTATCAACTTATTGAATGCTAACGTAAGGGGGTTCATATAAAATAAAAAAGTCGATTCCCGATATAATATTTGTTCTGTTGCGTTCACATTTATATTTCAGTGGTCTGCATCAGCTTGCTTGAGGGTGTTTTTGGAGCAAATAATAGAGTAGAACGGATGCGGAGAGGTCTCCTCTCCACTAGAAGGCGCTTCGTTAAAATCCTCCGTTTTCGCGCTTGAGGGGCAGGAGGTGCAATTTAAGTGCACCTTACTACTGGATTAAGGTATCTTCTGTGTGTAGGGCACGACGCAGAATAGGTTTGGATTGTAAGAAAGAGTTGATCAGATATATATTTTAATGCGATTATCGCTCAGATTCACCGATAAAGGGATAGGCCCGATTGAATTGCATTTTTGTTATGCACCGCAATTTAAATTCAGATTAAACAGGCCCTTTTCGACGGTTTAAGTGGGTTATTGATACCATAATAGTTATTTATGGTACTAGTGTGTTATGTCAAAAATTAGTCACGCGAGATAAATTCTCAAGTGACTTGGGAAACATAACACATGAGTGATAAACAATGTTTTATCCAACATGTGGAAGAAATCGTTTTTTTATGAGATAATAATTAATAAGCTTTGTGATCTAATCAAAGCTACTTGCGTCTCAGTACCCTTTAAATGTCAGAATGACTTGACAGTGACTTCTTTACAGTTTGATGAAAGTAGGTTGTTTGTTTGGTTGCTACGGGCATGATACATTGTTAGAAAATGTCTAAATAAATTTTGACAATTGCCAGTTTTTCCTGCATTAAGGTCAAGCCATGATAGTAATTTAAAGCTTAAAATATTTTAGCATAATTTAAGGGGTAAAGTTTTTGATGAAGCGATTTTTTACTATGCTTTTTACATTTGTATGCCATAATATTGCTCACATTTTAAAGCTTTCTTTCCAAACTTTCGATTTCTAGATTAAAACACTTAAATTTTTTAATTTTTCGCTGTTTTTTTAACGTTCAAAAAAAGTACTTCCAAAAAACATTTTTTCTATGTTAAAATCAAAAATATTTAAGGTTGTTGGAGAGAGACAGCAGGCTATAAAAAAGTATTTTAGAGAAAGATGGACAAGGCAAATATTTACAAAAAATTTCTGTTATGTCATCTGTCTGTCATCTTGAGTGGTGTCATGCATATGATTTTTATGTTAGAATTTTTATCCAAAAAATAGCAAAAATTGTAATATTTCAAAGTGTAAGGTGTGTAAAATATAAAGTGGTATTAATTTCTTTCAATCAAAGTTCTTTACAGTCTTTAATTTTACCAAAAAACGTGTCCTACTAAAGTGTGTTTTAGCAAATCTAAAAATAATTTAGCAGGTATTTAAGAAAATTATTTTAAGGTTCGTCATGACTTGACCATAAAGAGGAAGCTTGAAGAAAAAACGTATAGAAAATGGAGGAAACTGATTAAAATTACGTTTCTGAGGATATTATTTCTGAAGCGGAAGAAGCAGCGATGCAGATTTTGCCAGGAACGTCCCGAGATGCTCACGATAAGGAGTTCATAATGTTTGAGTCGTGGATGAATTCACGGAAGATAAAAGGTATCGATGAAAATCTTCTATTGACTTATTTTCTACATTTGCAAAAAAAAATTGCCCCATCGTCGCTATGGACCAAATACTCGATGCTTCGCTTGACTCTATTCAACTTAATAAAAAAATTGACATTTCAAAATATGGCAACCTAACGAACTTTTTGAAAAGCAAATCACAGGGATACAAACTAAATAAGTCCAAGACATTAGAACGACCTGAAACAGAGAAGTTTTTGAACAAAGCTCCCGACGAAGAGTATCTGTTGATGAAAGTGAGATTTGATAATGGGGATTAGCGGTGCTTATAGATGCGATGAATTGTAATATTGTAAATTCTGCTTGTAATAGTAATAAATAAATAGAATACTACTTTAAATGTGAACGTGAGTAATTCGATAGTTTAATCATCTAAAATGACATTCATAATGACAGTAAATCCGGGATAAAAATATATTTTTGTTTTTGCTTACAGGCTAATTTTTAATTTTTTGGGTGTTGAGTGAAACTCATAATCATTTGCGCCTTATTTCGTGCCAAAAATTAAAAAAGACAAAAAGATATTTTTGAAAATCAAACTTTTTTTTCCCCGTAAGATTACCATCTATTTTGTACGAATTATCCTGTCGCCAATTTGTTATTTTTGAAGTAATTAAAAAAAAACAATTATTTTAGATTTTCTTCCAAACATGAAGACCGAGCTAGAATTTGATACCGTCGTGTAAGTTTCTGTTTATTTTTTATCCCTCAAAACGCTGGCATGTTCGAGTATAAGACTAAAATATTTTCTTTTCTCCAAGTATTCTCTGCCATCACTTTTTTAAATCATGAAACAAATTAATTTTTGTTTCGAAAAAAAATCGTGAATATGCACACCTACGATGAGAGCACAAGACTGAGAAAACAACCTCCCACAAAAAATAACCGATCGGATACCGTTAAGCCTCCGTCAGTAACGTATTTCGGTTCGGTTATTTTTGGATACAGGATAAAAATAACGGATTTTGCCTACGGTATCACCAGTTTTCATGTTCTATTAACGCTCTTGTAATAAACTGTTAAAACTTTGTGTTTGGGCGTAGGTAGACTACTGAAATATAGTGCCTAGAGACCTCTATTCAAAACAACTAAGGTGTAAGTACTTTTTTATTTTATTGTGTTCTTTTATAAATAGAGATTATTTTTTTCTAAGTTACTTTGTTTACACGGGCTACTTAAAGCGCTTTTATATAAGGCCGGTTTAAAAATGTTGTCGAGTAAATACAACTAAAACCGATTTAAGCACTAAATCTATTTTATTTTAAAGCGATTTAAGGAAGCGGTTTATCGCTAAAAAATCCTTTAGTGCATTTCTTCCAATCTCAATCTTCGTTTTCCCAAAAATCTGTAGTTAACTAAGTCTAAGTTGTTTTATGTGCTTTTTCTTTAAACTGTCATATTTAATGACATTTAATAAAGGACGTATAAACCCTGGAGAAAGCGATTTTATTTAAAACCGTCCTTATATATAATATTAATATAAACCTAGTAAATGAAGTTAACCATACAGTTTGGAGTCAAGTAAACACCAGAATTGGCTAAAATTTGAATGGAAATCACAATTTGTAAAAACGGCTCGAAGCATTTTTTTTTATTTTTTGCCGAATTAACTGGTTTCTTTCTAAGGTCACGAATTCCAAATATAAAAAAAGTGCTCCAAATCGTGTTTTTATTTTTACAAAATGTGCCTTCCATTCAAAGTTCAGCCAATTCTGATGTTTACTTGACTCAAAAAAGTATGGATATCATATGAACCGTTTTGATTATTTTTGTGATCAGAAAGTGTAACGTCAGAGGTTCGAAAAGTGACATCAGCGATCGACCTTACAAAAAAATAACCAAGACTTAAAATACTTTAGCAAGTATGAATAATTTTGTAATATTCTATCGACTATAGAATTTATAGAAATATAGAGAAGCTCGTTAACCAACGTTTATTAAACTTCCTTACTACACACAACATATTAGATAAAAAACAATTCGTGTTTCAGAAAGGCAAAAATACCAGCGATGCTGTGCCCTTTTTAATGGAACATTTACTGACTGCCATAAATAAGTGTAAGTCCTCGGCGGCAGTATTTTGTGATTTGTCAAAAGATTTTGACTGCGTCAGTCACAGAATGCTGCTGCGGAAGCTTCACGTGTATGGTTTTCGATGATTCACTTGAATGGTTTATTTCATACTTTTCCGAAAGGCCCCAGTCAGTTTTCCAGTCAAGCACATCTTCGTCCAACAAATTCTCTTAAGTGGCGTCCCCCAGAGATTGGATTTGGGTCCTATTATCTTTCTCATTTATATAAATCACCTATTAAATCTTAAAATTTCTGAAGAACTTGAAGCTTTTGCGGATGATTGTACCGCACTTTGGTCTTACAATAACCCAGAGGTCGATGCAAACAAACTTTCTCTTAACTTGTCTAAAACTCACATAATTTCTTTTAGAAAACCCAAATTGATGCTGTACCTATTGAAAATCATCCTTTAGATAAAGTTCTTTCATCTAAATTTTTAGGCTTAAATATAGACAACGAGCTTAAATTTAACAAGCAAAATGTGTTTCCGATATGCCACGAACATTTCTTTTTATTTATTTTTCACGGACAACCAATCTACATTTTTTTAAATTTTACTTTGTTTTTTAATCAGTGTAAAAATGATTAAAAAACTCACATCCGGATGTTATAGCGTAAGAACTGTCGCAGAGGAACTCGGAAAATCAGTTGCCAGAAATACTTACCTTGCTTTGATTGAGTCCCACTTGAGATATTGTCTACAATTTTGGAGATGTTGTTGCTCCTGGCAACGCACTGCAAAACCCTATTTGTACCAAATAGAATACTAAAACTTCCATCTTTATTCATCTTTAAAACAGTATGCCTTACCCACAAAACATCTAGCACATTTTCAATCTAACAATATCAAATACTATCAAACACGACAATCAAAAGACCCCCGTTTAGCTATTCCCCATCTTACTGTCGTAAAAAAATCAATTTTCTACAACGGTATTAAAGTGTACAAGTGTTCTATTGAAATTAGAGAGGAAATAAAGAAATTTCGTAATCATTGTAAAAATATTTTACTGCAAGAGGAATTTTATTCCATAGAATTGTTTTCTTCTGGCATTAAATTTTAAAGAATAAATATAAATGCGAAATCTAATTGTAAGTTGTTTCTGATAAAGTAATATATGTTTGTGTAATACTATCTTAAAGTAAATTATATTTTATCTATAAATTTCTAAATTTCTTCTTTTACCAGATTTATTCCGTGAAATTTCTTTTCACAGTTTTCTTATTTTAACTTTTAGAACTTATGAACGTCTTTCTTTTAGTTGTATGTTCTAGATTATGCTCATATATGTATGTACTTTTGACCATCCTACAGTAAGTAGATTTATGTAATTAGATTTTACACGATATTGTATATTTAGAATTTAGTTAAAAAAAAGGAAAATACTATTTATTTAAGTTTTCTTATATTCTTTCTCTTCCACTAATATTTCGTGGAATTCTTTTAAAACCTCGGTTTTATTTTTTTTAAATTAAATTTAAGTGTAATGTATATGTATGAGATTATACTCATATAAGTATATATTTTTGACCATCGCACAAGAAGTAGGTTATGTCAAACAAAGTTTGACTTTAACGAATGTTATTTTATATTTAGTAAAGTTAAAACAAATGGAAATACTACTACTTTCTTTAAGCTTTGTCAATAAGAAAAACCATGTTAAATGTAATTCCAGAACAATAAAGTATGTTTTGAATTGAATCTAAAGGGTCGGCTTTGCAAATTTAACAGAAATACATTATTTTCGATTATAGACTTACTTCTGTAAGAGAGAGTTTTCTTTATACTGTTTCACGCTGGCTCTGCCATTTTGATATCCTTCCGGCTTCATTAAATCTTTACGTTCGGTTTGGACAGAACAAGAGCCGCAGACGGATCTCATTAGTACACTGCCACCATGAAGTACTTATTGCTAATTGCAACGCACTCTTAAACCTGGTTTAAATTTAATCGGTACTTTTTTATGATCTCGTCTCTCAATTTAAAAATTAAAATGGCTGCAACATTTAAAAATATTACATTTGTATAGGAGGAAGTACTAAATACATTGTTTACCGGCATGCGTCGGATGAGCTAAATTTGAGATATGTTAGAGCCCCAACCTTCCTGATATTTTTTCCAAAAAAAATTGGGGGGGCATCGGTCTCGTTTTCGAGCAATATTTATTCGAAAGGGTGCCAATGGAATCTTGATAATAGAACTATTTTCAGTTTTTCTATAATAACTTCGTACAAAAAAGAGATAGAAAGCTAAAACTAATTTTACTTTGTAGATAACGAACACTTTTTAAGAAGGTAGTGAGAGTCTAAAAAAATATTTCGAATTACCTACCTACAGGGTAGACTCAAAAATACATATCATATAAACAAAAAAGTTGTCCCAGAACTTGCGATTATTGTACAGAAAACTGAAAATCCGTATAAAAAATTAGTTCATACATATTTACTGTTAGTCCGTCTAAATAGATTATGTCAACTTATGCAGATTGGGTCGCGCCAAAAACTTACAGGGTGACTCAAATATTTTTCGAAATATATCAAATAAGTACCGAAATGCTTATCCTTACTTATTTGGAATTACTTATTTGGAATTACCTACCTACAGGGTTGACTCAAAAATACATATCACATAAACAGAAAAGTTGTCTTAGAACTTGCGATTATTCTACAGAAAACATATTTACTATTAGTCCGTCTAAATATGTTATGACGACTTATGCAGATTGGATCGCGTCAAACAATTACAGAGTGACTCAAATATTTTTCAAAATATATTAAATAAGTACCATAATGGTTATCCTTATATACTCCGAATATAGGGATGCCATACAAAAGCTGAATTTGAGATATGTTAAAGCGTTAACCTTTCTTATATATTTGACCAAAAAAATTGGGGGGGGGTCATCGGTTTCGTTTTCGAGAAATAATTATTAAAAGGAGAGCCACTGGAATCTTAATAATGGAACGTTTTACAGTTTTTCTAATATAACTTCGCACAACTAAGAGATAGGAAGGTAAAACTAGTTTTATTTTGCAGATAATGAACACGTTTCCAGAAAGAAGCGTGATTTTTATAAAGTATTTAACTAATTTTACTTTGTAGATAACGAACACTTTTTAAGAAGGTAGTGAGAGTTTAAAAAAATATTTCGAATTACCGACCTACAGGGTAGACTCAAAAATACATATCATATAAACAAAAAAGTTGTCCCAGAACTTGCGATTATTGTACAGAAAACTGAAAATCCGTATAAAAAATTAGTTCATACATATTTACTATTAGTCCGTCTAAATAGATTATGTTAAAGCGTTAACCTTTCTTATATATTTGACCAAAAAAATTGGGGGGAGGTCATCGGTTTCGTTTTCGAGAAATAATTATTAAAAGGAGAGCCACTGGAATCTTAATAATGGAACGTTTTACAGTTTTTCTATTATAACTTCGCACAACTAAGAGATAGGAAGGTAAAACTAGTTTTATTTTGCAGATAATGAACACGTTTTCAGAAGGAAGCGTGATTTTTATAAAGTATTTGGCATTACCTATCTACATGGTGCTCTCAAAAAGTACATTATATGATATGCAAATATACTACAAAGTTTACAATGCGTAATGAAAGTTGAGAAGGCGTAATGAATATATTATGACGATTTGTATGAATTTGGCACGCCAAAAAGTTACAGGGTGACTCAAATATATTTTAGGAAAGGTATATTAAAGTCCTATATCCTTATATACAGGGATGAGCTAATGAAGCTGAATTTGAGATATCCTGGGCTTCCTTCTATTTTTCCAGAAAAAATTGAGGAAGTGGGCTCGTTTTCGATCATTATTTATTTGTAGGGACGCCATTGGCTCTGTAATTATATGACTTATTACAGTTTTTCTCCAATACCTTTTTTATAAAACTTGTTGAAGATACCTACTTTTATTTTGTAGATTAGGGTTAGTATAACTCGCATTACCCACCTACAGGGTAGTGCCAAAAAGTACATCATATATTTTACAGAAAAGTTAACTGGGAAACTGCGACTATAGGCAAGTATTAAATAAACTAAGCAGTTGTTATGAAAATTAATCTAAATATATTCAATATAAGTATATAATATAATAAACCAAAATGGCTATTCTAATATAGGTACTAGATTTCAACTATGACTCTAGAAGAATTAAACTGGAAAACGTTCAATTATTAAGATTTCAGTGGCTCCCCTTTTAATAATTATTTCTCGAAAACGAAACCGATGACCCTCCAATTTTTTTCGTCAAATATATAAGACGTTAAGGCTCTAACATATAAGGATAAGCATTTCGGTACTTATTTGATATATTTTGAAAAATATTTAAGTCACCCTTTAAGTTTTTGATGCGACGCAATCTGCATAAGTCGTAATAACATATTTAAACGGACTAATAGTAAATATTTATTTTTTTTTAATTTTTAATACGGATTTCTATTTTTTTGTAGAATAATCGCAAATTCAGAGGCAACATTTCTGTTTATATGATATGTATTATTGAGTCTACCCTCTAGGTAGGTAAAGCAAAATATTTTTTTAAACTCTCACTACCTTCTTGAAACGTGTTCCTTATCTACAAAATAAAACTAGTTTTAGCTTTCTATCTCTTTGTTGTACAAAGTTATTATGGAAAAACTGAAAAAAGTTCTATTATCAAGATTCCAGTGGCGCCTTTTCGAATAAATATAGCTCGAAAATGAGACCGACGACCCACCCAATATTTTTCTTCAAATATGTAAGAAAAGTTAAAGCTCTAACATATCTTAAATTCAGCTCTTTTGACGCATCCCTATACTCGGAGTATGTAAGGATAAACTTTTCGGTACTTATTTGATATATTTTATAAAATATTTAAGTAGGTTTTTGATGCGACCCAATCTGCATAAGTCGTCATAACATATTTAGACGGACTAATGGCAAATATGTTTGAACTAATTTTTAATACGGATTTTCAGTTTTTTGTAGAATAATCGCAACTTCTGAGACAACTTTTCTGTTAACATGATATATATTTTTTAGTCTACCCTGTAGGTAGTTAATGCAAAATATTTTTTTAAACTCTCACTAACTTCTTGAAATGTGTTCCTTATCTACAAAATAAAACTAATTTTAGCTTTTTATCTATTTTTTTACGAAGTTATTATAGAAAAACTGTAAAATGTTCTATTATCAAGATTCCAGTGGCGCCCTTTCGAATAAATATTACTAGAAAACGAGACCGATGACCCCCCAGTTTTTTTTGGAAAAAATATCAGGAAGGTCAGGGCTCTAACATATCTCAAATTCAGCTCATTCGACGCATCCCGGTAAACAATGTATTTAGTGCCCCCTCCTTTTATTAGTTTTTAGTTAAATTGGCCAATGAGCTTTGTATTTTGTTTTCTCTAAATGCAAACTTTACCAAGTTGGTAAAAGCTATAAATATTTTGTCTTCACGAACGAGACATTGTAAATACAAAATGAGCGGAGTCGGGTGATTGACTTTTTGAGGAATAATTAAGTAACTACAAGTTAAACATTATTTTGGAAATAACATGGTCGAAATTCAAATTAAATTATGGTGTCTTTCGTGGCCTGGTTATTTTTTTCCTTTTCCAAACGGCTGGAATTATATATCGGAACAAAGGTATCTTTAGTAGAACAGTTGGTAAACAGTTAAAGTTGACTACATTGTTGCTAATTAACTTTAAGGTTATCTTTAACCACATTATTTATTTTGACATTGAAAAAAATGAGTTTTGCCTATTTAAAAACTCATTAAAACAGATTAGGATCCCTGGTTTTTGTGCATAATTTTCTGTCCTATAAGTGGATAAATTCTATACAAACAAAAAGCTAAAAAAAAACTGCTGATTTATACTTACTGATTTTCCTGTTTTAATGGTAAGTAAACTTTTATTATATCTTTTATTTATTTATATAAATATATATATTATAAATAAAATAGGTGTCGCTCATATTAGTCCAAGGCCCGTATTCTTTACGACCTGTGAGGTGAGTAGTCACCGGTGAGTATTTGCCTCTCTCACTTCTCACATAGTTCAAAGCAGGTGAGAAGTGCAAAATTTGTTCACACTCACGGACGCGGAAGTCAAGAATACAGGCCCAAGTCTGTTTACTCATGCCTATTTACTCACCAGACGAACAACTGCCGGAGCGAACATTTTAAAAATAAATCAAAGTCCTAAGTAACATAAAAATTATTTTTTTAATAAAAAATAATTAGGATAAATGTTGCATTGCCACATTCTTACCACTCATTAATCTCAAAAATAAAAAATAAAAAAGTTTGCCAAAATTCTAACTAGGTAGTGACACTTAAATATTTGTTTGAAATTAAGGTCCCTCCAACATTAATATTTAAAAGTGCCATTCTGACGAGCACAAACCAAAAAATGTTCAGTGGAAGTAGAAGGCTAATTAATCGCCCAATTAAAAAATAAATAAAATGGAGGCACTATACTAAAAATTTTTAAACTCGCAAACATTGACTAAAAGACTCGCTAAAAGATGAGTTTTTGTCATATTATAACAATTAGTTTAGTTTTCAAATCGTACTCAATACGTATTGAAAATATTAAAGAGCATCATATATGAAAAAACAAGATGCTTGATTTTTTATAAGTTTTGAGTACGACATAAAAACATACACGATCGTAACTCAATTGTGTTGGGACTCACAACACTGTAAAAGCAGTTGATGTTAAATTTACCTTAGGCTTATTAAATATATCTTTTAAGTTTAATTCACATAGTTTTAACTCAGCTATTGACATAACCTTAACTTTTTGTTCTTGCTAAATATTTTCAAATCCAAATATCTCAAAAGGGTATTTTAATTTTTTTACAAACCTCCAAACCTACCGCTATATCGTAGTCTAATTTAATATTGACGCTTGATTGAGTTTTTTTTCCTCCATTTGCTTACTTTTTTTTATCGAGAATGTAAAATGAGTAAAGGTATTGAAGCGATTAATCCGATTTAAGTTTAATTGCATTAGATTGTGCAGTTTTAATGATTGGGTTTAATTTTGGAACTCAGCCATCGAGCCTGTTAACTGAAAGGGTTTGCATCGTGCAAAAATTAATTTTATTACGAACGCTTTTCCAAATATATTTTCAAATAATCATGTAGGAATGTACCTACATACAGAGTGTCTGAAAAACCTGGGAAATTTGACTTTTCTGTCTCTTTATTTAGTAAATAGTGTATGTACACCAGGACGCTTATTCTTGACGGTGTGTGAGGTAAGGTGAGCGAAATTCTCACACTCACCTCACCTATTTCCACGGGGAAAAGAATCCGCGGAAGTTTTTGTCCCAAAAAAACTGACAACCAGATAAAGTAAGGTTACAAACGTCACAACAACTCCCGTCCGCGGATTCATTTCCCCGTGAAAATAGGTGGTGAAATTAACACCCGTGTATGTGAGAATTTCGCTCATCTCACCTCACGGGCTGTCAAGAATAAGCGTCAAGAGGTGGGAGGTATACTACAATCAGTTTCTAGTCGTATTTCGAGTGGGTCTTTGTCCGTTTTATGGCGAGGAATGAAGACTTCCGGTTCTATCCAGTCGTATTCGGATGGTAGAATCTGGTATTGAAAATGCCAAATCTTTTTCAGAAACAATAAGGTAAATTGAAATTGAATATGCACATATATACTATGCTATTATAAAACCTTAAGTTTTAGGCCCAATTCATTTTGACTGTAGCTGCAAAAAAAGAAAGAAGGGGCACAAATAACATGGGCTGGCCATTTAAGACCACTAATCGGAAAGCTAACTGCATTGGAAATAGAATTAACGGCCATAAATTTCGAACAATTAACAAAAAAAAAATATTTGACATATTGCTTAATGTCAACAATAATATAATATTAAGGGCCTCATCTTTAACATACGTGAGTTCCAAAGCATCTGAATTCCCATTCCAATGCCCATGTAGTTGATGCCCCTCCTTTTTATAAAACAGATTAGTTTTTAAATAAAGCGATTGACGTAATGACAACCAAATGAAATGCTGACAGTTTAATGTACCCATAAATTAATGCTCAAACACAAGGACAACTGAGATGGGTAACTAGACCATAAGTAAAATGGAACTTACTGCTGCAATAGTTACTTATCTAACAAGGGCAGAAATTCATACTTTTCGCATGGTGGTGGCAGCACGAACTACCATATTAGGTACAATATTTTCCCTAGTTGCGCAAAAATTAGCAAGTTCTTATTAAATGATTGTGTTTTTCGGATAAAAAAAGGAAAAACTATACTTTTTTCATTTTTACATTAATTGTGTTCATGATACCAAAACATCCAAATTTAAACAAAATAAATGGCGCCAGCAGGCACGTATAGTCAACCATAAAATCTTTAAAAAAACAATTTAAAAAAATATATTTTTTTTAAATATTTTCTCAAAAAATGTTTTCAATTTTTTTTTGGTTGAAAATGCATTTACCTATCTTAATGTGAAAATCGCGTATCGCTAGCTGCTACAGCTCGTGAGTTACAATTTTTGAAAAAGTTTAATCCCCCCTTTTACCAGTCCCCCATCCCCACCAGAAACTAATCAACTCATCGCTTGGTGCCAGAGTATTTTTGTGCCAAATTTGATAAAAATTGGTTAAGAGGTTTTTGAGTAATCGTGTTACAGACAGACACACGGACAGACAGAGACCATAACAAAATTTTGTATTTCTTAGTTCTTTTTTGATTCATATAATTTATTTTTAGTGGAAATAAAAAAAAAAACTTTTTTTAACGATCCAAATAGCCTCCCTAGTTTTAAACTTTTAAATAATTCAAAATATGCAGTTTCTTGTCGATATAAAATTGAATGTACATATTTTTAAAATTGGTACAAAAGCACTAACCTATACATTAAATTTGTTCACTTAGTTTCTAAATGGGACGGCCATGATGCCTAAAACATTTTTAGATATGGTAAAATATTTGGTATGGACAAGTTGTTTGTAAATTTTACAGACTGTAAAGATTTTGGATAAAAAGAAGTCAATACTAGCCTAAGTTAATTTCCGTCTTTTTTTAATAAAATAAATATTTCGTGCACATCACTCAGGATGACAGCACATAGATGCAAAAATTCAAGAATATTTATTCAAAACATGGTTTTAAAATTATCTTCATCTTTCTCTAAAGTATGCCCCCGTCTGCCCCTAAAATACTGCTCCCTAAAATTTCAAAAGTTATTTTTTCTACAAGCGTGCGGAAAATCGCATTTTCCACACTACTTTTAGTGCAGAAAATTCGTTTTTTCACACGGTGTGGAAAAATTTTTCCGCACCGATATGTCAAATTTCGAAAAACCTGTACTGATTCGAAGTTTCTGTTCATCATATTGCCTATGAAATGCCTTGGTTGCTATGGTGTGACTAACCAGTTGTTTATGCATTTATTTGTCAGTGGCAAAAAAATTTAAATGACTTCCAATGAAGAAATTACCGAAAATTTGGTAGAAGAGGTACCTGACGAGATTCTTTTGGCAGCTGAATTTGCAAAAGAGAATTTGTTGACAGATAAATCCATAAAAAGGTATGAGAAAGAGTACAACGCTTTTTGTAAATGGAGTTTGGACAAGAAAAACACGAATTTTTAAAAGGAAGAAGTTTTCCTAGCTTATTTTCACGAATTATCGACATCGTGTCAATCGTCCACACTCTGGTCAAGGTACTCATTGTTGAAAAGTATGCTCAAGCTAAAGAAAAATGTGGATATTTTCTCAAGAAAAAAATGGTTGGTTTAGACCAAAAAAATCGATGAAGTTTACCTCCTCATTAAAGTGGCAACAATTTTCGGCCTAGCAGGGGCGTGCAGACGGGAAGAATTAACGAACTTGTTACTTGAAACGTGCAGCTGAAAAAATCTATGATTGTTGTTAAAAAAGTTTTGTAATCAATGGAGAGCAAAATTTGAACTTGGTTAAGAAATATGCATTACTTAGACCAAAACATACAACACACCAAAGGTTTTTTTGTCCAATATCGCAAAGGGGAATGTAGCAGCCAGTGCGTCGGTATATTTACGTCTTCCGAATCCAGAAGAGTTTACTGGACGTTGCTATCGAAGGTCCTCTGCCACTTCCCTTGCAGATGCTGGAGTGGGTATAACGAACTTGAAGCGCCATGGAGGATGGAAATCCACAAAAGTAGCCGAAGGTTACCTGAATGAATCCTCGAAAATAAAAAATTCATCGCAACGAAAATATTGAAATCTTCTCCAGCCAATGCTTCCACCGGTTGTGTATCCTTTTCTGATTCGGATGCTGAAACAAGTGCACTTGTACAATACAAACAAACTGGGCATCAAGAATCCGTAAACGAGCTGCAGTCTACTGAAGTAATTATCCCTGTACAAAAGGACCCACAATCTTTATTGGGCAACCGCAACCAACTGGCATCTGCTATAAATTTGAATAGTGCCAATCATTGTACATTTACCATTAAATATAATATAAATAAGTGAATAAATATCATTTTAAATAAAAATGTTAAACTATTTTCAGTTTATTTTCTTCACGCTCGTAGAAAAACAATTGTTCCTAACACGTGCGAAAACCTTTTTTTCCGCACATAACTGCTTGACAGAACTCCGCTGCGCATCGTTCCGTCAACGGCAGTTGTGTGCAGAAAAATCGATTTTTCGCACTTGTTAGGAAAATAGCTATTCTATTATATGAATCAATATTTTGGAAAAAACAACTGTAAAATGTGACTAAAGTTACAAAATTAAACTTGTGGAAAAACTACAAAAAATAAGAAAGGAAAATGTTCGCCCTTTATATAACATAACCGAATATCCAATTGATTTTGTAGTTTCCGATTTTGTCAACTTACTTAACTGCCACTCTACATCTCAAAAACAAATTCCACTTATCCAAAAAATGGTCGTGAAGGGAATCACAAAATAATCGCCCTGCAGGGGTTGGGTCGATTTTCCGCTTCAAATCGACACTTTATGGATATGAGAAAATATTCACCTGTGTGCAGAGGACCTCTTTTAAAAAACTAAAAGCGTACACTTTATATTTAAAATCATTGGTTTTGACCAAGAAAATGTCATGAATATTATAACATATTGGTTTTAAGGAGTTGTTTTATCTGTAGTACTTAATATAAAAAAGGATGGGAAATTATCGAAAATCTTTTCCGAAGTAGTAGTAGTAGAAGTAGTAAATCTTTATTTGATCACAGTATTATTTTACATAATTTTACCCATATGGGTGTTGATCGTGTCAAAGTAACTATACATAAAAATAAAAATAAATACACCTAAGCGATATGCAGACAAACAACAAAATATTAAAAATACAATACAGTTCTTTTTGTTTTTGTCAGAGTCATAAATTCTAAATAAATAGCCAAATAAATACCTGAATGTAGTTAAACTTTTATAAATTTATAATCAAAAAATTCAGCTAGGCTATAGAATGCAGTTTCTGATAAAACTTTCTTTAAGTTTCTTTTCATAATTGTTTTTTCCTGAGTTCTGAGTTCTAATGGGAGTTTATTCTTCTTTATTCTTCTTGTGTTTTAGGAATGTAAATATGAAAATAAATGCCACACATTCATAGATGTATAAACTGTATAAAGTGAGTATCTTTTGTTCTCCAAACCTTTGCCTACAACTTCCTCGTGTCTTCATTTTGAAGATTACTCTCAGACTTCTTTTTAGTAAGAGCAACATTCTCTCCGATTCCATGGAATTACCCCAAAAGATAACACCATAACGAACTTTAGATTGTATGTATGCATGGAATGCAGTAAGAGCCGCCCCCCCACTTTTTCTAAGTATTTTTAGTGTAAAACAATATTTACGCATGCATCTTGCCAACTGAGTGACATTAGTCTTTCCAGTCCAAATTTTTGTCCACCTGGATGCCCAATAAAGAAACTGATTTTACCATTTGCACATCATGTCCATTAAAGGATACTGGTAACGGACTGTGACTTTTAAAGTGAATGGCTTGTGTTTTTTTTTACGTTTAATGTTAGACCGTTATTTTTTAGCCATTCATCAATTGATTTTATTGCGGAAGTTGAGTTTCAAAGGCAGTCTTCTTGTGTTTTTCCACTAATGGTGGCGGTAACATCATCTGCAAATGCTGCCAATTTGTTTTCGTCTCCATCTATATTTATGTCATTAGCATATACTCTGTATAAGAAGGGAGATAGTATTGAGCCTTGGGGTAAACCTTTTGTCACTATTTTTGGATTTGATGTTAATTTTTGCTTTTCATTCCTAGCTGTTACCCACTATGTTCTACATTCCAAGTATGACTTTTACATTTGCAGTATGAGTTTTTACATTTGCAACATAGCAGAGCATTGTCAACATTATCGAAAGCCTTCGATAAATCTAAGTAAATGGCTATTGTTTGTTGTTTTTTATTTAGCGTGTCTGGTATGTTCGTCAATGCTTGATAGACTGCTCTGATTGTACTTTTTCCCTTTCTTAACCCATTTTGTTTTTCCTTTATTAAATTATTGTTTTCAAAGTAAGAGTTAAACCGTGTATATATATCACTTTTTCGACAATTTTTGAAATGTTTGAAAGGAGGGAAATTGGCCTGTAGTTTGCTATATTATTTTGACTGTCTTTTCTGTGGCATGGTTTTATCATGGCTCTCTTAAGTAGGTTTGGAAAGATGCCTGCCTGCAGGCTGAGATTAATTATATGTGTTGGTGGAGTAGTCAGACTATGAATTGCTGCTTTAATTGCTGATACTGGGATTTCATCCCAACCCACCAATTTTTTGTTTCTAAGTGCTTTTACTACTTAAGTGACTTCCTCTTTAGTTGCCGGTTCGAAAGAATTAAGATGTATATTATTTATTTGTTTGATATTTTTTGAGTTTGTGGGTATTTTTGGGTCGTCGGATGCACTGGCGAAGAAGTCGCTAAAGTCATTTAATAGCTCCGTTTTGTTTTTCCCTGGAAAATGATTACAAACCGTTTCTGTTGTTTTTCCTTTATTTATTGTTATTTCTTTGATGTAGCTTTGCCTTTATTATCGGCTTTTTCGATTATTTTTGTATTATTTAACTGTTTAGCTGCTTTAACAAACTTACTTAGAAGTTTTGAGTATGTTTGGTAGTACTCTTTTGATGTTTTTCTCCGTGTCATGTCTATATATATAGTTCACGTTTGTGCTGTGACGAGATTCTAATTCCTCTAGTTATCCATGATTGTTTATTATTATTATTAGTTTTTAGCCGTTCTCCGCAGTTTGGTAAAATTTTTTAATGAAACTCATCGCATTCGTTTGGTGGGCGTATGGTAGTTATTGGTACTCCATCCACAATGTTTGGTACCCTTTTTGATACTTTGTTTTGTGGGAAGTTGGTCGCAATTTTGGTTTGGTATCCAATTATTAGTCCACCATACCAATATGGTATGGGGAACTATTAAAATCGTGAAATTTTGACTTTTCTTAATTTTATCAAAAATGAGTTACTAAGGTTCCAAAACACCTTAATCGACGTTGTTTGTCGGTCTGTTGTCTGTCTTTATACACGATAACTCAAGAACGTCTTAATCGGCTAACCTTGAACTGATTAACTTTTGGGTAGGCTGGTGGGGGGTTGAAGGAGGTAAAAAAGGGAAAAATATTTTTTTAAGTTGTAACTTTGGAACAAAAGCAAGTAGCGATATACGGTTTTCATATTTATAGTCCAAATTTGTAGGAGCTTTAGTTTCCGAGTTATTTAAAAAAACGTTAAAATATAAAAAAAATCATAACTTTAGAAGTAAAGCACCTACTGATATGCGATTTTCAGATTTTGATTTTCGTAAATATTACCCAAAAATTTTGTTTTAAGGTTCAAATCTTTCAAACCTACAGTTTTGGAGATATTTTCATTTCACAGTCAAAAGTGCCCTATTTATTAAAAAAAAGCAAAATCCGATAAGATCTGGCCATTTAGCAGTAGTTGTCTTATTGTATGGTACACTATTAAAATCATGAACATTTGCATGAGTTTTTAAGATTGTGTCAAACGACGACACCAAACCAACCCAACACAACCCAATAAAAAACCATTGTTGAATATTATTACATAGGTTAGGTGATCAGGTGACCATGCACCTTCCCCAGTCTCCTTTATATATATAATATAACTTTTTTGAATTTTATGCACGTTAATACCTTGCTTCTAATATTATACAAAACAATTTAGTCAGAAGCCGAGATTGAAAAGCTAATATTTATTTAAAATATATTTCAGTTAATTCCATTAGAATTAATTTCATGAATAAAAAATTATTAAATATTTCATTTAAATTAGCTTCCATTGGATTAATATTTTAACTTATTACAAGAAGACGTTCGACACGGTGACCATAGGTTGGTGTCCATGGAAAATAAAAAAACTTGCGCTTTCATACGTAACAATGAGCGCGCCGACAAAAAGCAATTCATATAGATAGAGCCAAATGTTTTTTTAAGATAGGTAGGTTTATGTTGCAGTAGATGCTGTCAACTTTAAAACGGCGCTACGGTGGTTTTGGTCCGTTCTACTTCTGCTCCATTAATAACGGTAACATTAACTGTCGTATGGTAATTTTGGTGCGTTTTTGCTACTTTTTTTACTTTATCCCTATATGGTGCGAGCACTATAATAGCGATCTAGCATGCTATTAACCTCGCGCGTTATTTACCAGCCACATTTAAAATTTATTGCTGCAACCGAATGGCAAATTGCACCTGCGCGCCCGCGTGAAATAGGTATAAAACGTTAAGCGTCATCAAATAAAAAAAAACAAAACAACTCTAGCGTTTGTTTGAAAGTTTGAGAAATGATGTGTTTGAAATTAACTCTGTGTTTCGGACTTCCATTGTCTATATTTTATTTATACACGACGTTTCGATCAGTACAATCTCTGATCGTCTTCAGGTGCAAACTGCAAATAAAACATAGACAATAGAAGTCCGAAACACAGAGTTAATTTCAAACTCTAGCGTTGTTGTTCATGTTAACATTATATATCGCTAGCGTACCAGTGCACTCAGAAAGCCATCCTCAGTGAAGTGTCCACTTAGCTTTTTTTGTTAGTGGTAAGTGAAGGTTCCATTAGCCTGAAGCGATGAATTCTATAGCTGCAGGTAAAACGACCTACTTAGACCCGAGTTTGTTAACCCTTAGTGATTTATTTATTTACCAATATACGACAAGTTACTTAACTTTCGCTTCACTTAGGGTAAGTAAAGTTTTCTACTAGTTTTTTAACCCTTGATGATTTATCTACTTACTAATATGTAACAAAGTCACTTAACTTTCCTTTCACTTAGGGTAAGTGAATTTTTCTACTAGTTTGTTAACCCTTAGTGATTTATCTACTTTCCAATATGTGACAACTCATTTAACTTTCCCTTTACTTACGGTTAGTGAATTTTTCTACTAAGGACAAGTAAAGGCATCAAATATTGAAAAATCATGGCGAATAATTATATTTGTCTTAATAATAATGCATGGCTATAATGACTTGTCAAGGTATTGCCATAATAAGGTAACCCTTGGTTTATATATCCACCAAAACGCGAAAATTCTCTGATTAAGCTTTAATCATGATTAACACTTTTCTCAGTCGATTAATAAGAATCCGCCAAAACGTTTATATTCCGCCGCGCCGCGCCGGTCGTTTCAGCCTATCTCTTTATAAGCGCATGGTACAGTGGAGAAAGCATTGGTCTATCAACATGTAGGTTGTCGGTTCGAACACCGTCGCACAGTGGATCGAGGCAATGTAAATGGACGGACATTGACGATTTTCCAAAAGTATGATTTTATGTAACCAATATTATATTTTCGTATTGCAAACATATTGTTCTTTTTAGAAAACACCATATAACGCTTTTGGTGGTCTATGCTGTAGACGAAAATAATATATTTATGAGTCAAAATCAATATTAGTCCAATACGACAAAATATTTACCGATACTCAGTTTATCAAAAAAATTATTTGTACCAAGCTTATGATTCCCGCTTTGTGGTATATCAAAAACATATGTTCTGGGTATGTTCTTGTGTATTCGTTTTTTTTAAGTGTATTTTAATTCTGAGGTAATAATTTTTTTTTATCAATGATTTGTTATTTGCAAATTTTTAAGTTTTTTTGACTTAAAAAAAAGAGCTGGCTGATAATATGTATTTTAATGAGACCACACCTTGTCCAATTAAAATCCATAAAGATTGGCTGCGACCACCGGCGACCCCTCAAAATAATCGTGTAATAAATTAAGGGGCAAGTCTGCTTAGGTGTGTAAATTGATTTAAAACATAATTATTTAGAAAAAAATATACTTTTAATGAAAATTTAATTAAATATTAAAAAAGTTATACACTCTACTTTGGGCGTTTATACATCCCCCACCTTCAGTCAATTACCCGCCATAAATAAAATAAACGGAAATTCCATAAGAAATAAGAATTATTTGAACAAATATATTTTTTCTATTTTTGCTGGATCCCCCCCCCACCTTTCAGTTACTCTGCACCAATTTTATTAAAATAAAAATAGTTTTAGGAATCGACCCCCCCTTAAATAGTTAGGTGTTTCATGCTTTGGGTTACACAGTTTTTTCACTTAGATTTACAATTTAAGGCATTTTAATTAAACATTCAAGGCAAAAAAGTTTAGTCCAATATGATTTATTCGATTTGTAAAGAAAGCGAAAAACATGACGTATAATTAAAACCTATAAAGTTGTAAGTCAAAGTGAAAAAACTCCATATTGTTCAAAACTAATTATATAGGTGCATATAATTAGTTATAAATTTTTAAAATCAGGAAAACCCAGATATTTTAAAATGCATTAAAATACATAGGGTTTTACATATCGAGAAGTTGCTGTCTAAATTTGACATTTAGAATGATACTGGCCTTTTTTAGATTATAAATATTTTTAAGGCTTCGTAGAAGTTGAAAAAGCTTTTTATTCCTAACTTTTTTCTACCTTACATATAAATAGGTACAATAGTTTTGATCACTTAAATGGAGCACCCTGTACCAACACGCTTTAAATTTTGATATTTATTAGAGCAAAGCAAGCAAACCTTAAAATTGTTAGCTGAATAACGCGAAAATGGTTAGTTTTTATTTAAATATAATAAAAAAATCAATTTCTGATCTGGCGAAAAACAACCACCCTGTATATCCGTCAAAAAGCCTTTAAACATTTTGTTATGCTTATATAAAACGAGCTTTGTCCACAAGCAATGTTTACTGATGATACTATAATTATTAAATATATATTTGTAAAATTATACCTCTAATTTTATTGAATTTTTGACTTGTGTGAAATTTCTGTACATAATGTAAAAAAGAACATTTTACCTTTTTATCAAACCAAAATAAAGAATTAAAAGTCAACGGACAAAAAAGTAATTGTCGTCGGCGCGTCGCACTTTTTTTATTATTTGTTTTTTTTTCTTGTTACATTGTATCAGGACATGGTTTTAAAAGCTCAAAAATATTTTTTTTATTTTATTTAAAGCCATTTTTCGGCTTATGGTTAATAAGTCATTTTATAACCTTAAGTAGTTGAGAAAACTTATGGTAAGTAGACAGTTCACTTATCTCATATTTAAATGAAGTTTCTACTTGGGGCTAATGAATTCTTACTTAGGATTTATTTTTTTCAGTGTGCAGAATAACTAATAACAGGGTAGCAAAAAATGAACCAAAATCATAATACTTGGTAATGTTGGTAACAATTCTATAACAATTTGCCTAGTGATTGGCTGTAAATCTCACGCAACACACAATTTAGCCAATTGTCGCAGTTCATTGTGTCCGACAGAAAGAATAACGACTGCTGCATTTTAAAATGGTTGAACGATTTAGGTGGCCATTTTTAAATTTATGTTCTGGCCACGGCGAACATAAAAATTGGGTTTTTAACCGCATTCATTACGTTTGCGTCTAAAGAAATGTCTAATGAAATGAAATAAAATAGGTTGAAAATTTGCGATGTTTCAATGATGTTCTGCAAAACATACTTACTTACGGGGTGGGCCAAAAAGAACGAGACAAAATGTTTTACGATATAACTTTTAACTAAAAATTCCTAAAAGTAACCGCAACTTTCTTCCGCTACGTGCCTGTATACCATACCGTAACGTAGTGATTCCCTAAGTGGTGAACAATTTTACCACCCTGCTATGTCGAACACAAGACTCGAAATGGTCAACTTTTGCGCTTGCCAAAACATCAAAATTCGTTTTTTAAAAAGTATCCATACTACGTAGCCACTAAATATTACAATACCTTACCAAATGAGTTAAAATCTATAGTTTTATAGAAAAATTAAGAAATATTTAGAGGGGAAAGCTTTTTATTCATATAATGAATACTTAAAACAATAGTGATTTTTTCCGTAATATTTTCGTTGTTCGTCACTTCTGCTTCTCTTGCATTTTTTTATAATTACTGTATTAGTGTGTATGTAGTTTTTTTTAAAACTCTTGTTATGTGTATTTAATTGTACGAAATAATTGTACGCAAAAATAATTATGTTGCATAAGCATTTAACTGTAAGTGCAGACTTTAAATGTGTATTAAGTATCGTTCATACATACATTCATACTCAGTCTTTCGTTTAATTTTTGTTACAGTCTTAATCATAAAAAAGTTAAAACCACTGTTTCTTATGGAAACACGCGCGAGTTCAAAATTTTAAGTATGGCGGCCATCTATGTTGACAGGAATGAAATCAATATTTTCAAAAATTTTATACACGCAAATTAGAAGCAAAAATCAAGTTGCTAAATGATTTGAAGGTTCCAAAAAAAATTGTTTCTATTAAACTTTATTTTCTTTACCAAAAAAAAAGTAAACAAAACAAAACATCAAAAAAAGTGAGGTTAGATGCACTTGCTTAATGCTTGCTTATGACTATTACAAAGACAAATATGAACAGTGAGCAATTTTCAAGACTAAAACTATAACTAACACTAACGAGTGTCCCAAAAGATTTGGGAAAAAAATTAAAGGCATATTAAAAGAATATTTTAAAAATTTGTTTATCCCTCACAATACTATGTACAAAGTGGTTTCTTAACAATATTTAAACACTACTACAGCACCTCTAGGGGTCCATTTTCTTCGATATGGCGCAGTTTTGTCCTGACACGCCTCATTAGGGTTTGGCACTGTTCAACATTAAACTCCCTAATTTTTTGAAAGATCCTACGCCGCAGCTGCTGCTCGTTTTGAGCTTCCCAGCCATTTTCATAAACTTTGCTTGACAATCTTGCCCAAAATATCTCTATTGGTCTTGCTTGGGGAACGTTCGGGGGGTTATCCTGTTTAGGAACAAATGGCACATTTTGAGCTTCTAACCATTCGCATATGGCTCTAGCATAATGAGCCGACGCCAAATCCGGCCAAAACATGATATTGTCGTTGGCATGATGTTCTCGAATAAAATTTACCAATTTCGGAGGAAAATTTTGAAAATTTTTTTTTAAGCATTTTAATCCACTGCAGGGCCTCTAACACGTCCTTCATAGGGCCTGGGCAAGCCATTTTCCAATAATGCCACCCATACTAACAGTTTTTCCGCAAACTTGGCCTTTGGTTTGTATTTTACATTTTCGGGGGTATTTTCGATGTTATCTGTATAAAAAAAAATTGTACATTTTGATACCTGAAATCGTCGTGAAAGCTTTCGAGTTGACACCCCAATGGTATCCTTTACAAGTTCAACCATCCTGTTTACCCTGACATCAGTAAGCGTTGCCGGTCTGCCACTCTTCGGCAAGTTAAGACAAGGTATTTCTTGTTCGCATTCTTGAATTGTTCCGTAAATGGTTGTTTTAGATATATTTTGGTTCCGAGAGATATTAACGATATCTTTTTTTGGCATTCTGCCAACAAGGTTATAAATAGATTTTCGAAGCTCAATTTTGTACGACATTATGCCTACAGACTGATAGCAACTGGGTTGTCAACCAAGTAAACAAAACCCAGGGCAACGTTTATTATCATGGCTAACTAGATAAATTTGATTTAATACTCCGCAGAGCACAGACAAACTTTTTCCCAAAACTTTTGGGACACGCGTTATAACAAAACTAAATACTAATCAAGTGACTAAGCCTATGCCTTGTATGAACGATCCTTTAGTCTATTTATTCATTTACAATTATGACACGGGCACCCTGTGCTTAAAATTTAAAATATAAGTTTAACATATATAAATTGAATTGAATATATCGCAACCACGTTCCTCATATGTAGGGGAGGACCGTTTTGATATGATAGAGTCAAAAAAGGAGTAGATTAGTTCCAAACTTTCTACTCGGTTCTTTTTGGTAGCCTAAATTCATACATGAAAAAGTGATTAACAAAACAAATAGTGACGTCAAATTTGTTAGTTTGGTTATGGATAGTATGCATTATATATGCGATCAAAAAGTGTGAAGTATTATAAGTAGATAGTCAAAATTCAACTGCGAAGAAAATTTGAATCCGAAATATAAGTCACGTTTATTGTAAAAACAAGCGCGCCCTTACAATTCTGCCATTTTTTTTTAGATGATGAAACTTCTTTGTTGTGGTTTTTGGGGTTATGTTTTCACAAGGAGCAGCACAATGTATTTCTTTTATATTAGGGTTTACAAAAACCAAACTAAAAGAAGTCATACTTTTTGTCCCAACCACAGAAAAACATGGCCGACTGAGTATGATTCCCCGATAGTAGAAAATGTTACTTTAAAAGTGTTGTGACTAGAAGTAGTCATAAAAAGTTAATGCTTAATGCTTGCTTATGACTATTACAAAGACAAATATGAACAGTGAGCAATTTTTAAGATTAAAACTATAACTAACACTATAACAAAACCAAATGCTAATCAAGTGACTAAGCCTATGCCTTGTATGAACGATTCTTTAGTCTATTTATTCATTTACAATTATGACACGAGCACCCTGTGCTTACAATTTAAAATATAAGTTTGACATATATATTCTATAACATTTAAAGGCAGAAGTACATAATAAATTGAATTGAATTGAATATATCGCAGCCACGTTCCTCATATGTAGGGGAAGACCGTTTTGATATGAAAGAGTTGAAAAAGGAGTAGATTAGTTCCAAACTTTCTACTCGGTTCTTTTTGGTGGCCGAAATTCATACATGACAAAGTGATTAACAAAACAAATAGTGACGTCAAATTTGTTAGTTTGGTTATGGATAGAAGAAAATTTGAATGTGAAATATACGTCACGTTTATTGCAAAAACAGGCGCGCCCTCACAATTCTGCCGTTTTTTGTAGCTGATGAAACTTTTTTGTTGTGGTTTTTGGAATTATATTTTTACAATGAGCAGCACAATTTATTTCTTTTATATTAGGGTTTACAAAAACCAAAATAAAAGTCGGGGCTACTACAAATCCATCAATGAGAAGAAACCTTGGAACGACGGGAACTTGGTATTGTCCCATGCTGGTAAGGAATACTTTCAAACGGCAAAGAATACGGTTAAGAAATCGTTTCTGGGGGTGATTATTACGTAAAGTGCACTTTTACGCGATACTAGAGGGTATTCCAAACTTATAAGTCCCAAATTGTTTTTCCGACGACCACAACACTACTATAGGAAAGTAGCGAAGCCTTTACCTATGTATCTGTTACTATAATTGTTCGTTGGGTTATTAAGACAATTAATAAGCCTTTTAAACAAGATTATTCGTTTTACCGCCATATTTAAATTTAAGATGGCACAAACGTCTATCTACGTCATCTCAACGTACAGATTGATCGGTCCCCTAGGATAACTTTTTTGCCAACAGCCACAAAGGGATCAAACAAAAACTGTGATAAATGACGTTTTATAGAGACCTAACCTAATCATAAATTAAAATTATTCACTTCAAATACTACACAGAGTGCGCGAACAAGTTGCTTTTTAAAACGAACTTATAGTATAGGTCTGCATGTAACCGTTTTCGATAAATTTCAAATTGAATTAATGAAGAATTTAATAAATAATATTGTATGTTGGGTTTGTTCGAAGCGCCATCTAGCAATTTTCAGCATGCTGGTCTACCTTTTTACAACAATTAACTTTTAATTGATCTGCAGTTATTTGGAGTTCCACCAACATATTATTGTTATCCTGATCTTACATTTTTATAAATAATTTATTCTGGATTTATTTTCCAGAATGGGTGGTGATTTTGGCGCTCTCCCTTTCTTTGTTGGTTGTGGGACTGTTACTTGGACGAATTTTTGTTCTCTCGTTCGTTTTCGTATACGAATGTGGGCTTGGTGTTAATGGCTGTGCCATATAGGACATTATTTACCAACTTTGTTAGCTTTCCCTCCCCTTAGCCACTGTTTGGCATTTATTAAGTTTTAAAACCAATTAGGAATATGTATAATACTTGTATTATTTATAATTATAATCATTAGCGCTTTTTGTAAGCTTGATTTGAGCTGGTTTTAACCTTGTTAAGGAATCACAGCAGTTCGACGACCTTTGTTTTTATTTATCCTTACTTGTCAAGAAGTTTAAACCAACCAATATAAGAATAAAGAGAAGAGGATCTAATGTCAATTTGTTAGTCTGTCCTTTTGGGCCTGATTTTCGTGACTCTCAGTCGCATTCCAATTAATCCTACAACAATGTTTTTAACATAAAATAAAAATGGTCCAAGAAGACATCTTATAGTGGATAAATTAAATACTTGACCCGCCCAGCATAAGTTGTTGGGGGGTCTTTAGTTTTAATTTTTTTTTAATAACTTAATAAAGTAAGGTTTTTTTCTTTTCTTCTCCACGTTTAAAATGGATGCCAGATGGTTTTCAACTTTGTACACGTAAGTAGATTATCATACCTATAATTTCTTCGGTTTTTTAAAATGGATGAGTTGGACAATGGTTGCTGACTGCTCTTTTCCATTTTTTTTTTTAGTTACCTGAAGTTATGTTTTCCTAAGAATTATTTAATTATTTTTATTACGTTTTTACTACGTAATATTAAAAAAATTAATAATAACATACAAAATTTTTACTTGTTTCTGTAAAGATCAGTTTTAGGAAAGGACAAATTTAAAAAATTTCTGGTGGTCTCCTGAAGTTAGAAGCACACTGTGTAACCTTAAACCCGAAACCATAAAAATCAACAACATACGATATGACGACTACACTGTCATAATAGCAGAAACCCTGGAAAGCCTGCAAGAATTGTTGAATCAAATTGCTGCCAAAAATTCGAATGGAAGGTGTGTCAAAAATGAGTCGCATCGTTTTTTTTCCCCATATTTTTCCATTAACTTTTTGGGAATGTAATTTTTTTTGCCTTTCTTCTGAAAATGAGAGTTGGTGCGGGGAGGGGTTGCACAGGGGTTTCTGACTTTAACATTTTTTCTTTGGGTTTTTTCCAGAAACCCTGATGATGACAGTTTATACTGCCGAAACATGTTGGTTTTCAATAAATTAAGTGGAGAATGACCCTGTTTGTTTGATTTAAAGAATTTAATACATCTAAGTAGGTCATGACATAATAATATGATCACAATTACATAAACTTAAAAATAAAGAGTTGGTTCGGAAAGACAATTTCTTTAATAATTCAATTTGCGATTTTTCAAAAACGGCAACACAAAGACCTATATTATATGGTAATTTTACAATGCTAATTTTTTGGCGAATTCCAAAATAAAAAACGTACAAGGTGTTCTATAAGAAAATATAGAACTTGTTCGCACACCCTGTATACTATTTGAACTGATTAATTCTAATTAACGATTTTTACGACTCTATAAGCTCTATAAGTTATCCCAGGGCAAAATTAAAACCGATCAACCTGTACAAAACGACTTCAATCTACCTGTATATAGAAGGTAACCTGATCATTTTTTAGTTACTTTCGGTCTAAAAATAATTGATTTGAACGTATCAAACTCCTAGGAAAATCCATGCAACCGAAAGTAATTGGCGATGTAAAGTGTGCGAGGTCATTTATTAAGCCCAGTTGTGCAGTGACCGAAAAAAAAATAGCAACAAGGAAAAAAAGCGGAAAATACGAAATGCATCTAGACTAAAGGTGCACACTGGACAATTTGTTACAGTCATTGGGATGGAAAATATCCAGGCTGCTCGGGAATATGTTGCAGAGGTGGACCGTCTATATGTAGTGCTTTGTAAAATGAAAATAATACATAATTATTTAACGAGATAAACCTTTCTGAATAAGAGCTAAACAGTTATTTACCTAACAAGTGCAGCAAGTGGTACTAGTGATGCGATGACATAAAATGGGTCCCTATAAAAAAACCGAAACCAAATTTGGCAAAAACATAATTTGTCAGAATTTAAAAGAAAAGGAAATAATTGGTCCGAAAAAAATTCTCGAAAATGAAATGACGGGAAAACCAAATCGCTAGAAAATATATGCACAGAATTTAATTTTTCGTTTAAATTATTTTTATAGAAACTTAAAATTTCAGAAAATATTTTTAACGAAAATAATTTAATAGAAACATAATAATGCCGAACCACAAAATTCAAGAACCACAATCTGGCCGAAAATGATTTGAACCGATAGCCACGAATTGAATTGCTACGCTGCTAGGTTTACGGCAGGGAAGAGTCGAAGCAAGTTGTGATATTGTACTAATTTACCCCCTTTACATCCCTCAACCACCCCCTCCTTAAATGTTTTCATAATATTAAAATCGGTTCATGGCAAGTGTGTCAAAAATTAATCGCAAGATTTGATAAACAGTTAGACCGTGTCATCTTCCAAATAGAGAAACTTGTCAACGCCGCAATCCAGGGCCTACGGCGCTCTAGAGATTTAAATTTGACGCATGTCCAATAGCAATTCGGCTGGATTATGATTCTGCTAATTTAAGAATCGGGCATATTATTTTCTATCAATTTGTGGGTCGGGTGTTTTTCGTTTCTAGAAAATTACTTTCGATGGTTTTGTAATTCTGATATTTTAAGGTTCGGGAAAATTATAATCGGTTAAATTATATTCGTAACTTTTAAGGATCGAGTAAATTAAAATTCTATAAAATTATATTCGTATCCAATATTTTCTAGGTATTTTACTTTCGTTCATATTTCGTACGTTTTATTTTCTGTTTAATTGTGTTTCGATTGTTGGAAATTCGGCTTTTTTGTGGGTTCCCCATAAAAAATATATCAGCAGGACATATTTTTGAACAAATCCCATTAGGATTTTTCTGGAACGAGTTCAAAACCAGTAAAAGTGACCTTATAGCAACTATTAATGACCATATAATTTTTTCTGAAAGACAACTCTCTCTCTCTCTCGCAGTTCTTACAAATATGAACACCACAAGTTTGGATTTATATGTAGACTTCTTGACGTATTTATAGCACCCATTAAAACTTTAGTGATCATACTGTTTACACGCTGATTCGTAAATGTTTAAATTCGTCTATATCCAAACACTATCAGCCAGCTTTTTATGCGCCTTTTTAAAGTCAGAGCCCACAAAGTCCAAAGAAAAACCACGAACGAGGCATATAATGCCTCCTCAATGGTGCAATGCACCCTGAAGACGCACAGTGAGATAACAAACTTACACTTTAACCCAATCAGAATTCGTGAATCTTATGGAAACTTTACAAGCTCCTTTTTAAATTTTGACCATAAGGTTTTAAGTCGTAACTAGGTGTATGAAACGTAGGCAGAGGTAGTAAGTAACATTATATATAATATATAATAAAGTAATAGAACATCTCTTTACCGATAACCGATCCGATCAGCCAGAAGAATTCTCAAAGCAAGGCATAGATATACCACCATAGGAAGTACAACACGCAATAATTTCAGCTAAAAACAGGAAAGTGGTAGGGCAAGACGAAGTATACACTGAGGTTTTAAAGAAAATAAAAAACGAAAATTCGCTAAATACGCTGGTCAAACTTTTTAACTTGATATATCGTAACGGTAAAATCCCTGTTGAAAAAGCATTCGGCAAGGAAGTGTAGTGATTACCGCCTAATCATCCTAATGAGCCATATGTTAAAAATATTTCTAAAGAATATCCATAAAATAATTTATGGGAAATGCGAATCCTTTAAAGACAAGAGAGGCCAGTATATGCCTGTTTCATAGATTGTGAGAAAGCATTTGATCGAGTCCAACACGAAGAGCTCATAGAATCGCTAAAAGAAGTTGATCTAGATGACCGAGATCTAAAGATAATCGCTAATCTATACTGGAATCAAACTGCTCAAATAAAGGTTGATGGCCAACTGTCCGAAGAGGTCCAAATAAGAAGAGGAGTAAGCCAAGGTTGTATATTGTCTCCGCTTTTGTTTAATATCTATAGTAACCAAATAATAGAGAATGCCCTTCATAACTGAGAAGAGGGTCTGACAATAAACGACATAAAAACCAACAACATACGATATGCCGACGACACTGTCATAATAGCGGATACATTGGAAAGCCTGCAAGAGTTGTTGAATCAAATTGCAGCCAAAAGTTCGCAATTCGGGTTTAACTTAAATGTTTAAATATTGGAAAAACAAAATGGATGGTCATATCCAAGGAAAACAACATCCGAGGCATATTAAAAGTAAATGGGTAGCAAGTCGAACGCGTGAATTTATACAAATACTTGCCTGCAACATGCAAGAATTAAACAGGCCAGATCATCTTTAATCAAAATGAAATCAGTGTTGTGTAGTCGCGGTCTTAATACCACTCTCCGAATTCTACGTGTGCTTCGATGTTATGTTGTTATGTTATGTTAGAAAACTTGAATATTTTGGCCATATAACTTTAACTAAAATAACTTTTTAAATTGATAATAGAAGGCAAAATTGAAGGCAAAATTGAAGGCAGAAGAGGTCCGGGTCGTAGACGGATATCATGGCTTAAAAATCTTAGACTATGGTATGGTGTTAGTACTACAATAATAATAAAAATAAAGTAGTTTATTTCAAAATACAAAAACACTTAAAGTTTTACAATATCTCTAATATCTAAGAAATAAACCGTAAGCACTGAAGATAAATAAATTTCTTGTTAGTGCGTAGAAAATGTCTTGTCACATATTGGTTTAAGTGTCACAATCGGTCAAAATTATCACCGTATTTTGGTTTCGCTGCGCCTTTTTGGTTTCACGGTTACATTCGGGGTATAATGTCGTAATTGAGTTAATTGTCACTTTTGTTTTTTTTTTAAATCAATTGACAACACTTAAAATAGTTCCACGCGGGTAGGTCCGCAGAACACGCTGGGGCCTGGTACGCCACGTGTGTGATTTACTAACGAGTTTGTAAATTCACCGATGAGCTCACCGATGAAAACAATCGAGTTTGTAAATTCATCTATGATCCTTGGTGATATTCATCGGGTTCTTAACTTACCCGATTGATTCAACCAATTTACCAATTGATGGCATCGAACCTGCCGGTGAGCCTTCCCGTTGAATGTCATTAACTTCATTTAATCAGCTGTTTTTTTATTATTATTTTGTTTTAAAATTTTTTGATGTTTTTTGATAAGAAGTCGCGTTAAAACTAATTTCTTGTTTTATTTTATTTGCTGTATAAACCCCATGAGGAGATAAATAAATCTTCAATTTGGGCTGGTATAAGATGGTTATAAGTTTTATCCTCGCCATTTCCTTCTGAAGTCTTACGAGGATTTTTCGTTCGTCTTTATGGTAATACATGGGATTTTTTCCAAAAAGCATAAATTTCTCAATTGGAAAAAAAAACTAGACTATAACTAAATTCTGACTGATTTTTATTGCGTTTTTTTAGTTTTCGATGGCTCATCGAACTCAACGACATGGAATGTCAGATTAACGTCATATTTAATTTGTCAAAAAACCGATGGCACCGGTGAAAAAAATCTGATGAATTTACAAACTCGGCTAATGTGGTATGACAGCCAAGGGGCGCTTGCACAAGTCCGGTTTTGAATTTTTGAGTTTTAATTTAATAGCGTTTTCCTTTTGATGAACTGGTGCTTACTGAGGGCAATATTCGTATTCCATTTGATTGCACTACTCGAGTTTTGCCATTACATTTGAAACTGAGTACCGTTTATGTTGCCCTGAGTGCACGTTTTCTTGCATGATCATCCATATCTCGTGGAGCGTCAGTGTATGTTTATTTTTATTGTTTTTTTGAGATTTTATTAAAAAATATATATTTTAAATGTGTGATAATAAAGATAAAGAGTTGTTTTTCTTAAGAAGAACCTGTCGACGGAGATCATTTTTATTTATTTATTATTACAAATAAGCACATGCATCCGGTTACAACATCTTGTTTTACTGTTGGATTAGGCTGGTTTTATACAGGAAATAACACAAAATAAGAAATAAGCAAATGAGAAACCAGATGTTATTTGAAAGTGTTAGACAATGTTGAACTTGAGAGTAAGTAAGAGTTTCGCGCTTGCATTGTCTTCATTTTTTATTGTTTTACAACGTTTCGACTTCTCTCAGTGGTGCAACTTGTGGGGGCCTTGGTTTGAACACTCGGGCCGCGTGGATGAGGCGCCACAATAAAAACCTTCCTCAGGGAATCAGGCGCACCCTGTTGTATATAGCCCCCTCCTTGAAGTGCTGGGGAGGTGTTTCTAGCTAGTTTACTCATATTTGAGGGAACTTCAGAAGGACCCTCCAACAACCAGGAGGTACCACAGGCAACCGAATAGGTACCCAGTGGAACCTATAAAGATAAGGATCAACAGGAAACTGTAGATATTTTTTTAATGCAAGAGGCCCGACAGGGAACTGCACAAGTGCCCAATGGGCCTCCTTTTTGATCCAAGGAAGCGAGGGAAGACCCGTGGGCGTGGATGAGGGTCGTCCTCATTGCGCCGGTGATCCCTCTGCAGAAGAGCCCTTGTAGTCCACTGATCCGTATTAGATTCTTGGTCTTATGATGGCCGTGTATATCTAGTGCAGGTTCGACCGACCACTCGGCGCAAATGCCACAATGTTGCCTGGATTTTAACGGTTATTCTGGCAACATACTCGCTCCACTTGAGTCCCTTGTCCAGCGTTATCACCATATACTTAAGTTGTGATACCAAAGTTAGGGGTCTGCCGTACATTATGGGAGTTTTGAATCCTTCTAGTTTTCTCTTTCTGGTGAATGGGATCATCGCAGTCTTTTCAGGATTAACTGAAAGATCATTCTGTCTGCACCTGTCTTCTATGATTCTTACCGCCCTTTGCATTATTTTGCAAACTGTGGCTAGAAAGCGGTCGGTCACTTTCACTACACCATCATCCGCGTATGCTTGTGCGTCGAATTCCTCTCCTTGGTATATATGTACAAAAATTAATATTAAGATTCTTTTCATGTGAGTTTGGTTTATTTTTATTGAAAAAATCAAGTGTGTAACTAAATTTTATGAAACTTGCCGTAATACCTTTCAATAATTTTTGTTAGTACCCTTATAGTGTATGATTAAAATTAATGCCAAACAATTAACGTACCACGTCCTGTCAGGTATGAAACATTTATCACCCTGTAAATACGCTGACAGAAACTTGCCAAATTTAAAATGGGCTCGTCCGATGATGAATTACCACAATCGATTGTACAAGCGCCAAGAGATATTGAGTTGCTACCAGAAAAGTCTAAACGGATGTATGAGGAAATTTTAAGAAATAGTGTTTTAATGGATTCAAATAATTTAGTCACCGCTAACAACCAACTGCTATCAACCATTAATCTCCAAAATTATTCAAATTTTGCCATTAATATTATCAATAACTATGCAGTATAGTTTTCTGTTATCGTATTAAAAATTAAAAAAGGTAATATTTACTATTTCTTTTTTATGTTTTCCGTACGCTAGTAGAAAAAATAGCGTTCCTTACTCGCGTGTAAAGCGACTTTTCCGCCCTTGATTAAGTAGCACTTTGCGCACTAGTTAAGAAATATACTATTAACAAAATACCTGATGCTTGTTATTCAAATAATTTTTTCTGAGCCGCGTTCGATCTAGGGCAGTCACGCCCTTTTTGGACCTGCTTAAATGAAGTAAGCCCTTTTAACAACGTAATTTGAATAAAAGATAATGAAGAAAAAATATTATTTTGATCACGTTGAAAAACGCCGCGCCGTATGTATGAGGCATGCAGTAGACGTCCGACTTTGGCCAGTCTTTTATTGCACATGCCAAAACATGTGCCACAGTTACGTCCCCCTGTTCCCTGCAACTTCTCTATCTAATTTCTAGAACTTCACAACACCGATTTCCAACTCCTCCAGGCTTCTTTTACAACCCATCTGCTCTGGTGGTGTGGTCATCACAGCAACTCACTAGTTTCTACATTTCATCAAATTTCAAGGCAGTTGAGCTTAGTTTTCTCTTGTCCTCTTGGGACTGCAGATCCCGTTGTTTTGCGTTTTTTGCTTCTCTTGCAGATTTAAAAATTATATCTTGAAATGGGCCAAGCTTTATGCCATATTTTTCATAATATTCATCCATGATTATTTTTGCTGTGACGTTACACATTATTTTTACGGTAGTTTCTTTATACTCCTCGCCGTTTCCTTTTTTCATATTTGTGCCCAATCCTTTAAAATTTTTGCAATCTAGCTCACCGCCGTTTGCTGTTTCAATTTATATTTTCTGGCTTTGCAGAACTCCATAAATTGGTTCCAGACAAACTTCTTATTTTTTCTGGTGTTATCTGGTATGTTTTTTGTATGTGCGAGTCGATTTCGGCCTCCGGTAAAGACCCGAAACGGTTTATCATCATCATCACTCAGCGCGTCGGCGAGTTTGTTTACTCCAGGGTGCGCGTTGCTAGGGCCGTAAGTCGTTCTGTTTATTCCATAGCAATCGCGATATACATATAATGCTTTACGGGGGGTGCCCTGGAGCGCTTCATATTTTATTGAGATATTGTCACCTACTGGAGAATTATCACTTATTAAAGACGGCACTCTTCCTATAGCGCGAGTGTGCCCGAGGTGTACTTTCTTCAAAACGGAGTGTTTCGTCGGCGGCTATGCACAAAATTCATAATTAAATTATCCTTTTTCTTTTTCATTTCCTTAATCGTGACGTCACCAGCGCTGCTTTTTCATGGTCGTTACGATTTTTTTCAGCACTTTTTGTGTTTCATAGATCTTGTTTATTCTCATATAAACTGGGAAACCCAAAAATAACTTCGTTTGTCCACTCCATATTTACGTGGCTTGGAGAGAACTTTCCGAATTAAATAAGTTGCAATAACCAAACCAACTGACGTACACGTGGCATTTCGGGTACATTCGGGAACGTTCACATCGCGTCGGGTCGAACCTTTGAAGTTACCGACTCGCGGCGGATTCGTCGCGCCATCACGGATCTTGGCGGGCTACCTCGGGCGGCATCCTTCCCACGGCTTGGTGGCGCGAGCTGGCGCGGCCTGACCTGCAATAACACGAGCAGTGGGAAGTCAGCATAAGACTTTTGCAAGACAGATTGTTTATGAGTATAATAAAATAAGTAGGATTTTTGCTATTTTGGTCTAGAGAACATTTTTGCTGTTGCCCAGTTCCCGCAAACCAGACCACTATGCATTAACCTATACACAACATCAGCGCCCCGGTATCTTTTTACTAGTTTCGCCCCATAAAGGACGGAGCGCTAACACTGTAATAATTTAGATTATAAATTAAGCTTTCTTGTGCAATGAAAAGCTCCACTGAGATGAATAACGTGTCTAGTAGATGCCTGTAGCTAGATACTATAGTTTTCTGGGAACGAATATGCGAGCAGCTGAATGTGGTATATATAGCTTATTAATAAGTGAGTCATGTGAGCAGAGGAGGCAACGGAAGCTTCATTGAAAAGAAACATGTTAAAAGGCATAATAAAAAGTAAAAAAATAATAAATGAAAAGCATAGAATAAAATAATCTAGGTACAAAGTTTCGGTTTAATCTAAAATTTATTTTTGTTGTCCTTTATTATGTCATTTTATAAAAATAAGAAAAAATTACAAAGAAAAATAGGAAATAGGCCTCTTAATTTTTTATCTTTGCCAAACAATCTGCCTTTTAGGATTATGCCAAATGTAAAAAGCTATTCTGGGATACCTTTCTCCCCTATTTTTGTCATTAAAGCTGGTTTTGGGGCTCGACTGGATTGGTACAAAACCGAAGATGACAAAGGAACAAAGAAAATCAATATTTTCCAAAGATTAAGCATCTTTAGCTCTAACCATACTGATTTTTGATAAAAATAGAACCACGAAACGGCAAAGAAATGCAAAAACTTGACGGAATAACTACTAAAAATATAATGTGAACGTTTACTTAAAAATTACTCATTAGAGAAAATAAACATTTACAACGTTTACACGCACCTAAAACAGCTTTTATATAAGGACGGTTTTACATAAAATTGCTTTCTCCGTTTTTCATTAAATGTCAATATTAAGTGTCAGTTTAAAAAGAAAACAAATAAAAAAAACTAAGTTAACAACAGGTTTTTAAGTAAAACGAAGATGGAGAAGTATTTCTTTAGGTTGAAAGAAATGCGCTAAATCATTTTAAGTATTTATACCGACCTCAAAATGGGTTTTAGAACGATAGAGCTTCTCTCAGAAAAATGCCCACTTACCATTTATAAGAATTAACTTACCCCAAATAGACACTTCAGTTAAATACGAGACAAAAGATCTATCTATTTAGGGCAAAAGGATCGATCTATTTATGGTTAATGAAAAACTATTTATGGTTAACTGAAAACTGTTTATGGTTAATAAAAATACCATTTATGTTAAATAGAGACTTAATTTGGTGTTAACGCATTTTCTAATTACCTTAAGCGATTTATCTATTAGCCAAATAGTTGGATAAAAACTAATTAAATCATAAAATATGGCTTCCAATAAAAAAAAATATATTTTTGGTTTCTAAAAACCATGACCATCACATACACCATAAGAAAAATAAATAAAAATAAAAAAAATTTAAAAAAGTAGAAGACGACACCGGGGTTTGAACTCTCAACCTACGGGTTGCCAGTCCAAGCTTGTACCAATGCACCATTACGACTTCCATACGAAAAATGCCAAACTCGTGGTATGTAAACGGTTTACGGAATAAGTACTGGCAATATTTTAAAATTTTATTAGTGTTATTAAATTATATTATACCTCTTAGTGACAAACCGAAAATCCTTTCGCCGTAAATAGAAAAACTGTTATGGGTTAATAGTTATTTGGTTAATAATTTGATCACTTGTGGTTATGAAGTTACTGGTTTATCCCAGATAGGTACATCTTTTACCACAAATATATTAAAGTTAAATGAATAAGTATTAATGACAAAAAAAAAATTTACTTAGAATCAATAAGAAATCACTAAGGGCTAACAGGTTCAAACCAAATAGGTGAAACTGCTTAAGGTAACTGAGTTGTGTGTTTAGAGTAAAAAGAAACTTCACTTACCACTAAGTGGTGGAATTGGCTATGTTTTCTCAGTGTTAAAACAGTTTTGGAGGTGTTTATATACGACAAAAATTTTCAAACCGTCCCTATACGCTTATATAAACAAAGTAATGTTGACTAACTGCCTTTTTTATTAAAAAATAGTTCTTATTTACGTTGATAATTTTCAAAGTCCATAGACCCTACTATTAGTTTTACGCTGGACTAACTCCACCCGAGCCGGGATTACATGGTAGCTTATATAAGTATCTAAAAAATAGATTACTACAAGGTTTTCGTTTCCGCCTGTCTGGGAGCTCAATAAATTAGTTAAGGGAACTGATATATTTTATGAGACTTAAAGGGGATCTGGAAACTTATTTTGAATAAATAAAAGGATAAATTTATATCAAAAGACTTTGTAGTAAACTAGTTTAAAGTAATAGAAGGAACTTTACCTACTCACTATCAGCTATCGCCACTGTATTAGCCCCGTGGAAAATTTTTATGTGCGCTACTGTTATAATCCTTTATTCTAGATACTGAGAATCCATTACCTAATTTGACATTTCATCAAAAAAGGATTTTTCCTATTTGTGGGCGGAAAAGACAACTTTTTGCAAAGATTTGCATACAAAAAGTGGAACTTTCCACACACCGTGGGTAAAAAATACTTTTCTCTTATAATATGATCTACAGAGCATTCGTATGTCGTAGGGTAACATTTATGCAATTGTTTTAAATATGAAAAAACAGGATTGTTTGCTTATTTAACAAGATAAAAATTAGCGTGCGTGAAAAATCCTTTTATGCACGCCCTTCTTTGATATCGATTTAATAACCATTTGAATGTATTAGAAGAATTTATAACGAGATTTCTACAATTAACTAAAAAGTGAAAAAATGTATCTAACATGTGCGTATGCGACTTTTCCACCCTAAGTGGAATTCCCGAACTCTGCAAGCATCGTACGTACAACTGCCACCACGTGCGGAAAAGTATCACTTTCCGCCCTTATTAGGAAAATAAGAATTAGAAACAAGAAAAATAGGTGAGCATTACTTCAAAAAAGGTAATGGTATAACCGTAGACTTGGATTTCGCACTAGTGCAAGTGGTGCTCGTCATACAAAAAAACGAGGATAAAATGTACGTAATATTACAGGAAGAACACAAAAAAAATATTACAAAAAAACAAAAACGTAGAAACATGAAATAGTAGTTTTCACACAATTCGCTAAGGGATTGAAAAGACGATTTAGTTCCGAGGTTAATATACTATTTTATGCACTTTGGAAAAAGATTATTGTTAAAATCAAGTTATTTCCATGCCAATTTTTTTTTACAAGCGTTGGTTTAAATAACGAGGCCATCGTAAATACTTGGTGAAATTGGCGGAAATGGCTTAATTTTTAGGCAAGAATAATTAAAATTTTTCAATATTACTATTTTTCACTATTTCTCTTTAATTTTGGATAAAAAACGAACCGAAATCTTTTTTTTGCACCCGTGATAAAAATAGTAGTTTTCACAACTAGTGGCTAAAATAGTGCTTTTCTTTACAAGCGTTGGTTTAAATACCGAGCGCAGCGAGCTATTTAAAAATGAGATTAAAAAAAGCACAGTGTAGCCGCGAGTTGTTCACACTATTTTTTTTAATACCTTTATAAAAAAATACAAGATAAACAGGAAAATACTTTTTTTTATACCTTCATCAAAAATATGATTTTAGTAACTGTCTGCAGATAACTAAAGCCTGGCTTTTTTGGTTACCGATGCAGAAAAACTTTTTTTTTTATCACGGGTGCAAAAAAAGATTTCTGTTCGTTTTTTTCCCAAAGTTAAAGAGAAATAGCGAAAAATGGTAATATTGAAAAAATATAATTATTCTTGCCTAAGAATTAAGCCATTTCCGCCAGTTTTCACCAAGTATTTACGAAAAAATCATTTAAAAATATCGTCAAATTGTCAAAGATTAAAATGTCGCAACAATGAACGTCACCAAGTAAAAGATACATCGCTATGGAAACGATTATTTCATCTACCAGCCGACTTGATTTATAGTGTAAAGATGGTGTGTTGTGAGAAGTTCTCTTCGTTCGAGATTTTTAAAAGTATTTTTCTGTTTTTCTTGGATTCTTTGAAAAAGGTATTAAAAAAAATAATGTTAACAACTCGCGGCTAAACTGTGCTTTTTTTTACTCGCGTTTTTAAATACCTCGCTGCACTTGATATCTAAACCAACGCTTGTAAAAAAAGCACTATTTTAGCCACTAGTTGTTAAAACTACTATTAAAAATCTCGAACGAAGAGCACTTCTCGCAACACACCATCTTTACACTATAAATCAAGGTGGCGTATAAATGAAATAACAATTGTTTCCATAGCGATGTGCCTTTTTATTCGGTGACGTTCATTGTTGCGACATTTTAATCTTTGACAGTTTGATATTTTGACGATGTTTTTAAATGTTTTTTTCATAAATACTAGGTGGCAAGAATAAATTCGGAATGTCCAAAACACATCCTGGGAATGTCCAACGGTCCACCGAACATTACTTTTACCTACTCGCGTGAGGTAAAGTGCAATTTACCACACTCATTTGCGTGCGGAAAGTAGTACTTTACCAAACTCAGTGTGGTAAAGTGACTACATTTATTTAAGAAAATTAAAATACAGATATTTATATTTATTTTTTGAGTATTTTTAAGCCTTGTAGGTAAAATCTTGTACCCAACACATGCGTAAAGTGTCTTTATCGCCTTTGCCGCAACTGCCATCGCGTGCGGTAAAGTAACACTTTCCGCACTTATTAGGTAAATAACTGTTACATTACTCTTTTGGATATTCAAATGCTATAACGTTCAAAAATGTAATGTTCAGATTATATCCATTCCAAGTATCCAGTGAATAATAAAAAAGTGAACCGCTGAACATTCACGAAATGTGTTTTGAACATTTCGTATATCTCAAGAATATTCTCGCAATATACGGATATTCTTGCTATGTGGGAGGCATTTTGATCTCACGTAGTTAATACTCGTCCCCTTTATTTTTGCAAAATGTTAATTTTGACAGGTAAATTTTAAGGTTTTTCCTAACCAAAAAGCCCACATATTATCAAAAGAATGTTTACGAAACCTCTTGGCATATGCTGGCTACATACCTTTGAGCATTTACTTTATGAATCTTTTATTATAAACTTTGAATATTTAAAGTATATAAAATACCATTAATTTAGTGCATATGCAACGAAATGTCGCTAAAAGGTATCAATAGTATTTTCTTTACTACATAATACGTATATAAAATTTTTAGAACATTATCCAATCAATTAAATATTTTAAGAACATTCTCAGAACATCTTACATAGGATGTTCTAGGGATGTCCAATTTGAGAATGAAACTCTCCACCACTAGAGTAAACTATCATTTATTTTGCGTAGATGGCGCTGATTTGAAGATTTTTTCTTTATTATAGATGCTTATGCAATTATTATATAAGGTATGCCAAAAAACGCACTTTTTTAGATGATTATAAATTAGCCGAAAATTGTCCGATTTTAATAATATTTACCCGAAAAATTAAGCGATTTTAATAAGTTTAAACTTTTAGTTTAAACTGACATTTACTAAAAGTCCAAGATGGCAGACCTATTTCCAAAATAGGCACATTTCACCGCCCTAGAGACAACTTCTTTTCCGAAACTGTATTCAATCTCAAACATCGGTTACAAAGCCACATCCTTTCAAGAAATAAAGAAGATTTAAATCTTTTTTGCATGCAAACTCTGTTCTATATAAACATTTAAAACTTCCTTATTTCTTGCCCGAATTTTTAAAATATTTAATTGGTTAGTTATTGCCATTTAAACGAATAGATTTTTCCTTGATTAGCTTGATCTTGTAGGTAAACTCTTGTCTATTTAAAAATGGAAAACTTTCTTATTTCTTGGCCAAATTTTTAAAATGATATATCGATGTGCTTCGAAAGAATGTGACTTGGTAACCGATGTTTCAGATTTATCACAGTACACAAAAAATATCTAGAGGGGTTGAAAAATGCCTATTTTTCAAATAGGTCCGCCATCTTGGATTTTTAGGAAATATCAAGTTTGACATTGGTCCTATAAGTTTTAAGGATTTCCCGCTAAGTTATAATCATTTAAAAGAATGCGGTTTTTTTTTTGGCACACCCTTTATATATAACCAACGAAATTATTTAAAATGTACCCGCTAAGTATGACAAATTACTATATGAGAAACTTTGTAAAATTTCAAGAATTAGTTACAAAATTATAGCCAATCAGAAAATGCGGGTTTATGGAGTACCTCATATTTTATATATCTAACCTAGTTTTCTAAAGTAAGCATAGAAATCCTTACGATCGTATTACGCTGCATAATGAATACCTAAACAACCTAACTTCTTTTATCAGAAAATGGAAGCAAAAAATCAGAACATAAAACTAGCTCGTGAGGCCTGTAAAAATCGTTAATGTTTTAAACTCTTTTTTAACTTTTAAGACTTTCACTGAAAAGGTCGAAAAAGGAAAAGTAATAAGGGTAGCTTTAAAGTGACGACAATGGTACCTTAATTTTAAATAACTGTGTTGTACTCCCTGATCTATATAAAATATAAATTGGGGATACAACAGTTAACAGTTACATGCAAATTCAAAATAGGTTATGTTAGGAGAAGTGATCTGGTAACCCTGATTTATTTTTAGTTGTTGTAAACGCTTGGCAAGAAAATCAGGGCATTAAAAGGAAAAAACAAACGGAAGATGGCTGTGACAATGTAAATCTAACGAAAAAACAAGAATTTTGTGTACTTCAATGCAAAAGGAACTTCCTGAATTTTGATTGCTTATTGAGAGGGTGGAACCTAGGACGACGCCGTTTCGTCCTTATTAGGGACTCGTCAGCTAGATGTTCCACAATAACAGAGTGCCTTGGTTTAGGCATAAATCCAATAAATGGGTAGGTACCTAATTTAATCACCATCAGTTTAAATCAAAGATTTGATTTTTATAAAGGCACACATAAATTTAAATGCATCCTAAAAACAAACACATAAGCACAATTGATAAGCACGGCGTAATGCAATGATAAAAACAGATTTAAAAAAGGCATTATAAATTGACTTTGCATGGTGCAGGGTTATTTACCAAATAAACAGATTAACGCACTTCTACAGTGATACAAAAAAATTTAAAAAAAAAAACAAAATTGGGCGCAATATTTGTCACGCAACGCTGATAAAAAAATGTTACATCGCTCCAATGTTCCAACAGACCAAAATGTATAGGAACTTCGGTTGCTTCAGTGTTACCACATCACTTTGACACCAGCTGCATGTGGCAGTGATTTTTGTTTGGATCCTGCATAAGGAAGCGGCGCCCAATAAAGAATTAAATGCGAGTTTTATGTAGTCCTCTTAAAATTTGAATGGATAAACCTGCCTTTAAATCAATAATTTGTTTTTCTTAACTGCCAATAATGTTGTTACTCTGGGCAGATATAACTGAACAAAAAACCATAAAATTCGATATCAGTGAGTAGCATTCCAGATACGTGGTAAAAGTTTCTTTGGGCAAACATCAAGCAGGCGGGTCTAAATGGAGAAAAAGGTCAAACTTCCGGAAACAATGTCCAATTTAAACGGACCGGTGCGTAAACACAGGTATTAAGATTAAAGATATAAAATTAGGAGACTTAAACTGTGCATATGTTAGACAATTAAACGCTCTCTAACGAAGAGACTTCAGCAAACAGCTTCTTAAAATATAAAACGTTCGTTCTTTAGAAAACCGGTATAACTTTACGTTAAAAATAAACCAAACCCTTATGAAAATTCCTGTCCCTTATCAAAGGGGATAAAAATAACATCTCCAAATATCAAAAAGAACGTCGTTAAATCATACCATTTAAAAAAATGGAACAAGAGAGAAGCATAAAAAATGCATATTTAGTCAAACTATCACGTGATCTTCTAAATTGGCAATATTCTGAGCAGCCATGCTGGTTCGAGTAAAGGTGTTGACCACCGTTTCTAATAATTTTGCTATTAAAGGTTGGCAACAAGTATTTTGATCATTGATCATTGATTATTGTACCTAATAAATACACTCAGAAAATCATCCCAAGTGAGGTGTCTACTTAGCTTTTTTTGTTAGTGGTAAGTGAACTTTCTATTAGCCCCAAGTGATGAATCCAATATCTGCAAATAAAACGATCTACTTAGACTCCAGTTTGTTAACCCTTAGTGATTTATCTACTTTCCAATATGCGACAAGTCATTTAACTTTCCCTTCACTTAGAGTTAGTGAATTTTTCTACTAGTTTGTTAACCCTTAGTGATTTATCTACTTACCAATATGCAACAAGTAACTTTCCCTTTACTTAGGGTTAGTGAATTTTTCTACTAGTTTGTTAATCCTTGGTAATTTATCTACTTACTAATATGTGACAACTCACTTAACTTTCCCTTCAGTTACGGTTAGATAATTTCTCTACTACGGACAAGTGAAGGCATTAAACAATGAAAAATCCTATGCCTATAATGATTTGTCAAAGTATTGCCATCATAAGAATTCCACAATCTCATTTGCAACGATCATTATTCTATTTATAGGGAGATCATGATGGAAGTAAGTTAAAAAGAAAACGAAAAAAAATCGATGACCAGAGACGAACCCGGTAACCCTTGGTTTAGAAATGCTTGTCCATATAATATCCACCAAATGCGAAAATTATCTGATTAAGCTTTAATCATGATTAACACTTCACTCGACCAATAAGAATCCGCCCAAAACGTTTATATTCCGCAGGTTCAACCTGTTTCTTTATAAGTGCATGGTACAGTGGATAAAGCATTGATCTATCAACCTGTAGGTTGTCGGTTCGAACCCCGTCGGCGCGTCGCACTTATTTTTTAATATTTGTCTTTATTTTTTTTTCTTAGGGTATATTGTGGTAGGAAATGATTTTTAGAGCTCAAAAATATATTTTTTATTTTATTTAAAGCCATATTTTAGGAGTTATACTGGTTTTGGCAACTATAGATTTACTAACGGTTAGTAGATACTTCACTTACGGTAAATAAAATTTTTACTTATGGTTAATATGTTATTTTATAACCTTAAGTAGGTGAGACAACTTATGGTAAGTAGACAGTTTACTTGTCTCATATTTATATGAATTTTCTACACGGGGCTTATGAATTCTTACTTAGGATTAATGGATATTTTTCTAAGTGTAAGTAGTTAGTAAAAATTGATTAGAAAAGGTTGACAACACTTTTACGCAAGAATGTTATTAATTTAAAATCCTTACGTGATCTTCTGTTAACATCCAGTTGTTTTTTAATCCAACCTGAACCCGTTTTTGCAAATGACTCTAACAGCTGCATTTTAGTTTCCTGGTTTAAATGTTATTGGTACTTAGCCACTAATCAATCACAAGGGAAAATGTAACAGAAATATTAAACTTAACATATGTACACAGACTTACGTACAATACTTTACCGATACCAACCGTGGCGAAACATCAGAACCTAACTAAAGAAAAATGATTGAAATGTCACCAAAGCCCTTCAAAAACCAAACTTATAAAGAAATAAAATTCATGCAAATATTAAAAAACCAATAATAGCCAAAACGGACGGATGACAAAACACCCAATAAACGCTAGTCTATTTAGAAAAGCGGTTGAATTTGGTCTGAAAAACTAAAAAAATTTCGGTGTGCAGCAACCTATCAAACTAGTGGTAGATAAATTTGGAAGTAGTCGTAACCACTCTTATAAGAAAAAGGAAAAATATGGTTTTTGAGTACTCGTCTAGAAAGCCTCACAAATTTAGATATATATGTGGCATACTACGTTAGATTATTGAGCAACAATTTGTTACCAACGGAAACACTAAATTCACGCCCTCCCCTTCAAAGCAATTCATCTTACTAGGCAATGCACCTCCGAACAGGACATCGGCAAATTGCCTAATTGCTAAACCCTATTGTCTCTATTCAGCACACATTGGTGACTAAACTTAACCAATAGACTGCATAGAGTTACGCCATAGACAATCGTTTCATTAAAAAAGCTTAATGACTGTGTACAGATCTGTAGGAATATATTATTACGCAATTTTAGTGTTTGCCATCGTTGATATTTTCTTTAGACGCAAATCACGATTTTATTTAAAATTATTAATTAATTATGCACTATTAAAAATTAAATCTAGCTAATGTCATCATTTATTACACTGCCTCAAAAACATTTAGAAATTCAATTCAACTAATCAGCCTAATGAGCCATATGCTAAAAATGTTTCTAAAGATTACCCACATACAAATTTATGGAAAATGCGAATTTTTTATGGGCGACACACAATTTGGGTTTCGCGGGAGGGTTTGGGACAAGAGACGCCTTATTTGGCATTCAATTCAAATTCAAATATAGCTTTATTGTTTTGCATATGAATAAACATTGACAAAGCTTTATTTAATCTCCAAAAAAAAGATAAAATATAAAGTTATTTATATCAAAGATGTATACATATTATATAAATATTAATCTAAAATAATATGTAGAGGTTAATATAAAATTTTAAAATCCAATCTTAAAAAGAGACAAACATGTAAAAGAAAAAAAGAAACTTAATAAAGCCTTATCTAAATTTAGTCAAGTCATTAGTAGTAGTAGTAGTAGTAGTAGTGGTAGTAGTAACTAGTGGGCGGCGTCATTCAAGTCATTAACTCACTCATTAAAAAAATTCCTGGGTTTTTTCGATTAATTCTATGGTGTGGCTTCTAAATATTTTATAATAACCTATATTTCGTATTTCGAGTGGCAAATGATTAAACGTTTCCCTACCATTGTAAACAAAAGAATTTTCAGTTAGAGTTAAACTCGGTATCAGCAATGAGTAAGTAAAAAGGGTCAACGTACACTATATATAGTTCATCTTTATATTTCTTAAAAATTAAACAAACAGTCTCCAAAATAGTCTTGAACAGAAAGTTAATATTTGGTTATATGCAAACAAAGGCCTACAATGCCGTCTTCTTCGCCACACAAATTTCTGAGGGCTCTTTTGTAGGGTAAAAACTAATTTGAACCAATAATTAGCATAAGATCACCAAAAGTAAATGCCATATGAAAGATGCGATTGAATTAATAAAAAATAGACATTTCTTCCTATGTCAAAGCCAAGATTATCTGTAATTACTTTAATTATATAACAGCCGGAGGCAACTTTGCCTTTAAATTTTTCAATATGCCTGTTATCAATGATCAAGCCTAGAAATCTGTTTGCACCAGGGTTGCAGATGTTGTTATTATTCAAGTGAATATCTTGAATATCACATGTAAATTTTAGTGTGTTAGTCTTCGAGACATTAAAAGACTGCTTATTTGCATCACACCACTCTTTTATTAAGGATAAAGCATTTTGGACCATTTGAGCGAGTCTTTCCAGATCACTGTCATGACATAAGAAAGTATTATCATTTGCAAAGCTTGATAGTTTTCCCTTGATTGGAAGTTGTGAAATATCATTTATAAATCAGTAGCTAGTTAAATGCATTTTTTATAGATTATTTTAATCTGGTCGAATACGAAAAGCTCATAAGAAGTTGATCTGGATGACCGACATCCAAAAGTAATTTTCAACGTATACTAAAACTAGAGAGCCTAAAAGTTAATAACCAACTGTCCGAAGAAGTCTGAATAAGGAGAGGTAATATTTACAGCAACAAAATAATAGACAATTCATTTTGCAACTGCGAACAGGGTCTGGTACTTTATTAACAACCAAAGATATGCTGACGACGCTGCCATAATGGTCGACACCCTAAAAGGTCCACAAAGTTTGTTGAATGAAATTGAAGTCAAAAGTTTTGGACTTAACTTGTATGTTGGAAAAGCTAAATGAATGGTCATGGCCTAGAAAAAAAACATAAGAGGCATATTAGAAATAAAAGCCCAATTTATTTTTTTCCCTAAAAATGTCTTTAAGAGTTGGGAAAAGTACATTAGATACGGCAAATTTTACAAACTTTATCCACGCGATTTCAAGGAGCAACGGTAATTTGAGTTGTTTCTGGAAAATCTAGTTTCTGCTTTTACTTAGTTTAAAACTTACTGTGTGTGGGATGACGAGGTAGGAACCAGACAGCCAGGAGATTATTGTCTCCGAGTTTATTACCCTGTATAGCCTCTTGTTCCGATTTTTTCTATTGCAGTGGTCCTACAATATTTTGAACAAATTTCACCAGGTAAGAATATAAAATTTCAATCTTTGTGTTGCAAAAGTAAACTCATCACCGGGTAGATAAACCTCAATTTAACTTGAGTTAGTTTGTGGGTACATCTGATGAGAGTAAAAAAAATCTTACCTTCCTCCGACGAGAAGAAAATTATCATCTCGCATCACTAGACGAAAATAATCTGTGTTTGTGTCGTTTCCAATAAATCGATGAACGTCGTCTTTTGGCCCTGAAAACAAAGAAAAATATTATACCCCACTGTTTAAAAAAACCTAAGCACGGCCAAAAAACATATCATAATTGGACATAATATTTGCAATGTTCTGGGATCTTCCGAATCATTTTTTGAAAAGCTTTTTCTGGTTTAGCAATCATTTCGGGTAAAATTTCAACTACTATTTAAAGTTAGAACTCCCAGTTGGCTACTATACGTGAGCTCCAAAAACTTTAAAGAACCTCGCACGAAATACATTGAAAAATTATTTCGGTTAAATTTGATAAAATTTAAGCATAATATGATTTCTATGCCTAGTGCCAGAGATATAGAGGGTCAAAGTTTAAAAAGACGTTGTTTTGAGGTATATTGGGCACGCTCAAAAAGGCATTTTCTGACCGAAATAGACAAAGTTATAGACGAATATATGTTACTGAGGAACCAAAGATACACCTTCTTATTAATATGTTTGTAAAATGTTAGCAAGTTGTATACAGGGGCTAGTCAAATAAATTATTGTTTGTCAATTTTCCCCGATATAAAAATAAAAAAAAATCTTTTTGAGCAAACATTAATGTTTTAGTATTTTTTAGATAAACTAAATAAGTTTTTCTTCCCAGTAACAGTTACTTTGAGTTCTATGTTTTTTTTATATTTTTTACCATAAAAACGAAAATTGTTTTCTACTACGAAATAATTATTTTGTAACTTAAAATTATAAATATTCATTTGCATTCGGTTAAAGTAATGAGTAAATAAACTAGCTATAGCTATAGCTATGAGGGACATGCAACAAGTTCTGTATTATTAATTTTTACGAAAAAGTAAGCAATATTTAATTTCTTTGAAACTAATCGATGGATTTTAATTTAGTTTTGCGTACACCTTTATCATACTGTTATCTTATACAATTTTTTGTTCACTTTTTTATGTTTCGCATCTAGGATGATGATGTTTTAAAGGTTTGTCAAGGTTCTCTAAACTAAATAATAACACTTTTGGTGGGGCTGAATTATCAAAAAAACAATGATATGCCATAAATTATGATTACGGATAATTGCTCTCCCTTATACAAAAACAGTGGCACAACAGAGGGGGGTCTTGGTGGTTAAAACCTCCCACATAATAATGAAAGTAACCCTGTAACCCTATGAAAGCGTCATTAGTTCACTAAATGACGAAACCCCCCAGAGACAATTTCTGGCTACGCCACTGCATCTACATACCCTATTGAGTACTAGTCAAAGTCAGTGGCTTATCCGAAGAAGGGTGAAAAATTATTATCATAAAGAACAGTCAAAAAATATTCCACTCATAAAAGTAATTATCATCCTAGATGCAAAACATAAAAAATTACAAAAAAATTGCACCCTGTATTAGATAAAAGTATGATAAAGGCGTACGCAAAATTAAATTAAAATACCTCGAACAGTTTTAAAGAAATAAAATGCTGATTACTTTTTTATAAAAATTAATAATATAGAACATTTTGCATGTACATCGTAGTTAGGAAAAAAAATAAAAAAACTAAATTCAATTTATTTAAAGTTTATTTTCTCATCACTTTAACTGAATTCAAAAGAATATTTAGATTTTTAAGTTGCAAAATAATTATTTATTAGTAGAAAACATTTTTCGTCAAGGTTTTATAAAAAAAATAAAAAAAAATGTAATGTAACACAAACTAACTGTTACTGGGAAGAAAAACTTGTTCAGCTTATCTAGAAAATACTAAAACATTAATGTTTGATTAAAAATAATTTTTTTATTTTTATAGCGGGGAAAATAAAAAATTGTCTAAAAATGTCTTTTTGACTAGCCCCTGTATATAACCAGTTAAAATTTTACCAACATAATAATAAGAAAGTCCATGTGTGGTGCTTCAGTAATCCATATTTGTCGATAACTTATTATATTTCGGTCAGGAAATGCCATTTTGAGCGTGCCCAATATAACTAGACATAGAAATCATTTTATATTTACACATTTTTCTTATTTCATAACCCTCTATAATATACTAAATTTTTATTAAATTTCACTGAAATAATTTTTCAATGTATATCGTGCGGGGTTTTTTACTAGATGTCCACGTTGTTGGATTTTTAGTGCCCTTTGGGTTGATGTATATTCTTTCTGTAAATTACAGCTACCAATGTTTTTGTATATATCGTTCCAACTTTTTGTCTGTTATAATTATCCAATGTAATGCTCAAACAAAAATTTAAAAAAAATTGGGATGTACTAATTGCATATTTGAAATTTTATTTAAGTTACGTTTGAGATTTTATCTTTACCTATAACTTTGAATTAACGTTAGGAGAATATGCAAACTAATTTAAAATTTGTTATTTTGTAACGTACAGATTTAACTTTCATGCTTAAAAAGCATTTTCCTGTACAGCAAAATGCTTAAAACTCTAGTTGTTTGCTCGACACAATTCATGAAAAACCACAACATAAAAAACGCCGGTTTATCTAAAATTGTGTATCTCAAGCGAAATTTTTAATCCGTCATTTCAATTTTTAGCAGCATTGTGTTTTACTAAACAAAAAGAGTTTCTCCCCTTTTTTTGTGGGAGCGTTTAAAAATCTAAAGAGTTGACGTGAAAAAAAAGGGACAAAATCATAATCGCGAGACAGTTTAGACAAGTAAGTTATATGAACATACAGAGAATAGACACTTTTAGTGGGATTTACTAAAATGTTTTAGCCCAGTCCTAAGTTTAAGTGGAATTGTTAGTTTTAAGCATTTTATACCAACCTCCTTGAGTTTTTGACATAGTTTGATTTATAAGAATAATTTTAAATATTTCTTTTTAGTGAATAATTATCTGAACACAACCTTTTGTTGGATTTAAGAAGAAAATTTCAATTCAAAAAAGTTTTTTTTAACTCTATGGGGGCATCTAAGTGGTAAACACTTTGTTGGGCAAATTAAAATTGCGGTTGTCACTTGTTGATTTTCGCGATTAATACTCGTCAAAAAACCATTTCGATATGTAATCATAAAGTAAGGATTAGATTAATTTTGTATTTATTTAAAAGCGGTTCTTATCTATAGAAAATATGAATAAACTTAGTGGCAAATTTTGTGTTCATTTCGATGACCGTCAAATAAAAATATTTCATCAATGGAGGTCACGTAAACAAATGCGGCTAAAAACAGGCCTGAAAGAGTCATGTCAGCTCAACGAACTGGACGGTGCCCGGTTCTCTGGTAGAACATGAGAAAATGGCTAGCGAAGTACCAATGATAACTGCAGCTTTGAGACTTTTGAGTACGATATTTCAGTGGAAAGTTTTGTTTGATGATTAAGCTTTTAGAAAAACTCAATGTTTTAATTTCAGTTTGTAAATAAATGAATAGGTACAGTTGTTTTTGATTTTTTTCACTGGAAACAGTTTTCGTGCATAATCAGTGACCTTCACTTATATTTGTTTGCCTCGTAGTCCCCTTATAAATATATGTTTTGTGCTGAAAACGGCTTCAAAATATGGCGTTTTTCTGGACAAAATTAAACGTGATTTATTGATTAATGCACAACTTGAAATACTAAATAAGGTAAAGTAATTCTTTTAAAAACGGCTACTTAAAAAAATAATAAACGAACTTATTACCAATTGCCACAAAACAATCCTTTCTGGGGGCTATAAATTTAAACCACCCCCCAGAGGTGGCCTATAAAAAAAAATTATAACCTCAAACACAGTTAATGAATTTGTTATGAGCCAAATTTTTGGCGTATTCACCATTTTCCGTTTGGGAACCTTAGTTTTTAGAGCATTTTCTCCTAAAATATGGTATATTTTGGGAAAAAATAGTAGTTTTCACAATTAGTGGCTAAAATAGTGCTTTTTTACAAGCGTTAGTTTAAATAACGAGCGCAGCGGGGTACTTAAAAACGCAAGTAAAAAAAGCAGTTTAGCCGCTAATTGTGAAAACTACTATTTTTTTTTTGATGTCAAAATCATGCTTCAAGGCGGCGGAGGCAAGATTTTTTTGAGAAAATAACATGTAAAATGCAATTTTAGACTTAAAATTAAAATAAAATCGTAAATATTGATGCGGTTTTGGGAATTTGAGTTGTTTAATTACCCTTACATTTTTATTACCATATCGCAAGCAAAATGTTTTAATAAAATAACATTAAAAAGAAAATTTTGACACGAAATCATAAAAATGAAAAGTTTTATAGTGCCGCAGGCGCAAAATTTTATAATTTACGATTTTTTAAAAATTTTTATTAAAAATATTTTTTTTCTGCTGTTATTTGATGGTGCCAATTGCAACCAGGTTTCTCGGGGGGAGGGGGGGGGTAACGTCAAACCCTTCCCTCCCTTTCGGTGCGCTACTCTATAAGAAATAATATTGTTCTTTTTTAAGCCAATCTTTCCAAAAAAAATGTCCTACTTCGCAAAAATCCTGAAAAGCGTAAACTGTGATAGCAAGGGTGTTTTTGTACTGATGAATTTTTATCTCCGATTTTAGCTTAAACAGGAAATTAAAAATGGGGCTTAAAATTAAGGTAGTCGTCAGACAGCTTGTGTTAGGATTAGATTATATCATATTATTAAAAAAGTTTCTGGAATAAGTGTACGAATTGCTTTTTAAATTTTAAAATATTATAATGGAAATTAACTAAATTTGATACACAAATCTTGGCGTTAAATTCACAAAAATGTATGTGAATCAAACGAAAACGGTTAGGTACCTACCTATGATTTGTGTTACCTTTAACCAATTTAAAACCACCAATTTCTTGGGCAAATATATAATTATATGCTTTGCCTTAAGACGAAAAAAAACATCACCCAGCAAACACGGTTTCTTCGGGCCTTCGTCGGTCCGATGTCGATTGCCGAATTTGACGTCATCGGCACGACGTCGATTTATGACGATTACGACGACGCAGCGTTAGACTGTAGCCCGCCGTCGGACCAATGGTAAATTTTACTTTTTGCTTACATCGGCATACCGTTGCCGTACGATTAAGGTCCGATATGGTTTAACCACATGGTACCGACCATCCGCCCATAACTGCTTAATTTGATCGGTCTAACGTAGGCAAGCTGGTCTCGGCACGACATCGGGAAACTATTCAAGTCCGACATTGGTTTCCTAAAGCGGTTCAACGTCGGCGATTGACGGAGGTCCGTCGGTGGTAGCTTAAAGCGGCCCGACAATGGCAAACCACAAAGGTCCGATAATGGGTGGATAATAAGGCCCCACATCAGCCTCCCAAAGCGGCCCAGGATCGGTGATGGACAAAGGTCCGTCGGTGGTTACTTGACACGATCCGACATTGGCAAACTACAAAGTTCCGACAATGCGGGTGCTTAACCAGTCGGGCTGGTTTAAGTCGCAGAAGAGATGATTCGTGCAGAGAAGTACCACCATCTTGTCAAGTCCGCATTCTAGTTTTGATATATCTTTGCTCATTATATATGTAATATTATCTTCCACTGTACAGGGAACAAGTCGACTATAGTAAATCGGGCCATCGTCAGTTGCCGATTCTCGACCGATTAAACAAAGTTCCAATCAGACCATCATCAGCCCTAAAGCAGATAAGGTTTGCATTGGTATAAAGTCGACTATAGTAAATCGGGCCATCGTCAGTTGCCGATTCTCGATCGATTAAAGAAAGTTCCTATCGGACCATCATCGGCCCTAAAGCAGATAAGGTTTGCGTTGGCATAATGTCGACTGTAGTAAATCGGGCCATCATCAGTTGCCGATTCTCGTCCGTTTAAACAAAGTTCCAATCGGGCCATCGTCCGTCCTAAAGTGGTGTCGACATAAAGTCGACTGTAGAAATGTGGACTTCCGTCAGCTGCCGATTATTGACCGAAAACTGAAAATCGCAATCTGTCCAGCATCGGGCCAGAGTGTCGTCGCCGATACCGACACACTGCCGACGATGTCGACATTGTCGACACGATGTCGACAGAATCGACCATAAAGTGACAACTTCAAAAAAATACTATTACTATTCGTGACCCAGTTTATAAATTTTTTTTCAAATTATAAAACAAGAAAAAAAGTTTTACAGCCAAGGGTGCATATTTTAGATATAAAATTGCGTATAAAGGATGTTAAAAGTTTACAAAAATGAAAGATTTGGCTCTAAAAGAGTAAGGATCTTTTTTACGATACTTTCTATACGAGGCCTTTCAAATAAAAACCAAATCGATTTTTTTGTAAATTAAAAACCGCGTACAGAGATGACACATCAGTTTGCAAATTTAGTCCACACCTCCGAGCGAAAAATGTTTTGCACTCGGTATATGCAAAGTTCCGATTTCACATTGACTCGCATAAGAAAGGATATCGCCCTTTTTAAATGGAAATTTGTATTCGATAGAATTGCCCGATTTTTTATATTTTGAAGTACTCGTCCTAAGAAGATTTTTGTTTCATTGCGCCAACTCTCTACCCCTCTCAGAAGTACCGAAAACGTAACGTCAAAGTCGTCGATTTCGTACTTTTTAGCCAGTTTTGAATTATTGTAGTGACCTCCCAGTAAACACACTTGTGACTTTAACCTAATATTTATATAAATCTAAGGTTCACATATTTATGTCAAATTTGTTACATCATAGTTACGTAAATCTCATAGAAAAATGTTTTTATAAAAAGAATTATGTAAACAATACGTCAAAACTTTGACTGTAAATTTAAGTCATCATAAGCAATGTTAATTTTACGTAAATATTGCGTAAATAGTGGGACCTTAATTTTACATAAAAAATATTACATACCTATTATATACAAAATTACATGTATTGTTTACGTAATCTAATTTACGGAAACGTTACATAAAATTATTTACTATAAACAAAAGTAGTAAAACTTACAAAACTAGTATGTAACAATTTAGAAATTAAGTTTACATTTAAAATTTTACATAACTATTTTGCAAAACACTTTATTTAATATTTATATCATCTAACTTACGTAAACGCACATTAAAATTTTAAAATTTACTTAAATATTGTGAAAAAATGTGAAACTTAAGTTTACATTGAAAATTTTACATACTTTTTACATAAATTTTGTTATGTATTAATTATGTCATCTACACAAAAGTAATAAAATATACATAACTAGTATGTAACAATTTACAAATTATGTTTACATTTAAAATTTTACATAACTATTTTACAAAATATTGTATGTAATATTTATATCATCTAACTTACGTAAACGCACATTAAAATTTTAAAATTTACATAAATATTATGAAAAAATGTGAACCTTAAGTTTACATTAAAAAATTTACATACTTTTTACATAAATTTTGTTATGTATTAATTATATCATCAACGGTATGTAACTTCCATGTAAAATTATGTACGTCAAATTTAAGTTCTAAAGTTTACATAATTATTCTATACTCAATTGAACCGTAAGTTTACATTTCAATTGTTAATTGGCTATTATATAAAACAATTTATGTAATATTTATATAATCTAAAATAAAATAAATTACCAGTGCCTAATAGTTTCTTCCTAGTAGAGAGATGTGACGCTAATGTCACTATGTTCCCTGCGCAGTGGATGACAATATTATATATGTAAAGAGCAAAGATATTTCAAAATAAGAATGCGGACTTTGAGGTATTAACAAAATAGTGGTACTTCTCTATAAGAATCACCTCTTCCGCCACTTACACCAGCCCGTTTGGTTAACTTTGTAGTTTGCCAATGTCGGACTGTGTAAAGCAACCACCGAAGGACCTTCGTAAATCATCGACGTTGGCCCGCCTCAAGCGATAGTGAACGCTTTGCGCATGTCATGCAGATTAATTTGACTTAAATTTTACCTTATTAATAACTTATTGTAACCTTAAATTTACATACCAAGGTAAACCTGTTACATAAAATATACGTAGTTTCACTTAACCCTTACGTAACATGGATGTAATATTGATGTAAAACTTATGTCATTTTATTTACATCACATTTATGTAAGAATTATGTGAGCTCTGCGCATGGCATTATGTAGTGTCTACGCACATTAATGTGACCCAAATTTTACCTTATTAATAAATAATTGTGACCTCTATGTGACCTTAAATTTTCATACCAAGGTAAACCTGTTATGTAAAAAATACGTAGTTTTACTTAACCCTCACATAACATGGATGTAATATTGATGTAAAAGGTATGTGATTTTATTCGCATCACATTTATGTAGGAATTAGGTGGGCTCTGCGCATGGCATTATGCAGTGTTTACGCATATTAATGTGATCGAAATTTTACCTTACTAATAAATAATTTTGACCTCTATGTGACCTTAAATTTACATGACAAGGTAAACCTGATATGTAAATGTACGTAACAAGGTAAATCTGTTATTTAAATTTTACGCAATTTCTATATAACTGTGTTTACTGGGCTTATTTGTAAACCGACCAAAATCTAATTTTCTTTTTTTAATTTGCCATAACTGCCTTTTTAAAAATAAAATTTTAAACGTCAAAATTGCAATGCTTTATCTTACGTCGGACATATTAAACTTCGTTGGTTTCTGTCCGATTTAAACAAAACTTTTTTGTTGAAAGTTTGGTTTAAATCATACTAAAACCAACGAAGTTGAATATGACCGACGCAAAATGGCTACTGACATATGTCAATTTTCGGTCAAAATTGGATATTGATAAAACCGCTTTAGGTGCAAAAATTTTTTGTTCAAATCGGACAAAAACCAACAAAGTTCAATATGGCCGACGCAAGATGGCTACTGACATATGTCAATTTTGCGTCCAATTTAAGTAATATTAGAAAACCTTAAAATGTATAAAAAGTTATGCTTAAATCGGGCAAATTATAACAAAATTCTATATAACCCTTGTAAGATAGCTAATGACATATGTCAATTTTGGATCAAAAATAGATATTGTTTAAAACGCTTTATGCGCAACAAGTTTTGTTTAAATCGGACAAGAAATAACGAAATTCAATATGGCCGACGCAAGATGGAGACTGATATCTGTCAGTTTTCTGTCACAGTTAGGTGTCTTGGAAACGTTTAATAATTTAAAGAAAGTTTTGTTTCAATCAGATAAGAAACAATTTTGACGTTTAAGATTTTATTTTTAAAAAGGCAGTTATGGCAAATTCAAAAAAGAAAATTAAATTTTGGTCGGTTAGAAAATTAAGTCAGTATAATAATTACTAAAAAGTGCGAAATCGACGACTTTGACGTCACTTTTCGGGTACTTCTGGGAGGTGTAGAGTTGGCGCAATGAAACAAACATCTTCTTAGAGCGATTACTTCAACATATAAAAAAAGTCAGGCCATTCTACCGAATACAAATTTACATTTAAAAAGGGCGATATCCTTTATAACTACAGCTCATTTCAAATTATTCTAATTTGGGTTCGCCATGACCAAAGATTTCTAAAGTCTATCTAGACTGCGTTTGTTCTTGAGTTTAGACTGAGTTTTAATTTACATCTGGAAGAAAACCAGATGCTAAATTTGATCCCATTTAATCTAGAGAATGAAGGCGATTTATTTATTATTTTAAAATTCTGCATACAAATAAAAAAAGGAAATAAGTTTTACTAAATTAAATCGATTTAAAAGCGCCTTGTATAGCAAGTGTCAAAAATAACAGACATGGTTTAACTGCCAAATTATTTTGAAAGATTTTGTTGTTAAAATTATCAAATTCTCATTTGGTTTAAAAGTGTATAAATATAGCACAGTATACTGAACAATTATTTTCTGAATTCAGTTTTGATATGGGATAAAACAAAATTACCAAAACTCTCCTCAGCTGATTTTCGATGACAGCAAATGTTTGTCAAACTGGTCCGGACATTTTTGGAATCAAGTGTAGGTGTATTTACTTGTGTTTGTTTTAAAATTAGGGTCTCCCTCACAGTTGATTTGTTTATACGGGTCTCTTAAAGCGCTTTTCTATAAGTAGGGTTTGAAAATTTTTTCGTATAAACACAACTAAACCCGTTTACAGCACTAAATCGATTCTATTTTAAGGCAATTTAAGAAATCAATTTATCACTTTGAAATCGATTTGCAGGTCGGTATAAACTCTTTAAAAAGCCTAGTTTTACCAAAAAATCTGTTTTTAAATTGATTGTTTTATTTGTTTTTTGTATAAACACAACTAAACCCGTTTCCAGCACTAAATCGATTCTATTTTAAGGCAATTTAAGAAATCAATTTATCACTTTGAAATCGATTTGCAGGTCGGTATAAACTCTTTAAAAACCCTAGTTTTACCAAAAAAATCTGTTTTTAAATTGATTGTTTTATTTGCTTTTCGTATAAACACAACTAAACCCGTTTACAGCACTAAATCGATTCTATTTTAAGGCAATTTAAGAAATCAATTTATCACTTTGAAATCGATTTACAGGTCGGTATAAACTCTTTAAAAACCCTAGTTTAACCAAAAAATCTGTTTTTAAATTGATTGTTTTATATGTTTTTCTTTAAACTGATATATTTAATGACATTTATTGAAGAACCTATAAACAGTCGGAGAAAGCGATTTTATTTAAAACCGTCCTTATGTAAAACCGGTTTTAGGCGCGTATAAAAGTAACATTGTGTGTACCTGTAATAAAAACTAAAACTTTTAAACTGCGCTCCGCCCGCCCCTCTCCTACTATCAAAACTTTTAAGCAAACTCTATCGGTATAGTTGTTGTTAATATCCAGTGTGCTATTTTCTCTCATTACGCGGTAAACCAATATTTGCTGTATACGCCAAAAACACAGCATTCTGTTATTAACACACTTGTGCCCCACGGAGGCGCAAGGTATCGTATGCCTAAACAAAAGTTTTAATGGGAAGGTAAAGTTATTTTGATTTGATCTTTGCTGAAACCTCTGAGATTTAACTCTTATACTAAGTAAGGCATAGATTTATACCGAATAATCTTCTGGTCAAAAAAATCCCACTCTCATACCATACCTAAAAGCGCATTTACACAGACAAACTTTCCTTTGATGTTGAAATGCCGACAAACATTTACACGAGCCTCTTGAGCAAAATGTTCAAAAAAAATTTCGAGCAAAATCTCGTACAAAAAGACTCACGCAAATTTTGGAGAGAATGTTAAGCAAAATTTGTTTGAAGAAATGTTGGTATAAAAATTTCTTACAAATTTAAATTTTATAGTTTTATGGGAATTCATTGAACTTAACTGAAAATAGAAAGACTAAGTTTTAAAACAAGGTATTTTTAATTAAGTGCTTTCCGACGGAAAAACGATTTGATGTCGAAATTCACATTTTACCTCATAAGCAACTTCGAATGACCTGATTTTTATAGGGGATGTGCCAGTATACTTGTAACTTTTTTGGGGTTGTAAAAAAACGAGAATAAAAAAATAATAATTGGCACTTATTTATTGCTGTTGCCTGTAAAATGTAATGATAAATTTACGTTTAAAAGAATATCTCTTTATTTTACTTCCTAGTTTAAAACACAATACAATAATAATTAAGTCAAATTAAAAAACCTACATACATTTTATTAAATCTCAAATATATGAACAAAAGCACGTTCGGTCTAAATATTACCCGTTTATTACCCACTTTTACAACCCTACGATCCCGACCCTTGTCTAAAAAAATATAATTTAGCAGTAATGGACTAGACTTCTGAATCGGAATGTTGCTCCTTTGCATATTGTTTGTCGACCTTGATTATTACATAAAATTGACAGTAAATATCTATCTTCAGCATTTCCATGAACCTTTTACTTTTTTAAGCAACCGTTGGGGCCTTAAACTAACTAGGTAAATCTGATGTGAAGAATGAAAAAAAAACAATCAAAGCTAAGGGTAAAGTAAAGTTACAAAAATATGTTTAAAAAAAAATCCCCTCCCCACCAGTCCTCATAGTCGTGAGGCGCGGATTACCGCTTAAAAGTGCAATTTTTGAGTTTTTTGCAGATATTTGAAAAACTCAAAATTTTTTTGGAAAAGAAAAATTTTCCTGGGTTGTTTTTTGAATTTAGGAAAAAACCCTTGAAAATAAAAAAAACTCGCAAGAAAATCCCAAAAAAATCCGGGAAAAACCCTAAGAAAAAAACATTATAAGTAACCCTAATCCATGTGACAAAACTGATAGCCAAGAATAATGTTTCGCTTGCCGTCGGCTTTTTTTTACAAAAATTTAAAATAAAAGTTGGTGTTCCATTTTTCTAAAGAAATGAGATCAGTGATCACTGATGTAAAATTTTATTTATTCTTATCTTTAAAAATATGTTTTCAAAACAGATAGCAATAATTTGCTCAAAAATTTACCCGAACAAAATGTTCAAAGAAAAGCTCACAAAAATGTTCACGTAAAAAATTTTAGATCTTTTGCACGAGCTTTTGTTTGAGCATGTTCGTCTGTGTAATTGCGCCTTAAGCATCCGTGGTACCTTTCAGATGGGTGCCCGCAAGCGCCAGAACGTGTCCGCAAGCGCCAGAACTGGTAAACGGTAAGTTTTCAGTATAGTCTGACCATCATTATTATTCATGGTCGATAAGCATTTGAGGCATAAGACTCAGCGGGTGTTCGAATGGAAGCAGAGATGCACTTAGTGTTGTAATAGATCAGTGAATTTCTACCATGGATCACCTTAAAGGTGAAGAAGATAATATGTTTTATTGACGGTGTGGTCTAACAATTTTTTTAAATAAAATAATTATTTTAATCTAATAGATACATCTTACACCTGCAAAATATATTTGCTCATAGAATAAAAAACACAAACATAAGTTAAATTTATAAAATTGAATATAACAGGTATGTCGTCATTAAAGTCTATGATAATTTTTTCTCTTTAGAGCTACCACAGAAGAATTATTTATTATACATCTTACACCTACAAAATATATTTGCTCATAGAATAAAAAACACAAACATAAGTTAAATTTATAAAATTGAATATAACAGGTATGTCGTCATTAAAGTCTATGATAATTTTTTCTCTTTAAAGCTACCACAGAAGAATTTACTGTTGGCGAAACATTATTTCTTCTAACCTCTTCTTTTAGCTTATGCCATATGTATTCAATTCGATTAAACATGCAATCGTAAGGAGGAAGTCTAAACACTGTATGGCCCATTTATTCCGCCAAAGTATCACAATAGTATTGTTTTTGTACTGAAAATACTTTAATTATTTCAATCAATTGTTTTTTGGTATAGCTATCCTCAAAATACATATTATTTTCTAACATGTAGTCCTGAATGCTAAGTTTTGTGTCATTTGAACACGAAACTTTATTTAGCCTTCCACTGTGGTAGCTCGCATTATCCATCACAATGAAACTATTTGGAGGTATATTGGGTAACAGTTTATTTTTGAACGAGTCTTCAAATAATTCCGCTGTGGTATTGTCATGGTAGTCAGTATGGCAATGCTTTATATTTTTTGCTGATAAAGCCAGCGCATTTGGTATAAACCCATTTATTGTGATACGCTTTGCTTTATTTGATGAAGCTTTAGTTGTGCAGTGACCAGACGAATCTATCCAACCTTTATCTGGAACTTCATGGGTGTCAAACCAAGTTTCAACGAGATAAACAATATCCCTATTACTTTCTCTATACTCGTGTATTGCAATTAAATATTCCATCCTCCATTTTTTTTAAATAGGCCGATTCCATAATAACTTGCCGTTTGTTAATTTTTTTTATTTTAAAATCGTTTTTTAAAATACATTTTCTCACGGCAAGACTGTAAAGTAGGAATCATTTATATATTTGATATATTTTTCTACGAATTTGATATATTTTTCTACGAATGATATCCACTCACCCATGTCCAATTTCTTAGAGGTATTAGAATCTTTCCTCTTTCTTCTCCCAACTATTGGTTTATTTAATACATGCCACACTATTTTTACCGATCTCCATGTTAAACTGCCGCTTCCTTCACTGCAACAAATTTTGATAACTCACGTTCAAGAAGGGTGGTATAAACGTCAAATATATTTTTTTTTGTAACAAGTGACACAATTAACAACAAATAACTTCTTTTGTAACCAAACACCAACTACTAACTGTCCTAATTATTAAAAAAAAAATAATTTGTAACGTAATCAAACCCCAATGTTATAACGTTTCGTAATTAGTCATAAAGTTGATAAATTTCAGTTCGGTCAAAAACGTGTACTTATTAATAAATAATTTTAAATTTTTAAATCCGCACCTGTAATCCTCAGAAATGGTAGCATGTTTACAGCTTTTTTTTATTTACTTCCACACCCCGAACAATAGGTGATTATTAGGGTATTATGCTCGTACTATATCAACTGGGCAATGTGTATGCCCCCAGCCCAAAGCAGTTGATTGTGACAAGGTATGCTTTTGATGGACACTAAACTTATTTTAAACTACATTTATGGGAAAGATCGGTAATAGTAGTTTACACAACAAGTATGTTATGATGGTCATTAAACGCGAATATGAAGTTTGATTTATCTGAGCGTGTAATGACCATAGCATACGAGTTAGTGTACTATACTCTACCTACGACCAATGAAAATGTCATCTCATCATAAATATCAAACGCGATCTCTTTCAACGACCTTCATAACATGAAGTTTTAATGATAGATAGAACCTAAAACGTCAAACACATAAAGTATAATGTTACTAAAAGACTTTCATATCTTTATCTTTTTAAAAACAAGGTTTTTTTTTTGGTTAGGTACTAAAATTATATTGTATTTATTTACGTTTAATAAATATTTATTGTCTTAAAAATAAAGAGAAATAATTCACATTTTTGCTTCAATTAGTGTTCTTATAAAATAAAGTTTCATCGCTTGTCACGCCATCTTTTGGGTTTACGTCTGAACTTCAATATAATCCTAGGAGCGTAAGTGGTCCATTACAGTCGTGTTGGGATGATCGTTAAATTCGTGTTATGGATTGATCGTAAGTAAATTCAATTGTATTGTTTTACGTGGCTTCGCTTCGTCTTGGTTCTTTTTATAATTGTAAATATGACAAATTTTCACATCCTTTTTAACTGCGGAATGTACTCACTTTCCGCCCTTATATGGGTGCGGAAAGTGATACTTTTTCGCACTTATTTTACTTTCGGCACTGAAAATGGGGCGGAAAGTGAATGAGTGCGGAAATGAAAATTACCAAAATTTAGGCTTGATTTCGAAAATGTCCAAAGTAACTAGAACTTGGAAGGGTCCACTGTAAATCTATACTGAATATAATTAAAATTAAATTGTTGTTGTTTTGATATTCTAAAATAAATTTGCTTTTCATAAAAATGTTTCAGATGTTAAAATTCGGAAGAGTGTTCTTATAGGCAGTCACTTTGGACATTATTTGACATAAATTATTTTGATTTTTATTAAGTAGCTTATGGTTTCCATGGAAAACAAAAGCCTTTCTAATCATTAAGCCATTTTTTAAAGTTATTCTTAAAAAATGGCAGAATATAATTGTTAGAATCACAGCATATAGTCATGGATAATGACGAAAATAGGAATTTTAATCTTCCAGATGCTTCAAGAGGCCAGTGATGTAATCATGGAACTTTTGCCGCAGAAATCCAAACAGCGGTACGATCAAGAGTACGAACAATTTCCAACAATTGCAATCGCGTGTGGAAAAGTAGCACTTTCCGCACTGGTCAGTTTTTACTTTCCGCACTGGTCAGGTAAACTCCCATTCTATCAGTTTTTACGAGAAAAACGGCCTGGCTGGGTTCATACAGAAATAAAATAACATAAGATAAGATAAGTCAAAAATAACATAAGATAACATAAAATAAAAAAAATGGGTGTTCACACAGTGAAATAACATAAAATAAGAGATCAGTTCCAGCCAATCAAAACGTATTTTTTTTTTTAATTCTTCTTCTCTTTTTTAGTGGACTCGCGTACGGCGTTTTCAAATGGCTGTCCAAAAGCTTTTCCCTTTTTTCAAAAATTTACAAAGAAAATAAACAAAGAATCCATAGATTTGAGGTTAGGTTCACAAAACAATTTTTGTGAAAATTCGTTCGTCGCGATGACGTCAAGGTCATTCGCGGAACGCGATTTCAGATAAAATAAAATAAGAAGATAAAAGTTTGCCATCTTTCTGTTATGTTATGTTATTTTATCTTATTTTTCTGTCTGTATGAACGCCATCAAGCAGTCCCATAAGGTGAACTATTTTATTTGTTATTTTCTCTAATCTTATGTTATCTTATGTTATTTTTATTTCTGTATAAACCCAGCTTAACAGAATCTTAAAAATCTCTATAAAATAATATAAAATCTCAGCATCTTTTTAGTTTTTTTGCCTGGGATTATACACACATCTCGAATGCCTACAATTTTTTGCACATGGCATATCAGTCAGTGTCTTTGCCTATATAGACTGAAAACACATAATAACGAAGCACACAAATTCAGGGAGTGGAGTTAAAATTGCCAGTACACAACACTGATTTCATCTGGATAAACGATGACCTGTTCAATTCTTTGTTGTTGTCCCAGTTCACAGAACATATAACTTGGGTTCAGTATGACTGGCATTGTCCCAGTTCTCATTGAGGTATTTATACAAATCGACATTTTTGTCGTTTTGAATTATTTGACAGGGTCGATTTAATGAGTTAAACTGGTCCTAACAACTGTATTTTTGATTTAAAAAAAGTAGATTTGTTGTCCTCGAAAAATTAATAAAAAGAAACGTTCGTGGCATATCGGACACAAATTTTATTTTTCAAGTCATTACGATCAGGCCTTCAAGATCTAATGGTAGTTCAGAAACCTACAGGACTGTTTTATCGTTTTTGGGAATCATCAGGGTAATATAGGACTGTACCTGGCCAGCATAAGCAACCACACTCAGCGTCGTGAAAAGAATACGGGATGTTGGTATGGCTATATGCAGTTGCTGCGAACGTTGTATTTTGAACGGTCTTCTTTCGGTAACCGGTATATTTTTGCAGGTTTCCTTTTTTGTACTGCTCGCAAATTTCATTCTTATATTTACATCCTTTAACATTTTGCTTTTTGCTTTATTCCGATAGGCGGCGCTCGCTGCATATAGCCATACCAACATCCCCCATTATTTGAACGACGAAAGTTGTTTAAATTCGCTGGGTGTGGTTTCTTACGTTATGCTTCATAAGCCAGGTACAGTCTTATGTTACCCTGATGATTCGTAACAAGGATGAAACAGGCCTGTAGGTTTCTGGACTATCCATTAGATCTTGGAGGTCTCATCGTAATGAATTGAAAAGCAAAATGTTGTGTCCCATATGTCACGAACCTTTCTTTTATGTATTTTTGAGGTTTTCTATAATAAAGACGGGACTAACGGGAAGTTATCTTAACTTGTGTGTCACCCGCTAGGCTATTGATAAACCAGCCCAAGGGAACTTGAATTTGGCACTGCGAATTAATTTAATAGGTACTTTTTAGACACGATTCCTACATTATATAAGTATATATATTATTCTTTGTAATAATTACTTACAAACTCATTTTTTAATAGAGTAGTATGTGCTTTTTTAAGTGATTTTTTTGCAAGCGTTCATTTATCTTATTAAACAATCCATCATGCATTGGGGTCGCCTGCATTGGAAATAGTAGTTTTCACAACTAAAATAGAGCTTTTTTTACAAGCATTGCCGTTGGCTTAAAAAACCAGCGCAGAGAGGTATTTAAAAAGGCGAGTAAAAAAAAGTACAGTTTAGCCGCGAGTTGTTAACACTATTTTTTTAATACCTTTATCAAGAAATCCAAGAAAAACAGAAAAATACTTTTAAAAATCTCGAACGAAAAGCACTTCTCGAAACACACCATCTTTACACTATAAATCAAGGCTGCTGGTAAATGAAATAACGACATTTTAATCTTTGACAGTTTGATATTTTGACGATGTTTTTAAATGATCTTTTTGTAAATACTTGATAAAAACTGGCGGAAATGGCTTAATGTTTAGGCAAGAATAATTAGATTTTTTTTAATATTACTCTTTTCCGCCATTTCTTTTTAATTTTGGGTAAAAAACGGAGAGAAGTCTTTTTTTGCATCCCTGATCAAAAAAAGTTTTTTTGCATCGGTAACTAAAAAAGCCATGCTTTAGTTATCTGCAGTTACTAAAATCATGTTTTTGATGAAGGTATAAAAAAATGAGCTTTTCTATTACTCATACTGTATTTGAAATCCACTTACTCTAAATTAAATTTTTAATATTAAGAAAAACCTTAAAAACTATCTCTTTTATGGTTCAATTTGAGCAAAACTCATTTTAAAAAGAGCTCGCGGTATAAAACTAATATTTTCCTATAAGACTTCGTGGATGCTTTTAATCGAACTGAAAAGGCTTTTATCGCACTGTAATTTAATAATGCAAGTAAATAGTTTACTTTGCAGGGGAGCATTTCCGAAAGATGGGATTCTATCTGAAACCTCTGGTCTTTTATAACGGAATTTTTAAAATATTGTCAAATTAACTTCGCATTTTTCACACACTTAAAAATAAAGTTTTCTAGTTGGCTAAAAGCAAAATGCTTCATATTAAAACGTTATTTTTAAATTAAATGCACTGTTTTATGTAATCATAAAAAATTAACAAGTTTTTGCTTACTGGTTTGTTTAGAAATGATTTGCCTTTAATTAAAAGTTAATTTATGAAGACATAACGTTATATTTTGTTTGTTAAACTTCATGGCGGTCACAGGGAGGAGGAAGGGAGTTTGGCCGATATTGGAGAGTCGCTTTGTTTTGAGAATGGTTACGATGATAAACAATAGACCATGACTTCTCAATAGCCTATATTCTCTTTAACCCTTAAAAACCTACTATTTCTGACTAAAAAGCAATATTTTTCCCCACCTGCTGACATCGTTGTATCCAGGTAGATGTAACAAGATTTTGCCAGATATTAATCACTGGGGAGCATCTGCGAGAAGTGTTATAATTGGTTTAAGGTCCCTATAGAGAGTGACAAGGTTATTAATAACGACATACCTAATAACAAGAGTGACTCTATAAAAGTAAGCAAAAATGATTACGGTTATGCCCGTGAGCACGGGTTCGGCTTGACATGTAAGCCGAGCTTAAGCTTTAGTTTTGTTTTGCAAGGGTGTGGAATATCATGTAAGTGGCACTTAAGCTGTAGTTAAGATAAGCCGTAGAATTACTTCGGCTTAAGCGCATTTTTAGGTTATGTGAGGTATTTTTTTGATTATGTTTTTAAACAAAAGCCATTAATTTAATCAGATTATCAAACTGTTCCGTTGCCTTAAAATATTTCTGTGATTGTAATAGTGGTCTGTGCTTAAAATGGAACTTCTTTGGGATTACGAAGAAGATGAAGAATTAGACTTTGTAATTAATGTAATACCTACCAAGATGGATTTTTCAAAAAATGAGATGAAGATACCTTTTACAAAACGTTTAGAATGTCCAAAAAAAATCATGTTTTTTTTCTCTAAGCGAATAATTCACCTTCTTTTTGCAAATTCGTTGTAAAGAAACTGAAAAATGTGTTAGGTTGGTCTGGTGGTGATTGATTGCGAAGTGAAAATATATACTAAATAAATAGTCAGGTTTTATACTTAACCAATTATAGTAGTTTTATTTGCCTTTTGCTCCATAAATCATAAATCATCAATAATTTTTTTTTTTAAAACAACCTCAAATTTTACGTGTTTTCTTTGACAGATAACAGGTAATAATCATGATCACCACACAAAAAACACAAAAAATGCAGATAACTGCCATTTTGACAATAATTTCTTTACTTTTTCCAAGTAAAACATATTCGGAACCTTTGCAAACCAAGTAAATCTCAAGGGTCACCCTCAGTTCAAGCGGCACTTGAACCAGTGGAAGAAGTAAAGGGAAGTGGTGCACACGGGCATTAGATGGTTAAGTTAGTAAATAGTCAAAGGCATAGGAAAGTCGTGACCTTATCGATAGCGGCGCAGCGTGGGGGGGGGAGGCAGGGGGTTACTCACCCCCCCCACCTTCTGGGTCTTGGCGCCTTTTGGGTGCTCTCAGCTGTGTATTAAAACAATAAACATTAACAGTGGAATTTACTAAAACGGTTTAGTCTATTTTACAACGGTCCTAAGTTTAAGTGAAATTTTTGGTTTTCAGCATTTTAAACGAACCCTCCTTGAGCTTTGGATATAGTTTGATTTATAAGAAGAATTTTAATGAATTTGTTCATTGAATAATCATCTTAACACAATCTTCTGTTGGATTTAGGAGGAAATTTTCAATTTAGAAGAAAAGAAAATTAAAAAATTTAAACCCTCGCTGGGTTGAAATAGGAAACACTCTGTACGGTAATTAAAACTTACCCTTGTTAATTAATTTTTCCGATTAATACTTAATGGCACACAACGATTTAGATGAGTAATAATAAAATAAGTAATAGATTAATTTTGTATTTATTTAAAAGGTGTTTCTATTTATGAAATGTATTAAGAAACTTAAATGCAAGTTTTTTTTACATTTCGGTCACTGTCGAAATGTCAGTTTAAAAATATTAGCACTGCGTTCAATCACAAAAAGCGAGTTCGGATCTTTTAACTCTGCTTGCGCCTTGGCCTGCACCTACCTCTACTGATGAAAGCTACAGCTTTAAAATGAGTGGGCTTTAAGTAAGGAAAGTTTTTTTGACTGAGCTTTTAAATAACCTCAATGTTTTACTTTCAGTTTGTAAATAAATTAATATAGTTGTTTTGGATTTTTTTGTTTGGTATATTTTTCGTGCATAATCAGTTACTTCCACTTATGTTTGTTTTGCCTCATAGTGCCCCCATAAATATATTTTTTGCGCTGAAAACGGGTTCAAATTATGGCGTTTTTCGGGACAAAATAGGAGGTGTTGTATTGGGTAATGAACAACTTGGGATATTAAATCAGGTAAATTAATCCTTGTAAAAACGGTTACTTAGGAAAATTATAAACGAACTTATTACCAAATGACACAAAACAATCCTTTCTGGGGGCTATAAATTTAAGCCTCCCCCCTAAGGTGGTCTAAAAAATCACAAACTTTATAACCTCAAACACAAATAATGAAGCTATTATATGCCAAATTTTTGGCGTATTCACCATTTGCCATTTTGAAACCTGTCAAAAAAAAAATAGTTTTAGGGCATTTTCTTCTAAAATAAAGTGTATTTTGAGAAAAAAGAAACAGTTTTTCAGTGGTATTTTGCAATAAAAATACAAAATAATCAATAACTTTGCGTGTTTTCTGTATGGGTAAGTTTTTTTTTTAAATTGGTATTAAAATTTAGTACCCCACAGGTGTAAATATTTCGACCTGTGGGGGGTACTATTCTAGATCTTAGTAAATCTCACTGTTTTATTTTAAGCAGTTGATATTTTAAAGACGCCCACAACTAAAGATTATGTATAAGCAGTGTCTAATAAACGTCAGTTACGCGCGCCGCAATATGTAATGAAGAAGTGTTTCTCTTTTAGCGTGAAAAAAAAGATTTTTTTCGTTTTCCCAATGATTTTAAACAGTGGCAGAAAATTAAAAAAAAATGAAAATTAATTGGGAAAAGTCAAAAAACAAAAAAAAATCAGGAAATAGGTACCTACTAGTATTAGTACTCACCAATGTTTACGCTATATCATGCTTACCCAAACGCAGATCAAGACTTTAAAAGAAATATATACTATGTGATGCATGAAACAACAATATTTTTTAAATGTTTCCCAAAAATTCGATTGTTTAATTAATGTAAACGATTCAGAAGACAATTTAAAATGTCTCGTAAGGTAATTTTATTTAAAGGCGCATTTACACAGACAAACTTTCCTTTGATGTTGAAATGCCGACAAACATTTACACGAGCCTCTTGAGCAAAATGTTCAAAAAAAAGTTCGAGCAAAATCTCGTACAAAAAGACTCACGGAAATTTTGGAGAGAATGTTAAGCAAAATTTGTTTGAAGAAATGTTGGTATAGAAATTTCTTACAAATTTAAATTTAATAGTTTTATGGGAATTCACTGAACTTAACTGAAAATAGAAAGACTAAGTTTTAAAACAAGGTATTTTTAATTAAGTGCTTTCCGACGGAAAAACGATTTGATGTCGAAATTCACATTTTACCTCATAAGCAACTTAAAAATATAATTTAGCAGTAATGGACTAGACTTCTGAATCGGAATGTTGCTCCTTTGCATATTGTTTGTTCAGTGTCAGTAATCGACCTTGATTATTACATTAAATTGACAGTAAATATCTATCTTAATCTTAAACTTGTAACTTTTTTGGGGTTGTAAAAAAACGAGAATAAAAAAATAATAATTGGCACTTATTTATTGCTGATGCCTGTAAAATGTAATGATAAATTTACGTTTAAAAGAATATCTCTTTATTTTACTTCCTAGTTTAAAACACAATACAATAATAATTAAGTCAAATTAAAAAACCTACATACATTTTATTAAATCTCAAATATATGAACAAAAGCACGTTCGGTCTAAATAATACCCGTTTATTACCCACTTTTACAACCCTACGATCCCGACCCTTGTCTAAAAAAATATAATTTAGCAGTAATGGACTAGACTTCTGAATCGGAATGTTGCTCCTTTGCATATTGTTTGTCGACCTTGATTATTACATTAAATTGACAGTAAATATCTATCTTCAGCATTTTCATGAACCTTTTGCTTTTTTAAGCAACCGTTGGGGCCTTAAACTAACTAGGTAAATCTGGTGTGAGGAATTAAAAAAAAAACAATCAAAGCTAAGGGTAAAGTAAAGTTACAAAAATATGTTCAAAAAAAAATCCCCTCCCCACCACTGCCGATATTTGAAAAACTCAAATTTTTTGGAAAAGAAAAATTTTCCCTGGTTGTTTTTTGAATTTAGGAAAAAACCCTTGAAAATAAAAAAAAAACTCACAAGAAAATCCAAAAAAAGCCCCGGGCAAAAAAATCCGGAAAAACCCTAAGAAAAAAATATTTCGTCGGCTTTTTTTCACAAAAATTTAAAATAAAAGTTGCTGTTCCATTTTTTTAAAGAATTGAGATCACTGATCACTGATGTGAAATTTTATTTATTCTTATCTTTAAAAATATGTTTCCAAAACAGACAGCAATAATTTGTTCAAAACTTTACCCGAACAAAATGTTCAAAGAAAAGCTCACAAAAATGTTCACGCAAAAAATTTTAGATCTTTTGCACGAGCTTTTGTTTGAGCATGTTCGTCTGTGTAATTGCGCCTTAATAGTCTAGATCTAGAAAGTACTGCTATAGACGAATATAAATCGTTTTGTTTTTTGATATCCGAATTAAAAGATGAGATCGGGAATTCCGAAGTAATTTTGACCTTTATGATAAGAAACAGTTTTAAGAACAGCTTCCCAAACATTTTTAATATATACCAAATTATGAATACAATTGCTCCTAGCAGACAGACGAACATGCTCAAACAAAAGCTCGTGCAAAAGATCTAAAATTTTTTGCGTGAACATTTTTGTGAGCTTTTCTTTGAACATTTTATTCGGGTAAATTTTTGAGCAAATTATTGCTATCTGTTTTGGAAACGTATTTTTAAAGATGAGAATAAATAAAATTTCACATCAGTGATCAGTGATCTCAATTCTTTTAAAAAAATGGAACGCCAACTTTTATTTTAAATTTTTGTGAAAAAAAGCCGACGGCAAGCGAAACATTATTCTTGGCTATCAGTTTTGTCAGACGGATTAGGGTTACTTACAATATTTTTTTCTTAGGGTTTTTCCCGGATTTTTTTGCCCGGGGGTTTTTTTGAGATTTTGTTGCAAGTTTTTTTTATTTCCAAGGGTTTTTCCCGAAATTCAAAAAACAACCAAGGAAAATTTTTCTTTTCGAAAAAAATTTTGAGTTTTTCAAATATGGACAAAAACTCAAAAATTGCACTTTTAAGCGGTAATCTGCGCCTCACGACTATGAGGAGTATATTTCTGTAACTTTACTTTACCCTTAGCTTTCATTGGTTTTTTTTTAATTCCTCAGACCAGATTTACCTAGTTAGTTTAAGATAAAGATAGATATTTACTGTCAATTTAATGTAATAATCAAGGTCGATTACTGACACTGAACAAACAATATGCAAAGGAGCAACATTCCGATTCAGAAGTCTAGTCTATTACTGCTAAATTATATTTTTTTAAATTATATATCGTAGGGTTGTAAAAGTGGGTTATAAACGGGTATTATTTAGACCGAATGTGCTTTTGTTCATATATTTGAGATTTAATAAAATGTATATAGGTTTTTTAATTTGACTTAATTATTATTATATTGTGTTTTAAACTAAGAAGTAAAATAAAGAGATATTCTTTTAAACGTAAATTTTTATCATAACATTTTACAGGCAACAGCAATAAATAAGTGCCAATTATTATTTTTTTATTCTCGTTTTTTTACAACCCCAAAAAAGTTACAAGTATACTGGCATATCAATATCTATATCTATAAAAATCAGGTCAATCGAAGTTGCTTATGAAGTAAAATGTGAATTTCGACATCAAATCGTTTTTCCGTCGAAAAGCTCTTAATTAAAAATACCTTGTTTTAAAACTTAGTCTTTCTATTTTAAGTTCAATGAATTCCCATAAAACTATAAAATTTAAATTTGTAAGAAATTTCTATACCAACATTTCTTCAAACACATTTTGCTTAACATTCTCTCCAAAATTTCCGTGAGTCTTTTTGTACGAGATTTTCCTCGAACCTTTTTTTGAACATTTTGCTCAAGAGGCTCGTGGAAATGTTTGTCGGCATTTCAACATCAAAGGAAAGTTTGACTGTGTAAATGCGCCTTTAACAGACTAAAAATAAATAAAAATTGTGAAAGGTCACAAATGACGGAAGACAACCTGAATGCGTTAGTTATACTATTAATTTTGATGTGATACTGGACTACATGAAGTCAGTAAAAATTCGCATACCTAATTAAAATGTAAAAAAATTTCTTGTTCATAACAACTGTATTAATACATTTTTTACACTATGTTGAATGTGTGAATATATTATTCTATACAGAGGTACTAACAACTGTGGTGCCCTTTTGAACCTTCGCCCCCCCCCTGCCTTTTAAATAACGCTACGCCGCTGCCTATTCACGTCAGACGAAAGATATTTGCACACGAGTAAAAACGAACAGCAGTTTTCCTGTCTATCTCTTTCTATACCATGTAGAATGAGAGGCATGTTTGAGCTGCGTTCGAATACGAACCGTTTCGGTCAAGATGCATCGAACGGGTCTAAAGCATCCGAGGTGTTTTGCAGTTAGAGGTTCCCGACGATCTACCCTTAAGATTTGGCGATTTTGGGGGATCTACCAACTATTTTTTGAGATGATGACGTAAGCAGCCGTCTACGCAAAATGTCTACGATTAAGATAGAGTCGGTTTAATTTTTTGTTTGGCGACATTTTTGAGTATAAAACTTTTAGACCACTAACTATACCACTGCTGATCGAATAACACACAAAGGAAGCGAAAAAAAGACAATTGAAAGATGTTTAATTATTTCCTTTTTTCGGTTTGGTCCTTTGTGTATTCCTTGTGGAATGCTCATCCAAGTTTGAATTTTCGTTTTTTCCCCTCAAGATCATTTAATCTTTTGGTTTTATAATTTTTTTCGGTTGATATAATTGATTTGGAGGTTTTTAACTTCTTTTTTGTTTTAATTGCCTTTTTTCGCTTTGGTCCTTTTTGTGTTGCTTGTGGGATGCTCATCCAAGTTTGAGTTTTCGTTTTTTCCACCCAATATCTTTTGATATTTTGGTTTTTAGACACTGACTGAAGTCATGTACAAAAATTTGGGTAGCTAATGTGGATGTTCTCCTCAAAATAAATAAAGAACCTGAATATTTTGTCCATCATTTGGTAGATGACCAAAAGAAACTCCTTAAATTGATAATAGAAGGCCGTATTCTTTAGGCTAGTGTTGAAAAAGTTGAAAATTAAGAGATCATTTTATTCGCGGTAAGGAGGAAAATTAGAGGCTGTGTGTATAAAAAATATTAAATGACACATGTTAATTTGGAAAATATTTTTAAGCAATCTGATCGTACACAATATTAACGATTTTATATTACGAAAAAAACCATTAGAGAACAGCAAGCGGTGGACCTTATCTTCACCGGAGCTGTTTCACTGACAAATAACAGAACATTACAGAGCTAAGACAATACATAAATCCAGATTTATAGCATAGAATGGATAGCTTTAACTATGTGGCTATGAAAGTTTTTCGAGACTTTCAAATATCCTTTAATACTATACCCTTGGGCAAAATATTGTAAATTGATCGTATTTTTCTTCCCATTATAGTGGGTATTTAATATTGTTCATTGCCTGGAACAAACGTAGCTTTGAAGTTTGTTTACCGCTCGCCCCGATTCAATATGGAATTATACAGGGTTATTGAAGAAAATGCTGAAACCCATCGATTTTCTTCGTAAGGGGGACACTTTTTGGCTTGAAATTTTTATAGCGCGCAACCCCTTTCAGGGGTAAACTTTACCCCTATATTTTGAATAGGGAAAGTGGGTCGAGTGACACCTTGTTTTGAAGGTCTCTTGAATGTCTTGACAATCGTGTAATCGTTTCGAAAATCTATCGAATCGTTTTTGAGATATTTACTTTCAAAGTAAGCTCAAATTTATTTAGCTTTAGGAATTTATCCTAGAAAAACTTTCGTCAAACCGGTGCCTTCCTTTCGGTGGATAGTTCCCTCCTCTTAAAATCGGTTTTTTGTGTTTATTATCGTAGACTTGCTTCTCCGATAATGAACAGCTACTTGCCGTATAGACCAACCACCGTCTAGTTTTGCTAAGATTTGAGATTTATCAAATTCGGAAAGATGTGGCGGAATTTTTTTTAATTTGGATGACACTGACATGCAAAACATGATGTTGTTATGAGTTTGTGACATTGTCACTTATAGGAGGACAATGCCGTACTATAAAAATTTTAAAAATTAAACAGGCTGCTAACTTCTGCTGTATCAGTTTTATGTGGAGAGAAGCAACTCCGTTCTCAACTAAAAAGCCAGTTAACTCATTTTCGTTTTAGTATCCTTTGGCCTTATGATCGGTGCCATATTGACACCAAACTGACAGAAAATCCATGTTTTACTTGTCAATTTGGTTATATAAATGGCAGCCACAGTAGGCTAAAGGGCACTGAGACGGTAGGAGTTAACTGGCTTTTTAGTTGAGAACGGTGTTGAGAGAATTATAAATTACAACAAGTTGACAGATATTATTGCAAACACTACGACCAGCATGAACAATGGTTATTTCTTAGGACTAAAATTAGAACGAACACTATTGCACGAACTACGACAAAGCAAGCGCAAATATGAATGATACTTTTAAAATCTGAGAATGTTTATATTTTATGATAAATCAATGCAAAAAAGTTTTATGACCAACCAGAGGATTTTATTAAATTCAATCTCTTTGCAACCTTTTTATTAGTGTTTTCAAGCATGCTCCCTCCTGCATAGTTTCCTCTTACAAAAGATGTTGATTTCATTAGTAGGCAAGTTTGCGGCACTCAAGCCAACCGGACTAGCAGCTGTTTAACTATTCTCTATAAGAAAAACTCTATCTCTATCATTATTTTTGAAGCAGGCTAGTTAAACTAAACAGATATTTTCCGACAACCATAATACTTTAATTCAGTCATTGTTTATTTACACGCAATCAAGTCCAACAAACAGGAAGGGCTGGAAAAACAAATCCAAGTAAAAGAAAGTCGAAACATGCAGGCAGTGTTTTATCAATAAAACATATTAAATATTTTATGCATTATTTACAATGTAGTTGTGACTTAGATTAAAAAAAAATAAAAGGTAGTTAGTTTTCTTGTTTCAAACCAAAAACGCTTAACTAAATCAAATTTAAGATATTCTTCTATCGTTACTGATACTAATTTTTTTAGACGACTGTACCATTTCACTTAAATTTTACACATAAATATCTTAAACATTGGAAAACAGGACAAGCAATGTTTCGTCTAAACATGCTTGCATGTCCCTTGAAGGATTTCTTAAATAACTGCCCACTAAAATATATTTATACTGAAAAGCACGTAAAAACGTTGTGCTTTTAGAATGCCCGAGAAAAAAGTTTGCTATTAAATAGATACTTACTTATGGGTCCTAATTTCCATACAATCAATATTTTTTGTTTAATTTTTGGTGTCGGCTTCTAACCAAATCGTACAGATTTCAAAAATACAGTTTTTAGGATTTTTGTCTGGTTGTTTGTTCCAGATAAAGCAAAAAAATCATCACACAAAATCACAGGACTTTAACTACTCTATTCTTGGGACTCCTGGGTAAGACAAAGCTGTTGCGTTAAAATCGGTTGACGGGAACAAAAGTTATGGCCACGTAAAGCAAGAAAAACGGATCATATGGCAGGTAGTCTCTTTAGCGAATTTTAAAAAAATTGGTGCTAGAAAGCACGGGTCCACCATACAATCAATTATTTTATGTTGAAAGGAAATGAAAATATCTCGAAAACTGTAGCTTTGAAAGACTTAAACCTTATAAAAAAATTTTTTGGTAATAATTACGAAAACCAAAATCTAAAAACCGCATATCAGTAGCTGCTCTCCTTCTAAAGTTATGATTTTTTTAAAATATATTTTAACGTTTTTCCAAATAACTCGGAAACTAAAGCTCCCACGAATTTCGACTCTATAATTGAATTTGTAGTTCATATTCATGGAAAGTTAAATCTGAAAACCGTATATTGCTACTTGCTTTTGTTCCAAAGTTACAATTTTGTTAATTATTTTATTCTTCTTTTCCCCCCTTCAACTCCCCACCACTCTACCCCAAAGTCAATCAATTCATGGTCAGCCGATAGAAGATTTTTGTACCAAATTTCGTTAAAATCGATTAAGGCGTTCTCGAGTTATCGTGTATAAAGTCCGACAACAGATAACAAACCGACAGACAACTTTTTTTTTCGTTTTAGGTGTTTTGGAACCTTAGTAACTCATTTTTGATAAAATTAAGAAAAGGTATAATTTTAATAGTCCTCCATATCATATTGGTATAGTGGACTAAAAAGTGCACCTCTAGTGCACCACAGGTGCAATTTGGGAAAACTAGTGCAAGTTTTTGTGTTCTATTGAGCAACTGGCAAACCCAGCTATAAGAGCTCGTGGTACATTCAATTTTTATTTTTTTTATAAAAATGTCGGCAGAGGCAGTTTGGCGGGATTTTAAGCGACAAGAACGATGAGAGAGGATTTTGTGCTTTGTGGCTAGGATAAGATATCCCCAAAATATTTTTTTTATAAAGATGTTTGAGTTGTTGTGTAATTTGGTAATTTACTTGGACTTTTTCTCGCAAAATTACATAATTTTGTGAGATTAAGGAAAAACGCCGTATGCAGCGGAGTAGGCCGTGTTAGCTAGAAGGCAGGATAACACGATTTTATACCGTCCCTTGTAGAGGATAGAGGTTAAATATAGACTTTTCCCAGGCCAAACTTGTAAGCAAGATCTAAAATCTAGCAGGCCATGGAGCCGTCTTAGCTCCGCGTCTATGCACATGCGCGAAAATTTTACGAGGCGGCTGGTTTCGCGACCTTCCTCTTCGCCCTTCGGCCGAGCAAAGCCATTTTTGTTGATTTGTTTTGATCACACATAAGTCGTTTTCCGCGTTTTCGTTTATGCAAATTTTTTTATTGTGATATTTTTAATCTTTGGTTGCGCGAAAGTTTTTGGGAGTTATAATAAAAACTGCTTATATCTTGTGTCGTGCTGTGTTTGTGGATACCGCCAAACAACAAAAGTGAAGTTCCACAGGTTGGTAGCTATTTTTTCTTAAAATTTGAAGGAAAAAAAGTGAAAATACCTAAAAATTATTTCTATATGTATTTATTTACTTAAAAATAGAAACTACTGATTTTCTAAAAACGTAAACAAATAGAAAAATTTTGACAACTGCACAGCTGTCTTTCTAGATTTTGGTTGGTTATCCGATAACGATGGTCGCGCATGTGCAGAACCGCTAAGCTTTGACGCCAGAAAGAGACAATGAGAGTCATAAAAGAGTAAAAGAGAAAGATATAGGCATATATATAGGACATCCTGCTTACAAAGTTGCGCATGCCGCAAGCATTGCAAGGGCATATATTTAAGCTCATACATATATGGGATGATAAGAAGACGGTACCGTGTGATTCATATATCCATAGTGGAGCACGTTAAAGATCCCTATCCTCAGAAGCGTGTCAGATTTTTCAGATGCACCCCCGCAAAATTTTTTAAAGTGCCCCCTGTTCTACTCAACAAGAAATTTAATATGAAACCCTAATATTTTAGGCTTTATTTTATTATTACAAATATTTATAATATATAATAAAACTAACTATAAAGAAAACCAACATGAGGCTCATGTACCCTCTGTATATTAGTATTTCAAATGTGTGCAATTTTATAGGAACCGAAAGGTATTTATATGCGTATTTGTTTTTATATATTATATTATTTTTTGTTGATTTTTTTAAGGCAAGGCGGATAAGAGACCCCCAATATGGCGTGGGCCCTGCCGCCTTGCGGGGGCGTTTGACATACCCCTGCCTATCCTCGACAAAGGGGTTTAGGTCTAAATCCCTCTAGAAAAAGAAAACTGCCTTCCTCATCAGACCGGTTTGGCGAGCGGGTAGGGGGAATGAGCCACAATAATGGAAACCCCTATTAGGAAGCTAAAGACGTCTTTTCGCGATCGATGTTTTCGAAAGCACATTTTGAAAACATACGTCACCGTTTCAACCGTAACGTCACCGTTTCGAACCATCGCCAATAATCGCTAAAATGACTATTATTGAATGACATTAATCAGCTGTATTTGTGTGGCTTCTCGTTTTTGGATTTGGAAGTTTTTTTGTGATTTTTCGAAATAGATGTCCTAGATCCACAAGTGAGGCTTTTTTTTGTCGCTGCTAGATAACCTTGGCCTATTTTGATTATTGCTAAAAATTGACAAGTACCGCCATATTGAACCGTGTTCGAAACGGTGGCCGAGGTGCTTTCGAAATCCTTTGAAATGTTTTGAACCGTGACGTCACCGTTTCGTCGCCAACATAACATTTTACGCATGTTTTCAAAGCGGTTTCGAAATCATCGGTCGCGAAAAGATGTCTTAATTGTTTATGGTACGTACATTTGACAGATATAACGTGATAACGTCACATTTTTAAGTTAAGTTTTTGTGATTAAGTGATTAATATTAGTTATTCAATAATGGAAAAAATAATTAATTTTGTGATTCAAAGAGGTGAGGTGAATATAGAATATTATTGATGTTTCGGTTAGCTCCAAATTTCAATGTCAAATAACTATACTAGGGAGATTTTGGTCAGGCAGTTTAACGACAAATTTTGTTACCCTTATGGTTACCGTTACCGTAAATAAAGATAACGTCAAGAGGTTAAAAATAGAGCTTTTGAACGTAGTCAATCGTTTGGCGGTAAACATAACCTTACTTTTTTATTGACTTTTGTTTTTTTTTCTTAAGCCTTTTTTTTATTTGCTTTTCTAACTTTATCATAGAGGAAAATATTAATTTAGTGATAGGACTGGGAGACGGACATCACAACATAAATTTAGTCAGGAAAATGATTTTGCAAGATATCTTGAAGGTGAAGTAATAGAAGAAATTGAGCCTCTGCAATCTTATTTGTACTTACTCACCTGTTTACCAAAAAAAAACGTTAAAAAAGGCACCCCACTACTATTATAAACACGGTTAACAAAAAATAAAATCCAAATACACAAAATTTTTGTAATAACCACAGAATCATATCAAGTTTGGTTGGTTGGTAAAGGTAACAGTCTGACAGAACGCTACTGCGCCTGCCCAGAATAAAGGTAAGGGTAACAGACTGACCAAAAACTTGACCAAAATCTCCCTAATATATCTTATAAAGTTGCCACTAATCTGCCATAATTAATGGCGTCTGTTATGGTTATGTAAGTTAAAGGCAGGTCGTTACAATTGGATTCTGTATAAAGATAACCAGGATTTTAATGACAAATTTACTGACAAAACACTCAGCGGATGTGGTTAAGGTTTAAGGCGTGATAAGTGGTTACTGCATGGGCTCCGTGTAACCATAACTACGATTATTGTAATGAATGAATGAATAACACAGGTTTAAAGGATAATTGGTATTTTTCTAATTTTATTAAAAACCTCCGGCCCGACGTAAATATAAGTAGCTTCTGGACTTAAATCCAATACGGGGTGGAGTGGTGGGGGACAAAAATGTAATATTTTCTATTATTCTCGTTTATCCATAGTTTTCTCTAAATGCTGTATTACCATTAAACTCCGGTTGAAAGGCTAAGTCTTTCCAGCAGGTCGTGCTTGGATGTTCCTGACACGCGAATTTCAAGCCAAGTTGGATTTTTCAGCAGCAGCTTGTTTCCTGACCGGCAGACAGGGAGATTTTGTTTTACCGGTAATGCAATTAGGCCGTTTCAAAGTGACTGACTTTGATATATAAGCGTTTGTTTGCGAAGTCAGTAGATTTTTAACAAGTAAATGATTTTTTAACATAAAAGATCTTGGATTTTATAATAGTATATTAAAAAACAAGGTTTGAAAACGACTGTTTGCACACGAGCGAGACATGCTGGTGGAGCCGAAAGCGAGGTCCACAAGTCGAGCGAGTGTGCAAAAACATTTTCAAACGAGTTTTTTTAGGATACTTTTTATACGACTGCAAATAAAAACCAAATGGATATTTTTGTTTCTTTTTATAAATTAAAAATCCGTGCGCAAAGATAAAAAATCAGTGTGCTAAGTTGACACACCCGTGCGTAATAGTTATTTTCCTACTAGCGTGCATGAAGTTACATTTCCCGCACGCCATGTGGGAATGAATTTACCCTGTGTCTTTTCGGCGTGCAGAAAATAATTTTTTTACGCAAGGCTTTTTCTAACTTTTTCTAACGATTTTTTTGGTCGAATTCGACGTTTTAGATATATTTTTTAACTCAAATATAAAGAAAATGCAATGATATTTTATTACCTAAAAATGAAAATATAATGTTTTCTAGACAGTTTTAACGCAAATAGGAAAAATTTTGCATCTGACACGTGCGAAAAGTGTCTTTTCCGTCCTTGACGGCTTGCCCGAACTCTGCTCCGCGTCGTTCATGCAACTGTCGTCGCATGCGAAAAAGTATTACATTCCGCTCTTTTAAGTAAATAACTATTAACTAACAAGTGCGGAGACTGGTACACGAACGACACAGAGCGCAGTTCGGGCAAGCCGTCATGGGTGGAAAAGACATGTTCCGCAAGAATTAGGTACAATGTTTTTCCTAGGAGTGTTTTTGTCCATTTTATTCCTCATAAAATAATGTTCATAATACGCAAAGGTTTTATAATAATTCTAACAATTTTGCTTTTATGCACGGAAAAATACTGAAAGAAGATTTGTTTCTGAATAAAAAGTAGTACCTATAGCTAGTAATTTGATTTGAAGTAAAAATCTAGTATATCTTGGATTAAAATATTGTGCTTTAAAAAATCGTGCGAAAAAGTAAAAAAATCATGTAAAAAAGTAACTTTTCGCACGCTCGTGGGACACAGGTACTTACCTAACAAGTGCGGAAATTGACAATTTTCCGTACGCGACGGCAGGTGCACGAACGATGGGGAGCGGACTTTGGGCAAGCCGCCAAGGGCGGAAAATACACTTTTCGCATGTGTCAGGTACAAAATTTTTCCTGCTTGCGTAAAATAGTTATTTAAATCTTATTTTAAATAATTTTCAAAAAATGCGTGGGGAACGCACACAGGATAAATCCACCCAAATGCGTGCGTAAAAGTGTAGTAGTAAGTAGGAAAAATGCTTTGCACACGGTATGGGCAAAGTTCCGGTTTCAGATTGAGTTTTTCGAGTTCAACACCTCATTTTCTAAAGCTCAGTCGTATAAGAAGGTGCTTTCTGCTACATTGGGTATAAGCTCTCCATCTCATATGATGGGTAACACCTATAAATTTTAATGTCTTTAAAAATTTAAAATACCATGCATCACTGTAGAATTAATTATTTGTTAGCCAAGACGATTTTAAAAGGTATTTTTTCTTCCCTCCCTTTATTTCCAAATGTAAGCTAGTGTGAAAAAAGACACATGCAAGGCATATAACACCTAAATCCCATACAAGTTTATCCCAGCGTTATAAGCCAGTCAAAGCCAGTTTCTGTAGAACACTGACATGTCTAAAATGACGAAAGTGTGTGTGTATGCTGAATCCTTTTATAAGCCTTGAAATTTTTGGTATAGAAAAACACTAGCAGAGAAGAAAATGGAATAGTATATTGTTATATTTTAGTATAGTACAGTATCTAACAAGGTATATATTTTATGATTATTTTGATACTAAAATCAACAAAAATGTTGTCTATAAATCTCCGATAAAAACCGAAGACTGGTTTAGGCATAGACTGGTTTAGCCATAGACTTATTAAGAGTCTATGGGCATGGCATTTAGTTTATAATTATTAATTATTACTATAATATTATACATTTGATGATCAATTTTTAATTTCTTAACCGATTTAATTTAGTGATACCCTCATATATGCAGCAGAGAGAGAACATTTGTCGCATTAATTTAGATTTTGTTCAGTATAGGTACCAATCATTTTTTTTTTCGCGGAAGAGGAGGGGGGGGGAGGAAAAATACCCATTATTTAAAAATGTCCGCCATCATGGATTTTTGAGAATTGGTAAATTTTGAACCACAAAAGCCCGTATTTTTTATTTCTTAACCGATTTAATTAAGTAATGCTTTGGTACAGAGAGAATACATAAGGCTTGTGTCACAATGACTTAGATTTTCTCCAGCGCCGCATATATTTGCAGGGGGGGGGGGTGAAAATATCTCGTTATTTAAAACGGTCCGCCATCTTGGATTTTTAGTAAGTGTCAAATTTTGGACCGGATCGGAAAAGTCTCATATCTTGTCTTTCCAAAAAGTCAAAACATTTCAAAGTGGACCGATTCGATCAAAAGCTATAGCAAATTCAAAAGTGTGCAAGATTTTTTGGCCCACCCTTTATAAACCACGGAATTAAAGTTATTTTTAATCCCTCAGCGAATGGTAGCCGTCAAAATTTTTGCCCGAAACCAAAAGTGCCACTTTAGTCCCTAGGTTTATATTGTATTATTTCAAATTTACTAAAGTTTTCTAATTTACTTTAGATTTTTACAATTTTGTGGAAAAATATTGTTCATAACCCATGCGTAATCTTTTTTTTCCAGCAGCACCTAAACCTTACCCAATTCCGCTTAACGCTTTGCATTCTTCGAACAAACGCCAAGAAGCATGTCAGGTTCACTAAACCAGTACCAAAGGAATCCTAGGTCCTACTATTAGAAAATAGGTCCAACCAAATATGTACAGTTTTTACTTAGATTTAGGAACGAATTTAAAGATTTAATGTAGCTGTTTTTTAACAAGTAGTGTTCCTTTTTAGTTAGAGCCTTTTTGGATATCCGCGGTAGTCACAAAATATCTAATCTTGACCTAAATTTGGAATAATATAGTTTTTAATGTAAGAAATATGTCAAATCTGTCTTGTCAGGTTTTTTATTATGTCGATTTTCAGTCATTTTGAAAATTTGAAAACAAAAGGAAAATAATATTGAATCAATATCTTGTTTTAATTTTTCGCTGTTAAAAAGTCTCTAAAAGTTTTTTAAAATGTGTACAGTCCATTCCATTGTTATTTAGACAAAACATATCCTCACTTTCCATAGAACAAAAATCAGATTTTTAAGTTGCCAAAATCAAACGCCCTAGGTTTTGGTAACCGGTATTATAACTACACTGCTAACCTTAAATCACTCCGAATAACTCTTTATATTACGCTTTCATATCAATCAAATGCACCAGAGTGAAACAACATGATGCCAGAGACACTTTATAGATGAAAAACGAATATGCCTGTTAAGGCGGCCATGATATTCGTTTTTATTTATACACCGAACATAACAAAGAGAACGCGATGCAGATCCAATATGCCTGAGAGAGACCTGCTGAGCGAAATCACCCAAAAAATAAAATCAATTCAAATTCAATTTAGACGTTTAAAAATAGGACCGGCTTTAAATTTTGCATATTTTTTATTACAAGCTTTTATTATGTTTATATATTCGGGTCAAATCTTGCAACTCAATGTTTACCAACCTCTAGATGTCCGATCGAATTCAAATTTGGTATGCCATTATAGTTCCGGTGACAATACAATAAATATGGTATTATTAGGTATCCCCTGGAGGGGGAAAAACGCCTAAGTTTGTTCGATTTCAACCAAAATTGGTATACGGGGATTTTTGAGGATAAGGAATACGAATTTTTAATCAGATTTTGAACATTCAATATGGTGGATTCAAGATGGACGATTTTTGGTCATGTTTTGCTAACCAATTTTAACTGATTTATACATATTCGATTGTCTTTAAATTTGGTATGCGCTTATAGTTCCGGTAACAATATAATGATATAGTATTATTAGGCTCCTCCCTTCCCCCCTAAAAGGGGACTGGAAGGGGAAAAACCCCTAAGCTTATCCGATGTCAACCAAAATTGGTATACGGAGGACTTTGGGGATAAGGAATACGAATTTTTGATCAGGTTTTAAAAACTCAATATGGTGGATTCAAGATGGACGATTTTTGGTCATGTTTTGATAACTAATTTTAACTGACTTATACACATCCGATTGTCTTTAAATTTGGTATGCATTTATAGTTCCGGTAACAATATAATGATAATAGTATTATTAGGTACATGCCTTCCCCCTAAGAGGGGAGTGGAGGAGGAAAAGCGCCCAAGTTTGTCCGATGTCAATCAAAATTGCTATACGGAGGTTTTTGGGGATAAGAAATAGGAATTTTTAATCAGATTTTGAAAATTCAATGTGGTGAATTCAAGATGGACGGCTTTTGGTTTTGTTTTGCTAACCAATTTTATCTGACTTATACCCCTCCGATTGTCTTCAAATTTGGTATGCGTTTATAGTTCCGGTGACAATACAATAATATGGTATTATCCACCTCCCCCTAACGAGGAAAGTGGAGGAAAAGATTTAGTTCGTCCGATTTCAACCAAAATTGGTATTAGGTACCTCCCTCTCCCCTAAGAGGGGAGTGGAGGGGGAAAAGCACTCAAGTTTGTCCGATGTTAATCAGAATTGCTATACAGAGGTTTTTGGGGATAAGAAATACGAATTTTTAATCAGATTTTAAAAATTCAATATGGCGAATTCAAGATGGACGATTTTTGCTCATGTTTTGCTTACCAATTTTAACTGACTTATACACATCCGATTGTCTTCAAATTTGGTATTCGTTTATAGTTCCGGTGATAATACAATAATATGGTATTATCAGGTACCCACCTCCCCTAACGAGGGAAGTGGAGGGAGAACAATATTTAGTTTGTTTGATTTCAATCAAAATTGGAACACAGGGATTTTTAAGGAAGGGATTATGAATTTTATACACCAATTTTGGGTAAAATCCCAAACTTAAGCGTTTTTTTCTCTCCAGGGGTGCATAACAATACCATATTATTATATTGTCACCGGAACTATAATCGCGTACCAAGTTTGAATTCAATCAAGCATCTACAAATTAGTCAAAATTGAATTGCAAGATTTGACCTGAACATAGAAACATACACATATAATAGAGGTGAAGTTAAATAAAAGCTTGTAATAATAAAATTAATGTTTTCTAATTTTCAGAAAAAAATAATTTGGGGAGGTGGTTGAGGGGGTTGACATATGTGAAAATTCATAAGTTTGGATCCAAAGCTATAAATTCATAACAACTATCTAATATATGCACATTCGTTTCATGCAGTTTTTAGATTTAAAATAACAAATTGCTACTCTTGCGGCTATATGCCTAATGTGCTCTAAAAATGACCAATGCGTTCGTCCACCATATCTGTGCCCCAAACAATGTCTGAGCTTCATTCATTTTAGATTTCATAACCAGTGCCTTCTATAATGTTTAGAGTTCGCACTATTTACGTTTATGTATTGGATCAACACTTGCGGTCCTGGCCGTATCTAGTACACTGTGATCAATTGTCTACGATAACAATAACAAAATGGCAAAATGGTTCAAAAACCCTCTATTACAATCAACTCATGATAAAATTTAAACTAAGCGAAATTGAAAATTTTCTGAATGAGGCCCTGTCCATACTGTGATCAGTGTTACCAAAAATCTAGGGAGAAACAAAAAAAATAAACGTCAGACTGAAAATTCTCGTTTTGACAGTTGACGTCAATCAATGTGTATAAATTTTGGGTGGAATATACTGTAGGTGCCAAAAAATTTTGATTTCATTTTCAAAAATGTCTGAAGTTAATCAGAAAAATTTATTGGTCAAGTGGATTTTGCCTGAATTTTATGAATAAGTTCCTTCCAAAACTATTTAATTATTATCTGTTGGAAATCATATTAGGCAAGATGGCGTGACAAGCGATGAAACTTTATTTTATAAGACACAAAAATGTGAATTATTTTTCTATATTTTTAAGACAATAAATATTTATTAAATGTAAATAAATTAAATATAATTTTAGTAGCAGTTAAATTGACATATTACGCATTTTTAAGAAAAGAAAACCTTGTTTTTAAAAAGGTATATGAAAAGTTCTTTAGTAACCTTATTTGTTTTGAGTTTTAGATAGAACGTCATTGAAACTTTAGGTTATGAAGGTTCTTGCTTTAAGAGTTTGATATTTTTAATAATTTCTGACATTTATGATGACATTTTCATTGGTCGTAGGTACACACACTCTAAATAGTGTTAGCTAATCGGAATTAACTTGCTAATCACGGTTAGATATTTACGCCTATGCACTAATGTTTTTTATCAATAGTTACCTAACCAGGGTTACGTAATTGGAATTAAGAAAAAGAGCTTTGAACGCAGCATTTTTTTGGGTTTTTTTGTGTCTTACATTCAGCCATTGGTGACATCGACTGGTGTCAAAATTTTTTGGCATTTATATTTCATTTTCTTTATTGAATTTTTTGTAAAGGGCAGTTTTTTCGAAGAGAAAATACCACTATTATGCCCTAAAAATCTTTAAAGAGAATCAGGAGATTCATACAGATTATTATTATTAGTTTTCGGATCTTGAACATTATAATATTTGTTTACTTTTATCAAACGCATATAAACCTCATTTATCTCGTGTTTCTTGGAGTTTTAGGCCAGTCTCAAGTAGTAAATAAATAAAGTGTACTTAGAATTAAAGAAAGTCGAGTAAAGTTGACCCCAAAACAAAGTACAAAAATCAACATCTTTCTTATTTAATAAAAGGTTTTACAGTTGTTTTATTTAAAGTTAAAAAAAAAGTAAGTAAGACATCTACTGGTGCATCAACTCCTACTGCTTGAGCCACTATACTCTTTCTGTTTTCGTTGCAAAGTTCAGTATGTCGGCTATTTTATTGAGTAGCTCCTCGTTTATGGTGAGTGAGTCCCATATTATCTTCCTCAACCTGCCGTATACCATCATACTCTTCTATTAGGTGCTGCGCTAACAATTCCTCTGCCCACCCACAGGCTGGGCATACGGATCCTTTAAGATGTGTCAAGTATTTATTTGTTTATTCTATTTTTCAATTTTTTCTTCATAAAATACAATAGGAAAACTTCAAAAATGGCAAAAAGAATCAAACATGACATAAACGTCACAAAGATAACCACACTTGTTAGCTAACCGCGATTATCTTGCCCTTAATTCTAGGTCATAGGGCAATTAAAGTTAAATGCTGGTTAGGTAGAAAAAATGCTTGGTGCATAACGAAAATGTTAGTTAACCGCGGCTAAAGTGTTAATCAGAGAAAATGTTTGATGGTGCATACCAGCATAACTCGCATGTTATGGTCACTATACGCTCAGATAAATTAAGACACTCGCCTGCGGCTCGCGTCTCAAACTTAATCTTCGCGTTTAATGACCATCATAACATGCTTTTATGTAAACTACTATTACAAGATTACTTTATTAAAATAGCGTTGCTTCATTTTTTTTTACATTGACATGTTTAAACATCTAACTACTGTGACCTATTTTGGAGGAAAAATTTACGTCAACTTTGTCCCCACTTAGGTTTTTATTTCCTTTAGTCCCTATATTTAATTTGAATAGGGAATGAGTCCTGATATAATATAAGTTTTGACCAAAAATGTTCCTTTCGCGCTCTTTGCTCTTTGGTAATAAATATTTCTTTTGTTTTAATCATACTTCCCTAAACATGGAAAGATCTTGTTGTACTGGCTAGCTTTCTCGGTGTCACAAAGTTATACTGTGGTCGGGCGCCGCGGATTACAGTTACAAAAGGGGAACGTTAGCTAAACGAGACAGGGTGTCTGCTCATCCGTAAAAACCTTTAACTTGCTCTTAACTACAACGGAGAACCGACAATGATTAACATCACCTTTAATGCGCGCAAATGGCCCTTGTGTTTTGCCAAACAGAAAATAAATGTTGCCCGAATTGGTTAATTTTTTCCCTAAAACGCTGCTACAAAATCTATTCAATTTAGAAACCTTGCAATTTAAAATAGAATAAACGAAAATCTAGGATAATCAAAAAAGTTTTAAAAAGTGTACATTCAAACATCAGTAAGGTGAAACTAAAATGTTTTTTTTTTAAACTTTTAAAGAACAAACTCTTATTAAATGCACTCAAAAGTAGAAAGTAATTTTTTATCTTTCTTATACCATAATAAAAGCGATGGGCGCAAACTAAAAATTTTAACTTTAGGTATCGTATATCAGTCAGATCGACGATTCACCTAAGAAATAGTTGTATTCCTCTATAACCTAAGGACATTTTCAAAGGTTTGGTAAGCACGGCAATCTCACCCGTTCTCAGCTTCTTTAGATGAAAGCATTATGTTTATTATTCGAATAGAAGAAAACTTTAGTTTTTCTTTTGAAGTTCTCTCTTTGTCACCGTAAAGTTAAAATTTTTAATTTGTGCCCATCACTTTTATTATGGTATACGAAAGATAAAAAATTATTTTCTACTTCTGAGTGCATTTATTAAAAGCTTTTCTTGAAAAGTTTAATTTAATAAAAATTTATTTTTTAGTTTTTAGATTTGTACCCTAAATCGTCAATTTTTAATCCGCCATATTGAAATTTTCAAATCTGATCAAAAATTCATATCCCCTTCTCGAAAACCCCCTGTATGCCAATTTTGATTTAAATCGAACAAACTAAATCTTTTCCCCCTCGACATCCCTCGTTATAGGGAAGTGTTTACCTGATAATACCATATTATTATATTGTCGCCGGAACTATAGACGCATACCAAATTTGAACAAACACCCTTAATTTTTATATTTGTCTATTTTGAATCCGCCATATTGACATTTTCAAATCAGATGAAAAATTCATAATCCCCCTCCTTAAAAACCCCTGTATGCTAATTTTGATTAAAATCGAACAAAATAATCTTTTTCCCCCTCCACTTTCCTCGTTAGAGGTACCTGAGAATACGATATTATTGTATTTTCACCGGAACTATAAACGCATACCAAATTTGAACACAATTGGATACAATACATATATACATAGATATATTGCAAGTTTAAAGTTTAAAAAGTGTATCCAGACTTTTTCTGGGTGTATCCAAATTTTTCCGTGGTGTACAGGCGTTTTCAGAGTATATTCAGACTTTTCCAGGTGTATCTGGACTTTTCTGTTACATTTTATATGATATTGTCAAACATTTATCGCCAATATATTAAGATTTTTATCCATCAATCAAGCAAAATCGGCTAAACCGATTTGGATAAAATTTGGCGAGAAAATAGGGTGTAACATGGAACTTAACATAGACTTCTTTTTATTTGACGCTCAATGACCTGAATTTTATGGCCAAAAAAATTGTATTTTTCAAAAGTTTTTTGCATTTTCTATGTGATATATACGGTGGGCCAAAAAATTTGTTACTTTTTGAACGATTATAGCGCCCAATCGGCCGATTTTCGAAATTTTTAGGTGCTTTTATAAACAAAAGATGAAACTTTACTGACGCGACTCAAAATTTAGCATATCTCAAAAATTCAAGATGGCGGAGAGCATTTTTTTTCACCCCTTCTGCGAAAAATTTTTGTGCGACCCTGGACTAGATTTTTTTTACTCATACTTGCTTCACCTACCGAGGTATCACTTATCTAAATTGGTCATAAGATAAAAAAGTTATACAAATTTTAAATCATTTAGACTAAAAATTGTAAGGTTGGTAGGAAGGTGCATAGTTTGGGGATATATATATATTCAGACTTTTTTAGAATGTATCCAGACTTTGTCTCGGTGTATCGAAATTTTTCCGTGGTATGTCCAGGCGTTTTCAGAGTATATCAAGACTTTTCCAGTGGTGGATTTTGGATAAAATTTGGCGTGAAAATGGTGGCTCAATGATCAGTTGTATGTGAAAGTTTTTTTGCATTGTCTATGTGATATATATACTTTTTTTTAATACCTGCATGACTTTTTTGGTTACCGATGCAAAAAAAAACTTTTTTTTTGATCACCGGTGCAAAAAAAGATTTGGGTCCGTTTTTTACCCAAAGTTAAAGAGAAATAGTGGAAAATATTAATATTGAAAAATCCCAATTATTCTTGCCTAAGAATTAAGTCATTTCCGCCAGTTTTCACCAAGTATTTACGAAAAAATGATTTAAGCACATCGTCAAAATATCAAATTATCAAAAATTAAAATGGCGCAACAATAAACGTCACCGAGTAAAGAGATACATCGCTATGGAAACGATTGTTATTTCATTTACCAGCCGCCTTGATTTATAGTGTAAAGATGGTGTGTTGCGAGAAGTGCTTTTCGTTCGAGATTTTTTAAGGTATTTTTCTCTTTTTCTTGGATTTTTTGACAAAGGTATTAAAAAAATAGTGTTTACAACTCGCGGCTAAACTGTGCTTTTTTAGCCACTAGTTTTAAAAACTACTATTATGTTGCCAAAAAATTTTGGCGCCAGTAAACTCACAAATACGCTTTTCAACGACTTATCACAATGTAAGAAAAAAAAATTTAGGGATTAAGTTTTGTGGGGTATAGCTTCAAGGGATGTAATAAGGGAAAGCTCAAAAGCAATAGGGGTTTGAGCAACAGACAGACAAAGCAGACATACAGGCCGACAGAGCGACGACGGCGCGGCGTCTGGAAACTTGCTTATCTGGATTCGGAACCACCAAATTTTTTGATAATTACATTACTTTCTTTGTCGAGGAAAGCAAAAACCATGTACAGTTCCTCAAAAAAAGTAAGTTTAACAAACGATTTCTAACATACAGCCATCATACTGGCCCAAATTTTGAAAATATTTTTTATCAGAAACTAACTGGCAGATGGTTTCCGGGTATATGAAAAACACACCTCTTAAAATCAACTCATGCCAGTTGGTAATTGCAAAAGCATTTTGCAAAATGGATTTAAAATCAATATCATTAGAAGAAGCGTTATTTCCAGGATATAATAACAGCAATAATAAGTGTGAAAAACAAATCCGTAAAATAATAAAAAGAGGCACAAGGAGACACAGACAAAGCACTCGCGTTTGAAAATGTACACGTGTCTAAGGTTTCGGCAAAGTAATAGCGGTACATTTTCACGTTGAAACAAACCATTTGTTTTATTTATTCAACGGGAAAACTAGAAGAACAGAGTAATTTAACCTTACAATGCATTTGTGAATGTAAGCTGAAAACGGTTCCAGGGAATCTGTAAAGGAGGCTGCTCGTTTACAACTAATGGCTAAAATAGTGCTTTCTTAACCAGCATCGGTGAGGCCGGTATTTTTTCATTTAAGTATATTTTTTTAAGTTTTTGGCAAGGTGGGACCTCACTGCTATTACACTGTGCAACAAAATTTTACGTTGTTATCTCCGGGAAAATTCTTTTGAAATCGCAAAGCTATTTGGTCCCAAAATCTACCGCAAAACGCAGTTTTTAAAAGTTAGCTCGTACAATTTTTTTATGATAAAAAAGTTAGGTTAGGGGTTAAATATTTTATTTTTAATATATATCTCAACAAAAATGAGCCTATGAATATATTATTTGATCATATTTTTGAAATTTATTATTTTAGACCTAAAACGATTTATGATTTATTAAATTCGACCAAGAAATAAGAAAGTTATGAATAAAAGAAAATCGTTAATAACGAGTTTAATTGACTTTTGTTGAAAAAAAACATCCCAAGATAGGAAATGACAATTTTCAATTATTCATTTAGTCAAAATGGCACGTTATAATGTATTTTTGAAATTGATTAAAGAACTCTAAATTAATATGTTTAAACGTAACAGTAAATATTCTTAAAATTCTATTTTTGTGCCTACTAAGATACAAGTTGTCAAATTCAAATTTCATACTCTAAATTAACATGCTTAAAACTTAAATAAAAAAAAAATTTACCAAGACAAAACTATTGGATTTTTGGTCTTCTCCACCAGTTCTACCACTGACTGGTTCCAGACACAGTCCATCCACCAGTCGGGCTTTTTACTAGCACGAATTGATAGCAAAAAACAAACTTTACAAAATACACCGAAGTACGCCAATAACGGGTGCGACTTGGAGACTAGACGCAGGTACGTCTTTCACCCTTGTTAGGGCTCATCAGTGTGACATAAGTTTTTATAATCGAATAATATGAACGATCAAATCAACTAGTCATGGACAAATGCTAGGCAAAACATTAGATAAAAGAATGAGAAATAAATTCCCAATGTTCATAGTGGAGTGAAATATAAATAAAAAAGAGAGTTTTAGCAACAACAAAACCATTGGATTTTTGGCCTCCTCCACCAGTTCTACCACTGACTGGTTTCAGACACAGTCCATCCACCAGTCGGACTTTTTACTATAACGAATCGATAGCAAGAAAACGAACTTTACAAAATACACCGGAATACATACCGGGTGCGACTTGGACACTAGACGCAGACACATGTTTCATCCTTGTTAGGGATCGTCAGTGCGACATAAGTTTTTATAGTCGAATAATATAAACGATCAAATCAACAAGAGTTTTCGACTATAAAAACTTATGTCGCACTGATGGTCCCTAACAAGGGTGAAACACGTGTCTGTATCCAGTCTTTTGGATATGACTCCAAATTAGACTTTTCTTTGAGCAAATTCAATGACATTTGAAAACTTTTCAGTAACTTTTCACTGAAAATACATGTTCTACAGAATTTAGCAATTAATATACCATTTTTGAGAAGTATTTAGTATGATCTATCATTTAGATTAATAGATTTCCAGCCAAATTGACAATTAAATTTTTGTCATTCTACCATAACTTTTTTATTTCCTAATCGAATTTTAAAATTTACATCTCATATAATGCAAAATTTTATTTTTAATGAAAAAGTTCTTGAAAATTTTGTGAAAAAAGACTCATTTTTGAAGTTATCGGAAAAAAACATAATTTAATGCCCCTATCCACCATTAAACACTCTAATCAGGGCTAGCTAATTGGAATTAACTTGTTAATCGCGGCTAAACAAGTTTACCTATCTACCAACTTTTTTATGAAATAATTACCTAATCAGGGTTAAGTAACTCGATTAAAAAAAAGAGCTGGCAACGCAGCATACTTGGTGTGCATCCATTGGTAACACTGGATATGTCAAAAAAATTTTGATGTAAAAGGTTATCTTTTCTGTTTACTTTTTAATTTTCTTTCAGTTTTTGTTTATTTATTTTTAAAACCTATCAGAAAATACGTTCCCCAGCTGTTGCGACTGAAACTCAAGTTAAACGGGGATGGCCGAATCGGTGCTGTTTGGAGCTGATCAGTTTGTTGTCACCAGCATTATTTCCAATAATTAACTGCTCATTTTCAGTCGTGTAGTGTAAAAAAGTGGATTTGCCTAAAGTTTGTTTTTTAACACAGTGTGTGGTAAACAAAAGTAGGTATTGAACAGTATGCTGGGTGCATATAACTATGAAATACTATAATGGCTCAAGGATTGCAAAATGTTTATATAAATGACCTTTTCAAAAATAAATCCTTTGCAACGAAGTCAACATATCCATCATCCCAACAAGTCGTTACAAACAAATAAAAAATATAGTTTAGACGGTTTGTTAATGTGAATTTTTATGTGATGTGATATGTATGGGAGAATTGTTAGGAGGAACAACAACATGAAAATATTAGGTATGTTTATTTTTTAATTTTTTTTAAAGTCACTTTCAGTATTTGTATAGTTTTAGAATAGGATACTTATTCTCTCGTATTACTTGACAGGTCCCCATTGCAAAATCTACTTAAAATATGTTTAATAAAGCAAGACTGCCAAAATTAAATCTATCTGAGGCACCACATCACTGTTTACTGCAACAACGACATTATGGTAGGCGCTGCAATGGGGCTTTTTACTTGAGGCGGAGCACAACCCACTTTTGTTAATAAAATGTCAAAAAAGTTTGTTTCCAGTTATGACCGACCTAGAAGGTCAGTGGATAATAATCTTCTCAGCTTAAAAGTGATTTATTTAGGATTTTTGTTAATTTTTAGATATGTTGAGTACCTTATAATTAAGAAAGTAGTTCATAAGGTTGAGATATTTTTTATATTAAGAAAAACATGTTGCTCTTCCAAATTTTACTGAAGTTATTTAAATACTACATTTTTTGACAGTTTTATTTTGAAACTGTTATCACCAAAAATTATGCTCTAGGTGACAGAACCACTCTAAGAAAAAAGAGGTTTTAAAGTTATAATAATTAAAGAAGAAAAATAATAAAATATGAATTTAGAAAAATCAAGTTTTATAGGACCTCGACTTAAACGTTGCAGCAATGAAGTTTTGTACACACTAGTTCCACATTTATGCATTTAATTTTCTATTTCTCTTCTTAAAAATTTCTTGTCTTTCAAAAAAATGATTTTTTTATATTACAAAGAGAAAAAAAAAATAAAAGATTTTAGATTTTCATTACTTTAAAATTTTAGGTAGGGTAGACTTTTTATGATGATCGAAGTAACCACAAGTTACCAGGTAAACCAGTTGCTCGTTTTCAATTTTTCTTCGTACAGTAATCCAAGTCATAACGTCACGAGTAACCAGACTATGTTACCAGCCTATGGGACATGGTTACTTAAAAAATGTAATTTTTAATTTGTATTATTTTTTTATAATTCTCATGTTTTTCTATGATGATGTCATAACTATGTATGGTCACTAAAAGTAACCGTGACGTCATGACAAGTAACCCAAACAAGTATGTAATACCATTAAACCATGTAGACAGTTCTAAAAACTTAAACAAAATTGGTTGAGATGGTCCATTGTTTTTTATTAAGATCCTAATTGATGAGGTTACTAATTTAGGTGTATTTTCTGCTATTGAAAGACAATGTTTTTTGTGATATGCAATATCTAACTGACCAATGTGATTTATTTAGGCATGTCTATGTGCAATAGCTGTCTGCATTTGTTCTTTGTTTTATTAATGTATTTATTTGGTTTTTAGATAAATAAAACATCTACTTCACTTTTAATTGTATTTGTTTTTATTTTATGAAAATTATTAACTACAAATGTTAATCAACACTTAAATAAAAGGTGAACAAATAAAAAAGAAACTTTATGGGGGCACCTACTAGGTTCCCTAGGACCTCAAATCCGCCTGCGCCCGATTTTCTTTTGAAGAGAAAAAAGGGTGCCCGGGGGGGGGGGGGGTTGTAACGTGTTTTTTTTATTGTTTTGATTTGGGTTGGTTTAGGTTTGGTTGGACTGTGTTGGATTGAGTTGCTTTAGTGAAAATTAAAAAAAAAACAAAAAAAAATCCAACCGGCGCAGGCGGGTTTGGGATCCTAGGGACCCTAGTAGGTGCCCCCATAAAGAATTTTTCATAAAAAATCGAAAATGGCAGAAAACCGTAAACTGCATAATTACCAAAAGAAATTAAAAGAAGCTTGTGAAAGTGGAATAAGTCTGAAGTCTGAAAGCTTTGTGAGCCGAAACCTTCTTAAGAACCCCCTGTTGTCCATAGTCTCAAAATAATTTGGTCTCTCGTTCCATCGCTTTGGAAGTCCATCATTGATTATGTCCAACACATCCAAATCGTCATGATACAATATATTTTCCATATTTAAAAAAAAACAGTTCAACAAATCAAACTGGAAATCAAAATAAACAGAAAACATAACCAACAAAATGCATATGACAACGACTTAATTGCTCAATTAAGCTTTAATCGCCCAACATCGGCCGGGTTGGTAAACGGCGCGATTAACGCAAAGATTTTTTTGGTGCATGCATAAGCCCTTGAAATTTATAAAATAAAAAAAAATCATATCTTACTTAAACGAGCTAACTTTCCAAAATCTTTACTCCGTTAAGTTTTGGAGGCTATACTAATACCAAATCTGAAGAAAAGTTCCCGGAGATTTTTTGGTGTTGCACAGTGTTATTTATCTGCCAATTAGGGGGCCGCCGTAGATTAGTGGACAGCGTCTTAGACAGCGGAACGGAAGGATCGCATCTCGTCAAGTACACATTGCTTCACACAATATCGAAGGAGATTCTACGAGGCGGTTGGCAGCCCCCATTTCTCAGCAGCAAAAAAAAATTGAAAATCCGAAATCCCGCCAAGTCTAGGGTCTCTACAGCGCAGATGCCAAAAGATGTGACCTCCGCTCTCGGTCAGAGAGGAACATTTTAAGGCAGAAGGCTGAGACTTCGGGCACTTTGGATGGGTGACTGGTTGGAATTTGGCCATTCTGAGTGTGGAAAAACCCCACAGCGAAAACCAAACCTTCGATTTCCGGGTCAACACATATGACGTCGAGTTCTACTAACATGTAGCAGGACTACCCTTCGGAGGGGGTGTAAAGCCGGCGGACAAAAAGGTGTCAGGCAAAATTAAGTCCTCTTAGAGAAAGAAAACTGGCATCCTAAATGGCACGTGCATCAGTCGGGGGTGCACGGGGGGTATGACAAAAAGGGTCCATTATGAGGCCGAATTGCCAGGCCTACAGCCGCCCATCTACTACTACTACAGGGCGCACCGAGTCATCAGTCATTACAGGGTCGATGCCCAGTGTTAGCGAAATTTTTGCAAAGTTAAAGACAAACACAAAATATCCATGCACCTAGCCGGCATTCGAACTCAGGAAAATAAAATATGGATCCAATCTTTTTTATAAATTTTGTTATAAGTGATAAGAGTATGTTCAGATTTATATTTTATTAAAATCTTTGTTAGAAAAACCCCACCAGATTCCTTCAATAATCAAAAATATGAGTATTTTGATAGAAAACAAAATGATCATGAGTTTCTAATATTATGTATAAATTTTGTTATATCTGTTTTATAAAATTTATCTGATTTTGTATATTATTTAAATATTTGTTAGAAAAAAGTTGATTTTTGTTTTTTATGATTATTATAAATATGTAATTCTTTTTGTTACCAGTCTTTGAAAATATTGTTTTAACGTACTTACTTTTAAAAAAAAAATAAATAATTAAAGAAGACTATTTTTTTCACATAAAAAATCAGGCCCAGAGTAGGAGACCAGCGCGCTGAGTGCCTAAATTAAGGTGTTCCACGTAGGTAAAAAACCTGTAGGAGTATAGTTCCATTTTTTCATGAGCGGCCTGATGTAATTTTTTTGGATCTCTATTTGATACATTGTTTTAGACAACGACAATAAATATGTAAAAAAAATCATGTCGTTGATTGTTTCAACTATTACTTCAAATTGACCAAAACAAGTTATTTGCCATGCGAACTGTTGACTATAAAGAAATAAGTTTTCATAGGCAAAAATGACGTCAGTCCGCTTATCAAAAAATTGGATAATAAAGCCCGTGCTGTCATTAGCGAAACATCACTGCTACAAGGAGGATACCTTACTGACACTTACTGTTTGTTCTTAATAACTGATGCTATATTTTACAATTTTTATTTGTGGGTATGTCTTTTCTTAGTACAGTAAATTATGTTAGGTCACGTGGTCATACAAAAACAACTGATTTCGGCCTGTCATTTATAATTAAGAAGACACAAGCCTTTGAGTGTCACTATGGTGGACGCATGTTGCAGTGATGTATTCCATGGGCATTACTTCTACAGGGTTTTTACCTACGTGAGGTGGGCACAAAACGCGCCTACAGCAAGAGCTTAAAGGATGATAGCTATATTTTATACCTTTGTGAAAGGAAAAAAATTTTAAATTATTTAATTGAACCCCATATAAGATAAGACCAACAGCAAGTGCTAAATTATTGTTTGATTTGATTTGCTATTGATCAACATATTTGGTTAAGAAGTAAAGAAATTATAAGAAAAACTCAAGGGCATTTCCCCACTTGATATTACCCAAAGATATGCATCGGGGCTATAAAACTCCATCAACATACCGAGATTCGCAGATGTTCTCGAAATCATACCTTAAAACTTATAAAATCTTAAACCCAACCACACACTCGTGTTTCGAACTCATTTTGATCTTATCAGTGTGGCATAAGTTAGAGGGCCTCTACTAGAGGTGGGCAACTCATATCTATTTAGTTTTTTTCATATTTGCATGTAAAACCGATTTGATGAAATGGATTAATGATTTATTTTCTCTTTTTTATAATTTCCCCAGACAGTCAGGTTCACGGGAGATTTATGTTAATAGTGTAGGACGATGCCTCCAATCGATGCCTCTGATATTTAATAGGCCTTCCATCTACTCGCGTTTTAGTGAGCTTTGAACGTATGTGGCGGCCATTTTGACAATTAACTAATGTAATATCTGTCAACAGTGTCAAAAATGGTGGCGGCATACGCGGAAAAGAGTACTAAGACGGAAGGTGTTGGCTGGCCTCCATGTCGGAGGTATCGCTCCGATATTTAATAGACCTTCCATCTACTCTTGTTCTAGTGAGCTTTGAACGGTAGGTGGCGGCCATTTTGACGATTAACTAATGTAACGCCGTTTTCAACTAAAAAGCCACTTAACCCGTTTTAGTATCCTTTGGCCTACTATCGGTGCCATATTGAGACCTAACTGACAGAAAATCCATGTTTTACCTATCAATTTGGTTATGAAAATGGTAGCTACATTAGGCTAAAGGGCACTGAGGAGTTAACATAAAATGCGTACAGCAGAAGTTAGCTGCAGTTCTGTTGAATTTAAGTTTTGCTAATTGCGTTGCTTATTGTAACTGACTATGACGTTTTTGAATTACAGGTTAGATCTTTTGACATTGTAAACACAAAAATAAGGAGACTGACCGCACTTTACCTAAAAGACTATTAATAAACGAATGAATAAAACTATTTTTTTAAAATTATTCAACATTTTATTATACAAATTTATTCTTAAGGAGAATAAAGCAATAACTTAATCATAGTCAGCGCACCTCTGGAGGATCGGTAAATTTGAGTAATCCAAGTCTTTGCAGACAACCAAAAACGTTCAAAATAAAAAAGAAATGATTAAAAAATAGTATGTAAAATAAAAAAAAACAAGAAAACGTTTCTTCAGTAGCGTGTCATTGCCCCGTCAGCTTCGATAATGTTTGCCAGTCTTCGTAGCATGGAATCTGTTAAATTTTGAAAGAAATTTGGATTTGAAACAATGACTTCGTCGTATCCTCTGACTATGAGCTTCATTAATACATTTTCCATGGGATTGGCGTCAAGAGTTTTTGCCGGCCATGGTAAAACCTCAATGTTGTTTTGCTGGAACCACTGTTTAGAAACGCGTGCGGTATGGATAGAACAGTTATCCTGTTGATACAGAAATACCTGAATGAAGAATAGTTGCTTCTGGAAGCATAATATTTCTCATTATATCAACATAAACCTCAGCCGTAAATCTTTTATGGATTCTAAAGAGCCCCATGACCTCTCGACGATATCCAACTCCACACAATCACGGAAAATCTTCCAGCCTGGTCTTCGTTCCCATATTTCTCGAGACAGCGTGTTCGTGGCTTGCTATATATCAAAATTTGTTTACTGCAATTGTGGGACTGAAACATTTTAAACAAAGAATCGTAAAAAATTTTGAAAAGAATAAACTCCTTTGATAACGGCAGTAGAATTTCTGCCGAAACGTCAGAGAAGTACTTAGATTCTAGTTAGGATTTGCGTGTGTGTAGGCAAAATTTTTATTTAAAAACCACTGACAAACGAACAAATTTTTTTCTTTAGGAATTTACGCAGTGGGTTTTAACATATTTTTTAAAAAATTTCCTTAACTTAGTGGCTAAAAACCCAAAAAAAGTAGTTTCGACATTGTGAATAGTTTAGTGCAAAAATTAACCTGGCTTGCTTCTTTTCCGCACTAAGTAAGATTTTCTTGGCAGCAACCCGACTTCTAAGCGTAGAACGTACAAAATGTGCCTCAATTTTCGCCTCCAAGGCTATAGAAAGTGTTTCTTCTTCTTGATACTTTCTTCTTATTCTTACAATTGTAGCCTTGTTTTATCCATAATGGGCCGCTACTCTTCGAACCGATCAAACACCGTCTAATTTTGCCAACTTTTGGGCATTTTCGAATTCGTTTAGTTGGTGCGTTTTTTAATATAAGCCTATGAAAACCACAAAGCATATACCTACGGACTTAGAAAAAACTCTTACTAAGGGCATCGCAAAAAACAAGTTACAGCACCTCTGGGGACTCGGCCTCGAAGCTCACGGGACAAATTGCACCGATGACATCTATTTTTTTTTCATTCTTTTCACGAAGACTTTTCACTGATGATTTTCAGTTTTGTGTGTTTTTGGCCTTTTTTGGACTGTTACAGTAATTTCTTGGATTTTTGTAAAAAGTACAATTGGAAAACTATGCCCAAATATTGTGTTCCAGTGATCCTCTGCTTCATCAAGCTCGCCAAAGACAATGGTTTGTCATCTGAAACGCTATATATTTTTATAAATTTTAAACCAGAAAACTGTGGAGGAAGCCTTCTAATGCGACATGTAATTCCATCCATGCATTTACCGCCAGGGTCTGAAACAGACTTTAAGGGTAAGTACCGAGCACGGTTTCTACATCTGGGTGCCGATTCTGGAATTTTGTAGGAAAGGTCGCACGGGAACGGTCACCTCCTTGATATCGACTAATAACGGGCTTTAAATCTATCACGAGTTTTCCGAAACCTATCCGACCACGGCCGAATCTCACCCGCGCCCGATTGTCGTGTATCGAAGGAACTTTCCTACACTTCCATACACCTGCCTCTGAGCAGGAGAGCGGGTGTTCTTGAAAAACGATAATCGAGTTACTTTTGCGTGTGCACCGTAGTACCTTGGTAGCTTCTGAGCCTTCTTATTGGCCGAAAGGAAGGATGTGAACGTTCCCAGGCGACCAATCTCTCGAAATTCAAGAATCGGCACCCAGAGGAAAAACAGAGTCTATTCAATAGAGAGTTAATAGACCACTAACTTATCGTCACCTTATTTGCTTAACGTATTACCGTAATTGAGATGCTAAAAAGAGTTTTTAAACTACAAACACAAATTACCGTAACCGTATTCTTTTGCCCAGATACAAACCGCTAATGTAAATAGAATAGAAAAGAAAACAATTCCTGTTTTTGCAAATTAACTTTCACAAAAAAATTAAAAACCTAACTAAACAAAAAAATGAATTATCACCTACCAGCTGCAGCTTTTGCTCAGAAATAAATCTGGTTGGTTGCAAAAAATAACCGAGCGGGCCCCATTAAGCCTCCGTAAGTAACGTATTTCGGTTCGGTTATTTTTGGATACGGGAGAAAAATAACTGATTTTGCCTACGGTATCACCAACTTTGATGGTCTATTAACGCTCGTATAGGTCATTTATTTAGCCTATTTGTTAATTACATTTTTTTTAGCCCACTCCGTTTAAAAATGCTGATGGGTGGTTACCCACACCTACACCGGATTTTTTGAAAATGAAAAAAACTCGCAAGTTTTAAAAGAAACTGCTGCTATGGAGGCAGACATGGTAAGCATTATAAATATAGTTTAATAATAAATAATAGTTTCGATATGTATATATCTTCTTAAGAGAATAATATAATATATTAAATACGACGCATTTGGTTTATTTCTTAAATTTATATTCATTAGAATCAACAATATTTTGGAAAATAAAATTAATTATTGATAAATTAGGTTTTCCAAAATAATGTTGTTTCTAATGAACTGAAACAGTTTAAAAAATACCCGAATTCAAGATTTCTGAGCGCCAGCGCCGCTACCCTAATTGAAGCTTCGAGACCGAGAGAGAGACCTAAGTCATTAGATCGCCTTCTATACCCGTAGGTACATATTTTGTGATGAAAACAACAAAATCTGACGGTGAAATGTTTTGTCAATTTGAAGTATCTAAAAGGTTACTGAGTTGCGAAGCTCTTAATACACTATATAAAATCGGCGTACGCATTTTATGTGGCCGGAAGTGTACACTATCGGCATCATAAAAGTGGTACAGAATACTTTTTGTGGCAATACCTTGATCTATTTTTATAAACAAAGTCACCCATTATTGTATTTTTCTTAAACTGTCAAAGTATGTCATTCGGTATTTCAGTCTGACAAATAAATAAAAAATGCCTCCACGAATTTCTTTATTTGATAAAGCCCAACTCCTGGCAAAACTACAACTAGGATGGTAAATTAGAGACGTTATGGACGCAGTAAAACCACGATTAAAAAATTAAAAAACGATGCGAAGAAGATCAGACAATAGAGAGAAAACAAGAAACTGGTTTATTGAAAGTTTCAACTGATGAACAAGATTATGACCTTATCGCTTCTATGAAAGAAAACCCTTTTGCATCTGTTGCCCAGGCAATTTCCAGGAGTATAAGAGGGGCACGACGAATGAAAAAAAAACAGGCCAGGTTACCTTTGCCCTTAATTACTCTCTAAAGAAACCAGACTTTTGGCGAAAGGTAATATTTTCCGATGAAACAGTTTTCCAGTCCTGTAGTAACAGAAAACAAATTCGGGTATATCGTCCACCAAGAACGCGCTATGAGATCGCGCTGGAAGATTTTCGGCAAATATGTGTGGTTGGATATCTGCTAGAGGTCATGGTGCTCCATTTCGAATCAATGGAAGGCTTACAGCACAGCTTTACGTGGACATTTTAGAGAACACCATGCTTCCAGCCGTCACAGAACTTTATCAAAACCAGTTTATTTTTCAACAAGACAACTGCCCTGCTCATACGGCCAGAATTTGCCAAGCTTCGTTTCGGAAGCAAAATATTGAAGTTCTTCCTTGGCCTACAAAAACCCAGACGCCAATCCTATGGAAAATATCTGGGGTATAATTTCAAAAAAGCTGAAAAGCTTTAATATTGCGCCGGGAAATCAACATCACTTGGTCCAGTTAATAGTCAATGCTTATGAAGAAGTGATTGGTGAAAATGAAAACCTTTTTGAAATTTTGGCTGATTCTCTACCAAGAAGGTTAAACGGTATAAGTGAGGTGAATGGCGCAATGACCAGATATTAAAATTTATATACCTAATAATTTGTTTTTGTTGTTTTAAAATTTTCGTCACAGTTGTTTTATGGGTTAGCGTATAATTGTAATATAAAAATTATTTTTGAAAGCAATCTTTAATCTCAATATTTTCACATTTTAGTACCAGTCGGTCACAAAATATAATCCGGTAGTTAAAAAATACCTATGTTTATCACATACCACTTTTATGATGCCGATAGTGTACCTACGTTTATTAATCAAAAATGTGACATTGACAAAATTATTTACTTCCACACACAACTGCCAAATCGAGTTGCTTACTTTTGGTAAAACACTAACTGTCAAAAATTGTATACGAGACCTCTAGCATAAGTCAGGTTAGCTATATGGACCAATATGCCTGGCCAGCTATTTGCAAAAACCAAATTGAATTAAGTTGCCTAAACAACAAAGCTAAAGTAAAGTGGAGCTCCTAAAATTTACAACAAAAACTCAAGGACCTTTGGTATTACCCAAGGACATGCATCGGGGATATAAAACTCCATCAATATACCGAGCTTCGCAGATGTTCTCGAAATCATACCTCAAAACTTATAAAATCTTAGAACTAGCCACATGGTATGTTGATGGAGTTTTATAGGCCCAATGCATATCCTTGGGTAAGACCAAGTAAACCTCCACTGGGCTTTAGCTTTTTTGCTTATTATACAACTTGGTGGAATTTTATTTTAAAAAAATATGATTATAGATAATAAAGAAACTAAAATTAAAATGTCTGATAATAATATAACGACATTTGTTTTTTAAAGCAAAATTTTTGCCTTTTTAAATATTGATGTAATAAATCCGATTTTATATTATCTATATCAAATGCAATGCAGTGCTATCAACAAAAAAGGTCTTGGTGTAATGAGGCTTGAAAACTCTTAGTGAAATTGGGTTAAACCTAGGGTTACACAAATTGAAAACCAACAATAAACGGAAAATGTATACAACGCGTGCAACAGAAGAGTAAGATTTAAACCTACTGCCTGTGGGAATCTGGGTGCACAGAGATTATACTGTCACCAGAACACAGCTTTAAAATCAGATATACTGTTTCTAATTCAATAACTGTCCATGTAGAAAATATTTTAAATATTTTTGTTCTATACCTCTTTTTTGCCAATTGATTGTTATGGTTAAAAAATAGCAACATAGACAATAAAGTGAGCAGCGAAAAGAGAAGTTTGGTTTAGTTGGTTGGTAAACGTTCTTAAGAGAGTACCTACCAGCCCTTCTTGATTTTGGACATAGTTTGATTTATAAGAAGAATTTTAATAAATTAGTTTGTTGAATAATTATCTTAACACAATTTTTTGTTGGACCTAAGAAGAAAGTTTCAATTTAGAAAAAAAGGAAATAAAAAAATTTAAATCCACGCGGGGTTTAAATAGTTTAAATAGTAAACACTCTGTAGAACAAATTAAAATTGAGGCTATATGTCACTCTAATTAAAACTTACCCTTATTCGTTAATTTTTCCAATTAATACTGTCACACAACGATTTACATGAGTAATAATAAAATAAAAGCTTTTACTTTCAGTTTTGTAAAATAAATTAATATAGTTGTTTTGGTTTTTTTTGTTTGGTACAATTTTCGTGCATAATCAGTGACCTTCACTTATGTTTGTTTTGCCTCGTAGTGCCCTCATAAATATATGTTTTGTAGTGAAAACGGGTTCAAAATATGGCATTTTTCTGGACAAAATAGGAGATGTTTTATTGGTTATTGAACAACTTGGGGTATTAAATAAGGTAAATTAATCCTTTTAAAAACGGTTACTTACGCAAATTATAAACGAACTTATTACCAAATGCCACAAAACAATCTTTTCTGGGGGCTATAAATTTAAGTTCAAACACAAATAGTGAAGCTATTAGAGACATCAATCTATTTGTAACTCATCGCGATATACGTATCCGCATCTAACGAGAACCCAGCACATTGATTGGTCAGAAACTTGTAGCATGTTCGAAAAGAGCAGATATATGCTAATTTAAGGTGTTACTGAACGCAATAGATGCTGAGAAACGATACTTATGCCGAAACGATACGTGATACCTAACGCATCTCAACACCTATCGCGTTACAGAACACCTTAGATTAGCATATATCTGCTCTTTTCGAACGTGGTACAAGTTTCTGACCAATTAATGTGCTTGGTTCTCGCTAGATGCGGATCCATATACCGCGATGAGTTACAAATAGCTTTATGTCTCTATTATGTGTCAAATTTTTGGCGAATTCGCCATTTGCCATTATGAAACCTGTCAAAAAAAATTAGTTTTTTGAGCATTTTCTTCTAAAATATGGTGTATTTTGAGACAGAAAAACCGCTTTTCAATGGTATTTTGCAATAACAACCCAAAATAATCAATCTCTTTGTGACTTTTCTGTATGGGTAAGTGTCTTTTGAAAATTGGTTTTAAAATTTAGTACCTCCCCACAGATATATTAGACCTGTGGGGTGAACTATTTTAGATCTTATTAAATTTTACTGTAAGTGTCTTTTTGGGAGTGTTTTAAATAGGTTAGGTTTGCGTATACGTATACGTATAATCAGGGTTAGTACTACACTGGAAAATCGGAAATTGTCAGGGAAATTTAAATAAAGTCCAAAAGTCAGGGAAATGTCAGGAAATTAAAAAAAATGAAAATGTCAGGGAAAATGAGTATGATGTCTAGAAAAAGAATCATATCTAAGAGATTCGATTTGGGTCTTCTTAGTTTGTGATCTGTAGGTACCATTGTCGCAATGTAAAATGAAATTCACCTGCATTTGTCATTTTTTACTGCTGTTACAAGTTTTATTATGTATTCGGGACACGTCCCGAACCAAACCTGATCAGATCGATTTTCTTTTCGAAGTCTGGGACACGAAATGGAATTGGCGTGTGCTGCATATGTCACGCCATCGAAATTTAGAATATCGCCATATCCAGTATTGACTTACATACTGAAATGTGCTATGCAACATTTTTAAAATATTAACACTTGCAATCAAAGAAGTAAAAACGATTAATAACGAGAAGCCCTTTGATACTGTGAATGCTGATCTATGGTATGGCGGCCATGTTGCTGTAATTTTTAAACTATATGGTTTTTTTAGTTAAGTTATATAACCGTTATTTTCCTATGTAACACAGATTAAAAACTGCAAAATAGGTTTTAACAATATTATCAACATACATGATAAAAGTGAGAATAAAGAAACAAACAATGCATCACTAGCCCAGCTGTAACCAAGTGTCTCTTTAGGGGAAACAAAATGACCAAAAAGTCATATAGAAAATTCTCGTTAACAGTTGACGTCAATTAAAGCTGACGACGTGACTAGTGGGTAGCAAATTAACATCTCTTTTTACTTATGGTCAATCATCAAAATATTGTCAAAAATTGTTGTATCATAACCATTTAAACACAGTTTGACAATAAAAATAATAATAAAAATTTACTTGATTACTCATTACTATTTTATTGAATAATATATTTATTTATTTTTTAAATGTTAAACACAAAGGAAAAAAATAGATTTATTTACAATTTGAAACTACATAGTATCTAGTGCTAGGCTTATTATTTTCATGGTTCTTTTTTTTAAGTTATAGCTTGATAAAGAAACCATGCCACCGAAACGTTGCCGTTGAAATAAAAAAGGTACATCAATAAGCACGGTCCTTTATTCCCGCTAACACAACAACATTTTGTCGAAACTTTCTAAATATCTACTTGCAAAAAAAGGCCACGATTAAGACCGAGTTATGATGTCTGCGTCTGAAAAAAAAAATTAATGTTTTAGCAAACATTTTGGCTCTGCTATATCATAGTTTAAAAATTCACCACATAAAAGGTTTCGTCAAATCAGTGAAAGCATAATGGTATCAGTATGTGCTGAAAACGAGCTACATTTTGCTACATGTCCGAATTTTATTCAAAAGGAAAATATGTTTCCATTTGCAGTAAATCGATGATGGCATGTTAGGCCAGAAAGGCGATTTTCGACAACTTACAATCTGAAGATTTTGCATTTGAAGTCTTACGAGTTAAAGACGTTTAGTCAATCATAGAGTGAAACACAACATACAGATTTGGATGGCGGACGGTTGAATTTATGTAAGGTTGGAAACTTCAAATGGAAAACACATCGCTTACTGAAAATTCCTCTTATAATATTTCCTCTTAAATAACTAAGAATTTTGGAAATTATACGGGGTATTTTAAAATTCTGTATAATGGTTTTAAAGGCGTATTTTTGGGCAACATAAGTATTTTTTTTCCTGTAAAGATGTTATCGCAGACGCCTTGTTACTATTCTCCAGATTTCAAAAGAGTTTAACATACGTGTTACGTTTTAAATCTTAAAGGGTACAGCAGGTCAAGTAGTTGTAGGTCCGCAAGTTTACAATATTTATAGTGTAATATATGTATATATATTTATATACGATTTACAATATCGGTTAATAGACACTTAAAGTTGGAAACATATTTTGGATTTCTCCTGTTAGCGTATCTTTGATGCGTTTGTGAAAGCGTCCTTAAAAAGAGAACTGTACTTACAACGAATGACGTAACCAAACCAATTCTTGTTCAGTGCTTGATACACACTTCAAGCCACTCACTTCTATTTTCTTCCTTGTCGTAAAAAGTGAGAGGGCAATAGAATGGAAAATATAAAGAGTGAAACAGTGGGCATTTATTTAAGCCCACAGAAAACAAAATGGTTAGGATATGCTAGCTGCGTATGAATACTGTAAGGGTGGTCGTAGAGATAGTTGAGACGTAGTCGCCGTTGTACGACGTATCTGACCATGCGCACTCTCTATTTGTCCAACTCTATTATTTTGCCTGAGTTTAACATTTTAAAACAAGGTGTCCAGCAAAATTTCATTAAAAAATTCTCGGTTTTTCCCGGTCATTTTATGCTATTTCCCGGTGTTTTTGGACTTTTTCCCAGCATTATTTTATTTTATTTAATATGCACTTTATGCAGGGGCACGCCTACTCTCAAATTAAGGTGAAAGAAGGCTAATCAAATTTCGAGTTGTTGATTTACCTTAAATTTTTGCCAATAAAAGCGAAATAATCTAGCAATAAAAAATCAGGATACGTCGCAGCTTTTTTTTAAGAAGAGGGGGCAGGGCGATATAGTATGTAAATGTTGGGTTCAGTTAGTGGGAACGAAAAAAAAAATATTTTAAATGTTTAAAATCAAGGGCGGAAATACATGTCTAAGGCGCCCACGCAAAAATTTAGAGAAAATTACGAGCATTTTAAGCAAAAAATTATTTCATCTCTTTCACGTTTTTTGTAACATATTTAAGAAAAAGTAGATAGTTACCAAGAGGGACTGGGCTGGGGTGTAATCTAGTGTCAATTATAGATTTTGTAGTCAGAATTAGTCTATAAATGCGCCGCAGGCGATAATTTTGAGAAAATTAGAGTAAAAATACAATGTTTTACATACCTCTCTCCCGGTAAAACTACTAAAAACCAATTAGCAGTGTTAAGTTTCTCTATAATTTTCAACGGAATTTTCCATTTTTTTAGTTTGCCTTCTATTTTCGAAAAATTCCAAGGGTTAATGCAACTCGTATTATTAATGACCAAAGCTACTTTTAAAGAGCCAATTTGATGTTTAAAAGCTAAATTTGCATTATTCCTTTTTTATACATTTTATGTTGACTTTTGTTGTAATTGCCGAGGCTATTCGAAAAGTTCTCGGCCTAACACAGAGATGGCGCCGCTATCGCTAAAATTTTCTAACGCTTTTCAAGCTAGGACTTGTAGTTGGTCGGATGCAGAGTTTCGAGTGTGCACGGTGATTTTATAATTTTTGGCGATTAAAAGAACAATTGTGTTTTGGGCGATTGTTAACAATGGATAAAATTGAAGTTCGTGCAGTAATTAAATATTTTGTGTTAAAGGGTTTAAGCCCAACACACATACAAAGTGAGTTTAGGGAGACGTTAGGAGATTCTTCTCCTTCATTTTCCACAATAAAAAAGTGGACTGCAGAGTTTAAGCATGGCCGTACATCGATACAAGATGATGAGCGTTCAGAACGACCAAAAACGGATACATCAGACGAGAACGTGGCAAAAATTCACAATGCTATACTGATTGACCCCCGATTAAAAGTGCGTGAGCTAGCTGAGATGGCAAAGGTCTCGTTAGACCGAGTGCACCATATTTTGCACGACATCTTGGGTATTAGAAAGCTATCGGCAAGATGGGTGCCGCGTTTACTGACAACTGACCAAAAACGCATCCGATTAAATATTTCCCAACAATGTTTGGACCTATTTCAACGTAATCCATCTGAATTTCTTCGACGGTTTTTGGGACTCTCATGGTGTGGTGCTGATAGATTTTTTAGAGAATGGCAGGACTATCAGTGGAGAATATTATGCCAACTTACTGAACCAAATTAACGAGGCTATCCAGGTTAAACGTCCACATCTGGCCAAAAAGAAAGTGCTTTTCCACCACGCCCCTGCTCATGCTTCACGGATTGCTGCTGCGAAACTGCACGAGTTACACTATGAGGTGGTTCCACACGCACCGTATTCAAATGAAGAGGTAAAGTGTGAAACCATAGCTCATTTTGCAGAACTCGAAAAAACGTATTTTACTGAGGGTATCTGGAAGCTAGAGAATCGTTGGAGCAAATGTATTGAATTGGAGGGAGATTATGTAGAAAAATAGAAAAATAAAATATTTTAAATTCCGCGTTTTTCTTTGTCAGAACGAGAACTTTTCGAACAGCCTCGTAATATGAGTAAAATTGTTGGTTTGATACCAAATTCCCGGTTTTTTCGTGGCTCCATGAAATTTCCGGCTAATTCCTGATTCTCCCGGTGCCTAAACACCCTGTAAAAACAAAGATTATGTCAAAACAGAAGTGTAAGTCCGGGTTTACCCAACAGCTTAATTTACGAAGTTGCTTGCTTGTGCATGTTTAAGAGAGATTTTAAGAGTGATTATTTGAAGAAGACCCAGAGATGAAGCGAAAAAAATGAAAATAGAATATTTTGGAATTGCAATCCATATTCAAATTAAGTCGCAATTAAAAAAGTATTTCTTGGTTTGACACATTTTTTTAAAGACAGTTAACGTTGGGGAAAAAATAACGAATGTTGTGCGCCGTTGTGTATAACTAACTTATTTCAATATTGGTTAAGAGGGACTTATCGGTACATAAGGTCGGCGTAGCCTGACTTTAATGAAGACGGAACTTTTTTTGACAATTCCGCACGAAGTTTAAAAGGATTCTGACATTGTTGTTGTCTAAATATGTCATATTTCATATCAAAATAATGTCGACCCTCATAATGTTTGTGCCTGCCTTTAATAAAGGACGGCATTAACCTTATTTTGTCAACTTTAAGAATGACACAATATGAGCGTGTTTAGATGACATGTCTATATGACAAAAATGTCAGAAACCTTTCGAAATTCGTGTGGAACTCTCAGAAATAGTGCCGAGTTAGGCTATGCCGACTTTATGTACCGATAAGTCCCTAATAGCCGGATGTGTTATATTGTTTCTACGGCACAAGCACAAGCCCAACTTAACAAAAAATCGCAATCTGACAGCAATGACATCAATAACAAACCGATAATGCAGGTTAGAACATCCGTTCTGTTATTTTTAAACAAAATTTCACAAAACTTTAAGCTATTTATACCTTTTAAAAAGTCTCCATTAACCCGAATTTCCTTAATGTTATTCTTGCGAAAATCAACTTTTTTTTATTTTTGTCCCTACAGACAAAATATTTTCCTCTTAAGAGTAGAGAGTCTTTTTTTTGTCAGTGACCTTAGCTCAGGAAATGTCGAAGTGACTTTCAAAATGGGTCGTGTGATCTTGATACTTTTTAGAGTCGAATAAACATCAGAATTGGCTGAACTTTGAATGAAAGGCCCTTTTTTGATATTTGTCGAATAAGTTAAACATTTTTTTCTCAGGCCACCATTTCAAATGTTTAAAATTTTGGCTTATTTAAAAAAAAAAACTGCTCCGAACCGTGTCTTAGTTTTTACAAAATATCATCAAAGTTCAGCCAATTCTGATATTTATTTGACTTCAAAAAGTATGAATATCGCATGACCCCGTTTTGAACATCGCTTCGAAATTTCCTGAGCTAAGGTGACTGACAGAAAAAAAGAAGCTCTACTCTTAAGAAAAGGAAGTATTTTGTTCTCTAGAGAAGAAAATATAGCCACTGGCAGACATTTTCCTCTCTAGAGAAAAAAATATTTTTGTCTTTACTGACGAAAATAAAAATCAATATGCGTGTGAAATATGCAATCCCATAGATTTATTTAACATTTTTAGCGAAAAGAGCGAACCTATTATGAAATTTTAAAGCTCTGTACATCAGTAACGAAGCGATTACTTGTTACTGAATTTAAAAAAAAAACTGTGTCTTCAACAATAAACAAAATGAAACTTCACGTCCTAAGCCAACAAAAAGTAATGGTTTCCTTGCGTTGAAGAGCCTTAGGAGTCAGTTTTGACATAAACTTTCTATTTTCGCTTAGCAATAATAGCTGTTCTGCCTCGGAGTCTAAAAACTTCTCTTCTATAATCAGATAACGTATCCTGCCTTCTTGGAAATTTCAAATTAATTCGGGTATAACGAAATTTCGAAAAGTTTTTCTAACCGAAGAAAACGGATAAGAGACGGAAAGGAGAACGGTGTATTAAGCGCCTTACACACACATAGTTTAGCTTACACATTTTCATGGATTTGTTCATTTGAATTAAGTTCTATTTATGTGATCTTGGTTCGGGTTTGGAATTTTTTCTACCAGAAGAAGACAGATAAGAGACAGAAAGGAGAACGGTGTGTTAAGCGTCCTACACACACGCGGTTTAATTTTGAAGTTGACCTGCGTGGATTTGCCTTCAAGCAGGTTCGGAATGACTACATTGTCATTGATTTGTACATTTTAATTAAGTTCTATTTACGTGATCTTGGTTTGGGTTTAGTGTCAATTAAGTTAATGATTATAACCTTTGTGTAACACACACCGGGATCGACCTTTAGTTTTTCCGCGAAATACGAATAGTCCTGCGAAACCGAGGCCTGCAAGTCAACCTTTACATCCAACAGCATATGTGTAAAGGGCTTTAGTTTATTTAACTGCCAAAATATGTTTACAGTACCACGAAGAAAGGAAAGTTCTAGTATTTATTGAAAATAATGTCTACCAAATTGTATCGCTTTATTACAAAAAAAAATAACACAATTGAAGGTATCCGACCCAACCTCGCTGACATGTTAGACAATTAATTTTTACCTACTATACAAACCCAGTTATAAAATTTCCAAAATTTATATGGTTCGATATTTGTGTCAAATAAAACAGGACCGCGATGTCTCGAGATGGCGCCAAACTTACATCGGGTACAATAGTAAGTTTTGTGAGCTATAGCTCTTATAAATAAGTTTTGTATGAGTACCTAAACATGCAGCCTTTAATAGTATAAATGTTTAAAGAATAGGCTGTCAGTAAGTTCGGTATCGCAGGACAATTTTAAATCCGTTTTTAAATTATTCAATTTAAAAAGAAAATCTGATACCTGCAAGACTCCAGCAAAAATAACTTATCACACCATGTTTTTAATATTGCTATATATCTATAATTTTTATGGTCGTTTTTTATGTTTCTGACAATGCCAGTTTTCGCATAAAAATTCAAATTTTGTGTTTTTTCTATTGGTATTGCTCTTTTTCTCACAACTCTATTTAATTCAATGCGCAGAGTGGTACATCAAGCAAAATTGAGACCAAGAAGTGATTGTTGTTGTTTTGGGTGAGAATTTGAGTGACAATTAATTGCACCATCACAAATAGTGAATATTTTTATCCAAAACTTTTTCTTGCGTATAACCACTTGCTACTTGCAGTATACAAGAAGAAATCGAGTTATCAATAAAAAAATAATTAAAGCCTTGATTTGATTTAAGTTTGCTGGAAGAAGAAATTCGTACATTTTACCCCTTGTTGTTACTTCTCGGGTTAGCGAATCCAAAAGACCACATTTAGGTACAGGGTAATCCATTATACTTTGTTAATGTTTGGACGCCTATATGTCGATAACTAAATGGGATAGAATTATGATTCTGTTGTCAAAAAATAGATTCTGCTAAAATATATGAAATAAAATCTATATGTTTGTGGCGGATTCATACTGCTGAAACTACTTTTTTTTCCTCCAAAGAGATTATTTTAATAAATCAGAAATTTTTTAAGGTTCCTACGATTATGAAAACAGTTAAGGCACTCATCAGTTTGAATTTTTTCACACATGTTGAACTTGAGAGTAACATGGAAATTGCAATATCTCTCACAAACCGAGATACCTACATCTGTAATACAGAAGAAGCTTTAAATAAAGAAAAGTCAAAAATTCGATGCAATCTCCGAATTAAACTCTTCAGACGACACCAACCCAAACGACAACAGACGTAAATACTGAGAGAAAGGCGACACTTATAATTCCACACATCAAAGGAATGTTAGAAAAGATAAGAAGAATAGGTAATCAATACCATCTTCGGACTGTCTTCAAAAAATTCACAACGATAAAAATTCAAGAATTGCATCCATCAGGTACCATGCGAGTGCAGGGATATCTACATCGGAGAAATCAGCCAACCCATGTACGTTCGCCTTACAGCACACAAACGAAAAACTCGACCAGGGAACACAACTGGATCGACGATAGCTCAACATTCCTGAGAAAATAAAAATCATATGGAACGGAAAGAGGCGAAGATCGTCGCCAAGGAGAAAAATCTATTCAAGCCAAAATTGAAAGAAATAGCATTCATCCTGAGGAACCAGAATGTATTTTCTCAAACAAGCGTCACCATCAAGAATATTTAGATTTTGATTGCGAAACAGCGGAACCAACAAACTATAAACTTCATAGTTCACTGAACACAAGTTAGTTTTATCGTTCACTGAACACATGCTATAGTATACAATATTACCTAGATAGTCTTAGTTTTTGTTAGTATTTACCTGATGACGATCGCAGAAACTATTCAAAAAGTTGTGAAAAAGTAAAAATAAAGACAATGAAAGTTACGCACATATATTAACGGATCTATAGATTAAAATGTATTAGCGGTGTCTCTCTTTTGATACCAGAATTATAATTATTTTCCAACTAGTTATCCATATATTGGCCCACTTTCTCACTTTGGATTAACTTATAACTTAGACTTAAGTGCTTGCTGTTTCTTTTTAAAAATCAAAGTGAGAAAAAGACAGATTGCAAGATATGTGGCACAGAGCTCAAGTGGACGATGAGAAAGTGGTCTAGAGGCTTTCCAACATGGTCAAAATATAGTGGATCTGTACCTACTCCAGAAAGAAGAACTAATGGCAAAGTTAACGCAAAAAAAATGGACTATTTTTTGTATAGCATCCAATATTTTTCTAAGCAGTTCAACAACAAACGAAACTTATACGCATGTTACACGTTTAAATCAAGCTTGTAAAATACGCAAATATAGACATCCTGAGCTGCAAAATTTTATCCAGGTCAAGCTATAAATCACAATAAGGGCTAGAGGAAGCATAAAAGGGATTTAAATAAAGACATTTACGGATATCCTCGAGGAGAATAACAAATTATACTTCTAAAAATATAACTTCCTCGAATACGTCTAAGGAATTCCTATCACGCGAACACTTTTGTGTTTACAGTGATATTTTCTAGAAGACCGTTTTGCAATATTCCCCTTTAGGACAGGCGAGATAAATTTTGGTCGATAAATTTCTTGTCAACCAATTTGTAAAGATCATCATTATCACACTTAAAAAAAGCATTTCTGGGTTTCAGAAGGTGATTTACTTGAAACTATACAATCAAAAACCGTTGTTGTTCTATAAAGAGCAGAAGGTTGAACCTATTTAAGATCACATATTGTTAAGAACTTAGTAGTAGAAATGAGGTGGATCTTTCTACTAGCACCCCTTCGAGATCTCTTGGATTCTCTCCTGGCCTACGCGTTCTGTCTAAAAGGTCTGTCCACTTAAGGGATGCAGTTCATTTACTGCGAGTATTCCGTATCCTAGTGTTGCGTACAAATGTCATCCAACAGAATAATTTTTTCAGTGCAGTTGTTCTTGGTATAAAATGTATTAACGTTTTTATACTTTAACCCTTTAATATTTTTAGGGTTGCTATTTTCCTTCCCCCATTGCTTCATTTCTAGTATAATGGCTGCTTTGATCATTGACGTGACTTAAGTTTAACAAACTCTTAATTCCTTGTGGCGTATAAAAGGATTATATGGGTTTGTTTAATGGGAAAGTGAGACCATATTTCTATGGTGAATGCTTTTCGTAAACACACACAATCACTACTCTAGTGGGTAATAACGAAGGTTTTTACATATCTAGATAGCCTTTGTTGTTAACCTAAGATGACAAGTTTGCTTTTTTAGTATCTATACAAATATTGGCCTATTTTCTTTTTTACATATATTTAACTTCAAAATTCCTCGACTTTTTAAATAAAACCTGATGGTAGCCGCAAAAGAGTTTCCATTCCACCTCGTTTTAACATCGACATTTTGATAGAGTATTTAGCCTGGAATTTATAGTCGATACTCAACGACTTCCTTTGGTGAGGATTTCTTGAGGGCTCCTCATTGACTCCGTTTTATAAAACCTTCCTCGAGAAAGACTTGCTGAAGGGTACTCTGAGGTCGCGCAATATATGGCAAAGATTAAGTTAAAACAGGATTTTGTATGGTGAACTGTGGTGGTTGTCAAGAATGTTAGGTTATTTTTTAGTTTGTGTGATTTTGTTAAATTGCATGTTGTAGTTTTTAAAGCTATGAGACATTGAAAAACGTTTTTCTAATGAGGAAAAGGAGTACTTTTGTTCACTGGTGGCAAAATTTTCCATATTGGAATCCAAAAAAACAGATGACTTCAAATGAGACTAAGGGCATGGTAAGAAATAACCAAATATTACAATCGCATTTTTTCTGCAAGAACAATAAAACAGCCGAAAAAACCCTGGGACAATATGAAACTCGCTGCTGCTACTTCTGCCATATTCTGATACTCCAAACAGTCCAAGAAATCTTGAAGTTCGTCCATTATTCACCAACAAAGAACACAAAAAACTACTCTCCAAAACTCACACCAACAACAACACATAAAACCTAAACCTATCCTGAAAAACACGACGCAAGGCCTCCTTAAGGTAGCACCCGAGCTACCTTGGCGTTTACTCAAACTTAATGCCTCCTTCAGCGACTATAAAATGTATTTCCGACCTGAAGGGATCCTCAAAGACCACTCAGACTTAAGGAGGCTCTAAGGGTCGACTGTAAATTCCAGACACAGGTAAATACGCGAATGACCAGTGAAAAAGGGGCCTTAAAATTAAAAGATATCTTAGAGAATGTTAAGGATAATTTTAGAATATTCAACAAGTTCGTCATTTACAAAATTAGTTTCGATTTTTGTGATAAAGGAACATTAAGATTGATGGGCCAGATAAGTATAGTGCGGCGGATTATATATTAGCGAATGGAAAAATATTGAAAATTTTGTTACATTACTAAAATATGTACGGTCGTTTTGGTGAAATGAAAATTAACACAAGATAGCATTCTTGCTTCAAAAATTTGAAAATGTTTTAACACTGATATAAAGTAAGAAAAAGAAATATCATATTCCATTTTAAGTTCTTCTGCTTTCCAATAGTCAGGCAAACAAATCTGGAAACAAGCCCTGAACAGTTTCTCTCAAATTTTTATCCTACACGCAGAGGCTGTCATTAATCTAATAAAACTCGATGTCACCACTTTATAGGGGGCGTCAGTTGCACCACGTAAAAAACCGTGAAATCCCGGCATATATGGGTAAGCATCTTTAGGGTAAATAAATGAGTAGAGTTCGGATAATAAATTCGGTAGTTTTAAACAAGAGGCATGTTGGTGTCATAAAAGACTTGCGCAAAATCAGATTTAAAACACTTATCCAATGACAAAATCTGCCTCTGCCTAGATCTAATCACAATTTTCTCCCTTTTATTAGGTAGGTCCATACGTTACCTGTTTAAAGGAACTGACAGATCTCTGTGAATCTCGCTGTCTGTGAGGTTAGCTTCAACTTATTTATTTATGTAAAAATTACCCAATGGATTAATTCAATCATTTTAGTAGGTGTTAGTTTTGAATTTCTTCGTTTATCCTTGTTGTTGTAGTAAATGTTATCTCTGCTTGACATTTCGAATACTATATTTGGCTCTCAACAAAGTAGTTCATTGTGTTGTTACATATTATTACATATATGCACTGCAGGTCATACATTTTATCCGGGATTTAAATAAAGTCAATGCCACTTCCAGTTTAGTAAATTTCAAAACACCAGGAAAGTCAATTATAAAATCAGTTTGATAGTCAAATACATAGTTTTCATGGGCATTCCTGGTTTTATCCTCTGTTTTAATAGTCGAAAATCATGAAAGTAGTTCACTTTTCATTACTAAATGCAAGATTCCATAGCAGCTTAATAGTCATCCGGCTTAAGTAGCAAATGGCAATCAATTGTTCATTTTGTGCAGAAAGCGTGAAATTTGGCACACTTATTCTTAAGACAATTCTCTAAAATTTTGGTCGAGGAAATCGATGATCGGATGCATAGGAGCAAAGATGGCGGCGATTTTTTCAAAACGGACGTCTATTTTTTTTTAAATTGTAGGTTCGTCAGCAAAACAAGATTATACTTGAATCCATATAATTCGATAGAGAGGAATTGAAAAAAAAATGGTTACATTGACGTATGACGTTTATCGTCCTTAAAAAGTGACATTTTATTTTTGAAAAATGGATTTTGAGAATTTTCTTTTGATAATTTTTTATAATTTAATAAGCCGCGACAGGTCCTTTGTTATAATTTTCTGCTTTTTCTACTTTTCTAATTGACTTTTTGCTTACAGGGTGATTGGTTTAGATATATCAGGCCAGTCAAAGTAAGATTTTTTAAAAAAAGCTACATTATCATCCATATCTTTTTTAGTTTTTAAGGAAAAAATGTCAAATTTAGTACGATTATTACAATTTTAAAGATAAACGACATGCATATTTAATAATATAATCGATTATGTATAGCTGAAGTATGTAACTTTTTACAAAAATAATTTTAGTTTGATATGTTAACTGGTCGCGAAAAAATTTTTTTTGAGCATGTAAAAAATCGGGTTTTTCAACGTTTTCTTCCATTCTTCCTAGAGACCAAAAATTTGGCTGGATATACACGTTGATAACTTCTGAAGAATTAGAAGGCCTTACAAAATCGATTCAGATACGAAATTCCAAATTCTATGGGCCGTTTTTACGCTATAGCCCAGTAAAGTTGACCTAACATGTGTTTAGTCGCCCCGAATAGGTACTCTTATGTACCCTATTGTTCATTTCTTGCGGAAAGCACCAAATTTGCTACGCTTACTTTTTTAACAATTTTTTAAGAAAGTGGTCAAGAAAATTTGTGATCGGATGTACAGAAACCCAGTTAGCGGCGAATTCTTCAAAATGGCGCTCTTAAATCGAAAGTTACTTATAAAAAAAAAAAAAAATGCTTGAATCTATAGAACTTAATGAAAAGAAATTTGACAATACTAGTTAAATTGACAAGCACCTTCGATGACCTTGAAAAATGTAATTTTATCTTAAAAAATACTTTTCCAGAGCAAGTTCCAGAGCCTTTTTTTTAAATGTTTTATAATTCTGAAAACGCGTTAGGTCTTCTTTTATAATTTTAACATGACATCAGCACATCGCTCCTAAGTGACTTTTTGCTTACAGGGTGATTGGTTTAGTAAGATTTTTTAAAAAAGTTTAAAAAAAAACAGACGATAATGTGGCTTTTTTAAAAATCTTACTAAACCAATCACCCTGTAAGCAAAAAGTCCTCTGGGAGAGATGTGTTGATGTCATGTTAAAATTATAAAACTTAGCGCAAATCAAATAACAAAACCTGTCGCCGTTTTCAGAATTATAAAACATTTTAAAAAAAGTCTGTGGAAAAGTATTTTTTTTAACGTAAAATGACATTTTTTAAGGTAATCAAAGGTGCAAGTCAATTTAACTAGTATTATCAAATTTCTCTTCATTAAGTTCTATTGGGAAATCAATTTAACCGTGGCGACCTGATTTTTTTGCAAAACTTTACGTCATTGCATTTGTTTTCCATGGCAACGCGGAGAGTTTATTTATTTTTGTCCACAGTGGGACACCAGAGCTTTTTTTGCACCGGGTCAAAAATTTGGGGATAGTTGACTTATTTTGATTTCGCATTCCGCGCCGCTAAAGCACATAAGATTTTTTTACTTTCGCCTCCATGTAACTCATCATGCGTTGCTGTAGCCCGAACTTGCCTTGCATCATCATTACCGCCGCTGTACGGTACCACCGCGCAAATAAACCTTTAGGTCCATGTGACTCATTGAAAGTCTGGTTTATAATTCAATCATGTGACTGCTTGTTTATTTTTCAGACAAAAACAATAAGTTTTGCTATTTGTGCCTCGGTTTTTGCTAATGTAGTACATTATTTGCCTCTTGGTGTGCTTAGGGACTCCGAAAATATGCAATGGATCAAGAAAAAATAAAAGGAAGCAAATTCTTAAGGTAAGACCTCGGGTTGACTATAGATTTTTTGAATAAGTATTGTTGTCTTTATAAGGGTTTTTCCTTGGAAGGTAGTTATGCACTATACGGTTTTCTGCCATTTTTTATGAAAAATTCTTTATGGGGGCACCTACTAGGGTCCCTAGGGCCCCAAATCCGGTTGCGCCCGATTTTTTTTTTAAGAGAAAAAAGGGTGCCTGGAGGGGGGTTGTAATGTGTTTTTTTCATAGTTTTGGGTTGGGTTGGATTAGTTTGGGTTGGACTGTGTTGGATTGGGTTGTTTTGGTGAAAAAAAATTTAAAAAAAAACAAAAAAAACAACGGGCGTAGGCGGATTTGGGGTCCTAGGGACCCTAGTAGGTGCCCACATAAAGAATTTTTCATAAAAAATCAAAAATGGTAGAAAACCGTATGCTGCATAATTACCCCTTGAAATAACTACAAGTGACTAGGCAACATTGTTAGGTACTCATTTTTAGTTTAAGGAAATTTCTTCCTTTTAGATTCTTTTAAGGTGTATTCAGAGTTCCATAACTATAGCAAGCATATGCTGCTGTCCTCAGTTACTATGTTTGGTAATTATGCAGTATACGGTTTTCTGCCATTTTTGATTTTTTTTGAAAAATTCTTTATGGGGGCACCTTCTAGGGTCCCTAGGACCCCAAATCTGTCCGCGCCGGTTGGTTTTTTTTTTATTTTTTTTGTTTTTTTTTAATTTTTTTTCACTAAAACAAACCAAACCAACACAGTCCAACCCAACCTAATCCAAACCAACCCAAAACAATTAAAAAAACACTTTACAACCCCCCCTGGGCACCCTTTTTTCTCGTTAAAAAAAAAAAAAAACGGGCGCAGGTGGATTTGGGGTCCTAGGGACCCTAGAAGGTGCCCCCATGAAGAATTTTTCAAAAAAAAATCAAAAATGGCAGAAAACCGTATACTGCATAATTACCCTATGTTTATATGCACCTAAAAGCGCTTTTATATATGGATGGTTTTAAATAAAATCGATTTCTTCGAGGGTTATGTCCTTCATTAAATGTCAGTTTAAAGAAAAAACAAATAAAACAACATAATTAATTAATTAATTAATTAACAACAGATTTTTTTAAAGACTAGGGTTTAGTATTTTCTTTAGGTTAGAAGAAATGCACTAAAGTGTTTATAATGACCCTAAATGGGCCAACACTGTTCTTAACTAAAACAACCAGTTAACTCATTTTCATTTTAGTATCCTTTGGCCTATGATCAATGCCATATTGACACCAAACTGACAGAAAATCTATGTTTTACTTGTCAATTTGGTTATAAAAATGGCAGCCACAGTAGGCTAAAGGGCACTGAGGCAGTAGGATTTAACTGACCTTTTAGTTGAGAATGGTGTTAAATGGGCTTTTGAGTGATAAACCGCTTCCAAATAAAATCGATTTAGTGCTTAAATCGCTTTTAGTGATGTTTATATGACAACATTTTCAAACCATCCTTATATAAAAGCGCTTTGCCTATATAAACAAAGTAAGTATTCCGTAAGCCACAAGTGGTATGCTGTAAGAGCAGCATGCATTTGTTATTGTTTATTTTCCTTGCATCTTACCTCATACCACTTGCCTTACAGAACTCTAAATACGCCTTTATTCCTCTGGAAAACAAGTTATTTTATGTAGGTACCTATATATAATAAGTATGTTTTTCCTTTTTGAAGGGTGGACTACTCAGTTGACTACCACTTTAGTCCCACAGCCCATAACTTAAATTGTTAAGACCTTGCCGGACTTTGCATAATATTTATTCTTTATGTCCACTCAAATGACATTTTAAACATATATATTCTTAAATTTGTAACTTTTTTAACAAGAAATGGACAAACATTTTGTCAAAAAAATATATTTTGTCATTAAGCCCCTCTTGATAGCATCGAAAAGTTAAATTAAGCTCCTCACAGCTGATTTTTCAAGGATTGCTTTATAAGTATTTAAAACACATGGTCACATTATCTAATTTAAACATTTCCGAGAAATTCTGTTGAAAGGACCTTAACTTAAGGGTTAAGTTTGGAGGGGTCTCTAAAAATACCCCTTAGAACATCTTGAAGAACACATACAAAGTCTCAACGGTGAGGTAGTCATAAATTTTCATAGGCCTGGGCTCACGGACTATAATGAAAATATTAGGTAAAGAATAAAAACATTATACAAAAAAATAGTAAGGCTCATTTTGCTCACTTTGGCTCATTTACTTATTTCTAAGTTTTCTCTACAGTAAAGCTAGAGAAAGTCCAGTTTTTAATACCTACCTCTATGCACTTTTTAAGAGTTGAAAATAAAATTAGGACCTGAATATTTTTGTAAATTTAAGGTGTCCAAGATTCCCCTCACGTTTGTTCAAGAATAAGCATACTGGCCTGAGGAAACTGTCTAGGAGGGAGGGTTCCTGAAAATACTAATAAGAAGGCTGCTCCACCTGGCAAAAAAAAACCTATGTGAACAGTAGAAAAGAATATGCAATGAGGAATACAATAAGCCTTGCAATAAGCAAACTAGCTGCAGGGATTTCCTAAATCATGCCTTATTGTAGGAAAGAAATCTATCAAGATGGAATGACACTGCTTTTCTTGTCTTCAAGGTATATATATAAAATTCAGACTTAAAATTCTTATTGTAACAATTTTAATCAGTCAGAGTATGTATGGAATTGAAAAACCGAGAAAAGTTGAGAAATTTATTCTTTGAAAAGGTCAGGAAATTTGACAAAAAAATATACAAAAACAAGGAAAATCTGGAAGCCCATCTGGAAAAAATTGATTTAAAAACAAATTAGAATCATGAAATTTGTCAAAATAAAATTTTGCAGCTGTTTTCTTTTATACAAAATTCTTGAAAAAATTATGATAAGTTTTTTACAAATGGTTAGGAAAAACTGGGAGACATCAGAGAATCCAATTAAAGGTTTTCTGTACAAACTCTGTTATTGACCTTATGTACTGATTCCTTTCTTATTTAAATCCCTTACCCAAAATTATTACTTCTTGTGCAAACTCAAAAATAAATAATTCAAATAAAATCCAAAAACTTAATATTTAATATGCTTGCACACACAGAAATACTACCTATTTATTTTTGTTGGCATATAGGTAGGTACCAAATGTAATGTTACATCTCTTGCTATCTTTTATGTAAACTTGTGTTTTCTGTTAGTGAATCATTTATTGTGTAAAAATTTGAAATGTGTAGCTTCTGAAAGAGATACCTACAGGTCCAAAAATCTCTATAATTTCCTAATAAAAGATCCTTGAACTAAAACTCTAATTACCAATGCCCAATGTAGTTAAAAATGCATAAGATAAGGTTGCAGAAATACTTTCTTTTTTTTCGAGTTCTGTTTTTGTTGTAAGTGAACATTTATTAAAGCACTCCTTACTAGTACTAAAAAAAGCGTTGTAGCTAAATTAGACAAATTTTTACCTCTAATTTTTTTTATTTTCAGATTTTGGAATTTAGGCAAGAAAACTACCAGAATGAACAATACAATTTTTATACATTTTAGTTATTCACAGAACAATAACAACTATATGGGTAGAATACTATAGCATTTTTGTGTTGTAGAAATATTTTTAGCAATTTTAATTAAGTATATATAATAAAATTTTAAAAAATATGTTGAAAAATTACATTTTTACATATACACCTCATTCCAAATTCTCGGACCCATTTCAATATGGCGGCTGATAATTAAACACAGAAGCTAAATGAAACTGTTATTGTCAGTGTCAAAAAAACTGGTCTGCAGCAATTTGGAATGGAGTGTAATAAATATTTCAATGTAAAATATAATTAAATGTATTTGGTGGGCATTTCTGTTTTACGTCTCAGGACCGCGTGCCTACCGATGGTCACAAAACAGTGGAGGATTTGTGTCAACCGGTGGGCATCTGGTCCTTGGAAGTAAAACTAAATGCACACATGGCTCAACTTGTTGAGGTGGCCACAACATTATAAACACCTATAGATATGAAATTAAATTAATTAATTTAAAAACTTATCTCAAAAATACTTATTAATAATCATTTAAATTAAATCTAACTTAAAAAAGAAAAGAATAACATGTTATTTTTTCCTTCTTTGGAACCGCCAATTAGTAGCTGTAGTTTCAAATATCAGGCTTCACGTGGTTAGGTTCTGAAATTAAAAAAAAAACAAAAGTATAAGTGTATGAACTGAAAAAATATTTTCTTTAGAGAAAACAACAAAATTGAAGAAAGAGCTTGATAACAGATATTTTTTTACTGATTTTGGGGAACTTGAACCCAGATATTTAAGGTGGTGACCATTTTTTAAAAATAACTAATAAAAAAATAAAACAAAATATAGGCATCTGATACATCAATTTAGGCTTTTTTGGGTTCCTGTAATCCATTTATGTGATTTAAAAAATTAAAAAAAAGTATCTAAGGGTTCTAGTAGCAGTTTTAAAAGTAAACATTTTGCATGCATGGTTGACTAATTTCAGTTTTTTTAGTTGATTTTAATTGGTACAGATGTACATTTTATGAATCCGATTAATGCCACTCTGATACCCTTGTAAAACTCAAAATATTTAAGATGGGACACAAACATTTTAGAAGAAACCAGATCAAATACAGACATATGATATATCAAATTGAGGGTTTTGGGATCCACTGATATCATTCTTTGGATAAAAAAAAAATGGAGATACTAGAAGGATCTTAGGACAAAATTTTGGGACCCAGCCCAAACTTATATTACCTCTTAACATATATACAACTTTAGAAGACTTAAAAATATCTAAATCGATATATTTCCCTAAAACTACCTCTAAATCCTCGTCTGAATCCCTATTGTAATAATTGGAACACCAAAATTAATTTTGCCCATTCAGGCTCCTTACATTACCCCTAAAAACTGTTTAACCCCCAAAATGAATTTGGTTAACCCCAGAATTTCCAAAGTGATGTCTTTCTATCAATAGTATGTTGTTTTTACCACTTTATCCCTAAAACTCACCCTTAGGCCCCTTAAATTACCTCTAAAAATTTTTTTTTACACCAAAAATTAATTCAGTTGATCCAAAAATTTCTTAATTGAGGTCACAAGTTTTTTTGTCATTTACGATTCTTTTTGCCCCTAGGAACCTTAATTATATTATTCCCAAAAAATGTTTATTCTAAAAAATGGAATCAGTGTTTCCAAAAACCCTGAGGTTAATGTATTATACATGTGTACTTGATCTAGTTTCTCATCAAAATTTTGTGCTTTTAAGTCGCCATCATCGCCATCTGGAATATTTGGGGTGTCAAAAAAAGTATATATTCCGACAAAAATGGATTTATATATAGTCCATTTTTGATGTGTTTATTTAAAAAAATGTTTACTGTTAAATCTGTTCTTAGAACCCTTATGGTACCTATATTATTTTTTATTTTTTGGTGTTCTCCCAAAGGAGCCAGAGTTTCATCACTTGGATTTGTTAGCTTAGCTACCAAAATCCGTCAGAAAACCTTTATTATCAAGTGCTTCCTTCAAACATTGGCATCTTGACTTATTCTTGAAATAATTCAAATTCATGTTCAACGAAAACATAACAGAGGTGTTTTTGAGTATTTGGTGAACACTTGAAAAACATTATACAATTTTAGTAGTAGTAGTAGAAATTACTTTTTAATATATTTTTTTCCATAAACAGGCTTTTTGGGGGTGACTTGAGGGATATGAATTTTTACAGGAGAAATTATATAAAAAAAAGTGTCTCGAATGACATCTTATTTAGAAGATCGTTTAAATTGCTTTACAAACATGCAAGATATTAAGTTTAAATTTGTCAAGGAGCGACAAATAAACAATTTCTTGCACAAAAGTCAGGAAAAAATCGTTGGTTTTAAAGTTACATTTTTCATAATAAAAAAGGGAATAAACATTTCATGATTTTTTTCTGATTGTTTTCTCATACATACCATCCAAATAACCCAACTTTTATTCTTTAAATTTTGGTGGTCGAACTGATCCGCTGAAAAGGTTTAAACCTTTTCTTCATTCCATACCAAATTTAAAAGCAAATATCTTAAACACCAGTCATCCCAGTTTTTTAAAATTTTGACATAATAGTAAAGACGTTTAAAAGACCTTTCCCTTTTTAAATTCCAGAGATAAAAATTACCCTATGAAATTTCCAACAGAGCCAAAAAGTATCTGTAAGTGTCCCCCTTCAAAATTGTTCTCTGTTTTGTTCTTTGTGTATAGTTTTTCTGTTTTTCCTAATGGAATTGAAATAGATGAGGGGAGGCTCAAAACATTTCCAGAAATAGGTCGAGAAAATTTGCAATAAACAATAAGAGTTAAATTAATTTTTGATATCGGATCTAGACTATAATAAATTTTGTATATTTAAGGAAGTTTTACCAAATATAATTGAAATCAGAAGCAAAAACTTACTTTGAGTTTATAGATTATTATTCTTTGTTTGGTGCTGACTCTATAGAACCATCTTGTTTTGCTATACATTTTAGTTGGCAAAATATTCACTGCTCTGTATGTTTGGGTACAAATTGTAGACTTTAATTTATAGATTATTATTCTTCTCTGGGTGGTGGCACTTTAGAATCTTCTTCTTTTTCATTTTAGGTAGTTGCCTAAATATCCACTGCTCCATATGTTTTGTTATTATATACAGCTCCTAAAAGAATAATAAAAATAACAAGAAATATTCCATGTCTAAATTTTGTTTCTATATTTTGCACTTTAGGCGAGAACAACCAATATTTCTTAAAAATTTTCTTTTGAGTGGCACATGTTTATAAACTGTTTAAAAGATTTTTTGCATAATTTTTTAGTTACAGAAGCAGATGTTTGGTTTTGTTATCTAAGTTATAAGTTAGAGACAAAAGTATCAAGCCAAAGCAAATCAAGTTTTGTAATCTGCTGTTTTATTTTCCTGTGTTATATGAGTTTCAAAATCTAAGCAGGTTCACAGTGCATGATTCAACTTTCATAGAAGTGTTCACTAACCACCAGTTATGACATACACACATAGTATTTCATCCTGTATATTTAATTTATTTGAAAGATGAATGAGCAACTATTTATATTTTAAAGAATTTTTCCTGATTTATGTTCTCCAATTTTCAAGTCACTAACCTATTTTATTGAAAAAACAAGAGAGACTAAGGGAGGGTTTCTCAAAAGCGAGTTTGTGTTAACTCAAGCAACATAACCTAGTAAAAATCTTTAAAAATCAGGTTAAAATTAACTCCAGGATAACCAGAGCTTCAAGGTGAGGGTAAGTTACCTTACCTCAGGGTTAACCTAAAAAAAATATTGGCTTAAAAACAGCAAGGAAACTGGGATTTATAGCTCGCGAGTTACTTTAAGTTTTTGATAATCCGCTATTGAGAAACTGGCCCTAAGAATAACTTTTTATCAGTAAAATTTTCCTCAATATTATTTCATGCTGCTCACTTAATATATTAAGGCTAAACGGTATTAGTGTAGTAAACAGTTTTCTTTAGATACCTATTTAGCATGTACCTGAGCCCCTAGGAAGTTCAAATTTACCAGTGATGAAACTTTTTTCATTTTTTTTAACTAAAGCGGGAACTAAACCACCCAAATCCTGAACTCAAACCAACCCAGCACTTTTTAGCAATTCCAGCGCTCATAAATTTTAACTCTTTAAGGACCCTAGTCAGTGCCTACATACAAGATTTTTTTCATAAAAAAAAAACAAGTAAAATACTAAAATTAAAAAAAAACCATTTACTGCAGTACTTGCTAAAAAAACGCTATCCAACTACATATTAAAGTAACTGGGTGTAGTGTTTAAGGTTGCATTTACAAGTGCATTTATAATTGAATTTGAAACACTCCTGCTAGCTGTTACCACTGATTTAAGGACAACAGGTTAACTTAAAAAGCATGCAGATTTAAAAATCGGCTGCTGACGCTAAACGAAATAATCATATTCTATTTTAAACAGGAGCATCAACGACTAGCAAGAGTGTCTTCAACCTCTAAATGGAGCTTTACTGACCTGTTTTGTTAATACTCAAGTATCCGTGTGTTTTTGAAACTGCTGTTGGGATCGAAAATATATCCTTAGGCCTCTAAGATTTCACTAGTAAACTTGCACATAACTTATGCCGCAATAATTTAAATTAAAAAAAAAAATTGGATCAAAATAAAAACAAAATTATGTGAAGTTATGGGAATGTTTCTAGGCGAATTCCTAGGAATTCCAACGAGCCAGTAAAGTTCTCTTGGTTCTTTGATAAACTGGGGGTAATGCTCGCGCAGCGCTAGGCCATTTTCGGCGGGCGACCGCACACGCGGAGTGGTTTCATATTCGTTTTTGAAAAAATATTTTTGAAAGATAAACATAACCTCGAATGGTTTTCTGTCAGAAAACGTAAAAATACCCTTCTGCCTACTGTGGGCCTTGTTGACAAAACACCTGCAGTTGCCATGGTATCGGGGGCTTTAGGATAGTTGGGGGCTTTAGGTTAGAGGGCGCATTGCTTATTTTGATTTCCCAATAGAGTCAAGCATAATTAAGACCGCCATTTTGAAGAATTCGCCGCCAACTTGGTTTTTGTACATCCGATCATAAATTTTCTTGACCACGATCCTAAAAAAATTTTAAAAAAGTAAGCGCGCCAAAGGTGCTTTTCGCAAAAAATGAACAATAGGGTACATTAGAGTACTATTCGGGGCGACTAAACAAATGCTAGGTCAACTTTACTGGCCTATAGCGTTAAAAAGTCCCGATAGAATTTGGAATTTCATATCTGAATCGCTTTGTCGGGGCCTTCTACTTTATTATAATTCATCAACGTGCATATCCAGCCAAATTTTTAGTCGCTAGGAAGAATTAAAGAAAACATTGAAAAACCCGTTTTTTTTTACATACTCAAAAAAAAATTTCGGCGACCAAGGACCATATCCTACTAAATTTATTTTTATAAAAATTTACATAGTTCAGCTATACATAATCGATTATTTTATTAAATATGCATGTCTTAGCTAAGCTATTCAAAAAATATGAGCTTTTATCAAATTTAAGATCAGAAATTTAGGTGCCACGTCGTCCGCAACGCCACCTATACAAAAAATTTTTAGAGTATCAGTTGACATTGACAATTGTAATAATCGTGCTAAATTTGACATTTTTTCCTCAAAAACTAAAAAAAATCTTACTTTGACTGACCTGGTATAACTAAACCAATCACCCTGTAAGCAAAAGGTCTATTAGAAAAGTTATATTGATGTTCTTGCTAAATTATAAAATTAAAACAAACGACATGTCAAGGCTTACTGAATTATGAAAAGTTATAAAAAAAAAATTCTCAAAATGCATTTAAAAAAAAATAAAATGTGACTTTTCAAGGACGATAAAAATCATACGTCAATGTAACCATTTTTTTTCAATTCCTCTCTATCGAATTATATGAACTCGATTATAATCTTGTTTTGATGGCGAACCTACAATTTTTTTAAAAAATAGACGTCCATTTTGAAAAAATCGCCGCCATCTTGGCTCCTATACATCCGATCATCGATTTCCTCAAAAACTAAAAAAAATCTTACTTTGACTGACCTGGTATAACTAAACCAATCACCCTGTAAGCAAAAGGTCTATTAGAAAAGTTATATTGATGTTCTTGCTAAATTATAAAATTAAAACAAACGACATGTCAAGGCTTACTGAATTATGAAAAGTTATAAAAAAAAAATTCTCAAAATGCATTTAAAAAAAAATAAAATGTGACTTTTCAAGGACGATAAAAATCATACGTCAATGTAACCATTTTTTTTCAATTCCTCTCTATCGAATTATATGAACTCGATTATAATCTTGTTTTGATGGCGAACCTACAATTTTTTTAAAAAATAGACGTCCATTTTGAAAAAATCGCCGCCATCTTGGCTCCTATACATCCGATCATCGATTTCCTCAACCAAAATTTTAAAGAATTGTTTAAAGAATAAGTGTGCCAAATTTCATGCTTTCTGCACAAAATGAACAATTGGGGACCTAAGCCGTACGACTATAAGCTATTATTTTAAGAGATTGTACATACGTGCAACAAGTACTTAGCTTAGTGTGTTGGCTTTCACATAACACAAGAAAACTGAGAGACCCATTAAAACAAATATCAGACCCAAAATACGCTAGATGAAATGCGTTTTCGGGTAAAGAACATTGTCTGCAAAAGGCGCTGAGTTTTAGTCATCTCTAATCACAGAGAAAAATTATTAACTGTAAACTTCATAATAAAAATCATTCACCAGCTTTCTCCCTGCTTTAATGACAGGTTGGTTAAAAATTAGATGAGTTAGTTAAATTTAAAAACCCATTTCTAAGAATGTTTATCTATTTATTTAAAAAAAGCCGTAGGCGAGAGAACCTGTCGTGTATTGTACGATTTTTTTAAGCCAAAGACATAAATCAACATTAAAAATGATTGAGAAAATTTACCTCAAACCATTAAAATTACGTTAAGTATGTCAACTTGACTGAACACAAGTCAAGACTGACTGAAAAAGGTTCTTTTTGAAAACTCTCTGTAAAGAAACACTTTCCGGGCTAAAAATACGGCCGCTAAGTGCGTACTTTCCAGTGTTGCAAAAAAAACTTTTCATATTCTGTGATCTAGCTATAACTTTTGCATCCATCTCTCTAATGTCTGTGGTCAGGCCTGGCATATAGTTTTTTGCCAATTTATCTCCACTGAGATATGATCATAATAAATGTTTGTTGTCAAAGAAGATTAAATGCGTTTCGAAGCTCCACAAAAGTGGGAGAGAGAACAATAGAAACCGTGCCAGTGCCGTCTGTGCGATAAAAAGCCTGGCACGCATGTGATCAGCGGTTTATCGAAAATAAAAACTGGCCCTCAGACACACTGCATCCAAAAAATTGACACATGTTTGATCTGAACGTAGGCACTAAACATTTTCTCATTCAACGCTTAAAAATTGTTAATGGCATTAAAGTGGCTTTTTTAAGTAATAAGTTTTGTTAAAAAAAAAACTGCCAGAAATGTACAGAACACACGTAATTGCCAAGTTGACTGAAAAAAATTAATTTATGTTAAAAAAAACTTTTAAAGGACAAGCTTTTATTAAATGGACTTAAAAATAGAAAATAATTTTTTATCTTTCTTATACCATAATAAAAACGATGAGCCCAAATTAAAAATTTTAACTTTAGGTATCGTATATCGGTCACATCAACAATTCTCCTAAGAAAAACTGTTGTATTACTCTATAACCTAAGGACATTTTCAAAGGCGTGGCAAACACGGCAATCTCACCCGTTCTCAGCTTCTTTAGATGAAAGCATTATGTTTGTCATTTGAATAGAAGAAGAATTTAGTTCTTCTTTTGTAGTTCTCTCCTTGTCACCGTAAAGTTAACATTTTTATTTGTGCCCATCGCTTTTATTATGTTATAAGAAAGATAAAAAATTATTTTCTACATTTAAGTTCATTTAATAAAAGCGTCTTTTAATAAAAAATTATTGTTGTAATTTTTTGATTTGTGTGCCAATTTTGATTTAAATCGAACAAACTATTGTCGTGGGAACTATAAACGCATACCAAATTTAAAGACACACCCTTAATTTTTATATTTGTAACCTTAATCGTCCATTTTGAATCCGCCATATTAGAATTTTCAAATCTGTTGTATGCCAATTTTGATTGAAATCGAACAAACTAAATCTTTTTCCCCTCCACTTCCCTCGTTAGGGGGAGGATGGTACCTGAGAATAACATATTATTTTATTTTCACCGGTACTATAAACTCATACCAAATTTGAACACAATCGGATGTGGATAAGTCAGTTAAAATTGGTTAGCAAAACATGACCGAAAATCTTCCATCTTGAATCCGCCATATTGAATTTTCAAAATTTAATCTAAAATTCGTATTCCTTATCTCCAAAAGCCCCCGTAAATCGGACAAACTTAAGTGTTTTCCCCCCTCGACACTCTTCTTAGGGGGAAGGGGTGCCTAATAATGACATATTATTGTATTGTCACCGGAACTATAAATTCATGCCAAATTTGGAAGCAATCGGTTAGTTAAAATTGGTTAGCAAAAGATGACCAAAAATCGTCCATCTTGAATCCGCCATATTGATTTTCAAAATCTGATTAACAATTCGTTATCTCCATCCTCAAGTGCCCCAACGCACCAAATTTCAACGAAATCGGGCGTACTTCAAGTGTACTCTCCTCCACCCCCTTCGAGTAGGGGGGAGCTGTCAATTTCATCACACTATATCCTTGTGTTGTTACCGCAACTATATGAGCATGCCAAATTTGAAGCCGATCGAATGTCGGGAAATTGGTCAAAATTAAGTTGCAAGATTCCTCCCGAATCTCGTTACATAGATAGTTACATACATTGCAAGTTAATTAAAAGCTTCTAAAAAGGTCCTTTTTGATAGCTTCCTGTAAAGAAAAACTTTCTGGGCTAAAAATACGACCGCATAGTGCGTACTTTTCGGTCTATAGAAAAAAAAACTTTCATATTCAGTGATCTAGCTATATGACTTCTGGCTTCATCTTTTTAAAAAAAAAAACTTAGAAGAAAAATAAATGGCCCTGACACACTGCATCCAAAGAATTGACACACACTGTCAAAAATATCCACCAATCCTAAGTAAGAATTCATAAGCCCCAAGCAGAAACTTCATTTAAATATGAGACAAGTGAACTGTCTACTTACTATAAGTTTCCTCACCTACTTAAGGTTATAAAACAATATATTAACCGTAAGTGAAGTATCTAACCGTTGGTAAATCTATAGTTGCGAAAAACCAGTATAACTCCTAAAAATATGGCTTTAAATAAAATAAAGAATTTATTTTTAAGCTCTAAAAACCATGTCCTAACACAATACTCTATAAGAAAAAATAATAAAAAAAAAGTGCGATGCGCCGACAGGGTTCGAACCGACAACCTACAGATTGATAGACCAATGCTTTATCCACTGTATATATGCACTTATAAAGAAATAGGTTGAAACCGCGGAATATAAGTGTTTTGTCGGATTCTTATTGGTTGACTGAAGTGTTAATCGTGATTAAAGCTTAATCAGAGAATTTTCGCGTTTGGTGAATATATATGGAAAAGCATCTCTAAACCAAGTTAGGTGCGATAAGGGAGTCGTAACATTACGACCGCCCTGCATACGAAACGATGTTTTGACGCATTTAATCAGCTGGAGCTGTCACGCATTCGCCATTAATTTAAAAGTACACCTGCTCGATAGGTCGACTCGATAGAGATACGGATACGAAAGCCGATAAACCCAAAAATTAACAGTGGGATTTACTAAAAAGGTTTAGCCTATTTTAGACAGGTCCTAAGTTTCAGTAAAATTGTTGGTTTTAAGCATTTTATACCAACTTCCTTAAGTTTTGGACATTTTTTTTAGTGAAGAGTCATCTTACCACAACCTTTTGTTGGATTTTAGAAGAAAATTTCAATTTAAAAGAAGTTTTTTTTAACCCTAGGGGGATTTAAATGGTAAAGACTCTGTTGAGCAAATTAAACTTGACGTGATACATCACTCTTATCAAAACTTATCCTTGTTTATTGATTTTCGCGATTAATACGCACTGTCAAAAAACCATTTCGATATGTAATCAATCAATTACATTAACTTTGTATTTATTTAAAAGGGGTTTTAATCTATAGAAAATATGAAAAAGCTTTACAAATACAAACCCATCGCAATCGCAAACCACAAATAAAGATATTTCATCAAAGGAGGTCATGTAAACAAATGCGGCTAAAAACAGACGTGAATCCAAAAGAGTCATGTTGGCTCAACGAATTTGAGGGTGCCCGGTTCTCCGATAGAACATGAGAAAATGGCCATTAGCGAAGTACTTCCGCCTTAAGTCACCAACTTTATAACCTCGAACACAAATAATGAAGCTATTATGTGCCAAATTTTTGTCGTATTCACCATTTGCCATTTTGAAACCTGTCAAAAAAAATTAGTTTTAGAGCATTTTTTCAGTGGTGTCTTGCAATACCAATACAAAATAATCACTAACTTCGTATTTTCTGTATGGGTAAGTGCTTTTTGAAAATTGGTTTTAAATTTAGTACCCTCGACAGGTGTAAATATGTAGACCTATGGGGGGTACTATTTTAGATCTTAGTAAATCCAAATGTAAGTGTCTAATATAGTCATGCATTATTATTAGGATGAGTATATTTTTCCGCATGATTTTTCAATGCTTGATGCCTTCACTTGGCCTTAGTAGAAAAATTGACTCACCGTAAGTGAAGGGAAAGTTAGGTGAGTTCTCTCATATCGGTAATTAGATAAATCACTAAGGATTAACAAACTAATGGAAAAATTGACTAACCCTACGTCAAGGGAAAGTTAAGTGACTTGTCGCATATTGGTAAGTAGTTAAATCACGAAGATTTAACAAACTAGGGTCTAAGTAGGTCATTTTACTTGTACCTATTGAATTCATCACTTGGGGATAATAGAAACCTCACTAACCACTAACAAAAAAAGCTAAATAGAAAATTCTCTTGGGATGGTGTTTTGAGTGCACGTTTAATTTGAATGTAGGCACTAAACATTTTCTCATTCAAGGCTTAAACGTCGTTAATGGCATTAAAGTTACTGCTTGACCTTTTATCTAGAAGGCGTTGGTCAAAAGCAAAAGAACAATACCGCGATTGTGCCGGGATCGGATAGAGAGATTTTTAGGAATTCTTTCCACTTTTCTTCTTTCCATCATTGGCACAATGGAACCATATACAGGAGTGCCATTAATAGCTGTCATGGGAGAGGCGAAGATAATTTATTTGTTTTCGATTAAATCAATAAAGACAAGACATAAAATATTTTGTATTATTATAACAAAGCACTTCCAGTGATTGACAAGAATTATGGCGATCAGTACCTAGAATGTTATTAAATTAAATATAGCACCCATCGACGTACTAACTATAGACCCGGCAATCTATTCATAGATCACTATTTATTTGTACCCCAGCAGTTCCCACATGGCCCGACAAAGAACGAGAGGGTTTCAGATTATCTGTGGCAACACTGCAAAATACCGCGGGCGCGCCCAAAAACGTAGGTGTAGTTTTGGAGCGGCGTAACGCAGTGACGGCGGAAATGTTTTAAAAATTAATAGAAAAACCTTCATTACATTCATAGTATGTACAGGGTCTTCATTTTAAAATTTCTCTGATTTTATAGGGTGGGCCACAAAATTCAGCACTTTTTGGATTGGCTATAACTTTGGACATAAGTGCTGGATTTTTAAAGATATTAATTTTTTGGAAAGATAAAACGTTATACTTCTTCGAATCAGTTAAAACTTTAAAAATTTTTCATAAATCCAAGATGGCGGACAGTTTTAAAAAAATGTGTAATTTTCACCTCCCCTGAAAAAGATTTATGTGCGACAATGAACAAGCTCTCAGAAGAAAAAAGAAATCTTGAATTTTTTACAAATTTTAAATTTCTAAGCGAATCGAAAAACTCTCAAGTTTTGTATTTCCAAAAAGCCAATACTTTTCAAAATCGAGTAATCAAGTCAAAAGTTATAGCCAATCCAAAAAGTGCGGAATTTTTTGGCCCACCCTATATAAAAAATCCTCGGACACGTCGATTTTCCTGAATTTTTTTTTCGAGGGGCAAACTCATTTTAAATAGGAAAAGTGGGTGGAGTGATACCTTGTTTCGAAGTTCTTTCGAATATCTTTACAATCGCGTAAAAATTTCGACAATACATTTCGTTTCTGAGATATTCGCTTTTACATTTGCATGGACCAATGCAAAAACCGTTTGTTTTACAAAATAATTTTTTTTTTTAGAAATCTCGGGACACGTCGACTTTGTTTTTGTTAAAGATACATTTTATCATTGCATTTTTCCATCTATGGTACATTCCTACGAGAAGTGAAATTTACCTGTACAATTTGAGTTTATTTTGAAAATGAATATCTCAAAAACGTTGTAAAGACCTTTAAGAGACCTTTAAACAAGGTAATCCATGATAGCACCCTATAAGCAAGGTTTAGGCTTAGCTATCCGACTGGTAATTGGTTTTGTCTTCTTTAGTTAAAAGGGATTTATGGCTTTTCTTTATTTATTAATGTCGACTACGACCACTACTAACAAATGAGTCGGACGAAAGGATTTCCGAATAGCAAGTTAAAAGCTAAGTTCCTCGGTAGCTCAGTTGGTAGAGCATTATACTGGTATTCTAGAGGTCCCGGGTTCAAATCCTGGTCGAGGAAAAACTTTTTTTCGATTTATTCCCTTACGCCCTTTGCCCTCTACGCCACAAACCTTTTCTATTAATTTTGACATTAACTGGCATTTATTGTTGATAATGTTCCATAAAACATACTGTCATCAAACATAGTGTCATCGTTTTTGCTAACAAAAAACACTTATTGTTAATTTTTAGACACTCTGCCAAAGTTGTTGCAAAAGTGAAAAAAAAATATTAAAAATATGTGCACGATCAAATGAATTAATTGGCTAATATGTCTCAAACTTAATTATCACGTGTAACAGCCATCAATACATGCTTGCTCTGTAATATACTATTAGTTAACTTTAAATTCAAACAGAAAAGATCACTTTACTTGTTAGTTCGTTATTAACAGCTTTAGAGTGCCAAACCGGACCAAAACAAATACCATTTAGAAACTGGGTCAATTATTATCGGTCCAGTTTCAAAGCAGCAAAGGTTAAATGAGCCATCGGTGTATGGCCATCTTGACTTCAGATATCGTAGGTAATACAAACAGCAGGGTGCAGTTTGAAACTGGAATTACAGGGTGGGCACGTAAAAAAACGACAGAGAAATGATAAATATATATTTACCAGTTTCAAAGCCCTGCCTTTCACATTATTTTAAAAAAGCGAAAATTTCGTTCTCCTACATGTCTTCCCCATAGAGAAATAAGGTGACAAGCACTAAAATTGATATACATAAATAATAGAACCGGTAATAAGGTAACGAGCTTCTGAAAATCAACTAGAAAAAAGCAAGAAAGTAAGTGAAAACCATTTAATTGGATTAGAAGCAAAAAAGTTTGGAGTGTCCAAAAATGGAAAATTTTTTATTGGCATTATTTTACTCTTCAGGGGCGATATGGCTAAAATAGTAAATAGCTAATCAGGCTCAACTGAGAAATAATGCAGCAAAAAAGTAGATACATATGATTAATATCACAGAAAACAAGACTTGTTGACAACATTGTCAAATGATGCGAAAGGCATCGAAACGTTGACTTTTGATTTAGATATTTAAACAAAGTTTAAGTGAACTTATACTTAAGTGTCATCTTTAATTTTAACAAAATCTCATTGTTCGGTAAGTCCTACTTATTAAGTTAATAGTTGTTTTACCAACTTTCAATTGATTCTATGATATAAATCAAAAAAGCTATTAGAAACTAAAAACAGTCCGGTTTTTACGTGATCACCTTGTAACTCATGTTTTAAACTACACTTTACTGTTTCGGTTTAGTAATCTACATTATTGAAAACCAAGATGGCCACACTGATGGCGCATTTGACCTCTTTTTATCTGTTATTGTTATCTGTTTTAACATTGACACATTAATGTCACTAGCCAAATAAAAATAATAATTATGCTGTTAATTACATGAATTATTATTTCACACATGTTTAAAAAAAAAATGGAAATGGTTATGACCAAAAAAATAAAAAAGAACGAGAGAACGAAGAACGAGGGAGTGAGATAATCTTATAAGATTAACACCCAGATGCACCTTAAAAATATTCGGATTAGTTTAGCTAATCCATGCTTCCTCTTTGTTCATTTAAATATGGGATCAAGAGAGAAAAAGAATGGATTAGATAGCCAATCGCGATTAAGTGCCTACAGTGAATTTAGGGGTTAGAGCTTCAAAGATGGCATCTTTGTTCGCTTGTGTCGAAATAAGATGGTTTGTTTCCCTGTTTCTCAGAAAGTAAACACTTTTTCAACAGATATAAAACATATTTAAAAGGGTTCCTTGGTAGCACAAAAATTTAAATTATTTATCACATGTGAAATGAGAGAAACCAACTCTTTTATTTTGAAAAGGCAATTTTGATTTTGCTCAAAACAAACGGCTGGATTTTCATTATTTCTCCCTCCAAAAAAATGACCCAAATACCTCCGGGGCAACTGCTGAGTAATATTTTTTATGGATAAATATTAATTTAAAAATTGGTACCTACAGGGGAGTACCAATCGTACCTTTATTTAACCAATGAAAGTGACCCCTGCGATTGTCTTACGCTAATTAGAAAGATTTTTTATTAATTATTAATTAAAAATGTGGTGACTACATGTTGGATCAACTGATACCAATGGTACCCACGAATATTTATGCTTTTAATACGCAAAATACACCCATCGGTTGGTACCATTAGTACCAGTGAAACCAAAATCTAGGCACCACATTTTTAATTAACATTTATATGTAAAAATTCTCTCTAGTTAACCTAAAAGCATCGCACCTTTCACTTTCATAAATATTACCTATGTTACCTATATTTAATTGGTACCGCCTATAAAACTATTTCTAAGCCGATTGAGGTTTATTAAATAACTTTTCGGAAGTGACTAATATTTTAAACCTATTAAGAATATTGTCCCATTTTTTAGATGAATATGAAAGAAGAATTTTTGTTTTTCGCTTAAAGACACCATTTATAGAAACACATGTAAAAAAATCCAGCCATCAAAATTTCCATTAAAAACAACAGTGTTTTTTCTTCTCAAAACTTTAAAAACAAGTTAATTTTTTGTGGTGCCAAAAAATCATCTTTTACAAACTTTTATTTAATTTGCAATGTAAATGTGTTTGTTCGGGTGGAATCTTGCAACTTAATTTTTACCAACTTCCCGACATCCGATCGGCTTCAAATTTGGCATGCTTATATACTTGAGGTGATGACACAAGGATATAGTGTGATGAAATTGACAGTTCCCCCTACTCGAAGGGGGTGAAGAGGAGTACAGTTGAAGCACGCCCGATTTCGTTGAAATTTGATGTGTTGGGGCACTTGTGGAAGGAGATAACGAATTTCTTATCGGATTTTTAAAATTCAATATGGCGAATCCAAGATGGATGATTTTTGGTCATCTTATGCTAACCAATTTTAACTAACATTGGATTGCCTTTAAATTTGGCATGAATTTACAGTTCCGGTGACAATACAATAATATGTCATTATTAGGCATCACTCCCCCTACGAGAGGAGTGGAGGGGGGAAAACACCAAAATTTGTACGATTTCAACCAAAATTGGTATACGGGGGCTTTTGGGGATAAGGAATACGAATTTTTGCTCAGATTTTGAAAACTCAATATGGCGGATAAAAGATGGATGGAATTTTAACGCACTTATCTACATCCGATTGTGTTCAAATTTGGTATATATTTCCGATGAAAATACAATAATATGGTATTTTCAGGTACACACCACCCTCTAACGAGGGAAGTGGAGGGGAAAAAATATTTAGTTTGTTCGATTTCAATCAAAATTGACATACAAGAATTTTTAAAAAGGGGGATTATGAATTTTTTATCAGATTTGAAAATTTCAATATGGCGGATTCACAATGAACGATTAGAGGTACAAATCTAAAAATTAAAAGTATGTGTTCGAATTTGGTATGCGTTTGTAGTTCCGACGACAATCCAATAATATGGTATTTTTAGGTACACACTTCCCTCGATTCGATTTAAGTCAAAATTGGCATACAGGGGTTTTTCGGGAAGGGGATATAAGTTTTTGATCAGATTTAAAAATTTCATTATGGCGGATTCAAAATCGACGATTTAGGGTGACAATCTAAGTATTAAAAAAGAACTTTTAAAGAACAAGCTTTTATTAATTGCACTCAAAAGTAGAAAATATTTTTTTATCTCGCCTGTACCATAATAAAAGCGATGGGCGCAACTTAAAAATTTTAACTTTATGGAGACAAAGACAAATAAAAGAAGAACTAAATTCTTCTCTACTCGAATGATAAACATAATGCTTTTATCTAAAGAAGCTGCGAACGGGTGAGATTGCCGTACTTGCCAAGCTTTTGAAAATATCCTTAAGTTATAGAGTAATACACCTGTTTCTTAGGTGAATCGTCGCTTTTAGTATGGTATAAGAAAGATAAAAAACTATTTTGTACTTTTGAGTGAATTTAATAAAAGCTTGTTCTTTAAAAGCTTTTTTTTTAAAAGCTTTTTTAATAAAAATTTATTTCGACTGAAACAAACCAAGTTATTAAAAAAAATAGATATGAATATGAAAACCCGCCATCTTTGAAGCTCTATTATCTCGGAAACTGTTCCTACTCCTTATCTCGTTTTTTTTTTATTTTTCTGGTCAACCTAAATGAAAGATGATATTTAGTATTAAGTCATTCTCAATGTGGTTTGTGCAGGGTTCTTTATAAATAAACACGACAAGTTTCGTGAAAAAATTGGACATTTTGTTTTTCGCACTTACTTTAATTTAAAGATTACAAGGTAAAAGGTAAGTAAATTAATTTAATTTTAATTCACTATTAAAGTTGTGTGTAAGCGTGGTTAAATCATCTTTATTATCTCGGTTTTCCTTATTAAATTCTGCACAGGAGAACAATTATTTTCCTTAATTGTGTTCTCATTATTAGATTCAAAATTTTAATTTTCATTTTGTATAATATTTATAGTGTAGTATATAGAAAGTGTAGGGTGAGATGCTCTCTTTTAAAATAATATAATGCTGATGATATAATATCGTCTTCAAAAGAAAAAATGTGTACGAAAAACTATTAAAATTTACAAAATAACACAGAGTGTAATAAATAACTATATGTCTTCCAAAACAGGTTAAAATTAACAAAATATAGCGTTTAATTTTGTCTTCTTTTTTCTATAAGAAAAACCCATTTCATTAGAATCCCACCTTTGATATCCTAAGTAAAGCTGGAATTATAAACTTGATTTTTTTAGTTGTCTCTTTTTATTATTTTTTAGTTGGCAAAGATGCGTTATGTTTTTAGGAAGTTACAATATTAATTTTGAAGCAGGAAATGCCCTATTAATATTAAATATTTTCGGTTTTTACCATTGTCAAAGACTGCGACGATTTAGACTTAACACAAAACCTTACTAAGATTGATATACAATGAGCTTCAGGCTACTGTGAACATAAGGGAAATCAAGTCCAATTTACTCTCCGTGCCGTACGACCGAGACGGATTCGAAGCACGCTACAGTGTTATCTTTTGGAATTTTTTTTTTTATAATTTTGTTTTATTTCTGCCTTTCTCGCGAAACAGATTGGTAAGTTCTTAAGTGAAATAATACATTTTTAAAACTAAAAATGGATGTCTACGAAGTTGCCGAAAAAGTGCAGATGGTCAAATGGTACTATCAAGGTAGACCATTAAGACTTATTCAAGAACTTTTTCTGGAGAATTTTATAAACCGCCCAGAACTTAGTTTATCAACGATTTATAGGTTTGTGCAGAATTTTGAAAAGTTTGGTTGTGCAGCGCCAAGAAACCATAAAAAACCCACTGTTTTGAATGACGAGCAGGAAGTACGAGATGTGATGATTTGCGCAGCAGTGGAGGAAAATCGAAAACACGTTCGATATTGGTCGAGGGAAAATTTGCATTTGTATTTTGACGTAAGAACACAGTATCTCCAAAAAATAAATGTTTGGGGGGTATTGTAGGGGAACACGTAATTGGGCCATTTTTTATTAACGGCAATTTGAATGGTCCTAGATACTTGGATCTACTGCAGCAGCATATTATTCCAACTGCTAGGCAGTTGTTAGGTGTGAGATTTGGTGAAACATGGTTTCAACAAGATGGTTGTCTCGCTCACAATGTTGGCCTTGATAGGGAATATCTTGACAATGTATTTCCTAATCGGGTTATAAATACACGGGAAACTATTTTATGGCCAGCTCAATCACCCGATCTTACTCCTAATGACTTCTATTTGTGGAGTTATATCAAAAATAAAGTTTACGGGCATGAATGGGCTAATAATTTGGAAGCACTTGGGATTCAAATTGAAGAAGCTTTTCAAACTATCACCCCTAACATGCTTGGAAACGTTAGAAGGGGTTTTTATAATACGCTCGGATATTATCTAGACGAGCAAGGAGGACTTTTCGAACATTTGCTCTAATTTTTTTTTGACTGGGAGAATCCTTTTGGTTTTTAGAATGTATTATTTTATTTTGAGAACTTGCTTTTATTTTGTTTCTCCTTATAATTTTCATTGTAACACGTTGTCAGTGATAAATCTGAGCAGTTGACAATAAAACGCTCTTATTTATTAGTGACAAAAAATAAGAAAATTACGTTATAAAAATTTGCGTATTTATTGACCAAATTCCAGTTTTATTGACTACGATCCACACAGCACCGTGGTTAGAGGCGCACTAAATACTAAACGCAAGTCACGCAGAAATATATACAAAGGCAACGCAAAGTATAATAGTTAAAAAAAAATAAAATGCAGTGTAGGTTACGTAATAATAACAATACTAATTAAAGCATCCCTGTAGAAGGTGGTGTTATTATCGTCGGTATGTTATACATATAGGTAACAACAGTAAAATGAAGATATCCTGAGAATTCGGAGTAATAACTACGCATGCATAGTCGGCGTAATTACAGAGAAATTAACATTCTCAGATAATTATTGTTATTAAGAAGAGGAGCGGAATATTAAGGCTCTTTTGCCCGCTCCAGTACAGCTAATTAAACAGTCTTAATAATTTAAACTTGTGATTACGATTTTTTTTTTGCGTGTATAAATTAGAAAAAAGCGCCACGATGCCATTGACTTTACTTAGGTTACTTATGTAAAGTAGCGTTTTTTTTCGGCATTTAAGCTAAGAAACTCAATTTGGATATTGCAAAATTAATGTACTCATTTAGCCCCTTTTAAAAAAAATTGTACTTAAGAAATAACGGAGTTATTCGCACTTAAAACGGGGGGTGTGGCTTGGCGAAAAGGTGCACCCCCCCCCTACCAGGAGACAGATTTAATAAAAGTTGATATGTCATAATTTTGTACTAATTATGTACTCTTAAAAAAGTGTACTTTTAATATCAAGGTACACCCCCCTCTGCTTAGAAAAGAGATTCGATCAAAAGGGACTATGCCAGAATTTAGTACTAATTATGTACTAATTTCGTCCCTTTCTAGAAAATTGCCTACTCTCAAGATAACTTCATTTTTTTTGTTTTTATAGAGTGTGTTTCTTGATATCAAGCTACACACCCCATAACAACAGAAAAAAATGAAGTTATCTTGAGAGTAGACAATTTTTTAGAAGGGGAAGAAATTAGTACATAATTAGTAGCAAATTAATTATGGCATAATTATTTTTTTCAAATCTCTTTCCTGGACAGAGGGGGGTGTGCCTTGATATCAAGCTACACACCCCATAAAAACAAAAAAAGTGAAGTGATTTTGAGAGTAGGCAATTTTCTAGAAGGAGACGAAATTAGTACATAATTAGTACCAAATTCTGGCATAGTCACATTTGGTCGAATCTCTTTTCTAAGCAGAGGGGAGTATACCTTGATAACGAGCTACACACTCCATAACAAACAAACAAAAATCTTAGGAACTGATGGTTTTTGTAAATCAAAAGTACACTGAGCTCTGAGGCTGAGTGGAAGAGCGGTGCTCCCTATTTCTATATAAGGAATGCGAACTCTGCCTTTTGTCGCGCGAAAATACATTAAGTACGGCACAAAGAGTAAATTGGACTTGATTCCCCCTATGTTCGTAGTAGCTTGAAGCGGTCTGTATAACTTTGTACTAATTCTGTACTCTTAAAGAAGTGTTATTATTATTATTATTATTATTAAATGCTTTTATTGTCGCTTTATATACATATTAGGCCGTAATACTAATTAAAGTACATAAATAGATATAAATAATAAACAATTTTATATCTGTATAACTTTGTACTAATTCTGTACTCTTAAAGAAGTGTTATTATTATTATTATTATTATTAAATGCTTTTATTGTCGCTTTATATACATATTAGGCCGTAATACTAATTAAAGTACATAAATAGATATAAATAATAAACAATATTTATATCTATTTATGTACTTTAATTAGTGTTACGGCCTAATATGTATATAAAGCGACAATAAAAGCATTTAATAATAATAATAATAATAATAACACTTCTTTAAGAGTACACAATTAGTACAAAGTTATACAGACCGCTTCAAGCTACTACGAACATAGGGGGAATCAAGTCCACTTTACTCTTTGTGCCGTACGACCGAGGTGGATTCGAAGCACGCTGCAGTGTTATCTTTTGGAAATTCATTTTGTTTTTATTATTTTGTTTTATTTCTGCCTTGCTCGAGAAACAGATGGGTAAGTTCTTAATTGAAATAATACATTTTTATAACTAAAAATGGATGTCTGCCGAAAAAGTGCAGATGGTCAAATGGTCAAATCGTCATTACGCAACACACGTTCGATATTGGTCGAGGGAAAATTTGCATTTGTATTTTGACGTAAGAACACAGTATCCCCAAAAACTAAATGTTTGGGGGGGGGGGTATTGTAGGGGAACACGTAATTGGGTCATTTTTTATTAACGGCAATTGCAATTTGAATGGTCCTAGATACTTGGATCTACTGCAGCAGCACATTATTCCAACTGCTAGGCAGTTGTTAGGTGTAAGATTTGGTGAAACAAGGTTTCAACAAGATGGTTGTTCCGCTCACAATGTTGGCCTTGTTAGGGAATATTTTGATAATGTATTTCCTAATCGGGTTATAAGTACACGGGGAACTATTTTATGGCCAGCTCGATCTCCCGATCTTGCTCCTAATGACTTCTATCTGTTTTTGAAGAAGCTTTTCACATTATCACCCCTAACATGTTTGGAAACGTTAAAAGGGGTTTTTATAGTAGGCTCGGATATTGTCTAGCCGAGCAAGGAGGACTTTTCGAACATTTGCTTTAATTTTTTTTTAACTGGGAGAATCTTTTTGGTTTTTAGAATGTATTATTTTATTTTGAGAACTTGCTTTTATTTTGTTTCTCCTTATTATTTTCATTGTAACACGTCGTCACTGATAAATCTGAGCAGTTGACAATAAAACGCTCTTATTTATCAGTGACAAAAAATAAGAAAATTACGTTATAAAAATTTGCGTATTTATTGACCAAATTCCGGTATCATTGACTATGCTCCACACAGCACCGTGGTTAGAGGCGTACTAAATACAAGGCGAAAGGCGGCGAACGGCAGCGAAGGGCGATCGGAAGCCTTAGTGTTGGTTGCTTCACTGATAGGCGTGCGGTGTCTTTGCATGTACGTACACTGGCAAATTAGACTTCTTCCGCCCTATGTTCGCAGTAGCTTGAAGCGGTCTGTATAAGCATGGGGGATAGTGCAGCTTAGCGCCAAGTCATACCCTCGCCCTTTTAAGTGCGAATAACTCCGTTATTTATTAAGTAAATTTTTTTTTAAACGGGGACTAAATTAGCAGATAATTAATTAGTACATATTTTTACATTTTAATGTCCAAATTGAGTTTCATTAAGGGCGGGTGTCGCTTAATTAAGCCTTTTTTTTTTCGCAGCGTTGCAGTGGATACATTGACATTATTGCAAAAAACTTTGCATGTTTGTTGAAAAGTAGATAGTAGATTCAATTTTTTATCTAAAAATACAATGATCGACGTACTTTTTTCTGCTTATTATTACGGTTTTTTGCTTTTTTTGTTGCTACCTCGGAAGTGCAAAAGGCGGTTAGGTCGTGACAATACTTGCGCGATCGAACATTTTACTCGAAAGGATCCGATTAATGCATTATCCAAAAGAAAACGTATTATTATATAATTATCTTTACAGATAACCTAAGCTCTGGAGTTTATAAATTTAAAAAAGGGATTTAGCGAGGGAAAATAAATGAAAAAATCAATGAATAACGAGCTATTCCTTAAAAAAGGAAATGGTGACTGAAGATCCGGATTTCGCACTTGTGATGCTCATCAATATGGTGCTAGGAATTAGGAAATGAAAGGGTGATAAAAAAATCTGACACAGAATTAATGTAAAAGACAACCACCTGTCAAATTGCAGATTCGGCAGATAGACAGATATAATTATAATATTACGATTTATCGAGGGTGAGTAAATGACAAAATCGATGAATAGCGAGCAATCCGTTAAAAAAGGTAATGGTGACCGTAAATCCGGATTTCCCACTTGTGGTGATCATTATCCCAGTGCTAGAAATTAGGAAATAGCACCGTACTGATGAGCACCACAAGTACGAAAATCCGTATCTACGGTCACCATTACCTTTTTTGAGGGAAAGCTCGCTATTCATTGATTTTGGACACGTAGTTGTTTATTTGTGTATTGTAGGTTTCAGAAACGATATGGCTGTCTTTGTCATATAGAATTAGTTAGGACCAGTTGTACGAGTTTACTTTATTTAAAAAACTATAAAAAAAAAATAACACACAAAGCCTATTTGCGAGCTGTAATTTCACTGCTTCTTTTTACCTTTGTGATGTGTTATTTTTTCCCTTTTTAAACGCCTGCGATTATTATTGGCATCTTTAATAAAAATGCAATGTCTCGTTAGAATAAAAATCTTCTAAAAAGGAAGACGACGACGAGTCTTGCACCATTTTGGCCACATAAAGCACTACCTTTGAAAATTAAAAACAAAAATTATCAAAAAAAATTAGCAGCAACGACTTTGACAGCTGGTGGAAATAGTCAACTCTAGAGAATGCCTGCAAATTGGGTTGGGGAATGCTTCTATACCAATAGCATGACAAAATAAGAGACAGAATGAAAACAATAATGATTTTCCCTAATTCTCGGACATACCTCTTTTTGACATCGTCACCCATAATAATGAAACCTAATCTAAATAAAGTTTATTGAATCCTGATATATTTGACAACATTTGTATTTTTTGACAAATGATTTTAATAATAAGCTTGCCAACTATTTTTTAGTCGCGTGTCTTAATTCAACCAAACAAAAAAAAAACATTCAGGGTGTACAACGCCAACGCAACGTTGCGGAAAAAACGTAACTTTATAAAAGTCCGGTATCCAATGAGGACGACCCCTATGCACGCCGTGCAAACAATCTTGGATCTTCTCTCGCTTCCAACTTGGATCTCCCCTCGCTTCCAACTTGGATCAAGAAGATGGCGATGGCGACGCACCTGCGATTAAGGGACCAGGGACTATGGAAGGGCAGGGAGGGAAAAGAGGGCCATCTGGCGATCGAGGGACTGGCGACTAAAGAGTTGCCACTCCTGAGACTGCCAGTAAAAGCATCGCTTAAAACATGGAAGTTCAATAAAAAGTACAAGGTCACAATACCAGAACGGAACGAGTGGCAAAGGGAAGAATTCCGAATGGAATTAAGCAGAGAGGCAACGGCGACAGTCTGCTACACCGATAGCTCTAAACTGTCAACCAGGCAGACAACAGGCGCAGGAGTATACGCGGAAAGTCTAGAAGTACAGAAAAGTTATCTACTTGGAGAACACGCTACGGTGTTTCAGACGGAGGTGTATGCCATTATCAAGGCAGCAACTCTACCGGAGGTCAAAAATGGCAGGAGGGACATATACATATGCTTCGAATGCTGCCCTCAAGGGTCTAAGTGCATCCAAACTAGTCAGTAGTATGGTGGAGGAGTGCGCTGAAGCACTGCAAATACTTGCTCAAGACAAGAGGGTGACACTGATGTGGTTCTCAGGTCATGAGGGAATACCAGGGAATGAGAAAGCGGACGAACTTGCCAGACTAGGGGCCGAAACCCAATACATTGGACCGGAACCTCTTCTGGAAATATCAAGGAAACAGGTACAGAGTGAGGTCAACAAATGGGCGAATACTGAACTGAAGACGTCCTGGAGGCAAGAGTCAAAGTGCAGACAGTCCAAGCTATACGTGTATGGTCCGAATGTAGCCAGAACTAAATGGCTCTGAGGCAAGACCCGGGGGGTTATTCTTGAATCGAGAAAAAATTTGATCCCAGGGAGTCGAATTCTCTCGCTACTATGCATCTCATTGGTCCAAATCTTCGGTTAAAATCGGTTTCTTTCACTTTTGCCCGATATTGATGAAAAGTAATTTTCTTAGTCAAGATCAATAGAATTACTTCCGATCAATATCGGGCAAAAGTGAGAGAAACCGATTTAAACCGAAGATTTGGACCAATGAGATGCATAGTAGCATGATAATTTAACTCCCTGCGAGCAAATTTTCTCTCGATTCAAGAATAACTTCCCCGAAAGGACATTGGACTGCTGACAGGGATGCTGACTGAGCACAATCCGCTGAAAAACCATCTGACGCAAATAAGAGTAGCAGATTAGGACTCCGCAGATCCCGTGTGTCCCGCTTGCGGGCTCGAAGAGAAATTGGCGCATATGCCAGATCAAGGCAGCTGAAGTGGGGATTTCCCACGGTAGAGGAAGAAGAGCTGCACTCGCTTAAATGGGTCGACATACTAAACTTCGTAAAGAAGACAGGGAGTCCCGGAGTAGTAGGGGCATAGGGGTAAGGAAAGGGGTATGGCAGGAACTGCCCATGAAGAGGCCTAATTGCCAGACTCACGGGCCGCCCCCTATACTAATACTACTACTAAAGTCCAGTATCATATTTTTCGCCGAAGCCGTCATTTTTTTGCATTTGGAAAGTCGCATTTGGAATGTCAGAAATCTAGAATATGTTGGCAATTAAAAATACAAGGCCTTACATGAAAAATGTGTTTTTTTAATTAAAATATTAATTGCGTAATAGCTATTTACGTTGCTAGACCCGAAAAACATTACAGGGACACACAGCAAATTTAGATGCACAGCCATAGGTAAGCTCTGTAAACCTATAGAGAACTGTAAAGTCAATTTTCGAAAGAGTATGGTGCGTATTTTTTTTAAAGCGGCGACATAAAACAACATTAAAAATTATGTAAGAAACCTGCTTTAAACCATGTGTCAAACCTATAATTCGTTCGATTGTTAGGCTCTTTAAAACAAATCAAAGCGTACTCGTAAAGATTGCTATGTAAATTTTTGTAAAATAAAAAAAATACCTCACTATAAAGAAAAACTTTTCGGACAATAAATTTTACGAGAAGTGTATACTTTCTTTAGTCATATTGAAACATATTTATTTTAAAATAATCTGGTTTTCGTATCAACGCGATAAATTTAATGTCGCTTTTAACGAAATTTAAAGTAGAGGTCATTGGTTTAGTTTCTCGACTTTTTGTGACTTCCTGTTTCAAAAAATAAAAATATACTGTCCTGAAGAAATGAATAATCGATGTTTTGCCCTGGGTAACTAGGGCCTATTTTTGAGTGATTCAAAGTTAGAAATCAAAGTGTATGATGGTGTTTAATGACGTATGGTGGAGGGTGACCAGTGAAACCACTGATGAGCCCACGCTGGTTACCCAGGGCGAAACACCGTTTATTCATTTCTCTTTTCGTTGTGGTCCTTTGTGTGTTCCTTCTGGGATGCTCATTCAAGTTTGAATTTTCGTTATTTCCACGCTTTGGTCCTTTGTGTGTTCCTTGTGAGATGCTCATCCAAGTTTGAAGTTTCGCTATTTCCACCCTAGATCGTTTGATATTTAGTTTTTTAGTTTCTTTTCGGTTGAATTAACTGATTTGGAGGTTTTTTTACTTCTTTTTTGTGAGATGTTACCCTACTACTGCTGGACTATTACGAGATATACCCTAGAGTCTACCTACAGAAAGCAGGCTCAGAAGCGCAAAATGAGTGTCCAATGTATAGATTCAATAATAAAATAAAATTGGTTATATGTATTTTGCATATTCATTGTATTTCTATAAATTTTGCAACAAGTAATATATGTTTTTTGCGAACTAACTTATAGTTATTTATGGTACTAGTGTATTATGTTGAAAAAAGTCACGCTAGAAAGCGACTTAGGACACATAACATACGAGTAGCATACAATTTTTTATCCAACAAGTGGAAGAAATCGTTTTTTTACGAGATAATAACTAATAAGCTTTGTGATCAAATCAAAGCTACTTGCGTCTCAGTACCCTATAAATGTCAGAGTGACTTGACAGTAAATTTTTTACATTTTAGTTAAAGTAGGTTGTTTATTTGGTTACCACGGGCATGATATATTGCTAGAAAATGTTTAGCTAAATTTTGACACTTGTCAGTTTTTCCTGCAGAAAAGCTTTTTTGAAGAAAAAAATGTATAGAAAATGGAGGAAACCGACGAAAATGACCTTCTTGAGAATATCCTTACGAAAGCGGAAGAAGAAGCAATGCAGATTTTTCCAGAAAAGCCCCGAAATGCTTACGATAAGAAGTTCAAAATTTTTAGAGTCTTGGAAGAATTCACAGAAGATAAAAGGTATCAATGGAAATGTTCTATTGGCTTATATTTTACATTTGCAAAGAAAATTAGCCCCATCGTCGCTATGGACCAAATACCCGATACTTCGCTTGACTATTCACCTTTATAATTAGTTATATATTTTAAAATTGACATTTCAAAATATGGCAAACCAACGAGCTTTTTGAAAAGTAAATCACAGGGATACAAACCGAAGAAGTCCAAGACATGCCAACGACCTGAAATAGAGAAGTTTTTGAACGAAACTCCCGACGACGAGTACCTGTTGATGAAAGTGGCTTTGATAATATACTAAAATCAAGAAGTCGACCAGTTTCATCATACTTGAAGAAGGATTTCCAGTCAACTCGATCAATTTGTCTAAAAAATACATATGTACCAGCCAGTGTGTGGAAATAAATACATTGTGGAATATACCTTGAAGAATTACGATATTTTTGAAATTGAAGGAACCAGCGCTCTATACTGGTCACTGCCCGAGAAGATTACTCTTTTGGCCAATGCAGGAGCTAACAAGACTACTTTGAAGCATCACGGATGATTGAAGTCCTCGACCGTAGCAGAAAGATACCTAGCATAACAAAATATAAATTGCAGAAAAAATACAAGGTTCTAATACGTCGGCGTCTTCCAGCACTATCAGCAGCTGTACCGATATGGGAGCGTCTGGTTGGAATGAGCCAACGGATTTTACAATGACTTCAAATTCGAATAAATCGTCAGCGTTTTCCTTTAATTTCAATATTAATGTGAATTCTGCTTGTAATAGTAATAAATAAATAGAATACTACTTTAAATGTGAACGTGAGTTATTTGATAGTTTAATTGTCTAAAATAACATTAATAATGACAGTCATAACTGTCAGGTGCTGGATAAAATTTGGTATTTTTTTGTTACTTGGATGTAGTTAAACCCAAAAAATAGGATTTGTGCAGAAAACAAAAATTTAATTTGATTTACTAATATATAAATAGTAACCTGTGTTTACAATGAGTTATAAATAAGATTTTAATGCAAAACAGTCCATTATAAGCTACAATTATAAATAAAGTTTAAGACAATAACCTATTAAAAGACAAATCAGAGGACTGTATGGTCAAGCCATGATGATAATTTAAGGCTTAAAATATTTTAGCATAATTTAAGGGGTAACGTTTTTGATGAAGCAATTTTTACTACGTTTTTCACATTCTTATAGCATGGTATTGCTCACATTTTAAAGCTTTCTTTCCAAACTTTCGATTTCTATAATAAAACACTAACATTTTTCAAGTTTTCACTGTTTTTTAGACGTTCGAAAAAAGTACTTCCAAAAACATTTTCTCTCTGTTAAAATAAAAAATATTTAGAGGGAGAGGGCAGAATTTTAGAGGTAGATGGAGAGATATTTTAGTGACGTGCAAAAATATTTAAGGTTGTCGAAGAGAGACAGCAGGCTATCAAAAAGTATTTTAGAGAAAGATGAAAATAATTTAAGGCAATTGCTTACCAAAAATTACTGTTATGTCGTCTGTCTGTCATCTTGAGTGGTTTCGTGCATCTGATTTTTATTTTGCCATTTTTATACAAAAAACCAGTGAAAATTGTAATTTTTTAAAACATAGAGTGTTTCTTTAAATTTAGCAAAAAACTTGTCCTACTATAAGTGTATTTAAGGGTGTGCATTATTATAAAATTTTATCAAGAAAACACACATTTTTAAATTGTCAAAAAGATCTAAAGAAATTTAGATTACAGGAGCTTAATTCTGGCTCAGTTTCATTCTATGTAATTTTCTGAAAAATTACTCGAAAACTACCCGCTCAAAAATTTTATCAGAATTTCTTCACTCTGTATAACCATGTGGCCAAATAAATTATCTTTATGTCCTTGCTCACGGTCACAAATGCTATTTATTGTGTGATAATGGCGCCCATTAACCGACTTCTGCATGCCGCGTATCACTAGTAAATTTTCTTCTTCCGCAGAAATACGATTTAATATAAAGCTATTTTATTCAAAATTTAAGGCACAGTTCACCCAACAAAAAGGGAAAAATATATTAAGTAAAAATTCAAAATGACGGTCGCCCATCAATATAACCAAGTTTCACTAACTATTTACTAGATTGGCAATACAAAAATTCCCAAAAAGTTAACTTTTGTTGCCAACCTATTAAAAAGTTAGTTGAAGGACGATGCACACTTTACATTGCAATTGTTTTCGGTTGAAATTTACCTCTTTTTGATCCGACTATGGTTTTGAAGATATCTATTTTTAAATTTGGCGATTTTAGATTTCGAATCTTTTTCACCAAAGTTGGTGTTTTAAATATTTCGTCTTATTCCACATATCAATGGCTGCATGCTCTAGACTCTTTAGGTCTGTCAAAGAAATTGACATATTACACTTAGTTCGTTCTCAGTGGCGCGAGGTCGAAACAGAAAAAAAAATACTTTTTTTAGTAAAAAGCAATTTTTTTATAAAAAGTAAGATTAAAAGCGAATAATATTTTCTTAAAGCACTCTTATTTTGCTTTTACTCGCATACTAGTAATTATTATCTATTAGTGATATAATAGAATAGAATAGAATAGAATAGAATATCTTATATTTCCTAATTTAAATCGATTGTACAAAATTACAATATGGAAATCGTTAGTCAATTTTATATAAAAAAAGAAAGTTTTACGAACACGCATAAAAAAAAAATCTACATAAATATTTTACAATTAGATATCCTAAGATATATGGTCTAATATTTGTTAAAAATTATGTACCTGTAACCTTCCAGTGGTTGATACAAACACAAAATCACCAATAAATCCAAACATATATTAATTTAAAAATACTTAACTATATAATATCATATTTCTAAGTTTAGTCAATTTTTAGACACATAAAATACAGTAAATAATAATAAAAACAAAACAATGTTAAATTTTGAGACAATCAATTTTACAAATTTAAAATGTAACCCATAATTGGTTGATGCAAATACAAAACAGCAGCAAAGCCAAACATAAACAAATTTAAAAGTACTAAATAATATAAATAAAATAAAGTAAATAATAATAAAAACAAAACAATGTTAAACTTTGAGACATTGACTTTTACAAATTTCAAATAAAAATATGTTTTTCAAAAAACAGTATCACAATTTTAGGACTTGATCAAAATCTTCAAACAAATAGAAACAGGACACAACATCACATTTAAGCCTTAATCGGTCCTTTCAAGTTTGACAACATAGTGTCAATGCTGACACAAGATCAAGCATTAGTTAAAAAAAAACATAGAACAATACTTAGGCATATTGATATTGTATTAGAACTATTTGTCGTACCTATAGTACTCTATTAGAACATTGGAATTTTTAATTAAGGTAAGATATGAACGTTTAAAATTAAATTAATCAAAACCGACAAATAATTTTTCTGTGATTTTATAAATCTTTTAGCGTATCATCATCAGACGGGTTTATGCAAAATTACACTGTTTCTTAAATTTAACCAATTAAGTAACCAACTAGTTCACGAAAACATCCAAAGCGTAATATTCTAAAAACCGGTTGTTTACAATGTTTCAAAAGTTTTTAGGCAAAACAGTCTGTAGAAAATAGGAACTGAGCAAAAACTAAGTATAATAGTCTCAATTAACTAACCGAAACTAATCAAATTAGGGGCGAAACTTTCCGACGAAGTTAGACAATTAGGCGGCAATAAAAGAGTGAAATATACCCTACAGCTACCAGAAACTTTCAAGATAAGTGTGCTAAAAATTTTGCTTGTATTTTTGTATTTAAAATTAATTCCATTTCAAAGTGACAAATTGCAACATTTACTACGATTACATGCACCAAGATCTGTTCTATATAAGGACGGTTTTAAATAAAATCGCTTTCTCCGAGGGTGGCATTCCTTACAATTTGGTTTCTTAATACTGTTCTAGTAAAAATATGTCAACTTTAATTTTTCTAGGTGGTTTTTGTGAAAAACCCCTTTTTTATTTTAAAATGTATTTTATTAAGCTTTATTTTGTGTGTAAACAAACCTTTAAAACTTTTAACACACAAAACCATAGATAGCCATGGAATATGTCGCTTTCATGTTTAGAAAAGTCACACAAATTCTGTGTTTCTTTTTACATGCATGGTGAGAATTTTCGACACTTTTTGACGTCTATTGGTACGCGAAGTAGCAGTTTGGTGCCGCCGTAAAAATTTACAAACTATTATTAAAAAAATTACGCAGTTTCTCTTACAGCATTAAGATAAATAATAAAGACACTGTGTTTTTATTTTAAATAAGGCAAGAAGTAAAGGATTTTCTGTCGTTTCTGAAGAATCGCGACCTAAATGTCACTTTAAAAAAGAGAAGAAATAAAGCAACTATGTTAACAGCAGATTTTTCGGTAAATCCAGATGTGAGAATATCTTTAGATTGGATGCAATGTGCTATAGCATTTATAAAGTGTTTATATCGACCTTAAAGTAGGTTTTAAAGCTATAAACCGCTCGCTTTAAATTAAAATTGATATAGGCTTAACATAGTTTTAGTGGTGTTTATACGAAAAAATTTTCAAACCGTCTTTATGTAAGAGCGAAGAGAGGCCCGTATAAACAAAGTAACTGTATCAGAGGGCATCTTATAAACATTTACTTCTTTCGACTTTTGAACACATTCAATTTCAAGTTTGTTTAATTTTTTTCATTTATCTAGACAAATTTGGGTTATTATGACTTTAGAAAATATTTAAAACTGTTTTCCACAGAAAACGATGATAGCAATACTGTACTTGCATGTTTAAATCTTTTTGTTTGATAGCCATCTACTGCATTTTGGATTAAACTAAACTATAATTTTTTGTAATGCTTTACCCGAACTACCTAAAGATATCCGGTCCAACGAAAACTACGCCTCAAATTATAACGACTGTTTATTTACAAAACAAACGGAACTTTTACAATGCCGTCTGTATGCAGGTATCGTCCACAATCATGCGATTGTAATAGCAAAACAACCGAAAAGTGCCATACTGCACGATGTAAAACACAAACGGAACATGGCTGTGGCACTGTAAATTTAACGAAAAAACAAGTGTTTTCTGTACTTCAGTGCAAAATCAACTTCTTGATATATATTTCACAGTGGGTACTATTCATAATTGTAGGAGATTCACACAGAGGGCGCCATGGTCGGTAGAAATTCCCTCCGCTTGAGCCGTAATCTTTGGCACATAAGCTTGACCGAAATTCTATGTCGCTGTGGTACACCTAGCTATGAGTCCCTAATAAGGACGAAACAGCGTCGTCCTAGGTTCCACCCTCTGTGTGAGCAATCGAAATTCATGAAGTTTATTTTGCACTGAAGTACAAAAAACTCTTGTTTTTTTTTGTTTATTTACAAACTTTGGAAACACTCGAGAAAACCAAAACAATAATGTGATATAAGTTGCGAAGGGGATGTTAGGGCCCACATAATATACACAAATTTTAAGCGCAGTAATGCGCATTAATCTGGCAGCAATGGTCCGCAATAGCCTGCAATATTCTTACAGTAGCTTACAATACTTGCACTAGTCATACAATAGCGTGGCAATAGTTTGCAATAACGTGCAATAGTCGATAATACTCTTGCAAACCTTTGCTTGTGTTGCAAGATACAGGTATCAACGCGGCCCAAAGGCACCCAGAGCTCCCTTCTCTGAATCCCACTTTGGTAATTCTCAACAGGTGCGTCCAAGTCGCGGTAGTGGACCCCACTGAATAAGTCGGTGACTAGATCCTGTTGGGGAACGTTATACCGCACCCCCTTGGAACGCCGCTCTTTGGGGTGGGGTGGCTCGCTCTCGACTTCTCTGAGTAGTGTTCAAGAATCTAGTAGATCTTCTTCAACACAAGAGGCCCTACAGGGAACTGCACAAGTACCCAGTCGACACTCTACAAACGCATCAGGAACGCCTACGGATGCTGCTGATGTAAACAAATTGTCCAAGGAGCTCAGAAAGCTCCAGGTCAAAATCGTGGTCAGCATTGACGGTTCAACCGAAACAGAGCTGACTGAAGAGCACCTGCCTAAAGTCCTTGCTCCTAACAGGACACTGTCGCCTCAACAAGCACCTAGAGACGCTAGGAATCGCCGGAGAATCACAGAGTCGATGGTGCATGGAGAATGAAGAATCATCCTTGCATTTCCTGCTGGAGTGTCGGGCTCTGACCAGATCAAGAGAGTCCCACCTTGGGAACTATCTGTTGGCCCCAGACGATGTAAGAAAGTTGCAGCCTAGAAAAATCTGTTATTTTGGGATAATGGGCATGCAACGGGCCAGCAAGGTGGCCTACGTACATGGGAATTGTACCGCCCGCATTTCTACATTCATTCATTCATGTTGCAAACGTTCGAAATTCTTTCGCAATGGAGCAGTGGTCTGCGAAGGCGTCAGTTTTCTACCGGTCTGAGTTCAATAAGTTGCAAATTCTATAATAGTTTGCAATAACCTGCACTAACTTGCAATTTTAAATAAACATCAATACTTCGGAATAATCCTTATATATATGGTGTAAATTGATATTTTTTATAGACAATTTAAAGTAGAGTTTATTTGTCAATTTTGATTTTATCTGTAACGTTTAGTTTTTAAGATATAATACTAATTTGGCATTTTTCGTGTTAAATGGCCAACTTACTTGATTTTTTTAATTCAGTGTAAAATTTCCTTTAAAAGGAAGGATCGCACTTATAACGTTTTGTTGTATTTTCACATGTTTATTCTTTTTTTAATTTTGTAAATTGTATGTAAATTTTTGTCAAGAGTATACAAGTAAATAAAAAAAATAGGTACTTTCATAGGAAAAATACCAACTGAGTATTATATCTACCCGTTACAGATAAAACCCAGTTTGACAAATAAATGCTACTTAAATTATCCGTAAAAAAAATACTTTACACCAAAAAGGAAGTTTCACTAATAAAGACGTAATAGGTCAAACTCTAAATCGCTAATTTTTCAAAAGTTCCCGGGCCTGTTAAACCGCTTTTATATAACGATGGTTTAAAAATTTTGTCTTATAAACACTACTAAAACCGCTTTGGGCAATAAATCGATTTTATTTTTAAATGTTTTTGCGCATTGCTTCCAACTTACAGAAATAATCAATCCTTATTTTACCAAAAAATCTGACTTTAAATTTTATTTAAAACCGCCATTATATAAAACCGGTTTTAGGCGCGTATAAGCGAGGTAACTAAAATCCCTCTTGTATCATTCTCAACGTCAAAGATCAAAAGAGGCGGAAACATCTTTGGTGTGACCCACTCGCGGAGAGAGATTCGTCCCATACCTAAATGCACAATAAACCGCCGCGCGGTTGAGGTTAGTTTCTTATACTGTGAACGAATTTTGGCTGTCAAGTGTCTGATCCCTCTTCAGGCTTTATTAATTAGACCCCAGTGAAAGTAAATATTACCCAGATAAAAATATAAGTCTTTCTAAGTATCGAGTATCTTTAAATAGTTCATCTAAGCACACAAAACATAAGGTTATTTTCTTTGCTAACTAAGGTATAAACCATATAACTATATGGTCCTGTTCTTGAATTTTCCGAAAAAAATAGCGTAGCGATAAAAACTCTTCTGGACGCGAGCAGACTCCATGATTTGCCTTTAGCCTTGACCAGGGCCTTTGTTTTCTAAAGTTATTATTGTTAGAGATTTTGCGATCCTAAGGCCATTATAATAGATACTTTTAGCAATTTTTTTAACGCATTCGTATACTTCTACCTAACACGTTCGAAACAAATCCAAAATGCACACATTTTTAAATTATTTGCGTCATTTTTCGAACGAGACTCGATTTTATGGCGGAGGCAATGACCGGTCCAGTCAGCTATCGCATCCACCATAAAGTCGAGAGAGTTGAACCAACTAACCGCACAAAAGATAACAAAAAGTGAAGGAACGTTTCCTAATCTAAAATTTAAATCTAAAAAATGACTGGTTTGCCAAAATCCAGCTTAATAATTTATAAATGCACTGTCGTTTACAAAGTTCCAAACTTTTTAATTACCTCCCAGTCACGCAACGGTAGAGCTTTCGCCGCAAAAAAAAACTTTAAGGTTTGAAGTAACAACTAAATACTTAACTGTAATCTTGATCGATTCTTTATAGAGTTTTATGTGTCGTGTAAACAGCTTGGATACAAACCTGAAACAAAAATAAAGAAATTAGAAGACTTAATTTTTAGAAGTAATAATCTTGCACAATAAGTATTTTGACCTAGGACCAACGAATAATACTAATTTTACGACCACCTCAATCCTAGGATAATAATAAAGCTTAGACGAAAACCAAAAGATGGCGTGACAAGTGATGACACTTTATGTTACATAGCACTAATTGACGCAAAAATGTGAATTATTTTTCTTTATTTTTAAGACAATAAATATTTATTAAACTTAATCCAATATAATTTTAGTACCTAACCAAAACTAAGTCCCGTTAAATTGACATATTACGTATTTTTAAGAAAAAAAACCTTGTTTTTAAAAAGATATATGAAAAGTCCCTTAGTAATCTTATTTGTTTTGACATTTTAGATAGAACGTCATTGAAACTTCAACTTATGCAGGTTGTTGACTTAAGAGTGGTCGCGTTTGATATTTTTAATAATATTTATGATGAAATTTTCATTGGTCATAGGTAAAGTATAGGACACCAACTCGCATGTTATGGTCATTACACTCGCCTGCGGCTCGCGTCTCAAACTTCATCTTCGCGTTTAATGAGTAGTTTACATAACAAGCGTGTTATGATCATGCTTGTTATGTAAACTATAACAAGCGTGTTATGATCATGCTTGTTATGTAAACTACTATACCTTAATTCATTTGAGCGTGTAATATTGCTTGCCAGTTGTGTTTTTTCTTTATTGATGACAGACAGCCATATGACACGATTTTAAAAAAGTGACAACTAAAAAAAACAAAACGTCAAATAGACGTTCATAATGACACTTATAGGTACGTTGTTACTTTTATTTACAGAAAATCCGTATTTTAATAATAAAATATAGCAGTGACTTAATTGACAAATGAAAAACGTATTTTCGTTAATCAATGACCTTACAAAAAAAAATTGTTATTTTCATTAGCAGTTAGCATACATTGTATATTCAAAAAAAAAATATATAAACTTTGAGCTATATATTTTTTAGATATATAGACATGGTTTATTTAAATATAAAAAAAAATCTTTGATGTAGCTATTTTGAAGGACATTTTTGAGGGAATCCCAATTTTTTTGTCTGATCTCCTGTTTCTGATAATTTTAAATCCTTATAAAATTTTCTTTTTATAGGTACCCATAGGGTTCGCATATCTAGTTCTCGAGGTATCTGTAATTAAAGTCTTAAAATTTCAATTTTGAAAGCGATTATCTCACAAACTAAATAAGATACCTTATGATGTTCTACAGTTCTAAAGGATTTTTTTGAGATAATCAACAAATAGTGAAATTTTTGAAATTAAGCGTTTGTATCCAAACTTTTTAATAAATGACGTTAAAATACCAACTATGAATTATCCTTAAAAAATCCTTTAAAATGACACCCAAAGTGCTAGAGTACATTATTTAGTTTGTAACATAATCGCTCTTAAAAATTGACATTTTAAGAATTTCGTTGCAGGTATCTCAAAAACTACATGATATGGTGTATCTTTAAATAATAAATTTTATAAGGATTTAAATATTTGTATTAGAAACAGGAGATCGCACAAAAAAAAATAGGATTACCCCAAAAATGCCCCCTCAAAAAATAGCTACGTCAACGAATTTAGTTTTTGTATTTAATTACAACAGCTGGGGGTATTTCTACCTAAAAATATATAGTTGAAAGGTGATATATTTTTTTCTTGAATATGTAGCCCAGGCGAACTGTAGGTACAACATGAGACTATGAGATACTATAAAGGCTCTGCCCGTGTATTCCCTATGATAAAAAGCGTAGCGGAAACCCCTGCGAAATATAAGTTGGCCGGCGCCAATGAATTACTGACGGGCTCCAATGCGAATGCGTCAGCTGGAAATGCGCTGAACGAGAAATGAGGTGATTCGACATTACAAACTCGCGCAGGCTCAGATCGAGCCGTCTTCATTCCATTGGCCAATCTAGATTTTGACCCTTGCCACTACGATTTTTCCGCATCCTGAGCTTTTATATACCTAATATTTATATGGCGAAAGCGTAGTATTACCATAGTATTACTCGCGTGGATAACCAAAGAACCCTACACAAATTATTATATGTTGTAGTACTTGATCAACAAAGCACAAAAATAAAAAAAACGAGATAGGGAGCAGGATTACTTTCTGAGATATGGAGATTTTAAGTTGACCTGTTATTAGGCTATATTTTTGGACATGGTCCAAGTTTTTTTTCCACAACTTTGTTGATTACCGCCAAAATGCAATAATTCGTTTCTCTACTTGTCCTGAATGAAATACCCTTTCAATCCATATAAAAATGCTTTTATATAGGTTCTTTGGTACTACCAGAAAAGTCACTGATTTGTAAGTTTTAAAAAAGGAAGAAAAAGACCGTTTTTAAATAAATGACAATTTTCATTTTCTTTAAAACAAACGGCCAGATTTTGATAATTTTTAGTAAGTTAATAAAACGAATGCCAGTAAGCTAAAAAAAATATGTTTAGCTTGATTGGTACCATCGATTGCAAAAATGGTAGGTATATGTTTTTTAATATTTTTTATATTGGAGAAATACGAAAAGTGATTTTAAATATATTATAGGTAAGATATAATTTTTTTTCTCATACTAATATGTTGGTACCTATTAGTACCCATTGGTAGCTGTATTTAACCAATCAAATTGCTCGTGTGATATATGTTTTTAGGCTAACTTGGGATCGCCCGTAACGAATTTGATAACATTTTTGCGGTTACTATTACTGATTTTCTAGGAGAATATAGCACAGTTTTTTTCCTACTTAAGTGCGGAAAAGTGGTTTTTACTCATGCATTTGCGTGCAAAAAGTTAAAAGTCTTAAGATAAGTTTAATATGGCGGCATAAGCCGGCTTTGTATTTAAAAAAAAATCAAGGTAGGCTTGACAACGTCAAACTTTTGCTTATTTGCGTCATTTGCTTGCAGATAATTTGACGCATTCTATTTGGAACACAGTGTAAACAACCGGAAAAACGTTATCATATTCGTTACCGGCAACCTCATGGCAAGTTAGCCTAAAAGCATATAACACACGAGCAATTTAATTGGTTAAATACAGGTACCAATGGATACCTATGGGTTCCAGCATGATCCTATTAAGCTTTTAAATTGAATTGGTCAAGAAAAGGTTTGTATAACCTACTCATAACATATTTTAAATCACTTTTCGTATTTCACCAATATTTCAAAAATATTAAAAAGCATTAAAGGTACCTACCATTTTTCCAATTAATGATACCACTGAAGCAAAAATGTTTTTTTTAGTCTACTAGTATTATGTTGATTAACATACGTAAAAACTATTAAAATCTGGCCGTTTGTTTTAAAGAAAAGAAAAATTGTAATTTTTTTAAAAACGGTCATTTTCTTTCTTTCTTAAAACTTACAAATCAGTGACTTTTCTTGTGGTACCAAAGAGCACTTACAGAATTATTTTTACACAGATGGAAAGGGTGTTTCATTCAGGACAAATAGAGAAACAAATCGTTTTATTTTGTCGGTAATCAACAAAGTTTTGGGAAAAAAACTTGGACCATGTCCAAAAATATAGCCTTAAAACACGACAACTTTAAAGCTCTATATCTCAGAAACTAATCCTGCGCCCTATCTCGTTTCTTTTATTTTTGTGCTCTGTTAATCGAGGACCACAACATATAAAAAAATTATGACATTTAGCCGAAAGCCATTTCCAATGTAATTTGTGCAGGGTTATTTACTCAACAAAAAAAAAATTAAAAGATTCCGATTTTTTTCATAAATCATACGAAAATATATAACGCAAGGGTTTTTGATTATAAAATCTTTGAGAAAATATTACACCCGATTGGAAATGTATTCCTCGAACTTTATGATACCATAAAAGAAAAAAATTGCCGTCATAAAAACGTTAGTGGAACAATCTCGCCAGAATTAAAGATACTGAGAATGAAATATGAAGTTTTCGTTTTAATATTTTAACATAGGGCTGTAAAAACTTTCGCATTTCGAACGTAGGGGTTAGTAAAAAATTTTACAGGTTTTTTTGTAGGCTTTATGTAGTAAAGGCGAGCTAAATATTTTATAAAAGTTCCTGATAATGTAATTTTTTTTTGGATATAAGCGTTGAACACAGATACAAATAAATATCTACTGGAGGATAGAAGATGATGAAACTTCTTTTTTTTGACGTCTTGACATTTTCTGACGCTCTATATGTAATTAAGTGTAATTATTGTTTAACTGGACCATCTACACAACACTGATGTTCTCATCAGTAAAATCTACCTCTTCAGTGCTCTTTAGCCTACTGTTGCCGCCATTTTTATAAGCTTATTGGCAAGCAAAACATAAATTTTCTGTCAGTTTGGTTACAGTATGACCGCTGTAGTATGCTAAAGGATACTGAATCAAATAATAGTTAAGAGTTAAGTTAAAACCACCAAAAATAAATTATACTTAGAGATAATGTTTGAGTTTGGGATTGTTTTTTCGAGTTTCGTATATTTTTACAATAATGGTAACAAATAGTAATGGTATTTTAAAAGCTTTAAAGTATTATATCCCCTATCAACACAATGTTTTTTCTTATCCACAGGTGCGTACCGGTGCGAAATTTATGTCTACTGTTATTTTGTGTTTTCGTGTGTTTTCTTCTTTTTTAATTCGAACTTTTCTATTAAAATGATTAAAAATTTGATTTGTCACTGAATAATAGGCAAAATAAAATTAAAATACATACCGCAAATTAGGTTGGATTATTTTATCTTTGCTAAATCCGTGGCTTGATGTTGTATTTGTAGAGTTTGTATTCTATAATTTTGCCTTATTTCAAGTTCTCATTTATTGTAGGTCAAATAAAATCAGTTTAGTACTTTTCAGGTTTACATAAAAAAACTACCTTTAAGTTGAAAAAGCCGAAAGTAATCAACTAATACTTATGTCCATTTAAGTATCGAGAAAATGCATTAGGTCAATAAGGTAACCGTGTGTTCGATGCCAAACACAATGCAAAATAAAAGCAACAATTATAAATGGAAACTCTAATAATTATTCAAGATTGTAATGAAAGAAAAACAAAAATTCCCTACATTAAAACAACACTGGTTTGCTTGAGGACTGTTTCCCATCACGACCTTAATTAGTTAAGGCTACGTAGATTAGAAAAAAACAGACAGTAAACTTCGAATAATCTGCAAATTATTCTTCCAAAAGTGAAACTGCATATTTCCATCAGAGGACAAATTTTATTTAAAACATTAAGAGAAGGGAATCCCACTATACAGCACAACCACAATAAGGCAACGTTTGTTTGAAAAATTAACATTTACGTTATTTTATCCATCATTGACCTAGTCACACTGAAAATGTCTCGCACATTGGTGACATCTTCAGAAATAAGTACACTTTATTCACAAAGTTTCCAGCCACTATCATGTTAAGTAAACTGATAATCTGGGTTTTATTTATTTTTTTTTATGGTTGAAATAAAAGTGTAGACAAACCAAGTGAATTTGAAATAAGATATTCCCTTAAAAATTGAAGTTTTACATCTAGAAAATAAAATCAAAACTCAGTGTTTCAGATACCTTAAACAGTGATTGCCATATTGCGCAAAATAGCAATTTTTGTTTTATAGAAATCGTAGCCAAATGAAGAATACTAGAGAAATGAAATTTTACATACAAGCCTAAAATTTCACTTCCAAATTCGCTACAGAGAGCTTTTTTAGAAAAAAACTTTATTTAAAAAAAAACTACATTCCAAAATTAGGATTTGTCACATTGGGCTCTGTAGCTCAATTGGGAATGACATAATTAGTATGTGTGCAAAATTTCAGCACTCTAGCACTTTTTGTTTGGCCAGGATTTCCAGAATACGATTTGCCCTGGGGGTCCTGGCTCTTAAGAAAAACAGGTCATACGATTTCCAAAGATTTTCACTTATTAATCCAGAAAAAATTAAGTTATTAATATACACAAGGTATATTCTCATTAATATTCGCTTTTTAATATTTCACGTAAACATCATAACCATCTGGGTACCGATTCTGGAAGTCATAGGAAGTGATCGTTCGCCTGAGAGAAGGAAAGCAAGTGCAACCAATAAACGCGCTTAAAAGCAGTGACGATACGATCGAAGAATCACCAATCTATTATGGTCACGCGCAGAGCTGCCTCCAACAACAATTTTTGAGCGAAGCCGTTCTCTTGACTAGACCCAGTAGTACGAACTTATAGGAAAGATCGTGTGAAAAACGCCTCTCGTATGATTTCACAGCACGCTATTGGATGAAACCATCACGTGACAGATCTCGCTAATGCGCATGCTAAGGCCAACTTGACCATCTCGTAAAGTACGACGTCGCACAGTGGTCGATTTTTGTAAAAACACGGACATTATAAAAAAACTTCCACATTGTAATTTAATCGTACAAAATATTTAGTTTTAATAAAAAAATAAATAGTTTACAATATTTAAATAAGTAAGCATTTACTTTTTTTAGCTGATACACAGGATGATCTGGTGAATTTTCACATTTACCTTAAGACATTTTTAAGAAAAGTTACATATTTATTAATTGGCTAAATTAAACTAAAAATGTTACTTTAGAACAATCAAATTTACTTTAAAGTAATTGACACAATATATAAGTGTTACAGTATACTAGTATATTTTTAAGTATATAGGGTATATTAAAAAGAATGCCGACCGAAACTATCAAATGAAACACCTAGTATATTATTGCATTTTTGCATTCTGTTTTGAAATTCTAAACATTTTTATATAACATACCGTATGTCGATCATCACCTGTTTTCGAGATATCAACAGTTGAATACTGTCATACTCTGGGTCTTCTCTTTGAAATTTGATGTTGAAAACTGATGCGTAATATCAAACTCGTAAAAAGCATCGTTTATTCTTTGGCCAACTATTCGCCTAGTATCTTGGCAACCATATAAGGACATTTAGACACATTATGAATTTTTTAATTTTTCAAGTTATGTCCGCGTTTTTCTGAAAATCGACATCCGTGCGTTGTTCGCATGACTTTTGTGCGATGGATCACTTCTCAGGGTATGATCGTTCTATTACGCCCAGAATCGAGCCCCTGTTGGATGGATACTATTAATCAAAGTACTTGAAATTTTATTAATTAAGCTAAAATAAAGAGAGAAAGACGTATCTGAACGTGTTTAATCTGTGACTCTACACACAGGGTAGAATTTGGTAGAATTCAGAAATGATAAACCAGTTGAAAATAATGATGTTATACATTAGAAGCTCTAAAATGCCATTATTATTATAAAAACAAGCCCATATACAGTACAGTAAAAAGTTAAGTGTAAATATAGTTTCAACTGTGTATCCAAAAAGGAAAGATTTTCTTTAAATGAACGAAAAGTGTAAGTTGCTTGTAAATCAAATTGAAAACTGCGAAATAAAGAACGTGAAGAAAAACAGAAAAGAATGACGTGATGTTTAAACGAGTGAATACTGGATGGATAGGTAACCATCGCCATTTTTTGATAAGATGTGCATTTTCTCGTCCTGAATACGAAATAGACAATAGTGTTCCTTAAAATGGTGGAAAAGGACTCGGCACACCAATCCAAAAGTGGGCAATTTTAGAGGTCACATGATGGATAGGGTAACCTCCACCATTTTCACCTATATGATGTAGTAGTACCATCAGACCTCATTCATGGATAAGGGTTCGGCACACCATTCTAAAAGTGGGCAAGGTCCGGCACACCAGTTGATTGTTGGTTTGGGGGTACTACTACATCATATATGTGAAAATGGTGGAGGTTACCCTACCCCTCTAAAACTGCCCACCTTTGGATTGGTGTGCTGAGCCCTTATCCACAATTTTCAGGTACAGGATTGTCCATATCGTATTCAAGACGAGAAAATGCACATATTATCAAAAAAAGGCGAGGGTTACCTATCCATAATAATTTATGGCTTGAACTCTTGCTCTATATTTAAAGTTTGATGTTTTATTATAGACCAATTCTGGTTGTGCGTGGGGCAAACAAACCGGTTCCTCATGAACCGCAATGTTAATCAAAACATAAATTTTACAAAAATGACAATCAATGTAGTTTTAAAAAAGGTACTGTTTTAAGTACTGACCCTTTATTCATATAGAAAAAATTCGATTTTTGCAAATTATTCAAAATTAGACTGGCAAATTGCTGCTAAATACTCCAGCGTTCCAGTATCCCTATCTGTTATGCACTTATACAGGGTTCCTAAGCAAATCCTTAGAGGGCCAAGCAGCCGTGTATAAGACGCAGACAAACGGAAAAGCACATTAGGCAGAAAAGGATGGGCATGGGGCGATGTTGTCACTACATCTTACACGTAGTAAATCCATTCCAGGTTGTTGTTTTCTAATGTTTTCCATTTTCATACCTTTAGGACTGGAATAAAAATTGTTTTTGCTCGACTTTAATATCAAACTGATGAAAGATATCATAAAAAAAATATTTTTCGGCTTTTCATTTTATAACCATTGTCCTTACGCACTGTTTACAGGCTGGGGACTGAGATACATGCAAATGCCTAACCTAAAGCGTTCATACACGGCCGAAGAAATCGACTGAGATATTTCCGTAGAAACTTTATCAAGCAACTAGGATGGGTTGACGCCTTCGAACGTCCAACCCGGGTTTTGCACTTTGATTCGAAATCAAAAAGGAGGAACAGTCAGATGTGGGGCCGTGCACAAATTACGTAACGGTGATTTTACCAATTTTTGACCCCTTCCCTATGTAATGTTTTGTAACGGTTTGGCACGCCACTCCCCTAATACTACGTAATGATTTCAAGACCACTACCCCCTCCCAAAAAAAAACTTTTCACTTATTTTCAATCCAAATTTTCTTAGTTTCACACAAATGCAAACGCTGTCGAAAACCCCCCTCCCCCCTACGTAACGTTTTGTGACCCCCTCTCCCCCCTATGACCATTACGTAATTTGTGCACGGCCACTGTAGTCCCAGTGAAGAAGGGCGAGAAAATTGATATTTTTTTCTTAAAAATTATACTCTTTAGACCTATTTCTTTGCGTTCTCGAAATTAAGTAATTTTTGAAAAAAAATTGTAAGCGGCGCCATTTTTATTTCGTGCTTTGTTTTTCTAACATTTTTGCGTTCGGCTAATTTAATTGAAAAATTTTTGCCTGCGGCGCCCTTTATCTTCTCACTCGAAACCAAGATCCCCCGTTTTAGAAAAACTGATCCCGTCTCTGCTTCTAAATTTTTTCGAATAAAAGTAGAGTTCGACCATGGGGAAATAATTTTTTTCTACGGTATGACGAAAATTTCGAGAAAGATAAAAAATGTGGCAGAGCTCAAGTTTTTCGTAAAAAAAACGTTTTTTGTAAAGAAACAGAGCAAAATAAATCTTTTCACCCCTTTTTGGGTGTTACAAATATTGGCAGGCCCTTATTTTTCGCTTTTACCCTCCCGCTAGTTTTGAAGAATTGGTTCGCTACATGTTTCGAGATCATGTCATAAAACACTTTGACAATATCAAATGTAGTGTAGGGCCAGCTTTATTTAAAATCAATAATATCGCAAGCAAAAAGCTCTGCAGGAAAAACAGCGCCGTTTATTGATTTCTTTGGCTGCTAGTGCTAGCTGCATGGTTTGGCCGTTTCCGGATAGATGTCACTAGTAGAACAGAATGGAAAGAAATTTAACTAAAAGCGAAGATATTTCTTTCTAATGTTAACCACCTCACGAGTTTATCGCTCCGTATCGTAAATAATGGACCCTGCCGCCTCCTTTAAGCAAGAAAATGCTGTGGTTTGGACCTGAAAACATCTAATTTTTAATTAGAAAAGATGTTCAAATCTGTCCCCTTCTTGAGCCTCACAATATCCCAATCTATTGTAAAACTCTTGGCGCGTAGCAGCCAACATTTAAGGGGTGACAGAGTTGCCCGCTTCCAAAATTTTCGCCCTCAACTCCTGTATAGTCATTTGGCGCAAGATCTGGTGATCAAGGAGGCCAGGATATTTCCATACGTGGAAATAATTCTATCACCAAATACCTGACGACGGTAATTTGTACCCTGGCGTGAATGGTGTGATGAACAGCCATCTTGCTGAAACCACAATTCGTCCAAATTTATGTTGAGTTCCCTCAACCGTAGTAAAACCTGGTGTTGGAGAAGATCAACATATTTTTGGCTATTCAAATTCCCTTCAATGAAAAGGGGTCCAATAATGTGATCCCCGACAATACCGCTCCAAACATTTAATTTTTGAGGATGTTGCGTTCTAACACTTGCGTGCAGATGTTTATTTTCGCGGGACCAATAGCGGCTATTTTGTGGATTGTGAGAACTATGAAGTTCAAATGTCTTCTCGTCACTAAAAAAAACTTTTGATAGGAAATTTTCGTTCTTGTCACATTTATCCCTCATAACCTCACAGTATTCTAACCGGCGAAAATAATCACCTGGTTGCAATTCCTGCGACGATCTTAAACGACTTGTAGCCGTATTTTTTTAGGATCCATTGGCAAGTACTGTTGGGAATATCCAGTGCCTCCGCAATCGGTTTCGTCGAACATGGTTCATGTGCCTCAACGTAAGCGCATACCATTTCGTCTCGTTCCACCCTGTGTGGAAGAACGGGATGCTCTGTTATTTCGCCGTCGTCGTAAGACTTTCTACAACCATTTATGCACCCGTACCTTTCAAAAAGATGATAAATGTTGTAGACAGTTTGAGCCACAGGAACCGGTCGATCTGGAAACGCAAAAACAAAAAGCCCAATGACGTCATCCGCACTGTCACTTTTTATGTAGTTTTTAATAATAAAAATCTTTTCTTTTCGAGTATAGGGCATTTTAAAAACACAAAATTTACGAAACTGAAGCGACTCGAAAGGAAATAAAAATGCAATGCCTGTGAATCCCAGTTTTTCCTCGATCATCTCATGGTGTGGCCGCCATCTAACGGAATTTGCAGACATCTTGTCAACGGTTATTATTGCAACTATGATTTATGCTCACAATGAAAGAGTGGCGACAATTTTTTCTCATGAAAGCAGTCCGGAGATAATAAAAAAACTGGCACCATTGCTCAATATACCTGTTTCTTTTGTGCGCGCAGAACTTTCTATGCCATTTCTGTAGATAATGCAATCTCTCTTAAGTTAGTCCAATCACTTAATCAAAATTTGGAGGAAGAAGGCGAGGCGCTATCTACAGTAGCATGAGAGCGTAAGAGATAGAAATAGCAGACATAGCCTTATTTAACAACGATTTGCCAGCTTATTTTTAAATATTTTGTAGAAAACGCATTTTTTCCAAATGTACAAAGGATCAATACTCAAAACAGTACCTTTTTTAAAACTGTCGCTTTTATAAAATCTACGTTTTTGTTAATATTTCGGCTTAGGGGAAAATGGTTTTTTTGCCCCACGCAGACGTCAAACATAACCTCAAAGTTACGTGACCCGAATTGGTCTATTGCCCAAAATATTTATTATTTTAGCAAGCAGAAGTCTTAGAAAAAATTAAAGGTGCCTACTCGTGACCGATTTAACAATATAGACTAAAATCTAATTAATTTCTCGTAGTACCTTAAAATACTTTTATGTACTTTAGGGATTAAATGGGTACTTTTAATCCCTCTTTTTAGTGACTTAAGTGACACTTTTAATCCCTAAGGGAATAGAAGTAAATTTAATCCCTCAGGGATTAAAAATTAAATTTATGGCAAGTCAAGCCAAACAGCACTTACTCTTGGCCAAGATTTCATTATTAACACCCTTTCTTGTAGTTGACGAACCATTTGGCGTAGAAATAACGTAATTTTAACAAAGATCTTTTCCTAAAGTGCATAAAATAGTATATAAACCTCGGGACTAAAGTGTCGTTTAATCCCTTAGCGAATTGTAGCCCTCCCTACGATCGGGCTACAAACCTTTCGCCGCGGGATTAAATGTGGCACTTTAGTCCCTAGGTTTATAATGTACAGGGTGTCCCATCTTTCTCTAAGTCTGGATTTTGTGGCTTTATTTTTAACTTTAGAGCAAAAAATCCTCTACAAATGCTTAAAAGAATTTTTGGAATTAACCGAAAAATAAAAAAAAGTTGTTAATTTTTCCCATTTATAAATGACAAAAATAAAAATGACATATACAGTTTTCATTTGTTTTCATAATTATTAAAAAATCTGTCAAAGACTCAATTTTTCTTTATTTTTGCAAATCAGTTTTTAAAGCCTAACTTTTTAAGGACACCCTGTATATAGTTTTTAAAAACATCAATGCCCTGATTTTTTCCTACAAACTTTATTTGAACATTTTTGCTCTAAAGTTAAAAATAAAACCACAAAATCCAGACTCAGAGAAGGATGGGACACCCTGTACTATTATGCAATTTAGGGATTAAATAGGTACGTTTAATCCCTCTTTTGAGTGACTACCGTAGCACTTTTTATCCCTAGGGGATTAAAAATAAATTAAATCCCTCAGCTTAGGGATTAAAAGTAAATTTAATCACTCAGGGATAAAAAAAATTAATTCCTGGAAAATTATAATTAAATTTATCGTAAGTCAAGCCAAACAGCACATGGTCTTGGCTAAGATTTCATTCTTGGCACCCTTTCTTGTAGTTGACGTACCATTTGGCGTAGAAATAACGTGATTTTAACAATAATTTTTTCCTAAATTTTACAAAATAGTATATAAACCTCGACACTAAAGCGTTTTTTAATCCCTTAGAGAATTGTAGAACCTTTTGCCGCGAGATTAAAAGTAGCACTTTAGGCCCTAGGTTTATAACGTACTATAATGGCAGCGTATACGCACACACTCAATAAATCCGTCTGCTTTGCTAAAATATTTTAATACGCTTTATGAAAAATTTAGCTTCATTCAATGATAAATATCACCTTTTATAAAAAAAAGAGCGGGATGATGTAATCTTACACTTTTATGCATAGATTTTCTCGTATTTTTTGTAGTTTTTTTAAAAATTAACCGAAAACGTTTTACTATTGTAATTGTTTTATACTGTGCTTTGATTACAGACAGAGAACACTTGAGCAAACAATGCGAGAACGTAATTAATCATCTAAGGCAAAATGGTAATGAGGAACATCTCGAAACACTTCAAGCAACGCCTGGGCTTTTAGCGTTTTCGACTGCAAGCATTGTTTTATGTTAAGAAATGATAAACATTACAGCCGACATTTTTTTGAGTTGGATATGTGAATCATTTTTTTTTCCTTTTCTCACAAAAAAAAGTTCTACATTTTACGGCTAAGTCATATCATTTTAAATCTATCTTTATCATAGCACAGGGTGTTTCGAATTAAACACCTTTAGAGAGTTTTACTTGTTTGAACTTAGAGCTATGGTCTTTTTGAAACTAGTGATTTGATGGAACATTCCTGTCTTCAAAATATTTAATGTCATTTATGCAGTCAAATACAGAGTCAATTTATTTTTATTGTTAATTATATATATATGGTTCGGTTCCGTCTACAAAAATTTATCGCGCACATATGAGCTCTATCAGGGGTGAAACAAGTGCCCGCGTCTTCTTTTCAAGTTACACTCGGCTAAGAAGATATCTCAACACAGATATAACAATCTTCTCACACAGCCAAGCAGCTATTAAAGCTCTGGCATGCCAACAAATTCACTCAAAATTAGTGAGGAGCTGCCACCAAACACAGGGGTAACAGACAATGAACACACACCTCCATACGTGGCTATATCAAGCGATGGGTGCACCAAGAACATCTAAACTGCTGGCATTCAATATCGGGGCAAAACCACAGCAAAAGAATGGTGGCATCCCCTTCAACACCACTCACCTGTGAAATCCTTAAACTGAATAGGAAAGAAATCAGACAAGTAACGGTGCTATTAACCGGTCACTGCGCACTGAGAGAACACCTGCATAGGATGGGAATCTATAGAGACGAACCCACCTGCAGACTATGTGATTAGGATGACGATCAGCCGCTCACATCATATTTGAGTGCCTAGCACTAACCTTCTGCAGAACACAAAACCTCCTGGAGGACGACCCCTCCAGAGAAGCTAACTGCCAGAGACACCTAATAAAGGGGCTGCTGCTCCTCGCGAGGTCGTCAACCTCTTAGATTAGGAAGGCACACAGCAAGAGATACAATAAGCTAAGAAGCTGCAGTGTGAGAGATTTCAAGATCTAAACTTGCTGCTGAGACAAATCAAATCAAATACACCCGGTAAGTATCCCCTTTATACTTACGTGTTGTTTTTGGTATCTACGACGGTAACTAGACCGGATGATAATGAATTTGTCGTAGTGAAAATCCCGATTGGTTGATGGACTGGCTCTGAAACCAGTTAGTGGTAGAACTAGTGGAGTAAGCCAAAAATCCAACAATTTTTTATTTGTTAAAATTCTCTCTGTTTTTGTTATTTATATATTTTTAATTTGTGCCGCATAATAGGAAGGGGTTGGAAAATTATGGTTTTCTTTGAACGCAAGAGCCTCCTGCGCAACTCTAATACATGGCCTGTACGGAAAAAAATTTGCACCAAGAATAATTTTGTGAAAATATTATCAACGAATTGTGCAAAAAAACTACATATTGGTTGATAATATTTTTAGAATTGGGTACAATTTTGATACAAATTGTTCTTGGTGCAAATCTAAAAACAATTTGTGTAAAAGTTTTACACGATTATAAACAATAACTCCACACACTTTTCCCAGTGTGGTAGTTGAGAAGAAGAACCTGAGTATTAACTCAAATAAAAAGCTGTTTACATACAAATGAAGTGGAACTGCTTTAGTAAAACCCTTTTTTTTAATTTTAATTTAAAGTCTAAAAGAAAGAAAACAAACTCTAGTTATATACATTATTTTGGCAGTCGTCCTATGCCCAAGAATAATTCCATAAGTTATAAATGTTGTTATATTTTCCACATCTATAGCACTCCACATTTTTATTGACGTTTTTCTGAGCCTTTGTCTTGCTCCGGATATAAAATAACATCAAGCTTGCTGCACTGGCCAAAAGATTTGCTTTTTACAAAAGAGACGCTATATGTACGTGAATGTTGCTTACTTGGTGAACCGTTACAAGATCTTAGTTTAAAATGAAAAACGCGGCTTTAAACAAAGGAAAGTGAGTAAAAAAGTAGCGCAAATTAAACCTTGCAATATTGAACTTCAGCAAGACCCAAAATTGATTTTTGAAATAAAAAGGAACAACAATAATTGAAAGAAAAAACATTTAAAAATGCCGTAATGTTAAGTTTGCAAAATATAATTATTTCATTGTATATTTATAATTTTTTCCCTTTGGCTATTTATAGTCTCTTTCAAATATTTATCTGGAGCTTATGGCAAAAATCAGCTTTATAAGGGCTGTATTCGTGTTCGTTCTACATTAGATGGATAATATCCGAGGGATTATCCCGCATTTGAAAGTTATGTTTCACACTGCACGTTATTTTACATTATAATTTCATAATTCTTTTTAGAAAGAAGGTCACTTCAATATTAAATTTGTTAATGAAAACATAAAAAAGGCAGTTTAACTAAAAAAAGACCTTCGAATGCGGCCCTTAGAGAAATGCCAGTAGACGAAGGACTTCTTTCCTTGCAAGGGTCCCTTACAAGATATCCGAAAAAATCTTTTTTATTATTTAGAAAAAAACATTTCAATTTTAAAAAAATATAATTCTACTTTTTTCTAGTTCTATTTTACTAAAAAAAAGTTTTGTTTCTAAATTACGACGATTCAATTTATATTTGAAAAAAACAAATTACGCAAGCGTTTAGAGAATTAATCAATCATCAAGTCATTCATAAATTGCTTTGAAACGCTATCAGTCGTTAGATTTAGGGAAAACCATTCTATGTTCAACTGGCAATGCTGTACCAGACATGCTCCTACTCACACATACTCCAACCACCTTACGTTTAGCAGGGGCCAGAAGAAGCTCGTTATTTATAAATGTAAAAAGGTTTGGTCGTTTCTTTCAGACTTGTCAAATTTTTTTGGAAATACAATCTTTAATTTTTTATACTTAATAATTAATACTAGTATAATAGTATGGAGAGGTATTATATTTGTCATTGTGAAAATATTTATGTAAAGATATAACATAGAAAATATTAATTTTTTAAATGTTTTCCAGATAGTTATCTGCCTTATTAGTGCGGAAAGTGATACTTTTACGTACGGGAGGAGTTCGGGCGGGAAAGACACTTTCGCAAGGGTTACGTACAATTTTTTTTCTACGAGTATTTATGATGACTTTCTTGAGCAAAAAGTAGTTTTTAGAAAACACATTTCAAACTCAAAATTTAAAAATTTGGTCCATAAAGTACCATGTAAAAAAAATTGCGTGCGTTAAACTTTTTTTCACGCACGCTATGACAGTTTTCTATGCACGCCGTGCTCATTGTTTTACGCACGGCGTGTGGGAAATTGAACTTTCCACATTAAAATTGATATGTAATAGTAGACATTTTCACACGCATTTGCGAAGTAGTTTCTTTACCTTTTTAATATAAAGTGACCTTCAAAACTATTAAAAAATTAACATAGGTAAAAGTATTTTTTTAGCATGGCGTTTTAAGATGCATTTATAAAGTAGATTAAATTCAAAATGGAAACAAAATTATTTTTTGGTTTTAATTTTAAAAATACCAAATATATAATCTTAGGGAGAAGCTTTTTATGCAAGTAGGAAATTGTTGTACTAAAAACGTGTCAAAAGCGCCTTTTTCGCCCTTAACGGCCATCGTGTGCAGAAAAGTATCACTTTCCGCATTGTTTAGGCAAATGACCAAAAAATAAATGTCGAAAAAATAAGCTAATTCGACTAAAAATAGTGGTATTTCGAAAAAGGCTGATGCCTATATTATAGGTACTATATGATGGTATTTCGCTTGTGTAAAAAAAATGGAATTTGTACATTCTACTATAATTTTTATTTAATATGTATAAAAGTATCTTTACATTTTTAATAAATACAAAAAAATCTTTTGTTAAAGTATTAAAAGTTGTAACAAACATACATTCTTTATCCTGTGTCTGACATAATAATGTTTTAAAAATTTATATTTATACCAGGAACGCTTGTACTATTTATAAACAAATCTCAGCAGAAAAAATAAGCTGACTACAGATAGTATCAAAACTGTGAATGTAGTTATAAATAAATATCATACGCACCTCTTACATTTTTTTGCTACTCATATAGGATATTTAAAAATGTCGCAGCTGGGGTTGGTTCATTATACCAAATAAAGTGTAATTAATTATAAGTGCTTACCATATTGTTTTTATCACAAATTAGCAAAAATATTCCAAAAAGACATATTTCTTTCCTATATTTATTAATTATATTTTTATTTATTGCCACACTAGTTGCACGCCTATGGCGGCCTATCACAAGATGGCGTCGAAAAAACATAGGATAACAAACCTGTGAAATGTTTGGTTTTCACCTGTAATCTCCAGTTTTAGTCACACTACGCACTTTGTCACATCACTTTTGCCACAAATACTTAAAAATCTATTTAAAAAATATTAAAAAACTCTCGATTAATCTGTAAAATATACCAAAATCTCGATTATGCTAAAGCTACAACGCCGTAGAGAAATTATAAATGGAGCAGCGTACACACGTTTATATGGCTGACCCGCCACAAATGCGAGGTTGTCACATTGTTGTAGGTTTTATTCCCGATATATATTGGGAAATAAAAAGAATTATTCTTTCGGCCAAAATATCAGGTATTTTATATGATATTTCGATCGAAAAAATGAGGTATATTTCAAGTACCATAACATGTACCTCCACATTATAAATTCTTTATTGATTTAAAATTGTGAAGATTCAAGGAAATTTAAATGCAACTTAAATTTCTTTATATATTTAAATAATAATGTGTTTCTCCATGTTTAAAAAAACAAACCGGAGAATTTGCATAATTGCATTTAAATGATAAAGTTATAAAAATAATATGTTTGTAAAAACATTACGTGTAGAGATACAACTATCAGCGCAATCTGGCATTGTCGCTAAATTGTTTACCTTATATCTGATCGCAACTGTGGTAAACATAATGTTTCTATTTAAGTTATACCTTTATGCACAAGACCTATGTTTCATTTTAAGATTTTGGAGTGGAGGTGGCTACCGCTCTAGGGTTTAATCGGGGTGTGTGTAAAAGTACCTTAATGTAGTTCCCCCTTTAAACCCTCGAAACGGTTTTTTTTTTGTTTTCAAGATATCGTCCAATGTAAGTTTTCGCTAAGTCACTCTGTATATAAATCAATAAACAAATGACTTATTAGTTAGTAATTATTAGTTATTTAACCATAAAAAACATTAACTATGGTATGTTTCCTGCATTTTTCAATTATGATGTTTTTGTCAATCAGTTTGTTCGACAGGTGGTGCATCGAAGTACCATGTCTCCGTGGATTACGAATTTTTTGTTTTAAGTTCGAGAGGTGTGCATGGTTTCTCTTCTATGTATTCTATGTATTCTTGATGATAATAATAAGGGTAAAACAGGTCTGTAGGTGTCTGGATTCTTCATTACATATTAGAGGTCTGGTCGTAATGAAGTGATAAACAGAAACGTTGTCTGATATGCCACGCGTGTTACTTTTATTTTATATGGTACCTCCTCTTTATGAGACCACCCCTGTATGTGTGATTACGTGTTTTTCTCAAAAACACATAAGAATTTTTATGAAATAAGTCGAGTTACAAGAAAGAATGCTCTTAAAGTTGTTATTTTGTAAGATTCGCATATAATTATGTTAAAGTATTAACAGAAGTTATTACTTGGCACAAAAATTAAGAATAATACATAATAATATATGCATTTTACTTAATTACGTTAAAATTCAGTTTGGTTAATTTGTTAGAATGTACTGAAAAGCTTTTAATTTTTATAAGTAATAATGCAATTTTTTAAAAATGATGAGCACTTTTTTTTTTAATGACATAAATGGCCAAAACATTCGCTCTGATCATAACTTTTTAAAAGCGCCCTTATAGATTCGAGCTCGATAACCTCGCCGTCTAAAAACTTATATAAAAGTTTATACCATTTTCGCTATTGCTTATTACGTCAAATTGAGAGTGCCTTAAATCGAAGATCGAGAGCAGTATTAAAGTTTGTAAAAATATTAACAAAGAAAACCGAAGTCGTACTTATTACAAATTATAAATCTTAAACGATTCGCGCTTTATGACAAATACAGTTTAAAAAAAGAATTAATGTAATATAAAATGAGAATTTCATCCACAAAAAATAAAAATCAAATAAAACATTTTAAATCCTTACAGTGGAATTTACTAAAACGGTTTAGTCTATTTTAAAATGGTCCTAACTGAAATTTTTGGTTTTCGGCATTTTAAACGAACCCTCCGTGAGTTTTGGACGTAGTTTGATTTATAAGAAGAATTTTAATAAACTTCTTTATTGAATAATCATCTTAACACAATCTTTTGTTGGATTTAAGAGGAAATTTTCAATTAAGCCCACGCGGGGTTTAAGTGGTAAACACTCTGTAGAATAAATTAACATTGGGGTTATATGTCACTCTAATTAAAAATTACCCTTGTTAATTAATTTTTCCAATTAATACTTGATGTCGCACAACGATTTAGATGAGTAATAATAAAATAAGGAGTAGATTAATTTTGAATATATTCAAAAGGTGTTTTTATTTATGAAATGTATTAAAAAATTTAATTGCAAGTTTTTTTACATTTCCGTTACTGTCCAAATGTCAATTTAAAAATATTAGCGATGCGTTCAATCACAAACAGCGACTTCGGATTTTTTACCTGTGCTTGCACCTTGGCTTGCACTAACCTCTACTGATGAAAGCTACAGCTTTAAAATGAGTGGGCTTTGAGTAAGGAAAGTTTTTTTGACTGAGCTTTTAGATAACCTCAATGTTTTACTTTCAGTTTGTAAATAAATTAATATAGTTATTTTGGTTTTTTTTTGTTTGGTATATTTTTCGTGCGTAATCAGTTTCATTCACTTATGTTTGTTTTGCCTCGTAGTGCCCTCATAAATATATTTTGTGTGCTGAAAACGGGTTCAAAATATGGCGCTCTTCTGGACAAAATAGGAGGTGTTTTATTGGGTAATGAACAACTTGGGATATTAAATAAGGTAAATTAATCCTTGTAAAAATGGTTACTTAGGGAAATTATAAACGAACTTATTACCAAATGCCACAAAACGATCCTTTCTGGGGGCTATAAATTTCAACCACCCCCCTGAGTTGGTCTAAAAAATCACCAACTTTATAACCTCAAACACAAATAATGAAGCTATTATGTGCTTATTTTGGCGTATTCGCCATTTGCCATTTTGAAACCTGTCAAAAAAATTAGTTTTAGGGCTTTTTCTTCTCAAATATGGTGTATTTTGAGAAAACAAGCAGTTTTTCAGTGGTATTTTGTAATAACAATACAAAATAATCAATAACTTTGTGTCTTTTCTGTATGGGTAAGTGTTTCTAGAAAATTGGTTTTAAAATTTAGTACCCATCACAGGTGTAAATATTTAGACCTGTGGGGGGCACTATTTTAGATCTTAGTGATTCTCACTGTTAGAATTTTGATAGAAACAGATAAAAACATTAAATTAATAAATTAGAGAAAGAAGTAAAAGACGGTCTTCTCTACAAAATGATTTATACAGACCGCTTCAAGCTACTGCGAACATAGGGGGAATCAAGTCCAATTTACTCTCCGTGCCGTACGACCGAGGTGGATTCGAAGCACGCTGCAGTGTTATCTTTTGGAAATTCATTTTGTTTTTATTATTTTGTTTTATTTCTGCCTTGCTCGAGAAACAGATGGGTAAGTTCTTAATTGAAATAATACATTTTTAAAACCAAAAATGGATGTCTACGAAGTTGCCGAAAAAGTGCAGATGGTCAAATGGTCAAATCGTCATAGCCCAACACACGTTCGATATTGGTCGAGGGAAAATTTGCATTTGTATTTTGACGTAAGAACACAGTATCCCCAAAAACTAAATGTTTGGGGGGGGGGTATTATAGGGGAACACGTAATTGGGCCATTTTTTATTAACGGCAATTGCAATTTGAATCCTAGTCCTAGATACTTGGATCTACTGCAGCAGCACATTATTCCAACTGCTAGGCAGTTGTTAGGTGTAAGATTTGGTGAAACATGGTTTCAACAAGATGGTTGTTCCGCTCACAATTTTGGCCTTGTTAGGGAATATATTGATAATGTATTTCCTAATCGCGTTATAAGTACACGGGGAACTATTTTGTGGCCAGTTCGATCTCCCGATCTTGCTCCTAATGACTTCTATCTGTTTTTGAAGAAGCTTTTCAAATTATCACCCCTAACATGCTTGGAAACGTTAGAAGGGGTTTTTATAGTAGGCTTGGATATTGTCTAGCCGAGCAAGGAGGACTTTTCGAACATTTGCTTTAATTTTGTTTTGACTGGGAGAATCTTTTTGGTTTTTAGAATGTATTATTTTATTTTGAGAACTTGCTTTTATTTTGTTTCTCCTTATTATTTTCATTGTAACACGTCGTCACTGATAAATCTGAGCAGTTGACAATAAAACGCTCTTATTTATCAGTGACAAAAAATAAGAAAATTACGTTATAAAAATTTGCGTATTTATTGACCAAATTCCGGTTTCATTGACTACGCTCCACACAGCACCGTGGTTAGAGGCGTACTAAATACCAAAGGAAAGTCATGCAAGTGGTGATCGCAAGCCTGAGTATTGGTTGCTTCACTGATAGGCGTGCGGTGTCTCTGCATGTACGTACACTGGAAAATTAGACTTCTTCCGCCCTATGTTCGCAGTAGCTTGAAGCGGTCTATAAATAAATCTTACTTATGAATACATGTTTCGAAATCCGTGGAACTGATCACCAGGTTTAAAACAATAAAAACAACGTGTGGAAACATTTTACACAACGTCAATTTTTTGAGCTAAGGATACTGACAGAGAAAAAATAATCTCTACTCTTAACCCAAAATAATACCAGAACCATTTTTTTTTAAACTTAAAAAAAAATCCATTTTAAATGAGTTCTGTACCTTCTATAAAAGGAGCCACTCACTGAATCGTTAATTTAACCCTGTCACTTCGTATAGTTAAGATATATAAAGGTATATATTTCTCTAAAATTAAAAAAATATATCCAATTCTCCCAGTTTGGTCGTAACTATTTTATTCCCCTTATTGTTGACCTTAATAAAATTAATGTCTTCAAATTGTGATTTAAAACAACATAAACAAATATTAACAAAATACACTCATTTAGAAAGTAAGTTTATTCCCCACCGCTCAGATCAGAGTCATCTCGATAGAACACCCCTGGACATTTCGAAAATAGTTTTTGATCAAGATTTCTGAATTATTGCATTTCCTCGCAACAAAGCGCCAAAAACATACACTTCCTAATAAAATAAATACAAAATAAATGGAACTAAAATAAATGTATTACTCATACATTGATCCGTTTTGAACGTCACTTCGACATTTTCTGAGCTAAAGTTACTGACAGAAAAAAACAATCTCTACTCCTAAATGTTTATTATTATTAACTATTGTAAAGTAAGTTATAGATTTATTTTGTTAAGTTTGTATTTCCTATTTTGTTTTTTATAAAGTAAACACCCTATCTCTTATCTTAAAATAGCCTTGGCATAGGTGGCGCCACTATCATAAATCCACTACCCAACTCTTTTAGTTTATAGTTTCAGTAATTTGCGTTTTTTTCTATTTGGTCCTTGCTGTTTTATTCCCCTTATTATATTATCCTAAATAAAGAAACACACATTATTACAAAAAAAGAAGGTAAAAAACCTTTAACCGAAAAGGAACCAAAAAACAAAAGATCAAAAGATCTTGGGCGAAAATTCAAACTTGGATGAGCATCTCACAAGGAACACACAAAGGACCAAAGCGAAAAGAGAAATTATTAAAGGATGTTTCGCTCTGGGTAACCAGCGTGAGCTCATCAGTGTTTTCACTGGTCACCCACCCCATACATCACTAAACACCATCATACACTTTTATTTCCAACCTCGAATCACTCACAAACAGGCATCGTTCTGCACTGGTACTTATCGAAGTTAATATTTCCATATGCTCTCAAGGCAATTAAAACAAAAAAAAAATAAGTTAAAACAACAAAACACCTCCAAATTAGTTACTTCAACCGAAAAGAAAACCGAAAAATAAAAAATCAAAAGATCTTGGATGGAAATAACGAAAATTTTTTGTTTTAACTACCCTAGGAGCATAATTCTATTGGAAATATTAACACGCCAGGACGAATCCGCATCAGGTAACTTGGATAAGTACCAGTGCGGAACGATGTCTATTTGTGAGTGATTCAAGGTTGGAAATCAAAGTGTATGATGGTGTTTAATGATGTATGGGGAGGTTGACCAGTGAAACCACTGATGAGTTCAGCTTTAATTATCCAGTGAAAATAATTTTGCAAGGTAAGTGATTTAAAGTTGAAAGATTTTTTGGGGAGGCTGACCAGTAGAACCACTGATAAGCCCAAGCTGCTTACTCAGAGCAGTCAGTAATTATTTAGAGCAGTCAGTAATTATTTTTTTGACTTCGGTCCTTTAAGTATTCCTTGTGGAATTTTCTTTATTTCCACCCACGATTGTTCGATCGTTTTTTTCTATTTTTTTAAAATTTCTACCATGCTCCAGATATAAACAAATTAGTTAGTTACCCACAGTTAATCAATAAGTTGTTGAATACAAATTTAATTATATGTTTAAACACCTCTGACAAGGTTTATCTTTAGTATCGTGAGGCATGTCTCCCAAATTGCGACGATGTCGAAGCTGGCATATGTATATAACATTAAATTTTAACATTAATTCCCTTTCAAAACGATACAGCCTGATGGTTATACAGAAATTCGCGTAGATTTACTTATTCCGACTCGATTCAGTGGCGTTTTGATTAAAATATTAAATATTTATCCAAAAATGTTGAACTTTTGTGAGATCTTTCTTCTCTATATGCTTTTTCCCTTTTGGGACGAAGAACGTATAATCCAAAAAATGACTGCGGGCTGCTGGGGAGAAACAACCAAGTTCTGCTGGGATAGTAGCGATATTAGATAGATGTAAGTCTAAATGTAACAGGTGTAAATCCGGCAATCCATTGTGTATACTTGCCACGGAGTCTAAATATTTCTGATCTCGACAAAGAAGTGTTAGACAAAATTAGATCCTCTCAAAGAAAGAAATTTGCATCCCACGGGGAACATGCATCGGTCGGTGGTGCACGGGGGCAGAGCCTATTAACGTCTACTTGACAGGTTTAAAAGCTTCCATTTCTCTACTAAATTACTACTACTTGTCGAAAAAAAAAACGGGAAATCCTCTAAAATTTCAAATGCGACGTGCATAAACCTTGCAATTTCTACTACTACTGCTTCTACTACTAATACTCATTGCGAATAAAATATATTAATCTAATAAGAGAGTAATCCATTTCGATAAATATTTTTGCTCAAATAATAATAAAATTAAAAAAAACTTTGATTGTACTCTCAAAATAAGGAAAAATATCGGCTCAAAATACGGAAAAAAACAGTAAATAAAAATAAAGTAAGATAAAGTTTTAATTTCAAGATGTGAATCGGAAGCTTAGTTTTGGCAAACGTCGCTGCTGCGCTGGTAATAAAATTTCTAATAAGTTTAGAAACATAATTTTTATTAACATATTGTTGTAGAGGGTCAAGTTCATAAATAATTAGGTTGAATTTTATTTGCGCTATCAATTATATAACAAATGTTTGGGCTCTGAATGTTAGGTTTGAGAAAAGGTCAATCTACAGAGGACGCCATTTCTCAATTTATGAACAATGTGTCGTTAAACCTTGACAAAGGCAAGAAAGTGGCGGGACTCTTTCTTGATTTATCTTGCGCATTTGATTTTATCAATATTGAGTTTGCCTTCCAGAAATTTCGTTTATATGGTCTACGAGGTGAAATATCAGAGTTGTTAGGGTCTTGTGTTAATTATAGGGAATGTTCTTTTAAATTGGATAATTGCATATCTAATTTTTTTCATATTGACATAACAGCTGACTCAGTGTCACAAATCCTCAACCAGTTCAAGTAGTAGTAGTAGTAGTAGTAGTAGTAGTAGTAGTGGTAGTGGTAGTGGTAGTGGTAGTGGTAGTGGTAGTGGTAGTGGTAGTGGTGGTGGTAGTGGTAGTGGTAGTGGTAGTGGTAGTGGTAGTGGTAGTGGTAGTGGTAGTGGTAGTGGTGGTGGTAGTAGTAGTGGTGGTGGTGGTGGTGGTGGTGGTGGTGGTGGTGGTGGTGGTGGTGGTTGTGGTGGTGGTGGTAGTGGTAGTGGTAGTGGTAGTAGTAGTAGTAGTAGTAGTAGTAGTAGTAGTAGTAGTAGTAGTAGTAGTATGCATCGCACTGTGCTATCAAGTACTGCGCCGATTCCTCTTCGAGCCCGCAAGCGGGACACACGGGATCTCCCGCTACTCTTATTTGCGTCAGATGTTTGTTCAGCCGATTGTGCCCATTCGGGTCTTGCTTAAGAGCCATTTGGTTCTGGCTACATTCGGACCATCACGAATAGCTTGGACTGTCTGCACTTTGACTCTTACCTCCAAGACGTCTTCAATTCATTATTCGTCCATTTGTTGAGCTTACTCTGTGCCTGTTTCCTTGTTATTCCCAGAAGAGGTTTCGATCCAATGTATTGGGTTTCGGCCCCTAGTCTGGCAAGTTCGTCCGCTTTCTCGTTTCCTGGTATTCTCTCATGACCTGGGACCCACATCAGTGTCACCCTTTTGTCTTGAGCCAGTGTTTGCAATGCTTCAGCGCACTCCTCCACCAGACTACTGACTATTTTTGGTGCACTTAGAGCCTTGAGGGCAGCCTGGCTCTCGGAGCAGATGTATATGTCCCTTCTGCCATTTCTGACCTCGGGTAGGGTTGCTGCCATGATAATGGCAGACGCCTCCGCCTGAAACACCGTCGCGTGTTCTCTAAGTGGATAACTCTTCTGAACTTCTAGGCTTTCCGCGTACACTCCTGCGCCTGTTATCTGCCTGGCTGACAGTTTAGAGCTATCCGTGTAGCAGACCATCGCCTCTCTGCCTAACTCCGTACGGAGCTTCCCTTTTCCACTTATTCCGTTCTGGTATTGTGACCTTGTACTTTTTATCGAAGCTCCATAGTTTAAGCGGTGCTTTCACTGGCAGTCTTAGGAGGGGCAACTCTTTCGTCACCAGTCCCTCGACCGCTAGATGGCCCTCTCTTTCCTCCCTGCCCTTTTACAGTCTCTGGTCTCTTAATCGCAGGTACGTCACCATCGCTTCCTTCTTGATCCAAGTTGGTATCGAGGGGAGACCCAAGATTGTTTCCAGGGCGTGGATGGGGGTCGTCCTCATTGCGCCGGTCATCCCTCTGCAGAAGAGCCCTCCGTATTGGATCCTTGGTCTTATGATGGCCATGTATATCCAGTGTAGGATCCTCGGGCTAATGCCCCAGGTTCGACCACCCATTCGGCGCAACTGCCACAACACTAAACTTTTGAGAGTTTTTAATGATAATTTTTTGAACTGGGAGAAACATGTAAAGCATGTGATACAAAAACGGAGCAAAGGGGTTTTTTCCTTTCTTGAAATGAAGGCAATATTGCGTCAAAGTGACTTGCTCAATATTTATTTTCCACTTGTTTACTTTGTCATCCCCAATTGTTCAACAAAAGACGGTTTTGCGTTTGATAATTAATTTGCGCTATAGCGAAAGCTGCCGTTCAATATTTGTTGAACAAAAAGTTCTCACTTTTCCATCTATATACATTTTAAAAACTCTACTATATATTAGTCTATACAACCATAATAATTAAAAAGAACTATGACTACCATACATATAATACAAGGAGTGTAAAAGAATAGTTGCCAAGTAAAAGGTTTAAAGTGGTAACTAAAGAGTTCCTTACTAAAGAAGCCTATTATTCTTTCCAGGAGTTCCTAGAGGATATAATTTCTTTAAATGATTTTAAATATGAAAATAAAATTTTATAGCTCTAGGGCAATTGGATTTGATTTTGACAAAAAAATAATCTATTATAACAGATTACACTTCTGCTTACCTTTAAGACGATTTTTTTGTGTGTAATGCTCCAAACGGTTGTGTGTGTTTCTATAAGCCGAACTTTTCCGAATTGCTTGTTTGCTTACTAGCGTAAATCCGCCTTTAGACTACTAAAATATCACATATTTCCGCGCAGTAGCTTGAAGCGGTGTGTATACAGACCGCTTCAAGCTACTGCCAACATAGGGCGAAAGAAGTCTAATTTGCCAGTGTACGTACATGCAGAGACACCGCACGCCTATCAGTGAAGCAACCAACACTCAGGCTTCCGATCGCCATTCGCTGCCGTCCGCCGCCGTTCGCCTTGTATTTAGTATGCCTCTAACCACGGTGCTGTGTGGAGCGTAGTCAATGAAACCGGAATTTGGTCAATAAATACGCAAATTTTTAACACGTAATTTTCTTATTTTTTGTCACTGATAAATAAGAGCGTTTTATTGTCAACTGCTCAGATTTATCAGTGACGACGTGTTACAATGAAAATAATAAGGAGAAACAAAATAAAAGCAAGTTCTCAAAATAAAATAATACATTCTAAAAACCAAAAAGATTATCCCAGTCAAAAAAAAATTAAAGCAAATGTTCGAAAAGTCCTCCTTGCTCGGCTAGACAATATCCGAGCGTACTATAAAAACCGCTTCCACATTTCCAAGCATGTTAGGGGTTCTTCAAAAACAGATAGAAGTCATTAGGAGCAAGATCGGGAGATCGAGCTGGCCATAAAATAGTTCCCCGTGTACTTATAACCCGATTAGGAAATACATTATCAAGATATTCCCTAACAAGGCCAACATTGTGAGCGGAACAACCATCTTGTTGAAACCATGTTTCACCAAATCTTACACCTAACAACTGCCTAGCAGTTGGAATAATGTGCTGCTGCAGTAGATCCAAGTATCTAGGACCATTCAAATTGCAATTGCCGTTAATAAAAAATGGCCCAATTACGTGTTCCCCTACAATACCCCCCCCGAAACATTTAGTTTTTGGGGATACTGTGTTCTTACGTCAAAATACAAATGCAAATTTTCCCTCGACCAATATCGAACGTGTGTTGGGTTATGACGATTTGACCATTTGACCATCTGCACTTTTTCGGCAACTTACCCATCTGTTTCTCGAGCAAGGCAGAAATAAAACAAAATAATAAAAACAAAATGAATTTCCAAAAGATAACACTGCAGCGTGCTTCGAATCCACCTCGGTCGTACGGCACGGAGAGTAAATTGGACTTGATTCCCTCTATGTTGATTATTGATAGAGCCATCCATGCCTGTATGATGGCTATTAGCTATTAAAAAATTTTCACTGAAAAAGACCCACATACAAAATTTTGTGATGGTGATTATATGTCGGTCTCTCTCCACAATAACTCAAAAGCCGCTAAACCGATTTTTATCAAATTTGGCACAAAAATTCTTTGCCAAGATGAGGTTGCTAGTTTTTAATGGGGTGGGGGGTTGGGAAGAGGGTGGGAAACGAAGTGGAACTTTTAAAAAAATTCTAACTCACGAACCGTATCATCTAACGACACACGCTTTTCACATTTGGATGGATAATTATAATAAAAAATATTTTTTGTGAAGGGGGAGCGACAATTATATGCAGGGTGTCCCAACGAAAACAAAACAGAGGCGTTTTCGAGTTTCTAAAGTACGATTTTCAAGAAACCCTCGAACAGGTCTATTTGTTATTCACTTTTTGGTTATATTGGACACACCACTTTGGTGGAGTAAGTTTCACTACCAGAATGTAAATAGCGAAAGTTATATTTTGAAGGTCTTTCAAATGCCTTTACAACAATGTTAGAACAAATTTCAATTTGGTAAAAAAAACGATTTTTGTGTTGGTTAATTAAACTTTAAAAGTGAAAAATTTCTAAAAAATTAATCGTTAAAGGCATTGAAGAGATCTTTAAAATAAGGTATCACTAAAATCACTGTCCTTATTTAAATTCTGATGGTTAAACTCACCCCTTGAAACGGGTGTGTACTACGAAAATTTCAATATAGACAAAAAGTGTCCCCCTTGAAAAACAAATCGAAGTAAAAATTAAAATCGTGCTCTAAATACTATCAAACGCCTTTATTTCGTTTTCATCGGGACACCCTGTATAAAATATATTTTTTTATAAAGAGAGCTTTGCATGTGCCCCATGGAGCCATTTACTTGTAATAGGATGAAAACAAAATTAAAAAATAACTAATGAAAAAAAATAAGAAAACGCGCAGCCCCTGAAACCTCAACCCTCTTTTCTGTCAGTTATAAATCATTAATTCCATGTTTTTGATGAAATGCAGAATATCTTAAATAAAAGGTTTTTGACGTAAACCGCAAACTTCCCCAAAAACGGACTTAAGTTCTTAAAAGAGCATACCCTAGGCTATCAAAGGAGCCTATAAACAAAAATACGTTTTTTGTGGTCTTTTACGAAAAATTTATTTTTTATGAAATTCAAGTTATTTTCCAAGACAATAAAAAACCGTAGAGAAGCTCATCTAAAGTCATACCTACCTTGCTTAGAATTTTCCATAACAATTGTAAATTAAAATAATAAATAAATAAGAAACGAGACATATGCGCAATTTTCAAATCAAACTATCTCGAATATCACATAAAAAACAAAAAAAAATTGAGATTTGACTTTACGCTAATTTTGTTGTTAAGGGAGGGGAAAAAGGGAAATTGTCACCATTTTTATATAAAATATGGAGTCTATAGTCACTAATACTAGAAAGTTTTTACGTGCTGTATGTTTTGGTTTTCGATTTTTGTCTATTGATCGAAGCACTGTGCGCCACGTCCAAAGAAATTTCAAAAAAATTAAGTTAAATGAGAGCTACTTAAAATCGATCTAAAAGAGGAAGAATTAACGAAGATCTGTATACTAAGTAATAAATAATAGACTCATAAAACAATATTATAAATTTCAACACTTATACCCATAAAATATAAAAGTTATTTTTTATATTTTGAAACCCATAGGAAAAATATTGTCTTTAAAACGCGCGCAAAGTGTCTATCCCTCACTTAAACCTTATCCGTACTCCGCTGCGTATTGTTCGCCCAATTGGCTTTTCGTGCGGGAGTGTATCAGTTTTTGCACTTGTTAGGAAAACTACTATATATATAAACCTTTTAATGCGTCACATTCGACTTGCGCGCGTTGAACGGCATTTGGGCCAAAAATATTAGCATACTGTTTTTGAACGTATTTTAGTTCGACATCGGAAGATTATCTCAGCCTTTTATGGTGCCCACATGATCCAGAAAATCGACAATATTAGCCTACGTTAGCGTTTAAATTTAACAATGGTCGATAGTCTATATAGTTTGGTATTGTGAGCGGGATCCGCGCTATTGTTCCCGCTTCCAAAGTTCATTAGGCTACGCCAGAGAAATCAAGGGGTGAGCAGAAAGCTCTTTGTCAAATGCCCATCTGATAAGATGGTAACGGACAAGAAGTGTCAGAAGCCTCTCACCCCCGTTAGCACCCTTGGTTTTACATTAACAACACCGATTGGCTAACCTTAGTTGTTATGTAATTTTGGGTTTTTTTTATCACAGTCGAAAAAATTACCCAATTAGAAATTCAATACGCTAAGGGTTTCGAGATTCCTTTTACAACCTGTTATGAAATTTCTTTAAAAACCTGAGTTGTTAAAGCAAAGTTGAAACTCTCTGAAATTCACAAGGACCTTTTTTTGTAGTAACTTGATAGTTACCATCAATTTTAAAAATTGGCTTGAAACTAAATAACAAGTACAGTCCATTCCACAAAACCTAACCTCAATAACCCACTGAACAAAACCAGGTTTGAAAGTTCACAGGCAAATTGTTGTTGTTGTCACATTTAAAGTTTCTAGTTTGGGTTTTTTCTGACAGAAATTTTGGCGGAACAAGTATTTGTTTACACTTTGGCATGGAAAAAATTATTTAAAAATACCGGCATATACGGACAGGGAACAACTTACACACACAGAAAAATACTCTAGTAAGGAAAAAACAGTTACTTTTGGCGCCCAGTATTATTTATAGTATACATTAATGATCTACTGGCTCTTACATGTCTTTCGCAGATGAGATATGATTAACAATAAATTGATCGAAAACAATATATCTTCCATTTTCAATCACATAAAAAAAACCTACCTCAAAATGACCTTGTCATATCTTTACGTTTTAGACAAAAACCTACCTAGCCAATAACAAAATCTTCCTCCGAAAAATACTTCGGAATAACCATAGATTGCCACTTAAAATGGAAAGACCACTTAGACAACCTCACGAAAAGCTGCGTTCTCTTATGTATCTTTTTAAAAAGGCAAAACAAATCTTGAAAATGCCCTAAAAACAATGCATTTTGCTTTGGTACAATCCCAGTTGGAATACGGAATTGTAGGATGGGCGGTGCCTAAGAGGATAACTTACGTTCTTTACAAACTGCTAAAAAAAATTATAAAAACTATTTTTAATTTAAGTCAAATATTTGCCAGCGCAGAGCCACCTACACCAAAATACTTCATATCAAACATTTATTTTACAAAATCTCCGTCTTACAAAACACAAAAAACAATGTATGCACTTCCCAAATCGAACAGCATTACTTAACTTGAATTAAATTAAATACAACTATACCCTATATAAAAGTAAATACTACTATTACTGGACAACAAAATTCTCAAATTATTCAACAAACTGCCCTTAGATCTAAAAAACAAAATACGTTTCAAAAGTTTCAGTTATTTTTAAATGGTTCCTCGAATCAAATTTTATCTTAGTTGAGTTGGTAAGTGGCCTTTTTATGTATTTTGTTGTACTTGAATAAAGGCTATTATTATTAATTATAACCGAAAGTTGCCAGTAAACACACTTATGACTTTGACCTAATATTTATATAAATCTAAGGTTTATATATTTATGCAAAATATGTAGCATCATATTTACGAAAATTTCACACAAAAATATTTTTATAAAAAAAATTTATATAAACATCACTACAAAACTTTGAATGTAAATAAAAGTCATCATAAGCAATGTCAATTTTACGTTAATAATATGACTTTAGAGATAAATTTTTAAAATTCACGTAAATATTACCTAAATAATGGGACCTTAATTTTACATAAAAAATATGACATAACTATTACATCAAAAATTATATGTAATATTTAAGTAATAAAATTTACGTAACTATTAAATTACAATTTAGACATTACGTTTATATTTAAAATGTTACATAACTATATAATATTTATATTATCTAAATTACTTAAATGCTCTATAACAGAATTTACTTCACAATAAAATTTCGAAATTTGCATAAATATTAGGAGACAGTGGAACCGTCAGTATACATTTAAAATTTTACATATTGTGACATCAAATTTTTTATATGATAATTATGTTATCTAAGTCATGTAATTTCCCTGTAAAATTATTTGCATCTTACATAAGTCAAATTAAATTCCCAAATTTTACATAACTATTATATAATCAATTAAACTGTAAATTTACAATTGAAATGTTACATAAACATTATATAAAACATTTTAAGTAGGAATTATATCATCTGAATTACGTAAACGCTCTATAACATGAAAATTATGTAAATTCCCTGTAAAATGATTTACGTTAAATTAAAGTCCTAAATTTTACATGACTGGTATAAAGTCAATTGAACCGTAAGTTTAGATTTGAAATGTTACATAACTATTATATAAACTTAAAATTTTAAAATTTACAAAAATATGAAAATGACAGAATACGCTAATATCACTATGTTCCCTGTACAGTGGATTATAAAATTATATGGATAAAGAGCAAAAAAAATTCAAAATTAGAATGCGAAGGTATTGATAAGACGTTGTTTCTTCTCTAAAAGAATCACCTCTTCCGCCACTTCAACCAGCCCGTCTGGTTAAGCACCCGCATTATGAAAACTTTGCACTTTGCCAATGTCGGACTGTGTCAAGAAACCACCGACGGACCTTTGTAAATCACCGACGTTGGCCCGCTTCAAGCTGCTCATGTCAGTCTTAGATAGTTGACACTTTGCGCATATCATGCAGATTAAATTTACATACCAAGGTAAACCTGCTATGTAAAATGTACGTAGTTTTTATTTAACCCTTACATAACATGGATGTAATATTTATGTAAAAGGTATGTAATTTTATTCACATCTCATTTTTGTAAAAATTAGGTGCAGTGCAATTATGCAGTGTTTTAGCATATTAATGTGACTTAAATTTTACCTCATTGTGACCTCGAAGTGACCTTAAATTTACGTAACAAGGTAAATCTGTTATGTAAATTTTACGTGATTTCTACATAACGGGTTCATACATTATTTCGATACTACTTCTAGGGATAATAAGCAGAGCTCTGAGCCAAACATATATAGACCTCGGACTGATGACAGGGCATAATTAACTGGGTAAGTATCAGAGTGGTGATCCCGTCTGCTCAGCCTGAGGGTGATCAAAGAAAAATATAGCAGTTTCAGATTAAGGTTTACGACACTTCACTAAGATAGACCAAAATGCCTTATTTAATAAAAAAAAAAAGACAGGAAGGCCGGAGAGAGTGCAGCAACGCATGCAGTGAGAGTAGGAGAATATAAGGGTGCGGCAGATGTGCTGCTCTAATAATGATGTTTAGAAGATTGAGTTTTTCAAAGCGCATTCCACCCACAACTTGTACATTGCTGGACCACGCGCTATTAAAACACAATGATCAAGGAGAAACCAATTAGAGTAGGATGATTTTTGGGTTTTGCATTAATATTCGATGCTGATATAACTGAATGCAAATTCTATACGTTATCGCTTTGCATTTTCGGTTCAAGTGTTTCATATACAGTTAGGAGTAAGTATATGTAACATTCATTAAAATAAAAAACATATACGCCGTCCAAATAATATTACAACGATTGAAGTTTGTTTACTGCTCTCTAAATTTAAGCAACTCTTAAACATTTACAGTGGGATTTACTAACATCTAAAATAGGACACTCCACAGGTCCTAATATTGACACCTATGGGGGTACTAAATTTTGTGTTTACTGTAGTTTTACCCTTGGGATTTCCTAGTAAACTTCTTATTGTATTTTCGGATTGATATACTAATTTAAGACCGGTGTTATTAAATACTTTTTGTAATTCTTGCGTATAATTAGGATTATAAGGAATTGAGACAAATTTAGAGTCGGAGGTATCTTTTTGTCTGAAAAAAGTGAAATTCCGAAAGGTTTTTTGAAAAGAATGTTAGTTCGTTGTTCCCTAGTGTGTCGATCCCCAATGCCTTACTAGACCTGGAGGAACTACTAAGGAAAAACAGACAAAAAGATACCTCCGACTCTGAATTTGTATCAATTCCTTATAATCCTAATTATATGAAAGGATTACAAAAAGTATTTAATATCACGGGTCTTAAATTAGTATATCAATCCGGAAACCCAATAAGAAGTTTACTAGGAAATCCGAAGGATAACACCACAGTTCTAGAAAAAAGTGGAATTTACGAAATAAGTTGCATGGACTGTGACAAAAAATATGTTGGCCAAACGAGACGCTCTATTCACACACGATTCAAAGAACACTTAGCACACTTAAAATACGGAAAAACAGAAAACTCAAGTGTGGCCGAGCATGCATTTAAAAACAATCATAGATTCACATTAGATAACCTAAAACTTCTAAAAAGTGTACCAAGCAAAAGACTTTTGAATGCATATGAAAGTATGGAATTCATTAAATCCAGATATGGTTTAAATAGAGGCCCCATTCCGTTTAGTACACTTTATTATTTAGTTCAGGGGAGATAGGACTATAAAGCGTGACCCATCACAAATTACTAGTCTTATCTCCGCCCACTAAAAGATAGTAGCTAACGTTGTTAGTAAAACGTGCGTCGAGTGCAAAAAAGTGTAATTTTGGTTTGTGGAAAACAATCTTGACTTTGTTATAGTGCAACCAAAGGTTCCAAGTTCCCAACATAGTCAAGGAAGTTGGTATAAAATGCTGAAAACCAACAGTTTCAGTTAAACTTAGAACCTGTTTAAAATATGTTAAACCTTTTAGTAAATCTCACTGTTAAGTTCTTATTGATATGAGCACAGACTTAATTGTTTTCGCGTGACATTGACCATCAAAAAAAATGACTAAACGTTGCCGCAGAACAATTAGACAAACCAGCGGCACCAGCGTGGAAATCATTCATTGACAAGCGCTCCTCCGAAGAATAAAATAATACGAAAGATTCTGTGCCATATTATTATATAAAATCTTGTGGGTTGCTTGCTTGATAATGTCCTAATTATTTTCCGAATTGTGAAATATGGGCGCCACAAGCCCAAAGGTGGCTTATGTGCATACTTGGCCTCGCTAAGGTGGTACCCAATACCCAGTAAACGCACTTGTGACTTTAACCTAATAGTTATATAAATCTAAGCTTCATATATTTATGTAAAATATGTTACATCATATTTACCTAAATCTCACATAAAATATTTTTATAAAAAAAATTACGTTAAAACTTTGATTGTAAATTTAAGTCATCATAATCAATGTTAATTTTACGTAAATAATATGACTAATAAAATAAATTCTTAAAATTTACGTAAATATTACGTACATAGTAGGACCTTATTTTCCATAAAAAATATTACATACCTATTATATAAAAAATTATACGTAATATTTAAGTAATCTAATTTACGTAAACGTTACATAAAATTATTTACTTTAAATGAAAGTAATAAAATTTACGTAACTATTATGTAACAATTTAGACACTACGTTTACATTTAAAATTTTACATAACTATTATGCAAAAGATTTTATGTAATATTTATATCATTTAAATTACGGAAACAATGTGAACCTTAGGTTTACATTTAAAATTTGACATAATTGTTACATTTTATGTTACATGTATTAATTAAGTCATCTACGTTATGTAATTTCTCTGTAAAACTATTTACGTCAAATCAAAGTCCTGAATTTTACATAATTATTATATAGTCAATTGAAGTTCACATTTCAAATGTTACATAACTATTATATAAAACATTTTATGTAATATTTATATCGTCTAAATGAGGTAAACGCTCTATGGCGAGATTTACGTCACATTAAAATTTACAAAAATATTATGAAAATGAAAGAAATTAGCAGTGCTTAATAGTTTCTTCCTAGTAGGTAGAGATGGCGCTAATGTCACTATGTTCCCTGTACAGTGGATGATACTATTATATATATAAAGAGCAAAGATATTTCAAAATTAGAATGCAGACTTTGAGGTATTGACAAGATGTTGGTACTCCTCTATAAGAATAGCCTCTTCCGCCACCTAAACCACGTCTGGTAACTTTGTAGTTTGCCAATGTCAGACCGTGTCAAGCAACCACTGACAGACCGACGTTGGCTCGCCTCAAACTGATTGCTTATATCAGGTAAACTTGTTATGTAAAATATACGTAGTTTTTACTGAACTCTTACGTAACATAAATGTAATATTTATGTAAAAGGTATGTAATTTTATTTACATCTCATTTATGTAACAATTAGGGGGGCTTTGCGCATGGTATTATGCAGAGTTTTCGCACCTTAATGTGACTTGAATTTTATCTTATTGTGACCTCTGAGTGACCTTAAATTTACGTAACAGGGTAAATCTCTTATGTAAATTTTCCGTAATTTCTACATAACGGGTACTGACTAAACTTTTACACATTAATTATATAATACCTTGCACATTAAAAGATAATATGGAATAAGTAGCCATTCCATATTAATAAATTGCGGCTTCAATAATAGCCGTTGGCACTAAGCGTCGCATCAACAATAATCTGCTGCCAAAATCTCCAAAGAACAGAAGTAATTTCGCAAAGTAAAATACGGCTCCGTTTCAGAATAACGAGCGCCCAAGCGCTCATCGAAAGCGTCTGTTAAAAGTGACTATTGACATTGAACTCTACAACAAAAAGATAATTACCCGACAGAACCTGGAAAGTAGCGGATATTTCAAAGTTTATATAAGCTTCTTTCTAACGGTAGATACCTAATGAAACCTAAAAGCTTAAGTACAAGACAGTGGCACACCCAGAAATTGATTTCGGAAGGAGGGGAGGGTGGTGGGTTAAGAATAAATAATAAAAAAAACTTAATTTGGAGTAAAAATGTGACCATAATTAATACAGGGATACAGGTGGTTACAAGCGCGGAAATGGGCTCAAATGAAGAGAAATTTAAAATTGTTTAGTTATCCAAAACTTGATGTCAAAATGCAATTTTTGACTTAAAATTAAACTAAAATAGTGAATATTAATGGGGTTTTGGAAATTTGAGTTGTTTATTTACCCTTAATTTGTTTGTAATGCAAATCAAAAACAAATAAAAAAATCAGACATTTTTATAGCGGTCATGAACGAACGAAATCATAAAAATAAAAGGTGTTATAGCGCCGCCGGCGAAAAATTTTGCAAGTTATGATTTTTTAAAGATGTTTGTTAAAATTTAAATTCCAGTCTCTTGTATTTTATTCCCTATATATTTTAAATGTCCTGTTATTTGATTGTGCCAATTACAAATAACCAGGCTTCTCAGGGGAGGGGTAACCCTAACCCCCCCCTCGGTACGCCACTGTGTAAGGTATAAATGCAAAATCAAAATCCAACTCACCTATATTACCGTGGTAATAAAGAAGTGCAAATGTGCAAATTTCTAATTTTGAGAAAAACGCATTTGAAAATTTTGACTTCTTAAAAGTAGCTCTAACTTCTTTAAAAATTAATATTTTTTAAATTTTCTTTTGTTTTAATTTTTCCGTAAAAAAATCTTAGTATCTTGTAAAAATTATTGATTTTAGTTAACTTTTTTAAATTAACATAAAATCAAAACGAATGTTCCCTGATTTTGAAATTTAAGGCAACTTGTTATGAAATAAAAGCGAATGTTACAGCTGTGACACTTTCGCCGTTCTTTGTTAACATTACTATATACAGAATTTTGTCAAAATCAGCGAATGTTGAACAAAAGTTTTACAATAAGAAATTAGACAGCGGCGGCGTAGCCAGGCACCAGTTTTGGGGGATTTTGATATCCTGGTTAAATAAGGCTAGTTTAGTATTTTACTATTTACTAGTATGATTTATTTAATAAAAAATAAGAAGTAGATTTTGAAGTAGTTTTTACATACACCATATCATCAGCAGCGCTTGAATGCCTCCTAAACCTTCCTCTTCTACACCTTGTCTTGGAGAAAGAGGCTATGAAGGCAACCTACAGAATCGTAGTCAACCAATGGGGTGGCAGGGCAAGTCAAGTATTACCAACCTCTTTAACGCGAGCAATAGCACTGCATTCTAGGGCTGCTACCGGATCTAATGCCCGCTGCCAGATAGGGAGGACTGGATGACAAACCGAATAAGTTTCTCAAGTGACTCCTTCTATTCTCACTGACGGATCCTAAATGCCTTCAGGCGTTGTATCCGGAGCTTATTGCAGCCGGGAAAATATCAGGATTATACATAGACTTGGACGCATGGCTACAATCCAGGCGGAACCCTTCGCCATTCAAATGAGCGCACGTTGGATGATAGATCATAACTGGCGCAACAGATCAATAAAGATACTCTCCGACAGTCAACCGGCCCTTAAGGCTCTTGAATCTTATAGGTGCTCATCGAGAACCGTTAGGAGCTGCCAGGACACACTGAATACCCTAGGGCAAATAAACACTGTGCCGCTGGTATGGATTTCGGGACATTCTGGGCATCGGGGAAATGAGACTGCCGACCAGCTGGCGCGCGAAGCGGCCTCTGCCGTCTTTATTGGCCCCGAAAACCAGCCCTTGGAATAGTATACAACACAATCAACACTGGTCTCTCAGGCTGGATGGAAAATAAGTTCTACCCATGCTACATAAAGAATTCATTACAGAACCCTGCAGGAAGAGGGCCGGGAAACTCATTGAGCTTACCAGGCAGGACATCGGGACAATGGTTGTTCTATACACCGGACACTGCAGGCTGAAAGTACCATTACACAGAAAGGGTCTAAGTGAGGACACCGAATGTAGGCTTTGTATGGAGTATGATGAGACGGCCAGACATGTACTGTGTGAATGTCCGGCTATTGCACGTCAGCGTCAACGTATCTTCGCTAAACCACAGATCAACGAACTGAATCTGAATGATGCTTCACCAAAGCAAATTGCGAGCTCCTTTAAGGGGCTGAGTATTCTGTAGCAACAAAAAATGTTAAAAGTGAGCCACAATAGACTCAATAGTGGTCGTAGTGGACAGTGCCATACTAGCACACTCACAAACGAATCAATCAATCAATCAAACACATAAAAATGAAATTGTACCGTAGCTAGCAAAATAAAAATGTAATAAACTTTACTAAAAAAGGTAAAAATAAATAAAATAATAAAATGTTCCAGGTTAAAGGTAGGAAACTAATAATAAACTAAATTTGGTTCCAAAAATAATATTTTATTATAATGTAAAACTAGAGGGAATAAGAATATATTACATTCGCTTGCGCACTTGAAAACAGGCGTGAAAATTACATTGTTAAGAAAGAACAGCGAATGTGTGAGGGACGGCGCGCCTCCAAGCGATTGTATTACAAAATAAGGCGACATATTAAGGAAAAACAGCGAATGTGCAGAAAACGTGTGTCATTCGCTCTTCTTACTTAATATCTTGACCGAAAAAAGGGCCTATTCGCTGCTGACTGTTGCTTTCGTTCTTCTTGCTCAACAATTTGATCTGAAAGTTGATTTTATGGCACATTCGCTGAATATATTTATTTATTTTTTTAATATTTAAAATTAAAAAATAATTAAAAAAAGTGGTTTAAAATAAAGCTATGATGATATATATTATGAAAATGCAATTTATTAACACGGCAGTATAGACCCTAAACAAATAAGAATTGCTTAGAAAACTAATCAGGCAATTAAAATGCAGTTGAATTAGATCTAGCGCAGTAACGCCCTTTTCGTTGACATTTGAAACCAGATCTTTTGAACACTTGACATTAACCGAAAGTAAACCACTTGGGCAACGTTTCTTAATAACCGAAGTTTTTATAGTTATTTACAAACCATGGGAGGAAATGCACTTTATTCCAGAGGCACGTATCTGATTTTATCTACTACCTAATAATAGATGCACTAACAAAATAATACTTCCGGCCGATTTTTTTAATTCCCGCTTTTCGGCAAGGCTCGCTACGCGGTACGGGGAGGTAAAGTATTGTTGTTTGACAAAAAAAAAACAATCTAGTAGGCTTGTTGCTAGAACGCCAATGGTTGTTATTTGAAACAGAAGAGCGTTGTTTATTCATTTGTGTTAATTCGACGATCTCTAAAAAATGGAATTTTCTAAAGAAAACTCAGATGTGGAAGAAAAATCGAAGCTTATCGTTCTGGATTTGCTACCCCAAAAATCAAGAAAAAGGTATGAAAAGGAATATGGCCTGTTTCAGAAATGGATGGGGAAAAATAACGTGAGAAAAGTTTCTGAAAGTTCCGTTCTTGTGTACCTCTCCATAATGGCAGAAAAACTGAAGCCGTCATCATTATGGAGTAAATAAATCATGCTGCGGTCCTGCATTAGCTTGAAGAAAAATGTTGACATAAAATAATCCAAGCTTATTGCCTTTTTGAAGCGCCAATCTCATGGTTTTCATTCAAAGAAAGCCTCTACCTTCACAAGAGACGAAGTCAACGCATTCATGGCCAGGCTTCGGATGAATATTTCTTGCACGTGAAGGTTAGCTAAACTAGTTGTTATTTTCGTAAAATGTTGGGCTATAAAATTGCATATTTTCGGGAAACCAACTCTATGTTGTATTATTTTCAGGTGGCGTGACTTTTTGGAATAGCGGGAGCCTGCCGTTGCGATGAATTGATCAACATGATGGTAAGTGACATTGATGATCGGCGTGACATGTTAGTCGTCAGAATACCAAATTCAAAAACCAAGACAAAACAAATGTTCACGATCACGGATGACACGCATCACTAAGACCAAAAAATGTGAGTCACCAACGGTTCTTCCTTACCTATCAAATTCGGAGGTGCTCGTCCCAGGTTATAGGGAAAAGTAACATAGCACAAATACTTAGTAAAATAGCAGAATTTTTGAAACTGGAGAACAAGGAGAGCTATACTGGTCATTCATTTCGCATCTGCCACCACATTAGTAAATGCAGGTGGAGATTTATTTACACTCAAGCAACACGGAGGCTAGAATCCTTCTAGAGTGGCCGAAGGATACATAAGCGGGTCTCTATCAAAAAAATGTGGGGATGCCAGCCGCATAATATCAGGGAATATTTCTACCAATATTTATTCTCCTTCAGCATTCAACAGTGGCAATAACAATGCTGGCTCAGAATTATCCATCGCTCATTTAAAAAACTGTAACATTACTTTGAATAATAATACATAATTATTTGATAAAAAACGACTAATCTTTATTCTGGGCGGTACGGGGAGGTAAAATATGTAAAACTTCCTAGGGAGGTAAAGTGGCATTTTCGTTTTTCATGTGCAGGTCAAAAATGTTATTTTCTGACAAGGTAGTAGATAAAAATAGTTCTTGTTTGTATTTAGTACGTGTAAGTCTTATTGGAGCTCCTTTTCATTGTTTCTTTATTGAAATGTTACTCTAGTATATCCGTCAAACTGCAAATTAATATATTTGCGATGCATTTTGAAGTCCTAGGGACCTTGTTTTTATAAATTCTGGATATCGCAAAATGCGTATAAAAAAGGACTGATATATGGGTTGGGTTGAGTCGATAAGAGCGACAGTAACAAAAAGCATATAAAATCGATGCGCGTTGCCGCTGAGATTTAATAATAATTGAAACTTGTTAATTTAGGATCCGAACAATATAAGCGCTTACTTTTTTCTTCAAAATACGTGAAATTGGCAAAAACAGAAAACATGAAAAAAATTTCAATTTTTTTGATAAGATTGCCTAGTGCTGTACTCTTTTGATTGAGTTTAAAAAGTATATAATATGGGTTTCCCAAATCGAACGGGATGGTTGAAAGCCGAGCTTAAAGTCGTCACACATGCTACAAGATTTGTCCCGAGACAGTTAAAAAGGTTGTAACGAAATGAAGGAGGCGCCGATCCAGGGAGCAATTGGGGCAATTGTCCCCCTTAGCATTATTAAAGTAACAACTGTGTGGAAGGGTTCGAATCCCGGCTAAACTTTTATTAAATGTTTTGACTGAAAATCGCACTTTAGCAGTTAGAATTAAAAAAAAAAATGACTGCGGCGCTACTAAAAAATTTATGTTTTGTCAAATTACAGTTTTTCATTCTTCTTCATCTTTAGTTTTCCTGTGCTATTGCAAATTGGACATTATCTTGGTGATTAATTCATACTCTCTTTAAAGCTGTTCTAAATAATTGATTTCTTGTGACAATCCAAACCAATCTCCTTAATTTTTGTTTGTTTGTTGGTTATACAGAAAAAATCTTCAGTTTTGAGGAGTGCTAGGAAGGATATTATTACCCCCTACCCACTTTTTGAATGATTTCATTAACTTACGGCAATATTGCATTTCTGCATTTTTTTTTTCATTTTTGGTGAGCAAAAATGTTCAATTAGTTTACAGTTAGAGAACAAGATTTGCACGTATAGGAAGTGCTTACTATAAAACTTCGTTTGTGAAATATCGACGCAATATCGATGATATTTCTATTTACGATAATATCGAAAAGATGGCGTTATTGGCTACACAAATTGTTTATAGTTTTTTCAATGCTTAAAGGCTTTCCGAGTATCATCTTCCAGTCACGAAAATCTGGTATTTCCAAGGGCGTAGATACGATTTTTACAGTAAAGGGGGGACAGTATAAAAAAATTCAACTCAACTGACATGAAAAAAAGCTGTTGGGATCTGTTCTGCATTCTATATAGAAAATTTTGCAAAAATACTACAATAATAACTACTTAAACTAAAATTGCAGCAAACAGTGTCACATTTTTTTGTAGTTGAAGAAGAAATTTCTTAAAAAATTTTAATCTTTTTTAAGTTTTTATGAAATATAAAAACAACTGAATTGGGATCTGGTACTAATCCTAGATTTGTTGCTAAAATAATGTCATTTAATGCGCCGCAGGCGAAAATGTTGTCAAATATAGTAATTTTTTACTTAATCAATCAATCAATGTGTTGTAGCGCCGCAGAAAAAATTTGCTGTGAAACCGGAGATAAACTAAAATTCTAACAATCAACGACTTTATACCGCCGAAAGCAAAGTTTTTTTAAGGTACAAATTTTAATTTTTTCGTGTTTTTCTTTAAATTATTAAAAAAAATGTAAATTGGATCAGCTACAAAGAAGGGGATACGTAAAGTACGAAAGCTACCAAATATATTGTTACAAGAAAAATAAAGCATCGAAAACGCATATATATATGCATTTTCGTAGAATTTTCACCCGCGCCGCAGTTTCACATATTTTTCGAAAATAGTCAGTAGGCAAAGGGATAAAAATATTAGCTACTATAAACTTTTATAAAAGTTGAAAAATAGGTAGTTTTCACATTTTTCATGCCTGAGAGTAACGGCCATGGACACTTGTATGGGGGGACATTACCCCCTTCTTCCCCCTTTTATCTACGCCCTTGGGTGTTTCACAAATAAACCACACGTAAACCCTAAAAAGTTGGTTTGGAAATAGAGGAACAAAGCTAATAAAAGATAAGTATTCAAATTGACCCCTAGTTTCTTACTTATTCGCGTCTGTACGGTTCAAGATAACGGTTGGCATGCTACGTATGTAAGAGTGCCGTCAATAATTTGCAAAGATTGTATCACACTAACATCGCCTAGCTAGGCATCTCTCTTCTCTACGCACGCTATTCCTATTTCAAAACTTACGCTGACGGACCCTGTAAATCTCTCCCTGAAGAAATTTAATATTAAATCAATATTATCCCCAAAATTACTCTCTCTTAAAATGCTTTGATAAATCACATGAAATAGAAAAGTTACTAAAGACAGTGCGGTTTGCTAAATGAAGCCAATAAAATTGAGGCTAGAAAAAAGCTGTTAAACATTAACTAAAATCCACCGTGATATCCACGATTTATAATTTGGAGAAATCCTGTGTTGCCAGCGGTTGGGGGCTGCAAAGTTAGCCCCATAAAGACAGTCATACCAGGCATGAATAACTTTCCAAAGACCCACCCGGCAACCTCTTATTTTTAATAAGCTACCGATATTGGTGGACCCTCGTCGGTTGTCAAACTACCCTTTACCTATGGGTCGCGCCCTTTAGTCGCCTCTAACGTAGGCCTGGGAGTAACCATTGAAAAAAGAGGCTATAAAGGCAACCTACAGAATCATAGCCAACCAATAAGGTGGCAGAGCAAGTCAAGTAGTACCAAACCCTTTAACGCGGGCAATTGAGAGCCACTGCATTCTAGGGCTGCTACCGGATCTAATGCCCGCAAAAGTAAACAGCAAAAAGCTATACAACACTATTCTCCCAGATAAAGAGGACTGGTCGACAAACAGAACAAGTTTCTCACGTGAAGAGAGCTGCTGGTACACTGACGGATCCAAAATTCCTTCACGCGTTGGATCCGGAACTTATTGCAGCCGGGAAAATATCAAGACTATACATAGTCTTGGACGAATGGCTACAATTTTCCAGGTGGAACTCTTCGCCATTGAAATGAGCGCACGTTGGATGATAGATCATAACTGACGCAACAGATCAATAAAGATACTCTCCGACAGTCAAGCGGCCCTTAAGGCTCTTGAATCCTATAGGTGCTCATCGAGAACCGTTAGAAGCTGCCAGGACACACTGAATACACTAGGGCGCATAAACACTGTCCGGGACATTCTGGGCATCGTGGAAATGAGAATGCCGACCACCTGGGGCGTGAAGCAGCCGGGACTGGCATATTCTAAATAGTTTATTACAGAATCCTGCAGAATGGGTCTAAGTGAGGACACCGAATGCAGGCTATATATGGAGTATGATGAGACAGCCAGACATGTGCTGTGTGAATGTTCGGCCATTGCACGTCAGCGTCAAAGTCTCTTCGGTAAACCACAGATCGACGGACTGGATCTAAATGATGCTTCACCAAACAAGTTGCGAGCCTCTTTAAGGGGTTGAATATTGCGTAGCAACAAAAGCAACAAAAAATGTTAAAAGTAAGCCACAATAGACCCAACAGTGGTCGCAGTGGACAGTGCCATACTGGCACCCTCACAAACGAATCAATCAATCAATCAACCATCCGGAAACCAGAAACAGTTAAATAATTACACACAAAAGAAAAACAACAAAAAATAAAGTTAGAAAATTATATTCCCATTCTCTAAAGCTATTGACCGATAACCTTAAATAAACAATAGTTTATTCAATATTGCTTCAAGGATTATGGTAAATGCCGGTTGTCCGTTTGGAAATTGCTTCGGATTTACCAAATGTGTTTAAACCGTATTGGTAAATTAATAATATTCATCGTCAAATACCAAAAAGGAAATTGTACAATCAACCTATTGTTAAAATGATCGGAAGAAAAACAGGAAGTTTTTTGGGAACGAGCTGAACGGGATATGAGCAGAAAAAGTAATCTCAACTCGCTCAGGGTTCTCGCAGAAATCCCAAAAATTTTTTCCAGGTGTTTTCCAGGACAATTCTAGGACATTTTACCCAAATTCCAGGGTATTTTTTTTTGTTTTCAGAATTTAATACTACAAAAAACTGATTGAAAAATATTAAAATAGGGGGGATGAGTACATGATCAGTTGGGTTAGTATGTGCAGCAAGAAAAAGCGGATCTAGTACTACTTCTAAATTTGTTACCAAAATAAGAATATCTTTTTTCAACGAGACAAAAAAATCAGTGTTATAATAGCGCCGCAGCCAAAATTGTATTATGAGTTTTCTATAAAACATTTAAAAAATGTGGGTAGTGTTGAGGTGGGATTTTGCCTTAATTTTAGATTTAGCAATTTTTTACCAAATTTGAGTTAAAAATTATTTAAAAATTTTTATACTACCCTACAACCTACCCTAGTAAAATATACATTTACATGAATTAGGTAAAGTTGTGATTTACATTGATTGATTCACTTGAACAAAATAAAACTATAAAATAAAGTGATAAAATCTTCCACAAACCGATAATTACCACCCTTCAAGATTAATCTTCACATAAATTATATTTATATTCTCATTTATTTATTAACCAGAAAAGCTAAAAAAATCCAGAATGCTTTACGAAATTCCAGAAAAATTAAATCCAGATTAAATCCAGGCCTGAAATTTGGTTTTATAAAATTCCAGGTTTTCCAGGACGTCTGTCAACTTGTGTTTGGCACGAAACCCTCAAATTTTGGCAGGATTACCTGATTAATTCAGCAGCTTCTGCTTGTTCAATTTTCACAACTGTCGTTTTTAGATTTTATACCCTAACTTCTATTTTAAAAAAAAGCTATTTTATTAAACCCAACCCACTACACCAGAAATTTCAGCGGATCCTTGCTACCCCGTATATAAAAATGCATTCTTTCTTATTTCAATATATCGAATGAGTTGCACTGACATGTTTTACTATAATGTTCTGCTAGTTTCCAATTTACTTATTATCTGGCTTTGTTAAATGACGAATTTTATATTCCACAATTTTACAATACCCTTTTTGATTCTGGCGATTTTAAATTTGTGCTCGAAGCATCTAATCAAATTACAAGGAATAACTGCAGTTATTTTAAAAACAATTGGCTATGAAATGGCAACCATGTTGTCGATGTGTAGAAGAAAAACACATATAAAAATAACATTTTGGTTATAGAAAGGCAAATTACTAATACATTTAAAATCATTCCCATACTAGACACACAAATCTTTCTTTACTGTCAATCGAAGTTTTCTGATTAATAAACCCACCGACGTAAAGTTACCAATCAATCAGAAAGTTTTAGTAAGAAATATTTTTTTAAGGGGAAAATAAAAACACGATTTACTAAATTGAAGATTAAGAAAGAAAGAAGCTTTTAAAACGCCTCTCATATATTTGAAATTTTTGGAATATTAAAAATCCGGCAAAATATAATTTTATTCATATTTTTCCTCCTCTTCGATAAGTCCAAAATCAGCTGCCTAATCCACAAAACTTTCAAGAAAAGTAGTATCATATTCGGCGCACAAAGTTTCTTTAAGTTGATGTACCGAAAGGCTTATCTCTGCCAACAGTTTATCGGCGCCTCATGGATTATGTAAAAGTCTGAGTGACGATGACGCATCTAAAGGGTGATACAGGTGCCAAAATGTTATCACTAACCAATAGCGACTCCACTGAGGCCGCCGTCATTATCACTTAAAAGTGACAGAAAATCTATTAAATTTGGTAAAATGGTAGGAGTTGATCGACGTTAGTCTTAACATGCAGCTACATTTTTCTTTAGTCTGATCTCAAATATGCATAAACTGCCTGCTCACATTATGCCCTACCCCTAAAATAGCCCTTATAAAAATATCTGGCTGAAAGTTGGTGGTATTTTTTTATAGAAAAAAAAACAATGAAATTTTTGAAAAATCCTTGTATTGGCCGCAGCGGCTAAGTAGATGTTGGGTTGGGTTAGTATGTACGAAAAAATGCTTATTTATATTTAGAAGCAAGGGCCAATCTTCGGTGGGTCTAGTTCTGAATCTGTTTCCAAAATCATCTTTTAAATACGCTGCAGACCAAAATTTGGATAAAATTATAATAAAAATGCACTTTTTATGTATTTTAGCAGTTCTTGACTAAAATGAAGTTGAAGCGCAGCAAGCGAAAATTTTTACCATTCAAATAAAAAATTATTTAAAAACTTTGATCCGTTTTAGATATTTTTGAAAGGAGGCAAGGAAGAGTGATATACAGACCGCTTCAAGCTACTGCGAACATAGGGGGAATCAAGTCCAATTTACTCTCCGTGCCGTACGACCGAGGTGGATTCGAAGCACGCTGCAGTGTTATCTTTTGGAAATTCATTTTGTTTTTATTATTTTGTTTTATTTCTGCCTTGCTCGAGAAACAGATGGGTAAGTTCTTAATTGAAATAATACATTTTTAAAACTAAAAATGGATGTCTACGAAGTTGCCGAAAAAGTGCAGATGGTCAAATGGTCAAATCGTCATAACCCAACACACGTTCGATATTGGTCGAGGGAAAATTTGCATTTGTATTTTGACGTAAGAACGCAGTATCCCCAAAAACTAAATGTTGGGGGGGTATTGTAGGGCAACACGTAATTGGGCCATTTTTTATTAACGGCATTGCAATTTGAATGGTCCTAGATACTTGGATCTACTGCAGCAGCACATTATTCCAACTGCTAGGCAGTTGTTAGGTGTAAGATTTGGTGAAACATGGTTTCAACAAGATGGTTGTTCCGCTCACAATGTTGGCCTTGTTAGGGAATATCTTGATAATGTATTTCCTAATCGGGTTATAAGTACACGGGGAACTATTTTATGGCCAGCTCGATCTCCCGATCTTGCTCCTAATGACTACTATCTGTTTTTGAAGAAGCTTTTCAAATTATTACCCCTAACATGCTTGGAAACGTTGGAAGGGGTTTTTATAGTAGGCTCGGATATTGTCTAGCCGAGCCAGGAGGACTTTTCGAACATTTGCTTTAATTTTTTTTTTGACTAGGAGAATCTTTTTGGTTTTTAGAATGTATTATATTATTTTGAGAACTTGCTTTTATTTTGTTTCTCCTTATTATTTTCATTGTAACACGTCGTCACTGATAAATCTGAGCAGTTGACAATAAAACGCTCTTATTTATCAGTGACAAAAAATAAGAAAATTACGTTATAAAAATTTTCGTATTTATTGACCAAATTCCGGTTTCATTGACTACGCTCCACACAGCACCGTGGTTAGAGGCGTACTAAATACAAGGCGAACGGCGGCGAATGGCAGCGAAAGGCGATCGGAAGCCTGAGTGTTGGTTGCTTCACTGATAGGCGTGCGGTGTCTCTGCATGTACGTACACTGGCAAATTAGACTTCTTTCGCCCTATGTTCGCAATAGCGGTCTGTATAGTTTCAATTATGGATTGTTACCAAAATCATCTCACAAATGCACCATAGACCAAAAATATAAAAAGATATTACATTAAAAAATGGCTGGTAAAACTTTGGAAATTTAAGCAAAAAATTCTTCAAATTTTTAATCTACTTTACGGGTTTTTGTGTAATATTTTAAACAAAGTTGATCAAGGTAGCTTTCGAGTTAGCTTAAGGAGAGAGGCGATCTTCTACTAAAAAAATCCTATTATATCCTATCTTAAAATTTCAATTTAAAACAACGCCTAAAGTGAAAATTAGCAGAAAAGCAATTGACTTTTCACTGATATGTGGTTAAGGTAGATTTATTGCCGCATGCAAGCATCAAGGCATCAACCTATATATCTAGGGGGCTAGTAGTTTTCGTCGTACAATTGTAGTTGTTCCTAGAACTACTGCTTTCTGTATCTGACTGCAGACATGCTAAGGTAAGTCTAATTCTTCTAGATGATTTAAGAGTTTGGCATGCACAATGCCATTTGCAGAAATTATACATGGTTGAATTTGCACACTTCCTAAGTTCCATACATCTCATGTTATAATTAAGGTATACCAATAAAATTTATGCTCTTTATTTTCGACTATCTTTAATGGGTCATGTTTGTATCCCAGTGTTTTTTCGTTGCATTACAGTCAGATATAGTCTGTTCAGGTAAGCGGTTTTTTTTCCTCTGAGAACTATTGACAATTTCGTATGTCTTCTCCCAATGATCAAGATATTATAGTAATAATAAATAAATTTTAATGAAAATTTTTTTGTAACGAATACGACTTTATTAAATGCACTCAAAAGCAGAAAATATTTTTTTATCTTTCTTATACCTTAATAAAAACGATGGCCGCAAATTAAAAATTTGAACTTTAGGTAGCGTATATCGGTCACATCGAAGATTCACCTAAGAAAAAGTTGTATCACTCTATAACCTAAGGACATTTTCAAAGGCGTGCATTATGTTCGAATAGCAGAAGAATTTAGTTCTTCTTTTGTGGTTCTCTCTTTGTCACCCTAAAGTTAAATTTTTTAATTTGCGCCCATTTCCTTTATTATACTATAAGAAAGATAAAAAATTATTTTCTACTTTTGATTGCTTTTTCTTTAAGTTTTTTTTATAAAAATTTATTTTTTAACTTCCAGATTTGTGCCCTAAATCGTCCATTTTCATATACTCTTCCCAAAAAACCTCTGTATGCCAATTTTGATTTAAACCGAACAAATTAAACCTTTTCCTCCTTCTATTTCCTCTAAGTGTGTACCTAATAATAGGACATTGTTGTATTGGCGCCGGAACTATAAACGCATATCAAATTTGTACCCAATTGGATGTGGATAAGTCAGTTAAAATTGGTTAGCAAAACATGACCAAAAATGGTTCATCTTGAATCCGCCATATTGAAATTTTCAATTCACTTCCCTCTTCAGAATACCATATTATTGTATTTTCAGCGAAACTATAAACGCATACCAAATTTGAACACAATCGGATGTGGATAAGTCAGTTAAAATTGGTTAGCATATTGAATTTTCAAAATTTGATCAAAATTCGTATTCCCTATCCCCAAAAGCCCCTGTATACCTATTTTGGTTGAAATCGGACAAACTTAGGTGTTTTCCCTCCTCCGCTCCCCTCGTAGGTGGGGATTCCTAATAATGACATATTATTGTCACCGGAACTATAAATGCATGCCAGTTAGTTGAAATTCGTTAGCAAAAGATGACCCAAAAACGTCTATCTTGAATCCGCCATATTTAATTTTTAAAATCTGATTAGAAATTCATTATCTCCATCACCAAGTGCCCCAACATACCAAATTTCGATGAAATGGGGCGTACTTCAACTGTACCCCCTCCCCCCTTCACCCCCTTCGAGCTGTCAATTTCAACACACTATATTCTTGTGTTGACACCGCAACTATATAAGCGTACCAAATTTGAAGCCGATCGCATGTCGGGAAGTTGGTCAAAATTAAGTTGCAAGATTCCACCCGAACAAACATACATATTTACTTAGATAGGTACATTGCAAGTTAAATAAAAGCTTTAAAGGCGCAATTACGCAGACGAACATGCTCAAACAAAAGCTCGTGCAAAAGATCTAAAATTTTTTGCGTGAACATTTTTGTGAGCTTTTCTTTGAACATTTTGTTCGGGTAAATTTTTGAGCAAATTATTGCTATCTGTTTTGGAAACATATTTTTAAATATGAGAATAAATAAAATTTCACATCAGTGATCAGTGATCTCAATTCTTTAAAAAAATGGAACACCAACTTTTATTTTAAATTTTTGTGAAAAAAAGCCGACGGCAAGCGAAACGTTATTCTTGGCTATCAGTTTTGTCAGATGGATTAGGCTTACTTACAATATTTTTTTCTTAGGGTTTTTCGCGGATTTTTTTCCCGGGGTTTTTTTGAGATTTTCTTGCAAGTTTTTTTTATTTCAAAGGGTTTTTTCCTAAATTCAAAAAACAACCCAGGAAAATTTTTCTTTTCCAAAAAAATTTTGAGTTTTTCAAATATCGACAAAAACTCAAAAATTGCACTTTTAAGCGGTAATCCGCGCCTCACGACTATGAGGAGTGCTGGGGAGGGGATTTTTTTTTTAATATATTTTTGTAACTTTACTTTACCCTTAGCTTTGATTGTTTTTTTTTAAATTTTTCACACCAGATTTACCTAGCTAGTTTAAGATGAAGATAGATATTTACTGTCAATTTAATGTAATAATCAAGGTCGATTACTGACACTGAACAAACAATATGCAAAGGAGCAACATTCCGATTCAGAAGTCTAGTCTATTACTGCTAAATTATATTTTTTTAGACAAGGGTCGGGATCGTAGGGTTGTAAAAGTGGGTAATAAACGGGTATTATTTAGACCGAACGTGCTTTTGTTCATATATTTGAGATTTAATAAAATGTATATAGGTTTTTTAATTTGACTTTGAATTATTATTGTATAGTATTTTAATTTAGGAAGTAAAATAAAGAGATATTCTTTTAAACGTAAATTTTTATCAGAACATTTTATAGGCAACAGCAATAAGTAAGTGCCAATTATTATTTTTTTATTCTCGTTTTTTTACAACCCCAAAAAAGTTACAAGTATACTGGCATATCCCCTATAAAAATCAGGTCAATCGAAGTTGCTTATGAGGTAAAATGTGAATTTCGACATCAAATCGTTTTTCCGTCGGAAAGCACTTAATTAAAAATACCTTGTTTTAAAACTTAGTCTTTCTATTTTCAGTTAAGTTCAATGAATTCCCATAAAACTATAAAATTTAAATTTGTAAGAAATTTCTATACCAACATTTCTTCAAACAAATCAACAACATTCTCTCCAAAATTTCCGTGATTCTTTTTGTACGAGATTTTGCTCGAACATTTTTTTGAACATTTTGCTCAAGAGGCTCGTGCAAATGTTTGTCGGCATTTCAACATCAAAGGAAAGTTTGTCTGTGTAAATGCGCTTTAAGAAGACATTCAAGTTTTTGACGTTTTTCATTACAATTCAACATTCTCTACTTTTTACCTATTCGAAAAGTAATTTCTAGTAAAATTGTGTTTATTTTATGTGGGCATTAATAAAAGTTAGCAAACATTGTTAACAATGTGTGGATACATATGTGATGTAGATTAATATACGTTGCCGTGCCACTTTGTTAAGCTCCACCCGAAATGAAACAGTTGAGAAATTGTGTTGTAAACTGACATAAAATTAAAGGAGTTAAAGTGATATAAAATTTAAAGCAGAATTTATAAAACTAGAGAAATTAGTACTGAAATTTATTAAAGGTACACGGGAAAAAGGTGCCGGTCATCCAAATTTTTTGTTTTAGCAGGAGAGCAAGTTTAGATTTATTCTTGTTGTGTAGCGCATAAATTTTAATTGTCTGCCTTGGGTACGTTTTATCCAGTTTCGAAAGTATGAAGCAATCAAACTCTAAAAAAACAGTGAATATGTCGCAGTTTTTAATAAAGTGTCGACAAACCCTTCTTTTCGTCTATCCCTTCATATGGAATTGGAGCACAAATTTTGATCAGGGGTTTTTCTCTTCGCGCTGCTTTGAGTGCCAAAAATGTGTCAACGTCGCTTACCAAAAATCCTCAGGGATTACCAAACCGGGTTAGTTGAATTGGCACTTCGAACAGGGCTCGGAAACCATAATCATAACCGATAACTTCTTCTTTTCGCCGGCATAGAGCATTAGAGATACTGGTTAGCTTATCTAAGGGCACTTAGCCAGAAAAGATAAGTACAAAGTGGCCATCACTCAAGAATTTCTGATTTTATAGAAATAATTGACCATTTTCTAAGCAACGCGGAGATGCCGGTTCACGTTAAAGTGATGTCAACTTTTTTTAATCATTTCCACTGTTTATTAGGTTGGCAATACAAAAATGCCGAAAAAGTTGCGAGTTAATTATTGGAGGTTGGCAACAAATGTCAACTTACTAAACATTGGAATTGGTTGAAAAGGTTGGCAACATTTATCCAGCTTCACTGCCCAGAATATTGTCAGTTAAAAACATCAATAAAAAGATGAGAAATTGTCAACTACTAATTACTAAAAAAACAATAGTAGTTTTCACAACTAGTGTCTAAAATAGTGTTTTTTTACAAGCGTTGGTTTAAATAACGAGCGAAGCCAGGTATTTAAAAACGCGAGTAAAAAAAAAGCACAGTTTAGCCACGAGTTGTGAACACTATTTTTTTTAATACCTTTATTCAAGTCCAAGAAAAACAGGAAAATAAATCAAGGCGGCTGGTAAATGAAATAACAATGGTTGCCACAGCGATGTGCCTTTTTACTCGGCGACGTTCAATACTGCGACATTTGAATCTTTGACAGTTTGCTATTTTTACGATGTTTGGAAATGACTTTTTCATAAATACTTGTTGAAAACTGGCGGAAATGGCTTAATTTTTAGGAAAGAATAATTAGATTTTTTTCAATATTACTATTTTCCTTTAATTTTGGCTAAAAAACGGACAAAAATCTTTTGTTGCACCCGTGATCAAAAAAAGAAGTTTTTTTGAATCGGTAACCGGTTACCTGCAGACAATAGTAGTTTTCAAAACTAGTGACTAAAATAGTTTTTTTTTACAAGCGTTGATTAAAATAACGAGCGCAGCGAGGTATTTAAAAACGCGAGTTAAAAAAAGCACAGTTTAGCCGCGAGTTGTGAACAATATTTTTTTAAATACCTTTATCAAAAACTCAAAGAAAAACAGGAAAATGCTTTTAAAAATCTCGAGCGAAGAGCACTTCTCGCAAGACATCATATTTACACTATAAATCAAGGCCGCTGGTAAATGAAATGACAATATTGTTTCCATAGTGATGTGCCTTTTTACTCGGTGACGTTTATTGTTGCCACATCTTTGACAGTTTCATATTTTGCCGGTTTTTTTAAATGATTTTTTCGTCAATACTTGGTGAAAATGGCTTAATTTTTAGGCAAGAATAATTAGATTTTTTCTATATTACTATTTTCCGCTATTTCTTTTTAATTTTGGGTAAAAAACGGAGAGAAATCTTTTTTTGCACCCGTGATCAAAAAAAAAAAAATTTTTTGCATCGGTAACCAAAAAAGCCATGCTTTAGTTATCTGCAAATCATGTTTGAAATGAAATGAAGGTATAAAAAAAAAGTTTTTTCAGTGCAAAATGAACTTCCCGAATTTCAATTGCTCACACAGAGGGTGGAACCTCAGATGACGCCATTTCGTTCTTATTAGGGACTCATCACCACATTGACAGAGAATTTCGGTCGCGCTTATGTGCCAAAGATTACCATCGAAACTAAGAAAATAACTACTGCAGTCAGCAGTTAAGTAGGTGGGTAGCATCGATCCTGAGAGACATATAATTATACCATCTGTATGCAAGTTTCGTCTACAAGTAAGCGATTATAAATCGCAAAACAACCGAAAGGTGCCGTACTGCATGATTTAACAAACAAACGGCTCTGGCAACAGTAGATTCAATAATAAAATTGTGCTATTTAATTGCTTTTGTTAAATGAAAAATATATGCTTATGGGTTATTCTCATAATTTTGCCAAATATGATTTCGAAACTTTAAAATGCTTTTAATAAGTAATTTTGATAAGGAAATTTGGCAAAACTAGGTTGTTCTCTGCAGTGTTTATAGTGGTCAAGCTAGATAATTTTTACTTTTGCTAAAACTTGTGAAAATCTATTCGAGTGGACCACGGACTTCATAATTAGGTACCACGGACATGATTATTTATATACATACACTTAATAAGTTAAATAATTAAATTGAACAGAAAACATAACTAATTTCTGTTATAAGTGCGGTAAAGTTACTTTACTGCACTCAGCAAAAAAGAATCTCTAAATAGTTATTTTCCTACTAACGTGCGTAAAAATGCACTATTACGCACGCCGTACGGGAATGGATTTTCCCTGTGTTTTACTTTTACGCTCGCTTTTTTTACCGATTTTTTAGGTGCAATTCGACTTTTTTTTAATATATTTTTCAACTCAAGTGTAAAGAAAATTTGTGCTATTTAATTGCTTTTATTAAATGAAAAATATATGCTTAATATGTATTTTGTATATTGATTGTATATGCCTATAAAGAACGCCTATGGTTTATCAAACCAGGAATTTATCAGACCGTATTTAATAAAGAAATTCATCATAAGAACGATTCACCATAGAAACTGCAATTCGTCAAATCAATTTTTTATCCGAACCATATTTCATCAAACCCATTCATTAATAAATTCGAAATTTATCAGACCCGTTTTTTCAATTCAATATCAAACCCGGCGGAATTCGTAAAACTCGTAATTTTTCAGAAAATTTTTGCTAAATTGATTGCTTATTCGCCAACAACACATGAATTCAAGACGGGTGAATGCAAGTGACATCTACACACAAACTATTGAACGCAACCTATACAAGTTGCGCGCGTAACAGCGACAAATGCATCAAAACGCCGCGTCGCCGCGCCACCTGCGTGTTTGCCTCCGGTTCATGTGGTATTGGCGAATGCGTAATTAATTTAGCAAAAATTTTCCGATAAATTACGGGTTTTACGAAGTTCAGGTTTGATATTGAATGAGTTTGATGAACAATGGTTTGATTAAAAACGGTTCTTAAAAATTTCGAATTTGTTATTGAATGGGTTTGAAGAAATAAGGTTTGGATAAAAAATTGGTTTAACGAATTGCTGTTTCTATAGTAAATGATTTTATAATTGAACTTTCTTTTATTTAACGGCTTTGATTTTGCACATTCTGATAAACCGTGCCCGTCCTTTATAAAGGACCCCCTCACTTAGCATTGCTTTCGGTTAAAATGGGCTGGGCGTTTGATACGTTGTAGATCTGTTCTTCCTGACCAACGTTTAAACGGACCTCTTTTTGATGCAATCCATGGTTTCAGAGATATAGATGTTGAAAGGTGGAGGTTTCAGGTTTTAGGGATTTTTCACTAAAATCAATTTTTTGCCTATTTTGTTGTATTCAAGTAGCTAACTTGCTACTTCCAGTACACCAGTTTTGAGACAGGGAACCAGGCTTTTCAATGCAGTTAAAAAAATTAACATTATTCATTTACCACAAGCTTAAAAAATGTGAAAAACTTTTTTTTTTAAATGCAATTTTTAGTAAAATTGCTGACTAAAAAAGAACAAACGGTAAAATATTTTTAATTTCTTTATATGTTATAGAAACATATTCAGAAAAAAAATAAGCTAGATATGATATGATATAGATAGATAGATATTTTGCAGCTGACAAAAGTGGTACCGCTGAAGTGCTCTGAGTCTTACCATATATAACTCTATACTTTTGAGATATAACTTACAAAAATATAAAGTCATCTGATAATATAAATGTTTCTTCTTCGATTTATTTACCCAATACCGTTTCTCCTGCTTCAGAGCCCCTCCCCTCTTCTACCCTTTCTTTTCCCCAACCCAAGTGACCCGCTTAAAAATATGTAATGCAAGGTGATTTTAAACTGATATGCGACACCTTGCATTACATATTTTTAAGCGGGTCACCTGGGTTGAGGAAAGGAGGGGGTAGGAGAGAAGGGGGGTCCGAAGCAGGAGAAACGGTATGGGTATTCTAAAAAAACCTAAGGAAAAACATTTGTATCATCAGATGGCTTTATATTTTTTTAACTTATATGTCAAAGTATAAAAAAATGACAGAATGGTGGCTCGCATCTGCCATATTGATTTTCTTCTTGAACAATATCTGGCTATAGTACATCTCAGACTAAGAGCAGTACCAATTTTGTCATATAGTAGAAATGGGGACAATAACCCAAGCATTTTCCAGGTTCACAGGCGTTTTTCACAAAGTGTGACGAGCTTATACATATGTAGCTGATCTTTTTTTGTTTGTGAAGATTTTTGTATAACGTGTCAAAAAATAAAAAATATTTCGTCGTTTTTTCGTTTTTAATCGGCGATTTTATAAAAAATTGCAATTTGAAAAAAAACTTTTTTACGTTTTTCAAGTTTGTGCCGCTACTGAGACTGACGTAAATGAAATATGTCAACTTTTTCAACTGTATTTTATAGCCTGGTTCTCTACCTAAGAACTGGTGTACTGGAACTAGCACGTTGCTACTTGAATACAACAAATGGGCAAATTTGATTTTCGTGAAAAGTCCCTAAAATCTGAAACCTCCAACTTTCAACACGTATATCTGAAACCGTGGTCGGATAAAAAAGAGGTCTAAACCTTGATCAGGGAGAACAGATCTAGAACATATCAAACGCTCCGACCATTGCAACCGAAAGCCAGTGGCAATACTAAGTGGGCGAGGTCCTTTTGTAACAAATAATCTCGTTTTTTTTTGGGAGCCAACTTAAATCTTTAATTGGTATTTTTTCGTTATTTGCGTAAAAATCCAAAAAAAAAATTTTGGTTCAGAAGACCAAAAACAAGTTGGAATATGTTCCCTAATGTTATCCGTTATTACTGAACCAAATAGGAAAACTGTACTTCAATTTATTTTTATTTCATAAAAAAAAATATTTTTGTTTGGCGACTTCTTAAAAAAAAAAAGTTTTGTTTCAATTTTATGGGGTTGAAACTATTTTGCAGGCGTCAAACAATTGAACGTAAGACACATCCAAAGGTCGTTACTTCAGTCCCACTCTGTTGTCGCTAAGCCTCACACTTGAGACAATTTGCCGGACTTTCAAAAACAATTCAACTTTCTAGATCAATAGTAAATTGAGCTTAGATTAACTAGCCTGCCGCTTACATGCACAATGATAAAAATAAATTTTTATGTTATGAGCCTGACGGTTTCTGATAAGTTAATTATGTACTGTGATCTTTGACATCTTGTTAAAATAATTTCTAAAAATCATCAATAAGTACAGTTAATTTCAGATAAAATGCGTACATGGAAAAACAAAATACAACGTTTTTTCTTTGTATAGATGCGCCATTTCACACTATTCATTTTCCACCCGTCATATATCATGACATATTTTGTTTTTTATTTAAGTCAATCATTGTCAATAATGGGACAGGGTGATTTTTACTGATGAAGAAATTTTTCAATTTTCTTCGGATAGCCGAAAAATAAAAGTATATCGCCCACCTCAAAGTCGGTTTATTGAACGATATACCCACCAGGTTAATATAGCAGGACACTTCTCAGTGAACATGTGGGGTTGGATGTCTGCTAGAGGGTTAGGTGTTTGCTGGCAAATTAAAGGAAGATTTACCGCAGTAAGATATTTAGAAATTTTAGAAGGGGTAATGGTGCCGTCAGTTGATTTTTTATATCCAAACAATGAAATAATTTTTTAGCAGGACAATTGTCCTGTTCACACAGCTAATGCTGTGCGTCGCTGATTTCAAGACCAATATTAACCCCTTTGAAAATATTTGGGGAAGATTAGTCAAAATAATATATGAACATAATTGGATGCCCCAAAATGCCGAATAACTTTAAAAAGCTATACGTAATGCATGGGATTTGGTTTCTAACGATGAAGAATATTGTCGAAATTTGGCTTGTTCCATGCCACGTCGATTGTAAATGGTTATTGAAAAAAATGGATCCGCCATTGAATATTACTTTTTATTTTGTTTTCATCTTTATATTACTTTATTAAAAGTTTGAGATACTTGGTTTGTAATATTTTTATGACGAAAAAGTAAAAAAGATATAATTCTTATACAAAAATATTAAACAAAAACAAAAACGTTTCTTATTTTTTATCTAGTGAAGTAGCTATTTTGACGCCTAGTTCAAATTAGGTTCAAATATTTCAATTAGTTATGTAGTTTTTGAGTTATGTTAAAATAACGAGTAAAAAGTAAGAGTTTATAGGCTAATAATAATATGAAAAATGGGGAAACATTTGGAAAGTAATAATTTGTAAAACGGACCCAGATCAGGTTTTATGGCCAGCCAAGAATATGAATATTTTTTAAAAAGAAATATGGCGATTTCAATAGGGCGGAACGGCATTTTTTTTTAAATATTTAAGTATTTTAAACTATAGTTTTTCCAACAATATTTGTTTATAAGAAATTAATAAAAAACGTAAGTTAAAAATAGGTTATATTTAAGAAATACTAAAACCAATTTATACTTTTAAACACAAACAGCCTCTCTGTTCACTTACTACACCCCATTTTTTACAGCGGCGTCTCCAATTCTAAAAAAAATGTATATTAAAAATTTAAAATATTAAATCTAATTTTTTAACTTTACCATATAACTTTATATCTTTATCTTTCTTTTGACATATTACGCAGAAACACAAAGTAATTTCTCCAGGCATGGTTCCTCTTTTTCAAGTCTAGAAAAATAATGAAAAATGTTTATTATAGCCTCCTATGTGGTAATAATTTAATGCAAGGGTATTAAGTATATCCAATCCAACTCGACCCAATCCACCCTAACATTTCTGTGATATATGGATGGACATTGTTAGTTTTAATTTGCGTCCATCGCTTTTATTATTATGATATCAGAATGCTTAAAATTATTTTCTACTTTTTAGTGCACTTTATATTTTATAAAAGCTTGTATTTGAACATCTTTTTTTTATTTTTAAATTTGTACCCTAAATCGTCTATTTTGAATCCGCCATATTGTAATTTTCAGATCTGATCAAATATTCATAATTACCTTCCCTAAAAACTCCTGTATGCCAATTTAGATTGAAATCGATCAAACTATATATTTTTTCCCTCCACTTTCCCTGTTAGGGGGAGGTGGGAACCTGATAATACAATATTATTGTATAGTTATCAGAACTGTAAACACATAACAAATTTGAAGACAATCGGATGTATAAAAGATAGTTAAAATTGGTTACCTAAACATGACCAAAAACCATCCGTCTTGAATCCGCCATATTAAATTTTCAAAATATGATCAAAAATTCCTATTCCTTATCTTCAAAAACCCCCGTATACCAATTTTGGTTGAAATCGGACCAACTTAGGCGTTTTTCCCCCTCCACTCCCCTCGTAGTGGGGGAGAGTCTAACAATACCATATTATTGTATTGTCATCAAAATCACATACCAAATTTGAATTCAATCGGAAGATTTGACCCAAACATACATACATAGTGGTGAAGGTCAATAAAAACTTGTAAAAAAACAATTTCGCGCGTGGTCTTTCTAGTGACAACCAATTTGTTTTTTCATTCAAATAAATGTAATATACAAGTGCATATATAACTTCTATACATCAAATTAAAGCAAAATGTTTACTCTATAAGTGGTTTTTAAAACTTTTTTAAAAATATTATTGCAAATGGCTTCTGAAAATAAATAACTGCTTTAAAAAATAACTAAAATTTCGTTTTTTTAATTTTTGTGATAAAATTTTGAACAGGGTTCCAACCAAATTCTGATTTCCAAACTCCCTGACTTTTCCAGGTTTTCACTGATCATTTTTTAAAATATTCCAGGTATTTTTTGGACACAAATTGCTTCTCTACGTAGATACCAAGTAAATGTAGACTTTTACCATGACAATTTTTGAAAGCTCAAATTTAGTAAATATTTATATTATCGAGATAAAAAGGTAAAAAGCAGATAAATAAGAGGAGAAACTTTGTTCAACTTTATTTGAAGACAAAAATCACAGGAACCGTTAAATCCTAAAAAGAAAAATCAGGTACTTAACAGTATTAAAAATAAGACTAGTTTGCCTAGTTCTACCAACGTTTTTTTGGCTCATTTAGCAAGTTATAAAACTAAATTGCACAAAGTGTTGGAATACGTAAAAACTCAAGACAGAACAAATGCAGGAAATATACCAGAAAAGAATTACTGAAAAAATAAAAAATGCTTGAAGATCCAACAGCATCTAATATAGAAGAGTATAAACAACAAAAATCTGAAGCACGCAAAATGATATAAAGGAAAAAGAGAGACCAGGGAATAACCAAGAACAAAACAGGATACCAACCCAGAACCAAAAACTTCCTCTTAACAAACAACGGACAACTGATAACCAACGAAAGAAACATCCACATGGAAGAACTACTTTTGCGAACTACTCAACGAAGAGGTAAATACCGATACTAACCTACCCGTCATATTGACGGCTGAAATAGAGATACCCCAGCATATGAAGAAACAGCTAAAGTCATAAAAAAGCTAAAAAACAACAAAGTAGTTGGTGTAGATGTAGGTTCATTGTTATTTTTGGCCAACACTGATAGTGTTCTTGATTAACAAAGCCAATTTCCTTGAATTTTTTTCTGCCTCCACTTACTTTACATGACCACTGCTCTTAAAATGGCTCAAGATGACCTGACGACCCATATTACTCAATTAAATATTTTTTAAACAAAGCTTACAATATGCTTGATATTTATTGATTTTCATACCCTGTAGACAATGCCACTTGGTGGACTTATGGAAGGAAGGACTTATCCAGTCTAAATTAAAAACTCTTTTTTTCGGCATTTTGGATTCTTGCTCTTAAAAAAATGAAAATTCTCGAAATCTCGCATAGCAGTTGCACTCCATCATTTTAAGGTTAGCAATAAATAAAAATAAATACATAACATGATAAATATTGTCAGATTATAAAAAACGCGCTAGACTACACTTCAAAGTTGTAACAGAAGATAGCGTGATGTGTGCTTAGAACAAGGATAAATTATAACAGGTGATATTTATTATATAAACCAAATATGTTCAATAAACACAACCTACCACCCTGGGTAATGATGCAGTTCTTGTCCTACACGTTTTAAAAAGCTTTAGGTGGACTGGAACTGATTGAGCGCGAAACAGATGTGGAGCTTATATACGAGGTGAGCAGAGAAGAACTCATATAATATTTTTTACAAAGTTGGTTAAAAAAATAGGTTGAGAAAGAGAAATTCCAGATTTTGTGTGCTAATTCCCTGACTTTTGAAGATTTTTTGGTTATTCCCTGACTTTTCCAGGTAGCTCTCAAAATTCCCTGACTTTTCCAGATTTTCCAGGTTTTCCAGGTCAGTGGGAATCCTGTTGAACTTTTTATAGAAAATAATTTTATCAAGTATTTCCACTGAATCGTCTGCTGTCACTTTCGACTCTCTTTGTTAATTTTGAGGAGTTTTTAAAAGTACCATGCGAAAAAAGTCGTTAGGGCAATAACTTGAAAAGAACGCATTTACCAGAATAACAACAAGTCAAAGCTTGATCTATGAGCTACTCTTAACAAAGTTAGCTTATCAGCATAAAGTTAGCACGATCTTCACACGCACTCCACCTTTTTGCCCAATTTGTCCATAGACTAATCAACGACGGTAGCTCTCACAATCGTTAATAAAAAGAATAAAACCAATTCACATTACATAAATGATTTCAAATAGACGTTTAATAGTACAACGTATCTATGGCGTTGCGCTAGCTATAATCTAAGGAACTAACGATTGTCTGAGGAACTGTATGCAGTATCAGGAAGACCTATTGTCTAGAATTTAGGAGACAAATTGTAGTCGTTTTAGGAGTTTAGACAGATGATTTTTGAAAGTAGAAGTCAGACGATTTCATCCCAGTTGGGTTTAATACTTTAACATGGTTAAGAGCCGTATTAAAGTTGACTTCTGCGTTGAGTAATGAACGACTATGAACACTGTTCTAAGCCGTTAAATCAACAACACGGATCTTAAATTTATTGGTAGGGTCTTATTAATTTTTCACTGAATGCCTTTGTTTTATTGATTAGAAAAACTGTTTTTAAAGCATTTTTAATTAATATTCGGGTAACAGTAAGTAACTCCCATTGAAGCCATCGGAGTATTTTTTTGTGTAGTGCTATTTTTGGTTAATTTTTTCAATATGGCGATGGCGGTCAGAAAAAGGTAAAATTTTTCATTATTGTCCCCCACGTTCTCTACATACTTTTAATTAACAATATGGTACATTTTATAGGCAAAAATTTCCTGTTATTTGAGACTAAAATTATTTTTTATGATTTACTTAATAATTTCCAATTTTTTAAAATGGGGGCCAAAAAACGAAACAGTCAACCACAAATGGTTTTTTAGCTATACAAACAGTTTTGTTTTTCTCTGTTTGTTAGCCATTTTTCCAAATATATTTATAATTTTTTATTTTGTAACCTCTTATTTTACAAAATGTTTTGTTTTTTAAAATCCTTGAACTTAGGTAGGCATCTAAAAAAATGTTTGTTTTTATACCTGCATCAAAAACATTATTTTAGTAACTGTCTGCAGATAACTAAAGCATGGCTTTTTTGGTTAGCGATGCAAAAAAACTTTTTTTTTATCACGGATGCAAAAAAAGATTAATGTCCGTTTCTTACCCAAAATTAAAGAGAAATAGCGGAAAATAGTAATCTTGAAAAAATCCAATTATTTTTGCCTAAGTTTTCACCAAGTATTTACGCTCGCTGCGCTCGTTATTTAAACCAACGCTTGTAAAAAAGCACTAATTTAGCCACTAGTTGTGAAAACTACTATTTTATGTATATACTTTTACTTATTCTCTCTTGACAATGTCCGTATGACAAAACGCGTTAAAAAAAAGAAACTTGCCTTTTGGTCCCATCTATGTACGTGTATTGAACTTAATTATATGCTTAATATGTAACATGCTAAAAAAAAGAAGAAGAAGAAGAAAACACGAAAATTCCAAGTCGAATGAGCATCCCACAAGGAACACCCAAAGGACCAAAGCGAAAAGAGAAATGATGAAACGATGTTTCGCCTGGGCAACCAGCGTGAGCTGATCAGTGACTCCACTGGTCACCCTCCCCAAACATCATTAAACAACATCATACACTCTGATTTCCAACTTTGAGTCACTAACAAATAGGCATCGTTCCGCATTGGTACTTATCTAATTCACCTGATGCGGGTTCGTCCTAACGTGTTAATATTTCAAATGCTCCCAAGGCAATTAAAACAAAAAAGAAGTTAAAAAACCTCCAAATCAGTTACTTGAAGCGAAAAGAATCTAAAAACAAAAGATCAAAAGATCTTGTGTGGAAAAAACGAAAAGTCAGGACGAACCCGTATGAGGTGACTCAGATAAGTACCAGTGCGGAACGATTCCTATTTGTGATTGATTGAAAGTTGAAAATCAGACTGTCTGATGGTGTTTAACGATGTTTGGGGAGGTTAACCAGTGGAACCACTGATGACACTGATGAGCCCACGCTGGTTGCCCAGGGGGAAATATCGTTTGATCATTTCTCTTTTCGCTTTAGTCCTTTGAGTGTTCCATATAACTATGAGATACTATAAAGGCCCTGCCCGTGTATTTCCCTATGATAAAAAGCGTCGCGGAAACCCCTGCGAAATACCAAGTTGGCCGTTGCCAATGGATTAAAGACGGGCTCCAATGCGTATGCGGCAGCTGGAAGTGCGCTGAACGAGAAATGAGGTCATCAGATTTTGACCGTTGCCGCGACGAGTTTCTCGCATCCTGGTCCTTTATATATCTAATAGTTATACGGAGTGTTCTTTTTGAATTTGTTTATTAATTAATATAACGCAGTTTTACATAGATGCATGTTTATGAAACACCCTTTTGTCCTGACTTAAGGGCTTGCTGTCCTTGGCTGTCAAAAACAATAGGGTTAATAAAGTATATAATTTATAAATTCTTAACAATCATATTATCTATCATTACATTAATTACTAACTAATAACCAAAAAAACAAATAATGCTAAGATTAAAGATATATATTATGTTTAACATAAGTAATTAGTAAGACTTTTTTTAAAAGAGTAAATAAAAATTAGCCACTTCTTATTTAGTTTCATAAAAAAAAGAAAAAAAACGGGCAAACAAACAATCATACAATACAAGTGTTTGCCCAATTTATAAGATAATGGCATGATTTTTTTTAATAATAAATAAGGAGAAATATTGTTAAATTACCTACTATGAAAGAACAAATTGGGTTGAAATAAACCATTTGCTAATTTTTTTATAAAATTTTTTTGATTTATAATTATTTTAATTTCAATTGGTATTTTATTAAAAATGACCTGTTTTACGTAGCAAAAGCCTTGCTGTCCAACGACTTTATTCTGTCTATCAATTGTAATATTTAGTTGAGATTAAAATCGGGTCTTATGTTCGTGGTTTTGTGCTGCATTCTGTACTAAGGTGCTATTTTTTATGAGTTGACATATAGACAATTTATAAACTATTTATCTTATGGTAAGTAAGTGATATCTCTGATTGAGATTTAGTTTAATTATTCGTTTTTGAGCTATTTCTAATGATTTTATGTGCTCAATATAAGTGCCCCCCAACCTGTTATACCATATATAAAATAAAGATTTTTTTAGTGGTTTGGTAGTAAGAATTTCTTTAGCCTTTTTAAACACGTACATTAATGATCTTAGTTTTTTCGTTAGATTGTCTGTATGTACACGCCATTTTAGTAAAAAATCAATTGTGATTCCTAGGTATTTGGATGTTGAGGAAGTCGGGATGGTCCAGGTTGAATCATTTCTAAAGTTTAATTTAACCTGAATAGGATTACTTGGTAATCCTCTTTTTGTAAGAGAGAATGGATCTAAACAGTTTTTTGTAGATTTACAGTAAGCAGATTTTTATCCATCCAAGAAACAATTTTTTGTCAATCTATGTTTGCTATATTTTCGACTTCTTCCCACGTTTTTGCTTCAATAAATAAGACCGTATTATCACTGTAAGAGATTACGATACTTTGACATGTAATTTTAAGGAGCTGATCTATGTAAATAATAAACAGAATTGGCCCTAGTACAGTGCCCTGTGGAATTCCATAAGTTACTGTGTTGTTTTTACTGATAGAATCCCCAATTTGTACCATTTGATTTCGCTCCGTAAGATACGACTTGATTAAATTGAGAACCCCTTACTCACATACTTTCAAGCCTTGACAAAAGTTTTCTATGACGAACTCTATCAAAAGCCTTTGCCAAGTCTATGAATATTGCCGCGCAAGCATTTTTCTTATCAAGACTCTTGTAGATTCTACTTGTCAATTCTGGAATTGCATCAGTTGTAGATTTATTTTTTCGGAATCTGTATTGTTTTGAACTTAAAATATCATATTTTTTCAAGAAACTGCACCAGTCTGGTTTTAAGGGTCTTTTCCAAAATTTTTGATAGAGTAGTGGTTAAATTTATGGGGCGATAGTTCTCAACTTTAGTTTTGTCCCCCGATTTGTAGATAGGTTTAATTATTCCCGTTTTAAAAATATCAGTATGCTCATCTAAGTTTGAATTTTCGTTTACGCCACCCAAGATCTTTTGATCTTTTGTTTTTATGTAACATGCTATTAACGAATTTTAATATTTTCTGAGATCTTTTGTTTTTATGTAACATGCTATTCACGAATTTTAATATTTTCTTTTATGATAATTTCGTGGGTTATGGGATTTTGGCAATTGAAAAAAGACAGTTTTTTCTTTGGGACGTTTCGCCTCTATATTGAAGCTTTTTCAACCCTAGAGACAGAACACAAGCAATTAATTAACCTAACAACAACAAGCAAAAACTCTTTTGTTTTATTAACAAGGTTGTAGAAGAAGTATGAAATAAAGTACTAGAGAAAACTTTCTTTCAAAACTTACTTCAGAAAAGCTAGTCAAAAAGCCCGTTGGTAGTGCGTATAGGATCACCATCACTTTGTCCTTGGCTGAACACCATTTTATTATTCAATTTTAAAAGCAATAGTGGCACAATTTACTTTTCGGTCAGTTGAATTTTAGACTTTTGACTAGCTTTTCTGAAGTAAGTTTTGAAAGAAAGTTTTCTCTAGTACTTTATTTCATACTTCTTCTACAACCTTGTTAATAAAACAAAAGAGTTTTTGCTTGTTGTTGTTAGGTTAATTAATTGCTTGTGTTCTGTCTCTAGGGTTGAAAAAGCTTCAATATAGAGGCGAAACGTCCCAAAGAAAAAACTGTCTTTTTTCAATTGCCAAAATCCCATAACCCACGAAATTATCATAACTGATGCAGGAGGGATACGAATACGAACAAAATTTAATATTTTCTGATAGGCTCGAATTTCGGGACATGCTGTATATTTCCTTAGGAGCGAGGCGCAAAGTGCAAAAACTTTAATCGCCTTTTTATACCCATCTGAGCCAATAGAGAGCCAGTGGGCCATCAATCTTCGGGGCAATCATTGACGGGTGATCAATTTAAGGCTTCGCTACCGTCTATAAGTAAAGCTTTCGTTTGGAGCTTAAATGTTTTTTAGTTATGCCTCAAAAACCCTGGAATAATTGATGCTATTAAAAATATGAAGAATAGAAGGAATTAGAAGAATTAAGGAGAAATGTATGAACCAAAAAAGACCTTTAAAAATACAATAAAAATATCTTACTTAACCAGAGTTCTTATGACATGCAAGAGTTCTTGGAAATAAATATTGCTTGATTCTAGAGATGCCCACTCTGTCCCTGGATCTATAGTAAGAATGTTGGGTTTTAAATTAGATAGGAATAGGTAGCTTAAATGAAATTAAAAAAAAGAAAAAATTTAAGACGTTTTTCACACGAGATTTCCTACAACTCATCGTTCGCCTGAGAGAAGGGAAGCAGGTTCAACCAATAAACGCGCTTAAAAGCAGTGACGAGACGATCGAAGAGTCACCAATCTATTATGGGCACGCGCAGAGCTGCCTCGAACAACAATTTTAGAGCGAAGCCGTTCTCTCGACTAGACCCAGTAGTATGAACTTGTAGGAAAGCTCGTGTGAAAAACGTCTCTCGTATGATTTCAGAGCACGCTATTGGATGAAACCATCACGTGACAGATCTCGCTAATGCGCATGCTACGGCCAACTTGACCGTCTCGTAAAGTACGACGTCGCACAGTGGTCAATTTTTGTAAAAATGTAAAAACTTCCACATTGTAATTTAATCGTACAAAATATTTTATATATATATTTTTAATAAAATAGTTTTAATAAAAAAATAAATAGTTTACAATATTTAAATATGTAAGCATTTATTTTTTAGCTAATACACAGGATGATCGTGTGAATTTTCACATTTACCATAAGGAATTTTTAAGAAGGTTTATTTATTAATTGGCTAAATTAAACTAAAAATGTTAGTTTAGAACAATCAAATTTACTTTAAAGTAATTGACACAATATATAAGTGTTACAGTATACTAGTATATTTTTATGTATATAGGGTATATTAAAAAGAATGCGAACCGAAACTTTCAAATGAAACACCTAGTATATTATTGCATTTTTGCATTCTGTTTTGAAATTCTAAGCATTTTTATATAACATACCCTACATCGATCTTAACCTGTTTTCGAGATATCAACAGTTGAATACTATCGTACTCTGGGTCTTCTATTTGAAATTTGATGTTGAATACTGATGCGTAATATCAAACTCGTAAAAAGCATCGTTTATTCTTTGGCCAACTATTCGCCTAGTATCTTGACAACCATATAAGGCCTTTTAGACACATTTAGAATTTTTTATATTAGCCGGTGTTGATTCGAGTAATACACAGACAGGCCTTCAAAAGGTCAATTTCACGGGCAATTCGTGAAGCTTGGAAAGCCAAAAATTTGAGGGCAATCTGATAAAAACTCGTTAAAACTCAAAATTCTCTGAGCAAAAACCATGCAACTTATTGGATTCAATCATCAAACTATGAGATACGTTTTAAAGCAATATTGAATTTATATAATATGTACTAATATTGTAAAAGTTTATGTAAACAAACTTTATTGTAGAAATATATTTTAGTTACTTTGTGATAATAAAGTTAACTCTGACTTTAAAATTAGGCAAAAAAATTTATCTAGACACAAATCCATTTTTTTCATCAAGATACACAGCTCCTGTTCCCAAAACTTAAATTTGGAAGTGTGAAAATTATGTATTAAATTTTTCCCCTTATAAAAAAAATATTTATATTTGTTTAAGTTTTTTTTTACGATTTAAACTATCTTGATAAAAATATACACCGCGGTAAAATATACCATAAAAAAATACAGCGAGAGTTTGAATAACAAAAATTAGGTAATTTTTACTTTACAAGCTTCATTCCAAATTCAATAGAACCAATTTTATTACACATTGTTGGTATAGCTGGTAGTATACCTTTACTTGGACAGATAAATTACGGCTCCTAAGTTACAATTTTTTTAAAATTTGATCCTCCCTTCTACCCTCTTGCCAACCCCCCAAACTCATAAAAAAAAATCGGTTTAGCGGTTTTTGAGTAATAGTATTACAGACAGACAGAGACAGACACCATGACAAAATTTTATATTTAGGTATTTTTTTACCCAAATAACTTATTTATGGTGGAAATAAAAAACCTTTTTTTTACGATCCCAATAGCATCCATACAATGTATGGATGGCTAATAAGTTCAGAAAATTTGGCATTTAGTTAGTTCAGTTAATTTTACTAACTTTATAATTTATTCGTAATATTTTTAAAAAAAATGTGATGTAATGTAATAAATTAAGTAGTAGTAGTAGTAGCAGAATAAGGGAGGGGGGGGCTCCCGGCCCGGCGACTAGGCTCTACGCGAGCCCTTTTCGCCATCCCCCAAAGCTTCCCCCTCACGCTCCCACTCCACCATGGTCGAACCTTCCCGTCCTTTGGATAAAGGTCAGGATATCCGACCATTTCAGCGTCGGAAGGTGTTCCGGCTCGAACACTTCCTCTCCGAAGATTCCCTCTCTGATTCCTCTGTAGGCCGGATACCTTGCAAGTTGAGTCTCGCACTACCTTCATCCTTGCCAGGTGCTTTTGTAGCGCACAGCAATAGCAGCAATAAATTAAGTAAGTACCTAACGCTTTTTTTAATGTTATGTTTTTCTTCTATTTTACTTCATATACTTAACTAAAGGAGATGAGATCGATATATTTAATCACGATGGCAGATACGAAAAAATATATACAGGCTTTGACAAAAATACGCTTTTTTTTCTAACAAACATTTTCAAACATAATTGGGTTACACTAAAATTAATCAGTTTTTACATATTTTTCGAACTCATTTTAGTTGTATGCTAAGTACATTTCTTTCCTTTTTAAACTTTTTGGCCTTAAATGATTTCGGATTAGTTTTAAGCATGTGAAATTAACTCTGTGATTCCCACTTCCATTGTCTATATTTGATCGAAACGTCGTGTATAAATAAAATATAGACAATGGAAGTCCGAAACACAAAGTTAATTTCAAATACATCATTGTCTCAAACTTTCAAGCTTTAAGCATATTATAGTAAGCCAGACCTGCAAAATAATATGATTTTTTAATAAAATTATGATTAATTGGGTTGTAAAATTTGTTGTTCTTTCCAGTACTGTACACCTGCAAACTTTTATATTTATGTGTACTTTCATGAACGAAGTTTAAGAATTAATATAAATAAATACCAAAATGTTAAAACCCTTTGTTCCTTAAAACTCTCCCTGCAGGAGTCCATTGAAGCGTGCACAAAAACTATTGTTATAATTTTTTAATGTCGAACAAGGCAGGACATAAAATTAACTCGTTTCGGTCAGTACAATCTCTGATCGTCTTCAGGTGCACACTACAATCTATCTATCACTCAACCGTAAAGTTTAAGAAGTTGGCTCCGCCCAAGAAGGGGCTATCAAATATTTGGAATTTCAACACTTGGTTTACTGAAATTACCCTGATTCTGCCCCATAAAGGCAGCTTCAAGAAATTTTCGTTTCTTCCAATGGGACTCCTTGTGCAAAACCTTTGCTTCTGTCCACTTCATTAGGTGTTGTTTTGACCATGTATGTTCGGCGATTCCTGATTTCAGTTTTTTACATCTTTGGGTAACAGATAGTTGTCTTTTTGTTTCACCTATATATGATTCACCACTCACATGGAACTTGGTAATTGCACTTCTTATTTTGTTTGTTCTACGGTTTTGTTTAACTAAGAAGAATTAGATTTAAAAACTGTTTTAATAATAAAGCTATTCGCTACTCTTCGAATTTTTTCTGATGCACCTTTAATGTATGGAATTATAAAGAATGCATTTGTAATCTCTGTCCTGTTTGCTGAAATTTACAAATAGTATCTGTTATAAGTTTAAGGCTGTAACCATTCTGCTACAGATCCTTGTTAATGTTTCTTATTTCGATTTCCAAGTCATGAGAATTGTTATAAATTTAAACGGCTCTGTTATACAAAGTTCTTATTATGCCTCGTTTGGTTGTAGCACAATGACTTGAAACTTGATTTAAATATTGTCCTGTGTGAATGGGTTTACTGTAGATTGTTGTTCTGATGTCGCTTTCTACTCGTTTAACAAGTACATCAAGAAATGGGATTTAAAAATGTTTCTCCCACTCCATTGTGAATTTAATGGTAGTGATGGTGAAGAATTTGTTAAAGTTGTTAGTCATTCCCGGTCCAGACAATTAAAGTATCATCAACATATCTTAGCCAGAGCTTAGGTTTATATGTTGCGGTATCAACCGCGTGTGATTCGAACCACTGAACCATGTAAATATTGGCCACCACTCGCTAAAGCGATAAACCCATTAGCAGACCGTCATCCTGAACATAAAACTTATCTTTCACCTGAAAGTAAGAATTATGTAGACATCACTCCAACAACTCCATCACTCCCTCCAGCCACAGGCTGGTACGTTCATAAAGGGATTCGTCATCAACCAGTCTCTGTCTAATAATATCTAGCGATTCCTTTATCAGGACATTGGTGTATAGACTTTTGACATCAATGACGATGGTCTGCCAATGGGTTCATCGTTTTCACCAGTGGTGGCTAATATTTACATGGAGTTGTTCGAATCGCAAGCGGGTGATACCGCAACACATAAACCTAAGGTCTGGCTAAGATATGTTGATGATACTTTTATTGTCTTGACCGGGAATGACCAACAGCTTTCAGGATTTCTTCACCACCTAAATAACATTAGACTCACCATTTAATTCACAATGGAGTTGAAGCACAATTGTAAAATTACTTTTCTTGATATACTTGTCAAACGAGTAGAAAACGATATCAGAACAACAGTCTATCGTAAACACACTCACCCAGGACAATATTTAAATCAAGGTTTAAATCATTTTGCTAAAACCATATGAGACACAATAAGAACTTTGTATAACAGAGCCGTTCAAATTTGTAACAATTCTTAAACTTATAACAGATACTATTCGTAAATTTCAACAAACAGAACAGATATTACAAGACCAAAACCAGGCAAATGCATTCCTTACAATTCCGTAGATAAAATGAAGATCAGAGAAAATTCGAAGAGTAGCGAACAACTTAAATATTAAAACAGCTTCTAAATCTAATAATACAATTCGAAGCCTTCTTCGTAGTGAATGTGGTTAACCATACATAGGTGAAACAAAAAACCACTATCTGTTAGGCTTAAGGAACAGCAGATGAATACCCAAAGAGGTAAAACTCATAGTCAAAACAATACCGAATCAAGTAGACAAAAGCAAAGGTTTTGCAGAAGGAGTCACACTAAAAGAAACGAAAATTCCTTGAAGCTGCCTTTATGGGGCAGAATCAGGGTATTTCCAGTAAACCAAGTGTTGAAATTTCAAATATTTGGAAGTCCCTTCTTGGGCCGAGCCAACTTCTTAAACTTGACGGTTGAATGATTTTCCATAGTATATAAGTACTTTGCATTAGGAATAGATTGTAGTTTACACCTGAAGACGATCAGATATTTTACTGATCGAAACGTCATGTATAAATAAAATATAGACAATGAAAGTCCAAAACATAGAGTTAATTTCAAAAAAAATAATTGTCCAAACTCTCAAACAAGGCAGAATATGCATTGGCCTGATAAAGGTTCAAAATTACTCCGTAACAGATTGTTCGAGTGTCTTTATGGCAAAGCACAATTTAAATTTTTGTCCAAAATGATCCTGAAAATTTTGTACTGACCATCTTAGGTACCTGACTATTACTAAAGGTTAAATTTCAATTTTGAAAAAACTTTACGTAATTTCCTGTAAATTGCATGTAGGTTAAATTTCAATTTTGAAAAAACTTTACGTAATTTCCTGTAAATTGCATGTAGCAAGTTTTTCGAGATTTATTATTTTAGAGAGGGCGTCTGAGATGAGTTAGAGAAGGGAGAACAGAGAGATCAAATCGGCTCAAATTTCGTTTAGGCGAAGAAAATCTTGTAGGGAAAACTAAGCATACTTAAACAATCCACTAATGGTCTTAATCAACTCAACATTATTCGTTTTTTTGCGGAAATGCATTCATTATAACTGAGATATATATATATATATATATATATATATGCAAAGTTACAAAATATTTTGCAAAAAAATGGGAGGGAAATCTATTAGAACAAAAATAACTTTACTAAAAATAGTCAATGAAGATTTCTTCGGAGTGCTAATTACTTTTTTATTGTTACTATTACAATAAGAGGGTCATCTAGATTGTAAAACCGTTATAATTTTTTTGTATCAAATTTTCCCTGTGTGGTTAAGGTTTTTTGAAAACGATGCATTTCCGCATCGTTTCATTTTAATTTTTACAATCAGAAGGTCCTATAGAAGGCTTCAACAAAAACTTTTAATTTGGCGTTACGTTATTTATGAACAGCTCTAAAGACAAGAAACAAGAAGGAAGTAAGTATAACAAACAATTAAGACAAAATGCGGAAAGGAAGTATCCATTTAAGCGCATTACAATGCAGCGTACCAAGCAGTAGGAAAACTTGGGGGTTTTACAAAGTTGAACTTTAGTCCCACGTAAACTGGTGCATAATTTAATGCCACTTTGCTTGACATTTGTCTTAATTCCGGAGGAGTTTCCTCAGTCTTAAATCTTACAACTTTTGCATAATTGAAACTTATGGGTTACAGTCTCTGTTTTATTAAAAATGCGGTATATGCTTTTTTAAGGGCGATAATATTATTAACGTTAAGCAGTAGGTATGTATGTATGTATGTATGCCTGTATATCTACGGAACAAAAATTAGACCCCAAATTATTATGTTTCAAAATAATAAAAATAACACTTAGATCAAATAACACATATTTAATATTTACTGAAACGACAATTTTATAGGATTTTGCCACTTCGAAATTTTAGAAACATATTTAAAAATGTTAAACCGCTTAATAAATAACTAAAAAAGTAACTGGTTTGTTTGTGAGTAGTATTTAAACGAAACATAAATTTTTCTTGCCTTTGAAAAAGTAGCCGTTTTTGTTTATAAAGTTTTAGAAATATGATTACTAAAATGTTTTTAATTAAAAAAATATTTATTTTTATTTTGGAACAGCCTAAATTATTTTTTCCATCCCATAAAAAGGAACACTCGGCATATCGGACAAGCATTTTTACCACAAGTGTTAGAGTTATTTTGTTTAATAATATTCGAATAATTGGAAATTTATATTTACTTATAGCTTTACATTTAACTGTAAAACCTAAAATATTTGAAATTTTTAATTTGCATATATTTGTGAGTAAAACCCGTAAGGCTTTGGTTTATATATCTTTGAACCGAAAAAATTAAGGGTTTTAAATAATTTTTTTTGAGAAAGTATTATTAATTTTATTTAAAGGAACTAATTTTCATGTACAGATTTGAAAAACAAACACATTAACTAGTATACAGTGTGTCTCAAAAGTATATAATAATGGACTTTTTGGGAGAACTCTGTTTTTTTTTCAAAATTATACGTAGGGTGGATTCTTTAAATGGAACAGTTCTTCTAGCGGCTTTAGGGAAGAGGTTTTAAAAAACTAAAAGCGAATCTTTAATGATTTTTTTTACGAACTTTCTGCCCATGATAATAGAAAGTTTTTGGGACCCCAACTGGAGGCACTTGACCTACCTATTTTATTCTTTAATGAGAAGGTGCCACTTGTGGCACCTTTTTGGAAAGCTTGTTAAAAAATAAACCTAACGAACTATTTTTTTTGACATCTATCAACCAATTTGTCAAAAATTTCAGAAAACTTATTTTTTTGTCAATTGTTTTAGCCTAAAAATAAACATATTTCTCTATTTACTAAGCGGAATAAAGAAAATTCCACACAAGGACATTATTGGCGGCCCATTTAGGCTGAAGGCCGAGGGCTTACCAACATTTTTTTCAAGTGGGGATACCAATTGTGGCACCTTTTTAGAAAGCTTGTTAAAAAATAAATTCCATTAATTAATTTTTTTTTAACATGTGTCAAAAATTTTAACCTATTTTTGTCAATTAGTTTTAGCTTCATAAACAAGGTCCATATTTCTTTATTTACTAAGTGGAATAAAAAATCTAGCACACACGGACGTTATTGGCGTAAAATTTTTAACACATGGGTTGACAGAATTTATTCATTCGAATTTATTTTTTAACACCTTCTCATGAAAAAAATATTGGTAGGCCCCGGGCCTTCAGTGAGGGCCCTCAAATGGGCCGCCAATAATGTTCTTGTGGGGTATTTTCTTTATTTCGCTTAGTAAATAGAGAAATATGTATGTTTATTTTGAAGCTAAATCAATTGACAAAAAAAAGGTTTTTTGTTTAATTTTTGACACATTGATTGACAGATGTCAAAAAAAACTAATGCATTAAATTTCCTTTTTAACAAGCTTGCCACAATCTCATTAAAAAAGATAATTGGTAGACCCTGGGCCTCCAGTTGGGGCCCCATTTTTTTTTATCATAAGCGCAAGATCTGTAAAAAATCATTAAAGATTCGGTTTTAGCATTTTTAAAACCTCTTCCCTAAAGACGTTAAAGGCCCCGTTTCGTTTAAAGAATCCACCCTGTATATAGTAGTATATATCATTTTAAGTAAAAAAAAGAGGTTCATAAAAATTTATGCCCTTTTGTACAGGGTGTGCCAAAAATAAAATATGACACAAACTTATCTTTTTAAAAATTGGACACCCTATATATTACATCATTTTCTGAATTCTTAAAAAAAGGTTTTCAAAAATACCAGACGCTTTTTTATGTTTTCCAAGATATTCAAGTTTAAATTTGTGTGAAAGAGACGGGAAAATAAGTATTAATATTGGGTAGTTAATTTCGATTTTACTACATATTCCATAAAAATTAAAACTTGGAGAAGGTAAAAGACAATTTGTGGTTCGTTTAAGTGAAATCATTAGATATCACATTCCTGAAAAAAATTAATAAAGCCCTTAGCCCAAAGGTATATATAACCGCAAATCACAGAAAAATATATGGAACCCCAATTGTTATAAAATTTCAAGAATCCACTAAAACACATCTGTAACACTGCCGATATTCCAATATAGGCATTTCAGGGGCCAAAATCTCAGGGGCGGGAGGGTGACCAACCGCCCTTCAGTATTCTCAAGAATCCGCGATCCGTAAATTCGATTCTGCAGTTTGGCCGCATTGCAGCAAGGCTTGCCAATGTGAGGCATTTAATTCACCTGGGGGGACCCAATAAAGAGCTTCGGTGAGAAAATGCAGTCGGGGAGATTATAGACCACTACTACTGGAAAATTAACGTATATCCAAAGAGAAAGAACCACGCACTGGACACTCCTATAAAATATAAATATATCTCGCTCGATTTCAACTAATTTTGGATATGTTGCAGAACTAGTGTTAGTTAAGAAAATGGGTAATTTTTAGATCAAAGTGAGAAAAATAGCCATAAACTGTTATGTTTCAATTAAGAAAATACGGGTCTCTCTAGATTAAATGAAAAAATTGGTGCTAGAAATCACGGATTAACCATACAATCAATTATTTTATGTTGAAAGAAAATAAAAATATCTCGAAAACTGTAGCTTTATAAGATTTGAACCTTTGAACAAAATTTTTGGGTAATATTTACGAAAACCAAAATCTGAAAACCGCATATCAATAGATTCTTTACTTAGAAAGTTATGATTTTTTCAATATATTTTAACGTTTTTCCAAATAACTCGGAAACTAAAGCTCCCACGAATTTGAACTTTATAACAAAATTTTAGGCCATATTCATGGAAACCTAAATCTGAAAAAATCTGAACGTGTGTTTTCGAGTTATGTCACGCGTGGATTTTGTTCAAGAATGTTATTAATCTATATTTTTTTAATGAAAATATCGTTGTCATTGTCAAATGCTCGATCCTTGAGAAATGGGTCTCTCCAAAGGCTAGAGAGTTATTTATTGTTTCTCTCTAATTTTTAGAGTAAGATTGACAAAACTAGGGTAATGAATTATGCTTATGCTTATACATTTAAACTGTTGACTAAGCCTTAAAAAAAATATGACAAACACTCCCGATTACAATCGACCAGGAATTACACAACGCAGAAACAAAAAGTCAGATTATGAGGTGCACGTGCATCAGTTGTTGGGGCACAGACTTCAATATTTTATCCTGACAGGCTGTAACATCATTGTTACCACTAGCACTAATATACCTACACACTTTTTGAGACCAACGCTAACGTCACCTATGCTTGAACAGCCTTTTTGTTTGGTACCTATTTTCATAATTAGTCTTAGAAAGTTTATTACATTTTGACATGTGATAGAAAATAGTTTGGCACTACTTTTGTGAAAACGGGATTAAAATTCACCAAATTTTGAGAAATGATCAAAAAAGCAATCAGATCAAAATTAATGATTTTAGAGATATCTTGGATCGCCCCCCCGTATGCAATTCAAATATGACATTTGACAGAGAGTGGCACGAAGGCTGCAAATTACGATATTTAAGTGATTTATATCGACTCTGCTGCTCACAGAATATTGTGAACTCGATTAAGAAGAAGAGGAATAATTTTAAAAATTATTTTCTTATAAAATCCTTTAAGTTACCCAAAGCAAATCTATTTTCCTTACTTAAAAATGCCTTATTTTTTATAAAAACTACGCATCCACCAACAATAACAATAGACTTTTGCGCACAGCTTTTCTTCTGTTTAGAAATTTTAGCCACTTTTTTTTCATTTATTCCAGAGGGACCCGTATCTTCTTAATTGAAACATAACAGTGTATGGCTATTTTTCTCACTTTTGATAGCGAATATCGCAGAAACTAGTCATAGAAACGAATTAAAAATTACGCATTTGCTTAACTAGCACTAGTTATACAATATTATGCTGTTCCGAATGTTATTTTTGCTTTTTTAAATAGTCCCTGTGGCTTCTTCCCAAATTTCGGAAACTACAAACGTCCACATTTTTAACTCAAAGAACCACTCACGAATTTCACGGCAGTAGGATCAATGGGAGTTTCCTTCTATAATAAAATTCTTGAATGACAAGTAGTATTGTCTTAAAAACAATACCTTTATATTAATAACACGCGCCATTTAATTAATAACAAGTTTTTTGTAATTTTTTATTTAATTACTTGTTGTAGTTGATTAAGAACACAAAAACGGCATAGATTTGACAACACTGCTTTGCTAGTTTTTTGAAAGATCAGCAATAGGTGGCATCACTAATGATATTTCGAGTGAGATCGTGCAGTGTTCAGAACACGGTGCGAACACCATATGTGAGGCTAGCATTCCATTACCAGATTTTCCGCGCGGATTTCAAGTTATGGACAAGTGGCCGATGGCTATACGGAATCTGAATTCCAATACTCCAATTGAATCACTCAGTTTCCCTGGGCCTACCAAGTTACGTGGCCTTGGCGTTTCAGAATTCCGGCAGAATCTCGCTTATAAAGAAAAAAACATAACTTTTTTGTTCTCAGATAATAAAATTTATAAAAATCTACAACCATATCCAAAGGATTTTTCAAAATTTGATGTCTTTTTTTCAAAAAATTAAAAAATGCCAAAATTATTGTTACAGATTTCTGTATTATCGACAAAGCTAAAGAAAAAGCCAGGTAAGATTTTTGACTATTGTTGCCCTTGTTTATTTTATTTCAGGAATGAGAGAGTCCAGCAAAAAACTGTCTGGAGATGGTTGTAAGGAATTCAAAAATAAACATTCCTGCCAAATTTCAACAAACTCCGTTTTCTTGTTTCCGATATTCTGCCCGGTAAAGATTGGCCCAAAAACAGTAAAGCAGTGTTGTCAAATCTATGCCGTTTTGTGGCTTTAAGGGATTGCCTTAACATTAAATCGTAATGTTTTTTGGACAATCATACTCGTAGAAATATAGATGCTACTGCACTGTTTTTTTCTTTGTGGTTTGATGGACCACCGTAAAATTATTATGTTTTATTATTATATTAACGAAATATATGAGCTGTCAAAGAACGTACCTAGGATGACCTTTTAGCAACTTAAATAGTACTTTGTATTCTAAAGGTACTTAAATACTACACTTAAGTGTCTGAAAGGGTTAACTAAAGGAAAATAAAAAAGTATCTTGACCGGCAGTTATTTGCAAGTCGGGTCGTTTAAAAGGTAATGTGCCCTGATGCCTAGAGAACACCTTTTATGATAAAAATATACTACTTGAAAATAATACCAAGTTGGGTGGGTTGGGTCCATTAAGAAGAAGACGCAAGCAAGGGTGTCTAAGCCAAACCAATATACAGGGTGTCTTAATTGCCATGGGCCACTATTGCTATCTCGGTAACTATAAGAACTACAAGGTTGGTCAAATTAGACAAAATGTGCAGTTTTTGGGAGACATTGAAAATCTGGTTTCAGATTTAAAAAAAAATATATTCTATCCCGAGATAATTGCTGAAATCTATTTTATCAAATATCTCAAAAAGTATAATTTTTACAAAAAAATTGTAAAGGAAATAATTTTTACATTTTTAACGTTCTTATATTCGGTAAATTTCCGAGATATTAACATAAGCTTACTTTTTTTATTCCATTTTTTTAAAGAACTTTTTTTTCTGATTTTAACGATGTATCACATGTCCATATTTGTTCGAGGTTTAATGATAAAAACATAAAATTTAGGTTTTATTGGGTTTAAAAAAAATTGAACGTCAGAGGTGGCTTAGACGACCGATAAAACAATTTCCTGTTTTAATAACATAAACTATTTATTAACTTTTTAAATATTTAAACTGTTTACCATTTAATTAAATTAAACTTATTTAACAGTATTTATTATTATTTTAACACGTTTTTTAAAACTAAACTTTCTTTTTCAATTTCTCTCAAAATCTCTATTGATACTCAATCCGTGTAGTAGCAAATTTCGTTGTAGCCTTGTAATTTAATTTGGTACGCGCCTTTCGGGGTACGAATTTTGAGCGCTCTCTCAGCATTTCGAAATGCTTTTGCATAACAAAAAATTAAATCTAATTTTGCACCTTTTCAAAACGCTGCCATGTTGATTTAAACTTACCTTGACAGGTGTATTACGCAACATAGGCTTTAATAAGCAATTGTTTATTTTTGCTTTCTGAGCCACCTTTGATAAAACGGCAAAAGTGCGAAAAAACATAAATAACCATGCAATAAATATGGACATGTGATACATCGTTAAAATTCATAAAAAAGCGAGATTTTAAAAAATGGAATAAAAAATACAGGTCCGTATTTAAAAAAAAGTAAGTTGATGTTAATATCTCGAAAACTAGACGTAGCAAATGTTCTGAAAATTTACCGAATTGAAGAACGTTAAAAATGTAAAAATTTTTTCCTTTACTTAAATTACTGCGAATATTTGTTTTGGTCCGATGCAATTTAATAAAATAACTTTGTTACCTGTCCGAGATTTTAAATAAGTGGTTTAAAAAAAATGATCCTGCTCTTTTGAACAAGGTCACACAAGCTGCTTGGTTGCAAGAGAAAATTAAAAAAGTACCTCTTTTTATTTAACGTTGGGCCTATTCAAACATTTTCAATACCTATCCAATTTCAGTATTTTACAAGTTCCATAGGAATTCAAGATATACAAATGCTTCTGCCTCTTATATTTTCGCAAAGGCAAGCGTTCCAGCTTCTCCGCATCGAAAACCCAAAGTCATAGGTTTCATTTTAAATGTGTCGCGCCATAAGGGAGGTTTATTTTAAAATGCCGAAACGGCGAATGTAAAATAGTGTTTCAATATCTGGAGATTTAAGTTCTTTTATAGTAAAAATGGATAACATGACCCTGACAGAAAATTTACTACATATGTATAGTTGTAGCAACACTGAACACAAACAAAATAGAAACTTCTATCACTATACTATAACAGAAGCACTCAAGATGCTGAAGAAGCACCAGTTACCCTGATACAGGGTGTTTCAAATTCGATTCTCACCATGGGGATCTCCTAAACGGTAGGAGATACGAAAAGGTTTAAATAAGGGCAAAGTTGCGCAATTTTGTGCTTTGCTTAAAACTAAAAAAAAGTTTACAAATTCCGAATAGTTCCGGAGAGAGCAAGAGCAAAAAAAACCAAAAATCTTCATCTTTAGTTTTTATTTTTCTGCGCCCTTATTCTTAAAGCTCAAAAAATGCTTAAAACTTTCTACAGGCACTTTTTTAGGATCTATCTAGTGAGAGGTACGTTTTCGAGAACTGACATTTCAGTGTGACAGGAGTACTGTCAAGTTCATTTTTTCTTATGGACACATCCTTTTTTTCTCCTGCCATTTGGTTCATAAAGGATGACGGATAACATTTTGCAAGCTTATTTTGATATGTCACCTGACGTTTTAGGTTTATTGACCATCATCAGCCCAAATTTAATTTTTGCTTTTAACTTACTCAAGATATTTTGGAAACCCGATTGCAGTACTTTTTTTGACATTTTGAGAATGGCAGTTTTTTTGACATTTTAAAAAATGACAGTTTTTTGACATTTTAAAAATGACAGTTTTTTTGACATTTTGTTATAAAAAAATAACTTTAGTTAGCATTTTAAAAATACATTTTTTTATTCTTTAAATTTGCGCTGATGATGGTCAAATAACGCAAAACGTAAGGTACTTGTCAAAATAAGGTTGTAAAATATCTGTCATCCTTTATGAACCAAACGGCAGGAGAAAAAAAGCATGTGTCCATAAGAAAAACTGAACTTGACATTGCTCCAGTCACACTGAAATATCAAATCTCGAAAACGAACCTCTCATTAGATAGATCTTAAAAAAGTGCCTTTAGAAAGTTTTAAGCGTTTTCTGACATCTTTAAGAATCAGGGCGCCTATCTCCGGAATTACTCGGAATTTGTAAACTTCTTTTTGGTTTTGAGCAAAGCGTCAAATTGGGCAACTTTGCCCTAATTTAAACCTTTTCGTATCTCCTACCATTTAGGAGATCCCCATTGTGAGCATCGAATTTGAAACACCCTGTATACTCAACAATTTTATACACAAAAAAGAAAAATGATATACAGTACTTAGCTCATGATTTAAAAATGACCATAATTTGCGTTAATAGTCTCCACATACAGTATTCATTCTATTAGAGTCAACATATCCGAGGATTTTTGCAAAATCAGACTCTAAATATGAAACAGAGGCCGTTTTGCTTTCGCTGAACTAAGAGTAATAAATAATTATTAAAAAGTCTAAACCTACTAAAGTATATTTTATTCTCCTAAAGTATACTGTGCACCTGTATCATAAACAACATAATTTTGCAAAACTTTAATAATTAATTTTATTTTGAACAGCTCACTAATATCAGTAGTTTACACGCTCCATATACCAAAGGAAACCCCAACCCTTGATTCCCCAGATTATTTTTATTAATCATAAGGCTATGGTGGCTAAAAGGGGCAGCAGAGTCATAAACCTACCCAGTTAGGTTGCAATAAAATATTTTTAAATAAACCGAGGACGTAGGACTGCCCTAGTATGTAGGATAATTACTTGAAAATATCTTGGGAATAGACGTAACCCCATACATACTGTATTATTTAACCCCCTTCGTGTGTATAAAATGTAGGGCAGAGGCAAAGTTATATTAGCCTAAAAAATTATTTGACTTATATTTGATTTATTTGAATGAATATACACGAAAATAACAACTTAGGTCAACACTTTCTTTTGCTTGGGTTTGGCAAAAAAGTTTTTTGTTTTTGCATCTTCACAGAAAATTTCAAAGATCCAGATAATTAAAAACAAGTCCTTTAATAAAAAATTTAATTAGTTTTATTAAACATTTTTCTCCTCCTTCAGAGTTGAGCAGTTTTTGCCTTGAAATAACGAAAAAATTACAGATAAACACGGTTTTTTTTAAATTATTTTTCATAATTATCGATAATTTTTAAAGCCTTATGGTATTAATCCCGAAAATTCTGATCTTCAGATTTTTTGGTAATTTTTAAAGCATTTATGGTTTTATTGATTTTTTGAAAGTAAAAAAGAGAGGGGTGGCAGGAGATCGCCTGCACGTATTTATTTTTCTCTATTAAAGTCCTTTGGAAACATGCGCCCAGAAGAGCTTTTGCTTCGGCATTGTCTCCACGCTAACTAGATTGGGAGTTATTTCATCACTGCATTTTTGAAGAGAATGCAAGGGCAGATCCGTTATAGTACGTCACAGTTATGTGTTTGCGATACATAGATGTAAGTATTTTTTCTAAATTGAAGTAGTGTTGCTGTTGTGGTAGAAGAAGGGGCTTGGTCAGGTTGGATCAGGATGGTAGGTCCCAACGATCCCTTCTTGCAATGCTCCGTAACTTGTTCCTATTCCTTCCGCTGTCCCCCAGTTATTTTTCAACATATATACTAATAAAAGCGTTCGCAGATAACTTTAAAGGTTATTTTATGATTCACTGCTTAGCTGACTGTCTCAGAATTCAGTTTGATCTTGACAGATTTGTAGCATACTGTCAAAGTGAACGGTTATTTCTAAATCTCGATAAATGACAAACCATAACTTTCACGAGAAAGACAAACCCTATAATTTTTGATTACAAACTCTTAAATTCATCACTAAAACGCGTTAACTCAACTACATTATTATTTTTACGACAGTCAAAGGATTTTGCCTCAGATATGGCTCTATCATCTCAAGCATATATTGAACGACTAGAAAACGTACAAAACAAATATTTAAAATATCTTTCGTATAAAAACACGTCAACACGTAAATTGTGATTATGACTCTTTTCGGAAAAATAACAAGATAAATTCCGTCCAGGGCAGAAGAGCTCTTGCAGACCTCTTTTTTCTATACAAATTAGTTCACGGTTTAATAGATAGACCACAGCTTTTATCTAAAATCAGTTTCCATATTCCACAAAGATAATTGCGACATCACCATACTTTTTTCACCCCATTTATATCAACAAACTCAGGTCAAAATGCTGCCATAGTCAGAATGGTTAGACCATATGACGAGACTGTAACAATCGTCGGGATATTAGGACATTGTCCTAATCCGACAAATCAAGAAAGTTATAAATATCTCCAACGACACGAAAACCCCCTTCAAATTAATTTTAAATTGTTTTAAACCGCAAATCAAATTAATTTTCTTTACATCTTTATTTTTCCTATCTTAGATTATTTTAATTTAAGCATATTGTAGCTACTAGCGAACACTTTTTATAGATTTTTGTTATCCGTTGGTATTCCAAATAAATAAATAAATAAATAAATAACTAGTTGTTGATCGTATTTGTCCAGCCGTTGCGGACTACACGATAATAACAGTTTATTGGCCTTATGGCACAAGTTACAACATTTCGGTAATAATTTTAATAAATTACGCCGTAAGAAAAACTGGGACGGGACTGATTCTATAATTGTGATCAATTTCATACGAGCCATGTCTGACTTAGATTGGCTATCAAGTGAACGATCCTTCTGTCGATATTCAAAAAGTAGTTGTCTAAAGAGCAGCAAAGTCTCTCTGGTTCTCCTACAATTACTCATAGTTTCGTCGTCTTTTAATTTATGTTCGTCAAAAAGGAATACGTTATAGACATAGATGTTGGCATTATCTGTGTAAAACCTTCAGTCTCTAAGATCGCTTTGCTTACACTACCTCAATGCAATTGTGTGAGATTTATTTTTTATGCATGTATCCTACAAGCCTGTGGTATAGTTATTCTCGGTACAGTATACATTTACAATGCTCGTTGGCGTGCCTTGTTGATTACCAGCAGCGCCGAGATGCTATCAAAGACGTTGATGCCAAAGTAATGTGAGAAACGGGCCCAGAATTGCGAATGAACCACGGAGTTTACATAACGCAACACTAAAAGATTTTTACTGCGTGTTTACTTTTCATTACCCGACCCGTTACATGAAAACCTGAGAGAAAATGGAGGGTTTATCGAGATTTACCTGCCCGATTTAACACCCTACTATTTTTAGGACCTTCCTCGATTTTTCACTTTTCTTGTGCTATAAATATTTAATATACCTATGATCACTTAAGACTTCAGATTTTCTGATAAAATTTCATTAGTTTTTAATTTTTTTTATTAAACACGTCCCAGTGCAATAAATAAACACGTTTATATTGTCTTATTTTACTGACACCCAAGCTGATGATAACGATTGAGTAAAACATATAAATTTTCAGCTGAAAAAATACTACCAATCTACACCATTTTTAACTGTAATTCAGAAAGTATCAATTGTATTTCAGAAAGGATAAATTGCCCCCCGTACACAACATATGACATTTTGCATCTATAACAGGGTTTTATTAAAATCTTTAGCGGACAAGTCATCCGGAAGGTTTTTTGTTGAACAGTTTTTTAGATGCGAAGAAGATTCGGTTAAAAAAATGTATAGAAAAAACTAGCTAGTGCCCGCGACGTGTTTAAAATTGTAGCTTCTCTCTTTTCGCCCCGACTCTCTCTCAAATTTGCATCCATGCCCGTCTTTTCCCCCTCCCGCTTTGCCTGCGATTTTTTTGAGGTTAGGAGTTTAGTTTCAAGAGTACCTTGGTATCACATCTGAAGTATCTTGGAGTTACACTGGACAAGGGAATCACGTGAAGGGATCATGTAGCCAGAAAGACCGAAAAGGTGCAGACAACAATGTGGAAGTTGCGCGGTCTAGTCGGTCGAATCTGGAGAATTTACCCCAGGATCTTGAACTGGATATACACGACAATCATAAGACCAAGAATCCATTGTGGGTCATTAGTCTGGTGGCCCGCATTGGAAAAACTGAGTAAACCCAATAAGCTCAGGAATCTACAGGGTCTCTTTTGCAGAGTAATAACCGCATTGAGGACTGCCCTATAAAAACCATCCCCTCGCTCCCTACTTGGATCAAGAAGGAGGCAATGAGGGATCAGAGACTCTAGAAGGGCAAAAAAGAAAATCAAGGGACTGGCGACAAAAGGGTTGCCATTCTTAAAAATACTAGTGAAACTATGGAGATTCGACAAAAAAGTACAAGGTTACATTACCAGACCGAAAAATGTGTGAGATTAAACAAATCTAGTGAATGATTCATGGATGTCAATCTTCACAAAAGGTTTAAAGAAATAGCAACTTTATAATTTTTTCAGATCTTTATTTAAAGCTCTAGTACTACTGTACGCAAACCCCAAAATAATGAAAACAAAAATACACACGAATGCAAAGCAAATAATGCGAAAATAGAATAGTGCAAAATTGTAACATTTAGTTCATACAGACACGTTCTTTGAAACAAATTATGAGAAAGTATCAAAATAAAAAACTGACAGAGACCAAAGCGGCGCTTAAGGAGATCAAATTTCGTATCCAAATCGTAAGCTAGTTTTATCACATATAAAAATAAAATTCTAAAGCATTTTTAAGCCTTAAAGAAAATATTAAAACCAACCCTGGGCGATATCCTGGCAAGGTATCACCTAAATTTAGATAGGCGTTAACATGTCCTCTATTTATAAATGGTTAATATATTTCCCTCTCCTAGCTAGTGAGTGTTAAAAGCAACTCTCTTCCTCCATAATCCAATATCAGAATATCCTTTTCTATGGAAGAAGCAACTTCTGTAGAAAAGTCCACATGGCTTGTTTACTTCTATTGGAATTGCCACTTGGATAAAAAAAAGTTATACTGCGTCCTCTGCATCCAAGGCTGTTTCTACACCGCTATCCCATAATACAATTTGTATTACGACTTTTGCAAAGCCTCAAAAATATTACCTGAGAAAGACTGCCTAAAGCACGTGGCGATTGGCGAAGGGCTAAAGGTAGATTTAGAGTTCTGGAAGGTAAGTAATAAGAAGTAAAACGCCAAAAATATACTATGAACAAAGCAGTTGTTCGATCATGGTTTATCATAAGCAGTAAATAGTAAGGCGCTTATTTGCCAACACTGAAGAAGAATCACAAAAGAGTGGCGTAGGCAGAACGGTCCATCATTCATTCCTGAAAAGAATTCCGGATGACCCTATTCATCAGAAAGAGGAAACTGGAGAAATTAAGAGAGTCTGGTAGAATCCTAACTTTGATATCACATCCGAGATATCTTGGGTTAAAAAATAGTTATTTACCTAACAAGTTCGGAAAGTTATACTTTTCTGCACCCACCGGCGTTTGCACGAACGACGCGCCAGCAGAGTTCGGGAAAGCCGTAAGTGCGGAAAATACTTTCCGCACGCGTTAGGTACAACATTTTTCCTACGAGCATGCGGAATATCAAAATATTTTGTCATTATTTTAGTTAAATCTAGCAGACTAAAAATGAATAATTATTAATCACGGTAACATTGAAAGTACCACTGCTCATGTCGCTTAATGCCATCGTCGACTTCAAGTCTTCCTGATTCATTACAGAGCACACACAAAGGACCAAAAGCGAAAAGAGAAATAATAAAATAATGTTTCGCCCTGGGCAATCAGCGTGGGATGATCAGTGGTTCTACTAGTCACCCTCCCCAAACATCATTCAAAACCGCCATACACTTTGATTTCCAACCTTAAATCACCCACAAATAGGAATCGTTCCGCACTGGCACTTATCTAAGTCACCTGATACGGGTTCGTCCTGACGTGTTAATCTTTCCAATAGGGTTACGCTCCTAAGACAATTAAAACAAAAAAAAAGAAATTAAAAAACCTTCCAATCAGTTACTTTAACCGAAAAGAATCTAAGAATAAAATATCAAAAGATCCAAAGATCTTGGATGGAAAAAACGAAAATTCCAACTGGCGGCAATCATAAGACCAACAATCCAATACTTACCCAACCCAATAAGCTCAGGAGTCAGGGGCTCTCACCATCCCCTCGCTCCCTACTTCGATGAAGAAGGAGACGATGAGGGACCAGAGAGTCTAGAAGGTCAAAAGGGTTGCCTCTCTTAAAAATACTACTGAGAGCATTCCTAAAAGCATGGAGATTTGACAAAAAGTACAAGGTTACATTACCAGAGTAAAGAATTCCGAATGGAATTAAGTAAAGAGGAGACGGTCTGCTACACAGATAGCTCTAAACTGTCAACAAGGCAGATCAGAGGCGCAGGAGTAAATGTGGAAGACCTAGAAGTTCGGGGCAGTTATCCACTCGGCGAACACGCTACGATTTTTCAAGTAGAGGTATACACTATTATTGTAGCAGCAACCATAAAAGAAGTTAAAAAGTTAAGTGCTGGAAACCAATATGTCGGACCTAAACCTCATACTGAACTCCATAAAGAAGAGAGGCAGGTCCGAAGAAAGTCACTGCCCGCGTTGCGGGAGTAGGAGGATAAGAGTGCAAAACGGGTTATGGGAGCAAGGATCCATGATGCGGCCTAATTGCCGAACCTACAGGCCGACCCCCCACTACTAATACTCCTACCACTAGATAGTAAGACCGTGTGTGCTAAACTATTTGAAAAGTGAAATCTACCTAAATTTAAGGTTTTCCTAGTGCTAGGGCTACCTTAAACAGATTCGTATAAATGGCCGTGAATCATTGAGAGTTTTCTAGAATAAATTACATAAAATAAAACTAAAAAATGTATAGTCTATCCATTTGTCAGCAAGTAACTGCAACTGACCAAAATTTATTTGACGGGTAATGGTCGCTCTATCTGAATATTTTACTATAAAGTCGAGGCTGTTAACCCGGTTAGCACATTAGAAGGTAGATACATTTATTCGGTGACAAATTGTTTGGAATCGTGTGTGTATCTTGTAAGCTGCCAGGCAATTTTAGGCGTTGTGTTTTTTAGGGGGACTACGACATAAATCACAACATCAGAAAAGTTTCTAACTATAATCATCATACCTTCTTATGCCTGTATCCACGAACGCAAAAATTCCCCGACTAGTTACTATTCGGTGTTTAGAATGTGGTGTTTTACATTGAAACTTTGTTTGCCGGATTCATTCCAAACTACGATTCCCGTCTCAAGTTTTTGCAACACTAGCGGCCCTATTGACCATCAGTCGATCATAAAAATCAGTGAACTACGCAAGGGCAGGAGCTAAGTTACTTTTTTTTAATTTTCAAGGTGTAGTCGAGGGGCATAGAGTGGAAATTCGGCCTCCGTGGGCCTTTTGATAATGATGTTACGAAACCTGTTTTAATCGGTTACTAATAGACCACTTAATATCACCTTGCCTGTGAACAGCCCTAAAAGTGCTGCAGTTAAAAAGTGAGGTTAGGGCGACAAAATATTTTTTTAAATCTTAAAGGTTTGACCTACGATGGTGAAAATTGGTACACACGTTGGCTTTCTGGCCGGATTAAGTAATATAATTTAAAAAATAACATTTAGTGCATCTAAGGGCCGGTAGAGGGCAAAATGTGTTTTTAGACTTTTCCCTGTATCTCCTTAATGACTTATCCTGCACACTTAAAACTATGTGGTTTTCTAGTACATTCTGTTACCAATCAACCTGATGTCACAAAAAATTTTTATCCTGTAAGCGGAGGGCCGTGAACAGACGCCATTTTTTTTGACAATTTCGAAAAATAAATCTATTTACGCAAACTTAACTTAAGGGCATCGAAAATTTATATAAATCGGTTACTTATAGACCACTCAATATTTTTCCACCTATGAATGGCCTCAAAAATGTTGCAGTTCAAAAGTGAGGTTAGGGTGACAAAATATTTGTTTAAATCTTAACGGTTTGACCTACGATGACGAAATTTGGTAATCATATTGGCTTTCGGGCCAGATTGAATTATAAAAACAAAAAAATAACATATAGTGCCTCTAGGAGCCGGTAGAGGGCAAAATGTGGTTTTGATTTTTTGCGTAAATAGATTTTTTTTTTAATTTTCAAAAAAGTGGCGTCCGTTCAAAGCCCTCTGCTTACAGGCTAAAAATTTGTGATATCGGGCTGATTTGTAATAGTATGTACTACAAAACCACATAGTTCCAAGTGGTCAGGATAAGTAGTTCGGGAGATACAGTGAAAAATATAAAACCATATTTCGCCCCCTACCGGCTCCTAGAGGCACTAAATGTTATTTTTTTATTTTTATAATACAATCTGACCAGAAGGCCAATATGATTACCAAATTTCATCATCGTAGGTCAAACCGTTAAGATTTAAAAAAATATTTTGTCACTCTAACCTCAGTTTTGGACTGCAATATTTTTGAGGCTATTCGTAGGTGGAGAAATATTGAGTGGTCTACAAGTAACCGATTTATATAAATTTTCGATGCTTTTAAGTTAAGTTTGCGCAAATAGATTTTTTTTTCGAAATTGTCACAGGTTAAACTTTTTTTTGTGATATCAGGCTGATTGTGTATAGGTTGTACTACAAAACCACATAGTTTCAAGTGTGCATGATAAGTCGTTCGGGAGATACAGGGAAAAATCTAAAAACACATTTCGCCCTCTACCGGCCCCTACATGCACTGAATGTTATTTTTTAAATTTTATAATACAATCTGGCCAGAAGGCCAATATGAGTCCCAAATTTCATTATCGTAGGTCAAATAGTTAAGATTTAAAAAAATATTTTGTCGTCCTCACCTCAATTTTTGACTGCAGCACTTTTGAGGCTATTCACAGGCAGGGTGATGTTAAGTGGCCTATTACTAACCGGTTAAAACAGGTTTCGTAAAATCATCATCAAAAAGCCCACGGAAATCCGTATGCCCCCCAACTAGTGACCAGTGACATTACGGCTGTAAATACCGATACAAAAGATCATTTGACATACACTTTAAATGTATTATTATCGACAATAAAACTTTTAAATTTTTGTGCAAGCTAAATTATTTAAAATTAATTTTAAATTCTTCTTTAATTTTCTGAAATATTGCGAGAAAATTTACCTAGACTTGCAGTTATATATACCTGATAAGTCAGTTATTATAATCAGCGACCGTTTTATCCCACTGCAGGCAAATATAATTAAGTAAATTAATTTAGCAAATGCGGAATAAAAGTTTTATTTCGATGAAACGTGCGCGGCTGCCGGGCCGAGTTAAAGAAAAATTTGGATACTAAAATTATAATAAGCCAAGGTATCGCTCAAAACAGAAAGACTTACTAACATGTTCCTATAAAGCATAAAAGTATAAAAAAAGTTGTTATTGATTTCCTACATAATATAGAAAGGCTCACCAGTCGAAATAGTGACAACATCTGGAATACCACAGGGTTCAATTCTAAGCCCCCTTTTCTTTAAATATCTTTATAGACTACCTCACGAACCCACTCAGAGTAAAGATTTAGTACAATCCACATCGAATACTATATCAATCTGAAAAATAACATTCCGAGAATAAGGATCTTGGTTTTATTCTCTCGAACAGCAGAGATTTGACGCATCAAAAACTATCATCATGCTTTTTATTACTATCGTTGGTTGCAAACAAAGATCAAATACGCATCTTCAACTGCATTCTGTTTAGTTTTCATCAAATAAAATTTGTTAAAATGATGACTTTCAAGAAAGACGTGATCTATCCGAAACAAGTTATCCTCTTGTAAACCTACTTATCCATGTACAATGTGAATCCCTGGAGCATAAACTCAGTCACTAACAATTGCTGTTTCCGCACAAAACACTTAATAATGTGATCATGTGACACTCAATTTTTTTGTGGATTCATTTCATTTAGGTGTCCGAGACTGGCTACATTGCAGGCGCAATCGTACCTTTACGCTGCCTTTAGCTGGAACGCAATTACGTCTAGAAGGTTTGTGTTTGAAATGAATATAAGCTCTGTCTCATAACTGATAGCAAAGGTTCCAAGAATTCTTTGAGCATTTCGTTAGTGTCTGGTGGTTAATAAAAGAGTATCAATAATTAAAATAACTTTTAGAATTCCAGAAAACATGTTTAATTATTCATGTGATAAGACTTTAATTAGTGTTTTCTTGGTTGTTTTTCTGGATCCCACATAGGCTTTACCTCGGCAATACCTGATTTTTTGTCTCTGTAACCTCAAAGAAAAAGTAAATTACAGAATTTGAGCTCGCAAGTTTGTTTCCGGCGCCGCGAGCCCCGCAGTAAGTGTATGCAGATTAGAAGTTATGCAAATAGCACGGCGGCCATATTCCTTCCTCTACCATTTTCCAACAGATAAGAGAGCGCGAAGCAAAACGGAGATGATAGATGCCGCTAGCATAACGCGATAAGCGGTATCGCGGTTACGTATATAGACGGTTAGTTTGTGTTTGTAAAAAATCTATAAATTTTGTTGAATCCCCTGTTTGAATATTTTTCGCTTTGTAGAAACTAGAAATTTTTAATTCGTAGACAATGCTTGAGATATGTCAGTTTATACTAGTTGAACTAAGTCCGAAAGACGAATTACGTAGTGCAGGTGGATGTAATTTTCAAGTATTTTTATTTATAAGTACACACAAGCTGAATTTCTTCCAGTTAAATAAGTACACCTTTGCCAACCTTTTTATTAATGTTTTGAGGAGACGTCTTTTGTGGATAGTTTCCTCTTCCAGATGTTAAGGTCCTAAATAGGTACGTCCAAGTCACATAAATAATACGTAAAACGCTGATTCGTCGTCTTCATCATATAATCTACTGATTTCTATTGGTATATACGTACCGCTTCATGCTACTGCGAACATAGGCCGAAAGAAGTCCAATTTGCCAGTGTACGTACATGCAGAGACACCGCACACCTATCAGTGGAGCTACCAACACTCAGGCTTCCGATCGCCGTTCGCGGCTTGTATTTAGTACGCCTCTAACCACGGTGCTATGTGGAGCGTAATCAATGAAACCGGAATTTGGTCAATAAATACGCAAATTTTTATAACGTAATTATCTTGTTTTTTGTCACTGATAAATTAGAACGTTTTATTTTCAACTGCTCAGATTTATCACTAGCAACGTGTTACAATGAAAATATTAAGGAGAAACAAAATAAAATAATACATTCTAAAAACCAAAAAGATTCTGCCAGTCAAAAAAATTTAGAGCAAATGTTCGAAAAGTTCTCCTTGCTCGGCTAGACAATATCCGAGCCTATTATAAAAACCCCTTCTAACGTTTCCAAGCATGATAGTAGTAGTAGATCCAAGTATCTAGGACCATTCAACTTACCGTAAATAAAAAATGAACTTATCAATCTGTTTCTCGAGCAAGGCAGAAATAAAACAAAATAATAAAAACAAAATAAATTTCCTTAAAGATAACACTGCAGCGTGCTTCGAATCCACCTCGGTCGTACGGCACGGATAGTAAATTGGACTTGATTCCCCCTATGTCCGCAGTAGCCTGAAGCTCATTGTATGTCATTCCGTAGGTGCTTTCCGCAAGCCCGTTATTATTTTGATTTGATTTCTCGTAACTTATTATGTTTTAAATTGGACACCTTTTATAATTTTACTTTAATATCACACACTAATGGTCTACAATTTATTAAGATCAAGGTGTTTCCATCTGAATCTGTAAAAAAACAATCAAAGATAGATAGATTATCATTAAAATAGGTCTTTACCATCCCCAGTAAACAGTTTAATTAGAACAACTTTCTTTCGCTATCAAAATGCGATTCTAAGTAATCTGTAAAAAATATATTAACAACAGATAACATGGAGGATAACGTAGTATGTTCCTCATCCGATTTACAGTAATAAACAAAAAAATTTAAAGGCTTTGTAGTTTAACTAGAACAACTTTCTTTCGCTTCCAAAATTAGATTTTAAGTAATCTGTAAAAAATATATTAACAACAGATAACATAATATGTTCCACATCCGATTTACAGTAAGAAACAAAAAAAAAGTAAACGCTTTATATTAAATAAGAAAAAGTCGGCCCGAACCGAAGTAATATATTATTGTCACTGACAGACGGCACGCGATCAATTCTGGTGGCATTCTATCGCAGATTATGCCCCTCAACCAGAAGAATATCATAATTTTTCACTTGTGATTTCATGAGCTAGAGTCCGATAAAAAGAACCAAAGTTATTCTTCGCCGACATTTCGACCGAATTGCGAAAGTTATTGGTCTCCTATGTCAAAAAGTATTAAAAATAAAAGCATAATTACAGAAAAAAACACTTACAACAAAGGAAAAAGAAAAACAGGCTTTCCATGTGGTTTTAACAATGAAAAGCCCGTTTTTTTCCTATGTTACAGGTGTTTATTTACTTATTTATTTAAAAGTGTTTTTGTCTGTAATTATGCTATTATTCTTAAGACCTTTTGGCACAGGAGACCAGTGGCCTAAAGATGTCACAATAACGTGTCGAAACGTTGGCAAAGACTAAATGTGATTCTTTCTGTCTGACCCTATGCCATTAAAACGCACCAAAAATATAATTTTCGAGTCGCAAACCTTAACCAAAAAAAAAGATTACAATTAAAATAAAAACAGTATCTTGATTGTCTTGTAGCTTTTTGCATTGGAAAGATAAAAAGAAGCCAATTAAGTAGCAAAAAATAAGTTCATAAATAAAGCTTGTGCATTCCTTTGTTAAAGGGAGTTTTAGGACGTTTTGTGCTCGGCACTATTTTAACACTGTTGACATCCAAGCACGTGCAGTAGACGATATAAAAATTTTCTACATAATAAATGTTTGTGCCTCTTAATTGTACAATTTTAAGACATATACAATGTCGACTTTGACGTGCATTTAGGTTACACACACAGTACAGTGTTTGGCCAATAGAGCAGACTGATGTGTTTCTAACTTCAGACAGTCACGTGTGTCAAACAACTTGGCCTTTTGCCAATTCGACTAAAGGGTTCCGATAACTCACTAATGAAACATATTTTTTTCCTATTTTGATAAACATTACTTTTGTGCTCATCCGTCTACATGAAGAGCAATATTAGTTAGTTATAGCTAGTTAGCCATAGCTACTATAAAAAGTATACTTCCGTTTTAAATCTATTCCGCGCGTCAAAGTCACCCGACCAGGGAAAAACTAATTAAATGGATTAATAGGGGGCCGCCACTGGATCGATATTTAAATAAATGCTCCCAAGAGATAATATATGGATTACCAGCGGCAGGGCTAATCTTCAGGCTAATGGCAGTTAAAATAAAAAATTCCGAAATTATCTATTGGGTTCTAGATTAATTTATTTATTTTATTCATGGTACTTGGAAACCAGAAAAAATAACCGGATTTTTTCTATTTCAAAAAAAGAAACTTGCTTAACTCTATTTCGAAAGATCAACAAGGTTTTTACCCAAAAAAAATGTTTCGTCCTAAGCAAAAATAAAGTAAAGTATTGTAATCAAACTTCTTAGTAGTTTATTTTAGGGTCCCAAGAAAAGAGTACAAGAGAAAAAAGGGATAATTTATTTTTGATGAAAAAGTGTTATTTTTGAGTTCTAGGTATTTTTTATATACTATTTTATATAAAATAAAAGCCTTAAATTTTACAATAAAATATCCTTCTCCATATATTTCAAAATAAAGTAAAGTGTTTATTTATCAAAAAATATTGGTTGCAATAAATAATATCTTAGTAATACTTGAGAAATTAACGTGGCAGTTTAAGTAAAAAAAAATCGTAACTCTTGTCGGTAGTTATTTTTTCATAATGCAACAAAACTAGAAAAATATTTACTGGAATAAAACATCTAGAAATATTGATATAGAGATACAAAACAAAAATGGAAGTTTTCTTTAAAATTTCTAAGCAACACATTACCTTTTAAAAAATTAAAAAATATTCAATTTATATTCGTTCCCCGCTTCATATCATTTTGTCCCGACATACAAAAAATGGAATAAGTAACTCTCTTAAGATATACTTTTATATAGCGTAATTTACAATTGGCATAAAATTCGAAAACCTGCCAGACTCGGGGCACGTACCAGAAATGCTTTTTTAGCGCAAAAAAATAGCTGTTTACAAAAAATAGTAGTAAATACTTTATACCGCAATTATTTTAGCCGACAATTTTAGATGATTTGCGTGGGTAACAAAAATATTTTTTTTTATATTTAAGTAACTTTATTTTAATCTTTAATATTGAATAAAAAAAGTGGAAGAAAAAACCTGTGGAGAAAGCTATGGAAAAACAATTTTCGTATTCTCTTAACGCTCCTGCCTAGTCAGTAACCGTCTTTTCAGAAAATATCTTTAATTTTTAAAGATTTGGAAAAAACATACATTTTGATTCAAATTCAAATTCAATAAACGTTTATTAACAGATATACAAAAAAGTTACTACCAAACTTACAACGTAGAATATAAACCTTTAAAAATAACAACAAACTGAATCTCGTGTCCACAAATATAAATTAAAGTAATACTCGTGGCATATCGGACAATACGTTTTTGTTTCTCACTTCATTACGACCAGGCCTCTAATATCTAATGGAGAATCCAGACACCTAGAGATTTGTTTCATCCTTATTAGGAGTCATCAGGGAGTCATAGGATTGTACCTGGCAGTTGAAGCTACACAGGCACCATGCACACCTCTCGAATTTAAAACAAAAAGTTTGTAATCCGCGGAGACGTAGTACCTTTGTGCGCCACCTGTCGTATAAACCGAGAAACAAAAACATCAAAATTAAAAAGTGCAGAAGACCGTAAATACAGAATCCTGTACTTTTCAGCAGTTTATAAAGAAGAAACCTGTAAAAGTATAAGGTCACTGTAACATGACTCTTACTACGTCGTCCTAATTTTCAGGCATCAGTAAGCAATCGCTCCGAAGGAGGCTTGTTGCGCAGTACTAAAAAGCCAAAATATATACTTTTCTGCACTTTTCAATTTTGAGGTTTTTATTTCTCGGTTTATTCGACAGGTGGCGCACACAGGTACTACGTCTCAGCGGATTACAAACTTTTTGTTTTAAATTCAAGAGATATGCATGGTGCCTATGTAGCTTCAACTGCCAGGTACAATCCTATGACTCCTTGATGATTCCGATTCTTCGATATGCCACGAGTGTTACTTTAATTTAAAATTAACTACAGAAGCACTAAAAGCGCTTGTGCGTGGTTTTCTTTTAGTCTTATTCGGTTGAGATAAAGTCATAATCAGTGTTTGTCAAAATTGAGTTTAAAATTCACAAGCCGGGGTTAGTGTCAAAGTCTGGAAATGGTTTATACTTAAGTGACTAGAAGTAGGAGTGGGTAGGGCCCATAGGTTTCTTCCTGTAGTATATTTATTTCGTTTTTTTTTCATTTAAGACATTTGAGATCTATTAAGTTATTAGATGTTTCTCTATAATGAGACAGTATGAACAATTTGGTTTTAATTTTCAAATTTATGCAATTGTTTATAGATTTGATGTCATTTGGAAGCATGTTATATAACCTGGGTGAAAAATACTTTAGACTCCTTTGTCCATGCATTTTACTAGTTGTGCTTTTGTTTTTAAAATTAATATCTATTTTTCCTTTTCTAATATTTTTTTAAAATTATTGCGAGACAGTATAATTGTCACATGTCCATCAGTTTACTATCTGTAAAGAATTTGTTGGTTGGGTATGTTCTGCATTTGTGTTAATTTTGATGAACCATTTTTGTAAAGTTGCTATTTTTTGTATATGGTTTTCAGCAACACAACCTTAAGCAAGGATGACATAAGTCAAATGGCTTTGTACCAATGATATATGAAAAATTTTTAACTGTTCATTATTGAGAAAGTGTCTAAAATACGAAAATTTTGGCAAAAGCTCTCTTATTTTACTTGTGGCAGGCAAGTGCATGCATCACTATGGCACAGCGCATCAGTTAATTGTGATGTTAAAAATTTTATGGCAACCTGCGTGGATCTACCTTCTCTAAAATCAAACTTTAAATTAGACAAGATTTTATGTTTCTTAATGAAGCTAACGATTCTACTTTTAAGTAACTGTTCCACTATTTTTGAGAAAACAGACCACAGCGAGATTGGTCTATAGTTTGCTATTTCTATTTTTTTCTAACTAATTTGATTAAAGAGCGGGTGGTTTGATGTGAGTTTTTTTTTATATGTTATGATATAATCTAGGCATCTCTGATTTGTTATTATTGTTATCACGTCCTGACTGTCTACTGCACACGTAATTATTTATTTTCCTCGCTCAGGCCTGCCAACTTATAGTAAAGCGCCCTCGTAATAATACTTAGTAGTTTAATTTGCATTTTATCCCGGGAAAAGAAATGAAAAAGTATACAGCAGGCTACGTTATTTAAGATTTACGCGGTGACGTGAGTAAAAAAGCATTCAGTTTGTGCATTCGAGAATATTTAAAAATTTTAGTACCTTTCTAATGAATTTAGGCATCGCCGCGCCGGTTTAAGCCTGTGTTTACTTTCCTTACGGCTTTTAGAAGCTCTACCAATTACCCCCCCCCCCCGTTCCCCTGTATAAAAAGTATAATTATTTTTTTTCTTGCTTTTAATACATTTATGCCATAATAATCGCTGCAACTATGGAAGAAATAAAGAACGGTAGGGAGGAGCATGTTTATATATGCTCCGACAGCCAATCAGCCCTAAAGGCACTAAAGGCGTCCAAGATCAACAACACCCTGGTGGAGGAATGTGCGGATGCACTAGAATCCTTGGGAGACACTTATGTGGGTACCGGGACATATGGGGGTGCCGGGTAACGAGATGGCCGACGAGCTCGCCAGGATCGGGGCAAGCACCCAGTATGTAGGGCCGGAACCACTCCTAGGAACAACCAAGAGGCAATTGCAAAGTCGACTCAATAAATGGGCCAACGATGCCATGACGACCGCTTGGAGAGGAGGAACAGGATGCAGACAGACCAAGGACTTCGTGAAGGGCCCGGATGTAGCCAGACAAAAATGGCTTCTGGGGAGATCGCGAAGGGACGCTGGTCTGCTGACAGGTATCATAACAGGTTACAACCGACTAAGGAAGCACATGACCCAGATCGCGGTGGAGAATGACTCAACCTGCCGGGCCTGCGGGCGGGCAGAAGAGACATCTCGACACGTTATAGCGAACTGCGAGGCATACCAGAGGACGAGATATCAGGTATTCGGTTTCCCGACCCTGGATGAGGAGGACCTGCACATGCCAAAATGAGACAAAATACTGAAATTTGCAAAAAGAACAGTGAAACCAAATGAGCAGACTGCCAGACTAGTGGTGCAGGCGGTGGATTAGGGGCAGGCTCGGGGTAGGGCAGAAAGGGCCCAGGGAGGTCTACTTGCCAGGCTTCGCGCCGCCCCTTCTCTTCTCTACTACTAATACATTTTGAAAAAAAAAGAGTATCTGAATAAATTTTATTTATCTTATAAAATCAAAATTACAAATTGGATCATGAGGCGTTATGGGAGGCAAACATTTTAGGAAAATGAGATAAATGATGATGTTATAGCACATCAAGCATACAAACATTTTTCAACTGTTGCTTAAAGGTGGTAGACAAACAAAAGAATGTTTCGAATGCAATCTTCATCAGGTGACAACTAACAAAAAAGCTAATGCTCGTATCCACCAACGCAAAAATTCTCCAATTAGGCTTTAATCGTGATTAGTTACTAATCGGTGTTTATAATGTGGTGTTTAATATTGAAACTTTGTTTCACGTTGGTGGATATGGACACAAGACTACCTAATTTTATAAACTAGTCTGTGTTCAGTAAATCATAAAACTAACTTGTATTCAGTAAACCATAAAGTTTACATTTGGTTGGTTCCGCTGTCGCGCCGTTGAAATTTGTTACCTCTGAAAACTATGGGTTTCCAAATATCCTGGCTAGAGACCCTTTGTTGTCCTCTGTATGAATGCTGTTTCTCTAAACTTCCGCTTGAATAAATTTTCCTACTTGGCGAGGATCTTTGCCTCCCTCCATTCAATATGATATTGACTTTCCCAGCAATGTTGAGCGATTTTCGATCCAGTTGTGTCCCCTTGTCGAGTTTTGCGTTTGTGTTCTGTACGGCGAACTTCCATTAGTCTGGCTGGTTTCTCCAATGTAACCTCCCCACACTCCCATGTTACCTTGTAGATGCAGTTTGTGGCGTTGTGGCTTCTTCTAGACAATATCCAAAGTTCAAATCAAACCACTCCAAATCAACTAAACTGGGAATTGCAAAATCTCTTATAGATCGAGCCACCAACAGCTGCAATAAACAAGAAGCTACAAATAAAAAAAAGTCAAAAATTCGATTCGATCTGCGAAGGAACGATTTCTCCAATTACAAGATCAATAAACTCGTCAGACCACAACAACACAGAGGACGACAGACGTGAATACTGAAAGAAAGGCGACACTTATAATTCCAAACATCAAAGAAAACTAAATCACAACGCCAAAGCACCAAGAACAAAAACACAACCAAGTAGTTTATGTTTGAAAGTTTGAGACAATGATGTGTTTGAAATTAACTCTGTGTTTCGGACTTCCATTGTCTATATTTTATTTATACACGACGTTTCGATCAGTACAATCTCTGATCGAAACGTCGTGTATAAATAAAATATAGACAATGGAAGTCCGAAACACAGAGTTAATTTCAAGTAGTTTATGTTTTTTGGTGCGTTTTAGTGGGATAGCGTCAAATAAAAATAACCAAATTTATTCTTTGCACACGATTCAAAACTTTATTGTGCCATCTTCAAGGCTCTAAATGACAAAGACAAAGAGTTCGTAAGATAGCAGAATAACAAAAAATTTGTTTTATAGTTCACTGAACATAGGCTTTTTTTGCTAGCAATCACCTAATAACGATTGCAGATACAAGCATTCGAAACGTTGTGAAAATGTAAAAATAAAGATAGTGGAAGTTACTCTCAAAAATTTTTCAATTTAAGTTTCTTTACGTTGGTAAAATAATGAACGCGTGGTAAGTACTCCTAAACCCCTCTCAAACCCATGCTTGCGCATAACATATAATTTTAAAAAGTATAACACACTTATCTCTTTTATTTTTTAATTAGCTCTTACGTTTCTTGTTACCCTACGACGACGAATATCAATTTCGTTTTTAAACCTCTTGTTGTTTTTTAGCTTTACAATTTGTAAACGGCCTCCCTCCATGAGCTGGCGCTAAATAAGCTCAAACCAAATTAACTAAGTTGGACTTGATCAAAAAAATTGAATGCATCTCTTTGCCTTAGTCTATGGACACTGTCGTAAAAAAATATATCTAAAAAAACCTTCAGAATCTTTTATTTTAGTAAAAATATATCACATATATAAGAGCCCATCTTTGCATAAAACGGCCATCTATCTCTCGGGCCATTTTTATATGCTGCCAACGTATCATAACGAAATCCATTGTGCGATATTACAAAAAAGTTGTCAAGATTTTCGTTCTTATCATATTAAGTTACAGCAGCGTCGGCATCGCTGAAATTAAATATAGTTTCAAAAGTCCGTGATAATCAAAGGCAAAAAATGTGTTACTTAATTTTGTAAGGTATGATATCTTGTTCTTTTTCCTGTGTCAGTTCTAACGATAATTTGGTAAAAAAGACACACTATTTTTAAATTTCATGGTTTGCACGAATAATAAAAAAATTGCCTATAATTTTTCCGATGATTCTCCGGATTTTGCAATTTTAATGAATCCCGCACGGAATACATGGCATTTTGGTTGATTGCGGAATTTAATGAAATTTTGGTATGTTGTAGACCTCGACCTACTGATCACACTTTAAATGGACCATAATCAAATTGCATGATTAGTTTCAAAAATACAAGGGAATTTCTAAAGTAGTTACTAACAAGTGAAAAATTCATCATGTTTTATTAATAAGATTTTTGTGAGTTTTCTAACAAGATTCAGTTGAGTTTTGGTATCAGTATATATGCGCACAACCGCTTTTAATGAGAGGTGATTTTTTAGTGTACCGGAGTCATCACAAAGGTATTCTATTCTAAAGGTATTTTAGAGAATTTATGTATATTTTTTATGTGCATATAAAGTGATTAAAACTAACCATCAGGCGGTTATCAAGAACATTCTGTTCGTAATTTTAGTTACAGGGAAGTATCGAAAGTATTAAACTACATTTTAAAGATTAATTATATTTTATTAAAGGAAATTGGTTTAGTGCATATTTACCTACCATAAACTCTTACTCCCTTGAAACTATCCATCACAAACAAATCTTTATAGATTACAAAAAACAGATAAAATTTTCTTTTTTTATTTGTTTATAATAAAGAAAAAAATAAAACATAAAAACAAAAAAAGAAAAGCAGATTACTCCAACATTTCTTTAAAGATGTTTTATTCCATTTAATAGATTATATTTTTAAAAACTAACATTTAGTTCTAAAACTGGACTCAATGAGCACAAAAACATACTAAAATAAAATCACAATTTTGCTTTTAACACCATGAGCACGTGCACCTGTTACATCGCCTTGCTCAAGACTGACTGAAGTTAGCAGTAATTATTGAGGGAGCGGACGATTGCAGGTTTACGTAACCCGAAAAAATATATTTTCCTATGGTCACATATAAAAATGATGCCTTTCACACGATTTGTATACTTAGAAAAAGTTAAATTTCACCGCTGTGCAGAGATTTTTCCGCATATGTGTGGAAAAGTGTACGATGAGATACTTTTCGGCACATGTGTCCCAAAGTACTTTTTCACACATGTGCCGAAAAGCAGTTTCATTTGATTTGTGCAAAATTAAAGACCAATTTTTACAAAAATTAGTGCAATCCATCAGTGTTCGTATCTAAAAAATAGCCTACACAACTCGATAGAAAGTAATTTTCTTACACTCGCTTCTTGTTTCACTCGGCTAGCACCTCGTTCACAACATTCACGCTCGTGTGAAATTTGTCACTTTCTTCTCTTGTCATGTAATACACTATACACAGGCTACGACCTAGTTTTCAATTGACTGAAAATACCAAAAGGACCAAAAATAGTGTTAACAGGTTGACTCATTTATCCGACGAAATTTCAAACAAAACATATCAAAAAAATTCCGAAGGGCGGAGTTTTTTTTGGCTTTTAGGTTTTTAAAACGTAAAGTCTCTTATCTCCATGGAATTATTATATGGCATTTCTTGTCAAAATATTAATTTCCTTGTTTTACAATTAAATTCTACCATTGACGATAAATACAGACTAATCCCACAAAAGTAAACTTGGGCGTGCGATAAAATTAAATGTTAATTTAGTTAAATGTTAACTCTAAAATGTTCCTTTCATAACACATACAGTTATAATATTTGGCAAAGTTAAGGCCAATCAAATGAATACCTAGAAAAATCGAGCTAAAACGGCAGTTGTAGTAAGTTTTAATTCGGACGGTAAGTTTTATATGTACAAATTTTCGTAGGTTATGGGAAAGGCAATGAAAAGATCACAATCAAATTTTTAGCTAAAGTCTATTTTTAGCATGAAAGGCAATGAAAAGACCACAATCAAATCTTTAGCTAAAGCCCATTTTTAGCTAAAGATTTGATTGTGGTCTTTTCGTTGCCTTTCCCATAACCCACGAAAATTTGTACATTTCAAAAAAGAGGGAAACTAAAATGTCCAGTAGCATTAAAGTTTTACCTTCTGTAAGATTCTGTAAGATTCATAAAAATCAAAAAGGTAATATACTTATTGTTACGTTCATTGATAAATTGTCGCTTGCAAGAAAAATGTCCTACAGAAAGCCAAAAACGCCTAGGATACTGATAAGAAAGTATAGACCAAAATGGTTACAAAAAGTAACACATCTTTTTTGAACGAAAAAAAACGAACCATGGACAAAGAGACGACCAGAGAAACATCCACATTGTTAAATTTTACCTGGGGCAAATTACTTTTTAAAATATTATTAAATCTAAAAAATTGTTAAGTCATCTTTAAGATGTTTGCATGCATTAACAATAGATTGGAAGGGCATTAGCTTGTAAGGTTTAAGATACTAATTTAACTATATAAAAGAAAACAACTTAAAGTACCTAATATTTCAACGTACGTTTTACGTAATGCGTTCAAAACAAAGCCGAAAAACACAACATTTTTTGTTTTCTTTATGCCACGTTTTGAACGATGCCCGCTTATATGGTGAATGCGATGACATTACATCTTATTGCAATCATTGTGTACGTTGGTGGGTCCGTAACGTTACGTATATCCTAACGTAAGCAACGACTGCAATTTGCTGTTCTATCTAGGCATTCACCATAACAGACCGTGGACTTTCTTTTAATTTAATTGAACCTAGCTTTATAAACTTCGTTTTTTATCGTCTTATTATTCTTGTGGATTAGGAACAAAATACATCACCAACCGGAAATCTACGATTGTTGACCTGAGCTACATACAATATATGCATAGAGAGCCTTTATGAGGTTTGCTGCCTCGAATTAACTAACCGCTTAGATTTAAATAGCCCGCATAAATTAGTGTGAACGGCAACACCTGCTACAACCCTGTTTTAGAAAATTGGAACTAAAAAACCAAGTAATGCATTTAATAAAAAAAAAATATTTTATATGATATAAAAATAATTTTGAGAAGTCAAATATAATGCGAATAGGAGTTTTTTTTATGTTATCTCTATTGATTTTAAGTACATCTGCGCCACTGAAAAAAATGAATTTGTAAACTTTTTTCATTTAAACCAATATAAAAATTGCCACTAAAACTAGGTATACATAGGCGGGTTGGAAGTATAGTTAAAACCCTAATATAACACATCGGGTGTATTGCTATGAATCCAAAAACAGCTAGGATCACCGACATTTCTGAAAGGCAAAGTATCAAAACAAAAAATGTTGTTTTAACATACAAACTGATTTTAAATATTGAAGAATATTTAATAAAGACTATTTTATTTAATAAAAATTAAAGTACTTTCCTTGTTAAATTAATTTTTTCTCATGACCTTATACCTGACACCAATGTTAACGCGTTTTTTAGTCCACCATACCAATAAAATCGTGAAATTTTCACTAATTATATTAAAAAAGAGTTACTAAGGTTCCAAAACACCTTAATCGACGAAAAAAAAGTTTTGTATCGGTCTGTTGTCTGTCTGTATACACGAAAACTCAAGAACGCCTTAATCGATTTTAACGAAATTTGGCACAAAAATCCTCTAACGGCTGACCATGAACCGATTAACTTTTGGGTAAGGAGGTGGGGGATTAAAGGGGGAAAAAGGGATAAAATATTTTAAAAAAATTGTAACTTTGGAAAAAAGCAGATAGCGATATACGGTTTTCAGATTTAAGTTTCCATGAATATGTACTACAAATTTTGTTATAAAGTCCAAATTCGTGGGAGCTTTAGTTTCCGAGTTATTTGAAAAAACGTTAAAATATATATAAAAAAAAATTATAACTTTAGAAGTAAAGCAGCTATTGTTATGCGGTTTTTAGATTTTGGTTTTCTTAAATATTACCCAAAAATTTTGTTATAAGGTTCGAATCTTTTAAAGGTACAGTTTTCGAGATATTTTCATTTTCTTTCAAAATAAAATAATTGATTGTATGGTACACTATACGTGCTTTCTAACACCAATTTTTGAAAGGCACTGACTTCAAAAATTTCGTGAAATACTTCAATATTATTGAAATACTTCTCCTACTAACTTTGATTTTTTATTTAACTTGATCAATGAGTTTTTAAATTATTAACCCATTTCTTTATTAACTTGTAGTTAGGGGACACTGAATATTTCTTTTTCATTATCTATCCTCATCCCATATCTGGCACCTTTTTACCAAAAAGATTTTCTTTGAATTTCACAATAATTTTTAAATTATTTAACATATTTCCCAGTTAATGCTAGATGCTACCGATTTTAAATTAATAAATTGCGTTAATAACAGAAGGTTTTTAAGTGTTGGTCAATTTATAAAGTTTAACAGATCAGGGTCTCGATCAAGGAAAATAAAACAGGGGCATTTTCACCTATCAGCAACCTAATTTTAGAAAAATCTTTGGAAACGTCGATGTTTAATTTTTTTATAGCACGCACTACTTTGGAGGAGTAAACTTTACCCCAAAATTTTGGATAGGGAAAGTGATGCCTTCTTTTGAAGGTGTTTTAAAAATCTATCAATGCGTTTTTGAGATATTAACTTCCAAAATAAGCTCAAATTGTACAGGTAAATTTTCTCCCTTGAAGAAATGTATCTTGAAAGAAAAAATGAAATGATAAAATTTAATAATAACTAAAACCAAATCGATGTGTAACGGGATTTCTCAAAAATCAAATTTTAATTTCGTTAAAAAAACAATTTTTGCATTGGTTCATGTAAATTTAAAACTCGGACACTAATTGCTAGATATTTTAAATTTCAATACTTTTGTAAACGCTTTTAAAAGACCTTCAAAACAAAGTATAACTCGATGTGCTTTGGCTATTTAAAATATAGGGTTTTATCTCTCGAAGGGATTATGTGGTAAACAAAAATTTAAAAATGGCCAAAAAAAGTCCCTCTCGCATAATAAAGTGACATGTTCGAGGATTTTTTCAAAATCAGAAGCCCCTGTTTCGTTTTTATGGGAACACACTGTACATATATATATATATATATATATTCCTTTAAAAAAATCAAATTGGGTTAAGTATTAAGATTGGTTGTGGATTCTAAACTTAGCTTTGAACTTCGAATACGCTAGTGTAGTTTAAAATACACGATATTAGAGATATATCGACAGGATTCAAAAAAACCAGAGAAATTTTTTTTTATTACCTTTCTTATAAATTTCATAAAGACTCAGGTTATTTAGGCTATTAAGAGATCTTTAAAAAGTATAATTTTTTTAAATTGAGTTCTCTGAATTAAATCAACATTTTTGTGCATATCAATATTTTCGGTCTTAATTTGTACAGCGTTAGGCGTCAGGCCATCTCAGTTTTTATGTAATAACCAATTATGAGCGCTATAGTTATATTATAACCCAATTTATAGAATTTCTTGTTTTTTTTAGTTTATAATTTGGTCGGGTTACTTATCGATAATATAAGTTGTGACAATGGCATATTGATAGTTTTATGTCAAGTACTTTCTTTGCTTTTAATATTTTACAGGGATTTTTGCATCCTTGTAAATTGTATTGTTTTTTGTAAATTATATTAGAATGTTTGTTGAAATGAATAAATAAACAATAAATGTTTATAAACAACCACTTCATTAACACCAAATTAATTTTTCTGGAAATTCACAAATTTTTTCTTTACCTCACACCTGACACCAATTTTAACAAGACTTTAAATTTCCTAGAGGTTTTAGATCTCTTGCATCGTTCTGAAGTCAATGGCACAAAAAAGTCGTTTTAGTCAGCCACACAACACATGTACCGGATCTGTCTAGGTTTGGAAAACATATGCGATTTTAATTAAAACAGTTTTATGGAGTTTTAGTCGCTAACGATTAAATAATGTATGAATTACTTCTTTGGCTACGGTCTGGACAATCAGAATTACAATCTGTATACATCTTCCACCTTCTGTACACAATGTAAACTATGTGCAAACAAAACCCAACTCTAACCAAATCTAAAAAATCCAGATTCATTATATTACATCAACTGGCGTCCCACAGAGAAGCTTGTTGGATCCTTTACTTTTTATAGGGTTTATACACAATATTTTTCTAGACTTTAGACTGCCGAATATTTTCTTGCATTATTTCCAGACGATGAGGTAGCAGCTACGGCCAATGACGTCTTTGAGGACCTAAGCAAAAACTCGCAAGAATTAGTCACTAAAATGCTAAGTTTCTGTAGCCAAAATAATTTAAGGGACAGGGGCCTTAATAAAAGTCTTTTAGTGCGAATTAAGAACAAATCAATTAACCAAAAAGATGTTGCGAAATACCTTGGAGTATACAAGGTGATTCACGACAAAATGCAAATATTTGAATGGTAAGTATTACAGGCAACTCATATCCAATCCAATTATTTTTTTGAGCCAAAAATAAAAATGGACATATCTCGGAAACCAGTGTTCGTATTTACTTTAAATTTAGCACCCATAAGGAGCCCCAAAAGCTACTTCTACCAATGTATATAAAAAACAAATTTCCTGGTTCGGACTAAAAAAAAAATAGTATTATTTATTTTTCTTAAAAACAACACCCTGTATACTGCAATATGCAAATTTTGGTATTGCCACATAAAAGTTAAAGGATAGTGCTATAATATCCTCAAATTGTATTTAACGCGTTAAGTCTCAATTTTTTATAAAAAAAAAATAAAAATCCAAATTCCGATCCTGAGATATTATGGTTACAAACAATAGCACGTTCTAAATTACTAAAAACGTACTACCCAAGCAAAAAACAGGCAGGTACAGGGCCATATTATAATTTCTTAATTTATTTTTATAAACACATACTTTTAATTTATTAATGAACCCTATTTTAATTTGAAATCCGTTTTCGGAATTGGTTTGAAGTCGTAGTCAAATTATTAAAATTTCAAGTCCGGCCTAATGTTTGGTTGGTTTAATTTGCCTTCATTGGAAAATTTTTTTTTTTTTTACTTCATTCATCATCATCTACAAAACCGGAGGATAATGTACAGGGTGATCTACCATAAATGCCAGCGCCACTTTTCTCTTTTATTATGCATGCTATAAAAAAGTTTTTAAAATCAGAAGAAAACGAGGAATTTAAAAATTCGATAAAATATAGGGTCTTATTTAAAACAAAAAAACTTATATCAAAATTTGACATTTTCAATGACGCTTGTCAACTTTGGCATACATATTATAAAAGTCTGGAAAAAGTTATAGAGCTTTTGTAACAAAAACTTTCTTAAAGCATAACTAATAACAAAGGAAAGAGGCAGTGTAATATTACTTTACATATTTTTTACTTTGTTCTTATTTTTTAAATAATTCTTTCTTACTATTTAAATATAGTTCCGGCACTACTCTAATTTAGTTTCTAGGTTTCATTTATTTTCTTTTAAATTTTAAATAAGTAAAAAAGTAGTCTATTAGGTAATAAAACTATTAGTTAACTTAACAATTCATAACTTATTACTATTAATATTTTTTAAGGGTCAAACTAGATCAGTTTTAAATTGTTTCTAAGCTTGCTTTTTGCAAACTTATGTATTGTTTTTCATGCCAAAGATATTATGCAATTATTTATTTATTATTATTTCACTTGGAATTTCCTCGTGGTTATTTACACTCCCTCTTAGATAAAAGGGGAATTTTCACTTATCCCAGACATTCTAAGTGTCAGAGGGATTAAGCTCTGTGAGTGCCCTTGCGGGTCCTTTGTAGTTGTTTCCAAGGAATTTTCTTACAATAAAACTCTCGATGTACCGAGAAGTACCGCTTTCTGAATTGGGATATCGTCAAGTTCGTAAGCAGTTGCTTAGGAATAATTCCAGTAGCATATACTATAATGGGTATTGTCTCTACATTAAGCATATTCCATTGTCTTTTTATCTGCATCTCTAATTCTCTGTATTTGACTATTTTCTGTATTTGTTTATCGTGTAAGTTATGTGAGTTAGGAATAGTAATGTCGATAACGAAGGTCTTTCTGGTATTCTTGCCTACAGCAATGATGTCAGGCCGGTTGGTTAGTGAGTACACTACGATTATATTATAAAAGTCTGGAAAAAGTTATAGAGCTTTTGTAACAAAAACTTTCTTAAAGCATGCCTAATAACAAAGAAAAGAGGCAGTGGCATTTAAGCTAGATCAGCCTGTATATTATCCCCTCGTTGTAATCTTTAAAAAAATACTTATAGCGACATCCTTTGCCTTGTATGTTGTGATATCAAAATCTCCAAATGAAGTACAAAAAATAAATTAAAAAATGTTAATCTGACCCTCTACCTGCCTGTTTTTTTGCTTGGGTAGGGTGGGTGTTGATTTGTTTATGCTTAAATTAGTTTTAACCTGAAACTACGTTTTTAGTAATTTAGAACGTGATATAGTTTGTAACCTTAATATTTCAGGATCGGAATTTAAATATTTTATTTTTTTTATAAACAACTGAGACTTAACGCGTTAAACAAGATCTAAGGGTATGACAACACCATCCTTTAGCTTTTATGTGGTAATCCCAAAATTTTCTAATTGCAATATACAGGGTGTTGTTTTTAACAAAAATAAATAATAAATTTTTTTTTAGTCTGGATCTAGAATTTTATTTTTTTGATACATTGGTAGAAGAGGCCTTTGGAGCTCCTTATGTGTGCCACATTTAAAGTAAATACGTATATTGGTTTCCGAGATATGTTCGTTTTTATTTTTGCAATATTTTCATAAATCACACTGTATATTTGACAAAAAAAATCAAAAAAAATTTGCAGCATTTGATATGAGTTGCCTCTGACCTGTATGGCTTACCTTTAAAATATTTGCATTTCGTCGTGAATCACCCTGTATAGATTCCCTTGCAAATAGATCATATTCTAAAAAAGTTGGCGGAATATTGTTATGTCATTTGGAAATTACGCACCGAAAACTAGACTAATACTTGTTGGGGAAATGCACCCCGTGCCCAGGAGGTATGTTTATTGCAAAAACGCATTATAGCAACAATGATGTTTAAACCAAAGGATTTCTTTTGTCGTGCGCTGTTTCCAGAACTGAATACTTTCATCTTTCCCAGCCTCTTCTCTTTAACAATATAATTTACGCTTAAAACAACATATAACTTAAGAAATCACAATAACATTCGAATACCTCGGCACAGGACGGATTTAGTAGCTAAGAGCCCTCTAGTATTATCAGTAAACTTACACAACCACGTAAGATCGTAGTTACAATCTGGGGAATTGTTTTTAGCAACACTGTACGGGAAATCAATTTAGCTATGCCGACCTGATTTTTTTTGCAAAATTTGACGTTATTGAATTTGTTTTCCATGGCAACGCGTAGACTTTATTTATGTTTATCCACATTGGGACACCAGAGATTTTTTAGCACTGTGTCAAAAATTTGGGGTTAGGTTACTTATTGTGACTTTTCGCGTTCTGCGCCGCTAAAAAACCAAGTAAAATACTAAAATAAAAGATAACCATTTATTACAGAGTTACCTGAAAAAAACGCTACCCAACTACGTAATAAAGTAACTGGGTGTAATGTTTAAGGTTGCATTTACAGGTGCATTTATAATTGACTTGGAAACACTCCCGCTAGCTGATACCGACAACAGGTTCTTACTGACCTGTTTTGTTAGTACTCAAGTATCCATGCGTTTTTGAAACTGAGGTTCTGAAATCTATCCTTTGCACTCCAAGATTTCACTAGTACACTTGCATATAACTATGCCGCAATAATTTAAATTAAAAAAAAAATGGTTGAATCAAAATAAAAAGAAAATTATGTGGGGTTATGGGCGTCGAATGTTTCTATGCAAATTCCTAGTAATCCCAGCGGGCCAGTAAAGTTCACTTGGTTCTTTGATAGACTCGGGGTAATGCCCGCGCAGCGCTAAGACTTTTTTGGTGGGCGACCGCACACGCGGAGTGGTTTCATATTTGTTATAGAAAAATGTTTTTGAAAGCACATTTTTGAAAGATAAACATAACCTCGAATGATTTTCTGTTCGAAAACGTAAAAATACTCTTCTTCTGTCCCACTGCGGCCCGATTTAAAGTTTGTTGACAAAACACCGCAGTTACCATGGAATCGTATAAATTCTGCGATCTATCGGCCAACACTTGCACTGCGTGTGTCTCCCAAATTCAATGAAGTGTGATTGATTGATCGGTTTTCTTTTCCGGAGTGCACGAGCTTTTAGAAAAAAAGGAAACTTGTTTTTATTTTCGCTAAAGCAAGGAAATATAAAAAGGAAAAATATATTTCCGAGGAAATTGTGAGTATTTCTCTATTTTTTTTTGTAAGTCGGGTTTGCTCTAAACCGCAATTATTTTGAGGCTTTTGGGATAGATAACAGCACCAGAGCTTTTATTTTTGAAGAAAAAATAATTGAGGATTTTGAAAAATTCTTCAGATATGTTTGTTAAGTATTTAAAAATGATCACCCCTGCAAAATTTCAGGTCATGCTGATGTTTAGTTTTCCCTGTGCACTCTGGCAAAAGATTAAAAAATTAAAGAACAAGGCATTGCCAGTTGTACTTTTTTTTAATTAACATCTGGGGAGAAACTACAGACTTAACAAACAAAATAAATACATAGTTTAAATAAATTTAAATCAACATTAAAAATGCTTTTTATGATATAAATAAATTTTTTGATGGCGATAATATTTAATTTTGATATTTAAAAAAAAACTTTTTTTAAATCAATTTTACTTTTTTTTGGTCATTGTTTTTGTTTACATATTTATTTTTATTTTTTACTTCTAGATATTATTATTTGTAAACTGAAAATTTTTAGACTGTATTTTTGCTGTCTATAGAAAATAAAGCATGTATTGTATTATTATTATGCAAATCTTACCTATATTAGATCTTATTTAGAAAGATAATTTTCTTATAGTGTTTTCAAGCTCTACAATAGCGTTTCTCGAAATATTAAAACTCTAAATCGTAAACAATTTAAAAAGGCAACAGAAGTATATTTTTACTCCACTAAACAGCATTAAATAATGTCGATCAAGTCAAACCAGTTGATGTATAATACAAATAGTATAATTTTATTTAAACATATACCTATTCCTACGGTTATTACCTTAAGTATTATTGTAATATTACTTTACATATTTTTTAATTTGTTCTTATTTTTTAAATAATTCTTTCTTACTATTTAAATATAGTTCCGGCACTACTCTAATTTAGTTTCTAGGTTTCATTTATTTTCTTTTAAATTTTAAATAAGTAAAAAAGTTGTCTATTAGGTAATAAAACTATTAGTTAAATTAACAATTCATAACTTATTACTATTAATATTTTTTAAGGGTCAAACTAGATCAGTTTTAAATTGTTTTTAAGCTTGCTTTTTGCAAACTTATGTATTGTTTTTCATGCCAAAAATATTATGCAATTATTTATTTATTATTATTTGACTTGGAATTTACTCGTGGTTATTTACACTCCCTCTTAGATAAAAGGGGAATTTTCACTTATCCCAGACATTCTAAGTGTCAGAGGGATTAAGCTCTGTGAGCGCCCTTGCGGGTCCTTTGTAGTTGTTTCCAAGGAATTTTCTTACAATAAAACTCTCGATGTACCGAGAAGTACCGCTTTCTGAATTGGGATATACAGGTTTTTTTTAAGTTCTAATATCGTCAAGTTCGTAAGCAGTTGCTTAGGAATAATTCCAGTAGCAGATACTATAATGGGTATTGTCTCTACATTAAGCATATTCCATTGCCTTTTTACTGCATCTCTAATTCTCTGTATTTGACTATTTTCTATATTTGTTTATCGTGTAAGTTATGTGAGTTAGGAATAGTAATGTCGATAACGAAGGTCTTTCTGGTATTCTTGGCTACAGCAATGATTGTCAGGTCGGTTGGTTAGTGAGTACACTACGATCCCAATACAGTTTGTATCTTTGATTCTTAAGAACAGGCTCTAGTTTATATATGTAGTAAGGCTGCTTTTCAGTTGTTATAAGTTCGAATTTCAGTGCAAGCTTTTGATGCAGAATTTTTGCAGCTGAGTCATATGCTCAACTGTTTCTTGACCTTGGCAGCCGTATATGCATTTTCCATCTGTTATAGTTCCCTATTTGATTATATATTTCAGATCGTTTCTTGTTGAGATAACTTGATACTGAATGTCTAGAAGGAATCCCTCTGTTTCTGGGAACATCTATCTTGACACTAGCCAATAGTTCAACGCATTTTTGTCGACATTACTTGGTTCATCTCGTTTAGGTGTCTTCCATGCAGTGCTTTTTCTTTCCAGGTCTGTAATTTCTGTTCTTTAGTTCCGTATTATCTTGGTATTTGCTCATCTTTCGCGTTATGTAATTCGGAGTGAACTGCTTTTTTCCGGCAGTAATCTCGGTATTATTTTTTTTTTTTTTTTCATTATTTTTTTTTAAATTAATATTATTAATATGAATCTTATATCTCCATTTTTATTGCTTTTGTTTTGGTCGGAAGAAGTAAGTTTTTTGGTCGTAGATAACTCATATAACTATAAGATAATATAACGACCCTGCTGTTGCATTCTTCGAAAAAAGCCCTACCGATCAAGTTCGCCTGAAAAATATGTATGGGCAAAAACTCTTCTGAGCACGCGTAGGCTGCGTCAGTCATGCGCCGTAGATTTTCCGCCTTTGCCCTTGCCCAGGGCCAACCGTGATTTTTAATTATTTTGTTTGCTTCTCAAAGTTATTCTTGTTACACATTTTGCGATCCTTCCTTCCTCCTTTGCGATTTGTTTAGTATGGGTGACCACAAGGAATCCATGCTTAATTCCGCTACATATAACCTGCTAAAACTGGTAAATGGTAGATTTTTCGGGTCTTCCTGTTATCTTGAGCAAATGCTTTACCAGCACCTACTGTGTATTTCCCCAGCTCAGGCCACTTGACTGTTGTTTGCGCGCGTATATATAAAATTGTTTTACCTCTTATCCATTTTTTGTCATCAGTTTTTATTTTCCAACTTTTTCAAGAGGACTTTGAATGTCCCTGTACATAAGCAGCTGCTCTACTGCACAATCCAACTAACAAAATTAAAACAATAGCTCTTGTTTGGTAAACTGCAACAGTCATATTGTTTCACGCAGCTTGCCGCCACGTGTAAAGGGATGGTAATGAGAACTAAACGATGTTGCTAATTAATGTTAGAGTCGGAACCAGCTACATTTGGTGTGTAAATTACGTAGCTTGATAAATAAATAAAAGCTTTACTTCCGCACAAAAATGAAAATAAAACTTTTGCAAAATATGATGTGATTTTTAATATACTGATAATAAAAAATGTATTAACCAAAAACAAACAATTGTAGTTCGTATTACTTTATAAGATTTATTACTCTTTCGAATGTTATTTTTACAGCTGAGTAGAAAGCCTAAGTCAAGATTTTTAACTTTTTACCCATTGCATCAAAATTTCTTTTAAGATTAGATATTCTATTTTTTTCCGTCAGTAACCATACTTTTTCAAGTTTTATAAGATCGTAATCAAAACCTTTTAAAAGCTATTCTAATAAAACTTTTAGCTTAAGGTGGTTCAAGTTTTATAAAATAGTTAGCAAAACATTGTAAAAACTCTTCTTATAAAACTTTTGGTTTAAATTTATTTAAGTTTTATAAGATAGAAATAAAAACTTTTTAAAGATAAGCACTAAGAAATTGTTGGTGTCCATAGCTGCACAAGCTTTTATAAGATAGAAAGGAAAACTTTCTGAAGATCTGCCCTAAGCTTTTGTTTTTTAAGTTGTTAGGTAGTAACCAAAACCTTTTCAATAATTTTGACATAAAACCTTCGCTTTAAAGAGAAAGCGAAAATCACGTTACTAGGTAAATTAGCCATGCAGCAGATGCGCAAAAGGCCAAGTGCCTAATACATAAGGGGCCTGAATATTTTTATGTTGTTTGCGCGTGTGCACGATTTTAAAGCCATACGTTTTATGGATTTTATTTTTTAAAAACAAATTTTTGATGACGAAAGATGCTGTAAAATATTAAAGAAAAAATTTTGTTTAGATAAAATGGCTAAGTGGCCACTAGGACTACAGTTTACCGAATAATTAATCACTATCGAGGGAGACCAGTATAATGGTAATTACAACTTCTTGGGATTCTATAAGGGTTTTAATAACCCTTATAAAAATATCTGACTGGCAGCCATTTTCCTAAACTGTTTCATATCATAATTCAAAAATTTTGTATTTTTGACTTTATCTTCCAAACGGTATGGTAAGTTATGTAATAATAGTTGATTTATTAATCGTTCGACCTGCATTTTGTTATTTGTTTGCTATTGTTTGAATTGCAGGAACTTCAAGAAAACTAACATTACCGTTTTCTCCATAAATTTGGTTAAAAATTCTTTAAATTACGGTTTTTTTCAAGCCCGTATGTTTTTAGAAGGCAGAAATGAATTCTACACGATAGAGACGAAGTGGCTTGTACAATATTATAAAATATAAATATTTGTGGAAATTAATATCCATCAAAAGTTTCGTCATTTCTGTAAACAATTTATTTGATTCATTTAGACAAAGATGAAATTATAAAAAACGCATGCATTGTAACTTTAAAGAAGGAAAGCAAATACCATGTATATCATATGGTTAAATCAATAAGGGGCGGGTTCAAATTGGACGCGCTAAAACCCTCTGACAACCATTTTAAAACTACTTGTAGTTGGCTTGAGATAAAGAGTAAGAGAATGTTTTTAAAGATATTTTTTTAAGTTTTTTTTAGTAATGTATCCCTTTATAAAAACTGACACTTAAGACGTATAAGGGTTTATAAGAGTCTTGAAAAGGTTTTAAAGAGAACCTAGTACAAATTTTCGTTTTATTAAGTAGTTGCCAGAAGGTATTGATGACCATTATAAAAAATAAATGTTACTTGGGAGGCACATTTTATAAAAACTAAGACACGGCTCGGAGCACTTTTTTATTTTTTGCTGAATAAGCTAGAAATCCTTTCTAAGGCCACCAAATGTTTGATATCTCGAATTGGTGGTCTTAGAAAGAAAGTTTAGCTTATTCGACAAAAAATCAAAAAAGTGCTGCGAGCCGTGTCTTCGTTTTTACAAAATGTGCCTCCCAATCAAAGTTCAGTTAAAACTTTTACGTTGGGATTTACTAAAATGGTTTAGTCTATTTTAGAACGGTCCTAAGTTTAAGTGAAATTTTTGGTTTCAAGCATTTTAAACCAACCCTCCTTGAGTTTTGGACATAGTTTGATTTATAAGAAGAATTTTAATAAATTTGTTTATTGAATAATCATCTTAACCTAATCTTTTGTTGGATTTAAGAGGAAATTTTCAATTTACTATATATTTAAAATAAAATTAAAAAAATTAAACCCAAGCGAGGTTTAAATAGTAAACACAATAAATTGACATTGGGGCTATATGTCACTTTAATTAAAACGTACCCTTGTTAATTAATTATTTCAATCAATACTTGATGTCACACAACGATTTAGATGGGTAATAATAAAATAAGGAGTAGATTAATTTTGTATTTATTTAAAAGGTGTTTTTATTTATGAAATATATTAAAAAACTTAAATGAAACTTTTTTTTAAATTTTTGTCACTGTCGAAATGTCAGTTTAAAAATATTAGTGCTGCGTTCAATCACAAACAGCGAGTTCGGATCTTTTGCCCCTGCTTTCATCTTAGCTTGCACCAACCTCTACTGATGAAAGATAGAGCTTTAAGATGAGTGGGCTTTGAGTAAGGAAAGTTTTTTTGACTGAGCTTTTAGATAACCTCAATGTTTTAGTTTCAGTTTGTAAATAAATTAATATAGTAGTTTTGGGTTTTTTCGTTTGGTATATTTTTCATAATCAGTGACCTTCATTTATGTTTGTTTTGCCCCGTAGTACCCTCATAAGTATATTTGTTGTAAGGAAAACGGGTTCAAAATATGGCGTTTTTAAGAAAAAAATGGGAGGTGTTTTATGAGGTTATGAACAACTTGGGATATTAAATAAGGTAAATTAATTCTTGTAAAAACGGTTACTTAGGGAAATTATCTACGAACTTATTACCAAATGCCACAAAAGAATTCAAACCACCCCCCTGAGGTGGTTTAAAAAATCACCAACTTTATAACCTCAAACACAAACAATGCAGCTATTATGTACCACATTTTTGGCGTATTCACCATTTGCCATTTTGAATCCTGTCAAAAAAATTAATTTTAGGGCATTATCTCCTAAAATATGGTGTATTTTGAGAAAAAAATCAATTTTTCAGTGGTATTTTGCAATTAACCTAATCTTTTGTTGGATTTAAGACAAAATTTTCAATTTACTATATATTTAAAATAAAATTTAAAAAATTAAACCCAAGCGAGGTTTAAATAGTAAACACAATAAATTGACATTGGGGCTATATGTCACTCTAATTAAAACGTACCCTTGTTAATTAATTTTTTTAATCAATACTTGATGTCACACAACGATTTAGATGGGTAATAATAAAATAAGGAGTAGATTAATTTTGTATTTATTTAAAAGGTGTTTTTATTTATGAAATATATTAAAAAACTTAAATGAAACTTTTTTTTTAATTTTTGTCACTGTCGAAATGTCAGTTTAAAAATATTAGTGCTGCGTTCAATCACAAACAGCGAGTTCGGATCTTTTGCCCCTGCTTTCATCTTAGCTTGCACCAACCTCTACTGATGAAAGCTAGAGCTTTAAGATGAGTGGGCTTTGAGTAAGGAAAGTTTTTTTGACTGAGCTTTTAGATAACTTCAATGTTTTAGTTTCAGTTTGTAAATAAATTAATATAGTAGTTTTGGGTTTTTTCGTTTGGTATATTTTTCGTGCATAATCAGTGACCTTCATTTATGTTTGTTTTGCCCCGTAGTGCCCTCATAAGTATATTTGTTGTAAGGAAAACGGGTTCAAAATATGGCGTTTTTGGGAAAAAAATGGGAGGTGTTTTATGAGGTTATGAACAACTTGGGATATTAAATAAGGTAAATTAATCCTTGTAAAAACGGTTACTTAGGGAAATTATAAACGAACTTATTACCAAATGCCACAAAACAATTCAAACCACCCCCCTGAGGTGGCTTAAAAAATCACCAACTTTATAACCTCAAACACAAATAATGCAGCTATTATGTACCACATTTTTGGCGTATTCACCATTTGCCATTTTGAATCCTGTCAAAAAAATTAGTTTTAGGGCATTATCTCCTAAAATATGGTGTATTTTGAGAAAAAAATCAATTTTTCAGTGGTATTTTGCAATAACAATACAAAATAATCCATAATTTTGTGTCTTTTCTGTATGGGTAAGTGTTTTTTGAAAATTGGTTTTAAAATTTAGTACACCCCCACAGGTCTAAATATTTACACCTGTGGGGTGTACTATCTTAGATCTGAGTAAATCTCACTGTTAAAGTATAAAATTGAATTAGAATTTAAGGGAACGTTTAGAGGGTCAATCTAAGAAATAAGGGTAAGAGTCTAAGATTTAGCAGATATCAATAGAAAATTCTTAAACTATGAAAGATTATTACCCGTTACCCGAACAATTAAAAAAACTCTACGATTAAAAAAAATATATATTCTGGTTACTAAATAAAAAATTTACATTTTTAGCCTATATATCAGGTATCAAACAGTTCGCAAATAAAAGCTCATAAAAAGCAAAAACGTATTAATGTAACTTTTAAGACACTCTTATTTATACAACATCTCCAGTTATCCTTTCACACAAAGCACCCACCCTAGTAAGATATTCCCTTTGTAAAAACGAGAAAATTAATTCCACTAGGTTAGCGCTGAGCGAAATATTATTAAAGTTGTAATCAAATATCACTGATTTATAAATAATGAGTACCAAAGCAGTTCATCTAGAGTCCGAGTAATAGATAATTGAAGATAAATTTCTTCTTCTTCTCTTTTTTGTGGACTCGCGTCCTTTCGGCCGTTAATTTTACTAGCTTTAATGTTGTGCCTACTCAATTCAGCACATCTGGAATTGTCCGTCACATTCATGGAGATTGTTTTTTCGTCCTGTTTGCTGACTGTTGAGATATTGTTGAGATATTATACATTAAAGAATTATCAGAAAAAATTCGAAGAGTGGCGAATAACTTTAATATTAAAACAGCTTTTAAATCTAATAATACAATTCGAAGCCTTCTCAGTAAAACAATATCGGAGAACAAACAAAATAAGAAATGCATTTACCAAGTTCCTTGTGAGTGTGGTGAATTATAGATAGGTGAAACAAAAAGACCACTATCCGTTAGGCTTAAAGAAAATGACACGAATACCCAAAGTGGTGAAACAATGAAATCAGGAATCGCCGAACACGCATGGTCAAAACAACACATGAAGTAGACAGAAGCAAAGGTTTTGCACAAGGAGTCACACTGGAAGAAACGAAAATTTTTTGAAGCTGCCTGGGCAGAATCAGGGTGTTTTCAGTAAACCAAGTGTGGAAATTCCAAATATTTGGAAGCCCCTCCTTGGGCAGAGCCAACTTCTTAAACTTCACGGTTGAGTGATTTCCCAGGGTATATAAGTACGTAGCCTTAGGAATAGATTGTAGTTTGCACCTGAATCAGAGATTGTAGTGATCGAAACGTCAGGTATAAATAAAATATAGACAATGGAAGTCCGAAACACAGAGTTAATATCAAATTTATCATTTTCTCAAACTCTTAAACACACTATACGAAGTATTGCAGGGTACAAAAATGGTACGCGTGGAGGGCAAAACAGCTACTAAATGGCAGGTGTTTCTCAAACGATCGCCGCGTGCTGAGCGCGTTTCGTCTACGCCTTGCGTTCAATATACGTGAGTATCATTCTTGGTACTTTAGCTACGTGGGCGTGGTATGCGAATATTACGTTATCGCACGTTCACCCTCAGAAAACCATTCCAAGTGAAGTGTCTACTAATCTTTTTTTGTTAGTGGTAAGTGAAGTTTTGATTAGCCCCAAGTGATGAATTCAATAGTTGCAAGTAAACGACCTACTTAGACCCAAGTCCCTTCAGTTAGGGTTAGTGAATTTTTCTACTAAGGACAAGTAAAGGCATCAAATATTGAAAAATCATACGAAAAAATATTTTCATCTTAATAATAATGCATGCCTATAATGATTTGTCAACGTATTGCCATAATAAGAATTCGACAATCCCATTTGCACCGATCATCATCTCTAATGAACCCGGTAACCCTTGGTTTAGAGATGCTTGTCCATATATATGCACCAAACGCGAAAATGCTCTGATTAAGCTTTAGTCATGATTAACACTTTTCAGTCGACCATGAGAATCCGCCAAAACGCTTATATTCCGCGGTTTCAACCTATTTCTTTATAACGGTTCGAACCCCATCGGCGTGTCGCGCTTTATTTTATTATTTGTTTTTATTTTTTTTAGTGTATTGTGTTAGGACATGGTTTTTAGAGCTCAAAAATATATTTTTTATTTTTTTTTTAAATCAATTTTAGGAGTTATACTGGTTTTGAGCTACTACAGATTTACTAACGGCAGTGGCGGTCCCAGGGGAGGGATCGGGCGGGGGGTATCGCCCCCCTCCCCCCTTTCTTTTGCTTCAGAAAAAAGTAGACAACAAAGATCCTGGTGGTAACCCTGACATCTTGAGAGAAAAAACGAGGAATTGCAAAAAGTTCGTTTAAAGATATTCTAGAATATTTTGGGACAGTTTGACCTTCAATTCATCACACTAAGAATAAACAAACACATGGCGTGCCAAGAAAATCAATGGAAATACAGAACAGTATTACAGAGTTTCTATTTATTTAGACAAAATCATTTGGACATAAAATAGTAGTTTTCACAACTAGTGCCTAAAATAGTGCTTTTTTAAAAGGGTTGGTTTAAATAACGAGCGCAGCGAGGTATTTAAAAAACGTGAGTAAAAAACACAGTTTAGCTGCGAGATATGTTACTATTTTTTTTTAATACCTTTATTCAATACCATATTCATTCATACCATTCAATACCTTTAATCATAAAATCCAAGAAAAACAGGAAAATACTTTTAAAAATCTGGAACGAAGAGCACTTCTCGCAACACACCATCTTTACACTATAAATCAAGGTGGCTGGTAAATAAAATAACAATGGTTTCTTGTGTCTTTTTATATCTTGACGATGGTTTTAAATGATTTTTTGTAAATGCTTGGTTAAAACTGGCGGAAATGGCTTAATTTTTAGGCAAGAATAATTATATGTTTTCAAAATTACTATTTTCCGCTATTTTTCTTTAATTTTGGGTAAAAACGGACAGAATTCTCGCTCGACAGAATGCACTCGTGATAAAAAAAAGTTTTTTTTGCATCGGTAAAAAAAAATCCATGCTTTAGTTATCTGCAGACAGTTACCAAAATCTTGTTTTTGATGAAGGTATTAAAAAAAAGTATTTTTGACTTGAACATATTCATACCAAGTTTTATACAACGTGAATCCAAAACCTATTCATACCACGTTTTATACAACGTGAAGCCAAAATAAAGGCAAAATGATAACTAAAGTCGTTTCTAAATACTATAAACTGTTTGATTAATCCAAAACACAAATTCTTGAACTTTTATTGGGAGAAGTCAGTATTTGGAAACATTATTGGTCAGAAGTAGGCAAAATTTTAAATCAAAACATACCTGATAACGTTTTCGAGGTAATGAATTCTCTTGAATGTTTGCCAGTAAGTAATGCTTCGTCAGAAAGAAGCTACTCATGCCTCAGAAGATTGAAAATATAAAAGTACTTAAAAACACTATGACGTAACGGGGTTAGCGTTGCTGCATATCAACAGAGAGAGACTCAATGACGGGTTGGCCCAAAAAAACCGGGAACGATTTTTTTTTTTTGAGATAGGCAGTTTATGTTTGAGATGTGCAATATGTAATGTTTCAACTTAAAAAGCTTTTTAGACGTCAAAAATAAAGTATTTAGCTATTTGGTGGTGTTTCAAAATTTTTGCCTGCTGCGCTTTGAAACCCTTGATATATATACAATTTTAGTTTAATTTTAACCAAAATGCTAACGCATTTTTTAGTGCAATTTTCTTAAAAATTTTCGCCTGCGGCGCTATGATACCGTTGATAATTAATAAAAAATGTGTTAAATAAACGACTTTAAATCTGAGTACCCCCCCCCCTAGATTCGAGACCAATACCGCGCTTGTAGTTACTATGTTTTGTTTGCATATAAGCTATGCTTTTATTCTAGTTTTCGTATCGAAACCGCCCCCCCCCCTTTTCAAATGGCTGAGACCGCCACTGCTAACGGTTAGTTACTTAACTTACGGTAAATGAAATTTTTACTTATGGTTAGTATGTTATTTTATAACCTTAATTAGGTGAGTGGTAGCAAATATATGAGTTTGCTATCCGCGCTGGTTTTTTGGAATTTATTTTGAAAATGGACCGTATTTTTACTTTGTGTAATGCGAGCGAAAAAAGACTGACCTGTTATTGTTGCAGATGTCAGTTCTTCACTGCCTCTTCAGTTTATTGCCCACTTAAGGGTTGGTGTCCTTTCGTCCAGATGTGGCTAGAAAGAAGCTTAATACATTGATGCCATATCGAGTGACATTTTTACTAAACTAAAAAGTGCGTTGTTTATTTCTGTCCGATATGAATTTAAACACTTAACAGTGAGAAAACTTATGGTAAGTAGACAGTTCACTTGTCTCATATTTTGGGGCTACTTGGGGCTAATGAAGGGCTATGAAACGCCGAGCGTATTAACTTACAAGAATACCGGTCCTGGTATGTACCCACTATACTACCCAGGTCCGTCTTAGGATAAATTTAAACACAGAACATATTTACCATCTTAACCTATATAATTATAATAATAACGGTTCTGTTTTTACCTTTTTTTTAATACTAGCGAAAGGTATTTATCTGATGTTAACGTAAAGAAAATAATATAATTTTAAAACTAGAAACAAAAGTTGTTTTATGATTTTGATTTCCCTTACCGCATTTGTAAGATTTTTTTTAGGTTATCTCTCTCTTCATTCCAAAAATTTAGCGGAATAAATGAATAAAGAAATTATTAGGGTTATTCAACATGGCAAGAATTTCAGAAGCGGGACCGAGGTCCAGGCTACAGTCCAAAAAAAAGTTAAACAGTGTAATCACTAAATTCTAAAAAGGAATATGATCATTTGCATAGTGGTAAAAGCTTTCGTCAGGCCACCCTTAAATAATAATTTCAAAAAATTTTTAAGCATCTCCTAGTTTCACATTAGCAACCCTCTTAATTTTTAGATGTAACGATGTAAGTGGAGTGGAGATCCACTTAAGGGATCAACTGTTTAATTTATGTTTTATGGACTGTGACTTACGCTTAGCGCTTCGCGGACGGAAATAATTGAGTAAGCTTGAACTAGATTTATTCATTAGAAAACTTCGTTATAAGTTGTTAAATTTATTTAATGAAATGCCTGGCAAGGAGTAAATCATCTCTTCTCTGGAGAAAGCAACTTTTTAATAACAACAAAACTGACTCAAGTATAGAAAACACGTAGCCCAAATGAAACGTAAGAAACGAAAATTTTGACTTCATTGACTTTTAGATTTTTATTGATAGTTTTTACTTTTCGGACGTTCGATGCATATTTGTTATTTATTGTAAAGAAGCCCGCACGAAATACATTGAAAAATTATTTCGGTGAAATTTGATAAAATTTTAGTACGGGTTATGATTAACGAGAAAACTATGGAAATGTAAAATGATTTCCAGGTTTAGCTTCAGAGATAAGAACGATCAAAGTTTAAAAAATATTGTTTTTGGAGTATATTGGCCACGCTCAAAAAGACATTTCCTGGCCGAAATAAAATAAGTCATGGGTTACTGAGGAACCACAGATGGACTTTCTTATTATTATTTTGGTAAAATGTTAATAGGTTGTATACAGGGACTAGTCTAAGTCTAAGTCTTTGTATTTTACCGGATATAAAAATAAAAAAAATATTTTTGAGCAAACATTAATGTGTTAGTATTTTCTAGATAAACTAAATAAGTTTTTTTCCCAGTAACAGTTGCTTTGTGTCACATGTTTTTTTTTAATTTTTTTTTACCATAAAAACTTGACGAAAATTGTTTTCTACTTCGAAATAATTATTTTTTCACTTGAAAATCTAAATATTATTTCCGTTAAAGTGATAAGTAAATAAACTTTAAATAAAATGAATTTTACTTTTTTATTTTTTTCCTAGCTACGAGGTACATTCAAAAAGTTCTATATTATTAATTTTTACAAAAAAGTAATCAATTTTTAATTTCTTTAAAATTGATCAAGGGACTTTTATACAAGATGCAATTTTTGTTATCAAGCAATTTATTATTTACATGTAACTGTGTTATTATGCCATACGATAAATATATATATTATTTAACACACAAGTATAAAAGAAAAAATATGTCATTCATTAGGAAAAAGGTGATATATCTCTAAAAGTGACTCTTTTAAGGAAAAGTTTAAATTTAATTTTTACGTGCCACAAAAAAATATATATAAGTATTTACTTATAAAAAGTCAAAAATAGTTTTTTTAATGTATCCTTCTTCTGTCTTTTCTGATTGCCAACCATTTTTTGGAAAAGTCACAGACTTTGACTAGTACTCAATAGACTATGTAGTTATGAGCGAGCGAGAGTAATTATCCATAATCATAATTTATAGCATATTGTTTGTTTGCTAATTCAGCCCTACCAAAAGTGTTATCATTTAGTTTAGAGAAAGAAATTGCACCCTGTATTAGACAAAATTATGATAAAGGGGTACCCAAAACTAAATTAAAATTCCTTGATCAGTTTCAAAATAATTAAAAATTCATTACTTTTTTGTCACAAAAAATAAGAAAATAAAATTTATTTTACTTAAAGTTTATTTACTTATCACTTTAACTGAATTCAAAATAATATTTAGATTTTTAAGTTGCAAAATATTTATTTCGGAGTAGAAAACAATTTTCCTTAAGTTTTTATGGTAAAAAAATAAAAAAAAACACACACAAACACACACACACACATTTTTATATCGGAGATCGGTGTCCCAAATTCGATGCTCACTATGGGGATCTCCTAAAAGGTAGGAGACAAGAAAAGGTAGTTTCGAAAAAAACCGAAATCTTTATTTTAGTTTTTATTTTTTTCTGCGCCCTTATTCTTAAAGCTGTCAAAAAACGCCTTAAACTTTCTATAGGCACTTTTTTAAGATCTACCTAATGAGAGGTAAGTTTTCGAGATTTGACATTTCAGTGTGAAAGGAGCACTGTCAAGTTCAATTTTTCTTATGAACACATGCTATTTTTTCTCTTGCCGTTTATTTCATAAAGTACGAGAGATACTTTGCAACCTCATTTTAACAAGTACCTGACGTTTTGAGGTAATTGACCATCATCAGCTCAAACTCAAAGATTAAGAAACAAAGAAAAAACGAATTTTTAAAATATTGTGTAAAGTTATTTGTTATTTCCAAAATATCTTTAGTAAGTTAAAAGCAAAAATTAAATTTGGGCTGATGATGGTCAATAAACCCAAAACGTCAGGTGACTTGTCAAAATAAGCTTGCAAAATGTTATCTGTCGTTCTTTATGAACTAAACGGCAGGAGAAAAAAAGGATGTGCCCATAAGAAAAAATTAACTTGACAGTGCTCCGTCACACTGAAATGTCAAGTCCCAAAAATGGACCTCTCACGAGGTAGATCCTAAAAAAGTGTCTGTAGAAAGTTTCAAGCGTTTCCTGACAGCTTTAAGAATAATTGCGCAGAAAAATAAAAACTAAAAATGAAGATTTCGGTTTTTTCCGGAAGTATCCGGAATTTGTAAACTTTTTTTTAGTCTTGAGTAAAGCATTATATTGCGCAACATTGCCCTAATTTAAACCTTTTTCGTATCTCCTTCCGTTTAAATAATTTTAAATAATTTTCGTGCAGAGTTCTTTATCTGTGTTATAGCAAGAAAGAGAAAATTTGCCCTTTTCTACTAGTTATACCACTAACTGGTTTCGAAACTAGTCCATTAACCAGTTGGGCTCTTCACTAATAGAATTTCTTAAAAATCCGCCCTGGTACCGGCGTAGATAGCAAGAACTAAACGTTACACTGGCAGACCTGGCCCCAGGGGCGAGGCAACGACACAGCCGCCTCAGGCTTTAGAGGGAAGGGTGGTCAAATGGCTACCATGAAACCTCAAATTTATCAGAAAAAAAAATTAAGAAGATGATGATAAGGCGTTTCCGAGGTTTCTAAACTTTAGCTTTAGTTTTAAGAACTTACAGTTTAGTTTTAATAAATAATTTAATAACATTTCTTTTCATTTCAAAAATATTTTTTATTGACTTAGGTAAATACAAAAGTACATTTTATATTTATTTGTTTTGAAGCTAAGCAGACACAGTAGCGGATTAAGGTAAGGCAACAGCGGGGCAATTGCCTTCCTTTTTGCGACAGCTTCTCCTAGAAATCTCCAAATTTTCATAAAAAATTTATAATTTTCGCCTGCGGTGGCATGTTGATCTTTTATTTGAATTATACATATACTTCTAATTTTTTTAAATTTTTCCTTGTTGCTTCCCCCCCCCCACTCTTTTGAAGAATCTATATCTACCCATGAGAAGATCAACCCCCACCCTCATCTACCAACTGATCCGAAAATATTTCGTCACAAATGTAACGAGGCCAAAATAATTAAAATAATATTTTGCTGCCAACAGCTTTCAGAAAGTATAAAAAACGATTTTGCGGTAGTAATTTATTAAGGGATGAGAAAATTATCGAAAATCTTGTCGAAGATATTCTGATTATTTCACCATCCCGAATACCAAATTAAAAACCCAACAGCAAATAAAAATATCAATGTTTACACACAAACAACACATCGACAATAAAAACCTGTTGGCACAGACGTGTGATTTTAAGTTTTGAAAAGGCCAATTAACAGTTTTGATAAGGGAGACTTTCAGTTTTGAAAAAGAAGATCAGATGAATATCGACCTGCTTTTTATAATGTATGAGGTAAATATTCAGTATAATTTTCTCAAAATTTTTGATTATGGCAATAAATATAGAATTAAGGCTACATCCCACCCCAACCTAACCAACTTTATGTAAAAAATCCCAGAAAATGTGTAGAAAAATGATTATGTAGTGTGGCATATTTAAGGTGTGTATATCTTTAAATAAAAAGTATACAATCAACATTTCATTGTATATACAATAACTCAACCCAAAATTTACTAAAGAGGCTAGGGGCTCCTTTTAAAAAAAGTTACGAACTCCTATGTGTTATTGTTAGAAGCACTGCAAATCACAATACCCAATCACCAGACAATAGCCTTGTATCGGTTTTTATAAGATTAACCTATTCCTTTTAGACTAACGGACAATGGTGCATCGATAATAGTATAAAAAATAATCCATATAAACCCAGATTACCATCACAAAGTAACAAATTCGCTGCTCGCTCAGCTTTAGAGGGCTAACTCGTAAAGTTGCCCTGATCAATCAATCCCGATTCGAAAAGCATAAGAATGCAACACACTAATAGCATTAGCATCGAGCAAGGGACACAGAATAGTTTGCCTTAAGAAAGTTGCCTTGTTAGATTTACAACTCTTATTGACGTAGAAGGCTGGAACGAACTTACTTACTGCACTAAACACTTATACGAAACTCCTCTTTTTCGAGAGAGTCAAACTTCCGAAAGCTCAACACATTTCGTATCGTGAGAATATGACTATTTATTTGTCAGTCTACTATTTATTGTTCAGTCGACCAAAGACTAATGAGTCGAACTTTTAAGAATTTTTGTTTTAGTTATATACAAATTAAACGTACAGAAGAAAGAAAAACAAATAAGTTCGAGTGGATACCAAACTACAAAATAAGTTGTCTAATAAAACACACTACCCGCAAATTTTCAATCATCAAAGACGTTTGCTTTTGGACTTCTAATGTCAAACTGTTTGAGTAGTTGTCAAATAAGTCGATATGGAAAATAGCAAAAACAAGAAATTTAAGTTTTGTTGCTACTCGCTTACTTTAAAAATGCAACGGACACCCAAAAAGGCTTTCGACACAAGAGAGTTTTCCAAGCTCTCGACAGTTTTTCTCATAATGCGACTTAATAGACTTTAGTTGCCTATCAATCAATGCATAAATCAAAATGATATTCTGTTTAAAATGTATTCTGCGGCAGGTCCATAAAGCCGATCAGCAATAAATCCGACTCACAAATTGAAAACCTCCGTCGAACTACTCCCAGATTCGAACGAGACTCGCATAAATCGTGGAACTATTAAAAACACACACTGGTCCAAATAGTGAAAGTGAAAAGACCAAGATATTTTCTCTTCGAGTTGTCTCTCAATTTAAAAGTCATAAATTTAGAAAATTTTAATAACAATTGAAACAAAAAACTACGGATTATTAATTTTTTTCTCTTTTTTGCGATTTATTGTTCTGTTACGTTATGCAACGTTCTTAAGAAACGCCAAATTTTCTGCAAAAACACTAACTTAAATTAACTAATTTTTAACACCTATGAAAAAAATAAACAAAGCGATCGCTAAAATTTAATTTATTCAACTTAAAAAATTTGTTTTTTCTTTTCAATTCTCATTAGACTAAAATGCAAACTGAAATTTTGAATGCATTAGGTTCTTTCAAAGACCTTTCCTACTTTAATCGCACACACGGATTTCTTATTTCATAAAATATGACCAAATTTAAATTCTTCAAATTTTATAGTGGTATCAATTGTTCTCATCGATGGTCACCTACTTTAGAGGTCGGTGAAGACTCTTTGGTGGATTAACATAACTTTAAAGAATAGATGACATCCACCATTTTTTTAAATTAGAATGGATAGAGAGGTGGTGGCAGTAAAAAATTAATCATTTCATCTAAGTGGGGGCTTTTTCTACAGGGAGGCCCTGAAACTTGCAAAAAATAATAGCTATATAAACTCATTTCATTCCATCTGTAATTTATATAAAAACAATCTACTTACTGAAGACTTTAAAAGAGTCAAACGGTACGCCTATGGCGGGGCGTTAACGAGTAGTTAATATTTTTCCAAATATTTACGATACATCAAAAAGTTGGTCATTTCATCCCTTTTATAATTAGTGCTATTATGTTAAGGTCCTCACCGAGATAACAAAAAAAAATATGGCACGCCTCGAGGTGGAGGCTTTTTTTACAGGGAGGTCCCAAAATTTGCAAAAAATAATATCTCTATGAAGTAATTTCACCTCTTTTCTGATTATTGCTATTGTGTTAAGGGCGCCACCAATATAATAAAAAAAATTATTGCACACCTATAGGTGGGGGCGTTTCTTTACAGGGAGGCTTCAAAACTTGCAGAAAATAGTTGCTATATGAAGTCATTTAATCCCTTTTCTGATTTGTGCTATTATGTTAAGGGCCACACCAAGATAACAAAAAAATACTACACACCTCTGGGCGGGGGCGCTTTTTACAGGGATGCGTCAAAACTTGTATAAAATAAAATAATAGTTTTGAAGGTATATTGGTGTGGCCCTTAACACAATATCACTAATCAGAAAAGAGATGAAATTACTTCATAGAGCTATTATTTAAACTACAGTTTTATACTAGTTATAACGTGGATAAAATCATACACCTCAATTACCACCACCTCTCTATCTATAAATAAAGTGGTTATTGGGTTATTTCTATTAAATTAATTGGCGAAAGCTTGGATAACGACTCAGACTTTGACATACGTTTTTAAAGCAAAAAAAATCCAAAAAATTCTTTGATTTTTTTCGGTGGATTATTCGACATTCGCCGATGTTGGCCTCATTCCATTTATTGGTGCAATCGAACTCAGCAAACCGATTGGTTACTCGTCTATGGTAAGAGACTAACCCCTAAATGCACCGTAGGCACTTAAACGCGATTGGCTATCTAATCCCTGCTTTTTCTCTCTTGATCCCACATAAATGAACAAAGAGGAAGCATAGATTAGCTAAACTAATCCGGTGCATCTGGGGATTACAATACTGGAATGCACCATTTTCGTTATCTTTTTTCTTCGAATTATAACTTCAGTGATCCGCACTGACTTTCTATACGCCGCTGAATGAGTAAAATAGTTAATTTAAAACTTTCCCGTGGAGAAATAGCGAGCCGGAGTCAGTTTATTTCTCAGGATTTCGTCGATATTGCGTATTTAAGCAATCCTCTTTATTCCTTCTCCCTCGACGAGGTTATTCATTCGAGGCGTGAGATGTCATTTACTTCTCATGGTAAACTAATGTGCATTCGCAAAAAAAATTAGAAAAAGTGAATAAAATGTCATATAAAAATTGTTGTGCACCTACATGCAGTTTGCCCGCAATCTTCAGAGCTCAAATTTTGAATTTTTTGAATAAATCAGCTTCAAGCGCAGTTTCCTTGATTTTCTTGTATTTTTTTCAAAAAGAGGAACACAAAGAATTGATTATTTTTAGTCCACCATATCAATATGGTATGGGGGACTATTAAAATCGTCAAATTTTGACTTTTCTTAATTTTATCAAGGTTCCAAAACACCTTAATCGACGAAAAGAAAAAGTTGTCTGTCGGTTTGTTGTCTGTCTGTACACACGATAACTCAAGAACGCCTTCATCGATTTTAAGGAAATTTGGTACAAAAATCCTCTATAGGCTAACCATCAACTGATTAAGTTTTGGGTAGGGTGGTGGGGGACTGAAGGAGGGAAAAGGAGGATAAAATGTTTTAAAAAATTGTAACTTTGGAACAAAAGCAAGTAAGGATATACGGTTTTCAGATTTAAGTTTTCATGGATATGGACTACAAATTTCGTTATAAAGTCCAAATTCATGGGAGCTTTAGTTTCCGAGTTATTTAATCCGAATATATTAAAAAAATCATAGCTTTAGATGTAAAGCAGCTATTGATATGCGGTTTTCAGATTTTGGTTTTCGTAAATATTACCCAAAATTTTTTTATAAGGTTAAATCTTTAAAATTCTCCGAGATATTTTCATTTCCTTTCAACATAAAATAATTATTTCTAGCACCAATTTTTTTGAATAGTTTGGAAATGATCTTTTATTCATTTGTGTTTAATTGAATTTGCAATGAAGTGTAAACGAGGCTTTGCTACTGTGTTGCATCTTTATTTGCCTGGATGGATGGATTTTTACTGTGTTGTTGACCTCTTGTTTGACCTGGAGATAGCTCCGTTGTATTTTTGTTTGAGCACAGATTATGTCTTTCAAAAAAAAATATTAAAATCTTTTAATTTTTTTATTTTGAATTGTTTTTGGGTTGGATAACGACTCAGACTTTGACATACGTTTTTAAAGCAAAAAAAATCCAAAAAATTCTTTGATTTTTTTCGGTGGATTATTCGACATTCGCCGATGTTGGCCTCATTCCATTTATTGGTGCAATCGAACTCAGCAAACCGATTGGTTACTCGTCTATGGTAAGAGACTAACCCCTAAATGCACCGTAGGCACTTAAACGCGATTGGCTATCTAATCCCTGCTTTTTCTCTCTTGATCCCACATAAATGAACAAAGAGGAAGCATAGATTAGCTAAACTAATCCGGTGCATCTGGGGATTACAATACTGGAATGCACCATTTTCGTTATCTTTTTTCTTCGAATTATAACTTCAGTGATCCGCACTGACTTTCTATACGCCGCTGAATGAGTAAAATAGTTAATTTAAAACTTTCCCGTGGAGAAATAGCTAGCCGGAGTCAGTTTATTTCTCAGGATTTCGTCGATATTGCGTATTTAAGCAATCCTCTTTATTCCTTCTCCCTCGACGAGGCTATTCATTCGAGGCGTGAGATGTCATTTACTTCTCATGGTAAACTAATGTGCATTCGCAAAAAAAATTAGAAAAAGTGAATAAAATGTCATATAAAAATTGTTGTGCACCTACATGCAGTTTGCCCGCAATCTTCAGAGCTCAAATTTTGAATTTTTTGAATAAATCAGCTTCAAGCGCAGTTTCCTTGATTTTCTTGTATTTTTTTCAAAAAGAGGAACACAAAGAATTGATTATTTTTAGTCCACCATATCAATATGGTATGGGGGACTATTAACATCGTCAAAATTTGACTTTTCTTAATTTTATCAAGGTTCCAAAACACCTTAATCGACGAAAAAAAAAGTTGTCTGTCGGTCTGTTGTCTGTCTGTACACACGATAACTCAATAACGCCTTCATCGATTTTAAGGAAATTTGGTACAAAAATCCTTTATAGGCTAACCATCAACTGATTAACTTTTGGGTAGGGTGGTGGGGGACTGAAGGAGGGAAAAGGAGGATAAAATGTTTTAAAAAATTGTAACTTTGGAACAAAAGCAAGTAAGGTTTTCGGATTTAAGTTTTCATGGATATGGACTACAAATTTCGTTATAAAGTCCAAATTCATGCGAGCTTTAGTTTCCGAGTTATTTAATCCGAATATATTTAAAAAATCATAGCTTTAGATGTAAAGCAGCTATTGATATGCGGTTTTCAGATTTTGATTTTCGTAAATATTACCCAAAATTTTTTTATAAGGTTAAATCTTTAAAATTCTCCGAGATATTTTCATTTCCTTTCAACATAAAATAATTATTTCTAGCACCAATTTTTTTGAATAGTTTGGAAATGATCTTTTATTCATTTGTGTTTAATTGAATTTGCAATGAAGTGTAAACGAGGCTTTGCTACTGTGTTGCATCTTTATTTGCCTGGATGGATGGATTTTTACTGTGTTGTTGACCTCTTGTTTGACCTGGAGATAGCTCCGTTGTATTTTTGTTTGAGCACAGATTATGTCTTTCAAAAAAAAATTAAAATCTTTTAATTTTTTTAATTTTGAATTGTTTTTGATCTTTTTTGCAACTTATTTGTTTTTATTTTCATTAATCCAGTATACATATATTTTATTGCAAGTAAATTATTTATTTAAACTAAGCAAAATACATTTTGGAAATATATACGAATGCAGTAAATAGAGCACCAACGATAAACAATACTTTTATATCAAAAAAACGATCTATTTTTTTTTAAATATCCTTTTTCAAGTTCGTTTTTTAGGCTTGTATACTTAAGCTAAACTAAATATTTTGTTTGTTTAGAACAAAACTGTAATATGGGATTTCTCTGATTTTCCTGCTATTTCTATACTAAATTTTTTATATTTTGTTTTACTCTCTGTATTTATATCTGAAATTAAAAAACGGGCATAACAAAAATGTTTTAATTTGTCTAGTTACTCGGGCATTTTCCATGTTCCCAGAATTTCAAAATTAAATAACGCCAATCAAAAACTGGGTGTCATACATATAGTTATTAGATAGGTATATGGGCATACAAATAACGTTTGCACGTGTGGTCCACCTTTCGAATACTTGGAAAAAAGTGTCGGAAAGTAAACGCCTATGGTTTATTTAATAAAAATTTTGATAGTAAGAACGATTCATCATAAAAACTGCAATTTATTAAACCAATTTTTTATCTGAACCTTATTTCTTCAAAACCATTCAGTAACAAATTCGAAATTTATAAGATCCGTTTTAATCGAACCATTGTTCAATATCAAACTCGTAATTTGTAAAACCCATTTTTAATAAAACCCGGAATTTGTCAAACCATTATTTTGCAAAACCGGAATTCATAAAATTTTCTGCTAAATTGATTGCGCATTCGTCAATATTGCATGAACCGGCAGCGTACACGCAGGCGGCGCGAGCGCAGCGTTTCGATGCATTTGTCGTTCTATGTGCGCACACTTGGCTAAAAGTTTTCACAGGTACTTTTCAATACTTTGTGGATAGATGTCATTCTATTTTGCTTAACACTGCCTGTAAGGCTGAAGACACAATTAAAATAATACAAGCGATTATATACTATGACAGATTTTAAAATAATATTACTAAATACAGGCTACTAGTGACATATACTGTAATTGTAATTTGTATTTGGTCGCTTGTATTTTCAATTGTGCCTTCATCTTCCGCCTCTGGTTCATGTATTATTGGCGAATGACCAATCGATTTAGCAAAAATTTTCTGATAGACAACGGGTTTTACGATTCCGGTTTTGAAAAATAATGGTTTGGTAAATTTTGGGTTTTATTAGTAATGGGTTTTACACATTACAAGTTTGATATTGAATTGTTCTATTTAAAACGGGTCTTATAAATGTCGAATTTGTTATTAAATAGGTTTGAAGAAATAAGGTTCGGATAAAAAATTGGTTTAATGAATTGCAGTTTCTATAGTAAATGCTTTTAAGTTTAGACTTTCTTTTATTTAACCACCTTTCTTAAATTTCTATTAGTAAGATGTGTTTCGCCATGCTTGTTTTTTCAAAATTTAAAAGATATAATAGATAATATAAAAACGTAGTTATGATGCTATGGCTGAGATTTTCCGATATATTATATCATCCCCTTGGGACTTATAACATATATGGGGTGACAACGTGTCTCTGCCATTGTGTCCCGTTTTTAATTTATTATTTTGTTTTTCATTACTTCCATTGTGAGAAGCAATTATTCATTTTGCGTAAATAACGAAAAGACACAGGTTTTACGTAGAACCTAAACAGTATTTAAACAAGTTTTTTTAGAGCAGAGATCCTTTTTTTTCTGTCAGTGACCTTAGCTCAGGAAATGTCGAAGTGACGTTCAAAACGAGTCATGAAAAATCCAAACTTTTTGCTGAATTGGCTGAACTTTGAATAGAAGGCAGATTTTGTAAAAACTAAAACACGGCTCGTAGCACCCCAGCAAACATCGATCAGTGACAGTCCCAGAGGGGGGCGGTCGCCCCCCCCCCTTGGTCCAGAAAAAAGTATACAAGAAAGATGCTGGTGATAACCCTGAAGTCTTTGTTTTAGACAAAATCATTTCGGACATAAAATCAAGGTTCAATAACGAGACTCTAAGTATTTTTAACTGAAGTCAAAATCAGGGCAAAATTAACTAATGTCGTTTCCAAATACTATAAACTGTTTGATTAATACAAAACACACATTCTTGAACTTATGATAACGTTTTCGAAGCAATGAACAAGTGTGGCGATATTTTTCCGTTAATAAGAACATTCTTGGATGTTTGTCAGTAAGTAATGCTTAGTCAGAAAGAAGCTTCTCCTGCCTCAGAAGATTGAAATCATAAGTACTTAAAAACACTATGATCGAAATTCTTCTGACGGGCTTAAGGCTCATTTAGAATAGCACGCAGCAGCTTATGCTGACAAGTGTCAATGTTTTTATTTGTTCATTTATAGGTGAAGAATGCAAATTTTTGGAAGGACGGGCTCAGATTTTGAAGATGCCTCGTAAATAGGACTTTACTTTAGGTCGGTGATGGGCTGTACACTTAAAATACCCAAATAAAAAAATTTGACAACTATTAGCTTAAGCTGACAGTTGTCAAGCTTTGTGCTATTCTATCAACAGACATATTAAAATAGACATTGAGCGAATCATTTACCGGTTTGGCAAAAAAACCCGGAAACGATTTTTTTTTTTTGATACAGGCATCTACTGTTTGAGATATGCAATATAAAAGATAATGTTTCAACTCAGAAATCTTTTTAGACCTCAAAAAAAAAGTATTTAGCTATTAGTTTTTTTTTAAAAAATACCATAACTATATATGATAAATAAAAATTGATTAAATTAACAATAAAATGCAAGAAATAAATAAAATTGTGAAGCTAAAAACAAAATTTAACAATAAAAAATTTCCTCTAAACAAGAATCGTCTGGGATTGTTTGTGGTTTGTTTGTTATCTATGTTTTTATAACTGAAAAAATTATACGTATAGTTACTCAAGCGCGGATTTCGGCGGGTCGTTAACCCCCCTACCTTGGCTTTACATTTTTTATGAAAACATTTAGAAAAACAAAAGTAGGGCATAAATTGCGGTTCTATAACACCTTTGATATTTACGGTATTAGTTTAATTTTGTGTTAAAAATGGCATTTGTAAAGTCATTTTTTTAAAAATTTTCGCCTGCTGCGATTTGAAACCATTGATATATTCACAATTTTAGTTTAGTTTTAAATAAAAACATCATTTTTCAGTGCAATTTTCTTAAAAATTTTCGCCTGCGGCGCTATGATATGGGTGATATTTACGATTTTACATTTTTAATGTAATTTTCTCAAAAATTTTCGGCGCATTTAAACATTTTTTTAAATAAAAGTGTATTAAATAAACAAATTAAAATCTGGGTAACGCCCCCTTAATTTGCGACCAAATCCGCGTAGTTAGTAAGTTTTGTTTGCATATATTTTTCTTTTATTCTAGTTTTTTTTTCGTATCGAAACTTTTTATTATTTTTATATGGCAGAGTTTGCATATTTTAAAAAAGTGGCGAAAAAGCAACATTTTTGGTATAGTGTTTTTAATAAAGCAAGAAATTGCACTTAATTTTTTTTTTAAATCTTAGTGCAGTTAGTTAATGGCAATCAAACTTTCTTTAAGTATATCCAAACAAGTGATTTAAAAATAATTAGGTATAGGCAAAAATAGATCATGTAAAAATATGTAAAAAAAATACAAAAAAAAGATGCACATTATTAAGGCAAACATATACAAGAAAGGTTAAAATCAGCGAGTATTGTACAAAACACTTACATTCTGTTACAAAATAGTTAGCTTGCATCTATTGTAAGAAGTTGCCGCTACTTTCAATATTTTTGTTCCATAGAAGATACTACTATTAGATATATTTGTTTAGACAGCGAGGACTGAGAACTGGGAACTTGATCAACTTAAAAATTATTATCAAGAAGATTAGGAAATTTGATGGTGATAGATCTAAGAATCATTATTCTCTTCTGGAGTTATGAGGATTGGGATTTGACCTAAATGGGACTCTGTGGGACATTAAGGGCCACATTTATAGTCGTCTTTAAAGGCACCCTTGTTACTTCAAGGAGGCCTTCGGGCCAATTTGGTATTTATAGTGGTGAAAGGCACCCTTGAAGGAATCCATGCATCAAGGTAGCTAAAGAGCTAACTTCGGCCTTCCTTAGAAAATAATGTGAGGTTAAAAAAACAAAAATATTGTTGTGTTTGTTTTGATAATTGGTTTTTTATCATTTTGTGGATTGCTTGTTAAGATAACCCGAAAATTATGGATGATTTTTTGGAATTTATTGATCGGGTGGAAGAAAAAGTTCCTGATCGTCATGGTCGTCTTCCAAAGGGATACATACGGGACATGCAAAGTAACTTTGAGTTCTTTAGTATTAGAACTTTGTTATTGTATTAATGTTTAGTATACTTTAAATAAAACAATTGTTTAAAATCAGCGAGGGATTTTATATTTCCTAATTGTTATAATATCTACTTATTTCTAACGAGGCCCGACACAGGGAGATAGTAAAAAATGTCCCTGGGCACCTAAGTGCATGTGCGCAAAAATATACAGGCCGTCTTTATACAATTTACTATAATGAACGACCTCACACTTAGAGAAAAGGAGTTTTTGAATGATCGAATGTCAATTTAAACACTTAAACAACCGAGGTCTTCCAGTGTCTCCAATGTTGGCCTTGATATGTACCCTACGGTATATGGCACTGGAGGTATTCAAGCTACCTTTTTTAAATTTTTATTCATAGTTATGAAAATTATGAAGTAGGAAGTAAGACGCAAATAATCTATCTTACATACATTTTTTATTCATACTTGAACGTAACACATTCTTATATCTTTTGAATCAGTTCAGCGAGGAAAATCTTCTCCTGGCTAGTCTTAAGGCGGATTCAGAGTTCCGTAAGGTTAGCAGTATGAGGTAAGACGCAAGGAAAATAAACAATAGCAAATGCATGCTACTCTTACCGCTTGCGGCTTACGGAATACTATGAACAGCAGCATGTATTTGCTATAGTTTATTTTCCTTGCGTCTTACCGCATACCGCTTACCTTACAGAACTCTGAATCCGTCTTTATAGTGCCTTTCTTTTTAATTTTATTTTTATTATATTTTTTTGTAAAAAAATCCTAAAAAATTTTAAAAATAACAAAACTATAACCTCAGAAATAATACCAATGAAGTTATCAATAGTTTATTTGCACCATCTCATCACCATTTGCGACGTTGCCGATGCAACCCTTCCTTGAAATATTCCTTTCCGAAGAAAGAAGAAAGAAAGGGACTATAAATAAAAAATTAAACGACGCCTTGAAGGACATTTTCGTCAAGAAGGCCTTGAGCATGAGGCTTCCTTCGACGTCGGACTATAAATTTGGCCCTTAGGCAGTCCCTATTCCCTGGAATATTTTGACCATCCCAAATGGATCATTTCGGGGATATCCCTGAGATCTACTGTGCTATTGGGGTGTAAGATTATGTTGTTTTGGTTTTCTACTTAGTAGTTATTCGTAAAAAAGTACAAATAAAAAGTGAAAGTAAAAGTGCAACTTTTTTTGTACTAAATATATACATGCAGGCCGTTGTTGGCCTAAGTACTTGCTACTTAGTACTTTGTCGTTATTGGCAGCGCGGAAAGCAAGTACTTAAAAAGTACTATTTTTTAAAATTTATGATTGTTGGCAACTTTTTAATTTTAGCTTGGTCGGCAAAAATTCAAAAAGGTGCTCCGAGGGGTGTCTTAGTTTTTTACAAAATGTACCTTCCATCCAAATTTCAGCCAATTATGATGTTTATTTGACTCCAGAATATATGGATATCTCATACCCGTTTTAAATGATATTTTTACATTTCCTGAGTTAAGGTCACCCACAAAAAAAAGAATATATACTCTTAAACATGTTTTTTCAAGATATTATGCATTTTCAATAAGTACTTATTAAATATTAGAGATCTATGGGAACATCAAGACGGCACTATTTTCCACTGTTAAGCAGTTAAACACGGTTTCAGAAGAGAACACTAACAGAAGAATATTAGTACAATTGTAAACGTAATGGTAACCGAATACCGGAGTTTCACACTGGTGGTGCTCATCAGTACGGTAGTTCCTTTTAAAAGGAATATATAGGGTGGGCCACAGAGAAATTGTCAAAAATTACATTTGAAGGTTCATTTTTTTACCCTCCATGAAACATTTTTTTAAAGCTTTATCAAATACGAATATAAAACTGTATCAATGATAATCGGTGATGAAATAAAAACGTTAAAACTATTTTACTTAAGTCCTATTTTACTAAAAAAAAATAAACTTTAATGTGCACCATCTTAAAATTTCTAAAAATGTCAAAAGTGACGTTGAATTTTTAATGTCTAACGAATTGTTTTTTTTTTTAATGCTTAAGTTCATTAAACCCAGTTTTAAACATACATCAAGAACAAAAACCCCTTTCATGGTCAATTCTTTACCCTTTATGGCAAGTTACACATTCGAAAAAAAACTTTCATTGAGGGTTAAAAATTGTTATTTTTTTAAATCGGACTGTTATTTTAGAATTTGTAGGCAATTTAAAATCTTCTTTGTGGCCTACAATATATATTTGTTGGATTATGATGTCGCAGCTTTTAATTTTTTACATACTTACCCGATGCATGAGGTTCTCAATCTTGATAATGATTCTTACCTAAAAAGTAAAAAGAAATCAAAATTACATTAATTATACAAAGCTATGGATATTAAATTTACAAAGCAAGACAGAAATCGTATTAAATTTTTTTGTAAAAAGATAACCGCTTACCTAGGGTCTCATGTAACATACAATACTGCACATGACAATTTAATAACGAACGCCTATGGTTTATCAAACCAGGAATTTATCAGACCGTATTTCATAAAAAAAATTCATCGTGAGAACGATTTATCATAGAAACTTCAATTCGTCAAACCAATTTTTTAAAAACCGTAATTTATCAGAAAATTTTTGCTAAATTGATTGCGCATTCACCAATTACACATGAATGCAAGACGGATGAATAAAAGTGACATCTATACTATACGCATACTTGTACAGGTTGCGTTCACTAGTTTATTGAACGAAACCTGTACAAGTATGCGCGCGTAACAGCGACAAATGCATTAAAACAAATGCATTAAAACGCCACCTGCGTGATTTACTAAGATCTAAAATAGTACCCACCACAGGTCTAAATATTTACACCTGTGGGGGGCACTAAATTTTAAAACCAATTTTCCAAAAACACTTACGACTTACCCATACAGAGAAGACACAAAGTTATTGATTATTTTGTATTTTTATTGCTAAATACCACTGAAAAACTGCTTTTTTGTCAAAATAACATAACATAAACATATTAGAAGAAAATGCCCTAAAACTAATTTTTTTTTGACAGCTTTCAAAATGGCAATTGGTGAATACGCCAAAATTTGTTTGAGTTTATAAAATTTGTGATATTTTAGACTACCTCTGGGGGGTGGTTTAAGTTCGGTCATAATTTCTCTAAGCAACCGTTTTTATAAGGACTAATTTACCTTATTTAATATCCCAAGTTGTTCATTAATCAACAAAACACCTCCACTTTTGTCCAGAAAAACGCCATATTTTGAATCCGTTTCAGCACAAAAAATATATTTATGAGGGCACTACGAGGCAAAACAAACATAAGTGAAGGTCACTAATTATGCACGAAAAATATAACAAACAAAAAAACCCAAAACAACTATATTAATTTATTTATAAACTGAAAATAAAACATTGAAAAGCTCAGCCAAGAAAACTTTCCTTACTCAAAGCCCACTCATTTTAAACCTATAGCTTTCATCAGTATAGGTTGGTGCAAACCAAGGTGCAAGCAGAGGTAAAAGGTCCGAACTCGGTGTTTGTGATTGAATGAGGGCTATTATTTTTAAACTGACATTTCGACAGTGACAGAAATGTGAACAAAATTTGCATTTAAGTTTTTTAATACATTTCATAACCAAAATAAATACAAAATTAATCTACTCCTTATTTTATTATTACTCATCTAAATCTTTGTGTGACAGTATTAATTGGAAAAATTAATTTTCCAGGGTAAGTTTTAATTAGAGTGACATATAACCCCAATTTTAATTTGTTCTACAAAGTGTCTACTATTTAAACCCCGCGTGGGTTTAAATTTTTCAATTGTTTTTTCTAAATTGAAACTTTCTTCTTAAATCCAACAAAAGATTATGTTAAGATGACTATTCAATAAAAAAAATTATTAAAATTCTTTTTATAAATCAAATTATGTCCAAAACTCAAGGATGGTAGGTTTAAAGTGCTTAAAACCAGAAATTTCACTTAAACTTAGGACCGTTCTAAAATAGAGTAAACCCTTTTAGTAAATCCCACCGAAGTAAATAGAGACATAAAGCTATTTGTAACTCATCGCGGTATACGTATCCGCATCTAGCACGTTCGAAAAGAGCAGATATATGCTAATTTAAGGTGTTTCTAAACGCAATAGGTGCTGAGATACGATACGTGTGCCGTAACGATACGTGATACCTAACGTATCTCAACGTCTATCGCGTTCAAGAACACCTTAGATTAGCATATATCTGCTCTTTTCGAACATGGTACAAGTTTCTGACCAATTAATGTGATTAGTTCTCGCTAGATGCGGATACGTATACCGCGATGAGTTACAAATAGCTTTATATCTCTAATATTTCAACGCATCCGTATCGGTATATGTAACGCGTTCGAAATAAAGTCAAAATACGCTACATTTTTGTCTTGTTTATGCGATGTTTCGATTCGATTTCGATTCGATCATCGATCGATCGATCGATGATATTGAATTAAAAAAACGGATCTGTTAAATTTTGAATTTATTATATAATGGATTTGATTAAATAAGGTTAATAAGGAAATAATGCTACATAATACTTTTAAGGATGAATTTAATGATCGCCCACTTGAAAAATTCTTTATAAAATATCAACTTTAATCTAAATCCGACACGTCATATATTTGTTTTCTGATAAATTTCCAGATCCAAATGCGTTAATTTCCAGTCACGCTTTTATTTGAGCTCTAGCGAACCAACGATTTTTTAAAAGTCTTTTAAACTCTCTTAACTGTAACTTTGCTCATCATGTTCTGTTAAATAAGAAAAAAAAACTTAATTTGAAGTAAAAATGTGGCCATAACCAGGCTTCTCGGAGGGGGTAGGGTTAAACCCCCCCCTCTTGATGCACCATGGTTCAGATGCATCAGCCAAATGGATTCTGGACAAACCGGACCACTATTGAAGTGGCTGAGGATCCCGAGCAACAACTGATTAGCAGGATCGACATTATGAAACTCTTAAAGAAAACGGGGAAGTCTTGAGACGGGATATGGCAAAAAGGGCCCAGAAGCGCTTCAAAACTTTATTTTAACCTCGCTATTTTCTCTCTGAATTTTGAGTCTCTGTATATTTATTATTAAATCATAACAATATCTGTAACCTCTTCAGAGCATGTCTTTTGCTCGAGTAGATCAGATTTTCAGATTAAATCAAATTGAAATTTTATCGTGATTATGACTCAGCATTTTCCGTACAGATTGATGTATGGGGGAAAACTGGACGTTTGCTATATAATACTTACTTACACAACATTTCTTATAAGTCAATTAAAAAGCGAAAATATAAAAAGTATTATGATAAAAATAAGTCAGGGAAGAAAAATTTATATTTATTTATAATTTAAGTTAACAACACACGATTAGCATACAATGATTTATTCAACAACTGCAAAAAATATAATGGTCAAGCCATGATGAACCTTAAAATAATTTTCTTAAATACCTGTTAAATTATTTTTAGATGAGCTAAAATACACTTGAGTAGGACACGTTTTTTGTTAAAATTAAAGACTGTAAAGAAATTCGATTGAAAGAAATTAATACCATCTTATGTTTTACACAATTTACACTTTGAAAAATTACAATTTTTGCTGTTTTTTGCATAAAAATTGCAAAATAAAAATCATATGCACGACACCACTCAAGATGACAGACAGATGACATAACAGAAATTTTTAGTAAACATTTGCCTTAAATTATGTCCATCTTTCACTAAAATACTTTTTTATAGCCTGTCGTCTCTCTCCAACAACCTTAAATATTTTTAATTTTAACAGAGAAAAAAAAACTAGTGGTTTTCACAACTAGTGGCTAAAATAGTGCTTTTTTACAAGCGTTGGTTTAAATAACGAGCGCAGCGAGGTATTTAAGAACGCGAGTTGTTAACACTAATTTTTTTATTCAAAAAATCCAAGAGAAACAGGAAAATACTTTTAAAAATCTCCGACGAAGAGCACTTCTCGCATCACAGCATCTTTACACTATAAATCAAGGCGGCTGGTAAATGAAATAATAATAGTTTTCATAGCGATGTGTCTTTTTACTCGGTGACGTTCATTGTTGCGACATTTTAATCTTTGACAGTTTGATATTTTGACGATGTTTTTAAATGATTTTTTTGTAAATACTTGGTGAAAACTGGCGGAAATGGCTTAATTTCTTAGGCAAGAATAATTAGATTTTTTCAATATTACTGTTTTCCGCTATTTCTCTTTAATTTTGAGTAACAAATGGACATAAATCTTTTTTTGCAGCCGTGATAAAAAAAAAGTTTTTTTGCATCGGTAGCCACAAAAGTGTTTAAATAACGAGCGTTGCGAGGTATTTAATAACGCGAGTAAAAAAAGGACAGTTTATCCGCGAGTTGTTAATGCTACTTTTTTTATTCAAAAAATCCAAGAAAAACAGGAAAAAACTTTTAAAAATCTCCAACGAAGAGCACTTCTCGCAACACACCATCTTTACTCTATAAATCAAGGCGGCTGGTAAATGAAATAATAATGGTTTTCATAGCGATGTGCCTTTTTACTCGGTGACGTTCATTGATGCGACATTTTAAAGTTTGATATTTTGACGATGCTTTTAAATGATTTTTTGGTAAATACTTGGTGAAAACTGGCGAAATTGGCTTAATTTTTTGGCAAGAATAATTAGATTTTTTCAATATTACTATTTTTCGCTATTTCTCTTTAATTTTGGGTAAAAAACGGACAGAAATCTTTTTTGCACCCGTGCTAAAAAAAAGTTTTTGTGTGCGTCGGTAACCGAAAAAGCTATGCTTTAGTTATCTGCAGACAGTTACTAAAGTCATGTTTTTGATAAAGCTATAATAGTACATTATAAACCTAGGGACTAAAGTGCCTCTTTCCCGCGGCGAAAGCCCGACCGTAGGGAGGGCTACAATTCGCCAGGAGAATAAAATACACTTTAGTCACGAGGTTTATATACTATTTTATGCACGAGAAACTAAAAACAAAAAATCACAAAACTAATAGTAGACCACTTAACGGTACTCTAGTTTCAAGATTGACAGCTCGTATTACTGATAGTTGTCATTGATTGTTGTTGGCATGGTGGATTCACTCAAAATTTATTGTGCCATGGAAGTGTTGCTATGGCACAAAACAAATGTCAGTCAGTTGTTGTTATAAAACGGCGTCACCAAACGGTGAGTCGTAATAATTTTTTTTTTAATGAACATTGAAGAGGCTGCGGAAGAGGCCATCGCCAGCCTTCTTCCACAAAAATCTCGCGAGGTTTACAAGAAACACTTTCGTGATTACCGAAAATCTGTCCACCCTTCGTAAACCTTGCAAATTGCACTCAAGTAAATGTAAATGTAAATATGTATCATAATAAGAACTAGATTTAAGTAATGCATATGCTAATACATTTTAACAAATAAATAAAATTTCAATATAATTATTATTTAATTTGGAAAAATTTACTGTAAATCCCCTGAGGGATTAAAAGTGCCCCGTTTATCCCTAAAATAAGGAATTAAAAGTGCACTTTTAATCCCTAAACCTTTTTTTCGCAAACGGCTGGAACTAAATTTGGCCATCCTTTACCCAAAAAAAGACAAATATCGCAGAATTGGCCCTTCTCTACCAGTTTTTGTCGAAGTTTTTATAAAAAAGTCATTTCGAAGACACGAAAAAATAACAAAAGTCAAAAACCAAAATGGCCACTGAATCAAAGAAGTAAACTATAAACAGAGCCATTTATTTTTTCCCGCTCCTTAAATGATGATGGCCTCTTAATGTTTGTTGCGTTTCAGTTTTACATAAGTATTTTGTCGTTTTTCTTTTAATTTCTTGATAAAGATAAACATAGTGTTTAAAACTCGCGGCTAAACTGAGCTTTTCTTTACTCTTGTCTTTAAATTACTCGCTGCGATCGTTATTTAAACTAACCCTTGTAAAAAACTTTATCTTATACGCTTGTTGTAAAGACTACTATTTGTTCAGGAGTGCATTTTTTTGTACACTAATATAAAAAAATTAAACGGCCAATAAACATCAAGAATGGAATGATAATTTTGAAAACGAAATGAATGAAGGAGTTTTGTGGCTATGTGGGATTGATAGCTCTTTAGTCAAACAATCAAGTGTTAGTGGGTGTTTTATTCGCATCCGTGTAGAAGAGGTTGATATGACGTCATCCTTAAAGATGGCGACCAAAAATCATAAAAAATACAACTTTCGCAATCGGGGCACGATTTTACTCAATTCCATATAACTCGAGGGCGAGACTTCCAAAAAAATCACTTTCAAGGTCATTCGACCTTAAATGAACTTGAAAATCGCAAAAACAAGATGTTTGCTATTTTCTCTTCAAAAACTCTTAATAATTCGACGTTTTTTCAGACCAACTTTTGATGCATTTTGAAGCTTCATTACCTTGAATAAAGGGAGCTATTCATCAAGAGAACGAAGAAAACCAAATTTAGTCAGAAAAATAAGGAAGTCAAGTTCCATAATACTGTTAAAAAAATTTGGTTCAGCTATGACGCGTTTCAATATGGCGGCAGAGATATATCAAAATGGTGACCTATAACCACATTTTATTTTATCCAATTTCGTAAAAAAGCAAAAATGACAAAGTGGTCATCAATTCTTGTTGAGTTATCGCCGCTTATTATGAAAAAAAAGTTTAGTTGATGCATGACCTTGATTGACCTTAATAGCATGTACGAGTTAAAAACCAACTTTTTGTAGGGTTTTTTTTTCCAATTACCACTACGCAAAAACTTTAAGTGCCGAAGATAAAATTAACATTTTAGCCATAGAAAACCACTTTATTTTAAACCTCCCTACCATTTTTTTTTGATCTGGCGGCCTAGATGTTGGTGTAATAAAACGTTAAATGATGGAGACTTTTTTAAAGAGCAAATAGCAAAAATTTTCTTTTTGCGATTTTCAAGGTCATTTGAGATCGGATGACCTCGAAAGTGATTTTTTTGGAATTCTCGTCCTCGAGTTATATAAAATCGAGTATAATCATGCACCGGTTGCCAAAATTGTATATTTTATGATTTTTCGACTGCCATTTTGGTAAATGGCATCTAAAACACCTGATCCAGAATATGGCAATGTATATCTAACTTCCTCTGACTCTCTTATAGATAATTTTGACTTTGTTGGCTAGACAAGTGAGTAGAACATAAAATTCACAGTTCCAAAAAAAAATACAAGTCATTTTTACCGGGGTATAGCAAAAACATCTGGGACGCCAGTAAAAAAAAATGGTAAGGAGGTTTCAAATGAAGTGTTTATCTAAGGCTAACATAATAACTTCATCTCCGGAACTTAAAGTTTGTCAATCAAGGTCATGCATCAACTAAACTTTTTTTTTCATAATCAGCGGCGATAAGTAAACAAGAATTGATGGCCACCTTGTCATTTTTACTTTATACGGATACAATAAAATGTGCTTATAGGTCTCCATTTTGATATATCAGCCGCCATATTGAAACGCGTCATAGCTGAACCAAATTTTTTTTAACAATATTATTGGTCTTGACCTTCTTATTTCTTACCAAATTTGGTCCTCTTCGCTTTAATAGTTAGCGTTAATGAATAGCGCCCTTTAGTATGTTATTTTTGCAATATCCCAATTTTACTGGGGTATTTTTCAAGGTCATAAAACTTCAAACTGCATCAAACTCTTTGAGGTACATTTGAAGTTGGTCTGACAAAACGTCGAATTATTAAGATTTTTTGAAGAGAAAATAGCGAAAATCTTGCTTTTTGCGATTTTCAAGGTCATTTAAGATCGGACGATCTTCAAAGTGAATTTATTGGAATCCTCGCCCTCGAGTTATATGGAATTGAGTATAATCATGCCCCGGTTGCGAAAATTGTATTTTTTATGATTTTTGGCCTCCATCTTGAAAGATGTCGTCTTATCATCCCCTTTTAGACGGATGCGAACAAAACACCCGGTAACACTTGATTGTGTCACTAAAGAGCTATCAATCCAACATAGTCACAAAACTCCTTCTCTCAAAATCCCACGGACTGACACATGCCCCTTAACTAATTCTTATGTGGAGTATGTTAACAAAATGAAACAGGGCTAACAGGATACCTTATTTTAAATTCTTAATAACTTTATTTTAAAGTAGCCATTCTCAATTTGCTGTATTGTGCAAAATAATTTCCGAGTAAAACTGTTACAGTCTTTGTATGTCGGTTTTTCGAGACAAGCACAGTGCAAAAAATAATACAATCCTCACAGAAAACAAATAGTTTTCAATTTTGCCTGTACTAGATAAGACGCTGAAAAATTGTCCTCGTGTTGCCCTAGAAGTTATATTTCCCTTGTTGCGGATCCGTTACAAAACTTAACAGGCAAGGGTATTAAGCATGCCTTATGTAAATGAATACTTTTGTATGAATACCTATTTGTACTGAACTAACTAAATATTTAGTAGATTACCTATTTTAAGTATTTAGTGACATCGGTTTTTATAGTCAGACAAATCTATACTAATAAAAGAACGGTAGTCAACATCAACTATAAACGCACAGGTCAAACCACTTGACCTATAGTTATAAAAATTTATGGAAATATTGGATTTGTGACGTGACGAAAGGATTTTTGAAAATTTTAGCCCTAAGGGTGTAAACCTAGGGGTTTAAATTTTAAAGAGAATTTTTATATCTCGTAAACGAAAAGCCGCATAGATCTAAAAGTTGGTATGTAGATTCTACTAATAAAATAAGTAAACACTTGTTCTGGCGTTTTTCTAAATTTCAACTGAGAGTGGAGAAATAGGGGTAATTCGATTTCGAAGGGGTAAAGGGATCTTCTATCTCTTAGGAGAAAAAAGTGACAGAGGCTTACAAATTGGTATTATAGACTCTACTTTATTATTATCCCCATATTTGATAAAAATTTTGATCTGCTAAAATATGGGTTGTTAGGTATCAAACTGAAGGAAATAAAGTCCGAAATCAAAAAAAGTGTTTTCCTAATAACTTTTGCAATTTTGTATTACCCGCGCCCTCTTCCAACTCTATATTTAATGAAAATATTTACTGACTAAAATATGGGTTGCGTGGTATCAAACTAAAGGAAATATTTTCCGAAATCGAGAAAAATACTTCTTTTATTATTTTTGCTATTTTTACTACCCCTCTCTTCCCCTCCACCACAATATTCGATAAAAACAATAAGTTCCCTCCGGAATCAAAGAAAGTGGTTTTTTTTTGCAACAAAAAACTGCTGGCAGAATTTTGCTGCATTATTTGGATTTCTGGTGACCAAATAGGCTTTATTTCATCAAAATCGGTTCACAGGAATTAAAGCTTTGACCCTTTGAAGAAAAAAAAAACGGGAAAAAACTTCAGGCAAAGCGGATACTCGAGTAGATGGAGGGGTTAAAAGGGCTAAAGTGCTGGTTTTATATATGTACAACTTATCAAGTTTTGCAATTTTTTGTAATCTATAACAGTGGGATTTACTAAAAAGGTTTAGTCTGTTTTAGAACGGTCCTAAGTTTAAGTGAAATTTTTGGTTTTAAGTATTTTAAACCAACCCTCCTTGAGTTTTGGACATAGCTTGATTTATAAGAAGAATTTAATTGAATTTGTTTATTGAATAATCATATTAACACAATTTAGAAGAAAAGAAAATTGAAAATTTAAGCTCACGCGGGGTTTAAATAGATAGTAAACACTCTGTAGAATAAATTAACATTGAGGCTATATGTCACTCTAATTAAAACTTACCCTTGTTAATTAATTTTTCCAATTAATACTGGATGTCACACAACGATTTAGATGGGTAATAATAAAATAATGAAATGTATTAAAAAACTTAAATGCAAGTTTTTTCTTACATTTCTGTCACTGTCGAAATGTCAGTATAAAAATATTAGCAGCGTTCAATCACAAACAGCGAGTTCGGATCTTTTACCTCTGCTTACACCTTGGACTGCACCAACCTCTACTGATAAAAGTTACAGCTTTGAAATGAGTGGGCTTTGAGTAAGGAAAGTTTTTTTGACTGAGCTTTTAGATAACCTCAATGTTTTAGTTTCAGTAGTGTCAGTAAATAAATTAATATAGTTGTTTTGGGTTTTTTGTTTGGTATATTTTTCGTGCATAATCAGTGACCTTCACTTATATTTGTTTTGCCTCGTAGTGCCCTCATAAATATATTTTTGTGCTGAAAACGGGTTCAAACTATGGCGTTTTCCTGGACAAAATAGGAGGTGTTTCATTGGTTAATGAACAACTTGGGATATTAAATAAGGTAAATTAATCCTTGTAAAAACGGTTTCTTAGGGAAATTATAAAATAACTTATTACCAAATACCACAAAACAATCCTTTCTGGGGGCTATAAATTTAAACGACCCCCCGAAGGTGGTCTAAAAAATCACCAACTTTATAACCTCAAACACAAATAATGAAGCTATTATGTGCCAAATGTTTGGCGTATTCGCCATTTGCCATTTTGAAAACTGTCAAAAAAAAATTAGTTTTAGGGCACTTTCTTCTAAAATATGGTGTATTTTGAGAAAAAAAGCAGTTTTGCAGTAGTGTTCTGCAATAACAATACAAAATAATCAATAACTTTGTGTCTTTTCTGTATGGGTAAGTGTTTTTTGAAAATTGTTTTTAAAATTTAGTACCCTCCACAGGTGTAAATATTTAGACCTGTGGGGGGTACTATTTTAGATCTTAGTAAATCCCACTGGAAATATTTTAACTGTTGCCATATTATTTAGGCCACGAAGTTCCAAGTATTGTGCAAAAAAACTTTGATTCGACTTTATTTACGAAAAGGGGTGCAGCAAGTTTTCCTATTTGATCATTTTTAGCTGACGGAGTTTCCCGCGCGTACAGTCAACTTTACAATTTCACTTTTGAATTGCTAAGGCTCAGTATTTTTCTCCTGTATATGGGCATAACATACTTTTAGAAAATGTGGAATTTATTATAAATAATAATCTTTCTTAGTTGGTTAGCGACCCAATAATTTTTATTTGGAGTGATAGGTTGGATGAGGTAAAAAAAAACACAGTGTGTACTTGACCCCACTAAGGTCGTTTTTTTAAAATAAAAACGCAGGTTGATTTCTATAAGTTTTCGTCGCAAAGGCATTAAGTAATCTGGTCCGCTGCGGTAAGTTTTTTTATTTTATAATGTTTTTAGTAAAAACCTAACTTTGACAATTTTTAAAAAAGTCAAAAAGTAACTGTGGCACAAAGTTTATTGTAAGAGTCTCTAAAAGTTATGTGTCCACTAACATTTTCCAAAAAAAAAATAAAAATATAAGTTTGCTGTTTTTTTATTATACATGGTGATTAGTGAAAAACGTCGTTTTGGGTGTAAATTCGGACAGGTCGAAATCAAAAGAAAGTAAAGATAAGTGGGCATTTTAAGAACACAAAACATTTTTTATATAATTTTAACAACACAAAATATTTTTTAAGCAGGGTGTTTAGGAAAAAATATACAGGGTGGTTTTTTATTGGACAAGTAATAGGCGGAAGTCTAATATTTTAATAAACATTTTTTTATTATAAGTTAAGAGTTGTTTTTTTTGTAAAATTAAATTTTTGTTAAATTCAAATGTTTAGTAAAAAATTCCTGTTCTTTGGGTACTTACAATTTATTTTTAAGATGCCTAAACAAAAAGTCTGCAATGTAAAGACTGTCTTAAAGGCTATCTAGGATAAGAAGTGTTTTTCTTTAAAAAAAAAAATAATTTATTTCTCTAAAAGGACTTGTGCCTAGTTAAAATAATAAAATATATTTTTTTACTTAAACTTAAGTTTTTATTACAAAAATGAAAAATAAGCGAAGAATAGTTTTTTAAAATTTAATTTTTGTCCGAAGTTAGTTATAAAGATTCCTTACTTCATTTAAAACCATGTAAACGGCATGTCTGAATTCACCCCACCCTAGCAGGTGACTTCGGATAGAATATAATAGAATAGAATAGAACTTTATTGTCCATAAACTTTGCAGAAACAGGTTCTACAAAAAAAGCAACGTCAGAAGAGAATTATACCAAGTATCCCCAATATTCAAACAAAAACAGTACAGCCTTCAAAAAAAAAAAAACTTTCGACAAAAAGTTGAACCAAGTTAGAGTCAAACCATGTATAAGAGCCTATGAAGTTCCTTGAGCGAAAATTTCAAGTTAATTGGTTAAAGAGTTTAAAAGTTATGATAAAAAAACTTAAAGAATTTTCCGAAACCGCCGTTCTACGGTACAATTTTTCAAAACGTGTAATAAATGGCTTTCTTAGTATAATTTTTCCTAAAATTTTCATCTGCGGCGCATTTATGATTTGGCGACAAATCTATATACCACCGCAACCCACCCATTCTTGGCATCTAACCCAAACTACTTTTTCAAAATTATTTTACGAAAAACCTAAGAGATCTAAATATTCAAAGAATTTTTTGTTTTTTTTTCAACATTTTCGACGGTGTACCAATATTAAATATTGCAACAGTTTTGTTTTGTTTGTTTAATGTTAAGCAATTTTTTTGTCAGCAACATTTGAAATGCGTAAAAAATAGCATTTTAATGTAATTTTTTCTGTAAGGGTTAATTTTGAGAAAAAATCTGCAAATGAGACTAGAAGAGACTTGCTTTTAAAAATAAATAATTTTTATTGTCTTTTTGTTTACATATTAAAGTAAAATAGAAAATATAAAAAATAATTAACAGCTAAAAAAAACAAAAAAGCATAAAAACAATCACACTACCCAGGCATACTTACACAACAAAATCCTCTTCCAGGTCAGGGTCAGACGGGATAGTGCCTAATACGCTTGCAACGTTTTCGTGTTGAATGGCAAGGCTGATCCTTTGAGTAATGAAGTTTTTTGCGTTTTTAGAATTTATTTTTCCGCAGATCTCTGATAAAAGTTTTTTTGCTTCACCACCCCAAGGACCAAACGTCTCAACACAAAAAGGTACAAAAATAAATCTATCAGTTAAATCTCCATATTTAGAAAATTTTGCTTGTTCACCCTGCTCTGCTGCCCCCCCCCCAGTAAGTATTTTTGTTTCTTATACACTAACTCAACACCTAATAAACTTCAAGAGCTCAAGCAATAGGCACCTACCTAATTTTTAAAAATTTTCTATAGGTAGGTAGTTGATTTTTAGTAAATGATGAAACCGCCAAAATAATGCATATATACATAACGCAGCCAACAAACAAAAAGTTTACTTACAGCAATTTGAAAAGAAAACAGCATCTTTTGAAATAAAAGTAGATATCTTGTCCCTATAAAATAAATAATAAAAAATGTGCGCCTAATGCCACGAATCTTTCTTTTTAAGGAAAAATTAAATTTATTTTGTCATCATGTAAATGTAACGATAGTGTTGGTTTGAAGATGCTTTTTTTTAGGTATTAGTTATGTATGTATGCATTATTTTGTAATATATTTTTTAACACATTTAGTGTTTATTACTGTTTTTATTAAACTTAAAGTATTAAAAGGAAAGGATATTATGGGCATGTGTATGTAATAGTTGACAGGGGTATCTGTTGAATGGTTCTCATCTACAGTTTGATTTATGTATTTTTGTTTTAGTTTAAAAGAAAAATTGTTTTTAATTGTGGTTGTTATTTCCTGTGTGTTTGTTTTGTTTTATTTCTTGAATTGTAACTATTTTTTGTATCCATTTTGTTGTGCCTTGATGATGACTCTATAAAAATTCGAAACGTCGACATTGGAAACAAGAAATTTCTGATGTTTTTTTTTTACTCCATCCAACCTATCCCTCCAAATAATAATAATTTTTTCAGTCTTACTCAGCCCGTCAATACTTTGTTTGAATACATTTTTACCCCATCCAACCTATCCCTCCAAATAATAATAATTTTTTCAGTCTTACTCAGCCCCTCAATACTTTGTTTGAATACATTTTTGTATGGCTTCTCGCGCGCCCTAGTGTGAAAATATGCTATTACTGCAAATCCACTGTCGCATTTTCGCTAAAAATTTATTTTTGCAATTTTTCACGCAACTTTTGCGTTAGATATAGCTGTGTGCATCTTCCATTTTTATTTTATTAGGAGACATGTTTAACAACGCCAAAATAAAGTATCTTTCTGTAGTAAAACCGGGATGGTCTAATAATACAACTAAAAATACTCATAGGCATTTATCATCTACAACGTAATCTAGTAAGTCTAAGAAAATAACGATCCAAAACGATACATCATTGTCCCTCGTTTAACTTAACTGACTTTTTAACAGGAGCAATTTTCTAGCGAGCGAGGTTTTCCGGCCGGCACTTTTTGGGATTAGAATTCCAGGCGGGGATTTGGCAGCATTGCATTTGAAAGCTGATTATGAGGCTATTTGTAGTCAAGAGTTTTTTTTTTAAATCTGAGGGTTTTAAAAGTTAAATTGACAAATTTTGTAGAGAATTTTAATACAAAGTTGGGACGGCTTTTGATTTAACTAATTTTAATAATTTAAGTACTGAATTTTAGGTTTTTTCTTAACAGATTCTTGCAGATTTTTGTTTATGTTTATTTACCATATTCGGCTGATGTCAAGCAGTCATCCTTCACCAATTCTTGATATACAGGTCTTCTCAAAATATTGTACATAACCTTTATTTTTTTATTTATTTTACCATATTATACTATGAACCCTGGAGATGTGAACCGATTTTATAGCATAATTAATTATAATTATTATTCTTGTATGTACTCATTAAGTCGTGAGTAATTACTGGTTACGAAACCGCATATTTTCATATTTAGTTTACCATAGACCGGTCAGATAAAAATTGTTTTACATTCTTATAGAGGCTTATTAATTCAATAGGAATTACTGTTTCCGAAACTACATAATGGACCATGGTGTTATGCGATTTTTTCTATTTAGTGTTTCATAGAATACTATAAAAAACATATGAAATCCACTTAGATAAAACCGATATAATCCCAATGAGTATTAGAGAAACCCATAGTTTCACATTTCTATAAGGGCTTATTAATTCAAGAGTAATTACTTTTTCTGAAACCGTATGAAAGACCATATTTAGTTTATTTTTTAATTTTATAAAAACATATTGAAACCCTTTTTGAAAGCACTCAAATAAAAATTGTTTACACTCTTAGAGGCTTTTTTATTTTTTCATAGAATATTATGAAATACACACTAACACCACTCAGATAAAACCGATATAATCCCATATATAATCCCCCCTATAATGGCTTCCTAATTCATGAGTAATTACTGTTTCCGAAACCGCATAGAATTTAGTTTATCATAGACTATTATAGAAAACAATTGAAATCACTCAGATAGAACCGATATAATCCCATTGGGTATTATAAAAACTCATAGCTTTATATTCGTATACTGTATCCGACCATGCTATGCGATCTTTCCTGTTTAATTTATCATAAAATATCATAGAAAACATATTGAAAACACTTCAATCCTACGAAACCCATACTTTAACACGTCTATAGAAGCTTATTGATTCATGCGTGATTACTGTTTCCGAAACCGCATAGAGGACCATAGTGATATGCCATTTTTTATATTTAATTTATGATCGAATAATATAGAGGATATTGAAAACACTTAGACAAAACCAATATAATCTTATTGGATCTTACAGCAACCCAAACATTCCCACAGAGGCTTATTGATTCACGAGTAATTACTGTTTGCAAAACCGCATATAGGACCATAGTGCCATGCAATTTTTCCTATTTAGTTTATCATAGAATGTTATAGAACACATATTAAAACCATTCAGATAAAATCGATATAATCCTATTGGGTCCGACCAACTCCTATAGCTTTGCATTCTCTTAAAGGATCATTGATTTATACGTAATACATAAGTATTTACTTATTAACTTTCTTCTAAAAAAATATAATAGGTCTCTAGTGTTTTTTATAATCATACTTTGTTGTTTATATTATAAAATATTTGTAGGGCAGTATAAAAATATCAGAAATCAGAGGAAATTTTTATATTGGTTTAGTTTTTTGTTACTATGTGGCGCACCACCAAGAGAAAATCTATCGAATAAGAAAACGTCGGGAAATATTTTCAACGCTGACTGCACTGCTAACCACTTTCGCAGACTCTCCACTTTTAAAATGGGACAATCTACTTAATTGCGGTGGTCCCGAAAACTTCTTTCTAATTACTTTTTAGTCTCCAAATGCCGCATTAATTATCTCTATCTCCACTAAGAACCTGTAACTGTTTCAGAGGTCGAAATTCTTTGATTAATCTCTACTTAGTTTCTTTCTGAATAGTTTCTTTAAAACTTTCTCGTTACCATTTTGCCGCTGAAGGAGATTTTTGGCAAACAATAATTTTAAGTTTAAAAAAATAATATGTAGAAGGTAGGACGATCTAGCGGATGCCCTGGGGCTATATTCTTGAATGTGTTGAACTTTTATTCGTTGGAATATCTCCATCTCACTTTTTTATAAACCACGCCCACTTTCCTAGAAAGTTCTCCTCTCGGCCGGCAGTTAAAGAATAAAGGCCCTGGAGTCAAATTCATAATAATATGCTCTGCTCGATCCGATGACCACGGTTTATCAGAATGTGCAAAATCCAACCCGTTAAATAAAAGAAAGGTCAATCACAAAATCATTCACTATAGAAACTGCAATTCATTAAACCAATTTTTTATCCGAACCTTATTTCTTCAAACCCATTCAATAATAAATTCGAAATTTATAAGACCCGTTTTTCATCGAACGTAATTTGTAAAACCCATTTTTAATAAAATCCGGAATTTGTCAAATCATTATTTTGGAAAACCGGAATTCATAAAACCCGTTATTTATCGGAAAATTTTTGCTAAATTGATTGCGCATTCGCCAATTATATATGAACTGGAAGCGTACACGCAGGTGGCGACGTCTATACACAAAGTGCGCACATAGAACGACAAATGGATCGAAACGCCGCGCTACCTGCGTGTACGCCTTTGGTTCTGTATTATTGGCGAATGCGCAATCAATTTAGCAAAAATTTTCTGACAAACAACGGGTTTTACGAATTCCGGATTTTATTAAAAATGGGTTTTACAAATGATGAGTTTAATATTGAATGAGTTTGATGAACAATGGTTCGATTAAAAACGGTACTTATAAATTTCAAATTTGTTATTGAATGGGTTTGAAGAAATAAAGTTCGGATAAAAATTGGTTTAGCAAATTGAAGTTTTTATGGTGAATGATTCTTACGATGAAAATGTTTATTAAATATGGTTTGATAAATTCCTGGTTTACTAAACCATAGGCGTTCCCTCGGTCGGTGTTACGTCATCGCTTTGCTGAGGGTAGGATCAGTTTTTTTAAACGAATGATATTGCTTACCTCATTTACTGTATTTTTTACTTTTATTTTTTGCTAATAAGTGGCAGGTACTTTCTTTTTTATGTACGTAACTGGCAACTATTAAATCCAACAGTTAATAAACTTATATTTTATTCTTTCATTAGTAAATTTTTTGCCATTAATATGTATTTATTATACATATATTTTCTTTAATGCTGTACAACAACTTAATACATAATTATAAGAGAAGAAAGTGACAAATTTCACACGAGCGTGAATGTTGTAAAGGAGGCGCTAGCCGAGTGAAACAACCCACAAGTGTAAAAAAGTTACTTTCTATCGAGTTGTGTACGCTATTGTTCCTACGAACACTGAAGAATTGCACTAATTTTTGTAAAAAATAGTCTTTAATTGTAAAGAAAATGTAAAGAAAATTAAAAAAAACAGTTTTTTCCTATTCTAATACTTAAAAATGAACATATAATGTTGTCTAGATGGTTTTTACGCAAATAGGAAAAATTTGGTACCTGACAAGTGTGAACGGCTTGCCCGTACTCCGCTTCGCGTCGTTCATGCAACTACCGTCGCGTGCGGAAAATTATCACTTTCCGTACTTGTTAGGAAAATAACTATTGCAATACATGTGCTGAAAAGTATGGTGACAGTTAACGTCATAGTACACTTCTCCACACATGTGCCGCAAAATTTCTGCACATTTCTGCTAAGGATCGTGTGAAATCCATCATTTTCATATTTGGTCGTAGCAAAAATTTCTTTTCATTTTGTTATAACTATGCTAAGGCCGCAAAAACAGTATAAATTCGACAACACTGCTTTGCTGTTTTTAGGCTAATCTTTACCGGGCAGAATGTCGGAAACGAAAAAACAAAATCTGTTGAAATTTGGTAGAATTGTTTATTTTTGAATACCCCACAACCGTATCGAGACAGTTTTTTGCTGGACTCTTTCATTCTAGAAATAAAATAAAATTGGCTAACAATAGTCAAAAATCTTACTTGGCTTTTTCTTTAGCATCGTCGCGTCGGCCGATAATACAGTAATCTCTAACCAAAATTTTTGGATCTTTTTCAGTTTTTGACATAGATACAACAAATTTTAAAAAATCCTTTCGATATGGTTGTAGATTGTTATAAATCCTATTATCTAATAATAAAAAAGTTATGGTTTTTTTTCTTTATAGGCGAAATTCTGCCGGAATTCTGAAAACGCCTAGGTCACGTAATTTTATAGGCCCAGGGAAACTAGGTGAGTTGCCTTGTGGAACATTCGGCCAAAAAATTGACACATGACAAGTGATAAAAAGAAGCATTATTCAATGCCTATTTTCCTAATAAATCCTAATAAGTTATACCTGTCCTCACATAGGATGTTAGCACCATGCACGATCCCACTCGAAAAGGCATTAATGATAGCACCTATTGTTGATCTTTCAAAAAAACAGCAAAGCATTGTTTTCAAATCTATGCCATTTTTGCGGCCTTAAGTAGCATATTTTAAGCTCAATAGCCTTGTAATAAAGATTTGTAATAGTTACTTTATATAAAATAAAACAAAAATAATAATAATACACGAACACAGTTATTTTAGTTAAGGAAATAAATCGCACACCGAAATACCCAAATTTGGCACGGCGAATATTATGTCGTACAGTTTTATTAAATTTTTTATTGTTCATGTCTTTTTTATTGATTATTTAAAGATTGCATGAAAAATAGGAAACTCTGTACGACCCTGACAAAGCTGATATATAAATTTTTCACGATGCAAAATTTTGTTTACTTTAAACGGATTTTGTTAAAACGAATGGAAAAAAGCAAAATTTGTATTTATTGTCCTCGTAAAGGATTGCACAAAATATTAACTTACTCACTATCCTACTCTGCCGTTCTAATTCAAAACGCAGTAATGCCCGTGTGCACGGGTTCGGCACAGGTTGCCTTAAAAAAATGCTTATTTGGCTCAAAAAAATATTTATTATTCTATTATCAATCAAATATTTATTTGAATCAAGCCACCTGTTTTTTCTGTGTGGCTTGCGCCGACGGGTGGGTCCTTCAATGCACTACAAGCGTTATTCTTGTTTATTTGCAATTTAACTGACAATATCTCAAAAACAACAAGTTCAAATTAAAAAAAAATTGACCATTGTAAAGCAGATGCAAAATCTTTTGAACAAAATATCACAAAGAGGAGGATAATAATTTTAAATACTCTGATGCTGGGAGCCACTCTTGGTCCTCCTCTTCGAATCCCCCGATATATTTTTAAGAATATGTACATAGTAATTCATTATATTTTGACATTCGGGTTTCTCTGTTAATAAGAAACATAGAAATAAGCCGTAAAACATGTGTATAACTTACTATTTGTTATTATACTAAATGAAACACCCCTTGTACTATTTTATTTTTAAATTAGGCTTTTTCCTAAGATTTAAAAATATATAATTTGGATAAGATGCGATAAATAGTTTTTGAGATATAACATTTTAAAATTTCTTGTAAAGCACGCCATAAATGTAAAGACTTATTCATTTATTAATTTAATAACAAAAAATAAAAGATTTCTTACACTTATCAATAATACCTACAAATATACAACATAATAAAAGGATTTCTCCTAAATTAATTTTTGCAATAGACGTCTATATATGAGATGTTTACTTTAAAGTGTTAAATCTCAAAAACTATTTATCGCAACTCATACAAACTATATTTTTCTGAAATCAAAACAAAAGCCCAACTTAAAAATTAAATAATATATAGTGTGTTTTTTCAAAAATAAGAAAGTTGCAATCCAAATGTGTGGAACATGTGGAATAACAATATATAATTAAACATTCTTAAAGCCTAGTAAAAATTATACGGTTTTGTATTTACAGTTTACTTACTATCTTCAAAATTAACAGTGAATCCGAATATAAAAATACAAGAATCATCCTGTAGATATCTCTTTTGGTTCTCAAAATATCGGGGGTAAAATGTTTTCAAATTTTCACCGTGTATAATTCACACCTGGTTAACCCGCATTACTTAATCCTATTAATTTTATTAGCTATTTTATATTTAGATCATAGAGAATTGATCAGACCTCCCCATACCTGCTCAACCCCGACTAATTGGTTTTGGAAACGTAGTACCTTTTGTCTACCTTTATCCTTCTCGACTTAGTATATTGTGTAGTATTTGCAAATAAAGTTGTGTCATAATTTTTTGTACATTTTCGTTGTTTTATAGTGTTACAACTAAAACAATGGCATCCACAAGCAGGCGTAGCTGTGTAAACCATCCAGATGTTTTTTGTTATGTATGTAGCGAATACACTTTGAAAGAAAGTAGAAAAACTAGTTCTGAATTTGTGAAAAGGTCTATTTTGGCGTTCATTTGGGAGATCAGGATAAATCTTGGGCTCCACATGTGGTGTGTAAAACATGTGTTGACCATTTGCGACAATGGACAATTGGAAACAGAAAATGCCTGAAATTCGGTGTACCAATGGTTTGGAGGGAACCACGTAACCATTATGATGACTGCTATTTTTATCTCGTTAATATTAAAGGTATAAATAGGAACAATCGACATAAATGGACATATCCTGATCTAGATTCTGCAAGAAGACCTGTACCGCACTCTAAGAAAATACCCATTCCAACCTTCAGCAGTCTTCCTGAAATTTCGGAAGATGATACAGAAACATCAACGTCTGATGAAGTTCAAAGAATGCAATCAGGAAACGACAGTGAATTTGAAGTAAACTCCTCAGTGTTTTAATCAACAAGAAGTGAACGATCTCGTGAGACCTATACCTTTTAAAGGAGTGTGCTGAATTACGTGCGTCCTGATTAAAAGAAAAGAACCTTCTTTATCCAGGCACTAATGTTACGTTTTATCATAAGAGAGAAAAGGATCTGCTGCCTTTTTTCACTCAGGAAAATAAGCTGGTATTCTGTAACGATATAAAAGGACTTTTAGAAAAAATAGGTTTGCCAGAATACACTTCAGATGATTGGCGCCTTTATATTGACAGTTTAAAACGTTGTTTAAAATGTATCATTTTGCATAACGGTAACAAATATGTCTTAATTCCTATTGGACATTCTACTACCATGAAAGAGGAGTATAAAACAATAGCACAAGTTTCGAAACAAATTAAATACGAAAAACATCAGTGGGTAATTTGTGTTGATTTGAAAATGGTGAACTTTCTCCTTGGGCAGCAAACTGTCTTTATATCTCTGGGACAGCAGAGCTAAAGATCAGCACTGAGTTAAGAGAAATTGGCCTTTAGGAGATACTATGGTTCAAGGAAAACAAAAAGTAGTGAATTAATCTTTGGTTACGAGAGAAAAAATCTTACTGCCTCCCTTGAATATCAAGTTGGGGCTTATGAATCAGTTTGTGAAAGCGTTAGATCGAGATGGAAATTGTTTTGGGTACTTGTCATGTAAGTATCCTGGGATTAGGACGGAAAAACTAAAAGCTGGTATATTTGATGGTGCTTAAATAAGGCAACTTATTGAAGATTCACAGTTCACCACATCAATGAATGAGTCTGACTCTAACGCTTGGGGTTCATTTGTTCAAGTAGTTAAAAATTTTCTTGGAAATCACAAAGCAGACAATTACATACAATTAGTGGAAACTATGCTTTAAAATTTTCATATTCTCGGTTGTAACATGAGTATAAAAGTTCATTACCTCCACAGCCACCTAGATCGCTTTCCAGAAAATTTAGGTGACTGTAGTGAAGAACAGGGAGAAAGATTCCATTAGGATATTAAAACTATGGAAGATCGATATCAAGGAAGATGGCCGACTACTGTTGGGAGTCTTCAGCGAAACTACACCAGTAAACTCCATGCTAGAAAGTCGTATAAAAGAAAATTTGTAGGTGATAGTGACTAATATGAGTATGAATGTATGTTAAGCTACTTTTTATAATAAATATTTAATTAGATGTGTTTTTTTTGTTACTGGCAATAGTCATAGTTATAAAGTAAAATATATATAGAGGTTAAAAAAAAGTACATAATTCCTATTTTAAAAACTAGATCTGATAGACAAAATCTGATGGCTATTTCGGATTCTCCACCCAAAAATTACCCAAGAACAGTAAAAAAATCGCGGGTACCAAAATGTGTGTTGGCCTGTGATTAATGCCTCAGTTTGCTTGTGTTTTTATCCTCAATTACGCAAAAACGGCTGAACCAATTTCGTTAAAATAAAAAAAAGAAGATAGGGTGTGACCTGAATTGAATTACGCAAAAACGGCTGAACCAATTTGGTTAAAATTTAAAAAAAAAAGAAGATAGGGTGGGACCTGAATTGAAACATACTTTTCATATGTTATTTCGCTTAATTAGCGCTGTCAAATTAAACTATTTTTGAATATCGTGGGTAACATAGCGGGTCGAGCGCTACTTTAACATAAAAATGTAGTTTATTCAATTAGTGACTAAAATGGAGCTATGAGTATTTATTTTTATTAAATATTTATTATAATTTCTACTTTACATATTTTATTTTTAGGGTCTTATTAAAGATCCGTTTTTATAATACTTAATCCTGTAAATATATACGTCATGTTTTAAAAAGATATCACGAAAGGAAAAAAGTAAACGCTTGTCGTTAACGGTAATCCAGCCACGGCGCGCAAATTACGCTATTATTCAATTGTGCCCGGACGTCTTATTAAAAATTCTGAACCCGACGAGAGAACTAAGACCCTTCCTGCATTTTGAAGAGCAATGGCAAAATCGAATGTACACTTTGGTTTTTATATAAATACGAACAGTTGATTCCCAATTAAATCAAACCGTTTTTTTGACAATGACACTGACAGATCGATTTAGTTTCTAATAGCGTATTCCATTTGTTAATGAATTTGCCACTCGTTGTGCACTGACATCGGTTTAGAGCAATGGAATGAACAGCGATGTAGCGTAACTTAAAGGGCCGGGGGGGGGGGCGAAGGCTCAAAAGAGCGCCACAGTTATTGGCAGCTACCTGATTATCAATTTTTGAATTCCCTGACTAAAAATAAAAAAATGCAGGTTATTTCACAAGTTCTAATAAGCACATTAAAAAAATAATTTTTATTTAAATGTTCACAACATTGTGGACCTATACATAATTCGTAAATTTTTTGCGATTTAAGCAGAACACAAAAATTAACGTATTGAAAAAAAGTGGGTTGGGTGGGATCCAGTGTCAATTCTGGACTTGCTACCAAAATTATGTCCTAAATGTAACGCAGGAAAAAATTTTGAGAAAAGTATACTGAAAATGTCATTTTTGACACGTTTTCAATAATTGCCGCAGGCAAATTTTTTTTGCAATATCTAATTCAGGGGCAATCGCAGCTTTTTTAGTGTTTCTAAAATCATGACGTAAATGTGACGAACTTGGAAGACTGTTGAATTAAACTAAAATTCTAATAATATGTCATCGCGCCGCAGGAAAAAACTATTGCAATTTAAGGAGATAAATTCTTAAAATAAAAATAAAAACAAACATTGAAGAACAAAAAAATACTGTGTTTTTGGCATTATATGAGGAACAGAGTGAGGAAAGTATAAAAAAAACGCATACTGTAAAAATTCCCTAATTTCCATGACTTGGAACCCATTCTCTGACTTTTCCAGGTCACTTTTTAAATTCTCTGCCCCCTAAACAAAACTAAAATAGTAAAAGAACACTGAATATCCACTAAATAAGTAAACCTTTTTTTCGAAAAAACGTTATAATAACATTTAACAGTACACTGGTACGCGCTTTTTTTAGTTTTTTTTATTGTGTGACTTTTCCAGGTTTTCTAGGTTTCACTGACCAGTTTCAACCCTGATATAGAGTATAATACGTTAACTTTAAACTAAAAATTAAGCCTGCAAATTTTTACTGACTTCATGTAGTCCAGTATCACATCGAAATCAATAGTATCGCTATATTCCCGCTGATAATTACAGCAAACGCATTCAGCTTGTCTTCCGTCATTTGTGACCTTACACAATTTTTATTTTTTTAGTCTGTTAAAAGCAGTATAATTTAAAAATGTTTGGGAAGCTGTTCCAAAAACTGTTTTTTATCACAAATAATAGTTCAGATTTAAAAAGTACTATGAATATATAATCGTTTTGTTTGTTGATATCCGAATTAAAAGATGAAATCGGAAAATCCGAAGAAAATTTCTTTACGTTTTTTCCACATTACGAGCATGACTGTTTAGTCCCAACGCTTTCCATCAGCCACCGTTTTCGCTTTTCTAAACGAACTTGACTTTTCACAATTATTTTTTTAATTTTTTTTGCATTAAATCACAGGAGGATAAACACTTTTCTGCCATGGTTTCAAATCATTGGGAAAACAAGAAAAACATGGCAAAAGAGAAAGACATATTGATCAGTAATTGTTACATATTGCCGCGCACGTAACGGACGTTTATTTTACACTGCTTAAAAATATATATATATATATATATATATATATTTATTTGTGGGCGCAGGAAATATAAACTGCTTAAAATAAAAATGTTTTATTACTTTTTCTATATTATTGTAATGCTTATTGTTTTAATACATAGCTGAGGGCACCCAAAGGTCGCCAAGACCCAGACGGCGGGGAGGGGGGGGGGACGGTCAAAATCTAGATTGCCATGACATGGCCAATGGGCTATAGACAGCTCGATCTGAGCCTGTGCGAGTTTGTAACGTCGAATCACCTCATTTCTCGTTCAGCGCACTTCCAGCTGACGCATGCGCATTGGAGCCCGTCTTTAATCCATTGGCAACGGCCAACTTGGTATTTCGAAGGGGTTTCCGCGACGCTTTTTGCGTAGGCAATTAACCTACATAAACTTACTTAATAATAATATAGACAATGGGGGGATATACAAGATTAAATTTTTCAAAACTAAAAAACGGGTCAACTAACTGTTTGATCCTTAACAAGATATTTGTCATTTTAGTTTTATGCATTATTTTTCAACATTTAAAAAACCTGGTGTCCAAAAAAATTCAATTAGTTTTGTTTCGTTAATACTTATTTCGTTTTAATGACATCATTACAGGTCAAATAGAATATAATTGTATTTAACCAAAAAAAGTATATATATTGGGGCGTTAATAGACCAATAATTTATCGTCACCTTATTTGCTTACGGTATAACCGTATTATTTTGCCCACATACCAACTGCCAATGTAAATTGAATAGAAAAGAAAACAACAAGTCCTGGTTTTGCAAATTCACTTTCACAAAAAAATTATCACCTACCAGCTGTAGCTTTTGCACAGCAATTAATCTGGTTGGTTGCAAAAAATAACCGAGCGGGTCCCGTTAATCCTACCTAAGTAACGTATTTCGATTCGCTTATTTTTGGAAACGCGAGAAAAACAACCGGTTTTTTCCTACGGCATCACCAATTTTGATGGTTTATTAACGCTCTATTCCCTGACGGAGCTGAAATATTTCTATCGTTTTTTAAGCTCCGCGATCTCACCGCAATGACTCTTCTTCAAATTCAGAGGTAGAGATCTTGCTATAGTATATACTACACAAGTAAGGCCTGTTAAGCAGCAATATCGGGGATCAAATAAGAGGCATAAATCATCTTGTCACTTTGCGTTAGATTAACGGCATTATACAAAAGGTGTAGCAATTGATACCGCGTCTGCAATATATTTCTGACGCGCCCCCTGAAGTTCCCAGACCCCACGTCTCGTGCTCTAAGCCTTCTTCTTGTAATAGATACTTTATTGTACTTATGCATATAAAGTTTGCTGACGTAAAACTATGGAAGAAACTTAGTAAATAAGTACTTAGTTTCCAGTTTGAAATTAAAAAAAAAACCGGCTAAATTAAGTTATGCAGGTCTATGTGGCTCATTTTTAAGATTTCTCTTTATTAAAGTATGTTTAGCTTTATAAAGAGGTTTGCATTTTGTTTTGAATGAACATCATTCAGATCCACCGCGTCGATTTTTGGCTCGCCGAATATAAGCTGACGCTGACCTGCAATCTCTCGTTGTTCTCCATACAGAGTCTGCATGTAATGTCAGCTTACAATGCCCGGTATGTAGATCAAACATTGTCTCGACTTCTTTTTGCAGTGAACTTTTTGAAATGCGCCAATTCTGGAAATTCCCCTCAGTACTGGCGGAACGAATTGTCCATCCAGTTAGCAGAAGAGCTGATTCGGGGAAAATAAAAACGGTGGGAGCCGCTTTATTCGCCATTTCTATCCCGTGGGATTTTGAATGAAGGAGTTTTGTGACTATGTGGGATTGATAGCTCTTTAGTAACACAATCAAGTATTACCGAGTGTTTGGTTTGCATTCATGTAGAAGGGGTTGATATGACGTCATCTTTTAAGATGGCGGTCAAAAATCATAAAAAATACAACTTTCACAACCGGGCCATGATTATACTCGATTTTATATAATACGACGACGAGGATTCCAAAAAATCTACTTTCAAACTATATGTTTGCTATTTTTCCTTCAAAATCTTAATAATTCGATGTTTTCTCAGACTAACTTCAAGTGTACTTCAAACTATTAGGCTTATATGCCAAATTCGATCCTCAGAGTTTAATGCAATTTCAAGCTTTATGACCTTGAAAAATACCCCAGTAAAATTACCATATTGCACAAATAACATACTAAAACTATTAATCAACTATTACAGCGAAGGGGAGAAAATTTGGTTCAGCTATAATGCGTTTCAATATGGCGGCTGATATATCAAATGGCGACCTATAACCACATTTTATTTTATCCAATTTCGTAAAAAAACAAAAATGTCAACGTGGTCACAGGAACAGTATGAAAAAAAAGTTTAGTTAATATATGATCTTGATTGGCCTTAGAAATACCATGTAGAAGTAAAAAAACAGGTTTTTGTGGTGTTTTTTTTTTTATAATTGACCACTACCCAAAAACTTTAAGGGCCGAAGATGAAACTAACATTTTAACCATAACTAAACACATCAGTTTCATCCTCCCTAACATTTTTTTTGATCTGGCATCCAAGGTATTTATGCTATGCTAAAATGAACTATATGCCTGTCGGTTTTATTAAGTTTCGGAACTGTGAATTTTATGTTCTGCACACTTGTATAGCCAACAAAGTCATTTAAATTACCTATAAGAGAGTTAACAGAAGTTAGATATATATTACCATATACTTTTCCAAAATGGCGGTCAAAAAAGCATAAAAAATTCTAATTATGCCAGTAGGGCATGACTGGAACATTCATGTGCCACCGGGTGTTTTGTTCGCATCCATGTAGAAAGTTCCTAAACTTAATAAAAACGACAGGAATATTGGTCATTTTTAATGGGGTATAGCATAAACATCTTGGACGCCAGATCAAAAAAAAATGGTAGGGAGGTTTAAAATAAAGTTTTTATTTATGGCTAAGATGTTGATTTAATTTCCGGCACTTAAAGTTTTTGCGTAGTGGTAAATTGGAAAAATTACTACAAAAATCTAGTTTTTTCACTTGTAAAACTAAACATTTTTTCATAGTAAGCGACGACAAGTCAACAAGAATTGATGGCATCCTTGTCATGTTTGCTTTTTTACGAAATTAGATAAAATAAAATGTGGTTATAGGTCACCATTTTGATATTTCAGCGTTCATATTGAAACGCGTCATAGCTGAACCAATTTTTTTTTTAACAGGACTTGACCATCTTATCTTTCTTACCAAAGTTGGTCCTCTTCGCCCTAATAGTTGATAAATAGCGCCTTTTTTGTAATATGTTAATTTTAGTGGCGTATTTTTTAATGCCATGAAGCTTAAAACTACAAAACAAAAGGATCGAATGATTAAGATTTTTTTGCAGAGAAAATGACTAAAATATTATTTTTTCCAATTTTCAAGGTCATTTAAGCTCATATGGCCTTGAAATTATTTTTTTTGGAAGTCCCGATGGCGAATTATATGGAATCGAGTATAATCATGTCCCGGCTGCAAAAGTTGTATTTTTTATGATTTTTGGTCGCCATCTTGAAGAAGATGCGAACAAAACACCCGGTAACACTTCATTATGTGACTAAATATCTATCAATCCCACATAGTCACAAAACTCCTTCGTTCAAAATCCCACGGACTTACACATTCCCCCCCCCCACAGTGTTTAGTTGTTAATTAAAGACGTTTACTTACGACGACCCATAATACTAGTTTAACGAGCGTCGTAACACGACTATAATGGACCATTTACGCTTCTAGGATAATAATGAAGCTTAGACGTAAATCGTAAGAGGGCGACCCAAGCGATCAAACTTTCTTTTAAGAGGACACTGATTGACGCAACATAAATTATTAACAGAAAAGATTTGTGGCGTAGAGGGCAAAGCGTGAGGGAATAAATCAGAAAAAAGTTTTTCCTCGACCAGGATTTGAACCCGGGAACTACAACACCAGTCTAATGCTCTACCAACTGAGCTACCGAAGAACTGGGAACTGGCTATTCGGAAAGTTAGTAGTGGGGAGATCTCTGAAGCCTACTGCGGCTTTAAAAATCCTAGACATGTTATAAAGACAAGGAGGTACACATTCACGATTATTAGTTGTAAAAAATTTCTATTTATCTATTAACCAACGATACACGACATATAGTGTTTTATTGGAGGTGTCAGATGGCGAATTTCCAACTAATAATTTCAACCAAACGTATTTACAAAATGGAGGGAAAATTTAGTACCCTAATAAATTTACAGAAAAGATTTGTGGCGTAGAGGGCAAAGGGTGAGGGAATATATCAGAAAAAAGTTTTTCCTCGATCAAGATTTGAACCCGGGGCCTCTAGAACACCAGTTTAATGCTCTACCAACTGAGCTACCGAAGAACTGGGGTTTTAACTGGCTATTCGGAAATCCTTTCGTCCGTTTCATTTGTTAGTAGTGGAGAGATCTTTGAAGCCTACTGAGGTTTTAAAATCATGAATGAATCGGACGAAAGGATTTCCGAATAGTCAGATAAAACCCCAGTTCCTCGGTAGCTCAGTTGGTAGAGCATTAGACTGGTGTTCTGGAGGTCCCGGGTTCAAATCCTGGTCGAGGAAAAACTTTTTTCTGATTTATTCCCTCACCCTTTGCCCTGTATGCCACAAATATTTTCTGTCAACTTATTACGGCGCTAAACTTTCCCTTTATTTTGTAAATATGTTTGGCTGAAATTATTAGTTGGAAATTCGCCATCTGACACCTCCAATAAAACACTATATGTCGTGTATCGTTAGTTAATAGATAAATAGAAATTTTGTACAACTAATAATCGTGGATGTGTACCCCCTTGTCTTTATAACATGTCTAGGTTTTTAAAGCTGCAGTAGGCTTCAAAGATCTCCCCACTACTAACAAATGAATCGGACGAAAGGATTTCCGAATAGCCAGTTAAAACCCCAGTTCCTCGGTAGTTGGTAGAGCATTAGACTGGTGTTCTAGAGGTCCCGGGTTCAAATCCTGGTCGAGGAAAAACTTTTTTCTGTTTTGTTCCCTTACCCTTTGCCCTCTACGCCACAAATCTTTTCTGTAAATTTATTAGGGCGCTAAATTTTCCCTGCATTTTATAAATTATTAAACCGTTTTCAACATAATTTAAAACAAAAATTTTTAGTTTTGAAACATTTTTGAAATTTTTAAAAACTGAAATATTTCAAAAATTTTCAAAAATCTTTAAATATGCAAAATTTTTTAAAATTTTCATAAAAGTTATGAAGTGCATTCTCTATTATTCTGTTACTATAGATATTAAACAACAGCGGAGACAATTTACAAGCTTGGCGCACACCTCTTCTTATTTGGACCTCTTCGGACAGTTGGCCATCAACCTTTATTTGAGCAGTCTGGTTCCAGTATTAATTAGCGATTATCTTTAGATCTCTGTCATCTAAAACAACTTCTTTTAGCAATTCTATGAACGATTCTAATTCTTTTAGAAACAGTAATGTTGCATAAATAATACAAAGTAACCTATACAGGGTGATTCAAAATTCCCTAGAAAGATTTGAACAGTGGTTAGATATCATTAATCTAAGAAAAGTTACGTGATTATTTTGTTTAAATTTCATATTTTTTTTTCTCTGAATTTAGGAGTAAAATTTTTGTATTTTTTGGGAACCGCCTATAAAATAATTTACCAAACAAGTCTACGTGTGCTGACAATGACATGTTTTAGTGATTTTGTCAAGCATTTTGAAGTTGTCAAAGTTGTATTTTTAAAATTGATGTTTCTACCATGTAGTAAAGGGTGCTTCTCAGAAAATATTAACAATTTTTAAATGCAAATATCTCCGAAACGAAAAAGTTTACAAAAATATATTTTACTAATTCTTATTCAGAACAACAAATTCTACCTACAGTTAAAGTCTTTTACGGGAATTTTAAATCATCCTGTATATTTACATGTGGTATTTTTAATCATTTTTGATATTTACTTTATAATTAAATTTTCATTGATCATATGTAAAGTGTAGTGTACTAACTCGCATGTTATAGTCATTACACGCTCAGATGAATCTTCGTGTGTAATGGCCATCATAACATGCTTGTTATGTGAACTACTATTAAAGCTTTTCAATTTTACATGTATGATACATAAACATCAAGTAGCCATGGAAACTCATGGGTTCAAATGGAAACTTAATTATTTGCCAAAACACAATAAGGCAAAATCCAAGAAAATTCCATGAATGGTTTGACTTTAACAGTGTTTAAACCTAACGCAGTAGAAAAGCAAAAATTCTTAATTTAATGTCAGCTAATAAATCCAACATAATATCATGCACACGCGTCTAAATTTAATACACTTTCAGTCAAGGCGTACGTGACATAGCAGCGCTAATTACGCCATCTTTCCCGCGTATTTAAATTCCACCCCAGAGATGCGCTACTAATTAAAGCGTATTCGTGCCAAGTCAGACAAGGCTAACTCGATATTAGAATGACTTTTGACGGATTTGCATTTTATTGCAGAGAACTCAGGCGATATGTCAGTTATAACGTAGGCAATTTCACAAAAACGGATAAAATATGTCACTTAAAACTTGCTGTAGAACTTAAACCATACCAGGACTCGTACTCTTGTAATCAAAAGATCAAAAGATCTTAGGTGGAAATAACGAAAATTCAAACTTGGATGAGCATCCCACAAGGATCACACAAAAGAGCAAAGCAAAAAGAGAAATGATTAAACGATGTTTCGCTCTGGGTAACCAGCGTGGGCTCATTAGTGGTTTCACTGGTCACCCTCTACCATACATCATTAAACACCATCATATACTTTGATTTCCCACTTTGAATCACTTACAAATAAGCATCGTTCCGCACTGGTACTTATCCAAGTTACCTGATACTGATTAATCCTGGCGTGTTAATATTTCCAGTAGGATTATGCTCCTAAGGCAAATAAAACAAAAAAGAAGTTAAAAAACCTTCAAATCAGTTACTTCAACCGAAAAGAAACTAAAAAACAAAAGATCAAAAGACCTTGGGTGGAAATAACGAAAATTCAAACTTGGATGAGCATCCCACAAGGAACACAAAAAATCAGTACTTTAAAACCACAGAATTTTTTTAAATTTTGGTACAAGTTACAAGTTTTATTGAAAACGCGGGAACTAATGACACTAACTTGTTCACTTCTTAACTTATTTAAGCAAGTGATACCTCCACATACCTAGCAGAGATGGGAGGTAGAATGGCTTTGATTTTTTTTGTTACTTTTTTAGGGACGTGAAATTACCCAATAGTTAAAGCGTGTTAAAGCTGTCCGCCATCTTCGATGTTTGACAAATGTCAAAGCCGCAAGCTTTGTTCACCCAAAAATGTAAACATGTTTAAAATGAAGTAATCCGATCAAAAATTGAAGCAAATAGAAAAAGTGCAATTTTTTTTGCAAATGACAATGTCGAGTCAAAAACCACTTATTTCAGACGTTTATAGTTTAAACCGATTTAATTAAGTCATGCCATGGTATAGAAAGCATACATAAGGCTTTTGTTGGAATGACTTCGATTTTCTCCAGTGTCGCACGTATTTTTTTTTCGGTACTAAAGCGTCTTTTAATCCCTTAGCGAATTGTAGCCCTCTCTACGGTCGGGCTAAAAACCTTTCGCCGCAGGGTTAAAATTAGCACTTTAGTTTCTAGGTATGTAATGTACTATTTCTAACTGCCAAAAAAATGCCAATGATAAAACTAAGTACAATATTGGTGGCGATTCTTCAGAAACAACCGAAAATCTCACCCGTCAGAATTCTGGAAAGTGGCGATTTTTACTTATCGCCTCATTTAAAATGAAAACACAGGACCTTCATATTTACCCTAACGTTGTAAGAGAAACTGCGTCATTTTTTTAACAATTTGTAAATTTAATATTTTATAGAAATTCTGCAGGACTAGTAGTAGAGAAGGGGCGGCGCGAAGCCTGGCAAGTAGGCCTCCCTGGGCCCTTTCTGCCCTACCCCAAGCCTGCCCCTAATCCAACGCCTGCACCACTGGTCTTGCAAAGTCCAGTATTTTGTCCCATTTGAGCGTGTGCAGGTCCTCCTCATCCAGGTTCGGAAACCGAACACCTGATATCTCGTCCTTTGGTATGCCTCGCAGTTCGCTATAACGTGTCGAGATGTCTCTTCTGCCCTCCCGCAGGCCCGGCAGGTCGAGCCATTCTCCACCGTGATCCGGGTCATGTGCTTCCTTAGTGTCGGTTGTGACCTGTTATGATACCTATCAGCAGACCAGCGTCCCTTCGCGATCTCCCCAGGAGCCATTTTTGTCTGGCTACATCCAGGCCCTTCACGAAGTCCTTGGTCTGTCTGCATCCTGTTCCTGCTCTCCAAGCGGTCGTCATGGCATCGTTGGCCCATTTGTTGAGTCGACTTTGTAATTTCCTCTTGGTTGTTCCTAGGAGTGGTTCCGGCCCTACATACTGGGTGCTTGCCCCGATCCTGGCGAGTTCGTCGGCCATCTCGTTACCCGGCACCCCCATATGTCCCGGTATCCACATAAGTGTCACTTGTTTGCCCTCTCCCAAGGATTCCAGTGCATCCGCACATTCCTCCAACAGGGTGTTCTGCAGGACTAGTTTATGGCGGAGCTAAATTGTCACTACGCATACCAATAAACGTCAAAAAGTGTCGAAAATTCTCACCATGTAAAAGGAAAGACAGAATTTGTGTGACTTTTCTTCTGAACACTGACAGGGAAATATTCCATGATGACCTAGGGTTTTGTATGTAAATAAGCTTAATAACAAACATTTTTAAATAAAAAACAGAGTTTTTAGAAAAACAGCCTAAAAAAATTGAAACTGACATATTGTTTATTTACTAGAACAGTATTAAGAAACTAACTAACTAACATTAATTACACTTAATGCTTTTTTGTGTTGTGTTTAAAAATCGTCAGATTTTTTGTAAGGGCGAGATTTTCTGACGGTTTTTGAAGAATCGCGACCAATGTGTCAAATATTTTATGTAAGTATTATATTTTTGACATTTTTATTAAGTTTCTTGTTACTAAAGTAACAGACAAAAGCCTTAAAAAGAAAAAAAAACAATAGAGTCATTCGTGAATATTTTAGTCGACTTACAACTAAATCCAACTAAACTTCAAAAACAAATTGTATAGTTAAGATGCGCACCGAGGGCTTTTCTAACCATGAAAGTAATTTCAAACAAAACCGTACAATTAAACTAACGGCCCCGTTAAAAAAGTGGAAAGTGGAAAACCCTGTTAGATAAATGCCTGCAATTCACCATCGGGTCCAAGACATTGCGTTCAGGAAGATAAAAACGAAAAGGTAGAAAGCGTTTCGGCTATATTGTGTATCTACTTAGGCCAAAGATACACAGGTGTCGTCATTTTGAGTTAACCCCTTTTGAGTTGACTAATCAAGTAGGTACTTAAAATTATTGCAGAGAAATTGTAAACAAATGACGATCGCGACTGTGTAATAATTGCAGATACGGTGGAAAGTCTGCATCTTTTGCAACACATTGCAGTCAAATTGTGCAACTTGGGTTTAACTCAAATGTTAAAAAAACAAAATGGAAACATTATGGTACGGTTATGGTCGCAATTTAGGGCTCAAAATATTTTAGCATAACGTAACGTTATTATCTAACTATTTTTTCTATATTTTTCACATATTTATGCCATGATTTTGCTCATATTTTAAAGCTTTCTTTCCAAACTTTAACAGTGAGATTTACTAGGATCTAAAATAGTACCCCCCACAGGTCTAAATATTTACACCTGTGGGGGCTACTAAATTTTAAAAGCAATTTTCAAAAAACACTTACAGAGTGTTTACTATTTAAACCCCGCTTAGGTTTAAATTTTTTAATTTTCATTTCTTCTAAATTGAAACTTTTTTCTTAAATCCAACAAAAGATTGTGATAAAATGATTAATCAATACACAAACTTATTAAAATTCTTCTTATAATTCAAACTATGTCCATAACTCAAGGAGAGAGACTAAACCCTTTTAGTAAATCCCAGTGTTAATTTCTAGATTAAAAAATTTACTTTTTTAAGTTTAAATGGAGGATATTTAAGGTTGATGAAGAGAGACAGCAGGCTATAAAAAAGTATTTTAGGAAATGTGGGGAATTTTTTTAGCAGCACTGTACGGGAAATCAATTTAACTATGTTGATCTGATTTTTTTGCAAAATTTTACGTCATTGAATTTTTTTTTCAAGGCAACGCGGAGACCTTAATTATGTTTATTCACAATTGGACACCAGAGATTTTTTAGCACCGGGTCCAAAATTTGGGGTTAGGTTACTTATTTTAACTTTTCGCGTTTTGCGCAGTTAAAAACCCCAGTAAAATACTAAAATTAAAGAAAACCATTTATTGCAGAATTACCAACTGAAAAAACGCTACCCAACTACGTATTAAAGTAACTGGGTGTAATTTATAATTGAATTGAAAACACTCCCGCTAGCTGATACCGACAACAGGTTAGCTTAAAAGCATGCAGATTTAAAAATCGGCTACTGGTGCTAGACGAAATAATCGTATTCTATTTTAAACAGGGGCGTCAACGACTGGTAAGAGTTTTTCCAACCTATAAATGGAGCTTTATTGACCCGTTTGGTTAGTACTCAGGTATCCGTGTGTTTTTAAAACTGAGGTTCTAAAATCTATCCTTTTCACTTCAAGACTTCACTAGTAAAATTGCGCATAACTATGCCGCAATAATTTAAATTTAAAAAAAATGGTTGAATCAAAATAGAAAAAAAATTATGTGGGATTATGGGCGCCAAATGTTATGCTATGCGAATTCCTAGTAATCCCAGCGAGCCAGTAGAGTTCTCTTGGTTCTTTGATAGACTCGGGGTAATGCCCGCGCAGCGCTAGGCCTTTTTTGGCGGGCGACCGCACGCACACGCGGAGTGGTTTTATATTTGTTTTAGAACAATGTTTTTGAAAACCCATTTTTGAAAGATAAACATAACCTCGAATGGTTTTCTGTCAGAAAACGTAAAAATACTCTTCTGTCCCACTGCGGCCCGATTTAAAGTTAATTGACAAAACACCAGCGGTTACCATGGAATCGTATAAATTCTGCGATCTATCGACCAACACTTGAACTACGTGTCTCCCAAATTCAATGAAGTATGATTGATTGATCGGTTTTCTTTTCCGGAGTGCACAGGCTTTTAGAAAAAAGGAAACTTTGTTTTTATTTTCGCTATGTAATTCAGAGGAAATTGTGAGTATTTCTCTATTTTCTTTGTAAATCGGGTTTTCTCTAAAACGCAATTATTTTGAAGCTTTTGGATAGATGACAGAACCAGAGCTTTTATTTTAAAGAAAAAATAATTGAGAATTTTGAAAAATCCTTCAGATATTTTTGTTAAGCATTTAAAAATGATCACCCCTGCAAAATTTCAGCTAATTCTGATGTTTAGTTTTCCCTGGCACTATGGCAAAATATTAAAAAAATTCTCTCTGATCTCAACCCAAAAGGAAATATATGTGGCCGACTTGTCAAAATTATTTATCAGAGAAAATGGAGACCACAAAGCGATGGTGGTGGTACACTCAGAAGATCATGAATATTTTCAAAATTTAAGTTTTTCAATGCTCAGGAGTTTGCAGAGTATTATTGAACAGAATGGTGCGCTCACTAAATACTAATTTTTGTTGTTGTTTTAAGTAATATTTAATATCGAGTTGTTTCCAATCCGTTGTGTTATTTTGAATCCATTGCTTTTTTTTATTTTAGTGGCCGCTCTCCTCATAGACTAGCCGTGTTCTGGAACTCGAATGATAATCTGATGATGTTTTGATTCTTGGTATCATTATATAATAATTATATCCGAGATTAAAACATTGATTTCAGAAACAAGAAACTAAACTCAAAATTTTCCTTTGCGTTGCGTAATCGGGTAATAAGGTTATTTGTTTTAATTAAGACATTGTTTTGATGTAGAGGCCTTTTTATTTTGGTGGTGTGTTTGAGTATACACTAATAAAAAGTCAAAGTTTGAGATATAGGGAAAAAAATTATGTTTTTTTTAAAAACAAGAGTACAAAATATTAGAGGCATTCGAGATGCCGTGCTGCTGTAGATCAGGGAAGGATCTTGAAATTGTATTCACCATCCAAAGACGTATTCTTAAATATTTTAGTGATATTATTATCTTGAGAAATGACAAAAATGAACACTCTAAATTAATACTAGAAGAAAAAAATTAAGCATATCATTGGTTAAAAATCTTACGACAATGGAGTGATGTTGGTACTAAAAGGCTTTTTAAAAAGTCAGCTGATAAGATTGCCACTATGATGACTGGAACCTTTAGTGTGAACGATTAATCAAAAACGTTTTACCACTTCACCAAATTTTTATATTGAGTTTTAATCTTCTTCTGAAGATACTTATTTGGTTAGCGAAACATCTGTCGGTCTTTTACATGAATTCTGTGTCAGATTTTTTCATCATCATTTCATCTCCTAATTCCTAGCACCGTACTGATGATCACCACGAGTGCGTGCTCATCAGTACGGTACGGCTACCTTTTCTGAGGGAAAGCTCGCTATTCATTGATTCTTTATTCATTCGCCCTCGCTAAATTCCTTTTTTAAAAAATAAATGGTGGGATTTACTAAAAGGGTTTTGTCTATTTTAGAACGGTCCTAAGTTTAAGTGAAATTTTTGGTTTTAAGCATTTTAAACCAACCCTCCTTGAGTTTTGGACATAGTTTGATTTATAAGTAGAATTTTAATAATTTGTTTATTGAATAATCATCTTAAGACAATCTTTTGTTGGATTTAAGAAGAAATTTTCAATTTATAAAAACAGAAAATTAAAAAATTTAAACCCACGCGGGGTTTAAATAGTAAACACTCTGCAGAACAAATTAAAATGTGGGTTATATGTCACTCTAATTAACACTTAACCTTGTTAATTAGTTTTTCCAATTAGTACCTGATATCACACAACGATTTAAATAGGTAATAATAAAATAAGGAGTAGATTAATTTTGTATTTATTTAAAAGGTGTTTTTATTTATGAAATGCATTAAAAAACTTAAATGCAAGTTTTGCTCACATTTCTGTCACTGTCGAAATGTCAGTTTCAAAATATTATCTGCATTCAAATCGAAACCAGCGAGTTCGGATCTCTTACCTCTGCTTGCACCTTGGCTCAACACCGTACTCAACTAAAAAGCCTGTTAACTCCTACCGCTTCAGTGCCCTTTAGCCTAATGTGGCTGCCATTTTTATAACCAAATTGACAAGTAAAACATGGATTTTCTGTCAGTTTGGTGTCAATATGGCGCCGATCATAGGCTAAAGGATACTAAAACGAAAATGAGTTAACTGGCTTTTTAGTTGAGAATGGTGTTGCTTGGCTTGCCCCAACCCCTACTGGTAAAAGCTATAGCTTTAAAAATGAGTGGATTTTAGATAAGCTCAATGTTTTCATTTCAATTTGTAAATAAATTAATATATTGTTTTTGTGTTTTTCTGTTTCGTTTATTTTTCGTGCATAATCAATGTCCTTCACTTATATAAATATATTTTTTGTGTTGAAAACGGTTTCGAAATATGGCGTTTTTCTGGACAAAATTGGAGGTGTTTTATTGATTAACGAATAACTTGGGATATTAAATAAGGTAAATTAATTCTTGTAAAAACGGTTACTTATGGAAATTATGAACGAACTTATTACCAATTGCCAGAAAACAATCCTTTCTGGGGGCTATAAATTTAAACCACTCCCCAGAGGTAGTCTAAAAAATCACCAACTTTATAATTTCAAACACAGATAATGAAGCTATTATGTGCCAAAATTTTGGCGTATTCACCATTTGCCATTTTGAAACCTGTCAAAAAAAAAATAGTTTTAGGTCATTTTCTTCTAAAATATGGTATATTTTGACGAAGAAGCAGTTTTTCAGTGGTATTTAGCAATAACAATACAAAATAATCAATAACTTTGTGTCTTTTCTGTAAGGGTAAGTATTTTTTGAAAGTTGGTTTTAAAATTTAGTACCCGCCCTACAGGTGTAAATATTTAGACCTGTGGGGGTTAATATTTTAGATCTTAGTAAATCCCACTGTATAAGTTTTGATGAAGTGGTAAAACATTTTGGAATTAAAAACAAGTGAGAGAGCGGCACTTAAAGAGGAAGTATTATGACGAGTTTGCTTTTACCCTTATGGGTACAAACTGCAATCCAGTAGGCTTAGAACGTGCAGATTATGATTTCGTATGATTATCAACAAATTTCAATCTTTGCTGCAATAATATGCTTATTGGAACAATATCTCTCTAGCTCTAGTTGAAATGGATTCTACTCAACCATCTTGTATCCTCTTTGATTACGTTTTGTCAAGCAGTATGACGCATATAACCGTTAAAGAAATGGTTTCCTTTTTGTTAAAATGATGGCAAAGTGCATTTGCCGATCCGCTGTTTTCGCATTAAATGTTCCTTTTATATTGTATTAGGGCTGTATTAGAGCTGAAAAAACTGCTTTTTTAGAAAAGAAGCGACAAGCATATTATTTAAAAAATATTTTTTGAAGTAAAAACACGTAGGTAAAAACTCTGTAGGAGTAATACCCATGGAATAAATCACTGCAACAGGCGTCCGCCATACTGACACTCAAAAGCATGTGTCTTCTTAATTACAAATGGCAGGGCACGTATGTCTTGCTGAAATCAGTTGATTTGTTATGATCACGTGACCTAACATAATTTACTGTACTAATAAAAGATATATCCACCACTAAAAATTGTAAAATACGGCATCAGTTATTAAGAACAGACATGCCTTTGAGTCTCAGTGTGGGAGCCTCCTTGTAGCAGTGATTTTTCGCTGATGACAGCTCGAGCTTTACTCCTACAGGTTTTTTACCTACGTGAGTAAGAATTAAATACCTAGGTACAGTAAAGTTAACAGTCAATTTTAAGATGGATCTTACTTGAATTATAAAAACCTTAAACTGTTGAATAAATAATAGTAATTTCCATACCAAGGGAAGGAAATGCATTTTACCTTAGAGGCATGTATTAAAATTTTTCTACTGCCTTTTGTGATAATTTAAAAAATTAGAACAATATTTTTTATTATGATGAAAAACATTCATTTCCCGTGTGTCGAACTGTCGAAACAACCCTCGTATTTTATAACAATCTACTGACACCTACCAAAATGGTTATCTGAAGCTGTCTGAATCAAATGTTATTTAAAAGTAATCTACCACCTGAACTTGTATTTATCCAAAGAAACTCGGCTACAGTAGAGAGAGGAAAAAAAAATTAATCAAAAATATCTAACATTTAATATATTTAGATTCGGTACGGGGAGGAAAACATTTCCTCCCTGCCAGCCGGGAGGAATTTATTTTCCTCCCTGTCTGCGGCAAAGCGTATTTGTCTTCCCTATTTTTCGGGTCGAAAATGCCATTTTCGAAAGAGGTAGTAAAAAAAAATTAGTTTCTCCTGTCTAAAAAAGTTTAAATTGTGAAAGTCAAAGAGAAACAAAACTCTTATGGGATAATGATAATAATAATAATGGTAGAAATTAACTCTGTGTTTCGGACTTCAATTGTCTATATATATATATATATATAACACAGAGTTTATTTCAAATACATAATTTTCTCAAACTTTCAAACAATAATAATGGTTGTGAAAGGCAAAGAGAAACAAAAGTCTTATGGGGTAATGATAATAATAATAATAATAATAACACAAAATACCCAGATAAAATTATTATTGCACCTATTCCGAAACCAGCTAAAAATCAGATTCTCCCAAAGATAATGCGAACACGAGCACTAAAGCATACACATTAGGGCCTCGCACTATTAAAAACCCGAATCAAAAACCCGCTATAAACAGTTGCCTGTACTCTGGAGAAAAAGGCACACTCAAACACTTTTAAGCTAGCATGGCACTTTGAAAGTATAAAAACCGTACATAAACAACGTTTTGTGGTCCACCATTAACTACAATAGGGGTGTTATAAACATTAAACAAGTTTCTGTACTAGGGAAGGGAATTATTGTAGTGATTACAGTGTTAAAACGTTGTTAGGGCTTTACTTTTAAAATTGCATGATATTTTTGTTGCTGAATGGGGCATTTTATTTTGTCCAAGCAGGCAATAGGGCAGTGTAAAAGGTTTATTACTGCAGATGTGCATTTACTTTTAGTGAGTATGTGGTCATTTACACTGTTTTCCAATTAAATCAAACCATTTTTTTGAAGATTCAGTCTCAAAATATCAATAAGACGACAACAGGTCCGCCCTCGAACATGATTCACTAGTGACGTAACTTTTATTCTTCACGCATTTGACTTCCCTCACTAAAGTCTGGTCATGAAGAAGAGAGAGTAATAAAAATGCAAATTTGGATAAATTTTGTACTGAGTGATCAATCACTTTTTCTTCCATTTTAAAAATTTTCTAATGTACCTCTGGTAGAAATCCTTTATTTTTATATACCTCACCCTGTTCGACCGGAGAATACAATAGAACCCAAAACCGAAAACAATAGAAGGCAAGCGATAAACTATTCTCATAGGCGCCGCAATCGGGGGAAACTTACATTTTAAGTACCGTGGTATATAGATATTAGTGAAGAAAATAGTAAATATGTGAAAAGTTCTATGAAATTTAATAAAACAAATTACTTTATTAGAAAAAATTAAAAAAAAATAATATTATAATATATATATATACATATACAAAAACGGATTGGCGTTTTAACTATAATTAATAGGCTGTTATGGTTGTTAATTATTATAACTACAAAAATAATTAAAATGAAATGGAGGTAGATACGTTTCTTTAAAACCAGTCAAAAATAAAATAGGAATAAATTACTCAGATTCAGAAGAACAGTAAATGCTCTCATCATCACTCTTATTTTCTTCCAAAGAAATAATTAACGATTCCACAATTTCTTCGATTAAACAATCAAGTTTCCACATTTTTTTCTTCTATTTTTAAAACATGTTGTACACATTTATGCCAATTATCTGGAGTTATTTTTTTAACTGATTCTTGAAAAATCACCTCTACATCCTTTAATTTATAGGTAGTATTATTCCTTGCTACATACCCTTTCACTTGAGGCTATATTAATTTTATTGGATTGAGTTGAAAATGGTAAGGCGGCAGTCTTAATACTGTTATGTTTCATTTTTCAGCCATGTCATCGACAACTTTCTTAATGAATTTTTCTTTAGTAGTTCTTTTTTTACCATACCTGCCTCAAAATTTATGTTTTTTTGTGTAAGCCACTTACAAATATCAGCTTTTCTCCATGCTGTGGTTGGTACTTTTTCAATACCAGGAAGAAACAAAAATTACTAATAATCTAAAATTCTTAAAATCATAAAATTATATTTTTACATTGCTATTTAACCCTCACTAAAACTTTATCCTCTAATTATGCACCTGAAACAATTATGGCATTATCTGCATACTTACGTATTATAGTGCAAAAACAGAACACGCATAATAAACAATTTGTCTATCAGGTTGAAAGATGATATATATTTTAAACTGCTGTCTTTTTTCTATTTTTTTAAAATTTAAATGTTGGCAAAACACCTACGCTAATGGCACGCTCGAGAAAATGGGTTTTTAAATCGTTTTATTACTCTCTCTTCTTTATGAGTGGACTATAGGATTGATCAGATTAGTTGTCAAATTTTTTGAAATTTCATTAAAATAATTTTTAAACAATGTTTGAAATTTATTGATAAGTAGGAATGAGGTGAGGTGAGTTTACCTTCACCACCTATTTCCACGGGGAAATAAACTCACTTAGGAATGTTGATCGAGATCAACGACCACGAAACAGAGTCATCTGCTTGATGGTATGTTTGTGTAATATGAGCCCACAAATGTAACTTTTTAGTAGTCTTACGGACAAAGAACTTTAAAATAAACAGTATTCAATGTTTTAATATTTATTTTAGATTCAATAGTCACAAAAGGCAAACCTTCCAATCCACTCCCCCGACAGACTCTAATCCCTCTGTCAGGACAGCCTGGGTAGTGTCCATATAACTATTAGATATATAAAGGACCAGGATGCGAGAAAGTCGTCGCGGCCACGGTCAAAATGTAGATTGCCATGACATGGCAATCTACATTTTGACCGTGGGCTAAAGACGGCTCGATCTGAGCCTGCGCGAGTTTGTAACGTCGAATCACCTCATTTCTCGTTCAGCGCATTTCCAGATGACGCATGCGCATTGGAGCCCGTCTTTAATCCATTGGCAACGGCCAACTTGGTATTTCGCAGGGGTTTCCGCGTCGCTTTTTATCATATGGAAATACACGGGCAGGGCCTTTATAGTATCTCATAGTTATATGGTAGTGTCGGATTCCTACCGACTGAAAAGCCCTAATTGTGGCTTCAACCAGAGTCTCTACACTGCAGCAGCCATTATTGGCTTATTGTACACCCTTTGATTCTAGTGTACCCACTCCATTAGATTTATCCCCTGTACGAGTTTCTACAAGTTCTTAATGGAGCAGTTCATATTGGCTATTGGGTCTAGTTCAACTTCTCCAAAAATTTTTGCGATGCAACGCCTCGCATTGGCATACAACATGTTCCACTGTTCCTGGTTACATAGTCTGCAACTGGACGCTCACGGTTTATCATAATGTGCAAAATGAAACCGTCAAACTAATTTTTTATCCGAACCTTATTTCATCAAACCCATTCAATAACAAATTCGAATTTTAACAGACTCGTTTTTAATCGAACCATTGTTCATCAAACCCATTCAATATCAAACTCGTAATTTGTAAAATCCATTTTTAATAAAACCCGGAATTTGTCAAACCATTATTTATTCAAACCGAAACCAAAAAATTTTTGCTCAATTGAGAGCGCATTCGCCAATAATACTTACATGAACCGGAGGCGTACACGCAGGTGGCGACATCTATACACAAAGTATTGAACACTACCTGTGAATATTTTTATAGAGCGAAAAATGCATCGAAACGCCGTGACGATGACGCCGCGCCACCCTCGTGTACGCCTCCAGTTCATGTAGGTTTTATTGGCAAATGCGCTATCAATTTAGCAACTATTTTTTGATAAACAACGAGTTTGACGAAATCCGGTTTTGATAAATAATAGTTTGACAAATTCCGGGTTCTATTAAAAATAGGTTTTACAAATTACGAGTTTAATGAACAATGGGGGTCCATTAAGTTTAGAATTTGTTATTGAATGGGTTTGATGAAATAAGGTTCGGATAAAAAATTGGTTTGACGAATTGCAGTCTCAGCAGGTCTCCTTGATACAAGCCCATTCTGTTTAGGTAAATTTTAACCGCCATGTGACCCGTCAGTATTCCCGTTATAGTTCTCACGTGCTTCCTGTTGCATCTTAACAGTTTTTTTTGTTAGTTTGGAATCCAGGCCTTTAATGAAGGCTCTTCTATATGTGAGCAAGCTCCTTTCGTGTTTTTATTTCACCAAGATTTTGTCCTAGGACCTTATATTACATTTCGGTAGCCCCCGGGCTGGTTCTGTTCCAATGTATTCTTCAGACGATCCTTGTTTTGCTAGTTCATCAGCTTTTTCATTGCCTGGCACTCATAATAATTTAAAAAAAAAACATAACCCTACATTCCATTACTCTTTAACCGATTTATTTTAGCGACCTATTTCATTAATTTATGATTCTTGTGTAACGGGGGATAAAATGTCATACTTACTATCAAAGTTGTCAACCGAAAGAATAACCATGGTATGTACCGAAGATAAATCATTACAGTCTTAAAATCGCCCTATAAAGGCTGACACTATGTCAAAATGACCCTTTTTAGTCCACGGTACCAACATGGTATGGGGCACTATTAAAATCGGGAAATTTTGACTTTTCTTAATTTTATCGAAAATAAGTTACTAAGGTTCTAAAACACCTTAATCGACGAAAACAAAATTTGTCTGTCGGTCTGTTGTCTGTCACGATGTATACACATACACATAATTCAAGAACGCCCAGGTAGAAGTAGGTGGCACAGTTGACACTGCACCGAAAACTTTGCGAGACTCAAAGGTGGATGGCCGAGGACCCAACCAAACTGGGTAGAGGAGACTAGCCGGTGATCCAAGAAAAGGAGACCTGGACTTGTCCGAGATCGGGACTCCATGGGACGCGGCTGGACTCTGACAGATTTTGTAGCGTAAATCGACAGAGGATGACTTAAAAGAGGCTGTAATCGCGGGTAGCAGGACCACTCCAAGGAATGCGTCTGAAGACTCCGACGGCGACCTCGACCAGCGAAACCGGGACCTCGATTTTAGGGGTCAACCTATTTGACAGCGGGCTGCTGGGGAGAAAAGTCTACCGTCAAACAAGTTCTGCTGGGATGGTAGCGATGTTAGATAGATACAAATCTAGCATGTAGCAAAAAAGTCGGCGGTCCACTGTGTATACTTGCTACGCAGTCTAAAGATCCCTGTCCTCGACCAAGAGGTGTCAGGCAAATATTAAGTCCTCTTAGAGACAGAAAACTTGCATCCTAAGGGGCACGTGCATCAGTCGGGGGTGCACGGGGGGTACTGCAGAAAGGGTCCATTATGCGGCCTAATTGCCAGACCTATGGATCTACTACTACTATGTACACGATACCAGTTAAAAGTTTTAAAACATGGGTCAACTTTAAAAAAAATCTATCTATCGTATTTAAAATAAAGAGTACATTTAATAATAGACCCAGTTGATTTAAAACAAAATCCCCACACTTCCTTTAAAGCGTTGTATCCCAAAATTAAGATAATGAATATGGGCCCCAGATCGTTCTAGCTGCTAAAAACGGTTAAGACCCTCCTAGAAATAGGGGTAAAAAGAAACCTGTACTAATTCCAAGTTTATTAAATAAGTGGATCCCACCTCTTTTTCATTGCTATAGGACTTAGCGCGTAAAGGATTACATACACGCATTTATATTTTATAGGCTATCCCTTAGGGCTTAGGACAAACTAGGAAATACCGAGAAGCACTCGGGAAATAAGAAATCTCCTAGGAAAAACATCGTGCAAAGCAAGAGTTTCAAAGGTTTCGTAGTTCTCGATATTTGAAAATTTAAGAAGTGGAAAATTATGAGTAAATACAAGGAATTATAACAAAATATGAGAAAGTAATACGAGTGGCTAGGAAATTATCAAAAATAACCGGTAAGAGCTTTAAACATTAAAAAAAAATAGAAAATACAGTCAAAAAAGTAAATTATTGCACAGACTATGAGAATTAGCAGGTAAGAACCAGAATTATTAGGATGAGGGTACTAAAATATTAACAAAAATTTTACTGACAATTACTAGAAGTTTCTTTGAATTGCCAGGAAGGACTATAAACACCGGAAACTACAGAAACTCGAGATATCTAAATAAAAGTAATGTATGAACCCTATGAACAAGGTGTGATGGATTTCTGATGGTTCTTCATTGGCTGAATGACTAAATGACTTTTGAGCGACGAACATTAATTCGCCAACAAAGTTTTTTCGCCAATACTGGGGCATATATTTTCTCACTGAATAACTTCAGTTGGTGTGCCAATACAGTTGTTTTGCCAACTCCAATACGATGCAATCCCTCAAGGAATCCTCACCGAAGAAAGGCCTTAAGGATCGCTTAAAAATTCCAGCCTAAGACATTTTTACGTTTTGTATTAACTTTCAGTGTCTTTTCTTGTCAGATTTAAAAAAGATACAGGGACAAAAAATTAACTAGGAGTGTATACATAAAGTAACTCTTTTAAATATTAGTTGGTATGCATTTCTTCTTTTTCTTGGGTTGAGTGTATGTCATCCGTTAGAGCTAAAATATTTTATTTTACGTAAATAACAGTGTATTATTTTGCAGTCACTCTCTTTCTATGAAAGAACAGTATGTATATATATAAAGTGAAGAGATGAAACTTTATTCAAAATTTTAAAAAATTCAAGATGGCGGAGAGCTTAAAAAATGGCTAAATTTCACCACAAAAATTTGTGTGCGACCCTGGATTTGATTTTAAGGCAAAAGGTGCACTGTTTAAAGCTAGCATAACTTGCGACTTAGTCGTCCGATTTTAAAAATTTTTAGGCCCGTTGGTAGGACAAGACATTAGTTCTTGCTAATCTGGCTTAAAATTTGACATATGTCAAAAATCAAAGATGGCGGAGAGCTTTAAAAAATGGGAAAATTTCACTTCATCCCTCTCCGCAAAATTTGTGTGCGTCCCTGGACTTGATTTTTGTCAATGAGGCAGAAGCTTATACCGTCTTCGCCTACTGAGGCATCACTTATCTAAATTGGTTATGAGATAGAAAAGTTATCAAAATTTTAGACCAGGAGATTCAGACCAAAAATCGTATTGATTCCACAAAAACATTTGACCCAGTCGCCCAACTTAGAAAATAAGAATAAACTAAGATTTTATTTAGTGTAGTTTTGTTGTTTTAGAATTCAAGTTTGTTTGTTTTTTCTAAAAAATTTTGTAGTGATTTTTTTTAACAGATAGATTTTTTTAAACTAGCTTAAGGACCTTCAAATTGAACTTAATTTTAAAGCAATTTTAATTTTTTACCAAGATGACGCTTTATCTCCAAGGAAAGGACATAAAACTGAAATTCGAATTTTGTTAGATAACTGGATGGAAAAATCAAAAAAGTTAACCATTTTTTAAAACGTGCTGCAAAATGATTTTTGACATATATCAAATTTTAAACAGAATTAGTGAAGATTTACCAAAAAGCCTAAAATTCTGAAAATCTGACGACTAGGTCACAAATTATGCTAGCCCTAAATAGTGCACCTTCCTACAGACATTCCAATTTTTTGGTCTAAATACTTCTGATTTAAAATATTTATAACTTTTTTTATCTCACAACCAATTTAGATAATTAATATTTTGGTAGGTGAAGAAAGTATGGGGCTATTGCCTCATTGACAAAAATCAATTCCAGGGTCGCACACAAATTTTTCGCAAAGGGTGAAATTTACCCATTTTTTAAAGCTCTCCACCATGTTGGATTTTTGACAAATGTTACATTTTGACCAGATTCGCAATAAGTCATCTCTTGTCTTATCAACAAGCCTAAAATTTTAACAATCGGACAATTAAGTCGCAAGTTATGCAAGCCCTAAACAGTGCTCCTTGCTACAGACGTTACAATTTTTGGTCTAAATACTTCTGATATAAAATTTGTATAACTTTTTTATCTTATATAAACAATTTAGATAAGTGATACCTCGGTATACGAAAAAAGAATGGGACTTTTGACTCATTGACAAAAATTAAGTCTACGATCGCACACAAATTTTTCGCAGGGGGGGTGGGGGGTGAAATTAACCCTTTTTTTAAAGCTCTCCGCCATCTTGGATTTTTAACATATGTCAACTTTTTAGTCACGCCAGTAAAGTCATGTCATTTGTCTATAAAAGTAGCCAAAAATTTCGAAAATCGGCCGATTGGAACCAAAGTTGTAGCGCGTTCAAAAAATGACAAATTTTTTGGCCCACTATATATAGGGTGGGCCAAAAAAAACGGGACTTTTTTGATTGTCCATTACTTAAAAACTGCCTGTCCGATTTTAAAAATTTTAATCATTTTAAAAAGCCAGGACATGAGAATTTTGGAACCTGACGTTAAAATTGACATCTCGTAAAAATCCAAGATGGCAGACAATTTTAAAAGATAGGTATTCTTACCCCCCCCCTGCAATTTTTTTTGTGTGCGCTACTGGTGCAAAATTAAAAATATATTTCAAATCGGGTAAGAAATAAGAAAGTTATAAATTTTTCAAATAAGTGCGTTTGATAAGCCTAATTCAGTTAAATAAAAAAAAGTTTTAAAATTTATTACTTTTTTGGTAAAATTGACATTTCAAAAAACGCCAAGATGGCGGACAGTTTTAAAAAGTAGTTTGTTTAGAGCCCCCTGCGAATTTTTTGCGTGCGCCACGGGTGCAAAAGTTAAGCTTGACGTGTAAAACCTCACCAGTCCCGAGTCTACTGATGTATTGTTTGTAAAAATCGAGTAAGAAGTAAGAAAAATATGGTAATAAAAAAAATAAGTTATTTAAGTGCGTTTCGCATCAAATTCAAATGATGTTTTTTAGCTTGACCGAATTTAGTGACCAAAGGCAACTATTTGAATAAAATTGTAATTTTCTTACTTCTTAGCCGATCTTTATTAGCGACACATGATGAGGCTCTCTACACGTCAAATTTAACTTTTGCTCCAGTGACGCAAACAAAAACTTGTAGGGGGGTCAAAACAACCTACTTTTTAAAAGTGTCCGCCATCTCTTGAATTTTTAAGAAATGTCAATTTTGCAAAAAAAGTAATAAATTTTGAAATATTGGCTTTTCAAAATGGTTAGCGCTATTAAAATCGGACAAATACATCGAAAAGCATAGCCAAGCAAAAATGATGCATTTTTTGGCTAAATAAGGCTTACCAAACGAACTTATATAAACATGTATACCTTCTTTATTTTGTACCCGATGTTAACAAACGATACATCAGGAAACTAAGGAAGAACATGGCTTTCGAAATACATTTTTACTTTTGCACCAGTGGTGCACACACAAAATTTGCAGAAGGTCAAAAATTCCTATATTTTAAAATTGTCCAACAACAGATTTCAAAATTCCGATGTCCTGGCTTTTCAAAATGATCAAACCTTTTAAAATCAGACAGGTTTTTAAGTAATAGACAATCAAAAAAGTCCCGTTTTTTTCGGACCACCCTATATAAGAAAGAGAGAAAAAACGACACACATAAAATGTTTTTTTTAATAATAAAACACGTCAAATTGTCACCTTTGCAGCTAACTGCTATACACTTTTGCACGTCAAACCTATATTCGAGGTTAACATCAAATTTTTATACATTTTTGCACTAAACCCGGCATATTTGAACCATTTTTCCAAGTGCATTTAGAACAAAGCTGACCAGATCTCTGTAAAATGGAAAAATCTATGCGGCAAACGGCCAATATGGCCGAATGGCTTACCTAGTCTCTTTTCCTTTTCGTTCGTCGTCGTCACGATTATTGCTTAAATAACGTCCCAAACAAGCTTATGTACTAATTATCCGTTAGTTGGTGTGTCGCAAGAGGGTGCCCCTCATGAATTCGAATTAAGAGGGTTATTTTGATAACGTACACAAAAGTTTTAGCGGGTATTTTATTTAAAAATCCCAATGTCTTGCCCATGCATTTGCTTAAACACTAAAATGGTAATTAAGATCAGAGTTGAGATAAAAACGGCTTTGTGGGTCTATTCTTGAATCGACACAAAATTTGCTTCCAGAGAGTCAAATTCTGTCGCTACTATGCATCTCATTGGTCCATATCTTCGTTTTAAATTGGTTTCTCTCACTTTTAACCGATATTGATTGAAAGTAATTATCAAGTCAAGACCAATAGAATTACTTTTGATCAACATCGGGCAAAAGTGAGAGAAACCGATTTAAACCGAAGATTTGGACCAATGAGATGCATAGTAGCGAAAGAATTTGACTCCCTGGAGCAATTTTCTCTCTATTCAAGAATAGACCCCCTGGTAAAATTGCAGAGCTCGACTAATTCAGCGCAGGTTAATCAAGCGCTGCACAGTTCACTTTTTGATTGATTTTAAGAAAAAAATATACTCTTTTCGAAAGTTATATTTTTGTGTAGGTGACGTCCCTAAATATTTATTCCGATAATAATTAAAATCTTCTATATACGCCCTACTGTCAAAAAAAGTCAAACAAGCTTTTTTTTAGTACTAACCGTTTTTTTAAAAACGTCATTTAAATGTTTGAAAAATGGAAAAAATTGTCACATTTTGAATTTTAATGCTGTTAATGAAAAAAAAAATATTTTCGCTAAAAAACGTTACAATGTTTTTTACATCACTTATAGTTTCAATATAAAAATAAAATTAGTTGAGGAAAAAAAGTTTTTACTTTCTTATGTTTATTAAGACATAACCAAATTTCTGCAACATAAGAAAAATAATTTTTTGAATGACCGTAATACTGACTACTACATAATGCTTTGTGCTCTGATATTTTTTTTAATGTTCTATAAGAACCTTCGAACTCACCGGGATTAAGGGGGCAAGATAGAAGCAGGAATAAGTAAAAAAGTACCTTATATAGTCAATATTTGTTGTTATTTTATTGTATATAAAAAGATGTATTTCAGAGAGCTCTTATATAATTCCGCCAGAGGTTACCTTTAAATATAGTCGAAATTTTTTTACTGTCGTTTGATAGGTGATAATAGTAAATATTTAGCAAATAATTGTTTTTTTAGAGTTTAGTTTTATAAAAAAATCTTGGTGCAAAAAAGTTGAATACAATCGACCTGATTTTACCATTTTCTTCAACTTATTTTATTTCTTTAAGTTGTAACATTTTTTTATCGAAAATATGTTCTCCCTCTGGTTCCTCATCGCTAAACCGGAATTTTTTTTTTTAACTAACATTGGTTAGTACTAAAAAAATGCTTATGTGAGTTTTTGTTTGTCTAGCATAGAATGCTCTATAAGACCAAATTTTTTATTTTTTAAAACTATTTTTTTTACATTTTGGGAAAAAATTACATATTTTTGACAGGTTCTGACAGTAGCACGTATATGGAAGATTTTAATTTTTATTAGAATAACTATTTAGGGACGTCATCTACACAAAAATATACCTTTCGAAAAAAGTATTTTTTTTTCTTAAAATCAATCAAAAAGTGAACTGTGCTGAAGTAATTAAACGCTGAAACCGTTGATCGCAGGTCATTTAAATGCTAGGAAAATTGAGCGCGCTGGGATTACTGAGTGCTGGGACAATTAATCTTGCGACTACTGAGCCCTGGCAAAATTAATCTCAAAGGAAACACAACCTTGTTGTTTATTTTATTAATCCTCTCCCTTGTGCAATTTTTTTTACTTGGTTGGGTTCTCGTATCTTTTATTTTATTTCGTTTGCGATTTTAATCGAGCACCTGGTTGCAAAGTGTTCGATTATTTTTTCTTTGTTTTAGTCCATAAGGATTAATAAAATTAATAATGAGGTTGGGTTTGGTCAAGTCTCGGGTGTTGTATTTTTGAGTCAACCATATTTTTGTACTCATTAAATGACAGATGTGCAAACCCAGTGGCGCACCCAGGGACTGACTTCGGAGGGGGGGTTAAGGATAAATAATAATAATAAAAAGTTAATGTGACCATAATTGATACAAGGAAACAGGTGCTAACAATCGCGGACCTGGGCTCAAATATAGAGGATGTAGAGGAGGGTGGGGTGTTACCGAGATTTAGAATTGTTTGTTTACACAAAATGCTTCAAAGCGCCGCAGGCAAAATTTTTTGAGAAAATAACAGTTAAAAGGCTATTTTTTCCTTAAAATTAAACTAAAATCGTAGTTGTTTATTTACCCTTAATTCTTTTATAAAAATGTTAAAATGCGCTTTAGTATTGGTTTGCAATGGTATGGAATATCATTTAAGTGGCACTTTAGCTGCAGTTAAGATAAGCCGTTGAATTTCGGCTTTTTAAACAAAAGCCATTAATTTTATCAGGTTATAAAATTGTTCCGTTGCCTTAAAATCTTTCTGTAATTAGTGGTCTGTCACTGTCCTATTAACAAGTAAGACAGTGACAGAACGTCCCTTTTAACAAAAGTTACGACTATTGCAATTACTATACCAATTGTGAACGATACTTTAGACTTTGAAATTAATGGAATACCAGGAAGGATTTTTCAAAGAATGAGTTTATCTCAACATTATTTAGAATGTCCAAAAAAAAAATTGTTTTTAAAACTTTCCACAATACTTAAAAGTAAACTTTTTCGCTAAGCGAATAATTCACTTTGGTTGGGTTGCTATGGTGTTGTAATAATAAATAGTCAGGTTTTATAGTTAACCAATTATAGTAGTTTTATTTGCCCTTTCCTCCATATAATCATAGATCATCAATAAAATTAGTTTTTTTAAAACAACCTCAGATTTTACGTTGTTTTCTGACAGCAAATAATCATGGTCACCACACAAAAAACACAAAAAAATGCAGATAACTGCCACGTTGCCAATAATTTCCTTACTTTTTCCAAGTGGAACATATTCGTAACTTTTGCAAACCAAGTAAATCTCAAGCGGTACTTAAACATGTAAAAGAATTAAGGGGAAGTGAAGCACACGGGCATAAAAAGACCATTTTGACACAAATCGTAAAAACTAAAGGTCTCATAGCGCCACTGGCAAACCATTAGACTTGAGCTAAAACCTTTACTTTAAATTTACCCAAATCTTATAAGCTCGCGACAGCAAATTCTTACTTTCAACAAAACAAGTTTTTGTTAAGATAGTAACCAAACTGTTGGTTTTTGAAACTCATATCCAATAAGCATGTTAGCAAAATAAATAAATGCGGATTTTTTACCAAATTTTCTTAAAAATAAACCACATTTTGCTGTAGTTCAAGACAATTTGTTTCCGCGAGAATAATGTTAGATGAGATTCACCTAAACCCTGTTGATGCTTATATGACAATAGTACAAGCGTTCGTAGTAAAAATTATGATGGATAGTTAACCCTCGTCATTTTTTTAATAACATGTGCATTTTCTCGTCCTGAATACGAAATGGACAATCCTGTATCTCAAAATTGTGGATAAGGACTCGACACACCAATCCACGTGATGGATAGGGTAACCCCCACTATTTTCACGTATATGATGTAGTAGTACCACCAGACCAAAAATAAACTGGTTCGCCGGACCTCATTCATGAATAAGTGGCACACCACTCTAAAAATGCACCTCATTCATGGATAGGGGTTCGGCACACCACTCTAAAAGTGGGCATTTTTAGAGTGGTGTGCCGAACCCTTATCCATGAATGAGGTCCGGTGGTCTATCACACACACACGGTGATTTTTGGTGCGGTGGTACTATATCAGATATATGAAAATGCTGGGGGTTACTCCACCCCTCTTTAATTGCCCACCTTTGTATTCAGAACGATAAAATGCACAAATTATCAAAAAATGACGAGGGTTACCTATCCATCAAATTTTATACCTTGAACTCTTGCTCTACAAAGCCTTTGTTATTACATTGACAAAAAAATCGTTTTCACATTTTTAAGATTAAAAAACAGACTCTATATTTTTTTTAAATTCTTATTCCAATAAACAAAATGCCAATTTGTCCACGAAACATTCTTTAAAAATCTTTATGCACATTTATTTAAAAAATAGTAGTTCACCTACTAACTAGTGCGGAAAGTGCCACTTTTCCGTACGCGATTTCAGATGGACAAACGACGCGTTTGGCCATCGGAGTTTGGCCAGAAATCAAGGGCGGAACACTTTACGCACGTATTAGTTACAATTTTTTTTCTACGACCTCTTGAATGTGCCGTCAAACGGTCAAAGGAAAGGTGAAAAAAGCCAATAATTAAAAATTATAGTGCGCAAAAGTATGGGGGTAAATTCATTTACGCACTTGATGCGGAAAAGTATAACTTTCCGCACGAAAATTAGTGTGGAAACTGGGTACTTTCCGCAGGCGAGAAGAAAAAAATATTATTCCAGACTCTTCAAAACCTACTACGTGTCATTACATTTTTAGGTATATTAGTAACCAAAGAATTTTACCAATGGACGATGGTGAAACTTAGTGGGTACACTAGTTTCTAGGGCTTTAGTCGCTTCCATTTTAAGAACTTTAAAATATTATAAGATACAATACCTCACTACCACAGTTCAAATACCGTTACATGGGTGACACGTTCCCTATGGAAGGCACTTCATTAGTAAAACTAAGGGATGAGCCAAGGGGTCATTAATGCCCTATGACTGAGAAAATTCGGCCCGCAATTCCGGAATTTCGTTATTGGAAGTGTGCAATTTGCCAAAGATCTCCTCCCCTCGTCACCGTTTTACTGTGTTAATTTGATCATTAGACGAATGATAGCTTACTGCTGCGTGACAAAAGGGCCTAAAATAAATTAAAAGAAAACCGACTACTCTGCATTAAATGCACTAAAAAGACAGAGAAGGTATTTTATTTTCAAATACTAATTTTTTCGTTTTAAATTGGGCGGACTCGCAACGGCGTCGCTTAGGGAAGTCACCACAAGCAAGAAACAGGTTTGTTCAGCCACCCACCCAACCATTCCGAGACTTCCTTTCTAGCTCAAACAACACTATAGAAACGCACATCACAAGCCAATGTTGTCGCTGAAAATGTATACATAATGGTCGCGATTCTTCAGAAACGACAGAAAATCTCAACTCTCAGAATCCTGGAAAGTGGCAATTTTTGCTTATCGGCTCATTTAAAATAAAAACACAGCGTTCTTCATATTTATCCTAACGTTCTACGAGAAACTGCGTCATTTTTTTAATAACATAATTTAATATATTAAAGATAATCTGCCGGACTAGTTTATGGCCATGTAAAAGGAAAGATAGAGTTTGTGTGACTTTTCGGGAAGGGACCAACGATCCGAAAGTGCATTCATCCGAATCTTTCAAAAGCATGGACAATTCTATTCTGGCAGGGTTCTGATTTGGGTTTGGGTTGGGTTGGTTTCAGTATAGGTTAGGTTAGGTATGTGAGTTGCGTTTGGGTTGGATTTGGGTTGTATTTGGTTGTGTTTGGTTTGGTCGGTACGCTTTCGGATGAATGAACATTCAAATCGATGAAGCCATCTCGACTTTTCTGAGCAATGACAGCGGAATATTCCATGGCTATCTATGGTTTTGTACGTTAAAAATTTTAAAGGTTTGTTTACACATAAAAATAAGCTTATTAACATACATTTTTAAATAAAAAACAGGGTTTTCAGAAAAACAGCCTACAAAAATTAAAACTGAAATATTGTTTATTTACTAGGACAGTATTAAGGAAATAAATGTTAAGGAATATTAGCAAATATTCCTGACAAAAAAGTACAAAGTGTAAACTTGTGTTTAAAAATCGTCAAATTTTTTGTAAGGGCGAGATTTTCTGACGTCTTTTAAAGAATCGCGACCAATATGAAGAAAAGTTTTTGGTTTTGATAGATTATTTGTAAGTAGTTTGACAACACTGATGATTCAGAATGAATGCAGATTGCGTTTGTTTAAATTACAGATCCACGGCATTTAGTAACATTGCCTCGCAGTAAGTAGTGCGACTACGCCCATTTAGAACCAAATTTTAAAAATGTATTTTATAATTAAACATTTAAAAAAATCTGACATTTTCTTATTTATTTTATTTGTTTAGCTTCTATTGCAATATTTCCCCCTCTCCGCTGTGCTGGGGAGGTGATTCTAGCCGGATCATTCGTGTGTGAGGACAATCAGGAGGTAACACAGGGAACCGAACAGGTACCCAAGGAACTTTTAAAGAAAAGGATCAACAAGGAACTGCTTAAGGACCCAATAGATCTTCAGCACAACAGGCCCGACAGGGAACTGCACAAGTATCCATTGGACACTCTACAAACGCATCAGGGGCGCCTACAGACGTCGCTGATGTAAACAAATTGGCCAAGGAGCTTAGAAAGCTCCAGCGCAAAATCGTAGGCAGTCCAACCGAAACAGAGCTGACTGAAGAGCACCTGCTCGGAGTCTTTACTTCTCCTAGACAGGAAGGATGCGAGACCAGCAACAGGGCTCATAACAGTACACTGTTGCCTGGAGGACGAAGAATCGTTCTGTCATATCCTGCTGAATTGTCCGGCTCTGGCCAGGTCAAGAGAGTCGCACCTTGGTAACTATCTATTGCGAAAGAGGCAGGCTTCCTGGGCTAAACCATGCATAGGTGGCGTGCAACGGGCCCAGCAAGGTGGCCTACGTACATGGGAATTGTCCAGTCTGCACTTCTACATTCATTTATTCATTCATTCAAAGCAATAAAAAGAAGAACGAGAACTATAAATAATCTTATTTTATTACACTGACCATTAAATTTTTTTCCGTCAAACTTTGTTTGCCTCTAGATGAAATCCAATTAAATTAATTATTTTTAGATATCACGGCCGCCATATTGGATTTAAAAATAATTAAAATAATTAAAATTAGGGTGCCTTTTGAAGTTTTAGTTTAGTAAGTACTAAACTTGTGATGAGCATCTTTTAATTCCTATTTACTTTAATAAGGATTAGGGTTCAAAATTGAATTTGCGCCTATAGCTTTTATTGTAGTATCAGAATGCAATAATTTTTTTAATATTTTTATTGCCTTTTATAAAAACTTATCATTTAAAAACGTGCATTTCGGGTGATGAACAGTCAATTGCTACTATTCAAAGCTATCTCAGTAAAATAACACAATATGTGGAAACAAATTCAGGTCAATCAAACCAAAGTCAAATTAACAGGGGTGTCCCTCAAGGTGGAATCTTATCTCCTATTCTTTTTTCTATCTACACCTGTCATCCGACAGAGTGCGTATCCAACTGCAAAATAGAACAATACGCGGATGACTCGCAGTTGCGCTTTTCTTTCTTTCTCAAGGACTGTATGACTGCCAAAACCTTAATCGAAGTAGATCTTAAACACTTGGTTGAAAACTCTGAAAAACACAATCTACAAATAAACCCCAATAAGTCAGTGGTACTCTTCTTTGGTAGGGATAAAGCTGAGGTAGGAATGACCATGAATTTATCTCTTTAAGACTACTCCCTACTCGTTTCTGATTGCGCAAGAAATTTGGGTTTAATGTTAGAAACAGATTTAAGATTTAGGCAACACATAAATTTAAACATAAAAATCACGTATCTTTCTTTAAAACTTCTCTATCCCCATCGGCACTCAATAAACATAAAAAAAAACACAACTTACAGACACATTAGTTCTTAGTCACTTTAACTTTTGTGATGTAGTCTACGGCCCATGTATCGATCAGAACGACCAAAATAGAGTGCAAGAGGTCCAAAAATTGTGTCTTAGATATATCTATGTTATCGGAAAATTCCAAGCAGTATCACATAAACTGCAAGACACTAATTAGTTAGATATGAAAAAGAGTAGACAACTTTATTCCTTAATTTTCTTCCACAAAATTCACCCCTTCGTACTTGGCTAAAAGAATAAAGTTTAGAACAGATGTCCATAACCTGAATCTAAGATTTAGGGGGTTGAAATCGTCGCCACAGCATACTACGAGTATGTTTGAAAGAAGCTTTACTTATAATGTCTACAGCATGTATAATGGAATTCCCGAGGATTTTAAGGCTATCAAAATACAAGATTTAAAAAAGAAAATAAAACAGTATTTATTTAATAAGCGAAATAGACAAACATAAAAAGGCTGCCATATTTGAAATGGATAATTTGACATTTAAAACGAAATCGAAAGTAGTTAGATAATAATCCCCTTTACTTTACCTTTATCGAAGAGGGGGGAACTGGGAACTTAATAATTTTTAAAATCTAAATGGAAATCAATCGGACTAAAGTAAATGTTACCCCATCCCCTCTCCATTCGAAGCTGTAAATTTACCACAAATTCGAAACCCCCGTACACGAATTTCTAAAGAAACAAGAGCTGTGAACAGCATTACTTTGAAAATTTGATCAAAAATTCGTTTTCCTTGACCCCAAAAATCCCTCAACCCTTTAACCATCCTCCATCAACGTAGTTTTGTCTTCAAAATTAGAAAATATTTAATGAAACATAAAACTGAAAACTGCAGATTCGTAGCAACTTTGGTTAAAAAGTTTTATATTTTCAAATATACAAATAGTCTCTCATACCTAAAGCCTCCCCCACCAACATAGTTTTTACCTTAAAAATTATAAAATATTTAGTGGAACATAAAACTAAAAACTGCTTATTCGTAACAGCTTTCGTTCAAAATTTATAAATTTTTAAGCAGAGCAGCCCCTCTTACCCCCATTAACGACCCCTTACCAACTTAGCCGATCCTAAATACGTTAATAACGGAGGCTTAACGGGACCCGCTCGATTATTATTTGCAACCAACCAGATTATTTTCTGTGCAAAAGCTGCAGCTGCTAGGTGATAATTTTTTTGTGAAAGTAAATTCGCAAAGCCAGGAATTGTTGTTTTCTTGTACGGCCCCTAAACCGTTTTTATTTTAATGCAGTTTACCGCCAATGGGCATTTCGCCTACTGTTTATACGTTGAAATTAAAAACGCTTTCCGATCAGATGCTTTAGCGCTGGCAACCTTGACGCAATCAAAAGCCGACTGGTTAGTATAGTGGGTACATACCTGATTTCACATCGGAATCGACCTTAAACTCATTTTTAACTTTTCGGTTGGCAGCACTGGCTTCAAAAATGGTTTGAGGGTTTATACGTACTTTTAAACGGGTTTACAAACGCTAATCCGCATTTCTAAAACAATTTTAGCTAAAGCGCATCGGACCTCTTAAAACGGTTTAAGTAGTGTTTATACATGCGTTTTAGGAAAACAGTTTGAAATTTAAACGGTATAAACTAATTAATTTGCAGTTTGTATGTGGGCAAAAAAATACGGTTACGGTAATTAGTGTTTCTGATTTCTTTCTTTTTAGCATCTCTCCCAATTACGGTAATACGGTAAACAAATAAGGTGACGATAAATTAGTGGTCTATTAACGTCCCATTTTATTGTCAACGTAACTATAAACGCATATCAAATTTGACGTTGATCCGATATGTAGAAGTTCAAAATTGACCTGCAAGGGTTATGCCAGACATACTAACAAACATACAAGCAAGCAAGCACGCAAGCAAGCGAGGAAACAAGCAAACACTTGTAAAGTTAAATTAGGATTAGAGCTTGTAAAAAAGAATCAAAGGGGCGAAATGACATCGTGGAAATACGATGAGTAGTTTTTTACTTGTATTGCAACAAAGAAAGAACCAATTTTTGACACCTGAAACGGTCGCAATATTAACTTTTTTAAAAGAACCTGTCGCCCATGTTATCCGCAGCGTCAATACGAAAAAAAGACGTATCAATCCTGAACATTAAGACGGAAGGTCAGCGCTTGAAACTAGTTAAGTGATGGAATAAAAACAAAGTGTGCTAGAGAAGCGAAATTGTGCACACTTATTCAAAATTAAATAAGAATTGCGGAATTTTGTTTTTATTTGTCAACTGACAAATTTGACATTTTGATTTCAAAAATACTGGATTTATACAGAAATGAAGCTAACTAATTCTGCCATTCTTCTATTAATTTTAATGCTAATTTGAAAATTTTGTACCTCTAGCACTTTCCGTTAGGGCTTTATAACTAAACTCGTTTTTCAACCATTTTGCACAAGCCGACAACATAAATACTTACAACGACAACTTAAATCAAAAGTTCGGCAAAGTGGAAAAAGACGCAGATTAAGCAAAGTGTTTTTTTTTTATAAAGTAATCCTTTCTAAATCAGAGAAAAATGCGTTTGGCCGAAATTTTAACAATAAATCCAAAATTCACAATTAAACATGGAAATATTCCTCTACCTCTGTCGCACCCCTGTAATTACAGATAACGTCACCTCTCTCAAATCAGATAGTGCAACTGTCTCTCTTCAAGCCGATCTGGCCCGATCTTCGGGCTGAACTGAGAAAGACGATGCATATCCACACTGTGCAAGTGCGAGAGAGATAAAAGTACATGACATTGCCTCTTTAAAAATAGCTTTGTTTATCCTACAGCCACCATTTTTAAAGGGCCATCATGTGATTAAGGGTTGAATTTCACAATTTGTTACACAGCCCTATTGACATTTTTAACCCATCGTTTTTAATATATTGTCAACCTTTGTCACCTATGGATGATATCTGGTTAACTCACTGCTTTGTTCAATTACAAGCCCCCTCCCCGAAGTGCTAGAGAGGTGATTCTAGTCGGTTTACTCGTCTGTGAGGGAACTCCAGAAGGACCCTCCGAACACCAAGGGGTAACACAGGGAACCAAACAGGTACCCAGCGATACCTCTAAAGATAAGGATAAAAAAGGAAATTTTCAACGACCCAGTAGATCTTCTTCAACACAAGAGGCCCGACAGGAAAATCCACACGTACTCATTGGACACTCTACAAACGCATCAGAGGGGCCAACTGACGCCGCTGATGTAAAGAAGCTCAAGAAGTTCCAGGTCAAAATCGTGGTCAGCATGGACGGTCCAACCGAAACAGAGCTGACTGTAGAGCACCTGATCGAAGGCCTTGCTCCACCTAGGCAGGAAATATGTGAGACCAGCAACAGGGCTCCTAACAGGACACTGTTGCTTCAACAAGCACCTAGAGACCGGAGAATCAGATTGTCGATGGTGCATGGAGAACGAAGAATCATCCTTGCACGTCCTGCTGGAGTGCCCGGCTCTGGCCAGGTCAATAGAGTCGCACCTTGGGAACTATAACTATTTTTTTAAATTTCTTTTTTGTTTTAATCGCCTTAGAAGCATAACCCTATTGGAAATATTAACACGCCGGGACGAACCCGTATCAGGTGACTTAGATAGGTGCCAGTGCGAAACGATGCCTATTTGTGTTGGAAATCAAAGTGTATGATGGTGTTGAATGATGTTTGGGGAGGGCGAAACAATTTGATCATTTCTCTTTTCGCTTTGGTCCTTTGTGTGTTCCTTGTGGGATACTCATCCAAGTTTGATTTGAAGTAACTGATTTTGAGGTTTTTTTAACTTCTTTTTTGTTTTAATCGCCTTAGGAGCGTAACCCTATTGGAAAGATTAACACGCCGGGACGAACCTGTATCAGGTGACTTAGATAAGTGCCAGTGCGAAAGGTTGCCTATTTGTGAGTGATTCAAAGTTGGAAATCAAAGTGTATGATGGTGTTGAATGATGTTTGGGGAGGGCGAAACATCATTTGATTATTTCTCTTTTCGCTTTGGTCCTTTGTGTGTTCCTTGTGGGATACTCATCCAAGTTTGAATTTTCGTTTTTTCCACCCAAGATCTTTTGATCTTTTGTTTTTAGAATCTTTTAGATTGAAGTAACTCATTCGGAGTTTTTTTAACTTCTTTAATGTTTTTTTTTTCTTAAAAATGCATGTCAATTTAACGGGACTTATTTTTGGTTAGGTACTAAAATTATATTGCATTAATCTATGTTTAATAAATATTTATTGTCTTAAAAATATAGAAAAATAATTCACATATTTGCGTCCATTAGTGCTCTTATAAAATAAAGTTTCATCGCTTGTCACGCCATCTTGTGGTTTACGTCTAAGCTTTATTGTTATCCTAGGATCGTAAATGAGCCATTAAAATCATGTTGAGATGGTAGTCAAATTAGTATTATTCGTTGGTCGTAGGTAGAAACTTTAATATGCTTCAAAGTTAGGGCTAAAAACATAAAGCAACGAGAGTTTCGCATACATATCGCGAGCGTTTATGTTCATGCGCCAAATATATTTCCTTCTAAAATTAATACGAACCCGTCACAGAGTTTAATATCAAGGAGGCAAACAATCCCCGCGAGGCGATATAGTGGAGATCTGAAAGTCAAATCAGCTCATATATTTCTTTGGACTGAGTCTTTCGCAGACAAGGATCTACTTTATTTGCGCCTTACACACGGGATATATGGGGCTTTTTTTACATTTGGTTTTTAGGATGATATACAGATCAGAAAAAAAAGTACGTAAGATACCTATCGTTGGCAGAAAAATGAATAACGGCGGCACACACTCCTGCAGTGTGTTTTTTATTAATTATACGTACTTATTTTTACGCAACACCCTCAAAATAGTGTTTACAACTCTCGGCTAAACTGTGTTTTGCGATATAGTGTAGGTCTGAAAGTCAAATTAGCTCATATATTTCTTTAGACTAAAAGTAGGACATGTAAAATATATATTTGCTTTTTTTAGTATGTCACCCTATACGTTCAGATATTTATTTGGCCCCCATTCGTCAAAATTTTGAAATATCTGACAATTATCTGACGCTCTCTTACAGTAGCAGTATACTTCAAACTAAACAAAAAGTTACAGAATTTACCAAAATTCAAATAATAACTCGACTTACGGAAGATAACTGGTCTATAAGAACAATACAGTACTACGCTGGACCAAGCGCTGGACCGAAAATAATACCACAAAGAGAAAGTAAGGATCAGGACGAATTAGTTCAATGGAGCAAGAAGGACAACTCCTTGATCATTTAAGGCAGAATCCTTTTACCACATGCTCCCATGCTGCCGCTGCAAGCGTGTTTCTATGGTCCCGGCGAACTGCTTGTAGTAGGATACAAAATTCAAATCTATCGTGTAAAGTTGGAGCAAAAAAGCCTCTTTTAACGGAAGAGGAGAAACAGGCTCGAGTAATTTTTGCGGTCAATCATCTTTTAGAAGGAAATGATTTTTGAGAGAAAGTAGTCTTTACAGACGAAACAATTTTCCAGTCATCGCCAGATAGTCGGAGAATTTTGGTTTATCGTCCACCAAATTCAAGGTATGGTCCAGAATACACACGCAACATCAAGAGAGCAGGACATTTTTCCGTCAACATGTGGGGATGGTTTAGTGCGAGAAGTATGGGTGTTTGCTGGAGAATAGAAGGTAGATTTACCAGTGAACGATACATCGAAATTCTTCGTAATATTATGTATCCATCTGTTTCGGCCTTGCATGAAAATAATGAGTTCATCTACCAACAAGATAACTGCCCTGTGCACACGGCGAATGTAGTGAACACTTGGTTTCGAGAGAACAATATTGAAACTCTACCTTGTTTGGGGACGGATTGTGAAGATAATTTATCAGCGAAATTGGTTCCCCAGAAATTCAAAGGAGTTGAATGAAGCCATTGAAAGAGCCGTAGATATCATCTCAGAAGAAGAGCAATATTTTAAAAATTTAAGTTTTTTAATGCTGACACGTCTGCAGCTGGTTTTAGACAAGAACGGCGAGCCCATTAAGTATTAAAATTATTGTGTTTATTTATGTGCAAAAAATTCAGTTTTTTTATCGCCGTTTATTGTATTCTTCTTTTTTCTCTGTGGTATTGTTTTTGATACAGCGCTTTGCCCAGCATGGTAATGTATTTTTATTAACTCCAAAATGGTTCGCCGCTCTTCTTCTAGACCAGTTATTTTTCGTAAATCAAGTTATAGGTTGAATTTTGCAACTCTATTACATCCTAACATAGGATTTTAAGGAATTTTCAATAAATTACTCTAAAAAAATCTCCTTTAATTTATTTACTATTATGACAAACACAAGTGTCAAATGTATCAAGGTAAATAATGAGAGGTTAGTAACTAACAAATGACTAACAATGTAAATTTTCATTAATATAGGGTGTTATATTTACCCATATTTCAATTCCGTGTCCTACTTTTTTTTCGCCAGGAGTGTACGTATTTTATTTGCGCCTTACACACAAGATACAATTTTACTTTGGGTTTTAGATATACACGGAAAAAATGTACGTAAGATACGTGTCGTTGGCAGAAACACGAATGATAACGCCATTCATTAATTCAGTGTATTGTTTTAATTAATTGTACGTACACATATTTTATGCACCTCTGTTTTCTGGTTATACGTCAAAGCGAAATGCTTTATGGTGGCATAATAATAGAGGTAGAAAAATAAAATTCACTGTTTCTCTTAACTAACATGATACTTTGTTTATACGGGCCTCTTAAAGTGCTTTTATATAAGGATGGTTTGAAAATGTTGTCGTTTGAACACCACTAAAACGGTTTTAAGCACTATATCGATTTTTTTGTAAAGCGATTTAAGAAATTGGTTTATCGTTCTAAAACCCATTTTGGGGTCGTTATAAATACTATAGAAACGTTTTATTGCACTTAGGTGCATAAAAATGTGGCAATTGATTATTTTTCAGAATATCATGATTCATATAGGTATCTTGATTAGGGGACGCGAGGTAAAAATGATGGTGGATCTGGCAAAATCCCACCAAACCTTATTTATTTAAAGGGTGAAGAAGAACTAAGAACAGGTTGGTAGAACCGCAAATTTGTTTTTATCAAAATGGTTTTTCAGTAATTGAAAGCCTTGTTTTACTTAAAAAAAACCCTCCTGTATAGGTATAGTGTGTAGGTATGTATAGGTGGTCTCGTTATATTTTAACTCCCAGTTGGCACCACTATTTATTGGAACTAGAAAGAAAAGGTTTAAATAAAAAAGTTGCCTGACTTTCGGTAAGATTGGCAGTTGTTAATGGAAATCTATAATTTTCTAAATAATATAAAAGTTTTAAAAATCAAAATGAAGCGGGACAACCTGTACTCTATACCTTATTCAAACGATATACGCATCCTATATTGCTTTTGATCGTTCTTATATTTTGGTTCTTCTCCTCCTTTGAAATATTTTATTCCGTGTGTGGATAAAGAATGCATAATTTAGGTGTCTGGCAGGATTGATTTAAACGAAAAATTCGAAACCGTTTTATGGATTGAAGTTTGGAACAATTTCGAAAGAAAAGCCAGAACATTATATTTACACTTCCGGCCACATAAAATGCGTACAGCAGAAGTTAGCTGCAGGTCTGTTGAATTTAAGTTTTGCTAATTGCGTTGCTTATTGTAACTGACTTTGACATTTTCGAATTATAGGTTAGATCTTTTGACATTGTAAGCACAAACATAAGGAGACTGACCACACTTTACTAAAAACCTAATATACTAATGAATAAAACAATTTTTTAAATTATTCAACATTTTATTAAAAAAATATATTCTTAAAGCTCATTATGGACAAAACAAGACCACAATTGTGCGAATAAGAAAAAAGTATCAAGAAGAAGGAACTGTTTGGCAAAAGGAAAGCAATAACTTAATTATAGTCAGCGCACCTCTATAGCATCAGTAAATTTGACTAATCTAAGTCTTTGTAGACAACCAAAAATGTTCAAAATTAAAAAGAAATTATTAAAACACTACGTAAATAAAAAAGAAATAAGAAAACGTTTCTTCAGTGGCGTGTCTTTGCCCCGTCAGCCTCGATATGCCTCGATAATGTTTGCCAGTCGTCTAAATTTTGAAATAAATTTGGATTTGAAAAAATGACTCCGTCGTACCCTCTGACTATGAGCTCCAAGTGGTTGGAATTTCTGGGAACAATATATAAGACCCCACACATTTTCCATGGCGTCAAGAGTTTTTGCCGGCCATGGTAAAATTTCGATGTCGTTTTGCTAAAACCACTGTTTAGAAGAGCGTGCGATATGGATAGGACAGTCATTCTGTTGATACACAAAACCTTCTGGATGAAGAATGGTTGCTTCTGGAAGCATAATATTTCTCATCATATCAACATAAACCTCAGTCGTAAATCTTCCATGAATTCTAAAACCAGCCCCATGTCCTCTCGCCGAAATCCAACTCCACACATTCACGGAAAATCTTCCAGCCCGGTCTTCGTTCCCAAAACTTGTTTGCTGTCATTGTTGGACTGAAAGATTTTTTCATTCGTGAAGACCACTTGTTGCCAAAATTCTTCTTCTTTTAGTGAATAGTTTAGTGCACCTGGCTTGCCTCTATTCCTTACTCAGTAAGATTTTCTTGGCAGCAACATTACATCTAAGTCTAGAACGGCTTATTCGTCTGCGCGTCGTTCTTATGAATCCATAAAAATGTGCCTCAATTTTCGCTTCTGGGGCCATCGCAAATGGGTGGTCTTCAAGAAAGTCGATCAGTTACTAATCCTGCTGAGGCTTACTGACTTGGGTCAAGCCAGTACCTCGCCTTCGTCGAACAGTTCCTTCTTCTTGATACTTTCTTCTTATTCTCACAATTGTAGCCTTGTTTTGTCCTGAACGGCGCAAGAACAATCCAGAGATAATATAAATTTGTCAATCGATTTCAATATGTCATCTACCACTCATTATCTATCTCTGGTTTCTTTACTGTATTCTCCTGTTCACAGATTGCGCCGCGAATCATTGGGGATTAGGGTCACTGGATCCTAAAACCTGCGGCTGGGACCCCAGGTCTCAGGATCCAGTGACCCTATGGGGGATTGTTTATTTATCACCTAGGTGATCGAATTGAGAGCAGTGACACACAGACCACTTAAGGGTCCTAAAAAGTAACTTTTCACCAAAGGAAAAATTATTAAATAAAACACAAAAACCAGGCCGACGAACTCCAAAACAAAACGACAAAACTAAGGTTATGAAGAATGTCAGGCAGACACACTGACATTGGTTAGTTGCAAATACAGTGAGTCGACCAATTTCGATGTTTGCATGGCATAAATTTTTTTTCCTGGTAAGGGGTGTTACCTAGGTATATATGCTAGATCTCTCTTAGCCGAATACATTTAGGAAAAGAGAACACTAGGAACTGTGCCTAGGGTAAGCTCACAAAAAAAGACGTGGGTGGTTAATTTTGATGGTGGCGTTATCTATAATATAACCATTTAAGTACTTTTTGATGCTAGGCATATAACTAATATTGATAGGTAACCAGTATAGTCCATGTTTTTACATTTCCGCATGTTTTAGCTTTAGAGGAAAATAATACTCAATTTGTTTTTTATTAGAGGAAGAGGATTACAAAGCTTATTAATACAATCTAGAGAGTTTTTGAAATTAGGTGTCCATTATTTGGAAAATTACAAATATTTCCAATTTAGTTTTACAGGTCTCTATAAAGGGTATTTCTGACTGTTTCTGACGTAATATGGGCGCGCCAATTTTGAAACACCACAAAAGCTAAAACAGTTTTTTTCAAAAAATAAACAAAATTTTAAAAAAGTACCAAGATCTGATGGAAAAACATAGTCCAATAAACAATTTAGGCAAAATTTCAGGCCATTTGGAAGTCCCGTTTCCGAGAAACATGCGGAAAAAGAATTGCCTAATAAACGGACCCAACAGCGTTGCCGGTTTAACGATGTAATTGGGCCGTTAATGGGCCGCTGCTCTTCGAACCGAACAACCACCGTCTAATTTTGCCCAAATTTGGGCTTCTTCGAATTCGTTTAGTTGGGGTATTTTTAAATATAAGCGTATGACAACAACAAAATCTGACTGAATTTGAAATACCTAAAAGGTTACTGAGTTGCGAGGCCCATAATACACTATATAAAATCGGCGTACGCATTTTATGTGGCCGGAAGTGTTCTTTTAAAAAGACGTTTAACATTTTACTTAGGGGGAATACGTAGAAAATTTGGCTTCCGTGGGCTTTTGATGAAGATTTTACGACACTTGTTTTAACCTGCCTAATTAAATTCAGATGGTTTGTGCTAGAGCAATGAAATTTGGTACATATGTTGGCCTTCCAGGAACGTACACTTGTATGTCATAAAAATTACATATGTGGCCCCTAGGGGGAAACAGGTGCAAAAATGTGTTTTTAATGAACTAGCAAATGACTGAGATTCACATGTGCAGGAGCATAAGTATGAAATATATGAGGGATAATTAAAAAAAAAACATTTTGGTCCCTGTTGCCCCCTAGGCGCCACATATGTAATTTATGTAATTTTTTATGACATACGAGAATACGTTACCGAAAGGCCAACATATATGCGAAATTTCATTGTTCTAGCTTTAACCGTCTAAATTTAAGAAAAAAAATTGGCACCCCTAACCCTACTTTTTAACTGCAGCATTTTTGGGGCTGTTAACGGGTTAGATAGTGTTGGTGGATAGGTTTCGTAAAATCTTCATCTAAAGTCCCACGGAATACGTTATGCCCCCTAAGTATTTTAAAGTTTTTTTTTTTAATGTTAAAACGAAATATGCACAGTTTCACATCTAAAGTAAATAATCTTTCTTAGACTATTTTATGTTTTGTGCTCTATTTTTAACTCAGATAAAATTTATTTATTTTAATAAAGTAGAGCTGAACAGCTTCATTTTAACGTTATCTATATGATTTTATCTGTAGCAACTCTTGAAACGGCCGTTTTTAATATGGAAGCCAGGAAATTATGCCAATTTTATGATGTAATTAAAATTTATCGATACCCTTTTGCTATCCACTTGATTCGTAAAATAATTGTACCCAAACATCGAAAATAAAAGTGCCCTACAAAAATATTGGGCAGTTTCGCAGGACCTCCAGCCCCAACATGTTAAAATAGCGAGGTTATGAAAATTAGTGGCGTATGCAGAACTTGTTCCTGGGGGGGAGGGGGCTTGGGTAACAGAATAGTCTCAAATTACCATTTTATTGGTGACTTTTGGGGAAAATTCAACTTACGTTTCGGTACATTTTTTTATATTTTAATATGTTATAGAGGGGGTCCCAATATGTACAGGGTAAGCTAGAAATTAGACTAAAATTTAGAAAAATGGCCGTTTTTTTACTAAATTTAACTTTCGTTTAATGGTTTCGGCAGATCTAATTCACCACGTAATGACCTACATGTTTTATATTAATACTAATATCCGTTTGTGTACAGGGTGAGCCAGTAAATGCCTTTGAAATTGCTCTAAATCGCTTTGTTCTAAACAAAGACATTCAACCAAGAATAGACCCATTGAGTCATTCAGGATTTAAAACAAAATAATTTTGTTAGCTACAAACTTTCGGATGTATCCAGAGTACGCTAAAAAGGGGTTAAGCACTCGCGAAATACGCCTTTTTAACGTTAACTATTTCTTACAGAAAAACTACTAAACAACGAAAATATAATTTTACAGACCACAGTCAATATTTTTACATTAACACCTCTTTTGAATGTATACAGAGTGAGCAAAGGAAGGCACTTATAGTTTCCCAAAATCGTTTTTTTAAACTCGATTTGACTTTTAAAAGCTAGTGTTTTTTTTGTAAAAAATAGTTAATCACGTTATAATGGTGTACGTATTTCGCGAGTTGCTTAGTTTTATTTTGGCGTACTCTGTATAAATTCAAAATTTCGTTTAATCATAACTTTTTCAAAATCCTATTTGAGAAACAAAAATTCTTTTTCGTTTTGCTACTCTTTTTTTTAGAGTTTTTTAGAATGTTTTCTTGTACCACTGCAAAATAAAGTTGCTTAGTTTTATTTTGGCGTACTCTGTATAAATTCAAGATTTCGTTTAATCATAACTTTTTCAAAATCCTATTTGAGAAACAAAAATTCTTTTTCGTTTTGCTACTCTTTTTTTTAGAGTTTTTTACAATGTTTTCTTGTACCACTGCAAAATAAAGTACGTCATTTTTATTTATTAGAAACACAAACTATCTTTACAATAAAAATAAAAAACAATCGCCGTAAAATTAGAAGTGCACCAAGTTAATTTTAAAAAATATGCAGAAAAAAGTAAAACACAAAGAATTTTCTTATTGATATGGCAGCATTTAATTAGTATTTAATTTTCTGGACCATTTAGATCACTCTACCACTTTTCTGGACCATTCTATTATGGTGCACTGCTATCTTTAACGGGTAGCTAGCAGTGCAGGTTATATCTTGGAAACTAGAAGAGCACAAAATTTTGAGACTTGTCATTTAGTTAGCACTTAATTAGCACTAATCTTTCCAATTATAAAATCTTTGCACTACTAACTTTAAGAACGTCAATATTTATGAATTAAGTGGAAAGTGAAAGGTTGTTAATAATTTGTTGCCATGGCTAAAATCGTTACGTTCTAATAAGACCGTTCACAAAGTTTCAGCCGGGTGAATTATTTAAGAAGGCTCCGTGCTGTAAGTTTAAATAGAATAAATAGCTAAGTAAGGTGATTGGTCAGACAACCTGGTAAAACCCTTACTTAACTTACTTACTACAATCAAACATTGTGCAATTTTGTTCCTCGAATTTCATTAAAGAGAGATTTCTTTAAAAATCGAAATTACAAAAAATTTCAAATTCGATCCAGAAAATTAGTCCTTCACTATTATCGTACGCCATCGTCCGGGATTCGATAATGAAAATTGCTTACCGGGTAATGAGAAAGCGGAAAAACGCTTGCCGTGCCCAAAGTTTACACAGTTCTGAAGAAGTTTGGACACCTGGATCATATTTTAATTGCACTGTATTTCCTAAAAGATCTTTTTATTTGTAATGAATATCAAAAAAAATATGGTAGATTTCGTTCTTCTCTTAAAATATCATAGGTGATATAATCAGAAAGGTAACCCATTATTAATCAACCCAAATTTACAATATTTTAATAAAACATTTTCAATGGGATTTATTAAGATCTAAAATTGTACGCCCCACAGGTCTAAATATTTACACCTGTGGGGGTACTAAATTTTAAAAACAATTTTAAAAAACACTTACCCATACAGAAAACACAAAACTAATTTATTTTGACAGATTTCAAAATGGCAAATGATGAACACTCTAAACTTTTGGCACATAATAGTTTCATTATCTGTGTTTGAGGTTATAAACTTGGTGATTTTTTAGACCACCTCTGGGGGGTGGTTTAAATTTATAGCCCACAGAAAGGATGGTTTTGTGGAAATTTAAGTTCGTCATCAGTAACCCTTTTTACAAGGATTACTTTACCTTATTTAATATCCCAAATTGTTCATTAACCAATAAAACACCTCCAATTTTGTCCAGAAAAACGCCATATTTTGAAACCATTTTCAGCACAAAAAAAATAATTATGAGGGCACTACGAGGCAAAACAAATATAAGTGAAGTTCACTGATTATGCACAAAAAATATACCAAACAAATACACCCAAAAGAACTATAATAATTTATTAATAAAGTTAAATTAAAACATTGAGGTTATCTAAAAACTCAGTCAAGAAAACCTTCCTTACTCCTAGCCAACTTATTTCAAAGCTGTAGCTTTCATTAGTAGAGATTGGTGCAAGCCGAGGTACAAGCAGAGGTAAGAGATCCGAACTCGCTGTTTGAGATTTGAACGCAGCTAATATTTGGAAACTGACATTTCGACAGTGACAGAAATGTAAGCAATACTTGCATTTAAGTTTTTTAATACATTTCACAAATATAAACACTTTTTAAATAAATAAAAAATTAATCTACTCCTTGTTTTATTATAACCCATCTAAATCATTGTATGATATCAAGTATTAATTAAAATAATTAATTAACAAGGGTAACTTTTAATTTTTTAACTTTCTTTTCTTCTAAATTAAAACCGTCTCTTAAATCCAACAAAAGATTGTCAAGATGATTATTCAATAAACAATTTTATTAAAATTCTTCTTATAAATCAAACTATGTCCAAAACTTGAGGAGGGTTGTTTAAAATGCTTAAAACCAAAACTTTCACTTAAACTTAAGACCGTTCTAAAATAGACTAAACCCTTTTAGTAAATCCCACCGTTTAAGTTTGTATTACTTTTGTGACCTCAAACATATAACAGCCCTATAATTAGCAACGCTTATTGTTAATATTATTTAATTTTCAGTTCCTTTCTATTGATACACAGTTTGTCTGAGCTATATATTCAAGAAAAAAAAACTACATATAATAATATCTTTGACGTAGATGAGGGGGCTCTTTTGGGGGCAATCCTATTTTTTTGTACGGTCTCCTGTTTTTAGTACAAAATTTTAAATCTCTATAAAATTTTCTTTTAAAGATACCCATAGGGTTTGAATATGTACCGTAAAACGGGGCTACTTCAACATGTTTTTAGAATATTTTTCAAAATATCTGACCGGGTGTTTGCGATACGAGTTTTAAAAAATATGCTTCATACCGACCTAACTCATGGGTAATTCATGTCTGAAAAAGATTTTTAAAAAAATCAGCCATTAAGCCAAAAAAGAATTGTTTTTGGGGTGTTCAAGTAGCCCCGTGGTTAGGGCTACTTAAACACAAAATTTATTTTGCATTAAAATGCCGATAAAACTTACCGGGTGATGTTACCCCGAAATACGCTAAATTTGCTTTAAGGGGGTCGGGGGGTCATTTTGGGTTAGATTGGGTTAAGATTATTAATTTTTTCTTAGAAAACGTATAGTAAAACTCATAAAAGTATTACAAACGAACTTTATTCAAACACATAAACGTTTTGACAATTAAACCTACGTACTTTAACATATCAAACATAAACTACAACGTATTTTGGTCAACATAACTAAAGCTAGATAAACAAATATTTAAACTTCAAAAAACAAAATGTTAAACACAGCCTAAAACTAAAAATATCGAGACGTGTAAGAGGAAATCCCCATTTTGCTACCATACCAAGGCCTCTTGCAATGGTGGCCTCCTCAGCAGGACTCAGGACGGTTGGATGTCCCACAGGCTTCGTATGCTTACCATGTACTCTTTGACTAAGAGTTATCCGTGGTACTTTGTATGTTTCGGCCGCTGTTTTTTGCGACATTCCATCCCTTACTGCCTGCACTGCTTTTTCCATATCTTCTTCTCTAAAGTTGTAGTAGGGTTTAGACCCCGAGGTTCGTTGGTAGTTTTTGACCATTTTTTTTAGCTTAGTTTAATACCTGTAACAAAAGAAATACCAGTGGATCAAAATTATACTTACCTTATATGTAAAAAAATATATATAAAAAAATGAGTTACGCTATGTTCAAGTTGCCCCGGTTTACGGTAGTTTTCGAGATGCCTTCAATCATAGTTTTAAAATTTCAATTTTTTAGGATGTTAGGTGTCATTTTAAAGGATTTTTAGGGAAAATTCAGAAATGATCGCCTTTGAGCGATTACACATTTACATATGAAAAGTCCACGGGAGAAAGGCGAAATGTCACATTTTGTTAACCGTGATCTAAAAATATCCTGTACAGTGGAAAAAGGCGTAGGGTCCATACAAAAAGTTGAACTTTCTTAAAACAATGTCGGATGGATATTTCGCCTTTCTCCCGTGTACTCTTCATACGCAATTTATCCGTTTTTGGTCTCTTTGACGTCATTTATTAAAAAGGGTTGATACAAATCCTTAATTCCAAAAATGTTGTTATTTTTAGAATCTCTTAGAAAAACTCTAAAAATAACACCCAACGTCATAGGGTATCTGATTTAGTTTGTGAGATAATCGCTTTTAAAAACTGAAATTTTGATTGCAATATCTCGAGAACTAGGTCTGGTCCTATGACATGAGGTATCTTTAAACAGAAAATATTATAAGGATTTAAAATTTATGATCAAAAACAGGAGATCGCACCAAAAAATCTAGGATTGCCCCCAAAAATGTCCCCCCAAAAAATAGTTCCATCAAATATTTTTTTAAAACAACAAAGTGAATCTCGTGTCCGCAAATAAAAATTAAAGTAACACTCGGGGCATATCGGACAAAGCGTTTTTGTTTCTCACTTCATTACGACCAGGCGTACCTGTGTGCGGCACCTGTCGAATAAACCGAGAAATAAAAACATCAAAATTGGAAAGTGCAGAAGACCGTAAATACAGAATCCTGTACATTTCAGCAGGTTATAAAGAAGAAAACTGTAAAAGTATAAGGTCACTGTAACATGACTCTTAAAAGGAGGTAACGTTCGCATCAGCACCGCCTCCAATTGGAGCTTCATACTATGTGGCCCTAATTTTAAGGCATCAGCAAGCAATCGCTCCGGAGGAGGCTTGTTGCGCAGAACTAAAAAGCCAAAATATTTAAAAAAACAACAGAGTGAATCTCGTATCCTTGCAAATAAAAATTAAAGTAACACTTGTGGCATATCGGACAAAGCGTTTTTGTTTCTCACTTCATTACGACCAGGCCTCCAATATCTAATGGAGAATCCAGACACCTACCGACCTGTTTCATCCTTATTAGGAATCATCAGGGAGTCATAGGATTGTACCTGGCAGTTGAAGCTACACAGGCAACCAGCGAAATATCTCGTTTGCAAAAATTGCAAAACAGAGCAATGAGGGTGATACTGAGGAAACCAAGATTAACTCCTGTAAAAGAAATGCCAAGTGAATTAGAATGGCTACCAGTTCGAGAACTGTTGTTGTTAAATACTTCAATATTTATCCATAAGAAGTTAGGACAGGCACCACAGTATCTATTAAGTAAGATAACATTTAATCTGCAGATTCACCACCATAATAATAATACCACATATAACATTTACCGGTTGTAATTAAAAATATTGAATCTATAATAATCTTTTAAAGACAATCTAAAAAAACCCCTATTTCAACAAAGGAATATTTGAAAAAGCGACTTTTGTTTGTTTGTTGACTCTGTTTGTATATTTTTTTTGATTATTCAGTTTTTTTTAGTAACTATTTCTTTTTTACCTATTATTCGATGTTGTTTTAAGTTTTAAATTACCTACGATCTCGTATTATTTTAGATTTTGTATTATTTTAGATATAACTTTATACTTGTGATTTCTGTCTGTTATACTGTAATAATTTTTTGATTTTGTAAAACTTTTTCGTTGTTGTAAATTATACTTCACTAAATAAAGGATTTAATGCCTATAATGTAGTAAAAAATACAACTTAAAAACTTATTTTCCCAAAGTTTACAATAACCAATCAGTACTGGCCTAAATGCTTACAGTACTGAAGGGTTACAAGGGCATAACCGTACAAACCTAAAATAGTGTAACTTATAAATGGAAATAAAAATTTATTTAGCCAAATATCTTATTTCTAATCTATTCATTATATTGAAAAAAGAACTGGGGCTCCATTTTGAATAAACTTTGGCATGCGATTGGCAACATCGATTTTTAAAGTAAAAACGTGATCCGAGTTTCTATAATAATAAAATTGGTCTCGTTATGTTCGAGTATAATACCTGTTACATTTACCTCCATTTCCTTTCATCGGGATTTCATTTTAAATGAATGCCATTACCAGGTACTTCTCCAACGATTGGCTGGACTATTTTATGAAGACTTTTTTATGTACAATTTATAACAGATTCATATTCTAGACAAAATATTCATTTTTTAGACGAATTTATTTAGCTTCACATGATCTGTATTTCTGCCGTCTGTCAAATCTTGTGAATCATTTTTTACTAAAGCTGCTACGAATATGCAGTTGGGTCCTTCAAATATTTTCTAGTTTAAGAGAAGAAAATTGCGTTGGTGGGGGTGAGAGGGGGTTATATTATTTAAAAATTTGTTAGTTTTGAGCCAAAGATGGTACCTTTATGCAGTTTTCAGATTCAAGTTCCTACCTTGCCAAAAAACCTCCTAAAAGATCATAGCAAATAACAGATAAAACATTATAAGTCTTTATAATCTATGCTCATATAAACTTATGATATTTTATAATTTTTGACTAGTGAAAGTGAAACACAAATCCCGCATATGAGTACATCATATTTCATCAGCCAGTTAGCTTCTAAAAGTTTTCAATATTTGATGATTTTTAATATGACAATGCCTCATAAAAGTTTATAAGATTTTATGAGATCTACCTGTAACATTCGTAAATAAAAAATTACAGCTTAACTTTAGCATTTGTAGTAGTAGTAATAGTAGTAGAAGTAATGTAAGAGATTAATATACAGTAAAACTAAACTATAACCTAATCTAAACTATAAACTGCGACAACCTAACCCACTATAATACTATAACACTCCTTGTGCTTGCACAATATCTACATATCTAATTGTTCTGGTATAAGTACTTATTTATCGCCAGGAGCTGTGGGGGAGATGTTACTTTGATAAATTTCTATATGGGCCAAAAACTATTTTTTTACAAGCTTTTATTTAACTTGCAATGTATCTATATATGTAACGAATAAGATATGTTTGTTCGGGTGGAATCTTGCAACTTAATTTTGACCAACTTCCCGACATCCGATCGGCTTAAAATTAGGCATGCTGATATAGTTACGGTAACAACACAAGAATATAGTGTTATGAAATTGACAGCTCCCCCCTACTCGAAGGGGGTGGAGGGGGGTACAGTTGAAGTACGCTCGATTACGTTGAAATTAGGTGTGTCAGGGCACTTGGGGATGGAGATAAATAATTCCTAATCAGATCTTGAAAATTCAATACGGCGGCGGATTCAAGATGGACGATTTATAGTCATCTTTTGCTAACGAATTTTAACTAACTAATTTGGCATGCATTTGTAGTTCCGGTGACAATACAATAATATGTCATTATTAGGCACACCTCCCCCCTACGAGGGGTGTGGAGGGGGAAAACACCTAAGTTTGTCCGAGTTCAACCAAAATTGGTATACGGGGGCCTTTAGGGATAAAGAATACGATTTTTTAATCAGATTTTGAAAATTCCAGTTTTAACTGACTTATCCACATCCGATTGTGTTCAAATTTGGTATGCATTCATAGTTCTGGTGAAAATACAATAATATGGTATTCTCAGGTACCCACCTCCCTCTAACGAGGGAAGTGGAGGGGAAAAAAGATTTAGTTTGTACGATTTCAATCAAAATTGGCATACAGGGGTTTTTAAGGAGGGGATTATGAATTTTTGATCAGATGGAATCATGAGTCAAAAAATATTTTTTTATACAAATAAGTAAGTACACTAAGTATCACTTTATTTAATTAGTTTTCAGGTGGTCGAAAAAAGTGATAAAAATGTTTTTTTGGCAGGGTGGACACATAAAAATCTATAAAATGTTCTAAGTTTGTCTGACTATAAAATCTATTTAAAGACTTAAAAATTATTTTTACCAACTCCTAGAAAATTATAAATGTTCATAGAAATTTGGCAATTCTATGAGTTGGTCTGATCATAAAATATCCTAAAATCTAAAACGTTTTTTACAAACTCTTAAAACATTATAAGAAAACAAGGGTGTAATCATAGAAACCCATAAAATGTTATGAGTTGGTATGACCATAAAATCTGTTAGAAAACTATAAAAACATCGGTTTATATAATCCCATGATACATTATAAAAGAAAAAGAATGTAATTATAGAAATCCATAAAAGTTGATGTGTCGGTTTGATTATAAAATCTCGTAGAAAATCGTGCTTTTATAAAACCATGAAATATGTTAAAAAAAATGTCTGCACTTATCAAATTTGATAAACATTTATAAGCCTGACTGAACACACATATGAAACCACATAAATTCTTACCAAAATCAAAGATATAACTCATAAACTCTTACAAATTTTTATAATCCTAAAATTTTGCCTCACAAAAAAACTTATAGACCTTATAAAAACTGATAAAATTCAGGTGTGTTTTTTATGAGGTTTTATGCGGTTTTTTTGGCAGGGTAGCGCAGGTTCTTCCATTAGGCACACTAGGCTCTCACTAAGAGTCCGGGCCATCAAGGGGCCCGGAGGGCCCGGTTCGAAAAGGTAATTGACTGCAAAAATGCTAAAATATATGTTTTTTTGAAAAGGAGTACTATTACCAGTCAAGCTCTTCTTGTAAAAATAGGCAATAGGGTATTTTTGGTCAGTGTTTTTGACTCTTCGTTATAGTTATCAATATTTCTGCAACTGCGCAGTTGCTAATGTCAATCCTTAGTGGCTATAAAAAAATTGATAAATTTATTAAAAAGGTGCTTATGATCGCCGTCATCTTCTTTAATTTGAAGTAATTCGGTAAAAAAGTGGGGTTCTATTTAATAAAAAGCGTTGGGTCATATTTAACGTCAACTACAAAAGTGGATCTGACCGAAAAATTCTTCTACGAATATATACATTCTTCTACCCCCCACCCCCCTACCCAAAAGTTATCTAATCAGTTCATAATCAGCCGATAGAGGATTTTTTTAGCAAGTTTCGTTAAAATCGGTTAACGCGTTCTTGAGTTATCGGGTATACAGACGGACAACAGACCGACAGACAACTTATTTTTTTTTAAGGTTAGGGGTTTTGGAACCTTAGTAACTCATTTTTGATAAAATTAAAAAAAGTCAAAATTTCACGTTTTTATAGTCCCCCATACCATATTGGTATTGTGGACCAAAAAGGATTATGAAAATTGGTGGATCCGTTCGGGGGTAATAGATCTTTTGGACAAAAAAAAATGAGACGAACTTACTTTTACAGTCGACTTTTTAAGGTTGGTTTAAAAAATTTGTGCCATTATTTTAATGCAATATCTTTCATCCTACTCTCACTCGTCCTTCTTCATATATAATGTCAACAATAAGTAACCATTTGGTAGTATTACTGATTATAGAAATTAAACAAAATTAAACTCTCAGACTTTAAAACTGCTCTGCTTAAATGCGCGATCAGAAAAAAATAAAATTTCTCGATTGAAAGTGTCATTTATTAGTGAACTCAATAACAATGTCGACATCATAGTAATATCGGAAACATGGTTAAGACATGAAGATGAGGCTTTTTATAATTTTCCTAAATACACCTCAGGGTTTGCAAGCCGCACCAAAAAAAAAAAAGGTGGAGGGGTGGATATCCTTATCAAGAATGATATTTATTTTAAAATCATTAAATCAATAGAAATGATAAACGCCTTATTTTTACTAATATATTTACCAATAAAAAACATATATGTAGGAGCCCTATACCACCCCCCCTACCAAAAAAGCTCAGGACATTGAATTCTTCATAGAGCTACTTGACGAACAATTATCAGAACTTGCTGATAAAGAGGCTTATATACTTGGAGACATGAATATTAATCTTTTCAGAACCACAAACAAAACAAGAGAATATATCGATATATGTACAACAAATGGATTCTCTATATTTAATACCATGTCTCCAACAAGAATAGGGAAAAGAACAGTGTCCGTACTTGATCATGTTTTGTTTTGTCAAACATTATCTCATATCTCTAATCTAGCAATTATAGATACAGCAATAAGTGACCATAAACTACAAATTCTGGAAGTTCTTAACACCAAGCAAAAAACACAAGAAGACAAGTTTTACAAAAAAAAAAACATAAATTATGAAAAACTAAAAGCAGATCTACAACCAGTAACTGACTCCTTCAGCTTGGAAACACGTAATTTAAGCAACAAAATGCTGAAAAATCGTTTTAGAAGCAACACAAAACTGTGGTTTACTGCAAAAATCCTTGAATTGATAAAAATACAAGAATATTACTATAAGAAACTTAAAAAGAATCATTTCAATAAATATTTTACTAATGAACATAAACAATCAAAGAAAACTCTTAAGTTGGAGATAAAAAATGCTAAAACTCAATTTTATGAAAATAAATTCTCAAAAACTAAGGAAAGTCCTAGAAAAACGTGGAAACTTATAAATTCAATTCTGAAAAATACTTCGACCTTAAAAAACGATAATATTAAATCTGTAAAAGATTCAAATGGTAGATGCGTTACAAATCCTGCTGACATGGCACACATTATGAGCAGCTTCTTTGTTAACATAGGCAAGAACTTATCAAATAATAATCCAAACAAAAATCCAGATTATGACAAAGAAACCAAATGTGACAGCACATTTACATTGAAGATAATAAGTCCAGATGAAATTGGAACAATTATAGACAGTTTTGGATGTAACTAAGGCGCCTGGTCAATATGGCTTTCGAAAATCGAGTGACACTAGTTCAGCCACAGTAGATGTTATTTCTGAGATATATATATATATATAAAACTAGATCAAAAAAAAAGTGCGCTATTGTGTCCCTCGATTTTCGAAAGGCATTTGATACCGTTGACTTTAAAGTTTTGTTAAAAAAAATGTCTCTTCTGGGATTCCGTGACACGAGTCTCCGCTGGTTTCAAAATTACTTAGAAGAAGAAAGAAAGCAATTTGTTTGTGTAAATGGAGAAAGAAGCTCTGAAAAGTGTACCCCAGGGCTTGATGCGGGGTCCCACACTTTTTTTAATTTATGTCAACTCATTAAACCATCAAAACTTAAAAGATGAAAATAAAGCCTACGCAGACGACGCGAATGTGAACTGCTATGGAGAGTCGTGTCATGAAATCACTGCTAATATTCAAAGTGGTCTTAACCAGCTCAATGGTTGGTTACAGTCACATCTAGCTACATTTAGTTGGGAAAAAGAATTAAAGAAAATGTTAAAAAAGAAATAAGCTTTAATCATGGCTCAATAAAACACACAAATAAAATTAAGTTTCTTGGGCTTATCATAGATGAAAAACTATCATGGACAGAGCATATAGATTATGTCAGAAAGAAAGTTGCGGGTGCAATAGGAGTATTGAAAAGATTAAGCTATACAACTCCGAAAATATTTTTGCGATCAGTTTATTTTTCCTTGATACACTCATATCTATATTATCTAACTGCTATTTGGACAAATTCCCCGCAAAAATCTTTAAAACTAATTAAAAATAAAAAAATTAAAAAAACAAAGCTATAAAAAATCAGTATGCTCTGAAACGACGTTATCCAACACGTAACTTATATAATAACTTTAAAATAATGTCAATTAAAAGCATTTCTCAATTTCAAACAAATCTATTTGTATTATATCAAACTTTAAATAACTTAAGACACTCTCAGTTGGAATTTTATTCTAGACATGAGGTCCACATCTATGAAACTAGACAAACTTTAAAACTTCACCTGCCTCAAGTACGGTCTAATTTCGGTAAAAACTCGATTTACTTCAAAGGAGTATCTTTGTATAACCAACTAGACGATACCCTCAAAAGCTTGGATTTTAAAAAATTCAAACAACCTCTCAAACAAAAAACCCCATTTTATTTAAATTAAGTAGTTTAAGTGGATATGTTTAAATAAGCTTCTATTTATTTTGCAAAATGTAGATTAAAATTAACTAGAATAATTAATAGAGCTTTTAAATGAAAAGCAGCTCCATGTCAAAATTTCATTTTTAGAAGTAAGTACTATAATTTTTTTCTAAAGAGGTTCCCTACGTAAGCATACATTTATTGTAATGTTTTTTGGGATAATAAAGACTATTTCATTTCATTTCATTTCAACCAACCACAGTAGCTCATGCGGTCTATGTTGATTTGGTAATTGTGTTTCACTAATAATATATAAAATAAGAGATTCATAATCCAGAAAAACGGCTGTGCAGTTGTCAAAATTTTTGTTTACGTTTTTAGAAAATCAATCTTCTATTTTTAAATATATGAATAGAAATAATTTTTAAGTATTTTCACTTTTTTTCCTTCAAATTTTAAGAAAAAATAGCTACCAACCTGTGGAACTTCACTTTTGTTTGGCGGTATCTACAAGCACAGCACGTCTTTTTATGCGGCGACATCTTAAGCTCAAAGATATAAACAGTTTTTATTATAACTCCTTAAAACTTTCGCGTAACCAAAGATAAAAAATATCACAATAAAAAAATTTGCATATACGAAAACGCAGAAAACGACTATTTGTGATCAAAACAAATCAACAAAAATGGCGTCTCGACCAAAGGGCGAAGACGAAGGTCGCGAAACCGGCCGCCTCGTAAAATTTTCGCGCATGTGCATAGGCGCGGAGCTAAGATGGCTCCATGGCCTGCTAGATTTTAGATCTTGCTTACAAGTTTGGCCTGGGAAAGGCCTATATTTAACCTCATACATATATGGTAGAAGGCACGTGTATCATTTGAAAATGACGTTAAAAGGACCGTCCCGTAAAAGTCAAGAAAGAAAAATTGCCTTACTGTAAAGACCGGTCGCGCGTTTTGAGGGTGAGAAACGAGGAGGGGAAATAAATTAAAAATTAAATAGGGTTTCCAAGTGACCTAGAGTCAGACTATCTTGAAATCTCGCCGGTGCATGTGAGCAAATTGTTTCTAAAAGGGACAGACAAAAGAGATTCATAAAAGCTCGTTACAAATATAGATTGCTTGTGCCATTTTATTTCTGTTTTTTTCTAATAAACAAACATATTTATGAAGGCACGCGTATTATTTGGAAAGGACTTTAAGAAGATCGTCCCGTAGAAGTCAAGGGAAAAAGAAAAATTGCATTACTGTAAAGACCGGTCTGAGGGTAAGAAACGAGGAGGGAAAATAAATTAAATAGGGGTTCCAAGTGACCTAGAGTCAGATTATCTTGAAATATCACCGATGTGAGAGATGCATAAAAGCTCGTTACAAATATACAGTACTTGTACCATTTTATTACTGGTTTTTTTTATAAACAAACATATATAAAGCTAAATCCTCTAGAGCAGTAGCACTACATCTAAATCCTTTGAATGGGAAACATCGACAAGAACTGACAGCCAATAGCCAATATTTTTCGTTTTCCAAGTGAGTTAAAGCGGAGCTTTTTTCAATTTGGTTTAAAAAACATTATTTTGCTTGGACGTTTAAATTTACTGAATCCTATTATGCAGGTTTCGCAAGATTACGTTATTGGGTAGGATTTTCATAAGATGAAAAGAAATGTCATATAAGGATTCAGCAGGACTATTTATTCGATTTTAATGTCTGAGAGTTGATTAAAAAAAAATAAAAAAATGTAAAAGTTGCGTAAATGCGGTCATATTGTATTTGTATGAAAAAGACGAGATATAAATTTACTGGATACTTACTTTTATCCAAGTTCCGCAAGGCTAAACCTTAAGTAGGATATTCGTGGAATGAAAGGTCATAAGAATTCGAGAGTGCCAAGCAGATATAATATATTGAAGAAAAATAGGTTTTAACATTTGAAAGGTGGTTGAAAAACCAAAAGAACTAAAATAAACACGTGACCGCACGTTGTGTTTGCATGAGAAAAACGAGAGATAAAAACGCTTTTCACAAAAAGTTTAGAGTACCGTAATTTTCCCTAACAATGGTCCACTTTTCTGTGTTTTGCATTTACAGCTTTCCAAAGAGTTGTTGAACCTTGTCCTTTTATTTAGTTTTACCTTATAGAGACACTTATAGCTTGTTGTTGTGATTTTAGTTGCCCAACTATAACCGAATAAGCTGAAACTTATATATGAAAACAAAAAACTAAATTTTTTTTTCGTATCGCCGTAAGTTCAAAAATTGCTTCACGCCGAATACGTTTTGTGAACGCAACTGTTAAAAGAAGCTAACTTCTCGAGGCACATAATTTTGACAAGAAATCTGTCACTTTTGTCCCACGTGTCTTTTCCAAGGTGAAAAGTCCACCACGTTTTCTCTTGCCGTTTTTTTATTAAAAATTACTTCTCAATAAATTAGGATTTGATAAATGTTTTCCTTTAAAAAACATGCTCACAGTGGTGTTTATCTATTGATTGCAATATTTTGATCAGAAAATCGTCCCAATGGAAAAATCCTACCCACACTGAGGGTTCATGGAAGAGACCACTCTGTTCCGGACTGCCCTCTATAATTCTAATAAAAAATTTTCAGCTATCGATCCAACACCGTTCTCAACTAAAAAGCCTGTTAACTCCTACCGCCTCAGTTCTCTTTAGCGTATTGCGGCTGGCATTTTTATAACCAAATTGACAAGTAAAACATGTATTTTCTGTCAGTTTGGTGTCAATATGGTACCGATCATAGGCCAAAGGATACTTAAACGAAAATGAGTTAACTGGCTTTTTAGTTGAGAACGGTGTTGATCGATCGACCATCGATTTTTCAATATGACAACCTCCATCAACTCTCAGTTTTCTAATGGAGAATACAGCCTCTGTTACTAGTCATCCAAAACATAATACGTAAGCCTTATTTATAATGATCCAGTCAGCTGTGTTCCGTACTCTCAAGAGTGAATTTGAATTCTAAAAAGAGTTTGTTTAGTTAAACAGATAAACCGCACATCAAAAGTTAACAAAACTTTGCACAGCGGAGGCTTCTGATATCCCCCACAGATCATTCGCGTGGTTTAAAAAAAATATATATGTATATCTTGTTTTTATTTAGTTTTTTAAAATAGTCGATAACTTTTACCGTGAATTAAACATTTTTAGGTTACGTAAGATTACGTAGAAAACTTAAAATTATGCAAAATAACATGAATTGTTCCGGGATAATGCTTTAAACTTCCACCGTAGAAAATCTGACACACATTTGATTTGACACATTTGACACAAATTTTTAGATTAACTGATTGGATGAAGCACATTTTTTATTCAAATTCACCCTTAAAGCGACTAACTGCAGAATATAAAAAAATACATCTAATAAACATTAGTTAAACTTTTTAGATAAGTAAAACTTAAAAAATTATTTAACATACAAAAGTAACCTAAGTATTGTAAACCCTTTTTATGGCCATAAATTTGGTCTGAAAAAATTGCACAAAGACTGCCAATAGCGTTTTGTTTTTATTTTTCCAAATGTATTTTTTATGACATATTTTTTTTAATTGATTTAGTTCCGTGCTGATCTCAATGTAGAGAATAAACTTTTTCTTTTAAACAGGTGGTTTTATCATTGAACAAATATGCTTAGTAGATATTATAAATATTTTTTTTCGAGAGGCGTCCACAGTATTATCTTTAACTAATTTGTTTTAATTCAAAATAACAAGATTCATAGACCCAGCTCTCCGAAAATTCAACTAATGCTGCCGTATGCAATTTCAGTATAAAACTTTAAATAGTGGAATTTTTAACTTTACAAAAATATTAGGCTACATGGTTTATATTTTTTATAGTATGTTTGCCCCAATTTTTTACTAAAATAAGAGAAATATTACGGCCACCCGATCACCTCTTCTCGTCCAGTTTTAATCAAAAAACATCTGGAAACTAGACTTGTTTGTTATTATTGAACGTCACAACGGTCTTCCAATAATGGTCCAGTTGGATTATTGTTCCAGTAACAATTTTTTAATCAAAAATTTGTAAAAAAAAATTGGAATAGTTGGAAACCCTCCTTGACCGGCCAAAATACATATGCCAAAAAAATCTTATTCTGCTATTTCTTAGCGTAAGGAATACAGACGGATGATAGTTTGTAGCTAATGGAAATAACCCTAAAAATTCTTATTCGTAGTTCAAATGGTTGTGCTCTCGCAAAACCATTGACATCGAAAAAATTAATTTTTTAAAAGTTTCATTGATTGTCTTCAAGTTCGGTAGTTTTTACGCCGCTTGGTATTAGAATAATGAAAAGGCAATATTTTAAAATTTGGGACCGGCTTGGAACATAGTTGTGGCCCAAGACCAATGTTAATTTTTTCCTGTGCATTTGTTTCAATTTTAGAAGAACTAGCTTAAGACACGCGGTCAAACGAAAACTACATGTCAAATGAATACCTTGTTCGCAACCAACCAAACCAAAAGAATGAGCTGTTGTGTAAGTAAGTTCCATTTGGTCCTAAAGGTTAGAGAGCATACCTTCTCGCAGGAAGCACCAAGTGGCTGTATTTTTGAGCTATGAGCCTGTCTTTGATGCGGTTTGACTGTCGACTGGTCGAAAAGTACAGTTGTCACTAATACTGCCCTCCTTGAATGAAGTGAGTATATAGTTTACGTAAGTTTTACAAAAAATAATAGTTTTGGTGGCTAAAAACGGGAAACACAAAAACCATTAGCACGTCACGGCGCTACACAAAGCATTTGCTTTAGCACCGCCTACTCCTATTATAGGTCTTCTCAACTCGCTTCCGAAGGAATAAAAAAAAATTCAAGGTTTTCAAAAATGTTCACAAAAATTCACAAAATTTTTAAAAAAATCAAATTTTGAAAAATTTAAACATTTTTCAAAATTCCAAGAAAAGACACAATATTTTCCAAAATTCTCAAAATTTTATGACTTTACTTGAATGTCACAATTTTGTCTTAATTCTCTAAGAAACAGTAATGTTGCATAAATAATACAAAGTATGTACTTAGGGAGTGTTTAGATGTGACCGCTCTTTTTAATGATTTTTGATATTTATAATTAAATTTTCATTGGTAAATAACTTTTACGTGCGGAAAGTGATACTTTTACGCACGCGACGGCAGTTGATTGAACGAAGTGAAGCGAGTTCGATCAAGCCGGCAAGGGCGGTAAAGACACTTGACGCATGTGTTAGGTATGTACAGGGTGTTTGTTTATAACTGGAACACTCAGTATCTTTTTTTTTAATGAAAATAAAGGGTAGGTCTAAATTCAAAAATTTCTTGGCAAATTACGACGAACTTAAGCGCTATAACAAATTTTTTTTGTTGCCCTTGGTACACAATGTGTGGCAATAAATATATATTTTTTTAAATAGACTCCCTGTATATTTTTGCATTTTTGAATTTAAAAATAAATTAGTTTTACAAAAATATCAAACACTATTTCAATATCTTTTGTAGTTCCTGAGATATTTGCGTTTAAGTTTTAATGATTGTCAAAATGAAAATATATTGGAAATCACCAACTGATGAAGCTACCAAGTGGGCCATGAATGTATTTCTTTATGTTAACAATATAAACTTAAAAATCAAGTGGCCTTGAAAAAAAAACGACTGAAAGCAATGTAGCTTGATCAGATCGTCGTTTTTAATGTATTTTATTAAAATTTTACAAATTTGCAAATATCTCAAAAACTACAAAAGATATTTCAATAGTGTTTGGTATTTTTGTAAAGCTAATTTTTTCAAAAATTCAAAAATGCAGAAATATACTGGGTATTCTATTTAAAAAATTTAGCTTTATTGCCACACTCTGTATACCAAGGGGAACAAAAAAAAGTTGTTATAGCCCTTAAGTTCGTTCCTCGCAATTTTCCAAGAAATTTTTGAATTCAAACCTACTCATTATTTTCATTAAATATACTGAGTGTTCAAGTTATAAACAAACACTCTGTACTCGATTGTATTGATCTGTATTTTAATTTTCTGAAATAAACGTAGTCACTTTACCGCACGGAGTGCCGTAAAGTGCCACAACGTTAACTTTACCGCACTGAGTGCGTTACTACTTTCCGCACGCAAATGAATGCGGTAAAGTGCAATTTGCCGCACGCGAATAGGTAAAGTATAGTTCACTATCTCGCATGTTATAGTCATTTAACGCTCAAATGAATTAATACACTCGCCTTGGATCGCGTCTTAAACTTCATCTTCGCGTGTAATGACTATCATAACAAGCTTGTTATGTAAACTACTATTACTGGACTAAAACTGAGATTTATTATTATAACTAACAAAGGATTATTTCGGAACAATTTTTATTAGTCCGTTAATTAATATTTTTAATTGATTTTGCCCACTATATCGCTTAGCTCTAATTTACACGGTGATAGAAATTTTGAAGTAATAGTTGAAACAATAATAAACGACATGACTTTTTTTGGGATATTTATTGTCGCTGTCTCATCAATTTTTTTAAAATTATTTTAATTAAATAAAATATAAAACAGTATGAAATAAAACGTTGTACGATACACAGTACTCGTCTAGAAATTCCGGACTCGACTCCTTCTTCGCCTTGTCTGTAACCATAACTTGTTCTTTAATACACCATTTTCCGGCCTTGTAAACATTACATAAAAGTACTTATTTCATACTGTATTGTAATATACTCCATTACGTTGATACATGAATGATACATTAAATCACTAGTACGGTAAAGTAACTAAAAAAAATAAGAATAAAATAATGTATTTCCCACTTACAGTATGACACAAAACGTTGTACGATTAACGGCCGTGAAATGTTATTAAAGTACTCGTCTAGAAATTCCGGACTCGGCTCCTTCGTCGCCTTGTTCGTAAACATCTAGACTTGTACTTTGATAGAGCATTTCCCGGCATTGCAATGTAAATTATTATTAATTTTTCATTTCCAGACCGCTAAACATATTCCTTTTGTTTTATTTTTTTATTTTTTTTTCAGATTAAAAACCAGTTACCTAGATTTGTAGTACCCATTCGCCCAAAAAATTAAGTTACATCTAAAAAAAGGCTTAGCTAAATTAGGGCGTCGTTCTTTTGGCTTATTTTTTTTATCCCTTTCTTAATAATAGTATGATCTTATTTTCTTTGTAAAACCAATTTGAAAAGGTTTTATATATAAAGCTCAAGCTAGCTGTTTTATATAAAGAGCGTCTTTATCTGCGTTCCTTTGCGAAAGAGCCTAACATAGCACAACGGCTTACTGTCTATATTTTTATTCATTTAGGGGAAAATATGGGAAAAAAATGTTTTGTTGTGTTTTTTTTATTTTTGTAATATATGATGTACAATGTAGCGTATAATATAGTATATCGGTTTGAAAAGAAATTCTTTTTGCAATCTTTAATAATAAATATTTAAAAAATAATGTATCTGAAATGTTTCTCATACGCTTACATCGACCAACGTTAAGATTTTAAATGGAATGGTATAAAATAATTTTTTTTTTATACCTTCATCAAAAACATGATTTTAGTTTTTAGATTTTTTGGTTACCGATGCAAAAAAACTTTTTTTTTGATCACGGGTGCAAAAAAAGATTCGGTCCTTTTTTACCCAAAATTAAAGAGAAATAGTGGAAAATAGTAATATTGAAAAAATCTAATTATTCTTGACTAAAAATTAAGGCATTTCCGCCAGCTTTCCCCAAGTATTTATGAAAAATCATTTAAAAACATCGTAAAAATATCAAACTGTTATAGATTAAAATGTTGCAACAATGAACGTCACCGAATAAAAAGGCACATCGCCATGGAAACCACCAATGTTATTTCATTTACTAGCCGCCTTGATTTATAGTGTAAAAATGGTGTGTTGCGAGAAGTGCTCTTCGTTCGAGATTTTTAAAAGTATTTTTCTGTTTTTCTTGGATTTTTCGATAAAGGTATTAAAAGAAAAGAGTGTTAACAAGTCGTGGCTAAACTGTGCTTTTTTTTACTCGCGTTTTTAAATACCTCGCTGCGCTCGTTATTTAAACCAACGCTTGTAAAAAGATCACTATTTTAGCCACTAGTTGCTAAAACTTTTATTTCGAGCCCGTCCCACACCCACTTACAGGCACCGCTTATCCCTAGAAATGGCAAATGAGTAGATTTTTCTGGACTGAAAACTTTTTACTTAATATTCTTCGTCATACATTCACCAGCAACACTCAAAGTCTTTAGCGATTCCTAGTGACTTAAACTGTTTGTTTAGATGACAGTTCAGTTATAAGCCGTTTTTCCGCCTTTTTTTTACTAAGAAGAGGCTTCAATTCTGTACCTGTCATTTCATGTGACTTTTGGGTGCTGTACGTACACTTGAGCGCCGACCGATTGGGAGGAGCAAAGAAAATATTTAGGAAGGAACCAACCAACCTTCACCATTTATGTTATTAAACCTTACCCAGTAAAATAAAGTGAATATGCGTCCTTAACTTTTCCTTTGCTGATACTTCAATCGTCGGCACCCAACCGACCAGTGTCTAAAAATCTTCTTCGGTCATCCGTTTTACACTTTTCCTGAGCTCTTAAGTCTCTTTAAGACACCAGGATCAATCGTTCCTATTTTTAGTACAAAAAAATATTTGCACTTAGTAGCAAGCTACCCGTCCAAAAAAATATCAAGGTTTAGCCTCAAGAACTGCAACAACTTTTTTTTAGTTTAGAGTACTTCGATTTGCTTTCGTATGTCCATATTTCATAACTTGAAAATCGTCCGATTAAGATTTCATCATGATTAACACTAATCAGGGTTTGGAATGGGTCTTGACAAATAAAGTTTTAGTGTAAAACACCAAATTCTAAACACCGATTAGTAACTAATCACCATTAAAGCCTAATCGAAGAACTTTTGCGTTGGTGCATACAATCATTAATATGACATTTGGCAAAAAATGCAAGAATATTCTATACAAAAAAGAAGCTAAAAAACCTTCCAGTCAGTTACTTCAACAGAAAAGAAACTAAAACACAAAAGATCAAGGGATTTTGGGTGGAAATAATGAAAATTCAAACTTGGATGAGCATCCCACAAGGAACACACAAAAGACCAAAGCGAAAAGAGAAATGATAAAGCGTGGGCTCATCAGTGGTTTCACTGGTCACCCTCTACCATACATCATTAAACACCATCGTAACCTTTGATTTCCAACTTTGAATCACTCACAAATAGGCATCGTTCCGCCCTGGTACTTGTCCAAGTTACCTGATACGGATTCGTCCTGGCGTGTTAATATTTCCAGTAGGATTATGCTCCTAAGGCAAAACAAAAAAGAAATTGAAAAACCTCCAAATCAGTTACTTCAACCGAAAAGAAACTAAAAAACAAAAGATCAAGAGATCTTGGGTGGAAATAATGAATATCCAAACTTGGATGAGTATCCCACAAGGAACACACAAAAGACCAAAGCGAAAAGAGAAATGATTAAACGATGTTTGTTTTTTAGTTTCTTTTCGGTTGAAGTAACTGATTTGGAGGTTTTTTAACTTCTTTTTTGTTTTACCTTAGGAGCATAATCCTACTGAAAATATTAACACGCCAGGACGAATCCGTAAGGTAACTTGGATAAGTACCAGTGCGGAATGATGCCTATATGTCAGTGATTAAAAGTTGCAAATCAAAGTGTATGGTGGTGTTTAATGATGTATGGTAGAGGGTGACCAGTAAAACCACTGATGAGCCCACGCTGGTTACCCAGGGCGAAACATCCTTTAATCATTTCTCTTTTCGCTTTGGTCTTTTGTTTTTGTGTGTTCCTTGTCGGATGCTCATCCAAGTTTGAATTTTCGTTATTTCCACCCAAGATCTCTTGATCTCTTGTTTTTTAATATTCTATACATTAAGGAGATCTGAGCAGGCGAGTTGGGAGCCATTATAGAAGTGACAAATAGGTAATTGTTTTTTCTTTGGATTTTGAGAACTATTCATATATATTATTCGCAGTCCCAACCCGACGGTAATGATTATCAACCCTTCTTTGGATGCGATCTGCTTTAAGGAGGTACACAATAGAGTGGATACATAATACAATCAAACATAAAAAGAAAACATTTCCGAAAACCGTTTTTTCGTGTTACATAGATAGATAAAAAATAGATAAAAAAATGTTTTAATAATATTTCACCTACTCCAATCCAAGACATTTTTCAGGTTTTATTTTTCGCCCTGAACAAGGATAAAAACACTATACTACTACTATTATGTATACAGGGTGATTCACGACGAAATTCAAATATTTTAATGGTAAGTATTACAGGCCGGGGGCAACTCATATCCAATGCTAAATTTTTTTTTTAGACTTTTGGTCAAACATATAGTGTGATTCATGAAAATATTGCAAAAATAAAAACCGACATATCTCGGAAACCAATAAACGTATTTACTTTCAATTTGGCACATATAAAGAGCCCCAAAAGCCTACCTACCTAAAAAAAATTATTATTATCTATTTGCAATCTGCAAATTTTGGTATTACCACGTAATATCTAAAGGATGGTGCTATAATACCCTTGGATTGTATTTAACGCGTTAAGTCTCAGTTGCTTATAAGAAAAATTAAAAAATCCAAATTCCGATACTGAGATATCAGGGTTACAAACAATATCAGGTTCTAAATTACTAAAGACGTATTTTTATGTTAAAACTAATTTAAGTATAAATAAATCAACACCTACCCTACCCAAGCAAAAAACAGGCAGCTACAGGGCCTGATTAATATTTTTTAATTTATTTTTATAAAACAAATACTCTTAAATTTTTAATAAACCCTATTTTAATTTGACATCCGTTTTTGGAATTGGTTTGAAGTCGTTGTCAAATGATTAAAATTTCAGGCCCGGACTAATATTTATTTGATTTTATTTATCCTTATTGGAACACAATATTTTTTGTACTTCATTTGAAGATCATTCACAAAAACGTGTTAAGATTACAACCAGGGGATAATGTACAGGGTGATCTACCATAAATTCCACCGCCACTTTTCTTTGTTATTAGGCATGCGTTAAGATGTGTTTGGTATAAAAGCTATATAACTTTTTCCAGCCTTTTAGAATATGTATGCCAAAGTTAACAATATAATGACAATTGCAAATGTCAAATTTTGACATAAGGTTCCTTATTTTAAGTAAAACATCCTATATTTTATCCAATTTAAAAATTCCTCGTTGTCTTCTGATTTGAAAAAAAATGTATAGCATGCATTTATGGTAGATCACCCTGTACATTATCCCCTTGTTGTAATCTTGGGACATTTTTGTAGATGATAATCAATTTAAAAAAATATTTATAGCAATATCCTTTACCTTTGCGTTGTATGTTGCGACCAAAATCTCCAAATGAAGTACAAAAAAATATTGTTTTCGAATAAGGACAAATAAAACCAAATAAATATTAGTCCGGACCTGAAATTTCAATGATTTAACTATGAATTCAAATTAATTCCGAAAACGGATTTCAAAGTAAAATTGAATATATATTAATAAATTAAAAGTATGTGTTTGCATATTTTATAAAAATAAATTTAAAAATATTAATCCGGCCTTGTACCAGCTTGATTTTTTCTTGGGTAGGGTGGGTATTCATCTATTTATGCCTAAATTAGTTTTAACCTAATAATACGTTTTAAATAATTTAAAATGTGATATTGTTTGTAACCCTAATATCTCAGGATTGAAATTTGGATTTTTTTATTTTTTTTATAAAAAAGACTTAACGCGTTAAATACAATCGAAGGGTATTATAGCACCATCTTTTAGCTCTTACGTGGTAATACCAAAACTTGCAAATTGCAGTATACAGGGTATTGCTTTTATCAAAAACATATAATACTAAATTCTTTTTAGTACGGACCTGGAATTTTATTTTTTATACATTGATAGAAGTGACTTTTGGGGCTTCTTATGTGTAAAGTAATACGTTTATTAGTTTCCGAAATGTCCGTTTTTATTTTTACAATATTTTAATAAATCGCACTGTATATTTCACAAAGACTCAAAAAAAAAAATTGCATTGGATATGAGTTGCCCCTGGCCTGTAATACTTACCATTAAAACATTTGCATTTCGCCGTGAATCACCCTGTACATATGTAAGTGTTAATTTAAATCGAATTCAAAAAAACTGCCTGCACTGCATGCAAGTGACGTATTTTATCAAAGTATCCAACTTTATCTTACATCTCCTTCGTGAAGTACGAATGGAAATGTCTTGCCATGTTAGGGCCTCAAATCCAAGGACTGATAACAATCAACACTTTCATTTAGAACAAAAGCAGAATAACGTTGCGGGTTGCTAAGGTTAATTGGATGTTCAGAAAATACTATCTAAAATCTGGCGGTCTGTTTGTTGCAGTATCACGCAATAACTACGAAACCGATCTTGAAACAAAAGTTATGACCATTAAAACTGCGGGTATTTTGCTATTTCAAACAAGACTGTATCTGTAAAACAAATTTTTACTATGGAGTTCTTCCTTTTACTACAACTTAATTAATTAGAAAACGCAGGTATTAGAAGTATCACGGATTTGCATTTAAAACAAAGAGAAACAGCAGCAAAGTAAAGACCAGGGGTACTATTTTCGAAACCATAAGAGAACATACTCATAGCAGTACTTTGTGTGTTAAATTGTAGGCCATTTTTACGTCAGTCTCTTTCTATACCGTTTGGAATGAGGGGCGATAGACAAGCCGATATGTGTTCACCGCATTCGAATTCAACTGGTTTTGATCAATTTGACTCGATCTGTTTGACATGCAAAACCAATTATTCTTTCATACACTGTCTTTTACCTCTCCTTTTGCACGGTATAGAAAGAGATGGAAGTGCTAGCATGCGAATATTTTCGAAAACTTACCAAAATATCCGCTTACGAGTACTTTGTTACTCTTAATAAATAGGCAATTTTTATGGCAGTCTATTTCTATACTAGGTGGAATGAAAGGCAAAAAACAAGGCAGTATGTGTGCAAATTCGACTAGTTTTGATTAATATGACTCTAGGACGTTCGAATGGTTTCGCACGCATAATCGGTTATTGAGAGTAAGTTAGAGTTTCGAACTTACATTGTCTTTTTTTTCACAACGTTTCGAATGCTTATGTATATGCAATCGTCATCAGATGAATACTAACAAAAACCAAGACTACCCAATCTTATACACTAGATGTGTTCAATAAACGATGAAATTGAAATCTGTTACCTCCGAAAAGTATAGGTTTCCAAATTATAGAAAATACATTATGATTTCTCTGTATAAATGCGGTTTCTTTGAACTTCCGCTTGAATAGATTTTCGTCCTTGGCGACGATCTTTGCCTGTTTCCATTCCATATGATGTTGACTATCCCAACAACGTTGAGCTATTTTTGATCAAGTTGTGTCCCCGTGTCGGTCGGTTATTTGTTCACACACTCACGGAAAAAATTAATTCCTCTCTTAGGTCTGTTTTGAGTGAGATATTTTTGCACTCAATGACCTTCGAGTGAATCAAAAATTTCATTTTTTACTGAGTAGAAGTTATAAATAATAGCAAAATGTAAAATACCAGTAAATATATAAATGATCAAGTCCAGAAAAGATTTTCTAAATTATAGTTTTTGAAGAAACGATTTTGTTCAGGTTACTACTGAATGTTATCAGATATTTTATTAATTCTATTAAATTGAGAAAATGAATTTAAGAAAAGATTTTCTAGATACTAGTTCAAACATTTTCGAAAAAAATAATTTTTCACACATAGATTTCATGCACCTATGTCAATGAGTTTATCATATTAGGGACTAATATTTAAAAAATGATTTGATTGATCACATATTTATTGGATTTTGATAAATAGGTCGCGATTCTTCAAAAACCGTCAGAAAATTTTGCCCTTACAAAATATCTGACGATTTTTAAACATGAGTTTACACTAACTTCTTTTTTATCAGGACTTGCTTGCTTGTTGCTTATATTCCTTAAAATTTAGTTTCTTAATAAAGCGTTTGTGAAACCCTCTTTTTAATTTTAAAATGTATTTTATTAGGCTTATTATTGTGTGTAAACGAACCTTTCAAACTTTTACCACACAAAACCATAGATAGCCATGGAATATGTCGCTGTCATTGTTCAGAAAATTCACACAAATTCTGTCTTTCCGTTTATATGGTTAGAATTTTCGACGTTTGTTTGTATGCGTAGTACCAATTTAGCTCCTCCGTAAAACTAGTCTTGCAGAATATCTTTAAAATATTAAATTTACAAAGTACTATTCAAAGAAAGACGCAGTTTCTCTTACAACGTTAGGACAAATATTAAATACGCTGTGTTTTTATTATAAATGAAGCATTAAGCAAAAATCGCTACTTCCCACATTGATTTTCTGTCGGTTCTGAAGAATCGCAACCATAATAGCACATTTTTCGTTCCGTGCTCTTATTCTACATGGTATGGAAGAGACGGAAGTACTCGTAAGCAAAAATCAGATTTCTGGGCCCCTTTTCTTCAAATAATAGAACTGCTGCTTCCAGGGATTTTAATGATTTTGTTAAATTCATGTTGTAGTTTTTAAAGCTATAAGCCATGGAAAAACGAAAGGAGAACAGAACTCCTTTTTCCAATGAGGAAAAAAGAGTACTTCTGTTCACTGGTGGCAAAATTTTCCATATTGGAATCCAAAAAAACAGATGCATGCCACATCACTTCAAAGAAAACAATGGGAAAAAATAACAAAATTAACTTAAGGGATCCTTAAAGACCTCTCAGCCTTAAGGAGGCCTTAAGGATCGAATATTCCAGCCTTAGTCAAGACCAATAGAATTACTTTCTATCAATATCGGGCAAAAGTGAGAGAAACCGATTTAAGCCCAAGATTTGGACCAATAAGAAGCATAGTAGCGAGAGAATCAGTTTGAGAATAAGGGCACTGCGATCCTATTTTTGAAAGCGTACGAAAATATTCGCATACTAGTAGAATAAGAGGCAAAAGACATGTCGGTATTCTAACCCATGGGTAGTATGTGAAAGAATAAACAGATTTATGTCACCAACCACTCGAGTGATATTATCAGTCGAATTTGAACCGGCTTGTCTTTCCACACGTTTTAGGAGAAAACTGACATAAAAATTGCCTATTATTTAGCGACATGTCATAGCGGACTGCGAGGCATATCAAAGGACGAGATACCAGATATTCGGCTCCCCGATCCTGGAAGCAGAGGGCTAGCATATTCTCAAATTGGATAGAATATTGGACTTTGAAATGCAAAGAAACAGTAAGACGAGAAGAGCATACTGACAAACCGGTAGTCCAGATGGCGGAATAGGGGCTGGCTTAAGGTAAGACAGAAAGAGCCCAAGAAGGCCTACCTGTCAGGCTGTGTGCCGCCCCTTCTCTACTACGAAAATGGGACCCCTAGTGTATTTATGCTTTGTTTTAAACGCGTATATTATTTGTGATACCCTTCATTATACCTAGCTAAACCTTGGATTAAACTCTCCAAATTCGATATTTAAGGTCTGATTTAACGACAAAATAAGGTTGCCCTCCAGGCATCAAGAAATGGAAAGTTATGTGCGCGAACCTCAAACTTTGTAACCAAATCTACCCTTAGGCTCCTTGCATTAGGAACAAACAGCCGCAACAGAAAGAATGGAAAACAGAAAAATATGTTTCAAAAGAATAAAGTAAAAGTGATGTCAAATGCTATATGGCTGAACGTCTTTTATCCATTAAGGCACGTTTTATCTCATAGGGCAATAACGCAATCATCAAATCGGGTCACGTATAAACTGGATTGTTTAAAATTTGCTTTTTAGTATCTTTATCTTTTGGTTAAAAGACAACAATTTATTCAATGTACAGAAATGATCTATCCAAAGCTTTTGTATATAAGAGTTATTTTAATTGTAGAAAAAATTGCTACAAGGCATTTTTTGACGGATTATTGTAAAGTAGCCTGTACTTAAAAAAATATCAATAATTTACCAAAATTTGACGACGGGAAATGTGAAGAACCGTTTACATCATTAATTTTTAATAGTTCATGAGTTACAGTCGAAAAACTAAAACTATAAAGTTGGGCTTTAAGACATATTTCCAGGGGCTCGATTCTGGGCATAATAGAACGATCATACCCTGAGAAGGGACCACTTCTATTAAAATCCAAAATTCCGTATTCTGGGCCGGCCGATCGCACAAAAGTCATTCGAACGACGGTGGTCGATTTTACGGAAAACGCGGATATAAATGGAAAAATTAAAAAATTCAAAATTTATCTAGATTTGCCCCTATATGGTTGTCAAGATACTAGGCGAATAGTTGGCCAAAGAAAGAAAACTATGCTTTTTACGAGTTTGACATTACGGTCGCGATTCTTTACAAAGCGTCAGAAAATCTCGCCTTTACACTTAATGCTTTTTTGTCAGAACTATTTGCCAATATTCCTTAAAATTTAGATTGTTAATAGTGTTTTGGTAAATAAACAATAGTCAGTTTTAATTTTTGTAGGCTGTTTTTCTGAAAACCCTGTTTTTTTATTTAAAAATGTACGTTATTAAGCCCTTTTTTATATGTAAACAAACCTTTTAAACTTTTAACATACAAAACCATAGATAGCCATGGAACATTTTGCTGTCACTATTCGGATAAGTCACACAAATTCTCTCTTTCCTTTTACATGGTGAGAATTTTCGACACTTTTTGACGTTTATTGGTACGCGTAGTAACTAACAATTTAGCTCCGCCATAAACTAGTCCTGCAGAATATCTTTAAAATATTAAATTTACAAAATGTTATTAAGTTTTTATTAAGCAGTCTCTCTTACAACGTTAGGATAAATATAAAGGTCGCTGTGTTGCGATAAGTAAAAATCGCCAATTTCCACAATTCTGACGGGTGAGATTTTTTGTCATTTCTGAAGAATCACGACCTACGCATCAGTATGTAATATCAAATTTCAAATAGAAGACCCAAAGATGACAGTATTCAAAAGTTAATATCTCGAAAACAGTTGAAGATCGACATAGGGTATGTTATATAAAAACGCTTAGAATTTAAAAACAAAATGCAAAAATGCAATAATATACTGGGTGTTTCATTTGAAAGTTTCGATTGGCATTCTTTTTAATATATTTTCTTTTCCTAAACTAACATTTTTACTTTAATTTAGGTAATTAATAAATATATATCTTTTTCCCCTTAAAAATGTCTTAAGGTAAATGCGAAAATTCACACGATCATCCTGTCTGTTTATTAAAACTAAATATTTTGTTCGATTAAATTACAATGTGGAAGTTTTTTTTAATGTCCGCGTTTTTACAAAAATCGACCACTGTGCGAGTCCTACTCTAAAAGACGGTCAAGTTTGCCGTAGCATGCGCATTAGCGAGTAAAATATCGATCGGTCGTTCGTCCAATAGCGTGCTCTGAAATAATACAATTGACGTTTTTCACACGAGCTTTCCTACAACTCCCAACTACTGGGCCTAGTCGAGGTCCAGGCAGCTCTGCGCGTGCCCATAATAGTTTGGTGATTATTCGATCGTCTCTTCACTGCTTTTAAGCGCGTTTATTGGTTGAATTTACTTTTCTTCTCTCAGGCGAACGATCACTTTCTATGATTTCCAGAATCTGTACCCAGATATCTTAAAAACAGCTTGACTCACATAAAACAAATTTATTACTTTATGCTGGAAACGCCGGCGTATACAATGGGGGGGGGGTAAGAGCCCAGGTATTGGATAAAAAAACACATCGCAAAATACCTAAACTAAAAATGTACACCTAAAACTTCTAAAAGCTCAAGCTTTTATTAATATAATAATAACAAACAAGATATATTTTTTGCGATTTTTTATTTTCTCCCCTTCTTGATGCCCCTCTACCTAGCTTCGTCCAAGCTCCAGCCCCCTCTAGAAACAATTTCTGCGTATGTCACTGATTTTGTTATAAGTAGTTTTACATTCTATTACATGGCTCAACTATAAAAGCAATACACTTTTTAGTCCACCATACACCAATATTAAAAACGTAAAATTTTGACTTTTCTAAGGTTCCAAAACACCTTAATCGATGAAGAAAAAGTTGTCTGTCGGTCTGTTGTCTGTCTGTATACACGATAACTCAAGAACGCCTTAATCGATTCTAACGAAATTTGGTACAAAAATCCTCTATCGGCTGACCATAAACTGATTAACTTTTGAGTAGGGTGGTGGGGGGTTGAAGGTGGGGAAAGAAGGATAAAATATTTTAAAAAAATGTTACTTTGGAACAAAAGCAAGTAGTTTTCAGATTTAAATTTCCATGAATATGGACTACAAATTTTGTTATAAAGTCCAAATTCGTGGTAGCTTTAGTTTCCGAGTTATTTAAAAAAACGTTAAAATATATTAATTAATATATTATATATATAATTTAGAAGTAAAGCAGCTATTGATATTCGGTTTTCAGATTTAGGTTTTCGTAAATATTACCCAAAAATTTTCTTATAAAGTTCAAATTTTTCAAAGCTACAGTTTTCCAGATATTTTCATTATCTTTCAACATAAAATAATTCATTGCATGGTGGATTATCCGTGCAAAATGTGAACAAAATGTGAACTTTTGTGAAATGTGAGTTATTAGTCGTAAAATAAAAAAAATACGGTTTTATGTAAAAAGCTGTTAAAATATCTTAATAACTGTCAGACTAAACCAATTAAAATTTACTTTATGACATTGATTTATTTCCAGAAAATAGTTTGCTTAGCAGGCACTTTGAAATGTTTAATAATCCAAGCCATATTTGCAAATATCTCAGAAACGGTTTGACTCGTATAACAAAAGGTAACCTTGGTACTATAATTTACTACCTGAAAATATTTGCCAAAATTTAAGTTTTTGGAGATGTGGCTAGAGTTTTGGCCTTTCAGAATTTTGTGCTTAATTAACTGCTGACTTTGTCAAGTAGAAATATGTACAACTTATTTTTATTACACAGCCTTATTTTGAAGAAAGAACCATTCCCGGTGGTGAAATTTTGGTAAACTTTTGTACCAAATGGTACAACAAAACGTTAAAAAACGTTAAAAAAAACCATATTGGTATGGTGGACTATTACAATCGTGAAATTTTAATTTTTCTTAATTTTATCAAAAATGAGTTACTAAGGTTCCAAAATACCTTAATCGATGAAAAAAAAAAATGTCTATCGGTCTGTTGTCTGTCTATATACACGATAACTCATGAACGCCTTAATCGATTTTAACAAAATTTGGTACAAAAATCCTCTATCGGCTGACCATGAACTGATTAACTTTTGGGTAGGGTGATGGGGGTTGAAGGGGGGAAAAGAGGTATAATATATTAAAAACAATGGTAACTTTGGAACAAAAGCAAGTAGCGATATACGGTTTTCAGATTTGAATTTTCATGAATATGGACAACAAATTTTCTTATAAAGTCCAATTTGAAAAAACATTTAAATATATAAAAAAAATCATAACTAAAAGTAAAGCAACTATTGATATGCGATTTTCAGATTTTGGTCTTCATAAATATTTCCCAAAAATTTGGTTATAAGGTTCAAATATTTCAAAGCTACAGTTTTCGAGATATTTTCATTTCCTTTTAACATAAAATAATTGATTGTATGGTCCGTGCTTTCTAGCATCAATTTGTTTGGATTAAACTTTAAATGCAGGCATCTATTATTAAACTTTGTTGGCATGTGATTGATCTTTTATAAGTGACAATATTTCCCGTTAAGAAACCATTAATACGCTCCCTTTTACTTGCAGAGTTAATATTGGGTTCGGGCTAGACTACGTTAAATTACAGTAATTAATTTCCTTTCTGTAATTTAGTGGTAAGTGAAGTACGTTCGTTCTTGATATTAATTCGATTTCAATCAATTTAAAACAGTAAAGGCAAATGTTTGTGGGCTATAAGCAAGGGGGATATACTACTCAGGATGCCTGCAAATTTGGTCGTTGAACCCATTTTTTCATTTCTACTTCCCTGTAATTATATTAAAATCCCGCTTCGAGATTTTGATGAATCTCTACGAATTTGATGGTTCCGAATTCAAATAAGCACGTTTCCAAACGCCGACGGTCACTCTGCCTGTATGATGGCCAGTTTGTTGGTCTGTCGGTCAGTCTATTGGTCTGTCTGTCAATCGCTCACTTAACTGTAACATCCACCAATCATAACAAAGTTTTATATAACGATTACTTGTGTCAATGCGCAGAATGCTATTGTTTTTGAGCTTTCCTCCATTCCACCCTTCCTTGAAGCTACGCACAAAAAACTTCATCCCTAAAAAAAAGATTTTTTTTCCTTACCTTGTGATACCTCGTTAAAAATTTTTGACAACATATATACAGGGTGTTCCAAATTAAACGGTAAGGCATAAGGAAAGGTTTAAATTAGGACAAATTGCGCAATTTGATGCTTCAAGTTGGCAAAATCTGGGGTAGTTTCGGAGATAGGCAACAAAAAAATGAAATTTTCATGTTGGTTTTTATTGGGGGGTCTTTACAAAAAAGGGCAATTTCCTCACGCGTGATAATGGAGGGTGACGCTGAACAGGGAACTCAAGTGGAGCGAGCACGTTGCCAGAATGATCGTTAAAGTCTAGGCAACATAGTGGCAGTTGCGCCGAGTGGTCGGTCGAACTTGGGGCATTATCCCGAGGATCCTACACTGGATATATACGGCCATCATAAGACCAAGAATTCAATACAGATCAATGGTCTGGTGGCCCGCTATAGAGAAGCTGACCATTTCCAAAAAGCTCACGAGCCTACAAGGGCTCTTCTGCAGAGAGATAACTGGCGCAATGAAGACGACCCACATCCACGCCCTGGAAACAATCTTGGGTCTTCTCTCGCTTTCAACTTTAATAAAGAAGGAGGCGATGGCGACGCACCTGCGATTAAAGGCACAGGGACTATGGAAGGGCAGGGAGGAAAGAGAGGGACATCTGGCGGTCGAGGGACTGGCGACGAAAGAGTTGCCCCTCCTAAGACTGCCAGTGAAACCACCGCTTAAACCATGGAGGTTCGATAAAGGGCGATAAAGGCGACGCAACGCGCGAACCACGGATGGCTCTAAACTGTCAGACAACAGGCGCAGGAGTGTACGCGGAAAGCCTAAAAGTTCAGAAAAGTTATTCACTTGGAGGACACGCTACGCTGTTTCAAGCGGAGATATATGCCATTATCATGGAAGCAACCCTACCGGAGGTCAGGAATGGCAGGAGGGTCATATACATATGCTTCGACAGCCAGGATGCCCTCAAGGCTCTAAGTGCACCCAAAATAGTCAGTAGTCTGGTGGAGGAGTGCACTGAAGTACTGCAAACACTGGCTCAAGACAAGAGGGTATGAGGGATGTGGGTCCCAGGTCATGAGAGAATACTACGCAACGAGAAAGAGGAAGAACTTGAATTAAATGGCTCTTAGGCAAGACCCGGCTTTGGTTGCACCAGATGCAAAATCTAAGATTTTTTTTAAAACACCTGGGAAGTTGGTTTATAGCTTCAATTGTAAAAATAACCCCTTTAATTTTTAATTTGTTTAGATAAAATATGTCGGTATTTTTTAACCAATACTTTCTATTTCCTTTGATCCGATATTCCCGTTTTAAATCGCTCTGGAATCTTTAGTCAAAATAGTGTATAAACTAGATCAGAGACGCTACAAAAAAATGCCTTATCTATAGGTATTTTTTTCATTCTTGGTGCCAAATCACACGATACAGATAACAGGAATCCAGTTTTTAGAATTCTCTGTCCGTCTGTCTTTCTCTATGTTTGATCACACAAAAACCATCATCACGCAAAAACTATTTGACCGATTTGATGGTGAAGGTTTTTGGAATTTTTTTGATTTTTGTATCTCAAAAACTAATACAACCAAAGTAGTGTGTCGGGTATCTTTAAACGTGTACACTTATTAGAACGCAAGAACTTTTTCCCGAATCATAAAATAATACCAATAGGTAAAATATAGGTAAACAAAATATTAACGTTTCATAACAAATGTTTTTTTTTTAAGTTATCAAAAAATTACATTTAACTTAAAATCAAAGTAGTTATTATATCTAGAAAAAACAAACATATTTTGCAACTCCTAATTTTAAACTACTTTTAGTTTAAGAGAAAAATCACTTTTTTTGATGTCCCATGAGTTACCACCAATTTTTGGTTATATCCTTGACTTTGAATAAAAAATAAATGATGATTTTATTTTTTAGTTTTTCAGATAAATCCTATACATAATGCATTAAAATCTTGTCATTCTGGTATATCTTAAGAGAGATCAAAATGAGATTAAAAAATTAACTTTATAAGATTTGTCCCATGAGTTATCATGGAATTGGCCTGCTGAAACAATATGGGAAAAAAACCACAGGCAAAGCGGGTATACGAAGGGTTTGAGGGATTGTAGGTTTGAGGTCATGGAAGTAGAGAAGTAGTGGAAGTATAGGATATGGTGGAGGCGAAAGCTACAATTTTAAACACGCAAACGAAGTCGCGAGAAACCAGCTAGTGTAACGTAAACCTCTAAAATAAAAATTAGCAACAGTTTTAATATAACCTCAGATTTGTTTTTTAATACTTTGAGAAAATACGCAAATTAGGCATAAAGATCTCATTCAGTGTCTTATGTATTTATTTATTAAATTCATAAACCGCCAATATACGTGATAGGCAACGTGTTCTGCTATTTTCTAGTTTCCAGCCGAAAAGGAATAAGTCTAAAATATTTCCACCAGATTTTGGAAATTTAAAAACCAACCATAGAATTTAAGCAGCGCCTATGCAATAAACAACACACGTCTGTCGTAATGTCTTGTCTGGTCGAAATGTAGCTTGGCATATGTGCACCGCTAGCTGGTTTAGCTAAAGCAAAGCCAAAGTTGTTTCCTGCTAAACTTGGGCCATTTGTTAATGTTAAGTGATTTATGGCACGATTGGGAAAATAGAGGACATTGTGTAGACCAACGACCCACTTGCCTGATGTTATTTAAGTAGTTAAATTTAGTTGCAGTTTTGCGCCTACTTTATGGTAAAAATTCTACAAGCGGCAACAATATTATGAATTTTGTACACCGTAAGACCGAAGAATATATACCTAAAAATATGCAAGTCTATTTTTTAAGTTTAATTCAGATGATCTTGCGAATATTATTATCCATGACAGGATCAATGCCCAGTGTTAGCGAAGTTTTGGCAAAGTTCAAGACAAACACAAAATATCCATGCACCTAGCTGGGATTCGAACCCGGGACCTTCCGTGCGGCAGGCAGATACGGTGTCCACTGCGCTACGGCCGGCGGCCGGCGAAATACACCTTATTTCAAATTCTCCGGACCAATTTCAATGTGGCGGCTGATAATTAAACATAGAAGCTAAATGGAACCGACATTGTCAGTGTCAAAAAACTGGTCCGCAGCAATTTGAAATGGAGTGTAGGTTCCATACCTGGCATTAATGGAGTTACTTTAAAAGAAAAAAATCTAAAAAGAAAATGAAAAAAATCTAAAAAGAAAACATCAAAAATTTTGTGTGGAAATACAAAAATTCAAAGTTGGATGACCGAAGCGAAACGAGAAATAATTGAAGGATTTTTTGCCCCGGTCAACACGCGCGCAACTCGCAATTTGTAAAACCAATTTTTAATCAAATCATTAATCGGCAACTGTTTTGCATCAAACCTATTCAAATACAAACTCGGAATTCATAAAATACGTTGTTTTTAAAATCACTGCTTGTCCTCTGCTAAATTTATTGCGAATTCTTTAACAACCCAACCCAACCCAACTTCGTAAAAAGAGGTTTGGACCACCTAAGGGGCGTTTTGGTTGACGCGGTTTTGAATGGCGCGCCGCGCCACCTCCGCCTCGTTCCCGTCTATTGTTGGTGAATGCGTAATAAATTTAGCAGAAACTTGTAGGATAACAACGGGTTAAGAAAGGGTTTTGTGAATTCCGGTTTGTTTTTGAATCGATTTAATATAAAACAGTTTGGCAAATAATGGTTTGATTAAAAATTGGTTTTATATATTACGAGTTTGATTTTGAATAGATCTGACGCATACTACGAATTCCGATTTTGATCTGGAATGGATTTAATGACCAATGGTTCTATAAAAAATAGGTTTTACAAATTTAAAATTTGATATTGAATGGGTTTTAAGAAAAAAGGTTCGGATAAAAAATTGGTTTTACAAATTGCAGTTTCTATAGTGAACTGTTTTATAATTGAGCTTTATTTTATTTAGCGGGTTTGATTTTGAATATTCTGGCAAACCCTGGGCGCCCACCATAAGTGGTTCCACTGGCCACCCTCACACCATTTGAATCACTCTCAGATAGGCATCGTTCCGTACTTGTACCTAAGTCACCTAATATGAATTCATTCTGGCGTGTTAATTTCTAATAGGTTTGTTCTCCTTTCTTAAAACACGCCGCGCCTGGACGGATCCCTATCAGATACAAGGGCGGAACCATGCCTATGTAATGTATGTGTAATGTAATTATCCGATATGGGATAAATAAAATTGAAAACTCCTTAAAGGCTTTTACACATATCTGTTTCGATTTTTTAATTTTGTGGCTTGTTACATCTTTTCTTCACAGTTTAGAAGATAAATATTTAAAAACTCACGTTAAATATTACAGGTAACTTTATGAAACAGTAAAAATGGCGCTAAAAATAATCCATTCTTTAACAAATGAGGTATGAGTGGTGGTGAATATTTCTTTAGTGGCATGATTAAAACCTTGTCAGGTGTAAACATTTTTAGGAACGTAAGTAAAGAAGCACTTGCTCATTTTCACAAGTAAAATTTGATTTTAAGCAGTCATTAAGGCGGTTTAAATAATAGATACCGACAGAAGAACAGACGTTTATTGGACGGGCGACAAAATGTTCTTAACAATGCGTGCCTTTTCACTTGAATGGAGTCTACATTCCTCGTATTCTTACAAAAAACAAGGCATTTCACAATATAATTCTGGACGCTTAGAAATCCGAATGGCTTGGGCGTGCCATAATTTATATTATGAATAACTGCAACAAAGCCAATAACCCCAAACCATTTTCAGTAATATAACTGTATATAGGGTTCCTAAACGAATCCTTAAGGAGAAAAGCAGCCGTTCATAAGATGCAGGCAAACAACATATAGTAAATCCATTCCAGGTTACTGTTTTCTAATATTTTCCATTTTCATAAGTTTAGCACTGAACAAAAATTGTGTTTCCTCGATTTTAATAACAAACTGATAAAAGCTATTTTAAAAAATGAGTTTGTGTAACCATTGGCCAAACGCTCTTTATCTTCAAAGTCTAAACTCAGACCTATACTGAGACATCCTCCCTATTTGGGAAAACTGAACCTGAGTCTGTCCAATATCGTATTGTAAGGAAATTTTTCTTCCAAGATTTTTTTAGAAAAATAGACTATGACACCAATGAACATTTCGAGAAAGTTGAACAAAAAATATAGGATTTTTTTTTAAGTGGTTAATTTTTTCGTAAAAAACGCGTTTTCTAAAAAAGTCAAATAAAGGCACGCTTCCTTACTTTCGGGGTCAACGGCCGCTTTCATTTTTCGCTTTTATATATCCTCCCGGATCCCGCTAGTTTTGAAGAATTGATTCGGTACTCATTTCGATATCAGGACATAAAACACCTCGTAAAACGCATCAAAGGGATAATCAAAATGAATGAGATGACAAAGTAACACGCTCTGCACAAAAAAGAACGCTGTTTATTGATTTCTTTGGTCGTGTAGCGTAGCGAATGCTGGTTTAGCCTCTTTCAGAAAGATGACATTAGTAGTAACAGAATGGACGAAAATTTGGATTTAAATTAAAGGTATTTTATTTTTATTTTCTATAATAAAAATCGTTTCAGATTTCACGGTACATACAGCACACAGTTCAGGGTCGGGTATTTCCTTGACCGTTGCCGCCCCCTAGGAGAATATGCAGACATATTTGGAACACGGTTTATTATTAACTATGACTTATGCTCACAAGGCAAGAGTGGCGAAAATATTTTACTCATGGAAGCTGTGCGGGGATATACTTGTTTCTTTTGTGCGCGCACAACTTCAAGAGCGGTATTTACTAAGATTTTTCTTTAAAGTGGAGGCAAACTTGTTGAAATTTTGAATTTACTATAAGTGATTTCTCCAGGGAAAAAATCAGGTTTTTTCAGTATTTTAATAAAAATATGAAAAAAAGGAGATTGGCATGGCGGTGAGTTTGTCATTGCACAATAGGTTTTTTAACTAAAAATGCTCTGAATTGGGTGACTTCTCAGATTTTTGTATCCCTCTTTATTCCTAAATTTGCGGACGTCCATATGAGAAAAAATAACCATAAACAACATTTATTCACACTAACGAAAAACGATAATTGAAATGTTTAATTCACATATTTTTATCGAAGAGCAATTAAAAACTGTCAAAACTAACTTAACTACCGGTTCGCTCGCTGATGTTCCAACGAGAACACTACCTTTTTAAATAAAAAAGCCTGTTCCATCTCAGTAGCTACGTTCGGTATATAGATCCGATCAATCAGACTGCTCCAAATCGTTCGGCAATTCGTAGCGGAGGTAGGGGAGGTAAATCTGGCGCGTTTGTTTAATGAATCCAGATCAATCGGAGCTAGATCGCTCTGCTCTGAATTTTAGACGGATTTTCCAGATTAATCTAAACTTTTAGGGTTATGTTTTTATTTATTTTTAGTTTTGTGTTGGAACTTTTTGGGATTTTAAGAAAAAGTAGTGGAAAATCAAAACCATTTAAGTACGTTTTTATGTAAGCTTCAGTCAGACATAATATAGATTGAAGACGATTGCGCCATCGGCATCGACTGGCGCGAGCTTTTTGAGGGGTGATTTATAAACTGGAGTTGAGTTGAGTGGTACATTCTGAAATGTTCTTTAAATTTCCTGTCTCTTAATCGTGGAGCTTTTTCTCCAGCAAAGCCAAAGAGTTTATTACAGTCTTCTGAACAGTTAACCTTGTCATCATTGCTATACAAACACAAAAAATAAGTCAACAGGAGGAGAATGAAAATATGTAAGTATTGTTTATAATTTTTGGGTTACCATTTTTGTGTTTTTTACTTTGAGAGCTTTTTTAGTATAAAAGCTACATGCAGTCTAGAGTTGCTGCAACGTAAAAAGTTCAGTTATATTAAAGTTTTAATGCATGCATTTCTTCAAAAAGTAGAGAGAGAAGACAAAATTATGCGTTGGGCATTAGCCATTAAAACTTGAGTAAATAGGCCTTAAGCCATAAGCAGTAAGACAGTAAGAACTAAAAAGCATTAATTTTTTGCTTCTGTGAACTATAATCATCAACATTGATAAGCCATAGTTCATTTTCCTTGTGTCTTATGGCTTACTTTTTATGGTGGCAACTCTAGACTGCCACTTAACCTAAGAAGTCAGTCAAGGTAAAATTTAAGACAAGAAAGAAAGTTGTAATTTTCTCTTGCTAAAATACAGTTTTTTGGGTAAATTGTTGTTTTACTAACTCAATACCCAACCAAGCAAGTACTATTATTTTCTTACTATTGTATTATTGTTTTTTTACAGTTTCAAACAAAAAAACTTCCCAAGAAATCATAAGAAAAATGATAGGCAAGGTATTCAAGGAACAACTTGCATAGTGCCACCACAGTGTAGCTACACGGGACCAAAGAATAGCTTGAGAACACATCAGGATTTCTATAAGTTGGTTTATTAATTGGAGGTAAATATATTTTTCATTACTCAAAGTCTTTTGTAAAAATACAAGTTGTGTTTATTTTGTAGTAGAAATGATCCTAAAACTAGTGGCTTAATCGATTTTTTTATATCACTTTTTATAACTGAGAATTTTAATAAGGTGGTCAGTATTTTGTCATTATAACCTTAGATTATAACCATCTGTTCATCCTTTTTAAATCTATCATAGGCTGTTTTTGGAAGATTAAGTGCCATTTAGATATGATAATAATTATGTCAGTATTGTATTACCCAAAAGTTTAGATTAGACTTTATTTGATCATTGTATAAGTTAGATTTTTACCGAGAGGGTGTCGATTGTGTCAAGTACATTAAATAAATAAATAAATATAATTAATATTAAGTTTAATCAATAAAACATATATTACATAACTCAGTAAAATTTGATATTATACAATACATACAGTTATTTTTTTTTTAAATACAGAACTTTCAATTAAAATTGCAAAAGCTAGCCTACAACATTAAAAATAAAATTGCAAAGGATAGCCCATAGCATTAAAAAAGTTAAGTCTAAATATGTCTGGACACTAGAGCTACAGCTTAATTAAATGAAAGTTAATAAAAAAAACCCACCAAAGTCACACAAAGATTTCCGTTCCACAGACCTAGTAACATTTTCTGAAAAAATGACTATGCAGTAAACGTAAAGTTTGTATCTTTAACCACCTATACTTATGAACCTAGTAGTAAAGGGGGGAGGGAGGGCTGGCAATGATAGAAAAAATTGTCTGCCCCTCTCCTATAACATATTAAAATTTGAGAAAATTGAATGGGTGCACACGCTCCATAGGAAATTGGAAGGAGTTCTTTCTAGGCCTTTTTATGTAAAATGAATTCTTGAGTCTCTATAGTTTTATCAGAATAATGTTCATCATAACTAAGAACAATAAAAAACATGTACCATATTTTGTGAAACTGATTCTTAATCAAAAATGTAATTTGTAAAATCCTTTTTTTTTGCATTGTTTCAGATATAGCTTGATCACGATTCAGCCTGCAGCAGGGTGATGAGTTCTGGAAAAATGCAATGGACTTTTCTAGTGTGTTTGTTAAATGGTATTTTTTCTACACCAAATCAAAGTGCCTGTACTAATTTTAAAGAATAAAAAATTATATAAATTTCTGTTCCTTATTATTGCAAATTGGTTTGACTTGTGAAAGCACTTGTGTAATACTTACCAATAAAGAAACTAAACTAAACTTTCAATTTAATTGCAGTTTAGAATGTGCTTTCATAATAAACTAAGGTATCACATTCTAAACATCAATTAAATTTAAACTAGGTTTAACATTGCGGTGCAATATGCAACAAATATTTGTATAAATCACTACATTAAATCAACATGGCAGCTTATGCCTAGCCTATTATACAAAAGTGGTAAAATCAGGATGGTCGAAAGCGGTAATTCCCTGTGGCTGATGTTTGGAATGAAGGCGGCACGCCCCCGCCCCAGGAAGCTCCATACTTCAAGTGGGTATCCGACTCGCAGTCGCCTGGAGGCAGAAGGGTCATAACGTTAAGCGCGCCGCTTCGGCGGGTACTTTCGGCCCGAATCCGTCACTTCGCAAAGCCTTCAGTTTGCCAATTTCGGCCCATGGGGATTTGGTTTATTGGGTAATCTTCAAACATTATTTGTTGTCCGTGCACTACAGCACAAATAGCCTCTAAAACCATGTAATTCATGTTACCTTTCAGACTCAAAAGCCCAGAAGCCGACAAAAATATAAAAAAATTTAAATAAAAAAAACTTAGGTTAGAAAGTTTAAATCTGAACCCGTTCGGTAATGCTACTTGCTCGGATTAATCGACGATCAGCTGATCAAAAATCCGTCTGATCTGCGATCTATATACCGAACGTAGCTAGTAAACAAGTATAACACCAATTTTGTCAAATTTTAATTTCGACCCTCTCTTCTTCTTTGTAATATTTTCAAAACATCCCCCCCTACCCTTAAATTAAATATTTTAAAGTATTAATTATTTTATTTTTTTTTATCATTTTCGAAACTTCCTCCCTCCTCCTCGTAATTCTTCACCCTCACGCCGCGTTACGTAATTTATGGAAGCCACCAACAAGTTGCAATCTAAAGGCAGGTCGGGAAGTGGTGGAGTGCTCGCATTCTTTTACCGCATTTATTTATAATTCGATTTGTCTTTAAGTTTCTTTTGAGGTGTATCGAAAATTTTCTGAATGCTGCCCTGGCCATACTGTGATTTATACACATTGATTGACGTCTACTGTAAACGAGAATTTTTAGTCTGACGTTTACTTTTTTTGGTTCTCCCTAGATTTTTGCTCATACTGATCATAGTATGGCCAAGGCCGCATTCAGAAAATTGTCTATTTCATTTAGTTTAAGTTGGAGCGATTTTTTTGCCATTTTTGTTATTGGTATCGTAAGACCGTTAATTACGGTGTTGATCAAATACATAAACGGTTAATAGTGCGCACTTTATATCATAGAAGGCGCTGGTTGTAAAATCTCAAATTAATGAAGTTCAGACATTCTTTGTGGCAGAGGCATGGAGAACGCATGCATTGGTCATTTTTAGGGGCGTATGGTAGCAATAAGTATAGCTGATCGATAGAAATCTGTTTCGTCATACTTTCCTCTAATATTAGGAAGTATTTTGTTTCAAATTTATTAACCCCTCTCAACTCCGTCAAACACCCCTCAAATTATTTTTTTCTCTAAGATTGGAAGGCGTTAACTATATATATTTAAATTTGGAAACTGCATATTCGTAGCAACTTTGGTGAGGAATGCCCCCTTAACTATCAATACCAACGAATGTTTTTTGTCTAAAACTAGAATATATTTAGTTGAATATTCATAGCGAGCGATTTTGCTTCAAAAGTTATTAATTTACAAATGCACTAACCCTCTCTTACCCTTTAAACCATTTGAAAAGTTCATGACATTGACAAGTTCAAACATTGTGTCAATGATGTTCACAAAAATTCGGTTTAAATGTCAAAAAAACTTTACTCAATTTTTCGTGAAATTGTTTTAACGAAGTTTTTCGTCAAAACGAATTGCCCAAATATTGAGTAAGATATTTTTTCACTCAATGACTATTGAGTGAATCAAAAATTTAATTTTTTACTACGTAATTTTCTTTTAATTGAAGTAAGTTAGATTTGGATAATAATAATTAAAACATAGTAATTCCTGGAAATTTCCAAAGCATATTTTGTAAGTTCGTCAAACATAACATAAAGATAATTCGTCAAACATGTTACTAATATTTTCCAAAAAATCTCATATAAGTAATAAAGCATCAGCGATTAGAAAATTTCTATTCCAGAAAAAAAATTACATATTTTATTTGGAGGTAAAAAACTTTGTCTGGCCATCATCCAGCCATCCATCTACGTGATGCCTTGTGGAGAAAGTTCCACTTTGCTTATAAAATAAACTACTATTGGCTTCAAAGTCAAACATATGAAAGCTACTTTAACTAGAGTTACAGTGCGGTTAAATAAAAGGCCTTCCCTATTTCCGCGACTATACCTTTTATTCAGTAGATATTAGACTAGATCGGTTTTTGCATTTTTTTTTAAAACATAGATGTATTTTGGGGCATTGAAAATGAAATTAAAAACAAATTTTAAACTCCAATATGCTAGTGTTTCATACATTTACATTAAAATTACAGTCCAACTCTGTCTAAACCGCCATTTTAATGGATTTTGATTTATAACGGTCCTGGTCAACCTTGGTCCTAAAATTTTCCAGAAGTGTTAGCAAAAGCAAGATATCTCGATTTTGAAATTACACTGAATATTGTTTGAATTTAATGATAATTGTTAATATTTAAATATGGGTGTAATCAAAAGTCTTTTATATATATATATCAGCTGACATGAATAACAAAAATCAATATAGATGGCACATCCTATCTTTCTCAAGGCATAAATCATGACAGGATGCGCTCTCTACGTCCATTGTGTCTGTTCATGTCAGCTGATAGATGTGACATCATAGCAATATTGATTCGAGTATATAAGTGCAATTTTGAAATTAGTAAAAATAAAAGGCTTTTGATTGCACACATATTTAAATATAAATAATTATCTGTTTATAAACAATATTCAAAGAAAATACCCAATCGAGGCTTCCTTCTTTTGCTTTTACTTCTGGGAAATTTTAGAACCAAGGTTAATCAGGAGCGGGATAAATCGATATTGACTATTGTTAGTAGCTGAGATGCGCCCAATGGTACCATTATTTTTAAGTGTTATCATTAACAATGTCGTCTCCCCTTTATTCCACCTCATTGGTAAATACTAAAAAAATGCTCCTCGCAACCGACCAAGTACACCAATATTTATTTATTTTTATGCACTTCCGGAAATAAATGCACCCATTTAATCCCGCTTTTGCGGGAATAAAGTGGGTCATTTATTCCCTAGGGAAATAAAGTAAAATTTATTGACATAGCGACGCATATGTTTCTGCGTTTCGTCATACTGGATATTATCGTTTGACATAAAGATAGAGCGAAGGTACATGTGGCGGTTTGTCTACAGAGTGCGATTTTTTGAAAAATAAATAAAAAAATATAGTTATATTTTTACTTTTCTGCTTATTCTAAAGTGCATAAAATAGTATATAAACCTCAGGAGTAAAGTGATGCTTAATCCCTCGACTTTTTGCTCGGGATTAAATACACTTTACTCACTAGGTTTATAATATACTATTAATGGTTAAGGTTTACTAATACTAATTCCCAGACTTTGACAAACTTTTGATTTTAATCATTTTAAACAAACTTTCTTTGACTTTTGGACATATTTTGATTTATAAAAAGAATTCGACACTTTTTTATGATAACTACTTTCAGTATCCTATGTCAAGCCAACACGGAGGAGTTAAGGCCGGTTTTTCCTGATTTTTTATTCTGGTTTGTTTCTAAGTGCCTTCAGTCAAAATAATCAAAAATCTCGAAAATTTGTACTGCGCATTAGCACACATCAAAATGCACCTCTTACCATGTTTACTTTGGTATGTGTACTGATGCAAAAACCACATCTGTCTATTTTATGCGTGAAGGTTTTATTACCTTGTTATGTGCGTTTTACATGGTGTCAAAACCGTACCCGTAGTGTCTTTGATCTTAGCGTTGTGTTCAGTTTTGCTCAAGTCTTACCAAGCATTGTTTTTCTTATTTTCGTGATTTCCCATGTTTCGTCGCTGCTTACCTGCAAGAAAAGAATATAAAAGATTAGTGCATATGGCTTACTCAATTTACATCAAATTTGATTTATTTTTTCAGCGTTAATTTTTTTTTTAAACTAAAGAGTTCACGAGAAAAGGAATACGCTGATTCAAGTATGCGTTTTGGAAAACGGTCATCTCATGATAAAACGGACGCGGTTTCTGCTTAGACCCAAGTACACCGATATTTATTTATTTTGTATGGTTAAGGTTAACAAACTTTTATTTTAGAAGAACTATTACACTCGGATAAAAGGGTTTAGTCTATTTTAGAACGATCCTAAGTTCAAGTTAAATTTTTGGTTTTAAGCACTTTATACCAACTTTCGCTTGAAATTTAATTAATTTTTTTAGCGAACAATCATCTTTACAACTTTTTTTGTTGTAGTTAAGGGGAAAGTTTTAATTTAGAAGAAAAGAAAATTAAAAAATTTAAACCTACCGGGAGTCTAAATGTAAAGAGTAAACACTCTGTAGAACAAATTAAAATTGGGGTCATGTATCACTCTAATCAAATCTAACACAACGAATTAGATATAAAATAAGGATTAGTTTAACTAGTATTTATTTAAAAAAGTATTTTTATTTATGAAAAGTGTTAAGGTGGTTACAATCTGGTGAATTGTTTTTAGCAACACTGTACGGGAAATCAGTTTAACTATGTCGACCTGATTTTTTTGTTTTCGATGGCAACGCGGAGACTTTATTTATATTTATCTACAGTGGGACACCAGAGATTTCTTAGCACCGGGTCTAAAATTTGGAGTTAGATTACTTATTTTTACTTTTCGCGTTCTGCGCCGCTAAAAAGCCAAGTAAAATACTAAAATAAAAGAAAGCCATTTATTACAGAATTACCTGCTAAAAAACGCTACCCAACTACGTATTAAAGTAACTGGGTGTAATGTTTAAGGATGCAATTTACAGGTGCATTTATAATTGAATTGGAAACACTCCCCTAGCTGATACCGACAACATGTTAACTTAAAAGCATGCAGATTTAAAAATTGACTACTGGCGCGTTTGTTAGTACTCAAGTATCCGTGTGATTTTGAAACTTTGCACTTCAAGATTTCATTAGTACACTTGCACTTAACTATGCTGCAATAATTTAAATTAAAAAAAAATGGTTGAATCAAAATAAAAATAAAATTATGTGGGGTTATGGGCGCCGACTGTTTCTATGCGAATTCCTAGTAATCCTAGCGAGCCAGGGGGGCTATTCCAGTGGCTCATACCGATATCGTTACGTAGCGAATTCGTTATCGCGGCAACACCGCGGTTTGTTTTGTTGTTTTACAATGGCTGCGGCCGTGTCAATTCAACTTTGACAACTAAACTCGCACAAAAATATAAGTTTTAATTTGATTGAGAAAAATTAACATGATTTCTTCTGCGATGGTTGCAGACATCGGGAAAAAAAATACTTTTTATAATTCCTGCTGCCTAGTTTCTCCTGTGATCTTGTGTTCTCCAACCACTCGAATGGAAGACGAAAATAAGTTCACACCATATTTGGAGCCCACAAAGAGCGTCACAGTAAAAAAACTAGCTTTTGTTATGGGGAAATATTTGTTTTACTTATCCCAAACTTGTACATCACTGCTATTTTAAGCTGGGTTTATATTTTATACTCTTCTGTAAAAGGAATCGCAAGCCCTTATGACAGAATATAGATAAGCATGGCCCAACTAGTTGAGTTTATCACCTACTTAAATTAAAGTCAGGCTGGGCAAGAATGTGATGTGAAAATGTGAAAGAAAAAATAACTACTTAAAGCTGTGATCAGATTTTGGATAAGTACTATTTTGATAAAACTTAAAGTGTATACTTCTTTTTAGTTATAACATGCTAGGGTATGTGAATGGAGCTACATGTAAGAATCATTCTAGTAGGATAGTACCACACAAGACCACAACTCGGGCCACAAATTAACTTTGGATAGATTCAAGTAAGACACAGACCAACCTTCCAAGGCACTAAATGAAACTAGACAAAGATTCGATGTTCAATAGACATAGTGAAAGTAACTTTCAGAAGAAACTGATGCAATATACATGTATGCTAAATGTTATTTGTTCTCCCATTAAAAAATAATAAGATAACTTTTAATGAATTAAAAAGTTGTGTAAAATATAGTACAGAAATAAAATTTTATTATTTAATTCTGTTAGGCCACATTTGTTTAAATTAAAAAATTTAAATGTCACTTAAGTGATAGTTATAGAACATTGGACCTATTGTACGATTTTAGAACTTTTTCATAAAAATTCGCAGATTTTTTGGGGGAGTCATTGAAAAAGAGTTACTGCTCACGGCCATAACTATAAAACTACTTTATTTTAAACATATTATTTTAAGTTATTGCAAACTTTTTAAAATAATAAGAGTTTTTTTTCAAGAGCCTTTAGATTGGTTTGGTGGGGTAAGTTAAGTACAGTATTAAGTTATTTCCAGCTCTGATTGGTATAAAAAAGAATTGATGAAGATGTTTTAAAAAATTGGACTGATGTGATTTAATATTTACCTAAATGATATTTCTTCATTATTTTACATCCATTTTTAAATTACCTAAATGATATTTATTCCCACACACACATAGATATTTATATAGCAGTTCGCTAATTAAGCAAATTATTTTAATTTTTAATACCTTTTTAATATTTGCTTTGTCAACTTATTTTTACGGCTACCAGAAAAACTAATAACTCAAAGTTATAGATTCTAAATAATAAAATAAATGGTTACCTCAGAAACCTATTTTTATAAATAATACCCTGGAAAATACCATACTTTAAATCAATCTTTATGAATGTAAAGCAAGTAATGTAATTTAAGAAACCTACTTAGTACCTACTTCAAATAAAGGGCCTTAAATGTATGCTGCATTTTTAAATTAACTTTAAAGTTTTACTGACTGACATGGCAAGTTTTTTACAATGCATTTAGATAAATTTAATTTTTTGGCTAGATTAATACTTTATACTCGTTTTTAGTTTAATATTACCAATTTATTATATTACAAAGAAAAAATTGATTTGAGTTGATTTTGTCACTCTTAACATTGCTATTAAAAAATAATAAAATTTGGGATAAAAAAATTGATGTATTTTACTTATTGGTTTAAATGTTACTTAGAATTACAAATTGTTTTCTAATATTTCAATAATTGGTGGATTGCAACTTTTCTTTCATCAGCTTGGGCACTGCTAACCTGAAACAAAAAATAAGATGTATTTCAAAATGTAAGCCAGTGAAATGGCTACTTAAGATTGAAAGCTTTCAGGTTTGGTTTATAAAATCAATCAATTACACCAACAGTAACTTTTAATCACCTCACCCTTTGAACAAGAGTATTATCCGACTTATTAGACTTACATCGACTATATCTCACCAATTTTTTGGCCACCAGTTTTATTGCTGTCTGCCAATTTAGATTCTTTTAGAAAAGTACGGACCAAGTTTTACATTACATTCTACTTTGAAAATTTTATTATTGAGTATCTTTTGTTTACCCTACATCTTAATATTTAAGGTAAAGTAGAAACTTAAGTGATGGTCAATGCTTGTGTGAATTTGGTCCAACGCACTTTGATTTAGAAATTAAGGGGAGGATAAAACAACTTTCTGGCTAAGCTCGTAAAAAAACTTGCCTGTTAAGAAAAACGATATGAATTTGGCTCATGTATATATTATTTAGAAAAAGTAATATAAACTGTTGATCAAAAAAACTGTCAAGATAGTGAATAATAATTAAAAACCTTGGGAAAACAAAGGGAACAAGTTCAGAAAATCTAACAAGTTGGGATCCAAGTGGAAAAAGACTTGAGTTTTTCTTGTAAATTAACGAAATAAGTGTGGCTTATCCCCTAGTTACCCCAAGATCTTTAATTGTTATTTAATGTTTTTTTTTTAAATATCCTGTGGACATAAAAAGTTACCTTAAAACTTTATTCCACCTTGGATTTTACTAATGAAATTTGAAATATTTACGTTTTGGTGGCTAATAAAAATAGTAGAAAACAAAAACTTAAATTACAGCAATAAAGAAGTGGAAATGTATGTGTGGTTGAAACGAAAGTAGCCAATTTTTTAAATTTTACTGATGAATTTTTGGATTTTAAAATGTTTTATTTTTAATGTGAAGGTAGCTTACCATATGTGTTTTGTCCCGCTAAAATGTTTAGTTGCCTAGGTGGGGTGGGGTGCTGCCTGCTTAAATGTATTCATCATACATCTTAATAATTACGAGAAATCATTGATCTAAAATTAAATTTAAAGTAATTTATTATAGGTGTGATGTATGCAAATCTAGATTTTAGATACTGTATTATCAATTTTACTTATTCTTTTTATTAGTGATATCCATAAAATCTGCATAAAATATGTAACGTGAATTAAATAATCCAATTTTTTGAACGTTATCTAACAAAAATGCATAAGATTTGTTAAATAGGTGTATATGGTTACCCAGTGGCGTCCCAAAGGAAGGGGGAGTCGAGGTAAAAACTCTCTGATACCGGTTAAAAAAACGAAATTATCTGAAATTATCCCAATAAAATGATGTCCGAGTAAAATTACAATTTATTATTATTAAATTTATTAAACTTTACTAATTTTATGTGATGATGGGTTAAATAATTTACTGATAAGAACTAGTAAACTTTGTAAAACAGTAGATAAAAACTAAAAGAGTTTTTAAGACAGGAATTTGATCAACAGTAGAGTTTGAAAAGTTAAAAATTTTATGCATTTTGATTCTGACAAAGGTGAGAAACTTGGTCTTAAAATTATGTAGAAACGCAAAGGATAAATATTTAAAAATGACTATTTATTACTCACATAATTGCGAAACTTAAAATGATGTTTCGTCAAAAACCACACAAAAATATTAAATTTACACAAATTTTTTTCTTTTCCCTAAAAATATATTTAAAAAAATTAGACCAATTAAACAGGGTCTTTTGAAAGCTACTATTCTGTATGTAGTTTCAGATCGGCTGCAAGTAAGTACATATTTACAAACAGGGAATATATATATATATATATATATATATATATATATATATATATATAAAAATTATCAATTTTTAAAAATATTGACAAATAAATTAATCCTAAATTGGTCGTTTTAAAAAGTAATGACTCAATGTCTATAGGTACTGATGGTAAAATTTACTAGAAGTTTTTCTTTACCAGAAGTTTTTGTTTACTAGATTTAAGTAAACATTTTCAAAACTCAGAATCTAAAACCGAGAGGCTAACACCTCCAATAGGTGTACGAAAACTCGATAATACCTGACAATACTTGACTGTATGGGATAAAATCTTAGGATAGTTTGCATTACTTGACAATAGGTGTACCTACAAATTTAAAATCAGGTGTTGGAATTGAAAACTTACCAAAACTGATTTCTATGGATAATTTATCAATATACATTGAGCAGCTACGGTAAGTGTTTATTCCCAAACTTCATAATTTATTTTCTCTCTTATTAGCACTGCAGCATGGGTCCTGCTCTCGGAGATTTTCAACAGTTGACCTAAAAAAAGAACAGTAAATTACATTACATTAAAACTTTGAAAACCTTAAAAAAAGAAAATGTGTACATCAGAATTTGTTTTAGCAAAATCAATTTGAATGTATGAAAGTTAGGTACATGATTCTTATCTGCCTGTCAGAGGGAGGGAGTTCAAAAGATCTACTATCCTGTGCAAATAAAATCATTAAAGAAGGGGGGACAGTATGCAAAATTTTTACTTGATCGTCCATAGGAATTCAGAATCAGCCGCCTCTCTTCAACTAGGTACTCAATGCGGTCTGTTGTAAGTACTATTATTTATACAAGGCATAATATTTAGTAATTTGGCTATAACCTCAAAAAATACAAACATAATCTGTCCAAATAAATAATATTTGATTTTTTCTCGATATATAGGTAGATATTAGTTGATGTCAGATTTTGTTTTAATAAAAAGTCAGTGTAATAACCTTGGATCAAACAAATCCCGCATTCTTGAATTTCCAACTTTTTTTTCTTATAATGTATGAATATTTTATAAAATTATTTTTCGGTTTTCTGGCCACTGGCTCACGTCTTTTCAAAATGTATAAACTGAACTTAAAACTGACCTACTATATCTTTTTGTTTACATTATGTAAGTAGTGTTCTTTAAGCACCAAAAAGAACAGAATAGAACATAAGATAAAGTAAGTATAAGTACTTACCCAAACAAAAAATCTGGAGGCACTTCCACACAAGGCCCATGTGGATTTTTCTTCACAGAGAAAGTGGCTTTTCCAAACAAAATTTAATAACGGTTGACCACCATCACATTGTGATCAGATTTTTAGTCCATATTGCGTGCAAAAAGCTCATGAAAATTATTATTTTCCCGAAATTTCGCCGCAAGTTTCACAAAAATCTAAGCAAACTTGACTGACTGTCGGCATTTGACAGTTGTTTTGGGAAAGTATTGCGGGTTGCGTGCCATTTAAGCCTTCTTCTTTTTACTTAACAATAAGCGATGTTGCCGTAACAGTGAAAATAATGGCGATAGCGATCGTTATCTCATAACGATAGCCCACTGGAATTGCCCCCCAGTAAAGTTCTCTTGGTTCTTTGATAGACTCGGGGTAATGCCCGCGCAGCGCTAGGCCTTTTTCGGCGGGCGACCGCACATGCGGAGGTTCATGTTTGTTTTAAAACAATGTTTTGGAAAACACATTTTTGAAAGATAAACATAACCTCGAATGGTTTTCTGTCAAAAACTCGATTTAAAGTTTGTAGACAAAACACCTGCAATTTCCATGGATTCGTATCAATTCTACGATCTATCGGCCAACACTTGAACTGCGTTTATCTCCCAAATTTAATGAAGTGTGATTGATTGATCGGTTTTCTTTTCCGGAGTGCACAGGCTTTTAGAAAAAAGAAAACTTATTTTTTATTTTCGCTAAAGCAAGAAAATATAAAACGGAAAAATGTAATCCAGAGGAAATTGTGAGTATTACCGCAATTATTTTGAGGCTTTTGGGATAGATGACAGCACCAGAGCTTTTATTTTGAAGAAAAAATAATTGAGAATTTTGAAAAATCCTTCAGATATTTTGGATAAGCATTTAAAAATGATCACCTCTGCAAAATTTCAGACAATTCTGATGTTTAGTTTTCCCTGTGCACTCTGGCAAAGATTAAAAAATTAAAGAACAAGGCGTTGCCAGTTGTACTTTTTTTACTTAAAATCTGGGGAAAAACTATAGCCTTAAAGGTAACTGTCGAAATGTCAGTTTCATAATATTAGGTTCGCTGAGATCACAAACTTGTCGAATAGAGCGAGTTCGGATCTCTTACCTCTGATTGCACCTTGGCTTGTACAGTTACGGTCAGAATAATTTAACGTTCTCTTGGCGGTCATTGCATAAATAAAAAAAATGACGTTATAAAGACATCGGGCCAAATTCAACCCATATTGAATAACAACAAATAGGTATACCTGAAAGTAAAATTTACCACAAAAGAACACCGTAAAGTGCTTAGGACACGTAACACACAAAAATTTTCTCGATTCAGGTTTAGAAGAAATTTTTATGTAGTAAGTAGTTTCATAATGAATTTATATTTTAGTTTTATAGTTTTCAGTATGCAGTTTTGTAGATATATATATATTATTATTATAATAACTAAAAGCCAATGGCCTTATCCACAACTACTACAGAATTTTTGTATCTTTCCTCAAAATAAATTAAAAAAGCGCGTTTCACTAGCTGCTGACCAAAATGACAAGATCGGTTGTTATACAACGACCATCAAAAGTTACGGTAAATTATTCTGACCGATACTGTACCAACCTGTACTGATGAAAGTTGCAGCTCTGAAATGCTTTCATGAAGGAAAGTGTTTTCAATTGAGCTTTTAGAAAACTTTAACGTTTTAGTTTCAGTTTGTAAAAAAGTAATACAATTGTTTGTTTTTCTTTGGTATAGTTTTCGTGCATAGTCAGTGACATTTATTTATATTTGCTTGGCCTCTTAGTGCCCTCATAAATATATATTTTGTTCTGTAAACGGGTTCATTATACAGCGTTTGCCTGGACAAAATTAGATTGGTTAACACCTTGGGATATTAAATAAGGTAAACGAATCTTTCTAAAAAAGGTTCTTTCCAGAAATTTTAAGTTTGAACTACCCGCCAGGGTTAATTTAAAAAAATCACCAACTTTATAATCTCTGTATAATGGTGTATTCACAATTTTCCATTTTGAAACCGCTAAAGAAGTATTAGTTTTAGGACATTTTGTCCTATTTATAAGATGCGATATATTTTCAGGAAAAAGTAGTTTTTGAGTGGTATTTTTCAATAACAACACAAAATAATAAATAACTTTGAGTCTTGTCTGTATGGATAGGTGTTTTTTTAAAATTGGTTTTAATATGTACTATCCCCCACAGATCTAAATATCTAGAAATGTGCGAGGTACTATTTTAGATCTTATTAAATCCCAGGTTAGCTTTTTAAATAAACATATTGTAAAAAGATGAGAATTTATCTCGTCCGTTACCAATAAAAGAAAGGTATGTACAGGCTGTCCCAAGTTGGGCACCTTTGGAGAGTTTAAGGTACTTTCGTGGTGGACCTGACCTTCACTTGCGAGTTTTAATTTTTAAGATTAGTTTAAAGGTGAAAAAAGTAAATAAGACAGTAACAGAAAAAATTAATAAGTAATAAAAAATATAAAAAATACAAAAAATAAAACAGAAAGCGTGATACAAGCGTAATTTTAAAGGGAATTTTAAAAATAAAATAAAAAAAGGGTCATCCCATAAGAAAAATGCCAACTTTGTGTTATATCTCAAAAAATACAACTGACTGACCACCCAGTTTGGCAGTCTAATTCTGCTTTAAAAAATCTACAAAAAAAGCCATCTGCAAAATGCAGACTTTTCAGAAAGCCCCCGTATCTCAGAAATGATTTGACATATCAAGATACAGTTCCCACCTTTAAGCTTCTCTTAAAAAATAAGTCTTGCAAGTGGGGGGTCAATTTTTTCCCCTGAAAGTGCCTTAAACCCCCCAAAAGTGCCCAATTTGGGACAGGGTGACCGTTTATAAAGTTCCATTTGGGAAAACTTGTTTGTTATTTGTCACACAAAGATAAACGAAAAAGTGAATAACTTATGAAATTAGGTAAAGTTCTGTAACACTTTCAGTTTTTTCCTTAATCACATTCTTCATGCAGAGTGACCATGAGGTTCTATTTTTTTAATTGAATACTCTATATATTTTATAAGACATTGATAGATATTTTCTTTCTGATTCCAAAATATATCATATATAGGGTGTATCTTTGGCAGTTCTCGAGTAAAATCAAAAACAATTTGCCATAAGCTTCTGCTATACCAGAGGCTGGATCATCTAAGGACACTAATCCTAGAGCAAGCTCTAAAGGAAGCGAAGCGTGACATTACTTTGAAAGTTTAAATTGTCATTTTTGATTTGTTTGCCTCGCTTTTGTCATGGGCGGCCCGTTCTCATGTTAAATATTTTAATGAATGATAAATACGATAAGAAAGTATTTATTGAAAGCACGACTAGTCCATTATCATAAGTCGCGAGTTCCTAAAGTAAAAAATATACGCAAAAATTATAAATCTAACAGATTTAACTCTTATTCCGGGTTCTCTGTATTTTGATAAAGAAGTAAAACGACACGCATTCAGAATTACTAAAGTTATGAATAAATTATCAATACGAAAAGTTGGGTAGACCCTCTGTAAAACCGAAAAACTATAATCTCGAAACGTATATTGATATCTGCTTCTTTGCTTCAAAAATTATGTTTTAAAAAAAAATATTTAACACCTCTTTTAAATATTTCAAAAACTAAAGCTCTTAGTAATTTGAACCAAACTGCAGAAAAATGTTTATTTCAAAGTTACAATTTTTTCAACTATTTCACACTTTTCTCTTCCTAAACCCCCATCATTCTATCCAACATTTACTTGGTGGGTGGCCAAAGTGTCAAAATAAATGTCAGGCTTCGCTTCCTTTAGAGCTTGCTCTAGGATTAGTGTCCTTAGTACCATCTGGCGCGAAGTCTACATCGGGTGTCCCTAGTAAACAGAACTTAGATGAACTAGTTAAAGATACCCTATGCTTTGGACTTTGGTTGTATTATTATCTGAGAAATCTTGGGACCTAATTTTCGAAGCCGCGAGAGGAATCGATCACTCAACAGCCAAAGCACACCAAATGCATACTCACAGTTTAACCTGTCCATTTAGACTTGTTTTCGCGACTGCGTCGCAGCCTACACTTCCGGCCACATAAAATGCGTACGCTGATTTTATATAGTGTACGCTTATATTTAAAAATGTCCCAACTGAACGAATTCTAATAAGTCCAAACGACGAAACAAGACTACAATTGTAAGAATAAGAACAAAGTATCAAGATGAACGAACTGTTCGACGAAGGCGAGGCACTGGCTTGACCCAAGTCAGTATGCCTTAGCAGGATCAGCCACTCATCGACTTTCTTGAAGACCACGAAGTTTTTCCGTGAATGTGTGGAGTTGGATATAGGCGAGAGGACATGGGGTTATTTTTAGAATCCATGGAAGATTTACGGCTGAGGTTTACGTTGATATGATGAGAAATGTTATGCTTCCAAAAGCAACCATTCTTCATCCAGAAAGTTTTGTGTATCAACAGGATAACTGTCCTATTCATACCGCACGCATTTCTAAACAGTGGTTCCAGCAAAACAACATTAAGGTTTTGTCATGGCCGGCAAAAAAATGGGGCCTTATAGAAAAGAAGTTAATATGAATTAATATTGTTCCCATAAATTCCAACCACTTAATGGAGTCAGAGGGTACCATGTCACGAATACTGGCAAACATTATTATCGAGGCTGATGGGGCAATGATACGCTACTGAAGAAATATTTTCTTGTGTTTTCTTTAATTTACGTAGTGTTTTTTAATAATTTCTTTTTGATTTTGAACATTTTTGGTTGTCTGCAAAAACTTAGATTACTCAAATTTACCGATCCTGCATAGATGCGCTGACTATGATTAAGTTATTGCTTTCCTTTCGCCAAACAGCTTATTTTTCTTGATACTTTTTTCTTATTCGCACAATTATTGTGGTCTTTTTTCAACAAACCTGGAGCTAACTTCTTCTGTACGCATTTTACGTGGCCGATAGTGTACATGCTTCCGTCGCTCTCCCTCTCTAACTTTTAAAACGATATGGAATTTATTCCAACTCATTGCTTTGGTTTTGTCGGGTGTCGGAAAATTTTATAAATAAACAGTGGTTATTATTTGCCTAGTAGTTTTGGTTGGAACAGGTATCTTTTCTTTTTTTAATCTAAGAAACAGACGAATCAGAATCTAACTTGCAGTTTTCATTTCTAACACCGAATATCGTCGAGCGCCCCCATTTCGTTGGGTTTAAACGTGGAATGATAGTTCGCGTTTCGATTTTGCAGTCTCTCTTTACAATTGTCACATAATTTAGTTTTTATAGCGGTAAAAAAAATTAAATTCAAATATTGAATTAGATAGAAAGTTTATTTTGAATTTTACTGCAAGAACTATAACCGAGCCTGTCAAAATAAATTTGCTAATTTTGAAAATTTTATTGGCTGCAATTGCTTTCTTTACATTGAACCCTGATTATAAATCTCCACTTGATGTTCAAAGTAATATTTCAACAAAATTTAACATTCGTACAACAAAATAAGATTAATATAATTTGTCCAAACTCGTTCACAATTAAAACACGTTTGGCGATTTATATAATGAATCAAATAAAAAACAAATAAAACAACTAATTTAACAACTGATTTTTCGGTAAAACCGAGGGTTGAGCATTTCTTTAGATTGAAAGCAAATTGCTAAAGGGATTTTCAAGTGTTTACAACGACCCTAAACAAGGTTTTAAAGTGATAAACCACTTTCTTAAATCGCTTTAAAATAAAATCCAAACCAAAACGGTTTTGGTATACGAAAAAAGGTTCAAACCATCCTTATATATATATACAGGGTGGATTATTTAAACGGAAAGGCGCTTCTAGCGGGTTAGAATTTAGTTTTATAAAAAAATCCAAAAACACGTCAACTGAGATTTTTAATTTTCTTTAACCCTGTATCTTTTTGACAATACCACACACTAATACTCTGTTATGGTTTTCAAGATAGAGGCATTTAAACTTGCATGGAATTGTTGTCTATGCCCTGTTTTACGGGGGATATTTGAATGAATATCAAAGTTTTCCATACAGATTTAGATAAAAGTATTGCAGAAGAGAGAATTGTTTGCAGATTTCAAAAATTGCAAAATATACTGTCCAATTTAACAAAAATAAAAAATTACCATACCTCGTAAACTAACGATTAAAGGAAATTAAAAATCTCGTTTTTGGATTTTTTCAAACCAAATTCTAACCCGCTAGAAGCACCGTTCCGTTTAAAGAATCCACCCTGTATATATCCGTATAAACAAAGTAACTGATATCACTCGCTCTGCAAGATCAGAGACAGGCCTCTCATCTAATCCTGTTTTAGTGACCTTTGTTATAGATCGCCGGCTATTTTGACACTGAAGTTATGTAACAAATGTCATCAGTGTCAAAAATGGGGTTTGTTTTAGATCCTGCTCAACACCAGTGTCATTCAAAGGGTACTAAATCGTAACCTCTGGCGCACCAAGAAATTTACTTCGGGGGAGGGGGAGGTTAAGGATAAATAATAATTTTTTTTGTAATTTGAAGTAAAAATGTGGCTGTGGCTTCTTGAGTGGTCCACATCTTGAAGGTGTCGGTCCGACTTATATATCTGAGCACATCGCAGATAATAAACTCAGAAGTTTGATGAATGGAACTGTCAACATCGCGGCGCTTCGTTGGCCTTTTCTTTTAGCAACTCGAATGCATTAAAGGTACTTTGGCATAATAAACAGTTTAGAAACACAAACGCAAACTTTTCTTATTTATTCCATCGCTTGGGGCCATTTTCCGCTCAAATCGGATCCCGTACAGATGCAGAGCCACAACGTCTGGATTTGGCGGCCATTAAGTTTTTCTCTCGCATGACTTAACAATCCACTTAATCCTGGCAAGAGCACACGAAGATATTTTCACAGATTACATTGTGTATTATTATGGTTTCAGTTTACTAAATTTAATAAATTTCCAAACCAAACTTATAGTAGTTAAGTCAATAGCATAAAATCAGGAAAAGATGACAACTGTTTTTTTAAAAGCTTCTGTTTAACTTCACCTTCACGTATGTATGTTTGTATGTTCGGTTCAAATCTTGCAACTTAATTTTAACTAACTAGATGTCCGATTGAATTCAAACTTGGTATACGATTATAGTTCCGGTGACAATACAACAATATGGTATTATTAGGCACTCCGCTCCCCCTACGAGGGGAGTAGAGGAGGGAAAACACCTACGTTTGTCAGATTTGAACCCAAATTGGTGTATAGATTTTGAAAATGAACGATTTTTGGTGATGTATTGCTAACCAATTATAACTGACTTATAAAAATCCGATTGTACTCGAATTTGGTATGCGTTTATAGTTCCGGTGACAAAACAATAATATGGTATTGTCAGGTACTCACCTCCTCCTAACGAGGGAAGTAAAGGGGGAAACTATTTAGCATACAGGGGTTTTTAGGGAAGGGGATTATGAATTTTTTATCATATTTAGAAATTTCAATATGGCAGATCCAAAAGAGACGATTTACCGTACAAATCCAAAAATTAAAAAATTATTTTATATGGAGAAGCTTTTCAAATACAGGCTTTTATAAAATATGCACTAAAAAGTAAAAAATATTTTTTAGTATTCTGATATCCTAATAATAGGGTAGCTGGTTCGAGTTGGGTTGGATTTACTTACCCTTGCATTTGCATAATCAATAAACTTCCTATAATGCGCCCATCGCTGTTATTATTATGATATCAGAAAGCTGAAAATTATTTTCTACTTTTTAATGAACTCTATATATATATATTGAAAAGCTTTTTTTTAAATAAAATTATTTAATTACTGTTTTATTATCTGACCATAACTAAGTATTACTCTAGAAAAAAGTTAGACATTTTCTTAGTCTTAAGGCGGATTTACGAGCAAATAAACCAGCAGGTATCACTAGCCTTTCTATGAAATTCGCTCAGAATGGAGATGTTAGGTTTGGTTGTGGTGAAACTTGTTATAGATACAAATTCAATTAAATTATTGTTGCAAGGATAAAATCCATAACATGAACTTTCTAAAAAGATAAATAAAAATAAAATACAATTTCTTGTCAATAGAATAATAGAGCCAAAAATAATCTACTATAATAATAATAATATGAACCCACTTAGATTTTAAAGTATTATACTAGATTTAGGAAAAAGCAATGACTATTCGTTCCTTAGAAATGAGCGCAGCTTCAAGATATTCATAAGGGTGTGTGCCGTACTTTTTGCAGTTAAAGGAGTGAGGTTGTTTAGAACTCCAAAAAAGTTATTACGGTCCTGCCATTGAGTGTGGTTGGTCTAATGCTATTGTACAATGGGCAGTGCAAAACGATATGAATTATTGTTTCAGGTTCATGCAAATTCCAAACTGAACAATTTTCATTGCAATAGAAACGATAAGTTAGACCTTTAAAAGAAAACCTGCAGAAATGCTTGTTAGTTACTAGTAGCTGACTAATAATACGAGATATGTAAATAGGCATACTAGAATTAGTGAGATATTCTGCTGGATTCAGTGCATTATTGCGAGGCGGGCAAGAACAGAATACAGTGTAATGAGCTGCATTTGCAATGGCCAAGACTTTTTTTGTAGCAGTTTTCCTGAAATAAGTCTAGAAGCAGTTGTTTATGCTTTTTAAGCGATACTACAGTCAGATCATCCCAGAGATTCCTAAATCCACTGATCTCGAAGCACTCTTTGATTTGTGACGGCCAGTTGTATTTGGTTGGCGATTGAAGCATATTTTTGGAAGTCGGTTTTGATCCATATTAAGTATTCTTCCCATAAAGTTAAGACAATGTTTAAATATTAGATAAGAGATATGTATGGTTCCTGTTTCCAATCTGACAAGAGCAAAAAATGTAGTTGAGGGCAGAAGGAGTCGTTTCGTGTTATGGGTACAAAGGATGCATGTCCAAAACTCTAATTCTTTTTTAAAGCCATTTTATTAAATGTTCATAAGTATTCAACACACCAACAAAAAATAACTGGCGTGCTTTCTCGGTTAATTGTAAATCCGCATTTAATCCTCAGTCGGTAACCGATAATAGGGAATTATCGGACATTATCGGCCGATATTAATAAAGTCGGCACTATTTTTGACAGTTCCACATAAAGGTAAACAATAACTACATATTTTTAGGCACTTACACATCTGTTTGTGTCGGCGCGGCGCTCTTCTTGGTTGTTTAGGCTATTCAAAACATACGTTTGGGCTATTCAGCCAGAGCTTTTTTGATCGCGGCGCTGTCAAAATGATTGATGAACCTAATGGATGGGACTATGTCAGAAACCTTTTATACTTCGTGCGGAACTGTTAAAAATAGTGCTAATTTTAATAAAGTCAGGCTATGCCAATTTTATGTACCGATAGCTCCCTAATAGCTACGTTAATACATGCCTAAAACCAGTTTTATATATATAGACGGTTTTTAATAACATCGCCTTCTCCAAGGATTTATACATCCTTCATTAAATCTCTTTTTTAACAGCAGATCGAAACACTGCAAACCCGCTAGACTAATGAACCAACCTTACAGTTTCCCAAGAAAAATATAAGTCGCATTAAAATAAAGTTGACTTAGTTCTTAAAGCGACAAAATTTTCAAACCCTCTTTATACATAAGCAGTTTAAGAGGTCTCTATAAATAGAGTAACAGCTGATTAACATTTTAAAAGGGCGGACACTGTTTTTTATGAAGGGCTAAAGGCAGTTTTGGGTGGAATTAGTATGGACAAAAAAACTACTTATTTATAATTAAAAGCAAGTGAGCAACAATCAGTGAAGTTATAACGCCGCAGGCAATAATTCTTTTAATTTGAAACAATTATTTATTAATGTGATTGGTATTTTTGAAATGGGGTTACTTTCAAAAAGAGGTTGGGATGAGGTGGATTCTAGTCTCGATTGTTGTTAAAATTATGTCATACCTGCGCCTCAGGCAAAAAATACAGAAAATTATACTAAAAATGCGATTTTTGACACATTTCGAATGCCATTGACAAAAATTGCCAAAAAATTAAACTAAAATTGTAACAATCAATAGATATCAGACATTATAGGCTGACAGGGTAAACAATGACTACATATTTTTAGGCACTTACACATCTGTTATGGGACTGCGCGGCACGGCGCGCTCTTCTTGGTTGCTGAGACTATACAAAATCTACGTGTGGGCTATCCAGCCAGAACTTTTTTTATCGCCGTGCTGTCAAAATAATATTGACTTAACATAATGTTTGTGCTTAACTTTTATAAAGAACGACATTAACTTTAAATTGTCAACTTGATAGATAACACAATATGAGCATGTATAGATGACATGCTTATAGGAAAAAAATGTCAGAAACCTTTTAACCTTCGTGCGGAACGGTCAAAAAGAGTGCCGAGTCAGGCTATGCCGACTTTATGTACCGATAAGTAACTATTGACGTTATAGCGCCGCAGGCAAACCTTTTTCAAATTTAAGACAAAAATTTCTTAGGAATTCTGATACTTCACATACTTTTTATGACCAACACTTTCTTTTATTTCATTGTCAAAATTGTGGACCAATTCAAACTCTGACGTTTTAAATTTCGAAATTACTTCAGTATCCACATAAACAAGTTAGTTCCGAAGCAATTTAGCAGATTAAAATCCTGGACTCATTTAATTGGACACTGGTCCAGATTGTCCCAAAGTGTAATGGAGGCCTTGAGCTATCAAACTTCCAAGAGTTTCTATTTCGGTTTAGTAGAGCCAATCAATAAACAAACAAAAAGTTTATGGTAATAGAGACTTACGGATGAAGGTGCTATCCACAACAAAGTGTTCGAAATGTTGGACCTGTTTTATATACTTTTGTTTTAATACCCAAAAAATCTTTAAGAGGGGACAGCAGAAAATTTCTTGTATAAAAAAAACTATCAATAAAATTGACCGATAACAATCAGCAGGCCTCTAAAATCCAGTCCAAATACCTTTAGATCTGTTTCATACTCGCAGAGTCATAGGATTGGATCAGGCATATAAAGGAACAAAAGCAAAAACACGTTTTGATCTGGGTAAGCGCAAAATAAAAAAAAAATATTTTTTAAACGAGCATAAAAATGAGAAAACTAGGATTTAGTGAATGGTAGGGGATAGTTGGCGGAATTAATATATATTGCGGATTAGCTAAGGTAAAATTTTATGACTTTGCTAATGCACCATTTTTAAAGTTTTCTTCATGCGCTTATTTGAACTCTGCTTTGCGTCATTCGTCTAACGACTTTTGCGTGCAGAAAATTACCTACCAATTTGCGCATTTTGTAGGAAAATAACTATTTTTTATTTAAAAAAAGTTGTCTTATATGGTGCTCACCACAAACTAAAATTCATCATAGTTCGATACCGAGTATAATTTTGCTCTATTCTGTATCGTCGCTATCTGTTGTGCATTTTTCCACAGTCCTGGCACACCCAGTCTCCGTAAGCAGCCGGGTGTTGTTGGTCATCCATTCTTCCATTTTGTCGCTCCTTTCTACGCTCTCTGTCTCTAGTCTACGTCGTTGCTCTTCAAAAGTTTGTGCTCCCTCATGGACTGTTCGGCGCCATAAAGCCCTATCATTTGCCGTGGTCTCGAAGTTGTTTATATCGATATGACCCTTCATCATATGGCCTTCAAGAACGTCCTTGTACCTTTTTTGTTGACCTCCTTGATTTCTCTTTCCCTCCTTCAGTTGTCCATAAAATATCAGCTTTGGGAGACGTATTTCGGGCATGCGGATAACGTGACCAGTCCAACGAAGCTGGTGCTTGAAGATAAGGGCTTCTATACTAGTTGTTCTGGCTTCTTCTAAAACATTTATGTTTGTTCGTCGGTCTTGCCATTTGTTTATCAGGATTCGTCGTTAAATGTTTGATATGCCTTTTGTAGGTGGTCCATGTTTCGCATCCGTATGTTAGAGTTGGTATTATAACGGTGTTGTAGATACGAAGCTTGGTCCCCGCATTGACGTCGTGATTGTTGAAGGCTGTCTCCGAAAGCCGTCCGAACGCTGCGTTAGCACATTTTAGGCGATGCTGTATTTCTGCATCAATAGTTGCATTTGAGAATAGCTGGCTCCCAAGTTCTATGTTCTGCAGAGGATGGCCATTTATGGAAATGTTTGGAGCTTGGGGATTCGTACCTGGTTCTGTTTGGTGAAGAATTTGCGGTCAATGCTTTTGTAGACTTGATTAAATGCATTGATTACCAGCTGTAGACCTTCCTCTGTATCGGCTATAACGACGTTGTCATCGGCGGACTGCAGTTCGATTACCGAGGTCGTCGAGACCTTAGTTTTTGCTCGCAGTCTGCCTAGGTTAAGCAGGCCACCGTCGAATCTATATAGAATTTCCACTTCCGGCGGTAGATGTCCCTCAACAAGGTGAAGCATGGCACCTAAAAATATAGAGAATAGGGAGGGCGCAATAACACACTCTTGTTTAACGCCTGTCGTAATCTGGAATGACTCTCCTGGTCCATCGCTGCTCAGGTCTGTTGCATTCATATTGTCGTGTAGTAGTCTAAGAATTTGAATATATTTTTGAGGACATCCAGCTTTTGCCAATATTTGCCAAAGAGCTTCTCTGTTGACCAAGTCAAATGATTTGATTAGGTTTCTCTTGCATTTGTCTGGCACTGAAGATCATGTCAGCTTTGCCTCGATTGGGATTAAATCCACACTGTGTCTTTGGCAGATTTTGTTCAGCAATCGGAATTAATAGGTTTTATAGTATCCGTGCAAGTATCTTTCCAGCAACAGAAATCAGAGATATACCTCTGTAGTTTCCACATTGGGCCTTGTCGCCTTTTTTGAAAATGGTAACTATAGAGGCGTCTCTGAGTTTGGCAGGAATGGTCTCGGACGAAAATTACAGCGCAACTTAATAACGCATACTGACCGCATACATCTATGCAAAACCAGAAGCGTTTTATTTTACTGTTTCTAACTGACCTTGGACCTAAAATGTCATTCGGATCCGTTAAAATCAAAAACTGCTTTATATTGCAATTATGAGTGCTTACCTTTTGAATCCCGCTCATTTGCGTGCAGCATTATGACAATTCATAGTGCGTCTGTAATAATATGTCTAGTCTGTGGTGGTTATTTTGTTGCTATCCAATAATCTCAGTTTCCTTCTATTATGTTGATTTCAGAATCAAATTGGTTGTTTTGCAACAGTTCGCTCCATTGTCTCCGCTCTCCTATTTTATAGCCGTTACAACAAAGTTTTAGGCCAAAATGCGGTTAAGCTGGACGAATGGCCATGCGAAAGGATGTGACAATGGCGTACAATGTCATTTACGCTGGATTAGGCACTTCGATTGCGTATAAATAACTGGGGATTTAAAAGGAATGAAAAATTGTATTAGATATATATTTAATCTGTTAATTTTAAATAAAACCACTGAGTAATTAACTTTTCCGGTTTCTCCACGCAATCAATGAAAATACCATTATATATTCAAGGTTCTAAATTTTTTAAATATAAAAGTTATGTTATGATAACTCTCAAGTAAAACAGATCCCAAAAAACTAGTTTTGACTATTTTGTGAAAGTGTTGGTTTTTCTTTAAAAAATTTATGATTTTTAGGCAAAAATTAAAATATTCTGGGTGAAAGTACCTTTAAATACAGTGTTTTGGGACTTGCTTCACCCGTGGGTTACCTTAACTGATGCAGGTCACTCGCTATTAATAACGCGGCGTTTATTTTTTTGTTTTGAAAATATTTAAAATGCAAATATTTTTTGCTCAATTCCGCTTCACTGTTTATTGTTTGAGGACCGGTTGTTTTGTGTTATTAAACAAAACAATAAAATTTTTAATTGGGCCCTGGTATAGTTAATTTAATTTAACCACCACCTGAAAAATATATGCTATTAGTGCTAAGGAGTGTTTTCGGTGAGTTGGGTGTTGGCCACTGGTGTAAAAAATACATCAAAATTGAAAAAACAAATTATTATTTATGATCACATTTATTATTTTTATTTTTTATACTTAGAATTTTCGCAAGAGGTCACATTTAAATATCTTTTAATTAAAATTCAAATTGAGGAACAAACAATTGCAAAGTGCCTCGTTTATTAATGGCTACTTTTAAAATCGATACTCAGGTTTGTTTAAATATTATTTTAAATTTATTTTGTATAAATTTATAATTATTTTATATTGAATTTGCAGATTTAAATTTTGAATTAGATTATAGCTTTTTATTAAATTCTATTATCTACACATGCAGGTATTAAAAATACAGTTTTATACTATCGATAGACGCTTTTATCTTGTTTTTTGTCTTTAGTTGAGAAAATATGGAAAAAACGTAGGCAGCTAAAAATTTTAGGAAAAATATACACACGTATTTGTCCATATATAAGCCAAATTATACCCCAGCTTCCCAGCTGCTTTAATATATAAATGAGTCCTTTATTGGCTGCGTGCGCAATTTGTAAAAATTAAAGTGAAAATCAGTTTTGTATTTTTGTGCAAAAATTTTTTATTTTTAATAATCAGCGAGCGCTTTCGGGCGTTGATCCATCCTCAAGCTGCTATCGTAAGTCACAGGAACATTTCACTGAACGCGTAATATCGACTAGGTACATATAAACATTAAGTTGACGAGCACATTTAAAAGTTACAATTTTGTAAATTAGTTACTTTTAAAAAAGATTTTTTAATTTTCTTTTTACTTTTCGATTATGTCGAAATATAATATTACAATATTTAGGTATATAATCGAAAAACAAAAAAGGTTTTAAGAAATATTTTTTAAAACTAACTATTTTACAAAATTCTAATTTTTAAATGTGCACGTCAACTTAATGTTTATATGTACCTAGTCGATATGCGTTCAATGAAATGTTCCTGTGACTAACCATAGCAGCCTTAGGATGGACCAATGCCCGAAAGCGCTCGCTGATTATTAAAAATTATATATTTTTGTACAAAAATACAAAACTGCCTTTCACTTTAAGCGTTTTAATATATGACACAATCTACATAAAACCATTTGCGTTTATAGCCTAAGAAATATTATTTTAAGCAAGAAAATCGTGATTCATCACAACTATTGAATGGCAAACCGTTTTATAAAGATATCCATGAAAACTGGAAATACAAGTAAATATTTACGAAATAAAAAATTAACCAGTTTTGTTGATTGATAGTTTCTTAGGAAGTCAATAAAATTTGGTTTAACACAACAAAACAAATGACAGTTTAGCATTTAAGACTCGTAGGCGATATTGTATTATAACAGCTAGGTATTTTCTTTAATAGACACTTGAAGTTAATTTTCGGTTTTATCACCATTCGTATCCTTATCTCTATCAAGTCGACCTATCGAGCAGGTGTACTTTTAATCTAATGGCGAATGAGTGACAGCTCCAGCTGATCAAATGCGTGAAAACATCATTTCGTACGCGGGGATGAGTGTAACGTTACGACTCCCTTATTGTACCTAACGAGGTTTTCGTGCATTTGATCAGCTGGAGCTGTCACGTATTCGCCATGAATTTAAAAGTGCACCTGCTTGATTGGTTAATTCGATAGAAATAAGGATATGAATGCTGATAAAACTGAAAATTAACTTTGTGTGTCTAATATTGCGGGAAGGAAAATTTCCGATACATGTGTCGAAAAATTCCACAAATGTACTGATTTTCATTGATATTGTTTTCGAAAAAACGACTACTACCACTTCGATATAATGTTGTTTTAAATAGTATATTTTAAGATCCAGTTGATCGATGTATTCTCTGTATCCTAACTTACATCAGTGAGGGTCTATCTAGAGCTGATTTAGGAAATCCACTGTTTGTAATGTACAATATAATCACCACTCTGCTGTTCCAATAATATATTATTCTAGCATTTTCTTTTCCAGGACAATCATTGCAATTGCCCACCACACATCGTTCGGTATTTATGTCGCCAATCATAGCTCTGTGAGAATAATTTTGTAATCAATATTTTTAGCGAGAGCCATTAACTTTGAATTTTGATGCAAAATACATACATAAACAGTGTGTGCTCCTGGAGAACCAACCAGGGCAAAGCTCTGCAAATTTACAAAAACTTATTTTGAAATGTGAGTTTTCAGATTTGAGCCCTCAAAAACTTCTTTTAATTTATTCAAGATAATTCTTTTTTGTGTTTTCTCTTTAGAAACCGTCCTGCGTGTTGACACTCACACAATATTTAATTTCAGGACAAATTCTAGAAAACTGACCTTCTTCATAAAACTTAATCACTAGATCGACAGTGGTGCTTTCAGGTTTATTGGAGGACTGTTTTTTATCCGAATAAATTGGAAGAATCATTCCTTGTTCTTTAAACAATTTTTTTGTCAAGCGAACCAAAGTAGATGGTGCTAAACTAATAACATTGATATTATTTTGATCAGATGTAACAGATTTTAATATAAGTTTTAAAGCATCATACTTGCTATCAGTCCCAGAAATTGAAATATTAAGAGACTTCTGAATCGATTCATTTACTACCACAGATACTTATTTTAATTTTTTTATAACAAAAGGAGCTCTTCTAGGGTAAGGAAATTTTATTATGTTTATGGGATTAAGTCCGAGAGTATCAAGAGCTCCATCTATTTTGCTAGCCCTTTCATCTTGATCAAGATAACCCTCCTAAATGGATGATTCCAAGTTTGTTCTTCATAAAAAACATTAGCTCCAGCACCTTCTACATAAAGTTTTTCCTGGTATGACTTTAGCTTTTAATGTAGGTGTTTTAAGCGAATATTCTTGGCAATTCTATATTGTAGCACAACCTTTTCTGATTCATACAAAGACTCAAAACTCTGCAACTTTGAGTGTCTGCAATAAAACAATTCATGGCAGTTATCATTCAAAAACGGCAGTGCCGAACAGCGCTCCATTTCTACGAAAAACTAAAAACTCACGCAAAAGTAAAAAAAGTTAGATTAACAAGGCAACGGTACAGTTTAAATCAATTTATAGATCCGCGCCCGTAATACCAACTAACGATAGTTTTTTTTTTGGTCTGAATATAAAGTTTGCTCTTATACAAACTTTCACCGAATGGCTCAAAAAGGGAAGTTAAACTGCCAAATCCAGATTTTTTTAAATTTTATTAAGGGGATACATTGTCGAGTCAAACAAGCCATATATAAAGTTTCAACAACCATATAGACATTATCTTTTATTTAATCAAAAGTTTGCAATTCGGAACTTTTTGAGATTTTTTAGTTTTAAAAAATTTTTCTTTGGCCTTAGATGAAATGTGTATGTATACTTTTATCCTTACCTGTGTATGATATTAAAAATGAAGAAAATCAGAAGTTTTATTTTTTTTAATAATTATTTTTTATATGCAAAAGTTTAAAGCTATTTTTTTTCTATGTAACCATTTAACCAATTTTTAAGATTTTATCCTTGAACTTTGTTTTTTGTTAAGATTTATTACAATAAAAACTGGCTTGTTAAATACAGTAGACGACATTAAAGATTAAAAAAAAATTCAATTTGGTATTTCTAAGGGAACTTCTTCGTGTTATGAAAATTTCAATTTTTTTTATGACATGACGGCGTTGGATGATTTGGCGTGGAATTGCTCTTGTTTCTTTTTAAAGGTTTTTGAATGGTTACCGCTACACTAGTGTAACATTTTGAATGAAAATAAATTGGCCGAAGGGGAGCAGTACTTATATAGTTAATTTATACGTTGGGTATTGCACGTAATATCTGCAATTTAAAAATTCAAGTGTTACTTTTTCTATTTCATTGCTCTATCACGAAAAAAACTAAATCAAGCGCTTTGGTACTATCTTAGGTATAATACACATTTTTCATCTTCTATTATCTTTTGTATCAGAATATATAATAATATAATATTTTCCTTTAGAAAACAAAACAGGGCATTTGCATATGGAGTTCTATTCATTGAGAGAGTGGTGGCAGGATGAAAATAAACAGGTTTGCTGCTGTTTCTCCTAAATAAATATTTGTGTGTAAAGCGCATTTTGAATATTTTTTCTCCCATAAATTATAGTCTATTAATATTTGATATTTGAAAATTCGTATGTTGCCCCGATTAAACCGACTATTTTGTATGTGTCCTTTAATTAAAACTCTCTTTAACAAACAGTACAAAAAAGGCAAAATCTCCATCCATCAATTTTTCTCTCATTTTTTAATACACATATATAGAGTGTGCCAAAAAATACCGCCCTTTTTTAAATGATTATAGCTTAGCGGGATATTATCCAATTTCAATAATATTTATAGCTATTTAGCGAGCCAAAGCTTCAAAATTTAAAGATCTAATATCAAATTTGACATTTTTTAAAAATCCAAGATGACAGATCTATTAAAAAATAGGCATTAGTTCTATAAATTTTAAAGCTTGTGCCTTTAAAAAGTTTAAACTTATTAAAATCTATCAATTTTTGAAATTGATTGCTATTTAAACAAGTAGATTTTTTTTTAATAAGCTTGATTTTGCAGGTAAACTCTGGTCTATTTAAAAATTGAAAACTTCCTTATTTCTTGTCCGAATTATTAGAAGAATGTGGCTTTGTAACCGATGTTTCAGATTTTATACAGTGTGGAACACAAAAAAATATCTACGAGGAATAAAAATGCCTATTTTTCGAATAGGTTCGCCATTTTGGATTTTTAGGAAATGCCAGGTTTAACATTGGTTCTATAAATTTTGAAGCCTTGGCTTTCTAAAAAGCTAAATATTATTAAAATCTGACAATTTCACACACCCTATATATAGGTCGGTGCAAATGGGCTAACAAATTTTTCGGAAAGACCTAATACAATAACATTTGTGTTTTTCGACAGACATCAAATAAATATTTTAGGAATCAAACACATGAAAAGCACATAAATAAAAAAAAGCATTTTAGAAAGACGACAATTGGGCTTATTTTTCTTACCTATCTTTATGATGACACACTCCAACTATGCTGGAAAATCTTGACAGGAGAGGATACATATGCTTTCGTTTAGAAATGCAATTACTCTTTATATTTAGCTTTTACCTAAAACATTTGCATATTGGGACTTGTATGGAAATACATTTAATCTTATTATTCAAATTGAGTTGGCGGGACGCTGTGTATACGAGATACAGTTTAAAATGCCTCCTCTGTCAGATAATATCCCTCTATTTATACAAATTATGTGCTTACATGTACATATACATTGGAAACTTATATATTATATGCATATTACCCTACAAAGCGTTTATTTTAAGTTATTTCTATAAATATTGGATAAGAGGAAAACGATCATTCTTAAGAATCCGTTAATTATGTTTAACTGCTTACCCAGCTCAAGGGTTTGTTATCAGTGTCCTTAAAAAAACACAGTCAGAGACATAGCTTAATTTGAAAGTTAAGTCCTTTCTGTAGAAAAAGAAAAAAGGAAAACGCTATTATTGTTGATTTTTGTGTTAAAATTTTTTCATATTTTAGTTCCTTGTAGCCCTCAGGGAAGCTTTAGTTTTTCATTTTTAAGTTTTTGAACGCGCCTATGTTGAATCAACCAACTTTTGTATCTTTGCTTGAGTGACAAAACATAAACCCTTTCTTCGCTTGTTTATTTATATATTTTTTTCCAACACTGAACATGATAGTAACACTCGTGGCATATCGGACAAAGCGTTTTTGTTTCTCACTTCATTACGACCAGGCCTCCAATATCTAATGGAGAATCCAGACACCTACAGACCTGTTTCATCCTTATTAGGAATCATCAGGTCATAGTCATATGATTGTACCTGGCAGTTGAAGCTTTTAAGAAGAAAAATTTAAAACAAAAAGTTTGTAATCCGCGGAGACGTAGTACCTGTGTGCGCCACTTGTCAAATAAACCGAGAAACAAAAACATCACAATTGAAAAATACAGAATCCTGTACTTTTCAGCAGGTTATAAAGAAGAAACCTGTAAAGTGAACATGATGATGATGGATCTATATGTAGTAGTAGGAGAGCAGTCCGTGGGCCTGGTAATTCAAACACCCCTATCTTCCTACTCCCGCTATGCGGGCTGCGTCTCTCTCCGAGCATTTACGAAATTCAGTATGTCGGCCTATCGAAGCAAGTACAGCTCTTGCTCTTCTATCGTGGGACAACCCTACGTCAGATGCATTAGGTTGGTATGCATACGTTTACAGTCCTGTTGGGCATCATAACACTTAGGTAAACCTATACAATTGTGGTGACTTCTACAGTTCTGCTTGCCTTGATTGTAGCAGGACAGAGCCTCAGACAGAACCAAGTGAAGAAATATATTGAACTTCAAGCTGCCCAACTGTTATTTCATACATATTTGTAGAATATTTAATATTTGCTTGCATTTTTTATAAAAAAAATAAAAAACTACAAAACATATTTGTTTTGTTTTGACGCCAAAACCAGATGTTGTTTTTTCAAGCAAAGATGTAAAAGTTGGTTGTTAAGAAACTTGAAAGTAAAAAACTTTAAATTTCTCCTAAGGGCTTTCGTATTAAAGCAGTCTTCATAATTGTTATAAACTACTATTGATCAATATTTTGTACGTTGTATTTTGTTGTGTGACGCTCTCATGGGTATGCACTCATTACTTTTTTCATTTGCAGTTTACTAGAGGCAAATAAAAAGGGGACGGGGAGAAGAAACACCACAGTTTAAATCCAACAAAATACGCCCAAAATTGCCAATACTCGAGCTCCCTAAAGATTGCCTCAGGCAATTTATTAAACTCTTAAGACGATTTTTTCTGTATAACCCAGAAATTTCGCGCAGACAAATTGCCTTAAATTAGATGCTGTTATCCCCAAGCGAATGTATTTGACTACTAAGTGAGCAAAATGGAGAAATTGGCTAGCTGCCTGATGCTCTCCTTTTATTCCCCTTTGTAATTTAATCTTTTTGTCAGCAGCAGGGGAGACAAATGTCACTTAGCTAATTTGTGATCAATTCCGATCATAATGCGTGCATAAATTTATTTGAGCCTATGATTAAGCCAGTGGCGCGCATATAGAGGATGTAAACGATCGCTCCGAACAAACCTTTCAATACGTAATGGAAAACAAAATTTGGGAAAGTGGGTAAAATATGAGAACACCAAATAATTTTTCAATTTGTTGTTAACCAAAAAATTTATATTTTATTTAAAAAAATATTAGAGAAATACAGGCTGTCAAAGAAACCTCTGAAATTTTTAGAAAAAAAAACTCTAGCGCTTGCACATACTGTGTATCTGGACAGAATTTTTTATGAAGACCTATGTAAAAATTATAAAACTTTTATGAAAAAACATCTAGGGGATGAACCTGAACCCACTGAGTTATCCCTCATCTGTTTTTTAATAATGGTTTTTTATATCATTTTTATAATTTTTACATAATTCTCCATGAAAATTTTGTTCTCCATTTAACACAATAAACTACGCGAGCCGCTAAAAATTTTCTTACTTTTCCATAGATATAAGATATCGCCATACTTATAGCACCAACCTACGTAAACCCCTCAAGATGACAGTCTATACTATTGACATATATTCGGTGAATCTTTAATAAACCGTGGAGGATGATCTATAGTCCAGGCCCCATGGTAAACCCTCGCAAAATAATCTAGGTCCGGAGTTTTTGACTTTTGATTCATGTTTTTGGATCATTGTAGAATTAATTTATCTTGGGTAGACATTGATCACCCGCGCCAAACGATTTTAGTGATCACCCTGTATTTTTGTATTAAAAAGCTTAAAATTTGTATTTTTTTGTGTGTTTCCCTTGTGGAAAAAGGATAAATATCAAAAAGTACTTGACCAATCGAAAAAAGAAAACCACTGTTCGAAAGATAATTTCTTTCTGTGTTTTATGTTTTATGTTCTATGTCTATCAAAGATAAGGGTTGCCATGGAAACCGAGATAAACAGGATGGTTAAACCAAATTATTTACGTTTTCCAAAAAAATTCGCAGATTTAATATAGCTTTTCTGCTTTTATTTATTTTTAGGGATGTTATTCGTTAAGCCAAGATAAACTATATTTAAATTAACGTAATTTTTAATATTTTACCAGGTGTCCAAAAAACGACTTTAAATGCAAGTTTTTGAAATATTAATCAATTTTTTTAATTCTTTAATATGTGATAAAGAACGTCCTAACAAACATTTTTTTCATTACAGTTTTCCTCTAATTGTACAGAATGATCCAGCAATGAAGGATCAAGTTGTACATGCCATTAGCAACAATTTTTATTTGGCACTTATCTTTGTATAAATTTGGTGTGACCCAAAAAAAAACATTTGAATATACCCTTAATCGCACCCTCTAAAATGGATTTTCAAAGTGGACTAACACAAGAAATTAAGTTTTTTATGACATAATACAAGGCATTGTAAAATATTTTTTTCAAAGGTAAAAATCTATTGATTTGTGTACAGGGTGAGTCAAAAAAAGACCTTAGAAGTTATAAATCCCATTTGAAAATATTTATTATGTGAATTTTTTTGACCACGATCTACTTATTTTTCTTTATATTATTGAAAAATAGTATTCATATATATACAGGGTGAGTCAAAATTGAAAGTTTAAAATATTAAACCACATTACATTCATTTGTATTTTTCGCTTAATGATATAAATTTTTCTACAAGTAATAACTTCAGTTTTCAATTATATAGAGGGCGTAGTTTTGTCTCACCCTGTACATAAATGAGGAATAATATAAAGAAAAATAAGTAGATCCTGATCAAGAGAATCATATATAAAATGTTTGCAAATTCGATTGATAATTTATTTAGCAACTTCAAAAGACCATTTTTTGCTGACCCTGTACAACAATTTTAAAATTGCTACCTTTGGAAAAAAATATTTTCAAATTCCTGGTATTACCTCAAGAAAATACTTGTGTTACTCTTTTTTGAAACTCAATTTTAGAGGGTGCGATTAAGGGTATTTTTAGACGTTTGTTTTTGGGCCACCCCGAATATATACAAAGATAAGTGATAAATAAAAATTGTTAATAATGGTGTACATGTACAATCATATTTCGATGGGAATTTTTTTATAAGCCTTATAGTTTTTTCATAAACCAAGGTCCAAAACGGCAATTTTCGGAATTTTACTCTTCATTGCTGGCTCACCCTGTACAATTACAGGAAAATGGCATTGACAAAAAATGTTTGCTAGGACCTTCTCTATCACGTTTTAAAATATTACAAAAACTGATCAATATTTTCAAAACTTTCATTTAAAATTGTTTTTTGGACACCCGGTATAATATTGAAAATTACATTGATTTAATTATAATCTATCTTGGCTTAAGGAATAAATACATAATTTGGTGTAACCATCCTGTTTATCTCGGTTTCCATGGCAACCTTTATCTTTAATAGATATAAAACATAACATATAGAACGCAGAAAAAAAATATGTTTCGATCCGTGGTTTTCTTTTTTCTATTGGTCAATTACTTTTTGATATTTAGCCTTTTCCACAAGGAAAACACACAAAAAAAGCAAATCTTAATCTTTTTAATACAACGATACAGGGTCACTGAAATAGTTTGGCTTGGGTGTTCAATGTCTACCCAAGATAAATTACTGCTACAGTGATCCAAAAACATGAATCAAAAGTCAAAATCTCCGGACCCCAGATTTTTTTGCCAGGACTACTAAGTATTTTCATTTATTTGAAATCTACCAATGGACTACTTATTTAATTTGAGAAATAATTATATTTATAAATTTTTCTCTTAAAATGTTTAAACAATTGATTATATACTTTTTAAGTTTGTAACTATAATAAGTGATTAATGTGAAATAAAATAATAAAACATCAAAAAATATTAAATTATTAAAAAATTACGGTGCTTTTAAATTCCATGATACTTAATTAGATTTTTACATCATTAAACCGTGTTAAACAAAAATAATAATTTCATCAATATTTAAAAAGAATGGATTCGAAGGGAAACAGTGCTCAGAATTTACACATCTAAGCCTATGGCTTATATTGTGGATTTCATTCCCAGCAGAGTGCACCTGTATTCCTATGTTTTGATAAAGATTACTGAAATAATTTTTGGATATTGATAAAGTATATAGTTTTCCTATATTAAGCAACAGTACTGTACAATGTGTAATTGAGGCGGGGAAAAAAATATATAAGACGACCGATATTTGATTTGCTTCATCAAGATGTGTAAGTAGCACAATATTCCCAATATTTGTGCTAAAATTTTTTCCGACTTGAGAAAGTAAAATACATAAGAATTTGACTTTTTTGTAACAAAATAATAAAACCAGATTTGGTGAATTAAAAAAAATCTGAGGCCTTAACTATTGTGGCTAGGAATCTACTAAGACCAATTAAAACACATATTTACGACCCAGGAAAACTAACAAAAGAAAAGTCAATGTAGGCTCTATACTTTGCCTTTAACTTATGAAAGTTGAAACTTTAGTGGAAGCCACAGATAGTTGTTGTTTTTTCTTATTCTAAGACTTTCCATCCAACAAGGTTCATTGCTCAGTGTCAGTCTATCTTAATTCTTCGTGGGCAAAAAGCTTCAGCTGGACGTCAAGTCTCAGAACCATAAGAAAGGATTACGAGGTCGAGGATATGTTGACTATGGAGGAACAAACCGAACACGAAGATATCAAACAAAAATTGGAGTTTTTAATAGAGGAATACAGCGACGTCTTTACGAAGGATACAAATTACATGGCCAGAACTCAACTAGCAAAGCATAAGATTGAATTATTAGATAATGAGCCTATTCAGTCCCGTTCACAGTTCAGTTATAACCCCTTTTCACTCCCCATACGCATGCTCGTACAGAAAAAATGTGAAAAAATAAGGTTCTGCGTCGGTTTCCGGAAATTAAACGATAAAACAGTCAAGAGCAGGAGGCCCAATCCACAAATTGATACAATTTTTATTTATTTAGGGGGTAGTAAGTATTTTACAACTCTATATCTGTTAAGCGGCTATCGACAAATAGAAATGCACAAGGGTAAGCCCTTTGACTAGATGGAATTAGCACACGGGTTTTATTTACACGACCACTAATTGGTTTTATTGCTTATCCCTACAAAAACACTAAGGTTGACCTGAGTGGTCCTACGTGAGTAGAGATGGTGATTTGACGTTGACAAATGGGTACTTACGTTCGAAACAATTCTTATGTGCCCAATTGACTCTAAAGTCCATTCGTAAAGAAGAGAGAGTAATAAAACTATTTAAAAACAATTTTCTCGAGCGTACCATTGGCGTATTTAAAAAATAGAAAAAAGACAGCAGTTAAAAATATATATTATATTTTAACCTGATAGAGAAATTGTGTATTATGCGTGTTCTGTTTTTGCACTATAATACGTAGGTATGCAGATAATGCCATAATTGTTTTAGGTGTATAATTAGACGATTAAGTTTAAGTGAGGGTTGTAATAATATAATTTTATGATTTTAAGAATTTTAGATTATTAGCAATTTTTCTTCCTTCCTGGTATTATAGGTACTTATGAGTTGGTTCTAAATATTATTTTTATTAGGTAATTAAGAGTAATTCTCTCTGAAATATTAAAGTTGACTACAAATCTGCTTTGCTTTTTATTATAGTTTTAACTTTTAAAGTGTGTGCAGTTTGTGTATCTAGAAAGATAAAAACAAACTGTTCTTAGTGAGTTCGATAATCTGCAAAAGGACTATAAAACATTGACAGTGGATAAGTTGGTAACGAAGTGTTCTAATTTTACCCGATTTGGAAAATCAACTATTTATATAATACTACATGAAAGAAAATTAGGATCATTAAAATCGCCGCTATCAAAGTCTGGAAGAAAACCAATAAAATTTGATGACAATGAAAAAAATGCATTAAGGCGGTTAGTTCATTCTTTTTGCCCTCTTGGCTCTATTGGGTAAATGAAGGTCACACTGTTGGCAAACACTGGCAAGACAAAAATGTGAAAAGGGCCCGACAGGCATTCATGGAAGGTTGGTCGACAGGGATAAAGCCGCCGTCAGGAAAGGGAAAACGTTTGATAATTGTCCATATTGGCAATGAAAAAGGGTTTGTAAGAGGAGGTCTTTTGGTCTTTCCGTCAAACGATACTGGCGATTATCACGAGGACATGAATGGCGATACATTTGAAGAATACTTTCACCAAATGTTAGACCTAATACCTCCTGATTCAGTAATAGTAATGGACAACGCCAGTTACCATTCCAGAAACCTTCAAAAAGTACCAACTACAGCATGGAGAAAAGCTGATATTTGTAAGTGGCTTACAGAAAAAAACATAAATTTTGAGGCAGATATGATAAAAAAAACTACTATCATTGGTAAATAGCCACAAAGAAAAATTCAATAAGAAAGTTGTCGATGATATGGTTGAAAAACGAAACATAACAGTATTAAGACTGCCGCCTTACCATTGTGAACTTAATAGAATTAATATGGGCTCAAATGAAAGACTATGTAGCAAGGAATAATACTACCTATAAATTAAAGGCTGTGAAGGTGCTTTTTCAAGAATCAGTTAAAAAAATTACTCCTGATATTTGGCAAAAATGTGTACAACATGTTTTAAAAGTAGAAGAAAAAACGTGGAAACTTGATTGTTTAATCGAAGAAACTGTGGAACCGTTAATTATTTCTTTGGAAGAAAATGAGAGTGATGATGAGAGGATTTACTGTTCTTCTGAATCTGAGCATTTTATTCCTTTATTTTATTTTTGTCTGGTTTTAAAGAAACGTATCTGTTTTTTTTGTAGTTATAATAATTGACAACCGTAACCTTTTTTTACGTACCAACCATTTGTTCAGCCTTAATTTAATTTTTAGGTGTGCTTATTAATTATAGTTAAAGCGCCAATCCGTTTTTGTATATTTAATATAATATTATTTTTATTCCTAAAATGTATTTTTATTATTTAATTTATAAATTTTTGGTAATAAAGTAAATTGTTTTATTAAATTTTATAGAACTTTTCACATATTTACTATGTTCTTCACTAATACCTATATAGCACGGTACTTAAAATGTAAGTTTTCCCCAATTGCGGCACCTATGAGAATAGTTTATCGCTTGCCTTCTATTGTTCTCGGTTTTGGGTTCTATTGTATTCTCCGGTCGAACAGGGCGAAGTAAATAAAAATAAAGGATTTTTACCTGAGGTACATTAGAAAATTTTTAAGAGAAGAAAAAGTGATTATCACGCAGTACAAAATTTATCCAAATTTGCATTTTTATTACTCTCTCTTCTTTATGAACAGACTTTAGGCGTGAATCCCTTTGCGTATCTTGACCTGTCATTTTTTTTCCGGCAATAGTTATTTACTTAGGTAATTCAGTGAGCTCTTGCGATGCCAACGCCTAACTGAGAACGAAAGTCTACCCCTTCGGGACTTTACTAAAAACCGAATAATCTCCTTTTTGTAAAATTGCCGTGTGGGGTGTGTGCCAGTGAACATATGCTAGAGCTAGGAATTGAACCCAGGCCGCCCGTGTGAGGTTCAGTATCGCTATTCTCTACTCCTCGGAGGCTAATAAGATGGAAAAACCACTGTCTTACAATAAAAAACTTTACTTGAAAGGTACATGAAGCCACTGCTATAAAATTAGACGACGAAGTTTTTAACGGTGATACGATATTCTTTGTTGTTGTTTAAAGTTGTCTCCATTTATTTTTTTGGATAGGTTTTTGGTAACGATTGCAACTTTTTTTTTAGAGGACGGCACTGATGTAAAGTTATCCCATTAAACTAGAAAATTGGGGTGAAATTTCTTGTTGGTAATACATGCAAATCACGGCTTAAGTTGGCATTACAGCTCCCGCAAACATTCAGACATGACTCACCGTCTAGAATTATACTTTAATGATAGTGCCCAATTTAGCTTCTTATGCCCAATGCCCATATCCAGTAATGCGAAAATTATCCGATTAAAACGTATTCATCATTACTCGGTATATATTGAATAGATTCTAACAACTCCATAATGAACAACCCATTATTGATTAAAGTTTAATCGGGAATTTTTTACGTTCGCATATGGTGAAGAACCTAAACTAAATAAAAAAATTACCAAATTCTGTTTCATTATCTCACCTTAATATTGTTACATTATATTACAAAATGACCAATAGAAGTCACTATTCTTAAAATGACAGTTTCTTTTCTAAAACTCCAATTAAGTGATGTTGTCGAAAAAGGTTTCATATACGAAAATTCACAGTAAATTTAAATTATTTTACATTAAAAGTAGCGTTTTGTTAACTTTGGCGCCCTCTATGTATGAAAATGATAGGACATAAGTTTTACTTAAACCATTTTTTTACAAAATAAACATTTGGAGAGGAGAAAAATGTATAAAAAAAGCGAGAAAGAAGTGCTTTTAGAATCTAATTAACGAAATATTTCTGTGTTACTTTTTCATTATGACAGCGACAATTTTTTTAATAATTCTATGATTTATTTTTCTTATAATACAAAAGAAAAAAACTTTCAAATTATTTGTCCAATTTCAAGGAGCCAAATACTTAAAATAAAACTATTTTCAAGAAGGCTCCAACGCACAAGAAAATATTGTCGGAATTTTGTAAATTCAATCCGTTTTGTAGATTGATGTTAATTCGGTAACCATCTAATTTCTTCTGATGAATAATGATTTAGCCATTATTATTAGTCCTTACAGGTTACATAACCCGTTGACACTGTGCACACATCCAGTATGTTATGGTAATATGATACCTATGCATATAATAATTAATATTAATGTTAGTTGGCTCCGATATAATGGTCTAATGCAAGGTTTAACAATGTTTCAGTGTGGGGCCATGTTTAGCTTGTTTCCAACCACATCATTCAAATTGACGTATTTGGCTACGTACAAGACTCTCTTTTGGCAACGATACGGCTACATTGTTAGCTAGGACTAGAAGCCTTGTAAACAATTTCTGAGGATTATTATTTTACCAGAGGCAGAGGTGAGAAACTCGATTTTGTAGATAAAATCGCTTTTACATGCAAATTTGGAAAAAACTAGTATGAGTTGCTCATCTCTGGTAAAACAACAACTGTCAAATATATAGAAGGCATCTAGCTCGGACTATCACTCCTATAATTTTTTCTATATATAGGTTAACTATACATAATACTATACATAATATAATAGGTAATAAGTTAGCAGACAACACCTCGTTTGAAATATCTATGTCCCCTAGGGTATAAGTACGATCCGGTAAGGAAAGTTGTTTCACTTGAGTTTATTTATTACATTTTAACTTCCCATTTTGAGGTTTTCTTTCTTTCTTCTTCGATCGTTAACATTTGCTTTGTAATTTTTGGGTATACAGAAAAGAAGATACTCTGTTCATTATATAATCCAGTATCATAAAATAGGCCGTAAATGCAAAGATGCATGACGGCTGTATTACCGATTAACAAGATGTATGGAAGTGGTTTCTCTGCTTAGGAGACCATCATGTGTTTATGAACTTTATATCTTGTTTATTCTTGGAGTTTTGCCAAGGCAATTGTAGCTAGACACATACCGGGTGTAAAAAGAGATAGGCCACCTAACGCCTTTATTTTTATGGATAGAATTCAAAAAATTTGGAGTTTAAAGAACTAATAAAAGCTCAAAACTGTGTCATATTGACAATTGTTATAGTTTCCATGAAAACGAGATATGGTCATCCATATGTTATTTTGAAAAATTGGAAAAAAAAAATTAAATTCAAATTCATTCATAAATGCAAATATATAAAGTGTAAGAAGATTAGACAAATTCAAATTGAAAAATGTCTTGCTTGTTTCACAGTTTGTGGCCATGATTGAAAATTTAAAGTCAAATCAACCCGACCAAATTCTCGAGGGTCACTTATCTCTAGAAACCCAGAAGGATTTACAGCGCTGACATCGCATCAGCTCGCTCAAACTTTTACATTAAAAATTTACATTCCGAATAAATTAAAGGACAAAATTTCATTTATTAATGCAACGGCATGCATTAATAGGAAGTGGAGGAATGCTTTTCTAGCAATAGTGTCGTTATTATCACCCTGACGTTAAAAATTGCTCTTTATAGTTTTCTTAAATCAAAAACAGGTTGCGACGAACAGACGCTCAGAAATTTTGGTCCAAAACCATGGAATAGTTCACTTTTTGATTGATTTTTAAGAAAAAAAATATACTCTTCTTGAAAGTTATATTTTTGTGTAGGTGCCGTCCCTAAATAGTTATTCTGATAAAAATTAAAATCTTCTATATACGTCCTAGTGTTCCATTTTAAACAAAAAAAGACAAACAAGTATTTTTATGGTACTAACCGTTTTTTCATAAACGTCATTTAAATGTTTGGAAAATGGAAAAAATTGTCACATTTTGAATTTTAATGCTGTTAATTAAAAAAAATATATTTTCTGAAAAAGCGATGTGAAAACTGAAAGAGAACATATTTTCGCTAAAAGAACGTTACAGTGTTTTTTACATCACTTATAGTTTGTATAGAAAAATTAAATTAGTTGAAGAAAATGCTAAAATCATGTCGATGTATTGAACGTTTTTGCACCAAAATTTTTCTATAAACCTAAACTTCTAAAAAAATACAATTATGTGCTAAGTAGGTAGTCTTATGACCTATCAAACGATAGTAAAAAAGTTTTGACTTCAATAAAAATAAGAAATAACCAAATTTCTTCAACATAACAAAAATAATTTTTTGAATGACCGTAATACTGACTAGTACAAAATGTTTTGTGCTCTGATATTTTTTTGAAATGTTCTATAAGACCCTTCAAACTCACCGGGATTAAGGGGCCAAGATAGAAGCAGGAATAAGGGAAGTACCTTATATAGTCAATATTTGTTGTTATTTTATTGTATGTTAATAGATGTCTTTCAGAGAGCTTCTCCTATTTAATTCCGCCAGAGGTTACTTTTTCAAATCCAGTCGAAACTTTTTTACTGTCGTCTGATAGATGATAAGAGTAACTATTTAGCAAATAATTGTTTTTTTTAGAGTATAGTTTTATAGAAAAATCTTGGTGCAAAAAAGTTTAATACAATCGACATGATTTTACCATTTTCTTCAACTTATTTTATTTTTGTAAAGAAACTAAGTGATGCAAAAAAAAGTTGTAACGTTTTTTTATCGAAAATATGTTTTCTCTCAGATTCTCCATCGCTTTTTCGGAAAATATATTTTTTTAACTAACAGCATTAAAATTCAAAATGTGACAATTTTTCCATTTTTTAAATATTTAAATTACTTTATAAAAAATGGTCAGTACTACAAAAATGCTTATGTGACTTTTTTTCTCTAGAATGGAATGCTCTATAAGCCCAAATTTTTTATTTTTTAAAAATATTTTTTTTACATTTTGGGAAAAAAATTACTTATTTTTGACAGGTTCTGACAGTAGGACGTATGTGCAAGATTTTAATTTTTATAAGAATGACTATTTAGGGACATCATCTACACAAAAATATACCTTTCGAAAAGAGTATATTTTTTTTTTCTTAAAATCAATCAAAAAGTGAACTGTGCCCCAATTTTGATACGGTATGTACATAGATTAGTGATTTAAATTTTGACATTTTAGTACATTTTTAAGAATTTAGCAAAAGTATCGGCGATTGACGGCGGTGCTACGAAGACAAAAAAACAAAGAAAAAAAGTTTTGACAAGATGCTTAAAACGTTTCCAAGCTCAACGGAGCCCGCGAAGTCCACTTGAATTTCCCCAAATAAAGTGGAATAATATAATAAATAAAAATAATTTGGATACAAAAAATATTTTAATAATGTTGTAAGATGAACTATAAACTTTTCTCTTAACGTAAATCAAAGCGCAGAAACTAGTTTTAAGGGTCTTGGCAGGAGTTCACGTTATAATCCAAACTGTTGATTAAGCGCATAGTCAATCCTTACTTCCGCAGGGTCTCGCCTCGAAAACACCCACCAGATTATTCTGACCGATGCCAATCAACCAATGAAATGGCGAATAAATCCGTGTGTTGCCATGACAACAGTAAGCCTATTACACGTGTGTGGGTCACAACACCCGACTTCCAAATAAAATCGACGGTGATAGTTACGTAAAACAAGAAGAATAGATTTTGTTCTAAATAAAAATTCTTGTTTGGAAAGTTTTAATTTTATTTTTGTTAATGTTTTGAAATAAGAATCCGGACCTGTCTGCGACCCCCTTCCTGCCACAATTTTGCACCCCCCATATTTAAAACCCACGATCCGCCGCTGATTTCAGGAGAACCCTTTCTCTTACACATAACCAAAAGATTACAAGTTGCTTATTGGATGAAATAAAAGACTTATTTTCGCATCTTACAACTTAGACCAAGGGCGGTTTTTCTGAAAGTGTCTCTTTGATTTAATTTTGGGACACCTGTGCCGTAACCAGATCAAAATCCGGATAACAAAGTGCTTTCTAACCACCGCCCTTTATTCAGCTTACGTCTGGCCATTTTCGCCATTTTGAATGCTTATGATTACATTGCCATGAATGACAGCACCATGCACATTCCATGGCGTGTATGCCAGTGGGACTTATGAACTGATGTGCACGGAAGGAGTCGTGTAAATGAATGACGCAATGCTGATGGGACGTTCTTGGAATAAATATCAATAGGAAAATATAGGTATTAGAGTGTTTTTGGTCAGTCACTGTTTTAAATAAATAACGATAACTTTGCGAACGCGACAAACTTTAACCAACTATTATTGTAACTATTAACTAGTTAGTTTTTGAAGTAACCATATTCTTGGTCCTTGAAGGTTTGATTTCATTAACTCTGTAATGAAAAAATACTTAAATTTGTTATTTAAACCATTCTTTCTTTCTTTCTTAGCACGTCGAATTTGTCGAGATCCATTAAAATAACAATGTGCGGTTTTTCGACGATTACATCCTTCCCTTTCTAAAGAGTACAAATTCGGTTTTTCTGTCATTTGGGTCGCGATTCTTCAAAAACCGTCGAAAAATCTCGCCCTTACACTTACTGCTTTTTTGTCAGGACTTATTGGCTAATATTCCTTAAAATTTTGTTCTTAATATTGTTCGAGAAAATCAAAAATATGTCAATTTTAATTTTCGTATGCAGTTTTTGTGAAAAACCATTTTTTTTATTTAAAAATGTATGTTATTAAGCTTATTTTTATGTGTAACCAAACGTTTAAAACTTATAACATAAAAAATCATAGATAGCCATATAATATGTCGCTGTGACTGTTCAGAATCATTATACGGTTCACCAAAAAAAGGAAGCGTGACTTCCTTGTTCCTCCGGTACTAAACGGTGAAACAATCCCATTCACATCTGAAGTAAAATATCTGGGGGTGACCCTCGATAAAACACTTACATGGAATGCGCATTTGAAGAAAGTAAATCAAAAGGCAGCACTGTCTCTATGGTTGTGCAAACGTATCTGCGGTAAGTCTTAGCCCCAAAACAAATGTACTGGCTATATATCACGGTAGTTAGACCCATGATTACATACGGGGCAATAGTTTGGTACACGAAGGGCAGACAAAAGCTGGCTCATGCCAAACTAACAAGCATCCAACGTCAAGCAAGAATGGTGATATGTAGTGATATGAGCACCACACCATCAGCAGCGCTTTAATGCCTCCTAAACCTTCCTCCTCTACACCTTGTCTTGGAGAAAGAGGCTATGAAGGCTACCTACAAAATCATAGCCATCCAATGGGGTGGCAGGGCAAGTCAAGTAGTACCAAACCCTTTAACGCGGGCAATTGACAGCTACTGCATTCTAGGGCTGCTACCGGATCTAATGCTCGCAACAGTAAAGAGCAAAAAGCAATGCAACACTATTCTCCCAGATAGGGAGGACTGGACGACAAACCGAATAAGTTTCTTAAGTGAAGATAGCTGCTGATACACTGACGGATTCAAAATGCCTTCAGGCGATGGATCCGGAGCTTACTGCAGCCGGGAAAATATCAGGATTATACATAGTCTTGGACGAATGGCTACAATTTTCCAGGCGGAACTCTTCGCCATTGAAATGAGCGCACGTTGGATGAATGATCATAACTGGCGCAACAGATCAATAAAGATACTTTTCGAGAGTCAAGCGGCCCTTAAGGCTCTTGAATCCTATAGGTGCTCATCGAGAACCGTTAGGAGCTGCCAGGACACATTGAATACCCTAGGGCGAATAAACACTGTGTCGCTGGTATGGATTCCGGGACATTCTGGGCATCGGGGAAATGAGACTGCTGACCAGCTGGCGCGCGAAGCGACCTTTGCCGTCTTTATTGGCCCCTAACCAGTCCTTGGAATAGTATACAACACAATCAAGACTGCTCTCTCAGGCTGGATGGAAAACAAGTTCCACCAATACTGGAGAGAATTGCAGGAAGAGGGCCGGGAAACTCATTGAGCTCACCAGACAGGACATCCGGACAATGGTTGATCTGTACACCACCGAGACTGCAATTGATGAGTGAGTATTCGGTAAACCACAGATCAACGGACTGGATCTGAATGATGCTTCACCAAAGCAAGTTGCGAGCCTCTTTAAGGGGCTGAATATTCTGTAGCAACAAAAAATGTTAAAAGTGAGCCACAATAGACCCAATAGTGGACAGTACCATATTGGCACACTCACAAACGAATCAATCAATCAATCAATCACTGTTCAGAAAAGTCAGAAAAATTCTGTATTCTCTTATAATGTTAGGATAAAAATGAAAGACGCTGTGTTTTTATTTTAAATGAGGCAATAAGTAAGAATCGCTACTTTCCAGAATTGTGACGGGTGAGATTTCGTGTCGCTCCTGAAGAATCGCGACCTTGAAGTCAAATAAACATCAGCATTGGCTGAAATGAAAGGCACATTTTGTAAAAACTACGACACGGCTTGGAGAACTTTTATAATTTTTTGCTGGATAAGCTTAAATTTATATTTCAGACCACCGAATAAAATGTTTGAATATTTCAAATTGGTGGCCTTAGAAAGAAATTTTAGCTTATTCGGTGTCTTAGTTTCTGCAAAATGTACCTTCCATTCAAGGTTCAGCCTATTCTGGTGTTTATTTGACTTCAAAAAGTATGGATATCAGGCGTGCGTTCAGCGGCGGCTGGAGCCAAACCAAAATTGGCATTAGCCGTTCGGAAATGGCTCCAGCTTGACAAAAGTGGTTAGCATATGCCGTTCAAGATCGGCTGAAGCCATACCAGTTTTGGAGAAACTCGAAAGCGCCGCTATAATTGGCATCGCTTGTTGTTATTGATCCGCGCTCAAGGCCATAGAAAAAAAAATCAGTTGCGAGATTTTCCTAACCTAACAAAGTGAACAAAATTCAGAAAATCATTTGAAAATGAAAATTGTAACGCGTTTCTCCATTTTTTCTTGCATACAATGAATTGTGTAGACGCCACACTAAAAGCAATCAAATGGCCGTGGCTTAAAGTTCCGACAGTCCCTTCAGAAGTTGGAGTTCATAATTCATATCCAGTAGCTTGTTGAAAATGTTATTGTAATGCAATTCCAAAAAATTAGCATGCAGTGTGCATTTTATCTATAACATGTACCCAATGATGTGGTGACGGTAACATCTGCATGACAGGAAAATCAGACGGGTGGATAATGAAAATGTTAGCTGCTTGGATGGAAACTAATTAAAAACTGCAACTAAAATTTATTGTGCTAAACCAAAATTATTTTACAAAAAATTAAACAACTTCTGACAATGCTCAGCAACTCGCAGGACGGATAAAAAGCTCCCAGTAAAACAAAAGTCCTTTTTGCATTCCAGCAAAGAAACACTAGTGGATGGCTATTTGTAGGTAATAAAACTTTATAACTTGCATAGCTTGGCACCATAGGATCGTAAAAAAGCACCAATATACAAAGAAAAAATGCTAGGCGCGGACACACGTTATTTTATCAGTTTTTAACTTTTAATATTACATATCGTCAGATATGTTATTACCGAGATTTTGAAAAATTTTGTGCCTTTTACAAATGGTTCAAAGGCTATATGCACAGAAAAAGTGCTATCTTGGTATGAATGGTACATGGGAAAAAGTGCTCTCTCTCTTTCTAGAATAGGGCTCAAGTGACAGTCTAAAAATTAGCCTTACTCTGAATCAACACCTGACACAACCACCAAGCCTACCCTGTCCTTTTGGATCGCCCTTTTGTATGGGGCAAACCTCCTCTTGACCGACAAGGACATTGGCCTAATTCAGCTATTTTTGAATAAACAGATCAGTTTAGGCTTAAAAATTTATCAAGGTGATGCGCTTCTGCAAGACTGCGCTACTGCAAAGACTGCCTTGCGCTACTGCGAGACTGAGTTGCGCTACTGCAAATCTGCGTTATTCTGCGCATTCATTTTCAGGGTTCAAAGTGATTTTTAATTTTAAAATTCCCTGACTTTTCCAAGTTTTTCCTGACCAATTTTTTAAAAATTTCCTGGCATTTTTGTCCATGTTACACTTTTTCAATTTTTTTCCCCTATTAGTTATTATTTAAAAAAACTGTTACAACCACGTTCACCAAACTATAACTTTTTTCCCATGCATTTGCCAAACGTTTAATTTAACATTTGAAATTAACTCCGACTTCCATTGTCTATATTTTATTATACACGACGTTTCGATCAGTACAATCTCTGATCGTCTTCAGGTGCAAACTACAATCAATTCCTAAGGCTATGTACTTATATACTTAGAAATCACTCAACCGTGAAGTTTAAGAAGTTGGCTCCGACCAAGGAGGGGCTTACAAATATTTGGAATTTCAACACTTGGCTTACTGAAAATACCCTGATTCTGCCAAATAAAGGCAGCTTCAAAAAATTTTCGTTTCTTCCAGTGTAACTCCTTGTGCCCACTTCATTCGGTGTTGTTTTGACCATGCATGTTCGGCAATTCCTGATTTCGTTGTTTCACCTTTTTGGGTATTCGTCTGATGTTCCTTAAGCCTAACAGATAGTGGTCTTTTTGTTTCACCACACTCACAAGGAACTTGGTAAATGCATTCCTATTTTGTTTGTTTTCCGGTTTTGTTTTACAAAAAAGGCTTCGAATTGTATTACTAGATTTAAAAGCTGTTTTAATATTAAAGTTTTTCGCTACTCTTCGAATTTTCTCTGATACTCCTTTAACATAAGGAATTATAAGGAATGCATTTGCTGGTTTTGGTCTTGTAATCTCTGTCCTGTTTGTTGAAATTTATTGTTGAAATTTAGAAATAGTATCTGTTATTATTAAGTTTAAGGCTGTAACCATTCTGCTGCAGATCCTTCTTAATATTTCTTATTTTGATTTCCAAGAGAATTGTTACACATTTGAAATTCCAAATATTTGGAAGCCCCTCCTTGTGCGGAGCCAACTTCTTAAACTTCACGGTTGAGTGATTTCTCACAGTATATAAGTACGTAGCCTTAAGAATTGATTGTAATTTGCACCTGAAGACGATCAGACATTGTACTGATCGAAACGTCATTTATAAATAAAATATAGACAATGGAAGTTCGAAACACAGAGTTAATTTCAAACACATCGTTGTCTTAAACTTTTAAACATAATTTAACATTGTTGTAGATCCTTAATAATTCTGTTAAAATGCAGATTTATGCAACTAACGTCTCCACCAAACTATAACAATCAAGCAAATTCACTTTTTTCTAACGCATTCGCCAAACCTTGCTAACTAATATAAGACAATGCAGATAGGTAGCCAACACCTTCACCAAACATAAAATATTAGCAAGGTTTTTTTTTTCTGACGCATACACTAAATCGTAAACTTACTTAACACAAAATAATTGAATTTAATAACATTGTGGTGCTTAAATATTTTAGTGACTGTATATATATTTAACGTCTACAACGTCTTGTTTTAGAATAAAATCTGTCATAAATACATTTTTCTGAGTACTACAAATATTATTAGAATTTTTTGAGGTACTAGCTTTATTATTTTTGTTTTTCATCACGCTCTCTTCATGATTTTGCCGCTAATTTGTTGTCATATTTTTTAACAAGCTCTTGTAGTATTAACATTTTTTGAAAAAGTTTAGCTTTATTTTTGTGTTTGGATTCTTCAAAACGAGATTTTACTGCCCAGCGGCCCATGTTGGACAGTTCCAAAGGTTTATTTTTTATTATACAGGACACAAAAAAACTGAATAGATTTTTTTTTATTGGCTTAAGCCTCTTTACCCAATTAGGTGAAGTTTTCACATCAGGATCAATGCAATCTACACTAAAGTTAGTTTCTCTATTTGAAATTTTTTAAATTCTTCCACTAGCAGACAAAAAACCCACACAAACTACACAACAAAAAATAGATTTCTGCAGGAAAATAGGAACATTTTTACGCGCTTTAATTATAACAAGCAATGAGTCTCTAACCCCCATTTGCACAGAATATTTTTATTTTGTCCTTTCCTACCCATCTCTTTCTCTCTCGTTTCTTAGTGGACGTTTTATTTAATGGAGACATAAAAATGGGTCCGTGAAGATGGGGTAAGAGCCGGTGCAATAAGGGTGTAATTAAACAACAAATACACTGGCAGGTTTTTTACATCGTCATTGGTGAGGACAAAAATACGAACATAGCTCAGACAAACGTAGTGACTCTCTGTTTCTTTTTTTTGCACTATGCCGGTTGCGAAACAATTTCGTTAAGAATTATCTGCGCACGCCCGATTCGTCACGAATGTTGATATACGAGGAAGAATTCAAACATAATAAATATTTAGGTTGTACTAGGTTTATTTCCAAAATAATCGTAAACAGTTGCACACCATAGGTATATTATTCCCTGACTTTAAGGTGATTTTTGGGTTTTTACTGACAGCATATAAATTCCCTGACTTTTCCAGGTTTTCCCTGACCACTTTCAACCCGGGTTTTAGTTCTATTTTCATTATTTTCTAGTTTTATTATTTCATACGATTTATTTAATCCACGTGTGAACCGACAGTGATCAATTGAGGTGCTTAGAAGGTACACAACCGTATATGTACTAAATTGGAGATACTTTTTTTGGCTCAATTTATTTAATCTTTTTTTTGCACTTTAAAAGTACTGTTACTTTGTAGATAATGTGGATTATTTTCATGAAACGGGTAAATTAAATTTACTTGTTTGATTTTAAATTTCCCACAACAAATTATAAATTGTGTTTTGGTTAAGCACCTAAAAAAAAAATTGGCAGCTTTTCCAACTTAGCTGGTTTTAAAAATTGGTGGCATTCACTAAGGTACATTTTGTTCCCTCCCACTCTTAATCTCTAAGACCGAGCAACGGGCAATAATAAAAGAATGTATTTGCATCCAGCACTTTAAAACTTTTACCATAGTTAACAGTTTAGTTTACGCAAATTTAGATTTGCTCAAATAGTAGAGTCTGTCTGCTATCAGGTCGGACAGGGTTAACTTTGCCCTTGTATTGGAGTGCAAACGAGTCTTGACAACTATGGCAAGACACAACAAGGTCAATCTTCTCTGGGTCCCGGGATATGAAGGAATACCGGGAAATGAAGAGACCGATAAATTGGCTAGAAAAGGTTCATCAACCGACCCGGTAGGTCGGGAACCCATACTAGGTATTCCGGCATGCCAAGTCATAACGGCCCTGAAAAGTGACTTAGACAAGCGCTCTGAGGAGCTTTGGAATAGCACGCAGGGCATGAGACAAACTAAGCTCCTGATTGGTGAGGTGAGCGCCAAAAAAACAAAGTCCTTGCGCCACCTAGGTAGGAAGGATGTAAGATCGGAAACAGGGCTCCTAATACGACAATGTCGCCTTAACAAGCACCTAGAGACGATGGGAATTGCCGAAGACTCAGAGTGTCGATGGTGCATGGAGGACGAGGAATCGTCCTTGCACGTCCCGCTGGAGTGTCCGGCTCAACAGAGTAGCACCTTGGGAACTGTCTGCTGGCCCCAGGCGATGTAAGAAGGTTACAACCCAGAAAAATCTGTTCTTTTGCGAAAGAGGCAGGCTTCGAAAGCTAAACCAGGGATAGTGGGCGTGCAACGGGCCCAGCAAGGCGGCCTACGTACATGAGAATTGCCCGCCGTATTTCTACATTCATTTATTCATTCAAAAGTTCAAATTTCAATAAGTCAAAGATAAAACCACAAATTAGTTATTTTTTTATACATAAACAAAAAAAGTGCGTCGCAAGCCATTAAACCAAGGGGATCCTAATTCGTATTCCTGGATAAGAGTTCCCATTGTAATCATAAATGCTTTGACATAAAGGCCACAAAAACGGCATAGATTTGACAACACAGCTTTGCTATTTTTTTGAAAGATCAACAATAGGTGGAACAAAAAAGAAAATAGAAAACCTCCAAGTCAGTTACTTCAAACGAAAAGAAACTAAAAAACAAAAGATCAAATGATCTTGGGTGGAAATAACGAAAATTCAAACTTGGATGAGCATCCCTCAAGGAACACACAAAAGATCAAATCGAAAAGAGAAATGATTAAGCGATTTTTCGCCCTGGGTAACCAGCGTGGGCCCATCAGTAGTTTCACTGGTCACCCTCCACTATACATCATTAAACACCATCATACACTTTCATTTCCAACCTTGAACGACTCACAAATAGACATCGCTCCGCACTGGTACTTATTCAAGTTACCTGATACGAATTCATCCTGGCGTGTTAATATTTCCAGTAAAAAGAAGTTACAAAACCTCCAAATCAGTTACTTCAACCAAAAAGAAACTAAAAAACAAAAGATCAAAAGATCTTGGGTGGAAATAACGAAAATTCAAACTTCGATGATTATCCCTCAAGGAACACACAAAAGATCAAAACGAAAAGAGAAATGATTAAACGATGTTTCGCCCTGGGTAATCAGCGTGGGCTCATCAGTTGAAGTAACTGATTTGGAGGTTTTCTAACTTCTTTTTTGTTTTAATTGCCTTAGAAGCATAATCCTTCTGGAAATATTAACACGCCAGGACGAATTCGTATTAAATAACTCATCAAGTTTGAATTTTCGTTATTTCCACCTAAGATCTTTTGATATTTTGTTTTTTAGTTTCTTTTCTGTTGAAGTAACTGATTTGGAGGTTTTCTAACTTGTTTTTTGTTTTAGTTGCTATAGAAGCATAATCCTACTCTAAATATTAACACGCCAGGACGAATTCGTATCAGGTAACTTGGATAAGTACCAGTGCGGAGCGATGCCTATTTGTGAGTGGTTCAAGGTGGGAAATCAAAGTGTATGATGGTGTTTAATGATGTATAGTAGAGGGTGACCAGTGAAACTACTGATGAGCCCACGCTGGTTACCCAGGGCAAAACATCGTTTAATCATTTCTCTTTGCTCTTTTGTGTGTTCCTTGAGGGATGCTCATCCAAGAACTTTTGAATAATAGGTGGCATCACTAATGTCGTTTCGAGTGAGATCGTGCAGTGTGTCAATTTATTGGCCTAATTTTCTATTAGACAAGTGGCCGATGGCTATGCAGAACCTGAATTCCAATACTCCAATCGAACTCACTCAGTTTCCTTCAGTCTACCAAACTACGTGACCTTGGCGTTTACAGAATTCCGGCAGAATCTCGCTTATAAAGAAAAAAAGATAGATTTTTTGTTATCAGATAATAGGATATATAAAAATCTACAACCGTATTCAAAGAATTTTTCAAAATTGGGTGTATTTTTTTCAAAAAATAAAAAAATTCAAAAATTGTTGCCTAGTTTTTATATTGTCGACGAGGCTAAAAAAAAAGCGAGGTAAGATTTTTGACTATGGTTAGCCGTGTTTATTTTATTTCGGGAATGAAGTTCAAGGTTAGAAATCAAAGGATGGTGTTTAATGATGTATAGTGGAGAGTGACCAGTGAAACTACTGATGAGCCCACGCTGGTTACCCAGGGCGAAACATCCCTTAATCATTTCTCTTTTCGCTTTGATCTTTTGTGTGTTCCTTGAGGGATGCTCATCCAAGAACTTCTGAATAATAGGTGGCATCACTAATTCCGTTTCGAGTGAGATCGTGCAGTGTTCAGAATACGGTGCGAACACCATGTGAGGAAAAGTATAACTTATTAGGACTTATTTGGAAAGTTACAAATTTCCGTATTCTTATTTTTGTCACTTGACATGTGTCAATTTATTGGCCGAATTTTCTATTAGACAAGTGGCCGATGGCTATGCAGAACCTGAATTCCAATACTCCAATCGAACTCACTCAGTTTCCTTCGGTCTACCAAACTACGTAACCTTGGCGTTTACAGAATTCCGGCAGAATCTCGCTTATAAAGAAAGAGAGATAACTTTTTTGTTATCAGATAATAGGTTATATAAAAATCTACAACCGTATTCAAAGAATTTTTCAAAATTGGGTGTATTTCTTTCAAAAAATAAAAAAATCCAAAAATTGTTGCCTAGTTTTTATATTGTCGACGAGGCTAAAAAAAAAGCCAGGTAAGATTTTTGACTATGGTTAGCCGTGTTTATTTTATTTCGGGAATGAAAGAGTCCAGCAAAAAACTGTCTGGATACGGTTGTGAGAAATTAAAAAATAAACATTCCTGCCAAATTTCAACAGATTCCGTTTTCTCGTTTCCGATATTCTGCTCGGTAAAGATTGACCCAAAAACAGCAAAGTAGTGTTGTCCAATCTATGCCGTTTTTGTGGCCTTAAGGAGAAATTTTGTCCTATTTTGGCTTAATAGCAAATAATTTTATTTAGTCAACAGCAACCAGATTTTCCTCAAACGAAATGCATTGACAGTGATGTTAGATTTTCTTCTGTGTAGTTGTTTGAGATATTTGCAATATGTTATTTATTTATTTATTTATCGGTACTTGAAAACATTTGTTTAAGGATAAACAAGAGCCTAGTTTTCTGATGAAGACAAAAACTACTTATTATTTTATCAAGCTTTTATAATACATAATAAATAAAGATGAAAGGGTTTTTATCAAAGAGCTTTTCTCGATTTTTCACGTGTATACATCAGACGGCTTTGATGTTTTTCAGTTTTTGCCTGTTAGGTATTCCATATTCATTAGCAGATAGGGATCTGATAAATGGATTAAAATAAAAATGCATTTTTATTCAAAAGTATAAATCCATGTTTTATGCACCGCAAGGCCCATGAATATGCAGCAAACGTTGACGTATTACTTGTGATAAAAGTTTGATGGCTGCTGAATATTGAAATTTTTTGTACTAACGCATTTTTGTAGGGAGGTATGCACTTTAAGAAGAGACTACGGTCAAACTGCTAGTAAATAAACGGTAAAGCAAAATTTCGCTTCATTAATCTATTTTTTTTTTGTTTTAGAAATTAAGTCAAGCAGAACGTTGTACTTTAAAATAATAAGCCACAGTTGTTAAAGTAGCTAAGAAATAATGAATCTTTATAAAAGCACAAAGCAGTAACACAAAAACTACCTACTAAATGAACATTGCAGTCCTTTGAGCGAAACGAGTTTAAACTTGTTAAAAGGCGCAGGCCTCAAAATTTATAGAACTTAAGTCAGAATTGACAACCGGAATTTTTGACCCCCCTAGAAAAAACTTTTTATGCAACACTGTAGTCAATTTAAAAAAAAAATGAATTTGTTGTCCGTGAAAAATAGATAAAAAGAAAGGTTCGTGGCATATTGGACACACTGTTTGGTTTTCAATTCATTATTCATTTAGTCCTGAAACATACAGGCCTGTAACATAGGACTGTACCTGGCGTATGAAGAATAACATAAACAACCACAGCCAGCGAATTTAAACAACTTTCGTCGTCAAACAACGGGGATGTAGGATGGCTTTATGCAGCGCGCCACCTATCGGAATAAAGCGACAAGCAAAACGTTAAACTATGCAAATATCAATAAGAATGAAGTTTGCGAGCAGGACGAAAAAAATCCTGCGAAACCGTACCGGTTAATGAATGAAGACCGTTCAAAATACAACGTTCGCAGCAACTCCACCCCCAATTGGGGGTTTATAGTACGTCACCTTATATTAAAGCTCAGCAACAATCGCTCCGGAGGAGGCTTGTTGCGCAAAACAAAGCCAAGCAAAATAAAAAAGAAAAAATAATTTGTTGCTCGTGAAAAATAAATAAAAAAAAGGTTCGTGGCATATCAAACACATTTTGCTTTTCAATTCATTACCACCAGGCCTCCAAGATCTAATGGATATGTGTCCGATATGCCACGAACCTTTCTTTTTATTTATGTTTCACGGACAACAAATTCATTTTTTTTTAAATTTTACTTGGCTTTGTTTTGCGCAACAAGCCTCCTCCGAAGTAATTGTTGCTGAGCCTTAATAAAGGGCGACATAGTATAACCTCCAATTGGGGGTGGAGTTGCTGCGAACGTTGTATTCTGAACGGTCTTCTTTCAGTAACCGGTACCGTTTCGCAGGTTTCATTTTTTTTGTCCTGCTCGCAAATTTCATTCTTAATGATATTTGCATCCTTTAACGTTTTGCTTTTCGCTTTATTCCGATAGGTGGCGCGCTGCATATAGCCATCCAACATCCTGCGTTGTTTGACGATGAAAGTTGTTTAAATTCACTGTGTGTTGTTGCTTATGTTACGCTTCATACGCCAGGTACAGTCCTATGTTACCCTGATGATTCCTAACAAGGATGAAACAGGCCTGTAGGTTTCTGGACTATCCATTAGATCTTGGAGGTCTGGTCGTAATGAATTGAAAAGCAAAATGTGTGTCCGATATCCCACGAATTTTTTAAATGTTACATTGATGTGCTTGGATAGGATGTGGCTTTGTAACCGATGTTTGAGATTGAATACAGTGTCGCAGAATAAGTTTTTTCTAGGAGTGTGAAATATGCCTATTTTTTTTTAATAGGTCCGCCATCTTGGATTTTTAGTAAATGTCAGTTTTATCATTAGTTCTATAAATTTTAAAGATTGTGCCTTTTAAAAAGTTTAAACGATCAATTTTTGAAAAGGTTATTGATATTTAAATAAGTAGATTTTTTCTTAATAAGTTCGATTTTGCAAGTAAATTCTGGTCTATTTAAAAATTGCAAACTTCCTTATTTCTTGTCCGAATTTTTAAAATGATATATCGATGGGCTTCGAAAGAATGTGGCTTCGTAAATGATGTTTCAGATTTATTACAGTGTCGTACACACAAAAATATCTAGGAGAGTTAAAAATGCCTATATTTTAAATAAAAAACGTCAAGTTTGAAATTGGTCCTACAAACTTTGAAACCTAAACAGTATTAAAATCGGACAACTTCCCGCTAAGTTATAATCATTTTAAAAAATGCGGTTTTTTGGCACACCCTATATTATATGCCGAGCTTTCGTAGATGGCTAATGAGCAAAGCATAGCTACTAAGAGGTTGTCCATAAATTACGTCACGCTATTTTTGACCCCTTGGGCAGTAGCATAATAGTAGTTCACAACTAGTGGCTAAAATAGTGCTTTTTTATAAGCATTGGTTTAAATAACGAGCGCAGCAAGTTATTTAAAAACGCGAGGGAAAAAAAGCACAGTTTAGCCGCGAGTTGTTAACACTATTTTTTTTAATACCTTTATCAAAAAATCCAAGAAAAACAGTAAAATACTTTTAAAAATATAGAACGAAGAGCACCTCTTGCAACACACCCTCTTTACAGTATAAATCAAGGTGGCTTCCACAGCAATGTGCCTTTTTACTCAGTGACGTTTATTTTTGCGACATTTTAATATTTGACAGTTTGATATTTTGACGATGCTTTTAAATTATTTGTTCGTAAATACTTGGTGAAAACTGGCGAAAATGGCTTAATTTTTAGGCAAGAATAATTAGATTTTTTCATTATTACTATTTTCCGCTATTTTTCTTTAATTTTGGGTAAAAACCGGACAGAAATCTTTTTTTGCACTCTTGATCAAAAAAAAGCTTTTTTGCATCGGTAAACAAAAAAGCCATGCTTTAGTTATCTACAGACAGTTTCTAAAATTATGTTTTTGATGAAGGTATAAAAAAATATTTGGGATTAGACGTGATCTGGATAACTTGTTTTGTTTGGAAGGTATTTTCTTTTGCAGTAGAAAAAAACTTCTCTACTTAAAGATCCTTGTGATAAATGAAACTGATATATTTCTCATCCAATTCACCCTTTTTTTTCCTTTGGATTTTCAATAGTGCGTAATATATTGAGAGGTCACGTACAATGGAGAAGTGGAGAGTCAATAATCTATGTGGAAGAGCACAATAGAAGAAAATCAAATTGAAGTCGAATATATAAGGTGCACCAAAAAAAGCTTTCTTGATTTACTATAATTTTGCAATTGGTGAGTGGAGTTTTCATGATCCAATTTTGGCAGTGAAAAAAGGTAAACCGTTAAACTAAAAAACCCTGCACAAACTATTTATAGCACTGAACCACTTGACCATAAAAATAAAAAAGCCGAGGTAGGAAATTGGAACATGTTCTAAGTTTATTTTGTATATCTTTGTTAGTTATCGTCAAAATAAGATAATTTATATCTCGGAAACTAATCACTCTTTCCACATATATAAAAATATTTTGAAAAGGTACCACAAAAACTGTACTTATATATAACGTTTTACAAAAGCCGATGTTTTTTTTTAAATGGCAATTTTTATCTTTTTAAATAAGCGGCTATAATATTATATAATATAACATCTAACACAATACAATAAAAAAAAAATTATATTCTTTTGACTATCTTAGAATAGTATGAAACAAGTAAAATTTACTTGGATTGGTTAAATATATGTACCATTGTTACCAGTGGTACCAACATGTAGGCGCCAAATTTTATTTATGAAAATAGTTTCAAAGATGCCTCGGAGGTACTCTGAATTATTTTTCGGAAGTGACTAACATTTCAAAAGTAAAATGAAAATTGTTATTTAAAAAAACAGTTCTTTTCTTTCGTTTTGAAACGTTATAAATAAGTAAATTTTTTGTGCTACCAAAGAAGTCTTTCATAGTAGTTTACCAAACTAGTGCGAAAAGTGCCAGTTTTCCGCACGCGCTTGCAGCAATTAAGTGCGGAAAAGTCACTTTAGGCACGAGTAAGGTATAATATTTTTTCTACTCGCTTGACTTAAGTATTCATTTAACCCAATAAAAGGAGTTTTAAAAATGTTACTCTTTATTTATTGTGACTTAAATGTTTACCTAACAAAAAAAAAAGAAAACGATTAAAAATATAGCAACATATTAATTTTTTATTTTTGGTTGGGTGCGGAAAAGTACCAGAAAGTTAACTTTTCCGTACTAATGCGGAAAAGTGAATTTTTCGCAGGCTAGTAGAAAAAATATTTTTTTACATAATGTGGAAAGAGTGTTTCGTTTCCGACAAAAGGAGAAACAAAATCTTTAAAGCCCGATACCTCAGAAACTAGTCCTATTTTCTATGTCGTTTTTTTTATGGTCAAATATTTCAGTAGTATAACATATATCAGGTGTGCCACAAAAAATGAAACTTTTTGGATTGACTATAATTTTGGAACCAAAAATTACATGTCTGGAAAGGACATACTTCATATTTTTTAGAAAAAGTGTACAAAATAACGTTTTGTAAAAATCCAAGATGGTGGAAAATTTTGAAAAGTCATCATCATCCCCCACGAAACTTTTTTTCTGTGCGCCACTGGCTCAAAAATTATTTTTTTCATAAAAGCTTCATCCAATGAAACACGAAAAGTTATAAAAATCGGACGTGAAATAAAACCGTTCAAAATAATTAAATTAGATCCTATTTTTATTAAAAAGAAAATTGAAATTTCAAAAAATGTAAAAGTCGTTGTATTGGAATGCCTAAGTTTAATAGAAAAAAATAAAATCGGTTTAGTTTCTGTCACATTAAAGCCAAAGCGAAGACTTTATTTTACTTAATTTAAAAAATATCAAAAATATGGCAAAAATACACCAAGAAAAGACCCCTTGCCTTGTTAATTCTTTCCCGATTTTCGCAGGAGATATATTTTTGTTTGGATCGGGGGAGGAGGGCGGTGAAACACTGCTATTTTTTTAAATTGTTATTTTTGTTTAAAAGTTGTTCCCAAATACATAAAGTAATTTTTATTATCTTATTTAAGTATATTCATTCCAGTTATGAATTTTTTTTTAATCATTGGATTGATTTTAAAGTTATAGGCAAACAATAAAAGAATTATGACATTTAGCCGAGAGCCATTCCTAATGTGGTTTATGCGGGGATCTTGTGAAAATTCACAATTTTGACAAAAAGATGCTATTTAGGTATAATAGAGTCAAACCAATATGACAAAAATGACGGCAACTTCAATTTGGGTCATAATCTATTTTACTCACGACCAACCCATAATACTAATTTAACGAGCGTCCCAGCACGACTGCTATGGACCATTTACGTCCCTAGGCTAATAATGAAGCTTAGACGTAAACCACAAGATGGCGTGACAAGCGATAAAACTTTATTTTATAAGAGCACTAATTGACGCAAACATGTGAATTATTCTTCTATATTTGTAAGACAATAAATATTTAATTAACGTAAATAATTCCAATATAATTTTAGTACCTAACCAAAAATAAGTCCCGGTAAATTGCCATATTAAGCATTTTGAAGAAAAAAAACCTTGTTTTTAAAAAGATATATGCAAATTCCCTTAGTAACCTTATTTGTTTTGATGTTTTAGATAAAACATCATTGAAACTTTAGGGAAGGTTGTTGACTTAGTCGTTCATTTTTTGTTATTGGAGTCCCTTAAGACCCCAGTCCATCAATTATAAACATTTTTTTTCAATTCATGGCGTAGAAAAATCTCAACTTCTTGTGGTATATTACCAATTTATTTCTAGTTTGGGGAATCCCATGTCTTTTCGGTACGTCACACATTTTTTTTGAGTAAGGGGAATCCCATCCATTTGTTATAAATAGTGTGTTATCCAAGCGTTTCAGTTTAGTTGTATCTTTCCTGGATTGCGTAGCACATGCGACTAAAAAATGAGTATAAATTTGCCTACTTACAGGCCGTTGACGGCTAGGGAGATGATATGTTATATCTTCTTGAGAACGACGACCCAGAATTTGATACGTGGGTGAACGAAGATACTTCGAGCGATTTAGAAGATGAAGATATTGTCGAAGAGGATCAATCTGCGGAGGATGTGATCCAATTCGACCGTAATACTGATACTTCTGGTTCCGTCCCAAATAATGCTGATAATCGTAAAGGCCCAATTTATGCAGCAAAGAATGGTACAGTATGGTCTAAGTATCCAGTGAAAACAACAACCAGTCAAGCCCCAGAAGGCTAATATATTGACTAAAAAGTTGGGACTTACTCCTTACAGTAGCAATTTCTCAACAATAAACGAAGTATTTTCATTTTTTATGTCTCCAGATATTGTTTCAAAGATAGTTGTTGAGACAAATTGAAAAGAACAAGCAATTTTTGATAAATGGAACCAAGATCATCCAGACAAAAAAATAAAATTTACACCTGTTGATGCTTCAGAGATTTAGGCATACCTCGGCCTTTTGATAACACTTGGTGCTCTTCGCTCTTCTCTCTCTGCGAAAAGAAGATCTAATCGCTGACCTGTGGTAATATTTGCACATCTTCTAAATGTTGCTGGTATCAACGGGTGGAAATTATGGCTGATGAAATTTCCAGATTGGAATAAAGCGAAACCGCAGAGACGTAAATTATTTCTTCTAGACTTGAGAAAAGAGCTCATAAAAGAGAATGTTACTCGGCGATACAGCAACAAAGAGATTCAAATAGCCAAGAAAAAAAATATGACTGCCGTTTTTCCCGATCTATCCTGAGAAGATGAAAATCAGGCTGAAGCGACTGAAAATCAACCCACGCCAAATGTTAGGCAACGATGCCATCGTTGCAACAGAACCAAAGATAGAAAATATAAAAAAGTGTGTACCAAATGCAACACATACGTATGTCCAGACCACTCGCTTATTCAAATAATATGTACTGGCTGCCAAAATGAATAAAAATGAATAAAAATTTCGTTCATATATAAGTTAAGTTTTATTTGCAAAATGTTAGTTTAGCACTATGTTAGTCTTTTTAGGTATGCTGTCTTTGAAAATATATGTGTTAAAACTGAGTATGACTTAATTTATTGAAGAAAAATATAGTAACAAAACAGTATCACAAATTAATAAATCAAAACCGAATTGGGGTCTTTTTCGACCCCAGTCCGTCCCATGTGCATTTTTCCGAAGTCCGCCTATTAAAGGTTAATGACCATTATAATATGCTTGTTATGTAAACTACTATAAAAAAGACAAAAGAGAGCAACGCTATTCTGCCTTCACCATCAATATCGTAAGTTTAATATTACAATGAGTTTCATGCAGTATTTTGCTTCGTCTCTATTTTTTCTATCTATGATTAAACCCTTTTATTGACAGGGACAGAAACTCTTGCATAAAAAGAACTAGCAACAACAGACGCTTTTGTATAAAAATAACTAGTAACAAAGGCGCTGCGCTCTAAGCCGAGGGTTCAACCGGGTGTTTTAAGTAGGATTCATTTTTTTTACATTTTTATTTCGCCCATTGTCTTGTCACTCCGTATTATTGACACTTGCTGAGTTTAAACTAATGAAATTAAAATTAGCTTACAATATACCCTTTTTTGAATATATTATATTGCCTATACAGTGAAAATACCTAGAAGGGACGGAGAATGTAAACAGTTTGGATAACCTGAAAACCCGAGTATAACAAACCAGAGTAGTTACAGCTCGGGTACACTTTCTGAGGGCACATTCGCGAAATAAATTTCAATAAAAGATCCTTTATTTTGGTCCAAAAGTTAATGACTTTTTTTATTTTCTAGCAGTCGCCTAGTCGGTCAGAAAACTAGGGTAGTAGGCACGGAGGTAGGCGTTAATATATTAATAGGTTTAAATTTGGGTTTTGTTAATTTATTATTATATACTTTCTTATACTTTCTTATTATTGATTTATTTCTTACTGGTTTATTTTTTTGTATCCGACTGAAAAGCTGTTAGAAAACTAAAAGTTTTATCCCATATTTAGTATAATGTTTTTAGTTTTCGTAAGTACATTATTTCTTACTAAATTTCTTCACACCCATTTTAAACTTTACTTTTCGTTCTAGGCACATTTTTTTTTTGTTTTAGTTCGACATGTATTTCAAATTTGTTATAAAAGGGGCAGTTAAATATCAATTTTTTAAATGGTATTTTTCTTAAAATAAAAAAGTCAACTTGTCCTTCAAAAACATATAGGGTAAATATCAAAATCCACTTCTTACGGTCAAGCCATGATGGTAATTTAAGGCTTAAAATATTTTACCATAATTTAAAGGGTAACGTTTTTGATGAAGCAATTTTTTACTATGTTTTTCACAGTTTTATGTCATGATATTGCTCACATTTTAAATCTTTCTTTCCAAAGTTTCGATTTCTAGAATAAAACACTCAAATTTTTCAAGTTTTCACTGTTTTTTAGGCATTCAAAAAAAGTATTGCCAAAAAACATTTTTTCTCTGTTAAAATGAAAAATATTTAAAGTTGTTGAAGTGAGACAGCAGGCTCTAAAGAAGTATTTAAGAGAAAGATGGAAATAATTTAAGGCAAATGTTAATTTTTCAATGTGTAAAGTGTGTCTTTCAATCAAAGTTCATTACAGTCTTTAAATTTACCAAAAAACGTGTCCTACTGTACTACTACTACAGGTATTTAAGAAAATTATTTTAAGGATCATCATGGCTTGACCATCACTGTAACTAAAACGAAAAAAAATGCCGATTCTAAGGTCTCTTAAATTATTTTTTTAGAACGAAAATTAACGGTCAAAATGGATGGGAAAAACTAGTAAAACACTCTGTACCTAAACATACGTGCCTTAATTGTAATATACCGGGTGTCCCAAGGTGAGTAACTTATTAGAATATTTTGGAAACTATACAATGGAAACTTTTCAAACTTTCTATTCTAGCATAAGTCCATTTAAACTATCTTTATGAAATACTCTCATATTTGCAGTGTTGCCATTTGCAGGAAAACTTGGCAACAACTTTCTTATTTTAAATTGAACACCCTATATATTTTTGCATTTTTGGATTATGCAAAATATTTTAGGTACATTTTATATATAATGTCCTGTACCTATGTTCAACTGTTTTTAAAATATTTACAGGTGAAAATTGACATTTTTAACTTTGACATCCCGTAACATCGAAACTTTTAAGGATAGAGCAAAACGGTTTTTACATATTTATCTTGGTTTTTCACAAGCTATAGTTCTGTACTATTTTTAACCCAGGGTTAAACTAACCTTGGGATATTTTAACCCTGGCTTTAGATATAAAACGATAGTTTGTGAAGAACCAAGATAGGAGAGTAAAAACCGTTTTGCTCTATCCGTAACCGTTCCGATGTTACGGGCTGTCAAAATTAAAAAATGTCAATTTTCACCTGTCAATATTTTAAAAACAGTTGAACATAGGTATAGGACATTATACACAAAATGTACCTAAAACATTTTCTAGAATCCAAAAATGCAAAGTGTTCAATTAAAAATAAGAAAGTTGTTGCCAAGGTTTCCTGCAAATTGTAACACTGCAAATATGAAAGTATTTAATAAGATACATGGACTTATGTTAGAATAGAGAGTTTCAAAAGTTTCCATTGTATAGTTTCCAAAATATTCTAATAGGTTACTTACCTTGGGACACCCGGTATACGTACGTTTGTTAATTATAATAACATGCACACCTTTACAAAATAGTTTATTTTATTAATGTTAAGTGAACCTGTTGATAGTCATTAAGTCGTTAATCATTTCCAATAAATATTTATAAAATATAATTTAGTTCATTCGTTAAAAACTCTATAATTCATATTAACTTTTAATTTGTAAAATTTCCATGTAAGTTAACTTTTAAACACAGTCATTTTTCGGCAGTGTATATAAATTTTGTCTATAGCACAATAAAACGGAATATTAACATTTCTTCGAGCAGTTTATCTGACCATCAATCATAAGTTGAGCAATATAATGGTGAGAATTCCATTCATATTGCTTGGGAAAAATGGTCACCCAAACATCAAAGATACCGACGCGGCTGTTGCTACTCTGTGGTTTGTTATACTCGGGTAAAACCATTCGTATGTTTACTTTTATTAGAGACATTTTGGAAAGCTTATCTGACACTTCGTGGTGGTGATTACTTCTTTTTCAAAATTGCTAAATGTAATTCCGTTATCGTAATTAACCACTATCACTGCCGATGCCGTAAGCTACACGAATAAGGATATTTTGGAACGCTTATTTGACGCTTCGTAGTGGTTGTGGTTAATTTCTGGGTCTGCGCAATAGCTAAACTTCATTCCGTTGTGGTTATTTTTCTGGTTAATTTTAGAGAATTTTGGCGCAATTAATTTTAAAAATAATAAAATATTACCAAGTTCCAAAGTATAAAATACTTATTTTGTAAAATTAAGGCAAATTTGTTATTTTTCTTTCTCAAGTGAAAGTTTTTAATGTGTTCCGAAAACTCTGGTAAAATCGTTGAGTGGTTGTGGTTGTTAAACACTACCCCAGCGGCTGTCAAAGTTGTCAAAATTTTAAGCGTTCAGAAATTTCCCGAATATTTTTTATTGCGGTTGTGGTTATTTTTATTATTGTTAGATTTTATAGAGTTTTGACACGGGTAATATTAAAACTAATAAAATATTACCAGGACCCAACATATAAAACACTTATTTTCTGAAAAAAAACCCAATTTTTACGATTTCTAAAAGTTTTTATTTAAAGGTTTTCAAAAATTAAAAATCTGGTAGAATCGGTGGGTTTTGTTAATGTCAAATTAGAACGGAGTAACCAGGTCATGAGTAAAAGTCCTTTTTGCTCAAATATGAACTTTATAAAATATATAAAAATTATAATCTGTGTATGAAGCCATCGTTCCCGTATTTTTAAAAGATACTATTCATTAATTTAATTACATTTTGATTTAAATATTGAAGACTGGGGGACGAAATGCACCAACCATCTGTTTTATGACAATAGTGCTCTTGCATGTAGGCATGCATTTATTATTAGGTTAGCATTTTAAAATATTCCGTATAAAGGGTGAAGAGATTAATGAACGAATAAATTAACTCCCAATAGTCAATACAGCATGATAAATATATTTTTCTTTTATCGAAACAAATCAATTTAAAATAAATGTCATTGTTATTTTCGAAAACTTAAAATATTGCTTATGCTTGGACGCAAAGGTAAACCTTGGTTAGTATCACTTTCACCTAACCACCTAACTAGTATTGAAGTGTTAGTTTTAATAAAAGAAAAAATCTTTTAAAAATTATTTATTCTTCTATATTTTTAAGACAATAAATATTTATTAAACGTAAATAAATCCAATATAATTTTAGTACCTAACCAAAAATAAGTCCCGTTGTTGACTTAAGAGTGTTCGCGTTTGATGTTTTTAATAATTTCTAATATTTATGATGACATTTTCATCAGTCGTAATTGTACACTATAGTAGTAGTAGTAGATGGGTGGCCGTTAAAGATGTGATATGTTGTGGTGTGTTGCGAGAAATGCTCTTCGTTCGAGATTTTTAATAGTAGTTTACATAACAAGTTTGAGACGCGAGCCGCAGGAGTTAGTGTACTATATTATACCTACGATCAATGAAAATGTCATTATAAATATTAGAAATTATTAAAAAACGCGAACACTCTTCAGTCAATAACATTCATAACCCGAAGTTTCAATAACGGTCTATCTAAAACGTCAAAACAAATAAGGTTACTAAAGGAATTTTAATATATATTTTTAAAAACAAGGTTTTTTTTCTTAAAAATGCGTAACATGTCAATTTAATGGGACTTATTTTTGGTTAGGTACTAAAATTATATTGGATTTATTTACGTTTAATAAATATTTGTTGTCTTAAAAATATAGAAAAATAATTCACATTTTTGCGTCAATTAGCGCTCTTATAAAATAAAGTTTCATCGCTTGTCACGCCATCTTGTGGTTTTCTTCTAAGCTTTATTATTATCCTAGTACCGTAAATGAGCCATTAAAATCGTGTTGAGATGTTCGTAAAACTAGTAATATTCGTTCGTGGCAGGTAAAAGCACTTTTGTACAGTACTATCAATTAACGGGTGTCCCATAAGTTTTGGAACAAAATAAAAAATCGTATACTTTTTGAAAAACAAATTGTTATTTAAACTGTATATATTTTTTTCATAAGTTGATTTTCTATGAATATAATTTATCTATTTTAGTATATGCAGCGGTCCGTGTTCCTCAACAAGCCGCAACTTTGTTCGGACACCTTTCATAAGCGTCTGGGCGGAGATAATATTAATTTCTCTGCACTTGATTAAAATTCTGCAGCGCAGTTGGACTTCATTTTGAGCAGTCCAGCCTCCGGCGTGCACTTCCCTTGCCAAGTGGGCCCAAAAGGCTTCAATGGGGCGAGCCTGGGGCAAATTAGGGGAATTGTCATTTTTTGGTACATATGGAATATTATGCTCTTGAAGCCAATTTTGCGTTTCCCTGGCATAATGGCAAGATGCTAGATCGGGCCAAAACATAATTTCGTCTGCAGCATGATCTTCTTGAATAAACTCATTGAGTTTCACTAGGCAGTTATCAATATAACCTCTGCTAGTTAATGCTTCGCCCAGTACATGTCCTATATATGGTCTTGCTATACCCCTTTCGGAAATTGCACACCACACTAAAATTTTTGAATCTTACGTTGTCCGGAGTCTCCTCTATATTATCGGTGTAAAATCCTTGATTGCCTGGAATTTCTGCGTTCTCAAAAGTGAAGTACTTTTCATCGTCCATTATGATAGATTTGTTGTTCGCAAAATGAACACGTCGAAGAGAAAGACAACATCGAGGTATCCGGGCAAGCTTATTAGGGTTGTATTTTGGACATTTTTGCCTTTTTCGGTATTTCTGAACATTTCTGCTCAAAATTCTACAAATAGTACTTTTTTAAGTTTATTTTCTTCTCGCTAGTTTCCTTACAGACACCCCGACCTTGTTTTTAGCCAACCTTACCACTCTGTTGGACTAAGGGGGCGGGGGGTCTTCCACTTTTCGGGAGGTTCATACAAGGAATACCCTGTTCGCATTCCAATATGGTTCGATAAATGGTTCTCCTGGATATATCTTGGTGTTGAAAAATTTGCACTATTTCAGCTTTGGGCATTTGCCCAACCAAATTATAAATAGATTTTCTTATTTCCAATTTGTAAGACATTTTTTAGAAACTGACTTAAAACATAAATATGTCAAATTGAAACCTGGGAAACAAGGAAACTTTTCTTATCAAAGCCAACTTGGTAAGTAACTTAGGTATATTTTTTGAGCTCCTTGAACTTTGTGTCAAAACTTATGGGACACCCGTTATATGTAAACTTTCAAAATAAAAACTTGGGAAATAAGATGGCTTTATACGTGTTTCACGTGTATGCGCGGGCTTTTATTTGCTATTGATGGAAACTGGTGCTTATTCTTATTCCATGCATTGATAGAAAATACGATAGAAAGGAGTACCTATCTCGCAGATTTTTACCAATCGCAAAGCTAGGCGCTGACACGAGTTCCCTGAAAGCCAATGAAACACCACCCAACACACTCATTTGCAACGTCATTCAATCGGAATTACTTTACTACTTAGAGATGTTTTAATCGAAAGATGGTCAGTCGAGTCGTGTTTATTCATTCGCAGATTCTCCGTCGCAAATTTAAAGTCGCGTGTAGTTGCGACGTCTCCACTACCGTCGCAGACCGTTTCGTCGCAGATCCACTCCGTCGCAAACATACGCGACACGGATCAGCGTTGTCAGGTCTACTTATTTTGCAGTAGATCTACTGCAGTAGCTTTGGGGTCTTTCTCTACTGAGTACTGCTTTTTTCGGTCTTCAAAGAATATGAGCACTATATTTACTCGTTTTTTCAAGAAAATTTGTACCTGTTTAAAATAGCAATTATAATTTTTATCTTCAATTATAACATTGGCTCCGTGATGTTTTTATGTCTATGGTCAATTTTTAGTATCGCGCCACTTCGTGGAATGTGCGTGCGCGTCGTGCTGCGTTCGAGAACTTGTTGGATCGACTATTTTAGATCTTTATTGCTTACTTATCATTAGAAAGAAATAGGTGCTAGAAAGCACGGATAGTACAACATAAAATTAATTATTTTATGTTGAACGGAAATAAAAATATCTCGAAAACTGTAGCTTTGAAAGATTTGAACCTTATAACAAAATTCTTGGTAATATTTTTGAAAACCAAAATCTAAAAACCCCATATTAACTGCTTTCCTTCTACAGTTATGATTTTCCTTATATACTTTAACGTTTTTTTTAAATAACTCGGAAACTTAAGCTCCTACGAATTTGGACTTTATAACAGAATTTGTAGTCCAAATTCATGGAAAGTAAAAGGTGAAAACCGTATATCGCTACTTGCTTTTGTTACAAAGTTACAATTTTTTTTAAATATTTTATCCCTTCCCTTCAACCCCCCACCACCCTACCCAAAAGTTGATCAGTCCATGGTCAGCTGATAGAGATTTTTTGTAGCAAATTTCGTTAAAATCGAATAAGGATTTCTTGAGTTATCATGTATACAGACAGACAGCAACACCATACCATATTGGTATGGTGGACTAGAAAAAACGAAAGGCATTTTTACACTGCAATGAGCGAAAGTTCGTATTCATGTTGTCACGTTGAAATTGAAAGTGAACTGGTGAACTTTTTTAAAGGCGAACTGTGTTAGGCTTTATTCCTTGTCGTTTCCTTTGACGTTAATTACGTTTTCTGTAGTCTTATTATAAAAGATGACCCTAGAGGGAGCTTTTTCTTGCTTGTTTGCTGCCATGCCACAAAATATGTATTCCTTGTTACAAAACAAGTGCGTATCGTGGGTCATTTAGTTATTATATCTCGAAGCTATATAATAAAATACCTGATAGGTACAAAAACTTAAATTCGTCAAGCTTTAGACGGCAATTAAAAAATCATTTAAAAAAATACAGCAGAGTGAGTGTTGGGTAAGTGGAGCCTAGTTTTTTTTTTTTTTCTTTTGAAACATATTTAAATTCATTTTTGAGGTTCAACTATCCTTATTTTTGTAAAAGTAAATTGCACTATTATAATATTAAATACTATGATTGTTTACATCTTCTTTATTTTTCTTTAGGTTCTCTATTTTTAGTTAGGTTTAATATTCTTTCTAATTTAAGTACTTTAAAGGTTTTTCTTAATCTTTTAGGTATTTTACAAAAGGTTGAGTGGAAGAGCACTGCTCCCTATTTCTTAATAGGAGAGTGTGAACTCTGCCTTTTGTCGCATCATTTATTTATGTAAGGTAGTGTCTAGAAACTTAATTGTATTTGTTTTTGTATTTCATTATTTTGCGACAATAAAAACAATACTAAACTAAACTAAACTATATATCGTCAACTATTGGAAAAAAAATCTACAATCTTTTTACGAAATCTACCGATTTATTTATGACCTACTGCTTTCCTCAAATTCGAACGGGCAACGCTGACATAGATTTACTCCGTCGCATAACGTCTACCGCGTATAATGTTAACTGAGGGTTGGTAACGGGTCGGTTGGCTTTTGGGTCGTGTTTTCGCGTTGTGTTTCGTTGGGTCGGCAATACGACTTAAACCAACCCAACCCATGAAACCTGACCAACCCCCAGTAAACTTATGCGCGAAGTGGATCGGCGATGGTACTGTAGTCGTCGCAATGCCCTATGAGACTCGGTTGGCATTGACTTAAACGTAACCTTTCAGATGCGGATGCGCGACGTATTTCTCCCAGCGCGCTCGAAATATTACGCAAGGGCTCGTTTCACATGAGGCGTGTGCTACGCTCTACGCCCTATTATTAGTTAGTGGTATTGAAGAAAAAATAAAATATTTGGGACGATTGCAATGAAAACTACAAAAATCGAGACGCTAAGGAAAAATCTGAGGATATTGCCGCCCTTGGTGCGCCACTGTTTGACTAATATAATTCATTTATTAAATTATCTCAGAGCTACAAATAGTCGAAACCGTTTTATGGATTAATTTGGGTTCTAGTTTTACATACAATTCGTCGAAGGTCGTAATGATCATCCGAAAGTAGTTAAAAAATTTTCTTGGATGCTCGCTCAACTCTGAGTAGAGAGTTACAACTGCACCTCTCAGTAACCTTTGAATGACAATAGAATATACCCAAAATCATCTATTTTTCGTTTTTTCTTTTAATCAAACAATATGCTGCTATGGCAACGCCCAGAATACACCATTTTGCTACTGGATCTCCATGTGAAAAGAAAGTTGATGCTATACATCCTACGCCGGGCTTAGGACGTAGGCCTCATGTTAAACAGGACTTACGCTTGGCCCGCGCCCGTACGTAGGTACGCCAGGTGTCAGGCCATGGCAGTGGCGTGTCCAGGGGGGAGGGTGCGGGGGCTGCGCGTTTCCTTCCTGAACATTATCAAAGTTTTAAAAACATTGAAGAACGACGCACAGGACACTTATAATTTTGTAGTGCTAGTTAAGAAAATGGGTAATTTTTATTTCGTTTCTATGACCAGTTTCTGAGATACCCGCTATCAAAGTGAGAAAAATAGCCATACACTGTTATGTTTCAATTGAGAAAATAGTGGTTTCTCTAGAATATATGAAAAGAAGTGGCTAAAACTTCTAAACAGAAGACAAGCTGTACGCAAGAGTCTATTGTTATTGTTGGCGGATGCTTAGTTTTTATACGGGGGACAGTCAAAAATGAGACATTTTTGTTAACTATCGAATTTCTGTTTCAAGCTCTTTTGAAAATTTGACGAACTATCGGCAAATCGTGTTTTTTAGCTTTCGCGTAACTGGTCATCATCAGCTTCTAGCGATTGGTAAAAATCTGCGAAATAATATGTCTGGCTCTCGAGTATTCTATTTAATCAAGAAAAAGGGTCCTAAAGTCTTTTAACACACTAACGATTGGAAAGCACATTCTACGACTCTTTTTCTAGCTCGATTAGCAACTCTAACTCGATTAACAAAAAGTCGATATTTTTAAATTGCTTGTTCGATTATTATTATCATCATTGACCCCCCCATGATTGGATTATTATTGTTAAGGGCATTTAACTGTGAAATGAAAAGGGGGAGAGAAGCAAATATATAGCTAAAAATCTACCTAAAATTATACCGTGACTTCCATAAGTTATATTACACAATATTTTATTAAACAGTTTAAGTTTAATCATAAAATTCATTAAAAATTCAAAATCTATATACGAGTCTCTATCTAAACCTTTTATTTACGATATAGCACTCTTTCTTTTAAATCTAAAGTTAATATAACGCCCTACACTTTTCCTTGACAGATATACCATTTATCCAACCCGTCAAAAATATAAATCAGTTCAATCTTTGATTTTGTTTTAGCTTCTACCTGTAACTGTAATAGACACTTAAGAATGACGTAAAAAGTAGAGATATTTATACATCCCACATTTTAAAATAGTTGCTTTGAGAATTGGCAACTTAACATTTGAAAATTTTAAGGATTTTAGTTGGGATGTCAATGGACGAACGGTCGGATATCACTTACGCTTAAAAGTTGTTATTTTATGACATAGGGGCATATATTGTCCTTATTACTGATAAGATGTAGAAATAAATGTCAACAATGAAATTAAATCGTCATATAATTTTAGTTAGAAAATAAATGGAATGAATGGAATATTATTAGATATTAGGGCAAATAATCTTTCCAAAACTAGGCAACACTCTTTGTTGAAACACTACATTTTCTTATACAAACCACATTACTTAGGCTAATTTTACTTAAAAAAATGTAGTGATATTTTATAAATTCCATGGTAGTGACAGAATAACTTTTATCAAATCAAAAAAAAACTTCCTTTGATATCAGAAACTACACTACTTTAAAGTAACTGATAAATGCATACGCGTTAAAAAAAAAACATGGTAGTGATATCCTATAAAAACGTTCAGCAAAGATTCCTAGTTTAATCTTTTCACATACTTGCTGGGCTGGGATACTGCAAGTCTCAGAATTCTCTGACGCAAAGCTTGCCCTGAGCCGTAAATGGAAAAAAATGCAGGAAACATATTAAACAATAAATTAAAATACGTGAAAATCCAAAAATATTATTTTGGGTGGGGTTGCGTGGGTCTAGCTTAAGTTGAGTTGGGTTTGCGTTGGATTTAATGATTTTTTCCGGGAGTTTTTGTTTCGGTTTCTTTTCCGGAATTTTTTTCCTGCTTTTTATTCTAGATTTGACTTTAACAGCGTTGCTAAATATTTTGGGTAATTATGAATGGTTTGCGTAAATACCTTATCATATTATTGCTGGAACTCTTTATAATGTTATTATTTAAAAAAAGTAATAAAAGTCTCTCTGTCTAAAAAATATTTTTAAATTTTAAATTCTGGGATAGGGTAGTAGTGACATGATAGGGTTAAAAAAATATACGAAAAAGGTGGACACTGCACGAGTTAGAGGTCATTTGTGCTCAAAATAACATAAATAAAAAACTTCTAATAAACAACAGTTTTTGAGAAAATTATCGGGGAAATCTACTAAATACTAGACGTATTTTGGCTATCATGGAGTATTACCATTAAAACATAAAAAAAATGTGGCTCTATTTCAGTAAGAAATTAAGTTTCAGTTCTGAACAACCTAATGTAGTCTGCTATCGCATCCTAAGCCTCGTGGAAGTTATGAATTTTTTAGGCATTTTTTAATTGCTTCCCGAGTTCTTGCGTTCATTCTTCTGGGAAAAAAGGGGTCGATAAAAGAGTTTTTTTTGCGAAGCTTTGTTATGCAGACATAAAAGGTCTGTCAACAATCTGTTACGTGTATTAGAAAAAAAAAATACAAGAACGATGTATTCCATCCAAACCATCAACTTACTAAATAAAGGAAATAAAAATGCAGTTATGATACAGTCGAAATTGAGTTTGAATAAAAAGCAGGGGAGAATCATTTATTTGAAATCACTAATTTTTATGGCATTTAATTATTATTAGTTTTGGAATAAGTGAGTGCCTGTCATCTGCATTATGCAGCAAACATATGGTAATTCCTTATTTTTAGATTATAATCTAATCAATTTAGTGAAAAACCATAAATAACACAAATCCTCCAAATTGAAGGTAGTGCTTATTGCTCCCTCGCATTTCTCTGCAGCAGCCTACAATACAAAAAAGCATAAAGGTAGTTTCACGATCACTAGCATTTCTCTGCATTCAAAGCACTCAACATAGACTAAAGGATCGTTTATACAAGGCATAGTCTTAGTCACTTGATTAGTATTTGGTTTTGTTATAGTGTTAGTTATAGTTTTAGTCTTAAAAATTGCTTACTGTTCATACTTGTCTTAGTTATACCAATCATTAAGCAAGTGCATTTAACCTCACTTTTTTCATGTTTTGTTCTATTTACTTTTTTTTGTAGTTTGTTTTTAAAGAAAATAATGTTTAATAAAAACAATCACCTTTGCTTGTGTTGGGTTGGAGATACAGATACAAGCATTAACCCGGCCCAAGTGGACCCAGAGCTCACTTCTCTAAATCCCACTGTGGGCGTCTCGGCTTGAACTCCCGGGCCGCGTGGATGAGGCACCACAATAAAAACCATCCTCAGGGAACCAAGCGCACCCTGTTGTAGATAGCCCCCTCCCCGAAGTGCTAAGGAGGTGATTCTAGCCGGTTTACTCGTGTGTGAAGAAACTCCACAAGGACCCTCCGACGACCAGGAGGTAACACAGGAAACCGAACAGGTACCTAGTGGAACCTCTAAAGATAAGAATCAACAAGGAACGGTTCAAGGGCGTCAGGGGTGCCTACAAACGCCGCTAATGTAAACAAATTTGCCAAGGAGCTCAGGAAGCTCCAGGTCAAAATTGTGGTCAGCATGGACGGTCCAACCGAAACAGAACTGACTGAATCGTGTTTGACGAAACTCCAGAAGAACCCTCCGACGACCAGGAGGTAACACAGGGAATCGAACAGGTGCCCAGTGGAGTCTTTAAGGACAAGGATCAACAAGGAACTGTTTAAAGACCCAGTAGATCTTTTGCAACAAGAGGAACGACAGGGAACTGCACTAGTACCCATTGGACACTACAAATGCAACAGGGGTGCTGGGAATCTCCGAAGACTCAGAGAGTCGATGGTGCATGGAGGACTTGCATATCCTGCTGGAGTGTCCGGCTTTGGCCAGGTTAAGAGAGTCGCAATTTGGGAACCATCTGTTTGGTCCCAGGGGATGTAAGAAGGTTGCAGCCCAGAAAAACCTATTTTTTTGTGAAAGAGGCAGGCTTCCTGGGCTAAACCATGGAAAGTAGGCGTGCAACGGACCCCTTAAGGTGGCCTACGTACATAGGAATTGTCCTGCCCGCACTTCTACATTCATTCATTCATTCAATAAAAATAATTTTTTTTGGAACCTATAAAACAATTAGCAACTTGTTTTTTGCTTTTAATTTGCCTGTATAAAATTTCCGAAAATGTCGATTTCATTCCTGTCAACATAGTTAGGCGCCATACTTAAAATTTGAAACTCGCGCATGCGCACTTATATTTGTTATTCGTAGTTTTAGTTGAAGGAAGCCTTGAGTCAAGACAACAGAGTTACAGTGATGTGGGTACCGGGTCACACGGGAGTGTCGGGCAACGAAAAGGCGGATAAACTCGCTCGGATCGGGGCCAGCACTCAATACGTGGTGCCGGAACCACTCTTAGGTATAACAAAGAGACAGCTGCAAAGTCGACTCATTAAATGAGCTAACGATGCACTGGCACTCCTGGGAGAACGAAATAGGATGCAGACAGTCCAAAGAATTCATCGACGGACCGAACGCTACCAGAGTCAAATGGCTCCTGGGAAGGACACGAAAAGATATTGAACTACTGACAGGGATACTCACCGGCCACAACCGACTCAGTAAGCATCTGACTCGCATCGGGATCGGGAATGACTCTATCTGCCATGCCTGCGGGAGGGCGGAGGAGACATCCCAGCACCTCGTTGCGGAGTGCGATGCATACCTAAGGATGAGGCATTAGGTACTAGGACAACCGAACCTGGATGTAGAGGACCTACGAGCTCTCAAGTGAGCCAAAGTACTGGATTTCGTGGAGAGAACAGGAAGGCCCGGACAGCCCACTACCGTACAAGCGGTACAGGTGGTGAATTAGGGGGCTGGGCTGGGGTAAGGTAAAAAGGGATCGATTTGTAGTTACTACTACTACTGAAGGTCACAGTTCTAAGCCTATGACAAAGCATATCCAAAAGCATTGCATGATTACTTTTATAAGAAACAGTGGTTTCAACTTTTTTATGATTAAGAGTGTAACAAAAACTAAACCAAAGACTAAGACTATGCCTTGTATGAACGATACTTAACTGAACGTGTTAGTTCGCCAATCCAGTCCGAACCCAAGAAAACCAAGGCGCGCAATGCTCGCATTTAACATAAAGCTGTCGCTGTAGATTTTTCCAACTTTTCCCATTTCGCACCTTACCGGTTTGTTGCAAGTGTAACTCTAATGCCCTAGTATTAAAATAAAAAAAAATTAATGTTAAATCATTGCATGCAGTTCAGCTTTTGTCGAGCGGGTAATTGCAAACTTACACCAAATACACAATGCGCAAAGCGAAACATTAAACGTAAATTATTACGGACCGGGACAAATCATTCGAATTTCGATTTTACGCGGTGTCGCATATCAAAGTTGCAGTTTCTCGTTACGCAACGTAATGATCTCTACTATAATCTGTTTGGTCAAGATATGTGCATGAAGCGTTTCCATAAACTTAATGAATAGTCGGTAAAAGCCGGTTATTTCTTTGTTCAATTAGTTCGTTGGTTAGTTTTCTGTCTAAGATACATAAGAATAAGGGAGATGAGAAATTAATATACAGACAGTAAAAAATGCATTTTAAATATTATAATTTATAAAAAAAGAATTTGTTGTCCGTAAAAAATAAATAAAAAGAAAGGGTCGTGGCATATCGGACACACATTTTTCTTTTCAATTCATTACGACCAGGCCAAGATCTAATGGATAGTCCAGGCCTATTTTATTCCGACAGGCGGCGCGCTGCATATAGCCATCCAACATCCCGCGTGGTTTGACGACGAAAGTTGTTTAAAGTCGCTGGGTGTGGTTGCTTATGTTATGCTTCATACCAGGTACAGTTCTATGTTACCCTGATAATTCCTAACAAGGATAAAACAGGCCTGTAGGTTTCTGGACTAACCAATTAGATCTTGGAGGCCTGGTCGTCATAAATTGCAAAGCAAAATGTGTGTCCGATATGCCACGAACCTTTCTTTTTATTATAATTTCTAATGGAATCTCTTGTAAGTTTTTTTGCACGTTAAGTTGCACGAATCTATTTCAGCTCGAAAAATAAGTTTTTTGGTTTTTTGGTCCTACAAATGGTTGAGTTTAGACAAAATATAAGTTAATTTTTCCTGAAAGGCTTTCCACTAAAAAGCATTTTGAGAATTTTAAAGAGAACAAAGGTAAAATAAAATAATTTGTAAGCCATGAATATATCCGATTTGTATCTGTAAGGTGCGCCTATAAGATGAAAAAGATACAGGATGCCCAGGCAAGTACGAAAGATAATCTAATAAATCACCACCATTTGACCTCTAGTGCTGAAGCTCCTTGATTATTTTCTCTTGGATATGCCGCAAACTCTCCTGAAGGGGGCAAGATGTCTCTTCGGTCTTTTGCAATTGGACCATAATATGAACTAATTAGTCTTTTGTCGACACGGTACATTTAGGGATTTTAGTAATTTTAAAAACATCTGTTGGTATTACCCGAGGCATTATCTTTAGTCTGGTGTGAGGAAAGAGAGCCCTATAAATTGGGGGCTAAAAATTTGTTAGGTAGAAGTGATATAAGGCCTTATTTCAAATTTTTAATAAATGATTCGAACTTAATTTGTTGTTTTCTCTTCTCTTCAAAAGCTGGACGCTCAGTATGCCAATTTTTAGGGAGTGAGTTCAGATTTGGTAAAATTTAAAATAATTAAGGCGCCATCTTGCTAGAAAAAGCAAGCAAAGAAAGTCTAAAGTCTATTTTAAGTACCTCTAATTAATGAACTAACAGGCTCTCTTCTATTAAGGCATTTTATTAAAATGAAGTAAAGCAATTAAATACTCAAAGTTAATTTATTTTAAATAATAACAGTCAGGGTATAATCTATAAGACTTTTGGAAGTAACAAAGGGTTTTTTATAAAATAAGTATATAACTAAAAGTTATACAGACCGCTTCATGCTAGTGCGAACATAGGCCGGAAGAAGTCCAATTTGCCAGTGTACGTATATGCAGGAACACCGCACACCTATCAGTGGAGCAACCAACACTCAGACTTCCTATCGCCGTTCGCGGCTTGTAATTAGTATGCCTCTAACCACGGTACTATGTGGAGCGTAGTCAATGAAACCGGAATTTGGTTAATAAATACGCAAATTTTCATAACGTAATTTTCTTGTTTTTTTGTCACTGATAAATTAGAACGTTTTATTTTCAACTGCTCAGATTTATCACTAACAACGTGTTACAATGAAAATAATAAGAAGAAACAAAATAAAAACAAGTTCTCAAAATAAAATAATACATTCTAAAAACCAAAAAGATTCTCCCAGTCAAAAAAAATTTAGAGCAAATGATCGAAAAGTCCTCCTTGCTCGGCTAGACAATATCCGAGCCTATTATAAAAACCCCTTCTAACGTTTCCAAGCATGTTAGTAGTAGTAGATCCAAGTATCTAGTACCATTCAAATTGCGGTAAATAAAAAATGGCCCAATTACGTGTTCCCCTACAATACCCCCCCAAACATTTTAAAAAAAAAATACAAATGCAAATTTTCCCTCGACCAATATCGAACGTGTGTTGGGTTATGACGATTCAATAATGGAAAAGTGCTTTCTTCTGTGAAAAGAATAGATCTCAGGAAATTTTCAGCACGATTAGCCCTTTCCATTATTGTTTCGCAAAATTCCATACGACGATAGTTGTCCTAGGGAAAAATTTGATGCGTTTTTGACACTTTGTCAGAATGATAACCATTCTTTTTGCGAACACGTAAGACAGGGGCTGAAGACGTATCAACTGCTTCGGCAGTTTGGTGGCTAGTTAACTTTCGATTTTCCTCCACTGCTCGTCATTCAAAACAGTGGGTTTTTTATGGTTTCTTGGCGCTACACAACCAAACTTTTCAAAATTATGCACAAACCTATGAATCGTTGATAACTAGGTTCTGGGCGATTTACAAAATTCTCCAAAAAAAGTTATTGAATAAGTCTCAACGGTCTGCCTTGATAGTACCATTTCTGTTTCTTATCTGTATGTATTAAAAATGTATTATTTCACTTAGGAACGTATCAATCTGTTTCTAGAGCAAGGCAGAAATAAAACAAAATAACAAAAACAAAATAAATTTCCAAAACATAACACTGCAGCGTGCTTCCAATCCACGTCGGTCGTACGGCACGGAGAGTAAATTGGACTTGATTCCCCCTATGTTCACAGTAGCCTGAAGCTCATTGTATAATATTTTCCTAAGGGCAAAAAATCAAATACTATTTAAATGGGAAAAATTACAAATATTTACACAAGGAATTAAGGAGGAATAAAGTTTGCCTTAAACCAACACTTAAGGCTTTACATAAATCAATATACAAATAAAATTTAACTATAGTAGCGGTAACACGCTTCAAGGAATTTCTAATAAAAGAATTAAGATTCGAACAGCACCATAACTATCCTAATCGCAATTAGCCTATCAAAAATAGTTAAACTAAATCGCAAAGCAAGCAAAATATAATGAAACGTCATCCGGCAAGTAATTAAATTTAAAAAATAAGGCACAAACTAACTAAGCGCTTCAAAACTAAATTAAACACTACTGTTACTAGAACGTACACTAAAATATGTTACACGACGTAATCGCCCATCTTCTTCAAGTGTCATGCTCTCTTCAAACGTCGGCTGAGATGATGAGAGAGATGATCAAAAGATCTTGGGAGGAAAGAATGATAATTCAAAATCGGATGAGTGTCCCACAAGGAACACACAAAACGACCAAAGCGAAAAAAGAAACAACTAAACGATGTTTCCCAAGATCTTTAGATCTTCTCTTTTTTAGATTCTTTTCGGTTGATGTAACTGATTTGGAAGTTTTTAACTTCTTGTTTTAATTGTCTTAGGAGCATTGGAAAGATTAACACGCCAGGACGAACCCGTATCAGGTGACTTATAATAAATACCATGCGGAACGATGCCAATTTGTGAGTGTTTCAGAGTTGGAGGTCAGAGTGTGCGATGGTGTTAAATGATGTCTGGATTGAGGGTAACTAGTGAATTCACTGACGAGCCCACGCTTTGGTCGTTTGTGTGTTCCTTGTGGGACACTCATCCAATTTTGAATTTTCGTTCTTTCCTCCCGAGATCTTTTGATCTTCTCTTTTTTAGCAGCGGAGATAATATACAACATTGGCGCGCACCTCTTCTTATTTGGACCTCTTCGGACAGTTGGCCATGAAACTTTATTTGAGCAGTTTGGTTCCAGTATAGATTAGCGATTATCTTTAGATCTCGGTCAACTAGACCAACTTCTTTTAGCGATTCTATGAGCTTTTGGTGTTGGACCCGATCAAACGATTTCTGATAATCTATGAAACAGGCATATACTGGCACCGACACATCCCTAGATGCTTGCCCATAAATGAGTCTATAAATGGCGATCCTTGGATCTAAAATCGGCAAAAGCCTATACTTCGATTGGGTTATTTGTTTGTTAAAAGCCACAAGAAACTCACCTCTCTTTTGAAAATAAGCTCGATAATATATAGCCCCCCATTAACCTTTAAAAAATATATTACACCTGGTTCCTACCTACGACTTTCTCGTGAGTGCTCAGTCACGCGTCACATAATGTCAATATGAAATATTATGACAGTCATATGACGCGTGAGCGGGCTCGCACGAAAAAGTCGTAGGTGGGAACCGGGTGTGGCAAAATACCAAAAAAATATAAAAAACTGCCATAACAGCCAAGGCTTTGCACAGCTCCCAAACGTCAGGGACTAGCAGCCCACGCCAAGCAAAGGTCTTCCCACATAAAAGGTATGAAGTCTGACAAAAATATCTAGATGGTCTGGTCTTACCGGAACAAAAGCTGGGTATGTATGCAAATGGACGTCCTGAAAATGATTTCAAGCAGTCGTTCACGCCATTATTAACAACTATAATTAAATAGCAACCATCTAGAGAGCACAAAGCTAACTTTGTTTCACTAATTCCGCATTAAGCGCAGTTCTATAAAACATTTTTTTCTTTAGTTTATCAACATGGCGATGGAGGTCTGTATGAATGTACATCTACAGATTGAAAGAGCGTCTTGCCATCCAGCAAGGACTTTTATGGAATCTATGATATTTGACGCCACTTTCGCGCCGGGAAGATATCGCAGGCACTAACTTAAAATCGCGATGGTTGATTTGCTGTAGTAAAGGCTTAGTGTTTTTTTTATGGTGAATCGTATTGCTCGGGAGTGCCAGTGTAGCGGAGCCGGCTGTTCTCGATTCGCCGTAGAAAGCTTTTTATCAATAGACATAAATATCCACGAGATTCTTGGTGGTATTGACAGAGTTTCCAGACATGCACCGCTATCCCGTTACACCTTGATAGTGGGAAGACCACGCCTTCACTGAAGTGAAAACACAATGTAACAAGAAAGTGATGTTAAACAATGAATCGGAAACCGAAGCAAAACAACATGCTATTAGTTCTAGTTCAGTTCGGTGATTCCGTTTCAAAAGTTTTACGTTAACCTTGTAACGATCAAAATGAACGTTACAACCATGCAGTCTGACTGGTTAAATAGATTACACTAAATAATCAAATGGTCCAAAGCTGAGCCAAAGCTCTATATTTGCATATTACACTTTGCTATACCTACTTGATCCTATAAGGGGCAAGGGCGTCGATAATTTTTTCTTTTGGGGGGGGGGGGTTACAAATTAACAAGTTAAATTTTCAAAACACTCTTATTGTTTGTATGCCCTTGCCCCTTTGCATATTGAGGAAAAGAATTATGAGGTAATATTTAATGAAAGTAAACATAATTCTTATATTCTTCCTAAAGCAACCTTTTTTAAAAAAGCTTTGAACTAGAAAATAATATATATTTGTACATGAGGATGAAATGTATATTTTTATATATGAGGAAAAGTAATATAGCACATAAATTTTTTGTCAAAAGTCTATCTTGTAGGGGTAATTACCACCATTACCCCCCCCCCCCTTATCGACGCCCTTGATAAGGGGTTAGAAGGGTATTTCGGCTATTCTACGGAAAGGTAAACCTGATTTAGAAAATTTGGAAAATTGCACTCTTTCTTTGGTATTTGACACAAATCAAATATATGCCTAAATAAATACAATTATTTTATGATGTTTAAATATTTAGATGCTTATCAGAATGATATTTTGCAAATGCAAGTGCACTAAAACATGACAAAATTAAATTCCGTTGCCGACCTTTCCTACAAAATGTAAGTTAAAATAAAGTAAAGTTGTAACATAAAACTTGGCATCCAACTCCTCTATTTGCGCTGTTAAGTAGTCGCTATTAAAATATCAAATTTCCCACAAGAAGCCTAAGTATATTAGCTATCGCACTTTTCTAAACATTAGAAGGAGAACTATGTTGGGAATTTGGAACCTTTAGTTGCACTAAAACAAAATTATGATTGTTTTCCACAAACCAAAACTTACACTTTTTTGCACTCGACGCGCGTTTCGCTAACAACGTTAGCATCATCAGGAGACGTTTATCATTGTTTATCGTCTCCTGATGATGCTAACGTTGTTAGCGAAACGCGCGTCGAGTGTAAAAAAGCGTAAGTTTTGGTTTGTGGAAAACAATCATAATTTTTTATTAGAAGGAGAAGGTAGGTATGAGTCAGGGAAGTAGAAGAACGAACGGCTAGAGGTCTAAATAAAAAAAAATAGCGAGCTGCCCTATAGAAACTGTAAATATTTTGATTTATTAGTGTTTTAAATTTTTACTTGTTTGTAAATGTTTTTTTGCCCCGCCTTGTGTAGTAGTAGTAGTAGTAGTAGTAGTAGTAGTAGTAGTATAGGGGCCGCCCGTGGGCCTGGCAATTGGTCCCCTTCATGGGCCCTTTCTGCCATACTACGTTTCTTACCCCTACGCCCCTACTTCCGCTACAACTCTCTCTCCGGGCCTACCTGTCTTCTTTACAAAGTTCAGTATATCGGCCCACTTGAGCGAGTGCAGCTCTTCTTCCTCTACCGTGGAAAATCCCCCCTTCAGCTGTCTTGATCTGGTATATGCATCGCACTGTGCTATCAGGATCTCCTGCTACTCTTGTTTGCGTCAGATGTTGGTTCAACCGATTGTGCCGAGTCAGAATCCCTGTCAGCAGTCCAATGTCCTTTCGGATCTTGCCTAAGAGCCATTTAGCTCTGGCTACATTCGGACCATCCACGAATAGCTTTGACTGTCTGCACTTTGACTCTTGCCTCCAGAACGTCTTCAGTTCATTGCTCGCCCATTTGTTGAGCTCACTCTATACCTGTTTCCTTGTTATTCCCAGAAGACGTTCTGCTCCAATGTATTATTGGGTTTCGGCCCCTAGTCTGGTAAGTACGTCCTCTTTCTCGTTCCCTAGTAAATTCGGGTAGTAAAAGGCAAAAAAGATTAACCTGGTTGTTAAGCTGTTGTAAACGGCGTGCAGCTCCTATTCGACAGCTCACTTCTTACTTCTTATTTCACACTTCTGACATCACAAGCGGGAAATTTCTCAGTTGTTACGTGCCTCAGCCCGTCAGCTTATTTCACAGTTCTCACTTCCCCATCACAATCGCGCCTTTTACCTCACAAGTATGAAATTTCAAAGTTACTATGTTTTCTACGATAGACCCTCTCTGCCAGCTCTCATTTCATTTCGCACTTCGAACGTCACAAGTACAAAATTTTTCAGTTGTTATGTGCCTCTAACCGCCAGCCCCTTTTACAGATCTCAATTTCCATTTGTGATGTCACAATCACGCTTTTATTACGTTTTCCGTTGTCTACGTCATTTAATATTTACCACCGTTAAAAAAATTGATTGTAAATTTTATATATAGTAAGCAAAATATATTTTGCGTGGCAAGTTGGTCGAAACCAGGGTTCGTAGAATAGATACGGTCTAGTAATTTTGCCACACTCTTCGAAAACTGTAAGAAGGATTGACAAATTAAAATAAATTTTCGGACTTTTTTTTTGTTTAAATGATTGCACTAAATAGAAATTAAGATAGTTGGTAATCGATTCTGTCAAGAAACCCATCGCTTCAGAAGTTAGGTTATGTAGTTGTTATTTTTCCTCTTTTGGAAGCTATTTTTTGTAATTAACTCTGTGTTTCGGACTTCCATTGTCTATATTTTATTTATACACGACGTTTCGATCAATACAAGGTCTCAACTTACTTAAAGATGCAATGCCCTTACGCCCAATTACAAGTTCAAGAAATTCTCCAACAAGCAATATGTCTAAATTCCTTTTGAAAATTATTCAACCTCTTGTAGGCAAGACCGCTTCATTTGTAGGAAATTCCAACCATTTTGTTAATATTCCTAAATCTTTTGTTTTAGGAACCGAGGATAGACTTGTCAGTTTTGATGTCGAAAGTCTATACACCAATGGCCCGATAAAGGAATCACTAGATATTATTAGAAAGTTGATGACGAATCCTTTTATGAACGTACCAGCCTACCGCTGGAGGGAGTGATGGAGTTGTTGGTGTGCTGTCTACATAACTCTTATTTTCAAGTGAAAGATAGGTTTTATTATGCTCAGGATGACGGTCTGCCAATGGGTTCATCGCTTTCGCCAGTGGTGGCCAATATTTACATGGAGTGGTTCGAATCATACGCGATTGATACCGCAACACATAAACCTAAGCTCTGGCTGAGATATGTTGATGATACTTTGATTGTGTGGACCGGGAATGACCAACAACTTTCAGAATTTCTTCACCATCTAAATAACATAAAACCCACCATTAAATTCACAATGGAGTTGGAGCACAATTATCAAATTCCTTTTCTTCATGTACTTGTCACACGAGTAGAAAGCGACATCAGAACAACAGTCTATCGTAAACCCACTTACATAGGACAATATTTAAATCAAGGTTCAAATCATTCTGCTACAACCAAACGAGGCATAATCAAAACTTTGTATAACAGAGCCGTTCAAATTTGTAACATTTCTCATGACTTGGAAATCTAAATAAGAAACATTAAGAAGGATCTGCAGCAGAATGGTTACAGCCTTAAACTTATAATAGATACTATTTCTAAATTTCAACAAACAGGACAGAGATTACAAGACCAAAACCAGGCAAATGCATTCCTTACAATCCCATACGTTAAAGGAGTATCAGAGAAAATTCTAAGAGTAGCGAAAAACTTTAATATTAAAACGGCTTTTAAATCTAGTAATACAATTCGAAGCTTTCTTAGTAAAACAAAAGAAAATAAGAAATCATACATAGGCGAAAGTAAAAGACCACTATCTGTTAGGCTTAAGGAACATCAGACGAATACCCAAAAAGATAAAATCACGAAATCAGGAATCGCCGAACGTGCATGGTCAAAACAACACCAAATGGAGTGGGCAGAAGCAAAGGTTTTGCACAAGGAGTCACACTGGAAGAAACGAAAATTCCTTGAAGCTGCCTTTATTGGGCAGAATCAGGGTATTTTCAGTAAACCAAGTGTTGAAATCCCAAATATTTGGAAGCCCCTCCTTGGGCGGAGCCAACTTCTTAAACTTCAAGGTTCAGTAATTTCTCACAGTATATAAGTACGTAGCCTTAGGAATTGATTGTAGTTTGCACCTGAAGACGGTCAGATATTGTACTGTACAAACTATTTTTTTGTATTCGTGTTTTGCCAGAGATGTTTGGGAGAGTGATTATTTTATTTTAATATTAGGGTGCTATTTCTTTTATGTCATTAATTTCTTATTCTGTCTTGCTTTGTTTTGTATGTTCCATCAAAGGTGGATGAAGCACTCATTCCGGTCGCCTCGCTTCCCCACTTTGCAACGGTTTTGCTCCGGCTGCTCCGGTCTTCTACCAACGCTGTCCGAGAGCGCGCGGTGGCTGGGTGAGGCGAGCATAAATTCTTATCTTCTTTGCCGCATCAAGCGTCGCTGGCCGCATTAAAATTTTGCAAATTAAAAAACGCAAAATGCCGTTTTTGCTATTGCAATTATAAAATCAACAAATCGTACATTTCAAAACCCTATTTTTCTTTGTATAAAGCCTTGGGACGACTTTTACTTGTTCTAATTACATGACAACATGAGGCGACTAAAAGATCCGCTTCACCCATGCCTTGGCAACTCAGCCTACCTATAATACGCGCATCACGCTTTTAGATGATTATATATATATGCAAAAATTTTGATTTTGTCACAAACAAAAAAATTGTGGAATGAAAATGTATAATAACTACCTATTTACGCACAAGCGTGAGGGGATAACTCGTGTTTAAAGTTATTAAAGCCCTAAGGTCATTTTTTCGCCATCGGGCGTTAAAATACAAAAATTCAATGTTATTTGAAATGTTGTGGATTAATAGTAGATTGAAGAATAGTTTGTTTTTGTCTTAATAAGTTTTAGATTTTACATTTCACCAATATTATTCTCATTTACGGTGTTTATTTTTTTAACATTTTTGATCTTGGTGACTCATCAGTGTTATTAGCCACTGGTTGACACTACCAAGACTTTGAATTAAAAACAGAATAAAAAGTAAAATGCTATTTTTAACAGAGAGATTTTGGGAAAGGGAGCTGTTCATTTAACGTTTCATGAGTTAGTATGGCTTCAATATTATTAAACTAAAGCTGGTTTCATAGTTCTGTAAAGTAAGCAGAAAGATTTCATACTTGAAAGGTCAAAATCGCGATTGTGACGTCAGAAATTGGAAGTGAGAACTGTGAAATGCCCTGGGAGGTGGAGGCATGTAACAATTGACACATTTCTCGTTTCTGACGTCAGAAATGGGTAGTGGGAACTGTGAAATGTGCTGGCGGGTAGAGGCACGTAAAAACTGAGAAATTTCTCGCTTGCGTCGTCAGAAATGAAAAGCGGGAACTCTGAAGTGAGCTGGCGGATAGATGAGGATTACTGTTTAGTAATCACACAATTAAAATTTTATAAAAATTAATAATCTCGCCCCACGGCTTAACCCTGCTCATAAATTAAACCATGGTCCGACAGATCAAATTAGATGGCTGTCCGAGCCCCACATCGACAGGACCTTTCCCTAACTCTGACGTGCGGATTACGACTGCTGAATAATCTCTAGACTGAACAGATGCTTCACTCAAAGATTGCTCAGTCATAATATAATAATAGACCTATAGCTAGTTAATAGGGACTTATCAGTACATAAAGTCGGCATAGCCTGACTTTTTTTGTCGGCACTATTTTTGACAGTTCCTTACAAAGTTTAAAATATTTTTAACATTGTTGTCATATATTGTGCCACCCATAAATTTAATACAATTAAAGTTAATTCCGTCCTTTTTTAGAGACTTTATCGGTACATAAATTCGGCATAGCCTGACTTTAATAAAATCCGCACTATTTTTGACAGTTCCGCATGAAGGTTGAAAGGTTTCTGACATTTTTGTCATATAAACATGTCATCTAAATTTATTAAAGGTAGGCACGAATATTATGTTAAGTCAACATTATTTTGACAGTGCCGCGGTCAAAAAAGCCCAAACGTCGATTTTAGATAGCCCCAGCAATCAAGAAGAGCGCGGCACCATAACAGATGTATAAGTGCCTAAAAATATGTAGTAATTGTTTACCTTTGCTGAAACTGTCAAAAATAGTGCCCATTTTATTGAAGTCAGCCTAGATTGTCCGATAAGTTCCTATTAAAGGTTGGCATAAAGATTATAAAAATCGACGCTAATTTGATAGCACGAAAATAGATGACTAAAGTGCCTGAAATATGTAATAGTTGTAGTAGTATGCAAAACTATCAAAAATAATGCCGACTTATCAGTCAGACCATAATGTACTGATAAATCACTAATATTAGTTAATACTAAGCATAAAACAATTATTTCTTAAAGCATCATTAAGTCAAATTATAAAAAACAATACAATGCTAAACTTGAAATCCACACAAATTTAACTCGTTTTGTTAAGAAGAAACCACCTTGGGTCAGAAAAGCTACTTCTACACAGGTTTAAAAATGTTTAACTTAATACCAACATACGTCAAAATCGGAACAAAGAAAGCTTATTTTAAGTAGTTTATTATAACATAAGTTGTTTTTGTATGTTTAGTTATTTAAAAATATATAAGTAGTATAATTTATAAAATCCATCTTTTTTACATATATTTACCGTATAGTAAAGAACTGACTTGCCAGAAAAGACAGACAAGGTCATCGAGATTTTAAGCCTAACTGGTAAAATCAGACATTTCATTATTTATGCCTAATTTTAATTATCTTTGCCACTAATAATAAGATCCTATTTAATGTTAAAAAAAATAAAAAAGTTAATTAAATTTAAAGTACTCAAATACAAATAAAACTACATGGTGCTAAATATTACAGACAAATAAGATGCTTTGAGATATACAGGGTGGATTCTTTAAACGGAACGGTGCTTCTAGCGGGTCAGAATTTGGTTGCTTAAAAAAATCTAGAAACACGTCAAGTGAGATTTTTAATGTCATTAACAATTCCATGCAAGTTTAAATGTCTCTATCTTGAAAACCATAAGAGATAAAGTTTTAGTATGTGGTTTTCAAAAAGATAATTTTTTTTTACAATTTAAGAATGTCAAACTATACAGGGTGTCCTATTTAAAAAAATATATTTTTTTGCCATACCTCGTAAACAAAACGACTTTAAAAAAATCCAAGATAGCACGATTAAAGAAATTTAAAAATCTCAGTTGACGTGTTTTAGGAATAACCAAATTCTAACCCGCTAGAAGCACCGTTCCGTTTGAAGAATCCACCCTGTATAAATCCACTTATTCAATTGGAAAAGGTATTCTAACTAAAGGAGGATATAACCCCCTTTCCCCATAAATGCGGGTTTTCGGCGAACTTTTAATCTGAAGGTTTGACGATTTTTGTACCTTGACGCCATTAGAAGAAAAAGAAAAGAAATAAGGAAAAAAATTATAAATCCGGTAAAGATCCACTACCACAGTTCCCACGCTTAAAAAAATAAATAAAGAGCCACATGATTTATGTCGTAAAATACTACAATTAAAATAACAAATATGGCGAGAAAAAAAAAACAGTGCTTTATCCAATATTAACTTAAACACTTTATCTTAAAATCTAACTATTCAACTGACACAACTCATTAATTTTCCAAGTATATTGAGAATAAAATATATGGATATAGAAAAGGGAAAAAAGAAAAATCTGTATACATTTTCTCCAGTACCAAACAATAAATGTACAAAATTTTGTTAAGATCATAGTAGGTATAAGGAAAGAATATCCTGGATACTTCACAAATATTTTATTTCATTTCACACGACACATTTCGATTTTTTTCTTTAAAAAATCATTTTCAAATGTGCATTCTGTAATACAATAAAAACGAGTATTTCAAAATTAAATTTAAATAAAAAACTAAAAAATAGTACTTACGGAACGTCAAAAATCCACCATTAAGGGTAAAATTTAGGACACAAGCTACACATAATTAGATTAATAAATAAAACATGTCGGATAATTAAAAACCCCTTAGTCAAACATACACTAACAACAAATTTAAAAAAAGACAAAGGTAACGAGAATAATAAATAAAATTCGAAACGAAACAACGAGCGGCATCTAGCAATTTAAAAACTGATTAAAAAAATATAAATAAAACTATCGAGACGGGACAAAGATAAAAAACAAGAAAACTATTTAAAATTATTGATAACTTTGGTTATCTCTTTATAGTGTGCGTTCCTGGGTTCATTCATACTGACAGATGTAGGATAATTTTCCAACTTCGCTATTTCAAAATTCTCCAAAAAAATCGATTTCCTGTCCTTGTGCATCATGTAACATTTTAAAGTTATTAAAAGACATATCTATTTTACCTTTTCAACAACCAAAATATGTCAAACTAACTTACCTGTTATCTCTTTAAAAGTGGGTAATGTTCTTAATTCTTTGAATAATAACATCAAATTAATGTATAAATCTTTCTTCAATCTTAAAAGTTTATTTTCCAGATTAAAAGATACAGTCCCAACTTTAGAAAAGAGTGGTGTTTATTTGCTTGCTTGTGGTTCTTGCTCTGCAAAATATGTTGGCCAAATTGGACGCAGTTTTCGTGTTAGAATTCCAGAACACTTAAGTTCTGAAAAATCTCCATCCGATAAGCGTTCGGCGTTTGGCATGCATTTGCGAGACGGGTCACACTTTTAATTTGGAAAATAACTTTAAAATGTTACATGATGCTCACAAAGGCAGGAAATTGAATTTTTTGGAACATTTTGAAGTGGCAAAGTTGGAAAATGATCCTACGTCTAGCAGTTTAAATGACCCCAGCAACGCACACTATAAAGAGATAGCCAAAGTTATCAATAATTTTAAATAGTTTTTTTGTTTTTTATCTTTGTTCCATCTCGACAGTTTTATTTATATTTTTTAATCAGTTTTCAAATTATTAGATGCCGCTCGTTGTTTCGTTTCGAATTTTATTTATTATTCTCTTTTCCTTTTTCTTTTTTTAAATTTGTTGTTAGTGTATGTTTGACTAAGGTGTTTTTAATTGTCCGACATGATTTATTTATTAATTTAATTATGTGTAGTTTATGTCCTAAATTTTACCCTTAATGATGAATTTTTGACATCCTGTAAGTATTCTTTCAAATTTTTTTATTTATATTTAATTTTGAAACACTCGTTTTTATTGTATTACAGAATGCACATTTGAAAATGATTTTTTTAAGAAAAAAATCGAAACGCGTCATGTTTAATGAAATAAAATATTTGTGAAGCATACAGGACTTCTTTCCTTCGACCTACTATGATTGAACTGCTTCACCCTGGAGAAATCTACGATTCTATTTTGTTAAGATTTTCCATATAAGTATAAGATATTATAATAATAGTCCAAGTGTCGCAAAATGCGTGTAACAAAAATAAGTTCGAAAAACAAAGAAAATAATTTAAGAACAAGGCAAGGCCAAAGGCAAAAAAAGTATTGCACATACCAGGACCCCAAATTTTTGAAACGGGAACGTCCGGCTTTTTGTGCGAATGATCACCAATCGGTAGGGATCTATCCCGTGATCTATTTTTAATAACACCGCTTTTTTCGCGAGACGCCTGCATAGAGCAGACCATTTTCTAACTCTATTATCGTTTTGTTTTTTTAATTTGTGCCTGTGGTGTTTTTTTTAAAGAATAAATCAACAAATTAAAAGTAAGAAAATCAACGAGATGCTCCCACAAATTTTTAACCGTTTTGTAGGTAAAATCGTTGGAAAAAGTTCCTGCTCGAAGTTTCGGGTATTTGGCCATAAATTCTATGATAATTTTTTTTTGGATTGGGTTAAGTCGGGCCTTCCTTTTAAAAGGAACGCCCAAGCCTCCTTTCCCATTCATTTTTATTACAAAAACCCAGGAAACCAACCACAGAGGTGAACTGCTAAAACCAAATAAGTTTTTCCCGAAAATGAGGTTAATTCGGCACTGCGGTAGAGAGAACCTAATAGTTAGTTAGAGTAGGCCTTTAACATTGAAAAGTAGTTCGTTTATACCAAAGTAAACATGGCCACAATGCACACGATCAAGGGCAGGTTCAAAAATACAACTATCGAATAGTATGCGATGTGATCTATCCCTGGATCAATCACATCGCTTAGGAGAACGTTCCTTCTCTCACAATTCAAAAATTGGGGTCCAGAAGAGTTTCTGCCTTCGCGTTTCTGCCATGCTACCTGGGAGAGTTATTATCGGTATGCCTTTTTTTTGGAGAATACACCCAGCACACATATATATATGTTACATTAACATAGTATTTACGTAAATCTATAGTCAAAAAATTTACATAAAAAAAGTTTTCATAAAATTTACGTAATATTTACATAACATAACTTATGTTTCTTTAATTTCGTTATATGTTAGTTACTTTTTACCTTGTAGTGACATTAGAAGTATATAAATATTATATACACAATATGACTTTAATGTAACATAAATATTACATTACAATACGTAGTATTTTCTTTCGTTCTTGTAAGATACCCCAATTTTACCTTTTGATTTACTTTCTAGTTACTAGTTAATCGATATCTTCCGTTTCCCAATTTTTTTTTGCCGTATATTATTTACATTATTTTAATTACATATTATTTACGTAAAAAGTGGGGTACTTTTTACCTTGTTGTGACTTCCAGTTTACCTAGAATTTATGTAACAAAGTAATCATCTATTGTAACTTTTACATAATATTTACGTAACTGTTTTGGCTGGGCAAAGGGACGGCAGTTATAGTATCTCATAGTTTTATATGATTTTGAAAGGATTTTTGCATTTAATAATCTCCAGTGGTCACAAAATCAGAAATAAAACATTTTTTTTAATAATTTAGATATTTGGGAGGAAGTCATGGAGCTCTGCATAAGAACACAGGATTTTCAATTTACCCTACAAGATAGAGAACGAGGAAATCGGAAAAAAAAACAAGTTTTTGGATGCCAGAATAACAAATTTGTTGAAAAGTTTGCCACTTTTTAGCAAGCAAGGCAAGTGAAAAGTCAAATTTATTGCGATTTTTAATTGCCAGATAAGAGTGATACTAACCATATATGTTTTATTTTAGGTTTTAAATTTATTAACTTAAAATTAACTTAAAATCGTTTTTAATGAGAAATTCATGTCTTTCTACTTTCATTCTTGCGAAAAAAAGTCACGCAGTCAGTTGGGATTAAACAGAAAATGTATTGATTAATTATTCTGGCATATATAAGTGAGCTTGGGTCCAAATCACGCGGCTCGTAAGAAATATTGTCGATTGAAATTAGCAGATGCAAATTAATAGGAGAATCATGTTCCTTGTCAGATTGTGTCGGAATTCGATTATGAATTGCTTGATTGATTGCCGAAATTTGATTAAAATCGGATGCAATTCAAATTTTCGACGTGTTAGCATTAGTGTAGACTGTTTCGCATTAAGTATACGACACTTGCGAGTCAAGCGACCTCCCCCGTTTTTATCGGTTTTTATCGGTTATCTGCTGGAACTTGTACATTACAAAGAGAGCTGTGAAATGAATAGTTTATCAGGTAGCAGACCCGGACAATGGTCGGCTATACAATATTACGTACAGGGTGATTCAAATTGGGCACTTTTATATGGGTACGGGTACTTCTAGCGGAGATAGAGAAAAACCAACCCCTCTTTGCTAGGCTTAAATTTCAAGACAAGATTTTTGGTGAAAACCACATTTTGATATGTCCACCCATCTTTGAGCTACGGGGGCTTTTTGAAAAGTCTGCATTCTGGGATAGGGCCTGTATCTTTTTTATTTATGAAAAGATCTTTTTGATGTAAATTGCTTTTTTATAGATCTTTTAAGGCAGAATCCAGATATCCAACTAGATTTTATCCGCGACTTTTAGTTTCCAAAATATAACGCAAAGTGACCTTTTTTCTTATGGAACACCCTATTTTTTATTTTATTTTATGTATTCAGAATTAAATTCTAATCAAAATGATGTATCATATGTGATATTTAACATTTTCTTTTCACAAAAAGGTGGCCATGGCCGGATATGGATATGACAATAAAAATTGAGTCGGCTATACACCAAAGACATGAACTTATAAAGGCGCAATTACACAGACGAACATGCTCAAATAAAAGCTCGTGCAAAAGATCTAAAATTTTTTGCGTGAACATTTTTGTGAGCTTTTCTTTGAACATTTTGTTCGGGTAAATTTTTGAGCAAATTATTGCTATCTACTTTAGAAACATATTTTTAAAGATGAGAATAAATAAAATTTCACATCAGTGATCAGTGATCTTAATTCTTTAAAAAAGTGAAACACCAACTTTTATTTAAAATTTTTGTGAAAAAAAGCTGACGGCAAGCGAAACATTATTATTGGCTCTACCATTACCCTCTCCACATAGGCCGATTAGCTCTTATCGTTTTAGTGTCCTTTTATTCACCTTCGCCGCCATTTTGACAGAAAACGAATGGATTATCTGTAACTTTTGAGTGAAAATGGCGGCGAAGGTGGATAAAAGGACACTAAATCGGTATGAGTTGATCGGCCTATCTGGAGAGGGTACTGGCTCTACTATCAGTTTTGTCACATGGATTAGGGTTACTTATAATATTTTTTTCTTAGGGTTTTTCCCGGATTTTTTTGTCCGGGGTTTTTTTTGGGATTTTCTTGCGAGTTTTTTTTATTTCCAAGGGTTTTTTTCCTAGTCAAAAAAATTTTGAGTTTTTCAAATATCGACAAAAAACTCAAAAATTGCACTTTTAAGCGGTAATCCGCGCCTCACGACTATGAAGAGTGGTGGGGAGGGGGATTTTTTTAAACATATTTTTGTAGCTTTACTTTACCTTTAGCTTTTATTGTTGTTTTTTAATTCCTCACACCAGATTTACCTAGTTAGTTTAAGGTCCCAAGGGTTGCTTAAAAAAGCAAAAGGTTCATGAAAATGCTGAAGATATAGATATTTATTATCAATTTAATGTAATAATCAAGGTCGATTACTGACACTGAACCAACAATATGCAAAGGAAACATTGCGATTCAAAAGGGTAGCCGGCCTACTACCTGCGAAATCCAAAACGCGGGATGATAGATCCGCGACACAGTCTACTAAATTACTGCTAAATTATATTTTTTAGACAAGGGTCGGGTTCGTAGGGTTGTAAAAGTGGGTAATAAACGTGTGTTATTCATATATTTGAGATTTAATAAAATGTATATAGGTTTTTTAATTTGACTTAATTATTATTGTAAAAGACTAAACTAGGAAGTAAAATAAAGGGATATTCTTTTAAACGTAAATTTTTATCATTATATTTTGCAGGCAACAACAATAAATAAGTTCCAATTATTATTTTTTTTATTCTCGTTTTTTTACAACCCCAAAAAAGTTACAAGTATACTGGCATATCCCCTATAAAAATCAGATCAATCGAAGTTGCTTATGAGGTAAAATGTGAATTTCGGCATCAAATCGTTGATTAAAAATACCTTATTTCAAAACTTTGTTTTTCTATTTTCAGTTAAGTTCAATGAATTCCGATAACAATATATATTTTGAATTTGTAAAGAAATTTTTATACCCCCAATTCTTCAAACAAATTTTGCTCAACATTCTCTCTAAAATTTACGTGTGCTTTTTTGTACGATATTTTGCTCGAACATTTCTTTGAGCATTTTGCTCAAGAGGCTCGTGTAAATGTTTGTCGGCATTTCCACATCAAAGGAAAGTTTGTCTGTGTAAATGCGCTCAAGTCAAAAAGGAATCACAAAATAATAAAACTGTCAGTTAGCAGAATTGAAAAAAAATTAAGCTTCGCTTCAGGGTTGGTAGTTTTTTGCGTATATCCAGGTTTTATGATTCATTTTTCAAATCTCCTCTCTCCTTTCCTACTTTCATTAGCTAGCATCGTTAGTGCGAAATTCGAGTCTGGTTAACTTTACTTTTTTGAGGAAAATATTCGTTATTCTTTTGTTTTTATTTATCGTTGTTAAAATCCCCCTTTTTTATTTTATTCATTCTTGGCCTAGGGTGTCTGTGAAAATAAGTATATCTGTCTCCAAGTAAAGCTTAGTTTTTCTTCAAAATGAAGGTACTTAAAACTGCAAACTCTAAACTGTCAGTTGGTTGTCAGTTCATGATTCCTTAGTATTTAACCCCAAACGAGGAAGAATTTCATCTTTCAAATTAACTAATAAAGCAACGTCAAGTTGCACCTTCTTGAAAAGCTTTTTGATTATCTTTTTAAAACCGTGTCTATTTAATTTCAAAGTCAACCGATTTAAAAATTTATCGTTTTATTGATAATCATTTGCTTAGTTTTAAAAAAGTTATAAGTCTTTAGTGTTAACTATTTCTGAACAAACAAACTCATAAAATTACTTTAAAAAAAATCCTGAAAGAGGAAATAGTATTTTAAATCAGACGGAAAATCTAAACTTTTAAAATTAATCAAGTTTTAAATAACGAATTGACCCACCTAATTTAGGAGATAAAGTTTATCCTTGTTTCGGGTGATATACTAATGCCTATATGCACCAATTTAAACGTTTTTTATAAATAACAAATTGTTTGAAATTAACTCTGTGTTTGGACTTCCATTGTCTATGTTTTATTTATACACGACGTTTCGGTCACTACAATCCATGTTCGTCTTCAGGTGCAAACTACATTCTATTCCTAAGGCTACGTACTTATATACTATGGGAAATCACTCAACAGTGAAGTTTAAGAAATTTGCTGCACCCAAGGAGGGGGGCTTCCATATATTTGGAATTTCAAAACTTGGTTTCCAGTATGACTCCTTGTGCAAAACCTTTGCTTCTGTCTACTTCATTCGGTGTTCCTGATTTCGTTGTTTCACCTCTTCGTCTGTTGTTCCTTAAACTTAACAAATAGTGGTCTTTTTTTTTTCACCACACTCACAAGGAACTTGGTAAATGCATTCCTTATTTTGTTTGTTCCCCGATTTTTGTTTTACTAAGAAGGCTACGAATTGTGTTATTAGATTTAAAGGCTGTTTTAATATTAAAGTTTTTCGCTAGTCTTCGACTTTTCTCTGATACTCCTTTAATGTATGGAATTGTAAGGAATGCATTTGCCTGGTTTTGGTCTTGTAAACTCTGTCCTGTTTGCTGAAATTTAGAAATAGTATCTGTTATAAGTTTAAGGCTGTAACCAACATTAAGAAGGATCTGCTTAATGTTGCTTATTTCTATTTCCAAGTCATGAGAATTGTTACAAATTTGAACAGCTCTGTTATACAAAGTTCTTATTATAAGGGACAGAGATTACAAGACCAAAACCAGGCAAATGCATTCCTTACAACTCCATACATTAAAGGAGTATCACAAAAAATTTCGAAGAGTAGCGAACAACTTTAATATTAAAACAGCCTTTAAATCTAATACAATTCAAAGCTTTCTTAGTAAAACAAAACAAAATAAGGAATGCATTTACCAACTTCCTTGTGAGTGGGCGAAACAAAAAGACCACTATCTGTCAGGCTTAAGGAACATCAGACGGATACACAAAGAGGTGAAACAACAAAATGAGGAATCGCCGAACATGCATGGTTAAAACCACACCGAATAAAGTGGACAGAAGCAAAGGTTTTGCACAAGGAGTCACACTGGAAGAAAGGAAAATTCCTTGAAGCTGCCTTTACTGTGCAGAATCAGGGTATTTTCAGTAAACCAAGTGTTGAAATTCCAAATATATCGAAGCCCCTTTTTGGGCGGAGGCAACTTCTTAAACTTTATGATTGAGTGATTTCCCATAGTAAATAAGTCGGAGGAATAGATTCGTATTAATAAAATATCGACAATGGAAGTCCGAAGTCCGAGTTAATTTCAAATACATCATTTTCTCAAACTTACAAACAAACTAATTGTTTATTAGTTAGTTAAAACAAAATGACATTTTGTTTACATCAAAATATTTTTAACAAAAATTAGTGAATTCAGTCAGGCGAAGACAAACAAAGATGATGATGAATGTTTATTGGGCACGCTATAAGTTTAATCTGAAAACACCCTGAGGTCGTTACTGACATTTTGTATTTTTTGAGAGTGAACAAAAATTCAGTTGGAAAATTTGTAATAAAAAATATTCGATATAGATACACACGTTGAACAGCAGTTTGAAACAGACGCGAATCTAATCTGAACACACCCTGAGGTCATTACTGACGTCTTGTATTTTTTGTGATAAATTCTACCCAATGCCTTGTATATATCCTCAACCTACATTTCGTCGGTAACAAGAAAAATTCGCACATAAACTCACTTGATAGCTAATTATCAATTATTCTTATTAAACTGGTTAAATTCGGCGAATTAGTTGAAACAGTCGATTAGACATTCTTTGGTAAACAACAATTAAAAGTTAATTGTTGAAATGCGCTGGTGCATGCAGATATAAGTACACAAAAAGATCTGTAATGAAAGCTAAAAGCGATGTATTGTAACCGGAGACTTAAAACACGAAATAGGTATGCATGCAAATGCTTGCAAAAGTGTTCCTCTCGTTAAAGAATGACGTGTTTTACTATTTTTCAAAATTCTCAGCAGTACTCGAAAAAACCCTATTATTTAATCTTCTATGTAACATCAACTGGACGATATTCATTAAGAGGTTTCCAAAAATTTTAAACTATGTTGGCATTCGCGACAGATAGATATGTAGTTTAATCCAAAAAGTAATTTTTGCACAAGCGGGTATTTAAGGGGAAGGTAAGGGAGTAATAACTCCTTAGATTGACTATGTTGGGAATTTGAAACCTTTGGTTGCACTAAAACAAGGTTATGATTGTTTTCTACAAACCAAAAGTACACTTTTTTTAACTCGACGCGCGTTTTGCTAACAAAGTTAGCATCATCAGGAGACGGTAAACAATAAACTAAATTAACCTACGATCTATCTTATATACTTATATTTTTTAGTGGGCGGAGATAAGACTAATAATTTGTGATTGATCACGATTGAATAGAGCGTCTCGTTTGGCCAACATATTTTTTGTCACAATCCATGCAACTAATTTCGTAAATTCCACTTTTTTATAGAACTGTAATTTTATTCTTAGGATTTCCTAGTAAACTTTTTATTGCGTTACCGGACTAATTTAAGACCGGTGTTATTAAATACTTTTTGTAATCCTTTCGTATAATTAGGATTATAAGGAATTGATACAAATTTTGAGTCGCAGGTATCTTTTTGTCTAAAAAAAGTGGAATTCCGAAAGGTCTTTTGAAAAGAATGTCCATTTATCAGCTTATTTATTAAGCCTTCGTCGCCTTTCCAGACAAAACGATACCTGCGACTCAAAATTTGTATCAATTCCTTATAATCCTAATTATACGAAAGGATTACAAAAAGTATTTAATAACACCGGTCTTAAATTAGTATATCAATTCGGTAACACAATAAAAAGTTTACTAGGAAATCCCAAGAATAAAACTACAGTTCTAGAAAAAAGTGGAATTTACGAAATTAGTGGCATGGATTGTGACAAAAAATATGTTGGCCAAACGAGACGCTCTATTCAAATACGTTTTAAAGAACACTTAGCACACTTAAAATACGGAAGAACAGAAAAGTCAAGTGTGGCCGAGCATGCTTTTGAAAACAATCATAGATTCTAATTAGATAACCTAAAACTTTTAAAAAGTGTACCAAACAAAAGACTTTTGAATGCATATGAAAGTATGGAAATCATTAAATCTAGAAATAGTTTAAATAAAGATAGGATTATAAATCGTGATCAATCACAAATTATTAGTCTTATCTCCTCCCACCAAAAGATCGTATATAACATAGAGCGTAGTTTAATTTAGTTTATTGTTTATCGTCTCCTGATGATGCTAAGTTGTTAGAGAAACGCGCGTCGAGTGCAAAAAAGTGTAGTTTTGGTTTGTGGAAAACAATCATAACTTTGTTGTACTTAGATTCACAAATAACGTAATTGTATAATTAGTATGTATTCAAAGTGTACTCAATACGTAATAAAAAGATTGTCTTCTATTTCTTTTTTGGGCATGTTCTTTGTTCTGACAAAGAGCGTGACATATGAAAGAACATACTAATTAAAACGCAAGGTTTGAAAACGACTCTTTGCACACGGGCCAGACATGTTAGTGGACTGGGACTGAGCCAAAGGTGAGATTCACAATTCGAGCAACTGTGCAAAGATGTTTTGAAAAGTTTTTTTACGATAATTTTTATACGACTGCAAATAAAAACCAAATCAATATTTTTTGTTTTTTAGTAAATTAAAAAGCTGTGCGCGAAGATGACATATCAGTGTGCAAATTTGACCCAACGGTTTGCAAAGTTGAGACATCCGTGTGTAAAATGCTTTGCACCGGTATGTGCATCTTACCGATTTTAGATTGAATTTTCCGTATACAAAACAAAGCAGTCGTATAAAAAAGATTTTCAAAATTTTTTACCTCAATTGTTACAGTAGTTTTCACAACAAGCGGCTAAAATAGTGCTTTTTTACAAGCGTTGGTTTAAGTAACGAGCCTAGCGAGTTATTTAAACACGCGGGTAAAAAGGCACAGTTTAGCCGCGAGTAGTTAACACTATTTTTTTTAATAACTTTATCAAAAAATCCAAGAAAAACAGGAAAATATTTTTAAAAATATCGAACGAAGAGCACTTCTCGCAAAGTCTGGAAACACAATTTTTACACTATAAATCAAGGCGGCTGGTAAATGAAATAACAATGATTTTCATAACGATGTGTCTATTTATTCGGTGACGTTGTTGCGACATTTTAATCTTTGACCGTCGATATTTTTACGATGTTATTAAATGATTTTTTTGTTAATACTTGGTAAAAACTGGCGGAAATAGCTTAATTTTTAGGCAAGAATAATTGGATTTTTCTCAATATTAGTACTTTCCGCTATTTCTCTTTAATTTTGGATAAAAAACGGACAGAAATATTTTTTGCACCCGTGATTAAAGAAGAAAGTTTTTTTTGCATCGTTAACCAAAAAAGCCATGCTTTAATTATCTGCACCCAGTTACTAAAATCATGCTTTTGATGAAGGTATAAAAATACTTTTTTTCTGTTTTATCGGTATTATTCAAAATATTTTAAAAAGCATCTAAAGCATGAACATACCACACAAAATCTGAGGCTAGATTGCGCATTGTTTCAAACGGCTTAATTAGAATGTAAACTTCGCCAATCTCGTTGAGAATAACACATCGGCGAATCGAGAAAAGCCCTTCCATGAGTGTGTCTTCAATTCCAAACTGCACTTGAAAATGCCAAAGCGATGAAAGTAATACGCAGCTTCATCGCCACTCAGTGAGCAACGAAAAGTAGAAGCTCTTAAGTCAAAGATAGAAAAAATAAATGCGAAAAAGAATGAAAAAAAAAACAGATATTCACAGTAGTAAATTTTTGGTAACCGATATGTGATTATTGCTTAAAATGTGCTTAAAAGTTTCCTTATTCTTTTCGAACATATTTGTATCTCCTTTGCATCAAGGCGGGGGCAAAGTAGAAGAGTAATACAGGGTTCCTAAGATTTTCCTTAGGGATAGGATTTCAATAAATCAAACAGATATGGCATAGAAAGTTCTGTGCGCACAAAAGAAACAAGTATATTGAGCAACGGTGCCAGTTTGTTATTATCTCCGGACTGCTTTCATGAGAAAAAATTGTCGCCACTCTTTCATTGTGAGCATAAATCATAGTTGCAATAATAACCGTTGACAAGATGTCTGCAAATTCCGCTAGATGGCGGCCACACCATGAGATAATCGAGGAAAAACTGGGATTCACAGGCATTGCATTTTTATTTCCTTTCGAGTCCCTTCAGTTTCGTAAATTTTGTGTTTTTAAAATGCCGTATACTCGAGAAGAAAAGATTTTTATTATTAAAAACTACATAAAAAGTGACAGTGCGGACGAGGTCATTGGGCTTTTTGTTTTTGCGTTTCCAGATCGACCGGTTCCTGTGGCTCAAACTGTCTACAACATTTATCATCGTTTTGAAAGGTACGGGTGCATAAATGGTTGTAGAAAATGTTACCACGACGGCGAAATACCAGAGCATCCCGTTCTTCCACACAGGGTGGAACGAGACGAAATGGTATGCGCTTACGTTGAGGCACATGAACCATGTTCGACGAAACCGATTGCGGAGGCACTGGATATTCCCAACAGTACTTGCCAATGGATCCTAAAAAAATACGGCTACAAGTCTTTTAAGATTGGGAAGTAGCAGGAATTGAAACCAGGTGATTATTTTCGCCGGTTAGAATATTGTAAGGTTATGAGGGATAAATGTGACAGGAACGAAAATTTCCTATCAAAAGTTTTGTTTAGTGACGAGAAGACATTTGAACTTCATAGCTCTCACAATCCACAAAATAGCCGCTATTGGTCCCGTAAACATCTGCACGCAAGTGTTAGAACGCAACATCCTCAAAAATTAAATGTTTGGAGCGGTATTGTCGGGGATCACATTATTGGACCCTTTTTCATTGAAGGGAATTTGAATAGCCAAAAATATGTTGATCTTCTCCAACACCAGGTTTTACTACGGTTGAGGGAACTCAACATAAATTTGGACGAATTGTGGTTTCAGCAAGATGGTTGTTCATCCCACAATTCACGCCAGGCTACAAATTACCTTCGTCAGGTATTTGGTGATAGAATTATTTCCACGTATGGAAATATCCGATGGCCTCCTCGATCACCAGATCTTGCGCCAAATGACTTTTTCCTATGGGGTTGTTGGCACGACAAAATTTTCCAACACCCTCACTTACGGCCTACGACTATACAGGAGTTGAGGGCGAAAATTTTGGAGGCGGGCAACTCTATCACCCCTGAAATGTTGGCTGCTACGCGCCAAGAGTTTTACAATAGATTGGGATATTGTGAGGCTCAAGAAAGGGACAGATTTGAACATCTAATCTAATTAAAAATTAGATGTTTTTAGGTCCAAACCACAGCTTTTTCTTGCTTAAAGGAGGCGGCAGGGTCCATTATTTACGATACTAAGCGATAAACTCGTGAGGTTGTTAACATTAGAAAGAAATATCTTCGCTTTTAACTAAATTTCTTTCCATTCTGTTCTAGTGACATCTATCCAAAAACGGCCAAACCATGCAGCTAGCACTAGCAGCCAAAGAAATCAATAAACGGCGCTGTCTTTCCTGCAGAGCTTTTTGCTTGCGATATTATTGATTTTAAATAAAGCTGGCCCTACACTACATTTGATATTTTCGAGGTGTTTTATGACATGATCTCGAAACATGTAGCCAACCAATTCTTCAAAACTAGCGGGAGGGTAAAAGCGAAAAATAAGGGGCTGCCAATATTTGTAACACCCAAAAAGGGGTGAAAAGATTTATTTTGCTCTGTTTCTTTACAAAAAACGTTTTTTTTTACGAAAAACTTGAGCTCTGCCACTTTTTTTATTTTTTCTTCAACTTTCTCGAAATTTTCGTCATACCGTAGAAAAAAATTATTTCCCCCATGGTGATACTCTACTTTTATTCGAAAAAATTTAGAAACAGAGACGGGATCAGTTTTCCTAAAACGGGGGATCTTGGTTTCGAGTGAGAAGGTAAAGGGCGCCGCAGGCAAAAATTTTTCAATTAAATTAGCCGAACGCAAAAATGTTAGAAAAACAAAGCACGAAATAAAAATAGCGCCGCTTACAATTTTTTTTCAAAAATTACGTAATTTCGGGAACGCAAAGAAATAGGTCTAAAGAGTATAATTTTTAAGAAAAAACTATCAATTTTCTCGCCATCCTCCACTGGGACTACAGGGGCCGTGCACAAATTACGTAATGGTCATAGGGGGGAGGGGGGTTACAAAACGTTACGTAGGGGGGAGGGGGGTTTTCGACAGCGATTGCATTTGTGTGAAACTAAGAAAATTTGGAATGAAAATAAGTGAAAAGTTTTTTTTTTTTGGGGGGGGGTAGTGGTCTTGAAATCGTTACGTAATATTAGGGGAGTGGCGTGCCAAACCGTTACAAAACATTACATAGGTAGGGGGTCAAAAATTGGTAAAATCACCGTTACGTAATTTGTGCACGGCCCCACATCTGACTGTTCCTCCTTTTTGATTTTGAATCAAATTGCAAAACCCGGGTTGGACGTTCGAAGGCGTCAACCCGTCCTATTTGCTTGATAAAGTTTCTACGGAAATATCTCAGTCGATTTCTCCGGCCGTGTATGAACGCTTTAGGTTAGGCATTTGCATGTATCTCAGTCCCCAGCCTGTAAACAGTGCGTAAGGACAATGGTTACAAAATGAAAAGCCGAAAAATATTTTTTTTGACGATATCTTTCATCAGTTTGGTATTAAAGTCGAGCAAAAACAATTTTTATTCCAGTCCTAAAGGTATGAAAATGGAAAACATCAGAAAACAACAATCTGGAATGGATTTACTACGTGTAGTGACAACATCGTCCCATGCCCATCCTTTTCTGCCTAATGTGCTTTTCGGTTTGTCTGCATCTTATACACGGCTGCTTGGCCCCCTAAGGATTTGCTTAGGAACCCTCTATATACGATATCCCGTTCTTGAAGTTAGTTTATACTAAAGTCATTGTTTGAGCTTTGCCGCGGATACGTATTACAGTAGATCGTTACAAAAAACAATTTAACTTACTACTTAACGATTTAAACCCAAACCCAAATTTTGTAATCTACAGTGTTATATGGTACAACTACGTTTTTTTACATAAAAGTCCTGGGCTCCTATTCTTCAAATGATAGAAATTCTGCTCCCAGAGATTCAAATTCTCTCGCTACTTTGCTTCTCGTTGGTCCAAATCTTCGGCTTAAACCGTCTCGAGAAAATTTGACTCCCTGAGAGCATAATTTCTATCAGTTCGAGAATAAGGGCACTGGGCACAAGTAGATCGCCGTAGTTCATAGCTTTCGTAAGAGTACCAACCGACCGTTTAAAATACACCACGTGTTAAAATTTTTAAAAAATCCTAGAAAATCTAAAGTAAACAAAATAGTGCTTGTTATTTTTTTTATATTGTATAGCTTTTATTTTACAAAATAAAATTCAACGCGTTAAAAATTATTGCCAATTTGCATCAAGCGAACAAGAAATCTTAGACATAACTTACAAGATTCTGGAACTGGCTTCAAAACTTCACAATGTTTTTCTGTATCTTCACTAAATGTTCCTTACCTGAAATAAAAAGAAATAATAGAATTAGATCAGCATATTGTTACACTGGATGGCGGGCGGACGTATCGAAAGGGAATTGGGTTTCACCGGATTTGACTACATATTTTTATCGAAACTACTTTTTTGGGTTTTTCGCTACTATGAATTCGCCACAAACCTATAGATTTTTTTTTACATATTTTTATTAAACAATATATACAAATATATTTAAAAAAGCCATATAAAATTTTTATAGTTTTTCCTTATCTGCCTTAATGACTTTTTAGTTTTTTTTTTCGATTAGAAGCACTTCTTTTAGTAAATTGTCTATTATTAGTATTATAAACTAAATAGTATAGTTGTACCTACTGTAGGTATAAACATTTAGAGCTAAAATTAAATATCAGTTGTTTGCATGTATTATAAAAAGTTTTCTAGCTAATAACTGCTAAATAAATAAGTCGACTTTGAGAAGTGTATCCAGACTTTTCCTGAATGTACCTAAACCTTTCTGAGATGTTTCCTCGCTTTTTAGCGTGTATCCAGACTTTTCTAGAGTGCATCCAGACTTTTCCTGGATGTGTCCACGCTTCTTAGAGTGTATTCTGACTTTTCCAGGAGTTATTCAGACTTTTTCTGGGTGTGTACAGACTTCTCCGAGAAGTAACCAGACTTTTCCAAGAAGTATCTGGATCTTTCTATGAAATTTTATATGTTTAATATACATATGTTGTCAAAAATTTTAGCGCCAATAAGCTAAGTCACGCAAAAGCAGCTTTTGGATGTAATTTGATAGAACATAAGGTGTAGCCTGGATCTAAATATAGGCTACTTTTTATTTATCGCTTAACGACTTAAATTATATGAGATACCAAACTGAATTTTTCAAAAGCATTTTGCATTTTTTATGTGCTCTATATACATAACTTTCGAACGAGGTATCACAAGGTAAGAAATTTTTTTTTAAGATGAAGTTTTTTGGAGGTGGCTTCAAAGGGTATAATGGGGGAAAACTTAAAAACGTTTGCAAGTCACTGCAAGTAACCGTTAAGGGGTTTTTGAGTTACAGTGGCTACAAAGTGAGCGACGGTCAGACTGACAGACCAACAGACAACGCGACGGCTAGGCGTACAGTGTTTCAGAAATTAACTCTAATTATATGATCAATTGTGGTAAATCATGTTTTAGGTATATGATATCATAATGGCAGTCCGGGTGGCAGGGGGCTGTCCGCAGTTCTCTCCCCCTTGCTATGGAATCTTGTCATAAAATAAGGGGCTTCATAGGACACTAAAGCAGTTGGGTTTCAAAGTGATAGGATACGCAGATGACCTTGTCATTCTGCTCCGTGGAAAATTCAACACAACCATTAAAGATCGAATGCAACGGGCCCTAAGGATTGTGGAACAATGGGCTGATAGAGAAAAACTAATCATCAGCTCCCAGAAGACTGTTATAATCCCCTTTACCAGAAGAAGAAATTTAGAGGGACTCATACCTCTAACTCCCGGAAATGAGGAAGTTCAGCTGTCGAGGGATGTTAAATAATTGAGGGTAACATTAGACTCTAAACTAACATGGACTCGACATATCGAGAACATAATAAAGAAAGCGGAAATCACCCTGGCGGAGATTAGACCCTTACATGGAAAACAGTGGGGACTCAGACTACACATGGTACACTGGCTGTACAAGACGGTGGTAATACCAACCATGGCCAAAAGTAACTCAACAGACTGTGATGCTCGGGTAAGCAGGGTAAGTGCTTGCCTCAGAGACACAGGTGCAATGAAAACTACACCAACAACTTCGATTGAGATGCTCTTAGACCTTCCCCCACTTTACTTGGTGATACAGGGAGAGGCAAAGATCGGACTCTATCAGATAACCAGGCAGCCCTTAGTGCGCTTATGTGCCCAAAGGTCACCTCAAGGCTCGTCTGAGAATACCTTGCTGAGCTAATGAAACTAGCGGAACATAACAAAATCAGATTAGTATGGGTTCCAGGACATAGAGGTATCCAAGGCAACGAAAAAGTTGACGAACTTGCAAGACAAGGATCGTCAAAAAAATACCAAAATGTACAATAGGGTCCCAGGTCAAACTCTGGATAAGGGAAAAACACGAAAGCCACTGGCTAGAAAGACAGGGGCTAAGACACAGCACAGCCTTTATCAAAGACCTGAATGCCTGAAGCTATAGCAGGATGCAAGTGAGAACCATAATAGGAATCATGACCGGCCATATGGCGGTTAAAGTTCACCTAAACAACATGGGCTTGTATCACGGAGACCTAAGCTGCAGATTATGTAATCAGGAACCGGAAACAGTAGAACATGTAATATCCCAATGTACTGTACCGCAAAAGGCACCTAATATTTGGGTTAAACTAGACCCAATATTGACTGGGGACTACTCCATTAAGGACATGTACAAACTTGTACAGGGAACAAATTTAATAGAGTGGTTAGCCTAGGAACCAAGAGGGTGCACAATAAGTCAGAAATGGCTGCAGTGCAGTGACTGTAGGTTGCCACCAGGCAGGTTGGAGTCACAATCGAGGGGTTTTAGTCAATAGGAATCACTACCCGAGCCTGGTAGAGGAGAAATGACTCTGGCAGGAAAGTAGTTCGGCCGTCCTTTATGCAAGATTTCGCCTTGAGACCCTTGAAAAAAAAATGATATCATAATGTTATTCGATCACTTTTGACGACTCTCCCCCTACTTCCCCTAATTTCTAACTTGTGCAAAACTCACAGGTTACCAAACTATAAGCGTTAAATTTATTATTCAAGGCTCTTTTAAATTTTTAAAAGCTTTTAACATGGCGTGTAATCTTAAATTAGACATTAAAGCCTATTTTTGAATAGACGCATTCAAGACAAAAAATAGAAAGAGAATTTATGTTTTTGAAATTTGGCGCGATAAATTCAGTTTCTGAACCACAGTGTGCGATTTTTAGATGATTATATTACTTCTCATAGCGAGGAATGTAAAAGACGACATTTTCTAGGTTTTATAGGTTTTTTTTAGCAAAGCTAAACTGACAAAAATATTCACTAATCTAAAGTAAGAATTCATTAGGCCCCAAGTAGAAACTTCATTTAAATATGAGACAAGTGAACTGTCCACTTACCATAAGTTTCTTAACCTATTTAGGGTTATAAAATAACATATTAACCATAAGTAAAAACTTCACTTACCGTAAGTGAAGTATCTACTAACCTTTAGTAAATAAACTAAAATATGGCTTTAAATAAAATAACAAATATATAGGGTGGGCCAAAAAAAAACGGGACTTTTTTGATTTTCTATTACTTAAAAACTACCTGTCCAATTTTACAAGGTTTGGTCATTTTAAAAAGTCCAGATATCGGAATTTTGGAATGTGATGTCGTAATTGACATTTCGTATAAATCCAAGATGACGGGCAATTTAAAAAAATAGGTATTTTTGACCCCCCCTGCAAATTTTTTGTGTGCACCATTGGTGCAAAAATAAAAATACATTTCGAGAGCCATGTTCTTCCTTAGTTTCCTTATGTATCGCTTGTTAAAATCGGGTAAGAAATAAGAAAGTTATAAATTTTTCAAATAAGTTTGTTTAGTAAGCCTAATTTAGCCAAATAAAAACAGCATCATTTTTGCTTGGCTATGCTTTTCGATGAATTTTTCAGTTTTTAATGGCGCTGACCATTTTGAAAAGCCAAGATTTTAGAATTTATTACTTTTTTGGCAAAATTGACATTTTGCAAAAATCCAAGATGGCGGACAGTCTTAAAAAGTAGGTTGTTTCGAACTCTCCTGCAAATTTTTGCTTGCGCCACTGGGTTAAAAGTTAAATTTACTTGTAGAGCCTCATCATTTCCGAGTCTACCATTGCGTTGATAATAAAGATCGGTTAAGAAGTAACAAAGTTACAATTTGTTCAAATGGGTGCCTTTGGTAACTAAATTGAGACAGGTCAAAAAAAATATCATTTGAATTTGATGAGAAACGCACTCAAATAACTTAATGCATATTTTTCTCACTTCTTACCCGATTTTTACAAACAATACATCAGAAGACTCGAGACTGATGAGGCTTTACACGTCAAATTTAACTTTTGCACCAGTGGCGCACACAAAAAATTCACAGGGGGGTCAAAACAACCTAGTTTTTAAAACTGTCCGCCAACTTCGATTTTTTTTAAATGTCAATTTTGTCAAAAAAGTAATAAATTTTAAAACCTTTTCTTTTCAAAATTGTCAGCTTTATTAAAAACGGACAAATACATCGAAAAGTATAGCCAAGCAAAAAGCTTTTTTTTATTTGACTGAATTACGACTACCAAACGCACTTATCCGAAAAATTTAACTCTTTTATTTCTTACCCGATTTTAACAAGCGATACATTAGTAAATTAAGAAAAAACATGGCTTTCGAAATATATTTTTACTTTAAAAAGGGATTTAGTGAGGGTAAATAAATAACAAAATCAATGAATAGCGAGCTTTTCCTCAAAAAAGGTAAGTGCGAAATCCGGATCTACGGTTACCATTACCTTTTTTTGAGGGAAAGCTCGCTATTCATTGATTTTGTTATATTTTTACTTTTGCTCCACTGGCGCACAAAAAAAATTTGAAGGGTGGTCAAAACAACTTACTTTTTACTTACTTTTTTCAGATTGGATTTTTTTAAATGTCAATTTTTCCAAAAAAAGTAACAAATTTTAAAACTTTTTTTTATTTGACAGAATCAGGCTTACAAAACGCACTTATTCTAAAAATTTATAACTTTCTTATTTCTTACGCGATTTTAACAAGCGATACAATAATAAACTAAGGAGGAACATGGCTTTCGAAATATATTTTAACTTTTGCACCACTGGCGCACACAAAAAATTCGCAGAGGCGTCAAAACAACCTACTTTTTAAAACTGTCTGCCAGCTTGGCGTTTTTTGAAATGTCAATTTTACCAAAAAAGTAATAAATTTTAAAACTTTTTTTTATTTGACGGAATTAGGCTTATCAAACGCACTTATTTGAAAAATTTATAACTTTCTTATTTCTTACCCGATTTTAACAAGCGATACATCAGTAAACCAGGAAAGAACATGGCTTCCGAAATATATTTTTACTTTTGCACTAAAGACGCACACAAAAAATTTGCAAGGGGTAAAAAAACCTTTCTTTTAAAATTGTCCGCTATCTTGGATTTTTATAAAATGTCAATTATAACGTCAGATTCCAAAATTCTGAAGTACTGGCTTTTCAAAATGACCAAAATTTTAAAAATCGGGCAGGTAGTTTTTAGGTAATGGACAATCAAAAAAGTCCCGTTTTTTTTTGGCCCACCCTATATTTCTGAGCTCTAAAAAACATATCCTATCAGGGTGTATTACCCTAAGAAAAAAAAATAAAAACAAATAATAAAAAAAAGTGCGACGCTCAATGTGGTTCGAATTGATAACCTGTACAGATTGATAGACCAATGCTTTATCCACTATACCATGCGCTTATAAAGAAATAGGTTGAAACCGCGGAATAAACGTTTTGGAGGATTCTTATTAGTCGACTGAGAAAAGTGTTAATCATGATTAAAGCTTAATCAGAGAATTTTCGCGTTTGGTGGATATATATGGACAAGCATAATAATTAGAACAATGATCGGTGCAAATGAGATTGTCGAATTCTTATGATGGCAATATCTTGACAAATCATTATAGGCATGCATTATTATTAGAATGAATATATTTTTCCGCATGATTTTTCAATATTTGATGCCTTCACTAGTCCGTAGTAGAAAAATTCACTAATCGTAAGTGAAGGGAATGTTAAGTGAGTTGTCACATATTGGTAAGTAGATAAATTACTAAGGGTTAACAAACTAGTAGAAAAATTCACTTACCCTAAGTAAAGGGAAAGTTAAGGGACTTGTCGCATATTGGTAACTAGATAAATCACCAAGGGTTAACAAACTCGGGTCAAAGTATGTCGTTTTTCTTGCAGCTATTGAATTCGTCACTTGGGGCTTATAGAACCTTCACTTACCACTAACAAAAGAAGCTAAGTAGACACTTCACTTGGGATGGTTTTCTGAGTGTAGGTAAAACCTCCCTTCCCAGATTTTTGTTGTACGCCACTGGAGTAACCATAAGGATTTTAGTAAGTCGTGAATTTGATTGGCGTATAATATTGTCATAATACCACTTCGTTTATATACCTACATTCGAATTTACTCGTATACCTTTTAACATTCATAAATTTTAAATGGATCCCATCAGTCTGTTTATTTTCGCTAAAAGCAATTTCAATTTAGTCGTTCACTTTTAATAGCTCAGGAAAGAAACTTAGAAGCGTATTATTTGTACGATATCCAAAGAGTATATTTTGGTGGTAATAAGTGGATTTTTTTACGGATACATCGAGGTTAAGGTTTAAAACGCCTTTGCTTGTGTTGGTTTGGATTGGAAGGATACAAGCATTAACCCGACCCACGGGGACCCAGAGCTCTTTTCTCTGAATCCCACTAATTAAGTAATTCTCAACAGGTGTGTCCAAGTCGCGAGGGTGGACCCGACTGAATATTCGGTGACTAAATCCTGTTGGGGAACGTCATACCGCACCCTCCTGGAATGCAGCTCTTTGGGGTCGGTGTCGCGGAGAAAGGGACCGCCTAGGTGAACCTAGAGGCCCTCTATACATATGACAGTTGTTGTTTTACCAGAGGTGGGCAACTCATATTACCCTCTCTTTCTAATTTTTTCATATTTGCATGTAAAACGGATTTTATGAAATAGACTGATGTTTTGTTGTCTCTTTTTATAATTTCCCCAGACAGTTTTTGAAGGATTGATTTTTTTTTGGTTAGTAAAATATGTTAGCCTTTGACAAAAAAAAACAAAAACAAATAGTGAGTAAACACGGTAGATATTAAAAATGTAAATAATAGGTAAAATACAAAGACTCCTGTGGTCTATATTTTTGTTACTCTATTTTTTATAATGAAACATGGAAACATAATGTGTTATTTGTTAACGAAGTACATGCTAAATGCGTATGTTTATAACTACTGCTTGTAGCTCACTTACCTTGCAAATTCGGCTATTTTTATGAATTTTCCAGCTTGATAAATGCATGTTTTCTTTTCACTTTTCCTGAGTTTCTTTCTCCGGTGGACAACGGAACAATACAAATTCGTCAAGGCACGTATTTTTACAGTGCTTGATACAGCAAAATTCCATTTTAGATTCCTGACGTTTCTTAATCAAAAATCTGACAGGGACAAAGTTATTTATTGTCAGCGGTTAACTATCATTGCCAACACACAATTTCAAACATTTCCCTAACAACTGTTAAACCCAGTTGCTCACCTCTGGTAAAACAACAACTGTCAAAAATCGTAGGGCCTCTAGGTGAACCCAACTCTGGCTCGCTCTCGACTTCACTGAGTGGTGGGTCGGGGACGGATGTGAGGGCCTTGGCTTAAATGCCAGGACCGCGTGGATAAGGCACCACAATAAAAACCTTCCTGAACGAACCCTATTGTATATAGCCTTTTCCTCCCCCCCCCCATGTACCGGGAAGGTGATTCTAGCTGGTTTACTCGTATGTGAAGGAACTCCAGAAGGACTCCGACAACCAGGAGGTAACACAGAGAACCGAACAGGTACCCGGTGAAACCTCTAAAGATAAGGATCAACAAAGAACTTTTCAAGGACCTATTAGATCTTCTTCATTACAAGAGGCCCGACAGGGAACTACACAAGTACCAATTGGACACTACAAACGCATCAGGGCCGCCTACAGACACCGCTGTAACAAATTGACCAAGGAGCTCAGAAGGCTCCAGGTCAAAATCGCGGTCAGCATGGACGGTCCAACCGAAACAGAGCTGACTGGACAGCACCTGCTCGAAATCCTTGCTACACCTAGGCAGGAAGGATGTTAGACTAGCAACAGGACTCCTAACAAGACACTGTTGCCTCAACAAGCACCTAGAGACGCTGGGAATCGCCGGAAACCCAAAGAGTCGATGGTGCATGTAGGATGAAGAATCGTGCTTGCATGTCTTGCTGGAGAGTCCGGCTCTGCCCAGGGCCCGTATTCTTGACTGCCTGTGAGGTGAGTAGTCACCGGTGAGTATTTGCCTCTCTCACTTTTCACATGGTTGAAAGCAGGTGAAAAGGGAGAAATGTGTTCACACTATCAGACACGGGTGTCAAGAATACAGGGTCAGGTCAAGAAAGTCGCATCTTGGGACCTATCTGTTGGTCCCAGGCGATGTAAGAAGGTTGCAGCCCAGAAAAATCTATTATTTTGCGAAAAAGGCAGGCTGCTAAACCATGGATAGCGGGCATGCAAATGGCCCAGCAAGGTACCTTACGTACATAGGAATTGTCCCGCCCGCACATTCATTCATTCATTCAGTCAAGGTTTAAAACTAACTTCCAGAAATATATATATTATATTCCACAATGAATATGACATAAAAATCAATAATTTTTTAAAGAAAAATCAAAACAAATCCCAGGGCCCTAATTCTTGAGCAGGAAACGACATAGATTTCTGTCGAATAATCCCACGTCGAACGAATTTCGTATTCTTGAGCGGTGATCGCTCGTTCCATTCTATCAAAAATTGGGTGTTCGCGCTCCCCGACTTCAAAGTCAGGGATCGGTCCCATTTCGCAGGCAAGCATGCGCGTAAAATGTATATTTTTCAATCTAAAATTTCGAAGAGGTTTCAATGAAAAGCATCTTTTTTTCGAGGGATGGGATCATTTCCCTTCTCTTGAGGAATCGTTCCTTCTCTCAAAATTCAAGAATTAGGCCTCTGAAATGCACAAAATACACGTGACAAAAGTGTGTTTTTTTTCCATCGTACATTGGATTCTAGAGTCGGATCTCGTAGGCAAAATATCTTTTATGATACGACACCGACTTTTTTTGCATATTTTGTCAAGTCGCAAAGTCAATAAAGAATTAGGTATCAACAAGTTTTTTATGATTCGACGTTTTTTTTTACTGTTCGAGGTCCAAATTGGCCGGTTTCTGCCCATTTTTAAAAAAATACTACGTCTAGTAACTAATAGCAACACAAAAAGTTTGCGGAAAATTTGCTATTTGAGCAAAATTTTGTTGCTTTCTCTTTAACAACAATAAATTTCTTAAATACTTGAGTATCAACGTCAACAACATAACAATCCTTGCAATGACATTTACTTTGTTTATACGGACTTCTTAAAGCGCTTATATAAATGGACGGCTTAAAAATTTTGTTCTATAAACATCAATAGAACCGTTTTAAGCACTAAATCGATTTTATTTCAATGCCATTAAAGAAAGCGGTTTGTCGCTTTAAAAGTGATTTTAGGGTCGGTATGAACAAAAATCGATTTTATTTAAAACCGCCCTTACATAAAATCGGTTTTAGGCGCGTAATAATTGTTAATACTTTAGCATTGGAGCACAAACCTGGATGAGCATCCCATAAGGAACACACAAAGAACCAAAGCGAAAAGAGATGTGATCAACGATTTTTCGCTCTGGGTAACCAGCGTGAGCTAGACAGTGGTTCCACTCGTCACCCTCCCCATACATCATTAAACACCATCATACACTTTGATTTCCAACTTTGAATCACTCACAAATAGGCATCGTTCCGCACTGGTACTTATCCTAGTTACCTGATGCGGTTTAAAAATCAAAAAAGTAGTTAAAAAACCCCCAAATCAGTTACATAAACCGTCATTTCCACCCAAGATCTTTGATCTTTTGTTTTTAGATTCTTTTCGGTTGGTATAACTGATTTGGAGGTTTTTTAACTTCTTTTTTGATTTTTAATTGCCTTAAGAGCATAATCCTGTTGGAAATATTAACACGCCAGGATGAATCCGTATTAGGTAACTTGAATAAGTACCAGTGCGGAACGATGCCTACTTGTGAGTGATTCAAAGTTGGAAATCAGAGGGTATGATAGTGTTTAATGATGTATGGGAAGGGTGACCAGTGGAACCACTGAAGAGCTTACGCTGGTTACCCACAGCGAAACATCGTTTCTCTTTTCGCTTTGGTTCATTGTGTGTTCCTTGTGGGATGCTCATCCAGGTTTGAGTTTTCGTTATTTCCACCCAAGATCTTTGATTTTTTCTTATTAGAGCACAGTTAAGTGATTTTTCCATAACTTTCATTTTTTTTATTTTCTCTTCCCACATTACATTAAATAGCGTATAAACCACCAATGTGTCAGTTCAGGGATACGAAAATATCCACATACGAGCTAAATAAATAACGCGTAATTTTTACGGGGTCAGTTTTCTATAGCATGTGGAATGAGAAGCGAAAGACAAGCCGATATGTGTTCATTGCTTTAGAATTCAATTTGATTGGTTTGGATCAATTTGACTCTAGTGCAGTGGGCGGAGGGCAATCATAAACAGCTTGTCTTTTGCTTCTACCTGTGCACGGCATAGGCAGAGACGAAAGTTCTCTTATGCAAACAATTTCGTATGGTTTCGAAAATCAGACCCGTCTCTTGGTGCATAATCTACAACCAACATCAACTCGGTAATCTACTAAAAAAACTGAGAGGCATGTAAACGGGGTACTTTATATTTACCATATTTTGAAAACTGAAACTAGAAAAAAGTTTTTACGTATCGGGGGGAATATCGGAGCTTGTCGGCTCAGTTTTCAGTTTTTTAATTTTTTTGTCACAACTATTTTCTACAATTATTAGTTAGTTATCACCGAAACATTAATAGGGTAGAAATTGTTTTGTGTATAAACATATTTCACAACGCCCCCCACTCGACTGCTCTAAGAATACTGTTGTTGTTACAAGTTGACTTTTTGTCACTTAGACCAACGTTACCAGACCAACGGAGAAAATGGCAATGCGCCAACTTGCCCCTATGGCGATTTGCCCCCATATTCCCTACTTAGAAATTCTCAGATGTTAGTGCAAATGGCAAACTTTGGCACTAACTTTTTAAATTAAACAATAAAGTATGTTTTGGGTTTCGTTTAGGTGGTTTTTTGGTAACACATTGCCATTACTTTTATGACTACGTTTTCGTCAATTTAGGTATAGACGCGAGATTTAATAGACACTTAAAGTAAATATTTCAACGCTTCGGTATCGGTATACCTAACGCGTTCAAAACAAAGCCAAAATGCACTACATTTTTAAATTGTTCATGCCGTGTTTCGAACGATGCCCGCTTCTTTGAGGTGTGCGATTACAGATCATCTGAATCCACTCGTTGCGTACGGAGGGATGTACGTAACGTTACGGACCCACGAACATACGCAACGATTTCAACCAGCAGTTCTGTCATCGCACCGTTAAAAAAACCGGGCATCGTTCGAAACATCACATAAACAAGTCAAAAATGTAGTGTATTTTGGCTTTATTTCGAACACGTTAGGCATACCGATACCGATGCGTTGAAATATTTACATTTAAGTGTCTAGTATTGAATGTCACCAAAACCCACAAACCGTGACCAAGTGAGAGCCCGCGGCTTGCGTGTCAAAAACTCGTTACTAACTATCTGCAATATGAGGGGTGAAAATAATTTTAGTAATAATAGATTACGGTATGGCAATCGATAAAATAATGACTGTAATAAACTAGCGCGAAACAGCTTGTGTTTTACGTGTAATTATAACCAAAATATGGGGCTGTTAGTGAAACCAACTTTGATTTTTAACCTGACGTGTTGAGTTTTTGCTCACTAAATTTACATGTCCTAATAGGTAACTGTCAGAGTGCGGCGCGGCAAGATGGTGTGATATTTGTTATCCTACAAAGAAAAAAATTAATAAACAAATAAAAAATTATTAAACCTTTAATAATACTACACAAAAAAGCAATAAACATATTTACCTACAACCAACGAATAATACTAATTTTTACGATCATCTCAACACGATTTTAATAGCTTATTTACGGTCCTAGGATAATAATAAAACTTAGACGTAAACCACAAGATGGCGTGATAAGCGATGAAACTTTATTTTATAAGAGCACGCAAAAATGTGAATTATTTTTCTATATTTTTAAGACAATAAATATTTATTGAACGTAAATTATTCCAATATAATTTTAGTACCTAACCAAAAATAAATTCCGTTAAATTGACATATTACTCATTTTTACGAAAAAAAAACATTGTTTTTAAAATAATATATGGAAAGTCTCTTAGTAACCTTATTCGTTTTGACGTTTTAGATAGTACGTCATAAAAACGCATTTGATATTTTTAAATAATATCTATGATGACATTTTTTTTGGTAGTGGGTAAAGTATAGTACACAACTCGCTTGTTATTGTCATTACACGCTCAGATAAATTAAGACACTCGCCTGCGGCTCGCGTCTCAAACTTCATAAGTATGTTATTTTTTTAAATATTTTTGGAAAGTTTGTGTGGTAGTTTTCGCACCTAGTGTTCTACTTGTAATTTTGGATTATAGATAAAAATATAATTTGAAGATTTGTTTTTGAAATATTGGTTTTCTTTTCTTGTCTTTCCAGCAAGAGCTACCCCCACGATTAGTAATGATTTTTTAATCTAAAATAATAATAATCGATAACCAAAATAAATAGCGACAAAAGTAGCAGAGGTCGCCGTTTTTGGTTTCGATCCTCTAGTAAATTCTTCAAAATTTACTGGAGCCTAGAAATTTTGGATATGTTTCAATTTGGTTAGAGTTTTCACTCAGTTCAAACCCCTAACGTTAATTGAGTTCGTAATTTTTTCAATTCAGCGAAATAGAATGTACTTGCAAGATTATAATTATTTATTATATTAAAGTAATTATTTTATTAAGTTTTATTTTAGGAAGTTAATTTTTTTAATTTAATACGTTGTTGTACCCTTTTTATTATTTCTAGTAATGAATATTCATACATACAAGAATATTTTTTGAATAGGACTAGAACGAGTCCATCATAAATAGTTTAGGAGAATTATGTCCAAATTAATGGTAAACTACTTCTAGCAACGAACATTTGCAGATTATATTTTTTAAATTTTTAGAAAAGGTTAGATATTTGAAAATCTACGGCAATTTTAAATTTTATTTTGTAAATATATAGAATACTTTTAAACTTTTTAAAAAATGTTAATGGTTGCTGCAGTTCTAGCAACGAAAGTATGCATGTTTTTTACAAACATATGAAAATTAGTTTAACAAAAAAAAATTGGGAATTTGAAAGCGTAGAAAGCAATTTTTGAAGAATTTAGATTTTTTGGAAATTCATTACGAAAGTTTGACAGGTTGGATTCTTGGTAAAATACGAGGATTTTTTAAGCTGCCTTCAGTATTATTCGTAAGGAAAAATTGAAAACATTTCTGAATTTATTATCGCAAGGACCAATAGTACCATAAAGGTATAACTTAAATAGAGACATTATGTTTACCACAGTTGCGATCAGACATAAGGTAAACGATTTGGCGACAATGCCAGATTGCGCTGAAAGTTGTATCTCTACACGTAATGTTTTTAAAAACATATTATTTTTATAACTTTATCATTTACATGCAATTATGCAAATTCTCCGGTTGTTTTTTTTTAAACCTTATTATTATTATTCAAATATATAAAGAAATTGAGGCATATTATATAATTGCATTTAAATTTCCTTGAATCCTCATAATTTTAAATCAATAAAGAATTTATAATGTGGAGGTACATGTTATGGTACTTGAAATATATCTCATTTTTTCTATCGAAATATCATATAAAATACCTGATATTTTGGCCGAAATATAACCTACAACAATGTGACAACCTCGCATTTGTGGCGGGTCAGCCATATAAACATGTGTACGCTGCTCCATTCATAATTTCTCTACGGCGTTGTAGCTTTAGCATAATCGAGGTTTTGGTATATTTTAAAGATTAATCGAGAGTTTTTTAACATTTTTTTTAATAGATTTTTAAGTGTTTGTGGCAAAAGTGATGTGACAAAGTGCGTAGTGTGACGAAAACTGGAGATTGCAGGTGAAAACCAAACATTTCACAGGTTTGTTATCATATATTTTTTCGACGCCGTCTTGTGATAGGCCGCCATAGGCGTGCAACTAGTGTTGCAATAAATACAGTAAAGAAATAAGTTTTTTTGGGATATTTTTGCGAATTTGTGATAAAAACAGTATTGTAAGCACTTATAATTAAATACACTATATTTGACGTAATGAATCAACTCCAGCTGCGACATTTTTAAATATCCTAACTCGCATTTGTGGCGGGTCAGTCATATAAACGTGTGTACGCTGCTCCATTCATAATTTCTCTACGGCGTTGTAGCTTTAGCATAATCGAGGTTTTGGTATATTTTAAAGATTAATCGAGAGTTTTTTAACATTTTTTTAATAGATTTTTAAGTGTTTGTGGCAAAAGTGATGTGACAAAGTGCGTAGTGTGACGAAAACTGGAGATTGCAGGTGAAAACCAAACATTTCACAGGTTTGTTATCATATATTTTTTCGACGCCGTCTTGTGATAGGCCGCCATAGGCGTGCAACTAGTATTGCAATAAATACAGTAAAGAAATAAGTTTTTTTAGGATATTTTTGCGAATTTGTGATAAAAACAGTATTGTAAGCACTTATAATTAAATACACTATATTTGACGTAATGAATCAACTCCAGCTGCGACATTTTTAAATATCCTATATGAGTAGCAAAAAAATGTAAGAGGTGCGTATGATATTTATAACTACATTCGCAGTTTTGATACTATCTGTAGTCAGCTTATTTTTTCTGCTGAGATTTGTTCATAAGTAGTATAAGGGTTCCCGGTATAAATATAAATTTTTAAAACATTATTATGTCAGACACAGGATAAAGAATGTATGTTTGTTACAACTTTTTATTTATAATATTTACATAGGTAGATATGCCACATAAGATTTTTTTGTATTTGTTAAAGATGTAAAGATACTTTTGTCCGTATTAAATAAAAATTATAGTATAGTGTATAAATTCCATTTTTTTACACAACGAAAAACCATCATATAGTACCTATAATATAAGTATCATCCTTTTTCGAAATATCACTATTTTTAGCAGAATTTGCTTTTTTTTCCACATTGGTTTTTTGGTAATTTGCCTAAACAGTGCGGATACTTTTCTGCACACGATGGCCGTTAAAGAAGAAAAAGACACTTTTGAGATGTTTTTAGTACAACAATTTTTTACTTGCATAAAAAGCTTCTGCCTAAGGGTATGTATATTTGGTATTTTTAAAATTAAAACCAAAAAATAATTTTGTTTCCATTTTTAATTTAATCTAGTTTATAAATGCATCTAAAATCTCCAATTACACTTAAAAGCCACGCCATGCTAAAAAATTACTTTTACCTATGCTAATTTTTTGCAGGTCACACAAATAGGTAAAGAAACTACTTCCCAAATGCGTGTAAAAGAGTCTACTGTTACATATCAATTTTAATGTGGAAAGTTCAACTTCCCACACGCCGTTTAACACAAGCAAATTTTTTTTTAAATGGTACTTTATGGACCAAATTTTTAAATTTTGAGTTTGAAATGTGTGTTCTAAAAACTACTTTTTGATCAAAAAAGTCATCATAAACACTCGTAAAAAAAATTGTACCTAACTCTTGCGGAACTGTCCTGCCCGCCCAAACTCCTCCCGTCCGTAAAAGTATCACTTTCCGCCCTAATTAGGCAGATAACTAACTATGTTATATCTTTACATAAATATTTTCACAATGACAAATATAATACCTCTCCATACCCTTGGTATCAATTATTAAGTATAAAAAAATTAAAGATTGTATTTCCAAAAAAAATTGACAAGTCTGAAAATAACGACCAAACCTTTTTACATTTATAAATAACGAGTCGCTTCTGGCCGCTGCTAAACGTAAGGTGGTTGGAGCATGTGTGAGGAGGAGCATGTCTGGTGCAGCGTTGCCAGTGGAACATAAAATGGTTTTCCCTAAATCTAACGAGTGATCGCGTTTCAAAGCAATTTATGAATCACTTGATGGGTCTTCTTTAGTTAAACGTATTTGAATAGTACGGAGTTTTCGGGATTGTGAAATAAAGCAACTCACCTAAATTATCATGTGGTATCCAAAAAAAAAGAAGTTTTTTTAAGTTTTTTTTTTAACAAAGAAAGAGAAAATGTTTTTTATGTTAAAGTGATTTAGGGATATGCAGTACCTATGCAAAAAAAGATTTATAGACGGTATGGCAACATAAAATGATTCTTTTAAATGTGGCTTAGGTTACAAAAGAGCAAAATTTTTAATTTACTGGACTAATCGTTCTTTTGTGTGTTTTAGCTTTTACGATGGATCCACTGTATAGACATATTTTATTTGAATGTTAAGTTTCATTGTAGAATATTTATCAAAATTTACTATTTGCTAGATAAAAGTGTACATCTAAGTCTTGAAAATATTACCTATGTACCAAAGATTTTATTTTATATAAAATAGAGAAAGGTGCATTGTTTTGTAGCCAGAAATATGTACATATTGTATTTTTGTCTTTTAGAGAGTTTCATACGTACAAAAGATGTTGTAATTTTCCCTATTTTAAAGTATTATCTTTAAAGTGTACCATTAAAGGAATATCAACGTTAAAAAGCTATTGAACTTTTAAAATTTTATTCTTTATACCCTGAATAATAAACCATATAATAAAAAAAAAGAATCAACTTGATAAATTTAACAGAAGCTTAAGGGAAAATTATAATTACATTTAAGGGTGAATTTGAATAAAAAATGCGCTTTTTCCAATTAGTTAATCTAAACTGTTAATCAAATTTGTATCAGATTTTGTACGGTGAAAGTTTAAAGCCTTATCCCGGAACCATGGGTGGTAGTTATTGTTCCCACTGTTCGTCGCCCGCCGCGCTGTTGTGTTCTCTGATGGGCAGCCAGAAAAAAGTGCCCTTCTAGGTATGACGTTGTGGGTCAGGTCGAAATGCATTGGATATTGCTATCTCCTAGAAAGGGTTTTTCGTGTGGCCCTGTGACGTCTGCCTCCACATGGCACATCTGTGATAACACCTAACCAAAGACGCCTCACAAGTTTTATTAGGGGTTTCACAATGACCTTCACATTGGTTTGGGGGTTATTTTCAGACCTCCAGTGGTACTTGGATGAAAAACAAATGAGGCATCAAGTGGAATAACTTGATACCGTATTTTGAAGCATATATAATATTTTTATGATCTGCAAGAGTTTTGACCTCTAGGATGGTATGTGTTCCAACTATCATTCTAAAGGAAACAGTGCAAGGCCGGCTCCCGAAAGGGTGCTAAAAGAAATGAGGGCTTTGTAGCTTTTATTTTCTTGTCTATGTAGGTTGGATACGGAAGAAATACAACGAGATTTCGAAGATTGCAAAGAGTTTTTTATTATTGTAAATTCGTTTTTAAAACTGACTCCAAAAACTTCAAATTGATAAATTCTATCAAAATAAAAAATAAATGTGACACAGTCAGAAATATAGGGAGCATATTTCTAACAGGTGTTAACCACCACTTCACAATCTAACAGTTGCACGTGATTTTGCATAATTTTACGTATTCTAAAAATGTTTGATTCACGGTAAAAATTATCGATTATCTTAAAAAACTAAATAAAAACAAGATATATATATTTTTTTGAAAAAACCACGCGAATGGTCTGTGGGGGATCTCAGAAGCCTCCGCTGCGGTTTATCTGTTTAACTAAAAGAACTGTTTTTGGAATTCAAATTCACTTTTTTAGCAAAGGAACAAAATTTTTTTTTTATAATATTTTTAATTTTAAATTGGTTTATTAAAATTTTAGAAATATGTGAAACTTTTTGGAGGTACGCTTTAGCTCAACAAATTTCAAGAAAATACTTTATCTTTAATAAACCAGTAGCACTGTAGTAATGTTTAGAGATCTTGATTAAAACAAAATTTAATGCATTTTTATGCAAAAAGGAGGACTATAGTTACTTATGTTATTTTAATTTAGTGTGGAATATTTCTGTTGTTTTTTTAATTTTTAGTGTTGACACCTGACTAATAATCCCACTCAGAAGGTTTTCACCCCTCTCCTCAGAAAAACTGATTATTTACCCTGTCAAAATTGATAATCGCTGTCCGCTAACAATCGGCATATTATTTTCTTTTGAAGTTTGATGTAATAAACAAATTTATATGAGTTAAATAAAAATGGATTTGATTCAAAGGAATATTATGTTCGGAAAAAAAAATCGATTTTAAGCGAGATATGACTCATTAATTGTGATTTTAATGTTTTAGAATATTTAAAGTTAGGTAAGTGTTACTTTAAACTTATATATTATAAAGTTTTTTAACATCGGGCGCAAAACTGGATTTGATATAACTTTCAAAACTCAGTTCTAAGCTCTGGTGGGAAATTTCAAAGTTTAGTTAGCTATTAAACTTGATATCAAAAAGTTTATTATATTTGTAGTGTATAAAGTTTCGATAGATAACATATTCAAAGGAATATTATGGTCGGAAAAAGAAAATTCGATTTTAAGCGAGATATGACTCATTAATAGTGATTTTAATGTTTTAGAATATTTAAAGTTAGGTAACTGTTACTTTAAACTTATATATTATAAAGTTTTTTTAACATCGGGCACAAAACTGGATTTGATATAACTTTCAAAACTCAGTTCTAAGCTCTGGTGGGAAATTTCAAAGTTTAGTTAGCTATTAAATTTGATATCAAAAAGTTAATTAGATTTGTAGTGTATAAAGTTTCGATAGATAACATATTTGTATCATTCTGCAAAATCAGACGATTTTTTTTTTCGGTCAGATAATTGTTGCTAGAAAAGCTCGAACATTATTTAACTAAAATAGGCTCTATTAACCATAAGGGGTGCTTATTATCGCCAAAATTACGTTATTTTTGAGGGTAACTTTATTTTGTTTAAAAGTGCTTATATTTTTGGAAACAATTTAAAAGAAATGATTAAAATTGTTGCTTTTTGATAAAGGAATATGCAGAATATATTGCTTTATGCATAAGCGTTAAAACGGTTAGCAAAATAAATTAAAATATATTTAATCTTAACGACTTCTTAAATAACAATAACCACAAAGGTTGTTATTTTTGTATGCTGACCAAAAACTCACCTGTCAAACCCTTAAACTCAATAGGAAAGAAATCAGACAAGTGATGGGGCTATTAACCGGTCACTGCGCACTGAGAGAACACCTGCACAAAATGGGAATCTATAGAGACGAACCCACCTGCAGACTATGTGATCAGGATGATGAATCAGCCGCTCACATCATATTTGAGTGCCCAGCAATAAACCTTCTGCAGAACACAAAACCTCCTGGAGGACGACCCCTCCAGAGAAGCTAACTGCCAGAAAAACCTAATAAAGGGGCTGATGATCCTCGCGAGGTCGTCAAACCTCTTAGATTAGGAAAGCACACAGCAAGAGATACAATAAGCTAAGAAGCTGCAGTATCAGGGATTTCAAGACCTAAACTTGCTGTTGAGATAAATCAAATCAAATCAAATCAAACCATGTATTTAGCGAACCATGAACTGATGAAATCTGTTAACTCCAAAAATTGTGGGTTTCCAAATATCCTTCATGGTGATGCTTTGTTGAGAAAATACATTCTGGTTCCCCAGAATCAATGCTGATTTTTTTCATTTTCGCTTGAATAGATTTTTCTTCTTGGTGACGATCCAGTTGTGTCCCCTTGTCGAGTTTTCCGTTTGTGTTCTATAAGGCGAACTTCCATAGGTCGGCTGGTACCTGGTAGATGCAGTTGTTGGTGTCGTGGCGTTGTGGTTTAGTCTTTCTTAATTGACTTCTTATTGCTGTGGTCATTTTAAAGACACTTCGAAGATGGTATTGGTTTGACGTATGGAATTATAAGTGTCGTCTTTCAGTATTACGTCTGTCGTCCTTTGCGTTGATGTGGTCTGAAGAGTTTTAATGATCGTATAGTTAGAGAAACCGTTGCAGATTGTAGATGTAGGTGGCTCGATCAATGAGATATTTTGCAATTTCCAGTTTGGTCGATGTAGAGTGGTTTGATTTGAAATTAAAATCTTGTCCAGTATGAGTTGGTTTGCGATATATGGAAGAGATTATGGTTGAATTACTTTTCGTAACTAAAACGTCTGAATCTTCGGAATGTCGTCAAAATGAACACAACAATAATAAGTCAATTAACAAAAAGTAAACCACAACGCCACGACATCGACACTAAGGACTGCATCTACCAGCCGACCCATAGAAGTTTGCCTTACAGAACACAAAAGCAAAACTTGGCAAGGGAAACAACTATATCAAAATGAATTGAACATTGCTGGAAAAAGTCAACATTATATGGAATGGAAAGAGGCAAAGATTGTCGCTAAGGAGAAAAATCTATTCAAGCATAAATTCAAAGAAACAGCACATCCTGAGGATCCAGAATGTATTTTCTTAATAAAGCGTTACCATTAAGGATATTTGGAAACCCACACTTTTCGGAGAGAGAACAGATTTCAATTGCAAAACAGCAGAACCAACCAAGTGTAAATTTCATGCTTCATAGTCTTAGTTTTGGCTTTGTTTTCATCTGATGACGACTGTAGATATAAGCATAAGAAACGTTGTAAAAAAGTCAAAAATAAAGACAATGGAACTTCGAAACTCTACTTTATTTTCAACTTCAACATTGTCTCCCACCTTCAAACAACATTACAATACTTAAAACAAAAGATCTTGGGTGGAAATAACGAAAATTCAAACTTGGATGAGCATCCCACAAGGAACACACAAACGTCCAAAGCGAAAATAGAAATGATTAAACGATGTTTCGCTCTTGGTAACCAACTTTGAAACCACTGATGAGCTCACGCTGGTTACCCATAGCGAAACATCGTTTAATCATTTCTCTTTTCGCTTTGGCCCTTTCTGTGTTCCTTGTGGGATGCTCATCCAAGTTTTAATTTTCGTTATTTCCACCCAAGATCTTTTGATCTTCTGTTTTTTGGTTTCTTCTTGGTTGACGTAACTGATTTGGAGGTTTTTTAACTTCTTTTTCGTTTTTTTTAAATTAAAATACTTGTTAGTTATACTACTGATTTTCCTTTAGAAATAAAATGTATGGTTTTACTTTTAGTGATAAGCATGCTTTAGTATTACGTGTAAACTCCACAAGCTTAAAGAATTTAAAGCAACATTTTCATCAGCACCACCTCAAAAAGCCATTTTGTTGGTTTTTTGATTTTTCTGGCAGCAAATCAAATGTCAACTGGATTTCCAAGTCTAAGTCCATTTTTCTGAAACAGATATTTTTCGTTTGAAAAAATCAGCTACACTGATTTTACCAGATTGGTTAAAATGAACACAATACTTTACTTTACAAACACTTAAAGCAAATTTAATTTTTCTGGTGAAAAGCTGTTTTCTAATCACTTTAGATTAATTTTATTATGTCAAGATACTTACCCCTTTCAATTTGAACAGAATACTCCGATAATTTATTATTAATACCCGGGGATTTAAAGCGCGCCAAATTTTGAATACATAATTTACTGCCAGAAGCTTCCTGGTGAGCGTCAGCATTAAAAGTTTAACGCTTTAATGCTGAAGCGTTACATTTAAAAAGACGAATATCGACAATCAGCACGATAAAAGAACGTTTAGTGGGTAAAACAATATAAAAATCTTACCTTATTGATTCATCCGAATTTTAGATAAAACGAATAAATCGCAATTAAAAAAAAAACAGTCAAAGTGTACAAGAAGTAAAACTCCAGAAAACTTTTAAGAAAAATAAAATTTAACCGAAGTTTAGTATGATTGATTTTAAAACGGCAATCTACTAGAACTGCAAAAACGAAATACCCATATTACCTACTTACCAATTAACAAAGAGTATTATCAGCGATCCCTAAATAAGTTTATTCCAGTGAGGCAATATAAAGACTGAGGATTTCTAAAAAGATGATGCTAACATCTAATGAGTTATATCTCTATATATGTAGTGTTTTTATTGGCAAACATAAATCAAAAGAGGACGAAAAAATAAGTAACTGTAGGGGGACTAGAGACGCACGATAACTAATTTATTCACTATCCTAATAATACATAGGACAGTTTACCACTTTTTCAATGGATCACACCAAAAGTTCAAAAGCGACACTAGTACACTACTTAACACCACCCAGGTCGAATACCACTGCGGCACCGTGTTAAACACGGTCAGCGATACCGAAACTATTTAGTTTCATGGCATGTGTTGTGTTGTTTACTGAGAATAGCTACGAAACTTGATTTAAGTTCTGTGTCTAGTGGGTCAATTTCTAACAACTGGTATACAATTCAGGTAGAATACTAAATTTTTACTCTAAAAACTCTCTCTCAAACAAAATAGGCATAATAGCAGGTTTACTTCATAGGGCTACACAACTAAGTAATCCAGAATTTTACCCTACTAACTAAAAAACTTAAAAACAATCATTATCCCTTAAGCTTTGTGGATAGAGCAATTGGTAAATTTATAAAAAAAACCAATAAAACCCAAAACCCAAAAGAAATATTTTAAATTCCCTTTTATTAACGGGTTATCACAAAAAATAAATCAGTGTTTAAAGGACACACTTAATTTTATCATTTTGTAATCCTAAACCAACGAATTCCCTATTCACAAGGTTAAAAGATTAAGACCCACCAGAAAAACAGTCCAACCTTGTTTATAAAATTCCTTGTGAATGTCAGCAACAAACTACACAATATTTCAAAAAAGATTACAGCAACATAAAAATTATTGTCCTAATGATACACAATATGATTTTAAAGAAACAGCCCTTTCAAAACATCATTTTGAGACTCGTCATAATTTTAGATTTGATCTAGCAACCATAGTTTGTAAAGAACACAACTTATATAAAAGAACAATCAGTGAAATGGTTCACCATAAGTTGAATACTGTAAATTTAATCACTGATACTGATGGATTAGCTCCTATTTATTGCAACATCCTCAATATTTATAAAAAACCTCATAATTAATTTTCTTGTTCTTTTTAATAGCCTAAGTAGTTTATCGTTCCTACTCTGTGGGAGGTTGTAAGTAAAGATAGCTTTTTTAAATATATGTATTGTGTTAGACTATATATTGTGTTGTAACAATGTCAACCTATTGTTCTTTTAGTTTTTTTTAACATTTGTAATTTAAGATGTATGATGATGCGTTTTCAAATATTTGAAGAGATTCTTAATGTTCTTGTCATTGGGTAAGGTCAGAGTGCATCCTGAATATTTTAAGATTTACATGTGGGTCCTTAGCATTTTAACCCTTTTATCCCTAATTTGATTTTTTTGGCCCACGCTCTCTCTTTGTTCATTTCTTTGGGATCAACAGAGAAGAGAGAGAGAGAGTGGATGGGATAACTAATCGCGACGCGATTAAGTGGCTGTGGTGCATTTGGGGGTAAATGTCGTTGGATCCCTTCCAACCTTTATCTGTTGAATCCCATTCCTGTAAGGACAACCGTTTGGCCACGTTCGATTTGGGCGTTTGGGGGTGCCAGTTTTGCTTTCCTTGTTTACCTTGTGTGACAGACAGAGACGCCCACACCCTTGAAAACTAACCTAACCCTACTTTTTTCCACCGATGATTAGGCAACAAAATTAAAAAATAAAAATATATATAATAGAAAAAAAAAATTACCAAACATGGTTTCGATGATGTCAAAATGAATGAGATTAGTGGAATACCGAGGGGGGTTTAAATACCCCCCCAGAATTTTTTACAATTGGCACAATCAAATCAAAGCAGAAATAAAATATATAGAGAATAAAATAGAAGAGCCTGGACTTTCATTTTTTATCAAAAATCTTTAAAAAATCGTAAATTGCATAATTTTTCGTCTGCGGCGCTGTACCACCTTTCATTTTGACGATTTCGTGTCAAAATGGTCTTTTAATTATAACTTTATCAAAACATTTTGACTGCAATTTGGTTTCAAAAATGGCATTTTAAGTGTCATTTTCGAAAAAATTTTAACCTGCTGCGCATTTTACCATTTTTACAAACAAATGAAAAGTAAATAAACAACTCAAATTCCCAAAACCCCATCAATATTTACGATTTTAATTTAATTTTAATTCGAAAATTGCATTTTAAGTGTTATTTTCCCAAAAAATTAACACCCCCTCCCTGTAAAATTAGGGTCACATTTTTATTTCAAATTATTTTTTTTTAATTAATTATCCTTAAACCCCCCCCCCTTCCCCCAGGTCAATTCCCGGGTGCGCCACTGCATTAGATATTACAATTTTGACCTTAACCTAAATTTCTTAGTAAGTATTTGTATTTTTTTTTTAAATTGACCAAAAAAACGACGGAAAAAACGAGTGTAAACTGCTATTAATATTTTTTAATAAAGCTTGTTATCGTAAGGCTTGAAAAAGCAACAATCCGTTGCGAAACGTCGCGCCGCCAAAGAAAAATTGGTTGTGTGTTTCGAAATAGAAAAACACTAGTAAAAATAAATAATGACAGGAAACGGACAAAATTCAAATTATGAAATTTTTTCTCGCTTAAGAAAAATTTGGAAAAATTATCCCTTGTCTTCGACTCGAAATAACTTTCAAAATATTTATGAGCTCATAAATATTTCCGGAAATAATTTTGCCTTTTGTGTTATTACTAGTGAAAATCAATGTACACCCATTATTCCTGACAATCTGACTACTAATTGCAGTATGATATTTCAAGTACGATCGCACTTAAACTAACGAAAGAACAATTTTGTTCATTTTTACAATGCTTTCCTAATAATTTCAAATCAATCTCTTTACTCAGTAGAGCTGAAAGGAATAAACAAAATTCATCCAACTGCATCAAACTATAATTAAGTATACGAACGCTTTAGGTTTTCATCTCTTTAAAGTTCACTTAAGGTTATAGTTTCTCCACAGATTTTTAATTTTTAATTTTTTATTTAATCTTTTAATTTAATTAGCTGAAATTTTGCAGGGGTGATCATTTTTAAATGCTTAACAAAAATATCTGAATGATTTTTCAAAATTCGCAATTATTTTTTCTTCAAAATAAAAGCTCTGATGCTGTCATCTATCCCAAAAGCCTCAAAATAATTGCGGTTTAGAACAAACCTGATTTACAAAAAAATAGAGAAATACTGCCAATTTCCTCTGGAATACATTTTTCCTTTTTATATTCCCTTGCTTTCGCGAAAATAAAAACTAAGTTTCCTTTTTCGGAAAAGAAAACCGATCAATCAATCACACTTCATTGAATTTGGGAGACACACGCAGTTCAAGTGTTAGCCGATAAATTGCAGAATTTATACGATTCCATGGTTACTGCAGGTGTTTTGTCAACAAACTTTAAATCGGGCCGCAGTGGGACAGAAGAGTATTTTTACGTTTTCTGACAGAAAACCATTCGAGGTTATGTTTATCTTTCAAAAATGTGTTTTCAAAAACATTTTTCTAAAACAAATATGAAACCGTCCCGCGAGTGCGGTCGCCCGCCTGCGCGGGCATTACCCCCGAGTCTATCAAAGAGAGAAGAGAACTTTACTGGCTCGCTGGGATTACTAGGAATTCGCATAGAAACATTCGGCGCCCATAACCCCACATAATTTTGTTTTTATTTTGATTCAAACATTTTTTGAAATTTAAATTATTGCGCCATAGTTGTGCCAGTGTACTAGTGAAATCTTGGAATGAAAAGGATAGATTTTAGAACCTCAGTTTCAAAAACACACGGATACTTGAGTTCTAACAAAACAGGTCAGAAAAGCTCCATTTAGAGATTGGAAAGACTCTTGCTAATCGTTGACGCTCCTGTTTAAAATAGAATACAATCATTTCGTCTAGTGCCAGTAGCCGATTTTTAAATCTGCATGCTTTTAACCTGTTGTTGGTATCAGCAAGCGGGAGTGTTTCCAATTCAATTATAAATGCACCTGTAAATGCAACCGTAAAAATTACACTCAGTTACTTTAATACGTAGTTGGGTAGCGTTTTTTTCGCAGGTAATTCTGCAATAAGTGGTTTTCTTTTATTTTAGTATTTTACTTAGTTTTTTAGTGGCGCAGAACCGCGAAAAGTCAAAATAAGTAACCTATCCTCAAATTCTTGACTCGGTGCTATAAAATCTCTGGTGTCTCAGTCTCTAAAGTTTTGCAAAAAAATCAGGTCAACATAGTTAAATTGCAGTGTTGCTAAAAACAATTCCCCAGATTGTAACTACGACCTTAACGAATGAGATTGATCAGACCGGTCTCGTAAAAATAAAGAACACTACCCCCATAGAACGTTTATAATATAAGAACTTTTACGATTCTGATCTGCTCCTCTACTTTTGATACTCTCGATTAAATTAAGTTGGACCTTTTGATTTTTTGAATAGCGATGTTAGTAGTAGTAATTAAAGTAGAGGAAGGCATGGCAATTAGGCCGCTTCATGGGCCCTATCTGCCATACCCCGATTTGCAGCCCTAACTTTCTACTCCTGCTATCGAAGCAAGTGCAGCTCTTCGTTCTCTATCGTGGGTAAACTCCAAGTCAGCTGTCTTAATCTGGCATGTGCGTTACACTCTCCTATCAGGTGCTGGGCCGATTCGTTGTTCAATCTGCAGACTGGATAGGAGGGATCCCCTGCTACTCTGATGCTGGACACCTGTTCGTTCATCCGATTGTCCTTTCGAGTTTTGCTCAAGCGCCATTTAGTTCTGACCATTCACGAATAGTTTGGACTGTCTGCACCCTGTGTCTTGCCTTCAGAATGATCTGAGTTTATTGTTTGCCTATGTATTAAGCTCACTGTGAACATGTCTCCTTGTCATTGCCAGAAAAGGTTCCAGTCCGATATACTGGGTTTTTAAATAAGTAAATAAATACGACTTTTATTATCTTAGAAACAAAAATTTTTACAATCATGTAGGAATACATCATTAGCCTGGCGAAGTCTAGCTTATAGCTATTCTATTTAAGAACCCAATGCAAAAAGAAAAAAGTATATGGCAAATATAAGATAAAATTTAAGTATCTCGACAACATAATTAATTAAACTTGCATAATACATCTGAGTTACCTATTAAGTTAAAGTTACAAAAAAAAATCGCAAAACAAGTTAATACTTTTATTGTTCCAGTAAGTATCTCTTCAATTCTTTCTTAAATTTAAGGCGGCTTAGCATTTTAAAATAGTTGGCCAAATCACTATATAGTTGTATGGCATTATACATAAAACTTTTTTTAAAAAGGGCTGTTTTATATTTAGGAATAGACGAAAGGCGATCATTTTGCGGATTAATACGCAAACGAGTATTATGACGTAAAACAAATTTTTGTTTTGAAGTTTCCTCCGTTCTTCCATTTTTAACCAATTTAACTCCTTAATTTTGATGGAAACATTGTCATATTTACGAAGGTTAAGTCTACAGCAACTATTTTGTAATTTATATATTCTCATTTCTGTTTTAAGGTGAATACACGTGCTATAGACATAATCACAATAATTAAAATTTTACAGAACCAAAGTTTCACACAGATATTTTTTTAGTTTTCTGTTTAAAATATGTTTGTTGAAGTACAGCAGTTTTAGATTTTTTTATATGCTCACGAAATCAGTATCACGTATAATTCCAAGGTTCTAGTAGATTCTAATACTTTAAGGGAAATAGCATTTATCTTTAGATTAATCTGATTTTTGACAGCTGATATTTTTTTCTTGAATCTAAAAAAAAGAGCGAATGATTTTTTTGAATTTAATTTTAAATTATGATTAAAAAAAAGTTTTCTGACTTTATTTAATTCATTATTAATGCGCAACTCAACAGTTATGCATTTTCAACATTAAAACGAGCATAAATCTGGGCTCTCCAATTTGCTATGAACTTTAAAATATTTGAAGTGTAAATAAGAGGTCTAAGTATACTACCCTGAGAGACGCCAAACAGTATGCCATTTAAACTGACGATTTTCAGTTATAGTGCACAATTTGAAATCTATCACTTAAGTATGATTAGACCAATCTATATATTTTAGGTTAGCTATTATAAGTTTGTGATCTATCGTCTCAAACGCCAATCAAATTTAACACAGTCTTGAGCCAATGTTTACAGTGCATAACTCCTCCACTAGGCTTCTGACCCATATGCATATGTGCTTCCTGCCATTTTTTGACCTCTGGTATGGTTGCTGCTATCCGATGGACGCAGACGGTGATAAATAAAGAGGTTGTATTCGATCTGATCGAGCTCGAAAAATGGAACTTAAAGCCTAGTTTACTCGATCGAGTGAAACCAAAGGTAATGTAAAAAAAAGTAAAACAAGAAGTCTATTTCCTTTCTGCTTCGCATCGAGTATTAAAATGCAAAGGAGGAAATGTACTTTATTCTAGACTCTACAGGAATGTACCTAAATGGTTTTGTCTACTACCATTTACCCTGTTTTCAAGAAATACGTTAAATTAACCCTCCACGTCATATTGTACTGAGATATTAAATTTAATTGTGAATAGTTTAGTTTTGATATAAATAAAAACCTCCAGCTCCAATAAATTGTTTAAAAAAACCCAAGAGAAATAAACATCGTACAAAGTATGAAACAATTATTATTAAAATTAGTTGCAATAAAATGTATCTTTTATTAGTAGGTATTGCATTAGTAGGTATTGCACAGTGAAACACATAGCGTCGTCGGATCAAACATACAACCATACAACCGTAACTTGGTTCTTCTGGTTCATTTTAATCTGACCGTAACAATAGACGCCTCATTTTAAAGAAAACATTAGCTGTTTCAAAATCACACAAAAAAATTTTCTTCAAGATTCCGAGTTTGCCGCTCTTCATCCCCACCATATCTAATAACGGGGTTAGCGCACAAAACGAGTACAATTTTGTGAACTGTACTGACCCTGTCAAAATAACCCGCTTCACATCAGAAAACTTTGACGAGATTTTATAATGTTTTATCAGCTTTGATAAGTTTTCTATGCGGTATGTGAAACAAACTTGTAAAAACCAAGACAAATCTTATAAAGGTCAGTTTTTACGAGCAAAACACCCTCGTAGAACGTCTCGTAGAATGTTATAAAAAACTTTCATGAGATCTTATGCGGGTTTTTTCACCAGAGGAGCTTCTTTTTTTATTTTGGATTTAACTATATGTGCCTCTATAGGTTTCTTTATCGCCGTTATATGCCCAAAATCCTATTAATAACGGTGGTGCAGCGTCAAAAAGATAATTATTCCTATAATTAATCACGCCGAAATCATCATTAACCGAAACAATCCTGTCGGGCAAAGATAAATTTATTGGTGGATAATATCGTCATATATATATCACATATTATGATAATGTTTATATTATGTGGAAACCCATAGTATTTGTTTTGCAAATAAACGGGTGTTGTTTTAAAGAGACGGTATTGTTTACTTTTATTTGCCAAAATAACAAACAGAGTTAGGTTTTAAACTCTATTATACATATAACAAGGTGCTTAGTTTTCAAGGACTGCTTGCACTAATATCGATTTAGCCGGCTGGAACGAGGAACGCTCTAAAACGATAGTAACGTTACAATCTTGCTCTCCAACAGTGGAGAACCAAAAAGTAACTATTGCTACAAAGTATTGGGAATTTCATAAAAAGAGGTTGGCTGAAAAGAACTTATTCAAACGAACATTTTGTGCAATTTTTTATCAGGTATCTGATGCGATTTCCCTACAAAAAGTTACTACGCTCTGTTCCCTTTGATTCCGTAAATCACACGTTTATGCCGGCAAAACTTAAATATTATAACAATGCACTATCTTGCCCTAGAGCAATCACATCTGATGTGACCCGGGGGCCAATCAGTGGAAAATACAGGAGGGACGTGATCGCCCTCCCCCCCTTCGTAGCTGGCCCAACTAAAAACTATTCAAATTTTTAGTTACAAAAGCTTTTGCCTGCGGCGCTATATAGTCGTTGATTGTTACAACTTTAATTTAATTTTTTACAAATTTCTCGTTATAGTTATATAAATTATTTTGCCAGCGTCGTCACTATAAAACATTGATTTTTGCAATATTGGTCGAATATTCAGCAATTTTTATCATCGGCATTTAAATGTAAAAAAACGACAATTTTTAGTATATTTTTTACCACATTTTCGCCTACAACGAATTGAGTCCAGATTCCATCCCAACCCAGCCCTCCCCCTTAGCAGCTAACCCAACCCTGTTTTTTTTAAAATATTTCATACAGAGCGGAAAAAATCAAAATTTTTTAATTTTTAAGTTTTACCTGCGGCGCTATGATATCAATGATTATCACACCTTTAGTTTAATTTTGATGAGTTTTTTCTTCGTACACACTCTATTTGAAATGAGTAGTATCCGCCCCTGGGTCAATACGGATGCAGCAGTTTATAAAAGTACCAACCTTTGACACTATTAAAACGCCGATGATGACTAGGTTAATAGTGCAATAGAGCAAAAAAAGCAAGACTTAGACCAGTTAAAAGGTATGGGTAACAAGTTAATCCTATAAAAAGTAAAGCAATCCTATTTAAATTTTAAAAAGGAACCCGAAATATCATGAGAAAAAAATAAACAACTTGGGTGCTTTAATGGACTCATCCCTGACTTTATTAGAGTTATTACTGCAGTGTCTACGAGTTCCAAAATTAGGTTTAACTTGGATTTCAGATTTTCTCAGCAGAACTATCATAGTTATATTAAAGTGAAACTTTACGAACTGCTTCTATGGACCTTACTTAATATACATTAAGTAAAAAAAAATCGATAAGAATTGCCTACTAAATTAATAGGAAAGAGCCCTTTATTATATGGCAGCGAGAAAAGTTATGTAATTTTCTCTGCGAGCTCTGAGATATAGACAACAACTGACTGTGCGCCTGGATCATATTAACGGAATACCGACCAAAAATAGCAATGACTTGGAATATTCTCTGCATAGACAGTATTTTTTTAAAAACTGCTTTGCTTAAATATTTTGCTGCCACTGTGTATAATGTGATAACAAAAGAAAGAGGCAATAATAAAACATATACAGAAGACCCGCAAAGGATTATAGTGGACTACGATTTAGACTTATGAAATCATACGAGTTATTTGTTTGCTAAAGAACGTTCAACAAAGCTGACTGCAGAACTTGTTAGTAAGAAAAGGAAGCTTGTCAGACAAATAGTGGAGCCTCTAACAGGTCACTGCAAACTCAATAAGCACTTGTATGCAATGGAATTGGTAGAAGATGCTACATGCCGCTTCTGCAAGAAAGAGGAAGAAACCTCATTACATGTCCTATGTCAATGTGAAGGCCTAGGTAGAACTAGAGGCACTGTATACGATTTTTGATAGTTATTGTTTTACTAGAGGTGAGCAACTGGATTTTACAGTTGTTAGGGAAATGTTGGAAATTGTGTGTTGGCAATGATAGTTGGTAACCCCTGACAATAAATAACTTTGTCACTGTCAGATTTTTGATTAAGAAACGTCAAGTTTAAAAATGGAAATTTGCTGTATCAAAAACTGTAAAAATACACTATCGGCATCATAAAAGTGGTACGTGTTAAACATAGGTATTTTTTAAATTGTATGGTTAACTACCGGATTATATTCTGTGACAGACTTGTACTAAAATGTCAATAAAGCACAACTGTAACGAAATTTATAAAACAATAGAAACATATAAATTTTAATATCTAGTCATTGCGCCATTCACCTCAATTATACCATGTTAGAGAATCAGCCAAAATTTCAAAAAGGTTTTCATTTTCACCAATCACACTTCACTAAGCATTGACTATTAACTGGACCAAGTGATGTTGATTTTCCGACACAATATTAAAGCTTTCCAGCTTTTTTGAAATTAAACCCCAGATGGGGTTTCCGCAGGCCAAGGCAAAATATTTTGCTCCCGAAACCAAGTTTGGCAAATTCTGGCCGTATGAGCAGGGCAGTTGTCTGTTAAAAAATAAACTGGTCTTGGTAAAGTTCTGTGACGGCTGGAAGCATGGTGTTCTCTAAAATGTCCACGTAAACCTGTGCTGTGAGCCTTCCATTGATTCGAAATAGAGCACCATGACCTTTAGCAGAAATCCAACCCTGCATATTTACCGAAAATCTTCCAGCGCGAGCGTTGTTACCAGCAATATATCTTTCCTCATAGCGCGTTCTTGGTGGACGATACACCCGAATTTGTTTTTTGTCACTACAGGACTGTAAAACTTTTTCATCGGAAAATATTACCTTTCGCCAAAACTCTGGTTCCTTTAGAGACTAATTAAGGGCAAATGAAGAGGCCTAATTGCCAGGCCCACGGGCCGCCATTATACTACTACTACTACTACTACTACAACTAAGGGCAAAAAGTAACCCGGCTGTTTTTTTTCATTCGTAAGTTTAATTTTTTATCAGCTACACGAAATCTTAAATTACAGCCTTTCTCTACGCCATTTCGTGCCACTCTTACACATTCTGGAAATTGGGTTGAGCGCGTTCTCAACTAAAAAGCCAGTTTACTCATTTTCGTTTTAGTATTCTTTGTTTCTACATTCGTGTTTTTAGCCTATGATCGGTGCCATATTGACACCAAACTGACAGAAAATCTATGTTTTACTTGTGAATTTGTTTATAAAAATGGCGGGGACAGTAGGCTAAAAGGTACTGAGTCGGTAGGAGTAACCTGGCTTTTTAGTTGAGAACGGTGTTGGCCTGGGCAACAGATACAAAAGGGTTTTCTTTCACAAAACATTCAATAAACCAGTCCCTTGTTTTCTCTCTATTGTCTGATCTTCTTCACTTCGTTTTTTAATTTTTATAATCCTGGTTTTACTACGTCCAAATGTCTAGCCACGTCCCTAATTGACCATCCTAGTTGTAGTTTTGCCAGGAGTTGTGCTAAATCAAATAAAGAAATTTGTGAAGGCATTTTTTTATTTATTTGTTGGACTGAAATACAGAATGACATACTTTGACAGTTTAAGAAAAATACAATAATGGGTGACTTTGTTTGTAAAAGTAGACCAAGGTATTACAACAAAAAGTATTGTGTACCACTTTTATGATGCCGATAGTGTACGTGCCTCGACGAATTCGCATTGTTCCTTTGTCCAACGGAGAAAGAAACTCAGGAAAAGTGAAAAGAAAACATGCATTTACCAAGCTGGAAAATTAATAAAAGTAGCCGAATTTGCGAGGTAAGTGAGCTACAAGCAGTATGTACAAACATACGCATTTAGCATGTATTTTGTTTATAAATAACACATCACGTTTCCGTGTTTTATTGTAAGAAAAAGAGTAACAAAAATATAGATGATAGGAGACTTTGTATTTTACCTATTATTTACATTTTTAATATCTACCGTGTCTATTCATTGTTTGGAGAAGGGGGGGCGGTTGCGTGCACGTAGTACAAATAAAGCAAAAAAAGGGTATTTCGTGCAAAATTTTCTTTTATTTTCTTTCTATCAGACCGGTTTCGGCTCAATTACGAGCCATCATCAGTTCTAAAAAACGTTATTGTAAGGATACAAAAAGTTAAAATAATAAAAAATGTGCTACTTACAATTAAAGTTGTCAAGCCGAAGGTTTGCATTTGGTTAATTAAAACGGTACAGGTGGTGTAAAAAGACAACGGACTATTTTCCTTGTAGACAAACATTACATATTACGAGAAGAAACAGCGGATCAGGTCATTGTTGATAAATTTTTCGATTTTTTGATTTTTTGAGATCGGCGTGGATTTTTGGATGTTATCATGACAAGGCTTTCAGGAGGGGAGGCTTTAATGTATAGTTCCTTCGAGAGGGCGCTATGTATTTCCGTTTCTTGAGGGGCGTTCGATTTGGATTTGTGGTGTATGTAGGTGCGTTCGTTTTTGTCGGTTTGGATTTGTGGTGTATGTAGGTGCGTTCGTTTTTCTTCGGTTTCCAGGGAGGGATTGTAGGAGCGGGTTAGGTTTAAGGTGGTCTTATGGGTGAGGTGCTGGGTTGGGTTGAGAAGGGGGGTTGTTAGATGGAGGAGAGTCTGGCGCGTGCTGGATTTTGGTTATTTTGGGAGGGAGGGGGATTTTCGAAAAGGCTTCTATGTAGGGCTGTGAAAATGCGTCTTAAATTGACTTGTTTGTTTAAGCATTTTTTATTGTTGTATAAAATTTGGTTGATTTCGTAATCTTCTGTAAAATCAAGTCTGGTATGATTGGAAGCTGTTATATGGTGAAGAATATGTGAATTTTGGTTGGGGCTGAAACTATGTTTAGTGAAAATATATGTTTGCCAAATGGGGATTTATCAGTTTTTTTGAGATGTTCTTTAATTCTTGTTTCTAGATTTCTGCTGGTTCTGCCTATATATGTTGTTTCACATTCAGCGCATTTTAATTGGTATACACCACTTTTTTTCAATTTGCTAGTAGGGTCTTTATTATTAATTAAAGATTTGCCAAGGTTGTTTTTGTTGCTATTGGCTCCTGAAAGTCTTGTCATGATAACCTCCAGAAATCCACACCGATCTCAAAAAATCGAAAAATTAATCAAGAATGAACTGATCCGGTGTTTCTTCTCGTAATATGTAATGTTTGTCTACAAAGAAAATAGTCCGTTGTCTTTTTACACCACCTGTACCGTTTTAATTAACCAAATGCAAACCTTCGGCTTGACAACTTTAATTGTAAGTAGCACATTTTTTATTATTTTAACTTTTTGTATCCTTACAATAACATTTTTTAGAACTAATGATGGCTCGTAATTGAGCCGAAACCGGTCTAATAGAAAGAAAATAAAAGAAAATTTTACACGAAATACCCTTTTTTTGCTTTATTCATTGTTTGTTTTTGTTTTTTTTTTCAAAGCTTGACATATTTTACTAACGAAAAAAAATCAATCTGTCAAAAACTGTCTGGGGAAATTATAAAAAGAGACAACAAATTATCAGTCCATTTCAGAGACGGCAATATGAGTTGCCCACCTCTGGTAAAACAACAACTGCCAAATGTATACAGGGCCTCTAGGTAGAACCAGGGCCTTACTGGTGGACCTAGAGTGTCCGCGACCAGAAAGCTATATACAGGGAACACTGGGAAAGCTTCTGGGTTTCATGATAAGGACGGGGCTGCAACTTGTTTTGTAGTTCTAGCAAATCAGGGAAGGAGAAAGGGGAACCACAATAGATCTAGAAGGTCGAGGGGGACAGATGTCTACACCACATCATTCTAATGCAATCTATTTGTTTGCTTTTTTAACCTAAAAAGTAACAAAAATGTATGCAATAAAATTGTTCAGTTGACACAGTTTTAAATATTGTATTCCAAATCTTTTTTATTCTGTACTAAAATGTTTGCTCTGCCACATATCAAAAGGCCGATTAACGGCTCCCTAAAAAAGTTGGGAAAAGTAACCGCCATATTGTTTTGCCTCAAGCTTTAAAAAAAATAGAATTTCATTTCGCTACCAATTCGAGTATACAAAAAATTGATCTGCATGAATACAAAAAGTATGTACCATTTTGCTATACAGAGGCAAAATTTATGAGCTAAATAAAGCGACTATAAAACAAAACAAGGCATGGATAAAAGCCGGTTCCATGTTAAAACTAATAAATTTTCGAGCCTCGCATTCCCCGTCAGCCATACGTCACTCTTGTTGTAAAAAATAATAAAATATTTCCTAATTGGTGGTGAATAATTTAACATAGGGTATAATTGCGTTAAAATAAAATTTCCGGAGATCTTAATTAAAATAAAGTTGATCCTCGTTCCCTTCGACTATTTTCTTCCACAGTAGCATTTACATGAAATTACTAACAAGTAGAGTTCCCATCGCTTGTTTGCATGCTGATAAATCCATCTTAATTCCGAGGTTTTTGTGCAAACAAAGATCACTTGATGCTACTTATGTTACCTTAGGTGGACCTTGAATGTTAGGATGACCTCATCTGCTAATGGCCCATTCTGCTAATCTACAAATTACTTTCCTCCTGTTTTTTTTCTTGTCCCATGCACAATGTCCTCTTTCTTTTATATTCCCATTTTTTGCTGCAGTAGTAGTTTGCTAAGTTTGCTCAATAATTTCTTCAAAATGTTAGTTACAGATCCAAATATAGCCAAGTTGTTCAACTCACATTTAAAAACAAAATGTTTTTTTTATTCGTTTGAAAATGTTTTAAACATGCCTACTACGCTCAGAAAGTAAGAATAATTCATACAGGGTATGCTAAAAATGTACGAGAATAATAATAAACGTTATTTTATAAGAGCACTAATTGACGCAAAAATGTGATTTATTTTTCTATATTTTTACGACATTAAATATTTATTAAACGTAAATAAATTCAATATAATATACCTAACCAAAAATAAGCTCCGCTAAATTGACATATTACGCATTTTTATAAAAAAAACATGTTTTTAAAACGATATATGAAAAGTTCCTTAGTAACCTTATTTGATTTGACGTTTTAAATATAATGTCATTGAAACTTCAGGTTATGAAGGTTGTTGACTTAAGAGTGTTCGCGTTTGATATTTTTAATAATTTCTAATATTTATGATGACATTTTCATTGGTCGTAGGTAAAGTATAGTAAATTAACTAGCATGTTATGGTCATTACACGCTCAGATAAATTAAGAAACTCTCGACTGCGTCTCGCGTCTCAAACTTCATCTTCGCGTTTAATGACCATCATAACATGCTTGTTATGTACACCTAAGGTTGCTACTAACGTTTTGTTTTGTTTTGTCAGTGGAAAAAGGCGCAAATCTAATCTGAACACACTTTGAGGTCGTTACTGACGTTGTGTATTTTTTCTGTAGATGAAAAATTGATTCCGACGCCTTGGGAAGCCTTTATAATATCTTCATTCAGTAATATATCCCTTTTTAGTCCACCATACCAATATGTTATGAGGGACTCTTAAAATCCTGAAATTTTTACTTTTCTTAATTTTATCAAAAATGAGTTACTAAGGTTCCAAAACACCTTAATCGACGAAAAAAAAGTTGTCTGTCGTTCTGTCGGTCAGTTTTCTGTTGTATGTCTGTATACACGATAACTCAAGAACGCCTTAATCGATTTTAACGAAATTTGGTACAAAAATCCTCTATCGGCTGACCATGAACTGATTAACTTTTGGATAAAATATTTTAAAAAATTGTAATTTTGGAACAGAAGCAAATAGCGATATACGGTTTTCACATTTAAGTTTCCATGAATATGGACTACAAATTTTGTTATAAAGTTCAAATTCGTAGGGGCTTTAGTTTCTAAGTTATTTAAAAAAACGTTCAAATATATAAAAATATCATAACTTTAGAAGAAAAGCAGCTATTGATATGCGGTTTTCAAATTTTGGTTTTTGTTAATATTACCCCAGAATTTTGTTATAAAAATCAGATCTTTCAAGTTATAATTTTCGAGATATTTTCATTTCCCTTCAAAATAAAATAATTGATTATCGTGGACTATCCGTGCTTTCTAGCACCATTTTCTTTTGTTTCGAGATTTTTGCTGCTTCTTCATAAATACAAGAATTTAAGAAATATGACAACTTCGGTGATACGTAATGAAAAAAAAGCTTATCTTAATTTTAAATTAGGTAATGCACGCCAATATCAAATGTGGAAGGAATTTAAAAAAATATATATTTATAAACCGTCTAAAAAACTTAATTTATCAGAAGAATTAAGTAACCCAAATAAAATAAATAAGTATTTTTCTGAAGTTACTCAAAACTTACCACCTGTAAATCAAAATATTTTTAATTTTTATAATAACAACAGCCTAGGAGAATACAGATTTCAATTTCAGATGGTCACTGAAAGTTATATTACAAATTTACTCACTCATATTAAAAGTAAAGCATTCGGAATTGATAATTTAAATATAACAATTATTTTTTTGGCTCTTCCTGTTATTATTAAGCCCATTTTACACATAGTTAACCTTTGTATCGAGAAATCGTATTTTCCACTTATTTGGAAAAAAGCTAAAATTATACAACTTCCTAAAGTTCATAATGCCTCTGTCTATTCGCAAATTCGCTCTATTTCAATTCTTCCTGTTCTATCAAAAATTCTCGAAAAGGTAATGGAGGAACAAATTCGAAGCTATATGAATATCAACAGTATATTCCCCCACACTCAATCCGGATTTCGCAAAGGATATGACTGCTGCACCGCTCTTTCTAAATTTACTGATGACATTTTTTCTGCTCTTGATAACAATCAGGCATCAATTGCTATACTGTTGGACTTTACTAAAGCATTCGATTTAATAAACCATGATTTGCTTTTATCGATTTTACGCTATATTGGTTTTGAATATAGTGCCTTTTGTTTAGTCCGTTCATATTTGTCTTTTCGCCAACAGTATGTTACCCTTGAGGACAAAATGTCAGATCCTTGTGATATGGTAGCAGGCGTTCCACAAGGAAGCATTCTAGGTCCCCTTTTATTCACGATATACAACTCACAATTTGATAAGTACTTGAATCATTCCAGTGGTCATACTTACGCAGATGACAAACAGTTACAACTATCATTCAACCCTGATCAAAGTCAGCAAGCATGTGTTCTTTTAAATGAGCACCTTGCAACGTTATCACAAGTAGCAAGAGAGCATCAATTACAAATTAATCCTACTAAATTAGATGCACTTCTTTTTGGTAGTGAAGTACACCGGGCTCGTATTGCTGGTAACATGTCCTTAAAAATTGACGGTACAGCTCTACCCTTTCAAAATTATTCTAAAAACCTAAGTTTTATTATGGATAATAAGCTTAAATTCACTGAACATGTTACCAGCAAGATTCGATTAGGGTACTGCAATTTAAAAATGCTTTATTCTCATCGTAAATATTTAGATCAAGATGTTAAAAAAATGTTGTGTGATGCTATGATTTTATCACCGTTAAATTATTGTGATGTTATATATGGACCCTGCTTAACTAGTTACGATTCTAACCGTTTACAAAAATTACAAAACTGTTGTCCAAGATCAATTTACAGTATACGCAGGAGAGAAAGAATTTCTTATAAACTTCAGGAAGCAAATTGGTTAAATATTTACAGTCGTAGAGTGTTGCATTCTACAATATTTTTTTTATAGAATCCTTAAATGGAAGTCTCCCAGGTATTAAGTAGAAAAAGTTCAATATCGTAATCAAGCTCATAACCGCAATCTTAGATGTACTCAAATTTGAACAATACCACGGCATAGCGAAGAAATTTTGAAAAAATTCTTTACTTACAATATTGCCAACATTATAAATAAATTTCATATAGTAGATTTTTTATCCACAATTTCGTCACTTAAAAAAATAATTAAAAGCAGATTATTTCTGTCACAGCTACTAAGAATCTAATTAAGTTTTTTTGTTGTGAATGTGTGCTTTTTTCCCCATGACCTTTCCTCTCCCTTAGTCCTTGTCACTATAGCACCTATGTAAAAATTTGTATATTACATATATATATATTTGTTCTTTAGGTAGGTTACTAATACTTAAATTTAATGTTAAAGTTCTCATATATTTATTTTTTTTTCTTTGCTTTAAATATTTTGCTCGTAACGCTGGGGCCTCAACAGCATTTGTGAATTTCTTACAGATCTCGCAAAAAAGCTGAAATTTCAGGCCATTTAACTCATTAATAGTTATTATTTTAACTGGTGTAAAATTTATTTGTAAACATCTTTTTGAGTTAATAAACGTCTTATTATTATTATTATTATTATTATATATTGTATCGGAGCAAGTTGCATCTAAATTTTTAATTAGTTCTAATGGATTTAACCCCATCTATACTAACATATATCATGCACCATGATCCCTTATGGGAATAATGATGCTCGCAGATCAGCAGAGGTGAAAATATTTGCATAACATAAAATGTCAACGAAACTCCTTTGGTGGTCGTAAATTTGTCCGCCAGCACCGATGAAAAAGTAATGTGTTTGTACTTATGGGAGTTAGTTATATTGTCGAAAGAATTATCATCAACCCTGCAGTGCTAACATGCTTGTCGTATCTAAACTTTTTTCTTTGATATTCTGCTCAATGGCAGCACTCAAATGACATTCCGCTAATTTCATAATGAAAAATTCGGTTAATAACTCGTTTTATAACGTTAGTTTTTCCATTAACTTTTTTTTCACGATGAAAATAACGTTTTATAAGAATGTTATTTTCATAGTGAAAAAAAACTTCCCGACATCCGATCGGCTTCAAATTTGGCATGCTTATATAGTTGCGGTGACAACACAAAAATATAGTGTGATGAAATTGACCACTCCCTCTACTCGAAGGGGGTGGAGGGGGGTACAGTTGAAGTACGCCCGATTTCGTTGAAATTTGGTGTGTTGGGGCACTTGACGGTGGAGATTCATATTTTGAAAATTTAAGATGGACATTTATAGTTCCGGTGATGATATATCATTATTGGGCACCCCTCCCCACTATGCGGGGAGTGGAGGGAGAAAACACAAGTTTGTCGGATTTCGGAATATGAATTGTTCGATTTTCGGTCATATTTTGCTAACCAATTTTAACTTATCCACATCCGATTGTGTTCAAATTTGGTATGCGTTTATAGTTCCGGTGAAAATACAATAATATGATATTCTCAGGTACCCACCTCCCTCTAACGAGGGAAGTGGAGGGAGAAAAACATTTAGTGTGTTTAAGGGTACAAATCTAAAAATTAAGGGTGTGTGTTCAAATTTGGTAAGCGTTTATAGTTCTGGCGACAATAAAATAATATGGTATTATTAGGTACACACTGCCCTCTAACGAGGGAGGAGTGGAGGGGGGATAAATTTTTATTAGATTTGAAAATTTCAATATAACAAATCTAAAAATTAAAATTGAATTTTTTATTTAAAAAAACTTTTAAAGAACAATCTTTTATTAAATGCACTCAAAAGAAGAAAAAAAAATTATCTCTCTTATACCATAATAAAAGCGATGGGCGCAAATTAAAAATTTTAACTTTACGGTCACAAAGAGAGAACTGCAAAAGAAGAACTAAATTCTAATTCTATTCGAATGATAAACCGAATGCTTTCATCTAAAGAAGCTGAGAACGGATGAGATTGCCGTGCTTGCCAAGCCTTTGAAAATGTCCTTAGGTTATAAAGTAATACCACTGTTTCTTAGCTGAATCGTCCATGTGTTTGCCCCATCGCTTTTATTATGGTATAAGAAAAATAAAAAAATATTTTCTACTTTTGAGTGCATTTAATAAAAGCTTGTTCTTTAAAAGTTTTTTTTTAATAAAAATTTATTTAATTCTAAACTCACTGGCTAGCGTAAATCACTCAAAATTAAAAAAAAAATTAAGAAAATTATTGCCATGAAAACAACAATAAAATACACTATTTTGGAAAGGCCGTTGTCAACCCCTTGTGTCAAAGCATAGAAAAAGTAACGTTTCCCCAACCGCTATGCCCTTTTAGCTATGAAACTGTCAATCGCATCGTTACCCCTAATACCAATATGGTATGGGGGATTATTAAAATCTTGAAATTTTCAGTATTCTCAGTTCTATCAAAAATGAGTCAATAGCGTTCCAAAACACCGTAATCGGCGAAAAAAAAAGTTGTCTGTCGGCCTGTTGTCTGCCTGTTGTATACACGATAACTCAAGAACGCCTTAATTGATTTTAACGAAATTTGGTACAAAAATCCTCTATCGACTGACCATGAACCGATTAACTTTTGGGTAGGGTGGTAGCGGATTGAAGGGAGAACAAGAGGGATTAAATATTTTAAAAAATTGTAACTTTGGAACAAAAGCAAGCACCGATATACGGTTTTTTTCAGAATTAAGTTTCCATGAATATGGATGTTATTTGAAAAAATGTTAAAATAAAAAAAGATCATAACTTTAGATGTAAAGCAGCTATTATTGATATGCGGTTTTCAGATTTTGGTTTTCGTAAATATTACCCAAAAATTTTGTTATAATTGTATAATTTTCATTTTCTTTCAACTTAAAAGAATTGATTGTATGGTGGACTATCCGTGCTTTTTAGCACCAATTTTTTAGATTGGTAACCGTGAAATTATTTTCGGATTTGCTAAAATACACTTACAGTAGGACAGACTGTAAAGAACTTTGATTGAAAGGAATTAATACCACCTTGTCTTACACACTTTACGATTTTTTGGATAAAAATGGACAAATAAAAATCATATTCACGACACCACTCAAGATAACAGGCAGATGACAAAACAAAAATTTCACTCACTTCAACCCTAAATATTTTTCATTTTTACAAAGAAAAATGTTTTTTGGAATTACTTTTTTTGAACGCTAAAAAACCGTGCAAACTTGAAAAAACTGAGTGTTTTATTCTAGAAATCGAAAGTTTCGAAAGAAAGCTTTAAAAAGTGAGCATAATGGCATAAAAATGTGATTGTTGTTGTTGACGAAAATACTATTTTAATTAAGACTTTACATAGTATATTCATTAATTTTACATAAACTTTGGAGTTACTACAAGTAGTAGAAAAAATGTTTTACCTTTTGAAAGAAAGGAGGTGGCAGAAGAATACGAAGAATATCTTAATTTAATTTAGCGTACGTTTAAATAAAGAAATTGAAACTAATAAATAAAAAAAATATTCTGTGATTACGTCAAAAAATTTCCGATTTAATTCGCTGTTGACCCGTCAAAAAAACCATTTTCATTGTATAAAAAGTACCTACTGTGTGGAATTTGAATTTGGAATTTGGAATGAATACTTCGATCCTAATACATAACAGCAAATTAAAACAAAATTTCACTTAATAATTTTGGTTTACTAGGTAAGACGATGATGGTTGCCCTATTTTGTCGTAGAATAACAAATCAGAGCCCGAGCTCGAAAGATTACTTAGTCACTTTTGTAAAACTTTTGATTTATAGAACTTACTCTTTTATAAAATTTGAAAACGAACGAATGAAGTTTTTTATTTACTCAAATAAAGAATGGTTAACAGCGTAAACATAAAGCTTATCTTAGTTTAAAATTCAGTAAAATTGAAAAAAAAAATACAAAAATATATTTTTTTTTCTAAAAATTTGTGTTTCTCAGGCAAAATTAATCAAAAAGAACTCAGTAGGTTTGAGTAAATTATTACCCTACTTACCTCTTCGGTAACAATTTTATTAAACAGCACCTAAAATATAATTTCTCAGTCGTTACATAAACTTCTGGTAACGGTTGGGCATTCTGTATGAAAATTTAAGAAATATATTTCTTGAAAGCGCCAATTTCCCGAATTCTCCCGAGATATCGTAGCGTTACCGATCCCTCGTTCTTTTTTACTTCATCTTATTCGTTTTTTTGTTTTTTACTTTTTCAACATTATTTCGTTTTGAAGTCGGATTTGTCAGAATTGGTCCCTAAAGCCCCCTTTCGTAGAGAGGAATCACATAAATATTAATAAAGCTTCTTCTATCTTTTGTATGAAGTGACCTTTAACGAAAATATATATCTGCAGGACGTTTTCGCGATTCTCGGCAACACATTTGACCTCCCCTGAATCTGTTATGAGAAGCTTCCTTTTCCTAATTTTTTTTAAAAAAACATTTTTCTTATTACAAAAAAGAAGTTGTAGTGTGTCTTAAAATCTCCTATACTAAAGCTATTTTACAAGTTTTTGTGAAGCTACCGTGTCACCGACAAACAGACTGACATAAATTCTTTAAAAAGTATTTAGCTGTACAGGCTGATTCACTATATTTTGAACTCCTCGTTGGCACCCTTATTATTGATGATAGAAAAAAACTGTAAATACAAAAGTTTTATAGTTTTTAAAAAGCCTTCCAACCCACATAACAGATGTTGTTAAATGTCATTCCTTATGTCAAAATTTGACATCTTATATTAAATGAAACACACTGTATATTTTTTAAAACTTCGATAGATCTTTCTTCCTGATTCCAAAAATATACCATGTGTTACTTATGTCTTGAACGGTTATTGATCAAATTTAGAAAAACGTTGCCATAAGGGCGATGTGTGAACCAAGGAAAAACAGTTTAGGTGGTTCTTTGTCATTGATCTTATGACAACGCTTTTCTAACCGTTCAAGAAAAAATAACATATGGTATATTTTTGGAATGAGGAAGAAAAGATCTATCGAAATTTTAAAAAATGTACAGGGTGTTCTATTATATATAAGAAAGTTGATGTCATATTTTGACAGATGGAATGACATTTGACAACATTTGTCATATGAGTTAGAAAGCTTTTAAAAAACTATAAAAATTTTCTATTTAACTTTTTTCTATTATTAATAATAAAGGCGCTAACCAGGGGTTCAAACCCTGTACCACTTACCATGTTGTCTTCCAACATTTTTGAAACGTTTTAATACCTTCTCGTATTACAGGCGGTCAAAGCTCTTTTTGAAAGTGGGGAAAAAAACAAAGAATACTTATTTACATTTAAAAGCAAGGGCGCTAATCGTTGAATGGATCCAGTCTCGATTCTACATTTGTTGTCAAAAACACCCTTTTGGATGCGCCGCGGATGAAAATTTTGAGAATATGAAACTAAAAATTCTATTTTTAACAGGTTTTCAACGTTTTTGACTAAAACTGCCTCAAACTAAACTAAAACTGTAAGCATTTTTATTACATTTAGGTCTGATAAATTTTCAAAAACCTCTTTCACGTTTTTTGGAAAATGTTTAAAATCATGTGTGACCACTACTGCTTCTATAAACCCTACATTAGAAATGCGCGACCAACGCCTGCTTCATTGCAAGTTTAACAGCTCAGTCAAGCTACTCCCCTCCTCAACGAAACTCAATTTGGATATTGTAAAAATTATGTACTAATTATGTTCTAATTTAGTCCCCCTTTAAAAATAATTGTACTTAATGAATAACAGAGTTTTTGGCACTTAAAAAGGAGGGGGTGTGACTTGGCGCTAAGCTGCACCCCCCTCGTGCTTAGAAGATAGATTTAATGAAAGTTTGTTTATTATGGGGTGTGTAACTTGATATCAAGTTACACCTCCCTCTGCCTATTTCATCCTTGTTAGGAATCATCAGGGTAACATAGGACTGTACCTGCCGTATGAAGCATAACATAAACAACCACACACAGTGAATTTAAACAACTTTTGTCGTCAAACAACGCGGGATGTTGGATGGCCATATGCCATATGGTCTTCTTTCAGTAACCGGTACCGTTTTGCAGGTTTCTTTTTTTTGTCCTGCTCGCGAATTTTATTCTTATTGATATTTGCATCCTTCAACGTTTTGCTTTTCGCTTTATTCCGATAGGCGGCGCGCTGCATATGGCCATCCAACACCCCGCGTTGTTAGACGACGAAAGTTGTTTAAATTCGCTGGGTATGGTTGTTTATGTTATGCTTCATACGCCAGGTACAGTCCTATGTCACCCTGATGATTCCTAACAAGGATGAAACAGGCCTGTAGGTTTTTGGAATATCCATTAGATCTTGGAGGCCTTGTCGTAATGAATTGAAAAGCAAAATGTGTGTCCGATATGCCACGAACCTATCTTTTTATTTAGTACATAATACACTTTTGATCGAATCTTTTTCCTAAGCAAAGGGTGTTGTATCTTGATACCAAGCTACACACCCCATAAGAAACAAACAAAAATCTTAGGAACCGATGGTTTTTATAAACTAAAAGTACCCTTCTTTAAGAGTACATAATTAGTACAAAATTATGACATATCAACTTCTACACATCACAATCTAACTCCTAAACACGGGGCGGTGCAGCTTAGTCAAACAACACCCCCTCCATTTTAGTGCGAATAACTCCGTTATTCATTAAGTACAAATTTTTTTTAAAAGGGGACTAAATTAGTATATAATTAGAACATAATTTTAACAATATCCAAATTGAGTTACGTTAAGGGGGGGGGTGTAGCTTGACGGATCTAAGTTTAACTAATTACTTTGCTTATAGGTGCCTTTTAAAGCGATTTTATATACGGATGGTTTCAAAATTTTTGTCGTATAAACACCACTATAACCGTGTTTAGCACTAAATCGATTTTATTTTAAAGCGATTTAGGAACGCGTTTTATTGCTTTAAAACCAATTTTAAGGTCGGTATAATCTCTTTAAATTGCTTTAACGCATGACAGAAACACTCACCTGGTTTTACCGAAAAATCTGTTGTTAACCTACACCCGGTTCCCACCTACGATTTTTTCGTGCGTGCCCGTTCACGCGTCACATGACTGTCATAACATTTCATACTGACATCATGTGACTCGTGAGTGAGCACTCACGAGAAAGTCGTTGGTGGGAACCGAGTGTTAGTTTTATTTGTTTTTTTTTAATGACTACATTTATATGCACTTAAAAGCGCTTTTATATAAGGAAGGTTTTAAATAAAATCACTTTCTCCGAGGTCTTATACGTCCTTCATTAAATGTCATTAAATATGTCAGTTTAAAGAAAAAACAAATAAAACAACTTAGTTAACAACTGATTTTTCGGAAAACCAGGGTTGAGTATTTCCTTAGGTTGGAAGAAATGCGGTGTTTATAATGACCCTAAAATAGGTTTTTAAGCGATAAACTCTTTTCTTAAATCGCTTCAATATAAAATCGACTTGATGCTTAAATCGGTTTTAGTAGTGTCTATACGAAAACATTTTCAAACCGCCATTATATAAAAGCGCTTTAAGAGGCCTGTATAAACAAAGTAAGTGACATTATTTAATAAAGGCGTATAAACCTTCGCAGAAAGCGGTTTTATTTAAAACCGTCCTTATATAAAACCGGTTTTGGGCGCGTATAAACGTAGTTATGTTTGCGATTGTCATCTAATCGCTACAAGGTTTATGTTTTATAAAATACAAAACACAAATAGAAGTATCTTTAAACGCACCAAATATTTTTTTTCTGTAATTAGATTTAATAAACAAGCAAAAAGTTATTTCTCTTGTCTGGGAGGAGGGTGCTTATTTTTGTAGCAGATAGAAAGGATAGAATTCTGTCCTGGCAGTTGGCCAAAAATCGACCGGAGGCGGTCTGAGGTTGCCACTGAATCAAAGTATAAAATAGTGAAGTTGAGAGCGAGTAGACTATCTTGGAAGTGCTCCCTCTAAATACTAGCCAATTTTAAAAATGTAAAAAATATAAAAAAACACAAGAAAAAAAAATTATTTCATTTTGCGTTACTTTAAGGATGGTTTAGAACAAACATTTTAGCTTTATTTAATTAAATGTTGTTATACAGCAAAACATTTTCATACATTTTCTTAACGCACTATTTTATAATTTTAAGTTATTCGACATGACTTACAGTGAATATTCTTTGTTACTCTTTTTCGGAAGAACAAACAGCACAGCAGTTCAACTATCGATTTTTATTAAAAATATTACTGCGTATGCAGTATACTATATAGAGAAAGTTTAATTTTAAACTTCCCCAATTTATTTGCATGCCGCTTTTAAAATAGAGCTATAAAAAACTAAATCGCTATTTGCCTAGCGGACGAGACCGATTACTGATCATATGACTAGCTCTAAGTATTTTAATTTGTTGGGGCGTCGTCAGGCCGCTTAACAACATGTAGATACCTCGGCCAATCAAATAAGTACTTAGCAGAAGCTTTGCTTTAAATTCTATTTCGTCAGATTGAAATTATCGAGCATAACGCAAATGAGAGAAGTAAACACATAAACAAATCAGAAAGTTGAAACTAGTCACAGTGGCATAGCAATTGGCACAATCGAATAAAAGCAGAAATAAAATATATATTTTTAATAATTATCCTTAACCCCTGCCCCCCCCCAAAATCTGCGTCGCACAGAGGTCTTTATTGCAGAATTAGGTGGAAAAAAATCCATTTAAAAAAAATACATGTTTTGGAAAGTTAAAACGTATACTTTTTGAATGATAAACCGGAAAATGATGTAGATTTACGTCACTAGACCGGAAAATTGGTCTTTACAGGTCGACGCAGGAAATTTACAGGGCGAGCCGCAGGCGAGTCCTGTAAACCTGCGGAGACCTGTAAAGACACTTTCCGGTCATGTATCGTACGTAATTTTTTTTTCAAACGATCAGAAAAAACATTTTAGTATCTATCACTTTCGTCGACGCCTAGCCGTGTTGCGTAATTTATGAACAGTCTCCTGATATTTTCTGCTTCTTTTTGGCTAGATAGCCATTGCCGCTAAGGCCGGTAGTTTTTAAGATGAAAACTAAGAAAAACAAGTAAAGTTTTGTGGTTAGAAATGATTTTTGTATTTTTAACTTGTGCAAAATTGTATAAAACATTAGAAAAATTATAGTGTGGTGCCTATTAGCCTCACACAGCTAAATCATTGATGACCGACGACCAGTTATGGCCAACCATGGCCAACTTATCAAGCAAAATAATGATAAAAGAGCTCATAAAAGGCAGATTTATAGGTTCGTTCTTTATTTACCTATATTTATAGTATACTATTACTTTGAGAATTAAAAATGGGTGGTCGATTTTTCGGTGTATGTGACCCTTGAAGCAGCTTTTATTATTTCCTCCAGATTCAACTCATTTTCTAGATCTGAGTCCATTTTTGTAAACACAACTTTTGAAACAAATTTAAAACAGCTTTTTTAGAAGTGTCAAAACTGCCCAAAAAAACAAGCTAAAAGCTGTCACAAGAAGTCATAGTCAACTTGGCCAAAAATGGGACCGGAAAAGGATCAAGGGACCGGAAAATTGAACAAAAAGGTCCTTTCTGGAGTGTGGAAATATTTCGAAAGAACATGCCTTGTAATGTAGAACTTTCCGTATGAAAAATCATACGGAAAGTGGCTATTTTCCGGTAGTTTGAAAAAAAAAATTATCCCTATACAGAGTGTTTGTTTAAATAAGCTACCAACGTAGGATCAAATTTATAAAAAATTATACACAATAACAAAAGCGATCAGTAATTTTCTAGTTAAATACACGCTCTTAAATTATAAGGAAATTTTTAACAATAACCAAGGCCGCACCCGCGGGTGTGGGGTTGGCAGCCCCCTTCGTGACCTAGAAAATTTTCTCGATTTTTTACCGATTTTGCAGGATTAGCATATTATTTAAAAAATTTACATACTGTAAATTAATAGTGACTCGCATTAAATTAAAAAAAAGTCTAGTCCATAACATAAAATTCTAATTCAACTGTTTTATACAGTGTGTTTCAACAAAAACTTAACAGACATGTTTTTGAGTATTTAAAACCGGAAATTCAAACAATCCTCGGACACATCCATTTTTCTTTCAAGGAGGACACTTTTTCGCTATTTTGGAATTTTTAAACGCACCTCTTCCGAGGGGTAAGTTTTACCACAAGAATTTGAATAGGGAAAGTGGGTCAAGTGACACCTTGTTTTGAAGGTCTTTTAAAAACCTCTACAATCATATAAAAATTTTTAAAATTTAGCGATTGTTTCTCCAGATAATTGCCCTCAAATATGCCATGGAAGGAAGAAAAGACATTGATTTTTGTACTTATTCGATCAAAATCTTTAAAAAAATAAAATAAAAATTACATTTTGCCCAAACCTTATTAAGGCACTTTCCAACCCTCCACCTTCTACCTCTTACAGGGTAGCTACCCCCATTGCAAATTTTTGAGGAATTATGGGACGTGTGTTCGAAAAGTCTTTTGATTTTCTAAACAGAGATGAAGGAATGATCAAACGATAAATTTGGAAATCAAAGTGTTTGATAATGTTTAATGATGTCTGGGGCGGGTGACCACTGAAACCACTGACGACCCCACGCTGGTTACCCAGGGCGAAACATCGTTTGATCATTTCTCATCCAAGTTTAAATTTTCGTTGTTTACCACCCGAGATCTTTTGATCTTTGGTTTTTTAGTTTCTTTTCGGTTGAAGTAACTGATATGGAAGTTTTTTAACTTCCTAACCTATTGGAAATATTAACAGGTCAGGACGAACCCGTATTAGGTGACTTAGATAAGTACCAGTGCGGAACGACTAGTGAAACCACTGACGAGCCCACGCTGGTTACCCAGGGCGAAACATCGTCTGATCATTTCTCATTTCGCTTTGGTCCTTTGTGTGTTCCTTGTGGGATGTTCATCCAAGTTTGAATTTTCATTTTTTTACACCCGAGATCTTTTCATCTTTGGTTTTTTTAGTTTCTTTTCGGTTGAAGTAACTGATATGGAGATTTTTTTTAACTTCCTTTTTTACTCCTGAGCTTATTGAGGAGAACCTTTGTAAGTAGTAAAGGCAGAGTTATAAGTTTAGATTTATGTTTCCTGATAGCGTTAATAATTAAACAAATTGCTTCTGATAGGTTGGAATATACCTACACAAGAAACAAAAGTGATAAAAATAAAGCAATCAAACTCAGCCAAGTTCAACGAAGACCTGCTGCGAGCAACCACGTTTTTCTTTGGTTTCCACCGTCTTCATATTTGCAAATTTGAGCTGGACAAAACTTTGAAACAACACACACACACACAAATACACACTAAAAAAACAAAATAAAAATTCCTTAACCCTAAAAAGTCAACTGTAAATTTAGTCATTTAAGTATTTGTACTATTTTCTACCAACCTAACTTTATTTTACTGAAATTCCCTAGATTGTTAGTTCACTTTTAAACTTTTAGAAAAAACAGGGTGCAAGACTTTAGAAACTAACCTACTGTGCAATTTTAACTCAATAGTGAATTTAACTAATCAGTCAGGCATAATGGCGCAAGCAGGCATTAAGGGCTCAGCTAAAAAGAGATGAGATTTTACACAGAGTCGAAATAGAAGCTCATGGTTTTGGAGAACCAAAACAGAGACCACCAGACGTAAGGCACAACCCAATAAACATCTCTAAACTATTAGCTGACATTGTGTTTCTTTTGTAGGACGAATCTACACGATTCAGCAATACAAAAAAAGGTTGACAAGCAACAAATACACAACAAAAAAATAATAATAAAAATAAGACAGAAAGTCAAACAAAATAATTTAATAATGCGTAAAGCACATAAAGGTAATTGTATGTTGATCATACCGAAGGGTTTTTATGTTGATAAACTAAAAGCCTTCCTTCAGTCCAACAGTTCAGTAGAAAAAATAAAAATCCTTCAAAAACTTACACTAAACAGTTAAAGATTTATACAAAACTGCCCTTTATTCCATAAAGATTTATACAAAACAGCCCTTTATGGAATAAAGGGCTGTTTTGTATAAATCTTAATTATATATGATCTGATTAAATTACACAAACCAAATCTGGATGCTAGGCCAGTCGTTTCCTTTACACAGGTACCTGTATACAACATTGCCAAATGGCTAAATAATATTATTTCGAAAAAAATTAATTTTAGATAACATAAAATCCTTTAACGTTCCAGAAAGAAATTTTGGTGTCATTTGATGTAAAAAATCTTTTTCCCAGTGTTCCCAGAAATCAATCTATACTAATTTTGAGGAAAAATCTCGAACAAGCGGATCTGTCATCTGTTCAGTGTATCTGTCATTTGACGAAAAGTAATAAAATATGATGATTTTGTCTTTTTCAACACCTTTATAAACAGAAGAATGGTTTGCGAATGGGTAATGGTTTATCGCCCCTACTTGCCGAAAGTTTTATGTCCTTTTTTGAGGAGCATTTTATCTTTAAATCAAGGAATCCTTTACTTTAACATGCAAAATATTGACTCAGGTTCATAGAGGATCTAAATTATTTTTGGACTGGTAACGAAAGTGATCTGGACACATAACGAAGTTTTCAAATTTTTTTACTGTTTACATGGATCAATTAATTCCACTGCATTCCCTTCATGCCAATGAGCATAAAGATTCAGGCATCTATTATTTAATTCACAGACTTCTACACATTGTCACAGCTAATGCTTTTTCTTTACAAGTCGCCAATAAAAGTTACAACAAATTAACTTAAACAAGGCTGGAAGAAAATTTCACAGAGATAGCAGATAGCAATACAAAAATTATCACCAGTATATCTTTAACACACAAAAAAAAACAAAATACAAAACAAAAATTGTATACTTCATTCAAAACTACTTTTAAAAGCTGCAAAACCCCCGCAAGAGAATATTCCTGAAATTTAAACAAAGTTTTAGTTTTTGAAGATTGGCACATATAGGATTTTTAGCATCTTTGTCCGTCAAGCTCTTGCCAGACAAAGTTTCTGAATACGCCACCGGCGTCACTATGCGTATATTATTCTGGTTTAGACATTTGGTTTGTTTGTTATAATCAAATACAAAAACGAGTTTGATTAATTGTTTTGGCGTTTCACGTAAATTCTGAAAAGTCAATTAATTATCCTGGGAATAGGGCAAAGAACTCCATACCTAAATATTTCAGCAAAAATATGCAAACAATGTGATAGATAGCAGGCAACAAGGTTTTTGTACTTTATAATTTATTTTTTCGAAAATCTGTCCGGATTTTTCCGAATATTTTAGAAGTTAGGATCGGAATTTTCTGAAAAGGATACCGTCTTTATTTCATTCATTCAGTAGGCTGTTTATTCATGGTACCTTTTTCCATTGGGTAGCACCATACTGATGACCACCACTAGTGCGAAATTCAAGTACGCGGTTACCATTAGCAGCTGCGAGGATTCAGCTGAGTTAAACTTTTTCCAAACTACTTAGCGTATTCCTATGGCATTTGTACATATGTCGGCAAGTTAAAAATTATTAAATTAAAAGCCTCTCTCACAGAACTGACATTAAAGTCTAAAAAGTTCAGTTACCAACTTGAACGTAGACGCATCTCTTAAGTAATGTTCGGTAACAAGTTTAAAACAGTTTCTGGCTAAGTATCGACAAGTATTTCGAGTTTGGCTGGATTAATTGACACCGAAGTCTAAGCCCTGTGATTAGATGTCTTTCCACGAAGTAGAGTAACGTGTTTTGGTATGTTAATTTATATCTGAAGTTGCTGACAGTTAAGTAAAAGGAAACTTCCTTCGGCATATTTGATATAAAAATTACCGAATAATATGTACGTTGCTTTATTTAGTGTAAAAATGGTTTGGACAAATGCAACCAACGACCCAAATGACACAAGTTTGACTTCACATCCAAAATAATAGGTTATGCTTTCGCTTTGTTGACAAAATGGATAGTTTTTAGGCATCCATATATAGTATGGAAGCTATTGGGATCGTCAAAAAAGTTTTTCATTTCCACTAAAAATAAGTTATTTAGGTTAAAAAGGATCTAAATACCAAGTGGTGCCTGTCTGTCTGTAACACGCTTACTCAAAAACCCTTAGTCAGGCCGGACAGATCAGGCCACTGTGGCATGAACCTGTCTGCTATGGGAAGTTGGGCGACCCAATCGTCGTATTCCTTAGGCCATTGGGTCGTCACTCGCTATTAAGGACCGGGGTTTGCTGACTTTGCATCAGCATGTCCACGTTAATAAAAGTCTCGCACAGGCATTCTCTACTCTGAGATCCTATACTTTCTAGGACACATAAGACCATGAAGTCCAAGCGCACCAAAATCTTTCGGCGATCGGCAAGTTGCGACGGGAGCAGGACAGTGTAGTCTGGAAGCTCTTAGTGACAAACCGGCATAAAAGCGGCGGAAGCGTGACCGCCGTTTTGCTCAAGGATTGGCTCTAGAGCAACTCCTGTGCTGCATCCGTGACTGAGCAGCCCTATTTAGGACCCACTCTGCTCACCCTAAAAGGGCAGGGGCTATAAAAGGTGCCCTAAACATAGCCAGCCAACAACTGCCCGACTGGACAACCGCATCCAGTGGGTACACCCCATGCGGTCAAAACAAAAGAAAAAGTAATCCAGTGAACTTTGCCACATGGAATATCCGTACACTTATGGATACAGACACAACCACAAGAACACAAAGAAGAACGACAATAGTGGTACGTGAACTAAGAAAATATAACATCGATATCGCTGCTCTCACTGAAACTAGAAGAGCAGGCGAAGGCCAACGTAAAGAACACGGAGGAGGCTACACATTTATCTGGAAAGGAAAAGAAGAAGATGAACCATGTATTAACGGAGTGGGTTTGGCTATAAAAAATGAGATTATGGACCACCTAACCGAATTTCCATCCGGAATAAGCAAGAGACTGATGACATTGCGCCTAAACCATAACAATCACCAACACGCTACTATAATCAGCGCCTACGCTCCAACTCTTGCAGCTGATGAAAACCAAAAAGATGAATTTTATTCTCAACTTAGTAAAGCCATAACATCTGTACCTAAATCTGATAAACTTATCATCCTAGGTGATTTCAATGCTCGAGTTGGTACGAATTCAAAGCTATGGAAGGGCGTCATTAGCAAGGAAGGTGTTGGAAACATGAACTCAAACGGACTGCGCCTATTAACCTTATATTCGGAATATGACCTCATAATCTCAAATACAATATTCCGACAAAAAGACAAATTCAAGACCTCCTGGCAACACCCGAGGTCAAAACACTGGCATCTGATTGATTACAGTATTGTACGTTCCAGAGATCAAAAAGACGTAAACATTACAAGAGCAATAACGAGTGCAGACGACTGCTGGACAGACCATCGCCTGATATGAGTCAAAATAAACTTGCACATTCCACCAAGAAGTAGCCGTCAAAAAAAGCAAATCAGAAGAAGATTCAATGTAGAACGCCTTAAAGATGATCAAACCAGAACAAAATTCCAAGTCTCTCTGAATCAAAAGTTGGGTACTTTAGAATACCCGAAGAATATTGACGATCACTGGAGAATGTTGAAGACAGCAATAACGTCTGCCTCCGAAGAAACAGTCAGCTACACACAAAGAAAACATCAAGACTGAATTGATGAGCACGACAAAGAAATTCAAGAGCTTATTGAGAGGAAGAGAAAAGCCCATAATTCTTGGAAAAGCCACTCTAACTCTAACGAAAAAAAAAGGCAATACCAAGAAGCCAAAGCAGAAGTACAAAGGCAAACACGTAGATTAAAAAAAACAATGGTGGACAACAAAATCACATGAAATGCAACATCTAGGTGAGTCCAACAACACCAGAGCCTTCTTTCAAGCTACTAAGATGATATATGGTCCTACTACACAAGGTATCAATCCCCTACGATCCAAAGATGGAACAATGCTGCTTAAAGACAGATCCTCTATCAATTCACGATGGAAAGAATACTTCCAAGAACTACTCAACAGAGAGTCTCAGGTCGATAATGACATCTTTGACAAAATTCCGGAGAAAACTACACAACAACACCTAAGTGAGATTCCGAGATTAGAGGAGGTCGAAAAGGCAATCACACAGCTAAAGAATAACAAGTCAGCAGAAACAGCTGGTATCGCTGCTGAACTCTACAAACAAGGGGGCCCCGCACTTAATTCCCAAATGCACATTCTAATAAGTAAAATATGGACCACTGAGACCATTCCTGCCGAATATAGTTACTATTTTCAAAAAAGGCGACAACGCCCAATGTGGAAACTACAGAGGTATATCTCTGCTTTCTGTTGCTGGAAAGATACTTGCACGGATACTATCAAACCGATTAATTCCAATTGCTGAACAAAATCTGCCAGAGACACAGTGTGGATTTAGGCCCAATCGAGGCACAGCTGACATGATCTTCAGTGCCAGACAAATGCAAGAGAAATCTAGAGACCAAAATCGCCCTCTCTTCATGGCCTTTATAGACTCGGTCAACAGAGAAGCTCTATGGAAAATACTGGCAAAAGCTGACAATATGAATGCAACAGTCCTGAGCAACGATGGACCAGGAGAGTCATTCCAGATTACGACAGGCGTTAAACAAGGGTGTGTTATTGCGCCCACCCTATTCTCTATATTTTTAGGTGCCATGCTTCACCTTGTTGAGAAACATCTACCGTCGGGAGTGGAAATTCTATATAGATTCGACGATGGCCTACTTAACCTAGGCAGACTGCGAGCAAAATATAAGGTCTCGACGACCTCGTTAATCGAACTGCAGTACGCCGATGACAACGTCGTTATGGCCGATACAGAGGAAGGTCTACAGCTGGTAATCAACGCATTTAACCAAGCCTACAAAAGCATTGGCCTAGAGGTCAATCTTGCCAAAACGCAAATTCTTCACCAACCAGAACCAGGTACAAATCCCTAAGCTCCAAACATTTCCATAAATGGCCATCCTCTGCAGAACGTGGAACATTATCCATACCTTGGAAGCCACCAATCATCAAATGCAACCATTGACGCAGAAACACAGCATCGCCTAAAATGTGCTAGCGCAGCGTTCGGATGGCTTTCGGAGAGAGTCTTCAACAATCACGACATCAATGCAGAGACCAAGCTTCATGTCTACAACACAGTTATAATAACAACTCTAACATACGGATGCGAAACGTGGACTACCTACAAAAGGCATATCAAACGACTAGAAAAATATCATCAAAGTTATTCAAGATGAATACTGAGAATCAAATGGCAAGACCGACGAACCAACATAAGTGTTTTAGAAGAAGCCAGAACAACTAGTATAGAAGCCCTAATCTTCAAGCACCAACTTCGTTGGACTGGTCACATTATCCGCATGCCCGAAACACGTCTCCCAAAGCAGATATTTTATGGACAACTGAAGGAGGGAAAGAAAAATCAAGGAGGTCAACAAAAAAGGTACAAAGACGTTCTCAAAGGCAATATGATGAAGGGTCACATCGATATAAACAACTTCGAGACCACGGCAAACGATAGGGCTTCATGGCGCCGAACAGTCCATGAGGGAGCACAAACTTTTGAAGAGCAACGACGTAGACTAGAGACGGAAAAGAGAGAACGTAGAAAGGAGCGACAAAATGGAAGAATGGATGACCAACAACACCAGGCTGCTGCCGGAGACTGGGTGTGCCAGGACTGCGGAAGGGTGTGCGGCACGAGAATTGGCTTTTATAGCCATCAAAAAACGCACAACAGATAGCGACGATACAGAATAGAGGAAAATCATACTCGGTATCGAGTGATTACCTATGATGATGATGATGACTCAAAAACCGCTAAAACCGATTTTTATCAAATTTGGCACAAACATTATCTGGCACCAGGCGGTGAGCTGCTTAGTTTTTTTTTTTGGGGGGGGGGGGTGGGTGGTTGGCAAGATGACAGAAGGTGAGATTAAACTTTAAAAAAAATTTTAACTCACGAACCGTAGCATCTAGCGAAACGCGGTTTTTATATTAAGATAGAAAAATGCACTTTCAACCAAAAAAAAATTGATTTTTTTTAAAGATTTTTTTGGGTGTTAGAAAAAAACTAGTAAAGTATCTTACTGGATGGAAAGCTATAAGTTCAAAAAATACGGGATCTACTAAAAACCCGTATCAGGTGACTTAGATAAGTACCAGTGAGGAACGATGCCTAATTGTGAGTGATTCAAAGTTGGAAATCAAAGAGTATGATTATGTTTAATGATGTTTGGGCAGGGTGACCAGTGAAACGACTGATGAGCCCACTCTGGATGCCCAGGGCGAAACATCGTTTAATCATTTCTCTTTTCGCTTTGGTCTTTTGTGTATTCTTTGTGGGATACTGATCCAAGTTTGAATTTTCGTTTTTCCACCCAAGATCTTTTGATATGTAGTTTTTAAGTTTATTGTTAAAGTCATTTGTGAGACTGAGATAGAACTATTACTTTTATTTATTTTAATCGTTTTTGCGTGTTAAATAAGGCAAAGATTGTCAAATTTATCAGAATTCATTAAGATTTATGTAGATCAGCCTTCATTATTATGCATGCTGCTGTCTCTTTTTTGTCATACTCTTGGTAAAGAAAAGAAGCATTTCCCAACCAAAACTTTAAATTTGCGGACAAGTCGTTGGAGTTGCGGTGACTAGTAAATTTTTTGGTAAGAATTTTTTGTTTTTGATCTTAAAACATCAGTTGCCTTATGTGGTCAATATGGTTCTAGACTCGACGTCGTCTTGCTCCCTTAGAAGATTTTTATTCTGAACGGATATTGAATTTTTATTAAAGTAGACCAATAAGAATCGCTGATGTTTAAAAACTGGAAAAATGAACACATCACAAAGGAAAAAGAACGCAGTAAAATTGCAGCTCGTAAATGGGCTTTGTGTGCTTATTTTGTTTTTATTTAAATAAATCACTTTATTTTTTTGTGGTTTTTAATAAAGTAAACTCATATATCAACAAACAAACAAACACTTGTTAATAATTTTTTTCGACCCATTTACATTTCAACGCATAAACTTTTTGGATCCATTCGAGTGAAAAGTTCGATCTCGCAAGTTCTGTCACTACCTAACCGCCTTTTACGGTTTCGAGAGCGCAATGCCAAAAGCAAAAAAAAACATAATTACAAAAAAAAGTACCTACAACGATTACTGTGTTTTTAGTTAAAAATTCGAATCTATTTTCAACTTACCGAAACTACATATATAAACGTATTTTTAAACCTTGGCGCCACATTTCCAATGTTTGGTGGAATGACGTTTTAGTAAAACATACCTACCTAGGTTCGTTTAACAAAATTAAACTAAAACAACCAAAATAAATAAATCTCACTCAACATAATTTTATTTGCTCAGAATGCGCCTGACATTAACAAATTTAGGGAGACTTGAGGTAAGGTGTGATATGTAAATAATTTATTAATTTAAAGAAAATCAATGGTAGTGCCGTACTCAGCCTGAAATTCACGAGGGGAAAGAGCACGGCAGAGAATCCCTCGATCTCAATTCCAAAAATCGAGTCATGCTGTGCCAAACATTAAATTACAAGTAATAATTAAATTACAAAAAAAAAAATAAAATTACTGTCTCAGTACTAAAATTTGTCTTTCTACATTTATAACAATACATTCAAAACTGAAGAGTTTATGGTTAGTTAGCTGGACATCGCCAGAAGGTACTGAGGTCCCATACGGGAGGCTACTCAGCTAATAGTTGATATTTTGGGCTAATATCTCTAGACTATACTTTTTTATTTGCTAGGATATTCGCTCAATCAGGGAAGGAAAATGTTAGTAGATTCGCGATGGCCTTTTCTCATATCCTGAATCATACCAAAAATATATGATTATATCTATTTCATACATCTTTGGTCATACATCATACAAACTAAAATCCCAGCACAAAAGACAGCAACAGTGAGATTTACTAAGATCTAAAATAGTACCCCCCACAGGTCTAAATATTTACACCCTGTGACGTACTAAACCCATACAGAAAAGACACAAAGTTATTGAATATTATGTATTGTTATTGCAAAATACCACTGGAAAACTGTTTTTTTTTCTCAAAATATACCATATTTTACGAGAAAATGTCTTAAAACTATTTTATTTTGACAGGATTCAAAATGGCAAATGGTGAATACGCCAAAAATTTGGCACATAATAGCTTCATTATCTGTGTTTGAGGTTATAAAGTTGATGATTTTTTAGACCACCTCTGGGGGGTGGTTTAAGTTTATAGCCCCCAGAAAGAATTGATTTGTGGCAATTAGTAATAAGTTCGTCCTAAGGAACCGTTTTTGCAAGAATTAATTTACCTTATTTAATATCCCAAGTTGTTCATCAATCAATAAAGCACTTCCAATTTTGTCCAGAAAAACGCCATATTTTAAACCCGTTTTCAGCACAAAAAATATATTTATGAGGGCACTACGAGGCAAAACAAACATAAGTGAATGTCACTGATTATGCACGAAAAATATACCAAACAAGAAAACCCAAAACAACTATATTAATTTATTACAAACTATTAGTTATCTAAAAGCTTAGTCAAGAAAACTTTCCATAATGAAAGGCCGCTCATTTGTAAAGCTGTAGCTTTTATCAGTAGAGGTTGGTGCAAGCCAAGGTACAAGCAGAGGTAAGAGATCTAAACTCGCTGTTTTGGATTTTAACGCAGATAATATTTTGAAACTGACATTTCGACAGTGACAAAAATGTAAACAAAACTTGCATTTAAGTTTTTTTAATACATTTCATAAATAAAAACACCTTTTAAATAAATACAAAATTAATCTACTCCTTATTTTATTATTACCCATCTAAATCGTTAAGTGTTAGCAAGGGTAAGTTATAATTAGAGTGACATATAACCCCAATTTTAATTTGTTCTACGGAGTGTTTACTATTTAAACCCCGCGTGGGTTTAAATTTTTTAATTTTCTTTTTTCCTAAATTGAAACTTTCTTCTTAAATCCAACAGATTGTGTTAAGATGATTATTCAATAAACAAATTTATTAAAATTCTTCTCATTATGTTATGTCCAAAACTCACATGCTTAAAACCAAAAAATTCACTTAAACTTAGGACCGTTCTAGAATAGACTAAACCCTTCTAGTAAATCCCACCGCAAATGTTTTGATTTAATTTAAATCTGCATTGTTCACAGTATAAAACGATTCTATCTAAATATACACATGTTATAAACCAACACATCAAATATAATAGAAATAAAAGAACACTTTATTTGAAATATAATAATTTTGAAATACTCATTTTACTGACCTGTAAACAATTGGTTCTACCATCAACTCAACAAACTAACCACCACTATCTCTTGATTCCGAATCTCGTAAAAACGCACACACACACACACACACACACACACACACACACACACACACACACACAAATGAATGCTTCTTTTTTGTTGGTTTTTTTTATTAATACCTACCTATAGGGTGCTACAAAACCAAATAAACATTTAATATTCTTTTAAATAGACAGTTTTCTACGTCAAAACTTCCAGCGCAACGCAACGAAACTTTTGTGAATTAAAATCCAAACCTTTTAGTAGAAAAGTCGAATCTATTTTCGAATCTATTTTAGTGATACCAGTTTATTGGAAAAAAAACCGTCCATGAGAGATATTTTGAAGTGGTAGGTAAATTGTCTGAATATTAGCCAGTGGCATATTCAGGGACGGGGGTTTGTGGGTTAACCCCCCCCCCCTAGGAGGTGCAACCCAATCTACAATAAATTAATCATAATCAAGGGCCCCAGGGAGAGCTATGGCTCCCCCACTTTTGTGACCCTTTACTCCGGTTTGTGACGTTTGTTTGGTGTGATGTCTTAAATTATAAAAATTAGGCCTGCGGTACTATGAAGTCATTAATTCTTACAATTTTAATTTAATTCTAAGGAATTTTTATCACCAGCATTCAAAACGTGTTATAAATGGCATTCTCAGTATATATTATTTTTTAAATATAATCTGCGGCGCATTTATAATTTGGCAACAAACCGTTATATACCACCGCAACCCACTCCTTCTTAGCATCTAATCAAATCTACTTTTTCAAAAATGTTTTACAAAAAAAATCTAAAAGATCAAAGGTTTTAATTTTTTTGTCAAAAATTTCGCCTGCGGCGCTATACCAATTTTAAATATTGTTACAATTTTGATTTATTTTAGGCAATTTTTCTGTCAAAAACGTTTGAAACGCGTAATAAATGGCATTTTAGTGTAATTATTTCAAAATTTTTGCATTCGGCGCATTTAAGGGTTAATTTTGAAAAAAAATCTATAAATGACACTAACTTTTAAAGCTAAATATTTTTGTTGCATATACACTAACTTAACACCTATTAAACCGCCCCTCTCAACTCCCCCCAAAATTTGCCATAAGTGCCTCCCCCCAGAATCGATTAGCACCCAACTAACACAGAAAAAAGAAAATATAGATATACATATCCCTGAAAACCTTATTATGGAGGGGATACATTAACTTCTGAAAGTCACACGAAGGTATTGGGAAAGACAATTTATAAAAAGTTTATTTTTTTTCACATATCGAAAAACTACGTAAAACAATTTCAGCGGCAAGCTATGCTATTAGAGTTTGAAGAAAAGTTTTGACAAGTCACAATTCATTAAAATCAATTCTTGGTATGTTTTACTCTCAAATAAAATATGACTTATTGATTTGGGGATATAAGAGTCCTGAATGATGTATTTATTCTACAAAAACGTGTGTTTTGTGCAAAAAATACGACAAGGTGGTGTAAATCAGACCTGGAAAGTTTTAAAAAATTTTAATATTGGAAAGAAGATCTTCGAGATCCCTAGTGTTTTGTCAGATGTAAACAATTTAAACACATACTATGCAACATCAGTAAATCTACCACTAATTAATCGGGATGTAATTAATTCATATGTAGATCTTAGACCTCCGGACGTAACACTTACTTTCCAAGAAGTGAATGCTGATCATGTCCAAAAAATTTTATATAATTTAGAGTCTAACGCCATGGGCATTGACGGTATCAACTTGAAAATGATTTTATATTGTTGTCCTAAAATTATACCACACCTTACTTTTATTGTTAATTATTGCATAACGACTAACACATTTCTTAGCATTTGGAAAGAAGCACTAATTAAACCTATCCCTAAATGTAGTAACCCCACTGAATTTAAAGAACTTCGGTCAATCAGTATCCTCTGTACGTATTCAAAAGTTTTAGAAAGGGTTTTAGAGCAACAATTGCGAAATCACGTGGAACAAAACAATATACTTCCAACTACACAAAGTGGTTTTAGATCAAATTACAGTTGCGAAACTGCTCTTCTAAAACTTACAGATGATGTCATAAAGGAAGCAGATAAAGGAAAGGTGACTGCATTGGTGCTGATTGACTTTTCAGAAGCGTTTGATACCCTGAGCCACCAGCTTCTTACCGTCATTTTAAAATCAATTGGTCTTGACAAAACAAGCGTAAGGTTATGCGAAAATTATCTATCTCAAAGAACGCACCGTGTACAAATAGGTAGTAAAATCTCTCATGCTCAAAATATTATGGCTGGTGTACCTCAGGGATCTATACTAGGCCCGCTTTTGTATATTGTCTACACATGTAAAATAGATAAGGTTTTTAAATACTGTAAAAGCCTTTTCTATTGTGAAGACACACAATTCTATTTTCCTTTTTTTCCAAAAGATTCTGTCCAGGCAAAAGACAAGATAAACAAAGATATTTCAAATATCGTTGCTTGGTCGAAAGATCATGGACTGATAATAAATCCACAAAAATCTAAACGGCTAATTCTCGGGACGCGTAAAAATAGGTTAAAAATAAACGAAGAACACTTCTTAATAAATGTAGATACCGAATCCAGTTTCGTCATAAAAAACCTTGGCCTTACATTTGATAGCAACCTTAAATTTAAGTCTCATATTAATAATAAAATAAGAACCGCATTTTTATATCTCAAGACCATTTTTCATATAAGACATTTTTTAAGTCAAAACGTTAAGAAAATCTTATGTGAAAGTCTCGTATTATCAAGATTTAACTTTGAAAATGCTGTTTACGGCCCGTGCATTGATGCACCAACGTAGGATCCAGGTTTGTCAAAATTCATGTTTAAGGCTAATTTGTGGCATTAAGCGAAACAGAATTTCGTACAAACTATGCGACCCAACCATCAAATAGCTAAATATGAGGCGCCGACGTGAACTGTATGCATCAGTACATTTTCATAAAATAATCAGCTTTAAAAGACCTTGCTATCTTTTTAACAAAATATCTTATCGTACAAACATACACAATCGCAATATACGAGGCAAATATGACATTACTGTTCCGCAACATTGCACTGAAGTTTTCAAAAAATTATTTGCTTATCAAATTGCTAAAACATATAATACTTTATCACAAGAAATTAAATCCTTCACAGTATCGCGTTTTAAAAAGAATCTTAAATCAAATTTATTTTTCTTCTCAGATCAACAAAATGTAATACCTAATTGGTATATATATATATATATATATATATATATATATATATATATTTTCATGTTTAGTATTTATTTCTTGCCCAATTATAACTTTAGATTTTATAGGTATTAGGAATATTTACCTACCTACTTTTGCTGCTTTCAGTTTTTTCTTTCTCTTTTTAATTTTATAAATTGTTCTACAAATATTTATTTAAATTTAGCAACCTAGGTGCTTTTTTATTATGAATTTAAATTTTTATTTTTTTGGCTTAAGATGCAAATCAGAGTCTGTTTTATTCTTCTCTGGATGAAACAGACAGCTGATCTTCGGCCTTTTCTAGCATTTATAGTTTATAGGGAAAATAATGTATTGTTAATTTTTGTAAGTTGCTAGAAATAAAGACCTTTAAGAATAATAATAATAATTATCAGTATGTTGTCAAAAAAAATTGTTAAGTGACTAAGGTCTTTATATTTTCGAGTGTTTGTTATATTAAAAAATAAATTTACTCCTTTTTTCTAAATATACAGGCACCGAAACCTGTAACACAAGAATCAAATGGTGGGATTTACTAAAAACATTTAGTCTATTTTAAAACGGTCCTATGTCTAAATGAAATTTTTGGTTTTAATCATTTTAAACCAAACCTCCTTGAGTTTTGGACATATTTTGATTTATAAAAAGAATTTTAATAAATTTGTGTAACAAATAATCATCTTAACACAATCTATTCTTGGATTTAAGAAGAAAGTTTCAATTTAGAAGAAAAGAAAATTAAAAAATTTAAACCCACGCGGGGTTTAAACAGTAAATACTCCGTAAAACAAACTAATTTTTCCAATTAATACTTGATGTCAGACAATGATTCAGATGGGTAATAATAAAATAAGGAGTAGATTAATTTTGTATTTATTTAAAAGGTGAAATATATTAGAAAACTTAAATACAAGTATGTTTACATTTCTGTCACTGTCGAAATGTCAGTTTAAAAATATTAGCGCTGCATTCAATCACAAACAGCGAGTTCGGATCTTTTACCTCTGCTTGCACCTTGGCTTGTACCAACCTCTACTGATGAAAGCTATAGCTTTAAAATGAGTGGGCTTTGAGTAAGGAAAGTTTTTTTGACTAAGTTTTTAGATAACCTCAATGTTTTACTTTCAGTTTGTAAATAAATTAATATAATTGTTTTGGGATTTTTGTTTGGTATATTTTTCGTGCATAATCAGTGACCTTCACTTATGTTTGTTTTGCCTCATAGTGCTCTCATAAGTATATTTTTTGTGCTGAAAACGGGTTCAAAATATGGCGTTTTTCTGGACAAAATTGGAGGTATTTTATTGGTTAATGAACAACTTGGGATATTAAATAAGGTAAATTAATTGTAAAACGGTTACTTAGGGAAATTATAAACGAACTTATTACCAATTGCCACAAAACAATCCTTTCTGGGGGCTATAAATTTAAAAAACTCCCCAGAGGTGGTCTAAAAAATCACCAACTTTATAACCTCAAATACAGATAATGAAGCTATTATGTGCCAAATTTTTGGCCATTTGCCATTTTGAAACCTGTCAGAAAAAATTAGTTTTAGGGCACTTTCCCCTAAAATATGGTATATTTTGAGAAAAAAAGCAGGTTTTTAGTGGTATTTTGCAATAGCAATAGAAAATAAGGAATAACTTTGTGTCTTTTCTGTATATGGGTAAGTGTTTTTTGGAAACTGGTTTTAAAATTTAGTACCCTTCACAGGTCTAAATATTTAGACCTGTGGGGGTACTATTTTAGATCTTAGTAAATCACACCATATATGTTTATTTTATTTATAAGTAAGTATGTATTTTGTGATTCATGTTCAGTATATTTGTACTGTTAATTTTTAATTTTCTTTAATTTAACCTAACTCTCTAAAATTTTGATAAAAATTCAATGTCGATTCATGATTTTCTATATCCTAAATAAATCACCACTTAGGCAGTATTTCATATCCAGAACGGTCTCCTTAACACTCTGTATAAGTAGGTAGGCAATCAAGAAAAGTTTTCGCACCAGTGACTCTTAAAATTAAATTAAAAGGTTCACAGTTTTTATGAATTACGACGTACTACGTCACGTTGGACTGTTTCCGCTCTCAGAAGATATTAGGAAATTCATTTATCCAATGTCAAATTAAATGAGCACCGCGCGGTGCTTTTTTTAACTCGTTAGTTTTGGCGCTCTACTTTTTATTTATTAAAAATTAGAGTTTTAGATAGCTATTATATCAAAATATCATGAAAACTACTTATATCACAGTGGCGTAGCCAGAAAGCGTCTCTGGGGTGGTTCATCATTTAGCAAAAATCAACAATGAAAATTTTTTAAAAATTAGGTAGGTGCCTATTGCTTGAGCTTTTGAACTGAAGGTAGGGGAGAGGGACAGTTTAATAGGTGTTGAGTTAGTGTATACGAAACAAAAATACTTATTTTTAATAGCAAGTCTCATCCAATTTCATTTGCAGATTTGTTTTAAAATTAACCCTTAAATGCGCCGCAAGCAAAAATTTGGAAAAAATTACACTAAACTGCAATTTTTTACGCGTTTAAATGTTTTTGGAAAAGTAGATTGGGTTAGATGCCAACAAAGGGTAGGTTGTAGTGGTACATATAGATTCGTTGCCAAATCATAAATGCACCGCAGATGAAAATTTTAAGAAAAATTATATTAAGAATACCATTTATTATACGTTTTGAATACTGGTGAAAAAAATTCCGTAGGATTAAACTAAAATATTTAAAATTTAAGATATCACACCAAACACACATCACAAACCGGAGTAAAGGGTTGGGGGCCCTTGTGTTGGACCTCTTGGGGAAGGGGGTTAAACCCGTACAATAATTAAATGCCTTCCGTTGTTGAATTTCCAAAAATAAAACAATTAATGTAGGAAACAACTCGTTCCCTAAAGGCCGGGTTATTAATCGAGGGCTACCACATGAGTTAGGGTTACCCTGGCTCAAAGTTGTGACAAGTGTTTATCCATCCCGGCTCAACTGCTAACTCGAGAGTTATAAGTTAATCCGTGCTCCCACGGCCAGTTAACCTCAAAATTTTGTGTATTTTTTGCGGAAGTTAATTTTTTATAAAAGTAACATTCATGATTATCGCTTTCGTTTCTCACTTCATTACGGTCAGGCCTCCAATTGCAGGTTTCTTCCTCTTACCTGCGCAAAAGCGCAGATTTCTGTTTTTACAGGTGGCGCACACATGTCTCCGCGGATTGCGAACTTTTTGTTTTAAATTCGAGAGGTGTGCATGAATGATTGTGTAGCTTTAGCTGCCAGGTACAATTCTATCTGCCGATTCCTAATAAGGGTGAAATGTCTGTAGATGTCTGGATTCTCCATTAGGCATTGGAGGCCTGGTCGTAATGAAGCGAGAAACAAAAACGCTTGGTCCGATATGCCATGAGTCTTACTTTTATTTTTTATTTACGGACACGAGATTCACTTTTTTGACTTTTAAATATTTTGGCTTTAAGTTCTGCGCAACAAGCCTTTTCCAGAGCGATTGCTTGCTGATGCCCCAAAATTAGGGCCACGTAGTACGAAGCTCCAATTGGGGGGTGCTACTGCGAACGTTACCTGTTTTTAAGAGACATGTGTCAGTGACCTTATATTTTGCAATTTCTTTCTCTTACCTGCCCAAAAGTGCATATTTACGTTTTTACGGTCTCCTGCAAAATAAGATACATCTAGAGATCTGATTTACTCAAGAATTATAATTTTTATAATCCCTAAATGTATCTAAACATTTTCGCAATGTACTTTCAGACCCTTGTTTTAGATTTTTGGACAATTCTGGGCTTTTCGTACTAATATGTAGCCAGTGAAGGCGAACGGTAAAATATTGTTGAAAAAATGATTTAAGAAATAACTTAAATTTAAGAAGCATAGCTTTTTTTTCATATTCAAGACAGAACTTATAATTTACAATTTAATTTTAGATTTACTAATGCGGATATTTAATTTGAACTTTTAGATACACCACCATAATTTTGTTGGGAAAAAATGGAAAAAAATATATATAAATTAAAACCTTATAAACCGCACAAAACTTTAAAAAAAAAATATGCAACGCAATTTTGAGTTGAAAGAAAGCGCAAGACACAAACCCTTGTTTTAAATCTGGTTTTCAGAACTGACTAATCAAAGGTGCCGTCGGGTGCTGTCGCTACTCGTTGGTTTATTATACTCTGATATTATTTCAGTCTCAGTAGACTACTAATTTATCTTCAGCTTTCAGAAATATTTTATTTTCCCGAATTCTAACACCTCGAAACAATGCCGGTTCAGCGTGCCGGTAATTCTAAACAAATTTGAATGCACTCGCGACAATGACACCATGCAAAATATTATCGTTTGTCTTCACCGCTTCACAAAAACAAAGAAAAATTGCAGAGGATTCTTGGAATGTTCTGGAAAGAAAGAAAAGTAATGAGAAAAATTGAAAAAAAATAGTAGCCATCACACCAGATATTGATTTTTTTTAAAATATTTAACTCAACACAGTATAAAAACATTCAAGTCGTGTCAAAAATTAAAATTTGTGCATATAATTTTGATCTATCTGTCTTAAATTGGCAACTCTGTCAAGTGAGAATTTTTTCATAAAAGTTAACACGTTAATTCGATTTCTTTTTTAAAATTAAATCATTCCACGGGGGGCCCCCTCTACAAAAGTTGTCAATTTAAAACTAGTCAAATAAAAAACTTATAAAAAACTAACTTTTCTTTAAAAAACTATCATTCAAAAAAAATCGGTTTATTAGTTTCCGAGTTATGAAACTTCAAAGATGACTGTTTTGAAAATAACGCTTATGTCTCAGGAACGAATGAACCTATATTTTTATAAATTACATTTATTTAAAAAAAAAGTAATCTTTCACAAGTTTCCGTAGTGACTTTTTCACTTTGATAATTTTTGTCTGGGGGAGTCCCCTTACCGGCGACCGCCTTGGGCAGACCTCGTAATTGACAAGTGGCAAACAAGTAAAACTTGAAATTAGATACGAATAGTAACAAAAAAGATTTGTGGCGAAAATTCCCACAGGGGAGAGGGGAGGTATCTCGTATGCTGTCTTTTGCTCCAGTAGATTTATAGAATTTCGTCAAAATTGACATGGATAAAAGGATCTTCAACGGCGGTAACAAAAAAGAGAAAACCCTTTAAATGCAAGAGAAAACTGAATTTGCCTGCCTTAATTTTGCAACGTTACTTTCAAGAAAATTTAAACAATACTAACGTATGAGAACATTTGTAACTAAAAGGATTAACTAACCGGTGAATGGAGATGCTTTTATGTTGGTAATAACGGGGGTAATAACACTAAACTAAATTAATTGATATTAATGTTATGAACTCTTTTATAAGGGGTCAGTCAACTCCTGCAATAAAAAAGAATTATCGCTCCTTCTTTAGCCAAATATATCCGAGTATTTGCTTGACCAAATTCTGCACTGAAATTAAGCACAAAAGCAATACTTAGAAGAAAATTTTTAAGAAGATTTTACAGGACTGCTAATATTCCTTAAAATTTAGTTTCTTAGTATTGTTCCAAAAAATAAAAAATATGTCAATTTTAATTTTTGTAGGCAGTTTTGTGAAAAACTCTTTATTTAGTTAAAAATGTATTTTATTAAGCTTATTTTTGTGTAAACCATAGATAGCCATGGAATATTTCGCTGTCACTGTTCACAAAATTCACGCAAATTTTGTCTTTTCTTTTACATAGTGAGAATTTTGGACCCTTTTTGAATTTTGACGTTTATCGGTACGCGTAGTAGCTCCGCCATAAAACTATTCCTGCAGAATATCTTTAAAATATTCAGTTTCTATTACAACGTTAGGAAAAATATTAAGAAGGACGTGTTTTTATTTCAAATGACGCAATAAGTAAAAATAGCCACTTTCTAGATTTGTGACAGGTGAGATTTTCTGTCGTTTCTGAAGAATCGCGAACTATGTGTCAAAAAAAAAACGAAAGAAATGTCTAATATGCAAAAGATAGCTTTTAAAATATACAAAAAAATAATTTATTTGAACAAAAAATCAGCAATAAAAGTATAAAACTTTGTAAAAGCATAATAGCTAATAAATCTTTTTTCCATCATAAAGAAAAAAAAAGACTAGTCAAAAAACAATAATCAATCCAAGAGACTTAAATATCTTCTAACAAAAAAATGTGTTTTTTCTTCCAATATCTAAGGAAATACAGATTCTTAAGGTCGACATAAATAGCAATACAATATGATGGAAAAAAGATTTTGAAGAAAATGAAATAGGTATACCTACTAGTTTTTCTTGTCTTTAAAAGAACCTATGAAACTATTGACACAGGATAAAATTTAACAAAAACTAAAAAATATAATATAGATATAGGAAGTACAAATTTTATTTTATGCACTTCCGGGAATAAATGCACCCATTTAATCCCGCTTTTGCGGGAATAAAGTGGGTCATTTATTCCCTAGAAAAATAAAATAAAATTTATTGACATAGCGACGCATATGTTTCTGCGTTTCGGCATACTGGATGTTATCGTTTGACATAAAGACAGAGCGAAGGTACATGTGGCGGTTTGTCTACAGGGTGCGATTTTTTGAAAAATAAATAAAAAAATATAGTTATTTTTTTTACTGTTCTGCTTATTCTAAAGTGCATAAAATAATATATAATATATATAATATAACCTCAGCAGTAAAGTGATGCTTAATCCCTCGACAATTTATAGCCCGACCGAAGGGAACTTTTTGCCTCGAGATTAAATGTACCACTTTACTCCCTAGGTTTATAATGTACTATTATTTTTACCTTAAAAAATATATTATTAAAAATTTACATAACCAAAGCACCTTAAATATATCTTTAAAACCTGTGATTTAATAAACGAAAGAAGAAAACACCTATTCTATTTAAAGGCAATCTAAAAAGGTCGAAAAATCTGTACATAAGTAAAATCCTTAAAATCTAAACTCAACAGAATATACAAATGAAATTGTTTTTTAAATTCTTATTTGCTGAAAAACAAATCTAATATCAAACGCGAGTAAACAAAAATGCGTAGCACACATCAAAGCAGCAAAAAACCGCAAACATTTCCCTCGTTCACATACCCCAAGGCAATACATCTTATTGTGAAGACAAGAAAAGTGAATCAATAACCGTATACGGTGTATTATAGAGCAATTTAAAGAGACAACAGCGGACTCTATTGGCTACACTAGTATGTACTTGAAATTCGGTACCTAAAATGCTAAGTTTTATTAGTGCTAGTAGTTGTTTACTCATTAAGCCCTTTCTGCCATACCATACCATACATACATTCGGTTAGAATCCATTGCCTGATGAATAGCTCAATTTGTAGAACATTGGACTAGCATTAATGGTTGCGGTTTATTACCAATATACTTCTAGTCCGAAAACATTTATCTGCAAATTTATTGTAGGATGGAAAAAATTTTCGTTATTTAAAAAAATATTATTATTAATATTAATAAGGTATATAATTGATTGGCACCAAGACTCGCGAAACACAAAAATATGTCTGAAATAGTAGAATTCATTGCTGTCATTATTTTTATTATTTTAAGTTTACTAGTACGGTATGTGTTTCATTACAGCAACGAGTGAGGAATATTGCCACGACGAGGTCGTTGACCCAGTCATTGCAACAACACGCGTGCTGTAATGAGCCTTATGGTACATGTTCTTCCAATGTATTTTTTATTAGAAACTTAGCCAACTCGGTTTCTAAAGAGGTGTTGCGCACATACTGTTTGAAGTTAAATAAATATCAGAATTGGAACTCTGAATGGAAGGCGCATTGTGAAGAAGTAAGACACAGCTCAAAGCGCTTTTTTGATTTTTTGCCGAATGAGCTAAAATTTCCTTCCAAGGCCACCATTGAAATGTTTGAATATTTCGAATTGGTGGGCTTAGAAATAAGTTTTAACTTATTCGGCACAAAATCTAAGAAGTGCTCCGGGTCGTGTCTTAGTTTTCACAAAATCTTCTTTCCATTCAAAGTTCAGCCAATTCTGAAGTTTATTTCGCTCCAAAAAACGTCGAACGTTTGAACGTCACTTCGAGATTTCCTGAGTTAAGGTCGCTGATACAGGGTTGAAACCTGGTCAGCAAAACCTGGAAACGTCAAAGAATTTAAAAAGTGACCTGGAAAAGTCAGGGAATCAGGGAATTTTTACAGCATGGTTTTTACTTTTTATGCCTTCCTCATTCTGTTCCCCATATAATGCCAAAAACTCTTTTTGTTTTTTAAGAGTTATTTTCGTTTTCCCAGATTTTGCAAAACACGTGAAAAATATCAAAACTTTTAAAAAATGTCTTGCTTAAATTGCAAAAATTTTTACCTATGCCTGTGGTGCGGTATAATCATAAATTTACTTTTAGTTTAAATCAACAGCTTTCTAAAGTTCGTCATAATTGAAAACTTGTAAAAAATGGCATTTTTTAGTATCCTTTCTCAAAATTGTTGCCTGGGGACTGAATCACACCCAAAACCACATTTTTTTCAATACGTAAATTTTTATATTCTGTTTAAATGACAAAGAATTTATAAAGTATTAATAGGTTCACATGCTTGTGGTTATATTTTCTCTATAAACATTTTCAGGACGTAAACATGTAAATAAAATCTTTTTGTCTACCGTGCTTATTGGAGCCTGTAAAATAACCTGGATTTTTTTATTTTGGTCAGAAAAATCCTGAAAAAGTGAGAGAATTTAAAAATTGAAAATTATTTCCGACCCTGTGACAGAAAAAACCGAATCTCTACTCTTAACTGATATATCTATAGTAGTTTTCACAACTAGATAAAATAGTGCTTTTTATTTACAAGCGTTGGTTTAAATAAGGAGCGCAGCGACCTTTATCAAAAAATCCAAGAAAAACAGGAAAATCCTTTTAAAAATCTTGAACAAAGAGCACTTCTCGCAACAAACCATATTTACACTATAAATCAAGGCGGCTGGTATATGAAATAACAATGGTTGCCATAGCGATGTGCCTTTTTACTCGGTGACGTTCATTGTTGCGACATTTTAATCTTTGAGAGTTCGATATTTTGAAGATGTTTTTAAATGATTTTTTCGTAAATACTTGGTGAAAACTGGCGGGAATGGCTTCATTTTTAGGCAAGAGTAATTAGATTTTTTCAATATTACTATTTTCCGCTACTTCTCTTTAATTTTGGGTAAAAAACGGACAGAAATCTTTTTTAGCACCCGGGATAAAAAAAAAAGTTTTTTTGCATCGGTAACCATAAAAGCCATGCTTTAGTTATCTGCAGACAGTTACTAAAATCATTTTTTTCATGAGAGTATAAAAAAAAATACCAGTGCGGAAAAGTGCCACTTTCAGAACTAAAATGCGTGCGGAAAAGTGGTGTTTTCCGCACGCTAGTAGGAAAATATATTTTTATACAAATAAACATTAAAAACTTTTGTTTTTATTTTTGCACATACATGTTTGCAATATGTCAAAAAATGGCAGAAGAAGACGCTCACAAATATCAATTTCTTAACTTAACTAATAAAGCACAATGTACGTTGGATTTTAACATAGAGTAAGCAGTGCTTAAAGTATCAGAATACGCCAGCAATGCCGAAATTTTAAGAGACAAAATAAGAACGGGGAAGACAAAATTATCAAACCACCGAAATTTTTACCAATTTCTGGTTACCATGAAGTTGCGTATTATAAAGGGAGCATTTTATAGGAACGTTCGCAGAACGAAAAACAAATCAAAAGGACGAATTATTCAATTAATAAAGATACTTAAAATGAAACACTCAACAAAACTAAAAATTTTGTTTTAGTTTGGTAGCAAACTTTTTAGTCCAACCAGCCTGTCAAAAAAATTACAATTGCAATCATGTTTGTACAAAAAAATTGTGGTATAATAGTATACTAATTTATATCAAAATTTGACTCTGCTTTACAAAAATAATCAGTGCATCTGGATGCGCGTAATTTATCAAAAAGTGCATTACAAAAAACGAAAATTATAATAAAGTAGAGGTTCATAACAGTACTACGTAAAAAGAATAAATACACAAAACTGTACTATCACAAAATCGAAAGAACCGTACAAACGTAAAATAGTGTAAGATATTCCCGCTAGATGGCGGCACAGCATACAGCGGACAAATGCTGGACAGAAAAACCTGTGTAATACTTTGCCTCTAGATGGCAGTACATAGCCGACAAATAAGATGCGGACAAGCTTTTCGTAAAGACTTTATTTGTGCTTGGTTTTTATTGTACAGAATAAGTTAGGTGGGCTTAGCTCCCTCTAAGGGAGAACTATAAATACGGCCCACTGTGGGTCAGAAACCCCTTAAAATAGTCAATTATTCCAAAATATGAAACTGCAAATATCTTCCCAATTTTTTTATATCATAGTTAAGTAGGCTATGAAGTATCCCAAATCAATGGAATCATATTGATGCTTTGCCATGGAGACGCGCAACGCGTACAAAAGTTTGGCGGATTTGTTATTGTTAGCAGTTATTAATTAATCTTATCAAAAAGTTGCAGTTTATAGCCAGGAAAAACTTGTTGTTCGCGAATTATAAAATATTTTGTGATGAATAGCATTCAAGCAGGTGATGTTTTTAAGAATTCATTTGGGGATACGAGAATATTTGGAATTATTACAGATCGGTGCAAATGTTTGCAACGAAGTACTAATTTAACCAAAAATATCTGAATGTTCTACATATAGATACATACTTTTTGATCCCTGGTTTTTTCTCTGATCTTATGAATTTTCAATAAAAAAAATAATTTGTGCAACTTTTTGCAACTTGTTGATTTATTCCCATTTCCATTTACATTTACATACAATGTGGGACAAATTAAAGTTCCACACTTTTTATGGTTAATAACTTTCGATGTGATTTGATTTATTTTTGTCAGGTAGGTAGGTTTGTATGTTCCTGCAAAGTTCATAAAAAATTTTAAACAGTGGCGTTGCTACAAAACTTTTTCTAAAATGGCGCATAGAAAGTCTATAATAATAAATAATTATCAATGTTGAGTCTTCGCAATCTTGAGTAAACCTGATTCTGGTTTTTTCATTTTTCTTAATTTCGATAATTCGATAATTTGAAAATATTAATTTTAGCAAAGAATTTTTTTTTGTATTTTCTTAATAGATATTGTATTTTGTTTAGTACTTTTGTATGATGTTTTCATTATTTAGTCACATAGGATTCTTTAAAGTTCCCTTACATTTTGACGTAAAATTGACAACTTTTGAAATACATTTTTGCATATCTATTTTTTTATGGCCCTGCTACAGTCGATATTAAAAAAGTATTTCATATAGTGCCATTATATTCAAATATATTTTAAGAATTACTAATCTAGGTTGTTTTAATCGTTTTATAACAAAAAAAAAATACACAAAACCTAAGTTAACACTCTTTTCAGAGGTTTGTGGCCCACAGTATGGCCCTTAGATAGGTACTACCTAATTTTAATTGGCCTACTGTAGCCGAGACCAGCGCCCTCTGTACCTGAAATACAGAAGGTGCTGTCAGGCTAACAAATCAAACGGTATCCGTCACACTGCAGCGCCATCTAGAGGCAATATATTACACTAATTTACGTTTATTTTAACCTGGAAACGTTTTAGTATTGTATGAGGTTTTTGGCCAGTACGTTTTGACCAATTTATGTTTTGCCGCTACCTAATTTAGTCATTTTAAAATTTTTGTCCAGTACTGATTTGTTATTGTAAATTTTCGGAAAGTGCGTTGTTACGTTCTATTGTTTTGCTAAATTATATGCATTCAAACTAGGCATTGAGTAAGTTAAGTTGTCCGTACAATTTAACTTTAAATAAGTCACTGTAAAAAAGTGGTTTACTCAAAAATATTGTTTTCAACCCCTATATTTTGCCTGTAATACACAAAGAGCACAATAATTTTCAGATACTGAAACACTATATATATGCAAGTTTGACGTTTCCTATTTACGTTTAAAATTTATCGGTATCTATTTTGTCGTAACATTATTGCAGTTTTATGCGGCATTTAAAGCTTGGAAGCTATGTGCCACAGAAGACTTTCAGATCCAGATATAGATATCTGAAAAATTATATGGGTAGGTATCTCAAAAATGGATACATATTACATGGTAAATGGAAACTAACCAAACCAAAATCACATCAAACTTTGTTTAACTATTTCCAAGTTATATCCAATTTCAGTTGTGAAATAAAGCAAAAAAAAAAGTTTTTTGAAATGCTTCCTCTACCGCATTAATTACAGGTTTTTTTTACTGCTATACAGACTGCTTCAAGCTACTGCGAACATAGGGGGAATCAAGTCCAATTTACTCTCCGTGCCGTACGACCGAGGTGGATTCAAAGCACGCTGCAGTGTTATCTTTTGGAAATTCATTTTGTTTTTATTATTTTGTTTTATTTCTGCCTTGCTCGAGAAACAGATGGGTAAGTTCTTAATTGAAATAATACATTTTTAAAACCAAAAATGGATGTCTACGAAGTTGCCGAAAAAGTGCAGATGGTCAAATGGTCAAATCGTCATAACCCAACACACGTTCGATATTGGTCGAGGGAAAATTTGCATTTGTATTTTGACGTAAGAACACAGTATCCCCAAAAACTAAATGTTTGGGGGGGGGTATGATAGGGGAACACGTAATTGGGCCATTTTTTATTAACGGCAATTGCAATTTGAATGGTCCTAGATACTTGGATCTACTGCAGCAGCACATTATTCCAACTGCTAGGAAGTTGTTAGGTGTAAGATTTGGTGAAACATGGTTTCAACAAGTTGGTTGTTCCGCTCACAATGTTGGCCTTGTTAGGGAATATCTTGATAATGTATTTCCTAATCGGGTTATAAGTACACGGGGAACTATTTTATGGCCAGCTCGATCTCCCGATCTTGCTCCTAATGACTTCTATCTGTTTTTGAACATGCTTGGAAACGTTAGAAGGGGTTTTTATAGTAGGCTCGGATATTGTCTAGCCGAGCAAGGAGGACTTTTCGAACATTTGCTTTAATTTTTTTTTGACTGGGAGAATCTTTTTGGTTTTTAGAATGTATTATTTTATTTTGAGAACTTGCTTTTATTTTGTTTCTCCTTATTATTTTCATTGTAACACGTCGTCACTGATAAATCTGAGCAGTTGACAATAAAACGCTCTTATTTATCAGTGACAAAAAATAAGAAAATTACATTATAAAAATTTGCGTATTTATTGACCAAATTCCGGTTTCATTGACTACGCTCCACACAGCACCGTGGTTAGAGGCGTACTAAATACCAAAGGAAAGTCATGCAAGTGGTGATCGCAAGCCTGAGTATTGGTTGCTTCACTGATAGGCGTGCGGTGTCTCTGCATGTACGTACACTGGCAAATTAGACTTCTTCCGCCCTATGTTCGCAGTAGCTTGAAGCGTTCTGTATATTTACGCCGTGTTCGAATACCGGCTAGCTGCATGGATATTTTATATTTGTCTTTAACTGTGCAGAAACTCTCGCCTACACTGGGCATTGATCTTACTATGGATGGGATCAAGAAGGAAGGGCCTATGGAAGAGCAGAGGGGAAAAAGTGGGTCATCTGGCAATCGAGGAACTGGTAACAAAAGAGTTGCCTCTTCTAAAGATGCCAGTAGGGACTCCTTCGAAACCATGGAGGTTTAACGAATTAAGCAGAGATGCGACGGTCTGCTACACTGACGGATCAAAACTGTCAGCCAGGCAGACAACAGGCGCACGAGTGTATGCGGAAGACTTAGAGGTTCAAGAAAGCTACCCACTTGGCAAGCACGCTACGGTCTTTCAGGCGGAGGTATACGCCATTATCATGGCGGAAACCCTACCAGAGGTCAGAAAGGGCAGGATTTGCATATGTTCCGACAGCCAGGCTGCCCTCAAGGCTCTTAGTTTACCAAAAATTGTCAGTAGCCTAGTAGAGGAGTACGTTAACATGCTACAGACATTGGCTGAAGACAAGAGGGTGACACTGATGAGGGTCCCGGGCCACGAAGGAATACCAGGGAATGAGAAGGCGGACGAACTTGCCAGAGATAGTGCCGAAACCCAATATATTGAACCGGAGGCGCTCTTGGGGATCACAAGAAAACAGGTGCAGAGCGAACTCAAATGGGCAAGCGATCAACTGAAGTCGTCCTGGAGGGAAGAGTGAGAGTGCAGACAGTCCAAACTGTTCGTGAGTGGACCAGACACAGTCATAACTAAATCGTTCCTGGGAAAAACTTGCAAGGACATTGGATTGTTGCCCAGCATGTGGGTGGGCAGAGGAATCAATGGTGCACCTGATAGGAGAGTGTGACGGTTACGCCAGATTCAAGCAGCAGACCAACACCGTTCTTAACTAAAAAGCCTGTTAACTCCTACCGCCTCAGTGCCCTTAAGCCTAACGTGGCTGCGATTTTTATAACCAAATTGACAAGTAAATCATGGATTTTCTGTCGGTGTTGAGCAGACGTGGGGTGCCCCCACAATAGAAGAGGAGGAGCTACACTCTCTAAGATGGGCTGACGTGCTGACATTCGTAAGGAAGGCCGGCAGAGAGAGAGGCAGGATATGTAGAGGGAGTGGGAGGATAAGGGTGCGAGACGGGGTATGGCAGGAAGGGCCCATGAAGAGGCCTAATTGCCAGGCCTGCGGGGCGCCCCTTACTACTACTACTACTATGGATGGAAAAGTCCCAGTATTAAAAAAAAGATAAAAATTTAATAATTATCTAGGAAAAAATGTCCCCTTTAAACTACTACTAGAGTAGTAGTAATTTACAAAAACAGACAAAGGTTCGATGTCATATTTGGAATAAAATGTTTTTAAACATAACTTCCTTGCAAAAGTCTCTTCTGTGATCTCACAAAGCTACATCATAAAACTTACACATATCTCTCCAATGTATTGTATGAGTTTAAAAGTGTCTCATTTTTAAAAGATATGAATTTAATGTAAAATATTTCAGTTCTAAGTGCTCTCGTATACAGGGTCAGCTTTTTTAAACTAAACAGGGCAAGGCAATTGGTCAAAAACTTTTTGTAGGATGTTAATCCATTTAGAGAAGTAAATTCGTATGGATTTTCAAGAGAGATGGCGGCTGTCAAAGTTACGAAAAAATGAGTTTTGTACATTTTCAGAAAAAAGTTGACATATGTCACTTCAAAACACAATGGCGGCCAGATTTCAAAAATTTAGTTTTTCTTTGATTTCTTTTTTTAAGTAATGACCTTTTTTGATGCCACATATTAAAGCTACTAACCGGCTTCTTAAACTCAAAATAAAAAAATAGAATTTATAAGCAGGTTCAAAGATGGCGCTTCATATGTCAAAAATATAAGAGACCTTATTAACCTATAGACAACATTTAAAAAAAATATATTTATTTTATAGATGCTATTGGCCATGAGTTCGTTTATGCTACAATTTAAAAAAAAACATTTGATTTGGCCAAACTATCGAGAAAAACGTAATTTTCCCCTTCTGGTGTGGTACTTACACTAACGTCATCCAATATATCAATTTGCGCTAAATCGAGGACGCTGGTCTCAAAAATTGCAAAAAAAATGACACATATCATTCCCAAATCAAGATGTCCGCGACTAAAATTAAGAAACGTCATTATTTTTCTTCACGTAAGCAGTTTTGTACAATCTAAGGCAATTTAATGATGAGTTAAATTAGTAAATTTTTGTGTCAAGAAAAAACAAATTTTAATGCTTCAGCTAAAATGGCGGACGATTAAGTAAAAAAATTGTTTTTTTAGTTTTTTCCTTAAGTTAAACACAATGCACTTGGCAAAATACTGGGTTGCACTAAGTAAGACATAGTCATTCCAAAAATAAGAAAAAAGTGACATATATCATTCACAAATCAAGATGGCGACGACTAAAATAAACTAACAACTTTATTTTTCTGTCCGTTTACATTTTTTCACAAACAAAAGCAGTTTTAGGATGAGCTAAATTAGTTTTAAATTTTTGTATCAAAAAAAAACAAATTTTAGTACTTCAGTTAAAATGACGGAGATTAGGTCAAAAAAATATTTTTGTTTGTTTTTTTTCTTAAGTTAAACAAAAAAACATGATAAAATATTAAATTTTATCAAATTGAAGATACAGATTTTAAAAGAAAACACGAGCCGTCATTTGCGTGGTAAAATGGCGTTGATTAAAATGAAAAAACAACATTATTTTTCTGCCCTTTAACATTTTTTCACAAACAAAAGCAGTTTTAGGATATGCTAAATTAATTTTGAATTTTTGGTTTAAAAAAACAATAGTACCTACTCTAGTTAAAATGGCGGACAATAAAGTAATAAAAAGTGTTTTTTTTTTCGTTTTTTTTTTTCGTTTTTTTTTTGTAAGTAAACAAAAAAACTTGACAAAATATTTTAAAAAATTACATGTCATCTTGAAGTCAGGTATTATCGACATTCTTAAATATAAATATATTTTTGCCTGATATGTTTTCCTTAAAAAAAAATAGCCTTAATTATAGCATTACGTCATTCTAAATAATATGAACTGGGTTAAAGAAAAAAAAATATTTTTGAATCTTATTTACATAATACAATATTATTCGGTTGGGAAAAATTAATTCAATTGCTTTTCTTGAAAGAATTTAAAGCGTGATTTGACCAGCCAAATTAATTTTTGTTTTTAACTTAAGTGTTAACCATTTTAACTGAGGTATAAAAATGTATTTTTTTTGACACAGAAATTTAAAACTAATTTAGTTCATTTTAGTCGCCGCCATCTCGATTGTAAATGACATATCATTTTTTTCTATTTTTAGCATGGCTATGTCTTACTTAGCGCAACCCCATATTTTACCAAGTGCTTTGTGTTTAACTTAAGGAAACAACGGAAAAAAACCTTTTTTTTTACTTAATCGTCCGCCGTTTTAACTAAAGCATCAAAATTTGTTTTTATTTGACACGAAACTTTAAAACTATTTTACTTAATCTAAAACTGCTTTGGGTTGTAAAAAATTGCTAACGTGTAGAAAAATAATGATGTTTCTTCATCTTGATTTGAGAATGATACATGTGTCATTTTTTTTGCAATTTTTGAGACAAGCGTCCTTGATTTAGTGCAAATTGATATATTGCATTACGGTAGTATAAATAACATTACTTTTTTCTCGATAGTTTGGCCGCCATTTTGAATATCAAATGCCAAATCAAATGTTTTTTAAAATTGTAGCATAGACGAACTCACGGCTAATATCATCTACTAAAAAAATATATATATTTTTAAATGTAGTCTATAGGTTAATAAGTTCTCTTATATTTTTGACATATCAAGCGCCATCTTCGAACCCACTTATAAACTCATTTTTTTATTTATTTTGAGATTAAAAAGCCGATCAGTGACTTATGAGTGTGAGAGTATGAGGAATCAAAAATTATCAACATTTAAAAAGTAAAAAAGAAATAAAAAAAAACTAAATTTTTGAAATCTGTCCGCCATTTTGTTTTGAAGTGATATATGTGATTTTTTTTATATTTTTGGATTAAGTGGGACTATTACCCAATTGATTTCGATTTGAAATTTTTTCCTAACTTTGACATCCGCCATCTTGGTTTCTGGGGCAGGAAAATGGAAGATTCTCGACTGGAATTTTAGCTTTTGGTATTAGGTATTACAATGCCCAATATAAAAAATATACCCTGTTTGCAGTTTCCTTTTATGAATTTACTCCACTATTTGGTTATATTGGGAAATAAATTTAATCAATTAAATTTAAATTTTTGTCGGTTTTTGATAGAAGAAGATGCTTGATAGAACAAACAAGTTGTTTTAGAATTTTGAACGTTATTTTAAACAAACTTTTAGTAAAAAAACAATTTAATTTTTGAGCCTTTTCGAACTCGCGTTCTAAAGTTTCGAGGAGTAAATAAAAGAAAACTATTTACTTCATAATCACCAGTTTACAAACGCTACCCAACTACACATTATAAAAGAATCAGAACTAAAACTGGGTGTATTGTTTAAGGTGGATTTATAATTGGATTGGAAATACTCCCGCTAGCCGCTACCATTAGTTTCAGATCAACAAGTCAACACAGATATAAAAATCGGCTGCTGACGACAGACGAAATTGCCATATTTAATCTTGAACAGGAGCGTTAACGACTAGTAAGATTTTTTCTAACTTCTAAATGAAGCTTTAACTGATCTGTTTTATTAGTAGTTAGTTTCCATGTGTTTTTGAAAAAGAAGTTGGGATCTAAAATCTCCCATTGTTGCCCCTTAAAGAGGCTCGCAACTTGCTTTCATGAAGTATCATTCAGATCCAGTCCGTCGATCTGTGGTTTACCAAAGATACGTTGACGCTGGCCGTCTCATCATACTCCATACACTTGACCCATTCTGTGGAATGGTACATTCAGCCTGCAGTGTCTGCTGTATAGATCAACCATTGTCCGGATGTCCTGCCTGGTGAGCTCAATGAGTTTCCCGGCCCTCTTCCTGCAAGGTTCTGTAATAATGAACTCTTTGGAATGTGCCAGTCTCTCTGCCAATTCCCTCCAGTATTGGTAGAACTTATTTTCCATCCAGCCTGAGAGAGCAGTGTTGATTGTGTTGTATGCTATTCCAAGGGCTGGTTCGAGGCCAACAAAGACGGCAGAGGCGCCGCTTCGTGCGTCAGCTGGTCGGCAGTCTCATTTCCCCGATGCCCAGAATGTCCCGAAACCCATACCAGCGACACAGCTCCTAAAGGTTCTCGATGAGCACCTATAGCATTCAAGAGCCTTAATGTGTTGCGCCAGTTATGATCTATCATCCAACGTGCGCTCATTTCAATGGCGAATGCTTTCGCCTGGAAAATTGTAGCCATTCGTCCAAGACTATGTATAATCCTGATATTTTCCCGGCTGCAATAAGAAACTTATTCTCTTTGTCGTCCAGTCCTCCCTATCTGGGAGAATAGTGCGTTATATAGCTTGCCCTGCCTCCCCATTGGTTGGCTATGACTCTATAGGTTGCCTTCATAGCCTTTTTCTCCAAGACAAGGTGTGGAGGAGGAAGGTTTAGGAGGCATTCAAGCGCTGCTGATGGTGATATACTACACATGCCCATATTATGTTTTTAAGTTAAAAAAATGATTAAATCGAAATAAAAATAAAATAATTTCAGTTGGCGGCTGCATACGCGGAGTGGTTTTCTATACAGGGTGTTCATTTGAAAACTTGCCACCCAAGATTTACGTATTTTGAGTCTAATTTTGACGGACGCGTCGGTTTTTTGTTCGGTAAAGTTTACCCCTCTTCCAGGGGTAAACTTTACCCCGAAATTTTTAATAGGGAAGGTGGGTTGAGACGTCTCTCAAATGTCTTTACAACCGTGTAAAAATTTTGAAAATCTATAGATTTATTTTTGAGATATTTATTTTTAAAATAAACTCAAATTGTAGAGGTAAATTTCACTCCTTTTAAGAATGTAACTAAGAATAAGTAGATGTGTCCCGAGACTTCTCAAAAAGTAAAAAAAAATATTTTGTAAAAAAGACTATTTTTACATTGCTCCACTACTGTAAAAGTGCATATCACAGAAACAAATCGATGGATTTTCGAAAATTTTCCGCGATGTAAAGACATTTAAAAGACCTTCAAAATAAGGTATCACTCGAACCACTTTCCCTATTCAAAATATAGGGGTAAAGTTTACCCCTCGACGGGAGTGGCTTTAAAAAATTAACAAAGTAGCAAAATTGGTAAAAATTAACCTCAAAATGAATCACGCAAATGCTAAAAACTCAAATCTTGGCCCTCGGCAAAGCCAATGACGCAAAATCTACTGCAGCGCATGCCTGACGCAGTCTACTCGCGCCCAGAAGAGTTGCTCTGCATTTTTTCCAGGCTCACTTGATTAGGAGAGAGTTATTATCGCTACGACTTTAGCACACGGGAAGGATAAGACTTTAAAATTTTTTTAAAATTGGTTAATTTTTATGGTTGTTCCCCACGGGTTTATTGTAGTAGTAGTAGTATAGAGTCGGCCCGTGGGCCTGAGAAAATAGGCCTCTTTATGGATCCTTTCTGCCCATATAACTATGAGATAATATAACGGCCCTCCCGTGCTTTTCCCGAGAAAAATGCGTACCGATAATAACTCTCCCAATCAAGTTGGCCTGGAAAAAACCCATAGACGAGGAGTGTAATGGGCAGGCGCGTCGATTGCGTCAGTAGTGAAAGCAACTGACAACCATTTGACGGCAAAAATGTAGGTTTATGTTTAATATTTTTGTTTACTTTTGGAAAATCTATTAAAATAGTGAATACTACCGTAGAAAAAATTGAAAAAGTGTTGTCTAGTGTTTCCCGTAATAGTAACGCAGGCAATCACAGAAAATACCGCCACAAAATTTTAAAACACAAAAACTCTACAATAACATAAACAAAATGGCAAAACCATATCTCGTCAAAAATGTAAACTTTTCAACAATGCCCAGTTTTCTCTGGCGCTTGGGGCCTTGTCCTCGTGTAACGGGTTTACCTTGTGGATTGAAACCCTCGAGTAAGGTTAAACTTGCGGTTGGAGATGTTTTATCCATAATATAATAAATAAAATCAAAGTTTTCGGACCGATGATGTTGGTGTCACTGTCACTGAAATTAATACCTTGTCATTAAATTATCGTAAGGTCACTAGGACACCAGGCATGGATTTGTTGGTGCGTGCGCAGTAGATTTTTGGTTTATGGCCCGGTGGCCTAAACAGTTTCAAAGCCAACCGCAATTTTGAATTTTTTTCTTCTTTATTGTTCAAAGTTATTTTCGTTACACATTTTGCAGCACTTGGGCCGTTATAGTATCTTATAGTTATATGTTCCTATCATACTTCATTCCTTACCCCTATTATCCTACTTCCGCTGTAAATTTCTCTCCGGACCTCTCTGTCTTCTTTACAAAGTTCAGTATATCGTCTTCAGTTCATTGTTTGTCTATTTGTTGAGCTCACTCTTTACATGTTTCCTTGTTATTGCCAGAAGAGGTTCCGGTCCAATGTATTGGGTTTCATAGTCTGGCAAGTTCGTCCGCTTTCTCATTTCCTAGTATTCCCTCATAACCTGGCACCCACATCAGTGTTACCCCCTTGTCAGCTCCTCCACCAGACTACTGACTATTTTGGGTGCACTTAGAGCCTTAAGGGCAGCCTGGCTGTCGGATCATATGTATTATTATTTAAATATTACCCAACTTTTACAGAATTAAAAATCACCTAGTTTTAAATAACTTTTTTAAAATTGCTTATTTTTGACCACTGATGCTCAGAGAACCAGTCGAAGATTTCATATAAATAAATGATCTCACCGAGCCTAAAGCATCACCCCTTGGGTTCTACCGTTTTACTTCTGATGATGACAGTCCAGTTTATGCGATATACTCTTGAAACCTACTAGGTAACCATTAAACAATTTGCGAGAAGTCAGCGGCTGACAACAGTACTGTACCAATTTTTCAACAGGAAACAAAACAGAACTCGACAGAACTCAACAGGACCCGACAAGACTCCAGAGGACCACAACATGACCCAACATGACTCAGGTCTTGTCGGACGGATTTTACATTTCTTTTTGTCCCGATGGTGACTGTGTGTTCAAGATCAAGCTGTTTCTCTTATTGACTAAAGTAAATTAAGAGCCATAGATTTAAATTAAGTGATGCCTTTAAGTTAATGAAAGTAAATTTTGCAATTCGCAGGCGAGCAACCAAATCTTTCGAATTTACATAGAAAGCGGTTCGCGTCGGTGCGAGTTTATTACTTTGTAAAAACCGCGGAATAATACCTTGAAATGTGCAAATTTTCCATGTTTGTTTAAAGCAATAAAGAAAATTATACCGCGTGCGACGCAGACCTTTAAATTTAAAATACGGATATTTTTAACGAATATTTGATAACTCGTTACTGTTATATGTTTATTGAAAAGTCATAACAAATTCCAATAATTCAGAAGACCTTTATTTATTGCGGCTGTCGTTATTTTTGTTCCACTAATCAATCGATGCCTCCGATATTTAATAGGCCTTCCATCTACTCGCGTTTTAGTGAACTTTGAACGTATGTGGCGGCCATTTTGACAATTAACTAATGTAATACCTGTCAACAGTGTCAAAAATGGCGGCGGCATATGTGTAAAAGGGTACTAAAACGGAAGGTGTTGGCTGGCCTCCATGTCGGAGGTATCGAATCAATAAGTTTTTTCCCTTCTGGTTTTTAAATAATTATTTTCCTACTAGCGTGCGTAAAAGTGCACTTTACGCAAGCATTTGCGTGCGGGAAGTTGTATTTCCCGCACGCTGTGCGGGAATAGATTTACCCTGTGTCTTTCCCGCACGGCGTGCAGGAAAATTTTTTTTTCGCACGCATCTTTTTTAACTATTTAAAATAAAATTGAAATAACTATTTTATGCAAGTAGGAAAAATTTTGTACCTGACACGTGCGAAAAGTGTCTTTTCCGCCCTTGACGGCTTACCTGAATTCCTCCGCGTCGTACGTGCAACTGCCGTCGCGTGAGGAGAATTTTCACTTTCCGCACTTGTTAGGTAAATGTAGGTAAACAACTATCATGTAACAAGTGCGGAAAGTGATACTTTTCCGCACGCGACAAAAGTCGGATGAAAAACGCGGAGCGGAGTTTGGGCAAGCCGTCAAGGCCGGAAAAGACAATTTTTGCATGTATCAGGTACAAAATTTTTTACAGAGTATAGTTATTTACCTAACAGTGCACTTTACAACACTCTTTTGGATGTGGAAATTTGTACTTTACCGCATACTATGGGGTAAAATTAATGTTATGGCACTTTTCAGTACACTGTGCGGTAAAGTGAATACGTTTATTTCGCAAAATTAATATAAAGATATAAAGAATTTTCCTAACAAGTGCGGAGAGTGGTACTTTTCCGCACGCGACTGCAGATGGCCGAACGACGTAAAGCGGAGTTCGGCCAGCAGTCAAGTGTGGAAAAAACACTTTAAATGAGAGTTAGAAACAATATTTTTTTCTACTAGCGCATGGAAAAAAATGTTGTTCAAAAAGAGGTATATAACAAACCAATTAAAACATTTGTTCCATTGTCTATATTTTCTTTATAAACGACGTTTCGATCAGTAGAATCTCTGATTGTCTTCAGGTGCAAAGTACAATTTATTCCTAATGCTACGTACTTATATACTATGGGAAATCACTTAACCGTGAAGTTTAAGAAGTTGGCTCCGCCCAAGGAGGGATACCCTGATTCTGCCCAATAAAGGCAGCTTCAAGGAATTTTCGTTTCTTCCAGTGTGACTCCTTGTGCAAAACATTTGCTTTTGTCCACTTCATCCGCTGTTGTTTTGACAGTGCGTGTTCAGCGAATCCAGATTTAGTTGTTTCACTCCTTTGGGTATTCGTCTGATGTTCCTTAACCCTAACAGATAGTGGTCTTTTTGTTTCACCTATGTATGATTCACCACACTCACAAGGAACTAGGTAAATGCATTCCTTATTTTGTTTGTTCTCCGGTTTTGTTTTACTAAGAAAGCTTCGAATTGTAGTATTAGATTTAAAAGCTGTTTTAATATTAAAGTTGTTCGTTACTCTTCGAATTTTCCCTGATACTCTTTTAATCTATGGAATTGTAAGGAATGCATTAGCCCGGTTTTGGTCTTGTAATTTCTGTCTCGTTTACTGAAATTTAGAAATAGTATCTGTTATAAGTTTATGGCTGTAACCGTTCTGCTGCAGATCCTTTTTAATGTTTCTTATTTCGATTTCTAAGTCATGAGAATTGTTACAAATTTGAACGGCTCTGTTATACAAAGTTTTCATTATGCCTCGTTTGGTTGTAGCAGAATGATTTGAACCGTGATTAAAATATGGTCCTGTGTGAGTGGGTTTACGATAGACTGTTGTTCTGATGTCGCTTTCTATTCGTTTGACAAGTACATCAAGAAAAGGCATTTAACAATTTTTCTCCAACTCCATTGTGAATTTAATGGTGGGTCTTATATTATTTAGGTGGTGAAGAAATTCTGAAAGTTGTGGTGAATCATACATAGGTGAAACAAAAATAACACTATCTGTTAGGCTTAAGGAACATCAGACGAATACGCAAAGAAGTGAAACAACGAAATCAGGAGTTGCCGAACACGCATGGTCAAAACAACACCGGATGAAGTAGACAGAAGCAAAGCTTTTGCACAAGGAGTCACACTGGAATAAACGAAAATTCTTTGAAGCTGCCTTTATTGGGCAGAGTCAGGGTATTTTCAGTAAACCAAGTGTTGAAATTCCAAATATTTGGAAGCCCCTCCTTGGGCGGAGCCAACTTCTTAAACTTCACGGTTGAGTGATTTCCCATAGTATATAAGTACGTAGCATTAGGAATAGATTGTACTTTGCACCTGAAGACGATCAGAGATTGTACTGATCGAAACGTCGTTTATAAAGAAAATATAGACAATGGAACAAATGTTTTAATTGGTTTGTTATATACCTCTTTTTGAACAAAAATTTTTTTCCATGCGCTAGTAGAAAAAAATATTGTTTCTAACTCTCATATAAAGTGTTTTTTCCACACTTGACTGCTGACCGAACTCCGCTTTAGTCGTTCGGCCATCTGCAGTCGCGTGCGGAAAAGTACCACTCTCCGCACTTGTTAGGAAAATTCTTTATATCTTTATATTAATTTTACGAAATAAACGTATTCACTTTACCGCACAGTGTACTGAAAAGTGCCATAATATTAACTTTACCCCATAGTATGCGGTAAAGTACAACTTTCCACATCCAAAAGAGTGTTGTAAAGTGCACTGTACCGCACGCGGTTAGGTAAATAACTATACTCTGTAAAAAATTTTGTACCTGACACATGCAAAAATTGTCTTTTCCGCCCTTGACGGCTTGCCCAAACTCCGCTTCGCGTTTTTCATCCGACTGCCGTCGCGTGTGGAAAAGTATCACTTTCCGCACTTGATACATAATATTTGTTTACCTAAATTTACCTAACAAGTGCGGAAAGTAAAACTTCTCCTCACACGACGGCAGTTGCACGTACGACGCGGAGGAGTTCAGGTAAGCCGTCAAGGGCGGAAAAGACACTTTTCGCACGTTTCAGGTACAAAATTTTTTCTACTTGCATAAAATAGTTATTTCAATTTTATTTTAAATAGTTAAAAAAAATGCGTGCGGAAAAAAAAAATTCCTGCACGCCGTGCGGGAAAGACACAGGGTAAATCTATTCCCGCACAGCGTGCGGGAAATACAACTTCCCGCACGCAAATGATTGCGTAAAGTGCACTTTTACGCACGCTAGTAGGAAAATAATTATTTAAAAACCAGAAGGGAAAAAACTTATTGATTCGATACCTCCGACATGGAGGCCAACACCTTCCGTTTTAGTACCCTTTTACACATATGCCGCCGCCATTTTTGACACTGTTGACAGGTATTACATTAGTTAATTGTCAAAATGCCCGCCACATACGTTCAAAGCTCACTAAAACGCGAGTAGATGTAAGGCCTATTAAATATCGGAGGCATCGATTGATTAGTGGAACAAAAATAACGACAGCCGCAATAAATAAAGGTCTTCTGAATTATTGGACTTTGTTATGACTTTTCAATTGGGAAATCAATTTAACCGTGGCGACCTGATTTTTTTGCAAAACTTTACGTCATTGCATTTGTTTTCCATGGCAACGCGGAGAGTTTATTTATTTTTGTCCACAGTGGGACACCAGAGCTTTTTTTGCACCGGGTCAAAAATTTGGGGATAGTTTACTTATTTTGATTTCGCATTCCGCGCCGCTAAAGCACATAAGTTTTTTTTACTTTCGCTTCCGTGTAACTCATGATGCGTTACTGTAGCCCGAACTTGCCTTATCATTACCGCAGCTGTACGGTACCACCGCGCAAATAAACCTTTAGGTCCATGTGACTGCATGTTTATTTTTCAGACAGAAACAATAAGTTTTTCTATTTGTGGCTTGGTTTTTGCTAATGTAGTACATTATTTGCCTCTTGGTGTGCTTAAAGACTTCGAAAATATGCAATGGATCAAGAAAAAATAAAAGAAAGCAAATTCTTAAGGTAAGACCTCGGGTTGACTATACATTTTTTGAATAATTATTGTTGTCTTTATAAGGGTTTTTCCCTTGGTTTTTCCTTGAAAGGTAATTATGCACTATACGGTTTTCTGGCATTTTTTATTTTTTATGAAAAATTCTTTATGGGGGCACCTACTAGGGTCCCTAGGGCCCCAAATCCGGCTGCGCCCGATTTTTTTTTTAAAGAGAAAAAAGGGTGCCTGGAGGGGGGATGTAATGTGTTTTTGTCATTGTTTTGGGTTGGGTTGGATTAGTTTGGGTTGGACTGTGTTGGATTGGGTTGTTTTGGTGAAAAAAAATTATAAAAAAAAACCAAGTGCATGCGAATTTGGGGTCCTAGGGACCATAGTAGGTGCCCCCATAAAGAATTTTTCATAAAAAATCAAAAATGGCAGAAAATTGTATACTGCATAATTACCCCTTGAAATAACTACAAGTGACTAGGCAATGTTGTTAGTTTAAGGAAATTTCTTCCTTTTAGATTCTTTTAAGGTGTATTCAGAGTTCCATAACTATAGCATGCATATGCTGCTGTCCTCAGTTACTACGTTTATACGCACCTAAAAGCGCTTTTATATAAGGATGGTTTTAAATAAAATCGCTTTCTTCGACGGTTATGTCCTTCATTAAATGTCAGTTTAAAGAAAAAACAAATAAAACAACATAATTAATTAATTAATTAACAACAGATTTTTTGAAAGACTAGGGTTTAGTATTTTCTTTAGGTTAGAAGAAATGCACTAAAGTGTTTATAACGACCCTAAAATAGGCCAACACTGTTCTTAACTAAAACAACCAGTTAACTCATTTTCATTTTAGTATCCTTTGGCCTATGATCAATGCCATATTGACACTAAACTGACATAAAATCTATGTTTTACTTGTCAATTTGGTTATAAAAATGGCAGCCACAGTAGGCTAAAGGGCACTGAGGCAGTAGGATTTAATCGACCTTTTAGTTGAGAAAGGTGTTGAATGGGACTTTTGGGTGATAAACTGCTTCCAAATAAAATTGATTTAGTGCTTAAAAATCGGTTGTAGTGGTGTTTATATGACAACATTTTCAAACCATCCTTATATAAAAGCGCTTTAAGAGGCCTATATAAACAAAGTAAGTGTTCCGTAAGCCACAAGCGGTATGCAGTAAGAGCAGCATGCATTTGTTATTGTTTATTTTCCTTGCATCTTACCTCATACCACTTGCCTTACAGAACTCTAAATATGCCTTTATTCCTCTGGAAAACAAGTTATTTTATGTAGGTAGGTAGGTAGGCTATATATAATAAGTATGTTTTTCCTTTTTGAAGGGTGGACTACTCAGTTGACTACCACTAACATATGTGGAATTAGGTAGCATACAAATTAATAGTCCCACAGCCCATAACTTAAATTGTTAAGACCTTGCCGGACTTTGCATAATATTTATTCTTTATGTCCACTCAGATGACATTTTAAACATATATATTCTTAAATTTGTAACTTTTTTAACAAGAAATGGACAAACATTTTGTCAAAAAAATATATTTTGTCATTAAGCCCCTCTTGATAGCCTCGAAAAGTTAAATTAAGCTCCTCACAGCTGATTTTTCAAGGATTGCTTTATAAGTATTTAAAACACATGGTCACATTATCTAATTTAAACATTTCCGAGAAATTCTGTTGAAAGGACCTTAACTTAAGGGCTCAGTTAAGGGTTAAGTTTGGAGGGGTCTCTAAAAATACCCCTTAGAACATCTTAAAGAACACATACAAAGTCTCAACGGTGAGGTAGTCATAAATTTTCATAGTCCTGGGCTCACGGACTATAATGAATATATTAGGTAAAGAATAAAAACATTATACAAAAAAATAGTGAGGCACATTTTGCTCACTTTGGCTCATTTACTTATTTCTAAGTTTTCTCTACAGTAAAGCTAGAGAAAGTCCAGTTTTTAATACCTACCTCTATGCACTTTTTAAGAGTTGAAAATAAAATTAGGACCTGAATATTTTTGTAAATTTAAGGTGTCCAAGATTCCCCTCACGTTTTTTCAAGAATAAGCATACTGGCCTGAGGAAACTGTCTAGGAGGGAGGGTTCCTGAAAATACTAATAAGAAGGCTGCTCCACCTGGCAAAAAAAAACCTATGTGAACAGTAGAAAAGAATATGCAATGAGGAATAAAATAAGCCTTGCAATAAGCAAACTAGCTGCAGTGTCAGGGATTTCCTAAATCATGCCTTATTGTAGGAAAGAAATCTATCAAGATGGAATGACAGTGCTTTTCTTGTCTTCAAGGTATATATATAACATTCAGAATTAAAAAACCGAGAAAAGTTGAGAAATTTATTCTTTGAAAAGGTCAGGAAATTTGACAAAAAAATATACAAAAACAAGGAAAATCTGGAAGCCCATCTGGAAAAAATTGATTTAAAAACAAATTAGAATCATGAAATTTGTCAAAATAAAATTTTGCAGCTGTTTTCTTTTATACAAAATTCTTGAAAAAAACTGGGAGACATCAGAGAATCCAATTAAAGGTTTTCTGTACAAACTCTGTTATTGACCTTATGTACTGATGCCTTTCTCATTTAAATCCCTTACCCAAAATTATTACTTCTTGTGCAAATTCAAAAATAAATAATTCAAATAAAATCCAAAAACTTAATATTTAATATGCTTGCACACACAGAAATACTACCTATTTATTTTTGTTGGCATATAGGTAGGTACCAAATGTAATGTTACATCTCTTGCTATCTTTTATGTAAACTTGTGTTTTCTGTTAGTGAATCATTTATTGTGTAAAAATTTGAAATGTGTAGCTTCTGAAAGAGATACCTACAGGTCCAAAAATCTCTATAATTTCCTAATAAAAGATCCTTGAACTAAAACTCTAATTACCAATGCCCAATGTAGTAAAAAATGCATAAGATAAGGTTGCGGCAAAGATAGGGTTGCAGAAATATTTTCTCTTTTTTGGAGTTCTGTTTTTGTTGTAAGTGAACATTTATTAAAGCACTCCTTACTAGTACTTAAAAAAGCGTTGTAGCTAAATTAGACAAATGTTTACCTCTAATTTTTTTTATTTTCAGATTTTGGAATTTAGGCAAGAAAACTACCAGAATGAACAATACAATTTTTATACATTTTAGTTATTCACAGAACAATAACAACTATATGGGTAGAATACTATAGCATTTTTGTGTTGTAGAAATATTTTTAGCAATTTTAATTAACTATATATAATAAAATTTTAAAAAATATGCTGAAAAATTACATTTTTACATATACACAGAAGCTAAATGAAACTGTCATTGTCAGTGTCAAAAAAACTGGTCTGCAGCAATTTGGAATGGAGTGTAATAAATATTTCAATGTAAAACATAATTAAATGTATTTGGTGGGCATTTTTGTTTTACGTCTCAGGACCGCGTGCCTACCAATGGTCACAAAACAGGAGGATTTGTGTCCACCGGTGGGCATCTGGTCCTTGGAAGTAAAACTAAATGCACACATGGCTCAACTTGTTGAGGTGATTATGTCCACAACATTATAAACACCTATAGATATGCAATTAAATAAATTAATTTAAAAACTTATCTCAAAAATACTTATTAATAATCATTTAAATTAAATCTAACTTAAAAAAGAAAAGAATAACATGTTATTTTTTCCTTCTTTGGAACCGTCAATTAGTAGCTGTAGTTTCAAATATCAGGCTTCACGTGGTTAGGTTCTGAAATTAAAAAAAAACAAAAGTATAAGTGTATGAACTAAAAAAATATTTTCTTTAGAGAAAACAACAAAATTGAAGAAAGAGCTTGATAACAGATATTTTTTTACTGATTTTGGGGAACTTGAACCCAGATATTTAAGGTGGTGACCATTTTTTAAAAATAACTAATAAAAAAATAAAACAAAATATAGGCATCTGATACATCAATTTAGGGTTTTTTGGGTTGGGTAGTAGCAGTAAACATTTTGCATGCATGGTTGATTAATTTCAGTTTTTTTAGTTGATTTTAATTGGTACAGGTGTACATTTTATGAATCCGATTAATGCCACTCTGATACCCTTGTAAAACTCAAAATATTTAAGATGGGACACAAACATTTTAGAAGAAACCAGATCAAATACAGACATATGATATTCTTTGGATACAAAAAAAATCTGGAGATAATAGAAGGATCTTAGGACAACATTTTGGGACCCAGCCCAAACTTATATTACCTCTTAACATATATACAACTTTAGAAGACTTAAAAATATCCAAATCGATATATTTCCCTAAAACTACCTCTAAATCCTCGTCTGAATCCCTATTGTAATAATTGGAACACCAAAATTAATTTTGGAAGACCCAAAAAACCCCTAAATCAATATATCACATATCTTTTACACCAATAATTTTTTTATGTTGCCCATTCAGGCTCCTTACATTACTCCTAAAAACTGTTTAACCCCCAAAATGAATTTGGTTAACCCCAGAATTTCCAAAGTGATATCTTTCTATCAATAGTATGTTGTTTTTACCACTTTACCCCTAAAACTCACCCTTAGGCCCCTTAAATTACCCCTAAAAATTTTTTTTACACCAAAAATGAATTCAGTTGATCCAAAAATTTCTTAATTGAGGTCACAAGTTTTCTTGTCATTTACGATTCTTTTTGCCCCTAAAACCTTAATTATATTATTCCCAAAAAATGTTTATTCTAAAAAATGGAATCAGTGTTTCCAAAAACCCTGAGGTTAATGTATTATACGTGTGTACTTGATCTAGTTTCTCATCAAAATTTTGTGCTTTTAAGTCGCCATCATCGCCATCTGGAATATTTGGGGTGTCAAAAAAAGTACATATTCCGACAAAAATGGATTTATATATAGTCCATTTTTCATGTGTTTATTTAAAAAAATGTTTACTGTTAAATCTGTTCTTAGAACCCTTATGGTGCCTATATTATTTTTTATTTTTTGGAGTTCTCCCAAAGGAGCAAGAGTTTCATCACTTGGATTTGTTAGCTTAGCTACCAAAATCCGTCAAAAAACCTTTATTATCAAGCGCTTCCTTCAAACATTGGCATCTTGACTTATTCTTGAAATAATTCAAATTCATGTTCAACGAAAACATAACAGAGATGTTTTTGAGTATTTGGTGAACACTTGAAAAACATACTATTTCTTTTTAATATATTTTTTTCCATAAACAGGCTTTTTGGGGGTGACTTAAGGGATATGAGTTTTTCCAGGAGAAATTATATAAAAAAAGTGTCTCGAATGACATCTTATTTAGAAGATCGTTTAAATTGCTTTACAAACATGCAAGATATTAAGTTTAAATTTGTCAAGGAGCGACAAATAAACAATTTCTTGCACAAAAGTCAGGAAAAAATCGTTGGTTTTAAAGTTACATTTTTCATAATAAAAAAGGGAATAAACATTTCATGATTTTTTTCTGATTGTTTTCTCAAACATACCATCCAAATAACCCTACTTTTATTCTTTAAATTTTGGTGGTCAAACTGATCCGCTGAAAAGGTTTAAACCTTTTCTTCATTCCATACCAAATTTAAAAGCAAATATCTTAAACACCAGTCATTCTAGCTTTTTAAAATTTTGACATAATTAATAGTAAAGACGTTTAAAAGACCTTTCCCTTTTTAAATTCCAGAGATAAAAATTACCCTATGAAATTTCCAACAGAGCCAAAAAGTATCTGTAAGTGTCCCCCTTCAAAATTGTTCTCTGTTTTGTTCTTTGTGTATAGTTTTTCTGTTTTTCCTAATGGAATTGAAATAGATGAGGGGAGGCTCAAAACATGTCCAGAAATAGGTCGAGAAAATTTGCAATAAACAATAAGAGTTAAATTAATTTTTGATATCGGATCTAGACTATAATAAATTTTGTATATTTAAGGAAGTTTTACCAAATATAATTGAAATCAGAAGCAAAAACTTACTTTGAGTTTATAGATTATTATTCTTTGTTTGGTGCTGACTCTATAGAACCATCTTGTTTTGCTATACATTTTAGTTGTATTATTGTAATTGTAGACTTTTTAATTTATAGATTATTATTCTTCTCTGGGTGGTGGCACTTTAGATTCTTCTTCTTTTTCATTTTAGGTAGTTGCCTAAATATCCACTGCTCCATATGTTTTGTTATTATATACAGCTCCTAAAAGAATAATAAAAATAACAAGAAATATTCCATCTCTAAATTTTGTTTCTATATTTTGCACTTTAGGCGAGGACAACCAATATTTCTTAAAAATTTTCTTTTGAGTGGCACATGTTTATAAACTGTTTAAAAGATTTTTTCCATAATAATTTTTTAGTTACAGAAGCAGATGTTTGGTTTTGTTATCTAAGTTATAAGTTAGAGACAAAAGTATCAAGCCAAAGTAAATCAAGTTTTGTAATCTGCTGTTTTATTTTCCTGTGTTATATGAGTTTCAAAATCTAAGCAGGTTCACAGTGCATGATTCAACTTAGAAGAAAATAGAAGTGTTCACTAACCACCAGTTATGACATACACACATAGTATTTTATCCTGTGTATTTAATTTATTTGAAAGATGAATGAGCAACTATTTATATTTTAAAGAATTTTTCCTGATTAATGTTCTCCAATTTTCAAGTCACTAACCTATTTTATTCAAAAAACAAGAGAGACTAAGGGCCGGTTTCTCAAAAGCGAGCTTGTGTGAACTCAAGCAACATAACCAGTAAAAATCTTTAAAAATCAGGTTAAAATTAACTCCAGGATAACCAGAGCTTCAAGGTGAGGGTAAGTTACCTTACCTCAGGGTTAACCTAAAAAAAATATTGGCTTAAAAACAGCAAGGAAACTGGGATTTATAGCTTGCGAGTTACTTTAAGTTTTTGATAATCCGCTATTGAGAAACTGGCCCTAAGAATAACTGTTTATAAGTAAAATTTTCCACAGTAATATTTCATGCTGCTCACTTAATATATTAAGGCTAAACGGTATTAGTGTAGTAAACAGTTTTCTTTAGATACCTATTTAGCACGTACCTGAGACCCTAGGAAGTTCAAATTTACCAGTAATGAAACTTTTTTCATTTTTTTTAACTAAAGCGGGAACTAAACCACCCAAATCCTGAACTCAAACCAACCCAGCACTTTTTAGCAATTCCAGCGCTTATAAATTTTAACTCTTTAAGGACCCTAGTCAGTGCCTACATACAAGATTTTGTTCATAAAAAAAACCCAAGTAAAATACTAAAATTAAAAAAAACCATTTACTGCAGTACTTGCTAAAAAAACGCTATCCAACTACATATTAAAGTAACTGGGTGTAGTGTTTAAGGTTGCATTTACAAGTGCATTTAGAAACACTCCTGCTAGCTGTTACCACTGATTTAAGGACAACAGGTTAACTTAAAAAGCATGCAGATTTAAAAATCGGCTGCTGACGCTAAACGGAATAATCATATTCTATTTTAAACAGGAGCATCAACGACTAGCAAGAGTCTCTTCAACCTCTAAATCATAGGTTAAGGTTAATCTATGCTCTAAATGGAGCTTTACTGACCTGTTTTGTTATCCGTGTGTTTTTTAAACTGCTGTTGGGATCTAAAATATATCCTTAGGCCTCTAAGATTTCACTAGTAAACTTGCACATAACTTATGCCGCAATAAAAAAAAAAAAATTGAATCAAAATAAAAACAAAATTATGTGAAGTTATGGGAATGTTTCTAGGCGAATTCCTAGGAATTCCAGCGAGCCAGTAAAGTTCTCTTGGTTCTTTGATAAACTCGGGGTAATGCTCGCGCAGCGCTAGGCCATTTTCGGCGGGCGACCGCACACGCGGAGTGGTTTCATATTCGTTTTTGAAAAAATATTTTTGAAAGATAAACATAATCTCGAATGGTTTTCTGTCAGAAAACGTAAAAATACCCTTCTGCCTACTGTGGGCCTTGTTGACAAAACACCTGCAGTTGCCATGGTATCGGGGGCTTTAGGATAGTTGGGGGCTTTAGGTTAGGGGGCGCTTTGCTTATTTTGATTTCCCAATAAACATATAGCAGTAACGAGTTGTCAAATATGCGTTAAAAATATCCGTATAGAACTTCCAGAACAAAGAAATCATTACTTTTTAAAATGTACGTTTTCAACCAACTATTACTTTTTCGGGTGCTAACTTAGTCAAAAACGTACGTTTTTAACCAATTTTGACTGAAAGTGACATACTTATTAAATTGGTATATATGCTATGTACGCTAGCAGCAAAAAATGCATACAAGTGATATTTTAGTCTGTGTGATTTTTATCAATTTGAGTTGAAGTATCATTCATCTGACACCTGAATTTCTACGTACGTTATTTTTGTGCAACTAAGTGTACAATTATGAATATGAAATACAAATTAGCCAGATGACAAAACTCATTCTCGAGTCAGAAACTTTTACTTAAATAGGTGTACGCTTTTAACCAAATCTTACTTTTCTGCAGGCTGTACGGCAAAGTAACTTTGCCGTACGGCGTGCGGTAAAGTAAATATTGGGTAAAAACGAAGATTTTAACTCCTATAGCACATGAAAAAAAAAGATTGTATTTCAAAAAAATTACCTATTTAAAAACATAAAAAAATATCAAAATTTGGTCATTTGTGATTCTTAATTAAAGACCTATTTAGTCAAAAGGAAAGTGTTTTACCATTGGTTATTGGTTAAGAACGTAGATTTTTACTGCTGTAGCACATGAAAAATAAAAATATTGTATGTCAAAAAAACTACCTATCTAAAGACAATAAAAAATATATATAATTTGGTTAATTGTGATTCTTAATTAGAGACATTTTTAGTCAAAACGTAGGTTTTTTACCATTTTTTACTTTTCCGCACTCTGTGTAGCAAAGTAACTTTGCCGCACGGCGTGTCGAAAAGTTAAAAATAATTTTTCTACAACCGATAAGTACCATGTTTGAGCTTCAAAAGAACAAAATTGCATTTTTCTCTCGGTTGTAGAAAAAAATCTTCTTCATTTGTGATTTTTAATTCGAGACAGTTTTAGTCAAAACGGTAGAGTTTATACCAATTTTTTACTTTTCCGAACGCTGTGCGGCAAAGATACTTTGCCACACGGCGTGCGGAAAAGTGACATTTTCCAAACTAAAATGCGTACTGGAAAGAGGTCAATCACGCACGCTAGTAGAAAAAATCTTTTCGTACTCGCGTGGGGTAAAGTGCGGAGAGTAGTAATTTACCGCACTTAGTGTGGTAAAGTTAACGTTATGGCACTTTACCGCACTTCGTGCGGTACAGTAGCTACGTTTATTTCAAAATATTTATATTTCTTTTTTGGGAATTTTTGAGGTTTGTAGGTAAAATCGTGTACCTAAAGTATTGTTTTCCGCACTTGTTAGGTAAATAACCATAAAAAGTTTTCCTTTAGATTCGTAAACACATTCCTGTCCTTAAAAAGAATTTTGGACAAAAACCTTTTTAAATATGCAGTTTAAATTCTACACTTTTTATCCCCAAGGAGGGCATTTGGTAAACGTCAGTTTTGATTGGAACCGGCACGCGGCATAGGCATGGGCAACGTTATATAGTTTTCTGGTTGAAATTATGTGCAAGTCATGGATGAACTAAATAAGGGACTGTTAGTGACAGTTGTTTATTAAAAAAAAATTGTTAGAATCCTATATCCGTAAAAACTGTCAGTGAATTCACTCGTCCCAATTATAAAAAATATAAATATTAAAATATTTGACACTAAATCAAGTTTGTAATTTTATTCTGTTCAAGTTTCTAAATAAAAATTAACTGAAAAATATTTTTTTCTGACTTCAATAGAAAATTGAGTCGTACTTTAAAACTTGATTTGCACATAATTTGAACGTCTCTACTATTATTGTAGCCATATGATAAACATTATTCAAAACACGTTCGCACTTTCCGTGTACCACATCAGTCAGACCCGTTTAGGGCCGGTATACAGTGCGGACGTAAAAAGTCTCCCCCACTTCAAATAAAACAACCATGTTTAATGGTAATACTTTTGCTACTAATACTTTTTCTACTTTTTGACGTAGTTACGAGTTACGAGTTTTTGTGACTATAGTTTATGCACCTCACCTTACTTTTGAAAGAATTGAAATATCGACTTTAAATAAGAAACATGCGTAATGATAACAATTTTAGTACTTTTTGACGTATTTTTTACAAATGTAATATTAACGTAAGTCTGTAAGATCACTAACTACTTTAAAATTTTAAATAGAAAGGGGGGTCGAGTGATACCTTATTTAAAACGTATTTTAGTTCCCTTAAAATTTTATTTTTTATAAAACATCGGTTTACAACTTGCAGTGTTATGAGTTCTTTTGACTATAGTTTACCTATTACGTATAGTATTACTTAACAATAATAAAAACTTTAAGATGTTAGTGACCTTATGGACTTACCTCAAAGAATTTATTTGAAGTCAACTGAATTCGTTCAAAAGTAAGAGAAGAGGTGCGCAAATTATAGTTACAAATTCTCATAAATCTGTAAGTATTACACCGATTTAAAAAAAAATAAAATTTTAAATAAGGAATTAAAATTTTTTAAACAAGGTATCACTGGACCCCTCTTTCTATTTAAAATTTAAAACTAGCTAGTGACCTTATGGTCTTAATTCATTGTAAGACAAATCTAAAATTAGTCAGAAAGTGGTAATATTGTTATCATTGCGCATATTTTCTATTTAAAGTCGATATCTCAATTCTTTCAAAAATAAGGTTTGGTGCGTAAACTAAAGTCGAAAAAACTCATAAGTCTGTAAGTCGTAAATAAAAAATTAAAATTTTAAATAGGCAATTAAAATACCTTTCAAACAAGGTATCACTCGACCCCCCCTTTATATTCAAAATTAGTGACCTTATAGACTTACGTCAATATGTACCCCCCTCCACCATTGAATGTCATGAAGTTGGTCAAAATTAAGTTGCAAGATTCCACCCAAATAAACATATCTCTTTACATAGATAGTTACATACTTTGCAAGTTAAATAAAAACCTGTAAAAATTAATCGGGCCTTCAATCCTTGTTATTTTTTGGTAAATGATTTATTTATTCAAATACTTAAAATTTTAAAAATGCTTTTAAACTATTTTAAACTGTAGCCAGCCTAAAAGAATACTAAAAATTACTAAAAGTAACTAAAAAATCATCATAATCCAGCAAAAAAACGAGATATTTTTATCAGAATGTGCAAAGTCAAACCCGTTAAATAAAAGAAAGTTAACGGCGCAAGAACAATCCAGAGATAATATAAATTTGTCAATCGATTTCAATACGTCATCTACCACTCATTATCTCTCTCTGGTTTCTTTACTGTATTCTCCTGTTCACAGATTGCGCCGCGAATCATTGGGGATTAGGGTCACTGGATCCTAAAAACTGCGGCTGGGACCGCAGGTCTCAGCATCCAGTGACCTTATGGGGGATTGTTTATTTATCACCTAGGTGATCGAATTGAGAGCAGTGACAACTAGTCAAATGGCCATACATACAGACCACTTAAGGGTTCTAAAAAGTAGCTTTTCACCAAAGGAAAAATTATTAAATAAAACACAAAAACCAGGCCGACGAACTCCAAAACAAAACGACAAAACTAAGGTTATGAAGAATGTCAGGCAGACACACTGACATTGGTTAGTTGCAAATACAGTGAGTCGACCAATTTCGATGTTTGCATGGCATATTTTTTTTTTCCTGGTAAGGGGTGTTACCTAGATATATATGCTAGATCTCTCTTAGCCGAATACATTTAGGAAAGGAGAACACTAGAAACTATGCCTAGGGTAAGCTCACAAAAAAAAGACGTGGGTGGTTAATTTTGATGGTGGCGGTATCTATAATATAACCATTTAAGTACTTTTTGATGCTAGGCATATAACTAATATTGATAGGTAACCAGTATAGTCCATGTTTTTACATTTCCGCATGTTTTAGCTTTAGAGGAAAATAATACTCAATTTGTTTTTTATTAGAGGAAGAGGATTACAAAGCTTATTAATACAATCTAGAGAGTTTTTGAAATTAGGTGTCCATTATTTGGAAAATTACAAATATTTCCAATTTAGTTTTACAGGTCTCTATAAAGGGTATTTCTGACTGTTTCTGACGTGATATGGGCGCGCCAATTTTGAAACACCACAAAAGCTAAAACAGTTTTTTTCAAAAAATAAACAAAATTTTAAAAAAGTACCAAGATTTGATGGAAAAACATAGTCCAATAAACAATTTAGGCAAAATTTCAGGCCATTTGGAAGTCCCGTTTCCGAGAAACATGCGGAAAAAGAATTGCCTAATAAACGGACCCAACAGCGTTGCCGGTTTAACGATGTAATTGGGCCGTTAAATTATAAAATCATTCATCATAGAAAAAGCAATTCGTTAAACCAATTTTTTATCCGAACCTTATTTCTTCAAACCCATTCAATAACAAATTCGTAATTTATAAGACCTCAAACCATTGTTCATCAAACTCATTCAATATCAATCCCGGAATTCGTTAAACTCGTAATTTTTCAGAAAATTTTTGCTAAATTGATTGCGCATTCGCCAATAACATATGAACCGCAGTCGTACACGCAGGTGGCGCGGCGGTGCGGCGCGGAGTTTTGATGCATTTGTCACTGTTACGCGCGCATACTTGTACAGGTTGCGTTCAATAGTTTGTATATAGATGTCACTTGCATTCACCCGTCTTGCATTCATGTGTTATTGGCGAATGCGCCATCAATTTAGCAAATATTTTCTGATAAATTACGAGTTTTACGAATTCCGGGTTTGATATTGAATGAGTTTGATGAACAATGGTTCGATTAAAAACAGGTCTTATAAATTTTGAATTTGTTATTACATGGTTTTGATGACATAAGGTTCGGATAAAAAATTGGTTTGACGCATTGCAGTTTCTATATTTATTTTTATTAAATACGGTCTGATAAATTCCTGTTTTGATAAACCATAGGCGTTCAAATGGCGTAGCGGCGCAAATCATGAAAAGAAAACAGTACGGCAGCAATAATTATTTCTTGGTTTACTGAGAACCCAATCGTTTTGCGACTAAGGAGCTGGCCGCATAAGTTGTCAGATACAATTATATTTTGAAATTGGCCGCAACTGAATTGATTATTTGGCCCCAATTGTCTCGTAAAGAGAAACGTTGAAAGAACGTAAATTATTTAACTCGTTCGTTGCGGTTGTTAAAAACCACACAATATTCCAGCAAAATAAACGTTGTTAGAGGGTTGCCAAATTTTCCCTAGCTAATGACAACGGTGTGGCGTCGTGTTCTCGTCCATCATAGTGGCCGATATTTCTTAATTATGGCAGGGGCGTAGGCAGAAATCGACTCTGGCGGGGGTTTCATCATTTAATAAAAATCAACTTACCAATGGCAAATTTTTAAAAATTAGGTATGTGCCTATTGCTTGAGCTCTTGAAATGAAAGGAGGGGAGAGGGGCGGTTTAATAGGTGTTGAGTTAGTGTACACGAAAAAAAAAATATTTTTTTTAAAGCAAACCTCTCAAATTTACCCTTAAATACGCCGCAGGCAGAAAATTTGAAAAAATTACACTAAAATACGAGTTTCAAATGTTGTTGACAAAAAAATGTAATATTGGTATAGCGTCGCAGGCGAAAATTTTGACAAAAAAATAAAAAATCTTTAAAAATTTTGATCTCTTAGGTTTTTTGTATAATATTTTTGAAAAAGTAGACTGAGTTAGATGCCAAGTTGCGGTGGTGTATATAGATTTGTCGCCAAATTTATTTATATTTATTATACGTTTTGAAAAATTGCAATTTATTGTAGATTGGGTTGGACCTCCTGGGGGGGGGGGGTTAACCCCCAAAACCCCCCTGGCTACGCCACTGGTTATGGCAATTAAGGCAACTAAAAATTGTTACTTGGGAAGGCTTTAGTGGAAGGAACAACACCAAGGAATTAGTTACGAGAATGCGGTCCCAGGGACATACTCACCAAAGAAACAATTTAACTCCCATTGAGGCTTTTGCACATGCTGTGTAAAAAGTTTTTGCACACAGATATGGCGCAGTTCTGATAAATTCCACTTTATATATTTAACTATCCAACAAAATGAATAAGGCAGCCACAAAAACCCTCTATCAAATAGGTATCCACAAAGCATGCCTGACGCAGTCTACACACACCCTCTTGCTTCTTCACGTGCCATGCTCTTTTCGAACGTTGGCTATCATCAGCGCGATCTAAACCCTGTCCACAGCTTTTCGGAAAAGTAGTACTAACACCATACCATTGTCTAAGATATTTAAACCATGATATCCGTCTACGACCCGGACCTCTTCTGACTTCAATTTTGCCTTCTATTTATCAATTTTAAAAGTTTATATTTGTCATTTCTCAAAATATGGCCACAATATTCAAGCTTTCGTTTTTTGATGGTAGATAAAACTTCAAGGTCTTTATTTATTCTAAGCAAAACATCCACATTAGTTACTCTGTCCATCCAAGATACCCTTAGTATTCTACGATAACACCACATCTCGAATGCCTCTAGCTTTTTACACATGGCCTCAGTCAGTGTCCATGCTTCCATGCCATAATATAAGATGCTAAAAAAATAGCACACGAATTCGGAGAGTGATATTAAGATCGCGACTATACAACACGATTTCATTTTGATAAGAGATGATCTCTGTTTCTGTCTGTTCAATTCTTGCACGAACTTCTTGCATGTTGTCCCAGTTCTCATTGAGGAGGCAACCCAAGTATTTGTATGAAACCACGTGTTCGACTTGCTGCCCATTTACTTCTAACATGCCTCTGATGTTCTTTTCCTTGGATATGACCATCCATTTTGTTTTTCCAACATTTAAGTTAAGCCCGAATTGCGAACTTGTGGCAGCAATTTGATTCAATAACTCTTGCAGGCCTTCCAGCGTGTCTGCTATTAAGACAGTGTCGTCGACATATCGTAGGTTGTTAATTTTTATGCCGTTTATGGTCAGACCTTCTTCACAGTACTATAGATAATAAACAACAGCGGAGATAATATACAACCTTGGCGCACACCTCTTCCTATTTGGACCTCTTCAGACAGTTGGCCCTCAACCTTTATTTGAACAGTCTGATTCCAGTATAGATTAGCGATTATCTTTAAATCTCGGTCATCTAGACCAACTTCCTTTAGCGATTCTATGAGCTTTTCGTGTTGAACTCGATCAAACGCTCTCTCATAATCTGTGAAACAGGCATATACTGGCACCGACACATCCCTAGTCCGCTGAACTAAGACTTGAATGACAAACAGGGCCTCTCTTGACCCGAAACCACCACGAAATCCAAACTACGTCCTTTCTATAAAGGATTCGCATTTTCCATAAATTCTTTTATGGATAATCTTTAGAAATATTTTTAATATATCTCATTAGGCTGATTAGACGGTAATCACTACACTTCTTTGCTGAATGTATATTAGGCAGTGTAACAAAGGTTGATTTTAGCCAGTCATCAGGGATTTTACCGCTGCGATAAATCAGGTTAAAAAGTTTGACCAGAGTATTTACCGAATCTTCGTTTTTTATTACCTTTAAAACCTCAGTGTATATTTCGTCTGGCCCTACCGCTTTTCTGTTTTTAGCTGAAGTTATTGCATGTTGTACTTCTTCTCCTGTACACGCGCCCAGGGTTAGTATTATTGAAATCTCACCTAAAGTCTGTTCATAAAGAAGAGAGATTAATAAAAATGCAAATTTGGAAAAATTTTGTACTGAGTGATCAATCACTTTTTCTTCTCTTTTAAAAATTTTTCTAATGTACCTCAGATAAAAATCCTTTATTTTTATATACCTCACTCTGTTCAACCGGAGAATACAATAAAACCCAAAACCGAGAACAATAGAAGGCAAGCGATAAACTATTCTCATAGTCGCCGCAATTGGAAACTTACATTTTAAGTACAGTGCTATATAGGTATTAGTGAAGAAAATAGTAAATATGTGAAAAATTCTTTTAAATTTAATAAAACAAATGACTTTATTAAAAAAAATTTAAATTAAATAATAAAAATACATTTTAGGAATGAAAATAATATTATAATGTATATACAAAAACGGATTGGCGTTTCAACTATAATTAATAAGCAAAACTTAAAATTAAAGTAAGGCTAAACAAACGGTTGGTGCATAAATAAAATGTTCCGGTTGTCAATTATTATAACTACTTAACCTTCTTAATCCTTGAATTATGCACCTGAAACAATTATGGCATTATCTGCATACGTACGTATTATAGTGCCAAAACAGAACACGCATAATAAACAATTTCCCTATCAGGTTAAAATATAACATATATTTTCTATTTTTTTTTTAAATTTAAATGTTGGCAAAACACCTACGCCAATGGTACGCTCGAGAAAATGGGTTTCAAATCGTTTTATTACTCTCTCTTCTTTATGACAGTATACTCTTAATCCAGACCAAAGTGCTTATTCTTGACGGGTAGGGAGGAGAAGAGGCGAGAGAAGTAGGCGGGGTTTACTAAAAATTTGGCGACACTGTATTCTTGAAAAAAAGTTAAGAGAGGGAGCTGCTCCCGAGAGAGCAGCCATCTTCTCTTAGTAAGACCCAGTAGTAGAGGCCGATTCCCGGGTTTTCTAACGTAATTTTTATATTGATTTTGTGTGTTTTTGTTTTTCTGAGTAAAAGCGTAATCAAACAAGGGTAAAATGAATGTTGAAGACTTCAACAACATAATTTTAAATGATATGTTAGTGGAAGATGCTCGGGAAGACGTGGAAGATGCAGTGGAACAATTAGGGGTTCTAAGGGATGTTTTGGACAAAATAAACCCCTTTGATTTAACAGAACATAAATATGTCTGATTACTCGGATATTTCTTTCCATAAAATACTGCTTGCCGCATGTGAGAATGATGTAGTGAATGTAGAGCCACAATAGATCTCTCAGGTCGCAGTGGAGAGAGCTATAAATTGCACCACTCATAATAAATCTAACCTAACCATACGTGAATGTAGCAGAGAAAGTTCCCCTGTACATATTCGGTCTAGCGTAGACAAATTCTATAAGCAGATCTTTTTGTTGACTCGATAAAGGCCTAGATTTGTCCACGTTTTCTTTTAAAACTCCATTTTGTTAAAAATAACAACAAACGAAAAACGGCTTATGTACACTTGATTTCAAAAAAAACTCATACTCACAAAATTTAGCTTTCCATTAGCGTATACTATTATAAGACACCACCAGCTTAGTATGCCTGACCTTAAAATTCAGTGAGACATCCTTAAAAATGCCAGAGATATCAACATTTACAAAAATTAAAATTATCACTCGAGTTATAGAAGACGGCTGGTCTATAAGAAGAGCGGCCACCCATGTTGGAGTTGATAAAATAACGATAATGCGATGGAAAAAGCGCTGGATTGAAAATAATTCTATTCTACGGATAGGAAAGATGGATCAGGACGACCAAAAGTAAGTTCTGAAATGCAAGATGAGAGACTTATAAACCATTTCAGACAAAATCCTTTTTCAACGTCGGTTGAGGCAGCTAATGTAACATTATTTCTGGGTTCTTTAGCAACAGTAAATAGAAGAGTAACGAAATCAAAAGTCTCTTTTCTAACAGAAGAACAAAAACAGGCCAGAGTGATTTTTGCACTGAACAACGTTCTTCGTGATAATGACTTCTGAGAGAGGGTGGTTTTCACTGACGAAAAAATTTTTCAATCATCTTCAAGCTGCAGGAGAATTTTAGTCCACCAAATTCTAGATTTGAACCCGAATATACAAACCAAATTAAAAAAGCTGGACATTTTTCTGTAAACGTGTAAGGTTTGGATTTTTTTTTGGAGAATCGAAGGAAGATTCAATAGTGAACGATATATTGAAATCCTTGAAAACGTTATTCTGCCATCTGTACAGGCTTTACATGAAAATAATGACTTCTTTTATCAGCAGGACAACTGTCCAGTACACACGGCTAATGTTGTTCGCCAATGGTTTCAGAATAATAATATATAAACACTTCTTTTCAATGCCCAGACGTTTGCAGCTTGTAATAGAGAAAAATGGTGATCCTATTAAATACTAAATTATTTATTTTAGTTCTTTTTTAAGTTAAAATAATTAGTATTAAGTTTACCATCGTTTTTGTCTTAATCCAAGTTTCCTATTCGTCGAATTGTTTTCAATCCAGCGCTGTTTCCATCGTATTATTGTTATTTTATCAACTCCAAAATGGGTTACCGCCCTCTTTATAGAACAGCCTTCGTCCGTTACTCGAGTGATAATTTGATATTTTTCAATAAAGACTTTACTAAAACATTATTTTTGCTGATTTTTTAGTATTATGCAAAATTTAATATAAAAATAAGGTTGCCTTTAATTTAAGTAAAAAAATATTTTCAGTTTTAGAGACCTTTTTTAAACAATATGACAAATTGTCGTACTTTTGAAGTTTTTAGGCATTTTAGCTGGTAGTCCGTTAATATAATACACTGTTAGAAAGGTCAATTTTGTGACTGCATGTATGCGTTTTTTTTGAAATCAAGTGTACACTGAGAAAAATTTTTGGTTGGTTTGGTAGGTCAAAATGAGTTGCGTTTTGATTGGTCGCACAAACTGGCAACAGTGTTCCCAGGGACACGAGCTAGCGATCAATCCCCGGGAGCTCCCGGGGATTCTTCCGTCTCTCACTTTCAAGAATAAGCACAACACGCCACGGGCGTTAAACGCAATTTAAGACCGAGATACATACAATATTTTATGCAATAGCGAAGTATTTATTTTTAAACTAGGTTTAATTTTTTTATTTAACTTGGATTTGGTACAATAATGGCAACTTGCCGTAATATTTTGTCATAATATTACATAATGATATGTGTCAAAACACTGTTCATGAAAGGAGACAGTTGCTTAGCTTCCCTAGCAACGGTTCAATATATAATAGCAACCGATAAGCAACCTTTCATTTTTTAATAAAAGTAACATAAAAATGAATTCTTCGGAATTTGAGCTACCTCGAGAACTTTTGAAGTCTGTAGACGAAGCAAAGCAAGATCTGCTGCCAATTAAGTCAAGGAAGATCTATGAAAAGCACTACAAAGAATTTTCTGCATGGCTCATGGAAAAGTCTGTTGCCGTAAGTCAACTTAATGAAAACGTATGCTAGCTTATTTTAATGAAATGTCCAAGAATTACAAAGTGTCCTCGTTGTGGAGCTATTATTCCATGCTTAAAGCTACTCTAAACCTCAATATTGGTGTGGATATAAGCAAATTTCCGAAACTTATTGCTTTTCTACAACGAAAATCGAATGGTTATAAACCCAAGAAATCCAAAATTTTGAGCAAAGAGGAAGTCGAAAAGTTTTTAATTGAGGCACCAGAAGAGGTTTTTTTATTGGTCAAAGTGGCCTTGATATTTGGCATGTGCGGAACCTGTCGCCGCGAAGAATTAGCGACACTTGAAGTTAATGATATTCAGGACTTGGGAGAATCTCTGATGGTAATCAAAGAGTCAAAAACTAAAATTGACAGAATGTTTATGATTATTGATGGTCGCAAGGCGCAGAAGAGTTTTCGCCTCTGCATTATTTCCAGTTGATTGGGAGAGTTATTATCGCTACAGATTTTTGTTTCGGAAAATGAAAGGGCAGGGCCGTTGTAGTATCTTCTAGTTATATCATTATATATCTCAATCCCCAAAACCTATGGCGTCCCCAAAACAACCCGCAAGAAAATTGCTGCAGCCATGTTGTCCGTAAATAGCAACACATGCAGTCCTTGTTTATATTGCCGCCGACGCACCGCTATGACAGATTACTACATGATCAATCATGGATGTCACGTGATAACAGTTCGGACCAAACTAATTAAATTGAAATATTTGCGGCTTCAAGAGAACTCCATGTCTGACCCGTCTAATCAAATATTGTACTAAGGATCTTTCGGGTTTTTTATATTAAACAATTTGGTGATAGTTTGATCAGGTTATAAGGAATACGGGGCTCTCTCCAAAGGCGAACAAACGGGTCACCGGTTCAGGGCGGGCGCCAATTTTAAAGTACTTTCATTTAATTGATTTGCATTTGTTTTTTTTTTAAATGAGGGGACACTTTATGTAATAGTTATTTATCTGCGGAAAGTGATATTTTACCGCACGCGACGCCAGATGACCAGTCGAAGTGAAGAGAGTTCGGTCAAGCCAGTAAGGGCGGTAAACACACTTTACGCATGTGTTAGGTACAAGATTTTACCTATAAGCCTTAAAAATTCCCAAAAAAGAAATAGAAATATTTTAATATTCTGAAATAAACTTAGTCCCCGCACAGTGTGTCTTAAGTTACGAAATAAGTTTTATTATCTCGCTAAATTTATAACGTAACGCTCGTTACATTATTCAGTATTATGTCAAAGTAAAATATTTGAAAAAAATTTCATTTTTATTTTTGTGCAAAGTTAAACCAATTTCAATTTAAAATTAAAAAAGAAAAATTTGAGGTCGTAGATAAACGTTAGATGTCATACGTGCGGTAAGGTTTATTATAACATTCATGTAGTTAAAAAAACAAAAGATCAAGAGATCTTGGGTGGAAATAACGAAAATTCAAACTTGGATGAGCATCCCACAAGGAGCACACAAAAGACCAAAGCGAAAAGAGAAATGATTAAACGATGTTTCGCCCTGGGTAACCAGCGTGGGCTCATCAGTGGTTTCGCTGGTCACCCTCTAACATACATCATTAAACACCATCATACACTTTGATTTCCAACTCTGAATCACGCACAAATAGGCATGATACGGATTCGTCCTGGCGTGTTAATATTTCCAGTAGGATTATGCTCCTACACTGAAAAAAAACTCCGCTTGAGACATGATCCCATATTATCTTGTTTTTCATTTTTTCGTCATAATTGAATTTATTTTAGCATTATATATTTTTCCTCCAATATAGAACTTAGGATTTCTCCGAACAAGATTCCTAATATTTCGGTTTTATTTTATCTGTCAAGAAGAGTATGCTCAACATTTGTTACAAATTTAAAAGAAATTATTTCACTCCTTGATAGAAGTTTTTTTCCCAAGAGACAAGTATTTTAATCCGTTCGGCTAGTTACCGACCACACCCGATCGGCGGCTACCTTGCCAGCCGTCAATCGATAGTCAAACGTGTGGTCTGTGCAGTTGGTTGTAAAAATAGGTAATGTGAGAACCTCAAAAATACCGTGGTTGGAAGAACTGCTACATGTATATGGGCATGGGGCACTTGGAATCGAATTTTAGAGGTAAGCATGCTAGAAACAAATATTTGATTGTGTAGCTAAATAATTAATTTTTTATATCCTGTGTGACCATTAGCTTTAGTAAAGGCAATCCAAAATGGCCGGTCCGCCCCGCCGGTTGTTGTACAACATGCTGTGTGTACTTGAGATTAGAGCTCCTGTTGTCTTCTTTAAGTATCCGGTTTTTTCTTATTTTTAGTTTTTTATGATTTTTTTTACAGGTTTCAACCCCTCCCCCTTCCAACTGCCTGCTGTTAGGAGAACTGGCTAACTGGAGGTGCGCTTGATGATGTATAACCCACCCCCATAAATTAAGAAGTTAGCCTTTTTTGCAGTTTTTGTTCACGAGCTCTCCGATTGTAAGGGAGATAAAATTTAAGTGCCAATTTTACTGTTACCTATTTTTGATATTTTAGTTTAACAATTATGCTGTGTACTTTTTGTTGAACAAACAAAAAAAAGGAAAAAGCTATTAGAATGAAAAAAAAAGCTACCTCATTTTTTTAAATTTAGATGTGTTTTTATACTTATATACTGTTTATAAACTGTTTAGTCCATCTATATTTTTTTTTAGAATTAGTTCTTTTGATATAATTAGAAACAAAAATTCTTTGCGAAAAATGCTCACGGTCATGTGCAAAATACACTGTTTTTGACAATATTAGGTGTAGCGAATTTATATTCACGTTTATGTAAGGTTTTAGTATTTTATTAATATATAGTTTTTGTTAATTTTTTACATTTTTTTTAATTTCCAGTACCTACAGTTTTTTTTTGCCTACAGTGACGTTTCTGCACAGTGCAACACATAAAAGAACAATTGCATAATTCACATAAGATTCTCTCTTTTTTCTTTTGCTATATTGCAGGTGGGGGAAGCCAAAATAAAAAGAGGTTCTTATGTGAATTGTGCGATGATCCCTTTACGTGTTGCCATACTGTGTAATGACGTCATTCTTTTTAAAGTTTTGGTAAGAGAATTGTGTGCTTCTTTTAAGCCTAATTTTCAAGAAAATATGCTCCTAAAAGCAAACTATTTAGTTAATAGATAAAAAAATATGCCCTTGACATAAGATTTTATGTTCCTTGCATAGGACTTTGAATCTCAAATTGGTTTAAGGGAATAGAATATCGAAAGTCACAATTCTTTTAAATTAACCTCCTATTTCGTAACACTAAGACATCCTTTTTTTCAGTGCAAGGCAATTAAAACAAAAAGTTACTAATATAAATACAGTGGCGCACCTACTCACCCAGGAATTGGCTTCGGGGGGTTAAGAATAAATAATAAAAAAAACTTTATTTAAAGTAAAAATGTGTCCATAATTGATACAAGGAAACAGGTGCTTACAAGCGCGGACCTTGGCTCAAATGTAGAGGGGGGGGGGCCGGTTTACCAAATTTAAAATTTTTTATTTAGGCAAAATTTTATGTCAAAATGCAATTTTTGACTTAAAATTAAACTAAAATCGTAAATATTGATGGGGTTTTTGTACTTTGAGTTGTTTAGTTACCCTTAATTTCTGCGGAAATGACACTTAAATTGCCATTTTTGACAACAAATCGCAGGCAAAATTTTTGGATAAAATTTAATCAAAAAGACCATTTTGATAGTAATCCAAATTGAAAACAAATAAAAAAATCAAACATTTTTATAGCGGTCATGAACGAACAAAATCGTAAATTTTGCAATTTATGATTTTTTAAAGATTTTTTAGCTTTAGCTGTTATTTGATTATGCCAATTATATATAAACCCCCCCTCGGTACGCCACTGATAAATATAACTATTACATCTATATGTTGACGCAAATGTAGTAGGTATGCAATAGCTATTTTCTTAACGGTAAGTGCGGTAAATCTATTTTTGCCGCATTTTAATACCTATTTACCTAACGAGTGCAGAAAGTAATACTTTACCGCAAGCGACGGCAGTTGACCGAACGAACCGAAGCGAGTTCGGTCAAGCCAGCAAGGACGGTAAAGACACTTTACGCATCTGTTAGATAAAAGATAAGCCTTAAAAATTCCCAAAAAATTAATATAAAATGACGGGCAAATTTAGCGCCCTAATAAATTTACAGAAAAGATTTGTGGCGTAGAGGGCAAAGGGTGAGGGAATAAATCTTAGAATACCAGTCTAATTCTCTACCAACTGAGCTAACGAGGAACTGGGGCTTTAACTGGCTATATAAACATCTGTATTTTAATTTTCTGATATAAATGTAGTCACTTTACCGCACAGTGTGCTGTAAAGTGACATAAAGTTAACTTTACCGCACAGTATGCGGTAAAGTACAATTATCCACATCCAAAAGAGTGTTGGAAACTTTTATAACAGATTCCTTATTAAGGAATGTTCGCCATTTTGAGCAAAATATTATAATTAGAGATTATTTTTTTTTTCAATATTTTTTTTTAAATCACCTCCTAATAATATAAAATAAAGGACCTCCAACCTCCAGTATAAGGTCAAAAAGTACATAAAAATTAAATGCTTCTAATAAATTCGATTCATTACATTCATATAGAAAGGCGTAAAAGGGGTACTTAGCAAGCTAACTTGAAAAATCCCCTTTTATTGTCCCTTGAAAAGCCTCCGGCTAGTTAGTATAGGTGTACTTTGTGTCCCTGCCATTATTTCTTTACACACATAATAAGGACACTAAGAATCAGCAAATGTAAAATTAACCATTTAAAAGCCATTGAAAATACTTTTTTTTATACCTTCATTAAAAACAGGATTTTAGTAACTATCCCTAAATAACCAAAAGAAAGCTTTTCTGGCTACTGGTACAAAATAGTAGTTTTCACAACTGATAGTGCTTTTTCTACAAGCGTTGGTTTAAATAACCAGCGCAGCGAGGTATTTACCCCTAAATGCACTGTAGGCACTTAATCGCGATTGACTATCTAATCCATCCTTTTTCTTTCTTAATCCCACATAAATAAACAAAGAGAAAGCATGGATTAGGTAAACTAATCCGAATATTTTTACGGAGCATCTGGTGGTTAAAAACGCGAGTAAAAAAAAGCACAGGTTAGCAGCGAGTTGTCAACACTATTTTTTTTAATATCTTTATCAAAAAATCCAAGCAAAACAGGAAAATACTTTTAAAAATATCGAACGAAGAGCACTTCTCGCAACGCATCATATTTACACTATAAATCAAGGCGTCTGCTAAATGAAATAACCATGGTTGCCATAACGATGTGCTTTTTTACTCGGTGACGTTCATTGTTGCGACATTTTAATCTTTGACAGTGTCATATTTCGACGATGTTTCAAAATGATTTTTTTTATAAATTCTTGGTGAAAACTGGCGGAAATGGCCTAATTCTTAGGCAAGAATAATTATATTTTTTTCAGTATTACTATTCTTCGCTATCTCTCTTTAATTTTGGGTAAAAAACGGAAAGAAATCTCTTTTTGCACCCGTGATCAAAAATAGTAGTTTTTACAACTAGTGGCTAAAATAGTGCTTTTTTTACAAGCATTGGTTTAAATAACGAGCCCAGCGAGGTATTTAAAAACGCGAGTAAAAAAAGGACAGTTTAGCCGCGAGTTGTTAACACTATTTTTTTAATACTTGTATCAAAATATCCAAGAAAAACAGGAAAATACTTTTAAAAATCTCGAACGAAGAGCACTTCTCGCAAAACATCATCTTTAGACTATAAATCAAGGCGGCTGCTAAATGAAATACTTGGTGAAAATTTTATCAGTACTACTATTTTCCGCTATCTCTTTTTAATTTTGGATAAAAAACGGAAAGAAATCTTTTTTGCACCCGTGATCAAAAAAACTTTTTTTTAACACGGGTGAAAAAATATTCTACATCCTCTTTTGATCCAAATTTAAAGAAAAATAGCATAGCGTAAAATGGTACTATTAAGAAATTCTAATTATTCTTACCTTAAGCCATTTTATTAACCGTTTCGCAAGCATTCCAAAAAAAAATTCTGAATATACGAAAAAATACGAAAAAAATAACAAACTGTCAAAAATTAAAATGGCCCACAATGTAACGTTACTATAGAAACCATTGTTGCGTCATGCACAGCCGCCCTTGTTCATATTTTCTAAGTTTTTTTCTGTTTTTACTCGGCTGCCTACATATAAGCATGTATGTGATCAAACGGCTGAACCGATTTTGATCAAGGAATTATCGCTGTTTATCGCTGTAAAGCTGAGAGTGCTATAGGCTATATTTTATTTAAAAAAATCAACATGGCGGACATTAGGCGTCATAGTGTCAATTTTGATATGCTTTTAAAGGCACAACATTTATGTACTAAACTCAATTTAGAACTAGCAGGCGGATAATTTTAATTAAAAACAAAATTCCACGGTTTTTGAATAAATAGTGTTTTCTGCTCGCTGCACTCGTTGTTTAAAACAGACCTTGTAAAAAAAACACTATTTTAGATGCTAGTTGTAAAACCTAACACGATTTTATTCCACAATTAATCGAATCATGGTTTTTTGGTAACCGACGCAATTTTTTTTCAACGGGCGCAAAAAAAATGCCTTTAAAAAAATAAGTCATTCCTAACTTTCCTAAGTTTTGACAAAAAAACATTTTTTTGGTAACCGACGCAATTTTTTTTCAACGGGCGCAAAAAAAATGCCTTTAAAAAAATAAGTAATTCCTAACTTTCCTAAGTTTTGACAAAAAAACATTTCGAAAACACATGAAAATAACAGATTATCAAAAAATAAAATGACTACAAGTGTAAGGTTACTGACTGAAAACCAACCCGATTACATAACCATTTATTTTTGTTCTGCGTCCTGGCGTGACCTTCGGTCACTAATCATTAGTGACCGAAGGTCACGGTCCTGGACCATATATTTACAAAGTGTGTTTCACAACTAATGTATAAAAATGAAAGACGTGATTCCTAATACTGGTCGAAGTGTGAAATAACGATTCATTTCGCTTAAGTTTCTTCAAAAGTTTTCTCAAAAAAATAACCCAAAATGCGCTAAAACATTTTCTTCGCCTTTGACTGTACATCGAAGTTTATCAACACAGCACCTAACAGGAAACAAGCATCAAGCAAGCAAGTGCCTTACTTGCCCCCCTCTTGCCACCGTATCGTACCACAGAAGGCAAACAAACTACGAAATATCTGATTCAGTTTTAAATGTCACGTCTCGTTGAGTTAAACGATAATGTGTAACATAATCGATAATTGTAACATATTTTTTCACTATAGGACTTTTTTTAACTTCCTTTCAGGTTTTTTTCTTACTGTAAGAAACCAATTTAAGGCAATTAAAAACAAAACTACATTGCAATAAATGTCAAAGCACCATCTATGTAAATATTACCGTACTTCAAAAACGTCTTTTGTTTCACGGGTGAAGGATCCCCTTGAAGACACGGGATTCCCTGTACCCGTGTAATTCGCTAATTTTATCGATTTCTATACCGATTGTCCAGATAGATTTAAGTTTTTGTCTTATTTTTTGTTGTTGCCATGTTTTTTTTTATCCACAAACAATTTTAATTATATTTTTCAAGAAAAATCGATAATTTTGCCAGCACTGCACAATAATTTCTTCTTTGGCTGGTGGTAACGCTGATGTCAATCGTAATTTTTAAGTAATTCTCCTTTTTTTGTTCTTTTTAATAATTTGTGTTGTAAGCTCGAGGCTAAACTGTGCTTTTAATCCCCGTATTATAAATCACTGCGCTTATTATTTAAACCAACACTCATAATAAAAAAATTTTAGCGGCTAGTTGTAAAAATTACTATTAAAAAGGCATCCCCGAGAAATAAACTGGTGAGAATTTGTGAGTTCATTCTGATGAATTCAGTGGAATGTTAAAGAGCACCGGTAGCAAAATAATTCGTTAAGATATTTCATGCTAATATTTTTTAAATAGTATGGATATTTAGGCTCTCTATAGTCCCTAAACCTTAGTTTCCAGTGACCTTAGTACTGCATTGCCTTGGGCAACAGGAGCCGACATGTGTTCAAATATTCGCGCATATAAAACATAATCTGTCAATAAATTAGGGTGTGGAATTTCATTTCACTAATGCGATGCTGAATAGCCCCAGATTAACACCGCACAATAGAAAATTACAGAATAGCCAGGTCAAACATCAGAAGAACATCAAAAAAATTTAAAAAAAAATCGGCTTTTGCGTTGAACTTTTCCTCAATTTTCTGTTGTCAGTAAAGTTTGTTAGCTCATGGTAAAAATAAGAATAATCAAAAATTCTCTAATAGGATAGGCAATTTAGATATAAATTTTCTGAATGGAGGAAAAAACTAAAACCCAATTTTTTTTTCACTAGCAAGCGTAGAAAGGCCCATCGTTTAACATACTAAAAGTCCCAATTCCTACCTCCTCGGGAACTGTGATTTCAAACTTCCAAAATAGTAGTTTTCACAACTAGTGGCTAAAATAGTGCTTTTTTTACAAGCGTTGGTTTAAATAACGAGCCGCGCGAGGTATTTAAAAACGCGGGAGTTTTTAATTGAGTTGTATAACAAAAAACTGTGTAGAATTATTACACAATTGTGTATAAAATATACGCAACTGTGTGTGAAATATACATTAAAGTGTAATTTTATTACACAATTTTGTGACCAGCACTTTCATGAGCTCGCAAAATTTCCGGAAATAATTTAACCTCTTTTGGTAGCACTTGTGACAAAATAACATACTATCACAAATTTAAATGGCCTACATTGTAAGATTACCATAGAAACCATTGTTTTGTCATGCACAGACGCCCTTGATCAAGTATAAAAATGGCGAATTCTCAAAGCTTGTGACCAGCACTTTTTGGATCACGACTTGGGATAATTTTATAAATATTCATGAGCTCGCAAAATTTCCGGAAATAATTTAACCTCTTTTGGTAGCACTTGTGACAAATTAACAAACTATCACAAATTTAAATGGCCTACATTGTAAGGTTACCATAGAAACCATTGTTTTGTCATGCACAGACGCCCTTGATCAAGTATAAAAATGGCGAATTCTCAAAGTTTGTGACCAGCACTTTTTGGATCACGACTTGGGATAATTTTATAAATATTCATGAGCTCGCAAAATTTCCGGAAATAATTTAACCTCTTTTGGTAGCACTTGTGACAAAATAACAAACTATCAAAAATTTAAATGGCCTGCATTGTAAGGTTACCATAGAAACCATTGTTTTGTCATGCACAGACGCCCTTGATCAAGTATAAAAATGGCGAATTCTCAAAGGATGTTGTTTTCGAGTTTTATTTTGTAAGTTTTTTCCTGAATTTCTTGATAAAGTTATAAAAAAAGGTCTTATCAACGACACTTCTAAAAAACACTATTTTATCCACTTGTGATTTCTATGCAAGATATAAGAAAAAAAATCGCGCACTTCTGACACCCTGTATCTTGGAAAGGAAGGACTTTTGACCCTTATGTTATATGACTTTTTTTCCTGTTTCGGCCTCACCCCATTAATATATTTGCATCTATACCTTTTACATCTTGTATACTAAGGGTGAATTTGAATAAAAAAAAGCGCTTTTCCACTTAGTTAATCTAAAAAACTGTTACCAAACTTGTATCAAATTTTGTACGTTGAAAGTTTAAAGCATTATCCCGGAACAATTTCACGGATTTTGCATAATTTTAAGTTTTTTACATAATTTTTTATATCCTAAAAATATTTAATTCACGGAAAAAATTATCGATTATTTAAAAAAAATAAATAAAAATAAGATATATATACATATTTTTGAAAAAACACCCCAATGATCTGTGGAGGATACCAGAAGCCTCCGCTGTGCACAAATTTGTTAACTAAATGAACTGTTTTTAGAAAATTTGTCAAATTAAGTGATAAACTTTTGACTGCTTTAAAAAAATGAGGTTTTGCACACGGAATGTGTCATCCTTGCGCATGGTTTTTTAATTAACTCCGATTTAATAAGTATCATAAATTCGATTTAATAAGTATCGTAAAAACTTATTTGAAAATTTATTTCGACTTGTGGACCTTGCTTTCGTCTCAATCTATTACCTAGATAGCACGTGATGTCTGAAAGACGTCTGATTTTCGTCTGGCTTATGCCGGGACGTCTTAAGATCTTAATAAGACGTCTTTTTTTACATCTTTAGATTAACGACTTGGGGACATCTTATTAGCGTCTTTTTTACGTCTTTTTTTACATCTTTAGATTAACGACTTGGGGACATCTTATTAACGTCTTTTTTAAGAATCCTTTAAATATTTAAAACTTAACGTCTTAGAGACGTCTTATGGATATATCGTTATTTTACATAATATATTAAGTGATAACATAATTAGTTTTATACATATGATAAAAAATAATAGTAATATTATATGTATCAAGGTCCGAATATTATAGGTACCGCTCTCAAAATATCATTTGATAAGCAAATTTTGATATTTTGACTTATCTGCCTTTCCATTCCATCGTTAGCATGAAAGTGGCTTAAAACTTGGTTTAAAACCTTTTTAAATTATCTCTGTCTCTGGCTTTTATTTGAACTACTGGAAAAAACATAATGTTTTTAGTTTAATCTTAAATTATTCCTACCAAAAAATAAAATACCTTTCAGCGATCATGGCAATTACCTTATTTTCAAAAATTGTTTAGAATAAATGTAATGTCTTAAAAAAGACACCTTAAAGATGTCTTCCAGATGTCTTTCAGACTACTTTGTGCTATGTAGGTACATACCTGCAACATCCCGACAAGACACTTGTGAATTAGGGATGCGGTATAATTAAATTGTGATATTATCTTAAGTCTTATCTTAACTATCTTTTATACACTATTGTCGTATAAGTCCTTTTCTAATGTAATGCTAAACTATCTGTAAGCATCAGATCAGAAAATATCCTCTTGTCTTGGCGTTTATACTGTTTCACGGTGCAGCTAACGCTGCTTATTAATTTCATAAATTTCTTTTTATTCCTCGTTTTTATGGTTTAATAATGTTTTTGTTCTGCGAGCTGTTTGTTTTCAATTGATTTACTATAGAGTTGCTCGTAATTGCAGTCTCTGTTTTGCTAGCGCCTCCCGCAATGATACAACGATGCGAGATTCTAACCTATCAACCATGATCTAAGCAACACTATGTAATACATTGTTAAAAAGGACAATAAAGTAAAACGCACATTTTTCTCCTGGGAGCTTGGTTTTTGAGAAAAACAAATAAAACTGAAAAAGTGCAGATTTTGGAGGGATTGGAGGGGTTTTACCCGAGCGATTTTGGAAGATTTTCTTGGGGATACTATTTGGACCCCCAAAAACATTTTTTTGCAAAAATTAGGTTGTATCTAATTATGTCCGAATTCGGTTCTAAAATCGCTCTAAATGACCGGATTATATAGTTCAATTTTTTGATGAGAGGACTGACGTCATTTTTGCCTCTGAAAACGTATTTCATTGTTGTCAGCGGTTCGCATGTAAAGTAATTTGTTGTTGTCAGTTTGAAGTAGCAGTTGAAACAATCCACGACATGACTTTGTTTTACATATTTATTGACGCTGTCTAACACCAGGTATCAAATAGAGATCAAAAAACATGACGTTAGTCCGCTCATCAAAAAATTGAACTATACATTCTTCTTTAGTATTTTCCATGGAAAGACAAAATAAAAATAATACTGACTGCCTTGTTTCTTTAGCTCCCAGTTAATTGTATCTTTAATCAAAGTGTCATGTGTAAGAGAAAAAATTTGCATCGGACCAATTTTTTGACAGTGACAGTCCCATTTAACCGGAGAATTTTAAATGAACAGTATCTTCCTGAATTTTCTTTTTAAAAATGTTTCAGTGGCATTGACTGGATTGAATCATTATTAGTCCAGTTTTCTATGACATAGAACAGGATTTCATATTATTGCCATCGGAAATTATTTTGCCAAATAACAATGTGTGTGTGCCAAAAAGCCGCGTGCGGATTTTAAAACAATGACGCAGTTTTGCCAGGCAGCCACATAAAACCGATAAACAATTGCCACTCCGGATAAAATGAGCTGTCTAAACTTTTTGTTGGTATTTAATCTACAGAACAATAAAAATACATAGATAAAAATTCAATCCGGTGCCTAATTTTATAACAATAACTGGTTGTTTAAGTAAATAAATCCTTAAAAAATATTTTTAATTTGTGGTCTAAGCTGCAAGATAGCCGAATTAAAAAAATTGCTTACTTACTTACTTAAAATAAGGTTTTAAAATTATTTTGAGCGTATAAACTTGTAAACAAAATTATGGCTACATATACCTGACATTTGTCAGACTAAATTGGTATTGACAAAATTGCCCTAACTCTGAGGCTAATAATAAAAATGGTTATCACACAGCATTTATGAAAGGTAAAAAACTAGTCATTCCGGTTGTATAACAGCACTGAACAAATCAAAACACTATATTTTTAACAAAAACACGCAAAAAAGTCGAAAACACTTTGTTTTGACTTAAAAAAACAATGCAGTAACATCCTAGTAACTTTTGGTTTGGTTCAAACAAGTGTGTGGCTAATAAAAAAGCAGGCAAATATATATTATGTTTACAGAAGGACTTGAAACTCACCTAAAAATGATATAACTTTACTTTTTCTATTAACAAAAATTTAAAGAAACAAAATTTTAATATTACGAAAAATCATGGAAAAAAATACCATTTACTGATTGTGGAAAAGACACAACAGAAAAAGAGATTAATTTAAATGTGACTATGTCCTTTTAGGCTCAGAACGGTCAGGGGGTATTCTCATTCCGTCTATTTTTACTTCCGTAGGCGAATATTATATTGGGTAAAATAAATATGGGTAAATGGGTATTGAGCTATAAAGGTACTGACTTTCAACCGGCTGATTGGAATTCCTTTTAGCCAATTTATTTATTGTTAAGACTAAATAATATTATTCTCTAAATACTTAATATTTTTCTGTGACTGAACGTTTTTGTTCCTATGGACGGGGATTAAGGGCTGCAAATTTTTTAATCACGCCAGCGGTTTTATTTCTAAACAAAGCCCGGTTGTGAAAATTTTACTTGTGTGTTTGTTTTTTTGCTGACCACATGTGAAAAGGCTAAATAAAAAATTGAAAAATATTATGAAGCGCCACTAATTGGTTAGGTAACGTTAATTAATAAATATCTGCATTGTTTTTGAGGCAACAAATAGTTATTTCCCTAAACAGTGCGGAAAGTGTTGACCGAACGACGCGAAGCGGAGTTCGATCAAGCCGTCAAGGGCGGTAAAGACATTTTACGCAAGAGTTATGTACATAATTTGACCTATGGGCACCTTAATTTCCAAAACAATCATCTTAAATTTTAAAACCCCATGGGTATAGGGCAGCAGCATTGAAATCATGATAAACTAGCAAATTTTGCATAATTTTACTTTACCGCATAGTGTGCGGTAAAGTAAAATCATACAATCTTGCGGTGTAAACGGAAATGATTTTTGAAAATGTTTATTAAATGAATTTCTAATCGCCACTTATTTCGTTCTAACGTGCAACGATAATCCTACACAAAAAAAGAAACTCTATAATTGACAAGACTGTTTTTATGGGTTTAAAATAGTGAGAAAATTTGGTAATTTTGTATAATTTTACTTTACCGCATTGTGTGCATTAAACTATAGCAATTTTTATTTGGAGAGATAGGTTGGATGGGGTCAAAAAACACCAGAAATTCCTTGTTCATCATTTAAATGTAATGATGATGACAAAATAAATTTAATTTTCCGTGCCCGATGATGACTCTATAAAAAGTCGAAACGTCGGCATTGAAAACAAGGAATTTCTGTTAGTTTTTTTTTGACCCGATCCAACCTATCCCTCCAAATAGAAATTATTGGGTCGCTAACCAACTAAGAATATAGCGATTTTGTACAGTTTCACTTTAACGCATAGTGTGCGGTAAAGTGAAAACATCAGAAACCTAAGACCGCATTGAACTATTGATAAATTATAGCAATTTTGTACAGTTCTACTACTGAAATCATGAGAAACCTAATAAGACGACATTGAAGTATTGATAAATTCTAGCAATTTTGTACAGTTTTACGCAGCATAGTGTGCGGTTAAGTAAAATCAGTTTTACTTTACCTCATAGTTTGCGGTAAAATGAAATCATGAGAAACTAACTGATACAACACGCTTTAAAAAACCTTAAAAAAAAAAGAAAATTCTTAAATTAATTTTGACTACCGCACACTATGCGGTAAAGTAACTTTCATTAAAATATATATGTTTCTATTTTAAATAATTAGCTTAACCTAAAAGATATTTTCAATCCATATAATAGTATATGCAGAAAAGCGACCCCAGTGTTACATAAAGCGATATAATACCCGCAAAATATCGTTGTTTTGTCAAAAGATTACCATTTTTTTGAGCAAATTACCTACACAAGTAGATCACAATTTAAATACTTGTGCATTTACAAGGCGATTTTCAGCCTGGAATAATTTATCTTCGGTACATACCGCGATTATTCTTTAGGTTGACTAGTTTGACAGTGAGTGTGACGTTATGTCCCCCCAACACTCAAAAATCATAAATGAATGAAATGGGTCACTGAGATAAATCCTTTAGAGTAAAGGAATGTAGGGTTATGTTTTTGTTTTTGTGACTTGTAATTAGGTAATATTAAAACATAGACTATATTTTAAAGTGTTTTGCTCTTTAACCTTAAAAAGCTATAACCAGTTCAGAGTCTGGTTATAAATGGTAAATAACCAAAAGCAAATTAATCAATCTTAGTTAAAACCGAAATGGCGGAAAGGCCCTGGCACAAAAGAGCGACTAACAAAAGAGCGACTACAAAAGAGCGCTTTCATACAAAAAGCGTGCGACAAAAGAGCGCTATAAAAAATAGCGTTCGACAAAAGAGCGAGTACTACAAAAGAGCGACTGATACAAAGAGGCGATGTAACAAAAGAGTGTGCTACAAAAGAGCAATGTTACTGAACATTTTATTTATTATAACAGTACCCTACGAAACAAAGATTTTTTGCAATATTTTTTAAATACTGAGAAACATCTCCTAAAGAGTATTTGCTTCTGATATTGAGTTAAGCTGAAAATACTTGCAGTTGTGCAATGCGAGAAAATCGTCGCGGCAACGGTCAACATCTAGATTGCCATGACATGGCCAATGGGCTAAAGACGGCTCGATCTGAGCCTGCGCGAGTTTGTAACGTCGAATCAACTCATTTCTCGTTCAACGCACTTCCATCTGACGCATGCGCATTGGAGCCCGTCTTTAATCCATTGACAACGGCCAATTTGGTATTTCGCAGGGGTTTCCGCGACGCTTTTTATCATAGGTTATTACAAGGACTGGGCCTTTATAGTATCTCATAGTTATATGCTGGCAACGAACAGCTCGCTGTGGGATTCTTCTTGCTTTAATTTTATGAGGAACCTTGACATCGAGAAACGCACTTCTAAAGAGTTATTGGTTCTGGGTAGACCAGACTGTACACAAGCATACAAATTCAATAGGATTTATTTCTTCCCATTTGAAAATCTCGAACGCAAATTGGACGTCTCTCTCTGGCGCAAAACTAAGAGCTAGGAGAATTTTGCAGTGTCTTCGTATTTCCTCTCTTTCTTTTTATAAGGGTGACAGCCCCTTAGTTTGTCAAAGGTTTTGGGAAAGATGAAAAACACAGCCGACTACATCAGTATTGGAAAATAACTCGTTGATGGTCTAAATTGATGCTAACTTAAAATCCGAGAGTATACTTGAAGGATTAAGATTGGTTTGTGCCAACTCTTGAATCTTGTTGAATAATCGAACGTAAGATTTCTTGGTTTGTTGCAAAGCAACGTGTATATGACCGAAACAGCCTTGTTATCAAACAGACTGTGTAAAGAAATTAAAAATATTCTGGAGCTATCTTGTCTATACACCAATCACAAAATTCTTGCATTAGATTAATATTGTTGTATACCGAAAATGAAGATTCGCTCCTTATCGTCAGTCCCAGAACCGTGTCTTCTCTCATTGTTTTCTTAAATTCGTCAGCGATCTCCATCTCATATATGCTTTGAGCCGATGTGCTGCCATGTCCCAAATGCTCTCTTTCTTTCTCTATAAATCATTTGTGCTGCGTGATATTTTTGTATAGCAACAGCACCTTCATCTGATGTTCCCTGCGAGCACTGCTGAATTATATTTCTAGGGCGATCATCATTACCTCTAGAAACTTTTTTCAAAGAATTTTTTACTGATACCGCTTCATTTTCGGCAACATTTGGTCCATGGTTGTGTTCTTCTGTTCCTATGTGTATACTTTTTCTTATGGCGGCTCTTCCTCTACAATTTTTTTTCACGCATCTCCAGGTTTGAGAGGAAATGTAAGTTTTATCTTTTCGATGACGATATTCCTCGAATATTAAAATTTGTCTACCCTTTTGAGATTCTGCGAAGTCAGACATTTCTGACACAATTGTGAAATATTCTTATTCAAGCAACAATAAAAAAGATTTTTATATTTGACATAGTAACGTACTTCGTTGTACAAGAGACAGCGCTCTTTTATCATTTTTTTGTTATAGCGCACTTTTGTAAAATTTCTCTTTTGTCGCACGCTCTTTTGTCGCACGCTCTTTTGTCGCACGCTCTTTTGTTACATCGCTCTTTTGTTACAGCGCTCTTTTGTAGTACTCGCCCTTTTGTCGCACGCTCTTTTGTTATAGCGCTCTTTTATCGCACGCTCTTTGGTTAGTCGCTTTTTTTAGTCGCTTTTTTGTGCCAGAGCCAAATAAAACAACTAAGTTAACCCCAGATTTCTCGGAAAAACTAAGGTTACGTATTTCTTTAGGCTGAAAGCAATGCGCCAAGGCGTTTTTAGTTTTATACCGACCCTAAAATCGATTTTCAAGCGATAAAACGCTTTCTTAAATCACATTACATTTAAATCACTAACGGTGGGATTTACTAAAAGGATTTAGTCTATTTTAGAACCGTCCCAATTTTAAGTAAAATTTTTGGTTTTTTAAACCAACCCTACTTGAGTTTTAATTTTTTAAGAATTTTAATAAATTTATTTATTTAATAATCATCTTAACACAAAGCTTTTAACTATGTTGGGAATTTGGAAGTTTTCTTGACTGAGCTTTTAGATAACCTGAATGTTGTAACTTCAGTTTGTAAATAAATTAATATAGTGGTTTTGGGTTTTTTTGTTTGGTATATTTTTCGTGCATAACCAGTGACCTTCATTCATGTTTGTTTTGCTTCGTAGTGCCCTCATAAATATATTCTTTGTGCTGAAAACGGGTTCACAATATGGCCTCTCTCTCTTTATTGGTTAATAAACAACTTGGGATATTAAATAAGGTAAACTAATCCTTATAAAAACGGTAAATTATAAACGAACTTATTACCAATTGCCACAAAACAATCCTTTCTGGCAGCTATAAATTTAAACCACCCCCCAGAGGTGGTTTAAAAAATCACCAACTTTATAACCTCAAACACAGATTAATTATGTGCCAAATTTTTGGCGTATTCACCATTTGCCATTTTGAAACCTGTCCAAAAAAAATAGTTTTAGAGCATTTTCTCCTAATACATGGTATATTTTGAGAAAAAAAAAGCAGTTTGTCAGTGGTATTTTGCAATAACAATACAAAAAAATTAATAACTTTGTGTCTTTTCTGTATGGGTAAGTATTTTTTGGAAATTGGTTTAATATTTAGACCTGTGGGGGGCACTATTTTAGATCTTAGTAAATCCCACTGTAACACCCATTTGCACCGACTTTTTTTTATTGGTCTTTTAACCAAGAGATCAATAAGTTTTATTGTTTTCATAACTTAGCAATTATTTGCACCAACCCTTTTTCTTCTTTATATAGCTATTGGCATCTATATTGTATATTCGACACGGCAACGCTGTTAATCTAGCCTATTTCGAATGGGATTTTATGCGAACAGTCTTATTGGACCGCTCTTTCGGCTAACTAAACGTCAAAGAATCTGTGATATCTTGTGTTTAACATAGAAATAGAAAACTTCTTCTATTTCTATGGTGTTTAACCACAAAAGTGATTTTTTTTGTTTTTTTTTTAATTTTTAAAAATCTTAAGAAATGAACGTGGAAGACACAAACAAAAGGAAGAGAGCGGTTAATTTTACTCCGCGTAAGCAAAATTTGTTGTTTTCATTTGCTTTAAAACATAAAATCTCCAAGTCGTCCATTTCTTCGTAAAGGAAACCCAAAGTTCACGAAGTCACCAACTTCAATGTCATCATCATACATATCCTGCAACAGTTGTTCGTCCAAAATGTTTACATATTCCATGGTAGAGGCAAAAACTACTAACGATAACTACTAAAAGATAAAGGCGGGTTCAGAGTTCCGTATATAAGGTAAGCAGTACGAGGTATGCTGTAAGACACAAAGAAAATAAACTATAGCAATCGCATAATGCTCCTACCGCTTGCGGCTTATGAAATACCATGAACAGAAGCATGCGTTTGCTATAGTTTATTTTCCTTCTCGCTACTTCATATCGCTTATCTTACAGAAGTCTGAATCTGCCTTTAAGGTACAGCATGCAGAATAAAACCTTAAAAATTTAGAAATTTTTGTTCTGTATATAAAAATGACAAATCTTAAATACGAGTAGGTACATAATAGCCAAAAATTACAAAGCAGATATTTTAAAGTGTTTACCTTTTTTACCATTAACTAATCTCCTCTCCCTCAATAACACTTTTCTAACCTCAAAAACACCTTAATGGAGCTTTAAGTGACCAACGCTCACCACTTACTTAATAAGGGTTTAATGGATACATAAAGATCCCCTAAAAATCGGTGCAAGGCAAGAAAATTATTAAAGGTACTTTAAAGCATCAATAGCCTATTGGTCTCATAAAAAAAAGTCGGTGCAAACGGTTGTAAGTGTTTAAAATGGTTTTAGTAATGTTTATACCACAAAATTTTAAAAGCTTACATAAAAGTGCTTTAAGAGGCCCGTATAAACAAAGTAAATCTAACCGAGAATAAAAAGACAAGATACACTTCTCTCCACATAAAACTGGTACAGCAGAAGTTAGCAGCCTGCTTAATTTTTAAACTTTTTATAGTACGGCATTGTCTTCCTATAAGTGACAATGTCACAGACTCCTGACAACATCATGTTTTGCATGTCAGTGTCATCCAAATTTTAAAAAATGCCGCCGCATCTTTCCAAATTTGCCAAAGCTCAAATCTTAGCAAAACCAGAGGGTGGTTGGTCTATTCGGCAAGTAGCTGTTTGACGAAAGTTACTATCCCAGAGGAAGACCAAAAAGCAATCAATTGTTTGGAAAATCGTCCGTTTGCTAAAGCGAAAGAAGTAAAAATTGAATCGAATTTTTCAGAATGCATAACAACATTAGGCAGGAGGATTAAACGTTTGACGCAGCCTCGATTAATTTTTGCGTTGAATTATTCTCTGAAAAACGAAGAATTTTGGCAGCAAGTGATTTTCACAGATGAGAAGATCTTGAAGTCCAACAGCGATAAAAAAACAAATTCTGGTTTAACTACCGCCAAGAACCCGATACGAAGAACGATATTTTGCTGGAAACGAAGACCGGACGGGAAGATTTTCGGTAAGTGTTTGGAGCTGGATATCGGCTAGAGGACATGGCGTTCTATTTAGAATTAATGGACGATTTACACGTTTACGTTAATATGCTAGAAAATGTAATGCTTCCCGAGGTGAGGGTCCCTTATTCAGATCATTTTGTATTCCAACAAGATAACTGTCCAGTTCATATGGCCAGAATTGCGCAGCGATGGTTCCAGGATAATATCCTTGGCCTGCAAAAACTCCTGATGCGAATCCAATAGAGAACGTTTGGGGACTTATTGCAAAGAAATTAGCAAGTTTTAATATCATTCTCAGAAATTCAGAACATATAATGGAACTCATCGTAAGGGCATATAGGGATGTTATTGCTGAAAATCCAAACTTATTAGAAAATTTAACGGTGCAATGTCGCGCTATTAAAAATAAGTATTTTTTTTATATGTTTAGTTAATAAAGCATTTTTGTGTTTTTGAAATGTGGTTTTTATTTTTAGTGGCCTCATGTTTTGAACTAGTAAAAAATAAACAAGCCGTCTCCTTATAAAAAGTTTATATATGCCAAAAATATAACCTAAAATGAAAAAGTCAAAAAGTCAGTGTTGCACATAGGAAAATATAAGAAATCGTATTTGCGGCTACCTTCTGCCGCACCAGTTTTATGTGGAGAGAAGTGTAAATACAGAACAAAAATCCAAATGTTTGTTTTAAAGTTTGAGACAATGATGTGTTTGAAATTAACTCTGTGTTTCGGACTTCCATTTTTATAGGATATTCATACATGACGTTTCGATCAGTACAATCTCTGATCGTCTTCAGGTGCAAACTGTTTTCATCTGAGGACGATCAGAGATTGTACTGATCGAAACGTCGTGTATAAATAAACTATAGACAATGGAAGTCCGAAACAGAGTTAATTTCAGAAGTTCAACAAATTTGCCAAATTTTTACTTTGGAAAATATCGTTTCTTTAACGTTTTGGGGTGCAGCCGGACGTCAAGCTAAAAAAAACCAGGAAAGATTGTGGTTCAAAATTTTTAAAAGTGGTTCAAAATTAGTTCGAAATTATAAGCATATCAAAACTCGAATACCTTTCGGGGGGGGGGGTAGCTTGACCTCAACCTGCACCCCCCGCTACATTTTCTAAAAAAAACAGGTTTACTAATGGGTTTGTGGACATTTTTTTTGGTGATATTAGGAGTTTGAAATTAGTTCTTAATTTTGGGATAGTTGCTTTTAATTTTTCTCTCCGCTTTAAATGAGGGGGGTGTAGCTTCACGTCCGGATGCACCCCCCATTTTGAATATTAAAAAAATCAGGAAGGAGTGTGGTTCAAAAATAGTTCGAAATTGGTTCGAAATTATAGGTGTGGCTTGATTGACCTTATTTATCAAGAAAGTGGGCATTCGAAATTTGGGCCACCAAGTATGCGTTAGTTATATTATTTGCACGTTGTCTTTTATGTGTTCCGCTGCGTGGTTTATTTGAGGCGTGACAGGCCGTCAATCCCAAAAAACTTTTCCGACTTTTTTTCCCCAGGGAAGAAGCGTTAAACTTTCGCGATAGCGTTGCCGCGTGTTATGTCCAATTTAAGTTACACTCCGGGAAGAGTTTTAAAGTTAGCGCTTCAGCCGTGTGCTGATGAGAAAAAATGCACATGCCAGGTGTTACATCCGGCCAGTTAAGCTTGAGAGCTATTTTTATAGATACCTTCAGTCTTGACTTTGTTTGAAACTTCTCACCTTTTAAAGCACGACCTACTTACAAAGACAACACCAAACGTAATAGTTATTTAAACAACAAGGTTTGAAAATGACTCTTTGAACACGATCGAGACACTTCAAAGGAGTGTGCAAAGAGGTTTCTAAACTAGTTTTTTACGATACTTTTTATACGACTACAAATAAACAGAGGCCAGAAAAATCATATTTCAATTTAATTGGTTTTTAATAATAAAATGTATAATATTCTATTTGAAGTATCTAATCAACAAAACAAAGGAGCCGTGTCGGTTGCTATGGAAATCAGTCAACTTATATTGTTGGGTGAAAACAATAAAAAGCACAATGACGGGAGACCCGTGTGCAAAAATGACGTAAGCGTTCTCTCGATTAGACCCAGTAATTGGGACTTGTAGGAAAGATCGTGTGAAAAACATCACTCGGATGATTTTTGGCTCCGCTTGTCCGAGTGTCAGATATTTCAGAGCACGCTATTGGACGAAAACATTACATGACCGATCGAGTACGGCACGGCGACTACGGCAAAGTTGACCGTCTTTCAGAGTCGGACGTCGCACAGTGGTATAGGGAATTTTGAACATTTAACTTAACTTAATTTAAAATTTGGCATGACGGATCATGTCAAACCTGAATTATACAGGTATACATGGTGTTTTAAAATTCAGTGCAAAGATTTTGGGCACGAATTTTTCAGGTCAAAATAAGAAAAATTTTTTCGATGAACATGTCCGCAAACACTTTGTTACTGATCTACGGAGCGTTGACTTTTCACAATTTCTTTAGTTTTTTCTTTATAGCTCTGGCAGTTTTTGAGATATTAGAGCCAAATTTGAAACTGCAACTGCAGCTTCGGACTTAAGTAATCCAAAGATACTGACTGATCGTGAGAATCTATAGGGAGATATTTTTTTAGAGGTGAAGTTCTTCTTTTCATCCTAAACTTTTACGTGATACGCCGCTGATGGATTCTGAATTAATACATAAATTACCTGTTTAGTTCAGAAACTATTTTGTCTCATGTAAGTTTTTCGCATTTGTGACTGTTATCAAGAAATTAAATTACTAAAATCATTATGTGTAACTCGCTAGATTCAATTAGAACTTTTAACAACAGAGGTGAGCACATAGGAAAATCGCAGTCAAGTAAAATGTTTTATTGGTTTATGGTTTTTAAATAATGGAAAAATAATAAAAGAAAATTGTGCATATTTGAGCATTTTTTTAAAAATCAATGTGAATTTTAAAATGTTTAAAATTTTAAGGTATAAAAGAAATGAAAAAAAAATATTTCACAAAAATATAAAAAAAAACAAAATAAGTAGGTTTTTAAAAAACACTGTAAAGTATAGAAAATAAAATAAAAAAATTGAAAAAACTGGTAAGTCAAATGGCTATTAAGTGTTTAAAGGGTCAAAAATACATAAAAACACGCCACAGCAAAAAGGACAAAGATTAAATAATTCATTGCTTTAATTAAACCTTGGTATATCAGCAACCAACTAACAAAATAACAAAAATGTTTGTTTCAATTTTTTTCTTAATGTCCATAAAAAAAAAACAATGCATCAATCCACTGTGCGTCGTTCGAATGACTTTTGTGCGATGGGCTGGTCGCAGCATACGGAATTTTGGATTTTAATAGAAGTGGTCACTTCTCAGGGTATGATCGTTCTATTACGCCCATTTTATTACTTACAACTTTCGTCATTAGCCGCGTTACGTAATTTATAAACAGTCCCCTAATAAGAAAATATTAGCTTTCTGCTTCTTGTTGGCTAAATAGCCAATGCCGCTAAGGCCAGAAGTTTTTAAGATCAAAACTAAAGAAAAACAATTAAACTTGCCATTTACAATATGTGATTCTGGGCTTTTTGGTCCTTCTGTTGGTTTACATTAAAGGTTAAATGGTAAAAAGTTATTTTTATTCTGGCTAAAGTTATCATAGTCATGCCACATAAAAGTACATAGGCCATTTTTTAGCTAATGTTGGTAAGTTTAATACTGAGGTTAGTACCTACCTACTAAATGACTGTCATAACTCTAGCATTTTCACCTGTGCAGGTACCTCGGTAGGGACTAGCATGTCAAAAATTATCACTATCCCTTAAACATTAATTATCATATTGTTTACACACTCTATTTCTTAAAATATCAGGCTTATTTCTCTCCAGTTAGAACGACTATTCACAATCGTACTTACCGGACATAACCCATTAAAGAAACATATCCTCTACGTGATTGTGAAGAATGACTATTGCTATGTTTTTATGGGTGTTGAGTTCGTTTTCAAAACTCATTGTCTTTTTCTTTTATATAGCGTGTTCTTTATCAAGAGCAAGAAGGATATATCCAAGACACCAACGAACACCGAGGCACCAACGAACGCCAGGGCAATGAGTTTATTCTGCAAACGCAAATACACTCGAATATGGTCACGGTTTACGAAGGCAGTGAAACACAACATATTTATTGACTGCACATTGGCAGAACATGTAGAAGATCCAATATTACAAACCTACTGCACTTGTAAAGTTAGAAGTAGAACCCTTGGAGTTTGCGCTCATGTAGCAAGTGTTCTTTGGTATTTGGGATACGCTTGTTCACTATCCCAGAAATATTACGCTTCTGGCAGTTCTCGATGCAGCTAATAGAAACCAGACTCAAATAGTAGACTAGAATTCTATAAACAACTCATTTTATAATTATTTTTGTTTGGACGTAAATTTACATTAATAAATGGTATTTACATTGCATAGTGTTATTGTTTCACATTAAAGAACGATGATTTTACACTCGGGGGTGTATTTAAATAAAAGTGCGATTTTACACCCGACAAACGGTCAAACGGCTCATGGTTTATTAATTTTACCATCTCTAGTGTTAAATATTATACACTCAAAGTTAAGTTTCTTTTACACTCTTAGAAAGGTCAAATTAACACTCTAAAAATTATTAAAGTTTATACCCAAAATGCTGGACCTATATGTACCACCTTGGGTGTAAACTGAGTGTAAAAATATACACTCAATTTTTTATTGTGTTTATTTATTTGTAGAGTATAGATTACACAAGCTTTATGACTTTAATGTGTTCGATTTTATATATCCTCATTAATTTTCTTAACATTTTTTAATTTGCACCAGTTTATAAACGCATCAAAGTTTCGCTGGTAGCGGCTCTTTAGATTTTTCAGGCAGCAATCGACGTGACTCTTCAAGCAGCTTTTATTATCTCCTTCGGATTCAACTCATTTTCTAGATCTGAGTCCATTTTTGTAACAAAAACCTTTAAAACAAATTTCAATTAAAGGATCTTTTTTAGAAGTGTCAAAACTGCCAAAAAAAACAAAAGCTAAAAGCTGTCAACAAGAAGTCCTGGCCAACTTGGTCAAAAATGATACCGGAAAAGGATCAAGGGACCGGAAAATTGAACAAAAAGGTCCTTTCTTGAGAGTGAAAATATTTCGAAAGAACAAGCCTTGTAATGTAGAACTTTCCGTACGAAAAATGGTACGGAAAGGAACTATTTTCCGGTCGTTTAAAAGAAAAATAATAAGGTTATATTTCCACAAATATGACATGATTGTAGAATTACGTGACATCACAAAAGTTTCTGGTCGTGACCCGTTTGTTTATGTAAGCCTGACTGCATTAACGACGACACGGGCCTCGCCTAAAACAGCACCGAATAAAATGGTGGCGTATGAAATATTGGCTGGGAAAAAGATACTGCAGTCTGCATTGAAATAGCTGATGTAACAAAACAGCGCTCATCATTACAGCGCCGCAGACTGTTCGGGTGCGTCTTACCCATTTTTACTATTTTTCTGTTTTGTGGCCACCATTTCGTTATTTCAGCGAAGATTTAAAAAAAAGGCTGCTTTAACTTTTATGTTAAGAGATTTATTTGCAATAGTGGACATTTAGTTTGCCAAAAATGCAAATTACACTATATTTTACCATAGGTTTACCAACTACCAAAGTCCTGCCACTTACCTAGGGTTTTCTCTACCCATTGCTATCTCAAGACTTGTTGCGCAATTCAAAACATGTACCAAAATATTTTAGAAGTTCTCAATTAAAGGAACCACATATATTTTCAAGCCAGATGAAAATTGCTCAGTTTGCAATATAAATCTACCAGAAATTTTTTTTCAAATATTTTTTCAATGCCCTATGTATGCACAGGTCTGCCTAGAACCCTGGAACGACCCTGGTGCTTTTTTCAATCAATTGGAAGAAATAAACTCCCACGCAGCGAAAAAGTTATTCCAAATGATTCAGAATATTATTATAATTCGTGCTTTTTACGAAATGAGTAATCTGGCTTCTCCTGTTGGTTTAAAAAAAAACAATACCTAAGATACTTACTTGTTCAAAAATAAGCGTATAACAATCTTTTTTATAATAAATTTAGTTTATAGTTTATCACTCTCATTGTGATTTTTTCTCTAATTTTTGTTTTTCATTGACTGTAAATTTTGTTTCAAGAGACGTGTTTACATTAAGTTTTTTCTTTTTAAACTGAACTTACTTGTTATAGAAAATAGAAATAATAAAAGTAAGTTGAAGTTGAAGTTAAAGTCATTTAGTTAAGACATAGATAAAAACACTTGCTGCGCTATAAGGTCACTTCTTGGCTTCTTGCTAATTTATTTATCGGAATGCTGTGCCGTGGGAAAACGGATTGTTGGAATGGTATGAAGTTTTTTTAAACGGTTTTTTCAAAACTATCGAAATATTTTTGTGAGTTAAGATAAAATTTACAAATATATTTATAGCTTTAACCAAATATCTGAGCTTTTTAACTTTATCTTATACAAACTTCCCGTTTTTTCTTGGGATCCTGACAAAGGATCAGCAAAAAGTGACCTTATTAGCACGGATTATAGTTATTGAAAAAAAAATCAAATACATTTCATATGGGAAGTGAAGTGAATTTGGGGAGAATATATGTTAGGCTCAAACACCGATTTCGGCCAATGGACGAAAAATATGACCAAAACGCGTTCTAGTCACCAGCATATTGTCAATGACCGACATATTGCTTTCCGACCATTTAACCTAGACCAGCAAGCGTTCTGGGGTCGTATTTTCGAAAGCATACGAAATTATTCGCATGCGACTACTTCCGTCTCCTCCTATACCGTATAGAAAAGGAGGCAAAAGATGCCGATATGCTGATTCATGGGTAGTACGTGCAAAAATAACCGGTTTTTCATGCGAAACAACACGAATGCCTCCACCCACTCGTGCAATATTGCGTTAAACCAGTCGAATTCGAACGCGGTCCACACATACCGGCTTATCTTTCGCCTCTCATTTCACACGGTATAGAAAGAGACTGACATAAAAATTGTTGATTATTCAGTATACGTATGCGGATATTTTCGTATGTATTCAAAAATCAGACCCCTGGACCTTTTTCCATTGCCAGAATGCGTCTAGCCCACAAACAAACCGTCCAAAAACCGATTTTGTGCGTGTCTCAGCTTGTAAACCATACCTATCGCTACTAGCGTACTAGGAGTTTCGGCTCCAGTATACATCTAGTGTTTGATCTGAGTCCGTGTATTAAAATTTCGATGTCGGAAATAGCTATTTTCCTAAAATCAATTTTTCCGCACGCAACTGCCGTTGCGCGTCGTTCCGTCAAGCAGTTAAGTGCGGAAAAAAAAGGTTTTCGCACGTGTTAGGAACAATTGTTTTTCTACGAGCGTGAGGAAAATACACTGAAAATGTTTTTTTTTTCAAACGCCCGGAAAATAGCCACTTTTTGTACGATTTTTCATACGGAAAGTTCTACATTACAAGGCATGTTCTTTCGAAATATTTCCACTCTCCAGAAAGGACCTTTTTGTTCAATTTTCCGGTCCCTTGATCCTTTTCCGGTTCCATTTTTGGCCAAGTTGGCTATGACTTCTTGTTGACAGCTTTTAGCTTGTTTTTTTTGGGCAGTTTTGACACTTCTAAAAAAGCTGTTTTAAATTTGTTTCAAAAGTTTTGTTTACAAAAATGGACTCATATCTAGAAAATAAGTTGAATCCGGATGAAATAATAAAAGCTGCTTCAAGAGTCACATACACCGAAAAATCGACCAGACATTTTTAATTCTCATAGTAAGAGTATACTATAAATATAAGTAAATAAAGAACAAACCTAGAAATCTGACTTTTATCATTATGTTGCTTGATAAGTTGGCCATGGTTTTTCTAATGTTTTATACAATTTTGCACAAGTTAAAAATACAAAAATAATTTCTAACCACAAAACTTTACTTGTTTTTCTTAGTTTTCATCTTAAAAACTACCGGCCTTAGCGGCAATGGCTATCTAGCCAACAAGAAGCAGAAAATATCAGGGGACTGTTCATAAATTACGCAACACGGCTAGGCGTCGACGAAAGTGATAGATACTAAAATGTTTTTTCTGATTGTTTGAAAAAAAAAGTACGTACGATACACGACCGGAAAGTATCTTTACAGGTCTAGTGACGTAAATACCTATTTTACCACTGACAAATACATGCATAAACAACTGGTTAGTCACACCATAGCAACCAAGGCATTTCATTTTGTGTGAAAAATGCGATTTTCCGCACGCTCGTAAAAAAAATATTTTTTCTAGCAATGTGACAATTGCCAAAATGCTCTTAGGCTGACTTGGGAAAATCAGTATGCATTCTTGCAATTGAAAAAGGTCCAAAACGCGTTCTGGTCTACATTAAACGGCCGAAAAGCGATATTTCGGGCATTGGTAATATGCTGGTGACTAAAATCCATTTTGGTAATATTTTCCGTCCATTGGCCGAAATCGGTGATTGATCCTAACATATATAATAAATCGTCTAGGACGTAGGATTAGCATTGTAGGTTATTTGGGTTCTAGATCACATACAAACCTATTGTATGTATTGTGCAATATTATTGGAGGTGTAGGGGACCCGCCCGAGTTCAGGGGCAAGTGCAGATTTAAAAAAAATGTGTACTATTCAGACAATCCAATTCTCATAGCAAGTAATGTAATCATTAAACGAAAATTAGCGATATCTCGGTTCGGTGAATATTCGAAATGTTCTGTTGCTCTATGTTCTAAATTCGGCGAGTATTTCCAACTAAATAACAATCTGAGTCAATTTAAATTAGAGCGAATTACAATAATTTATTGGGGAAATTTGCGAGATATCGATAAAGCACCCCGCCCAAATAAAGTAGGACTATGTATTACCCCCGTAAAAATATAGCTTATTTAATATTCACCTTACCTGACCCTTACCGCCCACAGAATGTGCAAAATTAAACCCGTTAAATAAAAAAAATAAAGTTTAATCATAAAATCATTCACTATAGAACCCGCAATACGTTATCCGAACCTTATTTCTTCAAACCCATTCATTAACAAAATCGAAATTGATAAGACCTGTTTTTAATCGAACCATAGTTCATCAAACTCATTCATAATTAAACTCGTAATTTGTAAAACCCATTTTTAATAAACTCGGTATTTGTCAAACCACTATTTTTTGAAACCAGAATTCGTAAGATCCGTTGTTTATCAGAAATTTCTGCTAAATTGATTGCGCATTCGCCAATAATACATGAACGGGAGGTGTACACGTAGGTGGCGCCGCGTTTCGATGCATTTGTCGCTGCTACGCGCGCATACGTGTACAGGAAGCGTTCAATAGTTTGTGTATAGATGTCACTTGCATCCCAGTTAAGAACAAATTTTTGATAAACAACGGGTCTTAGGTCGGTATTACACTATAAAATTTATTTGTCAAAGATCTTTTATAAAAGATATCTGATGACACATTTTACAGCGACATAAATCATATTTTATAAAATATTATTTTTTTTTTATTAAGTATGGTATATTACACTGTAAAATGCTTCATCAAACATTTTCATTCTTCAATAATCAAATAAAGTTTTAAGTGTACTACCGGCCTTACGAATTCCGGTTTTGGAAAATAATGGTTTCATAAATTCCGGGTTTTATTAAAAATAGGTTTTACAAAAAACTAGTTTGATTTTGAAAAAGTTTGATGAACAATGCTTCGATTAAAAACGGGTCTTATAAATTTCGAATTTGTAATTGAGTGGGTTTGAATAAATAAGGTTCAGATAAAAAATTGGCTTCACAAATTGCAGTTTTTATATTAAATCGTTCTTACGATAAAATTATTTATTAAATACGGTCTGATAAATTCCTGGTTTGACAAACCATAGGCGTTCTCATGAATGAGGCAGGCGAAAGTCCATGCTTCAGGTCATAGTTTTTTCCTAGATATTTAATTATATGGACCAAAAAAAAAGGGTCAAGTGTATTGTCCATAAGGTTGACCGACTTTTCTATACATGGTGTTTCACAAGTTATGTCAGAAACTTTTTTCGCCTGTTAAGTGGGCTGCAAGTAATACAAAAATATATAAAAAAAACGAGTATGCCGTTTTTAAAAGCCGTTCCAATAGTAGTTTTCGCAACTAGTGGCTAAGATAGTGCTTTTTTTACAAACGTTGGTTTAAACAACGAGCGCAGCGAGGTATTTAAAAATGCGAGTAAAAAAAGCACAGTTTAGCCGCGAGTTGTTATCATAATTTTTTTTAATACCCTTAACAAAAAATCCAAGAAAAACAAAAAAATACTTTTAAAAATCTCGACCGAAGAGCACTTCTCGCAACACACCATCTTTACACCATAAATCAAGGCGGCTGCCAAATGAAATAACAATGGTTTCCATAGCGACGTGCCTTTTTACTCGGTGACGTTCATTGTTGCGACTTTTAATCTTTGACAGTTTGATATTTTGACGATGTTTTTAAATAATTTTTTCGTAAATACTTGGTGAAAACTGGCGGAAATGGCTTAATTTTTAGTCAAGAAGAATAGATTTTTTGAATATTACTATTTTCCGCTATTTCTCTTTAATTTTGGGTAAAAAACGGAAAAATATCTTTTTTTGCACCTGTGATCAAAAAAAAGTTTATTTGCATCGGTAACCAAAAAAGTCATGCTTTAGTTATCTACAGACAGTTACCAAAATCATGTTTTTGATGAAGGTATAAGTCAAAATATTTTACTTAGGAAAAACTTTTCCAAGACATTACCACTAACAGTATGCAAATCATTCGTTGAAATATATTGATACATATAAAGTGACAAAAAGCCCTAATCTCCCTAATAACTCTCTAATAACCTCTATTAAGGGGACACAGGAATAACTTCGTTATAAATTAAATCAATATCCGCTAATTCGCTGTTTAATTTCCCAAGAAAACAAAACAAAATTACTAAAAAAACTAATACTCCGCACCACAATGCGACGTGACCTTAGATTAAAAAGAGACAAGATACCTGACACTTACAGAGATTTTGGCTATATTATTATATGGAACAATGTTTATCTTTCTGTTGTTTACAGTAAACACACCCAAGGCGTACCTACTTAAATTTTACTATAATATGTAACCTGCAAAATAATTTAAAAAACATGAAAAAATAATTCTGCCAATTTAAGCTTTGGAAGCTTCCAAACAATAAATGTTTGTAGTATAATTTTATACAAAATAAATTTATTATAAAGTTTGTATATGATTTATTGCAATTTCAATTTTCAACACAATAAAATTATGCCAAACATTAAAATAGAGACACACAGTTCGCAGCACCTCAAACATCAAGATAAAAAAAATAATATAATATTACCTACTAGCTAAAAATTATGTTATTGTGTATGTTAATTTTGTTTTTTTTTCTGGTAATTAGCAGAAAGACTTAAACTGACTTCTTCAGTACCTACACAATAAAGTCCATAATGCTTAGGGTATATAGAGAGACATCTAGGAGAGACAAAAAGATTCAAATATCAATTCTAAGGGCGAGCGCAGATGACAACGGCGGCAGTATAAACCAACCTTAATATTCTGATAAGAGGTTGGAATTCAATATTCTTACAAACCTGAACACATGTTAATTAACTTTTATTGTTGTTTGCAAGTTTGTTTAAGGACTTTACCTACCTTTGTTTTATAGTCTTTATAAAAAAAACCTTCGAAAATATCTCATTTGCGCATTAACTACTTCATCAAAAGTATGCTTTATTTTATCGACTTTTATCGAACTTATAAAAACCTTCGAAAAAATCTCATTTGACGCATTGGGCATTAACTATTTCTTCAAAAGTATTTTAAATTTCGACAATTTAAAAAAAAAACGTATAGATTGATATTTTAATCTAAGGATAATTTAAGTATATTTCATAAACTTTTTTTTATTTTCTGTGACTGATTTCACTTGCTCTCCCTTTGTTTTCAATACATTGGACGATTTGTTCCAAAATATCACTTTAAATGCACTGAAATATTCTCCTACTGGTAAAAAAACACACGATAAACGTTTCTTGACAAAATTTGGTTTTAAAACGACTTCCAAACTGTTTAAAACATCCTGAAATTTGAAAATAAATAACACAAAAAAGTTTATGTTAATAAAAATATTATCCGACCGACTGCGCTCTGCCGACTTTCCCACTAAAAAAAAAAACGTATGGATTGATATTTTAATCTAAGGATAATTTAAGTATATTTCATAAACTTTTTTTTATTTTCTGTGACTGATTTCACTTGCTCTCCCTTTGTTTTCAAAACATTGGACGATTTGTTCCAAAATATCACTTTAAATGCACTGAAATATTCTCCTACTGGTAAAAAAACACACGATAAACGTTTTTTGACAAAATTTGATTTTAAAACGACTTCCAAACTTCCAAAACAAATAAATAACACAAAAAAGTTTATGTTAATAAAAATATTATCCGACCGACTGCGCTCTGCCGACTTTCCCCGCCCGCAAGCCAATCACGACCTAAAGTGACTGACACGGAATTCTCTGTCCCTATCGCTCTAACGTCGTTTAAAAAGATAGAAAAATAATCGATATTTCTCACCTTTGCTTTGTTGTGATTTTATTTGTAGATAAACAGTGGTTATTATTTGCCAATGAGTTTTCGTTGGACAAGATATCTTGTCTCTTTTTAATCTAAGGACGTGACATATTGCATAGTTTGCATAGGGATAAGAGCGCACTTGCTTGCTTGATGCTCATGCTTTGTTAGGTAATTGGTTGATAAATTTCAATGTACAGTCGAAGCCGAAAAAAATGTTTCAGCACAATACAATATTAGCTATCGCGTCTTTCATTTTTTTTCATTTTCATTCATAAGTTGTGAAACACCCTGTACATTAGACAATGATGCAACGACGATAACATAAAAGTAAAATAATTTTTTATTATGAAAAGCATCACGTGCCCTCTCTTTCGCAGTGATTTATATAAAACGTGGCGTTTAACAATAAACAAATAACATTTTCTCCTTTTTGCATGGGAAAATTTAATTTGAAAACTCAATTTTATTCTTTTTTTAAACCCTCAGTTGATATCTAATTACAACAGTTTCCACCACAGGCTGTTTGTACAATTCTCAATTTAACTTTTTAAATTTTTGCACATGCATGATTGTACTTGCAAAATTGTCTGCATGTCCCAGATGAACGCAGTCTGCCGTTTTAGCTTTAAAGGCCGTAGCAACATTTTGTCTCATTCATTAGTTTTTCACAAGCGGCGAATTCCTTAAAATATGAAGAAACTTCAAAATAAATTTATGTAAAATATGTTTTTTAAAAACAAGCTTTTATAAAAGTCACTAAAAGGTTTAAAATAATTTCTTAGCTCCTTGATACCAAAATAAAAGCCATGGGCGTTAATTGAAATTTGGGTGTCTTTTGAGTTAAGTAAGTACTCCTCTAATGTGGGCTGAAGTTCAAAACTTAATTTGCGTCTATCGATTTTATTTTAGTATAAAAGGCTAAAAATTATTTTTAACTTTTTACTGCCTGTTTTTAAATAGTAGTTTTAACAACTAGTGGCTAAAGTAGTGCTTTTTTACAAGCGTTGGTTTAAATAACGAGCGCAGCGAGGAATTTAAATACGCAAGTAAAAAAAGCACAGTTTAGCCGTGAGTTGCTGACACTATTTTTTTTTTTAAACCTTTATTAAAAAATTCAAGAAAAACAGGAAAATACTTTTGCAAATCTCGAACGGAGAGAACTTCTAGCAACAAACCATCTTTACACTATAAATCAAGGCAACTGGGAAATGAAATAACAATCGTTTCCATAGCGACGTGTCTTTTTACTCGGTGACGTTCATTGTTGCGACATTTTAGTCTTTACACAATATTTTTAAATGACTTTTTCGTAAATACTTGGTGAAAACTTGCGGAAATGGCTTAATTCTTAGGCAAGAATAAAAAGATTTTTTCAACATTACTATTTTTCGCTATTTCTTTTTAACATTGAGTAAAAAACGGACAGAAATCTTTTTTTGCACCCGTGATCAAAAAAAAAGTTGCATCTGTAACCACAAAAACCATGCTTTAGTTATCTGCAGACAGTTACTAAAATTATGTTTTTTTAAAATTTTTAGTTTCCCATGCATTTTGGCCAGTGCATTTAGATGGTAATCCTCTACCCCAGAAACTTCTGTTCACCAATCTCGAACGAACTCTGACTTATTTAGATATCCCCCCTTCTCCCCCCGCTGTCAACGACTCAGTTCACCTTCCTCAACTTCATAATATCACTTCCTTAACAACCTCCCACTACTTATCTCAAAACTGCAGCCTTTGGTTGAAATGTTATACATTTTCAAATATATTAATTCCCTGCAATCCTCTTAACAACCCCCCACCAACGTAACTTACCTTTAAAACAAGAAAATACTTAGTCGAACATAAACAGTGGAGTAAATTCGTAAAAAGAAACTGCAAAAAGGGTATATTTTTATATTTAGCATAGTAATACCTAGCATCAAAAGCTTAAATTCCAGTCGAGGATCCTCCATTTTCCGGCCCCAGGACCCAAGATGGCGGCTGTCAAAGTTAGGAAAAAATGTGTTTTCTACGTTTAAAAAAAAATCAAATCGAAATCAATTGGGTAACAGTAAGGAGGTCCCACTTAATCCAAAAATGTAACAAAAGTGGAACAAAATGGCGGTCAGATTTCAAAAGATTAGTTTTTCTTTGATTTTTTCTTTTGTTTTTAAGTGATGATCTCTTTTAATGTATCATATTAAATCTGCTGACCGGCTTCTTGATCCTACAATAAAAAAGATTAGAGTTTATAAGCGGGTACAAAGATGGCGCTTGATATGTCAAAAATAGAAGACATACCAAAAAAAAAATTCTTTCTTTTTTTTCAAAAAGTAATTTTCCCCTTCTGGTGCGTATTTACACTAACGCCATGCAATATATCAATTTGTACTAAATCAAAGATGCTTGTATAAAAAATTGCAAAAAAAAATGACACATGTCATTTCTAGATCAAGATGGGCGTGACTAAAATTGACAAACGTCATTATTTTTCTGCACGTTAGCAATTTTGCACAAACCAAAGCAGTTTTAGGATGATTTAAATTAGTTGTAAATTTTTGCAAAAAGAAATTTTAATGCTTCAGTTAAAATCGCGAACGATTAAGTAAAAAAAAGTGTTATTTTTTACTTCTTCCTCAAGTTAAACACAAAGCACTTGGCAAAATATTGGGTTGCGCTAAGTAAGATATAATCATTCCAAAAATAAAAAAATGTCATTCACAAATCAAGGTGTCGGCGACTAAAATAAAAAACAACATTATTTTTCTGTCCGTTTATATTTTTTCATATACAAAAGTAATTTTAAATTAAATTTTTGTGCCACAAAAAAAAATATATTTCAGTTAAAATGGCGGACACTTAAGTTTAAAAAAAAAGTTTTGTAAAATAAACAAAAAACACTTGGCCACTTGGATTTGTCCAACGTGTCCCATACACGTTGGTCAAATCACGTTTTAAATTTTCTTAAGGAAAGCAATGTAATATGTAAATAAGATTCAAAAATTGCGTTTTTTCTCTAACCCAGTTTATATTATTAAGAATGACGTAATGTTACAATTAGGACTATAGTTTTTTAAAGGAAAACGTATCAGATATAAAAGTTTTTAACAAGTATCCAGTACCTAAGCATCCGCGTAGGAATATTTAGGAATGTCGATAATGCCTGACTATAAGATGATATGTCACTTATTTTTAAATATTCTGCCAAGTGTTTTTTGTTTATCTTTCTTTAAAAAAATTAAAAAAGAAAATACTTTTTTTTAACTTAATTGTCCGCCATTTTAACAGAGGTATTAATTCTTTTTGATAAAAAAGTTTAAAATTAATTAAGCTTATGCTAAAACTGCTGCTGGTTGTGAAGAAATGTAACCGGCCAGAAAAAAAATGTTGATTATTTTTGACATATCTCATTTTTTCTTACTTAATCGTCCGCCATTTTAACTGAAGCATTAAAATTTAAACGGACAGAAAAATAATGTTGTTTTTTTATTTTAGTCGCCACCATATTGATTCGTGAATGACTTTTTTTCTATTTTTGCTTGCTTTGTGTTTAACTTAAGAAACAAAAAAAAACACTTTTTTTTACTGAATCGTCCGCCATTTTAACTGCATCATTAACATTTGTTTTTCTTTGACACAAGAATTAAAACTAATTTAACTCATTCCAAAACTGCTTTGGTTTGTGCAAAATTGCTAACGTGCAGAAAAATAATGATGTTTCTTAATTTTAGTCGCGGTCATCTTGATGGGTTGTGATTTTTGTGAAACCGCAGAAAACACATTTTTTCCCAACTTTCACAGCCGCCATCCTGGTTTCTGGGGCCAGAAAATGGGGGATCCTCGACGGGAATTTTAGCTTTTGGTGTTGGGTATCACTATGCCAAATATAAAAATAAATTTTTATTAAAAAAAACTTTTAAAGAACCAACTTTTATTAAATGCACTCAAAAGTAGAAAATAATTTTTTATCTTTCTCATACCATAATAAAAGCGATGGGCGCAAATTAAAAATTTTACCTTTAGGTATCGGTCACATCGACGATTCACCTAAGAAACAGTTGTATTACTCTATAACCTAAGCACATTTTCAAAGGCTTGGCAAGCACGGCAATCTCACCCGTTCTCAGCTTCTTTACATGAAAGCATTATGTTTATCATTCGAATAGAAGAAAAATTTACTTCTTTTTTTGTTGTTCTCTCTTTGTCACCCTAAATTTAAAATTTTTAATTTGCGCACATCGCTTTTATTATGTTATAAGAAAAGTTTTTTAATAAAAATGTATTTTTTAATTTTTAGATTTGTACCTTAAATCATCCATTTTGAATCCGCCATATTGAAATTTTCAAGTCTGATCAAAAATTCATATCCCATTCACGAAAAACCCCTGAATGCATATTTTGATTTAAATCGAATAAACTAAATCCCCTCCTCCCTCCACTTCCCTCGTTAGAGAGAAGTGTGTACCTAATAATACCATATTATTGTATTGTCGCCGGAACTATAAACGCATACCAAATTTGAACACGCACCTTTATTTTTAGATTTGTACCCTTAATCTTCCATTATAAATCCGCCATATTGAAATTTTAAAATCTGATCAAAAATTCATAATCCCCCTCCTTAAGAACCCCTGTATGACAATTGTGATGAAAATCGAACAAACTAAATATTTTTCCCCCTCCACTTTCCTCGTTGGTGGGTACCTGAGAATACCATATCATTGTATTTTCACCGGAATTATAAACGCATACCAAATTTGAACACAATCGGATATGGATAAGTCAGTTAAAATTGGTTAGCAAAACATTACCGAAAATCTGATCAAAAATTCGTATTCCTTATCCTCAAAAGCCCCCGTATACCAATTTTGGTTGAAATCGGACAAACTTTGGTGTTTTCCCCACTTCACTCCCCTCGTAAGGGGGGAGGGGTGCCTAATAATGACATATTATTATATTGTCACCGGAACTATAAATGCATGTCAAATTTGAAAGCAATCGGATGTGTATTAAAATTGGTTAGCAAAAGATGACCAAAAATTGTCCATCTTGAATCCGCCGTATTAAATTTTCAAAATCTAATTCGAAATTCGTTATCTCCATCCCCAAGTGCCCCAACACATCAAATTTCAACCAAATCGAGCGTACTTCAACTGTACCTCCTTCCACCCCCTTCGAGTAGGAGGGAGCTGTCAATTTCATCACATCTTGTGTTGTCACTGCAACTATATAAGCATGCCAAATTTGAAGCCGATCGGATGTCGGGAAGTTGGTCAAAATTAAGTTGCAAGATTTCACCCGAACAAACATATATCTAGGTACATTGCAAGTTAAATAAAAGCTTGTAATGAAATATACCCTTTTTGCAGATTCCTCTTGAAAATCCCTACGAATTTACTCCACTAAAAACTGAAAACTGCAGATTTGTAGCAGTAACGTAGTTTTTTAATAGTATTGTATTGTCACCGGAACTACAAACGTATTTCAAATTCAATATGTAGCAGTTATTCAAAATTAACTTTCAAGACTAGTGCCAAACATACTAACAAAAAACTAAACAAAAGCGTTGAAAATGCATTTTTATTGTTTAGGAAATAGCAACAATCTGACATAGAAGAACTGAGGAGACAAAATTGAACTTTTTATTTGAATTATACTATTTATTATTGTAAAAATAGTTCTCCCAAGATCACGATTAAAAAAAATTAAAATTTCATTTTTTTTATAAACAAGTCTCAGAGAATTATTTGTAGCAGTTAGTCAAAATCAAAATTCAAAAAAAACCTGTGAAGTTACATAAAAGATTGTAAAAATTAATTTTTATTATTTAGAAAATAGCAACAATTTGACATAGAAGAATAAAATGACATATAATTATAAAATTTTTTATCCAAACACTGGGTGATCAAAGCCTTTTTTAATTTTTTTTTTAGTATTTTCGTAATATATTATAAAGGGAACACAATACGTAGGGGTGAAAATAATATGGAAATTTGATATATTTTTTTTATAATTTGAAGTTTTTTTTAACAAATTTTCTTTGTATTATTTGTTACGTACGTAATTAGATTTTCTTTAATGATTTTCTACCTAAGTCAAACAACGGCGTTAAAGTTGTATTTGACCAAGGTATATACAACATTTTATGCACGATTGGCACGTTTTCATGTTAATATTAAAAAAAATATAATTTATAATTTTGCAATGAATGAATTAAAAATACTTCAAAATATAAACTTGACAACTCTCGTAAAGAACAACAAACGACTGTATTTTTTAAATTTTAGAACCCGCGGGGATAAAAGGTGCACTAGGGCGGTAAAGTACTGATTCACACTTGTATTTTTAAAATTTTAAGACCCGCGGGCGTTAAAAGTTTAGATTTTATTTCGTAATACCACATTTTGTTTATTAATTTTTGAAAATAATCAGTCAGTATTGACGAAAATTGCCATCAGATCCTTCTATGGAGTTGCTAATTTCGTCACCTTTTTTTTAGAGAAAAACAAAATACAAATAATGCTGAAAATACAAAATTTAAACCCTTTAAATGACTTACCTTAGAAGAAACAGGTCTTGACTGTTGCGAGTCCAACCCTCAACTAAACTTTAATTTTTCTCACCCGCGGTCGTTTCAACAACCCCGCCACAAATTCAAAAGTCATGCAATATTCTCACGTTTTCTTAATCAAGAGGATTATTTGTAAAAACTGACGAAATGAAACCCCCTGACGAAATTACCCCCTTTTACCTTAATGTAATATAAAATTTCTTGCAGACATTTTTATTGAAAAGGTGTTTTTCTGGGACACCGTTTTAAATAATTCTTTATTTTGTTCAGCCATTATAAAATAGAAAATTGCGCATACAGGTTTTTATTCTAACACAGCTATGGTAATGTCACGTCAACTTTCCTCGGGCAACACCAGCGAATAAAAGTTAAATTAAAATTTTATTAAAAGTAGCGTAAAAAAATACCGGACAACGCGACGCGTGTACACGCTTGATGGTTAGCCGAGCCGTATAATGCGTTCACGTTGCTAAAAAATGTTCGTTCAAAAACAGACATCACACCGATTTGCATGCAAAAAATTTAATTAAAAAACCACAGCCCACTATGACTGCTGGGTATCTACGTTTTCGGGCTATATGGTCTAAATGCGTAACCGAATCACTATGCAGGGTATCTATGTAGTCAGGCTATTTAGTCTAAAGGCGTAACCGAATCACTTACTACGTTTATACACACCTAAAATCGCTTTTATTTAAGGACGGTTTTAAATAAAATCGCTTTTTCCGAGGGTTTATACGTCCCATTAAATGTCATTAAATATGTCAGTTTATAGAAAAAAAAAATAAATAAAACAACTTACCTAACAACAGATTTTTTGAAAAAAATCATTTATTAGGCATTTATTTAGGTTGGAAGAACTGTTTATAGCGACCCTAAAAGGACTTTTTAAAGCGATAAACCGTTTTCTTAAATCGCTTTAAAATTAAATCTATTTATGGCTTACAACGGTTTTAGTGGTGTTTATATCACAACATTTTCAAACCGTCCTTATATAAAAGCGCTGAAAGAGGCCCGCCCAGCAAACACATTTGTTACATTAACATAGTATTTACGTAAATCTAAAGTCCAAAAATTTATATAAAAAAGTTTTCATAAAATTTACGTAATATTTAAATAACATAACTTATGTTTCTTAAATTACATTATATTTACGTAATAAGAAAGAAACTTTATGCATGGCATTATGCAGAACATGGAAGTTACTTTTTACCTTGTTATTATAAAAACAATATGAATTTTACATAAATGTTACATTCTAATAGGTAATAATTATATAACATTTATGTTATAAATTTATATAGTAGTTACATAAAGAGTACGTTATTTACCTGACGTCAAGTTTACTTTGATGTTACTTTTAAGAGATATAAATATTATGTAAAAAAATTTACCTCAATTTTACTTTTCGATTTACTTTCTAGTTACCAATTAGTCGATATCTTCCGTTTCGTTATTTTAATTACATATTTTTTACGTAAAAAGTAGAGAACTTTGTGCATGGTGTGACTTCCAGTTTTCCTAGAATTTATGTAACAACAACTTGTACGTAATATTTACGTAACTGTGTTGGCTAGACGTATATAAACAAAGTATGGAATTGTTCTTAATTGGTATTTGTTTAACAATGCATTTTCGCGATTTCGATTTTACCCAAAATAGGGGCAATTTTGACGTAACGGATCAACTGGTTTGCTTTTGGTATTTACCATTTTAATGAAGGGGTATGTGTAAGTCCGTGGGATTTTTAATGAAGGAGTTTTGTGACTATCTGGGACTAATAGCTCTTTAGTCACACAATCAAGTGTTACCGGGTGTTTTGTTCGCATCCGTTTAGAAGGGGTTGATGACGTCATCTTTCAACATGGCGGCCAAAAATCATAAAAAATACAACTTTCGCAACCGGGGCATGATTATTCTCAATTACATATAACTCAAGGATGAGGTTTCCAAGAAAATTTACTTTTGTGGTTATCCAACCTTAAATGACCTTGAAAATCGCTAAAAACAAGATTTTTAAAATTTTCTCTTCAAAAAATCTTAATAATTCGACGTTTTGTCAGACCAACTTCAACTGCACCTTAAACTATTAGGCATGAATGCCAAATTCGATCCTTATGATTTGATGCAATTTGAAGCTTCATGGCCTTAAAAAATACCCCAGTAAAATTAACAAATGCAAAAATAACATACTAAAGGGCGCTATGTATCAATTAATTATTAAAGCTAAAAGAACCAAATTTGGTAACAAAGATAAGAAGGTCAAGTTCAACAATTTTGTTAAAAAAAAATTGGCTCAGCTATGACGCGTTTCAATATGACGGCTGATATATCTTATGCAATTTCGTAAAAAAAAAAACAAAAATGACAAGGTGGCCAAAAAAAACAGTTTAGTTGATACATGACCTTGAAAATACCATGTATTAGTAAAAAACCACATTTTTGTGCTGGAGATAAAATCAACATCTTAGCCCTAAATAGACACTTCATCTTATGCTTAAACCTCCCTACCATTTTTTTTTATCAGGCATCCCAGATATTTCTGCTATGCCCCGGTAAAAATGACCTACATGCCTGTTGTTTCTATTAAGTTTCCGAACTGTGAATTTTATGTTGTACTCACTCGAGAAAGTCATCTAAATTAACTATAAGAGAGTTAGCAGAAGTTAGATACACATTACCATATTCTGGTCCAGGTCTTTTAGATGCCATCATTTAGATGCCAATAATTAAGCCAGTAGGGCATGACTTATCTTTGTTACCAAATTTGGTCCTCTTCGCTTTAATAGTTGATGAATAACGCCCTTTAGTATGTTAATTTTATAATTTGTTAATTTTACTGGGGTACTTTTTAAGGTCATGAAGCTTCAAACTGCAACAAACTCTAAGAATCCAATTTCGCATACATGCCTATTAGTTTGAGGTACATTTAAAGTTGGTCTGACAAAGCGTCGAATTATTAAGATGTTTTGAATAGAAAATGGCAAAAATCTTCTCTCTCACATAGTCACAAAACTCCTTCATTAAAAATCCCACGGGATAGAAATTATCGACATATGCCCCTACACTATTTATAACCAGTCTCGTTTCTTTCAAAAACAATGAGGTCACATATTACGTCATAGTTTGACAAGGAGCTTGTGACTCGAATAAACTAATGTTTCTTCGGCACCATCTTCAAAAACCAAAAATATAGCAAGAATCTTTTCACAAATATATTTATATAAAAAGTCCTATGTGGAAAAATTAAGACGCTAAGAGTTGACGAAAAGTTACCCACAGTATTTGACATAACTAATGCCTGGTCTACAGTCCAACGTCTTGCCACTGATTTCTATTTCTCTCTTTGTCGAAAAGAGTGAGAAGCAATAGCAGGCAGCGGTAAAAATTTTTAATTTGGGGTCGAATTAACAAAAAGCTCGCGTCGAAACCATTCAAATTGGTGGAAAAGTGACTTCATTGATTTTATGAGAATTTTACTAAATTGCTGAGAAGAAATACAGAATTTTCTAAGGTCTAATAACACGAGATTTAAGAGTTGTGACGTCACTAATCAATGACGTATTTATTGAAAAAGTTTGTTAAAATGAGTTCAATGTAAGAAAACATCTCAGACACTGGACTTAGGTTCATCTTTTGGCTATAGCTTTTTAAGATTTAAGAAGGTTGTTTGTTTTTTTTTGTGAGTTTAAGAAATGGAACAAAAATATCAAGTAGTGGTAAACTGTGAAGGATTATCAATGTTGATCGAGGTCAACTACCTGGAAACAGCAAGTCACAAATTGACTTTTTAGTAGTATTATGGGCAACCAACTTTGAACTAAACAGTATTAATGTTTCAGTATTCATCACAAAGAAAACAAAAACATAACCCCATATTCCTTTACTATTTAACCGATGCATTTCAGGGACCCAAAGTTGTCAACCGAAAGAATAATCGCGGTAAATACCAAAGATAAATTAATCGAATTTCATTTGTAGATATTTGTTTGTTTATAATAAACAAACGCGCAAATTGCATTTATAAAGATCATAAAAGCCCTCATTGTCACTATCAGCGTACAGCTTGAATTAAAATCTATGCACGTTGTTAATAGTAGTTGTTGTTGTTGGCGATTCAATAATTTGATAATAAAATATAAATTTCTATTACTTTAGTCCCTACTAACTATCTACATGTATACAAAACAGGCTTTACTGGAGGAGGGACAACAATGGTATTAGTTAACAGACGTGAGGTATTTTTAGTTTTTTGTCCACCATACCAATATGGTATGGGAACTTTTAAAATCGTGAAATTTTGACTTTTCTTAATTTTATCAAAAATGAGTTACTAAGGTTCCAAAACACTTTAATCGACGAAAGAAAAAAAAGTTTTCTGTCGGTCTGTTGTCTTTTGTATGTCTGTATGCACGATAACTCCAGAACGATTTTAACGAAATTTGGTACAAAAATCCTCTATCGGCTGACCATGAATTTTGGGTAGAGTGCTGGGAGGTTAATAGGAGAAAAAGGGGAATAAAATATTTTAAAAAATTGTAACTTTGGAACAAAAGCAAGTAGCGATATACGGTTTTTAGATTTATGTTTCCATGAATATGGACTAAAATTTTGTTATAAAATCTAAATTCGTGTAATATATTAAGAAAAATCATAACTTTAGAAGTAAAGCAGCTATTGATATCCTGTTTTCAGATTTTGGTTTTCGTAGATATTACCCAAAAATTTTGCTATAAGGTTCAAATCTTTCAAAGCTACAGTTTCCAAGATAATTTCATTTCCTTTCAACATAAAATAATTGATTGTATGGAGGACTATCCGAGCTTTCTAGCAGCATTTTTTTGCCTCTTGATTAATTTAAAAAATATATAGAAATTTAATTAATTTTACTATTTCTGCTAAACAAATTTTATTACGTATTACGTTATTTTTTGACATTTTGTGTTTCCAGAAAAATATGTTTCATTTAAACGTAATTCTCTGCATATATTTTCTAGCGATTTGATTTTCTCGTCATTTCATTTCCGAGACAATTTTTTTCGGACCAATTAATTATTTTCTTTTCTTTTAAATTCTGACAAATTATGTTTCTGCCAAATTTGGTTTCGGGTTTTTTATAGGAACCCTTATTATCCAAGTAGCACAAGTTGCTGTTAAACGGTTGGCAAAACGTTCCACCAGCCAAATGGTGTTGGCTTTTGTCCATCACAACCTCAGAAGTATTGAGGACGTTTTCTCAACTATTTCCGCGCTACATTTTTCAGCTGCTAAAATTTTTGTGTCAAAGAATAAACGAAATAGTTTTCTAAATAAGAAAAAAATGGATGTCTCAAGAAACCCGACCCTAGCCGAAAAAGCAAAACCAATCGGTTGAAAGAAAAAAGAAATCTAGCTGAAAGCAAAACCACAACTAAATGGATATATGGTTTTTATTAAGCTTTTCTGGGAGCCATTTGGATGTTAATGTTTTAAAAACAAATTCTAAAGAGCCAACCATTTTGCTTTAGACTTCAGTTGGGAAAAGGTTTTCTCAACCTTTAGTTTTCTGTAAAAACCAAAAGGTACGATATGTGCTTCTTGGATATATTAGTGGTTAGGTCGTCGTCTGAGTTTAGGTTAGGTTATAGGTTAGTTCAATTTATTGGTTTAAGAATACAATCTGTTTGAATCCAACATAGGACTTCTTGATTCAAGGAATATAAATATAACAATTATAGGCCCAAACAAGCAACCTTTAATTCAATTATTTTTTTTTCATGAATGTAGTATGAATGTCGTGTTGGATTAAGTATAACGTAACAACATGTATCCTCTTGGTACCAGTATATATTTTTTTCCGTGTATACTTAAACCATTAACTTTTGAGAACGAACTAAGAAAATCTTTCTAAAATATTAAACACTGCTAAAAATGTGTTTGACACAATGTGTTTGAAATGAACTCTGTGTTTCGGACTTCCATTGTCCATATTTTATTTATATACGACGTTTCGATTAGTACAATCCCTGATTGTCTTCAGGTGCAAACTACAATGTATTCGTAAGGCTACGTACTTATATATAATACTATAGATCACTCAACAGTGAAGTTTAATAAGTTGGCTCCGCCCAAGGAGAGGCTTCCAAACATTTGGAATTTCAACACTTGGTTTCCTGAAAATACCCTGATTCTGCCCAATAAAGGCAGTTTTAAAGAATTTTCGTTCCTCCAGTGTAACTCCTTATGCAAAACCTTTTTTTCTGTCCACTTCATCCGGTATTTGACCATGCATGTTCGGCGTTTCCTGATATCGTTGTTGCACCTTTTTGGGTATTCGTCTAATGTTTCTTAAGCCTAACAGATAGTGGTCTTTTTGTTTCGACTATGTATGATTCACCACACTCACAAGGAACTAGGTAAATGCTTTCCTTATTTTGTTTGTTCTCCGGTTTTGATTTATTAAGAACGCTTCGAATTGTATTATTAGATTTAAAAGCTGTTTTAATATTAAAGTTGTTCGCCACTCTTCGAATTTTCTCTGATACTCCTTTAATGTATGGAATTGTAAGGAATGCAATTGTCTGGTTTTGGTCTTCCTGTTTGCTGAAATTTAGAAATAGTATATGTTGTTAGTTTAGAGCTGTAACCATTATGCTGCAGATCCTTCCCAATGTTTCTTATTTCGATATCCATGTCATGAGAATTGTTACAAATTTGAACGGCTCTGTTATACAAAGTTCTTATTATGCCTCGTTTGGTTGTAGCGGAATGATTTGAACCTTGATTTAAATATTGTCCTGTGTGAGTGGGTTTAAAATAGACTATTGTTCTGATGTCGCTTTCTACTCGTTTGACAAGTACATCAAGAAAAGGAATTTGACAATTTTACCCCAACTCCACTGTGAATTTAATGGTGGGTCTTATGTTATTTAGGTGGTGAAGAAATTCTGAAAGTTGTTGGTCATTCCTGGTCCAGACAATGAAATTATATTAAAATTATATTATCAACATATCTTAGCCAGAGCTTAGGTTTATATGTTCCGGTATCAACCGCGTGTGATTCGAACTAATCGACGTAAATATTGGCTAAAACTGGCGAAAGCGATGAACCCATTGGCAGACCGACATTCTGAGCATAAAACCTATCTTTCACAGTCCGTATAGATGAGGAGGCATGCTATAATATAAGGTAAGACCTTGTGTTGTCCGGAATACATCTGGAATAATTTTCCAAAGTTCTATAAACCTTACTTTCTATTGTTGGCGTCGGTTCTTGTAGGAAAAGTTTATAGTTACCTTTGGCAAGTACCTCTTTAATTTTCTGGTCATACGTTTTCATGTCCAAAATCACGGTTGCACTGCCCTTGTCTGCTGGTAAGATTTTAACTTGTCCTTTTGAAGATTCTTCAACGCGATTTCCTCTCTCTTGCTTATGTTTGAGGTATGCTTAATATGTTTATCAATTATGGTCCTTACTTGATGTCTGAACTCGTCGGCATCTTGTCGTGGAAAGGATAACTTTCTATGGCGGTGATAATATCAATAATGGGTATCTTCTTAGGAGTGATGGAAAAGCTAAGTCCTTTGGTAAGTAAGTTTGTCTTTGTCGCATTAATGATGATTCTTACAGTTTTGGTGGGCGAGTTTCCTTTGGTGCTTCGCTTGCCAAGTCTCTCGTAGATGGTCGCAGGTTTGTGTAAAGAAAGTGGATAGAAGCAGAAGTTTTGCACAAGGAGGGATACTGGAAGAAACGAAAATTCTTTGAAGCTGCCTTTATTGGGCAGAATGAAGGTATTTTCAGTAAACCAAGTGTGGAAATTCCAAATATTTGAAAGCCCCTCCTTAGGCGGAGCCAACTTCTTAAACTTCACGGTTAAGCGATTTCCCATAGTATATAAGTACGTAGCCTTAGGAATAGATTGTAGTTTGCACCTGAAGACGATCAGATATTGCTCTGATCGAAACGTCGTGTATAAATAAAATATAGACAATGGAAGTCCGAAACACAGAGTTAATTTCACTGCTAAAAATGTCATAAAAAAAAAATTTGCCGCTCTGGGGCTCCAATTTCAAAATAAATCCATAAACGTATTAATAATGCAGAAGAAGAAATACGCCGTACAAGTGGGCAAAAAAAACAAGTTTAATATTTATAATTCTAGACTACATAAAACTTTTATCAAAATTGACCTTTAGCTAAAATGAAAGATGGCGATACTAAACATTTTCTAGAAAGCAACGTCTTTTCCGAGCACAGAGAAATATCATTGGTTTTTGTCCGATTTCTAGCAATCCATACATAGCATGGAGGCTATTGGAATCGTCAAAACAAAAGTTTTTTTATTTCCACTAAAAATAAGTTATTTGGTTCAAAAAAGACCTAAATACAAAATTTTGTCATGGTGTCTGTCTGCTTATTCACGAATTCGGAAGAGGGATGAACAATGCTTAAAAAACCAGGATTTAATAAACTTCAGTAAAACAAACACAATCGTTTTTCGCCAATATTAAAAATGAATACATTTCTGTACGCGGCAAAGACGTGGTGGCTTTCTGCCAAATTTTTGATGTCGGGTACAGTGGCGCACATAAAATTTTTGCGGGTGTGAAATGTGACAATGTTGACAGAAGTTTCATGTAGTTTTTAGCTTTAGTTTCCCGCAGGTGACAAAATCAGAACAATCGAACGCATGGTAACAAAACTACCGCCAAGAAAAATGTAGTTTTTTTTTGGCCCAGTCACCTTATGAATTTATTTGGAGAATCAAACCCTTGCAGTCCGCAAAAAACACATAAAACTAGTGCACTGGAGTATACAAAAAAAAAATTTGATGAAAATGCAGAAAACGAGGCAGGTTATATATTCTGAACTTAAGCTAAAAGTTCAAGTATACGAAGCAATGCAATGTATAAATTATTTAAACAGTTTGAATGTAGGTTTAAAGACTTAGCCAGAGTTTCTGAGAATTTGGGCTGTCTTACAAATCAATATTAAAAAGACAGGGCGTTATTTACTTGCTGCATTATCTTGGTTTTCTAATTGTCCAAAATATTTAATAAATTAATTATTAATTTTAATGTTTTAACAGACACTTGAAAATATCTCCAAAACGGTATGATTCACATACCATAAAAATGTTGACCACGTAATTCTTGAAAATAATGCTCTTGTATTTTCCGAGATATGACCTGCACTGCTAGCTATCCGTTAAAGATAGCAGTGCACCATGCTAGATTGATCCCAAAAAGTGGTAGAGTGGTCTAAATAGTCCACAATAATTTTGTGCTGATTAAATGCTGCCATTTTTTACTTTTCTCTGCATATTTTATAAAATTAACTTGGTGCACTGCTAACTTTAGATCATACACATATTTGAGTTCTCATGAAAGAAGACGTTGGTGGTGTTTTTGATATTGGAATAAATTAGCGATATTTAGGTGTATTAAATTCCAAGTAGCCAAATTTTTTGATCTTGTAGTTTCCTTGATATGGCCTGTACTGCTAGCTACCAGTTAGAGATAGCAGTGCACCATGCTAGAATGGTCTAGAAAAGTGGTAGGGCGGTCTGAATGGTCCAGGAAATTAAATGCTAATTAAACGCTGCCATTTCAATAAACATATTTTAAATTTTTAACTTGGTGCACTGCAAATCTGTGCATAAAGGTATTGAATGTCTTTAGCACTTAAATAGCACCAATTTATTCCAATATCAAAAACATTACCAACGTCTTCTTTAACAAGAACTCAAACATGTGTACGACCTAAAATTAGCAGTGCACCAGGTCAATTTTAAAAAAACATGCAGAAAAAAGTAAAAAATACAATTTTTTTACTGAAACGGCAGCATTTAATTAGCATTTAATTTTGTGGATCATTTAGACCATACTACTACTTTTCTGGGCCATTCTAGCATGGCGCACTGCTATCTTTAATGGGTAGCTAACAGTGCAGGTCATATCTCGGAAACTAGAAGAGAGAAGACTTGGCATTTAATTAGCACTTTATTAGCAGTAACTTTTCCAATCATAAAATCTTTGCACTGCTGACTTTGTACTGCTAACTTTAGAGACTTGGCCAATTCTGGGCGTAATGGAACGATCATACCCTGAAAAGTGACTACTTCTAACAAAATTCGCACAATTCGCAAAAAGTTTTCCGTAGCATGCGTACCAGCAAATCAAATATCGATCGGGCACGTGATGGTTTCGTCCAATAGCGTACTCCTCTCACACAAGAAAGACCAAAAATCTGCCGAGTGACGATTTTCACACGAGCATTTCTGAGGCTCGATTCTGGCCGTAATAGAACGATCATACCCTGAGAAGTGACCACTTCTATTAAAATCCAAAATTCCGTATTCCACGACCGGCCCATCGCACGAAAGTCATTCGAAGGAAGTCCTACTCTGAATGCATTAGAAAGTAAAATATCGATCGGTCACGTGCTGGTTTCAACAAATACCGTCAGTGTTGCCAGGAACATGATAATTATCAGAATCTATAATAATTTTGGGTGATACATGATAATTAATAATGACCTAATTATCAATCCTTAAATCTATGAGAATTTAACAAATCCTCACATAAAACGCCATTTATTCTTATAATGCATCCAACCCACACAGTGAAGACTTTTTTTTTAATTGATATAAAAAACTGTATAATAAAAACAATAAGTAATCTGCTTACATTGTGCGCCTGGTCCATCCACTATTTTAAAACAGTTGCATTGTAGTCAGGTGGCCATCCTGTTTTTTAACAGATTTAAAAAAAATACTGTTTATTGTTAAAACAATTTTTTTTTTTTATTTTTGAAAATAGGTGCATATATATCAGAACAATTATATATTAACAATAGTTGACATCAACTCCCGACCTATAAACTTGATTAATCGACTTTGGTCATCTGATCATCTTCTCTCTTAATTTCCCCGTTACTGCTAAACAAAAAGCACAAAAACTGTAGGTATGTTTTTTTTTTACACGCAAGTATAACAATACATTTTAAGCGCATGTCATGCTATGATAATTTTTTCCTAAACTTGATAATTTTTCGAATTGCAAATGATACTTTTTTCCCAACTTTCTGGCAACACTGAATAGCGTGATCTGAAATAATACGAAGATATCTGACGCTCGGACAAGCAGGGTCAAAACTCACCCGGACGACGTTTTTCACACGAGCTTTCCTAAAAGTCACAACTACTGGGTATAATCGAGAGAACGGCTTCGCTCCAAAATCGTTGTTCTAGGCAGCTTTGCGCATGCCGATAAAAAGCATTTCCGAAAATAAAATTTTGCTAAATTTTTGGTATGTTGCAAAGTAAACCAAATCTAAAACAAAACGTTTTTTTTGTGGGGTTAAATCAGCCTATGTGCAGACGGTGTTGCCCTCCGCTGGTAATGCCCACTTGCTAATACTCTCTCAGATTAGCAACCTCCACCAATACTAACTACACGCAGTTTGGTAATTGTGTTCTGATCCCATAAATATATTAAACTCTGGACGTCCCATTCGACTGTGCCTCGGCTCTATAATTCCTGCATTCGTACGTTACAATTATTGCCCGACTGCATATAAAGGCTATTTACGACATACGGCCCTTTTGATTAATTTAATGTCGCTGTTGGTGCGAAACGCGGACATAAACAGGGCCGATTTTTTTAAATTAAAAGGACAAAAGTTTTATTGAAATTTCACACCAAAAACGGGGCAAGGTTTAGGTTCACTTTAGGATTCAGCTGCAGAATGCATTTGCCGTAACCCAGCTTTCGCAAAATATTCGTAAGACAGAGCAAAAAATAATAATTAATAGAAATTAATATAGAGTTCCAAACTGAAAAGCGACTTGCATTATATTTAAAAATCTAGTATTACTTTTGATCATCTTATTTTTTGTAATATATTTCGACGTGTTTTTTTTATCAAAATAATGAATAAATTTCCAGTGTCCATGGTAGTTATTATGATACACTTCCGGCCACATAAAATGCGTACGCCGATTTTATATAGTGCATTATGAGCCTCGCAACTCAGTAACCTTTTAGGTATTTCAAATTGAAAAAAAATGTCACCGTCAGGTTTTGTTGTTGTCATACGCTTATATTTAAAAATGCTCCAACTAACCGAATTCGAAAAAACTCAAATTTTGGCAAAATTAGACGGTGATTGGTTGCTTCGAAAAGTAGCGGCCAATTATGGACGAAACAAGGCTACAATTGTAAGAATAAGAAGAAAGTATCAAGAAGAAAGAACTGTTCGACGAATGAAGCTTGACCCACGTCAGTACGCCTCAGCAGGATCAACAACTGATCGACTTTCAAAGACCATCCATTTGCTTGACGACATGGAGCTCTTTTTAGAATCCATGAAAGATTTAAGGCTGAGGTTTATGTTGATATGATAAGAAATATTATGCTTCCAGAAGCAACCATTCTTCATCCAGAAGGTTTTGTGTATCAACAGGATAACTGTCCTATTCATACCGCACGCATTTCTAAACAGTGGTTCCAGCAAAACCACATCGAGGTTTTGCTATGGCCGGCAAAAACTCCTGCCGCCAATCCCATGGAAAATGTGTGGTGCCGTATAGCAAAAAAGTTAACATGAATGAATATTGTTCCCAGAAATTCCAACCACTTAATGGAGCTCATAGTCAAAGTGTACGACGTAGTCATTGTTGCAAATCCAGTTTTATGTCAAAATTTATCAGATTCCATGCCACGAAGACTGGCAAACATGATCGAGGCTGACGGGGCAATGACACGCTTCTGAAGAAACGTTTTCGTGTTTTTTTTTTAAATTTACGTAGTGTTTATTTAATAATTTCCTTTTGATTTTGAACATTCTTGGTTGTCTGCAAAGACTTGATTACTCAAATTTACCGATCCTGCAGAGGTGCGCTGACTATGATTAAGTTATTGCCTTCCTTTCGCCAAACAGTTCCTTCTTCTTGATACGTTTTTGTGGTGTGAGCTTCAAGAATAAGTTTTTATAATTAAATATTGAATAACTTAAAAAAATTGCTTTATTCATTAGTATATTAGTCTTTTAGTAAAGTGTGACCAGTCTCCTTAGTTTTGTCTTTACAATATCAAAAGATCTAACCTCTAGTTCGCAAACGTCAGTCAGTTACAATAAGCAACGCAATTAGCAGAACTTAAATTCAACTGACCTACAGCTAACTTCTGCTGTACGCATTTTATGTGGCCGGAAGTGTAAATCAAAAAAAAAAAATACAATACAACTACACAAGCCTTTATAAAAAAAGTATATATTTTCCTAACTTTCAATTATGAAGAAACATATTTTTTTTAACTAGATTATTATATCGCTGCTTTTTATTTTTTTACATACTTACCCGATTCATGGAGTTCTCAAGCGTGATAGAATGACGCTTACCTAAAAAGTAAAAAAACATAAATTAATAAATGGTAGTTTACATAACAAGCATGCTATGATGGTCATTAAACGCGAAGATGAAGTTTAAGACGCGAGCCGCAGGCGAGTGTCTTAATTTATCTGAGCGTGTAATGACCATAACATACGAGTTACTATACTTTACCTACGACCAATGAAAATGTCATCACAAATATCAGAAATTATTATAATATCAAACGCGAATACTGTCAACAACCTTCATAACCTGAAGTTTCAATGACTTTCTATCTAAAACGTTAAAACAAATATGGTTACTTAGGGACTTTTCATATATCTTTCTAAAAACAAGGTTTTTTTTCCTAAAAATGCGTAATATACTTTGTCAATTTAACGAGACTTATTTTTGGATAGGTACATTTTTACGTCAATTAGTGCTCCTTTAAAATAAAGTTTCATCGCTTCACATGCCATCTTGCGGTTTACGTGTAAGCTTTATTATTATCCTAGGTCCGTAAATGTATTACATGTTAAATTTTCAAAAACAAGACAAAAATTATATATTTTTCAAGAGATAGGACTGCAGATAACACTTTAATTACAAAACTGTTATTAGTTGGTAGACCACTTGAAAGCTAGAGTTTCGAACTTCCCTCGTCTTTATTTTTTACTTTTTCACAACGTTTCGAATGCTTATGTATCTGCAATCGTCATCAGATGAATACTAACAAAAACTAAGACTACCTAATCTTATATACTAGCGAGCGGAAGTTCAGAGAAAAACTTTTATACAGAGAAACCAGAATGTATTTTCTCAACAAAGCGTCAGCCCATACTTTTCGCAGGTAACAGATTTCAACTGCGAAACAGCTGAGCCAGCCAAGTTTAAACTTAGTGTGACCATAATTTTTTCGAGAAAAAATAATACATAGGTACCTAATTCAAAAAATATAGCGGTTAATTTTTAATAAAATCAGAGATTGTACTGATCGAAACGTCGTGTATAAATAAAATATAGACAATGGAAGTCCGAAACACAGAGTTAATTTCAAACACATCATTGTCTCAAACTTTCAAACAAAATGTTTTTAAAATATTGACAGGTGAAAATTGACATTTTTTAACTTTGACACTTCGTAACATCGAAACGGTTAAGGATAGAGCAGAACGGTTTTCACGCTCCTCTTCCTTGGTTTTTCACAAGCTATCGTTTTATATCTAAACCCAGGGTTAAAATATCCCAAGGTTAGTTTAACCCTGGCTTAAAAATAGTACAAGACGATAGCTTGTGAAAAACCAAGACAAGAATATAAAACTGTTTTGCTCTATTCTTAACCGTTTCGATGTTACGGGCTGTCAAAGTTAAAAAATGTCAGTTTTCACCTGTCAATATTTTAAAAACAGTTGAACATAGGTATAGGACATTATACATAATATGTACCTAAAATATTTTGTAGAATCCGAACATAAAAAAAATATACAGGACGTTCAATTTAAAATAAGAAAGTTGTTGCCAAGTTTTCCTGCAAATGGCAACACTGCAAATATGAGAGTACTTCATAAAGATAGTTTACATGGACTTATGTTAGAATAGAAAGTTTGAAAAGTTTCCATTGTATAGTTTCCAAAATATTCTAATAGGTTAGTCACCTTGGGACACCCGGTATAAGATTAGGTAGACTTAGCTTTTGTTAGTAGGTGTAAGGACAATGGAAGTACGAAACTCTAGTTTACTTTAATTACAGTCTGAAATAAATAATAATAATAAATAAGTTTATTTGCAACAAAAAAAAATTAACAAGTTGGTAAATATAATTAAAATTTATGGCGAGTTGCAAAAAGGAATCGAAAACAGCACAGCACCTTTCTTATAATAAAATATTAATTCTAAATTTTTATAAAAAGTAAATCTAGACCTATGCTAATTAAAATTTATACCAAGCAGCTAAAAATTAAAATAACAATATCACAATGAAAATAAATTATTATATGTTAAAAGAGATATCCTAAAAATAAAAATAAAATGTAGTACGTAAACGAACTTTCATTTTGCTTATTTTCAGAGAGTGAATAAAAATTTTGGCTTTGTTTTAAAACTTTTTTAAACTGGTTTGGTTTTAAATGTGTGAATTTTTTTGGTATTGAATTATAGACTTTACAGATGATATATCGAAACGATCTTTCAAAAAACGTGATTCGGTGCGTAGGGGTTGCAATTCTATTTTGTAATCTTGATCCCATCTATAAATGTCTGACCAGAATTTAATTTTGTTAAACAGGTAATCTGGTTTTTTATTTTTAATAATATTGTGAAACAGACACACTGAATGTAGTTTTCTGCGATGCTTCATGTTCAACCATTTAGCGTCTTTTAGTTTGTATGTAATTCGGTCGTATTTCCTGATTCCAAAAATGAATCTAAGACATGATTTTGCACTCTTTGTATTCGTTCTATTGTTTGAGCGTCTAGGCAAGGATCGTAGACCACGTCACAGTAGTTAAACTGGCTTAAAATTAAGGTATGCGCAAGATTAATTTTGACAGACTCCGACATGATGTGTCGGCTTGGATACAACATTTTTACATTACAATATGCTTTTTGCACACAGCTGTTCATGTGATTTTTTAATCTAAGATTATTATCTATTATAAGACCTAGATTTTTTGCATTGTTTTTTACTTCCAGAGTATTATTTTTAATTTTTAGTTTAAACGTTTCGTCTTGGCCTTTTCCAAAAAGCATCACACACGATTTTGACGAATTTATTAGCAGGTTATGATCTTCTGAGTATTGTACTAGTTTATCCAGGTCTTCATTTATTTGTGATTCTGCTAATTTCAGATTGTTTTTACTAAATGACTTTTGGCATTGAGTATCGTCAGCGTATGTGTGTACTTTAAGGTGTTGTATACAGTTTATTATATTTGATGTGTAGATACAGAAGAGGAGAGGGGATAGAATGGATCCTTGGGGTACCCCATTTGTAATTTCTTGCTCCTCCGAGATCTCCTCCTCTGTAACTACATACTGTTTCCGTTTTGAAAGGTAACTTTTTATACCATTAATCGCGCTTTCTGCAAAACCAACAAAGTGCAGTATGGCAAACATCAGATCATCACTAATCCTGTCAAAGGCTTTGGAATAATCCAGTAAAACTAAAGCTGTGGTCTCCCCCCGATCTGTAGCTTCGATTATGTCATCCGTTATATTTAGAAGTGCAGAAGTGTAGCTATAGCCCTGCCGAAATCCCGATTGATGCGCTGGAAGTTATATTTTTCTAGATGAACGCGTATCTGGTTGTTCATTATTTTTTCCAGTATTTTTGATAGAGTTGGTAATAGTACTATAATATTATTTTAAAAAATGTTTCATGGTCAAGATAAAGAAATGCCAACTCCTAACAAATCAAATACATTCCAAGATTAAGTACAGGTCTCGTCAACCACAGGTTATCCAAAAAATAATATAAAATTTTAAGTACTAGCCTATTTTTTATTTAATCTAGAAAAACACTTTCCTTGTGTTGGATCAAAAATTGACCTTAAAATTCACCTATTTAAATATTCTTTATAATATAATATAAACTTCAATCTTAATCCAGCACATCATATAATTCCTTTAATTTCCCTGATAAATTTTCCAGGTCGAAATTCGTGAATTTGCAGTCGCGCTTCCTTAGGATATTCGAAATTTAGCTCAAATTTATCCCATGCACTTAAACGGTGACTATAAAATCTAAGAAGCGAACAAATGATTTAAAAAAATAACCGGCAGTACCTATTGCTTATAATTATTTTACTTATTTTTTCCTGATTAAGAACCAGTAGTGAAGGCTTTGAATTAATCAACTATAAAATGTCATTATTTAAAACAAAAACATCATGAAGGGAAAATATTAGTGCCCTAATAATATCTAGAGGTCCCGGGTTCCAATCCTGGTCGAGGAAAAACTGTTTTCCAATTTATTTCCTCACCCTTTGCCATCTACGCCACAAATATTTTCAAGAAGATCATTTTGCTTACTTAGAAGTAAAAAAATCGTATCTATTGCAACTCCTGTAAATTTTTCAGTAACGCGGTTTTTTTAACTGCCTTACTTAGTCTTTCTGGCTGCGCAGTACTTTAAAAATACATTTTATTAACTTTTACAACGCCATTTTCTTTAAGTTTTGGCAGTGCGACGTCACAATATATAACGGAACTTTTTTCAAGAGCGCCAGGATTTAAACAAAAAAAATAGTAAAAGTTTAAAAATTGTAAGAAGGCCTTTTAGTAAATTTAGAGTCCTAAATATACAACACAAGATAAAAATAACGTCGGTAATAATTTCTAAAAAAGGTGTTTTTTTTCAATTTTCATTAAAGTCGTGTTATTTGAAATATATGCTGCTTAAGACCGTTAGATATTAGGAAATCAAAATAAGAAAAGCGCCCTCTAACCTAATGCCCCCAACTATCCTAAGGCCCCAGATACCATGGCAACTGCGGGTGGTTTGTCAACAAGGGCCGCAGTGGGGCAGAAGGGGCCTTTTACCTTTTCTGACAGAAAACGATTCGAGGTTATGTTTATCTTTCAAAAGTATGTTTTCAGAAAAATTGTTCTAAAACAAATATGAAACCACTCCGCGTGTCGCCGAAAATGGCCTAGCGCTGCGCGGGCATTACCACGAGTTTATCAAAGAACCAAGAGAACTTTACTATCTCGCTGGAATTACTAGGAATTCGCATAGAAACATTCAGCGCCCATAACCAATTCCAATATATTCCAATATATAGATATACATTCCATATTTTCGGAGTCTTTAAGCACACCAAGGGGCACATGTATTGCATTAGCAGAAACCGAGGCACAAACACAATAGAAAAACACCATAGATAAATTATATTATAAAGAAAAAAAAATAAACATGCGGACACATGGACTTAGAGAGTTATTTGTAAGGCAAGTTCGGGCTACAGCAACGCATCATGACTTACACGGATGGGTGCCAGACCGCACACACTTTACGAAAAAAGCGAAAGTAGCGGAGCGAAATGCGAAGTCAAAATAAGTACCCTAACCCCAAATTTTTGACTCGGTGCTAAAAAATCTCTCGTGTCCTACTGTGGACAAACATAAATAAACTCTCCGCGTTGCCATGGAAAACAAATGCAACGACGTAAAATTTTGCAAAAAGATCAGGTCGCCACAGTTAAATTGATTTCCCAATGGGGAGTGTTGTTTAAAAGTTCAAACACTTTACTTTTTTTAACAATTTTTAATGAATTTACCACCTTTTTGAGTTCACATTATTTTACATATCCAATAATTCTTATTCCCATTGTACGTCTTCTTGGTTTTTTACTCAAGGCTTGGAGTTTTCTTGCTCGGGATTGAATATCTGGGTTACGAGTAAATTAACTTTTAGTTCGGTTATTCGATCGAGGCACAATTTTCAGGTAATTAGTTTTGATTAAAATAGTAATTATCCTTTATATTAGGAGTCCCAAATTTAAAGACAATTATTAATAAGTGGTATTGATATCCGCATCCGCAAAATTGTGTCGTTCGTCAGGGTCGTTTGCAAATGGTCTTAGAACATTTGGTACTAAGGGACCCAGTGATCATTTGTGGGTAATTCAGGACACAGGACGTAACGACCGTTACACTGCTTTACAGTGAATTTGTGGAGGCGTAATGTTTTATACAACTTTCATTATTAGTTACTACTTCGTGGACAATATTTTTAACCTGTGAGTAGCTGGCATTAAAAGTGATCAAACCATAGTTTTAGTGTAACGACCGTTAATGTAGAATTACCCATGATTCTATCGTTATGCTTTAGGTGATATTTAATGTTGTTTTTTTTTCAAAAAATTTCAAGAAATGGGGCCCTCGACATAAAACTTTTTATTTTTTAATTTAAGCTAATATAGCGACAAATATTTGTTCTTAATCTGATAGTTCTATCACTTTTTGGATGACTGTTACTAATATTTTCCTATTTTTTGTTTAACGTCGAGAATTGGGGTCCTAGGCAAGAGACCTCGAATAAGTAATACACAACAAAAAAAAATGCGGAGTCAATGACCATTTGTGCCAGATTTCATCAATCCACAATAATTTCTAAACCTTTAACAATTTTTGTGTTATTTTTGGAAATAGGGGCCCTTTTCAGAAAACTTTATGTTAGCAACATTTATCAAAAACTATCTAGAGGTCTACTTATTATGCGTGCCAAACTCCTCATCTTCCAGACTAATATGCGATTTCGTACGAACTTTTGACTAGCCCCGCCCCATTTTTTTTTGCATATGAATAGCAGCCCTAAAAGGGAATGAATAGGGATATAAAAAAATATAACCTTATCAAAATATAACAAAGTTGTTATTTTTTGAATTAGTGGATTTTTCAAATTTAACCGTTGCTGAGGACGCTACTGAAAAAAAAATTGAACAAACTGAGACAAGATTAAAAGGCACATTTAAGCGTTATTCGAAAAATATACATAACAACAAAAATGGCAATATATCTATAGACAAAAAAAAAGTCCCCGATGCTGCAGATTTAAAAAAAAAATAATAGCATAATATATACCAGAAAATATTTTACAAAGCAGCAAAAGAAAGGTAAGATAATGGGTCAATTTTTTAAGTCAATAAATATAATTTCGGAATTCAAACCTAAAAAGCAGAACAAAGGAAAATAACTTGCAAAGAAGTTGAAAAAGTTGAAATTCTAACATTTTTCCAAAACAAACCGCTACTGCTTTTTTAACAAAAATAAATATCTTGTTAAATAAACCAATGATTTGGCTCTTAAGTGGGTGCCTTAGTTTTTGCGATATTCATGAAAAGCTCGAGCAATGCTTAGATTTTCGCAAAGACGTTTGACTAAAATAGACCCATCAAGTCATTCATAACTTGCTTTGAAACGCGATCAGTCGTTAGATTTAGGGAAAACCATTTTATGTTCCACTGGCAACGCTGTGCCAGACATGCTCCTCCTCACAGCAGCCAGACGCGGCTCGTTATATATAAATGTAAAAAGGTTTGGTCGTTATTCTCAGACTTGTTAAATTTTTTTGGAAATACAATTATACCTTTATGGATTTTCGCCTTGTCTATTAAAAATTCGGTTACCCCCCCCCCAAGGCACCTAGACCGAAATTATTTGCCTTTTGATTGTAATATAATCATGGTGTCATGTCATAAAAGTTTACACAGCAGCAAAAGAAAGGTAAGATAATGGGTCAATTTTTTAAGTCAATAAATATAATTTCGGAATTCAAACCTAAAAGGCAGAACAAAGGAAAATAACTTGCAAAGAAGTTGAAAAAGTTGAAATTCTAACATTTTTCCAAAACAAACCGCTACTGCTTTTTTAACAAAAATAAATATCTTGTTAAATAAACCAATGATTTGGCTCTTAAGTGGGTGCCTTAGTTTTTGCGATATTCATGAAAAACTCGAGCAATGTTTAGATTTTCGCAAAGACGTTTGACTAAAATAGACCCATCAAGTCATTCATAAATTGCTTTGAAACGCGATCAGTCGTTAGATTTAGGGAAAACCATTTTATGTTCCACTGGCAACGCTGTACCAGACATGCTCCTTCTCACAGCAGCCAGACGCGGCTCGTTATATATAAATGTAAAAAGGTTTGGTCGTTATTTTCAGACTTATTAAATTTTTTTGTAAATACAGTTATACCTTTATGGATTTTCGCCTTGTCTATTAAAAATTCGGTTACCCCCCCCCCCAAGGCACATAGGCCGAAATTATTTGACTTTTGGTTGTAATATAATCATGGTGTCATGTCATAAAGGTTTACACAACCTTACACATTTTTCAAAATTTTAAAGAAATAAACGTATTATAGAATTATTTATTTTGTTACCTGTTTTTTATCTATACTTTCGTAAAAAAACGAGAGACATGCGCACAAACAAACATACACGAATGTAGGTATCAAACTTCATCTCTATTTTTTTGCATTCGCGTCTGCGGAAAATAATGTCACTAACGTCATTTTAATTCGTTCACAAAAAAAATCAACAAACTCACATATGCTGACGATACTGTCAAAATTCCAGACAAGCTTCAATGTATACAAGAGTGAATCAAGTCACAGTCAAAAATTCGCAAGTTGGGCTTAACGGCGCAAGAACAATCCAGAGATAATATAAATTTGTCAATCGATTTCAATACGTCATCTACCACTCATTATCTATCTCTGGTTTCTTTACTGTATTCTCCTGTTCACAGATTGCGCCGCGAATCATTGGGGATTAGGGTCACTGGATCCTAAAACCTGCGGCTGGGACCGCAGGTCTCAGGATCCAGTGACCCTATGGGGGATTGTTTATTTATCACCTAGGTGATCGAATTGAGAGCAGTGACAACTAGTCAAATGGCCATACACACAGACCACTTAAGGGTTCTAAAAAGTAGCTTTTCACCAAAGGAAAAATTATTAAATAAAACACAAAAACCAGGCCGACGAACTCCAAAACAAAACGACAAAACTAAGGTTATGAAGAATGTCAGGCAGACACACTGACATTGGTTAGTTGCAAATACAGTGAGTCGACCAATTTCGATGTTTGCATGGCATAAATTTTTTTTCCTGGTAAGGCGTGTTACTTAGGTATATATGCTAGATCTCTCTTAGCCGAATACATTTAGGAAAGGAGAACACTAGAAACTATGCCTAGGGTAAGCTCACAAAAAAAAGACGTGGGTGGTTAATTTTGATGGTGGCGGTATCTATAATATAACCATTTAAGTACTTTTTGATGCTAGGCATATAACTAATATTGATAGGTAACCAGTATAGTCCATGTTTTTACATTTCCGCATGTTTTAGCTTTAGAGGAAAATAATACTCAATTTGTTTTTTATTAGAGGAAGAGGATTACAAAGCTTATTAATACAATCTAGAGAGTTTTTGAAATTATGTGTCCATTATTTGGAAAATTACAAATATTTCCAATTTAGTTTTACAGGTCTCTATAAAGGGCATTTCTGACTGTTTCTGACGTAATATGGGCGCGCCAATTTTGAAACACCACAAAAGCTAAAACAGTTTTTTTTCAAAAAATAAACAAAATTTTAAAAAAGTACCAAGATTTGATAGAAAAACATAGTCCAATAAACAATTTAGGCAAAATTTCAGGCCATTTGGAAGTCCCGTTTCCGAGAAACATGCGGAAAAAGAATTGCCTAATAAACGGACCCAACAGCGTTGCCGGTTTAACGATGTAATTGGGCCGTTAACTTGAATGTTGTAAAACCAAAATGAATGGGATATTCAAAGAAAAAACATTAGTAAATGGCGAACAAGTCAAACGCGTCAATTCGTACAAATACCTGGGTTACATATGAAAACTAGGCGGTCCCACCTTAATAAAAAAAAAACAATAGTGACAGAATTGGGTGCTCTTTAGGTGCTAATTTGGTCCGCGAACAAAAATAAGGGCTCCTCTAGTTTTTGCAGAAAATGAAAAAATTTTACGGAATTAGGTGCTATTTAGGTACTAATTTGGTCCTTATTCAGAAAATTAAGTGCTCGTTTCGTTTTTGTCGAAGATGGACAAAAATAAAATTATGTGGAATTACAAACAAATTCGAGAATAAATCGTAAAATAAATAAAAGCTTCTAAAATAATAAATATGAAAAATTTAGTTTTCGCGTGTATTTTTTTTATTGAGGGTGGACCGCTAGGTAAATGTTAAGCTAGCGGTCCCACTTTTTTTACCTTTCCTCAAAATTTAATTTTAAATCGGCGAGAACTAGGTGCTACTTAGGTGCTTATTTGGTCCTTCTTCAGAATAGTAAGTGCTCATTTCGTTTTGGTTGAAAATGGAAAAAATTGGAAAAAATTAAATTCACTCATATTCAAGCTTACATCTCTGCTTCTCTCTCACTTAATCCAATGTAAAATTTATGTGCATTAGAAAAAGTTGAAAATTTTCGATTGCGCGTGAATTTTTTTATGGTCAAAAGTTGATTTGAAATAGTCGAGAATGGAAAAAGTCGGAAAAAAATAAATTGTATGACATTTATATCAAACGTAAAATTTAAGTGCTCCATAAGTATTTGAAAGTTTTGATTTCCGCGGTTGTATCCTTTAAAATAAAGGGGGTGAATCGCTAGGTTAACGGTAAGCTAGCGGTCAAAAGTTGATTTTGAATAGGCGAAAATTATGTGCTAATTATGTGCTAATTCGGTCCTTCTTTAGAAAATGAAGTGTAAAATGGAAAAAAATCCAAAAAAAAATAAAATTCTGTGGTATTTTTACACAAATTCGAGTTACATCGTTAAAATCTTTTTAAATAAAACGTACAATTTGAAAACGAATATTTAAAAAAAAGGAGGTGAACCGCCGGTTTACGTTTAGGTAAAAAAGTGGGACCGCTACCACTTTTTTACCTATGGTCAAAAGTTGATTTTGAATAGGCGAGAATTGGGTGCTATTTAGGTGCTAGTTATGAAGAATTCACACAGAACAAACATGTTCGTACAAAAGCTCGGGTAAAAAATCATGCTCAAACATTTCCGCGAACTTTTTTAAGAACTTTTCAACGAACATTTTCTTCAAACAAATGTCCAGGAAAATTTTTGCAATCTTTTTTGAAAACATATTTTTTAAGGCGAGAATGAAAACGTTTTTGGACTAATCAAACCAAAGTTTTGACATTTTTATAAAACACTTAAATGGCATGTTTGATTTAATAGTAGTTTTAACAACTAGTAGCTAAAATAGTGGTTTTTTTTAAAGTGTTAGTTTAAATAACGAGCGCAGCGAGGTATTTAAAAATTCGAGTAAAAAAGCACAATTTAGCCGCGAGTTGTTAACACTATTTTTTTTAAACCTTTATCAAACAATCCAAAAAAAACAGGAAAATACTTTTAAAAATCTCGAACAAAGAGCACTTCTCGCAACACACCATCTTTACACTATAAATCAAGGCGGCTGGTAAATGAAATATCTATGGTTGCCATAGCGATTTTCCTTTTTACTCGGTGACGTTCATTGTTGCGACATTTTAATCTTTGATATTTTGACGGGGTTTTTAAATGATTTTTTCGTAAATACTTGGCGGAAATTGCTTAATTTTTAGGCAAGAATAATTAGATTTTTTCAATATTACTATTTTCCGCTATTTCTCTTTAATTTTGAGTAGAAAACGGACAGAAATCTTTTTTTGCTCCCGTGATCAAAAAAAGTTGTTTTGCATCTGAAACCAAATAAGCCTTGCTTTAGTTATCTGCAGAAAGTTACTAAAATCATGTTTTTGACGAAGGTATAAAAAAAATATTTTAATTATTTAACGATGTAGCAACTTTTGACCAAAGATAAAAAGTATCACCGCTAGCTAACGTAACCCTGGCGGTTGTTTAAAAAAAAATACACGCGAAAACCAGAGTTTTCAGATTTTTACGAAGCACTTAAATGGTAAGCTTGATTTAAGAAAATTTTAATGATTTTACAATGTAATCTCGATTTTTTTTTCAATTTTTCCATTTTTTATCAAAACGAAACGTGCACTTAATTTTCCCAAAAAGCACCAAAATAGCACCTAATTCTCGCCCATTCAAAATCAACTTTTGACCAATGGTAAAAAGGTGGGACTGCTAGCTTAACATTATTTTAGCTGCACAACCTTTTTGTTTAAAAAAAAAATACATGTCAAGTTTTTACATTTTCGTAAAGCACCAGTTTTTGGACCATTTGATCCATTTAGCAGAGAATTTGGAATGAGGTGTAGGTTTGATTTAAGAAGATTTTAATGATTTTACGATGTAATCTCGAATTTGTGCAAAATACCATAGAATTTTAGTTTTTTTCCGATTTTTTCCATTTTTTCCCAAACAAAATAAGCACTTAATTTTTGCCTATTCAAAATTAAGTTTATGTAGGACCCCTAAGTTTATGTTAAGCTGGCGGTCCCTTCTTATTATTTTGCAAAAATTCACCAAAAATATATTTTTTAAAATTTTGATATATTTGTGAAGGACCTAATTTGGAAATGGTAATATTTTTTTTTTCATTTTCTGCAAAAGCTAGAGCACTTAATTTGCTGTTTATGGACCAAATAAGCACGTGAAGCGCTCCTAGTTCTGGTGGGAATGCCCGGTATATTTAGGTGCCTAAGTTGCCAGGGCAATAAGAACGGATGCCAACTTTTGAAGTGAACATGGTGCTTGAAAAGGAAGATATCCTTTAGTTCAATTTTTAATAAAACAAAAAACACTCGTTCAAATTATATAAATTTTGGTATTCATTTAACGAGTGTAAACCCACAATTTACTTTTATAAAAAAAATACATAATGATATTGCCTAAAAATGAACACAAAAGGTGGGAAAACATTATACATATACAAATTCGTTTAAAGTAAAGTATATTTTCTATTAACTATTTCTTCGGAGAAATAAAAAACAAAGACGACTTAAGAGTTTAATAATTAATTGTAAAAGGACAAACTGCAACGGTATACCTGTTTAAAATCATTAAAACGCTATTTAATAAAATATATACACAAATACGTAATACAAACGCAAAAAATAAAAATCGATATTTTGAATTAAGTAAAAGCTGACAAGCCCTCAAAACTTCAAAACTCAACTGGCACACAATAATCACTCAACAAAAATAAGTTATAAACCAGTAAATAAAATCATCCCAAAACCAATGATAATTTGCCAAAACACGACGCGGAACAAACAACCCGAACCGACGAAGGGAAATAAATGCCTCAGAGTAGATCTCATCTCAGAAGAGTTTTTTGAGACAGAACATACAGCTAATACTTTTTTGATGCTTGAAATCTGGATTTTAGATCTGTAAGGACGGAAGCCACATTAGGAAGTTTTTGTGCCAGCAAAAATGAGATCAAATTTGACAGTAGTAATGCTTATTTTTAGAGGGCACAATGTTTGACAGTTATTGTTTTACCAGAGGTAAGCAACTCGATTTGGCAGTTGTTAACCCGAGAAAAGTCGCGTTAAAAAATTACGTAGATGGTCGGGTGGTAGATTTGACCTAACATTTAATATTTTTGAAAAAAAAGTAAAGTGATTTAAAAATCTTTTATTTTTACTACGTACAATTAAATTAAGGAATAATAGATATTATATTTTTTACATATTTGAATAACTTATTCATCAAATCCTCTTCATTGGCGGTACATGTCAATATAGTTGTCATAGTGTGCTCTTTACATGTTTGACATCGTTGCATCGTAAACCGATTTTTCCTAATCAGGCAATATTTGCATCGCATTTTAAGCTGTTCATTTTGTGGTGGTGCAGCAATCAAATGGGCATTATTACCGGTAACGGCAACAATTTTTTTCGTACCGGTAGAGGTAAAATGTTGGTATTAAAGTACGGTGTGAAAGTTCCAGTACAAACTTTCTTCTTGATCTTATATGTTCTGTATTAGCTTTATAAATTATTTGCCCGTTTATTGGAGAATGAGCAAAACTTTCATGTTCAGAGTTCAAGGGGTCAATTTCCACGTCAGAATATATTTCTTCGTACCATTTTAATAATTTAGCATCTTCTTATAAACCATAATTCTAAAAAGTACAATTTTTAGAACAACTATCTATAAAAAAAGATTAGATCTCAACTAACACTTTGCTCATACGTTGCTAGTCGCGTGTTAGGTCCCGAATAACAAGTGCCTGTAACTCAGTTAAACGTTTAGCCACCCCCTTCCACCTGCACAGTATTTAGAAGGGCAACGGCTTAAGGCATACCTAGACAGCCTTTAAATTCCAACAGCTTACCAATATTTTATACGCAAAAAACAAAAAATGTTAGGTGAAATCTAACAACGGGACCGTTATGTGTTGGTTACCATTGGACATAAATAATTTTGTCAATGTCACATTTATGATTATTTATATGCGGTTTAATAATCTAATGGTAAAGCCATGATGACCCTTAAAATAATCTAGTTAATTACCTGTTAAATGATTTTTAGATGCACTTAAATACACTTTCAGTAGGACACGTTTTTTGGTAAATTTAAAGACTATAAAGAAATTTGATTGAAAGAAATTTGATTGAAAGAAATTAATACCACTTTATGTCTCACGCACTTTATGCTTTGAAAATTTACAATTTTTGCTGTTTTTTTATATAAAAATGGCAAAATTCATATTAACGACACCACTCAAGATGACAGACAGACGACATAACAGAAATTTTTATTAAACAATTGCCTTGAAATTATTTTCATCATTCTCTAAAATTCTTTTATATATCCTGCTGTCTCTCTTCAACAACCTTAAATATTTTTGTACTTCAATAAATTATCTCTCCATCTACCTCTAAAATTCTGACCTCTCTCTCTAAATAATTTTAACAGAGAAAAAATATTTTTTGGGAGTACGCCTTTTAAACGCTAAAAAAACAGTAAAAACTTGAGAACTTTGAGTGTTTTGTTCTAGAAATCGAAAGCATGAAAAGAAGGCTTTAAAATGTAATCAAAATCATGGAATAAAAATGTTAAAAACATAGTATAAATTGCTTAAACAAAAACTTTACCCCTTAAATTACGTTAAAATATTTTAAGCCCTAAATTACCATCATGGCTTTACCATAGATTAGTTAAATTTAAATAATATTATTATATTGTTATCATTTTAAGAAAAAAAGGAATAAAAAGATAGATCAATAATATTTTTTTTCTATTTTAGCTACTATTAACATTTTAAAATCTCCCGTGAACCTTACTGCTTTTTTTTATCAAAGCTTGACATAGTTTACTATCCAAAAAATTCATCATCATTGAAAAACTGTCTGCTTGCTGTTGCTCCACACACTGGTAATGTGATTAAAACAACGTTTGAAAAATCAAAAGGATTGTTTAATTACAAAGGTGTTTTTAGCAAATTGTGCTTTGAATAAAAAGGATGTAATTTGTTAATGATCTTACCTACAAATTCAGAAAACCACACACCAAACTTCTGCAAAAGTTAGACACTGCCTACTCTCCATTACAGCCTACTCAACTTAACTTATTTCATATAAACCTCCTTTTTTAACATAAAAATGAAAATTTAATAATAATAAAAATATATATACTAAAAACGTTCGAGATCGGCGGAAAGAAACGATTTTTTTCACCATAAGGTTAGACCGGGATCAAAAAAGCGGGATTTTCACCCTGCATCGACGTTCCAGGGGGAAATAACATGATGTCCGGCAAAAGCATCGAAATAAGTCCTGTTGGGATTATGGGCAAGCTTTCAATAATTGACAATACATCGGCCTTAATTATCCGATGTTAGAATAAACTTGAGATTCATTCTAATATCGGATGATTTTTTGCATTGGTGAAAACGGGGATAAGAAGTTTTTTGAAGACATTAATAATGAACTACTGATTTTATCTCTTCGAGATTTTTCTGTTTTCTTGGTTTTCGTTAAGAGAGATTTATACGAAATAAGTTGAGTTGGCTGTAATGGAGAGTTGGCAGTATCTAACTTTTGCAGAAGTTTAATGTGTTGTTTTCTGAATTTGCAGGTAACAACTTTAACGAACTACGTCTTTTTTATTCAAAATAAAATTTGTCAAAACCACCTTTATATTTTTAGCTTAGCCCTCAAGATGATCTTCATAGATTGCGTAGGCAGTTGATTATTAAACAATCATTTTAATTTCTTAAGACGTTGCTTTAATTACATTTAATACCAGTGTGTGTTCTTCGGTTAGAGGAGTTTTTTAGTCTAAATTCTAAATTACACACCAATATTGAAAAAAATTAATTCCATTAATTTAATTTGGGATTGGCAAAAAAGCTTTCTATTTTCATTAAAAATTTTTATCAACAAAGATCCAAAAACAAAATTTTGGGATAGTGCCTGTCTGTCTGGGATACGATACGTTAAAAACCGCTAAACTGATTCCTATCAAATTCGGCACAAAAAACTTTGTCACCAGGCGATAAGCTGATTAGTTTTTGGTGGGGGTCGGAGATTATGAAGAGAGTAGGTCATTTTTCACATTATATAATATTTATATTATATATAATTATACCTTCAAAAAAAAAAAAATATATATATTAAAAAAAATACGGTTTCATGGATGGCTATACAAGGACGGTTTTAATAGATTTTTTGGTAAAACAAGGATTGCAGATTTCTTTAGGTTGGGAGCAATGCGTTAAAGCATTTTTTAGTGTTTTTACCTAAAATTGGTTACAGAGCAATATACCGTTTTCTTTTTAAATCGTCCTTATATAAAAGCGATTTCCGAGACCAGTACAAACAAAGTAAATGTTAAAAAACAAAAGATCAAAAGATCTTTGGTGGAAATAACGAAAATTCAAACTTGGATGAGCATCCCACAAGTAACACACAAAGCGAAAAGAGAAATGATTAAACGATGTTTCGCCTTGGGTAACCAGCGTAGACTCATCAGTGGTTCCACTGGTCACCCGCCCCATACATCATTAAACACCATCATACACTTTGATTTCCAACTTTGAATCACTCACAAATAGGCATCGTTCCGCACTGGTACTTATCCAAGTTACCTGACACGAATTCGTCCTGGCGTGTTAATATTTCCAATAGGATTATGCTCCTAAGACAATTAAAACAAAGAAAGACGTGAAAAAAACCTCCAAATCAGTTACTTCAACAGAAAAGAAACTAAAAAACAAAAGATCAAAAGATCTTGGGTGGAAATAACGAAAATTCAAACTTGGATGAGCGTCCCTCCTCCTCAAAGGATCAAAGCGAAAAGAGAAGTAACTGATTTGGACATTTTTTAACTTCTTTCTTTGTTTTAATTGTCTTAGGAGCACAATCCTATTGGAAATATTAACACGCCAAGACGAATCCGTATCAGGTAACTTAGATAAGTACCAATGCGGAACGATGCCTATTTGCGAGTGATACAAAGTTGGAAATCAAAGTGTATGATGGTGTTTAATGATGTATGGGGCGGGTGACCAGTGGAACCACTGATGAGCCTACGCTGGTTACCCAAGGCGAAACATCGTTTAATCATTTCTCTTTTCGCTTTGGTCCTTTGTGTGTTCCTTGTGGGATGCTCATCCAAGTTTGAATTTTCGTTACTTCCACCCAAGATCTTTTGGTCTTTTGTTTTTTAGTTTCTTTTCGGTTGAAGTAACTGATTTGGTGGTTTTTTAACTTCTTTCAAAGTTAATGTTATTGTGTTAGTAGGTACTAGGAAACTTTTTAGAAAGGCAGTAGATTATGTGCAAATCATGCTGATCATAGGTGACGTTCGAAGAAGACTCATATTATATCCCGACAACTGCCATGTCCAAACCGGAAAAACTCTAAGTAATCTATCTTAAATAGGCAGGAAACTCGCACTCTTCTGTCAAATATGGAATATTCTGTGACAAAATGTTACGTGCTGTGGCCGATGTATTGTCAATTATTGAAAGCTTGCCCATAATCCCAACAGGACTTATTTCGATGCTTTTGCCGGACATCATGTTATTTCCCCCTGGAACGTCGATGCGGGGTGAAAATCCCGCTTTTTTGATCCCGGTCTAACCTTATGGTGAAAAAAAACGTTTCTTTCCGCCGATCTCGAACGTTTTTAGTATATATATTTTTTAGCAGCTTAAGAACTAATCATCTAACGGAAAATTTGGGGCTTTGTGGAGGCTTTCAATAATTTTGTGTTATGTCAAAAAAGACTGCCGATGACTGCGTCACGTTTCTAATAAGTGTTTTTTTCTTTTTGTATAGTCTATACTGTCGACTTTAGGCAAGATAAAAAGAAACTAAGGTAAAATTGTATACTTATATGACGTTTCATAAAAAAACTTTGTTTTTTTTAATAAAAAGAAGCACTAATGATTGTAAAATTCGCTTTTTTATATACTCCACCATAGACTTTGAAAATTTATTCGTTATTTTGTTATTCGTATTGCTTGCCGAGCACTTGCCCATGATTTCTTGATATATTTTATTTAAGTTATCAAATGTGCAAATGCTTGAGGGATATTATGCGGACAATACCCATCAGAACACAGATCACAACTTTTTTTTCTGGTATTAGGTTTCTAGTTTTTTCTTTTTGTTTGTGAATAAACCAATGATAAAAAGGATTTTGGAAGATTGTTGTTTGAAAAACAGTTTCATTTAATTGTAGAACACGAACAAAAAAAACATTATAAAATTAAGTTACGAATAATGGTAGAGCCATGATGAACCTTAAAATAATTAAGTTAAATACCTGTTAAATTATTTTTAGATGTGCTAAAATACAGCTTTACTAGGACACGTTTTTTGGTAAATTTAAAAGCTCTAAAGAACTTTGATTAAAAGAAATTAATATCACCTTATATCTTACACATTTTATGCTTTGGACGATTAAAATTTTTGCTGTTTTTGAGTGAATAAAAATGGCTAAATAAAGATCACATGCACGACACCACTAAAGATGACAGACAGATGACAAACAAATTTTAATTAAACAATTGCCTTAAATTATTTCCATCTTTCTCTAAAATACTTTTTTATAGCCTGCTGTCTCTCTTCAACAACATTGATGATTTTTGGCAGTACTTTTTTTGAATGCCTATGAAAAAAATATAATAAGAAAAAGTTAAAAATTTCAGAAAGAAAGCTTTAAAATGTGAACAAAATCATGGCATAAAAATGTGAAAAACACAGTAAATTGCTTAAACAAGAACGTTACCCCTTATATTATGCTGAAATATTTTAAGCCCTAAATGAAAATCAGGACTTTACCATAATACGCGTGCAAATTGTTAACAATTTGCTCTAAAATTGTCGCTGAAAATTGTCTTCTAGTAGTTCAAAAGCCGATTTTGTTGGTACTTAAATATTTTCGGAGAAAGATGGTCAGTGGTATCGGAATCCGCATCCGTATTTTTATGGAGTTGAACACTTCAAAAAACTCTACAGCAAAAAAATGGGTACCTATTAGTTCAATGTCATAATTTTGACCCCAAAAATTTAATAAACGAGACAGAGTGCATATGATTAGTTTCTGAGATATGAAGCTTCAGAGGTGGCGTGTCTTTGTAAGAGAAATCAGTTTAATCTTAAGAATTTTTAACATTTGTCACTGGTCGACAAGAGACAAGAAAGTCCTAACACGTACCGTTTTTCAATAGCTTAATTAGACCATTTTACATTAGCAGGTAGTTAATTTTATTAGGGGAAGGTTAAAATAGATGCATTTTATAACCGAAAAATTACCTGAACTGTATTCAAAATTATGATTGTTTTCCACAAACCAAAACTACACTTTTTTGCACTCGACGCGCGTTTCGCTAACAACGTTAGCACCATCAGGAGGGAGTGCAAAAAAGTGTAGTTTTGGTTTGTGGAAAACAATCATAATTTTGTTTTAGTGCAACCAAAGGTTCGATATTCCCAACATAGCTGAACTGTATTGTTTGAATATTATACATAAAATCAACATTAAATATTAGTCCTCTGTTGAGTTTCGAAGTGAGTGATTCTCCGTGTATAGTTAAAAAAATGTTTTTAAGAAAGAAAATGTCGAGTCAAACGCGCCGGAATTGAAAAACTTCTCCTGACAGATTTTGCTACATTTGTGGAGCATTTATGGTGAAATTCCAGGCTAGGCCATTTTCTAAAATTGTTAAAAAAGCCAACTTCAAATATTTTGATGTTTTAGTAGGAGATCAAGACAAGCAGTGGGCTCCCGATGTGTGCTGTGTTAGTTGTAGCGTGTCATTGGTGGAGGGGATGAAAGGGAAGACAAAAAGCATGCCTTTTACAGTTCCAACGGTATGGTGAGAGCCCACTAATCATTTTGTCGATTTCTATTTTTGCCTGACAAAGACTGAAGGTTATTCCAAAAAGAGAAAGCACAAGATTGATTATCCAAATTTCTACTATGCCATACTACCTGTTCCTCATAATGCAGATTTACCAGTACCCATTGCGCCTTTAGATCCGCAAACTATTGTTTTGGAAGATACTGGAGACAACGCATCATCAGGCAGCTCCGAGGAACAGTGTACCGACCCTATTTTTACTCCAGGTCCCAGTTCTGGTAAGCCACATTTGATTGTTCAAAGTGAGTTAAATGATTTAGCACATGATTTAAGGTTATCAAAGCAACTTATTGGTTCCCGTATTAAGGAATGGAACTTGTTAGTCAAAGAAACCAAAATTACTGCATTACTTGCATTTTCTGCATTTTACACTATGAAAAATTCGTTGTGTGCGTGTACTGATATCGATGATTTAGTGTAGGAACTTGACATTGAGCATTCTCCCGGTGAGTGGCGCTTATTTATAGACTCGTCTAAATACAGTTTAAAAGCTGTGTTATTGCATAATGGAAATTTAAAACCCTCTATACCAGTTGCCCTAAAACTTATGAAAATATGCACACACTTTTAAATAAATTAAACTACAACAGTTATAAATGGCAGATATGTGGGGATCTAAAAGGATTTACAAAATATTACTGTTTTCTTTGTTTGTGGGACAGTCGTGCAGTAGAAAGAAGTGAATTTCAACCGGGATCTCAAAATGTTAATTTTGAACCTCTGTAGACCCAAAAAATGTTCTGCTGTCTTCTCTTCACATTAAACTTGGGCTGATGAAAAACTTTGTGAAAGCAACGAATAAAGACGATGATGGATTCAAATACCTAAGACAAGAGCATGGAACTCATTTTCTAGTGTAGTAAGGAGATTTTTGAGCAACAAGATGTATACAAATAACCAACAGTTATTTGATGAACTTTTAGATGTCTACAAATCGCTTGTGCCCGAATGTCATTGAAAATTCACTTCATCCACTCCCATCCGTCATTTTTTCCTGAAAATCTGGGAGCTGTCAGTGACGAGCAGGATCAAGGTTTCACCAGGATATGAGGACAATGTAAATCCGCTATCAAGGACGATGGGATCCAGTCATGATGGGTGATTACTGTTGGTTCTTGAAAAGAGAAGATACGACCCCTCATAAAAGGAAAAAATAAAACTTACTTAGTGCGTTCAGTTAATATTTTTAATATCTGTATTTTTCTTAGATGTAAGGTATGTTTAGTAGGTGTAAAAATATAAATGTAGTCAATATACACTGTTAAAAAATTCATAAATTATTTTTTCAATAGATAATAAAATATTGTAACAATAACATTGATTCCATCGCAATCCACCGGCAATCCAATTACAACTTTTTTATTATCATTTTCGTATTTGGATAGGTCCATTCTACCAGAATATGCTATTCAGCTAGGTGGTACAAGAAAAAAAAATTTGTCGACCAGTGATTTCGTCGAAAGTGTGGTCCACTCAGTTTAAAAAAGGCATTTATTCAATCGAACAAAACTTTGACTTTGCGTAAACAAATTTTTTTAATTAAAAAAAAAAAAAGACTCAGTAGAAACAAAAGTTTCCTGTTCTGTTTACTCGTTGTTTCCTTAAAAAAAAACAATAATAAAAAAAAATATAATAGATTTTTGATCTTTCTTTTTTCTTTCCATTAGTTATGATAGATCTGAAATATTGCAAAACAACAAGCAAATTATAATAAAAAACACAAGAAATACTTTCCTGGCGAGCTCAACTTTTTTGATTAATATTGGTAGTGTACATCGAAGCTATATATATAGCAATTTCTTTTATTGAATAAGCCCCGAAGATAACCGTAGATTCTGGAAACCACTAATTATTTCAAACATTTCGATATCCGTTAATAAGTACATTTGCATTAAAAAACATAACAAAAAAAATCTTTGTAAACACAATATCCAGTTTGTATCTTACTTGTTACTCGTGAACTACATATGTGTTCATCAATTTATTAAATTTTTGCCCGTTTTTCTTGCTTTAAATAATCATGATGTTTGTTTTCGTAAACCAATTTTGATGAAATAAAACCTATGTTCTGCCCAGGAGTCCAAGGAATACAGCAGTGAAACTTCCATCAAAATCCGTTAAGCACTTATGCGGGATGCTAAACAAACCAGAAATAGACAAAAATTCAAAAAATTGGATTTTCGTTATCTATATAATTTGGTTAGAAGTCAAAACAACAATTAAAAAAAAAATCAATGTTATTTTTGTATTTTTTTTATACTGACTTCCATCTGTAGTAGATCAATACCCAGTGTAGAGACAAACACAAATTATTCACGCACCTAGCCGGTATTTAAACCCGAGACCCGTGCGGCAGGCCGATGCGCTACCCACTGCGCTACGGAGGCTGGCAAAACAACATATTCTTTTATACAGGGTTGGCCATTTAAAAACGTTCATCTCGATTTTTTCAAAAACTGTAAAGAATTGGAGAAAAAGCTGAAGCACATCGATTTTGTTTGTAAGGGGGAGACTTTTTGAAAGTGAATATCTCAAAAACTAATCGAGAGATTTTCGATATTTTTACATGATTGTCAAGACATTCAGGAGACTTTAAAAACAAGGAATCACTCGACACACTTTCCCTATTCAAAATATAGGGGTAAAGTTTACCCCTTAAAGAGGATGCGCGCTATAACAATTTTAAGTGTCCTTTTTACAAACAAAATCGATGTGTTTCAGCATTTTTTCGAATTTTTAACAGTTTTGAATGGTCAACCCTGTATACTATATTTATGGAAAAGTCTGGTCGTAAATTTTCTGCTGTTCTCCCTTTTTGTTTCAAAAACGTAACAAACCGTATCAGGAGACTTTTATATTTTATTATCAGTGGCGGCTCGTCAGATGAGGCAAGTGAACCAATATTTTTGGAAAAAATTTTGGTAGTAATTTTTTTTTTTTTTTAATTTTAATATTGGGGTGCTATTTCTTTTGTCATTCATTTCTAATTCTGCTTGCTTTGTTTTGTATGTTCCATCAAATATGGATAAAGCACTCTCACTCTGCAATGGTTTTGCTTCGGTCTTCTATCAACGCTGTCCGAGAGCCTGCCGAGAGCGCGCGGTGGCTGGGTGAGGCGAAAATGAATTCTCATCTTGTGTGCTGCATCAAGCCTCGCTGGCCGCATTAAAATTATGCAAATTAAAAAACGCAAAATCCCGTTTTTGTTATTGCAATTAGAAAATCAACAAATCGTAAATTTAAAAACCCTATTTTTCTTTGTATAAATCCTTGAGGTGACTTTTACTTTTTCTAAATTATATGACAACATGAGGCGACCCACCATGCATTGACAACTCAGCCTATAACACGCGCATCACGCTTGTATATATATATATGCAAACATATTGATTTTCTCATAAAAAAAAATTGTGAAACGAAAATATATAATAACTATTTATGGACAAGCGTGAGGGGATAACTAGTGTTTAAAGTTATTAAAGGCCTAGGGTCATTTTTTCACCCATGTTATGAAATAATGTCATTCTATATTAAAATATAAATTAATTTTTTTATGTTAAAGTAAAAACGCATAAAATAGTAGATTGAAGAATAGTTTTTTTTTTATCTTAATAAGTTGTAGATTTTACATTTGACCAATATTATTCTCATTTACGGTGTTTATTTTTTTAACATTTTTGATCTTGGGACCTCATCAGTGTTATAAGTCACGAGCCGTCACTGTTTATTATTTATAGCCAGTTATCAGTGACAGTGTATATTCTTTCTGCAGTCCTTTTCACTAAAATCTTTAAAATATTAGTGGCTGTGAAAATTTGAAAAAATCCTTGTATTTTTTAATATTTTGCTTTTTGTCAATTGGCATAAACAGAAACAAAACTTCAGTGGCAGTTAGCAGGGAAGTGGGGCGTGTGGGGAGCGTGAAGACGTAAATACGTCACTCGCGCTGACCATGTTCCTATCAAATAAAATACTATATATTGGAATATGGTGAAAAACTCGTCATTTTAATACGGCATAAATTAAAATGAAAGTTCCGAATTTCAAAAAGCATTCTAGCGCCAAGTTAACACGTGACGTTAACTGAGAAAAAAACAGAACAAAAACCCTTAATAAACCAACGTAAAATACTAAATATCTAATAACATATTGAACCCCACACCATTCCACAAACCTGAAGCAAATTGATCTACTTGGTTGATAATATAATTTTTTATTCGACATTTTAGTATCAAAGAATCTTAATGCATACTGAAGAAAAACTGACAGAAACATACAGTAACATAAAGACGACCACTTTAGAAATATATGACTGCCATTCGAAATTTATTTAATTTTAATGCCGCAAAAGAAAACCCAGTGACAGCCACGCTCCCACGACAAAAAATTAGAACGTTTGTAGTCCAGTATTCTAACTCTAGACTTAACAACCTCGCGATAATGGAGAAAGGCAATAAAAAAATCTACTTTGATAACATGGTTCCTTTTGAAATGTAGCCTAGGTTTAAATGCTTTGACACAGGTTAGATTGAGTCGGTCAGATCTTTCCTGGGTATATCCAGACTTTTCTTGATTGTATCCCCACTGCTCTGGGGTGTATTCAGACTTTTCCATGGCGTACTCAAACATTTTCAAAGTGTTTTTCCAGAGGGTATTCAGACGTTTCCAGGGTCTTTCCAGACTTTTTCAGAGTGTATCCAGACTTTTTCAGGCTCTTTGTAGACTTTTCAAGGGTTTTTCCAGACATTTCCACGGTCTTTACAGACTTTTTCAGAGTGTATCCAGACTTTTCCAGGGTCTTTCCAGACTTTTCCAGAGTTTATCCAGACTTTTCCAGGGTTTTTTCAGACTTTTCCAGAGTGTCTCCAGACTTTTCCAAGGTCTTTCCAGACTTTTCCAGAGTGTATCCGGACTTTTCCAGGGTGTATCCAGAATTTCTTTCCGAGTAGACGGATTTTTCCAATACATTTTATATGCTCTATATATATATATATATATATATATATATATAGATTCAGACTTTATTGTTTTTAAAAACATTACGTTTTACATGTGCCATATTCTCGAATATATATATGTTGTCAAAAATTTTATTGTAAGTAAGGTTTTTGTCCTGCAAAAACGGCTAAACCGATTTGTATGAAATTTAATAAGACAATAGGGTGAACTGAATATTAACTTAAGCTACTTTTTATTTAACATTTCGTTCCATAACTCGAGATATATGGCATAAAAATTTTTGCCGCCATTCAACTACGATTTTTATAAGCTTTCCAAAGAGGTATCACACGGTAAGACAAAAATATATATTTTTTTAGGGATGAAATTTTTTGAGGGTTTTCCGAAGGCTGCAATAGTGGAATGCTCAAAAACAATAGGGGTCTGCGCGTCAACACAAGTTATCACTGTTTAAAATTTTGTTATGATTGGTGCCGGGGTTTTTGAGTTAGAGTGGCTACAAACTAGGCGACAGACACACCGACCGACAGACAGGGCGACGGAGTCTAGATTCGTGTTTATCACTATTCAGAACTTTAAAATTACTGAAGGATCATGAAAATCTCGAAGTGCGATTTTAAAAAATAAGAAAAACTCGTCATTGCAATACGGCATAAATAAAGTTCAGAATTTCCTCCTGTCCCCAGTGTTACCGCAACAACATGACATACCAAAAGCATTCTAGCGCCTTTATGAAATTTAACACGTGACGTTAACTTAGAAACAAACCAAAACAAACACCATTGATAAACCATTAATAAACCAACGTAAAATACCGAATATTTAATAACATATTGAACCCCACAACATTCCACAAACCTGAAGAAAAGTGATCTACTTGGTTAATAATATAATTTTTTATTCGGCATTTTAATATCAAAGATTCTTAATGCATACTGAAAAAAAACTGACAGAAACATACAGTAACATAAAGACGACCACTTTGAAAATATATGACTGCCATTCGAAACTTATTTAATTTTAATACCGCAAAAGAAAACCCAGTGACAGCCACGCTCCCACGATAAAAAATTAGAACGTTTGTAGTCCAGCATTGTAACTCTAGACTTAATACCCTCGCGATAATGGAGAAAGGCAATCAAAAAATCTACTTTGATAACAGGGCTCCTTTTGAAATGTAGCTTAGGTTTAAATGCTTTGACAGAATCATCAGGTCATTACGAAACAAAAAAATACAGATTTAAAATAAGATTACTTTGGCCATATTTTGAAGAATCACAATAATAAGCTAATAATAGAAAAAAAAATTGAAGGCAAAATAAGTCCGTATCGCAGACAAGTATCATGGCTATAAGGACGATGGTATGGTGTTAGTACTACGAGAGTCAGACAGGCAGTAGATAAGGCGAAAATTGTGCTGATGAGGGTAGCCAACATTGAAGAAGAAAAAGAATAACTGTGGAAAACTTCTCGCAGTCAAAAAGCTGCTAATAAAAGATCTGCCTAGAGATAACGGTGAAAGTCTTCTAAAAGGCATGGACACTGAAAGAGGTGCTGAAGAATTAAAACAAAATTAGGGTTGGAATTTACTACGGCGGCTACGGGGATTTATGTTCTCCGATAACCAAGCTGTCCGTAACACTCTTACAATATGAATGCAACAGTTCTGAGCAACGATGGACCAGGAGGAGTCATTCCAGATTACGAAAGGCGTTAAACAAGGGTGTTAGCACGGCCACCCTATTCTCTATATTTTTAGTGGCCACGCTGCCTTGTTGAGGAACATCAACCGCCGGGAGTGGAAATTCTATATAGATTTGACGGTGGCCTACTTAACCTAAGTAGACTGCGAGCAAAAACTAAGGTCGACCTCGGTAATCGAACGCCGATGACAACGTCGTTATGGCCGATACAGAGGAAGGTCTACAGCTGGTAATCAACGCATTTAACCAAGCCTACAAAAGCATTGGTCTAGAGGTCAATCTTGCCAAAACGCAAATTCTTCACCATCCAGAACCAGGTACGAATTCCCAAGCTCCAAACACTATCCTAAATGGCCATCCTCTGCAGAACGTGGAATATTACCCATACCTTAGGAGCCACTTATCATCAAATGCAACTATTGACGCAGAAATACAGCATCGCCTAAAATATGCTCGCGCAGCGTTCGGACGGCTTTCGAAAAAAGTCTTCAACAATGACGACGTCAATTTGGCGACCAAGCTTCATGTCTACAACACAGTTATAATACCAACTCTAACATACGGATGCGAAACGTGGACCACCTACAGAAGGCATATCAGACGACTAGAAAAATATCACCAAAGTTGTTTAAGACGAGTCCTGAGAATCAAATGGCAAAACCGACGAACAAACATAAGTATTTTAGAAGAAGCCAGAATAACTAATATAGAAACCCTTATCTTCAAGCATCAGCTTCGTGGGACTGGTCACGTTATCCGCATGCCCGAAACACGTCTTCCAAAGCACATATTTTATAAGCAACTGAAGGAAGGAAAGAGAAATCAAGGAGGTCAGTCAGTACATATGGGAGCACAAACTTTTGAAGAGCAACGGCGTAGATTAGAGACGGAAAAGAGAGAACATAGAAAGGAGCGACAAAATGGAAGAATGGACTGGGTGTGCCAGGACTGTGGAAGGGTGTGCGGCTCGAGAATTGGCTTACATAGCCATCAAAAAATGCACAACAGATAGCGATGATACAGAATAGAGAAAAAATCATACTCGGTATCGAGTGATTCCCTATGATGATGATGATGACTGCACCTAAAATACTTAGCAACCTAGTAGGACTTGCACGAATTCAAGACCAGTTGGTGATACAAATGTGGGTCCCGAGTCACAACGGAATACCAAGAAACAATGTCTCAAGAGAAGGGATCAATCCCGGGGAACGATTCCATCCTCCAAAAACATGCTTTTTCTTAAAACTTCTTCTGGTTATTTGGGATGCAGACAATTCAAATTATTTGTGAATAGTTCACATTTTTTTACAAAATTCATTTGTTGAAACCCAGTTAACTGCACTACTACTTGAAGAAAATAAAACCCGAAAATTTCTCAAATGTTTTTGTTCCCGCACTCTGCAAAACGGCTTTTAGAGAGATTATCCTGTGAAGATGCCTGTAAAAATATTGTTTTTGGAAAGAGCCACAAAAATAGAAATTCTAGACGGGTAAACTGAGCGTAGGTTTAAAGAGCTGTAAGGAAAGTTTTGTGAATTTTTTAAATGAATATAAAATGGTAAGCCAAGTGCCCTGCGCAAGGGGAATTGAATCAAAAGACCCTCCCTGGATACGAATATGTCAAAAGTCATGTCAAATTATTAAATTTGATTTTTTAATTTTTTTTTGTTAATTTTCTCAAACCGTTACATGTCCAGAATGTGACTTTACAATAAGAGCTTAAATGTTTGTTAAAAGAGGCGACAAATAGTCATCAAATAGCAAACAATTATTCATTTTGTGCAGAAAGCATGAAATTTGGCACAATTATTCTTTAAACAATTCTTTAAAATTTTGGTCGAGGAAATCGATGATAGAATATATAGGAGCCAAGATGGCGGCGATTTTTTCAGAATGGACGTATATTTTTCTAAAAAATTGTAGGTTCGCCATCAAAACAAGATTTTACTCGAATCCATACAATTTGATAGAGAGAAATTGAAAAAAAATGATTGCATTGACGTGTGACCTTTATCGTCCTTGAAAAGTGACATTTTATTTTTTTTAAATGCATTTTGAGAATTTTAATTTAATTTTTCATAATTTAGTAAACCGCGACAGGTGTTTTGTTGTAATTTTATAATTTATAAAGAATATCACAATAACTTTTCTAATTGACTTTTTGCTTACAGGGTGAGTGGTTTAGTTATACCAGGCTAGTCAAGGTACGATTTAAAAAAAAGCTATATTTTCATCCGTATCTTTTTTAGTTTTTGATGAAAACATGTCAAAATTGGTACGATTATTACAATTGTCAAGGTCAACTGATATTCTAAAAAAAATTTGGATAGGTGGCGCTGCGGATGACGTGGCACCCAAATTTCCGATTTTAAATTTGATAAAAGTTCATATTTTAATAGCCTAGATAAAATATGAATATTTAATAAAATAAACGATTATGTATAGCTGAGGTATAAAGATTTTTATAAAAATAATTTTAGTTTGATATGGTCATTGGTCGCTATAATTTTTTTTTGAGTACCTTTAAAAAACGGGGTTTTCAACGTTTTCTTCAATTCTTCCTAGCGACCAAAAATTTGGCATATTCACGTTGATGGATTTTAATGAATTAGAAGGCCCCAACAAATCGATTCAGATATGAAATTCCAAATTCTGTCGGGACATTTTTACGCTATAGGCCAGTAAAGTTGCCCTAACATGTGTTTAGTCGCCCCGAATAGTACTCTAATGTACCCTATTGTTCGTTTGTTACGGAAAGCCCCAGATTTGGTACGCTTACTTTTTTAACAATTGTTTGGAATCGTAGTCAAGAAAATTTATGATCGGATGTATAGAAACCAAGTTGGCGGCGAATTCTTCAAAATGGCGGTCTTAAATCGAAAGTTACTTTGAAAAAAAATTATACTTGAATCTATAGAACTTAATGAATAGAAATTTGACAATACTAGTTAAATTAACGTGCAACCTTGGATGACCTTGAAAAATGTCATTTTACTCAAGAAAAATACTTTTTCAGATCATTTTTTTTTAAATGTTTTATAATTCTGAAAACGGCGACAGGTCTTGTTTAATAATTTTAACATGACACCAACACATCTTTCCTAAGTGACTTTTTGCTTGCAGTTTGATTGGTTTAGTAAGATTTTTAAAAAAAGGCACATTATCATCTGTTTTTTTACTTTTTAAAGTAGAATTTTCAAAATTGTTACAATTTGTTAATGCTACCTTATCGACTAATTTTTTTTTGGATAGGTGGCGCTGCGGACGAGGTGCCATAGAAACATCCAGTATTATATCTGATTAAATATTTTTTAATTAAATTTAATTAGATTTTGTTAGACACTCACCGGATGTTTTGCTAGGTTTCCATAAATAATAAAAAAAGTTTTAGTGCGTTTATAAAAATATAAGGTCATCGAAGGCTGCACATCAATTTAACTAATATTGTCAAATTTCTCTTCATTAAGTTCTATAGATTCAAGTATAATTTTTTTTTTATAAGTAACTTTCGATTGAAGGCCGCCATTTTGAAGAATTCGCTGCCAACTTAGTTTCTGCATATCCGATCATAAGTTTTCTTGACCACGATTCTAAAAAATTTTTAAGAATTAAGTGTACCAAATTTGGTACTTGTAATTAGAGTACTATTCGGGGCGACTAAACACACGTTAGTTCAACTTTTCTGGCCTATAGCGTAAAACCGGCCAGATAGAATTTGGAATTTCATAACTGAGTCGATTTGTTGTTATGTTACATACTTTCGTTATACATAATCGATTATTTTATTAAATATGCATGTCTTATATAAGCTATTAAAAAAATATGAACTTTTATCAAATTTAAAATCATAAATTTGGGTGCCACGTCATTCGCAGCGCCACCCCATTCAAATTTTTTTCAGAATAGCAGTTGTCGTTCATATTTGTAATAATCGTACCAAATTTGACATTTTTTCTCAAAAACTAAAAAAGATACGGATGATAATGTAGCTTTTTTTAAAAATCTTACCTTGACTAGTCTGGTATAACTAAACCACTCACCCTGTAAGCAAAAAGTCAATTGGAAAAGTTATTTTGATGTTCTTTCCAAATTATAAAATTACAATAAGAAACCTGTCGCGACTTACTAAATTATAAAAATTATAAAAAATATTTTCAAAATGCATTTTTTTTAAATAAAATGTCACTTTTCAAGGACAATGAAGATCGTACATCAATGTAACCATTTTTTTTCAATTCCTCTCGATCGAATTATGAGGATTCGAGTATAATCTTGTTTTGATGGCAAACCTACAATTTTTTAAAAAAATCTCCAAGTCCATTTTGAATTAATCGCCGCCATCTTGGCTCCTATACATCTGATCATTGATTTCCTTGATCAAAAATTTAATGTATTATCCAAAGAATAAGCGTGCCAAATTTCATGCTTTCTGCACAAAATTAACAATTGGGGATCTAAGCCGGACGGCTAAAAGGGGCAACTCTGTAAAATAAGAAAAAAAAATATTCTTTTAATAAGAAAAACGACTTTAATCAGGGATCACCTTCCTTTATCAAAAAGAAAAACGTGATCTCTCATATTTTTCGATTTTCTTTACAAAGATAGTCATTATTAAAAGTTAAGCTAGTCATTATATTCTCCAGGTTTTCTTTTAAATTGGAGTTTCGATCTGAATTTGTCTTTGTTTTAAAAAATATTTTTTTTCTTAGATTTTCTATCTTACGTAACTCTAAATAAGTAAATATTATATTTTTCCGAAGGCTTTGTTATTAATTATTTTTTAATTCATTTAAAGGACGATCCTTAAATTTCCTGGCCAATAATTGGAAACAAAATCCTACCGACTAGTCGCGAGGCCTTAATGCCATGGCCCAATTTTGTTCGTTTTTTTTTTAACTTTTCGGTAGGTCGGTGAAGTTGGTCCCCTTCCAGTGGTAATTTTAAAGAAAAAACACTGCACTAAAATACACTAATTATGCACCAATATGCACCACCATTAAAAATTTTTGCACTACTTTCTTCGAGAAACTACGGCGACTTTTATGTGGGGGAGCCAAATGAACTCTGCCCCTCCCTCCAGTGGTACCTATGAAAAAAAAATATTACACCAGGCTGCACTAATATGCACCACCAATAAAACTTTTTGCACCCCCTCCCCAGAGAAGTTACAGCTGATTCTTTACCGTGAAGTTAGTCCCCCCAATGATATTTTTGAAGAAAAATATTCTGCATCAGACTGGACTATTTATGCAGCAATATGCACCACCAATAAAACTTTTTGCACCCCCTCTCAGGAGTAGTTGAACCTGTTTCTTTACCGTGATGTCCCCTTTTAATGATATTTTTGAAGGCAAAAATATCGCACCAGAATGTAAGCTTTTATTGTTTTTTGAGTGCGGTAAAGTATAACTTTCCGCACGAAAACAACTACAAGTATCCTTTACCGCACGCGAGTAGATAATAGTTATTTACCACAGCTTCATTAAATAAGTTTTAATAATCAAAAATTTCATAATTACGTAAAAAAATAACGCATGAGATAGAACAGTGACATAGATCATTAAATATAATTTATACAAAACAGCAATCGTAAAGAAAAGTAACTTTTCAATACTAGTGCGGAAAGTTACTTTTTTGCAGACAAAAACAATAAACTCGATATATTTGACAGAGTACATACAAAAATCATATTTGCTGTTTTTTTTTTAAGTGGAAAGTACATTATATTATAGCTATACTTCATTCCAGATACCTACAATCGGATTAATTCTTTGACAAATTCCTGTGTTAGCTTTTGTGGCACACATTGAAATTGTTGCGGAGAATTTTAAATGAACTAGTAGGAACTGCACTGCATGCGTGAAAAAAGGTACCGACTTATCGCACGCAAATCAGAGTTCGAGAACACAAAAACAAAATCAACTAAAATGTAAAAATACAAAACTACCCACGAAAAATTCAGAAAAAGCATACTGGGGAAAAGAGCAGAAAGGACCATTCTTATGTGCAAATAGCTCATAACGTTACAAACTTCCTTTCTTTTCATTTTGTATTAATAGAAAAAGATGTAGATCTGTTGGATAGATTAGAGGTGTCTAATTAATATAGAATAAAGGTATACCAAAACATATGTCGGTGAATATAAATAGGTGACAACCTAGGGTATCTACTTATATAGGGATAAAAAAGGGTTTGTTTACTCAAAGAAAGGGATAAAAAATTTTACCAGTAGTGCATAAATACTGCAGTCTAGTGCAATACTTTAAAAAAAATATATAATTGGCTTCATGCTTCATAGATTGCAATGTCTCGAAATTAAAAATATTCAAAAAAAAATAATTTGGCAACATAAAAAAAATACAAAATTCCGTATTATTTTGTTAAATTTACGATAAAAAAACAGGTGTAACTACTCAAGGGAGGGGGTGCAAAAAGTTTTATTGGTGGCGCATATTGGTGCATAAATAGTGCTGCCTGCTGCAAAATTCATGCAAAAATAGTTACTGGGGGGAGGGGGCAGCGTTCATTTCCCCCCCCCAAATAAAAGTCGCTGTAGTTTGTCAGAGAAAGTGGTGCAAAAAGTTTTATTGGTGGTGCATAATTAGTGCATTTTAGTGCAATATTTTTTTTCTTCAAAACTATCACTGGGTGGGGCCAACTTCACCAACCTCTTTTCGGGATGTACTTTCGTGAGGCCCCCAAGGGGCTGCATGCAAGGAGTGTTTAGTAGTGTAATTCAACACAAATCTTTACTTTACCACTTTGTATATTCGGGCACCACTTTTTGCACACAATTCATAATTTTCACTCTTTTTGAGGCACATTAAAGAAGCAATATTTATAAACTCGAATTTCTGTCCCTTTTTTTTAAAAAAAGATGTCATAACCCGTTAAAAATAAAAGGAACAAAAAATAACGAATTATTAAGGTTAAGTCTATTGTTTTGGATTAACTCCTTGATCCGTCAAGATTGACGGTACAAGAAAAAGCAGTCCGCCAGAAATTTGGGGCACAATCCACTGTCAACGGAAGCGAGATCCGTTCTTAAAAGCAATTTGAACGCAGAACCTCTAAAACAGCATTCTATCGCGCTATAGGCAACTAAAGTCTCATAAGTCGCATTGTTAATTTTCAAATTTATTTTGTACTTCGGTAAAACATGCTCTCCAATTAATGTCAAAGATGATGTTTGTATTTTATTTTAAACAGAAAAAATTAAACACGTTTTTCATAATAATATCAAGCCATGAGTGTTCTTAAGGCCACAAAAACGGCATAGATTTGACAACACTGCTTTGCTGTTTTTGAGCCAATCTTTACCGGGCAGAATATCGGAAACGAGAAAACGGAATCTGTTGAAATTTGGCAGGAATATTTATTTTTGAATTCCTCACAACTGTATTCAGACAGTTTTTTGCTGGACTCTCTCGTTTTCCAAATAAAATAAACACGGCTAACACTAGTCAAAAAACTTACCTGGCTTTTTATTTAGCCTCGTCGATAGTACAGAAATCTGTAACAGCAATTTTTGGATTGGATCACAATAGATTTTGAGAAAAAAACGTAAAATTTTCAAAAATCCTTTGGATAAAGTTGTCGATTTGTATAAATCCTATTATCTGATAACAGAAAAAAATATGGCTTTTTTCTTTGTAAGCAATATTCTGCCGGAATTCTGAAACGCCAAGGTCACGTAATTTAGTAGGCCCAAGGAAACTGAAGTGAGTTCGATTGGAGTATTGGAAGTCAGGTTTCGCATAGACACCGGACAATTGTCTAATGGAACATTCAGATAAAAATAAAACAGAATTTTGTATTTTTTTTTGATGTTGCCAAATGATTTTTTTTTGAATATTTTTAATTTCGAGACATTGCAATCTATGACGCATGAAGCCGAGCATCAAAACCTTTTAAAGAAGCATTAATAAATAGTTACGTTCCTAATAAGTTATACTTTTCCTCACATATGTTGTTCGCACCGTGTTCTGAACACTGCACGATTTCACTCGAAATGGTATTAGTGATGCCACCTATTGTTGACCTTTCAAAAAAATAGCAAAGCAATGTTGTCAAATCTATGCCATTTTTATGGCCTTAAGCAATGTATTTAGTTGGTTAATCTAATCGGCAAAATAGAATTTGCCTTAACCAAGGAAAAAACAAAAATTTAACGGGAACCCACAAAAAAGCAAAATTTACAAAAACCGAAACACAATTGAACAGAAAATAAAACGTACGAAACGAAATATGAATGACAGTAAAATACCCAGAAAATAATGGATACGAATATAATTTTATAGAATTTTAATTTACTCGATCCTTAAAAGACACCAATATAATTTAACCGATTATAATTTTTCCGAACCTTAAGGTATCGAAAATAATTTTCTAGAAACGAAAAACCTCCGAAACACAAATTTATAGAAAATAAAATGACTGATCCTGAAATGAACCGAACCACAATCCATCCGAATCGCTATTGGGAATGCCTCTCTCTCTTTTGCTTTACAATGGTCTTGCGCAACTATGACGGCCGACCAGCACTTCTTTTTCGCCTTTATTATCTTCCCCTTCCCCTCCCCACTCACCAGACCGTTCTGATGAGCAATAAGAAAAGGCAGTTGTCGTTTCCTAGAAGGATTTAATTTAGTCTAAAGTAAAGTGATCTTTACCGTGCTCCACTATCAATATGTGGATCACACGGGACCGTCCTCTTAACGTCCTCTCCGAGGGACGGTATGGAAACGAATTAGCCTGCCTTCTAGCTAACTCGGCCTACTCCGCTTCATACTTCTTACAAAATTCTGCAATTTTATAAGAAAATATTCAAGTAGACTACCTGCAAGACCCGGGGCTTGAACCCGGCATCTCCTGCTTGAAAGTCGCGGCGTTAACCCCGACACCAAGCAGGCAGGTTTTGGGCATGCGTCAAATTTAAATCTCTAGAGCGCCGCAGGCGTTGACAAGTAAGTAAGTAAATAAATTCTTTATTAAATCCTTAGAACCCAAATGGGCGTGGATCCAGTCAAATATTACAATTATACATTGGTTCGCGCATAAAGTAAATACAATACATAAAATATATAATAATTAAATATAAGCCTTATAGTAACCTAAAGAACATTTTATGTGTTACATTGTCAATTTTGTATATAGCATAAGAAATATACATACAAAAAATAAAATACAATTTACATTTAAAAGTTTAGTAAAAGGACACCACAAAATACATTTTAAAATTAAGGCAGATCAAGTAAACTGTCATGAAAAAAATCATTTAGCGTATTTATCAGGAAAACTTTCAGTTGAATTTTAAGGATTTTTGGCGGCAAACTTCTTAAAGCCTGAGGTAACTTATTCCAAATTTTTAATACAGCATGGATTGCATTTCTCTGTATATACGTGCAGTGTGCAATTTCATCTTTGAGATTATTTTTGTTCCGTGTATCGTACTTATGTTGTTGTTTTAACTTAATAAAAAGATCTGGGTTTGCAAGAATGAAATTTACACATTCCATTACATACATAGAGATCATTGTCAATATTTTTCTATCAATAAAAACCTGTTTGCAACTATCTCTTCTCTTCATTTCAAACATTATTCTTAAGCCTCTTTTTTGTAGAATGAAGATTCTGTTAGCCTCTATGGAATTACCCCAAAATATAATTCCATATCTAACCCTGGATTGAATATAGGCGTGAAATGCTGACAGAGATGCCGTAACTCCTATATTGTCTCTAATAAGTTTCAATGCATACCAATATTTATACATATTTTTAGCCAGATTTTCAATATGAGTTTTCCAATTTAGATTTTTATCAACATGACAAGTTTGTCTATTCGGAAGATGACACTAAGATTTTTTTATTAAACGATTTTATGTAACTTCACAGTTTCTGGCTGTCTAACTGTCTATCAAATCTTGCAATTAATTTTTGACACACTTCCTGTGAATCAATTTTAATATTATGAAAAAAATTGGGGGAAGCGGGTGGTTGAGGGATGTATTGGGAGGACTTTCGGGTCAAATCAGTTTCGGACAGATTGGGGTTCTTGAATTTTGTGGTTCGGCATTATTATGTTTATATTAAATTATTTTCGATAAAAATATTTTATGACATTTTGTGTCCATAAAAATATGTTTATTTTCTTTTCTTTTGCATTCTTACAAATTATGTTTTTACCAAATTTGGTTTCGGGTTTATTATAGGAACCCAATTTAATCTGATCTACGAAAGAATGGGTTTTCTGCTTCAGACCATACCAAGACAAAGGACGACAACAAAAAGAAGGCAACAATTATAAGTTCATCCACCAACGATATTTCAGAAAAAATAAGAAGTATAGGCAACCAATACCATTTTCGAGATGTCTTTATACCGACCTCAAGAATAAAAAATTAATTAACCAAAACTAAACCTCAACGACATGACACCAAGTACTGACCAACTCTGCCTAAAAATCAATAGAAACACATACGCAATTACATGTTTAAAAAAACTCACTGGTGCGATCAGCACTACTAACGTCATATTTCTCCAATATTGAATCCATTATTAGTTATGGTATTGTCTTGTCGGGACCTTTAGACTCGTGCGGTCAAACTTTTAAGGATACTGTATTCTCATTATATGTCTTCAAATTGTTATCACATATACACAAAACCAAGGATACTTATACCAAAAGTAATTTTTTTCATGGTTATCGCGCTAGATATGGGGACAATTTTTGCCTACCTTTATAGAAACATGATTTTTTTAAAAAAAAGTCCCAGATATGCGGGAGTACTTTTGTATAACATTGCCTAACGATCTTAAAACATTATCGTTGAAAACGTTCAACAAATATTTAAAAAAAGCTACTGTGCGCAGAGACATTTTACAGCCTTAATGAAATCAAATTGTTTTTGACTACACCTCATTCAATTAAATGTTAATAATTTGGTATCATATTTATTTCTAATAGCTTTTTTTTCCACTTCAACACACAATATATCCCGTGTAATGTACTGTCTGTGTTTATAAATTTATACTAAATATATTTATATTAAATAATTATACTTTTAAACTTAGCGTTATATTAGCTGTAAACTTGTCTGTTCTAGAAGTTATATATCAAAATTACTCATCTCTCTGTTCAATTGCATATGCGTGTATCAAATTTACTTAGATATATTTTTGAAGTACAATATTATGTTCTAGCTTTTATAGTGTAATTTATATTTTTTTTATGACTTGTTAACATATATAAACCAAAGTAATAAATAAAGATTTTGATTTTGATTTGTACCGTGCTAGTGAGGGGAATCTGCATTGATGACATCAGCCGACCAATGGAAATTGGTTGGAAGAACACAGACGAAAAACTCGAGATACAACTGGATCAAAAATACATATGGATTGAAAACAGGCCACGCTCATCTAAAAATCTATGGGAAAGTCAGTTCAAAAGAAGCAACGTTCATACCGAGGAACCAGAATGTATTTTTTTCCAACGAAGTGTCATTATCAAGGACATTTGAAAATCCACACAAGGTAACAAATTTCAACTGGGGAACAGCAGAACCAACCAAACGTAAACCCTATGGCCCACTGAACACATATTAATCTAGAGCTGATGAGTATTAAAAGGGTCAGTCTTGATTTTTAGGCATATTGAGTTAATATCAGCACTGAAATATGCATACTGAAAACTTCATGGAGAATAAGGGAAAATTATTGTACATTATTGGTTGAAATTCTACCAAGTATTTCGAATTTCAAATAACCGACCCGACTCAACCCAACTCAAAACAATTAAAAAGAAGTTTGGCACTTTGAATACTCAGGTCTATGTATATTAGCTTTTGTGAGTATTCACCTAATGATGATTGAAAAACATAAGCCAACAAAACGCTTTCCAAAATTAAAAAAAAAATAAAGAAAATGGAAGATAGAAAGTTAAGTTTAATTATCTCGTATTCATTAATACTTGTCGGGGCATTATTGTAATAGTTGCCTCTTTCTAATAGTGGATATATCTCTCGCATTTTTGGAAGGGTTCCCGAAATCCCGTAATTAACCGGTTTTAGCCTTGGGTCCGCGTCCCAGGCTCGTTAATTTCCTATCCATCATGGTAAATCCCAGATTTGGGGGAGGCAGCAAAAAAACGCCAACATTACTGCACAAGACAGATCCATTTGCTGCACGCCATGCCAGGTCATTTAAGGTTACCCCATCGATTAAACTAATAAGATAGTTTACTCTCACAATCCTGTAGGACCAAACACTAAAGCTTACCAAAATTATTCAAAATGGTCAATAAAACTTTGTCCATTTGTATTGCCGCTTTATGCATGTATTATTAAATATGTGCTTGTCTAAAACTGGGGAAAATTACACAAAACTCTGGCAATAAGGATTTTCTACAGTGATTATTAGAGAATTATTATAATACAGCCTACCACAGCGGATCCAGCAATTTCACCAGGGGGAGGGCAATAAAACTTATATAGGCCGGCTCAAGCGACTACGAATATAGGGCAAAAAAATCCTTTTTTATGGTGGTTGGTTAGATTGGTATGTTGGTTAGCCTGACCCTTCCCACTAACCAAACAGTTTCGACCTACATATGTTCGTAGTTGCTTGAACCGTTGGTGGTGAATAACAGAGATATTACCTGATACAACTAATTTATTTTGGTAAAGTTATTTGGTATGCAAATCCTTAATTCTAAATAACAAAAAAATTGACATAACTTTGGTACATGGTACTACAACCAAAAGTATTATGTTCTGTCATTCCACACTCATCTAATTTAGACGTATAGATGTCTATCCACAAGCCGCAACGTGTTCGTGCGGGGAACCCCACACGGGCAGGTCGAATTGTACGATTACAAATCATTTGCTATAGCACTCCACACAAACGCTGATTTTTAAAATTTTAGTTCGACTCCACTCAAAAAAACTGGTTTTAAAATTGATGTTATAAAGCAAATTTTAATGTTTTTCATAGTTTGATAACTTTCAGGGGGGGGGGGGCGCCCAAAAAAATTCCAATAAGTCCTTATTATCAAAGGCGTTTCTTCTGTCGATTTTCAGAGACAATTAATATACTAATTTGCCTTTCAGCTAAATATCTGCGTGTTTGTCTAACATGTGCGGTCCCGCGTCTGTGTATGGCTCATTTACTTTAGATTTTCGGGGCAATTTTGGATAAATAGCGTGTAATGTAAAAACGAATCCCTATTTATGTTGGGCTTCTATTTTATGATAATTTTCAGGAAAGATTTAGGTTACCGTCCATAAAAAGCCCATAAGATTCAAATGTGTGCTGTCAACGAAAATGAAGCCTTGAAATTGTAATGGACAATAATTTTACCGTTTTATCACCAATTACCACGTTGTTTTGCTCAATTGTGTCTTCTGAATGTATCTGAAGATGAGGTTGCTTAGTCCCGAAAAGTTAACACCTCTGATACATATAGGCCCTCTCATTAACTCCTGTTCTACGCCCGGTTCCCACCTACGACTTTTTCGTGAGTGCCCACTCACGCGTCATATATTGTCAATATGACATTTGTGAGTGCCCACTCACGCGTCACATGATGTCAATATGAAATGTTATGACAGGCATGTGGCACGTGTGCGGGCACGCACGAAAAAGTCGTAGGTGGGAACCAGGTTCTAGTAACCCTAAGTCTACATTAAGAGCCATTATGGATATTTTGGTTCGCTTATTTGAGCCTTCGTAGTAGGTTTGCCAACTCTCCCTATTTAGGCGGGAGTCCTCCACTTTTTTGAATGTCCTCCCGCCTCCCGCCTGATGCAAAAAATCTGCCGATTTTGAAATTATGCGAGATGGTTTTCCAATTTTAAACATTCCCCAGCATTCTTGAACAATCTTCTTAATAACCCTTAGATTAAAAAGAGACAAGATATCTGGTCTAACGAAAACTCCTTGGCTGTTTATTTACAAATAAAATCACAACAAAACAAAGGTGAGAAATATCGATTATTTTTCTATCCTTTTAAACGACGTTAGAACGATAGGGACAGAGAATTCTTTCTAAACCAATTTAGGTCGAGATTGGCTTGTGGGTGGGGAAAGTCGGCAGAGCACAGACGGTCGGATGATATTTTTATTAACATAATCTTTTTCGTGTTATTTATTTTAAAATTTCAGGATGTTTTAAGCAGTTTATAAGTCGTTTTTTTGGAACAAATCGTCCAATGTTTTGAAAACAAGGGGAGAGCAAGTGAAATGAGTCAGTGGCGGTACATGCCGGTAGGTACACAGAAAATAAAAAAAACTTTATGAAATATACCTAAATTAGTAGATCCTTAGATTAAAATATCCACAAACACGTTTTTTTTTTTTGATGAAGTAGTTAATGCGCAAATAATATATTTTCGAAGGTTTTTTTATAAAGACTATAAAATAAAGGTAGGTAAAGTCCTTAAACCAATTTGAAAACAACAAGTTAATTCACATATGTTCAGGTTTGTAAGAATATTGAATTCCTGCCTCTAAGGTTGATTTATACTGCCGCCGTTGCCATCTGCGCTCGCCCTTCAAATTGATTTTTAAATCTTTTTGTCTGTCCTAGATGTCTCTATATACCCTAAGCATTATTGACTGAATTGTGTACTAAAGAATCAGTAACTTTCTGCTAATGACCAGAAGAAATAACAAAATTAACAAACACAATAACATAATTTTTTGCTAGTGAGTAATTTTTTTTTTCTTGATATTCCAGGTGCTATGTGCTGTGTTCCTTTGTTTTAATGTTTGGCATAATTTTATTGTGTTGAAAATTGAAATTGCTATAAATCATATACAAACTTTGTAATAAATTTCTTTTGTATAAAATTATACTACAAACATTTATTGTTAGGAAGCTTCCAAAGCTCAAATTGGCAGAATTATTTTTTGCATGTTTTTTTAAAATATTTTACAGATTTTCTATTATAGTAAAATTTTAAACATAATACATGTGTAAATTTATATTTAAGTAGGTACGCCACTGGTGTGTTTACTGTAAACAACAGAAAGGTAAACATTGTTCCATATAATAAAATAACCAAAGTATCCGTAAGTGTCAGGTATCTTGTCTCTTTTTAATCTAAGTAATAACCAGACACACCCTCTTCTTGCATTATAAGTTTGGAACGTAGGCTTTTAAACTTTCTTTGATCTCTTTTTCCTTTTGATGTACTGGTGCGTACTAAGTGTACCTCTATCCTTTTCTATTTTGTATCAAAATAAATACTGGTGCATCAAAAGGAAAACATGGTCATTTTCAGATTATTACCTTAAATAATGGTGAATGCGTGACCTATTTTAACGAGAGTTCACTTTTAATTTTTTATATGGTGAAGAAGAATGTTTTGAACACTTTGCATTTCGTCGGGGCTCAGTTTTTTAATTGTGGGTTAAAACTGCAAAACACGAAGTATAAAAGAGTAAAAATTATAGTAATTAAGTAAGATAAAAATTTTCAAATCTCCCGCTTTTTGAATATAAAAATATGGCAACCCTACTTCGTAGTGTTGTGGTAATTACTGTATCTGCGCAATAGCTGAACGTCATTCCGTTGTGGTAATTAACCACTACCACTGCCGTAAGCTACGAATCCATTTCGTTGTGGTTGTGGTTATTTTTCTCGTTCATTTTAGAAAATTTTGGCGCCATCAAGTTTAAAAATAATAAAGTATTACCAGGTTTCAACATATAAAACACTTATTTTGTAAAATTAAGCCCAATTTTTTTGTTGTTACTCATCCCTAAATTTTACTAGTGACAGTTTTTAATGTGTTCCAAAAACTAAAATCGATGCGTGGTAGTGGTAGTGGTTGTAAAACACTACCACAGCGGCGGTGAAAATTGCCAAAATTTTAAGCGTTCCAAAATTTTCATCTTTTGATAATTTACTCATGTAGTATTCCTTCAAAATTCTCCGGAACAATTTCAATATGGCGGCTGACATTTAAACAGAGGAACTTAATGGAACTGTAATTTTCAGTGTTAAAATATTGGTACGATTGAATTTGGAATGAAGTGTCATAACTGTTAATAGTGGCAAAAGTGACGGGTGTTGCCGGCCAAAACGATAGGAGTGTCTTCCAAATAGTATTTTTGTAGAGTTGCCATCCGTCCGGATTTCCCGGACATGTTCGGTTTTTGGAGGCGTCCGGGGACGTCCAGGCGGGTTTTTGGAAATTATCCGGAATATCTGTGACAGACAGCACGGCAATTTTTGCGCCTTCAAAAATCAATTTGCAAACATAAAATATATGATTTTTTAACAAATTTAACTATAAACACACATGTTTAGAATTTTATGATTTTCGTTTGCTGACCGAACAGTCTGAACTGTTAAATTTTATCAACAACAAAATACTTTTGTTGGAGACTAAATCTTTCAGGTTACTGCATTTCTTTAAAAGTTGCACAAAAAACGAAACATTTTTGAAGAATTCAGACTGGATCCCACTCCAACCCACTTTTTGAAATATATTGCATACAAATTGCAAAGTATTTATAGGTTCACAAGCTTGTAATTAGCTTTGCTTTAAAAAATTTCCAGGACGTCAAAATTTAAAATAAAAATGATTTTCAAAACCTGGAACCTGGAAAACCCTATATAAAATGCCATTAATTGTTATAATTTTAGTTTAATTTTTCAGCATTCAAGAAGAAATGGCATTTTTAATACATTCAAACTATGTTGGAAATTGTTGGGAACGGTTACGACGAAGGCTTAATAAATAAGCTGATAAATAGATATTCTTTTCCAAAGACCTTTCGGCATTCCACTTTTTTCAGACAAAAAGATACCTCCGACTCTAAATTTGCATCAATTCCTTATAATCCTAATTATACGAAAGGATTACAAAAAGTTTACTAGGAAATCCCAAGAATAAAACTAGTTCTAGAAAAAAGTTAAATTTACGAAATTAGTTGAATGGATTGTGACATAAAATATGTTGGCCAAACGAGACGCTCTATTTAAACACGATTCAAAGAACACTTAGCACACTTAAAATACGGAAGAACAGAAAAGTCAAGTGTGGCTGAGCATGCTTTTGAAAACAATCATAGATTCACATTAGATAACCTGAAACTTCTAAAAAGTGTACCAAACAAAAGACTTTTAAATGCATATGAAAGTATGGAAATCATTAAATCCGGAAATAGTCTAAATAAAGATACAGGCCCCATTCCGTTTAGTACACTTTATTCTTTAGTTGAGGGGAGGATTATAAAGCGTGACCAATCACAAATTATTAGTCTTATCTCCGCCCACTGGAAGATAGCATATAAGATAGAGTGTAGGTTAATTTAGTTTATTGTTTATGGTGTCCTGATGATGCTAAAGTTGGTGACAAATCTATAATTGAAACTATATGTAACCCAACCCAACCCAAATTATAACATCATTGCTTGTTACAAATTTTTTGTCAAAAACATTTAAAAGGCGTAAAAAATGACATTTTTAACGTAATTTTCTTAAAATTTTCGCCTGCGGCGCATTTAAGACGTGATTTGATCCATTAAGTTAGTTATTTCAAAAAGTAATAAATAACTTTTTGCGGCACTGTCCGGATTTTGTCCAAGTTTTTAAGTGTTTTTGTCCTAGTTTAACAATTTTAGAGATGGCAAACCTAATTTTTGGTTTCAATTTATCTATGACTGTACCTACTTTTTATCGGTGAAAATTCTGCCATCTAAAACAAAGTAGAAATTTAAAACATTGCAATTTTAAGGTCTTTAGGTGAAAAAATCTTAGAAGGATAAAAATAATCTTCAAGCTAGACTGATAAAAAATAATATTAAGCTACGACGCAAGTTACATACACTGAAGAACAGGATGTCTTAGTGTTACGAAATACGAGGTTAATTTAAGGAAATTATGACTTTCGATATGCACAAAGTCCGCAGTTTCTTCTTACGAGATCTCCATTTCCTTAAACCAATTTGAGATTCAAAGTCTTATGCAATGAACATAAAATCTTATGCCAAGAGCATATTTTTTGTATTGTATTGTATTATACTATAATAAATAGTTTGCTTTGCATATTTTCTTGAAAATTGGCCATGCAATTCTCTTACGAAAACTTTAAAAAGAATGACGTCATTACACAGTATGGCAACACGTAAAGGGATCATTGCACAATTCACATAAGAACCTCTTTTTATTTTGGCTTCCCCCACTTCTAATATAGCAAAAGAAATAGAGATAATCTTATGCGAATTATGCAATTGTCCTTTTATGTGTTGCACTGTGCAAAAAAGTCACACCTGTAAGCAAAAAAAACCTGTAGGTACTGGAAAATTAACAAAATGTAAAAAAATACCAAAAACCGTTTATTATTAAAATATTAAAACTTTACATAAACGTGAATATAAATTCGCTACATCTAAAGGCGCATTTACAAAGACAAACTTTCCTTTGATGTTGAAATGCCGACAAACATTTACACGAGCCTCTTGAGCAAAATGTTCAAAGAAATGTTCGAGCAAAATCGCGTACAAAAAAACACACGTAAATTTTGGAGAGAATGTTGAGCAAAATTTGTTTGAAGAAATGTTGGTAATAAAAATTTCTTACAAATTTAAATTTTATAGTTTTATGGGAATTCATTGAACTTAACTGAAAATAGAAAGACTAAGTTTTAAAACAAGGTATTTTTAATTAAGTGCTTTCCGACGGAAAAACGATTTGACGTCGAAATTCACGTTTTACCTCATAAGCAACTTCGATTGATCTGATTTTTATAGAGGATATGCCAGTATACTTGTAACTTTTTTGGGGTTGTAAAAAAAAACGAGAATCAAAAAAAAATAAAAATTGGCACTTTACTTATTGCTGTTGCTGTGTAAGGAGAAGGTAAAAACCGTAGACTAGTGAGAGGGGGTTTTGGTCAAATGAACATTGACACACAAAATTACAGCAGTGTTTGACAGCGCTGCGTTCCGACTGTCTAAACCTGCCTATCCCCCCCCCCAGGGAACAACTAACTACTCTCCAGAACAGTTCTCTAAAAATATCCACCTGCATTTTAAAAAGTAATTACTTCGAAGACATTTCCGTTTTCTTTTTGTAATGAAAGAAAACCAAAAAAGTTAGAGAAAAGAATTAAATGTTATTACCTCCATCATTAACAATTTTAACATTGCATATGACAAAACTGATAGCCAATAATAATGTTTCGCTTGCCGTCGCCTTTTTTTCACAAAAGTTTAAAATAAAAGTTGGTTGGTTATATTTATTCTCATCTTTAAAAATATGTTTCCAAAATAGATAGCAATAACTTGCTCAAAAATTTACCCGAACAAAATGTTCAAAGAAAAGCTCACAAAAATGTTCGCGCAAAAAATTTCAGATCTTTTGCACGAGCTCTTATTTGAGCATGTTCGTCTGTGTAATTGCGCCTTAATATTGTCAAAAATAGTAAACAGTGTATTTTGCACATGAACGTGAAAATTTTTCGTGTAGAATTTTTGTTATTATATCAAAGGGTTTACATCACACCATCAATGACAGTTTATAAACAGTATACAAGTATAAAAACTCGGCTAGTACAGAACTTGCTTAAAAATTAAAAGTAGGAATAATTTTTGTTTTTCGAAAACTAAATTAAGAAAAATGAGGTAGCTTTTTTATCTGAAATTAATTGCCATTCTTTCCTTTTTGGCTTTGTTCAACAAAAAGTACACAGCACAATTCTTAAACTAAAATATCAAAAATAGGCTGATTTCTTAATTTATGGGGGTGGGATATACAGCCAGTTCTCCTAAGGTTGGAAGGGGGAGGGGATCAAACCTGTAAAAAAAATATTAAAAAAACTAAAAATAAAGAAAACCGGATAATATACTGTTACCAATGTTTTAAATTGAGTAACATCAAAATATTTTTGAAAAATACTTAACAATAATTCACTGGACACAGACCTATTTTTTTAAAGTTAGGTGAGCGTTTAAAAGAAATGCACGTTCTCTGTTTTACTGTCCTATAGCTTACGCAAGTTTTAATTGCTAGTTCAAAATAGATAATGCATAATTTTTATATGTCTGTCTCTTTTATTTTGAAAGAATAAAAGACCGACGTATAAAAATGCATTATGCATTAAAAGTTCGGTAAACGGGGCATAAATTTCTATTTTTTACACTAGAAAGTGCTTATACACATAAAGAATTTTTCATAAAAAACTTAAAAGACAACTCAAAAATAATATAGTCCATTCCTAACCTATAGGGTCCCTCTGTTGTAAATTTAACGAATAATGCTCTTAAGCTCTTAAAGAAGACAACAGGAGCTCTAATATCAAGTCCACACAGCATGTTGTTTCTTTACTAAAGCTAATGGTCAAACAGGATATAAAAAATAAATTATTTAGCTATACAATCAAAAATTTGTGAAATTTACTACAGACAAGATTTCAGGCATGATTGCTGTAGCTTTCAAAAGACCTGAAATACGTATTTTAAATTTAAAATGGAAGAAATCAGGAAGGCGTACCCTGCATGTTTTCTAGCAATTGCTCAAAAAATACTACATGCTTATCTCATTTCGATTCCAGCTGCCCCATGCCCATACACATTTAGCAGTTCTTCCAACCACGGTATTTTTGAGGTTCTCACATTACCTATTTTTACAACCAACTGCACAGACCACACGTTTGATCTTATCATGGCCAGTATCTGACTATTGACTATCGATTGACGGCTGGCAGGGTAGCTGCCGACTGGGTGTGCTCGGTAACTAGCCGAACGGATTGAAATACTTGTCTCTTGGGAAAAGAACTTCTATCATGGACTGAAATAATTTCTTTAAATTTTTTAAGTGTTGAGCATACTCCTCTTGACAGATATATAAAATAAAACCAAGATATTAGGAATCTTGTTCGGAGAAATCCTAAGTTCTATATTGGAGGAAAAAGATATAATGCTAAAATAAACTCAATTATGACGAAAAAATAAAAAACAAAATAATTTGCGATCTTGTCTCAAGCGAAGTTTTTTTTCAGTGCAATGCTTTAATGGTGTTAGTGTTATTTAGGAAAAAGTCAAAGATAACAATAACCACAACAGCTGCAAAAGGTCATTTCCAAAAACCCTCTGAAAAGAAACCAAGTTTCTGGATCCTTTTTAGTGGATCGCGGGTAAAACAATTAATGTTTATAACAAAATATAAGAATAAAAGCAATAGAAAAAGAACACTAAAATCGGAGATGAGCCCCCAAATTAATAGTAAAATGGCCTACCTTATTTGGCGTCAGAAATGGTAAGGGAGTCGGCACCTCGAGCGCTCAGCTGCCTACTCTCTCCGTCGCTTATGGAGAGTGGGGGTTTACCATCGCACGATTTATAGCGATCGCGCGCGGGATTGACCAAAAACTAAAACCCAAGGGCTCAACTTTCATGTATCATACTTAATAATAACACGTAAATTAATAATTAACATTATCCAGTTGATTATTGGTAAAAATATGACAAAAAATATTATTTATGTCGGAGTAAAAAAAAATAAATAAAAATAAATAATTCTATATGGAAAGGTTCCAACAATTTACTTAAAAGTGAACATACCGCCCACCAAATACAGCGGTATTTACAAGAAAATAAAAATAAAATAAAATATTCTAACATTGATATAATAGTATTGATTCTGCTTAATTTAGTGGCAGAGGACATACCTTAACCACTGGCCTTTTAAGTAGACCAGTTTTAGTTTTTACCGTGACCACTCGGATAATACCATCAGCACCAGGATGTACAGAATCAACTCTACCAAGTCTCCATTGGAGAGGGGGAAGGTTATCTTCTTTCAGGACAACGAGAGTACCAGGGGTAATAAGATTAGAATTCTGATGCCACTTAGCTCTCTGTTGCAAAGAATGAAGATATTCAAGATGCCACCTTTTCCAAAAGGTTTGTTGCATTTGTGTGAGTAACTGCCACCTGTCAAGCCTATTAATTTTAACAGTTAAGTCAGGATCTGGAACCGCGGATAAGGGAGCCAGTGAAAGGAAATGTCCTGGAGTTAGACAAGAGAGGTCGTTTGGATCACTGCTCATTGCACACAAGGGCCGTGAGTTAAGAACAGCTTCCACTTGGGTAAATACCGTGTACAACTCCTCGTAGGTAAGGACTTGCTCGCCTATAATTTTTACGAGGTGGGATTTGACACTTTTAATCCCCGCCTCATGTAGCCCTCCAAAATGGGGGGCCGAGGGAGGCAAAAACTGCCACTCAATAAGTTCCTCGGCGGTTGCGTTAGCCATGCAATCCGTCAAATACCGAGCCGCGCCAACATAGTTTGTCCCGTTGTCGCTATGAAGCATAGAGCATCGGCCGCGTCGGCTAATAAATCGGCGCAATGCAGCAAGAAAAGCTGGTGTTGTTAAGTCAGAGACTAACTCTAGGTGCAAACATTTTGTACTACAACAGACAAATAGTGACAAATATGCCTTCTGTGTTCGACATCCTCTATACCGAGACATTAAAATCTGATAAGGTCCACCAAAATCTAAAGAGGTACACTGAAAAGGTTTGCACTGTGTAATACGGTAACTAGGTAGATTGCCCATTTTTGGTTCTATAACCTTGGGATTAACTCTAAAACAGCGGATACAACTATGAACAATGCGGCGAATAGCCCTTTTGGGATTTATTATCCAAAATTGCTGAGCAATAAAGTAATGAAGGGCTTGTTGTCCACAATGAAGGTACCGCTTATGAAAAGATTCAATGATAAGATCAGTAAGTCTATGTTGGCTGGGAAGCAAGGCAGGATGCATTGCTTGAAACTGTAGCTGAGAATGGACTAATCTACCGCCTACCCTGAGAACACCTCCTGTGTCAACAAAAGGGTCTAGCTTTCTTAAAGGTTTTGAGCAAGGGCGTTTATTTAAAATATTCGATATATCATCATGAAACGCTTCAGCCTGAACCTTTTTTACAATACACAAGAGAGTTTGAGATAATTCATATTCTGAGAAAGGCCCCTTTTTGAATTCAGGAATTAACTTAAAACGGAAGTGTAAGAAGCGTAGACAATAGGTCAATATCCTAAGAATTTTTTGCAAGCATGAAAACCTATTTAAAATGTAACTGATGGGATCATAACCCTTAGAGACCATAAGTGCTACAGGTCTTTCCTGCGGTAAAGGTTCTTCTAGATCAATGGGCTTATTTGTAGGCCATCGCTCAGTAGGAAGGGACAACCATGAGGGTCCCGCCCACCAAAGAGCACAATTGACTAATTGTGAGGGAAGAATAGGACGACTAGCATAATCAGCCGGGTTATCTTCTGATTTTATATGAAACCAGCAGTCTGGGGCTACATTTTCTTGGATCTGACTCACCCTGTTTGCGACAAAAGTGCGCCATCGATGGGGCGCTGACTTAATCCAACCTAGAGCAATAGTTGAGTCAGACCAAGCATATATTTTGTGTACATTAGGAATATGATAGGTATTTAGGACAAATTTAAGCAATTTTGAGGCCATTAGGGCCGCACTAAGTTCCAATTTAGGGAGACTTAGTTTCTTTAGAGGTGCTACTTTACTTTTAGCGTAAAGTAAGTAGGTATAAATTTTACCGTGTGAGGATTCTAGGCGAGAGTAAACGGAACTACCAAAGCCTAGTTCTGAGGCATCCCCAAACGTATGGAATTCCAAACTGACATACTGTGAAATAAAACAATAGCGAGGTATTTCCAATGAAGATAAACTCGAAAGATCCTCTTTATAGTCTGTCCACTTTTGAGCGATATCTACGGGCACTTCTGCGTCCCAATCGATACCTCTAGCCCACAACGATTGCATAAGTTGCTTGACTAAGAGAGTTATAGGACATAAGAGACCAATAGGGTCGAATATTCTGGAAATTTCTGAGAGTATAGACCTTTTTGTACAGGTCGAGTTAAGCAGTTGTATGTCATATGAAAATATATCTTTCTCAGGTGACCATCGCAGACCCAGAACCTTCATACAAGGATCAGATTTACTATCTAAAGCGAGAGGTTTTTGCAGAATATCCGAAGGTATAGAGGTTAGAAAATCTGTGCTGTTGCTAGACCATTTGCGAAGGAAAAATCCTCCTTCCTTTAACAAACTGATCAGCTGATTTTTTGTCTCTACTGCTTCCTCTAGTGATTCACACGATATACAGGTATCATCAATATAGATTTTAGACTCTAGAATTGCCGCCGCTTTAGGATATTTATTTTTTCCTGTATGGGCTAACTCTAGAAGACATCTTAAAGCCAAAAATGGTGCGGAGCTAACCCCATAGGTTACAGTTTTAAGTTTAAAATCCTTTACAGGTTCTGGGGAGAAAATCTCCAGAGAATACGTTGATAATCCTGATGATTTTTGTGAATGAGTATTTGCCGATACATCATTTTAACATCGGCTGTAAAAGCAATAGGAAATCGGCGGAAGCTCAAGAGAATACTAGAAATATCATTCTGGAGCTTAGGCCCAATTGACAAGGTGTCATTTAATGACTGACCTTGAGAGCGACAAGAGGCGTCAAAGACTACGCGCAAGGTGGTAGTCGTACTATTTAAATTGGTCACCCCATGATGAGGGATATAAAAATGACGCTGTAAATAGTCAGAGGCGGGAGCGGACACGGGTTCCATATGCTCAAGTTCTAGATACTCCTTAATGAATTTAGAATAGACCTCATACAAAGAGGGATCTTTTAGTAAACGTCGCTCTAAACTATAAAACCTTTTTAAGGCTATTGATCGAGACTCTGAAAATAATGGCTCACCATTAATAAATGGTAGCGTAACAATAAAATGTCCTTCAGAATTGCGAGAATGCGTTTCTAGGAAGGAATTTTCCGCAGGATCATCCAACGGTATCAAGGATCTAGGGCGAGGAATTTCCTCAATTTCCCAAAACAATTGCAAAGTTTTGTTTATATCCTGGTTTTCCGCTAAAGAGGTGCAAAAAGAATGAGATTTGTAGGAATTTTGTTTTATACAGTTAATTTTACCCATTATTACCCAGCCAAACAATGTATTAAAGGCGATGGGTTCAAACTCCTGCCCGCACACCTTTTCGGGCAACAATACAATGGGAAACAAGTCACAGCCTATTAAAGCATCTATGGGCCCTGGGATATTGTAACTGTCATCCGAAAGTGACAGCTGTTCCAAATAAGACCAGTTTTTATCTGGAAAGGCAGTGGCTGGCATGGATTGGCAAACTTGAGGTAGAATTATGCATTCGATGGTAAAAGATGGATTAAGTTGCCCTACCGGACAGATCGTACAGGTAGTTACTCCATTGGATGCTACGGAAGTCATTTCACCTAAACCATTGATAGGAACATTTAATCGAGACCGATTTAACCCTAATTTTTTAAAGCAGCGTTCAGACAAAAAGTTGCCCTGGCTCGCACTATCTAATAGTACCCGAAGGGTATGCGGATTGCCCTGGCTATCCCGAAAATCAACTTTTGCAGTTGCAAGAAGGGTTAAAGAACCATTGGAGGGGGTAAGATTAACAGAAGCGGTGGCACAAAGTTGGGGATTATTTTCAGATAGTGTGCTTTGAGAAGCGGGGTTGGTATTATTACATGGTGCTGTAGGATTAGAATTATTAAGTGGTACCTCAAAATGTAATAAACTATGATGGCGGTTTGTGCAAGAGGTACAGGTCCTATTAGAATGGCATTTTGAGAATTTATGTGTACTACTTAAACAGTTCACGCAGAGGCGGTTTTGCTTAACAAGTAAATAGCGCTCATGGGGGGTTTTACTAAGAAAAACAGAGCAATTATAAATGGAATGTGCGGTTTTACATACGCCACAATTTTGTGTATTACCTGTATTAGTATTATTATTAGAGGTATTAGTAAAAAAAGAGTTGGTATAATTACCATTTGTACGAGAATTTGCCTTATTTCTAGTAAAATTCTTGTTATTATTATTACTAGAACTCAATCCAACATTTTTTGACTTATCTTCTTGGGAAAAATTTAATGTATCCAATACTTTGCATCTGTTATTTAAAAACACTTTTAACTGAGTATAATTGGGCATATCGAATTTTGCATGTTCCATCTCAAACCTCTGAAGGGTATCAGAATCAATTTTTAAAAGAAGTAGGTTAAAAAGCAAAAAATCCCATTCTGTGGTAGGAAAATTCAATAATTTTAACGCTTCGACATTCTCACTAAATTTGTCCACTAAACCACGCAATGCTCGATTTGAAAGGGTAGAGATTTTAGGCAAATTCATAATCTCATTAAAATAAGTCGTGGCTAATAGCCTCTTATTATCATACCTCTTTATCAACGTGTCATAAGCAATAGCGTAGTTATCGTCCGTGATGGGGATATTTTTTAATAAGCTAAGCGGTTCCTCACTTACAAAAGTAAGAAGCAGCTGGAATTTTTGTGAAGAAGAAAAATGATTTACATTATGTATCGAACTTTTAAATAAGTCAAAGAATGTTGGCCACGCTTTTAAATTTCCCGAAAAAACAGGTATATCAAGTCTAGGAATATTAAAATTAATTTGCGGGGGTTGATTAAATTGATTGTGAGCCACTGGTGATGGTGGATATGACATAGACATGTCTGATTTTACGCACAATTCGTTATAAATGCATTTAATTGAAAAATACTGATCATCAACCTCAGTCCAAATTTTGTCATGCTCTTCTAATTGGGTCTCAGTGACCTTTTTTTCAGAAACTAATTCTAAATGAATCTTATCAAAATCGGCATAAGTCGATTCCAAAGAAGTATATCGAATTTTGAAATCCTTTATTTTGTCAGGGTCAGCTGTGGCCTTATAGGCCACATCATAAAGTTCCTTAATCCTTTTAATAAAAACACTTCGTTTATTTGTTCTTGCCATAGTACCTTCAGCCATTATCACAAAGTATTTTTTATTAAAATATTAAAAACGAGGAAAAAAAAACAATAATTTTAACCCGCAAAATAAATTATCTAATAAAATATGTCCTCTATAAGCCACCAAATACCACAATCAATACCTATAAAACCAAAAAACAGTTTAAAAATAAATTTGGAATGTATCAAAAAAAAGTTTAACACATAAATTCCTTATCTATTTTCTTTTAAATCTCGTTTTATTTTATGCAAGGATATTCCTACATGCATTCTGCATTTAATTAAATGAAATTCTAAATTCTATTTTTACCAATTTTCAAAAACCTTTAAGGTAATTTAAAAATAATTATTTTAATTTTTTAATATTTGGTTCAAAAATTTAAATCCGGCTCGAAGGACCAATGAAAAGAAACCAAGTTTCTGGATCCTTTTTAGTGGATCGCGGGTAAAACAATTAATGTTTATAACAAAATATAAGAATAAAAGCAATAGAAAAAGAACACTAAAATCGGAGATGAGCCCCCAAATTAATAGTAAAATGGCCTACCTTATTTGGCGTCAGAAATGGTAAGGGAGTCGGCACCTCGAGCGCTCAGCTGCCTACTCTCTCCGTCGCTTATGGAGAGTGGGGGTTTACCATCGCACGATTTATAGCGATCGCGCGCGGGATTGACCAAAAACTAAAACCCAAGGGCTCAACTTTCATGTATCATACTTAATAATAACACGTAAATTAATAATTAACATTATCCAGTTGATTATTGGTAAAAATATGACAAAAAATATTATTTATGTCGGAGTAAAAAAAAAATAAATAAAAATAAATAATTCTATATGGAAAGGTTCCAACAATTTACTTAAAAGTGAACACCCTCTATTATTGTGTATATAATACAACTTATATTTAATAGTAGCAACAAGCAATCAAAAATGAAGCTGATTAAAACAAATGAAAATCATAAATAAAAACAATTAAAACTGCAAAAAAACACGAGATAAAAGAGAAAAATTAACCGGGATTTTTTGCCTGTCAGTCCCTAATAATCCTTTAGCAGACTTTGGTTAATTTTTGCAAGAGAAATCAGAGTTGTAATCTCCCTTGGGCTAATTAAAATTACTTTGGCTTCGCTCTTCCTAAAAGTTAAGGCGGTTTTGCAGGCTCTGTTTTTGAGGCAACAAAAAGGTTTGTCCAATCGTAAGAAGGGTCACTCTTCAGAAAACCCAAATTTATCATTTTTATTTTCTACAAAAACAGCACCTGTTTACTTGAATATGTACCGACGATGCGGCGTAGTAGTATTTTAGCCACTAATTAAAGAACTGCTATTAATTGCATAACTTGTAGTTATGCTGGTATCAAGTGATGTAATCTGCAGAAGTTTTATTTTCGTGGGTCGTACGTATCTCAATTACATTATTAGCGACATAAAGCTATTTGTAACCCATCGCGATATACGTATCCGCATATAGCGAGAACGAAGCACATTAATTGGTCAGAAACTTGTACCACGTTCGAAAAGAGCAGATATATGCTAATCTAAGGTGTTCTTGAACGCGATAGGTTTTGAGATGCGTTAGGTATCACGTATTGTTACGGCATACGTATCGTATCTCAGCACCTATTGCGTTCAGAAACACCTTAAATTAGCATATATCTGCTCTTTTCGAACGTGCTACAAGTTTCTGACCAACCAATGTGCTTGGTTCTCGCTAGATGCGGATACGTATACCGCGATGAGTTACAAATAGATTTATGTCTCTAGTATCTTCAAAAAAACCGTATTCTGTTAAGAATAGTTCTATAGTTTTAAACAATAATGTGTTTAAAATTAACTCTGTGTGTCGGACTTCCATTGTCTATATTTTGTTCATACACGACATTTTGATCAGTACAATATCTGATCGTCTTCAGGTGCAAACTACAATCTATTCCTAAGGCTACGTACTTATATACTATGGGAAATCACTCAACCGTGAAGTTTAAAAAGTTGGCTCAGCCCTAGGAGGGGCTTCCAAATATTTGGAATTTCAACACTTGGTTTACTGAAAACACCCTGATTCTGCCCAATAAAGGCAGCATAAGAAATTTTCTTTTCTTCCAGCGTAACTCCTTGTGCAAAACCTTTGCTTCTGTTCACTTTATTCGGTGTTGTTTTAACCATGCGTGTTCGGCGATTCCTGATTTCGTCGTTTTACCTCTTTAGGTATTCGTCTGATGTTCTTTAAGCTTAACAGATAGTGGTGTTTTTGTTTCACCTATGTATGATTCACCACACTCACAACGAACTTGGTAAATACATTCCGTATTGTTCCCCGGTTTCGTTTTACTAAGAAGGCTTCGAATTGTATTTTAGATTTAAAAGCTGTTTTAATATTAAAGTTGTTCGCTACTCCTTTAATGTAGTGAATTTTAAGGAATGCATTTGCCTGGTTTTGGTCTTGTAATCTCTGTCCTGTTTGCTGAAATTTAGAAATAGTATCTGTTATAAGTTTAAGGCTGTAACCATTCTGCTATAGATCCTTCTTACTGTTTCTTATTTCGATTTCCAAGTCATGAGAATTGTTACAAATTTGAACGGCTCTATTATATAAAGTTCTTATTATGCCTCGTTTGGTTGTAGAAGAATGATTTGAACCTTGATTTAAATATTGTCCCGTGTGAGTGGGTTTACGATAGACTGTTGTTCTGATGTCGCTTTCTACTCGTTTGACGAGTATGAAATATATTTGCCAAAGGTTAGAACCAAAAAAATGAGAACATTTTAAAAATGGTAATATGTTATGTAATTGACTTTAATCAATTCAATCAAAAAGTAGATAACTCCGAAATATTTTGCAAAGTTGTGTGACAGCAGATAATTAAAAAGGGATTTAGTCAGGGTAAATAAAAACAACAACGAGCGGATCCCTCAAAAAGGTAAATGTAAACCATAGACACGTGTTTTTTGGCACTATGGGTGCTTAACAGTACGGTGTTACCTAACGAAAATAGGAGATGAAATCACTCCTATTTCCATTAGATAGCACCACGCATATTAACATAATATTAAGCGGGACCGATCCCAAAGAAATTAAAATAAACTAGAAGGCGCACTCCATATATTAAAAGCAAATTTTACAAATCAGGAACCAAATGTAAGGAAACTGCGGAGGACTGTCCATGGCAACATTGTAGAGCCGCGTTCTGATTGGATCTAAAGCAATATTTAAAATGTGGCGGTTTCACAGAGATGTGTTGTTTACCGTGAAAAGATAATTCCGGCGACTTTTAAGCACTTTTTTCACCTAACACACACTTTTTATGCATTTTTATTAGTCTTAGAACAAACATATATAAGTATAGTAAGTAGTAATTTTTTTGCCCTGGTTGTCAGATTGTCCTAACCCTGGTATCAATAATGATTTCTAGAAGATAAAACACAACATTATAGTAAACTTTCTCATGCATTTTAAACTGAACTTATTCGGCACTTTATCAGAATAATGTCTTGTATTTATGCTACTTATTTCTATATTACATAGTTATAGGAATAACATGAAAGCTGCATGTACTTGACATTGGTGAGCCTAAATCAGTTGGTATTGACAACATTCCCCTAACTCTGAGGCTAATAATAAAAAGGGTTATCGCACAACACTTATGAAAATTAAAAAACTAGTCATTCCTGTTGCATAACAGCACTGAACAAATCAACACTATATTTTTAGCAAAACCACGCAAAAAAAAAACGAAAACACTTTATTTTGACTAAAAAAACAACGGAGTAACATCCGAGTAACTTTCGGTTTGATTCAAACAAGTGTGTGGCTAATAAAAAAAGCAGGCAAATATATATCATGGTTACAAGGCGACTTGAAACCCATCTAAAAATGATATAACTTAACTTTTTCTAATAAAAAGAAAATAAAAAAACAAAATTTGAATGTGTTGGTAAAAAATACCATTTACTGATTGTCGAAAAGACACATAAAAAAAAATGTCAAGTTGATTCGATTGATGTGACTAAGTTCTTTTAGGCTCATAACTGTCACCTACATAAGGCGGTCATTTTTGTGAAATTTCTCAGGAGGTATTATCATTCCACCTTTATTTTTACTTCCGTGGATTTTCCTCAAGATTTTTATGTGGTTTCTATTTTATTTAAATTTCTTTGACCGATATCCCTAACATCGCCTTTGCTTGTGTTGGGATGGAGATTGCCAGATCCAAGCATTAACCTTCCCTGAATCCCACTTGGGTAATTCTCAACAGGTGCTTCCAAGTCGCGGTGGTGACCAGACTGAATAAGTCGGTGACTAAATCCTGTTGGGGAACGTTATACCGCACTCCCGTGGAACGAAGCTCTTTGGGGTCGATGTGTCGGAGATAGGGAGCGCTTATGTGAACCCAACTCTGGCTTCTCTGAGTGGTGGATCAAGGACGGGTGTGGGGGGCCTTCGCTTTAACGCCCGGGCCGCGTGGATGAGGCACCACAATAAAAACCTTCCTCAGGGAACCAGGCGCACCCTGTTGTATATAGCCCCCTACCCGAAGTGCTGGGGAGGTGATTCTAGCCAGTTTACTCGTATGTGAAGGACCCTCCGACGACCAGAAGGTAACACAGGAAACCCCTAAAGGATCAACAAGAAACTGTTCAAGGACTTAGTACATCTTCTTCAACACAAGAGGCCCAACAGGGAACTGCACAAGTACCCATTGCACACTCTACAAACGCATTAGGGGCGGCAACGGACGCCACTGATGTAAACAAATTTGCCAAGCTCAGGAAGCTCCATATCAAAATCGTGTGTGAGAGAACTCTTGAAGGACCGACGACCAGGAGGTAACACAGGGAAATGAACAAGGACCCAGTGGAGCCCCTTAAGACAAGTATCAGCAAGGAACTGTTCAAGGATCCAGTAGATCTTCTTCAACAAGAGGCCCGACAGGGAACTGCACAAGTACCCATTGGACACTACAAACGCCTGAGGGGCGCTGGGAATCATCCTTGCATATCCTGCTGGAGTGTCCGGCTCTGGCCAGGTCAAGAGAGTCGCACCTTGGGAACCATCTGTTTGACCCCAGACGATGTAAGAAGGTTGCAGCCCAGAAAAACCTGTTCTTTTGTGAAAGAGGCAGGCTTCCTGGACTAAACCATGGAAAGTGGGCGTGCAACGCGTCCAGCAAGGTGGCTTACGTACATGGGAATTGCCCCGCCCACACTTCTACATTCATTCATTCATTCATTCACCCCTGACATCAAAGGCCTTAATTTGACTTGTGTGCCTGCCGGGTTGCCAATGAACTCAAGTAATAACCATCAGCAGTGTCCAAAATGGAGGCTTCTGAAATCGAAAAAAGGACTACATCGAAAGCGTTGACTGCCTGTATATCGTAGGTAACGGTGGGACAAAGAAAAAAAAGTTTTGTTCCAATTTTCCTTCAAGTTCTGATCCACACCATTTTATGCACCCAACTAAATAAAGTGCCTTCGTGGAAATGGAAAAAGTATATTTTAATTAAACTAATTAGGCCCTTACAAAAAGGTGCCGTATTTTTGCTGAAACACGTTCAAGCACTCCGAAAAAAGTTTCTTTTAGCCCCACAGAATAACTCACAACTAGTAGGTCATGTTAGCCAGGATATTAAAAATATTGAGCGTATATGATGCCACTATAAAGTCCCACGTAAGTACGTATGCCGCCGATTGGTGTGTTTGTTGACTTTAAAGACAACTATATCATAAATATGTAAGTTTTCACCTGTACTCCTGAATTTTTTCATTTATTTGAATTTTTTTGTTTATTTTATGTATTTTATTGTACAACTGCTTCAGAAAATGAGGTTTTGCACACGGAAAACTCATTTTTAAATCGGTGCTTTGCACAAGATATGTACTACCTCCTTCGAAAATGGCATTTTTCACCCAAAAAATAGGGAAGAAAGTGGCGCTTTTCCGGAGACAGGAAGGAAAAAAATTTTCCTCCCGGATAGCAGGGAGTAAAATATTTTTCCTCTTCGTACCGCATCTGAACATATTGAATGATAGGAGATATTTTTAATTTCTTTTTTTTTTCTCCCTCTACCGCAGCCGAGGATAAATTCAAGTTCCGGTGGTAGATTACTTTTAAATAACATTTTATTCAGAGAGCTTCAGATTACCATTTTTTCAGATGTCATGTCGGTGGATTGTTATAAAAATATTGGTCTAATTTTTGAAATTATTACAAAAGGCAGTAGAAAAAAATAAATATATGCCTCTAGAGTAAGTACGTGTCCGGCATCAAACCATCCGCGGGAGGAAATACTGCAATTTTCTCCCTTGGTATGTAAATAACTATTGCGCATGGATGTGTCATCTTTGCGCACTCCGGTATTTACTTTACTAATAAACAAAAATCTTTATCGATTTGGTTTTTACTTGCAGTCGTATAAAGAGTATCGTAAAAAGCTCGTTTGAGAACCTCTTTGCACACTTACTCAACTTTTGGACCTCACCTTCGGGTCAGTCCACCAATATACCTCGCTCGTGTGTAAAGAGTCGTTTTGAAACCTTGTTTTTTAATATACTATTAACTTGTTTATAACGTAACCGCTTTCAAACAATAAAATTTTTTGTTTTTTGTTATTATAAGGTTTTTTTTATTTTTCTGTTTAACGTATATTCTTTGACTAATTCTAAAGCCTTTTCTTTTACCAGTTTTGCTTAGTTTCTCAATCAAACAGGACGTGAGTTGATTTTTTTGCAAGAGTGGAAAAGATTTACCTTATACAAAATTACTTAGACTGCATCTAAATTTTCCGTTTTTTTTTCGCCCTAGGCAGAATGCTTAGCAAGATTTTATGTAACAATATAAAAATTAATAAATTAGGTAAAAAATGTTTTTAATAACAAGCTTTTATAAAAGGCAGCAAAAAGTTAAAAATAATTTATTTGAAAATGTTGAGTTACTCACACTGAAAAAAAAACGATTTTAAAATAAACAAATATCTGGTAAACCAGATTTTTGTTGTACTCATTAAAATATATTAAGAGCAACTATCAGTTAAAATTGGTAACAAACATTTTTTAAATTGTTTGGTTATAAAAATTACTTCATTTGTTTCTTCAATAATTTGACTTTTTTAAAATATTAATTGCCTCATACTAGGGATAACCAAAACACTCTTATTTTTAAGGAAACAGCACGTCTTTGTAATTCATATTTAAAATCCTTTAATTATAAGCATATTCTTAATTCTGGCAAATATTTCTTTGTAATAATTAATATTAAAAATATTCATTTTAACAAAAGTTTTTTGTATAATGTATGATGGGATTTTTTAATTATAACGGTATGAATTGTTTTTTATTATTAGTTTTGTTTCTATTAACTGGGCGATAAATGTTGACACTTGAGAAATCCGTTTCCGCTCACGCGCAGAGTTGACGTTTCTGAAATTTTGTTTAGTGAGTCATTGGGTCGCGGTCAACGAAGAGTCCCTTTTGGAGTTTTTTCGAATTCTTGGCATTCTTGGGCAGATAAAAATTGTTCTTTTCCCAGAATAAGTAATGTCGGACGAAGTGTCAGTGATTTTTGATGCATGAATCCACATTACCCAATCTCAAAGGTAAGTAAATGCACAAATTTGTTTTCTTCTTATAGTTTATTGGTTCAGTCACGAAGGGCTTAAAATTTAGCAGTAACGTTTCTGTTTATGAGAATATGAGTTGATTTTTTTGCAAGAGTGGAAAAGATTTACCTTATACAAAATTACTTAGACTGCATCTAAATTTTCCGTCTTTTTTTTCTCCCTAGGCAGAATGCGTACCAAGATTTTATGTAACAATATAAAAATTAATAAATTAGGTAAAACATTTTTTTAATAACAAGCTTTTATAAAAGGCAGTAAAAAGTTAAAAATAATTTTTTACCTAAACTTATTTGAAAATGTTGAGTTACTCACACTGAAAAAAAAAACGATTTTATAATTAAAAAAAATCTGGTAACCAGATTTTTTTTGTACTCATTAAAATATATTAAGAGCAACTATCAGTTAAAATTGGTATTTTTTAAATTGTTTGGTTATAAAAATTACTTCATTTGTTTCTTCAATAATTTGACTTTTTTTAAATATTAATTGCCTCATACTAGGAATAATTATAAGTCTACTCTTAATGCTGGCAAATATTTCTTTGTCATAATTAATATTAAAAATATTCATTTTAACAAAAGTTTTTTGTATAATGTATGATGAGATTTTTTAATTATAACGGTCTGAATTGTTTTTTATTATTAGTTTTGTTTCTATTAACTGGGCGATAAATGTTGACACTTGAGAAATCCGTTTCCGCTCGCGCGCAGAGTTGACGTTTCTGAAATTTTGTTTAGTGAGTCATTGGGTCGCGGTCAACGAAGAGTCCCTTTTGGAGTTTTTTCGAATTCTTGGCATTCTTGGGCACATAAAAATTGTTCTCTCCCCAGAATAAGTAATGTCGGACGAAGTGTCAGTGATTTTTGATGGATGAATCCACATTGCCCAATCTCAAAGGTAAGTAAATGCACAAATTTGTTTTCTTCTTATAGTTTATTGGTTCAGTCACGAAGGGCTTAAAATTTAGCAGTAACGTTTCTGTTTATGAGAATATTGTAGGAGGTAATTAGTAAACAAAAATATTTTAAACTTCATCATGACTCTGCTATAAATTATAATGCATGCCATATTTTTGGGATTTCGTTTTATAAAATTACTTTTATCGATTAAAGATGTCAGTTTTTGTACATTTCTACTAGTTTCTTTTTCCAAGAATTTGACTCCATATTCTTTTTCCAGATACTCCTCACCAATAGATGGACGAGTGTTTTCCAGGACCCAGCAACTTTCCGTCTTAATCGATCTGAGAGTTACGCGACCAGTGACCTTAGAAATACGTCGCCGATTTATGAAAAATTATAGTATATCCCGCGGATGTTGTGTTTTTTTAAGGAAAAATAGCGAAAAATATGGCGAGCATAATTGTCTTAGTGTTTACTTTAGCAATATTTAATAAGAATGGTTCTTGTAATAAATATTAAGTATATTATTAATTAAACTCATTTATTTTTAAACTACGTTTTTTATTTTTGTCTTTCTGATTTCAAAAACATGTAACATGTCTGAGTTGTGCTTAATAGTTTTTGAGATATTCTACTTAAAGTTATTTTCGGTAAGGTTTCAATTATTTCTTTTACAACCCTTATGTAAAATATAAGAAAAAAATGACAAATGTTATGTCATCTGTCAAATACTGACATTAAGTTTAAATTGTTTACTCTTCTTATGTCGAAAAACGTTCAAATCCCTAACACATTTTTGGTAAATAGAGAGTTAATGGATTAATTTGTCGTCAACTTATTTGCTTAACGTATTAGCGTAATTCAGATGCTAAAAAGAGTTTTTAAACCACAAAAACAAATTACCGTAACCGTATTCTTTTGAACACATGCAAACCGCCAATGTAACAAACAAAAAAACAAATGATCACCTACCAACTGCAGCTTTTGCACAGAAATAAATTTGGTTGGTTGCAAAAAATAACCGAGCGGGTCCCGTTAAGGGCTAATTTTACAACCAAAGGTAAAACTCCAGATTAAACCATAGTTTAAACTTCAGTTTAATCTTTGGATTAAACCACTGGTTTAATCGCAATCAACAATACAACAAGTTTTTTTCTAGTTTAAAAACACTACATTTTCTTTTGAAAACTTGATAAAATTCAGTCAAGTAGTTTTTGAGATATCAGCGTTGTTTCCATAAAGTCATACAGTCAGACACCACAAGAAAAAAGGTTCGGAATTGTCAAAAACACAAAGATATACAAGGGTATATACGCGTGAGCTCGATGTGAGAATATAAAATTTACTGCTCTGTGGGATGTTCCAACTCTTGTCGAATTTACGCGTACACAATTTCGCATGTCTCTTTAGACAATCTAGACCTATTTTTAAAATCTACATAGTCGTACTTCCCCAAAGGATTTGTTCTGGGACGAATAATTTTTGCTTTTCTTGGTGCTTCGACAATGTCAATAATTCCAGTTGATCAAAAATAAATTCTAAGTCATCTCTCATAGCCATTTCACTAAATACTTACAGTTTTTTTACCAAAAACAAATTTTAAATAACTTTTTAATAACTATTTTGAGTTTGAAAGTTTGAGACAATGATGTGTTTGAAATTAACTCTGTGTTTTGGACTTCCATTGTCTATATTTTATTTATACACGACGTTTCGATCAGTACAATCTCTGATCGTCTTCAGGTGCAAACTACAATCAATTCCTAAGGCTACGCGCTTATATACTGTGAGAAATCACTCAACCTTGAAGTTTAAGAAGTTGGCTCCGCGCAAGGAGGGGCTTCCTAATATTTGGGATTTCAACACTTGGTTTACTGAAAATACCATGATTCTGCCCAATAAAGGCAGCTTCAAGGAATTTTCGTTTCTTCCAGTGTGACTCCTTGTGCAAAACCTTTGCTTCTGCCCACTTCATTCGGTGTTGTTTTGACCATGCATGTTCGGCGATTCCTGATTTCGTGGTTTCACCTTTTTGGGTATTCGTCTGATGTTCCTTAAGCCTAACAGAGTGGTCTTTTAGTTTCGCCTATGTATGATTCACCACACTCACAAGGAACTTGGTAAATGCATTCCTTATTTTGTTTGTTCTCTGGTTTTGTTTTACTAAGAAGGCTTCTAATTGTATTACTAGATTTAAAAGCTGTTTTAATATTAAAGCTTTTCGCTACTCTTCGAATTTTCTCTGATACTCCTTTAACGTATGGGATTGTAAGGAATGCATTTGCCTGATTTTGGTCTTGTAATCTCTGTCCTGTTTGTTGAAATTTAGAAATAGTATCTGTTATAAGTTTAAGGCTGTACCCATTCTGCTGCAGATCCTTCTTAATGTTTCTTATTTCGATTTCCAAGTAATGAGAATTGTTACAAATTTGAACGGCTCTGTTATACAAAGTTTTGATTATGCCTCGTTTGGTTGTAGCAGAATGATTTGAACCTTTATTTAAATATTGTCCTGTGTGAGTGGGTTTACGATAGACTGTTGTTCTGATGTCGCTTTCTACTCGTGTGACAAGTACATCAAGAAAAGGAATTTGACAATTTTGCTCCAACTCCATTGTGAATTTAATGGTGGGTCTTATGTTATTTAGGTGGTGAAGAAATTCTGAGTTGTTGGTCATTCCCGGTCCAGACAATAAAAGTATCATCAACATATCTTAGCCAGAGCTTAGGTTTATATGTTGCGGTATCAACCGCGTGTGATTCGAACCACTATTTTGAGGTTAGAATTTTTTACTAACTATTAAACTGAAGTTTAACCCAGACCCAGACTGCCGGTAACGGTTAAACCGAAGTGTGTTGGTTAACTGCACCTATAAAATGTAAAAAATTCGACATCCGTGGTTTAAACTAAGGTTTGAAGTTTACCTATGAGTTGTAAAATTGCACCTAAGCCTCCGTAAGTAACGTATTTCGGTTCATTTATTTTTTTGATACGAGAGAAAAATAACCGATTTTGCCTACAGTATCATCAATTTTGTTGGACTATTAACGCTCTAATAATTAAAACTTGATTTTACGATGAACATTTTTTCTTATATTTTTAATACGGGTTGTCAAAAATGAACAATCTTCAAATTTATTTTCTTTTTTTGCATTAACAGTTACTGCGCTAATCATAAAGTAAAACCTTACCGAAAATAACGCTAAAATAGAATATCCCAAAACTATTAAACACAACCCCGACATGTCATAGGTTTTTAAAATCGAAAAAATAGAAGTTACCAAAAATAAAAAATATTGGTTATTGTATCTAAAATAATAAAGTTGCTGCAATAAATATTAAAAAATTTTGGAGAAACTAAACAAACCTTGTTTTAATATTTTTTCTAAAATTAATATAAAGGGCGCTAACTTGGTGGTCCTGTACAACAATTAATTTTTATTTTGCTGATGTGACACTTTTTTTGCAGCCACTCTTGCACCAAAAACCCTTTATATTTTATCACTCTCTATTTATTAGCTATCCATACATAGTATGCATGGCTATTATTGGTATCGTCAAAAAAAAAGTTTCTTTAGGTTCACTAAAAATAAGTTATTTGGGTCAATAAAGACCTAAATACAAAATTTTATGATGTCTGTCTGTAACACGATTACTGAAAAACCGCTTAACCGTATTTTATCAAATTTAGCACAGACGCAGATTAGTGTTTGATGGTGGTGAGGGGTTAGCAAGAGAGGACTAAACTTTTAAAAAAATTGTAACTCACGAACCGTAGCAGCAAGCGACACGTGGTTTTCATATTAAAATAGATAATTGCATTTTCAAACAAAAAAAAATAAAACAATTTTGTGAAAAGTTATCTGCAAGTAGCAGCATCTAAGTCTCCACCAGTTGAATTCGAATCACCTTGTATATTACTAAATTATCCGATTTAAAAATTGCAAAGAAGCCTAGGCTGCCTGGTTAGAGAAGAGAGTGACATAATGCGGATTTATCGAACTTGTTCCATTTTCCATGGCTTGCTTTTCGCAAAGAAACCGCCATAAATCGTGGTGTTGTCGTGAAACTCGCTGACGTGTGTGTGATAAAATAAGGCCTGCCTGTTTCTGCTACCGGCGCGTCTGTCTAGAATTATTGTAATAAATGTCGAATTGGCTTCGAAGATAAAATCGCTAGAACTTTGCCGAGCAAAATATCCCTAAAGCGCCCTATACACACACTCAGTTAAGCTTTGGGGTTGGCCGGTCGAAATCTTAAAAAAATTAGCAGTAACAAAATAGTCACCATAAGCAATGACCACGTATATCTTTATTCAATATGAAAAAAATCTAGAAAAAAATGGGATAGTGTTATCCTATTCCATTTTAGTATGTATTATAATACATATATATACACAATATATATATATATATATATATATAGGTTTAAGAAGTATATTTGTGTTATTTTTACTTTGATAGCTTGGATATAGTAACTTTTTTACTTCGAGCTAGCTATATTGAAATAAATAATTCTATTTTTTGTATAAATTTTCTATTTGAAAGAATAAATAAATTATTAAAAAAATTGTTGGTTGTGTTATGTATAGGTTTTTAAGGATCGATAAATCTGGTTATATTCTACTTTGCCTTTTCCAGCGCTAAAAACATCTAAAATCTTTAAAACCTCAATTGACCAAAATAAAAAAAACGGATTTAGTTTGGTTCACAGCATAAAAATGTTTATATGTGAAGTTTGAAAATGATTAAATTAAAAAAAAACATTTCATTTTTTTTGTTGGGGTTCTGTCTGAAATATTTGTGTTTGCTTTTTTTAAACTAATAAACTAAAAAAATGCACGGCAAGGTCGATCCTCCTTGGCGAAAGTAGGCCTTAAGGTTACCTCAACGCGACCTTGTGCGACTGTTTTGGATGAAGAAGACCTTAAAGTCGCTTGTTCTTTGAAAGAAAGTATGTATACGACCATAGCATATTTGAGCTTAATATTATCCATACAGGGTGTTCCAAATTCGATGCTCACCATGGGGATCTTCTAAATGGTAGGAGATACAAAAAGGTTTAAATTAGGGCAAAGTTGAGCAATTTGACGCTTTGCTCAAAACCAAAAAAAAACTTTACAAATTCCGGGTAGTTCCAGAGATAAGCGAAAAAAAACAAAATCTTTATTTTTAGTTTTTATTTTTCTGCGCCCTTATTCTTAATGCTGGCAAAAAACGCTTTAAACTTTCTACAGGCACTTTTTTAAGACAGGTCCGTTTTCGAGATTTGATATTTCAGTATGACAGAAGCACTGTCAAGCTCATTTTTTCTTATGGACACGTGCTTTTTTTCTCCTGCCGCTTGGTTCATAAAGGATGACAGATATTTTACAATCTCATTTTGACAAGTACCTGACGTTTTGAGTTATTTTACATCATCAGCCCAAATTCAAAGATTAAAAAACAAAGAAAAAACGTATTTTTAAAATATCAGGATAGTTATTTGTTATTTCCAAAATATCCAGTAAATATATATCTAGCCATAGTAAACTAATAAGATACGAGTTAAACGGTGGTTTCTAGCTGAGACATATCGCATTCATTTACTCATTCTGTGCGTCCTGTGCGCACTAAAACATAAAATTCCCTTCGTTTATTCAAAATCGAGGGCAACGTGAGCTCTTTTTTTAATTCGTTTATTCATCGAATGTGCAAATTCAGCTACTCTTTTCACTCCAAGCTTGTTTAGCGAGCATGTCAAGCTTGTAAAAATTCCAACCTTACTTTTTATGATCGCGCGCTGTTTGTTATCTTTTGGCTTCGTTTCTTCGTACACCAACTTTCCAAATTTAAATTAATACTTTAATGCTCTTTAATTTTTGTCTTTTTTCAATTAGTTCTCCCATCCCCGTAAATAGCGAAGAGAGTCATGGTGGGTACCTTTCCACAAAAAAAAAACAGAAATTGTTATAAAAAAGAGGCCTATTTGGCAAATTTAAATTAATAGTTACGTGTTAAGGACCGTACGCTCAAAAAACCTGTTCGATTTTTGTTTAAACTCGATGATTAGCTAACCTCTGCTCAAGCTCCACACGCTCAGCTTCCCTGGAGAATAAACGAACGTAGTAAGACTGTAAAAGAGATTAACCTCAAAAAACTCCAAAAACATTTGCATTTTAATCGAATACGGTATTGTTAAAACTGCTACCCTAATTTCACCACTATAAAACAACAGCCGTATTAGCAAGCCATTATGAAAAAGTTTTCTATGTCGGCAACGTAACAACACACCTCGCCTTTAATTATATGAGAAACACGATGTGTTAATCTACGATATTATGCACGCAAAAACTTCTGATATTCAAAAGTATTGTATATTTTTTTGTACAAACGTAGTTTTAAAAGACGAGCGCAGCGAGTGATTTAAAAACGCAAGTAAAAAAAACTGTTTAGCGGCGAGTTGTGAACACTATTTTTTTACACCTTTATTAAAAATACGATTTTATGCTTCCGCAAATAACAAAAACCTGCCTTTTCTGGTTACCGATACAAAACATTTTTTGCCAGGATCTAGAGCTGAGTCCACCCTCCAACTTCTCGTCGCTGACTTCGTCTACTCTCCTTACCCTCCTCGTCGTCGTATTGATCAACAAGAAAATATATTTTCTGTTGCCCTCTCACTCTTTCCGACAAAGAGAAAAAAAGAATTCAGCTACAAGAAGTTGGGATGTGGACTAGGCCTAAGAGGTGGAATGTAACAGAAATGCACTCCTCTAGCACGTGAGAATCTTTTTGTGACAGTAGTATCTGTATCTTGATCAAACGCTAATCAAGTCGGCTTAAACCCGGTTCCCATCTATCCGTTTCTCATGAGTGCGTCACATGATGTCAATATGAAATGTTATGACACTTATGTGACGCGTGAGCGGGCACGCACAAAAAAGTCGTAGGTCAGTGGTGTAAGCCAGATTGGCCTATATAAGTTCATGTTGGACGACGGGATGAACGACCACGATTTATCAGAAAATGCAATTCGTCATTAGATAACAAATTCGGAATTTAACAAACCCGTTTTTAATCGAACCATTTCGTCAAACTCGTTATTTATCAAAAAACATTTGCCAAATTCATAGCGCATTCTCCAATAATAGTTACATGAACGGGGAACGAACACGCAGGTGGCGACATCTAAACAGAAAGTATTGAACACTACCTGTGAATACTTTTATAGAACGACATATGCATCGAAACGCCGGCCGTGACGCCGCGCCACCTTCGTGTACGCCTCCCGGGGCTCTATTCTGGTCATAATAGAACGATCATACCCTGAGAACTGACCACTTCTACTGAAATCCGAAATTCCGTATTCTGCGACCGGCCCATCGCACAAGTCATTCGAACGATACACAGTGGATCGATGCAATGCTTTTTTTATGGACATTAAGAAAAAATATTCAAACTAACATTTTTGTTTCTATTTTGTACTTAGTTTTTTGCTGATATACCACGGTTTAATTAAATCATAAGCAATGAATTATTTAGTATTTGTCCTTTTTGCTGCGACGTGATTTAACAGATCATTTTATATATTTGTGAAAATTGCTTTATAAGAACGGACCTTTAAAAACTCAATAGCCATTTTACTTACGATTTTTTTCAAATTTTTTAATTTTTTATACTTTACAGCGTTTCTTAAAACCCTATTTATTTTGTTTTTTTATATTTTTTTTAAATAATTTTTTTTTCTATACCTTCATCCAAATATCAAACATTTTAAAATTCACATTGATTTTTTAAAAAATGCTAAAATATGCAGAATTTTGTTTTACTATTTTTGCATTGTTTAAAAACGATAAACCAATAAAACATTTTACTTGACTGCGATCTTTTGCGATATTTTGAGAAAAACGGCCAAAAGCACCCCTGTTGTTAAAAATTCTAATTGAATCTAGCGAGTTAAAAATAATGATTATAATAATTTAATTTCTCGATAACAGTCACATTTGCGAAAAACTTACCTGAAACAAAATAGATTCTAAACTAAACAGGTAATTTATGCATTAATTTAGAGTCCATCAGCGGCGCACCACGTAAAAGTTTAGGGGGAAAAGAAGAACTTCACCTCTGGAAAAATATTTCCCTATAGATTCTCACGATCAGTCAGTATGTTTGGCTTACGTAAGCCCTAAACAGTAGAATATGTTTCAAATTTGGTGCAAATGTCTCAAAAACTGCAAGAGCTATAAAGAAAAAACTTAAAAAATTGTAAAAAGTCACCGCTCCGTAGATCAGTAACTAAGCGTTTTCGTTCGTGCTTAAAATCTTTACACTGAAATGTAAAACACCCTGTATACCTATAAAATTGCCTAAGTAATGTTTTTCTTTATAACTACAAGTTGAAAAAATTTGAAAGTTAAGGTAAATGTCCAAAATTTCCTATACCTCGATCCACTGTGCGACTTCCTAGTCTGAAAGACGGTCAAGTTTGTCGTAGCATGCGCATTAGCGAATAAAATATCGATCGGTGACGTGATGGCTTAGTCCAATAGCGTACTCTGAAATAACCCGAGTGACGTTTTTCACACGAGCCTTCCTACAAGTCCCAACTACTGGGTCTAATCGGGAGAACGGCTTCAGGCTTCGCTCAGAAATCGTTGTTCGAGGCAGCTCTGCGCTTGCCCTTAATATTTTGGTGATTATTCGATCGTCTCGTCACTGCTTTTAAACGCGTTTATTGGTTGAAACTACTTTTCTTCTCTCAGGCGAACGATCACTTCCTACGAAACCCAGAATCGGCACCCAGAACGCTTATTCTAGACGGTCCGTTAGGTGAGGTGAGTTTATTTCCCCGTGGAAATAGCTGGTGAAAGTAAGCTCACCTCACCTCACGAGCCATCAAGAATAAGCGTCCAGTTCATGTAAGTATTATTGGCGAATGCGCTATCAATTTAGCAAATATTTTCTGATAAACAACGAGTTTGACGAAATCCGGTTTTGAGAAATAACGGTTTGACAAATTCCAGGTTAGGATAAAAAGTTGTTTTGACGAATAGCAGTTTCTATGGTGAATCACTCTTACGATGATTTTTTTAATTAATTACGGTGTGATAAATTTCTGGTTTGATAAAGCATGGGCGTTCGACGGGATGAGTTTTCTGAGTCAGGGTGGCCGCGCATGTGAAACGTATAGGTGGGAACCGGGTGTCAAACAACTTTTTGGACAATGACATTGACAGTTCCTTTTAGTTTATGTATTTAAATGTCAAGCCGCCATACTGAAAGTCGTCTGGCATGAATGAAATTGACCAAATGTTTAATAGTAGGTTATAAACTTAGGGACTAAAGTGCCACATTTAATCCCGCGGCGAAAGGTTTACGGTCGGGCTATAATTCGCTAAGGGATTAAACGACACTCACTCAGTATTTTATGCACTTTAGGAAAAGACTCGGGAAAAGATTTTTGTTAAAATTCGTTATTTCTACGCCAAATGCTTCGTCAACTACAAAAAAGGGTGCTACGAATGAAATCTTGGCCAAGAGCAAGTGCTGCTTGGCTTGACTTGCCATAAATTTAATTATAATTTTCCAGGGATTAGTTTTTTTTAATCCCTGAGGGATTAAATTTACTTTTAATCCCTAAGCTGACGAATTAAATTTATTTTTAATCCCTTAAAGATAAAATTTCCTTTGAATCCCTTAGGGATTAAGTGTCACTTTAGTCCCTCAAAATAGGGATTAAAAGTACCTATTTAATCCCTGAAATGCATAAACCATTTTATGAATTTAAATACTATAAACGGTCCCCTGCTTTTGCATTTTGCAGAATTCAGTACCTTGTGACACAGTGGTTTCAATACTAAAACTGTGGATAATAGTGTGGGTATAAATACTACGTCTACGGTAAAACAATGGGCTTTAAAACGAGAACAAAACAGCTTCGGAAGTGTCAAACGATAAGAATTTCCTTACCGAGAATAATTAATTCTCATTTCCGTCTAGGAGCTTGCTTTACCTACAACTCGTGGACACAGAATACATTTTTTTCAGTATGGACATGTAATCGACAAGAAAATTACTCCATTACATTAACTGAATAAAAAAAACCCGGAAGAAAAAACCTGGAAAAAAAACCGAAACAAAACACCTGGATAAAAGCCCCCCGAAAAAAAAAAAAAAAGAAAAAATTATCATAACTAACCCAATCCAAGCCAGACCCACCCAACCCAACTCAAAATAATATCTTTGAATACGTACATACGTAATTTAACTTAAATGTAATGATCAATTTTTCCAAGGGGTTTTTTTCCAGGATTTTTTTTTCTGGGGATTTTTTCCGTTTACCACAAAATCTATATCTCTGACTGAATCTAGAGTGGAAAGATAAATAAATATTTAAAGAATCTGTATATTCTGTTGCACAGTTAACCTTGTTTTGTTCGCAAAAGTTTTGTTAAAAACGTTATACGTTTATACGCACCTACAAGCGCTTTTAAATAAAACCAAATCAAACAACTTAGTTAAAAACAGACTTTTCGGAAAACCAGGGTTGAGTATTTCTTTCTGAAATGGGTTCTTAAGCGATAAATCGCTTTCTTAAATCGCTTTAAATTAAAATCGATTTAGTGCTTAAATCGGTTTTAATGGTTTTAATACGACAAAATTTTTAAACCGTCCTTATATAAAAGAGCTTTAGGCGGTACGTATAAACAAAGTAATTGATACAACAAAGTAAGGTTTATTGTTTCCCTGGAGTGCACATCTTCTTATATAAATGTTTTCCTGAAATTGAAACATTTACTTTGTTTATACGGGCCTCTTAAAGCGCTTTTATACAAGGACGGTTTGAATATTTTGTCGTATAAATACCACTAAAACCGTTTTAAGAACTAAATCGATTTTATTTTAAAGCAATTTAAGAAAGCGGTTGTTCACTTTAAAACCTATTTTAGGGTCGGTATAAACCCTTTAAAAACGCTTTAAAGTCTGTTCATAAAGAAGAGAGAGTAATAAAAATGCACATTTGGATAAATTTTGTCCTGAGTGATCAATCACTTTTTCTTGTCTTGTCTTGTCTTGTCTACCGAGGAACTGGGGTTTTAACTGGCTATTCGGAAATCCTTTCATCCGATTCATTTGGTAGTAGTGGGGAGATCTTTGAAGCCTACTGCAACTTTAAAAACCTAGACATGTTATAAAGACAAGGAGGTTCACATTCACGATTATTAGTTGTACGAAATTTATATCAACCAACGATATACGACATAGAGACGACGGGGAAAAACTTTTTTCCGATTTATTCCCTCTCCCTTTGCCCTCTACGCCACAAATCTTTTCTGTAAATTTATTAGGGCGCTAAATTTCCCCTTCATTAAAATAAATATTTAAATTTTCAATATATATCAATTTAATTTTTTCTGTCCATCCATGATCCATTGAATAGGTATATTGAGGATAATTCATATGATATAATTATTTTTTATCTTTTAGTGCAAAATTAGGTAAAATCGTTTTACTTAAAAAGTTTTTTGATTTATTTTATACAACCCTTAAACATTTGCTTTTACATTTTTCCTTTGATGTTTTTCTTTTTACACATTTTAGGTTTCACTTTGAGCTTCTTTTCATTTGATATAATATATTATACGTAATAAATTTTGGAAATTTTTCTGCAACACACACTCCCTTCGTTTTCGTACACTAGCCGCTAAAACCAAATATGTACGAGTTCCGTTTAGACCTGATATACGGACAGATATTGGACTATGTTTGGTCCAACTATTTGATATATGAACATTGCGTTTAGCCTGGACAAAGTTACACTGATAAAAAAGTACGAAAATTTACGATTGCTTTTTACAGATCAGCTTAATATTTTTTAAAACATTTGTGTATCAGATATTGTCATTTTTTTAAAATGTAATACTGTGGCAATGTGTTGTTAAATTTTACTTTCTTAAATGTAAAGTTATGTTTCATCTACTTAAAACTACATTTTACATAGTAGTAATACACTTAAACTTGTAATTCTACACAAATAATGTGAATATACACTGTCAGGTACGTAAATTGTGAGGTATATTCACAATCTTTTTGTAAAATTACATGCAGCAAGTAATTTGACAGTATCACTATAGCCACCCGGTTACCAATGATGATTGTGTAAATTCTTCACTAATCTTTTTTATCAGTGTATATTTAGTTAAACAAAACTGAAACCAAGGGTATTTTGATTTAATTTTGTTAGCCAGTGGTGTTATACCGTTGATTGTCTAAAACTTACTATAAATGAATAATAGACCTAATTAATTTAATCGATTGCATATGCTTTATACAGATATATATAAAAATTGAAGTTTTTGTGGTTTTGTAAGCAGGCAAAACAGTTACTAAGTACCTACCAAAGTAACATTTTAAGCTCTCAAAGTTTTATTAATTAGGTTTCGGGTTTTCATAATGGTTGTATTATTTGCCTTATGGTATTTACCTTGCACCAGCTTTATTAATTTACCTAAGGTCATATTTAATTATACAAAGAAAACTGTGGCTACCAGAGCGAATTTTATAGAACAAAACCATAATTTATATTTCTATTGCTCCTCAAGTTACATTAGTTAATTATAATCATATAAAGATTCCAAAAAGGTTTTATTTACAAAGGGTGTGATTTAGAACCTTGAAATCTAACTCATTAACTGAAATCCATTTCAATTAAACGTTTAATTGTTTCTCCTTTCGCTTTAGTCTTTTGTGTGTTCCTTGTTGGACACTCATCCAATTTTGAATTTTCGTTCTTTACACCCAAGATCTTTTGATCTTCTCTTTTTTAGATTCTTTTCGGTTGATGTAACTGATTTAGAAGTTTAAAGAATGTATTTTTCAGGAAATTGGTCTATTTGGACAGGCTACCAAACATATAGATCATAAAATACAATTTTTTTGGTCACATTCAATAGTCATAAAAAGGGCAACAATTTCCATCTTTGAAGCTTTGTGCTAAGGCAAAAGAAAAATTATCAAAAACAAGGCTTGGATTAAACGTTAAAAGCTACTTTTGAGTATACTTATTCGAAAAAGTTGAGAAAATATACTTTTTTTTCGAATTTTGGCTCGATAAATTCTATTTCTAGACAACATTGCACCGCCAAGTTTTACCTAAAAATCACAAAACTATTTTTGTCTCTAAGGAAAGTGGGGTATTTTGGATAATTTTTAAAATAATCAATTCATCACCAACTTATAGCAACCTATTCACTTACAAGTATATGGCCCAAACAGAATAATAAGATTGGGCCTTACAGAGGGGTAGCCCTCATGACATCAATATCAAGTGATGCTGTAAAGAGATCAAGTAGTGCCTTGTGCAGTGTGCATACAAGATGAAATTATTTAGCGGTCGCAATGTAGACTGTTTTAGCACTCGTCCACAAGCAGTATTTATCATGATTTTACAAATGACTTTTGCTTTATGTTTTTAGAAAAAAAAGTTTTCAGAACAGATTAAGGACAAATGGCTTTCGCTACTCCACTAACATTTAAGGTTCTGAAGAAGGTAAGCAAAACTGACCAAAGGTATCTGAAAATCACAAATTTTAACATGGAAATTAAAAGTCCAGGTAACTTTTTATCGCAGTTCTAAAATAAGAAGACATATTACCATCTATAAAAGGGCAAAAGTACCTTATTTTTGCTAAAAAGTAAATTTTGGGTTAACAATTTTGCTTTATAAAATGTTACATGCTATTCAAATAGATACTACCCTTAGAGGCTGAATATTTCCATAAACAACTAAAGAGTAATAGTTACCTCCCTTAAACTGACCAAGAAAATGTTGTGGCCTGCAGTGAGTACGTAAAATTTAGTAAAATTTGACTTTTCGTCAGTTTTTATTTTCTTTTGCCAATTTTGAGAATACAAATAAACAAAATTAGGATAAAAGGAGTTCAATGATTTTTGAAGGTATTTGATAATTACCCCTATAAATTTAAAAAAAAAACAGTTACAAATATTTTTTTACTTGTGATTTCGCGCTTTTCTTATAGGGTAAGCAAACTGGAGGTCTAGGCATTTTTTCCTTAAATTGCTTTACAAAGTATAGAACCTAGGTTGTTTAAACTTTAGTTTTTCGTGGATTTTTTCTTGTTTAAATTAAATTTTTCCAAAAAAAATCTGGGGTGACACTGAGTTCGGGCAAAAAATTTTGCTGTGGCTTACTTTTTTTCACGATTGGCAAAAAGAAGACCAGGGCGCTAAATTTTAAGATTTATTCCTTAATGTTTTGTGATGTTTTTTTTTCAAAAAAAAAATAAATTATGACACACAACAAAAAAGAACAGGTTTTATTTTTCAAATTTCGTCAAATCTTTTTTCTAATAGTTTGTTAAAAAATCTAACGCAAAATAAGGTAAAGGAGTTACAGACAACAGGCTTAAAAGATGTTTGTTTTTTGCAAATATATAAATTGTTGGGTGATAGCCCTCCCTCTTTAAGATATTGGCAACCTTAACACAACCTAGATAGTTGAAATTGTTTTTGTGTTTGTTTTTAATCCCTCTGCAAAAAAGACTAGAGTTACAAAATTTGGGACAAAGCCTTTTACTTTGGCCCACTTTTTGTCAATGTTTCCTAAAAGATGAACAAAGGTGCTAAATTTTATAATTTATTCATAACTAATAAAATTAAAGAAGAAATTTGCTTTTCAAAAATTTATAAATATCTATTTTTCTTCAATTTTTTTAAATCTGTTTAGGTACGAACTAGTGATTTAAATCACTAGTTCGTACCTTTTTGTATTTCAAAATTAAGATATTCCAAAAAGAGGTACCATGAGGAAGGTACAGATAAATGCAAAATTTTTTGAATTAGTTTAATAAAATATTTACCATTTAAAAAATTACCATCCAAACAGATTCTTGTTGTATATACATTTTCAAAACTCTTGGATTTCTTCTGTAAGTAAGTAAGTAATTTTTAAGAGGCTTAAGGTGACGAAAAGTGACACAAGTACCTTATCTTTAGTTTGCGCAGGCGCAGTAGCGATCTGCTCTACTATTAACTTTATTATGTACTCTATAGTTCTTTTGATTCGTGAGCGTCTAGCTATTCAATTTGTAGAACCTCTTTCTTCTTTTTTGGCATACGAACAAATTGTAAAGACGATATTTTCAACGACTCTGGGGGGGTGCTTGAGCCCCTACGCCCCTCCTGCATATGCCACTGTTTTTCTTACAAAAAAAAGGTGGTTCGTAAATCTTGTATAGTAAAACAGTTTGCTTGGAGTTGCTCAACTAAAATAGCAAAGAAATATACTAGAGGGTTTTCCACAAGGGATGCTTATTAAGAATTTAGGAAATTTTCACTTTTTGGGGCGGATAATGTCACTCTCTGCCTTCCACCAGAATTGGGTTATAAAAGATGAAAGTTGTGCTATAGGTGGGTTTCGTGTCTTGAGTATTTGAAATTTAATTCAATTTTACGTTGGAGACCATGCTAGCAAATCTCGATAAAAAGGCATTGTAGACAAATTAAAATTAAAAATCATATTTTCAGAAATTTAAAATAACAATAATAAAAATGAATGTCATACTGTGGGTAACTGCAACACTTCTTTTTTAAGTGGCTATCATCAGAGCGATCTGCACCCTATCCGCTACTTTTCTGAAAATGTTTTTAAGCCATGATATAGTTCGGCGACCCGGATCTCTTTTGCTTTAATTTTTCTTCTGTTATTAATTTTAAGTGTTCGTCTTTGTCACTTCTGAAAATGTAACCAAAAGTTGTTAAGGTTACGTTTTGTGATGGTGAACAAGACTTCAAGATATTTATTTATTTAAACCAGAACATCTACATGACGTACTCTGTCTATCCAAGATATTCTGAGCAGTCTACGATAACACCACATCACAAATGCCTCGAATTCTGAGAACTACTGACCACATTACTGACTAAGAAAATAATACAACATATTAAAATAATTAGCAAAATTCACCCAGAAGCCAGTTAACATAAGGAAAGTGCGGAGTTTTTGCTTCATTCAAGTAATTTCAAATTCTACTCCGCAAGTTGCATTACACTGAAAAAAATATCGGACATAGTATTTATAACAGGCGTTTATTAATTTTGTATAGATATTTGTACTCTACTACTACTACTACAACTGTTACCAAAATCAGAGTAAAGTTATAAAAATTGTCATATACAGTAATGAAATTAATAAACGGAAGTTACGAAATCAATGAAAAATGTTTCTTGACATTTTATAGAGAGTTGTTATTAATAGTATGTAAAGGTTACGGAGGTAACAGAGCATACGAAATAAATAAAAAATGTTAACGATTTTAATCAATGGCCTAAATAAATTTAATAAATGGCGATCATTGACTGTCGCTTAAAAGTTGTTATGGAATGTATGGACAATTTTATGAAAATTATGAACACGGCATACAAAATACATAAACAAGGTTATGAAATTTATATACGTAACAATCTTTTACTAAATTCAGGTGTAACTAAAGGCTATAAAAACATGTCCCTTAATCCTTGATTCCATAACACCCTTCACAAAAATCATTCTTAAAGACTCTTTATATTATAACAACTTTTTTTGAAACTGTCTCTTGCAGCAGTAAAATCAGTAACTCGTTTTGGCTATAAAATTTATGTAAACTCCCAGGACACAAAAAAGATGTGCATTAACAAGTTGTATCCATAGTGGTTACCATTTTTACCATAGGTTATAAAAAGGTGAATAGAGGACATAATTGCAATGAAAAAAAGGATCCAATTTGTTCAAAAAATTTTATTACAAATTGTTTAAAAAAGCAACAAAGCCCCGACGCGTTTCGAGCCTTAATTGCTCATTATCAAGGGATCAAAAAAAACCTAAAATAAAACGCAAAGCAAAAATAATTACAAACAATAGTAAAAAGACATTCACATACAACACTAATTAAATTAATTTAACATTTAAAGATTGTTTAAAAAAATTTATTCTCAAGAGCGAGGTGAAACGTCAATATCAGTTGTGTAGTAGTTCAAACGTACGGAAAAAAGGCTTACAGATTGTTAGGTATGTTGATGTAGCTTTCAAAGGATGGGGTCTCGTTTTTGTGCGACGGACAGGTTGGATTTACGGTAAGGAGACCAGCGAATGGAAACGTATAAAGTGGAAAATTGCAAAATAGATGCTTAAACAAGGGAAGGAACTAAAAGGGATTTAAAATAGTTTTGGCCTCTTTGAAATGGTTATGGACTGGGTCGCTAAGGTTGAAACTAACTCCATTGTCAATTGTCTAAACAACCCAGTCTACAATGATTTTAAAGAGACAGCCTGCATTGTAAAACTTTTTTACCCACTCGCGTGCGGTAAAGTGCGCTTTACCGCACTTATTTGCGTGCTGAAAGTAGTACTTTACCGCACTCAGTGCTTGTAGGTAAAATCTTGTACCTAACACATGCGTAAAGTATCTTTACCGACTTTGCCGGCTTGACTGAACGAAGCCGTCGGTAAAGTGTCACTTTTCGCACTTGTTAGGTAAATAACTATTACCTAGTCGCGCACGAATATGTGTGCGGTAAAGGGCAATTTACCGCACACATATTCGTGCGCAAGTAGTAGTTTACTGCACTCAGTGCGGTAAAGTTAACGTTATGGCACTTTACTCCGTGCGGTAAAGTGACTACGTTTATTTCCGAAAATTAAAATACAGATATTTATATATCTTTTTTGGGATTTTTAAGGCTTGTACGTAAAATCGTGTACCTAACACATGCGTAAAGTGTCTTTACCGCCCCTGCCGTCGCGTGCAGTAAAGTATCACTTTACGCACTTGTTAGGTAAATAACTATTAACTTATTTTTAAATCCCCCCTTTACCTTCCTTATATTAAAGCTGGCAAAAAGTTTTATAAGCAAGAGTTGCATAATTTTCTGGAAATTTTCAAATGATGTCGTGGAAAATAAGCAGCTGTGATTACAACTGTCAAATTTTGACTTTAACTTCTGTATATTTTTTAAATTTTAAATTTTTATCCTGAAATCAAAAATATATACCATGTTTGATTTATCTTGGACCGTTCTCGAGTAAACCGAAAAATACTTTCCCATAAGTACAATGTGTTAGACAAGTAAATATAGTTGAGGTAGTTCTTCCGGCAACACATTACTCTTATGGGAAAGTATTTTTCCTTTTACTCGAGAACCATCCAAGATAAATCCAACATATTATATATTTTTAGAATTAACAAAGTCACTTTAAATTAAAAAAAAAATATAAAGGGTGTTCTATTAAAAAAAAAATAAGTTAATGTCAAAATGTGATGATAGCTGCTAATTTTTAAGGACATCTTATGAAAGTTTAGAAAAAATTATCTAAAATTTTTTTGAAATTTTTTAGCAGGTTTAAGAATAAGGGAGGTAAGAGGGGAGGGTGGTGAATCATCCTGTACCCGTAGACACCAAAAATCCACTTTTTCATTAAGGTTTTTAAAGCAGAAGAAGGCTACTATAATTCAAAGCCGATGCAATTCCTTTATCTGGTCTTTAATAAAAAGAAGTAGATATTGTGCCAAATATGGCAGCTTACCTATTATATGGCAGAAACGCGATTTTGCACCTACCTATACTTGTCAGGGTTACTTTCAGTGAACGTAGTTATGGCATCATCAGTCAAAAACATGAGAATTATAAAACAATTAATACTGATTTAAAAACCATAAACAATCAATAAACCGCACTTAAACCTCACATTTTTCAAGAAACCACGAGTTACTTGTGTGGTCATGGCTTGGGTTATTCTGCGAAGAAAAATTGAAAACGAGTAACCGGGTTACCTGGTAACTTGTAGCTACTTCGAGGAGAAACCCCTTATATGTTCCCGACTATTTTTTGCAAATTAGGGCAATCTCTAAGACCCTGAAAGGCCCACGGATGGAAAGGATATTTCATGCTCTACAAAAACCCACTTGTGTACAGTTTTCGTAAAAAAATTAAAAACTATTAAACAAAAGGGTATGGCAGAAAGAGCCGATGAAATGGCCTAATTACCAGGGCCACTAATACAACTACTACTATTCCAGGGCCACTAATACTACTACTATTAGTAAAAATCGTGCTTAATTCAATTATTTTCACCATCTTTGTTTTATCACCCTTTTAAAAGTTATTTGGGGCAGTGGCGGACAGCAAAAAAATTGGAACTTTTTAAAATTGTCCGCCATCTTGAATTTTTAAAAAAATTTCATTTTTGGTACTTGCCATGTAAAATAATTTATAATAATAAATAATAGTTTTACAATGCTGGCTGCCTCTTTGAAATGGTTATGGACTGAGTCGCTAAGGTTGAAACTAACTCTATTGTCAATTGTCTAAACGACCCAGTCTATAATCATTTTCAAGAGGCAGCCTGCATTGTAAAACTTTTTTACCTACTCGCGTGCTTTAAATCGGACCTTTAATTCTAAAATTATAGGCAATCCAAAAAGTCTAATTTTTTATGGCCCACCCTATATGATTTTACTAATATTTGTTATAAGAAAAGATTGTTTATGGAAAAAACGTTGCTGTTTTTTTCTTTCCAAGGAAAAGGTTTATCTTAGTGATTAGCCGATTGAATTTGAAAACCAAATCATTAATTTAAAAATTTTAAAATAAAGTTCCCTTTCGGTATATTTTAATTTATTAAAATTAAGTGATGAGGCGCGCCAGAAAAATCGTTTGGAGGGTGGCTAACTGACCAAAAATCGATATATACATATACAGGGTGTATACCGCGTGTACACCGGATGGGATTATCTGAAAAACTATGAGCCTGAAGCCTGCCGTTTCATTATGTGTGCCTTAGAAATTCCAAAGCCTAGTTATATAGGGTTCTGAATCTTCTCTTTTCCCCGATAAATCCCGTGACCACTCTTATTGGACCATCCTGTATACAATCTAAGAATAGGGTGCTTTCATTTTCATCAGAATAACTCTCGGAGCACTTTTGCAGAAATCTATGACATCAGGGTGTCCACATTCTGTGGTCATGGAAATGCATGAAATTTACTCAAAAGTCAGAGAAAGTCCCCCATAAGAGTAGACACTTAAAGTAAATATTTCAACGCATCGGTAACGCGTTCGAAACAAAGTCAAAATACACTAATTTTTAACTTTTTTATGCGATGTTTCGAACGAAACCCGCTTTCTTGAAGGTTGCGGTGACAGAACTGCTGATTGAAATCGTTGCCTATGTTCGTGGGTCCGTAACGATACGTACATCCTTCCGTGCGCAACGAGATTTTGTCATCACACCCGTCAAAGAAGCAGGCATCGTTCGAAACATGACATGAACAAGTCAAAAATGTGATGTATTTTGAGTTTGTTTCGAATGCGTTACGTATACCGATACCGATGCGTTGAAATATTTACTTTAAGTATCTAATATCGGAATTGCTATTTAGAGCATTAAAAATGTCCTTTGCAGCTAACTTAACACACTTTTTTGTACTACTTATTTCATCAAAACGTGAAAAAGAACAAAATATTCAATTTTTTTTAGCCACCTTTCTTAAAACCGTTCAAAACCTATAGGAAACTAATTTTTGAATCGAATTTACGCGCATTTATCCGAAATTTATCACATGATTTTGGCAATAAATATATATGTGACACCCAATCCAAAATATATGTTACGAAAAAACGTCCAAAAATAATTTTCTAAGAATTTTCAGTGCATGTCAGATTTCCAGGAAATTTTTGAAAATTTTGTTTGAAGCCAATATTTTATCAAAAGCTTGAGTGCATGCGATGTGAAAAAATTCCGAACCCGTAGAGTGAGGGATTTTTAAATTTGTTGTTGTTAAAAAAATTGGCTGAAAACGAATTTTTAAAAAATTTCCGACAAGGAAATCTGACATCCACGCGTTATATTTTGATAGAGAATATACCGAGTGAAACGTCATATTTCCATCAGAGGACAAATTTTATTTAAAACATTAGAAAATCTAATATAAAGATATAAGATGCGATTTCCTTGGAAATTTTTGACACCTGTCACGCGATTTCCAAAGATTTCCACTTATTAATCCAGAAAAAAAATTCCAGTTATTAATATGCACAAGGTATATTCCCTGTATAATTTTTAGAATAATGTCCTGAAGATTTTTGTCTGTAGCGCATTTTAACCGTTATTTTAGTATCGCTGTTTGAAATAGATAAATAAATCTGGGTGTAACAAAGTACCTTAAAAAAAAGGAAAAAATGTTAAGCGAGAGGTTTATTCAGTTGTAGTAGGCAGATTTTTTAAAAAGCAAGAATCAGGGAAATTTTAACAAGTGGATCATGGAAAATCATGGAGAGTCAGGTATTTTTTTTCGAAAATTTCTGTGGACACTCTGGACATCATCCTCCAAACGAAGATCACTCATTACGCATGTGGAAGCCGCTATTTGTTTTTGAATAAATCCTGTGCTAGTCAAATGAAAGAACAAAATATGGAAATTTGCCTTTTACTTTACCCTTCTTTGAGTTTGAGTTTCTTGTGCGTGTCTGGAAATTTTAAATGAAGGATGGAATATTAATTTATTGTTCACATACAGAGTCTCCCATCAAGAATTTGGAGCATTAAGTAAGAGATTCAAGTTGATTTTAATAATTTTATAAAAATATATAAACTTACCCACTAGTTTACACAGTTATTTTTTACAAGCTGGAGTTTAAAAAAGAGTTTAGCCAACGTTTTAAAAAATAAGACTACAAAAAAAACAGTTTAGCCACAAAATAAACTAGAACAGAACCAGTATGTATTTTTTGTTTAACGATTTATCTCGCGCCTTCTGCGATTTTAAATTCTTTCAACCAAAATCACGTAGGTAAAAGACCTACCTACGGGACCCAAATCTATAATCTTATTTTCATGTTGTAAAATAAAATCCAGGAAATATAAAAAACATTTTTAAAAATATAAAGGAGTGTGATTTGTTGCTAATCATCACAGATTTACGTTTTTGCATTCAAATTAAATATTTAGGTAAAAAAATAAAATTTTAACAATGAATGCATCCGACAGTAAAGCATTAAAAACCACCCACAAACCAATCGTCTCGAACCATTAATGACGGCACGGTAATCAACATCAACTATAAACGTACACTTTACCTACACTTATGAAATTTTTTTAAGATTTTTTAAAATTTTACCCCTAAGGGGGTAAAAATAGGGGTTGAAATTTTAAAGAGGTTTTTTACATCACGGAAACGAAAAGCCGCAGAGATCTGAAAATTGGTAGTAGATTCTACTAATAAAATAAGTAAACACGTGTTTTGGCGTTTTTCGAAATTTTAACTGAAGGGGTGGAGAAATAGGGGTAATTCCGTTTCGAAGGGGGTAAAGGGATCTTCTGTATCTCATAATAAAAAAGTCACAGAGGTTTAGAAATTGGTATTATAGACTCCACTAATAAAATAGATGGACACGTGTGGCAGCGTTTTTCTACCGTCCCGCTATTAATATGTGATAAAAATTTTGATCTGTTAAAATATGGGTTGTGGAGTATCAAACTGAAGGAAATGAAGCCTGTAATCGAAAAAACTGTTTTTTCTATTATTATTTGCAATTTTTATCACCCCCCCCCCTCTATATTCAATAATAATATTGACCTACTAAAACATAGGTTATGGGGCATCAAATCGAAGAAAATGGAGCCCAGAATCAAGAAATATATTTCTTCCATAATTCATGCAATTTTTTGTTACCCCTTCCTCCACTCCTTTATTTCATAAAAATATTGACCCGCTAAAATATAGGTTTTTTTATTAATTCCACCGCCAGAAACGCAGCGGGTGAAATGCTAGTATAAAACTAAAGAAAGGCGCAATAACGAATACCTTTTACTTACAAAAATCGAGATAAATTTTTACACAATTATGTGGGGACTCGGTTTGGAAAAATCCAAAGTGAAAATTGTTTGTATCATGGCAGTGGATCGATAACGAGTCTTTTATTTTAGATCCGTATCTTGCTCTAAGAAATAATTTCTTGTAACATTATTTTAAAACTCATTTAAAAATATAATTTTTCAGCAAATTAGCTTTTAAAAACTTAATTTTATACAATGCATGGGGGTTAAAAAACTTAATTATAATACCAAGTGTTAAGTGGAAATTTTCTCGTCTTTGTTGACGTGTTTCATGTGCACCGCGTAATTTACCTGTTTTCGCACTGCAGTTCTTTTATTTTTAACGTTTTTGCAGATCACATCTCCATACACAACAAAAATAGAGGAAAGTAAATTAACACGAATGGTAAAACAAATATAACAAAAACATTCCAAGTAGAACAGACTAACAGGGTGATTTTGAAGAACTGTCATTCCTCTGAGCAGGGGTTTAAATTGATTGAAATATTAGAAAATTTTCATAAAAAATACAGCTCCATATAAAAAACCCGAAACCAAATTTGGCAGAAACATAATTTGTCAGAATTTAAAAAGAAAAATAATTTGTCCAAAAAAAATTGTCTCGAAAATGAAATGACGGGAAATTCAAATCACTAGAAAATATATGCATAGAATTAAATTTAAAGGAAACATATTTTTATAGAAACACAAAATATCAGAAAATACTTCTAACGAAAATAATTTAATAGAAACATAATAATGCCGAACCACAACCACCGAACCAATCTGTTCGAAAATTATTTGAAACGATAGTTACAAATTCAATTGCAACGTTGCCAGGCTTACGGCAGAGAATTGTCGAAGTAAGTTGTGATATTGTATTAATTTACCCCTCCCTCAACCATCCCCTACCCCCAAATTTTTTCATAATATAAATCGGTTCACGAGAAGTTTGTCAAAAATGAATCGCAAGATTTTATAGACAGTTAGACAGCCATAAACTGCGAAGTTAAATAAACTTGTCAACGCCGTAATCCAAGGCCTACGGGGCTCTAGAGATTTAAATTTGACGCATGCACAATAGCGAATCGGATGGATTGTGGTTCGGCTTCTACAAAATTATTTTCGATTCTTTTGTAATCCTGATATTTTAAGGTTCGGGAAAATTATAATCGGTTAAATTATATTCGTGTCTTTTAAGAATCAAGTAAACTAAAATTCTATAAAATTATATTCCTAATCATATTTGGTTTCGGACGTTTTATTTTGTGTTCAATTGTGTTTCGGTTTTTGTAAAATCAACTTTTTGTTGGCTCCCAAAAATACTTACATTTTATCAAAATGTTTTAAACCAACTAAACAAAGTACGGTCGTGGCACATGCATCACTAAATTTATTCAATGAAAGTATTATCTCTGATTCGAAGTATTACGTATTATTTTTGTCACGTCATGAATCTTCACTCACGTGTATACTTCTGGGTTTTGTAACTAAACTTTTTATCCATCTCCAACAACAAAAGTCCAGTAAAAAATGCTTTATGATCAGCTAACGCTACCCAGCAAACACATCTGTTACATTAACATAGTATTTACGTAAATCTAAAGTTAAAAACTTTGCATAAAAAAAGTTTTCATAAAATTTACGTAATATTTATATAACATTTATATTATAAATTTATATATTAGTTACATAAAGAGTACCTTATTTAAGTAACGTCAAGTTTACCTTGATGTTACTTGTAAGAGTTATAAATATTATGAAAAAAAAATTACCCCAATTTTACCTTTCGATTTACTTTCTAGTTACTAGTAAATCGATATCTGCCGTTTCCTATTTTTTTGCTGCCATGTAATTTTTACGTTATTTTAATTACATATTATTTACGTAAAAAGTAGGAACCTTGTGCATGGCATTATGCTTGTTACTTTCAGTTCACCTAGAATTCATGTAACAAAGTAATGTGTGTAATGGCCTCAGGCTTTTAGCGAGTTAAGACCCATTTCTATTCTGCCAATTTTATCAAAAGATATAGAACGCGACTTAAAAATACAAATAGTAAATTATGTTGAAAGTAATAAATTAATTGATAAAACTCAAGCTGGATTTAGAAAGGGGCACAGTTGTGCAACAGCACTTCTTAACGTTACCGATGATATTTTTAAAGGAATTGATCAAGGTAAGTGTACAGTCTTGGTTCTGCTTGATTACTCTAAGGCGTTTGACACAATCAGTCACCAAATATTGCCTATTGTTTTGAAATACCTGGGTTTTGACGTATCGTCGGTCAGTCTAACAAATAATTATTTGTCGGGAAGAAAACAAAATTTTTTCTAAATGGGGTGGAGTCTTATTGTCTAGGTTTAAATAATGGTGTCCCGCAAGGGTCCATTTTAGGTCCCATTTTATTTATATTGTACCCTGTTAAGTTTTTGGATGTTCTGCGATTTTGCAAAGGACAAAAATATGCTGACGACAAGCAACTCTATCACATTTTTCACCCTCTTCAAATGCGGCATGAATATGAAAATATTAATAGTGACCTAAAAAATAGATAAAATATCTAAAGACCATGCCCTCCTTCTAAACCTAAAAAAGTCGGTTGTAATGTTCTTTGGTCGCCCCACTGATGTAAAACGTTTAACGCCAGAGGTTTCCATTCGCATTGGCAATAACGTTTTGCCCATAAAAACTGAAGCAAAAAATCTAGGTCTTATTTTTGACAATAAGCTTCGCTTTCATAAGCACATTTCCTTATGCACTCAAAAAGCTATTGGTCGGCTGAAAGGACTATACAACTCAAGGCATTTTCTAAACCAAAAAGTAAAAAAATGTTGTATGATTCTCTTGTTTTGTCAGTATTTAACCATTGCGATGTAGCATATGGCCCTTGTTTAACAGCAGAAACCTCAAATCGCATAGAAAAAATCCAGAAATGTTGCTTAAGATTTACATATGGTATCCGACGTCGGCGACCCGTGAGTCATAAGCTAAAAGTTGCAGGTTGGGTGAATATGAAAACTAGACGTTTAATTCACAGGTCTGGTCTGTACCTTAAAATTATAAAATATACAGACAGATGTGAACAATCTTAATTTAAGGTTTAAGGATGTCATTATTCCTAGACATCGATCTGGCATCTTTGAAAGATCTTTTAGTTACGACCTGGCTGATCTTCCCTTTTCTATTCAAAATAGCTCCATTTGTCATTGCCAAAGAAAATTAGAAATCTTTATCGTTAATAAATCTCACTTAAATTTTTTCTCAAAATCCATTATTTTATAGGTTACCAAAGATAGTAAAGCGAATAATTAAGTATTAATGATTCATTATTATTATTTATCATTATCTTACATTTTAGAAAAACATTACTTCTACTTCTACTTTTTGTTATCTTATTTTTTCTGCAACCAGTTTTCTGGGTTTAAATTGGGCTTAAATTATTTGTTAGTATTAGTTGCATTCAATTATTCATTTCTATTGTATATTTTTTTATTTGTTGTTTTTATTTTTTTTCCTCTTGAAATCTTTTATTCATTTAAAATGTTTATTATTTTTTGTTATTAAATTCGTTTTTTTTTTTGTGAAGATAAGTGTAGAAATTAGCAACCAGACTCGTCTGTGCGCTGCACTCTTGCCTTTTCTTGTAACTTACGTTTACTTGAATAAATATTATTATTATTATTATTATTATAATGTGTTATAACTTTTACTTAATATTTACGTAAAGGTGTTGGCTGGGTACTTAAAGAAGCAATAATCAAGGAACTAAGTTTACACCTTGTATTATAAGTACTTTTCATATTCCAGTTTAACCTGCGGGTTTTTTGGCTTAGCAACGGTAACAATTGCCGCAACGGCTGGCCACACCAAAACTTTTCGAAATCAAATACCTATAAATACAAATCGTAATTTTTTAAATCGCTTCCCCATATATGATACGTGGTTATGACACAAAGAGCTGAGAGATTTATTACAAAGTAGACAGACCCCTCTGTATGTTGGCTGATGGATGATTCTTGTATGTATTTTATCTTGGATTTAGCAATTACCATGATTATAATATATGGACAGGGGACAATACAGGGTGTCGTATATAATGGCATTAATGGCTGTCAAATTTTACAATCAAATCTGATCAAGTAAGAGTCAAAACGATTAAACAGCAAAACTAGATGTCTAAGTATATAAGATAATTCAAAAGATGAACTTTGAAGTGAGAGGTTAAAAACATTAGAGACTTATCGGTAAATAAAGTTGAAATAGACTCACTTTAATAAAGGCGGCACTATTTTTAATAGTTGCGAACGAAGGTTAAAACACTAATACATATGGGCGAGTTTGTAAATTCATCAGATTTCTTTCACCGATGTCATCGGTTTTTTGACAAATGATATATGATGTTAATCTGACATTCCATATCGTTGGGTTCGATGAGCCACCAAAAATTGAAAAATCGCAATAAAAATCAGTCAAAATTTAGCTCCTAGAGTTTTTTGCCTTTCTCCAATTGAGAAACTTCTGTTTTTTCTAAAAAAACCCCCCAAAGATGAACGAAAAATCCAAAATATAAGATTTTTCGGTAAGAGAACAATCTAGAAAAAGAGTAAGAGCTTCATCTCCTGAATACTTAACGGGTAATACTTCTTTTTTCTCTATGTTTTTTTTTATTTTTGTTGCTCTTGTCGGTGAGTTTTCGGTTATTTCTTTAATTATACGTGACGCATTTCGTTGGCCAGCAGCCTGTAGACTTTTTTTAAACAGCAAATGTCTTTTTCTTTGTTCGCCAAATTCTTCAAAAGGCTTTTTTGGTCTGCCCCTACTAAATTCAGAGACACAACATTTATAGACTCATTAAGCCACGGCATGTGCCTCGCTTCAAAAATTTTTCTGAACCGATTGCAATTTTTCCACAATGTGGTAACTTTACTGTTAAAATTATGAATTTTTTGTACTACCACATCATATTGTTCATGTCGATCTTTATCTAAATCGAGTTCATTTGTTACAAATTGAAAAACAGCCGAATTTTTGTCGGTAAGTGAGCTTTGCCCACACCAGAGTTGTTTCTAAGTAATGACATTATGCCTAAAAAAAAATGTTTTTTTAAGTGCTTGGCACTTCTTGGCACCCAAAAGTGTAAATAACAAAAAAGTAACAAAGAAATTGAACTTTTAAGACTATTTGTGTGGCGAATATCTACGAATATTGGCATTGGCAGCCTTTGAAAAATGGTATAATTAAAAAAAACTGTAAAAATAAATGAGCTTACATATATCTATTTTTTATAGCTGCCCAATTCTATAAAATATGTTTTTTTATTACAATATTAAATGTCTTACCTTACTCCCCAATCAAACAATATCAAAATTTAAAAAACTTTAATCAGAAAACAACAAAACACCATGCAAACAACTCAAGATCTTGTAACGAAAACAAACGCGATATTTTCATCATAAATGTCTTCCACGGTTTTTTGTTTTTCCATGGCTCTCGAACTCGAATCAGAAAAAAAATACGTTTGATAATATTGTACTATGGGGTGTTTTATTCAAAATTAAGGCGTAATAGAAATTATTTGAGAACATTGATATTTTTATTTATTAATTCCTAAAAAAATTATAATGACCTCTGTGCGATTGGTCCAACATGATCATGTGCTCACAAATATGGTATTTGATTCGGTGTTCTTATTCTTATATTATTTTAATTTGCTGTATAAGCCCAGCATTAGTCCTCGAAAAGTGTCTTTCAAATAGTTTTAACGCGATTTCTTAACACGTCGACAATCGTTATTACAAAACCATCAAAAAAATTAAAGAACAAAAGACAGCTGACTAAACGGCGTTATTGACATTAATAGGGAATGCTCACCTGCCCCCAGAGTCGGTGAGCATCGATGCCATCAATGGTGAATTGATGGGATCAATCGGATAATTTAAGAACCAGATGAATGTCACCAGGAATCATAGGTGAATTTACAAACTCGATTGTTTTCACCGGTGAGCTCATCGGTGAAGTTACAAACTCGCTCTATTTTTAGGCACTTTACCCATACATCTGTTATGAAATGACTGGAACAAATCCTCGCATTTTTCAGAAAAGTTTTACTTACTCATGTGCTCTTATCCAACTATAAGGAAGAAAACACTTTTTCAGGACTGATTATTATGACAACATTGAAGTTAGACCGCGCTCTTCTTGCTCGCCCGAACTATCCGAAACTTTAGTTCGAACTATCCGGCCAGTGCCCTTATTCTCTAACTGATAGAAATTCTTACGTTCCTAAAGTTAGCAGTGCAAAGCCCGCAGTGCAAAAATTTTATGATTGGAAAAATTGGCGCTAATTAAGCGCTAATTAAGTGCCCAATTTCCAAATTTTCAGCTCTAGCGGTTTCCGAGTTATAGCTGGTACTGCTAACTTATGCATAGAATGGTCCAGTACAGTGGTAGAGGGGTCCAAACGGCTTAAAAAATTAATCGCTAATTAAGTGCTGCAAAATCCACCGAAACTTTTTAAAATTTTTGCATTTATCCCTTTTTTTAAAACAATGTAATGCACTGTTAACTTTAGACATTGCAAACTGGCGAATAGTCATTAACGTAGGGGTTGGCGATGACTTTGTGTATGCAGTAATTAGGCGCTAGTTCCAAAATTTGGCGCTCTAGCCGTTTCCGAGTTATAGCGTGTACTGCTAACTATTCGTTAAAGTTAGCAGTGCACTATGCATAGAATGGTCCAGTACATTGGTAGAGGGGTCCAAATGGTTTAAAAAATTAAGCGCTAATTAAGTTCTGCAAAATCCACCGAAAATGTTCAGAATTTTTGCATTTATCCCCTTTTTTAAAAAGATAATGTAATGCACTGCTAACTTTAGACATTGCAAACTCGCGAATAGTAATTGACGGAGGGGTTGGCGATGACATTGTGTATGCAGTAATTAAGCGCTAATTGGGCGCTAATTAAGTGCTCAATTCCCAAATTTGGCGCTCTGCCGTTTCCGAGTTATAGCGTGTACTGTTAACTATCCGCTAAAGTTAGCAGTGCACTATGCATAAAATGGTCCAGTACAGTGGTAGAGGGGTTCAAACGGTTTAAAAAATGAAGCGCTAATTAATTAATTTTTTAAACCGTTTGGACCCCTCTACCACTGTACTGGACCATTCAATGCACAGTGCACTGCTAACTTTAACGGGTAGTTAGCAGTACACGCTATAACTCGGAAACGGCTAGAGCGCCAAATTTGGGAATTAGGCACTTAATTAGCGCCTAATTAGCAGAAATTTTTCCAATCATAAAATCTTTGCACTGCAGGCTTTGTACTGCTAACTTTAGGGACGTGAAATTCTGTTCCCGGGGTGCCTATTCCGGGTTTCGTAGGATGGTATCATTCGCCTGCGAGAAGTAGTTTAACCAATAAACGCGCTTAAAAGCAGTGACGAGACGTGACGTGACGAAGAATCACCAAACTATTATGGGCACGCGCAGAGCTGCCTCCAACAACGATTTGTGAGCGATGCCGTTCTCTCGATTAGACCCAGTAGTTAGGACTTATAGGAAAGATCGTGTGAAAAACGTCACACGGGTGATTTTTAGCTCTGCTTGTCCGAGTGTCAGATATTTCAGAGCACGCTATTGGACGAAACTCACGTGATCGATCGATATTTTACTCGCTAATGTGTATGCTACGGCAAACTTGACCGTATTTCAGAGTAGGACGTCGCACAGTTTAATAATAATTAATAATAATTTTTTTTCATGAACACTCGACACCAAGAATACTTACGCTAGGGATATATTTGATAGAATATGGATTTCTGAATCCTTTGGGAGCATATTGATGTAACATAATTTATAGATAGACACAAAACAAATTAGTAAACCGATTCGAGCATTAAACAGACTAGGATTAGCTTAAGTTTAAACTATATTGCTCCTTCAGAATCATCTAACAGAATGATACTTTTTCCCCCATTTTCATTATTCCTAACATTTCTTCTTATAATTCCTTATTTTAGAAAATAAAAGACGTAAATATTCATCCAATTAGCAGGCGCCATCTTTGACCAAATCATTAAACGACGTGCAAAAGTCTAATTCTCTCTCCGTTTGGCTTCAGTATATATTCCGGAGATTCTCTGGGGTAACAGTCAAACCTTTTTCGGATTAAATAATCTTGGCCTCACATAAAGCACGCGATCAATACGCCAAGAGGCCTACTAACAGTCACATGATACGTTTAATGGGATTAGCCAAATTACAGGGCAACCAACTCGGGGTAAACGTTTAATTATAAAACGTGATTAAATTGGCGAAAAAGTCTCGAGTGTCGGCTCGGATCGACCCTTAAAATACCACCCCCTGCTAAAATTTAAGTCACCCTTCATTTGAGCAAATAAATAAAGTGTAGCAAACCGCTAGATAACAAGTGTGCTTCATTCAAATATATTGTTTTAAAATTTCGAGAACCGAACCTCTTACAAACTTTGAACTAGTTCATTTAAGGCTATAGTTTCTCCCCAGATTTTAAGTAAAAAAAAGTACAACTGGCAACGCCTTGTTCTTTAATTTTTTGATCTTTTGCCAGAGTGCACAGGGGAAGTTTTGCAGGGGTGATCATTTTTAAATGCTTAAGAAAAATATCTAAAGGATTTTTCAAAATTCTCAATTATTTTTTTTTTCAAAATAAAAGCTCTAGTTCCGTCATCTATCCCAAAAGCCTCAAAATAATTGCGGTTTAGAACAAACCCGATTTACAAAAAAAAACTAAATAAAGATATACTCACAATTTCCTCTGGATTAAATTTTTCCTTGCTTTAACGAAAATAAAAAGTAAGTTTTCATTTTTTTAAAATACTCCGGAAAAGAAAACCGATCAATCAATCATAAACGCTGACACTTCATTGAATTTGGGAGACACACGCAGTTTAAGTGTTGGCCGATAGATCGCAAAATTTATACGATTCCACGGTAACTGCAGGTGTTTTGTCAACAAACTTTAAATCGAGCAACACCATTCTCAACTAAAAAGCCTATTAACTGCTACCGCCTCAGTGCCTTTTAGCCTATTGTGGCTGCCATTTTTGTAACCAAATTGACAAGTAAAACATGGATTTTCTGTCAGTTTGGTGGCAATATGGCACCGATCATAGGCCAAAGGATACTAAAACCCAAAACGAGTTAACTGACTTTTTAGTTGAGAACGGTGTTGAATCGAGCCGTAGTGAGACAGAAGAGTATTTTTACGTGTTCTGACAGAAAACTATTAGAGGTTATGTTTATCTTTCAAAAATGTGTTTTCAAAAACATTGTTCTAAAACAAATATGAAACCACTCTGCGGGTGCGGTCGCCCACCGAAAAAGGCCTAACGCTGCGCGGGCATTACCCCGAGTCTATCAAAGAACCAAGAGAATTTTACTGGCTCGCTAGGATTACTAGGAATTCGAATAGAAACATTCGGCGCCCATAACCCCACCAAATTTTTCAATTCAAATTATTGCGCCATAGTCATGTGGAAGTGTACTAGTGAAATCTTGGAGTGCAAAGGATAGATTTTAGATCCAAACCTCAGTTTCAAAAACACACGGATACTTGAGTACTAACAAAACAGGTCAGTAAAGCTCCATTTATAGGTTGGAAATACTCTTGCTAGTCGTTGACGCTGCTGTTTAAAATAGAAGACGATTATTTCGTCTAGAGCCAGTAGCCGATTTTTAAATCTGCATGCTTTTAAGTTAATCTGTTGTCGACAGGTGGACATAGTTAAATTGATTTCCTGTACAGTGTTGCTAAAAACAATTCTTCAGATTACCTTAAGATGACCTTAAGCATAAATACAAAAACTGGTTTAGAATAAATGTTCCTATTTGACCCGACACAACCCCACCATAATCGTTTATTGAACGATTTCAAGTGATATTTTAGCCGAATTTTGGTTAAACTTCGCACACCTCAATTTGATATTCAGGAAGGACATTTTTTAGCTGAATTGAATTTTTCGTATGACAGAACTCTTTCGGGGGGTAAGTTTCTCCACCAAAATTTAAATAGGGAAAGTGGATCAAGTGATACCCTATTTTGTACGTTTTTAATGCTATTACAAAGATAAGAAAATTTTAAAAATCTGGCAATTTGTTTTCCAGATATTTACTTTCAAAACTGCATACACGTCAATTTCGTTTTTGGTAATAGTACATTTATTGTTCCATTTTTCTTCTAACATACATTTATACGAGGAGGGAAAAAACGTGTGCAATTTGGGATCACTTCGAAAGTGAATATCTCGAAAATTAACCGCACCTTGAAAATAACGAAAGGGTGTGTCCTACGAAAATTCCAATATAAAGTGGGGCCCATGAAAAAAACGCACATTTTTTTATAGTGTAAATTCGTGCTCACTTGTCCGATTTCAAAAATTTTTAATTTATTGGAAAGCTAAAGCTTTAAGCTATAAGATCCTGTCACCAGGATTGACATTTCGCTAAAATTGAAGATGGCGGACGCTTTTGAAAAATGTCAATTTTTCACTTTACCTGCCAATTTTTGCGTGCGCCACTGTCTTTCCATCAGTTAAAAAGTCACATCCTTGACGTGTTCAAAAAGGTATCACCTGTTAAAATTGGTCATGAAATACGAAAGATGGAATAAAATTACCAGAATGAGTTTTCGCCTCTTATTAAAAGTTGTTGAGTGTTTTTGACATTACATTGACAATCGATCCAAATCCATGTTTTAGTAAAACCAAAAAACTACTTCCTTGACTATTGGTGCGACAGGTGTCTACTAAATCACAAACATATCTCTGTTAATTTTTCCAAAGTATAAAGTATGCAACAAAATTAATTTTTTAGAGGCCAAAAACTCAACATGTTCATTTTATTACATATTTCGCATTTTATGACCAATTTTAACAAGTGATATCTTTTTGAACACGTCAAAGATGTGGCTTTTTAACTGACATTAGTCAGGAAAGTCAGTGGTGCACATAAAAAATTGGCAGGGGGCGAAAAATTGGCATTTTTAAAAAGCATCCGCCATCTTGAATTATAGCGAAATGTCAATACTGGTGACAGTATCCTATAGTCTGAAGGTTTAGCTTTCCCGTTAAACAAAAATTTTTAAAATCGGACAAATGGTAACGAATTTATGCCCTAGAGAATTATGTGTGGTTTTTTATGGGCCACCCTATACGTTTTCGAGATTGTGTTGGAAATCATATACTAAATATTCGAAAACGCCTCTGTTTGGTTTTCGTTATTACACACTGTATATGTACTTATTAACTTACGTGATAATGGAAAAATAAATACCTATTATACCGGGTGTCCCAAGGTGATTAGCCTATTAGATTATTTTGAAAGCTATAGAATAGAAAGTTTTGAAACTTTGTATGTGAGGTATATTTTTAAAATACAACTTTGTTATTTTAAATCAAACACCCTGTAAATTTATATTTTATATATAATGTGCTGTACCCATCTGTAACTGTTTTTGAAATATTGACGAGTGAAAAATGACATTTTATAATTTTGACAGCCCATAAGTTTTTACAAGCTATCGTTTTAGGTTTAACTCAGGGTTCAAATATTTCAAGGTTAATTTAACCCTGGATTAAAATAGTTTAAAACAGATAGGGACGTAAAAACCGCATTACTCTATCTTTAACCGTTTAGATGTTATGGGCTGTCAAAATTATAAAATGGATTTTTTCACTTGTCAATATTTCAAAAACAGTTGAAGATAGCTAAAGGACATAATACCTAAAATGTCCGTAAAATTTTCTAAAGAATCAAAAAATGCTAAAATTTACAGGGTGTTTAATTTAAAATAACAAAGCTATGGCCAAGTTTTCCTCCAAATATGAAAGTATATTTAAAAAATATACGTTGCATGAACTTACGCTCACATACAAAGTTTCAGAACATTGCAAAACATTCTAATAGGTTACTCACCTTGGGACACCCGGTATAAGTAGTAATTTGCCTTCTTTCTGATCTTATATTATAATATTACTGATATTAAGGACCTGATTGTAGAATTATCTAATGAGAATGGGGTTCTTGCTCATTTTGCAATAACAGCATAATTGTTTTACTTACGACCAACCCGTAATACTAATTTAACGAGCATCCCAACACGACTGTAATGGACCATTTATGCTCCTAGGATTATAATGAAGCTTAGACGTCAACCACAAGATGGCGTGACAAGCGATGAAACTTTATTTTATAAGAGCTCTAATTTTTCTATATTATTAAGACAATAAATATAAAAACGTAAATAAATCCAATATAATTTTAGTACCTAACCAAAAATAAGTCCCGTTAAATTGACATATTAAGCATATTTATAAAAAAAAACTTTGTTTTTAAAAAGATATATGAAAAGTCTCTTAGTAACCTAATTTATTTTGACGTTTTAGATAGAACGTCATTGACACTTTAGGTTATGAAGATTGTTGACTTAGAGTGTTCGCGTTTGATATTTTTTTGGCATTTTCATTGGTCCTAGGTAAAGTATAGTACACTAACTCGCATGTTATGGGCATTACATGCTCAGATAAATTAACTCCGCTCGCCTGCGGCTCGCGTCTCAAACTTTATCTTTGCGTTTAATGACTATCATAACATGCTTGTTATGTAAACTACTATAATTCACTCAAAAAAGGAGGATACATTTTTCTATATGCGAAAAATGTAACAATTATAGTCGAAAAAATAAGTTCCAAGCTCAACCTGATTTAACTTTCTTAAAATTTGTGATTTGTGTTCTGAAGGTTGCGGGCCGATTTGACCAAGCTTTGTGCCCAGTCAATAATAGTTAGCCAGAGTAGAAGCTATAACAACCCAAATCTTTAAAAAAATAGGCTGCCTCCAAATAAAAAACTTGGGAGAATCCGCAACACGCAAATGATTCATAGTGTCCCTAATGAAAAGTTCGTCACGGCCAACTTAGTTTTTAGGCCAATACAGGTTTTTTACGGTGCTAAACGGATTGGTCGGCCATATTTTAATTAAAATATGTAAACCACTTCAAATTTTAAAGCGGATTTGCGCAATTTGCATCCAAAACTTTAGTTTTAGAATAGATTATTCTAAATAAGTACGCCCAACTTCCATCTTTCCTTTGACCTGCGACCAGAGGTTGCGGTTTGTGACGAGCTACATCAACGTCATCGTAATGAACTGGTGGCGGTCGGGACAAATCATTATCGGCTTTTGTTAAGTTTAAATTGAGGGCAAACTCCAATTGGGGGACTTCCTCGTAGTATAATTTCAGATAGTACAGTCAATATTCTAAGACACCCATCCTCCTGTTTCCAACATGTCTAAAACATACAATTTGTAGATAAACAGTTTATTCATTATGTAGCATTGTTCATCTACTCGCGTGCGGTACCGAACTAATAAAGTAAACTGACTACGTTCATTTAAAACATTCAAGATGGCGGCCTTTTAAAAGAAATAGATTGTTTTAGGACCCCTGTAATTTTTTAAAACAACCTAGATTAGTAATTTTAAAAATATATTTGAAGCTGGTCTAAAATTTTTGTAACGATGTTATATAGCGTGTGCGAAAATAATGGCACCATATGAAAAACTTTAGCAAAAAAGCTATTATTCATAAAAAGTTTTACATACTCTCAAAAGTCTAAAACTGTAGAAATATTACAGATGTAATATACAGGGACATAAAAAAATAGATATGCAAAAATGTACTTAAAAAAAGATGTCAATTTTACGTCAAAATTTAAGGGAAGTTTAAAGAATCCTATATGACTAAATAATGAAAACGTCATACAAAAGTACCAAACAAAATACAATACCTATTAAGAAAATACAAAAAAAAATTGTTTTAGCTAAAATCAATATTTTCGAAATATTGAATTATCGAAATTATGATAAATGAAAAAAATATGAAATTTAAAACGACTTTTTAACACATTTAATCAGAATCATTTTCATTCAAGGAAGAGAAGACACAACATTGATAATTATTTATTATTATCGACTTTCTATGCACCATTTTAGAAAGTGGTTCGTAACTAAGCCACTGTTTAAAATTTTTGATGAACTTTGCAAGAACATACAAACCTACCCACCTGCCAAAAATAAATCAAATCACATAAAAAGTTATTAACCATTAAAAGTATGGAACTTTAATTTGTCCCACATTGTAGGTAAAATACTAGGCAAATAGAAATGGCAATAAATCAACAAGTTGCAAAAAGTTGCACGAACTATTTTTTTTTATTGAAAAGCCATAAGATCAGAGAAAAAAACTAGGTATTAAAAAAAAATGATTCCATTGATTTGGGATGCTTCATAGCCTACTTAACCATGATATAAAAAAATTGCGAAGATATTTGCAGTTTCATATTTTTGAACAATTCACTATTTTAAGGGTTTGGCCCACAGTGCGCCGCTAGGAAAAAACTTAACTGCGGTTAATATCGGGCAAAAAATGAGAAAATAATTAATCAATTGTTCATATATGTCTGTTAGGTGACCCAAATTCAGTAAGACCAAAAAAAACGGGTCCGCATAATTTATCAAAAAGTGCATTACAAAAAACGAAAAACGAAAAAAAACGAAAATTATAATAAAGTACAAGTTAATAACAGTAATACTACTATTACAAAATCGAAGTGGATCGAAACGGACTGGCCTAAAATGTTAAAACGGCAAAACCGTACAAACGCAAAATAGTGTAACATATTCCCGCTAGATGGCGACACAGTATACAGCCAGACGACAGCTGGACAGGAAAACCTGTGTAATATATTGCCGCTAGATGGCAATACATAGCCGACAAATAAGATGCCGACCAAGCTTTTCCTAACGGCTTCTACCGCGCTTGTTTTTTATTGTACAGGAGGGGTTGGGTTGGATTGGCTCCCCACAAGAGAGGACTTCGACTGTAAGCGAGGCCAGCGCCCTCTGTACCTAAAATACAGAAGGCGCTGTCAGGCTAACAAATGAAACAGTGCCCGTCACACCGCAGCGCTATCTAGCGGCAATATGTTACACTATTTTACGTTTGTACGATTTTGCACTTGTAACGCTTTAGTATTGTAAACTTTTAGGCCAGTACGCTTTGACCAATTTCTGTTTTGCCGCTACATAGTTTTGTAAATTTTAAAGATTCGCCAGTACTGATTTTTTATTGTAAATTTTATGGGAAAGTACGTTTTTACGTTGTATTGTTTTTCTAAATTATAGGTATTAAAAAAACCCATCTTAACCTTTTCGAAAATGTTAATAATTACAAGCTAAGCAAAATTGAGTTTTGGCTTCACTGAATTTGCTTTACCACTGCACTTATTTGGACAATTCATAACTTTATTATTTCTTGACTAGAGTACTACCTGAAAAATTTTTTACCAGTGACGCACATAAAAAATTTCCTGGAGGTCAAAAAAAAACTATTCTTAAAAAATTTTCGGACAGTCAAAAAATTTCCGTTTTTTTATTGGATCGCCCTATACAGAGTGTTCCAAATTCGATGCTTACCATGGGAATCTCCGAAACGGTAGGAAATACGAAAAGGTTTAGATTAGGGCAAAGTTGCGCAATTTGACGCTTTGCTCAAAACCAAAAAAAAAGTTTACAAATTCTGGGTAGTTCCGGAGAAAAAAACATATTTTTAAATTGCCAGGTAAAGTTATTTTGTTATAACAAAATGTCAAAAAACTGTCATTTTTAAAATGTCAAAAAGAGCACTGCAATCGGGTTTCCAAAAAATCTTGAGTAGGTTAAAAGCAAAAATTAAATTTGGGCTGATGATAGTCAATAAACCTAAAACGTCAGCTGACTTGTCAAAATAAGCTTGCAAAATGTTATCTGTAATCCTTTATGAATCAAACGGCAGGAGAAAAAAAGGATGTGTCCATAAGAAAAAATGAACTTGACAGTGCTCCTGTCACACTGAAATTTTAAGCGTTTTTTGACAGCTTTAAGAATCCCTTATTCAGAAAAATAAAAACTAAAAATAAAGATTTCGATTTTTCCGCCTATCTCCGGAACTATCCGGAATTTTAAAACTTTTTTTTTAGTTTTAAGCAAAGCATAAAATTGCGCAAATTTGCCCTAATTTAAACCTTTTTGTATCTCCTACCGTTTAGGAGATCCCCATGGTGAGCATCGAATTTGAAACACCATGTATATTTTTGCAAAGGTTCACAAAATGTTGATCCTATCGATCCAGTCTACAAAAACTGGCCGATTATTAGATTCGACATTCAAACTATCAAACGGCATTGTCTCTTCTCCGCAATTTTAGAGTCTCAAAGATAAAAGGGATCTCTGATTGTGATTTCTCGCCACTGATTGAGAGCGCGTTTTAAGGAAAAGATTGAGCGGAGTAGGGAACAACGGGTTACAAGTTACTTTGGTAAATTGCGTGAAGGGAGACGTCAGGCATGATTTAGTCCGACGGCCCCTCAGTTACACCGCCATAAAAGGCCTTAAAGGAAGTTCAATTGAGGAGCCTAAAAGCCAAAGGGTGTAAGTGACATTTGGAGCAAAAAACTACCGAATGCCCATTACAACACCGCGTCACGTCGTATAACGATTTAATTCAATGCGTAAATATACGCTTATCCTATTGGTTAGTTGATTTTTCTAATAACGGCGTCTAAATTTCGAATTATGCAACCAGAGACAATATAATAATATACAACCATAGAGAAAACAATACTAAAGAGAGGGCTCGATTCAATGGTGGGAATCTGGCATTAAGTTTGGCTCGATGCTCGAGCCTCCATTGAGAGCGTAGAGAAACGAAAGTCGTTTTTTATGGTGGGCTTTCTAAATTTTTGTTTTAGGGTCACTGCGTCACGAAAACTGCGTCTTATTTCGCAGTTTTCGTGATGCAGTGACCCTATTTTTTTTAAAGAAACAATGCCCTCCTTAAACCAAACTAAAACTATAAAAATAAAGATCTACAATTTAGTATATAAAACTGTTTTATTTTAAAAGCTGTTTTTGTGCTCTTTATTTATATAGTTTAACTTTTGTTTTCAAAGTATTTGCTATCAGAATGAATAACTAATCTTTTTTTGTTAAAAAAAAAACTTTACATTTATTCTATAAATAACAAAATAGGTCCACAGCGCAGAATTAGTCAAACTTTGCTCAATAACGATTTAATTTTCTTCAATTTTAAGTAAACTTAAAAGAGAAGCGGGGAGGAAAACTACACTGAAAAAGATTCTTTTTTCAAAAAACAGATTTTTTTTTCAAAAGGGTGCCCATTGCAACCCCCCAGGACTTCTTGGTTTACCGACGGTATTTCTTTGAAACAAAACAAAAACTACTTCTTGCACTAATTACATCTGTACTCAGTTTGTACGCCTCTGTAATAAGGAATTACCATTGAGATGGTTAACTCCTAAGTTCTCCAAATTCTTTAAAACAAACTTAGATTTTATTGATTCTTGAGGGCAGTAGGCACTTCCATAATCTCTGTTTCCATTTAACAAAACTTATTTTATGACAAACTAAATAATAAAAAGTCAAAAATTTATGACGTTTTATAGAACTTTTTGAAAACTGTTGACGTCGCACCTTGTCAATATAGTTTTAATGCCTCCGATATTTAATAAGCCTTCCATCTACTCGCGTTTTAGTGAGCTTTGAACGTATGCGGCGGCCATTTTGACAATTAACTGATGTAATACCTGTCAAGTGTCAAAAATGGCGGCGAAATACGTGTAAAAGGGTACTGAAACGGAAGATGTTGGCTGGCCTCCATGTCGGAGGTATCGACTGGGCGTGTTTCCCAGACTTTAAACCTGCTTAACTAAAAAGCCAGTTAACTCTTTTTCGATTTAGTATCCTCTATCCTACTATAGCGCTCATATTGACACCCAACTGACAGAAAATCCATGTTTTACCTGTCAATTTGGTTATAAATATCTTTGGCTAAAGGGCAATGAAGAGATAAGAGTTAACTGGCTTTTTAGTTGAGAACAGTGTTGCTTTAAACTATCTCTTTATTTTTCTTTTATCTCTGTATGCAACTACAAATACAAAAAAAGTTGTTTTTAAGTTAATACAGACATTCTGGTAAATAAGTATGGTCCCGGTCGGCTAATAAATAAGTCATAGTGTTTATAATATTTTTAAATAAAAAAATACCAATCGAGAAAATCATTTTGTAACAGATTGAGAAAATAATTCCCAATGTCCACAGTGGAGTTAAATATAAATAATAAGAGAGTTTTACCAACAGAAACCTATTGGATTTTTGGCTTCTTCTACCAGTTCTACCACTGACTGGTTTCAAACACAGTCCATCCACCAGCCAGGCTTTAATATTACTTTTTCACCAACTGGATTATCTTAAAATTGAGCAAGTTATTTTAATCGGCTGTACACCGGCTGTAAATAAATCTATTTTTAACAAAGAACTAGATGATTATTGTAGATTAAGAAAAAATACAATAGAACAAAGATACTTTAAAAATATTAAAAATATATTTACACCAGTTTTAAGTTGTATCTTTTATTATTATTACCCGTCTCCCTATTTATGTATGTATGTATGTGTGTATGTATGTATATATGTATGTATGTATTTATGTATGTATGTATGTATGTATGTATGTTTATATGTGGCTCGCTAGACGCCAAACGGAAAAACTAATTGACATTTTATTTTTTTTAATTTTTTGGTACACAATTTTTATCAAAGAGTGAAACTGTTTATATGACTATTGTAGCAATATGCTAAACAAAAGTTTTAAACTAAACTAACTGACAGCTGTTGACAGGATCAGATTGGCCTGACAATGGGACGCTAATAAATTCACCGGAAAATAAAAAAAAACGCAATCTATTGTTAAAAATTTGAGAAATCAGTTTTCATTTTATTTTATATATTTATATAAGCCTATACTTATACCTAACGCGTTAAAAAGGCCAAAAGGCACTATATTTTTGACTTAAGAGTGAATTTGCATAAAAACTGCGCTTCTTCCAATTACTTAATCCGAAAACCTGTTAATCAAATTTGTATCAAATTTTGTACGGTGAAAGTTTAAAGCATTATCCCGGAACCATTCACGTGATTTTGCATAATTTTAAGTTTTTTAATTAATTTTATTAATTTTGGATATGCGGTTTAACTAAACGAACTGTTCTTAGGATTCAAATTTACTCTTAATCGAGCCATTTTTCAAACGAGGCTCGATTTTATGGTGGAGGCTATAGTGGAGGCGATGACCGAACAGCTGACTGCAATCGATGCGTGTGTGGCTGTAGCACAGAGTACCGAAGGTGATCCGTGGCTGTAGTCCCAACGACATACGCAACGAGTGGAGTCAGTACCCACCATAAAATCGAGCCTCGTTCAAAATATGGCGTAAAAAAGTCAACAAGTCAATATCTTTTGACTTTTTTTTGAACTTTTAGGTTTGAATATACGGATACGTTTAAATAATAAATAAAAGTCCCTAATAAAAACAAATTCTATTAGGTAATCAGCAACGAAAACCATGTTGTCATGTTGCTGTTATTCTTTGCACTTTGGGATATTTTCGTAAGTAAACTTAACCTTACCTATTGAACACTTCCAAAAACAAGTATTAACATTTTTCTAAAAGAAGGCATCTTGAAAGAGGTATTCCAAAGGTTGGGCCCAAAAAGCCCTTGGAATAGCATACAACACAATCAACACTGCTCTCTCAAGTTAGATGGAGAATAAATGGCCGGAACTGGCACATTCCAAACACTTAATTACAGAACCCTGCAGGAAGAGGGCCGGGAAACTCATTGAGCTCACCAGTCAGGAGATCCAGACAATGGTTGATCTATGCACCGAACACTGCAGGCTGAAAGTACCATTACACAGAATGGTATTTTCAGTAAACCAAGGATCTGAAAGATGCTTTACTAAGGCTGGAATTGACAGTCGATCCTCAAGGCATCCTTAATGCTGAGTGGTCTTTGAGGATCCCTTAAGGTCGAAAATGCATTTTATAGTCGCTGAAGGAAGCCTTAAGTTTGAGTAAAGGCCAAGGTAGATCGGGAGCTACCTTAAGGAGGCCTTGAGTCGTTTTTTTCAGGTTAGGTTCAGGTTTTATGTGTTGTTGTTGGTGTGATTTTTAAAGCGTAGTTTTTTTGGGTCCTTTTTGCTGAATAATGGACAAACTTCAAGATTTCTTTGACTACTACTCAGGATATGGTAGAAGTAGAAGAACCCCTCTCACCATATCAGCGAGTTGAAAAAACATACCTCAGAGATTTTGACAACTTTTTTGAGGGGTTTTCTAAAAAGACGTTCATAAAACGATATTGGTTTTCTAAAAATATATTTCAAGATTATATACACCCAATTGTATATGATGAATTAAAAAAATATAATAGAAGAGGGCTATCGATAGAACCGATGATTCAATTCGATCATGCAGAAAAATTGCTGTTGTAATATTTGGTTATTTCTTCCCATGCCCTTTGTTTTCTTTAAATGATGAGGCATGCGTTTTTTGGATTTCAATATGGAAAATTTTTCCACCTGTGAACACCAGTACTTCTTTTTCTCATTGGAAAAAAAAAATCTGTTCCCCTTTCGTTTTTCCATGGCTTATATAGCTTTAAAAACTATAACATGCATTTTAACAAAATCAGTAAAATCAGAACTAAAAAATAACCCAACATTCTTGACAACCGCCACAGTTCACCACACAAAATACTGTTTTGGCTCAAACCTGACATCCGTCAACAACAAAAGCAGCAAAAATGCAACGTTGCTCCATATTGCGCGACCTCAGAGTAGCCTTCAGAAAAGGCTTTCTCGAAGAAGACTTTATAAAACGAACTCAATGAGAAGCCCTTAAGGAATCCTCATCGAAGGAAGGCCTTAAAGATCGACTATAAATTCTAGCCTAAAGCAAGTTGCGAGCCTCTTTAAGAAACTGAATATTCTGTAAAAACAATGTCAAAAGTGAGCCACAGTAGACTCGCAAGTGGTCGCAGTGGACAATGCCAGACTGGCACACTCACAAATGATTCATTACCATCATCTTGAAAGAGTATTGACACATTCGCTTTTTTGTTAAGGAAAATAATAAATTAAAATCAAACTGTTAGTGATGCCGCTTGTAGATATGCAAAGAAAAATGGAAAAACTCGTGCGTGCGTGAATTTCTTTCATATTTTACAAACTCAACCCAAAGCCAAAAATATTTATTATCCTCAAGTTTGCCTAGTATATTTTAATGGTCTCAAAAACTTTATAGCGCCTTTTGTTAAATTTCTGTAAATTTGTCACATGTACACCTTAAACTACTAGACTTCTCACTCAGTTGTTTCCATATAGTTGAGCCTGAACAATATTTTAAATTGGTGTGGGTAATTTTGCGTGCTAAGCAATTTATAAATCTCCATCAGATCTGTCGAAGGAAATTTGGACATTGGTCTTTTTCTAAAGTGTTGGATTGGATTTCTAACAGATTCGAAAAAACAATATGATAACATTTATTATGTACAAGAAGCTATCAGAGCAACTTGTGATTTTTTTATTATAACCTATATAACTAGTTAGAGCTAATTTATTGCTCATTTTGTTCCGCAAAAAAATTAGAGCATGCGTTTTTTAAAAGTTATGGCATGCGCAGCTAGGTTCCGTGAGAAGCCAGCGGCGCATGCGATTGCAGTCTAATTAAGAGAATTCAGGAAACAAAATATACCCACATAATTAGAGATAATTTAGTGCTCCATGGCTTCATTATATATATTTTTAAATATATATTTAATTTAATAAACTGAATATCAGGAATTTTGGGATAACTAAATGAGATAGGCTTACAATCACTTGCACTGCCAGCTTCCGCAGAATGAATGAATGAATGAAAACATGCTTTATTGTCTAAGAAAAATTTTGTACAACACAATAGGTTCCCTATTGACAAAGCTAAAAACAAATAGAATTAAATTCATCTAAGCACTTAAAGGAAATCAGTAAATAATTACAGTTTTTGTCATGTCTTAAAAATGATTAGATTATATACAATTGTATCGTAAACCAAAGTTAATTTTAGTTTACATATAAAAAAGTTAAAAAAAAATAATAACAAGTTCTTTTTTTAACGAATACCAACACAATATTTAAAAATAATACAGACAGCTAAAAATATTTCTAAAATCTCATACAACATATTAAAAACGAAAATCGAAAATACAAGTAAAAATAAAAAATAAATAACAAACAAGTGCTATCCAATTAAAAAAGAAAAAAATTAAAGTTAAAAGTTTTAAAATGGTCAAACAGTTTCATTATCAAGCAGAAACTATTTTACTGAGTAATAGACTTTTTCAACAACAACAACGCATTTAAAAAAGTTTAAAAAAATAAAAAGTTCTTCAAAAAATACTAACATAACATTTAAAAATATACAGAGAGCTAAAAATATTGCTAAAATGTCATAGAACATGTTACATTCAATACATAGAAAATACCAAGTAAAATAAAAATAAATAATAAATAAGAACTATCCTGTTAAAAAAGTCAAAAATTAAAGTTAACAGTTTTAAAATGTTTAAGCAGTTTTATTATCAAGCAGAAAATCTTTTACTGAATAATACTCTTTTTCAGCAAGAAATGTTTTTATTATTTTTCTAATTTGTTTATGATTGTTGCAGTTCCTAACACCACAAGAAAACATGTTGTAAATTTTAAGACCCCTGTAAATGAAGGAATTCTCTATAAGTGCAAAATGCGGAATGGGGAACGATATTTGATTTACTTGCCTTGTCGTTTGAAGGTTTTGATGTTTTGGAAAATATTTGCGATTTTTATGTATCAAATAAGCAGTTTCTAAGATAAAAAGCGATGGTAAAGTTAATATTTTATTTTGAACAAACAAAGGCTGACAATGATTTTTGGGTGGTAACATAAATACCTAACAACTATTTTTTGAAGTACAAAAACAGAATTAAACATGTTGGCACTGCAACATCCCCAAACAGGAAGCCCATAACGTAGGTGGGACTCCACGACTGCAAAGTAAACTGAGCGAGATATTTGTTTTCCCAACTCTTGGGAAGTAACCTTTACCGTATAACAAGCAGAAGAAAGTTTTTTATTTAAGGACAAAATATGGTCATCAAACTTTAAACTATCATCAATTTTGATTCCCAAAAATTGAACTTTCTGAGCTGTTAATAGACTCAGTACCGATAAAACGATTTTCCAGATTGCATTTAAAACTTAAAAAGGTGGGTTTTTGACATATTGAAACATAGATGATTAGCATCACACCATTTCTTTATGTCTAAGAAGTTAGCAGCGCACGTGCTCTTTGTTTAAAATAAATCGAGTAAAGATTTACGCCAAAAGTTCTCTCGCTCAGAAGAACATATATTATATAAAAAATCGCTACTCATATATACATGGGTTAGATTGGGTTGGTCAGACTTTTCCAGAGTGTATCCAGACTTTTCCAGGGCCTTTCCAGACTTTTCCATAGTGTTTCTAGGCTTTTCCAGGGTCTTTCCAGACTTTTCCAGGATATATCCAGACATTTCCAGGGTCTCTCCAGACTTTAGAGAGTGTATCTAGACTTTTCCAGGGTCTTTCCAGACTTTTCCAGAGTCGTTCCAGACTTCTCCGAACTTTTCCAGATAATATCCAGACTTTTCCAGGGTCTTGCCAGACTTTTCCAGAGTGTTTCCAGACTTTTTCAGGGCCTTTCCAGACTTTCCAGAGTGTATCCAGACTTTTCGAGGATCTTTCCCGACTGTATCCAGACTTTCTAGAGTGTATCGAGACTTTTCCAGGGTCTTTCCAGACTTTTCCAAGGTCTTTCCAGACTTTTCCAGAGTCTTTCCAGACTTCTCCAGACTTTTCCAGAGTGTATCTAGACTTTTTCAGTGTCTCTCCAGACTTTTCCAGGGTCTTTCCAGACTTTTCAAGGGTCTTTCAAGACTTTCCAGAGTGTATCCTGACTTTTCCAGGGTCTTTTCAAACTTTTACAGGGTTTATCCAGACTTTTCCAGGTTTTTTCCAGACTTTCCAGAGTGTATCCAGACTTTTCCAGGGTCTTTCCTGACTTTTCCAGACTTTTCCAGGTTTTTTCCAGACTTTTCCATAGTGTATCCAGACTTTTTCAGGGTCTTTCCAGACCTTTCAAGGGACTTGCCAGACTTTCCAGAGTGTATCCAGACTTTTCCAGGGTCTTTCCAAACTTTTACAGAGTATTTCCAGACTTCTCCAGGGTGTATCCAGACTTTTCTAGGGTGCACGGACTTTTCTAATACATTTTATATGTATATATATAGATTCAAACTTTATTGTTTCTAAAAACATTTCGGTTTACATGTGCTATATATATATATATATATATATATATATATCCTCGTATACATAAGATTTTTGTCCATTAATCACGCAATCACGGCTAAACCGATTTGTATGGAATTTGATAAGACAATAGGTTGTGACCTGTATCTTATCCTAAGCTACTTTTTATTTAACATTTTGTTTCATAACTCGAGATATATGGCACAGAAAATTGAATTTTTCAATGGTTTTTTGCATTTTTTATATGATATATATATATATATATATATGTGTAGTCAAAAATTTTGGCGCCATTCAACTAAAATTTTTATAAGCTTTCCAATGAGGTATCACACGGTAAGAAAAAAAAATATTTTTCTTTAGGGATGAAGTTTTTTGGGGGTAGCTCCGAAGGGTCTACTAGGAGATTGCTCAAAAACAATAGAGGTCTGCGCGTCAACAAAAGTAATCACTATGTAAAATTTTGTTATGATTAGTGAAGGAGTTTTTGAGTTAGAGTGGCTACAAAGTAGGCGACAGACAGACCGACAGACAGAGCGACGGCGTCTGGATTCGTGGAGAATCATGAAAATCTCGAAGTGCGATTTTTTGATGATTACATTACTTCCATTCAGCAAGGGAAGTAAAAAAAAAGAGCTCTACATTTTTTTATGGAATTTAAATTTAGTACTTTACCCGGTTTTAATAGTTATGTGAGTGTTAAGTAAATAAAAACCATTTATTTTTTTTATAAGAAAATGGCATCAGAATATATTATCTATTTGTGCTATAATTTTGGTACTATATATTGTCAATGAAACAGAGAAGAAATCTTCATTCATTATGTTTATTTCACAACATTATTAAATCAAAAAAGCCAACATATTTATATAAAAAAATTAAATTTCGATCTAACAAATACTCTCTCGGCTATAGACTGCAAACGTACATTGTCACGCCTCAACATCGTACAACACTCTTTGAAAGATGTTTTAGCTACAACATATGTAAGTTATACAACTCGATTCCAAAAAAGCCAAAATCTCTGAATCTCTCACAATTCAAGAAATTTTTGAAGACAGAACTCCTTAACTCTACAAATTGATATTTTTTGTTTTTTTTTTTCTTGTATTTTTTTGTTCTTAATTCAGTAAAAAATCTGTATGGACTCGAACCAATCAAAACTAATAAAAAAAATCCTCGGAAAAAAAACTCTTAACTCGTCAAATTTATTATTTTTTTTTTTTTAAATTTTAGTATACTTTTTCGACTTAAATCTATCAAAAATCTGTAGGGACCATATTTTATATAATTCTTATAGATGTTATGTTATTATAACTGTGTATTTTTTTTAATTTTGTTATTATTTTTTCTTTAATATTTTTTATTTATATAATTTAATACTAAATTTATAGGTAAAATACCTAAAAGGGGTTGAACTTAGATCAATTACCAAATTGTTTTCAACTCCTTTTTGCATTCACATATCATTGTACCTTTTTTTTTATGCAAATAAATTTAAATTTATTTATTTATTTATTATTTATTATATTTAAAAAAATATACATTAAACCATGGAGCACTAAATTAGCTCTGATTGTGTAGGAGGTATCTTTGTTTTCTGAATTCTCTTAATTAGGCTGTAATCGCAAGCGCTGCTGACTTCTCACGGAACCTAGCAGCGCATGCGCTAGCTTTTAATAAACGCAACAAAATTAGCACTAAATTAGCTCTAATTAGTTATATAGGTTCTAATAAAAGAATCGCAAGTTGCGCTGCTAGCTTGTTGTACACATCATTTATTTTTCTTTAGTCCAAAACGAAATTAAAAAACAAAATTCAACTTGAAAACAAGCAATTTTGTAACTTCATCCAGCAAAAACAAGTCGATAAAGAAGCTGTTGGCAAGCTATAAATGTTTTATAAGTTTCGAAAAACCAATTTAGAGACAGAGCTGGAGTGTTTTTCCCGCGACACTGCGGGTCAAACTGTACCGAATTACATGGACAAATGGTACAGCCAATACAAAATTTATTTAGGGGTAACTTAGCATTAGGTGGCACCTAAATCTAGTTTAGTTTTAGGTTAGGGGAGCGCTAGGGGACCAAAAACGGGCCCCTAGATTTAGGGATCACCTAAAGTAGTTTAGGGGACTTCTAAATACAAACGAAACTCTTCTCTAACCTAAGCCACCTTATTCTAAGTGACCCCTAAATAAGTAAATATGTTGGTGCAAATGGCTGTAAGTCTGCCAAAATTGCGGAGTTCGCCGTATTTTTATCAAACCGTATTTCTAACGAATTAAAGAAAGAGTAACCATGTCAAAATTCAAGTCAACCAAGTCCCAATTTCTCTGAAAATCAAGGTGTAGAATTAGTTTTCCTAACATATAAAAAATTAATTTAAAACTTGCTGAACTAAATTTTGCCCATGTTTTGGTGTAGTTGCCCCATAGTTCGCCGCCAGGGGAAATGGTGCGACTACATGAATAAAAAGACAATATCAAATGCCATAAAACTTTTTTAAACTCATAGAAAGAATGCAAATGTAACCCCACGCAGAATATAAATTACACTCAAAGAAGAATGAGTGGCATCCGACGAAAAATAAATTATAATGTATAATTTCTAGATTTCTGTCGACCTATTTGTATTTCTAGACAGATTAAAAAATACTTGGCGTATTTTGTTTTTTTTGCCTTTTTTCCATAAGTTTTACATTTTTCCTAAGTATAATAAAATTTAGCAGGAACACACGTTTTTTTTATTGGAAATCCTTCTAGTAGTTCTCTTTTTGCAAAAGAAACTTTGATTAACCAGTAGTAGATCTAAAGGTACTAGCCCTATTTACAAAACTGCGATCCATAGAAAGTGGCTCAGTAAGCTTTAAAACCTCGTAGAAATGTGTAAATATTGAACAGCTTTTTAATAACCAATTTATGACGCTAACCCACTTAGTTAAAGGAGATGCTTTCAAGTTTTTAATGGAGGGAACTTTTATTTTACTGGCTGGCCCGAGTTTTGAAAATAATACATTATTTTTTTTTAATTCGTAGAAATATACTTTGTACGATAAATTAGGCAAAGAAAATGACAGCGTTTGAAAATCGCAGGAAGTTACTTTCTTGATGATATAGTAAACATAGGTATTTAACTTTAAAAATCCCTAAGTCAAATCTCTTAAAAAATTCTTCATTCTTACACAGATAATGCAAGGAATGTTAAAGGCTTTTTCCTCGAGGTTAATTATAGTCGGATTCATTTTCTTGGATCTCTACATTTACTACGTTTTCACGAGGAACTGATTACGTTTTAATACGATTCGATACGATTTAATGACGCGATATGAAGCGTTTTGAACACCATTTGAGTTTTTTTCGTATTGTAGGAACCGTTTTTCTTTTCTAATTTCGAAAATTAGAAAACAAACATTAATCTCACTCAAGGAATAAACTGCCAAATCCAGTCTGGTCAAAACTTTCATTTCACGACTCAGAAAAAGGCCTATTGACCGCCAAAGAAAAAAACTTGGATTCGATTTTTGATTTGCATTTTCACGATAATTTTGAGAGTGACGCGTATTGAAAACGCATTCAGTCATACATGAATATTTGCACTCCATTCCAAATTGCTGCGGACCAGTTTTTTGACACTGACAATGACAGTTCCATTTAGCTTCTTTGTTAATAGTCAGCCGCCATATTGAAATTGGCCCGGAGAATTTGGAATGAGGTGTACACTCCATTTCAAATTTCTGCGGACCAGTTTTTTGACACTGACAATGACAGTTCCATTTAGCTTATGTGTTTAATAGTCAGCCGAGATTATGAAACTGGTTCAGAGAATTCGGAATGAGGTGTCAGCGCCCCCTAGAGGAGAAATTATTCTCTTGAACTAGCCTGGGCGCTCCCGTTTGACAGTGAATCCACTCTTCACAGCTGATCGATGTCAAAATAGAAATCTAAACAATGCCAGTGTCAGTTGAATGTTTTTGTTTGGATTTTTTATTTAAAAATTCGTTTTTTTGGCATTTTAAGAACTTTGGTTTTTGCCTCGTCTCTTTCCAAAAATGTTTGTGCCCTGTTTTATGTGCATGTATCATCGCCGACACTCCGGTGTTCAATAAGTGCTGTTGCATAAGGAAAACCATTTTAGTTTCGCAAATTATTGTTTATTACTTTACTTTAGGCTTGGTTCATGTCTTAAAAACACAATTAAATATGTTTGATTATAACCATTTAAGGCGGATTCCGAGTTCCATAAGGTAAGCAGTAAGGCGCAAAAAAAAATAAACCATAGCAATGGCATGCTGCTCTTACCACTTGCGGCTTACGGAATACTATGAACAGCAGCATGCGTTTCCTATAGTTTATTTTCCTTGCTCTTACTGCTTACCTTATGGAACTCTGAATCCGCCTTAAATGGTTATAATTAAACACATTTAATTGTGTATGCATGGCTTTTTAAGACATTTACCAAGCCTGTAAAGTAATAAACAAAAAAAAATCCTTATGCAACAGCACTTATTCAACACCGGAGCGTCGGCGATGATACATATAGATAAAACAGGGCGCAAACATTTTTGGAAAGCGCCGAGGCAAAAACCAACTCGAAAAAGTTCTTAAAATTGCCGAAAAAACTAATTTTTAAATAAAAAATCTATAGTTCAATAGAAAAATTAATCCTTTAGGTGGCGCTGGAGGTGTAGTAATTGTTTTAGACAGCGACAATAAAAATACCAGAAAAAGTCATGTCATTTTTTTTCCATAACATTATTGTCAAAATTTTGAAGTGTCATTTTTACCCTGTATCAACATTTGCAAAATTAGGGTCGAAGCCAAAATCAAATATATGCGGAAATCCCTCTGGATATTGGAAATATAACAATATGAACTTGATTTGATTGATGAAACTATAGTCCATTCATAAAGAAGAGAGAGCAATAAAACGATTTAAAACCCATTTTCTCGAGCGTACCATTGGCGTAGGTGTTTTGCCAACATTTAAATTTTAAAAAAATGGAAAAAAGACAGCAGTTAAAAATATATATTTTAACCTGATAGAGAAATTGTTTATTATGCGTGTTCTGCTTTCGCACTATAATACGCAGTTATTTTAGAAAGGAAATTCCCACTATTGATAAAGTTTATGCTTCAATAAAACAAGGTGGTGGGTTTCCACATATTGAAAGAATGAAATTGTGGAAAACTTTAAGAGAAATTTATTTTTTCTTGGGAAAAACATAACAGAAAGGCGGTTTTAATAGAAAGTGACGAGATAGTTTACTGGAGAAGAAAATATTTAAGGCAAATTAGGCAATGTCGAAGGGAGGGCAAAAATATATATTTTCTTGATGAAACTTGGGTAAATGAAAGTCACACTATTGGCAAACACTGGCAAGACAAAAATGTGAAAAGTTCCCGACAGGCATTGATGGAAGGTTGGTCGAGAGCATGGAGAAAAGCTGATATTTGTAAGTGTCTTACAGAAAAAAGCATAAATTTTGAGGCAGATATGGTAAAAAAAGAACTACAATCATTAGTAAATAACCACAAAGAAAAATTCAATAAGAAAGTTGTCGATGATATAGCTGAAAAACGAAACATAACAGTATTAAGACTGCCGCTTTACCATTGTGAACTTAATCCAATAGAATTAATATGGGCTCAAATGAAAGGGTATGTTGCAAGGAATAATACTGCCTATAAATTAAAGGATTTGGAGGTGCTTTTTCAAGAATAAGTTAACAAAATAACTCCAGATAATTGGCATAAATGTGTACAACATGTTTTAAAAGTAGAAGAAAAAAAGTGGAAACTTGATTGTTTAATCGAAGAAACTGTGTAACCGTTAATTATTTCTTTGGAAGAAAATAAGAGTGATGATGAGAGTTCTTCTGAATTTGAGTAATTTATTCCTATTTTATTTTTGACTGGTTTTAAAGAGACGTATCTACCTCCGTTTCATTTTAATTATTTTTGTAGTTATAATAATTGACAGCCGTAACATTTTTTTTATGTACCAACCATTTGTTTATCCTTAATTTAATTTTTAGGCGTGCTTATTAATTATAGTTAAGACGCCAATCCGTTTTTGTATATATATTATATTATTTTTATTCCTAAAATGTATTTTTATTATTTAATTTATAAATTTTTTCCAATAAAGTAATTTGTTTTATTAAATTTCATAAAACTTTTTAGATATTTACTATTTTCTTCACTAATAGCTATATACCACGGTACTTAAAATGTAAGTTTCCCCCAATTGCGGCACCTATGAGAATAGTTTATCGCTTGCCTTCTATTGTTCTCGGTTTTGGATTCTATTCTATAAAAATAAAGGATTTTTACCTGAGGTACATTAGAAAATTTTTAAAAGAGAAAAAAAAGCGATTGATCACTCAGTACAAAATTTATCAAAATTTTCATTTTTATAACTCTCTCTTCTTTATGAACAGATTTTAGAGGATAAAAAATATGTAGTTATTATCTTTTTTTAATCTGGAATTCTGTAATTTTCAAGGTATAGGTACTATTTGTAAATTAAATATGTATCGATAAACAATAGCTAATTTAATAAAAACCCTTTGTTTCCAATTTTATCAATTTCACATAAAGTAAAAAGGTTTCTATGAGTGGCCCTAATTTATTAGCAAATCAAAATTTTAAACAAAGACCAGTGTCCTTTCCAATTCATAACAAATTTTAAATAAACGTCAATAAATAATAATTTGGTATGCTAATTGTTGACTACAAAGAAATACGTTTTTAAAGGCGAGTAAGAGGTCACTCCAGTCATCGAAAAATCTTACTATAGTAACTCGTTTGGATCACTATTGAAGACGATGACGTCGCAGTCACTTCTTCCAATTAATGCACTTATTGAAAAAAAAACTTTTCCCGAAAATTTACATCCCATAGAGAATGGGAGTTGTGAAGAAAAACTGAAAAATGGTAACGATGGTCACATGCTGCGTTATACTTATTTCCAGGAAAAAGTCTTTAGGCTTTTACCCCCCTCCCCTCCCACTCTTAGAGCCCATTTCAACGCGAATCAATTTAAGGTCAAACATAGCACGCATATGACGGTCATTACCATGAACCGCACGTCTCTCTTAAATTCAATGAAACAAAAACGCTTAAAAAGTAACAATTTTATCGATTCTTGGTTATACCACCGAACCTTAACAAGATAAGAAGAGTCACTCTAAGCTCCTCCCCTTCATATGCTTATCTCACTCGAACATCGGATGCTACTCTTTCTCGGTCCCTCGAAGTCGCTGCTGGGCGAAATCCATAACCGGCTGTCTGTCGCGTCTCACAGTGGTCGAAAGAAAAACACGGACAAAAATGGAAAAATTAAAAAATTCAAAATGTATTTAAATTTGCTCCTTTATTGTGATCAAGATACTAGGCGAATAGTTAGTCAAAGAATAAACTATATTGTTTATGAGTTTGTCATTAAAAACAAAAAGAAAGACCAAGCTTACGTCGGCACATAACTGGTATATTAGTTTACATTTCTCTACGACGGACAAGTTGTTAATGTTCGGTGATATTTTGTACCATTAAATTAAATGTGGAAGTTTTTTTTAATGTCCGCGTTTTTACAAAAGTCGACCGTGCGTCGTGGAGAAATGTACAGGGTGTTCCATTTTCGATGGGTCCTTATGGGAAACTCCGTTAATATTGAATATATTAAGATGCTGTTTGCACATTGATTTTGGATGGCCCTTGTAGTTTCTGAGCTACGGGGGGAAATCGAAAATTTGTCAATTTTAATAATTTGCCATATCTTCCTTAGTATGCAAGATATTTTGATTCTGTAAAAACTCTTTCAGTGCAACTTTTTAACGGAAACAAAATGGCGCACTTAAAATTTTAATGCAACGCTAGAGACGGCCCTGGAAAGTCGAATCTGTTTTTTATTTTAAATTGTTTTGGATGCTTTAAACTCTATGTAATAATCCAACTAACCACCACGCAGATATTTGTTTATTTAGTTTTATTAATAAAAAATACCTATACAATAATTTAAATATGAAGAAACAAACATAAACAAACTTAACCTGTCGCTCGGGTTGAATGTTACCAGTAAAGCTTTTAGATGATTTTTAACTTAAGGCCATAGTTTCTTCCCAGATATTAAAAAAAAAAAAACTTTGCCCAGAGAAAACAACGCCAGAATTACCCGAAATTTTACACGTTTTTTTATGAAAGAAAACAATATCCCGCCAATTACATTATTCTTTGTTATATTTCCCGACTTTGACGAAAAAAACCTAAATTTTCTTTAGCGAAAAAAAACTTTTATTTTTTCCAAAAGCCTGGGTATAACAGTCCGTCGGGACTTTCATGTTGTGCTTACAAAAACGCACCGACGATTCTGAGAAATATGCAGCCGTGGGTGTACAGGGTGTCCCATTTTCGATATGTCCTTATGGAAAACTCCGTTAATATTGAAGATATCAAGATACCGTTGACACATTACTGCCCCACTTTTTCGAGACTTGAAAAATGGTGCTATCAGATTTTGGATGGCCCTTGTAGTTTCTGAGCTACGGGGGGAAATTGAAAATTTGGAAATTTTAATAATTTGCAAGACATTTTGATTCTGTAAAAACTTTTTATCGCAACTTTTTAAAAGAAAGAAAATGGCGCACTCAAAATTTTAATGCAACGTTTCGTTTTTAACTGATCGTCATCAGGACCGAAAACTTAAATATTGATAATTTTTTACGCAATTTTGTATAGTTTGTAGTGCTTTTTTAGCTGGTTTAACCTATATTTTAATTTTACGACGTTTCGACCGCAAAAACCATCATCAGTGCTATATTTTGAGCTTTAGTAATAGGAACCGCCCTGTTTTCTATTTTAAAAGTATTGTGTTGGTTGCTTTAAACTCCATGTAGTAATCCAACTACCCAACTGCTTACATAAAACTAACAACTAAATTTAATTCAAATGTTAAAATTTTTGTCCGTTGACGTCAGCGCACATCTCACATTTTCTTTGAATTTTCCTTAGAGCATTTATTGTTGCCATTCTTCTTGCTCTTAAATATCTAAATGCATCTTTCGGCATTTTTTAAGTCTTCTATGTTATCACACCTTCTTTTATAAATTTTACTTTCAAGGAAACCCCAAAGAAAAAAAAACCTAAAATTGATAGATCCGGAGATCTCGCAGGCCATGGGATAGGACCATATGTTGCAATCCAACGCCCTGAGAACATTTAATTTAACATGCCTCTTATTACGGCAGCATTATGAGGACCTGCGCCGCCTTGCTGGAAGTGAATGTTTTTCTGCTCATTCCTTAGAATTTCTTCCAGTAATTGAGGGAAAATTATTCTTCCCTCATATATAACGAATTTTATACATGGTACATCAGAGCGAAACATGCCACTCTGAAACCAAAACGGCCTTGTCGTGCTCTTTCAAAGGCGTCATGTAGATTTTCCTGCAACCAAAAACGAGTATTGTTCCTGTTGAACATCTAGTCGCTACTAAAAAAGGCCTCATCGGCCAAATTATCTTATGGCTAAAATTTTCGTCCAACTCGGAATGCTGCAAGTACCACCGAGAAAATTCAAGCCTACGTTCGGCATCTCCTAGTCGCAAATGATGAACAATCCTTTTTTTATAGGGAAAATATTTATGCTTTTTTGAAATACCAACCGAAGTTTTCACGTCCCTTACGCTTGTTTCGGGAGTAGCCTCAACAACACCGAGAACCAACGTTTCATCGTTTTCTCTGTTTTCTTTTTCGTACTCTTTCGGTCTTGGTTGCATACTAGGAAAATTCAAAGAAAATGCGAGATGTGCATTGATGTCAACGGACAACAATTTGAACATTTGAATTAAATTAAGTTGTTAGTTTTATGTAAGCAGGTTAAGGTTGTTTCTGTTTGTTTCTTCATATTTAATTTATTGTATAGGTATTTTTTATTAATAAAACTAAACAAACAAATATCACCGTGGTGGGTAGTTGGATTACTACACAATAATTTTAAAATAGAAAACAGATTTGATTTTCCAGGGCGGTTCCTATTACTAAAGCTCAAAATATAGCACTGATGATGGTTTTTGCGGTCGAAACGTCGTAAAATTAAAATATAGGTTAAACCAGCTAAAAAAGCACTAAAAACTATACAAAACTACGTAAAAAAATTTTCAGGTCAATATTTAAGTTTTCGGTCCTGATGATGATCAGTTAAAAACGAAACGTTGCATTAAAATTTTGAGTGCGCCATTTTGTTTCTTTTAAAAAGTTGCGATAAAAAAGTTTTTACACAATCAAAATGTCTTGCATATTAAGGAAGACATCGCAAATTATTAAAATTTCCAAATTTTCAATTTCCCCCCGTAGCTCAGAAACTACAAGGGCCATCCAAAATCTGATAGCACCATTTTTCAAGTCTCGAAAAAGTGGGGCAGTAATGTGTCAACGGTATCTTGATATCTTCAATATTAACGGAGTTTTCCATAAGGACATATCGAAAATGGGACACCCTGTACACCCACGGCTACATATTTCTCAGAATCGTCGGTGCCTTTTTGTAAGCACAACATGAAAGTCCCGACGGACTGTTATACCCAGGCTTTTGGAAAAAATAAAACTTTTTTTTCGCTAAAGAAAATTTAGGTTTTTTTCGTCAAAGTCGGGAAATATAACAAAGAATAATATAATTCGCGGGATATTGTTTTCTTTCATAAAAAAAAACGTGTAAAATTTCGGGTAATTCTGGCGTTGTTTTCTCTGGGCAAAGATTTAAAAAATTAAGGAAAAAGGCGTTGCCAGTTGTTTTTTTTTCTTTAATATCTGGGAAGAAACTATGGCCTTAAGTTAAAAATCATCTAAAAGCTTTACTGGTAACATTCAAACCGAGCGACAGAAGAAGGAAACACCAAGAAAAATAAAATCGTTAATGTATCCATTTGAGGTGGCAATAGAATACTATTTTTCTTTGCTCGTTTTAACAGAAAAAGGCTTGTAAAAATTGGAAAGTTTGTTTTCCGAGTAAAAATACAAAATAAAAGGCCGGTCGGTTTAAAATTACTGCGGCTTTTTCGCAAGAATGAGGCGATCAATGAAGGGATACCAACACGATAAGGAAACTTAACTTTAAAGGTATCAGATTCAATTTACCGAGAGATTAAAAACAACAACAGCTATATTCTAGAAAAAGTATTCTTTAACGGAGAAGGAGGAAATCACTCTCTTTAACAATATCGAAGCTTCAAATGACTCGAACAAGTGTGACGCGGGTTCAAATCCCGCGTGGACCTAAAATACTTTTATCAAGTGTTCGGCCTCGGATAAAACTTGATAAGCTAATAGGATAGGTAATTTAGATAAATTTTCTGAATAGAGGAAAAAATTAGAACCCAATTTTTTTTTTCATTAGCAAGATTAGGAAGGTCCACCGTTTAACATACCAAAAGCCCCCATTTCTACCCCATCGGGGTCCTTTATATCCTACCAAAAACTCTCAAAAAGCGTTTTTCTTGGATAACTTCTAAACGGTGGCAGACTGTCAAAAGCGACAAATGGGAAAAATGTTGCTTAAACCACTCTTTCTACCAGAAAAATTGAAAAAACCTAAGAAAAAATGATGCCAAATAAAACAATTTCTTGCATACATACAGGGTGTTTACAGGATATACGAAAAGGTTTAAATTAGGGCAAAGTTGCGCAATTTGATGCTTTACCCAAAACTAAAAATAAAGTTTACAAAATCCGAGTAGTTCCGGAGATAGGCGAAAAAAACCGAAATTTTCAATTTTAGTTTTTATTTTTTTCCGCCTTTATTATTAGAGTTGTCAAAAAAATGCTTAGAACTTTCTAGTCATTTTTTTAAAATCTACCAGACGAGCTATTCATTTTTAAGATTTGACATTTCAGTTTGACAGGAGCTCTGTCAAGTTCATTTTTTCTTATGGACGCATCCTTTTTTTTCTGCCCATTTTGTTTCGAAAGCAATGCAAATATCATTTTGAAACATTATTTTAACAGGGAGCTTGTTGTTTCGGGCTTAATGACCATCATCAGTTAAAAAAATCCCGTTATATAAGACAACTTAAAAAGCGCTGGTAGTAGTATCTACAAAATTATAATTAACTACAAAATTTTGGGATGGTGTCTGTCTTTCTGTCTGTCTAGGACACGATTACTCAAAAACCGCTTAACCGATTTTTATCAAATTTGGCACAAAAATTCTTTCTCACCAGACACAGAGCTGATTAGTTTTTGATAAAAAAAATTATACCTCACGAACTATAGCAGCTAGCGACGCGCGGTGTTCACATTTACGTAGATTATTACATTTTAAACAAAAAAAAAATTGAAGAATTTTGAAAAAATTTTTTTTAATTTTTTTTAAATCTTTTTATAGGGAAATTTTTAGACGACATTTAAAACAAAAAAAAATGAAACACATAGAATTTTTTTTTAAAACTGGAAAAATTTAAAAAAATTTTGACATTTTCTTTTATTTTTTTAAAAGGTTTTATGGACGGCTATACGTGCCTGCTGGCGCCATTTTTGAAACTACTACAAGCGCTTTTTAAGTTGTCTTGTATAACGGGATTTTTTTAACTGATGATGGTCATTAAGCCCGAAACAATAAGCTCTCTGTTAAAATAATGTTTGAAAATGATATTTGCCTTGCTTCCGAAACAAAACGGGCAGAAAAAAAAGGATGCGTCCATAAGAAAAAATGAACTAAAAGCTTTACTGGTAACATTCAAACCGAGCGACAGAACAAGGAAACACCAAGAAAAATAAAATCGTTAATATATCCATTTGAGGTGGCAATAGAATACTATTTTTCTTAGCTCGTTTTAACAGAAAAAGGCTTGTAAAAATTGGAAAGTTTGTTTTCCGAGTAAAAATACAAAATAAAAGGCCGGTCGGTTTAATTAATTTTAGATGGCGGACAACTCATATTATTGCTGTTATTACAAGGTTTAACTGGCAGTACTAGGCGTTCAGAGGATTATATTATTATTTTAAGCATATTAGGTATTCGACTATTTTATCCTTTCAAGTGTCAGAAAATATGAAGGACGCCTGGGCTCTTGCCAAAAGTGGTCGCTTTTTTAACGAAATATACTTCGTTTAGGTGCATCCAATTGTTATCTAGCTTCTGCAAGACTAATGCTTTAAAACCATAAAATAGTTAAATAGTATGCTTTAAAATAATAATATTCTCGGAATGCATCATACTACCATTTAAAACTTGTAGGAACAGCAATAATGTGAATTGTCCGCCATCTTAAATTATTACACTTACACGTCAAAATAATTAAATGACAAAGCAATTTTCCTATTTGGCGTCCTTTAAAAACCCTCACGTATATGACAACCCTTAACTCGAAAATATTTAAATAAAAATGACTTAAACTATAGCGGCCATATTGGGGTCTGTTTCTTAAACGTCAGAATATTTAAATGAAAATATTATTATTCGATTAGATATCCGTAAAAACCCCTAAATTGGTATATCACATCCTTACATACGACCTTATTGACTTTCTGTCAATTTTAAAGGGGCCCTGCAAAGACGACTTTAAAGGGCCGTAGCTCCCAAACGGCCCGACTGACCGCCATTTTTTTTGCTTTTATTTGAAGAGGATTCATAGGGCTACAGCATACTAAAATATAAAGCAATTTGACCGTGACCGGTTTAATTAAGCTATATGTTCCCAAAATTCGTTTTATTCAAAAAGTTTTACAAATTTACCTTATATATTTGCACTACAACATTTAGAAGTTTATTTCAGAAAATATCAATCAATATCAGTAATGTGCCTATATAAAGTACACATAAAGCAAAAGGCCCTTGCACTTATTGCTTGAGAAGTTGTTTGCTTTATCATTCCTCAATTAAAAACGTTTAGTAGGTGTTCGTAATTCTGCGTTTATATACCAGGAAGGCTTAAAAACTATGGCTATCACTTAGGTAAATAAGTTAGTGGCCAAAAATGTTCAAGAGTAAAAAATAGTGTAGTTTTAAGCACCTACGTTTCGTGATAAAAGTGACGTTCTATCCCTCTATGAATGCCAGCCCTCGCTACGCTCGTGCTCGTGCCTAAATGTACAGGTATTAGGTATACAAATTAGAACTGAGGAGGCACATGACTTGGTGACTTATTTGAAAAATCTAGAAGGCCATGGAAGAAAAACAATTAAAATTGTTTTTTCATATGTCATTTTTACTTGGTAACTAAGGAAACAAAAACAAGTGGCCCTGTTAATAAAGAGAATTGTCTTTGTTTGTCACCTTGTGTGCTACGTAAGCAATGAAGGAGTAAGCACAAATCGCACTGTTTTATTCCTGGAGTATGCCGAAGTCTGTAGATTGGCTATTCTCCTCATGGCCAAAAAATTTCCACACAAAAAGGAATAAAAATATAATTTTGAGAAATGTTTCTCTGTGACAATTTTGCAGCCTCACCAGATCTTTTAGAAGTAGTGTTAAAATAAGGAATTAGGGTCAAACCAACCATCAAACAAGTGCCCTTGCACATATATATAGGTACTTAAAATATGCACTTATGGGTAATAGGTCTAACCTTAATCAAAAAGCTACCACAAATAAACGCAAAAAACACGAAAATTCAGTAGTTTTAGGTTGCCTAAAGTACTATTGTAAAAACCTCCGTATCATCCTAAACTAGTCATAGGATCGGTTTGTTCCCATGAGAACTTTTACTCAGGTCGAAATCTACGACAGACCAAAAAAATTCCGCGTTTAATCAAAATCCCATAAAAAGTGTGCCTGGTAACTGATTTCACTCAAAATTGCTTGTTGCGTTCTCAGAGAATGCCTATGAGCAAACTACAAGGTCATATTGGCCTGTAACAAAATAATGGCCTTTTTACTACTTTTATTATATTTCCACCCATTTCCCACCTACCTTTATCGCTTAGGTATCTTTTTCCACTTATGATTTTTACTTACAATTGAACAATTGACAACATTCACTGACAGAACGCAGTCAATCCCTTCTGACAGTGCCGGTTTAAAAAAAAAACTGGCTTATGTTACGAGTCTTTTGTTTAATAATTTCTACTTTTCAACAATAAAATCATTACAATTGACAACATTCACTGAGAGAACGCGGTCAATCCCTTCTGACAGTGCCGGTTTCGTATTTTTTTCTTTTTTCACGTACACTATATATATTTTAACACTGTCTGTATTTTTTTTTACTTTAAAAAAAAAACTGGCTTATGTTACGAGTCTTTAATTTATTAATTTCTACTTTTCAGCAATAATATAAAAAGACTGCTGCCTAAATCAACACGAATGCATGGCTTATTACCAATCGCATTCCGCATGCACCTCTCTTATCACGCCCAAAAAAACAAACAGTAGGTAAAGATTAAAGATACGTGAGTAGATTTTAATAAACGCTTGTTTCTGACACAATTGAAATAAAGTAAGGGGGCCAGCCAAAAATTAAGTCACATCATTGTGGACAAATTTTAACCCCCCACTAAAATTACGTTACAAAAAACATATCTTGCCCTTGAATTATAAAAGAAGAGCTTTGCCGTAAGAAATAAAGGCCCGAAAAGGAATTGTGATGCCATGCTACCATTGATCCCCCACTCTAATGATAAAATGGACACCATTATTTAAAAATACAATTTAGTGGATTTTATTTTGGGACGTAACTTAGTGAAGTCATCAGAAACATGAGGATTTATGGAAAGGTGGATTTATGGCAAGGTGGAGGGCAGGGCGCCAATTTTGCAAAAATTGGGTTTCTAATTTATGAAGTACCCTCAGAGACATAAATTATGTATCACCATTTTTGCCAACTCTTGACCCTCCCCCCTCTGTCACAAATAAAAATCTTCCTAAATATACAAACTTTAAGTTCTCCAATGTTGCTATTGTTAACTAATGTTAGTAGGTAGGTACCTATTTTTACAGGTGGAGGAGACACCGTCCGTCGGTGGTAGCACATTTTTTTGGCATTTTATTTATCACTCTACAAAAATTGCTTTAAACTTTTTCAGGTTAATTTTGTGACCTAATTTTGAGCGGCTTATGTCCTTTACCTAACCTAAACATGTTCATTTGTTTTTGTTTGTAAAATGTAGAACGAGCCTCTTTGGTTTAAATGTTTTTTTATTTTTACTTTTTTAAACTTCTGTAATGTTATTTAAATGTTAATTCCTACCGTGACGTTTTATATACCAGGTAATTACTATTTGCTTTTCTTTTTTAAATTTTGACGGTTCTGGCAATTAGAATTAGCTTACTAGTATATCGTAATTTGTAGGTCTGAAGATGCCTATGTAGGCCAAACACATTTCACCCACCAAATTTTGATTAAAAATTTTGTATTTTGACACTTTATGACTTTAAGTTTCCCAAGTTGAAGCATTATCAGAAACGTGACGATTTGTGAAAAGAGAAGGGTGGGGAAAAAATACGGCCGAAATAGTGTAACATAATTTATGGCTCCTATAGTTCATTGCACCTCTAGATGCCTCATGCAGTATCCAATATTTATGCTGACCTACAGTTTGTTTTTTTTTTTGTCGCGATAAGAGAATTGTGAAATGCGATTACTAAAACCAACACTGTCGGGTTGATTCGTGCAGTTCACTTCCAATATTACCTATTATTGAAAAGTAGAAATGAAAAAAGGATAAAATACTCGTTAAAAAAATCACTCAAAGCTTGTAAAATGTTAAAACACAAAAGTGACAAAATAGGTACTAAAAATAAATCTAACACCGGCCCTGCGGCTGACTAATAGGGGTTATAAGCTACGGCATGACTTAAACGCAACGTACGTTACGCAGAGGATACGTCGCCTAGTTAGGACGGGTTAAAAAAGGCTTAAAGCAACGCTTCTTGCGTATCTTGTAAATTTGTTAAGTAGTCAAGCAAAGGGTGCTCTCATTTACTTTTTGTTTTTCATAAGATAACCTAAAAATCGTCGTGTTTCTTTATTTCTTTTTATTTTTGAAAAATGGAAGACATTTTTATTGTCTTTATTTTTGATGATGACGATGAAGAAAATGATGACATCAATGATGCCATCATCATCGAAATTCTCCGTGGATAGGCTGCTATGGAAGGTTCAAATTTGACGAGGTGGCGGAACCAGAGTGATTGACGCTATTTAGGTTTGAAAAACACCACTTACCGCGCCTCGCTAGATGTCTGGGAATACACACCTTTATAGTAGGGGTTATAAGCCACGGCATGGCGTACAGGCAACGAACGTTACGCAGAGAGGATACGTCGCCTAGTTACGACCAACTAAAAAAGGCTTAAAGCAACGCTTCTTGCGTATCTTGTAAATTGGTTAAGTAGTTGAGCAGAGGGCGCTCTCATTTGCTTTTTTTTTTACAAGATAACCTAAAAATTGTCGTGTTATTTTATTTTTTTTATATTTCAAAAATGGAAGACATTCTTAATGATGCCATCATCATCGAAATGGAGAGGCTGGTCTCGGGAATAGAGCCCGTTATGGAAGATTCAACTTTGACGAGGTGGCGAAACCTGACTATCTGACACTATTTAGGTTTGAAAAACAACACGTAAAGAACTTTCTTTTGATCTGGAGCTACGCACATAACGTACGATACGCGGTGTCACGATACACCGCGCGTAAAGCGTATCGTATGTTTGGAATTTACTGCACATGCGCACTTGATCAAAACTTACGCCACGTCGAGTTACGTGCTGTGGCTTATAACCCCTATTAGGGGGTTATAAGCCACGGCATGGGGTAAACGCATCGTACGTTACGCAGAGAGGCTTTAAGCAACGCTTCTTGTGTATCTTGTAAATTGTTTAAGTAGTCAAGCAGAGGGCGCTCTCATTTGCTTTCTTTTTCATAAGATAACCTAAATATTGTCGTGTTTTTTTTATTTTTTTTATATTTCAAAAATGCAAGATCCTCTTATAATGTTTTTTTTTCATGATGACGATGAAGAAAATGATCATCATCGAAATTTTCCGTGGAGAGGCTGCTGATACCTACAGATTGCCATAGACTAGAAATTTGTAGGAAACTACACAACTTTCATTTGATCTGGGGTCACGCATTTACGTACGATACGCCGTGTAACGATACACCACGCGTAAAGCGTATCGTACGTTTGGAGTTTACTGCACATGCGCACTTGATCAAAACTTACGCCACGTCGAGTTACGTGCTGTGGCTTATAACCCCTAACAACTATATTGGCGCGTAACGTTGGAAAATGATGAAAATCTTTAAGAATAGTTGCAAAAAGAGACTGTTAAGGAAAAATTTGGATATCTGAGCAATAAAGGTAAGTGGAACTATTTTGAAAAGTAGTAAAAGGTCATTTTATTTTGGATACAGGCCAACTTAACCTGGTAGATTGTACATGGGCAATCTCTGATGAGATTGCCATGAGCAATATCTATTTATATAAGTTGATAATTTCTGAAATACAAATGATCCTTTCTAAAATGCAACTAAGACTTTCTGTATTACAGTTTGAAGTAGCATAGTTGGTGTTACATCTTATAGTTTTAGATGACTAGCAAACAGACGCTGCTTTAGCAAATGCACGAATACAATGCAGTTTTTGAGGTCTTTTACTGCGGCGCAACGACATCGGTTGCCAGTTCAATTTGGCAGCGAGAAAACGACGTTTTTGGCGAGGAAAACCAGCAGAAATTCTTCGCGGAAAGACTTTAAACTAAACTATTATGACAAGAACAAGAATCGTTAAGGAAAAGTTCATGGACCTGAGAAAAATGTAACTGGAGCGTTTGGGTTTTAAAAAAATCATAACATATTTTTTATTTTAAAAAAACGCAATATTTTCTTTGTTATTTTTTGTTAAAGCCAACCACACACTAAAAGAGATGTCAGCGTGCATCTCCGCCGGTTTCTAAACGCGCGGTAATCTGTACCTAGGTGTATTCTAAACGTGCATTCATGTACAGGTGTCCAAAATTCGATGGTTTAGGAGGGTTTCGGGTACTTCTAGTAAAAACCACATTTCAATATGTCACCCCGTCTTGGAGCTACGGGGGCTTTTTGAAAAGTCTGCATTTTGGGATAGGATCTTTGTGGTGTTCATTGCATTTTTGTAAAGTTTTTAAACTAGGATTTAATTACTATATCAGATTTTATGAATTGCACTTTAGTTTTTGGGATATAACACAAAGTTGGTATTTTTCTTATGAAACACCCCAATTTTTTACATATTTTGAATGCTTTTTTAATTTCCTTTAAAACGATGTGTTTCTTACGAAAATCGGATAAATAGTTGTCGAGTTATTAAATATTTTCCATGAATCAAATGGTAGGCTATGATAAAAGCGGCTCGTCACATTAATAAAAAAATCTAGAGTGCCATGGTTGTCAGTCTGAGATGATAAAAATAATTTGTTACGAAGAAATAAAAAACTATTTTGCTTCTCAACTGAATTCAAGGTCTACTATTATATCAATAATAAATCATTATACCTATATTTTGTGCTCAGATTGTCAACCAAGGCACTCTAGATTTTTTTAATACTTAATGCCTTTAGCACATCCTACTATATGATTTATAATATTTAATAACTCGGCAACTGTTTATCCGATTTTTGTAAGAGGTACGTCCTTTAGAATGAAATTAAAAAAGCATTCAAAAAATAAAAAAAATGGGGTGTTACATGAGAAAAATACAAACTTTGTATTATATTTCAAAAACTAAAAGTGACTCATGAAATCTGATTTGGTAATTAAATTGTAGATTAAAAACTATACAAAAATGCAATTAACACTATGAAGATATTTTCATAAATAAAAAAGTTATAGGGCCTATCCCAAAATGCAAACTTTTCAAAATTAAAATGCGGTTTTTACCAAAAATATTGGCTTGACATTTGAGCCTCGCAAAGGTGGGTCGAATTTTCTCTATCTCCTCTAGAAGTACCCGAAACCACCCAAAACCATGGAATTTTTGGCACCCTGTACACCACTGAAAATAAGCCCTAAAGCCGGATACATGTACCGAAAGAATAGCTGTTCGCGTACATCTATTTGTGGGTATCTTGCGGCCTTAAAAAGATTAATTAAAGACTTAAAATAACCTTTTCAGCCAATGCCGCAAATTAAGGGTCATTTAATGTCCTATTAATTCAAATAATAATGACAATAATTCCAATTTAGCCTACAATTAAGTTCTAGGTCACCTCATACAATAAAGGCACTGTTATCAAATATGTAACAAAAATATATTGTTTAGAAAAGAGTAAATGTTATTAAGTTGGCTATAAGACTTTATAAATTAATTAAACATTTAAAAAAGAACAACAAACACATAAATTAAAGGCTAAAAATTTTTATTAAAAAAAACTTTAAAGAACAAGCTTTTATAAAATGCACTTAAAAGTAGAAAATAATTTTTTATCATTCTTATACCATAACAAAAGCGATGAGCGCAAATTAAAAATTTTAACTTTAGGCATCGTATATGGGTCACATCGACGATTCACTCAACACGATTCACTTAAGAAACAATTGTATTACTCTATAACATAAGGATATTTTCAAAGTCTTGGCAAGCACGGCAATCTCACCCGTTCTCAGCTTCTTTAGATGAAAGCATTATGTTTGTCATTCGAATAGAAGAAGAATTTAGTTCTTCTTTTGCAGTTCTCTTTGTCACCGTAAAGTTAAAATTTTGAATTTGCGCCCATCGCTTTTATTATGGTATAAGAAAGATAAAAAATTATTTTCTACTTTTGAGTGCATTTAATAAAAGCTTGTTCTTAAAAGCTTTATTTAATAAATATTTATTTTTTGATTTTTAAATTTGTACCCTAAATCGTCCATTTTGAATCCGCCATATTGAAATTTTCAAATCTGATCAAAAATTCATATGCCCTTCCCAAAAAACCCGTGAATGCCAATTTTGATTTAAATCGAACACACTAAATCTTTTCCCCCCTCTACTTCCCACGGTAGAGGGAACTGTGTATATAATAATACCATATTATTGTATTGTCCTCGGAACTATAAGCGCATACCAAATTTGAACACACACCCTTAATTTTTAGATTTGTACCTTTAATTGTCCAGTTGGAATCCGCTAGACGATAACTCAGTAGATTCGATTAAGAAACTATTACACGTTATAGTTTTAACGATTTAGTTCGAAATTACATAGACTAACGCGCTTATTAAGAAACGGTACAGTTTATTTTTGTCTTGAAACCCGATGTTAAGGTAGGTCGATCCTTCTTTTTCGGCGTATCTAGGTAGAGTCTCAGTGTCCCATTTTTTTTCCAAACATGTGGAAACACTTTACTCAAAGTACAGTACTTTCATGGCCTTATTTTAGGGATAGAATACACAGTACATATAAAGTTTATTTCACTTATTTAAATACTTATAAGCAGTGCTGAACATCCGCCATATTGAAATTTTCAAATCTGATCAAAAATTAATAATCCCTTTCCTTAAAAACCCCTGTATGCGAATTTTGATTGAAATCGGACAAACTAAATATTTTTCCCCCTCCATTTCCCTCGTTAGAGGTAGGTGGGTACCTGAGAATACCATATTATTGTATTTTCACCAGAACTATAAACGCATACCGAATTTGAACACAATCGGATGTGGATAGGTTAATTCAAACTAGTTAGCAAAACATGACCGAAAATCGTCCATCTTGAATCCGCCATATTGAATTTTGAAAATCTGATTAAAAATTCGTATTCCTTATCCCCAAAAGCCCCCGTATACCAATTTTGGTTGAAATCGGAAAAACTTAGGTGTTTTCCCCCCCTCTATTCCCCTATTAGGGATGTGTATAAGTTAGTTAAAATTGGTTACAAAAAGATGACCAAAAATTGTCTATCTTGAATCCACCATATTGAATTTTCAAAATCTTATTAGAAATTCTCCATCCCCAAGTGCCTCAACACACCAAATTTCAACGACATCGGGCGTACTTTAACTCTACCCCCTTCTACACCCTTCTATATTCTTGTTTTGTCACCGCAACTATATAAGCACAGATCATCTAGGTACTCTGTGTGCAAGATTCCACCCGAACAAACATAAATATACAGACCGCTTCAAGCTACTGCGAACATAGGGCGGAAGAAGTCTAATTTGCCAGTGTACGTACATGCAGAGACACCGTACGCCTATCAGTGAAGCAACCAATACTCAGGCTTGCGATCACCACTTGCATGACTTTCCTTTGGTATTTAGTACGCCTCTAACCACGGTGCTGTGTGGAGCGTAGTCAATGAAACCGGAATTTGGTCAATAAATACGCAAATTTTTATAACGTAATTTTCTTATTTTTTGTCACTGATAAATAAGAGCGTTTTATTGTCAACTGCTCAGATTTATCAGTGACGACGTGTTACAATGAAAATAATAAGGAGAAACAAAATAAAAGCAAGTTCTCAAAATAAAATAATACATTCTAAAAACCAAAAAGATTCTCCCAGTCAAAAAAAAATTAAAGCAAATGTTCGAAAAGTCCTCCTTGCTCGGCTAGACAATATCCGAGCCTACTATAAAAACCCCTTCTAACGTTTCCAAGCATGTTAGGGGTGATAATTTGAAAAGCTTCTTCAAAAACAGATAGAAGTCATTAGGAGCTTACACCAAATCTTACACCTAACAACTGCCTAGCAGTTGGAATAATGTGCTGCTGCAGTAGATCCAAGTATCTAGGACCATTCAAATTGCAATTGCCGTTAATAAAAAATGGCCCAATTACGTGTTCCCCTATAATACCCCCCCCCCAAACATTTAGTTTTTGGGGATACTGTGTTCTTACGTCAAAATACAAATGCAAACTTTCCCTCGACCAATATCGAACGTGTGTTGGGTTATGACGATTTGACCATCTGCACTTTTTCGGCAACTTCGTAGACATCCATTTTTGGTTTTAAAAATGTATTATTTCAATTAAGAACTTACCCATCTGTTTCTCGAGCAAGGCAGAAATAAAACAAAATAATAAAAACAAAATGAATTTCCAAAAGATAACACTGCAGCGTGCTTCGAATCCACCTCGGTCGTACGGCACGGAGAGTAAATAAGACTTGATTCGCCCTATGTTCGCAGTAGCTTGAAGCGGTCTGTATACATAGATACATTGCAAGTTAAATAAAAGCTTCTAAAAAAATTAGTCACCTGTGTGCAAAGATTTTTTTATACCTTCATCAAAAACATGATTCTTCTAACTGTCTGCAGATAACTAAAGCATGGCTTTTTTGGTTACCGATGCAAAAAAAACTTTTTTTTTGATCTTGGGTGCAAAAAACGATTTCTGTCCGTTTTTTACCCAAAGTTAAAGAGAAATAGCGGAAAATAGTAATATTGAAAAAATCTAATTATTCTTGCCTAAGAATTAAGCCATTTCCGCCAGTTTTCACCAGGTATTTAAGAAAAAATCATTTAAAAATATCATTCAAATATCAAATTGTCAAAGATTAAAATGTCGCAACAATGAACGTCACCGAGAAAAAAGACACATCGCTATGGAAATATTGTTATTTCATTTACCAGCCGCCTTGATTTATAGTGTAAAGATGGTGTGTTGCGAGAAGTTCTCTTCGTTCGAGATTTTTAAAAGTATTTTCCTGTTTTTCTTGGATTTTATGATACAGGTATTAAAAAAAATAGTGTTATTAACTCGCGGCTAAACTGTGCTTTTTTTTACTCGCGTTTTTAAATATCTCGCTGCGCTTGTTATTTAAACCAACGCTTGTAAAAAAAAGCAATATTTTAGCCACTAGTTGTTAAAACTACTATTTTTACTCTCCCAAACCGATGCTTGTTGTAACCAAAAAGTCATGGTTTTGGTATTTTCAGATTATTAGTATAATCGTGTTTATAATAAAAACTATATACTGACAAAAATTCTTGGTATATACCGTTGGTTAAAGCCATCGATGTACTAAGTACGTCGATGGTTAAATCCAACAGCAAAAATTTTTTTTTAATATTCAATTCCATCTATTTTAAAGATATGTATAGATTGAATATGGCATTTATTAAAACGGGTAGGTAAATTTGTATTAAAAATTAATCACTGACTTATTTTAATGGTGTAGAACTTGGGGTTGAATTAACATGAGTGTTGACGTTGGCGTGAATAGTCGCTTCAACTAAAAATATCCGAAAAGTTACTAAATTATTCATTAATAAAACAACTATGCGAAGGAGTATGTACTTAGTCCTAAAACTTGGATTTAAATGAATGTTTTTCCTTCGTATATTTTTTGGTTTTGTTTTATTATTTATTTCGAAGTAATGGTCGGGTTACCCATTAATAAGTTTATAAACCACCGGCGCACAGTGGTTTCTTTTGACGAAAATCCGGAAAAAAGTCGAAAAATCTAATACACGAATTTAAAAGAATAACATGGAACAATTCAAAGTGAACATCATACTTCATAAGTTGCCCATAGAAACAAAAAATTTGTGCGTGTTGTTTTGGCGTAACAAAACGCCAAGCATAAAGTTTTGTTTGGTTGTCTTGATTAAGACACGTCTATTACCTGTCATTTAAAATGATTATCAATATTATGGAGGCTAATAGAAACTTAAAGTAAATATTTCAACGCATCGGTATCGGTATACGTATCGCGTTCAAAATAAAGCCAAAATACACTACATTTTTGACTTGCTCATGCCATGTTTCCAACGTAACGATACGTTCATCACTCCGTATGCATCGATTGCTGTCAGCAGTTCTGTCATGGCACCTTTCAAAAAAGCGGGCATCGTTCGACACATCGCATAAACAAGTCAAAAATTTAGTGTATTTTGACTTTATAACGAACGCGATACGTATACCGATACCGATGCGTTGAAGTATTTACTTTAAGTGTCTACTAACGAAGGTATGTAGCTTCTTCTGGCGTAATAAGAAAGCATCATGTTATCTTTGTCTATTTTTTATTACGACTCAAAGAAGAGCGTGTGTTTTTTGTTAAATTATTATTTTCACCGATGTTCAAACATATTTTTGTTTATATCCCGTCTTTTTTCCAATTAATTATGAAACACAGGATAATGCCTAAACGAAAGTGTAATTAAATTTTGCAACTTCTTCTACCATCAATTTTTTTCTAAGTGGATGCTTGTGTAGTGAAAAACTACACTAAATATACACAATATATTAATTTAAGCTACCTAGATCCATTTAAAAATATTTTAACTTTTGACTCAGGTCAACCTAATATGAATCTCTTAAAATTTCAGTAAAATTTTGGGCAACTCTTGAATTATTTCTTAAATTCCTCTCATAGTAAGAGATTTTCTTCCATTTTGAGTATTTATTTTCTACTAACGCTATTAGTCGTGTAAAGAATCTTAGCTCACACTTATGCACTATAAACATAGTACATTGTGAGCTATGACGGTACTAAAAAGCTTACATAAGGTTCATGGTTCCGAAATCATTCAGCATGTCTTGATGCTCATATTTCAACTATCTGAAGAAGCACAGGAGGAGAGAAATAAATATATAAAGAAGTTACGCGAGCAGTTCTGGAGAAAAACTTCGAGAAAAGATAGTTTAAAGGACATTTTTATATATTATATATCATCCCTATATACCTAGTTTAAGAAAATTGCCCCGCAAAAATAACAAAGATCTTTCTCCCGAGGCTCTTGATTTGACAACATCACCTAACATTAATGAAAAAAAAACTATATCAGACAGTTCAGATTCAGAATAGATTTTTTTTTAAATAATATTTTCATAGTCAGTATGTAGTTAGTTTTGTTATTGTTGTTAAAACCGACTAATAAGTATATGTATAATATTTAGGTCTATGTTGTGTTCGTATAATAAAAAGTTAATTTGAATATTAAAGAAATGTTCGCATATTTGTCTCTAAATGCATATTTTAAATCTATCAATTCTCAAGTTCTTTATTAGGTCCACTTAGACACAACAATTTGAACCCCAATATTAGTGTGAATTGACAGATACACTGCATTATCTGTCAGAAAATTGAGGCCCATATTTGATACAATTTCTTGTTATATATATATATATAGTTTATCTACCAATTTCGACCAATATTGGGGTACAGGTTGGTATGTGTAAATATAACTATTCCAGTAGTTCAAAGGTATAATAGAAAAAAATCCAAAAATATAGCAAACTTGCCAAGTTGCCGTTCATCTAAACAGATGCGTCAAATAGAAACAGTACTGTATAAGGTAAGCAGGGAGAAATATGGATTTTTGAAGAGAAATCTGTCTTTAGGGGGTTAATATTCAAGGGCTCTAGTTAGCCCGCAAGCCCCCCTGCGCTCTCCTGTACGATAAGTGGCTGAAGGGATGCTTTTTTACACGATCTCTCTTGTGCTTTATTGATAGCGAGTGTAAGTAAGCACCTGCCTAGAAAGAAGTTGTTTACAATATTTTATTTTAAAAATTGTAGAGATATTGACGAAAAAAACTTATAAAAACGCTATTTTCTTATTCAGCACCTATCAATTTTAGTAAGTCATAAAACGAGCATGCAACAAATACTGACAATTGCTATTTTTTACATTAGCGTTAAATAAAAATTTTTTTACTCACGATTATTCAAAAAAAGCGTATTTTAGATTCACGCTAACATATCTAAAAGATCAGTTTACATTTATATGGTATACAATTTAAAAAGATATATATAAAATTTGTAAAGTGCTAAGTCCTAAATAATTTATTCCATGTTTTCGTGAAAAGGAACCACTGTGCGTCGTTCGCAGAGGGGGCTTAGGGGCTCAAGCTCCCCAGAGCCCATAAAAATCGACTCCTTAAGGTTAAATTTTCTCCAAAAATTACCATTAACAAACAATTTCTGCGTACGCCACTGTATAAACACAAGCATAACTCCTATTGGCTATCCTTTACAATTTAAAGGTCCATAACTCGGAAACTAATAATCCTATTTCTCCCCTAAAATTGTACGCTCCCTGTTCCGCCAACTCTTCGTGGGAATTTCAAATTTAGATATTTTTTTGTTTTTGTTGCACCCTCTATTTTGCCCTTGTCCAGATTTTTTCTTTAGGAAAGAATAATTTTGTATGTCCCACGTACATAAAGATGGGAAAAATATTAATCAATGCCTCAAAACCCAAATTTTTATTGCAAATCACGTTTCCACGTTCATACAAAAAACTGAAAGGAAAGCAATGGACTGCAAAATATGTAAATTAAAAATATTAAGCGACCCTTTTAAAATTCTTTACGAAGTCATTTCAAACTTTTTTACGATTGACAATACGGCACATGTATTTTTTGTGTGGTAAGGTTAAGGTCGAAACAGGTTTCTTTTATAACCTTAAAAGTTTTCGGAAGTTGTTTTGAATACATAACTTTTTAATGGTTTTCTTCGGGATAACGACTTTTAATATTGTTTTGTGTTTATTTAATAAATCAGGAAATTTTTATGGCATATTTAAACGCCTATTTAACTCTTACTTTAAAAAAATGTATACTCGAATACAGGAAGTTATGATATTAATAATAGATACTTCGAATAGATTTTTACGGGCAGGAAACAAATTATATATTTATAATTTTTATAGTTTATCCTGAAAAACATACACTTTTAATATTGAAATAATTTTAAAAAATTGGTACTAGAAAGCACGGACAGTCCACCATTCATTTTATGTTGAAAGAAAATGAAAATATCTCGAAAACTGTAGCCTTGAAAGATTTGAACCTTATAAAAAAAATTTTGGGTAATATTTACGAAAACCAAGATTTGAAAACCGCTGCTTTACTTCTAAAGTTATGATTTTTTTTTATATACTTTAACGTTTTTTCAATTAATAATAATAACACAGGAATTTTTTTTTTTCAATTAATAATAAAAACACAGGAAAAAATTGTCACCCAGAAGCACCAGATCTGACAAATTTCGTTGGAAATGTTATTCTTAATCCAAATTCGAAAACCGTGTTTCGCTAAGAGCGAGTTTGTAAATTCAACATTTTTTTTGACAGCGGTGGAACATCGGTGCCAACATTCTGGTTTGACATCCATCTGACATCTAGCAGTGATGAAATGTCGTTGTTCCATCGAATACAAAAAGAACGCGTTGCGGTGTAAACAGCTTAGTGCCAATAACCACACTTAAAATAATAAATTCATACCTCAACTTCGGCTCGAGAAAATCGGAAATGTGACTTATACGGCCGTATTCATAGTCGTTCCCAATTAAGGCTCCCTTTTTCCTTGGGAAATGTAAATTCTTATGGGCGAAGGAAGGAAGGAAGGAGCCTATGACTATGAATACATCCCTTAAAGGCACTCATGCTGTACTTCTGGACAGTTTTTTCAACACAGTCTTCAATGCAAGTACGTTTTTGCTTCAAATTTAGTATGATGTCTAGCTCATCATCAGAGTCTTCACTTAAACTGTCTTGCATTGATATTGTGGTTATCTGGCTCACCACTCTAAGCATCCTCTAAGAATAAGTTAAAAAAAAACTGGAAAAAATAAATAACCATAAAGTAGGGTTATGTTTAATCCAACGACGATTTTCCACCGACTCCCGAAGCCGGTGGCGATCGGTGCCAACATTTGTTGGATTGATGAAGTCGATCGAAAAGTTTAGGAACTCTATTGTTGGACTGGTGAAGTCCATCTAAAATTTATGAACTCTTTTGTTGGCACCGGTAAATCCACCGGTGGATTTACAAACTCACCCTAACCTGCCATGGTTTTGTAGTTGAGTTAATAATTATTTTTTTAATTTTTGATATCTCAAAAACTGCAGCTCTAACAAACTTTGACGTTATTACAAATTTTATACCGGGTTTCGCTAGCTGCTATGGTTGTCGATTACTTTTGTTGATTCAACTCCTTTTTCTATCCTTTACGCACCCCACCCCCATCAAAAACTAATCAACTGATCCACGGATGCCAGAGATTTTTTGTATCAAATTTGCTTACTTTGTCGTGTTACAGACAGGCAGACAAGCGTACAGACACCTAGACACACAGAAAAGCGCCTTAAAACAAATTACTTAGGTTTTTTCTAATTTACGTATTCTTAAAAATAACAAAAAATTAATCCATGAAGGATCTGAAACCTCCTTGCTTAGCCTACTAGTAAGTAAAAAATAATCCAACAGTGGAGAATGACCAAAGCTTTTCCATTTAAAAAATATCTTTTTAACAGAAGCGTCTGCTAGATTTTGTGTTATAACATTAATTATTATTGATAGAAATTTGTGTGTCATAACTTGTGTCTGATATTTTCAATACCCGTAAGATACTTGCACATGTTGCAAGATCTGTGAATTTTGTCATAATAATCAGTCCTGATAAGAATAACTGTGTTTTCTTTTCTATTTGTCGATAAGAGCACTTGAATGTGACAATTTCAGTGAAATTTTCGTAAAAAATGCAACGAATTTTCCAGTCAGTTTATAACAGATGGGAAAATTGCCTAAAAATATGTTGAAGTTGTTTAACCTTCGTGCGAAAACGTCAAAAATAGTGCCGACTTTATTAAAGTCAGGCTATGCCACCTTTACCTACCACCGAGAAGTCCCTGAACTACTAGTTTTTAAAATGCATAATTAATCTTACGAATCTAAATATTATTTTTTTTTTGAATAGTGGTGTTAGGAAGACCAGTAGGTACAGTCTAAAGTATGGATATGGATGGGCACATTAAGATTAATGTTTGTCATTTGGCTGCTTATACTTAAACTAGACATGTTGTTATGCTTTTAGAAGGACGCATATGTTTTTTTTTATACTGCGACTTTTCGATTCGTTTTAGGAATATTCGCACAGATTTTATTTATATTTCGCGTCCACACTGATAAAATTGCATTTTGTAAAAAAATATACTTCATGCAAGAATATCATTCTTCTATAAACATTATTAAATACTTCGAACCACTGGCTCATTCATAAATTCCATAAATAAGTGTTTCTAAATTAGTAGTTAATACCCTTAAATCAATATAACACAAAAATTGATTTAAGAAAAGTTGCATGATAAAAAATATAACCCAATCTTAAGTTAAGAAATACTTATTCTTCAATTATCGTAATTTCTAGGTTTTGCGATAATGAGTCTTTGGTCTTAAATATAGTTTAATTATTATCCAAATAAGCTTTAGAATCCCTGCCAAAAAACAGCATTAAATCTCAAAAAGTAACATCTCTGCCAGAGCCGCAAGACGCAGCTACCCAATCTTAAGTTAAAAAATACTTATCCTTCAATTAACGTAATTTCTAGGTTTTGCGATATTGAGTCTTTGCTCTTAAATATAGTTTAATTATTATCCAAATAAGCTTTAGAATCCCTGCCAAAAAACAGCATTAAACCTCAAAAAGTAACATATCTGCCAGAGCCGCAAGACACTGCTCTCAGTGGGGTGTTCTATCACCCCTCCTCTGGTCGCTCCTAGTGGACGACCTCCTTGCGAGTCTACAACAGATGAACGTGATTGCACAAGGCTTTGCTGACGACATCACACAAAGGTACATCGGTACATCTCCGGAAAAACACACAGTAAATGACCGGTGCAACAAGGAACAGATGTGTGTAAACCCTAGCAAAATCATCAATACCATTCATCATAAAAAGGAAGCTTGACTCCCTCGTTCCTCCGGTACTAAACAGTGAAACAATCCAATTTGCAACTGGTGAACCTCGAATGCGCATTTGGAGAAAGTAAAGCAAAAGGCAGCACTGTCTCTATGGAGGTGCAAACGTATCTGCGGTAAGTCATGTGGCGTCAGCCCCAAACAAATGTACTGGGTGTATATCACAATAGTTAGATCCATGATTATATGTCAGAGATCTTTTTTATACAATGCCCCTAGGTTGTATTCCACCAGATATACTTTCTTGCACGTCCGTACCCAGTTTTTAAAAAAACAAGATTAAACTTTATGTTTAATAATAGAGCGTAAGTATAATAATGCCACTTTTTATTAAGTTAGTATCCTTTTTTTTAATGGCTTTGTAACTTATTTTATCAAACTTAATGAAATCTGGTCGCATCTCCCTGTATTTCTTTTGCTTTTTTTATATTTTTATATAATTTATTTGCAACTTGACGGTTAGATTAGCAGCGCTTGAATGCCTCCTAAACCTTTCCTATCAAGGCAACCTACAGAATCATAGCCAATCAATGGGGTAGCAGGGCAAGTCAAGTAGTACCAAACCCTTTAACGCGGGCACTTGAGAGCCACTGCATTCTAGGGCTGCTACCTGATTTAATACCCGCAACAGTATACAGCAAAAAGCTATACAACACTATTCTCCCAGATAGGGAAAACTGGTCATCAACAGATTAAGTTTCCCAAGTCAAGATAGCTGCTGGTACACTGACGGATCCAAAATGCCTTCAGGCGTTGGATTCGGAGCCTATCGTAGCCGGGTAAGTATGCGGCCCTTAAAGCTCTTGGATCCTATAGGTACTCATCGAGAACCGTTAGGAGCTGCCATGACACACTGAATACCCTTGGGCGAATAAACACTGTGTCGTTGGAATGGATTCCGGGACATTCTGGGCATCGCGGAAATGAGACTGCCGACCAGCTAGCGCGCGAAGCGGCTTTCGCCATCTTCATTGGCTCCGAACCAGCCCTTGGAATAGCATTCAACCCAATAAACACTGCTCTCTCAAGCTGGATGAATAAGTTCCACCAATACTGGAGAGAATTGCCGGGACTGGCACATTCCAAAGACTTCATTACAGAACCCTGCGGGAAGAGGGCCGGGACACTCATTGAGCTCACCAGGCAGTAGTGGAAGATGGCGAAACGGCCAGACATGTGCTGTGTGAATGTCCGGCCATCGCACGTCAGCGTTAACGTATTTTCGGTAAACCACAGATCGGACTGGATCTGAAAGATGCTTCTCCAAAGCAAGTTGTGAGTTTCTTAAGGGGCTGAATATTCTCTAGCAACAAACAATGTCAAAAGTCACACTCACAAATAAATCATCATCATCATCATAAACATCTCTGCTACAGGCCCTGGCGACAAATAAGTACTTATACGAGAACAATTTTCTATTAGATATATAAAGCACAGGCCCTGGCGACAAATAAGTACTTATACGAGAACAATTTTCTATTAGATATATAAAGCTTGTGCGAGTCCAAGGTGATATTATGGACTCATCGGTACATAAACAGTTCCGACAGACCTTTAATAAAGAACGGCATTAACTTTAATATGTGAACTTTATAGGTGGCACGATATGAGCATGTTTAGATGACAACATTGTCATAAATAATAGCAAGAACGTTAGATAACTTGCTTAGGGGCCATCCATAAATTACGTAATGCAGCAAGGTATGGAGAGAGGGGCCGGTGTAAGTGTCATAAACTGTTACAACGGGGGAACTGTCAAAAAATATTAACCTGATTTTATGTTATATTAGTGGTTAGGAAGTCGTAGTTTAATTAAGGTTGTATATCATAGTTAAGGTTAGGTTACAGTTTACTTCGATTTGTCAGTTTAGGTTACAGTCCGTTTAAATCGAAGATAGGATTGCTTGATTAAAGGAATTATTATTCTTACTTTATTCAAAAATTTCGTGACGGATTAAGTATAACAATTATTGTCCCAAAGAGGTCATCTGGTCAAATAAAGGATACTATTCCTTTAATTCAAGTATTTTTTTTCAACTTATGCTTGCCTTAATATTTATATTATGATATGTTTAGATCAACATGTATCCTCTTGGTATCAGTATACAGAGAACTTCAGGCTACTGCAAACATTTGCTTGCGTTCGACGTTCGTGGCCTTTAGTACGCCTCTAATGCGATGTGGAGCGTAACCGATGAAACCGGAATTTGGTCCATAAATACACACATTTTGATAACGTAATTTTCATGGAATAATATGCTACTTCATTAGATCCAAATATCTAGGACTATTCAAATTGCCGTCAATAAAAAATGGTTCAATTACGTATTCCCCTACAATACCCCCCCAAACATTTAGTTTTTGGGGATACTGTGTTCTTACGTCAAAATACAAATGCAAATTTTCCCTCGACCAATATCGAACATGTGTTGGGTTATGACGATTTAATAATGGAAAAGTGCTTTCATCTCTGAAAAGAATAGATCTCAGAAAGTTTTCATCACGATTAGCCCTTTCCAAAAACATTCCATTATCCCCCTCCCCATTCTCCTCACATCCATCCTCTACCAATCCGCTTGTTAACTTACACCCCCCCCCCCCGCCAAACCCCCAATCCACCCAAAAAGTCCCGCCACACAAATAATTACCATTTCTTACCTAACGTTACCTGATCCATCAGCAAAAAACGCCTTACACCACCTAAATTAAAAGACTCATCAACATTGAGCAAATTCTAATCAATCTATTAAGAACTCGTTGCACCTTTCAGAGTTATCACACCAGAATTTGTTCGCTCTAAACTCCAAAACAAAAAACATGAATTGCAAAAATCAAAATCGCAAAAATTAAATTAAAAAGACAATTTCAAGCTGGACACAAGGTATGTTTGACATAAGCAGGAAAATATTTTAACCTTTAATGTATTTTATATGTAACATTGTAATTAATTGTAACTTGTACTGTTAATTTTAGCCTAGTGACCTGAAAGATTTTACAATTCGCCATTTCACAACTCAAAATAATAAATGAACAAATGCCGGACAAAGAACAAAAAACCGAAAATAAATCGAGGAAACTGCTGTAAGTTTCGAAAAACAAAACCTTTCAGTTTCATCACAGAAAAGCACATAAATGTTGGTGAATGTCCCCATATACACCTAAATATTAGTATCCCTTTTAAAATCCCAAAACTTATTGATCTGATGATGGCCGTTTAGACCGAAAACTGCTTATCAATTAAAAATTAAAAAGTTGCACTAATACAAAATAAAACACTTGTGTTTTATTTACAATCACTCTGACTAAGTCCACGCAACCACAACCCCTTCAAAAATTATTATCACTAATTCAAACCCAACTCAAGCTTAACCAACCCAAAATAATATTTCTTGATTTTTGCGTATTTCAACTTATTTTTTAATAAGTAGCAATCTTCCAATAGCTGCATAGCAATATCAAAAACGCTACAAATTTTCGTTCAAAATGAAATTGCAAAAATATTTTACATTTTTACAAAATCATCATTTCAAGTGATTCGTCTGTCGACCGATAATAATAACTAACCACACAGAAAATGTCAAAAAGTATATATATCGACAAATTAACGGATTATCATGTGCCGTTCGAAACCGGACAGATTATTCCTCCTGGATTTGTTTTTATCCTGAAGCTATTACCAATAATTAGTTTTGTCCCCGCAAAGTTAATACGCAATGACCGAAAAAAAAAACGATCAAACAGAGGGATATGTTTTACCGGCAAATTTTAATATACTAGAGGCAGGAGACATCACATTCGGTACACTACTTAAAATATACCAAAATAATAAAGTAATAATAATCGACACTCATAAAATTTAGAGGAAAGAGGGAATTGCTCGTGTAAATAACCTCAATGTTTTAATCTTAGTTTGTAAATAAATTAATTCAGGTGTTTTGGTCTTTTTGGCTTGGTATAGTTTTCGTGCATAATCAGTGTCCTTTATTTATGTTTGTTTTGGTTCTTAGTGCCCTCATAACTATATATTTTGTTCTGAAAATGGATTCAATATACGACTGGACAAAACTGTAGGTGTTATATTGGTCAATGACAACTTGGATATTAAATAAGGTAAATTAATCCTTTCAAAAAGGCTCCTTTCAGAAATTATAAACGAACTGGATAGGTAAACCACAAAACGGTACTTTCTCATATACAAATAATGAAGCTATTATGTGACAAATTTTTGGCATATTAATCAAGGCATTTTCTCTTATAAAATATGATATGATTTAAGAAAAAAGTAGTTTTTCAGTGGTATTTTGCAATAAAAGTCAAAATAATCAATAACTTTTTGTTTTTTCAATACGGTAAGGGTTTTTTGAAAATTGGTTCAAGAATTTATTACCCAGGCTGGTATATATATGTGAATACCGACGCTCCACTGACGTAAATCATAGATATCGTAGGTTTGTTGTTTCTACATTTTTGGTAAGTCTATTGATGTAGGAATAAAAGAGTTTATAAAAAAATTTAATATTTTTTTTTTCGTAACTCAAAAAATTTTTATCTTTAAAAGGAGAAAATCTGCAGCAAAAAGATTATTCGTGTGATAAACACTTTTTTAAAGTAGCTTACCTCATGTAGTTTTGCACTCCGACTCTTAAAGTTGTAAGTTCTTACCTAAAAAAAATATATACAGTTAGCACAATGTCACAAATTTACAAAATTTAAATTTACAAAAAACGGCAGAAAATGATTGAAGAATAAGCAAAAATAAATCGAGTAAAACATTCTTCGCTTGATTGAGCATATCTTGGGAAACCTTTCGACAGATACCCTTTTTTTTCACCTAGATCAAAAAGTAGAGCTTTAATGTCCGCAGTGTGGAAATAACAGCCTGAGGCGTCAGCCGAGGTTTTTACCCGCTGAGGGCGTTAAAGCTGTTTTTGACCAAGGTATCAGCATTTTTTGCATATTAATTTTTATTGACAAAAATACTTAAAAATATAAACTTGACAAGTCACTTAAAACAAAAATAAACGTCCAGCAAACACATCTGTTACATAGTATTTATTTTAAATGTTTAAACTTGGAAATAAAAATCACTACTCACCCTCATAGGCTAGGGTGCTCCCAAAGATTGGGTGGTGAGAAGCAGTGACGTAGCCAGGGGGGTTTTGGGGGTTAAACTCCCCCCCCCGGGAGGTCCAACCCAATCTACAATAAATTAATTATGATCCGGAGCCCCAGGGAAAGCCATAGCTCCCCCACTTTTTTTACCCTTTACTCCGTTTCATAACGTGTGTTTGGTGTGATGTCTTAAATTTTAAAAATTTTGCCAGCGGAGCTATGACATCATTAATTTGAATTTTTATAACCACCATTCAAAACGCGTAATAAATAGCATTCTTAGTATAATTTTCATCTGCGACGCATTTGTCATTTGGCAACAAATCTGTAAGTACCACCGCAACAATTCAAAAATATTTTACAAGAGAACCTAAGAGAACATAATTTTTAAAGAATTTGTTGTTTTTTTTGCCAAAGTTTCCACCTGTGGCACTATACCAATATTAAATATTGTTACAGTTTTGTTTAATTTTAAGCAATTTTATATCGACAACATTTGAAACACGGAAAAAATAGCATTTTAGTGTAATTTTTTCAAAATTTAAGGGTTATTTTGAAAAAAAATCTGCAAATGAGACTGGCTTTTAAAAATAAGTATTTTCGTTCCGTATACAATCACTCAACACCTATTAAACCGCTCCTCTCCCCTCCGCTCAGTTCAAGAGATCAAGCATAGGCATCTACGCAGTTTTTAAAAATTTTCCAAAGGTAGGTAGTTGATGTTTATTAAAAGATTAACCCCCCCCCCCCCGAGTCGATTTTTGACTACGCCAATGTGAGATTTTTATTTTATTTCATTAAGATTGCTTCATTGGTTTTAGAGATTTTCCTCTTAGAAGCAAGGACGTGAAAAATTGAAACAAAACGTACTTTATTAGTCCTGGGTAGCCGATACTAAATTAAAAGGACTAATGTTTCTTTTGCATTTTGCTTTAAGGCAATAATGACATTTCATTTTCCTACAATATTCACTTTGTTAAAACATACGGTAAAACACACTGTTTTAACTAAACCTTTTATTTTAATTAAGTGCTTAGTTACATAGATTCTTGTTTAATCTAATACTCTGAAAAAAGATAATAAAGGTATCTGAAATTTCGGAGTGACAATTAGTCAAATGCCACTTTTCCGTTATTGCGCGCCATATTCGCTTTTTTCGCCGGGCATTGAAAAACTGACCGAATGAATAAAGACCGTACGTCATACGCGCCGGCAGTTTTTCAACTCGATATTAACAGTTAAGGTCACTAAATCCAACTAATATGCTAACTAATTGCATTCCTTTTAAAACACGAAATCTTCCGAAATCCGCTAAATTCAAATCTAAAGAAAACCCTATCAAATCTAAATCGTCATAATGGAACACAGCAAAAGAGATTATAACAAATAAAAAAAAAGGGCGCCAAACACACCAGCACACAGGACTAAATGGTAAGCATGGTAAACATTATAATCCTGTTGCTTTAATAAGCATATCTACATACACCTAGGGGTATGGGTAGCTCCATAAAATAAGGGCAAAGGTACATAGATAGGTGGTTCTTCGATTTCGAAAAAAAGATATTGTAGTCTTATTAAGACTCAACTAGCATTATTTTAGGTCAATTAAAAGAAATTCATAAATTTTGCCCAGATTGGGGTATTGATTTCTTTTTTATTTTCTGTTTTAAGTACATTTTTCTTATAATTGGTAATCTCTTCATAAGCGCTAACTATTAGCCCCATCAAATGGTCAGCAATCCGTGGAAGAATATTAAATTTTGATGAAAATTTGTTTTCCTGTTTCGAAAAAGTAATCTGGCTTGCTTTTTTTCTTCTCTTAGCCATATCTTTTTCGCTGCAACACGACATCTCAGCCTAGACTTATTTATCCGTCTTAGTGCAGTGCTTACCGTACCAGGTAAATAAACTGTTATTGTTGCTTCTCTGGACGTGGAAAATGGGCGTCCTTCCAGGAAATTAGTGACTTGCTAATCCTGTTGGGGTGTGCTGACTTTGGTCAAGCCAGTTCCTGCCTTTCGTCGTACAGTTCCTTCCTCTTTGTATTTTCTTTTTAGTCTTACTATAGTGGACTTCTCTGTTCCATAATGATCGGCGACTCGACAAACAGACCAACCTCCATCTAATTTTGATAAAATTTAGTTATCGACTTCTGATAGCTGTCGTGACATTTTTGAGTTGAACAAGACTGTGACAACAAAACATGACAATGACTCTGACACTTTGTGACAGAAAAGGTTGCTAAATCGTAAAGGACATATTGCATATAAAATCGGCCTATGCGTTTTACGTGTCGCGAAGTGTGCATCCTATGTACTGCCCAGGAATCCAAGAAATGCAGTAGTAAAGCTCCAATTAAAATTCGGATAGTAGTTTGTGTGTGGTGATTTGAGATATATTTAAATTTGGCCTTTCATGTATTGAAGCACCAACTTACTTTAAAAAAAATACCAACAGAATAAAATACACAATTTTTTGTTCCCTAATTATGAAAAAACAATGTACGTTTAGAATAATGAGGTCCATGTGATGAAAATTGATAGATATAGTTTTAAGAAAATTCAGAGCCAATATCGCCAAAATTAAGATTCATTTGTAAAAATTTAGTAATGGTTTAATGCCATTTGTTTTTTCAAAAAAGATGATGATTTTCCAAAAATAACCAATTATAATAAAAATGTAATTAAATAAAAAATACCCTGAATCAGCAAAATTAAAATGACCTTAAACTAGTCTTAAAAGGCAGTCCCTAATATAAATATCTCATTTTATTTGAAATCGCTACCTCAATCAGGTTAGTTATGATTTTTTATAGTTTGACCCAACAAATTTCTAGTTCTAAAAGCCCACCGCCAAAAAAGAATGAAAGGAGGGGTATTTCTTTTGTTGAAATTTTTGGGGTAGTGAGCGTTAATACAAAATCGAAGACTCTAACTATTGTCCATTTGCCCTTATATTTAGCACCCGTCGCCGTCGGCGCGGCATCACGGGAAAAAATATGCAAGCAGCTTCTGCGCTAATGCAAAAGCAATTAAACCGTGAAGGACTGAGTCAACAGGGCCTATTTTGGTGTCAGCTCAGAAAAAACAGCAACCATTCACGTCCCTTTCACGAAAGAAGAAAAACGAGATGGTTCCTACCGCTTTTAAAACGTTATTTAAGTAAACAATTTACTAAAAATTTAAGCCAGGCCAAAGAACATCCATGCATAAAAAAATCTCAGCAGCATTATTTACCAAATATTCTTACTCTGATTGCTATGACCAGCTTACTTTCATTTTCATGTCAAATCAGTGTCCCACGTTCAAATATACAAGATAATTTATCACAAATTAGAAGAACTATCTTGTAACCAAAAATACTACATTACACATGCACAACGACTGCTACTATGCTGCTTCTCAACAAAGCCCAAAACCGACCCAAAATGGAATACTGTTCACATTTGTGTTGCATGGGCACCAGAATGCATGCACACTTAAGTTCCTCAAGTCAGACACTCCTAAACACCGCAGGTAATTGATGTCCTTGCAGAAGCTAGCTATTTTGGTGCCTCCAAGGGTCACGGGAGAACTGCGTTAGATAGCGTGGGCTACTGTAGCCCCTATCCGCTAGCTCACTTCGCATTTTTCTCGTACTTCTGACGTCACAAGCGGGAAATTTCCCAGTTGTCACGCCCTCTACTCGCCAGCGCATTTCACAGTTCTCAATTCCCATTTCTAACGTCACAATCGCGTTTTTGACTTCACAAGCAAAAATTTTTTTTGGTATTGCGTTTTTGATTACTCCTTTTCATGTTTCGAGCACCACAGCAAAAAATACTTACAATGCAATATTTAATAACAATCGTTATAACACAAGACATGGCAGCTTATTAAGAACTAATCATCACAATACTGCACTTTATGAGTGATCTCCTTCTTACAAGGCTGTAAACCTTTATAATAAACTACCAAAAGCAGTGAGAGATATCAGTAATGTTAAAAGATTTAAACTCACAATTAAAAAAATTCTTTTAGGAATGTGCCCCTATCATTTAAAAGACTTTAAGCCTTAAAATAACTATTAGTGTTTGTAGTTTGTCTTAAATTTGTATTTTATGCACTTGTTTTTTTTTCTTTTTTTGATTAATTTTTAACTTTACCTGGTTTATAGTTTTTTTTATGTATTATTTCTATGTGTTAACTTACATGATTTTATTTTCTCATTATCAACTATATTTATAAATTGATGAACCTACCCTCAGGGTATTAAAATCTTGCCACCATTTGTTTTTTGTTAGGTACATTTTTTGACGATTTCCATATTGTAACCTGTACAATCATTTAGGAAATAAATAATTTCTGATTTTGATTCTGATTCTGAAAGACTTAAAAATTGGATTATCTGTGTAGCTATTCTTGAATTCAGGGAGAAAACATTTTTTTCCCTGAAATACACGGATCCTATTGGTCGACGCCACCGATTCCCCCGAAATGACACTAATAACATTACTTTTGATGGGATTTGTTTCTACTGGTCTTTAGTGAGAAAATGAAAAGATACCGATTTCCATTTAAAATACTGTCATTAGTGTCATTTGTGGGAGATATCAACGACATGAACCAATGGGACCACGCATTTCAGGGAAATAAGTGTTTTCTGCCTAATTTCAAGAATAGAGGCTCTGAACGTGTTTGAAAACACACACCTAAACGAGGTGTTAATTTTAGAAAAGGTGTCCAAAATTAATTAATTTTGAAATTTATTCTGTTTCAACCCACCTACCACGTAAAATATATTCTGGATTATACTTATCTATAAAATGCACAATCAATTTCTTCAACGATGGTAACGGAAAACATAGTAACTGAGAAATTCTATATTTGTGAGGTCAAGGGCGCGATTGTGAAACGGAAAGTGGGAACTGTAAAATGCGCTGAAGAGCACGAACAACTGAGATATTTCTCACTTGTGACGTCAGGAATCGGAAGTGGGAAGTGTGAAATCCGCCGGCAGGTACAGGCACGTAACAACTGAGAAATTTCTCACTTATGACTTCAGAAGTGCGAAACGAGCAGAGAGAAATGAGCTGGGGGACAGGGACCACCGTTGTGGGCTCATCAATTGATAGTTCACCTTATTACCTCCCGTGTTACTTCCACAACTTGTCTTTCTCAAAACTCATTTTGTTCGAGAACTACTCAGGCAGTTCCGATTACCTAACCTAAAAATTCATTTGCCAGGCATCACATCGGAATATACATGAGAGTGGCCTTAGTGTATCCAGCAGCTTTTTGTCCAAATGGCTGCATGAAAAATGGAATGGCCTTTTTTGTTCCCTTTGACGAATAATTGTCGTCAACATGCAAAATGATACCTTCCTTCTCAGAAAGGTTTTTCAGGGAACTTTTAATGACTAGTTTCGCTTGTGTTCACTTTAATTAATTCAATTGTTCTAATTACAACATACAAGGGGTAAAAGGTGCGATTGACCACCCTTTTAACTAGCGATGGGGAATAAAAAATAACATAGAACTAGTAGGTCAAAACCAAGTTTATAATTTATGCTTTCACACTAACACTTAGAACAATTAATTAATAATGTCAAATGAAAAGATAGAAAACCGGGGGGCTGTTTTTCCATCAATATATGAAAAATTTTGGAAGCAACCAATGAACGCCAACCGCCAACAAAACCACGTTTTCAAAAGTTGCCCAACCGTACATTGCACGACTCCAGTGAAAGAGTTATATAATTATTTAAAATAACAAAGAGATATCTGCAGTGCAGTTTTTTCAAATTTTGAATTGTGCTTCGGCCAAAAGTCCTGCTTCGAAAACATAAAGCAGCATCATATATTAGTCCTATCCTTATACGTATCGGAAGAAGATAAGTGATCTAAAAAAGGTATAAAGCATAGTTTAAATGCATAAGTAACCCAGCAAACACATCTGTTACATTAACATAGTATTTACGTAAATCAAAGTCAAAAAATTTACATAAAAAATTTTTCATTATATTTACGTAATATTTACCTAACATAACGTATGTTAACAAAAAGAAGTTAAAAAACCTCCGAATCAATTACTTCAACTGAAGAGAATCTAAAAACAAAAGATCAAAAAGATCTTGGGTGGAAAGAAATGAAAATTCAAACTTGGATGAGTATCCCACAAGGAACACACAAAAGACCAACACTCAGAAAATCATCCCAAGTGAAGTGTCTACTTAGCTTTTTTTGTTATTGGTAAGTGAAGTTTCTATTAGCCCCAAGTAATGAATCACTTAACTTTCCCTTCACTTAGGGTTAGTAAATTTTTCTATTAAGGACAAGTGATGGAATCAAATATTGAAAAATCATGCGGAAAAATTTATTCATCATAATAATGCCGATAAGGATTTGTCAACGTATTGCCATCATAAGAATTCGACAATCTCATTTGCAACGATCATTGTTCTATTTATAGGGAAATCATGATGGAAATAAGTTTAAAAAACTCAAAAAAAAATCGATGACCGGAAACGAACCCGGTAACCTTTCGTCTAGAGATGTTTATCCAGATATATCAATCAAACGCTAAAATTCTCTGATTAAGCTTTAATCATGATTAACATTTCTCAGTCGACTAATAAGAATCCGCCAGAACGTTTATATTCCGCGGTTTCAATCTATTTCTTTATACAATGGATAAAGTATTGGTCTATCAACCTGTAGGCAGTCGGTTTGAACCCCGTCGTACTTGTTTTTTATTATTGGTTTTTATTTTTTTTTCTTAGGGTGTACGTGTATACGATACATGTACCGGATCGAAGCAGACGTATCGTGTTTGCACATGCGAATTTCTATATGTGATTAATTTAAATACGGCTTTATGTCTCTAATGTCTTTCCCCAACTTGATGACCCATATTTTATACATTATTAGTCTCCCTCAGCTTTCTAGCATAGTACTTATTCATTAATGCAGGGCGCGAAAAAACCCACACTGCTTTTGTCATGCTTGTGATAAATGAGCCCAATCATTATTACCAGTAGAATGTAAATGATAGTATCTACAATTTTTGTTTCTGATTTTCTGACACAATCCCTTGGTTTGGAAATTGTCACTCTTTTTCCTTGTCGTTAAACTTCTTCGGATGATTAGGTTCTCAAATTTAATAAAACCTATTATAACTCTTGGGGGGGAGGTCAAAATCAAATTGAACTCTTGTCACATTTTACTCCTCTGTAGATGCACTCCCCGTTCTATGCTTAAAACATTAAATTGACAGGTTATCTAATATTTTTATAATAAAGGATATTTAGACACTTCTGTTCCTACAGAAATGAAAATGAAGATACACCTATTTGACTTTGAAACTGTAGAAGTACTGATTTACGAAATTTTGATAAATTATGCAGAGCTCGATACTTTTTTTGCGTCTATCTCGTGTGCCATAGTTTTATTTTCAACGAGATAATGAAAAATTGTTCATCGTATTATTTTTCTCCAATTTCTTGCCTGCAAAAGCAAAATCACGTTTTTATGCGTTTTAAGTCTACTTGACTGTAGGCACTCGATCTAGTTTTCTTTCATTATTTTTAGTTTCTCGATATATGCTTTTTTTCATTCTACGTCTAGTTCAATTTTTAAGGTTTTTTTGAGATCTCATTTTCGTATCCATACGAAAATATCCGCATACGAGTTCTTTTGTCATCAGTCTCTTCCTGTACCGTGTGGAAGGAGAGGCGAAAGACAAGCCGGTATGTGTGCACCGCGTTCGAATTCGGCTGATTTCACTGAATTTTGTTTTCCCTCCCGGGAATGATTTTTACTGGATTCTATGTATTTTGTTTGGTTGGGTTCAAATCCTGGTCGAGAAAAAACTTTTTTTCCGATTTATTCCTTCACACCTTGCCCTCTACACCACAAATCTTTTCTGTAAATTTATTAGGGCGCCAAACTTTCCCTTAATTTTGTAAATATGTTTGGCTGAAATTATTAGTTGGAAATTCCCCGTCTGACACCTCCAATAAAACGCTATATGTCGTGTATCGTTGGCTGATAGATAAATAGAAATTTCGTACAACTAATAATCGTGAATGTACCTCCTTGTCTTGTTATAACATGTCTAGGTTTTTAAAGCCGCAGTAGGCTTCAAAGACCTCCCCAATACTAACAAATGAATTGGACGAAAGGATTTCCAAATAGCCAGTTAAAACCCCAGTTCGTCGGACTGGTATTCTAGAGGTCCCGGGTTCAAATCCTGGTCGAGAAAAAACTTTTTTCCGATTTATTCCCTCATCTCTTGCCCTTACGCCACAAATCTTTTCTGTTTATTTATTTCCTTGACGTCTTTCTTTTGTATACCTTTTCTCTATGGAGGCAATATCTTGGTGAAATCGTACTCCATGCTCATCTGCTACTGTTCTCAAATTTTCGGGAAAAAGTCCCATTGAGAATGGAGAAAGTGAAGTTTTAGTGACATGTTGCATCCTAAAATATAATAGGCCGTGAGTAGTTCTTCCACAAGTTCGCGATAATTTTCTGATTTAATATTTCCAAGAAAATTGTTTCAAACACTTTTAAATGCATTCCATGCACGACTTTCATTGTCACCTAAAATCTGCCTTTGTTCGTTCTTGAAACAATTGCCCAATTTGGGGACCAACAAAAATTCCTTCTTTAATTTTAATCTCACTTATACGTGGAAATTTGTTTTTTACATACTTGAAATCATTTCCTTCTTTATCCAGGTAAATATATTTTTTCTTTCTGAGTGGAGTGAAGTGGAGTCCAAACCTTAATTTTATAATGTTTGTTTTTTTGTCGGCTGTCCCGCTTGCACAAAAAACAACAGTATTTTGTATATCCTGATTGCAGTCCTGTCAATAACGCCACCACTTTAAGTCTGCACATATGTTCCATTTGTGATCTTCGTATTTTATACATCTGAGTAACATCTTAAGATTGTCATATGTTTGTATCCTATACAAAAATGAAAATGAAGACATACCTATTTGACTTTGAAAACGTACTGATTTACGAGGTTTTGATAAATTATGCAAAGCTCAATACTTTTTTTGTGTCTATCTCGTGTGCCACAGCAACCGATGGATGCTCATTCCCATTAAAAAGTAAAACAGCTTTAAGACTTATTTTAGACGAATCTATAAATAGTCTCCATTGATTTGGCGTATATGGTAAGTTCAGTCCGGTCATTAAATTAAATTAAATCACCTTCCACCGCAAAGAAACCTGAGAGAGTAGATTGCCTTTTCCTGTAGATGGACACTTTAACTCCTTTTTCTAAGAGGTTCCGCTGCTGCAAGCGGGATCCGAGAAGTTCCGCTTTTGTTTTCGGGAGGTCTAAATCACGAACAAGATCATTTAATTCACCTTGAGTAATAAAATGAGGTATATCAGGCAAATCATGAGAACTAGGTCTGTAGCTTAGTCCGGCTTCTGGTGGAGAACCTTCAGAGTCTGATTCCGACTCAAGCGTGTAACTTTCAGGTGGCTGGGGAATGGGTAATAAGTTGTCATGGGGCACTGGTCGCAATGCAGAGGAAATATTGGGATCCTGAATGCTACGCTTGGTTTTGCTAGTAATTCCTTTAACATTCCCTCCAAACCATTGGGACTGCGAATGGCATAGATTTATGAGTTTATTTTCTCCAACACTAACTTCAACTAATTTTTGGTGCCCATGACTTATCTTGATCTGCAACTTTGCATCCGAAGTACAGTTCATACGCCTTTTTTACCAGTGGAGATAGGGGCTTTTGGAAACCTTTCGCAGTAACTTCACCGCAAATGTAACAGAAGTTATTGGCTTTATTAACAAAAACTCGCGACGCCATATTTTTTACTATTTTAAACAGGCACGTAGATCAAAGCGAAAATATGAATAGATGTTTACTAAATCGATATAAAGATAGAACTAAGGGGATATTTCAAGCATAGATCCAACTATCTGAAGGTAATAATAGGACGCCCTTTCCTATCTATAGTAAATACTCAACCCTTCCAAGAAATCTGAGGGTAATATGAACATTTGGGGATCAATTGTGTATTAGTTTAGGTCAAAATCTTACAAAACACACAATATTTTTATTGGGAGGATTTTTGTGTTAAACAGTGTTTTAACCAAGATTGCTGAAGTAGGTGGAAGGTATTCGAGTTGTTTCCCACGAAAAATCGGTTATTCTTGCACGTTCTACCCATGCATCAGCAGATCGGCATATCTTTTGCCTCCTATTTTACACGGTATAGGAAGAGACGGAAATAATCGTATGCGAAAATGTTCGTATGGTTTCGAAATTGCTTTTCTGTAGGTCAAATCATCATAATCCCGCTGCTTGGTAAACTAGTAAAGGCTAGTCTACTTGTGTGTGTAAAGAAGTAAAATATTGACATGACTGTACCAAGTCAATGTTTCAATGAATGGACTTATAGTGATGGTGTTTAGGCTAGAAAATGTTAATATAAACAAATGATACAAATATGAAATGATTTTCGAGAACCATAGATGGGAAAGAGGTTTTTAAACATAGGCAGTTACATAGAGTTTGTCTTTAAGATCAATACTGTAACTCTCCGATAAATATAATTACGTTCTTACATGAATCAGTGGCTAATCTTTTAACTAAACACCTCCCCAAATACTTTATTCTCTACATATGATTAAATTAAAATATTTAAGATTTACCAAAGAAATTAAAAAAGGAGGAAAATTTCCCAAATCAGTTACCAAATCTAAGGAAATTGCGAAGGATCATTTATGACAATATTGTACAGCCACAATTAGTTCTGAAGCAATATTTATACTGTGGCGGTTTAATACAGATGTTGTTTACTCATGAAAGATAATTCCGGTGACTTCAGCACTTTTTTCACCTAACACACATTTGTTAAACATTTTGATAAGTCTTAAAACAAAAATATGAAATAATTGCAAGAAACACAAAAAACTAACAAAAATGTGATTGTCAGATTGTCGGCAGAAAATGTTCTAATCCTCAATTATATAATTATAGGAGATAAAATTAAGGAGCAAGCCCTTTTCAATTCCCATGATATGGAGAGAGACCCGGAATCATCATGACGATTGTTATTTTTGTTTGACAAATACAATAGGAGCTAATAAGAAGAAACAACGTGCCATTCAGTATCCAAACTTGCCATCCGCAATAAGACCAGTGCCGCATGGAGAATCTTTACCGATACCTACTCCGCCAAAAAACTGGGAAACAATAGATATTACAGAAAGATCGACTGACAAAAGATTGCCAACAGAAACTTATGAGGATACAACATCAACATCCTCGGATGAAGATACGAGAGACAGTACCTTCCTTTTAAAGGATGAACCTCACCTTATACTACAAAATGAATTAAATAATTTAGTTAGAGACTTGCAACCTTCAAAAAAGAAAGCTCAACTTTTAGGTGCCAGACTGAAACAGTGGAATTTGCTGGCTCCGGGAACTACTTACACTCAATACAGAAAAAGGAATGAATCTTTTTCAGAATATTACAAAATGCAAGGTTCACTTTGCGTATGCACGGACATAAATGGACTGATATAACCGAGTTACAAATTCAACACAATCCATCCGAATGGCGTCTTTTCATAGATTCATCAAGGTACAGTCTCAAAGCAGTTTTACTGCGTAATGGGAACATAAGGCCGTCTATTCCTGTGGTACACTCTGTTTCGCTGAAAGAAACGTATGAAGATCTCGCCCTAATTCTAAATCATATCAACTACAAAGAACATAGCTGGCAAATTTGTTGAGATCTGAAAGTTACTGCAATATTACTTGGTATGCAAGGTGCATTTACAAAATACTTGGGATGTCGCATGTCCTTGATAATCCACTTTCTTCACTCACATCTCGACTTCTTTCCGGAAAATCTTGGAGATGTTAGCGATGAAATGGGAGAGCGGTTTCATAAGGATATAAGAACGATGGAAACTCTATATCAAGGACGTTGGGACTCTGCAATGATGGGAGACTATTGCTGGTCAGTGAAAAGAGAAGATCCGTCGTTTCATAAAAGAAAGAAGTAGTAAAACTAATGGTCTTTTTTGCATTTTTATTGAAGTACATATTGCACACATTCTGTGTATGTAATACTATTATCCTGACTTAATAAATAGTTTTTAATTGATTTTATTTAACAAATAATAATCGTCAATAAATGTAGTCTAGTTCTACTGATGTAAATAATTGTAAAATTGGCAACTATGCGTTACACAAAAATACGAGCTAATGGAGGAAAACGGTTATCATATTCGCACTCAGCAACCCTCAATTAGTTAGAAACAGTGGATTTTCTTTCTGTAACTTTTCAAAAGTTCAAAAACGTCTGCCTGTGTAATCGATAATTTTTACCGTGAATTAAACATTTTTAGAATACGTAAATTTATGTAAAAAACTTAAAATTATGCAAAATCACGTGACTGATTCCGGTATAATGCTTTAATCTTTCACTCTAGAAAATTTGATACATATTTGATTAACAGTTTTTTAGATTAACTAATTGGAAGAAGCGTATTTTTTAGTCAAATTCACCCTTAAGCCTAGGTGTGTAATTCATTGCCTCAAAATTTTGATGCGGTTTCTATTTTATTTTAATTTTCAACGCGTTCGAAACAAAGCCAAAATACACTTCATTTTTGACTTGCTCATGCCATGTTTTGAACGATGCCCGCTTTTTTGACGGGTGCTATGACACAACAGCTGATTCCACTCGTTGCGTACGGAGGGATGTACGTAACGTTACGGACCCATGAAGGTACGCAACGATTTCAATCAGCAGTTCTGTCATCGCACCCTTCAAAAATGCGGGAATCGTTCGAAACATCGCATAAACAATTTAAAAATGTAGTGTATTTTGGCTTTATTTCGAACACATTGGGTACACCGATGCGCTGAAATATCTACAAATTGTTTAACTTCCTGACTAAATTTTTAAAAAAAAACAGAAAAAACTAAACAGTGACAATGCAATATTATACTCAGTTTACTATGTTCACTAAATGACTAGTTAATTAAGCACTTCAACATTTATTGCTTACAACAAGCAGCAACTAAAAGTTGGTTTAAATTTACAAAGGACAAAAACAATAATAATTAAAAGCTCTGAAGGTTGAGAAAAATACATATATTTCAGGCAAATTGGTTTTAACATATTATTTATAATTTTTTAAAAAATGATCAATTTAATTTCATCACACAATGTATTTAAATAGCTTATGCCAAGTAAAATAAATCTGAATATTTTTTTATTTATCTCTCATTAAACCCTATTCAGTCAACACATGCAGAGCGTCGCGTCATCGCTTAAAAAACCTCATTTATGACACTTGAGTTAACCGATAAAAAAGGCCCCTATATATAATTCCGCTGGAACTTACGTTGTCACGTTTTTTGAGCTGATGCGGCATGTTATACTGGTGAAATAAATTAAAATCTACAGTCTGAGATAAATATTACAATAAATCATATAGCCGGGAGCTCTTTATGTCCCAAAAACAAATTTTATACTCCTTCTAGCAAATGCCAAATTCCTATTTTTATAAATATACAGGGTGGATTCTTTAAATGGAACAGTGCTTCTAGCGACTTCAGGGAAGATTTTTTTAAAAAAGCTAAAAGCGAGTCTTTAACGATTTTTTACGGACTTCCCGTTGATAAAAAAAATTAGGGCCCCCAACTAGAGGCCCAGGGCCTACCAACTATTTTATTTTTAATAAGAGGCTACTCCTTGTGACACCTTTTTGGAAAGCTTTAAAAAAATTTTAAAAAACTTATTTTTTTGTCAATTGTTTTAGCTTCAAAATAAAATACATATTTCTCTGTTTATTAAGTGGAATAAAGAAAATGGCACACAAGGACATTATTGGCGGCTCACTGAAGGCCCAGGGCCTACCCACATTTTTTTCATGAGGAGGTAAAACTTGTGGCACCTTTTCGGAAAGCTTGTTAAAAAAAAACTTGACTAAATAAATTTTTTTAATATCTGTCAACCCATGTGTTAAGAATTAAAAAAAGAACCTATTTTTTGTCAATTGTTTTAGTTTTACAATAAACTACATATTTCTTTATTTACTAAGTGGAATAAAGAAACCACCACACAAGGATTTGGGTTGACCCGTCTTAAAAGAGAATTTTGATCTATGACCAATATATCAGCTTTTGGCTTTGGAAAGTAAAAAGACGGAGAGGGACCATGAAGATGTAAAAAACTAACTTTTAATTCCCCGCTTTCTATATTTTTGCCAATGATACATCCCATCCACCAAAGACAGTCATAGTTTATGGTTACAAAACCGGAGTCGATGTTTTCAATTTCTGTGTTTGACAAACCACAGGTTGCAAAAAGACATTGAATATTTTCCTCTTTACTTAGTGAAAATGGTTTTGTAATAAGTTTTTCATTACTGAGAGGTATAATCGAGTGCAATTTTTGAGTCCCAGGTGTCGATTGTGCTTCCAAGTATCTTTTTTCCAAAAACTTTTCATGTTGCTGGTCGTCATTTAATGAACAATATTTAAATGTTATAACAGGAATGTTTTCTGTTGCAAATTTAAAAAGATCTTCGGGGGTCATAATCTGTTCATTATATGGTCTCTGCAGACTTGCTTTAGCAGCCAACCTTTTTACGGTGCCTCCCAGTCCATCGCATGCACTCTTCCCGTAACAAATTTTTTTTTATTTTTATACTGTGCGGCACAGCCGTCTGAAAAATAGATAATTTTGTCTAAATTATCAATTTGCTTCTTTAGTTCAGGCATAAGGTGGCTTAAAACAAGATGAAATGTCACAGTGTTGTGTACCAAACAGTCTGAAATAAATATATAATTTAAATGACCCAGTTTTCCGTCATGAGTTTTGTAATATATTACAAAAGGATGTAGGGTTGCCTGGCTATTTGTCCAGTGATAGGACTGCACTTCATCCTGCAAAATAAATGAATAATTTTCAGCGAAGTCGCATGTGATTAGTGCGTCCCCCTTTTTTAAATTGTCTTTTACCTCATTGTAGCATTCATTTGCATGTGAGTGTAAAAAGAGTGAGATTTTAATTTATTCAAGTCGTTTGAAAATTCTTCAATGAAGTCCTCTGCTGGTTTAATTAATGTCTGCATATTGCATCTATCTACAGATATTCACTTCTTAAAAGTCACATTGTCAATCATTGCTTCTTCGAACTTTTCATTCAAAAAGTTTTTTAAATTCTCAGTTCCTGGGCATATCTCACATTTGTCCAAAAAGCAGTGATCTTGGGTGGAGGGGAGGACAATTGAAGAAATTCTCAAAACTTTGCAGGAATAAACAAGTTGGGAAAAATCTTTTATATATCTTATTTACAAGACTGGGAGCAATTGACAAGTTTTTAGATATAAAGAGTAAATATATAGGTATTTATCAAAAAATGTATGGTTTTTTCCTGCAAGGTTTTTTATATTATTTTTTAAAAAATAGAACCAATAACTTCTCCATCCTGAAATTTTCCAAAAATATTAAAAAAATACTGAAAAAAAAATAGTATTTTTCTGAAAAAAATTCAAAATGGTGTTTTCAAGATTTTTTAAATTTTTTTTTTTTTTAAATTTAAAAAAAAATAAAAACAAAAAATTACATGGTGATACACATCGTTAAAAAGGTCTTTAAAAAACCTTCAAAATAAGCTATAACTCGCTTCTATAGGACCAATAGTTTTTGAGATATTGCTATTTTTGTAAGTGCCTGTCAAGGGCATATTGGTCATTTCTTTATTTTCAAAAATCAATAAAACAAAAACCGCTTATCCAAAAAATTTAATTTTTTGGATTTTTAAGTTTCTGGATCAGAAGAATAAGTGTACCAAAAATCATCAAAATCGGAGATTGTCAAAACGAAAAGTGCCTTTTTTTTGGTTGATTTGATATGGTTTGACCCGAGAGAGTTTCTTGAAAGAACAATTTTTTCCATTGCAAGTGGAGAGAGGCTCTCGAATCTTTCTTTTAAATTTTACGAGCTCCACCGGACTTAAGCTTTGTTACTAAAAAACAAGGGTTTCTTGTACTTCACTGCAAAATGAACATCCTGAATTTCGATTGCTGGACACAGAGGGTGGAACCTAGGACCAAGCCGTTTCGTCCTTATTATATACTCATCAGCTAGGTATACCACAATGACAGACAATTTCGGTCGCGCTTATGTGCCAAAGATTACGGATCAAGCAGAAGAAACCCTGTCGCTGGTGCCCTCTATGTGAAGGATCGAAACCAAGAATAATACCTTCTGTAGTAGCAGTAGGTGGAGGTAGCATCACAGCCATTTCCGTTTGTTTTTTAAATCGTACATTACGGCATATCGGTTGTTTTGCGATTTATAATATATATAGATTTATATATACCTACTGGTAACTACAGTAGGAATTTTTCTTGGTTTCGATCCTTCACACAGAGGGCGCCAGCGACAGGATCTCTTCCGCTTGAGCCGCAATCTTTGGCCCATAAGCACGACCAAAATTGTCTGGCATTGTGGTACATCTAGCTGATGAGTCTCTAAAAAGGCTGAAACGGCGTCGTCCTAGGTTCCACCCTCTGTGTGAGCAATCGACATTCAGAAAGTGCATTTTTCACTGAAGTACAAAAAACTCTTATTTTTCAGCTAGATTTACAGTGCGACAGCCATCTTCCGTTTGTTTTTTAAGCTTTGTTGTTTATACAACTTAGTTGATTTTTATTGTGTATAGAAGTAGTAGTTTTTATATATTTTCATGAAGGAAGGAATTTTTGACGTAAACCTGTATTCGATTTATTTTAATTCAATTTCCTATTACCTATTAAAAGTTGTGCAGAACGATATACAAATAAAATAACTATCTTACACAAGCACTATAACAAAAGCATGGCGAAAAAGGTTTGCTAACTGCCAAATGATTTTTGTCGAGTTTACTGAAAATTTGTAAAAATTAATGCTGATCTGACAGATCAGTGATCTGTAAAAAGCAATTATTTTCAATTTTCATACTTTTTCACAGATATCGAAAATGACACCCAGGAGGTTCTAGTTTTGACTGAAACTGGAATCCCCCTTTTAGTTATGCATGACATTACTATTGGATAGGTTTCACGACCTTCATTCACTTGGTTATACCAGATATTTATGATGAATTATTCTTACCCATTGTAACCTTATTTAGAGAATTAATAAGATCACCTTTGTTCTTACATATATAATGCACATTTTCTTGTGACGAAATGCAGAAAGAAAACATTAAAACTCTAGAAGCCCCAAATATTACCTCTGCCAGCTACAATATTATTTTTTTAATTTTCTCTGTTATATAGTGATAAATGGGTAATATAAAACGCGCTTAAACCGAGTTATAAAATTTTTATGAAGCCCCGGAAAAATGGCTAATGGACGTTGCATATCAAATGAAGGCTAGCTAGGCATTCAGGTTACAAAATGCCGAACAAACGTTATATTCATAATAATAAAAATTCACCTTGTCGTTGCTTTAAAACACGTTGAATTCTAAACGTTTTAAAAATATATATAGGAGAGCGAAAAAATTGATTCTTTGTTTAAACATATATTAACTTTTACATGATCGTTCTATTTTTATGATTTTAATAATACAATTTTATTAAAATCCAAAAAAAAAAAGTTTCTCTTGTTTAATCATTAGGGACTTTTTGAAGGTTTACAATATCAGTTAACTAAGGAAACTAAAATTTTAGTTAAAAGATTTGTGGCGTAGAGGGCAAAGGGTGAGGGCAAAAATCGGAAAAAAGTTTTTCCTCGAGCAGGATTTGAACCCGGGACCTTTAAAAAGAGGGATTTAAAGTAACCTTTAATTCCCTTAAGTGCATAATAGTACATTATAAACTTAAGGATTAAAGTGCCACATTTATTCCCGCGGCGAAAGTTTGTAGCCCAACCGTAGGGAGGGCTACAATTCGCTAAAGGATTAAACAACACTTTAGTCGCGAGGTTTATATACTATTTTATGCACTTTAGAAAAAGATCTTTGTTAAAATTACTTTATTTTTACGGCAAATGGTTCGCCAACTACAAGAAAGGGTGCTAAAAATGAAATATTGGCCAAGAGCAAGTGCTGTTTGGCTTGACTTGCCATAAACTTAATTATAATTTTCCGGGGATTAGTTTTTTTTTAATCCCTGAGGGATTAAATTTACTTCTAATCCCTAAGCTGAGAGATTAAATTTTAGGGTGCTAAGAATGAAATGTTGGCCAAGTGCTGTGCTGTTTGGCTTGACTTGCCATAAATTTAATTATAATTTTCCGGGGATTAGTTTTTTTTTAATTCCCGAGGGATTAAATTTATTTTTAATCCCTTAGGTATTAAATTTTCTCCCTTAGGGATTAAAAGTGTCACTTTAGTCCCTAAAAGAGGAATTAAAAGTACCTATTTAATCCCTGAAGTGCATAAAATCCTTTTTTAGGGAAATTTTCAGGGTAGCTTCAAAGGGTGTAATCGATGAAAGTTTAAAAACAATAGATAGTCCATGCCTCCATCGTATACACCCGCATTAAAAGACATTGATCACCCGGGCCAAACTATTTTATTGACCACCTTGTATTTTTGTAAAAAAATTTCAATTTGAATTTTTGTATTAAAAAGCTTAAAATTTGCATTTTTTGTGTGTTTGTCTTGTGGAAAAAGACTAAATATCAAAAAGTACTTGGCCAATCGAAACAAACAAACCACTGATGGAAAGATGATTTCTTTCAGCATTTTATGTGCTATGCTTTATGCCTATTAGAAGTAAGGGTTGCCATGGAAACCGAGATAAACAGGATGGTTACACCAAATTATGTACGCTTTCCAAAAAAATTCGCAGATGCAATATAGCTTTTCTGATTTTATTTATTTTTAGGGGTTTTATTTCTTAAGCCAAGATAAACTAATAAATAAACGTAATTTTCAATTTTATACAAGGTGTCCTAAAAACGACTTTAAAGGCAAGTTTTTAAAATATTGGTTAATTTTTGTAATTTTTTGTCATTACTATTTTCCTGGAATTGTACAGGGCGAGCCAGCAATAAAGGGTAAAATTCCAAAAACCTTGGTTTCTGAGAACATCCAAATCCATTAGAAATATGATTGTATATGCTATTATCAACAATTTTTATTTGGCACTTATCTTTGTATATATTCGGGGTTACCAAAAAAAAACGTTTCAAAATACCCTTAGCCGCAGCATCTAAAATGGATTTTCAAAGTAGAGTAACACCCTGTATAATATTGAAAATTACGGTAATTTAAATATAGTTTATCTTGGCTTAACGAATAAAACCCCTAAAAATAAATAAAATCAGAAAAGCTATATTGAATCTGCGAATTTTTTTGGAAAACGTACATAATTTCGTGTAACCATCCTGTTTATCTCGGTTTCCATGGCAACCCTCATTTTTAATAAACATAAAACATAACACGTAAAATGCAGAAGGAAATCGTCTTTCGACCAGTGGTTCTCTTTTTTCGATTGGCCAAGTACTTTTTGATATTTAGCCTTTTTCCACAAGGGAAACACACAAAAAATGCAAATTTTAAGCTTTTTAATACAAAAATACAAAGTGGTCAATAAAATAGTTTGGACCGAGTGATCAATGTCTACCCAAATCTGGAGACCTAGATTAGGACTAAGAGGTCCGCGCGTCAACTTTCAACAATCTTTATCTAAAATTTCGTTATGATTGGTGCAACAGTTTTTTTCACAAGCTTTTAAAGTTTGGGGAGTGGGAAAAACATTCCAAAAATGAATAACTGGATAGCACCAAAAAACTCTGTAATTGAAAAAATTTTTACACGCGCGCTTTAAAATCCTATATCTCAAAAACAAAAGACTTTTGTACCCCTTGTTTTTTTATTGTTATAACATCCCCTTTCACCCATTACAAGGTTTGCAGAACGATCATTTACACCCTATATATATTAAACGTTTTAGAAGTTATCGCCCTCATTTTTTTAATAACCAGTAACTTTTAAAAAAAAACACCCCTTATTCTAGATAAGAAAGCCCGAAAGGAAACAAGCGCTTGTGGGACAATAAGTGCAAGGAAGGAAACTAACACGGCGATAAATCATTGTTGATGGCACCTTTTCATGATGAAACCACCCCTGTGTGCCCATATTAAAAGATTATGGTGGAGTTTCAAGCAATTTAGACCCGTTCTAAACCGCATAAAACTATACAAGTGTAACTACCCTAAAACATAATAAATGCCATACGTGAAGTAGTATTTATAATATTATTAGTTACAGGGGGTTGCAATTTTTCAAAAAAGAATATTTCTACTCCGTTATAAAAATGACAAATATTGCGCTGGGTTGTGGAACAATTTAGGAACTGTTGAAAATGGGTTTTAGTGAAGGGGCATGTGTAAGTCCGTGAAATTTTATATGAAGGAGTTTGGGACTGACAGCTCTTTAGTCACACAATCAAGTTCTACCGGGTGTTTTCTTCGCATCCGTGTAGAAGGGATTGATATGACGTCATATTTCATGATTGCGGCCAAAAATCATAAAAAAAATACTTTCGAGGTCATCCGACCTTAAATGACCTTAAAAATCGCAATAGGCAAGATTTTCCATTTTCTCTTCAAAAAACGTTAATAATTCGACGTTTTATCAGACTAACTTCATATGTACCTCAAACTATTAGGATGTATGCCTAATTCGATCCTTAAAGTTTGATGCAGTTTGAAGGTTCATGACCTGAAAAAATACCCCAGTAAAATTAACTTATTGCAAGAATAACATACTAAAGGGCGCTATTCATCAACTATTAAAGCGAAGAGGACCAAATTTGGTAAGAAAGATAAGAAGATCAAGTCCAACAGTATTGTTGAAAAAAAAATTGGTTCAGCTATGATGCGTTTCAATATGGCGGCTGATAAATTAAAATGGCGACCTATAACCACATTTTATTTTATCCAGTTTCGTAAAAAAGTAAAAATGACAAGATGGTCATCAATTCTTGTTTACTTATTGCCGCTTAGTATGAAAAAAAATTTAGGTCGATGCATGACCTTGATTGACCTTGAAAATGCCATGTACAATTGAAAAACAAGTTTTTTGTAAACTTTAAGTGCCGGTTATGAAATTAACTTATTAGCCACAAATACGCACTCAATTTTAAACCTCCCTACTATTTTTTTTGATCTGGCGTCCCAGATGTTTATGCTATACCCCTGTAAATATGACCTATATGCCTGTCGTCCGAACTGTGAATTATATGTTCTACTCACTTGTCTAGCCAACAAAGTCACTTAAATTACAGTTACCAGAAGTTAGATATACATTACCATATACTGGACCAGGTGTTTTAGATGCCATTTTCCAAAGTGGCGGTCGAAAAATCATAAAAATTTTTAATTAAGCCAGTAGGGCATGACTATACTTGTTTATTAACATTCATAATAAAATTCAAGGATAAGGATTTAACAGCTATTTAGTCACACATTCGTGTGCCACCGGGTGTTTTGTTCGCATCCGTGTAGAAGGGCTTGATATGGATAAAAACGATAGGCATATAGGTCATTTTTTCCGGAGTATAGCATAAAAATCTGGGACGCCAGATCAAAAAAAATAGTAGGGAGGTTTAAAATTAAGTGTTTATTTATGGCTAAGATGTTAATTTCATCTCCGGCACTTAAAGTTTTTGCGTAGTGGTAAATTGGAAAAAAAAACTACAAAAAGCTTGTTTTTCACTTGTAATTGGTATTTTCAAGTCAATCAAGGTCGTGCATCAACTTAATTTTTTTTTTTATATAGTAAGCGGCAATAAGTAAACAAAAATTGGTGGCCACCTTGTCATTTTTGCTTTTTTACGAAACGCGAATAAAAAAAACACAGTTTAGTCGCGAGTTGCTAACAGTAAGAAAAACATGCAAATAATTTTAAAAATCTCGAACGAAGACGACTTCTCGCACACTATAAATTAAGGCTATAAATTAAGGCGGCTGGTAAATAAAATAACAATGGTTTTCATAGCGGTGTGCCTTTTTACTCGGTGACGTTAACTGTTGCGACATTTTAATCTTTGATAATTAGATAATAATAGAAATCCAAGAAAAACAGGAAAATACTTTTAAAAATCTCGAACGAAGAGCACTCCTCGCAACACACCATCTTTATACCATAAATCGGCTGGTAAATGAAATAACAATGCGGTTTCCATAGCGATTTGCCTTTTTACTCGGTAACGTTCATTGTTGCGACATTTTAATCTTTGACAGTTTGATATTTTGACGATGTTTTTAAATGATTTTTTCGTAAAAACTCCGTTTTATTAAAATCAGATAATAAAATAAAAATTGTCAATGTTTATCATAACATTTCTTTTTAAAAGCGTTTTTCCTATACGCTGATATTAAAAAAACTAGGAAAAACAGTGTTCTATCCTTTTTCAATAAATTACCCTTATGGTTAAACTTTAAAACGGCCTCTAAGAAAAGCCAGGCCATTACAAAGCCATATATTACTCGCATATGTAAAGCTCAAGTAATGCAGAACCATTATAAGTCTATTTATAAAACTCAAAGAATAATAGCAGGTTCCCACCAAGATAGCGTTTTTGATCTACGCTCAAAAACCGGTCCCCACCGATCCGAGATTAATCCAAAAAAGATTTTCGTGTTCGTTCTAAGGACGGATCACACTCCCTCCCATATTTATACCCCTATATTTAACCAAACAAAGTTTAATGCTCCAAACGTTCCCATATTCCACACCGACGACCTCAAATTAGCCTAAAAGTATAAATCACACGGGTCACATTGATTGGTCAAATATAGGTACCAGTGGTACCAACATGTAGCCCCAAAATTTTAAATTACCATTTATATATTCAAAATGCTGCCAGGAGTAACTTATAATTCTACTATTAAAATTAAAAGGTTCTTTGCTTTTCGCTCAAAGACACTCTCTTTGAGTAACGTATATAAAAATAATCAAAAACCAGCAGTTTGTTTAAAAAAAATTAAAATTCTAACCCTTTTTAAAAAACAGCGGTATTCTTTCATTTTAAAAAACAGCGGTATTCTTTCATTTTAAAAAACAGCGGTATTCTTTCATTTTAAAACCTTAAAAATAATTAATTTTTTTGTGGCGCCAAAGAACCCTTTTGAATGTTTTTCATATACAATGAGCTTCAGTGTATATCACCTGGATTTATTTGCTCTAGGCTCTATATATACTTGAGACTCTTGACTGTTAGAGTAGAAGAAGAAGGGGCCTTATTACCAGACTGGACTATAATAAGTCACGGCACTTGTATAAGACAGAAAGAAAGTTAAAGTGATTTACAACCAGACTAGTGCACTTGCTGTAAATCGGAAAGAAGGCTCGTAACCAGACAGGGCACCTGCTACGAGTTTGAGTAAAATACCTGTAACCAGACCTGCTACAGGTTTAAAGAAGAGTCTCTTTCAATCAGACGGAGCACTTGCTACAAGAAGGCTAAAGTATTATTGGCAGAACGCAGTCTCACGCTTTGCTAGCTAGGCTAGGCCAAAAAGACTTGGGGACAATTACGATGTAAGAGAAACAACAGTCAGTTTGAATCTAATTTATTAATTGCCAATCGCTTCTTTATATATACAATAAAATGCTTACAGTGCTAAAATCAATTGTCGTCATTCTAATGCAATAAGTAGGTTTCAATAATTAAAGTAATATTATCAGTACATAAATATATTTTCCTATAAAATAAAAAGTAAAAATGTTCCTGTTTGGACATTCAGGCTACTGCGAACATAGGGGGAATCAATTCCAATTTACTCTCCGTGCCGTACGACCGAGATGGATTCGAAACACGCGGCAGTGTTATCTTTTGGAAATTTATTTTGTTTTTATTATTTTGTTTTATTTCTGCCTTGCTCGAAAAACAGATTGGTAAGTTCTTAAGTCAAATAATACATTTTTAAAACTAGAAATGGATGTCTACGAAGGTGCCGAAAAAGTACAGATGGTCAAATAGTACTATCAAGGCAAACCATTGAGACTTATTCAAGAACTTTTTTTAAAGAATTTTGTACATCGCCCAGAAGCTAGTTTATCAACGATTCATAGGTTTGTGCAGAATTTTGAAAAGTTTGGTTGTGTAACGCCAAGAAATCATAAAAAAACCCACTGTTTTGAATGACGAGCAGAAAGTACGAGATATGATGATTTGCGCTGCAGTGGAGGAAAATCGAAAGTTAACTAGCCACCAAATTGACGAAGCAGTTGATACGTCTTCAGCCACTGTCTTACGTGTTCTCAAAAAGAATGGTTATCATTCTTACAAAGCGTCAAAAACGCATCAAATTTTTCCGGAGGACAACTATCGTCGTATGGAATTTTGCAAGACAATGATGGAAAGGGCTAATCGTGATAAAAACTTTCTGAGATCTATTATTTTCACAGATGAAAGCACTTTTCCATTATTGAATAGTCATAACACGTTCGATATTGGTCGAGGGAAAATTTGCATTTGTATTTTGACGTAAGAACACAGTATCTCCAACAACTATATGTTTGGGGGGGGGGGATTGTAGAGGAATACGTAATTGGGCCATTTTTTTTTCGGCAATTTGAATAGTCCTAGATACTTGGATCTACTGCAGTAGCATATTATTCCAAATGCTAGGCAGTTGTTAGGTGTGAGATTTGGCGAAACATGGTTTCAACAAGATGGTTGTTCCGCTCACAATGTTGGCCTTGTTAGGGAATATCTTGATAATGTATTTCCTGATCGGGTTATTAGTACACGGGGAACTATTTTATGGCCAGCTCGATCACCCGATCTTGCTCCTAATGACTTCTAATCTGTGGAGTTATATCAAAAATAAAGTTTACGGACATGAAAGGGCTAATAATTTGGAAGAAGAAGAAGCTTTTCAAACTATCACCCCTGACATGCTTGGAAACGTTAGAAGGGGTTTTTATAATAGGCTCGGATATTGTCTAGCCGAGCAAGGAGGACTTTTCGAACATTCGCTCTAATTTTTTTTTTACTGGGAGAATCTTTTTGGTTTTTAGAATGTGTTATTTTATTTTGAGAACTTGCTTTCATTTTGTTTCTCCTTATTATTTTCATTGTAACAAGTTGTCAGTGATAAATCTGAGCAGTTGAAAATAAAACGTTCTAATTTAATCTATCAGTGACAAAAAACAAAGAAATTACGTTATAATCGTGATCGCAAGCCTGAGTGTTGGTTGCTCCACTGTGTGCGGTGTCCCTGCGTGTACGTACACGGCAAATTGGACTTCTTCCGGCCTATGTTCGCAGTAGCCTAAAGCGCTCTGTATGTGAAAAATGTTTAGTTTCGGACCAAATGAGATACAAATCATCTTATTTCAGATAAAATTAACCAAGATAAAATATATTAAATTTATTGCCTAGAAACACGCCAACTTTAAAGCTCTATATCTCAGAAACTAATCCTGCCCCCTATCTCATTTTTTTTTCATTTTTATCGGCAAGTGCTATAACATATAAAATAGTTATGACCTTTAGCCAAAAGCACTAGTTTGTGCAAGGTTCTTTGGTTCCTTTCATCCCAAAAATTTCTTAGAAACACTCTTTCCCACGTAACAATTAAACATTCCTGTAATGTAATAGTCATATACTTAGAGAACAAAGAATGTGATAGGAATGTTACATTTTACTATTGGGAATATTATTAACACATGCCAGCAATAAGTTACCTTCTAGCTCATAGATGTGATAGAAACGTGACGTAAAACATGATTCTAATACGACCAGAACGTTTTTTTAAAGAATTATAGTAATATACTTGGGCACTGACTATAGTATCCCACTCACACAGAGCAAATATATAACTCTATTGAATATTGCATGGATATGATTTTGTGATTCAATACATGTCCATATGGCCACGAGATGGATATTCTAAGATATGCTAAGATATATATCCACATTAGTCTTCCTCTAAAGTGCAATTACGGAGTATCACCATTATGTTGATGTACTACTTAAGATTAGTTATCAAAAGATTACCCAAATACCTTTTTACTGTCTTATATTGTATAATAATAGAGACCATATTGATTCCAGTACCATCTACCTACAATAGATGACATTAAACTAAATATCATGTAAATCGCATTCTTTTCACAAGATAGTAATATTTTCAGCAAACATATTCTTTTTGAAAACATTCATAAAAATAACGATTATCACGTTATCATGAGAATGTTATTATCTTACTACCAAAGAAATATAACTATCAACAAACTCTTAAAGACTATTCAATAAAAAATAAGTCTGGAAAATCACTTTAAGGGAACATTCCTAACATGAATATTCCTTCAATGTTATGTGGGTTGTTATTTTCAATCGATCCCAAAACATAACCTTTTCAAAAGGGTAGAACCAACTCCATACGCTAGCGCTTCATTGTGTGAAGCCGCCTTCATCCGTGTATTTATATCCCTATGCACAAATAAAGTGTACCCATAAGCAGGCCAAAATGTAAATAAAACTTAAAACGGGCGTCATTAGGCGTTTGAGCACGCGATTTTAAAATAGGTGGGGTCAGATAAGATCAGTGTTGGTAATTTAAGACCGGTACTTGTACAGGAGGGAGACCGCAGCTATGAGTAGGTTTATTTTTATGTCACTAACAAATAAAAGGATATAGAAACTAGGTAATAAGCATAAGTGGTGCGTACAATATCTGTCCTGCATGCCTTCTGTTTGAAATCTGTGGTTACTTGGCTTTTAAACAAATCTACGACAATCAAAAACAGACATATTTTATTAGTTTTTTTAAGACCCTGATATTTAAACTTAAGAATATTGTCTAATTTTCTCATTTTTTTGTTGCTACCTCTTAAACTGATTTTTTCCACGTCATTAATTAGTTAATACTCTGTTTCTGTTTTAATACCGAAATTTAAAGACCTTTTCTGGTATTTGTATGCATTTAAATCCAGAATATTTTCCTTATCGGAAAAATTATTGTGTTTCAGGTTTAAATGGCATACATTACGTATTTTAATGCAGTTTTAAATGGAAATTATATACCACTCAACACAGTCGCGTTTCACTAAATCTGGAAACTTATAAATATTATGTGTGTAGAATTTTTATAACGCAGAGGGTTTAAGTGCGCTGTATGAAAGGGAAAAAAAAATCTGCGAGTTGGTAGGAGATTATACTTGTTATCGGCTTTTTGGTCTGCACAAAATGTTATTTACGTATGACTGGGAAACCTTTTTCTCTTACTCTCAACTTTACAGCATGGAATAGACAATTTATGACCAGGTTTAAATTTTTGACTTCGTTTACACAACAATCTTCTATAATGCAGTGGCGTAGCCAGGGAGGGGGTTGGGGGTTAAACCCCCCTCCAAAGGCATAAAAAATAGCTACTCTTTTACCTAATCATAAACATAAAAATGTCCCTTTTTTCCGACAAAGTTTCACCTGCGCTGCTATTTCCTTTTTTTCCGAAAATCACCATTACTTTTCACAAAATTTTCGGCTGCGGCGCTTCTTCCATCATTTAATAAAAAGTTATAGCCTTTTTAATTGATCAAAACCCCCCCAGAGCCAGTTTCTGGCTACGCCAGTGTATAATGTGATTTTTAATTAACTGAAGTGATTCGTTCATTGGTTTTTTTAAATCACAAAAAAGGCCGTCACATTAGAAACAAAAATTGAGGTTAACATCAAAACGGCGCACTCCCTGCGCACGATCTTAAATTTTACATAACTTATTTCAATCAATAAACCATCTCAAAGATGCCAAATTCTTAATCTAGAGGTACAATCAAGAATACGAGCTACTAGATACCTGCTACAAAGTTTGAAACCCGTTAATTCCAAAGTTTTGGTATTATTTTGCATGTCGTGATTTGAATCTTGCTAAGGAAATCCCCCAAAAAAGTAAGGTTAGAAATTACTGTAATCTGTATTTATTATATTGTATTTATTTTGTTTTATTTAGCTTTATTGTTTCTAAAACCAGTTTACAATCTTGTATTATTACAATATGCAACTTGGTATTCAGGGTGTTTTAAATTCGATGCTTACCCTGGGGATTTCATAAACGGTCTAGGAGATACGAAAAGGTTTAAATTAGGGCAAAGTTGCGCAATTTGATGCTTTGGTCAAAACTAAAAAAAAAGTTTACAAATTCCGGATCGTTCCGGAGATAGGCGGAAAAAACCGAAATCTTCATTTTTATTTTGTTGCGCCCTTATTCTTAATGCTGTCAAAAAACGTGTAAAACTTTCTACAGGCACTTTTTTAGGATCTACCTAGTGAGAGATCCATTTTTGAGACTTGACATTTCACTGTGCCAGGAGCACTGTCAAGTTCGTTTATTCTTATGGAAACATCCTTTTTTTCTCCTGCCGTTTGGTTCATAAAGGATGACAGATAACATTTTGCAAACTTATTTTGACAAGTCACCTGATATTTTGGGTTTATTGACCATCATCTGCCCAAATTTAATTTTTGATTTTAACTCAAGATATTTTGGAAATCCGATTGCAGTACTTTTAACATTTTAAAAATAGTTTTTTTTTTAATTTTGTTATAAGAAAATAAGTTTACCTAATATGTTAAAAAATAGGTTTTTTTCTTTGTTTTTTAATCTTTGAATTTGAGCTGATGATGGTCAATTAACTCAAAACGTCAGGTACCTACTTATCAAAATGAGGTTTTAAATATCTGTCATCCTTTATGAACCAAACGGCAGGAGAAAAACAGGAAGTGTCCATAACAAAAAATGAACTTGAAAGTGCTCCTGTAACACTGAAAAAATAAAGATTTTGTTTTTTTCCGCCCCTTACCGTTTAGGAGATCCCCGTGGTGAGCATCGAATTTGGAACACCCTGTACTTATAGGTATACAGGGTGATTCAGCAACAAGGTGAAGATAAATTAGTGGTCTATTAGCTCTCTATTATGCATCCAGCTTTAGGAATACCGCATGCATCCAACTTAGGAAGACCGCGCAGAACTCTCTCGAATTTCGCTTTCAGGGGGTTGATTGATATCGACCACTAACAGACTCTCAAGCTATCAAAGAACCTTTCTACACTTTATTTCCACTGCCTCTGAGCAAGGGAAAGCTATCTCCTAAAAAACAATAATCAAGTCAGCTTTGCGCGTGCACCGTAAATGATTAACACGTTCGCTGCCGACCGAAAAACCCGGGTCGCCCCCTTACCTGTAACCCCACCACTAAGTCTTAATAAACATACCAATATATCTTTTTTTTTATAAATGTTTTACGTATTCAGAATTATGAATCTACCAGAATTCTGCACTAGATGTGGTGTCAATAAATTGAAAAAAGTACCTGCAAGACAAAGGTATAACTTAAATAGAGACATTATGTTTACCACAGTTGCGATCAGACATAAGATAAACAATTTGGCGACGATGCCAGATTGCGCTGATAATTGTATATCTACACGTAATGTTTTTACAAACATACTATTTTTATAACTTTTTTATCATTTACCTGAAATTATGCAAATTGTCTGGTTTGTTTTCTAAAACATGGAGACACACCTTACTTTTATTCATATATAAAGAAATTTAGGTATATTATATAATTGTATTTAAATTTCCTTGAATCTTCACAATTTTAAATCAATAAAGAATATGTAGGTACATTTTATGGCACTTGAAATATACCCTAGAATAAGTATACCTCATTTTTTCGGTCTAAATATCAGATAAAATACCTGATATTTTGGCCGAAAGAATAATTCTTTTTATTTCCGAATATATGTGACAACCTTGCATTTGTGTGTTTGTACGCTGCTCCATTCCTTATTTCTAGTCGGCGTTGTAGCTTTCGTATAATCGAGGGTTTGATATATTTCACAGCTTATTGGACAATTTTTAATGTTTTTTCAATAGATTTTTAAGTGTTTGTTTTATCATATGTTTTTCTGACGCCATCTTGTCATAGGCCGCCATAGGTGTGCAACTAGTGTTGCAGTAAATACAAAATATAATTAAGAAATATAGAAAAGAAATAAGTTTTTTGGAGATATTTTTGCGAATTTCTGATAAAAATAATATAGTTTAATCAACCAACCCCAGATGCGACATTTTTAAATAACCTACATGAGTAGCAAAAAAATGTAAGAGGTGCTTATGATATTTATTTATAACTATACATTCACAGTTTTAATACTATCTCTAGTCAGCTCATTCTTTCTGCCGAGATTTTTTTATAAATAGTACAATTTTTAAAACATTATATCAGACACAGGTTAAAGAATGTATGTTTGTATTAAATAGGCAGATACTTAGATTAAAAATATAAAGATACTTTTGTACGTATTAAATAAAAATTATAGTAGAGTGTAAAAATTCCATTTATTTTTGCACAATGAAAAACCGTCATGTAATACTTATAAAATACCACTATTTTTGGTTTTGACATTTTTTTACAATAGTAATTTGCCTAAACAGTGCTGCAGTGCGGAAAGTAATACTTTTCTGCGCGTGATGGCCGTTAAGGGCGAAAAAGGCACTTTTAGCACGTTTTTAGTACAACAATTTCCTAGTTGCATAAAAAGCTTCTTCCTAAGGTTATATGCATTTGGTATTTTTGAAATTAAAACCAAAACAGAATTTTGTTTCCATTTTTAATTTAATCTAGTAGCATCTTAAAACTCCAATTAGACTTAAAATTCACGCCGTGCTAAAAAATACTTTTTAATAAAGTTTTCAGGTAATCTATAAATTTCAGGCACTTATTTTGTGTCACTTGACATTAAATAGGTTAAAAAAAAACTATGGTTTCTGCATGGCGTGCGGGAAAAGCAACTTCCCGCATGCAAATGCATGTAAAAAAGTCTACTTTTAGAAAGTTCAACTTCCCTCACGCCGTGCGTAAAAAAATAAGCACGGCGAGCGTAAAAAAGTGTGAAAAAACTTTTAACGCACGCAATTTTTTTTAAATGGTACTTTATGGACCAAATTTTTAAATTTTTAGTTTGAAATCTGTGTTCACTATAAACTAATTTTTGATCAAGAAAGTCATCATAAACACTCGTAAAAAAAAATTGTACCTAACTCTTGCGGAAGTGCCTTTCCCGCCCGAACTCCTCCCGTACGTAATAGTATCACTTTCCACACTAGTTAGGCAACTAACTATCTAGAAAACATTTAAAAAATTAATATTTAATTAAATTTCTATGTTATTTATTTACATAAATATTTTCACAATGACATATAATATATCGGTATCAATTATTAAGTATAAAAAATTTAAAAGAAAACCTTTTTACATTTTTAAATAACGAGCCGCTTCTGGCAGCTGGTGAACGTAACGTAGTATTGCCTGGGCAAGCGTTGCCAGTGGAAGATAAAATGGTTTTCCCTAAGTCTAACGACTGATCGCGTTTCACAGTGATTTATGAATGACTTGATGGGTCTACTTTAGTTGAATGTCTTTGACCTGCAACTAAATTCGTAGCACGAAACTAATGTTTACATCTCCTCGTGGACCCCTGTACGTACAGAGTGGCTAATGGATGGGGCTTCTGGCGTAGGGAAGAAGTGACCCCCATCGCCTAGTCATGCAACCGAACATAGGCGGTCAAACCTAACCAAGAGTATTGGAGTAAATGCCATCATCCAAGGTGGTTCCACAGGTAAGAGGGGGACTGTCCTCATCAAGCATTTTTGTGAGAGTCCTGTGATGCAAAATGGGAAATTTGGATGGTCACCCTTCAAGGTGGTTCCTGAGAGGAAAGACCAGTCTTAGCCCTGACTGAGATGCTAGTCCTCATCATCAGGTATAGAAAACAAAAGTTGGCTGGGGTCATTCATATTAGGTGGATTTTACCTCGAACGTTTGAGTACACCCAAAACGTTAAGTACCCGTCTTCTGGTCGCCTACAACTTGGACTTACTTAAAATGGATAACCCGTGGGTACCCAAACTGTATTTTAGGTTACTAAAGAAATCCTAAATTAATTAGATTTTTCCCTTTTAAGAACCAGCAGTATTACTTTGCGGAACCGAAAAAAGGTCAACTCTTGGCTAATTTGGCAACAAAATTTGTACCGTTTTTTACTTAAATTAAGTAACGAATATTTTTTTAACGTCTAAAACCGTCGTGTTTTAAGAGCGCCTATTAAGTAGAAAATTTTACTTTTATGAACTTTTTGGTGAAATTTTTTTTAGAGGGAGGGATGTCCTTTACTCCACAATAAAAGGGTTTATTTTTTGCATCAATAAAAGTATCCAAAAATTGTTTTATGAAAATGAAATTTTATTGACATACAAAATATCCCGACCGGTTTCGAGCTCATTTTCAAAGGTCTTACTTATTACAATTTTTACATTAATAAATTTGGCAACCGCCCATACAAAGGTTTTTTCCATAAACATCTTGAAGTATTAGGTAACGACAAAAATTTTTTAATACTTCAAAATTAATAATTTTTGTCAAAAATTGCTTGCTTTTTGGAAGAATGGAGAAAACAGTTATATTTAATTAAAAAAATTGACACCCTAACCATACTTTTTGACTGCAGCATTTTTGGGGCTGTTAACAGGTGGCATTGGTGGGTTCATTAGTAATCGATTAAAACAGGTTTCGTAAAATCTTCTAAGTATAATATGTTGGTGGCTTTCACTAAAGCTTCAACTGGCATAAGTTGAAGACAAAGTATCAAGCCTAAATCAAGTTTTTTTAGTGTGCAGGATTTTTGTTTCCTGGGTCGTATGGGTTTAAATTGCGATCTTTAAAATCTCAGTAGATACCTGGGCACAATAGGCCCGTATGAGCTAACCACCACTTTTGAATACATACATACCCATATGTTTTTAAAGACAAAATGTTAAAGTGCATTAGAAAAATTTGTTTTCCAGGTGGATTTCGGCTGAATTTTGTGAATACGTTCCTTATAAAACCATTTAATTATTATGTGCTAAAACATATTAATGCCTACTATTTTTTACAAGATTACTTTATTAAAACAGCTGCCCTATTTTTTCATTTTTATATTGACCTGCCTGGTTTCACAATCAGGAAAAGAAAATGTACGTCAGTTTTGTCCCCACTTATAGTAGTGGAAATTTTACGCGATAGGTTTAGGTTTAGTGAGTGCCACTCTACCTGACTGTGAGAGTGTAGGCATAGATTAGGTGCCCAAGACAAGTTCCCCCTCCACACCACAAAAAAAAATATAGTGGCAGTCATTAGCGAACGTGTTAACTCCTATGGGTCGAAATAAAGGATGCAAACGTTTTCAAAAAACCATTCTCAAGTTCAAAGATCAACGACGGAGAATCTCTTTTGTAGGAAATATCTCTTGCAATGTGTGATTGCGTCAAATTAGCTTTGCGTTCTGGGTTTCGTAGGATGGGATCGTTCGCCTGAGAGAAGAGAAGTAGTTTCAACCAATAAACGCGCTTAAAAGCAGCGACGAGACGATCGAAGAATCACCAAACTATTATGGGCACGCGCAGAGCTGCCTCGAACAACGATTTTTGAGCGAAGCCGTTCGTTTGGGCTTGTAAGAAAGCTCGTGTGAAAAACGTCACTCGGGTGATTTTTGGGTCTGCTTGTCCGAGTGTCAGATATTTCAGAGAACGCTGTTGGACGAAACCACCACGTGACCGATCGATATTTTACTCGCTAATGTGCATACTACGGCAAACTTCTACGTTTTTTAGAGTAGGACGTCGCACAGTGGATCGAGGTATAGGGAATTTTGGACAATTACTTTAACTTAAGTTAAAATTTGGCATGACGGATCATGTCAAAACTGAATTATACATGTATACAGGGTGTTTTAAAATTCAGGGCAGAGATTTTAAGCACGAATTTTTCAGGACAAAATTAGAACATTTTTTTCCATGCACATGTCCGCAAACACTTTGTTACTGATCTTGACTTTTCACAATTTTTTTAGTTTTTTCTTTGCAGTTTTTGAGATATTTGCCCCAAGTTTAAAACATAGACTATACTGATTGATCGTGAGAATCTATAGGGAGATATTTTTTCAGAGGTGAAGTTCGTCTTTTACCCTTAATCTTTTACGTGGTGCGCCGCTGATGGATTCTGAATTAATACATAAATTACCTGTTTAGTTTAGAAACTATTTTGTCCCCTATAAGTTTTTCGCATTTGTGACTGTTATCGAGAAATTAAATTATTAAAATCATTATTTGTTAGAATTTTTAACAAAATATCGCAAAAAAATCGCAGTCAAGTACCTAAAATGTTTTATTGGTTTATGGTTTTTAAAGAATGCAAAAATAATAAAACAAAATTGTGCATCTTTGAGCATCTTTTTAAAAATCAACGTAAATTTTAAAATGTTTGAAATTTTAATGTAGATGTCAAAAAACTGAAAAAAAATTATTTCAAAAAAATATAAAAAAAACAAAATAAGTAGGGTTTTAAGAAATGCTATAAAGTATAGAAAATAAATTTAAATGTTTGAAAAAAATGGTAAGTTAAATGGCTATTAAGTCTCCCTTATAAAACAATGTTCACAAATATACAGGGTTCCTGAGCAAATCCTTAGGGAGCCAAGCAGCCGTGTATAAGACGCAGACAAACGGAAAAGCACATTAGGCAGAAAAGGATGGGCATGGGGCGATGTTGTCACTACATCTTACACGTAGTAAATCCATTCCAGGTTGTTGTTTTCTAATGTTTTCCATTTTCATACCCTTAGGACTAGAATAAAAATTGTTTTTGCTCGACTTTAATACCAAACTGATGAAAGATATCGTAAAAAAAATATTTTTCGGCTTTTCATTTTGTAACCATTGTCCTTACGCACTGTTTACAGGCTGGGGACTGAGATACATGCAAATGCCTAACCTAAAGCGTTCATACACGGCCGTAGAAATCGACTGAGATATTTCCGTAGAAACTTTATCAAGCAAATAGGATGGGTTGACGCCTTCGAACGTCCAACCCGGGTTTTGCACTTTGATTCGAAATCAAAAAGGAGGAACAGTCAGATGTGGGGCCGTGCACAAATTACGTAACGGTGATTTTACCAATTTTTGACCCCCTCCCTATGTAATGTTTTGTAACGGTTTGGCACGCCACTCCCCTAATATTACGTAACGATTTCAAGACCACTACCCCCCCAAAAAAAAAAACTTCACTTATTTTCATTCCAAATTTTCTTAGTTTCACACAAATGCAAACGCTGTCGAAAACCCCCCTCCCCCCTACGTAACGTTTTGTAACCTCCCTCCCCCCTATGACCATTACGTAATTTGTGCACGGCCCCTGTAGTCCCAGTGGAGGAGGGCGAGAAAATTGATATTTTTTTCTTAAAAATTATACTCTTTAGATATATTTCTTTGCGTTCCCGAAATTACGTAATTTTTGAAAAAAAATTGTAAGCGACACCATTTTTATTTCGTGCTTTGTTTTTCTAACATTTTTGCGTTCGGCTAATTTAATTGAAAAATTTTTGCCTGCGGCGCCCTTTATCTTCTCACTCGAAACCAAGATCCCCCGTTTTAGTAAAACTGATCCCGTCTCTGTTTCTAAATTTTTTCGAATAAAAGTAGAGTATTACCATGGGGGAAATAATTTTTTTCTACGGTATGACGAAAATTTCGAAAAAGTTGAAGAAAAAAATAAAAAAAGTGGCAGAGCTCAAGTTTTTCGTAAAAAAAAACGTTTTTTATAAAGAAACAGAGCAAAATAAATCTTTTCACTCCTTTTTGGGTGTTACAAATATTGGCAGCCCCTTATTTTTCGCTTTTACCCTCCCGCTAGTTTTGAAGATCATGTCATAAAACACCTCGAAAATATCAAATGTAGTGTAGGACCAGCTTTATTTAAAATCAATAATATCGCAAGCAAAAAGCTCTGCAGGAAAAACAGCGCCGTTTATTGATTCCTTTGGCTGCTAGTGCTAGCTGCATGGTTTGGCCGTTTCCGGATAGATGTCACTAGTAGAACAGAATGGAAAGTAATTTAATTAAAAGCGAAGATATTTCTTTCTAATGTTAACAACCTCACGAGTTTATCGCTCAGTATCGTAAATAATGGAACCTGCCGCCTCCTTTAAGCAAGAAAAAGCTGTGGTTTGGACCTGAAAACATCTAATTTTTAATTAGATTAGATGTGTGGCCGCCATCTAGCGGAATTTGCAGACATCTTGTCAACGGTTATTATTGCAACTATGATTTATGCTCACAATGAAAGAGTGGCGACAATTTTTTCTCATGAAAGCAGTCCGAAGATAATAAACTGGCACCATTGCTCAATATACCTGTTTCTTTTGTGCGCGCAGAACTTTCTATGCCATTTCTGTTTGATTTATTGAAATCCTATCCCTAAGGAAAATCTTAGGAACCCTATATAAAATGATCTGTAAAAACACGTCACAGCAAAAAGGACAAAGATTAAATAATTCATTGCTTAGGATTTAATTAAACCGTGGTATATCATCAACAAACTAAATACAAAATAGCAACAAAAATTTAAGTTTTTAGGCCGGTCGCAGAATACGCAATTTTGGATTTTAATAGAAGTGGTCACTTCTCAGGGTATGATCGTTCTATTACGCCCAAAATCGAGACTCTGATCCGTTTCAATCAATGAACTGAATAAAATGATGGACATGTCAATTGAATGACATGGATTATGTGATACACAATGGATGCGTATCACATGACTGCCTACTTTTAAAACGGGTTTATTCGTTGAAATTATTGGTTAACTTAACTAATATGTAATAAAGGTTCCAAGAAAAGCGTTCTTTCAACATTTCAGTATAGGCAGGCACCCTGCGTGCAGTTATCTCTCGTCCTTTTTGTAGTAGGTATGTCGTGTAAGATTCTAGGGTAATATATCTTCTTCATATGTACATATAGGACCCATTTGCCAATCCTTTCCAAGCTTGCAACACCGGAATCCGATTTGGTTCGTATATTATAGAAGCAATATTAGTAGGTAAAGAGAGATATTGGGATTGAGTAGAATGCGCTTGGAAATACATATGTGGTCCATCGAAATTTGCTTCCGTGTAATGTCTTATTTATGGTGATTCCGATTAATTTGAACATGTACTGCCAGGTGACCTGTTACCCCTTTACCACAAAAGAAAGAGAGGATTGCACACTTTCTTTTTTTTTCAAAAAATCAGGTTTTTTTAGAAGAAAAAATCTTTTTTTTTATATATTAAAATTAAATGGCAATATTGGAAAATCAGTAACTGTTGAGTATTTTGCAAAAAACGAATTTTTCCCTTATCCGTTTTACGAATGCCCTCAAAAATCAAAACTGATAACATTAATTAAAAATCTGTGTTCATCTGCCTGTCTTGAGAATTTTTCAATCCGATTTGGCCATCTTTGGCCAACAAAAGAATGATATTGCATAGGTACGATAAGTTTTTTTTTAAATAAACCACGCTGAAATCTTTCGGTGGCGGTTAATATTTAAAGAACTTCGTAAGAGCTCGTAAAGGAAAGGGCACTAAATACATTGTTTACCGGTATCGGCTTGGGGTTGCAATATGTTAGAGTCCTGACCTTCCTGACATTTTTAAGAAAAACATTTGGGGGGGTCTCGGGTTTTAAAGGTACGCCCCTGGAAAATAAATTTTGCAATACCTTTTCAACAAAGAGACACAGGAGACCAACATTCATAAAGTATTATTAAGAACACATGTCCAGGTCAGAATTTACTATTTTTTGATCTATAATATTCTAACACACAATAAATTCAGCTAATAAGTAAATTGTTTTATTTTACTATAAAGGAAGGATAAAACGTCAAATTTCAACTTAACTCATATGCATGAGAAAAAGCAATAAGTTATTAAAATATTCCGCTCATCAAAATTCCTATAGGGTGATCTCAATTCTCAGATAACAGCTGTCCAATCGCTGAAGTACGTATTAACTTGTTTCTGGTGAAATATTAAAAAGTATAGCATATATCCCTGTTTTATCAGTATTATATTGCCAGAAGGTGAATTTAATAAGTCAAACTTACTTATAGGGTGTACCAATAAAATAATCTGGCAGAAGTCGAAACGCATTTAAAATTTTAAAAGGAAAATTCAGTTTAATTTGATAAAATAACATTTACTTTTATGGCGATCTAATTCTATCTGTTTTCAATTTTTACTATACACTATGAAGTATACAGCTCACTCTATCTAAATTTTGTCGGACTGAATTCATACATGATGGCACAACTATACTTCTCCACTCAGATTTCTATTCTTGTACAGATTTTAGGAACTGTGATATGTTCAACTTTTTGATATCTGAAAAATCTTTTGAGTTCTCAATTCTTCATTCAAAATCCTTAAATATTTACATCTTATGCATCTATCGATCTCCATCCTCAAATATTACCACCTTTCTTGATAAATTTAAGACACTTCTATATAGCTTGCCTGTAAATGCAAAACTTTGGCGACCCAGGAGCCCAATCTATCATCTTGCTAATAAACTTGTTGGAATCATTCAACCTACAAATGCATGTCAAAACCCCCACAAGAATATCCCAAACCACATCCACCAAAATTGATTATGTATGTTTAAACTTTGATCGTGAAATCGAATGTAAAGTTGAAGATCCAGCTCTCTCTGACCACCACGCAGTTATTGCTGTATTACCCTTAAGCCTTAAGCCAAAAAACCCCCAAAACGACTAGGTAGAACCTTTAGCAAAAAGAATTTCAACAGATTCCGACAAACCTGCAATAGTATTTCCTGGGAGCCCATGCTTTCCAACGTTGATCCACTGCAGACATTACATTCGAACAGAAGTCAAATAATAAACCAATCATTTCCATTGCGACCTTTACGGCGTGAAAAAAAGCAAGAGAAATGCTGGATATCGCAGGGTTTCAAAGTGTCATCTGCGAATTTGAGGTCTCTCAATATGTTACGTAAATACTTTAGCAACAATTTGTTCATTCACAACTACTTTTCAACTTACCGTCAAAATTATAGAAAATTAATTCGTGAAGCGAAAACTCGATTACACTTAAATCACTTAGATAATTTCGCTAATTGACCGGAAAAAGCTCTTCCAAAGTTAACAAGATTAATGTTGAAACAGAAGTATTAAATAACTTTTACTGCTCTATTGCATCTGAATTAACAAAAAATATACAACCAAATACTAGTCCTCTGCAATATTTAGATAATCTACGTGTTCCTGAAACATTTGAGTTAACTCTTACCAAGACCAATGAAATAAAATAATTTCGATCAATTAAAAAACATAATGCTTCAGGCTCTGATGGAATCCCGGTTAAAATATTGAAAGAGCTACCAGACCAAGCCCTAAACGTCTTAGCAGGTGCTATAAATAATTCTTTCTCTCAGGGTATCTTTCCACAAAGCCTCAAAGAAGCAGTAGTTGTTCCCATATTTAAAGAAGGTGATACAAAAACCCATCAAACTATCGGCCTATCAAGAATTTCGAAAGTTGTCGAGAAATTGGTCAAAAAGCGAATGATGGACTTCTTGACGGCACACAATTTCTTCAACAGCTTACAGTTTGGCTTTCTACCAAACAAAAACACACATGATTCAGCAACTTTTTTTTTCCAAGGCATTTGATTGTGTGAGCCATAGGATACTGCTGCAGAAGCTAGAGTCATATGGTTTCAGGGGAACCGTCTTAGAACTCAAAGTGTCTCAGCTAACAACAAGAACTCGTCAAAAAAATCTATTGACTTTGGTGTGCCGCAGGGCTCTGTCCTCGGTCCAATTTTATTTCTTGTTTGCGTCAATGATCTACTACACCTTGACATATCTGGAGTTTTTGCTGCTTTTGTTAATGATGCTACAGTAATCTGGCATAACAAAGACACAAAAGATCTTATCACCAATATATCCAGAGACATAGGTACAATTAAGCAGTGATGTGATGCAAATGACCTGTTATTCAATTTCAATAAAACTCAAGTGCTTGGATTCCGGTGTGACATAAATGAAATTGCTTTCAAACAGTTCTCTATCAAAGTACTACATCCACTAAATTTCTTGGCCTAAAAATAGATGTTGACTTAAAGTTGCAAAACCACATATTTTCTCTCAATAAAAAAATTAGCTTCCGGATGCTACTGCGTTAGAACAGTAGCAGAAAATCTAAGTTCGTCTGTATCAAGAATGACATATTACGCCGTAATTCATTCTCATCTGTCATATGGCCTACCATTATGGGGCTGCTGTAGTCAGTACCTTTTCGATTCAGTTTTTAAACTTCAAAAATGCGCCATTCGTTAGATCCAAAGCTCCACTCAGATCCCATTGCAAACCTCTATTCACAACTCATAGAATACTCACTTTACCCTGTCTATTCATCTTGGAATCGGTGAGTCTAATTCATAAAAATATCTCCTTATTTCCCACTCACACAGTAAATCGTTCTACTCGACAGAGTATCAATATTCCTCTTCCGATTCCACATTCTACCATTGTTAAAAAATCCATCATCTATAACAGCATCAAAATTTATAATCACCTTCCATTATCTTTTAATGAAATCTCTGATATTTCAAAGTTGAGAAAAACGGTCAAAGAAGAACTGCTGTTGCACGCATTCTATTCAGTTGAGGAATATTTAAATTTTTCGTTTTAAAATAACAATGGATTTTTTTTACCCTCTTACTGCGCATATTGCAACTATTATTCTGCGGATCCTTTAGATTTTCCTTTTCAAAATATTCATTTGTTGAACCTATCCAGTATTCAGACTGGTATTCTTGTTCAATTTTACCTTATCATTGTTTGTGAAAGTAGTTTTTTGCAACCTTACAGACCTCCTTGGATTTCTCTCACTTCGGTTTTTTTTTGGTTAAACATATCCTCCTTTAAAAATAATTTGCTATTTTTTTATTTTATTATAAACCGAGAGAATAGCTGATTATAAACCAAATAAAACGAAACATTTTATATTTATTTCACGGCTCTCTTAATTGATAATGCATTAACTTCTTATTTCTACGTTTAGATTTTGAAAACCCGCGTCTTTACCAAACCTTAAGAAAAGCATATGATTTTCAAAAGCGGTATCCATCATGTCTCATATGTCTACCATATGTCTCTTTCATAACCCCAATCGGATTTACTGGTTGAAATCTCTCGGCAATTCCCAGATAAAAATATTCTTCTATCCCAATCTATCATAGCAAGGGAGTATTTGATTCGCTTGGACCGCTTCACTTAATTCCTCAAGATTCTACCCACTCTCTCAGTTCTTTGAATATTGGTAAATATCAAAAATGGCGCCGCGCGAAAGGCCATAAATTCGCATATATAGCTGTCAAAGTTTGATAGGTCGCACGGAAAGAGATCGCGCGCAAAAGAAAATAAAAGAAATCCTCGGTCTCTGCGGAGGATATTTATAAGATTTGATATATGCCCGAAAAACTTGTAAAAAGAAAGAGATATTTTATATTAAACGAAAAGATATGATCGCAGGGATATAAACTTAAGTAACCCCCACTTGCAGATACTTTTTTACTTCCCTCGCTAAGGGAAGTAATGTAATCATCTAAAAATCACATTTCGAGATTTTAATGAATCTAGATAAGAACCTTTCCAGACGTCGCGACGCCGCTCTACCTGTCGGACTGTCGGTCGGTATGTTCCCTGCTCCCTTTGTAGCCACTGTAACTCAAAAACTTTTGCATTATTTATAAAAAAATTGTGTTGACGCGCAGACCCCTATTATTTTTGAACTTTCCCCCCTTAGACCGTATGAAGCTATCCCCAGAAAACTTCAACCCTAAGAAAAATATTATATTTTTCTACCTTGTTGGAAAGCTCCTAAAATCTTAGTTTATTGGCCCCCAATATTTTTGACAACATATATAGCGGGTGTCTTAAGGTGAGTGGCCTATTAGATTATTTTGAAAACTATACCATAGAAATCCTTTTGTATTCTTTCCCTTGTATCAATTTTTTTACTAGTAAATCTTGGGTAGACGGAGTTGGCAGATAAAAACCAATTTTTCTTTTGACAAGGTTTCGGATTTAATGAATCCTTTATCAAGCCTCAAAATGCGGTTTTCTGGAAGAGTCCATTGGCCATTCAGTGTCTTTCAACAATCTTGCCATAGTTATTAAAATGCAAGACTATTTAACAATTAACTTTCGAAAAAAGTTTTTTCTTTAGGATTAATTACATCCGAAACGTTGCCAAAAGAAAAATTGGTTTTCATCTCCCAACTCCCTCTACCCAAGATTTACTAGTAAAAAATATACAATAGAAACTTTTTAAACTTTCTAATTTAACATAAGTGCATATAAAGTATATTTATAAAATAGTTTCGCATTTGAAGTGTTGCCATTTACAAGAAATCTGGGCAACAACATTGTTATTTCAAATGAAATACCCTGTATATATTTACATTTTTGGATTCTACAAAAAAATCTAGGTACATTTTATGTATAATATTTTTTACCTATCTTCACCTTTTTTTAAAATATTGACAGGTGAAAATTGACATTTGATAACGCCTATTTGTTTTGCACTATGGAGTTCATGGCTTTGTATGACTGAACAAATGGAACGACCAGCAATGGACGGTTAGTTTTAAAGATTTGTCGAGAAATAGCCAGTCATTCAAAGCCACGGATTCCCTAGTGCAAATCAATTTTTCAAGTAAACGACGCGATACTGCGGAACTTACCAAATAGGCGTTATGATGTTACAGGCTGTCAATTTTCACCTGTAGGAGCAACAGAAATATTAAAAATCCATGTTCTTTTCAATCACTTGGCTGACAGTTCGGATTACCTGGATTGTGGATTGGGCACCTGTCGGAGCAGGCCGGTGAATCGGTTCACCGGGAGTTTTTGAAGTACTGGTCAAAATACAAAATTAATACGATTGAAAATCCGAAATATGCTAGAAACACGGATCACCACGGTACTCTGTGCTAGAAATCTTTACCTTGCTGTGGTAGAATTTTCCTGAAAAAATATTGGATGGATTCTTATATGTTTGGAATTCAACTATAAAATAAAGGTTATATTTTTTGTTAATTGTTGAAAGTTGAAGTTTATAGTACCTAGTTGCTAATTGTTTAAGCTTATATTAACAAATAAAAATCTTTAGTTATTTCAGTTTTCTAAATTGTTTTAAATAAATGTTTGTAGTTCTCAGAATGTATTTATAGGTCCATAGCATCAATTGTCAGTAAATTGATCTAAAATAAAATATTGAATTAAAATATTTTAGAATAATTTCATCACCTTCCGTTTTTTTCTTTAAATTTTTTCTCAAAAAAGTAATATTTTGTGCAAAATTTCAAAAAAGGGATCAGCTAGGATTTCAAGGAATCCAGTTTTGAGCTTACCGAATGGTCCCTAACAATTATCACAAGACGAATTTTGGTAGCATTTTCATATGTCCTACAGCCCATTCAGTCCCACCGTGTGTTAACAGTTTTATGTCTAAAACTAGAATGCCCTCCCAACTCTTAGCCTAATCTACCAACTCACATTTTTCTTTTCCCATCGATAGCAAAACCCTATCACTTACAAAGGTCTTTCCAGTAATCTAATTATTTTAAATAGTTTGCTTTCCCCATAATTCTATAATGTCTGTTTTGACATGTTTTTGACACTGACAATGACAGTTCCATTTGGCTTATCTGTATTTAATTGTCAGCACCATATTGAAATTGGTCCTAAGAATTTACAATGAGGTATATAGCATGTTTTCTTTCTAAAATATACGTGGCTCTACCAAAATAAGCTTTTATATTATGACAGGACAAAACTGAATTGCTCTGATCCGTCTTTTAAAATAAGTCTTAACGACCTTTAGATCAGAAAGTAAGACTTAAATATAAAATAAAATCTTATTTTTAAGTCCTTTAAAATAATCTATGTTCTTTTTACAGTCTCTACATCTCGTTGATTCATCGCAACAAAATGTTGTTGGTTCCTTGTTCACATAAAAATATGGACCCAGGAATAAAAGGGAAACTTAATTAATACGGAAAGGAAATTTGAAGGTTAAGAGATTACAGGGATATTTTTTTTAGAACTTCGCAAATTAGTAATAATGGCGTGAATAGAAGAGACCCCGTAAAAATTTGAGACTTTTCAACCAAGAAACACGCTCGAAAGTAGTCGTAAAACTTTTAAGGAATACACGCATTAATAGATGCTAACACCACGTTCAATAAGAAGCCGTCCTCTTGCCCATAATTAGTAAAAGGGAGTCGTAGGAAAGCTCGCTTGAAAAACGTGTCGGGATATAAGCAACCCAGAATAGAGATGGGTAAATCGATCATTTTGTACTGAACGAAGCGATCAGTGATTCGTTTCTAGAATGATCGAATCTTTTCGATCAATCATTGTGTCAATCATTTGAAATTAAATGAAAGAAAATGGTGGCCAAAAAAAAAGGTCTATTCAGGATGCAGCTAAATACGAAATACTCTGCTGACCAAAAAATTTATTAGGGTGTGAAAAAGAGCAGAGCATTTTTTATGGAATGGAATTTTAACGTAATACCTATACCCAAAAAAAAACGAAACGGTAATCACGGATTTTGTATTTTTCAACAGTCCCGATTCCTGATTTTGAAATAGGTTCAGTGATAATCTCTGTAGTACATTAAGATAGAAAGAGGACGAATGCACCATAATCATGAGACGCGGGAGTGCGTAGACCGAGAATGTCATGAATAAAATATCGAATGATATCTTTCTTTGTTTTCATCACCCGACAGAAAAAAATAGACTTAGTCCTGCCTGAAAATTCAACGAATATGAAATGGTTGAAATCGTGGTTGAGTATAAGTAGCTATAGCAGCTAGACTTCGCCACTAATTGCATCGATATATTACTTTTGTAAAACATCTTAAGTACTTTTCAACTGTACTATATTTAAAAAAGACGATTTTATTTACTTATTTATTTATATGCTATTCCGATATTCTCTCTCGTATGTCTCTTGCTCTATTTAACTTATTAGTTTATTGGCTGTCTCTTTCAAGATCCACTCACGCTGCTCACTGCTTTCATTCAGCCGATTGAATCATGTCTGTCTGTCTCTATTCGCGTTGAGTTTAGTTTAATTATTTTTGTCTCCGTCGGTCAGTCAGTCATTTGATCTATTCCGATTTGATTCACTCGTTTGATTCAGTCTGTCTTCGTCGGTCATTTGACTGATTGAGCAAACATGTTTGATCGATATGATTCAATCATTCAATACTTGCAAGTGATTCGATCATAGTGAACGAATCGTTCACGAATCACACATCTCTAACCCAGAATCGGCATATGGTAGATATTCGGAAAAAAAGTTTGCCTAAGAAGCAAGAAGTTAGTTACCTACTTGTGTATTTATTATTCAATCATTTATGACAAAATATCTTTCTTGTTTCTTAACAGGTTTTAGCGGCTGATGCCTCGTTCCACTCATAAATAATATCACTTTTGACGAAAAGTCAAAAATACAGGGTGGCTCTAAAATTCCAAAGCTATTAGACTAATAATCAAATTGATCGTCATGATATTATTCGCTTACGGGTATTATAAACTAAGTAATTGATAGACTAATACCTCAAACTAAGGCTGTGTTATTAGTAGGGATATTGATAGAAATAACAATATTAATAGAGATAACGATCGTAATCCTTTAACGATCGCTCTTTAAGGCGCTAACTATGCAGGTTTCCCTGATGTCTTGTTTTCTCTTTTTATAATTTCCCCAGACAGTTTTTCAATGATGATGACTTTCGGTTAGTAAAATAAAATAGTATAAAAAACCAGTAAGTTTCACGGGAGATTTAAAAATATTAATAGTAGGTAAAATAGAAAAAATCTTTTTATTCCTCTTTTTCTTAAAATAATAACAATATATAATATTATTTAAATTTAAATAATCTTACTTATTAATCAAAAATATGACTGACAAAATATTTTTTTTCCAATGGTTGCCAACACACAAAAAAATTATCAACATTTCCCTAACAACTGCCAAATCGAGTTGCTTACCTCTGGTAAAACAATAACTGTCAAAAATTGTATACAGGGCCTCTAGATTATCCTATATATAAACTAACATATATCCATGTGGCCCAGTATCCAATTTTTATATGAATAGAATATTATTTCGTGGCTCAATTAGCATCTCGGTGCCGATGCCGGCAGGATGCCATTTTTACACTGCTAGTGTCAATTCCAAACAACTCTGTACTAAAGGCGAATTATCGACGCTTGCCGTCATTTTGACAGGGAAATTAACAGAAAATCCATTAGTATTGCGGTGAACGTCGATAAAAGGACGTTGAAACAGTCCGATTTGATTGACTTTTAATAGTCGGTCGGTTTTCGTCAGTTCCATTTTTGATAAAAAAAATGTTTTCAAGTTTATGATTTATTGGAAAATAAAGTCATTTGTCCCACCATTTTCCTTAAACCACCTACGAATTAACTTGAACGTTAGTTTAAAAAGAATGTCAAAATCACCAATGCCTTCATTGGCTTGTAGTATATAGTCGGTTTCCGTCAGTTCCATTCTTGATAAAAAAAAATGTTTTTAAGTTTATGGTTTATTGAGAAATAAAGTCATCTGTCTCACCATTTTCCTTAAAACCCGTACGAATTAACTTCAACGTTAGTTTTCAAAGAATGTCAAAACCACCAATGCCTACTTTCCATTTGCCGTTTTAATGAAATATCCCGACTTTCGGTTCATTTTAATCACTGCACCACGAGTAATTTCAGGTATTTGTCTTAGTCCGCTGAAATATTTGGCGCATTCGAGAGGGTAGCTGCAATTATTTTGTCGTTATGACCCCAGATGGCGTGATTAAAGTATAAAAGGCAAAGTTATAATTAAAAAGACAGTTTTAATGTTATAAGTAGTTAAAAAAAAAGAGTTTTCCTTCATTACTTTCAGTGGTGGACGCGGAAATTGATCCAGGGGAAGCATAAGGTTCCTGAGGGTGGCTTTAGTAACACCATATCATAACTCAGATAACCATTTTATTTGAGGTTTTTTGAAAAAATTCAAATATTGGGAGTCGATAATTAATGTCACTTTTGTGCCCCTTATCCAAGAATGTATAGATGGCTGAGAACAAAAAAAGACTTGCGAAATGATTTTAGTAACTGTCTGCAGATAACTAAAGCATGGCTTTTTGGTTACCGTTGATCACGGGTGCAAAAAAAGATTTCTGTCCGTTTTTTTCCCGAAATTAAAGAGAAATAGCGGAAAATAGTAATATTGAAAAAATCTAATTATTCTTGCCTAAAAATTAAGCTATTTCCGCCACGTTTCACTAAGTATTTACGAAAAAATCATTTAAACACATCGTCAAAATATCAAACTATCAAAGATTAAAATGTCGCAACAATGAACGTCACCAAGTAAAAGAGCACATCGCTACGGAAACCATTGTTATTTTATTTACCAGCCGTATTGATTTATAGTGTAAAGATGGTGTGTTGCGAGAGGTGCTCTTCTTTCGAAATTTTTAATAGTAGTTTTCACAACTAGTGGCTAAAATAGTGCTTTTTTTACAAGCGTTGGTTTAAATAACGAGCGCAGCGAGGTATTTAAAAAAAAGCACAGTTAAGCCGCGAGTTGTGGACACTATTTTTTTTTAATACCTTTATCAAAAAATTCAAGAAAAACAGGAAAATACTTTTAAAAATCTGGAACGAAGAGCACTTCTCGCAAGACACCATCTTTACACTATAAATCAAGGCGGCTGGTAAATGCAATAACAATATGGTTTCCATAGCGATGTACCTTTTTACTCGGTGACGTTTATTGTTGCGACATTTTAATCTTTGACAGTTTGATATTTTGCCGATTTTTTTAAATAATTTTTTCGTAAATACTTGGTCAAAACTGGCGGAAATGGCTTAATTTTTAGGCAAGAATAATTAATTTTTTTTCTTTATTACTATTTTCCGCTATTTCTCTTTAATTTTGGGTAAAAAACGGACAGAAATCTTTTTTTGCACCCGTGATCAAAAAAAAAAGTTTTTTTGCATCGGTAACCAAAGAAGCCATGCTTTAGTTATCTGCAGACAGTTACCAAAAACATGTTTTTGATGAAGGTATAAAAAAAAGTATTTTCCTGTATTTCTAGTAATAGTGTTAAAAACTCGCAGCTAAGCTGTGCTTTTTTTTACTTTCGTTGCTCTCGTTATTTAAACCAACTTTAAAAAAAAAACTAACGTTTGTAAAAAAATCACTATATTAGCCACTAGCTGTAAAAACTACTATTTCGTTATTAAACATTAGCAATAAATAAAAATTTGAGACCAAATACGAAATTCAGTAGTTTTCAAGAATATATTGCAGAAAAATGGTTTGTCAAATTGTGACCCAATTTTTCAACTCGGGTTTTCTCTCTGTCTCTATTATTTGGGACAATTTTACTAATCTCCTCAGAAATATTACTTTAATATCCATATCGACCAACGAGAAAATTAATTATAATCGGAGTTTGGAATGAGCCTTGGCAAATAAAGTTTCAATGTAAAACACCACATTCTAAACACGGATTATTAATTAATCACGGTTAAAGCCTAATCGCGGAATTATTGCGTTGGTGGATACAAGCATAAATGTACTAACTAAATTTAGGCAAAATCTTCTATTTCCCTTACAAAAAAAAATTAAAAGAAGTTTAGTACCGAATAAAGAAATATTTTTCCGTCGGATGCCTCAAATTGAGTTCGTTAGTGCCACTATATAGTAACGAAGCCTATGTACTACCCATAAGTCCAAGAAATTCAGTGTAATTAAAATCGGTTTAGTAGTTTTAGCGTAATTCAACAAACAAATAAATAGAAAAAATTCTCAGATATGAATTTTTGGGGTCTATATATATATATCGTTTTAATAAAAGTAATGCTCAAAAATTTTAAAAAATCAATGTTAAAATCAAATTAAAGCAGAAAAAATTGATTTCACTGAAAATATATAAAGTTTTATATTAACTTTCGTCAAAAAAATCATTGTGTTATACATATAATACACATATTTAATTAAATTATATTTTCCTGCGGACTACTTAACTGATTTCTTCAGAAAATAAATGCAATTTAAGACCCCTTTTAAAATCATGAAAACTTTATACTTTAAACTTTTTGCCGAACGCCAAAACATAAACTCGAAAACTTAATTTCCTCAGGACACAAAACCTGTCAGACAATTATCACGCAAAACTTAGATGCACAGTATATAAACATGTTACAGTATAGCCCCAGGCTATAGAAAAATCAGAATAAATAAATTTATGGGAAAGCGTCTTTTTCTTTCTTTTCTGTAAATTCGATGGGCCTCCATGGCTACTATTGTTTCTAGGAGAGATAGCTAAAATCTGGTATACATGCTCAGGTCTAGATTTTACAGATAAATTCAATTTTGAAAACCGCATCTTAATATCTCAAGCCGTCTGTGAGCTACAGTGTGTTTTTCAAAAATTCGCATTTTCAAAAAGTTGACATAACTTTTTTGTGTGTCAAAATAGGACGTTGTTGCAAAAAGCTTTTTTAATAGGTTTTTAGTCTAGACTTTACCTGTTAAAACAGACTTTTTGTAACTCCTTCAGTTTTTGAGTAAACACAGAAAGTTTGATTTTTAAATGGGTCACCCTATATATCTTCACGGCTTTAAATTGTTCATTAAATTTCCTTTACAACGTCTAAAAAAATCAAACTTAATGTGATTACTCAAAAACTGAAAAAGTTACAAAAAGTCTGTTTTGCCATGTAAGGTCTAGACTAAAAACCTATGAAAAAAGCTTTTTGCACCAACATCCTATTTTGAAGTTAAACTTCCAAATCAGTTACATCAACCGAAAAGAATTTAAAAAAGAGAAGATCAAAAGATCTTGGGAGGAAAGAACGAAAATTCAAAATCGGATGAGTGTCCCACAAGGAACACACAAAAGACCAAAGCGAAAGGAGAAACAATTAAAAGATGTTTCGCCCGGGGTGACCAGCGTGGGTTCGTCAGTGGATTCACTAGTCACCCTCAATCCTGACATCATTTAACACCATCGCACACTCTGACTTCCAACTCTGAACCACTCACAAATAGGCATCGTTCCGCATTCCGACGAACCCGTATCAGGTGATTTATAATAAGTACCATGCGGAACGATGCCAGTTGTGAGTGGTTCAGAGTTGGAAGTCAGAGTGTGCGATGGTGTTAAATTATGTCTGGATTGAGAGTGACTAGCGAATCCACTGACGAGCCCACGCTGGTCACCCCGGGCGAAACATCGTTTAATTGTTTCTCCTTTCGCTTTGGTCTTTTGTGTGTTCCTTGTGGGACACTCATCCAATTTTGAATTTTCGGTCTTTCCACCCAAGATCTTTTGATCTTCTCTTTTTTAAATTCTTTTCGGTTGATGTAACTGATTTGGAAGTTTAACTTCTTGTTTTAATTGTCTTAGGAGCATATTCTTATTGGAAAGACTAACACGCCAGGACAAACCCGTATCAGGTGACTTATAATAAGTACCATGCGGAACGATACCTATTTGTGAGTGGTTCAGAGTTGGAAGTCACAGTGTGCGATGGTGTTAAATGATGTCTGGATTGAGGGTGACTGGTGAATCCACTGACGAGCCCACGCTGGTCACCCCGGGCGAAACATCATTTAATTGTTTCTCCTTTCGCTTTGGTCTTTTGTGTGTTCCTTGTGGGACACTCATCCAATTTTGAATTTTCGTTCTTTCCTCCCAAGATCTTTTAATCTTCTCTTTCCTATCCTGTAGCTCACAGACGGCTTGAGATATTAAGATGCGGTTTTTAAAATGGAATTTGTCTGTAAAATCGAGCCCTGAACATGTATACCAGATTTTGGCTATCTCTCCTAGAAACAATAGTAGCCATGGAGACCCATCGAATTTGGCACACCCTGTACATTGAATATTTTTTTATATTTTTTGTTTTCGGCTAGTAACCCAACGATATATAAGGTGGGCCAAAAAATTTGTCATTTTTGAACGCGCTATAACAGAATGCCTCTAATTTAGCAAAACAATACAATGTAAAAACGTACTTTCCTAAAATTTACAATAACAAATCAGTACTGAGCAAAAATTTTAAAATGACAAAACTGGGTAGCGGCAAAACAGTAATTGGTCAGAACGTACTGGCCTAAAATCCTACAATACTAAAAGGTTACAAAGGCAAATTTGTGATGGACACCGTTTGATTTAATTTTTCATTCAATCAAGCAAGCAAGCAAGCAAGCAGGCAAACAGGTGTGCCAACCTAAAACCTTTTCTTGAATTTTCTCGGAAAAGGGGTTATTTTAAGACAATCAAAGAAGCTTAAAACAATGAGGGAATTCTTAGCTTGCTAACACCAATGCAATTTTCTTGTTTTATTGGCTCATTTCGATGAAATTCGAAAAAACAAAACGACAGCTGATGCATATTTGTCGAACACCTGACCCCTTTTATAGCCAATGGCATTTCTTATTTGTCGGCTATGTACAGCCATCTAACGGCAATATATTACATGGGTTTTGCTGTCCAGCTGTTTTCGGCCGGCTATGTACTATGTCACCATCTAGCGGGAATATGTTACACTATTTTGTTTTGTACACTTTCGCCCTTGTAACGTTTTAGGCCTGTCCGTTATGATCTATTTCTATTGTTTTTACGTAGTTCTGTTACCTGTACTTTTTTATAATTTACCTTTTTTGTAAAGTACTTTTTGATAAATTATGCTCAGCCCTATAATTTGAACCCAATCGACCGATTTTAGAAATTTTTAGATTTTTTTCTAGACAGTTAAAACTTTAATGACGCGACTCAAGATTTGACATATGTCAAAAATCCAAGATGGCGGAGAGCTTTAAAAAATGGGTAAATTAAAATTTTGAGCCGCGTCAGTAAAGTTTCATCTTTTGTCTATAAACGGATTTAGATGAAAGTTTAACAACTGAATTCCTTGTACTCCTCGGTTCGGTTCAAGAAAAAAAAGTTATGACTATTTAAAGAAAAAAACCGTCAGCAGGCAAAGAATACACGAAGGGTATTTGACTGCAGTCTAGAAGGGTTTGAGGGTCGTGAAGTGGTGAGGGGCAGGAACGGATAGACGTGAGATTGGTGGAAGGAGGAGGAAAGGGGGAAAGCTACAATTTTAAACGCGCGAATGAGGTTGCGGGTAATGATACACCATATCCATACAAAATGATCCTTTCTGAAATACAACTAACGCGCTCGCGCAGATTAAAAGCTTTATCTATCTATATTTATGGGGTGGAAAAGAAATAGGTGCGATATGAGATGGACGGTTTCAGAGTTGGAAGTTCATTACTGTATAGTAGATATATACATATATACTATGTTCGATGTTTAAAAGCTCAGCCAAACTTACAATAGGGCTTTATTTAAAAGTAAACTGCTTTTTGTTGTTTGCTTGAAATGAAATATCATTTCCGAGGCGAAATGGCAAACTATGTATAGGTTATTTTAATATAATATAGGGGGTTCAGGCTGTGCCTAGTACTGTCAGAAAATGTGTGGTCTAGATCAATGGAAAGCCCACTAAATCAAGCAAAGAAAGGAAGTTTTTGAAACGCATTAGTCTGTCTCTGCATATGCGCAATGCGCGCAAAAATAAAGTTTGAAAGATTGAAAATAGTGCCTTTCTTTAACAAAGGATGGCGAAAACTTTATTTATAATATATCTTTTGGCACTTAATTAATTTTACCTACAACCAACCAAAAATCCTCATTTTACGAACGTCTTAACACGGCTGTAATGGTTCATTTACGGTCCTGGGATAATAATGAAGCTTAGACATGAGCCATAAGATGGCGCTCCCATCGATGAAAGTTTCTTTCAAAAGAATGCTAACTGATCCAAAAATGTAAATGATTTTTCTACATTTCTAAGAAAATAAATATTTATTAAACATAAATATATCCAACATAATTTTAGAGCCTAACCAAAAATAACTTCTTAAAATTAATATTGAAAAAGTCCCTCACTCTCAGTGAACTTATATGTTTTGAGGTTATGATCGACAACGTCATGTTGATTGTTGATATTTTCGAACAGAGCTTAGATTTTCAATAAAACTGTTCATTCTAAGACCATAGTTATTTGTTTTGATTTAATCTGCATTATTTTTTGTTGTTAATTTTTTTTGTCGTTTATTTAAGCAGACTTTTATGATGGTTTATTGTCCACACTTAATCTCTATTACCTACTGTGTTTGAATGATGACAAACGCAGGGAAAAGTTGTTAAAAATAAAATGTTATAATAGCCATTTTTATGTTTCGCTCTATGAATAGTCATCCTTAGTTACTGTGTTGCAAACTAACGGTTAAATAGAGCAGATTTAGCCTAGAGGTTAATTCGACTTGCGAATGCATAACAGTGTAATTCTTTACCTCAATTAAGGTCCACCCCCCTCAACAAAATTCAACTAGGGAATTTGTCACTATTATGTCTTTTTCGCATTTTAAAGATAAAAGTGGCACTTTTGATCCCTAGGGATCGGAGTGAAAAGCGACGGATCAAAGATAAAATATGACAGATAATCGTAAAATGCAAAACTAGTTAATAATTTTAGTGGAGTAAATTTTGCATTACTTCAGGGGGCATATCCCAATCTTCCAAAAGTTCACGTATATTTTGCATATTTCTATATATTAAAACAACATTAATAAGATACAAATACTCGTTTAAGATCGCACTAATAACTAAGCGCATGTCAAAACTCGTCCAAGACAAATTTCGGGAAAATGTATCGATTCAAGACAATAGGAACTCTATTTTCTCACTTCAAGACAAGTGCCTCTGATGATTGTTTTGGTTCAACGCGCGGCATAGTTTTTGTTTTCGTTAGAGATAATTTTTACTGGAATGCTTCTGGGTAAAAACTCAATTTTCAAGATTTAATTTTTCTCAGTGGAAAACAAAGCAAGAATTCTGAATGACTTATTTGAAGACCATTAAAGAAAAAAAATAAATTTGTTGAACTAAAAAAAATATTTTAGTTCAAAACAAATCGTTTTAATGTAAAACAATTTGTTCAAGAAGAAAACTTGTTTTCATTGTAGACAAATTTTTTTATCGTGTAGAGGATGTCTTGGGTCCAATGTTTTGAAGAACATATTTTCCTCTCTACAGAAGAAAATACTTTCTTCTCTTAAGAGGAAAATATTTTCGTGTCTAGGTACAAAAATAAAAAAAGTTGATTTTAACAAAAATAACAAGGACATTCAAGTTAATATATTGTTGTCGTAAGAAAAATGGCGAACATAACTCGTTAGAAAGTGGCATTCTTACACTCCTGTGATTTTAGCACACGGCTGATGCCTCGCGGAGCGAATATGTAATTTTCTTTCCTCGTTTTGTAATATACTATTGTCTAAACTTCCAAATCAGTTACATCAACCGAAAAGAATCAAAAAAAGAGAAGATCAAAAGATCTTGGGAGGAAAGAACGAAAACTCAAAATTGGATGAGTGTCCCACAAGGAACACACAAAAGACCAAAGCAAAAGGAGAAACAATTAAACGATGTTACGCCCGGGGTGACCAGATTCACTAGTCATCCTCAATCCAGACATCATTTACCATCGCACACTCTGACTTCCAACTCTGAATCACTCACAAATAGCATCGTTCCGCATGGTACTTATTATAAGTCACCTGATACGGGTTCGTCCTGGCGTGTTAATCTTTCCAATAGGAATATGCTCTTAAGACAATTAAAACAAGAAGTTAAGCTTCCAAATCAGTTACATCAACCGAAAAGAATCTAAAAAAAAAGATCAAAAGGTCTTGGGAGGAAAGAACGAAAATTCAAAGTTGGATGAGTGTCCCACAAGGAACACACAAAAGACCAAAGCGAAAGGAGAAACAATTAAACGATGTTTCGCCCGGGGTGACCACCGTGAGCTCGTTAGTCGATTCACTAGTCACTCTTAATCCAGACATCATTTAACACCATCGCACACTCTGCCTTCCAACTCTGAATCACTCACAAATAGGCATCGTTCCGCATGGTACCTTTTATAAGTCACCTGATACAAAACCGTATACCGACTTATACTAAGTAACATGCGGAACGATGCCTATTTGTGAGTGATCGTATCAGGTGACTTATAATAAGTACCATACGGAACGATGCCTATTTGTGAGTGATTCAGAGTTGGAATTTTGAATTTTCGTTCTGTCCTCCCAAGATCTTTTGATCTCCTCTTTTTTAGATTCTTTTCGGTTGATGTAACTGATTTGGAAGTTTAACTTCTTGTTTTAATTGTGTTAGAAGCATATTCCTATTGGAAAGATGAAAGTTGGAAGACAGAGTGTCCGATGGTGTTAAATGATGTCTGGATTAAAAGTGACTAGTGAATCGACTAACGAGCCCACGGTGGTCACCCCGGGCGACACATCGTTTAATTGTTTCTCCTTTCGCTTTGGTCTTTTGTGTGTTCCTTGTGGGACACTTATCCAATTTTGAATTTTCCTTCTTTCCTCCCAAGATCTTTTGATCTTCTCTTTTTATACTATTGTCTGTTATGCTATATTTTTTACTCCACTTTCCTTTTCCTATATGATTAACTTTATAACTTTTCAGCAAAGGAGGTACATATAAACTTTTATCTTGTTTTTTGTATGCTATCACCTTTAATGTGTATATTTTTCTGTTCAAAAATTATATTCAGTTAGGTAAATTCAAAACCCAAAAAACATACGAGTTTATTTGTTAATTTTATACCGGCATACATATACATCAAATTAAACGCGCATTTGCTTAACTAAAATTTTAGTTGGAAAATGTAACAAATTTTAATCAAAATGGCGCTGGTAGTGGCAAACCAATTAACATTTTATTTTGATTAGATACCTTTCATGAAATTAAAGAGATCGAAAACTCTAAATGTAATTACAAGAAAGTCCTTTTTTACAGTTATTTACATACCAAGGGAGAAAAGTGCCATTCCCCCCCCCCTCGCAGATTGTTTGATGCTCGAGATCCCGGGAGAAATCACTTTACTTACTCTAGAGTTGTAAATAAATTTTGGGTTTTTTTAGTAAAAAATTACATTTTTACCTCCCCCTACGGATCGCGGGAGGAAAAGGGACATTTTTCTCCCTTGGTAGGTAGGCAGGTAAAGTAAACAAAACTCCCGACGCGGCGCTGCGAGGTAAAGTGACCAAAACTCTAGGGAATAATGCCATTTTCACACCTCGTTAAAGGGGTCAAAAATTTTCTGACAGGGTAGCATAAAAAGGATTTTTTACTTGAGAGTACATTTTCATGAGCCTGATACGAGCCTAAAATCTTTAAAAATATACGGTTTTTACATTTAGATAGATAATTACAATTTCTAGCTAGTGCTAGCAAAACATGGTTTCACATTTAGATAAAAAATTATATTTCAGCAAAATCTGTAATACGTCATAGTTTAGTTTTGAGATGTTAGGGTGATTTTGGTCAAACGGTTTGACAGCAAATTTCGTTACTTTTATGGTTACCTTTACCCTAAATAAAGGTAAAGGCCAGATGTTAAAAATAGTGCTTTTGAACATAACCTTACCCATTTGATGTTTTTTTCTTTATTTTTTGTCATCTTTGCATTTGTGTTTGATCATATCAATCCCACATTAGTACTAATCACATAAAAATAAAGTACAAATCAAAAATTAACAAATATTTGTAAAATAAACAAAAACAACAAACAAAAATCTTCCACCACAGAATCACACCAAGTTTGGTTGGTTGGCTTTTTAACGGTAAAGGTAGTCGCTATTCGGCGCTAATTAGCGCCAGTAGTTACCTTTAATAAAGGTAACAGCGTGACAGAGCGCTACTAGGACCGCGCACAAAAACCTGACCAAAATCTCCCTATTCTAAGGTTGTGTAAAGGACTATTTTACTCATTTTCGGCAAATAACAAAACCATTTTAGTTATCGGCGCGGAAAAAAAGGTTTTGCAAAATAGTGAAAAAATTTAATCGGTAACAGTAGGGATAATGTGCGATATATAAAAACGCAGTAGGTGGAGTAGAAAACCAAACGCTTTTGTGTAACGCCATAGCCAAAATGGTAACTTGTCAATGGTTTTTGTGTTTTATTTTTTGGTAGGTTGTCGCAAATTTTTTTATTTTCCTACAAAGTTGCTCAAAAAATAGTGTTTACAACTCGCGACAAAACTGTGATTTTTTTACTCGTGTTTCTAAATCAGACAACCTTTAATATTTGCTCTAAGCTTTCCGCAAAAGTAAGGGCCAATATTTTCTGTTTTTATATACATCAATTTGACAGAAGAATGGGAAAACTCATCAGGGCACGTATTCCTGATTGGCCGAATTATCATTTTATTGTCATATTTCTGTCAGTTTTCGCACTAATGGCATTAGTTGTGAGCGATTTTGCTCTCCTGTCTTACGAGGAGAACAAACTGACGGCAAAACGGTCACAAACAAAGTCATTAGTGCCAAAATAGACAGAATAGTAACAGAAAACTGAGATTTCGACCAATAAGGTGCGTTTCTGATTCCTGGGAGCATTATCTTCCCCGAAAATGAAGAATAAGGGCCCAGATCCCCAAACACATATTGGTATAGTTTTTTTTTCAACTAATGATATATGTACTTTGAACCGGAGTGTAACTTTGATCAATTACCCGCCATTTTGTTTAATCTAATATATTTCTGAAAATTGTGATTTTTTAGCAAAACAAAAAATGTGAGGAGACTTAAATATATATAATATATGTTTTTAAGCCAAAAAAATTAAATTGTTTTCACATCCCAGAAAAGTAATCATAGGAAACGTCATTTTTCATCTTTTTTCTTTCCTTCCAAACTTTTGTGTATACAACAGTTTAGGCATTCGAACAGGAAATATAACATTTTCTATCGTAAAGATCAACTTTTATTTATAGCAGTTTATTTTATAGTAATTAGAATCTCACTTGTGACTATTATAAAAAAATAAATAAAAAAAATTGATCAAATTACTATATAACGTGGGGTAACTTTGAACCTGTGGACAATTTATAATTACTTTTTTTAAGTAGTTTCTATAATTTTGTTGTGGTGGATAATGGATTCTGTGCATTTTTGTTTACTCCAAAACTTTTTATCAAATACTATTTTCATTAACAAGGTGTTGCGACCCAAACAAAAATGCAGAGAATCCATTACCCACCACAACAAAATCATAGAAATTACTTTAAAAAAAGTAATTATAAATTATTTTGTCCACAGGTCGATGACATATCCCTGATTATGGTCTCAGATATCATAAAAAAACTACCAAAGCCACACACAGACCGCTGCGGAAAACTAAAATTTTCGCTGCCTATACAGTATGCTAGTGAATGAGTGATTTTTTTAATAATTTTTTATATTTTTAGTTTACTAAGAATTTTGTGTTTTCTTATTTTTTCGTAAGTTTGTATGTGTTAAATAACAACCAACAAAAAAAATATTTTGTATAGAAATAAAAAAATTGAATTTTATTTTTGAAATAAAAAATACGATTATTTAATTTTCCAATCCATAAAATACTAGAAATATGTTCTACTTTTTATGCATAATATGCAACATAATTCAGCGTTAAAAGTTACACCAAGACTGGGGAAACTTTGAACACTTAACTTTTATTTTTTTTAAAGTTAGCCATTGACTAAATCTTAAAGCAATCATTATTTTTGGATTCCTTTAGTAATTAATAACGCTCACGATTATTTTTTTTAACCCAAAATTAACAAAGTTTTAAAACAAAATAGATTAAATTTGTTCAAAGTAGCCCCGGTTCACGGTACTAATAATTATTCATATTTAAGAAGTAGAGGCTGGCTCGGTGTGGATCTCCCTTGTAGGTTATCTTCCATTTTTCTATTGGTTGACTGGCGCCGGGCTTGTGCCTGGCGGATAGGTAGACCAAGCACTGCTCTATATTCAGAGAACGTCATTATTATATTAAGCCTTCTTGGGTTATTTTAGTAAACCCCTGAAGATGACAGTTTATACTGGATATTTTACCACCTTTAATAAACAGTGGAGAATTACCTAAATTTATTCATTTATAATAATTATCAAGAAACTTTATCTAGTTCTTAATAAAACATTAAAAATTGACAGATTCATATATCAAGGGTTTGCTGAACTTGCAAAAAAGCTGAAAAAAAAATGGACTTAAGAGACAAAACATGAAAAAAAGAACTTTAAGGGACCTTCGAAAAAAAAACTTTAAGGGAAAAAGGGACTCCACTAAAAGCTCCGAGATTTTAATCAACTATTCGTTTGATTTTGCGTTAAATTACATCTTTGAGCGTGAATTTCAATCATGTAAATTTACACTGTTTGTACACAAATACCCGGCTAGCCGCAGAACGAAACCAATATGCAATTAATTGCTAACAATTTAGGTTACTGCCTAATTGTGTCATCTGCGAGAAATTCAGCTATTTAACATTATCCTTTGTGCAGCCCCTATATTATTTACTCGATATACATAGCTATTGCATGTATTTGAGGTTATATTTTACACATGGAATAACAGGAAATTTGTTATGTAGGTACTTAGTATACAGAGAGTCCGGAAAACCTGAACAAAAAGCAGCGAGATTCGGGAATTATCGGCAGGATTAAGTCGATTTGGCATAGGTTAAGTCGTCACTATTTTGACTTTCAACTTCCAATTTCCAACATTGTAACTAAGGGTACAGCTACAACATTTTAACAACTTTTCTCTGTATTGACAAAAATCAAACTGATAGAAATTGAGCGCAGGCAATAATGAACCACCACCAAACATTAATCAATTAAACATTTATAAAATTATTTTTTTGGAGAATATAGTTCATAAATAATTTGGCCACTATAAGCATTTTATAGAGAAAGCGATAGTAGTACAAATGGATTCTGAGCATAAAATATGAAAAAAAAGATCAGAAAAAGAAGGAAAATTGAGTGTTAAAAAGGTAGCAAACTTTTAGTTCTTTTTTTTTTCAACAGACCGGAAAGTACATACTTTCCATACAATTTTTTGTACTCAAAGTGTAATAAAGATGGAGCCGGAAAAGAGAACATAGACCGGAAAAGGCAGAAAAGACCAGAAAATATTCATTTTTGATTTTTTTTTGTTTGTTTCTTATGTTGTTTTTTTTTTTTTTGGTTTTTTATATTTTTTTAATTTTTTTATTATATTTATTTTTTTTTTATTTTGTTTTGGATTTTTTTTAATTATTCTTTTTTATTTTTAAACAAAATAGTTTATTAGTGACCTCTAGGTGTAAAAATAGGTGAATATTAGCTGGTTAAAAAAAATTAAGGCACAATACATGACCGCAAACTCACTTTACAGGTCTCGCCCTATAACTTTCCGTGTCGACCTGTAAAGTTTCATTTTCCAGTCTAGTAACGTAAATACCTATAACAGGGCTCAAATATTTATCTATTTTTTATTTTTGCTCCAAAAGTCTGATCATGCAAATAATATAAAAACAAATAAATTTCTCCTTACGCGAAACTTTGTCCTTTTTACATTAAAAAACCATAAAGTTACTAAATGCCAAAACATATGGTTAGAAATACAGGTTGTGCAATCATTCAAGGCCACAAAAACGGCATAGATTTGACAACACTGCTTTGCTGTTTTCGGGCCAATCTTTACCGGGCAATATATCGGAAACGAGAAAACAGAATCTGTTGAAATTTGGCAGGAATGTTTATTTTTGAACTCCTCACAACCGTCTCCAGACCGTTTTTTAGATAAAACAAACACGGCTAACAATAGTCAAAAATCCTACCTGGCTTTTTCTTCAGCCTCGTCGATAATACAGAAATCTGTGACAACAATTTTTTTATTTTTTTATTTTTTGAAAAAAATACACCAAATTTTGAAAAATGCTTTAGATACGGTTGTAGATTTTTATAAATCCTATTATCTGATAACAAGAAAGTTATGGTTTTTTTCTTTACAAGCGAGATAGTAGGCCGAAGGAAAGTGAAGTGAGTTCGATTGGTGTATTGGAATTCAGGTTCCGCATAGCCACCGGCCACATGTCTAATGGAATATTCGGCCAATAAATTGACACATGTCAAGTGATAAAAATAATACGGAAACTTGTTATATTTTTGATGTTGTATAATAATTTCTCTTTTGACTATATTTAATTTCGAGACCTTTATAGAAGCAAGTCAATTCATTTATTGTTTATAAAAAATTACATTTTCATAACAAGAAAATCCAGTTCAGAACACTATAGAAAGAAGCATTAGTAAATGGTTACTTTCCTAATAAATTTTACTTTTCCTTACATATGGTGTTCGCACCGTGTTCTGAACATTGCACGATCTCACTCGAAATGGCGTTAGTGATGCCACCTACTGTTGATCTTTCAAAAAAATAGCAAAGCAGTGTTGTCAAATCTATGCTGTTTTGTGGCCTTAATTCAAACTTTAGTTTTGCATACAATGCGCATGTGCAGTCATGTTATTGATGTCGAAATGCTACCTGGCTGCAGGCCAGACTGATGTATTCCCACTTTTATACAGAGAGGCATCAACTTATTTTAACTCGATTTAGCTTATACCAATTCGATTAGGCGTTCGGATATTTCCCTTTTACTACTATAAGGTCTTTGATTAGTGATTAAATTTTAGACTTAAGTCTAAGTCTAATGTTTATTCTTATCTTGCAAAAATGAGCAAAGACGCATCTGATAGCCGACAAATAAGACATGCTTTTCGTAATGGCTTTTGTTTTTTTGTTGTACAGAATGGGTTGGATTCGGTTGGCTCCCTCCAAGAGAGGACTATGAATACGATCCGACCCTTAGATAGGTACTACCTAATTTCAATTGGCCGACTGTAGGCGAGGGCAGCGCCCTCTCTACCTAAAATACAGAATTCGCTGTCAGGCTAACAAATCAAACGGTGTTCGTTACACCGCAGCGCCATCTAGAGGCAATATGTTACACTATTTGTACAGTTTTACCCTTGGGGTAATTCTACGCCATGCAGACGTAACGACCGTTATACTAATTTACAGTGAATTTGTGTAGGCATAATGTTATATACAATATTCATTATTAGTTACTACGTCGTGGACAATATTTTTAACCTGTGAGTAGCTGGCATTGAAAGTTATAAAACCGTAGTTCCAGTGTAACGACCGTTACCGTAGAATTACCCCTTGTAACGTTTTGGTATTGTAAGCTTTTAGGCGAGTACGTTTGAACCAATTTCTGTTTTGCCGTTGCATAGTTTTGGGAAAGTACGTTTTTACGTTGTATTGTTTTGATAAATTATGGGCATTCCGTAAGAATTTTAAATTTTTTTGCGCATTGCCTTTGGAACAAAATATAAACAAGGAGGAAGCTCAAAATTTAATAGATATTAGACACTTTTCAGTTTTATCAGCATTCGTATCCTTATCTCTATCGAGTCGACCAATCAAGCAGGTGCACTTTTAAAATCATGGCGAATGCGTGATAGCTCCAGCTGACTAAACGCACGAAAACCTCGTTAGGTACGATAAGGAAGTCGTAACGTTACGACCGTCCCTGCATACGAAACGATGTTTTGACGCATTTGATCAGCTGGAGCTGTCACGCATTCGCCATTAGTTTAAAAGTAGACCTCCTCGATAGGTCGACTCGATAGAGATAAGAACACGAATTCCGATTAACCCGAAAATAGTGTCTATTACTTTTTGGAAAAGTATTTTTCTTTAATGTTTTTACAAAAAAAAAAATTAAATGTTATAAGTTATTATCTTATATTGCATTGGTATGCCAATTCAAAAAACTTACGGATGTAATATACTTGTGGTTTCTAATAATATATGAAAAACTCGAAATAATGCAATTCGAATCTAGAATGTCAAATTTCTAAATCTGCAGCTCCTGCTCTTCAGAAGTATCAAGAACGTACAAAAATTTATTACGTTGGTTTTCTAGCTAACATATAATGTCCAAATTTATTATTTTGTTAGGTATTCTCATTAATTTCCCTGTATATTCGTAAAAAAAACTAAAATTATTTTGTAATGCCGGTTATGGAAAGGTCTATAGTCCCTATAGCACTCTCTCGTATTTGTCTGATTTTGCTTATTGCCAATATTTTATCTCTAATCACCTATGGACAATGGGTCACCGTATAATAGTAATAAAGGAAAATATTTTTATTTTTTTTAACTGTCACAAAATCAAAACAACGTGTAATAAAATAGCGCTTTATCAAAACTGCGCCATTTAAAACAGCGTGTAACAAAATAACGCCCGATCGAAATAGCGCCAATCAAATTAGCCTGTAAAATTGCATTTTCGGTTCAGGAAACAAAAGCCAAAAAAATTATATTTTATTAAACCTAACCCACTTTAGAAAACTAACATTTTTAGAGGAATAATTCAAAAAAATGATATTTTATTATCAAACCCAACCTAACCCGAACTATTTTACCAGAAAAATTATGCAAAACTTTGTCGGAATTGAATTAGGTTTAACAAAATAAAATTTTTCTTTTGTTTCTTACTTTTATTCCACCAAAAATGTTTTAAAAAAAAATGCAATTTGATTCCGTTACACGCTATTTTGATTTCCGCTGTTTTGTTACACGCTGTACAATACGCTATTTTTCTACACGCTGTTTTGATAAGACGCCATTTTGACAGCGCTCTTTTAAAATGCATCATTTTGTAGGGAGCTATTTTATGACACTACCCGATTATAGTAGTTTACATAACAAGTATGTTATAATGGTCGTTAAACGCGAAGATGAAGTTTGAGACACAAGGTGCAGGCGAGTGTCTTAATTTATCAGGAGCGTAAAATTCACGTAAAATATTGAAATCAAAAAGTGGTTTAAATCGAGAAAGTTACACAGAAAACTCATCTCGTATTAAGGGTGTTGACAGAGTTATTTTGGGAAAGAAATACATTGCATACAGGCGTCGTTCATAAGGGCTATATTTTCACACGCCTCTGGTGACTATAAAAAGCAAAGGCACGGAAAAGCGTGGATCACTTAAAAATCAAATTTCATCTAAGAACGAAGCGCTGCTAGTCATCCAGTTAATCAACAAATAAAATTTCATAAGATTATTATTCTGCACCAGAATATATTGACACAAAGTTTAAAGCTACAAAAAAATAAAAAATCTAGTATTTTAAACGATTCAACAACAATCCAGCATGAAGCCGAATCTACGAAAACCACGCCAATTTTCGCCAGGTGTGTAAAAGAAATTGGGGGAGGGAATTATTTTCTAAAAATTGAACGTTTTTAACAACTTCTATTCTGTTCTATCTCTAACACGTTAACCTATGATACGAGATATTATCTGTCGAACTTGCAAATAAATCATAAGGGCATATTTCTAACACGTGGAGCCTATTGTGGTTTAACTACGTTAAATAAGTATTAACGTATCAGCACGACTCTTTAAATAGATTTTCAAACTGTTCTTCGAGCCTAATAGACAATATCTTAGACTTGGAACTACTTCATTATTTCTGTTGTTATTCTTTTCTTTTTTCTGACATATTTTTTTTTTTAAATTAAAAATCCACGTTCCCAGAAATTAAGTAACACGTCGGAGACAAGAATTGGTTTCCTATGGCACAAGTAGTGTGGACAACATGTGCTCCCTTCAACGTGGGAGACCTCCAGGTTCGGGACTGTCCAGGCATGTCATGACATGACATGTGGGAGCAGGGAATACAACTTTAGCCTTTTCAGAGTAATTCGGGGGTTACTTACTTATCTGGGAATATGGTCCAAGAAATTGTTTAAATCTATTTTGCTCGAAGGTTTCGTATATTTAAGTTATTTTCGAAAATATTTTCTTACAATATGTAGGAAAACAGACTTAGATACGGTATTGACAATATTAAATGTAGATTAATTAAACAAAGGTGTTGTTACAAAATTGGTTGTGGGGGTCAGACACTACAAAGGATAATAGCAATACTAATTAATTAATTCTATTTTTTGGTGTTGCAATAACGCGATCTAGATAATAAGAAAATAACCTCCCAAAATAATACAAGAAAATTAAGAAGGGAATCTTTAACGTTTTTAATAATAAAAATTATTTTCTAATCTAGTTTTCCTACCATGGGTAGAAAAACAGAACTGGGTACGGTATTGACAAGAGTAAAGGTACATTAATTAACATAAAGGTATTGTTACAAAATTGGTTGTGGGTGTCAGACACTAACAAGGATGTTAGCAATACTAATTAATTAAATCTATTTTTTGGCGTTGCAATAACGCTATCTAGATAATAAGAAGATAATTTCCAATTTCTTACAAGAAAAAAATGACCGTGCTGGTAGGTTTCTTTTGTTTATTGTTATGTGTCAAAACTAAAGCAAATTAATTATTTCTAAATAAAAATAAGTAAACAGCCTAAAATCGAAATGTTTTTATTTATTTGTGCAGTTAGGTACAGCTAGATATTTTGATACGGTGTTTATTTGGGCAACCGGGGAATGCTACGGGGAATATTTTTTCACAATTGTCTATAGGCATAAAATGGACAATTGTGTTAAATATGTTTCTTGATGGTAGTTCCTTAGATTGCACACTTAAACAACGAGATCAAGATTGTTCAGTGGACCAAAATTTTATTCCAATAATAAAAAGAAAGAACGACCTTTAAAAAAAAGAGAATAGATAAGGTCTAAATGGTAGTGGTTCCAGTTTGACAGATATGACAATTTCTTTTATCAGTTCTAAAGAATCTTGGGTTAAAACGACATAACGTACAGGGTCCACCAAAATAATTATTGCTATTATTGTTATTGTGAGTTAATTTCGATAAAAATTATAACAATAATATTCTAGATGATCACAGCTTGGCCTCTAATTACGTATTCTAAATAAGGGACCCGGGTTAGAGCTGCTTTATTATTTACGTTTAATAAATATTTATTGTCTTTAAAATATAAAAAAAATATTCACATTTTTATTTAAATTAATGCTCTTATAAAATAAAGTTTCATCGCTTGTCACGCCATCTTGTGGTTTACGTCTAAGCTTTATTATTATCCTAGGACCGTAAATAAGCCATTAAAATCATAATGAGATGGTCGTAAAATTAGAATTATTCGATGCAAAGTAAATAGTTAGGGTGCTTCTTGGTTAAAAAGAATCAAAATAAGCGGATTTTACTTAATTCAACATTATCTTAATAGCTTACTTACTATCATTTTTAATGAAATAATCTTCAGGGCAAGAATTGCACAAGCATTCATTTTCAAAGCATCGTTACAAATAAGGCCGTAACATCCACCCGAAATCTAATTATACTAATGGCAGAGAAACTAAAAGGGGTAGGAAAATTATTAATGAAAGTAATGCCCGGACCGTTGTTTGAAAACGGTTTCCTCTTCTAGCGGAACACCGCGCTTAGCGGATATAAAGTGACCTGGTATGGATATAGATATCGTAACCATTATGTAACAGTACATACACATAGGGTAGATTTTGGATGTAAAGACACATAGACCAAACTTTTACATTTTATTTAAATTGTGAAAAATACTAATATGCAATTTTAAACAGTGAGGATGATGACAAAATTTTTATTTGAAATATTTGGACAACGTACCGACAAAAGTAATTAAAAATGTCTCTGATAGCTTGGTAGTTCCCTTAGTTTATGTTATTAACTTGAGCTTTGCAACAGGGGAGTTCCCACAAATATTAAAGCAGGGCAAGTTGGTACTCGTACTTAAAAAAGATGACCCAATCAATCTTGAAAACTTTAGGCCAGTTACCGTTTTGAATACGATTTCAAAAGTGTTGGAAAGGGCAATCTATACTAGAATTTTGGGATTTCTTGAAGAAAACAGGGTCATAGTCCAAATCAATATGGTTTTAGCGAAGGTCATTCTACAGAGGCAAGAAAGTGGCAGGGCCCTTTTTTTATTTATCCTGCGTATTTGATTGTATAAATATTGGGTTTGCCCTTCAGAAGTTTCGTGTTTATGGTCTACGTGGTAAAATATCAGCTTTGCTAGAGTCTTATCTTAGTAATAGGGAATGTTCAATTAAATTAGCTAATTACAAATCGGATTTTTTTAATGTTGACTTGGTATTGGACAGGGGTCTATTCTGGGACCACTGCTATTTTTAATATTTGTAAACGAGGTAATTGAGCTGGTGGATGGTTTTATAATAATTTTCGTTGATGATACGACCATAGTTACCACAGCTGACACAGTGGCAAAACTTAATATGCTCATATATAAAATCGTCAACCAGTTCAAACAATGGTGTCATAAAAATAATCTTATATTGAATATTGAGAAGTCAGTATGTATTAATTTTAAATGTAGGAAATATTCACAAGCAGCCTTTGTAGATTTTGTGTCGATGTCTGAAAACACTAGATTTTTGGGAGTTTTTCTTGATAACTTTTTGAACTGGGAGAAACATGTGGAGCATGTACTACAAAAATTAAGCAAACGGTTTTTTGCCATTTTTAAAATGAAGGAAATATAACAAGCCTTAAATGTGGTGGTTCCATGCTTCCTCTTTGTTCATTTATATGGGATCAAGAGAGAAAAAGGATGAATTAGATAGCCAATCGCGATTAGGTGCCCACGGTGCATTTAGGGGTAAAAAACATACATATCCTCGAGTTTAATAGCCACGTCTCTGGGAAAATTATCAGATAAAAGTATCGATACCTCTCCCAAATATTAACTTAACGGTTTTCGAGATAATAAACCTAAAATATTTACATAAAATTTTGCGAGCATCCAGTAGTTTGTCAGACAAAAACCAAAAACTTTTAAGCCAATATCTTATAGAGGAACACATTGTCTGATTTTGCTTAGTGCCAATATTTTATCTCTAATCGCCTATGGACTGTGGGTCGCCACGTCGCGTCGCGTCGCGCCGACATAAGAAGTGAACAGCGTTGCCAGATCGAATTTAAGGAAAGCAGTAGGTCATAGATAAAAAAGTCAGTAGATTTCGTAAAAAGCAGTAATATTTTTTCCCAATAGCTGACGATATCTAGCAGCAAACAAGCAAAAAAAGCTCTTTCTAGGGTCATCTTTTATTATAAGACTACAATAAACGACAAGGCCTAAAGCCTAGCACAGTTCGCCTTCAAAATAGTTCACCAAGGGCGCAGTCAGCGGCGGCTGGAGCTAAACCAAAAACGGTTTTACCCCTTCCACTCAAAATATCAAAAATGGCATTGACATTGCCGAACCAGCTTTGAACGCACAAGGCCGACTGTCGCATCTTTAGTATTTTTGCTAGACACGGACAGTCTGTTTAAAAAGGAAAGGAACTGTCGGAACTTTAAGCCACGGCCATTTGATAGCTTTTTCTAAACAGATACCTAATCCCTACCTTCTGTCCGCAAAATAAAGGCATTCTCCTCACAATCCACAAGTGTGGCATCTACACAATTCATTGTATGCAAGAAAAAATGGAAAAACGTGTTGCACTTTTCATTTTCAAATGATTTTCTTCAATTTGTTAGGTTAGGAAAACCTCGCAACTGAATTTTTTTCATTGACCTCGCCCGCGGAGCAATAACAACAAGGCATGCCAATTATAGCGGCGCTTTTGAGTTCCTTCAAAACTGGTATGGCTTCAGACAATCGAATGGTATATGCTAAGCACTTTTGGCAAGCTCGAGCCATTTCTGAACGGCTAATGCCAATTTTGGTTTGGCTCCATCCGCCGCTGAACGCGCCCCAGTTCATTTTCAATTTCAACGTGACAATATGAGTACAAACTCTCGCTCATTGAAGGGTAAAAATGCGTTTCGTTTTTTTTTCTAATGATAAACCAAGAATAAAGATCTAAAATAGTCAATCCAACAAGTTCTCGAACGCAGCACGACGCGCACGCACATCCCACGAAGTGGCGCGACGATTAAACGAAAATCACTGCCGTGGGTCTTCCGCCATTTTCGCCGCCATGTTGTGGAGATTTAGGTTGGCGATATTGGTTCCTTAATTTTAAATAGTTGTGTGGGAACACCGACTATCAACAGTGTCAAAAAATGAAGTTCCTAGAAAGGTTATTTTTAATATTTTGGTTGTTTTTTAATACAAAAACGAAAAAGTGAAGAACCAAGCAATAAAAACCATTTAAAAGACAGACAAATGCTTGAACGGCCACGCCATGATAATCTCTCTCATCTAAATGACATTTTGAAGACATTCTTAGGTTAAATTTACCTTAATGTTAATTTTTGATGCTTATTTATTCAGTTGTGACAATGTTTTTTGTTAACAATTTTTGTAATAAAAGTTTTCTGATTCTGAAGAACTAAGCAGAAAAAGTTATTACAAAGATTCCTTATGGAAACTGGCTTTCTGTGTGATTTTGCTTATCTTTATGAAAATCTATCATTGCCCCATAGCAACAAATCACAAAAATGTCTAAAAATGTTACAAAAGTTTTTATTTTGAAACATGTTTGTTAAATACTAAGTGGCAAAATAAGAATTGAAATTTGCCTTTTGTTAAAAAAGTCATTTCTTGGTCATATGAATTTAATATTTTTTATGTTTGTGATGCCAGTGCGACGCAACTTATATTTTTCTGCTACTTATTCCAATACTACAATTTGGTTCATAAATATTATTTACGTTTTCACAAAAAGTGCAACAAATGATTTTAGGGAACAGCCAGAACACCAAAATGTTTAACTTTGAACGCAGTATCTCAAAAACCACATACCAGATCACTGTGGAGCAATGATAGATTTTTATCAGGACAATGAAACCTACAACATATGCAGTTTTGAGCAAAATCCCACATCCTTTATAAAAGATAGAGCTACAAAAAAAATGTTGAATGCTGAAAACTTACCAAAACACAAGGATATCTTAGTAATAACTTGTTAACTTAGGGAAGGTATGATCGACACAGTTGTTAGTTAATAGGTTTTTTCTGCCAAGGTCTTCAAATATTGTAAAACTCCATGCTCGACTCCATGTGCCAAAGATGTACTTTTTTTGTAATCACTAAATGTTGCTTGACTTGCCATGGCTCTGGCTTTCAGCTGAGAGATATTTGCTATTATCAAAGTCAGTATCTCCCTCTATTCATTGATTTTTTATTGCTGTATCACGTTGATGCATCTGTTCTTAGCTGTTTTAGTCCCTGTGCAGATTCAGATCAACGTAATCAAGGCGTATCTTCAGCGGGAGAGCTAGCAGCAATGATTGAACCGAGCGTTTATTACAATTTATAACGTGTGGCTTAACAGTACCTTTGTTTATAAATTGGGGGGCAATGTTTCCATGTTGAGATTTATTTGTTCGAAACCTGCACATACTCCAGATCAAATGAGAGAGATAAATGGCGTGACCGTCGGAGCATTTGTTTATGACTTGTTTCTTTACTTTTTTGTTTTTGTATTAAAAAACAACAACAAAAATAACCTTTAAAAAAATGTCAAATTCAATCATATTTTGACACTGACTGTCAACAATGTCGCCAACCCAAATCTCCACAACATGGCGGCGAAAATGGCGGAAGAGACGCGGCAGAGATTTTCATGAAAATTTCCCATAGGTATTAGCAATCCAAGGTTCCTACATCCGTGGGCGCGACATTGAAAATCGACCACAGACATAACAGCATCATGGAGCTGATGTTATAATTAAAGTGGGTGTTTTCATATAATTTTTTTACAGCTAACAGTAAATCTATTGCTCATATTTTCTGAAAACCGAAAAAGGCAGTAGATGAATGAATAAATGAATGATGAATACTTTATTCAAAAATCCAAACTAAAAAATAATTACAATAAATATAAAATCTGATTAAATAAATAAAATTTGATTAAATAAATAAATAAATAAATAAATAAATAAATAAAAATAAAATAAAATAAAAATCTAAGGAATATGAATAAAGTAGGAAGGCATTTCTACTTAGGCAGTATTTTTGCCAGCGCGTAGCTTTTCCCACTTTCTTCAATATATACTCTTAGCGCAATATACTATACCTACTAATGCTAGATAATTTCTTAAGATTTAGTTTATATGTAAAAAAGATCCAAAAGAAAAAAGAACTTAAATGGATTTGTTTTAGTCGAATTAGAATAGGTGACTCTGCTTGTTTAAGTTTTTTGGTATTTTTGAATAGTTTCCTTTACGGAAAACAGGATTTAAGGCTTTTATAATTAATTGATGTTATAAATGTTTTATACATTTATTTAATTTGGAATTTTGACAGATTGACGTTTTTTGATCAGCAGTAAAAAAGTTAAATATGTTTGGTGCCATATATGTTATGTTTCTTTGGTATCTCAGCGATATTTTGCGTTACCTGTTGGGTTCTATATTGGTTGCAGTTTATGATGTGTACAGTGTCATGCATATAACTGTCTTAATCTAAGTACTGGGAAGTCTTGAAAAAGTTGATCTGTTGAATACAATTGATTTTTTTGCAAATTATTTTTATACATCTTTTTTGAAGTACTTCTAAATTGTTGAGAGACGCGTCGTAACTACTTCCCCAGACGAGTATCCAATCTGAAGTATTGATTCAAAGATTGTATGATATATCGTTTTAAGGTTTGAGATATTTAAGATGTTACGAAGTTTTTTGAACATAAAATTTATTTTTCTAAGCTAGGTAGCTAGTTTTTCAGCGTGCTCTTTAAAATTGAGCCGACTGTCCAATGTTAAGCCCAAATACTTAAGGCTATCAACTACCTCAATATTTTCAGAGCAATGACAATCTTGTTCCGTCGCAAAAACAGTAGTCAGTAGACAAAGATCCCAAAGCAGTAGATCTACTGAAAAATTAGTAGACCTGGCAACGCTGTAAGTAAATTTAACTCAGTAGAGTTGCGTCTGACCCGTCGAACTAGAATGTCTGTCCTAAACTTTTAGCGTAGTACAACAAAATGCCTGGAGTTCTACTTTTTACGCGACTGCCCACGGCACGAGTTGGATGGAGTATCATTATGTATGTGCCGTGCCACGATAGAGACTAAACAAGGGAACCGATTTCGATAATATACCGATTTGTTACCGTTCATCCTCCCCCTCATACCTCCATTGCTGAAGCATTATATCATGTTACACATCGAAAAAAAGCCACCGCTACACCCGCCAGTTCCAAATTGGTAGGGTTAGCAGATATATGCTATGTTTTCATGGGTATTGAGTTCGTTTTCAAAACTCATTGTATCTTTTTCTTTTTTATAGCGTGTTCTTGCTCTTGATAAAGAACACGCTCTATAAAAGAAGAAGATACAATGAGTTTTGAAAACGAACTCAATACCCATGAAAACATAGCAATAGTCGCACTAACAAAAAAAAAGCAATCGGAGGCATGCGAGTACAAAACAACCCTTTTACTGTCGGTCGAGAATTTTTATTAAAGACCTTTTTGCGCATTTGATAAGAAATAACGATTTGCCTTACTAACCAATAAAGTTTGACGTTACCTGCGGATGAATAAATAGTTGCCGAGGGTAAAACGTTAAGTAGAAAAACAGAATATTTATTTTTAATTGTAACGACAGGTGTCAATTTTAATAATTTTCTTTGGCTAGAAATGTAAAACATTCACTTGTACTGGTAACTGTGATAAGTGATTCCGATCTGTTTATTATAACATCTCTTTTCTCTGTTGTGTTTTCGAATTTTTAAAGATTATATTAATAGCTAAAATTCACAGTAAAAAACACAAGAATAGGAAACTTGATAATAACAAATACCGTATAAAGTGGTCTATAAACAAATCAAGGGCGGCGTGCTTGTGGGATGCTCATCCAAGTTTGAATTTTCGTTATTTTCACCCAAGATCTTTTGATCTTTTGTTTTTTAGCTTCTTTTCGGTTGAAGTAACTAATTTGGAGGTTTTCTAACTTCTTTTTTGTTTTAATTGCCTTAAGAGCATAATTCTACTGGAAATATTAACACGCCAGGACGAATTCGTATCAGGTAACTTAAATAAGCACCATTGCGGAACGATGCCTATTTGTGAGTGGTTCAAGGTTGGAACTCAAAGTGTATGATGGTGTTTAATGATGTATAGTGGAGGGTGACCAGTGAAACTACTGATGAGCCCACGCTGGTTACCCAGGGCGAAACATCGTTTAATTATTTCTCTTTTCGCTTTGATCTTTTGTGTGTTCCTTGTGGGTTGCTCATCCAAGTTTGAATTTTCGTTATTTTCACCCAAGATCTTTTAATCTTTTGTTTTTTAGTTTCTTTTCGGTTGAAGTAACTGATTTGGTGGTTTTATAACTTCTTTTTTGTTTTAAAAATGCTGCCTTAAAAATAACATGACGTTCACGTTATTAAGCAATAAAATCACCTAAAGGGGATTTTTCATAAGAGGCGCAAATTCACAGTTCACTTTTTGATGGATTTTAAGAAAAAAATATACTCTTTTCGAAAGGTATATTTTTGTGTAGATGAAGTCCCTAAATAGTTATTCTGATAAAAATTAAAATCTTCCATATACGTCCTACTGTCAGAACCTGTCAAAAATATGTAATTTTTTCCCAAAATGTAAAAAAAATTTGAGCTTATAGAGCATTCCATGTTAGACAAAAAATGTCACATAAGCATTTTTGTAGTACTAACCATTTTTTATAAACGCAATTGTCACATTTTTAATTTTAATGCTGTTAGTTAAAAAAATATATTTTCCGAAAAAGCGATGTGGAACCTGAGAGAGAACATATTTTCGATAAAAAAACGTTACAACTTTTTTTTGCATCACTTATAGTTTCCATACAAAAATAAAATAAGTTGAAGAAAATGGTAAAATCATGTCGATTGTATTGAACTTTTTTGCACCAAGATTTTTCTATAAAACTAAACTCTAAAAAAGTAATTATTTGATAAATAGTTACTCTTATCACCTATCAAACGGCAGTAAAAAAGTTTCGACTAGATTTGAAAAGGTAACCTCTGGCGGAATTAAATAAGAGGATCTCACAATACAATAACAAATACAATAAAATATCAACAAATATTGACTATATAAGGTACTTCCCTTATTCCTGCTTCTATCTTGCCCCCTTAATCCCGGTAGGTTCGAAGGGTCTTATAGAACATTTAAAAAATATATCAGAGCATCATGTACTAGTCAGTATTTTCTTATGTTGCATAAATTTGGTTATTTCCTATTTTTACTTAATAAACATAAGAAAGTCAAAACTTTTTTACTGTCGTTTGATAGGTAATAAGACTAATACTTAGCACATAATGGTATTTTTTTTTAGAAGTTTAGGTTTATAAAAAAATCATGGTGCAAAGTCGTTCAATACAATCAACATGATTTTAGCATTTTCTTCAACTAATTTTATTTTTATATAGAAACTATTAGAATTGGAAAAATAACAGGTTTTGACAGGTTTTGACTGTAGGACGTATATAGAAGATTTTTAATTTTTATCAGAATAACTATTTAGGGAGGGCACCTACACAAAAATATAACTGTAATTAGCGAACGAATGAAGATGTGCCCATACTGCCTACAAATAAAATACTGTTAAAATTTGAGGGAGTGTGCTTGGTAGGGGGTTGATATCAAACAGCGTCGAGACAAATGGACTAATAATTTATTTAGTTTGTCAAATTAGTGAGGCAACAACTAACAATGGGCCTGCATTAGACGTGCAGCATTACAACGATAATATGACGTCGCGAACTGGGGACGAACAAAATGGAACTAAATCGAAGGATTATCTGGTTAATTTAAAGTGACTGCTTGAAATCCCATTTCGGTGCCCAAAACGTTCATACAAAATAATATACGTAAGCAAAAGATTAATCTGTCACGCCATTTTTATTATTCAATCATCAGGCCAAAATGTCGCAAAATTTTGAGCGCGGACAGCGTCGTCAGCCACCTCGGTTACAAATATGTATGCAAATATGTACTAGTGACTAAAATATATGTAAAGTAAAAATGACTTCTTTCTACTTCCGTGCGAGAAGTACCTATTTCTCGCACGCATTTTAGTTCGCAATGTGTCAATATCCCGCACTGAGTGCGGGAATTAATTTAACCCGAGACATTCCCGCACTTATTGTGGGAATTTTTTTCCCGCACGCATTTTTTTTAAAACTTTTTTAAAATAAAGTTTAAATAACAATTTTACGCTAGTAGAAAAAATGTAGTTCCTAACCCGTGCGAGAAGCGTCATTCGCGCATCTAAAGCTTGTCCGAACTCCCAGCTTGTGATCTTTCTCTTTTTAATGCGTGTTCTTTAGGAAAGAAAGTAACCGCGAAAAGCTGCGTATAGATTATTGCTATGTTTTCATGGGTATTGAGTTGGTTTTCAAAACTCATTGTATCTTTTTCTTTTATATAGCGTGTTCTTTGTCAAGACCAAGAACACGCTATATAAAAGAAAAAGATAGAATGAGTTTTGAAAACGAACTCAATACCCATGAAAACATAGCATATGACTCATATGCCAGGCGTCGATCTATTCGGTTCGAGTTTTTAGATGGGTTCAAAAAAGAATCTGTGTATAAATTACTGAAATCGTTAACAAAAATGAATTTGAATTGAAATGTCGAGTTAATAAGCCAGTAAGAATGAGCTATGAGCCCAGGTATTAATAATTAAATAGGTCAGTCAAAAGAGTCCGATTTTATGTACCTTTATCTACTTTTTTCTAAAATGTGTTACTTTTATGTACTAGATAAAGAACTTGTATTAAATATGTAACGAGTGTGGACCAAAATAGCGCGGACCAAAATTGCGCACTTCAAAACCGCGAAAGATCAAAATCGCGCAGATCTTAAATCGAACACCACAATACCGCGCTGGATAAATATCGCGCAAGACTAAAATCGCGCAGTATAATTCAGCGCAGCCCTAAATCGTGCAATATTAAAAATCGTCCTCGCTTTTCGTGCAAGGTAGAAGCTCGAAATATAAAAATTTAAATAAAGGAGGAATCTTTGGGTTGGGATGGGTTGTGTCCCTTTGGTATGGTTTGGGTCGTTATTTTAAATAAAGGAGGAATCTTTGGGTCGGGTTGGGTCATTATTTTACGTCTTTTCTAAATACTTCAAACCGATCCCAAATTTTTAATGTTTTGATTTGCATTTTTTAATTTGAAGTATTTCTAATGTTGTGTATTTTCAAATTTTGCGCGATTTTATTCTTGAGCGATATTAATCCAGCGCGGTATTGGGACGCGCGGTATTGGGTGCGCGATTTTAATCTTGCTGCGCCAATCAGCGACGTGTATTCTCATACAGTTTGGTCTTTCTCTCGTGCGATGGGATCTATCGCATGAGATATATCACCTTCCACGGTCAGTTTAGGAAACAATAGGGACTTATCGGTACATAAGGTCGGCATAGCCTGACTTTAATAATGCCGGCACTATTTTTGACAATTCTGCACAAAAGTTAAAGGGTATCTGACATTGCCGTCATCGTAAAATATTGTCAAAGTAATGTCGACTTTCATAAAGGATGGCATTAACTTGTCAACAATGTCAACTTTAGGTGGCACAATTTAAGTATGTCTGGATGACAACAAAGTGACAGTAGTAGGTGTGTAACATTCGTGAAAAACTGTCAAAAATAGTGCCGAATTTTCTAAAGTAGGACTTATACCGATAGGTCCCTAATCCGATTTAAAAAAAAAACCTTTATTGCGCAAGCGTCACTAGATTCGAACAATTCATGAGATCCGTAAGATCGGATCATCGCTCAAGAATATAACGTTCTCGTCCCATGTGATCATTCGCCATAGATCTGTCTCCCTGTTCAAGAATACACGTCCAGGAGTTAAAACTCAAAAAATTGCTCCTATTTCAAATACAGTGACGGTCGCAGCTTTCCCAAACAAACTAGGGGGCGTGAGGTCAAAATTCCGTCAATGCAAAAAAAAACTTTTATGCAGAAGTTCCAAAATCAATGTAACTTTCGATCCAACAAGGCGCCGCAGGCGAAAATTTTTGAAAAACTTTTAAAAATTTTACTGTCTTTATGAAACATCGGCCATTTTTTAAATAAATTCTCGAAAAAATGGGGGGGGAGCGATTGCTCCACTCCGCCCCCCCCCACCTGCGACCGCCACTGTTCACATAACAGTTTAACCAAGGCGGGTGTGTGGGACACTCCCACTTTTTTCCGCGCTTTACATAATGGCCTCTCGTGCCCCTTAAGGTGCAGTTAGACTGTGGTAGTGTAGTCCTCTTTGCATTGCAGCTGTAGTGAATTTTTTTCCATAGATAATGCATTTTACAGATAAATAGTTAACAATATTTTTTGGTACACACTTTTTGATATATTTAATTAAATAAATAAATAATTTATATTTTAATATAATTTACCATGTTTAATCTTTTAAACAAATATTGGTGATAATAGACCCTCTTGCAAAATTTTTGAATATGTTAAAAGATCCACCTTACATATTTCTTTTGTATTAACCGAGAAAGTTAGGTTTTTCCTTAATATAAGTTCAAAAATGCTTTAGTTTTAAAATTAGGGTTGATTGGGTATCAAAGATGGACAAAATAAAACTTGGGAAAGAAGAAAATGTGGTAATTTTATATCTGCATACATACATAAAGTCAATAGTATGTTCAGTGTTATTAGCGATAAATTAACAAGGTGCTATACTAGTTATATCTGATCCGCTGATTAATCATTCTGGTTTATTATAATTGCGAAGAAATCAGGGCCTTTTTTCTAAGTGACAAAAAGCGCTTACTTTTAGCATTACTTCGCTTGCATGGACAAATTATATCAAATAATTTACCTTCTTAATCTTATATACTGCTTTAGTAATAACCTTTAGAAAAGTTATAGTACCGTATTATCAGCGGTGCACGGTGGTTGTAGTGAAAAAAACTCACACAGAGATACGTAGATATAGTAGATATTTTCGGGCGCGTATGAAAGAGATGGCATGAATACACCAACGTTAAGCATGGGAGTGATTTCGTGGAAAAGCATACAGTCGATCTTTGCAATAAAATATAATAAAGAAGGTATTATATTTACCTATGTCCCCATCCCCTGACCAACCGATGTTAATAATATTAATTTTACCTACCTACAATACGCAGTGGCGATACAATAAACCCCCTCCATTTTTTTTCATTAAACTATTAATTTTCTAAAATTTATTGGTACATTTATTGGTAAATCTCTAATTTCTCTACATTGAATATTTTTTAAACCAAAGAATATAAGTACCTTTAGTATATAGTCAATATACATACTGCAATACCTACAGCTATCAAGTAGAGGTGACCAAACTTTTTATCTCTAAATTTGTCTCTTTTATCACTCTATCAAAATAGCAATAGCAATACTATAAATAAGGCGGTCGTGTTATTTTTATCACCCATAAACAAAAACTTAGTAGGTACCGGCTATGTAGTAATCTAGAACTCTATTTTTAGCCATCCATACTATAGTATAGGCTAATGGGATCGGCAAAAAGAAAGACCTAAATATAAAAAATTTTTACGGTGTCTATCTGTCTGCTTGGGAGACAATTAGGCAAAATCCACTGAACCGAAATTTTATGAAATTTGGAAAAATCGCCACTTATCCCCCTGACAATAATTAGTTGTTTATCTTTACATATAATAAATCTCTAAAAGGACCATTTCTGTACATTGAATTGTACATTGACCATTTTTTTATATTTTATTGTATGACCAAACGAGATACCAAAAATGCAATTTTTACAATTTTTGTCTGTATGTATGTCTGTTTGTTCCAGCATCACGCAAAGACCGCCCAGCCGATTTTAATGGGACTTTCACTATTGCATTCCTTGTGTTCCTAGGCAACACACAGGCATTTATTTCATCAAAATCGGTTTTTCGGAAACAAAAGCGGTGCGGCGGTGTCTAGTGTGTAATAAAAGTAATATGTCTAGTGGGTAAAATAAGTAATATTTGAGGGAAAATGTTCTTTAAAAAAGTTACTTTTAAACAGTTTTATAAACAATTTTAGAAAATTACTAGTTTGACGTAGAAAAGGGGAGAAGGGTAATATAGCGCCGCTGTTTATTGTAGTATAGATACCATTATTAATTATTAACTTCGGCTGGTCAGGGGCTAGGGATATAAGTAAATATAATACTTTGTTCATTTATTGAAAATATCGACTGTCTGCATTTCCACGAAACCACTCCCATGCTTAAAATTGGTGTGTTCATATGTTCATGCCATCTCTTTCATGTGCGCTTACCTATCTCTGTGTGAGTTTTTTTCACTACAACCACCGTGCGCCGCTGATAATACGATACTATAACTTTTCTAAAGGTTATTACTAAAGCAATATATAAGATTAAGAAGGTAAATTATTTGATATAATTTGTCCATGCAAGCGAAGTAATGCTAAAAGTAAACGCTTTTGGTCACTTAGAAAAAAGGCTCTAATTTCTTCGCAATTATAATAAACCAGAATCATTAATCAGCGGATCATATATAACTACTATAGTACCTTGTTAATTTATCGCTAATACCACTGAACACACTATTGACTGTATGTATGTATGCAAATACGAAATAACCACATTTTCTTCCCCAAGTTTTATTTTGTCCATCTTTGGTACCCAATCAACCCTAATTTTAAAACTAAAGCATTTTTGAACTTATATTAAGAAAAAATGGAACTTTCTTGGTTAATACAAAAGAAATATATAAGATGGATATTTTAACATGTTCAAAAATTTTGCAAGAGGGTCCACCACCAATATTTGTTTAAAACATTAAACAAGGTAAATTATATTCAAAAATGGGGAAACCAAAAAATACTGTTAACTATTTATCTGTAAAATATCCTGTTCTGCATTATCTATGGAAAAAATTCACTAAAGCTGCAATGCAAAGACGACTACACTACCACAGTCTAACTGCACCTTTATATACTTTACTGATGGTAAATTTATAAAGAAACAACCTATTTAAAACCTATTAAAATAGGTATTTACGTCACTGGACCGGAAAATTGGTCTTTACATGTCGACGCAGGAAATTTACATTGCGAGCCGCAGGCCAGTCCTGTAAACCTGCGGAGACCTGTATAGACACTTTTTGGTCGTGTATCGCACGTACTCTTTTTTTTCAAACCATCAGAAAAAACATTTTAGTATCTATCACTTTCGTCGACGCCTAGCCGTGTTGCGTAATTTATGAACAGTCCCCTGATATTTTCTGCTTCTTGTTGGCTAGATAGCCATTGCCGCTAAGGCCGGTAGTTTTTAAGATGAAAATTAAGAAAAACAAGTAAAGTTTTGTGGTTAGAAATGATTTTTGTATTTTTAACTTGTGCAAAATTGTATAAAACATTAGAAAAATTATAGTGTAGTGCCTATTAGCTTCACACAGCTAAATCAGTGATGACTGACGACCAGTTATGGCCCACCATGGCCAACTTATCAAGCTTTATTTACCTATATTTATGGTATACTCTTACTTTGAGAATTAAAAATTTATGGTCGATTTTTCAGTGTATGTGACTCTTGAAGCAGCTTTTATTATTTCCTCCGGATTCAACTCATTTTCTAGATCTGAGTCCATTTTTGTAAACAAAACTTTTGAAACAAATTTAAAACAGCTTTTTTAGAAGTGTCAAAACTGCCAAAAAAAACAAGCTAAAACCTGTCAACAAGAAGTCATAGACAACTTGGCCAAAAATGGAACCGGACAAGGATCAAGGGACCGGAAAATTGAACAGAAAGGTCCTTTCTGGAGTGTGGAAATATTTCGAAAGAACATGCTTTGTAATGTAGAACTTTCCGTATGAAAAATCGTACGGAAAGTGGCTATTTCCCGGTCGTTTGAAAAAAAAATAGAAACAGTTGGAGAGTATTGCCTGAACCTTCCATGCAGACGCTAATGTAGTCACTGAGTATAATAAATGTACTCGTCAAAAATCATATTACCTACTTATATACTTACTAAATAAAAAACACATTTTTGTTAATGCTACTAAAGGTCGATATTCTACCGCTTCAGTGTTCTTCTATCGACCTCTACGTTATCAATTTCCCTGCAAAATGGCGACGAAGGTCCTTAAAACGACAATAAACCCATAGGAGTTGATCGGCCTTTAGTAGAATGGGTTCTGGCTGGGAAGTTGTTTCGTCAATTTTCAAAGTAAATTCAAGCTTTGGTTAATTAAGTACGTTTTTCGGATGTTTTTTCTTCAACACATTTGAATAAAAATTAATTTTACTTTATTCCAATTACTTTGTTTCAGTGGCTTCGCTTCGTCTCTGTTTTGTCAAAATCTGTGGTTCAAACTCATTAGTGATTCAGCTAGTTTTGCTTTCCCATGTCCTTTTTAAATGCGTTTTTAACGACTTTACCGCAAACATTACAAAAAATTTTATTATCACTGTACTACTTGTCCATCACTTTAATATAATATTGTCTTTCCTTTTAATCATAACGCAGCCCTACAAAATAAGTAAAATTTTTTGTTGCAAAAAAAACAATACAGATTTTGGTTGGGTATGAGCTACTGATTACGTAACTACCTTTAGCTTATTTAGGTTGGCTCACTTTTGTTTGAATCATAAAACAAATAATACTATTTTCGATTTTTTCCCTGTTTTTCTAAAGAAAACTTGATGTCACTTTGAAACGATTGGAACTAAATTAACAAAATTTTACAACTTAACAAAAAAGACATTTTTACGAAGTTGACTAAAGTCTAATAAGTCGCATTTTTGACATAGATTGGAAAGTATTTTTTTATTTTTATCCTAATTTTAAATAGGCTCAATACTCAAACAGAAAAACATATAAATTTCAGTGGCTACCAAACTACAAAATAAATTCGAAAATCAACGCGACTTACTAGACTTTACTTGACTATAGTAGACAAGACAGTTTAAGTTGGTCATAGATCGTGTGCGTGAACGTTAAACAAAACAAACTGCCGCTCTAATATACAGGGTGAATCAAAATTCCCTAGAAAGGCTTTAACTGTAGATAGAATTTGTTGTTCTGAACAAGAATTAGTAAAATATATTTTTGTAAACTCTTTGGTTTCAGAGATATTTGCATTTAAAAATTAGTAATATTTTCTGAGAGGCACTCTTTACTACGTGGTAGAAACATCAATTTTTGAAAACAAAACTTTGACAATTTCAAAATGCTGGACAAAAACCCTAAAACATGTCATTGTTAGCACACGCAGACTTGCTTGGTGAATTATTTGAAAGGTGATTCCCACAAAAATACGAACATTTTACTCCTTAATTCAGAGAAAAGAATATGAAATTTAAGCAAAATATTTTGAATTTTGAATCACCCTGTAGATATCAGAGTACAATCTCTGTGGTCTAGCGTTGAGCTTTTTCATCAGGCCAGACGCAAGTTTACGTTCTATAACGTCTGCTCTATGTTGCTAACGCAGAGATATGGCTCAAAATGTAGCGAGTTTTGCAAAGTCAAAAAATCAATAGATTGGTAATAGAGTCATGACCAACTTAAACTGTCTAATATCAACTGTAACCGGGTTATGGTATTCTCTAGTGTATTCTCCTCCCTTTACTGTTTAAAAAATTTCTTTCCACACACTGTGATATTCTGGTCATTTTTTGAATCATTTGAAGCTTGTAGCATTGGGCGGTCCAAAAACGCAGCAGCAAAATGGTTTGCTACATTATTTTTTCTTAATAGTTCATTTTTAGTTGAAGTTTTCCTGACAATTCATTGAGTGTAAGAAATTTAAAAAATCTGATATTACCAGTGGTTTCTATTCTGTCTGGTTTAATAGTTTATTACTGAATAGTAGGAATATTTTTTTAGTGCATAAAATCCGTTGTTGCGCAGGTAAACGCATTACCCAGTATAAGTTCATTAGATACCCAAGATCTTGTACATATTTTTGTAAAATCATTAGTTAAAAAAATATTGGGCCTCGAAATTGAAACTTTCAAGAAAATAATAAAAAAATTTTACCTACGACCAATCCATAATACTAGTCTAACGAGCGTCCTAACATAATAGGTGGCGCCATCGCCAGATGAAACTTTCTTTCATAAAGACACTGATTGACGCAAAAATGTAAGTCATTTTTCTATATTTTTAACAAAATAAATATTTAGTAAATAAACAAATTTTTAAAATAAAAAAAAAACAGAAAATTTTCATAAATTCTCAAAATTAAAAAAAAAAAATTTTAAATTTTCAAAAATTTAAACATTGTCAAAATTCAAAAAAAAAATCATAAACTTTAAAAATTCAAATATTTCAAAAACTTGAATGTCACAATTTTGTCTTAATTAAGACACTCGTCTTAGGCTCGCGTCCCAAACTTTATCTGTGTAATAACCATCATAACATACTTGTTATGTAAACTACTATTAAAGCCCTCTAGTGTTACATTTTACGATAAGCAAAACTAGTAGGCCGTGGTATATTATAGTTTACAAAATGTTCATGTAGATCACCAAACGAGATAAATTGACTTTATATTTCAACATAAATTTGCGCAGATCATGTTTAAATTAACCTGGCAAATTTTGTTATGTTTGTGGCGAATACACTCTGAAAGAACAAAGAAGACCAATAATTAACTTCACATTTGCTAGTTTTTCCAAAAAGTGTATATTATATTTTTTGTAGCAAATTTATAATGCATTACAACGCACAAACTTTTTTCTTATTTTATTATTCATTTACTTCGTGGAATTTTTTTTTTAATTTGTCTTTTCTTCTGGATGTATATCCATAAAAACTTTGTAACTAAAAATTTATATGTAATATCCCACTTTTTTAAAGCCGGCGCGGCGCCCAGATATACCTATCATATTTTAGCGAACTTATAGTAGAACTACTATAATAGGCATCGACTCAAAAACGTTGGATTTCATATACACAAATTAAAATGATTTTATTTTATACCTCCAAGTGTACTTTTTTAAAGTCGGCCAAGTCTACTTTTTTAAAGTCGGCTCAATTTTTGGTTAAAATGTTTTAAATTTTTAGTTCTTTTCTTATGTCTAACTACCTCCTAGGCTTCTTCAATATAGGTACCACTTTTATATTATCGATTATTTTAGTTTTTTTTAAAAGTGGTGAGAAAATAAATAAAATTTATATGACGAATCGAAGAAAATAATTATAAAAATTAATTATGCAGGAAATTAAATTCTTTACGAAGTATAATGGGCCCGGAAAAGCACCACAAGTATCCAAATTGAAAGCAGCATGCAACTTTCACTGCGTCTTCTCTTCCCATTAGCCAAAAGGGATGACTTTTAGGCTTTTCCAATGATTATTTAGTATTGCCGTAAAATAGTGTGGAAAGTATGTTTTGGAACCCCTCATGGAGTGCAATCGGCTCGGAGAAGCAGTCCAAGTATCCAAGTATTAAAGGCAGCATGCAACTTCGATTTTTTTACGAGTATAAGATCAAACTGAAAGCTTTTGGGATTTTTTTTTAATTGTCGTAAATGTGATGGAGAAAGTACATTTTTGAACAAAAAAGACCAAACTGAGGCCCTCTTGAATCGAATATAAAAAAAATTATAAAAATCGATTAAGCCGTTTAAAAGTTATGCTCGAAATAAAACCCTTATCAAGGTGGAATAGGCCCGAGAAAGTGGCCCAGCTATCCAAATTGAAGCCATCGTCGACTTGGTTTTGTCTTTTTAAATCAATCGAATAGTCGAAAGTGGCAATTTTCTATATACTTTTTGGACATTCTGATGATTTCTTGAGTATTGCCGTGAAAATAGTTAGAATCGGTTAAAAAAAAGAATTATATAAATCAATAAAGGCAATCTCGGGGTGCAATGGGCGCCGGAAAAGTGTCAAGTCGGATTTGGTTTGTTTTTTAAAATCCTACATACATTTTGGACACTGTAATAATTTTTTTTTTACCTTCATCAAAAAACATGATTTTAGTAGCTGTCTGCAGATATCTAAAGCATGGCTTTTTTGGTTACCGATGCAAAAAAACTTCTTTTTTTGATGACGGGTGCAAAAAAAGATTTCGGTCCGTTTTTTACCCAAAATTAAAGAGAAATAGCAGAAAATAGTATTATTGAAAAAATCTAATTATTCTTGCCTCAAAATTAAGCCATTTCCGCCAGTTTTCACCAAGTAATTAAGAAAAAAATCATCGTCAAAATATCAAACTGTCAACGATTAAAATGTCGCAACAATGAACGTCACCGAATACAAAGGCACATCACCATGGAACCACCATTATTATTTCATTTACCAGCCGCCTTCATTTATAGTGTAAAAATGGTATGTTGCGAGAAGTGCTCTTCGTTCGAGATTTTTAAAAGTATTTTCCTGTTTTTCTTGGATTTTTGATAAAGGTATTAAAAAAAATAGTGTTAACAGCTCGCGGCTAAACTATGCTTTTTTTTAGTCGCGTTTTTAAATACTTCGCTGCGCGTTATTTAAACCAATGCTTGTAAAAAAAGCACTATTTTAGTCACTAGTTGTTAAAACTACTACTTGTGTATGGCCGTGAAAAAAAGGGGTATTATATTTTTTACTAAAATGGGACCAAATTGAAGGTCTCCTAAATTAGATAAAAAAGAAATTAAAAATAAGAAAACACGCGTCGAACTCGTAACCTCGTTATTTTTAGAAGTCTGTTAATAAAAACGCCGAGTTTTGTTTTTACATTTCACCAAAAGATACAGCCGTTAATCCTTTAAGGATTACCAAAAAATAAAAATTGGATTTTTTTTCATTTATTCTGCAAAATCGAGCCAACTTGAGAAAACCAACCGAGGTCATATCAGAGAAGCTTGACAACTAAATTCAGAAAAAAATTTCTTGCAACATTTTGTCGATTCGGCAGTGTAATCTTTGAAATTTTGCAACTTTTAAAAACATGCTGTGCTTCTGTAAATTTGCTGGCAACCATGACGTTAATTAAAGCAACACACGCTAACTTAAATTCATTTTCCTCAGTTATTATATATATATTTTAGGAAGCTTTGTAAGAAATGAGACCTTTTATTGATGAGAATGGGATAAATGCCTCTATTTCTAATGTTGATTCAAATTCCGTCCTTATTCATCAAAAAATAATTTTGAAACAGTAAATTCGGGAAAAAGCTAACTAGTTTTCTTTGCGTTCTAGAAATATTAGATTGTTAAAAAAGTGCTCTACAAAGTCATAAATTCCAAAGAACTTTTCCTGTTATATTTTGGCCACACAGTGCCTGCATGCATTAAGAGCAACACTGGTAAACCTTTGGCATCATTATGCATAGTGCGAAAACACTAAAGCACCTTGCATATCTCCAGCCAAAAAGTAGATTTGCCACGAGAGGTGATAACCAACGAGAAGCCGGTATAAATGTCAAAATAAATTTGTGCACGTGTATGTATGTCGCGAAGCACTTACGTTTGATATCTGATGGCTACTTTGTAAAACAGAGAGACAGCAATGAAATATTGTACAGGGTTATTCAAATTGGGCACTTTAGATAGAGGAAAACCAACCCCTCTTTGCGAGGCTCAGGCTACTGAGAGCATTACGACTCATTGTTGCACCTGTATAAACCCCAGATGGCAGGGACCCCTCTTCGCTACTGACGGAAGGCCAGCGTAAAGGCTAGGGGGGCGGGGATAGAGAGCTTGCATGCAAGCATGCGCTCCCCCCCCCCCCCGGCTTAAGGGAATATGCGCGCATAAGTGGACCACGTTGTCCCCGGTTCCGCTTCATATTTCCCACTACCTAAGCGACATCTGCCCCTGAGAGGCCGACACCAATCGGGGGGTACCAGGAAGCCATCCCCGGTAGGGCTCCCCCCTCCCTCAGAACTAGTGTCGCCTGGGCTACCCCAGGCACGTTTGACTAGTAACCGTCGAGGACCCTTACGAGTATCCCCTACTACATATCGATTGCATGCACGTCGAACGCCCTCCCCGGACCGAAGCCCGGGATAACGCTGTTCGCGCATACTTTAAGGAAATACGCCATGTACTCTACACCGCATTCCCTTCCGGGGGTTTGCTGAACGAATCCAGCGCTGCCACCCGTACTCATGTTAGCTAGCTTACCTCGCGGCAATGCTAAGCCACCGTAGATGAGTAACCGGCCGCAGGTTTTTGCAAACCCACTACTTCTCAGGACTCGTGTGTGGACGCCCTTTACGACCAATAGCTAGGCTATTGTGGTTGGGTGGTCAAACCACACGTTTCAGGGGTAAACGTCGAGAAGCCAGACCCGACGGAGCTGCACGACCAGCGCAAGCGCCAGCTAGCAACATCCCGAGGGGTAGTGTTCCCTACCTCTTCTCTCGAGAGAGACGAGCATGGTACCACTCCGTTTACCCGCGATAGGGCCTGTAGCTTTTTTATTTATGAAAATTTATTTTTTAGTGCTTTTTTGTAAATCTTTTAAAGCAGAATCCAAATCTCAAACTGGATTTTATCCGCAACTTTTACTTTTCAATATATAACGCAAAGTCACCTTTTTTCGCAGTTAACGTTGTGCATAGAGTAACAACAAAAACGAGGTAGAAATAGGCGGTACGGTTGACACTGCACCGAAAACTTTGCGGGACTCGGTGGACGGCCGAGGACCCCGCCAAAACTGGGTAGAGGAGACTAGCCGGTGACCCAAAAAAGGACGACCTGGACTTCTCCGAGATCGGGACTCCATGGGACGCGGCTGGACTCCGACAGATTTGGTAGCGGGAGTCGACAGAAGGTGACTTGGAAGAGGCGGTACCACCTTCGGGTAGCAGGACCACTCCAAAGAGATGCATCTGAAGACTCCGAAGGCGACCTCGACCAGCGAAACCGGGACCTCGATTTTCGGGTCAACCTATATGACGGCGGGCTGCTGGGGAGAAAAGTCTACCGTCAACCAAGTTCTGCTGGGACGGTAGCTATGTTAGATAGATACAAGTCTAACATGTAGCAGGACTACCCTTCGGAGGGGGTGTAAAGCCGGCGGTCCACTGTGTATACTTGCCACGCAGTCTAAAGATCCCTGCCCTCGACAAAGAGGTGTCAGGCAAAATTAAGTCCTCTTAGAGAAAGAAAACTTGCATCCAAAGGGGCACGTGCATCAGTCGGGGGTGCGCGGGGGCTATGGCAAAAAGGATCCATTATGCAGCCTAATTGCCAGGCCTACGGCCGCCCACCTACTACTACTACTACTACTACTACCTTTTTTCTTATGGAACACCCTGTTTTTTTAGTTTTAAGTAGTTTTTGAGATATTCAACATTTTCTATTCACAACAAGGTAGCCATGGCCGGCTATCGTTTTGACAATAAAAATAAAGTAGGTCATGCACTAAAGAGTTAACGACTGGCATAATATGATGTCATAGCCTAATTCTTTTATTAGGCTTCTTAATAAAAAACTTTAATGGTTTGAAATTAGTTCTTCAAGACTCATAGTTAGTTAGTTAGGTAGGTAGTTAGGTTGGTATCTGGACATGACCCTCTGCGACTATTACTTATGGGGCACATTAACGGATAAAACGTTCAGATTGGTGACCTGACAACAAACAAGTTCTGGAAAATCATTTTATGGATTGCGTTAATGCTTTAAGAAATGTAGAACTTCTTAATTCCGCTATAAGTGTCCCCGCTTATAAGCACCTTTTATAGTTTTGTTTTTAGTTTTTTTTTAATTAGTTTTTTTGAGATTAAGTTGTTTCAAATGGAGTAGGGTAGCGGTACTTTTTGTTACTAGTTATTATTTTGAGATCAATTAGAGTCAAGAATTTTTTCATCTATTTAGTTGTGTTATTAATTAGAATATAAAGTTTAATAGTCGAATAATATATATACCTATTTAAAAATAGGAGAAAATATAAATATAAACTTTAAATTGAAATTGGTAGAAGCCCTGTTCAAAACGAAATGACCTTATAAGTTCATGTGTTCATGTTTTTGGTGCATAGCCGACTCAATTTTTATTGTCATATCTATATCCGGCCATGACCACCAAAAGAAAATTTTGAATATCTCAAAAACTACTTATTCAAAATATCACATATGAAGCATCGTTTTGATTAAAATTTAACTTTGAACACAAAAATGAAATCGAAAACAGGGTGTTTCATAAGAAAAAAGGTAAATTTGCGTTATATCTTGAAAACTAAAAGTGGCGGATACAATCCAGTTTGATTCTGCATTCTGCTTTAAATGATCCACAAAAAAGCAACTCATACCAAAGAGAAATTTTTATAAATCAAAAATTTACAGGCCCTGTCTTAAAAAAATCAGCCCCCATACCTCAAAGATGGGTGGACATATCAAAATGCGGTTTTCACCAAAAATCTTTTCTTGAAATTTGAGCAAAGGGGGGTTGGTTTTTCTCTATCTCCGCTAGAAGTACCCATACCCATATAAAAGTGCCCAATTTGAATCACCCTGTACGTTTGAGGGTAGGTGAGTAATTAAGTTTGTTCGGAGTTGGTTTGATATTTTATTTATTCTAGGGCGTAAGTAATGAATATTGACTGTATAGAGCAGGAACGTGACAAAAACAGTTTACTGAAAATAAATGGCTACGTCCTCAGACAAAAATTTAAATAATACTATAGACACATGATACAATAAAAGAAAGGTATGATACGTAGCGGTTTAAAATTCGTTTAGATCCGCGCATGACGTCACCTGGTGAGATTTTTGTGGAGCGAACAAAGAACTACCTGCGCACACCTCATACCAGTTCACCTACAAACATGAAAATTTGAGAATGGTTTGGGTTGATAAAGAAAAGATTTTTTATTATTTTACCCCTGAAAGGGTAAAAATAGGTGTTGAAATTTTAAAAGGATTTTCTCTATCTCAAAATCAAAAACTAACATAAGTTTAAAAATTGGTATGTAGACTCTACTAATAAACTAAGTACACACGTGTTTCATCTGTTTTGAAGGGGGAACAAATAATTCACTTACTTAGAGTTCTAAATCAATGTAGAGCATTTAGGTTCTCAGAAATCAAAGTCAGGAATGGGGTAGGGTGTAGGTAGGAATGGTTTTCCGCCAAAAAGAACTACAAGGTTTTAAATTAAACCAAATGCAGCGTGAAAAACAACGAAGGGGTGGGGAACTGTGAGGGAGTAAAGCTGAATTCAGAGTTTCATAACCGTATGATGAAGTAAGACGCAAGGGAAATAAATTACGGGGTGGGGACTTTAAATAGAGTATTGGCCCTAGCGGATTAGAAATTTGTTTTTTATAAAAATCCAAAACCACATCCACAAAGATTTTTAGCAGCTAACATTTTCGGCAGGGACCCTCAGAAAGAGGTCTATTCACATACAACTTTTTTTTCAAATTAGCTTGTGGCATTTTGTTGGAAAGCTTCAAAAGGAAAAATGATTTTTTTTTGACATTCGTCAATCCATGTGTCAAAAATCTCCAAAAAATTATTGTGTAAGCCTTCAAATGAAATATTGACCCTTCCATTTTCTTGTCTTTTGTAAATCTGAAAAACTTAATGTCACGCGAAAAAACCTTTTGTCTGATTTGTCGACAATACTATCCGTGTACACCTCACTTTTGTTAATTTTTTCCACTGAAAAATTATTAAAACTAATTGTAAACAAACGACCACCTCGTAATAAAAATGGCGACTGAATGCTGTCTCTCACCAAGTGACGTCAGATAGCCACGTCTACTCCTGTGCGATGTCATATCGGTTTTACTTGTATCATGGTATAGCTATAGCTCTGAAAGCAAGGCTGGCTAGATAGCGAGCAAGACATAGTTTTTTCCTCCGAAAAAGTGTTCTGAAATTCCTTTATTATTTATTATAAGATTTTGTGGAAGCTATGAGTAATATTTTTGATTATTTAACTCTTATTTATAATGTGTTTCGAGAACTTACACAGCAGGCTTTGGTAATTTCCACATCTTGATTTATTTATTTTTTATTTTCTAAATCTAAATTACTTGAACGAACAAACGGAAGAGTATGCCATGAGTTTTTAAAAGAAACCACATTTTTAGAAAGTTAATAGCCAAATTTAAGTAATTTTAAAATGCACGCGTGCATTCTACATATTATTATGAATTTCCTTCGAAAACGATAACTTTTGTAAAATTGGGAAGTTTTAACATTTTTTGGAATTGTTTTACTTTGACGATTCTTTTCGTGATTTTATATGAAACTCTAAAAACCAAAGGTAGCCGAGTGTTTTGTTGTTACTCAAGTAAACAATCAAGTTGGCAGGCAATAACTATTCCAAAAAAATTACAATCAGGAATGCCATTAAATTTATTTTAGATCTCTGGATAGTCTATAGTATCTCCAACACCTAATGTAATGGTTAAAATAAAACCGTTTGCTATTTAAATCCCAAGGCCATCGCCAGGCCGGGATGACCACATCTTTGTTGTTGTTTATAGGTGGTTCCTTCGAAAACGATAACTTTTGTAAAATTGGGAAGTTTTAACATTTTTTGGAATTGTTTTACTTTTACGATTCTTTTCGTGATTTTATATGAAACTCTAAAAACCAAAGGTAGCCGAGTGTTTTGTTGTTACTCAAGTAAACAATCAAGTTGGCAGGCAATAACTATTCCAAAAAAATTACAATCAGGAATGCCATTAAATTTATTTTAGATCTCTGGATAGTCTCTAGTATCTTCAACACCTAATGTAATGTTTAAAATAAAACCGTTTGCTATTTAAATCCCAAAGCCATCGCCAGGCCGGGATGACCACATCTTTGTTGTTGTTTATAGGTGGTTCCTTCGAAAACGATAACTTTTGTAAAATTGGGAAGTTTTAACATTTTTTGGAATTGTTTTACTTTGACGATTCTTTTCGTGATTTTATATAAAACTCTAAAAACCAAAGGTAGCCGAGTGTTTTGTTGTTACTCAAGTAAACAATCAAGTTGGCAGGCAATAACTATTCCAAAAAAATTACAATCAGGAATGCCATTAAATTTATTTTAGATCTCTGGAGAGTCTCTAGTATCTCCAACACCTAATGTAATGTTTAAAATAAAACCGTTTGCTATTTAAATCCCAAGGCCATCGCCAGGCCGGGATGACCATATCTTTGTTGTTGTTTATAGGTGGTTCCTTCGAAAACGATAACTTTTGTAAAATTGGGAAGTTTTAACATTTTTTGGAATTGTTTTACTTTGACGATTCTTTTCGTGATTTTATATGAAACTCTAAAAACCAAAGGTAGCCGAGTGTTTTGTTGTTACTCAAGTAAACAATCAAGTTGGCAGGCAATAACTATTCCAAAAAAATTACAATCAGAAATGCCATTAAATTTATTTTAGATCTCTGGATAGTCTCTAGTATCTCCAACACCTAATGTAATGTTTAAAATAAAACCGTTTGCTATTTAAATCCCAAGGCCATCGCCAGGCCGGGATGACCATATCTTTGTTGTTGTTTATAGGTGGTTCCTTCGAAAACGATAACTTTTGTAAAATTGGGAAGTTTTAACATTTTTTGGAATTGTTTTACTTTGACGATTCTTTTCGTGATTTTATATGAAACTCTAAAAACCAAAGGTAGCCGAGTGTTTTGTTGTTACTCAAGTAAACAATCAAGTTGGCAGGCAATAACTATTCCAAAAAAATTACAATCAGGAATGCCATTAAATTTATTTTAGATCTCTGGATAGTTTCTAGTGTATCCAACACCTACTGTAATGTTTAAAATAAAACCGTTTGCTATTTAAATCCCAAGGCCATCGCCAGGCCGGGATGACCACATCTTTGTTGTTGTTTATAGGTGGTAGACATTGTTGACCTTGAGAGTAAACTTAAGTTTTTTTCATGGTGTGAAGAAAAAATTTTACAAGTTTTCTATTTAAACTTTATTTCTATCTCCATAAGTTAACAGAGAAATCCGAATGTCAAAATCGAGGTCAAAATATAATGAATCACCCTGTACAGTGTTTTACGGCAAATATATCTTATAACCAAAGAGATGAGAGCGAGAAAAAAGGGGGGTCAACGGGTTTGAATACCCCGACACACAGGGAAAACCTTGCGGCACGGTTGACCTGAAAATTTTCGAGAAACCTTTTCATTTTTAGAGTTTTCCGGTTATATTTTGCTTCAAGGGTCGGAGAAAAGGTTATGAATTTATGTTTGTGGATTTTCACTTAGCTGGGTTGCGGACTTTCAGCAGGTTATGCTTTTTCCTTGTGCCGCCTTTTATAATATTCTATTCCTTAAGCATGGGTGGATACATCGAGGGCTCGATTCTGGGCGTAATTGAACGATCATTCCCTGAGAAGTGAACACTTCGGCTAAAATCCACAATTCTTATTCTTATAAGAGTATAGGCAGTTTTCCTTGTCTTGCGCATGCAGAATTTCGCACGTCGGTTAACCTGGGGGGACGACCATAACGGGCCCAAATATTTGCAATGCTACATTTTGTAGCCTTCTTGTAGCTATTTTCTTACGGTTAAATTAATTGTGTAGCTATTGCCGTTTACGAGATATTTTTATGGGCAAAATATATAGGTCAAATGTACTATGTGATATATTTTTCTTATTTACCAGGGGGGCCACAAAATTTAATAGTTGTTGCATAGAGCACAGTTTTGGCTCTCATCTGACATATTAAAACATTTTGTAGCTGATGCCGTTTACGAGATATATTTTTCCCAACCCAACCCAACCCTAGGAATATTTCAAAAACTTTTAATATATTATCTCCTCGAGCAAGTCGAGCTACAAAATGTGTTGTTTATTTGAACTTTCTAGCTTTAGCAGTATTCAAGTTATGGGCCGTCAGCTTAACGGTTAAGCTATAGGGGGTACGCGTTTTCTCGAAAACGGCTAAAGCTACAAAGTTAATTTAACCGTAACAAAATATTTACAAAAAGGCTACAAAATGTAGCATTGAAAATATTTTATTATAAGTTAATAATTAACTTACCCCAAATAGATACTTCATTTATCATATTTATATACGTATCAATTTAGGTCAAAAAAAAATATTTATGGTTAATAAAAAAAACTATTTATCATATATAGAAACTTAAAACTCATTATTTTTTGTGTTCTAAAAACTAAGACCTATGAATAAAAATTTTAAAAATAAATAAAAAAGGGAAAGACGCCACCGGGGTTCGAACTCTCAACCTACGGGTTGCCAGGCCAAGCTTGTACCACTGCACCATTGCGACTTTTATACGAAAAATGTCAAACTCGCGATAATAGTTTGATCACTTGTGGTTATAAAGTTACTTATTTCCACAAATAGATACTTCTTTTCCCACAAATATATTAAAGTTAAGTGGATAAATATTAATGACAAATAATGTGTGTAGGGTAAACAGAAACTTCAGATACCACTAGTGGAAAATGTCAAGAAGGAATCCTACTTGACCATGTCTACTCACTGTGTTCTGAAATAATACGAAGATGTCTAACACTCGGACAAGGGAGAGTTTCGATTGATCTCCTGGTCCTGCCCGGTCCTGCTTGACAGCGGTCATAATTTTTGACAGACGTCCAATTCACCCTCTTTTTTGTAATATTAGAAACAAATGAGATTAGAATCAGAACCGTTTTTGACTACCAGGTATCTATTTTTATTATTTGTTACTGTATTGTTTATTATGTTGGATTTTCAAACCTTATAAGGAAGAGGTCGAATGCGTTCGCTTTAAATTTGTATGATTTTACAAATGCAGCAGGGAAAGAGCTCGATAATAAACTCCTTTAATTATAGAAAAGAGACGAAAACAAAGAGGTCGTCATGTTAATAGAGTACCATCCATCTCTTTTGTCTGTAATATATTAAAAAGAGAGGGTGAATTTGATATCTGTCAAAAAATAGGACCACTGTCAACCAGGACCGGGCAGGCGCAGGAGATCAATCGAAACTCTCCAAGCAGGGTCCAAAATCATTCAAGCCAAGCTTTTCACACGCGCTTTCCTAAATGTCCCAAGTTCTGGGTCTAATCGAGAGTACCGCTTCGCTGAAAAATCGATGTTCAAGGCAGCTCTGCCCGTGTCGGCTTTTAAGCGAGTTTATTGGTTGAAACTACTTCTCTTCTCTCAAGCGAGCGATCTCATCCTACGAAACCCCGAATCGGCACCCAGGGGGATTCGTTCCTCACTATGCTGCCACAAACATCTTAATTTAATTTGATTTAATTTAATGCAATGAATTCGCAAAAATATTGACTTAGCGGAAAAAGTTCAATATAGACTGAATTGTACCGGAACAAGAAGTAACATTTTTATCGCCAACCTAAAAAAATATATTAGTCAATCTGTCATTGTCGATTTTAAAGCAGGTTACGTGGGAATTCTATAAAAGCAAATCCTTATCCATCATTTTTTACAATTATACATATGGAAAAGTTTTTGAAACACCAAGTGTTCCAAACTTGCCCAAACCCACAATCGAAACAAACACAAGTAAGTTTTTGTTCAAAAAATTAATAAAATCAGTTTTTTGTTGTTTTTGTTCGAAATTAATCGAGCTTCATACATTTTAAAGGGATTTTTTTTTCGTAACAGCATTCGTTTACAGCTTCCAGTTTTCAGTGCATGAATGACTAGCGGCTTGTCCCCCTTTCTTAAAATTCAAAAAGTCCGTAATTGTTTTTCTTGTAGGGCAAACCGCAGCAAATTTAGAAAACGGATTTATTCGTAAAGTTTTCAAAAACTCCGCGAAAAAGTTCCCAGTAAATGGCGCATGTTCCTCCTTACAGAAAGTTTCTGGCTAGTTTTCCTTTCTTTTCGCTGATTTTTTCTTATTTTTGATGAAAAGTTTTTGCGTTTTTAATGCCTTTGCAAAGAACCCAAATTATAATTTATGCAGAAGACTGCAGTCATTACAGAGAAAACATGATGAATTTTGACAAGCCCTTCAGAATTTAGAAGGATGAATTTCTACTTTTTTTAACAGCGAATGCATAGTAATAATTGATTGGGATAACAGCTAAATAAATAAACTGCATGAAAAAACGCAATTTACTAAAGAATTATAGTAAGTGTAACTTTAAACTCGATCGGCTAACTCGACCGACTTCTTTTTGGCATAATTTCTTCATTATTTCAGGACAAAAGATGAAATATCTACAAACACAATTAGGGCTCCAGTATGGAAAACTTTCTTTTGCAGATTAGAAACAAATTTACAGAAACATCCAATATCTTAGTTCGTTGTTCTTCGTATGTTGGGATAAAATAATTTAAATCCTTTGGCGTTTTATACAATTTCCTTAATATTAAAAAACCCTTTTTGCTGATGCGCTGTCTTTGAGACAGCTACCATCCATGCCACCGAATATAACTATAAAGGTATTATTTTAAAAAAATGCTCCCAAGAATATTAATTTAATTAATCTAAGAGTTTCCTTATTAAAATAATTAAGCTATCTCTTTAGGTAAAACAGAATACTATTCTTTAATTTACTCTCATTTTACAGTTAATAAGATATTGGTTATATTTAAATTAATAACAAACTGAGGTTTTAAAGTGAAGAGGGCGTTTTATAACTAGAGATAAACTAAGATTAAATAAATAGAATCTTAATTTAAAAATAATAGCACACATAATGCTAATTCTTATTATAAGAATAAACTTTTATTGAATAGAATCAAAATTAATTGAGAAACGATAAAACAAACTAGGAATCCTACCAAGTCATACTAAATCTTATTTGAAGAATATTATTTTAAGAACAAACTTTTATTGACTAAAATCAAAAAATGTATACTTGATTTGCGTCCTTATCATCTTGTTGAGCTTGAGAGTCAACTAGAGGTGCTATTGCATTGTCTTTATTTTTTACTATTTCACAACGTTTCCAATGCTGATGTATCTGCAGTAGTCATCAGGTGAATACTGAAAAAAAAAAGACAATGGAAGTTTGGAACTCTAGTTTTCTCACTTATCTTTCTTCGAGATTGTTTAATATTTACTCAGGGTATTTATTCGTGTATAAATAATTGTTTTTTATAAATTTTTAATAATTAAAACTTTGTCCGCCTTACCCGCGCGCTCTATGTGCGTCGCGTGAAAACTAACAATATATCAAATCAAATACCTGAGTAAACATTTCTCTCACCCGGTTCAATGCAAATTATCTACTTATACGAGTTCAATTTTTTGTTATATATGTATAAATCTCATGCGGGTCCAAGTGTGCTATTATATATTAGTGGTTAGGCCATCATAGTGTAATTTAGGTTATAGTTTATAGATGTGTTGTTTAAATTTAGTTTAAAGCTCTATTGTATTTTCTGTAAAGATATTTTTTTAACCATAAGATACCACTTGTTTAAAGATACCACTTATCTCAATAATTATCTGTTTTAGATTCAAATTAACAGGCGTTTTAAATCTAATATAAACTAATTACTCTTGTAAGTATAGTTTATTCTCAGAACGAGAATAACATAAATATAAAGTAAACCCATTGAATAAAGTTTAGTTTACTATAACCTTAAGAATTTTGGTCTCAAACTAATCAATAAATTTTCTACTTGCCAAAGAATCCAATGCCGGCCGTCTAACTCAAGTTTGATTCCTTGTAATACTTCCAAATTATTCTTGAATCAAGACGTTACGTCTTCATATTAGATCAAATTTTTTTCCGTGAATGACTTTAAACTCGATGGGCTAACATGACCCTCAAATATACATATGCGTTTTGTAGATTCTTTATTTTTTGCAACATTTTTTTTCTTTACTTTCTAACAGAGTTGGGTGTTCTTGGGTTTAGGATAGGAGGTGCTTCAATACGACACTTGAATTGAGCTTACGTTTCGAGTATATTTTTACTCTTCTTCAGAGCTACAAAGAAAAAGTTTTGGTACACGAAAGTTTTGGTTTACATTTTTGAAAAAACAAAAAATAATTATATGTAAATTAGAATAATTAAAAAGGGAGAAGATCGGTTTAAAAAAACGTAGTTGTAAAACATATAATGTAGATACACTAAAACAATTTAAATTATTGTAAAATATTAAGAATTAACATTAAGAATTTTGGTCTCATACTAATAAATAAATTTTCTACTTGCCAAACAATCCAATGCCGTCTAACTCAAGTTTGCTTCCTTGTAATACTTCCAAATTATTCTTGGATCAAGACGTTACGTCTTCCTATTAGATCAGATTTTCTTCCGTGTATGACTTTAAACTCGATGGGCTAACATGACATACCCTCGGATATACCTATGCGTTTTATAGATTCTTTATTTTTTTGCAACATTTTTTTCCCTTTCTAACTTTTTACTTAAAATTTTGGAAAATCACAATTACGGCTCAGGTAAGGAAAACTCCCTTCTGGCTCCTATCCACCAGCTTACTTCTCGGTTCCCACTTCTGACGTCACAATGGCACTTCTGACGTCACAAGCGAAAAATTTCTCAGTTGTACGTTACCAGTGCATTTTACAGTTCCCACTTCCCATTTTTGACGTCACAATCGCGCTTGTGACCTCACAAGTATGAAATTTCTTTATTATTGGGTTTTTTGTTACCCTTTTACTTCATGTTTAGAGGTTAAAAACTTAAAAAAATGGATTATCTGAGTGCTTGAAAACAAACTGCATAAAAATGAGGTATTACTTAAAAAAAGTTTTTAGAATTAATTAATGTTGAGGTTAACGCTTAGCTGGTTGCAAAAACCGCCGCAAATTTTGGAGTTAATTCTATCTATTTATAGTTCATAGTATTGGTGGTTTTAACCCACCAATGGGAATGGGAATGGGAAGACGGATTAATTATCCTACATTGATTTCAAAGAATCGGGAAGATTTTACAGTATTCTCTGGGATGTTGCGAAATCATAGACCAAAACTCCTCAGATCTTCTTAAAAGATGTATGAGATTCGATGAGAATTCCTATAATATTTGGCGAGGCTTTCTCAGCAGCATATAAAGAAAAGGGTTTAAAAAATAGGCTTTAACATAGATGTGTTGTTCCAGCATTAGACTGTATACATCAAAACTTAAATAAAGTTAAGAATATATATAAGTTTTTATGGTGTATTATTATAAAAAATGGTAAACTTTTGTAATTTGTTGATTAAAGCTTAAAAGTAGATTTTAAAATTTTAATTTAATTAACGTAGTTAATTTAAAAGTTAAATTCTATTTGAACTTTGTTCGTAAACAAGGGTAGCAGGAAATTTAAATTAGCAATCGGTGTTTTTTACCGGTACAAGACCAAATTATTATTTTCTTTTCCAAACCAAACAAAAAGTGTATTATTAAAGACATTAATATTTTTTTTTAAAAGACATAATTAATTAAATTTTCCTAAAAATATACCTCAGCATTTAAAAATAATAAGTCTTGAAAAATAATTTTTAATCCAGATAAAAGATCTCTTAATTTAAGATTTCTTTACAAATTTTATCAGATCATGCTGTTTATTTTGTCGTTGCTTTTTACGTATCATGTTGAATGCGCTGGTAAAAATATCGAACTTTTATTAAATTATACTAAAATTATGATCATTTTAAATGGACGCGTTTTATTATAGTAAACTTTTAACATAAACTTAAATATTTCAAATAAAACTACATTCAAACCTTCCTAATAAACAACTTAATTTAATTAGTAGTATATGAAACAGAATGTATAACAAAAAGAACTATACAAAGTCAAACTTTTTATTATATTTATGAACTAATTATCCAGTCAATTGAAAATTTATCGAATAGTTAACTTTTTCACAGCCGAAAAAGGTTGCTCTGGCTCAGCAGCAGTCGGAAACTGAGAAAAACAATAGCCACTGTATATAAATTTATTTTCTTCTCTCTGTATATCAATTTCTTATTAATTAATATTGATGAATATAATAACATCGATTGCAGAGTAATCATCCCTACAAAAATATTGTCAATAAGAACCTAATTAGAACAGACGTAATTTAATTGTTAAAATGAAAACTTTGGTACTACTAAAAATGTAGCTTATGTGTTTCACTTGAACTAACTACTCCAGCTACAACAGGTACAAAACAAAGTTCAAATTGACGTATCAAATTCTAGCCCTGTCAACTACTTAAAACAGAAAAAAAATAGATAATAATACATAGTCACCTTTATAAACCGTGTGAAAAAATGAAACTTAGTTTTCTTGTGTTGGTACTTACTAGAAACTATCGTTGGTCCAGTTGTTAAGTTTTTAGGTTCTTCTCATGGTCATAGAAATAGAAGCGGTTAGTCATCATTAATCTTCAAAGTTGTGTAGTCTCTGGAAATGATTGGTCTCAAATCTACATAAGTAAGGCTAAAGAGTCCTTGTATTTCCTAAAAATAACAAAAGCAAGTTTATCAGAAACCATATGATATTGATAAAATGGCTCTACCTTTGTCGTCAGTTGACGAAACACCCACCTTTTAGTTTGGTTTGGAGGCCAATAGTCCTTGACTTCCTCAAGGAACCTTGTCCACTCACTTAGAGCTGGGCCAGAGTTTGGAGCGTCTCGCACGTCTTTGTGTGATTGTTTTCACTTTAAGTTTGATGTTTCTAATGGGCCCAAAGTCCATTGAAATAAGAGAAGAATAGAATAGAATGAATATTCCTTACTTGGATTATCTGGGTGAGGAAACCATCTTCCTTCCTACCATTCGGAACTGACCTCAAAGCACAAGAAATGCGAAATAAAGGAGGTTTAAATTTGTCTATTTATCGAAAATCCGTACGCTAGGTACACCATGCATTGTAATTTATGACTTACCTAGAACATTTTTGAAAACTTTTGAGGCCGGAAGGTGGCCTTTTCTTCGATTTTCTTTTAACATTTCATTGTTTTTAAATAATAAAACAAACGTCAACTAAAAATTGGTTCTTATACTCGGCGTCAACCGTAGAAAACTGACGTGGCCAACTACAAAAACAGACGATTCGACCAATTTGTTCAATCCAGTTTCTTCAATTTCTATGCCACCAACCTACCACGTAAAATATATTCTGGATAATATCTATAAAATTACAATCGGAAAACGTAATAACTGAGAAACTGCATACTTGTGAGGTCAAAAGCGCGATTGTGACATCAGAAGTGCGAACCGAAAAGTGAAATGTGAGCTCGGATGTGAGCTAGCGGATAGGGGCCACCGTAATAAAGAAGAGGGAAAAAAGGATGAGGGTCCAAAAAATTAAAATTTGAGATTAACACATCAAATCGTGGTCAAAGACTGTTACTTTCTGCCTCTCATACTATAAAAAGCAAAACAGATGAGAGGTCTGAGTGAAAATGGATGACGTTTGAATTTAAAAATCAACTTTACACAAAACTTTGGATTTGTCACCCTCATCCTTTTTCCCCTGTGGTCTTCAAATGTTGGACTGAAATAATTTAACCCTTTTAGCTTAACAATTTACTCAATATTTTAGTAAACATTTTTTCACTGCTGCGCTGTCTACAAGTAGTTTTTTCAAAGTTTAGCAGTAAGTACGTACACTTGATTTAAACAAAAAAACGCATACATTCAGTCACAAAATTGACCTTTCTAAAAGTGTATAATATATACGGACTATCAGCTAAAATGCGTAAAAACTTCAAAAGTACGACAATTTGTCATATTGTTTAAAAAAGGCCTCTAAAACTAAAAATATTTTTTGACTTAAATTAAAGGCAACCTTATTTTTATATTTGTATAATACTAAAAAATCAGCAAAAATAATGTTTTAGTAAAGTCTTTATTGAACAATATCACTCGATTAACGGACGAAGGCTGTTCTATAAAGAGGGCGGTAACCCATTTTGGAGTTGATAAAATAATAATACGATGGAAACAGCGCTAGATTGAAAACAATTCGACGAACAGGAAACTTGGATTAGGACAAAAACGATGGTAAACTTAATACTAATTATTTTAACCTAAAAAAGAACTAAAATAAATAATTTAGAATTTAATAGGTTCGACATTTTTCTCTATTACAAGCTGCAAACGTCTGGGCATTGAAAAGTTTAAATTTTGAAAATACTGATGGTCTCCTGAGAGCTGATCCAATACGCGATAAATAGCATCTCTTAACTCTTCAGCATTTCGTGGTCTCCAATTCCTTTGGTATATTAATTTAACGATTCGAACCCATATATTTTCTATTGGGTTAAGGTCAGGGCTGATGGCTGGCCAAGGAAGTGTTTCTATAGTTTTATTCTGAAACCATTGGCGAACAACATTAGCCGTGTGTACTGGACAGTTGTCCTGCTGATAAACGAAGTCATTATTTTCATGTAAAGCCTGTACAGATGGCAGCATAACGTTCTCAATAATTTCAATATATCGTTCACTGTTGAATCTTCCTTCGATTCTCCAAAAAAAAACCAAACCTCTAGCTCTAAACCAGCCCCACAAGTTTACAGAAAAATGTCCAGCTTTTTTAATTTGGTTTGTATATTCCGGTTCAAATCTAGAATTTGTTGGACGATAAACTAAAATTCTCCCGCTGCCTGAAGATGATTGAAAAATTTTTTCGTCAGTGAAAACCACCCTCTCCCAGAAGTCATTATCACGAAGAACGTTGTTCAGTGCAAAAATCACTCTGGCCTGTTTTTGTTCTTCTGTTAGAAAAGGCTTCTTTGCAGAAACTCGACAACAGACTTCTGATTTCGTTACTCTTCTTTTAACTGTTGCTAAAGGACCCGGAAATAATGTTACATTAGCTGCTTCAACCGACGTTGAAAAAGGATTTTGTCTGAGATGGTCAATAAGTCTCTCATCTTGCACTTCAGAACTTACTTTTGGTCGTCCTGATCCATCTTTCCTATCCGTAGAATTATTTTCAATCCAGCGCTTTTTCCATCGCATTATCCTCATTTTATCAACTCCAAAATGGGTGGCCACTCTTCTTATAGACTAGCCGTCTTCTATAACTCGAGTGATAATTTGAACTTTTGTAAATGTTGATATCTGTTGGCATTTTTAAGGAGGTCACACTGAATTTTAAGCTGTCAGGCATACTAAGTTGGTGGTGCCTTGGTGCCTTATAATAGTATACACTAATGGAAAGCTAAATTTTGTGGCATAGGAAAAAATGCACGTATGAGTTTTTTTTGAAATCAAGTGTACAACATACATCCAAGATAGAAAACTGTGGTATGACTTAAAACTCGATCGGCTAACATGACATACTTATGCGTTTTTTTGGATTCTTTATATTTTTGATTTATTTTTTTCAGTTTCTACACCTTACTTTTTATTTAAAATTTTATAAAGAACTAATAGATGAAACAACCACAAACACAGTTGGCGCTTAGGTACTGAAAACTCCTTTTTGCTTACACCGCGGATTAGAAAGAAATACGGATAAGAATATTCCGCTATTTTAGTTCGTCTTTAAAAAATTAAAAAGATTCCATTTTTTTTTTAAATTTTTGTTCCAGCATGTCTGCCAAACGGCTTAATTAGCGATTTTCATAATTACTTTTATTCTGGTCTGGGGGTCTATTCTTGAATCGAGAGAAAATTTGCTCCCAGGGAATCAGGTTCTCTCGCTACCATGCATCTCATTGGTCCAAATCTTCGGTTTAATCGGCTTCTCTCACTTTTGCCCGATATTGATCGAAAGTAATTCTATAAGTATTGAGTAAGAGAATTTTCTCTCGATTCAAGAATAGACCCACAGGAGCCTTTCGATTTGGTCTCGCTTTATTAAAAAAATGTCTTTTCCCTCCAATTTCATGACAATATAATACCTGTAATTAAAAAAAAAGATTAATTCGACGTTGCTGGGCTCCTTTTCCGAACCCACTGCACCCCCATGCAGGGTTTCATTTTTAGCCTAACTTTTAAACGGCTCAACCGATTTTAATAATTCTTTTTATATTGGATTCAGAAGAGTTTTAGTTGGCTCTCTTTTTACCACTTTCACGAGAAAACTAGAAAATCATATGGGGCTTTGATGCGTATTATGAAAAAATAAGGCGATAGTAATTATTATTTAAAAAAACGTACTTTTCTCACCACCTTTATGTAAAAAATATTTTTATTTATATATAAAATCCAAGTCTACTACGATATATACACCGCCGAAGGTATATAGGTGCCGACTCCAAAAAAGTTGAGATTGCATATATAAACAAAAATTATTTTAATTTATACTTTTTAGTGCACTTTTTTTTGTCAATTATTATATAATTGAATTATGTTATAAACTGATTTTCTTAAAATAATTAGGACGGGCTTAAGTCTTCATGCCGATTGATTTATATCAGGAATTAATTTGACTCTGACATGCTGTTACCCCTATTAAAGGTAACCACTGCCGCTAATTATAGCGCCGAATAGTGACTACCTTTACCGTTAAAAAGCCAACTAATCAAAATTGTGTGATTCTGTAGTGGAAGATTTTTGGAGGAGACATTTTTGTTTTATTTTACATAATATATTAAATGTTTTAATTTTTTATTTGTACCTGCTCTATTTTTATGAGATTAGTAGTAGTGTGGGGTTTATATAATTAAACATAAATGCAAATATTTTACAACGAAAAAAAAAACATAAAAATAAATAAGGTTATGTTTACTGCCAAACTTTATTTTTGGGTAGTACGTTCAAAAGCACTAATTTTAGCCTCTGGCAGTAACCATAAGAGTAACCAAATTTAAACCGTCTGACCAAAATCACTATATTATCTTGTGTACAAACATTTTTCTATTGCGGAAAGCATGAGTTCGTCCCTGCTTTCATTTGGATACAATTACTACGTTTACACGTGAAATTAAATACGTTTTCAATACGATTCACTTTCAAACCTTCCATGAAAACGCGGCGAATCGAACTTTTTTTTTCGTTGGCCTTGCACAAGTTCAATACCGCTTTTTTTGGGATCGTATCGGGATCCAACTGCATGAAAACGGATATTGTATCGAAATGACTGATGAGTGATGACAATAATAAGATGTTAGCACTTCCAATATTCTATTATTATGCGGTAAACTTATTGGCTTTAAAAAAACAAAGAAAGAAGTAAAATTCACAAAAAATAACCTCAAAATACATCAGGCAGATGCCAAGAGCTCAAATCGTGTTTAAAACGCGTTTAAATCGCTTTATGACAAACGAAAAGTGAATCGTATTAAAAGTGTATTCAGGCCCACGTAAAAATATAATAAATAAATACTTATCGGCAATGAATAATAACGAGTTTGTCAGATCGATGGTACATGTCTCCCGCTATATTTTGACCCCCCCCCCCCCCAATTAGCGCCGTTATTAATAATGTTACAAAAAAAAGTTAAATGCAAAACTTTTATAACTGTTTGCATACTTTAAGAGTTACCTGTCTAAAATAGCCAAATGCCATTGAAAATGTCAAATTTTGACACCAAGTTTTGTATTTTAAGTATAAAACCCTGCAAAAATCCACATCATAAGGCCAATGTGCTAGAGAGAGAATTAAAATTTAAGTTCTAATCTCTTTTTAACACATTATTGCAAACTAATATAGATAGAGGGAAAGGGTTTGGTATTTTTGAAATTAGAATATACAGGGTGTTTCATTTAAAATAACAAATTTAGTGTCAAAATTTGTAGTAAAAAAAGTAACTCCTAAGGTGTGCCAACAGTTATACATTTAACCTTTTTCTATAACATTGAGTACACACCATTACAAATTGCTGCGGACTAGTTTTTTGACACTGACAATGACAGTTCCATTTAGCTATATTGAAATTGATCCGGAGAAATTTAAATAAAGTGTATACTGTATGTGTTTTTTGTGTTTAGGTTGTAGGAATGAAACTAACTTAAGGAAAGTGCTGCAAACCTTAGCAGTAAATAGCTCTGCAATTTATTATCTTGAAACATACGCAGAAGGATAACCGGCGCTATGAGGACGGCACCTATACAGGCACTCGAAACCATTCTGGGACTGCCGTCGCTTCCGATCTGGATCAGAAAAGAAGCGATGGCGACCCACCTCCGGCTGAGAGATACAGGTCAATGGAGAGGAAGAGGGGAAGCTGCGGGGCATCTTAGGATTGCACAAATCGCCGAGAGAGAAATTCCAATGGCAGCGATCAAAACACAAAGACCAAAAAACCCCTGGAGATTCAACAAGAGGTACAAAGTAGTCATCCCAGACAGGGAACTATGGCAGAGTGAAAACCTCCGCGAACAGTTCGAGGAGAACGCCGTGATTTGCTACACCGACGAGTCCAAACTGTCGGAGAAGCAAACCACAGGATCGGGGGTTTACGTGGAAGACCAGGAGGTTCGAAAGAGCTACCCGCTCGGAGAGCAAGCCACGGTCTTTCAGGCAGAGGTGTATGCCATAATAATGGCTGCAACCATGGAGGAAATAAAGAACGGTACGGAGGAGCATGTTTATATATGGTCCGACAGCCAATTGGCCCTAAAAGCACCAAGATCAACAACACCCTAGTGGAGGAATGTGCGGATGCACTAGAATCCTTGGGAGAGGGCAAACAAGTAACACTTATGTGGGTACCGGGACATATGGGGGTACCGGGAAACGAGAAGGCCGACGAGCTCGCCAGGATCGGGGCAAGCTCCCAGTATGTAGGGCCGGAACCACTCCTAGGAACAACCAAGAGGAAATTGCAAAGTCCACTCAATAAATGGGCCAACGATGCCATGGCGACCGCTTGGAAAGGAGGAACAGGATGCAGACAGACCAGGGACTTCGTGAAGGGCCCGGATGTAGCCAGAAAAAAATGGCTTCTGGGGAGATCACGAAGGGACGCTGGTCTGCTGACACATGACCCGGATCGCGGTGAAAAATGACTCGACCCGCCGGGCCTGCGGGCGGGCAGAAGAGAGAGAGGAGGACCTGCACACGCTCAAATGGGACAAAATACTGGACTTTGCAAAAAGAACAGTGAAACCAGATGAGCAGACTGCCAGACCAGTGGTGCAGGCGGTGGATTAGGGGCAGGCTCGGGGTAAGGCAGAAAGGGCCCAGGGAGGCCTACTTGCCAGGCTTCGCGCCGCCCCTTCTCTACTACTACTATTGTCTTGAAAACTGTTATTAAAGGCCTAACTTCACACAATTTGAGGGGATGTATTTAACTACTTAAAAGTCGAGGAGCAAATGTTTTATTTGTACAGCATGTTTACCGTTAAGTTATTTTTTAAAATGATCTAAGTTTGACTTGAGATTTCCTCCATAACTATAGAACTAAATTTTATAAAAATCTTTTAAAATTAGCTGTTGTGTAGGTTTCTGGACGAAGGCCAAAGGAAGTCTTAAAAGTACTAAGCGTAACATCTATGCATTTGTCTAATCTGCGCCTTTACACCTATAGCCCGTTCTCACTGTCTTGGACGCGTCTTTTGAATACAAATGAGTCCTGTCAGGGTATTAAGTATGCTTACTGCGGTGTACAAGGGATATCTCGTCTGCGGAATATTATTTTCCACTAAGGTAGACTTTACGGCCCGGTGCCTATTTGTTCTTGTTTGGTGAATAAGTCACGTGGTCTTGACTCGTCAATGTCAGCAAGCAAAAGAAAGGTGCCCAGCTGAATTTTAAGAAGAAAAAAAACATGTTTTATGTACTTTTTGCCCTTACAGTCTAAAGGTTGAAAGTCCTTAAATTTGGGATCAGTATTCCACTTATTGGACATCTGTCAAATGCATATCAAATACAAGATGGCGGCTCAAACACCAAAAACAGGACAATTTTGGAAAATTGATAACCTTTTCATTTTTGAATAGACTTTTTTTTAAGTGATTTTATTTTTGAAGTTTCTTTGACAAAAAAATTTGCTGTCAATTATGCAAAGAACTCGCAGGTCACAAAAAAGTTGCGTATTAACAAGTTGTATCCATAGTGGGTATCATTTTTACCATAGATTTCGGAGTTATACAAATAAGTTTTAAACACAGAAGTTGTATAACTTGTTATAAACTTAATAATGACGTCCATTAGAGTTCCTAACTGTCACTGCAAATGTCAAATTGCGACATTAACTTTCTTATTTTAAATAGAACAACTTGTATATTTTTGAAATTTTCAATAGATCTATTCTTCCTGGGGGCTTTGATTTTGACATTTTCAATGACAGTTGTTAATTTTTAAATGCAATTTCTGTAAATCAATCTTTTTTTAGGTTTATTAATAAAGGAGTAAAGGGAAGGTGGAAAATATGATGAATTTATACCAAAAATTCACTTTTTCTCGACAGTTTTATAAGCGGGAAAAAAGCTACTAAAAACACCTACAGTGATAGTCAAATATGGCGTTCCTCAGAGGACAGTGTTGGTCCCCTTCTATTCACAATTTACCTTAACGACTTACTGGAAATTGACTTGGAGGGCCTCATGGCAAATTTTGCAGACGACGGGGTTGTGGCGTTCAAATCTGATTCATGGATTGAATTAAAAGAGCTTGCTGAACGAGAAATGTCATTAATAAAGGAATGGTTTGATCTGAATAACCTTACAATGAACTTGGAGAAATCCAAATGTATGTGTTTTCTCACTTATGAGGATAAACTTCCAAATTTTGACTCCCTTACCTTGCAAAATAGTTCAATAATAAAAAGTGTAGTTAAGTATTTGGGAATTACCATTGACAACCATTTAAGGTGGAATTTTCATGTAAATATAATTGTTAAAAGGCTTCGATGCATGATCTCCAGATTTAAAGTTTTAACAAATATTTTAAGCATAAACTTACTTTAAACCCTGTACTTTTGGCTAGTAAATTCGCACCTAACTTATGGCATAATTGGCTGGGGAACGGTGCGTGACACTTCCTTCCTTAGCTGCCTGCTTGGTGTCGGGGTTAACGCCGCAACTTTCAAGCAGGAGATGCCGGGTTCAAGTCCCAGATCTTGCAGTTAGTCTACTTGGAATTTTTCTTATAAAATGACAGAATTTTGTAAGATTAAGGAAAAACGCAGTACGAAGCGGAGTACGCCGAGTTAGCTAGAAGGCAGGCTAATTCGTTTCCATACCGTCCCTCGGAGAGGACGTTAAGAGGACGGTTCCGTGTGATCCATTTATTGATAGTGGAGCACGTTAAAAGATCCCTAGCCCCGACAAAGGAGTTTAGGTCTAAATTAAATCTTTCTAGGGAAAGAAAACTGACTTCCTAGGGGGTGCTCATCAGACCGGTCTGGTGAGCGGGGTAGAGGGGAGACAAAAAGTCCCGTGTAGGGTATGGATACAGTCCAGACGTGATTCAGTCACGCCCTACATTGAATATATAACTGGTCGAATGTCAAGTTACGCAAGATCATAGTAAACCGCAGAGAGAGAGAGAGACACTTATCTTGAAAATTTGAATGTTACCCAAAGATGGATTTTGAGAATTATTTTTGCAAGCGCTTTATTCTGATTCAGAGATACTACTTAAATATTGTGATAAACTAAATGTGACAATTTTTTTCCCGATTGTGTCTTAAACTCATATGTGACGTTTCTTCCTCTAAAGTGTCTTTTACCCGAATGTGACAATTACACCCAGTTGCGAACAAACAAATAAATTTTAGAAAAACTTTTATGTGCCTACAAGTGTTTATAACACTTAAACGGTGATTTGTATGTTTATTGTGAAAACAAAATTTGTATTAGTTCTAGTCTATTCTATATAATTTTGGATGTACCGAACTTTTTTTTATTGATAATAACTGAGCAAGGAACTGTCCGATTTTAATAATATTTTAGAAAGCCAAGGCATCAAATTTAGTGATTTGATGTCAGATTTGACATTTCCTAAAAGACTTTCTGTACAACACTGCATCCAATTTCATCCATTTTAGTGGCAACACTTTAAAAAATCACTTGTTTTTCACAGACTCAGACTTGTTTTTCCTCCATTTTTCCTGCTTTTTTTTAATAAGTTAATAAAATTTATTGAGTTTTTCTTACATAATTGTGAGATACTATAATTCAAAAACTACTTTATGATAATTTAATGACATCATCTGTCCGAAAACTTTGATTTTAGTTAATAGCATTTATTTGTTATATTATGGAAAAAACATCTCCAACCGCAAGTTTAACCTTACTCGAGGGTTTTAATCCACAAGGTGAACCCATTACACGAGGACATGGCGACCAAGTGCCGCACCCACATCCTAACAAAAGTCGAAATTACATTATTGACGAGGTGTGGTTTTGTCATTTTGTTTATGTTATTGTCGTATTTTCGTGTTTTAAAATTTTGGCGGAATTTTCTGTGATTGCGTGTGTTATTTAATTTAATAAATATGCGAAGCACATTTCCTCTTTTTGCATCTTGGATCTCCCCTCTTAAAATAAACTACGCATTAATTAATCCACAAAATGTGTCACTCACAAAGTCAAGGGCACGGAATGCCTACAAGAGCACTTGTATGCCCAATTTTTATGCAAAAATTAAATAATACGACCAATTAAGACTCAAAGATTCTGCTTTTTGTTTTTTGATCTTGTTTTATCCATGAATAATTCTAGAGGAATAATTGTTTACAGCAATTTGGACAAAAAAATAAAGTTGCTGGATTATTTTTTGATATGTCCAAAGCTTTCGACTGCATAGATATTGATTTGACATTAAAAGAGCTTTATGCACTTGCATTTCGAAGTAAAATGGCTGATCTTCTTAAGTCCTATCTTAACTATAGGAAAATGTGTGTTAAAATTGGTCTTGTAGTGAAAACTTTGTTTTTTTGCGAAATTACACGGATTTTGTAAACCTTTTTTTTTAGTTTTAAGCAATGCATCAAACTGCGCAACTTTTCCCTAATTTCAATCTTTTCGTATCTCCTATCGTTTAGGAGATCCCCATGGTAAGCATCGAAATTGGAACACCCTGTATATATGTGGTTTGGATGCAACGTGACTCCCACCCAACCCAATGCAAAAAAAGCGCAATGAATTTATTTCCGTTCACCCCTTGGTCAATATTAATAATTGTACCGATAATTATTTGACTATTTAACAAAATCAGAATAATTATCGCGAATATACATAATTTACTTTGTTTGGGTATGTTTTAACAAATTTCCGAAAACAGTTTTTCCATGGGTACACGAAACGTATGCATGCTTATAGATTTAAACAAATTAAATTTGTGACAAACAGTAATTATATTCGTTTATTAATTAATGTTTATTTAAAGCTATATATAGATTATATTATATACCTACCGTTTTTGAAATTAAATAAATTTTGTATGCAGTGTACGTAGTTTTATAAATTTAAATATAACAAATTATTGCGTTAGTTAATAATTAATTACTTTAAATTACTCGAGAACTTATCACGTGATCTTGGATTAATGTAGACCTACGTGTAAATTGTGTCAAAGTTTTGTCACTAACATATTTTGGTACATATCTCATATATTTGGTCAACATCGGTAAATCAAAATTAGTTTAGGGGTACAGTTTTATATTTAGCTCGCGAATGCAAAAAACAGATTTTCCGAGATATTTGGAAATTTTTGCGCGGGAATTAAAGTGATTTTTGCTGAAATTTGATAGTAGTTTTGCTTTTTCTGTTTGGCTTGCATTTTGTTCGTTCAAAACAAAGAGATTTTTTACCTAGATATGTTTTTTTCAGGTTTTTCATAGATGTAACAGCAATGAAAAGCAAGCTTTTGTTTTATTTTTTCAATTTTTATTTCAAGAACAACAATAAACAAATGACATAATTATAGGTACAAATCAATCCAACTTAAAATTAAAGATGCAGTTGCTGCAGTTTAAAGTACACCAGCAAAGTGTCTTCTTTTAGGTTTAGGCATACACTTTCAGCAATATTCTTCTATGAACACCACAAAAAATATACAGACCGCTTCAAGCTACTGCGAACATAGGGCGGAAGAAGTCTAATTTGCCAGTGTACGTGCATGCAGAGACACCGCACGCCTATCAGTGAAGCAACCAATACTCAGGCTTGCGATCACCACTTGCATGACGTTCCTTTGGTATTTAGTACGCCTCTAACCACGGTGCTGTGTGGAGCGTAGTCAATGAAACCGGAATTTGGTCAATAAATACGCAAATTTTTATAACGTAATTTTCTTATTTTTTGTCACTGATAAATAAGAGCGTTTTATTGTCAACTGCTCAGATTTATCAGTGACGACGTGTTACAATGAAAATAATAAGGAGAAACAAAATAAAAGCAAGTTCTCAAAATAAAATAATACATTCTAAAAACCAAAAAGATTCTCCCAGTCAAAAAAAAATTAAAGCAAATGTTCGAAAAGTCCTCCTTGCTCGGCTAGACAATATCCGAGCCTACCATAAAAACCCCTTCTAACGTTTCCAATCATGTTAAAGGTGATAATTTGAAAAGCTTCTTCAAAAACAGATAGAAGTCATTAGGAGCAAGATCGGGAGATCGAGCTGGCCATAAAATAGTTCCCCGTGTACTTATAACCCGATTAGGAAATACATTATCAAGATATTCCCTAACAAGGCCAACATTGTGAGCGGAACAACCATCTTGTTGAAACCATGTTTCACCAAATCTTACACCTAACAACTGCCTAGCAGTTGGAATAATGTGCTGCTGCAGTAGATCCAAGTATCTAGGACCATTCAAATTGCAATTGCCGTTAATAAAAAATGGCCCAATTACGTGTTCCCCTATAATACCCCCCCCCCCCAAACATTTAGTTTTTGGGGATACTGTGTTCTTACGTCAAAATACAAATGCAAATTTTCCCTCGACCAATATCGAACGTGTGTTGGGTTATGACGATTTGACCATTTGACCATCTGCACTTTTTCGGCAACTTCGTAGACATCCATTTTTGGTTTTAAAAATGTATTATTTCAATTAAGAACTTACCCATCTGTTTCTCGAGCAAGGCAGAAATAAAACAAAATAATAAAAACAAAATTAATTTCCAAAAGATAACACTGCAGCGTGCTTCGAATCCACCTCGGTCGTACGGCACGGAGAGTAAATTGGACTTGATTCCCCCTATGTTCGCAGTAGCTTGAAGCGGTCTGTATATTCCTTATATACCTTTTCATAAAGTATCACCCATTTGCTATGGCTCCAGAGGCGAAAATTAAGGCACATTTTCCTGGATCCATAAGAAGCAAGCCAGGTTAATTTTTGCACTAAACTATTCACTACAAGACGACGAATTTTGGAAACAGGTGGTCTTCACGGTAAAAAAATCTTTCAGTTCCACAATGACAGCAAACAAATTTTGGTATATCGCCCGCCACGAACACGCTATCTCGAAAAATAAATTGCTGGGAAAAAAGACCGGGCTGGAAGATTTTCCGTGAATGTGGAGTTGGAAATCGGCGAGAGAACATGGTGCCCTTTTTAGAATCTATGGAAGATTTACAGCTGAGGTTTATGTTGATATGATGAGAAATGTTATGCTTCCAGAAGCAACCATTCTTCATGCAGAAGATGTTGTGTATCAACAGGATAGATAACTGTCCTATCCACACCGCACGCATTTCCAAACAGTGGTTCCAGCAAAACAACATTGAGGTTTTGCCATGGCCGGCAAACACTCCTGACGCCAATCCCATGGAAAATTTGCAGAGGCCTTATAGCAAAAAAGTTAACACGAATGAATATTGCTCCCAGAAATTCCAAACACTTAACAGAGTTCATAGTCAGAGGATACGACGAAGTCATTGTTTCAAATCCAAATTTATTTCAAAATTTAGCAGATTCCATGCCACGTGGTGTTTTTTTATTAATTTCTTTTCGATTTTGAACATTTTTGATTGTCTGCAAAGACTTAGATTACTCAAGTTTACCGATCCTGCAAAGGTGCGCTAACTATGATTAAGTTATTGCTTTCTTTTTGCCAATTAGTTTCTTCTTCTTGATACCTTTTTCTTAGTCGCACAATTGTGGTATAGTTTCGCCCATAATGAGCTTTAAGAACAAGTTTGTAATAGAATTTTGAATAATTAAAAAAAAGGTTTTATTCATTGGTATGTTATGTATGTCAAAAGATCTAACCTGTAATTCAATTAGCAAAACAGACCTGCAGCTAACTTCTGCTCCATGTGGCCGGAAGTGTATAGTATAAACGACAAACAGGACATCAGTTTGGAATATCTTTTTTTTCAGTTTTAGATATTACACTATATCGGTTTTTGCATTTTTTTTTGTTTATATTATAGTATATTGTCTTTCGGGCTATTGAGCCGTCGTTCGACATTTTGCCTATTCTAGGGCTCGGCATCTTCAGGTCCCCAATTTTTGGAACGGGAACATGTGGTTATTTTGTGCGAATCATCACCAGTCGGTAGGGATCTATCCCGTGATATATTTTTGAACGATGGAAACTTGCTCACATTTTCGCAAAAAGTGGGGGATCCGATCCGGTGGGTTTCAAGTGAGAGAACACTGCTTTTTTCGGGAGACGCCTGCGTAGAACACACGATTTTCTAAGCTCTATTACTCATTTTTTTTTTTATTTGTGTCTGTTGTTTTTTTTTAAGGATAAATTTAGAAATTAAAGGTAAGAAAATCAACGAGATGCTTTCACAATTTTTAAACCCGTTCTGTAGGTAGAATAATTGGGAACAGTTCCTGCTCGAAGTTTCGAGTGTTTGGCCATGATGAATTCTATGATAATTCTTTTTTGGATTGTGTTATGTGGGACCTTCCTTTTAAAAGGAACGCCCGAGCATCCTTCCCCACTAATTTTTATTGCAAAAACTCAGAAAACCAACCACAGAGGTGAACTGCAAAAACCAAAGAACTTTTTACCGAAAATGAGTTTAATTCGGCACTGCGGCAGAGAAAACGTAATAGTTAGTTAGAGTAGGCCTTTAACATGAAGTAGTTCGTTCGATGCACACGATCAAGGGCAGGTTGAAAAATAGAGCGATCGAATAGCATGCGATGTGATCTATCCCGGGATCGATCACATCGCTTAAGAGAACGTGGACTAATCATCAGCCCGAAATACCTTACTATCAGACGAAGGCCGCAAAAGCTTAACTTGTTTAACTGTTTATTGTAACGTTCATTTTGATCGTTAGAAGTTTAACGTAAGACCTAGGGAACGAAATTACAATAAATGCCTAATATTTCGCTCAAATTAGATCTAACCGAAACTGCCTGACTGCCATCTCGTTTATCTTTCTTTTACGACGAAGATCTCTGCCTATATCGCTGGAATGCAGAACCGCCTAATTTTATCTCGTCTTGCCTTGGTTTTGATTCGTCGTTTTAACCTCACTTTCTTGGTATTGTTATGATATTTTGCACGAAAAATCATGCAATTCTTCTTTTAATTTAAAAGAAATCCTTGCGTAAGTGATGGAAATCTAGCGTTAAAAGTACCATTTTCAAAAAACCCGCGAGTGTCAATCATCGGCGAGTACCGGCGATGCAAATTCGTGCCTGCGACCCCTTCCCCATGCGGAAGTGACGTCGAACATCTTTTTTCCATAAAAGTAATTGCTGCATGGAAAGACGTCCTTTCCATCATTTGGAACTGCACATTATGCGGAAATAGTGAAACAAAGTTAGCTTTGTGATCTTTAGTTTGTTGAGTTTGCTCCTATTTAATTATAGTGGTTAACGATGGCGTGGAGAACTGCGTGAAAAAAGGCGAACACCAGGTATGTTTCCACCATTTTGTTAAACACGTTTTTTTACATTTTTTAACTATCACTTTGAAGTCACTTCTGTCTATATTCTTGCATTTTCTTACAATGGGGTTTTCTCCCACTCAAGCTTTTATTTTGGAACCGGATTTTCCTTGAGAAGATTTTATTTATGTGGGGATGCCTTTGCTTAGCGTGTACTGCTGGTCCCTGACGTTTGGAAGCTGTACAGAACCTTGCCTGTAGAGCAGACGTGCTGATCGCTGTGGAATCAAAGCTAAGTACCTTTTTTGAAGTTTTCACCCTTCGTTTTATGCAGCTTGGGGGGTTACATACTATCGAGGTTATTTTAAGGTTATTTTAAGGAAGGAGCTGGTTTTCTTGTGGCTATTAAAACACAAATAACCCGATAGAAGTAGGCTTTTGCCGAACATAAGATCTAAGGATCATTATTTATAGACTCGTTTATACTGTAGGCTTTTGCCGATTTCAGATCTAAGGATCATATTTTATACTCATTTCGTATTCGTACTAGTAATGTTTATTGGTAGGTTGTGCCGTGTGGCCCTATTTTAAAGTTAAGTATTTGCCAGGTGGCATTGTATTATATTTTGCTTGCTTTAAGACTTAGTTTTAGCTATTTTTTGTATGCAAATTGTGATTAGGATATTTATGGCGCTATGCGAATAAGCTTAAAATTTAATTCATTATTAGAAATTTTATGAGGCGAGTATATTGTAAGCATTACTATACCTAAATGTAACTTGTGTAATGATTTATGTAAAGTCTTATGTCTTATTTGCCGAGCTTTCCCTTACTTTCGATACAAGTCAAACGTAATTCCCTGTTAGTTTCCTTGTGTAAATATTTGTAATTTTTACTTTTGGCATAAGTCAAACTTTATTCCATGTTAGGTCCATGTGTGAATACCTGTAATTTTTGCCCATTTAAATAATAGGTATTTTATAACCTTTGTTACTCATTTTAGAAACCCTGTGTAAATTTTAAAGGTCTTGTGAATTATATCATAGATTATACTTTTTAAATAAATTATTGCGTTATTTTACAGAAGGCCAAAATAAACAGAGCCTATTAGTTCATCATTTTAAAGATACCTAAATAAACTTAAGACTTTATTTGCTTGCTTCTCTGGCAAGATGGCGCCTTATTTATTTTGAATTTTACCAAAGCTGAACTCACGCCCTAATGCTCGAAAATTGGCAATACTGAGCGATCAGGTTACGGGGAATTTGAAGCGAAATAAATCACAAATTTCAAATAAAAATTGAAACAAATAAATTAAACATTTACAAATTTTCGCCCAACGTGACACAATCATAATTAACCACTCATAAGAAAAAAAAATTCAATATTGACCGAAACCGCTGATTTGAAACTAAAGGGAAGCTTTACTTTTACTTTAGAAATGAAAAACCAACAGGAAACAGAGAGTAGTGACTAAATAATTCAAAAAAACACAAGCAGCCCTAATAACAGAGAAACCGCCAACGCTCGTTTTGTGCTTTATCAAAAATTAATTTAAAATAATTTCCGTTTCCGGAATTTGTACTCGGGCCAAACAGTTTTGCCATGTTTAGGGGCAGCGTGCACCACCCAGGTTGCTTTAGAGATTTTGACATCAATAATTAATAACGAAAAATTCAAAATATTTATAAGCTTGTAGTCGGGGGTTTTTTATATCTTTTTTCCAATGTATAGAAAGATTTTTGGTGATTTTGTTTTAACTCGGTACACACTTAGGTATGACTTCGGAGACCACCAAATGAATATTAGTTTTTTCGGCGACGGCCTACGCTAGGCGTCGCGACACAAACTTTTTTTAGGACTTAGGGTCACTTTGACAGCTATATCTCGGTCAACTGACAACATTTTAAAATTTTAGTTAAACCTCTTAAAAAGCTATGAAACGTCCTTTAATATAGTATGCAAAACATGATATTTTACTGCCGGTTGATTGCATAAAAAAATAATCAATTTGAAATTTTAAAAAAAAATTGTTTTTTTTCTAAAAGTTTAAAAAAAAATCTATTATCTATTTATGAACGGGATTGTGCAAATTTATTTTGAAGTGACTGTAAGAAGGTCCTAGCTATTCGCCGATATCAAAAAAATGCAAATTCATGACACGGAAAAATAAAAAAAAATCGGAAATTGATTGAGAATATTTACAAAATCTCAATTTTTTGACCCCGGCTGCTTAACTTCAAATTTTTTAATTCACATTCCCTATATAACACGCTAGAATATTAAACGTAACAAGTCACGATGGGTCTCCAAATTTTAATAAAATTAAACAACACACATAAAAAATCCTTTTGCTAAAAACTTCAAAAATAACACAAATTATGTCATGCTTTATATTCTGTCGTGTATTTAGAAATTTTTTTAGGGGATTCGTGAAATTTTTACAACTGCTTGAAGGTAATGAATTATCCTTTTAGAAACAACAAACTTGAATCTTGGACCCCTTCAGGATTTTTGACTCCGAGCTGTCAAACATAGATGATGTTTACAAGTCGTCCAATTTTACTTAAAAAACCATTGCTTCTTTTGTTATTTTATTCAGTTTTGAGTAGGTAAGTATGTTTTATCGTTGTGGGTGCACATAATCGAAATAACATTTTTTACTGCCCCCTCTTCACTCGTCTCTCCCATTTGATGGTTTAATCCATAATATATAGGAAGGGCCACAAAATCTTGGACTGATTTAATTTCCTAATTACTTTTCCATTCCTTAACAAAATTTTATAAAGTTTGGCATTTTAGAAAGTTATAAGAACAAAGTTTACTATTTTTGTACAAAAGATGTAAAATGTCAAAAATTCAAAATGGCGAACGTAGTCAAAAATTTAGTCTGGAAAAAAAGACCTGAAACTTTTTTTCGACCTCCCTGTAGTTTTTTATTGACAAAATAGGAGACCTTCTGCCTTTTCACGTCTAACGAGATACCACACATAAAATTCGGTTAAGTAGTAAAAAAGTTGCATTGGCGCCAAATTTTGCATATTTTAACCACCCCAAAATAATTTCTCTTGTTGTTTTCCAAGAACTTTTTATTTCTTATCGGATTTTTACAAATTTATATTATTTCTGGAAAGATAAATAAACCGTCAAAACGTCAAATGTCAAAAACCCAAGATAACGGACATAGCAAAACATTACTTTTTTGAACTTCCTGTTACCTTTTCACGTTTTTTTTAATTAGAAAATTAAATCAGTTCAAGATTTTCTGGCCCTTCCCATATATCATTATGAATTAAACCATCAAATGGGGGAGACGAGTGAAGAGGGGCGGTAAAAAATTTTATTTTTATATACACACGACAATAAACATATATAGACATATAAACCGTGACATAATTTTTATTATTTTTGAAGTTTTCGTCATCGTGCCTTGTTACATTTAATATTCTAGCGTGTTATATAGCCTTTTAAAAACGATATTTGGCCGATCTGTAAAGGGAATGTAGATTAAAAAATTTGAAATTAATAGCAGCCGGGGTCAAAAAATTGAGTTTTTGTAAATTTTCTGAACATGCGTCAATTTCCAATTGTTTTGTGATTTTTCCGTGGCATGAATTTGCATTTTTTTTATATCGGCGAATAGCTAGGACCTTTTTACAGTTACTTCAAAATAAATTTGCACAATCCCGTTCATAAATAGAGAATAGAATTTTTTTTGTAAATTTCAAATTGATTATTTTTTTATGCAATCAACCGAAAGTAAAATATCATATTTTGCATACTATATTAAAGGCCATGTCATAGCCTTAACTTAACCAAAATTTGAAAATGTTGTCACTTGACCGAGATATAGCTGTCAAAATGACCCTAAAAAAAGTTTAGGGCGTCGCGACGGCGAACGTACGCCGTCGCCGAAAAATTTTATATTGGTTTGGTGGTCCCCGGGGTCATGCCTAAGTGTGTGCCAAATTAGAACAAAATCACCAAAAATCTTCCTATAGGTTTGAAAAAACCCCCGACTATTGGTCTTGTTGGCCGGTGTGCGACTCCAAAGATAAAAGCGCTTTTTGACAACTAACATGTACAGAGTGATCAGTTATAAGTGTTCCCGAGGATAACTTTTTTTCTAACAGCCGCAGAAGAACCAAACAAAAACTGGGTCAAAGGGTATTTTATAGCGACCTCAAAATCATTAATAAAAATTAATCAGTTCAAATAGTATACAGGGTGTAACAAAAACTACTTTTCTCTTACGGAAAATTGGCTTTTAAAAAATACCATATAGTATAGGTTTGCGTGCAACTGTTATCGACATATTTTAATTTGAATTAGATATTAATTAATTCGTATTATTGTATTACAATTAAACCAAAGTAGGCCATACATAATAATATGCATAATCACAACAATCAAAAAGCTATGAAACTAGAACTTATTCAACTTTCCAAATAAATAGTTGACTGTGAAAAACAAAAATAGAGGCGTTTTGACAGTAGGGCGTCCTAAATTACTTAGGTTTTATTATAATACAATACAATGGTAAAGCCATGATGACCCTTAAAATAAGTTTGTTAAATAATATTTTAATATAAGTAATATTACTTTTTCTGAAGAGTAATAAATTATGTTTAGATGTGCTTAAATACACTTATAGTAGGATACGTTTTTTGGTAAATTTAAAGACTGTAAAAAACTTTGATTGAAAGAAATTAATACCACCTTTTGTCTCAGACACTTTATACTTTGAAAAATTACAATTTTTGCTGTTTTTTTTGTATAAAAATGGCAAAATAAAAATCATATGCACGAAACCACTCAAGATGACAGACAGATGACATAACAGAAATTTTTATTAAACAATTTTTTTCGCTAAAATACATTTTATAGCCTGCTCTCTCTCTTGAACAACCTTAAATATTTTTGAACTTCGCTAAATTATCTCTCTATCTACCTCAAAAATTCTACCCTCTTTCTCTAAATATTACTTTTTCTGAAGACTAAAAAACAGTGAAAACTTGAAAAATTTGAATGTTTTATTCTAGAAATCGAAAGTTTGGAAAGAAACCTTTAAAATGTGAGCAAAATCATGGCATAAAAATGTGAAAAGCATAGTAAAAATTGCTTAAACAAAAACGTTACCCCTTAAATTATGCTAAAATTTTTAATCCTTAAATTACCATCATGGCTTGACCATTATACGAGTTAATTAATATCTAATTCAAATTGATACATCTCGAAAACGGTTGCATGCGCTTCTTCCAATTAGTTCATCTAAAAAACTGTTAATCAAATTTTAAAGCATTATCCCGGAATCATTCGCGAGATTTCGCATAATTTTAAGTATTTTACATAATTTTACGTATCCTAAAAATATATAATTCACGGTAAAAATTATCGATTATTTTAAAAAAACTAAATAGAAACAAGATATTTTTTGTCCGTGGGGGATACCAGAAGCCTCCGCTGTGCAAAATTTTGTTAATTTTTGATGTCCGGTTTATCTGTTTAACTAAGCGAACTGTTTTTAGGATTCAAATTTACTCTTAATGATTTTGTGGTCCCTATAAAGTACCCTTTCGCCCAGCTTTTGTTTGGTACTTCTGCGGCTATTAGAAAAAAAGTTATCTCAGGGAACACTCACACCAATCACCCTGTACAGGGTGGTCCAAATTCGCAGGGACGCATGTCAGTATATCAACCGGTTTTTGAGCTACGGGGGCTTTTTGAAAAATATGCTTTTTAAAACATAGTCTGTAACCTCAAATCAGCATGAAAATTCCTTTAAAATGATGTATCGCACTGACTAATTATTTGTTTTTTTTTTATTTTTTATGATATTTTATCGTCGCTTATCGTAAAAAATATACTATAGAAATAAATAAGTAAATAATAATTCTAAAATAATAATAATAATAATAATGTTACAGATAAAATCCAGTTTCACAAATAAATTCTACTTACACCAAAAATAAATTTTTATTAATAAAAGTTTATTTTTCAAAATTTCCCAGTAGCCCAAAAACGGGTTGACATATTGACTTGCCGGTTTCACCATTAATTATTAATATCTCAAAAATCGATCCCATAAAGTTATTCTGACATTAAAAACTAGGTGACATAGAAAATGTTCCCAGCAAGTTATTGAGGCCCTGAGGTAAATAAATCCTACGAGTGGTAGAAAATTTTGACAAGAATTTTACCAAAGTTTTGGTATTACCATCTTAGTGCCTTCTTGAACAAAGAAATGGCAGTAGAAACGGAGATCAAAATAACTGGATAGAGAAGGATTGTCTAAAAAAAAGAAATCATGGCTGAATACTTAGAAATAAGGCCTAACAATTTTATAATAAGAAATGATATTTTCCGAGGAAATTTCAATGCGCAAAAAATTTTTTGGTATAATGGAAAATAAGTTACATATATAGAAAAAAACTGACGGGAAAATAATGGATTTTTGACAAAAGGTTGGGTGTTTTATAAGATGTTTTTTCTTGTTTTTTGTTTTGTTTAGAGTCTCACGGAGTTGCAAGCAGTTTATATTGGGAAATCAAGATAAGCAAAGCGCCCTCTAACCTAAAGCCCCCAACTATCCTAAAGCCCCCGATACCATGGCAACTGCAGGTGTTTTGTCAACAAGGCCCACAGTAGGCAGAAGGGTATTTTTACGTTTTCTGACAGAAAACCATTCGAGGTTATGTTTATCTTTCAAAAATATTTTTTCAAAAACGAATATGAAACCACTCCGCGTGTGCGGTCGCCCGCCGAAAATGGCCTAGCGCTGCGCGAGCATTACCCCGAGTTTATCAAAGAACCAAGAGAACTTTACTGGCTCGCTGGAATTACTAGGAATTCGCCTAGAAACATTCCGATAACTTCACATAATTTTGTTTTTATTTTGATTCAATTTTTTTTAAAATTTAAATTATTGCGGCATAAGTTATGTGCAAGTTTACTACTGAAATCTTAGAGGCCTAAGGATATATTTTAGATCCCAACAGCAGTTTCAAAAACACACGGATACTTGAGTATTAACAAAACAGGTCAGTAAAGCTCCATTTACAGGTTGAAGAGACTCTTGCTAGTCGTTGATGCTCCTGTTTAAAATAGAATATGATTATTTCGTTTAGCGTCAGCAGCCGATTTTTAAATCTGCATGCTTTTTAAGTTAACCTGTTGTCCTTAAATCAGTGGCAACAGCTAGCAGGAGTGTTTCAAATTCAATTATAAATGCAACCTTAAACACTAAACCCAGTTACTTTAATATGTAGTTGGGTAGCGTTTTTTAGCAAGTAATTGTGCAGTAAATGGTTTTTTTTTATTTTAGTATTTTACTCAGTTTTTTTATGAAAAAAATCTTGTATGTAGGCACTAACTAGGGTCCCTAAAGAGTTAAAATTTATGAGCGCTGGAATTGCTAAAAAGTGCTGGGTTGGTTTGAGTTCAGGATTTGGGTGGTTTAGTTCCCGCTTTAGTTAAAAAAAATGAAAAAAGTTTCATCACTGGTAAATTTGAACTTCCTAGGGGCTCAGGTAAGTGCTAAATAGGTATCTAAAGAAAACTGTTTACTACACTAATACTGTTTAGTAAATTTTACTGATAAAAAGTTATTCTTAGGGTCAGTTTCTCAATAGCGGATTATCAGAAACTCGCGCGCTATAAATCCCAGTTTCCTTGCTGTTTTTAAGCCAATATTTTTTTTAGGTTAACCCTGAGGCAATGTAACTTACCCTCACCTTGAAGCCCTGGTTATCCTGGAGTTAATTTTAACCTGATTTTTACTAGGTTATGTTGCTTGAGTTAACACAAACTCGCTTTTGAGAAACCGGCCCTTAGTCTCTCTTGTTTTTTGAATAAAATAGGTTAGTGACTTGAAAATTGGAGAAAATTAATCAGGAAAAATTCTTTAAAATATAAATAGTTGCTCACTCATCTTTCAAATAAATTAAATACACAGGATCAAATACTATGTGTATATGTCATAACTGGTGGTTAGTGAACACTTCTATGAAAGTTGAATCATGCACTGTGAACCTGCTTAGATTTTAAAACTCATAACACAGGAAAATAAAACTGCAGATTACAAAACTTGATTTACTTTGGCTTGATACTTTTGTCTCTAACTTATAACTTAGATAACAAAACCAAACCTCTGCTTCTGTAACTAAAAAATTATTATTCAAAAAATCTTTTAAACAGTTTATAAACATGTGCCACTCAAGAGAAAATTTTTAAAAAATATTGGTTGTCCTCGCCTAAAGTGCAAAATATAGAAACAAAATTTAGAGATAGAATATTTCTTGTTATTTTTATTATTCTTTTAGGAGCTGTATATAATAACAAAACATATGGAGCAGTGTATATTTAGGCAACTACCTTAAATGATAAAGAAGAAGATTCTAAAGTGCCACCACCCAGAGAAGAATAATAATCTATAAATTAAAAAGTCTACAATTTGTACCCAAACATACAGAGCAGTGGATATTTTGCCAACTAAAATGTATAGCAAAACAAGATGGTTCTATAGAGTCAGCACCAAACAAAGAATAATAATCTATAAACTTAAAGTAAGTTTTTGCTTCTGATTTCAATTATATTTGGTGAAACTTCCTTAAATAAACAAAATTTATTATAGTCTAGATCCGATATCAAAAATTAATTTAACTCTTATTGTTTATTGCAAATTTCCTGGACCTATTTCTGGACATATTTTGAGCCTCCCCTCATCTATTTCAATTTCATTAGGAAAAAAAGAAAAACTATACACAAAGAACAAAACAGAGAACAATTTTGAAGGGGGACACTCACAGATACTTTTTGGCTCTGTTGGAAATTTCATAGGGTAATTTTTATCTCTGGAATTTAAAAGGGGAAAGGTCTTTACTATTAATTATGTCAAAATTTTAAAAAGCTAGGATGACTGGTGTTTAAGATATTTGCTTTTAAATTTGGTATGGAATGAAGAAAAGGTTTGAACCTTTTCAGCGGATCAGTTTGACCACCAAAATTAATAATAAAAGTAGGCTTATTTGGATGATATGTTTGAGAAAACAATCAGAAAAAAATCGTGAAATGTTTATTCCCTTTTTTATTATGAAAAATGTAACTTTAAAACCAACGTTTTTTCCTGAATTTTGTACAAGAAATTGTTTATTTGTCGCTCCTTGACAAATTTAAACTTAATATCTTGCATGTTTGTAAAGCAATTTAAACGATCTTCTAAATAAGATGTCATTCGAGCCACTTTTTTATATAATTTCTCCTGGAAAAACTCATATCCCTCAAGTCACCCCCAAAAAGCCTGTTTATGGAAAAAAATATATTAAAAAGTAATTTCTAGACTACTAAAATTGTATAATGTTTTTCAAGTGTTCACCAAATACTCAAAAACACCTCTGTTATGTTTTCGTTGAACATGAATTTGAATTATTTCAAGCATAAGTCAAGATGCCAATGGGCTTTTTACCATGTTTGAAGGGAGCACTTGATAATAAAGGTTTTTTGACGGATTTTGTTAGCTAAGCTAACAAATACAAGTGATGAAACTCTGGCTCCTTTGGGAGAACTCCAAAAAATAAAAAATAATATAGGCACCATAAGGGTTCTAAGAACAGATTTAACAGTAAACATTTTTTTAAATAAACACATCAAAAATGGACTATATATAAATCCACTTTTTTCGGAATATATATTTTCTTTGACACCCCAAATATTCCAGATGGCGATGACGGCGACTTAAAAGCACAAAATTTTCGTGAGAAACTAGATCAAGTACACACGTATAATACATTAACCTCAGGGTTTTTGGAAACACTGATTCCATTTTTTAGAATAAACATTTTTTGGGAATAATATAATTAAGGTTCCTAGGGGCAAAAAGAATCGTAAATGACAAAAAAACTCCTCCTCAATTAAGAAATTTTTGGATTAACTGAATTCATTTTTGGTGTAAAAAAAAATTTTTAGGGGTAATTTAAGGGGCCTAAGGGTGAGTTTTAGGGGTAAAGTGGTAAAAACAACATACTATTGATAGAAAGACATCACTTTGGAGATTCTGGGGTTAACTAAATTCATTTTGGGGGTTAAACAGTTTTTAGGGGTAATGTAAGGAGCCTGAAAGGGCAACATAAAAAATTATTGGTGTAAAAGATATGTGATATATTAATTTAGGGGTCTTTTGGGTCTTCCAAAATTAATTTTGGTGTTCCAATTATTACAATAGGGATTCAGACGAGGATTTAGAGGTAGTTTTAGGGAAATATATCAATTTGGATATTTTTAAGTCTTCTAAAGTTGTATATATGTTAAGAGGTAATATAAGTTTGGGCTAGGTCCCAAAATTTTGTCCTAAGATCCTTTTATTATCTCCAGATTTTTTTTTATCCAAAGAATGATATCAGTGGATGTCTGTATTTGATCTGGTTTCTTCTAAAATGTTTGTGTCCCATCTTAAATATTTTGAGTTTTACAAGGGTATCAGAGTGGCATTAATCGGATTCATAAAATGTACAGCTGTACCAATTAAAATCAACTAAAAAAACTGAAATTAGTCAACCATGCATGCAAAATGTTTACTTTTAAAACTGCTACTAGAACCCTTAGATACTTCTAAGAATTTTTAAATCACATAAATGGATTAAGGGAACCCAAAAACCCCTGAATTGATGTATCAGATGCCTATATTTTGTTTTATTTTTTTTATTAGTTATTTTTAAAAAATGGGCACCACCTTGAATATCTGGATTCAAGTTCCCCAAAATCAGTAAAAAATTTTTTGTTATCAAGCTCTTTCTTCAATTTTGTTGTTTTCTCTAAAGAAAATATTTTTTCACTTCATACACGTATACTTTTTTTTTAAATTTCAGAACCTAACCACATGAAGCCTCATATTTGAAACTACAGCTACTAGTTTGCGGTTCCAAAGAAGGAAAAAATAACATGTTATTCTTTTCTTTTTTAAGTTAGATTTAATTTAAATGATTATTAATAAGTATTTTTGAGATAAGTTTTTAAATTAATTTATTTAATTGCATATCTATAGGTTTTTATAATGTTGTGGCCATAATCACCTCAACAAGTTGAGCCATGTGTGCATTTAGTTTTACTTCCAAGGACCAGATGCCCACCGGTGGACACAAATCCTCCGCTGTTTTGTGACCATCGGTAGGCACGCGGTCCTGAGACATAAAACAGAAATGCCCACATGTGAGCATGGGCAATGTGTTAATAGGAGGGTGTCACATTCTAAACACCAAATACATTTAATTATGTTTTAAATTGAAATATTTATTACACTCCATTCCAAATTGCTGCAGACCAGTTTTTTGACACTGACAATGACAGTTCCATTTAGCTTCTGTGTTTAATTATCAGCCGCTATATTGAAATGGGTCCGGAGAATTTGGAATGAATTTGATTGAAATTTTATTATATATAGTTAATTAAAATTGCTAAAAATATTTCTACGACACAAAAATGCTAAAGTATTCTACCCATATAGTTGTTATTGTTCTGTGAATAACTAAAATGTATAAAAATTGTATTGTTCATTCTGGTAGTTTTCTTGCCTAAATTCCAAAATCTGAAAATAAAAAAAATTAGAGGTAAACATTTGTCTAATTTAGCTACAACGCTTTTTTTAGTACTAGTAAGGAGTACTTTAATAAATGTTCACTTACAACCAAAACAGAACTCCAAAAAAGAGAAAGTATTTCTGCAACCCTATCTATGCCGCAACCTTATCTTATGCATTTTTAACTACATTGGGCATTAGAGTTTTAGTTAAAGGATCTTTTATTACGAAATTAGAGATTTTTGGACCTGTAGGTATCTCTTTCAGAAGCTACACATTTCAAATTTTTAAACAATAAATGATTCACTAACAGAAAACACAAGTTTACATAAAAGATAGCAAGAGATGTAACATTACATTTGGTACCTACCTATAATAAATAGGTAGTATTTCTGTGTGTTCAAGCATATTAAATATTAAGTTTTTGGATTTTATTTGAATTATTTATTTTTGAGTTTGCACAAGAAGTAAAAATTTTGGGTAAGAGATTTAAATGAAAAAGGCATCAGTACATAAGGTCAATAACAGAGTTTGTACAGAAAACCTTTAATTGGATTCTCTGATGTCTCCCAGTTATTCCTAACCATTTGTAAAAAACTTATCATAATTTTTTCAAGAATTTTGTATAAAAGAAAACAGCTGCAAAATTTTAGTTTGACAAATTTCATGATTCTAATTTGTTTTTAAATCAATTTTTTCCAGATGGGCTTCCAGATTTTCCTTGTTTTTGTATATTTTTTTGTCAAATTTCCTGACCTTTTCAAAGAATAAATTTCTCAACTTTTCTCGGTTTTTCAGTTCCATACATACTCTGACTGATTAAAATTGTTACAATAAGAATTTAAATTTTAAATTTTATATATATATATATACCTTGAAGACAAGAAAAGCAGTGTCATTCCATCTTGATAGATTTCTTTCCTACAATAAGGCATGATTTAGGAAATCCCTGATACTGCAGCTAGTTTGCTTATTGCAAGGCTTATTGTATTCCTCATTGCATATTCTTTTCTACTGTTCACATAGGTGTTTTTTTTTGCCAGGTGGAGCAGCCTTCTTATTAGTATTTTCAGGAACCGTGCCTCCTAGACAGTTTCCTCAGGCCAGTATGCTTAATCTTGAACAAATGTGAGGGGAATTTCGCTCACCTCACCTCTCGGTCCTTTATCTTTGACACCTTAAATTTACAAAAATATTCAGGTCCTAATTTTATTTTCAACTCTTAAAAAGTGCATAGAGGTAGGTATTAAAACTGGACTTTCTCTAGCTTTACTGTAGAGAAAACTTAGAAATAAGTAAATGAGCCAAAGTGAGCAAAATGTGCCTCACTATTTTTTTGTATAATGTTTTTATTCTTTACCTAATATTTTCACTATAGTCCGTGAGCCCAGGCCTATGAAAATTTATGACTACCTCACCGTTGAGACTTTGTATGTGTTCTTCAAGATGTTCTAAGGGTATTTTTAGAGACCCCTTCAAACTTAACCCTTAACTGAGCCCTTAAGTTAAGGTCCTTTCAACAGAATTTCTCGGAAATGTTTAAATTAGATAATGTGACCATGTGTTTTAAATACTTATAAAGCAATCCTTGGAAAATCAGCTGTGAGGAGCTTAATTTAACTTTTCGATGCTATCAAGAGGGGCTTAATGACAAAATATATTTTTTTGACAAAATGTTTGTCCATTTCTTGTTAAAAAAGTTACAAATTTAAGTATATATATGTTTAAAATGTCATCTGAGTGGACATAAAAAATAAATATTATGCAAAGTCTGGCAAGGTCTTAACAGTTTAAGTTATGGGCTGTGGGACTATTAATTTGTATGGTACCTAATTCCACATATGTTAGTGGTAGTCAAAAAGGAAAAACATACTTATTATATATAGGTACCTACATAAAATAACTTGTTTTGCAGAGGAATAAAGGCATATGTAGAGTTCCGTAAGGCAAGTGGTATGAGGTAAGATGCAAGGAAAATAAACAATAACAAATGCATGCTGCTTTTACTGCATACCGCTTGTGGCTTATGGAACACTTACTTTGTTTATATAGGCCTCTTAAAGCGCTTTTATATAAGGATGGTTTGAAAATGTTGTCATATAAACCACGAAACAGATTTAAGCACTAAATTGATTTTATTTGGAAGCAGTTTATCACTCAAAAAAAGCCCATTCAACACCATTCTCAACTAAAAGGTCAGTTAAATTCTACGGCCTCAGTGCCCTTTAGCCTACTGTGGCTTCCATTTTTATAACCAAATTGACAAGTAAAACGTAGATTTTCTGTCAGTTTGGTGTCAATATGGCATTGATCTATGGATACTAAAATGGAAATGAGTTAACTGGTTGTTTTAGTTAAGAACAGTGTTGGCCCATTTTAGGGTCGTTATAAACACTTTAGTGCATTTCTTCTAACCTAAAGAAAATACTAAACCCTAGTCTTTCAAAAAATCTGTTGTTAATTAATTAATTAATTATGTTGTTTTATTTGTTTTTTCTTTAAACTGACATTTAATGAAGGACATAACCCTCGAAGAAAGCGATTTTCTTTAAAACCATCAATATATAAAAGCGCTTTTAGGTGCATATAAACATAGTAACTGAGGACAGCAGCATATGCTTGCTATAGTTATGGAACTCTGAATACACCTTAAAAGAATCTAGAAGGAAGAAATTTCCTTAAACTAAAAATGAGTACCTAACAACGTTGCCTAGTCCCTTGTAGTTATTTCAAGGGGTAATTATGCAGTATACGGTTTTCTGCCATTTTTGATTTTTTTTTTTAATTTTTTTTCACCAAAACAACCCAATCCAACACAGTCCAACCCAAAACAATGAAAAAAACACATTACAACCCCCCTCCAGGCACCCTTTTTTCTCTTTAAAAAAAAAAAATCGGGCGCAGCCGGATTTGGGGCCCTAGGGACCCTAGTAGGTGTCCCCATAAAGAATTTTTCATAAAAAATGGCAGAAAACCGTATAGTGCATAATTACCTTCCAAGGAAAAACCCTTATAAAGACAACAATACTTATTCAAAAAATGTATAGTCAACCCCAGGTCTTACCTTAAGAATTTGCTTCCTTTTATCTTTTCTTGATCCATTGCATATTTTCGGAGTCTTTAAGCACACCAAGAGGAAAATAATGTACTACATTAGCAAAAACCGAGGGACAAATAGAAAAACTTATTGTTTTTGCCTGAAAAATAAACACGCAGTGACATGGACCAAAAGGTTTATTTGCGCGGTGGTACCGTACAGCGGCGGTAATGATGATGCAAGGCAAGTTCGGGCTACAGCAACGAATCATGAGTTACACGGAAGCGAAAGTAAAAAAAACTTATGTGCTTTAGCAGCGCGGAATGCGAAAGTAAAATAAGTAAACTATCGCCAAATTTTTGGCCCGGTGCAAAAAAAGCTCTGGTGTCCCACTGTGGACAAAAATAAATAAACTCTCCGCGTTGCCATGGAAAACAAATGCAATGACGTAAAGTTTTGCAAAAAAATCAGGTCGCCACGGTTAAATTGATTTCCCAATTAATAAGCAACGATTTTTTTTGTATCCAATATATCTGTAAAAACAAGAGATCCATTTTGGTTATTTTGCTATGGAAACCTGAAGTATTCACTTTCTCTTAATTTCTTACTTAAACGACAAATTAACCACTATTTTTCGAGGATAATTCATTTATTGTCATTTTCCGAAGTAGTTCGCCAGTCACTCTTCGGTAGTTTCCAAGGTTACTGAGTCATAGTCACTTGAGATCTGGACCATCCTTTATTCCCCTCAAATCATAACTAAAGCGGATTTACGAGCACTTGTACAAATACGCAACAAGCTTGGCTTACGGGAACAAACACTACCATTCATAATGCCAAATTGCTTCAAACATGACAATCGCACCAACCAGTTAAGTAACCAGACAACAAGCAATTTATAACAATAAATTTTTCGAAAATATCCCAAAAAATTCCTGCCCTCGGGGGCAGTTTTAAAGACATAAGTTGGTAAAATTTAACACACATATTGACTTAAAAAATCTCATAACCCCAAAGTTACATTTATTGATCAAGAACAAGTAATTTATACAAATTACAAGTTAGTTTTGCCATTTTAATTTTATCCGTGTAAAATGTGAACCTTAAAGTTAATTTTGTAGTGATGAATTGGTAAGATATTGACTATATTTTACAACTTCCTTAAAAGGTTTCCTAGACGTTTAATTTTTTAGTTACAAATTTTTGCCTTTTTTTAACTACTTTGGGTCAGTTTTGCTTGCTTAAGGGATTTCATGACCTTATTTGTTAGTTTTTGAATGTGATGTGTTTTCTACTTTTTATGATTAACGGCGTCGACCGCAAAAAAAAACACCTTGTTTAAACAGTTGTCAAAATATTTATTTTATTAAACCGTTCCCACTAAATAAGAAAAAAAAATCCTTATCAACACGGTAATTAGTTAACATTAACAACGATGCGCGGTTTTTTGGGTGTTCATAGTTTATGACTCTCTTAGATTTGTTACTAGACACTTACAGTGGGATTTACTAAGATCTAAAATAGTACCCCCCACAGGGCTAAATATATATATATATATATATAAACCAGTTTTCAGAAAACACTTACCCATACAAAAACTACACAAAGTTATTGATTATTTTTTATTGTTATTGCAAAATACCACTGAAAAACTGCTTTTTTTCTCAAAATATACCCTATTCTAAAATAAAATGCCCTAAAACTATTTTTTTTTATAGGTTTCAAAATGGCAAATGATGAATACGCTAAAAATTTGGCACATAATAGCTTCATTATCTGTGTTTGAGGTTAGAAAGTTGGTGATTTTTAGACCACCTCTGGGGGGTGGTTTAAATTTATAGCCCCCAGTTTTGTAGCAATTGGTAATAAGTTCGTTTATAATTTCCCTAAGTAACCGTTTTTACAAGGATCAATTTACCTTATTTAATATCCCAAGTTGTTCATTGACCTATAAAACACCTCCAATTTTGCCAAACGCCATATTTTGAACCCGTTTTCAGCACAAAAAATATATCTATGAGGGCACTACTAGGCACAACAAACATAAGTGAAGGTCACTGATTATGCACGAAAAATATACCAAACAAAAAAACCCAAAACAACTATATTAATTTATTTACAAACTGAAATTAAAACATTGAGGTTATCTAAAAGCGCACTCAAGAAAACTTTCCTTACTAAAAGCCCTTCCATTTCAAAGCTGTAGAGCTTTGATCAGTAGAGGTTGGTACAAGCCAAAGTACAAGCAGAGTTAAGAAATCCGAACTCGCTGTTTGTGACTTCAACGCAGCTAATATTTAGAATCTGACATTTCGACAGTGACAGAAATGTTTTAATACGTTTCATAAATAAAAACACCTCTTAAATAAATACAAAATTAATCTACTTCTTATTTTATTATTACCCATCTAAATCGTAGTGTGACATCAAGTATTAATTAGAAAAAATAATGAACAAGGGTAAGTTTTAATTAGAGTGACATATAACCCCAATTTTAATTTGTTCTACAGTGTTTACTATTTAAAACCAGCGTGGGTTTAATTTTTTTAATTTTCTTTTCTTCTAAATTGAAACTTTCTTCTTAAATCCAACAAAAGATTGTATTAAGATGATTATTCAATAAACAAATTTATTCATATTCTTCTTATAAATCAAACTATGTCTAAAATTCAAGGAGGGTTGGTTTAAAATGCTTAAAACCAAAAATTTCACTTAAACTTAGGACCGTTCTAAAATAGACTAAACCCTTTTAGTAAATCCCACCGTTAAAGTTAATTTTCAGTTTTATCAGCAGTCGTATCCTTGTCTCTATCGAGTCGACCAATCAAGCAGGTGCACTTTTAAAATCATGGTGAATGCGTGACAGCTCCAGCTAATTAAATGCACGAAAATCTCGTTAGGTAGCCGTAACATTACGCCGTCCATGCATAGGAAATAATGTTTTGACGCATTTGATCAGCTGGAGCTGTCATGCATTCGCCATTAGTTTAAAAGTACACCTGCTCGATAGGTCAACTCGATAGAGCTAAGGATACGAATGCCAATAGCACCGAAATTTAACTTTAAGTGTCTATTAAGATTCGAAATAGCGCTTGTAACAACGAACTGTGCAGTTGTGCCGGCGGGTGATGGTATATTCGGTCCCAGCAGGTAGCAGATTAAATTAAAAATTTTATACCCATTTATCGGTAGTTACATTCCGTCCCAACCTGAGTTTTACGATGCTGAGGTGCTTAATCTCATTCGTAGGAAGAAGTGATTAGTAAGTATGGGTTTTCCAAAAATAGTAGTAATTAGTTAATTAATAATATAAATACCTGAAATGGCTTGGGTTCGGTTGGTATTTTGTAATTTTTTAGAATGTAAAGGTCTTATACAAATATATAGTTGTGTATATGTTACACTTCTATAGGTATATTTATTTAATAAAACAAAAATTATTCCATACTACAGTTTTATTTCACTAGTCCCCTCTGGGTTGGGCACAATATATGTATTTAAGTACCTGTAGCCTATTTTGTAATTTTCTAGAATGTAAAGGTCTTTACAAATATATAGTTGTGTATATGTTACACTTCTATAGGTATATTTATTTAATAAAACAAAAATTATTCCATACTACAGTTTTATTTCACTAGTCCCCTCTTAAAGTATTATGCCGGGACCGAATTTACCCATGCAGTTTCACTAAAAAATAAAATTTGGAACCGAATTTAACCGTTATTTTTTACCCCTTTTTTCTTGGGAGAGAATTTGCCTATTTCCATAACTTCCGTGCCGGCGCTGTTGTATAAAAGGCGCGGTTTTTATTCTCGGGTTTTAGAAAGTCTATTATACTTGCGCTTTTGGTATTCGTTAATAGTTTCTTCCTCTTTGATTTAAAATTTTTTAAATAGGTAACAAAATGTAGGAAATACCGGGAGGCAAAAATGTGCTTTTACCAATAAGTGAAAGAAAAAAACCGCTCATCAAATTTGTAAAAATTTTTTCACAGTTATATGAAAGATTATCCCGAAACGATTCTCGTGGCTATGCATAATTTTGAGTTTTTTATAAATTCCTAATTATTTTACACATGGGTCGCGATTCTTCAAAAACTGTCAGAAAATCTCGCCCTTACAAAAAATCTGACGATTTTTAAACACAAGTTTACACTAACTGTGTTTTTGTCAGGACTTATTTGCCAATATTCCTTAAAATTTAGTTTCTTAATACTGTTCCAGTAAATAAAAAATATGTCAATTTTAATTTTTGTGTGCAGTTTTTGTGAAAAAAACCTTTTTTTTATTTAAAAATATAGGTTATTAAACTTATTTTTGTGTGTAAACAAACCTTTAAAACTTTTAACATACAAAACCATAGATAGCCATGGAAGAAGTCGCTGTCACTGTTCAGAAAAGTCACACAAATTCTGTCTTTCCTTTTACATGGTGAGAATTTTCGACACGTTTTGACGTTTATTGGTACGCGTAGTAGCAATTTAGCTCCGCCGTAAACTAGTCCTGCAGAATATCTTTAAAATATTAAATTTACAAAGTGTTATTAAAAAAATTACGCTTTTTCTCTTACATTAGGATAAATATTAAGGACGCTGTGTTTTCATTTTAAATGAGGCAATAAGTAAAAATCGCCACTTTCCAAAATTGTGACGGGTGAGATTTTCTGTCGTTCCTGAAGAATCGCGACCATTATGTCAAAATCAAGTATACAGGGTGTTTCAAATTCGATGCTCACCATGAGAATCTCCTAAGCGGTAGGAGATACGAAAAGGTTTAAATTAGGGCAAAGTTGCGCAATTTGATGCTTTACCCAAAACTAAAAATAAAGTTTACAAAATCCGAGTAGTTCCGGAGAGAGAGAAAAAAACCGAAATTTTCAATTTTAGTTTTTATTTTTTTCCGCCTTTATTATTAGAGTTGTCAAAAAATGCTTAAAACTTTCTACAGTCACTTGTTTAAGATCTACCAGACGAGCTATTCATTTTTAGGATTTGACATTTCAGTTTGACAGGAGCGCTGTCAAGTTCATTTTTTCTTATGGAAATATCCTTTTTTTCTACCCGTTTTGTTTCGGAAGCAAGGCAAACATCATTTTGAAACATTATTTTAACAGGGAGCTTTTTGTTTCGGGCTTAATGACCATCATCAGTTAAAAAAATCCCGTTATACAAGACAAAAGCGCATGTAGTAGTATCTACAAAATTATAGTTATCTACAAAATTTGGGATGGTGTCTGTCTCTCTGTCTGTCTGTCTATCTGGGATACGATTACTCAAAAACCGCCAAACCGATTTTTATCAAATTTGGCACAAAAATTCTTTGTCACCAGACGCAGAGCTGATTAGTTTTTGATAAAAAATAAATATAGCTCACGAACCGTAGCAGCTAGCGACACGCGGTTTTCACATTTAGGTAGATAATTACATTTTAAACAAAAAAAAATTGAAATGGTGAGCATCGAATTTGAAACACCCTGTATATGGTGGCCCATAAAAAACCGCACATTTTTCTTAGGGTATAAATTCGTTACCACTTGTCCGATTTTACTGGAAAGCTAATGCTTCAGACTATAGGATCCTGTCACCAGGATTGACATTTCGCTAAAATTAAAGACGGCGGACGCTTTTAAAAAATGCCAATTTTTCGCCCTCCTTACCAATTTTTTATATGCGCTACTGTCTTTCCTGACTAACGTCAGTTAAAAAGCCATACCCTCGAGGTGTTCAAAAAGGTTTCACTTGTTTTAATTGGTTACGAAATACGAAAGGTCTAATAAAATTAACAAGGTGAGTTTTTGGCCATCAAAACAAGAATTTTGTGTTTAAATACGGTTCTACTACACATTGGAAAAATTATCAGAGATATGTTTGTGAATCAGTAGATATCTGTCGTGCCAATAGTCAAAGGAGTAGTTTTTTGGTTTTGCTAAAACGTGGATTTGGATCTATGGTCAATGTAAAGTCAAAAACACTAGAAGCTTTCGTATTTCATATCCAATTTTAACAGGTCATACCTTTTTGAACACATCTAAGATTTTTACCTGACGTTAGTGAGGTGAACAGTGGCGCACATAAAAAAATGGCAGGGGGACGAAAAATTGGAATTCCTGGTGAACAAAAATTTTCGAAATTGGACAAGTGGGCACGAATTTATACTATAAAAAAAATGTGCGTTTTTTTTATGAGCCACCCTTTATTATTCTTTTAACTCATTTAACTGTTTTTAGCATTCAAAGTTCTTCTAAGTATATGCGGTAATAGTTTATTTATGGTCTAAAAATAACCTAAGCCCCAGAAGATTCTCATTCAGCCGTCAACATAATTTTCAATAAAAATGCATGCAAAATTTTAGCATAATGTATTAGATGCCGCGGTCTCTGTGAAAAAAAACATTTCAAAGTTAAAATAGTTGTACAAAAATATGTAAAACGCTCTGTAAACAAATAATATTTCCATACATTTCGCACAGTTAACAATGCGGATTGGCATAATACCTAATACAGCCGGGATATTAATTTTATTTTATACACATTATATCAGGACAATATAGAGGAAGGAAATATGACCAATCTGCTCAAGGAATGGAATTATTTAATCCACTTTAAATTGTTTCTGGTTTCTCATTCAAAACGGTCTCAAAGAAAATATCCCATAATATATTATATTATAAAAAACGAGGCTTTCAATTTACACACCATTCATAAACAGATATAAAAAAACTGTGGCTTGTAACTAATTGTCTAAACTAGTGTCTACTCCTACAACCTTCTTTATAATTTAAATAGTGAAATTTTAATATTTGTGCAAGTATGGATATCTTATCATAAAATTTAAATTAAAAATGAGTTAAAAAACTCACCTAATTGAACAAACATTTTCGGCCTCGTATTCTCCTGCCAAGCGGCTTCGATTCGACCCCAACACAGCAACCCAGCTATCACAGCTACAAATAACAGCACACTCTTCATCTCGACCACTTTTTATTAGTACCTACTTTTGTTTAAGAATCAACAAGATTTAGTATTTTAAATAAAAATATCTTTGGCTTAATTCAAAGGTTATTTGAAAACTACAATAACCACATTTTTGGCGGAGATTTTGTCAATAAAAAAATCACAGCATCAGTTCGAAAAGCACACGAAAATCACTCCAAATCATGACCGAACGGCCAAAGTCGGTTTTTCAATTTCACAAAAAAAAATGGCACGCGTTTTTTTATTTCAACACATTTTCACGAAGAAATTACCCTTTAAATACTGGAAACAGTTAAATCCGGCACTACAAGGCGTCGCTAGACATAGAGACGCTACGGACGTCTGACGTCGACTGACGAAACGCGACGTCGCGGCGCTAGAGCCAGCTGATATGGCCCTCTGTTCGGATGTTGCCGGCTGTTTTGGAGCGTTTTGCTGTTAGGATGGAATTTTGGACATTGTCTCTTGAATTTCGAGGGTGTTTTGAATTCAAGTTGTGGAATCTGAAATTAAAGATAAACATCATATATAACTCTCTTTTACTCCCTAAAATTTTCATTAATACACTACATGCGACCCTTAATTGATTTTCCACCACTTTGAAGTTTTTATACAGGGTGATTCACGACATAATGCAAATATTTTAATGTTAAGTATTACAGGCCAGGGGCAACTCATATCCAATTTTTTTGAGTCTTTTTGTCAAATATACAATGTGATTTATGAAAATATTGCAAAAATGAAAACGGACATACCTCGGAAACCAATAGCCGTATTTACTTTAAATTTGGCACAAATAAGGAGCCCCAAAAGTCACTTCTTCAAATGTATAAAAAAAATAAAATTCTAGGTCCAGACTAAAAAAAAATTGTATTATATATTTTTGTTAAAAACAACTGCAAATTTTGGTATTACCACATACAGGCTAAAGGATGGTGCTCTAATACCCTTAGATTGTATTTAACGCGCTAAATCTCAGTTTTTTATAAAAAAAAAATAAACCATCCAACTTTTAATCTTGTGATATTAGGGTTACAAACAATATCACGTTTTAAATTACTAAAAACGTATTTTTAAGTTAAAACTAATTTAGGCATAAACAAATCAACACCCACCATACCCAAGCAAAAAAAACAGGCTGGTACATGACCGGATTAATATTTTTTAATTTATTTTTATAAAATATACAAACACAGACTTTATTAATAAACTCTATTTTAATTTGAAATTTCAGGCCCGGACTAATATTTATTTAGTTTTATTTGTCCTTGTTGGAAAACAACATTTTTTTGTACTTCATTTGGAGATTTTGGTATAACAACATACAAGGCAAAGGATGTTGCTATAAACATTTTTTTAAATTGATTATCATCTACAAAACCGTCCCAAGATTACAACCAGGGGATAATGTACATGGTGATCTACCATAAATGCCACCGTCATTTTTCTCCGCTATTATGCAAACGAGGAATTTAAAAATTCGATAAAATATGGAATGTTTTATTTAAAATAAGAAACCTTATATCAAAATTTGACATTTGCAATGACACTTGTCAACTTTGGCAAACATATTCTAAAAGGCTGGAAAAAGTTATACAGCTTTTGTACAAAACACTTTATGGTAGATCACCATGTACATTATCCCGTGGTTATAATCTTTGGACGGTTTTGTAAAAAAAAATACTTCTAGCAACATTCTTTGCCTTGTATGTTTTGATATCAAAATCTCCGAATCAAGTATAAAAGAATCTGGTTTTCCAATAAGGACAAATAAAATCAAATAAATATTAATCCGGGCCTGAAATTTTAATGTATTGGACGGATTTCAAATTAGTTTATTAATAAATTAAAAGTACAGATTTGTATATTTTATAAATATAAATTATAAAATATTAATCCGGCCCTGTACCAGCTATTTTTTGCTTGGGTAGGGTGGGTGTTGATTTATTTATGCCTAAATTGGTTTTAACCTAAAAATACGTTTTTAGGTTTGTTTGAAATCCTAACATCTCAGTATTGGAATTTGGATTGTTTTATTTTTTTTATAAAAAACTGAGACTTAGCGCGTTAAATACAATCTAAGGGACAGCACCATCCTTTAGAGCACCATCCTTTAGTTTTTATGTGGTAATACCAAAATTTGCAAAATTTATATGTGCCAAATTTAAAGTAAATGCGTTTATTGGTTTCCAAGATATGTTCGTTTTTATTTTTGCAATATTTTTATAAATCACACTACACGAGCGGAAACATTTGTTTTTTTAAGAGTATACTACGAAAAAAGCTAGTCTATTTAAAAAATTTCATATTTTATTCTTCTTCTGCCCATGGAGTATAGTTATACTCATAAATAATACAGAATCACATTGCATCAAATGAACACCAACAATAAAATTCGACGTTACAACACTCTCCTTGCAGTATTAATCCCTCACAGAGCACAACATTGCCAAATCGCCCTTCGTTTTCATAAACATCTCTCTACGCCAATATTTCCAAAAGCGCCATTAGTAAGTTTGACATCGCATCGCAGAAATTTCGACAGTGGCGCCCGCACCTCGCAACGGACAAAGTTAGAACTGGGGTAGGAATGCATCAGACCGAAAAGAAATCATTTGCATGTGTTGTGCTGTGATGAGAGGGGAGGGATATTTCGAGAGGGTGGCTTTTTAGTGGAAGTGGTGAATTGTCTGAACATGGTATATAATGGGACATCGCAAGTACCGCTCTTATCAAGAACGTCTGACAACAAGAATAATGCCCGTATCCACCAACGCATTTTTTCTCCAATTAACTTTTAATTGCGGTTAGCGAGTAAATTCGGTATCCACCAACAAAATTTTTGCGTTAATCGCGCCGTTTACCAACCCGGCCGATGTTGGGCGATTAAAGCTTAATTGAGCAATTAAGTCGCAGTCATATGCATTTTGTTGGTTATGTTTTCTGTTTATTTTGATTTCCAGTTTGATTTGTGGAATTGTTTTTTTTTTAATATGCAATATATATTGTATCATGACGATTTGGATGTGTTGGACATAATCAATGATGGACTTCCAAAGCGATGGAACGAGAGACCAAATTATTTTGAGACTATGGACAACAGGGGGTTCTTTAGAAGGTTTTGGCTCACAAAGCTTTCAGGGTTAGACTTATTTCAGTTTCATAAGCTTCTTTTAAGTTTTTTTTATTTGTTTCACCTTTTATGGAAGTATTGATTAACGTTTGTAGTTAATAATTTTCATGAAATAAAACCAAATACAATTACAAGTGAAGTAGATGTTTTATTTATCTAAAAACCAAATAAATACATTAATAAAATAAAGAACAAATGCAGACAACTATTGCACATAGACATGCCTAAATAAATCACATTGGTCAGTTAGATATTGCATATCACAAAAAACATTGTATTTCAACAGTATAAAATACACCCAAAATTAGTAACCTCATCAATTAGGATCTTAATAAAAAACAACGGTCCATCTCAACCAATTTTGTAAGTTTTTAAAACTGTCTACATGGTTTAATGGTATTACATATAGGCTTTTTGCTCAAGGACAATAGTATCTTGTTTGGGTTACTTGTCATGACGTCACGGTAACTTTCAGGGACCATGCATAGTTATGACATCATCATAGAAAAACATGAGATTTATAAAAAAAAATAATATAAATTAAAAAAACCATAAACAATCGCTAAACCGCACTTTGAATCTTATATTTTTAAAGTAACCATGTCCCATAGGCTGGTAACATAGTCTGGTTACTTGTGACGTCATGACTTGGATTATTGTACAAAGAAAAATTAAAAATGAGCAACTGGTTTACCTGGTAGCTTGTGGTTACTTCGAGGAAAAACTCTTTTTGACACTGTCAATCACCAGTCATCATAAAAAGTCTACCCTACCTAAAATTTTAAAGTAATGAGAATGAAAGAAAAAAAATTAAAGATCCTGAAACATTTTAATCCAAAACTTTTAGGTTCTTTTTTCTCTTTGTAATATAAAAAAAAACATTTTTTTAAAAGACAAGAAATTTTTAAGAAGAGAAATGAAAATTAAATACCCAAATCTGCAACCAGTGTGTATAAAACTTGATTTTTCTAAATTCATATTTTATTATTTTTCTTCTTTAATTATTATAACTTTAAAACCTCCTTTTTCTTAGAGTGGTTCTGTCACCTAGGGCATAATTTTTGGTGATAACAGTTTCAAAATAAAACTGTCAAAAATGTAGAATTTAAATAATATCAATAAAATTTGGAAGAGCAACATGTTTTTCTTGATATATATATATATACTCAATATACCTAAAAATTAACAAACATCCTAAATAAATCACTTTTAAGCTGAGAAGATTATTACCCACAGACCTTCTAGGTCGGTGATAATTGGAAACAAACTTTTTTGACATTTTATTAACAAAAGTGGGTTGTGCTCCTCCTCAAGTAAAAAGCCCCATTGCAGCACCTACCATAATGTCGTTGCAGTAAACAGTGATGTGGTGCCTCAGATAGATTTAATTTTGGCAATCTTGCTTTATTAAAAAATTTTTAAGTAGATTTTGCACTGGGGATCTGTCAATAAGTAATACAAGGGAATAAGTATCCTATTCTAAAACTATACAAATACTGAAAGTGACTTAAAAAAATTAAAAAATAAACATAACAAATATTTTCAAACATCTAATCCAGTCACAAGATGGCTAATAGTTTTTCCTCCTGAATTCTCCCACACATACAGGCTTCCTAAGCAAATCCTTAGGGGGCCAAGCAGCCGTGTATAAGACGCAGACAAACGGAAAAGCACAGTAGGCAGAAAAGGATGGGCATAGGGCGATGTTGTCACTACATCTTACACGTAGTAAATCCATTCCAGGTTGTTGTAACGGTGATTTTACCAATTTTTTACCCCCTTCCTATGTAATATTTTGTAACGGTTTGGCACGCCACTCCCCTAATATTACGTAACGATTTCAAGACCACTACCCCCCCCCAAAAAAAACTTTTCACTTATTTTCATTCCAAATTTTCTTAGTTTCACACAAATGCAAACGCTGTCGAAAACCCCCCTCCCCCCTACGTAACGTTTTGTAACCCCCCTCCCCCCTATGACCATTACGTAATTTGTGCACGGCCCCTGTAGGCCCAGTGGAGGAGGGCGAGAAAATTGATATTTTTTTCTTAAAAATTATACTCTTTAGACCTATTTCTTTGCGTTCCCGAAATTACGTAATTTTTGAAAAAAAAATTTTATTTCGTGCTTTGTTTTTCTAACATTTTTGCGTTCGGCTAATTTAATTGAAAAATTTTTGCCTGCGGCGCCCTTTATCTTCTCACTCGAAACCAAGATCCCCCGTTTTAGGAAAACTGATCCCGTCTCTGTTTCTAAATTTTTTCGAATAAAAGTAGAGTATGACCATGGGGGAAATAATTTTTTTCTACGGTATGACGAAAATTTCGAGAAAGTTAAAGAAAAAAATTAAAAAAGTGGCAGAGCTCAAGTTTTTCGTAAAAAAAAAACGTTTTTTGTAAAGAAACAGAGCAAAATATTTTTTCACCCTTTTTTGGGTGTTACAAATATTGGCAGACCCTTATTTTTCGCTTTTACCCTCCCGCTAGTTTTGAAGAATTGGTTCGCTACATGTTTCGAGATCATGTCACAAACACCTCGAAAATATCAAAGTTATTTAAAATCAATAATATAGCAAGCAAAAAGCTCTCCAGGAAAAACAGCGCCGTTTATTGATTTCTTTGGCTGCTAGTGCTAGCTGCATGGTTTGGCCGTTTCCGGATAGATGTCACTAGTAGAACAGAATGGAAAGAAATTTAATTAAAAGCGAAGATATTTCTTTCTAATGTTAACAACCTTACGAGTTTATCGCTCAGTATCGTAAATAATGGACCCTGCCGCCTCTTTTAAGCAAGAAAAAGCTGTGGTTTGGACCTGAAAACATCTAAATTCATCACATGGTGTGGCCGCCATCTAGCGGAATTTGCAGACATCTTGTCAACGGTTATTATTGCAACTATGATTTATGCTCACAATGAAAGAGTGGCGATAATTTTTTCTCATGGAAGCAGTCCGGAGATAATAACAAACTGGCACCATTTCTCAATATACCTGTTTCTTTTGTGCGCGCAGAACTTTCTCTGCCATTTCTGTTTGATTTATTGAAATCCTATCCCTAAGGAAAATCTTAGGAACCCTGTATAATATCACATAAAAATTCACATTAACGAACCGTCTAAAATTTAAGGTACTTTTACTTTAACTTAACCCTCTTATCTGAACGCATGTGACTTACAAAAAGTCACTATGTTGACTTCGTTGCAAAGGATTTATTTTTGAAAAGGCCATTTATAAACACATTTTGCAATCCTTGGGCCATTATAGTATTTCATAGTTATATGCACCCAGCATACTGTTCAATGCCTAATTTTGTTTACCACACACTATGTGAAAAAACAAACTTTCGGCAAATCCACTTTTTTACATTACACGACTAAAAATGAGCAGTTAATTATTGGAAATAATGCTGGCGACAACAAACTGATCAGCTCCAAACAGCACCGATTCGGCCATCCCCGTTTAACTTGAGTTTCAGTCGCAACAGCTGGGGAACGTATATTCTGATAGGTTTTAAAAATAAATAAACAAAAACTGAAAGAAAATTAAAAAGTAAACAGAAAAGATAACCACCAAATACGCTGCGTTGCCAGCTCTTTTTTTTTAATCGAGTTAGTTAACCCTGATTAGGTAATTATTTCATAAAAAAAGTTGGTGGATAGGTAAACTTGTTTAGCCACGATTAGCAAGTTAATTGCAATTAGCTAGCCCTGATTAGAGTGTTTAAAGGTGGATATGGGCATAAGGATTTTATACCTACATCATAGCAAATGAAAATGTTTTTTGTTTTTGTTTACTAAAAATGTTGGGTTTATAATCTTTTTAAAATAAAATTCAGTTTAATTTTATTTTCAATAGATAATCTAATTAGAATATTTTTTTCCTACGAAAAGTATCTTTTCCGCACGATTTTTACTCTTTTGTACGATTTTTAATGTATACACGATTTTCACTTTACAGGATAATATTTTAATTCAAGATGTAAGTACTTTAAACCAAATTACTATACATGAGTACTATTTTTCATTCAGAAAATTCATAGCCTTAACCATTAACTTAAATAGCCACAGGTACTTTACTAAAAAAATCGTGCGTAAAAGTAAAATCGTGCGGAACAATAACTTTTCCGCAAAAGTGATGAAAAGTTACTTTTCCGTATGATTTTTGTATTGCTAAAAATGAAGATATTTAGGACTAATTAAATAGTTTATATAACTATTCTTATATGTCATTTTGTAGCATTACTAGAAAATATTTGCGTATTAAAAACATTTTTTTGATAAATAGGATGGACAAAAACACTCTTAGGAAAGTTATAATTTTCCGCACGTACTGGCGTTTGCACAAAAGACGCGCCAGCGGAGTTCGGGCAAGCCGTAAGTACGGAAAATACTTTCCGCACGCGTTACGTACAACATTTTTCCTACGAGCGTGCGCAATATCAAAATATTTTGTCATTATTTTAGTTAAACCTAGCAGACTAAAAATTAAAAGATAGTCAAAACTACGAATTTTATGTTTTATTCAGAACTAAACAAGCCTAAAAAATTCATTTTTATGGTAATTATTAATCATGGTAACATTGAAAGTTCCACTGCTCATGTTGCTTAATGCTATCGTCGACTTCAAGTCTTCCTGATTCATCACTGAGCAACAGCGTGCTCAACAGCGTGCGTGAAAAATTTTTTTGCTCAACAGCGTGCGTGAAAATTTTTTTTTTGGTCAACAGCGTGCGTAAAAAAATGTTTTTGCTCAACAGCGTGCGTTAAAAAATTTTTTTGCTCAACAGCGCGCGTGAATTTTCCGCACACTCGTAGAAAAGATATAATTATACCTAACTCTTGCGGAAAATGCCTTTTCCTCCCTTGACGGCTTGCCCAAACTCCACTCCGCGTTGTTCGTGCAACTGCCGTTAATTGCAGAAAAGTACTACTTTTCGCACTTGTTAGGTAAATAACGATTTTTGTATTGTTAAAAATTATGATATTTAGGACTAATTAAATAATATGTGACTATTCTATCTAACTAACTAAATTTTTTTTGATAATTAAGTTTGACAAAAACACTCGTAGGAAAAACATTGTACCTAACTCTTACGGAAAATGCCTTTTCCACCTTTGACGGAAAAGTACCACTTTCCGCACTTGTAAGGTAAATAACTATTTTCTATTTAAAAATCTATGTTATTAAGCTTATTTTTGTATGTAAACAAACCTTTAAAACTTTTAACATACAGAACTCATGGAATATGTCGCACTCACTGTTCAGAAAAGTCACCAAAATTCTGTCTCTCCTTTTACATGGTAAGAATTTTCGGGACTTTTTGACGTTTACTGGTACGCGTAGTAGCAATTTAGCTCCGCCGCGCCGTAAAACAAGTCCCGCAGAATATAATTTACAAAATGTTATTAAAAAAATGAAGCAGTTTCTCTTACAACGTTCGGATAAGTATTGAGGACGCTGTGTTTTTTTTTAAATGACGCAATCAGTAAAAAATCGCCACTTTCCAGAATTGTGACGGGTATGAGATTTTCTGTCGTTTATTTTAAAGCAAAATTACCATATTATAGACGCGTTTTTTTATAATATTTTTAGCAATGTAATCGAGAACGTAATACAAAAATACCTGATTTTTTAATTTGAATAAAATTAGAGAAAAATAAATTGATGCAGATTTCAAAAAATTTTTGAACCGCATGCTGGCACCATACTTCGGTATAGTTTATAAGGCAACAAATAAACAGCTTTGTCTTGTTACAAAATTATTGTGTCAAAATTAAATATGGTCTGCTCGCATAGCAACCAAAACACGCTTTCATGTCAGTTTAGAGGTCATCAGTGACATTTTCACGTTATGGTACGACCATGACGAACCTTAAGATAATTTAGTTAAAAATATCTTAAAATATTTTTAGATGTGCTAAAATACTTTAAAGTAAGTCACGAACTTTGATTAAAAGAAATTAATACTACCTCATGCCTTAACACTTTACTTCAAAAAATTACAAATATTTGCCTTTTTTTGGGTAAAAATGACAGACAGATGACAAAAAAGATAATTCGAAATTTTTATTAAAAAATGGCGTTAAATTATCTTCAACTTTCTCTAAATATTTTTTTTTAATACCTTCATCAAAAACGAGATTTTACTGTCTACACATTGCAAAAACATGGCTTTTTTGGTTACCGATACAAAACATTTTTTTATCGCCTTAGGGCATAAAAAACATATTTTTATCATTTTTTTGCACACAAATAATGTGAAAAAATTAAATGGCCAACAGAAGGATAAGTTGCGAAATTTGAAAACCGATTATTTGTATGCTTTTGTGTTTTAATTTTGTGTATGTTTTTTAAGTTTTTCAATATTTTTGATGAAGGTATTAAAAAAAATTGTGTTTACAACTCGTGGCTAAACTGTGCTTTTTTATACTCGCGTTTTTAAATCACTCGCTGCGCTCGTTCTTTAAAACTACCCTTGTATAAAAAAGTACTATTTTAGTAACTAGTTGTAAACATTACTATTTTAATACTGTTTTCTATCTTCAACATCTTTAAATATTTTTTTATACCTTCATCAAAAACCTGATTTTAGTAACTGTCCGCAGATAACTAAAGCATGGCTTTTTTGGTTACCGCCGCAAAAAATCTTTTTTTTTTGATCACGGGTGCAAAAAAATATTTCTGTCCGTTTTTTACCCAAAGTGAAAGAGAAATAGGGGAAAATAGTACTATTGAAAAAATCTAATTATTCTTGCCTAAGAATTAAGCTATTTCCGCCAGTTTTCACCAAGTATTTACGAAAAAATCATTTAAAAATATCGTCAAAATATCAAATTGTCAAAGATTAAAATGTCGCACTAATGAACGCCACCGAGTAAAAAGATACATCGCTATGGAAACGATTGGTATTTCATTTACCAGCCGCCTTGATTTATAGTGTAAAGATGGTGTGTTGCGAGAAGTTCTCCTTGTTCGAGATTTTTAAAAGTATTTTCCTGTTTTTCTTGGATTTTATGATAAAGGTATTAAAAAAAATAGTGTTAACAACTCGCGGCTAAACTGTACTTTTTTTACTCGCATTTTTAAATACCGCACTGCGCTCGTTATTTAAACGCTTGTAAAAAAAGCACCATTTTAGCCACTAGTTGTTAAAACTACTATACATTTTCACAGAGAAAAAAATATTTTTTGACAGTACTTGTTTTAAATGCTAAAAAACACTTCGACGATTCCGTATCAGGTAACTTGGATAAGTACTAGTGCGGAACGAAGCCTATTTGTGAGTGATTCAAAGTTTGAAATCAAAGTGTATGATGGTGTTTAATGATATATGGGGAGGGTGACCAGTGGAACCACTGACGAGCCTACGCTGGTTGCCCAAGACGAAACACCTTTTAATCATTTCTCTTTTCGCTTTGGTCCTTTATGTGTTCTTTGTGGGAATGAATTTTCGTTATTTCTTGTTTTGATCTTTTGTTTTTATAAAAAAGTACTAAAATATTTTAAGCTGCAGCTCTAAAAATTTTTCTCCCAATGACGAACCAGGAAATGACATCTAGTATATTTTTCCTTCAGTTGCTCGATTTGATTGAATTTCGATTATTTTTAACTTTGGAAATTTTGCTGTTTTCGTTATTTCCACCCAAGATCATTTGATCTTTTGTTTTTAGATTATTTTCGGTTGATGTAACAGATTTGGAGGTTCTTTTTTGTTTTTAATTGCCTTAGGAGCATAATCCTATTGGAAATATTAACACGCCAGGACGAATCCGTATCAGGTAACTTGGATAAGTACCAGTACGAAACGATGCCTATTTGTGAGTGATTCAAAGTTGGAAATCAAAGTGTATGATGGTGTTTAATGCCCCAAGGCGAAACATCTTTTAATAATTTCTCTTTTCGCTTTGGTCCTTTGTGTGTTCCTAGTAGGATGCTCATCCAGGTTTGAATTTTCTTTATTTCCACCCAAGATCTTTTGATCTTTTGTTTTTAGATTCTTTTGGGTTGATGTAACTGATTTGGAGGTGTCTTAACTTCTTTTTTATTTTTAATTGCCTTAGGAGCATAATCCTATTGGAAATATTAACACGCCAGGACGAATCCGTATCAGGTAACTTGGATAAGTACCAGTGCGGAACGATGCCTATTTGTAAGTGATTCAAAGTTGGTTTGGTCCTTTATGTGTTCTTTGTGGGATGCTCATCCAGGTTTGAATTTTCGGTATTTCTACCCAAGATCTTTTGATATTTTGTTTTTATAAAAAAGTACTAAAATATTTTAAGCTGCAGCTCTAAAAAATATGAAGCAGTTTTAAGTACTTCAAAGGATGGATCTATGTTTTCCTTTGGCAGTAATGAAGAGCATCTACTACGACATTTTACCTTCAGTTGCTCGATTTGATTGAATTTCGATTATTTTTAACTTTGGAAATTTTGCTGTTTTCGTTATTTCCACCCAAGATCATTTGATCTTTTGTTTTTAGATTATCTTCGGTTGATGTAACAGATTTGGAGGTTTTTTAACTTCTTTTTTGTTTTTAATTGCCTTAGGAGCATAATCCTATTGGAAATATTAACACGCCAGGACGAATCCGTATCAGGTAACTTGCATAACTACCAGTACGAAACGATGCCTATTTGTGAGTGATTCAAAGTTGGAAATCAAAGTGTATGATGGTGTTTAATGCCCCAAGGCGAAACATCTTTTAATAATTTCTCTTTTCGCTTTGGTCCTTTGTGTGTTCCTAGTAAGATGCTCATCCAGGTTTGAATTTTCTTTATTTCCACCCAAGATCTTTTGATCTTTTGTTTTTAGATTCTTTTCGGTTGATATAACTGATTTGGAGGTTTCTTAACTTCTTTTTTGTTTTTAATTGCTTTAGGAGCATAATCCTATTGGAAATATTAACACGCCAGGACGAATCCGTATCAGGTAACTTGGATAAGTACCAGTGCGGAACGATGCCTATTTGTAAGTGATTCAAAGTTGGTTTGGTCCTTTATGTGTTCTTTGTGGGATGCTCATCCAGGTTTGAATTTTCGGTATTTCTTCTTATAAAAAAGTACTAAAATATTTTAAGCTGCAGCTCTAAAAAATATGAAGCAGTTTTAAGTACTTCAAAGGATGGATCTATGTTTTCCTTTGGCAGTAATGAAGAACATCTACTACGACATTTTACCTTCAGTTGCTCGATTTGATTGAATTTCGATTATTTTTAACTTTGGAAATTTTGATGTTTTCGTTATTTCCACCCAAGATCTTTTGATCTTTTGTTTTAGATTATTTTCGGTTGATGTAACTGATTTGGACGTTTTTTAACTTCTTTTTTGTTTTTAATTGCCTTAGGAGCATAATCCTATTGGAAATATTAACACGCCAGGACGAATCCGTATCAGGTAACTTGGATAAGTACCAGTATGAAACGATGCCTATTTGTGAGTGATTCAAAGTTGGAAATCAAAGTGTATGATGGTGTTTAATGCCCCAAGGCGAAACATCTTTTAATAATTTCTCTTTTCGCTTTGGTCCTTTGTGTGTTCCTTGTGGAATGCTCATCCAGGTTTGAATTTTCGTTATTTCCACCCAAGATCTTTTGATCTTTTGTTTTTATAAAAAAGTACTAAAATATTTTAAGCTGCAGGTCTAAAAAATGTGAAGCAGTTTTAAGTACTTCAAAAGATGGATCTATTTTTTCCTTTGGCAGTAATGAAGAACCAGTAAATGACATCTACTACGACATTTTACCTTCAGTTGCTCAATTTGATTGAATTTCGATTATTTTTAACTTTGGAAATTTTGCTGTCGACCGAAAAGAAGCAAATTCATAGAACTGGAGAAGCAGACAATTTTGATTTAAAACCCAGCCAATAATAATTTTTGTTTTGGTACATTGTTTACAAGATTGGTGAGTGAAAATAGTGGAAGCAGATGCTGTGGCATTTTCATTAATTAATCAAACTATTATTTTCTCATAGAAATCACATGTACAAGGCACCGAAAAAAAAGCAAAAAACTAAAATGAATTTTTGAGGTTATCTTGTTGTTCATTCTTCCAGTTCGTTCATATTTACCCAACGTTCGGCGTGACGTAATTCACTCGGCAAGACGTCTTGCCCGACGTTTTAATGTGAACGTACATCTAAGTTGCAGATTGTTTACCAGTCACATTTTGTAACTTGCCGCCCCCACTAAGGTCATTGATTCATGCCGATAACTTGATATTTTGCGATAAGTCAAGTACATTCTTTTGAGTTTCCATATTTAAAGAAGAATATACAGACCGCTTCAAGCTACTGCGAACATAGGGCGGAAGAAGTTTAATTTGCCAGTGTACGTATATGCAGAGATACCGCACGCCTATCAGTAAAGCAACCAATACTCAGGCTTTCGATCACCACTTGCATGACTTTCCTTTGGTATTTAGTACGCCTCTAACCACGGTGCTGTGTGGAGCGTAGTCAATGAAACCGGAATTTGGTCAATAAATACGCAAATTTTTATAACGTAATTTTCTTATTTTTTGTCACTGATAAATAAGAGCGTTTTATTGTCAACTGCTCAGATTTATCAGTGACGACGTGTTACAATGAAAATAATAAGGAGAAACAAAATAAAAGCAAGTTCTCAAAATAAAATAATACATTCTAAAAACCAAAAAGTATCTCCCAGTCAAAAAAAAATTAAAGCAAATGTTCGAAAAGTCCTCCTTGCTCGGCTAGACAATATCCGAGCCTACTATAAAAACCCCTTCTAACATTTCCAAGCATGTTAGGGGTGATAATTTGAAAAGCTTCTTCAAAAACAGATAGAAGTCATTAGGAGCAAGAACGGGAGATCGAGCTGGCCATAAAATAGTTCCCCGTGTACTTATAACCCGATTAGGAAATACATTATCAAGATATTCCCTAACAAGGCCAACATTGTGAGCGGAACAACCATCTTGTTGAAACCATGTTTCACCAAATCTTACACCTAACAACTGCCTAGCAGTTGGAATAATGTGCTGCTGCAGTAGATCCAAGTATCTAGGACCATTCAAATTGCAATTGCCGTTAATAAAAAATAGCCCAATTACGTGTTCCCCTATAATACCCCCCCCCCCCAAACATTTAGTTTTTGGGGATACTATGTTCTAACGTCAAAATACAAATGCAAATTTTCCCTCGACCAATATCGAACGTGTGTTGGGTTATGACGATTTGACCATTTGACCATCTGCACTTTTTCGGCAACTTCGTAGACATCCATTTTTGGTTTTAAAAATGTATTATTTCAATTAAGAACTTACCCATCTGTTTCTCGAGCAAGGCAGAAATAAAACAAAATGAATTTCCACCTCGGTCGTACGGCACGGAGAGTAAATTGGACTTGATTCCCCCTATGTTCGCAGTAGCTTGAAGCGGTCTGTACGTGTTTCAATATTTATGTCAATTGACTTCCACCTACATCTACCCTGCTACGTAAATTTTTTATTTTCTTTCAAGAATAACCTATACTTTTCATCCTTCTACCACCCTCCAACGATTGGGATGGAAGGGAGAAATTATTTTGTAACACGGCAAGTGATGTGTAGATTAAAAAGTATAGGAATGATAAATAATAATTTTCAAAAATTATGGCAAATACATGTTTGTACCAACTATTGCTCGTATACATGGTGAGACCAAAAATGAGCCTGAAATTGCCTAAAATCGCTTTTGAAAACTCGATCTGACGTTTAAAAGAGAATAAAAAATGAGAAAGTAATTTTATAAGCTGTTATGAGTGCGTCAGGAAAAAATGGGGCTCTTCATAAGAAGCTGATAAGGTTCTTTTTAACATTACTGAAAAATACATAAAAATCAGGTTTCAATTTTGATTTGGATTTGTAGTGAGTACCCTACGCTTCCCTTTTTATAAACATTGTTTGTGGGAAAACGCACGCAGAAATAATGTTAGAATAGAATAGAATAGAATAGAATAATTTATTGGCGCTAAATACTGTATATTTACTAAATAGTATTTAAAAAAATTGAAACCAAAATATTTATTTTACAAAAGTATAAGTTTTGTTTAAAAACTTAAACTACAAATTAACTGTCACTCACACATTCAATACACTAAAACAATAACTAAGAACAAAACATTTAAAAAACTGTACACAAAAATATCAAACAACTTTAGTGCGTGTCTCTATCTCTAATTTTTTTCTTAAATTGGGATTTATTTGTGTAGTCTTGAACAGGGAGCGGCATAGATCTATGACGAATGATCACATGGGACGAAAACGTTATATTCTTGAGCGATGATCCGATCTTACGGATCTCATGAAAATCATACGTTCCCAATCGCATGGCCCGAAACCGGGGAATAGCGTCGAATCTAGTGACGCTTGCACAAGAAAGAGGTTTTTTTTTTAAATGCTTCCTAAACTACTTTTCATTCGTGGGAGGTGATAGATCCCATGCGATAGATAGTTTACTGACGAGTTTTACAGCATGATATCCAGGTCCATTCTGAGATCTTTGTAAACGATGAAAGACGGGTCTTAAGTTATTTTTATTTCGTGTGTCATGACTGTGAAAATCACCGTTATATACAAATTAATTATAATGATTCTTAACATAAAATAAATTTTGAAGGATATACTCACAGGGCAATGTCAAAATTCTATTGTGGATAAAAGCCTGCTTGCAGTCGTTTTGATAACCCAAACCAGCTACTATATAAACAGCTCTTATTTGCATTTAGAAACCCTTTGTGCTCCATTCGCATGATCCCATATTAGCAAAGCACAGCTCATATGTGAGTGTAGCAAAGAAAAGTATTGTAACTCTAGAGGAGACTCATTTTGCCAAGTTTCTTAATAAAAATGTGTTTTTGCAAAGCTTATTTGAGATAATGTCAGTGTATGCATCCCAAAGAAGTTTTTGGTTAAGGTGTACTCCTAGGAATTTTACACTGTTTTTCATAGCTTCTAAATTTTTTAGAGAGAAAGTATAATTTTGGGTTTTAGATTCATTTAAGAAGAGAGTGTTAGCTGCAAAGCATTGCCTAGCCCTCAACTGTCCCTTCCCCGACACACAGACAGCTGTTGGTAGATCTGGATGTTGAACTTGACCTGTTGTATCATCTGCAAATTTTACATACCGAACTTCGCTATTTTGGACATGCGGTACGCCTATGGTTATTTCTTGCTTGTTAGTCAATTAAAGTCATCAAAGTTAAATATTTGAAATCGATTGTTAGGTAAGATTGTATTATATCCACACTGTCGTTCGAAAAATTGTAAAAAGGCAGTTTTTTAAGCAGAATGTCATATGAGACACAGTCAAAGGCTTTGAAAAGTGCAGATATATTTTTTTACATATTTTATGATTTTATAAAAGCACGATTTTCTAATAGATTTTATAATCAAACCGACACATCAACTTTTATCGGTTTCTATAATTACTATGATGTATTATGGGATTATATAAAACTATGTTTTTATAGTTTTCTGACAGATTTTATAGTCAAACCAACTCATAACATTTTCTGGGTCTATGATTACACCCTTGTTCTTTTTATAATGTTTTAAGAGTATGCAAGATTCCACCCGAACAAACATATCTTGTTCGTTACATAGATAGATACAGTGCAAGTTAAACAAAAGATTGTAAAAAAAAATAGTTTTTGGCTTATGAAATCTCATAGAAATTTATCAAAGTAACATCTCTACCACAGCTCCTGGCGATAAATAAGTACTTATACGAGAACAATTTTCTATTAGATATGTAGATATTGTGCAAGCACAAGGAGTCTTATAGTATTATAGTGGGTTAGGTTGTCGTAGTTTATAGGTTAGATTAGGTTATAGTTTAGTTTGACTGTATATTAACCTCTTACATTACTTCTACTACTATTACTAATACTACAACTGCTAAAGTTAAGGAGCAATTTTTTATTTTCGAATGTTACAGGTAGATCTTATAAAATATTATAAAGCTTTATGAGGAATTGTCATATTAAACTTTTATAAGCCAACTGACTGATAAAAGATGATGAACTGCTATGCGGGATTTGTGTTTCACTTTTACTAGTCAAAAATTATAAAATATTATAAGTGTATATGAGCATAGATTGTGTGTTTATTATGTTATTTGCTATGATCTTTTATGAGGTTTTTTTGAAGGGCTTGTTCAGGTCACAGAAGGTGGTAACTGTTGTTGGCAAAGTTTTTGATTGAAGGGGCAAACAATAGCATATTAAAACCAAGGTTTGAAAACGACTCTTTGCACACGAGCGAGACATGTTAGTGTAGTGAGCCGAAGGCGAGGTCCAAAATTCGAGCGAGTCCCCAAAGAAGTTTCTAAACGAGTCTTTTACGATACTTTTTATACGACTGCAAATAAAAACCAAATAGTTTTTTTTTTGTGTTTTTAAGTATATTAAAAAACCTTACGCAAAGATGACATATCAGCGTGCAATATTGAAGCAATCAGTGTGCAACGGAACCGATATCAGATTGGGTTTTTCGTGTGCAAAACTTTATTTTCTAAAGCAGCCGTATAAAAAAATTAATTTTTCGAAAATGTTTTGCAGATTTGCTAAATATTATGTTTGCCCTCGCAATATAGGACTTCTAATTATATTTTTGTCTCGGTATCTCTTTACTTTTCCGAATCTGTCAATGAAAGTTTATACAAAACGTAAAAATTTCTTAAAAAGTTTTCCATATTTGGCAGTATTTTGATTATTGTAAAATATACAACGTGTATGACATTTCTAAACAATTATGCATTAAAAATCCCTATTTTGATGCTAAGCGCAACAAAACATTTTGATGGCAATTTTTATAAGCTTATATATAACTATCAAAAAATCATTAAAAAAATATTTTTTATGGATCCCTGCCAAAAATAATAAATTTTGTCAAATTTTACGTTTATTAAAGTTTGCAATAATATGTGAGTTTGGTAAGATTATAAGCGGTTTCATATTTATCATATTTGACCTGATTCTGTCATCTAAAAGATTTATAAATATGTATAAAATTTTATAGTACAAACGTTTCACTTTCGAATATTCTATAAGTTTATGTAAGAACCGAAGAGATTTTATAATCAAACAGACTCATTAAACTTAATAATGTATTATGGGTTTGTATAAGCACATTTTTTATGAGACTTGTGAGGGATTTTATAATCAGCCAGAGTAATAAAATTTTAAAAGTTCCTATGAACATCTTGTTTCATTAATAGTTTGCTATGGGTTGATAAAACCACAAGTTTTCATAAGTTTTCCCACAAATTCTTCAGTCAGAAAAAGAAAGTCACAAAATTCTATATGCTTTTATGTGTTCATCTTTTAAAAATATATATACTATGGGTTTGAATTTATCTACAATGTTTATGGGTTTTTCAACTTTTTTATAATCTTACCTACTACATGGCTAAGGCCTTACAGAGAAATCTCGTAGAAACTTTTTTTTTGAAAACCTGAAAACTAATTAAGAAAGCTCTACTTAGTATATTTACTTTTACATACACTCTTGTAAATACTTTCACAAAAAAAATATTTTTTTGACACATGAAATTTTATAAAATATTATAAACAAAGCCACACAAAATCATGCCTGCGCAACCTATATGCTTGTTGCATCAAATTTTTAATTTTTTCCGCCCATCTGAACTTATAAAATCTTATAAAAAAAACATGATCACATAATCTGTCATAAATTTACAAAAAAAAATGCCTTATGAAATCTTGTAGGCTTTTTTAAACAACGTCTCATACAATCTCATAGAAACTTATCAAAGTAACATGTCTCCCACAGCTTCTGGCAACAAATAAATACTTATAAGAGAACAATTTTCTATTAGGTATGTAGAACCTGTGCAAGCCCAAGGTGTGTTATTATACTATAGTGGGTTGGATCGTCGTAGTTTATACTTAAGGTCAGGTTATATTTAGTTTTATTGTCATTTTTTATTTTAGAATGTTGCAATCTTATAGAACTTAAACCTTCATGAGGAATTGGCATATTAAAAATTATCAAATATTGTAAACTTTTATAAACCAACTTTTTTGTGCTTCACTTAGCATAGATGAAATCTTATTAGAATGTTTTATGAGTTATTGTTTATTATCTTTTATAAGGTTTTTTTGGCAGGGTAAAGATATTTGGGGTAGCCCTAGATCAGCTACTTAGGCTGAAATTTATAGTCGATCCTTAAAGGCTTCCTTCGACGAGGATTCTTTGAGGGCTCCCCATTGAGTACGTTTTATAAAGCCGTCCTCGAGAAAGGCTTGCAGAAGGACACTCTGACGTCGCGCAATATGTGGCAACGTCGCATTTTTGGGGTTTTTTGTGGTGGTTGTCAAGAACGTTAGGTTATTTTCTTGTTTGTGTGATTTCACTGATTTTGTTAAATTGCATGTTGTAGTTTTTAAAGCTATAAGCCATGGAAAAACAAAAGGAGACCCGAACTTGTTTTTTCAATGAGAAAAAGGAGTACTGGTGTTCAACGGTGGCAAAATTTTCTATATTGGAATCCAAAAAACAGATGCCACAATTCTTCAAAGGACACAAGAACAATAAAGCAGCCGAAAAAACTCTGGGATAATATGAAACTCGCTGATATCCTGGGAGAGGGTTATTCTACTTCTGCCATATCCTGATACTCCAAGTAATCCAAGAAACCTTGAAGTTCGTCCATTATTTACCAAAAAAGAAAACAAAAAAACTACTCTCCAAAAATCAGACCAACAACAACACATAAAACCTGAACCTAACCTGAAAAACACGACCCAAGGCCTCCTTAAGGTAGCTTCCGAGCTACCTTGGCCTTTACTCAAACTTAAAGGATCCTCAAGGACCAATCAGCCTTAAGGAGGCCTTGAGGATCGACTATAAATTTCAGCCTTAAAGATACCCGATGCTTATGGAGACTTTAGTTATATTATTATCTGAGAAATATTGGGACCTAATTTTCGAAGCTGCGAGAATAATCAACACTCAACATCCAAAGCACATCAAATGCATGCTCACATTTCAAGAATGACCGCGGTAAAACCGATGCTCGCTCTGCCATTCACCTGTTCATTTAATTTTTTTCCCTCTCTAACGTTTAGAACGATAGGAAATTTATTCCAACTCATTGTTTTGGTTTCGTTGGGTGTTGGAAAATTTTCTAAATGAACAGAGGTTATTACTTGCCAAGGAGTTTTCGTTGGACCAGGTATCTTGTCTTTTTTTAATCTAAGGAGATAGCGTCCAAGCCTAGTGAAGGAGAGCTCAAAAAACACAGCTCTGTGGATCAACAAACCATAAATTGTTTTGGTTGCTACTGCAGAAAAATTGCCCATCCGTTTTTATCCAAATACAAAGAAAAATAGCGCAAAATGTTAAAATTGAGAAAAACCAATTATTCCTACCTAAAAATTCAGCTATTTCCTCAAGTTTGGACGATTTCCATATTGTAACCTGTAGAATCATTTAGGAAATAAATAATTTCTGATTCTGATTCTGATTCATAAACAAAATTCTAAAACGCATCTCGAGAAACCATCAAGTATCAAAAAATAAAATGACCAACCGCGTAAGATCACACAAAACCATTTAGTTTTTCACTGCTTTTAGGACAATATATTTTCGTTAACAAATTATACAAAAATAAAATAATTCAACAAAAAATAAATAATAGAACTTTTTTTGAAAAAACGTTGTGTTTTGAACGGTCTTCTTTCAGAAACCGGTACATTTTCGCAGGTTCCGCTTTTTATTTCAAAAAATCAAATCAAATCAATCAAAAACTTTATTGTTTCTACGCATCAGAGTACATAAACAAACAAGAGAAAAGAGAAATACAACGGAAACAAAAGGTTAACAAATTTAAGAAATGTACAAAAAAGAATATAAAAGAAAACTTAACAATCAAACAAAGAGACAAAATACATTACAACTAACAAAAATAGAAATACTAACTATAACCTACCTTTTCTTGAATTAAAAACATTCGTTTTTTACAAAAATAATCTTTTTAATTTTACTTAACATGACATTGCAATATAAAAATACCTGAAGATTCAAAAAAAAAGAAACAACAAAAAAGAAAAAAAATTGCAGCTGGTGTTCTATATAAAATAAACCTTTTCTTTTTCCTGATAACAATCAACAATAAACTAAAAACAAGGTATCGCTGGTAATATAATTTTTTAGATAGTTTAATTTGATCTCAAATTCTTTAACATTTTGCTTTTCATTTTTTTCCGACAGGCGGCGCACTACATATAGACAGAACAACATCCCGCGTTGTTTGACGACGAAAGTTGTTTAAATTCGCTGGATGTGGTTGCTTATGTTATGCTTCATACGCCAGGTACAGTCCTATGTTAGCCTGATGATTCTTAACAAGGATGAAACAGGCTTGTAGGTTTCTGGACTATCCATTAGATCTTGGAAGTCTGGTCGTAATGCCGCGAACCTTTCTTTGTATTTATTTTTCACGGACAAGAAATCTACTTTTCTTGAACTTCTTTTGGTGTCCTCCTGTATGACCCTTATTATTCAAACCAAGGCTTGTAAAAACACTATTTTAGCAGATTGTTGTAAAAACTATACATTTTCTGTAATTCTAAAATGCCGACCACGTGAAGATCCGTCAAAACCTCGATGTTCGATGCGGTCTTAATATAAGGAGCGAACGGAATTAAAAGAAAGAAAATGGATAATACGCACTTTTTTTAAACCCACAAACTATTATTTTTTTTTTTGCAAACTGCCAGAAAGTTTCTCTTGATTGATGTCCGAATCGCCTGACAGAGGTAACTTTCGGGGTCATTAGGGTTTCGAAGGTGATATTTTTAGGACGACACGAAAACCCTGTTAAGAAATTATGAACCTTTTGTTTAGCCTTTTACCACTTTGACGTACATAAAAACTATTTTGTTTAAATTAATTATTTCCATTACAATTCTAATTTGTATAGATCAAGTAAGTTTTTCAATAAAAGCTTATTTAATAAACAAAAAAGAAATAAAACAACTTAGTTAAGGTCGTAGTTACAATCTGGGGAATTGTTTTTAGCAACACTGTACGGGAAATCAATTTAACTATGTCGATCTGATTTTTTTTGCAAAATTTTACATCATTGAATTTGTTTTCCATGGCAACGCGAAGACTTTATTTATGTTTATCCTCAGTGGGACACCAGTGATTTTTTAATAACGGGTCAAAAATTTGGGGTTAGGTTACTTATTTTGACTTTTCGCGTTCTGCGCCCCTAAAAAACCAAGTAAAATACTAAAGTAAAAGAAAATCATTTATTGCAGAATTACCTGCTAAAAAAACGCTATACCCAACTACGTATTAAAGTAACTGGGTGTAATGTTTAAGGTTGCATTACAGGAACAAGTATAATTGAATTGAAAACACTCCCGCTAGCTGATACCGACAACAGGTTAACTTAAAAGCATGCAGATTTAAAAATCGGCTACTGGCGCTAAACGAAATAATCGTATTGAAACAATTCAGACCGGGGCTTGTTATGAGGAATTTTTTTTTTGCTAAAAATTTAAAATTCAAATAAAATATTTCACATATTTTTTGCACGAAACCTAAAGCTGTTTAAAATAGAAAGTTACCATAGGCAGGTACATCGAAATCGTCTTAGTAAACGCAAGGGCTCTTGTAACAACACATGTGGCTTTCTTTTGGGTTTTATACGAATGGCAAACCAACTAAGAAAGAAAGGGTGGGTTTTGCATGAAGATAGAATCTTCATTTTTGTATAAAAACCAAAGCTCACATGTGCGGGGCATCAAAACAAAAGTAGAGCGTAACAGATCATTATTCTTCTTGGTGCTCTATTTTGATTAAATTTTTAGTTTTTTCTTTTAAAGGGAAAAGCGTAAAGGGAAATTCTATTAACCGATGGTCCAACGGGTTACACCAAATCCGAGATGCGTTGATCTTGTTTTTCCAACGGACTACCCCAAGTCCGAGAAAAACAAGATAATTAAAAGGGAAGGGGGTACAAAATTATATTTACCGTAAGCACTAAGAAGTTCAAATTATTTTCTTAAGGCATTCTAAGTTTTAAATTAACCTGACCTCAATTAAAAATAGAAACAATGCAGCTCCGACAATTACGTCGAAAACCGTTTTTAGGTAAGCGAATTTCAAGGGGGGAAGGCATAGGGGAATAAGATCCTTGATTAACCTAATTCTATACACATTTCCAGCGTAGTTTATGATTATACGTATCTTGGTTATTAAAAGATTTTGGTGGTCTAGGGTTGAATGTCTGCGTTTTTGTCAGGATTTAAAGTCTGGGTTTTTTTGACAATGATTTTTATTTGACACTGTCTATCAAAACTCAATCAAAATAACCAAAAATATCAAAATATGACAAAAGTCAACAAACGACAAATTACAAAGAAGGACAATTCGTCAATTAATAACATTTCTTCCCCCTTATTAAAACTAAAATAATAATTTTTTTGTTCTAGGTTTCTATTCGGGCTAATTTACTGACGGGTCGTGTTAAAATTCCAGCTTTCGTTTTAATTTTAACAACTCTGATTTTCCCATCTGGTCCCGGAAATACTTCTATTACTCTGCCAAGCTTACATAAATTTCTAGGCATATTATCTTTCATAACGAGAACTATACAGTCAATTTTCAGAGAGTCCTAGTTGTTGTTCCATTTATTTCGTTTTGTCAAAGTTGGTAGGTAGTTTTTGACCCACATTTTCCAATATTGATTAGTTAAAATTTTTCTCCAATTTTTTCTATGGTCTTCTTGGTCACCAAACACTGTCCACATTTCACTATTCTTCAAGTTGCCTCCAATAAAATGATTTGGTTTAAGTGCTTCATAATCATCAGGATCAACAGAAACTTTTGTTATTGGCCGAGAATTTAAAATGTTTTCAATCTCAACAAACGATGTAGATAAAAGCTCATCTTTAAGTTTCTGTCCTTGTAAAAGTGAGTAAAAAGACGTCTTTGTGATTCTGATTAGGTGTTCCCAAGCACCACCCATATGAGGTGCAGCTGGTGGAATGAAACTCCATTCAATACCTTTACTCGTTAGGTTACTTTGAATTTTAATCTTATCCAAATTTTTAATGGCTTTTCTTAGTTCTTCGAAAGCACCTCGAAGTTTGTGCCATTGTCGGAAAATATTTTGACAGGTTCATTTCTTCTGCAGATAAATCGTCTTAAGGCCATTATCATTGAATCGGTTGTTAGTGAGTGGGCGACTTCTAAATGTACTGCACGAACAGTCAAGCAGGTAAAAATCACTCCCCAACTTTTTTCTTGTCTTCGGCCAACTGAAACATAAAATGGTCCGAAATAGTCAATACCAGTATAAGTAAAAGGCTTAACGTTTGGTTTTAGTCTTTCAACAGGAAGTTGTTGTGGCAGCGACTAAAGACTGATTTAACTTCATTCATTGATTCATTTAAAACAGTTTCAATCCCCTGATGACCAAACTTTTTATGTAAATGTTATAAATAGAGTCTTGTCGTATGATGTTTTTCGGCAAAATAATAGTATTTTTGGCAGATTGTGATAACGTAGGAGCCAAGTTTGTGCTTCCACTAATAATTCTTATGCCTCTTGGGTTTAACATTGGAATTAATTTTCTTATAAAACTTTGCTTATTTATCGGTGTGTTGTCCTTTAATTTTTTGTATTCCTCAATAAAAATTTCTTTTTGATATTATTTTATTATGATAAATTTTGCTTTTTCCAAGTTTTCAAATGTCATATGTGGAGCAAAATTGGTGCCTTTAGTTCGAGAAATCCAAATTCTTAAAAATTTAGTTAAAAAGTATTGCGACGGAAAGTAAAAGGTCACTCCAGTTGGAAAAATTTTTGGTATCTACTAGTTCAACTGCTTTCTTTGTAACCAACAAAACTTCTGTTGTAGGTTTTGTTTCCACAATAGTTTATTCTGGCCAGGTTGATTTGTCTTTGTATAGAAATGGTGGTCCACTGATCCAAAAGTCAAAATTGATTTCACTTTTTCCAGTGTCGTCGTATGTTCTGGTTGCCAAATCAGCTAGATTTAGTTTGGAAGGAATCCAATTCCACTGACTTCCTTCGGCGATTTCTTGAATTTCCCCTATTCTATGTGATTGAAATTGTCCCAATTTTTTAGCATCGTTGTGAATCCAGTGATAAACAGTCGTAGAGTCCGTCCAATAAAAGGTTTGGTCAATTTTTACATCAAGTTCCTCTTTTATCATTTTTGCCATTCTACTTCTAAGTAGTGCTGTCTGGAGTTCTAATCGTGGAATCGTTAAGGATTTATTTGGGGTTAAACGGGCTTTTCCAAAAATTAGAGACACATTGATATCATTATCGTCATTATTTACTCGCAAATAAGCAACTGATGCATATGCTTTCTTACTGCTGCCACCAAATATGTGAAGCTGAATTTGGTTGGCAAACGGAATTTTTTCTGAGTAGCATCTTGGAATGCAGAGGTTATGTATCGATCTAAGGTCTTCTATCCACAACTTCCAGTGTTTCCAAATTTCGTCATTTACAAAATCGTCCCATTTGATTCCAGTACGCCAAATATCTTGAACAATTATACGTCCTCGTATCGCAAAGTTTACTAAAATTCCCAAAGGGTCAAAAATTGACATCACCATTCTAAGCACTTGTCGTTTCGTTGGTCTTTCAGCAATACTATTATTAAATTTAGTCGGAACTTGAAAAATAAATTTGTCTTTCTTAGCATCCCAAAACATTCCTAAAATTCGTTGATTTGAATTGTCGCAATCAAGGTTAAGGTCTTTTTTCATATCTTCGCCTATTTTCATTAGTCTAGTCAAGTCTTTTGAAGATGTGGTCCAGCTAACTAAATCAAACCCTCGTACCTCAAATATTATTCTAAAGGCTTCTTCTGGTGTATGACAGCTGTCAAGGTAATCATCGACGTAGTGCTTTCGTGTTATTGCCTCAATAACTCTAGATGATTTTCCTTTTAATTTGGCATTAGCATTTTTCACAAATTGTGCGCAAGTTGGAGAGCACGTAGCACCAAACGGCATAACATTCATTTGGTACACGTCATATGGTTTATTGATCTTTCCTTCACGCCATAAAAACCTTTGTGATCCTTGGTCATCCTCCTTAATTCGAACTTGATGAAACATTTCCCGGATGTCGGCGGCAAATCCAATTTTTCCCTCTCTAAATCTTAAAAGCACTACAATTAAAGAAGCTAGGAGATCAGGTCCAGCCAATAGATTATCATTTAAGCTTGTACCTTCGCATTTCGCTGCACAGTCAAAGACAAGTCTAACTTTCCCTGGTTTATTAGAATTTGTTACACCAAAATGTGGAATGTACCAAGTTTTAGTCCCTTCTTGCAACGCTTCTTCAAATGTTAGCCTTTTAGCATAGCCCTTATCTAGGTACTTTTGAATATTTTGACTATATTTTTCTGCAAACATTGGATCTTTTGTCATTTGTTTTTCTACTATTTGCAGTCGTTTAATAGCTGTTTTCTTGCTCGGTGGTAATTGTTTATTATCAGATTTCCAAAGCAGTCCAATGTCGTAACGATCCTTGACATATTTTATCGTATTTCTCATTATATTAACTGCTCTTTCGTCTTCTTTGGTTCTTGATTCCAATGAGGTTCCAAAAGCATCAAAGGTAAACGATTTTTTAACAAGTTGGCGTAATTCGTCATCTTCTATTTCTTTATTACAGATGTGAAAGGTAAGACAATGTTGATTTTTCGAGTTGTCAACTTTTCCATGTATAGTCCAACTCAAATTAGTCTTGATAGCCATTGGTGTGTCTTCCGGTCCCTCAACTACTTTTCGTGGAACAGTAAGCTTGGAATTATCTTGTCCAATTAATAGCATGGGAGGACATTTTATGTTTAATATGGGAAGTCCCTGTATGTGCGGAAAATGTCTCCAATCTTCGTAAAAAACCACTTGGAGCGGAAGGGCTAATTTTTTATCGATCTTACATTTTTCATCAAAAATTCTCTGGCACCTGGATAGTCACCTGAAATTTTCATGTCATAACATTTTGAGGTTTCATTTTTTGAAGTAACGTCATTTGTCCACTGTAACGTTAACGGTTGAGACGTTCCACTAATATTTAACTTTTGCAACAAGCTTTCATCAATGAAGGTTACGGTGGAACATTCGTCGAAAAGTGCTGTTGTGTGAATTGTGCTATTATCGGGTCCGGTGAGTTTGACATTTACCATTCTTAAAAGTACACTATTTTCTTTATTTTGTCCTAAGGCAATAAAACCTTGTCCAACTCGGGTAGATGATGGTCCTGGTTGGGTTGTCGGTTCTGGTCGTAAGGGTCTTGACTCTGATGTAATGTTTATTTTTGGTGTACTGAATAAGCTGTTGTCTCTTCTGGGGGCGGTCTCAGTTTCATTATGTAGCATTTTGTTATGACATCTTTTGCATCCTTGCACGTTGCATGGTTGTCGTTTCTTGCAGTCTTTGGTTTGATGTGACCCTTTTAGGCATGAAAAACATAATTTATTTTTAGTGACAACTTGCCACCTTGTCTCTGTGTCATCAGTTTTAATTTTTCTACAATTCTCTACCCGGTGTTTTTCATAACAATATCCACAAATTGGTTCTTGGTCATTTATTATATTTCGAGGCAAGTTTGACGTTTGGAATTACATTTTTGGCGTAATGACATAACATGCTGAATCAGCTATCCCTGACACCCATTTAGAAAAGTCCATAATGTTCACTTGCCCATTTTTTTTTAAACTTCTTCTCCCCACCTTAATTTTGGTTTTTCCAGATGTCGATTGTAGTTTAGCGATATTACGGTACTTACAATTAAGTTTATAGAACTGGAAAAATTGATTAAATTTTCCAACTCGTATTCTCTGATTTGGGAAAAAGATTTTGCTTTATTTATTAAAATATCTATAATTAAATCAAGACATCCAAACCTTCGCTCTAAAGTGTGAATCACTTCATTTAAATTACCAGGGCTCATCAATAATCCAGAAACTGCTTGTTTGGCATCACCTTTAAGACATTTTTGTAATTTAATCAAGGATTCCTCGTTTGTTTATTGACATACGCTTGAAATTTTTCTAAAGTGGTAAATAAATGTTGGCCATTCTTCCGGTTTACCATCATAAAAAGGAATGTCTTTTTCTACTAAATGTCGTCGGTCCGGTTTATTTTCTGTCTGTCTTGGAGTTGCTACAGCCTGTATTGCGCTCGCGATAGTGTCACACAGTTGCGCAATTTCTGGCTTTGTATTGGAAGTCGGTTCAGGGTATTCTTGAAAATTTTCCTCGTGTTTTATAACCCAATTTTTTTTTTGTGTAACTGTTATCTGAATTTTGAGATAAAATATCAAATTTTGTACTTACAGTCTCAGATTTTTTTGTTCTTATGCTTTTTTTCCCAGTCAATTTTGATTCAAGCTCTCTTTGATTGAACATAGATCTGATTGTGTTTTTCTGGTGGTTTCAGGTAAAGGTGTTCCAAAACCGTGTGGCCATTCAAAATTTTTGGCCAAAGTTTTTGCGCCACGATTTTTTCTTACCTCCTGCTTGTCTACATTGTTTTCCATAGGGCTTTGTCTTCCTTGATGGACCAATAAAAGATTTTGGTGGTCTAGGGTTGAATGTCTAGGTTTTTGTCAGGATTTAAAGTCTGGGTTTTTTTGACAATGATTTTTATTTTTTAAACTTTTTTGACACTGTCTATCCAACTCAATCAAAATAACCAAAAATATCAAAATATGACAAAGTCAACAAACGACAAATTACAAAGAAGGACACTTCGTCAATTAATAACATTTATTGTTTTATATAAATTATGCAGGGATAAAATATTTATACTCTGTATAAAGATAGTTTTGCAGGTAACATTCATATTATTATTCCTTAGGAATCATAAGAAGTGTAGAGTGAGTTGACCGATGTTTTTTGATGGATTAGAGAGAGGGAGGAAATCGAGCTTTGTCAACAGAGGGTGTAATGATGTGGCCATAAACTAACCTCATTATGATATAATGTGTAAGTTGGTGGAGGTCGTACTTTGGTTGTTGTATATTATACCTATACGAATATAATAAAGCTTGTCACTGATAAAGCTATGGTCGGCTGTCGTGTAATGCAATGGGCGGGCGACAGTGCGGATTGCTAAACGGGTAGTTTTATCCCATGATAACATATTCTTAATATGACTTTGTAACTTTGCCACGGCAAGGTTACCTAGGGCTTGTTATATTCGTCCATTTATAATATCCAAATCCATTGAATCTAGGGTTCTAGGGTGGCCTAACGTGTCATTTGCCTAGGCGGTTCAAACAAGCAGCTCGATACTCACCTCTATTAGATCTCAAAGCAGACATAGACAGGTATAATTTGATTCAGGGGAATATGAACAAATCTCTCTGTCGATTAATAAATATTGGTCTTCTCTAAGGACAGTATTCTTATTTATGTCTGTCAGAAAACGTAAAAATACTCTTCTGTCCCACTGCGGCCCGATTTAAAGTTTGTTGACAAAACACCTGCAGATACCATGGAATCGTATAAATTCTGCGATCTATCGGCCAACACTTGAAGTGCGTGTGTCTCCCAAATTCAATGAAGTGTGATTGATTGATGGGTTTTCTTTTCCGGAGTGCACAGGCTTTTAGGAAAAAGGACACTTAGTTTTTATTTTCGCTAAAGCAAGGAAATATAAAAAGAAAAATGTAATCCACAGGAAATTGTGAGTATTTCTCTATTTTTTTTTGTAAATCGGGTTTATTTTAAACCGCAATTATTTTAAGGCTTTTTGGGATAGATGACAGCACCAGAGCTTTTATGTTGAAAACAAAAATAATTGAGAATTTTGAAAAATTCTTCAGATATTTTTGTTAAGCATTTAAAAATGATCACCCCTGCAAAATTTGAGCTAATTCTGATGTTTAGTTTTCCCTGAGCACTCTGGCAGAAGATTTAAAAATTAAAGAACAAGGCGTTGCCAGTTGTACTTTTTTTTACTTAAAATCTGGGGAGAAACTATAGCCTTAAGTAAAATTGTTTCCAGGACCTTCGGCGCTCTAGAGATTTAAATTTGACGCATGCCCAATAGCGATTCAGCTGGATTTTGGTTTTGCTCATTTAAGGATCTGACATATTATTTTCTATCAATTTCTGTGTCGGGTGATTTTCGTTTCTAGATAATTGTTTTCGATACTTTCGTAATTCTGATATTTTAAGGTTCGGGAAAATTATAATCGGTTAAGTTATATTTGTGTCGATTAAGGATCGAGTAGATTAAAATTCTATAAAATTATATTCGTATCCGTTATTTTCTGTGTGTTTTACTTTCGTTCATATTTCGTTTCGGTCGTTTTATTTTCTATTCAATTGTGTTTCGGTTTATGCTACATCAGAATTTTGTTAAAATGGAGAGTCTACATCAGAGCACAGTAGAAGATTGTGAAAAAAATCATAAGAATTTTAACTTTTAAGGTAGAAGATCAAATATTGTTAAAAGCATTTTTAGAAAAAAGTTTAGGCAACATTTTCCTTTTCATATCTAATTATGTTTGATTCGTGCATAATATAATTGATAACTTTTGAATTAAATCAGCTACGAATATGCAGTTTTGAGTTTAATATTCCACTAAACATTTTGTAACTTTGGAAGTAAAAACTTCGTTGGAGGGGGGTGGTGATTAAGGAAATAAGAGGAGGTAAATAGCTTTAAACTAAAGCTGCTACGAATATGCAGATTTTTAGTTTTATGTATTACTAAATATTTTATAATTCTGGAGGTAAAATCTAAGTAGGTGGGGGGTGGTTAAGGAAATGAGAGAAGGTTATTATATTTGAAAATTCATAACTCTTCAACCAAAGCTGCTACGATTATGCAGTTTTTTAGTTTTATGTTTCAATAAATATTTTACAATTCTGCAGGTAAAAACTAAGTATGTGGGGGGTGGTTAAGGAGATGAGAGGCGGTTAATATATTTGAATATCCATAACACTTAAACTAAAGCTGCTACGATTATGCAGTTTTGAGATTTGGAGATAGAAGCGACATAATGAAGTTGACAATCGAGGAACACGAATTTTTCTGTTCTGATGTTGTCAGCTTCTCCCTCTTCGGAGGTGGAAGATATCTAAATAATTTATATTTCGTTTCATATTGGTGTATAGGGGAAAGGGTTGTTGGTGTAGAAGATTACGAATTTGTGAAAAGATGTTAAAAATTGTGAAGTTAACAGCTCCCTCCTTTTCGAATGGGGTGGGGAGGATAAACATCCAACTTAGTGCGATTGTTTCCAGCTTCTCCCTCTTTGAGCTGGTAAAGAGATGGTACGATCTAACCACATGCGATTTTATTGAAAATGTTTTTTGACAACAAGCTTTTATAAAAGGCACTAAAAGTTAAAAAATAACAGTATAGGCTATTGGGATCGTCAAAAAAAAAAAGATTTTTTATTTCCACTAAAAAAAGTTATTTGGGTCAAAAAAGACCTAAATACAAAATTTTGTCATGGTATCTGTCTGTCTGTCGGTAACACGATTACTAGATTTTTATCAAATTTTGCATTTTCAACCAAAAAAAAAATTTTTTGAAGAAAAACATTTTCATTTTTTTTTTTATTTAATTTATTTTTAAATATTTTATGGATGGCTACACGTGCCTGCTGGCGCCATTTTTTAGCTTTCTTATACCATAATAAAAGCGATAGGCGATGAGTAAATTATAATAAAAAGACGCTAATCACGAGTTTTGTACCGAGTTTGATTACTACTAAACTACTTATTAAACTCATAAAATACCCAAATTTTAAAAAACGCCCATTGCTTTTACTATGGAATCAGAAAACTAAAAAATTATTTATAAATTTTTACTGCCTTAAAAGAGCCTTGTTATTAAAAAATATTTTTTACTTAAATTTATTTCAAAAACTCGACATTATTATATCATATTCCTGAAATTCATTAAAGGCAAGTTTTTTATTCAATCAAGTTAATGCTGTCAAAGGTCAAAGTATAAAATCTAGCAAGGTTGCTAGCAAGGAATAAAAAAAAATTCCTGATTTTTCCAGGTTTTCCAAATAAAAAAAAATCCAGATTCTCTTTAGAAAAAAAAATATTTGTTTTTGCAGACTAAAATTTTTGCAATTAAAGTGTAAGTAAGAGTATAACTAGAATATTTTTTTTTCAAATTTTATTTATTTAGAAACAAACACAAAAAATTAAAATGTAACAAATAACATTATTAAACAAAACACTTTTATTACAAAACAGAATTTCACTAGAGCTTAACCTATTTTATTTGTTTAATAATTAGTAAAGATTAATTTTATCACATTAAGTTTTCTAAGTATTGAATTTTTATAAAGATAAAGAGTTTACCTTTTTTTCTTTTTCATATTTAAGAGTTTTCAATATTTGCTTTTTTTTTCTCCAGATGCTGTATTTCTTCATGAGCTTTTCTTTTCTCACCAATAACTTTTTTTTCTAAAACAGTTTCATTTTTTCACCTTCCAAATAGGTGCAAAATTTTGTGGCTGGTTAAATTCAATGTTTACGGATAATTATTTAAACAAAAACACGACAACAAACCACACAGCGGATATTCGGCTCGATGGAAGGGTTTAAGACGCGAAACGGGGCGGGGGACGGGCGTCATAAAATGGGAGCGGAGAGGCAATAGCTAGTAATAAAATATGACGACATTTCCAAGGAAAATAAGATAATAACAACAACAACAAATAAAGTTGTAAAGTCAACATTTTTGGTTTCCAAGATAGTTGGATTTTAAAGTTTTTAAGGAATTGTTTTAACTTCCCTCACAGCTTGCCGTTTTACGATACGAACGCTAGTGAGCCTACTTTTTCCCTAAGTATCTATTATATATTTTTTCTCCCCCTGTTAGCTCGCTATTAAAGTATGGGGAGGTTTTTGTGCTGTTTAGGGTTTGTTTATTTGTTTGCCAAAAAGGAATTTTTGCGGAGAAATATTTCTAGAGACAGACAAAGTAAATAAGGAAAAATATCGGGCAAATTTCAAACAATAGACAATTTCAGTGGGATTTACTAAGATCTAAAATAGTACCACCCACAGATCTAAATATTAGCACCTGTGGGGGGTACTAAATTTTAAAACCAATTTTCAAAAAACACATATCCATGTAGAAAAGACATAAAAACAATGAAAAACTGCGTTTTTTCTCAAAATATACCATATTTTAGGAGAAAACGCCCTAAAACTAAGTTTCAAAATGGCAAATAATGAACACGCCGAAATTTTGGCACATAATAGCTTCATTATCTGTGTTTGAGGTTATAAAGTTGGTGATTTTTTAGACCACCTCTGGGGGGTGGTTTAAGTTTATAGCCCCCAGAAAGGATTATTTTGTGACAATTGGTAGTAAGTTCGTTTATAATTTCCATAAGTAACCGTTTTTACAAGGATTAATTTATCTTTATCCCAAGTTGTTCATTAACCAATAAAACACCTCCAAGTTTGTCCAGAAAAATTCCATATTTTTTCAGCACAAAAAATATATTTATGAGGGCACTACGAAGCAAAACAAACATAAGTGAAGGTCACTGATTATGCACGAAAAATTAATATACCAAACAAAAAATCCAACACAACTATATTAATTTATTTACAATCTGAAATTAAAACATTGAGGTTATCTAAAAGCTCAGACAAGAAAACTTTCCTTACTCAAAGCCCACTCATTTCAAAGCTGTAGATTTCATCAGTAGAGGTTGGTGCAAGCCAAGGTACAAGGAGAGGTAAGAGATCCGAACTCGCTGTTTGTGATTTGACGCAGCTAATATTTTGAAACTGACATTTCGACAGTGGCAGAAATGTAAACAAATTTTTTTTTAATACATTTCATAAATAAAAACACCTTTTAAATAAATACTAAATTAATCTACTTCTTATTTTATTATTACCCATCTAAATCGTTGTGTGACATCATGCATTAATTGGAAAAATTAGTTAACAATGGCAAGTTTTAACAACACCTTTCTTAACTAAAAAGCCTGTTAACTCCTACCGCCTCAGTGCCCTTTAGCCTAATGTGGCTGCCATTTTTATAACCAAATTGACAAGTAAAACATGGATTTTCTGTCAGTTTGGTGTCAATATGGCACCGATCATAGGCCAAAGGATACTAAAACGAAAATGAGTTAACTGACTTTTTATTTGGGAACGGTGTTGGTTTTAATCAGAGTGACATATAACCCCAATTTTAATTTGTTCTACAGAGTGTTTACTATTTAAAACCCGCGTGGGTTTAAAATTTTTAATTTTCTTTTCTTCTAAATAGAAAATTTCTTCTCAAATCCAACAAAAGATTGTGTTAAGATGATTATTCAATAAGCAAATTTATTAAAATTCTTCTTATAAATCAAACTATGTCCAAAACTCAAGGAGGGTTGGTTTAAATTGCTTAAAACCAAAAATTTCACTTAAATTTAGGACCGTTCTGAAACAGACTAAGCCCTTTTAGTAAATCCCACCATTTAAGTTGGTCATGACTCGTACGAGGTGCCCAGCGGTATACGTGAAATTTTCGGGCTCGGATGTTTCTGTCTTTTACATTCTATTTCCATGCATTTCTATCTTGCTTTCTTTGGTTCGGCCGCTCGTCTATTGATTTGTGGCTCCCGCCGGCAAAACTCGCTGCGTATTTGATGACATCTTCACGTTAGCAACATGCCGCAAACGCTATGCTACGTAAGTTAGTGTCATATATGAACGTTATACATGCAAATGACGTGACCTTGATGATGATATCTGTATGACCTATGACCAACTTAAAGTGTGATTTAATAGATAAGAGTCTATGCATATGTAGAGGAGTGACATTTTTCATCCCAGGCGAGATTTGTAGTCTGAGCGAAACCACAATTTTTTTGTAAGGCCTCGTTAATAAATTTTAACCATGGGCTAAAAATTACAAAAAATCGATATTGCTATGTTAAATTATGTCAAACAAATAAAAATACCTTACAAGTTAAATAAAAAAAATATATTTTTCAGGTTGAGCGAAGAAAGTGGGACTAAAGCCAATCGACCCCAACTCAAACATTCACGGGTTAACCTGAAATATATAAGTATTTTAATTAGGGATTAGCTAAATCAGATGAAATTTTTTAATTGTATAAAATACAAAAATAGGCTTTTTTATGACCTCGGGCTGCAAATTTTTCCTATGTAGCGATTTTGACACCCGAAGCAAAGATCCAGAATTGCGCCACTTATTTATTGTGATCGATATGGTGTTGCTAACACCCCACATCTCTTGGAATTTTCCTCAATTTTCAAACTACATGTGATATTGAACTTAAATATAAGAGCAATTCCAGAAAATCATTTTATTTAGGAGTTCGATCAAGCAGTCGAGTGCGGAAAAAATTATTTCCGCTAGAGATAGGAACAATTGTTTTTCTAAGAGCGTGCGAGAAATAATATAAAAAGTCAATACAACAACGTGTTTTTCTTAAAAAATTATGAAAAGAGAAAGCAAAGAAGGAGGCGACTTTGACAATACATACACAACTTTAGTTACCTAAAGCAAACAATGCTTTCAAAGCCTACTGACGTGTGCTGACAATGCAATAAACTGGTTTTGCGCACTAGTGCGGTAAAGTAAAATTTTGCACACAGTTAACAATGCGCAAAATCATATTTTTTCAAACGACCGGAAGATAGCCAGTTTCTGTACGATTTTTCGTATAAGGTTCTTTCAAAACATTTCCACTCTCAAGAGAAGATCTGGTTTTTGTTCAATTATCCGGTCCCTTGATCCTTTTCCGGTCCCGCGTTTGGCCAAGTTCTCTATGACTTCTTATTGATAGCTTTTATATTTTGTTTTTTTTGGCAGTTCTTCTAAAAAAGCTCTTTTAAATTTATTTTAAAAGTTTTGTTCACAAAAAGGAAAATAGAAGCTGCTTCAAGAGTCACTTTCGATTTGCTGCCTGAAAAATCTAAGGAGCAGAACTTTGACGCGATTAAAAACTGGTGCGAATTAAAAAACGTTAAAAAAATTAATGAAGATGTATTGGTGGAATATTTTTTGGAAAAATTGACCAAACATTTATAATGCTCACAGTAAGTATACTATAAATATAGGTAAATAAAGGACAAAGCTTCATGAATTGTTTTATTATTATTTTGCTTGATAGGTTGGCCATGGTCGGCCATAACTGGTCGTCAGTCATCACTGAATTAGCTGTGTGAAGCTAATAGGCACTACACTATAATTTTCTAATGATTTGTACAATTTTGCACAATAGTGAAGGGTCATGTGTAAGTCTGTGGGATTTTGATTGAAGGAGTTTTGTGACTATGTGGAATTGATAGCTCTTTAGTCACACAATCGTTACCGGGTTTTTTGTTCGCATCCGTGTAGAAGGGGTTGATATGACGTCATCTTTCAAGATGGCGGTCAAAAATCATACAAAATAACTTTCGCAACCGAGTCATGATTAAACTCGATTCCATATAATTCGAGAACGAGGATTCCAAAAAATTTACTTTCAAGGTCATCTGCCCTTAAGTTCAAAAAAAATCTTAATAATTCGACGTTTTGTCAGTCTATCTTCAAATCTATCTCAAACTATCAGGAACGTATGCCAAATTCGATCCTTAGAGTTTAATGCAGTTTGAAGCTTCATGACCTTGAAAAATACCCCAGTAAAATTAACATATTGCAAAAATAACATACTAAAGGGCACTATTCATTAACTATTAAAGCGAAGAGAACCAAATTTCGTAAGAAAGATAAGAAGGTCAAGTCCAACAATATTGTTAAAAAAAATTTGGTGCAGCTATAACGCGTTTTAATATGGCGGCTGATATATCAAAGTGGCGACCTTTAACGACATTTTATTTTATCCAATTTCGTAAAAAACCAAAAACGACAAGGTTAAAAGTTAGTTGATGCATGAACTTGATTGACCTAGAAAATAACATCTACAAGTGAAAAACCAGCTTTTTGTGATGTTTTTTCCAATTTAACACTATGCAAAAACTCTAAGTGCCGGAGATGAAATTAACATCTTAGCCATAAATAAGCACTCCATTTTAACGCTCCCCACCATTTTTTTTTTATATGGCATCCCAGATGTTTACGATACCCCGGTAAAATGACCTATATGCCTGTCGTTTTGATTCAATTTCGGAACTGTGAATTTTCTCACTCACTTGTCTAGCCGACAAAGTCATTTAAATAACCTATAAGGAATTTAACAGAAGTTAGATATATATTACCATATACTGGACCAGTGGTTTTTTATGCCAGTGGGACATGACTACACTTGTTTATTAATGTGCCACCGCATCCCTGTAGAAGTTCCGAAACTTAATAAAACCCACAGGAATATAGGTCATTTTTACCGGGGTAAAGCATAAACATCTGGGAAGTCATATCAAAAAAAATAGTAGGGAGGTTTAAACTGAAGTGTTTGTTTTTGGCTAAGATGTTAATTTCATCTCCAGCGCTTAAAGTTTTTCGTATCGGTAAATTTGAAAAAACATCACAAAAAACTGGTTTTTGACTTAAGTGGTAGGTACTAAAATGTTTTTCAGTACGTACTGTACACGACCAGAAATTGTGTTTACAGGTCTCCGCAGGTTTACAAGACTCGCCTGCGGCTCGCCCTGTAAATTTCCTACTTCGACCTGTAAAGACTAATTTTCCGGTCTAGTGACGTAAATACCTATTTCCGCACGCTCGTAGAAAAAAACTGTTTTTACGACCTATAAAAAGCGCTGAAGCGGGCAAAAAATATTTTAATAAACACAAGCAAAAATACCAAAAAATGTTCACCAGTGATTTTTACGCAATAAAAATAAGCCTTTCTCTCCACGTGCGCCCGTTAATAAACGATTTCGAACCTAATCCAGCGTTGTTTTTTTTTTATTCGTTTTCGCGCAAAAGAACAAAATCACCTAGAAGAGTCTATAATTACATTACCTGCCTCGCGAACTAAAATCAATTTGCTCTCGCAAATCAAATTACCTCATTTCGAAAGCCCCCTGAGCTTAAACAACTTCCAGCAACAATGTGAAACTTTTAAAGAAAATTAATAATGTATGCACAATATAGCGGGTCATAAAGGCTACAAAACTATAGCCCGTTCGAGCGGTTTTTTAACTTGACCTTTCCACTTGATTCAAGGTCATAGTAGATACTGTGCCCACAAAGATTATACTGTGACTAGAACACGGCTGCATATGTACTATCTACACAGGTATTAGTAGTAGTAGCATAGGGGCGGCCCGTGGGCCTGGTAATTAGGCCTCTTCATCGGCCCTTTCTGCTATACCATGTTCCTTACCCCTATGCCCATACTCTCTCTCTCTCCGGGCATCCCTGTCTTCTTTACGAAGTTCAGTATGTCGGCCCATTTGAGCGCGTGCAGCTCTTCTTCCTCTATCGTGGAAAATCTGCAGTTCAGCTGCCTTGGTCTGGCATATGCATCGCACTCTGCTATTAAGTGCTGCGCCGATTTCTCTTCGAGCCCGCAAGCGGAACACAAGAGATCTCTTGCTACTATTCGCGTCAGATGTTTGTTCAGCCAATTGTGCCCAGTCAGCATCCCTGTCAACAGTCCAATGTCCTTTCGGGTCTTGCCTAAGAGCCATTTAGTTCTGGCTACATTCGGACCATCCACGAATAGCTTGGACTGTCTGCACTTTAACGCTTGCCTCCAGAACGTCTTCAGTTCATTGTTCGCCCATTTGTTGAGCCCACTCTGTACCTGCTTCCTTATTATTCCCAGAAGAGGTTCCGGCCCAATGTATTGGGTTTCGGCCCCTAGTCTGGCAAGTTCGTCCGCTTTCTCGTTGTGTGTTACCCTCTTGTCTTGAGTCAGTGTTTGCAGTGTTTCAGCGCACTCCTTCACCAGACTACTGACTAATTTGGGTGCGCTTAGAGTCTTGAGGGCAGCCTGGCTGCTGAGGTATATGTATATGACCCTCCTGCCATTCCTGACCTCTGGTAGGGTTGCTGCCATAATACTGGCATATACTGAAACACTGTAGCGTGTTCTCCAATTCTGAACTTTTAGGCTTTCCTCGTACACTCCTGCGCCTGTTGTCTGCCTGGCTGACAGTCTAAATATGCCAAATTCCTGATTCCTTCTCAAAATTTTTGAAGGGTTCAATTCAATACCGGTAAAGCATTAGACAGGCCAGGGGTATAAGTTGTGCTTACTAATATTGATTTTAATGCTTAAATTATATCCGAGAATTTCATTCACATGTAAAAAATCGACTTTGACAGGCAGAGATGCCAAAAGGGTTGCCACCGAACTAATACAAACAAAAAAATAACTCTGAGAAACAAAAAATATTCAAAAAGATGCAGGATTCTGTCCTAATTTTTTTTCTGTCAGTATGTCAACTAATTTCGACCTTGTTTGGCCTCCGGACAACGTAGGTCTCCAGGAAATTCCGACTCCTTTTTTTGACCATCCAGTGTGAAAAAACTGTTTTCTAGATGGTGATTAAAGAAAGAGGTCGATAAATAATTCTTGGATCGAAGAGGCCTTGATACTTGATTTGATAGAAAATCTGTTATGTGTGGCACGAAATTCAATAAAACTCGACTTAACATACCCCTAAGCAGCAGCGTTCTACCACAGCTTTGTTTTAGTAGATATTTTTTAATCCAAATGTGGTCAGTGTTTGCTTGTCTTTTGCGCAACTCGTAACAGCGATTGGCTGTAGAAATCTGCAAAAGAGTACTCCTTTCTATTGAATTTTCGATCAAATCAAAAATAAAGGACCTGGAGGGAAACAGAAAAGGTAAATTTGTGTTTGTTAGAATTCAAGCTCCACTTATCAGTTAAATAGTAAACCTGCGCCTGTGGTGCGGTGTTACACCTAAAATAAGGACGTTATAAGAAGTCCAATATTGATTAAATCCCTAAAATATGTTATCGCTTGTATAACAATAAATCAGTTAAATTACAATAACTGTCGATGTACTTGGTCGTACCGAAAATCCCACAGCGGTTCTAAAATAAAACATTTTTAGAATTAAAGCGTCTTATTTATCTGAATAGGGGTAGGTTATTTCCTTTCAACCACAAATGAAAAATTTTCTGTTTTTAGTAGTAGTAGTAGTAGTAGTAGTAGTAGTAGACCGGGGTACGCTCTTTATTTTATATAAGTCGATATGTATCTGACTTTTAGTTTGTGTCTACTTGTGTGTGAATTAAAAGCAGTTATAAAGCAAAGTTATGGGGAATTTTCAGCAATGTGACTAATGTCCTAGAAGTTGTTTATCTTTAAGTGAACGCCATTTGGTATTACAAGTGGAATAATATTTTACTTTAGAAAGAAATTGCTTGGGGCCGTTAGTGTCTGTTTTGCCAGTGCCAAAACGAACGTCTGGTGCTTCGAAAATTGAGTGAAGAGGAATTGGATAGACCAAATAAAAGTCCGGCTGCATTCAAAAACCTTTGATTTACCCCAATGGGTAAAATTATCTATTAGAAATGTTTAAATTATATGTAATCGCAAGGGCATCCTTGAAAACATATACCAGAAAAAACTTTGCGACATTGGGATTACCAGTTTATCCAGAATTTAAAAAAAGATGGGCTAAAAAATATCAGAAAATCAAAAGTTTTATGAGAGTACTTCTGTGCTGATTCAAGAATATTGTTTAAGGATCAGAAATATTTTAGAATTGGATCGAAGGAAATCTTTTAAAGAGTTGTATTAGACAATGCTTCAAATCATGTTAAATTCGAAGAGAAAAGCTGCCCAAAAAAAACAAAAAACGTGAACATTTACTTTTAAAATTGATCTATTAAGCAAATGTAAAGAGCAGACGTTTTTTATGTTATCCCTAAAGTGTTGAGCTTACCACCCTACCCATTGTCATTACAACGCAATTAAATTGATATGGGCTATATTATCAAAAATTATTACGACAAATATGCCTATAAAAATACCGATGAGGTCAGCGTTCTAAAGTAATGAAAGGAGGCGTTTAGCCAAGTGCGCAAAGAAGATTGGCGGAAATGTGTAGAACACACTGAAAAAAATTACTTTTGAAACTTATGAGACCGAACAGATTATAGACGAAGTAAGACCCTTAATTATTATTAGAGATGATGGTAATGATTCTGAAGAGTCTGAAAGCATGGATGAAATTTCAGATGCCAAGGAAGACTCTATTTAATACGTATATGTATATAAGTAGGTACTTTCTGTCGCGAGAGTATAAAATCGGTTCTTTTTATAACCGAAACATTATAAAAAAAAAAAAATTGTAAACCTATTATATAACTTATACCCGTTACTAACCTTAACTAATTTTTGATTTAATACCTACCTGAAATGTTTTATTTAAAAAATGCATTTCGTAAAGTTATGAAATTATTTAAATGTAATTTATTGTTTCCCGACGTTAGTAAAGTTAACTTCTATTAAAATTCTACTAAAATTAAATTCATTTTGTTTGGTACCGGTTATTTATTGGTTGTGAGCTTTTTGATAACTACTTGTTTCCTCTTTATTTCTTTATTTACTTTCGTTTCACTAAAACGATTCTCCACTCCACCACTAGTAGAATTATTCGAACTTGAATTAGTGGAATTGGTATGCAAGTGTTGACCAGCTATTAGTCATTTGACCCTCGGATACGATTGTCTTTTAACGTTCTAGCTTGTGTTTTAGGCTAATGCTCTACCAGTAGGTACCAATTATAGTAAAACATCAGTATTATTTTCGGTTACAAAAATTATTGTCTCAAATATAACATCTCGGTCTTACTTTAGAGCGACGCTATATTTTAGTGAAATTGTAAGACACTAATAAAAATATAGGAGGTGAAATAACTAGTTTCTATGACTTTCTTTAGAAAATATTTATTTTAAAACTTGATTTTTGTTTTGAAAAAGTTGGTTAAAATAGGAAAATATAACGTCAGGCCATAGTAGTAGTAGTAGATGGTCGGCAGTAGGCCTGGCAATTAGGCCGCATAATGAACCCTTTCTGCCATACCCCCGTGCACCCGCGACTGATGCACGTGCCCCTTAGTATGCAAGTTTTCTTTCTCTAACTTAATTTTGCCTGTTACATCTTTGTCAAGGGCAGGGATCTTTAGACTGCGTAGCTAGTATACGCAGTGGACCGCCGGCTTTACACCCCCTCCGAAAGGTGGTCCTGCTACATAGTAGACTTGCATCTATCTAACATCGCCACCCTCTCAGCAGAACTTGGTCTAGAAGGTAGACTATTTCTTCCCAGCATCTTGACCCGGAAATCGAAGGCGATGCAACCCTGGTTTTCGCTGTTGGGGGCTTTTCCACACTCAGAATGGCCAAAGTCCAACCAGTCACCCATCCAAAGTGCCCGAAGTCCCAGCCTTCTGCCTTGTTCCTTGCTGACCGAGAGCGGAGGTCACATCTTTTTGGCATCTGCGCTGTAGAGACCCTAGACTTGGCGGGATTCCGGCTACCTTCGGCATCCAAACTGGTCAAAGTCTCAGCCTTCTGCCTCGGAATATTCCCGCTGCCCGAAAGCGCAGGTCAAATCTTTCGGCATCTTCGCTGTAGGGATCCCCGGCCGTCCACCATGTGAATCCGGTCAACCTGCTTCTACCTGCTTCTACCTCGTTGATGTTACTCTAGGCACAACGTCGACCACATAACTGCTGAGAAGTGGGGGGTCACCAACTGGCTCATAGAATCTCCTTCGATGTTGTGTGAAGCAATGTGTACTTGACGATATACGATCCTGCGATATTCCGTTCCGCAGTCCAAGACGCTTTTCACTAGTCTACGGCGGTCCCCACGTCAGGCCATAAGGTTTATAATTTGTTTGTCATGTTTTGGTTACAAAATGTTTATGGATCTATAAAAAAAGTATGGCAAAATTGGTACACGGACATTTGACAATAATGTAAAGCTGGCTTCCCACGGCCCGTGATAACGTGGGCCGAACTGCGTCGCGCCGGCCCGAGGTGTACATTCTGGTCTAAAAATGTCTACTGCATCGCTACCAGTTTTCATGGATTCTTTAATTTTACTTCTTAACTTCCTGTATGTTGCCATTAAATTATCCTTTTTCGTTTTTAATTTCTTAATCGTGACGTCATACCTTTTAATTGATCTTTACTATGCGTCCACGCATCTTGTTGGTCATTACGATTTTTATGACTAGCACTTTTTGAGTTCCATGAAGCTTGTTCATTCTCATATAAACTGAGAACCTCAAAAATAACTTCGTTGGTCCACTCCATATTTACGTCGTTTAGAGAGTACTTTCCCAACTAAACAAGGCAACAACGAAACCAACTGACGTACCCGTGGCATTTCGGGACACTTCGGGCACGCTCACATCTCGTCGGGTCGAGCCTTTGAAGTTACCGACTCGCGGCCGATCCGTCGCGGCATCACGTATCTTGCCGGGCTACCTCGGGCGGCATCCTTCCCACGGCTTGGTGGCGCGGCCTGACCTGTAATAACATGGACCGTGGGAAGCCAGCTTAAGACAACCTTCATATTTTAATATGACATGGGATTTGGATGCCACTCGATATAACAGCGTACATAATGGCGGGAGTGATTTGGGGAAGAAAAAAATCAATTTGATTACAAGGCAGAATGACCAAAGCTAAACTAAAAGGTCCCAAAACTAATTTCTGGGTGCGCTGCGCAGTGTATTGTGGCTACAGAGACAATACTGTGAACTGAAAAAACAAAAACTAAATTGATTTATAAAATTACATCTAATAACTTATTCAATGCCTACTCAATTAACGAATTTTATACTTTAATTTTTTAAATTTTTTACATGAATATTTGACAATATTATATGACTTGCTATATGAAAATACAATAGGGAAACTTAACAAGTTTAATAATTTAACAGACAATTAAAGTAAATGTTCCAATTCATTGGTATACGTAACGAACGCGTTCAAAATAAAGCCAAAGGACCCTACATTGACTTGTTTGACTTTGACTTGTTTATAAAATGTTTCGAACGGGGTGCGCTTTGATGGTGGATACGATGCCAGAACAGCTGTATAATCGTTGTGTACATTGCTGGGTCCGTCACGCTAAGGCCCGTGTGCACGAGTTAGGCTTGACACGTAAGCCGAGCTTAAGCTTTAGTTTTGGTGTGCAATCGTGTGAAATATCATGTAAGTGGCACTTTAGCTGCAGTTAAGATAAGCCGTTGAATTACTTCGGCTTGGCGCATTTTGAGGTTATGTAAAGCTAGGAACACACGATGCAACTTTTCCATGCATCAAATTTAGTTTTCACAAGATAAAAAAAGATGCAAGCAGATTGTGTCCCCTTTTAAACTCTTATTCGAAAATTTGATGCATGAAAAAGATGCATCGTGTGTTCCTAGCTTAAGGCGTTTTTGGTTATTTTTTTTAAACAAAAGTCATTAATTTTATCAGGTTATAAAATTGTTCCGTTGCCTTAAAATCTTTCTGTGACTAGATGAAGAATTATACTTTGTAATTAATGGAATACCAAGAAGGATTTTTCAAAGAATTAATTTATTTCAACACTTTTGATGAAGATACATTTACAAAAGGTTTAGAATGTCAAAATTTTTTTTTTTAAACTTTGCACAATACTTAAAAGCAAACTTTTTTTGCTAAGCGAATAATTCACCTTTTTTTCGCAAATTTGTTGCAAAGACACTCAAAAAGAAGTTGGGTTGGTCTCGTGGTGTAATAATAAATAGTCAGGTTTTATAGTTAACCAATTATAGTAGTTTTATGCCTTCTCCTCCATATAATCACAAATCATCAATAAAATTTGTTTTTTTTTAAACAACGTCAAATTTTACGTTGTTTTTTAACAGCTAACAGGTAACAATCATGGTCACCACACAAAAAATACAGATAACTGCCACGTTGCCAATAATTTCCTTACTTTTTCCAAGTGGAACATATTCGAAACTTTTGCAAACGAAGTAAATCTCAAGCGGCACTTGAACAAGTGGAAGAAGTAAAGAGAATTGATGCACACGGGCATAAGTAACGTAGAACAGTTACATAGGGCACTGTGCTCCTAGGAATATATAAACGTAGATCAAGTAAAACGAATGCATTCATTAGCCTAGTTGCAAGTGTGATTTTTTTTCGGTAGTTCGGTTGTAGATAATAACAAACAAATACACGCGAATGCTAGGCAATACGTGAGGTTCTATTCATTTACCTGTCGAGTACTATGTGCACAACTAAATGTGGTCCACCAAGTACCGTCATTTTTTTCGATTTGGCCTTCTTGAAACTTCTTTGATGAATATATGAATTACTAGCGGTGGAAATAGTTGCACATACATTTATTATTGAATGGCATTGTTTACAATAAAATGAAATTAATTTCGAAATTGACACTGCATTGATTATAGAAGGCCGATGGAACAAAAGGAAAAAAACAAACAAATTCGTGAGTAGACATTCGATTCGCTAGTGTAGTAACGATCAAATACTGTTCTGTTCATTTGCCTAGTATACTCTCTTTTAACGCCATAATTTCTTCCCGAATATTAATTTAAAAAAAAAACTCACAATGCCTTTTCCATATTCTTTTAAATCTTTGCCAGGTTGACCAGGAAAAACAAAACACCAGAAGTAGCTGAAATTTTTTACTGTACTGTAGCATCCCACAAGGAACACACAAAGGACCAAAGCGAAAAGAGAAATGATTAAACGATGTTTCGCCCTGGGCAACCAGCGTGGGTGGCTCATCATTGGTTTCACTGGTCACCCTTCACAAATATCAATAAACACCATCATACACTTTGATTTACAAGTTTGAATCACTCACAAATAGGCATCGTTCCGCACTGGTACTTATCTAAGTCACCTGATACGGGTTCGTCCTGGCGAGTTAATATTTCTAATAGGGTTACACTCCTAAGGCAATTAAAACAAAAAAGAAAGAAGTTAAAAAACCTCCAAATCAGTTACTTCAACCGAAAAGAATCTAAAAACAAAAGATCTTGGGTAGAAAAAACGAAAATTCAAACTTGAATGAGCATCCCACAAGGAACACACAAAGGACCAAAGCGAAAAGAGAAATGATTAAACGATGTTTCGACCTGGGCAAACAGCATGGGCTCATCAGTAGTTTCACTGGTCACCCTTCCCACACATCATTAAACACCATCATACACTTTGATTTCCAACTTTGAATCACTCACAAATAGACATCGTTCCGCACTGGTATACTTATCTAAGTCACCTGATACGGGTTATGGGAAAGGCAATAAAAAGACCACTCTCAAATCTTTAGGACGTTTCGAATTCTTTATTGATCCTTTTTCAACCTTCAGACTAGCAGTATATATCATATTTGCTACATATTTAACACGCAAGTTAGCAATAAAAAAGTGAAAAAATTAAAGTCAATTCGTAAAAACAGTTTTTTCATGATGTGCCAATACACCATTCTGATCACTAAGAACTTATGGCAGTACCAGTTGAGTGTCTGAAGGTTGAAATAGGATCAAAAAAGAATCCGAAACGTCCTAAAGATTTGATTGTGGTCTTTTCATTTCAACCCACGAAAATTTGTACATTTTTGTACATTTCAAACAAAGAGGGAAACTAAAATGTCCAGTTTTATTTTTTTGTTTTTATGATTTCTATATCTGTAATTCTTTTGGTCTTTGGATGCTGCCTGAATTGAGCCAATAACGTGCCAACGTTTGCGTGAGCCAGTAGCGTCGTGTTGACTAACCGGCATTGGTCCTGTACGATGTCGTGAATCGGCACTGCACAGCCCAGGCAGATATCTCCAATAATCTAGCCAGCACCGTTTGCCAACTAAGGCACATAAGCTAAAATGGTAGACGGAATTGTTTTGCTGGGTTTAAAGAACTTTTTAAACGGACACACGGTACCTATCAATTGTTTTCAGATGTTTCTTTGCACTTTTCTGCATAAAACAGGCCAAACAAATACTTTGTGCTTTAGATGTTGTACGACGGAGTACAAAGGTTGAGGAAATTTCCACGCTTATTTAACTATTTAAGCGACAAACAAGGTCCAATTTGTTGCGCCGCGAGTTGAGCTGCGCGTTTGATGTATAGTTTAATATTTTATTTCACTATTTTCCAACGACTCTTTACCATATCGCTTACGATTTTTAAACGGTTCCTTAGTTTACTAAATTAGGTATTTATTTATTTTGAAATATGTAAAAACAAAATTTGGTAAATAGTACTATATACAATTAACAAGCATAAAATAAATAAATATGTATCTTCAACAACTGTTCAATTGACAACATGAAACAATTGAATTGAGTTTTAAATTTGATAATAAAATAGTTCAATTTCTGAAAAATAAAGTAACAAATCTTATTAATAAAAAACAAGGATAGTTGATTAACTAGACGAAATTTGTTTATAATATATATTTATAATTTAGCTAATAATAATGATTTGTTTATGGTAAATAAATATCAATTACCTATAAACCCTGAGTTGTTTATAATAAATAAATATACGCATTCACTCTCATTTGGTTATAGTAAACAAATATATGTTAACGATTAACAGCGATCTATTAATAGTTAATAAATGCATGTTAACCCCAAACTCTTGATTTGCTAACAGTTAATAAATGTAATTTAACCAATAACCTTGATTTATTCTGTGTTTTGGGTAATTCTAGAGGAGCATATGAAAAAACTGACACCATATTATGAGACTTACACCCGGCGGTCACGTATGAAAGTCTTACACCCGGTTCCCACCTAGGACTTTTCCGTGAATGCCCACTCACGCATCACATGATGTCAATATGAAATGTTATGGCAGTCATGTGACGGGTGCTCGCGCACGCACGAAAAAGTCGAAGGCGGGAAACCGGGTGTTATTGGTGGGATCCGGGTGCAAGCCTTGTAACGTCGGTTTTTCCATATCCTCCGCTAGAGCTACCTAAAACAGAAAATAAATCTATAAATATTATTCTTGGATATTTTATTTATTTATATGTATTTTGTTTACTTTTTGTTTTAAATGACAAAAAAATTCTATTCTTATTCTACTATTATAAACGGAAGTATCGATCGGTAGCCCATATTTTTTTAGCAGCTCCTTCTGTGTCCGATAGTTTCCTCCAAGTCGCTGCTCGACTAAAAATAAAAATTGATTTGATTAAAATGATAAAAAAAAATGTTTGTTTTTAGACAATGTAAAGATGCAAGAATTGGGGGATTCCACACCCAAATATAAAATAAAAAATCTGAAAACGCTTTAAAAACTAACCAAAAAGTGAGATGAAATCTGACCATTTTTCCTATTTGTCAGAGAAATTTAGTGTTTATAATGTAAACTATAGTGCCGTAGGCCGCGCAGGCGCATATTATGTATAAGAAATGAAAATTGTGCCGTAATGAAAAAGTGTGAAAGCAACAAATATACCATGATCAATGGCAATATGACAGTAGAAGCGCCGGCCGGCACGCCGCAGGCATTCCACCCAAATTTGAAATTAAGAAATTGATTTATTTTATTGAGGTTACCTTGGGTTGGGTTAGATACAAGTCCCTGTATCTGCTACTGCTCTCGTAACCTGTGCACGACTCCGTGACTTTAGCCACTTCCTTCTATTTATTACCATTATGTAGTATACATAAACCCACCTTAAATCTAGGTACTGCAAATAGACCATCTTTTTTTTTCATTCATAATGTTGTCTTGGAAGACGTGAATGAACATAGGTGGGTAGCTACATACATATATAGGAGAAACAAATGCTTGCACTTACCCAAAAATCCTATTGATGGTTTCATGATCAACCGTAGCTTCGTTACCTTCCATTACTTCCATTTACATACGCCTTGCGGACAAATTCTCACAAATATAGCAATAATCGTGACACAAAAAACTCCTATGTATGTCGAATATAAAATATCAAAATGACGCGACGGCGCGGCGGCCAAAATTTGCAAAAATGGCGCAATAAAATTGCTGAACTAGTGAACGTTACCGCCTCCGCTGACACTTGACGCTGACAGTCGTTGTCGCGCTCTAAAAGACTCGATCGAAGCTCCCGCGCATGCTTATTGCCGTCTTTTTATCCTCAGACAAAATATTTGTTAATAAAAAACAAATCGTTTTTAACCTATACTCTTGTGCTATTAACTTCAACAAAAACAATCGACTTTTTAATCCTCAGACAAAATATTTGTTAATAAAAAACAAATGGTTTTGAACCTATACTCTTGTGCTATTAGAGCTTGTTTATTATAACTGTAGTTTTTTTAGGATAAGACATAGACCAATATTGTCTGAAAAACTATTTGGCTTTATTTCTGTTTAATAAGTGTTGTTCTCAGTTACTACGTTTTTCAAAATTGAAAGAAACAAATTAGTTGTTATTTATAAACCTTCTTTTTTGAAGAAGTGATTAACCAGAAACAAGAATATCTACTTTTGTAATATATCTTATTAATTATAACAAAAACACGGAATAACTAACATTTGTTAACTATAAAATCGAAGTTTTCTTTCAGTGTAGAAGCAGCTTCTACTTCTTAAACTTTTGAAACAAATTTAAAAGAGCTTTTTTAGAAGGGTCAAAACTGCCAAAAAAAAAACAAAAGCTAAAAGCTGTCAACAAGAAGTCATAGCCAACTTGGCTAAAAAGGGGGCCGGAAAAAGGATCAAGGAACTGGAAAATTAAGCAAAAAGGTCCTTTCTTGAGAGTGGAAATATTTCAAAAGTACATGCGTTGTAATGTAGAAGTTTCCGTATGAAAAATCGTACGGAAAGCCCATCAACCAGAGAATTTTGACAGTGTAAGTTACAGTAATTTGTAAGCGGAGTAGGCCGCGTTAGCTAGAATACCTCTTACTGTCGCTCGTAGAGGACGCGACGGTCCCATATATATCTAATACTTATATGTGGAGTACCTTAAAGATCCCTAGCTCCGACGAAGGAGTTTAGGTTTAAAAGTAGTGAACTTTGTGCACGGCGTTATGCATGACATGAAAGTTTTTTTTTTACTTTTTCGTGACTTCCAGTTTACCTAGAATTTATGTCACAAAGTAATAAATTATTAATAATATAATAATAAATATTTAATAATAAATATTATATTTAGTAACTGTGTTGGCTGGGTTTATATTACCCTACCAGCCTAAAAAATATCTAAATAAGGTTACATTGTCAAAATATTTATTTCAGTCTGAACCACCGGCGGATGGCGGATTGGGGGGAATGGTGTGGGAGTATCCCCCAATGTTGCTTTCAGTTTATTGCAGTTGGGAAATATGAAGGTTCAGTTGGGAAATTTAAGTACATTTTACAAAACATTTTGTATTTCTAATTTCTTCAAACCACAATAAAAAACTCAAATTTTCAGGTAACTTTGAAAAGCCGGTGATCTGAACGCATTTTGCTCCCCTGGGGTTACTACACACCGGGTGGGCCATAAAAAACCGGACAAAATGTTTTCCATTATAACTTTTAAACCATACCACCGATTTTAATACAAAAAAACTGTTCTTTGCAGGGAATTGAGCCGGACTTTGATCAGAAATATTTTTTTTCCGCCATATTAAAATCTAAGATAGCGGACAGAAACAAACTTTACCCTTCAAAGAGCTTCGTGTATTCTTATGTTACGGAAACTTTTTGGACTTTTTTATGAAGTCGTAAAACAGCTTTGTTTCGGCCACGCAGAACGAGGTGCGAATCATTAAAACCGATTAAGTGGTTCCCAAAAAAAATTAAAAATTTTCAATCAGTGTTTTGCGGATTATGCGATTGCCGTAGTAATTCTGTCTGCATACATTTTCTTATAAATTCATTATTGCTAAACCGATTTTGATGAAATAAAAAGCCTCATGGTGAAAATCGATTGTTCTTTAACTACTGCTATTGACATTTGTCGCCATCTGGAAATCCAAGATGACGGACAAAATCAAACTTGTCCCTTTAAAGAGGCTCGTTTATTTATATGTTCTGTAAACTTTTAAATATTTTTTTAATTTGTACAAAAGTTCTGCTTTCACCACGCACACATCAAAATCGGTTTGGTGGTTCTCCAAAAATGAATTTTTGTTTTCATCACTGTTTTCCAGATTATACGATTGCCTTCTCAAATTGATACGCAACCGATTTCAATGAAATAAAAATCGTCACGGCGAAGATCAAAAACTCTTAAAAGATCACTATCGAAATTTGTCGCCATTTTGAAACCCAAGATGGCGGACACAATTAAATTTATCTCTTCAAAGAAGCTCGTTTATTCTTAGGTTTCAAGAACCTAAAAATGCTCCCTCTCCAACGCGCACGAATCATTAAATTCGATTTAGTGGTTCTCAAAAAATTAGTTTTAATTTTAACCATTGTTTTCTCATAAACTCATTATTACTGAACTGATGTTGATAAAATAAAAAACATCATGGTAAGAATAGATTTAACAGCAACATATGAAAAAATGATCCTTTATAAAGGGTAGAATTTGATTTAGTCCGCCATCTTGGATTTTATGGAGCCAAATTTCAATAGTAATCCTCAAAGAGCAATTGATTTTCGCCATGATCTTTTCCATTTTATTAAAATCGGTTTAGTAATAATTAATTTATGAGGAAACGAATGCAGAGAGAATTAGCATGGCAATTGTACCATTCGTATCCATACTCTGTAAAACAAGAAGTGAATCAAAAATTAATTTTTTAGTAACCACTAAATCGTTTTTAATGATTTGTTTAATTTAATTTTAATTTAAAAAAAATCGAAAAGGTTATCGAAACAAGAATTATCGAGCGTCTTTGAAGGGTCAAATTTGATTTTGTCCGCAATCTTGGGTTGGGTGTTCTTTAGAGTTCAGTCAATCTTTGTCATAATGCTTTTTATTAAATAAAAATCGGTTCCGTAATTATGAATTTATGAAGAAATTCATGCAGACGGAATTGAGAAGGCAATCGAATAATCTTCAAAACAGTGATGGAAAGAAAAATTAATTTTTTAAGAACCACTAGACTGGTTTTAAGGATTTATACCTCGTTGTATGTGGCGAAAGCAGAACTTTTCTACGAATAAAGAAAATATCAAAAAGTTAACAGAAATTATGAATAAACGAGCCTCTTGTAAGGGTCAAGTTTGATTCTGTCCGCCATCTTGGATTTCAAGATGGCGGAAAATTTCAATAGCAGTGGTTAAAAAACAATCGATTTTTGCCATGATGCCTTTTACTTCATTGAAATCGGTTTTCTAATAATGAATTTATGAGAAAATGTATGCAGACAGAATTGAGACGGCAATCGCATAATCCGTAAAACATCGATAGAAATTTTTTAATTTTTTTTTGGGAACCATTTAACCGATTTTAATAATTCGCACCTCGTTCTGCATGGCAGAAACCGAGTTTTTTTTAGGACTTCATAAAAAAATTCAAAAATCTTCTGTAACATAAGAATAAACGTGGCTCTTTAAAGGGTAAAGTTTGTTTGTTGATTTTAAGATGGCGGACAAAAAAATATTTTTACTCAAAAGTCTTGCGCAATTCCCTGCAAAGAGCAGTTCGTTGCATTAAAATCGGTGGTATGTTTCGAAAGTTACAACGGAAAACATTTTGTCCGGTTTTTTATGGCCCACCCGGTATATCATTTTAGCAAGAATTTCAGCCTCCGCTACAGGTTCCCGTTCATAAACCGGATTTTTTAAAATATATTAGTAGAAATGTACTACGAAACTGTTTAGTTTCAAGTGTGTAGGATGTGTCATTTAGAAGATATGGGGGAAAATAAAAAAAAAACAATTTACCCCCTTGTGACCGTTAGAGCCACTACATGTCATTTTTTCAAATTTATAATATATTGTTGCTAGAAAACCTGTGTAAAAAATGTCATTGCCATACAGCGAACCATTAAGATTAAAAAAAATGTTTTGACGTTCTAATCTTACTTTTTGGCTGCGATATTTTTGAGGCTGTTCACAGGTAGAGTAATGTTAAGGGGTCCATTATAGTTCAATTTTTTGATGAGCGAACTGACGTCATTTTTTTGGATCTTTATCTGATACATTGTTTTAGACAGCGACAATAAATATGTAAAAAAAAGTCATGTCGTTGGTTGTTTCAACTGTTACTTCAAATTGACAACAACAAATTATTTGACATGCGAACTGTTAACAACAAAGAAATACGTTTTCAGAGGCCAAAATGACATCAGTCCGCTGATCAAAAAATTGGACTATAGTAAATGATTTTTTTGTTCACCTAGAGTGAAACTTGCGGTATTGCAATTTTTTTGTTTAGCATAAATATCGGTCTCTGTTCAAGGCCCTCTCCGGATTTTTTTTGTTAAACTAGACTTATATATTATTATTATACATATAATATCTACTCATACAAATGTAATTTTCTATTAGATATGTGTAAGGATCGTGCGAGTCTAAGGGGTTTTATTTGTATATTAGTGGTTAAGATCATTATAGTTGATTTTAAGTTAGGTTTAAGATAGCTGAGCGTTGTTTAAATTTAGTTTGTGAGTGCAAATGCATATTACTGCTTCTACTGCTGCTATTATAATTGTGCACACATTTTTTATTTCTCGTACCACCGGAAATGGATTTTTCCACGTCGGCAATTGACCTGCTGATGGTCCGACGTCGGTTACTGACATCGTGATGTCGAGGGCAAGCTTCGTAGACCGGTAAAATAAAATATCAAAAATATTATCTCTTTAAATTTTAATTTTTCAAAAAAAAAACGACCCATTTTAGCCTATTACGTGATCTTTATAACAAACTCTGTATATATACATTTGTTTGTTATACTACCCCCTTTCTTTCGAGGAAGTATCACTCTCTTTGAGTTAGGGAGCAGAGTAATAGGCGGGTATCATATTACTCTCGCGGGACTACTCAAGGCACAACAATTCCATTGTAGTCATACAGTCAACGCAAATTTTACTGCAAAGGGACGTACACGAGAATGTTATATCGGGCAATGGGTCTTTGTTAGTTAGATTGGATTGAATCTTTCAAACAGTAAGGAACTAGTTAATATTTAACTACTTCTGGTTTCAACGATTTGTAATCCAGTATTTGTGTCGTGGTGCTAAAGAAGCTTTTGTATCATGGACTTCGGTAAATAAAAAAAACCATCAGGCTTGTGCGCTGGTTATCCACCACGTTGACTTGTTCTAGTTAAATTGAAATCTCGATTAAGACTCCTTACTATAAAATTATTGTAACTTATTATTCTAATTAATTAGGTATTCTATGTTAAATATGGAAGATTAACGTGTGTAAGTAGGGTCCCCTGATGACGTAATTAGAATAACCTTTGTGACGAAAGATATAGGTTTGGGAAAAAACCTGCATCTCCATTACCACTAGAAACATTGGATGTTGAGGTACACCGTTTAAAAACTCTTGACTTTAACTTTTTTAAGTTTTAAGAGCAAATTTGGAATGTCTACAATCTACGGTTTGAGTTAGACCCGCGATGATTTCTTTATAAAATTCGATCGGCTGATTTTAAATTTTCACAAAGGTCATTTTAATAAGATCGTAGGGTAAATTTTACGTGCAGAGAAGAAAATCCCACTACATCTCACCAATGGAGAAAGGGGTCCAAATGTACAACTTTTTTAAAGAACCACGCACAATTTAAATGGAAACTGGATCTCAGTGGGATTTCAACGCCATTTAAGTATGTTATTGGGACAGTCCCTGAGAGCATTTTGTCTTATAGATACAGGTGCCGATATCTACAGGGTGAGCCAATAATAGCTGCCAAAGTTTGGGATGAACTTATTATTATCATGCTTATGATAACCGCTATCGACAAAAAAAGCATCAAGTCCCATTAAAATGACAACGCTAAATTTAAAAATGACATTTATTTTGACACCTGTCAAACCCCGTCGAAAAGTGACAGTTGTCTAAACTGTCATTTACTGTTATGGGGAAAACCACTGGTGTGATGACACATATGTACGAGTGGGGACTCGAACTACACTAAATTGAGGTCAATAAACTCAAAAATGTTATTATTTTTGACACCTGTCAAACCCTGTCAAAATGGCGGAAAAATAATTAATGTAGTTTTCGGATAAGCAAATACCTGTTTTGTACTTTGCTAAACACACTAAATCGGAAACCTTAAAAAAAGTGACAGTTGTCTTATCTTTCATTTACCGTTATGGCAAAAACCGCTGGTGCGATGACCCATATTTGCGAGTGGGAACTCGAACTGTACTAAATTCAGATGGATGAACTCAAAAATGTTATTAGTTTTGACACCGGTCAAACCCTATCAAAATGACGGAAACATAATTAATGAACTTGAAGTTTTTTGAAAAGCAAATACCCTTTTGTACTCTGTTGATGATATCGAATCGAAAACCGTAAAAAAGTTTTCTTAACTGTCATTTACTGTTATGGGGAAAACCGCTGGTGCGATGACACATATTTACGAATGGGGACTCTAATTATACTAAATTGAGGTCGCTGAACTTAAAAATGTTATTAGGTTTGGGAAAAACAAATAACTTTTTTTTTACTCGGTTGACGATATCGAATCGAAAACCGGGGAAAAAACGACCGTTAAAACAACTGTCACTTACCCGATAAGATAAATTGCAGTTGAAAAAAGTCACATTTTTAGCTTTAAAAGAGTAAAAAAGAAAGTATTAGCTTTTCTAAAAATTCGTTAATAAATTATTTATTTGCCATTTTGACAAGGTTTGACATGTGTCAAAATTAATGACATTTTTAATTTCATCGACCTCAATTTAGTGTAGTTCGAGTCCTCACTCGTAAATATGTGTCATCGCACCAGTGGTTTTCTCCATGACAATTATCAGAACTGTCACTTTTTTTCGAGCTTTTTTTTACGGTTTCCGACTTAATGTCTTTAGCAGTGTAAAAAAAGTATTTAATCATTTTTCCACCATTTCGATAGGGTTTGACCTCAATTTAGTGTAGTTCGAGTACCCATGTGTCATCGCACCAGTGATTTTCCTCATAACAGTAAATGACAGTTAAGGCAACTATCACTTTTTCTTACGGTTTCCGATTTAGTGTCCTCAGCAGAGTAAAAAGAAGATATTCGCTTTGTCAAAAACTTCAATTTCATTAATTATTTTTCCGCCATTTCGACAGGGTTTGACAGGTGTCAAAATAAATGTCATTTTTAAATTCAGCGTTGTCACTTTAGTGGGAATTTCTGCTTTTTTTGCCGATGCCAATAGTAATAAACTCATCCCAAACTTTGGCAGCTATTATTGACTCACCCTGTAGATATCGGCACCTATTCTATGAGACAAAATGCTCTCAGGGACTGTCCCAATAACATACTTAAACGGTGTTGAAATCCCACTGAGATCCAGTTTCCATTTCCATCCTGCATAATTTTTGCTTTAAAAATACACTCGCCTTCCTTTTCAAGGAGTTAGTATCCTCACCTAAAGTTTATGAACCCATTGGTAATTTGCGGCCACCGCCCTTGCGTCCTGCAATTCATTTTTAAGGATATTCTCGAGATATCTTTATCCGGACATCCCAGGGATGTATGCTATCACGAGAAACTCATAAGACCTAAATGAGATTTCTGCAGGCAAACGTAACACTTTGTTTGTACAGCTTTATCAATTTACAAATGACTACAACGCAAGCAAAAGTTGTTAAAAATAAAATGTAAAATTACCCACTTTTATGCTTGGCTATTAAAAGTTACTATGTTTTCACGTGGAACTGAAAACAATTTACTTTCAAACCTTCCATGAAAACGCGGCGAATGGATTTTTTTTTGGATCGTCTCGAGATCCAACTGCATGAAAACGGATATCGTATCGAACTGCCTGATGACACCAATAATAAGCTATTAGACACTTAAAGTAAATATTTCAACGCATCCGTATCGGTATACGTAACGCGTTCGAAACAAAGTCAAAATCGTTGCGTAACTTCGTGGGTCCCTAACGATACGTACATCCTTCCGTACGCAACGAGATTCTGTCATCACACCCGTCAAAGAAGCAGGCATCGTTCGAAACATGGCATGAGCAAGTCAAGTATTTTGACTTTGTTTCGAACGCGTTACGTATACCGATACGGATGCGTTGAAATATTTACTTTAAGTGTCTATTAATTAGCACGTTCAGTATTCCTGCAAAAAGTAGGCATATAACTTTCAGAGGCGCACCGAAGGGGGACGTTTGGGGTTAAAACCCCCTTCCGAGAAGCCTGGTTACAATTGGCACAATCAAATAATAGCAGAAATAAAATATATAAGGAATAAAATACAAGATCCTGTAATGTAAAAAAATCATGTATTACAAAAATTTTTGCCTGCGCTATAACACCTTTCGTTTTTACGTTTTCGTGTAAAAATGGTATTTTTCATTTAATTTTATTAAAAGATTCTGCCTGCGATTTGGTGTCAAACATGGCATTTTAACTGTCATTTTCGCAAAAATTTTCGCCTGCGGCGCCTTTTATCATTCTGTTTGAAAGTAAGATACCCAAGTTTGTGTTTCCTCCACTACTCGGAAACCATCCGCCATTGTGAAAAACCTTTCCCTTGTAATTGACTTTTCTCCACTTCTATTGGTCGCAGGCGAAAAAGTATGAGAACAAAAATATTCGGCATAAAAAAAAAAAAAAAAATTTTGTCCAAGTGCTCAACTTTTCGTAGTTAGTTTCCAAAAAGTTAGATGACGCCCAAGTTACAAAAAAAGGGTGATTTTTTTTTATTTTAAGTGAAAAAGTTGTAGATCTCGGAAAAATCCTATAAAAATATGTATACTGTTTATTAATTAAACAGTTTCTGAGCTACAGCGACTAAAAGTCGGTAAAATTCTTTGAGAACCACTTTTTGGGTTCTCCGACCAACAGAAATGGAGAAAATCGGTTCCAAAATTTTTTCAAAATGGCGGATAGTTCCTGAGGAGTGGGGGAAACACAAACCTGGGAATTTTACTTTTAGACCCCCCAAAGAACATATAAAAAACTCAGCCTTACTTAAAATGACACTTTTACTGTACTGTCATCAATTATGTAATAGTAATCTACATAACAGGCATGTTATGATGGTCATTAAACGTGAAGATGAAGCTTGAAACGCGAGCCGCATGCGAGTATCTTAATTTTCTGAGCTTGTAATGACCATAACATGCGAGTTAGTGTACTATACTTTACCTACGACCAACGAAAATGACATCAAAAATATCAGAAATTATTGAAAATATCAAACGCGAACACTCTTAAGTCAACCACCTTCATAACCTGAAGTTTCAATGACGTTCTATCTAAAACGTCAAAACAAATAAGGTTACTAAGGGACTTTTCATATATCTTTTTAAAAACCAGGTCTTTTTCTTCTTAAAAATGCGTAATATGTCAATATAACGGGACTTATTTTTGGTTAGGTACTAAAATTATATTGGATTTATCAAATATTTATTGTCTTAAAAGTATAGAAAAATAACTCAAATTTTTGCGTCAATGAGTGCTCTTATAATCTTGTGGTTTACGTCTAAGCTTCATTATTATCCTAGGAGCGTAAATGGTCCATAACAATCGTGTTGGGACGCTCGTTAAATTAGTATTATGGGTTGCTCGTAGGTAATAATTATTTAAACAACAAGGTTTGAAAACGACTGTGCACACGATCAAGATAGTTTGGTGAACCGAGCCGAAGGCGAGGTCCACAAGTTGAGGGAGTGTTCAAAAGGTTTTCAAACGAGTTTTTTACAATACTTTTTATACGACTGCAAATAAACAGAGACCAGAAAAAACAAATTTCAATTTAACGCGTTTTTATTAATAAAATGTATAATATTCTATTTGAAGTATCTAATCAACAGAACAAAGGAGCCGTGACGGTTGCTATAGAACTCAGTCAACTTATATTGTTGGGTGACAACAACAAAAATCCCAATGACCCGTGTGCAAAAATGACGTAGGCGTGGGCAAAACGTTTTGCACGCGGCGTGCGCCAAATGCCGTTTTCGTGTTCTCCGTGCGCAAAATTCCCTTTTCAAGTCGTATAAAAAACCATTTTTCCATATTTTGATCCCTCTCTCAACACTCAACAACACTTTATAACATTTTTGTAACCCCTTTCCCCTTCCTTTTAGTACTTAATAATACTTTTACCTACCCCTCCACCCCTCTTGACGCGTTTATGTAAGCGATGGATGACTCGTTACCCAAAAGGACTCGATTATCGGTACCCCGACTATATGTCAGTCTGTCAAATATTTCAGACTTTTGGAGTGGAGGAGTGGAGGAAACACAAACTTGGTCCGGAGGTTTACTTTCAGACCTGGATTTTATTACAATTTGAGTTTACTTTTAAGTCAAAAGTTGAAATTTGGGTGTTATTTTTTCAAAAAATTTTGCTTGCATTGAAGCACGATTATAACATCAAATTTTGAGTAAATAAACAATTTTAAATTTGGTTAACACCCCCCCCCCCCCTCCCCCACTCTACATTTGAGCCCAGGTTTGCGCTTGTAAGCACCTGTTTCCTTGATTTTAATTTTCATCAAAAATCTTTAAAAAATCATGAATGGCAAAATTTTTCCTTTTTAAGTTTTCGTGTAAAAATTGTCTTTTTAATGTCATTTTATCAAAACTGTTGCCTGCGATTTGGTGTCAAAAATGGCATTTTAAGTGTTATTTTCGAAAAAATTTTCGCCTGCGGCGCATTTTAACATTTTAACAAGCAAATTAAGGGTACATAAACAACTCAAATTTCCGAAACCCCATCAATATTTACAATTGTAGTTTAATTTTAAGTAAAAAATTGCATTTTAAGTGTTATTTTCTCAAAAAATTGTGCTTGCGATGCATTGAAGCATGATTTTGACATCAAATTTTGGGTAAACAGTTTTAAATTTTGTTAACACTTCCCCCGCCCCTCTCTCTACATTTGAGTCCAGGTCCGCGCTTGTAAGCACATGTTTCCTTGTATCAATTATGTTCACATTTTTACTTCAAATTAAGTTTTTTTTTAATTATTTATCCTTAACCCCCCTCCCGAAGTCAATTTCTGGGTGCGCCACTGACTTTATTTTAATTAGATTATTGTGCTGTAAACTTATTGGCTTTGAAAAAGCAAACAAAATACATCAGGTAAATGTCAAAAACTCAAATCGTGTTCAAATCGAGTTCAAATAGCTTCATGAAAACCGAAAAGTAAAAACGCATTCACTTCCACGTGAAAACGTAGTAAGTATTAATTGTGCCAATTTGACTCAAGAAGTTTTACATTCAGTAGTAATATACCTAGTACATGTCAGATTTCCAGGATATTTGGTTTGAATCCAATTTTTCAACAAAAGCTTAAATGCATGCGACCTGAAAAAATCCCGAACCCGGGATTTTTTTTGGCGTCATACACCAACACTTTTCTTAAGAAAATTGGCTGAAAACGAAATTTTCAAAAATTTCCGCGAAGGAAACTGCATATTTTCATCACAGCACAAATTTTATTTCAAACATTAGAAAATCTAATATAAAGATATAAGATGCGATTTCCGTGGAAATTATATTTATATTCTCGCTAATATTTTTTACTTATTTATCTCGCTTGAATACAAGCGAGTATGATTTATTTTCAGCACTTTTTCTCTTTTACAATAATGCGAACTTTTCATCATAAAAATATGCACAGGGGTCGCTGGTCAACGCACGCCTACTCGAATGTATGAAAACTGTTGACACAGCACGACAAACAGAAATTAGGGTGCGACAACGGACTGCTTTAGATCGTTTAAACATTGGCGTATTATTTTCAGACTTTCTAGTTTTTCACTGTTTTGATACGTTCAAAAACTTTTTTAAGAGTCATTAAAATTTCATTTCCCGTAGAAGCATAATATATCAAACATTACACAGTCTTGAACGCGCTTGTCAAATGTGCCGAGTGTTTGAAAGTGGTAAGCAATTTTCAACACGAAAATAGGTGTCCTTGTCTGCCTCAAAAGTATATTTCTTTCGAACATATAAACATTTTATCTTCTGATAGAGAATTTTTTTTAAAAATATTATAGTAAAAAGGTACTATAAGAGTTAATTCCCCATTCGAAACTACGCTGTTAATGAGAGTCGTGTTGTATCTTGCCCTAGACCGATTTTTCCCCGCGTGACCTAATGGGAGACAGTGCAGCCCAACTGTCTGTAAATATACCGTTCAAGGTGTACCCCAGGTAGGGCAATTCTTGTGGTTTTACACAAGGTCTTATAGTACCTGCTGCCTCCGACCTTTACTGCCAATCTGTGACTTTTGGGATTATACACTACCGTGTGGTGGATTATAGCTAAGCCTGAAATCATCATGACTTTAAAGTCTGGCCCAGTGTCTAGCCCTCAAAGCCACATGTCCTACAGACAGATGTACCTATAAGGCCTTATTTATTCTTGGTTTGGTAGAAAATTTAATAGAAAAGGAGCAGTTTCTTCCAGATTTTTACCAATCGCAAAGCTCATTTCATTCTATCGAAACTAGCAATACCCTCTCCACATAGGCCAATATCATTTTAGTGTTCTTTTCTTGTGGAGAGGGTACAGCTCTACTGCTTGTTACTATGATAGAGGTAGGCTTTCGCGTAACAGCTTTGGCTTTGCGGTTGGTGAAAATCTGCGAAAGAGTACCCCTTCCTATCAACGCAAGAGGTCCAGTAGTTTTCTTTTCAAAGACAAAATCTTGTAAGAACATGACGGTTAATTAACTAGTCATTTATGAAGCACCACACATTCTCCTCACTTTATTGTGATTTTTATGTATTTATTTAAGCTAACAACCAATTTAACAACGCGAGGGGGTGAAAAGTAAGTAGCGAAATAGTGCATGAGGGCGGCTCTCATTCACGAATTTATTACTTTCACCCTCTGGAATGCAGGCCAGTGGCCCTTACAAGTCAGTGGCGTAAAGAAAAAAGTAGGAGCCTATAGTTACCCATTAAATTGTACACCGCAACAAATTCATGATAAAAATTATCATTAAACATGGCGAATTCACCATTTTATATTGGTTTGATTAAACAGCCACTTTTTATTTAATAGTCTACTCCCTGCGAGTCCAGGAACATTCTAAAAATTCAAATTCATGGCTTTATATCATATACATTACCCTCTCCACATAGGCCAATATCATTTTAGTGTTCTTTTCTTGTGGAGAGGGTACAGCTCTACTGCTTGTTACTATGATAGAGGTAGGCTTTCGCGTAACAGCTTTGGCTTTGCGGTTGGTGAAAATCTGCGAAAGAGTACCCCTTCCTATCAACGCAAGAGGTCCAGTAGTTTTCTTTTCAAAGACAAAATCTTGTAAGAACATGACGGTTAATTAACTAGTCATTTATGAAGCACCACACATTCTCCTCACTTTATTGTGATTTTTATGTATTTATTTAAGCTAACAACCAATTTAACAACGCGAGGGGGTGAAAAGTAAGTAGCGAAATAGTGCATGAGGGCGGCTCTCATTCACGAATTTATTACTTTCACCCTCTGGAATGCAGGCCAGTGGCCCTTACAAGTCAGTGGCGTAAAGAAAAAAGTAGGAGCCTATAGTTACCCATTAAATTGTACACCGCAACAAATTCATGATAAAAATTATCATTAAACATGGCGAATTCACCATTTTATATTGGTTTGATTAAACAACCACTTTTTGTTTATTAGTCTACTCCCTGCGAGTCCAGGAACATTCTAAAAATTCAGATTCATGGCTTTATATCATATAATATACTTCTATATTTTGTAGACCTTTCTTCTGATTCACTTTTTCTAAAGAGTAAGAGGCGTCGTGTTTTACTCACTCCTTGCAGGTAGGGGTTCTTCGTTTTCATGTATGCTAGCAGATATCATAGGTAGTCAGTTTGTTTATTTTTATTTACACGCCCAATAGGCTGACGCTTAATTAATGGGTGGAAAAAAACTAGTATTACGGATAAGTACCTAAGTAATAACTAAAATTAATTACAATGAGTAAAGAAAATTATTGTCAAAAAGGAGAAAAAGCAGCAATATGAAAAACATAATCAAGTAAAGAAAAAAAACACAATTCATCCGGCTGTTTTCAAAATCAATCTTAAAATGTAGTGGACCGTTTGAAAGATGGTTTGACTATGTCGCACAGAGGAACTACGAGGTACTGTAAAGTTCAGAAGTTCCAAGAGGCCTGGGTGATCATGCTGTTCTTTATTGATTTATGCAGCATGAGTTGCTGGTAGTAGGTTCGTCTTGTTTGAAACGACGATAAGTCAAACTTGTGGTCGGTACATACCGTGTGTTTTAAAATACATGTATTTTAAAAACCGCCTCTGAATTGATTCTAGTGCTCTAAATGATTTGTTTGATGTGTGAGGTTCTAAATGGCGAACGCATATTCTAACTAAGTTCTAACATAGACAAAGTAAAGTGTCTTTAGAGTATCCATGTTTTAAAATTCGCGAGAGCAATGTATTAGAAAACCATACATTTTGGATGTGCTAGCTAGGATATTATCTATGTGTTCAGAGAAAGACAACTTAGAATCGATCGCGGAAAGATGACTTTCTAGAGGGAGGTTGTTTATTTATGTTGTAGTTGAATGTAATCAGAAAGCGGCGTCAAATGAGGGACAAATAAAAACACATTTTAAAAACACCTTTTAACTTAAGTACACATACTACAGTTTTTAGTGTTTAAGTCTAAGCTTTTCTGTTTTTTTGTAATGTATGTTTTACCAAAAAATTTGTTTTATTTTTTTATGATTATTTGACTTATTTTCGCGTCAATAAAGTGTTTTTTCACCCTCGTTAAATCACTTTAAAATATTTTTTTCGTTCATATTTCCTTTGTAAATAAGATATGCCCCCCCCCCCCCAAAGAGAAATGTGAAATAACGCCGCTGTAATTAGACTTGCTTTGTCAGTGAAAGGCATAATATGACATTTATCATTATTAAGGAGTAGATTATTGTTTGCACTAGACATCTAGACTCGATATAGAAAAAATATTTTAAAATCATCTGTGATTAAAAAAATAAGTACATCGATAACGTTTTGTATATCGTTTATGAAAATCAAAGACGTTTAACTAAAATAGACCCATCAAGTCATTCATAAATGGCTTTGAAACGCGATCAGTCGTTAGATTTAGGGAAAACCATTTTATGTTCCACTGGCAACGCTGCACCAGACATGCTCCTCCTCACACATGCTCCAACAACCTTACGTTTAGCAGCGGCCAGAAGCGGCTCGTTATTTATAAATGTAAAAAGGTTTGGTCGTTATTTTCAGACTTGTCAAATTTTTTTGGAAATACAATATTTAATTTTTTTTATACTTAATAATTGATACCGAGGGTATGGATAGGTATTATATTTGTCATTGTGAAAATATTTATGTAAAGATATAACATAGAAAATATTAATTTTTTGAATGTTCTCCAGATAGTTTTCTGCCTAATTAGTGCGGAAAGGGATACTTTTAGGCACGGGAGGAGTTCGGGCGGGAAAGACATTTCCGCAAGGGTTAGGTACGATTTCCTTTCTACGAATGTTTATGATGACTTTCTTGATCAAAAAGTAGTTTTTAGAACACACATTTAAAACTCAAAATTTAAAAATCTGGTCCATAAAATACTATTTGAAAAAAAATTGCGTGCGTTAAACGTTTTTTCACGTACGCTATAAAAGATTTTTATGCACGCTGTGCTTATTTTTTTGCAAACGGCGTGTGGGAAGTTGAACTTTCCACAATAAAATTGATATGTAACAGTAGACTTTTTCACATGCATTTGCGAAGTAGTTTCTTTACCTATTTAATGTCAAGTGACCTGCAAACACTTAAAAAATCTATTGAAAAAATATTCAAAAACTCTCGATTAATCTGTAAAATATACCAAAACCTCGATTATGCTAAAGCTACAACGTCGTAGAGAAATTATAAATGGAGCAGCGTACACACAATTTCGGCCAAAATATCAGGTATTTTAAATGATATTTTGATCGAAGAAATGACGTATATTTCAAGTACCATAACATGTACCTCCACATTATAAATTCTTTATTGATTTAAAATTGTGAAGATTCAAGGAAATTTAAATGCAATTATATAATATACCTAAATTTCTTTATAAATTTGAATAATAATAAGATGTTTTTCTATGTTTAAAAAAACAAACCGGAGAAATTGCATAATTGCATGTAAATGATAAAGTTATAAAAATAATATGTTTTTAAAAACATTACGTGTAGAGATACAACTTTCAGCGCAATCTGGCATTGTCGCCAAATTGTTTACCTTATGTCTGATCGCAACTGTGGTAAACATAATGTCTCTATTTAAGTTATACCTTTATGATGAAAATGCTAAAGAGTAATGGTTCTAAAACTGTACCTTGTAGAACCCCCGATTTCGCTAAGTACTCTGCAAATCTGCTACCACCCAGTGCCACATACTAAACTCTAAGTATTTCTAAGTGGCTATTTTAAAAGATTGACAAGAGTGGCAAAGCCGAAACTTTTCAGTTTTGTCAATAGCACCAAGTGGTCTTATATTTGGACTGCAACCTATTGTGCACATATATTCGCTTCTCAGGCTCGAGCCTCATTTTATGCGTTATCATTAGAGTAAAGGAAAAATAAATTTTCCTTTAATCAATGCTGTTATAGAACAGTGATTTTGGATAGACTGCGCAAAAAAGCGCGCCACTGTTTTTTCTCTGGAAAGGCATTAAAGGCAAAGGAAAAGCCGCAGTGTAACTATGTGCTTGTCCATGAATGGCAGCCTGCTAGCTACACAATCCTAGGATCAATAGACTGAAGGGTCCAGTGGTGAAGAAGTACAGTGGCGTTATGTTTAATGAATATTAAAAATTACCAATAAGAGTCTATAACAAACGTGTCATAGGCAATGGTCGTTACACATGAGGATAAAGTTTTATCTGAAAGTTGTGTACTGTACGTTTATCTACGATCAATTATTTTCAATAATTGTATTTGTTTTTTTACATTTTTATTTAAAACGCCCCAAAAAACTGCCCCTCCTCTACTACCACTACTAAGTTTCTACCCCAAAAATTGTTAGGATACTAGAGTCGCCCATAGAATTATGGGGTACACCATTCATTTTTTGTTCTGAGATATAATATTTTTGGGACAAAATTCTAAATTCGAAATTATTTTCATACCTCGTGATATTCTCGATATATCATTTAATTCATGAGATATTTTTTTCGGAGTCTACCTATTTTTCCGTTTTAAAATCGGGTTTAAATATAATTCAGGTGGTTGTGGTTAGGTCGGCATAGTTTTTGTATATAAAATAGTTTTTCTGGTCTGCTTACTTCGATTTTACAAAATTACTTAGGGATTGACTAGGGATCGAGTAAATTCAAACTCTGTAAAATTATACTCGTATATGAATTCTGGTTTTCTAATAAAGTGGATGCAAGATTAGAATCTCCATCTATATTTTTTTACTAAATCACGACTTACGATCTATGAGACCAGTAACGTGGCTATGCATGTAAAACCCGCATATTTGAACTTTTTGATCGAGGGGAGTAAGAGTATGTACACTATTCATTTGTAAGTTGTAAGGCTGATATTAATACTTTTATAACGACCTTTATAATTATTTAGAATAATATTAATCTTTACTTTTATTGCTATTTGACCACCAGTACATCGCTTAAAAAATACGATATAAATACAAAATTAATATTGTTGACATTCCAAACAGCATTTATGCGATTATTATTTATTACGCTTTAAGTAGATTCGTTACTTTCACTTCCCTCACTAAGGGAAGTAATGTAATCATCTAAAAATTACACTTCGAGATTTTAATACTCCTCCACGAATTTGGTGGTTATAAACCCCGTCGCTATGTCTGTCTATCGGGCAGTCTGTCGGTCTGTCCGTCGCTCACATTGTGGCCACTATAACTCAAAAACCCCTGCACCAATCATAACTAAATTTTACATAAAGATTACCTGTGTTGACGCGCAGACCCCTATTATTTTAAAGTTTTCCCCCATTACACCCTTTAAAGTTCTCCTTAAAAAACTTCATCCCTCAAAAAGTATTTTTTGGAAAGCTTATAAAGATCTTAGTTTAATGGCGTTAAAATTTTTGACAACAACAAAATATGTGTAACACATGAAAAATTAAAAAAAAATCGATTTTGTATAATTCAAGTAATTCAGCAGAATGTTACATAAAAAGTAGCCTATGGAACCATATTCCACCCTATTTTTTACCAAATTTTATCCAAATGGATCTAGCCGTTTTTGGGTGATTGATGGACCAAAATCTTAGTTTATTGGCGCTATAATTTTGGAAGCATATAAAATGTGATGGAAAAGTCTAGGTACACCCTAAAAAAGTCTGGGTACAACTCGGAAAACTATGGATACACCCAGGAAAAGTCTCGATACCTCCTAGAAATCTCTAGATACATTCTAAACAAGACTGGAAACACCCTGGAAAAGTCTGGTTATACCTTATAGAAGTCTGGATACATCCTAGAGAAGTCTGGATACACTCTGAAAAAGCTTGAATACACTCCGGAAAAATTTGGATACACACAGGAAAAGTCTAAATGCACCCTGGAAAAGTCTGGATACATTCTAAATAAGCCTGGATACACCCTAAAACACTTCGGATACGCCACATAAATGTCTGGATACACTCAGGAAAAGTCTAGATACACCCTGGAAAAGTATGTATTTTATTGAGCGGGGGAAGTTTTGGAGTAAATCTTTACTCGATTTATTATCAATCAATTTTTAATTAAATTGATAGGATAGGTATGCCAACCGATTAGAAAGTCAACATATTTTATTTATCTTTGAATAACACTATTTCGCTAAAACTTTGAACATATACCATGAAAACAGGAACATGTGATTTTTTAAGTAATGAGGGCCTCTATATATTTGACAGTTGTCGTTTTACCAAGTGGGCAATCAAAATTTCCCTCCCTTTCTGGTTGTTTTCATATTTGGATGTAAAAGCGATTTTATGAAAGGGACTGATCTCTCTCAAATACTTGCAATTTTTTGACAACTTTTGACAACTGCCAAGTCAAGTTTCTCACCTCTGCCTCTCAAAGGGTCTCTATCTATACTTAGTTCTACTGTGTCAGAAATCGAGGACCTCATTAAATCGATAGCTAATAATGTGAATAAAAAAATATAATTAAACTATGATTTCCTGAGGCAAAGAAAGTTCATGGCTCGGTTCATGGTCCTCGTAAAACAACGTCCAAAAATACAACAATCCGCCTGAAAACGATCTGTCAAACATAAAAAATACAACAATTGGGCTTTGATCGTTATTCGCCGTGACCTTTGAAATGCAAACATTAGGTACTTTGGATAAAGGTAAGAATGAACATGAACGTCAGAAGCTGCACTGAGAAAAAGGCTCCAACAAGAACACTGCTGGAATATCTTAATTGTTTTACATCTATTTTTTGTTATGAAAAATGAAGTTACTTTGCTAAAACAAAAAAAATTAATTTCTGGATCTACTTCATAAGAAAAAAAAATGTTTTAATTATGTCGACGGGTTCACTTTGCTATGGTACAAATAAAGATTTTAATAAAGCAAGAGCCTTTAATTTACCAAATGCAATTTGGTAAAACAACTAGGTGTATAGTTGCGGCTACAAAAGTTCTAACAAGTAGTTTTTAATTATTTTAACAAGGTTACTTTGTACTACAACTGAATATTTTCGTAAGAATAAAATAAAAAACAAACGTTTTAAGTTGCCTTCGGACATCTCCGTGGATCCTCGTCTTTTTGGAGTTTCAAATTGGTTCGATATTCCGGCATTCTTAAAGTTACACTTGACGATTTAACGAATTTTGTATTACGTTAAAAACGCACCGGATGGGTTTATCTACTGGCATTTTTGTATAATTTTTTAAAAATTTTCGCCTTTGGCGCATTTTTTGACATGAATATGTTTGTTTTTTAAAATAAACATTTATAAAGATGCACTTTGTTGTTAAAAAAATATTTGACAAAATTTAAAATTTTTAGAGTTGCAGTTAAATGGAAGTTTATATTTCTTTGCTGTGGACGAGACGCCACCAGTTGTAATAGAAAAACAGGCCATTCAAACACTAGCTAACAGATAAAACCCTGGCCTGCTTCTGGTTATAACTAGCAAAAATATGAGTACAAAAATATTGCCTACAGGGGATTTTGTCCAAACGTTTACAGATCATTTTTGGGTATTTTATAATTATTTATTAATTTTATCATTATTACAAATAAACAAACCAATAATAAGTTGGTTAGGATTAGGATCTTCGCAAACTAAGTGATTTTATTTAAAAAATCATATTGAGATCGAGTTTCATTTATTTTTAGGCTTTCCATATTAAAATTGATTAAGAAAACTTGAAATTAACAGTATTTTTTTCTTGTTTTCAGGGCCTTGAACTTGCACTTCAAAAATACCCAGGTCCGTTTGTCAAATTTTTGTTGTTATACAGCAAGAGTCCCATTGAAGCAAAGCGTACTTTATTAAATTAACTAGATGGTTTCCCAAAAATAAATAGACTTACATAAAAAAATATTATTTCAGCAAAGTGTACTTTATTAATTCAACTAGATAGTTTTCCAAGAATAAATAGACTTATCTAATAAACAATGTTTGTTGGGCTAGCAATAGAACTTTGCTAAAACTGCAAAGAGATTCAGCAAAAAATATTCTGTTATTTAGGCAAAATTTTCGCCTGCCGCCTATACTAATAGATTTTCTTGTAGGATTAACTAGAAATCTATTTGCTACAACAAGAACTTTTTCTCACTGTGTTCCCGCGTATCTATAATACCTAGTAGCTACTACTAGAATGAATGCATAGATACGGGATAGCTTCTCGCCCCCGTCCCCCGCTTCTGGTTATAATCCGATTAAAGGAAAATATTAATTGATTCGCGTCATCTTCAGTCATAAAAAACTAAAGTTGCTGATGGTTTTTGTTTTTTGAGTTATTATTGGAAAACCATATATATATATATATATATATATGGTATATATATATATATATATATATATATGGTATATATATATAACTTCGAGTTCATCTCCAAAATCCTTGGGAAATACCAACTGGAGAAACGCACATGATTTTTCTTGTAAATTTTACGAGTTGCACACTAAAAAAAATGTACTCTGTATTTATGAATAACCCTATACTTAAAAAAACATATTTGCTGCAAGAATATTATTCTTCTATGTTAACTTTAACTTGCTTCTAGGAAAAAAATACAGTTTTCCATAGCAAGAACACTGCTATGTGGTTAATTAAGTACAAGTAAATTTATTTATTCTTCTCTAGGTGTTTTTAAGTTAGTAGTTAATAAACTTAAATCAATAATAACCCAAAATTGCATTTGAGAATACTTGGGCTATTAAAAAAATACAGCCAAATTTTAGCTTAAGAAATACTTATCCTTCGATTAAATAGAATTTCCAGGTTTTACAACAACGAGTCTATGATTCTAAAATTAACTTAATTATTGACCCAGACCCTGTTATTATCCCTGACAAAAAAACCGCATTAAAACTCATAAAGTAATATCTCTCCCACAGACTTTGGCGACAAATAAGTAGGTCAGTCAAGTCACACACCCCTCCCCCCCCCTCGAAAGATATTCGAGTTTTGATATGCTTATAATTTACTAACTGAATAATTTGAAGTACTTTTAAAAATTTTGAACCACACTCCTTCCTGGTTTTTTTTATTATTCAAAATTGGGGGGTGCAGCCGGACGTCAAGCTAAAAAATACCAGGAAGGATTGTGGTTCAAAATTTTAAAATTGGTTCAAAATTAGTTCGAAATTGGTTCGAAATTATAAGCATATCAAAACTCGAATATCTTTCGGGGGGGGTGGGTGTCTTAACGTCCACCTGGACCACTACCATATTTTAAAGAAAAAAATGGGTTACTCGAGGGTTTTTCGAAATTATTTCTGGTGATATTAAGAGTTCGAAATTAGTTTTTAATTTTGGGATAGTTGCATTCTCTACGCTTTAAATGAGGGGGGGTGTCGCTTGACGTCTCGCTGCACTCCCCCCTTTTGAATATTAAAAAAAAAACAAGAAGGAGTGTGGTTCAAAATTTTTAAAAGTGGTTCAAAATTAGTCCGAAATTGGTTCGAAATTATAAGCATATCAAATATCTTTCGGAGGAGGGGGTGTGGCTTGACTGATCTAAGTAAGTACTTATACGAAACAATTTTCTACTAGATATGTAAGAGCTTGCGCGAGTCCAGGGTGTTATTATATTAGTGGTTAGATCGTCGTCGTTTAATTTAGGTTGTAGTTATAGTTTAGAATAGGTTATAGTTTATTTTGATTTGTTAGTATAAGAGTAATATCTGTTTAAATCAAAGATATTATTCCTTGATTTTTAGGAATTCTTATTCTTGGTTTAAGCCGAGTATAACAAACCACAGAGTAGCGACAGGACCATCGGCACATTTGATGTTTACCATTTTTCGCAAGCGATATGAGTGGAATTCCCACCAATACAGAGTGTTTCAAATTCGATGCTCACCATGGGGATCTCCTAAACGGAAGGAGATACGAAAAAATTTAAATTAGTGTAAAGTTGTGCCATTTGATGCTTTGTTCAAAACTTAAAAAAAGTTTACAAATTCCGGATAGTTCCGGAGATACGTGGAAAAAACCGAAATTTTCATTTTTAGTTTTTAATTTTCTGCGCCCTTATTCTTAAAGCTGTCAAAAAACGCTCAAAACTATCTACAGACACTTTTTTAGGATCTACCTAAATAGAGAGGTCCGTTTTTGAGACTTGACATTTCAGCGTGACAGGAGCACTGTCAAGTTCAATTTTTCTTATGGACACATCCTTCTTTTCTCACCTGACGTTTAGGGTTTGTTGACCTTCATCAGCCCAAATTTAATTTTTGCTTTTAGCTTACTCAAGATATTTTGGAAATAACGAATAATTTTATCTAATATTTTAAAAATACGCTTTTTTCTTTGTTTTTTAATCTTTGAATTTCAGCTGATTATGGTCAATGAACTCAAAACGTCAGGTACTAGTCAAAATGAGGTTGTAAAATATCTGTCATCCTTTATGAAGCAAACGGCAGGAGAAAAAAAGCATGTGTCCATAAGAAAAAATTAACTTGACAGTGCTCCTGTCACAATGAAATGTCAAATTTTGAAAACGGACCTCTCACTAGGTAGATCCTAAAAAAGTGCCTGTGGAAAGTTTAAAGAGTTTTTTGAAAGCTTTAAGAATAAGGGCGCAGAATAAACTTTTATTTTGTTTTGAGCAAAGCGTCAAATTGCGCAACTTTGCCCTAATTTAAACCTTTTCGTATCTCCTACCGTTTAGGAGATCCCCATGGTGAGCATCGAATTGTATACTACTCAACTAATGATTGATGTTTGGGGGACCATTTCTCGCAAGCGATATGAGTGAAATTCCCACCATTATACTGCTCAACTAATGATTGATGGGCAGATAAACTGCTCGAAGAAATGCGAATATTCCGTTTTGTTGTGCTATAGACAAAATTTATACACTGCCGAAAAATTAAAACTGTATTCCAAAGTTAACTGTCAAGAAAATTTTTTAGATTAAAAATCATTATTAGGTACAAAATTTTTAATGAAAGGACTAAATTATATTTTACAAGTATTTATTCAAAACGACTATCGACAGGTTTACTTAACATTATTAAAATTAAACTATTTTGTAAATAAGGTACTTATTTTACTATTAATAAAGGTGTTTATATTATTATAATTGAGGTACGTATATATTACAATTAAGGTATGTATGTTTAGGTACAGGGTGTTCAATTTTCGTTCAAAAAAAAATGTAAGAAGCCTTAGAATCGGCAATTTTTTTCGTTTAAGTTACAGCAAGAAGTGGATTTTGACGTTTACCATATAGGTTTTTGGAAGAAAAGTTTACTTTTATATTTTAGGAAACATACATTTAAAAAACGTAACATTTTTTGTTATTTATTCACCCTCACTAAATCCCTTTTTAAATTTAAAAAAAGTGTTTTCTAACCGCCGCAACCCTTTTATGATAAATTAAAAATAAATGTCGTACTGAAACAAAAAAGAAAAAATTGGTGCTAGAAGGCACGGATAGTCCACGATACAATCAATTATTTTATGTTGAAAGGAAATGCAAATATCTAGAAAACTGTAGTTTATAACAAAATTTGTAGTCCATATTCAAGGAAACTTAAATCTGAAAACCGTATATCAGCACTTGCTTTTGTTCCAAAGTTAAAAATTTTTTAAATATTTTATCCCCCTTTTCGTCCCTTCAACCCTCACCACCCTACCCAAAAGTTAATCTGTTCATAGTCAGCCGATAGAGGATTTTTGTAACAAATTTAGTTAAAATCGATTCAGGCGTTCTTGAGTTATCATGTATACAGACAGACAAAAATGTCCCCACAACGAAAAGTAATAGTTAAAATGGGTGTGAGGAAACTTAGTAAGAAATAATGTACTTAGTACAAATAAAAACATTGTACTAAATATGGGATAAAACTTTTACAGTAGGATTTACTAAGATCTAAAATAGTACCCCCACAGGTCTAAATATTTACACCTGTGGAGGGTACTAAATTTTAAAATCAATTTTCAAAAAACACTTACCCATACAGAAAAGACACAAAGTTCTTGATTATTTTGTATTGTTATTGCAAAATACCACTGAAAAACTGCTTTTTTTCTCAAAATATACCATATTTTAGGAGAAAATGCCCTAAAACTAATTTTTTTTGACAGATTTCAAAATGACACATGGTGAATACGCCAAAAATTTGGCACATAATAGCTTCATTATTTGTGTTTGCGGTTATAAAGTTGGTGATTTTTTAGACCCCCCTCAGGGGGGTGATTTAAATTTATAGCCCCCAGAAAGGATTGTTTTGTGGCATTTGGTAATAAGTTATTTTATAATTTCCCTAAGTAACCGTTTTTACAAGGATTAGTTTACCTTATTTAATATCCCAAGTTGTTCGTTACCCAATAAAACACCTCCTATTTTGTCCAGAAAAACTCCATAGTTTGAACCCGTTTTCAGCACAAAAAATATATTTATAAGGGCACTACGAGGCAAAAAAAACATAAGTGAAGGTCACTGATTATGCACGAAAAATATACCAAACAAAAAACACAAAACCACTATATTAATTTATTTACAAACTGAAACTAAAACATTGAGATTATCTAAAAGCTCAGTCAAAAAAACTTTTCTTACTCAAGGCCCACTCATTTCAAAGCTGTAGCTTTTATTAGTAGAGATTGGTGCAAGCCAAGGTGCAAGCAGAGGTAAAAGATCCGAACTCGCTGTTTGTGATTGAACGCAGCGCTAATACTTTTAAACTGACATTTCGACAGTGGCAGAAATGTAAAAAAACTTGCATTTAAGTTTTTTAATACATTTCATAAATAAAAACACCTTTCAAATAAATACAAAATTAATCTACTCCTTATTTTATTATTACCCATCTAAATCGTTGTGTGACATCAGGTATTAATTGGAAAAATTAATTAACAAGGGTAAGTTTTAATTAGAGTGACATATAACCTCAATGTTAATTTATTCTACAGAGGGTTTACCATTTAAACGCGGCGTGGGTTTCAATTTTTCAATTTTCTTTTCTTCTAAATTGAAAATTTCCTCTTAAATCCAACAAAAGATTGTGTTAAGATGATTATTCAATAACCAAATTTATTAAAATTCTTCTTATAAATCAAGCTATGTCCAAAACTCAAGGAGGGTTGGTTTAAAATGCTTAAAACCAAAAATTTCACTTAAACTTAAAACCGTTCTAAAATAGACTAAACCTTTTTAGTAAATCCCACCGTTAATTTTTTAACAGCTTTTCGGTCGGATACTTTATTTTTTAATTCCCGTTTGGTAAATTTTAAGCTATAAAAAATAAACTCATAAGAAAGTAACAACAACTTTTATAAATTCACACATAAAATAAATCAATTAACAAAACCTAAATTTAAACCTATTTTTAAATTAACGCCCAACTCCCAGCCTGCTACGCTAGTTTTGTCCGACTGCTAGAAAATAAAACAGCCATCAACTCTCGGACCAAATAGAGGATCTTTTATTGAACTTTATTTCGCGCATGCGCCCTCAGAAAGTGTACCCGAGCTGTCGCTACTCTACAGTTTGTTATAATCGGGTATAAGCAAAAATTGAGTGTCTGGTCAAATAAATGATACTATTTGTTTAATTCAAGTAATTCTTTTTTATGAATGTAGTATTGGGTGGAGTTACGTCTTGGATTAAGTATAGCAATTGTCGATTTAAATAGTCTCTGTAAGAAGTTATGCTTCGATCAACATGCATTCTCTTAATACCTGTATATCTTTTTTCCGTGCACTCGACTTTAGCTTTGTGGTTTATTAAATTCAGTTAATTTTTTTTTATATAGTGTATTATTGAACATTTAATAAGTTTTTTAAATCTGATTTATTTTCTGTTCTTTAGGAAATTATCGTTTGAAAAGAGTCTAGATGGCAGCAAACTGTTGAGACTGGCTTTATCTAGTAAAATATTAAAGCGAAGGAAAAAGGTCCCAACGAAAGGTGTGGCAAATGCAGTCAAGCAAGTGAGTAGGTGTAATCCCTATACACACAAAGCCTTTATTTATATGAATTTAAATTTACATACTAAATCCGACAAGCATACTATATTATTCATTCTACACTTAGAATAGAACAGAGAATCGGTATGCAAATGAAACAAAATGAATCCAAATAAATGCGGCGACTCACCGAAACTTGAGTAAAGCTTACTACCTTAAATTTACAAAAATCTTGTACGTAAACTGGGTTTCGGCTCTAGGTGGTCTTATTTCAGGTCTATCAAGCCACCCCTCCCCCCCCCCCCGAAAGATATTCGAGTTTTGACTAACTTATAATTTTGAACCAATTTCGAACTAATTTTGAACAACTTTTAAAAATTTTGAACCACACTCCTTCCTGGTCTTTTTTAGTATTCAAAATGAGGGGTGCAGCCGGAGGTCAAGCTACACCCCCCTCATTTAAAGTGTAGAGAAAAATGAAAACAACTATCCCAAATTTAAGAAATAATTTCGAACTTCTAATTTCACCAAAAAGAAGTTAAACTTCCAAATCAGTTACATCAACCGAAAAGAATCTAAAAAAGAGAAGATCAAAAGATCTTGGGAGGAAAGAACGAAAATTCAAAATTGGATGAGTGTCCCACAAGGCACACACAAAAGACCAAAGCGAAAGGAGAAACAATTAAACGATGTTTCGCCCGGGGTGACCAGCGTGGGCTCGTCAGTGAATTCACTAGTCACCCTGAATCCAGACATCATTTAACACCACCGCACACTCTGACTTCCAACTCTGAATCACTCACAAATAGGCATCGTTCCGCATGGTTATAAGTCACCTGATACGGGTTTGTCCTGCCATGTTAATCTTTCCAATAGGAATATGCCCCTAAGAATTAAAACAAGAAGTTAAACTTCCAAATCAGTTACATCAACCGAAAAGAATCTAAAAAAGAGAAGATCAAAAGATCCTGGGAGGAAAGAACGAAAATTCAAAATTGGATGAGTGTCCCACAAGGAACACAAAAGAATTTCGAAAAAGCCACTAAACCCGGTTTTTTTTTAAATATATAGTGGGGGTACAGGTTAACGTCAACCTCCCCCTACCCCCCGAAATATATTCGAGTTTTGACATGCTTATAATTCTTAACTAATTTCGAACTAAGTTTGAACCACACTCCGGAAGCCGGAAGTCAAGTTAAAAAAAAATAGGAAGGAGTGTGGTTCAAAATTTATAAAAGCGCTTCAACATTAGTTCAAAATTTGTTCAAAATTATAAGCATCTTTATCTTTCGGGGGAGGGGTGCGGCTTGACGTCAAACTGCATATGTAAAAAAGAAAACACGGTTACTAGTGGGTTTTTCCAAATTCTTAACAAAAGGAAGGAGTGTGGTTCAAAATTAGTTCGAAATTATGAGCATATAAAAACTCGAAGATCTTTCGGGGGGGAGGGGTGGCTTGACTAATCTCTTATTTCGAAAAGCCCACACGGAAAAAAAGTTTTACACAATTGTACTGGTCACAAAATTGTGTAAAATAATTACATTTTATTGTATATTTACACAGTATAGACATTTCATACAAACTTGTGTAATTAAAAAAATTACACAGGTATTTCTTTCCAAATAATGATGCTATCAAACAATTTTCAAGGTTTTAACAAATTGTTATTTCACAAATAATAATAAAATAATAATTATATATCGTTTATTATAAAATTAAATTAAATTAATTGAGTGCAAGCAAGTGAGCAATAGAAATACAGCAATTTTTTTTTCTACCTGATGATCTCAAATGCTGCACAAACAAACGAAATATAGCGGTGTAAAACTATAATATAAAAAACAGGCAAAAACCCGGCGACCCAAATATTTCTCATAAAAACCGATACAGTTTTTGGACACAATTTCACACTCTGTTGCCTCAAATCGTAAAAAAAAAATCCCAAAAAATTCAGTTCACTGGTTTCAATCGAAATTAAGTCGGGAAATTACATAAACTCTGCTGGATTTAAACATATACCCCCTTTTATTTTTGTGACGTTGGTGAGATGCACATTGGAACCTTATGATGACTCTACATTGTTGGCCATTTAAATGTTTGACAGTTCATTATTTGGTAGTTTTTTTTGAAGCCTACTTGGAGAAAAAAGAAATTACTTATTTTTTAGGTAAGAAAAATTAGATTTCCTTAGTATTACCAATGTGCGCTATTTTGCTTATTTAAATTTGGGTAAATAAATCCAGTAAAGATTTACTCCGAAAGTTCCCTCGCCCTTCAGAGTGTTCCTAGACTTTTCCTGGGTGTATCCAGATTTTCCCAGGATGTATCCAGGCTTTTTTAAATTGTATCTTGAGTTTTCCAGGGTGTATGCAGACATTTCCTGGAATTATCCAAACTTTTTCAGAGTTATTCCAAACTTTTCCAGGATGTATACACACTTTTCTAGGGTGTATCCAGACTTACACGATATATCCAGAGACTTCCAGAATGTATCCAGGCTTTTTAAAAGGAATATTTTTCCAGGGTGCATCCAGACTTTTCCAGGGTGTATTCAAACTTTTTAGAAGTATATCCAGCCTTTTCCAGGATTTATCCAGCCTTTTTCCGGGTATATCCAGACCTTCTTAGAGTGTATTTAGACTTTTCCAGTGTGTATCCAGACTTTTCCAGTGTATATCCAGACCGTTTTAGAGTATATAGAAACTTTTCCAGGATGTATCGGGGCTTTTTTTAGTGTATTCAGACTTTTCCTGTGCCAAACTGGTTCAGTGGACACAGGCTTCTTTAAAGTGCTTCCAGACTATTCCAGGTTGTATCCAGACTTGTACAAGGTATATCCATACTTTTCCAGAGTTTACCCAGGCTATTTTAGAGTGTATTCAGACTTTACCAGGGCGTAACCAGACTTTTACACAGGATTTTTAGTTTGTATCCGGACTCTAGGGTGCATCCAGAGTTTTTCTGGGTGCATCCAAACTTTTTTCGAATGAGCCCAGACTTTTCAAGTCTCTTTTACGAGTGTATCAAGCCTTTTCCAGTATATAAAAAAAAAATATATATATATATATATTTTTTTTTTACGTGACTGACTAGTTGAGAAGAAAACCTCGGTTATTGAGTGGGGATACAGTCTTATATGGGGCGGAAAAGTAAACTCCTTTTTTGACAGTCAAGCTTTAGGGAATATATTTTTCTCTTCTTCTTAACTTATTGTAGAAGTCTTGAAGAAGAGATAAATATATTCTCGAAAGCTTGACTGTCAAAAAAGAAGTTTACTTTATTCCGGCCCATATAAGACTGCGTCCCCACTAACCAACCGAGGTTTTTTTCTTAACTAGTCAGTCACGACTACCCGTAAAAATTTTTTATTCAGACATGGGGTTCTTTGTTATATGGGTAACTGTATAGTTTATCTATAATGGTTGTAATTTAATTAAGTTAATTATTCTAATGGCTTGTTAACTTATTGTAGAAATCCTGAAGAAGAAAAAAATATATTATCGAAAGCTTGACTGTCAAAAAAGGAGTTTACTATATATATATATATATAGGGTGGGCCCAAAAATCTTGCACTTGATTGAATAGCTCGATTTTAGTTTTTTTTAACCTTTTTGAAAGACAAGACTTTTCCGATCTGCTTCAAAATTTGACATTTCGCAAAAATCCAAGATGGCGGCCCGTTTTCAATATCAGGTAATTTTCACCCCCCCCCTGAAAAAAAAACCATGTGCGGCACTGGACAAAATCTAAGATTTCTTTTTTAGATTCTTTTCGGTTGATGTAACTGATTTGGAAGTTTAACTTCTTGTTTTAATTGTCTTAGGAGCATATCCCTATTGGAAAGATTAACACGCCACGACGAACCCGTATCAGGTGACTTATAATAAGTACCATGCGGAACGATGCCTATTGCCACTGACGAGCCCAAGCTGGTCACCCCAGGCGAAACATCGTTTAATTGTTTCTCCTTTCGCTTTGGTCTTTTGTGTGTTCCTTGTGGGACACTCATCCAATTTTGAATTTTCGTTCTTTCCTCTCAAGATCTTCTCTTTTTTAAAATTTAAGTCATTGCGACAAAAACCTTATGTATGCTTTCTATACCAAAGCATTGTTCAATTAAATCGGTTAAGAGATAAGAAAACTATAAATCTCTAAAATAATTGGTTTTGGACTCGACATTTGTAATTTGCAAAAAAAAATCGCAGTTTTTGCATTTGCTTTAACTTTTGATCGGATTACATGATTTTAAAGATTTTTACATTTTTCGAACTTCCAAGAGGGCGGACAGCTTTAACACTCTTTAACCATTGGGTAATGTCACTCCCCTAAAAAAGTATATGCTAGGTATATGGAGGTATCACTTGCTTAAATCAGTTAAGAAGTAAACAAGTTAGTGTCATCATTTCCAGCGTTTTCAATAAATATTGTTTTTAAAAAAAATTACTTTTGCGATGTGATGGCTAGCTTGATTTTTAATTTTAACATCATTGCAGGCTTAGAATCAATGGTACAAATATTCAGAAACAGGCAAATTTTAATCAAAGGGGCATTTAGTTTATGTCACTATACTTCATTATCAATTTTTAATTTTTTAACCGATTTAATTTAGTGATACCTTCATATATGCGGCAGGGAGGTATCTTTTGTTCCATTAATTTAGATTTTGTTAATTGTTGGTACCTAACATAACTTTTTTTCGGGGAAAAGGGGAGAGGGGTGAAATGTCCGCCATCATGGATTTTTGAGAATTGCCTTGCCATAAAAGCGTTGTAAGTCTTGTAATTCCAAAAAGCTCAAAATTTATAATATTCTATATAAAAGCCCGTATTTTTTTATTTCTTAACCGATTTAATTAAGTAATGCCTTGGTATAGAGATAATACATAAGGCCTTTGTAATAATGATTTAGATTTTCTCCAGTGCCGCACATATTCTTTTTGCAGGGGGAATGAAAATTTCCCGTTATTTAAAACGGTCCGGATTGGATTTTCAGAAAATGTCAAATTTTGGACCGGATCGGAAAAGTCTCATGTCTTGTGTTTCCAAAAAGTCAAAACATTTCAAAATCGACCGATTCGATCAAAAGTTATAGCAAATTCAAAAGTGTGCAAGATTTCTATATATATGTTGTAAAAGCTTTGGCGCCATTAAACTAAGATTTTTATAAGCTTCCCAACAAAGTCTCACAAGGTAGGACACAGAGATGAAGTTTTTTGAAGGTGTAATGAGGAAAAGGTCGAAAACAATAGAGGTTTACACGTCAACACAAGTAAGAAGCAGGAGTTTGAGTTACAGTGGGTGCAAACTGAGCCACGGAGAGACGGCGACTGTAAACGTGCTTATCTGGATTGGGAACCACCAAATCCGTGAAAATTCATGAAAATCTCGAAGTGCGACTTTTAGATGATTCTATTACTTCCCTTAGCGAGGGAAGTAAAAATGAATGGGAATATTTTTATGCGGATCATTACTAAATTCTCAGCCAGGATCGTCTTTAGAAGCATATCCAATGGCATTTGCTCGGCGGCTGCAGCAAAACGCAACCTGAGTTTTTTAAATATTTCACAAAAACATGAAAAGATTTACATTTTAAAAGAATTGTGGCCTAAGATGCTATAACGTCATTGTTTTGTACACACTAATCTAACCAACCCAAAGAGAAATTACACATATTAGCTAGAGGACAGTTGCCTGGTTCTTGCTAAAATAGAATATTTAAATATTTACCCAGTAAAATGCGTACCATACACTTAACCAGCCTTTTTATGCACGAATAACAACGGGAAAAACGCACGTTACTGCAAAAATATGCAAAAACGAATTGGAAAACAACCCCGTGATACTCTAAAAGCTCAAACAAGTATCCTCTTTGGACGATACAATTTGCAATAAATTCAAATTGTTTAAAAACAAACCCTGAGTGGGATTTATTAAAGGGTTTATGTCCATATCCACCAACGTGATTAACACTAAACGGAGTTTTAGCAAACAAATTTTTAATGCAAAACACCACATGCTAAACACCGATTAATAACTAATCACGATTAAAGCCTAATCAGTTGGTGGATAGGAGCAGTATTATTTTAGAACGGTCCTAAGTTTAACGGAAATCTTTGGATTCCTTGAGTTTTGGAAATGGTTTCATTTGTAAGAAGTGTAATTAATTTGTTTAGTTTACCACAATTTTTGTTGAATTTCAAGACTCGTTGTCATCTTACACTTTAGAAGATTTTTATACTGACGAGATATTGAATTTTTTTTAAGGAGACCAATAAGAATCGCCGGGGCGATTCTTATTGGGCTCGGGTAATACCCGCGCAGCGCTAGGACTTTTTCGGCGGGCGACCGCACACGCGGAGTGGGTTCATATTTGTTTTAGAACAATGTTTTTGAAAACACATTTTTGAAAGATAAACATAACCTGGAATGGTTTTCTGTCAGAAAAAGTAAAAATACTCTTCTATCCCACTGCGGCCCAATTTAACGTATGTTGACCAAACACCTGCAGTTACCATGGAATCATATAAATTCTGCGATCTATCGGCCAACACTTGAACGGCGTGTGTCTCCCAAATTTGTGTGCACATGCTTTTAGAAAAAAGGAAACTTAGTTTTTATTTTTGCTAAAGCAAGGAAATATAAAAAGAAAAAATGTAATCCAGAGGAAATTGTGAGTATTTCTCTATTTTTTTTGTAAATCGGGTTTGTTCTAAACCGCAATTATTTTGAGGCTTTTGGGATAGATAGATAGACAGCACCAGAGCTTTTATTTTGAAGAAAAAATAATTGACAATTTTGAAAACTCCTTGAGATATTTTTGTTAAGCATTTAAAAATGATCACCCCTGCAAAATTTGTGTCTGTGCAATCTGGCAGAAGATCAAAAAATTAAAGAACAAGGCGTTGCCAGTTGTACTTTTTTTTACTTAAAATCTGGGGAGAAACTATAGCCTTAAAGCGGTTAGTTCATCCCTTTTATTTTAGAAAGGAAATTCCCACCAAATATTGGAAGAACAAAATTGTGGAAAACTTTAAGAGAAATTAATTTTTCTTGGGAAAAACATAACAGAAAGGCGGTTTTAATAGAAAGTGGCGAGATAGTTTGCTGGAGAAGAAAATATTCAAGGCAAATTAGGCAATTTCCAAGGGAGGGCAAAAATATATATATTTTCTTGATGAAACTTGGGTAAATGAAGGTCACACTGTTGGCAAACACTGGCAAGACAAAAATGTGAAAAGTGCCCGACAGGCATTTATGGACGGTTGGTCGACAGGGATAAAGCCGCCGATAGGAAAGGGAAAACGTTTGATAATTGTCCATATTGGCAATAAAAAAGGGTTTGTAAAAGGAGGTCTTTTGGTCTTTCCGTCAAACCATACTGGCGATTATCACGAGGACATGAATAGCGATACATTTGAAGAATACTTTCAGCAAATGTTAGACCTAATACGTCCTGGTTCAGTAATAGTAAAGAACAACGCCAGTTACCACTCCAGAAACCTTGAAAAAGTACCAACCACAGCATGAAGAAAAGCTGATATTTGTAAGTGGCTTACAGAAAAAAACATCAATTTTGAGGCAGTTATGGTTAAAAAAGAACTATTATCATTGGTAAATAGCCACAAAGAAAAATTCAATAAGAAAGTTGTCGATGATATGGCTGAAAAAAAAAGAGTATATAAAAAGGAATAATACTACCTATAAATTAAGGATGTGGAGGTGCTTTTTCAAGAATCAGTTATAAAAATAACTCCAGATAATTGGCATAAATGTTTACAACATGTTTTAAAAGTAGAAGCAAAAGTGTGGAAACCTGATTGTTTAATCAAAGAAACTGTGGAACCTTTAATTATTTCTTTGGAGGAAAATTAGAGTGATGATGAGAGCATTTACTGTTCTTCTGAATCTGAGTAAGTAACTTATTCCTATTTTATTTTTGACTGGTTTTAAAGAAACGTATCTACTTCCATTTCATTTTAATTATTTCTGTAGTTATAATAATTGACAACCGTAACATTTTTTTTATGTACCAACCATTTGTTTAGCCTTAATTTAATTTTTAGGTGTGCTTATTAATGATAGTTAAAATACCAATCTGTTTTTGTATATATATTATAATATTATTATTATTATTTAATTTATAATTGTTTTCTAATAAAGTAATTTATTTTATTAAATTTCATAGAACTTTTCACATATTTACTATTACGTATCTACTTCCATTTCACTTTAATTATTTCTGTAGTTATAATAATTGACAACCGTAACATTTTTTTATATACCAACCATTTGTTTAGCCTTAATTTAATTTTTAGGTGTGCTTATTAATGATAGTTAAAATACCAATCCGTTTTTGTATATATATTATAATATTATTTTTATTCCTAAAATGTATTTTTATTATTTAATTTATAATTTTTTTCTAATAAAGTAATTTATTTTATTAAATTTCATAGAACTTTTCACATATTTACTATTTTCTTCACTAATACCTATTTACCATGGTACTTAAAATGTAAGTTTCCCCCAATTGCGGCGCCTATGAGAATAGTTTATCGTTTGCCTTCTATTGTTCTCGGTTTTGGGTTTTATTGTATTCTCGGGTCGAACAGGGTGAGGTATAAAAAAATAAAGGATTTTTACCTGACGTACATTAAAAAAATTTTAAAAAAGAAGAAAATGTGATTGATCACTCAGTAGAAAATTTATCCAAATTTGCATTTTTATTACTCTGTCTTCTTTATGAACAGACTTTAAATAAAAAATATTGGATTGTTTATTATTTTAAATACCGCCACCTTTTGTAGATATAATTCTTATTGTAGCAAATATTTGTAATTGTAAAAAATAAATATGAAATGAAATGAATTGAAATGTGCTAGAGAGAGAATAATCTAAGCTTTAATCTCTCTCTAACACATTATGCTTATGGTGAGGATTTTTGCATTTTTCTTGCAAACTAGAGTTAAGTGTTTGGTATTTTTGCAATTAGAAAGGAAAATTCGATTCAAAAATGTAACAATATACAAGGTGTTTCATTTAAAATAACAAACTTAGTTTGTAACTATTAAAGTTGATAACTATTAAAGTATGCAAACAGTTATACAAGTTTTGCATTTAACCTTTTTTTTCTAATATTAATAGTAACGGCGCTAACTGGGGGTTCAAAATATAGCGGGACACCCTGTACAATTTGCCCTAACTCCTGGGTAGGCAAACTGCGGTTCGCGAACCACATGCGGCTCTTTAGCTAGGTACACACTTGAGAGCACATGCTTTGAGTACACACGAATATGCAGATGTAAACGGTCCATTCGGCGTGTCTCATGGCATGCTGGTTGACTCGCGCGCGACCTCGAGCGCGCATGGGTTGAGCCAAGTCCTGTCGGTTCATTCAGCGTATGCGTGCTCAGTGTACACGGGTACACATTTGAGAGCACATGCTTTGAGTACACACGAATATGCAAATGTAGACGGTCCATTCGTCGTGTCTCACGGCATGCGGGTTGATTCGCGCGCGACCTCGAGCGCGCGTGGGTTGAGCCAAGTCCTCTCGGTTCATTCAGCGTATGCGTGCTTATAGCGTATTCCATTGAGACTTTCAGTGCAACACTCAGATATTTCTGTCCTTTGCGGTTTTAGGTAAAAACAAGAGACGGAGATATCTCAGTGTTGCACTAACTGTCTCAAAGGAATACGCTATCAGTGTAGACGTTCTTCGTGCAGTCGTCTGTCTCGCGTACTTTCATTTCAGTGTTTCTCCAAATGCGCGACTTTCTTCTGTCTTCTATTTCCCGATCAAGCCAACTGTTTGCGTGAAAATGGAATAGAGTAACGAGATGTGTTTGGAGTTAATTGACATGTACGAGCAGTACCCAGTGCTACTCCTGGAATCGTGGAGGCGCTTTTTTATATGATGAAGTCGAAACAGGAGTGGATTAGTTGGTATTCGGTATTTTTGAAAAAAAAACAATGTCGTCAAATTAGTTAGTTTGGTTATGGCTAGTAGTAGTAGTAGTAAAGTTTTACAAGTAGAGACTTAAAATTCCACTGCGAAGGAAATTTTAATGTAAAATATACGTCACGTTTATTGCAAAAAAGACGCGCCTTCACAATTCTGCTGTTTTCTTGTAGCTGACGAAATGTTTTCATTGTGGTTTTGGGGTTATGTTTTCACAACCAGCAGCATTTAATTTGGATAAAAAACAATCTATTTCTTTATTATTAGGGCTCAAAAAACGTAAATAAGAAAAGTCAGGTTTTCTGTCCCACGAAAAAAAATTTTACTTTAAAAGAGTTTCGACTTAGAAGTGGTCACAAAAAGATATTTCGTCCACAATGCCATATTATTATGCAATTATGATGTCCCAAGCTTTTGTGGTAAAATTTAAAGTAATTTTCTAGTTGTAGCGTTCACCGTTGGCTACTTGAATGAGGCTTAAATTTATTGAAGAAAATAAGTAACAAATAAAAGTTGGGACTACTACAAATTCACGAATGAGAAAGAACCTTGGCAGGACGGAAACTTGGTATTTTCTCATGGTGGTAAGGAACACTTTCAAACAACACTATAAAAGAATACGACTAAGAAGTCGTTTCTGGGAGTGATTATTACACGATACTAGAGAGAATTCCTAACTTATAAGTCTCAAATTGTTGTTTTTACGACCAAACCAGAGACAACTTAATAACTTACGGAGACTAACAGAAAGATAGGGCCGCGCATGAACGACGTTCCTGTAGCGCATAGCGCATTGCGGCGGGGAGTGAAAGTAATGCTTGCATTAAGTAAACATATCTACCTTACCCCATCCATCTCTTTCTATATGATCATGAAAGAAAGACAGAACATTTTTCAATGTCGAAATATATTTCACACAATTTTAATTTAGTACCTTCCGGTTTTGGCCACCGCTTGTCAAGCCTGGCAAGCGGATTTTTTAGATTTTCAAAAGTGAGTTATTTTAATCAGTTTTGGTTGGAAATTGCGCGAGTTTATGGGATAAGCTATATAGTGAATTAACAACTTATTTTAAAGTCTAAAATGCCATTCAAATCAGGCTGGATCACTAACATTAAAGCTAGAGAGCATGGAAGAGTGCCGAAAATAGGGGTTCGGATTTTTGCGAACCAAATCCCTGACGAAAATGTGATGATTTATACAGAGTTAAGCAAGAAGATAATAGGTTAAAATACAATAAAAAAAGAGATATAGGTCAAAACATTTATAAAATCTGTAAGACTTTTATACTGGGATTTTTTCCCAATTGTTACCTTTAATATTTGATAATATTCCTCAACATAGTTATAACCTCTCCTTCTATTTTAGATTTTTAAAGGGTCCAAAAAACTTTTTGTAAGCTAAAGAAAGTTTTTTAGCTGCATGGAAGAGTACAAAGTTGGTTAAGGTTTGTATGGTGCTAAAACCTTTCGCGAATGCATTGCTTTTTTAACACTAAAAAGTGTGGAAAAACTGGGCCTGTTAAATTTTTTCATATCTTTTATTATTAAATAAGTAAGTGTCTGTGAAAATTACCATAAGAATATATGTATTTTATTATTGGTCTGGCTGTACAAGTAGTTCCTTCCGGCTGCGCTCGTGTCGCCGACAAACAATGTTCCCCAAGTATAACACAGTATCGGTCGAAGCCTTTACCCATGTATCTGTCACTATAAATGTTAGTTGGGAATGTGTGTGACAAAAAGTAACTTGAAAGCTAAAAAAGGACGAAAAGTGTGGAATTTTTTTCGAATGTTATCCTTCCTCATTAGGCATTCATGGTAAAAAAACCGCATAGAGTCTTACGAAAGTTGGTGAGTTTTATGGGTTTTATAAGATTCTAGGGCCTTGCTCGTAAAAACTGATACAAAAATTTTGTACTTAATGAGATTTGTCTTAGTTTTTAAAAGTTTATTTTCACATACCGCATAGAAATCATAAAATTTCATCAAATTTTTCCAAGAGATTTTTCGCGGTCTTTTTGTCAGGGATATGACATGTTCTGCTATCACGTGCTTTAAAAATGCTGATAAAATCACGTTTAAAAATACCTTGTTTTCTGATTTGCGAACCAATGGATCCAATTAAATGGATACAAAAAGATAGCCCCGTGACGAAAAACCCAGTTGCACTCCCCAATGAATTCCAAAATCGCGTATAGGCCAATCGAAGTTTAGATACATAATTTAAAAATGCCCCGTTGAAATTTCGTGCAAATCAGTAATATTAGTTTTTCCAACTAATATGGTATTTTTTTACCAAAAGTTCAGTGTAGCGGTTGGCGTATCTCTGTCTCTTTATTCGTTGTAAAAGTAAAAGAGGTAGAGATGCTCGAACTGCGGATGTGAACTGCGTTTATAACCCCTGATTTATTACACAATTGGCGTTAGCAGTTGAGGAGTTGGCGCTATCTATGTCTTCATCCCTTTAGTAAGAAGTAAAAGAGACAGAGATGCTCGACCTGATCAACTGCGAACGCGAACTGCGTTTATAAATGAAGTTTAAATAAGGCTTTATGCAGGTCAATATAGAGAAAAAACCGAAACAAGCTTACCAAAAATAGTATTAGTTTTAGGACATTCAGATCCATCCTAATTTTCAGTACTGGAAAACATAAGGTTAAGTTTTCCTTTCGCAGCAAGCAACATAGCAAAAATAAATGAGGTTAACACGTAATTTCATGGACGCTGGAGTTCATGGCCCGAAAGCCATTGTGAACAGAAGAATCAGAATCAGAATGCTGTCACGTAAAGATGCAAAGTTGGTTGGTTCGAAAAAAGCGCGTTCAAAAACATGAAACTGAAAAAGTTGGAAGTTCTCCTTTGGGCTACCGTATACGATTCGGATAAGTGCTAGGAAAACTCCGGTTAATCGTGCTGCATATTATTCAGTACCGTGCTACCACTACACACACACCAAAATTTATAGGACTACCACAAAATTAACAGAGGTGTGCCATGCTTAAGAAACCTAGATAAACCGAAATGAATCGCCGGCTTTTGCGGATATCACATACAACCAAATAATACCAGGGAACGAAATGAATCATTTTTAATTAATTTTTCTAACAACGGGAACGTCAATGGCTAAATCAGCTGTGAATCAGGCTTTCGCGCCAAGATAGAAGTCTGCGATCAGGTTCATTTTAAAGACTGCGATTAATTTCGGTCTACCTAATTGCACTACTGTTCTGTAAGTATTTACTTTGCGGTACGACTTTAGCTGTAATGCGAATTCTTTTGATAAATAAATTTTGATTAAAAAAAACTTTTAAAGAATTAGCTTTTATTAAATGCACTAAAAAGTAGAAAATAATTTTTTATCTTTCTTATACCATAATAAAAGTGATGGGTGCAAATTAAAAATTTCAACTTTACGGCGACAAGGAGAACTACAAAAGAACTACATTCTTCTTCTATTTTTAGGTCCTAGAATATACACCCGTGTACCTGAACATATTAAAAACATTGATAAATTAAAATTATTTAAAGAAAACGTAAAACAATGGCTCATGCCAATACCCAGACAATTAGTGCACAGCTGGATTGACTTTAAAAACATTTATAACGTTTAAAATTAAGTTATAAACAAATTACAAGAGTAAGATATAAACACAAAATATTAAACTACCCCAATTATGAACTAAAACTCCTTAATACGACACCTTCCTGACATGCATCTAAATAATCTATCGGAATTGACATAAAATTAAAAAAAAATATGTAGTATACCTAATTATATAAATATTTATTACCTTATTTTTTAAAGGTTTATGGAATGATTAATGCAAAAGTGCAATTTTATTTTTTTTTCTGATAAGAATATTAACCCATTTTGCGGAAACAAATCAAACATTTTGGGCAAACAAGCCATTGAGGTTTTAAAATGCCTTTAAAATGTTTATTTGCAGCTAAAAAATGGAATAGGATTAAGAATTTTTTGTAATTAGTATTTATTTTTTTTTGACTGTAAATAAACATTATTCTATTCTATTCGAATGATAAACATAATGCCTTTATCTAAAGAAATTGAGAACGGGTGAGATTGCCGTGCTTGCCAAGTCTTTAAAAACGTCCTTAGGTTATAAAGTAATACAACTGATGTGCCCATCGCTTTTTTTATGGTATCAGAAAGGGAAAAAAAATTCTACTTTTTAGTGCATTTAATAAAGCTTGCTCTTTAAAAGTTTTTTTTAATAAAAATGTATTTTTTTATTTTTAGATTTGTACCCTAAATCGTCCATTTTAAATCCGCCCTATTGAAATTTTCCAATCTGATAAAAAATTCATAATCCCCTTCCCTTAAAACCCCCTGTATGCAAATTTCCCCCCCCCCATTTCCCTGGTTAGGGGGAGGTGAGTAGCTGATAATACCATATTATTGTATTGTCACCGGAAGTATTAAGTAAGTCAGTTAAAATCGTCCATCTTGAATCCGCCATATTAAATTTTCAAAATCTGATCAAAAATTCGTATTTCTTATCCCCAAAAACCCCCATATACCAGTTTTGGTTGAAATCGGACAAAGTTAGGTGTTTTCCCCCCTCCACTCCTCTCGTAAGGTGGGAGGAGGGTGCCTAATAATACCATATTATTGTATTGGCGCCGGAACTATAAACGCATAATAAATTTGAAGACAATCGGATGTGTTTAAGTGAGTTAAAATTGGTTATGAAAGCATCACCAAAAATCGTCCATCCTGAATCTGTCATATTGAATTTTTAAAATATGATTAGAAATTCGCTATTGCCATCCCAAAATGCCCCCGCAAGACAAATTTAAACGAAATCAGGCGTATTTTAACTATACTCTCCTCCACCCCCTTCGAGTAGAGGGGAGCTGTCAATTTCATCACCATATATTAATGTGTTGTCACCGCAACTATATAAGCATCCCAAATTTGAAGCCGATCGGATATGTGGAAGTTGGTCAAAATTAATCTAAAAAATGTGGTTTGCGGACTCCACCGCGTAAACACAAAGTGCGCGGACCAAACCGCGCTGGTCAAGATCGCGCAAATCAACGACTGCTCGTGTCCATGACCGCGAAAGCCCAACACCACGCAAGCTCTCCATCGCGCAAGCTCACCACCGCGCAAATCAACAACCGCGCGTGTCCATGACCGCGCAAGCCCACAACCGCGCAAGACCAATACTGCGCATATTGGGTTGGGTTGGATTGCGTTGATTTGGGTTGGGTTTGTTTGGTTCGTGATGGGTAACGTCGGCAACACGACCCAACCCAATCCACCAACCTCCACTAAACGTTATGCGCCGTTTTGGGTCTAGCGCGGTTCCTGTTTGCGCGGTTTTGGGCTCACGCGGTTGTGGCTTTGCGCGGTCATTAACTTAACACGCGCGTTTGTTGACTTGCGCGGTGGTGGGCTTATACGGTCATGGACACGCGCAGTTGTTGATTGGCCCGCGCGGTTTGTGTTTTCACGGTGGAGTCCGCAAATCACAAAATGTCATTACATACAAATATACAAAAATACATACGAGTTAAATAAAAGCTTGTAAAAAGGGCAACACTAGTGCGTCACTAGTGCAATTTTTGTTTTCTTTTGTGGAAACTAGTGCAAGTTTGTGTGTTCTGTTGAGCAACTGACAAACCCAGTGTTGCCCTCAGTGCACATTTTTCCGCGGGTGCACTCGATTTTTAAATTTTTATAAAAATGACGCCGGAATTACTTTGGTGGGATTTTTAGTGGTAGTGACTAGCACCATGAGAAATAATTTTGTGCTTTGTGGCACGGCAGACATTATTAAAGATCCCACTAAGCAAGGTCTGTTACATTACACGTTTTTAACGTTGAAAAAATGTAGATGTAACTTTGTGTATACGTTAAGAAAAATGTTTAAAAAAAGTAAAATGTAAGTCAAAAATTAACATTTTATATGAAAGTATCGCTGATACACGAAAGAAGCGCTAATTTTACGTTAATATAATCTTTGATTTAACAAGAAATGTAAACGATAAAGTAACTGAAGAATAACATTATTTGAAGTTTAATAAATGTCAGTGTCGAAACAAATTTGCTTCTTTACAGTTACATTATAGTACATAATATTGTAAGTTTTTTAAATGTCAAATTTAAAACCAATTTGGTCCTTTATTGTGACATGTCAAAACACAATATTGTAAGTGTAATAAACATCAAAGTTGAAACAAGTTTAGGTTATTGATGATGATGATGATGATTAATGTCAACTTGGTTGCTTATTAGAAATGCATATTAGTTTTATACAAAAATTCCAAAATTGATGAAACTTTTGAAAAAGTAAGGAATGATATCGAAAAATTTATATGTATTCGCATCAGTAACGTAGGATCATTTTATGATATGATTTTTTTTATATTTCATTTTTTTTAAATTTCGCCAAATTATGATTCTATCAAATCATTGTGATTCAATATTTGTGTATATTTTTTATTGCAACTGAAACCTTTGTAGGTATATGTATTTTATTTATTAAAAACAATTAATTAATTAATAATAAATTTTACCGAGATGGCCTAGCGGTCTAAGACCCTGAAACCCTGGTGTGTCATTTTTAGAACAGTGGTTCGAGTCCCGAAAGCGCACATTTTCTGTTTTTTTTATTTTTACTATTTTTTTTTATTTGTTAAAGATGTAGTCATGAAGATCAGAGATTTTAAAGGACAAAAATACATTTTTTATGTTGCTTGAACCAATATTTAACAAGTTAGAGGTAAATTTAAAAAAAAAAATAATTTTACCTAGCCACGTATCATTAAATGTTACATGCAAGTCACATACTTCTTAACAAAATCGAATGTAACACTGTTACGTAAATGTTTAGGACAATTGATGTACTGGCAATGTAATATCCTCGGTAAATTTACAAGTCGTGTTAAGTAACAGGTCACAAAAATACGTTAAGGTAATGTAAATGTAGCAGGTTTCTGCTTAGTGGGATATCATTTATCACTTGTTTCAAACACAAGTTGTATGAATTTTTCGATTTTAAAAATAATAAATCCCTCCTTATGAAAATCAGAGAATGATATTTAATAAAAGTTACCCTAACTTATAGTGCATATTTTTCAATTGCATATATTCATCTGGAAATATCAGTGAGTGGTATTCTAATGAAGTTGCCCAGAGGCAAATTTTTGACAGCACCAAAATAATGTCCGTGCAACACGAGTGGCGCACTAATTTTCTCAAAAGAAATCGCTGTTAAACTCAATTACTAATTAAGCAAGAACAGTTTAAATTAAAATTATGCTCTAAGTATAACGGTTATGAAGTACGCATTACCTAAAGCAATAAAATGTAAGTAAATAGGCTCTAGGACTTTATTTGATTATCAAACCAAGATTTTTAAAACCATATTTCTCTTGAGGATGTGTGAACAGGAAAAGCAACGAATAAAATATGTTGTTTATTAAGGATTATTAGTAGATCAGAGTTCTACATCTGCTTGTATATAGAGCTGAGGTCAAAAAATAATATTGGGCATACCAAACTATTGCTATGTTTTCATGGATATTCAATTCGTTTTCAAAATGTTTTGAAAACTTTTTTTTCATGAGTTTTCATGACAGGTTTTCAAATCCAATTTGAATCGATTTAAAAACGGTTTTCAAATTTTGATATTTGGCAGCTGACTTATGTCATAGTTGTCAAATATTCATTTTTTGAGTTTTGGCACTTTTTTTTTAAATGTATTTTATTCTAAAGATGATGTTGGCCCTTGCCACACATTTTTTTTAAATTTCAATTACTACTCTGTTTGCAAGTGGAAGTGAAGAAAGAAATGCTGGACTGGCATATGTGCATAGCACATACACTTTCGAGCCAAATATTTCTTTAATTTTCCATAATTAATTTTTTTAATTAAGTCTTTAAAAAAACAAATCTTTAGTTATTTAAGTAAGGTTATGTTCTTCTTTTTTCTAGACACTCCACCAAATTTTAGAATGCCGGTTCCACAGTTTCACTTCTATTTCTCTCTCTCTCTCAAAAAGAGTGAGAGCAATAAAATATAATTTGGCGGCTGTCTGGTAATCCGACGCAATACGCATGTGTAAACTCAATCCCCGTTTTCATGCAAAATCGGTATTTCGATCTCAATACGATCTTGATCCAACCCTAAAAATTTTCAGGATCGGATCTAGATTGAAATCGATTTGAATACTAGAAAAACAGGCGTTTTTATGGACGGTATCGCATTGAAATCGTTTTCACAACGAACTCAATTCCCATGAAAATGTAGCATATGTACTTATTATAGTACTTATTTATTAACATTTATTTAAATCGAGTTAAAACATAATTTAATTATAAAATTAGGTGTGAGCTATAACAAATTTAGCTCCACTAGAACAGGCGACTGTTATAAAGCACTGGGTAACCAGCGTCGGCTCATCAGTGGTTGAGCCCACGCTGCCTGGTTGCCTAGTGCGAAACATCGTTTTAATCATTTTTCTTGTCGCTTTGGTTCTTTGTGTGTTCCTTGTGGGATGCTCATCCAAGTTTGAATTTTGGTTTTTTTCCACCCAAGATTTTTGATATTTTGTTTTTACTGTTATTCTTATCAGGACTGATTATTATGACAAAATTGAGGTTAAACGGCGCCATTCTTGGTTGCCGGGGCTATCCGAAATCTACGTTCGGGCTACTTTTGAAAGTGATACGATCCGGTTTTCTCTCGTGCGATCGCATAGGATCTATCACCTCCCTCGGTGAAAAAGCAGTTTCAAGAAAAAAAACTTTATTTTGCCAACGTCACTAGATTCGACGCTGTTTCCCGGCTTCGGACCATGCGACGAGAACGTATGATTTGCTCAAGAATATAAAGTTTTCGTCCTATGAGATCATTCGCCATAGATCTATGTTGCTCTTTGTTCAAGAATACACGTCCAGGGTCCGTATTCTTAACGGCCTGTGAGGTGAGTAGTCACCGGTGAGTATTAACCTCTCTCACATTTCACATGGTTCAAAGCAGGTGAGAAGTGAGAAATTTGTTCACACTAATGAGCACCGGTGTCAAGAATACAGGCCCAGAGCTTTTTTGGGCACGGTACTGTAGAAATAATGTCGACTTTCATTAATGTCTGTGCCGACCTTTAATAGAGTAGGTTTATAGGTGGCACGATATGAGCATGTTTAGAAGACAACAATGTCAGAAATGGTAGCAAGCACATTAGGTAACCTGGTGGGGGAAGAGGGTTAGCTGGGAGTGTCATAAAGTCTTACAAAGAGGGGGCGAGGGATTCACACAAAAATGCGAGGATTTGTTCCAGTAATTCCATAGCAGGTGGGTAATGTGCCTAAAAATATGTAGTACTTGTTTAACTTGTGTAAAGTGTCAAAATTAACTTGTGTAAAGGTCGAGATTCTTCAAAAACCGTCAGAAAATCTCGCCCGTATAAAAAATCTGACGATTTTTAAACACAAGTTTACACTTAATGCTTTTTGTCAGGACTAGTTGCTAATATTTCTTAACTATTTTTATGTGTAAACAAACCTTTAAAACTTCTAACATACATAACCATAGATAGCCATCGAATATTTCGCTGTCACTGTTCAGAAAAGTCACACAAATTCCGTCTTTCCTTTTACATGGTCAGAATTTTCGACGTTTATTGGTACGCGTAGTAACAATTTAGCTCCGCCATAAACTAGTCCTGCAGAATATCTTTCAAGAATTCTGACAGGTGAGATTTTCTGTCGTTTGTGAAGAATCGCGACCTGGCAAAAATGGTGCCGACTTTATATACCGATAAGTCCCTATTTTTAAAAATGATTACTTAATTTTAAAAAATGCCAAAAATGAGCCGTAGGCAAAATTTTTTGAAAATTTAACTTGTAGTATTAAAAATTTTGCCAAGTTTTATGAAAGTTTGGAGATGTTTTGAGAAAACTCTTGGTGCCTTAGAGAGGCCAGCCCCCTCCTGTATTCGCCAATGGTACAAAAAATAAATTTTACTCGATTTTAATAATAGTTTCCATATAGTAGACACTTAAAGTTACACATAAAATGAGTGCTTATTCCTTGTCGTATCTCAGTGCGCATGTTCATTTAAAGTTGCATATAAAAAGGGTGCTTAGTCGTTGTCGTATCTCAGTGGGAATGCTCAGAATGGATATGAGGTATAACAGCGACTACCTCTTACCTATCTCTAAGACCCTCCTTGCAGTATTCGCAAGCAGTTAGCGTATTGTATCGGTCCTGGCCATATAACTATGAGATACTATAACGGCCCAAGTGCCACAAAATGTGTAACGAAAATAACGAACGAAAAACAAAGAAGAAAATTCAAAATCGCGGTTGGCTTTGAAACTGTTTGGGCCACCAGACCATAAACCAAAATTCTACTGCGCATGCACTAACAAATCCACGCCTGGTGTCGTAGTGACCTTACAATAATTTAATGCCAAGGTATTAATTTGAGTGACAGTGACAACGACATCATCTGTCCGAGAACTTTGATTTTATTTAATTGAATTTATTTATTATATTATGGATAAAACATCTCCCACCTCAAGGTTAGCCTTACTCGAGGGTTTCAATCCATAAGGTAAACCCGTTACACGAGAACATGGTCCCAAGTGCCGAAACCACTTCCTGAGAAAACTGGGAATTGTCGAAAAGTTTACATTTTTGACGAGGTATGGTTTTTCCATTTTGTTTATGTTATTGTGGAGTTTTTGTGTATTAAAATTTTGTGGCGGTATTTTCTATGATTGCGTGCGTTATTATTACCGGAAACACTAGACAACACTTTCAATTTTTTTTACGGTAGTGTCCACTATTTTAATAGATTTTCCAAAAGTAAACAAAATATTAAACATAAACCTACATTTTTGCTGTCAGATGGTTGTCAGTTGCTTTCACTACTGACGCAACCGACGCGCCTGCCCATTACACTCCTCGTCTATGGGTTTTTTCCAGGCCAACTTGATTGGGAGAGTTATTATCGGTACGCATTATCCTTTGTGGGCAAAAGCAAGAGGACGGCCGTTATATTAGACACTTAAAGTAAATATTTCAACGCATCCGTATCGGTATACGTAAAGCGTTCGAAACAAAGACAAAATACGCTACATTTTTGACTTGCTCATGTCATGTTTCGAACGATGCCTTCTTCTTTGACGGGTGTGATAACAGAATCTCGTTGCGTACGGAAGGATGTACGTATCGTTAGGGACCCACGAACGTACGCAACGATTTCAATCAGCAGTCCTGTCATCGCACCCTTCAAAAAAGCGGGCATCGTTCGAAACATCGCATAAACAAATCAAAAATGTAGCGTATTTTGACTTTGTTTGGAACGCGTTACGTATACCGATACGGATGCGTTGAAATATTTACTTTAAGTGTCTATTATCTCATAGTTTTATGTCCTGGCTAACACTGGGCATTAATCCTATAATGGATGGAAGGTCCCAGTATACCAAAAAAATATATAAATATAAAGTAACTCATCGATCGATCTATATAAGCATTCCCCATTTTTCTTCAAAGCAAACTGCTCCCTAAGATATTATTACCAAAAAAATATAAGCGTCTAAAAATTGACAAAAAGGGCTTAGATCCAATATTCTCGATATGGCGAGACACTTCAAGCGTAAAACAATTGGAGGGACGATTTCCGCAACTTTAAAACTCGATATCATATCGGTTTTGATTTTATACAGGCAAAGGGCTGATCCGCTGTTTAAACGATAAAAGTTTGTTTCTTTTGTTGTGTAATTCCTTCCTCCGCATTTCTAAATATATGTCGTACGTTTTCTTTGACGTAGGTTTTGTTTTTGAATCCGGAATGTTTTTAGGACACGCCCCCTCCGAGCGATGAATCTTATTTCAGGTTTCGTGTGAAGTGAAGAAGTTTCAACAAATAAACGCGCTCAAAAGCAGTAGTGAGACCCAGAGACAACATAATCACTTACGAAGACTAACAAAAAGATAGGGCTGCGCAGGACCTACGTTCCTGTAACGCATTGCGGCGGAGAGTGAAAGTAATGCTTCTATTAAGTAAACACCTACCTTTTCCCGTCCATCTCTTTCTATATGTTCATGAAAGAAAGACAGAACATTATTCAATGTCGAAACATATTTCAAACAATTTTAATTTTGTACCTGCCAGTTTTTGCCACCGCTTGTCAAAGTCTGTCAAGCCTGGCAAGCGGTTTTTTAGATTTTCAAAAGAGTTATTTTAATCATTTTTGGTTGGAGATCGCGCTGGTTTATGGGATTAGCTATATAGTGGATTAATAACTTATTGTAAAGTCTAAAATGCCATTAAAACTAGAGAGCATGGGACTATTTGAAGAGTGCCGAAAATTGGGGTTCAGATTTTTGCGAACCAAATCGCTGAAGAAAATATTGTGATGATTTATACAGAGTTAAGCACGAATATATTAGAATTCGACAAATAAAAAGAGATATAGGTTAAAACATTTATAAAATCTAATACTTTTATACTGAGATTTTTTCCCAATTAATAAAAGAAAATAACATAATAAAAAGTTTTTATCTTTAATATTTGATAATATTCCTCAACATAGTTATAACCCCCTCCTCCTATTTTAGATTTTTAAAGTGTCCAAAAAACTTTTGGTAAGTAAGTTTTTTAGCTGCATGGAACAGTACAAAGTTGGTTAAGGTTTGTATAGAGCTAAAACCCTTCGCCAATGCATTGCTTTTTTAAAATTAAAAGGTATGGAAAAACGGCGCCAGTTAAATTTTTTTATATCTTTTTATTATTAAATAAGCAAGTGTCTGTAAAAAATTAACCAAAACAATATATGTATATTATTATGCGTCTCGCTGTACAAGTAGTTCCTTCCTTGCTGCGCTCGTGTCGCCGTCAAACAATGTTCCCCAAGTATAACACAGTATCGCTCACTCTCGCGTAGCTATTACTTTCTCTATGGTGAGATCACGGAAGAGTCGCCACGCTCATGCACTGCTGCCGCGAACAATGCTTTTAAAGAGTAGCCGTTATCTCGCCTGTAACCAGCAGAAAAGATCTTGTCGGAACGCTCTCTTAAAAAACGTCATTCGGGTGATTTTCGGCCGTACTTGACCGAGAGTCAGATATCTGCGTACAATCCCAATCGATCGACATCTTAGGAAAACCAGAATCAGCACCTAGGGCTATTCTTGAATTTAATACGATTTAATAAGGACTTATTGGGCGTACATTTTAGCGTTCCCTTATTAAGGAAAATTGACATTTGACATCTAAACATGCGCGTGACCTGCGTTTTTATTAAGGGAACCGTAATTCCTTTAAGGTTCTGTGGTACCTATATGGACCACTTCTATTACGGCTTACAGTCAACCAAGCCGTTGAGCGAATTTCGTTTAAAAGCACGCAGTGAACGTCGCGACAGTTCAAAGTTGGCTTTGAGCGCGCCACTTACTTTTCATTGGCCAAAGTAATCACGTGATTATTGCATAAGTGGTCCCACTGACTGGGGACCACCTCGACGTTTACTGACTCATTTGTCAAGAAGGGAAATTTCTGATACTTTGGGGCTGAATAAAGCATAGGTTTAGTTGCAAATTGTCATAAAACTCAATAGTTTATTAATTCCACTTAGTTTTAGATGCATACATTTTTAGTTTTTATTATTTTTAGCTCTATATAGTGTCGGGTCGGGGTTTATCCTCGACTTAAGTTTTTTTATAAACTTTTCTCTAACTCGACTTTCCCAAATTTACTTTACATTTCTCTAGAATGAAAATGATTTCATTTTAGTTGGACAATAATTTAAAATCACAAAGATGTTTTATACATTTATTTTGACAAAGACAAAATGATGTTAAATTACAAAAACCCAAAATTCTAATTTAAATCACTCAAGTTTTTACAAACACTTTAAAAAATTCTTGTTTAAAAACTTACCATTTCTACAGTTTAATTGAACTAAAAATACGACTTTTATTTTTACATTTTTAAAATAATTAATTTAGTTTTACTTGGAGGAAAAGTAAGAGCGATACCTATTTGGGCATAAGAACCCCTTGCAACCGCGTTTATGAAACTTCTGTCTCTCCCGACTGAATGTCGTGCTTTTATAGGCAAAAACGGATGAGTTGATGAGTTGCTCTCTTACTCTTCCCTGAGTAAGGCTTTACAACTTTTCTCTCTATCTATAGACCATGAATACTTAGTTAAGTTAATTTTTTTTTATACTTATCTTTTATAACACTCAGCAGTTTCTTACATTGTTGCATCTATTAAGAGCAGCTTACATAGTCCCGTTTATTAAGAGCAACTACTTTGTGTTTCAAAACCTGTTAAACTAATTTAAGTATTTTACTCTTCAAAATCAAATTTATATATGTATTTTTACAATTCAAAATCAGTTAGTAAATTTCTATATGTATTTTTACAACTCAAAATCAGCTCGTAAATATCTATATTCGACAATAGCACCCTACAGACGGTTTACAAAAAAAAACAACGATTAAATACAATTGTAGAATGGTTTAACGATTCTATTTTTAATATTTTTGAAGGTGTAGGTTTATGGGTTGAGAGATCTTATTAATGAAACTTCCTCTTTTTGAAATGCCAACGTTTCGCAAAATTTATTTCCTTCTTCAGGGCTATTCAAGACGGCAATAGAATCGACATATGGAACGGCCGTCTTGAATAGCCCTGAAGAAGCAAATACATTTTTCGAAACGTTGGCATTTCAAAAAAAGGACGTTTAATTAATAAAATCAACCCATAAACCTACACCTTAAAAAAAAAATTAAATACAATGTTAGTTCTTAGTTGTGAAACATAAAAATAAATCTGGTATACAAGGGCAAAAAGTTTTTGCACTGTGAATAACCAAATAGTAGCTAAATAAGAAGTTTCGAAACATTGGCGGCGGTGTTACCGCCACTTCTCCCACTCTTTTACCGAAAGGCTAAAAGTATCAAAATTTAAAGCTTATTATAGTATATATATATATATATATATATATATATATACTTTTCCTGAAATTTATACATGGCTGTTCGGTTATGTAGTCGCATTTTCCCTTCTTTTGTCAACTCCTTTCTCCCGCATCTCCCTTCTGTAGTATATGGGGTACAACAACCCTTCTCCCCTTTGTTTCAAAAAGGCCAAAAATATCAAAATATTAGGAATGTTACATACCTATTTCCTACCCTCTTTCCTCTGCTTCCTTTTTTCTCTTTCTTTCCACTCTGTTGACCGCTATATTATTTTTTTTTATTATTCTGCAATGTTATATGTGTGTTCCTAAAGGCATGGTGGTCCCTATAGGGACCACCCATTTTACAAATTTTGGATAATTTTTATTTTTCAAAATTTTATTTTTATACTTAATACTATTAGTGAAGGGGCATGTGTAAGTCTGTGGGATTTCGAATGAAGGAGTTTTGTGACTCTGTAGGATTGATAGCTCTTTAGTCACACAATCGAGTGTTACCGGGTGTTTTGTTCGCACACGTGTAGAAGGAGTGGCGTCAACTTTCAAGATGGCGGCCAAAAATCATGAAAAATAAAACTTTCACCACCGGGGCATGATTATACTCGATTCCATATAATTCAAGAACGAGGATTCCAAAAAATTTACTTTTAAGGTCATACGACCTTAAGTAACCTTGAACATTTGCTCTTCAAAAAATCTTAATAATTCGAGGTTTTGTCAGTCCAACTTCAAATCTACCTCAAACTATCAGGCACGTATGCCAAATTCGATCCTTGGGTTTTAATGCAGTTTGAAGCTTCATGACCTTGAAAAATACCTCAGTAAAATGAAAAGGACCAAATTTGGTAAGAAAGATGAGAAGATCAAGTACAACAATACTGTTAAAAAAAATTGGTTCAGCTATGACGCGTTTTAATATGTCGGCTGATAATCAAAATGGCGGCCTATAACCACATTTTATTTTATCCAATTTCGTAAAAAACAAAAACGACAAGGTGGCCATTAATTATTGTTGATTTATCTCCGCTTACTATGAAAAAAGTTTAATTGATGCATGACCTTCATTGACCTTGAAAATAACATGTACACGTGAAAAACCAGCTTCTTGTGATGTTTTTTTTCCAATTTATCACTACGCAAAAACTTTAAGCGCCGGAGATGAAATTAACATCTTAGCCATATACGCTCGAAAACTTCCCATTCTCCTACATGGCAGAGTGCACCTGAATGCTGCTTTTCAAGAGAAAACCATGCCCTTACTCAAATATAACTTTATTGTGCAATTTCCGCGCGCATTTTTTTCAATTATTTAAAATAAAATTTAAATAACTATTTTACGCAAGTAGGAAAAATTTTGTCTCCGACACGTGCTTAAAGTGTCTTTTCCACTCTTGACGGCTTGCCCGAACTCCGCTCCGGGTCGTTCGTGCAACACCGTCGCGTGCAGAAAAGTATCACTTGTTAAGTAAGTAAAAATTAACAAGTTGATAATCTTACGCATACATATCCCCTGTCGTTCCCTTAATTGCATTGCATTTTGCTTGGCTTGCCCCTCCCCTTCTTTCAATTCCTTCGCCTACGCTAGGTAAGCAAGCAGGAAATTGACAGTGGTATATGAGCATTTGCACTTCGGCTTGACATTTGATATTTGCGACCATAAACGAATGTGTGAGTTCCCATAAGCTAAACTTTTCTGACTTGTTTGATTGCTTACCAGCGTAAATCCGCCTTAATTTGATCACTATTTTTTATCAAAGTTTCTCCATAAATCAAATAAGTCAAACAGTTGCGGTTGGGTCGGGTTCTCTATAGATCAAATTATAAAATATTTTAACAGCTTAATTATTTAATCTGCAATCGCCGTAGACCAGTGAACAGCGTCTTAGCCTGCAGAACAGATATCGCAGGATCGGATCTCGGCAAGTATACATTGCTTCACACAACAGCGAATGCGACTCGAGACGACGACGGGCGGCCCCACTTCTCAGCAGCTCCGCAGTTAACGTTGTGAATAGAGTAACAACAAACGAGGTAGAAGTAGGCGGCACGGTTGACACTGCACCGAAAACTTTGCGGGACTCAAAGGGGGACGGCCGAGGACCCCGCCAAACTGGGTAGAGGAGACTAGCCGATGACCCAAAAAAGACGACCTGGACTTCTCCGAGATCGGGACTCCAAGAGACGCGGCTGGACTCCGACACATTTGGTAGCGGGAGTCGACAGAAGGTGACTTGGAAGAGGCGGTACCACCTTCGAGTAGCAGGGCCGCTCCAAAAGAGATGCATCTGAAGACTCCGAAGGCGACCTCGACCAGCGAAACCGGGACCTCGATTTTCGGGTCAACCTATATGACGGCGGGCTGCTGGGGAGAAAAGTCTACCGTCAATCAAGTTCTGCTGGGACGGTAGCGATGTTAGATAGATGCAAGTCTAACATGTAGCAGGACCACCCTTCGGAGGGGGTGTAAAGCCGGCGGTCCACTGTGTATACTTGCTACGCAGTCTAATGATCCCTGCCCTCGACAGAGAGGTGTCAGGCAAAATTAAGTCCTCTTAGAGAAAGAAAACTTGCATCCTAAGGGGCACGTGCATCAGGGGTGCACGGGGGGTATGGCAAAAAGGGTCCATTATGCGGCCTAATTGCCAGGCCTATGGCCGCCCATCTACTGTTTCTACTACTAATCTACAAAATTAGCATAAATCCACAAATCTTAAAATTTTAAACCAAAACTTACAGCCACCACCACTATTATAAAAGGGGCATGCAACCCCAAAATAAGGTTTTTTGCTTCGAAATATTTTGCAGCCATTACCTGATCTAGTAAATTTACGAATTTCCAATTATCGTAAGTATTATCAAAAAAAAAAAACTTTTATTCATGTTAGAGCCGGCACAAAATACTCAATTTATCAAAAAAATGTAAGGTGACAAGAACCAAAGGGGAAGAACAGCAAATTTGTTTTGATCAAAATGTGTCCCCTTTGCTGCATAAAAAAAACCACGCAAAATCTTTGTTACAAACAAATTTTAAGTAGGTGCCTAATTGCCTTGTTTCACTTAAAAAAATCTCTGCCGGAAAGGCACTGATGCATACATACAAGATGGGGACTTTAACTGGAATAAATTCGCTATTGCCACACAGTGTGTGGCACATTGTTGGAAAGCCTTTTTAAAAAGTAAATTGACTGATTTTTTTTTAAATTTTATTAAAAAAAAACTTTATAAAATTCAGAATTTAAAAAATATATAGACCATAAAATGTGTCTAAAAATTTAATTGACGGTATTATCTTAAAAACTTTCTCAACGTTTAACCTACCTAAAGAAGTAAAACTACCAACAGAAAAAAAAAATCTGTTTTGCGAAAGTTTATTAGAAAAACAGGTTTTTTTTAATTAAAAATTAACTATCAAAAATTTAAAAAAATGCATTTTTTTTAAAAAGGTTTCCCAACAAGGAGTCACAAATAGTACCTGTCATCCCATTTAAAAAAGTTAGGTGGAGTTAGGTTAACCCTTTAAAACGGGTAATATTTTTTGATATGAGTCGAAAGCCTGTAAAAAAATCTCAATCGACGTGCTTTTGCGTTTTATCCACAGATTTTATAATGAGGCTCTAACGGATATATTTCAGTTTAAGTCCCAAACATGTCTATGCTTGCCTCCAGGTTTGTCTTGTGACTAAATTCTCCTGAAATCCCATTAGCTCTATTTTCTGGAAACATTGAATGAAGTGCAAACGTGGGGCGAGAAATTCCTGAAAACTCTATTACAGTAAATAGGCCATCTACCTCCAATTACCGAGAACTATGGAAAATGCGGGTGTTTGTGGCCCTTCAGCAATTTTTTCCAAACCTACAATGAATTTTTTTGTTAAAATGTTTAAACCAGATTAGCTTGATCGGTTACTACATATTGTTTGTTGAATTCGCAAAAGAATGGCTTCTTGGTCATTGGATGTATTTTTTTCACAGTGCTATGGTCCAAAGTTATCCATGCATTATTTTGTATCCATTCATGTTATTTTTGAAAAACTACGACAAAAAATTTAGTTATCTACTCATTTTTCACAGACTTCATAAAAAGACGAAGTTATAATTTCGACGCATTTTTTTAGATAGTTGTTCCAGCATAATTCCTAAACCATGAACCCAAGCGATTACCACCATTCTCTTTTTAGTCGATTCAGGAGTGCCCCGTGGTGGTTCCGTTTTATTAACCCAACCGTACCCAATACAACTCACATTCACGTCAATCTCTCAATCGATTTTCACAATTTCCTTTTTGTTCGAATCAGTTTAGTCCTGTTTCATTAAAAAGCTTACTTTCCCGACTACTTCCATGACAAAACTTTAACAAAATAAGAATAGCCAGTTAAAACCTAAAACCCCAGTTTCTCGGTAGCTCAGTCGGTAGAGCATTAGACTGGTATTCTAGAGGTCCCAAGTTCAAATCCTGGTCGAGGAAAAACTTTTTTCCGATTTATTCCTTCACCCTTTGCCCTCTACGCCACAAATCTTTTCTGTAAATTTATTAGGGCGCTAAATTTTCCCTTCATTTTGTAAATATGTTTGGCTGAAATTATTAGTTGAAAATTCGTCATCTGACACCTCCAATAAAACGCTATATGTCGTGTATCGTTGGTTGATAGATAAATAGAAATTTCGTACAACTAATAATCGTGAATGAGTACCTCCTTGTCTTTATAACATGTCTAGGTTTTTAAAGCCGCAGTAGGCTTTAAAGATCTCCCCACTACTAACAAAGGAATCGGACGAAAGGATTTCCGAATAGCCAGTTAAAGCCCCAGTTCCTCGGTAGCTCAGTTGGTAGAATATTAGACTGGTATTCTAGAGGTCCCGGGTTCAAATCCTTGTCGAGGAAAAACTTTTTTCCGATTTATTCCCTAACCCTTTGCCCTCTACGCCACAAATGAGATACGGGTGCTAGCGGCGCTAGGGTGGCGTATCGTTACATCGCGTCGCCTGATACGGTAGCTGAAATCGCGTTAGTTGAAGTGGAACGCCCATTTTTGCCGGTTTTCACCAATGAGAGCGCTGGATTTCAGAGCTACGTTACGTTTACTCGGTGGTTTGGCTTTTACTCCCTATTAGAAAAATTTAGTATGCCACACGCAAAAAAAATGCATAGTATTTTTTACTATTTTGTCTTTTAAAGAAATTATTTTAAGACGTAATAAATTTTTATTAAATTTTTAAAGAGTTTATTTTAAAAATGAATACCGAGATAATTATTTCTGTGGAAATAATATTTAGATTTTTAAAACAAAAAGACAATTTTTCCACTTCTGTCTTTAACATACAATGGTTAAAATAAAATATGTTAACTTTTAAAATACTACATCCTTAGACGTAAAATCTATTTAAGTATAATTTTATATTAGTTTTTTAAATATTGGATAGGTGTCCTAGTATAGGTCATAGCAATATAAAATGTATTAGTTTTCGAAATAATTATTTTTAAATTTAAAATATTTTTTTTTGTGCGCGTTTTAGGAACGGACTAAAATGTGGAAAATATTTTTTCCAGATACATACAGACTAATGATAATCGAAAAACGTGGGGCGCATGAATAGTTCATCTAATGACTTTATTGCATTAAAAATTATATTAACAAACTCTTACGTGAGTTTTTTAACGAATATATCAGTAACTATGTTATTAGCATATTACTATTAAGTATATTTTATTATTCCTTATCGCGTGGGCCTCACGTTTTTCGATTAAAAGTATTTTCTACTTTTTAGTTGTTTTAAAAACGTGGTATATTAAAATATTTTATTTCTTGGAAAATACAGACTAATGATAATCAAAAAACGTGGGGCGCATGAATAGTTCATCTAATGACTTTATTGCATTAAAAATTATATTAAAAAACTCTTACGTGAGTTTTTTAACGAATATATCAGTAACTATGTTATTAGCCTATTACTATTAAGTATATTTTATTATTCCTTACCGCGTGGGCCTCACGTTTTTCGATCAAAATCATTTTCTACTTTTTAGTCGTTTTAAAAACGTGGTATATTAAAATATTTTATTTCTTGGAAATTACTTTCTGCTTTTTATTCTTGTGTGTCTAATTTTTTTAATTCTTCCTTAGCAATCCACCAACATAGTTTTATCGTGTAAAATTAGGAAAATAATGAGTATTTGGTGTGATGACTTTAATATTAAAAATTATAAAAAAATGTCTTTATTTGTTACAATTTTAGTTTAATTCTAAGGAATTTTGATCACCAGCATTAAAAAGTGTAATAAATGGCATTCGTAGTAAAATTTTTCTTAAAATTTTCATCTGCGGCGCATTTATAATTTAGCAACATATCTATATGTACCACCACAACCAACCCCTTCTTGGCATCTAATCCAATCTACTTTTTCAAAAATATTTTACAAAAAACCTAAACGATCAAAATTTTTGAATAATTTTTTGTATTTTTTGTCCAAATTTTCACCTGCAAGCAATTTTTTTGTAATTTTTAAAGTAAAGTTTGCCTGCGCCGCGGGTTAATTTTGAAAAACATCTAAAAATGAGACTAGATGAGACTTGCTTTTAAAAATAGGTATTTTTGTTTCGTATACACTAACCCAACACCTACTAAACCGTGCCTCTCCCCTCCCTTCAGTTCAAGAGAGCTCAAGCAATAGGCACCTACCCAATTTTTAAAAATTAGCCATAGGTAGGTATTTTATTTTTATTAAATGATGAAACCCCTTTCTCAATCGACTTCTTGCTACTGCAAAAAATATGAATTTTAAAATATAACTGCGTATTTGTAGCAGCTTTGGTTCAAACGTTAAGAATTTTCAAACATATCAACCTCCCCTCACATCTCAATAACTGCCCACCAACGTTATTTTTACCTATAAGATTAAGGTCCTAGTTACGATCTAGGGAAATAGTTTTTAGTAACATGCGTGCAGCATGTCAGTTATCAACATGAAACAGTACTGCGATCTGTATTACAATTAGTATTTTTTCACATCGTACTCAATACGTATTGAAAAGATTGTCTTCTTTTTCTTTCATAGAACATGTTCTGTGTTCTGACAAAGAGGGTGATATATGAAAGAACAAGATGCTTGATTTTCGATAAGTATTGAATTAAATATTTCCTTGGCTTTTAGAAAAAAGGAAATCTAATTTTTTTTCGCTCAGTCAGGGATATATAAAAAAAATAATGTAATCCAGAGGAAATTATTGAAAATTATCCATTTTTTTTTAAATCGGGTTTCAAGCCTGCGAGAAAGATGTTATCAAAAGAACTTTTTTATCAAAAGAAAAAAATTGAAAATTTTGGAAAATCGTTCAGATATTTTTGTTAAGAACGTAAAAATGAACAACCGTGCAAAATGTCAGATAATTCTGATGTTTCTCCGAGTACCATAACAAAGTTATGGAAAAAGACGTTGTCAGTTGTAGTTTTTTTTTTCTTATATATCTGGGGAGAAACTATGGCCTTAAGAAATATTGTTCAATTCAAATTTGTCGAGTTTTTTAAACTTCGCCTCCGATTGAGGGAACGTTTAGCGCATGATATTTACCATCCTTTTCTATAATAAAATAGTTTAAAGAAGTGTTCTCGGATACGCGTTCCTTTCTTTGGCACCTCAGGGTGCCTATTCTTGAATTTCGGGGAAATTTTACTCCCCAGGGAGATTCTGAGATTTCTATTCCCACAAAATTTCCCTCCTTTTCGAAAAGCGGTATTGTTTAAACCAGGGAATGGAAATGATAGAGGGAAAACGGAAACAATGTTGCCAAATCAATCATAATAATTTCGACCAATCAGAATTAAGATAATTTTGACAGACAACTAACCAAATGTGTATTTACGGTGCCCTAACCTCGTTTTTCAAAATAAATATTAAATTTTTGTTATAATAAATGGTTGTGCGATTTTTGTGTTTTTTTTGTGGAAGTTTTCAAAGATGGCGAAGGGTTTTGGAAAATGGGTAAATTTGACCCTCCCCTGGATATTTTTTATGTGTGCTGAAATGTGCACTAAATAACCTTATTATTTCTATGTGTTTCCATGTAACGTTTGTTTAAATCGGTTAAGAAATAATAAAATTTGCAGTTTTATATTTGATGTATCTTTCTGACGCCAGAATACAGTTTTATCAAAAATTTAAAACTTTCTGACAAGCTAAAAGTCTAATTTTTATGTGATTATTGTCAAAATGATATCTCTTTAAAATTCAAGATGCAAGATCCTCCATGGAAAGTCTTATCACACAAAGAGCATCAAATGTAAAACTGCAGAACTTTCTTATTTCTTAACCGATTTAAGCAAAGTGCTCGTGTATATGTACGTTAAAAGAATAAGGCTATTTACCGCACATCTCAGTTTTATTACAGTGGAGCACATACAAATTTTCCAAGGGGGGCCCTGAAAATTGCCTATTTTTCAAAACCGTCCGCCATCTTGGAGTTTAAAGAAATGACAATTTTGACAATAAATGCAGAAAATTGTTTTCTTCTTAAAAAAAACGTTAAATTTCGAATTTCGGATAATTAATGCGGAAGTTATAAGAAATAAAAAGTCCGGTTTTTTTGGAACACCCTATATTTATTAAAAATAATCCATAAGGATATTGTGATTTTGATTATAAAGATTTGTGATCTTTTCTGTGCATAATAGATTTACTTATTATAAGTAGGTTTAGTTGAAAATATTGTTACCCATGTTTACTTTGACGTTGTAGAACTTTTTACAGTGTTAGGTATCTTTATACCTATATGTTGCCTTGTTTTTAGTAAAAAAACTGCTCTAGTTATAAGTTTTGGAGTGATTTTAGTAAGTAAGATTTTTTTATTAGGTTTTTCAAAATATTTAATGTTCTTGGAATGATTTTATATGTTAGGTACCTTGTTTTTAGTAAAAAAACTCTTCTAGTTTCAAGTTTTTGGACTGATTTTAGTAAGTTTTTTTTATTAGATAAAATAATGCCAATAAACAAGTCGATTATAATCATCCATGTTTTTTGAATTTTAAGTCCAAAAAATAAAAAAACCTAACAAAACATTGAAGAAAGACAAAAGAAAACACTAGTTTTTGGCTTAAAAAACTTCGAATAAAGTCCAACTAACAGAAGACAAGTTTTTAGAAATTTTAAAGAAGCTTAAAAAAACGCAAAAATCAACAGATAACAGTTTATGTTTACTCAAAATATCACAATTCCGCCTATTTTTTCCCATTTCTCTCACTAATGACCAATAGAATAAAAATTTCTCTAGGGAGTAGAAATTTCCCTTATTTTTTGAGGGAGATTTTTCAAGAATAGTGCATTTTTCATTTTGGGGGAACCACGCCCATTTTGGAACGGTTAGCCAACGGATTTCTATTCCCTGGAACTCAAGACTAGCCACCCAGAACATAGATAAAATACATACTCAGAATATTAATATGCAGGGTGTCTTAAAATTCCGAGCCCACCCTAATATCTCCAGAACCAAAAGAGACAGAGAAGTAAAATTTCACATAATTAGATAGTTTACAACAAAGTATATTTTTGGATAATAATTGTGCCGCCATTCATTAACGGGGCGGAACTCGGCGAAGCTATGGCGGAGACAATACTTTTTTTAAAAAATGAGATACCCTCTTTATTTTCTGAAATTGGAATAGAGCTTTTCATTCTGTTTTATCTAACGGTTTTTAAATAAAATGAAAAAACTTTTAAATAAGACAAAGAATCACCGAATATCTGTTTCCTTGTTTAGCTCATTCGTCTTATGGAGCTGATTTTCCGATTTTATTTAAAAACCGTTAGAGAACGTTTGGAAACTATTTAAATTTTCGAAAATATACAGGGTATCTCATTTAAAATAAGTATCGTCGCCGCTCTAGCTCCACCACCTTAATGACGAGTTATCATCCAAAGAGATACTTTTTTGTAAACCATTTAATTATGTGAAATTTTACTTCTCTGCCTCTTTTGCTTTTGGAAATATTAGGGTGGACTCGAACTTTTGGGAAACCCTGTACAATCAAGCATCTTAACGACACCCGACCCGGGTTGTTTTTTCATAATATTGTATTGTCACCGGACCTACACAAATATACCATATTTTATTGAAATCGGTTAAGGAGAAATAAGTTTAAAATCAATTCCAAGATTTGTATTGAACAGAAAGACAGGAAAACGAGCTAATAAAATTCCTAAAATATTTAAAAAGTGTTCAGTCTTTTAGGCGTTCGCAAATACCCATCTTTATCGTAACGACCGACTAAATAATAAAAATTTCAGAACACGAAATTATTAGTCATATTTCAATTCTCTGAAACTATACATGGATTAGGTTGGATACTAGGCATATCCACCTGAATTTTCCATTATTTATTTCCATGAATTTTAAGTTTGGTAAGTTAAAAAACACGCCATTATCTAAGTACGGGGCTTTCATAAATGACTTACGCACTTTAGGAGGGGAGAGTTAGTGCTTCGCATGATGACACGTGACAAGGAGAAGGGGGAGACTATTGACGCCGTGATGTCACGCAAATAGAAAAATATTTGGTAATTATGCAGTATACGGTTTTCTGCCATTTTTGATTTTTTATGAAAAATTCTTTATGGGGGCACCTACTAGGGTCCCTAAGACCCCAAATCAAATTTTTTTAAGAGAAAGAAGGGTGCCCGGGGGGAGGGTTGTAATGTGTTTTTTTTTATTGTTTTGGGTTGGGCTGGAATAGGCTGGGTTGGGCTGTGTTGGATTGGGTTGTTTTATTAAAAAAAACATTGAAAAAACACAAAAAAAGTTAAAAAAAAACAATCGGCGCCGGCGGATTTGGGGTCCCAGGGACTTTAGTAGGTGCCCCCATAAAAAATGTTTCATAAAAAATCAAAAATGGCAGAAAACCGTATACTGCATGCTGAAAACGATTGTTATTTCAGCCGCCTTGATTTATAGTGTAAAGATGGTGTGTTGCGAGAAGTTCTCTTTGTTCGAGATTTTTAAAATTATTTTCCTGTTCTTCTTGGATTTTTTAATAAAAATATTTAAAAAATAGTGTTAACAACTCGCGGCTCCGTTTTCAAATACCTCGCTGCGCTCGTTATTTAAACCAATGCTTGTAAAAAAAACACTATTTTAGCAACTAGTTGTTAAAACTACTATTTTTTTATACCTTCATCAAAAACATGTATCAGTAACTGTCTGCAGATAACTAAAGCATGCCTTTTTTGGTTACCGATGCAAAAAAACTTTTTTGTATCGCGGGTGCAAAAAAAGATTTCTGTCCGTTTTTTACCCAAAATTAAAGAGAACAGCGCAAAATATTAATATTGAAAAAATCTTAAAATAGTGTTCACAACTCGCGGATAAACTGTGCTTTTTTTACTCGCATTTTGAAATACATCGCTGCGCTCGTTATTTAAACCAACGCTGGGCACTATTTTAGCCAGTAGTTGTGAAAACTACTATTTTTTGATACCTTCATCAAAAACATGATTTTAGTAACAGTCTACAGATAACTAAAGCATGACTTTTTTGTTTACCGATGCAAAAAAACTTTTTTTTTAATCACGGGAGTAAAAAAAGATCTCTGTCCGTTTTTTACCCAGAATTAAAGAGAAATAGCGAAAATAATAGCGAAAAAATATAATTATTCTTGCCTAAAAATTAAGCCATTTCCGCCAGTTTTCACCAAGTATTTAGGAAAAAATCATTTAAAAACATCTTCAAAATATCAAACTGTCAAATATTAAAATGTCGCAACCAGGAACGTCACCGAGTAAAAAGACACATCGATATTATCGAAACCATTGTTATTTCATTTCCGAGCCGCCTTGATTTATAGTATAAAGATGGTGTGTTGCGAGAAGTGCTTTTCGTTTGACTTTATTAAAAGTATTTTCCTGTTTTCCTTGGATTTTTTGATAAAGGTATTAAAAAAATAGTGTTACAACTCGCGGCTAAACTGTGCTTTTTTTACTCGCGTTTTTAAATACCTCGCTGCGCTCGTTATTTAAACCAACGCTTGTAAAAAAAACTTTATTTTAGCCACTAGTTGTTAAAACTACTATTTCACGCACGCCGAGCGAAATAGTGGTTTTTACAACGAATAGCTAAAAAAGCCTTCCTTAAAAAATTCAAAGAGTTGAAAACATTAAAAAAAAAAACTAGAACATTTATTTGTATAAGGTGAGGGGGGTTTAAGGGCTCAAGCCCCCCCCCCCAGAGCTACTAAAAATCGACTTTTAAAGGTTGAATTTTCCCAAAAAATTGCCAATAAAATAATCATTTGGTACTATTCGGTTACTCCAGCCACCGCCCCCCTTTCCCAGGACCTTAAGCATCCCAGGAATAATATCAGCGTGCGCCACTGCTTAAGATTTCAATGCTTAACATTTTTTTTTTATTACCGATGCTAAAAAACTTTTTTTTTATCACGGGTGCAAAAAAAGATTTCGGTCTGTTTTTTACCCAAAATTTAATTATTATTGCCTAAAAATTAAGCCATTTCCGCCAGTTTTCACCTCGGTTTTCACCAAGTATTTACGAAAAAATCTTTTAAAAATATGGTCAAAATATCAAACTGTCACGATTAAAATTTCGCAACAATGAACGTCACCGAATAAAAAAGCACATCGAAATGGAAACCACCATTGTTATTTCATTTACCAGCTGCCTTGATTTATAGTGTAAAAATGGTGTGTTGCGAGAAGTGCTCTTCGTTCGAGATTTTTAAAAGTATTTTCCTGTTTTTGTTGGATTTTTTGATAAAGGTATTAAAAAAAATAGTGTTAACAACTCGCGGTTAAAATGTGCTTTTTTTTAGTCACGTTTTTAAATACCTCGCTGCGCTCGTTATTTAAACCAACGCTTCTAAAAAAGAGCACTATTTTAGCCACTAGTTGTTAAAACTACTATTTCACGCACGCCGATCGAAATAGTGGTTTTTACAACAAGTGCTTTTTTGGCAAGCATTGGTTTATAAAGAACAACGGGCGCATCAAGTGATTTAAAAACGCGAGTAAAAAAAGCACACTTTAGCCGCCTTCCGTAAAAAATTCAAAGAGTTGAAAACATAAAAAAACTAGAACATTTATTTGTATAAAGTGAGGGGGGGCTTAGGGAATCAAGGCCCCCCAAGAGCTACTGAAAATCGACGTCTAAAGGTTGAATTTTCCCAAAAAATTGCCACTAAAATTTGGTACTATTCTGTTACTCCAGCCACCGCCTCCCATTCCCAGGAACCTTAAGCATCCCAGGAATAATATCAGCGTACGCCACTGCTTAAGATTTCAATGCTTAATAGTACATTATAAACCTAGGGACTAAAGTGCCTCTTTTAATCCTTCACGTCACGAGGTTTATATACTATTTTATGCACTTTAGAATGCGAGAAACTAAAAACAAAAAATCACAAAACTAACAGTAGACAACCTAACGGTACTCTAGTTTCAAGATTGACAGCTCGTATTACTGATAGTTGTCATTGACTGTTGTTGGCATGGTGGATTCACTCAAAATTTATTATGCCATGGAAGTTTTGCTATGGCACAAAACAAATGTAAGTCAGTTGTTGTTATCAAACGGCGTCAACAAACGGTGAGTCCGTAAAAATCGTACAGCGTTTTTTTTTGAAAATGAACATTGAAGAGGCGGCGGAAGAGGCCATCGCTAGCCTTCTTCAACAAAAATCTCGCGAGGTTTACAAGAAACAGTTTCATGATTACCGAAAATGGTGCGCTGAAGAGACAGAATGACAGAACTAGATTTAAGTAATGCATATGCTAATTATTTTTTTCGTTTATACATTTTAACAAATAAATAAAATTTCAATAAAACTATCGTTTAATTTGGAAAAATTTACTTTAAATCCCCTAGGGATTAAAATAATGTTTAATCCCTGAGGGATTAAAAGTGCCCCTTTTATCCCTAAAATAAGAGATTAAAAGTGAACTTTTAATCCCTAAAGTGCATAAAATATTTTTTGCATTAAAACGGCCTAAAAAATGACAAAAACTTTAACAAAAGAACTTTAAACCAAACCTTTTAACAATAAATAAATAAATATAAGTTCTAACTAAGATACTTAAATGGTCTGATGAACATTATAATTGTCAAATTTAACCCTCAAAGAAGTAGAACACATGCACTTGCCCCATTGCAAGGTCACACTTACCCTCAATCAAGTGAAATTTGGGGTAAAATGAACCTAGCCCATTCTAGGAGTAGCCAAAAATAGATTTATTATTATACAACTTTTGAATCAATATTTTCGTTACCTTATGCTGAAATAAGCTATTAAAACACAAAGTTTACAACCTAGCAATAAAGCAATAAATAAGAACTTTTCTTTTACCTACTGGGATAATAGTAGATAGATATAGACTTACATTTACTGCATAGCCATCTTTTCAAAAAACGTTATTTCAAGGGGGGACACAAATATACCGAGTATAGTCAATGTCTTTTCTGCGATAGCATGAAACAATTTAAGACGTACGTGATGTAACGTAATAATTAAATATTACGATCTGACTTAAAATATATTTTATTCCCCCCCCCCCCTTACTAACGATTTTTGAAAAAGATGACTATGTAGTAAACGTAAAGTTTGTATCTATAGCCACCGACTTATTATCCCACAATGTAAAAGAAAAATACATATTTTCCTGTGAGTTGGTAGAACCCATACAGGGTGTTCCAAATTCGATGCTCACCATGGGGATCTCCTAAACGGTAGGAGATACGAAAAGTTTTAAATTATGGCAAAGTTGCGCAATTTGACGCTTTGCTCAAAACCAAAAAAAAAAAGTTTACAAATTCCGGATAGTTCCGGAGGAGAAAAAAACCGAAATCTTTATTTTTAGTTTTTATTTTTCTTGCGCCCTACAGGCACTTTTTTAAGATCTACCTCGTGAGAGGTCCGTTTTTGAGACTTGATTGATACGCATTTTTCTCGGGAAAAGCAAGGGGAGGGCCGTTATAATCTCATATGGTTTGTTCGGGTTCGTCAAAATTTCCTGTTCTAAACAGTCCGGAGCATGCGCGCTTAAAAAAACGCGTTATGGTTCGACCACAACTGTTCTGAACTGAAAAGTTTTGTGTTCGGGTTACTACCGAAAATTTGTCCAGAACCGGTTCAATACTGTTCTGTACAGTCTCGTAAAGTCGGGCGGAATTAAATGGAACTGTTTAGGACTATTTTCTGACGTATAATTCAGCATGTAAAGTTTCTCCGAAAAAATTATTGGTTCCTTGAAAATATACCCAAATAAATGGGTTTTTACGAAAAATAATAAAAAGCCAGAGTGTAATCTTGTATTATTTTATTATCCGCGTGTATTTTTATAAAGGTTTTTTTTCAGTGTTAAATTTCTGTTCTTCCAAAAACTGCAGAATTTCTCTTTGGAAGAATTAAGGTAAGATTCTACCTCGTCATCAGCCATTGGCAGATTTTTAAAAATGCAATTTTGTAGAAACACAAAAGCTATGAATTTTGTAGAAGAAACTGTGGAACTATATGGTGAGAACCAAATCATGGAAAATTTTCGGTAAAATATTTATTTTATGCTAAAAATAGAAGACACAATTAAGACACTCTGGATCACATCACGTGCTTCTTCTTCTTCTTCACTCTCTTGACAATTTTATGAAAATGCGTTGGGGTTCGTCCAAAAATTGTAAACTGTTAAGAACAGTCCCGTCGATTGCGCAACTATCACGCGCAGTTCTAAAACGTTCTAGGACAGTTTTAAAATTCGGAACCCGAACAAACCATTAGTTATATGGGTTCAGCACTTGGGGCCATGTCCTCGTGTAACGGGTTTACCTTGTGGATTGAAACCCTCGAGTAAGGTTAAACTTGCGGTTGGAGATGTTTTATCCATAATATAATAAATAAATTCAATTAAATAAAATCAAAGTTTTCGGACAGATGATGTCGTTGTCACTGTCACTCAAATTCTTGTCATTAAATTATCGTAAGGTCACTACGACACTAGGCATGGATTTGTTAGTGCATGCGCAGTAGATTTTTGGTTTATGGCCTGGTGGCCCAAACAGTTTCAAAGCCAACCGCGATTTTGAATTTTCTTCTTTGTTTTTCAAAGTTATTTTCGTTACACATTTTGCGGCACTTGGGACGTTATAGAATCTCATAGTTATATGGCTGAACCCACTTCCTGAGAAAACTGGGCATTGTCGAAAAGTTTACATTTTTGACGAGGTATGGTTTTGCCATTTTGCTTATGTTATTGTGGAGTTTTTGTGTTTTAAAATTTTGTGGCGGTATTTTCTGTGATTGCGTACGTTACTATTACGCGGGAAACACTAGACAACACTTTTTAATTTTTTTTACGTTAGTGTCCACTCTTTTAATAGATTTTCCAAAAGTAAACAAAAATATTAAACATACACCTACATTTTTGCTGTCAGATGGTTGTCAGTTGCTTTCACTTCTGACGCAATCGACTCGCCTGCCCATTACACTCCTCGTCTATGGGGTTTTTCCAGGCCGACTTGATTGGGAGAGTTATTACCGGTAGGCATTTTTCTCGGGAAAAGCAAGGGGAGGGCAGTTATATTATCTCATAGTAGAACCCCAGCCCAAAATCTTTTCGGTACGCCACTGCTCACATTGACAACCATTTAAGGCTTTGAGAACTATCAAAAATATTTCGTAAAAATACCGATTTTTGACGATTTTTGAACAATTTTTTTATCTTCCCTGTTTAAATACGGGCTAAAATGTAAAATCAATAAATGTTAGTTGTGCTTTACCAAACAACATACGTAAAACTCACTTTTCTCCATTTCCATATTTTTTCGTAAAAACAAGGATTAAGCGAGGTACAAAATAGTCAATTTTTTAATTCTTAATTTCTTAATCTTATTTTCAATCTCACCCTGAATACTCTTCCTCCCCTACAACATATTAAAATTTGAAAAAATTTCAACGCTCCATAAGAAATTGGCAGGGTTCTGTATTTTGCTTTACTATATAAAAACTATATAACGCCGCAACCAAAGTTAGGCTAGAAAAACATATGTGACCTCCATTGTATATAATATACCAAGCTTGTTTAGGTTGTGCCTTTATTATATTGCCGAAATTATATTCGAGATAATCCTTTGTATAAGGAGTGGCGTACTCAGACATTTTTCATGGGGGGGGGACTTTTTCAGGCACTTTTGGTCTTGTTTAAGAGATAAAGACGCTAAATAAAGGTTATCTCCCTAGATATAACTCCTGGGGCAGCATTTCTTGAACAAATTCAGTTGAAAAAAAATCACGCATTAGTTTATTTTTAATTACTGTTTTTTTCTGATAATTTAAGGTGACCAACTCCCGAACAACAAAATACCGGATAGGGTAATAATTTTTGGTCTAGTTTTAACAGATTAAAACTTCAAAAAAAAACAGAGTTACGCAACGCGATTGGTGGAACTTAACCAATCGCAATCCGCAAATGCATGAGTGATGTCTCATTGCCATCACCCATGCGCGGTAAACTGTGAAAATAGCTACAGACGAGCAGCGTTGCCTTGTGTAGTATTGCAACTGTGAAAAAATACCGGACAACGTATTTTTTAAACTCAACATCAAAATACCGGACTGTCCGGTCAAATACCGTACGGTTGGTCACCTTAAATAATTGAGAAGGATAAAACTGTGGGTAAAATTTAAAGCAGTCAAACTAGGAGTAGGCTGACGTCAGGCAGGGTCTTAATATCAGAATCGTATTTAGAAACAAAGACGTCAACGAACTTACCCACGAGAATACTTTTAACTTCTTATTATTTACCTTTTTATCAGCAAATTATTCCAAATCCATTAGATACATACCTAATGACTGAACAACGTTAAAAAAAAGGTCACAAAAGTAAGAATAAAAACCGAGAGAACAAAAAAAGTAAAGTTGCCGCTGCTTTTCAAAGACCGAAAGGCGACAATTAACTAATTGAATTTAATAATTAAACAGTACAAAATCGCAGCATAGTCAAATCAGGCAGACAACAACTTTATCCTTGCCTTATCGTATTTTCTGGTAACGACCGACTAATATTATTACAGACGCACTAGCATAACGCTTAGGACCTTTGAAAGCGAGGTTGTTATGTACGAAATCAAACCGAAAAAGTTACCGATTACTAGCAAAACTAAGCTGTCTGTAATAATAGGGATTTATCGGTACATAAAGTTGGCATAGCCTGACTTTAATAAAGTCGGCACTATATTTTTGACAGTTCCTTAGGCAACTACTACATATTTTTAGGTACCACTATATGAAATTACTGGAATCAATCCTCGCATTTTCCTTGTGAGTCCCCTCTCCCCCTCATCCCTTGTAACAATTTATAACACTTACATCTACCCCTTTCCCTTCACCTTGCGGCGTTACGTAATTTATGGATGGCCCTAAGTCGGTTACCTAACGTTCTTGATACTATTTTTGACGTTGTTGTCATCTAACCAATTAGATGTCAAAATATGCACATTTTTCCTTCAGAAAATTACTTTATAGTTTGAGGTTTGGAAATATGTCCTTAATTGGAAGAAATGGCCTGAGAAACCGTCATTATACACATGACGTTTTCAAGGTTTTCTTTTGGGACATTTTTTGAATTAGATGCCATGTATTTAGTCTTCAAAGTTGTTTTCGCTATGAAGGCCAAAAACAAAGGGAAAATAATGATAAAATTAAACTGACATTCTACTATAAGGTCCTCGTCTGTTTTGGGCATCTTTTGGTCAACATCGCTTGTCCAAAGTTCTTATTAATGACCTAGAGAAATCCTTAAAAGTTCAGAACTTTTTTGGTTTAAATTTTAACTCCAAGTTACTTATGTTTGACCTACAAAAATTCCTCAAAGTTAGGGGTTTTTTTAGTTTTTGTTTTAGGACAACCAATGGCTTATTTGACTATGTGAGTTCAACCGAGAAATATGTACTGACTTTATAGGGAATTCTTCCAATTTATTTAACCATATGGAAAATTTGGATTTGATTAGGTAAAAACTTCACTTTTGTTTGTCTTAATAGAAATAATATATTTCTGGTAGAAAACAAGAAAACGCGTGACAAATTTTGCATTATTTTCGAATTTACCCTCGTAACCGTCGTTGGTTCACTGTATTGTATTGAATGGGTGTCTAAATCTGCGGTTGATCTTTCTTTCTCTTTCTGTGTAGGTGAGTCGGAAAGAGATTACCACGTATACGCGAGTTACCAATTCGATCATCATGTGACCGCCCAGAATTATTTTTAAGTGGGAATCACGTAACCTGACTCAGCCATTTTGGTTTTACATAAACGTTAAAATCGAATTTTAAGATTAGCTCTAACTTCCAGTTTTTCATTTCGCGAGCTTTTCAGCCTGAGCACTTGTCACTTTACCTTTCTTTTCTGGTGCACGGTTAAGGTGTTTCTTTGTCTGCATAGAAAGAGACTTAAGAGATAAAACACAATTATGGGCGAAGTCCACCAAAACTATTCAACGCGCTTTTATCTGAGAGATGCATAGAATACATATACCAAAAAAGCGATTTTTTTCGTGTTTTTCCTTTATAAGTATTAAAGCTAACAAATCAGGGGGCGGGTTTGCTCTTGTTGACAACCAAATCATTGGCGAACGAGGTGTCTTTGGGAGTGCATAGAAGGATTGGTAATCAAAGCGAAAAATGGACGAAACGTTTTTCAGTTCAAACTAATAAGGAATTTCGCCTTTAACATTATAAATTTTGTGTTTGAGAAAAAACATGGTTAAAACGCCTTTTAGGGCACGGTCGCCGAAAAACGATAACACGCCATGTTAAAGAGGCGACTGAGACGGCATTTTGAAGTAGTTTTGCACAAGAGGGCACAATTTAGGTTGAAAACTTATACAAACATGTACATGTTTACCAAAAGTTGGTTAAAACTGTTACCTGGGCATTTTCACTTTCAGGACAAATTTTCTTAATTACCTATTTTCTCCTGCCAAATTACTTTGGTTTTTGTGGACACTTTGGGAAATTTCCCTCTTTGTTAACCTCTCAGTTTTCCGTAGGGAAAAGTTCCTAGCTAATTAAAGTTTCGGTTAAAGGTCGGCACAAACATTATAAAAGTCGACATTATTTTAACAGCACCGCGCCCAAAAAAGCTCTGGCCGGATAGCGCGAACGTAGGTTTCGGATAGCCCCGACAACCAAGAAGAGCGTGATCTAACTTCAATCGAGAGTTTCGATTGATCTCCTGCACGGTCATAACTTTTGAAAACGTCCAATTCACTTTCTCTTTTTATCACTACAGGCAAAAGAGATGGATGGTACTCTATTAAAATGACTACTTCCTTATTTTCCTCTCTTTTCAAAAATCAAAGATATTTCTAACAGAGCTGTTTCTCTGCTGCATTTGTGAAATCATACAAATTTAAAGCCAACGCATTCGGCCTCTTCTTCCAAGATTTAACTTAATAAATTTAAGCATTTCAGCTGACCACGGTTTCACATGGTTAGGAAATCCAAAACAGTGAACAATACAGTACCAAATAATAAAAATAGATAGCTGGTTACCTAACAGCGCTTTTATATAAAGACGGTTTTAAATAAAATCGCTTTTCCGAGGGTTTATACTTCCAAATAAAACAACTTAGTTAACAAAAGATTTTTCGGAAAACCAGAGTTGAGTATTTCTTTAGGTTGGAAGAAATCCGATAAAGCGGGTTTAAAGTGTTTATAACAATCCCAAAATAGGTTTTTAATCGATAAACCGCTTTGTTAAATCGCTTTAAAATAAAATCGATTTAGTGCTTAAATCGGTTTTAGTGATGTTTATATACATTTTCAAACCGTCCTTATATAAAATCGCTTTAAGAGGCCCGTATAAACAAAGTATATAACCACTTTAAACCAGCTTAATGAGCTGGTCAAAAAAGGTTCTGATTGAAACCTCAAACCATGCAAAAGAGGCGAAAAAAAACGTCTTATTTTAATACAGTACTATCCATCTTTTTTGCTTGTATTATAATAAAAAAAGAGAGTGAATCGCAACGCTTCAATTTTGTCATAATAATCAATCCTTATACAGGGTGTTTCACAACTTATGTCAGTAACTTTTAGAGCATATTAAGTGCCCTGCAAGTATAATACAAAAATATATAAAAGAAAAAAACGTTTTCAAAGGCCTCGTCAAAAATGTTTCAATTAGGGAACATTTTTCCACGACATGACTTTGCAAAAACCCCTAATCGCTGAATACTCTCATAACTAAATAAAAAAGTCAAATAATGAGGTCAATCAAGCCACACCCCCCCCCCCTCGAAAGATATTCGAGTTTTGAAAGCAACTATCCCAAAATTAAAAACTAATTTCGAACTCCTAATATCAGAAAAGAATTTCTAAAAACCCACTAGTAACCCTGTTTTTTAAAAAAAATATGGCGGGGGGTGCAGGTTGACGTCAAGCCCCCCCCCCCCCCGAAAGATATTCTAGTTTTGATATGCTTATAATTTTGAACTAATTTCGAAGTGATTTTGAACCACTTTTAAAAATTTTAAAACACACTCTTTCCTGGTTTTCTTTTTAGCTTGACATCCGGCTGCACCTCCCATTTTGAATAATAAACAAAACCAGGAAGGAGTGTAGTTCAAAATTTTTAAAAGGGGTTCAAAATTAGTTCAAAATTATAAGCACATCAAAACTCGAATATCTTTCGGGAGGGGGGGGGGAGGGGGGTGTGGCTTGACGTCAACCTGCACCCTCCACCATATTTTCTAAAAAAACAGGGTTACTAACGGGTTTTTGTAAATTTTTTTTGGTAATATTAGAAGTTTGAAATTAGTTCTTAATTTTGGGATAGTTGCTTTTAATTTTTCTCTACGCTTTAAATGAGTGGGATGTAGCTTGACGTCGGGATGCACCCCCCCATTTTGAATATTAAAAAAACCAGGAACCAAAATTAGTTCGAAACTGGTTCTAAATTGTGGCTTGACTGACCTAAATAATGACATACCTCTATTAATGTAAGGGTACACAGGAATAAATTCAGTAAGCTTCTGCGGCGGGTTGTTGTTCTTCGTTAAAAATTAAAACACAATCCACTAATTCACTGTTTAATTTCTCAAGAAATTAATAGTTGTATGTCATTTTTTACAACCAAACACAAAACAAAATCTCTGAAAAAACTAATACTCCGCACCACAACGTGACTCGCAAAACTGAATCAGCTTATATTGCATGGTTTGTTTATACAGTATATGCCACCCGAAATTTATCCAAATTGATTGACGTCAACTGTCAACGAGAATTTTCAGCCTGACGTTTATTTTTTGTTTCTCCCTAGATTTTTGGCCACACTGATCACAGTATGGACAGGGCCTCATTCAGAAAATTTTAGATTTCGTCTAGTATAAATTTTATCATGAGTTGATTGTAATAGAAAGTTTTTGAACCATTTTTTTGACAATTTGTTATTGTTATCGTAAGAAAATTGATCACAGTGTACTAGATATGGCCAAGGCAGAGAGTGTTGATCCAATACATAAACGTAAATAGTGCGAACTCTACACATCATAGAAGGGACTGGTTATGAAATCTCAAATGAACGAAGCTCAGAGATTGTTTGGGGCACAGGCATGGTCATTTTCAGGGGCACAAAATATAGGCATATAGCCGCAAAAATAGCAAGATCGATAGAAATCTGTTTCGTCACAATGCCCTCTAATATTAGGAAGTAATTTGTTATTTTAAATCTAAAAACTGCAAATTCGTAGCAGCCTTAAAACTCAAAATTAGAAAACATTAATTTTATTATTACAAGCTCTGTATTATCTATATATGTTTCTATGTTCGGGTAAAAATCTTGCAAATCAATTTTGACTATCTTGTAGTCTGATTGAATTTAAACTTGGTACACGATTATTGTTCCGGTGGCAATACAATAATATGGTAATGTTAGGCATTCCCTGAAGGGAAAAAATGTCTAATTTTGTCCGATTTTACCCAAAATTGGTATACGTGGGTTTTTGGGGATAAGGAATACGAATTTTTGATCAGATTTTAAAAAATCAATATGGCGGATTCAAGAAGGACAATTTTTGGTCATGTTTTGCTTACCAATTTTAACTGACTTATACCCATCCGATTGTCTTCAAATTTGGTATGCGTTTATAGTTCCGGTGACAATACAATAATATGGTATTGTCAGGTACCCACCTCCCCCTAATGAGGAAACTGGAGGGGGAAAATATTTAGCTTGTCCGACTTCAACCAAAATTGGCATACGGGGATTTTTGGGGATAAAGTATACGAATTTTTGATTAGATTTTGAAAATTTAATATTGCGAATTCAAGATGGACGATTTTTGCTCATGTTTTGCTAACCAATTTTAACTGACTTATACCCATCCGATTGTCTTCAAATTTGGTATGCGTTTATAGTTCCGGTGACAATAGAATAATATGGTATTACCAAGTACCCACCTCCCCTGACGAGGGAATTGGAGAAGGAAAAAGATTTTTTTTGTTCGATTTCAATCAAAATTGGCATACAGGGGTTTTTAGGGAAGAGAATTATGAGTTTTTTATCAGATTGGAAAATTTCAATATGGCGGATTCAAAATGGACGATTTAGGATACAAATCTAAATATTAAAAAATAATTTTATATAAAAAAAGCTTTACAAATACAAGCTTTTATATAATATAGAGTTCACTAAAAAGTAGAAAATAATTTTTAGCATTCTGATATAATAATAAAAGCGTTGGCTGTAAATTAGATCGAGTTGGCTTGAATTTACTTACCCTTGCATTTCTCTGCATTATAGTGAAAGAGAAAGATTTTTGCGAACAATCATATAATCAATAACATAAATTTTTCGAGTCAACATGGCCAAACTTTCTATAATGCGCCCATCGCTTCTATTATTATGATAGTGAACTTTATGTTTTTGTATAAAAGCTTGGATTTGCAAAGCTTTTTTTAAATAAAATTAGTTTTTAATATTTAGATTTATACTCTAAATCGTCCATTTTGAACACATATTGATATCTTCCAATCTGATCAAAAATTCATAATCCCCTTCTCTAAGGATCCCTATATGCCAATTTTGATTAAAATCGAACAAACTAAATCTTTTTCCCCCTCCACTTCCCCCGTTAGGGGGAGGCGGGTACCTGATAATACCATGTTAATGTATTGTCACCGGAACTATAAACGCATACCAAATTTGAACACAGTCGGATGTGTATAATTCAGTTAAAATTGGTTAGCGAAACTTGACTAAAAATCGTCCATCTTGAATCCGCCATTTTTGAATTTTCAAAATCTGATCAAAAAATTCGTGATCCTTATCCCCAAAAACCTTCATATACCAATTTTGCTTGACATCGGACAAACTTAGGTGTTTTCCCCCCTCCACTCCCCTCGAAGGGAGAGAGGGGGTGTCTAATAATACTAAGTTATTGTATTGTTACCGGAACTTTAACCGCATACCAAATTTAGACAGGTGGATTTGTATAATTCAGTTAAAATTTGTTAGAAAAACACGACTTAAATTCGTTCCTCTTGAATCCGCCATATTGAATTTTCAAAATCTTATCAAAAATTCGTATTCCTATCCCCAAAAACCTCCGTATATCAATTTTGGTTGACATCGGACAAACTTAGGTGTTTTTCCCCTCCACTCATCTCGTAGGGGGAGAGGGAGGTGCCTAATAATACTATATAATTGTATTGTTACTGGAACTATAAATGTATACAAAATTTAAAAACAATCGGATGTGTACAAGTCAGTTAAAATTGGTTAGCAAACCATGAGCAAAAATCGTCCATCTTGAATCCACCATAATGAATTTTCAAAATCTGATCAAAAATTCGTATTCCTTATCCCCAAAAACCCCCGAATACCAATTTTGGTTGAAATCGGAAAAACTTAGCCGTTTTCCCCCCTCCAGGGGGTGCCTAATAATACCATATTATTGTATTGTCACCGGAACTATAATCGCATACCAAATTTGAATTCAATCGGACATGTAGAGGTTAGACAAAATTGATTTGCAAGATTTGACCCAAACATATAAACATACAATACATAGAGGTAAAGTTAAATAAAAGCTTGTAATAAAAAATACGCAAAATTTAAAGCCGGTCCAGCATTTTTAAACGTCTAAATTGAATTTGAATTTATTAATTTTTGGGAACTTCGCTTACCAGTCTGAGTCTCTCTCAGGCATATTGGGTCAGCATCGCGTTTTCTTTGTTATGTTCGGTGTACAAATAAAAACGAATATCATGGCCGCCTTAACAGGCATATTACATAATAATAGATTTTTCATCCATAAAGTATCTCTGGCATCTTGCTGTTTCACTCTGGTTCATTTGATTGATATGAAAGCGTAATATAAGGGGTTATTCGGAGTGATTTAAGGTTAGCAGTGTAGTTATAATGCCGTGGGGTCGTTTGATTTTGGCAACTTAAAAATCTGATTTTTGTTCTATGGATTTATACATAAGCTTCAGTGTACAGTCAAAGGCGAAGAAAATGTTTTAGCACATTTTTGGTTATTTTTTGGGAAAACTTTTGAACAAATTTAAGTGAAATAATTCGTCATTTCAAACACCGACCAGCATTAGGAATCGTCTTTCATTTTTATACATAAATTGTAAATATTTGTGTTTTCTTCCTTCTAGTTGGATACGGGATGCGTAAAAATCTAAGTGGAACTTTCCTAAAAAATGCAAGAATTTGTTCCAGTCATTTCATAACAGATGGGTAAAGTGCGTAATAGTACATTATAAACCTAGGGAGTAAAGTGGTACATTTAATCCCGAGGTCGGGCTATAATTTGTCGAGGGATTAAGCATCACTTTACTCCTGAGGTTTATATACTATTTTATGCACTTTAGAATAAGCAGAAAAGTGACAAAAAAAAATATATTTTTTTATTTATTTTTCAAAAAATCGCACTCTGTAGACAAACCGCCACAGGTACCTTCGCTCTGTCTTTATGTCAAACGATAACATCCAGTATGCCGAAACGCAGAAACATATGCGTCACTATGTCAATTAATTTTACTTTATTTCCCTAGGGAATAAAAATATGTAAGTAGCAGTCACGGAAGTAAAAATAAAGGTGGAATGATAATATCCTATAAATAAAATGACCGCTACATGTACTGACGTGAGTCTAAATCAGTTGGTATTGACAAAATTCCCCTAACTCTGAGGCTAATAACAAAAAGGGTTATCGCACAACACTTATGAAAGGCAAAAAACTAGTCATTCCCGTGGTGTAACAGCACTGAACAAATCAAAACACTATATTTTTACCGAAAACACTTTATTTTGACTAAAAAAACAACGGAGTAGCATCCTAGTAACTTTTGGTTTGATTCAAACAAGTGTATGGGTAATAAAAAAAAAGCAGAAAAATGTCATGTTTACAGGGGGACTTGAAACCCATCTAAAAATGGTATAACTTTACTTCATCTATTAACAAAAATTTAAAAATACAAAATTTTAATATATTACGAAAAATCATCAAACCAAGTTTATGTATCGATAAGTCCCTAATATCAAATTGAATTACTGAAAATCTTCCCCGAAGGTTTGTTGCTTTAAAAACGACTTAAGTCGTCGTCGTTAGCCAAGAAAACATAAAAAATGCACGAAAACATTTTTTTAAATGCAACTACCACTTCAGTGCCGTTTAGCCTATGGTTGCGCCATTTTTATAACCAAAACATGGAGTTTTTGTCAGTTTGGTGTCAATATGGCCGCGATAGGAGACCAAAGGATACTAAAACGAAAATGAGTTAACTCGCTTTTTAGTTGAGACGTTGTTGCACAAACGAACACAGTAAGTGTTGCAAATGTTGGCAAATGTCAAAATAAACTATTTGTCAGTTATAATGTTTACGCATTTTTGCGTTTTGTTATTTTTACCTCGATTTTTACGCATTTTTGCGATTTACAAATCGTAATGTCTTTACAACCACTAGAAAGTTTTAGGCAACCAGTAACTTTCTCTCGAAACACTAAAATCCATGCATCCAAATTGGATTAGAGGTAGTATTAGATCAAGATACCTAAGGCAAAATGTTCTGATTATTTTCCCATCCCAAAAAGAATTATGTAGAATAGTTCACGTGTGTTAAAAGTCAACACAAGTGAAAAATTACAGCAATAATTTACCGAATATTTCCAGATAGACAGACAACAAACTTCAAACAAAAAAGTATGAGAATGAAATAGGTACCGACTGTTATTGGAGGGCGATTATCAGTTTTTACAAGGTAAATTATCATTTTTTGAGGAATAAAAATCACCCTTCTGAGCGGGCGATTAATCTAATAACCAATTTTTAAACCCATAAGGTATAATTTTCCCATCCTAAAAACAATTTTGTAGAATATTCCACGTGTGTTAAAAGTCCCATAAGACCAGTGTGATTTTGAAAAATTACAGCAATTATTTACCGAATATTTCTAGATAGACAGGCATCAAACTTCAAAAAAAAAAGACAATGACTTAGGTACCGATTGTTATCGGAGTGCGATTATCAGTTTTGACAAGGTAAATTATCATTTTTTGCGCGATAAAAATCACCCTCCTGAGCAGGCGATTCTCCGTTATTAGTCGGGTAAATAATCTAATAAACAATTTTTAAACCCATAAGGTATAATTTTCTCATCCTAAAAACAATTTTGTAGAATATTCCACGTGTGTTAAAAGTCCCACAAGACCAGTGTGATTTTGAAAAATTACAGCGATTATTTACCGAATATTTCTAGATAGATAGACATCAAACAAAAAAAAATACAATGACCATTGCTATGGGAGGGGATTATCAGTTTTGACAAGGTAAATTATCAGCTTTTGAGAGGTGAAAATCACCATTCTGAGAGGGCGCTTTTCGGTTATTAGTCAGATAAATAACCACCAGTTATGCTTACAATAAAATAGTATCAAACATATTTTAACCAGAACTGATAGGTAAGTCGAGAGGTAAGCATAGTACGAAAGCAGTGCAAACTATAAAAATTAAGTGGCATATCTGCCTCAGTTTAATCTGCGAAAAAATTAATGGTTTTACGGCACAAGGGCGACCGACCCTTGTCACAAAATGCAAAGACCGAAAATGGATGGTTTTATTTAAAGTCTCCAAGAAAAAAGCGAAAATGCGGTTCATTAAATCAAACGAACCACACGAAAAAAAATAAAAATAAAATTAATAAATACGACGGATAAGCAAATAATAGTAAAGGCAAGGGAGCAAATTTGGAATACCATTTGTAAAAAGCATTGTTAAAATTAAATCCTACCTAGATAAGGGATAAAAACAAGCAAAATAATTTCAGGAAATTATAACACTTCTAAACATCAATTTAATTCTTATAACGTTCCCGGAAAGGGTAAAAAAGGTATTTAAACTTAACTAAAAATTAACATTTTGACCTTAAAAAATGGGATGCAGATAATTTGAAATACCTTATTCAATAAACTTTACGGAAGCTATAACTTAACCATTATTTATTCAAAGTGCTAAAAATTGGTCTATTATTTCCTGCAAGTGTCTGTTTCACTTAAGGTAAATATTTCAACCCATCTATCGTTATACCTAATGCGTTCAAAACAAAGCCAAAATACACTACATTTTTGACTTGTTCATGCCATATTTAGAAAGATGCTTACGGAGGGATGTACGTAACGTTACGGAGCCACGAACGTACGCAATGATGTCAATCAGCAGTTCTTTCATCGCACCCTTCAAAAAAGCGAGCATCGTTCGAAACATCGCATAAACAAGTCAAGAATGTAGTGTATTTTGACTTTATTTCGAACGCGTTAGGTATACCGATACCGATGCGTTGAAACATTTACTTTAAATAAACACCTAAAGTCAATATTTCAGCGCATCGGTATCGGTATACCTAACACGTTCGAAACAAAGCCAAAATACAATACATCTTTGACTTGTTCATGCCATGTTTCCAATGATGCCCGCTTCCAATGATTCCACTTGTTGCGTACGGAGGGATGTACGTAACGTTACGGATACACGAACGTTCTGTTCTGTCATTGCACCCTTCAAAAAAGCGGGCATAGTTCGAAACATCGCAAAAATAATAAGTCAGAAATGGTGTATTTTGGCTTTATTTCGAACGCATTCGGTATACCGATACCGATGCTTTGAAATATTTACTTTAAGTGTCTAGTGTATCGTTCAAAATCAAGCAAAATACATTACATTTTTGACATCCATCAGATTTTTACCGCCGGTTATCCGCCACCTCTAAAAAGTGGTCAAAATTAATAAAACGGTTTTTATAAAAGTTGACTTAGATAAATATGGATTCTAAACTCATTAAAAAAAGATAGGGTGACAATCAGGACAAAAAAACCCGATTTTTCATAAAAACTCTGACATTTCTATCTAAAAATATATATTATTATTAATTTAAACAAAATTTCTCATTATTTCGATAAGAAAAAAAAATACAGATATACGGAATAGCACTAATGTTATGAATGATCACTATGTAAAGTTGGGTAAACCCGGACTTACTTCCCTTTTGACATAATCTTTGCTTTCCTCTTTCTCTTTTCTCCATAATTTAAACAAAATTCCTCAGTATTTTGATAAGAAATAAACACAGATATACAGAATTAGCACTAATAGTGTGACCATTTATACTCTTTTTGAGACTACAGTACTCTTTTTCGAAGCTTTGTATCCTATACTCCATCTTAGTACCTATTCTATCATACATTGTCTTGAAAAGCTGCGTAAAAATTAAACTAAAATTATAAATAAGAATAATTTTAAGGTGCCGCAAGGGAATTTTTTTATAAAATTAAATTGTTTCATTTTTTAATACGTTTAAAGTCCTAAAAGCGCCGCAGGCGAAATTTTTTTCAATTTGGCAGTAGATTGTTTATTTTGGTTTATAAATAATCATTGTTTTTTTGAACTAGGTGCCTATAAGTACTCTTTTCGCTGTAAAAAATTTTGGTCAAACTACGCACTAATGTTAAAAATAAAATCAATATATAAAGTTGGGTAAACCCAGACTTACACTGCCTTTTTGACATAATCTTTGCTTTTAAAGCTGTTAAACGCAGGCAAAATAATTACAATAGGGTCAGTGGTTTTGACTCTTCGTTATAGTTATCGTTATTTCTGCGACTGCGCAGTTGCTAAATGTCATTCCGTCGTGGTTAAAATTAATAAAAAGGTTTTTCACTAACGGTGTTCGGTATTTAAGGAAGAATAACTTGATAGTTATCGTTATTTATATTTACTTCTTTACAGAATATTTTTGAAAAACTTATTTATACATTTACTTTAATTCGAAGAAAATAATCGGCAAAATAGGGTTCAAAGTGATTTTTAATTTGGAAATTTCCTGACTTTTCCAGGTTTTCCCTGACCATTTTTAAAAAAATTTAGTCTCATAGTCTCTTGCACAGTATTTTTTCCCCTAAAACTTATTATGACCGCCTTCGCCAACTATAAAATACTAGCAAATTTAGTTTTTTCCAACACATTCGCCAAACTTTTAACATTGTTGTAATACCTTAATAATTCCGCAAAAATGCAGATATAGGCAAGTAACGTCTCCAAGCAAAATTTATTTTTTTGTAACGCACTCCCCAAACCTCTGCTAATTAACACAAGACAATACGGCTAGGTAGCAAACATCGTCACCAAACATAAAATATAAGCAAGTTTTTTTTTCTGACGCATACGCCAAACCGTAAACCTTACTTAATTAAGCGTGAATTTGAAGAAAAAAAATCTTTCAATTACTTCTAAAAAACTGTTAATAAAATTTGAATAATTTTAATTTTTTTACATAATTTTACGTATTCTAAAAATATTGTAATTCACGGTATGAAATTTGGTGTGCAAGCTCTGTGAAATCCGTGAAGTTTTGTGAAATTCTGTGAAATATTGAGAATTTTTGTGAAATTTTGTGAAATTCTGTGAAATTACGTGAAATTCTGTAAAATTGTGTGAAATTCTGCGAAATTTTTGGAAATTTTCACACCAAATTTTTAGAAAATTTCATATATACATGCACCTCAGAAAAAGTTGCGATAAAGTAATACTTTCCAAACTAAAATGCGTGCGGAAAAGTGGTGTTTTCCGCACGGTCGTAGAAGAATGTTTTTTTTTTAATTTGTGGTAAATGTAAAGTCAAAAATAATACACTTTTGCTGAGGTACGGATATGTATATATCTGAAATTTTGTAAAAATTTAGAGTGAAAATTTCCAAAAACTTCACAAAATTTGATAGAATTTTACATAATTTCACAAAATTTCACAGAATTTCACGAAATTTTACAGAATTTCACAAAATTTTACAAAATTTTCCGGATTTCACATAGCTTGTACACCAAATTTTACAAAGCTTTAACATTTCACAGAATGTCACAAAATTTCATAAAATTTCACATAATTTCACAAAAGTTCGCAAAATTTCACAAAATTTCACATAATTTCACAAAATTTCATAATACTCAAAAAACTTCACAAAGTTTTACAACATATCACAATACGGAATTTTATCAAATTTTACATAATTTAACTAGTTTATTAGGTATTCCCTTAAATTTAAATGACTGGCTTTCGTAAAGTCCGAGGTAAAGTTAAAATAGCCAAAATATAAGCATTTTTAAGACATTTCTTTTAAGCAATGTATTGTTTAAAACCATTTTTTTCATTCTGTTATTAATAAAGTATAAATTTTATTATAAATTATATGAAATTTTGTGAAATTATATAAATTTTTGTGAACTTATGTGACATTTTGTGAAATTGTGTGATATTCTGTGAAATTTTAAAGCTTTGTGAAATTTGGTGTACAAATTTTTGCAAGTGGTTTACCCCTCGTTTTTAAGTAAACAAACTGTTTTTAAGATTAAAATTCAGTCTTAACACAAAATAATTGGGTTTAATAAAATACTATTATTTTTAAATAAATAAAAAATTTTACTAAGAAACCTTCTTAAACATAATAACAATAATACTTCCTATCTTAAAACAATAAAAAACTAAAATGTAAAAAACTACAAAAAAAAATAATTTTTTTTTTAATTTAAAAATTGCGCAATTTCTAAGTTTTATTTTGTTTTTTGTTGCATATTATGGGTATTTTATTCCCTGATATTTCCTGAGTTTTAGGTTATTTTTGGGTTTTTACCGACTTTTCCCTGATAGCATACAAATTCCCTGACTTTTCCAGCTTTTCCCTAACTACTTTCCCTGTAAAAAAGTATGTTTATATATTTTTTAAAAAGTTAGGTTAGGTATATTTAACGTCAACTACAAAAGTGGATCTGACCAAAAACTCTTTCTGCGAACATTCCGTTATCGTTATTAAAAATAGTTAACCCTTTAAGACTGATTTTTCACTCCAACTTAACTGATTCCTAGCAATATTATACAGGGTTCCTAAGCAAATCCTTAGGGGGCCAAGCAGCTGTGTATAAGACGCAGACAAACGGAAAAGCACATAAGGCTGAAAAGGATGGGCATGGAGCGATGTTTCACTACATCTTACACGTAGTAAATCCATTCCAGGTTGTTGTTTTCTAATGTTTTCCATTTTCATACCTTTAGGACTGGAATAAAAATTGTTTTTGCTCGACTTTAATACCAAACTGATGAAAGATATCGTAAAAAAAAATATTTTTCGGCTTTTCATTTTGTAACCATTGTCCTTACGCACTGTTTATAGGCTGGGGACTGAGATACATGCAAATGCCTAACCTAAAGCGTTCATACACGGCCGGAGAAATCGACTGAGATATTTCCGTAGAAACTTTATCAAGCAAATAGGACGTGTTGACGCCTTCGAACGTCCAACCCGGGTTTTGCACTTTGATTTGAAATCAAAAAGGAGGAACAGTCAGATGTGGGGCCGTGCACAAATTACGTAACGGTGATTTTACCAATTTTTGACCCCCTCCCTATGTAATGTTTTGTAACGGTTTGGCACGCCACTCCCCTAATATTACGTAACGATTTCAAGACCACTTCCCCCCCCCCCCAAAAAAAAACTTTTCACTTATTTTCATTCCAAATTTTCTTAGTTTCACACAAATGCAAACGCTGTCGAAAACCCCCCTCCCCCCTACGTAACGTTTTGTAACCCCCCTCCCCCCCTATGACCATTGCGTAATTTGTGCATGGCCCCTGTAGTCCCAGTGGAGGAGAGCGAGAAAATTGATATTTTTTTTCTTAAAAATTATACTCTTTAGACCTGTATCTTTGCGTTCCCGAAATTACGTAATTTTTGAAAAAAAAATTGAAAGCGGCGCCATTTTTATTTCGTGCTTTGTTTTTCTAACATTTTTGCGTTCGGCTAATTTATTTGAAAAATTTTTGCCTGCGGCGCCCTTTATCTTCTCACTCGAAACCAAGATCCCCCGTTTTAGGAAAACTGATCCCGTCTCTGTTTCTAAATTTTTTCGAATAAAAGTAGAGTATGACCATGGGGGAAATAATTTTTTTCTACGGTTGACGAAAATTTCGAGAAAGTTGAAGAACAAAATAAAAAAAGTGGCAGAGCTCAAGTTTTTCGTAAAAAAAACGTTTTTTGTAAAGAAACAGAGCAAAATAAATCTTTTCACCCCTTTTGGGGTGTTACAAATATTGGCAGCCCCTTATTTTTCGCTTTTACCCTCCCGCTAGTTTTGAAGAATTGGTTCGCTACATGTTTCGAGATCATGTCATAAAACACCTCGAAAATATCAAATGTAGTGTAGGGCCAGCTTTATTTAAAATCAATAATATTGCAAGCAAAAAGCCCTGCAGGAAAAACAGCGCCGTTTATTGATTTCTTTGGCTGCTAGTGCTAGCTGCATGGTTTGGCCGTTTCCGGATAGATGTCACTAGTAGAACAGAATGGAAAGAAATTTAATTAAAAGCGAAGATATTTCTTTCTAATGTTAACAACCTCACGAGTTTATCGCTTAGTATCGTAAATAATGGACCCTGAAGCCTCCTTTAAGCAAGAAAAAGCTGTGATTTGGACCCGAAAACTTTTAATTTTTAATTAGATTAGATGGTGTGGCCGCGGTAGCGGAATTTGCAGACATCTTGTCAACGGTTATTATTGCAACTATGATTTATGCTCACAATGAAAGAGTGGCGACAATTTTTTCTCATGAAAGCAGTCTGGAGATAATAACAAACTGGCACCATCGCTCAATATACCTGTTTCTTTTGTGCGCGCAGAACTTTCTATGCCATTTCTGTTTAATTTATTGAAATCCTATCCCTACGGAAAATCTTAGAAACCCTGTATAACAATGTAACTAACAATTTAGGATTTATTTTTATTATTAAGGTGATTAAGGGCAGATAGGTAATTATCATAACTGACGTGGATCTATAAAACCAAAGCTAACTGAGACTTTTGCAAGACAGATTGTTAATTAGCATAATAAAATAAGTAAGATTTTGCTATTTTGGTCTAGAAAACATTTTTGCTGTTCACGAGTGTTATTGGCCAAACAAACAAAACTGTGATTGGTCCTGCACTGTCTGTCCCGAGGGGGTAACCACTCCGCGTAATCGCGTCACATTTTGGCTGCGAAATCCTTGTAAAATTGCGCGAAATCCTTGCAGAATCGCGCGAAATCTTTGCGAAATCTTCAAAATCCTTGCGAAATCCCGCAAAAGTCTCTAAAGCGAAATCATAGGGAAAATATGTTAAACGCGAAATCGCGTCACAAATTTTACACTAGTGAATATTCCCTCGGTCTGTCCCAAATCAGATAGAGTGGAAGTCTGCATAAAGTTGAACCTAATTTTAAATAGGACCATCGTCAGCTGCGCCGTTTATTGGCCAAATAAATAAAATTGCAATTGGACCACTTTTTATCCCAAATCAGATAGAGTGGATGTCTGCATAAAGTCGACTATTTTTAACTCGGACCTACGTCAGCTGCCGCGGCCGCGATTATTGGCCCAATAAATTAAATTGCAATTGAACCACCAGTACTAAATCAGATAGAGCGGGCGTCGGCATAAAGTTGACTCTTTTTTTTAAAGACTGGAACTTTCCATCCATTATAGGATCAATGCCCAGTTTTAGACAAGATTTCGCAAAGTTAAGACAAACACAAAATATCCGTGCACCTAGCCGGGATTCGAACCCGAGACCTTCCGTGCGGCAGGCCGATACGCCACCTACTGCGCTACGGAGCCCACTTCTATTTCATATGAACGTCCGTCAGCTGTGCCGATTATTTATTGACCAAATGAATCTTTTTATCCCAAATCAGATAGAGTCGACGTCTGCATAAGATCGATATTTATAAATCGGACCTAGGTCAGCTGCCGATTATAGAGCCCAAAGAAACACAGTTGCAATCGGACATGCAATGCAACGATGCTAGGCGAAACAAAAAGACCACTATCTGTTAGGCTTAAGGAACATCAGAGGAAGGACGGCCACGGTTTATCAGAATGTGCAAAATCAAACCCGTTAAATAAAAAAAAGTTCAATTATAAAATCATTCACTATAGAAACAGCAATTCGTTAAATCAATTTTTTATGCGAACTTTATTTCTTCAAACCCATTCAATAATAAATTCGAAATTTGTAAGACCCGTTTTTAATCAAACCATTGTTCATCAAACTCATTCAATATCAAACCCGGAATTTGTAAAACCCGTAATTTATCGGAAAATGTTTGCTAAATTAATTGCGCATTCGCCAATATTACATGAACCGGAGGCGTACACCCAGGTGGCGCAGCGGCACGGCGTTTTGATGCATTTGTCCACAGTACACCAAAAAGTAGTAAGGACAAATAATCCTTTCGCGCCAAATATAGTTGGTTTATTTCACACTGGATAGATGGCGGACCATACTACAGATTTCTATAATCATGTCGTGTCAAATATTAATACTGGAGTGGACCATTTGGTTTTCTGTGCAACTGTCATTTCTGTAATTTTGTGGTATTCCCCCATAAATTTTCTAGTTTTTGGCTTTATGCAAAGTTTTTTCTAGTTTTTGTGGGTTTTTGTAAAACTTTGTTTTATTTTATAAAAATTAATTAACGGTTTAACGTTTAGTGATGACTAATATGCCTCAAAAGCCATATAAACAAAGCCCTGTTGTGTTCCTGGGTGTCAAGACTATGATAGCAAACGGCATCGCTTTCCCAAGAACAATAGAGAGCTGTTTGTGTCTTGGTAACAATCCAAAAAATTGGGACTCCTTAAGTCTTGATCAAATATATGATAGGTATTTAGTTTGTGATGCTTATTTGGCCAGAGAATATCGTATGACAGGACGCAGAGGACTTCAAATCAATGCAGTTCCAACCATTAGTTTGCCAGGTCAGTTGCTTTATTTAGATAAATATTGGGTAATTATCCAGCCCTGGGACCCCAAATCCGCCGGCGCCGGTTGTTTTTTTTTAAATTTTTCTTGGTTTTTTTAATTTTTTTTTCACTAAAGCAACCCAATCCAACACAGCCCAACCCAACCCAAAACAATCAAAAAAATACATAAAAACCCCCCGGCATCCTTTTTTCTCTTAAAAAAAAACCGGCGCCGGCGGAATTGGGATCCTAGGGACCCTAGTAAGTGCCTCTATAAAGAATTTTTCATAAAATAAAAAATCAAAAATGGCAGAAAACCCTATACTGCATAATTACCCAATATTTAACTAAATAAAGCAACTGACCTGGCAAATTAAGTTTTTTATTAATTAAATAATTAAGAAAGTGTCTAGATTTCTCATGTAACCACTTTTTTAAAAGAAGTTTAAAGTGTCGTTTTAAACCTTCCCACCTAAGATTCACGTATATAGGGTTTGATTTTAGAAAAATCCTTGGACAAGTCGATTTTTTATTCAAAGGGGACACATTTTGTCTACTCTCTACTCTACTCTACGCCAAATATAGTTGGTTTATTTCACACTGGATAGATGGCGGACCATACTACAGATTTCTATAATCATGTCGTGTCAAATATTAATACTGGAGTGGACCATTTGGTTTTCTGTGCAACTGTCATTTCTGTAATTTTGTGGTATTCCCCCATAAATTTTCTAGTTTTTGGCTTTATGCAAAGTTTTTTCTAGTTTTTGTGGGTTTTTGTAAAACTTTGTTTTATTTTATAAAAATTAATTAACGGTTTAACGTTTAGTGATGACTAATATGCCTCAAAAGCCATATAAACAAAGCCCTGTTGTGTTCCTGGGTGTCAAGACTATGATAGCAAACGGCATCGCTTTCCTAAGAACAATAGAGAGCTGTTTGTGTCTTGGTAACAATCCAAAAAATTGGGACTCCTTAAGTGTTGATCAAGTATATGATAGGTATTTTGTTTTATTTGGCCAGAGAATATCGTATGACAGGACGCAGAGGACTTCAAATCAATGCAGTTCCAACCATTAGTTTGCCAGGTCAGTTGCTTTATTTAGATAAATATTGGGTAATTATCCAGCCCTGGGACCCCAAATCCGCCGGCGCCGGTTGTTTTTTTTTTTAATTTTTCTTGGTTTTTTAATTTTTTTTTCACTAAAGCAACCCAATCCAACACAGCCCAACCCAACCCAAAACAATCAAAAAAATACATAAAAACCCCCCGGCATCCTTTTTTCTCTTAAAAAAAAACCGGCGCCGGCGGAATTGGGATCCTAGGGACCCTAGTAAGTGCCTCTATAAAGAATTTTTCATAAAATAAAAAATCAAAAATGGCAGAAAACCCTATACTGCATAATTACCCAATATTTATCTAAATAAAGCAACTGACCTGGCAAATTAAGTTTTTTATTAATTAAATAATTAAGAAAGTGTCTAGATTTCTCATGTAACCACTTTTTTAAAAGAAGTTTAAAGTGTCGTTTTAAACCTTCCCACCTAAGATTCACGTATATAGGGTTTGATTTTAGAAAAATCCTTGGACAAGTCGATTTTTTATTCAAAGGGGACACATTTTGTCTACTCTCTACTCTACTCTACGCCAAATATAGTTGGTTTATTTCACACTGGATAGATGGCGGACCATACTACAGATTTCTATAATCATGTCGTGTCAAATATTAATACTGGAGTGAACCATTTGGTTTTCTGTGCAACTGTCATTTCTGTAATTTTGTGGTATTCCCCCATAAATTTTCTAGTTTTTGGCTTTATGCAAAGTTTTTTCTAGTTTTTGTCGGTTTTTGTAAAACTTTGTCTTATTTTATTAAAATTAATTAACGGTTTAACGTTTAGTGATGACTAATATGCCTCAAAAGCCATATAAACAAAGCCCTGTTGTGTTCCTGGGTGTCAAGACTATGATAGCAAACGGCATCGCTTTCCTAAGAACAATAGAGAGCTGTTTGTGTCTTGGTAACAATCCAAAAAATTGGGACTCCTTAAGTGTTGATCAAGTATATGATAGGTATTTAGTTTGTGATGCTTATTTGGCCAGAGAATATCGTATGACAGGACGCAGAGGACTTCAAATCAATGCAGTTCCAACCATTAGTTTGCCAGGTCAGTTGCTTTATTTAGATAAATATTGGGTAATTATCCAGCCCTGGGACCCCAAATCCGCCGGCGCCGGTTGTTTTTTTTTAAATTTTTCTTGGTTTTTTAATTTTTTTTTCACTAAAGCAACCCAATCCAACACAGCCCAACCCAACCCAAAACAATCAAAAAAATACATAAAAACCCCCCGGCATCCTTTTTTCTCTTAAAAAAAAACCGGCGCCGGCGGAATTGGGATCCTAGGGACCCTAGTAAGTGCCTCTATAAAGAATTTTTCATAAAATAAAAAATCAAAAATGGCAGAAAACCCTATACTGCATAATTACCCAATATTTATCTAAATAAAGCAACTGACCTGGCAAATTAAGTTTTTTATTAATTAAATCATTAAGAAAGTGTCTAGATTTCTCATGTAACCACTTTTTTAAAAGAAGTTTAAAGTGTCGTTTTAAACCTTCCCACCTAAGATTCACGTATATAGGGTTTGGTTTTAGAAAAATCCTTGGACAAGTCGATTTTTTATTTAAAGGGGACACATTTTGTCTACTCTGAAATTTTTGTTACACGCACCCTCTTCGAAGGGTAAACTTTATCCCTATATTTTGAATAGGGAAAGTCGGTCGAGTGATATCTTGTTTTGTAGGTCTTTCGGATGTCTAGAATCGCGTAAAAATTTTGTCCCTCGATTCGTTTCTGAGATATTCACTTTTACAGTTGCATGAAACAATGCAACAAAACACAAAATATTTTTTTATTTTTTGAGAAATCCCGGGATTTGGCTTTTTCTATGGCATATTCCTACGAGGAGTGAAATTTACCTGTACAATTTGAGTTTATTTTAAAAATGAATACCTCAAAAACGATTCGATAAATTTTCAAAATTTTTACACGGTTGTAAAGACATTTAAGATACCTTAAAAACAAGTTATCACTCGACCCACTTTCCCTATTCAAAATTTAGGGATAAAGTTTGCCTTTCGAAGGGGCTGCATGATACAAAAATTTCAAGATATAACCAAAATGTGTCGCCTTATTTTATTTTAAAAATTGTTATAATTTTTGTAGTTTACTTTTTTAAGTACAGTATTTTTAGATAGGGCACAGCTTTTTCTACAGCTTAATATTACGTTAAGATTTAGTGTGGAACTAAAGTAGTATGTTTTATTTATTGTCAGTGTGTATATATATATATATATATATATATATATATATCTTTATAAAATGTTTTTTATCATTTTGTGTTGTTTTTTTTTCGATTAATATAAAAACAAAAAATGAGTCACTTGGTGCAAAAGTGTAACCCAAGCTACAAAAATTAAATTAATATTGAAAAATAGCAGTGTTGTACACTTAATTCTCAAATAATTTTTGTTTTGACTTTGGTCCTCTTTTGCACTAAAAGTTCAAAGAAAAATTATGTTAAAGTAGTGGAGGTCCTACGCGCATCGCCTCCACAAAAATTGTTTTATTTCACACTGGGTAGATGGCGCTCGCAGCCTAACAAGAATTGTAATTTTTCTTCAACACTGCCGTGTCCTTACTACTTGGTGTACTGTGCATTTATCGCTGTTACGCGTGCATACTTACAGGTTGCGTTCAATAGTTTGTGTATAGGTGTCACTTGCATTCACCCGTCTTGGATTCATGTGTTATTGGCTAATGCGCAATCAATTTAGCAAAAATTTTCTGATAAATTATATAATAAATTACATTAAATTTCGAATTTGTTATTGAATGAGTTGTGAATCTTTCTTATGATGAATTTTTTTATTAAATACGGTCTAATAAATTCTTGGTTTGATAAACCATAGGCGTTCCAGACGAATACGCAGAGGTGAAACAACGGAATCCTGGGGGGCTATTCCAGTGGCTCATACCGATATCGTTACGTAGCGAATTCGTTATCGCGGCAACACCGCGGTTTGTTTTGTTGTTTCACAATGGCCGCGGCCGTGTCAATTCAACTTTGACAACTAAACTCGCACAAAAATATAAGTTTTGATTTGATTGAGAAATATTAACATGATTTCTTCTGCGATGGTTGCAGACATCGGGAAACAAAATACTTTTTATAATTCCTGCTGCCTAGTTTCTCCTGTGATCTTGTGTTCTCCAACCACCCGAATGGAAGACGAAAATAAGTTCACACCATATTTGGAGCCCACAAAGAGCGGCACAGTAAGTAAAACTAGCTTTTGTTATGCGGAAATATTTGTTTTACTTATCCCAAACTTGTAAATCACTGCTATTTTAAGCTGGGTTTATATTTTATACTCTTCTGTAAAAGGAATCGCAAGCCCTTATGACAGAATATAGATAAGCATGGCCCAACTAGTTGAGTTTATCACCTACTTAAATTAAAGTCAGGCTGGGCAAGAATGTGATACATTGAGATAGTTTATTTAAAATAAAAACTACTGACTTAGATTCTTGCAGTTCACCAAAGAAAAAATAACTACTTAAAGCTGTGATCAGATTTTGGATAAGTACTACTTTGATAAAACTTAAAGTGTATACTTCTTTTTAGGTATAACATGCTAGGGTATGAGACTGGAGCTACATGTAAGAATCATTCTAGTAGGATCAAGTCTCCGATCAAGTACCACAACTCGGACCACAAATTAAGTATGGATGGATTCAAGTAAACTAGACAAAGATTCGATGTTCAATAGACATAGACTAACTTTCAGAAGAAACTGATGCAATATACATGTATGCTAAATGTTATTTGTTCTCCCATTAAAAAATAATAAGATAACTTTTAATGAATTAAAAAGTTGTGTAAAATATAGTACAGAAATAAAATTGTATTATTTAATTCTGTTAGGCCACATTTGTTTAAATCAAAAAATTTAAATGTCACTTAAGTGATAGTTATAGAACATTGGACCTATTGTAACTACGATTTTAGAACTTTTTCATAAAAATTCGCAGATTTTTTGGGGGAGTCATCGAAAAAGAGTGGGCCACAGTTACTGCTCACGGCAATACGTGTAAAACCACTTTATTTTAAACATATTATTTTAAGTTATTGCAAACTTTTTAAAATAAGGCAGAGTTTTTTTCAAGAGCCTTTAAATTGGTTTGGTGGGGTAAGTTAAGTACAGTATTAAGTTATTTCCAGCTCTGATTGCTATAAAAAAGAATTGATGAAGATGTTTTAAAAAATTGGACTGATGTGATTTAATATTTACCTAAATGATATTTCTTCATTATTTTACATCCATTTTTAAATTACCTAAATGATATTTATTCCCACACACACATAACATAGCATGATATTTATATAGCAGTTGGCTAATTAAGCAAATTATTTTAATTTTTAATACCTTTTTAATATTTGCTTTGTCAACTTATTTTTACGGCTACCAAAAAACTAATAACTCAAAGTTATAGATTCTAAATAATCAAATAAATGGTTACCTCAGAAACCTATTTTTATAAATAATACCCTGGAAAACACCATACTTTAAATCAATCTTTATGAATGTAAAGCTGAGTAATATAATTTAAGAAACCTACTTAGTACCGACTAAAAATAAAGGGCCTTAAATGTATGCTGCATTAAAGTTTTACTGACTGACATGACAAGTTTTTTACAATGCATTTAGATAAATTTAATTTTTTGGCTAGATTTATACTTTATACTAGTTTTTAATTTAATATTACCAATTTATTATATTACAAAGAAAACATTGATTTGAGTTCATTTTGTCACTCTTGACATTGCTATTAAAAAATAATAAAATTTGGGATAAAAAACTGATTTATTTTACTTATTGGTTTAAATGTTACTTAGAATTACAAATTGTTTTCTAATATTTTAATAATTGGTGGATTGCATCTTTTCTTTCATCAGCTTGGGCACTGCTAACCTGAAACAAAAAATAAGATGTATTTCAAAATGTAAGCCAGTGAACTGGCTACTTAAGATTGAAAACTTTCAGGTTTGGTTTGTAAAATCAATCAATTACACCAATAGTAACTTTTAATCACCTCACCCTTTTAACAAGAGTATAATCCGACTTATTAGAAAAGTACGGAAAAAGTTTTACATTACATTCTACTTTGAAAATTTTATTATTGACTATCTTTGGTTTACCCCACATCTTAATATTTAAGGTAAAGTAGAAACTTAAGTGATGGTCAATGCTTGTGTGAATTTGGTCCACCGCACTTTGATTTAGAAATTAAGGGAGAGGATAAAACAACTTTCTGGCTAAGGTCGTAAAAAAACTTGCCTGTTAAAAAAACGATATGAATTTGGCCCGTGTATATATTATTTAGAAAAAGTAATGCAAACTGTCGATCAAAAAAACTGTCAAGATAGTGAATAATAATTAAAAACCTTGGGAAAACAAAGGGAACAAGTTCAGAAAATGTGACAAGTTGGGATCCAAGTGGAAAAAGACTTGTTTTTCTTGTAAATTAACGAAATAAGTGTGGCTTATCCCCTAGTTACACCAAGATCTTTAATTGTTATTTAATGTTTTTTTTTAAATGTCCTGTGGACATAAAAAGTTACCTTAAAACTTTATTCCACCTTGGATTTTACTAATGAAATTTGAAATATTTACGTTTTGGTGGCTAATAAAAATAATAGAAAAAAAAACTTAAATTACAGCAATAAAGAAGTGGAAATTTATGTGTGGTTGAAACGAAAGTAGCCAATTTTTTTAATTTTACTGATGAATTTTTGAATTTTAAAATGTTTTCTTTTTAATGTGAAGGTAGCTTACCATATGTGTTTTGTCCTGCTAAAATGTTTAGTTGCGTAGGTGGGGTGGGGTGCTGTCTGCTTAAATCTATTCATCATACATCTTAATAATTACGAGAAATCATTGATCTGAAATTAAATTTAAAGTAATTTATTATAGGTGTGATGTATGCAAATCTATAGTCTAAGCAGCTAATCAGTTAGTTCACTTGAATTAATAAGTTAATCTTCTCATCTAGGCCTGAATCAAAATGGATGAATGACCTTTCAATACGAGGAAAAAAATGAGCTAACTTTTTCATGTAAAAAGATTAGATTTTTATAACACATTTTAGGTACTGTATTATCAATTTTACTTATTTTTTTTATTAGTGACGTCCATAAAATCTGCATAAAATATGTAACGTGAATTAAATAATCCAATTTTTTAAACGTTATCTAACAAAAATGCATAAGATTTGTTAAATAGGTGTATATGGTTACCCAGTGGCGTCCCAAAGGAAGGGGGAGTCGAGGTAAAAACTCTCTCATACCGGTTAAAAAAACGAAATTATCTGAAATTATCCCAATAAAATGATTTCCGAGTAAAATTACAATTTATTATTATTAAATTTTTTAAACTTTACTAATTTTGTGTGATGATGGGTTAAATAATTTACTGATAAGAACTAGTAAACTTTGTAAAACAGTAGATAAAAACTAAAAGTTTTTAAGACAGGAATTTGATCAACAGTAGAGTTTGAAAAGTTAAAAGTTTTATGCATTTTGATTCTGACATAGTGAGAAACTTGGTCTTAAAATTATGTAGAAACGCAAATTACTGACATAATTGCGAAACTTAAAATGATGTTTCATCAAAAACCACAATACTCTACTTTTACACAAAAATATTATATTTACACAAATTTTTTTGTTTTCCTTAAAAAATATTTAAAAAAATTAAACGAATTAAACAGGGTCTTTTGAAAGCTGCTATTCTGTATGTAATTTCAGATCGGCTTTATTGAAACCACAATTTTAAATGATAGGCAAGTACATATTTACAAACGAGGAAAAAAATTAATCTAGGTTTTTTTTAACCAATACATGTAAATTATAGTATATAAGTGTCAAAAATTATCAATTTTTAAAAATATTGAGAAATAAATGAATCCTAAATTGGTCGTTTTAAAAAGTAATGATTGAATGAAGTCAAGTAATGAAGTCTATAGGTACTAATGGTAAAATTTACTAGAAGTTTTTGTTTACCAGAAGTTTTTGTTTACCCAGAAGTTTTTGTTTACTAGATTTTAGACTAAACATTTTTAAAACTCAGAATCTAAAACCAAGAGGCCAACACCTCCAATAGGTGTACGAAAACTCTATAATATCTAACAATACTTGACTGCATGGGACAAAATCTTAGGATAGTTTGCATTACTTGACAATAGGTGTACCTACAAATTTAAAATCAGGTGTTGGAATTTAAAACTTACCAAAACTGATTTCTATGGATAATTTATCAATGTACATTGAGCAGCTGAGGTAAGTGTTTATTCCCAAACTTCATAATTTATTTTCTCTCTTATTAGCACTACAGCATGGGTCCTGCTCTTGGAGATTTTCAACAGTTGACCTAAAAAAAGAACAGTAAATTACATTACATTAAAACATTAAAACTTTGAAAACCTTAAAAAAAAAATGTGTACATCAGAATTTGTTTTAGCAAAATCAATTTGAATGTATGAAAGTTAGGTACATGATTCTTATCTGTCTGTCAGAGGGAGGGAGTTTAAAAGATCTGTGCAAATAAAATCATTGAAGAAGAAGAAATTTTTAATTGATCGTGCATAGCAATTCAGAATCAGCCGCCTCTCTTCAACTAGGTACTCAGTGCGGTCTGTTGTAAGTACTGTTATTTATACAAGGCATAATATTTAGTAATTTGGCTATAACCTCAAAAAATACAAACATAAACTGTCCAAATAAATAATATTTGATTTTTTCTCGATATATAGGTAGATATTAGTTGATGTCAGATTTTTTTTTATAAAAAGTCAGTGTAATAACCTTTAACTTTTTTTTCTTATAATGTATGAATATTTTGTAAAATTATTTAAGTTTAAATTATGTAAGTAGTGTTCTTTAAGCACCAAAAAGAAAAGAATAGAACATAAGATAAAGTATGTATAAGTACTTACCCAAACAAAAAATCTGGAGGCACTTCCACACAAGGCCCATGTGGATTTTTCTTCACAAAGAACGTGGCTTTTCCAAACAAAATTCAATAACGGTTGACCACCATCACATTGTGATCAGATTTTTAGTTCATATTGCGTGCAAAAAGCTCATGAAAATTATTATTTTCCCGAAATTTCGCCGCAAGTTCCACAAAAATCTAAACAAACTTGACTGACTGTCGGCATTTGACAGTTGTTTTGGGAAAGTATTGCGGGTTGCGTGCCATTTAAGCCTTCTTTTTAATTAATAATAAGCGATGTTGCCGTAACAGTGAAAATAATGGCGATAGCGATCGTTATCTCATAACGATAGCCCACTGGAATTGCCCCCCAGGAATCGCCGAACATGCAGGGTAAAAACAACACCGAATGAAGTGGACAGGAGCAAAGGTTTTGCACAAGGAGTCACACTGGAAGAAACGAAAATTCCTTGAAGCTGCCTTTATTGGGCCGAACCAGGGTATTTTCAGGAACCAAGTGTTGAAATTCCAAATATTTGGAAGCCCCTCCTTGCGCGCTGCAAACTTCTTAAACTTCACGGTTGAGTGATTTCCCATAGTACAGGGTGTCCCAAAAGTCCGAGTCCACCCAAATATCTTCTGAACTATTAGAGGTAACTAAACTATATTTGGCATTGATCTACAACATCAAAAGATCTATTTTTTTAAGGGGCGGTTGTGCCGCCCCTGTCTTGGGGGCGGCCATCATGAAAATTTTAAATGGAAACCCCTATCGAGTGATAGCTTGTTTTGAAGGACTTTGAAAAATCAACATGTTGATGTAACTATTACTTGTCTATGTCAAACGTGTCAAAAGTTATGGACTGTCAAACTTATTTTTCACAATTCTTGACAAATTTCGAAAATTTGTGTTAGCCAATGAAAACCCATTCGAGTGATACCTTATTCAAAAGGTTTTTTCCGAACTAACATTTTGCCGTGTTGTTGTCTATGTCAAAGGCGTCAAAATCTATCGTCTATGAAACTCATTGGTTTTGACAAACTTGTTAATTTTCTGGTTTTTTAAAGTTTACCATTTTTGTGTAACTGTCACTTGTCTAAAATAGGGAAAAGACGTATAATATAGGGCGAGAATTTATAACTTTTTGTTTTTTGAACAGGAGCCGCATATTTTCGATATTTGGTTATTTTATTACATAAAATTTATCGATAATGATACCTGACTCACATTAATTGTTAAATAATAAGAGAATCAAGAAAGCTTTGAAAATCTGACTTTAAAAAAAAACAAATAAAATTCAGCAAAATGTCAAGTGAAAACTGTTTTCGGTATAAGTTTTTACGATGCCACGATCAAATGAGAGATAAAGTTGAAATTATCTTTTTCTGCGGACAACCAAGATGTTACAGACAAGCTAGACGCCTTTTCAACAATGGGTTTCCCGACAAACCTGTGTCCCACAGCTACGTAACAAAAAGTGTTCTAAAGTTTAGACGATTTTTTACTGTAAAAGATGCCCCACGCAACACCGCTCTCAACTAAAAACCCAGTTAACTCATTTTCGTTTTAGTATCCTTTGGCCTATGATCGGCGCCATATTGACACCAAACTGACAGAAAATCCATGTTTTACTTGTCAATTTGGTTATACAAATGGCAGCCACAATAGGTTAAAGGGCACTGAAGCGATAGGAGTTAACAGGCTTTTTAGTTAAGTACGGTGTTGCCCCACGTCAAGGCGCTGTCTGTGAGAACTATAGCAGGTGATCTTGGAATCAGTAAGAGCATGGTCCATAGGGTTCTCAAGCGGTTCAAATTCCATCCTTATAAGGTGCAGTTGGTTCAAGAGTTAACCGAAGATGATTTTGATCGGCGCGAACCGTATGTGTTGTGTGTATCAAATTTGCTTTAGTGATGAAGCTAATTTTTTCTTGGATGGGATAGTCAATAGACATAACTGCCGATATTGGTCGGACTAGAATCCTCATTGGTATGAAGAGGCTCATACCCAAAATCCCTTGAAATTAAACGTATGGGCCGGAATTTTGGGAAATCGAATAATAGGACCATTTTTTATTGATGGCAACCTTACAGGAGAAAGATATTTGGAGCTACTACAAAATCAGATAATTCCTGCAATAAGAGAAGCAGGATGGGGCGCCGCCCCATTACTATCTTCCTGTGCGGCAACTTCTCAATAATGAATTTCGTCGTGGGATTGGGCGTCGAGGAACTTTAGAATGGCCTGCTCGTTCGCCCGATATGACGCCTTTGGATTTTTTTCTTTGGGGTTACATTAAGGAGCGAATCTATTTAACTAAGCCCAGAAACTTGCAGGAACTAAGAGAAAGAATTGTTGGGGTCTGCCGATCAATAACGCCAGAAATTTTAAGAAAAGTTCCTAGTGAGTTTGAAAACAGACTTTTTTACTGTCAGGAGGTTCTTGGTGGCCATTTTCAACAGTTTTTGAATTGAATTTTCTCCATTTTCTCAAAACCCTGTTCAATAAGGTTCAATGTTGTTTCAAGAATAAATAGTTGAGTTTTAATTTAATTGTTTCTTTTTTAATTATAAAATTGATAGCTGGTCATTATAAAAAAAGTTTTGGGTGACATAGTGTTATACCTATCAAAATGTAAGTCTTGAAAAGACCTTTCAAACAAGGTATCACTCAATAATATCTAGGGTTCCAAAAACTTGAGAAAAAATAGTTTGACAGTGCAAAGCTTTTGACAGATTTGTCTAAGACAGCTGCCGGTGGAGTTCAAATGTTACTCTTCAAAAGACCTTTCGAACAAGGTATCACTCGATAGGATTTGACAAACTTGTGAAATTTGTCAAAACCAATGAGTTTCATAGACGATAGATTTTGACGCCTTTGACATAGACAAGTGACAGTTACGGCAAAATGTTAGTTTGGAAAAAACCTTTTGAATAAGGTATCACTCGAATGGGTTTTCATTGGCTAACACAAATTTTCGAAATTTGTCAAAAATTGTGAAAAATAAGTTTGACAGTCCATAACTTTTGACACGTTTGACATAGACAAGTGACAGTTATATCAACATGTTGATTTTTCAAAGTCCTTCAAAACAAGCTATCACTCGATAGGGGTTTCTATTTAAAGTTTTCATAATGGCCGCACGTATGCCGCCCCCCAAGACAGGGGCGGCACAACCGCCCCTTAAAAAATAGATCTTTTGATGTTATAGATCAATGCCAAATATAGTTTAGTTACCTCTAATAGTTCAGAAGATATTTGGGTGGACTCGGACGTCGTGTATAAATAAAATATAGACAATGGAAGTCCGAAACACATCATTGTCTCAAACTTTCAAATAAAAAGCTCTTGTGTCGCAGGAAAATACGTAAACCATCGCTTAAGGGGGGGGGGGTTGGAGTCCCACACCAATAATGACCAAGGGAGCGGCACGGCGGGTCTATAAATTAAAATAGGGAGTTATTGAAACGCAGTTAGGGCCCTGCACTATAATAATGCTTGGCACTATTTTGACGCTGTTGACAGATACGCATACGTAAGAACGACCACATTTAGTGCCGACACTACTAAGGTTAGCAAAGTTATTGATTGTTTTTCACAAATCAAAACTACACTTTTTTGCACTCGACGCACGTTTCGCTAACAACGTTAGCATCATCAGGAGACGATAAACAATGCGTGTATAAATTTGTTTATCGTCTCCTGATGATGCTAACGTTGTTAGCGAAACGTGCGTCGAGTGAGAAAAAGTGTAGTTTTGGTTTGTGGAAAACAATTATAACTTTGTTATAGTGCAACCAAAGGTTCCAAATTCCCAACATACTAAGGTTAGGGCCTGCCCTTATTTGTGGAGGAATTATACTGGGTCATATCTTGGCTGTGTCTGGCCGTATTTGACGTTTTTGACAACTATTCTCCTTTTTTTAGCTTAACCCTACTTTCGCGAATTTTTTGTGTTGTGGCGGCCTAAAAAGCAAAAATTGGGCACAAAATGGTTAATAAAAAGCAAGGCTCAAAGCGGACAGGTAACCACTAGCCAGAATCAACCGCAATCAGCCGCAATCAAAGAAAAAAGTCATAAACTGCAATCATGTCACTTTTTTTTCGTTCGTGGTTACCCCCTGGCTCAAAGACTTTGTTTTACCGATGAAGACAATATTTGTTTTCTACGAGAAGTAGTTCAACAAAATCCCTTTAGAACCCTCCACCAAGCCCACTGCTTCCAACATCTCCCATGCTTTTCAATCACTCAAAAACACTTTTTTTTATACCTTCATCAAAAACATGATTTTAGTAACTGTCTGCAGATTACTAAACCATGGCTTTTTTGGTTATAACGCAAAAAAAAAAAATTTTTTTGATCACAGGTGCAAAAAAATATTTCTGTCCGTTTTTTTACCCAAAATTAAAAAGCAATAGTGGAAGATAGTGAATTTAAAAAAATATAATTATTCTTGCCTAAAAATTAAGCCGTTTCCGCCAGTTTTCCCGTTTTCCCCAAGTATTCACGAAAAAATCATTTAAAAATATCGTCAAACTGTCAAAGACTAAAATGTCGCAACAATGCACGTTACCGAGTAAAAAGGCACATTGCTATGGAAACCATTGTTATTTCATTTACCGGGCGCCTTGATTTCTAGTGTATTAAAAGTATTTTCCGGTTTTTCTTGGACTTTTTGATAGAAGTATTAAAAAAATAGTGTTAACAACTCGCGGTTAAACTGTGCTTTTTTTTACTCGCGTTTTTAAATACCTCGCTGCGCTCGTTATTTAAACCAACGCTTGTAAAAAAAAAGCACTATTTTAGGCACTAGTTGTGAAAACTACTATTTTTTAATACCTTTATCAAAGACATGATTTTAGTAACTGTCTACAGAACTTTTTTTTTTCATCACGGGTGCAAAAAAAGATTTTTGTCCGTTTTTTACCCAAAGTTAAAGAGAAATAGCGGAAAATAGTAATATCGCAAAAGTCTAATTATTCTTGCCTAAGAATTAAGCCATTTCCACCAGTTTTCATAAAGTATTTACGAAAAAATCATTTAAAAATATCGTCAAAATATCAAATTGTCAAAGATTAAAATGTCGCAACAATGAACGTCACCGAGTAAAAAGACACATCGCTATGGAAACGATTGTTATTTCATTTACCAGCCGCCTTGATTTATAGTGTAAAAGATGGTGTATTGCGAGAAGCTCTCTTCGTTCGAGATTTTTAAAAGTATTTTCCTGTTTTTCTTGGATTTTTAATAAAGGTATTTAAAAAAATAGTGTTAACAACTCGCGGCTAAACTGTGCTTTTTTTCACTCGCGTTTTTAAATACCTGGCTGCGCTCGTTATTCAAACCAACTCTTGTAAAAAAAAGCACTATTTTGGCCACTAGTTGTTAAAACTACTATTTTTTATACCTTCATCAAAAACATGATTTTAGTAACTGTCTGGATATAAAAACTTTTTTTTATCACGGGTGCAAAAAAAGATTTGTGTCCGTTTTTTAACCCAAAATTAAAGATCAATAGCGGAAGATAGTAATATTGCCTAAAAATGAAGCCATTTCCGCCAGTTTTTCCCAAGTATTTACGAAAAAAATCATTTAAAAACATCATCCAACTTTCAAAGATTAAAATGTCGCAACAATGAACGTCACCGAGTAAAAGGGCACATTGCTATGGAAACCATTGTTATTTCATTTACCAGTCGCCTTCATTTCTAGAGTTTTAAAAATATTTTCCGGTTTTTCTTGGATTTTTTGATAAAGATATTAAAAAATAGTGTTAACAACTCGCGGCTAAACTGTGCTTGTTTTTACTCGCATTTTTAAATACCTCGATGCGCTAGTTATTTAAACCAACGCTTGCAAAAAAAATCACTATTTTAGCCACTAGTTGTGAAAACTACTATTAAATATGAAAATGTGAAAAAAAACTATAGGTACACAGAATTTAGAAAACAGGCAGCATACATTTGTAGGTTAGAAATAAAGTCAATAGTCAGAGTTCAATAATTTGCACCTTTTAGAGCCAGGCACAGCCTTTGTTAAGGTCGGCGCTCAGTAGGCACTATCCAGTGCGGCCGATTTCAATAATTCCCTAATATACTTACAAAAACACCTTACCGGGGGACTTGTCCATATATAAAATCTATATGTTTGTGGCGGATTCATAATGTCGAAACGGGGTTTTTCGCCATATATCTAATTATTGCTTTAATTTAATTTTCACAGATCTGCCCATACCAACATATCATCTATATTCATTTACACAAATAAAGGCTTATTTATTTTTTTTTGTTATTTAAATGGTGTTTGTCAAGTTTTTGGTAATATCTATAGTTTAATTAATATCCTCGTTAATATCTAAATGATATATTTTGGTAACTCACTTTTGAATTACCTACATGTATTTTGGGTGTAGGTAAGTTACCGATTTTTATTTGCCTGTATTTCTATAAACCCAGAGCTGCTTTCACTATATATAAGTAAAATTTAGACCCCAAAAATCGTATTCCTAATAATCCAAAAAACCTGAAATTGAAGAAAGAAATACCAAAATAAATTGGAAAATTATTTGGTCTATGCTAAAAAATAAAAATATACACCTATGAAATAGAGAAGTTTAGTTTATCTGAGTGGCATGTCAAATAGGTACTAAAGACTGTCAAAGATGCTTATTGAAAGAAAATCTTTGGCACAAAATTAAACACTGATTAAACTCGATGATGTAAAAAAATGCTTGGTTTATCTTATATTTAAATATTTAAGTAAATAAAAAGAAATATTGGCCGCTATGGGTTTTTTTTGTAGATCGCCTTATCCCGATTTATTTTTACTTTCATACCTATAGGTCAGGTATTTTTAGTTTAAATTTATATTTAGTGTGGTTGATGCTGTGAAATTTTTACAAATTTGGGGTGGTTTTCTAGTGAGATTAAAGGGTTAAACTTTAACCTCCGGATATACCTATTGGTAGGTGAGTTTATAAATATTTTCTTTTGGTAACTGGAATTGTATATTTAATGTGTTTGAAAACAGTAAATTAATTCGGGGCTATTTATTTGTAGAAAGGATCACGAGTATCAACCCTATCAACACCGCACCTCGAATCTCTTGTTGTTATCAATAAACCAGTGGTAGTTGAAATCATTGTTACTTTCAAAAAACCCACATAAAATTACCTATTGTTACAATGGGGATCTGGAATTGGACTAATATAAATCATCAGGTATTATTTAAAAAAAAATCCAAAATAATAAGTGATTTAATTAATTGTTAGGTATATGTATATAAAATAATACAAAATGTAATAACGTGTGGCAATTTTTTATTTGTGCATCAAATATAGGTACCTACTTACTACAATTGTGAAATCCAAGATGGGAAACTGGAAAATTTGTGCAAATGTTAGAGATTTTAAGAGAGATTTGGAAGACATAAAAAAGGGAAAATGGGATTATCGAATTTTTCAAAACAAGTACCTAGGTATTTTGTTTCTAATAAATAGTTTATTATAAGGTGACCAACTCCTAAAGGGGCAAAACCGGGACACTCCGGCCATTCAATGTATTGTATATCATGTATTTTTTCTTATATGCACCCCTAATAATATTAAGATGTATTTCCCAAAATACTTTTTAAAGAAAAATAATTTAAGTAAGGTTTCAATTCAAATTTATAGATGGCAGAGAACATCCGCTTTTAATTGCAGCCGGCCAAACCCGGACGGTTGGTCACCTTATTTATTCGTAATTATGCAGTATACGGTTTTCTGCCATTTTTGATTTTTTATGAAAAATTCTTTATGGGGGCACCACCTAGGGTCGCTAGGACCCCAAATCCGCCTGCGCCGGTTGGTTTTTTTTTATTTTTTTTTTGTCCGGTCGCCCTTTTTTCTTTAAAAAAAAAATCGGGCGCAATCGGATTTGGGGTCCTAGGGACCCTAGTAGGTGCCCCCATAAAGAATTTTTCATAAAAAATCAAAAATGGCAGAAAACCGTATACTGCATAATTACCAGTTTATTTTATAAAAAAATTTTTGTAAATTTTGACATGTTTCCTTAATAAAAAAATATCCATAGGACGACGGCGACGTACCCCCGCACGTATCTAAATAATACTACCTATAATAACTATAGGTATAGACGAAGGTATACCTAGATTCTTTTAAAATAATAAATAACCTTGTTTGTCAACAAAAAACACCATTCTGCATCTGCAGGAACCCTAACCTCAAAATCTAAATTAAACTAATTTTTTGAGAAATACACTGTTAAAAATATCTGCAGTGGTAAAATAATTAATTACTTACCTAAATGTCTTCCAAGAAATGTAATCCTAATTTTAATCAATGCACCAGTTTGATAAACAGAGGTCAACAACCAAAAAAAGATTGCACTGCACCAAAAAAAGAGGGTTTGTCTTCACGTAAACAAACCGTTTTTCCCCTGAAAAATATCACTGGGGTAGTTTTTCACAGCTGATCGCACACGTTAGAAAAAGCACGTTAAAAACGCAATTTTTTACACGAAAACATCACCAACCTCACAATGTTTTCACCAAGAAAAACATTTATTTTAGTTCCTAAATTATTTAACACACATACCAGTGTATATATCGACAATGCGTAGAGCGCCTGTGCTCGCGATGTTGCCGTGTTGTTGCCAAACTCTTCAACCACGATGAAAAACGAAAAACCTAAAATTCAGTTAAATACTTAGGTACCACCTACCATCAATATGCACCTACTTCTTTAACTCCCATTTCCAGCGGGAGCAAAAATACGAAAACTTTACCTTTTTCTCAACCGTTGTTAACGCATAGAAAAAGTCGGTGCTAACGAGTGTAAAAAAGTCATTTGCTCATAATTAACAAAAATTTGATTGCAGATAAAAACAGTAGACAATATTTTAACATCAAAGTGGGACAAGCCGTTTATATTTTCATTATATTATTTTTTAACTTTTATTCCCTGTAATGAGCTATATTTAAGTTGGTTGAGAATAAAAAATTTTTCCAATTTTCAATACGGACCAATTCGAAAAACAATTAGGTAGGTAACTTTATCCTCTGCTTCCGAGCACAAAAAAATATACAATAAGAAAATGTATAAAAATAGGACTTAAATTGTTACAGACCTAAAAATATATCAAATAACATAGCGACCACAAAACACTAGCAGCTACTAGTTTCTGGCAGGGGTTTCTCAACTCAAAAACAATTTTTATTATAGGTACCTATAAATGGAAACTTGACCTCTTGTAATAAATATATTCATTTCTAGGAAAAAAATATTTAAAACGTGACAACCTCGCTAAGGTCCCAACAGATGAGACATCCTGTTAGGCCAAAAGACACAGGACACAAAAAGAGCTACTTAAAAGTAGGGCTGGTTAAGATCGACGCTTCGTCGCCTACTCTTGGTGCCTTTGGGCCTTTTTTGCCCATCGTTCTGGGAAACGCGTAGCGCTTTTAATTACTAGAGTATCTGCCTACGCACGGAGTCTGAAGATGTTCCATATAGAGGGCTGTCTAAAAAATTGTCAAAGTCAGCCATTAATCACGTGATGGCCCTTTAAAAATGGTGGGTTTAGGGTAACCAAAGCGATTTTCCATAAGACGTAATGCTAATAAAAATTAAAGTTTTGGGAAAGTGAAAAGAGATCCAGATTAAACAAAGTGACTACCTACCTATTTTTAGTCCAACCAAATTAAAATTAATGACAAAAAAATTTTTAACAGCAGTTTGATAAGTGGAAATGGTAAAGGGGCTTCAGATAAACGTTTAAAAAAAAAATGCGGGAGTGGCGCTCTTGCGGGGTGGATTTGGTGGGGGAAAAGGGGGAGAAAAATGGCATTATTTTAATTTCCGACAAAACTGTACGTCATAGAGTAAAAACTTCAATACAAAAATTGTAGACCGTGCAAATATCTACAACTTTTGTAAATGTCACTTTTTAACATAACCTCAAAATGTTCGAGAAAATGCGAAAAGTCTTAGTATTTTTGTTTTTTCGTTTCTTATTTTTCATTTCCGCAAAAATAATTATATTTTCACGAAACTTGGCCAAAATATATACCTCTCTGTGCCCTTAATGCCTATAATTGTTTTTAAGCAAAAAAGTTAAACATTTTTTGAGATATTACTTTTTTCGGTCCAAATCACTTTTTTTAATCAGAAATTCTACTCAGGAAAATTTTCGTAGTATTTTTTGACGTTACTCATTTTTTTTTTTTTGACATATACTCTTTAGTGGGATAATAAAAAATTATAGTCGCAATCAAAAAACATGCTCAGAAAAACAAAAAACAAATAATGGATTTTGCAACAATGAATCAACAACCGATTACACCATATATTTGTACGGAAAAAATACAAAGGAGACAGTATTTAGTTTACTACGATTATACGCGCCTAAAGCCGGTTTTATATAAGTACAGTATTAAAATCGTTTTCTAACAGCTGATCGATGTACTGTCAATCCTCTCACCTTACAGTTTCTCACAAATTAAAACATTCATTTTGTTATATTAAAAACTCCTTATATTAAATTTTTTTTAAATGAAAATAAAACAACTTTTTCCTGTTTGAAATAAAATTGATTTGGTATTTAAAGTTATTTTAATGATATGTTTAGGCCAAGCATTTTCAAACTGTCCTTTGTTTAAAAGCGCTTTAAGAGTACCGTATAAACAAAGTAATTGTTTGACCTAAAACTTTATTTTTGTGCATTATTGCTTTGAACATCCTATTTCGATTATTAAAGTGTCATAAAAAAATTGTTTGTCGTAGAATCGATTGGGGCACTTTTTACCTTATATTACTTATTACCTTAATGTATTTTTTATGTAAAAAAATTAATCCGATTTTTTCTTTTAAATATAGTATATTTTTCTAAATTTTTAAAATGGATATATATTACTGGCGCACGAAAAATCGTAAGGTAAACTATTAGAACTATTAAGCCGGAATTGCTAAAGCAATTGTCGTTTTCAATATTTATTTATTTTTTAATTTCCAACAAGAAGCTAAATTTTGAGCTATTTCCGTCCAACAATTATTTCGGTAGAGATTAGATTATCCTGATTTAAACAGAGTTGAAAGAAAAGGTAATAAAAAGTTTTTTTTTTAAAGAAAAGCATTTAGATAAAAAAAAATATATATTTACTAAAATGATTAAAAAAGATGCATTCTAAGCTTATAGCAATACTACACAAAAATAACGTTTTTGAATTTTTTCCGTAGAACTGAATGATGTAATCGATTCTTAATTTTTTTAATTGAAATAAATTATAAACAAAAATGAAATGTCGCTGATGCCATTTTTTTTTTTGCATTTCTTAATTGTAACTATAATTTTTTTATTATCTCACCAAAAAGTATATGTCAACACAAAAAAATGAGCAATGTCAAAAAACTCTACTTAGGAACATTCTTGTTAAAATTAAAAAATAAATAAATATTGAAAACGACAATCGCTTTTGCAATTCCGCCTTAATGAGCTCTAATAGATTACCTTACGATTTTTCGTGACCCAGTAATATAAATATCCATTTTAGAAATTTAGAAAAATATACTATTTTTGAAAGAAAAAATTGAAATTTGAAATAATTTATTAAAAAAATGGCCTATTCATTTCATTTCTTTGATTTTTTTACATAAAAATTACATTCATATAGACAAGGAATTTAGACTCAAATTTATTTATAAATAAAAAAAAAATAATTAAAACAAATATATTTTAATTATTGAAATAAAATAAAAAATAAGTGCACCAATCGATTCTACCACAAACAATTAAACAATTTTTGTTTATGTATAATCGAAATAAGATGTTCATAGCAATACTGCACAAAAATAAAGTTTTAGTTCAAAATAATTACTTTGTTTATACGGTACTCTTAAAGTACTTTTAAACAAATGACGGTTTGAAAATCTTTGTCCTAGACATACCATTGGAACAATTTTAAATACTGAATCAATTTTGTTTTAAACCGGGAAAAAAATTGTTAACTTTGTTGTTTTATTTGCGTTTAAAAAAAAATGCAATATAAGGTTCTTTTAATATAACAATACATATGTTTTAATTTTTGGGAAACTGTAAGGTAAAAAGATTGACAGTACATCGATTAGCTGTTAGAAAACGATTTTAATGAAGAAGAAAGTGACTTTATTTAAAACCGTTCTTACATAAAATAGTATATTAAATACCGTCTCCTTTGCATGTTTTCCACAAATAGATGGTGTAATCGGTTGTTGATTTTTTTTTTAATTGAAAGAAATTATGAACAATTGCTGAAAACTTCATTGTTACAAGAGCTATTATTTGTTTTTTATTGCATTTCTGAGCATGTTTTACTTCCCTCGCTAAAGGGAAGTAATGTAATCATCGAAAAATCGCACTTCGAGATTTTCACAAATTTTCCTCCTCCACGAATTTTGAGGTTCCGAATAGTGGTAAGCACGAATCCAGACGCCGTCGCTCTGTCTGTCGGTCTGTCTGTCGCCTACTTTGTAGCCACTCTAACTCAAAAAGTCCTTCACTAAACATTGAGCATTCTCCTAGTAGACCCTTCGGAGCTAACCCCACAAAACTTCATCCCTAAAAAAAATATTTTTTTTTCTTACCGTGTGATACCTCCTTGGAAATCTTATAAAAAGTATAGTTGAAGGTCACACCGTACTGTCTTATCAAATTTCATACAAATCGGTTTAGCCGTCATTGCGTGGTTAATGGACAAAGTCTTATGAAAACGAGGATATATATATATATATATATATAACCACGCAATGACGGCTAAACCGATTTGTATGAAATTTGATAAGACAGTACGGTGTGACCTTCAACTACACTTTTTATAAGATTTCCAAGGAGGTATCACACGGTAAGAAAAAAAAATATTTTTTTTAGGGATGAAGTTTTGTGGGGTTAGCTCCGAAGGGTCTACTAGAAGAATGCTCAATGTTTAGTGAAGGACTTTTTGAGTTAGAGTGGCTACAAAGTAGGCGACAGACAGACCGACAGACAGAGCGACGGCGTCTGGATTCGTGCTTACCACTATTCGGAACCTCAAAATTCGTGGAGGAGGAAAATTTGTGAAAATCTCGAAGTGCGATTTTTCGATGATTACATTACTTCCCTTTAGCGAGGGAAGTAAAACATGCTCAGAAATGCAATAAAAAACAAATAATAGCTCTTGCAACAATGAAGTTTTCAGCAATTGTTTGTTCATAATTTCTTTCAATTAAAAAAAAAAATCAACAACCGATTACACCATCTATTTGTGGAAAACATGCAAAGGAGACGGTATTTAATATACTATTTTATGTAAGAACGGTTTTAAATAAAGTCGCTTTCTTCTTCATTAAAATCGTTTTCTAACAGCTAATCGATGTACTGTCAATCTTTTTACCTTACAGTTTCCCAAAAATTAAAACATATGTATTGTTATATTAAAAGAACCTTATATTGCATTTTTTTTTAAACGCAAATAAAACAACAAAGTTAACAATTTTTTTCCCGGTTTAAAACAAAATTGATTCAGTATTTAAAATTGTTCCAATGGTATGTCTAGGACAAAGATTTTCAAACCGTCATTTGTTTAAAAGCACTTTAAGAGTACCGTATAAACAAAGTAATTATTTTGAACTAAAACTTTATTTTTGTGCAGTATTGCTATGAACATCTTATTTCGATTATACATAAACAAAAATTGTTTAATTGTTTGTGGTAGAATCGATTGGTGCACTTATTTTTTATTTTATTTTAATAATTAAAATATATTTGTCTTAATTATTTTTTTTTTATTTATAAATAAATTTGAGTCTAAATTCCTTGTCTATATGAATGTAATTTTTATGTAAAAAAATCAAAGAAATGAAATGAATAGGCCATTTTTTTAATAAATTATTTCAAATTTCAATTTTTTCTTTCAAAAATAGTATATTTTTCTAAATTTCTACAATGGATATTCATATTACTGGGTCACGAAAAATTGTAAGGTAATCTATTAGAGCTCATTAAGGCGGAATTGCAAAAGCGATTGTCGTTTTCAATATTTATTTATTTTTTAATTTTAACAAGAATGTTCCTAAGTAGAGTTTTTTGACATTGCTAATTTTTTTGTGTTGACATATACTTTTTGGTGAGATAATAAAAAAATTATAGTTACAATTAAGAAATGCAAAAAAACAAATAATGGCATCAGCGACATTTCATTTTTGTTTATAATTTATTTCAATTAAAAAAATTAAGAATCGATTACATCATTCAGTTCTACGGAAAAAATTCAAAAACGTTATTTTTGTGTAGTATTGCTATAAGCTTAGAATGCATCTTTTTTGATCATTTTAGTAAATATATATTTTTTTTTATCTAAATGCTTTTCTTTAAAAAAAAAAACTTTTTATTACCTTTTCTTTCAACTCTGTTTAAATCAGGATAATCTAATCTCTACCGAAATAATTGTTGGACGGAAATAGCTCAAAATTTAGCTTCTTGTTGGAAATTAAAATATAAATAAATATAGAAAACGACAATTGCTTTTGCAATTCCGGCTTAATAGTTCTAATAGTTTACCTTACGATTTTTCGTGCGCCAGTAATATATATCCATTTTAAAAATTTAGAAAAATATACTACATTTAAAAAGTGTAGTTGAAGGTCACACCGTACTGTCTTATCAAATTTCATACAAATCGGTTTAGCCGTCATTGCGTGGTTAATGGACAAAGTCTTATGAAAACGAGGATATATATATAGCACATGTAGAACGAAATGTTTTTAGAAACAATAAAGACTGAATCTATCTATTTATATATATAGCACATATAAAATGTATTGGAAAAGTCCGTACACCCTAGAAAAGTCTGGATACACCCTGGAGAAGTCTAGAGAGACTGTGGAAAAGTCTGGAAAGGCCATGTAAAAGTCTGAATATATTCTGGAAAAGTCTGGAAAGATCCTGGAAAAGTCTGGATACACTCTGAAAAAGTCTGGAAAAGTCCGGATACACTCTGGAAAGTCTGGAAAGACCCTAGAAAAGTCTGGAAATACTATGGAAAAGTCTGGAAAAACCCTGGAAAAGTCTAAATATACTCTGTAAAAGTCTGAACAGACCCTGGAAAAGTCTGGATATACTCTGTAAAGTCTGGGAAGACCGTGGAAAAGTCTGGAAAGACTCTGGAAAAGTCTGGAAAGACCCTGAAAAAGTCTGGAAACACTCTGGAAAAGTCTGGAAAGACCCTGGAAAAGTCAGGATATACTCTGGAAAAGTCTGGAAATACCCTGGAAAGTCTGAAAAAGTCCGGAAAGACTTTCGAAAAGTCCGGATACACTCTAGAAAGGTCTGGGAATACCCTGGAAAAGTCTGGAAAGACTCTGGAAAAGTCTGGAAAGACCCTGAAAAAGTCTGGAAACACTCTGGAAAAGTCTGGAAAGACCCTGGAAAAGTCAGGATATACTCTGGAAAAGTCTGGAAATACCCTGGAAAGTCTGAAAAAGTCCGGAAAGACTTTCGAAAAGTCCGGATACACTCTAGAAAGGTCTGGGAATACCCTGGAAAAGACTGGATACACTCTGGAAAGTCTAGAAAAACCCTGGAAAAGTCTAGAAACACTGGAAAAGTCTGGATATATTCTGGGAAAGTCTGGAGAAGTCTGGATCGACTCTGGAAAAGTCTGGAAAGTCTGTAAAAGTCTGGATACACTCCAAAAAGTCTGGAAATATCCTGAAAACGTCTGTAAACACTCTGGAAAAGTCTGGAAAGACCCTGGAAAAATCTGGATATATTCGGGAAAATTCTGGAAAGACCCTAGAAAAGTCTGGATACATTCTGGAAAGACCCTGGAAAAGCCTGAGTACACTCTGGAAAAGTCTGGAAAGACCCTGGAAAAATCTAGATACACCCTGGAAAAGTCTGGAAAACCCCTGGAAAAGTCTGGATACACTCTGGAAAAACCTGGATACACTGTGAAAATGTCCGAGTACACTATGGAAAAGTCTGAATACACCCCTAAACAGTGTAGATACATCCAAGAAAAGTCTGAATATACCATGGAAAAGTCTGACCAACCCAATCTAACCCATGTATATATGAGTAGCGGTTTTTTATATTATGTTCTTCTAAGCGAGGGAAGTTTTAGAGTAAACCTTTACTCGAATTATTTTGATTGCAACTATAATTTTTTATTATCCCACCAAAAAGTATATGTCAAAGCAAAAAAAATAAGCTACTTCAGAACATACTACGAGAATTTTCCTAAGTAGAATTTTTCTCTGAAAGAAAAGTTATTTGAACCGAAAAAATTAGTATCTCAAAAAATGTTTAACCTTTTTATCTAAAAGAAATTGTAAGCATTAAGGACACAGAGAGGTATATTTTGACCAAGTTTAGTGACAATGCCATTATTTTTGCGGAAATGAAAAATAAAAAACGAAAAAGTAAAAATATTACGATTTTTCGCATTTTTCTCGTAAATTTTGAGGTTATGTTAAAAATGACATTGACAAAATTTGTAGATCTTTGCACGGTCTGCAACTTTTGTACTGAAGTTTTTACTCTAAGACGACATTTAATTTTGCCGGAATTTGCAATAATACCATTTTTCTTCCCCTTTCCCCCCACCAAATCCACCCCGCCCACGCATTTTTTTAAAACGTTTGTCAAAAGCCCCTTTAATTAACTGCTGTTAATTTTTTTTTCTCGCTAAATGAGTTTATCCGATTGGTCTATTTTCCATGCACTAAACAAAAATTAAAAAATAAAAAACGTTATTTTCATAGTGAAAAAATCGCTTAATAATCCGTTTTATAACGTTAGCTTTTCCATTAACGTTTTTTTTACGATGAAAATAACCTTATTTTCATAGTGAAAAAAACGGAAAAACTAACGTTATAAAACGGGTTATTAAGCGATTTTTTCACTATGAACATACCTAACATTTTTTTTTTCGTCGCACAGAGGGACAAATCCATAAATTAGCTAATAAAAACTCAAAAATTTCAAAATTACTTTTTTAATTTTTTTTTTGTTATGGAAATATTTTATTAAGTAACAACTTACCAAATTTTAGCTTTATGAATCAATATGATAACAATATATTATAGTGTGTGCAGTCAAATCTTGGATCTTTTTCAAAGTTTTTAACTTTTTTATTTCTAAACGGATGTTTTAACTGGGTGACCTTTTTAAACAAAATTAACCCACATAATAATCTATTTCATATTTATATTTTTTGCTTTTAAAAATTTCCTTGAATCAATGACTACTTACTACAAAATTAGTAACTCCTACCTACTTTCAGCAATCTTCTTAGATCGCCTGGGGCCAACAGATAGTTCCCAAGGTGCGACTGAAATCGCCTGCCAATTTTCCAGCACAACAGCTTTCTCTTCGTCTTTCAAGAGCAAACGAGAATATGAATAAATAAAGACATTTTTAAAAAATCCACTATAACAATTAAAAACTTCCTGATTGACAAATACCAGAAATAAAATAAAAACGTAGACTTCAGTTAATTCTGGAACCAGTGACAGATGGTATTTTTGAAAAAATATAACACGCACCTTTGTTTTTTAAATCATGAAAATAAGGCGACCGAATGGCGACGATGACGTATTAACCGTGAAAAACGAATAATCAGTTTTTCGTTATGGTGATATATACATTCTTCCATAATATTACCCGTAATTCCAGATAGTCTGTTGCTCCAGATTCACCTCCTTTTTTCTACAGCTTTGCAAAATGATGGATTTCACACGACTTGCGTTCTTAGAAAACGTTCAATTTCACCCGTGTGCAGAAATTTGTCCGGACATGTGTGGAAAAGTACTTTTCCGAACACGTGTGGAAAAGTGTACGATGACGTAAACTGTCACCAGTGAACAGGTCGGTTCTGTCACCACACTCTTCGCACATGTGTTGCAAAGTGATTTTCCACACATGTGCGGAAAAGCAGTTTTATTTAATTTGTGCAAAATTAAAGACTAATTTTTACAAAAATTAGTGCAATTCATCAGTGTGCGTAGGAAAAATAGCGTACACAACTCGATAGAAAGTAACTTTCTTCTAGCTAGCGCCTCATTCACAAGATTCACGCTCGTGTGAAATTTGTCACTTTCTTCTCGTGTTATGTAATGATGACGTCATATCCCAGTGGCATACCCAGGACCAAGCTATGCAAGAATTTTTAAAATACTCTTTCAATTTATAAGCATGATAGATCTTCCCAAAGCCTTCACAATCCCTGCTTAAATACGTTCCAATTAATACCCCATATACCATATTCTGGGTTAAACTGGGGGGGCAATTTTAATGTTCTTGAAATGGGACTATCAGGGGGTCTATTCTTGAATCGAGAGAAAATTTGCTCTATGCATTTCATTGGTCCAAATCTTCGGTTTAAATCGGTTTCTCTCACTTTCGCCCGATATTGATCGAATCTATTTCTATTGGTCTTTTTGGATTTTAACCGAAAATTTGGACCAATGAGATGCATAGTAGCGAGAGAATTCGACTCTCTGGGTGCAAATTTTCTCTCGATTCTAGAATAGACCCACTGGAGGAAAAACCAAGTCTACGTACCTACTAAATTTCGTCAAAATCGGACAAGTGGTTCTTGAGTTAGGCGCGTTGGTGACAGACAGACGGACAGACAGACATTAAGGCAAAAAATGTTCTAAATGATTTGAAACGCAAAGATCTATAAAAAATTTTGTAATCGTAGCAACTTTTTTTTCGACCGTTTTTGAGAAAAAATGCCGGTTATTTAATAAGAATCTTATTCAGATTTGAGTAGCACTGGGTAACCATAACCTTTCCTCTCTCCTTGGGTACGCCACTGTGTATCTAGAAAAACTGGAAGTTGCCGGGAATCACGTGCTCTGCTATAGAAACGTCCAAAAACATAAGAAAAACCAAGTCTCGTTTTATTTCTATCTTAAAAACCGTAGAAAAGAACAAGTAAGTCTACCTCCTGCATCACTCTGTAAAAAGAGTCAAACATACTTATAAGATCTCTGAAAAGCGCCGCAGGCAAAAATTTTTCAATAAGACTTTCTATATCTTTATTCTTTAGGTAAGTTATTGGTAAATAAATTTACTTAATTCAAGATATCAGTATCTGCTTACCTTTCTTTTTTGGTTTGGTGCAAAGCAAACAATTAATTTCTTCGTTTTCCTCCAAATCCACAAGGACGAATATCGAATTATACTCAAAAAATTTAAATTTGACAAGTAGCTACGCAGAATATTATCTAACATTCCAATATTCCAGAATGGAAAAACACTTACTAACGACAGTGGTCAATAATAGGTGAGTAGTAGTAGATGAACCCAGAAATTGACTTCAGGTCAGGTATAAGGATAAATAATAAAAAAACTTAATTTGAAGTACAAATATGACCATAACCAGGCATCTCGGGGGGGGGGGGTTAACACCAAAACCTCCCCCCTCCGTGCGCCAGTGAGTAGATGCTTTTGTTTCGTTATGGCCAACTTGACACAATAAGGGAGTAAAATCTTACCTCAAGAATTTGTAGTGTCACCATCGTAGCCCTCTATCCCAGCTAATTTTAACTAAAGTGTTAAAAAAAAATTATAGAGAATTTTGATATCTACAATTTATATTTTACACTTTTCTTCTCAAGTGTACACAAAGAGCAATATTGGTCAGTAACTACTCACATGTCACTATTTTCGGGAGTATTTAAGGCATAACTTTTTTTCTGACACATACAAAAAAAAAATTCGAACTAAAGTTTTAAAAAATAATTTTGTTTAGCCAACAAAAAAAACCGTTTTAAAATCGGACAAATATTAACCGCAATATTCCAACACAAAATCCAAGATGGCGGCGAACCTAGAGGGAAATTTTGTTGGAAAAATGTAGGTTTAGGTTTCTGGCATGATCCCCTATTAGCCCTGAAAAGTGTGATTGTGTAGTCAGTTTTGCCATTTTAAAGTACTATTCTATTGGGCTAATTAGCTGATTTATGGATTTGTTTGTGCGTCCGTCCGATTACTTACCGACCTTCTGTGTTTGCTGGAATGGCAGATGGTTGGCACCCAACCAAATGAACCAGTAAGGAGGGAGAAAGAAAGAATTCCTCCACTATAAGGGACTGAAACTTTTTGCCTCGGAATGAAAGGTAACTTCAGTCCCGGCGGTTTATACGCTATTTTGTAAACTTAAATTTAAGAAATGGAAAACTAAAAAAATTTATGAAAAGCTTCTTAACAGTTCTCCTAATGACGAAATATATCAGTGCAAGGTTGTTGTAATACACAACACCACCTGAAACTGCTTCAATGGCAGTCCCCAGGGATTAAAAATTTACTTTTAATCCCTAGCAATTTAAAGTATCATTGTTTCAATAAAAACACTGGTCTGCATGAAAATCGGCTCTGACACCATTCATGCAGATTCTTATGTAATAGTATATTACATAACGAGAGAAGAAAGTTACATATTTCACACGAGCGCGAATTTTGTGAACGGGGCGCTAGCCGAATGAAACAACACGCGAGTGTAAGAAAGTTACTTTCTATCGAGTTGTGTACGCTATTTTTCCTACGACCACTTTAGGATTTATTTCGTATTTTTTATTATTATTAAATTTTTTTCATTTTCATCTCAAGAGAAGAAAGTATTTTCTTCTCTATGAACGAAAATGGTTTCGGTCTATTTCCGACGCTTGTACAAATCATAACCTACAACCCAGTAAACAAACTTGTGACTTTCACCTAATATTTATATAAATCTAAGGTTCATATATTTATGTAAAATATGTTACATATTTACGTAAATCTCACATAAAAATATTTTTATAAAAAAAAAATATGTAACCATTACGTCATAACTTTGACTGTAAATTTAAGTCATCATAACCTGGTTAATTTTACGTAAATAATATGACTTTATAAATAAATTCTTAAAATTTACGTAAATATTACGTAAATAGTGGGTCCTTAATTTTACATAAAAAATTTTACATATCTATTATATAAAAAATATATGTAATATTTAAGTATTCTAATTTACGTAAAAGTTACATAAAATTATTTACTTTAAATGAAAGTAATAAAATGAACATAACTATTACATAAATTTAACCTTATTAACAAATAATTGTGACCTCTATGTGACCTTAAATTTACATAACAAGGTAAACCAGTTATGTAAAATAAACGTAGTATTTACTTAACTCTTACGTAACATGGATGTAATATTTATGTATGTATGTTATTTTATTAACATCACATTTATATAACAATTAGGTGGGCTTTGCGCATGGCATTATGCAGCGTTTTCGCACTTTAACTTGACTTAAATTTTACGTTATTGTGACCTATGAGTGACCTTAAATTTACGTAACAAGGTTATATAAAGTTTACGTAATTTCTACATAATGCTGTTTACTGGGCAGATACCTACATTGTTTGACTAGAGACGAAAATAAAATTGATATGTGTGTGAAATACAAAACTTTCTGATGCGTTATAGAGTTCAGATTTGTTTACATTTAAAGTATTACATAACTATTATTCAAAACATTTTATGTAATGGTTATATCATCTAAACTACGTAAACGCTCTATAACATGATTTACGTCACATTAAAATTTTGAAATTTATATAATTATGAAACAATGTGAACCTTACGTTTACATTGAAAATTTTACATAATTGTTATATAAAATTTTTTATGTAATGTCACTATGTTCCCTGTACAGTCGATGATAATATTATATATATAAAGAGCAAAGATATTTCAAAATTAAAATGTGGAATTTGAATCTATAAGAATCACCTCTTTCGCCACTTAAACCAGCCCGCCTGGTTAACTTTGTAGTTTGCCAATGTCGGACTGTGTCAAGCAGCCACCGACGGACCTTCGTAAATCATCGAAGTTGGCTCGCCTCAAGCTGCATGCTCATGTCGAACTTAGATAGTTAACGCTTTGCGCATGTCATGCAGATTAATGTGACATAAATTTGACCTTATTAATAACTTATTGTGACTTTAAATTTACATACCAAGGTAAACCTGTTATGTAAAATATACATAGTTTTTACTTAACCCTCACGTAACATGGATGTAATATTTATGTAAAAGGTATGTCATTTTATGTGTTTTCGCAAATTAATGTGACTCAAATTTTACCTTATTAATAAATAATTGTGACCTCTATATGGCCTGAAATTTACATAAGAAGGTAAACCAGTTATGTAAAATATACGTAGTTTTTACTTAACTCTTTCGAACATGGATGTAATATTTATGTAAAAGGTATGTTATTTTATTTACATCACATTTATGTAACAACTAGATGGGCTTTGCGCATGGCATTATGCAGCGTTTTCGCACTTTCATGTGACTTAAATTTTACGTTATTGTGACCTCCGAGTGACCTTAAATTTACGTAACAAGGTAAATCTGTTATGTAAATTTTACGTAATTTCTACATAACGGTGTTTACTGGGTAGATACCTACTTTGTTTGGATGGTTTGCTGTCCTTCATTTTGAAAAAAATAAAACTTTGAGGCGTTATAGAGTGCAGATTTGGTTACTTTTGTGTGCGGTCGTAGGAAAAATCTTTTTCCCATATAACTATGAGATAATATAACGGCACTTGCATTTTCAGAAAAAAAAGCCGTAGCGATAATAACCAATCAAGTTAGCCTGGAAAAACGCAATGCCAAAAATCCTCTGGACGCGAGCAGTCTGCGTCAAGCATGCGCAATGAATTTTTCTCCTTGGGCCTTGCCCAGGGCCAACGCTGGTTTTTATAATTATTTTCTTTGTTTTTCAAAGTTATTATGGTGTAAAAGAATTATTTTGGCCTTTACATTATTATTTCTGAGATGCTGGTGTTCTGAAAAACAAAAATTTGTAGCAAGGCGGTAGACTTTTTTTTAGGGGGAGGGTCCGCTGAAATTGTGAAAAAAAAAATGAATTGCGGTTTTTCCTTTTTTTCACATTTTTTCACATTTTTCAGCTTTGCACTAACTTAAAAGTGGTTGCTCTACTTACGGGCCTGCAATGAGTGTTTCACTAAATATTGCTGCCTCCTTTGTGAGTGGGACAGCGGAGCCCGAGACAAACTCGAAAGTTTTACTCCCGGTCGGAGAAATGTGTGAAACGATCCATTGGTTTCGAATGAAAATATTTACTTTCCGCCTTTGCACGCTTTTCGATTTTTAAAAACTAAATTTCCTAGTCTTCGTGAGACTAAAATAAAGGAAGGAGTTTTTGTGGGTCCCCAGATAAGACAACTTTTTTTTATTGAATACCTGAATCGAAAAGAAAAACGAGCCTGGTTTGCATTCCAAAACGTGTGTAAGAACTTTTTAGGTAACCGTCAAAGTGATGATTATGTCGCTCAGGGCGTAAGAGAAAGATCATACCCTAAGAAGTGACCACTTCTATTAACATCCAAAATTCCGTATTCTGGGACCGGCCGATCGCAGAAAAGTCATTCCAACGACGCACGGTGGTCGATTTTCCGGAAAACGCGGACATAAATGGAAAAATTACAAAATTCAAAATTTATCTAAGTTTGTCCCTATATGGTTGTCAAGATACTAGGCGAATAGTTGGCCAAAGAATAAACTATGCTTTTTACGAGTTTGACATTAAGTATTGAACATCAAATTTCAAATAGAAGACCCAGAGTATGACAGTATTCAACTGTTAATATCTCGAAAACAGTTGAAGATCGACGTAGGGTACGTTATGTAAAAATGCTTAGAATTTCAAAACAGAATGCAAAAATGAAATAATATCCTGGGTGTTTCATTTTTAAATAGTCTCGTGACCATCAGTACTATATTCAAACTGACATACCAACATTTTTGGCTAAATGAAACCCATTCAAGCTCCAATCGTTTTTCAGATCATGCCCTTCGTACATCCCCCCTCACACCACCATCACAAATTTACCTAATTAATAGATATATATATATATATATATATATATATATATATCTTTTACCTCTTAAAAATGTCTTAAGATAAATGTGAAAATTCACACGATCATCCTGTGTATCAGCTAAATAAGAATAAATTTATCTTTTTATTAAAACTAAATATTTTGTACGATTAAATTACAATGTGTAAGTTTTTTTTTAATATCCGCGTTTTTACAAAAATTGACCACTGTGCGAGTCCTACTCTAAAAGACTTCAAGTTTGCCGTAGCATGCTCATTAGCGAGTTCGGTCACGTGATAGTTTCGTCCAATAGCGTGCTCTGAAATAATACAAGTGACGTTTTTCACACGAGCTTTCCCACAACTCCCAACTACTGGGTCTAGTCGAGAGAACGGCTTCGCTCAAAAATTGTGGTTCGAGGCAGCTCTGCGCGTGCCCATAATAGTTTGGTGATTATTCGATCGTCTCGTCACTGCTTTTAAGCGCGTTTATTGGTTGAAACTACTTTTCTTCTCTCAGGCGAACGATCACTTCCTATGACTTCCAGAATCGGTACCCTAGGTCGAGGAATTGCTGTTAGCGTACTGAGCCATGGGATGTAACACGTCACTTAAAGTGCACTTCCTTCACTCGCATCTGAACTTCTTCCCTGAAAATTTAGGAGCAGTCTCGGATGAACACGTGGAACGGTTCCATCAAGACATCACTAAGCTGGAGAAGAGATTTTCAGGGAAGTGGAATGCAATCATGTTGGCAAAGTACTGCTGGTCTTTGTGACGAGAGAGTTGTAAAAGGTGATTCAAATTGGGCACTTTTATATGGGTACGAGTACCTCTAGCGGAGATAGAGAAAAACCAACCCCCTTTTATGAGGCTTAAATTTCAAGAAAAGATTTTTGGTGAAAATCGCATTTTGATATGTCCACCCATTTTTAAGCTACGGGGGCTTTTTGAAAAGTCTGCATTTTGGGATAGGGCCTCTAACTTTTTTATTTATGAAAATTTCTTTTTGTTGTAAATTGCTTTTTTATAGACCTTTTAAAGCAGAATACAGATCTCAAACTAGATTTTATCTGCCGCTTTTAGATTTTAAGATATAACGCAAAGTTACCTTTTTTATGGATCAGCCTATTTTTTATTTAATTTTTGTATTCAGAATTAAATTCTAATCAAAATAATCATATGTGATATTTTGGTTAAGTAATTTTTGAAATATTCAACATTTCCTATATAAAAATTGAGTTGGGTATGCAACAAGGGCATGAACTTATAAGGTCAAATATGTCATGGCCTACTTCATTTTTCATTTTGAACAAAGCTTCTGCCAATTTCAATGTAAAGTTTATATATTTATATTTTCTTATATTTTCAACTATTTATATTATTCGACTATTAAACTCTATATTCTACTCAATAACACAACTAAATAGATGAAAAAATTATTGACTCTAATTAATCTCAAAATAATAACTAATAACCTACTTTATTTTTAATGTCAAAACGATATCCGGCCATGGCCACCTTGTTGTGAATAGAAAATGTTGAATATCTCAAAAACTACTTAACCAAAATATCACATTCTGAATATAAATATGAAATAAAAAATTAGATGTTTCATAAGAAAAAAGGTAACTTTGGGTTATATCTTGAAAACTAAAAGTGGCAGATAAAATCCAGTTTGAGATCTGGTATCTGCTTTAAAAGGTGTATAAAAAAGCAATTTACACCAAAAAGAAATGTTCATAAATAAAAAAGTTACAGGCCCTATCCCAAAATGCACACTTTTCAAAAAGCCCCCGTAGCTCAAAAATGGGTGGACATGTCAAAATGCGGTTTCACCAAAAATCTTGTCTTTAAATTTGAGCTCGCAAAGGGGGGTTGGTTTTTTACTATCTCCGCTAGAAGTACCCGTACCCATATAAAAGTGCCCAATTTGAATCACCCTGTACTTCAGGGTATAAAAGATAAATATATTTTTATTTATTATTGTATACAGCTAAAAGAATTATTTTCACCCCTTCAAATTAAATTCATATCTAAAAAAAGTGGATTGATAATGCCGCCTGTATCCGCAATTTTCGCTGCCATGTTGTGAAGATTTAGGTTGGCGACATTGGTTTCCTTAATTTTAAATAGCAGTATGGGAACACTGACTATCAACAGTGTCAAAATGACGTTTCTATGAAAGGTTATTTTTTTTGTTGTTTTTTAATACAAAAACAAAAAAGTAAATAACCAAGCAATAAAATCCATTTAAAAGACATATAAATGCTCGACCGGCCACGCCATGAATAATCTCTCTCATTTGGTTTGGCAATGTGCAAGTTTCGAACAAATAAATTACAACATGGAAACATTACTCCCAATTTATAAACTCGAAGGGTACTGTCAATCATTGCTGCTGGCGCTCCCGCTCATTTCCGCTTTCATTAAGTTAATCTGGATCAGCTAGAAGCCAGAACCATGGCAAGCGATCACAAAAAAGTACATTGACACATGGAGCTTTACAAAATTAGAACAATACATCATGAGTTTTAAAAAGAACATTAAAAAATTTCTTATAGAGATAGTACCATATACAATACCAAGAGTTCCTAAACGACCAATTTCAATATATATTTTATCGGTATATTTTTTTCTTTTTCTTCTTGTCATTTTATTGTCAATGAGATTTTAAGACCAATAATTATAAGATGTTTTGCCAGTTTACTAGAAATAAAGAAAAATCAATATTTATTTTTTAATCTTTATTAACAAAACCTTAATGTCAACATTGTTTAATGTTGAGATTTTGAAGAGATTCTTAGGTTAAATTTACCTTAATGTTAATTTTTAGGACTACATTTTGACCCTTATTTATTCAATTGTGACAATGTTTCTTGTTTGTTAACAATTTTTGTAAGTAATAAAAGTTTTCTGATTCTGAAGACCTCAGCAGAAAAAGTTATTCCTAAGATATCCTTGAGTTTTGGTAAGTTTTTAGCATTTGACATTTTTTTGTAGATTCGTCTTTTATAAAGAATGATGCACTTTCCTTATAGAAACTGACTTTCTGTAGGATTTTGCTTGTTTTGATGAAAATCTATCATTGCCCCATAATAATAAATATACCCATTTTACTAAAATCAACAAAAATGGCTAAAAATGTATCGCGAAAACCACAAACCAGATCACTGTGGAGCAATAATAGATTTTTATCAGGACAATAAGACCTACAATATATGTAGTTTTGAGCAAAATCTCACATCCTTTATAAAAGATAAAGCTACAAAAAAAATGTTGAATGCTGAAAACTTACCAAAACTCAAGGATATCTTAGTAATAACTAGTTTACTTAGAGAACATATGGTAGACACAGATGTTAGTTAACAGGGTTTTCCGCCAAGGTCTTCAAATATCGTAAAACTCCATGGTCGACTCCATGTGTCCAAGATTTACTTTTTTTGTGATCGGCTAAATATTGCTTGGCTTTCCATGGCTCTGGCTTTCAGCTGATCCATATATGCTATTATCAAACTCAGCATCTCCCTCTATTAATTTATTTTTGATTACTGTATCTTGGTGCATCTGTTCTTAGCTGTTTTAGGTCCTGTGCAGATTCAGATCAACTTAATTAAGGTTTATCTTGAGCGGGAGCGCCAGCAGCAATGATTGAACCGCGAAACGTGAGGATTAAAAATGAGGTTTTTAAATTTTTAGCCATCCATAACAGTATGAAGGCTTTGGCAAACGATAACTTAAAACTCGCACAACCGATGTTTAATAAATTTGGCACAAAAATTATTTGGCACCAAGCGATGAGCTGATTATAGTTATTTAATGGAGGTGTGAGGTTGAAAAGAGGTTGGAAAAGAGGGTTAACCTTTAAAAAACTTTACTCCCGACACACAGTTTTCACATTAGGATGGATATAGATACCCTGCCAAAAAAAACGCGTATTAAATCTCATTAAAAACACACCTGATTTTTATTTTGTGAAGTAAAATTTTAGGTTTATTAAAGTTTGTAATAATTTATGACTCATTGATTTTGGTGAGATTTTGTGGGGTAGACTTATAAATAGGTTTACACCCTTATTTTTTATAATGTTTATAGATTTGTATAAACACATTTTTGATGAGGCTTTTGGGAGATTTTATGATCAGCCAGACTAAGAAAAGTTTCTACGGACATCTTGTTTTATTAATAGTTTGCTATGCATTGGTAATTCTATAGATTCTAGTCAGACGAACAAAATTTTATATGCTTTTATGTGTCCATCGACAATTTTTATGAGGTTTCCATTTCCATTCCAAGACATTTTATAATCCAACAGGCTCATAATATTTTAGTAGTTTCTACAAAAAATTTACTAATATTTTACATCTTACCTGGTACGGCCTTTGACACAGACAAATCTCATAAAAACTCTGTTTTCTTTTCAACCACCTGAAAATAAGGTGACCAACTTCTAAAGGGGCAAAACCGGGACACTCCGGCCATTCAATGTATTGTATATCATGTATTTTTTTCTTATATGCACCCCTAATAATATTAAGATATATTTTCCAAAATACTTATTAAGTATTAAGTGATAAAAGCTGCTTATAATAAAAGCTTATACCTCACCAGATGGGGCTAGCGTAAACTACTTTATCAATAAATAAAACTATTCTTCCCGACCAGGGGGGTAGCGCGCGGACTTTAAAATGATCAAAACCAAAATCTAAAATATATTAAGTAATGATATTGTAGTTCGAATATGCGTGTTTTGTTACAATCCGCTTTTTTAATTGCAGTGATTTGAAAGTTACAAAATACAGTGGTATCAAAACCGGGGCGAACCGGAAGTTTTGCTGAAAAATCGGGACTATCCGGGACGGATTTTTCCCCGGGACAAATGGTTAAAAATCGAGACTGTCCTGGCCAAACCGGGACGGTTGGTCACCTTACTGAAAACTAATTAAAAAAGCTGTACTTAGGGACTTACTTACTAACTTCCTTAATGTCGTAAATACTTCCAGAAAAAAATATTTTTTGACTCATGAAATCTTATAAAATATTATAAAAAGAGCCTTACAAAATCTCATAGAAACTAACCTATACGCCCTTTGAAACAAATATTAAGTCGTAAAAAAATTTGTTTGCTCTACTTAACTTATAAAATCTTATAAAAAAACTATAATCCTCGGTATAATCACATTAACTGTCGTAAATACTTTAAAAAAAAAATTTTTGGATTATGAAAACTTCTAGGCTTTTATACCTGACCAATCTCATAGAAACTTATCAAAGGAACATATATATATATATATATGTCCCACAGCTTCTGTCGATAAATAAGTACTTATACGAAAACAATTTTCTATTAGATATGTAGAGCTTGTGTATGTCCAAAGAGTGTTATTATATTATAGTATGTTAGGTCGTCGTAGTTTATAGTTTAGATAAGGTTATAGTTTACTTTGACTGTATTAATCCATGTTATATTACTTCTACTACCATTATTACTACTACTACCACTGCTAAAGTGGTGCCGATATTTTTTATTTTAGAATATTGCAGGTGTCATCTTATAGAATTTTTTAAACCTTTATGAGGAATTATCATATTAAAAATTATAAAATATTGTAAACTGCCTAGTGAAATATGATGGATGCGGGATTTGTTTATCATAAATTTATGTGGGCATAGATCATGTCGTCATGAAATCTTAAAAATTTTTATGCGTTATTTTTTATAATCTTTTATAAGGTCTTTATGGCAGGGTAACTCCATTTTCAAGAAAAAGTTTACTAACGTCAATGGTTACCTACTTTTGGAATCGGTAAGATCCGTAGTTTTTGAAATTTTCAAGAAAAATAAACATATACATATAAAAATCCTAATTTGCTTTTGCAAATAATTAAAAATAAAATTATAACGGGTTATTTTTTTACCTGTTTTGAAAACAATAGAGATGGATGGGGAAGTTTAAGATTTGTCGTATAATGAATGAATTAATGAATACTTACTATTCAAAATCCAAACTAAAAAATAATTTCAATTGATGCAAAATCTGATTAAATAAATAAAATTTAATTAAATAAATAAATAAATTAAGAATGAAATAAAATAAAAATTTGAGGAATATGAACAAAGTAGGAAGGGATTGCTACCAGGGCAGTATTTCTGCCAGCGCATAGCTTTGGTCGCAATTCTTTCAGAAACGACAGAAAATTTCAACCGTCATAATTCTGGAAAGTGGCGATTTTTTACTTATTGCCTCATTTAAAATAAAGACAAAGCTTCCTTAATATGTATCTTATCATTTTGTAAATTTAATATTTAAAAGATCGTCTGCAGGACTAGTTTTACGGCGGAGCTAAATTGCTACTACACGTACCAATAAACGTCAAAAAGAGTCGAAAATTCTCATCATGTAAAAGGAAAGACAGAATTGGCACCTCCACATTAAAATTTCGGAACCAAACTAGATTCAATCGTTTGGTGGTCGTTTGGTAGCGTTTGGAAGTCACTTAGTTTCGTTTGGTGGTACCCGCTTTATTTGTAAAAAAAATAAATAAAAAATTAGTGTAAAGTTGGCACCCCCACTTTCGAATTGAACTACAAAAATGGGTAACATGGTAGACAATAACGTAAAAAAGTTTGGTAGTTCGGTTTTTTCGTTTGGTGGTGTCCTTCTGGCAATATTAAAAAAAAACTATTTTTTTCCTGGCCTGCAGATTACCATTTTCCGGCCTGGGACAAGTAAAGTGAAATTTTGGAACCAAACTAGGTTCAATCATTTGGTGGTCGTTTGGTACCCGCTTTATTTATAAAAAAAAATAAATAAAAAATTAGTGTGACGTTCGAATTGAACTACAAAAATTAATAAGATTGAAAATAACGTAGAAACGTTTGGCTAGTTAAGTTTTTTTGATTGGTGTCATTTTGGCAATATTTAAAAAAAACCCAGGTCAGGAAAAAAATTACAAAAAAAAAAATATTAAAATAACACCATAGAGAAAGTAAACACAAGAGTGGATACTCTGTTATACTTGGGGAACATTGTTTGACGGCGACACGAGCGCAGCCGGTGGCTACAGGAAGGAACTACTTGTACAGCCAGATGCGCAATAATTATAAATATATTCTTTTGGTTAATTTTTTACGCTTACTTATTTAATAATAAAAAGATATGAAAAAACTTAACAGGCGCCGTTTTTTCATACTTTGACCAACTTTGTACTGTTCCATGCAACTAGAAAACTTTCTTTAGCTTACATAAAGTTTTTTCGATCCTTTAAAAATCTAAAATAGAAGGGGGGGGTTATAACTATGTTGAGTAATATGATCCAATATTAAAGGTAACAACATTTTATTTTGTTATTTTCTTTTAATAATTGGGAAAAAAAACCCCGTATAAAAGTCTTACAGATTTTATAAATGTTGCATGTTTTTACGAACCAAATTCCTGAAGAAAATATTGTGATGATTTATACAAAGTTAAGCAAGAAGATAATAGGTTAAAATACAAAAAAAAAAGAGATATAGGTTAAAACACTTATAAAATCTGTAAAACTTTTATACTGAGATTTTTTCCCAATTAATAAAAGAAATTAACATAATTAAATTTTGTTACCTTTAATATTTGATAATATTCCTCAACATAGTTATAACCCCCTGCTCCTATTTTAGATTTTTAAAGGGTCCAAAAAACTTTTTGTAAGCTAAAGAAAGTTTTTTAGCTGCATAGAACAGTACAAAGTTGGTTAAGGTATGTATAGAGCTAAAACCTTTCGCGAATGCATTGCTTTTTTAACACTAAAAAGTATGGAAAAACTACGCCTGTTAAGTTTTTCATCTTTTTATTATTAAATAAGTAAGTGTCTGTGAAAAATTAACCCAAAGAATATATGTATTTTACTATGCGTCTGGCTGTACAAGTAGTTCCTTTCTGTAGCCACTGGCTGCGCTCGCGTAGCTATTACTTTCTCTATGCTGGCAGGTACAAAATTAAAATTGTGAAATATATTTCGACATTGAAAAATGTTCTGTCTTTCTTTCATGATCATATAGAAAGAGATGGACGGGGCAAGGTAGGTGTTTACTTATTACAAGCATTAATTTCACTCTCCGCCGCTATGCGCTACAGGAACGTAGTTTCTGCGCGGCCCTATCTTTCTGTTAGTCTCCGTAAGTTATTATGTTGTCTCTGGTAACACTCGTGGCATATCGGACAAAGCGCTTTTGTTTCTCACTTCATTACGATCAGGCCTGCAATGAAAATGGAGAATCCAGACACCAACACACCTGTTTCATCCTTATTAGGAATCATCAGGGAGTCACAGGATTGTACCTGGCAGTTGAAGCTACACAAAAGCTAAAACAAAAAGTTTGTTATCCGCGAAAACGTGGTACTTGTGTGCGCCACCTGTCGGATAAACTGAGAGGAGACACCAACAGTTTGTCCGATATCCCACGAATGTTACTTTAATTTTTATTTGCGGACACGAGATTCACTTTCTTGTTTTTTTTAAATATTTTGGCTTTTTAGTTTTGCGCAACAAGCCTCATCCGGAGTGATTGCTTGCTGATGTCTTAAAATTAAGGCCACGTAGTATGAAGCTCCACTTGGGGGGTGGTGCAGCTGCGAACGTTACCTCTTTTTAAGTGTCATGTTAGAGTGACCTTATATTTGTACAGGTTTCTTCCTATAACCTGAAGGTACAGTATTCTGTATTTACGGTCTCCTGCACTTTTCAATTTTAATGTTTTTGTTTCTCAATTTACTCGACAGGTGGCGCACACAGGTACCACGTCTCCGCGGCCTACAAACTTTTTTTTAAATTCGAGAGGTGTACATGGTTGCCTGTGTTACTTCAACTGCCAGGTACAATCCTATGACTCCCTGATGATTGTTTTAGTCATCGATGCAGTACCCATAAGGGAATGTGATGTTGTTTGGCTTGAGAAAACTGAAATTCATGAGAAAGATATACGGCCATAAAAGTATATGTAAAAAACCAAGGGGGCGATAGCGAATAAACCCTCTCTTTCCTAAAATAATTCTTTTTTTTCTTTAGTTAGGTAGGTATTGGATAATTATAAAAATAAGATAACCTAGAGACGCTGGGAATCGCCGAAGACTCAAAGTGTCGATGGTGGATGGAAGACGAAGAATCGTCCTTGCATGTCCTGCTGGAGTGTCCGGCTCTGGCCAGGTCAAGAGAGTCGCACCTTGGGAACTATCTGCTGGCCCCAGGTGATGTAAGGAGGTTGCAGCCCAGAAAAATCTGTTCTTTTGCGAAAGAGGCAGGCTTAAAGGGCTAAACCATCGATTGTGGGCAAGCAACGGGCCTATCAAGGTGGCCTACGTAGATGGGATTGTCCCGCCTGCATTTCTACATATTCATTAAACACCAAACAAAACTCTCCAAAAAAGTTATACTTAAACGCGTTTAAAAGCAGGTAGGAGTTACTAATATTATAGTAAATAGTTTAAAAGCAAAAAATTTGTAAATATGAAATAGATTGTCAAATTTATTATTATGTTCGTTAACTTTATTTAAAAAAGCCACCGAGAGTTAAAAAATCCGTTAAGAAATAAAAAAGTTAAAAATTTTGAAAATGGTCCAAGATTTGACCGCACACTCTATACAGAGCGCTTCAGGCTACTGCGATCATAGGCCGGACGAAGTCCAATTTGCCAATGTACGTACACGCAGGGATACCGCACACCTATCAGTGGAGCAACCAACACTCAGGCTTGCGATCACCGTTCGCGGCTTGCGTTTAGTACGCCTCTGACCACGGTGCAATACACAAATTTTGATAACGTAATTTTCTTGTTTTTTGTCGCTGATATATTAGAGCGTTTTATTTTCAACTCCTCAGATTTATCACTAACAACGTGTTACAATGAAAATAATAAGGAGAAACAAAATAAAAGCAAGTTCTCAAAATAAAATAATACATTCTAAAAACCAAAAAGATTCTCCTAGTCAAAAAAAAATTAGAGCAAATGTTCGAAAAGTCCTCCTTGCTCGGCTAGACAATATCCAAGCCTATTATAAAAACCCCTTCTAACGTTTCCAAGCATTTTAGGGGTCATCCCAGCAAACACAAAACACGGTTTTCGGTCAATAATCGGCAACTGACAGAGGTCCACATTACTACAATCGACTTTATGCCGACACCACTTTAGGACCGACGATGGTCCGATTATAACTTTGTTTAATCGGTCGAAAATCGGAACTGACGATGGCCCGATTTACTATAGTCCACTTTATGCCTTTATTTGCTTTAGGGCTGACGACGGTCCTTTTGGAACTTTGTTTAGTCGGACGAAAATCGGCAACTGACGATGGCCCGATTTACTATAGTCGACATTATGTCAACGCAAACCTTATCTGCTAACGATAAGAACTTTCTTTAATCGGTCGAAAATCGGTAACTGACGATGGCCCGATTTACTATAGTCGTCTTTATACCGACGACCACTTTTTCTGCTTTAGGGCCGACGATGTTCCGATTGAAACTTTGTTTGATTGGTCGAGAATCGACAACCGACGATGGTCCGATTACGTCACCTTAAAATTTTTAAACTGCTTAATAGCTTCTTCCTAGTATGTAGAGATGGCGCTAATGTCATTATGTTCCCTGTACAGTGGAAGATAATATTATATATATAATGAGCAAAGATATTTCAAAACTAGAATGCGGACTTGACAAGATGGTAGTACTTCTCTAGAAGAATAACCTCTTCTGCCACTTAAACCAGCTCGACTGGTTAAGCACCCGCATTATCGAAACTTTGTAGTTTGCCAATGTCGGACCGCTTTAAGCTACCACCGATGGACCTCCGTCAATCGCCGACGTTGGACCGCTTTAAGAAACCAATGTCGGACTTGAATAGTTTACCGATGTCGGGCCAAGACCAGCTTGCCTACGTTAGCCGACCAAATTAAGCAGTTATGAGCGGATGGTCGGTACCATGTGGTTAAACCATATCGGACCCTAATCGTACGGCGACGGTATGCCAATGTCAGCAAAAAGTAAATTTACCATTGGTCTGACGGCGGGCTACAGTCTAACGCTGCGTCGGCAAACATACATTGGGCCTACATCGCAAAACGGACAAAAAATACTACTGGTCCGATGTCATAAGTGGACGTCGTGCCGATGACGACAAATTCGGCAATCGACATCGGACCGACGAAGCCCCGAGGGATCCGTGTTTGCTGGGATAGTTTGAAAAGCTTCTTCAATTTTAATCCGAAGTTCTTCCAAAATATTAGCCCTTTCATGCCCGTAAACTTTATTTTTGATATAACTCCATAGATAGAAGTCATTAGGATCGAGCAAGATCGGGTGATCGAGCTGGCCATAAAATAGTTCCCCGTGTACTTATAACTCGATTAGGAAATACATTATCAAGATATTCCCTGACAAGGCCAACATTGTGAGAGCGGGACAACCATCTTGTTGAAACCATGTTTCACCAAATCTCACACCTAACAACTGCCTAGCAGTTGAAATAATATGTTGCTGCAGTAGATCCAAGTATCTAGGACCATTCAAATTGCCGTCAATAAAAAATGGCCCAATTACGTGTTCCCCTACAATACCCCCCCAAACATTTAGTTTTTGGGGATACCCTGCCAAACAAAACGCATAAAACCTCATAAAAAACACCTGAATTTTATCAGTTTTTATAAGGTCTATGAGCTTTGGTGAGGCAAAATTTTAGGATTATAAAAGTTTGTAAGAATTTATGAGGTATGTCTTTGATTTTGGCAAGAATTTATGTGGTTTCATATATGTGTTTTTTATCTGATCCTATAATCAGTCAGGCTTATAAATATTTATAAAATTTGATAAGTGCAAATATTTTTTTTAACATATTTTATGGTTTTATGGTAATCAAACCGACACATCAACTTTTATGGGTTTCTATGATTACACCCTTGTTTTCTTATAATGTTTTAAGAGTTTGTAAAAAAACGTTTTTTTCATGAGATTTTGGAATATTTTATGATTAAACCAACTCTTAGAATTTTACAGATTTGACAGGAGTTGGTAAAAACAAATTTTTTGTAAGTCTTTAAATCGATGACACTTCGACCCCACCTCGGTCGTACGGTAAGGAGAGTAAATTGGACTTGATTCCCCGTATGTTCGCAGTAGCCTGAAGCTCATTGTATGTGAAAAAGACTTACTAAAATTGTCATCGAGATTATAGTGTTTTTTTTTTAAATTAAAATTCACTGGTCTATTTCTGCGCAGCCATAACACTGATTTGCGGTTGCCAAAATACAGGGTGTAAACAATACCATAGTCATTTTTTTAACTGATAAAAAAATAATATCTAGGGTTCCAAAAATTTGAGAAAAAATACTTTGACAGTGCAAAGTTTTTGACAGATTTGTCTAAGACAGCTGCCGGTGGCGTTTAAATGTTACTCTTCAAAAGACCTTTCGAACAAGGTATCACTCGATAGGATTTGACAAACTTGTGAAATTTGTCAAAACCAATGAGTTTCATAGACGATAGATTTTGACGCCTTTGACATAGACAAGTAAGGAGAGTAAATTGGACTTGATTCCCCGTATGTTTGCAGTAGCCTGAAGCTCATTGTATGTGAAAAAGACTTACTGAAATTGTCATCGAGATTATAGTGTTTTTTTTTTAAATTAAAATTCACTGGTCTATTTCTGCGCAGCCATAACACTGATTTGCGGTTGCCAAAATACAGGGTGTAAACAATACCATAGTCATTTTTTTAACTGATAAAAAAATAATATCTAGGGTTCCAAAAATTTGAGAAAAAATACTTTGACAGTGCAAAGTTTTTGACAGATTTGTCTAAGACAGCTGCCGGTGGCGTTTAAATGTTACTCTTCAAAAGACCTTTCGAACAAGGTATCACTCGATAGGATTTGACAAACTTGTGAAATTTGTCAAAACCAATGAGTTTCATAGACGATAGATTTTGACGCCTTTGACATAGACAAGTGACAGTTAGGGTAAAATGTTAGTTTGGAAAAATCCTTTTGAATAAGGTATCACACGAATGGGTTTTCATTGGCTAACACAAATTTTCGAAATTTGTCAAAAATTGTGAAAAATAAGGTTGACAGTCCATAACTTTTGACACGTTTGACATAGACAAGTGACAGTTACATCAACATGTTGATTTTTCAAAGTCCTTCAAAACAAGCTATCACTCGATAGAGGTTTCCATTTAAAATTTTCATGATGGCCGCCCGTATGCTGCCCCCCAAGACAACGGCGGCACAACCGCCCCTTAAAAAAATAAATCTTTTGATGTTATAGATCAATGCCAAATGTAGTTTAGTTACCTCTAATAGTTCAAAAGATATTTGGGTGGACTCGGACTTTTGGGACACCCTGTACATTGCAAGTTAAATAAAAGCTTAATTGTAAAAAAAATAGTTTTTGGCTTATGAAATCTCATAGAAATTTACCAAAATAACATCTCTCCCACAGCTCCTGATGGCGATAAATAAGTACTTATACGAGAACAATTTTCTATTAGATATGTAGATATTGTGCAAGCACAAGGCGTGTTGTATTAGAGTGAGTTAGGTTGTCGTAGTTAATAGTTTTGGTTAGGTTATGGTTTAGTTTGACTGAATATTAATCTCTTACATTACTTCTACTACTATTACTACTACTACAACTGCTAAAGTTGAGCTGTAATTTTTTATTTTCGATTTTTATAGGTAGATATTATAAACTCTTATAAAACTTTATGAGGAATTGTCATGTTAAAAATCATAAAATATTGTAAACTTTTATAAGCCAACTGACTGATAAAATAAGATGAACTCATATGCGGGATTTGTGCTTCACTTTCACTAGTCAAAAATTATAAAATATCATAAGTTTATATGAGCATAGATTATAAAAACGTATGATGTTCTATCTGTTATTTGCTATGATCTTTTATGAGATTTTTTCGGCAGGGTAGATCTCAGAAAGTTTTCATCACGATTAACCCTTTCCATCATTGTTTCGCAAAATTCCATACGACGACAGTTGTCCTCCGGAAAAATTTGACGCTTTGTAAGAATGATAACCATTCTTTTTGAGAACACGTAAGACAGTGGCTAAAGACGTATCAACTGCTTCGGCAATTTGGAGGCTAGTTAATTTTCGATTTTCCTCCACTGCAGCGCAAATCATCACATCTCGTACTTCCTGCTCGTCATTCAAATCAGTGGGGTTTTTATGGCTTCTTGGCGCTACACAACCAAACTTTTCAAAATTCTGCACAAACCTATGAATCCTTGATAAACTAAGTTCTGGCCGATTTACAAAATTCTCCAAAAAAAAATCTTGAATAGGTCTCAATGATCTGCCTTAATAGTACCATTTGACCATCTGCACTTTTTCGGCAACTTTGTAGACATCCATTTTTAGTTTTAAAATGTATTATTTCACTTAAGAACTTACCAATCTGTTTCTCGACCACGGCAGAAATAAAACAAAATAATAAAAACAAAATAAATTTCAAAAAGATAACACTGCACTTCGACCCCACCTCGGTCGTACGGTAAGGAGAGTAAATTGGACTTGATTCCCCGTATGTTCGCAGTAGCCTGAAGCTCATTGTATGTGAAAAAGACTTACTGAAATTGTCATCGAGATTATAGTGTTTTTTTTAAATTAAAATTCACTGATCTATTTCTGCGCAGCCATAACACTGATTTGCGGTTGCCAAAATACAGGGTGTAAACAATACCATAGTCATTTTTTTAACTGATAAAAGAGGCGCCAAACTAAGTCAAAAAGTTCATATGACTTATTGGGCAAAACTCAACAGATTTTTGTCAAAATGACTTTAAAGTTGGAAAATTTAGGTGCTTATATCGGGGTCCCATAAAATAAAGAAAAGTAAAATGAAGTAATCGTTATTTATAGAAACAAACTTTGGCAAAATCGTATTTTGTAGAAATCCAACTTTGGAGAAAAGTCACAAACCTTATAACCAAAAAAATAGACTGATAATGTTGCTTTAAGAAATGACTGCTTCATGTATTTGACAGTTTGGTGCCAGAAGCAGTTGGCAATGCACCAAAATCCCTATAACTACCAACTGAGAACCACAAATAACACTAGACGCGGCTAATTGTAAAAAAGGCTCTGGCATAATAAATTTGCAATTTTTTTAAGAATAATCTTAAATAATAGCCCCCCCCCTTCCCTTAAAATATGAATTTTTTAAATGGGTAAACTACATTTTATCTTTAGGAAAAAAAGGTCCCCTTCTTTAAGTATCTACACCAGTTTATGGATGACCCCTTAAAAAAAATCACCCTGTCTGTTCGGTACTCTTTATTTATGCAGGCAAATAAAAATAATAATTCAAATAAAAGTTGAGCTAATGGAAATAGTGTAGGCGTTTATACAGCAGAAATAAAAATAGAAAGATGGGCAACTTTTATTATCTGAAAAAAGATTTGCGCATAACCTCACTCATTTTTTGGTTTGGTTTAGGTAGATACCTATTATTTAAGAAAACAGTATGATTGAGTTTAGTTTAATTATTTCAATTATTGAAGCTGTGTGCTGATTGGTTCAGTTATTTTTATTTTCTAGAAGGTGTATGTTTATGGGTCAAGGGATTTGGTTAATAAAACGTCCTTTTTTTGAAATGCTAACGTTTCGCAAAATTTATTTTTATATATTGAAATGCCGACGTTTTGCAAAATTTATTTTTATATAAATTTTGTGAAACATTGGCACTTCAAAAAAAGGACATTTCATTAACAAGATCCCTCAACCCATAAACATACAGCTACAAGAAAATTAAAAATAGGATCGTTAAACCATTCTACCAAGTTATTTTTATTCAGCTGTATAAACCATAATTATTTATTTTTATTTTTATTTTTATTTGCTTGTATAAACCCAGCCTTAATAAATTTTATTTGTAGAAAATAATTATTTACAAAATACCATCAAAAAAGTTACAATACAAAAAATACTTAAAAGTAACTTATTTACAAACAGAAACTACTTATTTTTAATTAAAGATAATATATAAAACATGTTGTTTAAACAAAACAAGTTTTGTTAAAACTTTTCGGACCTTTTCTCCAGATATACTTTCACTAATTTTATTTGCAGAGCTATGACTCCTAAAAGTGCTGTATGTTTTAATGATTGCTTCAACTAAAAGCTGGTCAAAACAGAGTCTTTGGTATTTAATAACAGTCTTAGAGTCTCTTCAAATGCTCAGTAACCACTTTCTACTAATAGCAGCATCTGGTGGAAACCTATTGAAAGAAATAGAAAAACAATAATTAGACTTTTTCATTATTACGATACTTAATAATACTGCCATCAGCTGATGAGCGATTCAACATGGTTGCCTTAGGAAAAATAAACCCTTTTTCATAAGGCATACTGCTAATACAGGGTGTCCTAATTAACATGGGACACTATTGCTATCTCAGTAATTATAAGAACTACAAGGTTAAATTTATTAAGATTAAATAAGTTTTTATTAGCTCATAGTTTTAAGTGTTGCAATTTTTTGACAAATCTCTTTTAAAGAATTTATGTTTCTTTCTACAAAATGTAACCTGTCAACAATGTTGATTTTGGTGTATACTCTGTAGTTCATGGTTTATTTCCAGTTTTTATAAAATTAGTAGTAGCAAAGAGTAGGGCTTGAGAGACATGACTTTAGAAAACAATTCACAAGTGCATGCGAGCTAAAAGTACAAAACAAATGCGAATTTTGAGCTTCTGGTTCACATTTTATCAAAATGCTTATTTTTCTCTGATTCAGAAAGAATTATTCTATAAAATAGTCACTTTTTTATTCTGTGTTCTTTCCCATTTCTCCAAAATTTTCATTTATAAAAAAGTAGATTTCTTGTCTGTGAAAAATAAATAAGAAGAAGAAAAGGCAATATTAAATTCTGTGCTGCATTTAATTGGTTATTTTATTTTGAGAATTTTCAATTTTATATGGATAAAATTAGTGTAAAATTAATGCTAGTATAAAAATTGTATTTGTCTCTGTGAAAAAAAGTGACTTAGTTGATTGTGCATTTAAACCGAAGATATAATCTAAGAGGAATATTCCTAGAATATTTCTGTGTTTACTGGGAGGCCTCATCTCAAGAATACATCTTGATCCATGCCCTCATGGCAAAACACTTGATCCAGATGGTTGCCATAGGACAAACCGTTTTTCCATAGTGCATAATGTTAATATAAATGAAAATTAGAAGAAAGGTTCCAATAGCCACGAACCTAGTAAACACAGAAATATTCTAGGAATATTCCTCTTAGATTATATCTTCGGTTTAAATGCACAATCAACTAAGTCACTTTTTTTCACAGAGACAAATACAATTTTTATACTAGCATTAATTTTACACTAATTTTATCCATATAAAATTGAAAATTCTCAAAATAAAATAACCAATTAAATGCAGCACAGAATTTAATATCGCCTTTTCTTAAAATTTAACTTTTTTCACTTAGTTGATTTTGCCTTTCAACAGACGATATAAATGTGATAAAAATTGATTACAGACGAGGTTTTTTAAGTACAATTAACATGAGTAGAATATTCTTTTTTTTTTAATACCTCTGTAACATTCTTAGAACCTTCTTTAGATTAAATTTTATAAACAAATATTTTTATCACAGGAATATTTTAAAAAAATAATAATAATTAATATTCTTATCATATAAACAGTATGCAATAAATTTGTATCACTCTTTTATAACCTAATATGAATATCCTTCGAATATTAATATTCTTATTTACTGGGCTGCTACTGGGAACCAATTCTGCATGTCTCTATATTTTTTCACACAAGTCAAAATAAGGCTGGGTTTACCCAACTTTTCGTATTGATAATTTAAAGTTTTAGTGCTAGTATCTCTGTCTCTTTATTTTAATAACAAAGAAAAAAATAGACATACAGAATTAGCAAAAAGTTATGAATTATCAATTTGAAAAGTTGGGTAAACCCAGACGTGAAAAGTGTGAGAAATGTGAGGAGATTTTTTAAATCCAAACCAGCGAGTACTCCCCGAAATTTGTGAGTGAGGTGGAGATATACAAAAGTACACAAGTAAGAAGAGGGGGTGTACTCCCTTCTCACACTTTCAAGAATCCCCACACTGGTGAGCTGTAACCACCTCATGGGCCTTTAAGAATACAGGCAATGATCGCAGAATTATTAAAGAAAATTGGCAAAAACAGGAATTATTTACCCTTACCTGTGATAGGAAAACGTATTTCCACTCGCAGAATTACTGTTGTTGCAGCCGACAACAAAGCACTTCATGATGCAAAAGGGCACACAAAAAGTATATTAAAAACACAACACGTTAAGCAAAAACTTCTTTATCTTCTTCTCGGTTACTATGGATCAAAGATTAAATACTATTAATATAAAAAAAATTCTATGGATTCGCGTCTTTACAGACGTCTATCCAAAGCAAAATCTTCGAAAACCAAGAAACGAAAATAAAGAAAATGGCGAATCTACTAACGTCAAGACCGTCAAACGCAGTGCTACCAACCAAAAACGTGGATAAAGAGAAAATAAGTTGTCACGTCATGACACTGTTCACACTGCCCCTTTGAAATCTAGTTAATTCGAACAGTTTTCTAAATAAATTTTTTAAAATACTCAAGAAACAGTGGTTTTATATTTTTTCTTAAATTTCGTCAAGCAGTGCTTTTTTATATATTCATCAAATACTAAAATATTGGGTTTGCAACTACAACAAATTTTACTCAAGTCGGTTTACTCTGGTTCCAGTAGCACCAAACTGTCACTTCCATGAGGCAGTCAGTTATTGGGAGAAAACCCATAAGCATTAGCAGTCTATTTTTTGGTTATAAGGTTTGTGAGAAAAGTACATCAAAGAAATCGTAAAACAGAGAAACCGTAAAACCGTAAAAATTGGTAAGGCTAAATCTGTTCTCTGCCTGACAGGGGTTTGCATGCGAGCTTAGAATAAGAAAGGGCGTAGAAAAGACATTTTTTATTTTTTTATGCTAAATTTCAAGAAGTGGTGGGTTGCTTTGGGTTGCTTTTTTAAGTGTTTTGGATTGATCTGGGTTGGTTTAAGTTGGGAGAAGTCGGGTTGGTTTACAAAAAAAATAACTTGATACACCCTTTCTTATTCTAAGGGCACAAACAGCTGTTAGGCACAGAACAGATTTTCGCCTTACCAATTTTTACGTTTTACGGTTTTTCTGTTTTACGATTTCTCCGATGTATAATTTCTCCGAAGTTCGATTTCTACAAAGTACGATTTTGCCATTGTTCATTTCTATGAAATATGTTTTCTCTATTGCATTTTTTTACAAACCATAGGGACTTATATCTAGAAAAATTTTAGAAATATTCATGTCTAAGTTTAACCATTTTACAATATAGCCCCATTTCCAAATAAATAAAAATAAATATTTCCTCTAAATCCTCTAAATATAGAAAAAGTAATAAAAAATAATAATGATTTCCTTTGAGTTAAATATTTAAAAAAAAATTGGCAACAACGTACTTCGCTGCATACGTGACTCGCTGACCTCCGACCCTCTGTCCTCTCTCCAGCACAGTGCATAGTGCATCTTCCGCTGATCGTTGTGAAGGTTGTCCGTCGCGCTAGTCTACCTGACGCCATTTAGTCTTGGCCCCATCGTATTTTTGTATTAAAAAGTTTAAAATTTGCATTTTTTTTGTGTTTCCCTTGTGGAAAAAGGCTAAAAATCAAAAAGTACTTGGCCAATGGAAATAAGGAAACCACGGATCGATTGATAATTTCTTTCTGCGTTTTATGTATTATGTTTATTAAAGATAAGACAACAGGGTGGTTCCACCAAATTATGTACGTTTTCCAAAAGAAATCGCAGATTCAAGATAGCTTCTCTGATTTTATTTATTTTTTAGAGAGGTTATTCGTTAAGCCAATATAACAGTATATTTAAATCAACATATATAAGTTTCAATATTATACAGGGTGTCCGAAAAACTACTTTAAATGAAAGTTTTTAGAATATTGGTCAACTTTTGTAATTTTTTAATATGTGATAGAGAAGGTTCTAACAAACATTTTCTGTCATTACCGTTTTCCAGAAATTGTATAGGTTTTGCCTGCAATGAAGGGTAACCTTCTAAAAATGGCGGTTTTCGACCTTGGTTGATGAGAAAACTATAAGGTTTATAAAAAATTTCCGTCGAAATATGATTGTACAGGGTGGTTAAAATTCGAGGGGCCTCTATAGCTTTGGGCTTTTGCAGCATAGTTAGCCCAAAACTAATATACATGTTACGGGCTCGATTTTCAAGAGAAGTCAAAAACTAAAAACCGCATTGCGATATGTCAAAGCATTTCTGAGCTACAGGGTGATTCTCAAAAATGTGCGTTTCTAAAAACCCTCTACAACTTTTTTATTTGTAAAGATAGAGATTTTCATTAAAAACATTTTTTGAAGATTTTTTAAGGACAAATCTACCTGTTCCACCGATTTTGTCTTAAAGCCTTTAGTTCACGAGATATAACACAAAGTTAATTTTTTTAAAATAAAATTTCTTGTTAAATGATGTGTCATACACCTATTTTTATTAAGTCAGTACCCTCTCCAGATAGGCCGACAACTCATACCGATTTAGTGTCCTTTTATCCACCTTCGCCGCCATTTTCACTCAAAAGTGACAGATAATCCATTAGTTTTCTGTCAAAATGGCGGCGAAGGTGGATAAAAGGACACTAAAACGATAAGAGCTGATCGGCCTATGTGGAGAGGGTAATGATTAAGTAGTTAAACAGATATCTGCAATTTTTAATAACTACCATAGTAGGCTGTGTTTAACTCTAACCTATGCAGTTTTAGTGTATCTATCTAGGTAGCTATGATCAAATAAAAACAATTGCCATGATAAACGAGCCCAAGCGTCAAAAGTGGGGTCTTCGTCAAGATATAAAAATGTTTGGAAACTTTGAAAAGTACGACATGATAAAATGTTATATTGAAAGTAACGAAAATCGACAGACGGCGTTAAATCTATATTTCCAGAGATATCCGGAAAGAGGGCAACCTAGCTCAAAAATATTTTTGAAGTTAAAACGTCATCTACAAGAATACGGATACTTTACAAAACCGCGGCCTAGGACGTATAGAAGCCTAGCCAGAGATAGATAGTTGGAAGAACTAACGGTTCTAGGAGAAATAGAAATTAACCCGAATACTTCCACCAGGGCTATAGAGAGAAACACTGGAATTCCACGCAGCAATGCCGTTCGGGTGCTTAAAACACACAAGTTTAGGCCCTATCGACCCCGACGACGGCAACGAGATTTTGATCCAAGACGTGCATTTTGCAGGTGGTACCTAAATAAAAGCCAAGAAGACCCCGATTTTTCCAGAAACGTTATTTGAACGGATGAGGCAACGATTTCTTGTGATGGAATATTCACCAGATATAACTGCTATTACCGGAAACAGCAAAATCCCCATATTATGGTGGAACAAGCGAATCAGGGAATGTTCAGTTTTAAGGTATGGGTAGGCATCTACAGAGGACAAATTATTGGGCCATATATTTTTGATGGAAATTTAAATGCCGAAAGATACCAACAAATTTTCAGGTGATTCCGTTTATCGACAATTTGCCACTTCAGCAAAATAATGAGCTATACATTCAACGTGACGGTGCACCTCCTCACAATCCATGTGTAAATTAGTAATGTTAATTTGCTAAATATTGTGTTTGCCGAAAACTGGATCGGAAATAAAGGTTCTATATATTGGCCCCCCAGGTCTCCAGACCTGACCCCTTGCGACTTCTTTTTGTGGGGGAGAGTCAAAGACCTTGTATTTCGAAATCGCCCAACTACTAGAAGGGAATTGGAAGAGGCACTTCGTACTGCATTCAGGCAGCTTCGAGCGATAGAACTTCTTAATGCAGAAAATAGCGTCAAGAGAAGATGTAGGATATGTTTACAAGAAAACGGCCGTCAATTTGAGCATTTGTTTTAGAATTAAAGAAAATTGTAAGATGTAGATTTTCGGTGTTACATATGCTATGTTTTCATGGGTATTGAGTTCGTTTTCAAAACTCATTGTATCTTTTTCTTTTATATAGCGTGTTCTTTATCAAGACCAAGAACACGCTATATAAAAGAAAAAGATAGAATGAGTTTTGAAAACGAACTCAATACCCATGAAAACATAGCAATAGTTTAATTAATAAAAATTTTAAATAAAAACTTTTAATAATTTTATTTTTGTTTATTATTTTAGGGTTGGTAATTATAGTAAACTAGAAGTTAAAGTTCGAGGTTGCTGTGTCCCCTCGTGTCGTACACATTTAGGGTGCGCCCAGCGCCTACTATGGTAAATATCAAAATATGCAAATATCTTTTAAACTATTTCATAAAAATAGGCGTATGGCACATCGTTCGACAGGAAATTTTATTAGAAAACTGATTTTTTAGAAAAATTGGGGGTATCCCATTTAAAGAAATATAACTTTGTGTGATATCTCGAGAATTAAAGGTTTTAAGAGAAAATCGGTGACACAGGTAGATTTGTCTTTAAAAAATCTTCAAAAAATGTTTTTAATGAAAATCTCTATCTTTACAAATAAAAAAGTTGTAGAAGGTTTTTAAAATCGCACATTTTTGAGAATCACCCTGTAGCTCAGAAACACTTTGACATATGGCAATTCGGTTTTTAGTTTTCGACTTCTCTTGAAAATCGAGCCCGTAACATGTATATTAGTTTTGGGCTAACTATGCTGCAAAAGCCCAAAGCTATAAAGGCCCCTCGAATTTGGACCACCCTGTACATGCCATTATCAACAATTTTCATTTGGCACTTATGTTTGTATATATTCGGGGTGACCAAAAAAAAAACGTTAAATACCCTTAATCGCACCCGCTAAAATTGAGTTTTAAACAAGAGTAACACAATAAAAGTATTTTTTTGAGGTAATACGAGGAATTTGAAAATATTTTTTTCCCAAGGTAACAATCTTAAAATTTTTGTACAGGGTCAGCCAAAAAAATGGTCTTTGGAAGTCGCTAAATAAATTATAAATCGAATTTGCAAACATTTTAGGTATGATTCTCTGGACCACGATCTACTTATTTTTCGTTATATTATTCCTCATTTATGTACAGGGTGAGTCAAAGCTACGCCCTATATAGATTTGAAAGCTGAAGTTACTATCTGTAGAAAAATTTATATTATTCAGGATTTTTAAACCTTATCTAGCCAAAAATTACAAAAAAACTATTCCTCAATAATATTTGCGAATGGGATTTATAACTTATTTAACGACTTCTAAGGTATTTTTTCGGCTCATCCGGTACACAAATTAGATAGATTGTTACCTTTGAAAAAAAAATTTTACAATTCCTTGTATTATATTAGAAAAAACTTTTATTGTATTAGTCCATTTTAGAGGGTGCGATTAAGGGTATTTTCAAACGTTTTTTTTGGGAAACTTATAGTTTTCTTATAAACCAAGGTCCAAAACGGTCATTTTTGGAATTTTACCCTTCATTGCTGACTCACCCTGTACAATTACAGGAAAATGGTAGTGACAAAAAGGTTTGTTGGTACCTCTGTTGCTTTACGAATAAAATCCCCAAAAAGAGAAAATCAGAAAAGGTATCGAATCTGCGAATTATTTTTTGGAAAACGTACATAACCTAAGACCTATAGAACATAAATAAAACGCAGAAATAAATTATCTTTCGATCAGTGGTTTTCTTGTTTCGATTGACCAAGAACTTTTTGATATTTAACCTTTTTCCACAAGGGAAACACAGTAAAATAGTTTAGCCCAGGTGATCAATCTACCCAAGATAAATTACTTCTACAATGATCTAAAAACATGAATTTTTTGCGGGGGTATACGATGGGGCCTGGACTAATTATATTGGCGAGATTTTTGCAGTTTGGTGTGACATTAAACTGAATTAAAAATATTCGCCAATCAGGAATACGCTGACATGCTATTAGTATACGGTGAAGCTCGCAGAAACTTAAATCTTGCAGCTCAAATATGTATCGCGACAGATTTTTCCAGCCCGGCAGCGGCTTAAAAGAAGTGTTTTTTGAGCGTTTAAAAACTGTGTGTGACAGATGTTTTTATTTAAAAAAAAAAGGAAGTGTGCCCTTCAAGTACACAAACAAATGCTTAAAAGAAGTGTTTTTTTTTTTGAGTGTTTGCCAAAAACAATTTTATAAAAAGAGTTTTTACAAATTAAAAAGAGCTTTGAAAATTGTGTGACAGGTGTCGTACTTTTTTTTAAATAATAAAAGTCGACCCTCTAAAACTTTGGATTGCTTTTCAAAGAAAAACTTTATTTCGATACCAAAAAGCTTTTAAATAAACTTTTACAACCCGACGAGGCGCTAAAACCAATTTTCGGTAAGTATTTATTGTTTTGCTTTTTACTATTTTTAAATAATTAATAATTTATAAAAGATGTGAACAAAAACAACTTAAGTGATATGTTGATATTTACGCTGCAGCTCGCCGCGCCACTCTATCATGAGATCTCCTTTAATTTTCTCGCACCTAAGAGAGCATTGTTGCCAAACTGCGTTTAACTTAAAAGTCGTATATATCTCCGAAATCACTAAGTCTTCACGCCCATATTATATGAACATTTTTGTTTGTTTTGCCCCCCCCCCGTATATTGTATTGCTTAAATGCACCTACGCTAAAAATTAACTTTAGTATTTTCCGGAAATGTTAACCGACAAATCAGCTGAAACACGCCAGGACGAACCCGCATCAGGTGACTTAGATAAGTGCCAGTTCGGAACGATGCCTATTTGTGAGTGATTCAAAGTTGGAAATCAAAGTGTATGATGGTGTTTAATGATGTTTGGGGGACCCGTGAAACCACTGATGAGCCCACGCTGGTTGCCCAGAGCGAAATATCGTTTGATCATTTATCTTTTCGCTTTGGTCTTTTGGGTGTCCCTTGTGGGATGCTCATCCAAGTTTGAATTTTCGTTGTTTCCACCCAAGATCTTTTGATCATTTATTTTAAGACTCTTTTCGGTTGAAGTCACTGATTTGAAGGTTTTTTAACGTCTTTTTTGTTTTAATTGCCTTAAGAGCATAATCCTATTGGAAATATTAACACGCCAGGACGAACCCGCATCAAGTGACTTAGATAAGTGCCAGTGCGGAACGATGTCTATTTCTGAGTGATTCAAAGTGGGAAATCAAAGGGTATGATGGTGTTTAATGATGTTCGGCGAGGGTGACCAGTGAAACCACTGATGAGCCCACGCTGGTTGCCCAGAGCGAAATATCGTTTGATCATTTCTCTTTTCGCTTTGGTCTTTTAGGTGTCCCTTGTGGGATGCTCATCAAAGTTTGAATTTTCGTTGTTTCCACCGAAGATCTTTTTAGATTCTTTTCGGTTGAAGTCACTGATTTGAAGGATTTTTAACTTTTTTTATATAATAATATCCATAATCCTATTGGAAATATTAACACGCCAGGACGAACCCGCATCAGGTGACTTAGATAAGTGCCAGTGCGGAACGATGTCTATTTCTGAGTGATTCAAAGTTGGAAATCAAAGTGTATGATGGTGTTTAATGATGTTGCGGGAGGGTGACTAGTGAAACCACTGATGAGCCCACGCTGGATGCCCAGGGCGAAATATCATTTCGCTTTGGTCTTTTGGGTGTCCCTTGTGGGATGCTCATCAAAGTTTGAATTTTCGTTGTTTCCACCGAAGATCTTTTGATCATTTGTTTTTAGATTCTTTTCGGTTGAAGTCACTGATTTGAAGGATTTTTAACTTCTTTTTTGTTTTAATTGCCTTAGGAGCATAATCCTATTGGAAATATTAACACGTCAGGACGAACCCGCATCAGGTGACTTAGGTAATCGCCAGTGCGGAACGATGTCTATTTCTGAGTGATTAAAAGTTGGAGGGTGGCCAGTGAAACCACTGATGACCCCACCTCTTTGGTCTTTTGGGTGTCCCTTGTGGGATGCTCATACAAGTTTGTATATTAATTTAGATATATTCTCTTTTACCTTTCTGTGTTTTCAACCTAGCAGACCTGAAATTTGTTTCTTTGGTTATTTTTTCTGAAAATATTTTTTTTTATTATCCCACTGGCCAATTATCCCTACTAAACATGAACATTTCTTATTTGTATAGTATAGTAAACTGTATAGAAATCCTTCCTGCGTACAGAACTTTAACCATTCCATCATAGGCATAATCCACTTGACCTAAGTCTTTGATGATTGCATGCAGTGTAAAGCAATTGAAGATAAAATGTTCCTGTCTCCAAAACTGTAGTATCATACACATCTTTTAGGATTCCCTTTAAAAAAGCGGAATTAATGTTAGGGCCATCCATAGGATATGTAGCAAATACTTTACATTAAGTGCCATTTAACCCTTGGTGCTAAAAAAATCTTCTTTTAAGGACTCAGATGAGCAATGTCCTAGAAATATAGATGTCAAACAGGTGGTTGGCCTCTTTGGAAAAATATTGAGTGTAACAATACAATTGTTTCCTAGCCTGGGCAGTCGTTGTTTCGTCAAAAAATAAGTAAAAGGTGTTTTTGGGAAGTTTTAATTCCATTTTAGAACAGAACTTGAGTTGGGACAAAATAATGAAATTTTATGACAAATGGTCCATTTTTTGGCACCCTTTACAATTTTATGACAATTTTAAGATTTTATGACGAGTGGAAGGCCTTTACGTTTTTTAATTTTTGTGCACCTGCGAAAACAGAACTTGAGTTGGGACAAAATAATGAAATTTTATGACAAATGGTCATTTTTGTGGCACCCTTTACAATTTTATGACAATTTTAAGATTTTATGACGAGTGAAAGGCCTTTACGTTTTTTAATTTTTGTGACGTGCGAAATTCATAAAAAAACTAGGAAACTTAAATTTGTTAGTTTATTCAATATATATTATTTAACATATCGACAAGCATACATACTTACAAAATTATTTTTACTCGGGTAATGCATGGTTAAGAATAAATCCTGATCACTTCTGTATTTTACAATTATGTTGCAAGTTTTACAAACACAATGGGGTTCTTACAAATTTTTCAGTAACCGCACATTTGAGAACTAGGTAAAAACATATAAATAAAGTAACAATTAGTAAAGAAAACCGCCACGATAACCTCTCGCGATAAAACACTTAAAGTAAATATTTCAACGCATCCATATCGGTATACGTAACGCGTTCGAAATAAAGCCAAAATACAGTACATTTTTGACTTGTTTATGCGATTTTTCGAACGATTCCCGCTTTTTTGAAAGGTGCGATGACAGAACTGCTAACAGCAATTGATGCGGGCGTTGGGATGGACGTAACGATACGTTCACCACTCAGCTTTTGTGCGGGCATCGTTTGAAACATGGCATGAGCAAGTCAAAAATGTAGTGTTTTTGGCTTTATTTCGAATGCGATACGTATACCGATGCGTTAAAATATTTACTTTAACTGTCTATTACCATATTTGCACTGCCGCTCTTAAATTATTTTTGACGTTTAACAGTCACTGTCACGCTAAAATTTTTGTGATTGTTAAATTTTTTTATAGTTATTTTGATTGTAATTATTTTAGTTATCTATAGTATACTAAGTTTGATGTGTATTCAGTTTATTAAGTACACTCCATTTTGCTGCGGACCAGTTTTTTGACACTGACAATGACAGTTCCATTTAGCTTCTGTGTTTGTCAGCCGCCGTATTGAAACAACACCATTCTCAACTAAAAAGCCTCTTAACTCCTATCGCCTCAGTGCCCTTTAGCCTATTGTGGCTGCCATTTTAATAACCAAATTGACAAGTAAAACATGGATTTTCTGTAAGTTTGGTGTCAATATGGCACCAATCATATGCCAAAGGATACTTAAACGAAAATGAGTTAACTGGCTTTTTAGTTGAGAACGGTGTTGATTGAAATTGGTCCGAAGAATTTGGAATGAGGTGTACACTTCCGGCCACATAAAATGCGTACGCTGATTTTATATAGTGTATTATGGGCCTCGCAACTCAGTAACCTTTTAGGTATTTTAAATTGACAAAAAATGTCACCGTCAGATTTTGTTGTTATCATACGCTTAATCGATACCTTCGACATGGAGGCCAGCCAACACCTTCCGTTTTAGTACCCTTTTACACGTATGCCGGCTTAATTTACCAATGTCCAAACTAAACGAATTCGAAAAAGCCCAAATTTTGGCAAAATTAGACGGTGGTTGGTCGGTTCGAAGAGTAGCGGCTCATTATGGACAAAACAAGGCTATTATTGTAAGAATGAGAAATAATTGTAAGAATGAGAAAGTATCAAGAAAAAGGAACTGTTGATGAAGGCGAGGCACTGGCTTGACCGAAGTCAGTACGCCTCAACAGGATTAGCAACTGATCGACTTTCTTGAAGGCCACCCAGAGGCGAAAATTGAGGCACATTTTCCTGGATCCATAAGAACGACGCGCAGACGGATAAGCAGTTCTAGGCTTAAATGTCGCGTTGCTGCCAAGAAAATCTTACTTAGTGCGGAAAAGGAGCAAGCCAGGTTAACTTGTGCACTAAACTATTCACTACAAGAAGAAGAAAAAAGAATGACAGCAAACAAAATTTTGGTATATCGCCCGCCACGCTATATCGAAAAATATATTGCTGGGAACGAAGACCAGGCTAAAAGATTTCCCGTGAATGTGTGGAGTTGGATATCGGAGGGAGGACATTTTTTTTAGAATCCATGGAAGATTTACGGCTGAGGTTTATGTTGATATGATGAGAAATGTTATGCTTCCAGAAGCAACCACTTCATCCAGAAGGTTAACTGTCCATAACGCACGCATTTCTAAACAATCAAGTGGTTCCAGCAAAATAACATCTAGGGTTTTGCCATGGCCGGCAAAAACTCCTGACCCCAATCCCATGGAAACACAAATGAATATTGTTCCCAGAAATTCCAACCACTTAATGGAGCTCATAGTCAGAGGGTACGACGAAGTCAAATCTAAATTTATTTTAAAATTTAGTAGATTCCATGCCACAAAGACTGGCAAACATTATCAAGGCTGACGGGGCGATTTACGGCTGAGGTTTATGTTGATATGATGAGAAATGTTATGCTTCCAGAAGCAACCACTTCATCCAGAAGGTTAACTGTCCATAACGCACGCATTTCTAAACAATCAAGTGGTTCCAGCAAAATAACATCTAGGGTTTTGCCATGGCCGGCAAAAACTCCTGACCCCAATCCCATGGAAACACAAATGAATATTGTTCCCAGAAATTCCAACCACTTAATGGAGCTCATAGTCAGAGGGTACGACGAAGTCAAATCTAAATTTATTTTAAAATTTAGTAGATTCCATGCCACAAAGACTGGCAAACATTATCAAGGCTGACGGGGCAATAACACGCTACTGAAGAAACGTTTTCTTGTTTTTTTTTTAATTTACGCAGTGTTTTTTTTTAATATATTTTTTTTTTATTTTGAACATTTTTGGTTGTCTACAAAGACTTAGATTACTCAACTTTACCGATCCTGCAGAGGTGCGCTGACTATGATTAAGTTATTGCTATCCTTCTTCTTGAACTTTTCCTGAACAGTTCCTTCTTTTTGATACTATTTTCTTATTCTTTATTAAGAATACGTTTTTTATAATAAAATATTGAATATTTAAAAAAAAATTGTTTTATATATAGTAAAGTGTGGCCAGCCTCTTTATTTTTGTGTTTAAAAATGTTAAAAGATCTAACCTGTAATTCGAAAACGTCAAAGTCAGTTACAATAAGCGACGCAATTAGCAAAACTTAAATTAAACAGACCTGCAGCTAACTTCTGCTGTACGCATTTGATGTGACCGGAAGTGTAGGTAGGTAAATAAAAGGATGATCTTTTTATAGGGTGTAAGTTTTGACCGGGGATCCTTTTATAGGTTGTTTAGTGACTTAAAAAGTATTAATGGTCCAGAAAACTATATTTTTAATGGTCTAAAGCTGGGTTTATACAGCCAATAGATTTATTGGTATACAAAACGTCAAAACCACAGATAAAAAAACAGATACGCCTGCAAGTCGATCATAGAAGCGCACAGCCAGTTAATGAGTAAAATAGGTCCTAAAGCCTGCTCTGAAGTTGCAGACGGACCTGGTGAGGTCACCTCGTCGAAAATTTTTTTTTCCCGCGATTCAACTTTGAGGTCAAAAAAAGAGACTGAAGTTGCGAAAAAACAATTCTGTAAGGGAACTTTTAAGACAGTTTCATACAAAAATGACAAATTTAAATTAGTCAAACATTAAAATCGTAATTTCACTTTTTTGAAGCACTTATATCCACTCAAAAATATGTTCCAGATAATCTGATGAACAAAAATGTTTCGAGATTGTTTTTCGGTTAACTTATCCTCTGTGGATTGCACTCTTATTTTCATTGTAAGAAAAAAAACGTGTTAAGTTAACTTGGACCGCTGTACACAATGAACTTTTTTGCTTTCAAATCTACGAATATTATACAAACTTGCCTTCAGTGGCATACGCAGGACGGATTACCCCAAATCCAGTGAGAATTACTTAACTCCCCCCCTTCCCCCCAAGGAGCAATGTCTGCATATACCATTGTGGCTTTACCGGGTTATAATTGCAATTCCAGGTTTTTAGGCGTCTGTTATCCACATTCCAGGCTTCTTTGTCTTTTTCCCAAAAAACTAAGGGTTTTCCAAGCACCCTGTTTTTGATGTTCTGTTAATCTGTGGAACAAATTATTGTTTTAAAATCATCGTAACTCACATACTGGATTAAAACGAAACTTTTTAAAATCTTTTTTTATATCTTCCATTAAAAACACTGAAATTATTGAGAAAAAAAAAACGCAACATGATACTTAAGAATATCAATTAGGTATTCTCTTACCTGAAAATATACCCTTTTTTATCCAAATCTATAAAAAAAGCAAGAAAATACAAAAAAATGTCTAAAATCAAACTACTGGTCACAATATTACCACTTCAAATTATTTTAGTCCAAGTTAGCTAACAGAAAAATGCTTACCTTGCCATGAACAAGGCTTACTTATCAGTCCTTAACGCCTTAATTGCCATGTGTGTCATTTCAGCGCACACGGCCTGACGGTAATTTTTATGTTCTAGTGCGTTTGCATCTGTGACCAAAAAAGCCAGTTTTGTAATTTACAGGCCGCTTCTAGAATCGCATGATGAAAGCTACTTTTGTAAATTTCTTAATACGAAAACTACACAAAAGAAACACCATAAAAATACATTTGTTGTAAGGTCTTAATTTTTAAATATTTATAATTAATTAAAGTACAGATCAACACAAGTCAATTGAAATAAAATATTATATATTATATTACATAAAACTATTCCTTAAAAATAGGATACAGGTGAAAAAAAGTTCTCAGAAATGTAAATAATTCAGTATTTTTTTAATATTATTTTTAGATATTAGTTTTTTTAGAAGAAAGACATCCAAAAATAGCATAAATTGATTACTTACTGAAATAAATACATTTCAAAACAACCTTTTTTCAAAAAATAAAATATTTGACTAAGAAAAATCCCTTTTAAAAAAAATCTATAATAACACTTTGTATATGAATCACAAAAACAGTTTTTTTGTAGCCAATCTTAATAGTACCAACATAAATCATCGTAGACTGGATTATTTATAGACTAAATTTCTCAAAAATTTTAGTTATTTGCGTGATATATAGACTAATAGTAAAAATGTATAGTCAAACATAAGTGATGATTTATGTACCGAAAATTTGACCACCCAATATTCAGTCATTCTAGTTATACACTCTCTTTTTTTTCCTGACACAAATCTCTCCTACAAAATTTTATAAATTTTTATAAGTTAAAAAAAATCCAAATATCAAAAGGGGCATTGCAAAATCAGTCCATTGAAAATGTCACATCATGTCCCTTGAAATTACAGCAGGCTCCAGTGGTCCAGCGAGAAAAATTGAGCAAATTCTTGCTAACCTGTTATTCATTTCGGTTGTAATGGAGATTTTAAATGTGACCTTTTTGATAAATTGTGAGAGGCTCTATAGAAACCGTTGTGTGATTATGGTATACAGGGTGTTTCAAATTCGATGTTCACCATAGGGATTTCCTTAACGGTAGAAGATACGAAAAGGTTTAAATTAGGGCAAAGTTGTTTTTTCTGCGCCCTTATTCTTAAAGCTGTCAAAAAACGCTTAAAACTTTCTACAGGCACTTTTTTAAGATCTACCTAGTGAGAGGTCCGTTTTCAAGATTTGACATTTCAGTGTGACAGGAGCACGGTCAAGTTAATTTTTTCTTATGGACACATGCTTTTTTTCTCCTGCCGTTTGGTTCATAAAGGATGACAGATATTTTACAACCTCATTTTGACAAGTACCTGACATTCAAAGATTAAAATACAAAGAAAAAAACCTATTTTTAAAATATTAGGTAAAGTTATTTGTTATTCCCAAAATATCTTGAGTAAGTTAAAAGCAAAAATTAAATTTGGGCTGATGATGTTCAATAAACCCAAAACGTCAGGTGACTTATCAAAACGGCAGGAGAAAAAAAAATGTGTCCATAAGAAAAAATGAACTTGACAGTGCCCCTGTCACACTGAAATGTCAAGTCTCAAAAACGGACCTCTCACTAGGTAGATCTTAAAAAAGTGACTGTAGAAAGTGTTAAGCGTTTTTTGACAGCTTTAAGAATTCCGTCTATCTCCGGAACTATCCGGAATTTGTAAACTTTTGTTTTAGTTTTGAGCAAAGCATCAAATTGCGCAACTTTGTCCTAATTTAAACCTTTTCGTATCTCCTACCGTTTAGGAGATCCCCATGATGAGCATCGAATTTGACACACCCTGTATACAGTCCCATGGAATTCCAAAAAATAACAAAAATCCTGGGTAGACAAATTTACTACTTAATCTGATAGGTAAGTACCTACATGGTTACAAAAATGTTGCACTTATTTTTTAGTTTCTTAGCAGCAACCCGACCCTTGTGAACCGCCTGAAGCTCCTGATCCCTGCATCGGTTGGTTCGTGGGCGAATGGCCGCCGGGTCCAATTTTGATTCCGTTTGCCTAACAAAAATCATATTAATTAGAGAAAATAATCGTAACATCAACCTTTTACAACAACATCAAATTCTGTTGATATTTTGGCAGCTGTACTAGAGAGTAGTGTCTTGGGCTGTCTCTTGTAAAAAATGTCAACATACCAATAGTTAATTTGGCAAAAAATTTGGGGTTCTATCTTGACACTGACCTTCGGTTTCGAGAGCACATAAAAAGTTACACAAAAAGGCTCAAACTACTGTACTCAAATAAACATACAGAACAGTGTACATTCTCGTAATCTTCGTAATGTCATGTCTTATACTATTCCCCATCATCACAGCAATGTACAAGAGAAGTTTTATATGAATTAAATTATATAACTCGTTACTAGTGCGCCTAAAAAATCTTAATGTTAGGCAATTTAAAAAACAGTTTAAAAAATATTTATTATATCGGGAAAGTGTATATTTTTGTTATTCTAGGATTTATTGTTAACGCCTTTACCTTTTTTTGTTGTTGATGGCTTTTAATTATTTTGCTAAATATACCTATTTTGTTATACAGGGTGTTCCTTTTAAAACTGTCAATGGGCTATAACAAAATGAAATGAACTTTAAAAAAATATAAAAACCGGTTTGGAACGTTGCAAGGGGGAACCATTTCAAGCTACTTTTAAACCCACCTCGACCTACCCCTTAGAAGGTAGCTACCCCCACTTTAAAATCTTAAATAGGAACATGGGTCATGTGGCACCTCTTTCGATTCTCTAAATAGTGGTGCAATTATTTTTTTTTTATTTTAAGTTGCTTTTTAAAATTTCATGAAAATCTGTTTTGGAAGGTAAATGTTTGTAAAACCAAAATCCTTGAAAAAAATGACAATAAAAATTACATTTTGCTTAAAATAACTTCGCCACTAATTGCATCGATGTATTACTTTTGTAAAACATCTTAAGTACTTTTCAACTGTACTATATTTAATCAAGACGATTTTATTTATTTATTTATTAAGTAGGTACGCGAAAATTTTGGATAATAAATTATCGTATAGATTAGTTTGAAAATGTTTTAAACTTGGCTACTACTACTTTAGTTAGAAGTTTAGTGAAGGGGCCTGTGTAAGTCCGTGGGATTTGAATGAAGGAGTTTTGTGACTATGTGGGATTAATAGCTCCTTAGTCACATAATCAAGTGTTACCGGGTGTTTTGTTCGCATTCATGTAGAAGGGGTTGATATGACGTTATCTTTTAAGATGGCGGCCAAAAATCATAAAAAATACAACTTTTGCAACCGGGGCATAATTATACTCGATTCCATATAATTCGACGATTCCAAAAAGTTTACTTTCAAGTTCATCCGAGCTTAAATGACCTTGAAAATCGCAAAAAACAAGATTTTTGCCTTTTTCTCTACAAAAAATCTTAATAATTTGACGTTTTGTCAGATTAACTTCAAATGTACCTCAAGCTATTAGGCATATAATATGCCAAATTCGAACCTTGGAGTTTGATACAGTTTGAAGAAAGATAAGATGGTCAAGTCCAACAATATTGTTAAAAAAATTTGGTTCAGCTATGAAGCGTTTCAATATAGCAGCTGATATATCAAAATGGCGACCTATAACCACATTTTATTTTATCCAATTTCGTGAAAAAGCAAAAATGACAAGGTGACCATAAATTCTTGTTCTTACCGCTTACTATGAAAAAAAAGTTTAGTTGATGCCAACCAGCTTTTGTTGTAATTTTTCCAATTTACCACTACGCAAAAACTTTAAGTGCCGGAAATGAAATTATCATTTTAGCGATAAATAAAATCTTCATTTCGAACCTCCCTAATGACCTATATGCCTGTCGTTTTTATTAAGTTTAGGAACTTTTTACACGGATGCGAACAAAAGACCCGGTAGCACATGAATTTGTGACTAAATAGCTGTAACCTCATCCTTGAATTTTATTATGAATGTTAATAAACAACTATGGTCATGTTTTACAGGCATAATTAGAATTTTTTATGCTTTTTTGACCGCCATTTTGGAAAAATGGCATCTAAAAAACCTGGTCCAATATATGGTAATGTATATCTAACTACTCCTAACTCTCTTATATGACTTTGTTTGTATGCTAGAAAAGTTAGTAGAACATAAAATTCACAGTTCCGAAACTTAATAAAAACGACATATAGGTCATTTTTACCGGGGTATAGCATAAACAGCCAGATCAAAAAAGAATGATAGGGAGGTTTAAAATAATGTGTTTAGTTATGGCTAAGATGTTAATTTCATCTCCGGCACTTAAAGTTGTTGCGTAGTGGTTAATTGGAAAAAACACTACAAAAATCTGGTTTTTTACTTGTACATGGTATTTTTAAGGTCAGTCAAGGTCATACATCAACCAAACTTTTTTTTCATAGTAAGCGGCGATAAGTCAACAATAATTGATGGCCACCTTGTCATTTTTGTTTTTTTACGAAATTGGATAAAATGTGGTTTTAGGTCGCCATTTTGAAACATCAGCCGCCATATTGAAACCAAATATTTTTAACAATGTTACTGGCCTCGACCTTCTTATCTTTTTTACCAAATTTGGTCGTCTTCGCTGTAATAGTTGATTAATAGCACCCTTTAGTATATTATTTTTGCAATATGTTAATTTTACTGAGGTATTTTTCAAGGTCATAAAGCTTCAAACTGCATCAAACTCGAAGGATCGAATTTGGCATATATGCCTAATAGTTTTAGGTAGATTTGCAGTTAGTGTGACAAAACGTCGAATTATTAAAATGGCAAAAATCTTGTTTTTTGCGATTTTCAAGGTCATTTAAGGTCGGATGACCTTGAAAGTAAATTTTTTAGAATCCTCTTCGTCGAATTATATGGCATCGAGTATAATCATGCCCCGGTTGCGAAAGTTGTATTTTTTATGATTTTTGGCCGCCATCTTGAAAGATGACGTCATATCAACACCTTCTAAACGAATGCAAACAAAACATCCGTTAACACTTGATGTGACTAAAGAACTATCAATCCCACATAGTCACAAAACTCCTTCATTCAAAATCCCACGTGATAGAAATTATCGACATATGCCCCTAAACTATTATAAAATATTAAAAATTCTTAGATTACAGCAAAAATTTATTTTGTTCAAGAGAGAATAATAATTAAGTAAATTTAAAGTACAATCTTATTGAAATAGGAGGAATGGTTTTTTATTTTTAGCATTTTGTTACACTACCATTTTTTGAAATATTTAAGAATTTTGATAATTTATACAGCCATACAGTGAGGGAAAAAGGTATGGCATTTTTTAAATTAACTTTTGTACTGCTGCACGAAATTCGATGAATTTGAAGGGATTATACATTTTCAGGATATATAACTGTGCAATGCTTGAGAGCCCTAACTTATTCCACAGTGAAGGTATAGATGGGTTGAAAGAAGGTTGTTTCAAAAATGTTGGTACAGTCGTTCACAAATTTGAAAGGGCCACTGCCATGCCCCCATTTTAAACAAAAATTAAATAAGAAATAATTTTAAAATAAGGATACTTTTAGCCCCTCATATAAACCAGAAAAATGATTGCGGCTTATAAGACGGGGAATAAAGAAGAAAATCGAAAAAAATATGATAGTTTATTTTATTCAATTACTAGCAGTTTAGATAGCAGAAATAATAAAAAAATAAATAATATAATGCAGAAAAGAATATAAGGGCCTGTCTATTGACACAAAAAAAGTCGCCAGATTTCCTCTATCCCCCAACTATAACAATATCTGCAAGCCCCTTCCCCCGCCCTAAGTTATTACTTAAAAAAACATTTCAGATTCTATTTGCTTTAGTTTGATACCCCACAACCCATATTTTGACCTCTTCCATAAATTATTACCAAATTCCTGCGGACCAGTTTTTTGACTCTGACAATGACAGTTCCATTCAGCTTCTGTGTTTAATTGTCAGCCGCCATATTGAAATTGGTCTCGAGAATTTGGAATGAGATTAAGATTTTAAAAATAAAAAAACACTTTTAATATTTTAGACTCTATTTCCTATGGTTTAATACATATTTTGACGATCATACCTCCAACCCCCTTCCCCCCTAAATTATTATTAGTTTTAAAAAAATTTGAAGGAAAGCCACTATTTTAAATTTCAGATTCTATTTTCTTTAGTTTCGTACCTCACAACCTATATTTTAACGGATATACCTTCTTCAACCCCTTTCCCCCACCCTAAATTATTACTTTTTAAAAAATTAAGAAAAAAACCCTGTTCCAGATTTCAGACTCTACTTCCTTTAGTTTGGTACCCCAATAAAAACCATATTTTGACAGACATCCCCCAAACCCCTTCCCCCCCTAAATTATTACCTACTTTAAGAAAAAAAAGACTGTTAAGATTCGAGACCCTATTCCCTGCGAGTTGATGATGAAAAACACTGTTTCAGATTCCAGACCTTATTTCCTTTGTCGTGAAACCTCACAACCCACATTTTAACAAATTGAAATACTTATTGGTTATAGTGGGGGTGGTTTTACTCTCCCTGTTCAAATTTTCCAAAAATCGACAAACACGTATCGACTAACTTTTAAATAGGAAGCTCCATATATATTGATTTGGAATTTAAGTAATTGTGAGCTACTTGTACCCTGTTCAAATCACCCCTATTCCTAAACTCCCGTTCAAAACTAAAAAAAAAAAATGTCAAAACACGTGTTTGCTTATTTTATTAGTAAAGTCTACATACCAACTTTCAGATCCCTAGTGCTAGCTGTCGACCCGCGGCGTGGCCGCGAAGAAAATCAAATAATGTCATTTGGCAGCTGTCATTAAATGAATGTCAAATAAAAAGTAGCCTATGTTTCAATACAGATCACACCCTATCTTCTTATCAAATTACAAATCGGTTCAGGCGTTTTTACGTGATTGGGGACACACACACACCCGCACACAAACTTTCCCATTTATGATATTAGTAGGATATTTCGAGTTATATTCAGCTGTCATATTGAAATTGGTTCGGAGAATTTGGAATGAGGTGTAAATTATTACCTTTTTAAAATATAAAAACAATTTTAATATTTTAGACTCTTTTTCCATATTTTGACCCCCCTAAATTATTATTAGTTTTAAAAAAATTTGAAGAAAAACCACTGTTTTAAATTTCAGATTCTATTTTCTTTAGTTTTGTACCTCACAACCTATATTTTAATGGACATACCTTCTTCAAATTCTTTCCCCCACCCTAAATTATTACTTTTTTAAAAATTAAGAAAAAAACCCTGTTTCAGATTTCAGACTCTAATTCCTTTAGTTTGGTAACCCAAAACCCATATTTTGCCAGACATCCCCCAAACCCCTCCCCCCCCCCCCCCGCCCTAAATGATTACCTACTTTAAGAAAAAAAGATTGTTTTAGATTCGAGACCCTATTCCCTGCGAGTTGATATCCCACAACCCATATTTTGAAGGACATTACTTTCCAACCCCCCCCCCCAAAGTATTAGTTTTAAAAAAATGTAAAAAAACACTGTTTTAAATTCCAGACCTTTGTCTTCATAACTCACGTCTACATAATAATTTTCAGATCTGTAGTGCTAGCGGTCGACCCGCGGCGTGGCCGCAAAGAAAATCAAATAATGTCATTTGGCAGCGGTCATTGAGCGCATGTCAAATAAAAAGTAGCCTATGTTTCAATGCAGGTCTTATCAAATTATAAATCGGTTCAGGCGTTTTAGCATGATTGAGGAACAAACGCACACACATACCCACATACAAACTTTCCCATTTATAATATTAGTGAGATATTTCGAGTTATATTCTTTAAGGTTTATTTTGACTAGTCGAATTTTTTGTGCCTGTTTGAATATTAGAGTTCTTTTACCTCATTGTTAATGTCAAAAACTCCTTCCTGTATCTTCTCGTAGATTTCTTTGGCTGTATTGATGAAAGCTTCTTCTACATTAGCAGCAGTTTTTGCTGACGTCTCCATAAAGACTAGACCGTGTTCCCTGGCAAAGGCCTCTCCCTCTTCCTTTTTCACTTCCCTTCTTGAATCCAAGTCACTGAAAAAGATGGAAAAAATGTGATGGTAATAAGATAAAAGAGAAAACAAAATTAAAGTAGCCCTTCTCCAACGAAGATCCAAATACAATAGAAATGTTCTTTATTTCGGTTAAATCAAAATTCATTATAAAGCACCTAAGCTCTGACAAACCTGCTTGTGCGGCTTTGCGCAAAATAGTACAAATACGGGGTTCCTAAAAAAATCCTTAGGGTGCCAAGCAGTCGTTTATACCCAATGAGCATTTTCAGAAACTTCTGGTGAGATATTTATATAATTATTATAAAGAGGGTTTCAGTGATACCCTAGGGTATTTAGTAGTTTCCTACAAGAATTGAATTTGTATATTTATTTTATTAAAGGCTCTAAATTGATGGTACACTAAAGTAACATAAAACTGGCGTTAACAATATTTCCACGGACATCTTTATAAAAATTAAAGTCATCGGTTCAAATGTTATATAAATTGGTGTTAACAATGTTTCCACCAACATATTTATAAAAATATAAGTCATCAGTGACAAAAGTTATATAAATTGGTGTTTGAAATCTTTCTCTCAACCCACCTATAAAACTGTAAGTAACTATCAATTAAATATATATAATAGATTGGTTTTAAAATGTTGCTATCAACCCACTTATAAAACTTAATTAACCAACAACAAATTTATATAAGATAAGATTGAAAATATTTCGAGAGACACTTATAAAATCTTGGGAACTCACACACAATAGTTATATAAATTGGTGTCTGTAATATTCTTATGAACTCATTCATATACCTTTTTTGTCCATAAGGTTTTTTCTATAATGTGGTTATTAATTTCTTTATATAGTGATTATAATACAACTGTTTTTAGAACAAAAAAAAACGATTTTAATTTATTTTGGCAATTATAATAACAAAACAAACAAGATTTTTTAAGGTTAATTTTGTGACATCAAAAGGCGCGTTTTTGCGAGATCAAAAGGAGCGTTTTTGCGACATCACAAGGCGCGTTTTTGCGAGATACCATACCATTATTATCTTGTTTTAATTACGTCAATCTGAGAGAGATAACAGATCCAAATCTTCTTGAGATAGTTGCCGATGACAGATATCGGGATCGAATGCATTTTACACCCGATTCCCACCAGCGTTTCCCATGCGCAGTCACCCTGACTCAAAAAACTCATCACGTGGTCCGACATGAACTTGTATAGGCAAATCTCGCTTAGACCACGGGATACGTATTTTGATTCGGGGGACCCACGAATGAGAAACGCATAGATGGGAACCGTGTTTTAGAAAAAGAGAACAATATAGTAACCGTGTTAAGGTCGCAAAAACGCACCGTGAAACGTCGAGCGCATACGCTGATACTGCTGGTCGGCGGCAAATGTGAACACCCCGGAAAATACTCGCCTGTACACCCTTCGACCCCGCAATCTAACTATATTCTTGAGATAGTTACCTCTGACAGTTATACGGGCTTGAAGTGTGTGGAGGCGGGTATTTTTCATGGTATGTGTAGTATGCTGGATCTCTCGAGGAATGCATTTAGGAAAAGAGAACAATGGTAACTATGTTAAGCTCGCAGAAACGGACCATCAGTGTTCAATACTGCGCCATCTGCAGCCCTTTGTTCCAAGTAGCATCATTTTTTAAAAGTGTCATAAAATAGTGTTTGTCGAGGTAAACAGTGGTATAGTTGTATTGTTTTTTTTTATAGAATTGTCGGAAATTTTCGCCATTTTGGATTACAAAAATAGGTTTTTGGCCTAAATAAAAACGTTATTTATGAGGTTTCAATCGAAATATTGCTTGTTAGGGTTAAGAACAACATACAAAATTCAATATTTGCCCCAAATGAATATTTTTTTTCCCGTTTTCTCAAGTATTTTTGGAGCCCATGAAATTTACGTGAGTGTATTCGAAAACTATACAGTACACACGGGACCGCAGCTGATTTTCAGAGTAGGATGACTTGAAAAACAGCTTTTATTTGACTATAGTATATAAATATTCATATTCCTGCTTCAGCTTATCTCACTTTCATTTTTATTTATTTTAGAAGATTGCTAAACACCATTTTATAAATTTTTTTATTGTAAAAAGAAAAAGAATAAAGGGAAGAAAGATGGAAAATCTATATTTCTAAATCCATAAAAACCTTTAATTTGTTATGTAGTGTTGTTACAACAGTTGTAAAACCTTTTTATAATAATCTCTATACTTGAGGGCTCATAAGGAAGTTTTATAAAATCTATATGTTGTTTTTCTATCCATTACTCTGTACCATAAATTTTTATAATCTGGTGTTGAACAGTTGTTTTTCAAGTCTTTTTTACTTATTTAAGATATATATTAGAGTTATAAAATTATCACCAACACTAAATAATATAACTTTTGGTTATTTTATGAAGGTTTTATATTATTTGCTGTAACTTTTATATAGACAAAAATGCTCATTGGGTAGGACGCAGACAGACCGAAAGCACATTAGGCGGAGATAATAAAACTGTTTTCTAATGTTTTCCATTTCCATGCTGGACTGTAATGAAAATTGTTTTCGCTCGATTTTAATAACAAACTATGTTATCGTAAAAAAAAACTGACTTTTTACTTCCCTCGCTAAGGGAAGTAATGATCCTCCACGAATTTTGAGGTTCCAAATAGTGATAAGCACGAATCCAGACGTCGTCGCTCTGTCTGTCGCCTACTTTGTAGCCAATATAACTCAAAAACCCCTGCACGAATCATAACAAAATTTTACATAGTGATTACTTGTGTTGGCGCGCAGACTTCTATTGTTTTTGAGCATTCCCCTATTACACCTTTCGGAGTTAGCCCCAAAAAACTTCAACTCTAAAAAATTTTTTTTTTCTCACCGTGTGATATATAGCACATATAAAATGTATTGGAAAAGTTTGTATACTCCCAGGAAAACTCTAGATACACCTTGGAAAAGTCTGGATACACACTGGAAAAGTCTGGACACATCCTGAAAACGTCTGGAAACACTCAGGAATTTTGAATACACTCTAAAAAAAGGCTCGATACACCCTGGAAAAGTCTGAATACATCCCGTAAAGGTCTGAATACACCCTTGAAAGTCTATATACACTCAGGAAAAGTCCGGATACGCCCTTGAAAAGTCTGGAGACACACAGGAAAAGTCAGGATCTACTCTTAAAAAGTCTGGAAAGATCCTGGAAAAGTCTAGATACACCCTGGACAGTCTGGATACAACCAGGAAAAGTCTGGATACATCCAGGAAAAGTCTGGATACATCCTAGAAAAGTATGAATACACCCTGGAAAAGTTTGGAGACAGACAGGAAAAGTCAGGATACACTATGAAAAAGTCTGGAAAGACCAAGTATGGATACGACCAGAAAAAATTTGGATGCATTCTGGAAAAGTCTATATACGCCCAGAAATAGTCTAGATACACCCAGGAAAAGTCTGGATACATCCTGGAAAATTCTGAACAGACTTTGGAAAAGTCTGGATACACTCTGTAAAAGTCTGAAAAGACCCTGGAAAAGTCAGGCTACACTCTGGAAAATCCTCGATACACTCTAAAAATGTCCGAGTACACCATGGAAAAGTCTGAATACACTCCTGAACAGTGTGGATACACCCAAGAAAAGTCTGGATATAACCTGGAAGTCTGACCGACCCAATCTAACCCATGTGTATACGAGTAGTGGTTTTTTTATATATGTTCTTGAGCGAGGGCAGTTTCAGAGCAAAACTTTACTGGAATTGTTTGGCTATTAATTTTGTAACCATTGCCATAAGTACTATTTACAGCGCGCGGACTGAGAAAAATGCAGATTCGCAACCTAAAGCGTGGTTACACGGCTCGTCCGTTGCGAAGGGACAGGTCGCACTGGAAAGTCGACTGTGAGTGTATCTCCGTGGAAACTCTATCGATCAAACAGGACGTAGTGACGCCTTAACGAACGTCCGCCCTGGGTTTCGCACTTTGATTCGAGAGCAAAAAGGAGGGGATAGTCAGTGGTGGTCCCATCTTGAAGAAAAAGTTATTAAAAAGTTGACAGAACTTAATTTTTTTCGTAAAAAAAATCGTTTTCTGTAACGAAACAGATCCAAATAAAGACGCGCTTCCCCACTTTTGGGGAGTTGCAAATATTGGCGGCCCTTTTTATTTTTTGCTTTTACCCTCCCGCTTACAGAATGGATTCGCTACTTTCAGGACATTTTTGAATAATAAAGGTGCTTTTAAAGCGACGACCAGCGAAAATCGTCCGTGTATTCAAAATACGATGACAAAGCAAATACGCTCTGTACGAAAAAGAACGCTGTTTATTGATTTCTTTGGTCGTGTAGCGTAGAAAATACTGGTTTGGCCTTTTCCAGAAAGATGGCACTAGTAGTAATAGAATGGAACGAAATTTGTATTTAAAGCACAAACATTTTATTTTCTAATTAAAAATAAAACATTTTTCTTCCCGAGTATACTGCATTTTAAAAACACCAAATTTACGTAACCCGACGCGACCCCGAAAGGACACACAACACAGATTCCATGGTACCTACAACACACCATTACCCTCTCCACATAGGCCGATCAGCTCTTATCGTTTTAGTGTCCTTTTATCCACCTTCGCCGCCATTTTGACAGAAAACTAATGGATTATCTGTCACTTTTGAGTGAAAATGGCGGCGAAGGTGGATAAAAGGACACTAAACCGGTATGAGTTGATCGGCCTATCTGGAGAGGGTACTGAACACACAGTCGAGGGTCGGGTATTTCCCCGACCGTTGCTGCCCTCTACGAGACATATCTTGTACACGGTTATTATTGCAACTTTGACTTATGCTCACAACGCAAGAGTGGTGACAATCTTTTTCTCATGGAAGCAGTCCCAAGACAATAAAAACCAGGCAGTATTGGTCAATATACCTGGTTCTTTTGTGCGCGCAGAACTTTATACACCATTTCTGTTTGATTTATTGAAATCCTTTCCCTAAAGAAATCCTTAGAAACTCTGTATAATAAAGTAATAAGATAAAACAGTCGAGCCTTAAAAAAATAATTTAAGTAGTTAAAAAATAAGTAAATCTTTACCAAAAAATTTAAAAAAATATAAAATCAAAAAAAGTAAAGAAACGAAAACCTTAAGTTAAAAAAAAAGGTTGTTAAGTTTTGTTTTACAAAAATATGCATATTTTTTTAGACTTTCTTTTATTAATAACATTTTTGATATTACCTAGCAGGTTGTTATATTATTTTAACCCTATATAATTTATTGATTTTGATTTAATCCTAGATAATCATGTGTGCAAGCTTTTGATTATTTACGAATAAACCAACTAGTTACTAAGATGTACAAAATTTCAACGTCAGATACTGGAACAACATTCAATTTTTTGATAATGTTATCATATAGGTAAATCATACCTTAAATTAAACCAAGGCTCTATAAACTGGAATAAAAGCATTTTAACTTTTAAATGATTTGAGTTTCTAAAACTTATGTAAAACTCGCAGTATTTTATTAACCAAAATATCTACAAGAATGTCCCACTTTAAATATATATCAATATAGATACCCAAATCTTTTAGATTTGAGGTTTTTTCAATGACAGTACTGCAGTTCTTAAAGTTAATAGCATTATTTCAAGAATGGACTTTAAACTTCGTCAAGGTTGGCCGGTAGCATTTAATTAACGAAATTAATTACTAACAAAAAATTATTTTTAAAATAAATCCCGGAGCTACCTCTATAGGATGTAGCTCATTATTTTCATCTTTCCATTCCCATTCTAATGGATCAGGAGAGTAGCCCAACTACTCTTGTAAATAAAATAAATTCTACAGATATGGAATTTTGCGGCATCTGTAGTGAGTGGAAGAGCCTAATAATGTAACATTAGTTGGCGAAGATACCGACCGTCTCATCCTGTTATTGCATTTTTCAAAAAAAAAAGTGTTTATATGATGAGAACTGGAAGGCAAGGCACCCCAAATTGAATCACTAACATTCTCGGTTTACAGAAGAAAATAAAGCCTATTCTTAAAACCATTTTCTTAATTCACGCCGCAGGAGGTTGCAATGTATACTGCGAGTGGTTTGTACAAAATAGAGAAAATTAAAGTTAGGTAGTCTTAGTATCTCTTTATGGACGCTAGACGAACTCAGATTCAAAAAATAGAATGCTATTACCGCCCGACAAAATATTAGCACAAACTTTAATTTAGCTGCTCTTCCTCCCACTACAGATGCTGCAAAATTCCATATCTGTAGAATTTATTTTCAGACACAAGAGTGGTTGGGATACTCTCCTGATCGATTGCATTGGGGATGGAAAGATGAAAATAATGTGCATCCTATTACAATTGAACAAGAGGTAGCGCCAGAATTTATTTTAAAAATTATTTTTTGTAACTTCAAATTTGTGAGGCTCGTGCCAGGGAAATTCTTGCGAAAATATTCCCGAACTAAATTCTCTTTCCAACGATATTGAACCCGATGAAGAAATGTAGATAGGCAGCTAGTAGGGTAGAGTTTGTTGTTTTTATATATTATACCTTTCCCATTGTACCTATTATTACAGAGTTAACTCTGGCTCCTCCTATCTTGTTAAGGGTAGTACCCAGGTGGTTCGGAGGTACCATGACTTAAAGGATTTTTAATTAAATTTACCTTTCTACATATTTTCTCCAAAAGTGAGTAGTTTATGAGTAAAATGAAAATTAAGCAAATGGTATTTTGGCGGTACTTCTTTGGCTCCTATCTCGGTAAAGGTAGTACGCAGGAAGTTCCAAAATTTCTATTTAAAGGTTGTTTAGTTTTTTTCGAAAACAAAGTAGTTTCTGAGTAAAACGTAAATTAAGAAAATTTTTTAAAAAATCCAAGATGGCGGCGCCATTTTGACATTGTTCCCCTAGGCGGAGGTATGAGGACTTTTAGTAGGTTCATCAGGACCATAAATTCTATCGATTGAGACTAGTCGCAGCTTTATGTTATTTTGTTCCCAATTAACCATATACGCATTTCTAACTGTATTGGGGTAGTATGCAATTTGAGATGCACGTAAAAGTTGTATAGTTTGATCTGACTTAAAATTTGTTAGCATCCGCCATGTTTAATTTCAGAATTGCGGTTAGTTTGTTTTCTTCCGTCTTTTTCATTGGCACAAACTATCGATCAATCAGTTAAAATATAAAAATAATAACAACCAAAATTTAATTTATTTATGGGCCGCCCGGTAGAACAAAATGCAAATTGTAGAATTACCTCTTATTTCCTATAAGCATTATAACCATATTCGAGTTGGAATGTTGGCGAGCATCATCTAACCAAGTTGTAAGATGATTAAAAGTCTCCCGTCTCGTGATGTCGTAGACCAAAAGCGCTCCAGCCGCGCCACGGTAGTAGGACCTAAAAATTAATATTTAAGAGGGAATTTAAATAACAAAAACTGTTACTTCTACTATTCCCACAAATTCCTATTTTTTAACCAACCCTTCTTGTTTTGAAAGTATCATTTAAATTTAAAAAGTGAAGAAGTGTCCCGACCGAGACTCAATATTTAATCATTATAAAAAGAAGTAGAAAAGCACCAAATGCTTCAAAAAAAAAATTTTTTCTTTATTGCACGACGCGTTTCGGTTATTCCACCATTGTTTTTCTGTAAGATATTAATGTTTGTTTAGGTTACTAACTACCAATCAAATGAAATAAAATGATTACTTACAGAATTTCATAGCAAAATAAAATTCACCATGGAAATTGAAGAAAATAACTCCATTAATTTGTTAGACATTTCCCTTAAGAAAAAAAATCTAAACTTGAGTTCGCAATATACAGAAAGGATACTCATACTGACAATGTCATTCCCTCAGACTCCAACCATGGCTTTTCACATAATAATGGCGGCCTTTAACTCTCCCATTTATCGTTTAGTCTTCCTTTACTGCCACTTCAATTTTGAAAAAGAGAAACAAATAATATATCAAATAGCAGTAAATAGTGGATATAAGATGGATCTTATAAATAGACTTTTAAGAAAAAAGTTTAACCAATTTTTAAACAACTTGTTAAAACAACCCAGCTATGATATTTTACCTCCTTATCAACCACCGAAATATGTCAAATTGTCTTTCCTAGGCGGCGTTTCTTTGCAAGTGGGCAACGTTTTGAACTCTTTGAATCTCGATATTAAAATAGCATATAAGTCAATATTCAATATTAAAAGCTTATTTTCCAACTAAAAGATAAAGTACCTACCACAGAAGAGAGTGGGGTTTACCTGCTTACTTGTGGTGATTGCCCGGCAAAATATGTGGGACAAACTGGCCACAGTTTTCGAGTTAGTGTTAAGGAACACTTAAATTCTCAGAAGTCTCCTACAGACAAAAGATCGGCTTTTGGCATGCATTTGAGAGAAAGTGGGCATTCCTTTAATATACAGTCAAACTTTAAAATATTACACAGATCAAATAAGGGTAGAAAATTAAATTTTTTAGAAAATTTTGAAATTGCGAAGCTAGAAAATAGCACGGATTTAATTTCTTTAAACGATCCCACTAGCGCCCACTACAAAAAGGTTTCCAAAGTAATCGATTCCTTTTGATTTTGATTTTTCAAAATTTCTTTATCGATAAAACATTTTAAATTAGGAAATATTATTTTATTGTCTTTTTGTTGGTACCAAATATATGTAAGTTTTAGTTAAATCTCATAGGTGGCTCTGTTTTTATCGTTTTAACAGTTTATTATAATTAATTGTTTATTTTAGTTTTTTTATGTATTTTTAACCTTAAATTGTGTTGACGTAAGAATGTATACCTTTTAAAATATTTTTGTTAGTTTGTGACCTTTGTTTTATGTTTTTTGTGGAATTTTTCTTAAAGTTTTGTAAGGAATCATTTTATTTCATTTGATTGGTAGTTAGTATCCTAAAAAAACATTGTTTAATATCTTACAGAAAAATGCACTTGACAATGGTGGAATAAACGAAACGCGTAGTGCAATAAAGAAAAAAAAATTATGAAGCATTTGGACTTTTTCTACTTCCTTTCATAATGTCTCAACAGCTTCACCCCGGAGAAATCTACGATTCTATTCAATATTTATTTATTTTTTTTAAATAAATAAACCTATAAGTTTTAAGAAAAATACAGGGTGTATTTTAATGAATGATGATGTTCTATTTGCCACTGTTAATGAGTAATAAATCATTCATTATTAAAAACACTATTTAGACATTTTTTTACAAAGCAGATATTTAAAAAAAAATAAAGAAAAAAAGTCCAGTATTTTAAATAACTGAAATCAGCAAACGTAATAACTTTGTAATACAAACGCTCGCCGTCTAAACATCAAAATACTAAAAAATGCATGGTTTGAATAAACAAGCAACAAAATGTATATATTAATTACCTATGAAATTTATCAAAAAAAATCATTTTGTAGAAAGGATTTACTTAAGCACTTTTAGTTTTTAATACTCAGCTACTTATACTTATTACCAAAAGTACAACCCTTCCACTATAATGGTAGTTAATTTGCCTTGGTTTTCTTCCTGACTGACTTGAATGATTAAATAAATAAAAATTAATCGTATGCACGGTAGGTGAGGCAAGTCAGGGTACAGCGATATGCGAAATTAATTAATTCAAGTTTATCACTCACCGGAAAAACTTGCTCTTACACTTTTTGGTCAGTAAAGATCATTTGGGACTGAACATTGATAAAAAAAAAATTTGTGCCGGGCAGACGCGTCTTTGAAACTAAGGATGCATTTTTTAGAAGGAATAACCCATGAAAATACATAATAAATCATTCGACAACAATTTCTTATCCCAAACTTTATTACACCTTAATGAGCTGACAGGGGTGCTTAGAAAAAAAAACAAGTGCTCAACTACTAGTATACGTTTACATGTGGTACTTTTACAAAATATAAATGATCCCATAAAGTTGAATAATATGACTCATATTGGAGAGTTTCAATGTATATCATTATCCTACACATGACCGTATTTTTTCCTTTTTTCCTAATTGATTTAACCCTCCTACGCTTCCTCTTCCCCCCCCCCCAAGAAATCTCAAAATCTGTTCGTCCAACTCTTTCTTTGTGCGCCTTTAACTTGAAGCAGATTTAAATAAGTTACGTAAACGTGGTCAAGATTAAAATTACTTTTATTGGGGCTGTGACACATTCGCAAAAAAATGAAAACAAATTTTAAGTAAGTGAAATGTGTAATCTAATTCTTTGATAAATCTATCTTGTAATTCGCCACGCCTGGCTCTAACCGTCTCGTTTGCTATTGTAAAGGTGAGCCCATGATGGGATGTTGTCGTATTTTGAAAAAAAACGTAGAATTTCGATGTAATTTTTTTTTAAAACTGTAGTTTTGACCCCCACTTTACTGGGATTTTTTGTTCAGTATATTTCATATTATCACCCTATTAAGTTTGGTGCATCATTTATATTACACTCTGTATATACAGGATACGTTACTTGAAGTTCAACAGATATTAGATGGTCCTATTTTCGAAACCATACGAAAGTATTCACATACAAGTACTTCCATCTCTTCCTATACGTTGTAGCATAGGTAGTGTGTGAAAGAATAACCGATTATACGGGGGGAAATAATTAAAATTACCTCCACCCACTCGAGTTATATTGATCAAAACCAGTCGAATTCGAAAGAGGTACACACATACCGGCATGTCTTTCGTCACTCATTATAATGGCTCTGTAATGAAAGAGCGCTGCACAAAATAGCGCGAAACAAAAGAGCGCGGTGACAAAAAAGCGCGTAACATTACAGCACTGTAACACAACGGCTCTTGTGACAAAAGAGCGCTCTCGGGAGCGCTGGAACAAAAAAGCGCTGTTAGAAAAGAGCGCTGTTAGCAGAAAAGAGCGTTTTAGTTATAGTAAGTATAAATATTTTCCCTTTATTCATCAACCTAACCAAGTAAAAACTAAATATTAAAAAACATCAAACATTTACATTGCTCTTTTGATACAGTGCTCCTTTGTTAGAGCACTGTTTTGTACAGCGCTCTTTTGTTACGAGCGCCGTTTTGTTACAGCGCTGTATAGTTACGCGCTGTTTTGTTATAACGCTCTTTGTAACGCGCTCTTTTTTACAGCGTCATTTTATGTAACGCTCTTTCATTACAAAGCCCATTATTACTGTTACTACTATTATTGTTGCTTAGCACACAAAAGGATTCTAGGCTCCTATTTTCGAAACCATGCGAAAATATGCGCGTAGGAGTACTTTTGTGTGCTAAATAATGTGCAGCATTAAGCAAAGACAGTGAAATCTCGTTTTCAAGAAAAATGGTTTTTTCTAAAAAATTGCGATTGCTTTTCTATTTGTGAAAATAGAATTTTTGTGCTTAAATCTTTGATCCAAATAGATTTTCTTAAGATGGCCGCACCAGTCAAATCAAATCTGTCAAATCCGTTTCAGTTATAGACACTTATAAAGAAAGCTTACATCAGAATTGAAACATGCAGTCACATGCTTCCAATTAAGTTCGTAAGGGCTTCTATAGGCATGCGACTGCAAAACATTTCTATATTCTGTTTTTAGAACTGGCAGTCGGGTAATTTATTTTTTTTCAAACAAAATATAGCCCCTTTTGGTCTCTAGCGAGACACATACAGTCCGGTAAAAAGATACAATCGAGGATACATTAAAGTGAACAACAACAGTTAATTTACCTGGTGATGGAACGAAATGCTTCCTGGCCAGCAGTGTCCCAAATTTGTAGTTTGATCTGCTTACTGTCAATAGTAACCATACGAGCACCGAATTCAACACCAATTGTCAAGTCGTGAACGGGCTGGAACCGCTTGTCCGTGAATTGGAGTAGTAAGCATGATTTTCCGACACCTTTAAAGCAAGAATTTACTTTTTTATAGGCAGTTAGAGCTATAATTTGAGCGCATAATGTTTCTTTTTAAGAATTTCTTCGGATTCAGTCATCTTTTAAAAAAAAGTTTGTAAAGTTTTTTTAATAGGCTTCCAAACTTAATTTAACAAGAAAAAAAATCCTAAAGTTTTTTCACATATACTGAATATAGAGCCGTATAGGATAACCGAATTTCTTGGAATTGTGCTTTGATTGTTCTTATACAAAGTCTAAATGTGTACTTTTCTGTTGAAAGTTTAATTATTTGTCCATTTTATTAATTGTTTTTTAAATATTTTAATTTTTATTATCTGTCCCTTTTATTAATTGTTTTTTAAATAGTTTTAGTTTTACCACACTGATAACTATTCTCAACAATATATTTTATATAAAGATTTTATAACCTGGTGTTTCATTGCTGAGTGCCCGCAACCATCTACTTACTTAAGTTGACAATAATGCGAGGCTCCATAGGACCCAAAATATAGCGTCTTGGCAGTTGTTGCTTTTATTAAAGGATTAAGGTTACCGATGCACAGTGGTTTCCGTTATATGGGCGATGGTGTCAAAAATATAAATTTTACCTATTTCTCAAATTTGCCGGAATACTAGTTTCGATGGAGATCCGAAATGATCAAAGCATTGATAATGGTCAAAATTATCAACAAAATATATACAGGGTGTGCCATGACGAGCGACCGCGATCAATTTTTCGGTAAATAAAATAGAAAAATTTTAAAATTTGGCATCGTTGGGTAATAGCCATTAATCTATAATACTTTTCGTGATATTTTTTATTAATGCGGTGTTGCCGCTTCTCTGTTAAACCGGCAACGTCGCAGTTATTCAAAATGAATAAATTGTGACCTGCGATGAAATCTCGTTTAAGTCTTATTTAGGCCTATCCTTTCAAAAAATACGCATAATCAAACAACAAATATTATTAAGACAATAGAAATAAATTATGACCATTACTAAAATAACAAAGATACTATAATTTTTAAAACAACACAAAAAAATTAAGGGACTTTAACTTACGAAAAAAATATTTTTATTTAGAAAGTAAAGCCAGAACGTCTTTAGATAAAGTTGATTCTTTTTTCTTTGGTAATTTTCTGAGTCCTGTAATGTATGGATCAGAACTAAGAAGAAGTCTGTTAATTAAGTCTAGTTGTTCTTGAAAATTTCCGAGTATGGTTAAGTTTAAAAGACCTAATATCTTTATTTTTAGCCTCAGCAGCTTCCACAGAAAGCTCACCTATAGGTAAAATAGCATTTTCTATCACTTCTGAACCATGAATTAATATTTTATGGACAGAGGCTGGAAGGTAAAACCAAGGATAAATTTGAACTAACTTACGTGCAGTCTCTAAAGCAAATTCTTTAAATTTTATAGTATTAATAACATAACCGGAAGACATGGATTTTAAAATAGTGGAACATCTATCGATGAGACACTTGTCTAAACCTGTTATTTCAGCGGAAACCTTCGTGCTGTGTTTCCATCGTTAGATGTTCCACCACTTTGCTGTGGTTGATCTATAATTAATCCTAACCTAACTTTAAATTGACATTGAATATCTTTTTTTCTTTCAGAAAGTATATTTTTATCCTCTTTTGATTTTACTTGCCATTTTTTGATTTCCAGGCTAGAGGAAACATGGATAAAATATTCAAAAAAAACGGATCCAGACATGAAGCGTAGATAATCCGAACTATTGACATGAACTGTTCATCTCCGAAGGCTTTGCCTCACAAATATGACACCTTGCGGAACTTGTTTGAGAAAGTGCGGAACACACCTTCCCATCTACCATTGTTAACTGTAGTTGGTGAGCAACAGAAATATCCGTATCGTTAACCTTCGTTCTAGTGGACGTTAACGATGATATTTTGTTTTTAAAATATTTTGCTTCATCGCAAGAAACCTCGGTAATTTCTTTTTTTACTTGAAAACGTATGGGTCTACAGTACCTAGTGAAACAGGGTCTTGCATTCTTCCATACTATATTGGTTTTATCCGAGTCGCAATGGAACATAGGAAGTAACAAATAGACTACTTTTACTATTAGATTCAGAACATGTTTGTTTGTATTCTTTATAACTCGAACTTCCATCGAATCCCCACTTACTGTACAATATTAAATTATTTAGAGAGACCGATACGTTTTCAAATACATCTTTTTGTGAACGTATTATTCTAGATGCGGTATGATCTAGAAGATTTTGAAGATCAACTTCTGCTAAAGTTTCTGTAACCCTAATTTCTTCTGGGTAACATTTTTTTTTGCAATCAACGCTTGCTTGTAACATGGCAGTACTTTTAGTGGTAGCTTACTATTTATAAAGTCTTTAAGAACTATATAATGATGTTTAGTTAATTTCGTTTTGACAATAAGTGAGACGACTTCTTCTGGATTAATGATTAATTGGTGTAATTTCTAAAGCATTAGAAGCCTCGCGAATGGAATCTCTAAGTGACTTATCTACATGAAACAGTTCAGCTAATCTTCTTTTCCTTGTTCTGGTACTACATTCCTTCCGTGGTCGGCCACGCTTCTGCTTAATGACATGAGCAGTTTCTGATAAATCGTCAAGTCCAAAAGTGGGTCAGTCCATATCAAGTCAACCAGGGTATTTTACCACACACAGTATACATGTTTTTCCTACCAAAAAACTGGAAAATCCAAAATTTCAGACTTTTTTGACCAGTTGTTTATTTTGAATTAATTTTTGAAAATCGAAAAAGTCACTTATTTGTCCTTAACATGTGCGCACAAAATTAGGAATATCCAAAGAACCACTTATAATAGAAAAGTAGGTGAAGGTTCATTTTAAAGCTCTTATAAAGACCTTTCATATGAGAATATTGCATAACATATATTGAAAAAAAAAATAAAAAAAAAATTTTTGATTTTTTTTTTGGAAAATTTCAAAAAGGCCATTTTTAATTTTTTTCAAAAAATTATATTATTTTCTTTAAAGTGTTATTAAACTATTCACAAAATTTTGAGATGGACAAATCATGGGTTCAATGTGAAAAAATTTATTATAAATAGACAATGCATTTTGGTAATTAGAAGAATATAATGGGGTTTAAAGCGATATTATAAAAATATTTAACAATATTTTATTTAATAAAAAATTATATAATTAACGTTTCATTCTGTACCAGTAATAAGATTAACATTGCCCCCCATTGTAATATTTACTTACAGAACCTCTTTTCCACCGGAGACGTACTATTGGATATTCCAATTCTTAGGAAAATATGCCTGTATAAACCTGCCAATACTTTTGTGAAATACTGCCTGTTTATTCCTGTTTAACATTAAGGACACACCTCCTTCATTTTATTGGTCTGTTTAGGTACATTGTGGGGATTTGCTGACATGAAAATTCCTGCATAAATTGATTTTAAATTTTTGGCAAGTATCTTCCTGATACAGCTCCAAATAATCGATACATAATAGTTCGACTGAAGGTTTATCAGAAGTCATCTCTGTGTAATTTTAAAAGTTTCAACTATGGGTGAGGCAAGTGGATGGACTAAATATAAAGTAAAGTGCTGTGATCCACTAGAGTTAAAAATCAAGCATTTTGGGAAATTAAGAAATGTGACCAAGTGGATGTGCAGTTACAAAAATGTCAAAATGGGAATGAAAATCTGTGATGGTTGTAGACTAAAGCTTTCAAAGGAGTTTAAGGCATCTGAAGAAGATGAGGCAGGGTAAGTAACAAATAGTATTTTTTAATATAAAATTAATAAACTAAACCAATTGCGTCAAGTACGGAGTGGAAAAATCTCATGGCATTATTTTGCATGGCATTATTTTGCATGGCATTTTGAGAATACAGACATTATGTACAAATTTCTTGGCATTATGTACACATTTTGGGTCAGCTGTTACCCCCTTTTTAAGTTCTTATAAAAAACTAACTTTTTAAATTTTTTTAGACCCAGTCAAGTTCCAGAAAATGATCCAGATTTTCAAGATCCTGCTGAATCATTTACTCTTTTAAACAAGTCATTGGAGCTTCTTGGTGTGTCGCCGATTAAAAGAAAAAATGTATACAAAGAAAAAATTGATATTGTACAGCATACAATTGCGAAAGCATTTACAAAGGAATCAGATTCAACGCTAGTAAAGGAATGCCAGAGTGACGAAAGTGAAATGATTAAGCAGTTAAAGGACAAATTTTTAAAAACCGAAAAGAGGAGTGAGAAAATACTAGTTTTATCATGTTTACCTCAAAGTTGGAGTAGAAAGAAGATTGAAGAAGAATTTGGAGTTTCTCAATATTTGGCCAGAGCTGTAAAACAGTTAGTTAAGGACAATGGGATATTATGTTCTCCTAACCCCAAACCGGGAAAGACCCTTAGTGATAGAGTGGCCCAAATAGTGGTAGATTTTTACCAAAGGGATGACATTAGCAGGACCATGCCAGGTAAAAAGATTATGTTGTTATCAGAAAATATGGAGCTGAAAAAGAATATGTACAAAAAAAATTAGTCTTAGCTAATTTAAAAGAAATTTATGCATTGTTTAAAACTGAGTACCCCAATGAAAAAATTGGGTTTTCAAAATTTTGTGAACTGCGACCCAAAAACTGTATACTGGCAGGAAAAAGTGGGACTCATACTGTATGTGTATGTACTATACATTAAAATATAAAACTAATGCTCAATGGCTCCAAATTAAATAAGCTATATGATGAAAATAACAGGCCTCTTGCAATATCTTATCATGATTGCCTTTATAAACTAATGTGTAATCCACCTTCAGTGGACTGTTTTTTAAGCAATAGATGCAAGCAATGTCCTGGAGTAGAACAGTTTAAAAATACGTTAATAGAAAAATTTGAGGAAGAATTAATTGATGAGGTCTCATTTAAAAAGTGGGTCTCAGTAGATAGGTGTACTATGGAAACCGTTGTTAAGAAAAGTGATGATTTTGTCCAGGAATTTACTGATGATCTTGTAAAACTAAAATCACATTCTTTTATTGCAAAAATGCAAAAAGATAGATACAATGAAATAAAAATTAACCTTAAACCTGGAGAGTCTTTGATCACTTGCGACTTTGCGGAAAATTATTCCTTTGTTATGCAAGATGAAGTCCAGTCTTATCATTGGAATAACAGCCAGGCAACCCTCCACCCTTTTGCCATTTATTTTCTAAGTGATGGTAAACTGCACAACCTGAATTATGTGTTTATTTCGGAAAGCTTGACACATAATACAATTGCATTTCATTTATTTTTAAAAAAATTAATGCCTGATTTAAAAATCAAAATACCAGGACTTAACAAAATTTTTTATTTTTCGGATGGATGTGCTGCGCAGTACAAAAACAAAAAGAATTTTCTGAATATATGCCTGCATAAAAAAGATTTTGGTGTTGAAGCAGAGTGGCATTATTTTGCCACCTTGCATTGCAAAAGTGCCTGCGATGGCTTGGGAGGAACTGTTAAAAGACTTGCTGCCAAAGCCAGTTTGCAGAGGCCCTATGACAATCAAATAATGACACCTCTACAATTGTTTACTTGGTGTGAAGAAAACATATCTGGCATTGATTTTAAATATTGCACAGAAGCAGATTATACAAATCATGAAATAATTTTGAATAAAAGATTTGTGGAAGTCTTAACAATACCGGGGACACAAAAAATTCATGCTGTAATTCCTCTTACAGAAAGCACGTTTTTGGCAAAACAGTTTTCTACATGCTTAGAGGTCGAAACACATAATCTTTTTAAAGGTGGAAGCATTATTTTGCAAAATATCGAGTCAGGGTTTGTCACTGTAGAATATGACAGTGCTTGGTGGCTGGCTTGTGTCTTGGGGAAAAATAATGAGAGCGGAGAACTGAAAGTAAGCTTTCTTCATCCACGAGGACCTGCCTCATAATTTTTTTACCCAACACCTCAAGATATTTTAATTATTAAACCAGAAAGTCTTATAAAAAAAGTTGAACCCAACACTGCTACTGGCAGAACTTACAATGTCAGCAAAAAAGAAATGTCAGATTCATCAGAAATTCTTAAAAGTTAAAAAAATAAATTTAAGGTATATAGTTAGTCTTAGTGTTTTCTGTCTAATTTTTATCAACGAAGTAGAAAAGTTTGTTTATTTCTTTTGCGAGTTTAAAATAAAATAATTTGTAGATAAAGCCTCTGGGTATTTTTTTAAACCTGTATCCATCCAACAAATTTATTTATTTTAATATCCAGTGCACTATTGGTGCTCCTAAAATATGTTTATTTTTTTAAATGCATGATTTTTAATGTACTTAATATTTTTGATATTTTTTTGGACATTGAACCCATCATTTCTCCATCATAAAATTTTGTGGATAATTAAGTAACACTTTGACCAAAATTATATATTTTTTTTCAAAAAAATTAAAAATGGCCTTTTTGAATTTTTCAATTTTTTTTTTCAATTTTTTATTTTCAATTTTTTTTTTTTGTTAAAATTATGTTGTGATATTTCATAACAAAGAGCTTTAAAATGAGCCATTTATTACTTTCCTAGTGTAAGTGGTTCTCGAGATATTGCTAGTTTTGTACATTCTTGTTAAGGTCAAAATGCTGACTTTTTTATTTTGAAAAATTAAAAAAAAAAACTACGAATCAAAAAAATCTAAAAATTTGCATTTTCAACTTTTATGGTAAGAAGAAAATATATACCAAAAATCATCAAAATTGGAATTGGTCGCGTAAAATTTTTGTGATTTTTTGGTTGATTTGATATGGAATGACCCAAGTTATTTTTTCTAAAACGCTCAACCAATCACAATATTTTCTTAAAAAGTATGATTTATTACCCTTGCACTCCTTTAGCATGACATATATTCGTTTACAAATATAATCGACTTGTTCAGATTCATATTTTCTTTATTTGGAATATTTGGTAAATTCTGCATGACGGCATTAAAAACTTCAGCAGCCTTCTCACTCATACCATCCTTTTTAGTGATCCAAATGTCATATATGTGTTTTCTTTGCAATGTATATTCATAAAAATTACCTGAAAGAAAAAAAGTTTACAATACCGCTATAATTCTATCGTTTAATAATTTTTTGTGTAATATATAGATTATTTAAGATCGCTGGCCGGTCAATAATAATTATTAAAGATCAAAAGTACAACAGCACTCTCAACATTACACACAGTACAGTCTGCAACAACAATACATAACTCAACGAGTAGATGATTGTAAAGCTTGAATTATGTTTTTTATGAAAACCATAAAACTATTTAATAATTTAAAATAAAAACGGTCACTAACTAAGATTAACAAATACTTTAAAAAACAATACATTTATATAGACATATAAAAAAGTTTTAAAATTCAGCATTGAAGTCTTATACCAATAGTATCTGAACTCTTTAACAGATAATTATATATACATACCTTGCCTTTGACACTCCATCATCATAAATCGAAGTAAAGAACACTTAAAATTATATTTTTGTCTTAAATACAGGTACAATATTAAAAATTGCAAAATCCGTAATTACTCACGTATAACAGGTACTAGATTTGACAGATAAAATGAGTTACCTATATAACATTAAATTGTTTTCTACGCCAACTTGACACTTTTTTGTACACGTACTAGATCTTAGCGGCAGCAAATTCGGATGGTGTATTTTTTATTTTTGTCATATGGCGGAAACCACTGTGCGATGCCTCGCGTTACACTAGCGCCAACGTGTTTATGTTAACCGTTGGTGGGAGTGGCGTAACACTGGCGCACCAACTGGGCTCTTAGACTTACATACGTGGGAGCGTTACACTGGCTGCCCTCGTGGTTCTGTTCTTAGGAGTAAGAGTCCTTTTCTGTTTTATATACTTATCTTAATTTAATTATTTTTAAAACATATTTGCATATCAGTCAGTTGAATTGTATTTTCAAACAAAAGTTTACACTAATTGTTTTTTTGTTAGGAGTAATTTGATAATCATTCTTAAAATTTAGTTTCTTAATACTGTTCCAGTATGTCAATTTTAATTTTTGTAGGCAGTTTTTTGAAAAACCCTTTCATTTATTTAAAAATGTATTTCATTAAGCTTATTGTATGTAAATAAACCTTTAAAACTTTGAACAAGAAACCATAGGTAGCCATGGAATATGTCGCTGTAACTGTTTAGAGAAGTCACAAAAATTCTGTCTTTCCTTTTACATGGTGAGAATTTTCGAAACTTTTTGACGTTTATTGGCACGCGTAACAATTTAGCTCCGCTGTAAAACTAGTCCTGCAGAATATCTTTAAAATATTCAATTCAGGATAAATATTAAGGACGCTGTTTTTATTTTAAATAAGGCAATAAGTAGAAATCGCCACTTTCCAGAATTGTGACAGGTGAGATTTTGTCGTTTCTGAAGAATCGCGACCTATTTGCTCAATTCTGAAAATAATTAATCCAAATAAAGATATACTATAATATACATTTTTCTTTGATGATTATTTAGTTTCTTCTAATATTCTTGAAGAATTCTTATCAAACGGTAACCTTGTACGACAAATAATTTGGATATATTCCGTTGATGGACGCCCGTAAGTTAAGTGGTCTAATAAAACGCCCCGCTACCAAGAATTTTGACAGGTGAGATTTTGTCGTTTCTGAAGAATCGCGACCTATTTGCTCAATTCTGAAAATAATTAATCCAAATAAAGATATACTATAATATACATTTTTCTTTGATGATTATTTAGTTTCTTCTAATATTCTTGAAGAATTCTTATCAAACGGTAACCTTGTACGACAAATAATTTGGATATATTCCGTTGATGGACGCCCGTAAGTTAAGTGGTCTAATAAAACGCCCCGCTACCAAGAATTTTCTTAGTCAAAAAGTTGTGCCACTGGACACACAAATTATGGTAAAGCCATGATGACCTTAAAATTATTTTCTTAAATACCTGTTAAATTATTTTTAGATGTGCTAAAATAGGTAGGACACGTTTTTTGGTAAATTTAAAGACTGTAAAGAACTTTGATTGAAAGAAATTAATACCCCCTTATATTTTACACACTTTTATACACTTTGAAAAATTACAATTTTTGCTGTTTTTTTGATAAAAAAAGATGACAGACAGATGACATAAGAGAAATTTTTAGTAAATAATTGCCTTAAATTATGTCCATCTTTCTCTAAAATACTTTTTTATTTTTCATTTTATCAAAGAAAAAATGTTTTTTGGCAGTAATTTTTTTGAACGCCTAAAAAACAGTCGAAACTTGAAAAATTTGAGTGTTTTAGTCAAGAAATCGAAAGTTTTGAAAGCAAGCTTTAAAATGTGAGCAATATCATGGCATAAAAATGTGAAAAAATCAAAAACGTTACCCCTTAAATTATGCTAAAATATTTTAAACCTTAAATTACCATCATGGCTTGACCATTATATACACTTACAAAATCTCAACGCTGATAATTTATTTTATGCCTGGGCTATAAGTTTTTAGAAATAATGTTCTTAAAAAAAAATATGTTTTATGAAAAAGTAAAAATTATGCTCTGTTCTTACTATGCAACTTTTCCATGCATCAAATTTTCTAATATTAAAAGAAGACACAAGCAGGTTGTGTTAGTCGTTCGGGATTGACAGAAGAGACATCTAGTGGGAGAGTGCGCGACCTACGCAAGATTAACGAGCCACTCCACTTCTACTACTCATACTACAATTTTTCGAAAACATCGCTTTTAAAGTTGAACTTTAGGGTCAAACCATATCAAATCAACCAAAAAAAAGGCACTTTTCGTTTTGACCATCTCCGATTTTGATGATTTTTGGTACACTTATTCTTCTGATCCAAAAACTTAAAAATCAAAAAAATTAAATTTTTTGGATAAGCGGTTTTTGTTTTATTGATTTTTGAAAACAAAGAAATTGACCAATATGCCCTTGACAGGCACTTACAAAAATAGCAATATCTCAAAAACTATTGGTCCTATAGAAGCGAGTTATAGCTTATTTTGAAGGTTTTTTAAAGACCTTTTTAACGATATGTATCACCATGTAATTTTTTGTTTTTTTTTTAATATTTTTTTTTTTTGAAAAATCTTGAAAACACCATTTTGAATGAATTTTTTTCAAAAAAATACTATTTTTTTTCAGTATTTTTTTTATATTTTTGGAAAATTTCAGGATGGAGAAGTTATTGGTTATATTTTTTAAAAAATAATATAAAAAACCTTGCAGGAAAAAACCATACATTTTTTGATAAATACCTATATATTTACTCTTTATATCTAAAAACTTGTCAATTGCTCCCAGTCTTGTAAATAAGATACATAAAAGGTTTTTCCAAACTTGTTTATTCCTGCAAAATGTTTAGCTCCTCCCATTACTTTTTATTGGCCCTTACCCCTATTTGTATCATTTCTGGTTCAGACAGATACATTGCTATTTTTTAATTTAAAACATTTATCGGAGTCGTGTGTTTTAAAATGGCACAATATAAGCCAAAACAATGGACAAAATTTTGTGTGAGGTGTTGTGATCCATTAAGTCAGGAGAAACATTCCGGAAAGTTACGGAATATCACAAATTGGATGACTTCCTTTAAATGGGTGGAGACTGGCATGGAAATTTGTGACAATTGTCGAATGAAACTTTCCAAGGAAGGAACAGGATGAACAACCATCTCCTGTAGCAGGGTAAGTAATAGTAACGAATACCTACCTACATTTTTACTTGTTTTTTTTTATGTGTGTTGTGGCTTTGCTAATAATTTTAGTGTAATTATTTAATATCCGGTTTTCTGCCATTTTTGGTTTTAAGTGAAAAATTCTTTATGGGGGCACCTACAGGCCTATAAGTCTGATTTCATCCTTTGCAAAAATTTATGAGTTATTAATACATAAGAGGCTGTTAGATTTTTTTCTGACAAATTCACTTTTAAACAATTTTCAACATGGCTTTCTCCCGAGAAGGTCTACAGAATCGGCTCTTTTAGAGTTGAACAAGTCAATAATTTCGACTCTTGAATCTAGGGGAGCGGTCTGTGGACTTTTTTTGGATTTATCAAAAGCATTTGATACAATAAATCATGAAATTCTTTTGGAAAAATTAGAAGCGTACGGGGTTAGATGAAGTGCTTTGGATTTATTTTGCTCGTATCTGACTGAAAGACCACAAAAAGTTACAATAAATTTGAACAACAATAAAATAACGTCAGAATCAAACGTCATAATGACAGGAATTCCGCAGGGAAGTATTCTTGGTCCTCTGTTCTTTGTTATTTATCTTAATGATCTAAACCATGTCATCAAAAATCCAAACCTTCTGGCCAATTACGCAGATGATGCCAACGTAGTGATGCCGGTTTATCGGGAGGGGAACATCCATGAGGAATATTTTGACGTACTAGGTAAAGTGTCTGAATACTGTGTTAACAACCAACTCATTATGAACACAGAAAAAACAAAAGCAGTTGTTATATCTAACATGGACATATATGTCCCTAAAATCCTTACTTATGAAGGAGACACATTAACTTTTGAAAGTCACACGAAGGTATTGGGAGTAACTATTGATAAAGACCTAATTTTTTTTTTTGGGGCCATAGTAGTCACATAAATGACGTTTAAATATAAATACTGCCACTGGTAGGACATATACGCTAACTGCAGAAGAAATGACAGATTCCGCAAATATTTTACAAAAAAAATTAGCAACCTAAATATTTTTTATTGTAAATTTTCTATTATTCTTACTTTTCCTTTTTTTGTTATACCCATATTAGGTAAATTAGCCCTGTACTAAATATCTTATTATTTTTTTAAAGTATGACTCCATTATGTCTCCATCCTAAAATTTTCCAAAAATGTTTAAAAAACATTGAAAAAAAAGAAATATTTTTTTGAAAAAAATTAAAAAATGTGTTTTTGTGATTTTTCAGAAAATGTTTTTTTTTAATTAAGAAAAAAAAAATTAAACAAACTATATTGTGTCACACATCTTTAAAAAGGTCTTTAAAAACCCTTCAAAATGAGCTATCACTCGCTTCTATGAGATATTACTATTTTTGTAAGTGTCTGTCAAGGACATATTGGTCAATTTCTTGATTTTCAAAAATCAATAGAACAAAAACCGCTTATCCAAAAAATTTGATTTTTTGGATTTTTGAGTTTTTTGATAAGACGAATAAGTGTACCAAAAATCATCAAAATCGGAGATGGTCAAAACTATTGCCTGGTTGACTTGATATGATTGAAAAATAGCCGCCCATAGTTTGCTAAAAAAGACAAAAAAACAAATCGGAAACGATTTCTAACAGATGTTTCAAGCAAACATGTGTGAAATTTATACATTTCATACATCTTTGATTTAAGTTTAAACCAATAAGAGTGAAGTAGCGGAAAAAAAATTGATGTAAGAAAGAAAACTTTCCAGATTCTAAAAATTAAGCAAGTTAAATTTTAAAATGGGTCCACATGTTGCTAAATCTGTTTATCATGCCCTCTTTGAATCCCACTTACGGTATGGCATTGCTTTCTGGGGGTCTGCAAGCAAATATTTATTAAAAGTTTTATTTGAACTGCAGAAAAAAGCTGTGCCCTTCATTGCCAAAGTTCATCAAAGAGAAAGTTGCAGACCATTATTTGCATATCATAAGATACTTAAACTTTGCTCCTTGTTTATCTATCAATCTGTTCATTTTACTTGTCAAGTTCGTGACTTGCCACTTCCTATACCTAAAAGTCAGTTAACCAAAAACTCTCTATTTTACGAGGGAAGAAAGATTTTTAATAAACTACCAAACTCTATAAAATCGTTAGCTACTTTAAAACTATTTAGAAAAAATCTTACTGGTTAAGGCATACTATTATATAAACGAATTTTACAGCAATCCACATAACCAAAAATCTCATTTATTAATATTTTATTCACAAAAAACTTAATTCCATATTAACTATTTTACCAAAAAAATTAAAAACCTTTTATATAGTGTTTTGAGTCATTATTTTTTTTTTAATTTATAAAAGCGAAACTAATGTGTTTATATTTATATGTCATTGTGTTTTTTTTCATTTTGTTTATTAATTTATGATTTATCGACTTGTTTGTTCTTATTTTCTTTGTTGTATAGTCTGTTATGATTTTTTAATTTTAATAATTTATGATTTGTTTTGTTGGTCCTTTTCTTGTTTCTTTGTATACTGTCATTTTTTTAAAATTATTATTATTTTTAAGTAATTTTATTTGTTTTTGTTAAGATTTAGATGTAGCATGCTTTGTCTATGAATGTTTTTGTTCTTGACAATAAAGTAATTTTCAATTCAATTCAAAATAAAATCTTACAAAAAGTACAAAAAAGTATGTAGACAAAACTTACCCAAACTTCCAATTATTATGTACCCAAATTGCATTTTTACAAAACGATTTTATCATTAAATTAGATTTAATATTTTGGTAAATATATCACAATACACAATGGAACTATACTCGGCTACAATACTCCGAAAGAGGCATTCAGTGAATGATATTTTGAGTACTGGGTGTGTAGTACACCATGGGCTCAGGCATACTATAAAAATACAAAATTTGTTTGGATAAATCAAAAGACATATTTCTGCATTTTATTTATTTATTTAGTAAATTACTAACTAATAAACACTATCAAAATGTAATGCCTACTGTGATTGCTTATCATATCTTGATTACTAATTGAGGTTTATAGAAAGCCACCATTTCAGTATTTAATCACATTTATTATACATACTGAAATAAATTTAGGCAATAAATATTTTTTAGTAACAAGCTTTTATAAAAGGCATTGAAAAGTTAAAAAAAAATTTTTAGCTTTCTGATACCATAATAGAATCGATGGGCGATAATTGAAATTTGGGTGTCTTTTGGTTTTGTTATAGTGTTAGTCATAGTTTTAGTCTTAAAAATTGCTCACTGTTCATCTTTGTTATCACTAAGCAAGTGCATCTAATCTCACTTTTCTGATGTTTTGTTTTATTTACTTTCATTTTTTGTAGTTTGTTTTTAAAGAAAATAAGATTTAATAGAATCAATTTTTTTGGAACCTATAAAACACTTAGCAACTCGTTTTTTGCTTCTAATTTGCCTACACTAAAAACCGAGCCAAAAACACCCATACAGCAATTTTAAAAAAATCAGACTTATTTAGATACCCCGCCAAATTAAACTTATATGGTACGACCCCCTCCACACCCCCTCCCCCCATCGAAGAGGAGAGAGAACTTGCAATTCTCAAAACTGCATATTCGTAGCAGCTATAGTTAAAAAGTTATAAATTTTCAAATATAATAACCCCTCTCATCCCCATAGCCACCCCCCACCAAAGTAGTTTTTGCCTCCAAAATTAGAAAATATTTAGTGAAACATAAAATTGAAAACTGCATATTTTTAAATATATCATGTCCCTTCTACCCCCCTTAGCGGCCCCCCACCAACTAATATTACATAAAATAAATTTTCATATAGCTAACAGTCAAACAATATTCACAATAATAACACAAAAAATAAATGAAGTGGAAAAAATTGTGTAATCTAATGGATGACAGTCAGTTTCAACTATAGGCTTCAGCTATATTAGCAAGACCAATGGCTGACACGGGTGCCAAAAAACTTCTGTTACTTAAGAATTCCAAAAAAAAATCACCCTTTTTTTAACATCACATTGGATATCTGAATTTTGTAGTCTATGCAGTGGCTTTATACCCAAGATATATTAGTCTCACTGGATGTTAAAAAAGTTCTTAGTTCTTAACATTCTTGATTTAATTTGGGGTGTCGGCTATTGGTAAGGAAAAAACAAGGTGTGATCTATTACCTTACTTAATTTTATCTTTTATTAAAAAAATTAAAGTTTATTTTAATTTCTTTGAACCCATCTTTTTACTCAAGGACAGTCACAACTTTTTTTTTAAATGGGGGGTTAGCAGGTGTTGGGTAAAGAAAAATCGAAAAATATACATCTTATTTATTAAAAATAATGGCGTGTTCTCGTGAGAATGTAATCTCAAATTTAAATTTTTTTGTGACTTATTCTATCATTATTTATAATATTTTTTTGCAAATTAAGCAGCAAAAAATTCTCATCACTTTAATCTGTCTTACATTTTATGTGAAATATGTTTTAAAAAAAAGTAGGTTGAGTTCTCTATACAGATATTTTATTGGATCGGGTGCTAACATCACATTTTTGGGTTCTGTAAAATTGGATCAGGTGCTATCTTCACACCGGTGATTTTTTGCCAAAATTATGCAATAAATACTTGTTACGCTATTTTGAAAATAATGCAATGATAAAATTGCTAAAATCAATAACGTTCTAGCGCCGCGCCGGTTGGAAATGAAAAAAAAAATAATCACGTTAAAAAAGTAGATAGGTTTGGATGCAGCGGCGTAGCAATAATGGTTCTAGTGGTTCCGTGGAACCAGGCCAATAGGAGCCCGCGGGCAGCCTTAACAAAAAATAAAAATGAGAAATTACCATTTTTAATAATTGAATAAATAGGACCAACCTAACAGTAATCAAACAATTCAATATTTTATTATAAACCTCAGCTATAGAGAGACATTCCTATGAACTATTATGGCAGGTTTAGCCACTTTTTCATATTGATAATTCATAACTTTAATTCATAGTGGAAAAGCACAATTTTAGTGTTAAGACATAATTTAACAGCACCTGTTTATCCAAGGGTTCATAAGCATAGTTTATTAAAATAAATTTTGACAATTGACATACCAAATTGACATTTTTCAAAAAAGAAGAACAAAAAAAAAACGATTCTTTACAACCTCAATAAATTTGTTTTTATAAATCCAGATAATCTATTATTTATTTAACTATTGTTACTTACTTTTGGCTAGAGATACTTTAATGTAATACTATTGTGTAAAATGGTCCCGTAAATAAATAAAATAAAATAAAATAAATAACAAAATATATCTTAAAAAAATAATAAATTGGTAAAAAAAGGAATGAGTGTTGATACACCGCTGGCTGAGAACTTTCTTAATAAAACAAAATTTTAGAAGATTCCATGATTTTCCCACCACTTAAATTTTAAAATGACTCCATTACTTTTTGGGACCCAATAAATTCTCCATTTCCAAGTTTTCCAGGTACCCTGATTACATATTTTTTTTCAAAAACTAGAAAATATCTTGAAACATAAATCTGAAAATAGAATATTCATAGTGGCCCTCCCACCTCTTCCACCACATTTCAAAATTAGGAAAATTAAGTGGAATTTAAATCTGCATAATCGTAGCAGCTTTGGATCAAAACTTATGAATTTTTAATATTATATAACCACCCTTGTAATCCCCTCTCACCTCTTGAGCACCCTAACCAGAGTAGTTTTTTTCCTCTTAAACTAGAAAATATTTGAATTTGACACTTGAAAATTGAATATTCCTAGCAGCTTTGCTTCAAAAGTTACGAGTTTTCTAAGATATTAACCCCCTTTTATACTCCAAGTCAAGAGTTTTTGAGTTTTCAAATTGTTATCTCTTGTTCACCAACTTAACCACTTAGATTATTGTATTGATTAATTTAAGAAAAACTGAGGTGCGACATATTTCATTACTTCTGACCGCGACTGTACCATTTGTCTACAAAAACGCGGGAAATAGTTTGCCCGCGCTAACCTGTCTATGAACGGCAGGACCAATCTAGTGATGAGCACATCAAAAAAAACCATCGAAATAAAAACATCGATGTTTTTAAACATTGGTTTTTTTTTTGCTTTTTTTAGAGCATATTCTGTTATTTCTGTTATTCAAGGAATCTGTTTTATTTAAGACTTATATTATACACATTACTGAGCATGCAAATAAGTTATTCATAACTATCATGGGTACATAATATACAAACGCTATTAAATATCTAAGGTAAAAAACAACAAAAAAAAAATGAGTAGTACATTTAAAAGAAACTATATATTATATAAAAAAAAATGTTCTCATTAGAGCACAGTCTTAGAGGTCCCAAAAGCTTTTTTCTACTAATTGTAGAAACCATAATTTATTGAGGGTTGGTCCCTTCAATCAATTCCTTCTTTCGGTGAGGGTTTGGCCGGCTTTTAAAAACAAGCGCTCTGATACAGTGCGGTACAAGTGCAGGCTTCTCAGACACATTATTTCCCATAATTTTTTTTTAATCGATATTTGATGTTCGATTTTCCAATGTTTTAGCATCGATGATATTTCATAAACATTGATGTTGAACAAAAAACATCAATGTTCTTGAAACATTGATGTTTTGTGCTCATCACTAGACCAATCCTCAGTCTGTGGTTGCAGTAGCTTTGATAAGAAGTTTTTGCTCTTTTTCCTCCCAAAATCGCTTAAAAAGCTATCTGGGGAGCATTGTAGATAGTTAAATTCTCATTGTTATGGTAAGAAATATTTTTTTAACCTTTTTATTTTGTTTAAACTAGAATAATTTTGTGACTTTAGTTTCCTTTTCTTATTATTTCGTTTTAGATATTAAGAAAAAAATGGTCAAATTCTCATTATACTGACACCTCATTATACTGCTGCAATGTGGCAGCACAACACCATTCTCAACTAAAAAGCCAAACTGACAGAAAATCCATGTTTTACTTGTCAATTTGGTTATAAAAATGGCAGCCACAATAGGCTAAAGGGCACTGAAGCGGTAGGAGTTAACAGGCTTTTTAGTTAAGTACAGTGTTGGGCAGCAGAACGAGAATATGACAGCACAATGAGTATAAATATTTTAAATATCCAAAAAAAAAATGACTGAAGAGGCCAGGCAAGCCTTGTTAAAAAGAAAAAGGTATCTAGAAAAAGGAAGAATGAAAAAAATTAAAGAAGATCCAATAAAACTAGAGGAAGAAAGACAGAAAAAGGAGAGAATTATATTTAAGCCAAAAACAATCCAAAATCAGGAAGAGTATAAACGAGTTGCCTCAAGTACAAACAAGTTTGTTCAGTTTTGTTCTTTGTTAAAAAAAATATATTTTAGTAAGAATATACTAAAAAAAATAGGCATTTTTATCATTCTCCTAGAATCCATTGTCATTATGCTGTCATGGATTTGCTAAAAAATTGTTGTATTTCTAAAAAAATTATTTAATGAGGTTGCTCATTATCAGAGTTTATTTATATAGGGTAGTACCAATACAAAAAACTAAGTTTTTTGATCCTAATTAATCAAAAAATTAAGTCCAAAAGACCCACTTTTCACAGATCTAACCCTAATATAATAAACTAAACTAAAGTATGGGTTTATTTGTTCTTTATTCCCAATTAAAAAGAAAATAAATAAATCAACTAAGTTAACAACAGAGTTCAGTATTTCGTTAAATCTGGAATCAATGCAATAAAGCGTTTTTGATAATTATGATAATTATGCAGTACACAGTTTTCTGCCATTTTTGATTTTTAATGAAAAATTTTTTAGAGAGGCACCTACTAGGGTCCCTAGGACCCCAAATCCGCCTGCGCCATTTTTTTTTTTTTTTAGAGAAAAAAGGGTGCCGAGGGGGGGGGTTGTAATGTGTTTTTTTTATTGTTTTGGATTGGGTCGGAATAGGTTGGGTTGGACTGTGTTGGATTGGGTTGTTTTAGTGAAAAAAAAAATTAAAAAAACACAAAAAAGTTGAAAAGAAAAACCAACTGGTGCAGGTGGATTTGGGGTCCTAGGGACCTGTATACAGTACACCGACTTTAAAATTGGTTGAATAAATTGCTTTAAAATAAAATTAATTCAGTGCTTAAAGTCATTTTAGTGGTGTTTATAGGAAGAAGACCTGCATATTATTGTATGTTATGAACGTATGAAGAACTCTTGAAAGCACTATTCAAATTAATATTTGACTAACTGGGCTTCAAGCATGTCTTTTTTAATCAGAAAAGAATGAATCATCAGTACCCTTTGTGTTTCTATCAAAAAGCGTAGGTACAAGTAAAATTCTCTAGATTTGCTTATTTATTCCCATGAGGAAATAATTGATTTTTTTACTGGAATTTTATTTTTAAAGACTTCACAATATTGCGGGTACTGGTTGATGATTAACTGAAAAAATGACGGAACGTATAACTTACCAGTGTCCCCGATGATAATATATTTAAACAGATAGGCGTAAGACATTTTTTATAGGAAAAGTTCACTTTTATTTACAAAAATCTTTGTTGAATCCTCACACTGCAAAATGATGACAGCTGATTACAGTGACAGTTCTTTGAAAGATCAAAACATATCACCATTCTCTCCTCCTTTTTCCAACATTTTTTAACAAACAAAGAGACTGAATTCGCAATTCACCCAAATTCATCCAGTAGGCAAAACAGAATTACCGTTTAAAATAGAAGGCGATAACAAATCAAAATGCGCAAGTGCAGGGGTGAATTTTCGACGTAGATCGATAGAGGCGGATTTACAACCAAATAGGGCCATGCACTCAAGTGTTATGACATGGAAAGCTGAAGGTAGAAGGGATCGACCATATATGTATGAGGTTAAATAAAGGCCTTTCTCAGGCCAAACCAACACCGTACTCAACTAAAAAGCCTGTTAACTTAACTTAAGTAAAACATGGATTTTCTGTCAGTTTGGTGTCAATATGGCGCCGATCATAGGCCAAAGGATACTAAAACGAAAATGAGTTAACTGGCTTTTTAGTTGAGAACTGTGTTGGCCAAACTTGTAAGCAAGATCTAAAATCTAGCAGGCCATGGAACCGTTTTAGCTCCGCGCCTATGCACATGCGCAAAAATTTTACGAGGCGGCCGGTTTCCGTTTCGCGAGCTTCGTCTTCTCGCTTCGGTCGAGACGACATTTTTGTTGATTTGTTTTGATCACACATCGTTTTCCGCGTTTTCGTTTATGCAAATTTTTTTATTGTGATATTTTTAATCTTTGGTTACGCGAAAGTTTTTAGGAGTTATAATAAAAACTGTTCATATCTTGGAGCTTAAGATGTTGCCGTATAAAAAGACGTGCTGTGTTTGTGGATGCCGCCAAACAACAAAAGTGAAGTTCCACATGGTGGTAGCTATTTTTTCTTAAAATTTGAAGGAAAAAAAGTGAAAATACCTAAAAAGCATTTCTATTCATATATTTATTTATGTAAAAATAGAAAATATTGATTTTCCAAAAACGTAAACAAATAGAAAAATTTTGACAATTGCACAGCTATCTTTGTGGATTTTGGTTGGTTAACCGATGACGATGGCCGCGCATGTGCAGAACCGATAAGCTTTGACGCCAGAAAGAGACAATAAGAGTCATAAAAGAGTAAAAGAGAAAGGTATGAAAGCAATGCAAGGGCGTATATTTAAGCTCATACATATATGGTTTTTCACCGATTTAGAAAGTATTACTCTATAAAAAATCACTGCTTAATCTGGGCCTTTTTCCAATTTGCCAAACTAAGAGCGTTTTCCTTTTGATGCACTTTGGTGCGTACCGTGAGCAATATTCGAATTCCATTTGATTGTACCCCTCACTGCACTAATTGGTAGTTGGGTACAAACCTGGTCTTTCAACCAGGAGACCCGGGTTCGATCCTCGGGGCAGTCGGTAGTCTACTTGGACTTTTTCTTATTAAATTACATAATTTAGTAAGATTGAGGTAAAACGCAGTATGAAGCAGAGTAGGCTAGAAAGCTAAAGACCCAATTAAAAATACAAGCTACTAGATACTAGCGACAGACTTTCAAAGCCGTTAAATCCATGCGGGAAGTTAAAATAGAAATACTAAAGACAAGCTACTAGTGACAGATACAAAATACCAAAGTTGTAATCTTGTATCTCATTAACAAAAATCGCGCAAAAAGTGAGGTTAGAAATAACTGTAATTTGTAGTTTCAATTGTGCCTTCAGCTGAAGGCAGGCTAATTCGATTCCATACCGTCTCTCGGAGAGGACGTTAAGAGGACGCGGTCCCGTGTTAACCCTATATAAATAAATAGTAGAGTACGTAAAAGATCCCTAGCCTCGTTGTATGAACAGCTCGACAGTCTCGACAAAGGGGTTTAGGCTAAATTAAATCCTCCTAGGAAAAGGAAACTGCCTCCCTAGAGGGTGCTCACCAGACCGGTCTGGGGAAGGGGAGGAACCCGGGGAACATAAGTGTAAAAGGTATCTTAGACCCTACACCTCCATTCACGCCGACAAGCAGGCCGGATGGGATTGGATATCGGATATCACGTTGAGGCGGACCTAGTTACGCACTCGCTAAGTCGGTAGACTAGTGGAGGACAAAAGACCTAGGTCTGGGCTTCGTTGATGATCCGTCCGATTAGGTTAATTGTGCCTACAGGCCTCGACCAAGTAATTGTAAACAAATGTGAAGAGAGATTTTATAGTCCAATTTTTTGATGAGTGGGCTGACGTCATTTTTTTGAATCTCCATTTGATACATTGTTTTAGACAACGACAATAAATATAAAAAAAAAGTTATGTCGTTGATTGTTTCAACTGTTACTTCAAACTAACAACAACAAATTATTTGGCATGAGAAGTATTGACAGACACCTAAATTTAGTTTTCAGTTTTAGCGGCATTCGTATCCTTATCTCTATCGAGTCGACCAAAACCTCGTTAGGTACGATAAGGGAGTCATAACGTTACGACCATTCCTTCGTACGAAACGATGTTTTCACGCATTTGATCAGCTGGAGCTTTTCTTTCACGCATTCGCCATTAGTTTAAAAGTACACAGTACACCTGCTCGATAGATCGACTCAATAGAGATAAGGATACGAATGCTTATAAAACTGAAAATTAACTTTAAGTCTCTATTAAAGAAATATGTTTTCAGATTCAAAAACGTCCGTCCGCTCGTAAAAAAATTGGGCAATACCACTAAAGTTTTGCTATTCCATTTGAAAACGAGTGCAGTTTATGCTGAGTGCACGTTTTTTCGTCAAAATTATACTGGTTTCCATTGGTAAAACTGGTGCGCCACCAGTGCATAACTGAGTCGGTGCTGCTCTTCCATTGGAGTGCACTTTTTCAGTTTACATGTTCCGTTGGAAAACTGATAATTTCAGTTTTGCACTAAGTAAAATATTTTTCGCACCGGCTCTGAGGGCTCGTGGCGCGACGAAAAAACTTCAAGAAAAAGTTTTTCAATGGTCCTAAGCTACTTTTCTAGCGAATTCTTTTGATAAAATTACTCGGTGCTGTCAAAAAGTTGCACCAGTGCAATTCGAATGGAACACGTCATTTCTTCAGTTGCAAATTCAGACCTAACCTAATATTTTTTTGATTTTTGTTTTTTTTTGCAAAAATGCAGTTATATTTTAAATTAAATCACCCGGAAAACGCCAAGTAAGGTCTGCTAACCTAAGCAGGTTTTAAACAGTTGACTTATATAAATCCCTCTCAATATGAGCATTTTATGTCCGAGGTTCATGCCTACCTACTTGCTGGTAAATGTTTAAATAACATTTTCAATAAAGTTTTTTTATTTTTCGCATTTCTTGCCTGCGTTACAATGCACAATACTCTTCTTCTTCATCCTCTTCACTGCTACTCGCTAGAAATTCAGATAATAACATAAAATCCCGACGAACTGAATCTGCACAGACTGCACTGACGCAATTTTTTGACAGCACCAAGCCAGTGTTACTGCAGTACGAGCGGCGTCCCAATTTTACCAATGGAAAATCCTATTAGTGTTCTATGTCAAATGCTCGTGGAGCATTTTTATTGTTTTTTTGAGATTTTGAACAAACCTTTGTCGATGACGGATGTACATCCGTGTGTTCAATATTTAGCTCGAATGCGGCTCAGGTCAAATCGGGTCGAACGTACCTTACTTGAAGGTGTCAACACTGTCAAATTATCTGTGCTGTCAAGTGTCAAGTGTCATCAAAAATATGGCGGAAGACGTGGAGCGCGTTTTGCAAACACAAACAAAGCCCATAAAATTGCTCAAATGGAAAGTGAGACTTGGCTACACCATCTCAGCCAATAGGTTGATCCTTACTTATGAATTATGTGACCAGAAAAAGCCGGAACAGCGTAAACTTAAGGCAGAAAAGGCCGGCACAATACACAAGTTTTGGGCTCAAGAGGGACAAGTGGTGGAACCTGGGTATTTCTTTTAATTTTCGACTTTAAGAGACACCTCTTGCAATTCTATATTGTGTACTATAAAAAGCGATGTTTTCTTCTAATAGTTTAGGGTTCCCTGTAAAGGTGGATTTTAACAGCAGTGATGGTAATTTAATTTACAATAACTCAATTTAACCTAAGAGTTGCCTTAATAAGATATAATGATCGCGTTCATACAGGTGTAATTTAACGTAATTTATCGCAACCTAATTTAAGAGATGGCCCACTTTTATCTTTTCTTAAATTTCCTTAAGTGAAATCAAAAGTGCTCTTGCTCGATAAAGAGAAAAACATAATCAAAAATAATGCAATACACATTTTTCTACCATTTTTGATTTATGAAAAATTCTTTATAGAGGAACTTACTAGGGTCCCTAGGACCCCAAATCTGCCAGCACCAGTTGTTTTTTGTTAAAGAGAAAAGGGGTACTGGGGGGTTGTAATGTGTTTTTTTGATTGTTTTGGGTTGGGTTGGGCTGTGTTGGGTTGGGTTTCTCTAGTGAAAAAAAAAAACAAAAGAAAAAAATTTAAAAAACAACAACTGGCGCTGGCAGATTTGGGGTCCTAGAGACCCTAGTGGGTGCCCCCCTCTCACAAAGAATTTTTCATAAAACCATATACTGCATAATTACCGTGTTGTTTGATTGTAAAAAAGGGAAAACATGCATTAAAAATGTTTTTAGACCATTTTGTTGTGTACCTACTGCATATTTAAATATTTCCACTTCCATTTCAAAAATAATTAACAAAAAGAGCTGGTTATTTATTGGGATTTCCCACAGTCATAAACAAAAACAAAGAACAAGCATGAATGTAATGTAATGAATGTAAGGTAATTACTTTTTCATGTAAAAATAATCCATATGTGCATAAATACTTTCTGAATAGTGAGGAAATAATTAGAGTTGATACAATTACAGATCTAGGTGTCTTTGCGGTTTTAATTCACCCTTAGTTAGAAGTTGCTGATCTGTCAATGACATAGCTTTAAAATCTGAATTGGATATTTTTAATATTAGTTTTATGGGTTTTAAAAAAATTATAAATACAAGTTTTAAATAATGTCTTGTTTATTTTACTTTGACAATTTGTGCATTTTCTTTCAGTCTAATTTATAACTTATTTTATTGAGCCTGTTATTATTTCCTAGTGTTATTTAAGTGTAGCTTAAGCTATTAATTATTTTTATGTTGTTTAAGTCATTTTAAAAATTGTGATCAAAAAAATAATCAAAATTGAACATGGGTAAGAAATCTGTATGAACACCCTAAACTTTCCTTGTGTTAGGTTAAATTAAGTTATGCTAAATTAAATTATGCTAAGTGCTGTTAGAATCCACCTTAACTCATCCTTAGATCAAAACAGTAAAGTAAAGGCAGATTCAGAGTTCTGTAAGGTAAGAGGTATGCAGTAAAGGCCTATTTACTCAACTTTTAATGCCAAATAGTTAATAAGCAATGGATATTGCTTAATTGTTAATTTTTAAAGTTAAATATATAGCAACTCAATGTTTAACATATTAAGGTAGATTCAGAATTTTTTAAGGTAAGCAGTGTGATGTATGCGGTAACATGCAAGGAAACTAAAGTATAGCAAAGACATGCTGCTGTTCATAGTGTTTTGTAAGCTGCAAGCAGTAAGAGTAGCATGCATTTCCTATTGTTTATTTTCTTTGCTTCTTACTGCATACCTCATACCACTTACCTTATGAAAGTCTGAATTTGTAATTATGTAGCTGAAGTTCTAGGGCTGAATTCTCAAGCACATGAATGTTCACTTCTGTAAAGTGAGCACTCCCCAGTATAAAAAAACAAAATTTTTACAAATAAATTGAATAAATAAACATAAAATAGTTATTTATATATGCATATGTCTGTAAAATAATGCTGCTCAATTGCTGCAGGCCAAGCAATTAAATTTGCACTGTTTTTGGATGAATGTGATTGGTGACCTCTGGTTCCAGTTACAATTACAATCCATGTGCACAGTCATATGCGTTCACAGGTGAAGAATCCGGCCCCTTAATGTTTAGTGAATGACAAGGCCTCTCAGATTAACAGGCTTGATCTAAAAATAGCCCCTTTTGCTAAAATACCTTAAAACGGGTTTCATAGTGATTTGGTGTTATTAGAATGTAAATATTACTTGCTTAAATGTCAGTTGCAATATTAATATACATATTTTACTATTTATTTGTAGTGTAAAGGACACTAAATCTCCAGCAAAAGTTTTAACCTCTGGAATTGCTACTTTTTATTTATTTATTTATTTATTGCCATTTTCACAGTAGAGTACAAAAAATAGTAAAAAAATTTGCTTACATTACACATATAAAATATCTACTAGTATATCTAGTTTACTAAGTCTTATAAATAAAAATAGAAAAAAGGAAATTACCAACATTTAAAATAAAACAGTTATACAATCAAAAAAAATCACAAAAAAACGAAAACGAAAAAAAAAGGTTAGGTAGCAGGTACATTCATGTATAGTATAAAAAACTACTAAGGGCATAAAACACCCACAGACAGTACAATGCTAAATTCAACATATGACTCTGATGCCCCTCCCCAAAAATTGTTTTTCTTTTATTGTCTGCTAGAGTTAAGGACAATAAATCTACAGTAACAGTTTTAGACTCCCAAATTCCTACTAAGGGCACAGGACGCACCCAAAAACTAAAACGCCGTAAAACCATAAATTCAACATATGTTTGAGATGCCCCTCCCCAAAATTTGTTTTTCTTCACTGTTTGCTAGGCCTAAGGTCACTAAATCTACAATAAAAGTTTTATTTGCTGGAATCAGTACTAAGGGCACAAAACGCACCCAAAGTCTAAGATTCAAGATTCAATAGGCTTTATTGTCAAAAAAAAAACAATTGATTTTTATGGACTGAGCAAAATAAATAACAATAAAATAATAGGTTTTTGTCCTGTATCATAACACTTCTCTTCCAAAATTTAAAAAGTATAAATCACAAATCGAATCGCAATTCCACCATAAATATAGTTAAAATCTGTAGGTAGTGCTTTTATTAGATCAGATCACATTAGATTTCATCACATTATTTAAAAAAACATTATTTCACAATTTAGCACATATAGGTATAAACTCGGGTATAAAAGTAAAAGACACAATTGCAAGTAGAGTAAGATTAATGGGTGTTTCCATGAAAACCATCCATTTTTCAATTAAATATTTTTTTAGAAAAAATTCTGTCAAATTAAAATAAAAACATTTTTATTATGTTGGTAAGGTTATTTTTAGTCGTACTTGGTCAGTGAACACCTTTGTTCTTATTTATTTTTTGAAATAATACAATTTTTGCAAATAGTCACGAGAATGAAAGCCTAAACATGGAAATGAAAAATAACTCTGTTTTATACAAAAGATATATATTAAAAGTAAAAAATAAAAAAGAAAAATTCTAAAAGTCTTTTTCTTCATAAAACAAAACAGAATAATTCTAAGAACATATTTTTTTATATAAAAAAAATAAAAGTTCTAATCCTAAGAACATTTTTTATATAACTTTTCTAGGAACATATTTTTCTTGGTGAAAAATATCTTGTTGATGTTGATGCCTAAGGTCAAAAAAATTAAAAAATTAAAGAAAATATCATTCTCATAATTGTTTTCATTAGTAATGACACGGGAATGAAAGATACAGGAATGCGAATTTTTCCTTTTTTAAATGTTAAATTGTAAAAGAATATTAGAAAAAATGTACCGTGTGAAAAAGCAGCATGTCAGAAATAAAAAAAAATTGAATTGAAAAATACAAGGAAAAATACTTTATTGTCAAGAGCAAAAACATTCATAGACAAAGCATGCTACATCTAAATCTTAACCTAAACAATAGTCATATGAAAACAAATAAAATTACTTAAAAATAATAATAATTGAAAAAAAAAATGACTACAAAAAAACAAGAAAGGGACAAACAAAACAAATCATAAATTATAAAAATGGAAAAAATCATGACAGATTATACAAAAAAAGAATAAACAAGTAGATAAATCATAAATTAATAAAAAAAAGAAAAAACACATATTTAAAAAAAACCAAATTACTCAAAACACTATATAAAAGCCTCCTAGTTTTGTTTTTGTAAAATAGTTAATATGTAATTTAAACTGTTAAAAAGGTGAAATTTACAAAATTTTATTGTGAATAAAATATTAATAAATCAGATTTTTACTTAAGTGGATTGCTGTAAAATTCGATTATATCATAGTATGCCTTAACCAGTAAGACTTTTTTAAAAATCTTTCTTCCCTCGTAAAATAGAGAGTTTTTGGTCAGTTGACTTTGAGGTCAATGAACCTGACGAGTAGAACAAACAGATTGTGGAGTGCACAATTGCTGATAATTTTTGTACATTCGAGTGCATTAGTAGTATTATGAGATGCAAATAATGGTCTTTCTCTTTGATGAACTTTGGCACTAAAGCGTACAGCTTTTTTCTGTAGTACAAATAAAACTTTTAATAAATATTTGCTTGCAGACCCCCAGACAGAAATGCCATACCGTAAGTGAAATTCAAAGAGGGCATGATAAACAGATTTAGCAACATGTGGACCCAATTCTGCTCTCATTTTGCATACTGCAAAGCATGGAGAAGACAGTTTCTTGCTGAGAATGATAATATGTTCTTCAAACTTTAATTTATTAACATTTAAAACACCAAGAAACTTAGAAGCCTCTTTTTGTTCTAATGGTTCATCAACAAGATTTAATCCAGACATGTCACATTTGAATCCTAAAATATTTGGTGTTTTTTTTATATTGAATGATAGCTTGTTGGCATCACACCATAACTTAATCTTGTCCAAATCATCATCATCATCTTTTTAAGCAATTCAACATTCTTATGGTGCCACAGTATACAAGTGTCATTGGCAAAAACGGTGAAAAATCCAGAAATATCAAGGTGAACCAAGTCGTTAATGTATATGAGAAGAATTAAGGGTCCTAAGACAGAGCCCTGTGGAACCCCGCACTTTACCCTTTGAGTCAACGATTTCTCACTCGACAGTGAAACGATCTGACTCCGTTCATCCAGATAGAATTTGAACCAATCCAGAACTATCCCACGAAAACCATACCTTTCAAGTTTGTGCAGCAGTATTTTGTGATTTACACAGTCAAAAGCTTTTGATATATCACAAAATACTGCTGCTGTAGCCTGATTGCTGTTAAGTTGGCTATAAACTTTTTCAAGAAAACTGAACTTTGAAATGATGATGTCATGTGCCACCAGAAAATCCCAGACCCTCCTCTTTACAATATTTTCTATAACTTTAGAAAATGTGGGTAATACAGAAATAGTTTTAAAATTACATGGGTCACCTAATCCTCCCCCATTATGCAGCGGGATAATCACTGCCAAAGCTTCAAAAGCAGTATGTGGGAATTTTGAGAGAACTTCCGCAGACAACTTATCTTCCCCTAAAGATTTTTTGTTTAAGATTTCATTGAGAGCTCTTTTGACCTCTTGAATCTTAGTAGGAAAGAGTTGAAAAGAATCACTAATATTGACATGATCTAAGTAATCAAGTGGATCAGAATTTAAAATTAAATTTTCAGTTGTTTTTTCTGCTATACTGCAATAGTACATATTAAGAGAATTAGGATCGATATTTGTTTCTATATAATATTATTACTATTAAAAATCGTATTGTAAAAACAAAGGAGACTATGCAATTTTCCACACAAAATATTTTATTTTCCATACTTTTTATAACTTATAGACTTCTAATTTTGTTTTGCCAAACAGAATAGTTTTCGTGGAATCACCCTAATATAGAAAAATTAATTACCAAACCATTTAATTTTTTTTTAAACAATTAAAAAAACAAAAAAGAAACATTAAAAAAACAAAAATAAATAAAACAAAATAAAAAATCACCGAAATAAAAGGTCATTCAAATATATAAAGGATGCGGAATAAGTTAGCCGTGACATATCCATTGATATTGGCTCTGGAAAAAGAACTGGGACTTATTTTTAAACCCATAGGGAGTTTCGTCATCTGAAATTGTCTCGAATTTGTTACAGATGCTGTAAGGTCTACTGTCTTTGTCTGACTCAATTTGATAGTAGCCGAAAAATATACCTCGCCTGATAATGAATCCAAAATTGTAGATGGTAAAGGAAATTTGTCATCCTGAATTTTTGAGTTCAAAAGCCGGTAGTTCAAAACTATTCTCCACTTTTTATTTCCATGTTCATGTGCTTTTTTAGGTAAAATTAGTAAAGGTAATGACCAGGGAGATCTGGCTTCCTCGATAATACCTTTTTCTAACATTTCATTAATTTGCTTTTTAATTTCGTGTTTCTGAGAATGCGTCAACTTATAATGTTTGACATATACTGTTGTCGATGGCTGCAAATTAATTTTTTGTTTGTATATTTTAGTTGTCAATAATTAATGTTTCATTATCGAAATAAAAGATATCAGTATATTTTGAGCATATTTTTTGCAAAAAAAAATTCAGATTTGTCTAAGTGTTCGAATTTTAATATTTTTAGGAGATTATCGAGTCTTTGGACTGACTGTGATTATGTGTGGACAAAAGTTTTTAATTTTTATATCCTGTTCTCTACTATTCAAAATTGGGACGAGTATATTATCCGAAATAGGCTCACCTAAACTTCCAGCAACAAATTCTCCCTGACAAATTTTCAGAATTAACCTGAAAATATCTAATCACTTCGCACCTAATAATTGTGTATTTTTCTTGGTTGCACTGCATAGGCACCAATATTATGTTTTTATTAACCCAGCATGAGAAGTTGAAATTTTCAAAATCGATTTTGGTAATTTGTGAAAAAAATCAGCTCGTAACATACCCTGTATATTATTGTCAAAAATTCATTTATGAGCCCTGCGATATAGTTAGTAGATATATAGATTAACACTGTTTTGAAATAAAACGCTTACCAATGCCCCCGTGTCTAATAATAATTTTAAACTACTATTTTTATACCTAACAAATAAAATTTAACCATTAATATCAAAAACTTGTTTAAAATTATTTAATTTATCATTTTTAATGGACTCGAAAAAATGTTTCCAGATTTTCGGATGCCTGTGCCTGCGGTTTGTTAACCCTATCTGAACCAACACCGTTCTTAACTAAAAAGCCTGTTAACTCCTACTGCCTCAGTGCCCTTTAGCCTAATGTGGCTGCCATTTTTATAACCAAATTGACAAGTAAAACATAGATTTTCTGTCAGTTTTGTGTCAATATGGCACCGATCATAGGCCAAAGGATACTAAAACTAAAATGAGTTAACTGGCTTTTTAGTTGAGAACGGTGTTATCTGAACTAACCTGATCCGTCAATTATCTGTCAAAATAAAAACTTCTATGGTATCGTCTATGATTGCCATTACTAGAGCCTCTAAAATTTCCTCTATTGTGGCCCCTACCTCTTAACGAATTAAAATTATTTGTTCTCTGGAAGGACCTATTTTGGTGTTAAGGTCTCACGCTCCTATTATTGTCATTTGTGCCCCTATAAAAAGTCGTACTTTGCCTACCTCTAAAATTTTGTCTACTTGGGTTAAATTGATTTTTTATGAAAGTGAAATGAGGTTTTAGGGGTGTTTTGCGAATATTCCTCGTCTTGGGCGCCGCTTATCGCCTCGCTTAGTGATGTATAATTTCTAACTTTAATGCTAGTGTGCAAGTCGTTGCTATGCGACCTGTTAGCGAATGAGCTAATAGCGATTTTTTTGTTTACTGGTCTAAGTATTTCAAGAGCTTTGGAGTTACCTCTAGCCTGTCAAATAGTTAAGTACCCATTAACTCAACTGTCTACTGTTGTTTAGTTTAGAAGATAATTAGCATGCAGGTTTTATGCTTAAAATGAGTTTAGATCCTTGATAAGAGTGTCGCATGAATCATAGGAAGATTTTAATCTTATTTTTGCATTTTCAAATAATCTAGTTTTCAAGATATATGTGATTAAAAAAAATTTCCCATTAATATCTATGAGAGATTCATACCACGTAATTGGATCGATCAAAGTTTTTGTTGTTGTTTCTGACCCATCCATTAGCGGAATTAAAGTGGAAGCGGTTTTAGGGACAAATTTTTCCCCAATTTTGATATTTTGAGTCTCATTTTCCCCAGAAAAATCTGAAAATTCTAGGTCTGAGTCTGAGGTACCTGATTTCTGTTCTAACTTCTCTATCTGCAACCCTAACTTCTCTAACAAAATTTTTAAAATATCATGGATAGCTCCCAAATATTTTTCTACATGTCCTAACTGCTCTTTAAAATAATAGTCTCTAGGCTATGCTTTTCCTTATAAAATTTATCTTTAATGCTACTTAGCTCTGATTAAATCCTATTTAACTTATTTAATTTAGGTGCATTACTTAAATCGAAATTATACGCTCAACTCAATAAAATTCTTATTTAAATTTCTATAAAATACTTTCAATTCTGCTAATAGGTAACCAACTTCTTATATAATTTATATCCCATATTTGCCATTATTCCATCAACTATATCATATTGTGCAATATTATATTTTTATCCATCAATTTTATCCATATGCTATAATTATAAATTTTCCTCGAAATTTTCCATATTTGTACAAACCATCAAACATCTTGTTCTTTTCAAATTTTTCTTCAAATTTCTTCTATTCTGCTTCTTGCTAAAGTTGGTACAGCAACTGTAATAATGTACAGTAGTACTCGGACATTTTAAGGCACTTAAATACCTTCTTCCTCTTGTATGAAATTCGAGTTAACTGTGCCAGTAATATTCGCTTCAGCTTGAGTTGCTTTTCCATATTTAGCTAAAATAGCACTAACAACTTCACTAACTTTCTGCAATGAATGGCAAGGGTCGCCATGAACTGTTAGGACCGTTTGTTGAATTGAAAGGGTACATGTTACTCGTTTGAGTTCTAAAATGGTTCTCTATTGAGTATATGCTACGTTTTCATGGGTATTGAGTTCGTTTTCAAAACTCATTGTATCTTCTTCTTTTATAGAGCGTGTTCTTTATCAAGAGCAAGAACACGCTATAAAAAAGAAAAAGATACAATGAGTTTTGAAAACGAACTCAATACCCATGAAAACATAGCAATAGTAAGGTTATACATAAGCATTAAAAACTAGTTTAAAACAACAGTTACTTAATATAAAAGAATATACCCTAATTATTCTAAATAAGTGCTGCTCATCATAATATCTAACTGTACTTTATATAAACCTAATGTTATGTGTAATCCTCCTACACTACAATGTCCCAGATAGGTATTTCAAAAAAGAAATAAAATTTTAACGCAAAAGAAGTTGGGCAACCAGGTCTTTATAGTTTTCTGCTCTTGTGTTTTTCAAAAAATTTGTTGCAATCATTTTAAATTCATTCCAAGTCTTTTTCCTTGCCTTGAAGTATGGAATCAAATTACACATTTCCGAAAGGTCTAATCTGGGGACTCACAAATATTCCCCTTTTAATTTTAGCTTCACTGATTCTAACTAAATTTTATATGAAGTGGCGGTAGTAAAATCTTTTCTGGGGAACCTTTTTTTCTCTGGTTGAAAAGACTTGGTTTACTAAAATTCAAACACACCCAAAAAATTCACTATCAGACTAATTCCCAATAACATTATATAAAAATGTACCTAACATTTTAGGATTTATGTTATAAGTAAACACTTTAATAAAATACAATATTATACAATAATATTATATGATTTTTGTCAGATTTTACAGAAATGTTGTAAAAATAAATGCTGATATGCAAAAAGCAATTTTTAATTTTTATACTTTTTGACAGATATCGAAAATGATACCCAGGAGGCTCTAGACGAGGCTGGTCCACTTTTTACTGAAACTGGGATCCACATTAAGTTATGCATGACATTACTGTTGGATAGGTTTTATGAACTCTATTCGCTTGGTTATACCAGATATTTATGATGAATTATTGTTACTCTTTCTAACCTTATTTACAGAATTAATAAAAAATCGCGAATTTTATAAATATATCACCTTTATTCTTACATATATTATGCACATTTTCTTGCGACGTAATGCACCAAGAACACATTAAAATCTAGAAGCCGCAAATATTGCCGCTGCCAACTACAATATTACTTTTTTAATTTTCTCTGTTATATACTGATAAATGGGTAATATAAAACGTGCTTAAACCGAGTTATAAAATTTTTATGAAGCCCCGGAAAAATGGCTAATGGACGTTGCATATCAAATGAAGGCTAGCTAGGCATTCAGGTTACCAAATGCCGAACAAACGTTATATTCATAATAATAAAAATTCACCTTGTTGTTGCTTTTGGTATATAAATCCAGGTATATCCCATTTAATGGTCGAATTTTTCCATACATTAGGGGCAGGTAGGTAATTATTATAATTAGCATGGATCTATAAAACCGGAGCTAAGTAATACTTTTGCAAGACGTATTTATTCATTTATTTATTTATTTATTTATTTATTTATTTATTTATTTATTTATTTATTTATTTATTTATTTATTTATTTATTTATTTATTTATTTATTTATTTATTTATTTATTTATTTATTTATTTATTTATTTATTTATTTATTTATTCAAGTATCAACAGCATTGCCACTTACCCTGTCTAAGTCTAATGCATGCAAATATAATTTATCCATAAGAAATAAATAAAAATTGTATAAGTAATATTCACATTGGTTTAAATTTAAAATTCGTCACTTAAATTCGAGAAATTTTTCTGTCAAAAAGGAGATAAACAATTAAATGGAATAAAATTAAAACAACAAGAAAAAATAAATAAATATAAAACATCTAACAGTTAATAAATAAAGACAAACTTGGTATGTCACAGACAATAATAAAATAATAATAAAAGAGAAGAAACAATATACAATAAACGACTAATTGACTAGATCCTAATTAATTTTAAATGAATAATTTTTTTAAAAGCTTTAAAACACTGCATAAATATTAAAATATTTATATTGGAGAACACTTAAAAAGATTTGTTCTTGGGTACGCAAGATAGAATAGATTCTTGTTTCTACCATTTATTCTACTAACTGCAAAGGGTAATTGTTCAAGAATGTTGGGACAATCAATGCTATTTTTAAGAATCTTAAACATTGTACATAAATACATTTTGATTCTACTTTTATTTACAGAAAGTCTGTTAAAAACGCCCAGCAAATAGTCATTGTCACAACCACGCTCTGGGTAAATGCCATATTTACGAAAGAACATACATTTAAGAAATTTTCTTTGTACACCTTCCAATATATTGATCCAAATATTATACTGCGGAGACCATATAATACTTCCATACTCTATTATTGGCAAAACCAGGCTATCAAACAAGTGAAGGCCTACATATACACTAAAATTTTTACTGTTTCTTGAAATAAAACCTGCAATTTTTTGAGCACTATCAATTTTAGTAATAATATGACCTGAGAAAGACAATGACTCATCAAAAATAATAAGTCTTTTTGTTCGGATGCACGTTTTAGGGTATTGTCATTTATTGCATAGTCAAAATTTATTGTGTTTCGATTTCGAGTGAAAGACATACATGAACATTTACTTAAATTTTCTTTACAATAATTAGATATTACAGAAAGTTCATTTTGGAGTATACGGCAACCCTCCAATGATATAATTTCTAAATAAAGTTTGAAATCGTCAGCAAAAGCTAAAGATTTGACATTTTTAACCGTTTTCAATATTCTGTCAAAAGATATCAAGAAGAGGAGATGTCCCAAATTTGAGCCCTGGGGAACTCCAGATGTACTCGTATATAATACAGATTTACAACCTTTTACTTCTACATATTGATATCTTTTGTTTAATTCGTATGCTAAGTAAGATTGAATTAATTTTATTAAAAAGTCAGGAACTTCCATTTGATCCAGTCCATCTATTATTACATTGTGACTGACTATCAAAAGCCTTTTCTAAGTCAGTGTAGATGACATCCACTTGTGATTTCCTATTTAAAGCCTCATGTATGTATTGTGAAAAAGTGATAAGATTTGTTAAAGTTGACCTTTTTCGTAAGAAACCATGCTGTGTAAAAGACAATTTACTGGAAACCTCGTCAAAAATCATATTAAAAATTATAACTTCAAAAATTTTTTAGTTCGCACTGACAATAGTAATTGGTCTATAGTTTTTTATTTCCTGTCTAGATCCACTCTTATGTATTGAAATCACTTTACTTAGCTTCCATTTATTGGGAAAAACTGATGTTTTTAATATTAAATTAAATAATATATATAAGGGATATACTAAGTATTCACGACATCCTTTTAAGATATATACAGGAATGCCATCTGGACCAATAGACCTGTTACATTTTATTTTTCTGATAGCATTGTCAATATCAGAATGTTTAATAACGTATTGTTAATTGGTATAATAAAATAAGTAAGATTTTGCTATTTTAGTGTAGGAATCATTTTTACTGTTGCCCACTTCCCCATGCAGTGCTATTTGTTATTTCCACACATCTTTTGTCTTCATAGCTTTTTAAACTGCTGTTATTTGTGGCTGTTAATGGGGTTTTTGTTAATGAATAAAATAAAAATAATATTTTGTATTAACAATTCTACTTTACAATCCGAGGTACAGTCTATATTGAGAAACATTTTGCTTAAAAAAATGTGGTGTATCAATATTGTAACGCCAATAACACCAGATAGCACATTTCATATGGCAAGTTAACTTTGTTGACCTGGGGTAATATTTTGGTATAGTATATGTTTGGTCTCCTCAGTATATGCACATTAATGCTCTGAAAAAAATCCAAAAAAGGTTGCGTTATGAATTAAAATTCCAATCGAATCTTTAGACTACAACCAGCTGTATAGATAATTAATAGCTCCGTGCGTACGCTGTAGTTTATTATCTAGGTTGTGCCTTCATTTGCTATAAATATTGAAGCTGTTGTTTTACTGCAAACCTTTTTTCTAAATCTTTCATTCAATAGGTTGCTTGTTGTTTGTTTCGGTTGTATATAGAACAGCCCACAAGGCAGCTTCAGTCTTAGTGACGCTAGCCATGACCAACTTGACCTAAAATAGGGTCATTTCAAATCAAATCAACCAGAGGTTTGGTAGACTATCTCCCCGATTTCGATAATTTTTGGTACGTTTACTCTACCCATAAAGGGAATGAAAAATCCCAAATTTAAAATTTTTTGTCCATTAGTTTTCTTTTTAAATTAATTTTTGAAAATCAAAACAAACTACCATTTTGCTTAAACATGTACCTAAAGAAACTAAAATATCTCGATAACTACTTAAACTAGGACAATGGTTTGTAGCTCGTTTTAAAGGTATTAAAGACTTTTCGAATGATGTATCACATAATGTACTTTTTTTTTAATTGAAATAAAAAAAAACTTACTATTTACAAAATTTCATGATGGAGACTTGATGGGTTCATCAAAAAAAAATTATTTAAAACATTTTTAAAACAATTTTAAAAAAAAAAATAGGATATGTGTTACTTTATCAAAATGGGCTTTAAAATACCTATAAAACAAGGTATTAATCGCTTTTATACGGTATACAGTTCTCAAGATATTACTTTTTTGTGTACATTTGGTTAAAATTGGCATTTATCAAAATATGAATATCTTGAGAAATATACATACTACAAAAGCAAGTGATAACTTGTTTTAAAGGTATTTTAAAGGCCATTTTAATGGAAGTATCACATGTCCTCTTTTTTTTTGAAAAAAATTTTAAAAATTTTTAAAATAATTATTTTTGATGAATCCAGTCTCCATCTTAAAATTTTTTAAATAGTTTAGCGAAATAGCCAGAAAAAAAATATATTTTTATAAAAAAGAATAAAAAATAATGTTTTTCAAAAATTAAAAAAAAGTTTTTTTTTTATTTTAAATTGTTTTTAAAACAAAAAGTATATCATGTGATACATCATTCGAAAGGTATTTAAAATACTTTTAAAACGAACTATACACCACCGTCCAAGTTGAAGTAGTTATCGAGATATTTCAATTTCTTTAAGTACATGTTTGAGCAAAATTGGTAATTTTTGTGATGTTCAAGAAATATTTAAAAAAAAAACTAATGGTCAAAAAAATTTCAAATTTTGATTTTTCATTCCCTTTATGGTTAGAATAAATGTACAAAAAATTATCGAAATCGGGGATATGGTCTGCCAAAATTTCATGATGGAGACTTGATGGGTTCATCAAAAAAAAAATTATTTAAAAAATTTTTAAAACAATTTTTCAAAAAAAAATAGGAAATGTGTTACTTTATCAAAATGGGCTTTAAAATACCTATAAAACAAGGTATTACTCGCTTTTGTACGGTATACAGTTCTCAAGATATTACTTTTTTGTGTACATTTGGTTAAAATTGACTGTCTTTACAGGCATTTATCAAAATATGAATATCTTGAGAAATATACATACTACAAAAGCAAGTGATAACTTGTTTTAAAGGTATTTTAAAGGCCATTTTAATGGAAGTATCACATGTCCTCTTTTTTTTTGAAAAAAATTTTAAAAATTTTTAAAATAATTATTTTTGATGAACCCAGTCTCCATCTTAAAATTTTGTAAATAGTTTAGCGAAATAGCCAGAAAAAAAATATATTTTTATAAAAAAGAATAAAAAATAATGTTTTTCAAAAATTAAAAAAAAGTTTTTTTTTTAATTTCAAATTGTTTTTAAAACAAAAAGTATATCATGTGATACATCATTCGAAAGGTATTTAAAATACTTTTAAAACGAACTATACACCACCGTCCAAGTTGAAGTAGTTATCGAGATATTTCAATTTCTTTAAGTACATGTTTGAGCAAAATTGGTAGTTTTTGTGATGTTCAAGAATTAATTAAAAAAAAACTAATGGTCAAAAAAATTTCAAATTGGGATTTTTCATTCCCTTTATGGTTAGAATAAATGTACAAAAAATTATCAAAATCGGGGATATGGTCTGCCAAACCCTTCCTTTTTTTTTGGTTGATTTCATATGAAATGACCCAATACGGGCTTGCTTCGTTGCTAAAAATTACTTCTCAAAAGCATCGAGGTAACCCAATGTTCAATTGTTTGTGTTTTGAGCTTAACTTATTTAATATTCTTATTTATAGAGAGCCTCTATATGAAATAAGAGCATGTCTGCATCCAACTATAATGAACGACATGTGCGCAGAGTGTGGAGCCGATTTAAGGAAAGATGACAATACAGTTACAGCAACAGCTTCCATCCCTATGATTCATGCTATACCTGATTTAAAAGTTAGTGAAGAGCTGGCGCAACAGTTGGGAAAACTTGACAATGATCGATTGATTAAAGATAGAAAACTGGTGTTGTTGGTGGATTTGGACCAGACGCTGATTCATACTACAAATGATAATATCCCACCAAATCTTAAGGATGTTTATCATTTTCAACTTTATGGACCCAGGTAGGTGAAATGGAGCGCATCTACGTGAGGGGATGGTTCAAAATACTTCTCAAAAAAGTGATAAATGCTATTTAAGGTTATTTTTTGCTAATTCTTGGGATTTAATTATTTTATTTAACTGTTTTTGAGTAAAACGATTTAAGCAGAACCGGATCTACCTCCCCGATTTCGCTGATTTTTTTTGTTTGTATGTTACCCACCTAGAGAGCAGTCAGAAGCCAAAATATTAGGTTTTGCAAAAATTTATTGGCTAAGTTATAGCAATTTTTAATTTTTTCACTTAGTTTTGGTCACTTTTGGGTATTTTTGATTACTCATAGGTTTTTGGTATTCAGTGGCTGAAAATTGAGGTTCTAGTGAAATATTAACTAAGGCACAAAAATAGGTATTTTTTTATTTTACCCAAGGGGGTAAACACTGGTACAGAATATGTGACATGATTGTCAATTTTGTTCAATTGTAAGTGATTGCAGGGGACTGCCTGCCGAGATATTTCTAAAGCCTCCCAGGGATTCTTAAGGTCTGCAAGCCAGGGTTTGGTGAACCACACAAAGAACCCACAAATCTAATTAGAAGATACGTGGCCTTAAACTTGGAGATTTGTCTTTCTTTGAAGATTTGTCTAGGGTTCTTACGCGCAACGCTCGACAAGTAAATGTTTGAGAATACTGATTAATCAAATGAAAAAAAAAACGGAAAATGGCTATAGCTCAGCCAAAAAGTTACCTTTTCAAAATATTTTTGTTTAGCTGCTTCAATAACTTGCAAGCATTTATATTTTTCGGTTCTTTTGAGATATGATTTTAAAATTTCATAGTTTCAAAAAGACACCTCAGTGTCTTGTCGATATTTTTAGTGTCGGAATAATCCAGTTTCCTCCAAATCTAGTAAAGCTTGTAGTGGCAAGTAATTTAAAATTTGATGCAAAATAAATATTGGATTCGAGTTATTTAACACTAACTTTCAATTAAAACTATAGGATTGAAGAGTAAATATCGAGTTTTTCTGCAAATCCACTACTACTGCTCTTTTGCCGTTAACATACTTATTTTTTTAAGCTTCTTAATAATTCAATAAACCTGCAGATTTTTTGTTACTGAGTTAATTTGTAGTAGGTCTTCCAAAATTATTTTGAAACCAAAAAGGTATTTGCCATAAAAAAAAAGTTCAGATAGATTTTCAGCTAAATACTTGTTTACATTCTATTACTATTTTTGCCCCACATCCTATAGAATCGAGGGAGATTTCACTACCTGCACTATATGTACAAATTTTGAGCACAGTATTGGTCAATAATCTGGCGGTAGTCTGGAATAGCCCGCAGTGGCCCACAATAGCCCACAAAATTCTTTTTAGTAGCTCGCAATATCATTCAATAGTGTGGCAATACTCCGAAAGAATCTGGCAATAATTTGCAATAACGTGTAATAATTTCGCAATAGTCGAGAATATTCTTGCAATACCAATCTATTTTAGTTTTATTTTTCTTTTTTTTCTGTGACAATACTTCTGCAATAAACTCGCAATAGTATGCAATAATGTCGCAATAGTATGCAATCAATAGTCTCGCAATAATCCAGAAATAGTTCGCAATAGTTCAGAATAATTGCAATAATTCTGCAATAGTCTGCAATCATCCAATAATTTGCAATAATTCGCAATTTTAAATGACCGACAATACTTCGCAATAATCTTGTAATAGATTACAATAATCTGCAATAGACCACGATAATCTGCAATAGTTTACAGTTATTGCGCACTATATGTACAAAAATCAGGTCGTTAATATCCCCCTCGTATAGAATATAATAAAAAATCTGAAAATTTACATCTTACAAAGAGCAACATTTCCTTGAAAATTCAACTGATTTTACAAGGACTTTATTTATGAATACATTTTAGATCACCCTGGTACCATACTCGCTTTAGACCAGGAACCCAAGAGTTCCTAGAAGAAGTCAGCAAAAACTACGAACTCCACATTTGCACTTTTGGTGCAAGGAACTATGCCCATACGATAGCCATGTTTCTAGATCCTGGGCAGAAGTATTTCTCCAATAGAATTTTGTCCAGAGATGAATGCTTTGATCCCACTAGTAAAAAAGCTAATTTAAGGTAGGTACGAATTTTTTATTTGTGTATTACTATTTCTAAAGTACTTTTTCAAAATGTATGCAGTTTTCAGGAATAAAAAAAGCTTATGCTTAAAAATGTATTTTGTGTTTTCTAAAGCCAATCTGTTGTGTTTTAGAGCCCTTTTTCCTTGTGGAGACGACATGGTCTGTATTATAGATGACCGAGAGGATGTGTGGTCCCATGCCCTTAACTTAATTCATGTTAAACCTTATCATTTCTTCCAACACACAGGTTAGTAATTACGCGATCAAATTTATAATACTTATTAATCATCTGGATATCTTCATATCTTTGTTTTTTTTTGTTTTCGGCCTTCATCCAATTAATTATTATTATTATTATTTGTACTTATTGAGAATAAAGAAAACAATATAGGGAAAATTAGTCTAATTCTCAAAGGGCGAAGTCTAGCTAATTTGAAATTGTGATTTTAGATTAGGTTTATTTCTCCCTACCACGAAAATAGTTTTTTTAAAAACTTTTATTCAAAACACGATTTAAGTCACTATACAATAGCTTTTTGGTCACTGATGCAAAAAAAAACTTACCACCATCCATTTTTAGTTCACTACCAATATGGTATAGGGCTCTATTAAAATCGTGAAATTTTGAGTTGTCCTAATTTTATCAAAAATCTGTTACTAAGGTTTCCCAAACACCTTAATCGACGAAAAAAAATAGTTGTCGGTCGGTCTGTTGTCTGTCTGTATACACGATAACTCAAGAACGCCTTAATCGATTTTAACGAAATTTGGTACAAATATCCTCTATCGGCTGACCATGAACTGATTAACTTTTGGGTTTTGAAGGGTTGAAGAGGGGAAAAGGATAAAATATTTTAAAAAATTGTAACTTTGAAACAAAAACAAGCAGCGTTATACGGTTTTCAGATTTAAGTTTCCATGAATATGGACTACAAATTTCGATATAAAGTCCAAATTCGTGGGAGCTTTAGTTTCCGAGTTATTTGCAAAACGTTAAATTATATAAAAAAATCCTAACGTTAGAAGTAAAACAGCTATTAATATGCGGTTTTCAGATTTTGGTTTTCGTAAATATTACCCAAAAATTTTGTTATAAGGTTCAAATCTTTCAAAACTACAGTTTTCGAGATATTTTCATTTCCTTTCAATACAAAATAATTGATTGTATGGTGGTCTATGGGTGCTTTCTAGCACCAATTTTTGTACCCAAATTTTACAAAAAGGTTAAAAACAAAATGTAGATTTTATAACAAATTCTCGGACAAATTAGAAAAACTATTTACAAATAATTTTTTTATATATTATTACCAATTTAAATTATTTGGATTAAGGGTAGTGCCCTTAAAAATAACTGAAGTTATTACTGGTTCTATTATCAATTTAATTTACTTGTTAAAATAGAACCCTACAATTTAGAGGATTTTTCCACTATTTTAAGTTTTTACATGTGTGTCATTAGTGTTTAGTTCGAACCAGTTTTAATAATCTCTATATGTTGTTTATGATTTTTTATAATTTTTTTAAAATATGTAACTTACGTGTAGTTATTTCTACTTGATTTAAAAAGCATTCTTGCATTTTAAATTTTATTTAAAGACAATTTTATTATTAAAAAACAAAAGATCAAAAAAACATCTTGGGTGGAAATAACGAAAATTCAAACCTGGATGATCATCCCACAAGGAACACACAAAGGACCAAAGCAAAAAGAGAAATGAATTAATGATGTTTCGCCTTGAGTAACCAGCGCAGGCTCATTAGTGGTCCCACTGGTCACCCGCCCGATATATCATTAAACACCATCAAACACTTTGATTTCCAAATTTGAATCACTCACAAAGAGGCATCGTTTCGCACTGGTACTTATCCAAGTTACCTGATACGGATTCGTCTTGGCGTGTTAATATTTCCAATAGGATTATGCTTCTAAGACAATTAAAACAAAGAAAGGAGTTAAAAAAAACCTCCAAATCAGTTACTTCAACCGAAAAGAAACTAAAAAACAAAAGATCAAAAGATCTTGGATGGAAATAACGAAAACTCAAACTTGGATGAGCATCCCACAAGGAACACACAAAGGACCAAAGCGAAAAGAGAAATAATTAAACGATGTTTCGCCTTGGTTAACCAGCGTAACACTTTGATTTCCAAATTTGAATCACTCACAAAGAGGCATCGTTTCGCCCTGGGTACTTATCCAGGTTACCTGATACCGATTCGTCTTGGCGTGTTAATATTTCCAATAGGATTATGTTCCTAAGACAATTAAAACAAAGAACGGAGTTAAAAAAACCTCCAAATCAGTTACTTCAACCGAAAAGAAACTAAAAAACAAAAGATCTTGGATGGAAATAACGAAAATTCAAACTTGGATGAGCATCCCACAAGGAACACACAAAGGACCAAAGCGAAAAGGGAAATGATTAAATGATGTTTCGCCTTGGGTAACCAGCGTAGGATCATCAGTGGTTCCACTGGTCATAGGCCCGATACATTATTAAACACCATCAAATACTTTGATTTCCTACTTTGAATCACTAACGAAGAGGCATCGTTCCGCACTGGTACTTATCCAAGTTACCTGATGCGGATTCCCAATAGGATTATGCTCCTAAGACAATTAAAACAAAGAAAGGAGTTACAAAAACCTCCAAATCAGTTACTTCAACCGAAAAGAAACTAAAAAACAAAAGATCTTGGGTGAAAATAACGAAAATTCAAACTGGGATGAGCATCCCACAAGGAACACACAAAGGACCAAAGCGAAAAGAGAAATGATTAAATGATGTTTCGCCTTGAGTAACCAGCGTAGGCTCATCAGTGGTTCCACTGGTCACCCGCCCGATACATCATTAAACACCATCAAACACTTTGATTTCCAACTTTGAATCACTCACAAAGAGGCATCGTTCCGCACTGGTACTTATCCAAGTTACCTGATACGGATTCGTCCTGGCGTGTGAATATTTCCAATAGGATTATGCTCCTAAGATAATTAAAACAAAGAAAGAAGTTAAAAAACCTCCAGATCAGTTACTTCAACCGAAAAGAAACTAAAAAACAAAAGATCTTGGGTGGAAATAACGAAAATACAAACATGGATAAGCATCCCACAAGGAACACACAAAGGACCAAAGCGAAAAGAGAAATGATTAAACGATGTTTCGCCTTGGGTAACCAGCGTAGTCTCATCAGTGGTTCCACTGGTCACCCGCCCGATACATCATTAAACACCATCAAACACTTTGATTTCCAACATTGAATCACTCACAAAGAGGCATCGTTCCGCACTGGTACTTATCCAAGTTACCTGATACGGATACGTCCTGGCGTGTTAATATTTCCAATAGGATTATGCAAAGTTGGAAATCAAAGCGTTTAATGGTGTTTAATGATGTATGGGGCGGGTGACCAGTGGAACCACTGATAAGCCTATGCTGGTTACCCAAGGCGAAACATCGTTTAATCATTTCTGTTTTCGCTTTGGTTCTTTGTGTGTTCCTTGTTGGATGCTCATCCAAGTTTGAATTTTTGTTATTTCCACCCAAAATCTTTTGATCTTTGGTTTTTTAGTTTCTTTTCGGTTGAAGTAACTGATTTGAAGGTTTTTTAACTTCTTTCTTAATTTTATTATTATCATTGTAAATTTTTATTAAAAGAGATTTTGAATTTTTGAATTTGTAAGAGAGGGTTTGTACTTTTAACGCCCCCTAACATAGAGAGCAGGTTTAGAACTCCTTTTCCGAAAATCTTTTATTCTAAAAATCCTAAGTTTTAGTAATTTCATGCGTATTTTTTTGGTCATTCTGTGTGTACTAGCGTGATTCTTTATGCGCTTGAATAAATTTTGTTAGGTCTTTGCGAGTTTAATTCCATATATACTAGTAGCAGAACAGTTCTAAACAAGCTTCATTATTTTAGGTGATATAAATGCACCACCTGGCCTAGACAAGCATGAAGAGGATGATATACTGGGATGTGATTTAACCAAAATTAAGAAGAAAGAAAACGGTGAAAGTAATGAAAGTGAAATTAGCGAGAATGGGGAAAAACAAAAAGGTTTGTTGATATATTTATATTTTTTGTCTGCCTTAATTCAAAGTAATTCAAATTAAAAAAAAAACCATAATAATCGTTATAACGGAACAATTTATTGCCCCAGAAATGTTTATAATGATTATTTTTAGATGAAGATGAGAATAAAGTTACAAGTAGCGATGATAAAGAAGTAAAATGTGATACAAATGAAGAAACTATAGTAGACACATGTAAAACTACTGAAGATAACGAAGCAGAAGCTGACTCCACTGAAAACGTAGAAGATTGTGCCAAAGACAGTGAAAATAATGTTGAGAAAGTTGAAAACCTAGACGAACCTATTCAAAAACATAAAGAAAATGGCGAAGCAGAGTGCAAAGATGGCAATCAAAATTGGGACGAAGAAAAAAAGAAAGGCAATACCACAAATCCTATTGATAAAATCAAGAAAAAAACTGACGAAAACGATAGTTTAAGTTTTCAAAGCCAAAGTATACAAAATGATACCAATGGAACATTAAAAAATAGTGACCCACCAAAGTCGGAAGACAATTTGATAGAGGTTGAAGATTCGGACGATTATCTTCATTATTTGCAGGATATTTTGGCCAGGATTCATACTGCTTTTTATACAGAATTTGACAAGATGAATTCGGGAGAGATTCCCGATCTTAAAGATGTGATACCGACAGTTAGAAGTAATATCTTAAAAGGTAAAAACCTATTTTTATTTAATAGTAGCATATTTGGAAACTAATCAAAACCAAACTACGAAAAAACTAAATTATTAGTCAAGAAAATTGCGTTTGTTCAACCTTATTGAAGTGCACAACATTTTAAAGTTCATTTTATTCACTTTGAACAGTATAACAGCCTAAAAACACGGACCATTTGAAGTTGTTTAAGGGTTTTATGTTTGAAGAAGCAATAGTTAATAAAAAAATTGTTGTAAGAAACTTGCTCAGTAATTTTATGCTCCTGATAATACGATGATGACAAAAAACTGGTACCATAACAAATATTTTGACGCAATATAATTTTTTTGAGCAATACTTTATTGTCTAAATTTGTTGCATTGGTTATTAAAAAATGTAACTTGCTTTAAAATATTTTCGTTTTTGACAAAACGGTTTCGAATTTTAGGAACCAAGCTGTGTTTCAGTGGCCTGGTACCAACTAGGTATAGATTGGAACAGAGTAGAGCCTACCAAGTGGCAGTTAGTTTAGGGGCTCAAGTGACGCAAGATCTAGAAGAAGACACCACGCATTTGGTTGCTGTAAGGCCTGGAACAATAAAGGTAAATTTATACGTTTCAATTTTATCTGGAAGTGGTTTATGTTAAATCGCAATAAACTTAGAAGTTTTGTCTCAAAAACCAAGTAATTTAATTAATATGTCCAAAAAGAGGAAGCAGAGTAGGCTCATATTTTGGAAGAAGTCACGCATCCCAGGTACAATGGAGTATCAAAACACTGAATATAATGAACCTCAAGACTTGTCAATGCTTTTGCAAACTTTTTTAGCAGTCACAGTAAGACAGCTGAGTGAGTCAACCATTTTGAAGTCCGTTAAAAGCCTTAAGCCCAAAATGACAGCGGGATGTGACGGGATACCATATCGTTTGCCATCAAAGATTGTGCTCATGCTCTACTAGAACCTCTTCAACACATCTTTAACATTATAATAAAAACGTGCTACTTTCCAGACATTTGGAAATATGCCAGAATCTGTCCAATCTTTAAGAATGATGACAAGAAAAATATCTGTAACTAAAGACCTGTCGAAGGCCTTTGAAAAATCTATCTACGATGATATTTTTTGGCAAATAAAAAATCAAATAAATTAACAACAACATGGATTTTATCATCAGCGTTCCACAACAACTAACCTCTCTTGTTATTTACAATATATTCACACAAATCTCAATCAAAATTACCAAATCGATGCTATTTATACAGACTTTTCGAAGGCTTTCGACAAACTAGATCATAGAAATTGGCTTTGATAAAAATCTTATTAGACTTTTCCATTCATATCTCTTATTTCGGAAACAATTTGTTGAATATAATGGTTTCAAATCTGTTGAATATTTTGCACCCAGTGGAACTCCACAGGGCAGTGTTCTAGCCCCACTAATCTTCTCTATCTTTATTAGCAGCATCACCAAAGGTCTCTCTTGCAAATCATTATTTTTCGGAGATGATGGTAAATTTTTTTAAATTATATGCTCAGTCTCGGATTGCATTGCACTCCAAGATGACATTAATAAAATTGCTCGGTGGTGTGATCAGAACCGCTTACCATTAAACATAAACAAATGCAAAAAAATAACTTTTTCACGCAAAGTCACTCCTATCACGTTTAACTATAGCATTAACAACATAACAGTAGTAGTAGTAGTAAACATGCTTTATTGTCCAAAGATTTTCTACATCCTAATTGACAAAGCTTAAGAGGCTTAAGTCTAATTTCATACAATATTAACATAAATTAAAATTAAAATTAACTACCTGGCAAAGGCAGGCACGACACAAGATAAAAAAAAAACAGATCAGTTGGTAACAGAGATATGGTAAAAACATAATGAAAATAGAACAAACAGGTTAAGTAAAATCTAAATAAATATATGCACAACAGATAAACATTTAAAGCAAAAAATACAAACAAGTTGAGTAAAGTAAAAAAAGTAAAAAAAAATACTAAATAAATATATAGGTAAAAAATTTTAGATCACAGACAATTTAATAAATCTAGTTGTTTTGGCATAGGGTTGTTGTAACACAAGCAAGAGAAATCCTAGAAATTAATTTAATTGTAAAGCTATAGGAAATAAAAATGCAAAAATGGCTACTTAATTGGACAGGGTTAAAAATAAATTTTAAAGTAAGATAAAAAAAAAAATGATAATAAATAGGTAGGTTTAAAAGGAAAAGGTAAGAAATTCGTCCACGGTATAAAAAGCCTGTTTTACTAAAATGTTTTTGAGTTCTTTGCGGAATTTCGATAGATCTGCAATATTTTTAATAGCTATAGGAAGATGGTTATAAAGTTTTATGGCATTATAAATTATGGAATTTTGAACGAGCGCCGAGTGTGGAATAGGAAGTGGTATATGGTGCCTTTGACGTGTAACATGAATAATTTGGTGTTCAGGGAAAGAAGATTTGTGCTTGTGAATAAGACTTACTGATTCTAAGATGAAAAGACATGGTAGGGTTAGGATGTTGTAGTTTATAAATAAGGGTTTACAATGATCTCTTGCAGAGACACCAGCAATGAATCGAACTGCTCGCTTTTGAAGTTTAAAGACTGACTGAAAAAGATATTGAGTACAACAGCCCCAGAATGGTAGACCGTAAGAAAGGTGAGATTGAATAACAGCATAGTACACAGATTTTGCAATAGAAATATTAAGATTTTTGGCCACCGCTCGTACACAGTAACAACCTGAGGCGAGTTTCTTGTTAAGCCCAATGATGTGAGATTGGAATTTCAAATCAGTATCAAGTTGAAGCCCAAGAAACTTGGTATTTTGGGAAGATTTAATGGAGAATTGGTCACAATCAACATCATCAATACTGCAGCGAAATCCAAGTATCTGTGTTTTATTAAAATTAAGTAAAAGTCCATTGGCATCACACCACAGCTTGATGACCTTGATGTCATCAGATATTACCTGGACCAACTCCCGCGTCCCTTTTTTATGCCACACCACCGTTGCATCATCCGCGAACGCAGCAAAAACTCCTGAGATATCCAAATTTAACAAATCATTGATGTATATGAGAAATAGGATTGGCCCTAGGACTGAGCCCTGCGGAACCCCATAATTGATTTGCTGGCCTGAGGAACATCCGCCGTTCGCGGCGACACGCTGGGTGCGGCTTGAGAGATAGGATTTAAACCACTCCAACACCACTCCGCGGAAACCATAGACCTCTAGTTTTCGCAGCAGCGTTCTGTGACTCACACAATCAAAGGCCTTGGAAAAATCACAGAACGCTCCTGCAGTATCAAAGCCGTTATTAAAATGCCTGAAAAGTTGTTCCATTACTTTATACATAGCATCATGGGTGCCCTTTTTTGGAAGGAAACCAAACTGTGCAAGATTAAAAACTTTGTGCGAAGTTAAGAAATCTATCATGCGTTTTTTGACGATTTTTTCAATAATCTTCGATATGGTTGAGAGCAAGGATATTGGTCGATAATTTGACGGATCTTTAGTATCGCCATTTTTATGAATAGGTATTATTAGAGCCTGTTTAAGAGTGGTTGGGAAAGTGCCAGAAGAAAAGGAGAGGTTAATCGCTTCTGCTAAGATATGAAGGGCTTGGTCAGGTAGTTCTTTTAAAATTTTTGTAGATATACCATCTGATCCGGCTGCAGTTTGGTTTTTAAAAGATTTAAGAGTGGATCTGATTTCATGGATATCAGTAGGTAAAAACTCAAAAGACTCATTCACACGCAAGCTCTCCAAATAGACTATAGGATCGACATCAGAGTTAATGTTTGCAGTTAGATTGTCAGCAACGTTGCAGTAAAAGCTGTTCAGTAGATCTGCATCAATCTCGATCTCCCGTGGCTTAATACTAGTTTTACCAGTAAGTTCCCTCACGATGTTCCACGTTTCTTTAGATTTATTAGCCGCGTTGTTCAAACGATTTGTGTAAAATAAGTGTTTTGCGGTGCGAATTAACTTTTTGTACAATTTGCGGTATTTTAAATAGTGATTAGTAATAAACGGACTGTCAACATAGTGATTTTTTATAATATTTAAAGATCTTAAGTTGCCCGCAGATATCTTTAATCCGTTTGTCATCCAGTATTTTTGGATCCCTTTTTTGCGTAGTGTCCTTAAAGGAAAATATTTATTGACTATCTTACTTAGAATAAGATGAAATTCTTCAAGGGGATCAACTTCAGAAAGAATAGGTTGCCAAATTGTGCTGTTACAAGTCTGTTTAAAATGGGAAAAATTATTCTTACTAAATATTCTACCTTGTTTTTTGTGATTACTAACATGACTTATTCTTAACGGCAATGAAGTTAAAACCGCATGGTGATCGGAAAGGTCGGGATCGGTGACATTACACTCAAGATCAGAGGTAAGGTTGGAGCAAACATAATCTATCGTGGTAGCAGTGGAATTTGTGATTCTTGTAGGTCTCTTCACATGCATTTGCAGATTAAAGGATTCTAACAGATTAAGTAAAAGAATGGTAGAATATGCTTCAGGGTCTCCAAAATCAATATTAAGATCACCTGCAATGATTAATGTGAAATTTGGTGGTATGTTGGATAAGAGAAGTTCAAAATTATCTAGAAAGCTTGAGAGACTAGTATTTGGAGAGCGGTAAATGCACAAAATATATGTTTTGAGAGTTTTTGAGTAGAGAAGGGAAAATTCAAATGTTTTTTCAGATAATAAAAAGTCAAACTTATCACAGTTGCAGAAATCTGATTTCGATGAAAATTCTGAGCTTATCAGGATGGTGGTACCCCCATTATTGAAAGATGTTCGGCAGAATTTAGTCAATATATAATAATTTGGTACGTAAAAGGGCTCTCCCACCTTAAGCCAATGCTCTGTTAAAAGTACTAAATGGGGAAAGTTTTGGTTTTCTAAAAACAAGAATAACTCATCAGCCTTGCTTCTCGCAGACTGAATGTTTAAAAGCATAAGTGTAACATAGTCTAAACTTTTTGAGAGGGACTTTTTGTTTGGGTTATTTTGGGTCCTAAAAAAAAATTTGAAGCATTCAGATTTATGCCACTTGTGTTACAACTATTATTTAGCTCATCAAATAAACTGATTGACTGAGAAGAAGCATCCAAATCATTAAAATTTCTAGTCTTACCAAAAACCTGAGGGGATCTGTCTGATGGCAAAATAGTTGCTTGATGCGTCAATGAATTTGAATTAGTAAGTACCATGCTATCGGTCAATTTAGCTTGAAAAGAGTTTAATTGAATTGACTCAGCAATCATCTTACCAATCAGCCAGTTCCTTACTTTACATCCTTTGTCAGTATTAATATTAATAAAATCAAATAAACCTTCGGTTTTGTTAAATGCATTTATAACTTTTTCAAGATTATTATTGAAATGTAGTATGTAGTCACTGTTGTGGCACTTTTTTGAAATTGGACATGACAAGAATATAAAATTAGTTTGCAAACATTTTCTCAATATTTCGTAGATAACATTAAATTTTGGTCTCTTTTCATTTAAAAAATCATTTGAACCAGCAACAACAACTACATAGTCATTGAAGTCATAGTCTTTGGTAGTCATTTCCATTCCCGCCAAAACACTGTCATAATGCGCACCAGGTTTGATGATAGATTCCACCTTAAAATTAGTACACTCCAAATGCTTAGAGATGTTACGGTCCAAGTTTATGCCATGTTCGTCGGATAGAATTAAAAGTTTGTTGCGTTTTACATTAGCTATGCTTTGCCCTCGCGGATGTTTTTCTGGATCTACACTTCGTCGTTCTGACAGGGTTTTAAGTTTATTAGCATCCAACTTTAATTCATTCCGAAGGCTGTTTATGTTGATAAAATATTCATTATTTTGTTCTTCGAGTGTCCTTATTTTACTGGACATCTTTTGATTTTGTAGAGAGAGTTCCTGCAGTTCTTTTTGATAGCTGAGTATTGATGTATCCAAATTTTCTTTGAGAGCATTTACATCTGAGAACTTAGCTCGTAAATCCTCATTTAGTTTGAGAAGTTCATTAATTTTACGATTGCAGTTTTGTTCAATCTCCTCAGCCTCATCATTAAGAACTCGAGAACCCCGTTCCAATCTTCTTATGTGATTTTCTTTGTGTTTTAGTTCACTATGCAATGCAGTTAATTGATTTTGTAGGTCCTGTATTTTTGTTTGATTGTCAATATCGTTTTGCTCATGGGTAGTATCTTTTAGGATGGCCTCATTTTTGAGCTTTTCTAGAACTTTTTCCAGAAGAGCTAGTTCTTTGTCTTTTTGTTCTAGTTTTAGTTCAGAGCTATTTTGGTTCAGCATTTGTTCATGACAAGTTTTAGAACAAATTATTTTGTGTTGTTCCAGCTTTTGAAACGCTAGCCTTTCAGAGCAGCTCTTATGGCAAATATTAAAACAAATAATGCAAAACAAGTTTTTTATTTCCTTTGTGGGTGGCTTACATGGGCAGCATTTGAAATCCATGATGTTGCGTTTTTTTTCAGTTCAAAAAAAAAAAAAAAAATATATATATATGTATAATTTCTACTGTTAGTTAGACCACTCTGTATTTACCATTTTTGTTAATATCAATAAAACAATAAAACAAAAACTTAAAAGGATTAAATTTTTACTTATCAGATTTTCTTTTTGCAGCACTATCAACTATCTGAGGTGACCTGGGATTAGTAACCCAATCTAATCTTCGAATAAAGTGAATAAATGTAATCAGGAAAATTATTAATGAATCCACTTCTAACAGTTGTTTTTACTGGTCAATTTATCACATTTATGGTTTGCGTCAATACTGAAGTAGTTTTCACTTAAAAACGGATTTTTTCCTTTCTTAAGCCACGAAAAAACTAACTTTCTTGCTTAGTAATTTATAACAATGTCTTGACGTGGAACGATTTCTGAAGAGTTTTAGAAGAAAGTCTTATAAAAGATCTACGAATTCTCATTGACTCTAAACTCATTAAGAGCTTTTTGTGAGATGTCATGAATATGGTATATTTAACCATATTCATGACATCTCACAAAAAGCTCTTAAAGCTCTTGGCTTTCTTATTAGGCCAAAGCTTTATACTTTCCATTTGTTAGGTCCAAGCTTGAATATACCCACCAAGAGGCTTTGACCCTGTCATCCTACTTCAGAGATTTAACTTCCAGACACTAGAAACACGAAGAACACATTCCTTTGTGATATTTCTCTTTAAACTTATTAACAACAAATTAGATTGTCCAGAGCTTTTAGAACAAGTCCCTTTTTCTGTTCCACAGGTCAAAACACGGTCTATTATGTCATTCTATTTGCCCAGAAACAACATAGATATAGCAGCAAATCGCCAATTAATAAAGCATGTTCCTTGCTCAATACTGCAATTACCAGGCATAATTTTGATCTGTTTAATTCCAGTCTTAGACAATTTAAACAGTTCTGTCTGGGCAACCTGAAATAGGATCCACAAATTAAACTTTTATTGTAGTATTTAGTCAATATGTTAGTTTGATAAATTTTATACTTTCTTTTTTATGATTTTTTCATTAGTATTTGTAACATTTTTTTGTCTTATAATTGGGTCAACCTGTTAGATAATAAAGAGTAATTAAGTAGGGCTGGCTAACCCCCAAAGGATGCAAAGTGAATCTCATTGAATCCCTCGATTTGTTGTGTAGAATTTCCTGCTCCTACCATATGTTTTGTTTTGACGATATTTCCCATTGCTAGTTTTTAAAATATCACCCTTTATGTATTGTATATATTATATTAGTAACTATATTACTAAATTCTAGTTATCTTTTTAGGTGAATTCTGGAAAAAGAAGAAAACAGATGCACATCGTTACTCCTGATTGGCTGTGGTGCTGTGCCGAAAGGTGGGAGCATGTAGATGAAAGGGTGTTTCCAGTTACCAATAAGGTATAGAGGTTTTCCAGTCTCCCTTAATAAAATTTCATATGCAGCAATTTTTGGCAAATGTAAAATGTTTTGTGTTAGTGATTTGCAATATTGACATATTAATGTAAATGCTGTATACCGGGTGTCCCAAGGTGAGTAACCTATTAGATTATTTGGGAAGCCTACGTAAGGCATATTTCTAAAATACTTTTATATTTGCAATGTTGCCATTTGCACAAAAACTTGGCAACAACTTTCTTATTTTCAATTGTTAGTAGGTAATTAGGTATATTTTTTTATTTTCTAATCCTCTATAAAATTCATAATTTATTGGCATTTGCGATACCTATCTTAAACGGTTTTTGAGATATTTAGTAATTTCATAATTTTTATTCTGAATTTGACTGTTAGAAAAATGGCGACATATCACCTAATAGTCTGTTTTTTTCCAGGTTTTTTCAAATTAGAGCCCCTGTATATTTTTACATTTTTGAATTTTCCATTACATGATCTACAAATTTTCTATTTTTACTTCCCTATAGCTAGCTCTCTCTTATTTAATTTTACAAGCATGTGTTTTTATTATCATTTTATTTATTTTTTAAGTAGGTTGCTGTAACTGGAGAGATTTTCTCTAGTTGGAATGGCAATTTAAAACAGTTTAATAAATTTTAAACACAATTGTGACTGTTTTGCGCTTTTCACCAAATAATGGCTCAATAAAGATACGCTAATGAAGTATAATGAATTTATTTAGAATTTTTGGTCAATGTATAATACTTCCACAACTTTGTCAAATCAACCGATAAAAATTTTAACAAGGACAGCCGAGGAGCCTCAATTAAATGTTTTAGCATTTTTTGAAGCTTATCCTAATACGATACGATGTGCATCAAGTGATTTAGGAATCACAAGATCTGCGATACAGAGAATATTAATTAATATTAATCACATGCACGATTACAAATATGGAAGGGTTCAGGCATTAAGGCCAGAAGATTTTCCAAGAAGGGTAATCTTTTGCGAGAGGATTCTGATGCATGTCCAAGAAGATCCAAATTTTTTATCAAGAATAATTTGGAGTGATGAGTCAAAATTTACAAGAGAGGGATCATTTAAAAGGAAAAATCGTAATTTTTGGATATCAACTAGCCTTCAGTTTAATTTTTTTTCCATAATGATAATCAAATGATCTCAATGCTGGGATGTACGTTAATATTATTCAAAATGTTGTCGCGGAATGTTTAGATCAATTGCCCCTTCAAAACAATAACCAATATTGGTACCAGCAAGATGGAGCTGGTCCCAATTTAACTGCTCAGGTTTCTGCACGGCTAACGAGAATTTTTGAAGACCGATCGATGACCAGATCTGACTTCTTGATTTTTTACCTGTGGTCTAAGATCAAAGAGATAGTTTACACAACACCCATAAACACTAAAGAAGAACTACAAAATCGAGTAGAAAATGCGTTTCAAAATTTAAATCAAAACGAAATTAGAAATACCACAACAAGAGGAGTTCAAGAGCGCATTCTAAAATGCTTGGAAGTTGACAGTCGGCAATTTGAACACCTGCTCCCGTAGGTTTTTGTTTTTTATATTTTAAGATTTAAGTTATTCTTTTCTATTAACTGTTTGTGAAATTCCCTTGAAGCCTTAAGAACTTTTGTTGGTTCACTTGAGAAAGTTGTGGAAATACTTCATTAAATCGGAGCAATATTTTTATACAGCATATGCATATTATGCAGCAATATTTTTATACAGGCCAAAGCATTTTCCGGTAAAGTGTTAAATTTTACATAGTTTGTGTGTGTGTAACAGTCAAATTCGGACTAAAAATTATTAAATCATTAAATACCTCAAAAACAGTTTAAGATAGATATAGAGAAGCAAAGCCAGCAAATCCAATAAATTAGGAATTTTATGGAGGATTAGAAAATAAAAAAATATACCTAGTTTTCAATTGAAAATAAGAAAGTTGTTTACAATTTTATATGCAAATGACAACCTTTTGTAGGTTTATGTGATTATACAAAGTTTAAAATTTTTTTATTGTTTAGTTTCCCAAATAATCTAATAAGTTCCTCACCTTGGGACACCAGGTATAAATAATTTTTATTTGTTCACAACCTACTGTTCGTTCCAAATCCTCCAGACATTTAAACACAGAAGCTAAAAGAAACTCCCATTGTCAGTATCAAAAAATTGAACCAAATACTATAAATTCATAACGAAATTTATGAAATAATTTATGTTTTAGAATGTTTTAAAAAAATGGACACGAATTTTTGCCACCAGCACCGTATAAATTTTCTATTAAGCGAACTCGGACTTGAACGGGGAAAATTCGAAGCCTACATGACAGTGCGACTACAGGGTGTCCACAACCTGGAAAGTTAGGGAATTTGAAAATGATCAGGGAAAGTCAGGAAAAGTTTCGATGGGTCAGGGAAAGTCAGGCAATTTTCCCCAATGAGAGTAATTTGAGGGGATTTTCTTTTTTATTTCGGGAAAAAAGCAAACATGAAAATATATCTTATTTTTATGTTTGCTTCCTACTTATTCAAAAGCAAAGTGGGCATTTGTCTCGCAAATATTTGTAATTTTTAATTTACTATTTTATCAAAAACTTAAAAAGCTTTTTCAACTACTTCTAGTTTGTTCTTTAGAGATGTCCAATGAACACACACTATTTTGTGAACAATGGTTAGACGCGAAGTTTTATCCCTCGGTTTATCCACAATTCAGTGGATGGCTAGAACGCAGCAAGGACACGAGAGTGCACACTGTAAAGTTTGCTATAAGACTTTCAAACTAAGTCATATGGCTGAAATTAACTCTTGGTTTCGGATTTCCATTGTCTATATTTTATTTATACACGACGTTTCGATCAGTACTCTGATCGTCTTCAAGTGCAAACTACAATCTACTTCTTGGGCGGCCCCTCCTTGGGCGGAGCCAACTTCTTAAACTTCTCGGTTGAGTGATTTCACATTGTATAAAAGTACGTAGCCTTAGAAACAGATTGTAGTTTGCACCTGAAGACGATCAGAGATTGTACTGATCGAAACGTCGTATATAAATAAAATATAGACAATGGAAGACCGAAACACAGTTAATTTCAAATACATCATTGTGTCAAACTTTCAAACAAGTCATATGGCTATTGAAGCAGTGAATATAAGTTTGAGTAAAATCAATTGAATTTTATAGTAAAATCAACATTCTAAAAAAATGTTTTTGTCTTTGAGACTGCCAAAAATAGTCAGGGAATTTTTTTTCGAAAAATCTTTGGACGCCCTGGACGAAGTTGAACCGTGAAAAACAAGCTCGAGTTTTCAGACCTCCGGAGCGGCTACTGAAATATCAAATAGAACTGTGATTGTAATGCTAGAGTCTAGTAAAATATGCCTAGCTGATTGCACCGCGGCTTGGGACGGCTACCGAAATATGCAAGAGCTCGAGCCGTGACGTCACAGCTCCAATAATTCTGCACCGGGCCAGGTAGTGAAATTCTATTAGAAAGAACTTTTTTCAAAATGAAAAGAGGGTCTTCTATCTGTGTGAAATCAGGGGCTTTTTCCACATTATTCTTTGTGAATAACATGTTAGAACCAAGATCAAGCAGAATTAGTAAAATTAAAAACGCACCTGGTGACGCACACCTTTTAAAAGTGAGTTTTTTATCTCCCGTTATACGAGTGCGTGGTGGTAATATTTAGTCTGTGGTTAAGTTATCTGAATTTCAAAAAAGGTATCAAAAAATCGACATCCGCCCCCTCATTGCAGCAGCCCAAAGCATACCCCCACCTATCCAGAACACGAGACGCCGGCCTTAAGAAAACGGACACCCAGCGGACGATTTATGGACAGCATAAATCCTTTAATGTCGTTTTCAAGTGATGAGATCGCCAATATGGATAAAGAGGTACTTGATGATTTATTATATTTTGAACCTGAAGTGTCATAGCGAGAAAAGGTCCTTGACTTTGACCTTTGTGGGCGTAATAAGGAATCGAAAAAATACGTTGCTCCCTCCATTTTTCCATTCTTGTTCAATTTTTTTAGGACCCTCAAATTACTTACATTTTTTTTTAACGTTAATAAAAGGTTGTCACCAATCAGGATATTTAGGAACTATTTAGTTTGTTTTCTTTAAAATTTTCCGCCGATGTCCATTTATTGTTAGGAATTTGGTTTAGTAACCTTATAAAAAATGTAAAAAAAACTTTCAATACAATTTTATGTACAATATCTGACAGTACTGTTGCGATTCTTCAGAAGCGACAGAAAATCTCACACATAACAATTCCGGGACTTGGCGATTTTTAATTATTGCCTTATTTAAAATAAAATCACAGCCTCCTTAATATTGATCTTAACAAGAAAGATTCGTGGCATATCGGACACACATTTTGCTTTTCAATTAATTACGACCAGGCCTCCAAGTTTATGATACGCTTCATACGCCAGGTACAGTCCTATGTTACCCTGATGATTCCTAACAAGGATGAAACAGGCCTGTAGGTTTCTTAGAGGCCTGGTCGTAATGAATTGAAAAGCAAAATGTGTGTCCGATATGCCACGAAACTTTCTTTTTATTTATTTTTCAAGGACCACAAATGCCTTTTTTTAAATTTAAAAACGTTTTAAGCAAAATTGCGTCATTTTTTTGTTAAAATTTTGTAAATTTAATATTTTAAAGAAATTCTGCAGGATTAGTTTACGACTAAGTATAAACATTTGAAAATGACGAAAATTCTCGCCATGTAAAAGAAATGAATTTTTGTGACTTTTCTGAACATTGACATATTCCATGACTATCTATGGTTTTATATGTTAAAAGTGTTCATACCCAAAAGTAAGCTGAATAACATACATGTTTAAATAAAAACAAGGTTTTTCATAAAAACTGCCTTCAAAAATTAAAATTGACATATTTTTTGTTTACTGCCCAAGCAGCAATGCGACCCGACGTTATGATGCGAAGTCGTTTTAGCCAACATGCCGACCCGGATTTACACAAAAATGGTAGATGATTTTTGAGTCGTTACGACATTGTGCAGGGATTGGAGTCGGAATAGTAATCGTTCTTGTTACGTCGTCATATACGACCCAAAACGACTACACTAGCGACCTTTTGGTTATTGATTTCTTGGTTGCGTTTCACTACCCAAAATGTTGCCCATCTCAAACTTTGGGGTTTTCGGTTACTAAAATGAAGTTATTTTTATATTTTAGAAAATGGCAAAACAAAAAATCATAATTTGATAATTATTATTAAATTGTAGTTATATGGCCACTAAGGGAGCAAAATTTAAAAACGCAATTCGGTTTACTGACAAATATGCTTAGAAACGGATTAAAAAAATGCGCACCCTTGATTTGTTTGAAGTATTTTTTGCCGTATTTAGTAAATATAAACAATGGCGGCCACCTTGAACCTAAACAACGCCATCAAAAATGGCGAATATTATGAGAATCCCAAAAAATACACGTAAATGGACTATAGTCGTCAAACATTCCCAGATGAACCACTTGCCCCGACCGTTGGTTACTACTAATATGCGACTGGAAAATGCTCCAACAATTTCGCCAATGACAGTTGAGAGTCCCCATAACCTTACTTTTTATTCGAATTTTGTAAATAAAATTTGCCGCACAAGCAAACCGCTTTTATTTTGAGCTTTAAACTATGCTGGATCCACAGTTTCACTTCTTTCCGCCAGCTTTTTTTTTAATGTCGATAGAAAATGAGTTTGGTTTTTCGGCATCTTCACAAAAAACGCAAAAATGTTGGGGAGATCCTACGTCTTGACAACAAGAGCATAAAGTGTTTTTAGTGAGCGGGAAGAAGTGAAGCTGTGGATCAGACATTACTGTTTTAAGAGCATCAGCATCATAATGTCATCTCTCTTTCAGACCAGTTGAGCCCGTTAATTAGAGAGAGATAGCGCGATCCGCCGTACATAAGTGCGGCAGAGAAGGAGAATATAATGCCATTAAGACATTAAGTTCGTTTAGAACCTTTTCTTCTTCACAAGAAAAGGGTACTTAGCATAGTTCGTCAAGACTCACGTAATGTGAAAGTTGTTTAGGCGTTGATACCTCGCCATAACGTAACAACTAGTCTCTTAAAAACGTCTACACGTCATCACTAGTTTACTAGAAAATGCATCAACGCGTGACAAATCGGCTAAACGTTGTGCAGACGGTAACAATGTTACTGCAGTATTCTCTAACGCAACGGAATTTTGTCGTAATATATAAGACCGTCTGAAGATGATTTATTTATACACCCAAATTAACGTCCATTTAGGTGCAGTATGTGGTCATTGGTCAGAAAATTGTTGCTTGGGTGGAAGTATTAAGAAACTAAATTTGAAGTAATATTAGCAAATTACTTCTGACAAAAAAGCAGTTAGTTTAAACTTCTGTTTAAAAATCGTCAAATTTTTGGTAAAGGTGAGATTTTTTGACGGTTTTTGAAGAATTGCGTCCTACTTGACATATCTTTGCACTATCATGACAAAATTGAAAGAGAATTTAGTTAGATGATAGATCTGTCCATACCTTACAATAATTTCCTGGACAAGGTGGACAGATGTATACGATTATGCTTAAAAATGTTAGCATGCGGCGCTATCAAAGATATCTTGAAACCACAATTTGCAAGAACTGCTTTAACTCTTGTGAAACAAGACAACTGTTGCAATCTCCCTCAAAGTTAAACTCTTTATCATCTTAAGACATGACACGGTTGGCAGTTTTTTTTTTTGGCAGGTGGAAGACATTCTAGACGACGATGAAAGCGATTCAGATGCAGAAATTCGTCCCGCCAAAGCAATTGATCAAGAGGTGGAAATTGAGAGTTCAGAGAGTGAAGCAGAGGTGTCATTTGAACAAATGATTCAGTCAGACATACTAAACAGGTAATTTTGTAGATATTTATGTCCTAAATATAATTTAATAACAATAATACAATAAAACCGGAAAACGAGAATTCGGGGGGGGGGGGGGGTCGGAAAATATCCGAGAAAAAGTCGGGAAATTTGCTAGCAATTCTTAAATTTTTCAGATATTTTTGATCTGGTTGAGATTTCCTCCTATATAAAATTCACATATAACTTTTTTCCCGGACTCCGTAGCGCAGTGGGTAGCATATTCGCCTGACGCACGGAAAACCCTGGGTTCGAATCCCGGATAGGTTCATGGATATTTTATCTTTAACTCTGCAAAAACACTTCGCTACACTGGGCATTGATCCTGCTATGGATGAAAAAGTTTTCACCTGCAAGCGCTACCTTTCGATTTATAAATAATCGAAAACGGTTTTTTTTTAAATTTAAATATAATATATTACACACTATTCTTTGTTAAATTTTACACTGGTATTTACTTCGATCACAATAACTTTGCTTCTCACTAAACCCAAAAGTTTCAACAAAATTTGCTTTTGGCGCTCGCTATAATGTCATTAATTGTTACAATTTCAGTTAACAGTTTTTATCAACAGCATTCATGGCGTGTAAAAAATAGCTTTTTTAGTAAAATTTTTGCCTGCGGCGCAAGACATAAGGAGCTGAGACTAGATCTCACCCCAACTCCGCGTCTTTCAACCCAAATTTTTTAAATAACTACAAAAAACCCCTGCGGCGCTATGATATCAAATTTTTTTTAAAATAAGTCGGGAAAAAAGTCTTACACACATCACAATATTTTGTCTCGAATTTAATTTTTTTAAACAACTATTTCTTTTGTCCGGTGTTTTACCTACCTGACTTTTTATTTGTGCGAATAAACTTCTCTTTTTGTCTGGAGTGTCCCAGTTTTCTGGTTCATCCTGATTTTAAGTAATTTTCAATAATTTTGAAAATTCATATCTTCGTTGCTAGAAGTTTAACCCTTTTGCGATTAATGGTGACAACGCGAAACCACACTTGAGACGTTATCTGTAGAGCGAAAATAAAAAACCACCTAGGACGTATTACTGATATTGTTCATAAAATGCTAAAGTTTTTTACGTCGTTTTAGATTAAAAAATAAAGCTCATTTTAATTTAGCTGTGTTAAAAAACCTAAAACCCGACATTTTGGCCTAATAAACTTTTGATTTGGCGCACAGATGTTAACTTGTTTGCTTTGTGGGTAAAAGAGTGTTTTTGGTCAGCATACCAAAATAACAGCCTTTGTGGTTATTGTTATTTGACAGGCCGTCAAGAATAAGTTATTTTAGTTGATTTTCTTACATGTTTTTACGCTTACCCCTAAAGGAATGTATATTCTGCATCTTGCTTAATCAAAAAGTAAAAATTCTAAGCATTCCTTTTTAAAAATATTTCCAAAAATAAAAACACTGATAGAAGTAATATATAAAAACAAAATAAAGTAAACCGCAGAAATAACGTAATTTTGGCGGTAATAAGATCGCCTTGTGGTTAATAGGGAGTTTTTGGTCAGCATAAAAAGGTAACAACCATTGTGGTTATCGTTATTTGACAAGCTGTCAAGTTTAAAGTTATTTCGGTTTATTTTCCTAGCTGTTTTTACCCTTACCCATAAAACCATATGTTCTGCATATTCCTTAATAAAAAAGTAAAAATTCTAAACATTCTTTTTAATTTTTTTTTCCAAAAATACAAACACTTTGACGTGAATTGACAGAAGTACAAAATAGAGAATATGAAAATATAAACAAAATAAAGTTAACCACAAAAAAAGGTAATTTTGGAGGTAATACATTAACATCGATTGTCGTATAGTCAACTAAAGTCTAATAAATCGCATTGTTTATTTTCGAATTTATTTTGTAGTTTGGTAACCACTGAAATTTTTTTTTCTGTGCATTTAGTTTGTATTTTTTGCTTCTTTTAATGTCAAAAATGCAACTTAGTAAACTTTGGTTGACTATAGTCAAAGTGTTTGTGTTTTTGGCGAATTTTGCAAAAAGAAAGCTTAAAATTGTTACTTTTTGATTAAGGAAGATGCAGAATATATTGTTTATGGGTAAGCGTAGAGTTAGGAAAATAAGCCGAAATAACTTTATTCCTGAAATAACGATAATGATAACCACAAAGGTTGCTATTTTTGTATGCGGACCAAAAACTCCCTAATAACAACGATTTTCGTAGTTATCTTTATATTTACTTCTGTCAATCCACGTCAAAGTATTTGCGTTTTTAGCGAATTTTGCAAAAAGGAAGCTTTAAATTATTACTTTTTGAATAACCCAACCAGCATTTTTTCTCTGTAAGAGCCGAAAGAACATTCTTACAGAAAAAACTGCAGGAATAAATGCCTGTATAATTTGCTTATTATAAGGGTTCTGTAAGACGCTACTAGGTCGGTTATAAGTGTACCACCATATAGAGCAAATTACTTCTATTGGTAAACCCATAAGAACTGCATATAAGATCTGCGTAACTCTTATGTGGTATTTATAGAATAGTTTCAACACCTATCCATACTATAAGGTGGTTCTTCTAGAAACAATTATACAGTATTTTACTTCTATTGATAGAACCTGAACTCCAAGTAAGAGAAGAAATGTTTTTTTAATGTGGTTTGAATAAATATTTACATAACAAAACGGGCTTTTAACTATAACTGATTTTTCTTCCACAGTAGGTATTAATGGCGACACAACTACAACAATACAATTTTGTTAACGAACACCACTTTACTGCTAATATCCCTATCATTTATTTAAAAAAATTTTCACGCGCCAGTGAATTATCTTGATTTGTAGCTTAAAATACTGTCTGACTAAAAATAAGAAGTGACAAAATATATACAGAATACGTTTTTTTAAGCAAATTATGCAATATTTGTGCATGGTTTTTGTTGCTTTTAGCATAGATGGTTAAATTCATAAAGAGACAGAACATTTCTAAGATGGACGTCTTGTTGTAAAGATTTATAACATATAATATATATATAAGAATTCGATGAGCCATCGAAAATTTAAAGAAAACGTGATAAAATTTAGTCAGAATTTAGCTATAACCTATATTCCAATCGAGAAATTTGGGCTTTTTTGAAAAAATCCCATGTATTCAAATTCACTTTATTAATCCAATAAGCTGTTACATCAATACACAGGTTAAGACAGGTCAAAAATATAGGCCTTATATAAAATATCGTGATTGTTTTGTTATCAATTTTGTAAATAATTCGTTAAAATTTGGACGAATTACAAATAAACGCAAAATATGTACGAACTAAAAGTTTCAATAAATAAGTCGTAACAATATCGATGAAATATTAATTACGTATACCTAGTTTAAAAACTTAAAATAATGTAATACAACTAAACAATTTTAGTACACATAGGTGCCTTGTTGATATAAAATCAACACAGAATTAGTTTGACAAATACTTAGAATGGAAAAGTAGGCTTTCACCTTTTATTTAGAAATTCCCCTACTGAGTAGGGTTCAATTTCGCAAACATAATCGAACTGTATCTTCTGAAGTTTCTTTGGCTAATTATCATGTACTACAATAAAGACGAATAAAAAAATTCTCATAGGGTCCAAATTGAAGATTTATTTATATCTCCTTAGTCCTCGAAGACTGTTTTTCAAATAGTTTTAACACGACTTCTTATCAAGTCAGCAATCGTTATTAAAAGAACATTAACATTTAAAAAAATAATAATAACAACAACAAACAGCTGATTAGTGACATTTATCGGGAAGGCTCACCGGCTCCCAGAGTCGGTGAGCATCAATCAGATAATTTAAGCGACGATTATATTGTTGTAAGAATGTTCTTACAGCAACAATTTACAGGAATATCATGCAAAAGCTCTGATTCTTTCTGTAAGAACATTTATACGGTGTTACTATAGAGCAGAATTGCCGCAAAGTACTTTAGGCTCTTAAAGTATTGTACAAGAGTGTTTCAGGCCCAATAATAAAACAATTTTAAATCAAAAGGGTTTTATAAGGTTTTACCTGTAATTTTGCTCATGTAAGAATGTTCTTACAGCAACAATTAAGGGAATATCCTATAGAAGCTCTGCTTCTTTCTGTAAAAACATTAATACGGTATTACTACAGAGCAGAATTGCCGCAAAGTACTTTATGCTCTTAGAGTATTGTATAAGAGTGTTTCAGGCCCAATAATACAACAATTTTAAATCAAAAGGGTTCTGTAAGGTTTTACCTGTAATTTTGCTTTCTGTAAGAATGTTCTTCCAGCAACAATTAAAGGAATGTCCTATAAAATCTCTTTTAGCCACCTGTTTTTTGTCGATATTATCGAGTAAGAAAGGCGCACAATGGATATTTTTACAGAAACTGATTATTTTGACCTGAAAAAATAGGGAATAAATAAACGCTAAAAAATATTAAATTAATTTTTCCCTTGCTTTCTTTCAGTTAGTCATAGTTTAATTTTCCAGGAATCTGTAAACCCTCGTCTCACCATCATCTTTTATTTTCAAACGCACTTCAGCAAGGGCCAAAAACTTCCAAATTCTGTAATATTACAGATTCCTGGAAAACTAAACTATGAATGAAAGGGAAAAATTTAATATTTTTTAGCGTTTATTTATTCATTGTTTTGGTACACCTCATTCCAAATTCTCCGGACCGATTTCAATATGGCGGCTGACAATTAAACACAGAAGCTAAATGGAACTGTCACTGTCAGTGTCAAGAAACTGGTCCGCAGCAATTTGGAATGGAGTATAGGCTAAGGTAATGTTTATGACGTGATTAAAAATCCGTAGATCACCCTGAACGTCGCGCGACGTTTAAAAAGGGAAAAAAGAACACATCACAAAAGGAAGCAGTAAAATTGCAGCTAGAAGATTGTTTTTTTTTATCAGGTATGACAAAGATGAAAATGGTTCAACTAGTGATCAAGAAAAGGATGAAGATGGGACAGAGGATGAAACCGGTATGTTTTAAATTTCTTTGTATGTTTAAGTTTTAATTTGCAGTAATTTTTTTGGAAATATTTTTGGTTATTTTTAATATTCTGCTTCTCTAGCAAGAGGCTGTAGGCTAAAAAGGAAAATAGGCTTTTTTTAAATAATGAGGAACCACGCCACTAAAACTGGGTACTGTCAAAATATATCGATAATCAGTACAAATACAAAATAAAATATAATTTTTTTGATATTTTTCTCCATTAACATTTTCATATGTTTTATATTAACGAATGAGCTTGTCTTTTATCAATAATTTCATTTAATTTTTAAGAAGCCAACCAAAGAAAACGAAAACTTGACGACCTGGATGAAAGCAGTCAGGAGGAAATGCCAAGTATCAAATTTAGGAGAGGAGGTGAATTAGATCACGACGCCTTTGATTTCGATCCGGAACTTGAGCTGGAAGAACCGGTAAAATATTTTTTTTATATAGCCCAGACCAAAATCATATTAAGAGGCATTCCATAAGTGACGCTTGAGTTGCTATCAGAAGTTCCGAGCTAAAAAAACTAGGCATAGTTTATTAGTGCGATATTCCGTCCTTTAATCCTAATAATTCCAAATGTTTGATTTTTTCTATGATTATGCATTTGTCTACCTTAAACCTACGACTACTATGCCTAGATTTTGTCATTATCACTAAGATCTTCTTCGAACGACTAGTAAAATGGATCTTAGTCACGTGTGGAATGACTCTATGGTGGCCCTTTGAAACCCGTGTCAAACTACTTTGGGTTAGATGTTGCTGGATATTGTCATCAAAATCATCATTAAACCCACACAGAACAGGGACCACAGGAAGAAAAAATACACTTAAAAAATATTATTTAAACTGAACAATCGCAAAAGATTTGAGAATTTTTTTTTTATTTTAAATGGGTTCAAAATTAGCAGAAAATACCAATTAAACACACACAAGAAAAAAACAAAAATTTCGGTAGCTACAAAACTACAAAATAAATTCGAAAAGCAACAATGCCACTTATTAGACTTTAATTGACTATAAGTAGTAAAATATTTAAAATAAAAATATCTCTTTGTTTTGCGAAAAAGTCACCTCAACTCTAAGGGCCGGATTCTCAATATTGATTTAGGCATAAATAATAAACCTTTGAGTCAACCTTCAGCTGTCTCATGTTGGCAGTTGGTATATGTCAGCCATCTTTATCTTTAACTCAAGGGTTAAATGCCTAACTCTCTATTGAGAAACCGGCCGTAACCCAAGCTAGGGTAAATTAAATGACACAACTTTTTTATAGGAAGAGGGCAAGGAAAAATCCTATTAATTCTTCACAAATTTTATTTGAAATCCCCGACCGGTTGCGACTAAAACGTCATTGTCAAGGGGGGAGTTGGAACACAAATCTGTCGTTTGACCCCTTGACAATGACGTTTTAGTCGAAACCGGTCGGGGATTTCAAATAAAATTTGTGAAGAATTAATAGGACTTTTCCTTGCCGTCTTACTATGAATAATCTTCACTCTGGAGACCTCACTCAATTTAACTTTTTTATAGCCGGTACAGCAAGTATTTTTTTTGCTTCCAGTGTTAGGTATAAATTTTTGATAAAATAGAAGTCGGGATTAGGATTTCGTTCCAAAGGACTTAAAAACAGTGGTGTGGGGAACTCACAAAAAAGTCGAATTTACAAAAACCGAAAAACAATTAAACAGAAAATAAAACGTCAGAAACGAAATATGAACGAAAGTAAAACACCCAGAAAATAATGAATACGAATATAATTTTATTTTAATTTACTCGATCTCGAAGACACACGAACATAATTTAACCGATTATAATTTTCCCGATCCTTAAAATATCTTCTTCTTCTTCACGTGCCATGCTCTTTTTGAACGTTGGCTATCATCAGCGCCATCTGTACCCTGTCCACTGTCTTAAGATTTTTAAGTCATGATATCCGTCTACAACCCGGACCTCTTCTGCCTTCAGTTTTGCCTTCCATTATCAATTTTAAAAGTTTATGTTTGTCATTTCTCAAATTTGTCCAAAATATTCAAGTTTTCGTTTTTTGATGGTAAATAAAACTTCAAGATCTTTATTTATTCTAAGCAAAACATCCACATTAGTTACTCTGTCCATCCCAGATATCCTTAGTACTCTACGATAACACCACATGTCGAATGCCTCTAACTTTTTGCAGATGGCCTCAGTCAGTGTCCATGCTTCCATATCATAATATAAGATGCTATAAACATAACACCGAAGCACACGGATTTTCAGAGAGGTATTAAGATCGCGACTACACAACACTGATTTCCTTCAATCCCCGTTCAATCCAACCCCTTTATATAAGGGCGTTCAATAAACTCCCGAACGATATTAAAAAAAATAGAGTCCTTTAATAAATTCAAACACACGATTAAAGTTTTGTTGACAGAAAATGTTCTTTATAGTGACAATCAGTTTAATAACATTAAGTTCAGTGCCTATAACTAATGTACATTATGTTGTTTTGACCATTACCTGTTATTATTGTTATTTTATTTCGTCTGCCATAAGTAAATTAAAAAAATAACTATCTGTGATGTCCTTGATTTTAACTACGATTTTAACTCTATTTTAACTACTATTTTTATTTGTTTTACTTGTGTTTGTTATATTATATTACACTGTTCTTATTTGACAAAAATTTATAAATATGCAAAGTTTGTTAGGAATTTATAATCTAATTAAGGAATAGAATAATATTTTTTTTTTACTGCGTCTTTTATCCATCACCTCAAGGATTTCATCGGCCATCCAAACTTTCTTTTTATTTCTTGTTTCATCCTTGCCTAAGAGTGTTGTGCTTTCGACTATGATACTTTTAACCTTTGTCCAAACCATTTCTGCATCTTGCTCGGTAGACTCAGTAATATTTTAAAGCTTTTTATTAAGTTCGTCTTTAAGTTTAGTTGCTAAGATGTTATCTTGAAGTTCGTCCAACCTGAGTCTGGGTTTTTTATTTGGGGGACGATTTTTCTTGAGGCTAATTTTAATTTTCGCCACAACTGGATTGTGATCCGAGCTTACGTCTACGCCAGGGTAAGTTTTTGCAGATTTAATTCAGTTTCTAAATCGTTTAATAATTAATATAAAATGATACTCTCAGGATTGTCGGATTTAGAAGTCCAACTATAAAGGCGTATAACTGAAAGTTTAAAGAAGGTATTTGACACGACAAAATCCCTTTCCTTACAGAACTGGACAAAGCGATCTCCACGTTCATTTGATGTACCAAGACTGTAACTTGTAAAAATGTCTTCACTTGGGGTTTTTCTAAGTTTTGCGTAGAAGTCCCCCATAACAATGGTGATTTCTGTCTTTTTTGTAAAACTAAGGGCAGTTTGAACTTGGTCGTAGAATGCCTCTACGTCATCATATGAATATTTACTGGTTGGAGCGTATCTCGGAGCGTATACTTTTAAATATTATTAACATCTTGAAAGGCTTAGCTGAAGAAATATGACTCGATCCGACACAGGAACAAAAGAGATAACAGATTTTTTAATTTCTTTTTTCAAAATGATTGCTACGCCGTTATAGTGGTTTTGGCCCTCATTGCCTGCGTAGTAGACATGGTAGTCATCTGTCTGGCATTTACCTGAGTTAGGCCATCTCACCTCGCTAACTCCTAAGATCTCTATGTCTAATCGTTCCATTTCTCTGGTGACATTGTGAACTTTTCCAGCTTGAAACATACTTTGTACGTTCCATGTAGCAATCTTCCTCATGACTGGTCCGGAGATTCTTAGCACCCTCTGGTCACTTAAGACCTGCCGGGGACAGAGGGCTTGGGCTTTTGGTTTTCCAGTCATGATGATGATATTTCCTGGGGACGGTAATGAGGTGGTTTCTCGTTGCCTTCCTCATCGCAATTAAAAAAATATCGAAAATGATTGTTTTTATGGTTAATTTTTTACTAAAGATTTTGGTAAATAAACGTGTACAATTTTTAGGATAGCGACGAATTTGAAGTTCAAGATGAAATGGATGACAAGGAGTGGAATATGATGGGTGCTGCACTAGAAAGAGAATTTCTTTCCGATTAGCTAATTAGGTGTGCCCCATATTCACTAATTTATCTACGTACGTACCAGTGAGTTTTCCTGTGTAGTTAACGAAGTTTTAAGACTTCATTTTGGTTACTTTTTTAATATGGACCTAAAAAAGTGTCAAACGAAATACCTACATTCTTGCCTAATTGATATTATTCTTTATTAGGATTATCAACCAAATTCGAAAGTGTGCTATTCCCATCACCACCCGGACACTTGGGGATAGGGTTAACACGCGTTTAGTTTGAGGGTCATTTCAAATCAAATCCACCAGAGGTTTGGCAGAGCATCTCCCCGATTTCGATAATTTTTGGTAAATTTATTCTACCCATAAAGGGAATGAAAAATCCCAAATTTAAATTTTTTTTGATCATTAGTTTTTTTTAAGTTAATTTTTGAAAATCAAAACAAACTACCATTGAAATTAAAATATCTCGATAACTACTTAAACTAGGAAAGGTATTTTAAATACCTTTCAATAATGTACATTTTGTTTTAAAAAAAAATTGAAATTAAAAAAAAAACCTATTTTAATTTTTGACAAACAGCATTTTTTATTATTTTTTCAAAAAAAAAAAATATTTTGTTTCTGGATATTTCGCCAAACTATTTACAAAATTTCAAGATGAAGACTTGATGGGTTCATCAAAAAAAAATTATTTTAAAAATTTTGAAAAGAGTTTTTCAAAAAAAATTAGGTTATGTAATAATTTATCAAAATGAGCTTTGAAATACCTATAAATCAAGGTATTACTCGCTTTTGTATGGTATACAGTCCTTAAGATATTACTCTTTTTGTGTACCTGCACATTTGGTTAAAATTGACCGTCTTTACAGGCATTTATCAAAATATGAATATCTTGAGAACTATACATACTACAAAGCAAGTGATAGCTTGTTTTAAAGGCCATTTTAATGAAGTTTCACATGACCTAATTTTTTTTGAAAAAAAATCAAAATTTTGAAAATAATTTTTTTTTGATAAACCCATCAAGTCTCCATCTTGAAATTTTGTAAATAGTATGGCGAAATACCGAGAAACAAAATAAATTTTTATAAAAAAAAAATTAAAAAAGTTTTTTTTTAATTTCAATTTTTTTTTAAACAAAAAGTATATCATGTGATACAGCATTCCTAAGGTATTTAAAATACCTTTAAAAGGAGCCATAAACCACCGTCCAAGTTTAAGTAGTTATCGAGCAAAGACCTCAACTGTTATACCTTTATGTTATCGAGATATTTACCTTTCTTTAAGTACTTTGAGCAAAATTGGTAGTTTTTGTGATGTTCAAGAATTAATTTAAAAAAAAAGTAATGGTCAAAAAAATTTCAAATTTTGGATTTTTCATCCCCTTTATGGTTAAAATAAATGTAACAAAGATTATCGAAATCGGGGAGATGGTCTGCCAAACCTCCCTTTTTTTAGGTTTTAGGTAGGTTTTTATTCCCTCTAGGTAATAATTTCACGAGGCAGGCAATTTTTAAAGTAACCTACACAGTTTATTTTTAAATGTAAGATTTGACATGTTGGTTCGTCAAGTAAACGTTTGCCTATTATATTTGTTCTCCCGCCATTTTGAACTGTTGTTTCCTGACTGTTCAAAGTTTTGGCCAACACCAATCGAAAGTAATGTATCAAAACCGGTTTGACTCTTTAAACATATTTTTTTTACAATTCTATCGGTCAATGAGACCTTGAACTTTTAAAGTTGTACGGGCGGCATTACCATATCATTAATAATAAGTTTTATCAAAAAAGCCTAAAATATCTGACGCAGATGATGTGTTCGGTGTTTCTAAAGGTTTGATGCGTTTTATTGCGTTGCAATAGTTTAAAAATGTTTGAAACATTGACGTCACATTTAAACTGGGCGTGCGCAGAAGTTACGTCAAAATTTTGCCTTTTTAGATTTTGTTTTTTTTTTTCTAAAGCACTGTTTATAATTTTTTAACAGCGGTTAGAATGGGAGACTATCAACAGAAAGTTATATTTAACAAATTTGTGGACCGTGATGGAGTAGTTATCAAAAATGATAATAATGAAGGTTTGAATGAATTGCGAGGCTAATTCTCTGCATCAAAAAATATGTGGATCTAGGTTCATGGCTAGATAAGCGGATTTTAGCACCAAGTTCTTTTACGAAAATTTTGTCTTTTTCCCCCCCAAGGACCAAATGTTTCGACACAAAAATGAATTTAAAACATTTAAACGCACAAAAGTTTAATCAAAATAAAACAGAAAAAAGTGAGGTTACAGGGACAGAAATGTCAGCGACGTCACTGTTTTGAACTATTTATTTTCTCGCGTTTTAAGCGAATGACGTCGTGGTTGAAATTGTTTTAAAAAATATTGCAAAACAGTTTCGACGCGAGAATACGCCTTTGACTTACGAAATGCAAACTTCGGTTTAAATATATTGCCTTATATTTAAATAGTAGAATTAAGAAACTCTTCTCGTAACATCGTCCGTCTATTCGTCGGTTCAATTCGGGAGCTTTTGGAAAAATAAATCTTCGAATAAATCAATACAATATACATTCTCTGAGGCCTTTAAAAACTGAAAAAAAAATCTTCAAACCAAAACTGCTCTTTCATAATTCTCACTAAACTTGCACTCCTCGAAAACTTATATGTCGAAAACTATTAGTTCCATTGTCATAATATATTTAAAGGGTCGGGGCTAATAACGATCGGATTTCATTTTTCGTCAATATAATAAAATACTGGCATCATCATGTGTAGCTTGTACAAACATATTCTAACTATCTACATTCTCTGAGGCCTTTAAAAACTGAAAAAAAAATCTTCAAACCAAAACTGCTCTTTCATAATTCTCACTAAACTTGCGCTCCTCGAAAACTTATATGTCGAAAACTATTAGTTCCATTGTCATAATATATTTAAAGGGTCGGGGCTAATAACGATCGGATTTCATTTTTCGTCAATATAATAAAATACTGGCATCATCATGTGTAGCTTGTACAAACATATTCTAACTATCTACATTCTCTGAGGCCTTTAAAAACTGAAAAAAAAATCTTCAAACCAAAACTGCTCTTTCATAATTCTCAATAAACTTGCGCTCCTCGAAAACTTATATGTCGAAAACTATTAGTTCCATTGTCATAATATATTTAAAGGGTCGGGGCTAATAACGATCGGATTTCATTTTTCGTCAATATAATAAAATACTGGCATCATCATGTGTAGCTTGTACAAACATATTCTAACTATCTACATTCTCTGAGGCCTTTAAAAACTGAAAAAAAAATCTTCAAACCAAAACTGCTCTTTCATAATTCTCACTAAACTTGCGCTCCTCGAAAACTTATATGTCGAAAACTATTAGTTCCATTGTCATAATATATTTAAAGGATCGGGGCTAATAACGATCAGATTTCATTTTTCGTCAATATAATAAAATACTGGCATCATCATGTGTAGCTTGTACAAACATATTCTAACTATCTACATTCTCTGAGGCCTTTAAAAACTGAAAAAAAAATCTTCAAACCAAAACTGCTCTTTCATAATTCTCACTAAACTTCCGCTCCTCGAAAACTTGATATGTCGAAAACTATTAGTTCCATTATCATAATATATTTAAAGGGTCGGGGCTAATAACGATCAGATTTCATTTTTCGTCAATATAATAAAATACTGGCATCATCATGTGTAGCTTGTACAAACATATTCTAACTATCTACATTCTCTGAGGCCTTTAAAAACTGAAAAAAAATCTTCAAACCAAAACTGCTCTTTCATAATTCTCACTAAACTTGCGCTCCTCGAAAACTTATATGTCGAAAACTATTAGTTCCATTGTCATAATATATTTAAAGGGTCGGGGCTAATAACGATCAGATTTCATTTTTCGTCAATATAATAAAATACTGGCATCATCATGTGTAGCTTGTACAAACATATTCTAACTATTATTTACTATGGCAAAGATATTTTGGAGTTAAAAAAAAACGTGAATAATGGGCAATTACACGCGTCATTTTTGGCATTTTTTCGATTTTTGTATTTAAATAACTATAACCACCAAAGAAGTGTCTGGGATATCATTAAACGTGTACAATCATTATAACGTAATAACGTTTCTCTAAATCAGTTATCATAAAATTCCCTTTAACTTAAAATCAAGGCAAGCAAAGAAAAATAATATCATATCATTTTATTATATCTAGGGAGCAAAAGTATATTTTGAAACAACTAATTTAAAACTACTTTTAAATTAACAGGAAAAGCACTTTAAAGTTCATGATTTTTCTCTGCCCGTTTTGATTTAAATAACATATTAATTTGCCTTTACTTTTAAATTATTCTGACAAACCCCCTATATAATGCATTAAGATGTGGTCATTCTGGAATATCTTTAAAAGAGAGAAAATTTAGATTAAAAAATTAATTAAGATTTGTCCCGTCAGTTATCATGGAATTGCCCTAATGACAAAATAGAACAATTGTTTTGTATGCCCTCTTCTGAAGTACGTTTACATTAAAACGTCGGGCGAGACGTCTTGGATTAATGAACAAGATAGTCTAAATAATTTATTTTAGTTTTCATCGTACCTGTTCAAAGACGAATGAAAAAAACAATCATTTTCGCTGTCGTTCAAACCAAAATTTTTCTGCTTCTCGAGTTCTATGGATTTGTGTGCGTCAGTCGAATCCAAAATGTTGAAAATTAAAAATAATTTAAAAGGTTGATTTTAGTTAGGTTTTACTATTCAGAAACCTACTGCGCAAGTAGAGCGATTTTCTTCCAGAGCCAACATTTCCTGGCCATTAAAATTGTTTTCAGTCCAATTAATAATGAGTGTTAGCCGATGCAATTTGATGCTAATTTTCTATAGCCCAATATCAAAAATTTTGGACATTTCAATTCAATAACGTAATAAGTCCAAAAACTTATTTGTGGGAAAACTGAAAAATAAAATTTTAACCAAATGAAGCACTAATATCTTCCTCTACTTTTATTTCGTTAAAATAGTTTAGTTTACTATCAAGAAGGGTTAGTTAATTTACACTTCACAATTCTTGTAAATATAACTTTTGATGGACTTGTTACACTTTTGAATTTACTCTTTTTTTAATAAAGAATTAATTTTTCCCTGTAACAACTTTTAACATTTCCTAACTTTTTTAATTTTTAGGTAATAAAATTAAAACGCAATTATTGTGGATAGTACAGGTGTTATTTCAAAAACCTGCAAAACATATTCTAAAGATAATGTTATCGATTAAACCTTAAAATTATGCAAAATAAATAATTACTCTCATCTAAATCGTCATCCAAAACATCTTCTGTTTTTTCTGGTAAGCTTTCGTAAATCTAAAAGGTCTTTTTTCTTCTTGGACTTAATGTTTCTGGTTTGTTGACTTTTTCTGAGATTTCTAGTTTTTTGTGTTATATCAATTGTTTTAAATCTCTCTTGTGTATAGGAAGTTTTATAGAATACCATCTCTGGATGACCTTTTTCTATTCTGACTATTTTTAGATAGTAATAGTTTTGAATCAAAAATGTCTGGGGTAGAAATTTCTTCATAAGGAATTCCAGATTTTTTGCCTGACTTATATTGACGCCCATTGGGTCGGTACATAGATTGGGCCACTTTTTAAGATACTATTTTTTTGTCTTTCTATTGTAGAATGCATATTATCGCCTTCAATAACTGTGTGTCCTTTGTCCAAAAATTTGTGTTTAATGTAATTACTTTGACATCCTTCGCTTACTAGAAAATGATATATACAGCTTTCTATATTTCATTTGATCCTCTTTTTGAAATGCTTTCATACCACATAAAACAATTCTATAGATTTCCTTTTAAGTTAAAAATAGTGAAGATGTGGGTAGCTAGTCTTGTTTTGTAATAAAAAGTTTCTCCAAAAGGCGTGGTGAGAACTGGCGGTATATCCAAAGTAGATACTTAATTTGTATTTGATTTTTCATCTTCATCTTTTTCTCGTCTACGTAAATCTTTTTGTCATGTGTTTCTCATACTTTTCGTTAAGTGGATTTTGTTTTTCCTCATTTCCTTTCTCATACCTGTTCCAGAATGAGCACTGATCCTTATTTAGTGCGTGAAACGCTATCTAAAAATAATTTAACAGGTATTTAACTAAATTATTTTAAGGTTCATCATGTCTCTGCCAAAATAGGTAATTTTTAGTATTAACCATAGAGAAAACAATAATAGAGGGTTCAATTCAATGGTAAGAATCTGGCAACAAGTTTGGCTTGATGCTGTCGCCTCCATTGAGAGCGTAGAGAAACAAAAGTCGCTTTTTATGGTGGCCTTTTTAAAATTTTGTTTTAGGGTCACTGCAACACGAAAACTGCGAAAGAAGACGCAGTTTTCGTGATATTTTATTTTGAAACAATGTCCTCCTTAAACCAAACTAAAACTATAAAAATAAAGATAAACAATTTAGCAAATAAAATTGTTTTATTTTAAAAGCTGCTTTTGTACTCTTTATGTATAGTTTTAGTTTAGTTTCTGAGGGCATTGTTTTCAAAGTATTTGCTATCAAAAAATCGTTACATTTATTCTATAAATAACACAATAAATAACAATTAAAATAGGTCAACAGCAAGAAATTAGCAAAACTTTAGAGTTAATTTTCTTCAATTTTGAGTTAAATCCTTTTTTTCCCTCAAGTTGAGCAAAATTTTACTTAAAATTGAGGTAAACACAAAGACCTTCAAGTTATACCTTTATGGGTAAACCCGTAATTTGGCAAAGTTTTACTAATTTTTTACCGTATAATAAATTTTCACACAACATAAGAGAAGTGGGGAGGAAAATTACACTGATAAAAGATTTTTTTTTTAAAAAGGGTACCCGGTGCAACCCCCCAGGGGGGTGATCCTTGAATTTCGTAGGAAAGATCGCACGGGAACGGTCTTCTCCCTGATATCGACTAATAATAGGCTTTGAAGCGATCACGAGTTATCCGAAACCTATCCGACCACGACCGAACCTCACCCGATTGCCGTCTATCGAAGAAACTTTCCTACACTTTCATACACCTGCCCCTGGACGAGCGCTCTTGAAAAACGACAATCCGGTCAGCTTGCTCGACAGCCTTCTTATTCGAGACAAAGGATGTGCCACCTTTCCTACGAAATTTAAGAATCAGCCCCCCGGCCTTCTTGGTTTGGTCTTCGAAACAAGACAAAAAACTACTTGTTTGAAAGTTTGAAACAATGATGAATTTGAAATTAACTCTGTGTTTCGGACTTCCATTGTCTATATTTTATTTATACACGACGTTTCGATCAGTACAATCTCTGATCGTCTTCAGGTGCAAACTACAATCCATTTCTAAGGCTACGTACTTATATACTATGGGAAATCACTCAACCGTGAAGTTTAAGAAGTTGGCTCCGCCCAAAGTGGGGCTTCCAAATATTTGGAATTTCAACACTTGGCTTACTGAAAACACACACATACAGAAAAAACTACTTCTTGCACCAATTACAGCTGCTAAACGCTGAAATATTAAATGCACTTAGTTTGTACTCCTCTGCAATAAGGAATGACCGCATGTTTTGTTCTAAAAAAACAGTCAATCGAATACCAATAAACATTTAACAGAAAATAAGCCAGAGGTGGTTAACTCCTAAGTATTCCAAATGTTATAAAACAAACTTAGATTTTATTATTGATTCTTGAGATCCCTAGGCACTTCCATAATCTCTGCTTCCATGTAACAAAAACTTATTGACAAACTAAAAAATAGAAAGTAAAAAATCTATGACGTTTTGTTGATTTATATTTTGGTTGTTCTAGAACTTTTTGAAAACTGTTGACGTCGCCTTGTCAATATAGTTTCAAAAACATCAGCGCCTCCATGCGCTACATCTCGATTCCGTATCACACTGGGCGTGTTTCCTTATACTTTAAACTTTCTCTTTATTTTTCTTTTATCTCTGGTGTTAACAGTTTTTTGACAGCTTCCTGACACTAAATAAATTGACAAATTGTGGCAGTTTCAGTGGTCACCATTGTGACTTGTTTTATAATTTTTATCAATGTACAGTACGAATATCTTTTCATTGGCTAAATTACCTATGTTGCGCAGGCAAACGCATAACCCAGTATGAAGACTGTTCTAATCAAATTCACTATGAGATACTATAATGGCCCAAGTGTCGCAAAATGGGTAACAATAATAAGTTTAAAAAATAAAGAAAATAATGTAAAAATCATGGTTGGCCCGGGGCGAGGCCAAATGCGCAAAATCTACGCAGTCTACACACGCCCAGAAGAGTTTTTGGCTCTGCGTTTTTTCCGGGATAACTTGATCTGAAAATATTAGGTTGGTCTAATGGATTTGTACACGCTGCGCTGTTGAAAAAATGTCTCAACTCGAAATTCACCCTGTATACATTTAATAGGTTCTTCTACTTAAAAGATCTGATTTTATTCAGAGTAAGCATTAAAATTATTTTCCTTGTAAATTATTCCCTGCCTTATGTGAGATTTTAACTAGGGTGATCAGATTTTTGTGAATAAATGTTAAATATGGTTGTACTAAGTATTGGTATGTACAGTAGCTACAGGACGAACTTACACAATAATATCATATTACAGTACCGTGGCGCACCCAAGAATTGACTTCGGGGGGTGGGGGAGGGGTTAAGGATAAATAATTTAAAAAAAACTTAATTTGAAGTAAAAATGTGACCTCAAACCCCCCTCTCGGTGCGCCAGTGCATATTATGCATATGTTAAAATCAAAAAGCATTTTTTTTAAATTAAGAAACTAATTAACAAAATTTATGAATATTTCTCTGAAGAATGATTTTTTTTTAAATTTTCATTATTTAATTTTTTTTTATAGAAGTGTTCGCAAGTATCGGTTATATTATATTTCAATATTAACATCTTTATCTACTTTTTTCAGTGGTCCACATATTATTCATATTGCTAAACACTCTTTCAGTTTTATAGTTCCTCAATCTATGCTTTCAGTTCCAGCGCGTTAGTGCCCGGGAGACTGAAAAAGTATTCAGCCATTTTAACAAAATTGCCGCTAATAATTTGCTCGTTTCTAAAACGCTCCAAAATTGTCTGGGATAATTTTATTGTTATTCCAATTATCAAGTTGCGCACTGGCATACCGTGTTAGATGTATCGTGGATTCTACCAATTCAGCAATTGATGGCGTCGATGCTCACCGACTCTGGGGGCCCGTGAATGTCATTAACGTCATTTAAATAGCTATTTGTTAATGCTGGGTTTATACAGCAAAATAAAATAATATAAGAATAAGAAAACCCAATAAAAAAACATATTTGTGATCACATGATCACGTTTGACCAATCGCAGGGCTAATTCTTATTTCTGGTTTTATTTTATTTGCTTTATAAAACCAGCATAAGGAGATAAATAAATCTTTAATTTGGGCTGGTGTAAGATGCACTTAAGTTTTATCCTCGTGTTATCCTCCTGAAGCCATACGAGGATTTTTCGTTCGTCTTTATTGCAATACATGGGATTTTTTTCGCGTTTTTTTAAGTTTCGATGATTCGATGGATGGAATGCCAGATCAGCGTCATATTTCATTTGTCAAAAAACTGATGACATCGGTGAAAAAAATCTGATGCATTTACAAACTCGCTCTTGACATTTATAAGTTTTATCATAATAAATTTAAAAATGCTACATGTAATACTACATGCGCCATGTAAGACTGACAGACGTTTAATAAATTTATTGAACAAAAATGTCAAACCATACGGTTCAAGTCCTCCTCCAACCGTAGATTAGACTCTAAAAATTATCTTTCGAATGTCAATTATTATCCAGAGGGAAAGCAAAATTTATATGGAAAAGGCGGACGCTTACTAAAATTGATGGAGAGAAATTTGAAACCATACGCTTATTAACCCCGTTAAAACTCACTATTTAGTTTGACACTTTGAGTCCCGTACTATAAACAAGAGAGTACATAATATTTCATACGTGAAAAAAATGTTCTGTATATTTGTATGATTTTTTAGTATCTGTATATAAAAGTAAAGGTAATTTTTGTATTTTTAAATTATTTTCTAGATTAATTATATTTTAACCTATTTGCGTAAAATAAATTATTATAATCGTTTTAGCTTCACCAATAATTTTAAGAGGATTGAATGTGCTTCCACAACTGATTTTTTTGTCCTTTAACCGGCAACCTTCATTAACAGTTATAATATATTTTCCAGGGCAATTTAGAGAAAAATAAAACAATATTTTAACATATTAACAGGGTTCTTATGCGTCCTGGAATACCTGGAGTTAAAAAAAAACAGGTCTAGAATTCCTCTTAAATTAAAAAAAAAAAACTATTTTTCCTGAAATTTTGTGAAGTGTCCTGGATTTTTTTTTAGCTTTTCTGGTTATATTAAAAAATGGTCGGATGAATGAGCGAAAGATCGATCTTCAGTTTAAAACATATACCGGGTGTCCCAAGATGAGTAACCTATTAGAATATTTTGGAAATTATACAATGGAAACTTTTCAAACTTTCTATTCTAACATAAGTCCATGTAAACTATCTTTATGAAATACTCTCATATTTGCAGTGTTGCCATTTACAGGAAAACTTGGCAACAACATTTTTATTTTAAATTGAACACCCTGTATACTTTTGCATTTTTGGATTCTACAGAATATTTTAGGAACATTTTATTTTTTAGTATAATGTCCCATATCTATGTTCAACTGTTTTTCAAATATTGACAGGTGAAAATTTACATTTTTTAACTTTGACAGCAAAATTGAACATCGAAGAGGTTAAGGATAGAGCAAAACGGCTTTTACATACCTGTCTTGGTTTTTCACAAGCTATCGTTTTATACTATTTTTAACTCAAGGTTAAACTAACCTTGGGATATTTTAACCCTAAGTTTAGATATAAAACGATAACTTGTGAAAAACCAAGATAGGAATGTAAAAACTGTTTTGCTCTATCCTCAACGATGTTATTAAATCAATCAAATCAAAATTAGCTTTATTGTCAAAGCCTTGCTTAAGCTATACCTTAGTTAATCAATAGTTAAGTCAGTAACCTATGCTAAATAAAACGAAATAAAATTAATTAAATATACAAAACAAATTGACATAAACTAAGTTTATTTAATTGTAATAAAAATATTTTAAAGTACACACTTAAAATTATATAACATCAACATCATTATTAAAAAATTTTGACACAATAACATTTAAAATTTTACATACATCCATCTAAGTAAAAGTTGCACAATAGGATAAAAACATCACTCAGGCAATACATGATAAAACGAGTGATAAAACAACAGGAAATAAAAATTAAAAGTTATATATATCATTAAAGTATTCATCAAGACTAGTATACCTTGTCTAGTAGGAATTTTTTGGTTTGTTTTCTGAACCTTGGAGAATGGAGAGTGGAAGTTTATTAAATATTTTTTTGCCTTCATAAATAATTGATCTTTTAATGAGCTCTTTGGCTGGTAGAGGCAATCTCATTTGATGTGATCTTCTATTGCTGTATATTCTAGGAATATCAAATTCATGTTTGTATTTTTTATAGACCATACAAGAAACTTCTAGAATATAGAGGAAACACAAAGTTAAAATTCTATTTTTCTTATATATCTTATATATCTAGAGTTTTTTTGCATGACGGATATTTCTTATTGCTCTCTTCTGTATCTTGAACACATTATGGAACAAACTTCTGCAGCAAGAACCCCAAAAGCAGACCCCGTACCGTAAGTGACACTTATCAATGAAAAATTACATATTTTGACCTGAATAATAACTCAAATTATCAGAGATAACTCACAGAGCGTAACAGCTAGAGAACATTTTACTGCACCAAGAAACTTGGCCTCTTCGGAGTTTGGTATCATTTGACTACTAAAGAAGACTTCACCCATGCTACAGATTAGAATAACACCATTCTTTTATTTTAACTATGTCATTTTGGACAATATCCGTTAGTTGATCAACGTTCGCGTGATCCCAAACAACCGTAACATCATCACAGAAAACCACAAAATGGCCAGATATATCTAGACGGAGCAGGTCCTCTATGTAAATTCGGAAGAGAAAAGGACCCAAAACTGAACCCCGAGGAACTCCACTCTCGATCAATTGTCCATCAGAATCGCACCCTCTGGGCTCTTCCCTCCAGCATAGAGCTGAAACATCTGAGTTCGCCACCTCTAAACCCATAGCATTCCATTTTGTGCCGCAGTATTTCATGATCCACACAATCAAAAGCCTTTGAGAGATCACAGAACACTGCTGCACACTTCTCGCCGGTATTCAGCTTAAAATAAAGATGCTCCAAAAAGCTAAAGACTGCATCGCCCGTATTTTTGGAAGCTCGGAACCCAAACTGCTGATCACATAATAGATTCTCCGACTCTACGCGGAGCTGAGCAAGTTTTTCCAATATTTTCGATAGTGTCGGAAGAAGGGCTATTGGTCGATAGTTCTCTGGGCTATCCGCATCTCCACCTTTGTGAAAAAGAAGTACAATAGCTTTTTTTTAAGAAAATCAAGGAATAAACCAGTCTCAAATGTTTGGTTTATTGCAAACACTAAATCATTAAGGGCTTGGGCAATATTTTAAAAACAGTTGAACATAGGTATAGAACATTATACTTAAAATGTACCTAAAATATTTTGTAGAATCCAAAAATGTAAAAATATACGGGATGTTCAATTTAATATAAGAATGTTGTTGCCAAGTTTTCCTGCAAATGGCAACACTGCAAATATGAAAGTATTTAATAAAGATAGTTTACATGGACTTATGTTAGAATAGAAAGTTTAAAAAGTTTCCATTGTAGTTTCCAAAATATTCTAATAGGTTACTCACCTTGGGACATCCGGTATATATTATTTTTACGAAGATTTATCTTAAAGGGTGGTAATTATCGAATAATTACTAAGTTTACGGTATAGTCGGTAATTTTCTAAAAACCGCTTTGAATTTGCTTTATAATGATGTATTAATCTACTTTGTTATACGGGCCTCTTAAAGCCCTTTTATATAATGACCGTTGGAAAATGTTGTCGTATACACACAATTAAAACCGTCTTAAGCGCTAAATCGATTTTATTTTAAAGCGATTTCAAAAAGCGGTTTATCCGCTTTAAAACCAATCACTGACATTTAATGAAGTAAATATAAACCCTCGAAGAAAGCGATTTTATTTAAAACCGTCCTTATATAAAACCGGTTTTAGGCGCGTATAAACGTAGTAATTGAAATCGAATAAGTTTATTTTAAAATATAACATTCATTTTGTTCACCTGAATCGATCAATGTAAATCACTGCTTGACCTAATGATTTATGTAAATGTAGAGTAGGTTATAGGGGAGTAGAGGAAACCTACACGCCTGCCGTGTCCTATAACCTATTGTTAAGAGTTTAGGTTTAATATTTTGAGCAATTTTTGGCAAAACCATTTAAAACGTGTTAAAATTTTCCGCTGCGGCTATGTAGTATTTGGGTAGGATCTTGCCCAAATTGTAGATTTGTTGTCAATATCATGTCCGAGATATTTCATATATCGTCGCCCTAGATGTAAATGGAAGTAATCCACATAACACTACTTTTGAGTAAAATAAAATTTAAACTTTTTTTTGTAGCATAAAGATGGCTATTTTTTTGTTCGCTATCATAAAAAAATTAATAAGTAAAAAAGTAAATTAAGGTTGGACATTTTTAAAGTAGTTGCTATCATTAAATCAAAATTGAATATTTTGTGGATTAGGTCCATTCACATCTAGGGCGACGATATATGACATATCTCGGACATGATATTGACAACAAATCTACAATTTAGGCAAGATCCTACCCAAACACTACATACTTTTTTTTAAATGTTTTATAAAAAACTTGAAAGAATTCTACAAAATTTTCTGCCAAGACCTGCTTTTGGCAACAAATTTAAAGTTATTACTAGATCCGCCCTTTTTTTTTGGACATACCCCAACATCTATTAAAAGTTTTTTTTCGCCTTCTTCACGACCGCCTCTGTACTTTGAAATATTCACGTAGTATTATTCGGAAAACAAAAAAAATGCCCTAGAATTATTGTAAAATGTCCTGAAAAAAATTATTGAGATTTTTGTGGCAACCCTTATTAAGCAACTTTCGGATTACAAGAGATTTTTGAAAAGTCCGCATTTTGGGAGAAGAGGCTATATAAAAATTTTGACCGGTTTGAATTTGCTTTATAATGATGTACGTATTGATCATTTAAATCGAATAAGTAGTTTCGGGCGTAGGAAAGGCTTCCAAAATGGACGCGGCGCGGCATCTAAAGATATCCTTCTAACAAAATTTGTTTACCATAGTAATGTAGTGATGTAATGAGTTCATTACGACAGTAACTCATATTTTACAGAAAAAAAATGTTCAATGTGTCAAATTAAAATCGGATTTACTATACAGAATAGTGTTACATGATGTAAAACTTTACCCCTCGCCTGTTCTCCTTGGCGGTCAGGGGGGGGGCGAGGTCAGTCGGTAAGAGGGGATTTTAGGTGGATCGGGAGGTCACTATGAATAACGCAAAAAAGCCTAGCATCCGCCATATCGATTTTTTTAAATAAAATATAGGCTATAGCATATACTCTCGGGACCTCAGCTTTCCAATGAAACTACTTTTATTAAAATCGGTTCAGCGGTCTCTATCGTGGCATATATAAACAACTCCAGCTCTAAAAATATTAACCTCGTGCCATAGAGGCTAAAAAAAATCATTGTAATTTTTATGCATAAGGTCTCTGTGCACAATTTAATTTCAGTTTAAAATTTGAAAAAAAAAAAAAATCTAAGATCGAAAAAAAGCGTTGTAGGTCACACGTGCGGTAAGGCTTATTACAGCACTTGTGCGGTTACCTCGACTCAGTCTATGACCTCGTAGCAATATTCCCCACTTATTACTGTAGCTCATACCGCACTAGTAGATTCTTAGTCAAAATGCGCGCTTCAAAAGTTGGCGTCAGTTTTTTTAATATAACTACGAGATAATATAACGGCCCTCCCCTTGCCAGCGCCACCTAGAGGAGAATTTTTTTCTGTTCAAGAGAAAAAAATTTCTCCTCTTGCTTTTCCCGAGAAACTCCCAATCAAGTTGGCCTTGCTTTTCCCGAGAAACTCTCCCAATCAAGTTGGCCTGGAAAAAACCCATAGACGAGGAGTGTAATGGGCAGGCGCGTCGATTGCGTCAGTAGTGAAAGCAACTGACAACCATTTGACAGCAGAAATGAAGGTTTATGTTTAATATTTTTGTTTACTTTTGGAAAATCTATTAAAAGAGTGGGCACTACCGTAAAAAAAATTGAAAGTGTTGTCTAGTATTTCCTATAATAACAACGCACGCAATCACAGAAAATACCAACACAAAATTTTAAAACACAAAAACTCCACAATAACATAAACAAAATGGCAAAATCATACCTCGTCAAAAATGTAAACTTTTCGACAATGCCCAGTTTTCTCAGGAAGTGGATTCGGCACTTGGGGCCATGTCCTCGTGTAACGGGCTTACCTTGTGGATTGAATCCCTCGAGTAAGGTTAAACTTGCGGTTGGAGATGTTTTATCCATTATTTAATAAATAAATTCAATGAAATAAAATCAAAGTTTTCGGACAGATGATGTCGTTAAATTACCGTAAGGTCACTACGACACCAGGCATGGATTTGTTAGTGCATGCCCAGTAGATTTTTGGTTTGGCCCGGTGGTCCAAACAGTTTTAAAGCAACCGCGATTTTGAATTTTCCTCTTTGTTTTTCAAAGTTTTTTCGTTACACATTTTGCGGCACTTGGGCCGTTATAGTATCTCATAGTTATATGGTTTTTTATATCTGCACTACAAATTAATGACATTCCCTGTACATTAAAAAAAAATGATAATCCTGGCAGTCCTTATACTCTTAGAGAAAAAAGTTTTTGCGACTTCTGCAGGCTAGGGAGGCTGAAGTTCATAATGTATTGAAAGTTTGTACAAAGTGTTATTTTTACTTATTAGGTGCACTAATTTTTTTTGTATAAAACAAGGTGGAAAAGCAGACGATATTCTTAAAGTAAATGTTCTCAGAAAATTAGTTGTTTGATCATTTTTTTTTTCGTTTTAAATAATTATGACGGATCTCACTGTGACTGTGCTGTAAACCAAGGTACCAAACTGTATCAATTAAAGTTTGCATAAATCTTCTGCTTTCAATATTTTATTTTTACTTTAATTGTTTTGGTCAGTTTTTAGAATATCTTGAGTTTCTTTATAAAAATAAGATTTTAAATTTTCGTATTTTGATCGTACAAATCTTATATTTACAAATTAATATGTATAAAATATGAGGTTGAAAATAAAATCTTTACTGTTTTTAGTATATTTTCTTTTTTATCCCTTTTGAAAGTTTACTTTTGTGGAAAACCGTGAAGGAAATTTTGCCAAAATAATAAATTTATTTATATGAGAGGCCAAGCGTTTTCTAAGAGATTTTCTACAACAAAAAAAACAATAAATGAAGCAAGCTTTTTTACCACTAAGCATTTTTAATGTTTTCGAAATGTTTTAATCTTATTTAAGAGTCTATAACAAATAGCAAAATTTGGAAACGACTCTATAGAGACGAGCGAAACTCTGGGCTAAAGGCGAAATCCAAGTCGAGTGAGTGACCAAAGACGGCCAATTCCAGAAAATCTAATTTGATTAAAAACACAAAGACGCTTAACAATTTTTACTGGTTTTTGTTAAAAATGTTAAATTAGCCCCCAATCATAAAAACATAACAATTTTTCTTGTGCCCTTATTCTCGAACTGATAGAAATTCTGCTCCCAGGTAGTCGAATTCTCTCGCTACTATGTTTGTTTTAGAATAATTCTTTTTGTCTTGACTGAGAAAATTACTTTCGATCAATGTCGGGCAAAAGTGCGAAATCGATATAAACCAAAGATTTGGATCAATTAGATGCATAGTCGTAAGATAATTTGACTTCCTGGGAGCAGAATTTCTATCATTTGAAGAATAGCGGCCGATCTGTAGAAATCCTAAATGTTCAAACAGTTTGGTAGCTAAAGCAAATAGTCGTTTCTTAATTTGATGTATTAAATTTAGTTCAATTAAAATTTAAAAAAAAAGTTGGAACAAATTTGGCTCTACTACCTAAATTATTCAGAATAATTCTAAACTGAATAAGGCTGCGGTGTTCCATCTTCGTGATACTTAATATAGGTCTTGACATGTGTGATATCCTTTTTGTCTTCTTGCCAGCCTCGTGGTGGGGCTTTATTATAATCGAAGGCTTTGCTCCTTTTGCCATACACTTCATTTACTTTTTCTACATGTTCTCTAAATTTTCCACTCACTACTTTTTGACCTGAAATAAAAACTTTTATTTTATGTGGGTTGCACTATTTTACGCTAACGTCTTTAAATAGATGGTTTAGAGGCCTCCTAAAAATCTCACCTAGAGAGTACTCCTCGAAATTTGAGTGCAATTAAGGGTGCGCATGCGTTTTCACCCGTCTCAAAGATCTCGCTTGGTCTAGAGTAGAGATACGATTTTTGACAGTTATTGTTTTACCAGGGCTGCGTTCAGAAAGCCCACACTATGGTGTGGGTGCGCGCACACGGTGTGTCCGCAAGTGCACACACCACCTATAATCTGTCATTCTTGTCTAATGTCAGCTGATTTTGAAAAACAAAACAAAGGGATGTTGGGGATAAATGATAGAAAAGGCTTTTTTTCCCTCTTATTTTGGAAAGTTGGGTTGGTTTTCGGGGTTCCTTTTCTTTTGTGACATTATCCAATATGAAATGACCCAAAAAAGGCATATTTTTAGGCTACAAGTGAGCAGAAAAATGTTTTATTATTATTAATTAAATATGAGGTCATTGAAAAGCCACATAAGCATCCCAAAATTTTGAAAATGATCAAGTATCAGCTAAAACTTTTTGAGACCCCCTATAAATAAAGTATATATACTAGACTAAGAAGCCATCACATTTTAAAATAAAAAGAAAAATAAAAACGTCACGTTTTTTTTACTTTCTATACTTATTAGATGTATTGGCTTAAAATTAAAAACTATATTATACAGAGTTAGTTAAAAAGTATTGAATAAAATTAAATTTTTAAATAGTCTTGTCGTTAAAAATTATCCAAATTTCACCATATCATAACCTCATTCAAGCACATCAACCATCGCCCAAGTCAATACTTGAGTGACGGTGTGGTGTGATAAGCTCACTAAAATAGACATAAATATGTGCAATTTTGAACCTTATTGCCGCGTATTAGTGGCCTTGCTAATTACGCTATAAACGCACCAGTAGACGCACCACATTTCCTGAACGACGAAAATGAGACGCATCGGTAATTTTTATATTCCTGAACGGCGACACACCACGCGCCGGTTCGTTTTTTACACTGGTGTGGGCATTCTGAACGCAGCCCAGAGGTGAGCAACTGGATTTGACAGTTGTTAGGGAAATGTTTGAAATTGTGTGATGGCAATGATAGTTGGTAACCCCTGACAATAAATAACTTTGTCACTGTCAGATTTATGATTAAGAAACGTCAGGTTTAAAAATGGAATTTTGCTGTATCAAAAACTGTAAAAATACGTGCCTCGACGAATTTGTATTCTTCCGTTGTCCAACGGAGAAAGAAACTCAGGAAAAGTAAAAAGAAACGTGCATTTACCAAGCTGGAAAATTAATAAAAATAGCCGAATTTGCGAGGTAAGTGAGCTACAAGCAGTAGTTACAAACATACGCATTTAGCATGTACTTCGTTAATAAATAACACATTATGTTTCCATGTTTTATTGTAAGAAAAAGAGTAACAAAAATATATCATATTACATTTTTAATATCTACCGTGTGTATTCAATGTTTAGCCATTTATTAGCGGGTAATCAAAATATTTTGTTCGACCAATTGGTTATCCTTGGTTTGTCATATGTCATTACCCCCTCCATCAAAATACTAATAACCAATAAATTCGCCAATATAGGTTGATTATCGCATTTTTAAAGTTACGGTTTTTCATAATAATAATAATAAATCCGTGTTTATTATCAAATACTATTTTTTTTATGACATTTGGATGAAAATCTGTCCAGCGGTTCAGAAGTCTAACCTAGTCCAACAGTCCAATCTCACAAATTAACATAAACTGCCTTCAAAATTTGAGTATATAAACAGGCCAAAGAAATGCCATCCCTTATGATATTTCTAAAACAAGGCATTAACCCTACTTAAAAAAATATAATATCTCACGGCACTGTCGGAAATGCAGTCACGGCAGTAATCAAAGTTTACCAAAGGTAACCCTGCTCCGGAGCTGGGTTATTTCTGGTTTGAACCAAAAGTGAAACAGCTGATTATTGACAGCAAAATTTCCCTACTGTGGTTCAAACCGTGATCGCTAATATGCTCGGGTCAAAATTGGTTATCCGCTAATAAATGGCTTTTGTTTTTGTTTTTTTCTGTCAAAGCTTGACATATTTTACTAACCAAAAAAAATCAATCTTTAAAAAACTGTGGGGAAATTATAAAAAGAGAACAAAACATCAGTCCATTTTATAAAATCAGTTTTACATGCAAATATGAAAAAAACTAGAAAGAGAGGGCAATATGAGTTGGCCACCTCTGGTAAAACAACAACTGTCAAATGTATAGAGGGCCTCTAGTCTAGACCAGGGGCCCAATTCTTGAATCACTCGACTTTTAGTCGTATACGAATCACACTTCAATCAAAAAAGAGTCAAACTTGTAGGGACAATGCACAATATTTAATTAAAATAGGCCCAAAATTTAAATATTGCATTGTTGTCGGGAAAAATAGGACGGTTTTTGACGCTTAGATGTCGTTTTCGCTCGAATTTACATCAAGTGGGTAGAAGCAATCGATGCAAATCCGAGCGAATCTGATATACGAACGTCAAAACTTGCGAAAAAAAGCGCATCACAAACGTAGAATTGTAATTTTACGGCGAATTTAATTTAATGTTACAGAATTTCAGTACGAGTTCAATGTTGTGTGTGCGTTAATAAGTAGATAAGAGAAAATTTACCCCTTTTTTCGTCAATTTTTTGCTAAAATGTGGTCCGTATACGACTGAAACTCGAGTGACGACCTGTGAAGTGAGTAGTCATCACAGAGAAATAACTGTTTTATCTATGAAATTCAATGTTAAGTATTTTCATCTCTTACTTTTCACATGATTCACGAGCACGGTTGTCAGGAATACAAGCGGCTTAAATAATGTGGTGATGTCCATTTTTAAATTTTATAAATTTTAAGAAAGCTTTATTAACAAATTTTTCAAATTCGGTTACAATTTTTTGAATGGACAAACTTTAAATTTTATAACAGAATGAGAAATAAATTCCCGATGTCGAATAAAAAAGAGTTTTACCAACAGGAAACTATTGGATTTTTGGACTCCTCCACTAGTTCTACCACAGAGAGTCCATCCACCAGTCGGGCTTTTTACTATGACGAATCGATAGAAAAAAAACGAACTTTACAAAATACACCGGAGTACCATAAGAATACATACCGGGTCAGTGGTAGAAATAGTGGAGGAGGCCAAATATTATTTATATTTAACTCCACTATGGACATCGGAAATTTATTTCTTATTCTATTATCCAATGTTTTACCGAGCATTTGTCCATGAATTGTGGATTTTGTCGTTCATATTATTCGTCTATAAAAACTTATGCCGTACTGAAAATCCCTAACAAGGGTGAAACATGTGTTTGCGTCTAGTCTCCAAGTCGCACCCGGTATGTATTCTTGTGGTACCATTGTTTTTTTTGTAAAGTTCGTTTTTTTGCTGTCGATTCGTCATAATAAAAAGCCCGACTGGTGGATGGACTGTGTCTGGAACTAGTCAGTGGTGGAACTAGTGGAGGAGGTCAAAAATTTTGGGTTGGGTATAGGAAAAAAAAGATTCTAGATTTTGAGACTGCAATGTCAAAATTAACAAAAGCGTCATTTTGAAATTAGGTAGATACTTAAACTTAAGTCATCTGTCCATAGAACACATAATTGTGAAATTCGGATAATTTTTTCCAAAGTTATATGAATATTTACCCTTTCAAAAAAGGCACCAATTGGAAAGTGTTACTTGACATCTCGGCAAAATTATAGTGGAGCATGTAAAAATTTTCGAAGTGGGTAAAAAGAAGCATTTTGCATATTTTTCACCTTCTTTGATTTTAATCTTCCGTTAATTTTAAAAGTATGTGAACTTTTTTGTAATCTGAGTTTCTTACCTGTCACAGGATCTGTGATATCCCCCATAGGATAAATTATTTCTTTTACATTATGAGTAACTTTTCTGGTTTTTTGCGCCTGCAGGAGTTCTAAAAGGACAATATCCCCACTCTTACATTTGTTGTCAGGGTCGTGGGCTAGAATTTCTTCGTGTTTGGCAAAATACTGAAAAAAAAAACAAATATTTTAAATCCCTTCCTTATCTTTGTTGCTCCCACTGAACAGTGGCATACTGACGGAGGGGCGAGGGGGGGGGCGGTCCGCCCCGGGTTACGGGGACCCCCTTGGGATCCCACATGTACTCAATTATCCAAAAATCTACTCTAGTTATCCCAGGTACGAAAACCGCATAGATTCTTATGAAAGTTAGTGAGTTTTTATGCTGTTTGAAGGGTTTTATAAGATTCTACGAACCAAGCTGTCTTTCTCGTCAAAATTGATTGAATTATTAGATTTTTAAGTTTGTTTCACATACCGTAGAGAAAACATATAAAACCCGGTAACACATTATAAAAAATCTCTTAACGCTTTTCTAAGAGATCGAACGCGGTTTTTTGGCAGAAAACCGGTAAAATTCAGAACTATCATTCATGCATAAATAGTTAAAAGATACCTAAAATGATAGAAAAATATATCCGATATTCCGGTACGCACAATCTCTCTCCCAGTTATAGTTTAATTTTTGTTTAATAATTTGAAACAGTATGTGTTGTAAAAAAACTGACAAAATTGTCAAAGACATAAAAATCTTACACTTGCTTATTTCATTACTCGAAGAAAGTTATTGTTCCCAAGGTTGAAACCCTAAAAACTATATTTTTGATTTTATTAGTTTCACTATCCCTTTGTTTAAATCAACCATATTTCTGAATATATTAAATTGATTCTTTGGTAATAAAAATTATTGTTTTGAAGTTGTTTAAATTTTCTTAAATTTATTGTTAAATATGAATTTTGCCAGTCAGTTTCAATTCTTTTTAAATCTGAAACTATTTATTTTCGAAATTAAAATGTATTAAAAATTATTTGCGCTCCATAATGAGCTTATGAGGCAAGAACGGATAAAAATTTTGGCGATTTTATCCATTGAGATCAAAGTGGCTAAAAACTTGAAGTTATGCAAGCGTTCGCAAAGGTAAATGGTAGAAAAATAGTAGTTTCCCACAACTAGTGGCTAAAATAGTGCTTTGTTTTCCAAGCGTTGGTTTAAATAACGAGCGCAGCAAGGTATTTCAAAACGCGAGTAAAAAACGCACAGTTGATCCGCAAGTTGTTAACTTGCGGATCAACTGTGCGTTATTTACGTTATTTTTTTAATACCTTTATCAAAAAATCCAAGAAAAACAGGAAAATACTTTCAAAAATCTCGAACGAAGAGCACTTCTCGCAAGGCACCATCTTTACACTATAAATCAAGGCGGCTGGTAATTGAAATAATGGTTTCCATAGCGATGTGCCTTTTTACTCGGTGACTTTTATTGTTGTGACTTTTTAATCTTTGACAGTTTGATATTTTAATAATGTTTTTATATATTTCTCTTTAATTTTCGGTAAAGAACGGACAGAAATCTTTTTTTGCAACGGTAACCAAAAAAGCCATGCTTTATTGATCTGCAGACAGAACTAAAGTCTAAAATCATGTTTTTGATAAAGGTATAAAAAAAAGATTTATTAAGATTAATTTTATCAGCTTTTTTAGTTGGCTTAAATTTCTTTTTTGTAAATAGGTACCTGTAAATATCATATATATAAAAATTTTAGGATTTAATATTGTGTTTTTGTCAAATAAAACTAATATAAGTACATAGAAAATGAGAGGGGGGGGGGCATCTGAAGATACCGCCCCGGGCTCCACTTTTTATCAGTACGTCGCTGCCCGTGAAGAATCTCAAAAGTCTCAGGTGTTTGAAACTAGCAAACTAATTTTTTTTTTAATTACTCAATGGGGTTAAACACCTACTAGATCTAGGGATCTTCGGATCAAAACAAGTTATTATTTTAGAAGTTTATCCCCATTTTTGCTGTTTTCGTTTGTTTTTTTATTTTTATCTAGTCTGTGGTTTGGTTAAGAGTAGAGATTCTTTTTTCTGTCAGTGACCTTAGCTCAGGAAATGTCAAAGTGACGTTCAAAACGGGTAATGTGATATCCATACTTGGTTCATTTCATATGAAATCAACCAATAGAATAGTGTCATTTCATATGAAATCAACCAATAGAATAGGTCATTTCATATGAAATCAACCAATAGAACAGGGTCATTTCATATGAAATCAACCAATAGAATAGGTCATTTCATATGAAATCAACCAATAGAATAGGGTCATTTCATATGAAATCAACCAATAGAACAGGGTCATTTCATACAAAATCAACCAGGGGCTTGGCAGACACCTCCGATTTTGATAATTTTTGGTACACTTATTTGATTCATAGGACAGAGGAAAAATCAAAATTTTTGTTCCATTAGTTTTTTTGTTATTAATGATTGAAAATTATCAAGTTTTGCTCTTACATAAGTATAAAAAAATAGGAATATATCTAAAATTACTAGCGATACATTGTTTGTGTTACATATGACACATTTTAAAAATAAAAATTATATAATATTTTTCAATCTTTTACTAAGACACTCACCAAATTTCAAGATGGAGAAATGATGGGTTCCATATGAAAAAAAATAAAACATGTAAAAAATGGCACCTTTTTGAAGTAAAACACATATTTTATAATACAAACGATTCTCTAAACTTCAAGTAAATAAAATATTTTTTTAAATTATTTTTCTTTCCAACATTTAAAAAATAGGTGTATTTTTGATCAACTAGATATTTTTTAGGTAAAAAAAAGTTTCACTACAAGTTGGCATTGATTATCTAACAAGGTCTAAAAAGTAAAGTTATAAACCGAACGCGTCGAGGACTAAAACCCGGTTCCCACCTACGACTTTTTCGTGCGTGTCCGCGCACGTCATAACATTTGATAATGACATCATGTGACGCGTGAGTGGGTACTCACGAAAAAGTCGTAGGTGGGAATCGGGGAACCAACTACAGAACCATACCACAGAATACATTAATTATTGGTTTGGATGCATTCCCTAACAACACACAAAAAATTAGGTAAGGGCATAAGCCCAAATTTTTTTCGGTACTGCTATTATTAATTTGTGAGGGGTGGGGCTGCACATACAGCTACACCCCGCATTTTAAACTTTAAAAAAATCAGATAAGGATCGCGATAAGCGCAATTTTTTTTTTGGTCGCAGATGACTAGCTCGTAATTCTGACATGACACACTTTTTGTTTCGGTACTGCTATAAATAATGTGTGAGGGGTGGGGCTGTACATGCAGCTGCCCCCCGCATTTTAAACTTAAAAAAAACCAGATAAGGAGATGAGACCATTTTTTTTGTCGCAGATGATTAGCCCATGATAAGCCCGTGATTTTAACATACTTTTTGTTTCGGTACTGCTATTGTTAATGTGTGCGGGGTGAGGCTGCACATGCAGCTGCACCCTGCATTTTAAACCTTAAAAAATCCGATAAGGAACGAGATTGAACCCAAATTTTTTTAGTCGCAGATGATTAGCCCGTAATTCTTACATACCTTTTGTTTCGGTACTGTTATTGTTAATGTTTGCGTGGTAAAAAATCAGATAAGGATCGAGATGAGCCAAATTTTTTTTTGTCGCAGATGATTAGCCCATAATAAGCCCGTAATTCTGACACTTTTTTTTTGTTACCGCCAAGGGTACCGCTATTATTAATGGATGCGGGGTGCATTTTGAACTTTAAAAAAATCAGATAAGATTAGCCCAAACTTTTTCTTTGCAGTAGATAATTAGCCCATTATTCATACATTAAAAAAATTTTGATTTTTCGAATGCGGGGTGTTCAGATTGCACCACGCTCAACCTTGGTCAAAAATTATTTTTTTTATAAAAATTCATTTATATTATATATATGTTTAATTAATAATAAACTAAAAAATATAGTTATAAACTGTTTAGACCTCATACAAAATAATTTCTGATACTTACCAGAGTGGAAAATTTTTTTGAAAATTAGTTTTTTTAACACCTTGTATTTACTCCAAGATTTATATTTTTAAATATCAGTGTACAGGGTGATCGGTTATAAGTATTCCCTGGTATAACTTTTTTTTAACAGCCGCAGAAGAACCAAACAAAAACTGGGTGAAAGGGTATTTTATAGGGACCTCAAAATCATGAATAAAAATTAATCAGTTCAAATAGTATACAAGGTGTGCCAAAAAACATCTTTTTCTTATGGAACCTATATATTTTGACATAAAAATTTTCGAATTTCGCAGAAAATCCCCTTGTTAAAAATACTATATAGTATATGTCTGCATGTAACCGGTTTCGAGATATTTCAATTTGAATTAGATTTCCTTCCTGTGTTCCTTGTGGGATGCTCATCCAAGTTTGAATTTTCGTTATTTCCACCCAAGATCTTTTGATCTTTTGTTTTTTGGTTTCTTTTCGGTTGAAGTAACTGATTTGGAGGTTTCTAAACTTCTTTTTTTTTTTGTTTTATTTGCCTTAGGAGCATAATCCTATTGGAAATATATAATTGGAATTGAAAATAAATATAACACGCCAGGACGAATTCGTATCAGGTAACTTGGATAAGTGCCAGTGCGGAACGATGCCTATTTGTGAGTGAATCAAGGTTGGAATCAGATGGTGTTTAATGATGTATGGGGAGGATTACCAGTGAAACCACTGATGAGCTCACGCTGGTTACCCAGAGCGAAACATCGTTTAATCATTTCTCTTTTCGCTTTGGTCCTTTGTGGGATGGTCATCCAAGTTTGAATTTTCGTTATTTCCACCCAAGATCTTTTGTTTAATCAAAAAGCTGTCACACTAGAACTTACTTAACTTTCCAAATAAATAGTTGGGTGTGAAAAACCAACAAAGCGGCGTTTTGACAGCAGGGCGTCATAAGTTACTTGGGTAATTAACGTCTAATTCAAATTGAAATATCTCGAGAACGGTTGCATGCAGACCTATACTATATTTTATTTTTAAAAAGCTAATTTTCTGGAGAATTCAACTGTGTCAAATGATATAGGGTGTTCCATAAGAAAAAAAATAACTTTTTTGGCACACCCTGTATACTTTTTTAACTGAATAATTTTTATTAATGATTTTGAGGTCCCTATAAAATACCATTTCACCCAGTTTTTGTTTAGTTCTTTTGCGGCTATTAGAAAAAAAGTTATCTCAGGGAACACTTATAACCGATTACCCTGTACATGTTATTATTGATATACTTTTTCTTTAGAATTTCTGATACTTGCCAAAGCCAGTGTGGAAGAATTTTTTGAAAATTAGTTTTTTTATCAACCCCTTGTATTTACTCCAAGATTTTTAATTTTTGTCTGTTAAATGTTAAATTGTCTTATATGATTATGTGACTTGTTATTATTTTAGGATTTATTTTTTACGCAATACGCGTACATTTTGGCCGGCAGTCGCGGAAATCGCTATAATAATCGCTAGCAGTCCCGCAGTCTTTTTGGTAATCCGGAAAAGCCATCTCGGAAATAGTCGCGTTGCACATGCGTCGTTCAAATTCCCAAGCATATTGTTTACAGTATCAATAAAAAATATACAATAATATGTATGTTTGCCAATTGGCTGTTTTCAACTTTTGAAGAAAGTGCTTGATAACAAAGATTTTTTGACCAACTTTGGTAGCTGAGAGCACCTTTAGAGAACTGGATATTCAAGATGGAGGCCATTTTTTTCTAAAAAAAACAAGTTAAGGAAAAAAATTTAAACAAAGTATTGGCATGTGATACATCAATTTAGGGGTCTTATGGTTAGAATATCCATAAGGGCTTTAAGTAAACATTTAAACACATGACAAATAGGCTATAAATCTTAGTTAGTAACTAATTTATTTCTTTGACTAATTTTAATTGGTTAAAGGGTATTTTATAAATTCGCCTTGTAAAACTCAAAATGTTTAAGATGGCGACTACTAAGGTCCACCCACACAAAGAACCCCGCACGAAATACATGGGAAAATGGACTTCAACCGAATTTAATGTACTTTGACATTTGATAGTGCTAATCATGGTTTAAGAGATATGTAACTTTTATGGGGCAAAAAATTAAGTGATCCTATTTCAACTATCCAAAATAGATGCAGATAGAAGAATCCTGGTACATGTTTGTTTTTTTCTTCTAAACTAATGTCAAATGCATATTTAAAAAATTATATTTTATTGAACACATCCCGTATAAGAACTAGCCATCTTTTAGTAGTAGTGGTTATTTGGTGAATATAAACCATCCTTCACCAGCACAAATTCATTTATACCTGTCACTATTTCAGCTCAGAAATAGTTCTTTTTTGTCAGCAAAGTTACCACTGCATCAAAGTTGCATATCTCTTAACCAAAAGATTGGTAAGTTCTTAAGTGAAATAATATATTTTTAAAACTAAAATTGGATGTCTACGAAGTTGCCGAAAAAGTGCAGATGGTCAAATGATACTATCAAGGCAGATCATTGAGACATCAAAAACTTTTTTTTGGGAATTTTGTAAATCGCCCAGAACCTAGTTTATCAACAATTCATAGGTTTGTGCAGAATTTTGAAAAGTTTGGTTGTGTAGCGCCAAGAAACCATAAAAACCCACTGATTTGAATGACGAGCAGGAAGTACGAGATGTGATGATTTGCGCTGCAGTGGAGGAAAATCGAAAGTTAACTAGCCACCAAATTGCCGAAGCAGTTGATACGTCTTCAGCCACTGTCTTACGTGTTCTCAAAAAGAATGGTTATCATTCTTAAAAGCGTCAAAAACGCATCAAATTTTTCCGGAGGACAACTATCGTCGTATGGAATTTTGCGAAACAATGATGGAAAGGGCTAATCGTCGATGAAAACTTTCTGAGATCTATTATTTTCACAGATGAAAGCACTTTTCCATTATTGAATCGTCATAACCCCACACACGTTCGATATTTGTCGAGGAAAATTTTGCATTTGTATTTTGACGTAAGAACACAGTATCCCCAAAAACTAAATGTTTTGGGGGGTATTGTAGGGGAACACGTAATTGGGCCATTTTTTATTAACGGCAATTTGAATGGTCCTAGATACTTGGATCTACTGCAGCAGCATATCATTCCAACTGCTAGGCAGTTTTTAGGTGTGAGATTTGGTGAAACAGGTTTCAACAAGATGGTTGTCCCGTTCACAATGTTGGCCTTGTTAGGGAATAGCTTGATAATGTATTTCCTAATCGGGTTATAAGCACACGGGGAACTATTTTATGGCCAGCTCGATCACTCGATCTTGCTCCTAATGACTTCTATCTATGGAGTTATATCAAAAATTAAAGTTTACGGGCATGAAAGGGCTAATAATTAGGAAGAACTTCGGATTAAAATTGAAGAAGCTTTTCAAACTATCACCCCTAACATGCTTGGAAACGTTAGAAGGGGTTTTTATAATAGGCTCGGATATTGTCTAGCCGAGCAAGGACTTTTCGAACATTTGCTCTATTTTTTTTTTTTTGACTGGGAGAATCTTTTTGGTTTTTAGAATGTATTATTTGATTTTGAGAACTTGCTTTTATTTTGTTTATCCTTATTATTTTCATTGTAACACGTTGTTATTGATAAATCTGAGCAGTTGAAAATAAAACGCTCTAATTTATCAGTGACAAAAAAACAAGAAAATTACGTTATCAAAATTTGCGTATTTATTGACCAAATTCCAAGCCTGAGTGTTGGTTGCGACCACAGGCGTAAAAAATATCATGGAGCTAATGTTATAATTAAAGTGGTAATTTTCATATAATCTTTTTACCGAAAAAAGCAGTAGATTCCGTGGCAAAAACAGTAGTCAGTAGACAAAGATCCCAAAGCAGTAGATCTACTGAAAAATACCTGGCAACGCTGATCCTGATTTTTTGCAATTATTTCAGGGTCAAACCATAACAAATCAACCAAAAAAAAGGCACTTTTCGTTTTGACCATCTCCGATTTTGATGATTTTTGGTACACTTATTCTTCTGATCCAAAAACTTAAAAATCCAAAAAATTAAATTTTTTGGATAAGCGGTTTTTGTTCTATTGATTTTTGAAAATAAAGAAATTGACCAATATGCCCTTGACAGGCACTTACAAAAATAGCAATATCTCAAAAACTATTGGTCCTATAGAAGCGAGTTATAGCTTATTTTGAAGGTTTTTTAAAGACCTTTTAACGATGTGTATCACCATTTAATTTTCTGTTTTTATTTATTTTTTTTTTTTTAATTTTTTTTTTTGAAAAATCTTGAAAACACCATTTTGAATTTTTTTCAAAAAAAGACTATTTTTTCAGTATTTTTTTAATATTTTTGGAAAATTTCAGGATGGAGAAGTTATTGGTTCTATTTTAAAAAAAATAATATAAAAAACCTTGCAGGAAAAAACCATACATTTTTTGATAAATACCTATATATTTACTCTTTATATCTAAAAACTTGTCAATTGCTCCCAGTCTTGTAAATAAGATGCATAAAAGGTTTTTCCAAACTTGTTTATTCCTGCAAAATTTTGAGTATTTCTTCAATTGTCCTCCCCTCCACCCAAGATCTGTTCACTATTATGTCCACCTATTATACATTTAAACATGTTAATTCCTGCAAAATGTTTAGCTCCTCCCATTACTTTTTATTGGCCCTTACCCCTATTTGTATCATTTCTGGTTCAGACAGGAAAAGTTTTGACAATAATTAATTGCAAACCTGCGGTTTATGTGATAAATTGCTATTTTTTAATTTAAAACATTTATCGGAGTCGTGTGTTGTAAAATGGCACAAAATAAGCCAAAACAATGGACAAAATTTTTTGTGAGGTGTGATCCATTAAGTCAGGAGAAACATTCCGGAAAGTTACGGAATGTCACAAATTGGATGACTTCCTTTAAAGGGGTGGAGACTGGCCTTTCCAAGGAACGCAAGGAACAGGATGAACAACCATCTCCTGTAGCAGGGTAAGTAATAGTAACGAATACCTACCTACATTTTTACTTTTTTTTGTGTGTTGTGGCTCTGGCTCTTTTAGAGTTGAACAAGTCAATAATTTCGACTCTTGAATCTAGGGGAGCGGCCTGTGAACTTTTTTCGGATTTATCAAAAGCATTTGATACAATATATCATGAAATTCTTTTGGAAAAATTAGAAGCGTACGGGGTTAGAGGAAGTGCTTTGGATTTATTTTGCTCGTATCTGACTGAAAGACCACAAAAAGTTACAATAAATTTGAACAACAATAAACTAACGTCAGAATCAAACGTCATAATTACAGGAATTCCGCAGGGAAGTATTCTTGGTCCTCTGCTCTTTGTTATTTATCTTAATAATCTAAACCATGTCATCAAAAATCCAAACCTTCTGGCCAATTACGCAGATGATGCCAACGTAGTGATGCCGGTTTATCGGGAGGGGAACATCCATGAGGAATATTTTGACGTACTAGGTAAAGTGTCTGAATACTGTGTTAACAACCAACTCATTATGAACACAGAAAAAACAAAAGCAGTTGTTATCTCTAACATGGACATATATGTCCCTAAAAACCTTACTTATGAAGGAGACACATTAACTTTTGAAAGTCACACGAAGGTATTGGGAGTAACTATTGATAAAGACCTAAATTTTTTTTCACACATCAGAGATCTATGTAAAAAACTATCAGCGGCAAGCTATGCTATTAGAGTTTTAAGTAAAATTGTTAGAGGTCACAGTTCATTAAAATCAATTTATTATGGTATGTTTTACTCTCAATTAAAATATGGTATATTACGTTGGGGCCATAGTAGTCACATAAATGACATTTTTATTTTATAAAAACGTGTTATTAGAATCTTGGTAAGAATCAAGCCATATGCTTCTTGTAGAAATAATTTTAGAGAAAATAAGTTGTTAACGGTCCCGGGTATTTATATCTTGGAATGTTTCCTGTATTTGGGAAAAAATCCATTACTTTTTGCTAAATATGCCGGTACTAGAACCTGTATTTTATTATGCTGCAATTAAATTCTTTAATAAACTTCCAAACAAAATAAAAAATATCCAAAGCTACAAACTTTACAAAAAAGAATGCTTTAATCTAATTTGTAAGATAGAACCCTACAGAATTAGTGAGCTCCTAAATTTTAATGAATTTTAATGTCTTTTATTTTGGTAATGTATATATGTGTGTCTTTTAAGTAATGTTCGCCACATCTGGTTTCTGTTTTTTTTTAAATATTATTACAATGTTTTAACCATATTTTAACTAATTTTATATTATATTGTTACTATACGTTATTTTCTGTTCTAATGTTATGTTTTGACTTGTGTGTGTGCAATTTTAACAATTTTTAGAAATTTTCTGGTCACAAACTCTCAAACCGATTACTATTAGAAATAATTTTTAACGAAGTTGTAACTGCAACTTATTTATATACCTTTGTTATTTTTACAATTTTTTTCTAGATTTTTATGACGATCCGATTTTACCTATTGTAAACAATTTGGAAATAAACTATTGTCTATTGTCTTGTCTGTTCTGGGGTCCCTAGGACCCCAAATCCGCAACCGCCGAAAATTTTTTTTTTAATTTTTTTGATGCAAAAAGAGGTGTCGCCGCTGCCGGGAGGGGGGGTTGCGAGGGTTTTTTTTTTGGTTGTTTTGGGTTGGGTTGGGTTGGTTTGAGTATTTTTAAGTGGGGTTGGGTTGGGTTGGTTTAAAAAAATAAAAAAAACATAAAAATTTAAAAAAAAATAAATTCGGCGGTTGCGGTTTTTTTTTAGCAGGAAAGAGCGGTACACATACAGTGTGTGTGTGTGCACAATACATCAAAATATGAAGTTAATGATAGAGTGTTCTAAAATAAACAAGTTTATCTTAAATGATAAGGGTAATCCTGCTTGCCTCTCAAAAATGATGTGTAACCCACCAGGAGTTCACTGCTTTTTAGACAAATGTGAGATATGCCCAGGAACTGAGAATTTAAAAAACTTTTTGAATGAAAAGTTCGAAGAAGCAATGATTGACAATGTGACTTTTAAGAAGTGGATATCTGTAGATAGATGCAATATGTAGACATTAATTAAACTAGCAGAGGACTTCATTGAAGAATTTTCAAACGACTTGATTAAATTAAAATCTTATTCTTTTTACACTCACATGCAAAAAGAATACTACAATGAGGTAAAAGACAATTTAAAAAAGGGGGAAGCACTAATCACATGCGACTTCGCTGAAAATTATTCATTTATTTTGCAGGATGAAGTGCAGTCCTATCACTGAAAACTGGGTCATTTAAATTATATATTTATTTCAGACTGTTTGGTACACAACACTTTGGCATTTCATCTTTTTTTTAAACCACCTTATGCCTGAACTAAAGAGGCAAATTGATAATTTAGACAAAATTATGTATTTTTCAGACGGCTGTGCCGCACAGTATAAAAATTAAAAAAATTTTGTTAATATTGCCTACCATCTCGAGGAATTTAAAATTAAAGCAGAATGGAATTTTTTTGCCACCTCCCACGGGAAGAGTGCATGCGATGGACTGGGAGGCACCGTAAAAAGGTTGGCTGCTAAAGCAAGTCTGCAGAGACCATATAATGAACACATTATGACCCCCGAAGATCTTTTTAAATTTGCAACAGAAAACATTCCTGGTATAACATTTAAATATTGTTCATTAAATGACTACCAGCAACATGAAAAGTTTTTGGAAAAAAGATACCTGGAAGCACAATCGATACCTGGGACTCAAAAATTGCACTCGATTATCCTCCTCAGTAATGAAAAAATTATTACAAAACCATTTTCACTAAGTAAAGAGGAAAATATTCAATGTCTTTTTGCAACCTGTGGTTTGTCAAACACAGAAATTGAAAACATCGACTCCGGTTTTGTAACCATAAACTATGACTGTCTTTGGTGGATAGAATGTATCATTGGCAAAAATATAGAAAGCGGGGAATTAAAAGTTAGTTTTTTACATCCTCATGGTCCCTCTCCGTCTTTTTACTTTCCAAAGCCAAAAGCTGATATATTGGTCAAAGATCAAAATTCTCTTTTAAGACGGGTCAACCCAAATACTGCCACTGGTAGGACATATACGCTAACTGCAGAAGAAATGACAGATTCCTCAAATATTTTACAAAAACAATTAGCAACCTAAATATTTTTTATTGTAAATTTTCTATTATTCTTACTTTTCATTTTTTTGTTATACCCATATTAGGTAAATTAGCCCTGCATCAAATATCTTATTATTTTTTAAAAATATAACTCCATTATTTCTCCATCCTAAAATTTTCCAAAAATGTTAAAAAAACATGGTCCCTCTCCGTCTTTTTACTTTCCAAAGCCAAAAGCTGATATATTGGTCATAGATCAAAATTCTCTTTTAAGACGGGTCAACCCAAATACTGCCACTGGTAGGACATATACGCTAACTGCAGAAGAAATGACAGATTCCTCAAATATTTTACAAAAAAAAATAGCAACCTAAATATTTCTTATTGTAAATTTTCTATTATTCTTACTTTTCATTTTTTTGTTATACCCATATTAGGTAAATTAGCCCTGTATTAAATATCTTATTATTTTTTAAAAATATAACTCCATTATTTCTCCATCCTAAAATTTTCCAAAAATGTTAAAAAAACATTGAAAAAAAAAGAAATATTTTTTTGAAAAATTAAAAAAAAAATTTAATTAAGAAAAAAAAAGAAATATTTTTTTGAAAAATTAAAAAAAAAAATTTTAATTAAGAAAAAAAAAATAAACAAACTATATTGTGTCACACATCTTTAAAAACCCTTCAAAATGAGCTATCATAGGATCAATAGTTTTTGAGATATTACTATTTTTGTAAGTGTCTGTCAAGGACATATTGGTCAATTTCTTGATTTTCAAAAATCAATAAAACAAAAACCGCTTATCCAAAAAATTTGATTTTTTGGATTTTTGAGTTTTTTGCTAAGACGAATAAGTGTGCCAAAAATCATCAAAATCGGAGATGGTCAAAACTATTGCCTGGTTGCCTTGATATGGTTTGACCCTTCAGTTAATTGACATTCCAAATAATAGAGATGTATTCCTAGATCTAATGTTTTCAAATGATAGGAATGTTGTAGTTAGCTTAGCTAGAGATTCTATTCTTAATTATACCTAAAGCTTGATTTTACAGGATTTCTATTATGATTTCAAAAGTGCAGATTTTTTGGGGTTAAATAACTATCTTGCCAGTATAAACTGGGAGCAAGGCTTGAGACAGGGATTGCTCTCTTTGTGCCTCGTAAAAAATATCACACAAATACATATCCAAAATGGTTTTCACACCAACTACGTGATTTAACCCTAAAAAATAAAATAGCACACAAAGCTTATATTGGTTCCAGTTCACTCTTAGATTGTCAGAAATTTTCACGGTTGCGTTCAGAGTGCAAGAGGGCTCGAGAAATGTGTTGGACAAATTACCTTAGAAGTGTTGACAATGAATTTAAAGCAAATCTAAAGTTGTTGTTTCTGGACCTATGTGAGATATTTAAAAACCTCATACTCCCCTCCTCATTCATTGTTTTATCATGATCAAACTGAGAGAATTTTGAGACTGTCTACACTCCTAGCAACCTTGATGTTAATGCAATTATTTCCAACCCAGTGAACATTTCAGAATCGAGTTCAGAATGTTTTAATATGTCACACATTTCTATAGAAGACATTTTTAATACGATTTGTAAGTTTCCAAGCAAAACTATATGCTTGTTAGTTAAACCTTTACATTATTTATTTAACAAATCATTTGATTTATCACTATATCTTTTAAAATGGAAGAAAAGTTATGTAGTCCCTATACACAAGAGTGGCGAGGAAAATAATATTATTAACTATACAGGTGTGTGCATTCAGTCGTCCATATCAAAACTATTTGATAGTCTAATGGGAGATCAGCTTAAATTGATAAGCCAAAATAAAAACCAGCATGGCTTTTGTTCTGGTGGTCTACAACAACCAATTTGGTTCTTTATCAAAATAGAATTATCTCAGCTTAAGAAGTTGACGCAATATATACAGATTTTTCGAAAGCTTTTGATAGGGTACACCACCACACACTTTTAAAGATGCTTTTTAACATAGGTTCGGTATAAAATCAGTAAAGTGGGCCAGTAGTTTTTCGTCCGTTCACCAGCAGGTAGTCAAAATAGGTTCATTCTTATCCGATTCTATTTGTCACCTCCAGCCACGGTCCCTAGAATAGATACCAGAGACCGTGACCTCAGGCGTTCCCCAAGGCGGATATTGTTCCCTTTGATCTTTGATTTATCTGTAAACAGTATTTTTGAGTGTTTTTTGAATAGTAATGGCCAGGCGTTTACTGATGATTTTAAAGCTTACAGAATCATAAATAGCTTGGATGATCAATGACTCCTGCAGGATGATCTTGACAGACTGGTACTGGTGCACAGAAAACAAGCTTTATCTGAATGTCAGTAAATGTTTTCATATCAGTTTTTTTAAGGGCAAAAAAAACTTTGATACCTCTTAGTCATTAAATGACAAAATTCTTACATATGTTACCAAAGTTAAGGATTTGGGAGTGCTTGTTGACAAAAGTTTAGGCTTTGTAGATCATATAAACAAATATTACAGTCGAATCATCCAAAATGTTAAGGTTTGTTTTGAGACATTGCAAAAACTTTTCATTAGAAACTACTAGAAATATTTATTGCTCTTTAGTTCGCTCAATGCTTGAATATGCTTGAGTGGTCTGGTCACCATATCATGCTGTAGACAAAGCAACAATAGAACAAATCTAACACAAATTTTTGCGACACTGTGCATATAGATTAGGGCTGGAGATTGTTGATCATAATTATACTGCTATAGAAAATCGGTTAAAGTTAAATACTCTTTTTGATAGACGAGACTACACTGGAATGATTTTTATATACAAACTGGTAAATACAAAAATTGATTATGCTGATCTCTTATTAAATATAAATATCGATACACCATCTAGAAATAGAAGAGGAGATTTCATAACTTTTAACATCTCTTACCGCCACACTAATTATAGACAAAACTCTCCAATAGATCGATATAGTAAATTAATTAATGATAGTAACATAGAATTATTTGATTTAACTTTAGTCAAGTTTAAAATTCAATTAAAGAGGATTACTTTCTAGTAAGTGAAGTGAAACTAGTGCAATATTGTTCTTTTCTTTTGTTATTAGTTCTTTTTTAATTAAAATAATCTTAAAGATATAACCAATTTTTGTTGCATTGTAAAACTGTTAATGGGGGTTACCCGTAAATAAAAAAATAAAAACGCATTGAGTTTACCTTTTTAAAGTGCATCAGTGTCAAACACCCACAATAAAAACTGCTATGGCACTGACATAGCCCATTTTTGGGTCAGTTTTTAAAAATTTTAACTTCTAAAACTATCCCTAGAACCATAACTTATTAAGAATTTCCTTTGCACCAATAGGGATTCATTTTTTTTTTTGTAATTTTTTATTTTTCAAAATTGGCTGCTATCTTAAATATCTGGGGTTTCTCAAGGGTGCCCAAGTAGCATCAATTGTAATCATAAAATAGACCCACTCAGCTACAAAAACCAATAAAAAAAAACTTAGTCATACTTAAGTTCCTGCTTTTCCAAAATCCTTCCCACAAATGGAGGCAAAAAAGGGAAAAACTTTATCCATCTCTTTCTCTCTTGTTTTTAGTGGGAATTTTAGGACGAACAAGATAAAGACATTAAAAACCAACAAAAATTTTGAAACAATATATAATATTGAAATAGGTTATAATTAACTGTTTCTTGAGCTAAGAATATGTGATTTTGTCACATTTCTGTGAAATACACTTTATTCCAAATTCAATTGGACCAATTTTTTGACACTGACAATTACAGTTCAGTTTAGTTTCTGTTCTTAAATATAAGCTGTCATTTGAAATTGGTCCACAGAATTTGTAGTTTGTAAATTTTATTAAAATGATATTACAAACATCAACAATTGTCTCTAGTATTTCAATTTTAATCCACTATTTTAAAAATTTTAAGTTTTCAAAGTTTTGGTCATTTAATACACATACTTTTGCAGTCTCGCAATCACTAAAGGCAGTCCCACCATCGCTCAAAAATCATAGGAATTCAATGGAAATCGCGACAGTCTCTGTAAAATCATAGGGACTGCCGCAATATGCGTACATTTTTGGGTAGTTAATGGCCCCTTGTTGTTGATATACTTTTTCTTTTGTAACTAGGTTAAGCAGGTTGTTTTATCCCTTTTTAATATATTAATGTCAAGTTGTTGTAATTGTAATTAAAAATATGGGTAATTGATATATAATTCCAGGCTTTTTTCCAGCACCATCAAATTTCCAACTAAATTATTTTTCTAGTTATTGATACTTTCCTATCAAAGACTAGTTTTCATAGGAAAACTTGTCTATATATAGGCACTCGGGGCCGGTGCACTATCCGGACACACGATTTTGTGAAAAAAAATATGTCCATAAAATAGACCTCATAGTGTTTTTCAAAAAAAAAATTGCGGATTATCCAGTATTTTTTGAGAAAATAAATAAAAAAAACCTTAAAAACGAGCACCCTAACCTCACTTTTTAGCTAATTTTGGCTTCTACTTCTTCTTTTTTGATATTTTTACAATTCACATTTTCGGAAAAATAATGAAAATTAGAGAAAAGGAATGAATACAAACAAGCTACAAACTTTAAAAAAATCCACTCAACCCAACCAAAACCAACCCAAGCAAAATCAACCTTACCCAACCCAAAGCTGTGAATCCCAAAAAGGGGGGCCAATGAAATCAAAATATTTCATTTTATACATACCTGAGATTTGGCATCCTCACATTTCTTAAACATGGCCCAATGACCACTATGTTTTAATTAAAAAACAGATTTTTTTTTTCATTTTCTGCTCATATATAAATTTAAAAACTGCTAAATTACCGTGTTCAAAAAGAATTGTCTCCAAGAAACGTCCCGTTTTACTGTCCAGATAGTGCACCAGAGCCAGGCACTCTTATTAGATTACCTAGGAAAAACCAAGGTTGCTACTATAAAAATTTTCTGCAAAAAGGTGGCAAAAGAAATGCCACAAATTATAGATACATTTGTGTTGTACAAAATATAAACCAGTTCACATTTTTAAAAATAACTTGTTTTTGCTTATTTTTGTTCCTAATTTATAGTTTTTAAGTTGAAATATGTTAAATAAAAATATCTTTTAAATTAATATAGGTAGGTACAAATTGTTTTAATAATATCCATTATCATAAAAAAAAATAGAAATTAAAAGTCATCAATTACTAGAATTTTCCAAAAATATTATCAATAACTGGCACGGAAAACATGAATTAATAAAAAAAAATTGTCATAATAAACTTGATTTTTTTAATTACTGATAACGCACATCAATTAAGGAAAGTTTGAGTCACCATTTTCAGTTTAAAGTTCAAAAATTGTTAAAGATATAACTTTTTTTCTCAAATTTGGGCCTTATTTACTTACAACCTAGAACCTATAATACCTTCTTGTCCTGGAGTATTTTGTACACTCCTTTTGCTGGATTGGTTCAGCCCTCGCATTTTAATTGTTTATTTTTTATGTTCTCCAGTTATGCACAGTACTTAACGGTGGAATCACACACTTACATGTAGCTGAAGTTCTGAACGTTCATTGAATGACAAGGCCTCTCACATTAAGAGGCTTGATCAAAAATTTTTCTAAAATACCTTAAAATGGCTCTCATAGTGGTTTCGTGCTATTGAAATGTAAATATTACTTGCTTAACTGCAAAATCAATTTACATATTTTGCTATTTATTTGTAGTGTATAAGGACACTAAATCTGCAGCATAAGTTTTAACCACTCGAGTTGCTACTAACGGCGCATAACTCACCCAAACAATAAAACGCTAAATTTAATATAAAACTGTGATGCCCCTCCCAAAAACTGTTCGTGTTTCACCGGTTGCTAGGCCTAAGGTCACTAATATAGTGTTAATTTTAACCTCTAAAATGACTACGAAAAGTCAAGACACCCAAAAAATAGAACGCTACATTCAACATATGAACGTGATGCCCCTCCCCAAAAATTGTTTTTCTTTCACTACGCTAAGGTCACTAAATCTACAATATAAGTTTTATCTTTTGGAATTGCCATAAAGGGTGCAAACAAACAGTAAAACGCTAAATTCAGCATATGACCATGATGCCCCCAAAAATTGTTTTTTTTTCATCGTTTGCTAGACCTAAGGCCACTAAATCTACAGTATAAGTTTTATCTTTCGGAATTGCTACTAAGGGCGCAAAATGCACCTAAACAGTACAACGCTATATTCAACATATAACCGTGAGGTCCCTCCCCAAAAATCGGTTTTATTTCACCGTCCTCTCGGTCTAAGGTCACTAATCTTACAGTATAAGCTTTATCTTCCGGAAATGCTACTAAGGCCGCAAAATGCACACAAACAGTATAACGCTAAATTCATCATATGACCGTGGTGCCCCTCTCCAAAAATTATTTTCTTTCACCGTTTACTAGTTCTAAGGTCACTAAATCTACGGTATAAGTTTTATATTCCGGAATTGATACTAAGGGTGCAAAACGCACCTAAACGGTACAACGCTAAATTCAGCATATGACCGTGATGCCCCTCCCCGAAAATCGTTTTTCTTTTATCGTTCGCTCGATCTAAGGTCACTAAACCTACGGTATAAGTTTTATCTTCCGGAATTGATACTAAGGGTGCAAAACGCATCTAAACGGTACAACGCTAAATTCAGCATATGACCGTGATGCCCCTCCCCAAAAAATCGATTTTGTCGATAAGGTCACTAATCCTAACTAATCCTACAGTATAAGTTTTATCTTCCGGAATTGCTACTAAGGCCGCAAAACGGACACAAATAGTAAAACGCTAAATTCATCATATGACTAATTGCTACTAAGGCCACAAAACGCACACAAATAGTAAAACACTAAATTCGTCATATGACCGTGATGCCCCTCCCCAAAAATTAGTTTTCTTTTACCGTTCGCTCGGTCTAAGGTCACTAATCCTACAGTATAAGTTTTATCTTCCGGAATTGCTACTAAGGCCGCAAAACGCACACAAATAGTAAAACACTAAATTCATCATATGACCGTGATGCCACCTCCCCAAAAATTAGTTTTCTTTTACCGTTCGCTCGGTCTAAGGTCACTAATCCTACAGTATAAGTTTTATCTTCCGGAATTGCTACTAAGGCCGCAAAACGCACACAAATAGTAAAACGCTAAATTCATCATATGACCGTGATGCCCCTCCCCAAATATCGTTGTCGTTCACCCTTCACTAGATTTAAGGTCACTAAATCGACCGTATAAGTTTTATCTTCCGGAATTGATACTAAGGGTGCAAAACGCATCTAAACGGTACAACGCTAAATTCAGCATATGACCGTGATGCCCCTCCCCAAAAATCGTTTTTCTTTCACCGTTCGCTCTATCTAAGGTCACTAATCCTACAGTATAAGTTTTATCTTCCGGAATTGCTACTAAGGCCGCAAAACGCACACAAATAGTAAAACACTAAATTCATCATATGACCGTGATGCCCCTCCCCAAAAATTAGTTTTCTTTTACCGTTCGCTCGGTCTAAGGTCACTAATCCTACAGTATAAGTTTTATCTTCCGAAATTGCTACTAAGGCCGCAAAACGCACACAAATAGTAAAACGCTAAATTCATCATCATATGACCATGATGCCCCTCCCCAAATATCGTTGTCTTTCACCGTTTACTAGATCTAAGGTCACTAAATCTACGGTATAAATTTTATCTTCCGGAATTGCTACTAAGGCCGCAAAACGCACACAAATAGTAAAACGCTAAATTCATCATATGACCGTGATCCCCCTCCCCAAATATCGTTGTCGTTCACCCTTTACTAGATTTAAGGTCACTAAATCGACCGTATAAGTTTTATCTTCCGGAATTGATACTAAGGGTGCAAAACGTATCTAAACGGTACAACGCTAAATTCAGCATATGACCGTGATGCCCCTCCCCAAAAATCGTTTTTCTTTCACCTTTCGCTCGATCTAAGGTCACTAATCATACAGTATAAGTTTTATCTTCCGGAATTGCTACTAAGGCCGCAAAACGCACACAAATAGTAAAACGCTAAATTCATCATATGACCGTGATGCCCCTCCCCAAATATCGTTGTCGTTCACCGTTTACTAGATCTAAGGTCTCTAAATCGACCGTATAAGTTTTATCTTCCGGAATTGATACTAAGGGTGCAAAACGCATCTAAACGGTATAACGCTAAATTCAACATATGACCGTGATGCCCCTCCCCAAAAATCGTTTTTCTTTCACCGTTCGCTCGATTTAAGGTCACTAATCCTACAGTATAAGTTTTATCTTCCGGAATTGATACTAAGGGTGCAAAACGCATCTAAACGGTACAACGCTAAATTCAGCATATGACCGTGATGCCCCTCCCCAAAAATTAGTTTTCTTTTACCGTTCGCTCAGTCTAAGGTCACTAATCCTACAGTATAAGTTTTATCTTCCGGAATTGCTACTAAGGCCGCAAAACGCACACAAATATCGTTGTCGTTCACCGTTTACTAGATCTAAGGTCACTAAATCTACGGTATAAATTTTATCTTCCGGAATTGCTACTAAGGCCGCAAAACGCACACAAATAGTAAAACGCAAAATTCATCATATGACCGTGATCCCCCTCCCCAAATATCGTTGTCTTTCACCCTTTACTAGATTTAAGGTCACTAAATCGACCGTATAAGTTTTATCTTCCGGAATTGATACTAAGGGTGCAAAACGCCCCTCCCCAAAAATCGTTTTTCTTTCACCGTTCGCTCGATCTAAGGTCAGTAATCCTACAGTATAAGTTTTATCTTCCGGAATTGCTACTAAGGCCGCAAAACGCACACAAATAGTAAAACGCTAAATTCATCATATGACCGTGATGCCCCTCCCCAAATATCTTTGTCGTTCACCGTTTACTAGATCTAAGGTCTCTAAATCGACCGTATAAGTTTTATCTTCCGGAATTGATACTAAGGGTGCAAAACGCATCTAAACGGTACAACGCTAAATTCAGCATATGACCGTGATGCCCCTCCCCAAAAATCGTTTTTCTTTCACCGTTCGCTCGATCTAAGTTCACTAATCCTACAGTATAAGTTTTATCTTCCGGAATTGATATTAAGGGTGCAAAACGCATCTAAACGGTACAACGCTAAATTCAGCATATGACCGTGATGCCCCTCCCCAAAAATCGTTTTTCTTTCACCGTTCGCTCGATCTAAGGTCACTAATCCTACAGTATAAGTTTTATCTTCCGGAATTGATATTAAGGGTGCAAAACGCATCTAAACGGTACAACGCTAAATTCAGCATATGACCGTGATGCCCCTCCCCAAAAATCGTTTTTCTTTCACCGTTCGCTCGATCTAAGGTCACTAATCCTACAGTATAAGTTTTATCTTCCGGAATTGCTACTAAGGCCGCAAAACGCACACAAATAATAAAACGCTAAATTCATCATATGACCGTGATGCCCCTTCCCAAATACCGTTGTCGTTCACCGTTTACTAGATCTAAGGTCACTAAATCTACTAAATAAAAAGTTTATTTGTAGATTATGTACAAACTTTAGGTAATTATTAAATTACGATACGGAAATCGACTGATTTATCTTTCTGGGTCTATGTGCATACTACCGATGATTCGTAGAAGGTTTTGCCAACATAGCCGCTCCATTAGATAGACTCACTAAAGACCAGGTATAGTCTATTACTAGAATACCGAGTGATTAAGCTTTCAGAAAGTTAAAAGCGCTCCGGTTTTAAGTTATCCTCAACAATAAGGACGATTTATTCTTCTGGACACGGATGCAAGCAATTTTGGTATTAAAGCAGTACTTTGGCAAATCCAGGATGAAGAAGAGAGAGTCATCGAATATATTGGACGCAATTTTTCCAAGCTAAAACGAAATTATTGTGTAACACGAAAGGAACTCCGGCAATAGTAAAATTTCTATCAACATTTCCACAAATATCTATATGGACATAAATTCCTAATAATAACCGCTCATGCGGCACTCAAGTGGCATCTAGGAATTAAACAACCTGAGGCACAGGTAACAAGGTGAATAGAGAAGCTACAGAAATATAACTTTAATGTAAAATACCGATCTGGAAAGATGCATAACAATGCATATGCTCCATCAAGAAGACCTTGCAGAAAGATAGACCAAAAAGAAGGAATTACTTAGGTGCGGAGAACTACTTGTGACACCAATAAAGAATGGGCTTCGTAACAATTTCGATCCGCCCAACTGGAAGATAAGGACATAGTTGAAGCCACAATGGAATTCACTGTGAGTGGATAATGGTCTGTTGAAAAATATCTGGGAAAGTACGGATGGAAAATAATTCATCAAAATTAATAGTTTCTAGAAGTAGAGTTTCTCAAGTACTAGAGGACGTACACGAGAACTAGAGCTCATCTTGGAATCAACAAGACGTGAAAAGATGGTGCGCGGCAAGTCAAGGACATAAAACTAGATCAAGACCCCAAATGAAACAGTATAATGTTGGGCTGCCTTTTGAATGTAGAGCAACTGATGTTGCTGGGCCATTCAACGAGACTGAGAAAGGCAATCAATACATCCTTGTTGCCATGCACGACTTCAGTAAGTGGTTAGAAATTTCTGATGTATTATACTTTGTGTTTAATTTTTTTCTCTCTTTCTTTCTTTTTTTAGTTTTTTCTATAGTTGACTTTTATTATAATTTTAATTTCATTGTTTTGTAAAAAGTAACACCCAAACATTAAATTAAATTAAATAAGATATAGACTAAAGGATCACTGTGAAATTGTTTGTAATTTAAAAAATAATTACCTACCGAAATAAAATATCATAAATATAGGGATTTTCGCAGTTTTCATTTCAGGAATATAAACAAATTCTTTCTACTATATATTGGAATCTGATCTTTGAATTTAATGTTTTGAACAAAATGGTAGATTTTTTTAATAATAATTAAATTTTGTTTTTGTTAAGTGTGCACCATTAAAATGCTTACATATAACCAAACCACTAGCCCCATGATTATGATGGCTATAAGAGACGTCCCTTAAGTGATTTCAGAACCAAAGAACCCGCCCGTTGGGAATATTATAAAAATTGTAAAAAAGTAAACAGTAAATAAAATCTGAAAAAAGGGCCTTTTTGGACTTTTTGGACGAAAAAAATGTTCTACAACCACATGAAATTCACTTACAGTTAGAAATTACAAAAGTCCTTCTTAATAAGTATAAAAATAATAAATTAAACCGAAATTAAATATTTTCTTTTAATGAAGTAACAGAGCTCGAAGTCAGGAAAGCTTTGATGTCCATAAAAAGTAATGCTACAGGTTCAGATATGTTATCTCCCAAAATTTCCTGATTCTTGGAAGAATGCAATTGTAATTCTACTACCTAAAATATTATCTGAAATAAATTTTTGGGAAGGGCACCATGGTCATATGTTAAATTTAGCGTTTTACGGGTTGGGTGCGTTCTGCACCCCTAGTAGAAATTCCGGAAGTTAAAACTTAGAGCGAACGGTTAAAGAAAACTAATTTTTTGGAAGGGCCTTCAGGTGCTTTTTACGCCCTTACTAGCAATTCCGGCAAATAAAAACTTATACTGTAAATTTATTGGCTTTAGGCCCAGCAAACAGTGACAGGAAAACGATTTTTGAAGAGGGTTTTATGTTGAATTTAGTGTTTGGGTGAGTTTCGGGCCCTTAGTAGCGATTCGTGCGAATGAAACTTATACAGTAGATTTAGTGACCTTAAGCCCAGCAAAGAGTGAAAGGAAAACGATTTTTGGGGACGGGCAAAACGGTTATATATTGAATTTAGCGTTTTACTGTTTTTGTGCGTTTTGCGCCCTTGGCAGTAATCCGGAAGATAAAACTTATACTGTAGGATTAGTCACCTTAGATCGAGCGAACGATGAAAGAAAAACGATTTTTGGGGAGGGGCATCACGGTCATATGATGAATTTAGTGTTTTACTATTTGTGTGCGTTTTGCGGCCTTAGTAGCAATTCCGGAAGATAAAACTTATACTGTAAAATTAGTGACCTTAGACCGAGCGAACGGTGAAAGCAAAACGATTTTTGGGGAGGGGCATCACGGTCATATGCTGAATTTAGTGTTGTACCGTTTAGGTGCGTTTTGCACCCTTAGTATCAATTCCGGAAGATAAAATTTATACCGTAGATTTAGTGACCTTAGATCTAGTAAACGGTGAACGACAACGATATTTGGGGAGGGGCATCATGGTCATATGATGAATTTAGCGCTTTACTATTTGTGTGCGTTTTGCGGCCTTAGTAGCAATTCCGGAAGATAAAACTTATACTGTAGGATTAGTGACCTTAGACCGAGCGAACGGTAAAAGAAAACTAATTTTTGGGGAGGGGCATCACGGTCATATGCTGAATTTAGTGTTTTACTATTTGTGTGCGTTTTGCAGCCTTAGTAGCAATTCCGGAAGATAAAACTTATACTGTAGAATTAGTGACCTTAGACCAAGCGAACGATGAAAGAAAAACGATTTTTGGGGAGGGGCATCACGGTCATATGCTGAATTTAGCGTTGTACCGTTTAGATGCGTTTTGCACCCTTAGTATCAATTCCGGAAGATAAAACTTATACCGTAGATTTAGTGCCCTTAGATATAGTAAACAGTGAACGACAACGATATATGGGGAGGGGCATCATGGTCATATGATGAATTTAGCGTTGTAACGTTTAGATGCGTTTTGCACCCTTAGTATCAATTCCGGAAGATAAAACTTATACCGTAGATTTAGTGACCTTAGATATAGTAAACGGTGAACGACAACGATATTTGGGGAGGGGCATCACGGTCATATGATGAATTTAGCGTTGTACCGTTTAGGTGCGTTTTGCACCCTTAGTATCAATTCCGGAAGATAAAACTTATACCGTAGATTTAGTGACCTTAGATATAGTAAACGGTGAACGACAACGATATTTGGGGAGGGGCATCACGGTCATATGATGAATTTAGCGTTGTACCGTTTAGGTGCGTTTTGCACCCTTAGTATCAATTCCGGAAGATAAAACTTATACCGTAGATTTAGTGACCTTAGATATAATAAACGGTGAACGACAACGATATTTGGGGAGGGGCATCACGGTCATATGATGAATTTAGCGTTTTACTATTTGTGTGCGTTTTGCGGCCTTAGTATCAATTCCGGAAGATAAAATTTATATCGTAGATTTAGTGAACTTAGATCTAGTAAACGGTGAACGACAACGATATTTGGGGAGGAGCATCATGGTCATATGATGAATTTAGCGTTTTACTATTTGTGTGCGTTTTGCGGCCTTAGTAGCAATTCCGGAAGATAAAACTTATACTGTAGGATTAGTGACCTTAGACCGAGCGAACGGTAAAAGAAAACTAATTTTTGGGGAGGGGCATCACGGTCATATGATGAATTTAGTGTTTTACTATTTGTGTGCGTTTTGCGGCCTTAGTAGCAATTAGTCATATGATGAATTTAGCGTTTTACTATTTGTGTCCGTTTTGCGGCCTTAGTAGCAATCCGGAAGATAAAACTTATACTGTAGGATTAGTGACCTTAGATCGAGCGAACGATGAAAGAAAAACGATATTTGGGGAGGGGCATCACGGTCATATGATGAATTTAGCGTTTTACTATTTGTGTGCGTTTTGCGGCCTTAGTAGCAATCCGGAAGATAAAACTTATACTGTAGGATTAGTGACCTTAGACCGAGCGAACGGTAAAAGAAAACTAATTTTTGGGGAGGGGCATCACGGTCATATGCTGAATTTAGCGTTGTACCGTTTAGATGCGTTTTGCACCCTTAGTATCAATTCCGGAAGATAAAACTTATACGGTCGATTTAGAGACCTTAGATCTAGTAAACGGTGAACGACAAAGATATTTGGGGAGGGGCATCACGGTCATATGATGAATTTAGCGTTTTACTATTTGTGTGCGTTTTGCGGCCTTAGTATCAATTCCGGAAGATAAAATTTATATCGTAGATTTAGTGAACTTAGATCTAGTAAACGGTGAACGACAACGATATTTGGGGAGGGGCATCATGGTCATATGATGAATTTAGCGTTTTACTATTTGTGTGCGTTTTGCGGCCTTAGTAGCAATTCCGGAAGATAAAACTTATACTGTAGGATTAGTACCCTTAGACCGAGCGAACGGTAAAAGAAAACTAATTTTTGGGGAGGGGCATCACGGTCATATGATGAATTTAGTGTTTTACTATTTGTGTGCGTTTTGCTGCCTTAGTAGCAATTCCGGAAGATAAAACTTATACTGTAGGATTAGTGACCTTAGATCGAGCGAACGGTGAAAGAAAAATGATTTTTGGGGAGGGGCATCACGGTCATATGCTGAATTTAGCGTTGTACCGTTTAGGTGCGTTTTGCACCCTTAGTATCAATTCCGGAATATAAAACTTATACCGTAGATTCAGTGACCTTAGATCTAGTAAACGGTGAAAGACAACGATATTTGGGGAGGGGCATCACGGTCATATGATGAATTTAGTGTTTTACTATTTGTGTGCGTTTTGCGGCCTTAGTAGCAATTCCGGAAGATAAAACTTATACTGTAGGATAAGTGACCTTAGATCGAGCGAACGGTGAAATAAAATCGATTTTTGGGGAGGGGCATCACGGTCATATGCTGAATTTAGCGTTGTACCGTTTAGATGCGTTTTGCACCCTTAGTATCAATTCCGGAAGATAAAACTTATACCGTAGATTTAGTGACCTTAGGTCTAGTAAACGGTGAACGATAACGATATTTGGGGAGGGGCATCACGGTCATATGATGAATTTAGCGTTTTACTATTTGTGTCCGTTTTGCGGCCTTAGTAGCAATTCCGGAAGACAAAACTTATACTGTAGGATTAGTGACCTTAGATCGAGCGAACGATGAAAGAAAATCGATTTTTGGGGAGGGGCATCACGGTCATATGCTGAATTTAGCGTTGTACCGTTTAGATGCGTTTTGCACCCTTAGTATCAATTCCGAAAGATAAAACTTATACCGTAGATTTAGTGACCTTAGATCGAGCGAACGGTAAAAGAAAAACGATTTTCGGGGAGGGGCATCACGTTCATATGCTGAATTTAGCGTTGTACCGCTTAGGTGCGTTTTGCACCCTTAGTATCAATTCCGGAATATAAAACTTATACCGTAGATTTAGTGACCTTAGATCTAGTAAACGGTGAACGACAACTATTTTTGGGGAGGGGCATCACGGTCATATGATGAATTTAGCGTTTTACTGTTTGTGTGCCTTTGCGGCCTTAGTATCCATTCCGAAAGATAAAACTTATACTGTAGGATTAGTGACCTTAGACCAAGCAAACGGTGAAAGAAAAACGATTTTTTGGGAGGGGCATCACGGTCATATGATGAATTTAGCGGTTTACTGTTTGTGTGAGTTTTGCGCCCTTAGTAGCAATTCCGGAAGATAAAACTTATACCGTAGATTTAGTGACCTTAGAACTAGTAAACGGTGAAAGAAAATAATTTTTGGAGAGGGGCATCACGGTCATATGATGAATTTAGCGTTATACTGTTTGTGTGCATTTTGCGGCCTTAGTAGCATTTCCGGAAGATAAAGCTTATACTGTAAGATTAGTGACCTTAGACCGAGAGGACGGTGAAATAAAACCGATTTTTGGGGAGGGACCTCACGGTTATATGTTGAATATAGCGTTGTACTGTTTAGGTGCATTTTGCGCCCTTAATAGCAATTCCGAAAGATAAAACTTATACTGTAGATTTAGTGGCCTTAGGTCTAGCAAACGATGAAAAAAAAACAATTTTTGGGGGCATCATGGTCATATGCTGAATTTAGCGTTTTACTGTTTGTTTGCACCCTTTATGGCAATTCCAAAAGATAAAACTTATATTGTAGATTTAGTGACCTTAACGTAGTGAAAGAAAAACAATTTTTGGGGAGGGGCATCACGTTCATATGTTGAATGTAGCGTTCTATTTTTTGGGTGTCTTGACTTTTCGTAGTCATTTTAGAGGTTAAAATTAACACTATATTAGTGACCTTAGGCCTAGCAACCGGTGAAACACGAACAGTTTTTGGGAGGGGCATCACAGTTTTATATTAAATTTAGCGTTTTATTGTTTGGGTGAGTTATGCGCCGTTAGTAGCAACTCGAGTGGTTAAAACTTATGCTGCAGATTTAGTGTCCTTATACACTATAAATAAATAGCAAAATATGTAAATTGATTTTGCAGTTAAGCAAGTAATATTTACATTTCAATAGCACGAAACCACTATAAGAGCCATTTTAAGGTATTTTAGAAAAATTTTTGATCAAGCCTCTTAATGTGAGAGGCCTTGTCATTCACTGAACGTTCAGAACTTCAGCTACATACACTTACAAGGTAGGTAGGCACTCAACAAACCTGTCCACAAATATTTGGACTTAAAGACAGATGGACTAGACTACGGAGGCTTTGTCATCGCGTTTTGCAAATAATGGTTATCAAAACCGACTATTGGGACACTATTTGCTTACCATGTTTAGGTTTGTATCCAACTCGAGCCTCTTAACTTTGAACTTGGAAATACCTTTTTTCATGCTTGGCACACACTTACCCAACAACATTAAACTTTTAGTTGCTGATTGCAAGGCCATAATGTATTTTTTTATTTATTAATAATTATTGCTAAAAAGTTTTTTTTTATTTCTAAAGTCAGGTTATGGGACTGATAACTGACGTAACGTTAAGGAGAATTCTCGCACTATTACCGACGGTATGTTCCCATCTCTATCCTTTCTCCTTTACCATTTGGTCCGTTTCTGCGAGCTTAATATAGTTACTATGGTTCTCTTTTTCTATATGCATTCGTCTCAGAGAGATCCAGCATAAATCATATATGTATGAGCTTAAATATACGCCCTTGTAATGCTTTCGGCTTGCACAATTTTGTAAGCAAGATGTCCTATATATACGCCTATACCTTTCTCTTTTACTCTTGTATGACTCTTATTGTCTAGTCTGGCTTGTGTTTGTGGATACCGCCAAACAACAAAAGTGAATTTCCACAGGTTGGTAGCTATTTTTTCTTAAAATTTGAAGGAAAAAAAGTGAGAATACCTAAAAATGATTTCTATTCATATATTTATTTATTTATTTAAAACTAGAAAATAAAGATTTTCGAAAAACGTACCTAAAAAAATAGAAAAATTTTGACAAATGCACTTTCTGGATTTTGGTTGGTTAACCGATGACGATGGCCGCGCATGTGCAGAACCGCTAAGCTTTGACGCCAGAAAGAGACAATAAGAGTCATAAAAGAGTAAAAGAGAAAGGTATAGACGTATATATAGGACATCCTTCTTACAAAGGGCGTATATTTAAGCTCATACATATATGGGTTAACCAACCAAAATCCAGAAAGATAGCTGTGCGGTTGTCAAAATTTTTCTATTTGTTTACATTTTTAGAAAATAAGTATTTTCTATTTTTACATAAATAAATGTATGAATAGAAATAATTTTTAGGTATTTTTACTTTTTTTCCTTCAAACTTTAAGAAAAAATAGCTACCAACCTGTGGAACTTCACTTTTGTTGTTTGGCGGCATCCACAAACACAGCTTTTTATGCGGCAACATCTTAAGCTTCAAGATATAAACAGTTTTTATTATAACTCTTAAAAACTTTCGCGTAACCAAAGATTAAAAATATCACAATAAAAAAAATTGCATAAACGAAAATGCGGAAAAAGACTATGTGTGATTAAAACAAATCAACAAAAATGGCGTTTCGACCGAAGGGCGAAGACGAAGCTGGTGAAACCGGCCGCCTCGTAAAATTTTCGCGCATGTGCATAGGTGCGGAGCTAAAACGGCTCCATGGCCTGCTAAATTTTAGATCTTGCTTACAAGTTTGGCCTGGGAAAGGCCTATATATATAACCCATATATGTATAACTGCACAGCTATCTTTCTGGATTTTGGTTAGTTAACCGATGACGATGGCCGGGCATCTGAGAGTAAAAGAGAAAGGTATAGGCGTATATATAGGACATCCTGCTTACAAAGTTGTGCACGCCAAAAGCATTGCAAGGGCGTACATTTAAGCTCATACATATATGAGCATACCAGACAATTACCCGCCTGTATACCCTTCGACCCCGCAATCTATCTATCTTCGTGAGATAGTTAACTCTGACAGATATGCAGGATGCTTATTCTTGACCGACCGTGAGGTGAGCGAAATTCTCCGTGGAAAAAGGTGGTGAAAAGAGCTCACCTCACCTCATGGGGGCTGATTCTTGAATTTCGTAGGAAAGGTCGCACGCATAAAAGACTCAGAAAGCTGATCACACACAAACTTGCATAATACATAGCATAACAGTCTGACCAATCAGAGACGGATTTGAAGCCGCCATATTGCATATACATAGATATATTTCCATAAGGTTGAACTTTTTATGCAGCATGCTATGCACTATGCAATTTTGTGTGTGATCAGCTGAAGCTGCCGAGCTTGCATGGTGCACGCGCAAAGCTGACAGGATTGTCGTTTTTCAAGAGCGAACGTTCACCTGGTCCAGGGGCAGGTGTATGAAAGTGTAGGAAAGTTCCTTCGATGCACGTTAATCGAGTTAGTTTCGGTCGTACTCGGATAGGTTTCGGATAACTCGTGATTGCTTCAAAGCCTATTATTGGTCAATATCGGCTTTCTCTCGTGCGATGGGATCTATCGCATGGAATCTATCACCTCCCACAAATAAAAAGTAGTTTAGGAAGCAAAACATTTTTAAAAAAACTCTTGCGTAAGCGTCTCTAGATTCGCCACTGTTCCCAGGTTTCGGATCATCCGATCGGGAACGTATGATTTTCATGAGATCCGTAACATCGGATCATCGCTCAAGAATATAACGTTTTCGTCCCATGTGATCATTCGTCATAGATCTATGCCGCCCTCTGTTCAAGAATACACGTTCTGCTCAGAGGTAGGTGTATAGAAGTATAGGAAGATTCCTTCGATACACGGCCTTCGGGTGGAGTTCGGCCGTGGTCGGATAGGTTTCGGATCACTCCTGATAGCTTTAAAGCGTGTTATTGGTCGATATCAGGGAGGTGACCGTTCCTGTGCGACCTTTCTTATGGAATTCAAGAATCGGCACCCTGGAGGCAGAACGGAAAAAACGCCGCTTTTGCGGGTACTTTCGGTCCGAATCCGTAATTTCGGAAAGCCTTCATTTTGCCGATTTCGGCCCGTGAGGATTTGGTTTATTGGGTTGTGTTGACGTTGCTTGTGACTAGAGTCGCATAAAATACGTAGCTATTAGGTAACTTACAGTTAATTTATAATATTAAAGTGGCTTTTTTAAGTTTCCCATCCACTAAATTTACCAACAAACCTTACTTTTCCGTCAAAAATGGATATTTTAGCCCTAGAAAATAAGCGGGCCTTCCTTCTTATTTTTTTGCTACATTATTTTTTTATTTAATTACTGAAAATTTTCAAAGTGATTTAAAACTATTTTGAACTGTATAGTCAGTCTAAAAAAATACTTAAAAATTATTAAAACTAAGTAAAATGTCATCCAAATCCAGCACAAAACAAGATTTTCTTAACGATTTACGCAAATAGCATAGTGGCGCAAATCAGTAAAAGAAAACAGTATGGCACCAATAATCATTTCTTGGTTTACTGCAAACTTAACTGTTTTGCGACTAAGGAGGTGCCCTCTATAATTGCCAGATACAGTTATATATTTTTAAATGGGCCGCAACTGCATTGAGTATTTGGCCACAAATGTCTCGTAAAGGGAATCGTTGAATCCAAATAGCACACGTCGTCCTCAGGACGTCCCATTAAGGGCCGAATGTCCCGGGTCCAAAACGTACGTCCTGGGGACATTTGAAGTGGAACCAAAGATCGGTTGGGAACACTTATACGTCCTCAGGACGTCCCCAGGACAGCATAACTATAAAATTTGTTTATACTTATTTCGAGATTGGTTTTGATTCGTTGCCATTTTATTTGGTTTTTGTTGTTTTTTTAAGTTATTTATATTGATAAAATCCATTAATGCTCAAACGACCAAGGTCCAAAACCTACGTTCTGGGGACGTTTGACGTGGGACCAAAAATCGGATTAAACCACTCAAACAGTTTCAGGACGTCCCCAGGACAGCCCTACTATAAAATTGGTTTATTAAGTGTCGTTTCTTGGCGTAGAATACGGCGCTTGCGTTATTTCGAAATGTGCCGTCACTGCTTCAGCCGCAAAGTCATCGGTTTTTTTCATCGTCAAAATGCATTTTCAGTGACAGTTTTACAAACCTAACCAAACTTTGTTTTTATTTCTTATCCCCGGTTTATAATTCCTCTGTGTGCTATTATATATATATATATTAGTGGCTAGCTCATAGTTTAATTTATGTTAAGTTTAGAATACTTAGGTGTGGTTTAAATTTAGTTTGTGAATACATATATAACTACTACTACTGCCGCTATTAAGGTCCGAAACGTACGTCCTGTAGACGTTTTTTGTGTACGTCCCAGGGACGCCTTTGTCGTACGTCCTGTGGACTAATTATTTTGTAACATTGGACCTCCCAGGGACGTCCTAAAGACGTTGTAGGTTCCAAAGCGGACGTACCTAAGACGTCCTGCAGACGTTTTCTGTGTACATCCCAGGGACGTCTTTTTCATACGTCCTGTGGACTAAAGATGGCGTACGTCCCAGTCGGACGTCCTGTGGACTAATTATTTTGTAACATTGGACCGCCCAGGGACGTCCTAAAGACGGCGTAGGTCCCGAATCGGACGTCCCGGGGATGTACGAATGTCCGGAGGCGGACGTCCCAAGGACGTTTTTGGTACAGATATGTGCTACTTGGGAAAGAATATAAATTAATTAACTCTAGTTAATTATCATTGTTTTGGCTTCGTTGATTGAAAACCCCACAATATTCCACTAAAAATAAATGTTGTTAGAGGGTACGTTATTCCGTTGTTATCTCGTAGCTGCGCATGCCCGAAATAAGCGGAAGGCGTCAGAATTATAGGTGCAAAAGGTCCCTATTTACGCCAAATAGGAATAACGATTTTTGTGGTTATTTATCACACACTGAAAAATGGTTGGTTAATTCGTATTTTTCTTTTCGTAAGTAAGGACGAATATTTTTCATCATCTTTCAATTGTTAATTTAACTTATTGTGTCTATATATATATACTAAATAAAAAAAAATAAAAAGAAAAAATCCAGAAACTTCACACCACGCACTGACCTCACAAAAGTTAGGTAATGTTTCATTTAACGAAATTTTACGTTGTCTTATTTTAAATTCCAAAAACTCTTTTAAAATTGACTTATCGTTAATAGGGAGATTTTAGTCATGCACGGCAAATTCGTTACTCTTATGGTTACCGTTATCGTAAATAAAGGTAACTTCAAGAGGTTAAAAATAGAGCTTTTGAACGTAGTCAATCGTTTGGCGGTTAACATAACCTTACTTTTTTATTGACTTTTGTTGTTTATTTTCTAAACTCTTTTTTTTATTTGCTTTTCTAACCATATCAATGACAAGAGATTTTGCAAGATATTCTTTGGTGGAGTATATAATAGAAGAAATCGAGCCTCTGCAAAGTTATTTGTACTTGCTCACCTGTTTGCCAAAAAAAAAACGGTAAAAATGGCACCTCACTACTACTATAAATACGGTTAGCGAAAAATAAAATTCAAATACACAAAATTTTTTTAAAACAAAACAAACTTTTATAACATAAAAATCTTCCCTCACAGAATCACATCAAGTTTGGTTGGTTGTCTTTTTAACGGTAATTAAAGGTAATCGCTAATTAGCGCCAGTGGTTACCTTTAATAAAAATAACAGCCTCACAGAGCGCTACTGCGCCTGCCCAGAATAAAGGTAAGGATAACAGACTGATAAAAAACCTGACCAAAATCTCCCTAATTACTATAATTGATTGACAGAGGTGTTATGCTTATCGTTAATTACTATAACCACAAAAGTAGTTATTTTTACTATTATTTTGTTTATATTTACCTCTGTCAATTCATGTCAAAGTGTTTGTATTTTTGGCAAATTTTGCAATTATGGGGAATCGTAGAAATAGTTGGAAAAATAAACCGACGGCTTGTAAAATGACGATGACCACAGAGGTTGTTATTTTGGTATGTTGACCAAAAACTCTCTAATAACTGCTTGAAATCCGGTGTTATAAAGTTCCAAATATAGGTAGGGGCTGTTGCGGGGAACCGGCGGAAGTAACTGGCACGTGTTTTCGCGTGCGCAATCCACGGTTTATCAAAGCCGGACGTCCCCTTCATGTCTCAGAAATACGGCGTTTATGATCGCGATCAAAATAATGTTTCTTCTTATAACTTGTCGTAAATTTTGATTATAAAATAGTTAAAAACGGTTGTTGGTGAATTGCACAGATTATGAAAATGCAATAAATTCTTTATTTTTTATTTAAATTACGTTCATTTATATGTAGAAGGCCTACTTAATTTGAGAAAGTTGTGTCCTTGCCCAAAAAGAGCGTGACTGGCCTAGCCCGAACGCGGCTCTCACCGTGACATCCCTGCACTGACACTCCCTTTGCTCGATTGAGTTTCTACGTGAATGCACTTCATGAGTAGCACGTGTTCATTCAAAACAATTGTCAGGTGGGGGGCAAAGGGAGAGGTAAATAAAATATATTATTTGCCAATAATTATTATTTTTGGCTCTGATATGCCCAACTATTTTTAGATATTTTGTTGCAAGGTAAGTTGGATCACCAATGGAAAAATTATAGTGTACTTTTATTTTGTTTTGCAGGCCTGTTAAGGGCATAACCTTTGACATCGGTACCTACATAACACTTAAAGGCAGATCCAGAGTTCCATAAGGTAAGCAGTATGAGATAGGTATGTATAGAGGCCCTCTATACGTTTGGCAGTTATTGTTTTACCAGAGGTGGGCAACTCATAATGCCCTATTTTTCTATTTTTTTTATATTTGCATGTAAAACGGATTTTATGAAATGGACTGATGTCTCTTTTTATAATTTCTCCTGACAGTTTTTGAAAGATTGATTTTTTTTGGTTAGTAAAATATGTAAAAAAAAAACAAACAGTGAATACACATGGTAGATCAACACCATACTCAACTAAAAAGCTAGTTAACTCTTATCTCTTCAGTGCCCTTTAGCCAAAGATTGCCGCCATTTTTGTAACCAAATTGGCAGGTAAAACATGTATTTTTTGTCAGTTGGGTGTCAACATGACCGCTGTAGTAGGCTAAAGGATACTTAATCGAAAAAGAGTTAATTGGCTTTTTAGTTAAGCAGGTGTTGGGTAGATATTAAAAATGTAAATAATAGGTTAAATATAAAGACTCCTATGATCTATATTTTTGTTACTCTCTTTCTTACAATAAAATATGTGTTATTTATTAACGAAGTACATGCTAAATGCATATGTTTGTACCTACTGCTTGTAGCTCACTTACCTTGCAAATTCAGCTATTTTTATTATTTTCCAGCTTGCTAAATGCATGTTTTCTTTTCACTTTTCCTGAGTTTCTTTCTCCGTTGGACAAAGGAACAATACAAATTCGTCGAGGCACATATTTTTACAGTTTTTGATACAGCAAAATTCCATTTTTAAACATCATGTTTATGTAATCAAAAATCTGACAGTGACAAAGTTATTTATTGTCAGAGGTTACCAACCATAGTTGCCAACACACAATTTCAAATATTTCCCTAACAAACTGTCAAATCTAGTTGCTCACCTCTGATAAAACAATAACTGTCAAAAATCATGTTCAGGGCCTCTAGGTATGCAGTAAGATGCATGGAAAATAAACAGGCAAACACATGCTGTTCTTACCTCTTACTGCTAGCAGCTTATGGAACACTATGAACAGTAGCATGTGTTTGGTTTATTTTCCTTGCATCTTACCGCTTACCTTATGGAACTCTGAATCTGCTTTAACTCATGTCTTTATCTCCTGTTTCATTTTTGATAAGAAGAAAGTAACAAAATTGTGTTGTGCCCTCTAGAGTGCCTTAAATTTGACCTCCATAAACCTAGTGGGCCCACCTCACAAAATCCAAATTTTAATTATTCCAGAATTATGTGCTAATTTTGTCCCCTTTTAAAAAATTTTGTGCTCTTAGTTTTCATGAAATTTAAAAAAAAGGGTAGACTTGCCAGCTTTGTATAAACATAGCCGGTCTACCCTTAAATAAAGATTAAAAATATTTGTTAAATAGGAATCTCAGAATTATGTGCTCCATGAAAATAGAAAAAAAAACTAAAAAAAATACTTCTTTAGCTATTGTAAAAAAAATATTGTGGACTCACTAGCTTTATGTATAAACCTAGCAAGCCCAACTTAAATAAAGAATAAAATTATCAGTTAAATATCACAGAATTAAGTGCTTTTTATGTGCTCCCTAAAAATAGAAAGAAAACTAAAGATTTTTTTATTTGAAACACATATTGTCAACCTTTATTTAAGGTTGGACCTTATTTAAGAGATATTGTCAAACTTTATTTAAAGCTGGTCCTGCTAGGTTTGTTTAATAACAGAAAAAGTAAAAAATCTTTAGTGTGTTTCTATTTTTATGCAGCACATAGTTAGTTTTATATAAAGCTAGCAATCCCACAGCATTAAAAAAAAAATAACTAAAAAAGTAAAAAATCTACTTTTTTTTTTCTATTCTCATGGAACCCATAAAAAACACATCATTCTGAGATATTTATGGAATTTTGTTAACCTTTATTTAAAGTTGTTGTAAAGTTGGGGCTAGGTTTATATAAAGCTAGCAAGATCACACTATTTAAAAAAAAATAGCTAAATAGTATTTTTTTAAGTTTTTTTTTTCTATTTTCATGGAGCACATAATTCTGAGATATTTAACGAATATTTTTAAGATTTATTTAAGGGTGGGCCTGCTGAGTTTATATACCTAAAGCTAGAAATCCCACTTTTTTTTAATTTTCTCAACAGTTTTTAAAAGAGGACGAAATTATCACATAAAAAGCACATAATTCTGGAATAATTAAAATTTAGATCTTGTGAGGTGAGCTTGCTAGGTTTATGGAGGTTTAAATTTATAATTTATATAATATGTATTATAAATCCACAATACACTTTTTGGTAATTATGTAGAATACTGTTTTCTTTTATTATAGTGTTTTATGAAAAAATCTTTATATAGACACTTAGTACTGTTTGTAAGGAGTACAAATATATCTAATAAGTTGTTTTTTCTATTAATATTTAAAAAAACAAACTTATTGAATCCAGAAGTCAAAAAATTCTTTTTTTTTTTGTTAAAGTAATAAAAAACGCACTTTTTTATTTTCAGCAGAAGAACATAACCATTTTACATTCTTTGATATACTTCCAAATGCTAATAATTATATAGTGATATATATTCATCTTTTTTTCACTTTGCCGAAATAAAAGAGAAAGTTCTTATCTGCTACCTTTCTTTTATTCATTGAGCAGAGCAGGGGTCACTTTTCTTGTAAATTTCTTTTTTGATCCTATATAGAGGCCTTATATAATGTGCTGGGTTGGGGTTTTTTGAAGGGGTAAAAACTGACCCAAAATTTGCACATGTATTGCCAGTAATTCTATGTAAATCTGGTAGTAATGCCAAGGAATTTGTACATGTATTGCCAGTAATGCCATGTTAATTTATATGGGTAATGCCAACTAATGCCATGAGTGGTTTTCCTCTCAGGTTCTTTAGTTGTTTTGGGTTGGGTTGGTGTATCACTTGTTTGCACTTTAGTTGGGTTGGGTTAGTTAAAAAGAAAAAAAAAAGTGTCAGTGTCGGTAAATTTCGGGTAACAGTATCGGGCCGCGCCGCGTAGATAGCCGAATTTTGTCGCGTTTTTGACGCTTAGTACGGCCAAATCAATCGGCTAGAAATAAGACTGATGAGTTATTTGTTTTTTTGAAAGTCATAATTTTCCCCATCTAGTGCTACTTACAGAGCATTTTGTCGCACTCAATTTAAACAAGGTGGTACCACCATTTTTGTCAACTCAGAGTTATATTCTAAATACCTATATTTTATGCATATATCGCTCCCCATCCACCAGTATTGCTAATTTCTTGGAGAATCTTGAAATACTTTTATATAGTCTTCCAATTAATTAAATCGAATATCATACTAGCAGGGGACGTTTAAACAACCTAACAGAGTTACAACCACATCATCAACTACAATCGATTGTATATGCTCTAATATCGATGAGATGGTTGTTTGTGAGGTTGTGGATCCTGCTATTTCTGACCATTATGCCACTATTGCATTAATACCTTTGAACTTAAAATCATATAGCCCACCCAAGAGACTTGGTAGAATTTTCAGCAAAAAAAACTTTCTTCAGTTTAAACAAATCTGTAATACCATCCAATGCGAGCCTCTTCTGGAAAATGTTGACCCACTCCAGGCTCACCAGGTCTTAAGTGAAATCATAAATCAATCATTTCCTTTAAGGCCCCCATGTAAAAAAAAAGTCCCAAAAATACTGGTTGACTCAGGGTTTAAAGGTGTCTGCAGCAAATCATAAGTGTTTAAATATGCCATGTAAGCATTTTGTTGATAGCCCATTCATTGTCATCCATTTTCGAACATTTCGCAAAAACTACAGAAAATTAATTAAAGAGGCCAAAAATCTGTTCTATTCAAATCATAACAAATCAAAAGAGACTTGGAACATTGTACGAGATCTAATCAGGAAAAACAATGGTAAACCACAACAAATTGACGTTGAACCCGAAGTTTTAAACTATTTTTATTGTTCTGTAGCTTCTGACCTAACAAAAACATAAAATCTAATGTCGATCCACTAAACTACCTTGAAAATTGACGTGTTGCCGAATCTTTTGTACTTACACCAACTAACATCCGCGAAATTAAATTTGTGCTTAAATCAATCAAAATGCTGCAGGCACTGATGGAATTTCATCAAAAATCTTAAAGGAACTTCCTGACCGTGCATTAGATGTTCTTTCTTGCGCCATAAATAAATCTTTCTTGGACGGAACCTTTCCGACAAGCCTTAAGGAAGCTTTAGTTATTCCTATTTATAAAGATGGCGACACAAAAAATCCATCCAACTACCGACCAATATCGTTATTACCTACAATTTCAAAGGTAGTTGAAAAATTGGTCAAAAAGCGTATGATGGACTTTTTGTCACAAAACAACGTCTTCAGTTCCTCACAATTTGGTTTCCTTCCCAAAAGAAATACGCATGATGCAATGCTTCGGGTTGTCAACGAGATTCTCAAGCATTACAATAATGGCTTTGCAACCGCAGCAGTGTTCTGTGACTAAAAAAGGCTTTTGATTGTGTGAGTCATAGAATACTGTTGCGGCAGCTGGAGGCCTATGGATTTAGAGGAATTGTCTTGGATTGGTTTCGGTCCTTCCTTGTGCTCCTCAGAACAATCAATTGCCTTTGGAGTTCTACAGGGTTCAGAATTGGGGCCCATTCTATTCCTACTTTATATTAACGACCTCTTCATCTCGAAATTTCTGGAGTTTTTGCTACTTTTGCAGATGATGTCACACGACGAGATTCCAATGACCTAACCAACGTTATATCACACAATGTAAATCAAATAAAACGTTGGTGTGACGCAAATGGTCTGTTATTTAACTTTAATAAAACCCAAGTTCTTGGTTTTCATTGTAATATCGACGATATTGTATATGACCAATTTTCCATCACTAGCTCCCCTAGTACTAAATTCCTTGGACTACAAATTGATGTTGACTTGAAATTCCAGAACCACATTCTTCAGCTTAACAAGAAGCTCGCCTCAGGTTGCTATTGCATTAGGACAGTGGCTGCTAACCTAGGTGTTTCTGTCGCTAAAACAACATACTACGCTGTACTCCAGTCCCATCTGTCCTATGCCTTACCATTCTGGGGTTGCTGCAGTCAGTACCTCTTAATTCTGTCTTTAAACTATAAAACCGCGCGGTTAGATACATTGTAGGCCTTCCAACCAGAACTTACTGCAAACCTCTCTTTATCAATTGCAAGCTCCTTACATTGCTGTGTCTATTTATCTTAGAATAGTTTAATTCATAAAAACACTAACCTATTTCCCGCCAACCACTCTACCCATGTTGTCAAAGCCATAATATTCCTCTCTCTATCCCGCATTCAACGCTCGTTCAAAAGTGAGCAATATCCAATGGTCTAAAAATGTATAACCATCTTCCTCTAACACTTAAAGAGATTCAAAAAAAATTTATAAACACACTAAAAGATGTGTTAATATTAGAGGCATTTTATTGAATAGAGGACAACTATTGTTCAACTCCACAAGTGTTATTGCCATGATTGTTTTTAATTGTTTCTTGTTTATTTGTTAATAATAATTTTATTTATTCCTCTTTTTTGTTGTCAATTGTCATGTTTTTATATTTTACAAAAATGTCTGTATTTTTTTTGTCTTCAATGTAAAATCTTTTAACTTTTTATTTATTGTTTAAACCTAGTCACTAGTGTAATCAAACTCCTCAAAGAGTGTTTACACAATAGGCAGAAAAATTATTATTTGTGATTCACTAATATTTTAGTTTAACTTGTTAATTAGACTTAAGGTACAAAGCTTTTTCAATAAGGATTACCTTGGATAATAAAGCATATTTACTACTACTACTACTACTACTACTACTACTGAGTTTTTCAAATAAAAAAAGAGTTTTTCCAATTTTTTTTCGTTTAAATTCATAAAAAATATTGTGATATAGACGATTTGTGTGTGACTTGTTTGTGTTGTGTTGGTTTTACCCCTCCCAGCACTCCTTTTCACTCCCGGATCCTGTAAGTTTTTTTTTAAATATTTAATAAAAAAACAATTATTTTTTTTGTGTGTCGGTATATTTGTAAATAAAACACTATAACAAAAGAAAACTGTATAATACACTGTTACCAACTTTTTTAGAGCGGGAGTATAGAGAGACATGGCACAAAAAATAAGAAATGAAGTAATGAATACAATCAATCAAGTGGCAGATGTTATGGAACGAGACATTAAAGGGGTTCAAGTAAGAATAAGAATTTTTTACTGATTTTTAGTGCGTTATGATCGGTTTTACACTCAGTTTTATAATTTTGAGTGATATACATATATATGAGATACTATTATGGCCCAAGGGGTGCAAAATGTGTAACGAAAATTACTTTGAAAAACAAAGAAGAAAATCCAAAATCACGGTTGGTTTTGGGCCAGGCCAAAGTCGAAAAATCTACTGCGCTGGCACTAACAAAGTCATGCCAGATAATACAAAAATATATCAATGTTGCCTGATGTACCATAAAAAATAGATTGAAAGGATCTTATGTTATTTATAAATGTACTTCAACTACAATATAATTTCCTTTTTAGATCTTTTTAAACCCATTGGAGTCCTTTAAAAGTAAAATATATCCGATTTGATGAAGAAACTGGTAGACAAATACATAAAAGCAACATCAATATTTTTGTATTTTTGTCCTGGAAATTTTTGCACAACTCTGCATTGTTAAAAGTTTACATTTTTGATGGGGTGTGGTTTACCCATTTTGTTTATGTTATTGTTATGTTTTAAAATTTTGTGGCGTAATTTTCTGTGATGAGAAGTCCTAGACCTCCCTTCCTAAAATAAACTAGGCATTAACTGACCCTTTACCCACAAAATGCCTAACTTATAAAGTCCAGGGCCCAGAATGTCTACAAGAGCACTTGTTTGCCCAACTTTTATGCAAAAATTCAATAATACCTAGCAAGTAGGTTTTCTTTTGAGAAAGCCATAGATTGACCTAAACCCTATAATTATACTTACCAAATGCTTTTGTTTTCTCCATTTTTAAATCAAGTCAGTGAAAACTCAAAAATGACAAAAAGTCAGGGAATAAGATACCCGAAGATACCCATGGTGTGCAAAGGTTTATGATTATTTTAGAAATAAACCTGGTACAACCAAAATAATGTTTGAATTCTCCCTCGTATGTCAAAACCTCGTGACGAATCGGGCGTGCGCAGATAATTCTTACCGATATTCTTTCGCAACCGTGCGGCATAGTGCAAAAAATACTTTCCGCACGCGTTAGGTAGAACTTTTTTACTACGAGCGTGCGGAATATCATAATATTTTGTCATTATTTTACCTCACTGCGTTTGTCTGAGCTTATTCGTATTTTTGTCCGCACCGGCTCTTACTCCTATTTTCACTGACTTATTTTTATGTGTCCATTAACTAAAACGTCCGCTAACAAACGAGAGAGAAAGAGATGGTCAGAGTTTTCGTCTTTTTCTCACTTGTTGTTAAAGAGAGTTTCAGACAGATAAAAAATATTTGGTGCAAAAGGAGGATAGCGACTTTTTGCTTGTTACAATGCGCGTAAAATTTTCCTGTTTTCCTGCAGAAATCTATTTTTTGTTCTGTAATTTGTGTGTTTTTTTTCTCTGCTACTCGAAGAATTTAAAAAATGTTAAATAGAAAAACTTATTTTAGTATGGATTGGATTGATGATTGGGTAAAGTGGCTTAAGCGGTCACTAGAAAAAATCGTTTTTGTGTGTCCTGTGTGGTAAAAATAAGTCATTGGAACTGTCCAACATGGGCTGCCGCGCCGGACACTAAAATCCCATTTTGAAGGATCCAAACACAAAAATAAAGTTGAACTTTTTTAAAAAACGCAAAAACTAAAAGGGCTTGTTAAAAATATGAAAAAAAAATGAGCAGCAAAACCATGAAAATGACAAACAAAAATAATGAAGCTAGTAGCTCAAAAAATTCTAATAATATTTGTGATACTCAAAAAAATGTATTTATTACAGATTTTATTCAAAAACAAGACGTTGTGGTGACTAAATACTGTAGTTACTGTTATTAAACCCAATTATTGTGTGTTAAGCAAGGTTTACGGTTTGGCGTATGCGTCAGAAAAAGTGAAAGGTTTGGATTTGAAAAAAAGTAAATTGGCGTGTATTTTATAGTTTGGTAAAGGCGGTGGTAACTTTTTGCACATGGCCTCAGTCAGAGTCTAGGCTTACATGCCATAATATAAGATGCTAAAACCCTAACACCGAAGCACACGAATTTGGTGAGTGAGATCGCGACTACACAACACTGATTTTATTTTGATAAAAGATGATCTGGCCTGTTCAATTATTTGCTTTCGACTTGCTGCCCATTTACTTCTAACATACCTCGGATGTTCTTTTCCTTGCATATGACCATCCATTTTGTTATTCCAACATTTAAGTTAAGCCCAAATTGCAAACTTTTGGCAGCAATTTGATTCAACAACTCTTGCAGGCCTTCCAGCGTGTCTGCTATTATGACAGTGTCTTCGGCATATCGTATCTTGTTGATTTTTATGCCGTTTATGGTTACACCCTCTTTGCAGTTATGAAGTGCGTTGTTACTATAGATATTAAACAACAGCGGAGACAATATACAACCACTTCTTATTTGGACCTCTTTGGACAGTTGGCCATCAACCTTTATTTGAGCAGTCTAATTCCCGTATAGATTAGCGATTATCTTTAGATCTCGGTCATCTAGATCTACTTTTTTTAGCGCTTCTATGAGCTTTTCGTGTTGGACTCGATCAAATGCTGTCTCATAATCTATAAAACAGGCATATACTGCCACCGACACATCCCTAGACCGCTGAACTAAGACTTGAATGCCAAACAAGACCTCTCTTGTCCCGAACCCACCACGAAATCCAAACTGCGTGTCGCCCATAAAGGATTCGCATTTCCCATAAATTCTTTTATTATCCAAACTTTAGAAATATTTTTAACAAATGGCTCATTAGGCTGATTAGGCAGTAATCACTACACTTCTTTGCTGAATGTCTTTTAGCCGCGTAACAAAGGTTGATTTTAGCCAGTCATGATAGTTAAGTTAAAAATTTTTACCAGCGTATTTAGCAAATCTTCGTTTTTTATTATCTTTAAGACCTCAGTGTATACTTCGTCTTGCCTTACCGTAGCTACACGATTCCTTTAGTTTTTCTCTGGTATCCGGTATGATTTGGCCCTGCTTCTCCACAAGGATTCCTGCTTGTCGTTTATTAAATAATCCGGCCGCTTCGTTTATGCGTTTGTATAAATTGAAAGTGTCATGTTTAGCATCTAGATCTTCTATTTCTTGACATTGCTGTGTTATCCAGTATTGATTTGCTGACCTTATCTTTTTTTTTATTGCTCCATTGATTTCATGATACTGATCGCTGCCTTTTTTACTGCGTCTTTTATCCATCAACTCCAAGATTTCATCGGTCATCCAAACTTTCTTTTTATTTCTTGTTTCATCCTAGCCTAAGAGCGTTGAGCTTTCGACTATGGCACTTTTAACCTTTATCCAGACCATTTCTGCATCTTGTTCGGTAGACTCATTAGTATTCTCATTTTTTCCAGATTTAATAGTTTCTAAATCGTTTATTAATTAACATAAAGTCTATCTGGTTTTTAATGATACTCTCAGGTGTCGGATTTAGAAGCCCAAGTATAAAGGCGTCTAGCTGGAAGTTTAAAGAAAGTATTTGACACATATGACAGAACTGGACAGGCGATCTCCACGTTCATACAAAGACTGTACCTTCCAACAATGTCTTCTCTTGAGGCGTTTCAAAGTTTTGCGTTGAAGTCCCCCATAACAATGGTGACTTCTGTCTTTTTTGTAAAAGGGCAGTTTGAACTTGGTCGTAGAATGCCTTTACATCATCATCTGAATATTTACTGGTTGGAGCGTATACTTGAATAATATTGACACAGGAACAAAAGAGATAACGGATTTTTGAATTTATTAATTCAAAATGACTGCTACGCCGTTATAGTGGTTTTGTCCGTCATTGCCTGCGTAGTCGACATAGTAGTCATGTATCTGGCATTTACCTGAGTTAGGCCATCTCACCTCGCTAACTCCCAAGATCTCTATGTCCAATAGTTCCATTTCTCTGATGACATTGTGAATTTTTCCAGTCTGAAACATACTTTGTACGTTCCATGTAGCAATCGTCTCTTAAGACCTGACGGCGACTGAGGACCTGGGTTTTTGGTTTTCGAATCTTGATGATGATATTTCCTAGGGACGGTAATGGGGTGGTTTTCCGTTGCCTTCCTCATCGCAGCATTAAAACCATTAAAACAATCCTTGTCACGCCTTTAACTACGTAATTTGTTGCCGTTTTTGTTTCCATATATAGAAGTACGCCGAACAATTACTTTTAGTGTTACTGCTTCCCAACACTAATTTTTTCGCCATATCTGGCTACAACATATAGTTTGGCCTTCAGGTTGATGCTGATACCAGGGTGTGGCACGTGGAGCCATATGTGAGCTGACCGTCCTGTGAGGACCAATTGTTTAAAACCATCTCCAGTCTATGACTCGATGCACTAACTTGATTGGAAGATTTATTATCATTTTTGTACGGGAAATATGCAAAGGCAGGGCCGTTATAGTATCTCATATTTATATGGTGGTATCTTATAAGCATAGTTTGTTTTATATCTACCTTAGAGATAAATAGCCTTTGAGGGGAGAACAGCGCTCAAAATATTATTGGGTACTACCTTTACCTATTAATTATAGCAGCAAAATATGTACAAGTACAAATTTTGGGTTAGCTGTTACCCCGTTACTTTTATGGTTGCTCTAAAATAATAAAACAATGTTTATTTAAGAAATTGTATATTTCTTAAAGAAACAATAGAAGCATATTTCTATAATATTTTTAGATTGGTGTCTACTCTGTTGCGCTTCTTGGATTGACCATAGCAATAAGGAAAGTTCGGCCTGTAAGTAGTAGGAATATACAGAGTAAAGTGAAGTCATATAGTGATTTTCCAAATGGTGGTGAATTTATTTTAACACCAATAAGCTGTAAGTTGATAGAAACTAACTTTACCAAAACTATACTCTTTTGCAGTGCAGTTGCAGAAACTAAATCCTGCTGTGTGCATTTAAAAAAATTTGCTTTTTTACGTAACATAACCCTTGATATAAGAAGGGGCCATATCTTTGAATTTTGCTGAGAAAAGGTAACTATATTACCAGTCTTTGACATTCAGCCAGTAATCATCAACTTTATTTAGTGTGTAACGAGGTGTCTAATTTTTTAAGGAACCTATAGCTACAAGATAAAAAAAGACGCAAAAAGATTATCTCTTCTTTTAACCTGTTATTAGAAAATTTGATGCATGAGAAAGATGCTTCGTGTGTTCCTAGCTTATAACATCTTTTTTTGAAATTCCTGTGTAAATATGTCACCAAGTCCATTTGGCAACACTGCCTAAACGCGGCAGCAAATCTGTAAACTAGTTGTTTGATTTAATGGAAAAATACGAGAAATACTTGTTTACTTTTGATTATTTTATATTGGTTGATCTTTTTAATGACTGACAATACGTTCCTATCAAAAAACATCTTGCATTGCGACACCATTGATGCAGAAACATACCGGGATAATTCACAAAATTCTCCCAACCCGGACCATAGTGTAACCATAAAACCAAGAAATTTAACTCGAACTCATCTAACTAAAAACAAATTATAACATTTAGGTTTAGTTATTTTTCTGCCACTTCGTCTAACCTGGCAACAGTCACGATACACTTAACACGGTATGACAATGCGCATTTCGGCGTGACGTCACTTTGTGACTCCGATACCACCACATGTGCAAGGAAAAGGTATTAATTTTCCTTAATGTAATTTTGAGCCGCCGCGCGTTTAATTGTTTTTTTGGTTGGAATGGATTGACTTGCAATTGTTTAAGTTAGGTTTTGTTCATTTAGTTTAAAAAGTAAAACAAAAATTAGCGGAAGAGCTCCGAGCCGTGTCTTAGTTTTTACAAAATGTGCCTTCTTCACAACATTTAAAAACTCTATAATTTTCCTTTCATTATTTTCGGATCTCAAAAGATATTTTCTAACTTCAACTCCTTACTCGCCCCAACCCCAATCAAAATAACAGACAATTAAGATTATAGTTAAATAAATAAAAACAATAAGCTCTGGAGTTGATAAATATAAAAAGGGATTTAGCGAGGGTGAATAAATAACAAAATCAATAAGGTTTCTCCAAACATTTTATTGTAGTAAAAATAAACTAAAAAAAATGGTTTAAGTTAACGATAACCATAAGATTTGTTCCTCTAATTTGTGCTCTGATTGACGTCTTCTTTTGGCAACCACCGGCGATTTTTCTTCATATTTTCGCTTGCGTACAGAATATGTTAAACTTCCAGGTAAATTTAAAGTAGGTACTGCATCAACCTTTAAATTACGAGCGTTCTTTGGGGTGTAGTTCATAAGTTTTTGTTGTAGAGGTATTTCGAAACAACTATCTTCGAAATGTTCTGAACAAATCCTATCTGGAAAAAAATTACGATTACCGATTATATGCCGTTTTTAGCCTAATAATAGTAACATAATGAAAATGTACCTACTTTATATAAAACAATACTAGATTTTAAAAGAAAAATAAACAGGTTGAACTAAAATAAACCATAATTCAAAATAAACGTATGGCGTTTCCTAAAATCATAGCCTAAACATAAGGGTTAAAATAAATAATAAAAACAATTGTTTGCCTGTATTTTTTTGTTTATTTGGCAGGCGATTATCCATTTCATTTCTACATCATTTTCCCTTGGAAAGCTGAAGTATTTAATGTTTTTTTTTTAAATTGTGTAATAATTTTTACATCGAAAAACAGTGCATCAGTTTGACATAATTATAAATAAATTTTGACACTGAAATAATCATTATCAAACAACAAAGTGGTACTTGCACAACTTGTGTGTTGTTATCGTAGAAGGCAGTCGTATATTTGGGAGGGCAAGCGCATTGATAATATTTCTGTTCTTTACGATTTCAATTAAAACATGAGACAAATATATCAATCGAGCACGCTAATAAAACTTCAAATGGTGACGTCAGTTTATGAGTGCGCGGAAGGCGACGGAATTTGGAATAAATAGTAGCATACCGTGTTACGTGTATCGTGGCAACAGTATGGTGGACTGTCTTGAAAATCGCCTTCCGGAAACAATGGCATTGGACTTGAACTTCTTCAGGAATGGATTGTATTGACGGAGATGTTTGGTTGCATTGAACCTTATTCCCGAAACGAACTAAGTTTTCATTTTCAATCAAAATCTGTTTTTCTTCTTCATTGCTAACCTCCAAAGGATAAAGATATTGAACGATTCTTAAAATCATGTCTTTTTCTGTTTTTAAACATACCAATCTATTTTCGTTATCTTTTCCTGGAAAAATCAATTACTTTCGCTAGTCGCCAATCCATTATTTTCTTGTTTTCTTTGGCAACTAACTATGTCTCCAATTTTTATCCTTTTATTATGAATCTTCTTCTGTTTTATACTCAATAATTGTCCTAAGTACTCAACTCTAAATCTCTTCCTTAGGTCTTCTTTCAGTTTAATTCTATATTGAAATGTATTTTTAAAGTGTTAGATTCAACAACATCTAAATCAAACACTCCAACATCTCTTATGTGTTGCATAAATATTGCAGGTGTTAATGCTACATACTCCTGGTTCTTCAGATAAATATATAAGTGGACGAGAATGGCCAATAGCTTCACTTTCACACAAAATCGACGCAAATTTTTCATAGTTTAGAGATGTTCGACCTAAAACTTTTCGCAATACTTTTTTTTATTAAACCTATCAATTTCTCCGACCATCCTCCCCACCATAGCAAAAGAGCCGGATTGAACTTCCAATTGTAACCTTGTCACCTTAATAAAATGGTATTTTATTATCAAACAAACTTAAAGAAACTAAAATATGAATTAAAAAATTTTGGTCTGTATTTAACTTTTTGATCCTACGAAACAAAACGTCGGATTAAAATTTCAAAAACACCATTGTGTTTTTCTAAAAAGGTTGCCACAGACATGTTTTTACAGAAGTCAATTATCTCTTAAATTAAGGGAGATATCATCAATTGGTAATTCCTAGAGGCCCTCTATACATTTGACAGTTATTGTTTTACCAGAGGTGGGCAACTCATGTTGCTCTCTCTTTCTAGTTTTTTTCATATTTGCATGTAGAAGTGATTTTATCTTTTTATAATTTCACCAGACAGTTTTTGAAAGATTGATTTTTTTTGGTTAGTAAAATATGTCAAGATTTGGCAAAAAAAAACAAACACTGAATATACACGCGGTAGATATTGAAAATGTAAATAATAGGTGAAATATAAAGACTCCTATTGATATATATTTTTGTTACTCTTTTTCTTACAATAAAACACGGAAAAATAATGTGTTATTTATTAACGAAGTACCTACATACTAAATGCGTATGTTTGTACCTACTGCTTGTAGCTCACCTACCTCGCAAATTCGGCTATTTGTATTAATTTTCCAGCTTGGTGGATGCATGTTTTCTTTTCACTTTCCCCGAGTTTCTTTCTCCGTTGGACAAAGGAACAATACAAATTCGTCGAGGCACGTATTTTTACAGTTTTTGATCCAGCAAAATTCCATATTTAAACCTGACGTTTCTTAATCAAAAATCTGACAGTGACAAACAAATTTATTGTCAGGGGTTACCAACTATCATTACTAACACAGTTTCAAACATTTCCCTAGCAACTGTCAAATCCACTTGCTCACCTCTGGTAAAACAATAACTGTCAAAAATCGTATAATTAGTAAAAAAAAGTAATTCCGACCCTGTAGCTCAAAAACTACAAGGGACAGAGTAAATCTATTAATACCAATTTTTAAAGCTCAAAAAATAATGCAAAAACCGCATGTCTCTATCTTCAATAACAACGGAGTTTCCCATAGAATCCCATTGAAAATGGAACACCCTGTACAGTAAAATTTATTAAAATATTTGGACCCATTTGAAATGAGCACGCTTTCTTAGCTACATTTTTGGCACTCGTATTTGTTTATGGTTTTATCGAGGGGTTGTCCACAATGGCAGGAGGTGTACAAATTTTTGGTAGCACTCGTACTACTCCAGTACTTGGCAGTATATAGAAATACTGACAATAATTCCCTATATTTTCCCTCGGGTTTTATTTAATTTTAGTTTATGGCTAAAACGTTTTTGTTCTCCATATTAACTTATGCCTGTATCTTTTTTAGATAGAATTTTCAGAGGTGGTATTTTACATTCCGTATCGAGTTGTATTACGTTTTTTACGGCGATTTCATATGATAGAATTTGGCTTCAGAGTTCTTTTGGTGTCTCGTTTATAATTTTTTGTTTTCTCTTCTCTGAAATATACCGAGTATATAAAAATTAATTCTGTATTTCGGACTTCCATTGTCTATATTTTATTTATACACGACGTTTCGATCAGTACAATCTCTGATCGTCTTCAGGTGCAAACAAACGTATATACAATTTTTAAATAGTCACCTCTAAATTTGACTTGACCTTGATTTGAATTGATTGACGATTAATGAATTGTGTTTATTGCAAGCTCCTGTGGCACAAATATGCCTCAAAAAAAATGTAAAAGACCCCAATTTTTATTGTTTATCGGTCGGCATCTTGAATATTATACAATACGTATTTTTTTTTATTGAGAGGTGTGTAAAGAAAAATTATGTAATAATACTTTTGATGTTTTAATAATTCCTCTTCGATCAATAAGTGTATTCAATATGCTCGCAGTATACCCCGCATGTAAATAATTTTTTACAAAGATTTCAACAAAATTTTTAAAGCGACCCGTAAAAATATCGATTATTAGCAAATAATATCGATATTTTAAACTCAAATTTCGCAAAGCTGTGATTTGGCAGCTATTTTCTTTTTCCATTGTGGCCCAGACAATATAACCAAGAGCGATAGTATTGCAGTTATATGATCCCTGTAAATAGGGTAAAAACATTTTAGTGAGAAAATATGAATTTTAAAATTTTTTAGTTCAGCAAATTCAAACGTCCAAAAGACATCCCGAACCACTTTATAGTTGAACGACGAGAACTAACTGGATTAGTAAAAAGAATCGAACCCACAGGTGCTCTTATGATCGAACATAAGCCTTTGGTCAATCTTCCTGTAGTTCCTTCCGGATTGCTTCCAGTTAAAATATCTGGAGTTCATGTGTCAGGTTTAGGTAAGTATGTTCTGCTCACCTTCATCCATAAAAATTAAAAGAGAAACGGGGTATCAGATATAAGTGTAGCTAAATTTTCCTGTAGGCTGCACTTATGAAAAGAGTATAACATTGATAAAAACGAACTTACCACGAGACAAACTTTAAATATCAATATCAAGGTATTTTGAAGACGATTCATTGCACAAGAATTATTATCCATAATCTAAAAGCAGTTAAAATATATTTTTTTTTATATCTTCATCAAAAACATGAATTTAGTAACTCTGTAGATAACTAAAGTTACCGCTGCAAAAAAACTTTTTTTTATCACGGGTGCAAAAAAATATTTCTGTCGTTTTTTACCCAAAATTAAAGAGAAATAGCGGAATATAGTAATATTAAAAAAATCTCATTATTCTTACCTAAAAATTAAGCCATTTCTGCCCGTTTTCACCAAGTATTTATGAAAAAATCATTTAAAAACATCGTCCAACTGTCAAAGATTAAAATGTCGCAACAATGAACGTCACCGAGTAAAAAGGCACATCGCTATGGAAACGATTGTTATTTCATGTACCAGCCGCCTTGATTTATATTGTAAGGATGGTGTGTTGCGAAAAGTGCTATCGTTCGAGATTTTTAAAAGTGTTTTCCTGTTTTTCTTGTATTTTTGATAAAGGTATTAAAAAAATAGTGTTAACAACTCCCGTCTAAACTGTACTTTTTTTTACTTCCGTTTTTAAATAACTGGCTGCGCTCGTTATTTAAACCAAAGCTTGTAAAAAAAGCACTATTTTAGCCACTAGTTGTTAAAACTACTATTGTTCCTACATTGTGACATCTTGTTGGAAAGTTTATCAACAATAATTCGGGAGCCCTATGAACCATTGTTTAGTTTTCGTTTCCCTCAATAATCATAATTTGTGATTTTTCGTGGGTTGTGGGACCAAGGCAAAAGACCATTTTTTTCTTTTTGTGACGTTTTGTCCTTTTTTAGGACTTTTTCAACCCTATGGGAGAACACATAATTGATGTTACTTATCAAAAATATATAAAAAAGATACAATTGTTAATGTACGATAATAGAGGCTTACCTAAAGAACATTTAAGTCATTTAGCCTTTTTCTGGTGGTTGGTGTGGACTTACGAGCATTGACTTATCAAACATACTTGAGAATTAATTAATTTTTTTTGGCAAACAATAACTTTTTTTATTTTTTTGTGGTTATGTTACAGTATTTTTAGTTCATATGCTCATATTTTTGTTTTCTTTTGTTGGCAACATTTCCACCCAAAAAAAAAGTCCTAATAAAGGACGAAACGTCCCAAAAAGAAAAAAATAGTCTTTTGCCTTGGTCCCCTAACCCACGAACAATTACAACAAAATTTTAAACCTTTTGTTATCTAGTAATGGGCGGTATTTCTATACCGCTGACTTTTATCGGTCACTTAGATGGTCACCAGTTACTACCGGCCTTGTTCACTAATAAAGTATAGTCGCAGAATTAGCAGTTTTTTACATTCTCTATACTACACGAATTACATATTTATCTAACAAATTTTACTTATTTTAGTAAAAAATCTGTAACCTTTGTTTAGCACGAGAGTTAAAATAAATCGATTCAACTTTTTTCTCAATGAAACTGGTTGTCAAATGTAAACAAAGAACATTCGTTAGATCGACACAGACAGGTAATTCCCTGTACTCTGTTCCGGTGCGGTGATTCCCCAAGAATAACTTGTAGCCATTGGTTACAAATTATTGCTGGGTGAGTGTTGGGTCGTTATATCCGACCTTACAAATGAAAAATTAGTTTTCAAAGCGACGCTAAAAGCGATAACCGGTGTTGTTGTTAACACAGTAAAACATCGAAGTCAGTCACTGTTAAAAGAAACAGTGACTTATAAGTCACCATCACCGGTGTCCTAAAAATCCCTGATAATATTTTTTATATGAAAAGTAACTGGTTGAAAATAGCATAAAATATACTAAAAAAACAAGAGTTTTTTGTACTTCAGTGCAAAATTAACTTTCTAAATTTCAATTGCTTACACAGAGGGTGGATGACGCCGTTTCGTCCTCATTAGGGACTCGTCAGCTAGGCTAAGATTACGGCTCAAACGAAAGAAATCCTGTCGATGGCGCCCTCTGTGTGAACGACTAAAACCTAGAAAATACTAACTAGTAGGTGGAGCTAGCATCGATCCTGCGAGAGACATACAATTATGCCATCTGTATGCAGGTTTCGTCTACAAGCAAGCGATTATAAATCGCAAAACAACCGATAGGTTCCGTACTGCACGATTAAAAAAAAAGGAAGATGTGAATCTAACAAAAAAACAAGAGTTTGTATTTTAATTGCTCACACAGAGTGTGGATCCTAGGACGACACCGTTTCGTCCTTATTAGAGGCCCTCTATACATTTGACAGTTATTGTTTTACCAGATGTGGGCAACTCATATTGCCTTCTCTTTCTAGTTTTTTTCATATTTGCATGTAAAAGCGATTTTATGAAACGGACTGATGTTTTGTTGTCTCTTTTTATAATTTTCCCAGACAGTTTTTGAAAGATTGATTTTTTTGTTGGTTAATAAAATATGTCAAGTTTTGACAAAAAAAAACACAAACGAACAGTGAATATACACGCGGAGATATTAAAAATGTAAATAATAGGTAAAATATATATACTATATAATTATAACAAAACACGGAAACATAATGTGTTATTTATTAAAAAAGTACATGCTAAATGCGTATGTTTGTACCTACTTCTTATAGCTCACTTACCTCGTAAATTCGGCTATTTTTATTAATTTTCCAGCTTGGTAAAGGCATTCTTTCCACTTTTCTTGAGTTTCGTTCTCCGTTCTACAATGGAACAATACAAATACGTCGAGGCACGTGTTTTTACAGTTTTTGATACAGCAAAATTCCATTTTTAAACAGGGCGTTTATTTATTGTCAGGGGTTACCAACTATCAATGCCAAAACACAATTTGTTTTTAAACTTTTCCCTAGCAACTGTCAAATCTAGTTGCTAACCTCTGGTAAAACAATAACTGTCAAAAATCATATACAGGGCCTCTAGTCCTTATTAGGTACACCTAGATGATGATTCCCTAATAAGGACGAAACTGCGTTGTCCTAGGTTCCACTCTTTGGTTGAGCAATCGAAATTCAGGAAGTTCATTTTGCACTGAAGTACAAAAAACTCTTTTTCGTTAGATTTACTGGGTCACAGGCATCTTACCTTTATTTTGTAAAATATACTGCCTACTGAATTATGATTATATGCCAGAAAGTTAAAATGCTTGCCTATTTTATTTTTTTTAGGCCTAAGCTGGTTACAGGCAGTGGCCGTCAGCCAAGAAGTTAAGTTTGTTCCTGTTTTAAAAGAAAAGGATTTCCTTTATTGTGAAGTTTTGCTGCCACAGACCAAGGTGGTCAAGAATGTAAGGTTTAAAATATATAGTACATTATACACCTCGGGACTAAAGGTGGTAGTTTTATCCCGAGGTGAAAAGTTTGTACCCACCCTCCGGTCGGCCTGCAATTCGCCGAGGGATAAAAAGACACTTGCCACATGATTTATGTTGATTTTTTGCACTTTTGGGATTTGTATTGCTTTTTACGTCTCTTTCATTGTAGAATGGCACCCACATAAAACAAGATACAATATTGCTTGCATGCAGTCTTTATTGTATGTATTATTTCTGGATTTTATTTTTGCCATTTTTAGAAGCCAGGGTCTAGAAGTGCCATTTTTAGTCCTTAAAGTGCAAAAAATTATTTTTGGTATCTATGCTAAGTCATGGCACGTAGTTATAGCTTTAAATGGCATTGCACGTGCACTTTCAATGACGTGCGTGATTAGCTTCTGTATTTTTAATAATAAATTTTCTAGAGAGCGGCAACTGGATCACCTAATTGCCTGCAAGCTACGCAATTGCATTATTTTTTCTTTGCTACGTTGAATTTTATTAATAATAATTTGCGGATTCAGCAATTTCAGGAGAGGGGGGGCGCAAGCAATAAAACTGATGTAGGCCGACTCAAGCGACTACGAACAAAAAAGTACTTTTTTATGGTCATCATTGTTTTTGGGGGTTTGTTTGGAGTATGTTGGTTAGTGGTGACCTGACCCTCCCCACTAACCAAACAGTTTCGTCCTACATATGTTCCCAGGTAACATTTTTGGTTAAAATTTGGTAACATATTCCCGAGTTAATCTAGTATTTTTTTCTTATGAAAAAAGGAGAGCCAAAAAAGAGGGAAATTTTCCGCTTTTTTACCAAAGTGGGGACAAAAACCAAGGTAATTTGGTGAATTTGCCCAGAGGACACTTTTTACCAACTTTTGGGACACATGTACACATCTGCATAAATGCCCAACCTAATTTGTATCCTATTGTACACAATGCCCTCTCAGTGTCCTCTTGTTTGTCTGTGACTGAAGCGTCCTCTAACGGTGTCATAATAGAAGGAGATGGAAACATTTTGCAATGAAAATAAAAAAGAGAAAAAGAATAATTATATCCATGGCCTACAACAACTTTGGAAAAAAAAATGGAGATGCAAAATCACAGTTATATTTGAATCTTAGGGGTTAAACTACTATTTTAAACTATTAATGGGAGGAAACCGACATGCGCCGAAAATTGTTTTGTTGAATTGTTTACTTTTACTTTCTTAATTCACGCGCCCATCAAAACATGCAGTTTTGACAAAAAAATCACCAAAATTATGATTCGGGAAAACACTAATTAAATATTATTTCCCATTTGTAATCATAATTGAATATTTGGCTATGAAACAAGTGTAAGCAAATCATTTACATAAAGATTTTGTAGTTTTTTTTCAATAAAAATAATAAAAACATGTTAAAAGAGAAAAAAACATGGCGCCTTACCTTTTTTTGGCGACCGTGCCCTAAAAGTCGTGTTAACCATGTTTTTTTCCCTCAAACACAAAATTTCCAATGTTTGAGCCCAAATTTCTTATTAATTTTGTATCAAGGACGGTTTATCCATTTTTTTAATTAATTGCCAATTGTTTCCAGCACACCTCCTGTACATTGTTCGGTTGTCAGTTGTCATGTTGATTGTTGACATAAAGGTGGATTTACGCTGGTGAGCAATTAAGAAAAAGTTCCATCATATGGGAATACACACAATCGTTTACGCTCGCAAATGTCATAATTTGACATATGTCATTTATGAGCGTAAACGATTGTGTGTATTGCCATTGGTTGTGTTTGGCACTTGTAGAGATCCACTAGGACTTGTTGGGTCCCCACTATCACTTTTAATGTCTGTAACTTTTCTGTAAAAACTGCTTGATGCTGTGAAAGGTTTGTTTCTTTTTTCTTTTGGCATGTTAAAACACAAAACTCAGGATCACCACTACTAGGTAGGTACTTTAACAAAGAGTATCCTTTTTGACGATCAAAACGTGAATACCCTTTCTTCCTTAAACCCAAATTTTACCTAAACATCTACTTTCTTTGATTGAATTTTGAGCTTCCATCTGGTTTTTCCTATCCCTTTTTATGATAGGAGCTATGGTTGGTATCTAATAGCCCAAAATCCAAACAAGGGTTGAAGATACACAAGTAATTAAGAAAATATCTTATAATTTGGAAACACCGAGAAGGAACATGACAGTTATGATTATTGATTAATCTAAACAGCTGATCATTACAGTTCGTTAGAGGACACGCGACGCAAAGGAGTTTTCTTGTTTTCTACCAGAACTACTTTCTTCCCATCAAGAAAAGCAAAACTGTTAACCTAATCAAATCTTAATATTCCGTATGGTTAAATAAAATAGAATAATTTTCCATAAAGTTCGAACATATTTTTAGGTTGTACTTATTTGGTCAAAAAACCAAATTTTTGTCCTAAAACTTATTCCAAAAAAATTCCTAACTTTGAGGAATAACTGTAGGTCAAAAATAAGTAGCTTTGAGTTCAGTTTTAGACCAAAAAAGTTCTTAACATTTACAGATTTCTTCAGGACATTATTAAAAACTTTTGAGAAGCAATGTTGACCAAGGAATGCCCAAACAAGGCGGGGACCTGAAGGTTTCACTGTCACCTTAAACATAAAGTACAATTTTAAATTAAAAAAAAAAACAGTATAAAAAAGCAAAAATAAATTAGTATTTAACTCCGAAAAGAACCGTTAATGTTTTCCACACCTAGAGCATTAGAAGAATACACAGAACAAACCGGAATCGAATTATATAAGGAAAAATATGGTAAATAAAAAACGTTAGACACCATCTATGTCAAAAAAGTCACAAAAAATTCAAAATAAACAACATGATGATGAAGAAAGTGATGAAAGTTCCTACCTCCTAAAAGACTATCCTCAAGACTCCAAATACTTCGAATATTTAAAAAATTCTTCTCCCATATGTTCACAAGACTTGAGAGATGCTGGTCCAGCAACACCTATCACCGCATAAAGGATTGAGAAAAATGAAAACTGTAGAAAATGTTTATTTAAATTTACCACTCGATCGTACTCGATACAGTGTTCAAAATGTGAATATTGGTATCTTGGTCTTACATGCGTAAAATTAAAAAGAACTGAAGTAATTACAATTAAAAAAAATAAAACTTTATGGTCGTGCAATGACTGCCAAGATTCTGGTAAGTTAATTTAGAACAATATAAAAATAGATGAGGACTATTCTTTACAATATGTCATTAACTTGATTAATAACAGATTTGATCTATTACATCAAAATCAAAACAATCAAGAACAAAAAATATTACTACATAAAATTGAAACCCTAGAAAAAAATTAATAGATTGCCTGAAAAAATTGAAAAAATTAATATTTTGGAAAAAATACAGTCAAAAAAAGAAAACTCCATCACCTAGATACTAAAAACGAAAATGAAAGATGAAATAAGCGAAAATAAGGAAAATGTAAACTTGCCTGTTGTAATAATAAAACCAAAACAAAATAAAAAATATGAACAAACTAAACAAGAAGTTGAAGATAAAATTGTTCCAAAAGAACTAGGTAAATCAGTAATAGATGTGAAGAAAATAAAAAATGGAGGACTAATTATAAAATCAAATTCAGTTGAAAACATAAAGAAGATAAAATCTGTTAGTGAAAGAAGTTTAAATAACAGATATACTGTTGAAATATCTCAACAAAAACCACCAAAAATAGTAATAATAGGATGTAGAAAAAACTATCAAACTGAAGAATTACTAGAAGAACTTAGAACACATCAATACATAAATATGGATGATAGGATAAACATTGTCGGAAGTAGAGAATCAAAATACACGCATAAATTTATTATTTATGCAACCACAAGTGGAACCACATACAACAAATTGATAAACAAAGAACTAAGGATAGGATGGGAACAATGTAAAATAAAAGAAGCACTAGCATATTATGTTTTGTGGCCGATGTTGTCTATATGGTCATAAAGAAAAAAATTGTAACGCTAAACGAGTTTGTTCCTACTGTAGCAAGGAACATAAATATTGGGACTGTAAAGAAGAATATGCGAAATGTATCAACTGTATGAACGGCTATACCAAATTTTCAACAAACTACCACTATAACCACGAAGCTAATACTCCTGAATGTCGTACTCTTCAATACTATATTTCTAAAACCAAAGAAAAAATAAATTATTATAGCTCATAATTCTAACAACTAGCAAAACAATGAAAATATTTTACATGAATTCCTGATTAATGAACAATAAATTAGAAGATATTGAACTATACGTAAATCAAGAAAAAATTGATATAATAGTTATTACAGAAACCGGGGTTAAGAAAAATGAAATAAAATACTATAATTTCGAAAATTTTGAATCAGTTTATGCTACAAGAGAAAAAAAAGGGGGCGGATTGGGAAGAATCTGAAGTGTGAAGTAGTTGAAAAAAATAATGGACTAATATCATTCGCGATAGTTGAAATTAAGTCTTTAGAAACAACAATTTTTGGAATATACAAACCTCCTGGAACCACAAAAGACAATTTTATAAATTTTTTAGACCAAAAATTAGAAAACTTTACAATAAAAAATGCTTTGTTTTAGCTGATATGAATATTGATATTTTTAAAAAAGACAAATTTAGCAACAGACTTTTAGATATTTACAAAGCTAACAACTTTAATCGACCATATAATAACAAACTCTTTAGCATTTATAGATTTATCTATAAAAACCAATCCACTTAGCGACCAGTTTGTACAAATATTATCTATTACAAATCAAAAAGACACGAACAATGAAAGAAATAAATTGATACCATCAATAAATTATGACATTGATAAACTAAAACAGGAATTAATTCAACTTAACCAAAAATTGAGTGAATTTAAAAACTTTATGACGAACTTACTGAAAACTTTAGAAAATGTTCTTATCAAACTTATTTTAAAATCAAACACGATAGCAAACCATGGTTTAATCAAGAAATAGCCAAATTGATGAAAAAAAGGGATTCAAAGAAAGAAATAAATTGATACCATCAATAAATTATGACATTGATAAACTAAAACAGGAATTAATTCAACTTAACCAAAAATTGAGTGAATTTAAAAACTTTATGACGAACTTACTGAAAACTTTAGAAAATGTTCTTATCAAACTTATTTTAAAATCAAACATGATAGCAAACCATGGTTTAATCAAGAAATAGCCAAATTGATGAAAAAAAGGGATTCAAATTACGAAAAAACAAAAAAATTTCCAGAAAACTTCGCAGCTAAAGAAGAATATCAAAAAATTAATAAAAAAGTTAAACAAGCTATCAGAAAAATAAAACAACAATATTACAAGAAAGAATTTTCAACTGGCGACCCAAAGAAAATATGGAAAAATATAATTTTTTTTTTGAAAAAAAATAATAAGAAAATAAGATTGACATTGACTATTTAATCGCCAATGGCAAAAAAATTGAAAACAAACCAGACATTTGTGAAGAAATAAATAACCATTTTATAAATGTAGGCGAAAATTTGGCAAAGAAAGTACCCAAAACCTTAAGAAATGATTTTCCGTCCAATCTAAATTCAATCTATCTAGAAGAACCAACTTGTGAAGAAATTGAAGAAATCATAAAAGAACTGGACGTCAAAAAAGCATCTGGGTACGACAACATTTCTGTAAAAATTCTCAAAAAGCTTAAAGAATATGTAATTCCAATAATTTTAAAATTATTAAAATTGTCATTTGAAAAAGGTGAAGTTCCCAATAACATGAAAATTGCTAAAGTTTTACCTGTTTATAAAAATAACGAAAAATACAATAGCAATAACTACAGGCCCGTTTCAGTACTGCCAGTAATGTCAAAAATTTTAGAAAAAATGATAAATAACCGAATTCAAAATTATTTAGAATCTAAAAAATTATTCAAATGTCAATACGGTTTCCGCAAATTTATAGATACTGAAATAGCAGTAGCTGACATGGTAACTAATATTCAACATAATGTTGGCCAAAATAATAAGTACTGCATAGTATCCTTAGATTTGTGTAAAGCATTTGACACTGTTAATCACGAAATTTTAATAAATTGTCTAAACAACATCGGAATACGAGGCAAAGCTCTTTTATGGTTTCAAAATTATTTATTAGATCGACTCCAATATGTTGAAATTGGCAAACATAAAAGTTCTAAAGGAAAAATAATTTGCAGAGTTCCACAAGGTTCATCCCTAGGTCCAATTCTGTTTTTAATATATATCAATTCAATCACAAATTAAGTCTAAAAGGTGAAATAAAATTATTTGCTGATGACACAACAATAGTTTATTTTGCAAATAATTATTCCCAAATTTATAGTGATATTTAGTTTGATCATGATATTATTCAAAAATGGCTCTGCTCTTACAAACTAACAATTAACTATAATAAATCATCTTTACTGCTAAAATACCTAAAAAATGTATTATGCTTTAATTTACTCCAAATTACAATACATGATATCTATTTGGGAGTTTGCAAATAAAACCACAATAAAACCATTAAAAAAACTACAAAATAAAGCAATCAAATGCATTCATAAATTTCCATTCTGAGAACCCACAGAAAACATTTATAAACCAAAGGGCTATCTTGATATTAACAATCTACATATTTTAAAATTAGGCATTTTAATTTATTCAATTTACTGTGAAAGTAAAAAATCTAACATTAAGTTAATAATAATAAGTAATGTTAACCACTCATATGCAACAAGAAATAACCGAAAACTTATTTGCAACGCTTCAGTAAGTAATTTTGGTAAAAAATCGATTATTTGTGATGGAATTAATATATACAATAGAATCCCAGAAGAAATAAAAAATAAGAATATAAAAATTTAATTTAAAAAATATTTTAAAAAACATCTTTTAAAATGATGTAATTATTGTGTTCTCGGTTTTTAATAGTATTATTATTATTATTAGTACTTTTTTATTATATATTTTTTTTTAAATGACAATTTATTTATTAATTTATTTATTACCATTTTTACAATTAATATAATTTAAATTATATTTACTTAATGTATGTTGTACTCAAATGTTTATAATGTTTATTTTTATTCCCTGTAATGAACTACTTAAGTTGGTTGGGAATAAATACTTATTACTAAAAGCAAAAGTCAAGTTTACCATCAATTTACCTTCTCTTTTAACTTTATATTCAAAACAACTTTGAAGACATGATACGAGGAAAATAATTCGAAAAATATCCTAAAAGAAAACCTTTAAAATATCGTCTATATAATGACCATTTCTTAAAGTTATTTGTTCCAATTTAAAACTTATTTTCAAACCTCAAACTACAAATTAGTTTTCTGAAGGAAAACGGAAGATGTTTTGACGTATGATTGGTTATCTTAACGTTCCAATTTCCCAATATGCCCTTAAATGTTACTTGGGTTCGTAGTTGCTTGAGCCGTTGGTGGTGACTAAGAGATACTGGCTGATACAACTAATTTATTTTGGCAAAGTTAGTTATACAAATTCTTAATTCTAAAAAAAATATACATTCAGTATTAACATTCCAACATTATTATCGTAAAAAACTTTTAGTTATATAATAAAATCAAGTTTGGTTTTTTGCTTTGCAAACCTATCTAATATATATATATATATATATATATATATATATATATATATATATATATATATATATATATATATAGATTCTAAATCCAGGTTCATTGAACGATATATACATAAGCGTCAAGCCATTAAGTCTCTCTTCTCTTACCGTGGAGAGAAGATAAGTTTTCACAAGTCTTAAAGTGGAAAAACTTCTTTCGGCGGTGGCAACCGAAACACGAAGATAAGAATATTGGGGTAATCATGTTTACTACACAGTGTCAACGCTGTTAAGGCATCATTGCATTTACTATTTAAAGTTTCGTTTTTAAGCATTGTTAACTCTCTTATTAACACTGTGAGAAGGGTTGTTTAAAACTGCGCCAAATTTTTCTATAATTTTTGTTACCATATCTGATATTTTTTCTGCGTCTCATCTTTGAAGGATCGTTGGAATGCATAAATTTAATAATAGATATCTTGGATCGCTCCTTGTAGTTGCATGAAAGCTGCAAATTACGATTTTTAAGTGATTTGTCTCGACTCCGCTGCTCACAAAATATTGTGAACCCGATTAAGCTATCTAATATAATTTTTTAGGCAAGAGGAATACTCTAATCTTAAAACATATTTTCTTATGAACTCCTTTAAGTTACCCAAGCCAAACCTATTTTTTTATCTACAAATAATTGAAATTATTATATTATGGCTCAAAAAAAAAACCTTCAGATTGTCAAAAGAGCTTGAAATAGAAAATCGAAAATTAGCAAAAATGCCTTATTTTTACTGTCCCCTGAACAGCTTGTGTTCTGTTTAGCAATTTTATTCACTTTTTTTTTCTACTTTTATTTTCTTAATTGAAACATAAAAGTGGCTATTTTTCTCACTTTGATAGCGGATATCTCAGAAACTGGTCATAGAAACGAAATAAAAATTACCCATTTTCTTAACTAGCACTAGTTACACAAAATATTCAAAATTAGTTGAAATCGACGAGATATGTTTTATAGGAGAATCCAGTGCGTGGTTCTTTAATGTTTTTAAAACTTTGATAATGTTCTGGGGGGCGCCCCCCCCCCTGGATCCACCACTGAATAATTTATGATTTAGCAAACTATGTTTACCCAAAAGACTGTTGCTTGCATGCCTCTGTTCTAGCGTCAATTTCCTTGTTTTAGAGAAAGCAAAAACTCCAGACAACTCAGGAACGGCTGAACCTCGGTGAACGCCTAATGAAAATCGGTTTCGGCACCTTAGCTCCTATCCAGAAGCCCTTTTGTGACGACCCAAAAATTATCACGTACTTGCGTCAACTCGAAGCAGCAGAAAAATATGCTTTACGTAAGAAATTAGGTTTAAAGTATTACATTAAACCCACGCAAAGTGCCATAATTAGTACGGTTCAAAAACTCACGGTTTTGGGTAGAAATCTGACTCAACTGGCGCTCAAGAAAGGGCAAAAATTGAGTCCCGCATAGCGCCAGGTGATAGTGGTAGTGTGCCAATGTTTCGGAGTGCTTGTCAGCTGCACGCTGGGTGTGTATAATATTTTCACATTTTTCTTTTATACCAATGAATATTCTTTGACTGAAGATCTAATGATGTTGTTTGGCGAAGAGTGGTGATTTAATATTTTCGGCATATTTTTTATCGAAGAAAATTTTTAGTACTTATGATTTATAGATTACATTACTTCTCCTGGTCAAAATGTCTCGTGATCTGAGATTCGTGAGACAAACAATAATCGTCATACACTTTTTGGTTTTGGGTATGCCGTAATTTTTTTTTTTCGTAAAGAAATACAAGTCCGATAGATAGGTAAAATTTGGAATTTTACAGAACTGATAAAGCACATAATTGTGTCCTGTTGACCTATCTCAAACTCTCACAGTTTCCATAAACACGAGGTTAACTTATTATAAATGAAACGCTCTACTATTGTCATTATACCTGAAGACGTGAAGGCATTCTAAATACGTTTTTGTCATCCGTATGTCATTTTAACAAGTTTGAAAAAATATTTTTTTTACGTTTTACAGTTTTTTTCTAATATTTCGATTGGCGGCAGTGCAAACGCCTACCAAAACCTACGGCTTTAAAGGAATCTTTAAATAATAAGTAGACAGCACGACACTGTCACCCAGAAAAAAGACACTCTCCCTTGTCAGTATTCGAGATGACATGACTTTAGGTTGACGAATTAAAAATTGTCACTGTCTTTCTTTCGTGGTGACAGTGCCGTGTTGTCTACTTATTAAAAATTAAATAAGCTTACATAGTTTACCTTTTATAACAATTTTTATTGTAAATTAAATTAAAAACTCCAATGGGTTTTCATTCGTCTTGAAGTAGAAAAATGCCGTAGGTATAGATGTTTTTAGTGCTGTCAATCGAAACATATTGGAAAATTGTAAAATGTAAAAAAAATTCAAACTTGTTAAATTGACATATAGATGACAGAAACGCATTTAGAATCTCTTCACATCTTCAGTTATGATGACATACGGGTGTTTCAAATTCGATGCTCACCATGGGGATCTCCTAAACGGTAGGAGATACGAAAAGGTTTAAATTAGAGCAAAGTTGCGCAATTTTATGCTTTGCTCAAAACTAAAGAAAAAGTTTACAAATTCCGGATAGTTCCGGAGATCGGCGGAAAAAACCGAAATCTTCATTTTTAGTTTTTATTTTTCTGCGCCCTTATTCTTAAAGCTGTCAAAAAACGCTTAAAACTTTCTACAGGCACTTTTTTAGGATCTATCTAGTGAAAGGTCCGTTTTTGAGAATTGACGTTTCAGTGTGACAGGTCAAGTTCATTTTTTCATATGGACACATCCTTTTTTTCTCCTGCCATTTGGTTCATAAAGGATGACAGATAACATTTTGCAAGCTTATTTTGACAAGTCACCTGGCGTTTTAGGTTTATTGACCATTATCAGCCCAAATTTAATTTTTTAACTTACTCAAGATATTTTGGAAACCCGATTGCAGTACTTTTTTTTACATTTTAAAAATGACAGTTTTTTAATATTTTGTTGTAACAAAATAACTTTACTTACCATTTTAAATATACGTTTTTTTCTTTGTTTTTTAATCTTGGAATTTGCGCTGATGATGGTCAGATAACTCAAAACGTCAGGTACTTGTCAAAATGAGGTTGTAAAATGTCTGTCATCCTTTATGAACCAAACGGCAGAAGAAAAAAAGCATGTGTCCATAAGAAAAAATGAACTTGAAGTGCCTGTAGAAAGTTTTAAGCGTTTTTTGTCATAAGGGCGCAGAAAAATAAAAACCAAAAATAAAGATATCGCTTTTTTCGCCTATCTCCGGAACTAGCCGGAATTTGTAAACTTTTTTTTTGGTTTTGAGCAAAGCGTCAAATTGCGCAACTTTCCCTACTGTTAGTGTTTCATTTAAAAATCAAAAGGTAACCTCATTTTCCTAGAAACTGTAACAGTTTGACATGTGTCAATAGAACACAGTTTTGAGCTTTTACCAGTTCTGTAAAATTCCAAAATTTCAGAATTCTATTCTTAAAAATAAAGGCGCTAAGTTGCCGTACCTATCTCTTGTTACACCCGGTATATAAAGGGTGGTGTTCCAACCAAAACGAGACATTTTGCTGCCAGGGCACATGGGTCAATTAGCAACCTGCTTTTTTAAACCGATTGATTTGTTTTCGAGATATTGGGTCTTAAATTCACAAATTGAATAATTTTCTGAGCAGTTTTTATCAAATTTTGAAAATTTTCGCGGACATGTCCATTTTGTTAAGAAAAATGCAAAATTTGACTTTTTCGTTATCTTTTTCGTGTTTTTACTGCCACTTTAATTTCAATGGGGCACATGGCTTAAGTGACACTTTCTTTGGAAGTTCTTTTGATTTTCTTTATAAATATATTAGTATTCCTTCAAAAATCGGATTTGATTTATTTTCAAGATATTTGGTTTTAATCTTATGATATTGAAAAGCATCCTTTAAAATAATGATAAAGAAAATAAATAGCCTAAATGAGTCTTTAAATATATAGAAAATGGATTTTTATGAATGAAATTTTTTTGGAATTTTTATTTTCTCTGATTTGCAGAACAATCGTTCAAAACTTTACCTTTATAACCTTTATAAACCTAAAATACTTCATTTCAAAGGTTGAGATCTGTAGATTAAAATTAATCAAAATTTATTATGATATTGTTGCATGAAATGCCTGGGTAAGTGCTAGATTTTTTCCTTTTTTTGACTATAGTGTCTACAGGAGTTTTGTTGATTTAATTTTTGACAAATTTTACTGGCTGTTAAGAAGACTTGGATTGTGGACTATAAATAATATGGTTTAAAAATATTTTTAAGGAGAGTATTAGAAAAAGAAAACATATTTATTATATTATTGCTAAGCAAAAATCACTATTTATGACTGCCTTCTACAAATTATTATTATTATGTAAATAGTTATTATGGTTTTATTGTTACTGGCGAATGGTATTTAGTAATAACGTAGTTTGTCTTCTTTATATTTATAGTATATTACTTATTCAAATATAAAAAAGGATATATTTTAAATAATACAGGCAGTTTTTTTACATTGTCCACGAAAAAAGTCAAACGAAGCAGGACTTTTGAGCGCCAGCACAAAGGAAAAATTACAAAAGACAATTTAAGTTGGTCATGACATGTACAGGGTGCCTAGACGTGAAATTTACCGGTTCGGACGTTTCTGTCTTACATTTTATTACAATGTATTTCTATCTTGCTTTATTTTTCCCATATCTGCGTTAGCAACATAGAGCAGACGTTATAGTACAGATCTGGCGAAAAAAAAAGTAGGACATGTAAAATATATATTTGCTTTCTTTAGTATTAAAACACCTCTAACCCGGGTCCCTTATTTAGAAATCGTAATTAGAGGCCAAGCTGTGATCGTCTATAATATTATTGTTATAATTTTTATCGAAATTAACCCACAATAACATGAGTACGGGTGGCAGCGCTGGATTCGTTCAGCAAACCCCCGGAAGGGAATGCGGTGTAGACTACATGCATTGAATTATAAACCAGACTGAGAAGGCGCAACGACGAGTGCGCATCCTATTTTGGTGCGACGAGATGCTCGCCGCCATGAGCGGACACCATTGATCAAAATTTGGTTGAACTCAACCAACCAGATGTCGAAAAGTCGAAATTTCTGTGGTTGACGTTTCGACATAACCACACTTTTTCGCTGTTTTTTGGAGACGATCGTGATTTTTGCACTCGTTTTTTCCACAGAATTTTTTGTCCGTCGAATTAATAGGGTGAGATTAAAGTGAACTTAATCCAGTGTGTTTTCTTTTAAAGTTATAGACGATACCAACATTTTAGTTATTTTTGTGTTTTTCTTGCTGCTAGAAGCTAGAAGGGCAACAAGAATGGCTTGTCAAGCCATAGGCTGCTATTCAAGCAAGCGGAAAGATGCAAATACTGGTGTAACATTTCACATGTAAGTCTAATGTAAACCATTTAGCTTGATTTATAGCCATATAGCTGTTGCTGTTTGTGCTCGCCATTTGACATTAGTTTTTGTATATTTTTGATTCTGCCTAGCTGTTTTAGTGTGCTTTGAACATTTAAAATTATTTAAATAGGCAGTTTCAGTGATGCTAAGCACAGACAACTTAACTACATAATAATTTGAAAAACATTGTAAAAAAGTCGAGAACTGATTGAAGGCTTAATTGGTTTCCAAAATAAAACATGTTTCACATGACCTAATGTTCTTTTGTTTGCCTTGTGACATTAATTGAAAGTATTAAGGCGGATTCAGAGTGCCTTAAGGTAAGCTGTAAGGAAAATAAACTATATATAGCAAACACATGCTGCTGTTCATAGTATACTTTGAGCTGCAAGTGGTAAGCATACTATTAACAGCATACATTTGCCCTAGTTTATTTTCTTTATCTCTTACTGCATATGTCATACTGCATACCTCATACCAATTACCTTATTGCACTCTAAATTCCCCTTAAAGTACATATGTAATTGCGAAGAAGGAGTTATTTCTGAGATGTGCCAATGGCAAACAGAAAAGATAGAAAAGTCACCTTAAACAGGAAGCGCAGACAGCAACTGCAATCACTTATAAATCATAATAAAGATAGAGCGTTAATGAAGTGATAATTTAAAAATTTGGTGCTTCTTTTAAACAAAAATAAGAGCATGTTCTTGTAGCTTCAGATAAACTGTAGTGCATAATCTGATCAAGAATTTGCTTTGCTGTGCTATACTTGTATCATAGCCACTATTTTTTAAGTCTATGGTTTTTATTTACAAAATGTTAAATAATCTTGTGCTTGCATATTTTAATGACTTGATTACTTTTAATTTTAATATTCATAACTACCAAACAAGAGCATGAAATAACCATTATATACAACAATCAAATCAAATACTTACTGTTCAAGTGAGTAATTCTCTATTTGTAAAAGTAAAAAAAAAAAACAGTTTATCTATTGAATCTTTGTGGCTTTAAATATTTTGATAACTGAATATTTGCTGCTTAGCTATGAATTTATAAATTTATATGTGTAAGTTTATTTTATTTTATGTGGATTTTCTTTTTATTTTGTGATTAGTTTTCTTTCTGTTGACTTATTATTATTTATCTATCTCCCCATGTATTAGGATATCCAACTTGAAAATAAATTTTTGTTATTATTTAGTGCTCTATTATCTTGCTCTATTTAAAACTTAAAAAAAAACAGAATATATCCCAAGTGTCCCAAAGTGAGTGACATATTAGAATATTTTGAACACTAATAGAACCTTGAATTGAACTAATAAATTTAAACTTTGTACAATTTTTGAAATATTTTCACACACATGTTTCAATATTTTAAATAGAACACCCCAGTAGGCTATAACATGTCATTTTTGATATCTTTGGTGTCAAAAGACTTTTTAAAACCTTTAAAGTTATACATTAGAGTTTTTAAGTTACTGGATGTCAAAAATACTGAAATTAAATATCAAAAACTAAAGAAGATGATTAAATTCATCTCATATTCTTAACAATATTTCTATAAAGAATATTAGAAAAGTTATTGAGTGATGTTTTATGGTATGAGGTCACCTTGGACGTCACTTATCTAGGAATAAAATATCTAGGATTTCAAATTGACAACACTTTATGTTTTGTTTTCAAAGAAACAAATTAGAAAAAAGTTTTTGTTTGCAGGTCAGCAAAAAATCAAACTTTATTTGCTTGCATATCTTTATTTAAAGCACTAGTTCAACCACATTTTGATTATTGTTCCACCATTTTATATTTAATTTCTAAAAAGCAAATTGGCTTTTTAGAGGTTTTATTTAACAGGGGAATGAGATTAGTGCTTAAATATGGTTTAAAGTATGACTCTATTTTCTTACTATGATTTTTATTTACAAACTAAAAAACGACCCAGAATCCTTTAGTGAGTTTTTAACATAATTATTTTAAAAGATACAGAATTCAATACCATAAAAATAAATTTAAAAAAATTTAGCTCTACTAAGTATATATGTGAATGTCTGTAGTAAATGTGTAAAAGTATGTACAAGTTGTGTTATTTTATTTTGTTACTATATTTTAGCAACATTGTATTAGGATTTCCTATTTGATTGAATTAAATTTAAAAAAATAATTATGGATTACATCAAACGACATTTTTTGACTTAATGAGTTTGCACACCAAGCCAATGATTTATACAAATTTTGTCTTTATTTGTAGATTTCCTAAAGAAGATCCAAGGCGTAGATTATGGTTGCAACTGAGTCCTTCATACCTCTCAGCGAAATTTTTGAAGACATAGTTGCTTACATGTCTGGGTATGTTTTGAAAATGATTAACAACAGAAATTTGTGCGGCCACTGTTTAAAAGGAATACACTCTGAATTTATAGATGATCAACATCAAAACTTTAAGTTTATACATAAAAGAAATAGAGGTTTGTACTTGACAATTATGCTTTTGGGGCTGTATAGTAGAAATTTTGATTTTTAGACCATCACACTCATAAAATTTGAACTTTTTTATTTTCTTCAAAAATATAATTTTTCAGTAACAAAGACCTGTCCATAAGTAGGGATGTGTCTATTTTAAGGTGTAATCGAAACTTGACATAAAAAGTGTTGGTCTGCCTGATGTATATATATATATACTTGCATCAACAAACCCATTAAATTTTAGATAGGTTGGCTAAAGGAGAGGGCGAGTTGGAATATCATTGGGTACTTTTAATTGAGGGCAACTTACAAGATGTGGTTATTAAAGCAATGTTTTACACTACATTTTTGACTAAACATTTAGTCAACAATACATGATTGTTAAGACAAGCAATTGGTTAAATTTTAACTAATTTTGTATTATTTTAGGAGGATTGCAGCGTCCTTCACAGGCCGTCATAAAAATATGTTCAGAAGTTGAAAAAGTTATAAGAAAACTGATGGCAATAACTGAAAATAAAATTCCTGCAGAATCTGGGTTTCAGAAGATATTTGTGTTGAGCATTAGCCAGAAGTTTTACCCTGAAGGAAATCATCTATTTCCAAAATTAGAAGACCATTTTCTGGAAACACACCTCTTTGAGGAAAATCATTGTTTCATTCTTATAAAAAATATCAGGAGGAAACTCACAAAACTTATTTTATTTAGCCATCAATAAATATTTAGAAAAACTAAATATGTAGAGGCTTTCTATGTCTGTGGTGTGCTTATACCGTTTGTTGTGTTTGCCCTTGCAATATAGGATTCCTAATTAAACTTTTGTCATATCTTTTTCGAATCTGACAATGACTGACACTGAAAGTTTAAACAAAATGTAAAAGAGACGTTTTCCATATTTGCTAGTATTTTGATTGATGTAAATGTTATAGTGTGAATAATAATTGGAAATTATGTATTGAAAATGCCTATGTTGTGGAAGTAAATGCAACAGATGGTATGTTATTAATATTGAGTATCAAGCATCCGGATTTTGATGTATATGTATGTATAATATATCTTGTATGTATTTAATGTTCAATAATAAAAAATAGTTTTTTTATATACCTATATATATGCCGATTGTTTTTTTAGGGTGGTTACCTATAGCTTTATATTCTGGAACCCTATAAAACTTTACTCTTCAAGCAAAGTTTAATACAGTGGAACCGCTAATACCTAAGTTTTGGAATAAATTATAATTTCTTAAATTAAAACGCATTTTTTAAAAGAAATTCTGTAAAAACAATATAGCAAATATTTTTACGCTGGGTGGGCAAAGTTACTCCCCAATGGGAAAGTTAAAGGAACGATAAAAGTAAACTTTTATTGGGAACCACTCCTCAGATCACTCAAAAAAGAAGAGGAATTTAAAGAGGTTTTACTGTATTAACTATTTGAGCAAAGAATTTTCAATTCGAATGTAAAAGAAAGAAAAAATCTGATTTGCTTTATTTTCTGTTGTGGCTAAATTAAAAAAATGCTTGTCCTAACAAGAGCTCAAGCATGCATAGGGAAGATAAGTTGGCACTTTACATACCTAGGTATATCTAAAGGCAGATTCAGAGTTTATAATAAGCGCTAAGGCACAAGGTACTGTATCATATGCATGCTGCTGTTTATAGTATGCTCGAGTATGCTGTAAGTATAAGTGGTAAGTATACTATAAGCAGCAGCATGCATTTGATATAGTTTATTTTCCTTGCATCTTACCGCTTACCTTATGGAACTCTGAATCCGTTTTTAGGCTTCCCCGTTTTTATTCTCTCTATGTAAGAAAGAAAGAAGCCTGAACAACAATATTTTTTACTCACACCCGAGGGTCAACAATTTTTTTTTCATTTCCGCACATATTTACGGATTTCTATAAAGTTACCCTAATATCTGTTTAATATCCTAATTTTCAAAGTTCTTATTTTTTTCAATATTTCCAGCAATTTTCTCCATCCAAAAAAAATCATAAATGTTTTAATTAGTAGCCTATTTAATCCAAAAATAAAATAAAAAATTTGTAATAAATTTTCTACCAAATGTAAACAACAACGATTCATTTACAATTTTAAAACGAATTCAAAATATTTCAATGAACATTTTGGGTGGTTTGTTAATTAAATCTGCCAAACCTTACATTTTTTTTAATTACTTGACTATACCATAACAATTTTATTTCTAAATTTCAGTTAATTTGCGCGAAATGTCATGATTTCCTTGTTTAAATTTGATTTAAACTTGAAATGCAAACGGCACCACAATGACAAATTCAGTCAACCAATTTCTTAACTCTGCTGTGGTCTAATATGGCCGCGCTCACGGTTGGCCCGTTCGCGCAGGTTGTCGCCCCTTCTCAGTCTGGTTTATAATTCAATGACTACATGGCGTATTTCCTTAAAGTATGCGCGAACAGCGTTATCCCGGGTCTCGGTCCGGGTAGGGCGTTCGACGTGTATGCAATCGATATGTAGTAGGGGATCTTCGCAAGAGTCCTCGACGGTCACTAGTCAAACGTGCCTGGGGAAGGCCAGGCGACACTAGTTCTGAGGGAGGGGGGAGCCCTGCCGGGGATGGCTTCCCAGTACCCCCCGATTGGTGTCGGCCTCTCAGGGGCAGACGTCGCCTTAAATAGTGGGAAATATGAATTGGGAAAGGGACACGTGGTCCACTTATGCGCGCATATTCCCTTAAGACGGGGGGGGGGAGCGCATGCTTGCATGCAAGCTCTCTATCCCCGCCCCTCCTGAGCCTTTTACGCTGGCCTACCGTCAGTAGCGAAGGGGGGGTCCCTGCCATCTGGGGTTTATACAGGTGCAACACTGGGTCGTAGTGCTCTCATGGTAACACTCCGTTTACATTATTTTGGTGGACCCTGTACGTCATGTCGTTTTAACCCAAGATTCTTTAGAGTTGATAAAAGAGATTGTTCATACTTAACTGATACGATTTTCTTGCTATCTGTTAAACTGGAACCATTACCATTTAGACCTTATCTAGTCTCTTTTTTTTAAAGGTCGTTCTTTCTTTTTGTTATTGGAATAAAATTTTTGTCTGCTGAATAATCTTGATCTCGTTATTTAAATACGCAATCTAAGGAACTACCATCAAGAAATATATTTAAAACAATTGTCCATTTTGTGCTTATAGGCAATTGTGAAAAAATACTCCCCCGTAACATTCCCCGGTTGCCCAAATAAACACCGTATCAAAATATCTAGCTGTACCTAACTGCACAAATAAATAACAACATTTCGATTTTATGCTGTTTACTTAATTTTATTTACAAATAATTAATTTGCTTTAGTTTTAACACATGACAATAAACAAAAGAAACCTACGAGCACGGTCATTTTTTTCTTGTAAGAAATTGGAAATTATCTTCTTATTATCTAGATAGCGTTATCGCAACACCAAAAAAATAGAATTAATTACTTAGCATTGCTAACATCCTTGGTAGTGTCTGACACCTACAACCAATTTTGAAACAATACCTTTATGTTAATTAATCTAACTTTACTATTGTCAATACCGTACCCAGTTCTGTTTTTCTACCTATGGTAGGAAAACTAGATTAGAAAATAATTTTTATTATGAAAAACGTTAAAGATTCCCTTCTTAATTTTCTTGTATTATTTTGGGAGGTTATTTTCTTATTATCTAGATCGCGTTATTGCAACACCAAAAAATAGAATTAATGAATTAGTATTGCTATCATCCTTGGTAGTGTCTGACACCCACTACCAACATTGTAGCAACACCTTTGTTTAATTAATCTACATTTAATATTGTCAATACCGTATCTAAGTCTGTTTTCCTACATATTGTAAGAAAATATTTTCGAAAATAACTTAAATACACGAAATCTTCGAGCAAAATAGGTTTAAACAATTTCTTGGACCATATTCCCAGATAAGTAAGTAACTTCCGAATTCCCTTGAAAAGGCTAAAGTTGTATTCCCCGCTCCCACAGGTCATGTCATGACATGCCTGGACAGTCCCGAATCCCGAATCTGGAGGTCTCCCACGTTGAAGGGAGCACATGCTGTCCACACTACTTGTGCCATAGGAAACCAATTCTTGTCTCCGACGTGTTACTTAATTTCTGGGAACGTGGATTTTTAATTAAAAAAAAATATGTCAGAAAAATAGAAAAGAATAACAACAGAAATAATGAAGTAGTTCCCAGTCTAAGATATTGTCTATTAGACTCGGAGAACAGTTTGAAAATCTATTTAAAAGAGTCGTGCTGATACGTTAATACCTATTTAACGTTGTTAAACCACAATAGGTTCCACGTGTTAGAAATATGCCCTTATGATTTATTTGCAAGTTTGACAGATAACATAACAAAAATTGGCGTGGTTTTTGTAGATTCGGCTTCATGCTGGATTATTGTTGAAACGTTTAAAATACTGGATTTTTATTCTGTGTAGCCTTATGAAACTTTATTGTTGATTAACTAGATGACTGGCAGCGCTTCGTTCTTGGATGAAATTTGATTTTTAAGTGATCCACGCTTTGCCGTGGCTATGCTTTTTATAGTCACCAGAGGCGTGTGAAAATATAGCCCTTATGAACGACGCCTGTATGCAATGCATTTCTTTCCCAAAATAACTGTCAACACCCTTAATACGAGATGAGTTTTCGGTGTAACTTGCTCGATTTAAACCACTTTTTGGTTTCAATATTTTACGTGAATTACTGATGTATTTTAATATTTTTTAAAATTTAAAGAAAATTTACAAAAACTAGGGGACCCCAGTGTGGGACGTCTCAGTATACTTTAAACTATTTTTATTAACTCCAAAATGGTTCGCCGCTCTTCTTATAGACCAGTTATTTTTCGTAACTCAAGTTATAAGTTGAATTTTGCAACTCCTTATATACGGTTTTAAGGAATTTTTAATAAATTACTCTAAAAAAATCTTTGATTTATTTACTATTATGACAAACATAAATATCAAATGTATCAAGGTAAATATGTATAAATGGGAAATCGTCTACCGCATGCGACTAGATCGAATCTGCCAAAAGTTGGGTGCCTCTCGACTTTTGTCGCGCGACCGTAGGTCGCATGCGGCGGGACAACTAAAATCGACCGTATAAAGGGTTCATTGTTAGGCAATTCACCACCGCTTGAAGGTTATTTTCGTTTTTTTTTCGTTATTATTATTCCTATGTGAATTTATTTGCTTTTTGAAAATGAACAAATAACATAATAGTTTTTAGAGTGCTAGGAAAGGCACCCGTGTTTATGGAATCCAAGGCAAGCCGAGTATAGAAAAAATGATGTGCGTTTGGCGGCCCTGAAATCGATTATTGAAGACTTAAAACTAAAAATGTCTGTTTTTCAAGCAATTCTTAAAGAATTGCTTCACTCACTATATGAATTCCAGCACGTAAAAAAACACCTGTTATGTTCAACATTTTTAACGAATGATCAATTTCTTGCTATTTTAGTCGCCTTGTGTAAATGAAGTAGCGATGCGACTAGCCGCACGGCAAGTCGAGGCAACTTGCCGCACGGCCAAAATCGACCCGTGTAAATTCCGCTTTAACTAACAAATGACTAACAATGTAAATTTTCATTAATATAGGGTGTTATATTTACCCATATTTTAATTCCGTGTCCTACTTTTTTTTCGCCAGGAGTGTACGTAAGCTTGCGTCTGGTGATTGGATTCTGATATCTGTATTGGAGCGGAAGTTTTTGTTTTTTACAAGCTTTTATTTAACTTGCAATGTATCTAACTAGATATGTTTATTCGGGTGGAATCTTGGAACTTAATTTTGACCAACTTCCCGACATCCGATCGGCTTCAAATTTGGCATGCTTATATAGTTGCGGTGACAACACAAGAATATAGTGTGATGAAATTGACAGCTCCCCCTACTCGAAGAGGGTGAAGGGGGTACACTTGAAGTACGCCCGATTTCGTTTAAATTTGGTGTGTTGGGCACTTGGGGATGGAGGGGGAATTTCTAATCAGATTTTGAAAATTCAATATGGCGGATTCAAGATAGACGATTTTTAGTCATCTTTTGCTAACCAATTTTAACTAACTTATACACATCCGATTGCCTTCAAATTTGGGATGCATTTATAGTTCCGGTGACAATACAATAATATGTCGTCATTATTAGGCACCCCTCCCCTTTACGTTGGGACTGGAGGGGGGAAAACGCCTAAGTTTGTCCGATTTCAACCAAAATTGGTATACCGGGGCTTTTGGGGATAATTCAAGACAGACGATTTCCGCTCATGTTTTGCTAACTAATTTTAACTGACTTATCCACATCCGATTGTGTTCAAATTTGGTATGCGTTTATAGTTCCGATGAAAATACAATAATATGGTATTCTCAGGTACCCACCTCCCTCTAACGAGGGAAGTGGAGGGGAAAAAGATTTAGTTTGTTCGATTTCAATCAAAATTGGCTTACAGGGGTTTTTAAGGAGGGGATTATGAATTTTTGATCAGATTTCAAAATTTCAATATGGCGGATTCAAAATGTATGATTAAGGGTACAAATCTAAAAATTAAGGGTTTGTGTTCAAATTTGGTATGCGTTTATAGTTCCGGCGACAATACAATAATATGGTATTATTAGGTACACACTTCCCTCTAACGATGGAAGTGGAGGAAGGAAAAGATTTAGTTTGTTCGATTTAAATGAAAATTGGCATACAGGGGTTTTTCGTGAAGGGAATATGAATTTTTGATAACTTTTGAAAATTTTAATATGGCGGATTGAAAATGGACGATTTAGGGTACAAATCTAAAAATTAAAAAATTAATTTTATTAAAAAAAACTTTTAAAGAACAAGCTTTTATTAAATGCACTCAAAAGTAGAAAATAATTTTTTATCTTTCTTATAACATAATAAAAGCGATGGGCGCAAATTAAAAATTTTAACTTTACGGTGACAAAGAGAGAACTACAAAAGAAGAACTAAATTCTTCTTCTATTCTGAGCTGAGAACGGCTGAGATTGCCGTGCTTGCCAAGCCTTTGAAAATGTCCTTAGGTTATAGAGTAATACAACTATTTCTATGAATCGTCAATGTGACCGATACCTAAAGTTAAAATTTTGAATTTGCGCCCATCGTTTTTATTATGGTGTAAGAAAGATAAAAAAATAATTTTCTACTTTTGAGTGCATTTAATAAAAGCTTGTTCTTTAAGAGTTTTTTTTTTATAAAAATTTATTTACAGATAAAAGGAAGACAAAATATTTCGCTATATTCCACGTTTACTTTAGGTATTATAAATTGTCAAAAAATGTCATTGTAATGTTAGCGGACCATTATGATCGAAACAAAGCCACAATTGTGTGACACCTCAGCAGTCTACTATTTTGGCACTTCCGCTCGAAGTTTAAAAGGTTTCTGACATTGTTGTCTAATTCTAAATTATAATATGTCCTCTAGACATGCTCATATTCTGCCACCCATAAATTTGACATAATTAAAGTTAATGCCGTCCTCTAGGCCAAGACGTTGCGTTGCAGATAAGAAGATAAAACTAAGTGAAGAAAAGCATATTGGTGGACTTGTTTAGTCCATATAATGAGATTTGTAAGATTATTTTCCGTAATAAAATTGTTAACCTTAAAATCAGTCATCAGTTTCCTTATGATATTATGTTTATGTTGTCAAAAAATATAACCTAAAATTGTAAAACTTCAAAGTGAGTTTCAATAAGCATCGCAATTAGCAAAATTAAATTACATCATGCATGTAGCTATCTTCTGCTCTACATATCCATTAACCTAGCGACCCCCCCTCAAGAAAATCTAAATTTGGTCACACCATAATTGTGTGCTAATTTCGTCCCCAATCAAAAAATTTTGTGCTCCTCTGGTTTCTGAAAAAATCAAAAAAGAAAATGGGGTAGCTAGGTTAATATTAACTTAGCAACCCCATCAGGACATACGGCGCCAAACTAAAAATTTTTGGTTTTAAAATTATGTGCTAATTATGTGCTCCACAAATATATAAGAAAAAAATCAAATTTTTCATTTTAAAAAAATTTCAAAAACCAGTATTATCTTCATATTATGTGCTAATTTTGTACTCGTCTGGTTTCCGAGAAAATCAAAAAAGAAAGTGGATTAGCTAGGTTAATTACTCCACTAAAAACGCTGCACTAAAAACGAATAATTCGGATTTTTCTTACACATATTCATGGAGCACATAATTTTGTAATAATATATTTTTACTTTGGGATCGTACTTCAGATTGCGAATGTTAGGTTATTACAAATGATGTATTTTATTGATTTTCGCGGAAACCAGACGAACACATAATTTGCAGATAATACCGGTTTTGAAAATTTTTAAATTCCGTGGGAGCCAAGTTAATATTAACCTAGCTACCCCACCCTTTTTTTAAAAAAACATAATTTAAAACAAAAAATTCGATTTTTTTCTTATATATTCGTGGAGCACATAATTAGCACATAATTTTAAAACCGAAAATGTTTAGTTTGGCGCCATATTTCCTGGTGGGGTTGCTAAGTTAATATTAATCTAGCTACCACATTTTCTTTTTCGATTTTCTCAAAAACCAGAGGAGCACAAAATTTTTTGATTGGGGACCAAATTAGCACATAATTATGGCATAACTAAATTTTGATTTCCTTGTGGTGGGGTCTCTAGGTTAATGGAGGTCTGCTGTACGCTTATTATGTGACGTCAAAAGTACATTTGTAACGTTTAAATTTTCTATAAATTAAAGTGACAGGGGATCCCATTTGGCAAGCCAATGAGTGGACAAAGTAAACATCGCATCACTTAATAGGAGTGTCATGCCAGATTGATGCAGCAGACGTGTGGCTCACCCACGTACTATGACTAAAAGCTGCATACACTAAGACTGGCCGACATTATGGGACTTTCAGAAGAAGAAAGGGAGGCCCGGAGAGAGTTCAGCAACGCATGCAGCAGGAGTACAATGATGATAATGAGGTAAAGGGCATTACAGGTAACCCTCCTAGAGTATAGAGTTTACAACATACTAAAAGTATACACTTTTAATTGTTGCAGGGCTCCCTTGACAAACACTTACTTACTCTTTATATCTTTACTACAGCCGGAGCATGGAAGAGAATTTTGTAGGGTTTGCATCCACTTTTACTTCGAATTCTTCCTTCAAAAATCAGTGGCGGTCACAGGAGGAGGGCGGTGGGGCGATTGCCCCCTCTTTTTTCGAGAATTTACTTAAAAAATCGCCGGTTTTTCATAAAAAAGTAAATTTTTAAAAAGTTTTTCAAAAATTTTTGCCTGCGACGCCCTGTTGGGTCGAAATTTTGGCATAAGAATCCTTTACTTTGTTTATACAGGTCTCTTAAAAGTCTTGTATATAAGGAGAAATTTGTCGTGTAAACACTACTAAAGCCGTTTTAAAACCAACTATAGTTGTTAACTTGGTTTTTTTATTTGTTTTTTTTTTAACTGACATTTAATGAAGAATGTATAAATCCTCGGAGAAAGCTATTTTATTTCAAACCGTCCTTATACAATGAGCTTTAGGCTACTGCGAATATAGGGGGAATCAAGTCCAATTTACTCTTCGTGCCGTACGACCGAGATGGATCCGAAGCACGCTGCAGTGTTATTTTTTGGAAATTTATTTTGTTTTTATTATTTTGTTTTATTTCTGCCTTGCTCGAGAAATAGATTGGTAAGTTCTTAAGTGAAATAATACATTTTTAAAACTAAAAATATTGTCGAAAAAGTGCAGATGGTCAAATGATACTATAGAACTTTTTTTGGAGAATTTTGTAAATCGCCTAGAACCTAGTTTATCAACGATTCATAGGTGTGTGCAGAATTTTGAAAAGTTTGGTTGTGTAGCGCCAAGAAACCATAACAACTGTTTTGAATGACGAGCAAGAAGTACGAGATGTGATGATATGCGCTGCAGTGGAGGAAAATCGAAAGCCACCAAATTGCCGAAGCAGTTGATACGTCTTCAGCCACTGTCTGACGTGTTCTCAAAAAGAATGGTTATCATTCTTACAAAGCGTCAAAAACGCATCAAATTTTTCCGGAGGACAACTATCGTCGTATGGAATTTTCCGAAACAATGATGGAAAGACCTAATCTTGATGAAAACTTTCTGAGATCTATTCTTTTCACAGATGAAAGCACTTTTCCATTATTGAATCGTCATAACCCAACACACGTTCGATATTGGTCGAGGGAAAATTTGCATTTGTATTTCGACGTAAGAACACCCCAAAAACTAAATGTTTGGGGGGGTATTATAGAGGAACACGTAATTGGGCCATTTTTTATTGACGGCAATTTGAATGGTCCTAGATACTTGGATCTACTGCTGCAGCATATTATTCCAACTGCTAGGCAGTTGTTAGGTGTGAGATTTGGTGAAACATGGTTTCAACAAGATGGTTGTCCTGCTCACAATGTTGGCCTTGTTAGGGAATATCTTGATAATGTATTCCCTAATCGGGTTAAGTACACGGGGAACTATTTTACGGCCAGCTCGATTACCCGATCTTGCTCCTAATGACTTCTATCTGTGGAGTTATATCAAAAATAAAGTTAACGGGCATGAAAGTGCTAATAATTTGGAAGAACTTCGGATTAAAATTGAAGAAGCTTTTCAAACTATCACCCCTAACATGCTTGGAAACGTTAGAAGGGGTTTTTATAATAGGCTCGGATATTGTCTAGCCAAGCAAGTAGGACTTTTCGAACATTTACTCTAATTTTTTTTTTTGCGTGGGAGAATCTTTTTGGTTTTTAAAATGTATTATTTTATTTTGATAACTTGCTTTTATTTTGTTTCTTCTTATTATTTTCATTGTAACACGTTGTTAGTGATAAATCTGAGCAGTTGAAAATAAAACACTCTAATTTATCAGTGACAAAAAAACAAGAAAATTACGTTATAAAATTTTTTTGTATTTATTGACGAAACTCCGGTTTCATTGACTACGCTCCATATAGCACTGTGATTAGAGGCATACTAAACGCAAGCCGCGAACGGTGATCGCAAGTCTGAGTGTTCGTTGCTCCACTGATAGGTGTGCGGTGTCCCTGCGTGTACGTACACTGGCAAATTGCACTTCTTATGTTCTTATGTTGGCCTATGTTCGCAGTAGCCTGAAGCCCTCTGTATAGAAGCTAATAATAGTAAGTCATATAATTTTTAGTGGTACTCATCAAGCCAACATTTTTCTAGTGTAAAACACTAAAAACAAATATAATTTGTTTGATGACCGGCAGGCCTTATTATAGTGAGCCTTTGAAGTGGCACAAGGCTTAGGCGTTCCCTCTAGTTCTAATGTTGGCATGTCTTCGCTTTTTTTCGCTATCAAACCTAAGGCTTTGTTGATTTTTCAACGATATTGCCTACATGTAATGGCATAGCTAGCTAGCAAAGTTCAAAGTGCCAGGGGGAGTAAATTTGAATATAAATGAGCTCGTTTCTCTTAGAGTTTACGCTTATGGGGCGTCAAGCGGCTTAATTTAATTAATCAAAACAAATTACTGAATAGGCGTTTAGATTCTCGCTAGTTTAAATCCTAAAGTTTATAGTTTGAAATTTAGTTTACACTTCCTACACATATTAGGTACGCAATATTGTAGCTCGGTATTTTGATAAGCATTACTGACAAATCCTTTGGCATTATTATTAAGATAAATAAACATTAAAATTGTCCAAAATCAGAAATAACATAAAATCATTATAAGCAAGCAGCAAATATTTTTATAAAACAAATGGAGAATGGCTGTGTGTGCTTTGTGTGTGATGCACAGTGTTGCCAGATTTTTGAAATTAAAAAGCGTGACAAATTGATACGTTTATAGTATCCAAAATTTTAAAATAAAGTAAAAATTTCATCGATTCTAACATAAAACTGTAGTGTTTTGGAAACTAGAATTTATTAATTTATTTACCCCTCTAAAAATAATTATACTTCGATTGGGCACATCTTATTAGATACACCAGGTAGTGATACTTCGTAGCACGTCATACGCAAGTTTTAGAGATAAGAAAAACATACAGCCTGCCTGATCTCTGCTAGGTACTTTAGTATACTTCTTGCGCTGTCATGCGACTAGTGAAGACGGTATCACGCGCGCGAATTGTAAAAATACGCTTTTAAAGAAAAACATCTAACAAAAAGAAAACGTGAAAAGCAAATGGATTACCTAAAGAAGAAAATGAGGAACCTGAAACGGGAAATGAAGAGGGAGTGTTCAAGATATAGGCAAACTGTCAGTTTTTAAACAATGGAGTGAGATAAATATTATGCTTTTGGCTAATATTTTTTGGCATGGGTTTGTTTATTCTGTAAACACACATTTGTTTTTATTACGCATAAAAACTTAAACCCTGCATAGTTTCTGACTTATGCCCGCTAAATTATTTTCAATCAAAAATTCCATATGTTTACTTACTAGCACGTCGTTTTTTATATATTATATGTAACGACGAATCTGACAGAACGAAAAATGCCGAAAAAATCTAACAAAAGAAAACGTGAAAAGCAAATGGATTACCCAAAGAAGAAAATGAGGAAACTGGGAAAGGAAAGGAAAAGGAAGCGTCCTGATTCAAGGAAGTAAGGCGCATTGTCAGTTTTAAACAGTGGAGTGAGACAAATATTAGGCTCTTGGCTAATATTTTTTGGCATGGGTTTGTTTATTCTGTAAACACACATTTGTTTTAACGACTCATAAAAACTGAAACCCTGCATAGTTTTTGACTTATGCGCGCCATATTAGTCTCAATAAAAAACTCCATAATGTTAATAGAATCCCTTTCCAAAATATCACATTTTAATTTCCAGAATAATTATTATAACAAAAACCCTTCACCCGTCGTAATTTAACAAAAATTCTTAACCGAATTTTTCATGTAGCCGGAGCATGAATCAGGAGCATGACTCAGGATTTTTTTGCCTAGCGCGCTATATCCGCATGCTATATGGCATGCTCCCGATGCATGGTTTACTCTACCGGGTGTCCAACTTTATAAGTAGATTATAATAAAAGTATTATGAGCACATCGTCTTTCATATTATTATATGTGACGACGAATCTGACAGTTCCTCAACTCGTCAGACACTATTAGAACTCTAGCATAGAGAGGCACCCCTTAGAAAGTATATTAGGGGGGACAGATGATACTACAGATTTATCAGCAGAGCTAGCTTGCAGATGGAAGAAGCATCTTTCTAATATATAGATAAAGAAACTAAAAATAATCTCGAAAAATAAAAAATTTCCGGAAATATTGCAAAATTCTTCAACGACCCAAATTAAATCTAGGATGCCAGTATCCACAGAGCAAAAAAGAGATACGTAATTCTTGAAATTGCAAACCATTTTGGGAAAAGATTAGAAAGCCTTAGAGCTGGTTTTCTCTAATTTGGCCTAAACAAAAAAAGGAGAGACGAAGCACTTGATGAAGATCTTTTGAGTCTTGCCGAATCGGCGCAGTTGTTTTGCATTGTCCACAATATTTTTTCATGCAAAAATATAAAAAACTGTTACTGCGCAAAATCCAGATCTTTTCTTTTTTAGCGAAAGTTTTGCCGAAAATTGAAAAACTATAAAAAAAGGCGCCGAGAGGAAATATTAGAGCTAAATAGTGAAAGAACGTATTCCTGTGGAATATTTTTTTTTTCAGAAGAGTGGAATCAAATAACTCAAAATAAATTAGCTTTGAGGTGGACAAAAGGTTACAAAATTCCCTTTGTGGACAAACCTTTTCAAGTTTTCACCCCCAAAACATCAAAATTTACCAAAAATGAGTTCAAAATTCATTCGAAAATCATACAACATTTATAAGTTGAAGCAGTTAAAACTGTTAATAAGAGGATTTTAGGTTTATCTTTAATCCTAGAAATCTACATAAATTTCTTTCGCCCACCTCATTTTCAACTGGAAGATATTAGAGAACTTAATTACTAAAAACTGCTTCCAAAAAAAAAAAAGATTAGGTTTTTTATTAACAATTAAAAAAAACCATACACGACCGACTCAAGAAATACAATATTAAGCATTTATCCTTAATGCAAAAAATATATGGATATATATTGCACAAAAAAGAATAACAAAAATAAAAACAGCCATTAACATTATTCAAAGAAAAAAAAAATAACAATTAAAGAGGTTTCGCAAATTATAGGAAGGCTAGCCTCGGTTTGTACAGAGTACGGCTTGTTGTACGTAAAAACCCTTGAGCGAAAAAAATATCGTGCCTTAAATGCTAACAGGAACAACTATAACAAAAAGATGCTTGTTAGGTTCTTAGTTAAAAATGAACTTGTGTGGTGGTTAAAGCACATACTATTTTACAGTCTAATTATAACATTAAAATTTTCTCCGATGCATACAAATCGGGATGGGGGCGTGTTGCAATGGAAACCAAGCAAAGTAAAAGGGGGTTTTTTTGGTAACAAGGTGAACAGGAGAAACACATAAACATTTTTGAAATGAAGGCAGCTTTTTATGACTTAACAAGTTTTGTAATTTTTTTTTTAAAATTGTCATATTTTACTAAGAATTGATTTCTATTGGGAGAATGATATGTCAGTGGCAGCTAAGGTATATTTTTTTGTATTTGCCACGTACGTAAATACGTTGGATAATCATATAGCGGACAAGAAATCTGGTATAAAAATTGTATATTTATTTGCAAGCTATCTGAACAAAAAATGACACCGGTTTGTGTCGTGGCTTCTATTGTTATATATTTCCTCCTTCCTCACTGTTTCCAAAAATGTAAAAAAAAGAAAAAATTGAAAACGATAATGCGATATGTCTGGTGGTTTATTATATCTGGAGAATTCAAATATGGTATCCAAAATTAGAATCCATGATTCGCTTAAGAGTTATCAGTTTAAATCCGAAAGGTGATTTACTCTTATCCTCGTTTAGGCAACCCCACCCACTATGAAAGAATTTTGCCCTGGGGGTAGCAATCTTATCAAGTTGGCCTATAGTAAAAGGGGCGTTTGGGAGGATGCAATTTATTTTTTCCAAATGATGGAAGTTTTGCGATAATAATATTGAGACATTCTTGCAGCCTAATGTAAATCAAGTTGTATCCGTTTTAGAAACAGAATCTCAAAATACTGGGAAATATTGAACTCTTAACACACATAGGTCTGCCTTAAATTTAATTTGCGAGCAGAAAAATCAGAAACGGTAGATAGGTTTATGAGGCGCATTTTTAAGCTGCGCCGTCAGTTTCCTTTTTATAAACTTGGTATCCGGAACCAGTGTTACCTTATATAGGTACATTGTACTCTTTGATAAATTTAACATTCGGGTTAATAACTATAAAAATGGTACTTCTTTTGACTCTTTGTTCTGCTCAAAGAGTTCAGACATTTTCTATAAGTTAAGTAACATCAAGGCTAACGGAAAGGGCATAGAAATAATCCTTAAAGATATTTTAAAAATATCTGGACCCAGAAGAATTCAGCCGTGGCTTAGGTTCCCTTTTTCAAAGAAAATTTACAGTTCTATTTGTGTTTTACCATTATATATTGCATACAGAAAACAAAACTATTTCGAGGAACAGAGGATACACTTATTTTAACAATTAAAAAGCCTCGTAAGCCCGCTAGATCCCGAAGCATTAGCAGGTGGATTTAAAAAGGTCTAAAAAACGCAGAAATAGAATCAAATTTTAAAGGACATAGCACAGAACATGGGGTGTCTTCCGCAGCATTAAAGGGTTGGTGCATCAATCAAAAGTATTAGAAAGGCTGCGGAATGTTCGGAAAAAAGGAAAACGTTCAATCGATTTTATAACAAACCTTTAATTTCAAAAGAATTCTTAGCTAATTATATTAAGAAATATATTTTAAACACATTTAAATTTTAAACCTTGTGGTTTCCTTATTATTATTTAACCTTTTAACTAATATCGCCATATTCTCTAAACAACTATCAGGTGTATCTAATAGGATGTGCCCAATCGAAGTATAATTAAGGATTAAACGACTTACCTGTAAGGAAGTTCAATCCAAATTATACGAGATTGGTCACATCCTATTAGATACACCAGGTAGTGATACTTCGTAGCACGTCATACGCAAGTTTTAGAGATAAGAAAAACATACCGCCATGGCAGCCTGCCTGATCTCTGCTAGGTACTTCAGTATACTTCTCTAAAGCTTTCCTGAAATACTAAGATCGCCAAGGGCGGGTTGAGTAGTACTTAAATAAATTGCATGAAAAATACATGAATATATAAATGGGAGGGCGCCTAATTGAACTTCCTTACAGGTAAGTCGTTTAATCCTTAATTTTCCTTTAAAATTCAAATTTGAGCTGTTCATATGCATTAAAACTTGTGTAACTGGGACCTAACTGTTATAATATATTATTTAGAATTAATAAAACATTCTTACTGTATTTTTTTTAATGTCTTCCAGACACTCCGCCGGCAATTCACTCACATTTTTCCCCTAACCAATCTATTTCCTCGGATTGTCAAAAACCTTTCACCTTTTTAGCCTATAACCTCAAGCAGACATACTTTGCTTCGTGTGATCACTATGGCTCGATATTTTAGTTCAAATGCAACTATAATGTCTTTTATCCCTGTCTAACATAAACGCATGCGTCAAAAAATGTCCGACAATACCCGATCAACACCGTTTGTCCATGGTTCGACCCATATAATTAAAGTTAACTTATCGACCCGATAATTTATTGAAACCTACGATGCTTCGAGAAGGCCAAGAAAGGGTTCAGAATAAGTAAAAACTTAAAAAAATAATGAGAAAAGCGGCAAAATCGGGACAATTTCCATAAAAAGCGGAACTTGAAAGGAATTAAAAAAAAGCGGGACCGATTAACAAAAAGCGGAACCGTCCCGCCTACGGCAACTGGCAACCCTGGTGATGTAACGAAAAATCTCTTAATTACCGACAAATTCACCTCGAAAGTATGATACATGACTTCTTAAATATGAATTAAAATTTAAAGTCTAAACATAAAATTTTTGTCTGTGTAAAAAGTTGAAAATTGCTGTTTAATTTTCAACTTTTTACACAGACAAAAATTTTATGTTTAGACTTTAAATTTTAATTCATATTTAAGAAGTCATGTATCATACTTTCGAGGTGAATTTGTCGGTAATTAAGAGATTTTTAAAACAGAAATTTGAGGTTTATTTGCCTCTACACTGAGAAAAAGGATTCAACAAGAACACTGCTGGATTTTTTTTTGTTATTTTAAATCGATTTTTTTCTTAGGAAAATTAAGTTATTTTGCAAAAACAACAAAAAAAAAAAATTGCTGGATTGACTTTATAAAAAGAAAACAATGTTTTAATTATTGGAACGGGTTCACTTTGCTATGGTACAATTAAAAATTTTAATAAACGAGGTGTACAGACCGCTTCAAGCTACTGCGAACATAGGGGGAATCAAGTCCAATTTACTCTCCGTGCCGTACGACCGAGGTGGATTCGAAGCACGCTGCAGTGTTATCTTTTGGAAATTCATTTTGTTTTTATTATTTTGTTTTATTTCTGCCTTGCTCGAGAAACAGATGGGTAAGTTCTTAATTGAAATAATACATTTTTAAAACCAAAAATGGATCTCTACGAACTTGCCGAAAAAGTGCAGATGGTCAAATGGTCAAATCGTCATAACCCAACACACGTTCGATATTGGTCAAGGGAAAATTTGCATTTGTATTTTGACGTAAGAACACAGTATCCCCAAAAACTAAATGTATGGGGGGGGTATTATAGGGGAACACGTAATTGGGCCATTTTTTATTAACGGCAATTGCAATTTGAATGGTCCTAGATACTTGGATCTACTGCAGCAGCACATTATTCCAACTGCTAGGCAGTTGTTAGGTGTAAGATTTGGTGAATGTTGGCCTTGTTAGGGAATATCTTGATAATGTATTTCCTAATCGGGTTATAAGTACACGGGGAACTATATTATGGCCAGCTCGATCTCCCGATCTTACTCCTAATGACTTCTATCTGTTTTTGAAGAAGCTTTTCAAATTATCATCCCTAACATGCTTGGAAACGTTAGAAGGGGTTTTTATAGTAGGCTCGGATATTGTCTAGCCGAGCAAGTAGGACTTTTCGAACATTTGCTTTCATTTTTTTTTTGACTGGGAGAATCTTTTTGGTTTTTAGAATGTATTATTTTATTTTGAGAACTTGCTTTTATTTTGTTTCTCCTTATTATTTTCATTGTAACACGTCGTCACTGATAAATCTGAGCAGTTGACAATAAAACGCTCTTATTTATCAGTGACAAAAAATAAGAAAATTACGTTATAAAAATTTGCGTATTTATTGACCAAATTCCGGTTTCATTGACTACGCTCCACACAGCACCGTGGTTAGAGGCGTACTAAATACCAAAGGAAAGTCATGCAAGTGGTGATCGCAAGCTTGAGTATTGGTTGCTTCACTGATAGGCGTGCGGTGTCTCTGCATGTACGTACACTGGCAAATTAGACTTCTTCCGCCCTATGTTCGCAGTAGCTTGAAGCGGTCTGTATAGTTGTGGCTACAAAAGTTTTTTTTAACAAATAGCTTTTGATTATTTTAACAAGTTTATTTTGTACTAAAACTAAAAATTTTTGTTAAATTAAAATAAAACAAAACGTTTGGGATGCCTTCGGACATCTCCTAATAGTCTTTTTGTAGTTCCAAATTGGTTCGGTTCACCAATATTCCGGCATTCTTAAAGTTACACTTGACGATTTAACGTAGGTGTACGCAAGGTAAACAAACAACAACAGCAGGCGAAGTTCGAGTTTCTGAGGATGACTTGCGCCCAAAAAAAACTTAATATCTAACAGTGTGATGTGCGAGAGTAGCGTGGCAATGTGATATCATTTTATTCAACCTTACTTTGTTCGGCACACACAAGCTTTAATTCTCCCGTATTTGCAAACATGGATTACCACAAGAACTAAATCAGTGTGACCATTAAGATGTCCTTCCAAACTTCATTGGTAGTAGTAGTAGTAGAGAAGAGGCGGCGCCTAGGCCCCTTTCTGCCTTACCCCGAATCTGCCCCTAATACGCCGCTTGCACCACTGGTCTGGCAGTGTGCACTTCTGGTTTTACTGTTCTTTTTGCAAAGTCCAGTACTTTATCCCATTTGAGCGTGTGAAGGTCCTCCTCATCCAGGGTGGCGGAACCAAATATTGTACAATTGATACAATTTAGTTTCATTTTAAGCATACTTATGACAGGATTTTGGCAACAAATCTAGGATTGATTCCACACCCAACCAGCATTCTGCTTAAACTGCAAAAAATTTGCCTGCAGTGCTATGACAATGGGATTTTTTTAAAATAATTCGGGAAAAACAGGGGAAAAGTCGGAAATTTTATCTAGGGAATCTTGTGGCAACCCTGATAAACCCTCGGAGAAAGCGATTTTATTTAGAACCGTCCTTATATAAAAGCTCTTTTAGGTGCGTATAAACGTAGTAATTGGGAGTTTAGAATCTCAAAAATTAAAATCCGTAAGGATTTTGGTAACTACTTATTTTTGTATCGTAATATATCTCCCTGCCAAAAAACCTCATAAAAGATCATAGCAAATAACATATAAAACATGAAACACAAATCCCGCATAGGAGTTCATCATATTTTATCAGCCAGTTGGCTTATAAAAGTTTACAATATTTTATGATTTTTAATATAATAATTTCTCATGAAGGTTTTAAAGATTTTATATGAACTACCTGTAACATTCTAAAATTAAAAATGACGGCACAACTTTAGCAATTGTAGTAGTTGTAATAGTAGTAGAAGTAATGTAATAAGCTGTTCATACAACGGTAATAGAGATTAATATACAGTCAAACTAAACTATAACTTAACCTAAACAATAACACTCCTTGTGCTTGCACAATATCTACATATCTAATAGAAAATTGTTCTCGTATGAGTACTTATTTATTCAGAAGCTGTGGGAGAGATGTTACTTTGATTAATTTTCTATGAGATTATTTGAATCATTGTTTATAAAATTTTACAAGATTTCATAAGCCAGAGACTATTTTTTTGTTGTAAAAGTATTTACGACAGAGAATTCCGCTGGACGACAACTTAATATATTTGTTTCAAAGGGCATATAAGTTAGGCAGGTAAGTACTACTTTGATGAGTTTCTGTGGTGTTTTGTAATATTTTATAAGATTTCTCCATACAGTCACGGTACGTATATGTAATGGTACGTCCTTGGGACGTGGCACAGGACGTATATATTCCCATGTAGGACCAAAACTTTAATTTAATTTAATTAATCAGTTTTTAGGTAGTCGAAAAAACTGATAGAAATCAGGTGTGTTTCTTATGAGATTTAATGAGTTTTTTTTGGCAGGGTGGACACATAAAAATCTATAAAATGTTGTAAGTTGGTCTGACTATAAAATCTATTTAAAGACTGTGTTTAGCAACTCATGGAAAATTATTAATGTTCATAAAAATCTGGCCAATTCTATGAGTTGGTCTGATCATAAAATATCCCAAAATCTCATGAAAAAACGTTTTTTTACAAATTGTTAAAACATTATAAAAAAGAAGGGTGTAATCATAGAAACTCATAAAATGATATGAGTTGTTGTGACTATAAAATCTCTCAGAAAACTCATAAAAACATCGGTTTATATAATCCTATAATATATTATAAAAGAAAAATAATGTAACTATAGAAACCCATAAAAGTTGATGTGTCGGTTTGATTATAAAGTCTGTTAGAAAATTGTGCTTTTATAAAACCATATTATAAAATCTTATAAATATTGATAAGTCTGTCTGATTATAGGATCAGATAAAAAACACATATGAAACCAAATAAATTCTTACCAAAATCAAAGACATACCTCATAAATTATTACAAACTTTTATAATCACAAGAACTAAATCAGTGTGACCATTAAGACGTCCTTCCAAACTTTATTGGTAGTAGTAGTAGTAGAGAAGAGGCGGCGCCTAGGCCCCTTTCTGCCTTACCCCGAATCTGCCCCTAATACGCCGCTTGCACCACTGGTCTGGCAGTCTGCACTTCTGGTTTTACTGTTCTTTTTGCAAAGTCCAGTATTTTATCCCATTTGAGCGTGTGCAGGTCCTCCTCATCCAGGGTCGGGGAACCGAATACCTGGTATTTCGTCCTCTGCCTCGCAGTTCGCTAAATCATGTCGAGATGTCTCTTCTGTCCGCCCGCAGGCCCGGCAGGTCGAGTCATTTTCCACCGCGATCCGGGTCATGTGCTTTCTTAGTCGGTTGTGACCTGTTAAGATTCCTGTCAGCAGACCAGCGTCCCTTCGTGATCTCCCCAGAAGCCATTTTTCTTGTATCTCTCAGCCGGAGGTGGGTCGCCATCGCTTCTTTTCTGATCCAGATCGGAAGCGGCGGCAGTTGGTAAGTATAGAGTTTAGTGTATAGAACCTGTGTGACTTAATATTATTCCATAGTATGTGTTGTATTAAAGGCCGCTTTTAGGTATGGTTCCCATGCGTCCTGGAAAACCTATAGAATTTTGTATTATGTTAAAAAAGAACAGATATGAGTTAATCTACCGGCATTTTTTTGCATGATTTTCTAAAAATTTACGCCTTTGGCGCCTTTTTGACATAAATATGTATGTTTTTTGCAATAAACATTTATAAAAAAGAACTTTGTTTAAAATTTAATCCTTTTAGAGTAGCTGCAGTTTATATTCCTTTGCTGTGGACGAAAAGCGTAATAGAAAAACAGGCCATTCAAACACTATAGCTCACAGATAAAATCCTGGCCTGCTTCTGGTTATAACCAGCGAAAATATTGATATAAATATATTGCCCAAGTCTACTGAGCTTCCATTGGATGAGCCGCAACTAAAACATCTGAAAGTAGGATAAAACTTTTTTCCAAAGGTATGTATCATTTTTGGGGGTTTTATAATTATTTATTGCCTTTTAACGGTGATTTTTAATTCACTTAGCTTGTATTGTTTTGTTATTTTATTCTTTTTTCATTATGAAAAATAAAAAAACAATAATGTGCTGAAATAATAAGTTAAAACAATCGGAGGGTTTAGGATTTGGATCTTTGGATTTTATCATATAAAATCGATTAAGAAAACTTGAAATTAACAGTGATTTGTTGTTGTTTTCAGGGCCTTGAACCTGCACATAAAAAATACCCAAATGGGGAAGTCATCCTTTTGAACAAAAAGCTTAACAGTTTTGTTATTAGAGCAAAAGCGTCCTATGGAAAATACAAAACTCTTATAATGGGTTTGAATAGTTTTTAGTTGTAGCAACAAATTCTTTTTTATTATTTTAGCAAAGTGTGCTTTATTAATTCAACAAGATATTTTCCAAGAATAAATAGAATTATATAAAATTTTTTTATTATTTCAGCAAAGTGCACTTTGTTATTTTAACTAAATTTTTCGCCTGGCGCGTATGCTAATAGATTTTCTTGTTGGATTTACTAGAAATCTATTTGCGACAAGAATTTTTTCTCAGTGATCTAACAAAACCTATCGATTTTCCACGAAAGTAGGAATCTTTCACCATTGTGTACTTACATTCCTAGTTAAATGGATTGATTTATTTTCTTTGTCTATCAATTAATATGTGTTTAAAATGAATGAAAAAAGTCGGCAAACAGCTTTGCATTTACTTCGTTTAGACGGGCCTCTTAAAGCGCTTTTGTATAAGGACGGTTTGAAAATGTTGTATAAACACACTGAGAAAACTGGCCCAAATGAGTTGACTGGTTTGGATTCTAACTCAGTTGCATCTAATGAGTTAATCATTTGGTCCAAATGAAGTGTCTATTTGAGGCAAATGATGTCGTCTATTTGAGGCAAATGATGTCGTCTATTTGGAAATTATCCATTCGCCGCAAATGATCTGCTCATTAGCTATAAATGATTTTTTCAGTAGTCCCAAATGATCTCTTCTTAGAGAAAATATCAATGTGTGCACTCAATAGTTAATTTTTAGGTTTATCGGCATTCGTATCTTTATCTCTATCGAGTCGACCTATCAAGCAGGTATACTTTTAAACTAATGGCGAATGTGTGACAGCTCCCCTTGATCAAATGCGTCAAAACATTGTTTCGTATGCAGGGACGGTCGAAATGTTACAACTCTCTTATCGTACCTAACGAGGTTTTTGTGCATTTAATCAGCTGGAGCTGTCACGCATTCGCCATGATTTTAAAAGTGCACCTGCTTGATTGGTCGACTCGATAGAGATAAGGATACGAATGCTGATAAAACTGAAAATTAACTTTAAGTGTCTAATATCCCAATCTGTGAGACCGTCCATTCATGTCAAACAATTGATGGTACACAGTACTAAGACGGGCGATTTGATGCTACACTCACTCCATCTTGCATGATGACTTAACACTATAGAAGTAAATCGTGCGACAAGCATGCGTGTGTATGTCCGGCTTTAGTGTGGCAGCAAACCTTAAACGTTTTAGTTATTTAATGGAACATGAAAACTAAAAAAGTGGAAAGGGTAAAGAAGCAAAATGGTACCTAGTCCTTTTAACATTAAAAACGAGTTATATAAAATATGAAGAAAATCCTGCTTTCTAAAAACAAAAAACTTCGATTTTTACCTCAAGCTCAACGTTGTAATCTATAATTTTGGGTTGCGTTATAAAGTTTTTGATTGTCCAACACCAATTTTAAATCAAAAGTAATAACAGCTGGGAAACTAAGCGCGGGCCAGCATATGCCCTTGGTTTTTAAGTTGTTAATATAAATATCTGTCAGAAAATGGTTACAGGCCTTTGGTCTACTACCCGGTCAAAAAAATGTCCAAATCTTACTCAGTGGGCCAACAATAGGCTTTCTACAAACTTCGGGGGAGTGACTTCGGATCATTATATCGGGCCTTTGCTTAAAAAATGAGCCGGGGTATCACCGGGTATCAACCAAAAGGCTTTTACTAGCAAAGTGTGGCTCAACCATCCCCCGGAGTGTCCTTCACTGGGCCGGACTTTCCCCGTAACACGCATGTTTACTGGGTAGATTCCACCCTCTCAGCGTCTCTCAACCCAAATTTTTAAAAAAGATTGCGAAAAACTTGTAAGATATTTTATAAATTGATTGAACAATTGATACAATTTAGTTTCATTTTAAGCATACTTATGACAGGATTTTGGCAACAAATCTAGGATTGATTCCACACCCAACCAGCATTCTGCTTAAACTGCAAAAAATTGCCTGCAGCGCTATGACAATGGGATTTTTTTAAAATAATTCGGGAAAAACAGGGGAAAAGTTGGAAATTTTATCTAGGGAATCTCGTGGCAACCCTGATAAACCCTCGGAGAAAGCGATTTTATTTAGAACCGTCCTTATATAAAAGCTCTTTTAGGTGCATATAAACGTAGTAATTGGGAGTTTAGAATCTCAAAAATTAAAATCCGTAAGGATTTTGGTAACTACTTATTTTTGTATCGTAATATATCTCCCTGCCAAAAAAATATGAAACAAAAATCCCGCATAGGAGTTCATCATATTTTATCAGCCAGTTGGCTTATAAAAGTTTACAATATTTTATGATTTTTAATATAATAATTTCTCATGAAGGTTTAAAAGATTTTATATGAACTACCTGTAACATTATAAAATAAAAAATGACGGCACAACTTTAGCAATTGCAGTAGTTGTAATAGTAGTAGAAGTAATGTAATAAGCTGTTCATACAACGGTAATAGAGATTAATATACAGTCAAACTAAACTACAACTTAACCTAAACAATAACACTCCTTGTGCTTGCACAATATCTACATATCTAATAGAAAATTGTTCTCGTATGAGTACTTATTTATTCAGAAGCTGTGGGAGAGATGTTACTTTGATTAATTTTCTATGAGATTATTTGAATCATTGTTTATAAAATTTTACAAGATTTCATAAGCCAAAGACTATTTTTTTGTTGTAAAAGTATTTACGACAGAGAATTCCGCTGGACGACAACTTTAGGCAGGTAAGTACTACTTTGATGAGTTTCTGTGGTATTTTGTAATATTTTATAAGATTTCTCCATACAGTCACGGTACGTATATGTAATGGTACGTCCTTGGGACGTGGCACAGGACGTATATATTCCCATGTAGGACCAAAACTTTAATTTAATTTAATTAATCAGTTTTTAGGTAGTCGAAAAAACTTATAGAAATCAGGTGTGTTTCTTATGAGATTTAATGAGTTTTTTTTTGGCAGGGTGGACACATAAAAATCTATAAAATGTTGTAAGTTAGTTAGTTAAATCTATTTAAAGACTTATAAAAAAACTGTGTTTAGCAACTCATGGAAAATTATTAATGTTCATAAAAATCTGGCCAATTCTGTGAGTTGGTCTGATCATAAAATATCCCAAAATCTCATGAAAAAACGTTTTTTTACAAACTGTTAAAACATTATAAAAAAGAAGGGTGTAATCATAGAAACCCATAAAATGTTATGAGTTGTCGTGACTATAAAATCTCTCAGAAAACTCATAAAAACATCGGTTTATATAATCCTATAATATATTATAAAAGAAAAATAATGTAACTATAGAAACCCATAGAAGTTGATGTGTCGGTTTGATTATAAAGTCTGTTAGAAAATTGTGCTTTTATAAAACCATCTTATAAAATCTTATAAATATTGATAAGTCTGTCTGATTATAGGATCAGATAAAAATCACATATGAAACCAAATAAATTCTTACCAAAATCAAAGACATACCTCATAAATTATTACAAACTTTTATAATCACAAAAGCTTATAGACCATATAAAAACTGATAAAAATCAGGTGTATTTTTATGAGGTTTAATGCGGTTTTTTAGCTTTATATTTTTGATATTTATTGTAATAAGTCTCCGCACGACTATTTTCAATGTCGGAGTGACCTACCAAAACGGGTACTTTGTTATTGGGCCAACGTGGGTCAGCAGCCTTCAGGCCTAACAGACCTGTGTTTTTGACCGACGTTTGGCAATCGTCGTGATACGACCAAAGAAGGACTATTGATTTTGTTCAACTTTGCGTTGATGCCACGATATCGTGACGTGGTCGCTAAGTGACTGTACAGTATCTGACCGCCTTCTGGAGCTTGGACGACGTTGGGACCTTTCCAGAATGTTGCGTGGGAAATTACTATCGATCAACTTAATTATTATTAAAACAATAGTAAAAATTTAGTACATAAAGAAGATTAGTGACAATTAAACACTTGAAAGAAAGAAATAAAATAAATCAAATATGGTTATGGGTAAAACAATTTTATTTAATTCTACACTAAAAGGTCAGTACCCCAGAGGTTTGGGGTTCATATCGCGGTTGAGGAAAAAGTTTTCTGATTTATTCTCTAAATTTTCTGGGTTCTAAAATTTTTTTCTATGATAAAACATAACTTTATTTAAGGCATTCTGTAACTATGTTATTGAATAAACTGAGAGACAGAAATTCTCGCTGGGACGCTAAAATTCCAGATGTTTCCAGCAAAGGCCGTTTCAAGTTTAAACCCCACCAAGATTTCATCTCAGTAAAGAGCGCTCCAAGATTTAATGTCATATTATTTAGTAGGCAACTCTTTAGTAGAATAAAAATATTTTTAATGTACACTCCTGGCGAGAAAAAAGTAGGACATGGAATTGAAATATGGGTAAATATAACACCCTATATTAATGAAAACTTACATTGTTAGTCATTTGTTAGTTATTATTATTATTAACCTCTTGTTATTTACCTTGATACATTTGTGTTTGTCATAATAGTAAATAAATGAAAGGAGATTTTTTTAGAGTAATTTATTAAAAATTTCTTAAAATCCTATGTTAGGATCTAATAGAGTTGCACAATTTAACTTATAACTTAAGTTACGAAAAATAATTGGTCTATAAGAAGAGCGGCCAACCATTTTGGAGTTAATAAAAATACATTACCACGCTGGGCAAAGCGCTGTAACAAACAAAAAGAGAAAAAGTAACAGCGATAAAAAAACTGAACTTTTTGCAAAAAAATAAAAACAATAATTTTAATACTTAATGTGCTCGCCGTTCTTGTCTAAAACAAGCTGCAGATGAGTCGGCATTGAAAAACTTATATTTTGAAAATATTGCTCATCTTCTGAGATGACATCTACGGCTCTTTCAATGGCCTCATTCAACTCGTCTGAATTTTTGGGGAACCAATTTCGCTGATAAATTATCTTCGCAATCCATCCCCAAACATTTTCCATGGGATTTAAATCCGGGCTGTTGGATGGCCAAGGTAGAGTTTCAATATTGTTCTCTCGAAACCAAGTGTTCACTATATTCGCCGTGTGCACAGGGCAGTTATATTGTTGGTAGATGAACTCATTATTTTCATGCAAGGCCGAAACAGATGGATACATAATATTTCGAAGAATTTCGATGTATCGTTCACTGGTAAATCTACCTTCTATTCTTCAGCAAACAGCCATACCTCTCTTGATGTTCTCTTGATGTTGTGTGTGTATTCTGGATCATGCCTTGAATTTGGTGGACGATAAACCAAAATTCTCCGACTATCTGACGATGACTGGAAAATTTTTTCGTCCGTAAAGACTACTTTCTCCCAAAAATCATTCCCTTCTAAAGATGATTGACCGCTAAAATTACTCGAGCCTGTTTCTGCTCTTCTGTTAAAAGAGGCTTTTTTGCTGCAACTTTACACGATAGATTTGAATTTTGTATCCTACTACAAGCAGTTCGCCGGGACCTGGAAACATGCTTACAGCGGCAGCATGGGAGCATGTGGTAAAAGGATTGTGCCTTGAATGATCGAGGAGTCGTCCGTCTTGCCCCATTGAACTAATTTTGTTTCGTCCTGATCCTTCCTTTCTCTTTGTGGTATTGTTTTCGGTCCAGCGTAGTACTGTATTTTTATCTCCAAAATGGTTCGCCGCTTTTCTTGTAGTAAGTCGAGTTATAATTTGAATTTTGGTAAATTCTGAAATTTGAGGCATTTTTTATTTAGTTTGAAGTATACTGCAAGAAAGCATCAGATAATTGTCAGATATTTCAAAATGTTGACGAATGGTGGCCAAACCAATAAATATCTGAACGTATAGGGTGACATACTAAAAAACGCAAATATATATTTTACATGCTCTACTTTTTTCGCCAGATCTGTACTTTGTTCTTGTTTTAGTTAGTAACAAGCCAACAACTTTTTTAAAACTTTTGACAATTGTGTATAAATAATATTATATCTAATTTTTACTGTGTCAAATTTGATCTACTTTTGGCGGGCTATTTTTTTCCTGATCAAACGATACCCAAACTTGATTGTCAATACAAAGTTAACTCTCGATACTAGACTGTACTGAATCCAATTTGACATGACATACAAGGATGCGAGACACGAAAGGACAGTCTATTATCCTGCTTGTCTCGTTAATATGCTACCGCACGCTCATTAAGGCCAACTTCCTGCATGCAGGAAAGCGTGTAGCTTGGGATAGTGGTGGAGTTAACATGAAAGACCCCTTTGTCCCACTAATTTTAACTTTATACACAAAGGGAAACCCCGATAAAAATTACAGTGTAAGTAATCTATTTTTTAGCCCAATAGTAGTTGAGAAATATAAGTCAATGCACAGGCTGTTCTACCAAAAGTTTTAAATACAAAAGTTGTATAACTTTGTGACCTTTCAGAATATGTCAATTACCAATGTCAAATTTCGACAGGCTTCAAATATTTTAGCATAATCTTAGGGTTAACGTATTTTTATGCCATGATTTTGTTCACATTTTAAAGTTTTCTTTCCAAACTTTTGATTTCTAGAATAAACCAATCAAATTTTTCAAGTTTTAAATGTTTTTTTTTTAGCGTTCAAACAAAGTACTGGCCAACAATATTTTAGCATAATTTAAGGGGTAACATTTTTGTTTAACCGATTTTGTTTAACATTTTTATGCCATGATTTGGCTCACATTTTAAAGTTCTTTTTCCAAACTTTCGATTTCTAGAATAAAACACTCACTTTTTTCAAGTTTTCACTGTTTTTTAGCGTTTAAAAAAAGTACTGTCAAAATAGTAGTTTTCACAACTAGTGACTAAAATAGTAATTTTTTTTACAAGCGTTGGTTTAAATAACGAGCGCATCGAGGTATTTAAAAACGCGAGTAAAGAAGAGCACAGTTTAGCCGCGAGTTGTTAACACTATTTTTTTAATAGCTTTATCAAAAAATCCAAGAAAAACAGGAAAATATTTTCTTTTATACCTTCAAAAAAAAAAAATGATTTTAGTAACTGTCTGCAGATAACTAAAGCATGGCTTTTTTGTTTACCGATGCAAAAAAACTTTTTTTTTGATCACGGGTGCCAAAAAAGATTTCGATCCGTTTTTTATCCAAAATTAAAGAAAAATAGTGGCATATAGTAATATTGAAAAAATATAATTATTCTTGCTTAAAAATTACGTCATTTCCGCCGGTTTTCACGAAGTATTTACGAAAAAATCATTTAAAAAAATCGTCAAAATTTCAAACTGTCAAAGATTAAAATGTCGGAACAATGAACTTCACCGAGTAAAAAAGGCACATCGCTATGGAAACCGCATTGTTACTTCATTTACCAGCCGCCTTGATTATAGTGTAAAGATGGTGTGTTGCTAGAAGTGCTCTTCGTTCGAGATTTTTAAAAGTATTTCCCTGTTTTTCTTGGATTTTTTGGTAAAGGTATTAAAAAAAATAGTGTTAACAACTCGCGGCTAAACTGTGCTTTTTTTACTCGCGTTTTTAAATACCTCGCTTCGCTCGTTATTTAAACCAACGCTTGTAAAAAAAGCACTATTTTAGCCACTAGTTGTTAAAACTACTATTAAAAATCTCGAACGAAGAGCACTTCTCGCAACACACCATCTTTACATTAAATCAAGGCGGCTGGTAAGTGAAATAAAAATGGTTTCGATAGCAATGTGCCTTTTTACTCGGTGACTTTCATTGTTGCGACATTTTTATCTTTGACACTTTTGATATTTTCACAATGTTTTAAAATTATTTTTTCGTAAATACTTTTTTGCATCGGTAACCAAAAAAGCCATGCTTTACTTATCTGCAGACAGTAACTAAAATCATGTTTTTGATGAAGGTATAAGAAAAACATTTTTTCTCTGTTAAAATGAAAGATATTTAGAGAGAGAGGGCACAATTTTAGAGGTAGATGGAGAAATAATTTAGTGAAGTGAAAAAATATCTAAGATTGTTGAAGAGAGACAGCAGGCTATAAAAAAGTATTTTAGAGAAACTTGAAAATAATTTAAGGTATTTGTTTAATAAAAATTTCTGTCATGTCATCTTGAGTGCGGTCGTGCATATGATTTTTATTTTGCCATTTTTATACAAAAAACACCAAAAACTGTAATTTTTCAAAACATAAAGTGTGTGAGACATAAGGTGGTATTAATTTCTTTCAATCAAAGTTCTTTACAGTCTTTAAATTTACTAGTAGTGTATTTAAGCACATCTAGAAATCATTTAACAGGTATTTAACTAAATTATTTTACGGGTCATCATGGTTTTACCATAAAATGAAAAATATTTAGAGAGAGAGAGGGCAGAATTTTAGACCTAGATGCAGAGATAATTTAGTGAAGAGCAAAAATATTTAAGGTGGTTGAAGAGAGACAGCAGGTTTTAAAAAGTATTTTAGAGAAAGATGAAAATAATTTAAGGCAAATGTTTATTAAAAATTTTCGGTATGTCATCTGTCTGTCATCTTGAGTGGTGTCGTGCATATGATTTTTATTTTGCCATTTTTGTACAAAAAACAGCAAAAATTGTAATTTTTCAAAGCATAAAGTGTGTGAGGCATAAGGTGATATTAATTTCATTCAATCAAAGTTCTTGACTAAAAATGTTTCCTAATATAATTGTATTTAGTTCTTTTACTTAAACAGATAAATCGCACATCAAAAATTAACAAAATCTTACACAGCGGAGGATTTTGGTATCCCCTACAGACCATTCGCGTGGTTTTTCAAAAAAAATATATATATCTTGTTTTTATTTAGTTTTTTAAAATAATCGATACTTTTTACCGTGAATTAAACATTTTTAGGATACGTAAAATTATGTAAAAAACTTAAAATTATGCAAAATCCGTGAAATGGTTCCAGTATAATGCTTTAAACTTTCACCGTACAAAATTTGATACAAATTTTATTAACAGTTTTTTAGATTAAGTAATAAGAAGAAGCGCATTTTTTATTCAAATTCACTCTTAACGGGTATTTAGCTAAATTATTTTAAGGGTCATCATGGCGTTACCATTACTGTAAACCAACACACTATTAGTATTTTATTATAGTTTTTGGATTATTTTTCTGGTTTCAAAAATGTATAATATTTCAGGGCGACCGTTTAAAGACTGAGACGCTTTTTACAGTCTTTAAGGCTATAGTTTCTCCCTAGATTTTAAGTAAAAAAAGTACAATTGGCAACGCCTTGTTCTTTAATTTTTTTAATCTTTTGCCAGAGTGCACAGGGAAAAGTAAACATCAGATTTAGCTGAAATTTTGCAGGGGTGATCATTTTTAAATGCTTAACAAAAATATCTGAAGGATTTTTCAAAATTCTCAATTATTTTTTCTTTAAAATAAAAGCTCTGGTGCTGACATATATCCCAAAAGTCCCAAAATAATTGCGGTTTAGAACAAACCCGATTTATAAAAAAAAAAATAGAGAAATACTCACAATTTCCTCTGGATTACATTTTTCCTTTTTTTATTTCATTGCTTTAGCGAAAATAAAAACTAAGTTTCCTTTTTTCTAAAAGCCTGTGCACTCCGGAAAAGAAAACCAATCAATCAATCACACGGGAGACATACGCATTTCAAGTGTTGGCCGATAGATCGCAGAATTTATACGATTCCATGGTAACTGCAGGTGTTTTGTCAACAAACTTTAAATCGGGCCCCAGTGGGCCAGAACAGTATTTTTACGTTTTCTGACAGAAAACCATTCGGGTTATGTTTATCTTTCAAAAATGTGTTTTCAAAAACATTGTTCTAAAACAAATATGAAACCACTCCGTGTGCGGTCGCCCTCCGAAAAAGGCCTGGGCTGCGCGGGCATTACCCCGAGAACTACATAATTTTGTTTTTATTTTGATTAAACCATTTTTTTAAAATTTAAATTATTGCAGCATAGTTATGTGCAAGTGTACTAGTGAAATCTTGGAGTGTAAAGGATAGACTTTAGAACCTGTTCCAAAAACATACGGAAGTACTTACTTGAGTACTAACAAAACAGGTCCGTAAAGCTCCATTTAGAGGTTGGAAAGACTTGCTAGTCGTTGCGCCAGTAGGCGATTTTTAAATCTGCATGTTTTTAAGTTAAACTGTTGGCGGTATCAGTTAGCGGGAGTGTTTCCAATTCAATTATAAATGCACCTGTAAATACAACCTTAAACATTACACCCAGTTACTTTAATACGTAGTTGGGTAGCGTTTTTTAGCAGGTAATTCTGTAATAAATGGTGTTCTTTTATTTTAGTATTTTACTTGTTTTTTTAGCGGCGTAGAACGCGAAAAGTCAAAATAAGTAACCTAACCCCAAATTTTTGACCCGGTGCTAAAAAATCTCTGGTGCCTCACTGTGAATAAACATAAATAAAGTATGACGTAAATTTTTGCAAAAAAATCAGGTCGACATAGTTAAATTGATTTCCCGTACAGTGTTGCTAAAAACAATTTCCCAGATTGTAACTACGACCTTTTTGAAAAAAATTGAAAAAAATATTTATTGGCGAGAGGTAATAAAAAAATTAAAGCTCCTATATTCAGTTGGTAGATTGTAGATTAAGTGTAAATATATTATTTTAGTTTTTTTGTGTCAGTTACCTCGGTGAATGTTTATTACTTCTACGGCAACAAAGAGTTATGTATACATACGACTTTTTTATTTATATGCATTACGGCCGCTGATGGTCCGATTGGAACTTTGCTTAATCGGTCGAGAATCGGCAACTGTTGATGGCCCGATTTACTATAATCGACTTTATGCCGACGACCACTTTATCTGCTTTAGGGCCGACGATGGTCCGCTTGGAACTTTGTTTGATTGGTCGAGAATCGGCAACTGACGATGGTCCGATTTACTATAGACGACTTTATGCCGAAACGCACTCTATCTGTTTTAGGACCGACGATGGACTGATCAGATTTTTTTTCGATTGGTCGATAAAGGGCAACAGACGATGATACGTCACATTAAAATTTTTAAACTGCTTAATAGTTTCTTCCTAGTATGTAGAGATATGCGGACTTGACAAGATGGTGGTTCTTCTCTACAAGAATCACCTCTTCCGCCACTTAAACCACCCCGACTGGTTAAGCACCCGCATTATCGAAACTTTGTAGTTTGCCAATGTCAGATCGTGTCAAGCAACCACCGACGGACCTTCCTCAATCACCGATGCCCGCTTTGAGAAGCCGATGTGGGGCGTTATTATCCCGATCCACCGATATCCCTTTAGATTTAGAAGTACTAAATTTTTATTAAAGCAATAAAGCCACTCTTTTCTAGATTTTTTTTCATTTTACGACACTGACTCTTGGTGAGGTGAAGGAGATTCTAGATAGCATAAAGTCACTTGCTGTCGGACCGGATTCTATCAATATTGAAATGGTCAGAATGTGCTGTAAATATTGCCTTACATCACCAATATTGTCAACTCTTGCATTTTGGATAATAAGTTTCCCCTTGCTTGGAAAATTGCCAAAGTAATACCATTACCAGTGTAAGTATTTATTTTAACGTAAAATGACATTTTTCAAGGTTATCAGAGGTGCACGTCAATTTAACTAGTATTGTCAAATTTATCTTCATTAAGTTCTATAGATTCAAGCATAATTTATTTTTGATAAGTAACTTTCTATTTAAGACCGCCATTTTGAACAATTCGCCGCCAACTTGGTTTCTGCACATCCGATCATAAATTTTCTTAACCACGATCCTAAAAAATTGTTAAAAAAGTAAGCGTACAAAATTTGGTGCTTTCCGCAAAAAATGAACAATAAGGTACATTAGAGTACTATTCAAAGCGACTAAACACATGTTAGGTCAACTTTACTGGCCTATAGCGTAAAAACGGCGCAAAAGAATTTGGAATTTCATATCTGAATCGATTTGTTGGGGCCTTCTAATTTATCAGAATTCATCAAGGTGAATATCCAGCCAAATTTTTGGTCGCTAGGGAGAATTAAAGAAAACGTTGAAAATCCCGTTTTTTACATACTCAAAAAAAATTTAGTCGACCAAGGACCATATCAAACTAAAATTATTTTTATAAAAATTTAAATACTTCAGCTATACATAATCGATTATTTTATTAAATATACATGTCTTATCTAAGCTATTAAAAAAATATCAACTTTTATCAAATTTGAAATCGGAAATTTGGGTGCCACGTTGTCCGCAGCGCCACCTATCTAAAATTTTTTTAGAATATCAGTTGACCTTGACAATTGTAGTAATCGCACTAAATTTGCCATTTTTTCCTCAAAAACTAAAAAAGATACGGATGATAATGTAGCTGTTTTTAAAAATCTTACTTTGACTGGCCTGGTATAACTAAACCAATCACCCTGTAAGCAAAAAGTCAATTAGAAAAGTTATTTTGATGTTTTTTCGAAATTATAATATTAAAACAAAAAACCTTACTAAATTATGAAGAATTATCAAAAAAAAATTCTCAAAATGCATTTTTTTTTAAAATAAAATGTTACTTCTCAAGAACTATAAAGGTCATAAGTCAATGTAACCATTTTTTTTCAATTCCACTCTATCGAATTATATGGATTCGATTATAATCTTGTTTTGATTTGATGACCTACAATTTTTTTTAGAAATAGACGCCATCTTGGCTCCTATACATCCGATCATCGATTTCCTCGACCAAAATTGCTTTCTGCACAAAATGAACAATTGGAGACCTAAGCCGGACGACTATTATAGATATAATTTGTAGGGGTTAGCCTAGATCAATTCTACCATTATTTTCCGAAACCGGAATTCGTAAAACCCGTTGTTTATCAGAAAATTTTTGCTAAATTGATTGCTCATTCGCCAATAATACATGAACCGGAGGCGTACACGCAGGTGGCGCGGCGGTGCGGCGTTTCGATGCATTTGTCGTTCTGTTTGCGCACCGTTGTATGAACAGCTTGCACACTTGGCTAAAAGATACAACGCTAAAAGTATTCTCAGGCAGTGTTCAATACGTTGTGTATAGATGTCACTCTATTGTTCTTAATACTGCGTGTACGCCTCCGCTTCATGTAAAATTGGCGAATGTGCAATCTATTTAGCAAAAAGTTTCTGATAAACAACGGGTTTTACGAATTCCGGTTTTGAAAATTAAATTCCGGATTTTATTAAAAATGGGTTTTGCAAATTACGAGTTAGATATTGAATGAGTTTGATGAACAACGGTTCGATTAAAAACAAGTCTTTTTGTTTAACTAACGAAAAAAACGAACACAAAATACTTTTTTTTATACCTTCTTCAAAAACATGATTTTTGTAACTGTCTGCAGATAACTAAAGCATGGCTTTTTTGGTTACCGATGCAAATTTTTTTTTTATCACAGGTGCAAAAAATATTTCTGTCCGTTTTTTGCCCAAAGTTCAAGAGAAATAGCGGAAAATAGTAATATTGAAAAAATCTAATTATTCTTGCCTAAGAATTAAGCCATTTCCGCCAGTTTTCACCAAGTATTTTCGAAAAAATCATTTAAAAATATCGTCAAAATATGAAATCTTGAAATAGTCTTGAAACTATTTCAGTCATTAAAGAAAAAAATAAACTTCATAAAAAATATAATATATATATCAACCAAACCACTCATAACCGATTCTGTGAGCTCAAAACTTTATCAAAACAAATGATAAAAAATGATTACAGAGCTCAAAACTTTATCAAAACAAATGATAAAAAATGATTACCATAATTATATTAAATGTATTGAATCTAATATTGTTTGCGCAGTCTTTTGAAAGCGTGTATATCAAATCCAATCCGGCACCTAAGATAACTCAAAGTATAAAAACTACTAGTAAATGTAACGTATTTTCACAAATGAATATTTTAGAAGTATGCAAAAACTTTAAAAAATAATAAATATAAACAAATGTCCAGAGGCGGATGGCATTCCCCCTGTTTTTGTTAAAAGGTGCGCAAATAGTTTGGAAAGCTCGGTTATCTGGAATATTCCTCAAAAATGGAAACTAAGTGAAATAACGCCACTTTTCAAAAGCGGTGATAGAGAAGATGTAAAAAATTACAGGCCAAAAAGCAAATTATGTATCTTTGGAAAAATTTGAGAAAAACTTATGTATGACAGTATTTTTCCGAGTATAGAACAAAAAGTAATTCAAGAACAGCATGGATTCTTTCCTAGGAGGTCTTTCGAAACAAACCTACTCTCTTTTTCTGAATTTGTTACTAAAACATTCGACAAGATCGATCACCAAATATTATTGGAAAGACTTGCTGAGGTCGGTGTCGAAACAAATATGGTTAGGTTGTCTAGCTCCTACATAACAGATTGGAAGGAGAATTTTGCGATTAATGGGCACAAATCAGAGTTTTTTGACATAACGTCGGGTGTACCACAAGGCACCCAGCAACCAAAAATCGTCGGCATTGAATCGGGCCAATGTCGACAACGTCGGCAGTGTATCGGCATCGGCGACTACACTCTGGCCCGATGTTGGTCAGATTGCGATTTTCAGTTTTCGGTCAATAATCGGCAACTGACGGAGGTCCACATTACTACAGTCGAATTTATGCCGACACCACTTTAGGACCGACGATGGTCCGATTGGAACTTTGTTTAATCGGTCGAAAATCAGCAACTGACGATGGTCCGATTTACTATAGTCGACTTTATGCCGAAGCCCACTTTATTTGCTTTAGGGCCGACGACGGTTCGATTGGAACTTTGTTTAATCGGACGAGAATCGGCAACTGACGATGGTCCGATTTACTATAGTCGACTTTATGCCGAAGCCCACTTTATTTGCTTTAGGGCCGACGACGGTTCGATTGGAACTTTCTTTAATCGGTCGAGAATCGGAAACTGACGATGGCCCGATTTACTATAGTCGACGTTATGCCGACGCCTACTTTATCTGCTTTACGACCGACGACGGTCCGATTGGAACTTTGTTTAATCGGACGAGAATCGGCAACTGACGGTAGCCCGATTTACTATAGTCGACATTATGCCAACGCAAACCTTATCTGCGTTAGGGCCGATGATGGTCCGATAGGAACTTTCTTTAATCGGTCGAGAATCCGCAACTGACTATGGTCCGATTTACTATAGTCGATTTTATGCTGACGCCTACTTTATTTGCTTTACGGCCGACGACGGTACGATTGGAACTTTGTTTAATCGGACGAGAATCGGCAACTGACGGTGGCCCGATTTACTATAGTCGACATTATGCCAACGCAAACCTTATCTGCTTTAGGTCCGCTGATGGTCCGATTGGAACTTTCTTTAATCGGTCGATTTACTATAGTATGACGATGGCCCGATTTACTATAATCGATTTTGTGCCGACGCCTACTTTATCTGCTTTACGGCCGACGACGGTTTGATTGGAACTTTGTTTAATCGGACGAGAATCGGCAACTGACGGTGGCCCGATTTACTATAGTCGACATTATGCCAACGCAAACCTTATCTGCTTTAGGTCCAATGATGGTCCGATTGGAATTTTGTTTGATTGGTCGAGAATCGGCAACCGACGATGGTCCGATTATGTCACATTAAAATTTTTAAACTGCTTAATAGTTTCTACCTAGTATGTAGAGATGGCGTTAATGTCAATATGTTCCCTGTACAGTGGAAGATAATATTATATATATATATATATATATATATATATAATGAGCCAAGATATTTCAAAACTAGAATGCGGACTTGACAAGATAGTGGTACTTCTCTACAAGAGTCACCTCTTCTGCCACTTAAACCAGCCCGAATGGTTTAGCACCCGCATTATCGAAACTTTGTAGTTTGCCAATGTCGGGCCGCTTTAAACTACCACCGACGGACCTCCGTCAATCGCCGACGTTGGACCGCTTTAGGAAACCAATGTCGGACTTGAATATTTTACCGATGTCGGGCCGAGACCAGCTTGCCTACGTTAGACCGACCAAATTAAGCAATTATGGGCGGATGGTCGGTAACATGTGGTTAAACCATATCGGACCTTAATCGTACGGCGACGGTATGCCGATGTCAGCAAAAAGTAAAATTTACCATTGCTCCGACGACGGGCCACAGTCTAACGCTGCATCGGCAAACATACATTGGGCCTACATCGCAAAGCGGACAAAAAATACTGCTAGTACGATTTCGTAAATCGACGTCGTACCGATGACGACAAATTCGGCAATCGACATCGGACCGACGAAGGCCCGAGGGAACCGTGTTTGCTGTGCAGTCATCTGGGTCTCCTATTTTTTATTGTTTATATTAATTCAATCAAAAAATGTTTTAAACACTGCAAAATATTGCTTTTGGCAGATGATCTGAAAATATAAAGCTTCAAGAGGATCTTTTACGTTTGGAGCAATACTATTAAAATAACCGTTTGTTTTTAAATCCAACAAAATGCTTTTGCATTTCCTTCACCAGAAATATGAACAGAATTAATTCCAACTACACTATAAATAATCTTAACTTAGAGCGAGTTATAGAGATAAGGGATTTGGGGCTAACTCTGGATGAAAAGTCGACATTTAAACCTCGTATGGAAAGAGTAATAAGTAAGTCAAACAAAATGGTAGGCTTTATAAAGAGAAACACAGTAGACTTTAAGAATCACACCTCTCTTATTGCACAGTATTATGCGTTTGTTCACCGTAAGCTTTGTTCCGCTTCAGTAATTTGGAATCCAAATTATAATATACATATCACGCGCTTAGAGCGAGTACAAAACAGGTTTTTAAGATATCTTGGATTTAAAACTAACACTAATACTGAAAATCATAGCTACAGTAATATTCGATCAAAATTTAAAATCCTGACTCTTCGGAACAGAAGAACTTTAACAGACCTTTTGGCGCTTTACAAAATTGTAAATAGTCAAGTTGACTTCTCTTAAATTTTGTCAAATATTGGTTTAAGAATACCAAGGCCGAACGCAAGGAATAGAGATCTTCTTGCTATTAATTATCATCGAACCAATGTAGGGCAGAACTCTCCAACTACTAGATTGCAAAGTGTATTTAACTTCTATATTATTATTATTATTATTATTATTATTATTATTATTATTATTATTATTATTATTTATTATTTATTATTTTAGCACAAATAAAAATGAAAAGCAGACATGAACAATTCAAACACAAAACAATCTACAACTAAATGTCACAAAAACACAAATAATAAATTTCAACATAAAAATTGAAAAAATTTCCCTAGATTATGAAAACTCTACAATTAACACACAAAAAAATGCAACATTTCTTGGAGTGGTGCTGGACGAGAGGCTTGACTGGAAAGACCATATTAATAAACTAGCACACAATATGTCTAAATATTGTTATGCGCTCAAGATCATTAGAGACACTGCCGGTACTAAAGCAGCAATAACATCCTGCCTTGCACACTTGCAATCACGGGTAAGGTACGGTAAAATTTTTTGGAGGAATTCCTGTGATATAGAAAGGATCCTAATATTACAAAAAGGTAGCTTAAGAATTATCTATAAAAAAAACAGGCAAGATAGTTGCAAAAATCTATTTACTGAATAAGGCATTCAAACAGTTATCAATATTTACATATATGAATGTGTGAAATTTTTAATAGAAAATCCTTCTTTCTTTGAAAAGTTCAAAAATAAACACATATATGGAACCCGCTTCAAACAAAACTTAACTTCCAATAATATTAACCACTCATATATTCAAAAAAATTTAACATATGTACTTATCAAAGTCTGGAATACCCTACCTATTACCTTTCGTAAACGGCCATGTCAAGAAATCAAAATAAAACTAAAACACTTTCTAAAAAACAAGGCATATTATGATATTAATGAATTTTTTAAAGATAGTGATGTAAAACTTATCTAAACTCCTAAAAACCAGCTCTTTTTTCAATAATATATTTATTAACTATTCTGTACTGGTGCAGGCTCTCTGAGAGCGGCCGTCCTCTGGATACTCTGTGTGGAGTGGCGGGGACACAGGGTTATTTATTAGTTACTTCTTAAAGAAACAATAAAAAAAAATAATAATAAATTAGGCTCTGTGTACAAGTGTAAGACTGACAACTGGTGTATGTGATATTTGTGTATGCCTGTTTTAAATAAATTATGTGTACATTACTGAAAAGTTTTCATTTGATCCTTAAATTAAATTAATATCAAATTGACAAATATATAATAAATATTTTTTTTTTCCAATGTTTTAATGCTACTTATTTTATGTTAATATTGTGATAATATTAGCTTAAGAATTTTGACAGGATTTACACCCAAAGGGGTATGCAATGTATTTTTTTTAAAGAAGACCATTGTCAAAAATCGACTAAATGTATCTATCTATCTATCTATCTAAGAGTAAATTTAAATACAGCAAAACTAAAATTAAATTTAAATTACAGTAGGAAACGGCAAAATAAACTGATAAGAAAGATTAACTATATTAAAAGATTAACATATTAAAAATCCGCGAAAGTGTTCGTCCAGCCGTTTTTTGAAAATGTTCACATTTGGCGAGCTAACAACTTCGATCGGCAGGCGATTCCACTCTTCAAAGTATCGGTTCGTTAGAAAGTGTAGCCTATACCCCGTTCTAAACTGCTCTTTCCGAAGTTTGAATGCATGGTCCCTAAGTCTTTCGTCATTGTTGATGGTGACTAAAGGCGTCGGCCATGGAAATTGGTTATGCGTCATAGTAGCTAAAAATTTGTATTAAATCTCCACGCATGCGACGGATTGACAGTGGTCGCAAATTAAGTCTGACCAGTCGTTCTTCATAGGGTATATTTTTAAGATTAGGGGACCATCTCATCGCTTTACGTTGGACCTTTTTGAGCAAATTCTGATCTCCTATGAGCCAGGGGTTCCAAACTGGTGTAGCAAACTCTAGAATTGGTCGAATGTACGTCGTATATAGTTTGGCTGCAAATTCTGGTCTGGGTTTTGGGAATTCTTTTTGCGCTATGTAAAGCGCGCTATTTGCCTTCTTGACTGAGTCATGAACGTGTTGAGACCATGATAATTCATTTGTAATGGTAACTCCAAGGTCCTTTTGACTCACAGCAGTTTGAAGCTGAATACCATTAACAAAATATTGGCGCTGAGGATTGTTGCGGCCAATATGCACAACTGCACATTTATCTATGTTGAGAGGTAAGAGCCATTCTGTGCATCAAGATTGGATTTTGTTTAAGTCCTCTTGAAGGCGGTTGTTATGGCTGAGTGGGTTTTCAAACAGTTTCTTGTCATCTGCGTAAGCGCTTGCGTGACTTTCCAGTGACATCAGTAGGTCGGCGGTGTATATCAAAAACAGGATTGGTTCTAGAACTGACCCTTGAGGGACGGATGAGGGGACCAGTACGCCGGGTAAAAAAATTATTTTTAACAAATACAAGATAAGTTAAGATTTGCTACTAATAACTTTTTTTTCCCATGAAATTTTTTTTTTTCTTAAGTCTGATATAAGTTTGAATTTTGTTAACCTATCTTAAGCTTTTTTCTTTTATTTTATAATGTGGATGTTGTTCTTGGTACAAACTGTTTGCAACCTAAACCAAAGAATAAAATGTCGCAACAATGAACGTCACCGAGTAAAAATACATCGCTATGGAAACGATTGTTATTTCATTTACCAGCCGCCTTGATTTATAGTCTAAAGATGGTGTGTTGCGAGAAGTTCTCTTCGTTCGAAAGTTTTAAAAGTATTTCCTGTTTTTTTTGGATTTTATGATAAAGGTATTAAAAAAAATAGTGTTAACAACTCGCGGCTAAACTGTGCTTTTTTTACTCGTGGTTTTAAATACCTCGCAACGCTTGTAAAAAAACCACTACTTTAGCCACTAGTTGTTAAAACTACTATTTTAACTTAAGCGTCCGCCATTATAAGTAAAATATTAAAATGTCATTTCTTTACTCCAAAATTCAATAGTTATTTACCTAACAAGTGCGAAAAGTGAAACTTTACCGCACGTGACGGCAGTTAAGCGAACGAAGCGAAGCGAGTTCGGTTAAGCCGGCAAGGGCGGTAAAGACACTTTACGCATGTGTTAGGTACACGATGTTACCTACAAGCCTCAAAAATTCCCAGAAAAGAAATACAAATATCTGCATTTTAATTTTCTGAAATAAATATAGTCCCAGTGCAGTTTACTACACGCGTGTAGGTTGTTTATCTTATTATCTTATCTAGATTTGCTTTTGTTAATCGCAGCCACTTTCATTTGAGAATGACATATGTCAATTTTTTTAACGTCTTAGTTTACCTGGCGGTTCGGTAGCAATTTAATTCCTTTCTAAAAATGTTTAATCTGTTTTTTTGTCAATCATAGCTCTAAGTGTTTTAGTAAAATATAGTTAAAATGTTTTTTGTGTGTTTTGACAGAAAAAAAAACTCATTCCAAATCTCTCTTACCAACTTGAATAGACTTTTAGGGAGGCAACTCTCTGTTACAGCCTCCCCAATCAATTTTCTTGGAACACAAACAACACAATCTACTCAATTTTACTCGAAAGTTACTGCAGTCGGTACACTATATATTTTATCCCTCAAGAATAAATAACAATAGGAAGAGAAAATAGAAAATGTGTGTCGGGAAAATGAGAAAACGCCAAACGGGACGACCTGCTTTTAACATAAAATGAAACAAACTTCGGTAAACCTGGAGTCAAATTTAATTTAAGTTTTCTGGGTTGACTTTTAGGGTTTCCAATAGAGTTTTTTATATTGTTATTCTTAACAAATTGTTTTACAGAGTTGATTTTTAAACTAAAAAAGACAATAATTATTTAAAAACTGTTTGTAGTAGGTTAGGAGCTAATTGTAAGCCGGGCGTAAACTTAACTCTGGCGCATATATATATATACCTATATATAATTATACAGTGTGGAGACTTTAAATGGAATATTGGCGGTAACGGGTAAAAAAAATGTTTTTTAGAAAAATCCACGTCAACTAAGATTTTTACACCTAAAATTTTTGGCAAAAATGTTTTCTCTCAGAAAGGGGTCTATTCACATACAACTTTTTTTTTTAAATAAGAAGACTCCGCTTGTAGCTCCTTGTTGGAAAGCTCATCGAAAAAGAAAAACGGTCGTGTAATTTTTTTTGACATTCGTCAATCCATGTGTCAAAATCCTCAAAAAATTGTTGTGTCTTACTTCAAATCAAACATTGCACCTAGCGGGTTGGAAACTTGTTTTTTCCTTTGAAAAAAAAAGTTATATGTAAATAAACCCCTTTCTGAGGGTAGGTTCACAAAAATTTTAGACCGAAAATTGTTATTGCTAAAAATATTACTTACTTGTTTTAGGATTTTTATAAAAACAAATTTCTCATTCGCTCGTTTCATTTTAAGTTTTACACAATTATTTTTTAAAGATTTTTGACACATGGAATGTTAAAAAAAATACACGAGCGTTTTTCTTTTTCTACAAGCTTTCCAACAAGGTGCTACAAGTGGGGTTTTCTCATTTGAAAAACCAAAATTGTATGTAAATATAGCCCTTTCTGAAAGTCCGTTCACAAAAATTTTACGCCGAAAATTTTGGTTGCTAAAAATATTAGTTGACATGTTTTTGGATTTTTCTAAAAAACAAAAATTTCTAACCCGCTACGGGCAATGTTCCATTTGAAGTCCGACACAATAACTTTTTGAGGATTTTGACACATGGATTGACAAATGTGAAAAAAAATTACACGACCGTTTTTCTTTTTCGATAAGCTTTCAAAAAAGGTGCAACAAGCGGGGTCTTCTCATTAAAAAAAAGTTGTATGTGAATAGACCTCTTTCTGAGAGTCCGTTCACGAAAAAAAATCCATAAATTTTAGCTTCTAAAAATCTTAGTTGACAACTTTTTGGATTTTTCTAAAAAACAATTTTTTTTCTGTTATATTAGAAAAAATAGGTTGGGTTGAGTACAAACAGGGAGAGGGAGCGATAGCGTTACTAGACACTCAAAGTTAATTTTCGATATTATAAGCATGCGTATCCTTATCTCTATCGAGTCGACCAATCAAGCAGGTGCACTTTTAAAATCATGGCGAATGCGTGACAGCACCAGCTGATTAAATGCACGAAAACCAAGTACGATAAGGGAGTCGTAACGTTAAGACCGTCTCTGCATACGAAACGATGTTTTCACGCATTTGATCAGCTGGAGCTGTCACGCATTCGCCATTAGTTTAAAAGTCCACCTGCTCAATAGGTCGAATCAATAAATATAACGATACGAATGACGATAGACCCGAAAATTAACTTTAAGTGTCTACTGTTATAAGTAAAAGTAAGTTAAAGTACTTGTCTTCTCGCTCTATGTGAACTAGAATAGTATAGAATAGGTTTTAAAGAATAAAAATGCCAGCATTTTTAAATTTGCATAAAAATTAAATCTTTAGTTCTGATTAATCTAAGACTTTTTTCGCTTAGCCAAGCTCGTGTAGCCCACTAAAACTTACGGGAAACTTTAGTATTTCCTTTAAGAGTCTGGAAAATGCCAGAAATAAGATAACTTAAATGTGAGAAAGTTTTCCTACTTTCGGTCTTTGACGTCGAAAATTTCGTAATTAAAGATGAAGAAGTGGCGGCCAAGAAAGTTTAAGAAATAAAGATTATGCTCTGAAAACTGGAATTAAGCCCAGCTAATTCATATGTAATAAATTGTAAAATTGTATAAACAGTATATTTGCTCCTCTTACGCACAGATAACGTTGCTCCCCTAGGGTCAATAAGGGTGTCAAGTCTTACTCCTAGGCAGTTAGGTCTTCTTAAAATTATTTTATAGCCGTCGCGTCGGAATCGGACTTTTTTGTAACAAAGCGCTAAAATTAAAAGTGTTGATCCTTTTTAAATATGCCATGCAAACAAGTTTGCTTCAAATTCTGAAATCTTATTGAAATTAACGAACTTCTTAAAAGCTTCGACATTAATTGTAAGTTTGTTTTGTTCTTTGTTTTTACAGTTTTGCCGTTGTATGACCAACTTTAGTTAAAACAACGGTTTCGCCCAAAAAAAAAACACAAATATTAAACTTATTGCGTTGGTACTGTTGTATTAAATTACGAAATTGTTTTGTATGGCATTAACTTATTTTTGGTGCTGTCTGTAAGTTGCCTACATTTTAAATTATCAGGCATTACGCTTCAAAAACTTTAAAACCAGAACACAAAACGGTTTATTTGTCTTTTGCGACCATATGCCAGTTATGCGACCATAAGAAAGGAAATACTGCGAGATCCGATAGCTCAAATTTCTAAAAAGTGTTATTTTAAAAGCTCAAATGTACAGCCGGTATCACGCCTTATGGTGGTACCTAGGTTTGTAAACTGACACAAAAGGTAAGTCCATTATTAGGATACAGGATCCGCACGCTAGCATGCCATGTTGTATCACCTTTTCAGCCTCTATCTCTCTCTCTCTCTCTTTTTCTCTCATATTTGTCATTAGCTAGCGTACTGGACGACTCCATAAGTCACTCCTCGCGAAAGTAGGGTGCCGGTGAAAGCATGCACAGTAACTTGTTTGGGAGATATAACCCTATTTTATTTTTTTTTTCGGGCTAAGCACGATTATCGGGCACCGTGTTCTCAGTGGGATAAAATCGAGTTATCCCAACTTGAGATGAGCAGGGCAATTTTGTCGCCAATGAAATAAGCATCGTCTTTACAGTCGGAGTCGCCGCCCCGTGAAAAATAAAAATAAAAAACTAAACTTTTCACTCCGACGCGTTCTACTATTACAATTCCACTCTGACGCACTCTCACTCCACTCCTACACTACACCAATCCTACTCTTTAGGTTAACCCCAACCCCCCCTCCACCTCGGTGCGCCACTGATGTAAGTGCACGTGGCAAATATTACTTATCTGGCCTAGATACCAGTGCACATAGTAAAACATTAATCTATCTAAGCTTTCAAAATTAATTCCTACTTGTATTATTTAACTTATTACTATCTGCAAGACCGTTAATGAATGAGAATGGTAAACCCTGCGGATGTAGGCTTGATTGAAGAGATGAGTTGATAGAAATAACGATTTTTAAAGGGCACTATATAAAAGCTACCTGACACGGTCCAATAAACAGTACACTGTCATAGAAAACAGAATTTGTTCGCGAAATTGTATGGAAGCGGCGACAGAAGATGATCCATACACTTACGACATTCTGAAATCAGTTACAGATGCGGCAAAAACTGAAATAAATGAAAGAGACGCGTACATCTCAAGACTTACAAGATCTTCAGTTTCATTAATGGCAGATGCCTCAACAAATAAAGAGGATTACTTAAATGAAATTTTTTACAAAGATAGAAAAATTAGCGAATTGGAAGAACAAACTGAAAAGCTTAGGAAGACTGCACATAAAAGTCAAAATTAGGTTATTTCTCTAGGAGTACAAGTGTTTCCTAATATAAAACATTTTTCTTCATCTTCTCAAACTGACGAATATGCAAGTTTGGAGCCACTTATTCAAGATTTAAAGCAGAAAAACAAAGACTTGCTTGATTAAATAAAGGAAGGTGAAAAAACTATTTTAAATTTAAAAGAAGACTTATCTTATTACTATAAACTCACGGCGCTGAAAATAATTGAAATAGACAATAAAATTTACGCCGAAAGCGAAAAAAACTTACAGAATGAATTAAGGAAGATATATGAAGTAGATGCACCATAGGAGGATATTAATAATGGAACATTACCTTACTGTACTCCTACTGACTGACGAGTATGGAAAATATGTGTACACATTCTTCCGAAAATCGTTTACAGAAGACTATCAAATCCAAGTCACATGCAAAGCAAAAGTCTCCATCAAAAATATCATAAGCGGTTAGGATGCGACCATTTCCGCCTTGACAAATAATGACTTTGTGATTCTACTCGCGGGATTAAATAATTTAAATAACATTGATAAAGTTGCATTACATTACATTATGCGTCTTACAGATATGTGCTTTCATACAAATCTGTTATTTTGTACGATGCCTGAAAAATACATATAATATTATCGAACTTATAAATAACAAAATTGTGAATATAATTAGCTACATTAGACAATTTGTTCATAACGTTAACTTTTTGGACCTTTATCATAAATTTAGATATTCTGAATACACAAATAGTTATTTTGATCAGTAGAATAATCCGTAACTTTGATCAGATTCCCTTTTATTGTAATCTATCACAAATCACTTTACAAAGTCAATCTTCCCCTTTTGAGGGAGGTAACAGTTCAGTAATTTGTGGAACTGATACATTTAGTAGTAACAGGTCTGATATTATTTATTATTTAGTGACGTTATATTCCTGAGAATGGTTCCGCTATTTCGACCAAATCTACAGCGGGGGGTTTTAGTCCGTAGACGTCCTCAAAAGTAGACCACCAGAGACCGGTGTCTATGAAGATTTCTCGTCGCTATAAAAAAAAAAACAAAAAAAAATAAGTTGATAGTTTTAGTAATATTAATAGTAGTATTAATCTCAGTTGCTACAATGGCCATTGTTGTAATTTCCACTTCGTGATAGTTTAAGTTGTTTTGCAAAAATCTCTATGTAACAGTGAGACCGGAAGAGACTGTAACGGCGAATCTAATGTTAATCTACAAATCCCCTACAGATATAAAGATTTTTTATACATGCCGACGCCACTTCAATCGAGAATATGAATTAAGTAAGTAACTCAACCAGTATAGTAAACCCTTACTCCAAGACCCCCAAAAATTCAAATTTATTAAATTTTAGTCTTCAAGGTTTAATAAACAAAATTAATGAATTTCATGTTCTGCTGTCCCAAATAAACTTTCCTGAGTTTTTACTTTTGTCTGAGCGCTGGTTGACTGAGGGTCATTTGGGCGTTTTGGATGATTATACTATAGTTTCTATTTTCCGACGGAGAAACTTGTGGTGGGACTGTGATTATGATTAAAACAGAATATGTCTACTTTTTGGGATTTGAAGCGTTTCATGATTATGACTACTTAATAGAAGAAAAAAGTGCTTGAATTTTCTACAGTACATAAAAAATCCGGAAGTTTCTTTATGACTTGTTTATATACTTCACCTTGTACGGTAGCGTCAAATAGTAAATTATTCTTTGACAAGCTAGAGCCTCTTCTAGCCCAAATTCCAATAAAAGCTGAAATCATTCTTGGCGGGGACATCAACATTGATTTTTTAAACAAAGACTCACCACTAACACAAGAACTTAAAAGCCTTCTTGCCTCGTTTAATGTTTAAGTTCACAATCAAAGCTACACGCGAGTTACATCGACCACCAAAAGTATGCTCGACTCTGCCTGCTCTAACTTGGAAATAAGACTCACACCATTGATCTTGAAATGTCCGATTTCGATACCGTTATTCTATCTTTATCACTAAAAAAAGAAGTAGTCAAAAAAGTCATTAGACGAGGGCGAATATTTAGCTCTAAAAATTTTAGGAATTTCAACCAATTATGTATGATTACAGGCTGATTGCATATTTTATATTTTCATGCAAAAATCTAATGTCATTGCATGTTCTTCGCAAACATTTTCCCAGCTATCACTGGCTTGCTGGTTATTTGAGGAAGTACCGAACTATTTACCGAAGCTGTATTAGATTAGCCAAAAGAAACTACTTTAAAGTAAGAATAGAAAAAGCTGACAACAAGCCTAAAGAAAACTGGCAAATAATCAACTCACTACGTGGTAGATCTAAAACAAGCAATGTATCAAGTAACCTTGAACCAAATGTTATGAATCGCTTTTATTGTTCTATTGTAGACAACTGACATCGAGCTTACATTCAAGTGTAAATGCAATGACTTATCTTTCTAATGTGGATGTCCCTGAAATGCTGGTTCTAATTCCAACATCTCTCATTGAACCTAAACACGTAGTATCGAGCATTAAAAACCAAACAAGTTGCGACATAGATGGAGTACTTTTACTTTTACATAGACACCGGTCTCTGGTGGTCTACCAAATGTGCCCGATTCATCCTCTCTTGAGGACACCTACGGACTAAAAACCTCCGCTGTAGATTTGGTCGAAATAGCGGAACCATTCTCAGGAATATAACGTCACTAATTTATCAGATTACTCGAGTGCAACATTTTTTCTAGAGTTAAAATCGTTCTTTTCAGGAACGGCTCCAGCCAAAATTGGGCCAGAATGTGGATATTTTTAAATAACTTATATTAATACACTGTTAATTTTTTTCTTCCTTTTAAACTATTATTAAATATATATATACCACAATCTAGATCTCTCAAAAACTTCAATCACGATGAAAAATATATATTTTCATGCTTTGTTCTCTATAAAGATTATACGTATAGACAGACAAGCGGACAGCATATAAAAGAAGAAAAGGAAAAAAAAGGTCTATATCCTTTGCCTCGTCCTATTATTTCAAGTGACTTACAATATGATAAAATCGATTATGAAACGAATTTAAGTTTGGAATAAAGGTTCTCGTGGATCTGTCTGATGGAACTTTTCCCTATTCCTTATTATACAGGGTTCCTAAGCAAATCCTTAGGGGGCCAAGCAGCCGTGTATAAGACGCAGACAAACGGAAAAGCACATTAGGCAGAAAAGGATGGGCATGGGGCGATGTTGTCACTACATCTTATCGTAGTAAATCCATTCCAGGTTGTTGTTTTCTAATGTTTTCCATTTTCATACCTTTAGGACTGGAATAAAAATTGTTTTTGCTCGACTTTAATACCAAACTGATGAAAGAAAACGTAAAAAAAATATTTTTCGGCTTTTCATTTTGTAACCATTGTCCTTACGCACTGTTTACAGGCTGGGGCCTGAGATACATGCAAATGCCTAACCTAAAGCGTTCATACACGGTCGGAGAAATCGACTGAGATATTTCCGTAGAAACTTTATCAAGCAAATAGGACGGGTTGACGCCTTCGAACGTCCAACCCCGGTTTTGCACTTTGATTCGAAATCAAAAAGGAGGAACAGTCAGATGTGGGGCCGTGCACAAATTATGTAACGGTGATTTTACCAATTTTTGACCCCCTCCCTATGTAATGTTTTGTAACGGTTTGGCACGCCACTCCCCTAATATTACGTAACGATTTCAAGACCACTAACCCCCCCAAAAAAAAACTTTTTCATTCCAAATTTTCTTAGTTTCGCACAAATGCAAACGCTGTCGAAAACCCCCCTCCCCCCTACGTAACGTTTTGTAACCCCCCTTCCCCCTATGACCATTACGTAATTTGTGCACGGCCCTTGTAGTCCCAGTGGAGGAGGGCGAGAAAATTGATATTTTTTTCTTAAAAATTATACTCTTTAGACCTATTTCTTTGCGTTCCCGAAATTACGTAATTTTTGAAAAAAAATTGTAAGCGGCGCCATTTTTATTTCGTGCTTTGTTTTTCTAACATTTTTGCGTTCGGCTAATTTAATTGAAAAATTTTTGCCTGCGGCGCCCTTTATCTTCTCACTCGAAACCAAGATCCCCCGTTTTAGGAAAACTGATCCCGTCTCTGTTTCTAAATTTTTTCGAATAAAAGTAGAGTATTACCATGGGGGAAATAATTTTTTTCTACGGTATGACGAAAATTTCGAGAAAGTTGAAGAAAAAAATAAAAAAAGTGGCAGAGCTCAAGTTTTTCGTAAAAAAAACGTTTTTTGTAAAGAAACAGAGCAAAATAAATCTTTTCACCCCTTTTTGGGTGTTAAAAATATTGGCAGCCCCTCATTTTTCGCTTTTACCCTCCCGCTAGTTTTGAAGAATTGGTTCGCTGCATGTTTCGAGATCATGTCATAAAACACCTCGAAAATATCAAATGTAGTGTAGGACCAGCTTTATTTAAAATCAATAATATCGCAAGCAAAAAGTTCTGCAGGAAAAACAGCGCCGTTTATTGATTTCTTTGGCTGCTAGTGCTAGCTGCATGGTTTGGCCGTTTCCGGATAGATGTCACTAGTAGAACAGAATGGAAAGAAATTTAATTAAAAGCGAAGATATTTCTTTCTAATGTTAACAAACTCACGAGTTTATCGCTCAGTATCGTAAATAATGGACCCTGCCGCCTCCTTTAAGCAAGAAAAAGCTGTGGTTTGGACCTGAAAACATCTAATTTTTAATTAGATTAGATGTTCAAATCTGTCCCCTTCTTGAGCCTCACAATATCCCAATCTATTGTAAAACTCTTGGCGCGTAGCAGCCAATATTTCAGGGGTGATAGAGTTGTCCGCCTCCAAAATTTTCGCCCTCAACTCCTGTATACGACTATATATACGGCCGTAAGTGAGGGTGTTGGAAAATTTTGTCGTGCCCACAACCCCATAGGAAAAAGTCATTTGGCGCAAGATCTGGTGATCGAGGAGGCCATCGGATATTTCCATACGTGGAAATAATTCTATCACCAAATACCTGACGAGGGTAATTTGTAGCCTGGCGTGAATTGTGGGATGAACAGCCATCTTGCTGAAACCACAATTCGTCCAAATTCCCTTCAATGAAAAAGGGTCCAATAATGTGATCCCCGACAATACCGCTCCAAACATTTAATTTTTGAGAATGTTGCGTTCATCTCATGGTGTGGCCGCCATCTAGCAAAATTTGCAGACATCTTGTCAACGGTTATTATTGCAACTATGATTTATGCTCACAATGAAAGAGTGGCGACAATTTTTTCTCATGGAAGCAGTCCGGAGATAATAACAAACTGGCACCATTGCTCAATATACCTGTTTCTTTTGTGCGCGCAGAACTTTCTATGCCATTTCTGTTTGATTTATTGAAATCCTGTCCCTAAGGAAAATCTTAGGAACTCAGCCCAACAAACATGTAAATAAGTTGAGATAACATTTTCGCAGAAAAAATATAACAATAATGTTTTTGTTTTCTTCTGCCACAACGTTTTGAAAACGTAATGAAAATGTTGTCACAGCAGCTGAAAATACAGCATTTTTGCACATGAAACCAGTGTTGTTTAAAATTTAACTTCCGTGACAAAAAATGTATTTAAAAATGGCAATTAAATCAAAAATGTTCGCCAACACAAAAGACTGAATATGGAAGGCAACTAAAATAAATATTACCGATGTTAAACAAACTCTCAATCTTCCTTCCCAAGAGTCAAATCTTTGTGCCCGTTTGATGACGAAACCTGTCATGATACCTCGTTAAACTTCGCGCGCTTCAAAAATTTGAGATAATAACAGTTTTTTTAATTATAAATTTTTAATTTTTTAAAATTTTAATTCAGAATTAAAGGAAAAACATCATGTCTGGCATATTTAGGTAGTTTTGGAAGATTTTCGGACTTGGATTTGAGCATATTTATGTAAAAAATATTGTTGTTTTAGAAATTTTTGAGGCCGCCTCACTATGGTATAAGTGAACCTTGTTTTGGCCAAAAATAATTTTTTGCGTTCAATAGACCCATTAATTATTAAAACTATTACATTTAGCAAAAACTATCTTTTTTGACCAAAATAACATAAAATTATGCTGTGCGTCCCCTTCCTCCGACTTACCCCCCCCCCCCTCCAAAAAAAAATTATCAAAAATGTGTGAATCACCTACGTTAATGCCGTAATTAAGAACAAATAAAATAAAATGATTATTTGTCTACTAGCACAAAGTATTTGTGATGGATATATAAATACTCGAGTACTAGTGATGTTGGAAGGTCTAAATCCGAGCGGGAGGGGGGGGGGAGAAACATGCGAGTTTTGAAAAATAAAATTTATTATATTATCTGGTACCCGACCACCGAGGGGAGATCACTAGATTTTCAGGGAAGAACCTACCCAACCAATACCCCTCCCCCTCTATCACAGTCCCACTCCTCTTCCACATCCCCCTCCCTTGTCGAGGCTTTTGTAAGCACCAAGTTGGATTGCTTTTGGTGCCAACTATCATATTATATGTATGTATTTCACAATGTTTGAACGTTACGTAGTATGTTTCAGTTTTTTCAATTTGATCCATAGCAAACTTAACCAAAGCAGTTGTGCGAGTTGTATGAAATTTCTCTGAGACTCGATACTCAAAAAGCTGTTCATTTCCAAATCGATACCCATCTAAAAAAAAGAGAGTGCTTGACATTAAAACTTGCTATTTTGTCCAGCTCCGGAGTTTTGAGGGCCCACAAGAATATTAAAACCGCCAACTTCTGCAGCGATATAATACGTTACGTAGTGTTAATTATACAACGACAATAAGAACAAAAAACTACACATGACAAACAAATCCTATACTGGACATAGTACATTATTTCAACTCGTATTCCAAAAAGGTGAAAGTTGTTAAAGTGGCATTGATCAGATCCTTGATGGAAATGAATAGCACCACCAAAATCAGAAGGCAGGGTTCATTCAAGTTTATTCGGTGAATCTACACAAAATCAAATCAAGTATTACAGTCGACTTCTCAAAATTGCCCCCAAAAATTTGACTTCAGGAGAACAAAATACTCCAGAATTGATGTATCACATACCCATGTTTGTAATTTGATTATTTTCCTCAATTCCCCCCCCCCTCCCCCCGCCGTTATAGTGCCCCCAGAGAAAAAAATATTCACAGATTTAAATTCAGACCACCGAAAAACCCCTAAATCGACGTGTCACATGCCTATCGTTTGTTCAGATATTTTTTGCTCAATTTTGACAGTTTGAAATGGCCACCATCTTGGATTTCCAGATACCTGATGGATAGTCTTCCGACGGTTTTTTATTGCCTAATATGTGCCCAAGTACCGTGCAAAATCTCCGACATAATTCCAGCAGTAAAATATTCTGGTGAGGCAAGGGCGTCGATAACGGGGGGGGGGGGTAATGGGGGTAATTACCCCCCCAAGATAGAGTTTTGACACAAAAAAAAAGTTTTTTGCCACACTTGACGAAAGAAAACAAAAGTGTATTATCACCAATTTTATTCATTAATTGAAAGTACATAATTACAATATTTTATTAATTTAATTACAATATTTCGATAGCTAATACGCATAAAATACTATGCATACTGTGGGAAAATGAGGTAAATGTACCTGATTGTGCATTTTCTGCTTTAGAAGCCTGTGATGTTAATATATTTCCAAATATTTATATGGCTCTATATTTAGTGTGCATTATGCCAGTTTTTGTTGCATCAGCCGAACGCAGTTTTTCAACTTTAAAACGATTGAAGACTTGGTTTCGGGCTTCTACAGGTCAAGAAAGACTGGTAGGATTGGCATTGCCACATGTACATAGGGATGTAGAAATAAATATTGAAAAAGTTATTACTAAGTTATTCTAGTATTTTCGTTCCTAGGTGTATAATATATTCACCTCGATATTCACTAAATAAGTGGTATAAGTTAAATTTTAATAACAATTTTACATGCTATTAAAATTTGACTAATACAACTTATTTAATGAATAATATGATACACCTAGGAAGGAAAATACTGATACAACTCAGTAGCGCAAAATTTATGTGATGTATCACTTTTCCTCATATATAAAAATATACATTTTACCTTCATGTAAAAATATATATTATTTTCTAGTTCAAAGGTTTTTTTAAAAAAGGTTACTTTAGGAAGAATACAAGAAATATGTTTATTTTCATTAAATATTATCTTATTACCTTAAGATTTGTTACCTTATAATTCTTTTCCTCAATATGCCAAGGGGCAAAGGTATACAAACAATAAAAGTGGTTTGAAAATTTATCTTGTTAATTTGTTACCCCCCTCCCCCCAAAAGAATAAATTATCGACGCCCTTGTGGTGAGGTGTGTCTTTAACTCCATGCACTATATGGGATATGTGTACCTAGAGCATTAAAAGAGAAATCTAGAGCGTAGACGCAGCTGGACGCAAAAAAATTTAAATGATCCAATAAGCAGACATCATGACCGAAATCATAATATAAGTATCACGGTTTAACTTTGTTTAACTTTTTTTGTTGGGAATTCGGAGAAAACTTTTTTCTCGACATTTTTGGTACATATTCGATTTCTCCAGGATTTAAAAAGGCGCTCTAGGATTTTTGAGATAAAATTTCACCTAGAAATAATCCAGAGCAATTGTTAAAAAATTCTTAGCTAACAAGATCTGTCAAGTTCAATCAACGAAATATCAAGTCCGACTTGGTTATAAGTCTAAACTTTGCCGGGATTTTCCGAAGCAGTCATTTAGTTATAGAAAATTTATAACTAAATATTTTTATTGTCACTTTACAATTTTGAATTTTTGGCCAAAATAATTGGCATATATACCAAAGTGGCGTGCCTGAGCAAACAAGCAAGTTTTCATTTTTTTCAACAATAAGTCTAAATAGCATTGAAAGCAGCTGCATTTTAATAAAAATTGCACTAGGATACAACAAATGACTGCCGTTGCCATCTTGGCATTTTTTCAGTTGTATTTTCAGAAAAAAGTTAAGAATCCAACTATTTTGTTAGTTAAGTTTTAGCATATTTTTAGGTATAAGTTTTACCTTTAAAAGTTTATTCGCTAGATGATATAACTATAGAAGTTACTTAGAATGTAAATTTAGTAGTAAAACAATTTTAACAGCCAAAATTACAGATTAAATAAAGCTAGCTATTTTAAAGCAAAAAGAGAGCTGTACTAATGTTTTTGCAGCATGGACTTGACTTTAAAGTCTATATTGTCGAAGCTGTATTAATTGAGAGCGTTTTGATTTTTTTGTTTGCGGAGGGTACTTGTGCGCATATGGTTTTCAACGCAATTTTAAAAAGTAGGTTAAGAATGCGAGTGCTAATACTGAGGCTAATACCAATACCAGATGGACCAAAAAAATTGCGTTATTATATTTTAAACCGGCTACTCACTACGTGCTACTTGCCAAGTAATTGCAAAGTTCTTGGCAACCCAAGTACAGAGTGCTAAAAATCAGTTGTAGAAGTATTGCCACGGGCAAATCTGTAGCAATATGGTTTTAGCAACATTTCTACAGTACTATAGAAAGGTTGTTACAGCTGTTTTTACCCTTCACTTTTTGGTTTTCACTATGTTGTGGGCAGCAATTTAGCTGTGTATATTAAGCTTACAATACAACTGAAATTCGGCATTTTTATACAGGCTGCCATTGTATTGGAGAACCTATTTTTATAACTAAATAAAAATTAGAAAAAATAAATATGGATCACAAAGTTTTAGGTCATAAATATGTTAACTTACTTATTTGACATCAAGATAATCTGTAAGAAAGGCATTACACGAGTAATTTTTCACAATCACAATGACTTACTAAAACACACGCGCCTCAAAAATCGGCATATTACTGTTTTTGTTTGAAAGGTTATATTTATCTTTTTTCAAGGAATTTTGTTCAAAAGTGGTAAAATAATGTACTTTTCAATAAATAATTTTAATTTTACATTCATAATTTTCTGTTTTAATAAAATAAATCATGGCCGCCCAAAGAAGGTGGAATGTGGACTAGGCTATACACCGATAGAAGGCGTGACATGCGCAGCTGTTCGCAGCATTTGTTTTTGGCTATAAATGTTCAAAAAAAGTAAAAATTATGACCGTTTGGTTCAACTGTGGATCCACTTTTTTCGTGACACAAAACAGCTTTAATAGCTAGTTTAATGGAAAATTTTGCATTACTAACAACTTGGTTATTAAAGTAAGTTGCCATAACAATTTGAGAGCTAAAATGGGCAGCAAAAACGTAGTTGTCGCAATGTTGTAATAGCTATAGGATAGCTGTCAAATCTAAAGTGAACAGCCTGTGCTGCTTGGGAAGTAGTGTGCAAATCGTCTCAAGCAGCACAGATTATCCATAATAGATTTTGTAACCAAAAGTTAGTTGAAAAAATATTTTCGTAACCACGCTTTTGTTACTCTGCACAATGTTTTAATGACTCAACCTTATGTTCAAATTATCTAAAAACCAAATTCTGTATTGGTCTGGCAAAAAAAGCCAAAATAAATCTAAAAAGATAGCCTGTATCTTGCTATATCTAAATTGCAATTCTGGCTTTTATTGTCCTTTTATAATTAACAAAAATGCTTAAATAAAACCATAGGCTATAATTCAATTTTGGAGCAATTAAATGCTTTTTATGCGAAAACACAAATCGTAAATAGCTATTTTGTAACTGCGAATGCAGCAGGCGCCACCTTTTTACGGTTGGCCAAGGGGTCTGCGATGGAAATCAGCCATGTTGAATTTACTTATTGCAAAGCACGCCAAAATTAAAAAAACATTTTTGGAAGAGAATAAAAAAAACTCAAAATAATCATCGATCAACGAAAGCATGCTTGTGGATTTGAACACAAATTGAACGGAAATGAAAAAAAAAAACATAACCTACAAAGAATATACCGAGTGAAATTGCATATTTCCATCAAACGACAAATTTTATTTAAAACATTAGAAAATCTAATATAAAAATATAAGATGCGATTTCCGTAGAAATTATAGACACACGTCATGCGATTTCCAGAGATTTCCACCTAATAATCCAAAAAAAAATTGCAGTTATTAATATGCACAAGGTATATTCTCACAGTGGCGGTCCCAGCCATTTGAAAAATGGGGGGGGGCGGTTTCGATACGAAAAAAAAACTAGGATAGAAGCATAGCTTTTATGAGGAACATATCAATATATGCATACAAAACTCAGTAACTACAAACGCGGATTTGGCCTCAAATCTAGGGGGGGGGGCACTCAGATTTTAAATTGTTTATTTCATACATTTTTTTAAAATAAAAAAATGTTTAAATGCGCCGAAAATTTTTGAGAAAATTGCATTAAAAATGCAATTTTTGGGTCAAATTAAACTAAATTCGTGAATATTAGTATCATAGCGCCGCATGCGAAATTTTTTAAAAAAATTGCAATAAAAACTGCATATTTTGATTTAAAATTAAACTAATTAAATAAAAATATATCAAGCGGGCAAAATTTTTTAAAGAAAATGACACTACAAATGCCACTTTTAACACAAAATTAAACTAATAGCGTAAATATCAAAGGTGTTATAGCGCTGCAATTTATGCCCTACTTCGGAAAAATATCGCCACACTTGTTCACTGCCTCGAAAATGTTATCAGTATGTTTTGATTTAAGCTTTTGCCTACTTCTGAACAATATTGTTTCCAAATACTGACTTCTCCCAATAAAAGTTCAAGAATTTGTGGTTTGGATTAATCAAACAGTTTATACTCTGTGAGAAACGACTTTAGTTAATTTTGTCTTGATTGTGGCTTCACGTTGTATAAACTTGGTATGAATATGTTCAGGTCAAAAATACTTTTTTATGTCCGAAATAATTTTGTCTAAAATTTGTTCTTAAATAGAAACTCTATAATACTGTTCCGTATTTCCAATATCGTGGTTTTCGTGGTAAGTACTTCATGCGTTTGTTTATTGTTGGTGTGACGAATTGAAAGTCAAACTATCCCAAAATACTGCGGAAGGATTCTAAAAAGCCCAAAAAAGCCCACTGGGTTTTTTGGGCTTTTTAGAATCCAAATACAGACTTCTCCCAATAAAAGTTCAAGAATTTGTGGTTTGGATTAATCAAACAGTTTATACTCTGTGGGAAAGGACTTTAGTTAATTTTGCCTTGATTTTGGCTTCACGTTGTATAAAACTTGGTATGAATATGTTCAGGTCAAAAATACTTTTTTATGTCCGAAATAATTTTGTCTAAAATTTGTTCTTAAATAGAAACTCTATAATACTGTTCCGTATTTCCAATATAGTGGTTTTCGTGGTAAGTACTTCATGCGTTTGTTTATTCTTGTTGTGACGAATTGAAAGTCAAACTATCCCAAAATACTGCGGAGGGATTCTAAAAAGCCCAAAAAAGCCCACTGGGTTTTTTGGGTAAAACCCACTTAAAAAAACCCGTAGGGCTTTTTTAACATGGGTTTTTTCATTATTAATAAAATAAAAAAACGCAAAAAAGGAATATTATTACCAGTCGTTTGAATCTGATCGTAAGGTTCCATAAACTTGTGTTACAAAGCTTTTTCTAATCCCAAACAATTTCTTATTTTATTATTCCAAATAAGACTAGCTGGGTAACAATGCAAATTATAAAAAAAAACGATTCTGGTTCAGTATTTGCAAACTCTACTTTTATTACTGGATTCTAAAACCTCAGTCCATTCTGAAGCACTCTTTTCACCGCTACTCTTATCACCGCTAAAAACAAAACAAAAAAACTGTCGATTTCTGTATTCCACCTATTTGTATATAGTATTTTATAGTTGATAAACGATCACGAGAATAAGTCCTTATTTTAAAGAAGAACTACAATCTGTATATAATATAAAAAAAAACAAAAAAAAAACAAAAAAGCCCAGTCGGTTGGTTTTTATATAAAAAAAACCCGGGTTTTTTTCCAACCCTGCTTTAAAGGAACGTTCTGCAATTTCTCGTTTTTTCTCCAAAGGCTTCAAGTTTACTACCAGCATCTTTGTTATCTACTTTTCTCTGGAGCAAAGGGGGGGGGCGATCGCCCCCCCCCCCCTGGGACCGACACTGATTCTCACCAAAATCCTTTAAAGAACTCTGCATAAATTACATTGTAAATTCATCAGATTTTTTTCACCGATGTCATCGGTTTTTTGACAAATGAAATATGACGTTAATATGACATTCCATGTCGGTGAGTTCGACGAGCCATTAAAAAAGCGCGATATATGTTGTAGTACTCGATCAACAATGGATATGGATATGGAGCTTTAAAGTTGACGTTTTTTTAGGCTATATTTTTGGACAAAGTCCAAGTCTTTTTCCCACAACTTTGTTGATTACCGCCGAAATAAAATGATTTCTGCAATCTCTTTTTTTTCGGAATGAAACACCCTCTCCATCCTTGTAAAAATTTTTCTATATGGGTTCTTTGGTACCACCCGAAAAGTCACTGATTTAAAAAAAAATTAATTTTTTTTTAAACGAACGGTCAGATTTTAAAAATTTTTACATGTTATTCAAAATTTTTAAAATCTGACCGTTCGTTTAAAAAAATATCAGAATTTTTTTCAAGCTATGAATTTTAAAAATGGTAGGCATCTTTATAATGTTTTCTAATATTTTTGAAATATTGGAGATATCCGAAAAGTGATTTTAAATAACAATCCAAAAACTTAATACTAATATGTTACCAATTAATACCCATTCGTAACTGTGTTTGACCAATCAAATTGCTCGCGGGATATACATATGCTTTCAGGCTAACTTGGGGTCGCCGGTAACGAATTTTATGATATTTTTGTGGTTACTATTACTGGTTTTCTAGGAGAATACGGTAAAATGTGTTTCCTACTTATGTGCGGAAAAGTGGTTTTTACGCATGCATTTACGCGCAGAACGTTACAAGTTAAAACTCTTAAGATTTGTTTAATATGGCGGCATGTGGCGGCTTTGTATTAAAAAAAATCAAGGTAGGCTATGACAACTTGACAACGTCAAACTTTTGCTTAAAAAGCGGCGTCATTTGCCGAGTCTTTTTTCTGAAATGGCTGTAGCAGCACGAATATCATGTTTTACATGCAATAATAATATTTTGGCAAGATAAATGGGACTTCTTTTAAACGATAATGAAGTTACAATAGATATTGCAACAACAAGATGACACGAGATAACGCCTAAGAAGACAATTTGTAATAATAATAATAATTGAAAAATGCACAGTACACTTGATTTAAAAAAAAACGCATACATGCAGTCACAAAATTGACCTTTCTAAAAGTGTATAATATATACGGACTATCAGCTAAAATGCCTAAAAACTTCAAAAGTACGACAATTTGTCATATTGTTTAAAAAAGGTCTCTAAAACTGAAAATATTTTTTTACTTAAATTAAAGGCAACCTTATTTTTATATTAAATTTTGCATAATACTAAAAAATTAGCAAAAATAATGTTTTAGTAAAGTCTTTATTGAACAATATCAAATTATCACTCGAGTAACGGACGAAGGCTGTTCTATAAAATAACAATAATACGATGGAAACAGCGCTGGATTGAAAACAATTCGACAAATAGGAAACTTGGATTACGACAAAAACGATGGTAAACTTAATAATAATTATTTTAACTTAAAAAGAACTAAAATATATAATTTAGTATTTAATAGGATCACCATTTTTCTCTATTACAAGCTGCAAACGTCTGGGCATTGAAAAGGTTAAATTTTGAAAATACTGATGGTCTTCTGAGAGCTGATCCAATGCGCGATAAATAGCATCGCTTAACTCTTCAGCATTTCGTGGTCTCCAATTCCTTTGATATATTATTTTAACGATTGGACGCCATATATTTTCCGTTGGGTTAAGGTCAGGGCTGTTGGCTGGCCAAGGAAGTATTTCTATAATATTATTCTGAAACCATTGGCGAACAACATTAGCCGTGTGTACTGGACAGTTGTCCTTCTGACAAACGAAGTCATTATTTTCATTTAGAGCCTGTACAGATGGCAGCATAACGTTTTCAAGGATTTCAATATATTGTTCACTATTGAATCTTCCTTCGATTCTCCAAAAAAAACTAAACTAACCCCACATGTTTACAGAAAAATTTCCAGCTTTTTTAATTTGGTTTGTATATTCGGGTTGAAATCTAGAATTTGGTGGACGATAAACTAAAATTCTCTTGCTGGTTGAAGATGATTGAAAAGTTTTTTAGCCAGTGAAAACCGCCTTCTCCCAGAAGTCATTATCACGAAGACCGTTGTTCAGTGCAAAAATCACTCTGGCCTGTTTTTGTTCTTCTGTTAGAAAAGGCTTCTTTGCAGTAACTCGACAAGAAACTTCTGATTTCGTTACTCTTCTATTTACCGTTGCTAAAGAACCGGAAATAATGTTACATTAGCTGCTTCAACTAACGTTGAAAAATGATTTTGTCTGAGATGTCAATAAGTCTCTCATCTTTCACTTCAGAACTTACTTTTGGTCGTCCTGATCCATCTTTCCTATCCGTAGAATTATTTTCAATCCAGCGCTTTTTCCATCGCATTATCGTCATTTTATCAACTCCAAAATGGGTGGCTGCTCTTCTTATAGACCAGCCGTCTTCTATAACTCGAGTGATAATTTGAACTTTTGCAAATGTCGATATCTGTGGCATTTTTAAGGACGTTACACTGAATTTTAAGCTGTCAGGCATAGTAAGCTGGTGCAACACCTGCTTAACTAAAAAGCCAGTTAACTCTTTTTCGATTTAGTATCCTTTATAATATTGACACCCAACTGACAGAAAATTCATGTTTTACCTGTCAATTTGGTTATAAAAATGGCGGCAATCTTTGGCCAAAGGGCACTGAAGACATAAGAGTTAACTGGCTTTGTTGTTGTGTTGGCTGCTGGTGGTGCCTTATAATAGTATACACTAATAGGAAAGCTAAATTTTGTGGCATAGGAAAAAATGCATGTATGAGTTTTTTTTCAAATCAAGTGTAGTCCATGGTACGTACATTTTTGGACTTACGTACAAACGTGTACGTCCTTGGGACGTACTATACTACGTACTAAGTACGTACCAGCTACTTACTAAGTACGTACCAGCTACGTACTTGGTACCTACACTTTTTTACGTCCTTTACATTTCCCAACATGGGACCAAAAAAAGATCTAAAATGGACGTATGTACTTACTATGTACTTCCTATGTACGTACATTTCAGGTACGTACAATTTAAGTCCTAGGCGGGACCAAAACTGGACGTAAATTGACCGTAAGTGGGCTTAGGTCAGGCAAGGATAATTCACCAGTAATTAAAAAAAGTTTTGGACACACTGGCAATTGAACCCGCGGCTTTCGGGTTGGACACAGATCCTCTACCACTAGATCACCACCTATACATAGAAAACTCTGCTAAAATTGTGATATATTTTATAACGGTTTTTACTTTGTCGTCTCGCTCTTATAACGTGTACACTTATGTATAGTGTCCGTACTATGTACGTACACGTTTGTACGTACATAGTACGTCCATAATTGGTCCCAAGATGATGTAGAATGTTAACAAAAAGACGTAACAAAAAACGTAAATTTCCCAAAAACGACAAGCGACACAGTTCTAAAAAAGATACAGTCAGGTCACATATTAAAATTCTAGAGAGAGAAGCCGCTATCTACAGTAGTATAAGTGCGCCAGAGATAGCGGACGGCGGCCTAATCGTGACAGTTCTTTCGACAAGCAATATTGAGGTATAATGTTAGACCAGAGTTGTCAGATGTCAGCCCAGAAGCCATATTTAGTTGTTTGAATATTTAGCTTTATTTAGCGCCTTTAATTGTTTATAATAGGCTCGTACATAGTATGTACGCTTCTTTACGTCCGTAGTACGTACGCTTATGTACGTTCAGTGTAAGTCTGTAATTGCATGTTTGAGAGGTAACCCTAAAATGTACGTAAAATGTACGTACATAGTGTACGTACTCTTGTATGTACATAGGTCCCTAATTGGACCCGGGAGCGGCGTAAAATGGACATAAAATGTATGTCCCTGGGATGAAGTGGGCTCTATGGGTATTGGCATATAACTATGAGATACTATAAAGGCCCTGCCCTATGATAAACAGCGTGGCGGAAACCCCGGCAATGGCAATCTAGATTTTGATCGTTGCCGCTACGATTTACTCGCATCCTGGCCCTTTATATACCTAATAGTTATATTGTCACCAGCAACCCCAAGTCAACCTGAAAGCGTATACCACACGAGCAATTTGAATGGACAAATACAGGTACCAATGGATAGTTATAGGTACCAAAATATAATTCGTATCAAACTTTTGAATTGAATTTGTCCAGAAAAAGGTTTTATAACCTACCCGTAAGTTATTTTATGAAATCACTTTTCGTATTTCCCCAATATTTCAAAAATATTAAAAATCATTGAAGGTACCTACCATTTTTTCAATTAATCATACCACTCAAGCTAAAAATGTTTTTGCTTCATCAAAAACATGATTTTAGTAACTGTCTGCAGATAACTAAAGCATGGCTTTTTTGTTTACCGATGCAAAAAAACTTTTTTTTTTGATCACGGGTGCAAAAAAAGATTTCTGTTCGTTTTTTACCCAAAATTAAAAAGAAATAACGGAAAATAGTAATATTGAAAAAATCTAATTATTCATGCCTAAAAATTAAGATATGTTTTTGGGCTTTAAGTATCCATGATTTACACTTTTTGTAAAAAATATAAAAACTTTTGGGAAGAAATTTTAATGTGTTAAACACTTGCGTTAATAAATATTGTGGTTTCAGTATGGCGAAATGCCACTCTTTTCAAATAAATTTTGTATCTATACCAGCTACTTAACCGATTGGGATGTTTGAAACCAATTTAAAGTAAACTAACTATATTATATCTGGAACTATTTAGATTAAAAGAAAAAAAAGTATCGAATTCGGCGCACAAAAACAGAAACATGGCATTTTAACACAATTATGATTTATTTTCTTCAAGCCGTCTATTTCAATAAAAAACCTCAGGTTCGAATTAAAGAGGTTCTCAAAAATGTAATAAATACATCCACTCCAATAATTCCAAATAATATTTTCAGAACTATACCGATCTTAGAACATTGAACTACTAGAATTGTTGTCATGTTAACCTAATACGTTTTCCCCTGTTTTTAATATTATTTTAAATACCTTCAATAATTTTTAGTTCCGTTTAATTAAATGGTCTAAATATAGTAATAAAAATCTATATTTCTTTAAAAAACCTAAAAAGGTATTCAAGTAAGATACAACTCTAAAAATAAGAAAAAGGTGCTATGGAAATCCCTATTCACACTGAAATTAATGAAAAGCCGGCAACACAAATTTCCTGCCTTTGTTTACGAAGAATGGCCAAATATGACGAATTCTAACCTAATATTTAGTTAATATTTTAATTTAACGTACCTGTGAAACGAAATAATCCGGTCTCCAGGCTTCTGTTTAAACTTACATATAAAAATACACTTCGGAAACATTTTTCGCCACAAACTTTTCACAAAAATATCAAAAAAACACTTGACGAGTGCTGAAACTTTCACTTTCAAAACAATAATGACATTCCAGGCAAAATCGAGAAACCGCAACAAACAATCAATGTTGCCACGTTGACTACAAAAGAAGTTGTTTAAAGAAAACACATGTTAAATTTTTAAAAAACGTAGAAAGTGTTAAATATGTTGTGAGTATTATACAGACCGCTTCAAGCTACTGCGAACATAGAGGGAATCAAGTCCAATTTACTCTCTGTGCCGTACGACCGAGGTGGATTCGAAGCACGCTGCAGTGTTATCTTTTGGAAATTCATTTTGTTTTTATTATTTTGTTTTATTTCTGCCTTGCTCGAGAAACAGCTTGGTAAGTTCTTAATTGAAATAATACATTTTTAAAACTAAAAATGGATGTCTACGAAGTTGCCGAAAAAGTGCAGATAGTCAAATGGTACTATCAAGGCAGACCATTGAGACTTATTCAAGAACTTTTTTTGGAGAATTTTGTAAATCGCCCAGAACCTAGTTTATCCACGATTTATAGGTTTGTGCAGAATTTTGAAAAGTTTGGTTCTGTAGCGCCAAGAAACCATAAAAAACCCACTGTTTTGAATGACGAGCAGGAAGTATGATGTGATGATTTGCGCTGCAGTGGAGGAAAATCGAAAGTTAACTAGCCACCAAATTGCCGAAGCAGTTGATACGTCTTCAGCCACTGTCTTACGTGTTCTCAAAAAGAATGGTTATCATTCTTACAAAGCGTCAAAAGCGCATCAAATTTTTCCTGAGGACAACTATCGTCGTATGGAATTTTGCGAAACAATGATGGAAAGGGCTAATCGTGATGAAAACTTTCTGAGATCTATTCTTTTCACAGATGAAAGTACTTTTCCATTATTGAATCGTCATAACCCAACACACGTTCGATATTGGTCGAGGGAAAATTTGCATTTGTATTTTGACGTAAGAAAACTGTATCCCCAAAAACTAAATGTTTGGGGGGGTATTGTAGGGGAACACGTAATTGGGCCATTTTTTATTAACAGCAATTTGAATGGTCCTAGATACTTGGATCTACTGCAGCAGCATATTATTCCAACTGCTAGGCAGTTGTTAGGTGTGAGATTTGGTGAAACATGGTTTCAACAAGATGGTTGTCCCGCTCACAATGTTGGCCTTGTTAGGGAATATCTTGATAATGTATTTCCTAATCGGGTTATAAGTACACGGGGAACTATTTTATGGCCAGCTCGATCATCCGATCTTGCTCCTAATGACTTCTATCTGTGGAGTTATATCAAAAATAAAGTTTACGGGCATGAAAGGGCTAATAATTTGGAAGAACTTCGGATTAAAATTGAAGAAGCTTTTCAAACTATCACCCCTAACATGCTTGGAAAAGTTAAAAGGGGTTTTTACAATAGGCTCGGATATTGTCTAGCCGAGCAAGGAGGACTTTTCGAACATTTGCTCTATTTTTTTTTTGTCTGGGAGAATCTTTTTGGTTTTTAGAATGTATTATTTTATTTTGAGAACTTGCTTTTATTTTGTTTCTCCTTATTATTTTCATTGTAACACGTCGTCACTGATAAATCTGAGCAGTTGACAATAAAACGCTCTTATTTATCAGTGAAAAAAATAAGAAAATTACGTTATAAAAATTTGCGTATTTATTGACCAAATTCCGGTTTCATTGACTACGCTCCACACAGCACCGTGGTTAGAGGCGTACTAAATACCAAAGGAAAGTCATGCAAGTGGTGATCGCAAGCCTGAGTATTGGTTGCTTCACTGATAGGCGTGCGGTGTCTCTGCATGTACGTAAACTGGCAAATTAGACTTCTTCCGCCCTATGTTCGCAGTAGCTTGAAGGGGTCTGTATATTGTCTATATTAGCTTTTTTAACATATATCTTAAACCTCATTAATTAATTAATTAATAAATAAGCGTCAAAACTTAATCCAAATTTAATAAGTTTTTTGTTGGATAATTCTTTTATTAAAATTGACAACAGATTTCTTTCTCCCCTTTCTCTACTGTAGATGTTGCACTCAAACAACCACACACTCACTCCTTCTAGTAGTTCAATGTTCTAAGGTACCTCTCATTGCTAAAAAACCCAACCCTCCCTATTTAAAACGGTAATGACAAGTTCATATGGACCACATTTCAAGTGCTCTCTTGATGTTCCATTTAGACAGCCCCTCGAAACCATTAAGTTTTTGCGCTGGCGAAAAGTGTGTTTATACAGCTTGCCCTGCACTTTAATAAGCAGTTATGTTCGCCCTTCAGAGGATAACGATCCAAAAGAAAGATTAAGCGAAGTCCCGAAACTCCCATAGAAAAGCATAAATGATCGTATATAAATTTGTTTGTGCTCGTTTCATAAGTAAATTAAAAAAGGCGTTAAATACAAAGGCCGAAAATTATGCAGTCGGAGTGTAAATGGTCTTGCCGGTGTAATAAAAGTATTAGCGCAAGCAAGCAAGTGTCGATTTTGTAAAATAACACATTGCAAATCAATTAGTTTGTTTATACGGGTCTCTTAAAATGCTTTTATAAAAAATATCAGAATTTTCAAACAAAATTCCAAAATGACATATTACTTTTCTAAAAATAATCGCCGGCGCCACTTATTTCAAAAGAAAGGATAGGATAGGACTATATTATTTTTTTATACGACTGTCTTGAATAAGGGGGTTTTACGCACGTAGAACTCGATCTGAAAACGGCACTTTGCGCACGCCGCGTGCCAAACGTTTGGTACACGCTTACGTCATTTTTGCACACGGGTCTCCCGCCATTGTGATTTTTGTTGCTGTCACCTAACAATATAAGTTGGCTGAGTTCCATAGCAACCGTCACGGCTCCTTTGTTTTGTTGATTAGATACTTCAAAAAATTGTTGATTTTTCAAAGTTTAGGTGTAAAAATGTCGGATTCTGAGGAAATTTTACAGAAAGCAAGCGAAATATGTTTGGGACTGCTACCCACAAAATCCAAAAGCAGGTATGAATCTGAGTATAGCCGATTCAAAAATGTTCAAACTTTCTCAGAAAAAGCACTAATGGTATATTTTGAAGAACTGTCTGAGAAATACAAATATTTAATGTAGTGGACGATTTTTTCGATGCTCAAGTCAACGTCAAGTGCCAATCACAACATAGATCTTGGCAGTTATAAGAAGTTGCAAGCGCTAATCAAACGAAAATCCGAAAAATACGTTCCAAAGAAGTCCCAAATTCCTACAGGAGAAGATTTTGGCCGGTTTTTGACGAAAGCATTAGACGACAAGTATTTACTTATCAAGGCGGTGGTTGCAGTTGGCCTGTCTGGGGAATTCGTCCTCCCGATCTGAAGACAGGCAGGTTTTTTTTGAACTATCAAAACGGAAAATGTTTAAGACAAAGCGTTGGCATTAACAAAGTTGGAAACATGGCTAGAGAAATCGCCAAGTTATTGTTGCTAGAAAAGCCAGAAAGTTTCACGGGACATTGTTTTTGGCATTCATCTGCCACACTTTTAGTCAGTTCTGGCTCAGATCTGCTTGCCCTTAAACGCCATGGCGGATGGAAGTCCAGTTCAGTTTCCGAAGGCTATGTTGATGACTCTCTGCGAAATAAAATGAAAGTTTCGAAAAAAATAGAGTCTTCATTGTATTCTGCTCATCTGTCGTCACAGAACCAGAACAAGCATTGTCCATTTGGAACAGAACAAGAAAACCACGACTACACGCTGAAAAACTCCACTGAAAACACGACACCAAAAATATTGTATATTACCAAGAACAAGATGAAAAATAAAACTGCTTTTCTACTGCTAAAGTGTAGATACAAAAAAATGTTTATTGTGCATTAGGTAACAACATACTTGAAACTCATTTTTTTCCATTTCATAGTTTCCGTAAAAACAAGGATTTAGTGAGGTACAAAATAGTCAATTTTTGAACTTAACCTTATTTTCTGGTTGACCCTATACCCATTGGGAGGGGTGACAATGTTAGAAAATATTTGTCTGATTCTCCCTTAATAAAATTTAACGCTAAATAAGAAATTGGCGGGGTTCTATACTCGTGTTACTCTAGCAAGCTAGGATTGGAAAGTCGTTTGCCTGAACGTGTACAAGGTGATTTGGCCTATAACTTTTTATACAGATAATTTAAAGCAAACATTTATATGTCATACTGGATTTTATGTGTAATGTTTAGTTTGTGAGATATCGTACTAAGTTGCTATTTTCTTATGGAATGGCCTATTTTTTACTCGTTTTTTTTTTAATCGGCATAGGCAAGGAACTTTAAATTAATGTTTCGCACATATTTTATTTTTTGTTATTTTAATACCTTTTTTAATTTCATACTTTTTACGAAAAACTAAAATAAAATGTAATAAAAAATAAAAAGCATAACAAAATGATTAAAATAATATAAATATAAAAAAAAACAAAAAAGACTATCAAATTTCAATGCAATTAAATGAAATTTTATGTTGATTAAAAAATATAGATCATTGTATAAGAAAAATACCAACTTAGTGTTGTATTTCAAAAACTAAACATTACAGATAAATTCCAGTTAGGCAAATAAATTCTGCTTTAAATTATGTTTAGAAAAGCAGTTTACACCAAAAAGATATTTTCATTAATAAAAAAGTTATAGGCAAAATTCTAAACTAAAAATACCCGCCTGCACACCCTTCGACCCCACATCTCTAACTTTTAACTAAATTAACTAAATTAATAAGTTATCCAAGCAGCACAGGCTGAACACTTTATTTATTTATTTAACTAGCTTTATTTAAGCTGCCTTTTTAGATCTCAAATTGTTATGGCAACTTACTGTAATAAACAAGTTGTTACTAATGCAAAGTTGTCTATTAAACTAGCTATTAAAGTTATGTTTTGGGCACGAAAAAAGTGGATTCACAGCTGAACCAAATGGTCATAATTTTTACTTTTTTTGAACATTTATAGCCAAAAAAAAATTCTATTCTATTCTTCCTTGAAAAAGGGTAAACATAACCTTTAAAAAATTAATAAACAAAAACAGTAATATGCCGATTTTTTGAGGCGCGTGTGTTTTAGTAAGTTATTATGATGGGTTTTATCACTTGTTATTATTATCTTGATGTCAAATAAGTAAGTTAACGTATTAATGACTTAAAATTTTGTGATCCATATTTCTTTTTTCCAATTTTTATTAGTTAGTTATAAAAATAGGTTCTCTAGTACAATGGCAGCCTGTATAAAAATGCTAAATATCAGTTGTATTGTAAGAATATACACAGCTAAATTGCTGTCCACAACATTGTGACAACCAAAAAATGAGGGGTAAAAACAGCTGTAACAACCTTTTTATAATACTGTAGAAATGTTGCCACAGACAACAGCTAAAGCCATATTGCTACAGATTTGCCTGTGGCAATACTTCTACAACTGATTTTTAGCACTCTGTGCTATGTTATGTTTTCGTCATTATTTTAATTTACTTCAGAGGCCCAGAGAGCTTTTCGGCTAACACGTTGACAATTTGATAAATTTACTTGTGAAATTATACCACAAAAAATACCAGTGCGTCATTTGACTGTAGGCTTACACCTGGTTCCCGCCTATATGCGCTCCCTCTGACTGAAAAACGCGTTATGCGACTCTGCATTTAATCTATGTAGTGCGTTTTTGAATCAGGGTTGGGCGCGAACTTGAACTTTGTATTATATTGGGAAATCAATTTAACCGTGGCGACCTGATTTTTTTGCAAAACTTTACGTCATTGCATTTGTTTTCCATGGTAACGCGGAGAGTTTATTTATTTTTGTCCACAGTGGGACACCAGAGCTTTTTTTGCACCGGGTCAAAAATTTGGGGATAGTTTACTTATTTTGATTTCGCATTCCATAAGTTTTTTTTTAATTTCGCTTCCGTGTAACTCATGATGCGTTGCTGTAGCCCGAACTTGCCTTGCTATCATCATTACCGACGCTGTACGGTACCACCGCGCAAATAAACCTTTAGGTCCATGTGACTGCGTGTTTATTTTTCAAACAAAAACAATAAGTTTTTCTATTTGTGCCTCGGTTTTTGCTATTGTAGTACATTATTTGCCTCTTGGTGTGCTTAAAGACTCCGAAAATATGCAATGGATCAAGGGACCCTGGAAGGTGCCCCCATAAAGAATTTTTCAAAAAAAATCAAAAATGGCAGAAAACCGTATACTGCATAATTACCCCTTGAATTAACTACAAGTGACTAGGCAGTATGGTGTATTCAGAGTTCCATAACTATAGCAAGCATATGCTGCTGTCCTCAGTTACTACGTTTATACGCACCTAAAAGCGCTTTTATATAAGGATGGTTTTAAATAAAATCGCTTTCTTCGAGGGTTATGTCCTTCATTAAATGTCAGTTTAAAGAAAAAAACAAATAAAACAACATAATTAATTAATTAATTAATTAACAACAGATTTTTTTGAAAGACTAGGGTTTAGTATTTTCTTTAGGTTAGAAGAAATGCACTAAAGTGTTTATTACGACCCTAAAATGGGCCAACACTGTTCTTAACTAAAACAGCCAGTTAACTCATTTTCATTTTAGTATCCTATGGCCTATGATGAATGCCATATTGACACCAAACTGACAGAAAATCTATGTTTTACTTGTCAATTTGGTTATAAAAATGGCAGCCACAGTAGGCTAAAGGGCACTGAGGCAGTAGTATTTAACTGACCTTTTAGTTGAGAATGGTGTTAAATGGGCTTTTGAGTGATAAATCGCTTCCAAATAAAATCGATTTAGTGCTTAAATCGGTTTTAGTGGTGTTTATATGACAACATTTTCAAATCATCCTTATATAAAAGCGCTTTAAGAGGCCTATATAAACAAAGTAAGTGTTCCGTAAGCCACAAGCGGTATGCAGTAAGAGCAGCATGCATTTGTTATTGTTTATTTTCCTAGCATCTTACCTCATACCACTTGCCTTACAGAACTCTAAATACGCCTTTATTACTCTGCAAAACAAGTTATTTTATGTAGGTACCTATATATAATAAGTATGTTTGTTTGACTACCACTAACATATGTGGAATTAGGTACCATACAAATTAATAGTCCCACAGCCCATAACTTAAACTGTTAAGACCTTGCCGGACTTTGCATAATATTTATTCTTTATGTCCACTCAGATGACATTTTAAACTTATATATTCTTAAATTTGTAACTTTTTTAACAAGAAGTGGACAAACATTTTGTCAAAAAAATATATTTTGTCATTAAACCCCTTTTAATAGCATCGAAAAGTTAAATTAAGCTCCTCACAGCTGATTTTTCAAGGATTTCTATATAAGTATTTAAAACACATGGTCACATTATCTAATTTAAACATTTCCGAGAAATTCTGTTGAAAGGACCTTAACTTAAGGGCTCAGTTAAGGGTTAAGTTTGGAGGGGTCTCTAAAAATACCACTTAGAACATCTTGAAGAACACATACAAAGTCTCAACGGTGAGGTAGTCATAAATTTTCATAGGCCTGGGCTCACGGACTATAATCAAAATATTAGGTAAAAAATAAAAACATTATACAAAAAAATAGTGAGGCACATTTTGCTCACTTTGGCTCATTTACTTATTTCTAAGTTTTCTCTACAGTAAAGCTAGAGAAAGTCCAGTTTTTAATACCTACCTCTATGCACTTTTCAAGAGTTGAAAATAAAATTAGGACCTGAATATTTTTGTAAATTTAAGGTGTCCAAGATGAAAGACCGTGAGGTGAGGTGAGCGAAATTCCCCTCACGTTTGTTCAAGAATAAGCATACTGGCCTGAGGAAACTGTCTAGGAGGGAGGGTTCCTGAAAATACTAATAAGAAGGCTGCTTCACCTGGCAAAAAAACACCTATGTAAACAGTAGAAAAGAATATGCAATGAGGAATACAATAAGCCTTTTCTAATACAATAAGCAAACTAGCTGCAGTGTCAGGGATTTCCTAAATCATGCCTTATTGTAGGAAAGAAATCTATCAAGATGGATGCTTTTCTTGTCTTCAAGGTATATATATAAAATTCAAAATTAAAATTCTTATTGTAACAATTTTAATCAGTCAGAGTATGTATGGAACTGAAAAACCGAGAAAAGTTGAGAAATTTATTCTTTGAAAAGGTCAGGAAATTTGACAAAAAAATATGATATGATTTAAAAACAAACTAGAATTATGAAATTTGTCAAAATAAAATTTGGCAGCTGTTTTCTTTTATACAAAATTCTTGAAAAAATTATGATAAGTTTTTTACAAATGGTTAGGAAAAACTGGGAGACATCAGAGAATCCAATTAAAGGTTTTCTGTACAAACTCTGTTATTGATCTTATCTACTGATGCCTTTCTCATTTAAATCCCTTACCCAAAATTATTACTTCTTGTGCAAACTTAAAAATAAATCATTCAAATAAAATCCAAAAACTTAATATTTAATATGCTTGCTCACACAGAAATACTACCTATTTATTTTTGTTGGCATATAGGTAGGTACCAAATGTAATGTTACATCTCTTGCTATCTTTGATGTAAACTTGTGTTTTCTGTTAGTGAATCATTTATTGTGTAAAAATTTGAAATGTGTAGCTTCTGAAAGAGATACCTACAGGTCCAAAAATCTCTAATTTCCTAATAAAAGTCCTTTAACTAAAACTCTAATTACCAATGCCCAATGTAGTTAAAAATACATAAGATAAGGTTGCCGCAAAGATAGGGTTGCAGAAATACTCTCTTTTTTGGAGTTCCGTTTTGGTTGTAAGTAAACATTTATTAAAGCACTCCTTACTAGTACTAAAAAAAGCGTTGTAGCTAAATTAGACAAATGTTTACCTCTAATTTTTTTTATTTTCAGATTTTGGAATTTAGGCAAGAAAACTACCAGAATGAACCATACAATTTTTATACATTTTAGTTATTCACAGAACAATAACAACTATATGGGTAGAATACTATAGCATTTTTGTGTCTTAGAAATATTTTTAGCAATTTTAATTAACTATATATAATGAAATTTTAAAAAATATGCTGAAAAATTACATTTTTACATATACACCTCATTCCAAATTCTCCGGACCCATTTCAATATGGCGGCTGATAATTAAAGACAGAAGCTAAATAGGAACTGTCATTGTCAGTGTCAAAAAACTGGTCTGCAGCAATTTGGAATGCACACATGCCTCAACTTGTTGAGGTGATTATGGCCACAACATTATAAACACCAAAATATATGCAATTAAATAAATTAATTTAAAAACTTATCTCAAAAATACTTATTAATAATAATTTAAATTAAATCTAACTTAAAAAAGAAAAGAATAACATGTTCCTTTTTCCTTCTTTGGAACCGCAAACTAGTAGCTGTAGTTTCAAATATCAGGCTTCACGTGGTTAAGTTCTGAAATTTAAAAAAAAAGTAAGTGTATGAACTGAAAAAATATTTTCTTTAGAGAAAACAAAAAAATTGAAGAAAGAGCTTGATAACAGATATTTTTTTTACTGATTTTGGGGAACTTGAATCCAGATATTCAAGGTGGTGACCATTTTTTTAAAATAATTAATAAAAAAAATAAAACAAAATATAGGCATCTGATACATCAATTCAGGGGTTTTTGGGTTCCCGTAATCTATTTATGTGATTTAAAAATTCTTAGAAGTATCTAAGGGTTCTAGTAGCAGTTTTAAAAGTAAACATTTTGCATGCATGGTTGACTAATTTCAGTTCTTTTAGTTGATTTTAATTGGTTCAGGTATACATTTTATGAATCCGATTAATGCCTCTCTGATACCCTTGTAAAACTCAAAATAATTAAGATGGGACACGAACATTTTAGAAGAAACCAGATCAAATACAGACATATGATATATAAAATTGAGGGTTTTGGGATCCACTGATATCGTTCTTTGGATTAAAAAAAATTCTGGAGATAATAGAAGGATCTTAGGACAAAATTTTGGGACCCAGCGCAAATTTATATTACCTCTTAACATATATACAACTTTAGAAGACTTAAAACTACCTCTAAATCCTCCTCTGAATACCTATTGTAATAATTGGAACACCAAAATTAATTTTGGAAGACCCAAAAAACTCCTAAATCAATATATCACATATCTTTTACACCAATAATTTTTTATGTTGCCCTTTCAGGCTCCTTACATTACCCCTAAAAACTGTTTAACCCCCAAAATGAATTTAGTTAACCTCAGAATCTCCAAAGTGATGTCATTTTATCAATAGTATGTTGTTTTTACCACTTTACCCTTAAAACTCACCATTAGGCCCCTTAAATTACCTCTAAAATTTTTTTTTTACACCAAAAATGAATTCAGTTGATCCAAAAATTTCTTAATTGAGCTCACAAGTTTTTTTGTCATTTACGATTCTTTTTGCCCCTAGGAACCTTAATTATATTATTCCCAAAAAATGTTTATTCTAAAAAATGGAATCAGTGTTTCCAAAAACCCTGAGGTGAATGTATTATACGTTTGTACTTGATCTGGTTTCTTATCAAAATTTTGTGCTTTTAAGTCGCCGTCATCGCCATCTGGAATATTTGGGCTGTCAAAAAAAGTATATATTCCGACAAAAATGGATTTATATATAGGCCAAATGTTTACAGTTAAATCTGTTCTTAGAACCCTTATGTTGCCTATATTATGTTTTATTTTTTGGAGTTCTCCCAAAGGAGCCAGAGTTTCATCACTTGGATTTGTGAAATAGACCCCCTTAGCTACCAAAATCCGTCAAAAAACCTTTATTATTAAGCGCTCCCTTTAAACGTGGAAAAAAGCCCATTGGCACCTTGACTTATGCTTGAAATAATTCAAATTCATGTTCAACGAAAACATAACAGAGGTGTTTTTGAGTATTTGGTGAACACTTGAAAAATATTATACAATTTTAGTAGTCTAGAAATTACTTTTTAATGTATTTTTTTCCATAAACAGGCTTTTTGAAGGTGACTTGAGAGCTTTTCCAGGAGAAATTATATAAAAAAAGTGGCTCGAATGACATCTTATTTAAAAGATCGTTTAAATTGCTTTACAACATGCAAGATATTAAGTTTAAATTTGTCAAGGAGCCACAAATAAACAATTTCTTGCACAAAAGTCAGGAAAAAACGTTGGTTTTAAAGTTACATTTTTCATAATAGAAAAGGGAATAAACATTTCATGATTTTTTTCTGATTGTTTTCTCAAACATACCATTCAAATAAGCCTACTTTTATTCTTTAAATTTTGGTGGTCAAACTGATCTGCTGAAAAGGTTTAAACCTTTTCTTCATTCCATACTAAATTTAAAAGCAAATATCTTAAACACCAGTCATCCTAGCTTTTTAAAATGTTGACATAATTAATAGTAAAAACGTTTAAAAGACCTTTCCCTTTTTAAATTCCAGAGATAAAAATTACCCTATGAAATTTCCAACAGAGCCAAAAAGTATCTGTGAGTGTCCCCTTCAAAATTGTTCTCTGTTTTGTTCTTTGTGTAAAGTTTTTCTGTTTTTCCTAATGGAATTGAAATAGATGGGGAGAGGCTCAAAATATGTCAAGAAATAGGTCCAGAAAATTTGCAATAAATAATAAGAGTTAAATTAATTTTTGATATCGGATCTAGACTATAATAAATTTTGTTTATTTAAGGAAGTTTAACCAAATATAATTGAAACTTACTTTGAGTTTATAGATTATTATTCTTTGTTTGATGCTGACTCTATAGAACCATCTTGTTTTGTTATACATTTTAGTTGGCAAAATATCTACTGCTCTGTATGTTTGGGTACAAATTGTAGACTTTTTAATTTATAGATTATTATTCTTCTCTGGGTGGTGGCACTTTAGAATCTTCTTCTTTTTCATTTTAATTTGAATTAAATATCAACTGCTCCATATGTTTTGTTATTATATACAGCTCCTAAAAGAATAATAGAAATAACAAGAAATATTCTATCTCTAAATTTTCTTTCTATATTTTGCACTTTAGGCGAGGACAACCAATATTTCTTAAAAATTTTCTCTTGAGTGGCACATGTTTATAAACTGTTTAAAAGATTTTTTGCATAATAATTTTTTAGTTACAGAAGCAGAGGTTTGGTGTTGTTATCTAAGTTATAAGTTAGAGACAAAAGTATCAAGCCAAAGTAAATCAAGTTTTGTAATATGCAGTTTTATTTTCCTGTGCTATATGAGTTTCAAAATCTAAGCAGGTTCACAGTGCATGATTCAACTTTCATAGAAGTGTTCACTAACCACCAGTTATGACATACACACATAGTATTTGATCCTGTGTATTTAATTTATTTGAAAGATGAATGAGCAACTATTTATATTTTAAAGAATTTTTCCTGATTAATATTCTCCAATTTTCAAGTCACTAACCTATTTTATTCAAAAAACAAGAGAGACTAAGGGCCGGTTTCTCAAAAGCGAGTTTGTGTTAACTCAAGCAACATAACGTAGTAAAAATTTTTAAAAATCAGGTTAAAATTAACTCCAGGATAACCAGGGCTTCAAGGTGAGGGTAAGTTACCTTACCTCAGGGTTAACCTAAAAAAAAATATTGGCTTAAAAACAGCAAGAAAACTGGGATTTATAGCTCGCGAGTTACTTTAAGTTTCTGATAATCCGCTATTGAGAAACTGGCCCTAAGAATAACTTTTTATCAGTAAAATTTTCCACAGTATTATTTCATTCTTCTCACTTAATATATTAAGGCTAAACGGTATTAGTGTAGTAAACAGTTTTCTTTAGATACCTATTTAGCACTTACCTGAGCCCCTAGGAAGTGACTTTTTTCGTTTTTTTAAACTAAAGCGAAAACTAAACCACCCAAATCCTGAACTCAAACCAACCCAGCACTTTTTAGCAATTCCAGCGCTCATAATTTAACTATTTAGGGACCCTAGTCAGTGCCTACATACAAGATTTTTTTCATAAAAAAAAAACGAGTAAAATACTAAAATAAAAAAAAAAACATTTACTGCAGAATTACTTGCTAAAAAAGCGCTACCCAACTACATATTAAAGTAACTGGGTGTAGTGTTTAAGGTTGCATTTACAAGTGCATTTATAATTGAATTTGAAACACTCCTGCTAGCTGTTACCACTGATTTAGGGACAACAGGTTAACTTAAAAAGCATGCAGATTTAAAAATCGGCTGCTGACGCTAAACGAAATAATTATATTCTATTTTAAACAGGAGCATCAACGACTAGCAAGAGTCTCTTCAACCTCTAAATGGAGCTTTACTGACCTGTTTTGTTAATACTCAAGTATCCGTGTGTTTTTGAAACTGCTGTTGGGATCTAAAATCTATTCTTAGGCCTCTAAGATTTCACCAGTAAACTTGCACATAACTTATGCCGCAATAATTTAAATTTAAAAAAAAATTGAATCAAAATAAAAACAAAATTATGTGAAGTTATGGGAATGTTTCTAGGCGAATTCCTAGTAATTCCAGCGAGCCAGTAAAGTTCTCTTGGTTCTTTGATAAACTCGGGGTAATGCTTGTGCAGCGCTAGGCCATTTTCGGCGGGCGGCCGCACACGCGGAGTGGTTTCATATTCGTTTTTGAAAAAATATTTTTGAAAGATAAACATAACCTCGAATGGTTTTCTGTCAGAAAACGTAAAAATACCCTTCTGCCTACTGTGGGCCTTGTTGACAAAACACCTGCAGTTGCCATGGTATCGGGGGCTTTAGGATAGTTGGATAGTAAACTATTAAGTTTATTTAAAAAGTAATTTTATTTGAAATAATTATAATTCCAATTAATTATAATTCCATTATAATTAAATTTCAGTAAAAAGTAAAAAAAGCAGTCTATAGTAAAGAACCATAAAGTGAACATCGTGCCCTAGACCACAACACAAAAAGAACATTAAGAACATAAATCTTCCAAGAATATTCGTATGATGATGAAAATGAGGTATAAATCGATTAAAGAGGGGATTTTTCTTGTTCTATTTATATAATAATGGTATTAATATTTTCTTATATATCCCTGTAATATGTTTAAAACCTTCTGTAGACAAAAACTGTAATATGTAATATAATATAGGAGCATTACTTGATAATTGAAACATAAAAGATTGTCTTTGTCAGAGGAGTGCTGGATAAAACTAGAAATATTTTAAAAAAAGGATAATCTAGTCATACTAATAGTACATGAATAACGCCCTCTGTAATCGATTTTATCATCTAGAAAAAATATTCCTAGAATATTTCTGTGTTTACTGGGGGAACTGTGATTCAATTATAACAAATCATTTAATTAAACAGATCTTTACAAGAGTAAAATAAAATTTTGACCCATAGGGCAAAATCATTCCTTAACCTATGATTTTGAACTAGAAGGTGGAGCTGGCGGAGGGGCGAAGTTTGGATAATGTGAAAGGGTGGTCGTGCGATTTAGAGGTTACGTAACTTTTACTTTTTTTAAATTTTGAGAATCTTTTATCAGTATTATTTGTTTAATATATTATTAGTTTTACTAGTTTTCTCTCATAAGTCGTCTAACAAATAAAATATACGACGAGCATCTAATTATATCCAAAAAATAGTTACTTACCATGTAAAACGTCATACCTGACGGCATGGTATGCGTAGTTACTAAATTGCTATTGCCTCTTTAAAATAAAATGTAAATTATTATATTTTTACTTACGTACTACCTGATTTTTAAAACTGTTTTATTTTGTCTATGTTTTGTTGTTTTTAGGTTGGCAACACTACCAAATGTGTCACGTGACTACTATAAATGTAGTCATGGTTTTAAAATTAACCTTGCAGATGTAAAATAAACGTGTCAAATTTAAACTAAAGGACGACTTTATTTTAATTAAAACACCTTTTAATGAAAACGGTATGCTGTATTAACCTCGCAAAAACGGGCCTTTTGTGTTGTCATCAGCTAGGTTGGCGAAGAGCCAAAATTACTAGACAATTGTTCAGTTCCTTTAATCAAATCTGAGAGCTCGGCGGGTCCAGCAATTTTAAGTAACGTGACGAAGGAGTAAACGGATTTAATCGAAATAAAGGAACGCTCCTGGGTTGTATTCGAACCACACTCTTAACTCTTTGTTTTCCTTTAACTGAGAAATCAATGCGAATCCAGTTTATAAATACAGCTTAAAAATGATTTGGAATAGTGATTGGGCACAGCGGATAGCGGATCCGAACATGAAGAAACAGCACAGTGGGCTCCGCCAGCAGTGTTGCCAGGAACGTGATAATTATCAGAATCTATAATAATTTTAGGTGAAACATGATAATTAATAATTACATATTATCAGCCCCTAAATCTATGATAATTTAACAAATCCTCACGTAAAACGCCATTTATTCATATAATACATCCAACCCACACAGTGAAGAATTTTTTAAATATTGATATAAAAAACTGTATAATAACAATAATAAGTACCTAATCTGGTTACAGGTGCATTGTAGTCAGGCAGGCATCCTGTTTTTTATACTTGCATAGTATTGTTCTGCTTGTGTCTTTTTAACAAGACCAACCACAGATTTAAAAAGGAATGCTGTTTATTGTTAAAACAATTTTTTTAATTTTTGAAAATTCGAATTAATAGTAGGTGTATATAATTAGAACAGTTATATATTAACAATAGTTGACATCAACTCCCGATAAATAAACTTGATGATGACCTTATCTCTCACTTTCTCCTTTACTGCTTAAAAAAGCAAAAAAACTGTAGGTAAATTTTTTTCTCACTCATTTCCGTGCGTAAAGTGCCACTTTTCCGTGCGTGAAAAAAAATTTCTGCAGGCTGTGAGCGAAAAAAATTTTTCCCGCACGCTGTTAATCAAAAAGGTAAAGGTAACTTTCTGCAGATAACTGGTTACCGATGCAAAAAACTTTTTTTTGATCACGGGTGCAAAAAAAGATTTCTGTTCGTTTTTTACCCAAAGTTAAAGAGAAATAGCGGAAAATAGTAATATTGAAAAAACTAATTATTCTTGCCTAAGAATTAAGCCATTTCCGCCAGTTTTCAACAAGTATTTACGAAAAAATCATTTAAAAATATCGTCAAAATATCAAATTGTCAAATATTAAAATGTCCAACAATGAACGTCACCGAGTAAAAAGACACATCGCTATGAAACGATTGTTATTTCATTTAGCAGCCACCTTGATTTATAGTCTAAAGATGGTGTGTTGCGAGAATTTCTCTTCGTTCGAGATTTTTAAAAGTATTTTCCGGTTTCTCTTGGATTTTATGATAGAGATATTAAAAAAAATAGTGTTAACAACTCGCGGCTAAACTGTGCTTTTTTTTACTCGCGTTTTTAAATCCTCGCTGCGCTCGTTATTTAAACCAACCCTTGTAAAAAAGCACTATTTTAGCCACTAGTTGTTAAAACTACTATTCTCGCACGCTGTTGAGCACGCTGTTACTTTCAATATTACTGTGATTAATAATTACCATAAAAATTAATTTTTTAAGCTTGTTAAAGTTTAGTTCTGAATAAAACATAAAATTGGTAGTTTTGACTATTTTTTCATTTTTAATCTGCTAGGTTTAACTAAAATAATGACAAAATATTTAGATATTCCGCACGCTCGTAGGAAAAATGTTGTACCTAACGCGTGCGGAAAGTATTTTCCGCACTTACGGCTTGCCCGAACTCCGCTGGCGCGTCGTTCGTGCAAACGCCGGTGCGTGCGGAAAAGTATAACTTTCCGCTCTTGTTAGGTGTATAACTATTTTCTCCACTCAAACAACAATACATTTTAAGCGCATGTCATGCAAAAATAAAAACTATGATAATTTTTCCCTAAACTTGATAATTTTTCGAATTGCAAATGATACTTTTTTTCCGCTGGCGCGCCGTTCGTGCAAACGCCGGTGCGTGCGGAAAAGTATAACTTTCCGCTCTTGTTAGGTATATAACTATTTTCTCCACTCAAACATAACAATACATTTTAAGCGCATGTCATGCAAAAATAAAAACTATGATAATTTTTCCCTAAACTTGATAATTTTTCGAATTGCAAATGATACTTTTTTTCATTTAATAAAAATCAACTACCTATATATATTTATGGCAAATTCTTAAAAATTAGGTATGTGCCTATTGCTTAAGCTGTAGAACGGAAAGGAGGGGAGAGGAGCGATTTAATAGTTGTTGATTTACTGCTGTATAGGAAAGAAAAATACTTATTTTTAAAAGCAAGTCTCATCTACTTTCATTTGCAGATTTTTTCAAAATTAACCCTCAAATGTGCTGCAGGCAAAAATTTTGAAAAAATTACACTAAAAGGCTATTTCTTACGTGTATCAAATGTTGTTGTCAAAAAGATTGCTTAAAATTAAACAAAATTGTAATAATATTTAATATTGTCATAGCGCCGCAAACGAAAACTTTGCCAAAAGAAAAATAAAAAATTCTCTAAAAATTTTGATCTAGATTTTTTGTAAAATATTTTGGAAAAAGTGGATTGGGTTAGATGCCAAGAAGGGCTGGGTTGCGATGGTATATATATAAATTTGTTGCCAAATCATAAATGCGCCGCAGATGAAAATTTGAAGAAAAATTATACCAAGAATGCCATTTATTACACGTTTATAATACTGATGGTAAAAAATCCTTAAAATTAAACTAAAATTGTAACAATTGATGACGTCGTAGCACCTTAGGTAAACATTTTAAAATCTAAGACATTCCACCAAACACAAGTCAGAGCTATACTGCCGTCCTTAACTAAAAAGCAGTAACTCCACAGGGAGAGAGGACGGCAGTATAGCTAGCTGACTTTTTGGGCCATTGATCATGATTAATTTATTGAAGATTGGGTTGGACTTCGTGGAAGGGGTTTTAACCCCAAAACCCCCCCCCCTGGCTACGCCACAGTTAACCTTAAAAATATCTGTCAAAATTTACGGAGCTCCATAAAATCTCAATGTAATTCCGGAGCAAAAAGATTTCCTCCAAAGCTCACGATGAAATAAAGGAACCGACAGAAGTTTCGTCGATTACCTCCAGAAAGCATTGAAAATTTGGATAATAGAAGAAACATCTATTAATTTAAAGGACCGTGACTAGGTATATTTCATCCAGCCCAAGCAGGACCAAGGACCGAAACGTTGGCTGTTGATATAAATACTTAAATCACTTAAATCACTGTCCGAAAATCAATTATTTTCCAGTTAATTAAAATAAAGTAAACGAGATAATTACATTGAGTAGTATAAATATTTTTCTATCCATTCGGACAGTTGCGTTAGGTCGGTGTTCCTGTTAAGTATGTCTTTGCACGTCTGAAACCTATAACCACAGCACCACAATGTTAATAACAAAACTTTTTTTATGAACTTGAAATTAAACAAGATTTTGTTTAAGCACCTACTTTCTTCGCAAAAAAACCTAAATTTTTTTTGAGTGGGTTCCAGGATCAAATTTCTTTTACATGAAGTCTAGAATTTTTTTTTTTTTAATACCTTGCAGAAGGCCTTCTGATTTGAAAGACATAAAAAAAATTGCGAAAATGCACCCTTTTCGAGAAAAATGGAAACTTTGTGTAGAAATGTGTTGCAGAAAAAATAAAAACGGTTTTAGTTGTGTGTGTGCGAAAATGCATTATTTTATTATTATTATTTTAACTGAAAAAAAGACAATTTTCTATAGAAATCTGTTTTTAAAAAAATTATTACGATTTTGGAATTTGAACATTCTCCTGAATATAACTATATCATTGAAAATGTTCGGAAATGTTCCGTTTTAGAACTTCTTGTAGAAATGTGATATGAAAAAAATTGAAACGGCTCTAGATTTCACTTCTCCTCCTCAATGCTAATATGGAAATGCAAATCTGCGGAAATGCATTGTTTTTGAGAAAAAGTGAAAAAAGGTCACTTTTTGTAGAAACATGAATCTAATTAACATTGCTTAATGACTTACAGAGATTAGCAAACAATGTATTAAAGAAAAACTTTAATAAGTTATTATTGTCAGAGAGATAAAAGATAAGACTTTTAAAGCAATTATCGCGATTGAGATAGGAAACTGCTGGTGCCTAGTGCAGCTTAAAGACCGTCATTATCCTATCAGGCACGGTTTACTTGCGAGCAAATGCCCTCCTTGATATTTATTATTTCAAAGTGCCTTTCGTAATAATACTGGTTTTATCTGCAATAAACGAATATGACGATTTTAAAATGAATATACTTGGTAAAAACACATGAAATATAAAAAACAAGAAATTTTTTTAGCATTAATAATTATTTACCTAACTAGTGTGGAAAGAAATACTTTTACACACGCGACAGCAGTTGCACGAACGACGCGAAGCGAAGCTCGTTCAAGGGCGGAAAAGGCACTTTCCGCAAGAATTAGGTACAATGTTTTCCTACGAGTGTTTTTGAAGAATTTTCTTCATCAAAAATTAGTTCTTAATGAACATATATTTCAAAACCAGAATTTAAAAATTGAATACAAAAAATAGCGTTCCTAAAAGCCAATGTTTTGGCCATGCCGTGCGTGAAAAATTCGTTTATGCATGGTAACTCAGTTTTTACGCACGCCGCCCGTACGTATTTTTTTTTTGCACTGCCTGCTAGGAGTTGAATTTTCCACATGAAAATTTGCACGGAACAAGTAGAAATAGTTATTTACCTAACAAGTGCGGAAAGTGATACTTTTCCACACGCGACGGTAGTTGCACGAACGACTCGGATCGGAGTTCGGGCAAGACGTCAAGGGCGGAAAAGACGCTTTTCGCACGTGTAAGGTACAAAATTTTTCCTACTTGCGTAAAAACCCTCTAGACAACATTATATTTTCATTTTTAGGTATTAAAATAGTATAAAACTGCTTCTTTTCGCATTTTCTTTACATTTGAGTTGAAAAATATATATGAAAAGTCGAACTAGACCAAAAAAATCGTTAAAAAAAGCGTGCGTAAAAAGTATTTTAATACTTACACGCTGTGCGTGAAAAATCCTTTTTCAAACGCCGTGTGGAAAAGACAGAGGGTAAATCCATTCCCGCACATTCCTTTCCCAACCCAGCTCTCCCCTGAAAGCGATTTCCCGGGTGAGCAACTGCATGGGTAAACACGAAAATATTTCTGTGGTCATATCTTAAAGTTATGCATTAATTTTTACAAGGATGACTGTCAGTCAAAACCCTATAAAACAACACAAAAACTCACCAACTTTCATGAGATTTTACGCGGTTTTTTTACTAGGGTGGTGTTTAAATAATTAGTTTTAGTGTAAAGCTTGACCCATTAGGGGTTTATATTTTTGGTTACCAAAAACCCTAGGGTTAATGTTTGTTTCAATCTTTTTATGTGTTTTAAATAAAATATTTTTCTTAGAATTATTGTTTCATAGCTAATTAGTAACGAGCATCCGCAAACTTGATTAAAAGTTTTGTCAACCTCTAGTGTTTCTTTTACCGGAAACTTTTAAATAAAGTAGGCCGCAATTTTTTGTTTTATTCCTATAATATATTTATTAATTACCACTGAACAAGCCTGTTCACTGTTAGTACGTGTTTATGATGGGGTTAAATATCGCGATCATTGCATCATTCTTGAGACCTATAAAAAAACGAGACGTATTTAATGTATATTTAAAAAAAATACAATTCAAATGTATAATTAAATTACATTGTAAATTAGAAGAAAGTTAAAAAATTACTAGGTAAATTCACAAGATTTTTGTAAAATCACAAGCAGCCAGTAATTTTACAGCATCTACTATTGCCACACGGTAGCCAATCATAGGGAACTTTTTTGATTAGTATAGAGTAGTGTAACACAATAAAGTACGACCAGCCTATCAATTTATTTATGCAATGCGGTCGCATTAGACATGCGTATGTTACCTTGGCCGATGCCATATGCCCAGAATGCCTTTATTTACGCGAGAGAGATCCAACAAAGTGGTTTTCTAATTCTAAAAAATAAATGGTTAAAACTAAAAATTAAAGGCGCTGTTAAAAAAAATCTTTTGAGTTTCAGCAAAGCGCTTTTATGTTCATGAAAAAAGAGAATAATTTCTGAAAATAAATTTTTAAGGCTCAATTTTTTGGAGAAATGCTTTGCTTAAAAACCAAAAATATCCTATTTATGTATTAGCAAACCCGAACAGAAAAACTTTTTTTTTCAGAATTAGAAAAAAAATTTCTTAGTCCCAGCAAAAAAATATTCTGTATCAGCTAAAAATTTATCAGCAAAGTACTTTTTATTTAAAGAGTCACTCGATTTTCCTCAGCGCATAAGTTGATAAACTGGACGTACTTTATTGTCTGGAGTGTTAAAAAAGTCTATAACGTCTATTCTACAATACAACTTCTTGCCGTTGTTTTATATTTTTCTCTTTATCGAAAAGAGTGAGGGAAAAGTGCTCAATGCTCGATAAACGATAAAGAAAAGGACAAAAGGCAGCAGCCAAAAGTTGGAATGTAGAGTAGGCAATAGGATTTTATGGATTTCATTTAATACCGGAAAAATCATCTAGAAGAATTTAGTTTGCAGAAATAGCAAAAAAATTTGCTTAAACACTTTTAAAGAAAGCATTTAAGCTGATACAGCAAAAAAAAAACGCAAGTCTTGCAACTTTGCTTTTTAGTTTTAATGGTCTTTGAAAGCTCTCCTCAGATCTAAAAAGTGCTTTGCCGAAATAGAAATCAATGTCACGGTCATTTTAGGAAAAGTAAATTTTGCAGTTATAGCAAAGTTTTTTGCTATTAGAGCAATTTGTTTTGCTCTATAGACTAAAAGTGCTTCTCTGTGACAAATTCGACTTTTATCATGACCCCATAAAACTAGCAAACCAAAAGCACTCTAGCGCTTTTATACTTAAAGGGTTAAAAGTATATTATAAGTGCCCTACAGATCGCTGATGCCGCGCTCGCGCAGAATATACGAAGACAAGGGCATAACCGAGTAGCAAAAAAGAGACCAATATTGTTTTGGTTCACTATCAAAATTAATATGCAATACTTCTCTCCCCGGCTGTTTGTTTGAGCTCGAAAAGTCTATTGGTTTTGACCAAAGTGATCGGTTGTCATTTTGGCTTAAAATCAAGTAGAACCGCACAACACAAACAGCTGCGCTCCAAATCCAAATAATAATTAATTTAATCATTACACTAGTCAGCTTGTTGTTTCTCTGTGAGCGACCATTATTATCAAACCGAAACAGGTCTTCGTAATGTCATAATAATTACTTTTCGGGGCCCAGTTCCACGTTTTTGAACATTGTTCGTGTCATCATTAATTATTGTTATTAACGTCAGCCACACAACAAAAACTCATACCGAAATTATTTCATAAAGATAAAATGGTCGCGTTTTTAATGTAATAGTTTTTGCCATGCAGCAAAAGTACGTTGTTATTTATGTTGCAACCGTCAAGCGGGAATTCAATAACACTAGTTAAATTTCTGCTTAAATGAGCTTCTAAAATCTTATAAAAAACTATAATCACATCATCTGTCGAAAAATACTTTTACAAAAAAAATATTTTTTGACATATGAAATCTTGCATGCTTTAATAAACAATTGCTACGTTTTCATGGGAATTGAGTTCGTTCTGAAAACGATTTCAATCCGATACCGTCCATGAAAACGCCTGTTTTTCCAGTATTCAAATCGATTTCAATCTAGATCCGACCCTGAAAATTTTTAGGGTTGGATCAAGATCGTATTGAGATCGAAATACCGATTTTTCATGAAAACGGGGATTGAGTTTACACATATGTATTGCGTCGGATTACCAAACAGCCGCCAAATTATATTTTATTGCTCTCACTCTTTTTGAGAGAGAAAGAGAGAGAGGGAGAGAGAGAGGGGAGTGAAATAGAAGTGAAACTGTGGAACCGGCATTCTAAAATTTGGGGGAGTGTACAGAAAAAAGAAGATTAATAACATAACCTTACTTAAATAACTAAAGATTTGTTTTTTTAAACACTTTAAAAAAATTAATTATGGAAAATAAAAGAAATATTTGGATCGAAAGTGTATGTGCTACGCACATATGCCAGTCCAGCATTTCTATCTTCACTTCCACTTGCAAACAGAGTAGTAATTAAAATTTAAAAAAAATGTGTGGCAAGGGCCAACATCATCTTTTGAATAAAATAATTTTTTTTAAAAAAAGTACCAAAACTCAAAAATGAATATTTGACAACTATGACATATGTCAGCTGCCAAATATCAAAATTTGAAAACCTGTCATGAAAACTCATGAAAAAAAAGTTTTCAAAACATATTGAAAACGAATTCAATATCCATGAAAACATATCCAATTGCCTCTAACAATCCCATTGAAACTTATTTTCTATTAGATAGAGCCTGTGCAGTGTGCAACCCAAAGGTGCTTGTTGTTATATTATAGTGGGTTAGGTGATCGTAGTTTTTAGGTTAGGTTATAGTTTAGTGCTACTACTATTACTACTACTACAAGTGATAAAGTTGTGACGTCATTTTTTATTTTAGAACTCGCAGGTAGATCTTACAGAATCTCTTAAACCTTTATGAGGAATTGTCATATTCTTCTTCTTCAAGTGCCATGCTCTCTTCGAACGTTGGCTATCATCAGCGCGATCTGTACCCTGTCCACTGCTTTTGGGAAAAGTGTCGTAGTACTAAAGTTTATATTTGTAATTTCTCAAAATATGGCCAAAATATTCAAGTTTTCGTTTTTTGATGGTAAATAAAACTTTAAGGTCTTTATTTATTCTAAGCAAAACATCCACATTAGTTACTCTGTCCATCCAAGATATCCTTAGTATTCTACGATAACACCACATCTCGAATGCCTCTAGCTTTTTACACATGGCCTTAGTCAGTGTCCATGCTTCCATGCCATAATATAAGATTCTACAAACATAACACCGAAGCGCACGAATTCGGAGAGTGATATTAAGATCGCGACTACACAACACCGATTTTCGTTTTGATAAAAGATGATCTAAACTGTTCAATTCTTGCACGAACTTCTTGCATGTTATCCCAGTTCGCATTGAGGAGGCAACCCAAGTATTTGTATGAATTCACGCGTTCGACTTGCTGCCCATTTACTTCTAACATGCCTCTGATGTTCTTTTCCTTGGATATGACCATCCATTTTGTTGTTCCAACATTTAAGTTAAGCCCGAATTGCGAACTTTTGGCAGCAATTTAGTTCAACAACTCTTGCAGGCCTTCCAGCGTGTCTGCTATTATGACAGTGTCGTCGGCATATCGTAGGTTGTTAATTTTTATGCCGTTTATGGTCAGACCCTTTTCGCAGTTATGAAGTGCATTCTCTATTATTTTGTTACTATAGATATTAAATAACAGCGGAGATAATTTACAAACTTGGCGCACACCACTTCTTATTTGGACCTCTTCAGACATCAACCTTTATTTGGGCAGTCTGATTCTAGTATAGATTAGCGATTATCTTTAGATCTCGGTCATCTAGACCAAATTATTTTAGCGATTCTAGGAGCTTTTCGTGTTGGACTCGATCAAACGCTTTCTCATAATCTATGAAACAGGCATATACTGGCACCGACCATCCCTAGACCGCTGAACGAAGACTTGAATGCCAAACAGGCCCTCTCTTGTCCCGAAGCCACCACGAAATCAAAACTGCGTATCGCCTATAAAGGATTCGCATTTTCCATAATTCTTTTATGGATAATCTTTAGAAATATTTTTAACATATGGCTCATTAGGCTGATTAGGTGTGTTAAGTGTGATTAGGCAGTGTAACAAAGGTTGATTTTAGCCAGTCATCAGGAATTTTACCGCTGCGATAAATCAAGTTAAAAAGTTTGACCAGCGTATTTACCGAATCTTCGTTTTTTATTAGCTTTAAAACCTCAGTGTATACTTCGTCTTGCCCTACCGCTTTTTTGTTGTTAGCTGAAGATATTGCATGTTGTACTTCCTCTAGTCTTCTTATCATATTAAAAATCATAAAATATTGTAAACTTTTATAATCTAACTGGCTCGTGCGGGATTTGTGTTTCACTTTCACTAGTCAAAAATTATAAAATATAATAAATTTATATGAGCATAAATCATGAAATCTTATAATGTTTTATTTATGTATTATTTTTTATAATCCTCTATGAGGTTTTTTGCAGGGTAACCCATCAAACACAGTAGATGCGGGATGTTGTCGGCCCTACGTCAGACGGCGCAGCGTAGTAACCGACATCGGACCATCAGCATTTTTGGCCGCCGGTTGACGAGCGGCTGTAGATCAATTGCCGATGTGGCAAGTTCATCTCCGGGAAGTGCGAAAAATGAAAAATATGTGCACGAAAGAAATTAAAATAAACTAGAAACCGCATAAAAAACATTGACAAAGCACACGTCTAGCCTGAAATTCCAGAAATTTTGATCGCGGTTGCCGAGTTTCCATAATTATCCCTTATTTTATTTTCTATAATTACGCATTATTGCAATAGGTACCAATACAATACATTATTCTAATAAAGTAGATATGGTGCCGAAAAAGTTTAGTTTAAAATACATAAAGAACTTTATTTAACATTAGGATATAAACTCCCTACAATCTGACAACCAGGGCAAGAAGGTTATTGATTTGCCGAGGCACGTTTTGCCATCTTGGGTCCGATAGATCCATCGGATTTTTATTAGTTTTATGTGTTTTTTGTAATCCTTATTGTTATATTTTTGTTTTAAGTCTTATAAGAATGTATAAGAAGTGTGCGTTAGGTGAAAAAAGTGCCGAAAAGTCGCAGGAACTATCTTTTCTCGGGTAAATAACACATTTATATGAAGCCGCCACATTTTAAATATTGCTTTAGAACCAATCAGAAAGCGACTCTGCAATGTTGCCATAAATGTTCCTCAGCAATTTCCTTAGATTTGATTACTGATTTGGAAAACTTATTTCAATATATAGAGCGCGCCCTCTAGTTTATTTTAATTTCTTTTCTTTTGGTGTGCATACAATTATAATAGCAGCGGTAGTTGTAGTAATATGCAATTGTATTTACAAAATAAATTTAAACCGCACCCAAGAAGTATTCTAAACTTAAGCTCAATTAAACGATAGGGCAGTCTAACGAACTGTCAAAATCGATGTGACTCAAATCAGCTGATTGCTTGGAGTACAAGCAAACCCAATATTTACATAGGTTTTATATGGAATAGTGTGTTTTTTACGAATTAAAATGCCAAACTTTTGTGGGGTTGTGGGGTGCGGTAATCGCTGGCCCAGAGTAAAAGTTAATTTTTATAGAATTCGCACTGTTCTACGTTCTGAACATAAAAAACACCTAATCTACAAAAAGTTGTGAGAAATGGATTCAGGATTAAAAAGGGAAGATTTAACAGAAAAAAAGTTAAACTATTTGAGAATATGCTCAAAGCATTTTGTCACAGGTATATAAAATTGATTTTCTGCACTGGTTACTTTAAAAAATATAATTTTCGGTAGGTAATTAAGTATTTAGTATTGGTTTTCTGCTATTTTTGAGTTTTTTGAAAAATTCTTTTCCATAACGTTTTCAGGATTCGTCAGAAGTGCAAATCTGCCTGCGTTCGATTTTTTTTGGGTTATGTTAGGTTGGTTGGAAAGCTATTTTTCACAGATTATCCTACTTAATTCAAGAGTTTGTGCAATTATTAAATGCTACAGTAAAAATCCCAGCTTTTACTATAGTTAAGTCTCAACTTCACCCTATTGAAACTTGTAAGATACATGTTGAATGAATTATAAATTTAATCTGGCCAAAATGCAGAATTTGTTAAGGTACTGTACAGGCAGATTCAGAGTTCCGTTAGGTAAGTGTTATGAGGTATGCGGTAAAATGCAAGAAAAATAAGCTTGTGGAATACTATGAACAGCAGCATGCATTTGCTATTGTTTATTTTCGTTAATGCGTCTTACCGCATACCTCATACCAGTTACCTTAAGGAACTCTGAATCTGCCTTACCCGTAACTATACTTGCATCAAAAGGAGAAGAAGCACTGGTAGATGAAATTGTTACAGTATGCTATGCATTAATTTAATTATGTCCTCCAGTTGTCCCATTGTAACCTTTTTTTTTAGTTTAATTCAGTCACTCCAGTTTTTTATTAATATACCCAGTGTTTGATTTTGTAGTTTTTTAGGAAATACAGCATTTTGAAAATAAATACAAGATATTTTTAAGTTTTTTTTTATTTAGAGCCTAAACTACAAGAGCACCAACAAATGTTTAAAAATAAAAGGTATATAAAAAAATTTAAATAGTTTTAAAAAACCTTTTACTCATATTAATTTGAAAATAAAGAGATACATACATAAGAAAACAAACAATCAAAGTAGGTACTCTAAAACAAAATTAAAGTAAAATCATGATTAAGTCTAGGGTTGCGTCAGTTTTTTTATTATAATAAATAAGTTATTGGTTTGAATTTGTTTAAAAAACTTAATTATTACTATCTTGATCTTAAAGCTGGAAGATTCATTCTCTGCGAATGTTTGACCTGAAACAAAGAAAAAAAAATTACACAAATGCCAAAAAGTATAAATAATTTACATAAAAAATAATAATTAAATACCAGGACTAACAATAAAAATAAAGCCGAAAAAAACGAGTAACACAAAGGACTTTTAGGGATAGGGACAAGGTAAATTAAAATAAAATGTCATGAACAGATTGAATATACTGAGAAGTTCGGCTTAAGCCCTACTTATTATTTTGCTGAACTGCACCTTTAAGCCAAACTTCTCAATATAAATTTCAGTAAAAATTGCTCATCTTTACCGTAACTAGGGTGTAATCTCCAAAAATATGTGTTCTGCAATCACTCACAAATCCAGCCTCAAAATACTTGAATGCATTTAAACTTTTCATCGGCTGGTTGGTGTAAAATGAAGTAGTTAGCACAACGATGTCCATGTTAGAAACTGGGGGAAAACTTGCAAAGTCAAAACAAATCAGTGTCTTTTAGGGAAAAGGGATCGACATTATTAATCACTGCAATTTTTTTGAGGTATCGCGAGGCCACTGGAGGGTCCTGATAATCACTCATGTTTATTAGAAAATCTTGTAAAAAAGCACAGAAGGTCTCAAGAAAAAACGTCGCTAAATCAAAGAAACTTTTCAGTTCTTGAAGGAAAAACGTATTCTAATAAGGACTAAAGGTCTCTATTAGTGAAAACTCCGAAAAAAAAACTTTTTTATTTTACCAAAAAAACGAAAAAAGCAAAAAAAACACACAAAGCTATATGGATCCACCTTTTGCTTATACTCCAGACGCCATATTGATTCTGGTTGACGTAAATCAGCTGGGAATTTAGACTGCCCTATAGAGTGGGCCAAAAAACCTTGCACACTTTTAAATTTGCTATAACTTCTGATAAAAAAGCTTGATTTTAAATTTTTTTAATTTTATGGAAAGACCAGACATGAGCCTTTTCCGATCCGGCTCAAAATTTAACATTTTGCAAAAATCGTTTTGAATAACGGGTAGTTTTTACCTCCCCTGCAATTTTTTTTTAAGTAACACCAGTCAATATTCAAAAGTCCATAATTTCTATATTTCTTCACCGATTTAAATAAATAATACCTTTATATTAAGAGAAGGGACGAACCTTGTGTTGCAATAAGTTGAATTTTCTCCAGTGTTGCACATAACTTTTTTGCAGATGGGGAGGTGAAAATTCGTTATTAAAAACGGTCCGCCATCTTGGATTTTCGCAAAATGTCAAATTTTGAACCGGATCGGAAAAGGCTTATGTCTTGTCTCTCCAAAAAGTTACAACATTTTGAAATCAAGCTATTCGATCCAAAGTTATAGCAAATTTAAAAGTGTGCAAGGTTTTTTGGCCAACCCTATATAATGACCTAACCACTAATCTACAAAAGCACACCTTAGACTCGCTTGAGCTATACACATATCTAATAGAAAATTACACTCGCATAAGTAGATATTTTGCATGGAACAGGGTGAGATAAATGTTATTCAGGTATTTTATTTGATATATGGTTAGTTTGCATGTGTTGCACATAGAGCTCGCGGCGCGTTCGCGGTGGATCGTCGTTATTATTCTTGTCTGATAGAGAAGGCCCGACAAAGTTTATTTGCGATTTAGCGTCGCGTCGTGAAGATACTACATCGAACTTTCGTCGGGTCATGCAAATTATTTTTCATGTGCTTGGCGAATTATCGGCGGTGGAAGTCGTTAGTTGGTCCAACAACAGCCCACGTTTACCTGCCGATGCCGACCTAACGCCGACATTGCCGACGTCGCTCCGATTATTTATCGACCTTCCGTGTTTGCTGGGAAAGTTGAATGTTTTGGACATATTTTAAACCCAATGGCATTTATCCGTCTTACGACTAGTTTTGTTTGACATCTAACGTCAGAGGGTGTGTAAAATATAGTCAGTTGACGACTTTAGTGGTTCAAGTGAAGGATTATACTTTATCTTTCGTTGTTACGACGTCTTAGCTTGCATAGACGGACGTAAGTCGTCGAGGTAACGTTCGGAGCCGTTATGTGTAGTCTAGTGCAGATTACCGACAACGCTTCGACGTCGTTAAGGAGAACGTTGGCATGTAGTATAGAGTAAGACGTTGGCCCGACGTCTGAACTTGTAGTACTTGCGTTAGTAAAGTGCTGCCAACGTTGCAATCAATAAGTCCAGGATGCGACAAATGTACCCAATGTATGTTTCATCTTTTCCATTCGCCTTTGGCAATGGAATAGATAGACGCAATGAAACTAGAATTGCAGATAAGATGTGTATTCTCATCTCGCTCTATTGATACCACTAAATCTAGAAGGGAAGAAACCAATTGCATGCAATTCTCGTTTTATTGCTGCATATCAAGAGAGCTTAAGAAATACAAAAATGACTTGCTGAGCAATAAATGGTAATTTTTAGCTGAGTCGACTAAAAAAATCGTTATCGTTATGAACAGCTAGCACAGGAGCTAACAGAAGGTATGAATCGAGATTTATGATTAATTTGGGTAGAAGCTCAACTTTAAACTTACCTTAACCAAACTTATAATTTATGGAAGGAAAAAATGGAGTCACACCCCAGTCCGTTTAATGATTTGATAGGGACTTTGTCAAACATTATCAGAATTTAAATAATTTTGAAAGAAAATAATTTAGAATTAAATAATTCAATTGCTGCTTCCATGTTGAGTGAGAACCATAAATTATATAAAGGCCCAAGATGCGAGAAAATCGTTCCTTCAATGGTCCACATCGCCATGACTTCAAATAACTAACAGTTACTTAGTTTATACGGCCCGTAAACCGTTTTTATTTTAATGCCGTTTACCGCCAATGCGCATTTCGCCTACTGTTTATACGTTGAAATTAAAAACGCTTTCGGATCAGATGCTCCAGCGCTGCCAACCTTGACGCAACCAAAAGCCCACTGGTAGATATAGTGGGTACATACCTGGTTTCACATCGGAATCGACCCTGAACTCATTTTTAACTTTTCGATTGGCAGCACTGGCTTCAAAAACGGTTTGAGGGTTTCTAGGTACTTTTAAATGGTTTTACAAATGCTAATCCGTATTTTTAAAACGATTTTAGCTAAAGTGCATCGGACCTCTTAAAACGGTTTAGGTAGTGTTTATGCATGTATTTTAGGAAAACGCGATACGGTTTGAAATTTAAACGGTTTAACGGGCCCGTATAAACTAAGTAAATGAAGGCTCGATATGAGTCTATGCCAGTTTGTAACATCCACCCACCTCATTTTTCTGGTCAGTGGTCAGCGCACTTTCCGCTATACCTACCGCACTCCAAAGTTTACGACACACTGCATGAGTTCTTTACCGAATAAATAATTTTCGGTGTTTTTATTATTTCACTTTATTTGTTAAAAACATTAATTTTGGTCACTATAAACCTTTTCTTTTAATTGTTATTTTAAAAACTTGTTTTGTACAGAGTGTTTCAAATTGGACATTTTTGGGGGGTTTAAGGTACTTCCAGGGGAGAAAGAAAAAAACTGACCCCCATTTGCGAGGCTCAAATTTCAAGAGAATTTAATGAAAACCGCATCTGAATATGTCATGCCGTTTTCGAGCTACGGGGGGTTTTCCAAAAGTCTGCTTTTTAGTTGCATTCGGCATAGGCTTTTTTTTTAATCATAGTTGGCTTGAGCTTACAAATATACAATTCATTGTGTAATTTCAGTTATAAAAGCCTGCCTAAATAGGAGGCAGGCAATAAGTTTTTCTCATAATATGAAAATAAATAGAATGGAATGAACGTAATACGAATTGCGTTCGATGTGGGATTATTCGACACAAAACTGTGTCGTTGCCTGCTCAAGAATTAGGGCCCTGAGCGGCACAAAAAAAAATGGGTTCGGTCTGTCTGGTAGTTTGTCTATGCTGAGCGGCTACTGAAATATGAAACTTAACTGCTGAGCCGCGTTCGAGCCAGGGCAGTCACGATCTTTTTGGACAAGGACACAACCCCCTCAAATGAAGTAGACCTTTTACGTATAAATTAATGTAATTTAAATAAAAATACAGAATTTGTTACATTTTCGTAATCTTCATTGCACAAATAACTTTTTTTTAACTATTTTATAAGCAACATTTACGACAAGTGGTAAGAAAAAACATTATTTTAATCGCGATCTAAGACATGCAGTAGACGCCCATCTTTGACCAATGCGCGCGCGAAAACATGTGTCACAGTGGGGAAGTTTTTTTTTCCACCAAACAGCAACCGGTGGCAACAGGTTCTTAAATTTTTCAGATGGATTTCCCATGCCATTAGTCAAGTTGTTAAATTTTTCTGGTAAAATCCACCATCCATCAATCAAGCTACTACATTTTTCTGATTGATTTCCGATGGCATAAATTGATGCCATCTACTGTAACCGGGTCTGGGAATCGGTGGAAGGTTTTGATGGAGTACGTAACCTCACTTTTTTTTTAGTTCCCAACCTAACTTTTTGTGGAATTGAGAGTCGAGTTAAAAAAACAGCATTTCTGCAATAAATTGGACTGCAGCCAAAATTGCGCTAAAGGTATTGGAGGGTAGAGTGCCTCATCTGAGGATTCAAACGAGACACTAACTATTTTCTCCAAGGAGAAACACAGTAAGGTGGAGGATTATGTGGAAAAAACTGTTGCAAACTGCAATCTCTCTGACTTCAAAAGTCACTTCAGGATGTCCAAAGGCGTAGTTGAGGTAATTGTGTTTTTTACAGCTACTACCAGTAATACCACCTTGTCACTTGTGGGCGTGATGCCATCGGGTATTTATTTTAACTGATAACTGCATCTAATGCAATCAGAAATAATGTCAAATTAATGACATATGTCAGCTGTCAACCTGTTGGCATCGAAAATCCACCAAAGAAAAAAAAAACTTGCCCAGTTCCTTCTGCCTGTTCTCCTCAACTGCTCCTATCTAATTTTTGGAGCTTTAAACAACGGTTTTTATTATTATTATAAGGCAAGGCGTTAAAGCCGTATCAAAATTTTAGGAGGATGCAGTTTACCCTTTTGGGGCTAGTTGAACCTTAGCTCCAACGGGACTCTGATTTTACCGGGCTTGGGTCGGGTACTAAACGTGATTTACCGCTATGGAACGATTATATAGGGTGGGCCAAAAAATCTTGCACACTTTTAAATTTGCTATAACTTTTGATCGAATAGCTGGATTTAAATTTCTTAACTTTTTTGAAAGACAAGATATGAGACTTTTCCGATCTGGTTCAAAATTTGACATTTCGCAAAAAATCCAAGATGGCGGACAGTTTTGAATATCGGATAATAATTATGTATGCTTTCTATTCCAAGGCATTACTTAATTAAATCGGTTAAGTGATAAGAAAACTATAAACCTCTGAAATAAGTGGTTTTTGGCTCGACATTGTCATTTGCAAAAAAAATCGCAGTTTTTGCATTTGTTTTAACTTTTGATCGGATTAGTTGATTTTAAACACTTTTACATTTTTGGGTGAACAAAGTTTGCGGCTTTGACATTTTTCGAACATCCAAGAAGGCGGACAGCTTTAACACGCTTTAACCATTGGGTAATTTCACTACCCTAAAAAAAGTAACAAAACAAAATCAAGGCTATTCTACCTACCATCTCTGCTAGGTATATGGAGGTATCACTTGTTTAAATTAGTTAAGAAGTCAACAAGTTAGTGTCTGCTGTGGTTTTAAACTACGGATTTTTCAGCTTAAGCTGAGTTTACTTTGTTATTAATCATCAAACACTTATATTTTTTAGAAATTTTTTTGCACACTACTTTTAAATAAAAATAACCATTAGTTAACGTATAATAATCTAGATCGGGCTACTCATTTTCTAAGCTGATCCCCATCTATTCTTAAGACAGTACGCAAATCGTTACGCCATTTATTAAAAGCATTGGTGGTTTCTTTGGGGCAAACTTCGATGGGTCTCTGTGATGCCTTGATCTGGTCGGTTAATGAGATTAACTCTATGTTTCGGACTTTCATTGTCTATATTTTTTATTTTTTTATACACGACGTTTCGATCAGTACAATCTCTGATCGAAACGTTGAGTTTTAATAAAAAATATAGACAATGGAAGTCCGAAACACAGAGTTAATTTCAAATACATCATTAGGGACTTATCGGTACAAAAAGTCGGCATAGCCTGACTTTAGTAAAGACGGCACTATTTTTGACAATTCCGCACGAAGTGTAAAAGGATTCTGACATTGTTGTTGTCTAAATATGTCATCTTTGCTATTAAAATAATGTCGACTTCAATAATGTTTGTGCCTGCCTTCAATAAATGACGGCATTAACTTTACTTTGTCAACTTTAAGAATGGCACAATATGAGAATGTTTAGATGACATGTTTATGGGACAAAAATGTCAGAAACCTTTCAACCTTCGTATGGAACTGTCAGAAATAGTGCCGAGTCAGGCTATGTCGACTTTATGTACCGTTAAGTCCCTAACGTCTCAAACTTTCAAACAAACGGTTCGTCGCCGGAGCTGCGACCATTTCTGTACACTTCTTTTTCTAAATCTCCCCAATAATGGCTGTCTACCAGATTCAAATCGGGGATGTTAGCAGGCCACTCAATGGGTCTAATAAAATCTGTGACATTTTCCGACATGCAGAAACAGGCAAATTTTAAGCAAAGGGGCATTTGTCGCATTAATTTAGATTTTCTTCAGTATAGGTACCAAACATAATTTTGTTTCGGGGAGGGGGGTGAAAATTACCCATTATTTAAAAATATTCGCCATCATGGATTCTTGAGAATTGTTAAATTTTCAACCACAACATAAAAGTCTTAAGTCTTGTACTTCTATCTAAAGTTACAGCAAACAACTCCACTCAGTATAAAAGCCCGTATTTTTTTATTTCTTAACCGATTTAATTAAGTAATGCCTTGGTATAGAGAGAATACATAAGATTTTTGTCACAATGACTTAGATTCTCTCCAGTGGCGCACATATTTTTTTTGCAGGGAAAATGCAGGAAATGTCAAATTTTGGATTCGATCAAAAGTTATAGTAAATTCAAAAGTGTGCAAGATTTTTTGGTACACCGCCCTTTAATTGGTATTTACCAATGCATTTCCGCGACCCGGTTTGAACCAAAGTAGGAGAAATCGTGATGTCACTGATCAGCTGTTTTGCTTTTGGTAAAAACCAATTATAACCTCACTTCGGACCTGTGTCAATGTTCGGGTTGGTTCCGGTTATAATTTTTAGGGTTATGGTTGTTTTTAATTTGCAAAAAAAAATAAAAATGGAGAAATATCAGGTAGTTTATATAACGAAAGAGTGGACTATTTAGTGGGGGTTGACGACCTCAACATGGCTGCTGCATTAATTAATGGTAAGTTGAAGATTTTAAAAAAGTATGGGCAATTTTAATAAGGCTGATTTATGAACAGCGGGGGATTTATGAACGCAGGAGTTATTTTAACTGAGGGCCCTGCACATCAGATCAGTAGCGTTTTTTGAAAACTTACATATTCTGTGAGAAATCTGATGAAAACTGGCTTTATTTTAATGAGATCACAAAAATGAATTAAAAAAAAAAACAAATACCAGAAAACAAAAATATGCATAGCCCAACATTTAATTAAACAATTCGTTTTCGCGATCAGTTCGTTCGGTTATAATTCTTGTGGAGTGGGGGCTTATAACGTCACACTTAGTCAAAATTGTCAACCAGAAGAAAAACTGCGGTTTCTATCAATTATAATCGTTCCATTCCATCGCACACGGGTCTCAAATGTAAAATATGGGGTCAAAAATGCCAGATTTATTGAATTTGTAAATTCATATATAGGTGTTTTAGGGTATAAAATTAAGAATGTGCCCATAAAAAAGTCATAAACAAAATGGCGGCTGCAATATGGCTGAATTGTAAGAAAATTATTAATTAAAAAATACCAAAAAAGCAAACTTTATTTATCTGATCTCTTAAATTTAACTAATGAGTGGATTAGTTATTAAAAGAATCTAATTTGGTTCTATTAACTCTTAAAAATAAAAAACTTTAACCTAATCTATCTTTGTTAAAAAGTTTTATTAATTTTTAAAAATTAAACAACATAAAAATGTTAAAGTAAATAGTCGCTAACTGTTAATTCGGAATCTATCTCAGAGTTGCTATCTTTGTCTGAGCCAATTTTTAGTTGATCCTGGGAACCGCTAGCTATAAGCAGTTCTAATGCTTCTGATAAAAATAGTTTTAGTTTTCTTTTTGGAAGCTTTCTAATGCTTGAAATGTATGGATCAGAAGATACAAGCAATCTGTTAAATACTCGGTTAAATACTTCCTCCCTCATTTGTACTCTAGAAAATTTTCGAGAAAAATCGGCACGGACTTTTTAATATCTTTGTTTCTCGTCTTTTTCCAAGGGGCAGTATAGCTTTTTCTATTAGTTGTTTTCCATGTATTAACACTTTATGTACCGAAGTGGGCATGTAATACCACGGATATAAATTAACAATAAATAAATTAATTTTAGAAAAAAGCGTAGAAAATGACGCCTTTATATCTTCACGATTTTCTATACATTTTCCACTACGCTCAGACACTAACGTCTTAAGAAGATGTAGAAGATCCGATAAGCCATCTTTTAAGTTATCCTTTACAATCTTTGTAGAATAAACTATTTCTTTACAGGATGATCCTGAAACAAAAAACATTACGATTTAATATTTTTTACGTTACTAGTTATATAGGAAATTAGTAAGTTGTGTTTGTTTTTTTACATATAAATTCATGGAAAATTTCTCAATAAGTTTTATTAAAAATAAAAACAATGAAAGTTTTTGGTTCTTTAAGATTAACTTTCAGTCCCTAATTAGTTTTTTATGGGTGGTTGAAGATACCATTTCACTAAAATGCGAAACAATCCAAAAATGTATTTTTAGTTGCTATTTTTTACTCATACATACAATCAATTTTTGCTTTACTGTTGTCGCTGCTAGATTATAGCATATTTAAAGGATAATGAGTTAATCTTTTATATATATTGTATATAAATATGTTGGTGTATGATACTTTTCGACTAGGTGAATGAATGAATTATTTAAAAGAACGTGAATATTTTGCATTACCAATGTTTTTTTATTTATTTTTCTCTGTGAAGATAAATTTAAAGTATTGAAACATTTAAAATAAAAAATACATACCTTTGGATCCATAACGCAAAAACACTAAAAGTAAATATTTCAACGCATCGTTATCGGTATACCTAACGCGTTCGAAATATAGCCAAAATACGATGTTTTATGCGATGTTTCGCACGATACCCGCTTTTTTGAAGGGTGCGATGAGATAACTGCTGATTTAAATCGTTGCGTACGTTCATGGGTCCGTAACGTTACGTACATCCCTCCGTACGCAACGAGTGGAATCAGCTGTTCTGTTATCGCACCCGTCAAATAAAGCGGGCATCGTTCGAAACATGGCATGAACAAGTCACAAATGTAGTCTATTTTGGCTATATTTCGAAAGCTCGTGCAAAAGATCTAAAATTTTTTGCGTGAACATTTTTGTGAGCTTTTCTTTGAACATTTTGTTCGGGTAAATTTTTGAGCAAATTATTGCTATCTGTTTTGGAAATATATTTTTAAAGATGAGAATAAATAAAATTTCACATCAGTGATCACTGATCTCAATTCTTTAAAAAAATGGAACACCAACTTTTATTTTAAATTTTTGTGAAAAAAAGCTGACGGCAAGCGAAACATTATTCTTGGCTATCAGTTTTGTCACATGGATTAGGGTTACTTATAATATTTTTTTCTTAGGGTTCTTCCCGTATTTTTTTGCCCGGGGTTTTTTTTGGGATTTTCTTGCGAGTTTTTTTATTTCCAAGTTTTTCCTAAATTCAAAAAATAACCCAGGAAAATTTTTCTTTTCCAAAAAATTTTTGAGTTTTTCAAATATCGGCAAAAAACTCAAAAGTTGCATTTTTAAGCGGTAATCCGCGCATCACGACTATGAGAAGTGGTGGGGAGCGGATTTTTTTTAAAGCATATTTTTGTAACTTTACTTTACCCTTAGCTTCGATTGGTTTTTTTTCATTCCTCACACCAGATTTACCTAGTTAGTTTAAGGCCCCAACGGTTGCTTAAAAATGCAAAAGGTTCATGAAAATGCTGAAGATAGATATTTACTGTCAATTTAATGTAAAGGCCCATTTACACAGACAAACTTTCCTTTGATGTTGAAATGCCGAAAAACATTTACACGAGCCTCTTGAGCAAAATGTTCAAAAAAAAGTTCGAGCAGAATCTCGTACAAAAAGACTCACGGAAATTTTGGAGAGAATGTTAAGCAAAATTTGTTTGAAGAAATGTTGGTTTAAAAATTTCTTACAAATTTAAATTTTATAGTTTTATGGGAATTCATTGAACTTAATTGAAAATAGAAAGACTAAGTTTTAAAACAAGGTATTTTTAATATTAAGTGCTTTCCGACGGAAAAACGATTTGATGTCGAAATTCACATTTTACCTCATAAGCAACTTCGATTGACCTGATTTTTATAGGGGATATGCCAGTATACTTGTAACTTTTTTGGGGTTGTAAAAAAACGAGAATAAAAAAATAATAATTGGCACTTATTTATTGGTGTTGCCTGTAAAATGTATTGATAAAAATTTACGTTTAAAAGAATATCTCTTTATTTTACTTCTTAGTTTAAAACACAATACAATAATAATTAAGTCAAATTAAAAAACCTTTATACATTTTATTAAATCTCAAATATATGAACAAAAGCACGTTCGGTCTAAATAATACTCGTTTATTACTCACTACAAAAAAATATAATTTAGCAGTAATAGACAAGACTTCTGAATCGGAATGTTGCTCCTTTGCATATTGTTTGTTCACCGTCAGTAATCGACTTTGATTATTACATTAAATTGACAGTAAATATCTATCTTTAGTATTTTCATGAACCTTTTGCTTTTTTAGCAACCGTTGGGGCCTTAAACTAACTAGGTAAATCTGGTGTGAGGAATTAAAAACAAATAATCAAAGCTAAGGGTAAAGTAAAGTTACAAAAATATGTTTAAAAAAAAATCCTCTCCCCACCACTCCTCATAGTCTTGAGGAGCGGATTACCGCTTAAAAGTGCAATTTTTGAGTTTTTTGCCGATATTTGAAAAACTCAAAATTTTTTTGGAAAAGAAAAATTTTACTGGGTTGTTTTTTGAATTTAAGAAAAAACCCTTGGAAATAAAAAAAAACTCGGAAGAAAATCCCAAAAAAACCCCCGGGCAAAAAAATCCGGGAAAAACCCTAAGAAAAAAATATTATAAGTAACCCTAATCCATGTGACAAAACTGATAGCCAAGAATAATGTTTCGCTTGCCGTTGACTTTTTTTCACAAAAATTTAAAATAAAAGTTGGTGTTCCATTTTTTTTTAAAATTGAGATCAGTGATCACTTATGTGAAATTTTATTTATTCTCATCTTTAAAAATATGTTTCCAAAACAGATAGCAATAATTTTCTCAAAAATTTACCCGAACAAAATGTTCAAAGAAAAGCTCACAAAAATGTTCACGCAAAAAATTTTAGATCTTTTGCACGAGCTTTTGTTTGAGCATGTTCGTCTGTGTAATTGCGCCTTAATAATCAAGGTGGATTACTGACACTGAACAAACAATATGCAAAGAGCAACATTCCGATTCAGAAATCTAGTCTATTACTGCTAAATTATATTTTTTTAGACAAGGGTCTGGGATCGTAGGGTTGTAAAAGTGGGTTATAAACGGGTATTACGTGCTTTTGTTCATATATTTGAGATTTAATAAAATGTATATAGGTTTTTTAATTTGACTTAATTATTATTGTATTGTGTTTTAAACTAGGAAGTAAAATAAAGAGATATTCTTTTAAACGTTTTACAGGCAACAGCAATAAATAAGTGCCAATTAATATTTTTTTATTATCGTTTTTTTACAACCCCAAAAAAGTTACAAGTATACTGGCATATCCCCCATAAAAATCAGGTCAATCGAAGTTGTTTATGAGGTTTTTCTGTCGGAAAGCACTTAATATTAAAAATACCTTGTTTTAAAACTTAGTCTTTCTATTTTCAGTTAAGTTCAATGAATTCCCATAAAACTATAAAATTTACATTTGTAAGAAATTTCTATACCAACATTTCTTCAAACAAATTTTGCTTAACATTCTCTCCAAAATTTCGGTGAGTCTTTTTGTACGAGATTTTGCTCGAACTTTTTTTTGAACATTTTGCTCAAGAGGCTCGTGTAAATGTTTGTCGGCATTTCAACATCAAAGGAAAGTTTGTCTGTGTAAATGCGCCTTTAGAACCGGCAGACGCATTTGAGCCGTGACGTCGACGTCGCAGTTCGAATAATTCCGCACCGCATGGTTGGTGAGACACTTTTTAACATAGGGAAATACATAGGCAAGGCCAATAAAGTATCTTTTAGTTATACCTATATGTTCAGAACCTATGTTTGAAAATATCCGCAGTCCGTCCCGCCGTTTTATTTTTGATAAGAAGACAACGTAGTCATGTTCAAAAAATAGTCCAAAATTTAGAGCCAAAAGTCACGTGCTCCATCATTCTCAATATATTCTCCAAAAATTTTTCGTTTACCACAAACACTGGAGTGCTTTTAAATCGCCCCTACAAAAGAGATTAATTTGGTGATCGATCAACTGATCGTTGAGTAAACAAAACGCCCCTGCCATAGGCAAACAAAACAAAAATTGATGTGGCAATATTGAAAAATTGTTTTTACCCGAAGCCTTTTTGATATCGAGGCTTAGAAAAAGAAAACAAATAAGATAAAGATATGTTACAAAAAATGTTTTATTTTTTTTATTATACACCAAGCCCTTTTAATTTTTTTGCTGGAAATGTATGTAACAAGGGCTTTTCAAAATATTTCTACATACATTTTACAAAACCATATAAGGCCCAGGATGCGAGAAAACCGTAGCGGCAACGGTCAAAATCTAGATTGCCATGACATAGCCAGTGGGATAAAGACTGGATCTCGATTTAGGATTAAGAAATATTGACGGGCCGGTGGACTATATAGTGTAGGGGCGTATGTCGATAATTTCTATCCCGTGGGATTTTTTATGAAGCAGTTTTATGACTATGTGGGATAGATAGATTTTTAGTCACAGAATCAAATGTTACCGGGTGTTTTGTTCGCATTCCTGTAGAAGGGGTTGTTAGACGACATCTTTCAAGATGGCAGCCAAAAATCATAAAACATACAACTTTGGCAACCGGGGCACGGTTGTACTCAATTTCATATAACTCGAGGGCGAGAATTCCAAAAAAATTCACTTTTAAGATCATCCGACCTTAAATGACCTTGAAAATCACAAAAAACAAGATTTTTGCCATTTTCTCTTCAAAAATTTTAATAATTCGACGTTTTGTTAGTCCCACTTAAAATGTACCTCAAACTATTAGGGATCTATGCCAAATTTGATCCTTAGAGTTTGATGCAGTTTGAAGCTTCATGACCTTGAAAAATACCCCGGTGAAATTAAGATATTGCAAAAATAACATACTAAAGGGCGCTATTTATCCACGATTAAAGCGAAGAGGACCAAATTTGGTAAGAGAGATAAGAAAGTCAAGTCCAATAATACTGTTAAAAAAAACTTGGTTCAGCTATAACGCGTTTCAATATGGCGGTTGATATATCAAAATGGTGACCGATAACCTCATTTTATTTTATCCAATTTCGTAGAAAAGCAAAATTGACAAGGTGGCCACTAATTCTTGTTGACTTATCGCCGCTTACTATGAAAAAAAAGTTTAGTTGATTCATGACCTTGATTGACCTTGAAAATACCATGTACAATTGAAAAACCAGCTTTTTGTTGTGTTTTTTTCCAATTTACCACTATGCAAAAACTGTAAGCGCCGGAGGTGAAATTAACATCTTAGCCATAGACAAACACCTCATTTTAAACCTCCCTACCATTTGTTTTGATCTGGCGGCCTAGATGTTGGTGTAACAAGACGTTAAATTATGGAGATTCTTTTAAAGAGAAAATAGCAAAAATTGTCTTTTTTGCGATTTTCAAGGTCATTTGAGGTGGGATGACCTCGAAAGTATTTTTTTTGGAATTTTCGTCCTCGAGTTGTATGAAATCGAATATAATCATGCATCGGTTGCAAAAATTGTATTTTTTAAGATTTTTCGACCGCCATTTTGGAAAATGGCATCCAAAATAACTGGTCCAGAATATGGCAATGTATATCTAACTTCTGATAGCTCTCTTGTTAGTAATTTAAATGACTTTGTTTGCTAGATAAGTGAGTAGAACATAAAATTCACAGTTCCGAAAAAAAAATTTAAAAAAATATAGGTCATTTTTACCGGGGTATAGCATAAACATCTGGGACGCCAGTAAAAAAAAATAGTAGGGAGGTTTAAAATAAAGTGTTTGTCTAACGCTAACATATTCGTTTCATCTTCGGAACTTAAAGTTTTTGCGTACTAGTAAATCTAAGGATCGAATTCGGTATACATGCCTAATAGTTTGAGATACATTTGAAGTTGGCCTGACAAAACGTTGAATTATTAAGATTTTTTGAAGAGAAAATGGCAAAAATCTTATTTTTTACGATTTTTAAGATCATTTAAGGTCGGATGACCTTATAAGTATTTTTGTTGGAATCCTCGCCCTGAAGTTATATGGAATCGAGTATAATCATGCCCCGGTTGCGAAAGTTGTATTTTTTATGATTTTTGGCCGCCATCTTGAAAGATGTCGTCATATCAACCCCTTCTACACGAATACGAACGAAACACCCGGTAACACTTGATTGTGTGACTAAAGAGCTATCGATCTCACATAGTCAAAAAACTCCTTCGTAAAAAATCCCACGGATTTACACATGCCCCTTCACTAATACGGAACACGATTTGGGCAAAAATTTGTTTTGGACCTTAAAGTGTTAAACTGTTTAATGGGTTATTCAAAAAATTTTAATGGGTTATTCAAAAAATTGGGTTGGGTTGGGTTGGGATTTTATCTCATCTGTCACTTTTCACACCGCGCGAACGCCGTGCGCCAGCGAAATTTTTCACCGGGCAAATTTTAACCGGACTACGAACGCAACCCTGGGCCAGCGCGACTAGCTGACGCATGCGCCTTGAAGCCCGTCGTTTATCCATTTTCGCAGGGGTTTCCGCTACGCTTTTTCTCATAGGGAAAAACACGTGCTGGGCCTTTATACCCAGACAGCACAACTCTGTCCCAAGGATGTCCAGTGGAGTGAGTTTTCTGGACAATGCAGCAGTCTATTGGACAACCAAATCTGAAGGAAATTTTGTCCAAGTTTCAATGTTTATTTTATCTTCTTCTTCAAGTGCCATGCTCTCTTCGAACGTTGGCTATCATCAGCGAGATCTGCACTCTATCCACTGCCTTTCTGAAAAGTGCAGTACTAACGCCATACCATTGTCTAAGATTTTTTAGCCATGATATACGTCTGCGACCCGGACCTCTTCTGCCCTCAATTTTTCCTTCTATTATTAATTTTAGGAGTTAATATTTGTCATTTCTCAAAATATGACCAAAATATTCAAGATTCTTATTCAATCTAAGAAGAACATCCGCGTTACGTACTTTGTCCACCCAAGATATTCTGAGCATTCTACGATAGCAATACATCTCGAATGCCTCCAATTTTTTGCACATGGCATCAGTCAGTGTCCATGCCTCTATGCCGTAATACAAAATGGTAAACACATAACAACGAAGCACGCGAATTCGGAGAGTAGTATAAAGATCGGGACTACACAACACTGATTTCATTTTGACAAAGGATGATCTAGCCTGTTCAATTCTTGCACGGATTTCTTGCAAGTTGTCCCAGTTTTCATTGAGCTGACAGCCCAGGTATTTATACGATTCTACGCGTTCGACTTGTTGGCCATTTACTTCCAGTATGCCTCTTATGTTTTTTTGCTTGGCTATAACCATCCATTTTCTTTTCCCAACATTCAAGTTAATCCCAAATTGCGAACTTTCGGCTGCGACTCGATTTATTAGCTCTTGCAGGCCTTCCAACGTATCCGCAATTATGACGGTGTCGTCAGCATATCTCAAATTGTTAACTTTTATGTCGCTTATAGTTAGACCCTCCTCGCGGTTGTGAAGGGAATTCTCGACGATTTTATTACTATAGATATTAAATAGTAGCGGAGACAATATGCAGCCTTGGCGAACACCCCTTTTTATTCGGACTTCTCCGGACAGTTGACCATCAAATTTTATTTGAGCTGTCTGAGTCCAATATAGATTGGAAGGTATTTTTAGATCTCGATCATCTAGACCAACTTCTTTAAGAGTTCCGTACGCTTTTCGTGCTGGACTAGGTCGAAGGCCTTCTCATAACCTATAAAACAGGCATATACTGGCACTGAGACATCTCTAGACCGTTGAACCAAGACTTGAATGCCAAATAATGCCTCTCTTGTCCCGAAGCCTCCACGAAATCCGAACTGCGTCTGCGCCAGGGTAGGTTTTTGCTGATTTAATGCAGTTTTTGTATTCCTAACGATCCTCTCTGGAGTGTCAGCAGGAGAGGTCCAGGTGTATAGGCGCCTGTTCGGAAGACTAAGAAAAAATATGATCCATTGGATACCCAAAACAGTTCGGATAAATGACTATATTTCTTAATGTGCCAACTAGGCCAAGCCCAATTGACATAGATTTTTTGATGTTCGCCGGACAGAGTTTATTCTTGGTCCGATGGATCAAGAAAAATCGTTATCCATTGGATGTCCAAAAACTAACTCAAAAAAGCAGTTCTTTATGGATCAAAATTGGAAGTCCTTTGGACTCAGTTTTTTTGTCATCTACTGTATCAGGAAAAACCTTTGTCCAATGGATGTCCATAAATGGACCATGGACAATGCGGGCGGTTTTGGACAAAAAATGGCTGTTCGATGGATAATTTGTGCTGTCTGGGTAGTATCTCCTAGTTATATGTACAAAACCCTCTCGAACGGTTCAATATTATTGGTTTGCACGCTTTCTGACTACTTTGGCTTATATTTACAGTTCAGAGGGTTGAAACCGGTGTAAACTCATCTCTAAAATTAAAATAGGGAACATGAATCACGCTTAATTACCTTTACATTTACCGTTGATGTAAAAAGTTTGTAAAATGCTGAGAAAAAATAGTTTTTAGGAATTTTATTGTGCTAAAAATATAATACAAAAAAAACATATTTTTTTTTGAATTGAACTCTTTGTGCCTTGCACTAGGCCTTGCATGAACTTTTTATTTTTTACATTTAAAAAAAATCGACAATTGCGGGTTATTGTTAAAAACCTCGTTCGACGATTGTACAAAATCCATTGTTTTCCTTCGTACTCCCAGTTCCTATTTAACAAAAACATAGTGTTATCTCGCCTGTAAGAACAACACCTTTCTTTCTTTATCTGCTGCTTTTTTTTTAAATAACAATCAAACAATGAAGAATGGACGTTTATTGTATTGCGGAAATCTTTACATACAATTAAGATGGTTATCTATAAATTGAAGTCACTAAAGGCCAGTACAGTGGCGCAAGCAAGGGGGGGGGCGATCGCCCCCCCTTTTTACGAGAATTTATTTAAAAAATTGCCGGTTTTTCATAAAAACAGATTTTTATTTATAGTTAAAAAAAAAATCTTCTCGTCAAACAGGTCAATTTTATTTATATAACCAACCCATAGAGAGAGACTGATACCCTTCCTATTAAATATATTGTTTTTATTGCCTGAGCTGGATTGAAAAACTGTTATGCATGGTTCCCACAAGATATCCTCGCTTGTGTTTTGAAAACCTAATTAAATTTCGGATTGGATGAGTGACGTAAAAGCAATTTTTAGAGAAATAAACAAAGAACATGTATGGAACAATTTGACATAAAGAAATATAAAAAAAGCACAAACTTCTATCAAGTCGTAGGAGTGCTTTCTGTGACAGGCAGACATACAGTCTCCGCAGGAGTCTAACGCAATTCTACAAGTATACTCAGAACTTCAATCATATCAAAATACCAAGTAGCCTTTTGTTTTAACAAAATGAAATATAAGATCGATTAAAAACTTTTATGTACGATTTGTAACTTAAGAAAACTAGAAACAATTTGTCACGTCTTGTTGGAATGCCCTATATATGAGAGCCTTCGTTCGCCCGCAACTGCTGAGCTGTTACATTCAAATGATGAATTTGTCACTTTCATTAATAAAACTTCTTGTGAAAGTGAAAAATTCTTAAAACATTAGTGTCTCTTACTAATTAATATTTTAAAACTAAGGTCCTTTATATTAAATGAGTAATATTAATTCATTATTTCAATTTGTACCGCTAAACCAGATTATCAGCGAAATTGCTCATTTTTTAAATTTTCTTTCTCTGTTAACTTTTGGCACTGTTACTATTTAAGTAATTGTTACTATTTAAATAATATCTCAGGTTTCCTTTTTTTTGTCTCTCTTTAAATTATTTCTGTTTTTCTTCAATTTCTTGTGAAAGTCTTATTACTTAAGTATTTTTTCCCATTTATTTGTAAAACTTAACCTTCTTATCATATGAATTAATTTTCATGAAAGACAATAAACGAGTAAGTAAGTAAGCGGCCTCTGTAGCGTAGTGGATGGCGTATCGGCCTGCTGCACGGAAGGTCTCGGGTTCGAATCCCGGCTAGGTGCATGGATATTTTGTGTTGTCTTTAACTTTGCAAAAACTCGGCTAACACTGGGCATTGATCCTATAATGGATGGAGAGTCCCAGTACCTATTAAAAAAAAGTCAATAAAAATTTTCGCGCGCTCTATTGGCTCGAAAATCACAATAATTTTAATTTTTACCTCATGCACCCCATTTTGGGAAAGCTGCGACCGCCACTGGGTTAATAAATAAATAATAATAAATTAATAAAATAAATTATAACAGTTGGTATTTTGTACTCGGGCTCAATCGCAATTTTTTATCATGCCAACGTACAACCCTATACATTTTTGCAACTGGACCCTTTTTATGATAAAAGTACCAATATATCAACTGCTTACTTCAACTTTGTCAAACGTTTACCGAATTTTAAAAACAAGGCAAGAAGAGGTTAAAAATTGTAAGAACCCAAGGGCAAAACGGCAATTTCATTAAATCCAAGTTAGAAAAATAGGTCTTTTACAAAAAAGTTACACCTCCTAGAGCGCTTGCTTCCTCCGCCATGTTAAATTAAAGATGGCGGCTGGTACTGTTCTTTAAAAAAATCATAACTTTCTTATTTATTAACCGATTTTCGTTAGGTAAATACATTACCTTTGTTTTTGACAAAAGAAAAATACAAAACTATTTTGACAGGTTGTATTTCTTTAAAAAACAATAATAACGATAATATAAGAAATCAAATTGCTTTTCCCCATATTTTTTTGCACCATATTTCTTAGCAAAAAAACAAAATAGAAAATATGCGCTTTCTTGTTCTGATATTAAAACAGTCTTTGAGTTTGGTTGAGTAGTTCAGAAGATATAGTCAAAAAGGAAAACACCAAAAAAAATAAAACTTACGCAGGATGTAAAAACTTTATTTTTTGCTCGATTGACATACAATAAAAAGAGTTACTTTTTGGTCTCGCCTTTGGTTTAAGCTACAAAACAAATCATTAAAAATAAACACAAAACAGAAAATATTTTTATTGTAATTATAAGAAATATTGATATTCTTTTTACTTCCCTCGATCGCTAAGAGAAATAACCTCCACGAATTTAGTGGTTCCGAGTCCATATAAGCCCCCAAAAAACTTCCCTAATTTTTGTTTTTTTATCTTGTGATACCGCGTTGAAAACCTTATAAAAATCTTATTGGAATGGCGTACGCAAAAACTTTTAAAAAATTTTGTGTGTCATATAATTCCAAGTCATTAAGCGAAATGACAAATAAAAAGTAGCTTATGTTAGGATCGAGGTTTTATCCAAATCGGCTTAGTTTTTAATTGATAGTTAGACTAAAATTTTTTTTACCAAATATATTTATATATGTATAATAAACTGTAACAGAAAAGTCCGTGCGTGCGTCACGTGCATTTGACGTGTTATTTGGGAGTATCATTCAACGTGACGTAAGTGACGTCGAACTTACGTCGAAATTTGGGTTTCAGGAAACCAAAGACACAAGTCACACAAATTTGACGTATAATTGACGCGACATAAATGGCGTCGAATTGTAAGCTCTCAGGTAACCAGAGATATACAAACATTTTTCTTACATCTGACGCAATGTTTTGTGTAAGTATTTTTCATTCTTTTGAAATAATTGGTATTTTATTTTATGGAAACCCATATCCCCTTCAAGAACTCGCTCACTAGGCATCGGGCACGGGAGTACCTAATGAAAGTATTTAAAGTATAATTGTTTGCCTCGAAGTTGACCTCAAGGGCGTAAAAGTATCATTTTACGCCTTGATTTGCGGTAATTAATATATTGTAAATCGCTTGTTTAGACCAATATGTCACTAATTTTACGTTAAATTCACGTAAATCAATTCACGTCAAATTCACGTGACTAAAGTCACGTCAAAAAGCGGGTCATACCCACGTAATTGAAGAAACGTCGCAAAAATCACGTGATTGGTTGAATTTTTGACGTCTTCTCGACGTGCTATAGACGTGTTTTGGTTGTCTGGGTATGAATACACCCAGGAAAAGTCTGAATACACTTTGGAAGTCTAAATAAAGCCTGTAAAAGCCCGAATATGCCCAGGAAAACTCAGGATACACCCGGGAAAGGTCTGGACCCACCCTGGAAACGTCTGATACATCCTCAAAAAGTCCGGATATACCCAGGAAAAGTCTGGATACACCCTGGAAAGGTCCAGGTTCACACGGAAAAGTCTAGATACATCATAGAAAAGTCCACATACAATCTTGGAAAAGTCTGAATACACTCTGAAAAGGTCCGTATACAACTTGGAAGAGACTGGAGTCACCCTGTAAAAGTACGGATACACTATGGAAATGTCTGGATACACCCTGGAAAGGTCTGGATACATCGTAGAAAAGTCTGGATGCACTATGGAAAAGTCTGGATACACCCCCAGTCTAGAGTTCGTCAGCTTTTCACAGTTTTGGACAGGAACAAAATTTAATAAATAAGTTTTTGCACAACTTCACTTAAAGCAGCAGCTTTATTCATATATACTTTTCACCTCAATTTTTAGAGGAAAATGTTGAGCCTAAAATAACATGAGAGAAGAAAATGTATTTTTTTTTACAGAAAAACAACCTAACTATAGAAAAATATAAAATAACTTCTCTTCTTCCTTAATATGGAGTTGTTTGACGTAAATCGGCTAGAAAATAAGAAAGTTACAGTATTTAAAAAAACATTGTGTCGGCCATCTTTAATTCGATATGGCGTAAAAAACAAGCCAAGCACAGAGTATCTGATCAATGGTTTTAGCGTGGTTAAAAAGTTACCCAACGAAATTTGACATATTTAGAAAGTGTTAATATTTATACAGTGGCGGTCACAGCTTTCTCAAAAGGGCGGGGGGTGAGGTCAAAATTTTGTAAAACCAAGGAAAAGTTTTATGCAAAATTTCTAAAATTATTATAACTTTCGACTCTATAGGGCGCCGCAGGCGAAAATTTTTGAAGAACTACCAAAAATTTTACTGTTTTTATGAAAAACCGGCGATTCTCGAAAAAAAGGGGCGGGGGCGATCGCTCCCACAACCCGTTCCCGCCCCTGCGACCCCCACTGACTTATTTCACCGAGTTGCATGGCAAGGATTCGCTTTATTTTTCTTTGTTTTAGTGGGTAAGTTTTAATAAAATGAATGGTGGAGTTGGGTTGTGAAGGGTATGATAAGAAATTTTGGTAATTATGCAGTATACGGTTTTCTGCCATTTTTGATTTTTTATGAAAAATTGTTTATGGGGGCACCTACTAGGGTCCCTAGGACCCCAAATCCGCCTGTGCCGGTTGGTTTTTTCAATTTTTTTTAATTTTTGTTTCACTAAAAGAACCCAATCCAACACAGCTCAACCCAAAACAATAAAAAAAAAACACATTACAACCCCTCCCCCCGGGCCCTTTTTTCTCTTGAAAAAAAATCGTGCGCAGGCGGATTTGGGGTTCTAGGGACCCTAGTAGGTGCCCCCATAAAGAATTTTCCAAAAAAAATCAAAAATGGCAGAAAACCGTATACTGAATAATTACCGAAATTTTTATTAAATGGTAATATATCACCGGGTTGGTAAAGATCTGTTTTTTTTTGTTTAAATGGATAAAGCTTAATAAAACAAATGGTGGGGTTGGGTTATGTAGGGTAGGGTCAGACATTTTTGAAGAATATTAATATATATTTTCTGTGTTTTAGTGGGTAAGGTTTAATAAAATAAATGGTGGGGTTTAGTTCTATAGCGTAAAAAACTGACATTTTTAGAAAATGTTAATGTATTGCACGTCAACGGTTATCCGCGATACAAAGGAGCGGCGTCTACACGCTCGTATAGAATGGGCAAAATTTTCAAGCGACTAACCGGTCGCGTTTTTATGGCTCGTGTAGAATGGCCCTAAGGGGCTTAATTTTCTGTAACAACAAACAATCTTAAAGTGAGCCACAATACACCCGCTAGTAGCATTTTTGGTCAGAACTTAGGTAATATATCCCTAACATGGGATAGTACTCTTTCCTTATAGAAATTAAATAGGGACTAGATTACGTAAAAACTAAAATTTTTCCTCCAAAATAGTTCACAGTAGTTACTTCTTCAGATCGGTCAACATAAAGTAATCTTTTAAAGAATAATATAATTGGACAACACATAATAATTAAATGGTTTTAAAAAGAACTTATTCACAAAATTCAGCCGAAAGCCACCTGGAAAATAAATTTCTCCGATTGGATGAAGAAATCAGTAGAACAATGCACAAAATTGGAAATTTTGCACAACTCGGCATCGTCGAATAGTTTGCATTTTTGACGAGGTGTGATTTCACCATTTTGTTTAAGTTATTGTGGTGTTTTCGTGTGGTAATAACTGCGTCTGCGCAATAGCTAAACGTCATTCCGTTGTGGCAATGAACCACTACCACGGCTGTAAGCTACGAATCCATTTCGTTGTGGTTGTGGTTATTTTTCTGGTTAATTTTAGAGAATTTGGGCGCAATTACTTTTAAAAATAATAATATATTCCAGGTTCCAACATATAAAACGCCTATTTTGTAAAATTAATTTTTTTATAAGTGGCAGTTTTTAATGTGTTCCAAAAACTCGATGAGTGGTAGTGGTAGGGGTTGTTAAACACATCCAGAGCGATTGTCAAAGTTGTCAAAATTTTAAGGGTTCCAAAATTTTCCTATTTTCTGAGAGTAGTGCGTTATTTTAATAAATATGCGACCTCCTGTCCTAAAACAAACTACGCATTAATTGGCCCTTAACGGACAAAATGTCTCACTTACAAAGTCCTGGGCATGGAATAGCCTACAAGTACAAGAGCACTTTGTCCAACTTTTATGCAAAAATTTGAAAAATAAATACCAATAATACCTAGCAAGTGGATTTTCTTTGGAGAAATCCATAGATTGACCTAAACTCGATAATTATACTCACCAATTAAATCTCAAAGATCCTGGTTTTTGTTTTCTAATCTTATTTGGTCCATGTTTAAATCTAGAGGAATCCAATTTTCTATTGAAACGAAATTACAGGAAACACTAGACAACACTTTTAACTTTTTTATGGTAGTCAATAAATTCTCTAAAAGCAAACAAAAATTTTAAACAGAGCCTAAATTGTCGCTGTCAGATGGTTGTCAGTTGCTTTCACTACTGAGGCAATCGACGCGCCTGCCCTGGGCAACGCCGTTCTCAACTACCCTGGGCTGCGTTCAGAATGCCCACACCAATGTAAAAAATGCACCTTCCATCTACTTGCGTTTTAGTGAGCTCTGAACGTATATGGCGGCCATTTTAACCATTAACTAATGTAATAACTGTCAACACTGTCAAAAAAAAGGGTACTAAAACGTAAGGTGTTGGCTGGCCTCCATGTCACAGGTATCGGTTCGTCTCATTTTCGTCGTTCAGGAAAGGTGGTGTGTCCACTGGTGCGTTTATAGCGTCATTAGCAAGGCCACTAACATGCGGCAATAAGGGTCAAAATTGCACATATTTATGTGCAATTTTGATATTGATATTTTTGATATGAGCTTGTCACACCACACCGTCACCCCAGTTTCGACTTAGGCGATGGTTGGTGTGCTTGAATGAGGTTATAATATGGCGAAATTTGGATAATTTTTAATGACAAGACTGTTTAAAAATTTAATTTTATTAAATTTTTTTTAACTAACTCTGTATAATATATGGCTTTTTCATGATTTTTTTTTCTAGAGTCGTTTTTAAGCCAATACACCTAACAAGTATAGGAAATAAAAAAAAACGTGACTTTTTGATTTTTCTTTCTAATGTGATGTCTTATTATATACCGGGGCTGGACGTCAAAAGGTCTATATATCAGATACCAGAAGAGCTTATAACTAAAAAGTGTTACATTGATATGTTATAGTTTGTGCCAACTACAACTTTTTTCGAAATTTGGTCAGGGAGCCGGAATTAAGCTAATTACTGTCATAACTTAACAGTCAAGATAATGCATACAGTACCAGTAATTTTTTTGTTATACAGGTGTCATATTGACCCACCAATTATAAATTAAAAATGCTGCCAAACTTTCTTTTGGTCATATGCGAGGCACACCACGATTATGCAAGTCAAATAGTAAGCGAAACGTATGGTGTCAAATATCAAAGTAAGTATGGTGGCACACATGTAATATATGACCATCAAAGTCTAGTATATAGGTATACTTTATTTATAGGAGGTCTCAAAAAGTTCTTGCTGATACTTGATCATTTTCAAAATTTTGGGATGTTTTTATTTAGCTTTTTAATGACCTCATATTTAAATGATCCGTTAAGAAATAAAAAAGTGGTGGGGACGGTTTTAAAAACTATCCAACATTTTTCTGCTCACTTGTAGCCTAAACACATTTTTGGGTCATTTCATAATCCATCATTCGAAAATAAGAGAGGACAAAAAGCCTATTTTTACATTTTTCTACCCACTTGTAGCGCAAAAAAAAATATTTTTTGGGTTATTTCTTATTAGATCATGTTACATAAGAAAGCAACCCCAGAAACCAACCCAACTTTCGAAAATAAGAGGAAACAAAAAGCATATTTTATCATTTATCACAACATTTCCTTGTTTTGTTTTTGTAAATTAGCTGACATTGGACAAGAATGACAGATTATAGCTGGTGTGTAGACTTGCGGACACACCGAGTGCGGGCACTCACACCATGGTGTGGGCTTTTTGAACGCAGCCCAGCAGACTCTTCGCCTCTGGATTATTTTCAGGCTTGATTGGGAGAGTTATTAAAGAGACGCATTTTTCTCGGGAAATGCAAGGGCAGGGCCGTTATATTATCTCATAGTTATATGATGTCAGTATATATTGCTCCCTTCATTTTTCTTTGCATTAGTGTGTACAAAAATATGTCATCTGGCGCCGAAATGTCCTCACGTCATAAGGTCCTAGATCCACAGTAACAACCTTCCGGTCTACAACGGTGTATCACTATTATTAAAATTGGTTACAAAATAAAAAAGTCTCCCACTTTTGCTCTTGGTGCCTTTCTATATTATAGGTGCAAGTCTTAATCATTAAGTTTTAGGAAATAAAAGTTGACTCCTAAGGTCATACGCCCTCTAGCGGCAAAAAACAAGATTGTAGATTGTGTAAAACAATAATATAGACCCCTTTGGTCTAATAGATTACTCTATGGCTTGTTTAAAAAAATCGACAATAGTGGAAGCTACAGTACGTTGTTTTTTGACGCGCTTTTTTGGAGCAGTGTTACCAACGTACTACTTTATTGGTAGTATATTAAGTTTTTGATTATTTACAACTGCGGGGGAGTTACGAAAATTTGTTGTTGGAGGTTATGTGTTCTCAATAAGGCCCGTCGTTAGTACAGGGTCGGGTGGGTATGGTTGGGTCGGGTATGGTGGGACGGGTAGTACAGGGTAGGGTTGGGTATGGTCTGTCGGGTTGGGTAGGACAGGTAGTACAGGTTAGGATGGGTATGGTTAGATCGGGTAGGGTAGTACAGGGTTGGGTGGCTATGGCTGCATGTAGAAAAACCTCCACCCTCTCAAGAAAGTCATAAGTTTATCAATTTCTTCAGGTGGTCTTATAAGGAGCCTGGATCACCCAATAAGGCCAATTTCATACTTCCGATAAAAAAAATTTGTACTCCAAAAATCAAATAAAAATAAAAAATTTATGTGGTGAAACCAATATATGTATACAGACCGCTTCAAGCTACTGCGAACATAGAGCGAAAGAAGTCTAATTTGCCAGTGTACGTACATGCAGAGACACCGCACGCCTATCAGTGAAGCAACCAACACTCAGGCTTCCGATCGCCATTCGCTGCCGTTCGCCTTGTATTTAGTACGCCTCTAACCACGGTGCTGTGTGGAGCGTAGTCAATGAAACCGGAATTTGGTCAATAAATACGCAAATTTTTATAACGTAATTTTCTTATTTTTTGTCACTGATAAATAAGAGCGTTTTATTGTCAACTGCTCAGATTTATCAGTGACGACGTGTTACAATGAAAATAATAAGGAGAAACAAAATAAAAGCTAGTTCTCAAAATAAAATAATACCTTCTAAAAACCAAAAAGATTCTCCCAGTCAAAAAAAAATTAAAGCAAATGTTCGAAAAGTCCTCCTTGCTCGGCTAGACAATATCCGAGCCTACTATAAAAACCCCTTCCAACGTTTCCAAGCATGTTAGGGGTGATAATTTGAAAAGCTTCTTCAAAAACAGATAGAAGTCATTAGGAGCAAGATCGGGAGATCGAGCTGGCCATAAAATAGTTCCCCGTGTACTTATAACCCGATTAGGAAATACATTATCAAGATATTCCCTAACAAGGCCAACATTGTGAGCGGAACAACCATCTTGTTGAAACCATGTTTCACCAAATCTTACACCTAACAACTGCCTAGCAGTTGGAATAATGTGCTGCTGCAGTAGATCCAAGTATCTAGGAGCATTCAAATTGCAATTGCCGTTAATAAAAAATGGCCCAATTACGTGTTCCCCTACAATACCCCCCCCCCCAAACATTTAGTTTTTGGGGATACTGTGTTCTTACGTCAAAATACAAATGCAAATTTTCCCTCGACCAATATCGAACGTGTGTTGGGTTATGACGATTTGACCATTTGACCATCTGCACTTTTTCGGCAACTTCGTAGACATCCATTTTTAGTTTTAAAAATGTATTATTTCAATTAATAACTTACCCATCTGTTTCTCGAGCAAGACAGAAATAAAACAAAATAATAAAAACAAAATGAATTTCCAAAAGATAACACTGCAGCGTGCTTCGAATCCACCTCGGTCGTACGGCACGGAGAGTAAATTGGACTTGATTCCCCCTATGTTCGCAGTAGCTTGAAGCGGTCTGTATAATTTACTGCTTATGTTGAATAATAGGGACTTATCGGTACATAAAGTCGACTTAATACAGTCGGCAATCTTTTTGACAGTTTCGCACGAAGTTTAGAAGGTTTCTAACATTGTTGTCACCTAAACATGTCATCTAGTCGACATTATTTTGATAGACAAGATGACATATTTAGACAACAACAATGTCAGAATCCTTTTAAACTTTGTCAAAAAGAGTGCCGTTTTTTTTTAAAGACAGGCTATGCGGACTTCATGTACCGGTAAGTCCCTATTTTATACAAAGTTTGAAACTATATCTCTTTTAAATGTTCCTTTGAAACTTAACGTGGCCGTAATTGGTTCAAGTCCCTTGTCGTTGAAATTAACTCTGTGTTTCGGACTTTCTTTGTCTATATTTTATTTATACACGACCTTTCGATCATCCGTTATAGTTGTTCTTCCTGTTTAATAAATAATTCTACTTTAATTTTGTCATTTTTGATAGTGACTTAACATTGAATTGGGTTTCAAAGTGTTTGTTAAAAAACTGTTTTGAGGCAAATCAAAATCTCAGTGGGCCACACTGAAAAATAAACCGAAAAGGCAGAACCAATTCGTTTGAATAAATAAAATTTTCTCGTTTTTTCGTTGTTGACACTGATTTTCACATTTGTCTTTTTTCTATGGGTTAATTCTTTATCATTCTAATAACACTAGTCAACAAAAAATACTTTTTCCTACGACCACATATTAAAACGTTGGATTTCACATGATTGCTTAGAAAACGTTAAATTTCATCCGTGTGCAGAAATTTTGCCGTATATGTTTGGAAAAGTGTCCGATGACGTTAATTATCTCCATACTTTTCCGCACGGAAACGCAGTTTCGTTCGATTTGCCCAAAATTAAAGAAAAATTAGTGCAATTCATCAGTGTTCGTAGGAAAAATAGTTTACACAACTCGATAGAAAGTAACTTTCTTACACTCGCGTGTTGTTTCACTGGGCTAACGCCTCGTTCACAACATTCACGCTCGTATGAAAATTTTTGTTCTATGTGCTAAGTAATGTAGAAAGTTAAATAAAACTTTCTATCACTTAACAGTTTAATGAAATATATATATATCAATATTAACTTTTTGACTTTTTAACAATTTCTATACTTAAATTAATTTATTTTGGATCAAAAAAGCTTCTTTTATTTTCTACGTTACTCTGTGGTTGGAGTTTCACTAATTAACAACTATGCAGTAGTATGCCAGTATCGGGTTAAGCAGGTAAGCGATCGCTTAGGGCGAAGCGCTCCTAGAGCGGACAAAACAACTGATCAAATATTAAATTTCTTAAATTAATACAGATCGCACAGGGCGCAAAATGTTTTGCACTTATTTTTTTATATATATCACAAAACAAACTAGCAAACTAGCGCTATAACATCATTGGTTGTATGAAGAAAACTATATTTTTTTTAAAAGCAAATTTAAATAATGCCATTTATAGCATAGTTTTCTTAAAATTTTTGTCTGCGGTGCATTTATGACATGATTTTGACAAAAAATCCTCCTCCAAACTCAACCTTCTTGGCAGCTGATCCAACCCACTTTTTATTGATATTTCATAAAAAAACGCGAATATTATCAAACTCTTCTGCTTATGAAATTAACTGTGTTTCGGACCATTGTCTATATTTTATTTATACACGACGTTTCGATCAGTACAATCTCTGATCGTCTTCAGGTGCAAACTACAATCAATTCCTAAGGCTACGTGCTTATATACTGTGAGAAATCACTCAACCTTGAAGTTTAAGAAGTTGGCTCCGCCCAAGGAGGGGCTTCCAAATATTTGATATAAAATACGCTGATTCTGCCCAATAAAGGCAGCTTCAAGGAATTTTCGTTTCTTCCAGTGTGACTCCTTGTGCAAAACCTTTGCTTCTGCCCACTTCATTCGGTGTTGTTTTGACCATGCATGTTCGGCGATTCCTGATTTCGTGGTTTCACCTTTTTGGGTATTCGTCTGATAAGAAGGCTTCTAATTGTATTACTAGATTTAAAAGCTGTTTTAATATTAAAGCTTTTCGCTACTCTTCGAATTTTTTCTGATACTCCTTTAACGTATGGAATTGTAAGGAATGCATTTGCCTGGTTTTGGACTTGTAATCTCTGTCCTGTTTGTTGAAATTCAGAAATAGCATCTGTTATAAGTTTAAGGCTGTAACCATTCTGCTGCAGATCCTTCTTAATGTTTCTTATTTCGATTTCCAAGTCATGAGAATTGTTACAAATTTGAACAACTCTGTTATACAAAGTTTTGATTATGCCTCGTTTGGTTGAAGCAGAATGATTTGAACCTTAATTTAAATATTGTCCTGTGTGAGTGGGTCGCTTTCTACTCGTGTGACAAGTACATCAAGAAAAGGAATTTGATAATTTTGCTCCAACTCCAACAACAAACACTGTGAATTTAATGGTGGGCCTTGTGTTGTTTAGGTGGTGAAGAAATTCTGAAAGTTGTTGGTCATTCCCGGTCCAGACAATAAAAGTATCATCAACATATCTCAGCCAGAGCTTAGGTTTATATGTTGCGGTATCAACCGCGTGTGATTCGAACCACTCCATGTAAATATTGACCACCACAGGCGAAAGCGATGAACCCATTGGCAGACCGTCATCCTGAGCATACGGTCTGCCAATGGGTTCATCGCTTTCGCCAGGGGTGGCCAATATTTACATCGAGTGATTCGAATCAGACGCGGTTGATACCGCAACATATAAACCTAAGGTCTGGCTGAGATATGTTGATGATACTTTTATTGTCTCGACCGGGAATGACCAACAACTTTCAGAATTTCTTCACAACCTAAATAACATAAGACCCACCATTAAATTCACAATGAAGTTGGAGCAAAATTGTCAAATTCCTTTTCTTGATGTACTGGTTACACGAGTAGAAAGCGACATCAGAACAACAGTTTATCGTAAACCCACTCACACAGGACAATATTTAATTCAAGGTTCAAATCATTCTGCTTCAACCAAACGAGGCATAATCAAAACTTTGTATAAAAGAGCCATTCAAATTTGTAACAATTCTCATGACTTGGGAATCGAAATAAGAAACATTAAGAATGATCTGCAGCAGAATGGTTACAGCCTTAAACTTATAACAGATACTATTTCTAAATTTCAACAAACAGGACAGAGATTACAAGACCAAAACCAGGCAAATGCATTCCTTACAATCCCATACGTCAAAGGAGTATCAGAAAAAATTTGAAGAGTAGCGAAAAACTTTAATATTAAAACAGCTTTTAAATCTAGTAATAGAATTAGAAGCCTTCTTAGTAAGCAAAATCAGAGAACAAACAAAATAAGGAATGCATTTACCAAGTTCCTTGTGAGTGTGGTGATTCATACATAGGCGAAACTAAAAGACCACTATCTGTTAGGCTTGTGAAACCACGAAATCAGGAATCGCCGAACATGCGTGGTCAAAACAACACCGAATGAAGTGGACAGAAGCAAAGGTTTTGCACAAGGAGTCCCACTGGAAGAAACGAAAATTCCTTGAAGCTGCCTTTATTGGGCAGAATCAGCGTATTTTCAGTAAACCAAGTGTTGAAATCCAAAATATTTGGAAGCCCCTCCTTGGGCGAAGCCAACTTCTTAAACTTCAAGGTTGAGTGATTTCTCACAGTATATAAGCACGTAGCCTTAGGAATTGATTGTAGTTTGCACCTGAAGACGATCAGAGATTGTACTGATCGAAACGTCGTGTATAAATAAAATATAGACATTGGAAGTCCGAAACACAAAGTTAATTTCAAACACATCATTGTCTCAAACTTTCAAACAAATCTTCTGCTTATATTGTCAAAAAAAAATTCCTGGACCGCTGTAACATCTTTGATTGGTACAATTTTTATTTTAGTATAATTTTAAGGAATTTTTGTTAACACCATTTTATGTGTAAAAAAGGTCATTTCAAATACTATAATTTTCTCAAAAAAAGTTAATTTTTTACGTAAAAGGCATAATTATATTATAAACTGTAAGTTTTCCCTATCAATAAACGCATTTTTAGTCAAAAAATGAGCTCACTTTGTCACAATGTGATGAAAATTTGATTTCACATACTGTTTTAGTACGGAACAGATGATACATTATCGTAAAATGTTACATCATAAAGTGTGAACATTTTATGTCAAAATGACAAAATAAACGCATTTCATTCATAACTTGAGTTCACTTTTTCACACTGTGATTAAAACTTGATTTAACAAACTCTTTCTGCTACGGAATAGATGATATATTCTCGTAAAATAAAAAGTGACGGACCGAACGGTAGTCTTCGCTAGTTATCGGTTGTAAATGTTTTATATTTGGTAGTTTCACCATAAAATCGTCAACTTTCACCAGTAGTAGTAATTATTTAATTTGATGAACACTTGTTAGGTTGTGCCGGAAATGCAATGTGATAAACTCTTGTCGTAACGACACGTCTATTTGTACTTTCCAAATCAATTATCTATTTGTATTGAAAACTGCCAAATGCAAATAGGGGATCGTATTGTAGGTAAGTGGATTGCGTTGTGTCAAATAGTTTGTTCCCTCAGTGTACTTTAAAAATTGCACACCAGTTTGTATGGTCACGTTTTGTCGTTCCTTCGTTGTTGACACTGTTTTCACATTTGCGTCTCCGTAATTTTAAACCTGAAACCCGAGGAATAAATTTTCTCTACAAGCCCATCTGCAAATTGCTTTTGCCTACTCACATATTCAGCATGTATTCAGCACTTTTGCGCTTTCTATATTATACGGGCGAGCCTTATTTCATCATTTTGCGAACGTATTTAAATTTTTTGGAGTGTCCTTTTATATATAACTAGGTATACCCATATTTTTCCATATACAGATTACAGAAAATGTTAAATATATTAGCAAGAAATAAAATTAAAAACGTATAATTCTGAATATAAATATACTAAAAGCAAAATATGCAATTCTCGAAGGAAACTCTTAAGTCGGATTCGATCATGCAGCAGAACTTAATAATAGGTATAATCTCTCAAAACACAAGAATTATTTTTAAATTACGCCACCTCACGCAGAGTATACTGCGATTGGTCGGTTGGCTAGTAATGAGAAAAACTAGTCGTAATCATTCTGCACTGAGAAAACAAATTATTTGACAAAATACAAACCACTTACCTACAATACGATCCGCTATTTGCATTTGGCAGAATAAGTACGTTTTCAGTACAAATAGATAATCTTGATTTGGAAAGTCTGTAAATTTATTAGGGCGTTAAATTTTCCCTTCATTTACAAATAGAAGTTTTGTTGCATTTTGCTTGGACAGTGCGCTGAAGCACTGCAAACACTGGCTCAAAACAAGAGGGTAACACTGATGTGAGTCCGGTCTCAGGTCATGAGGGACTACCAGGGAACGAGAAAGCGGACGAAGTTGCCAGACTAGGGGCCAAAACTCAATACCGGAACCTCTTCTTGGAATAACAAGGAAACAGGTACAGATTAAGCTCAAGAAATGGGTGAACAATGAACTGAAGACGTCCTGGAGCCAAGAGCCAAAGTGCAGACAGTCCAAGCTATTCGTGGATGGTTTGAATATAGCCAGAACTAAATGGCTCTTAGGCAAGACCCGAAAGGACATTGGACTGCTGACTTGGCAGAATCGGCTAAACAAGCATCTGACGCAAATAAGAGTAGCAAGAGATCCCGTGTGTCTGCTTGCGGGCTTAAAGAGGAATCGGCGCAGGACTTTATAGCAGAATATTCACGAAATATACCCAATATTCTTGCTATGTGGGCAATGACGACCGAAAACTGCCGATATCGGCCCGTTTGATAGAAAAGAATTACAATTTATTTATAAATATAAAGTTAATTTGCGACTCTATAACACCTCCTCTTACATTTTTAATAGCTCTCTTCTCTTCAAGAAAGAACATTTCCTTGCATTCTTAAAGGGGCAGTAACTAAACGGCTTTTTAAGAGTGGTAGCAGGAAAATTATTGATAACTACAGATCAATCTCTTTAATCCCTAACAGCTAAAATTTTTGAAAAAATTATAAAGCAAAAAATGATGCGTTATTTAAATAAATTTAAAGTAATATCAGAAGATCAGTTTTGTTTTTAAAGAAATAAATAGAGGATGCTCCCGCTAAACTTGTTGATAAAATAAATAAATCAATAGATACAAAAAAAAACAATTTGTCCGTTTATCGATTTAACTAAAGCATTCGACACCGTTGATCACGAATGCCTCCTCGAAACCTTGTTTAATATAGGATTTCAGGGAATCTTTCATAATTTACTTAAAAGTTATGAAAGAGACCAACGTGTTCAAACAGGTGAAACTTTAAGTGAGTGTACCCCAGGGAACCGTTCTCGGTCCTATACGTTTCATAATCTATATAAACGAGCTGTTTTTACTCAAGCTAGCATGTGACGTAACATGTTTTGTGGACGTTACCGCCATATTTTACGAGGCAGAAACTTGAGAAGAACTTAAAAAAAATGTTGAAAATGATCTTAAAATAATAGTTGAATGGTTTAATAGTAAACTATTATAACAATTATACATACAATATTATTAACAATCAATTGAAAAAAAAAACATATTTTCTTCCATTTACATCATACACATATTTAAATTTTTTGTTTGAAGATTTTAGAAAACTGTACAAATACCGAATTCTTTCTGTCAAACAACGATCGGCTGCCTTCATGGCTTGGAGTCTTAGCCGATGACGCTACTGCGGCACATTTGGAGAATAGACTTGCTAAGTCAAACGAGATAATGGAGAGAGAAAGGGAGATAAAAAAGAAAGAAAGTAGAGGCACATCTTGCTTACAAGCATTGGAAGGGCGTATAGCCGTAAACACCGTAGCTTTGGGATCCTTTATACCTATATAGGGTGGCCCAAAAGAAACGGGACTTTTTTGACTGTCGATCACTTAAGGAGTTTTGGTTATATTTTAAAAATTTTAACCATTTTGAAAAGCAAAGATTTAAAAATTTAAGTATTTAGGTATTTGATGCCAACATTTACCATTTCGTCACATCAGATTTACAAGGTTCTATCTACAACATTTTGACATTTTAGCTTTTTTGCAAAAATGAATGTATAATTATGAACTTTATTAAACAAAAAATAAATAGAAAAAAAACCGGTGGGTAGTTTCAGATTTATTAAGGAAATTACAAAGTTCCAAGTGGATGATTTTAAATTATTTTAGAATTACAACGACCAAAATATTTTTAGTCGCGATTTTGATTATATTTTTTTCCTCTGCCAGTCCTGACTTTGAAATTATTTTTTTGGACGTTTTTAAATAAAAATGTCCCCCCCCCTTAAAGGTACGTTTTCTATGATGCGGCGGACGCATCGGGCGTCTGACGCAAGTAATCGTTTCCTTTGGCCCGTCTGCGTTTCGTGCCTATATGCCGAATCATAGGAACCGTAACTTTAAGTAAGTATTCTTTTTTGCAAAGTAGTGCATTTAAAAGCCCTAAGAATTTATTTTTTTAAACAAACTTGTATTCATTCATTTAATTTTCTTAAATTAATGCCAATAAAATTATTTTGTTTGAAAACCAATTTTATACAAAAAAAGTTTAATTAAATTATGTTCTTACGTTTATTTATTGCATGCGACTCAAGTTTTTTTCTGTCGTTATTCTCCACATACACAAATTATTTTATACTTTTTAGTTCGTTTTAAAAACGGAGAGCTTTATTAAAACTTATTTTTTATTTAATTAATTACTTTCTGCTTCTTAGTGTATTTTTTTTTGTTTGGGAAATACTGAGTAAATTTAAATCTAAAAACTGCAGCTTTGGTTCAAAAGTTACGAATTTTTAAATATATCCACCCCTTCAATCACACCACACCCATCATTATAGCTTTTTTATCCATTATAAGGACATATTTAGTAAAACTCAAATCTGAAAACTGCATATTCATAGCATTATTGATTCAAAATTTATGGATTTTTAAATATATCAACCCCCTACTACTCCCTAGAGCACACAACAATATCAATTTTTTATTATAAAATTAGAAAAAAACTTAGGGAAACTTAAATCTAAGGACTGATATCCGTAGCAGCTATGATTTAAAAGTTATGATTCTTATAAATAAATTAACCCCCCCTCACCTTCTTAACTACCCCCCACCAACGCAGTTTTTATTGTAATATTATAATGTGACTGGAATTACATAAGTTTACCAAATTTTATTAAACTCGGTTAACGAGAAGTTAAAACTTTTAAATGTACCAAAGTTCTATCTACCAGTGTCTTAATATAAAAATTATTTTGAGAATTTAAAGTTCTGTCCCAATTTTCCGTGTCAAATATTGACAGTTTCCTGTGGAAAAAAATAGATCAGACCAACTTTTTTAAAATCTTCGAAATTAAGTCAAACTAAATTATTAGTTTAAAATATCCAAACAAAACAGATGGCATAGAGCACGGTTTTTTTTAAATGCAATTGCCAAAAGTCGCAAGACAGGTAGATAGAACCTTGTAATTCTAAGGTGACGATTTGTAAAAGTCAAAAATTGCCGACAATTTTAAAAAATGACTCCCTCCTGCAAATTTTTTTATTAGCGCCACTGGTAAAAACTTAACTTTTACATCGGGTATTGACCATTTTCCGAGTTTGACAGGCTGGTTAGCAAAAAGGTTTGCCACCCAATTAATTTGCGCAAATAAACAAACGGGCAGTTCCGTATTGTTAAGTTAAAATTTACATAAAAACTAATATGTTATAGTGTAATAAAATTCCCGCGGGGTTACTGCTGCAGAGTGAGAATCTTGAAAAGCTAGCAAAAGGTTTAAAGATCAGCTCATGCTCCAAAACATGTTCAAAAACGAGTTGTAAAGATTTGGCTTCTATAAACACCTACTTAGAAATGGATAGCATAAAGACTTTTTACTGCTCTGATGAGGAATCCAGCCAGTTACAGATTTGTTTATTTTTGCAAATTTAAAACAAAAAAGTTTGGTTATGTCGAAAATCAGGGTTCCCACCAAAATTTACCTGTCAATTTTTTATTTTTTTGTTGGTCATTTTGTTTTAGTTTGGTGGCAAATCTTTTTGCTACCCAGCCTGTCAAACTCGGATAATGGTTAATTTAGTCAGACCAAAAAAAAATTGATTTTTGAAAACGTCAATATTCACATAAAACTGTCAAATGTTAAAACCTTGGCTCGGAAAAATAGATCTAAAAGCATAGCCAAGCAAAATTGTTGGTGTCTGAATTTGGTTTACCAAACGCACTTATTTATAATTTTCTGATTTCTTATCCGATGTTAACAAGCGATATATAGTACACTCAGGAAAGATAAAGCTTGGCACGCAAAAGTTAAGTTTTTCGCCAATGGCGCATTTAAAAAATTTGCAGGAGGGTCAAAAATAGCTATTTTCTAAAAATTGGATTGGCTTTTTACAAATTGTCAATTTTTAAATATTGGCTTTTCAAATGGACAGCCAAGAGCAATTTTTTTGAACCACCCTATAGAAATGTAAAACCAGTCATTATCATAGTAGAAGCGTTCGAAGTAAAAATTATTATAGATAGCTAACTCTTGCCATTTTTTTGATAAGATATTTTTTTTTTATTTATTTATTTAATATACGGGATACCCCCATTAAATGTTACAAAATCAAAAAGTATAAATAGTTAGGTTCCAAGTAACTCATAACTCAAGAAAATTTAAGTAATAAATATACCAAAAACTAAAAATAAACTATGAAAGTTTAAACCAAAATACAATTCAAAAATAAGTAGCTATTAGTAACTACTAAAGTTAAAAGAAAAATTAACAAATTATAAAGAAAAATATAAAACATAAATATAAAGAAGAATATAACAAGTTATTAAAGCTAAATGGTTATATTTTAATGTAACATAATCGATCTTTTTAATTGGCCTATTTTTATATTAAATAAATCAATATTATCGCAATTATTTAAAAGGCACATATATCTATCCACTGGATTATAGACACCGTAAGATGTTCTGTGAAAAGAGATGTTAAAAGTTGCATAATGCCGGAGACCTAAATATGGGATATTAAATTTTATCTGTTTGAACAGGTCAGTGCAGTCTATTAGTCCATGTATGATTTTAAATATAAAAACAGCACTAGACACATCTCGACGAATCTTGAGTGGAGGTAATGACATCTGTTCTTCAAGAAGCGAGTAATCATGGTCTTCAATAAGAATACCAGTTCGGAAAGCCCAATGCCTTAAAAATTTATGTTGTATTCTCTCAAGAGTATCGATATGAGACTGGTAGTAGGGAGACCACACAACTGAACAATATTCCAACAAGGACCGTACTAAACTACAGAAAACTAGCCTAGTGGCATCAACAGAAAAGTATTTACAGTTTCTTGTAACAAATTCTAGTAGTTTAGCTGCTTTTATAGAAATTAAGTTAATGTGTTCAATGAATGTCAATTTTTTATCTAGTATGACACCAAGATCTCTAATAGAAGACACATAATTAAGTGGAGTATTGTTTATAAAATACCTTGTATTAATCCTGTTAACCTTACGAGAGAAACTGATGAAGCAACACTTTTTGACATTCTTCAAGATGTGCATTTTCTCGTTCTGAATACAAAATTGACAATCCTGTACCTCAAAATTGTGGGTAAGGGACTCGGCACGCCAATCCAAAGGTAGGCAATTTTAAAGGTCACGTGATGGAGAGGGTAACCCCCACCATTTTCACATATATGATGTAGCAGTACCCCCAGACCAAAAATAAACTGATGTGCCGGACCTCATTTATAGATAAGGGTTCGGCACACCACTCTAAAAATGCCCACTTTTAGAGGGGTGTGCCCCTACCCCCTCTAAAATTGTCCACCTTTGGATTGATGTGCCAAGCCCTTATCCACAATATTGAGCTACAGGATTGTCCATTTCGTATTCAGGGAGAGAAAATGCACATATTATCAAAAAATGGCGAGGATTACCTATCCATCATATTTTATACCTTGAACTCTTGCTCTATCATGATTATTATTATCAATAATTTAGCAATCGTTTATGGCGGATTTTACGTGTTAATGCCACAAATAATCCTATTATTTGGTTTTTAAATTTCCTTCGTGCTTGCTTGAATATTCGACCAAAACTTCTACCGCCCACTTATATAGGGTGTTCCAAAAAAAAAACGGACTTTTTAAGATTGCCTTTAACTTTCACATTAATTCGTCGAAATTTGACATTTTCTTAAAATCGAGATGGCGGACAGTTTTGAAAAATTGGTAATTTGGAAAATGTTTATGTGCGCCACTGTAATAAAATTGATATTTGTGCTATATAGTCTTATTCTTTCTATATACGTATCTACACGTAACGCTTGTTTAAATCGGTTGAGAAATAAGAAAGTTCTGCAGTTTTAGTCAAAAATTTAAAATTTTCTGACAAGCTAAAAGTCCAACTTTTATGTGCCTAATGTCAAAATGACATCTCTTTAAAATTTAAGACGGCGGACGGCTTTATGGAAAGTCTTATCACAGGAAAAGCATCAAATGTAAAACTACGGAACTTTCTTATTTCTTAACTGATTTAAACAAGCGTTACATATGTGTATGCGTTGAAAGAATAAGGCTATTTAGTACAACACTCAATTTTATTACAGTGACGTACACATTTTTTTTACAAGGGGGTTAAAAATAACTATTTTTAAATTATCCACCATATTGAATTTCAAAGAAATTACAGTTTTGACATAAGACACATAAGATATGGACAACTAACTTGTCAAAAAGCTTAAAATTTTTAAATTCCGATATTTTGTGACGAACCTGTATCCCGTCGAATAAAGTTGACTTAAGTGAGAAAGTATTTATCACAAAAAGAGCATCAAATGTAAAACTACAGAACTTTCTTATTTCTTAACCGATTAAAACAAATGTTACGAGAAAATACGTAGAAAAAATAAGGCTATTTATCGCACATCTCAGTTTTGTTACAGTGGCAAACATAAAAATTTTCCAGGGGGGTCAAAATTACCCATTTTTCAAAACTGTCCGCCATCAGTTGCATAAAACTTTAAGTCTTCTTTTTCAGAAAAACGTTAAATTTCGAATTTCGGATAATTAATGTGAGAGTTATGAGCAATCCAAAAAGTCCTGTTTTTTTGGAACACTCCATATATAATTTTTTCCTCATTTCATGACAGAAAAGTATAAAGCAGAAAGTAATAACACAAAAGATGAATAAAGCGGAACTTCGAAAACTACACAAACGTTGTGCACGACCATTTGTCTTTCTTTCAAACTCGCCGGCTTGCGTGCGTACAAAAATTACTTACTAATTACAGTTTGAAAATCGGTTTGAAAGTATAGAGACATCGCGGGCCAAAAAAATTTAGTATTTAATAGAGTTTAATTAAGTTGCGTACGTAATGCCAATTTTGTGGCAAGGCCCGCTTCTAAACACTGATTAATTATCATTTAATCATGATTACATCTTAGTCGGAAAATGCTTGTATTGGTGCATACATTAAGGATTAAGGTATAGTCCACTAAACTAATAAGTCGCATTGTTGATTTTTTATTTTTTTACAGTTTTTTACAGGTAGAAAGGACCCCGCTCACTTAGCATTGCCACTGGCTTTCGGTTGGAATGGGCTGGGCGTCTGATATGTTGTAGATCTTTGCCTGATCAACGTTTAAGTAGACCTCTTTTTGATCCGACCTTCGGTTTCAGAGATATGGGTGTTGAAAGTTTCAGGTTTCAGATTTTAGGGATTTTTCCCTAACATCAGTTTTTTACCAATTTTGTTGTATTCGAGTAGTCAACTGGCTACCTACATTACACCAGTTTTTAGGTAGAGAACCAGGCTTTCAAAAAAATTGACATATTTCATTTACGTCACTCTCAGTGGCGGCACAAACTTGAAAAACGTAAAGATCGTTTTTCAAAATGCATTTTTTCATAAAATCGCTGATTAAAAAAAATCAAACGGTGAAATATTTTTTTTTTTTTGATATGTTACAGAAAAATCTTCAGAGAAAAACGCCCGTGAGCCTGAAAAATGCTCGGGTTATTGTCCCCATTTTTACTATGTATATGTATATGCCAGAGAGAGAGACCAGAAGGCTACCGCTGAAGTGATCTGAGTCTCAAAGTTACTATATATGCCAAATATTGTTCAAGAAAAAATATCAATATGCGGGATGCAAGCCGCCATTCTTTAATTTTTTTATACTTTTGAGATATAACTGACAAAAACATAAACCCATTTGATGATATAAATGTCTTTTCTTTGGCAGTTTTTAGTCACATGGGTTGGAGTGGGAGGGGGTGGAAAGGGGGGAGCGGGTTATTGTGAGCGGAATGAAATTATACGTGCCATTTAAATTGGGGCATCACCTGATGGGTTGGGGGGGGGAGAGGGGTGAAGGGACATGAGCGGGGGACATAAGCGGGAAAAGAGGTATTTGGTGATGATTCTATTGAAACCAAATAAAAAAATTTATATTATCAGATGGCTTTATATTTTTGTAAGTTATATCTTAAAAGTTTCAAAAAAGGACAGAATAGCGGCTCGCACATATACATAGATGAAATGGGGACAATAACCCGGGCTTTTGCCAAGTTCCCGGGCGTTTTTTACAAAGTGTGATGAGCTTGTACATATATAGTTTATCTTTTTTTTTATCAGAAAATTTTTCTATAACATATCAAAAAGTAAAAAATATTTTACTGTTTGTTCTTTTTTATCAGGGATTTCAAGTTTGTGCCGCCACTGAGAGTGGTGTAAATGAAATATGTCAATTTTTTCAACTGCATTCAATAGACTGGTTCTCCGCTTCAAAACTGGTGTACTCGAAGTAGCAAGATAGCTATTCGAATACAACAATATAGGCAAAAAATTTATTTTAGTGAAAAATTCCTAAAATCTGAAACCTCCAACTTTCAACACCTATATTTCTGAAATCGTGGGTCGGATCAAAAAGAGGTCCATTTAAATGTTGATCAGGGAGAACAGATCTACAACATATCAAACGCCCAGCCATTCCTACCGAAAGCCACTCGCAATGCTTAGTGAGCGGGGTCCTTCAGGGTGATATACAGGGTGTTTCAAATTTGATGCTCACCATGAGGATCTCCTAAACGGTAGGAGATACGAACAGGTTTAAATTAGGACAAAATTGCGCAATTTTATGCTTTGCTCAAAACTAAAAGAAAAAGTTTTCAAATTAGTTTCGGAGATACGCGGAAAAAACCGAAATCTTCATTTTCAGTTTTTATTTTTCTGCGCCCTTATTCTTAAAGCTGTTAAAAACCGCTTAAAATTTTCTACAGGCACTTTTTTAGGATCTACCTACAGGAGCACTGTCAAGTTCATTTTTTCTTATGGACACATCCTTTTTTTCTCCTGCCATTTGGTTCATAAAGCATGACAGATAACATTTTGCAAGCTTATTTTGACAAGTCACCTGACGTTTTGAGTTTATTGACCATCATCAGCCCAAATTTAATTTTTGCTTTTAACTTACTCAAGATATTTTGGAAACCCGATTGCAGTTTTTTTTAGCATTTTAAAACTGACAGTTTTTATTACATTTTAAAAATGACAGTTTTTTTGACATTTTGTAATAACTTTAAAATTAACTTTTTGTTTCCTACTTTCATTGACTATATTTTATGTATACACGACGTTTCGATCAGTACAATCTCTGATCGTCTTCAGGTGTAAACTCGACAAGTAGTTTGCACCTGAAGAAGGTGGTGGACCATGGAAGTCCGAAACACAGAGTTAATTTCAAATACATCATTGTCTCAAATAACTTTACCTAGCATTCTAAAAATACGGTTTTTTCTTTGTTTTTTAATCTTTGAATTTGGGCTGATGATGGTCAATTAACTCAAAACGTCAGGTACTTGTCAAACTAAGCTCGTAAAATATCTGTCATCCTTTATGAACCAAACAGCAGGAGAAAAAAAAGGCATCTGTCCATAAGAAAAAATGAACTTGACAGTGCTCCTGTCATAGTGAAATGTCAAATCTCGAAAACGGACCCCTCATTAGGTAGATCTTAAAAAAGTGCCTGTACAAAGTTTTAAGTGTTTTTTTACAGCTTTAAGAGTAAGGGCACAGAAAAATAAAAACTAAAAATAAAGATTTCGTTTTTTTTTCTCCGGAACTACCCGGAATTTGTAAACTTTTTTTTTTTGGTTTTGAGCCAAGCGTCAAATTCCGCAACTTTGCCCTAATTTTAACCTTTTCGTATCTCCTACCGTTTAGGAGATCCCCATGGTGAGCATCGAATTTGGAACACCCTGTATACTAAGTTTGGTTTGGAGAATGGAATATATAGTTCGTTCCATTTTTATTTAGTTAAAAGATAACCTCATCGACCCACTGAAGAAAACCAGGTTTGAAAGTTGCCAGAAAATCAAACGCCTTAGATTGTTGTTGTTGTCAAATTTGAAGTTTTCAGGTTACGTTTTTTCTGACAGAAATTTTGGCGAAAAGAGTATTTTATTTTTAGCTTGACCCCTCATTTTAAAGATTAAAAAAAACCTGGCAGGAGTGTGGTTCAAAATTTTTAAAAGTGGTTCAAAATTAGTTCAAAGTTATAAGCATATCAAAACTTGAATACCTTTCGGAGGGGGGGGTGTGGCTTCACGTCAACCTGCACCCCCCACCATATTTTTTTAAAAAAACAGAGTTACTACAGTATTTGCCACCGGAAACATTGATTGACGTCAACTGTCAACGAGAATTTTTAGTTTGAAATTTATTTTTGTTGTTTTTCCCTAGATTCTTGGCCATATGGACAGGACTTCATTCAGAAAATTTTTGAATTCGTTTAGTTTAAATTTTATCATAAGTATTGATTATAGTAGACGATTTTTAAAGCATTTTTTTGCCATTTTGTTATTGTCATCGTAGTGTAGTAGATATGACCAAGTGTTGATCCAATACACAAATGTAAATAGTACGAACTCTACATTATAGAAGGAGCTGGTTATGAAATCTCAAATAAATGAAGCTCAGACATTGTTTGGGGCACAGGCATGGTGGACGCATGCATTGGTCATTTTTAGGGACATATAGCCCCAATAGTAGCAAGATCGATAGAAATCTGTTTCGTCACAAATCCCTGTAATATTAGGAAGTCATTTGTTATTTCATATTTAAAAACTGCATTTTCGTAGCAGCCTTAGTTATAATGAATTTACATCAACAACAACCCAAATTATTTTTTTCTCAAAATTAGAAAACATTAAGTTTATTAAAATTAACTCTGTGTTTCGGACTTCCATTGTCTATATTTTATTTATACACGACGTTTCAATCAGTATAATCTCCGATCGAAACGTCGTGTATAAATAAAATATAGACAACGGAAGTCCGAAACACAGAGTTAATTTCAAACACATCATTATCTCAAACTTTCAAACATTAAGTTTATTACACGTCGTTGAAGTTGGATTTGGATTCAGATTTAGATTTGTAAATATTACAGTGGACCAAATAAATCAAGAATAAATATTTTAAACGCGTTTATCTCTGCAATCAACTGCCCGATTTTGACGAAATTTGCAGAATAGTCTCCAAATACCTCCCTCCTCATAAATGACGAGTGTAAGGTTGATGCGAGTTCGGGTACGAGCAGCAGGCGAGTAACAACTTTAACTGGATTTTAGGCTTATGGGACACAAAATTTTGATCAACTTATATATATCCGATCGGCTTCAAATTTGTCATGCTTATATAGTTGCGATGACAACACAATATTATAGTGTAATGAACTTGATAGCTCCCCCCACTCGAAGGGGATGGAGGGGAGTACAGTTGAAGTACGCCCGATTTTGTTGAAATTTGGTATGTGGGGGCATTTGGGGATGGCGATGACAAATTTCTAATCAGATTTTAAAAATTCGGTATGGCGGATTCAAGATGGACGATTTTTGGTCATGTTTTGCTAACCAATTTTAATTGACTTATACACATCCGATTGCCTTTAAATTTGGCATGCATTTATAGTTCCGGTGACAATACAATCATAATTATGGTATTATAAGGTAGCCCTTCCCTTTCCACGAGGGGAGTGGAGGGGGGAAAACACTTACGTTTGTCTGATTTCAATCAAAATTGGTACAAGGGGGTTTTTGTGGATAAGGAATACACATTTTTGGTCATGTTTTGCTAATCAATTTCATTTTTGGCCTTTTTAGATACTTTAAAGACCTTCCAAACGAGGTACAAAATGACTCCCCAGCAAACGTCGTTAACCCCAAAAAATGACTTTATATTGGAAATTAGGACAATATTGAAAAAAATGCATTTTTCAATCTCGACGTTGTCCATAGAATTTGATTTTTTGGTTTGATAGACACTTTAAAGATCTTTCAAATGACATACAATATGACCTTCCAGCAACAGTCCTTAACCCCAAAAAATGACCTTAAATTGGAAAATGGGACAATTTTGAAAAAAATGCATTTTTCAATCTCGACGTTGTCCATAGAATTTGATTTTTTGGTTTGATAGACGCTTTAAGGAGCTTTCTAATGACGTATGACATGATCCTCCAGCAACCGTCCTTCACCACAGAAAACGACCTTACAATCTTGACGTTCTCCATAGAGTTTGATTTTCGTATTTGATAGATACTTTAAATACCTTTCAAATGACGTACGATATGACCCCCCAGCAACCGTCCTTAACCCCAAAAATTGACCTTATATTGTAAAATAAGAAATTTTGAAAAAAACTTGTATTTTTCAATCTCGACGTTGTCCATAGAATTTAATTTTTGTGTTTGATAGATACTTTAAAGACCTTTCAAATGACGTGCGATATGACCCCCCAGCAACCGTCGTTAACCCCAAAAAATAAACTTATATTGGAAATTAGGACAATTTTGAAAAAAATGAATTTTTTAATCTCGACGTTTTCCATAGAATTTAATTTTTGGCTTTGATAGAAACTTTAAAGAACTTTCAAATGACGTACGATATCACCCCCAGCGACCGTCCTTAACTCCAAAAAATGACATTATATTGTAAAATAATAAATTTTGAAAAAAACATGCATTTTTCAATCTCGACGTTGTCCATAGAATTTGATTTCTCGCTTTGACAGATACTTTAAAGAACTTTCAAATGACGTACGATATGGCCCCCCAGCAACCGTCGTTAACCCCAAAAAAAGAAACTTATATTGAAAATTAGAACAATATTGAAAAAAAAATAATTTTTCAATCTCGACGTTGTCCATAAAATTTAATTTTTCGCTTTGACAGATACTTTAAAGACCTTTCAAATGACGATTGTCCTAATTTCCAATATAAGTTCATTTTTTGGGGTTAACGACGGTTGCTGGGGGGCCATATCGTACGTCATTTGAAAGGTCTTTAAAGTGTCTGTCAAAGCGAAAAATCAAATTTTATGGACAACGTCGAGATTGAAAAATGCATGTTGTTATCAAAATTTATTATTTTACAATATAATGTCATTTTTTGGGGTTAACGACGGTCGCTGGGGGGTTATATCGTACGTCATTTGAAAGGTCTTTAAAGTATCTGTCAAAGCGAAAAATCAAATTCTATGGACAACGTCGAGATTGAAAAATGCATGTTTTTTTCAAAATTTATTATTTTACAATATAATGTCATTTTTTGGGGTTAAGGACGGTTGCTGGGGAGTGATATCGTACGTCATTTAAAAGGTATTTAAATTATCTATTATACACAAAAATCAAATTCTATGGACAACGTCGATATTGAAAAATTCATTTTTTTCAAAATTGTCCTAATTTCCAATATAAGTTCATTTTTTGGGGTTAACGACGGTTGCTGGGTGGTCATATCGTACGTCATTTGAAAGGTCTTTAAAATATTTATCAAACGCAAAAATCAAATTTTATGGACAACGTCGAGATTAAAAAATGCATGTTGTTTTCATAATTTATTATTTTACAATATAATGTCATTTTTTGGGGTTAAGGACGGTTGCTTGGGGGTGACATCGTACGTCATTTAAAAGGTCTTTAAAGTATCTATCAAAGCCGAAAATCAAATTCTATGTACAACGTCAAGATTGAAAAATTAATTTTTTTCAAAATTGTCCTAATTTCCAATATAAGTTCATTTTTTAGGGTTAACGACGGTAGCTGGGGGGCCATATCGTACGTCATTTGAAAGGTCTTTAAAGTGTCTGTCAAAGCGAAAAATCAAATTCTATGGACAACGTCGAGATTGAAAAATGCAAGTTTTTTTTCAAAATTTCTTATTTTACAATAGAAGGTAAATTTTTTGGGTTAAGGACGGTTTCTGGGTGGTCATATCGTAAGCCATTTGAAAGGTATTTAAAGTATCTATAAAATACAAAGATCAAGTTCTATGGACAACGTCGAGATTGAAAAATGCATGTTCTTTTCAAAATTTATTATTTTACAATATAATGTCATTTTTTGGGGTTAACGACGGTCGCTGGGTGGTTATATCGTACGTCATTTAAAAGGACTTTAAAGTATCTATCAAAGCCAAAAATCAAATTCTATGGACAACGTCGAGATTGAAAAATTCATTTTTTTCAATATTGTCCTAATTTCCAATTCATTTCATTTTTTGGGGTTAAAGAGGGTTGCTGGGGGGTCACATCGTACGTCATTTGAAAGGCCTTTAAAGTATTTATCAAACACAAAAATCAAATTCTATGGACAACGTCGAGATTGAAAAATGCATGTTGTTTTCATAATTTATTATTTTACAATATAATGTCATTTTTTGGGGTTAAGGACGGTTGCTTGGGGGTGACATCGTACGTCATTTAAAAGGTCTTTAAAGTATCTATCAAAGCCGAAAATCAAATTCTATGGACAACGTCAAGATTGAAAAATTAATTTTTTTCAAAATTGTCCTAATTTCCAATATAAGTTCATTTTTTAGGGTTAACGACGGTAGCTGGGGGGCCATATCGTACGTCATTTGAAAGGTCTTTAAAGTGTCTGTCAAAGCGAAAAATCAAATTCTATGGACAACGTCGAGATTGAAAAATGCATGTTTTTTTCAAAATTTATTATTTTACAATATAATGTCATTTTTTGGGGTTAAGGACGGTTGCTGGGGAGTGATATCGTACGTCATTTAAAAGGTATTTAAATTATTTGTTAAACACGAAAATCAAATTCTATGGACAACGTCGAGATTGAAAAATTCGTTTTTTTCAAAATTGTCCTAATTTCCAATATAAGTTCATTTTTTGAGGTTAACGACGGTTGCTGGGGGGTCATATCGTACGTCGTTTGAAAGGTCTTTAAAATATTTATCAAACGCAAAAATCAAATTTTATGGACAACGTCGAGATTAAAAAATGCATGTTGTTTTCATAATTTATTATTTTACAATATAATGTCATTTTTTGGGGTTAAGGACGGTTGCTTGGGGGTGACATCGTACGTCATTTAAAAGGTCTTTAAAGTATCTATCAAAGCCGAAAATCAAATTCTATGTACAACGTCAAGATTAAAAAATTAATTTTTTTCAAAATTGTCCTAATTTCCAATATAAGTTCATTTTTTAGGGTTAACGACGGTAGCTGGGGGGCCATATCGTACGTCATTTGAAAGGTCTTTAAAGTGTCTGTCAAAGCGAAAAATCAAATTCTATGGACAACGTCGAGATTGAAAAATTAATTTTTTTCAAAATTGTCCTAATTTCCAATATAAGTTCATTTTTTAGGGTTAACGACGGTAGCTGGGGGGCCATATCGTACGTCATTTGAAAGGTCTTTAAAGTGTCTGTCAAAGCGAAAAATCAAATTCTATGGACAACGTCGAGATTGAAAAATGCATGTTTTTTTCAAAATTTATTATTTTACAATATAATGTCATTTTTTGGGGTTAAGGACGGTTGCTGGGGAGTGATATCGTACGTCATTTAAAAGGTATTTAAATTATCTATTATACACAAAAATCAAATTCTATGGACAACGTCGATATTGAAAAATTCATTTTTTTCAAAATTGTCCTAATTTCCAATATAAGTTCATTTTTTGGGGTTAACGACGGTTGCTGGGTGGTCATATCGTACGTCATTTGAAAGGTCTTTAAAATATTTATCAAACGCAAAAATCAAATTTTATGGACAACGTCGAGATTAAAAAATGCATGTTGTTTTCATAATTTATTATTTTACAATATAATGTCATTTTTTGGGGTTAAGGACGGTTGCTTGGGGGTGACATCGTACGTCATTTAAAAGGTCTTTAAAGTATCTATCAAAGCCGAAAATCAAATTCTATGTACAACGTCAAGATTGAAAAATTAATTTTTTTCAAAATTGTCCTAATTTCCAATATAAGTTCATTTTTTAGGGTTAACGACGGTAGCTGGGGGGCCATATCGTACGTCATTTGAAAGGTCTTTAAAGTGTCTGTCAAAGCGAAAAATCAAATTCTATGGACAACGTCGAGATTGAAAAATGCAAGTTTTTTTTCAAAATTTCTTATTTTACAATAGAAGGTAAATTTTTTGGGTTAAGGACGGTTGCTGGGTGGTCATATCGTAAGCCATTTGAAAGGTATTTAAAGTATCTATAAAATACAAAGATCAAGTTCTATGGACAACGTCGAGATTGAAAAATGCATGTTCTTTTCAAAATTTATTATTTTACAATATAATGTCATTTTTTGGGGTTAACGACGGTCGCTGGGTGGTTATATCGTACGTCATTTAAAAGGACTTTAAAGTATCTATCAAAGCCAAAAATCAAATTCTATGGACAACGTCGAGATTGAAAAATTCATTTTTTTCAATATTGTCCTAATTTCCAATTCATTTCATTTTTTGGGGTTAAAGAGGGTTGCTGGGGGGTCACATCGTACGTCATTTGAAAGGCCTTTAAAGTATTTATCAAACACAAAAATCAAATTCTATGGACAACGTCGAGATTGAAAAATGCATGTTGTTTTCAAAATTTATTATTTTAAAATATAATGTAATTTTTTGGGGTTAAGAACGGTTGCTGGGGGGTAATATCGTACGTCATTTAAAAGGTATTTAAATTATCTATCACACACAAAAATCAAATTCTATGGACAACGTCGATATTGAAAAACTCATTTTTTCAAAATTGTCCTAATTTCCAATATAAGTTCATTTTTTGGGGTTAACGACGGTTGCTGGGGGGTCATATCGTACGTCATTTGAAAGGTCTTTAAAGTGTCTGTCAAAGCGAAAAATCAAATTCTATGGACAACGTCGAGATTGAAAAATGCAAGTTTTTTTTCAAAATTTCTTATTTTACAATAGAAGGTAAATTTTTTGGGTTAAGGACGGTTGCTGGGTGGTCATATCGTAAGCCATTTGAAAGGTATTTAAAGTATCTATAAAATACAAAGATCAAGTTCTATGGACAACGTCGAGATTGAAAAATGCATGTTCTTTTCAAAATTTATTATTTTACAATATAATGTCATTTTTTGGGGTTAACGACGGTCGCTGGGTGGTTATATCGTACGTCATTTAAAAGGACTTTAAAGTATCTATCAAAGCCAAAAATCAAATTCTATGGACAACGTCGAGATTGAAAAATTCATTTTTTTCAATATTGTCCTAATTTCCAATTCATTTCATTTTTTGGGGTTAAAGAGGGTTGCTGGGGGGTCACATCGTACGTCATTTGAAAGGCCTTTAAAGTATTTATCAAACACAAAAATCAAATTCTATGGACAACGTCGAGATTGAAAAATGCATGTTGTTTTCAAAATTTATTATTTTAAAATATAATGTCATTTTTTGGGGTTAAGGACGGTTACTGGGGGGTGATGTCGTACGTCATTTAAAAGGTATTTAAATTATTTGTTAAACACGAAAATCAAATTCTATGGACAACGTCGAGATTGAAAAATTCGTTTTTTTCAAAATTGTCCTAATTTCCAATATAAGTTCATTTTTTGAGGTTAACGACGGTTGCTGGGGGGTCATATCGTACGTCGTTTGAAAGGTCTTTAAAGTATCTCTCAAAGCGAAAAATCAAATTCTATGGACAACGTCGAGATTGAAAAATGCATGTTTTTCAATATTGTCCTAATTTCCAATATAAGTTCATTTTTTGGGGTTAACGACGGTTGCTGGGTGGTCATATCGTACGTCATTTGAAAGGTCTTTAAAATATTTATCAAACGCAAAAATCAAATTTTATGGACAACGTCGAGATTAAAAAATTCATGTTGTTTTCATAATTTATTATTTTACAATATAATGTCATTTTTTGGGGTTAAGGGCGGTTGCTGGGGGGTCACATCGTACGTCATTTGAAAGGTGTTTAAAGTGTCTGTCAAAGCCAAAAATCAAATTCTATGGACAACGTCGAGATTGAAAAATTAATTTTTTTCAAAATTGTCCTAATTTCCAATATAAGTTCATTTTTTAGGGTTAACGACGGTTGCTGGGGGGCCATATCGTACGTCATTTGAAAGGTTTTTAAAGTGTCTGTCAAAGCGAAAAATCAAATTCTATGGACAACGTCGAGATTGAAAAATGCATGTTTTTTTCAAAATTTATTATTTTACAATATAATGTAATTTTTTTGGGTTAAGGACGGTTGCTGGGGGGTGATATCGTACGTCATTTAAAAGGTATTTAAATTATCTATCAAACACAAAAATCAAATTCTATGGACAACGTCGAGATTGAAAAATGCATGTTTTTTCAAAATTTATTATTTTACAATATAATGTCATTTTTGGGGTTAAGGGCGGTTGCTGGGGGGTAATATCGTACGTCATTTAAAAGGTATTTAAAGTATCTATCAAAGCCGAAAATCAAATTCTATGGACAACGTCGAGTTTGAAAAATTATTTTTTTTCAAAATTGTCCTAATTTCCAATATAAGTTCATTTTTTGGGGTTAACGACGGTTGCTGGGGGGTCATATCGTACGTCATATGAAAGGTCTTTAAAGTATCTATCAAAAACAAAAATCAAATTTTATGGACAACGTCGAGATTGAAAAATGCATGTTGTTTTCAAAATTTATTATTTTACAATATAATGTCATTTTTTGGGGTTAAGGACAGTTTCTGGGGGGTGATATCGTACGTCATTTGAAAGGTCTTTAAAGTGTCTGTCAAAGCGAAAAATCAAATTCTATGGACAACGTCGAGATTGAAAAATGCATGTTTTTTTCAAAATTTATTATTTTACAATATAATGTCATTTTTTGGGGTTAAGGACGGTTGCTGGGGAGTGATATCGTACGTCATTTAAAGGGTATTTAAATTTTCTATCAAAGCCGAAAATCAAATTCTATGGACAACGTCGAGATTGAAAAATGCATGTGGTTTTCAAAATTTATTATTTTACAATATAATGTCATTTTTTGGGGTTAAGGACGGTCGCTGGGGGGTGATATCGTACGTCATTTGAAATGAAAGGTCTTTAATTAAATTTCAACAAAATCGGGCGTACTTCAACTGTACCCCCCTCCATCCCCTTCGAGTGGGGGGAGCTATCAAGTTCATTACACTATAATATTGTGTTGTCATCGCAACTATATAAGCATGACAAATTTGAAGCCGATCGGATATATATAAGTTGATCAAAATTTTGTGTCCCATAAGCCTAAAATCCAGTTAAAGTTATTACTCGCCTGCTGCTCGTACGCGAACTCGCATCAACCTTACACTCGTCATTTATGAGGACGGAGGTATTTGGAGACTATCCTGCAAATTTCGTCAAAATCGGGCAGTTGATTGCAGAGATAAACGCGTTTAAAATATTTATTCTTGATTTATTTGGTCCACTGTAATATTTACAAATCTAAATCTGAATCCAAATCCAACTTCAACGACGTGTTTATTACTACAAGCTTTTATTTAACTTTACCTTTATCTATGTATGTTTGTATGTTCGGGTCAAATCTTGCAAGTCAATTTTGACTTCTAGATGTCCGATTGAATTCAAATTTGGTATGCGATTATAGTTCCGATAACAATACAATAATATGGTATTATTAGGCACCCCCTGGAGGGGGGAAAACGCCGTCCGATTTTTGATAAGATTTTCAAAATCCAATATGGTGGATTCAAGATGGAATATTTTAATTTTAACTGACTTTTACACATCCGATTGCTTTAAATTTGGTATGCGTTTATAGCTCCGGTAACAATACAATAATATGGTATTATTAGGCACCCCCTCCCTACGAGGGGAGTGGAGGGGGGAAACACCTAAGTTTGTCCGATGTCACCCAAAATTGGTATAAGGGGATTTTTTGGGGATAAGGAATACGAATTTTTAATCATATTTGAAAATTCAATATGGCGGATTCAAGATGACAAGAAACCAATTTTAACTGGTAATTTGGTATGCGTTTATATATAGTTCCGATAACAATACAATAATACCGTATTATCAGGTAACCACCTCTCCCTAAAGAGGGAAGTGGAGGGGGAAAAAAGATTTAGTTTGTTCGATTTCAATTAAAATTGGCATACAGGGGTTTTAAGGGAAAGGGATTATGAATTTTTGATCAGATTTGAAAATTTCAATATGGCGGATTCAAAATGGACGATTTAGGGTACAAATCTAAAAAATAAAATATAATTTTACACAAAAAAAACTTTTCAAATAGAAGCTTTTAGAAAGTATAAAGTTCACTAAAGGTAGAAAATAATTTTTACCATTCCGATACCATAATAATAAAAGCGATAGGTGCAAATTAAAACTAATATCTCCATATATCAGAGAAATGTTAGTGTAGCTTAGGTAGGGTAGGAGGTAGGCATATAAACAACTTGAAATCTCATATTCATCCCTAGATTTGAGGACAGGTCTGCGCTTGAGGATCATGTTGCTTATTTAAAACATTTTCAGAAAATTGTGAGATACTTTTTCAGTCTTCAGGGACAAATTTGGTAACTGAAAGAGTATTAAGCTGCATTAACATTTTTTGGAGTCTCGAAAAAAGCAGATATAGTGTAGATATTTTAAAATCATCAGTTATGGTAACAAAAATGAATGTAAAAGGAAAGTGCATTGATTTTTATGGAAAAATTGAAAATATTACAATTTAAAAAAGTACACACCTCGGAAAAATATTTATAATATTTAAAATAAAAGTTTAAAAATAAATAGATACATACCTATTTAACCAAAAAAAATATGAATTGTGTTTATTTAATACCTTCTAAAAGTGTCCTGTATTAAAGCTTAGAAAATCTGGTCACCTTATATTAACAGATTTATTCTGTCCCTTGTAATTTGTGAGTTGCAGGGGAAAGTTGAAAAATTGATGATATCTCCCTCCCTTAATTTAAGAGACAACTAAGTTCTGTAAAAACATGTCTGTGGGAACCTTTTTAGAAAAACACAATAGTCTTTTCGAAATTTTAATCTGACGTTTCCTTTCGTAGATACCATCATCAGGATCAAAAAGTTAAATATGGACCAAAATGTTTTACTTCATACTTTTGTTTCTTTTTAAGTTTGTTTGATAACATGTTTTAAAGCTTTACGTAATGTTTTAACGCTACCGTGAATGTGTCAGTTATCCTAACTATAACCGTTAAGGTGGAGGCACAATTAAAGATACAAGATATCCCACGTTCACGCTTTCGCCCGACTAAGCTGTCTAATATCTCTAACAGTACATACTTTTTAACGGTTATCGCGGCTAGCCTCGTAGCCAAGCCCGTTAAATTTAATGACATTTATCTGCCCTCTTTTCGAAAGAGTAAATGCGTTATTGGCCTGCATTAGGTTTTAATATCTCTTTGGGAATCGGAAGTTTTATCCATTTTGCCCTATATGTAGGATTATTGCGTCTGAGCAATAAACAGTCTGCATGGTTGGCATCAGTTCACATTTACGCACCATATTTGACAATAAACATGAACATACTTATAATCCCTGTTTCTCTTGACAAGTTTTGTTAATAATCGCACGTTATTATTAATTTAAAGAAAAATGTTCTTTATAAAAGTTCTCAAAAATTCTCTATAATATGTCTGAAAGACCATGTTTTTAGTTGAATATTTTTTTGGTATTTATATTGGCCTTTTGGATTTGTATAAAAAGTTTTTTACTTCTGGGTATTCCATGGTCAATTACAGGAACACTCTGCATATATTCTTAATTCTTGATACACGTTGGTCTGGAGCTTTTAAGAAAAAAAATATATCTTATAAATCGCCAACTACCATTTACCGTAAAAAGTAAAATCTCCTATGTAGCTCTTTTCTGGGAGGCAATTTTTGGAAAATATTCTGAGAACCTTATTTTGACTTCATATTTGAATTCTCGCTGAAATTCTCTTTCCAATGGTAACCTATATCATAAATTCTGCTTTACCAGTTTTCGCGATATTGGCTTTAAAAATGTCAAAAATTTAATTTTTAAAGGACTATATCTCAGAAACTAAAGAAAATATCTCTATTGTGTTCAATATCGATTTTAGGGGTTTTTACAAGGAAATAAAAAATGACAACAGTTTGACAATTGACCTTCTACTTCATATTTTTGGAATAATCACAAAAATCAATACGCTGTAAATAGGAATGTGCAAACGTCAAACTGCTATTTGTTGCTTAAAAAACCCTCAAAATTGATAATGAACACAATGGAGATATTTACTTTAGTTTCTAAAATTGAATTTTTTACATTTTGAAAGTCAATATCTCGAAAATTAGTAAAGTATACCTTATGATATGGGATATCATTGGAAAGAGAATTTCAGCGAAAATTTAAATATGAAGTCAAAATGGGGGATTGCTCTTTAAGGTTCTCAGAATATTTTACAAAAATAGCCCCCAGAAAAGGGCTACATAGAGGATTTTATTTTTTACGGTAAATGGTAGTTGGCGATGTATCCAAAACAAAAATCTATGTTTTAAAAATTATATATTTTTTTCCTTAAAACCCCTATCTAAACCTTCAAAATCAAATATCGCTTTTAAAAGAAGTTCGTTCCATTTAATAGATACTGTAAAATTATTTTCTGCGTGTAATTTTAAAAATTATTCCCAAAAATTTTGTTATAAGGTTCAAATCTTTCAAAGCTACAGTTTTCGAGATATTTTAATTTCCTTTCCACATAAAATAATTGATTGTATGGTGGACTATCCGTGCTTTTTAGCACCAATATTTTTTTGTTATTTTATCCCCTATAGAAGTATTTTTCGCAATATAAACATTTCTCTAACTGACTGTAGAATAGAGAGAGTTTAAAACCTTTTATCACGGATGCAAAAAAACATTTTTGTCCGTTTTTACCCAAAATTAAAGAGATATTGCGGCAAATAGTAATATTGAAAAAATTTCATTATTCTTGCCTAAAAGTTCAAATTATAGAAAACCAACACATACAAATAGATATCTAATTTTTAACTCAAATCATTGCTCATCGGGTAAAAAAGCAGTAATAAAAAGTCTAAACGATAGAGCTAAAATAATTTGTTCGGACAATAACACATTTTTAGAAGAAAAACAAATAATAAAAGCGGTCTTAATTAAAAATTCGTATCTAAATAACTTCATCGAAAATTCTTTTAGACAAATCGAATTTCCAAGACAACGCGAACGTAGACATAATAATGTACAACCATTCCTTTTATACTGGGTATTTCGGAAAAAATTAAACGAATCGCTAATAATTATAATATTAGAACAATTTTTAAAAAATCAAATACTCTTAGATCAATTCTAACCAAAACAAAACCATTAAATGCTGAGCAAAACTCAAAAAATATCGTTTATAAAATTCCTTGCGAGTGTGGTAAATTTTATATTGGAGAAACTTCAAGGCCTCTTGAAGTTAGAATAAATGACCATAAGGGATACCTCAGAAGGGGCGACTGGGAGAGGTCTAAAATTTGCTAACATTCTTTTGAAAATGATCATAGAGTAATGTGGGGAAAAACCAGTATATTACAAAAAGAACCAGACAAAATTAAACGAAAAATCAAAGAAGCAGCTTGCATCTATTTTAATGAAGATGAATGCATAGCTAGCATATCAGTTAATATATTTGTAAAATAAATTAAAAAATAGCATTGATGTTCCTTGGGTTTCTAATGTATTTTTTGTTAAAATCAATTAAAAGATAATCTTTATGCTTGATATTTTAAAATAAAAATTTTGTATTTTTATAATGTAATCTAAAATCGAAAACACTCAAACAAATATAATTTTGATTTTAAATTTTACTAAATTCACCCAATACATTGTTGGCTACTATCGACGCACCAAACTGTCAAGTTAATATTTTAAATATACATCAGTCAAAGTCAGTCAGTTGTAAGACAACAGACAGATATTTTAAAAAAAGAATCGAAAAAATTTTTTAAAAGAAAAAAAATCCTTTGATAACGGCAGTAGAATTTCTGCCGAAACGTCATTTGCGTGTGTGTAGGCAAAATTTTTTATATTATATTTAAAAACCACTGACAAACGAACAAATTTTTTTCTTTAGGAATTTAACATATTTATGAAAAAATTTCCTTAAATTAGTGGCGAAAAACCCAAAAAAAAGTAGTTTCGATATTAAAAATTAAGCCATTTCCGCCAGTTTTCACCAAGTATTTACGAAAAAATCTTCTAAAAACATCGTCAAAATATCCTCTCAAAGATTAAAATGTCACACAATGAACGTCACCGAGAAAAAGGCACATCGCTATGGAAACCATTGCTATTTTATTTACCAGCCGCCTTGATTTATAGTGTAAAGATGGTCAGTTGCAAGAAGTGCTCTTCGTTCAAGATTTTTAAAAGTATTTTCTTGTTTTTCTTGGATTTTTTGATAAAGGTATTAAAAAAAATAGTGTTAACAACTCGCTCGCTCGTTATTTAAGACAACGCTTTTAAAAAAAGCACCACTTAAAAATCAATCAAAACGCGCTTTTTAATCGCATTTTTGGTCACGATAATATTCTTTTAATGATTTACCTGCACCCCATTCAAAAGTTTTTGTTTCAAATAGAGAATTGTTGGTAAAAATTTTATATACAAATGAACAATTAAAGAACACTCTTTTGGGACGCAAATAACTTTAATGATAAACTTTAGCACAATACATGGTCATCTAGGAGGCCTCTAATTAATGGTTATTTTTAATTTTTTCTGTTTTTAGAGAAAACTAATTCTAATTAAAATTGTTTATTTGTAAATTGTTTGTGTGACAGAAAAAGGAGACCTAATGAACCCAAATTCAATGTCATAATGCATAATGAATCCAATACCCAATATTGATTTCCAACATTGAAATTTCCAATCCTATAGCCGTTTATTACACAAAAGCACTACATTTTGAGGTATATGAGGTTTTGCGGCTTATTCCAATTGCTTTCAAATAAAGCTTTTGATATAGAAACGTAAAAATGTCGCTTGCATGCGGTGCGGCGGCCGCATCAATCTTTGTAATGAAAAACATAATGAAAAGCTGCACGTAGTAGATTGAAATCCAGTTCTGAAACTCCCCATTCAATATTGATATAGATTATCATGACAATGACTCTTCTCTTTTATTGTTATAGGTTGAAGGGCCTTCTTTTCTTAAAAGGAAAAATAGGAACACTACTATTATAATAAATCCAAAAAATTCCTTTTTTTGATGTGCAAAAAGCAAAATTTTAAAAGATAATTTTTTTTATATAACATCATATCACATAATAAATTCCTAAACATGATTTTAGTAACTGTCTGCAGATAACTAAAGCATGACGTTTTTTGTTACCGAATGCAAAAAAACTTTTTTTTTGATCACGGATTCAAAAAAGATTTCTGTCCGTTTTTTACCCAAAGTTAAAGAGAAATAGCGGAAAATAGTAATATTGAAAAAAATCTTATTATTCTTGCCTAAGAATTAAGTCATTTCCGCCAGTTTTCACCAAGTATTTACGAAAAAATCATTTAAAAATATCGTCAAAATATCAAATTGTCAAAAAAGACACATCGCCATGGAAACGATTGTTATTTCATTTACCAGCCGCCTTGATTTATATTGTAAAGATGGTGTGTTGTGAGAAGTTCGAGATTTTTAAAAGTATTTTCCTGTTTTTCTTGGATTTTTTAATAAAGGTATTAAAAAAAATAGTGTTAACAACTCGCGGCTAAACTGTGCTTTTTTTTACTCGCGTTTTTAAATACCTCGCTGCGCTCGTTATTTAAACCAACGCTTGTAAAAAAAAGCACTATTTTAGCCACTAGTTGTTAAAACTACTATTTTTTAACCGTTATTGATTTATAGTATTAAAATGGTGACCCGTCAATGGATTTGTGTTCTAGTTGTATGTTTTCCGGTTTCTGATAAAGGTATTAAAAAAAGAGTATAGTAGTGGAAACAATTCGCGGCTAAACTGTACTTTTTTTTAATCGCGTTTTTTAAATCACCCGCTTTTTCGAAAACCACGCTTGTAAAAATGCATTATTTTATTCATCAGTTGTAAAAACTGGTACTTGAAAGTACGGATCAATTATTTTATGTTGAAAGGAAATGAAAATATCTCGAGAACTGTAGCTTTGAAAAATTTGGACCTTATAACAATATTTTTGGCTAATATTTACGAAAACCAAAATCTGAAAACCGCATATTAATAGCTGGTTTACTTCTAAACTTATGATTTTATTTTATATATTTTAACTTTTTTTTAAATAACTCGGAAACTAAAGGTCCTACGAATTTGAACTTTATAACAAAATTTGGAGTCTATATTTATGGAAACTTAAATCTGAAAACCGTATATCACTACTTGCTTTTGTTCCAAAATTACAATTTTTTTAAATATTTTTTTCCCCTTTTCTCCTCTTCAACCCCCAAAATTACCCAAAAATTAATCGGTTCATGGTCAGCCGATAGAGCTTTTTTGTACCAAATTTCGTTAAAATCGATTAAGGAGTTCTTGAGTTATCGTGTATACAGACAGAGAACAGACAACAGACAGCAGACAACTTTTTTTTCGTCGATTAAGGTGTTTTGAAACCTTAGTAACTCATTTTTGATAAAATTAAGAAAAGTCAAAATTTCATCCTTTTAATAGTCCCCCATACCATATTGGTATGGTGGACTAAAAGTAGTATGCGATTGGTTGCATTTTGCTGCATTAATCTTGACATTTTGTATTTTTGTCGGTCAAAGGGGGCAGAATTTATCAGTGACAGCTAGACCCTAATTCTTGACCAGAAAACTACATAAATTTATAATTCTTAAGCGATTTGCTATGGTCTTGCGTAACTTTATCTGACCAGTTACATAATCAATGTAGGGCGTGACTGACACTGGACTGTATTCATACCCTACAAAGGACTTTTTGTCTCCCCCCCTATACCCCACTCACCAAACCGGTCTGATGAGCACCCCCTAGGAAGGCAGTTTTCTTTTCCTAAAAAGATCTAATTTAGCCTAAACCCCTTTGTAGGCTAGGGATCTTTAACGTGCTCCACTATCACTATATGGATAACACGGGACTGTCCTCTTAACGTCCTCTCCGAGGGACGGTACGGCCTACGCCGCTTCATAATGCGTTTTGTCTCATTTTAAAAAAATTCTGTAATTTTATAAAAAAAAGTCCAAGTAGACTACCTGCCTGACACGGGACTTGAACCCGGAGACGCCGGGTGTGCTTGAAAGTCGAGGTATGTACCCCGACATTAATCTGGGCGGTTTCCATTCTGTCAGAAAGTCTTCGCGTCGAGTCCAAAACCGGGGATCGGTCCAGTTTCTTAGGCACGCATGCGCGTAAATTGTATCATTTTCGATCTAAAATTTGAAGAGGTTTCAAGAAAAAGTATGTTCTTTTCAAGGGATGGGATTATTCCCCGGGATTGACCCCTTCGCTTGAGGAATCGTTCCTTCTATTGAGATTCAAGAATTAGGCCGCTAGACATTTTATGAAGCACCGCACACCAAAGGTGTGTTTTAGGACCGATTTTGCTGGCTTAACATAGTTACTATTGTTCTCTTTTTCTAAATGCATTCGTCTGAGAGAGATCCAGCATACTAGGAAAATGGCCGCCTGTACAACCTTCGGCCCCGAATATCTAACTATTTTCTTGAGATAGTTGTACCTGACAGATATGCGGGTCGAAGGGTGTACAGGTGGATTCTTGCCTGATATGGTGTAGTATGCTGGATCTTTCTCAGACTAATACATTTTAGAAAACGAGAACAATAGTAACTATGTAAGGCTCGCTAAAACGCACCTTTCACCTTTGTTGTTTCAGAACTAATGTAATTTTGATTTGACAGGATATTGATCGTTCTCCTACATATTATAATTTAATTTCAAAGGCGGACGAGATCTAAAACGATTTTATAAATTGCTTCGTAAAAATTTCTCGCATTTTCGAAGGGGAAATATGCAACGTCACGAAATTTTAGCAAAGGAGTTCTTGAAAAAAATATTTAATCTTGTTATATTTTTAGGAACTTAAAATTACTGAAAAATTCCTAATAGTTTATGTAACTATGTACTCGTTACTTTGCTAAAAATCTTTTAATGGCAGAGGGAGAGGGGGCTTGAGGTTCAAGCCCCTCCAAGGCCACTGAAAATAGACTCCCAAAGGTGGAATTTTTCCCAAAAAAATGTTAATCTGAGACTATTCTGGTACTCAAGTGTCCCTCAGGAACAATTTTTACGTACGCCACTGATAAAAAGCCCATTAAAAAGTGTTGTGACTCGAATATGCGGCCAGAAAAGATAATCTATTCAATAAGGGAGTTTTTCCTTGGTTTAATTTTAAAAAATCGTTCGAAACTTATTTCATATTTAAACAGATAATAATTTATAGGTAAGGTGAGCTGGGGTAACTGGATCAACGAGGTATCTAGGCCATATGCCTCTTGGGTTTGTTGTAGGTTACAAACCCGCTCCGAAACAACTTGCAACGTTGTTGTGTTTCGTTTACTTAACAGAACAACGTTACTTACTGCATTTTTTAATCTGTGTTTTTGCAAACAACGTGTTATGCTTGTGCAGTTCAGTGTGTTTTGTATGACAACTGTAAGTATTTTTGACACGACATGTACTAGTTTTTAAGAAAGAAGTATAAAACAAACTAATTATAAGTGTTTTAGGTCATGCAGTATTTGTTTATTTATGCAGGCATGGGTGGCCAAGTTACCCCCATTTTTTTCATAAAAAGGGGTTACTGGACCATGAGTTTGGGGTAACTGGATCCTTACCTGGTCCAGTTAGCCCAAGCCTGGTCCAGTTACCCCAAATACCTAAAACACAATTTATTAATAGAAGTTTCAATATTATTTGTTATTTCTTTTATTTTGTAGGTACGGTTGATATGGTTCGAACATACGTTCGGAAAACCCAAAAGGGCGCAGGGTTTAGTTACAGTACAGAAGACCTCCAAAAAGCTTTTGATAATGTGCAAAATGGTAATAAAAGAACCAGGGGTGCAGCAATTCACTACAATATCCCTAGAAGCACATTGAAGCATTACGTAAAAGGCACGAGAGGAAGAGGTAATGTTTCAAATGACAGTAGGGGTGGTGGTGGCGTAACGTCGTACTTATCATTTGCTGATGAAGAAGAAATTGCCAATTGCATCAGGGTAATGGAAAAAACGGATTTGGCCTGTCACGCGAAGACGTATTGGACATAGTACAAGCGTACATAAGACAGAATAATTTTCAGACAAGATTTAAAGAACAACGTCCTGGTACCGACTGGTTTATTGCTTTTAGAAAATGGCATCGTTTGTCTATTAAAAAGCCCCAAAGTATTGAACATGTTAGATGTGATCAGGTGAATCTTTGGGTAATTTATGATTTTTATGATAAGCTAAGCCAGGTCATTAATGCCTTCAACCTACAAGAACATCCAAGTCAAATTTTTAATTGTGACGAGACCTCTTTTTGTCATGATCCGTCTAAAACCAAAATTGTTGGGGCTGTCGGTGCTAAATGTCAACGGAAAACTAGTTCTACAGGACGAGAAAACACTTCCGTCTTGCTATGCTGCTCTGCTGATGGAAAAATATTTCCATTGCTTTGTGTTTTCAAGGGTAAGTATGTCATGGAAAATTGGGTTGACCAAAAAGTTGCCACACAAACTGCAGTTTCCGTAACGGAGAGAGGATGGATGGAAACAACATTATTTTACAACTGGTTTAGATATGTGTTTCTACCAAATATTGGCACTAATAGACCTGTTTTATTAGTGTATGATGGACACGTGACACATATTTCGACAAAATTGATCCAACTAGCACAAGAAAATAATATTATCATCATGAAATTACCACCTCGTACGACCCATGTTTTACAACCCCTCGATGTGGCTGTATTTAAAGGTTTAAAATCAAAATCAAAAAGGTATTATGTAAATGGCAACGCGAAAACCCTAGAAAGAAAATTTCCAACCTTGAATTTACAGCAATACTGACTAGAGTTGTTGGTGAAATACCTTCGTTAAGTATCATAAACAGATTTAAGGCAACAGGAGTATATGATTTAGAAAAAAGAGGTCCAAACAGAGATGCTATTCCTATTTCAATTTTTAAACCAGACGACTTAAATAAATATAGAAAAAAATTATTACCCGTTACTGCTGAAAACGAAATGGAGGCCCTCGCGTCAACAGGCGATAACACTGAATCGCAAAAGAACGACGACAATCCATAACCGAGTATACCAAAGCTACTTCGACATTAATAGAACAGGTAGAAGACACTGAATACTCTTCTGAAATAATGTCAGAAAAAAACAAAAAAACAATGTTTTAAAGATGTTCTACTAGATATGTTATAGAAAGATACAAAAAAAAGTCCAGAGAAAAAACGTAGGAGGCTCATAACAGATTGTAAAATAATAACTACTTCAGAATATCTAAAGAAAAAACAAGAAGAAGAAGAAAAGAGGCAGCAGAATTTGGAACAAAAAAAAACGAAGCTTCTAAATAAAGCGGCAAAAAAGCAAACTTATACAAGAAATTTAAAAAATGATAAAAACAAATCGAATGATTCATCCATTGATAGCGAAAGTAACTACTCCCTGCATGAAAGCGACGACATCTTAACTCTCAACTTTTCTAATAGTGACGAAGAAGTAAGTGTTGACATTTTGCCTTCTTGTGAAACCTGGCATGTTGGAGACTTCGCTGTCGTTAAAGTTTTTGGCAAGCATAACGTATCCTTTAGAATGTACATTGGAAGAATTCAAACTATTGATGCCAACGGCTTCGGGTTTAAATTTTTAAAAAGACATGAACAGACCATGAAGTTTAAAGAGACAGAAGAAGAATCCTACGTTAAAAAGACTGATATAGTCCGAAAATTATCCCGTCCTTTATCAAATAAATCAGCACAGTATAAGGACATGTTTCACTTTAAGAAACCTTATTGACTAACTAAATGATTTTTTGAGGCTTAAAATCATTTTTAAACAATATTAGACTTATTTGATGTAAAAAAATAAGTAGTTTTAGGTTTAGATTGATTTCAAGTTTTTTCTTTCTATGTTAAGTTGTTAAAAGTAAATAAAACCCCCTTACAAACGTGTTAAGTTGTTTTATAAATAACACTCCTTGGGAAATGTTTATTTGCAATTGCCCTCAATGGTGAAAATTAAAAAAATATTTTGCATATATAATTTTTTTTCGAAAATTTAAATGTTTTAGATTTGGTCCTGATACCCCAAACTAAATTCCTTTATTTTTTACAAACAAAATATGCATATATGGTCCAGTTGCCCCATCTTCATGGGGTAAGTGCATCCACAGGCAAACCACAAAAAAAAAGAAAAATGGTATTTTCTATTTTAGAATTAAATCTTATATAACGTAAAGTAAAGTTTCTACAACCCTTTCTTAAGGTACTCCTGTAGTGAAAAACCCATTTATTTTAAGATTGCTGCTTTTTTGCAAGCACAAAAGTCTTAAAAGTTTATTACTGTTGTAAAATCATGACCCAGTTACCCCACCTTACCTTACATGGATCGATTTGTTAAAAAATTATAATTTCCGGATAGTGGCGGATCCAGCAATTTCACCAGGGGGGGGGGCGAAAGCAATAAAACTTATGTAGGACTGGCTGAAGCGACTATATACGAACATAGGGCAAAAAAGTCCTTTTTTATGGTGATCATTATTTTTGGGGGTTTGGTTGGATTGGTATGTTAGTTAGTGATGACCTGACTCTCCTCACTAACTAAACAGTTTCGACCTACATAGGTTCGTAGTGGTTTGAGCTAGAGTCAAAAACAAAAAGGACGTTCGACGCTCTCGTTGGCCTCAAAAAATGTATAGGTAAATATAGTAGTGCTAGTGGTAACAATGATATTACAAGTTGTGAGGGGCACGTACATCAGTTCTTGAGGCATGGACCTTAATGTGTTACAGGCTGTAACAACATTGTTACCACTAGCAATACTATATAGTGTAAAACCACCCATAGTGTCGGGGCAGCGTCGCCGTCTTTTTGATCAGATCATATTTGTACCTATTTTCATAGTTAGTCATAGAAAGTTAGTTACATTTTGACGTGTAATAGAAAATAGTTTTGGCACTACTTTTGCGAAAAATTAACAAAAAATCAAAATTATTGATTTTAGAGATATCTTGGATCGCCCCCTGTATGCAATTCAAATGTGACACTTGCATGAAGGCTGAAAATTACGATATTTAAGTGATTTGTCTCGACTCTGCTGCTCACAAAATGTTGTGAACCCGATTAAGCTACCTAATGTATTTTTTTAGGTAAGAGGAATACTCTAATCTTAAAATATATTTTCTTATGAACTCCTTTAATTTACCCAAGCCAATCCTATTTTTCTTACCTAGAAATAATTGAAGTTATAATATTATGGCTCAAAAAAACCTTCAGATTGTCAAAATAGCTTGAAACATAAATTTAAAAATTAGCAAAAATGTCTTATTTTTGACTGTCCCCCGTATAAAAACTAAGCATTCGCTAACAATAACAATAGACTCTTGTGTACAGCTTGTGCTGTGTTTAGCAACTTTGTCCTTTTTTTTCATTTATTCTAGAGAGGCACGTATTTTTGTCACTTCGATAACGGATATCTCAGGTCATAGAAACGAAATAAAAATTATCCATTTTTTTAATCAGCATTAGTTATACAACATATTTAAAATTAGTTGAAACCGACCGAGATATGTTTTATAGGAGTGTCCTGTGCGTGGTTCTTTAATGTTTTTTAGCCTTTGATAATGTTCAGATGGGGGGGGCGTGCCCCTCGTGATTGCAGTTTTTAGTTTTCACTTTAGTAACTTATAAGATCACAAGATTGATCAAACTGAAACAAAAATTACACATTTTCTCACATAAACAAAAAATATACATCAATTATTCTTTCTCTTTGTCAACGACTCTTTATGATGGAAATTAGTGTTCTATTCTATTTTGTGCAAACCCCTTAATATTTAACTTATTTATATATCTTGCAAAAATACTAATAAGGCAATAACTTCGATGTCGAGACCATGAATAAATAAAAAAAATATATTTTACAGAAAAGGACATTATTCTTACGGAATCGACAGAATGTATATAAATAAATAAAATACACATACAAAACAGGTACCAGGACGAAGATTCTTTATTTTTTTAGTTGGTTAGCGACCCAATAATTTTTATTTGGACGGATATGATGGGGTCAAAAAAAACACCAGAAATTCCTTGTCTTCAATGCCGACTTTTCGACTTTTTATAGAGTCATCATCATAGTTACAATTCAAGAAACAAAACAAACAAACATGTTTCACTTTTTTAAAATCTAAAATGTAAATTTTTTTTTTAAACACAGGTCAGAAGGATCACAATTAAAAACACAATTTTTAGTGCGGTTAAAAACTTGCAATTTCCATTTTTGCTGGCAGAAAACTTCTAGAGCAAAGAATTTTCATACACAGCTAAAGTAGACTATGACGAATTTTTAATGATAGTTAAAATCAATCACCCTCCTCTAGATCCAGGGGCGCAGGCAAAAGATCATTTTTAGAAAATTGGCATGACACGCTCCAATGTACATCATCCGTGTGTCAAGATTTGACATAGCTCAATTGAGAGCCAAGAAACCTATCTACATACCGGTGTAAGAAAATTTTTTGTGGGACTTAGCTGAGTATTTCTTCCGCAGGTTAAAATAAAAATTAAAAAAAAAATATAGTCACTGTTGTTTACATATTTTAAATATTTTTTTTTATACCTTGCGTATTTGTAATATGAATCCTATAAAACCACAATTTTAGTTCAGGCCCGCCCCATAAAGCTGAAATAATTTTTTGAAAATCGATCTTAGCCGTTTTTTAAGGAAATTTCGATTTTGGTAGTTGACTGACAATTTCCATGATAGTTCGTAGAAATCCGCACACAAGAAAATAATGTTTATTTTGTGATATTCAGCAGAAACGAACCTTTCCAAAAAGTCTAAATTGAATCATAGTCATGATCAATTTTGAAGAGCGTTTATCAAAAATCATGGAACAGTGAAAATACTAAAAATTGCGCATTGCAAAATTACTGAGAGGATAATTTTGTCAAAACTGCCCCAAAATAATCTACATGATATTCTTTTGTTCAGTTCTTATCCATGAAGCCGACACGAAGGTTGCCCTGCACACTGTGTTCGAGTACATGGAATTTGGACGAATTTCCACATAACGACACATTCTTTATTGCAAAAATATTTCGGCCACCTTTTAAAAATTGTTGGAGTTGGTTCTTTAAGAGAAATTATCGGTAAATCTTTGTGCTTTGGTAGAATTTGGATTATGAGTATGAGCTTTTTTAATTTTTTAATCGGTAGAACGACTTGGCTAATTCAAAAAAAAAATCTACATTTGGTTTAGGTGGATTTGAAAAAAAAATTGTAATGCATTACATACTTTATATTTTCATAGCATTGTCTTTTTTATTGGCGAAGGTAGGGCGGAGCTCAATCCCCCCCCCCCCCGCCCCAGAGCCATTGAATATATATAGGTACTCCTAAAGATTTAACCTTCCTAGAAAAATAATAATAAAATGGTTATCTGAGACTATGTTACTCAAGCCCCCCCCCTAGACAATCTCTGCAGAAGCCACTGTATTTTCGACATTCTTAACATTACCTATAATACTTGTACTAATCATATCAAAGGAGCAGCACAAATTATACAGCTCAATTTTCTAGCACTTATGTAATGAATTCTTTCTGCAAATTTGGTAATTTTTGAGTCATATCTTGGAAACCCCGTGACTTATCAAAAGCAATTAAACTTATTTTTAACTTACTTTAAACTCGTTGAATTTTTCATAATGGTGGGTTTTGTTACATCAATTTGTTCAAAAGAAAAATTAATTTGTTTTATTTTTTTTGATTAAAAAATGTGCTTTTTTATATATTTCAGTGCCCAAATATATTTTTTAAACTAAACGTATAAGACTTTTTTATTTTTAGGAAGAAATTTTTCAAGTAGGACCTACAGATTTTGAAATAAAGCCATTTAAAATTTTAATGTTTACAGCTGTCTCCTTGTTGTATTGGCAATTTTTGCCACACTGAGTGCCTTTAGGGCCGCTTGGCGAACCTCTTCTATTGTTGCCGCCATTATAATGGCGTATACCTCGGCTTGGAAGACCGTAGCTTGCTCTCCGAGCGGGTAGCTCATCCGAACTTCTTCTCGGTCTTGTACGTAGACCCCCGCCCCTGTTGTCTGCCTCTCCGATAGCTTGGAGCCATCGGTGTAGCATATCACAGCGTTCCTCTCGAACTGTTGGTGGAGGTTCTCCCTCTGCCAGAATTCCCTATCGGGAATTTCGACTTTGTACCTCTTATTGAATCTTCGGGGAATTCGGGTTGCCTTGATCTCAAAGGACGCAAGTGGCATCTCCCTGGTGGCCATTTGGGCGACCCTTAGGTGTCCAACGGCTTCCCCTCTTCTTCTCCACTGACCAGAGTCTCTCAGACGCAAATGGGTCGCCATCGCTTACTTCTTGATCCAAATCGGTAGCGGATGCAGTCCCAGAATGGTCTCGAGGGCTTGGATTGGTATCGTCTTCATGGCACCGGTTATTCCCCGACACATTAGCCCTTACAGGCTTCTGACCTTTTGGGGTATGGTGGTCCTCTCCACTGTCGGCCACCAGACGATGGATCCATATTGGATCCTAGGTTTTAGTATTGCCGTGTACATTATGACATTATGACAAATATTCTTGAATAGAATAGATTTAAAGGTTGTGGAAGATTGTGTGAAAGCCACAGCAGCTTTTCCTTTAGCCATTTGTTAAATCTTTTTCAGCAAAATAATCACAAAAAACAAACAAAAAAGTTTGGTTAAGGCTCGTTTCTCTTGGACTACCAAACGAATTCGGAAGAAAATGGTATGTTACGTAATTACTATGACGTCAGAGCTACCAATTGGTTAACCAAATGGTATACCAAGGAAAGCTTGCCGAAATCGCCTATTATGAAAAGAATTGGGTGTAAGGGGTGGTTGAGGGACGTAAAAGGGATAAATTAATACAATATTACAACTTACTTCGACTCTTCCCTTCCGTAAGCTTGGCAACGTAGCAATTGAATTTGTGACTATCGGTTCAAATTATTTTCGGACAGATTGGGGTTCTTGAATTTTGTGGTAAGGCATTATTATGTTTCTATTAAATTAATTCCGTTAAAAATATTTTGTGACATTTTTTTTGTTTTTGTTTCTATAAAAATATGTTTCGTTCAAATTTAATTCTATGCATATATTTTCTAGCGATTTAATATTTCCGTATTTTATTCTCCACAAGGGCCCAACCCTAGTCTTCACACCAAATTTTCATTAAAATCAGACAAGTACTTCTTTAACATCTTAGGATCATCCTAACGCAGAAATCTAATTTTGAACGGTAAAATAGCATATTTGGAAGACATAAATTCTCAAAAAAAGCACCATTTTAAGTCCAGCTAGTCACTTCTGTCATCATTAAATCAGAAATTACCTTAAAACTGACAAGTAAAAAAAATATAGTAAAGCAGTGACCATAAATAAAAATAATGTCATTTCCAATATCTGTCCGTGTTCCGTAACACGCAGTTCAAAGCATTACATACTGCGGAAAATTAGCGTTACAGACCGGAAACATATGGACATGTTTTAAGTTAAGCAACGATATAAAGCACACAACAGGAACTATCGGTACATAAAGTTGGCATGGTCTGACTTTAATAAATTCGACACTATTGTTGACAGTTCCGCAGCACGAAGGTTAAACAGGTACTACATATTTTAGGCATTTTACCCATCTGTTATGCAACGACTGGAACAAATCCTTGCATTTTTCAGGAGAGTTTCCGAGATTCTTTTTTGTCTGTCAGGAAATGTCGAAGTGAAGCTCAAAACAGGTCACGCGTTATATCCGTACTTTTTGGGGTCAGATAAACCAGTGGCGTAGCCAGAAATCGACTATGGGGGGGAGGTTCATTCAAATTTTTAAAAATTAGGTAGGTGCCTATTGCTCGAGCTCTTGAACTGAAGAAGGGGAGAGAGGCGGTTTAATAGATGTTGAGTTAGTGTATACGATACCAAAATACTTATTTTTAAAAGCAAGACTCATCCAGTCTCATTTGCAGCTGCAGACCAGAATTAGCCCTTAAATGCAGGCACTAAAATGTTTTTTTTTATTCGTCTCACATGTTATTGACAAAAAAATTGCTTAAAATTAAAGAAAATTGTAACAGTATTTAATTTTGGTATAGCGCCGCAGGCGAAAATTAAAAAAAAAAAACAAAAAATTTTTTAAAAATTTCGATCTCTTACGTTTTTTGTAAAATATTTTTGAAAAAGTAGATTGGGTTAGATGCCAAGAAGGGGTGGGTTGTGGTGGTATATATAGATTTGTTGCGAAATCATAAATACGTCGCAGATAAAAATTAAACTGTACTAAGAATACCATTTATTACACGTTTTGAATGCTGATAAAAATTCCTTAGAATTAAACTAAAATTATAACAATGAATTACGTCATAGCACCGCAGGCAAAAATTTTAAATTTTAAGACATCACACCAAACACACGTCACAAACTGAAGTAAAGGGTCAAAAAAGTGGAGGAGCTATAGGTCTCCCTGGGACCCTTGATCATGAGTAATTTATTGTAGATTGGGTTGGACCTTCTGGGGGGGGTTTAACCCCCAAAACCCCTCCCCTGGCTACGCCACTCGATAAACATCAGATTTGTCTGAACTTTGAGCAGAAGGCACAATTTTGTCAAAACTAAGACACGGCTCGGAGCACTTTTCTGTTTGTTTGCCGAATAAGCTAGAATTTCTTTGTAAGACCACCGATTCAAATATTTCGAATTGGTGGCCTTAGAAAGAAATTGTAGGTTATTTCGCAAAAAACACCAAGTGCTCCGCAAGTATTAGTAGTGTGGTACCGTAAAAGCGTATGACTTGAGACAATTTTTAGGTTTACACCTGGGTACCAATTCTGGAAGCCATAGTAAGTGATCGTTCGCCTGAGAGAAGGGAACCAGTGTCAACCAATAAACGCGCTTAAAAGCAGTGCCGAGACGATCGAAGAATCACCAATCTATTATGGGCACGCGCAGAGCTGCCTCGAAGGCGTTCTCTTGTCTAGACCCAGTAGTATGGACTTGTAGGAAAACTCGTCTGAAAAACATCACTCGTATGATTTCAGAGCACGCTATTGGATGAAACCATCACGTGACAGATCTCGCTAATGCGCATGCTACGGCCAACTTGACCGTCTCGTAAAGTACGACGTCGCACAGTTGTCGATTTTTGTAAAAACGCGGATATTAAAAAAAAACTTCCACATTGTAATTTAATCGTACAAAATATTTAGTTTTAATAAAAAAATAAATAGTTTACAATATTTAAATAAATAAGCATTTATTCTTTTTTAGCTGATACACAGGATGATCGTGTGAATTTTCACATTAACCTTAAGACATTTTTAAGAAGGTAAAATATACATATTTATTAATTGGCTAAATTAAACTAAAAATGTTAGTTTAGAACAATCAAATTTACTTTAAAGTAATTGACACAATATATAAGTGTTACAGTATACTAGTATACTTTTTATGTATATAGTGTTTTGAAATTCTAAGCATTTTTATATAACATACCCTATGTCGATCTTCACCTGTTTTCGAGATATCAACAGTTGAATACTGTCATACTCTGGGTCTTCTATTTGAAATTTGTTGTTGAATACTGATGCGTAATATCAAACTCCTTTGGCCAACTATTCGCCTAGTATCTTGACAACCATATAAGGGCAAATTTAGACACATTTTGAATTTTTTAATTTTTCAAGTTATGTCCGCGTTTTTCTGAAAAACGACCACCGTGCGTTGTTCGCATGAATTTCGTGCGATGGATCACTTCTCAGGGTATGATCGTTCTATTACGTTCTAATAGAACGATGGCTCGATTCTGGGCGTAATAGAACGATCATACCCTGAGAAGTGATCCATCGCACAAAAGTCATGCGAACAACGCACGGTGGTCGATTTTCAGAAAAACGCGGAAATAACTTGAAAAATTCAAAAATTCAAAATGTCCTTATATGGTTGTCCAGATACTAGGCGAATAGTTGGCTTTTTACGACTTTGATATTACCCATCAGTATTCAACATCAAATTTCAAATAGAAGACCCAGAGTATGACAGTATTCAACTGTTGATATCTCGAAAACACGTGAAGATCGACATAGGGTATGTTATATAAAAATGCTAGAATTTCAAAAAGAATGCAAAAATGCAATAATATACTAGGTGTTTCATTTGAAAGTTTCGGTTGGCATTCTTTTTGATATACCCTATATACATAAAAATATACTAGTATACTGTAACACTTATATATTGTGTCAATTACTTTAAAGTAAATTTGATTGTTCTAAACTAACATTGTTGGTTTAATTTAACCAATTAATAAATATGTAACTTTTACCTTCTTAAAAATGTCTTAAGATAAATGTGAAAATTTACACGATCATCATGTGTATCAGCTGAAAAAAATAAATGCTTACGTATTTAAATATTGTAAACTATTTATTTTTTTATTAAAACTAAATATTTTGTACGATTAAATTACAATGTGGAAGTTTTTTTATAATGTCCGCGTTTTTATAAAAATCGACCATTGTGCGACGTCGTACTTTACGGTCAAGTTGGCATTAGCATTCGCATTAGCGAGATATGTCACGTGATGGTTTCATCCAATAGCATGCTCTGAAATCATACGAGAGACGTTTTTCACACGAGCTTTCCTACAAGTTCATACTACTGGGTCTAGTCAAGAGAACGGCTTCGCTCAAAAATTGTTGTTCGAGGCAGCTCTGCGCGTGCCCATAATAGATTGACGATTCTTCGATCGTCTTGTCACTGCTTTTAAGCGCGTTTATTGGTTGAACATGCTTCCCTTCTCTCAGGCGAACGATCACTTCCTATGACTTCCAGAATATTTTGCGTACTATGCGGGCTACAGAGTTAATTCAAACTGCAGCATTCGAGCCTTGATCTATATAAATGGTTAATTCATTTTTGTATTCAAACAAGAGGTTAAACTTCCAAATCAGTTACATCAACCGAAAAGAATCTAAAAAAGAGAAGATCAAAAGATCTTGGGAGGAAAGAACGAAAATTTAAAATTGGATGAGTGTCCCAGAAGGAACACACAAAAGACTAAAGCGAAAGGAGAAACAATTAAACGATGTTTCGCTCAGGGTGACCAGCGTGGGCTCGTCAGTGGATTCACTAGTCACGCTTAATCCAGACATCATTTAACAGCATCGCACACTCTGACTTCCAACTCTGAATCACTCACAAATAGGCATCGTTCCGCATGGTACTTATTATAAGTCACCTGATGCGGGTTCGTCCTGGCGTGTTAATCTTTCCAATAGGAATATGCTTCTAAGACAATTAAAACAAGAGGTTAAACTTCCAAATCAGTTACATCAACCGAAAAGAATCTAAAAAAGAGAAGATCAAAAGATCTTGGGAGGAAAGAACGAAAATTCAAAATTGGATGAGTGTCCCAGAAGGAACACACAAAAGACCAAAGCGAAAGGAGAAACAATTAAACGATGTTTCGCCCAGGGTGAGCAGCGTGGGCTCGTCAGTGGATTAACTAGTCACACTCAATCCAGACATCATTTAACACCATCGCACACTCTAACTTCCAACTCTGAATTACTCACAAATAGGCATCGTTCCGCATGGTACTTAATATAAGTCACCTGATGCGGGTTCGTCCTGGCGTGTTAATCTTTCCAATAGGAATATGCTCCTAAGACAATTAAAACAAGAGGTTAAACTTCCAATTCTTTGTATTGTTAAATTTTATACTTATGTTTTAATTTTTTTTTTAGTGCTTGTCTCAAGTCACCACCGCTGGCGTATGTCTTGAGACAGCTTGTTTTCTGGCGATTGGATCAAGACACAAATACTGGCTAAAGCGTAAGACAAAAATTTATTTTCTTAAACTGTATTAGAACTTGTTTCCTATGAAAATATTAAAAAATAACTGAGTTTTGATTTTTTTACTGAAAAGGTTTAAAATTTTCTTTCCTAAAACCCTATCATTGTTTTAGGTAAAACATAAAGGTAAGCAAGTAACATAGTAGCACAGGAACTTTAGTTTACTAAAAAACAGATAAATTAAACTAAAAATGCTCTTAATTACCTATCGACTAAAACCGAAAAACATTACCTAGTTTAAAACTTTTATACTCCTACCGTAAAACGGAATCTGCCCCTTTTTAAGATAACCGGCTTAAGACCTTGCAAAATCTGGGTTTCGTTTATTTCTTGGAATCGGAAAATATATATATATATATATATTTCCAGTACACACACTGCAAGAATATACAGAATTTGACCCTATTTCTGTAATTTACCCGATAAAGTTTTTCAAAAGAGATTTTTTTTTCAAGTGGAGCCAACTGGAGCTAAGTTTCACTGTAATCCGCATATTTTCGACTTCCTATCTTCCTTTTGTAACTTTTGCCCATCTGAAAAAAAAAACCGACAAAAAATTAAAAACGCCTTGAAGGCAACTTGAGACGTGCGTATGTCTTGAGACAAAGTGTCTCAAGTCAATTTTGCACATTTTTTTACTTACAACGCTCCCAAAAAAAAACAAGGACAAATTTGAATTTTTAATGTATGGCGAATAGGCACAACATATTAGCACATTACTGCAAATAATTGTAAATCACTTACCTTTTGCCAGTCGGCAGATACAGATTAAGTTTTGCAATGTTAAAAAAAACACTAAAAGTTAACCAAATATCCGCGGACACTGCAGCATACGTGCTTTGCGATATGCAGCCGAACAACGTTACCCCTACCGGCATTGAATTCAATGCCGGTAGGTGTATTTGCCCTCAGATTAGTTGTTTTAGTTAGTTCCCTGTATTCAATGCCGGTAGGGGTATTTGCCCTCGGATTAGTTGTTTTAGTTAGTTCCTTGTATAGTGTTAACTCTACACGGAGCTCTGAATCCTCCTGATGAGATTCAATAAAATCGAAACCGGTCGTGGATTGGCGATGGATCACGGAGCCTGCAGCGTGTCAGAACGTGTTCCGCATAAAGACCACTCGTGTCTTTGCAAAATACGTTGGCTAACACGTGAAAGCCACAATTGTTTTAAACACAATGTGGTTTGGACGCTAGCGCATCTCTTACAATTTTTCGGAAGTCAGCTGGCGATGCCGGCTCGACAACTTGGAGCGCCACGGCATATATACCGCCCATGACCGCTTGGGCACGTGTCGGCCGATAGGCAAGTGGGCGCGAGTATTTTACCTGTAATTTAAAAAAAAGTATTGGACGCAACAGGGCTCCGAGTCTGCGCGTCCCGGGTACTCTATCACTACGCCACAAGCGTAGTTTCTTTCTATGTTGCTAACCCGCTGCGAGAAAGGTTGCGGAAAGCTGGCGCCTACGAAGCGACAAAACTCTTAATACGGTCAGGCGTTTTTCAGCAAGCAAAGAACCTACTCGTTAGAAAGCGTATTTTGGAGGCGTTTAACCAACCTCGGAATGAATTCGAATTACCGAGCACCAAATAAGTTCCGAAATACAGGACGATTTTAGCGGCTGCATTGCAAGTGCCTATACGTCAGTCTATTTTTTTATGCAATAGGAATACTCTAATCTTAAAACATATTTTCTATGAAGTCGTTTAAGTTACGCAAGCCAAACTTATTTTTCTTACCTACAAATAGTTGAAATTATATTATTATGGCTCAAAAAAACCTTCACATTGCCAAAATAGCTTGAAACAGAAATTCGAAAATTAGCAAAAATGCCTTATTTTTTTTGACTGTCTCCCGTATAAAAACTAAGCATTCGCCAACAATAACAATAGACTCTTTTGTACAGCTTTTTTTTCATTTATTCTAGAGTGGCACGTATTTTCTTAATTAAAACATAACAATGTATGGCTATTTTTCTCACTTCGATAGCGGATATCTCAGGTTATAGAAACGAAATAAAAATTACCCATTTTTTTAACCAGCACTAGTTATACAACATATTCAAAATTAGTTGAAATCGACTGAGATATGTTTTATAGGAGTGTCCAGTGCGTGGTCCTTCAATGTTTTTAAATCTTTGATAATGTTCTGGGTGGGAGGGGCGCACGCCCCCCACGCCCCTTCCCTGGATCCGCCACTGTACGGATTTAGGGGATAATTAATTATTTTTTTTAGAAAAACTTTTAAAAAGTTTAAAATTTGAAAGAGTTCTCCCATAAATTGTAAAAATTCGTTTACGGCACTCCATAAGATACTTACAATTTTAGTTTAATTTTGTGTCAAAAATGGCATTGTAATTTTTTTCTAAATTTTCGCCTGCGGCGCTATAACATCATTAATTTGTACAATGTTTTTTAAGTCAAATATCTCGTCTTGGTTGTAATTCTCTAAAAAATTTTCGCCTGCCGCACATTTAAGCATGATTTTGACACATTTTGGGTAAATTAACAACTCAAAATGGGATTACCCTCCCCCCCCCCTAGATTTTCGACCAGTTCTGCGCTTATAAGCATCTGTTTATATCAATGAAATGTTATTAATTTTGGCCACATTGCCGGTTACCACTTGTACTTTCTAAAGGTCTTTTTTTTTATTAAAATTTTTGAAAAAATACCTTAGAAACTCAACGTCAGAAGGTAGGCTTAACTGATTAACCTTCATGTTTATTCATTCACAGATTCCAGTTTCTGTAAATGAAAGAATAAATAATCTTGTATCTCGTCTGGATATTTTATGGTCACTTTTGCTCCAAATATATTTAACTCTAGCCCCAACCCCCGAAGTAAATTCCTGGGTGCGCCGCTGGAATATAATATGAGCTGCTTGTCTTCTTTTGCTGCTTTTTTATAAGTACCGTAAAGTATAAGTTAAACAAGATTTACAAGCAAAATAAAATTTTTCGTTTATATCTAAATCTAGGCATTCTTTGATGTTTTCATGTTATCAGATGGCTCTTTGTCTTGAATAAATACAGAAAGCGGGCTGTAGAAATCTGAGAACCTTTTCCCATATGAGCCTTATCGTATGTCTTACGAGGCATTTTTCCGTGTTCCAAGAAAAGATAAGAAAATCTTAATTATAGGGCTTTTACTTACAAAAGACCTGCATAGAAATTCTTGAATCACAGCATTGAGAAAGATTTCAATAAGGCGCATGTTTAAATTACAAAATGCAAAAGGTTTAAAATTGATCCCAGGGGAACGCTCCTCCCCACGCCTAGCTTTTTCAAATGTACTATATTTTTTTAGGTATTATACCTAACTTGATTTCTCGTGATTATATAAAGTAACCCAAAAAACCCGATATGAAATATTTCCAAATTTAATTTTTTTAGTTTTTGGTAAAAATTAAGTACTTTAAAAAAACTAAAATGGCGATTGCCTCTAATTTTGGAACGTCTTCTACCTAACTAAAAAGCAAAGTAGAAAGCATTGATGACATTAATATAAAAATAATAAAACTGGCATTTGAAGCAATTGGTGAAAGATTTTTAAATTTTATAAATTAAAGCTTATTTTTAGGGTCATTTCCGAATAAGTAGAAACAATCAGTTATCACACCTGTTGAAAAATTTTTTTACAAAAAGTGTAAAAAATTTCGCCCCATAAATGTGGTGCCTACCTATGAAAAGCAACTGGAAACAGTAAGTAACCATCAGATGATTCAATATGTGGAAAATAAGGAATTACTAAGCAAACATCAAGCTGGATTTCGAAAGCAAAATTCTTGTGAAAGTGCTCTGCAATCAGCGTTTTATGTTTGGAAAAGTGTTCTGGAAAATAAAAAAAATAAATTGGCGCTGTGTTTCTAGACTTTTGTAGGACATTCGAGACAATATTCATGGTTTTGGTAAGGTACCAGTTACACTGATGGAAGATTTGCTTACGCTTTGCTTATTTGATGGTCAAGTTTCTGCTCCTAAGGAAATGCGCAATGCGCATGGGAATCAAATCTTTTCGTGCTATATATTAACGATATGGTCAAAATTTTTAAAAAGTGTCGGATTCACTTATTTGCCGATGACGCGCTTATCTACATAATAAGTGAAGACTAAGTGTATGTTGCAGTACTTAAATTTTGAAACTGAACCTTCATATTTTCCAACTGAAAACAACCAGTGGCGGTCCCAGCCATTTCAAAAGGGGGGGGCGGTTTCGATACGAAAAAAAAACTAGAATAAAAGCATATAGCTTTTATAAGGAGCATATCAATATAAGCAAACAAAAAATAAGTTTTTTATTTTAAAGAATGTTTAAATGCGCCGAAAATTTTTGAGAAAATTACATTAAAAATGCAATTTTTGAGTCGAATTAACCTAAAATCGTAAATATCAACGGTATCATAGGGCCGCAGGCGAAAATTTTAAGGAAAATTTCACTAAAAAATGCATTTTTTTGTTTAAAATTAAACTAAAATTGTAAATATATTAATGGTTTCAAAGCGCAGCATGCAAAAACTTTTAAGAAAATGACGCTACAAATGCTATTTTTAACACAAAATTAAACTAATACGGTAAATATCAAAGCCCCGCAATTTATGTCCTACTTTTGATTTTCTAAATATTTTCATAAAAAATTTAAAACCAGGATAGGAGAGGTTAACTAACCCCCTATCTCTCTGAAATCCGCGCTTGAGTAACTGCGTATAATTTTTTCAATTATAAAAACATAGATAACAAACAAACCACAAACAAAACCTAATAGCTAAGTACTTTTTTTTGAAGTCTAAAAAGCTTTTTGAGGTGAAACATTGTCTTTTATATTGCATATCTCAAACATAAGATGCCTATCTCAAAAAAAAATTCGTTTTTGGTTTTTTTGGGCACACCGGTCAATGACTCGCTCGATGTCAATTTCAATATGTCTGTTGATATGCAGCAAGGCTAAGCCCGTCAGACGAATTTCCCTCATAGTAGATACTTTAAAGTTAATTTTCAGTTTTATCAGCATTCGTATCCTTGTCCCTATCGAATCGACCAATCAAACAGATGCAAAAAGATCGTTAGGTACGATAAGGGAGTCGTAACGTTACAATGTTTTCGCGCATTTGATCAGCTGGAGCTGTCATGCATTCGCCACTAATATAAAAGCACACCTGCTGGACAGGTCGACTGACTGATAAAACCGAAAATTTATTTTTTTAATACCTTTATCAAAAAATCCAGGAAAAACAGGAAAGTACTTTTAAAAATCTCGAAGGAAGATCACTTAACGCAACACACCATCTTTACACTATAAATCAAGGCGGCTGGTAAATGAAATAACAATGGTTTCCATAACGATGTGTCTTTTTACTCGGTGGCGTTTATTGTTGCGACACTTTAGTCTTTGACAGTTTGATATTTTGACGATGTTTTTAAATGATTTTTTCGTAAATGATGGGTGAAAACTGGCGGAAATGGCTTAATTTTTAGGCAAGAATAATTAGATTATTTTAATATAACTATTTTCCGCTATTTCTCATTAGTTTTGGGTAAAAAACGGACAGAAATATTTTTTTGCACCCGTGATCAAAAAAAGTTTTTTTTTGCATCGGTAACCAAAAAGCCATGCTTTAGTTATCTGCAGACAGTTACTAAAATCACGTTTTTGATGAAGGTATAAAAAAAAATATTTTTTGCAGACCGGTGAAATTAGCCTTGAAATATTAATTTTTTCAACAGTTGATAATACGCTTTGAAACCTAATTCACTAACTAAATTTTCTACATGAGATAAAAGCGTAAAAAGGCAATTATTATTATTAAGCGGAGTCTTGAAGGCGAAGCTATCCACAGCAACTAATCAATTTCTAATTACACACTTGAAAGGTTTTCGTGATGAATTTTTATCGACAACGGCTTTTTACGGGCTTCAGGTCTTAAAGGTTCGTTTTTCAGGAATTTAATAATCTTTTCAATTGAGCCTTCGTTTGAGGTTTGCCCACGCCAGCGCCATCGCCATTATAGGGCAGTGGCGTGTTCAGATATCGACTCTGGAGGGGGCCGTGAAGCCATCTCAACTATGTTGGGAATTTGTCAGTGACCTTAGGTCAGGAAATGTCGAAATGAAGCTCAAAACAGGTCACGCGTGATATCCGTACTTTTTGGGGTCAGATAAACCAGTGACGTAACTAGAAATCGACTCTGGAGGGGTTTCATCTTTTAATAAAAATCAGCTAACTACACCTATGGCAAATTTTTAAAAATTAGGTGCCATTTGCCTGAGTTCTTATACTGAAGGGAGGGGAGAGGGGCGGTTTAATAGATGTTGTCAAAATTAATCCTTAAATGTGCCGCAGGCAAAAATTTTGAAAAAATTACACTAAAATGCTAAACAAACAACTCTCTAAAAATTTTGATCTCTTAGGTGTTTTGTAAAATATTTTCGAAAAAGTAGATTCGGTTAGATACCAAGAAGAAGTGGGTTGCGGTGGTATAGAGGGTGTTTCAAATTCGATGCTCACCATGGGGATCTCCTAAACGGTAGGAGATACGTAAAAGTTCAAATTAGGGCAAAATATATTTCTAGTATAGGGGCGGTTTAATAGATGTTGTCAAAATTAATCCTTAAATGTGCCGCAGGCAAAAATTTTGAAAAAATTACACTAAAATGCTAAACAAACAACTCTCTAAACATTTTGATCTCTTAGGTGTTTTGTAAAATATTTTTGAAAAAGTAGATTCGGTTAGATACCAAGAAGAAGTGGGTTGCGGTGGTATAGAGGGTGTTTCAAATTCGATGCTCACCATGGGGATCTCCTAAACGGTAGGAGATACGTAAAAGTTCAAATTAGGGCAAAGTATAGTTCCGGAGATAGGTGGAAAAAACCGAAATCTTTATTTTTAGTTTTTATTTTTCTGCGACCGTATTATTAAAGCTGTCAAAAAACGCTTGAAACTTTCTAATGGTAATTTTTTAAGATCTACCTAGTGAGAGGTCCATTTTGGAGAATTGACGTTTCAGTGTGACAGGAACACTGTCAAGTTAATTTTTTCTTATGGACACATCCTTTTTTTCTCGTGCCATTCGGTTCGTAAAGGATGACAGATAACATATTGCAACGTTATTTTAAAAAGCCACCTGACGTTTTGAGTTTTTTGACCATCATCAACACAAATTTAATTTTTACTTTTAACTTACTCAAGATCTTTTGTTATAACCAAACAACTTTACCTAATATTTTAAAAACACGTTTTTTTCTTTGTTTTGTAATCTTTGAATTTGCGCTGATGATGGTCAATTAACTCAAAACATCAGGTACTTATCATAATGAGGTTGTAAAATATCTCTCATTCTTTATGAACCAAACGGCAGGAGAAAAAAAGCATGTGTCCATAAGAAAACTTGATAGTGCTCCTGTCACTCTAAAATGTCAAATCTCGAAAATGGAAATTTCATTAGGTAGATCTTAAAAAAGTGCCTGTAGAAAGTTTTAAGCGTTTTTTGACAGCTTTAAGAATAAGGGCGCAGAAAAATAAAAACTAAAAATGAAGATTTCGGTTTTCTCCGGAACTATCCGGAATTTGTACACTTTTTTTTTAGTTTGAGCAAATCATCAAATTGCGCAACTTTGCCCTAATTTAAACCTTTTCGTATCTCCTGCCTACCGTTTAGGAGATTCCCATGCGCCGCAGGTGAAAATTGTAAGAAAAATTATACCAAGAATGCCATTTATTACACGTTTTAACTGCTGGCGATAAAAATTCTTTAGAATCAAACTAAAATTTTAACAATTAATTACATCATTAGCACCGCAGGCAAAATTCTTAAAATTTAAGACCAGACACACGTCCCAAACCGGAGTAAAGGATCAAAAAAGTGTTTATTGTAGATTGGGTTGGACCTCCAGGGGGGGTTTAACCCCCAAACCCCCCTGTCTACGTCACTGGGTTTAACCAAGGGTTTTGCGGACTGTGTTTGCCATAAACATAATTGTTATTAAAACCGTTAAAATATTTAAGTAAATTTTACTTTTTTTTTAGTCATCCATACATAGTATGGACGCTATTGGGAACATCAAAAAAAGTTTTATTTCCACTAAAAATGAGTTATTTGGGTCAAAAAAGATCTAAATACAAAACTTTGTCACGGTGTCTATCTCTCGGTAACACTATTACTCAAAAACCGCTAAACCGATTCTTATCAAATATGGCACAAAAATTCTTTGTCCCCTACGCAGAGATTATTAGTTTTTGAGGGGAGTGGGGGGTTGGCAAGAAGGCAGTAGGGGGGATTAAGCTTTTAACAAAATTGTAACTCCAGAACCGTAGCAGCTAGCGACACTCATTTTATTACATTAGGATAAATAATTTTATTTTCGCCCAAAAAAAAATATTTTTTGAAAAAAGACTTTTGAAAAAAAATATACGTGCCTAACGGCGCCATTTATTTATTTATAAATTTATGCCAAAAAAACAATCATCTAATAACCTTATTAAAAAAAGGACAACGTGTGTCCAATTAAGAAGATATCAGAGTGATCTAAAACACGGTTACAGAGGGTGTTATCATTAGTTACAGAACAGAGTAACCAGAAATTCTCTAAAACATGTCGAAAAATCCGATGTAAAAAATTTTGTTGTGCACTTCAGGGATTAAATAGGTACTTTTAATCCCTCTTTAGGGTCTAAAGTGACACTTGAATACCTTAGCTTAGGGATTAGAAGTAAATTTAATCCCTCAGGGATTAAAAAAAACTAATCTCTTGAAAAATATAATTAAATGTATGGCAAGTCAAGCCAAACAGCACTTGCTCTTGGCCAAGATATCATTCAAGGGTGCTACTTTCTGTAGTTGACGAACCATTTGGCGTAGAAATAACGTAATTTTAACAAATAACTTTTCCTAAAATGCATAAAATAGTATATAAACCTCGGGACTAAAGTGTCGTTTAATCCCTTAGCGAATTGTAGCCCGACCATAGGGAGCCAAACCTATCGCCGCGGGATTAAATGTGGCACTTTAGTCCCTAGGTTTATAATGTACTATTATTTTGGATATTTTTTATATTTTTACTCCCTCGTTTTGGTTTTTGTATAAAATTAACTTTCAGCTATTATATGCCTAAATAAACGAGAAAACACCGTGTGATTGCGGTTGGGTAATTCATCTTGAATTGTGTTTCAGACTGCGTGATGCATAGAAGGTTTTTTTTACAGAAGTAAAATGTCAACAACGGCCAGATAGGAATCCATCCTTAGCACCTTATATAACATTTTTGATTTAAAATTGTTGTATTATTGATCCAGAAACATCTTATACAATACTTTAAGAGCCTAAAGTACTTTGCGGCAATTCTGCTCTATAGTAACACGGTAAATGTTCTTACAACAATAGAATCATCGCTAAATTGCTTTTAACACCTAGATTAGTTTTTCGAAACCGCAACAGAGCAAATTGGTAATCTGGTGACATTTATAAGGCACTTACATGCCAGAACTGGACCGGTATTCTCGTAATACGTAACGTTTTGAAGTCGCTAAGCGAAACGAATAGCGAACAGCGCGCTCAGCGGCACGCTGACCGACGACTTTTCGTATTCGCTCTGCCGAACGCGCTGCCCTGCGAGCAGACAGAATCAAATTCACTTAGCACATCTTGGCATCACCGAATTTTGCATTTTTATTTCTTGTTAGTCTTGTCGCTCCTTTTCTTTTTCTATGTGTAAGAAAGAGGCAATTACGTGATCGATTTCGATCCGTAGTTCAGAAAGGGTGAATCAAATGGTGACTTGCACAAGTGCATGTTGATCCTTTAAAAAATTACTTGATGGTTTGGTTTAGCTCAGTTAAACCCGCCCTTTGACCCTGTGATATAAACTAGTAGCACGTTCCCGCACAGTGTGCGGGAAAATGTTTACCCCGAGACTTAACCGCACACCTACAAAAAAATTCCGCACTCGGTGCGGGAAAGTTTAAATTTATTCCGGCACTCAGTCAGGGAAAGTGGTGTTTCCGGCATGGTCGTATATTGATATTGATACTTTATTATGTAGCATTTATGGTTAAAATGGTTTCACAATAGTTACTTATATATCTAGTAAGTTATACCTTTTAATTATAGTGAACATGCGTATTCTATATTTTAAGAAACAGAAAATAAAACTAAGGTATTTGTTACCCAAAAAATAACCTAACCAATTCAACAACAAACACAGAATTCATACATCCACAAGAGAAACCTCGCGCGTGGAAAAATGTATGTTTTCATGGAACTGTTGAATTAAAAAAAGAAAATAGTTATTTTTAGTACATTTATGAATAAATAAAATGACAAAAGATAAAAAACATAAAAATGGTAATTAATGTGAAAAATGTGATATTTCAGAAAAGTAAAGAAAATACACACGAAAACACTGAAATAAGGGTAGTTACCTACATTGTTTACTAATTATTTTTTATATCAATTAAGCTATTTATTTCATGTTTGCTAATTTCATATTTCATGAAAGCTTTTAATTTATTTTTGAAAGAAAATAATTAACAGAACCAGATATTTTTTGGTACACATCTGATGAAAGATACAAAAAGCACCGCTGACCAATGGCTTTTTTTACCCTTGGTTTTACAGAATTTTGATTGCTTCTATTTCTAGTATTATACGGATGCTCAATTATTTCGATGTCGATTTTGATAAGAAAAGTTTTTGTTGCAATTTTTTGGAAAAAAAAGTTGTCTTACATCGAGCATTAAATAGTAAGGTTGATGTGTACGTGTTTGTCACCTGTCCCCAAGCTACTAATAAGAGATTTTTATTTTTCTAATTATTAATAAAGACGCAAACTGAAAAAACGACTATATTTTCTGCAGCACTCTACAAAGTATTGTAGGGTAGGAAAATCGTACGCGCGGAGGGCAAAACAGCTGGCAAATGGTAGGTGTTTCTCAAACGGTCGCCACGCGCTGAGCGCACTTCGTCGACGTCTTGCGCTCAAGATTCGTGAATTCCGTTTTTGTTACTTTGGTCACGTGGTATGCGAATATTACGTTATTATACGGTCAGCGAGTACGAAACGCCGAGCGTATTTAGTTACGAGAATACCGGTCCTGCCCTATAGTCAGTGGCGGTCCCGGGGGGGGGGCGATTGCCCCCTCTCTTTTCTCCAGAAAAAAGTAGACCACAAAGATGCTGGTGGTAACCCTGACGTCTTGGGAGAAAAAACGAGAAATTGCAGAATGTTCCTTTAAAGACATTCTAGAAACCCTCCACAGTATTTTGGGACAGACACAACAAATGCATGACGTACTTACCGCAAAAACCACGATATGGAAATACAGAAGTGAAGAACAGTATTAAAGAGTTTCTATTTACAAACAGGTTTTATAGAAAATCATTTCGGACATAAAAGCAAGGTGAAGCCAAAACAAGGCAAAATTAATTAATGTCGTTTCCAAATACTATAAACTGTTTGATTAATTCAAAACACAAATTCTTGAACTTTTAATGGGAGAAGTCAGTATTAGGAAACAATATTGGTCAGAAGTAGGCAAAAGCTTAAATCAAAACATAATGATAACGTTTTCGAGGCAATGAACAAGTATGACGATATTTTTCCGTTGATAAAAACATTCTTGGATGTTTGCCAGTAAGTAATGCTTCGTCAGAAAGAAGCTTCTCCTTCCTCAGAAGATTGAAAACGTAGGTACCTACTAAAAAACAATATGGCGGAAATTCGTCTGTGGGACTTAGCGTTGCTGCATATCAACAGACATATTGAAATTGACATTGAGCAAGTTATTGACCGGTTTGCCCAAAAAAAACCCGGAAACGACCTTTTTTTTTGAGATAGACATCTAATATTTGAGATATTGCAATATAATATATCTTAGACCTTAAAAAAAAAAGTATTTAGCTATTTGGTTTTGTTTGTGGTTTGTTTGTTATCTATGTTTTTTATAACTGAAAAAATTATACGCAGTTACTCAAGCGCGGATTTCAGGGGTGTAGGGGAGTAATTACCCCCTCCCGCCCTGGATTTAATTTTTTTACGAAAACATTTGCAAAATCAAAAGTAGGGCCTAAATTGAGGCGCAATAACACCTTTGATATTTACGGTATTAAGTTTATTTTGTGTTAAAAATGACATTTGTAGTGTCATTTTCCTAAAAATTTTCGCCTGCTACGCTTTGAAACCATTGTTATATTTACAATTGTAGTTTAATTTTAAGTAAAAAAAAAATTTTCAGTGCAATTTTCCTAAAAATTTTCGCCTACGGCGCTAGGATCCCGTTGATATTTACGATTTTAGTTTAACTTAACTCATAAATTCAATTTTAATGTAATTTTCTCAAAAATTTTCAGCGCATTTAAACATTTTTTTAAATAAAAAATGTATGAAATAAACAACTTAAAATCTGAGTAGTTACTAAGTTTTGTTTGCATATATTACATAATTTTTTTTTCGTATCGAAACCGCCCCCCCCCCTTTTCAAATGGCTGGGACCGCCACTGCCTGTAATACATAAAAATTGTTAGTTGGGAGTTGGGATATCCATTCCCTATACTTTCTATTATCCCTGCTGAAGTTACGTCAAAAAACGGGGCAAACCTATGTGATACAGACGTCGAAGGCACGACACAAAAATCATGTGGTCGAATTTTGCGACGTAATATAGTCGTGTTTGGGTTGCCTGGGTTTATTAATTTTAGGGCAATTAATGAACTGGAAATAATTTAGTTTCATTTAAAACTTAATTACAAGCATATAATAATAACATCGAGAGTGAGCGCGCAAACGATATGAAGGTCGAGGCCAAAACCGTTTATATTTCCAAGTTCAGTGTGCTAATTTTAGACGGAATAGAGAGTTAATGAAAAGATGCGCCGACTTTTAACAAATTTTGACTATTGTATGAATTTACGCGCGCGTTTAAAAATTGTATAGGCCCAACTGTACAGTGGCGTTTGCCAAAAAATCTCTTACGGTGGGAAGGGGGCCTCTAAACAAATAGATTTGAAGTCATTTTTGGATTAATTAAGAGGAGAAAATAGAACATCTTTTTAAACAAAAAATGTTTTTATAAAGCTTTAATGTTACACATTAAAAAAAAAGCAAAATTTGAAAACTAACTTTAACGGTTTTACTAAAAATGGCGCCCAAGCAATATTATAGAAAAACTAATTTTTATTAAGAAAACAAAACAAAAATTTTCAAAAAATGCAAAGAATGTAAACTTTTACTGTGTAAATTTATACAACTCAACCCAACTCAACTGTACAATGGCGTTTGCAAAAAAATCTTTTAGAGTGGGAATGGGACCTCTAAACAAATAGATTTGAAGTCATTTTTTGATTAATTACGAGGAGAAAATAGAACATCTTTTTAAACAAAAAATGTTTTTATAAAGCTTTAATGTTACACATTAAAAAAAAGCAAAATTTGAAAACTAACTTTAACGGTTTTACTAAAAATGGCGCCCAAGCAAAATTATAGAAAAACTAATTTTTATTAAGAAAACAAAACAAAAATTTTCAAAAAATGCAAAGAATGTAAACTTTTACTGTGCACATTTATACAACTCAACCCAACTCAACTGTACAATGGCGTTTGCAAAAAAATCTTTTAGGGTGGGAAGGGGACCTCTAAACAAATAGATTTGAAGTCATTTTTTGATTAATTAAGAGGAGAAAATAGAACATCTTTTTAAACAAAAAATGTTTTTATAAAGCTTTAATGTTACACATTAAAAAAAAGCAAAATTTGAAAACTAACTTTAACGGTTTTACTAAAAATGGCGCCCAAGCAAAATTATAGAAAAACTAATTTTTATTAAGAAAACAAAATAAAAATTTTCAAAAAATGCAAAGAATGTAAACTTTTACTGTGCACATTTATACAACTCAACCCAACTCAACTGTACAATGGCGTTTGCAAAAAAATCTTTTAGGGTGGGAAGGGGACCTCTAAACAAATAGATTTGAAGTCTTTTTTTTATTAATTAATAGGAGAAAATAGAGTATCTTATTAGACACTTAAAGTAAATATTTCAACGCATCCGTATCGGTATACGTAACGCGTTCGAAACAAAGTCAAAATACGCTACATTTTTGACTTGCTCATGCCATGTTTCGAACGGTGTCTGCTTTTTTGACGGGTGTGATGACAGAATCTCGTTGCGTACGGAAGGATGTACGTATCGTTAGGGACCCACGAACGTACGCAACGATTTAAATCAGCAGTCCTGTCATCCCACCCTTCAAAAAAGCGGGCATCGTTCGAAACATCGCATAAACAAGTAAAAAATGTAGCGTATTTTGACTTTGTTTCAAACTTTAACGAGTAACATTTTCGCGGTAGTTTTTTAGTCCTTTAACAAAAAAACAATAATTTTTCAGACCAAAATTTAGAAACTAACTTTAACGGTTTTACTAAAAATGGCGCCACAAGCAAAAATATGGAGAAACTAATGATATCACATAGCTTTATAGTGCTAATTTTTTTTATCAACAAAACAAAAAAAAACAGAAATTTTTAATAGGTACAAAAAAAAAGTAAAGTGTTATCGTGAAATTTATATAGTAATGTATTAGAGCATTAAGGTTGATCGGCTACAGGACACATAACGTAAGCGTAGTACAAAGTATTTAAGGTTGGTCGGGACCATACAACTTTGAGAAGATAATATAACGGCCCTACCCTTGCATTTTCCGAAAAAACGCCGTAGCGATAATAACTCTCCCAATCGAGTTAGCCTGGAAAAAACGCAGAGCCAAAAAATTAACTGCGCGAGCAGACTGCGTCAGGCATGAGCAGTAGATTTTTTGCCTTTGGCCTTGCTCATGGCCAACCCTGATTTTTACATTATTTTCATTGTTTTTCAAAGTTGGTCGGGACGAAGCGACGTAAAGTAGTAAAATCACAAATGCGCTTGCGCGTACGTTGTCGTACGTTCGCTCAGTTTAACTTTAACTTTGAAAAACAAAGAAATTAATTGAAAAATCAGGGTTGGTCGTGGGCCAAAATTAAGAAATTATATCGATCTCCTAATATCACCAAAAAGAATTTCGAAAAATCCACCAGTAACCCTGTTTTTTTTTAGTATGGTGGGGGTGTAGGTTGACGTCAAGCCACACCTCCCACAAAAAAATTTCGAACTTTGATATGCTTATAATTTTGAACTAATTTCGAACCAATTTCGAACTAATTTTGAACCACTTTTAAAAATGTTGAACCACTGCTGGTTTTTTTTTATATTCAAAATAGGGGGTGCAACCAGACGTCAAGTTACACCCCCCTCATTTCAAGCGTAGAGAACAATGAAAAGCAACTATCCCAAAATTAAGAAATTATTTCGATCTCCTAATATCACCCAAAAGAATTTCGAAAAATCCACTAGTAACCCTGTTTTTTTTAAAGTATGATGGGTGTGTAGGTTGACGTCAAGCCACCCCCCTCCCTAAAAAAATTTCGAACTTTGATATGCTTATAATTTTGAACTAATTTTGTACAACTTTAAAAAAATTTTAACCACTCTAATTTCTGTGATTTTTTATGTTTAGCCAATTGAAATCCAGTCAGTTTGGAAGGCATAGAAATATACTAGAAACGACTAGAAATCACGTCAGAAAAACTATTTCCATCTGTGTTGGACTTTTGGAGCCTAATATGTGCATGTGTAAAACACCTGATTTTGCCAATGGTGCTTCTTAGCTGATACGGACTATATGAGCAGAGGGATCTTTATTGCGCATCCAAATCAAGGGGAATGCACAAGGAGTAGGTTGAGAAAAGCTTGGTAAACCAGACAAACAAAAAAACAAAATTTTTGTTTAACAATTTTTTAAATTTTTTGAGTGGATGTCCGGGTTTTTTTGGGATTTTTCGAAATTCTTTTTGTTGATATTAGGAGTTCGAAATTAGTTCTTAATTTTGGGATATTGGCTTATCATTTTTGTCTACGCTTTAAATGAGGGGATGTAGCTTGACGTCCGGCTGCACCCCCCATTTTGAATATAAAAAAACAGGAAGGAGTGTGGTTCAAAATTTTTAAAAGTAGTTCAAAATTAGTTCAAAATTGTAAGCATATCGAAACTCGAATATCTTTCGGGGGGGAGGGGGGTGTGGCTTGACTGACCTGTTATATGGTCGTATGCATGGAAAAATCTAAAAAATATGCCTGGCAATACATAAGAATTTATGAGGGTTAGTGTCGTCGCTATTTATACGTTAGTTATGATAATAATAAGTTCGAATAACTCTCTAATGTTGGTTAATGGCAAGTGTAAAACGGTGAGTGAAAAGGTGAATGCCACCTCTTGTTTTATGTTTTATTTTATTAAACCACGTTTTCATGTAGAACTGAATGCATTTTCAATACGATTCACTTTCAAAACTATCGTGAAAACGCGAATCGAAAAGCAAATCCATTAATTTTTTTTTCGTTGACCCTGCCTCAGTTTAATACGCCTTTTTCTGAGATCGTATCGGAATCTATAGCTGTCGTGAAAACGCGGATCGTATCGGAAACGAATGAAAGTTTTTACCAAAGAAAAAAACGGTACCTACAATACGAAAAAACATGTTAAAAACTAAAATTTTGTTCAAAACGCGTTAAAATCGCTTCATGAAAACCGAAAAGCGAATCATATTGAAAACGTATTCAGTTCCACGTGAAAACGTAGTATATGATATGTGGGCAAATTTATTTTCCAAATTATTTCCGAAAATCTGGTCAACATTTTAACATTTTTTAAAATTTTACTGAAAGTGTTTCTTCTAGTTTTTTCTTAGGTCCAACTATCTTTTCCATTATAGAAACAGGTGATGTATTTTAGATAATTGACTTTGGATAAATACTAAGACCCAAACCCAACCCAGTTAATAATTGAATTTAAAGAAATAGAATCCAACGATAATTCATTAATAAAAAAAAATAAAGCATGCCTATAGAGAGGATGACCAGGCATCGGCGCGAGTATCTAAACTCGTCTAAAGTAGCTAATGCTATAATCGAATTTCAAGTTGTTTATAAATCTTAGATTTCTTGCTTTTCACCGAGGTATTAAGGTACCTAAGGAAAAAAATCTTTAAATTTTAGGGATGAAGTTTTTTAGGAGTAGCTTTAAAGGGCGTTATGGGCGAAAACTCATAAACAATAGAGGTCTGCGCTTTAACGCAAATGAACGTTATGTAAACTTTTGTTATGATTGATGATTTTTGAGTTACGGTGGCTACAGAGTGAGCGATCGACAAACCGACAGACAGACAGAGCGACGGCGGAAACATGCTTATCTGGATTCAGAACCATAAAATTCGTGGTGATTCATCAAAATCTTGAAGTGCGTGAGGGGAGGGGTTGGGGTTAACCCCCCCCACCCCGAGAACTCTGGTTATGGTCAAATTTTGACTTCAAATTATTTTTTTTTCTTGTTCATCCTTAACCCCGCTCCCCCCCCCGAATTCCAGGGTGCGCCGCTATGATTACATTAATTACTTCCTTTGGCGAGGGAAGTAAAAATACTTTCCCATTAATTACTATGTTTTCACGTACAACTGAATACGTTTTCATGAAGCGATTTGAACGTGTTTTTAACACGATTAGAGCTTTTGAGATTTTCCTGATATATTTTGAGGTTAGCTTTTCCAACTTTACTTGTTTTTATTAAAGCCAATAAGTTTACAGCACAATAATGTAATTAAAATAAAGGTATATATAGTTTTAAATTTTTGACCTTTTTGATTTTCTATAACTTTTTTGGTTCTTAATCGATTTTTATAAATGTTAGCTTTTTGGAAAAGTTACTAAACAAAATTTATAATTTTTTGACAAAAACGGTCATACGTCAAAACTTCAAGATGGCGAAAAAAAATTCAAAATCATATCTTTGAAAAAAGAGAAGCAACTTTTTTTTACCACCCCGTATTTTTTTTTAAATAAAAGTAAGAAAGCACATGCTATTTCACGTTTAACGACGTACCACTTACAAAATTCGGTTTACTTATACAAAAGTTACGTTTGCTCAAATTTCCTCTAAATACTTTTTGCAGGAATATTGGAAGTTCTAATCAGTCAGTTCGATACGATACTCGTTCTCATGGAGTTGGATCCCAAGAAAAGCGGTTATTAAACTTGGGCAGGGCCAACGAAAAAAAAGTTCGATCCGCCGCGTTTTCATGAAAGGTTTTAAAGTAAATCGTATTGAAAACGTATTCAGTTACACGTGAAAACCTACTAAAGTTTTAACCAGACCGGTTTTGATAGCTAATTCCGTGGGTGAGTTAACCCAGCTTTTATGTTTGTTTTCTAGTTTTCTAAAAAAATCGGTGCAATACGAAAAAAAGACCTGTCAAAAACTCAAATCGTGTTCAAATCGTTGAAAGTGAATCGAATTGAAAACGTATTCAGTTTTACGTGTAAACGTAGTAAATATAAAAAATGCGACTTATTAGACTTAAGTCGACTACAGCAGCAAGCGATGCTCGTCATTTTTCCCTTCTTCACTCAACAACTTTTTTATCATATATGGAGCTAAATTATGAAAGGAATTTGAACCATTGCGCTGGCCGTCAGAGCAGATATCATTGCATACCCATCCATTTCATTTTTTCAACTTTACGCATACCAAGTCAAATCCAACTGACCCGTGTACGGCAACCTGTAAACTCAATCATAGCACAGTAACTGCCATGTTGATATTCATATATACTGAACTCGCTAATATAATCACCATCATGCTTTCGCATCGCCCTCCCGTCTCGACTGTTCGTGATTACTCACTGTGTACGCGCAGGCGCAGCTTTGGTACGCCAGGCTATCGCAACACGGTTTCCCGCCTTAGTTCACTATCTTCTCGAAACGCAGGTATATCGCTGTTGCGAGCGTTGATGCTCGAGTACCGCTTTTTTATCAGCTATTTGCGTTTTCGTTTATGTTTAAATTGTGTACTGTAAACCTGATTGTACCTCACAATGGAGGCAAGCGGTAGTTCGTCGTTTGATGCCCCAATAAGTAGTAAGTAGATCAGTATTCTTACGAGTAATCACGTTTATCAGTTTCTATAACCTCAGAATACGTTGTGTCTGTGCTGGAAATATTAAAGCGTTACATACACTATAAATTTAGTTAAGGTTGCCATCCTGAAATTTTTTAAGCCAACATTTTTTGCGGTGTTTTGTTCCTACACAAAAGTCGAAGCGCAATTTGTTTGAATTCGGCTGACCTATTTCAAAACACAGTTACTACGTTTTTGTAACAATCGAGAAAAATCAATTTGAATATTATTTTTTAGCAAGGGACTAGAGAGAAAATATTACTTTAAAAATTGTATTTATTTTTATTATTTATAAACAGTTTTTAATGTGTGGCATACCAAAATGTTCAGCAAAACACAGCGATTCAGAAAATCGAAAAAACTCAACTTGGATAAAAACGTTACTTACTCGTTTAAATCGCCATATATAGGGTAGGCGAATTTTTATTTTGTAAAAATCTAGAATAAACGAAAATTAAAAAATCAAAAATAATTTCACAGAACCGTAAAAATATCGAAATTATAAAAAACGACAATAATTTCTTCGAATCGTAAAAAGATCGACTACCGACTCTCGGATAGTATCGTAAAATAAACAAAAATAAAAAGATCGAAATGTAAAAATATATAAAATAATTTGAACGAACCGTAATTTGGCAGGGCATCCACGAAAGCGAGGCAATGGCGTTACCTTCTCGGTCGTCTTTTTAATCTGGAAGGAACGGAAAATATAACTAACCCTAATCTACGTGCCCTACGTGTACAAACGAATCCATTGAATATCTGCTGGAAATAGCCATAACCACATTGTGCTTTGCAAACTCGCGATTCCAGGGCGGCGCAAGCGCATTATAAATTCAAAGTTTGTACGATTCAAACGTATATTTCGATTTTTTTATCAAGTTTCAAGTTTCTTCGACGGAATTATTTTAAATCTTTTTATTTTTGTTCATTTTATGATTCGATTAAAATTTGGAGCGTGCCTTTCGACAAGTTTTTACCTTTATTATTATTTTATGTATCCTAGGGTGTTTAATTTGGGGAGACATTAAATGATTAAGTCGAAAGCACAAACGTTGAAATTTCGAAAGGAAATTTATCGAACGAAAATACAATGATACTTAATTTGAATTTAATAAGTTTTTAAAGCGCATTGTTGCACGTAAGGATTTGCAGAAATACGCGTTTTAGATAGGTTCCACTCCCTAGCACGTTTATTTTACAAGTATACAGAACAAGTATTTGCAGAAATTGGCGTTTTAGATAGGTTCCACTCCCTAGCACGTTTATTTTACAATTCGATCTTTTTACGGTTCGATAAAGTTATTTTCGTTGTTGTTTTAAATCGATCTTTTTACGGTTAGATCAAATGATTATCGTAATTTTTTATTTTCTTTTATATTTACATTCGTCAAAATTACAATTCGATCAAATTGTTATTTTACCAGTGGATCTTTTTACGGCTCGACAATTCTTTCTTTGGTGAATTCGATCTACTTACGGTTTAATCAAATTATTACCGTTATTATTTTATTTTCGTATATATATTAACATTCTTGTAATTTTAATTTTATCAAATTACGTTTCGACTTTTAAATAGGGACTTTTTAACTTTGGGTTTAACAATATGAAAACATTAGCGTAAAATTACCGAAAACAATTTGATCAAACCATACAAAAGTCAAATATATATAATGAGCTTGCAAAGGTAGTATTATCAGCAATTCGTGTTATAGATAGGTTTGACTTACATGTTGGGTGTCTAGGGTTGGGTTCATTGGGTTAGATTAGTAGATATAACACTAAGTTGATATTTTTCTTATGAAATAACCCATTCTCTGCTTAATTTTTGAAACCAGAATTTTGTGCTTTTTTTTAGAGAAGCTACCTATTTTTATTTTGTTAATTTTTTTAAAATTTAATTACTTATTTTTATTGTATACCTCTTACTAAAAACGGTAATAAAATAAAATTAGAAAAAATTTAAAAAAAAACAAAAAATTATTTAAAAAATAAAAAAATAATACCTAAACATATCAAAATACAAAAAATACCATTATAAGTGCAATACATAATTTTAAAGGAAATGTCCCGCTGATTTTAAAAATCAAGTAAAAAGTAGGTAATTCCAAAAAAATTAAAACCATCTGAGTTTTATATCTAAAAAGGTAAACGTTATAGATAAAATCCAGTTTAACAAATACATTCTACTTAAAATTATCTATAAAAAGCAATTTTCATTAAGAGTAGAGATTTTTTTATCTTTCAGTGACCTTAGTTCAGGAAATGTCGAAGTGACGTTCAAAACGGGTCATGTGATATCAATATTTTTGGAGTCGAATAAACATCAGAATTGGCTGAACTTTGAATAAATGGCACATTTTGTAAAAACTAAAATTTTTTTGCCGAATAAGCTAAAATTCCTTTTTAAGACCACCAATTCGAAAAATTCAAACATGTTTTAAAGCAGAATTTATCTGCCAAACTTGATTTTATCTGTCACTTTTAGTTTTTGAGATATAACACAGAGTTGGTATATTTTTTATGGAGTGACCCTTTTTTTAATTTTATTTTTAAAATCAGCTCAGAATTCCCTTTAAATTTATTTTTAATTTTTTGTACCAATCATTTAATTTTTTGACCTACTTTCTACCAAATTATAAAACAAGAAACACAACAAAAAAACTAAAATATAAAAAGTAGTTAATTATTAAAACAAAGGGTGATACATCATTTTATAGAGAATATTAAGCTGATTATAAAAATTAAATAAAAAAAGGTGCGGGTCATTCCATAAGAAAAATAATAAGTAAAATACTCGAGCTTTACCAAACTATATTAAAAAAATCCTGTTTCAGTTGCTTTTCAATCGTGAGTTGGGGTTTGCCAGGGTTCGTAGCGACTTGAAAAAAAACTGAAAATCCTGGAAAAGGCAAGGAATTCAAAATATCCTAAAAAACCTGGATATGTCAGGGAATTTCAAGAAAATTCGAAAAAAATCTGGAAAATGATATGGAAACCGGAATGGCAACTCGAAACTTGTAATTGTGGTGGTTTCTACCAGGACCGGTATCGGTATTTTCGTTTTAAGAAGTAACTGAACGGGCACATATGACAGATTAGTTTTCTCTGTTTGATTTAAAGATAACAAAACAAAGACTTTCACAAACGAATTTTAGACACTCTAAATGAGCCTTGCCAAAAAAACCGCATAAACCTCATAAAAAAACGCACCTGATTTTTATCAGTTTTTATAAGATTTATAAGTTTTTGTTAAGTCAAAATTTTATGATTATAAAAGTATATCTATAATTAATATAACAACTCATAAATTTTATGGGTTTCTATGATTACACCCTTGTTCTTTTATGATGTTTTAAGAGTTTGTAAAAAATTTTTTTTCATGAGATTTTGGGATATTTTATGATCAGACAATTTTGTCGCTGAAAAAGCAAAGGAGCGAAAGCGACAAGTTGTTAATTTTACAGGAGAGCGTTGTAAAGAAAATATGCCGTATTTGGAACAGAATAATTTTTAAATAAGTTTAAGAATTATCTTGCTATATTATAGCTATTCTTAAACTTATTTCAAAATTATTCTGTTCCAAATACGACATATTTTCTTTACAATGCTCTTCTTTAAAATTGAAAACTTGTCGCTTTCGCCCCTTTGCTTTTTCAGCGACGATTTAACAGATTTTTATGAACATTTATAATTTTTTATGGGTTGGTAATTTTTTTTTTAAAGTAATAATAGATTTTATAGTCAGACAAACAATATTTTGTTGGATTTTGGAAACTTTACTGTTCAAAAATTATAAAATATTGTTGACTTTTATGATTCTTGTCTTATAAAAAAAATCATAAAATATTGTAAATTTTTATAAACCAACTGTTTCACTTTCAATATTCAAAAATTATAAAATATAAGTTTGTTTATGTGAGCATAGATCATGAAAACTTATGATCTTTTATCTGTAATGTATTATGGTCTTTTATGAAGTTTTTTTGGCAGGGAGGGGTGATCTATAAAAATGTATTATTTAATTATTTATTTAATTTAATTATTAATCGCTTATTAAAATTGGGTAAGAAATAAGGAAGAAGATTTTGGCAAAATTGACATTTTGTAAAAATCAAGGATGGCGGACAATTTTAAAGAATAGGTGTTTTTGATCCCCCTGGAAATTTTTTGTGTGCATCACTGATGCAAAAATTAAATTTTGCATGTGGAGCCTCATAATTCCCGAGTCTACTGATGTATCGCTTGCAAATATCGTGTGAGAAGGAAGAAAAATATGCATGGAGTTATAAAAGTACGTCTTGCAATTAAATTCAGTCACAAAAATTTATTAATAAAAAAAACCTTTTGTAGTAGTAGTAGTAGTAGTAGTAGTAGTAGTAGTAGTAGTAGTAGTAGTAGTAGTAGTAGTAGTAGTAGTAATAGTAGTAGTAGTAGAAGTAGTAGTAGAAGTAGTATTTTGGTTTGATTCACAAATTGACTGAATTTGGTTACTGATTTGAACAATTTATAACTTTCTTACCTCTTAGCCAATCTCAAATGCCGATACATCAGTAGACTCGGGAATTATGAGGCTCTGCATGCAAAATTTAATTTTAGCATCATTGGCGCACAAAAAAATTGCTTGGGGGTCAAATACACCTATTCTTTAAAATTGTCCGCTATCTTGGATTTTTAAGAAATGTCAATTTTGCCAAGAGCCTAATAAATTTTAAAATCTTGGATTTTCAAAATGGTCAGCGCTATTAAAATCGGACAAATACATCGAAAAGCAGAGCCAAGCAAAAATTATGTTTTTTTCGACTTGACTAAATTAGGATTACCGAAGGCACTTATTTAAACAATTTATAACTTTCTTACTTCTTACTCGATTTTAGTCAGCGATACATTAGTAAATTGAGGAAAGACATGACTTTTGAAATATGTTTTTAGTTATGCAACAGTGGGCACACAAAAAATTTGCAGGGTGGTCAAAAACACCTATTCTTTAAAATTGTCCGCCATCTTGGATTTTTACAAAATGTCAATTTTGCCAAAAACCTAGTTAATTTTGAAATCTTGGCTATTTAAAATGGTCAGCGCTTTTAAAATCGAACATATACATCGAAAAGCAGAGCCAATCAAAAATGATGTTTTTTTTTCGACTTGACTGAATTAGGCTTACCGAACACACTTACTTAAACATCCTCTTATCTTCCTTATTTCTGACCCGATTTTAATAAGCGATACATGAGTAAACTAAGGAAAATCATGGATTTCGAAATATATTTTTAGGTATGCACCAGTGGCGCACACCAAAAATTTGCAGGGGGGGATCAAAAACACCTATTTTTTAAAATTGTCCGCCATCTTGGATTTTTACGAAATGTCAATTTTAACATCAAACTCCAAAATTTTAATGTTCTGGCTTTTTAAAATGACCAAAGGTTTTAAAATCAGAAAACCCCACCCTATATTTTTGAGATAGATACCCCTAGATGTAATTAAATAGAAAAATTAAAATCTTTGACGTAGCTATGTTTTTTTTGGGGGGGGGGCGTTTTTGAGAGCATATTTATTTTTTTGCGATCTCCTGTTTTTGTACCAAATTTGAAATCCTTATGAAAATTGCTTTTTAAAGATACCCCATATCATAGTGTTCGAATATTTAGTTTTCGAGATACCTGCAATCAAAGTCTTAAAATTTCAATTTTTAAAAGCAATTATCTCACAAACTAAATAAGATACCGGAGGAAGTTGGGTGTCATTTTGAAGGAATTTTTAAGAAGAATTTAAGAATGGTAGCCTTTGGGCGTTTGCACATTTATATAGGCAATTTATCCATATTTAGTTATTTTGACGTCATTTATTAAAATGTGTTGATAAAAATAAATAATTTAAAAAATGTTACTATTTGTAGATTCTCTCAATCGCGAGATTTAGATAAATTTTATAAGGATTTAATATTTAGTATCAAAAACAGAAGATCACACCAAAAAAAATTAGGTTTGCCTCCAAAAAATATCTACATTAAAAATTTTTATTTTTATGTTTAATTAATGATAGGAGTATGTCTATCTCAAAAATATATACCTCAAAGTTTATATTTTTTTTTTGAATATGCCCTTTATGCTAACTGCATTTTCTTAGGATGCAATGATCGATTAAAAGTACCATCGCTATGATTACTTTTTTTTTTTACTACAGAGATGAAGGAGAGTCTTTCTATTGCCACCTTTTTTCTCGTTAAAACTCGTTAAAATCGTACTGGTAGAATCTGCCTCATCAAGATTAATAAATTGGAAAGTTCCTAGAATTATCTGCTTTTCTCCAACTTTTTTTTTGTTTGGTGTTAGAGAATAACTTTTCCTTCCCTTTAATATATATTTTTTGAGTATAATTATTATTACCATGTTTTTCCACTTTATTTCGGCGCATGACAAAATTCTATGTCTATAAAGTTAAAATTTCTGTACTTACTAGGTTTCGTTTAAATAATTTTAAATAATATGTTATTGTTCATTTTTATCTACCTTAGCAGTTATTTTTAAATTAAAAACTGGAATAAGTATAAACACTGTCCCTGAACATCCAAAAAGTGTCATGAAAATGACTCCAAAATCTGAACATGGTAAAGACAAATTCTGCCTGATCGGTATATTTAAATAAATTTATATTAAAAAAATCTTTTAAAGTACAAGCTTTTATTAAATTCACTTAAAAGTAGAATCTATCTTTCTTATACCATAATAAAAGCGATGGGCGCAAATTAAAAATTTTAACTTTAGGTATCGTATATCGATCACATCGACGATTCACCTAAGAAACAGTTGTATTACTCTATCACCTAAGGACATTTTCTCAGCTTCTTTAGATGAAAGCATTATGTTTATCATTCGAATAGAAGAAGAATTCAGTTCTTCTTTTGTAGTTCTCTCTTTGTCACCGTAAAGATAAAATTTTTAATTTGCGCTTTTATTATGGTATAAGAAAGATAAAAAATTATTTTCTACTTTTAAGTGCATCTAATAAAAGCCTGCTCTTTAAAATTTTTTCTTAATAAAAATTTATTTTATAATTTTTAGATTTGTACCGTAACTGGCTCATTTTGAATCCGCCATATTGAAATTTTTAAATCTGATCAAAAATTCATAATCCTCCTCCTTAAAAACCCCTGTATGCCAATTTTGATTGAAATCGAACAAACTAAATCTTTTTTCCGCTCCACTTCTCTCGTTAGAGGGAGGTGAGTACCTGAGAATACCATATTATTGTATTTTCACCGGAACTATAAACTTATACCAAATTTGAACACAAAATAATTGGATGTGGATAAGTCAGTCCATCTTGAATCCGCCATATTGAGTTTTTTAAATCTGATCAAAAATTCGTATTCCTTATCTCCAAAAGTCCCCTTATACAAATTTTGGTTGAAATCGGACAAACTTAGGTGTTTTCCTCCCTCCACTCGTTAGTTAAAATTGGTTAGCAAAGATGACCAAAAATCGTCCATCTTGAATCCGCCATATTGAGTTTTCAAAATAACTCGCTGCGCTCGTTATTTAAACCAACGCTTGTAAAAAAAACACTATTTTACACACTAGTTGCGAAAACTACTATTTTAATTCGCTTAACAATTTTTACTTTGACGTTGATGAAAACCACTATTTTATTCATAGTTTTAAAGCTAGGACCACACGATGCAACTTTTCCATGCATCAAATTTAGTTTTCACAAGATAAAAGAAGATGCAAGCCGATTGTGTCTTCTTTTAACCTGTTATTAGAAAATTTGATGCATGAAAAAGATGCATCGTGTGTTCCTAGTGTAAGGAATTCGACAAACGGCGACAAACGAATTGCTTTTTATCAAAAGTGAAAATTGATAAGTGTAAATTAAAAAAACCATTTTGACCACTTGGAAAAAGTTTTTGGTGTCACAGAACTTTTTTAGACCCATTTTCCTACATCATATTCTGAAATCTTTGATGTTTCTTGACAGTAATAATGTACTGGGTCTATGGAGAGTTTTTGATATATTGGTGGAAATATAAAATAAATCGCATCATTAATTATAATCTTCGTTATGTCAGACATCTGTATAATTCTCCTGACAAAAGCGGTTTGAGTAGAAGCAGGACAAAACCAATTAGCAGTAGTTTGTATGGGAAAAGTGACCATATTATCAGTTTTGTAAAAAATACTGTTTTTAGGCTAAAAAATAGAAATCAACTTTTTTTTTCATTTCATTTTGGATTCATTTTGGATTCAGGAAGCCGTCCTGAACAAAACCCCATGTTCAGATTTTAAAGACATTTTCATGACAATTTTTCGATGTTCAGGGATAGTGTGTATATCCCTGATGATGTTTAGAACAGCAGATCCTAAGAAAAGCAAAACTCCTTCGAAATTTTACGTCTGCTTGAATAAGAGCTAGATGCGGTGTCCAGACATTTTTTCCATAGATAATAACATTTTTAGTTTTATCCAAAATTAACAAAACAAAAAATATTTACCAACTTGATGAATGTAGATATCGGCTTTTTGCTGACGCAGGAAATATTCACGTTCGAAAGTTTTTTTTTCATAATGCCAATATATGACTAACTGTTGTTTGAAGATGGTAGACATTGTTTCGAACTTTCAATGCCGTTATTTTTACTTTTTCACTCCTCTATTCACCTGATGACGAGTGCAGATACATAAGCATTCGAAACGTTTTGAAAAATTAAAAAATAAACACAATGGAAGATTGAAACTCTAGTTTCCTATCAAGATGACAAACTGTCCTGCAATGGAAAAGTAACTTATAAAAAATTATATGATGATCGGTCGCTCTTTTAATGTGGATAAAACTATACTGAAACTGCAATTTTTTATACGTTTTCAAAGCTCTTTAAAATTTTTTGCAATTGGAGCAGAAAATTTTTATCTTTTTTACGCGATCTTTTCAATCGGTAGGTACAGGGTGATTCAAATTGGGTACTTTTATATGAGATAAGGAAAAACCAACCTCCCTTTGCGAGACTCAAATTTCAATACAAGATTTTTGGTAAAAAACGCATTTTGATATTTCCACTCATCTTTGAGCTATGGAGGCTTTTTGAAAAGTCTGCATTTTGGGATAGGGCCTGTAACTTTTTTATTTATGAAAAAATTAGGATATCAAACTGGATTTTATCTGCGCCAAGATGTAACGCTTTTTCTTATAGTTGTTTTATTTTGTTTGTTTTATTTATTTTGTTTGCTTATGTTTTATTTTATTTTTGTGTTCAGAATTAAATTTTAATCAAAATGATGTATTATATGTGATATTTTGGTTAATAGTTTTGACAATAAAAATAAAGTCGCTCATGCACTAAAGAGCCGACGACTGGCATAATATGATGTTATAGCCGAGTTCTTTTAAATATTTGGTGCATTTGGAAATTGAGGCTTCTTCATAAGAAACTTTAATGGTTTAATATTAATTTAAATCTCATCCCAAGATCCTATTTGTCGCTCAAAACGTTGTACGCTGATAAACACATTTTGAATTTCAAAGTGAGAAAAAAGTTATGCGAAAGCTACATCATGTCTAATCTTTCTTACTGTTTAATAGTTTTTTATCCTTGTCTAACGGCAGTAGACTGCCAACGTTTACAAAAAATCCAAAATAATAGTTGCCGTTTTGTGTATGGCATGCGAAAGTACGATCATGTTTAAAAAAAAATGAATGAGCTTTCTTGGCTGAGAGTAAAAAATTTGTACAGGGTGATCGGTTATAAGTGTTCCCTGGGATAACTTTTTGTCTAACAGCCGCAGAAGAATCAAACAAAAACTGGATGAAAGGGTATTTTATAGGAACCTGAAAATAATTAATAAAAATTAATCAGTTTAAATAGTATACAGGGTTTGGCAAAAAGTTGTTTTTCTTATAACAGCCTATATATTTTGATATTTTTAAATTCTCTAGAAAATTATCTTTTTAAAAATACCATATAACTTAGGTCTGCATGCAACCATTTTTGAGATATTTCAAGTTGAATTAGATATTATTCGTATTATTACTATATTACAATTAAAAGGCCATACATAATAATATGCATAATAACAACAATCAAAAACGTGTCAAACTAGAACTTACTTAGCTTTCCAAATAAATACTTGGGTTTTGTTATAATACAATAATACAAGTAAATTAATATCTAATTCAAATTGAAATATCTCGAAAACGGTTGCATGCAAAATATATAGGGTGTTTTATAAGAAAAAAAAACTTTTTCGCACACTCTGTATGCTATTTGAACTGAATAATTTTTATTTATGATATTGAGGCCCCTATAAAATACCCTTTCACCCAGTATTTGTTTGGTTCTTCTGCGGCTAGTAGAAAAAGTTTTATCTCAGGGAACACTTATAACCGATCACCCTGTACATTTGTCTGTTAATGGTTTTTATATTTAAACTGATAAAAACATCAAAAGCAACCTATTTGCGCAAAAAGTTATCTTTTCGTAGCGATTTGCGAAACCTACCATTAAGATCTAACCAACTTGAGTTGCCTAGGCATTTCTCAAAAATTTTTGAACGCATCTTTTCATATAATGCTATAAAACATTATAATCTGCCAATCAAAATATTATTGCAAATCTGTGTGTTCCTTAAAAATATTCACAAAATCATCTTTATTAATAAAAAAAAACAAATAAATACAATTTTTACAAATACAAATTTTATCAAGAGATTGGGATGTGGTTTATTAGACAACTAATATTTCTTTTTTAGATAAACGTAGGTTGTAAATTTTACCACACTGTATTGTTTCTTTTTTTTCTCTTAGTTTTAGGTTTCTAAGTTAATGTTGAATAGCTGGCGTCAGTTTTACCATGTCAAAGCTACACTTCGCTCTTTGAAAAATGCTTTAATATTTTGAACAAATTGAGCATTTTTTTTCAATAATAGGTATTTACGTCACTAGACCAGAAAATTGGTCTTTACAGGTCGACGCAGGAACTTTACAGGTCGAGCCGCAGGCGAGTCCTGTAAATCTGCGGAGACCTGTAAAGACACTTTCCGGTCGTGTATCGTACGTACTTTTTTTTTCAAACGATCAGAAAAAACATTTTAGTATCTATCACTTTCGTCGAAGCCCAGCCGTGTTGCGTAATTTATGAACAGTCCCCTGATATTTTCTGCTTCTTGTTGGCTAGATAGCCATTGCTGCTAAGGTCGGTAGTTTTTAAGATGAAAACTAAGAAAAACAAGTAAATTGTGGTTAGAAATGATTTTTGTATTTTTAACTTGTGCAAAATTGTATAAAACATTAGAAAAATTATAGTGTAGTGCCTATTAGTTTCACACAGTTAAATCAATGATGATTGACGACCAGTTATGGCCAACCATGGCCAACTTATCAAGCAAAATAATGATAAAAGAGCTCATAAAAGGCAGATTTCTAGGTTTGTTCTTTATTTACCTATACTTATGGTATTCTCTTACTTTGAGAATTAAAAATGTGTGGTCGATTTTTCGGTGTATGTGACTCTTGAAGCAGCTTTTATTATTTCCTCCGGATTCAACTCATTTTCTAGATCTGAGTCCATTTTTGTAAACAAAACTTTTGAAACAAATTTAAAACAGCTTTTTTAGAAGTGTCAAAACTGCCCAAAAAAAACAAGCTAAAAGCTGTCAACAAGAAGTCATAGCCAACTTGGCCAAAAATGGGACCGGAAAAGGATCAAGGGACCGGAAACTTGAACAAAAAGGTCCTTTCTGGAGAATGGAAATATTTCGAATTACATGCCTTGTAATGTAGAACTTTCCGTATGAAAAATCCGGTCGTTTGAAAAAAAAAATATTTAATTCTTTAAGACTCATAGTTAGATAGGTAGGTATCCGGACATGACAGAGATGGGTGACCTGACAACAATCAAGACCTGGAAAATAATTTTATAATCTTGTTTTTATTTTTTTTTAGTTTTTTTTGAAATTAAGTTGTTTCAAATGAAGTAGGGTAGGGGTACTTTTTGTTATTAGTTATTATTTTGAGATTAAATAGAGTCAAGAATTTTTTCATTTATTTAGTTGTGTTATTAATTAGAATAAAGTTTAATAGTCGAATAATATAAATATTTAAAAATATAAGAAAATCTAAATATAAACTTTAAATTGAAATTGGTAGAATCCTTGTTCAAAATTAAACATGTAGTAGGCTATGACATATTTGACATGACCTTATAAGTTCATGTATTCGGTGCATTTCCGACTCAATTTTTATTATCATATCCATATCCGGCCATAGCCACCTTGTTGTAAAAATAAAATGTTGAATATCTCAAAAACTACTTAATTAAAATATTATATATGATACATTATTTTGATTAGTATTTAATTCTGAACACAAAAATAAAATGAAAAATAGGATGTTCCATAAAAAAAAAATTATAACTAACTTAGCGTTATATCTTGAAAACTAAAAGTAGCGGATAAAGTCCAGTTTGAGATTTGGATTATGCTTTAAAAGATCTACAAAAAAGCAATTTACCCCAAAAAAAAATTTTCATAAATAAAAAAGTAATAGGCCCTATCCCAAGATGCAGACTTTCCAAAAAGCCCCCCGTAGCTCAAAGATGGGTGGGGTGAACATATCAAAAGGCGGTTTCCACCAAAAATCTTGCCTTGAATTTGAGCCCCGCAAAGGGCTAGTTGGTTTTTCTCTATATTCGGTAGAAGTACCCGTATTTGAATCACCCTGTACATGTTGTTCTAAAATTCAGTATCAAGATATTAAAGGCGTATTTTTCACATCAAAGTCAGACTTTTTTTTTTCATAAACATATCCGCAAACGCGTCACTACCGATCTACAGAGCATTAGAGTTTCAAATTTTTTTTAGTTTTTATCTATAGCTCATGCAGTTTTTGAGATATTTTTGTGGTGCGCCGCTTATAGATTCTAAATAACAAAATGCATTTTTGTTTGTTCATAGAATTTTTTTGTCATTTTTTCGCATCTCCGATCATTATAGGAAAAAAAATTAAATAAATTTTTGGAATTCGCTAGTTTTAATTAAAATATTTAACAAAAGGAGCAAACGTATCTTTAACGCTCTGTAAATTGATAACCACGCGTTTGCGGACACATGCTAATAAGAAAAGAAGTTCTATTTTGACGCGAAAAATCAGCCTTTAAAATTTTAATACTGAATTTTAAAACACCCTGAAGGGTCTATGTTGGGAACTCATCATATGAAATGACCCTGAAGGGTCATTCAACAAAAAAAAAATGGCAGACCGTCTTCTCAATTTCAATAATTTTTGGTACATTTGTTCTACCCATAAAGGGTATGAAAAATCCCAAACTTGAAATTTTTTTGATAACTATTTTTTTTAAAAATTAGTTCTTGAAAATCACGAAAACTACCAATTTGGCTCGAAATTGAAATATCTCGAGAACTACTTAAACTTGGATAGTGGTTTAGAGCTTGTCTTAAAGGTATTTTCGAATGATGTATCACATAATATACCGTAGAACGGGGCGATTTCGGTTGTGGTGGGTGACTTCGGACAGTGTGTACTAGACCCCACTAAGGTCGTTTTACGCGGAAACCAACCACCGGATAACAAAAATAAAAACGCAGGTTGATTCCTATAAGTTTGCGTCGCAAAGGCAACAAGCAGTCTGGTCTGCTGCGGTAAGTTTTTTTATTTTATAATGTTTTTAGTACAAACCTAATTTTGACAATTTTTAAAAAAGTAACTGTTGCACAAAGTGTATTGTAAGAGTCTTGGCATTTCTGTCTCGGAAATTTAAAAGTTATATGTCTCACAAACATTTTCCAATAAAATTAAAAATAGTATATTTTTGTTTTTTTATTATACATGGTGATTAGTGAAAAACGTCGTTTTGGGTGTAAATTCGGTCAGAAAGAAATCAAAAGAAAGTAGTGATAAGTGGGCATTTTAACAACACGAAACATTTTTTATACAGGGTGTTTAGAAAAAAGATACAGGGTGGTTTTTCATTGAACAAGGCTCAATATAGATCACGGTGATAGGTGGGAGTGTAATATTTTAATAAACATTTTTTATCATAAGTTAAGAGTTAGACTTTTAAGTATTTTGTTGTCTAAGCTCTAAATTTTTGTTAAATTTAAATTTTGAGTACAAAAATTCTTGTTCTTTGGGCACTTACAATTTATTTCTAATGTGCTTAAACAAAAAGTCTGAAATGTAAAGACTCTCTTAAAGGCTGTCTAGGATAAGAAGTGGTTTTCTTTTAAGAAAAAAAATAATTTAGTGGTCTAAAATGACTTGTACCTAGATAAAATAATAAAATATATTTTTTTTACTAAAACTTACGCTTTTATCACAAAAATGATCGAAAAATAAGCGTAAAATAGTTTTTTTTTTAATTTAATTTTTGTCCGAAGTTAGTTATAAATATTCCTTACTTCATTTAAAATCGTGTAAATGGCATGTCTGAATTTACCCCACCCTAGCAGGTGACTTCTGACAAATTTTTTTTTTAATTTTTGAAAAACAGCATTTTTTATTTTTTTTTATAAAAATATATTTTTTTTCTGGGTATTTTGCCAAACTATTTACAAAATTTTAAGATGAAGTCTGAAGAAAAAAAAATTAGGTCATGAAAATGGCATTTAAAATACCTTTAAAACAAGCTACCACTCGCTTTTCTAGTATGTATGGTTCTCAAGATATTCATATTTTTATAAATGCCTGTAAATTTTAACCAAATGTGTATTAAAAGAGTAATGTTTTGAGAACTGTATACCGTAAAAAAGCGAGTAATACCTTGTTTTATAGGTATTTTAATGTCCATTTTTAAAATATTTTTTTTAATGAACAAATCCCGTCTATCTTGAAATTTTGTAAATATAACAAAATATATTTTTATAAAAAAAATAAAAAAATGATGTTTCTCAAAAATTAAATTTGTTTTTTAATTTAAATTTTTTTAACCAAAATGTACATCATGTGATACATCATTCGAAAGGTATTTAAAATACCTTTAAAACGACCTGTCCTAGTTTAGGCAGTTATCGAGATATTTTCATTTCTTTAGGTAAATGTTTGAGCAAAATGTTAGTTTGTTTTGATTTTCAGAACATAATTTAAAAAAATGTAACGGTCCAAAAAATTATTAATTTGAAATTTTTCATTCTCTTTATGGGTAGAACAAGAGTACCAAAAATTATCGAAATCGGGGAGATGGTCAGCCAAACCTCTGGTTTTCTTAATTGTTCATTATTTTCTTATTATTTATACGACCACTGCGTTCGTCTCTGTAATAACTGTATTTCTCTGGACCCGTATTTTAGTTTGAAGATTTGAAACGCGTTGGAGAAACACCGCATAATTTCTCAACATTCAAATTAGACAAAAAAAAATACTTATTTTTTTTTAAGAGGGGAGGGGTTCAAAAACACGAAAATACAAAAAACTAACATCCAGGCCAAGGCGTTTTCTTTCTCTAAAGCCATGACGGCTCGGTATTTTGTTTCTTGTTGTTGTTTCTTTCACGTGATCCTAAATTCTGACTTATATTTTATTGAACCTACCACTAAGACTATAAAAATTGAGCAAATGGTATATCAAATAGGTTTTATAGAAAATAATTTTCTTTTAGTCACTGGCTCAAGAGATTTAGTTGATGACCTTATAAAAAAACCGTTTGCCTTATGGCCAGTTGAAGCAAAAATTCAGTTAATGTTGCAAGACCCTCCTCGCCCAAAGTTAAATATTTTTCTGACTGAAAAAGCTGAAAGACCCAATCAAAGTATCCAATTAGATTTGTTTTATGAAATGTTTGAGTGGATCTGCGGAAGTGAAAGAAACAATGCTCTATATTGCTGGCCTTGTTTACTTATGGCCAAAAAATTAAAATGTCTTTATGTTGAAGGTATAAGTGAGATATCAGGATTTAGGTCAAACGCTTCAAAACACCCTAAAACTAAAGAGCATAAAAGTTGTGTTTTGCAGATAGCTATGGAAAAACACAGGATGAGTAATAAAAATAAAATAAGCCAATTACAAGTTGCTGAGAATCTGTTAAAAGAGAAATTTAATGACAAAGTTAAAAAGAATCAAGAAATTATGAAACAAATCATGGATATGGTATTTATTACAGTTACTGACTACCAAGATCGCAGTCTTAAATTCGACTCGATAATAAAACTCTTGAACCTCACATGGGAATCAAAACCTGAGATAAAAAACCATTGGCTAAATCAAAACTATTTCAGCACTGACCAATCATTTTTAAATATTCTTTTAGAATGCATGAAGGAAGAACTGATCATTTTTATGGAAAAAGAAATTAAAAACTGCAAATTTTATTCCTGCTATTGCGACGATTTATTCAATATAACAGGCACGAATCATTGTTCCTTATCACTAAGATTGGTAGACGGTAAAGGTGTCTCCCATGAATATTTCCTAGGCTTTTTTGAGTTAAGTGAAAACAGAAATCCCGAAGATATGTTTGCCTTACTCTTCAACAATCTACGTTTATACAACATTAAAGAGAAGCTAGTGGCATACACTTATGACGGAACCAGTGTAGCCACTGGCAAACAAATAGAATTTCAAAACATCATGTCTAAAATGGTGCCTGGATCATTGTACTCGACTTGCTTCTCCAGACCTTTGCTTGCAGTAGTGCTAGAAAGCTGTTCAAAAACGTTAAAACTTAACGAATTTTTTGCTCATTTTGAAGGGATAATGAATTTTCTGACAAAATTGCGACCGTATCACATTGAAAGTTTAGAGGAGATTATTCAGAATAACTTTGAGTTACCAAAAGCAGAGTATCCAGACTTGGTAACCTGCAAAAATATTACGTTTATACTTACACAACGTGAAAGACTATTATTTATATTTAAGAAAATTTTGCTATCCATGAACTATAACGCAGAAATAATTAGTAAAGCAGATTTTTACAGCGAAAAACTATCTGAATTAGATTTTTTGTTTTATCTAAACGTATTTAAAGATGTGTTGTCGTCAATAATAGTTTTGGAAATGTCTTTACAGAAATGTTTTAAAAATCGTAACTTCCAAACGCACGGCATTCAAGCTGTGTCTCGATGTTTAGTGACGCTAAATAACTGGAAGAGTGACGCTTTTTTCCTGGCACACATTGCCGGTATGCAACTAGGAAACAAAACTTTAGTATTAGGGGTAAAAGTTGTTGAATCATTCAAAGCGAAATATTTTCAAATTTTAGAAACTGTGATCAGGCTATTAGGCGAACGATTTTTAACTTTTGAAAAATTTGATTTTATGCAAATAATGGATGGCAGAATTAATGAAATTCCCTTAATACGTTCAGCCGCTTCCAATTACAATATTTTTGATATGCCCAAACTCTCAAACGAAACTGACTGTCTTTCAGATCCAAGAGTTACAAGTTTCAAAGATCAAACGCTCCAAGACGTGGTCAAGAAAATGGCGGACAAGAACTTTAATAAACTTGTACCAAATACTTATTTATTATTTACTCTCTTGCTCACGTTGCCTTTAAGCGATGAAGATACCGAATTTTCCTGTTACAGAAGAGTCCGCAAGTATCTCAGAAACTTAAGCCCTCTGGAAAATTTATTCTCGCCTTACGCGTTGTTATTTATCGAACAAGATACACTAAAAAGGTTAAAGGAAAAAGAAACGTTTTATGATGATGTCATTAAAAGGTTTTGCAAAACTACAGCTGGATTTAATATATGCGTTCCTTTAGTATTGAAGTAAAAGGTGGGTAACAATTTTCAGTTTTGGTCTTCTTTTAAATATTTTAGGAAAGAATTTAAATCTCAAAAATTTTGCACATCGAATATTTTGACTAATGATTGCATTGGATAGTATTCGCCTGGTTTCGTATATATTTTTTTTATTTCGTTGCAAAAATAATTTGTTGACGATTTTAACTGCTGCTTCTGTGCTTCTGCGACTTTAATTTAACTTTTTTAGGAAATTTTGGGTTTGTCTAAAAAATAAGGTTTCAACTAAAGGTTACCTTTTTCTTTATCTGGCTTTTTACTAACGAGATATATTATATAAATTTTGGATTTGTTCAGGGACCTATATACAGGGTGGATTCTTTAAACGGAACGGTGCTTCTAGCGGGTTAGAATTTGGTTTGACAAAAAATCCAAAAACAAGTCAACTGAGAATTTTAATATTCTTTAATCATGCTACCATGGATTTTTTTATGTCATTTTGTTTACGAGGTATGGCAAAAAATTATATTTTTTTAAATAGGACATCCTGCATAGACATTTTTGAATTCTAAAAAAATTATCTTTTTGACAATACCACACACTAATACTCTATCTCTTATGGTTTCCAAGATAGAGGCATTTAAACTTGCATGGAATTGTTGTCTATGCCCTGTTTTACGGGGATATTTCAATGAATATCGAAGTTTTCTATACAGATTTAGATAAAAATATCTTGATTATCGTAAAAGATAGATCCTACTGTGTAGTATTGCTGAAGAGAGAATTGTTTTCAGATTTCAAAAATTGCAAAATATACAGGGTGTCCTATTTAAAAAAAAATTTGCCATACCTCGTAAACAAAATGACATAAAAAAATCCAAAATAGCACGATTAAAGGAAATTAAAAATCTCATTTGACGTGTTTTTGGATTTTTTTATTCAACCAAATTCTAACCCGCTAGAAGCACCATTCCGTTTAAAGAATCCACGCTGTATATAGGTTCCTGGTTTGTCTAAAAAATAGGACTTCAACTAAAGGTTACCTTTTTCTTTATCTGGCTTTTAACTAACGAGATATAAGTTCATTAGTTATTGGACCTCGTTCCGCCAGGCTGAATAAAAGTTTGAAACTATAATCCGATTATTTCAGAGACATAAGTTATATTACAATGATATCCCAGCTACATACAAAATTAATAAGGATTCTGTTGGCACCTTTCGAATTTGTTCTGTTATTTTAGGTTTAACCAAAAATTAATATCCTTTTCCTTATTGGAAAATCAATTTAACCGTAGCGACCTGATTTTTTTGCAAAACTTTACGTCATTGCATTTGTTTTCCGTGGCAACGCGGAGAGTTTATTTATTTTTGTCCACAGTGAGATACCAGAGCTTTTTTTGCATCGGGTCAAAAATTTGGGGATAGTTTACTTATTTTGATTTCGCATTCCGCGCTGCTAAAGCACATAAGTTTTTTTACTTTTGCTTCCGTGTAACTCATGATGCGTTACTGTAGCCCGAACTTGCCTTGCATCATCATTACCGCCGCTGAACGTTACCACCGCGCAAATAAACCTTTAGGTCCATGTGACTGCGTGTTTATTTTTCAGACAAAAACAATAAGTTTTTCTATTTGTTCCTCGGTTTTTGCTAATTATTTGCCTCTTAGTGTGCTTAAAGACTCCGAAAATATGCAATGGATCAAGAAAAAATAAAAGGAAACAAATTCTTAAGGTAAGACCTCGGATTGACTATACATTTTTTGAATAAGTATTGTTGTCTTTATAAGGATTTTCCCTTGGTAGGTAATTATGCACTATACGGTTTTCTGCCATTTTTTATTTTTTATGAAAAATTCTTTATGGGGGCACCTACTAGGGTCCCTAGGGCCCCAAATCAGGCTGCGCCCGATTTTTTTTAAGAGAAAAAAAGGGTGCCTGGAGGGGGGTTGTAATGTGTTTTTTTCATTGTTTTGGGTTGGACTGTGTTGGATTGGGTTGTTTTGGTGAAAAATAATTAAAAAAAAAAACAAAAAAAAAGCAACGGGCGCAGGCGGATTTGGGGTCCTAGGGACCCTAGTAGGTGCCCCCATAAAGAATTTTTCATAAAAAATCAAAAATGTCAGAAAACCGTATACTGCATAATTACCCCTTGAAATAACTACAAGTGACTAGGCAACGTTGTTAGGTACTCATTTTTAGTTTAAGGAAATTTCTTCCTTTTACATTCTTTTAAGGTGTATTCAGAGTTCCATAACTATAGCAAGCATATGCTGCTGTCCTCAGTTACTACGTTTATATGCACCTAAAAGCGCTTTTATATATGGATGGTTTTAAATAAAATCGCTTTCTTCGAGGGTTATGTCCTTCATTAAATGTCAGTTTAAAGAAAAAAACAAATAAAACAACATAATTAATTAATTAATTAATTAATTAATTAATTAACAACAGATTTTTTGAAAGACTAGGGTTTAGTATTTTCTTTAGGTTAGAAGAAATGCACTAAAGTGTTTATTACGACCCTAAAATGGGCCAACACTGTTCTTAACTAAAACAGCCAGTTAACTCATTTTCATTTTAGTATCCTTTGGCCTATGATCAATGCCATATTGACACCAAACTGACAGAAAATCTATGTTTTACTTGTCAATTTGGTTATAAAAATGGCAGCCACAGTAGGCTAAAGGGCATTGAGGCAGTAGGATTTAACTGACCTTTTAGTTGAGAATGGTGTTGAATGGGCTTTTGAGTGATAAACCGCTTCCAAATAAAATCGATTTAGTGCTTAAATCGGTTTTAGTGGTGTTTATATGACAACATTTTCAAACCATCCTTATATAAAAGCGCTTTAAGAGGCCTATATAAACAAAGTAAGTGTTCTGTAAGCCACAAGCGGTATGCAGTAAGAGCAGCATGCATTTGTTATTGTTTATTTTCTTTGCATCTTACCTCATACCACTTGCCTTACAGAACTCTAAATACGCCTTTATTCCTCTGCAAAACAAGTTATTTTATGTAGGTACCTATATATAATAAGTATGTTTTTCCTTTTTGAAGGGTGGACTACTCAGTTGACTACCACTAACATATGTGGAATTAGGTACCATATAAATTAATAGTCCCACAGCCCATAACTTAAACTGTTAAGACCTTGCCGGACTTTGCATAATATTTATTCTTTATGTCCACTCAGATGACATTTTAATCATATATATTCTTAAATTTGTAACTTTTTTAACAAGAAATGGACAAACACTTTGTCAAAAAAATATATTTTGTCATTAAGCCCCTCTTGATAGCATCGAAAAGTTAAATTAAGCTCCTCACAGCTAATTTTTTAAGGATTGCTTTATAAGTATTTAAAACACATGGTCACATTATCTAATTTAAACATTTCCGAGAAATTCTGTTGAAAGGACCTTAACTTAAGGGCTCAGTTAAGGGTTAAGTTTGGAGCAGTCTCAAAAAATACCCCTTAGAACATTTTGAAGAACACATACAAAGTCTCAACGGTACGGTAGTCATAAATTTTCATAGGCCTGGGCTTACGGACTATAATGAAAATATTAGGTAAAGAATAAAAACATTATACAAAAAAATAGTGAGGCACATTTTGCTCACTTTGGCTCATTTACTTATTTCTAAGTTTTCTCTACAGTAAAGCTAGAGAAAGTTCAGTTTTTAATACCTCTATGCACTTTTTAAGAGTTGAAAATAAAATTAGGACCTGAATACTTGTAAATTTAAGGTGTCCAAGGTAAAGGACCGAGAGGTGAGGTGAGCGAAATTCCCCTCACGTTTGTTCAAGAATAAGCATACTGGCCTGAGGAAACTGTCTAGGAGGGAGGGTTCCTGAAAATACTAATAAGAAGGCTGCTCCACCTGGCAAAAAAACACCTATGTGAACAGTAGAAAAGAATATGCAATGAGGAATACAATAAGCCTTGCAATAAGTAAACTAGCTGCAGTGTCAGGGATTTCCTAAATAATGACTTATTGTAGGAAAGAAATCTATCAAGATGGAATGACACTGCTTTTCTTGTCTTCAAGGTATATATATAAAATTCAAAATTAAAATTCTTATTGTAACAATTTTAATCAGTCAGAGTATGTATGGAACTGAAAAACCGAGAAAAGTTGAGAAATTTATTCTTTGAAAAGGTCAGGAAATTTGACAAAAAATATACAAAAACAAGGAAAATCTGGAAGCCCATCTGGAAAAAATTGATTTAAAAACAAATTAGAATCATGAAATTTATCAAACTAAAATTTTGCAGCTGTTTTCTTTTATACAAAATTCTTGAAAAAATTATGATAAGTTTTTTACAAATGGTTAGGAAAAATTGGGAGACATCAGAGAATCCAATTAAAGGTTTTCTGTACAAACTCTGTTATTGACCTTATGTACTGATGCCTTTCTCATTTAAATCCCTTACCCAAAATTATTACTTCTTGTGCAAACTCAAAAATAAATAATTCAAATAAAATCCAAAAACTTAATATTTAATATGCTTGCACACACAGAAATACTACCTATTTATTTTTGTTGGCATATAGATAGGTACCAAATGTAATGTTACATCTCTTGCTATCTTTTATGTAAACTTGTGTTTTCTGTTAGTGAATCATTTATTGTGTAAAAATTTGAAATGTGTAGCTTCTGAAAGAGATACCTACAGGTCCAAAAATCTCTAATTTCCTAATAAAAGATCCTTTGAAGAAAACTCTAATTACCAATGCCCAATGTAGTTAAAAATGCATAAGATAAGGTTGCGGCAAAGATAGGGTTGCAGAAATACTTTCTCTTTTTTGGAGTTCTGTTTTGGTTGTAAGTGAACATTTATTAAAGCACTCCTTACTAGTACTAAAAAAAGCGTTGTAGCTAAATTAGACAAATGTTTACCTCTAATTTTTTTTATTTTCAGATTTTGGAATTTAGGCAAGAAAACTACCAGAATGAACAATAAATTTTTATACATTTTAGTTATTCACAGAACAATAACAACTATATGGGTAGAATACTTTAGCATTTTTGTATCGTAGAAATATTTTTAGCAATTTTAATTAACTATATATAATAAAATTTTAAAAAATATGCTGAAAAATTACATTTTTCCATACCTCACCTCCTCATTCCAAATTCTCATTCCAAATTCTCCGGACCCATTTCAATATGGCGGCTGATAATTAAACACAGAAGCTAAATGGAACTGTCATTGTCAGTGTCAAAAAACTGGTCTGCAGCAATTTGGAATGGAGTGTAATAAATATTTCAATGTAAAACATAATTAAATGTATTTGGTGTTTGGAATGTGGCACCCTCCTATTAACACATTGCCCATGCGCACATATGGGCATTTCTGTTTTACGTCTCAGGACCGCGTGCCTACCGATGGTCACAAAACAGCGGAGGATTTGTGTCCACCGGTGGGCATCTGGTCCTTGGAAGTAAAACTAAATGCACACATGGCTCAACTTGTTGAGGCGATTATGGCCACAACATTATAAACACCTATAGATATGCAATTAAATAAATTAATTTAAAAACTTATCTCAAAAATACTTATTAATAATCATTTAAATTAAATCTAACTTAAAAAAGAAAAGAATAACATGTTATTTTTTCCTTCTTTGGAACCGCAAACTAGTAGCTGTAGTTTCAAATGTCAGGCTTCACGTGGTTAGGTTCTGAAATTTAAAAAAAAGTATAAGTGTATGAACTGAAAAAATATTTTCTTTAGAGAAAACAACAAAATTGAAGAAAGAGCTTGATAACAGATATTTTTTTACTGATTTTGGGGAACTTGAATCCAGATATTCAAGGTGGTGACCATTTTTTAAAAATTACTAATAAAAAAATAAAACAAAATATAGACACTGATACATCAATTCAGGGGTTTTTGGGTTCCCTTAATCCATTTATGTGATTTAAAAATTCTTAGAAGTATCTAAGGGTTCTAGTAGCAGTTTTAAAAGTAAACATTTTGCATGCATGGTTGACTAATTTCAGTTTTTTTAGTTGATTTTAATTGGTACAGGTGTACATTTTATGAATCCGATTAATGCCACTCTGATACCCTTGTAAAACTCGAAATATTTAAGATGGGACACAAACATTTTAGAAGAAACCAGATCAAATACAGACATGATATATCAAATTGAGAGTTTTGGGATCCAGTGATATCATTCTTTGGATAAAAAGAAATTCTGGAGATAATAGAAGGATCTTAGGACAAAATTTTGGGACCTAGCCCAAACTTATATTACCTCTTAACATATATACAACTTTAGAAGACTTAAAAATATCCAAATCGATATATTTCCCTAAAACTACCTCTAAATTCTCGTCTGAATCCCTATTGTAATAATTGGAACACCAAAATTAATTTTGGAAGACCCAAAAAACCCCTAAATCAATATATCACATATCTTTTGCACCAATAATTTTTTATGTTGCCCTTTCAGGCTCCTTACATTACCCCTAAAAACTGTTTAACTCCCAAAATGAATTTAGTTAACCCCAGAATCTCCAAAGTGATGTCTTTCTATCAATAGTATGTTGTTTTTACCACTTTACCCCTAAAACTCACCCTTAGGCCCCTTAAATTACCCCTAAAAATTTTTTTTTACACCAAAAATGAATTCAGTTGATCCAAAAATTTCTTAATTGAGGTCACAACTTTTTTTGTCATTTACGATTCTTTTTGCTCCTAGGAACCTTAATTATATTGTTCCCAAAAAATGTTTATTCTAAAAAATGGAATCAGTGTTTCCAAAAACCCTGAGGTTAATGTATTATACGTGTGTACTTGATCAAGTTTCTCATCAAAATTTTGTGGTTTTAAGTCGCCGTCATCGCCATCTGGAATATTTGGGGTGTCAAAAAAAGTATATATTCCGACAAAAATGGATTTATATATAGTCCATTTTTGATGTGTTTATTTAAAAAAATGTTTACTGTTAAATCTGTTCTTAGAACCCTTATGGTGCCTATATTATGTTTTATTTTTTGGAGTTCTCCCAAAGGAGCCAGAGTTTCATCATTTGGATTTGTAAAATAGACCGCCTTAGCTACCAAAATCCGTCAAAAAACCTTTATTATCAAGCGCTCCCTTCAAACATGGAAAAAAGCCCATTGGCAGCTTGATTTATGCTTGAAATAATTCAAATTCATGTTCAACGAAAACATAACAGAGGTGTTTTTGAGTATTTGGTGAACACTTGAAAAACATTATACAATTTTGGGGGTGACTTGAGGGATATGAGTTTTTCCAGGAGAAATTATATAAAAAAGTGGCTCGAATGACATTTTATTTAGAAGATCGTTTAAATTGCTTTACAAACATGCAAGATATTAAGTTTAAGTTTTCTCAAGGAGCGACAAATAAACAATTTCTTGCACAAAAGTCAGGAAAAAACGTTGGTTTTAAAGTTAGATTTTTCATAATAAAAAAGGGAATAAACATTTCATGATTTTTTTCTGATTGTTTTCTCAAACATACCATCCAAATAAGCCTACTTTTATTCTTTAAATTTTGGTGGTCAAACTGATCCGCTGAAAAGGTTCAGACCTTTTCTTCATTTCATACCAAATTTAAAAGCAAATATCTTAAACACCAGTCATCCTAGCTTGTTAAAATTTTGACATAATTAATAGTAAAGATCTTTCCCCTTTTAAATTCCAGAGATAAAAATTACCCTATGAAATTTCCAACAGAGCCAAAAAGTATCCGTGAGTGTCCCCCTTCAAAATTGTTCTCTGTTTTGTTCTTTGTGTATAGTTTTTCTTTTTTTCCTAATCGAATTGAAATAGATGAGGGGAGGCTCAAAATATGTCCAGAAATAGGTCCAGGAAATTTGCAATAAACAATAAGAGTTAAATTAATTTTTGATATCGGATCTAGACTATAATAAATTTTGTTTATTTAAGGAAGTTTTACCAAATATAATTGAAATCAGAAGCAAAAACTTACTTTGAGTTTATAGATTATTATTCTTTGTTTGGTGCTGACTCTATAGAACCATCTTGTTTGCTATACATTTTAGTTCAGTTTAGTTAGCAAAATATCCACTGCTCTGTATGTTTGGGTACAAATTGTAGACTTTTTAATTTATAGATTATTATTCTTCTCTGGGTGGTGGCACTTTAGAATCTTCTTCTTTTTCATTTTAGGTAGTTGCCTAAATATCCACTGCTCCATATGTTTTGTTATTATATACAGCTCCTAAAAGAATAATAAAAATAACAAGAAATATTCTATCTCTAAATTTTGTTTCTAAATTTTGCACTTTAGGCGAGGACAACCAATATTTCTTAAAAATTTTCTCTTGAGTGGCACATGTTTATAAACTGTTTAAAAGATTTTTTGCATAATAATTTTTTAGTTACAGAAGCAGAGGTTTGGTTTTGTTATCTAAGTTATAAGTTAGAGACAAAAGGTATCAAGCCAAAGTAAATCAAGTTTTGTAATCTGCAGTTTTATTTTCCTGTGTCATGAGTTTCAAAATCTAAGCAGGTTCACAGTGCATGATTCAGCTTTCAGAGGAGTGTTCACTAAGCACCAGTTATGACATACATACATAGTATTTGATCCTGTGTATTTAATTTATTTGAAAGATGAATGAGCAACTATTTATATTTTAAAGAATTTTTCCTGATTAATATTTTCTAATTTTCAAGTCACTAACCTATTTTATTCAAAAAACAAGAGAGACTAAGGGCCGGTTTCTCAAAAGCGAGTTTGTGTTAACTCAGGCAACATAACCTAGTAAAAACCTTTAAAAATCAGGTTAAAATTAACTCCAGGATAACCAGGGCTTCAAAGTGAGGGTAAGTTACATTACCTATGGGTTAACCTGAAAAAAATATTGGCTTAAAAACAGCAAGAAAACTGGGATTTATAGTTCGCGTTTAATTTTAAGTTTCTGATAATCCGCTATTGAGAAACTGGCCCTAAGAATAACTTTTTATCAGTAAAATTTTCCACAGTATTACTTCATGCTGCTCACTTAATATATTAAGGCTAAACGCTATTAGTGTAGTAAACAGTTTTCTTTAGATACCTATTTAGCACTTACCTGAGCCCCTAGGAAGTTCAAATTTACCAGTGATGAAACTTTTTTCATTTTTTTTAACTAAAGCGGGAACTAAACCACCCAAATCCTGAACTCAAACCAACCCAGCACTTTTTAGCAATTCCAGCGCTCATAAATTTTAACTCTTTAGGGACCCTAGTCAGTGCCTACATACAAGATTTTTTTCATAAAAAAAACCGAGTAAAATACTAAAATAAAAAAAACCATTTACTGCAGAATTACTTGCTAAAAAAACGCTACCCAACTACATATTAAAGTAACTGGGTTTAGTGTTTAAGGTTGCATTTACAAGTGCATTTATAATTGAATTTGAAACACTCCTGCTAGCTGTTACCACTGATTTAAGGACAACAGGTTAACTTAAAAAGCATGCAGATTTAAAAATCGGCTGCTGACGCTAAACGAAATAATCATATTCTATTTTAAACAGGAGCATCAACGACTAGCAAGAGTCTCTTCAACCTCTAAATGGAGCTTTACTGACCTGTTTTGTTAAAACTCAAGTATCCGTGTGTTTTTGAAACTGCTGTTGGGATCTAAAATATATCCTTGGGCCTCTAAGATTTAACTAGTAAACTTGCACATAACTTATGCCGCAATAATTTAAACTAAAAAAAAAAATTGAATCAAAATAAAAACAAAATTATGTGAAGTTATGGGAATGTTTCTAGGCGAATTCCTAGTAATTCCAGCGAGCCAAGAAAGTTCTCTTGGTTCTTTGATAAACTCGGGGTAATGCTCGCACAGCGCTAGGCCATTTTCGGCGGGCGCCCGCACACGCGGAGTGGTTTCATATTCGTTTTTGAAAAAATATTTTTGAAAGATAAACATAACCTCGAATGGTTTTCTGTCAGAAAACGTAAAAATACCCTTCTGCCTACTGTGGGCCTTGTTGACAAAACAAGCCCGGTTAGGTGCATGGATTTTTTTTGTTTAACTTCGCAAAAAACTTGGATGAAACTGGGCATTGATCCTATAATGGGCGGAAAGTACCAGTATTAAAATAAAAAACAAAAATAAAAAAAATATTTTTATAAACATTGTTTGAAACATTGTGTGCTATTTAATTTATTTAAATTAGTAAATTGTTGTTGAAATTAGTTTCGGTTACAATTAATGAAAACTTGTCTTCACTTTTTTTAGTATTAATATATTTATCTCATAAATTTGTTATTGCAGCTATCTACGTAGTTAAAATATAGTGCCAATGTAGAAGTTAAGTAGACTGTATAGCCATTGAGCTAGACTTCGCCTTTGTAAAAAAAAATACAATATAGACGTTTTCAATTCAATTCAAATCAATATACGATTTTAAATACTATCAAAATTATTCATTTTTTACAATAAGTTCTACCGGTGTAACCATGTTTTAAATACTATCAAAATTATTCGTTTTTACAATAAGTTCTTCTGGTGTAATCATGTTTTCTTTAAACATTGGCTATTTATTGGCGCTATTTGTACTCTGTCTAGTGCGTTCCTGAAAATTGTCGTTGTACCAACACAAAACCATTGTCTAGGATTTTTTCGCCATGAAATTCGTTTGCAACATGGGCTTAATGTGCCCTCAAATTTTCCTTCTATTGTTTAATTGTGAGAGTTTATTTTTGTTATTTCTTAAAATGTGGCCAAACTATTCGAGATTCTTATTAATTCTAAGCATCATATTCGCGTTACCCATTCTATCCATCCAAGATATCCAAAACATTCCAGGATAGCAATACAACTAAAATATCTCCAATTTTTTGCACATGTCGCCAGGCAGCGTCCACGCCTCTACGTCGTATTATATAGGGTGTGCCAAAAAAACGCACTTTTAAATGATTATAACTAAGTAAGCGAGAAACTGTCCGATTTTAATAATATTAAGCTTTTTAGGAACCTTATTTCATCAAACCGATTTAATAACAAATTCGAAATTTATAAGACCCGTTTTTGATTTTCTCTCCCTCACATTTGATTACCGTCACTTTTTTGAGTCTCGCTATTAACTTAATCGGACGGGTCATCGACTACATTCGTAGTCTACCGACTTAGGGAGCGCATAACTAGGTCCGCATCCACGTAATATCCGATTCCATCCGGCCTGGTTACTGGCGTGAATGGAGGGGTAGGACCTAAGATATCTTTTACACTTATTTATCCCGGGTTGACTCCCCTATCCCACCCACCAGACCTAATGAGCACCCCCTATAGTCCATTCATAAAGAAAAGAGAGTAATAAAACCCATTTTCTCGAGCGTACCATTCAAAAATGAAACCATTGTTGATCAAACTCATTCAATATCAAATCCGGAATGCGTAAAACCCGTAACTTATCAGAAGATTTTTTCTAAATTGATTGCGTATTCACCTTTATTTAATACATACAAAGTTATCTTTACATTTTTAATAAATACAAAAAAATCTTATGTTGAGTATCTACATATGTAAATTTTATAAATAAAAAGTTGTAACAAACATACATCCTTTATCCTGGGTCTAATATAATGTTTTAAAAATTTATATTTTTACCAGGAACGCTTGTACTATTTATAAACAAATCTCGGCAGAAAAAATGAGCTGACGACAAATAGTATTAAAACTGTGAATGTAGTTATAAGTAAATATCATACGCACCTTATTTCTTTTGTATAGTTATTAGTTATATTTTCTCGAGCGTACCATTCAAAAATTTCAAAAATCAAACCATTGTTGATCAAACTCATTCAATATCAAATCCGGAATTTCTAAAACCGGTAATTTATCAGAAAATTTTTGCTACATTGATTACGTATTCACCTTTATTTAATACATACAAAATTATCTTTACATTTTTAATAAATACAAAAAAATCTTATGTGGAGTATCTATCTATGTAAATATTATAAATAAAAAGTTGTAACAAACATACATCCTTTATCCTGTGTCTAATATAATGTTTTAAAAATTTATATTTATACTGGAAACGCTTGTACTATTGATAAACAAATCTCGGCAGAAAAAATGAGCTGACGACAAATAGTATTAAAACTGTGAATGTAGTTATAAGTAAATATCATACGCACCTCTTACATTTTCTTGCTACTCATGTAAGATATTTATGTCGCAGCTGGGGATGGTTGATTATACCATATTGTTTTTACCAGAAATTTGCAAAAATATCCAAAACAACTTATTTCTTTTGTATAGTTATTAGTTATATTTTCTCGAGCGTACCATTTAAAAATTTCAAAAATCAAACCATTGTTGATCAAACTCATTCAATATCAAATCCGGAATTTCTAAAACCGGTAATTTATCAGAAAATTTTTGCTACATTGATTACGTATTCACTTTTATTTAATACATACAAAATTATCTTTACATTTTTAATAAATACAAAAAAATCTTATGTGGAGTATCTACCTATGTAAATATTATAAATAAAAAGTTGTAACAAACATACATCCTTTATCCTGTGTCTAATATAATGTTTTAAAAATTTATATTTATACTGGGAACGCTTGTACTATTTATAAACAAATCTCGGCAGAAAAAATGAGCTGACGAAAAATAGTATTAAAACTGTGAATGTAGTTATAAGTAAATATCATACACACCTCTTACATTTTCTTGCTACTCATGTAAGATATTTATGTCGCAGTTGGGGTTGGTTGATTATACCATATTATTTTTACCAGAAATTTGCAAAAATATCCAAAACAACTTATTTCTTTTCTATAGTTATTAATTATATTTTGAATTTATTGCAACACTAGTTGCACGCCTTTGGCGGCCTATGACAAGATGGCGTCGGAAAAACATATAATAACTAACCTGCGAAATGTTTTCGTCACACCACGCACTTTATCATATCACTTTTGCCACAAACAATTAAAAATCTATTGAAAAAATATTAGAAACTGTCCAATAATCTGTAAAATATACCAAAACCTCGATTATACTAAAGCTACAACGCCGACTAGAAATAATGAATGGAACAGTGCACAAACAGCTATATGGCTGACCCGCCATAAATGCATGGCTGTCACATTGTTGTAGGTTTTATTTCCGATATATATTCGGAAATAAAAAGCATTATTAAAAAATGAGGTATATTCTCGGGTATATTTCAAGTACCATAACATGTACCTACACATTATAAATTCTTTATTGATTTAAAATTGTGAAGATTTAAAGAAATTTAAATGCAATTATATAATATACCTAAATTTGAAAAGATCAAAAGATCTTGGGAGGAAAGAACGAAATTTCAAAATTGGACGAGTGTCCCACAAGGAACACACAAAAGTCCAAAGCGAAAAGGGGAAACAATTAAATGATGTTTCGCCCGGGGTGACTAGCGTGGGCTCGTCAGTGGATTCACTAGTCACCCTCAATCCAGACATCATTTAACACCATTGCACACTCTGACTTCCAACTGTGAAACACTCACAAATAGGCATCGTTCCGCATGGTACTTATTATAAGTCGTCTGATACGGGTTCGTCCTGGCGTGTTAATCTTTCCAATAGGAATATCCTCCTAAGACAATTAAAACAAGAAGTTAAAACTTCCAAATCAGTTATATCAACCGAAAAGAATCTAAAAAAGAAAAGATCAAAAGATCTTCGGAGGAAAGGACGAAATTTCAAAATTGGACGAGTGTCCCACAAGGAACACACAAAAGTCCAAAGCGAAAAGGGGAAACAATTAAATGATGTTTCGCCCGGGGTGACTAGCTAGACATCATTTAACACCATCGCACACTCTGACTTCCAACTCTGAAACACTCACAAATAGGCATCGTTCCGCATGGTACTTATTATAAGTCGCCTGATAATAATGTCTGGATTGAGGGCGACTAGTGAATCCACTGACGAGCCCAATCTAGTCACCCCTGGCGAAACATCATTTAATTGTTTCCCCTTTTCGCTTTGGAGTTTTGTGTGTTCCTTGTGGGACACTCGTCCAATTTTGAAATTTCGTTCTTTCCTCCCAAGATCTTTTGATCTTTTCTTTTTTAGATTCTTTTCGGTTGATGTAACTGATTTAGAAGTTTTAACTTCTTGTTTTAATTGTCTTAGGAGCATATTCCTATTGGAAAGATTAACACGTCAGGACGAACCCGTATCAGGCGACTTATAATAAGTACTATGCGGAACGATGCCTATTTGTGAGTGTTTCAGAGTTGGAAGTCAGAGTGTGCGATGGTGTTAAATGATGTCTGGATTGAGTGTGACTGGTGAATCCACTGACGAGCCCACGCTAGTCACCCCGGGCGGAACATCATTTAATTGTTTCCCCTTTTCGCTTTGGACTTTTGTGTGTTCCTTGTGGGACATTCGTCCAATTTTGAAATTTCGTTCTTTCCTCCCAAGATCTTTTGATCTTTTCTTTTTTAGATTCTTTTCGGTTGATGTAACTGATTTGGAAGTTTTAAATACCTAAATTTCTTTATATATGTGAATAAAAATAAGGTGTTTATCCATGTTTTAACCAACAAACCAGAGAATTTGCATAATTGCAGGTAAATGATAAAAAAGTTATAAAAATAGTATGTTTGTAAAAACATTATGTGTAGAGATACCACTTTCAGCGCAATCTGGTATCGTCTCCAAATTGTTTACCTTAGGTCTGATCGCAACTGTGGTAAACATAATGTCTCTATGTATTTTATGGCGTGGAATTTAATGGAAGCTCGACAAAACACAAATTCGCATGTCCTACGTACGTCAAAATTCTTATGTTAATTGGTGTTTCGCGGCAACCCCTAACCATATATGACGTTTAAATGTCACCAGTGTTAAATAGTGTTACATATCAGGGTTACCAACCGTCCCATTTTTTACGGGATCCGTCCCGTATTTAGACCAAAAGGCCCGTGGTTCTTAAGGGACAGTAAAATTCATGTATCTTAAAAAATAAAAAAAATTCAGTCCTATAATAAGGAATTTCTTCAGCTGTTTAAAATAATTTCATTTATTTTTACTATTCCTGTATTTAATGCTTGTGTTGAAAGGGTTTTCTCTTTGGTGAATTTCAAATGGTCAAATAGTAGAAACCGATGTAGAATTAACCTATAAATTAAGTCAGAGGTAAAGATTTGTATAAATTTTAATGTAACCTGTGCAGAGTTTCTTAATTACATCGATAAAAATCCTGAGTTAATTCAAAGGTCTCAAAGCCCAAATAAATATGTTTAAAAATATTAAATTGCTATAGTTCTTTTTGATTGACATGGTTTAACGACTGTAAGATTTTAAATAAAAATTTTAAAAAACTATTTTCAGTTTATTTTTCTCACGCTCCAAGAAAAACAGGAAAATACTTTTAAAAATATCGAACGAAGAGCATTTCTCGCCACACACCATCTTTACACTATAAATCAAGGCGGCTGGTAAATGAAATAACAATGGTTTCCATAGCGATATGCCTTTTTACTCGGTGACGTTCATTGTTGCGACATTTTAATCTTTGACCGTTTGATATTTTGCCGATGTTTTTAATTGATTTTTTCGTAAATACTTGGTGAAAACGGGCGGAAATAGCTTAATTTTTAGGCAAGAATAATTACATTTTTTCAATATTACTATTTTCCGCTATCTCTCTTTAATTTTGGGTGAAAAACGACAGATATTTTTTTTTTCACCCGATCAAAAAAAAAAAAAAAATTTTGCACCGGTAACCAAGAAAGCCATGCTTTAGTTATCTGCAGACAGTTACTAAAATCATATTTTTGATGAAGGTGTAAAAAAACATTTATTAAATAAATACATTTTTGTGGCAGTTTTTTTAATGTTAAAAAAACAATTATTCTTCAGTATTAGTACACCGAACTCTGTTGTTGGACCGTTGAAGAAAAAACTATGTGTCTCCGATATTGGACCATACATTATTGGCTCACACACCTATCTTCAGCGAAACCGTTAATATACAGAAAAAATTTAAATTTTCCTGTAGCCGCAATGGTCCAGTAGTTATAACATTGACTTGGTAATCTAGAGGTTAACGGTTCGAATCTCGTCATCGTCTCCACTTTTTTTGTTGAATTATTTTTTTTCTTTTTCTTTTCTCTTTTCTTCAAGTGCCATGCTGTCTTCGAACGTTGGCTATCATCATCGCGATCTGTACCCTGTCTACTGCTTTTCGGAAAAGTGTGGTAGTGCTAACACCATACCATTGTCCAAGATTTTTAAGCCATGGTATCCGTCTACGACCCTTCTGCCTTCAATTTTGCCTTTTGCCTTCTGTTATCAATTTTAAAAGTTTATATTCGTCAGTCAGGTTTTCATTCTTAGATTAGTTACTCTGTCCATCCAAGATATCCTTAGTATTCTACAATAATACCACATCTCGAATGCCTCTAACTTTTGCATATGGCCTCAGACAGTGTCCATGCCTCCATGTCATAATATAAGATGTTGAAAACATAACACCGAAGTACACGAATTCAGAGAGTGGTTTTAAGATCGCGACTACATAACACTGATTTCATTTTGATAAAAGATGTTCTGGCCTGTTCAATTCTTGCACGAACTTCTTGCATGTTGTCCCAGTTCTCATTGAGAAGGTCAAGTATTTGTATGAATCCACGCGTTCGACTTGCTGTCCATTTACTTCTAACATGCCTCTGATGTTCTTTTTCTTGGATATGTCCATCCATTTTGTTTTTTTAACATTTAAGTTAAGCCCGAATTGCAAGCTTTTGGTAGCAATTTCATTCAACAACTCTTGCAGGCCTTCCAGCGTGTCTGCTATTACGAAAGTTTCGTCGGCATATTGTAGGTTGTTGATTTTTATGCCGTTTATGGTCAGACCCTCTTCGCAGTTATTATTTTGTTACTATAGATATTAAACAACAGCGGAGACAATATACAACCTTGACGCACACCTGTACTTATTTGGACCTCTTCGGACAGTTGGCCATCAACCTTTATTTGAGTAGTCTGATTCCAGTATAGATTAGCGATTATCTTTAGATCCCGGTAATTTAGAGCAACTTATGTTACCGATTCTATGAGATTTTCGTGTTGGAGTCGATCAAATGCTTTCTCATAATCTATAAAACAGGCATATACTGGCATCGACACATCCCTAGACCGCTGAACTAGGACTTGAATGCCAAACAGGGCCTCTTTTGTCCCGAACCCACTACGAAATCCAAACTGCGTGTCGCCCATACAAGATTCGAATTTTCCATTAATTCTTTTATGGATAATCTTTACAAATATTCTTAATATATGGCTCATTAGGCGGTAATTACTACATTGCTTTGCTGAATGTTTTTTAGGCAGTGTAACAAAGGTTGATATTTTAATCAGTCAGCCAGGGATATTACCGCTGCGATAAATCAAGTTAAAAAGTTTGACCAGCATATTTACCAAATCTTCGTTTTTTACTAGCTTTAAAACCTCAGTGTATACTTCGTCTTGCCCTACCGCTGTTCTTTTTTTAGCTGTAGATATTGCGTATTGTACTTTCTGGTGTTATATCCATGCCTTGGTTTGAGAACTCTTCTGGCTGTTCTGTGTCATTGCTGTGTTTTGAGAACTCTTCTGGCTGTTCTGTGTCATTGCTGTGTTATCCACTCTTGTTTTGCAGACCTTATCTTGTTTTTTATTTCTCTTCTGATGAATTTTGAAGCACAAAAATACATTTTTTATTTTGTTTATAGCGAAATTTTAAGATTTAGGTAACTCGTTACTGTTACATCTAAAAGTTGCTGGTTAGATGGAGATCATCTACATTGAACCAATGACTTTTTGACAAAAATCCTTCATAATGGCAATATTTTTTTATTACTTATCCACCAACGGATAGCTCCGAGGAGGAAATAATTCCCGGTTTTATAACTTTTTACCAATTATCAAACATCATATTTTAAATCTTTACACGTGTCCCGCTTACTAAGTTAGCTTCTTCAGGAGAAGATTAAAACGCCAGCCCCCTTACTAATAAAACTAGTCTAGTACAGAAATTATTTTATCAAGAGGAGAAAAGATCATAATGCTGTTATGGTTTCATCTGCTTCGAGAATTACCAAAGTAAAAAACTGTTTTTATGAACTAATAAAATGATAAAACCAACAAAATATCACAAAATGTCACAGCAAGGTGTCTACAGATAGACTGAAAAAACTATTTTTAGTTTGATAAATCTCGAAGCATCTTGCTTTAAAGATCATCCAGATTAGGACCGAAACGTGATGTTAAAGTTTAAATAAAAATTATTGTCCAAAAATACTGAAACATTTTTCATTTCAATAAGATCATAAGTTGTTTTGATTTAGACAATTTAAAGTAAGCAAATATCACAAACAAAAAATATTTGTCATGTGTCGAAATATCGGTTAAAATTATGATGTTGCTTTCGTCTTTTTTTAAAAGTTTAAAATAATTATTTTAGGCACAGAAATGGTGACTGATGAAGAAAACAAAAGTGATAAAGGAGGCATTATCTTAGAGGACCCACTGTACAATTCAGAAGACTCAAAGGACTTGATTTTAGGTCCAGAAATAGTAATCAGTGATGAAACTACTGATGACGAGACGAGCAATATCTCGGAAAGTTTACAAAACGATTCAAATAGTTCTGGGGGCTGGCGTTTAAGTGACCCTTTAAGCCCAATTAATGAGAAAAATACTAATACTAAAAGCAGCAGCTCAGATTATTTGCAAAACAATTCTGATGGGTCTCAAAATAATTTACATAATACTTCTGAGCTCAATAATATTAAAATCGATTCCCGAGAAAATAGTGTGAGTAGTAGCAAAGATCTTGACTTTACGGGTGTTTTTAAAATATCTAGCGAAAATATAATTAAAAAAGATAAATGTGCAGTAGAAAATGCGCAAAATGACAAAAACACAAACATCACAGCTAAAAAAAATATAAATTCATCCAATATTGAAAATAATGTGCCTCTTAAATGTGGGTCTTGTAGTGATACAGATAGTGAAAATGAATCCCTTTTTGCAATAAAAAATAAAATTTTACATAAAAAAGTTACTGCAAATATTCTTAAAGAAAAAAAAGACAAAGATTTGGAATTGGAATTTATGGATGTTGAAGCGAATGTGGGAACTAGTGCTATTGTAATTAGTCAATCTACTTCCGAAATTAATAATGTAGGAATAAATTTTGAAAATTTAGAACAAGAAAAAACTAGCGAAGATACTAGAGATACTAACATTAAAGAAATAGATTTATTAAAGGAAATCGATCCTTTGGCTGACGAAACAAACAAAGATATAGAAAGTATTAGTTCTGATTCAGATAGCAAAGATTTTTATTCAAATCACTGTCTCGTACCAGAAAATGTGGATATTGAGGAAAATGTAAAAAAAAGCATTATCATTGTTAAAACCCAATCAAATATCAAAACTATTCCTGTAGTAGAAAATGTCCAACAATATCTGGAAAAAGACAAAGCAACTGAAGAAAGTACAAACAATGCAATTTCTTCTTATCCATCTTTACCCGAAAGTGACGCTTTATCAAAAGAGACAAACGAAATTGTGGAAAATGTTAGGTCATATTCAGAAAAATCTACTAACTCTCTTTCAGAAACCCATCATAGTTCTTTGAGCAGAAAAAAATTTAATAAATCCACTGGTATTCTTAACGTTGCTGGCGTACATAATATAAATAATAAAACAATTAAATTGAAAAAAAATGAACACTTATTAACTGATAATAAATCGATCTTTCCAGTTAATTCAAATAGCGTCGTTGAATGTATTGAAATTCTTTCGGATAATGAAGATGATATGCCAGTTTCATCTAAAAATGCTAAAGGAGAAATAGATTTGGTAGAAATATCAAAACTCGATAGTAAAGATATTATATTATCCTTGATTAAGTACCCATTTTGTAAAAGATCCGCCGTAGATCAGATTAATATACTAAACTTGCCACTTCCTAGGCCCACTATAAAACACGTTAGTCAAGAAAATGCAGAATCTAGGTACAACTTACAAAGCGGAAAGGATTGGCTAGTAGGGAGCTTATTTTATAACAAATTTTTCTGTTGGCACTGTCTGCTGTTTAGCTCTAAATCTTCAACATGGAATTGGTTAGGTTGTAAGAATTGTAGAGAAATTTGTACAAAGATAAGAAGACATAATAAGTGTAAAGAGCATCTAACATCCACAGTACTTTATAGCGAACGAAAAGCAAGTTTGAAATCATGTTTAAGTGAAGAAGAGAAGATATTTAATATTCTTTACAACGATAAGATTAAAAAAAATCGAAACATTTTTAAAGTTTTACTTGATACAATATTGTTTGTAGCTAATGAAAAACGCACAATTAATATTGAATTAATTACATTACTGGTTAAAGAAAAATTAAAATCTAATATAGAGTATCAAAATACTTATTTGTATCATCAAAATTTTGCATGCCTTAACGAGTCATTGTTTTATGAAATCCTCGATTCTGCAAAAGAAGAATTGTTTATTCATATTGATAAAGAGATTTCTAAAACACAATTTTTTACTTGTTTCATAGACGATATTACGGATCTAACTGGAATATTAAAATGTGCCGTTTCAACTCGATTTGTCAACACCAAAGGAATCCTACAAGAACGATTCATGGGCTTTTATGATGTAAATGAAAAAGGTTGCGCAGAATCTATTTTTAATTTGATATTTAGAGTGTTTGACACTTATTCTTTAAACGCTTATACGAAAAAACTTATTGCTTACAGTTGCGATGGAGGAAGCGTTAAAAGCAACGAATTAAAAAAATTAAATAATTTGATGTCCAAGTCACTACCGCAAGTACAGTTTGTGACATGTTTAACACGACCACTAACTTTAGTCATAGAGCAATCATGTTGCACCATACCAAAAGTAAGGTCGTTTTTTACTGCTCTTAGAAATATGTTTAAACTTTTTGATATGATAAAAGTATTTAATAAAAATTTGATTTTAATGGTGATGGGAAATTTGAATCTGCCAAGTTTAGATTCTCTTGGAGTGTGTAAGTCTACAGATTTTGTATTTATTATTAAACACAAAAAATTATTAAATATTTTCTTTAATGAAGTTTTAAATTTGGGAATAACCAATGCAGATATAATTTTTTACGCCCGGTTTTGTTCAATAAAATTACAAGAGAGGGACTTTATTTTCTATTTACACATTTTTAAAGACATCTTTAAACAACTTGAAATTTTGGATCAAAATTTGAAACAAAGCTTTAAAGCTATGCACCATAAAACTACTGTAGAGTCTATACAAACTTTAATAAATACCGTTGAACTTTGGAAAGATTGTAGGACAGTAACAAATTATTTAAATGTAATTAATAATTTTCCCAATATCCAAGATGTTCAAGATAACACACTACTAGAAACTGCTACCACTAAGAGTGAAGCATTAAAAAGTGCGGAAAATGAACTTGCGATTAAAAGCATTTTAGGAGATATAGACAATCCAGAAAAAAAAATAGAGCCAACCCCGTCAAGGGAAAATTTTATTATGAGTTTTGATGAAAACACGGCAGCAATTCAAAGTATTTTGGAAGGTCAGGATCTAGGTCAACAAAGTTCTAGTACAAAGAATTTAGAGTTTTCAGATTTTCAACAAAAACAAGAAAATTATATTCGTGATTCTATTGAAATAACTTGTGAGGACATAAACACAAACCATGACACCATTAAAGAAGTGCCTGAAAAAGTGAAATATAAATATGCTAATGCAGAAAATAGTGATAAAAACCTTATATGTGTGGCATTAAATCATTTAAGCGATTCCGATGATGTTTTTAGTGAAGATGATGAGGGTCCAAGGAAAAAAAAATCTAGGTTGGACTTATCAAGTAAAGAAAAACCAGCACAAGCTGTATCAGAGCCTTATAAAGAAGAAGATTTAATTAAAATGGAATATTTTAGTCAATATTGTGAAATTTTGGATAGTGTACTGACCCAAGTAAAAACCAGGTTTTTTAAATTTGAAAATTTAAAATACCTTCAGCTAGCGGACAGTTCTATTTATCAAAACTATCATCGAACATTTCCTAAAGATCTCTTGTACAACATGTTTGATCAGTGTAGTACATTTCTGATGTCCTCGTCAAGCAGAGAATCTTTACAATCAGAATTTGAAGTGTTAGTTTCCCCTTGTCACAAACAACTCCACAGGGATAACCTGAAAAAAGTATTGAGTGTGATGAATTCTAGCAAAGCGCGTAATGTTATACCAGATTGTTATAAACTGCTTTGTTTTCTTGCGACTGTACCCCTATCTCACGATAACCAAAACTTTACCGGATTTGCTAGGATTAGGGAGTTTTTGCGAAATTGCGATCTCAATCAAATATCAACGTCACTCCCTTGGATTGTAATTGAGAATGATTTGCTACAAGAGTTGAAGAAAACAGAAGCTTTTTATGAAAATGTGATGACGCGGTTTTCTGCTAAGGGTCATATTCCCTTGACGTTTGCGCAATGTTAAGGTAAGTTTGTTTTAATCAGAAAAATAATGCAGACTTTTATGTATTTTTTTATCAAATTGAATTTTCCCAAATATTCCAAGAATAATTTGGCGGATTTTTTTTGCCTTTCAGAAAAATCTTAGGCATATTCATAATAGCGCGCAAAAAAACTATTTAAAACCAAAAAATTTTATGCGGTCACCCAAAACATGATTTTTCTCACTGTCCGCATATAACAAAACCATGAATAATTAAATGATTTTTAATATTTTTTTGCACACAAATAATGTCAAAAAACTAAAACGGAGTAACCAATGGCAAAGTAAATGCTATTTTTTTAATACCTTCATCAAACACGAGATTTTACTTACTGTCCACACATAGCAAAAACATGGCTTTTTTGGTTACCGATATAAAACATTTTTTTATTGCCCAAGAGCGTAAAAAACATATTTTTATCATTTTTTTTGTACACAAATAATGTGAAAAAATTAAATGGTTAACAGAAGGATATGTTGCGAATTTGAAAACCGAATAGCCGTATGCTTTTGTGTTTTAGTTTTTTGTATGTTTTTTAAGTTTTTCGATTTTTTTGATGAAGGAATTTAAAAAAATTGTGTTTACAATTCATGGCTAAATTGTGCTTTTTTAGCAACTAGTTGTTAAAACTACTATTGTGTTCTAGGTTTTGCATGTTTTTTTCCGTCTTTTAAATTTTTTGATGTAGATATTAAAAAAATAGTGCCTACAACTTGCGGCTAAACTGTGATATTTTATACACACGTTTTTATTACTCGCTGCACTCGTTTTTTAAAACCACGCTTGTAGTAAAAGCACTATTTTAGGCACTAGTTGTAAATACTACTATTTGTTTGTATTTTATGTGGACATCTTTGACAATATTTTTTGCATACATAAAGAATTTATAGATTTATTTTTGTATTCCCTTTGCACCCTCGTTATCAAATTTTCCACGACACGTGGCATTTAATCGTGGTTTTACCTAAACCCTTGAGACCCTTGTAACGTAAATAAGGTCAATTGGATAACATTTAAGGGCGACGCGACGCACGTCTAGAAAGCCAATTTTGCACAATTGCGGCGTTGGAATCCTTTTATTTTTTAGATAGTTTTCGGCCTCTTCTTTAAAAAGTTGATTTTTTTTGTCCCTATTAATTTTAGAGCAATACAGAGAGAGAGGTGCAAAACTACTAAGCCGTTCTAAAATTTGCAATATTTTACTTATACGGCAATATTCTCACTTTGTTCAGGGTTTCTTGGATTATTTTACTGTCCAGTATGAAATCCAAAAGTTTGGATAGCCGTTCAGCACTCAATTAGGCTCCGCTTTATATTCTAAAGCCAAAAAATCGTCGAAATGTTCGTTCTATCATAACAGAGACGAACATTTTTTTGACAAGGATGCACTATAGAACAAGGTACAGTAATTTAAAACGCGCGATTTTCCTCCGCGTCTGCCATCACAACAGAACTGTGAAGGAGCCATTTCGCCCCCTAGCCTTGCCGCGTGTCGCTTTTGTTTACCTTTTGATCTGTGTGACGTCCAAAAATATACAATATATACAGTAAGGCTTCCAGAAGGTGCCAATCTTTCTGTCATTGTTTTACTGACCGAAAAGTTCGAACTCCATTTTTGTGGACGATTACAATCAATGTGTGCGGAAAGTAGTACGCACTCAGTGCGGTAAAGTTAAAGTTATTTTTGAAAATTAAAATACTGACATTTATATATCTTTTTTGGGTAAAATCGTGTACTTAACTCGCTTCACTTCGTTCGGTCAACTGCCGTCGCGTGCGGTAAAGTATCACTTTCCGCACTTGTTAGGCAACAACTATTACCAACTCCCGTGCGGTAAAGTGCACTTTACAACACTATTTTGGATGTGTAAAGTTAACGTTAAGGCACTTTACAGCATACTGTGCGGTAAAGTGACTACGTTTATTTCAGAAAATTAAAATATTCCTTTTTTCGGAATTTTTAAGGCTTATAGGTAAAATCTTGTAGCTAACACATGTGTAAAGTGTCTTTGCCACCCTTGCCGGCTTGAAGAAACTCGCTTCGCTTCATTCGGTCAACTATCGTCGCTTGCGGTAAAGTATCACTTTCCGCACTTGTTAGGTAAATAAATATTTTGGGAAAAATTAATATTTTGTTATGTTTGTTTGTTCAAAATTTACTTGTTATTGCACGAACTGATCCCATCGAATAAGGATTGAATTTTTTTGAGATAAAAGCAGTTTTTATATTTTATACTCGCATCATGTTCAATGCAGGTCAGGGTAAGTGGGAAGTAGCTTATAGCCAGCTATTTTTTAATATTTTTATCCATTACTTTTACTTGTAATGGTAAAAACAAAGGCAGATAGTTTGATTTATAATAAATTTAAAAAAGGCATATAAGCTTACAATTATTACGTTTATACGCGGCTAAAACCGGTTTTATATAAGAACGGTTTTAAATAAAATCATCCATGGTATAAACCGCTTTCTTAAATCGCTTTAAAATAAAATAGATTTAGTGTTTAAAGCGGTTTTAGTGGTCCTTATATAAAAGTGCTTTAAGAGGCCCGTATAAACAAAGTAAATAAGATCATAATTTGAGCTATGATAACAATTAGGCAGCATCAGTGACGCTAAGTAAGGCCATCTACAAATGTCAATTTTGTTTTTTTTTTCTAACTGAGCTCCCACAAGCCTAGATAGCTTGTAGTAGAAGAAAAGAGCATGTAATAGATAAGAGGCGCAGAATACATTACAGATAAGAACTAAGTAAATTCCCAGACCATGGATGACATGCAGCGTTGATAATCCCTTGCGAAGTCCCATTTTTACTTAAGATTAAAATTATTATTTTATGCCTTTTTTTGTCAAATCAATCAATCACTTCAAATTTTTACAAGTTATTAATTGGTCAACCACCTGCCTTTTTTTTTAAACTGATAAACTTTAGGGGCGGAGAGACGATTTTTCTATCAAAAAAATCGAAAAAAGCCAAAATTTGTTATATTAACAGATTTTGAACTAAACCTTTTGCAAATTATAGAGCATCCACTCCCACACTTATGTTTTCGTTTGTGAGTCGGGTGGCAAACGTGAGGGGTGGAGTTATGATTTCTGAAAAAAATAGAAAATAAAACTTTTTTGAACTAACGGATTTTTACCCAATATTTTAACAAGTTATAGGAAGCCCAATCCCAAACTTATGATTTTTTTTGTAGCGCGAGTGGTAAACGTCAGGGGCGAAGTTATGATTTTATTTCCAATAAAAGAGAAAAAAAGAAAACTTCCTTATACTAACAGATTTTGACCTGACACTTCAACAAGTTATAGAGGAACCAATCCCACAATTATGGTTTTTTTTGTAGGTAAACGTCAGGGGCGGAGTTATGATTTTTTTCCAAAAAACTAGAGAAAATAAAAAATATTTTCTTATACTGACACTTTAACAAGTTATAGATGGCCCAACTGCTTATGGTTTTTTTTATAGGTGGGGTTGTAAACGTCAGGGGAGGAGCTGATCGAAACTTTTCTATTTTTTTCAAAAAAAAATCACAGCCGCCCCTGACGTTTTCCACCTCTCCTACCAAAAATTGTAATTGTGGGATTAAGTTTTCTAACACTTGTAGAAGTTTCGGATCAAAATATGTTAGTATACGAAAGTTATCTTTCTTCTATATTTTTCAGGAAAAAAATTACAGCTAAGACCCAGTTTTTTATAATTTTTTCCGAAAAAAATATCTAGGTTTGTCTATCGAACTGTAGCTTACAGAAGAAAACCAGCTTTCAACTTTGTTTTTTTCAATATTGTGATTCTCCATGAGTCAGCTATTGGTTATTTTACTTTTAGCATCTGTGACAAGGTTGATTAGCTAAGTAAAAAAGATCATAGAATAGATTTATAAAACACAGAGTTCAATAAACACGAGACGTCGTCGGTAAATAAATATAATCCATTGTAATCACGGATGTAAAAAAAAATTGATTGATAATACCTATAGGAAATTTTCATGAGAATCACTGCCGCGTGTCTTCCGCCATTTTCGCCGCCATGTTGTGGAGATCTAGGTTGGCGACACTGGTTTCCTTAATTTTAAATATTAGTGTGGGAACACTGACTGTCAACAGTGTAAAAAATTTGATTTTTGTACGTTTATTTGAAAGGATAAGTTGTTGTTTTTTAATACAAAAACAAAAAAATAAAGAAACAAGCTATAATACCATTTAGGAGTTGATTGGCCTATGTGGAGAATGTATTGGGTACTGTTAAGCCTCATGTTATATATTGTAAACGCTTGGTTCAACCATTGCTGCTGGCGCTCCCGCTCAAGATAAACCTTGATTAAGTTGATCTAAATCTGCACAGGAACTAAAACAGCTAAGAACAGATGCACCAACGTGATACATTATTAGAGGGAGATACTGAGTTTGATAATAGCATATATGGATCAGCTGAAACCTAGAGTACATCTTTGGCACATGGAGTCGAGCATGGAGTTTTACAATATTTGAAGACCTTGGCGGAAAACTCTGTTAACTAACATCTGAGTCGACCATATTTTCTCCGAGTTCACAAATTATTTCTAAGATATCCATGAGTTTTGGTAAGTTTTCAGCATTCAACATTTTTTTTATCTTTATCTTTTATAAAGCATGTGGGATTTTACTCAAAACTACATATGTTGTAGGTTTCATTGTCCTGATGAAAATCGGTCATTGATCCACAGTGATCTGGTTTGTGGTTTTCGAGATACCGCGGTCAAAGTTAAACATTTTGGTATTCAGCTGTTTTTTCCTAAAATTAGTTTTTTGCATCTTTTGTGAAAATATAAATAATGTTTATGAACCAAATTATAGTCTGAGAATAAGTATGTAGAAAAATATAGTCAGCTTCAGCTTTTGCCTCGCAGTAGCATCACAAACATAACAAATATTAAATGCATATGACGAAAAAATCACCTTTTCAACCAAAGGCAAACATGCTTCAAAAGAAAAACTTTTGTAACATTTTTAGCCATTTTTGTTGATTTTAGTAAATTGGGTATATTGATTACTATGAGGCAATGATAGATTTTCATCAAGGCAAGCAAAGTCCCACAGAAAGCCAGTTTCCATAATCATCCTTTATAAAACACGAATCTACAAAAAAAAATCAAATGATGAAAAGTTTCCAAAACTGAGGTCTTCAGAATCAGAAAACTTTTATTACAAAAATTGTTAACAAACAAGAAACATTGTCACTATTGAATAAATAAGCATCAAAATGTAGTCCTAAAAATTAACATTAAGTTAAATTTCATCTAAGAATGTCTTCAAAATGTCATTTAGATATTAAACAATGTTAACATTAAGGTTTTGTTAATAAAGATTAAAAAATAATTATTGATTTTTCTTTATTTCTAGTAAACTGGCAAAACATCTTGTTATTATTGGTCTTAAAATCTCAAAAAATTATACTGGCTACAATATCACAAACATTGACAATAAAATCTTAAACTACCTACCTAAAATTACATATAGAAAGTTACAAACACATGGAAATAACAAGAAGAGAATCAAAAAAATATACCCATAAAATAAATTAATTAAAATTGGCGGTTTAGGAACTCTTGAATTGTATATGGTACTATCTCTAAGAATTTTTTTAATGTTCTTTTTAAAACTCGTGAAGTATTGTTCTAATTTTGTAAAACTCCATGTTTCAAAGATGTACTTTTTTGTGATCACTTGAAATGGCTCTGTATCTCCCTCTATTCATTTATTTTTCTTGCCCTCTCACCTATAACAACCTGGGATTTATAAACTGTTGGCAAATATCTGTCCCTAGCCGTTTTAGTTCCTGTTTCAGATTCCGATCAACTTAATGAAGGTTTATCATGAGAGGGAGCGCCAGCATCAATGGTTGACAGTACCCTTTGAGTTTATAACTTGGGGGTAATGTTTCCATGTTGTAATTTATTTGTTTGTATTAAGTTATTTGTTCACGGGACGCGATACGATACGTATACCCTAGCGATAAGTTTCAAGTAACGTAACGACGCAGACGGATTATGTGATAAAAGAAGATTTTAGATACTGATTTATGTCTCTAATGTAGTGTGAGATACAGTACTGTAAATTGGGGTTATTTTGAGAAGGTTTTCATGTTTTTCTGAAGTAACTTTTAAGCCAAGCAGACATTTTTAAATGTGGCTCTTGCCCATCATAATTTTTTCCATAAATTATCGTACTGGTGCATTTGGCAGATATATTCCCATTGTAATTTTTTTGGGATTTTTAACCTGGGGTTTTTTGGGAATAACCAAAACTTGTGATTTTTCTTATAAGTCCATCAATACAATATGTTAGTAAAAAAATGACCTTTTTATGTTTATTGCTTTTTTTAGTGGTAGGGTTCTTTTTTAACTTTTAGCTAAAACTACAAGCTGGAATAACCAACTAAAGAAAAGTGCGCAGTATACAGAATTCATTGTACACAGAATTGGACACCATCAGATTTTCTGTTAAATTTAAAGACCCTTGACGACAGAATGGAATATAATATGAAAGAATAGATTAAGATTTAATTTTTAATTTAATATTTTCCGTGTGCTAAAAATGCCAAACACTGACACCAAAATATTTGATTTAGTTGAGTCAAATACTGAGAATCAATTTTACATTTTAGATGATTAATTACGGCAAACAATACTTACAACTGCTAAAGTAACTGTTTGAGAATAATCATAAACCTTGGACGAGAAAATGCTTCGAGTCAAACTGAACCACCTGGGAGAGTTCCAAAAATGAATGGTGAGCAATTAAATAAAATGCAGGTAGGTCCCTAGCTTTTTAACAATTTTACATAAAAAATTTACACACTATTAACTGTTTGCATTTTTGTTTTAGGAGAAAACGGACTCTTCAATAAAGAATAAGAAAAAGGAATGTTTACTGGAAAATGGATATAAAAAGATGTATTTGATATTTATATAATTTTATATTGAATAAAAAATGTTTAACTGTGAGGATAAACTTCACAGAATTCATGTGAAATGTGTTAAGGAGTTGTTTTTTAAGTCTCGTTTTAATAAATCAGAATAATATAATAATATAAATAAATAAATAAATAAAATTAAAAATTTACTTAGTATAATGACATTAGAACAATAACAATAAATAAACAAAGAAAAAAATAATATATTAACCGAGATTGACACATATATCAATAAAAATAAAAAGTTTATTTTATTTATCCATCTAAATTTTTTTAACCAGTGTTCGGTCATTGAGCGCCACTTGTGAAAAAGCAAAACTGCCGTCTGATAGGTGTTGCCTCTTACCATTGCTGATCAGTTGATCATGTTTCAGTTGTCATTTGTCATTAATTCTTAAGTTTTTTGGTAACTACTCATTAGATTGAATAGTTGCAAGAGTTTATCTAAAAAACAAAAAACATCAGTCTTCTCTTATTGGGTCATGTCCCCACACATTCTTGAATTATAATTAAATTAAATAAGTTATTGCTTAAAACAACTTCGAAAGACCAACTCGAATTAATTTCTAAAAAAGGCAGGAATATATTAGAAAATGGGGACAAGGAAAATTTTTCGTTCAAATAAATAATTATTTATTTTACCCACTTTGCTGTTGCACCTAGGTTCTTTGCTGGCTTTTAAAGAGACAATTAAAGAGATATAGGCAATATCAAATTTAAAATATCTTATACTAAGGCAGCAAGGCCTAGATTGGATCATATCATGTTCAACCAGTTGCATCAAGGTTTGGTTTCTTGTAATTTTTTTTATTTCAATGGAACAACTCCAGAAGACCAACACACATTCATTTCTAAAAAAAGCTGAAAGTGGAGATTCACAAATTCACTTGCTGTGCTATTGTACCTAGGTAGGATCATAAGACGTAACCAACCAACTAGCGATGAAGCCAACGATACAAAATACGACAAATTAGTAATTTTATCGAGAATTGAAGGTGTCCAGACGCCAAATTTCAAACTAACGGCCAAAAAATTGCAGTTGTAGAAGATAATATACTATTGTAAGATACAATATAAAGAAAATTAAATTGCCGTTAAAAACGGTATTCTTCTTAATAATTTACTTTTAATTTTGAATTTACAATACTTGTTATTAGATATGGAAGATCCATTTTTAAAACAAAATTATAATCCTGTTTTTGATAGACCCCTGCTGCAGAATAAGAACCCATATAATTTTTCTGATGGGTAGTCGGATATATGCGATTAAAAAGCCTGAGTGTATAACTTATTCAATTCGCCAACATGCAGCTTATTCTTAATAAATACTTTCGCTTATTGAGACCGAGAAAATATACTTACAGAGATTTTATTAAGATTTGTTAGTTGTTAAATGGATAGTTTTACAAAAAAATACTTTGCAAAATTGCATTGAGCGATGGAAGATGGCAAAAGATAACTTACCTTTTATGGCGCTTACAAAAATGTCAAAATTAACTTGGTAGCCATCTATTAGGTGCCTATCTAATCAAACAGAGAGGTTGTTTCAAATAGTAAAATTGCCACTGTGCGTGTAAATCAAAATATCAGGTAATAATGTCCCTATTGTTTCTTGTTTAAATTTGAAAGTGAAACAACACTGCGGTAACATCAATAGAAGTTTTCATCTATATTCCTGAATGATATTTAGAAATTGTCTCAATAAAAATCCCTTTAGATCCAGGGAAAAAATAAATTTATCTTTAATTTTAACCTTTTCTCAATCATTTCGGTGCACACTAGTGAATAAAATAGATGCATATTAAACTAATAATTTGATGCAAATGACGTGTAGTCGAGCGTGTGGCTGTTGGGCACAAAAATGAAAAAGACTCCCAATTATTTAAATTGATGAGATTCTCTATGTGATTTACGAGAAAGAGGGGAAGGTCGTGACAAAAATTACCTAAACATATTTGGATTTACATATAAGCAAAAATGTAGAAATAAAATCAAACGCCATCGCCATAGGGAATAGAACTTATGTTTTAGATATTAATACCTATAGGTTTATATAGTCGCGGAAATATTAGGAGCAATGCCCTTTTACAAATATATTTTTATACCTTTCTAAAAAAGGCGATTTTAATTGCAGTGCTCCAACTTTTTTGGTGGCCAATCTACACGCCGCACTATGGTATAAGTGTTTGGCCAAAAATAGTTTTTTGGGTTCAATAGACCCATTACTTATTAAAACTATTACATTTAGCAAAAATTATCTTTTTTGACCAAAATAACATAAAATTATGCTGTGCGCCTCTTTCCTCCGACTTACACCCCCCCCCCCAAATTATTATCAAAAATGTGTGAATCACCTACGTTAATGCCGTAATTTCGAGCAAATAAAATAAAATTATTATTTTTCTACTAGCACAAAGTATTTGTGATGGATGCACAAATACTCGAGTACCAGTGATGTTGGAAGGTATAAATCCGAGCGGGAGGGGGGAGAGAAACATGCAAGTTTTGAAAAATTTATTATATTATCTGGTACCCGACTAGATTCGAGAGGAGATCACTAGATTTTCAGGGAATAACCTACCCGACCAACGCCCCTCCCCCTCTCTCACAGTCCCACCCCTCTTCCACATCCCCCTCCCTTGTCGAGATTTTGTAAGCAAACAATCCAAGTTGGATTGTTTTTGGTTCCAACTATCATATAATATGTATGTATTTCACAATGTTTGAACGTTACGTAGTATGTTTCAGTTTTTTCAAATGTGTTGATTTGATCCATAGCAAACTTAACCAAAGCAGTTGTGCGTGTTGTATGACATTTCTCTGAGACCCAAACCTTAAAAAGGTCTTCATTTCCAAATTAAAACATGCTATTTTGTCCAGCTCCGGACTTTTGAGGGCTCACAAGAATATAAAAAAGGCGAACTTCTGCAGCGATATAATACGTTACGTATTGTTAATTATACAACGACAATATATTAGAGAACAAAAAACCATTCCCAGGACAAATAAATCCTATACTGGATATAGTACAATATTTTAACTCGTATTCCAAAAAGGTGAAAGTTGTTAAAGTGGCATTGATCAGATTCTTGATGGAAATGAAAAGCATCATCAAAATCTGAAGACAAGGTTCATTCAAGTTTATTTGGTGAATCTACACAAAATCAAATCAAGTATTACAGTCGACTTCTCCAAATTGCTGCCAAAATTTTTTTTAACCTCAGATTTGAATTCAGGAGACCAAAATAGTGATGTATCACATACCCATGTTTGTAATTTGGTTTATTTTCATCGATCCTCCCGCCCCCGCCATTATAGTGCCCCCAGAGAAAAAAATATTCACAGATTTAAATTCAGACGACCGAAAAACCCCTAAATCGACGTGTCACATGCCTATCGTTTGTTCAGATATTTTTTGAATAATTTTGACAGGTTGAAATGGCCACCATCTAGGATTTTCAGATACCTGATGGATAGGCTTCCGACGGTTTTTTATTGCCTAATATGTGCCCAAGTAGCAGTAAAATATTCTGGTGAGGTTTGTCGCTAACTCAATGCACTATATGTGATATGTGTACCTAGAGCATTAAAAGATAAATATAGAGCGCAGACGCAGCTAGACGCAAAAATAAATAAATGATACAATAAGCAGACATCATGACCGAAATCATAATATAAGTATCACGGTTTAATCTTGTTTAACTTTTTTTGTTGATCAACAGGAACTCCGAAAAAACATTTTTTCGACATTTTTGGTACATATTCAATTTCTCCAGGATTTAAGACGGCGCTCTAGGGTTTTTGAGATAAAATTTCCCCTAGAAATAATCTACTTACCTTTAGTTAGAAGAATCATTATCAACAATTGTCTTTCTCAATCTCACTTTCCAAAACTTCGCGTTTAAACTCAGCAGAATATTAAGAGCAATTGTTAAAACATTCCTAGCTAATAAGAACTGTCAAGTTTAATCAACGAAATATCAAGGCCTACTTGGTTATAAGTCTAAACTTTTCCGGGATTTTCCGAAGCAGTCATTTACTTACAGAAAATTTATAACTAAATATTTTTATTGTCACTTTGCAATTTTGCATTTTTGCCCAAAATAATTGGCATATATACCAAAGTGCGCCGTTCCAAATTCAATCGGACGAATATTTGACACTGACAATGAAATTTTCATTTAGTCTCTGTGTTTAAATGTCAGCCGTCATATTGAAATAGGTCAGTCCAACGATCTGTCGCTGTCGCTTGATTGACAAGTCACGGAGGGCAAACAAAGCGATTTTCCATAAGACGTAGTGTTAACTTCGAGTGATTTTCCGGATTTTCCAGTGACTTTCAATAGGTCAAAATTAATTTTTATTTTAGTTTGTTCTTTTTGAAAAACGGATAAAGGCAGTTTGTTAGTGGATTTTTGCAGGATGAGCCAAAAAACCGTGCCAAAAGTTACAGTGTTTGTTTTGTTTACGTTGGTTTTTATTTGTGTTTTAAAGAATTTAGAGGAAGATTTATGGTCAAGCCATGATGACCTTTAAAATAATTTTCTTAAATACCTGCTAAATTATTTTTAGGTGTGCTAAAATGCACTTTAGTAGGACACGTTTTTTGGTAAATTTAAAGACCGTAAAGAACTTTGATTGACAGAAATTAATACCACCTTATGTTTTACACACTTTACACTTTGAAAAATTACAATTTTTGCTGTTTTTTGGATAAAAATTGCAAAATAAAAATGATACGCACGACACCACTTAAGATGGCAGACACATAACAGACATTTTTAGTAAACATTTGCCTTAAATTATGTCCATCTTTCTTTAAAATACTTTTTTATAGCCTGCTGTCGTTCTTCCACAACCTTAAAAATTTTTACACGTCACTAAATTATCTCTCCATCTACCTCTAAAATTCTACCCTCTCTCTCTAAATATTTTTCATTTTAACAGAGAGAAAATGTTTTTTGGCAGTACTTTTTTTGAACGCGTAAAAAACAGTAAAAAATTGAAAAATTTGAGTGTTTTATTCTAGAAATCTAAATTTGGAGAGAAAGCTTTAAGATGTGAGAAATATCATGGTATAAAAATGTGAAAAACGTAGTAAAAAATTGCCCCTTAAATTATGCTAAAATATTTTAAGCCTCAAATTACCATCATGGCTTGACCATTAAATATAAAATGCCGCTTCTGTGTTACACCACTAAACCAGCAGATCCAACTTAACCCAAACTGTATAATGAAAGACTATTTAAACAAGCTAAAAAGTGAGCATCCTGATGTGGCCCAGAGATACATAGAAAAATATTCCCTTATTAATAACTGAGACCCATTTTACGTGGAAGATTCTAAATTTAGTTCAAAACCTGTGAGTTTTCCATCAATAGACAATATGGACATTATAACATATTTGGTGCAGCAGCAAGTCGCCCTGCAATTTAATAAAAAACAAACCAAAATGCTCGCCAAACACTGGGTAAAACATATAAAAAATATTTTCAAACCTGAAACAAAATGTATGGAACAGACTCTGGCATATTTCACTTTTTCCCCTTAATAGCCATTATCGATTTTTGTCTTCTTATTTTAGCCAATTCCGTAAGATAAGAGGCTTTTTTTTTGAATATTTCACTGGGTATTCGGAAAAACCTCAATTTATCTCGTGGATTTCTACTGCCACAATTCGCAACGGAACACGAAAGCGGCATTTCCTATTGAAATATTCCTCTAAATTCCTTAAAACACAAATAAAAACCAATGTAAACAAAACAAACACTGTGACTTTTAGCTCGGTTTTTTGGCTCTTTCTGCAAAAATCTACTAACAAACTGCCTTGATCCGTTTTTCAAAAAGAACAAACTATAATAAAAATGCATTTTCATCTATTGAAAGTCACTGGAAAATCCGGAAAATCACTCGAACACTATGTCTTACGGAAAATCGCTTTGTTTGCCCTCCATGGCTTATTAATCAAGCGACAGTGACAGATCGTTGGACTGACCTATTGGTCTGGAGAATTTGGAATGTACAGTAAGTTCTTTCATAGATAACCTCAATAAAACTGGTGCAAAGTTAGCCCTTTTAGGGCTTTTATCCAAATTATTGGGAAAGGATTGTGGTAAATGGTAATTATTTAATTATACAGATTTCGTTTTCGCACCTGAATATCTCCATTCTTTTAAGTTTTCTTTAAGGCTTCGTCTTAAAGCTTTTGATCTGAAAAGAGAAAATTTTAGAAAATGTATGTAAGGTTACTATGGACAAAAACGCTTGTAAGGTAAAAAAGCGCTTATTTGTCTTTCCTTATTTAAATTAAATTATTTCAATAAAGTTCAGGCAAACTGTACTTTTCACAATGCTTTTCTGGGAACTAAAAGCGATCAAGCTGAAATTTTGCATGGGTGTAGGGTACTACTTCTTCTTCTTCAAGTACCATGCTCTCTTCGAACGTTGGCTATCATCAGCGCGATCTGCACACTGTCCACTGCTTTTCGAAAAAGTGTCGTAGTACTAACACCCTATTGTCTAAGATTTTTAAGCCATGATTCCGTCTACGACTCGGACCTCTTCTGCCTTCAATTTTGCCTTCTATTATCAATTTTAAGAGTTTATATTTGTCATTTCTCAAAATATGGCCAAAATATTCAAGTTTTCGTTTTTTGATGGTAAATAAAACTTCAAGCCCTTTATTTATTCTAAGCAGAATATCCACATTAGTTACTCGGTCCATCCAAGATATCCTTAATATTTTACGATTACACCACATCTCGAATGCCTCCAACTTATTGCACGTGGCCTCAGTCAGTGTCCATGCCATAATATAAGATGCCAGAAACATAACACCGAAGCGCACGAATTCGGAGAGTGGTATTAAGATCGCGACTAAAAAACTGATTTCATTTTGATAAAAGATGATCTGGCCTGTTCAATCCTTGCACGAACTTCTTGCATGTTGTCCCAGTTCTCATTGAGGAGACAACCTAAGTATTTGTATGCATCCACGCGTTCGACTTGCTGCCCATTTACTTCTAACATGCCTCTGATGCTTTTCCTTGGATATGACGATCCATTTTGTTTTTCCAAAATTTAAGTTAAGGCCGAATTGCGAACTTTTGGCAGCAATTTGATTTAACAACTCTTGTAGGCCTTCCAGCCTGTCTGCTATTATGACAGTGTCGTCGGCGTATCGTATGTTGTTGATATTTATGCCGTTTATGGTCAAACCCTCTTCGCAGTTATGAATTGCATTCTCTATACAACCTTGGCGTACTCCTCTTCTTATTTGGACCTCTTCGGACAGTTGGCCATCAACCTTTGTTTGATCAGTATAGATTAGCGATTATCTTTAGATCTCGGTTATCTAGATCAACTTCTTTTCGATCTATGAGCTTTCGTGTTAGAATCGATCAAATGCTTTCTCATAATCTATGAAACAGGCATATATACGGGCACCGACACATCTCTAGACCGCTGAACCCTCTCTTGTCCCGAACCCACCACGAAATCCAAACGGCGTGTAACCCATAAAGGATTTGCATTTCCCAAAAATTATTTTGTTGATAATCTTTAGAAATATTTTTAACATTTGTCTCATTAGGCTGATTAGGCGGTAATCACTACAGTTCTTTGCTGAATGTTGTTTAGGCAGCGTAACAAAGGTTGATTTAGCCAGTCAGCAAGGATTTTACCGCTACAATAAATCAAGTTAAAAAGTTTGACCAGCGTATTTAGCGAATCTTCGTTTTTTATTAGCTTTAAAACCTCAGTGTATACTTCGTCTTGCCCTACCGCTTTTCTGTTTTTAGCTGAAGATATTGCGTGTTTTACTTTCTCTGGTATTATATCTATGCCTTGGTTTGAGAATTCTTCTGGCTGTTCGGATCGGTTATCGGTAAAGAGATGTTCTATGTAGCTACCCCATTCTTTTAGTTTTCCTTTGGTATCCGGTATGATTTGGCCGTGATTGTCCACAAGGATTCCAGCTTGTCTTTTATTACTGGGAAAGCTAAACTATAGATTTGCACTATTCTCAGCCCCTTAAGAGAAGGGAACCACAATATGGCAACGTTTGTTCATCACTGACAAAGTCGCACTGAAAATGTCTGCCACATTGGTAACACCTTCAGAAATAAGGATACTTTATTCACAAAGTTTCCAGCCACTATCATGTTAGCAAACTGATAATCTGGGTTTTATTTATTTTTGTTTTTGGTTGAAATACAAGTGTAGACAAACCAAGTGAATTTCAAATGAGAAATTCGCCTAAAAATTGAATTTGTACATCTAGAAAATAAAATCAAAATTTAGTGTTTCAGATACCTTAAACAGTGGTTGTCATATTGTGCAAAATAGCAATTTTCGTTTTGTGGAAATCATAGACAAATGAAGAATACTTCTTTCATACAAGCCAAAATTTCACTTCCAAATGCGCTACAGAGAGCTTTTTTAGAAAAAAACTTTATTTAAAAAAAAACAAATTCCAAAATTAAGATTTTGCACATTTTTCAGCACTTTTGTTTGGCCAGGATTTCCAGAAAGTTAAGTCGGTTTTTCGCTCACAACTTCTGTTAGTTTTGCACAAATAAGCATAATGATATCAGTTTTTTCGCTATTTCTAATTTCCTGTTACTCTGATTGAAAAAAATTTCAACAAACATGACCATTTGAACATTTTATTCCTTAAACTAATTCTTTTTGTCTAATGTGATGTAAATGTTCAACAAACTTCAACAATCCTGCAGTCGCTCTGCGTATGATTTAAAAATCGCTGGAGGACGAGGATTCGTTATGGTATCTTTAACTTTTTATGGCCGTTTTTCGTCATTTGTTGACATAAGCCTCATTTAAAACTCTAATGATGTGAGGAATGTGGCCTGCAGTCACATGATAATGATGGCATATGTATTTTAATTTTTTTTTCTTATGATTCTATCCCGTTTTGACAAATAATAAGTAAACTACGTCAGCGGCATCTACAGAAAAGCTAGAGCGATGAAACTTGGCACAATAAGCACTAGTGGGAGATTAAGCCTTTTGAATTTCGGAAAAATCGGAAAACGGCAATGTAAATAAATGAGGAAGTGTCAAAAATATGCCTTTTTAAGATGTATCCGTTGTTCCGCTCTAACTGTCCAGGAAGTTGACTAATCGTTTTAAAATTTTGCACGAATTAGGCCTTAAGTACAGTATCAAAGCCTATTGAAAATGGGCTACATCCGCAGGGCCCCATTTTACGACATGTGGTAAAATGGATGCAAATCTGCCGGAACTTTTGCCGTTTTTTAAAATATCTCAAACCATTACTCGAGAAGTAGCTAACCGATTTAAAACAAATTTTGTACACTCATAAGGCCGAATGTGTGCTCAGTGACTGTATAGTTGGTTTTTGAGATTAGTTTTTAGTTTTGAGTTTTGAGGATTTTTTGGAAATTATGTAAAATTTTTACAGTCAAAAATACTCGATAGAGAGATTTTTTTGCCCTTCTTTTTTTGACGGTTCCTGAAGTGCTATTTTCTTTAAAAAGGTGCAAAATAATTTCAAATAAGTTTTGAGTACTCTAGGACATACCGTTTTTGAGTCTTAGGGCAAAACACGCAAAAAAATCGCCATATCTCAAAAACGGCAAGCTCTAATGTGATGAAAACTGCACAGTTCGCTTTATTGAAGTTTTTTACATAAGAATCAATGAAATGTTTTACCCGTTTCATAGATAGCGCTGATGTAGTTCACTTAATATTTCTTAAAACCAGTGGCGTAGAGATCGTCTTTGGGGGGTGTCATCATTTAATAAAAATCAACTACCTATAATTAAGTAGGGCCCTATTGCTTGAACTCTTAAAATGAAGGGAGGGGACAGGGGCGGTTTAATAGGTGCTGAGTTAGTGTATATGAAACAAAAATACTTATTTTTAGAAGCAAGTCTCATCTGGTCTCATTTGCAGATTTTTCAAAATTAACCCTTAAATGCGCCGCAGGCACTAAAATGCTGTTTTTTACGCGTTTTAAATTTTGTTGAAAAACAAATTGCCGTAAATTAAACAAAATTGTAACAATATATAATATTGGTATAGCGCAGCAAACGAAAATTTTGACAAAACAAACATCAAAATTATTTAAAAATGTTGATCTATTAGGTTCTTAGTAATATTTTTGAAAAATATTTTTGTAATATATTTGAAAAGTAAAATTTTTGTAATATTTTTGAATATTTTTGAAAGTGGGTTGAGGTGGTATATATATAGATTTGTTGCCAAATCATAAATCAGCCGCAGATGAAAATTTTAAGAAAAATTATGCTAAGAATGCTATTTATTACACGTTTTGAATGCTGGTGAAAAAAATTCCTTGGAATTAAACTAAAATTGTAACAATTAATGACGTCATAGCTCCGCAGCCAAAATTTTTAAAATTTAAGACATCACACAGACAACACACGTCACAAACCGGAGTAAAGAGTCAGCTATAGCTCTCCCTGGGGCCCTTGATCATGATTAATTTATTATATATTGGGTTGGACCTCCTGGGGGGGTTTTAATCCCCAAACCCCCCCCCCCCTGGCTACGCCAAAAAATAAATCAAGAATTTTTGAAATATTTTTAAAAATACATATGTCATCATTATCTCACGTAACTGCAGGCGAAATTCCACATATTATTAGAGCTTTAAATGAAGCTTATGTAGACAAATGACGAAAAACGACCGTAAAAAGGTAGATATAGCATAAAGAATCCTCGTCCCCCAGCGATTTTTAAATCGTGCGCAGAGCGACTGCAGGATCGTTGAAGTTCGTTGAACATTTAGGGCGGTGTACAACAAAAAGAATCAGTTTAAGAAAAAAAAATGTTCGAACATAAAATGTGGAGAACTTGCTGCTCGACAATGTTTGTTAAAAAAAAATTTCAATCGGAGTAACAGGAAATTAGAAATAGTGAAAACTGATATCATTATGCTCATTTTGTTTATATAATGGAATTCTGAGTATGAATAAAAAATTTACTATAATTTTGAAAATCGTCGTTTTGTAGGTATTTTTTTTCTCTACAGAACGCTTTTTTGATTTTTTTTTCTAGCGCAAAATCAACAAGTTATGAGCGAAAAACCGATTTAAACTTTTGATTCAAGATGGCGCCGAAGTTAAGGGGGTGAGAATGGTGCAAATCTATAGTTAAGCTTTGCCAGTGGTACCCTACACCCATGCAAAATTTCAGCTTACTCGCTTTTAGTTCCCAGAAAAAATTACAATTTGTCTAGATTATAAAAGAAAGATGCTAAATAAAATATAAACAAAATTATTCCTTATCCATATTTAAAAAGCACTACGCAGCAGGTACCTATTTCATTGTACACACAATGTCAGTGCAACTTTCGGATTTTTCTGTCCTTTACAGTTTTAAATAAGAACACGAGATAGATATATATATTGTGGCATTGCACTAATTGACAATTTTCTGGGCAGTCATGCTGGTTCGCGTAAAAGTGTTCTCACCCTTCTTCAATCAAATTTAACTAACTGTTTACGATGTTGGCTGTTGGCAGCACAAAAATTCCCAAAAAAGATGAGTTTGGTTGCTAACCATCAATAACAAAATGGTAACTTTTTGGGGATTTTTGTACTGTCAACTTAGTAAACAGTTAGTGAAATTTGATTAGAGAATGTTAAAAACTCACTTTTTCAACAAGATACTAATAAAATAGTTAAGTTCTTTTTATACTGGAACTTTCCATCCATTATAGCCAAGTTTTTTGCATAGTTAGAGACAAACACAAAATATCCATGCACCTAGCCAGGATTCGAACTCGAGGCCTTCCGTGCGGCAGGCCGATACGCTACATACTGCGCTACGGAGAGTACGGAGACCGGCAATTTACCTCACGTTTTTTAAAGCTCAGTCTTTTTAAGCTTCCGCTAATAAAAAGAGTCTGTCTATTTTAGGCAGTAGTGATATTTTTCTTGTTTTTATTATAGGATTTTTTAAAGATCCTTCGTCAGTTTGTCATTTTAAAAATAACTAGAACTACAAGTAAAAAACTTTTAAACTTTGACTCCCCAAGTAACAATTTTTGGTTGCCTTAGTTGCCATAACTAAAAAATACACTAAAACTAACGTTGCATAAAGTAAAGTAAAGAAAATGACGCCACACCGTTTTCATTACCTAGGGTAAATTTGGCAACCTCTAAAAATGTTTATTTTTACTGAAATATTGTGGGGTTTTTAACGATCGCAACGATCGACGGATCAACGACGCCAAAACGTTTATAATAAACTAGAGTTAATTGATTTAAGTTCTTTCAACGTTTTTTTTTTACGAGAAAATTGCGGCCAAATGATCAGTGCAGTTGCGGCCAATTTCAAAATATAACTATCTGACAACTCTAGAGGACACCTCCTTAGATGCAAAACGGTTAGGTTTTCAGTAAACTAAGAAATGATTATTGCCGCCAAACTGTTTTCTTTTCCTGATTTGCGGCGCTACGCCATTTGTGTAAATCGTAAAAAAAAATCTTGTTTTTTGCTGGATTTTGATAATTTTGGTTTTAGTAATTTTTAAGCGTTCTTTTAGACTTAAATACAAAAATAATTTAGCAAATAAATAAGAAGGATGGAAGGCCGGATTGTTTTTTAAAGCTAAAATATCCATTTTTGACGAAAAACTAAGTTTCTCTGGTAAACTTTAAAAAGCCACTGTTATAAATTAACTGGAAGTTATGTAGCTACATATTTCAGAACTATTAATAAATGGTGTTTGAAAATTAGTCCATTTGTGGTTGCAGACGTGGAAGTCTTGATTTCAAATCAATTATATTGATAAAAATATTATCCAGAGGGCACCTCAGTCGTAGTCGCTTCGGCGACGGTGTGGAAACGTTCCATGCCACTCTAGTCGCAGGTAACGTCAACGCAACTCAAAAAAAATCGATCTGTTAGAACGTTTATACGCCGTTTTCACGCAACGTTAAGTCGCCTTTGGCAACGTTAAAACGTCGACAATTGTTCCTTGGATGTGCAAAATTTAGTACAAATTTTATTGTTTTTTATTATGAAATTCATTGGCAAAAGCAGATTTTTTATTAAAATTCGCTCTAAACAAAAATCTGAAATTATCATCAAAGCGGAGACCCTCGACTATATAATAGAATTAAGATGAGACGAAAACATAGACAATAGAAAAATACAGACGAAGCAATATAATTACAGCAATAGTAGAGCGTCGTCTTTATTGCAAAACTCCTCACTCAAGATTTACGTATTTAGAGTCTGATTTTGAAGATATCCTCGGACACGTCGATTTTAACATTTTTGTAGCAGGCAACTCATTCGATGGGTAAACTTTACTCTCATATGCTGAATAGGGAAAGTGGTGCGAGTGACACCTTGTATTGAAGCGTCTTTACACACGTGTATGTTCGATAATCTGTTTTGAAGTGTCTTTACACCCGTGTATGTTCGATAATCTATTGCTTCGTTTTTAAGATATTCATTTTCAAAATAAGCTCAAAGGACTCCGCTCGCTTAGGATTGCCATTTGCTTTCGGTTGGAATGGGCTGCGCGTTTGATATGTTGTAGATCGGTTCTTTCTGATCAACGTTTAAATAGACCCCCTTTTGATACGATCCACGGTTTCAGAGATATAGGTGTTGAAAGTTGGAGGTTTCAGATTTTAGGGATTTTTCACTAAAATCAGTTTTTTGCCTATTTTGTTGTATTCGAGTAGTTAACTTGCTACTTCTAGTACACCAGTTTTTAGGTAGAGAACCAGGGTATTGAATGCATTTAAAAAAATTAACATATTCCATTTACATCACTCTCAGTAGCGGCACAAACTTGGAAAACGAAAAAACTTTTTTTTTTTAAATGCAATTTTTCGTAAACTCGCTGATTAAAAAAGAACAAACACCGAAATATTTTTTATTTTTTGATATGTTATAGAAAAATCTTCAGAGAAAAAAAAGGTTAGCTACATATATATAAGCCGATCACGTTTTGTAAAAAACGCCCGTGAACCTGGAAAATGCTCGGGTTATTGTACCAATTTCTACTATGTAAATGTGTATGCCATGCTAGAGACCAGAAGGCTCAGCCGATTTTGATAAAAGTGGTACTGCTAGAGTGCCCTGAGTCTCAGAGGTACTATATACCATATATTGTTCGAGAAGAAAATCAATAAAGCGGATGCGAGTTGCCATTCTGTTATTTTCCATAATAATAATAACACGAGCATTTTCCATATTCACGGGCGTTTGTCACAAACTGTGATGAGCTTATACATACGTAGCTCATCTTTTGCTTTCTCTAAAGATTTTTCTATAACATATCAAAAAATAGAAAATATTTTACCGTTTATTCTTTTTTAATCAGCGATTTTACGAAAAATTTGCTTTTTGAAAAACACTTCTTTACGTTTTTCAAGTTTGTGCCGCCACTGAGAGTGACGTAAATGAAATATGTCAATTTTTTCAAACTGAATTCAATAGCCTGGTTTCCCTACCTAAAAACTGGTATACTAGAAATAGCAAGTTAGCTTTTTAAATACAACAAAATGGGCAAAAACTGATTTTAGTGAAAAATCGATAAAATCTGAAACCTCCAACTTTCAAAACCGATATCTCTGAAACCGTGGGTCTGATCAAAAAAAGGTCTATTTGAACGTTGATTAGGGAGAACAGATCTACAATATATCAAACGCCCAACCCAGTCCAACTGAAAACCAGTGGCAATGCTAAGTGAGCCGGGTCCTTTTCCAGGTAAATTTCACCTCGCAGGAATTTACTGTCGAAGAAAAATTGCAATAATAAAATATCTGAAAATAACTCTGTGTTTCGGACTTCCATTGTCTATATTTTATTTATACACGACGTTTCGATCAGTACAATCTCTAATCGTCTTCAGGTGCAGTTTGCACCTGAAGACGAGACAGAGTTAATTTCAAACACATCATTGTCTCAAACTTTCAAACAAAGAAAATATCTCATTAACAAAAACAAAGTCGACGTGTCCCGGATTTCTTCAAAAAAAATTGGTAAAAAAAACAATTTTTGCATTGGCCCATGTAACTCAGAAAGTGAATATTTTAAAAACTAATCGATAGATTTTTGTAAATTTTTACACGATTGTGAAGACGTTTGAACTACTTTCAAAACAAGGTATCACTCGACCTACTTTCTTGAATAAAAATATACCCCTCAAAACGGGTGCGTGCTACAAAAATTACAGGATAGCCAAGGAATCTTGCGTGGAAAGTTTTAGAATAAGCACTGTATAGATAGATACGGCAAGTGGAAGTCTACCACGTGCAAAAAAATTTATTTAGAAAGCACCTCTTTTTTTCTTTCTCTTAGACAGTGACAACGGTATAAAAATTAATGTTGGATTCATTCCAATTACATTGTTTTAAAGGGTTTTGCTTCGTTTCTGTTTTTCTGAAGTCTAACGGCGAAAACAATAAACATAGACTTTATTTTTTAGATTTTTACAAAGGACTAGCCGCCGTATTCAGTATACGTTTCGGATTAAAGGAGGGCTTGGAGTACCATGATTGATGAATATCAATATTATTGGAACGATTCTGCAAACGTGTATGATGATTATTAAAGTGAGTTTTTGACAAAAAATCCTTTAAATTTTGTGATAATATTTTATATGATCTTTACATCAATCTTAAAGATTTATCAAAATTAGTTTATGATCCATGATTCTTTTGGTAAAGTTTGGTTGTTAAAATTATACAATTAACGTATTTTTTGTAAATTTTTAAATCATTTATATTACTCTACCAAAAAATTAGTTATAAAATGTAAAATTAAGTAGCTTTGATATCTAATTATATGTTGGGACATTTTTCATGTTAATTTTCTTGTGTTTATTTTATAGACCCTGCATTTAAAAAATAAGATTCTTAAAGGGGGTAATTTAGGTGCCCCAATAAAGAAGATTGGTGAATTTAAGGATCGTTCATACAAGGCACAGTCTTAGTCACTTGATTAGTACTTTGTTTTGTTATAGTGTTAGTTATAGTTTTAGTCTTAAAAATTGCTCACTATTCATACTTGTCTTTGTTATAGTCATAATAATCACTGAGCAAGTGCATTTAACATCACTTTTTTGATATTTTGTTTTGTTTACTTTTATTTTTTGTAGTTGGTTTTTAAAGAAAATAAGTTTTAAAAGAAACAATTTTTTTTGGAACCTACAAAACACTGCTGGTACAAAATTTTTGAAAATGTTGATTTCGTTCCTGTTAATATACTTAGGCGCCACACTTATATTTGTTATAGTAATAGTTGTAATTTTAGTTATAAAAGTTTAAAGTTGCCAACTTTTTCTTATGACTGTGACTAAACCTATGACAAAGCATAATCAAAAGCATTGCATGAACACTTTCTTAAGAAACAGTGGTTTTAACTTTTTTATGATTAAGACTCTAACAAAAATTAAACTAAAGACTAAGACTATGCCTTGTATGAACAATACTTTACACAATCAATCATTGGCTACCATGTGGCCATAGTGGATACTGCAAAATTACTTGGTGCATTTGATTTTACAAAAAGATTGTATTAACCTAATAATTTTTCAACTGTCTTTGCAGGTTTCCTAGTCAAGGGGATAAGTGGCGATTTTTAATCGAACCCGGATTTTCTTACCATAGTAGATTTTATGATGTCATAAGAAAGCTGAGACTCCCCAGATAATAGACACTTAAAGTAAATATTTCAACGCGTCCGTATCGGTATACGTAACGCGTTCGAATCAAAGTCAAAATACGCTACATTTTTGACTTGCTCATGCCATGTTTCGAACGATGCCTGCTTCTTTCGTTCAAAAATAAAGTGCAAAGTGCGAAGTGAAAAGTTGAAAAATAGTTTGGTGCAATATAGGCCCCTGAACTGAAATACGGGAATTTATAAAATTTTGCAAATAATGCAGTTTTTGAGGGCGTATATAAGTATCTTACATCAAAGAATATTTAAAACTTTATTAAAAGCCACTAATTCTAGTAAAAGAAATAGAAAATTCATAATTTTTTAAAAATATCCATTTTTCTTTACCAAATGGCTGTCAAAAATGTTTCAATGTCATTTTAGGTATTTTTCGGTGGAAGATTTGAACTCCTTGTATTCGAAAACCTATAAATCAATATCAAACACTATCAATTTGACTCTACACAAAAAATAGAAAAACCGAATTTACTCATTGGTCGGCATCTTGGATATTTTAAGGATTTTCGTTTTACAATTGGTCGTGGTTCTGGTTGAACCAGAACCGCAACCGATCCTTTCGTTTTAAAACAATGACGTCACAGTTGCAACCCGGCTATGAAATTTTAGAACCAGCCTGGGAGGTTGGTTCGGCCCTTTGGTTCTAAACATAACCCCTAAAATTTTGCAAAATTATAGATGATCTTTTTTTGAGTAAAATCAAAGATATCTTAATAATATTTTAAATGACGTCATTATTTTAGAACCGCTGTCAAAATAATGTCAACCAGAACCAGCACCAATTCTTAAATCGAAAATCCTTTTTGCTGAATATCTCAAAACGCTCAACATTTACGAGATGTCATCTGGCGGATTCGTAATCTGGGGAGTCTCAGCTTTCATATGACATCATAAAATCTACTATGGTAAGATTTTCGTACTCAAGTCCCCTAGACTATCCATTGAATTTTTGTGTTATTGGATGTTTAATTCTCATTTTGGAAGAAGCTAGATGCATTTGAATTGTATTTTTTAAATTCACTCAGTAGGTTTTCATGATGATATTAAAGAAGTTAGTATTGAAATCATTGTGTCTTTTTTATAGCCCCAAAGATTGATGCAATATATTATAGGAATAAAAAAAAAACATTTTTCTCGAGCCGCACCTACTTTATTTAGAAGTTTCTGGTAAAAAAAACACTAGAGGTTGACAGAATTTTGGACATAATAACTATAATAGCGAATTATTTTGAGAAAATTACTGTGCCACTCGTGTTGCACCGACATTATTTTGGCGATGTCAAAAATTTGCCCTTAGGCAGCTTCCATAGAATACAAATGGCATAATGATATTCCCATATGAATACGCAATCAAAAAATGTGACTACTACCTAACTTATAGGTTACGTTTTAATAAATATCACTCACAAATGTTTTATAAAAAGAAATTCATGTTTTGTATCAACGAGAAATTCACACCACAACTACTGTACACTAAGTAAAAAATACAAAAAACAACTTATATTTTAGCGGGTCAATATTTTTATCAAATACGGGAGGGGGTAATAAAAACCGGCATGAATTATTGAAACAATACATTATTTTGATTTTGGGCTCCATTACCTCGATTTGATACCCCACAACCCATATTTTAGTAGATAAATATTTTTATCGAGTAAAAAATTGCTATTAATAGGGGTTGGTAGAAAAACGCCGAAACACGTATCCATCTATTTTATTAATATGGTCCATAATAACAATTTCTAAACCTCTGTGACTTTTTTCTTCTGAGATGCAGAAGATCCCTTTAACCCTGTCGAAATGGAATTACCCCTATTTCTCCACCCCCAGTTAAAATTACGAAAAACGGCAAGACATATGTTTACTTATTTTATTAGTAGAATATACGTACCAATTTTACAAACTCTGCGTCTTTTCGTTTCCGAGATATAGAAAACCTGTTTAAAATTTCAACCCCTGTTTTTATCCCCTTAGGGGTAAAATTTTCAAAAATCGCCCTCGGTGTTAACACTAAGAACTGACGAAGATCTGCCTTTGCGCTATTTTCATAAAAATTTAAAAATTGAGTGCAGTTCGTGCGAAAAAATATGCACTGAGTGCAATAATAGGTTTATTAGCCACACAAAAAAAAATTCTAAATTTGGCCACACCAGTGGCGCACTTTTTTATCAAAATAATTCGCTATAAGAACAATATTTTATTTAAAATACATAAAAAGATTGAAACAAAAATAAACCCTTAAGCTACGTTTACATTTGGAGAGTTTACTGGTGGAAAGTACTGGCAGCCACTAAATGTGTAAACTACAAGAAAGTGCACTTGCTACTCTCCCGCAAGTACTTTCCAAGAGTTGATGGGCCGGCTAGTGTACTTGCTGCTAGGCGGAATTTCTGTTTGTACTTTCCGTGTGTAAACAGGTAACAAGCGTTCTGTGAGAAAGCGTCCACATTTTGTATAATGAATAAGTAGTAGTAGTAACGTTTATTTGCATTTTATAAAACAAAAAGAAAATTAATTTACACAATCATAAAATCTACAGTTATATTCTAAAGAAAAACGCAAACAGGAACTGGAAGACAATTTACAAAAGTTCGAGTCCAGCCCCCATTTTTTTTCCACGGGTCTATCATATATATATATATATATAATAATAATAGGTTTTAATCTTACAAAAAATACTAAAACTAATATATATTCAAGCTTTAACTGGAATAAGTTAAAGTTAGATGTGAAAACAATATATATCTAATAGAATCGTAGATTTCTCCAGGGTGAAGCAGTTGAATCATAATAATCACTGATATATATCTAACCCACTTTATATTTTGATCTTTCTAATAGGTGTTCTGGGACATAATTATGATCTTTAAAATCTTAGGTTAGTCTAAGTTTCGTAATGGTGCTAACCACCAGTTTTGAATACCTGCCTGATTATATATTGTAATATTACAACAGAACACAAAAAAAGGCAGAATTATAAAAATACAAAAAGCAAATGAAATATTGAGAATTTTTTTTTAACACAATGAGCTTTACTTGTTTAAAAGCGGTCTTTTAAGTTGTGATTTAAAATGATTTACATTCAAGCTTTGAAGGTTAATGGATAGTCCATTGTACAGGCTAAAAATGTTATATGAGAAGTGGGATGGAAATCAGATAATAGAACTTCTCATACACGTTTCCGATTTTGTCAGTTTATCTTCAGCTAGTCTTAACAGTTCTTGAAATTTTTGGTATGATAATCTCATAAAATTCCTATAAGAGTACAGAGTACTTCTACATCTGATCCAATCTCTAACCCAAACTCGATCGAAAGTAATTCTATTGGTCTTCACTAAGAGAATTACTTTTCATCAATATCGGGCAAAAGTGAGAGAAACCGATTTTAACCGAAAATTTGGACCAATGAGATGCATAGTAGCGAGAGAATTCGATTTCCTGGGAGAAAATTTTCTCTCGATTCAAGAATAACCCCACTGGTAACTAAACAAGACCAATGGGTCAAACTTTACTTTCAACACTAATTATTTAAGCACTAAAAACTACTTCAGCACTTCTTCTGTTCAACTGCTCGAGCCAAACTCCAAGCCTTGAGTATTTAGTCTATGGACAAATCGGGCAAAAAAAGGGGTTCGTGTGCAAATCGTGCTAACTTTATTTTGATAAGCTCATTTTGTTAAGGGTAGCTCATAGATCACGCTTTGACTTGTTGTCATTCTAGTAAATGCGTTTTTTTCAAGTTATTGCCCCCACCACTTTTTTTGCATGGTACTTTTAAAAATGCTGTAACTTCCTTAAAAATTAAAATAGAGAGTCGAAAATGACATAAAACGATTCAGTGGAAACACGCGATAAAATTGTTTTCTATAAAAAAGTTCAAAATGTCGCTTTGTTTTGTCATAAAAAAATAAATAACCTAATTTTTAGTTTTTTTAAAGCAGTTATTTATTTTCAGAAGCCATTTGCAATAATATTAAGGCAAAATTTAAAAAAAGGTTTTAAATAAAACTTGTAGAGTAAACATTTTGCTTTAATTCGATGTAAAGAAGTTATATATGTATTTGTATATTACATTCATTTCAATGGAAAAACCAATTGGTTGTCACTAGAAAGACCACGCGCGAAGTTGTTTTTTACAAACTTTTATTTATATACTTCACCACTATGTATGTATGTATGTTCGGGTCAAATCTTTTGATTGAATTTAAATACAATTATATGGTATTATTAGGCACACTCTCCCTCCCCTAAGAGGGGAGTGGAGGGGGGAAAACGCCTAAAATTGTCCGATTTCAACCAAAATTGACATACGGGGGTTTTTGGGGATAAGGAATACGAATTTTTGATCAGATTTTGAAAATTCAATATAGCGGATTCAAGATGGACGATTTTTGGACATGTTTTGCTAAGCAATTTTAACTAACTTATATACATCCGATTGTCTTCAAATTTGGTATGCGTTTATAGTTCTGGTCACAATACAATAATATGGTATTATCAGGTACCCACCTCCCGCTAACAAAGAAAGTGGAGGAGGAAAAATATTTATTTTGTTCGATTTCAATCAAAATTGGCATCCAGAGGTTTTTAGGGAAGGGGATTATGAATTTTTGACCAGATTTGAAAATTTCAATATGGCGAATTCAAAATGGACGATTTAGAGTGCAAATCTAAAAATTAAAAAATAATTTTACATAAAAAAAGCTTTCCAAATACAAGCTTTTATAAAATATAAAGTGCACTTAAAAGTAGAAAATAATTTTAAGCATTCTGATATCATAATAATTAAGAATTAAATGACTTACCTGTAAGGTAATCCAATTATACGACATTGGCCACATCCTATTAGATACACCAGGTAGTGATACTTGGTAGCACGTCATACGCAAGTTTTAGAGATAAGAAAAACATACCGCCATAGCAGCCTGCCTGATCTCTGCTAGGTACTTCAATATACTTCTAAAGCTTTCCTGAAATACTAAGATCGCCAAGAGCGGGTTGACTAGTACTTAAATAAATTGCATGAAAACTACATGAATATATAAATGGGAGGGCGTCTAATAGGATGTGACCAATCTCGTATAATTTGGATTGGGGACAGGGACAGGTAAGTCGATTAATCCTTAATTATACTTTGATTGGGCACATCCTATTAGATACACCAGGTAGTTGTTTAGAGAATATGGCGATATTAGTTAAAAAGTTAAATAATAATAAGGAAACCACAAGGTTTAAAATTTAAATGTGTTTAAAATATATTTCTTAATATAATTAGCTAAGAAATCTTTTGAAATTAAAGGTTTATTATAAAATCGATTGAATGTTTTCCTTTTTTCGGAACATCCCGCAGCCTTTCTAACACTCTTGATTGATTGCTATGTCCTTTAAAATTTGATTCTATTTCTGCGTTTTTTTAGACCTTTTTTAATCCACCTGCTAATGCTTTGGGATGTAGCGGGCTTATGAGGCTTTTTAATTGTTAAAATAAGTGTATCCCCTGTTCCTCGAAATAGTTTTGTTTTCTGTATGCAATATATAATGGTAAAACATAAATAGAACTGTAAATTTTCTTTGAAACAGGGTACTTAAGCCAAGGTTGAATTCTTCTGGGTGCCTATATTTTAAAAATATCTTTAAGAATTATTTCTATGCCATCTTCGTTAGCCTTGATGTTACTTAACTTATAGAAAATGTCTGAACTCTTTGAGCAGAACAAAGAGTCAAAAGAAGTACCATTTTTATAGTTAATAACCCGAATGTTAAATTTACCAAAGGGTACAAGTTACCTATATAAGGTAACACTGGTTCCGGATACCAAGTTTATATTTAGGAAACTGAGGGCGCAGGTTAAAAATGCGTCTCATAAACCTATCTGCCATTTCTGATTTTTCTGCTCGCAAATTAAATTTAAAGCAGACTTATGTGTGTTAAGAGTTCAATATTTCCCAGTATTTTGAGATTCTGTTTCTAAAACGGATACAACTTGATTTACATTAGGCTGCAAGATGGTCTCAATATTATTGTTGCAAAACTTCATCATTCGGAAAAAATAAATTGCACCCTCCCAAACGTCCCTTTTATTATAGGCCACCTTGATAAGATTGCTACCCCCAGGGAAAGATTCTTTCATAGTGGGTGGGGTTACCTAAACGAGGATAAGAGTAAATCACCTTCCGGATTTAAAACGATAACTTTTAAGCGAATCACGGATTCTAATTTTGGATACCATGCTTGAGTTTTTCAGATAGAATAAACCACCAGACATATCGCATTATCGTTTTCAATTTTTCCAATGCAAAAAATATACCTAAGCACACTGCCACATCATTCTCCCAATAGCAATCAATTCTTAGTAAAGCGTATATAACAGTTTTTTAAAGTTTTTTACAAAGCTTGTTAAGCCATAAAAAGCTGCCTTCATTTCAAGAATGTTTATGTGTTTCTCCTGTTCACTTTGTTGCCAAAAAACCCCCTTTTGCTTCCTTTCCATTGCAACACGCCCCCATCCCGATTTGTATGCATCGGTGAAAATTTTAATGTTATAATTAGGCTGTAAAATAGTATGTGATTTAACCAGCAATTAAGTTCATTTTTCACTAAGAACCTAACAAGCATCTTTTTGTTATAGTTGTGCCTGTTAGCCTTTAAGGCACGATATTTTTTTCGCTCAAGGGTTTTTACGTACAACAAGACGTACTCTGTACAAATCGAGGCTAGCCTTCCTATAATTTGCGAAGCCTCTTTAATTGTTATTTTATTTATTTTATTTTTTTCTTTGAATAATCTTAATGGTTGTTTTTATTTTGTTATTTTTTTTTGTGCGATATATATCCACATCTTTTTTTAATTAAGGATAAATGCTAAAAATTGTTCTCTTGAGTCGGTTGTGTATGGTTTTTTAATTGTTAATAAAAAAACTAATCTCTAGATAAGAGAAACAGGCCTGAAAGGGTGGAACAAAAAAGTGCAGTGGCTAGACCGAATGGTAAACATTGGAATTCAACTTTTGTTTTGAAAAGAAAATCTTAAATATTTTTTATATTCGTCAAACATTGGAACTAAAAAATATGCATCTTTAAGATCTAATGTCGCAAGGAAGCAGTTTTTAGTAATTAAGTTCTCTAATATCTTCCAGTTGAAAATGAGGTGGGCGAAAGAACTTTATGTAGGTTTCTAGGATTAAAGATAAACCTAAAATCCCCTGTTATCGTTCTGTCTTAAAAAATAGCTTAACAAAAACTGATCTTGACAGTTATTAACAGTTTTAACTGCTCCTACTTATAAATGTTGTATTCTTTTCGAATAAATTTTTTAACTCATTTTTGGTAAATTTTGAGGTTTTGGGGGTGAAAACTTGAAAAGGTTTGTCCACAAAGGGAATTTTGTAGCCTTTTGTCCAACTCAAAGCTAATTTATTTTGAGTTATTTGATTCCACTCTTCTGAAAAAAAATTTTCGACAGGAATACGTTCTTTCACTGTTTAGCTCTAATATTTCCTCTCGGCGCCTTTTTTATATTTTTGCAATTTTCGGCAAAACCTTCGTTAAAAAAGATCTGGATTTTGCGCAGTAGCAATTTATTATATTTTTGCATGAAACAATGTTGTGGCCAATGCAAAACAACTGCGCCGATTCGGCAAGACCTTAAAGATCTTCGTCAAGTGCTTCGTCTCTCCCTTTTTTGTTTAGGCCAAATTAGAGAAAACCCGCTCTAAAGCTATCAAACCTTTTCCCAAAATGGTTTACAATTTCAAGAGTTACGTATTTCTTTTTTGCTCTGTGGATGCTACCATCCTGGATTTAATTTGGGTCCTTGAAGAATTTGGCAATTTTTCCGGAAATTTTGTGTTTTTCGAGGATATTATTTTTAGTTTCCTTATCTATATATTCCCATAGAAAGATGCTTCTTCCATCTGCAAGCTAGCTCTACTTTCTAAGGGGCGCCTCTCTATGCTAGAGTTCGAGGAACTACTAGTATCTGACAAGTTGAGGAACTGTCAGATTCGTAGTCACATATAATAATATGAAAAACTATGTGCTAATAATACTTTCTTAAGTTAACATATTATAATCTTCTTAGAAAATTGGACACCCGGTAGAGTGGGCAAGATATGATAGTATTTGTTTTTACGTGCAGCATATAGGATATAGCGTGCTAGGCAAAAAAATTCTGAGTCATGCTCCGTCTACATGGAAAATTCGGTCGAGGATTTTTGTTAAATTACGACGGGTGACGGGTTTTTGTTATAATAATTATTCTGGAAATTAAAATGTGATATTTTGGAAACGGTTTTTATTAACATTATGGAGTTTTTTATTGAGACTAATATGGCGCGCATAAGTCAAAAACTATGCAGGGTTAGGTTTCTATGAGTCATAAAAATAAATGTGTGCTTACTGAATAAACAAACCCATGCCAAAAAATATTAGCCAATAGCCTAATATTTGTCTCACTCCACTGTTTGAAACTGACAATGCGCCTTACTTACTTGAATCACGACGATTCGTTTTCCCTTCCTTTCCCAGTTTCCTCATTTTCTTCTTTGGGTAATCTATTTGCTTTTCACGTTTTCTTTTGTTAAATTTGTTCGGGTTTTTATTCGTTCTATCAGATTCGTCGTCACATATAATATATGAAAAACGACGTGCTAGTAAGTACAGTATATGCCACCCGAAATTTATCCACATTGATTCACGTCAACTGTCAACGAGTTTTCAGTCTGAGGTTTATTTTTTGTTTCTCCCTAAATTTTTGGCCACACTGATTACAGTATGGACAGGGCCTTATTCAGAAAATTTTCGATTTCGTTTAGTTTAAATTTTATCATGAGTTAATTGTAATGGAAAGTTTTTTAACAATTTTTTTGCCATTTTGTTATTGTTATCGTAAGACAATTGATCATAGTGTACTAGATATAGCCAAGGCAGCAAATGTTGTTCCAATACATAAACATAAATGGTGCGAACTCTACACATCATAGAAGAGACTGGTTATGAAATCTCAAATGAATGAAGCTCAGACATTGTTTGGGGCACAGGAATGTTAGACGGTCATTTTCAGGGGCACAATGAATAGGCATATAGCCGCAACAGTAGCAAGATCGATAGAAATCTGTTTCGTCACAATTCCCTCTAATATTAGGAAGTAATTTGTTATTTTAAATCTAAAAACTGCAAATTCGTAGCAGCCTTAAGGTTCAAAATTAGAAAACATTAAGTTTATTATTACAAGCTTTTATTTAACTTCACCTCTATTATCTATATATGTTTCTATGTTCGGGTAAAAATCTTGCAACTCAATTTTGACTAACTGGTAGTCCGAAAGAATTCAAACTTGGTAAAGTACTTAGGCATTCCCTGGAGGGAAGAAAACGCCTAAGTTTGTCCGATTTCTCCCAAAATTGGTATACGTAGATTTTTGGGGATAAGGAATACGAATTTTTGATCAGATTTAAAAAAATCAATATGACGGATTCAAGAAGGACAATTTTTGGTCAAGTTTTGCTTACCAATTTTAACTGACTAATACCCATCCGATTGTCTTCAAATTTGGTATACCTCCCCTAACGAGGGAAGTGGAGAGGGAAAACGATTTAGTTTGTTCAATTTCTATCAAAATTGGCATACAGGGGTTTTTAGGGAAGATGATTATGAGTTTTTTATCAAATTTGAAAATATCAATATGGCGGATTCAAAATGGACAATTTAGGGTACAAATCTAAATATTAAAAAATAATTTTATATAAAAAAAGCTTTTCAAATACAAGGTTTTATATAATATAAAGTTTACTAAAAAGTAGTTAGCATTCTGATATTACATTTCTCTGCATTATAGTGAATTCAGATTCAGATAATTATGGTTATAAATAAAATGGCCAAACTTTCTAATGCGCCTATCGCTTTTTTTATTATGATAGTGAACTTTATATTTCTGTATAAAAGCTTGGATTTAAAAAGCTTTTTTTTATATAAAATTATTTTTTCATTTTTAGATTTTCAAATCTGATCAAATATTCTATCCTTCTCTAAGAACCCCTGTATGCCAATTTTGATTAAAATTGAACAAACTAAATCCTTTTCCCCCTCCACTTCCCTCGTTAGTGGGAGGCGGGTACCTGATAATAACATATTAATGTATTGTCACTGGAACTATAAACGCATACGAAAACTTCGTGTACCAATTTTGTTTGAAATCGGACAAACTTAGCTGTTTTCCCCCCTCCACTCTCCTCGTAGGGAGAGAGGGGGTGCCTAATAATACCAAGTTATTGTATTGTTACCGGAACTTTAACCGCATACCAAATTCAAAGACGGTGGATGTGTATAATTCAGTTAAAATTGGTTAGCAAAACACGGCTAAAAATCGTTCCTCTTGAATCCGCCATATTGAATTTTCAATATCTTATCAAAAAAACAAACCTCTTTATATCAATTTTGGTTCAAATTCAAAAAACTTAGATATTTTTCCCCCTCCACTCCCCTCGTAGGGAGGGAGGGAGGTGCCTAATAAAACTATATAATTGTATTGTTACCGGAACTATAAAAGCATACCAAATTTAAAGACAATCGGATGTATACAAGTTAGTTAAAATTGGTTAGGTAAACATGACCAAAAATCTTCCATCTTGAATCCACCTTATTGAATTTTCAAGATCTGATCAAAAATTCGTATTTCTTAACCCCTCCCGAATACCAATTTTGGTTTGAATCGGAACAACTTAGCCGTTTTCCCCCTCCAGGGGGTGCCTAATAATTGTATTCTCACCGGAACTATAATCGCATACCAAATTTGAATTCAGTCGGACATGTAGAGATTAGTCAAAATTGAGTTGCAAGATTTGACCAAAACATATAAACATACAATACATAGAGGTTAAATAAGAGCTTGTAAAAAAAAAGACGCAAAATATAAAGCCGGTCCAGCATTTTTAAACGTCTAATTTGAATTCATTAATTTTTGGGTGACTTCGCTCACCAGTCTGGGTCTGTCTCAGGCATATTGGGTCAGCATCGTGTTTTCTTTGTTATGTTCGGTGTACAAATAAAAACGAATATCATGGCCGCCTTAACAGGCATATTACATAATAATATATTTTTCATCCATAAAGTATCTCTTGCATCTTGCTGTTTCACTCTGGTTCAGTTGATTGATATAAAAGCATAATATTTGGAGCGATTTAAAGTAAGCAGTGTAGTTATAATGCCGTGGGGGCGTTTGATTTTGGCAACTTAAAAATCTGGTTTTTGTTCTATGGAAAGTGAAGTTATGTTTTGTCTAAATAAAAATGGAATGGACTTTAAACATTTGGAGTTTTTTATTGAGACTAATTTAGCGGGCATAAGTCAAAAACTATGCAGGGTTTAAGTTTTTATGCGTAATAAAAACAAATGTGTGTTTACAGAATAAACAAACCCATGCCAAAAAATATTAGCCAAAAGCATAATATTTGTCTCATTCCATTGTTTAAAAACTGACAGTTTGCCTTGAACACGATGCTATCTTTTCATTTCCTTTTTCAGGTTCCTCATTTTCTTCTTTAGGTAATCCATTTGCTTTTCACATTTTCTTTTGTTACATTTTTTCTTTAAACGCGTATTTTCACAATTCGCGCGGGCGATACCGTCTTTACTTGTCGCATGAGCGCAAAAAGTATACTTAAGTACCTAGCAGAGATCAGGCAGGCTGCCATGGCGGTATGTTTTTCTTTTCTCTAAAACTTGCGTATGACGTGCTACGAAGTATCACTACCTGGTGTATCTAATAGGATGTGCCCAATCGAAGTATTAATTAACCCATTTAACAGTGTATTTTTAGTTAAAAAGCCTACTATACGGGGATAAACCCACCGTCAATTTGCTTTTTTCCCATTTTTTTCATGAAATTTTTGGAAAAACCTGTGTTTTTTCCTTGCGAAATCATTTATATAATTATAGTAAGTCCAAAATTCCAACAAGTTTTATTTCAATTTAAAGAAAAACCCGCAAAATTAGATTAAAAACCACATAGGTCCCATAGTCCTAAACCCTAACCCATCTTAGTAAATATCGCCCATAATGTGAACAGATTAATTGGGACTTTCCATCCATTATAGGATCAATGCTCAGTTTAGCTAAGTTTTTTGCAAAGTTAAAGACAAACACAAAATATCCATGCACCTAGCCGGGATTCGAACCCGAGACCTTCCGCGCGGCAGGCCGATACGCTACCTACTGCGCTACGAAGACCGGCGATTTTCATAAAAATTAATGATGGCTTCGTCTCTTGTTTTTAAATTTATGAGATAAAACTTACTTATGAGGAAGAAACTTTTTTACATTTTGTTTTTTTAACAAAACTCTGTACATTATTGCTATATACATATATTATGTAATGCATGTATTTAATAAAATAGATAGCGTGTATCTTTATTCAAAAATTCATGCCTGAAACTCACACAAAATATCATTTAAGTAAAAATCGTCATATTTTTGGAAGGCAATTTTAAAAACTTAATTTTCCAAACCTATATGGTAAGGACGATTACGTCTACAACATAATAATATCAAGCTCCCAGCGAAACTCACTGGCCATATGAGTTGTGTGAGGTCTTTTTCCGCTATTCTTACATTTTGTGCCCCGTTCGCATCCTTTTGTTTAAAAATCGGAAAGTTTCGCAGCTTGAAACTAACTCTGTTACTTCTCAATGTCGCTGGTATGTACGTATATGTGCTCATAATTCATTACTGTGTCGTATGCGTTACGATGTTGCAATGTTAAAGAAGTACGTATTATAAAGTTCTGTGACATAAACACGTTTACCGAACTCGATAGAGGCACACAAGCAAGGTATCACAATTAAAGAAGTATCGACGAGCTGTTAGTGCCAGGGAGGAGTCTCTATAGTTTGTAGAAAAAATTCAATAGAGAAAACGGATTTCACAGAAATGAACAATGGCAAAATCGTACTTTGTAGAAATCGTACTTTGTAGAAATCGAACTTCGGAGAAATTATACATCGCAAAAATCGTAAAACAGAGAAACCGTAAAACCTAGAATTTGGTAAGGCGAAAATCTGTTCTGTGCCTGAAAACTGTTTGTATGTGCCCTTAGAATAAGAAAGGGTGAAGATCAAGTTATTTTTTTTTAAACCAGCCCGACTTCTCCCAACTTAAAAAAACTTGAGCCAACCCAAACCAACCCAGATCAATCCAAAAAACTTAAAAAAGCAACCCAAACCCACCGACCACTTCTTGAAATTTAGCATAAAAAAATAAAAGAAGTTTATTCTAAGCACGCATGCAAACACCTGTCAGGCAGAGAACAGATTTCGCCTTACGAATTTCTACGTTTTACGGTTTCTCTTTTTACGATTTCTTTGATGTACTTTTCTCCAAAGTTCGATTTCTTCAAAATACGGTTTTGCCAAAGTTTGTTTCTATAAATCACGATTCCTGCATTTTACTTTTCTTTATTTTATGGGACTCCAGACAGTATATTCTGTGTAGTTATTTTTTAAATCAGGGAGAAAAAAATTATTTTCCTGAAACGTACAGGGCCCCTGTTCTTCAATTTCGGGGAAGGGAGTGCTCCCTGGAATTAGAAACGCACCTGGACGCTTATTCTTCACCGACCGTGAGGTCAGGTGAGCGAAATTCCCCGTAGAAAAAGGTGTTGAAAAAAGCTCGCCTTACCTCACGGTCGTTCAAGAATTCTCATTTTTTGTCACATTTTTGTCAGTTTTGGCAGTAATGGCATTAGTTGTGAGCGATTTTGCTCATTTTAGTAGATTTAGTGCCAAAACAGACAGAATAGTGACAGAAAACTAAGATTTCGACCAATCAGGTGCGTGTCTGATTCCGGGGAGCATTTCCTTCCCCGAAATTGAAGAATACGGGCCCAGTGGATCTATTCTTGAATCGAGAGAAAATTTGCTCCCAGGGTCTCAAATTCTCTCGCTACTATGCATCTCTCGGTTTATCATCGGTTTCTCTCACTTTTGCCCGATATTGATCGAAAGTAATTCTATTGGTCTTGACTAAGAGAATTACTTTCGATCAATATCAGGCAAAAGTGAGAGAAACCGATTTAAACCGAAGATTTGGACCAATGAGATGCATAGGAGCGAGAGAATTTGAGTCCCTGTGAGCAAATTTTCCCTCGATTCAAGAATAGCCCCACTGGGCGCTTATTCTTGAACGACCGTGAGGTCAGGTGAGCGAAATTGCCCATGGAAAAAGGTGGTGAAAAAAGCTCACTTCACCTCACGGTCTTTCAAGAATAAGCGAACAGATTCGCCGAATTCTCATTTTTTGTCACATTTTTGTCAGTTTTGGCAGTAATGGCATTAGTTGTGAGCGATTTTGCTCCCCTGCCTTATACGAGGAGAAAAAACTGACGTCAAAACCACTCACGAACAAAGTCATTGTACCATAACAGACAGAATAGTGACAAAAAACTAAGATTTCGACCAATCAGTTGCATGTCTGATTCCCGGGAGCATTCCCTTCCCCGAAATTGAAGAATACGGGCCCAGTGGGGTTATTCTTGAATCGAGAGAAAATTTGCTCCTAGGGAGTTAAATTCTCTCGCTACTATGCATCTCATTGGTCCAAATCTTCTGTTTAAATCGGTTTCTCTCACTTTCGCCCGATATTGATCGAAAGTAATTCTATTGGTCTTGACTAGGTAGAATTACTTTCAAAAGTTAGAGAAACCAATATTAACCTGAGATTTGGACCAATGATGCCTGGGAGCAAATTTTCTCTCAATTCAAGAATAGACCCACGGATCTTATTGGTCGACGCCGCCGATTCCCCCAAAAATGACACTGTAATAACATGATTTTTGATGAAATTTGTTTCTACTGGTCTTTAGTGAGAGAAGTAAAAGACACATTTCTATTTAAAATCATCATTAGTGTCACATTGTAGAAGAAATCAGCGACATTGACCAATAGGAACCGCACAATAAATATGGGGAATTATTTGCTTTTATCTGATCTCAAGAATAGCTGGGCGAGTTTTTAAAGTCCACTGAAATTGACTGAGTGACGTCAGTACCGTTGGATGTCAAATGTTCCACCGAAAAACCCTCAGAACGCAATTGACAGATACTAACATAACCACAGTTTTTTTAGAAACTGATTTTTTTTTTATTTAAAAAGAAGCGACTTGGATTGTGGGACTTGAAGTCTATTAAATCATATTTGGCTACAGTGTTGACTACATAGCCCTCAATCTTAGCATGTCTTTTTCATCGCAAAGTTAAAATTAAATCCAGTGCCTCTTCATTAGAGGAACTAGTTTCTTGAGAGAGTTTCATGACCATTTGTGCAGCCACTCCTTTTAATTTTTGTACAATCCAGAGCTACCCTGATCACAAAAAAAATTATCTCTCTTGATAACAAAACAAAAAACAACAAAACTCAGCTGGTAGTTTTTAAGGTTACATTACAAACCTTTCCACCAACCTTTGGAATCGGTGCACAATAGCGGGCATCGATGCCAACAATCGGTGAATCCATCAGAGATTTAAAAATTTTTGCGAACTCTATTATTGGCATCGGTGAATCCACCGGTGGATTTAAAAACTCACTCGCTACATCGATGTTATTAAGATGTAAGCATGGGCAATAGTGTCCAATTTTAAAGTCGTTTAGTAGAGATGCTCGTATACTATTCGGCGCGAGTGGTTTGTCGCGGTTCATTCGGCGCGAGCCCTTTTAACGCGAGCGCTACTGCGCGGCCTTGGGGGCCCTATACCCGAAAAAAACCCTTAACCAAATCCAACCCAACTTAAGCTAAAACAACCCAAAATAATAGTTTTTGATTATTACGTACTTTAACTTATTTTTTATGTACTAATCAATTTTTCCTGGGGGTTATTGTTCTGGGTTTTTTTGTTTTCTTTTTCTCGGGGTTTTTTCTTCGGAGTTTTTTCCTAGGGATTTTTTTCCGTTGAACCAGAATTTAGGAAAGTAGTAGTAAGCGGGGCACCTGATAGGAGAGTGTGACGGGAACGCCAGATTGAGGCAGCACAATAGAAGAGGAGGAGCTACACTCTCTAAGATGGGCTGACGTGCTGACCTTCGTAGGGAAGGCAGGGAGGCCCGGAGAGAGAGAGGCTCAGGCAGGATATGTAGGTTTTTTCTCGGGGTTTTTTCTTCGGAGTTTTTTCCTAGGGATTTTTTGCCGTTGAGTCAGAATTTAGGAAAAAAAAACAGAAAAGAAGACACCAAAGAAAAAATTATAACTAACCCAAACCCACACCTTACTCCAGAGGTTTATATATTATTTTTCGCACTTCTGTATTATTTTTTACAAAAGTAAATATTCGAGAAAAAAATCAAGAAAATTAAGGACGGGCGTCGGCATCTCTCCTAGCCGTTTCCCCAAGTAGCACACATCTGTACCAAAAACGTCCTTGGGACGTCCGCCTCCGGATATTCGTACATCCCCGGGACGTCCGCTTCGGGACCTACGCCGTCTTTAGGACGTCCCTGGGCGGTCCAATGTTACAAAATAATTAGTCCACAGGACGTACGACAAAGACGTCCCTGGAACGTACACAGAAAACGTCTGCAGGACATATTCATAGGACGTCTTAGGTACGTCCGCTTTGGGACCTACGCCGTCTTTAGGACGTCCCTGGAAGGTCCAATGTTACAGAATAATTAGTTCACAGGACGTACGATAAAGACGTCCCTGGGACGTACACAGAAAACGTCTGCAGGACACATTCACAGGACGTCTTAGGTACGTCCGCTTTGGGACCTATGCTGTCTTTAGGACGTCCCGGAGATGTCGGTTGGCGGACGTCCCAAGGACGTTTTTGGGACACATGTGTGCTACTTGGCATGGCGCACCGGCTATTCTTTTTTGTTTTTTCAATAATAAAGATTCGGACAATGCTAAAAAACTTTCGTCAAGTAGGTTATTTAATGGTGAGTTTATATATGAAAATAACAAAGGATAAGATAAACCAGGAATTATAAACCGGGGACAAGAAATAAAAACAAAGTTAGGTTAGGTTTGTAAAACTGTCACTGAAAATGCATTTTGGCGATGGAAAAAACCGATGACTTTGCGGTTGAACCAGTGACGTCATATTTCAAAATAACACAAGCGCCGTGTTCTACGCTAAAAAACGACACTTATTAAACCAATTTTGTAGTAGGGCTGTCCTGGGGACTTCCTAAAACTGTTTGAGTGGTTTAATCCGAATTTTGGTCCCACGTAAAACATCCCCAGGACGTACATTTTGGACCAATAAAAACCAATTAAAATGGAACCCAATCAAAACCAGTTACGAAATAAGTATAAATCAATTTTGTAGTGGTTTAACTGTTTGAGTGTCAAACGTCCCCAGGACGTAGGTTTTGGACGTAGGTCGTTTGAGCATTAATGGATTTTATCAATATAAATAACTTAAAAAACCAATAAAAACTAAATAAAATAGCAACCAATCACCAACTAAATCAAACCAATCTCGAAATGGTATAAAACAATTTTAGTTATGTTGTCCTGGGGACGTCCTGAGGACGTATAAGTGTCCCCGACCGAACGTTATCTCTATTTAAGAGTCATTTTACAGTGACCTTATACTTTTACAGGTTTCTTTTTTATAACCTGCTGAAAGGTACAGGATTCTGTATTTGCGGTCTTCTGCACTTACCAATTCTGATGTTTTTGCTTCTCAGTTTATTCGACAGGTAGCGCACAGAGGTACTACGTCTCCGCAGATTACAAACTTTTTGTTTCAAATTCGAGAGGTGTGCATGGTGCCTGTGTAGCTTCAACTGCCAGGTACAATCCCATGGCTCCCTGATGATTTCTAATAAGGATAAAACAGGTCTGTAGGTGTCTGGATTCTCCATTAGACATTGGAGGCCTGGTCGTAATGAAGTGAGAACACTTGTTTATGTCACATTTTACTTTAGACCCTTATTTAGTTTCAGGAACTAAAGTGCTACTTTAGTCCCTGAAACGAGGAACTAAAGTAACCACTTTGGTCCCTGAAATGCGAAAATATTTGTTTTTATTGTATTGGCATTTTGGAAAAAAAAACACGCGACTATGGCTCGACCTCGACAGAATGTGAACGTTCACTTTTGCTCTGATTGTAGCGCCAAAGGACGATTTTTCCAGCTTTCACAAATTGTTCTTGATTTTTAAGGAATTATCAAATTTTGTTCATGTTTTCCGTGCTTTTGACTTTTAAAAAAATGAGACCCCGTAAACGTTTCATATAAAATATAGACTTTTAAAAGAGACAAAACAAAATATTTATTAAATAGAAACTTACATTTAAGTTATGATATCTTTTCTTATTCCAACAGATTAATTGGGACTTTCCATCCATTATAGGATCAATGCCCAGTTTAGCCAAGTTTTTTGCAAAGTTAAAGACAAACACAAAATATCCATACACCTAGCCGGGACTCGAACCCGAGACCTTCCGTGCGGCAGGCCGATACGCGCTACACACGAGCGTTAGAACGGTGCTGGTTAGAAAACATCTTTGCACACTTACGTTCTGCTCAGTCCAACAAAGTATCTCAATCGTGTGTTTTTTGAAACGCTTTTTTAATATATAATTAAATTCTTTCTGTGCCTTTCTATAACTTTTTAAAATTTAACAAGGGACCAGGAACTAATTCATATACATTAGCAAAAAAAACTGGCCATTACAAAAAGACAATACCCTTTCTGGTAAAGTTTTTTTGCGTCATCACTATGTGGTCCTAGTATGCGACCTTATCCATTGTTATTTTTAGGGGGACAGTAAAACAAAAGAGGATCGTGACTTGATTCTATGTTATGTTGCTTAAATAGAATAGATCGTCAAAACAAAAGGATTCCATATAAAGATATAGTCGGCTGCTTTACTGAAATTCCTTGCGTTTTTTTTTTGTTTTCTAACACAGAATCTTACCAGAAAGTTTTTTAAATGATTTAAGGCCCTTTTATTTTCTTATACCATTGGTTTGTCATTAAGTTTTCCTTCAGGCGTCTTAAAAAGAGAGCTCAATGTGGGATTTTTTACTGGGAAGCTGGTTTTAAACTGCCAGATAATACAAACAACGTAAGTTAACAAAAATATAAGTGATGGGTGGAGACCTTATTTAAAGCGCTCTTTTTTTGACGAATTGATTTTCTGCGAGTTTTAAAATTAGGTATATTAAATATTTACAATTAAATGATCGCCAAACAACAAAAACTTAATTTTGACATTTTCTTTAGGTAGTTAGCGTATCGGTCTGCTGCACGGAAGGTCTCGGGTTCGAATCCCGGCTAGGTGCATGGATATTTTGTGTTTGTAACTGTGCAAAAAAAATGGATGGAAAGTCTCAGTATAAAAAAAATAGAAAAAGAAAAGAAAAAGAAAATCCATAATTTAAAAATATCGTTTCTTAAATTTATTACTTAAGGCAATTTTAATTTAATATGATTGTAATTAGAATAAAATAAAATATAAACTTGAGCACCTAAATAATATTCTGAATAACAATAAACTAGTGTTTATTTTGTAATATGAAAATAATGATAATTACACTCCATTCTAAATTTTAAAAAAAAATTTTGACAGCGACAATCCCATTTAGTTTCTGTTTCTAAATGTCAGCCGTCAAGTATATCATGCAATATTTTGCAGATGTATGTAATATCGTGAGTTATTTCATTACATTTGGATGTAAAAACGTTCATAAACTGAACATCATTACAATAGATCCCTAGATAGACCATTCATTTCTGATTATTGTATATTAAAGAAAAATATGTTGGCTTTTAACAAAACAATACATTTACCAAAAATCTAATTTTTAGAATTTTTGTCTGTCTGTTTGTTTGTTCCAACATAACGCAAAAACTACTAAACCGATTTTCATAAGTTTCACAGCTGTATTTCCAGTAGCGTAGCAAGGGGGGGGGGTTAGGGTTAACCCCCCCCTAGAGGGTCCAACCCAATCTACAATAAATTAATCATGCACTTTTTTGACCCTTTACTTTGGTTTGTGAGGTGTGATGTCATTAATTGTTACAATTTAAGTTTAATTTTAATTTATAATTCTCTTAAAATGTTCATCTCCGTTGCATTTATAATATGATTTTGGCAACAAATCTGTGCAGTCCACATCTATATCCAATCTACTTTAAAAAGTAAAGATTTACTCCGAAACTTCCCTCGCTCAAGAAAATACATAAAAAACAACTACTCGTATACACATGAGTTGGGTCGGTCAGACTTTCCCAGTGGGTATCCGGGCTTTTTTAGAGTGTATCATATACTTTTCCACGGTGTATCCAGACATTTTTTGGGTGTATTCAAATTTTTTTGGGGTACTTACGTCCAGACTTTTACAAGATATCTTCAGACTTTTGTAGGCTATATCCGGACTTTTTAGTGTATTCAGACTTTAGAGAGTTTATCCAGTTTTTTCCTGGATGCATTCAAACTTTTCCAGGGCCTTTTTAGAGTACATCTAGACTTTTCCAGGGTGAATCCAGACTTTTTTTGAGTGTTTCCAGACTTTTTAAGAGTGTATATTGACGTTTCCAGGGTGTATCCACAATTTTTTAGAGTGTATCCACACTCTTGCAGGGTGAATCCATTCTTTTCCTGGGATATTCAAATTTTCGGGTATGCCCAGGCTTTTTCAGAGTGTATCTAGACTTGGCCAGGATTTATCCGGACTCCTGGAAGTGTCTTCATTTTTTTAAAGTGTATTTAAACTTTTTCAGAGTATATCCAAGCTTTTATAGAGTGTATTCAGACTTTTCCGGGGTGAATCCAGACTTTTTCTGGCTGTGTCAAAGTTGTATCCAGACTTTTTCAAGGTGTACGCAAACTTTTTCTGGGTGTATCCAAACTTTTTCGTTTTTGTTAATTGTTTTAGCTTCAAAATAAACTACATATTACTCTATTTCCTAAGCGGAATAAGGATTTTTTTACCAAACTTCGTCAAAAACATAACCCTACATACCTTTACTCTTTAACCAATGTATTTCGGCGACCAACTTAATTCATTTATGATTCTTAAGTGATGGGAGGGGGTATCACGTTATACTTACTGTAAAAATTGTCCAGACTAAAAATCGCCTATGGCATTTAAGCAATCTAAAACATTAGTGTTTTGATGGCAGTAATTTGTGTAAACGATAGCTGCAGGAAAAAAGTATTATTAATCTGTTATTACTTAGATCCGAGCATATGCTACATAAAATTAAATTTTTAAATCTCTTATTCTCAATTTAAATCTGTCTAATTTAAAAACATTCAAACCACATTAGCAATCTCATAAACAACTAATGAATAAGTGCCAAGTTGTAAAGGCTTGTTAAAAATCCGTTAATAATTCTTTGCTTATCTTAGTCTGTCGAGCAGTGAACAGGCATGTTATTAATTTCTTTTACTAGATTTAAAGCTTCTGTAATATATTCCATTTCCTCCTAGAAACGGCTGAATACCGAGCTTTAAATTTTTTACTTTTGGCAAAAGTGTGTGTGTACTGGGTAGTTTTATTAAAATGCACTAAAACATTAGAGTCTTATAATATCGGTTCAAATTAAAAGGTCAATTTCGCAAAAAATGTGTCCGTCCTTACCACCTTACCTTTAAAAACCGAAAAGTCCATTTATTACCCATGCAGGACTTCTAGAAATACCAGTGGTGTAACTAAAGATTCGCTCTGAAGGAGGGGGAGAGGGGCGGTTAATAAAAATCAACTACCTGTCTATAAAAACATATAGGAAAACTTACCTTAAATTTTAGCAAAAGCGTGATTAAACTTAATTTTCTTAACATTATATAATATTACATCCTTATATCCTCTTCCCTCCTCAGTTGTACAGATTCGCGAAGGGACGCAGTTGCATCATTTCAGTATCAAATAGGTAAAAATGATCTTAAGATCTTCTAATGCCCATATCCACCAACGCATTTTTTCTCCAATTAACTTTTAATTGCGGTTAGCGAGTAAATTCGGTATCCACCAACAAAATTTTTGCGTTAATCGCGCCGTTTACCAACCCGGCCGATGTTGGGTATGCATTTTGTTGGTTATGTTTTCCTTTTATTTTGATTTCCAGTTTGATTTGTTGAATTGTTTTTTTTTGAAATATGGAAGATATATTGTATCATGACGATTTGGATGGGTTGGACATAATCAATGATGGACTTCCAAAGCGATGGAACGAGAGACCAAATTATTTTGAGACTATGTACAACAGGGGGTTCTTTAGAAGCTTTCAGACTTCAGACTTATTTCACTTTCATAAGCTTGTTTTATTTGTTTCACCTTTTATTTAAAGTATCGTTCATACAAGGCATAGTCATAGTTTTGTTCTAATTTTAGTCGTAACACTATCTCTGTCACTGTCTCGTTAAGAAAAAAAACAGTGACAGAGATAGCGTTATGACTAAAATTAGAACTAAAACTTTGACTATGCCTTGTATGAACGATACTTAAGTGTTAATTAGCGTTTCTAGTTAATAATTTTCATAAACTAAAAACAAATACAATTAAAAGTGAAGTTGATGTTTTATTTATCTAAAAACCAAATAAATACATAAATAAAACAAAGACCAAATGCAGACAACTATTGCACATAGACATGCCTAAATAAATCACATTGGTCAGTTAGATATTGCATATCACAAAAAACATTGTCTTTCAACAGCAGAAAATACACCTAAATTAGTAACCTCATCAATTAGGATCTTAACAAAAAAACAATGGTCCATCTCAACCAATTTTGTTTAAGTTTTTAAAACTGTCTACATGATTTAACTGTATTATATATAGGCTTTTTACTCATGGCCAATACCAACTTGTTTGGGTTACTTGTCATCAAGTCACGGTTACTTTCAGTGACCATGCATAGTTATGACATTATCATAGAAAAACATAGTCTGGTTACTCGTGAGGTCATGACTTGGATTACTGTACGAAGAAAAATTGAAAACGAGCAACTGGTTTACCTGGTAACTTGTGGTTACTTCGAGGAAAAACTCTTTTTGACACAGTCATAATAAAAAGTCTACCCTACCTAAAATTTTAAAGTAATGAGAATGAAAAAAAAAATAAAGATCCTGAAACATTTTAATCTAAAACTTTTAGGATTTTTTTCTCTTTGTAATATAAAAAAAGAGAAATAGAAAATTAAATACACAAATCTGAAACCAGTGTGTACAAAACTTCATTGCTGCAACCTTTAAGTCGAAGTCCTATAAAACTTGATTTTTCTAAATTCATATTTAATTATTTTTCTTCTTTAATTATTAGAACTTTAAAACCTCTTTTTTCTTAGAGTCGTTCTGTCACCTAGGGCATAATTTTTGGTGATAATAGTTTCAAAATAAAACTGTCAAAAAATATAGAATTTAAATAATTTCAGTAAAATTTGGAAGAGCAACATGTTTTTCATAAAAAATATCTCAACCTTATGAACTACTTTCGTAATTATAAGGTACTCAATATATCTAAAAATTAACAAACATCCTAAATAAATCCCATTTAAGCTGAGAAGATTATTACCCACAGACCTTCTAGGTCGGTGATAACTGGAAACAAACTTTTTTGACATTTTATTAACAAAAGTGAGTTGTGCTCCTCCTCAAGTAAAAAGCAGTAGCAGTAAAAATGAGCAGTTAATTATTGGAAATAATGCTGGCGACAGCAAACTGATCAGCTCCAAACAGCACCGATTCGGCCATCCCCGTTTAACTTGAGTTTCAGTCGCAACAGCTGGGGAACGTATTTTCTGATAGGTTTTAAAAATAAATAAACAAAAACTGAAAGAATTAAAAAGTAAACAGAAAAGATAACCTTTTACATCAAAACTTTTTTGACATATCCAGTGTTACCAATAGATACACACCAAATATGCTGCGTTGCCAGCTCTTTTTTTTAATCGAGTTACTTAACCCTGATTAGGTAATTATTTCATAAAAAAAGTTAGTGGATAGGTAAATTTGTTTAGCTGCGATTATCAAGTTAATTCCAATTAGTTAGCCCTGATTAGAGTGTTTAATGGTGGATATGGGCATAAGTGATTAATTGAGAAAAATTACGTCTCAGATCTCCTTCACGCCCGCGTCTTCGAATAAAACAGACTACAGCGCTGAAAGCGTTTGATGGCGCTACTAAACGGATTGCGGATGATATTATCGATCAATGCCTATCGATTGTTGCACCCGATGGTTGCATCGATACTGGAAAGACGGCGCTGCAAATGCAAAAAATTTGCGATATGCAGAAATGGTTTCAATATTTTTTAATTGTTCATTAAAAACCTTCCGAGTCCCCTCTTTTAGTTCAAAAAATTTGGTGTTTCAACCCACACAGGCCTAAAAACTGTTGGACAATTTGATGTCTACTTTTTATTCAAAAGAGACTCAAATCATCCTCCAGATTGGACCTTGCAGTATCCCAACCGATCGTAAAAATCTTGTTGGGTACTTGCCAACATTTCTGGAGTGGTGGTAGCGGCTGCATCCAGGATATTGCCCCTCAAGTCTTCAAGAGACTCACAAAAAGAAATCATTAGGCGCCATGTCAGCTACCCAACGAATGGGTGCATTGGTCGACATAATTCAGTTTTCGAAATTTTCTCGAAGATAATTTAAAACTTGAAAAGTAATATAAGAGGGGCAACCGTCCTGCTGAAACCACTGTTGCTGCAGGAGTTTAAGATATTTTTTGGTGCGTTAAATTACCGTAGATAAAATAAGGTCCAATTATGTGATCACCAATGATCCCTGGCCATACATTCAGCTTTTAAAGGTATTGTGTTCTCACAGCTGCCTCAAGGTATTTGTGTTCTCTCGATCAATACCGAGTATTTTGCGAGTTGTGCTTTTTATGAAATTAAAATGGTTTTTCGTCACTAAACAGCCCTGTCACATTTTTCACTCATAATTTCGCAAAACTGCAAACGTCGAAAACAATCATCTTCAGACAGCTCCTTACAACACTTTACCTTGTAGGATTTGTAAACCGTACCTCTTTAAAATCCTTTGACAAGTACGATTCTCAACTTTTACCACCTCAGAAATTGCCTTACTGGACCACGGTTCGTGCCCCTCAACATAGGCGCATACTGTCTCATCCTGTTCTACCCTCTCAGGAGGAATCGGACGAGCTAGTGCGACTCCATCGTTAAAAAAATTTCGACAACCATTGATACAACTATGCGTTTCAAAATTTTTGAAATTGTTATAAGCGGTGTCTTGAGAAGGAATCGGTCGACCAGCGAATCAGCCGCCTGGGGGCTGATTTTTGAAATTCTTAGGAAAGATTGCACGGGAACGGTCCTCTCCCAGATATCGACCAATAATAGGCTTCGAAGCGATCCTTTTGGTCGAAACGAAAGATGTGAACTTTCCCGTCCGACCTTTCCTACGAAATTCAAGAATCAGCCCCCGACCAGGGAATTCAAATGTAAAGCGCCCAATTACCACATAACATTGGAGGAATATTCATGTCATAGGAATATTCCCTCAAAGTGTTTTTTGGAATATTCTATTGCGAATATGACAGGAATGTTCCAGACCTATTTTTTGTTGAATATTCTTTAAGAGTTTGTGATAGTTATATGTCTTTGGTAATAAGATAATAATATTGATAATCAAGTTATTTTTATGAATATTCCAAAAAAGAATATTTTTTAGCATGTTTGCTGAAAATATTACTATCTTGTGAAAATAACGCAATTTACATGATTTATAATTATAATCTAGTTTAATGTCATCTATTGTAGGTAGATGGCACTGGAATCCATATCTTCTCTATGTAGCAGGTAATATTATTATACATACAAGACAGCAAAAAGTTATTTAGGTAATCTCCATGCAATATTCAATAAGGATATGTATTTGCTATGTGGGATATTATAGTCAGTCCCCACAGGGGAATTCTATAATTCTTTTAAAAAAACGTTCTGGTTATTAATAGTCCCAATGGTAGAATGTAACATTCCTATCACACTCTTTGTTCTCTAAGTATATTGTTATGTGAGATGTAGGATTTCACAATAAAAATCTACTCTTCCAGTTGTACTCCGAATGAGAGCGACGCTAGTAAAACCTAGAAAGTGCAGCAGTTTTCCCTAAACTGTTTGATTGACAACGTCGCCTAGCGGGAATCTCTCTTTAGTGCATCTGAATTGACTAGCGCTCTTACTCAGACACATGAATTTCGGCATCCTAGTCGAGAACTGTCGAACCCTGTATGTACTTTTAAGCATTTAAACTAAACCAGACATATCTATTATATTGACCCGATTGCCCTTCCTTTTACTAGGAGAATAGATGAATCAGTCTACATAGCTACTGGTTAGGTATAAAATGAGTCCCTATAGTTTGTAGAAAAAATACATTAGAGAAACGTATTTCCTGATATGAACAATGGAGAAACTGTACTTTGTAGAAATCGAACTTTGGAGAAATGTAATCGAAGAAATCATAAAAGAGAGAAACCGTAAAACGTAGAAATTGGTAAGGCAAAAATCTGTTCCGTGCCTGACAGCTGTTTGTATGTTCCCTTAGAATAAGAAAGGGCGTTGATCAAGTTATTTTGTTTTCTAAACCAACTCGACTTGTCCCAACTAAACTGAAACCAACCCAAACCAACCTAGATCAATCCAAAACACTTAAAAAACCAACCACTTCTTTAAATTTAGCATAAAAAAAATAAAGCATGTTTTTTCTACGCCCTTTCTTGTTGTGTCAAACAGAGAACAGATTTTTGCCTTACCAATTTCTACGTTTTACGGTTTCTCTGTTTTACGATTTTTTTGATGTATATTTTTCCAAAGTTCGATTTCTAGAAAATACGATTTTGCCAAAATTTATTTATATGAATAACGATTCCTGCATTTTATTTTTCTTTATTTTATGGGACCCCTATAAAATAATTGAAATATGTTTACCGAATTAAGAGGCCTAGTGGAAAATTAGCTTTTCCATGTTTTTGAAACAAATATACGCACTGCCGTAAACCGGTGAAGTGGAGTGGAGTGAAAAAACAACAACCGATCGTTCGGAATATTGTCAGAGTTTACTAGATAATATCATCTTGATGGTCTGACAATTCTTTCTTTACTCTATATCAATTCCTCTTTTAATATTACAATAAGTCGCAGTTATGATAATATTATCTCATTAAGCCACCCCTTGTTCGAAGTTGTGATTCAGAACTTACAGCAAACATAATTTACAGCACGTTTCAACGGAAACAATACGTATTTCATGTAAGGCACTCTTTTAACGTCATCCCGCTTGGAACGGAATTCCCTTTCGAGTTTCGTGAATTTCTTATCTTTTGAGTAGAATTCTGAAGTCTTCTTGTTTACTGTTCGTTTAATGTTTTGTTTAATTCAATTCAATTCAATTATATATATTGCTTTTAGAAATTTTACAAGTTTCAATAGCTAGAATTCTGCAATATGTAAACTTAGTTTTACCGTTTTAAATATACAATAAAAATGAAAGTTAAAGTCTCAAAAAGAAGAGGAATTAATTTTAGAGTTTCAGTTACCTTACCTACTTATAGCACATCAATTAAGAAACAATTATTTCTTACAAATTATAAGAAAATATTTGTAGTATGAGCATAGTTCAAAAGAGGATTTTTATTAATTTCTAAGGAATGCGCGGGGTTTCAAAATATAAATTATAACTTTAGAAATTTCTTTAGTTGCTTGAAGCGTTAGGTTGCATAACATTTCTCGGAAGAAAGCGTCTATCTATCTCTCTACAGTTGCGTTCATAAGGGATTGTAGTGAGGGCATGAGTCAATAGTTTTAAGCTCTTGATTATTACATACTGAGCAAAGCTCTTGAGGTATAAGTCTGTAAGTTATTTGATTGTAACTGGCAGTAGAACTTGTTGCCCAGACGAGCCTGCCCAATAATCCTATCCGTGTGTGTGTTAAAGCTTATTACCCATTACAATTTAAAGTTCAAATACTTACCTACTTACTTTTATACTTTTGTGAGTGCGAATTTTGAGGAAGATCCTAAAACTACTAAAATATTATTAAAACAATTTTTTTCATTAGATATTTTACTTTGATTTTGGCTTTTGCTTTTGAATGAAATTGTTACTTTTCTCACAAAAACAAGAACATGGGTCTCAGTCTCAGTAATAGTTTTCAAAAAAGTATGCTGTTATTGAAAAATGTGCAACCCTATTGTAAACCCAGTTTCAGTTAAACCCATTCATTGATTTTCTGGGAACAGGAACACAAAAAAACGAATAATTTTTTTTTACTGTGAATTTTTTATTTATTGTCGAATTTTAACGCAAAAAAGAGTTTTGGAAAGGTAGTGAAATAGACTTTTTGCGAATATGCCAAAAAAATTACATCTTTCAAAAATTCAAAATGTCGAATTTCCAAAAGTTGCATCCTAAAAAACCGATGGATTTTTTTTGGGACACTGTGTATATTATTTTTTGCATAAATTCTATTAAGAAATAAAAAACTATGGATTCTCGGATATCAACATCTTGCAAAAAAATAAAAACTGCTACTAATTTAAGTTGACAAAGACACTCTACAGATGCTAACAATTAGGCTTCTTTTTCTAAATTTCAAAAATTACATTTTGTGACAATTACAATTTTATGCATTTTAAAAAAACCTGTTGGCTTTTTTTTAAAACACTGTATATTTTTTTGCTATATCAGAAAAGTACTAACTATTATCTGTTAACTCATATATAATTTATCAATATACCAAAATATTGGGATTCCCATGTAACACCTTTTATGCATAAAATAAAAAATTACCGTTAATTTCGTAACAATAATACATTTGCATTAACAATCAATTTTGATGTTCTACTTTATTGTTACAAAATTAACTTTAATTTTTTATTTTATGCATAAAAGGTGTTACACATGAATTCAAATATTTTTCTTATTTCTTAATAGATTTTAACAAATGATACATGGGTTAACAGATAATAGTTGGTACTTTTCTTTTCAAAATATAAAAACTATTTAAACAAGGCCAACGGGTTTTTTAAAATGTATAAAATTTTTATTGTCACAAACTGTCATTGTCATCTGTAGAGTGTCCTTGTCAACAAGATTGGCGAAAAGATAACGAAATCCGGTTAACTTAAATTATTAGCATAAGTTTTTATTGTATGCAAGAAGTTGGTACACGAAGTTGGTGTAAAAAAGAAGTTTTTCGTAGTAGTAAAAAAAATATACAAAGTGTCTCAAAAAAAACCCTACGGTTTTTTAAGATACATAAAGCTTTTCGACATCCGATATTTTGAATTTTTAATAAATGTCATTTTTTGACATATTCGCAAAGTGACTACCTTTCAAAAACTCATTTTTTATTAAAAATCCGACAATAAATGAAAAATTGGCAGTTAAAACAAAAAAGTACGTTTTTGTATGCTCCACTCTATATAAAAAGTAACCACACAACCTATTTTATCTATGGTCCTTGAAGGCGTAATAAAAAAAAACATATCCACCTGATTGCTTATGATATCCATGATTCCAGGCGGACGTGTCTTTCTCAATGATATTATACTATAATATACAATAGCTCTGTGGAACAAAAGATAACAGCTTGAAACCGCTCGGGTTGAAGTTGCATGAGTGTTCTCTCAAGCTTAAGTTAATACTATGGAAGATTATGCTATAGAATTTTACATCCCATGCCTGCGTCCAAAAAGTTGTAGAAGCAGTTTTTCTGAAGAAGTTCCTATAAATCAGTACATTTATGGGATGTTAAAAGATTTGGAAACAAATAGGTAACTAACTCTATAATAGAGTTAAGATGTTTCATGCATCGATGTTTTTGCCACTTTGCCTTGAATTTTATGAAATTCAATTTTATCCACGTAAAAGTGTCCATCTCCGACGCGCAGTGGGTAGCGTATTTGCCTGCCGCACGGAAGATTCCGGGTTCGAATCCCGGTTTAATGGATATTTTGCGTTTGTCCCAACGCATGCTAACTCTTGGCTAGACTAGGCAATTGATCCTGAATTGGATGGAAACGCCCAACATAAAAAAAATTCACGTAAAAGTATATCAAACCAAAAAGGGCTTAAAATCGGCAAAGCGAACAGAACCACATCTCGTATGAATAGTGGATACAATTTAGCTTAAATGAGAATGTATTGCATAGAAACGCCTTTCTGGAAAGCCTAGATTTCAAACGTCTAGGGTGACTATAAAATATATTAGACACTAGTGATGGGTACATCGAAAAAAAACATCAATAGTGAACATCGATGTCAACATCGAAACTCAACATCGATGGTTAAAAAACATCGGAGTAAAAGCATTGATGTTTCTGAACATCGATCTTTTTTTTTGCTTTTTTCAGAGAGTATTTCGTTATTCAAAGAAACTGCTTTATTTAAGACTTATCGTTAATTTTACACAATTATACTTATATGTATGCATGTAATAAGAGATTTATAATAATAATCGGTACATGATATATAAAACCTATTAATGAATCCGTTTTCAGCACAAAAAATATATTTATGAGGGCACTACGAGGCAAAAACAAGCATAAGTGAAGGTTACTGATTATGCACGAAAAATAAACCAAACAAAAAAACCAAAACAACTATATTAATGTATTTACAAACTGAAATTAAAACATTCAGGTTATCTGAAAGCTCAGTCAAAAAAACTTTCCCTACTCAAAGCCCACTCATTTCAAAGCTGTAGCTTTCATCAATAGAGGTTGGTGCTAGCCAAGGTACAAGTAAATTTTAAGATTTGAACGCAGCTAATTTTTTGAAACTGACATTTCGACAGTGACAAAACAACAAAACTCCTTATTTTATTATTACCCATTTAATTGTTGTGTGACAGCAAGTACTAATTGGAAAAATTAATTAATAAGGATAAGTTTTAATTAGAGGAACATATAACCCCAATTTTAACTTGTTCTACAGTGTTTATTTAAACCTTGCGTGGGTTTAAATTTTTTAACTTTCTTTTCTTCTAAATTGAAACTTTCTTCTTAAATCCAACAAAAGATTGTTTTAAGATGAATATTCAATAAACAAATTTATTCAAATTCTTCTTTTAAATCAAACTAAACGTAGGACCGTTCTAAAATAGACTACACCCTTTTAGTAAATCCCACCGAAAGTGTCTAATAAAAAGCAAAGTTAAAAAAAAGTTAATTTCTTAGCTACGTCGATTTAGCCCAGATCACGAAAAATATGTCATTGCTTCTCAGGCTTGTACGAAAAATTAAAGGTGGGAAATCATTTCTAAAAATCTAAGCTTTTATCAACATAAATGTATAACGATACGAGATGTTATCTGCGACACTTTCCAAATAAATGCAAAAGGGACATTTCTAGCAACTGGAACTAATTATGGTAGGTAAAGCAACATTGGAATGGTATTAACGTGCCAGGATTTTAGCATTTCCAAATACGAAGTGATACGTTAGAGACAAGATTTTGTTTTAATGACAAAATAAGTGTGATCTGCAAAAGCACCCTACTACGTGGAATAACCAAAGAAGTTAAAATAAGTTAGAAACCGCATAAAAAACATTAGACTAATCACACATCTAGGCTGAAATTCCAGAAATTTAGACCGAGTTTCCATAATTATCCCTTATTTTATTTTTTATAATTACGTAATAATGCAACAGGTGGCGTAATATTGCAACAGGTGGCGTAAATACAATACAGTTCTCTCCACATAAAACTGGTACAGCAGAAGTTAGCAGCCTGTTTAATTTTTAAAATTTTTATAGTGCGGCATTGTCTTCCTATAAGTGACAATGTCACAGAATCCTGACAACATCATGTTTTGCATGTCAGTGTCATCCAAATTTAAAAAAATTGCCGCCGCACCTTTTCGAATTTGATAAAGCTCAAATCTTAGCAAAACTAGACGGTGGTTGGTCTATTCGGCAAGTAGTTGTTCATTATGGGAGAAGTCTTCGATGGTAAACATAAAAAACCGATTTTAAGAGGAGGGAACTATCCACCGAAAGGAAGGCACCGGTTTGACGAAAGTTACTAGCCAAGAAGCAATCAATTTTTTGGAAAATCATCCATTTGCCAAAGTCAAATTGAATCAAATTTTCCAGGATCCATAACAACATTAGGCAGGAGGAGTAAACGTTCGAGGCTAAGGTGAGGAAAAGAAGCAGTCTTGATTAATTTTTGCGTTGAATTATTCTCTGAGGGACGAAGAATTTTGGCAGCAGGTGGTTTATCGACCGCCAAGAACCCGTTACGAAGAACGATATATGGCTGGAAACGAAGACCGGGCGTAAATGCTTGGAGCTGGATATCGGCTAGAGGACATGCCGCCCTATTTGGAATTAATGGGCGATTTACAGCTGAAGTTTACGTTAATATTCTGGAAAACCTAATGCTTCCACAGAGGTGAGAGTCCCTTATTCAGATTATTTTGTATTCCAACAAGATAACTGTCCAGTGCATACGGCCAGAATGGCGCAGCGATGGTTCCAGGATAATAATATCGAAATTTTGCCTTGGCGCACAAAAACCCCTTATGCGAATCTAATAAAGAACGTTTGGGGACTTATCGCAAAGAAATTACCAACTTTTAATATCACTCCCAGGAATTCAGAACATATAATGGAACTCATCGTAAGGGCATATAGTAAAGTTATTGCTGAAAATCCAAACTTATTTGAAAATTTAACCAATTCAATGCCCAGAAGACTTCAAAACATCATTGCAGCCAACGGTGCAATGACGCGCTATTAAAAATAAGTATTTTTTTATATGTTTAATTTTGTTATTGTTTTCTTAAATTTTATTTTTTTCATAACGTCAAACCGGTGTCTTCCTTTCGAGGGACAGTTCCTTCTTCTTGAAATTGATTTATTATGATTACTATCGTAGATTTGCTTCTTTCATAATCAGCTAGTCGAATAGACCAATTACTGCGTAGCTTTTGTTTAGCTAATAATACATTTTTGTTTTTTTGAAATGTGGCCTTATATTTTTATTTAGTAAAAAATAAACAAGCCGTCTCCTTATAAAAAGTTTATATATGCCAAAAATATAACCTAAAATGACAACGTCAAAAAGTCAGTGTTGCACAGAGGAAAATATAAAAAATCGTATTTGCAGCTAACTTCTGCTGTACCAGTTTTATGTGGAGAGAAGTATACATTATTCAAAGTAGATGTAGTGCCGAAAAAGTTAAAATTAAAATGCATATGGAAGTTTATTTATCATAATGTTTTCTTTTATCTTCTAGAAACAACTATTGAAATCAGGATTAGGGCATTTACTCCCTATCTAATCTGACAACCAGGAAAAAAAGGTTATTGATTTGTCGAGGTACGTTTTGCCATCTCAGGTCCGACCGATCCCTCAGGTTTTTGTTAGTTTTTTGCAATTTTTATTGTTATATTTTTGTTTTAGGAGTGATCAGAACGCGAATCTACAATGTTGACATAATTGTTCCTCAGTAATTCCCTCAGATTTGGTTACTGATTTGGAAAATTTGCCTTCAATATATGTAGTGCACTTTCTAGTTTATTTATTTTCTTTGAGAATAACTTCCAGCTTAGGTTTGGGGAGGTGTAGGAGCGGTGAATTCAATCCTTTTTCAGAAATTCTGTTGGTTACTCTTCTTTCTCTAATTAAGAAATTTTTTCAATCCAGTTTGCTCGATTCGTTGCCTATTTCTCTATTCAAAATAAACCTTGGTCGTACCGTCTGGTCGCTCGACTTGGGACAGTCGGGTGGCTTGAGAAAAAACTTAGAATTTTTAAAAAACATGCGCTACTGATCCCACGCATGTCGAGCAAAAAGGGTTGTCGATCGACTAAGTGCATTCTTGGACGGCTGGGGATGCAGAGCTGCTGATTTATTTTCCTGTCAGAATGTGTGTAGTTTAATAGGTCAAAAAACTTTCCATGCACTGGGGTTAGTTTTATATTTAAGGGTATATTAGTTTGATGTGTCGGCACAGTATATCCCACCCGAAATTTATCCACATTGATTGATGTCAACTGTCAACAAAAATTTTCAGTCTGACGTTTATTTTTTGTTTCTCCCTAGATTTTTGGCCACACTGATCACAGTATGGACAGGGCCTCATTCAGAAAATTTTCGATTTCGTTTAGTTTATATTTTATCATGAGTTGATTGTAATAGAAAGTTTTTGAGCCATTTTTTTGCCATTTTTTTATTGTTATCGTAAGACAATTGATCACTGTATACTAGATATGGTCAAGGCAGCAAGTGTTGATCTAATACATAAACGTAAATAGTGCGAACTCTACACATCATAGAACGGACTGGTTATGAAATCTCAAATGAATGAAGCTCAGAAATTGTTTAGGGCACAGGCATGGTGGACGCACCCACCCACTGGTCATTTTCAGAGGCACAATATATAGGCATATAGCCCCAAGAGTAGCAAGATCGTTTTTCAAAATTCCCTCTAATATTAGGAAGTAATTTGTAATTTTAAATCTAAAAACTGCAAATTCGTAGCAGCCTTAAAGCTCAAAATTAGAAAACAATACAATAATATGGTACTCTCAGTTACCCACCTCCCCCTAACGAGGAAACTGGAGGGGGAAAAATATTTAGCTTGTCCGACTTCAACCAAAATTGGTATACGGGGGTTTTTTGGCAAGAGGATTATAAGTTTTAACAAACTTAATCTTTTTCCCTGTCCACTTTCCTCGTTAGGGGAGGTGGGTAATACCATATTATTGTATTTTTAACGGAACTATAAACGCATACCAAATTTGAAGACAATCGGATGTGTATAAGTCAGTTAAAATTATTAACTTAACTTAACTTAACTTATTCAAAAAAAACCCGTGTGCCAATTTTGGTTGAAATCGGACAAGCTAAATATTTTTCCCCCTCCAGTTTCCTCGTTAGGGGGAGGTGGGTAACTGAGAGTACCATATTATTGTATTGTTTTCTAATTTTGAGCTTTAAGGCTGCTACGAATTTGCAGTTTTTAGATTTAAAATTACAAATTACTTCCTAATATTAGAGGGAATTTTGAAAAACGATCTTGCTACTCTTGGGGCTATATGCCTATATATTGTGCCCCTGAAAATGACCAGTGGGTGGGTGAGTCCGCCATGCCTGTGCCCTAAACAATTTCTGAGCTTCATTCATTTGAGATTTCATAACCAGTCCGTTCTATGATGTGTAGAGTTCGCACTATTTACGTTTATGTATTAGATCAACACTTGCTGCCTTGACCATATCTAGTATACAGTGATCAATTGTCTTACGATAACAATAAAAAAATGGCAAAAAAATGGCTCAAAAACTTTATATTACAATCAACTCATGATAAAATATAAACTAAACGAAATCGAAAATTTTCTGAATGAGGCCCTGTCCATACTGTGATCAGTGTGGCTAAAAATCTAGGGAGAAACAAAAAATAAACTTAGGTGTTTTCACCCCTCCACTCCTCCCGTAGTTATTGTATTGTTACTGTAGTTTTAAACGCATACCAAATTTGAAGACAGTCGGATGTGTATAAATCAGATAAAATTGGTTAGCAAAACACGACTAAAAATCGATCCTCTTGAATCCGCCATATTTAATTTTCAAAATCTTGTCAAAGATTCGTATTCCTTATCCCCAAAAACCTCTGTATATCAATTTTGGTTGACATCGGACAAACTTAGGTGTTTTTCCCCCTCCACTCCCCTCGTAGGCGGGGAGGGAGATGCCTAATAATACTATATAATTGTATTCTTACCCGAACTATAAGATCGTACCAAATTTCAAGAAAATCGTATGTGTACAAGTCAGTTAAAATTGGTTAGCAAAAGATGATCAAAATTCGTTTATCTTGAATCCGCCATTTTTGAATTTTCAAAATTTGATCAAAAAATTCGTATTCCTTATCCCCAAAAACCTTCGTATACCAATTTTGGTTGACATTGGACAAACTTATGTGTTTGCCCCCCTCCACTCCCCTCGTAGGGAGAAAGGCGGTGTCTAATAATACCAAGTTATTGTATTGTTACCGGAACTTTAACCGCATACCAAATTTAAAGACAGGTGGCTGTGTATAATTCAGTTAAAATTGGTTAGCAAAACACGACTAACAATCGTTCCTCTTGAGTCCGCCATATTGAATTTTCAAAATCTTATTAAAAATTCGTATTTCTTATCTCCAAAAACCTCCGTATATCGATTTTGGTTGACATCGGACAAAATTAGGTGTTTTTCCACCTCCACTCCCCTCGTAGAGGGGGAGGGAGGTGCCTAATAATACTATATAATTGTATTGTTACCCAAACTATAAAAGCATACTAAATTTAAAGACAATCGGACCAAAAATCGTCCATCTTGAAACTACCATATTGAATTTTTAAAATCTGATAAGAAATTCGTATTCCTTATCCCCAAAAACCTTCGAATGCCAATTTTGGTTGAAATCGGAAAAACTTAGCCGTTTTAACCCCTCCTATAATCGCATACCAAATTTAAATTCAATCGGACATGTAGAGGTTAGTCAAAATTGAGTTGCAAGATTTGACCCGAACATATAAACATACAGTACATAGAGATAAAGTTAGATAAAAGCGTGTAATAAAAAATACGCAAAATATGAAGCCGGTCTAGCATTTTTAAACGTCTAAATTGAATTTCAATTCATTAATTTTTGGGTGACTTCGCTCACAGTCTGGGTCTCTCTCAGGCATATTGGGTCAGCATCGCGTTTTCTTTGTTATGTTCGGTGTACAAATAAAAACGAATATCATGGCCGCCTTAACATGCATATTACATTATAATATATTTTTCATCCATAAAGTATCTCTAGCATCTTGCTGTGTCACTCTAGTGCATTTGATTGATATGAAAGCGTAATATAAGGGGTTATTCGGAGTAATTTAAAGTTAGCAATGTAGTTATAATGCCGTGGGGGCGTTTGATTTTGGCAACTTAAAAATCTGGTTTTTGTTCTATGGAAAGTGAGATTATGTTTTGTCTAAATAAAAATGGAAAGGACTGTAGTTTGTATAACTGTGCTAACATTAATGTGAAGCAATGTGTGAGTTCAGTAATTTTAGATTTTTTAATAAGAAAAACAAGTGCAGTTTTAGGGTACAAAGAAAGTACAGCTAACCCCATATTCAGTAAGTCGTTAATCTGGTCTGTTTTATTTAAAATTATGTTTTTTATTCTAGATTTCAAAATATAAAGGAAATAAAAGATGAGGGCTTTGTTTGTAACTTTTTAAGAAAAAGCTCGAAAGCTCTCCAAATATATTCTTTTCCAGAAATTTCAGACATTGCTGATGTGAAACGCGACCAAATTATTACAAAATTGCATCGTTATTTTATTTTTTTTATAAAAATATTAAGTTTTTGTTTTTGATTTTGTGTCCGTCCGTCCAAAGAATATCATTATTTTATATAATATTGTATTAATAATTAAAATAAGTTAAATAAAGCAAAGTTTTTTTTCAATTCCTTGTTTTTTCTCTTTTTTTGCCATATTTTTGGTGCATTTGCATCTTGACAAAAAATAATGACGAAAATAAATTTTTAGAAATCTTTCTTGTCCCAAGTCGACTCAGGCACTAGTAACTTGAGCCGTGTTTGAGACATAAGGGTTTTCCCATGTCACCGGCCTCGCGAGTGACTTGGAACACCAGGGTTTTAAAAAAAACTGGAAAATAATCAAATATTTCATTCATGTATTGAGTAATACCCATTATAACTACCGATCAAGACTAAAAATTTCGTAACAAAAATATACCATACAGATGAACAGATTTTTAGACAGCTGCTCGCAAAGTTAAAAACTGTCACAAGTCGAGCGACTAAATAGTAAGTAAAGTTAGGTGTTTTTTACAATTTTTGTCAGCTTTTATGCATATGTCTATTAGTTTGTTTCCACAACACGCGATAAATATAATAAACCGATTTTGAGGGTTTTAACCATTTAAACCCAGGTGCCATGATAAAATTACAAATAACCGGGACTGTTTTCCCACGTATAGTAGGAAAACTTGAATACAAAACAGCTTTAAAAATACAAGAACCTCTCGTATTTTGGGAGATTATTTTCTTGTTTGCCAAAGGAGGGTTGAAGGCCAGGTGGTAAGGCGCCCCCTGTGGGTCTGAGGGATTCATTAACGCTTCCTTGAAACAAAGAAAACCCAAGAACTATAGTGTTTGGTTAAAATTCAACACTAAAATATATTGATTGAATAGAAATAGTCTATCTAGAGATCTTTTGTCTATATATTTAAGTTTTGTTGGTTATGAGAGCGGAAAAGAGTCACTTTTATTTTATATTAAAGTAATTTTCTAATCTTTCTCATACAATATTGCATTTTCTGCCGAGAATTGCAAAAAAACGTTTTTTAATATCCAATCTCTGATCAGAAGCAGGTAGGTAAAATAACATTGAAACGAAGATTCACCCATAAAATTTTTCTTTTCAAAAAATGTTATCAGCAAACGCCGAGAAATCACTTTCTGTCTGCGTGACTGGGCTCTCTAGAAAATCTACCACGGCTGAAGCAAACAAGTTTATTATTTGTGATTTTATCAATTTCAGAGTAGCTGCCTCCTTAATAGACGCGCAATTCGAAGTTATTTTAAAAGCGATATGGCTCATATCTGATTTCACATTCAGCCGCTCTATTGAAAGAATATTGAAAGTAAATCTTGAATGCCTGAAATTCGTTTCTAAAAGGTATTTTAAGGGAGCGCTTAACGGAATACTCTGAATTTTAAGGCTATAGTTTTTCCCCAGATTTTAATTAAAAAAAGTACAACTAGCAACGCCTAGTTCTTTAATTTTTTTGGTGTGATCAGTTTTAAATGCTTAACAAAAGTATCTGGACTATTTTTAAAAATTCTCAAGTATTCTTTCTTCAAAATAAAACCTCTGGTGCTGTCATCTATCGCAAAAGCTTCAAAATAATTGAGGTTTAGAATAAACCCGATTTACAAAAAAAAATAGAAAAATTCTCACAATTTCCTCTGGATTACATTTTTCCTTTTTATATGTCCTTGCTTCAGCGAAAATAAAAACTAAGTTTCCTTTTTCCTAAAAGCCTGTATGTACACTCCGGAAAAGAAAACCGATCAGTCAATCACACTTCATTGAATTTGGAAGACACACGCAGTTCAAGTGTTGGCCAATGGATCGCAGAATTTATACGATTTTATGGTAACTGCAGGTGTTTTGTCAACAAACTTTAAATCCGGCCGCAGTGGGACAGAAGAGTATTTTTACGTTTTCTGATAGAAAACCATTCGAGGTTATGTTTATCTTTCAAAAATGTGTTTTCAAAAACATTGTTCTAATACAAATATGAAACCACTCCGCATGTGCGGTCGCTCGCCGAAAAAGGCCTAGCGCTGCGCGGGCATTACCCCGAGTCTATCAAAGAACCAAGATAACTTTACTGGCTCGCTGGGATTACTAGGAATTCGCATAGAAACATTCAGCGCCCATAACCCCACATAATTTTGTTTTTATTTTGATTCAACCATTTTTTTAAATTTAAATTATTGCGGCATAGTTATGTGCAAGTGTACTAGTGAAATCTTGGAGTGCAAAGGATAGATTTTAGAACCTCAGTTTCAAAAACACACGGATAGTTGAGTACTAACAAAACAGGTCAGTAAAGCTCCATTTAGAGGTTGTAAAGACTCTTGCTAGTCATTGACGCTCCTGTTTAAAATAGAATACGATTATTTCGTCTAGCGCCAGTGGCCGATTTTTAAATCTGCATGTTTTTAAATTAACCTGTTGTCGGTATCAGCTGGCGTGAGTGTTTCCAATTCAATTATAAATGCACCTGTAAATGCAAACTTGGACATTACACTCAGTTACTTTAACATGTAGTTGTGTAGCGCTTTTTTAGTAGGTAATTCGGCAATAAATGGTTTTCTTTTATTTTAGTATTTTACTTGGTTTTTTAGCGGCGGTGTTCCACTGTGGATAAACATAAATAAAGTCTTCGCGTTGCCAGGGAAAACAATTTTGCAAAAAAATCAGGTCGACATAGTTAAATTGATTTCCTGTACAGTGTTGCTAAAAATAATTCCCCAGATTGTAACTACGACCTTAACCGACTTTAGAAAAGTACGAGGTTATAGGTTCAACGCGTATTTTTTTTCGATGTTTGTTTTAGCATAATTTCCAAGCGCCTCAACCGATTTTAATATTTTTTTATTCAATTCAGGAAAAATATACTTTCCCTACCACTTTTAAGTCAAAACATAAAAAAATCATTAGAAAAGTCTGAAAGTGGTCACTTTTGACTTATACGTGTAATGTAATAAAGAACAAGATGAATTCAATGTTTCTAAACGGCTTCACCGATTTTCATAACTCTTTTTTTTTATTCGATAAATTTTATTTAAATAACATACTTCCCCTAAAAAAATATTAGAAAAGCCTAAGGACGATATTTATTATAAGGACTATAGTTTAACGAAAGTTTGGTTTGAAGGCTGACATACACTCTATTCCAAAGTGCTGCGTACCAGTTTTTTGACACTGACAATGACAGTGTCATTTAGCTTCTGTGTTTAATTTTCAGTTGCCATATTGAAATTGGTCCGGAGAATTTGGAATGAGGAATATACATGGCTATCTAAAAATTGATTTTAAGCGAAACATCAAAATTCACTAAATTATGATGCGTAAAGCTATACAAAATCAATGAATAGCGAGCTTTCCCTCAAAAAAGGTAATGGTAACCGTAGATCCGGATTTCGCACTTGTGGTGCTTATCAGTACGGTGCTAGGAATTAGGAGATGAAATAATCTGATACAGGAGTTATGTAAAAGACAACCATCTCTCAAGTTGCTGAATCGGCAGATGTACCTTTAATTTGAAGGAATATTAAGCGTCTCTACGGAGACAGATATAATTAACTTTACGGATATCCTAAGCTCGGGAGTTGATAAATTTAAAAAGGGATTTAGTGAGGGTGAATAAATAACAAAATCAATGAATAACGACCTTTCCGTCAAAAAAGGTAATGGTAACCGTAGATCCGGATTTTGCACTTGTGGTGCTCATCAGTATGGTGCTAGAAATTAGGAGATGAAATGATGATGAAAAAATCTGACACAGGAATTATGTAAAAGACAACCATCTGTCAAATTGCAGAATCGGCAGATGAACCTTCAATTTGAAGGAAAATTAGGTGACTCTACGGAGACAGATATAATTATTTTTACAGATATCCTAAGCTCTGAAGTTGTCAAATTTAAAAAGGGATTTAGTAAGGGTGAATAAATAACAAAATCAATGAATAGCGAGCTTTCCCTCACAAAAGGTAATGGTAGCCGTAGATCCTGATTTTGCACTTGTGGTGCTTTTTTGAGGGAAAGCTATACATTTACATTGAATTCGAACTCCAATTTAATGTTGAATTTGACAAGCTTACCATGGGAACGAACAGAATCATTTACATTTGAAGTTAATTGAATCCAATGTTAATGGTAGCTTAAGGCAATTTTTTCTTAAAACAGTCCAAATAATCCGCAAAAATTATTAAATCTGGTCAAACAAGAAATTTCAAAAGTATCAAAGTGACATGGGATATCGCATTTCGAGTAAAATCATCATATATTGTAGACCACCACCAAGAGGTGGTTTATCTACTTTAAATTTTAAAACAATCACGATTTTTTTATTGTTTTTTCAATATGTAAATTGTAAGGGTATAGTCTTCTCTGGCAGCTTTCCTTCTCTTACTCAAGCAAACTTTCGCTTGCAATGGTGTTTTTGGCCCCACATTTTTCTATCCAAATACAGAAATTGTTCAAACATTTTAGACTCATTCTAAAGATAAAGCTTGAATCTAGGATAGCTGCCAGCGAAGACTATACTCATAAACTATTTTGATTAGAAAGAAATCAAATCCTAGGCTTTTTTCTGCTTTAATTGGCTATTCCAGCTCGTTCTTTAAGTGAATGTATGAAATCTCACTTTAAGTTGATTAAAAGAAATCACTGCTCTCTTAAATCAAGAAGAAAGCCTTTGACATGTTAAAATTAATTTTAGGTAATTAAAACAAGAAAAATTCGCGGTACATGGTTTGCGCTGCATATACTAGCGTGGTAAAAAATAGAGCTGTAAAAAAATTTGCGCTACTGCTTGTACTGTTTAGCGAGCAAAAACCGCAGCACAAACGTGACCATCCCCGCCTACATAATTTAGGTTATATGAGATTACAGCGCAAATTAAAGAAAAGCGCATGAAAAATACGTATAAAATAATAAAAGGTTCGCGGCCTTAACTGCGCAAGCAAACGATAATTTTGTGGAATTCGCTTTATTCAAACGTATATGCTTTGTCTGAATTTGTTGATGATAAAGAAAAGAACAAAAAACGAATACTTCAAAATATTGTTACCTAATTTAAGGAGGGTAAGGTTTCGAAAATGTCACAAGGAGAAAGAGAAGATCGAAATTAAAATTTGGCAAATAGTTGTAACCTTGAGTACTAAGATGCAAAAAGCTTTTTTTTATTTAAGTAGATAGGGTTCTCGTCCAAACGTCAAAGAGCGAAACGTCAGTTAAGTTTGTTTGAAAGTTTGAGACAACGATGTGTTTGAAATTAACTCTGTGTTTCGGACTGCCATTGTATATATTTTATTTATACACGACGCAACGGTTCGATCAGTAGAATCTCTGATCGTCTTCAGGTGCAAACTACAATCTATTCCTAAAGCTACGTATTTTTATACTATGGGAAATCACTCAAACCTATAGTTTAAGAAGCGGCCTCCAAATATTTGGAATTTCAACACTTGCAAGTTTACTAAAAATACCCTGATTCTGTCCAACAAAGGCAGCTTAACGGAATTTTCGTTTCTTCCAGTGTGACTCCTTGTGCAAAACCTTTGCTTCCGTCCATTTCATTCGGTGTGTTGTTTTGACCATGCATGTTCGGCGATTCCTGATTTCCTGTTTCACGTCTTTGGATATTCGTCTGATGTTCCTTACGCCTAACAGATAGTGGTCTTTTTGTTTCGCCTATGTATGATTCACCACACTCACAAGGAACTTGGTAAATGCATTCCTTATTTTGTTTGTTGTCCGGTTTTGTTTTACTAAAATGGCTTCGAATTGTATTATTAGATTTAAAAGCTGTTTTAATATTAAAGTTGTTCGCTACTATTCGAATTTTCTCTGATACTCCTTTAATGTTTTGTAATTGTAATCTCTCCTGTTTTCTAAAATTTAGAAATAGTATCTGTTATAAGTTTAAGGCTGTAACCATGAAAATCTATTAATTTGTTTTTGAGATATTCACTTTCATAGAAACTCAAATTCTACAGGTAATTTTCACCCCTGGTAGGAGTGTGCCCTAAACGAAAAAATTCAATGATAAAATGTACTATGAAGAAACACAAAGTCGACGTCTCGGGATTTCTAAAAAAAATATATTTTGTAAAATATCTCAAAAACGCATCGACGGTTTTTTAAAATTTTTACAACATTTTAAAGACCTTCAAACAAGGTATCGCTCGGCCCACTTTCTCTATTCAAAACATAGGAGTAAATTTTACCCCTTGGAGGGGGTGCGTGCTACAAAAATTTCAAGATGTGTCCTCCTCGAATGAAAAATCTACGTGTCCAAGAATTTTTTGAAAATCTGACTCTAAATACGCAAATCTTGGGTATATTTCAAATAAACACCCTGTATATCCGGTACATGTATAAAATGGGGTAGATTACTTTTAGCATCAACCGTATGCTCGCGTTCCAACAACCACCATTTCAATATTATAAATAATGCATGGGTGCATTTTTGGGCAGGTGCGGAAATATAGAATTCAATTTTGAAATCGAAATCGTGAAATCCTTTCCGGAATCACCGAGGGGGAAAACGACCCTTGATGTATTTAGCTGGATAGAATTTATTAATAAATGGAATTACGAAAATAAAAATTGTATATTTTTATCGTGGAAAATAAATTTTCTAAAAGGTGTTTTTTTTAGATTTTTTTTTATGATATCTAGCTAGATTTTACGGTGTGTTAGGTTTTGACTTGGGATAACAAAGGACTCAAGAGTAAAATAGTAGTTTTCATAACTAGTGGCTAAAATAGTGCTTTTTTACAGGCGTTGGTTTCAATAAACAGCGCAGGGGGGTATTTAAGAACATGATTAAAAAAAGTACAGTTTCGCCTCGAGTTGTGAATACTATTTTTTTTAATACCTTTATCAAAAAATCCAAGAAAAACAGAAAAATACATTTAAAAATCTCGAACGAAGAGAACTTCTCGCAACACACCATCTTTACACTATAAATCAAGGCGGCTGGTAAATTAAATATGTGCCTTTTTACTCGGTGACGTTCATTGTTGCGACATTTTAATTTTTGGCAGTTTGATATTTTGACGATGTTTTTAAAGGATGTTTTTGTAAATACTTGGTGAAAACTGGCGAAAATGGCTTAATTTTTAGGCAAGAATAATTAGTTTTTTTCAATATTACAATTTTCCGCTATTTCTGTTTACTTTTGGGTAAAAAACCGACAGAAATTTATTTTGTAAATTTTTACGACATTTATTGTCCGATTTTAACCAAAATTGATATACGGGGGTTTTTGGGGATGAGGAAAACGAATTTCTGCTTAGATTTTAAAAATTCAATATAGCGGATTCAAGATGGACGATTATTGGTCATGTTTTGCTAGGCAATTTTAACTGACTTATAATACACATCCGATTGTGTTCAAATTTAGTATGCGTTTATAGTTTCGGTCACAATACAATAATATGGTATTATTAGGCACCCCCTCGGGCACTCCCCTCTCACCTACAAGGGGTGTGGAGGGGGGAAAACACCTAAGTTTGTTCGATTTCCACCAAAATTGGTGTGTGGAGGTTTTTGAGGATAAGGAATGGTCATGTTTTGCTAACCAATTTTAACTTATACACATCCGATTGTCTTCAAATTTGATATGCGTTTATAGTTCCGGTGACAATAAAATAATATGGTATTATCAGGTACCCACCAACCCCTAATAAGGAACGTGGAGAGGAAAAATATTTAGTTGGTTCGATTCCAATCAAAATTGACATACAGGGGTTTTTACGGAAGGGCATTATGAATTTTTTATCAGATTTGAAAATTTCAATATGAAGGATTCAAAATGGGCAATTTAGGGTATAAATCTAAAAATTAAAAAAAAAAAATAAAAAAGGCACAAATTAAAACTAACAATGTCCACCCATATATCAGAGAATTGTTTTGGTAGCTTGGGTCGAGTTGGGTTGGATTTACTTACCCTTACTTTATAGTAAATTCAGATTCTTGCGAACAATCATAATATAAACAAAAAAAGTTGATTAAATACTTATCTCACTTGAAATATGTAAAAGTTCTCTGTTATTCAATGGAGGTGCATTTGCATTTTTATCAAACCAATTATTTTTATCAGATATTAATTAAAGTTTATATCAGTGGTCGTTCTTTCCCTAAATAATTTCAACATCAAGAGATAGAGCTGGTGGGATATACACAGAGGCGTGTGCACTTGAATTTGCACCAGCCGACGAGATTGCTGGTTGTTGAGGTGTGTCGGAAATTGATGAATGATGAATTATTTTGGAGGAGCGAGAATCAGATAATTGAATATGTTTGTGAAATGGTGATTAAAATTGATGCAAGCATATGGGGTAAATTTCGTGGTTTAAGGGTTCGTATTTAAAGTTTAACGAAGAAAACCAATAATAAATAAACTTACTTAGTTAATAAACTTACCGATCATTATTTGTTTAAAGGGGGTGCTATTAAATTACAAAAAAAATTTAGACCTTCATCAAAAATTTTAGTTTTTGTCTACAGAAAACTAAAGCATGGCTTTTTTGGTTACCGATGCAAAAATACTTTTTTTTTTATCACGGATGCAAAAAAAGATTTCTGTCCGTTTTAAGTTTAAGGTTAGCGGAAAATAGTAATATTGAAAAAATCTAATTATTCTTGCCTACAAATTAAGCCATTTCCGCCAGTTTTCACGAAGTATTTAGGAAAAAAATCATTTAAAAACATTGTATAAATATCAAACTGTCAAAGATTAAAATGTCGTAACAGTGAATGTCACCGAGTAACAAGGCACATCGCTATGGAAACCATTGTTATTTTATTTTCCAGCAGCCTTGATTTATAGGGTAAAGATGATGTGTTGCGAAAAGTGCTCTTTGTTCGCGATTTTTAAAAGTATTTTCCTGTTTTCTTGGATTTTTTGATAAAGGTATTTAACAAAATAGTGTTAACAACTCGCGACTAAACTGTGCTTTTTACTTGCGTTTTTAAATACCTCGCTGCGCTATTTTAGCCACTAGTTGTGAAAACTACTATTTTTTTATACCTAGATAACTAAAGCATGGCGTTTTTGTTTACCGATGCCAAAAACTTTTCTTTGATTACCGGTGCAAAAAAAGATTTCTGTCCGTTTTTTACCCAGAATTTAAAAAAAATAAGGGAAAATAGTAATATTGAAAAAATCTAATTATTCTTGCCTGAAAATTAAGCCATTTCCGCCAGTTTTCACCAAATATTTACGAAAAAATCATTCAAAAACTGTCAAAGATTAAAATGTCGCAACAATGAACGTCATCAGGTAAAAAGGCACCTCGCTATGGAAATCATTGTTACTTCATTTACCAGCCGCGTTGATTTACAGTGTAAAGATGGTGTGTGCGAGAAGTGCTCTTCGTTCGAGATTTTTAAAAGTATTTTCCTGTTTTTCTTGGATTTTTTGATAAAGGTATTAAAAAAATAGTGTTGACAACTCGCGTCCAAACTGTGCTTTTTTTACTCGCGTTTTTAAATACCTCGCGGCGCTCGTTATTTAAACCAACGCTTTAAAAAAAAGCACTATTTTGGCCACTAGTTTTGCAGGGCTCCTTGTTTTCTTATAAATGTATATTAAATAAAAATGCAGGGGGTGATAAAAAGGTGCCGATACGATTCAAGTAATCAAAAATAGTATTGTTGAGGAGTAAAAATAAGCTCTTATATGTTTTGCACGAGAGGAAGACGAAGCAAAAAATTCAAAGCAAAACCACTCTAAATTAATATGTATGAACAGGTACAGACTAAAGTATTACAGAAAGAACAAAAAAGAGCTTCTTGCTTTGAAAAGCGAGGCTTCCATATGTGCCAAAAGAAGCAGCGATGCTTCATTTTTGTTCTCTCTACCTAATTTAATAATAGTGCGTGGTTCGTTTGTTTTTTGAAAAAATCCGCAGACACGTCGTTTTTTTGTTCGAAGGGGACACATCTTAAAATCATATTTTGGTTATGGGGGTAAACTTTAACCCTAAATTTTGAATAGAGAAAGTGGATTAAGTGATACCTTATTCTGAAGGTATCTTAAATGTCTTTGCAACCGTGTAAAGATTTTGAAAACCTATCAGTTCGTTTTTGAGATATTCCTTTTGAAAATAAACTCAAATTGTACAAATAAATTTTACTCATTGTAGGAATGTACCATAGAAAAAAATGCAATAAATGTATCTTTAACAAAAACCACGTCGACGTGTCCCGGGATTTATCAAAAAATAAAAAAATTATTTTGTAAAAAAAACTATTTTTACATTGGTCCATGCGAATGCAAAAGTGAATATCTCAGAAACTAACCAATAGATTTTCGAAATTTTTACGCGATTTTGTAAATACCTTTGAAAGGCCTTCAAAACAAGGTATCACTCAAGGGGGTGCGTGTAACAAAAATTTCAGGATAGACAAAATCAGACTCTACATACGTGAATCTTTTCTGAGAGGTTTTAAAGTGAACATTCTGTATATATTTATATTTAAACGATAACTCCCTACAACAGCAACAAGAGGCGCGCGCTTTACATCCCAAGCAGCACAGTCTGTACACTTTAGATTTTAGAGCTATCCTATAGCTGTCAAAACGTTGCGGCAACTACGTTTTTGCTGTAAAGTAGCTAGTTTTATTAAAGCTGCTTTTTTTAGCTGTCAATATGACAACTTACTTTAATAACCAAGTTGTTACTAATGCACAGTTGTCTATTAAACTAGATGCTATAAAAGTTAATCCTCAGCTGCACCAAACATTTATAGCCAAAAAACAAATGCTGCGAATAGCTGTGAATGCCGCGCCTTATGCGCTGCTTGCAACTGATATCTACTTCTATCTTTGAAGAAAAAAGTGAGAAGGATTAGAAAATATATTGCCCTCTTGCTCAATATAACAAAGAAGGAAATAATCGGCAGCGCAAAGAAGGTAAAATGTGAACTACGCTTACTTCCAGTACGCTTACTTCCAGTTCTGCTCTTCTTCTTTTTTTTTATTTCACTGGGCCGATTTTGCTAGTAACTGGTTTTAAATTCTCATGCAGCCATTTGCACCAACATATTTAGGGGTAACCTTAGGTGGCACCTATATCTAGTTTAGTTTTAGGTTAGGGGAGCGCTAGGGGACCAAAAACGGGCCCCTAGATTTAGGGATCACCTACGGTAGTTTAGGGGAGTTCTAAATACAAACGAAACTCTTTTCTAACCTGGGCCACCTTATTCTAGGTGACTGTAGAAGTATTGCCACAGTCAACAGATAAAGCCATATTGCTACAGATTTGGCTGTGGCAACACTTCTACAACTGATTTTCAGCACTCTGTGCTACTTGGGATTACACACAGGTTTAATATTTACGACATGTTCAATTTTTAAAGGTCTCAACGATCGTTAACCCCTGCGAGGATCGCTTCTTATCTTAAAAAGTCTACAAATAACCCCTAATTTTGACAAATCCCACAAAATTATAGTTATATATATATATGTTCATCTAAACCCAAGTTAAATTCCTTTATTACCCGAGAGATAAGTCAAACGATCAAGTCTTAGACGTGAAAACGCTTTAGGCATAAATTATGTTGGGAATTTATAACAGGTAAGTAGACTTATTGCCTGTAACCCTCGATAAGTGAGATTTAAAGCTCAGCATATAAAAGATTTTGAGATTTCGATGATAAGACAGAACCTAATTTAGTGTGGAAGGTCTCGAACAAAGGAGTAATTAATATTTTTTTCGCAGATCTTAATCCAAAATTAATCAATTGTGACTCACGATCAAGTTATAATAAGGTAATGAAATACGGTAACTGACTGAACGTTAGCATAAATAAAAAAAATATTTAAAGCGTAGGTAAAATGTATTCAGCCTGGTTGATTATCATCATGAGAATGCAAAAAAAATTGGTTGCAAGTTTTAGTTAGCATGGACTTGGCATGTGGCCGAAATTTTGCGAGGATTATAGATCCAGGATCCTCATTGTAATAGGTATTTACGTCACTAGACCGAAAAATTGGTCTTTACAGATCGACGCAGGAGATTTACAGGGCGAGCCGTAGGCTTTCCGGTCGTGTGTCGTAAGTACCTTTTTTTCAAACGATCAGAAAAAACATTTTAGTACCTATATATCACTTTCGTTAAAGCTTAGCCTTGTTGCGTAAGTCAAGTTTTGTGGTTTTTTTTCCCCCATTTAATTACCGTCACTTTTTCGAGTCCCGTAGGCACAATTAACCTAATCGGACGGGTCATCAACTACTTTAGAAATCAAGGCCTAGGTCTTTTCGTCCTCCAGTGGTCTACCGACTTAGAAAGTGTGTAACTAGGTCCGCCTCCACGTGATATCCGATCCCATCCGGCCTAGTTACTGGCGTGAATGGAGGGGTAGGACCTAAGATACCTTTTACACTTGTTTTCACTGGGATTCCCCCCACCCCTGCTCACCAGACCGGTCTGATGAGCACCCTCTAGGAAGGCAGTTTTCTTTTCCTAGAGGGATTTAGACTTAAACCCCTTTGTCGGGGCTAGGGATCTTTAACCTGCTCCACTATCAATATATGGATCACACGGGACCGTCCTCTTAACGTCCTCTCCGAGGGACGGTATGGAATCGAATGCCTTCTAGCTAACACGGTCTACTCTGCTTCATACTGCATTTTACCTTAATCTTACAAAATTCTGTAATTTTATAAGAAAAAGTCCAAGTAGACTACCTGCAAGACCCGGGGATTGAACCGGCATCTCCTGCTTGAAAGTCGCGGAATGAACTCCGACACCAAGCAGGCAGGTACGTTTTGTGTTTAGAAATGACTTTTGTATTTTTAACTTGTGCAAAATTGTAAAAAGCAGAAAAATTATAGTGTAGTGCCTATTAGCTTTACACAACTAATTCAGTGATGACTGACGACCAGTTATTGCCGACCATGACCAACTTATCAAGCAAAATAATGATAAAATAACACCTAAAAGCCAGATTTCTAGGTTTGTTCTTTATATTCCTATATTTCTAGTATACTCACTTTGAGAATTAAAAATATGTGGTGAATTCGGTGAATGTGAGTCAACTCATTTTCTCTGATCTGAGTCCATTTTGAAACAAGTTTAAAAGAGCTTTTTTAGAAGTGTCAAAACTGCCCCAAAAAACAAAATCTAAAAGCTGAAAACAAGAAGTCATAGCCAACTTGGTCAAAAATGGGACCGGAAAAGGATCAAGGGACCGGAAAATTAAACAAAGAGGTCCTTTCTTGAGAGTGGAAATATTTCATATGCCTTGTAATGTAGAACTTTTGGTTATGTGGTTATTTTCCGGTCGTTTGAAAAAAAATACTATATGCATGTTAAGGTCTTTCCTAATGCCCATAATAAAATCCGAATCTACGAAAAAAACACCGGCAAAATATCTCGGAAAAAAACCTAAGAAAATATTATTACAACTACCCGACCTAACTCAAGATAGACCCAAACAACCCACCTAAAATTATATTTTTTTATTTTTACTTTTTTTTTGATATAACGCAATTCAAGCTAAACCCACTCAAAATTATATTTTGTTATTTTTACTTATTTTTAATATGTAACATTCAATTTCTTCTGGAGGATTTTCTTATGGCCTTTTTTTAACGAGGGTTTTTCTTCCCGGTTTTTTTTTCGGAATATCTTTTCAGGGGATTTTTTTGTGTTTTTTTCCGTTTACCTAAAATTACAGATCAGTCAAGTCACCCCCCCCCCGAAAGATATTCGAGTTTTGATATGCTTATAATTTCGAACTAATTTTGAACCACTTAAAAATTTTGAACCACACCATTCCTGGTTTTTTTTATATTCAAAATGGACGATGCAGCCGGACTTCAAGCTACATCCCCCTCGTTTAAAGCGTAGAGAAAAATGTAAAGCAAGTAATCCAAAATTTTAATACGACTACAAGAATTTTAGTTCTAAAGTAGTAATAACCTTGCCTAATGCCAAAAGAATTAAATGTCGATCAGCTCAAGTTTACTTCCACTTTAGGAATACTGTCTCTAAATTATTCTTGCGCTTTGATATTAGTGGAGCTTTTTTCCGTGTGTGCCAATCGTTCAGTTACTGTTTTACTCACTGACAGACAAGTTAAAATTTCAAAATCCGCGCGGAAAAACAGCTTATGGAAGTCCAGCCTCATAGGTTACAAAAGCTTTTTTCTACTGATTGTAGAAACAATAGTTTCAAACAATGTTGAGTGTTGTTCTCTTTAATCGATACCTTCTTTCATTAAGGGTTTGACCAGCTTTTGAAAACAAGCGCTTTGATGTGGTGGGGTACAAGTGCAAACTCCTCAGACACATTAGTTCCTGTAATTTTTTTTGTATCGATGTTTGATGTTTCGAGATATTTTATAAACATCGAGGTTAAAAACATCGATGTTGAACAAAAACATCGATGTTTTTGAAACATCGACGTTTTGTGCCCATCCATCACTACAGCTGACCCATTTTGAACGTCATTGTCACTTCGACATTTCAAGAAAAAAAATATAGGAACTTTAAACTATAAATAGATAGACAATATACATACTACTAGCTTTAATTGCGTATAAAAATAAAAATCTTTGATGTTAATATAATTTGGGAGGACAGTTTATACAGATACCAAATTTGAAATTTTTATCAAATTTGCTTTTTAAAGTGTCCTCATATTATAGGGTTCGCATATGTAGTTCTCAAGATATCTGCAGTCAAAATCTTAAAATTTCAATTTTTGAAAGCGATTATTTCACAAACTAAATAAGATCCTCTATGATTTTGGGTGGCTTTTTTGAGAGAATCTACAAATAGTAACATTTTTGAAATTAAGAATTGGTATAAACACTTTTTAATCACCAAAAATGGATTAATTGCATATATAAATGTGCAGTCGCCAAAGGCTACCATTTCTGAATTCTCCTTAAAAAAGGATTTTTGACACCTAACATCCTAGGGTATCCAATTTAGTTTGAGAGATATTCGATTTAAAAAATCGCAATTTTAAGACTTTGATTGCAGGTATTTCTAAAACTAGATTATCGAACCCTATAATATCTTTAAAAAGCAAATTTTATAAAGATTTCAAATTTTCTATAAAAAATAGGAGATCGCACAAAAAAAAATTTGGATTGCCGCCAAACATGTCCCGTCAAAAAATTGCTACGTCAACATTTGCATTTTTCTATTAAATTACAGCTAGGGGTATCTCTATCTCAAAAATATATAGTTCAAAGTTTATATTTTTTTTCTTGAATATGTAGCTTAGGCGAACTGTGCAATGATAGGAAAGAAGAATTTCTACTTTTAAACCTGTTATTTTTCTAAATATTGTACTTAATTGATATGGTTCACATTCTCGGTTGGATTCTAATTTGGATTTTTTCTCATTTCCTATTATTTCCTTTGTGTTGTATTCTTTTCAACAACAGCGATTCCCTAAAAATAATTCTGAGCGTATCCCACAGTGTCTTTATGTATTTCATAACTCATATTTTGCCCGAGCTAACAATGCCTTCAAGTTTCTTGTCCATTGTTGTTTTCAGAATAATGTATTGTAATTCACGCTATTGTAGCTTTTATTTTGATTTTGAATTATTTTGAGTTTCATAACGCGTATATTCTCATTTTAAAAACGGTTCTAACCAAATTAACGGAAGCGTAAACTAACAAATAAGAAAATCTAAACCTTTATGGTAAATGAAAATGTTTGTACCTGATTATTGTTTTTTTTTGGTTTAACGTTTTCTACATTTTCTTCAACCGACCGGCAACAAATTGGCACTTTCCGATTTCTTGCACGTAATTTTTTGCTTTTCAGGGCGTTCTACAAAGGAAATTTTTTACAGGCAGTGAGTGATTGTTGTTCTGGTGCCGCTTTCACTCAAGTTGGGCATGACTTGTGTTCACTTAAGTTGGCCATGCCATGATAGGTTTGGCATTTTCAGCTTGTTTAATAATAGACCCTTACAGTGAGTGATAGGAGTGATAGGTCTAAATATTTACACTTTTTAAAACCAATTTTAAAAAGACACTTACCCATGTTATAAAACATTTAAAATAGGGCGAGTTTGTAAATCCACCGGTGGTCCACCGGTGCCAACAAAAGAGTTCATGAATTTTAGATGGATTTCACCAGTCCGACAATAGAGTTCCTAAATTTTTCGATGGATTTCACCAATCGAACAATTGTTGGTACCGATCGCCACCGGCTTCGGGAGTCGGTGGAAAATCTTCGTTGGATTAAACATAACCCTACTTTATGGATATTTATTTTTTCCAGTTTTTTTATAACTTATTCAAACCAAGATATTTTTTTATGCATTTTGGCTAATACAAGGTACAGTACAGGATGCTTAATGGAGTGGTCCCAGACAGCATTATTCGTACCATGGACGTACATTTTACATCCATTTTACGCCTTTACGTCCCGGGACCTACTAGGTACGTACGATGTACGTACAAAAGTATACGTAAAACGTACGTACAGTGAAAACGTATTTTTACGTTATATTTAGGTCTTTTCTTGTACGTATTTACTACGTTATTAAGTTGTCATAACTTGGACGTAGTTCATTTACGTAACATTTCTCTCACTTGTAAAGCAAACATTTGTATGTAATGTAAGTATTTTTCATTGTCTTACAATAATTGATATGGACCTACAAAGTACGTACTTGGTACGTACACAAATGTACGTACATATGGTACGTATTTTCCATGTCCCAAGGACGTACCTAAGACGTAGATAGCGTTGGAAAGTGCACGTAATATGTATGTCCCTAGTACGTACAATGGAGTTAGCGTACGTATTATGTACATACTCTTCGTCCGAGCCTTAGGTAGGAGGTACGTACCTGGTACGTAACGTTGCTGTCTGAGGTGAGCCATAATATTAATGCAAGACAGTTCAAGTGAAGACTCTGATGATAAGCTAGGTATATTACTAAATTTGAGCAAAAAACGTACTTGCATTGAAGACTATTTTGAAAAAACTGTCCAGAAGTACAGCATAAGTGCCTTTAAGAAAGGTATTCATAGTGGTTCCTCAAGGCTCCTTCCTTCCTTCGCACATAAAAAATTTACATTTCCCAAGGAAGAAGGGAGACTTGGGAGCGACTATGACTACGGCCCTTATAAGTCACATTTCCGATTTTCTCGAGCCGTATGAGGTATGATTTTATTATTTTAAGTGTGGTTATTAGCACTCAGCTGTTTACACCGCAACGCGTTCTTTTTGTATTCGATGGAAACACGACATTTCATCACTGCTAGATATAGATTAAGGAACTATAGATCCGTCACTTCACCCTTCCCGCCAATAATTATTTTCCGCAAAAAGTGCGGTTATGTTTCCGAGTGCAAAGGAACTGCCAACATAATAATATTTAGGTTGGCAATATTCTTTCTAGAAATCTGCAGCTCCTCCTCTTACCCCTTCTAGGGTTTTCCGTCAGAGGGCACATTATGACAAAAGTGACAGAATGTCGGTTATGACTTATAACTTATGAGTTCCATTTTGAAAACTGTGGTTTGCCAAGGTTTTTAAAAAGTGATTTTTTGATTATTCCTGTTCAAAAAAATTGTGATTTTATCCGTCGATTACAATGGCTGACAAAACAAAGAGTCTGTTGTATTCAAAGCTGCGGAGACCGTGCCATGATCCCAATAAAAAAACGGGGAGACATCGTTTCCCCAAAGGCAATCCTGTAATTTTTCAGAAGTATAGTGAAGCCGTGAAACGCGAATAAACTAAGTGCTGATGAAATATATAACAGATTTTACGTGTGTGATAAATATTTTGCTCCAGAGGACATTTTGCAGACTGAACGCAGAGGTCTTAGAGAGTGATGTCCCACACTTGCATTTGGACTCCATTTAACTATTTATATATAGTGTTAAAACACCCTTTCCTTATTTCATCAAGTTTAGTATGGCTAATTTTTGTGGATATTAATAATAAGTTAGAAAATGCGACACTTGTGTATTCCAAACCAGGGGTATTAATATTATTTACACCAAGACTTTTTCTAATGTGTGGGTTTACCATAAATTGCCCCACATATACAGTAAAATTTTGTTGAGATTAAAATTACTTTTTTCTGTTTCACAAATTTAGTTTGGAATACAAAAGAGTGACATTAATATTTTCTTTATTGTGAAAAATATAAACTAACATGTTTCGAAATATGCCATAATCTTTTATAATAAAACAACCAGAGGTTTTGTACTACAAGTGCATTATTATGGGTAATTTGTATTTATTTCTTAAAAATATGCTTTTTTATTTTAACTTAACATAAGTAACAATTTTGTTTTGTTTCTAGTAAAAAAGCATATTTTTAAAAACTAAACACAAATTGCTTGCAAAGAAAGAACCCTACACAAATTACATTGGAAATGGCTGTTGGCTAAATGTCATAATTTTTTTATATGTTGTAGTACTCAATAAACAAAGCACAAAAAAAGTCCTTTAAAAAAAGCGAAAATTTAAGCGAGCACCATCTAGTGGTCATATTACAAACTAATAAAAAGTCGATAGTACGGTTATCGCGAATTTAACCGTGAGTCATCTAGTGGTCGTAGTACAAATTAAAAAAGAAAAATCAATATAAAAGTATGGTTATTGGTCGCGTGCATATCTGCGCAGACTCGCCAAACTCCAAATAGTTCCGAACCGTTTAACACGTAACTGTCGTATCTATTGTAGCTCCTTATCCTATGCTGCTAGATCTCAGATGGGTTTGACCCATCTGTCAACCGAATGTTGGCACCGATGTTCCACCGCTGTCAAAAAAATGTTGAATTTACAAACTAGCCCATACGCGCCAAACTGATTACGCGCGCAAACATTTGACAGAAAAAGAGTGGGATAGATTAGAGAAGGATAGAGGGAGCTGATTGGCGGTAGAACAATGGTAGTCGTGCGGTAGTCGAGATCATTAAGAAAGGTGGTCGAGAATAAGGGTAGACGAAGTTACGGTAGACGAAGTTACGGTAGACGAAGTTACGGTAGACGAAAATAGGTAGACGACACTTAGGATTAAGTTTAGAATAGTGTTAAGTGTTTATTTCCTAAAATAAAACTGTTTCAGACTGATTATCGGTGAGTGTTCTTTGAAACTGTAGAAAGTGAATAAAAGCTGTAAATTCGAATGAATTCAGAAAAGACAGACAGTTATTGATTATTTTGTATTGTTATTGCAAAATACCCCTGAAAAACTGTTTTTTTCTCAAAACATACCATATTTTAGGAGAAAATGCCATAAAACTATTTTTTTTTGACAGGTTTCAAAATGGCAAATCGTGAATACGCCAAAAATATGGACCATAATAGCTTTATTTTCTGTGAATAGCGAGCTTTCCCTCAAAAAAGGTAATGGTCACCGTAGATCCGCATTTCGCACTTGTGGTGCTCATCAGTAGGGTGCTAGGAATTAGGAGATGAAATGATGATGGAAAAATATGACACAGGATTCATGTAAAAGACAACCATCTGTCAAATTGCAGAATCGGCAGATGTACCTTCATTTTGAAGGAAAATTAAGCGTCTCTACGGAGACAGATATAATTATCTTTACAGATATCCTAAGCTCTGAAGTTGTTAAATTTAAAAAGGAATTTAGTGAGGGTGAATAGATAACAAAATCAATGAATAGCGAGCTTTCCCTCAAAAAAGGTAATGGTAACCGTAGATCCGGATTTCGCACTTGTGGTGCTCATCAGTACGGTGCTAGGAATTAGGAGATGAAATGATGAAATGAAGATGGAAAAATATGACACAGGATTCATGTAAAAGACAACCATCTGTCAAATTGCAGAATCGGCAGATGTACCTTCATTTTGAAGGAAAATTAAGCGTCTCTACGGAGACAGATATAATTATCTTTACAGATATTCATTGATTTTGTTATTTATTCACCCTCACTAAATCCCTTTTTAAATTTATTATCTGTGCTTGAGATTATAAACTTGGTGATTTTTTAGACCACCTCTGGGGGGGGGGGTGGTTCAAATTTATAGCCCCCAGCAAAGATTGTTTTGTGGCAATTGGTAATTAGTCCAAGTGCCAGACCTTAAAAAATGAGCTAACACTTTAAGATTTTCACCATAGGTAGAGGTATGTTTAGGGATACCAAAAATACAAAATTGCCACCTATAAAGTGTAGCACTACAATATGGCAACACTGTAAACAATAAAATTTTAAATGGCTTTATTTAAAAATCCTGAAGTCCTATTTGAAAAATTTTTTCTTGGTATTTAAGCTAAAACTGCCCCCTTTAAAAGAAAAATAACAAAATTGTCATATACCACCTAAAAACAATTGAAATATGTCATCAAAAAAACTCGAAGGACCATTTTTTCGTGATTTTTAGAACGACGCCTAGGGAACAACGACTGCAATCATTTTTTTTATTCTTTAAATTATTTAAGCAATTATTATAAACAAAAAAAAATGGAAGTGCCACCTGAGTTCACTTTGACAAGTAATTGACTATACTTCTATACTATAAATGCTAGGGGAATAAATTTTTTGTTCGACTGGTAGTTTCTTTCTACATAAAAAGGCTCTTATACGTTTAGTTTAAAAAATTACGTTTGGGCACTGAAATATATAAAAAGCACATTTTTTATTGAAAAAAAATGAAACAAATGACTTTTTTTTTAACTAATTCCGCAGAGATTGTCTATCAGACAATCATTTTATTAAAAATTTTTTAGAAAAGTTAAATCTTTAGGAGTACCTATATATTAAATGATTCCGGGGGGGGGGGCTTGAGCTCCGCCCTAACTACTCCACTAAAAAAGACAATGCTATAAAGTACTGCATTATAACACGGCAACTTTGGATTTTTTTTTCAAATCCATGTAAACCAAATGTAATTTTTTTTTTGAATTAGACAAATAGTTCTACCGATTAAAAAAGCTCATACCCACGTTTTTGTCTCTGGAAGTTCCACCCAAAAACATTCGTAACTTTGACAATCACCTAAAATAAGAAGAAAATAAAAATATAAAAATATATAACGCATAAATTATGGTAGCTGAGTACTTACTTTAAGAGTATAATTAAAGCCGTGGTAAAAACACCATTTCATTGGTTTGATAAGAGAATATGTTGCCTTAACGGGACGTGGGTATTACTAGGCCCCACCATATCAGGAATTTCGTAAACCAGATCTTGTAATACGTTCGTCATGTTAGTGAAAAATTGATTATTAGAAAATTTTAAGAAAAGTAGCCAACCGGCTGGTGTATTCCTCAGCCAATCCCGTGCTGAACGCAATTAAACTAATATTTAAATTTAATAAATGAATATTGACTTTGAAACTGCAAGCATACTGCTTTAAAAATTTACAAAATAAAAATTACAACCGGGTGGCTACTTTCGTAGTCGGAGTTTAATAAATTTGAATAAAATTTTGAATCAATTAAATTTGGAAAAGTTAGAAAACTTTTTGAAACCGTCTAATAAAAATTACAAAGTTTTCTCCACCGGAATATATCTATAATAGAGAATGAATTTCACAACAGCTAAGAGCGCCTAACTATTGGGAAATCAAGATAAGCAAAGCGCCCTCTAACCTAAAGCCCCCAACTATCCTAAAGCCCCCGATACCATGGCAACTGCAGGTGTTTTGTCAACAAGGCCCACAGTAGGCAGAAGGGTATTTTTACGTTTTGTGACAGAAAACCATTCGAGGTTATGTTTATCTTTCAAAAATATTTTTTCAAAAACGAATATGAAACCACTCCGCGTGTGCGGTCGCCCGCCGAAAATGGCCTAGCGCTGCGCGAGCATTACCCCGAGTTTATCAAAGAACCAAGAGAACTTTACTGGCTCGCTGGAATTACTAGGAATTCGCCTAGAAACATTCCGATAACTTCACATAATTTTGTTTTTATTTTGATTCAATTTTTTTTTAAATTTAAATTATTGCGGCATAAGTTATGTGCAAGTTTACTAGTGAAATCTTAGAGGCCTAAGGATATATTTTAGATCCCAACAGCAGTTTCAAAAACACACGGATACTTGAGTATTAACAAAACAGGTCAGTAAAGCTCCATTTACAGGTTGAAGAGACTCTTGCTAGTCGTTGATGCTCCTGTTTAAAATAGAATATGATTATTTCGTTTAGAGTCAGCAGCCGATTTTTAAATCTGCATGCTTTTTAAGTTAACCTGTTGTCCTTAAATCAGTGGCAACAGCTAGCAGGAGTGTTTCAAATTCAATTATAAATGCACTTGTAAATGCAACCTTAAACACTAAACCCAGTTACTTTAATATGTAGTTGGGTAGCGTTTTTTTAGCAAGTAATTGTGCAGTAAATGGTTTTTTTTATTTTAGTATTTTACTCAGTTTTTTTTATGAAAAATATCTGTATGTAGGCACTAACTAGGGTCCCTAAAGAGTTAAAATTTGTGATCGCTGGAATTGCTAAAAAGTGCTGGGTTGGTTTGAGTTCAGGATTTGGGTGGTTTAGTTCCCGCTTTAGTTAAAAAAAAATGAAAAAAGTTTCATCACTGGTAAATTTGAACTTCCTAGGGGCTCAGGTAAGTGCTAAATAGGTCTAATCTAAAGAAAACTGTTTACTACACTAATACCGTTTAGCCTTAATATATTAAGTGAGCAGCATGAAATAATACTGTAGAAAATTTTACTGATAAAAAGTTACTCTTAGGGCCAGTTTCTCAATAGCGGATTATCAGAAACTTAAAGTAACTCGCACGCTATAAATCCCAGTTTCCTTGCTGTTTTTAAGCCAATATTTTTTTTAGGTTAACCCTGAGGCAATGTAACTTACCCTCACCTTGAAGCCCTGGTTATCCTGGAGTTAATTTTAACCTGATTTTTAAAGATTTTTACTAGGTTATGTTGCTTGAGTTAACACAAACTCGCTTTTGAGAAACCGGCCCTTAGTCTCTCTTGTTTTTTGAATAAAATAGGTTAGTGACTTGAAAATTGGAGAATATTAATCAGGAAAAATTCTTTAAAATATAAATAGTTGCTCACTCATCTTTCAAATAAATTAAATACACAGGATCAAATACTATGTGTATATGTCATAACTGGTGGTTAGTGAACACTTCTATGAAAGTTGAATCATGCACTGTGCACCTGCTTAGATTTTAAAACTCATAACACAGGAAAATAAAACTGCAGATTACAAAACTTGATTTTCTTTGGCTTGATACTTTTGTCTCTAACTTATAACTTAGATAACAAAACCAAACCTCTGCTTCTGTAACTAAAAAATTATTATGCAAAAAATCTTTTAAACAGTTTATAAACATGTGCCACTCAAGAGAAAATTTTTAAGAAATATTGGTTGTCCTCGCCTAAAGTGCAAAATATAGAAACAAAATTTAGAGACAGAATATTTCTTGTTATTTTTATTACTCTTTTAGGAGCTGTATATAACAACAAAAAATATGGAGCAGTGGATATTTAGGCAACTACCTTAAATGAAAAAGAAGAAGATTCTTAAGTGCCACCACCCAGAGAAGAATAATAATCTATAAATTAAAAAGTCTACAATTTGTACCCAAACATACAGAGCAGTGGATATTTTGCCAACTAAAATGTATAGCAAAACAAGATGGTTCTATAGAGTCAACACCAAACAAAGAATAATAATCTATAAACTCAAAGTAAGTTTTTGCTTCTGATTTCAATTATATTTGGTGAAACTTCCTTAAATAAACAAAATTTATTATAGTCTAGATCGGATATCAAAAATTAATTTAACTCTTATTGTTTATTGCAAATTTCCTGGACCTATTTCTGGACATATTTTGAGCCTCCCCTCATCTTTCTTTCCATTAAAAAAAAAAGAAAAACTATACACAAAGAACAAAACAGAACAATTTTGAAGGGGGACACTCACAGATACTTTTTGGCTCTGTTGGAAATTTCATAGGGTAATTTTTATCTCTGGAATTTAAAAGGGGAAAGGTCTTTACTATTAATTATGTCAAAATTTTAAAAACCTAGGATGACTGGTGTTTAAGATATTTGCTTTTAAATTTGGTATGGAATGAAGAAAAGGTTTGAACCTTTTCAGCGGATCAGTTTGACCACCAAAATTTAAAGAATAAAAGTAGGCTTATTTGGATGATATGTTTGAGAAAACAATCAGAAAAAAATCATGAAATGTTTATTCCCTTTTTTATTATGAAAAATGTAACTTTAAAACCAACGTTTTTTTCTGAATTTTGTGCAAGAAATTGTTTATTTGTCGCTCCTTGACAAATTTAAACTTAATATCTTGCATGTTTGTAAAGAAATTTAAATGATCTTCTAAATAAGATGTCATTCGAGCCACTTTTTTATATAATTTCTCCTGGAAAAACTCATATCCCTCAAGTCACCCCCAAAAAGCCTGTTTATGGAAAAAAATATATTAAAAAGTAATTTCTAGACTACTAAAATTGTATAATGTTTTTCAAGTGTTCACCAAATACTCAAAAACACTTCTGTTATGTTTTCATTGAACATGAATTTGAATTATTTCAAGCATAAATCAAGGTGCCAATGGGCTTTTTTCCATGTTTGAAGGGAGCGCTTGATAATAAAGGTTTTTTGACGGATTTTGGTAGCTAAGGGGGTCTATTTTACAAATCCAAGTGATGAAACTCTGGCTCCTTTGGGAGAACTCCAAAAAATAAAACATAATATAGGCACCATAAGGGTTCTAAGAACAGATTTAACAGTAAAATTTTTTTTAAATAAACACATCAAAAATGGACTATATATAAATCCATTTTTGTCAGAATATATATTTTTTTTGACACCCCAAATATTCCAGATGGCGATGACGGCGACTTAAAAGCACAAGATTTTCATGAGAAACTAGATCAAGTACACACATATAATACATTAATTTTTGGAAACACTGATTCCATTTTTTAGAATAAACATTTTTTGGGAATAATATAATTAAGGTTCCTAGGGGCAAAAAGAATCGTAAATGACAAAAAAACTTGTGACCTCAATTAAGAAATTTTTGGATTAACTGAATTCATTTTTGGTGTAAAAAAAAATTTTAGGGGTAATTTAAGGGGCCTAAGGGTGAGTTTTAGGGGTAAAAACAACATACTATTGATAGAAAGACACCACTTTGGAGATTCTGGGGTTAACTAAATTCATTTTGGGGGTTAAACAGTTTTTAGGGGTAATGTAAGGAGCCTGAAAGGGCAACATAAGAAATAATTGGTGTAAAAGATGTGATATATTAATTTAGGGGTCTTTTGGGTCTTCCAAAATTAATTTTGGTGTTCCAATTATTACAATAAGGATTCAGACGAGGATTTAGAGGTAGTTTTAGGGAAATATATCGATTTGGATATTTTTAAGTCTTCTAAAGTTGTATATATGTTAAGAGGTAATATAAGTTTGGGCTAGGTCCCAAAATTTTGTCCTAAGATCCTTTTATTGTCTCCAGATTTTTTTTTTATCCAAAGAATGATATCAGTGGATGTCTGTATTTGATCTGGTTTCTTCTAAAATGTTTGTGTCCCATCTTAAATATTTTGAGTTTTACAAGGGTATCAGAGTGGCATTAATCGGATTCATAAAATGTACAGCTGTACCAATTAAAATCAACTAAAAAAACTGAAATTAGTCAACCATGCATGCAAAATGTTTACTTTTAAAACTGCTACTAGAACCCTTAAATACTTCTAAGAATTTTTAAATCACATAAATGGATTAAGGGAACCCAAAAACCCCTGAATTGATGTATCAGATGCCTATATTTTGTTTTATTTTTTTTATTAGTTATTTTTAAAAAATGGTCGCCACCTTGAATATCTGGATTCAAGTTTCCCAAAATCAGTAAAAAAATATCTGTTTTCAAGCTCTTTCTTCAATTTTGTTGTTTTCTCTAAAGAAAATATTTTTTCAGTTCATACACGTATACTTTTTTTTTTAATTTCAGAACCTAACCACATGAAGCCTGATATTTGAAACTACAGCTACTAGTTTGCGGTTCCAAAGAAGGAAAAAATAACATGTTATTCTTTTCTTTTTTAAGTTAGATTTAATTTAAATGATTATTAATAAGTATTTTTGAGATAAGTTTTTAAATTAATTTATTTAATTGCATAGGTTTTTATAATGTTGTGGCCATAATCACCTCAACAAGTTGAGCCATGTGTGCATTTAGTTTTACTTCCAAGGACCAGATGCCCACCGGTGGACACAAATCCTCCTCTGTTTTGTGACCATCGGTAGGCACGCGGTCCTGAGACGTAAAACAGAAATGCCCACATGTGAGCATGGGCAATGTGTTAATAGGAGGGTGTCACATTCTAAACACCAAATACATTTAATTATGTTTTAAATTGAAATATTTATTACACTCCATTCCAAATTGCTGCAGACCAGTTTTTTGACACTGACAATGACAGTTCCATTTAGCTTCTGTATTTAATTATCAGCCGCCATATTGAAATGGGTCTGGAGAATTTGGAATGAGGTGTATATGTAAAAATGTAATTTTTCAGCATATTTTTTAAAATTTTATTATATATAGTTAATTAAAATTGCTAAAAATATTTTTACGACACAAAAATGCTAAAGTATTCTACCCATATAGTTGTTATTGTTTTGTGAATAACTAAAATATATAAAAATTGTATTGTTCATTCTGGTAGTTTTCTTGCCTAAATTCCAAAATCTGAAAATAAAAAAAATTAGAGGTAAACATTTGTCTAATTTAGCTACAACGCTTTTTTTAGTACTAGTAAGGAGTACTTTAATAAATGTTCACTTACAACCAAAACAGAACTCCAAAAAAGAGAAAGTATTTCTGCAACCCTATCTATGCCGCAACCTTTTCTTATACATTTTTAACTACATTGGGCATTGGTAATTAGAGTTTTAGTTAAAAGGATCTTTTATTAGGAAATTAGAGATTTTTGGACCTGTAGGTATCTCTTTCAGAAGCTACACATTTCAAATTTTTAAACAATAAATGATTCACTAACAGAAAACACAAGTTTACATAAAAGATAGCAAGAGATGTAACATTACATTTGGTACCTACCTATATGCCAACAAAAATAAATAGGTAGTATTTCTGTGTGTGCAAGCATATTAAATATTAAGTTTTTGGATTTTATTTGAATTATTTATTTTTGAGTTTGCACAAGAAGTAATAATTTTGGGTAAGAGATTTAAATGAAAAAGGCATCAGTACATAAGGTCAATAACAGAGTTTGTACAGAAAACCTTTAATTGGATTCTCTGATGTCTCCCAGTTATTCCTAACCATTTGTAAAAAACTTATAATTTTTTCAAGAATTTTGTATAAAAGAAAACAGCTGCAAAATTTTAGTTTGACAAATTTCATGATTCTAATTTGTTTTTAAATCAATTTTTTCCAGATGGGCTTCCAGATTTTCCTTGTTTTTGTATATTTTTTTGTCAAATTTCCTGACCTTTTCAAAGAATAAATTTCTCAACTTTTCTCGGTTTTTCAGTTCCATACATACTCTGACTGATTAAAATTGTTACAATAAGAATTTAAATTTTGAATTTTATATATATACCTTGAAGACAAGAAAAGCAGTGTCATTCCATCTTGATAGATTTCTTTCCTACAATAAGGCATGATTTAGGAAATCCCTGATACTGCAGCTAGTTTGCTTATTGCAAGGCTTATTGTATTCCTCATTGCATATTCTTTTCTACTGTTCACATAGGTGTTTTTTTTTGCCAGGTGGAGCAGCCTTCTTATTAGTATTTTCAGGAACCCTCCCTCCTAGACAGTTTCCTCAGGCCAGTATGCTTAATCTTGAACAAACATGACGGGAATTTCGCTCACCCCACCTCTCGGTCCTTTATCTTGGACACCTTAAATTTACAAAAATATTCAGGTCCTAATTTTATTTTCAACTCTTAAAAAGTGCATAGAGGTAGGTATTAAAACTGGACTTTCTCTAGCTTTACTGTAGAGAAAACTTAGAAATAAGTAAATGAGCCAAAGTGAGCAAAATGTGCCTCACTATTTTTTTGTATAATGTTTTTATTCTTTACCTAATATTTTCACTATAGTCTGTGAGCCCAGGCCTATGAAAATTTATGACTACCTCAAAGTTGAGACTTTGTATGTGTTCTTCAAGATGTTCTAAGGGGTATTTTTAGAGACCCCTCCAAACTTAACCCTTAACTGAGCCCTTAAGTTAAGGTCCTTTCAACAGAATTTCTCGGAAATGTTTAAATTAGATAATGTGACCAGGTGTTTTAAATACTTATAAAGCAATCCTTGAAAAATCAGCTGTGAGGAGCTTAATTTAACTTTTCGATGCTATCAAGAGGGGCTTAATGACAAAATATATTTTTTTGACAAAATTTTTGTCCATTTCTTGTTAAAAAAGTTACAAATTTAAGTATATATATGTTTAAAATATCATCTGAGTGGACATAAAAAATAAATATTATGCAAAGTCCGGCAAGGTCTTAACAGTTTAAGTTATGGGCTGTGGGACTATTAATTTGTATGGTACCTAATTCCACATATGTTAGTGGTAGTCAAAAAGGAAAAAAATACTTATTATATATAGGTACCTACATAAAATAATTTGTTTTGCAGAGGAATAAAGGCGTATTTAGAGTTCCGTAAGGCAAGTGGTATGAGGTAAGATGCAAGGAAAATAAACAATAACAAATGCATGCTGCTTTTACTGCATACCGCTTGTGGCTTATGGAACATTTACTTTGTTTATATAGGCCTCTTAAAGCGCTTTTATATAAGGATGATTTGAAAATGTTGTCATATAAACACCACTAAAACCGATTTAAGCACTAAATTGATTTTATTTGGAAGCAGTTTATCACTCAAAAAAAGCCCATTCAACACCATTCTCAACTAAAAGGTCAGTTAAATTCTACGGCCTTTTTATAACCAAATTGACAAGTAAAACGTAGATTTTCTGTCAGTTTGGTGTCAATATGGCATTGATCATAGGCCAAAGGATACTAAAATGAAAATGAGTTAACTGGTTGTTTTAGTTAAGAACAGTGTTGGCCCATTTTAGGGTCGTTATAAACACTTTAGTGCATTTCTTCTAACCTAAAGAAAATACTAAACCCTAGTTTTTCAAAAAATCTGTTGTTAATTAATTAATTAATTAATTATGTTGTTTTATTTGTTTTTTCTTTAAACTGACATTTAATGAAGGACATAACCCTCGAAGAAAGCGATTTTATTTAAAACCATCAATATATAAAAGCGCTTTTAGGTGCATATAAACGTAGTAACTGAGGACAGCAGCATATGCTTGCTATAGTTATGGAACTCTGAATACACCTTAAAAGAATCTAGAAGGAAGAAATTTCCTTAAACTAAAAATGAGTACCTAACAACGTTGCCTAGTCCCTTATAGTTATTTCAAGGGGTAATTATGCAGTATACGGTTTTCTGCCATTTTTGATTTTTTTTTAAAATTTTTTTTCACCAAAACAACCCAATCCAACACAGTCCAACCCAAAACAATGAAAAAAACATTACAACCCCCCTCCAGGCACCCTTTTTTCTCTTTAAAAAAAAAAATCGGGCGCAGCCGGATTTGGGGCCCTAGGGACCCTAGTAGGTGCCCCCATAAAGAATTTTTCATAAAAAATAAAAAATGGCAGAAAACCGTATAGTGCATAATTACCTTCCAAGGAAAAACCAAGGAAAAAACCCTTATAAAGACAACAATACTTATTCAAAAAATGTATAGTCAACCCGAGGTCTTACCTTAAGAATTTGCTTCCTTTTATTTTTTCTTGATCCATTGCATATTTTCGGAGTCTTTAAGCAAACCAAGAGGCAAATAATGTACTACATTAGCAAAAACCGAGGGACAAATAGAAAAACTTATTGTTTTTGCCTGAAAAATAAACAGGCAGTCACATGGACCTAAAGGTTTATTTGCGCGGTGGTACCGTACAGCGGCGGTAATGATGATGCAAGGCAATTTCGGGCTACAGCAACGAATCATGAGTTACACGGAAGCGAAAGTAAAAAAAACTTATGTGCTTTAGCAGCGCGGAATGCGAAATCAAAATAAGTAAACTATCGCCAAATTTTTGGCCCGGTGCAAAAAAAGCTCTGGTGTCCCACTGTGGACAAAAATAAATAAACTCTCCGCGTTGCCATGGAAAACAAATGCAATGACGTAAAGTTTTGCAAAAAAATCAGGTCGCCACGGTTAAATTGATTTCCCAATAAACAGCAACAAAATCAACAATCTAAGATATGCGGACGACACCGTCATAATTTCGGACACGCTGGAGGGTCTGCAAGAGTTGGTAGATCAAGTTGCAGTGAAAAGCCCGAGATTTGGGCTTAAATTAAATGTTGGAAAAAAAAATGATGATTGCCAAAGAAGAAAATATTGGTGGCGTATTAGAAGTAAATGGCCTACAGGTCGAACGTGTCGATTCGCATACAAATACCTAGGTTGACAGCTCAATGAAAACTGGGACAACATGCAAGAAGTCCCTGAAAGAATCGAACAGGTCTTATTATATTTTATCATTTTTCTTCAAAATGATATCAGTTTTAGTTAGTTACCATTTGAATACAACTCTTCAAACTATTAATGTTTAATCTTGTATGGACAGAGTATGTAACGTAGGTATTCTTTAATTATATTCTTAAAGTAAGTAATCAGCTACCATAATTTCTGCGTTAGATATATTAATATTTTTATTTTCTTCTTCTTTTAGGTGTTTCTGGTGATTGTAGAAGTTACCAATGTTTCTGGGCAGAACTCCCAGAGACAAAAAAGTGAGTGTGAGCTTTTTTATTCGGTAGAAAGACTTCGCTATTTCAAGAAAAATATCTACATTTGATTTAGATGGATTTGAAAAAACAAATTTCATATTACCGTTTTGTAATATTTGAGTGTATTTTTTAGTGGCGTAGGTAGGGCGGAGCTCAAGCCCCCCCGAGCCATTAAATATATAGGTACTCCTAAAGATTTAACTTTTCTAAAAAAATGATAATAAAACGGTTATCTGAAACTATGTTACTCAAGCCCCCCCCCTAGACAATCTCTGCGGAAGCCACTGTAGTATCGACATTCTTAAAATTACCTCTAATACTTGTACTAGTCATATCAAAGGCACAGCACAAATTATACAGCTCAATTGTCTAGCACTTACGTAATGAATTCTTTCGGCAAATCTGGAAATTTTTGGGTCATATCTTGGAAACTACGTGACTTAGCAAAAACAAATAAACTTATTTTTAACTCTGTTTAAACCTGTTGAATTTTTCATAATGGTGATTTTTTTTACACCAATTAGTTTTTTTTTAAAAAGTCATTTGTTTTATTTTTTTTCATTAAAAAATGTGTTTTTTTATATATTTCATAAGAGCTTTCTTATGTAGACAGAAAATACCAATCGAACAAAAAAAGATTTATAGTCCTAGCGTTTATAGTATAATAGATAGTGGCGTTTACGATGTTTTTACAAGGCGAGTTTAAAATGACCGTCAATGATTTGTCAAAGTGAACCCAGGTGGCACCCCCACTTTTTTTTGTTTATAATAATTGCTTAAATAATTTAAAGAATAGAAACAAAATTTATTACAATCGTTGTTCCCTAGGCGTCGTTCTAAAAATTACGAAAAAATGGTCCTTCGAGTTTTTTCGATGACATATTTCATTTGTTTTTAATTGACATATGACGATTTTGTTATTTTTCGTTTAAAGGGGCCAGATTTATCTTAAACACCAAGAAAAAAATTTTCAAGTAAAACCTACAGATTTTGAAATAAAGCCATTTGAAATTTTAATGTCTACAGTGTTGCCATATTGTAGTGCTACACTTTATAGGTGGCAATTTTATATCTTTGGTATCCCTAAATATACCCCTATCCATGATAAAAATTTCAAAGTGTTAGCCCATTTTTATGTGCTCACCTGCCTGGCACTTGGACTATAATAGATTTGTTTATCATTTCCCTAAGTAACTGTTTTTGCAAGGATTAATTTTGCTTATATATCCCAAGTTGTTCATTAACCAATAAAACACCTCCAATTTTGTCCAGAAAAACGCCATATTTTGAACCCGTTTTTTAAAAATATATTTATGAGGGCAAGGCAAAACAAACATAGGTGAAGGTCACTGATTATGCACGAAAAATATACCAAACAAAAAAACCAAAAGCAACTATATTAATTTATTTACAAAATAAAATTAAAACATTGAGGTTATCTAAAAGCTCAGTCAAGAAAACCTTCCTTACTCAAAGCCTACTCATTTCAAAACTGTAGCTTTCATCAGTGGAGGTTGGTGTAAGCCAAGGTACAAGCCGAGGAAAGAAATCCAAACTCGCTGTTTGTGATTTGAAAGCGGCTAATATTTTGAAACTGACATTTCGAAAGTGACAGAAATGTGAACAAAACTTGCATTTTAGTTTTTTAATACATTTAATAAATAAAAACACCTTCTAAATAAATACAAAATAAATACAATCTAAATCGTTGTGTGACATCAAGTATTAATTGGAAAAATTACTGAATTGAAAAATTTGTTCTACAGTGTTTACTATTTAAACCCCACGTGGGTTTAAATTTTTTAATTTTCTTTTCTTCTAAATTAAAACTTTCTTCAACAAAAGTTTGTGTTAAGATGATTATTCAATAAACAAAAAGGTTAAAACCAAAAGTTTCACTTAAACTTAGAATAGTTCTAAAATAGACTAAACTCTTTTAGTAAATGCCACCGTTAAAGTAACGCTACTCTACTTTGAACGTATCGTACCCGACTTACATCAACCTCATTGGTCAGATCCGACAGAAGTGTAGCGCGCGCTAGGTGGTGTCTCGTTACGTCGCGTCACCTGACCCGGTAGCTGAAATTGCATTAGTCGAGGTAGAAACGTCCACCTCTGGCGGTTTTCAGCAATGAGAGCACTGGATTTCAGACGCGGTGGTTTGGCTTTAAGTGTCTAATGTTTTATTTACCAAAATCGACATATTTAAAAACAAGTTGAATCCAGGAAAAAAATAGAAGGCTCTTTGCGAGTCTTATTTGATTTTTTGGCAGAAAAATCTTAAGAGCGTTACCAACTTAACTGTGATGGTTTGAGACACAGTTTAAAGTAGATCTCGTTTATAATTTTTAACGTTGTTTTCCTACATCCAAATCATGGATTTCACACGACTTGCATCCATAAGAAATGTTAAATTCAGCAGTTTCATTTGATTTGTGCAAAATTTACAAAAATTAGTGCAATTCATCAGTGTTCGTAGGAAAAATAGCGTACACAACTCGATAGAAAGTAACTTTCTTATACTCGCGTTTTGTTTCACTCGGCTAGCGCCTCGTTCACATCATTCACGCTCGTGTGAAATTTGTCACTTTCTTTTCTCGGTATGTAATATACTATTTAGGTTGTTGGTTTCAAAAAATTGTATGAGACACGACCGGAAAAACCTTTCTGCCACATTTACATACCATAGCTATATTTGTCTTTTTCCAACTCAAAGACCGCTGCCCATAAAATATGACTGCCCACAAAATCACTTCGCTGCAATTTGTTTTAAATTGAATAAAATAATAAAACAGTATGAAAGAACACGTTGTAAGATACACGGCTTTGAAATTCCGGACTTGGCTCCTTCGTAGCCTTGTTGTTCTCAAACATTGAGACTGGTTTTTAATAGACCATTTTCCGGCCTTGTAACGTAAATTGAGGTTTACAAAACTGGTCCACGACTCGCCCTGTAAATTTTCGGTGCCGCCCTGTAATGTTTACTGTTCCGGTCTAGTGACTGAAATAGCTATTACACGAATAAAAAGTAAAATGAAACCACAACGCAGGGCGATAAAATAACCTAATATCTACCCAGTTTACTCTGCAATTTGGATAACAATGAAAGCGGAAAAGAAGGGAAATAGGAAAATAAATGACGATAATAATAAAAGTAGAGAAAACCCCAAAATTTTACTGTGATAGAGTAAAATTCGTGGGGTTGATTGTACTGCTGTCAACATAGACCATTATAATTTGGGCGGTGTAAAGGCGCATTTACACAGACAAACTTTCTTTTGATGTTGAAACGCCGACAAACATTTACACGAGCCTCTTGAGCAAAATGTTCAAAGAAATGTTCGAGCAAAATCGCGTACAAAAAACACACGTAAATTTTGGAGAGAATGTTGAGCAAAATTTGTCTGAAGAATTGAGGGAATAAAAATTTCTTTACAAATTCAAAATATATATTGTTATCGGAATTCATTGAACTTAACTTAAAATAGAAAAACAAAGTTTTAAAATAAGGTATTTTTTAATTAAGTCCTTTCCGACGGAAAAACGATTTGATGTCGAAATTCACATTTTACCTCATAAGCAACTTCGATTGACCTGATTTTTATAGGGGATATGCCAGTATACTTGTAACTTTTTTGGGGTTGTAAAAAAACGAGAATAAAAAAATTATAATTGGCACTTATTTATTGCTGTTGCCTGTAAAATGTAATGATAAAAATTTACGTTTAAAAGAATATCTCTTTATTTTACTTCCTAGTTTAGTCTTTTACAATAATAATTAAGTCAAATTAAAAAATCTATATACATTTTATTAAATCTCAAATATATGAACAAAAGCACGTTCGTTTTAAATAATACCCGTTTATAACCCTACGATCCCGACCAGTAATAGACTAGACTTTTGAATCGGAATGTTGCCTTTTGCATATTGTTTGTTCAGTGTTAGTAATCGACCTTGATTATTACATTAAATTGACAGTAAATATCTATATCTTCAACATTTTCATGAACCTTTTGCTTGAGGCCTTAAACTAACTAGGTAAATCTGGTGTGAGGAATTAAAAAAAACACAATCAAAGCTGAGGGTAAAGTAAAGTTACAAAAATATTTAAAAAAAAATCCCCTTCCCACCACTTCTCATAGTCGCGAGGCGCGGATTACCGCTTAAAAGTGCAATTTTTGAGTTTTTTGCCGATATTTGAAAAACTTCCAATTTTCCTGGGTTGTTTTTTGAATTTAGGAAAAAACTTTTGAAAATAAAAAAAAACTCGCAAGAAAATCCCAAAAAAAACACCGGGAGAAAAAATCCGGGAAAAACAATAAGAAAAAATATTATAAGTAACCCTAATCCATGTGACCAAACTGATAGCCAATAACAATGTTTTGCTTGCCGTCGGCTTTTTTTCACAAAAATTTAAAATAAAAGTTGGTGTTCCATTTTTTTAAACAATTGAGATCAATGATCACTGCTGTGAAATTTTATTTATTCTCATCTTTAAAAATATGTTTCCAAAACAGATACTAATAATTTGCTCAAAAATTTACCCGAACAAAATATTCAAAGAAATGCTCACAAAAAATTCACGCAAAAAATTTCAGATCTTTTGCACGAGCTTTTGTTTGAGCATGTTCGTCTGTGTAATTGCGCCTTAAGCCGACTTGAGTGCACTTTAGCCCATAATGGCATAATGTTTAATGAAAACTTAGTTACCATCATATAACTATGAGATGCTCTAACGGTCTTGCCCCTGCCAAGTCAAAAATTCTTCTGGGCCCTTATTCTTCAAATAATAGAAATTTTGCTATGCAATAGCGACTTAGTGTTAACTCGAGCAACATAAACTTGTAAAAATCTTTGAAAAACAGGTTAAAATTAACTCCGAAGTAACCAGGACTTTAAGGTGAGGGTAAGTTACCTTACCTCAGGGTTAACCTAAAAGAAATATGGTTTTAAAACAGAAAAATAGTGGGATATATAGCCCGAAAAGACATTACATTTTTTTGAACAGCTGATTGCAATCGTTGCGTACGTTGGTAGGTCCGTAACTTTACGTATATTCTAAGCAACACACAAGGTCAGAATTTGGCTGTCAAAATATTTTCACAGAGAAATCTATAGCCTTTATGGTTTTTGGTGTTGTCTGCTACAAGCTGTTTAAAGCTATATTATAAGGTTATGGCAAACACTGTGACACAACATCATTGCTTTGCGAGTTGCTTTGCCATTATATTCTAAAAGCCAAAATTGGCTTTCTGACAAGGTTTGGTTCTAATTCCTAAAAAAGAACTGATTTTCACGCAAATTGTTTATGGCACCAAATTTAAGGATTTTGGTGAAAATGTACAAAATGATATATGATTTTGTAAATGTGGAACCTGAAATAATATAATAAATATGGTGAACCCCGAATACTTAATAAGAAAATAAAGGGGTTCATCCTATGACGAAATTTTCTTGCCATTGATAGTTTTTCTAATAAAAGTTAATAAAATACTCGCCCCTCAAAAATTACGCGATTGTAAGTTTTTCTTTTATTTATTTTTGTAGGTTATGTTTTTGTTGTGTTTTTATTTCAGCCAAATTTGTGTTCAAATCCGCAAGTATACCTTTGTTGAAAGTTCATCGATGATTATTTTAAGTTTTTTCTTTTATTTTCTTCCAAAAATTTTTCTTTAATTTTGGAATGATGGTTTTTAACAAAAAATAATATCAACATGGCTGATTCCAATCTTATATCTTTAACAAAAAAGCGTTTTAATTTAAATTTGGTTATTTTTAGTTCCAAAAAAAATCCTTTTAATTGTGGCAGACATAGTAAAGGGCGCCCCATTCGCAGTTACAACATAGCTGTTTACGAGTTGTGTTTTGGCATAAAAAGACATTTAGTTGCCCAAAATGTAATTATAGCCTATGGTTTTATTTAAGCTTTAAGGACAATAAAAGCCACAATTATAGCAATTTAGATATAGCAAGATACAGGCTATTTTTTTAGATTTATTTTTGCTTTTTTTGTCAGATTAATAAATAATTTGAACATAAGGCTGGGTTATTATCGCCACATGCGGATTACCGCCAACACATCGGCAATCCGCTAGTGGCTGTAAAGTGGCCGCCCGGACATCGTCGCTTGCACGACGTCGCGGCGTTCGCGTGGGGCTAGAATGCTACAAATCATTGGAGGATAACCTGCGGATAGGTGACGGCCTGCCGTCAGATGGTGGATGGCCGTATTCGCACATTTACCGGCCGCCAGAACGTTGCCAACAGATTCATCGGCAAACCGCTAGTGGCTATAAAATGGCCGCTCGGACATAGCCGCTTGCACGTCGCCTCAAATACCACTAACAAGAAGCCTCGTGACAGCTAAGCGCTTTGCAAGTTCTTGGAGCGAGGCATCACCATTATATTTGTATAGTATCTATTAATTGATAGACTTTATAAACATTGATAAAGTTTGCATTTAAAAAATTTTGGCCATCTGTATGTACTGAAGAAATATAATATTGAAACGAGCGCCATCTGTCTTCTAGACTGACAAATATTATATTTGTGTAATGATTAATTGCTCGTCTAGATGGTTCTGGATAAATGCCGACCACGCAAAGATTATATTTTAAGTAACAGCACGCTGCGGCTAGCCACCTATATGCGACTTTTCGGGATTGTTTCGTAAAACCATCCTAACCAATAAATATGGCAGCGCGCTTGGTTGCCTCGTCTGGCAAGAGAGATAATATGCCGAAGCCTTTCAAGATTTTTTCGTAAAGAAACGGATCAAAAGCGGTAACTTTGATTGCCACGTCTGGCTAGAAAGATAAAATATCCAAGCGACTACCCACACTATTTTCGCCTTGTGGATTTCCTTTGTGCAGCTACATAATAATTACAAGAGACGTCACTCTTGATGGCCATGTCCGACTAGAAACACAATATGCCAAAAAGAGTTAGTCACCCCTTCGCCGCTTGCTGCAAACTATCGGTAAGCAAAGTGGTTTACTAACTAGTGGCTGTCCACCAATGCCGTCAAGAAACCGCTTTCTTGCCGTAAGGATTGTGTTTACTGGGACGCTTGATTGCCTCGTCTGGCTAGAAAGATAATATATCGTAGAGGCTAGCCACCAATATGCTACCTTTCGGGATTCTTTCGTAGAGCCATCTTAATTAATCAATGGCAGCATACTAGATTCCCTCGTCTGGCTAGACAGATAATATGCCGAAGTGGCTAGCCCCCTATATGCCACCTTCTGGGATTATTTCGTAAATCCATCTTAACCATTCCATGGCAGCACACTTGATTGCCTCGTCTAGCTAAAAAGATTATTGAAAAACAACGCATGCATGCGGATTACAAACTTTTTGTTTTAAGTTCGAGAGGTGTGCATGGTGCCTCTGTAGCTTCAACTGCCAGGTACAATCCTATGACTCCCTGACGATTCCTAATAAGGATGAAAGAGGTCTGTAGGTGTCTGGATTCTCCATTAGATATTGGAGGCCTGGAGCGATTGCTTGCTGATGCCTTAAAATTAGGGACACGTAGTATGAAGCTCCAATTGGTGGCGGTGCTGCTGCGAACGTTACCTCTTTTTAAGAGTCATTTTACAGTAACCTTATATTTTTACAGGTTTCTTCTTTATAACCTGCTGAAAGGTACAGGTTTCTGTATTTACGGTATTCTGCACTTTTTAATTTTGATGTTTTTGTTTCTCAGCTTATTCGACAGGTGGCGCACACAGGTACTAGGTCCCCGCGGATTACAAACTTTTCGTTTTAAATTCATGGTGTGTGCATGGTGCCTGTGTAGCTTCAACTGCCAGGTACAATCCTATGACTCCCTGATGATTCCTAATAAGGATGAAACAGGTCTGTAGGTATCTGGATTCTCCATTAGATATTGGAGGCCTGGTCGTAATGAGGTGAGAAACAAAAACGCTTTGTCCGATATGCCACGAATGTTACTTTAAAAAGATTATTTGCCAAAGCGGCTATGCACCTATGTGCCACCTTTCGGGATTGTTTCGCAAAGCCATTTTAATCAATCAATGGCAGAACACTAGATTCCCACGTGTGGCTAGACACATATGTCAAAGTGGCTAGCTCCCTATATATGCCACCTACTGGGGTCGTTTCGTAAAGGCATCTTAACCAATCAGTGGCAGCACGCTTGATTGCCTCGTTTGGCTAGAAAGATAATATATCGAAGGAGCTAGCCACCAATATGCCACCTTTCGGAATTGTTTCGTAAAGCCGCGTTAACCAATCAACAGCAGATCGCTTGATTGCCTCGTCGGGCAAGAAAGATAATATACCGAAGCGATTAGCCACACGTTTTCCACCTTGTGGATTTCTTTTGTGCAGCAACCTTATATTTACGAGTGGCATCACACTTGATGGCCATGTCAGGCTAGAAACGCAATTTGCCAAAATGAGTTAGCCACCCCTGCGCCGCTTGCTGCAAGGTATTGGTAAGCAAGTGGTTTACCGACTGATGGATGCCCACCAGTGCCGCCTAGAAACCGCTTTCTTGCCGTAAGGCTTGTGCTTACTGGGTTACCTATATTATTATTTCTCTTCTCTCTTAATTAATTTTCATGTTTTATGAAACAGGTTTGTAGGTGTCTGTCTCCATTAGACATTGGAGGCCTGGTCATAATGAAGTGAGAAACAAAAATGCTTTGTCCGATATGCCACGAGTGTTACTTTAGTTATTTTTTTAAGAAAGCAAAAAGTAACCACATCAGCGCGCCGTAGAATGTAATTCTTTCTTTGCCCAAGTAATAAAAATGGAATAAAAAGCCCTTTCATCATAACAAACTATATATTTTCCTAAAGGAAAGCAATACATTTTCATTAGCTCATATTTTATTCGTTTGTTCCATTCACTGGGCCATTTCGCAAGAGACAAATAAGCTCTTTATTATTCAAGGGTATCTTAAATTTGCATTAGCTTTAGTGTAGGTACCATTTAGGTAGATTACAAAGTATAACCATAGTAAAAACATCACGCAACCCTCGGCAATATAAAAATCAAAATAATTTTATACTATATATCTTATATTTTGCAAATTAATTTAAGGTAAACTACGTCATTTTTGATAAGGGCAATTTTTTTTGAATAATGTATATTAGGTTATTATGATTAAAGTCGATTTTATATATCTTGGGGAGGAAGATTAAAAAAAAAACGTTTTAAGTCACTGTGACCTTCAATGACCTTGGAAAACATGTTCCAAAGTTACGAAGGACTTCATTGTAGTTATGAATCCATGATTTTTTTTATAATAGCCGAGTATAACAAACCAACTTTGTTATACTCGGATAATAGCATAAGGTCTGTACGCTATTTTATATATTGTTATTATAAGAATTCCAAAAAAATATTTTTGGTTAGCTACTACCGTCAGTGATCTTAAATTCAGCAGTGCAAGTTACATAAAACGTTATTTTCTATATAGGGTCATATAAAAATTAATTAAAATACTACTGAAGGTTGTAGCAAATTAACAAATATATTTTTTTTAATTCTCATACTCAAAATATATATAGGGTGTTTCAAATTCGATGCTCACCATGGGGATTTCCTAAACGGTAGAAGATACAAAAAAAAACCAAAAAGAAAAGTTTACAAATTCCGGGTAGTTTCGGAGATGGGCGAACAAAACCGAAATCTGTATTTTTAGATTTTATTTTTCTGCGCCCTTACTTTAAAGATGTCAAAAAACGCTTAAAACTTTCCACAGACACTTTTTTAAGATCCACCTAATGAGAGGTCCGTTTTCGAGATTTGACATTTCAGTGTGACAGGAGCACGGTCAAGTTAATTTTTTCTTATGAACACATGTTTTTTTTTTCTCCTGCCGTTTGGTTCATAAAGAATGACAGATATTTTACAACCTCATTTTGACAAGTACCTGACGTTTTGAGATAATTGACCAGCATCAGCCCAAATTCAAAGATTAAAATAAAAAGAAAAAAACGTATTTTTAAAATATTAGGTAAAGTAATTTGTTACTTCCAAAATGTCTTGAGTAAGAAAAGCAAAAATTAAATTTAGGCTGATGATGGTCAATAAACCCAAATCCAAAATCTTATGTGTCATCCTTTATGAACCAAACGGCAGGAAAAAAAGGATGTGTCCATAAGAAAAAATGAACTTGACAGTGCTCCTGGCATACTGAAATGTCAAGTCTCAAAAATGGACATCTCACTGGGTAGATCCTGAAAAAGTGCCTGTAGAAAGTTTTAAGCGTTTTTTGACAGTTTTAAGAATAAGGGCGCAGAAAAATAAAAACTAAAAATTAAGATTTCGGATTTTTCCGCCTATCATCGAAACTATCCGGAATTTGTAAACTTTTTTTTAGTTTTGAGCAAAGCATCAAATTGCGCAACTTTGACATAATTTAAACCTTTTCGTATCTCCTACCGTTTAGGAGATCCCCATGGTGAGCATCGAATCATAAAGTGACTAATTTTTTGGCCCACCCTACATTTTTTAAATTCTTGTTCCCGAGATATATAAAATCGATTATAGTTAGAATCCAACAACCATAGTAAATATTTAAATAAATTATTGACTGCCATTTTCAAAAGGCAAAACTTTTTTTGGTCTACTCCGGTCAAATCTCTTAAAATATGCTTCTTCAAAATCGTGCCAAATGTCATGCTTATAGAAAAATTTGCTGCTTTTTCATAAAATTCTGCCCGTAGGAAACGAACTTTTAAGGATAGAAGAATAAATGTATTATACATTTTAAGACATCGGTCAGCTTACCCAAACCTAAACAAAATAGAGCAAATGTGAAAACTGTACCTAATTAATTTTCTAGTAAAAAGTAAGTATATTCCCCAATTTTTAGTTGCGCAAATTGTTAAAATTAGAATTCCACCACTTTCAAACGTTGTTTTTTAGGTAAATTGTAGTTTTATTGGGAACTGAATCCTTGATCGCAACTATAGTCATCGTGACAACTATTTATGACCTTTTATTTTACTCGCAATTTTTTCAGAGATTTCCTAGTTGTGGAGGGGACGTTTACTTGCTGGGTTGTTGTAGACGGGAGCGCGACTATTTTATCTACTTAACCAATTTCTAAGTTGTTTGCAACTAACGAATTTTGGAGCACCCTGTTTTAATTTCCATTGGGTAAAATTAAGGCGCATTCGCGTATGTTAGCCGGGGATCCATTCAAAATACAGTATAGTAGTTCAATCCGTCAGTACACAGGAATATTTTGGTTGTCATAAAAACTATTGATTGATCGATTCGATCAAATTGACTTACGAGGTGAGACGCCATTACACGTTATAGTGGAGTAACTTCGTAAAAAGAAACTGCAAAAAGGGTATATTTTTTTTATATTTGGCATTGTAATATTTAATACCAAAAGCTAAAATTTCAGTCGAGGATACCCCATTTTCCGGCCCGAGAAACCAAGATGGCGGCTGTCAAAGTTGGGAAAAAATGTGTTTTCTACGTTTTCAGAAAATATAAATCGAAATCAATTGAGTTATAGTAAGGAGGTCCCATTTAATCCAAAAATATAAAATAAGTTGACATATGTCACTTCAAACGAAAATGGCGGTCAGATTTTAAAAATTTAGTTTTTCTTTGATTTTTTCGTTACTTTTTAAGTGATGATCTTTTTTAATGTCTAATATTAAAGCTACTGACTGGCTTCTTGATCTCACATTAAAAAAGATTAGAGTTTATAAGCGGGTACAAAGATGGCGCTTGATATGTTAAAAATATAAGAGACCTTATTAACCTATAGAGAACCTTAAAATAAAAATATTTTTTTTAGTAGATACTATTAGCGATGAGTTCGTCTATGCTACAATTTTAAAAAACATTCGATTTGACATTTGATATTCAAAATGGCGGCCAAACTATCCAGCAAAAAAGTAATTTTCCCTTTCTGGTGCGCTATTTACACTAACGCCATGCAATATATTAATTTGTACTAAATTGAGGACACTCAAAAATTGCAAAAAAACTGACATATGCCATTCCCAAATCAAGATGGCCGCGACTAAAATTAAGAAACGTCATTATTTTTTTGCACTTTAGCAATTTTGCACAAACCAAAGCAGTTTTAGGATGACCTTGATTAGTTTTAAATTTTTTTGTCAAAAAATTTTAATGCTTCAGTTAAAATGCCGGACAATTAAGTAAAAAAATTGTTTTTTTTTTGTTTCGGTCTCAAGTTAAACACAAAATACTTGGCAAAATATTGGATTGCGCTAAGAAAGATAGAGCCATTCCAAAAATTAAAAAAGTGACATATGTCATTCACAAATCAAGATGGCGGCGACTAAAATAGAAAAACAACATTATTTTTCTGTTCGTTTACATTTTTTCACAAACAAAAACAGTGTTAGGATCAGCTAAATTAGTTTTAAATTTTTGTGTCAAAAAAAAAATTTTTTTTTTTTTACCTTAGTTAAAATGGCGGAGGATTAAGCAAAAAAAAGTATTTTTTTTTGTTTCTTTCTCAAGTTAAACACAAAGCACTTTTGCAAAATATTGGGTTGCGCTAAGTAAGATAGAGCCATTCTAAAAATAAAAAAAAGTGACATATGTCATTCACAAATCAAGATGGCGGCTACTAAAATCAAAAAACAACATTATTTTTTTGTCCGTTTACATTTTTTACAAACAAAAGCAGTGTTAGGATGAGCTAAATTAGTTTTAATTTTTTGTGTCAAAAAAAAAAAAATTATACCTCAGGCGGATACGTAAGATAAACAAAAAACACTTGGCAAAATATGGGACACGTTGGTCAAATCACATTTTAAATTATCCCAAGAAAAGCAATGTAATATGTAAATAAGATTCAAAAATTTTGTTTTTTCTTTAACCTAGTTCATATCACTAAGAGTGACGTAATGTTACAATTAGGACTTTAGTTTTTTAAAGAAAAACGTATCAGATATAAAAGTTTGTAGCAAGTATCCGCGTAGGAATATTTAGAAATGTCGATAATACCTGACTAAGATGACATGATATTTTGCTAACTGTTTTTTGTTTATCTTACGAAAAAAACATTTTAACTGAGGTATTTATTTTACACAAAAATTTAAAATTAATTTAGCTTATCCTAAAACTGCTTTTGTTTGTGAAAAAATGTAAACGGGAAGAAAATTTGATTTTTTTTTTCAATTTTAGTCGCCGCGAATATAACCTATCTTTAACTTGATAAAATTTAATATTTTATCATTTATTTTTTTTGAACTTTTGTTTGTGAAAACATGTAAACGGACAGAGAAGTAATGTTGTTTTTTTATTTTAGTCGCCGCCATCTTGATTTGTCACTTTTTTATTTTTGGAATAGCTATATCTTACTTAGTGCACCTTAATATTCTGCCACGTGCTTAGTGTTTCACTTAAGGAACAAACAAAAAAAACATTTTTTTTTACTTAATAGTCCGTCATTTTAACTGCATTATCCACAAAAATTTTAAACTAATTTAACTAATTCTAAAACAGCTTTGGTTTATGCAAAATTGCTAACGTGCAGAAAAAAAATGACTTTTCTTAACTTTAGTCGCGGCCATCTTGATATGGGAATGATTAGGAAAATTTTTGAGACAAGCGTCCTCGATGACGTTAGTGTAAATAGCACTCTAGAAGGAGAAAATTTTAACATGCATTATTCATAAAAATTTAAAACTAATTTAACTCATTTTAAAACAGCTTTGGTTTGTGCAAAATTGCTAACGTGCAGAAAAAAATGACGTTTCTTTACTTTAGTCGTGGCCATCTTGATTTGGGAATGACATGCGTTATTTTTTTTTTCATTTTTGAGACAAGCGTCCTTGATTTAGTATAAATTGATATATGGCATGACGTTAGTGTAAATAGCACTCTAGAAGGAGAAAATTTTAACATGCATTATTCACAAAAATTTAAAACTAATTGAACTCATTCTAAAACAGCTTTGGTTTGTGCAAAATTGCTAACGTGCACAACAAAAATGACGTTTCTTTACTTTAGTTGTGGCCATCTTGATTTGGGAATGACATGCGTTATTTTTTTTTTAATTTTTGAGACAAGCCTCCTCGATTTAATATAAATTGATATATGCCAAATATAAAAAAATATACCCTTTTTGCAGCTTTCTCTTGAAAATCCCTACTATATTAGTTTGTAAACAAAATTTATAAACGATTTTATTATTTACATTTACACAACATTCGGAACTTTTTGCATTTATATAAAAGCTGGTATTTTATCCTTAGGAAGGTTGAACAACCTCTTTAGAGCTTTTTTTAGGCAATTTCTAATTCTGCATATTTCATTCTGTTTCATAAAATTAATCTTAAATTGAAAGCGCGCATATTTTTTAGGGCTAAAATGGACATATTTGCCAGAGAACTGCGAATTGTTTATAAATTTCTAGTCTGATAAGTTATAGTATGTGCTACTTACTGTGATGCACTGTAACTTTAGATGAATAAATGTATTTCTATTGTATTCTATTGGTGATGTAAAACATCTTATAGAAATAGTTCATTTTTCAGATTTATCAGTTTAGGTAATTAATATAATTTTTGAATAAATAATTGCATTCTAAAACCCACTTAATAAACAGATTCCCTACTAGTCGCGATCGCATCGTTGGCTCAACGTTAAATAAAAGTAAACGTATGTACGCGGTGCATAACTAATAATAATACAGGCCATCAGATTTTTTCTATCAGATCTAATTTTTAAAATAGGAATTATTTACTTTTTTTAACCTCTATATATATTTTACGTTAAAACTACAACTATTGTCAGTAAAAAAAACACATATAATTAAATATTTATTATAAAAAGTAGCTTAACATACATTCATACTCATATTAGTCACTATCACCTACAAATTTTCTTTTATACAACTCTCTAGCATGGAGTTTACTGGTGTAGTCTCGCTGGATTCAACATTAGTCGGCTATCATGTGGCTATTCCATCGTCCTTAGTTTTAATATCCTGATGGAATCTTTCTCCCTGTTCTTCATTACATTCACCTAAATTTTCTCGAAAGCGATCTAGGTGGCTGTGGAGGTAGTGAACTTTTATACTCATGTTACAACCGAGAAGATGAAAATTTGGAAGTATAGTTTCCACTAATTCTATTTAATTGTCTGCTTTGTGATTTCCAAGAAAATTTTTAACTACTTGAACAAATAAACCCCAAGCGTTAGATTCAGTTTCATTCATTGATGTGGTGAACTGTTGATCTTTAATAAGTTGCCTTATTTAGTTTTCCGTGCTAATCCCAGGAAACAGGAAACTTACGTGACATGTATCCAAAAGAATTTCCATCTCGATCTAACGCTTTCACAAACTGCTTCATAAGCCCCAACTTGATATGCAAGGGTGGTAGTAAGATCTTTTCTCTCGTAACCAAAGGTTCATTCACTACGTTTTGTTTTCCTTGAACCATAGTATCTCTTAAAGGCCAATTTCTCTTAACCTAGTGCTGATCTTTAGCTCTGCTGTCCCAAAGACATAAAAAAACAGGGGTATTTTGTATATTCACTTTGCTGTCCAAGGAGAAAGTTCACCATTTTCAAATCATCACAAATTGCCCACTGATGTTCTTCGTATTTAATTTGTTTCAAAACTTGTGCTATTGCTTTATACTCCTCTTTCATGGTAGTAGAATGTTCAATAGGAATTGAGGTATATTTGTTATGTAAAAGGATACATTTTAAACTACATTTTGAACTGTCAATGAAAAGGCGCCAATCATCTGTGTATTCTGGCAAACCCATTTTTTTCTCTAAGAGTCCTTTTATATCGTTACAGAATACCAGCTTATTTTTCTGAGTGAAAAAAGGCAACAGATCCTTTTCTCTCTTACGATAAAATGTAACATTAGTGCCTGGATAAAGAAGGTTCTTTTCTTTTAATCTGGATGCAAGTAATTCAGCACACTCCTTTGAGAGGTATATGTCTCTCACGAGATCGTTCAGTTCTTGTTGACTAAAACAATAAGGAGTTGTTAAATCTGCTTCAAATTCACTGTCGATTTCTGATTGCATTCTTTGAACTTCATCAGACGTTGATGTTTCTATATCATCTTCCGGGATTTCAGGAGGACTGCTGAAGGTTGGAATGGGTATTTTCTTAGAGTGCGGTACAGGTCTTGCAGAATCTAGATCAGAATATTTCCATTTATGCCGATTGTTCCTATTTATGTCTTTAATATTAACGAGACAATAATAGCAGTCATCATAATGGTTACGTGGTTCTCTTCAAACCATTGGTACACCAAATTTCAGGCACTTTTTGTTTCCAATTGTCCACTGTCGCAAATGTTCAACACATGATGAAATAGTTTTTCTACTTTCTTTCAACGTGTCTTCGCCACATATATAACAAAGAACATATGGATGGTTTACACAGCTACGCCTGCTTGTGGAAGCCATTGTTTTAGTGTTAACACTATAAAACGACGAAAATGTACAAAAAATTATGACACAACTTTACTTGCAAAAACTACACAATATACTAAGTCGGGAAGGATAAAGGTAGACAAAAGGTACTATGTTTCCAAAACTAATTAGTCGGGGTTGAGCAGGTATGGGAAGATCGGATCATACGGAATTCCAAATATAAAATAGCAAATAAAATTAATAAGATTAAGTAATGCGGGTTAACCAGGTCTAGGAATATTGGTTTACGGACAATTTCAGGTATATTTGGCTAATTAGATCCTAGTTTTGAATACCAAATTTCTATTTTGAATTTCAAAGAGATGTTTTATTTATTTTTGCCTTTTATTAGAACTAAATTCAATTAGTCTCTATCTCAAACACTAGAGAAAAAATCTGCTGCCAGTTTTAGAATCAGCACATTAAGTATATTTAAAATCAGTTCATAAATCTCAGGCACCAAAAAATGTCTTTTATTTTGTTGGCCTGTGTAATAATTTTAGCTAGTTTTCACAGATAGTCTGATTTAGTTTACAAGCAACCTAGTTTATGCATTCAACTCTATTCGAAACGAGTTTTTAAAGAAATAGGTTTGTCACTCAAAATAGCCTAGATTTGATTTAACTTACATTCAGGCTACGATATCTAAAGCAGCTTGCTTACACCTCAATAAAATAAAGCTTAGGCGGCTTTGACGTTCCCCCTAGCAAAATTTAAATGGGATTATAAATTATAAAGGCAGCCTTTAAAGTCCACGAAGGAAACGTGTTAAATTTTAAATCCGCCTCGTTTTTCTCGTGGCATTTCACTTTTAGAACTAGAAAAACTAATCTACGAAGTATTCAAAATGACACAGGTTTTTTTAAACAGTTTTAGTGAGAATTTGTGATAAAAATGTTTTCTTTATCAGCCACTGCAGTCGATCAATAAACACAACCAAAAATGAACTTTGAACCCAAAATAATTGAAATCTTACCAAAACTTAACCGAAATTTGACCACCGAAAATGAGTTTTTTCAAGAAGGTCGCCAAAAAAATTGGGTATTTTCCTATGTAATAAAAATAAATATTACAGTTTTTTACTCGACTCAGTCACAGCAGTTATTAAAACACTATAAACAAAGTTAAAAAAAGTTACAATTTTGTGTTTTCTTTTTCGTTTAACCCATAAACTAGTAAAAATCAAAGATTTTAAAGAATTAACTTTTATTATGCCATTACTGGATCTGATCTTTCCAGACGAATACAAAAAAGGTCTACCATCAGACACCACTGGATGACCAAAGGGATCATCACAAAATAAAAGAAAACTATATCAACTTATGTTGGAGGGAAAAAAGACAAAAGCATACTATAAAAAATACGTGCACTTACTTAAAAAAACTATACAAATGGCAAAAGTTTGACAACAAAAAATTTATACAGAGTTCAGAAAATAAAACAAAAGCAACGTGGAATATGTTGTGAAAAAGATAACAACACCAAACTTGAGCAAAGAATCAATATTTGAAAGCTTTAATTACAATGAAGAAAAGCAATTCTTAAATCATGTAAACGATTTTTTTCTTAATATCTGTCTCTTCATAAAAAAAATAATCACTTGGCTTTCCAAAGCATAACATACTCAAAAAAAAGCATGTATTTTGAACAGGTTACCCTAGAAGAAATACTTAAAATCATAAAAAACCTTTAAAACAAAAAATCATGTGGATATGACGAGATTCCTGTATCTTATATTAAAGAAACAGCTGATATCTTGGCATTGCCGCTCTCCCACTTGGTGAACTTGTCTCTTGAAGCGGGTGTTTTTCCATCGCTGTTGAAGATGGCAGTGGTCAAACCAGTTTTTAAAAAGGGATGACCGTGGTGATCTTAAAAACTATCGACCAATATCATTACATGATCCACGCTGTCAAAGGCTTTAGATAGGTCAATGCATAACGCAACAGTTTGTTTTTTTGAATTGAGAGATTCAAGTATTGTGTCAAGCGCTTGATGTATGGCTCTTATTGTTGATTTACCTTTCCTAAAGCCATTTTGCCTATTTGATAGAATTTTGTTACTTTCTAGAAAGTTTATTAGTTGGTTATGGATTACTTTTTCAAAGATTTTACTTATTATTACTAAAGCAGATAAGGTTTGCGTTGGCATAATGTCGACTATAGTAAATCGGGCCATCGTCAGTTGCTGATTCTCGTCCGATTAAACAAAATTCCAATCGGACCATTATCGGCCATAAAGCAGATAAAGTAGGCATCTGCATAAAGTCGACTATAGTAAATCGGGACATCGTCAGTTGCCGATTCTCGACCGATCAAAGAAAGTTCCTATCGGACCATCATCGGCCCTAAAGCAGATAAGGTTTGCGTTGTCATAATGTCGACTATAGTAAATCGGGGCATCGTCAGTTGCCGATTCTCGTCCGAATAAACAAAGTTCCAATCGGACCGACGTCGGCCCTAAAGCAAATAAAGTGGGCTTCGGCATAAAGTCGACTATAGTAAATAGGGCCATCGTCAGTTGCCGATTTTCGACCGATTAAACAAAGTTCCAATCGGACCATCGTCGGTCCTTAAGTGGTGTCGGCATAAAGTTGACTGTAGTAATGTGGACCTCCGTCAGTTGCCAATTATTGACCGAAAACTGAAAATCGCAATCTGTCCAACATCGGACCAGAGTGTAGTCGCTGATGCCGACACACTGCCGACGTTGGCGACATTGGCCCGATTCAATGCCGACGATTTGTGTTTGCTGGGTTGTAATTAGTTCATAAAAATTCGATGTTTCAAAGCACGCTTTATCCGGTTTTTTCATAACTAAAGTAGTCTTTTTTTGAATTTATTTATTTATAGAATACCCTTTTGTCCTGATTTATTCGTCGTCAAATTCGTCGTCAAAAACAATGGGGTTACTAGAATATCGTTTCAAAGCTTTTTAAAAATTATTTTATCTACTATTATATTAATTTCTAACCAATATACAAAAAAATATTTACAACCGCATTGAACCCAAACTGCCCCTTTAACTACCAAAATTACCAAAACTTGGCCGTAATACCCTGTATTCTTGTGTGTTGTTCGTACAATTCTCAAACAACCATTAATTTCATGCGGTTTCGGCCGTAATTACACTTTGCCGCTTTTAACTTATTTATTCTAACTTTCCGGTTTTTGTGGCAACTATTGAAGTTTTTAGTCACGCCACCTTATAAAATTTTCAAATTTTTATTTTAAAAATGTTCAACCAACAGAAAAAGTATTTTTGGCAGTTTTAAACGTCTGGAGGTGTCGTATCCCAGCAACACAGAAGGTCGGTAAATAATCACACCGTCGTCAATGTCGACATCGGCAGTTAAACATGGGCCGATGTTGGATTAACTACCGACTTCCATCACTGGTCATTCGCCATGCACATGAAAAATAATTTGCTCAATTGGCCCGACGACAGTCCGATGTAGTATCCTCACGTGCGTCGGGTCGGTAACTAGGTTCAATCGTTTGGTGGTCGTTTGGTAGTCACTTATTTTTGTTTGGTGGTACCCGCTTTATTGATAAAAAATAAATAAAAAATTACTGTGAAGTTGGGTATTTTCGTTTGGTTGTGTCATTTCGAAAATATATTTTTTTTTAAATCTATTTTTTTCCTGACCTGCAGATTATCTTTTTCCGGCCTGGGCCAAGTAAAGTGAGAAAACCTACCAAACGAAAAGAAGTAACCACCGAACACTACAAAACAACCTCAAACGATTGAACCTCTACAATAGTTTGGTTCCAAAATTTCACTTTACTTAGCCCAGGCCGGAAAAATATAATCTGCTGGCCAGGAAAAAAAATAGTTTTTTAAAAAAAATATGGTTAAAATGACACCACCAAATGAAAAAACCGAACTACCAAAGGTTTTTACGTTATTGACCACCATCTTATCAATTTTTGTAGTTCAATTCGAAAGTGGGGTGCCAACTTTACACTAATTTTTTATTTATTTTTTATAAATAAAGCGGGTACCACCAAACCAAAATAAGTGACTACCAAACGCTACCAAACGACCACCAAACGATTGACTCTAGTTTGGTTCCAAAATTTTAATGTGGGGGTGCCAACTTCACCTCAGTCGATTCAACGGGAAAGCGCCGCCGCCGTGCGCTCTATGTGCGACGCATATAAACTAACCATATATAAGTATATCAAATAAAAGATGTGAGTAACATTTCACTCACCCTGTCCCTTATGTACTTATAAATAAAATCTATATGTTTGTGGCGGATTCATAATGTCGAATCTACTTTTTTTGGGTTTTTCACCACTAAGTTAAGGAAATTTTTTCAAAAATATGTTAAAACCCACTGCGTAAATTCCTAAAGAAAAAATTTGTTCGTTTGTCAGTGGTTTTTAAATAAGATAAAAAATTTGCCTACACACACGCAAATCCTAACTAGAATCTAAGTACTTATCTGACGTTTCGGCAGAAATTCTACTGCCGTTATCAAAGAATTTTATCCTTTTCAAAAACTTTTTTCGATTCTTTTTTAAAATATCTGTCTGTTGTCATACAACTGACTGACTTTGACTGATATATATTTCAAATATTAACTTGACAGCTTGGTGCGTCGATAGTAGCCAACAAGGTATTGGGTGAATTTAGTAAAATTTAAAATCAAAATTATATTTGTTTGAGTGTTTTCGATTTTAGATTACTTTATAAAAATACAAAATTTTTATTTTAAGATATCAATTATAAAAATTATCTTTTGACTATTTTTTAATTTATTTTAAAAAAACCTTTTTGAAAATCTTGTTTTATAATTGGAAGCCAAACTGTATTTATATCAATTGATATGCTAGCTATGCATTCATCTTCATTAAGATAGATGCAAGCTGCTTCTTTGATTTTTCGTTTAATTTTGTCTGATTCTTTTTGTAATATACTGGTTTCTCCCCACATTACTCTATGATCATTTTCAAAAGAATGTTGGCAAATTTTAGACTTCTCCCAGTCTCCCCTTCTGTCAAGTTAATATTTGAAATATATATCAGTCAAAGTCAGTCAGTTGTATGACAACAGACAGATATTTTAAAAAAGAATCGAAAAAAGTTTTTGAAAAGGATAAAATTCTTTGATAACGGCAGTAGAATTTCTGCCGAAACGTCAGATAAGTACTTAGATTCTAGTAAGGATTTGCGTGTGTGTAGGCAAATTTTTTATCTTATTTAAAAACCACTGACAAACGAACAAATTTTTTCTTTAGGAATTTACGCAGTGGGTTTTAACATATTTTTGAAAAAATTTAACTTAGTGGCGAAAAACCCAAAAAAAGTAGATTCGACATTATGTACTTATACCAGTATAATTTTCTATTAAATATGTTTATGGCTGATACGAGTCTAACTAAGATGTGCTATTCTATATTTATTCAAGTCATAGTTGATTTTGGTTAATTTTAGGATACTTAGGCGTGATTTAAATTTCCTTCTTTTTCCTCTTTTATTGCGCAGGCGTCCCTACATTCGTCGCTGTTCCCCGGCTTCGGACCACGCGATCGGATTGTATGATTTTTATGAGATCCGTCAGATGTCATTCAATAGTATAACGTTTTCGCCTCATGTAATCAATTGCCATAGATCTATGCCTCAACCTGTTCAAGAATAATACACCACCAGTGCCCTTATTCTCGAACTGATATAAATTCTGCTCCCAGGGAGTCAAGTTCTACTAGCATAGTAGCGAGAGAATTTCGGTCCCTGGGAGCAGAATTTCTGTCATTTGAGGAATAGGGGCCCAGGCGGTTTAAGAAGTCCACTTTGAAGGATTTTGAAGAAAAAAGTTACTTTAATAAAGTTTTATAAGCTAAGGTGGTGTAGGTTGCTTGGTAAAGCAGAGTATAGTGAGAATAATGTGTAAAATTAAATTTAAAATGTTTTTATATAAATTTCGAGGTTTTTTGGAGAGGTTTGTTTATGTAACATATACATTTAGTGCTACAAAAAAACGTTAATACATTAAGATCTTATGAATGTCTAAAAGTCAGAGACATTAATGAGACATTCCAAAAAGATTTTAATAAGGGGAGTGCACCTCGAGAACATCTTACATAGCATGATATTGAATACCTATTTGAGGTCTGCAGTTTAATATACATGACTTTGGAAATATTTGTAATTTTATCTCAATGGTCATCTATATCAGGTAAATTTCTAGAGATATTCTCCATATTTCTTTATTTGGACATCATGGATACGTCCTCTTCAGACATACGTTTTCGGAGATTCTGGGAAAGTCTAAATGTGACGTTCTGGGGATGTTCCTGTGATTTTTTGTAATATTAGATATAGATAGTACATATTTTTAGCACTTATTATACGCACGTTTTTATATCTGATTAGTGCGGGACTAGTCACATCTCGCCTGGTCCGGAAAAAACGAGATCTCTGAAACGGGGAGTACTTTCTAGGTGAGATTTCAACAGAGAGACAGAATGTCTGGCAGTACATTTTCCAGCGGAACGTAAATCTAGTCACGTCCTTAGAATGTTCCAATGCTAATTTAAAAAATCCTTAGCATATCCTTTTTACAAGCTATTATTTAACTTGCAGTGTATCTATGTATATATGTAAGGAACTAGATATATTTGTTCGGGTGGAATCTTGCAACTTAATTTTGACCAACTTCCCGACATCCGATCGGCTTCAAGTTTTGCATGCTTATGTAGTTGCGGTGACAACACAAGAACATAGTGTGATGAAATTGACAGCTCCCTCCTACTCGAAGGGGGTGGATGGGGGTACAGTTAAAGTACGCCCGATTTCGTTGAAATTTGGTGTGTTGGGGCTCTTGGGGATGGACATAACGAATTTCTAACCATCCAATTTTAACTAACTTATACACATCTGATTGTCTTCATCTGTCATTATTAGACACCACTCCCCCCTACGAGGGGAATGGAGGGGAAAACACCCCTAACCCTCTACCGAGGGAAGTGGAGGGAGAAGAGATGTAGTTTGTTTGATTTCAATCACAATTGGCATACAGGGGTTTTTAAGGAGGGGGATTATAAATTTTTGATCAGATTTGAAAATTTCAATATGGCGGATTCAAAATGGAGAATTAAGGGTACAAATCTAAAAATTAAGGGTTTGTGTTCAAATTTGGTATGCGTTTATAGTTCTGGTGACAATACAATAATATGGGAAGTGGAGGGGGGAAAAGATTTAAATCAAAATTGACATACAGGGGTTTTTCGGGAAGGGGATATGAATTTTTGATCAGATTTGAAAATTTCAATATGGCAGATTTAAAATTATTTAAAAAAAAACTTTTGAAGAACAAGCTTTTATTAAATGCACTCAAAAGTAGAAAATAATGTTTTATCTTTCTTATGCCATAACAAAAGCGATAGGCGCAAAAAAAAAATTTTTACGGTGACAAAGAGAAAAATACAAAAGAAGAACTAAATTGTTCTTCTATTCGAATGATAAATATAATGCTTTCATCTAAAGAAGCTGAGAACAGGTGAGATTGCCGTACTTGCTGAGCCTTTGAAAATGTTATAGATTAATACAACTGTTTCTTAGGTGAATTGTCGATGTGTCCGATATAAGATACCTAAAGTTAACATTTTTGCGTGCATCGCTTATTTATGGTGTAAGAAAGATTATTTTCTACCTTTGAGTGCATTTAATAAAAGCTTGTTCTTTAAACATTTTTTTAAATAAAAATTTATTCTTCCGCCGTATTAGTTTTAGGGTGCAGCTGATGTACGAATAAATTGTCAGAATATCTAATTTATTGATTTCGCTTAGCATTTCTCTATGTATATGTTTTTAGCCTTTGCCTCATAATTTGCCTATTCTGGTAATTTAAAACGTGACGACGACGTAATTATATTGTAAAATTTAACAACGTCCCAAATTACAACTTTGTATTTTTTATACCCGTCCCTCCAACAACTTTTTCCATTTCATGCGGTTGCGGTAATATTAGGTTTGGGCTGTAACACCAAAGAAATATGGGAGAGAGTAGAAAACGCTTTTACGTTTTAATTCAGTATGTTTTGTTTAAAGGTGCTAAAAAAACAGGATAGAGATCACACTGTGTAAGAGAAAGATAAAATATGTACGGTTTAAATAAATGTTAACTCTAGCGCAAAACGACGCTTTACCAACCATGAACATAACAGGCGCGTATCGCTGTGGGGAGGGTTAGGGGTTAAAACATGATGACTAAAAAAATGTTATTAAATATGGGCGGATACAGGGGATATTCAAATTTATAGCTTTAGTTTCAAAAAATTTCGCCTGCGGCGCTATAACATATTAAGAATTACAATTTTACTTAAAATTATGTAGTTTTGTAAAAAACGACACATTTTTTACAAAACGTTCGCCTGCGGTGCATTTTTGACATGATTTTTGAAACAAATCTATAATAACTTTTACTGCAATACTACAAAAATCATTATAATGTCCAAAATGTATATAGGAAATTGCCACTTTTGACTGATACCGGTGATTTAGAAACACATAATCAAGTCGACGTTGTATGCTGACTTCAGTTTGGATAACCGGATCACTTTTCCGGGCCCCTTGTACCCCGAGAAGGATTTTATTTCTAGTATAACTTTTAAACGGCTACACCGATTTTTATAGTTCTTTATATATTTGATTTAGGACGGTTTTATTTTGGTCCTTTTCCTTGAAAAATATACTTCCCCCGCCACTTATACGACAATTTAAAAAAATCATTGTAAAAGCCTAAAAGTCGTCAGTTTGATCTTATATATAATTTGGATACTTGGGCTGCTCTTCGGGGGCATTTTACTCCATAAAGGGTTTATTTTTCGCGCCGCTTAACTTTCAAAGGACCCAACTAATTTTCATAATTCGTTTTATATTGGATTCAGGAGAACTTTGATTTGGTATTTGCATACCATTTTTACTAAATAATCATTGGAAAGTCGTCACTTTTGGCTAATACGCGCGATATGGAAAGACAAGGCGAATTGCTTTTAATTTGGATACTTGGGGTACCTTTCCGGCCCCACTATACTTCGCAAAAAATTTAATTTCCTGCATAACTAACTTGTATAATTATTATTTTATTTGATTCATCCGTTTTATTAAAAAAATATACTTTTCTCACCAATTTTAGACAAAATTAAAATAATCTATAAAATACAAGTGGTACCTACATTGAAGAAACCTAGGAGGTGGGTATTATAAAAAAAAGGACAAAAAATTAAGAAATAAAAATTTTTTAACCAAAAGGTGAACCAACTTCACCATGTGACAATGTGGGTGGTCCAAATTCGAGGGGCCTCTATAGCTTTGGGCTTTTACAGAATAGTTAGCCCAAAACTAATATACATGTTATGGGCTCGAGTATCAAAAGAAGTCGAAAACTAAAAACCGCATTGCGATATGTCAAAGCGTTTCTGAGCTACAGGGTGATTCATAAAAATGTGCGTTTCTAAAAACCCTATACAACTTTTTTATTTGTTAAAATAGAGATTTTCATTGAAAACATTTTTTGAAGATTTTTTAAAGACAAATCTACCTGTTTCACCGATTTTCTCTTAAAGCCTTCAGTTCCCGAGATATCACACAAAGTTATATTTCTTTAAATGAGATACCCCCAATTTTTATAAAAAATCAGATTTTTTAATAAAATTTCTTGTCGAACGATGTGCCATACACCTATTTTTATTAAATAGTTTAAAAGATATTTGCATATTTTGATATTTACCATAGTAGGCGATGTGCGCGCCCTAAATGTGTAAATAAAACTTTATTGTTTTTTTTTATACAAAATCAAATTGGCTACGACACGAGGGAACACAGCAACCTCGAACTTTAACTTCTAGTTTACTATAATTACCAACCCTAAAATAATAAACAACAATAAAATTATAAAAATTTTCATTTAAAATTTTTATTAATTAAACTCTGTAACACCTAAAATCTACATCTAGAAATTTTCTTTAATTCTAAAACAAACAATTAAATTGACGGCCGTTTTCTTGTAAACATATCCTACATCTTCTCTTGACGCTATTTTCTGCATTAAGAAGTTCTACCGCGCGAAGCTGCCTAAATGCAGTACGAAGTGCCTCTTCTAATTCCCTTCTAGTAGTTGGGCGAATTCGAAATACAAGGTCTTTGACTCTCCCCCACAAAAAGAAGTCGCAAGAGGTCAGGTCTGGAGACCTGGGGGGCCAATATATATAGGACCTTTATTTCCGATCCAGATTTCGGCAAACACAATATTTAGCAAATTAGTAATGTCTCGTGCATTGTGAGGAGGTGCACCGTCATGTTGACAGTATAGCTGATTATTTTGCTGAAGTGGAAAATTGTCGATAAACTGAATCACCTGCTCTTCTAAAATTCGTTGGTATCTTTCGGCATTTAAATTTTCATCAAAAATATATGGTCCAATAATTTGTCCTCTGTAGATGCCTACCCATACCTTAAAACTGAACCTTCCCTGATTCGTTTGTTCCACCATAATATGGGAATTTTGCTGTTTCCAGTAATAGCAGTTATATCTGGTGAATATTCCATCACTAGCGCAGATAAGCTCAAACACAAAAAAAAAAAAATTAATCTAGAAAGAGTTTAAATACCAAATTGGCGAAATATATTTTTGGAATCAGGAAGAAAAGATCTCTCGAAGTTTTAAAAAATATACAGGGTGTTTTTTAATATAAGAAAGTTGATGTCTAAATTTGACATATGGAATGATATTTCACAATATCTGGCATATGGGTTAGAAGACTCTTCAAAAATTATAAAACTTTTCTATTTAGACTTTTTTTCTATCATCAATAATAAAGGAGCTAGCCAGAGGTTCAAAATATAGTGAATCACCTTGTACAAGGTCGACCAATAAACATTTTGCTTATGAGTACCCAGATGAGCCCACCACTGATGCTAAATTAAAATTTAAGATCAACATTTTTTTGTTGTTGTAATGGACTCAACAATCTAGGCAATCAAAGAAAGATTTAATCTTTTAAATAGTCATTTAGATCAGTTTTCCTTTTTATAAAATATTCCTTTTCTGCAGAAAATGAGCAAGGACGAACTCACTAAATATTGTATGGATTTAGACATCTATTAATCGGATGAAGAGGGGAAATATTTAAACGGAGTTGAATTAAAAGATGAAATTCTCTCTTTAATTTTATTTCCCACGACTCCCTGCCAAAAATACCGCATCAAATCTCTTGGAGAAATTTGACAAGATTCAGATTTAATAGGTTTTTGATGCGGTTTGTAAACATCCCTCATAGGATCTCTTAAAATACGGTAAAATCTGATCAGTTTTCACAAGTTTTCATGACGCAAAAATCTGTCTAGTGAAATCTCGTCAAGCTAATCAAATCTCTTAATATCTGTTGAAGACTTGAACAGGTTTTAAGAGTTTTCATGCGGTTTTTTTGGCAGGGATTCAATTCCCCACTAGCTACTTTTAAGTAAATGGTTTCTTATGGGCTAGAAACTACTGACACTTCCAGTTTCAGTTGCTAAAAAAATTCCTAAAAATTATCGAAAAATATTTGCGTTCATGCATGCTGCAGCGAAGACTAAATCTTTTATCCCTGATATCCATTGAGCATGAAATCAGTACCCAAATAGAAATAGAATAGGCGATATTATTTCGAGTTTCGCAGAGAGAAAAGCCCTACGGCCTACCAAAACATAGGTAGTAAACGTTAGGTTAGATTATTACCTAAAAATTAGTTTTCATTTACATACTCCATGGTTAAAATTTTGTTAACGATTGTTTATTTTTTATACAGTTTATTGTAAATCAAGGGAAAGAAGAATTTACGTTTTTATATTGTTTTGTTTATTCATTTTTATTTAATTTTGCAGTTTTAAACTACTAAAATTTGTTTCCACTTTATACCTTTTTGATTTACAATGTAAAAACTTTAAATTGAAATTTGATTATTTATTTTTTTATTTCATATATAGGAGGGGGGCGACCATTTTATGACTTGGCTCCGGGTGGCCAAATGTCTGAAGCCGGTCCTAGTACCGAAGAAGCGAGTACATATACTATATAAGTAGTCCACTAAAATATCGAGGTATTCAGGGTGTTCCAAATTCGATGCTCACCATAGAGATCTCCTAAACGGTATCAGATATAAAAAGGTTTAAATTAGGGCAAAGTTGCGTAATTTGACGCTCTGCTTAAAACCAAAAAAAAAAGTTTAAAAATTCCAGGTAGTTCCGGAGATAGGCGAAAAAAACCCAAATCTTTATTTTTAGTTTTTATTTTTCTGCGCCCTTATTCTTGAAGCTGTCAAAAATTGCTTCTGCCGTTTGGTTCATAGAGGATGACAGATATTTTAGAACCTAATTTTGACAAGTACCTGACGTTTTGAGTTAATTGTCCATCATCAGCCCAAATTCAAAGATTAAAAAACAAAGAAAAAACGGATTTTTAAAATATTAGGTAAAGATCTTGTTATAACAAAATATCTTGAGTAAGTTAAAAGCAAAAATTAAATTTGGGCTGATGATGGTCAATAAACCCAAAACGTCAGCTGACTTGTCAAAATAAGGTTGCAAAATGTTATCTGTCATCCTTTATGAACCAAACGGCAGAGAAAAAAGGATGTGTCCATAAGAAAAAATGAACTTGACAGTGCTCCTGTCACACAGAAATGTCAAATCTCGAAAATCGACCTCTTATTAGGTAGATCTTAAAAAAGTGCCTGCGTTTTTTGACATCTTTAAGAATAAGGGTGCAGAAAAATAAAAACTAAAAATGAAGATTTCGGTTGTTTCCGCCTATCTTCGGAACTATCCGAAATTTGTAATCTTTTTTTTAGTTTTGAGCAAATCTTTTCGTATCTCCTACCGTTTAGAAGATCCCCATGGTTAGTATCGAATTTGAAACACCCTGTTATATGGGCGACGACTTCAAAAAAGTTGGATTTCATTTTATATTATACTTTTTAGTGTACTTTTGTGAAGTCGGTCCAATTTTTTATTAAATAGTAGTTTTAACAACTAGTGGCTAAAATAGTGCTTTTTTTACAAGCGTTGGATTAAATAACGAGCGCAGCAAGCAGTAAAAAAAACACAGTTTAGCCGCGAGCTGTTAACATTTTTTTTTAATATAATAAAAAATTCAAGAAAAACAGGAAAATACTTTTAAAAATCTCGAACTAGTAGCACACCATCTTTACACTATAAATCAAGGCGGCTGGGAAATGAAATAACAATCATTTCCATAGCGATGTGTCTTTTTACTCGGTGGCGTTCATTGTTGCGACATTTTAATCTTTGACAATTTGATATTTTGACGATATTTTTAAATGATTTTTTTGTAAATACTTTGTGAAAACTGGCGGAAATACCTTAATTCTTAGGCAAGAATAATTAGATTTTTTCAATATTACCAATTTCCACTATTTCTCTTTAACTTTGAGTAAGAAACGCAGAGAAATCTTTTTTTGCCCCCGTGATAAAAAAAAGTTTTTTTGAATCGGTAACCAAAAAAGCCATGCTTTAGTTATCTGCGGACAGTTACTAAAATCATGTTTTTGATGAAGGTATTAAAAAAAAAAGAATTTATTGGAATCTATGGTTTTGTTAGATGTTCTGAACTATTTTTAATTTTCAGACAAAATGAGAGCAATCGTGGTGAATATGCATGTTTTTTTTAAATAAAAACTTTGATTATATTGCCTTAGGTTAGGTTTTATGAACTTTTAGAAGCGCATTCTTCCTACCGCACCCTCTTTAATCTCTGTATAATAAGCGTCTGCATTTTTAAAACGAGACTCTTTATCAGAAGTTCATTCTAATGGAAAATTTAATGATGGCAGTCGCTTTATGGGTGGTAAAAAATTTTATTGTCTACGAATCAATAAAAAAGGGTCATTTAGTTGGCATTCTATGTTTTTAAAGAAGTATAAAGTAGCAACTAGATGTTCTGTGATTAAGTCGCCGAATTATTAAATTGTGGCGAAGAGGACTAAACAATTCCGGGGTGCTGAAAATTAGTTGTAGAAATGTTGCCCCAGCTAAATATGTAGCCACGTGGCTTTTGCTGTTGTCTGTGGCATTTAGAAACGTTGTAACAGCTGGTTTTACTGCTTATTTTTTCTTTTTCACACCATTTTGGGCAGCAATTTAGCTGTACATTTAAGGATTAAACGACTTACCTGTAAAGAAGTTCAATCCAAATTATACGATATTAGTCACATCCTATTAGATACACCAGGTAGTGATACTTCGTAGCACGTCATACGCAAGTTTTAGAGATAAGAAAGACATACTGCCATGGCAACCTGCCTGATCTCTGCTAGGTATACTTGATTTCAAAAAAAACTCATACATGCATTTTTTCCTATGCCACAAAATTTAGCTTTCCATTAGTGTATATTAATATAAGGCACCACCAGCTTCGTATGCCTGACAGCTTAAAATTCAATGTGACATCCTTAAAAATGTCACAGATATCAACATTTACAAAAGTTCAAATTATCACTCGAGTTATAGAAGACGGCTGGTCTATAAGAAGAGCGGCCACCCATTTTAGAGTTGATAAAATTACGATAATGCGATGGAAAAAGCGCTGGATTGAAAATAATTCTACGGATAGGAAAGATGGATCAGGACGACCAAAAGTAAGTTCTGAAGTGAAAGATGAGAGACTTATTGACCACCTCAGACAAAATTATTTTTCAACGTCGGTTGAAGCAGCTAATTTAACGTTATTTCCGGGTTCTTTAGCAACAGTAAAGAGAAGAGTAACGAAATTAGAAGTCTCTTGTCGAGTTGCTGTAAAGAGGCCTTTTCTAACAGAAGAACAAAAACAGGCCAGAGTGATTTTTGCACTGAACAACGTTCTTCGTGATAATGACTTCTAGGAGAAGGTGGTTTTCGCTGCAGCAAGATAATTTTAGTTTATCGTCCAGCAGATTCTAGATTTGGACCCGAATATACAAACCAAATTAAAAAAGCTGGACATTTTTTTGTAAACATGTGGGGCTGGTTTAGTGCTTTTAGTTTGGGTTTTTTTTGGAGAATCGAAGGAAGATTCAATAGTGAACGATATATTGAAATCCTTGAAAACGTTATGTTGCCATCTGTACAGGCTTTACATGAAAATAATGACTTCGTTTATCAGCAGGAGAACTGTCCAGTACACACGGCTAATGTTTTTCGCCAATGGTTTCAGAATAATAATATAGAAACACTTCCTTGGCCAGCCAACAGCCCTGACCTTAACACAATGGAAAATATATGGGGTCGAATCGTTAAAATAATATACCAAAAGAATTGGAGACCACGAAATGCTGAAGAGTTAAGCGATGCTATTTATTGCGCATTTATTTAATGCCCAGACGTTTGCAGCTTGTAATAGAGAAAAATGATGATTCTATTAAATACTAAATTATTTGTTTTAGTTCTTTTTTAAGTTAAAATAATTAGTATTAAGTTTATCATCGTTTTTGTCCTAATCCAAGTTTCCTATTTGTCGAATTGTTTTCAATCCAGCGCTGTTTCTATCATATTATTGTTATTTTATCAACTCCAAAATGGGTTACCGCCCTCTTTATAGAACAGCCTTCGTCCGTTTCTCGAGTTTATTTTTGCTGATTTTTTAGTATTATGGAAAATTTAATATAAAAATAAGGTTGCCGTTAATTTAAGTCAAAAAATATTTTCAGTTTTAGAGATCTTTTTTAAACAATATGACAAATTGTCGTACTTTTATAGTTTTTAGGCATTTTAGCTGGTAGTCCGTATATATTATACACTTTTAGTAAGGTCAATTTTGTGACTGCATGTATGCGTTTTTTTTTTAAATCAAGTGTACTTCAGTATACTTCTAAAGCTTTCCTAAAATACTAGGGCGGGTTGACTAGTACTTAAGTAAATTGCATGAAAAATACATGAATATATAAATGGTGGGGCGTCTAATAGGATGTGACCAATCTCGTATAATTTGGATTGAACTTCCTTACAGGTAAGTCGTTTAATCCTTAATTATACTTCGATTGGGCACATCCTATTAGATACACCAGTTAGTTTTTTAGAGAATATGGCGATATTAGTTAAAAAGTTAAATAATAATAAGGAAACCACAAGGTTTAAAATTTAAATGTGTTTAAAATATATTTCTTAATATAATTAGCTAAGAAATCTTTTGAAATTAAAGATGTATTATAAAATTGATTGAACGTTTTCCTTTTTTCGGCCTTTCTAATACTTTTAATTGATGCACCAACCCCTAATGTTGCGGAAGACACCCCATGTCCTGTGCTATATCCTTTAAAATTTGATTCTATTTCTGCGTTTTTTAGACCTTTTCAAATCAGCCTGCTAATGTTTTGGGATGTAGCGGCCTTATGAGGCTTTTTAATTGTTAAAATAAGTGTATGCTCTGTTCGTCAAAATAGTTTTGTTTTCTGTATGCAATATATAATGATAAAACACAAATAGAACTGTAGATTTTCTTTGAAACAGGGTGAATTCTTCTGGGTCCAGATATTTTAAAAATATCCTTTAGAATTATTTCTATGCCCTCTTCGTTAGCCTTGATGTTACTTAACTGATTTGACAAAGAGTTAAAAGAAGTACCATTTTTATAGTTAATAACCCGAATGTTAAATTTACCAAAGGGTACAAGTAACACTGGTTCCGGATACCAAGTTTCTATTTCGGAAACTGAGGGCGCAGCTTAAAAATGCGTCTCATAAACCTATCTACCATTTCTGATTTTTCTGCTCGCAAATTAAATTTAAGGCAGACCTATGCGTGTTAAGAGTTCAATATTTCCCAGTATTTTGAGATTCTGTTTCTGTAACGGATACAACTTGATTTACATTAGGCTGCAAGATGGTCTCAATATTATTGTCGCAAAACTTCCATCATTTGGAAAAAATAAATTGCATCCTCCGAAAAGCGAATTACGGTTTCTAATTTTGGATACCATGATTGAGTTCTCCAGATAGAATAAACCACCAGATATATCGCATTATCGTTTTCAATTTTTTCTCTTTTTTTACATTTTTGGAAACAGTGAGGAAGGAGGAAATATATAAGAATTAAGGTTTTTCTAATTCATTGTAAATGCATCCACTGGAAACCAGGTTCAGGTAGCTTGCAAATAAATATACAAATTTTATGCCAGATTTCTTGTCCGCTATATGATTATCCAACGTATTTATGTACGTGGCAAATACAAAAAAATGTACCTAAGCTCACTGCCACATCATTCTCCCAACAGCAATCAATTCTTGGTAAAATATGAAAAATTTTTAAAGTCTTTTACAAAGCTTGTTAAGCCATAAAAAGCTGCCTTCATTTCAAGAATGTTTATGTGTTTCTCTTGTTCACCTTGTTGCCAAAAATCCTCTTTTTGCTTCCTTTCCATTGCAACACGCCCCCATCGCGATTTGTATGCATCGGAGAAAATTTTAATGTTATAATTAGGCTGTAAAATAATATGTGCTTTAACCACCACTCAAGTTCATTTTTAATTAAGAACCTAACAAGCATCTTTTTGTTATAGTTGTTCCTGTTAGCACGATATTTTTCTCGCTCAAGGGTTTTTACGTACAACAAGCCGTACTCTATACAAACCGAAGCTAGCCTTCCTATAATTTGTGAAACCTCTTTAATTGTTATTATATTTTTTTTCTTTGAGTAATCTTAATGGCTGTTTTTATTTTTGTTATTCTTTTTTGTGCCATATATATCCACATCTTTTTTGCATTAAGGATAAATACTAAAAATTGTATCTCTTGAGTCGGTTGTGTATGGTTTTTTAATTCTTAATAAAAAAACCTAATATTTTAGATAAGAGAAACAGTCCTGGAACAAAAAAGTGCAGTGGCTATACCGAATGGTAAACATTGGAATTCAACTTTTGTTTTGAAAAGAAAATCTTAAATATTTTTTATATTCATCAAACATTGGAACTAAAAAATTAGCATCTTTAAGATCTAATGTCGCAAGGAAGCAGTTTTTAGTAATTAAGTTCTCTAATATCTTCCAGTTGAAAATGAGGTGGGCGAAAGAACTTTATGTAGGTTTCTAGGATTAAAGATAAACCTAAAATCCCCTGTTATCGTTCCGTCTTAAAAAATAGCTTAACAAAAACTGATCTTGACAGTTATTAACAGTTTTAACTGCTTCTACTTATAAATGTTGTATGCTTTTCGAATAAATTTTTAACTAATTTTTGGTAAATTTTGAGGTTTTGAGGGTGAAAACTTGAAAAGGTTTGTCTACAAAGTGAATTTTGTAACCTTTTGTCCAACTCAAAGCTAATTCATTTTGAGTTATTTGATTCCACTCTTCTGAAAAAAAAAAATTCGACAAGAATACGTTCTTTCACTGTTTAGCTCTAATATTTCCTCTCGGCGCGTTTTTTATATTTTTGCAATTTTCGGCAAAACCTTCTCTAAAAAAGAAAAGATCTGGATTTTTCGCAGTAGCAATTTATTATATATTTGCACGAAACAATATTGTGACCAATGCAAATCATCTGCGGCGATTCGGCAAGACCCAAAAGATCTTCATCAAGTGCTTCGTCTCTCCCTTTTTTGTTTAGGCCAAATTAGAGAAAACCCGCTCTAAGGCTGTCAAACCTTTTCCCAAAGTGGTTTACAATTTCAAGAGTTACGTATCTCTTTTTTGCTCTGTGGATGCTGGCATCCTGGATTTAATTTGGGTTCTTGAAGAATTTGGCAATTTTTCCGGGAATTTTGTATTTTTCGAGGAGATTTAGTTTCCTTATCTATATATTCTCATAGAAAGATGCTTCTTCCATCTGCAAGCTAGCTCTGCTGATATATCTGGACTCAATGCACTATCATCTGTCCCCCCTAATATACTTTCTAAGGGGTGCCTCTCTATGCTAGAGTTCGAGGAACTACTAGTGTCTGACCAGTTGAGGAACTGTCAGATTCGTCGTCACAAATAATAATAATATGAAAAACTATGTGCTAATAATACTTTTTTAAGTAAACATATTATAATCTTCTTAGAAAATTGGACACCCGGTAGAGTAAACCATGCATCGGGAGCATGGGTGAGATATGATAGTATTTTTTTTTACGTGCAGCATATAGGATATAGCGTGCTAGGCAAAAAAATTCTGAGTCATGCTCCGTCTACATGGAAAATTCGGTTGAGAATTTTTGTTAGATTACGACGGGTGAAGGGTTTTTGTTATAATAATTATTCTGGAAATTAAAATGTGATATTTTGGAAACGGATTTTATTAACATTATGGAGTTTTTTATTGAGACTAATATCAGTCATAAGTCAAAAACTATGCAGGGTTTAAGTTTTTATGAGTTATAAAAACAAATGTGTGTTTACAGAATAAACAAACCCATGCCAAAAAATATTAGTCAATAGCCTAATATTTCACTGTTTCCTCATTTTCTTCTTTGGGTAATCCATTTGCTTTTCACGTTTTCTTTTGTTAGATTATTTCTTTAAAAGCGTATTTTAATAATTCGCGCGCGCGATACCGTAACTAGTCGCATGACAGCGCAAGAAGTATACTGAAGTACCTAGCAGAGATCAGGCAGGCTGCCATGGCGGTATGTTTTTCTTATCTCTAAAACTTGCGTATGACGTGCTACGAAGTATCACTACCTGGTGTATCTAATAGGATGTGCCCAATCGAAGTATAATTTAGGCTGGTTGCCATTTTTTTGAAGAATATATTTTTATAACTGAATTAATGATAACAAAAATATATATTTACTGGACATCATAAAAAGTCGAAAAAAGACACTTCCGACAAATAAATGTTTGTGCCTCGGCCTTTTTACTGATTAAAGCTATCAAAATAACTCACTAAAACACAGGGGCCTTAAAAAATCGGCATATTACTGCTTTTTTTTGTTTATTTTTTAGGGTTATATATATTTACTTTTTTCAAAGGTCTTTTAAAGGCCAAATTTTAATTACGTATTCAAGAATTTGTTTATTTATAATAGTCATGGCGTCTAATCATGATCAAAACTATGCCCGGAACGGCACCTTGGTTTCATTTGTAGCTGTCCTATAGCATTTGATTTAGTTGTGGAACTTATAAAATGCAAAAAATTGAGGTCATCTTCAGATAATTCAGGATGAAATATTAATTACATAAAATCCTTATTAGTGGAGGTAAGCTTTAATGTCTCTAATGCTTCTAACAATTAATCAGAAAAAATCTGTACGCAATAAATCAGATGATCTTTATTTACTTTTAAACAATTCAAATTATACAAATGTGGTCTTAATAACAGAACACTGATTAAAACTGGAAGAATCTATTTATGTTCCAGATGATCTAGATTAGTATTTTATATCAAAGTTTTGTAGATCAAATAGTCAACATGGTAATACTGTTACATTGATAAATAATTAGAAAAATAAATTTTGTCGCTGTCGAAACTTACAACAACTTAATAGTAAAAAAAAATTGTATTTTCGATTATTTACTCAAAAAAATTAGATTGTCATGTTTTATGCTTTTATCGTTCCCCTATTTATAGCGGTACAATTTTTTTATCAGAAAGACTAGGGAGCCTTCTTTTAAAAATATTTTTAAAGTCAAAAATTATTTTAGCGGGCGATTTAAATCATAGACTTTGAGGATACGGATTCCGGAGCCACTCAAATGCTTTTAAACCTTTTTAACTTTTTTAATCTGGAAATGCATATAAATAGCTCTACTTGGGTAACTAAAACAACTTTCGCCCCTATGGATTACACATGCTCCAATAAAAAACTTCCAGTTGACAAGAGATTGGTGAATTTCTCCGGGGTGAAGCATATTTTAATGGGAAAATAAAGAAAACCAGTCCTTCTTAACTTCACAAATCCCATTTAATATTATACCCGACGCGTTTTAAGAAAACAAATCATCTTCGAAAGTATCGTGACTTTTGGGACACACACTGATATAAAACATTTTTATAAAAAATTGGTAAAATAGTAATTTCTTTTTTTGTTTTTTTTTTTTTTAATTATTCAATTTGACCATTCAACGTTCCTATTAGTTTGTTGTTGACTTGGTTGGGATTGGGGTCAGTGATGATTGACCAAAGAAACAACTTAATTATTGCCGACATGTTTCGCATGTATTTCAATGCATCCTCAGGGCTCTGAAAGAACCGAGAAGAAATGGTTTTTAACACAGCATAAAACAAAAAATTTCTTTTACAGAGAAAGTTACAAGAATGTTTACAGCAAAAAAACTTTTTTTATTTTTGATTTTAAATACTCAATATTGCGTAGATTTAGGCATTATTTTTTGTGGTAATTCTTTAGCCAACAAAATTAAATTTTTCAAAAATCTTAAAAAACCCTTTCAAAAAATTAAATCTTTTTTAAAAATTTTAAATAGTTAGTTATAGAATAAAAACAAACTGTTTACAACAATAAGAAAAAAAAAGAGACAAAAACATAGTACAAAAATACAATTACTATTTAGCTAGAAAAAAAGACACAAAAAACAAGTTTTCTCACTTACCTAATTTTAGTTTCTAAGTGAGAAAACTTGTTTTTTGTGTCTTTTTTGCTTTTTTCTAGCTAAATAGTAATTGTTGTTTTTGTCTTTTTTTTTCTTATTGTTTTTAACAGTTTGTTTTTATTCTATAACTAACTATATAATATTTTTTAAAAAGATTTTTTAAAAATTTTTTAATTCTTAGAAAAAAATTTTTTTAAAGGGTTTTTTAAGATTTTTGAAAAATTTAATTTTGTTGACTAAAGACTTACCACAAAAAATAATGCCTAAATCTACGTAATATTGAGTATTTAAAATAAAAAATAAAAAAAGTTTTTCTGCTCTAAACATTCTTGTAACTTTCTCTGTAAAAAAAATTTTGGTTTTACGCTGTGTTAAAAGCCATTTCTTCTTATTCTCTCTTCTTTTAGAGCCAGATAATTAAGTTTTTTCTTTGATCAATCACTACTGACCCCAATCCCAACGAAGTCAACAACAAACTAAAAAAATTGGGTCACCAACCACTGCAACAGTTCCTATTAGTGTATTATTTTGTATGGTTTGGTTTTTAATTTTAACTATTTGAACTATTTTACCAATTTTTATTAAAATGTTTTATATCAGTGTGTGTCCCAAAAGTCAAGATACTTTCGAAGATGATTTGTTTTCCTAAAATTACACACTTGACAATGGTCATATGACCGAAACGCGTCGGGTATAATATTAAATGTTTTTTTGTGAAGTTAAGAAGGACTGGTTTGCTTTATTGTCCCATTCCAGTTGACTGCCGTATTTTTGAACTTGCTAATTCAGATCATAAACGCATTTACGCCAACAGAGAAATTTTAAAAACTATTACAAATAAAGCTTTTCTATGCCGATCTCTTAAAACTAAACGATATAAAAAAGTGACTTACCACAGGCATTTATAAGCCAACTTACGATCACTTGGACAAATAAAAAAATATTTATTCTAAATATCGAAGATGATACAGAAATAATATATATAACGCTAAAAAAATCAACTATTTTAAGCAAATTAATAAATCAAATAATAAATCGTAAAATTCGCGAATCGTGGGTTATTGTAAAAACAGGGAGAAATGGTCAAGTCAGATATTCTGAAAAAGAAATTATTTTTTTTTTAATTTGACCATTCAACGTTCCTCTTAGTGTATTATTTTGTATGGTTTTGTTTTTAATTTTAACTATTTTACCAATTTTGTATGAAAATGTTTTATATCAGTGTGTGTCCCAAAAGTCAAGATAATTTCGAAGATGATTGGCTTTCCTAAAATTACACACTTGACAATGGTCATATGACCGAAACGCGTCGGGTATAATATTAAATGGTTTTTTGTGAAGTTAAGAAGGACTGGTTTTCTTTATTTTCCCATTCCAGTTGACTGCCGTGTTTTTGAACTTGCTATTTCAGATCATAAACGCATTTACGCCAACAGAAAAATTTTAAAAACTATTACAAATAAAGCTTTTCGATGCCGGTCTCTTAAAACTAAACGATATAAAAAAGTGACTTACCACAGGCATTTATAAGCCAAGTTATGATCACTTGGACAAATAAAAAAATATTTATTCTAAATATCGAAGATGATACAGAAATAATATATATAACGCTAAAAAAATCAACTATTTTAAGCAAATTAATAAATCAAATAATAAATCGTAAAATTCGCGAATCGTGGGTGATTGTAAAAACAGGGAGAAATGGTCAAGTCAGATATTCTGAAAACGAAATATTTTTTTTTTTAAATTTGACTATTCAACGTTCCACTTAGTGTATTATTTTGTATGGTTTTGTTTTTAATTTTAACTATTTTACCAATTTTGTATGAAAATGTTTTATATCAGTGTGTGTCCCAAAAGTCAAGATACTTTCGAAGATGATTGGTTTTCCTAAAATTACACACTTGACAATGGTCATATGACCGAAACGCGTCGGGTATAATATTAAATTTTTTTTTATGAAGTTAAGAAGGACTGGTTTTCTTTATTTTCCCATTCCAGTTGACTGCCGTGTTTTTGAACTTGCTATTTCAGATCATAAACGCATTTACGCCAACAGAGAAATTTTAAAAACTATTACAAATAAAGCTTTTCGATGCCGATCTCTTAAAACTAAACGATATAAAAAAGTGACTTACCACAGGCATTTATAAGCCAACTTACGATCACTTGGACAAATAAAAAAATATGTATTCTAAATATCGAAGATGATACAGAAATAATATATACAACGCTAAAAAAATCTACTATTTTAAGCAAATTAATAAATCAAATAATACATCGTAAAATTCGCGAATCGTGGGTGATTGTAAATGAGTTAACAGGGAGAAATGGTCAAGTCAGATATTCTGAAAATAAAATTAATTTTTTTTTTAATTTGACCATTCAACGTTCCTCTTAGTGTATTATTTTGTATGGTTTTGTTTTTAATTTTAACTATTTTACCAATTTTGTATGAAAATATTTTGTATCAGTGTGTGTCCCAAAAGTCAAGATACTTTCGAAGATGATTGGTTTTCCTAAAATTACACTGTTGACAATGGTCATATGACCGAAACGCGTCGGGTATAATATTAAATGTTTTTTTGTGAAGTTAAGAAGGACTGGTTTTCTTTATTTTCCCATTCCAGTTGACTGCCGTGTTTTTGAACTTGCTATTTCAGATCATAAACGCATTTACGTCAACAGAGAAATTTTAAAAACTATTACAAATAAAGCTTTTCGATGCCGATCTCTTAAAACTAAACGATATTAAAATGTGACTTACCACAGGCATTTATAAGCCAACTTACGATCACTTGGACAAATAAAAAAATATTTATTCTAAATATCGAAGATGATACAGAAATAATATATATAACGCTAAAAAAATCTACTATTTTAAGCAAATCAATAAATCAAATAATACATCGTAAAATTCGCGAATCGTGGGTGATTGTAAAAACATGGAGAAATGGTCAAGTCAGATATTCTGAAAACGAAATTATTTTTTTTTTAAATTTGACCATTCAACGTTCCTCTTGGTGTATTATTTTGTATGGTTTTGTTTTTAATTTTAACTATTTTACCAATTTTGTATGAAAATATTTTGTATCAGTGTGTGTCCCAAAAGTCAAGATACTTTCGAAGATGATTGGTTTTCCTAAAATTAAACACTTGACAATGGTCATATGACCGAAACGCTTCGGGTATAATATTAAATGTTTTTTTGTGAAGTTAAGAAGGACTGGTTTTCTTTATTTTCCCATTCCAGTTGACTGCCGTGTTTTTGAACTTGCTATTTCAGATCATAAACGCATTTACGTCAACAGAGAAATTTTAAAAACTATTACAAATAAAGCTTTTCGATGCCGATCTCTTAAAACTAAACGATATAAAAAAGTGACTTACCACAGGCATTTATAAGCCAACTTACGATCACTTGGACAAATAAAAAAATATTTATTCTAAATATCGAAGATGAAACAGAAATAATATATACAACGCTAAAAAAATCTACTATTTTAAGCAAATTAATAAATCAAATAATACATCGTAAAATTCGCGAATCGTGGGTGATTGTAAAAACATGGAGAAATGGTCAAGTCAGATATTCTGAAAGCGAAATTATTTTTTTTTTAAATTTGACCATTCAACGTTCCTCTTAGTGTATTATTTTGTATGGTTTTGTTTTTAATTTTAACTATTTTACCAATTTTGTATGAAAATATTTTGTATCAGTGTGTGTCCCAAAAGTCAAGATACTTTCGAAGATGATTGGTTTTCCTAAAATTACACTGTTGACAATGGTCATATGACCGAAACGCGTCGGGTATAATATTAAATGTTTTTTTGTGAAGTTAAGAAGGACTGGTTTTCTTTATTTTCCCATTCCAGTTGACTGCCGTGTTTTTGAACTTGCTATTTCAGATCATAAACGCATTTACGTCAACAGAGAAATTTTAAAAACTATTACAAATAAAGCTTTTCGATGCCGATCTCTTAAAACTAAACGATATTAAAATGTGACTTACCACAGGCATTTATAAGCCAACTTACGATCACTTGGACAAATAAAAAAATATTTATTCTAAATATCGAAGATGATACAGAAATAATATATATAACGCTAAAAAAATCTACTATTTTAAGCAAATCAATAAATCAAATAATACATCGTAAAATTCGCGAATCGTGGGTGATTGTAAAAACATGGAGAAATGGTCAAGTCAGATATTCTGAAAACGAAATTATTTTTTTTTTAAATTTGACCATTCAACGTTCCTCTTAGTGTATTATTTTGTATGGTTTTGTTTTTAATTTTAACTATTTTACCAATTTTGTATGAAAATGTTTTATATCAGTGTGTGTCCCAAAAGTCAAGATACTTTCGAAGATGATTGGTTTTCCTAAAATTACACACTTGACAATGGTCATATGACCGAAACGCGTCGGGTGTAATATTAAATGTTTTTTTATGAAGTTAAGAAGGACTGGTTTTCTTTATTTTCCCATTCCAGTTGACTGCCGTGTTTTTGAACTTGCTATTTCAGATCATAAACGCATTTACGCCAACAGAAAAATTTTAAAAACTATTACAAATAAAGCTTTTCGATGCCGAACTCTTAAAACTAAACGATATAAAAAAGTGACTTACCACAGGCATTTATAAGCCAACTTACGATCACTTGGACAAATAAAAAAATATTTATTCTAAATATCGAAGATGAAACAGAAATAATATATACAACGCTAAAAAAATCTACTATTTTAAGCAAATTAATAAATCAAATAATACATCGTAAAATTCGCGAATCGTGGGTGATTGTAAAAACATGGAGAAATGGTCAAGTCAGATATTCTGAAAGCGAAATTATTTTTTTTTTAAATTTGACCATTCAACGTTCCTCTTAGTGTATTATTTTGTATGGTTTTGTTTTTAATTTTAACTATTTTACCAATTTTGTATGAAAATATTTTGTATCAGTGTGTGTCCCAAAAGTCAAGATACTTTCGAAGATGATTGGTTTTCCTAAAATTACACTGTTGACAATGGTCATATGACCGAAACGCGTCGGGTATAATATTAAATGTTTTTTTGTGAAGTTAAGAAGGACTGGTTTTCTTTATTTTCCCATTCCAGTTGACTGCCGTGTTTTTGAACTTGCTATTTCAGATCATAAACGCATTTACGTCAACAGAGAAATTTTAAAAACTATTACAAATAAAGCTTTTCGATGCCGATCTCTTAAAACTAAACGATATTAAAATGTGACTTACCACAGGCATTTATAAGCCAACTTACGATCACTTGGACAAATAAAAAAATATTTATTCTAAATATCGAAGATGATACAGAAATAATATATATAACGCTAAAAAAATCTACTATTTTAAGCAAATCAATAAATCAAATAATACATCGTAAAATTCGCGAATCGTGGGTGATTGTAAAAACATGGAGAAATGGTCAAGTCAGATATTCTGAAAACGAAATTATTTTTTTTTTTAATTTGACCATTCAACGTTCCTCTTAGTGTATTATTTTGTATGGTTTTGTTTTTAATTTTAACTATTTTACCAATTTTGTATGAAAATATTTTGTATCAGTGTGTGTCCCAAAAGTCAAGATACTTTCGAAGATGATTGGTTTTCCTAAAATTACACTGTTGACAATGGTCATATGACCGAAACGCGTCGGGTATAATATTAAATGTTTTTTTGTGAAGTTAAGAAGGACTGGTTTTCTTTATTTTCCCATTCCAGTTGACTGCCGTGTTTTTGAACTTGCTATTTCAGATCATAAACGCATTTACGTCAACAGAGAAATTTTAAAAACTATTACAAATAAAGCTTTTCGATGCCGATCTCTTAAAACTAAACGATATTAAAATGTGACTTACCACAGGCATTTATAAGCCAACTTACGATCACTTGGACAAATAAAAAAATATTTATTCTAAATATCGAAGATGATACAGAAATAATATATATAACGCTAAAAAAATCTACTATTTTAAGCAAATCAATAAATCAAATAATACATCGTAAAATTCGCGAATCGTGGGTGATTGTAAAAACATGGAGAAATGGTCAAGTCAGATATTCTGAAAACGAAATTATTTTTTTTTTAAATTTGACCATTCAACGTTCCTCTTGGTGTATTATTTTGTATGGTTTTGTTTTTAATTTTAACTATTTTACCAATTTTGTATGAAAATATTTTGTATCAGTGTGTGTCCCAAAAGTCAAGATACTTTCGAAGATGATTGGTTTTCCTAAAATTAAACACTTGACAATGGTCATATGACCGAAACGCTTCGGGTATAATATTAAATGTTTTTTTGTGAAGTTAAGAAGGACTGGTTTTCTTTATTTTCCCATTCCAGTTGACTGCCGTGTTTTTGAACTTGCTATTTCAGATCATAAACGCATTTACGTCAACAGAGAAATTTTAAAAACTATTACAAATAAAGCTTTTCGATGCCGATCTCTTAAAACTAAACGATATAAAAAAGTGACTTACCACAGGCATTTATAAGCCAACTTACGATCACTTGGACAAATAAAAAAATATTTATTCTAAATATCGAAGATGAAACAGAAATAATATATACAACGCTAAAAAAATCTACTATTTTAAGCAAATTAATAAATCAAATAATACATCGTAAAATTCGCGAATCGTGGGTGATTGTAAAAACATGGAGAAATGGTCAAGTCAGATATTCTGAAAGCGAAATTATTTTTTTTTTAAATTTGACCATTCAACGTTCCTCTTAGTGTATTATTTTGTATGGTTTTGTTTTTAATTTTAACTATTTTACCAATTTTGTATGAAAATATTTTGTATCAGTGTGTGTCCCAAAAGTCAAGATACTTTCGAAGATGATTGGTTTTCCTAAAATTAAACACTTGACAATGGTCATATGACCGAAACGCTTCGGGTATAATATTAAATGTTTTTTTGTGAAGTTAAGAAGGACTGGTTTTCTTTATTTTCCCATTCCAGTTGACTGCCGTGTTTTTGAACTTGCTATTTCAGATCATAAACGCATTTACGTCAACAGAGAAATTTTAAAAACTATTACAAATAAAGCTTTTCGATGCCGATCTCTTAAAACTAAACGATATTAAAATGTGACTTACCACAGGCATTTATAAGCCAACTTACGATCACTTGGACAAATAAAAAAATATTTATTCTAAATATCGAAGATGATACAGAAATAATATATATAACGCTAAAAAAATCTACTATTTTAAGCAAATCAATAAATCAAATAATACATCGTAAAATTCGCGAATCGTGGGTGATTGTAAAAACATGGAGAAATGGTCAAGTCAGATATTCTGAAAACGAAATTATTTTTTTTTTTAATTTGACCATTCAACGTTCCTCTTAGTGTATTATTTTGTATGGTTTTGTTTTTAATTTTAACTATTTTACCAATTTTGTATGAAAATATTTTGTATCAGTGTGTGTCCCAAAAGTCAAGATACTTTCGAAGATGATTGGTTTTCCTAAAATTAAACACTTGACAATGGTCATATGACCGAAACGCTTCGGGTATAATATTAAATGTTTTTTTGTGAAGTTAAGAAGGACTGGTTTTCTTTATTTTCCCATTCCAGTTGACTGCCGTGTTTTTGAACTTGCTATTTCAGATCATAAACGCATTTACGTCAACAGAGAAATTTTAAAAACTATTACAAATAAAGCTTTTCGATGCCGATCTCTTAAAACTAAACGATATAAAAAAGTGACTTACCACAGGCATTTATAAGCCAACTTACGATCACTTGGACAAATAAAAAAATATTTATTCTAAATATCGAAGATGAAACAGAAATAATATATACAACGCTAAAAAAATCTACTATTTTAAGCAAATTAATAAATCAAATAATACATCGTAAAATTCGCGAATCGTGGGTGATTGTAAAAACATGGAGAAATGGTCAAGTCAGATATTCTGAAAACGAAATTATTTTTTTTTTTAATTTGACCATTCAACGTTCCTCTTAGTGTATTATTTTGTATGGTTTTGTTTTTAATTTTAACTATTTTACCAATTTTGTATGAAAATATTTTGTATCAGTGTGTGTCCCAAAAGTCAAGATACTTTCGAAGATGATTGGTTTTCCTAAAATTACACACTTGACAATGGTCATATGACCGAAACGCGTCGGGTGTAATATTAAATGTTTTTTTATGAAGTTAAGAAGGACTGGTTTTCTTTATTTTCCCATTCCAGTTGACTGCCGTGTTTTTGAACTTGCTATTTCAGATCATAAACGCATTTACGCCAACAGAAAAATTTTAAAAACTATTACAAATAAAGCTTTTCGATGCCGAACTCTTAAAACTAAACGATATAAAAAAGTGACTTACCACAGGCATTTATAAGCCAACTTACGATCACTTGGATAAATAAAAAAATATTTATTCTAAATATCGAAGATGATACAGAAATAATATATACAACGCTAAAAAAATCTACTATTTTAAGCAAATTAATAAATCAAATAATACATCGTAAAATTCGCGAATCGTGGGTGATTGTAAATGAGTTAACAGGGAGAAATGGTCAAGTCAGATATTCTGAAAATGAAATAAATTTTTTTTTTTTAATTTAACCATTCAACGTTCCTCTTAGTGTATTATTTTGTATGGTTTTGTTTTTAATTTTAACTATTTTACCAATTTTGTATGAAAATATTTTATATCAGTGTGTGTCCCAAAAGTCAAGATACTTTCGAAGATGATTGGTTTTCCTAAAATTACACCCTTGACAATGGTCATATGACCGAAAGGCGTCGGGTATAATATTAAATGTCTTTTTGTGAAGTTAAGAAGGACTGGTTTTCTTTATTTTCCCATTCCAGTTGACTGCCGTGTTTTTGAACTTGCTATTTCAGATCATAAACGCATTTACGCCAACAGGGCTTTTACTTCATTAGTTACTTTAAATACAGTAGAATTTTTTCCACAGAAAACTCTCAAGTTTTTAGAACTATTTGTCCTTCTTTTAATTGGGACTGCATTTTGGAGAAAAACGAACCTTTCGTTAAATTTCATCAAACTTTAGAAACTATTACAAATAAAGCTTTTCGATGCCGATCTCTTAAAACCAAACGATATAAAAAGTGACTTACCACAGGCATTTATAAGCTAACTTACGATAGCAAATAAAAAAATATTTATTCTACAAATAAAGAATATAGATAACGCTAAAAAAACCTACTGTTTTAAGCAAATTAATAAATCAAATAATAAATCATAAAATTCGCGAATCGTGGGTGATTGTAAATGGATTAACAGGGAGAAATGGTCAAAGCAGATATTCTGAAAATGAAATTTAAAATTTTTACCATATATCTGTAGGAAACGACATTTCCAGAAATATTTATTGAGATCCAATGTCTTATCTTTCCAATGAAATAGAAATTAATGATTGCGTTTTTCTTTCTCCAACATGTTTTTTGAATATTAGAGAAGTTCTGGAAAACCTAAAAAATTTGTATTCTACTGGAGAGGATGGTATTTCACTAAACGTTCTTCGCAAACTGCAGGCTAATTTCCAGATGTTTTAAAAATTACCAAAGGAGGTGATCCCCGAAACACTTTAGACCGATCCATTTACTTTCAACCCTCTCTAAAGTAGTTTAAAGGATAGTAAAAAAGCAACTTATGTCGTTTTTACTTACTACTTTTAATCCTGCGGCAAAAGGTTTAAAAAAACTCTTTAGTCCCGAGGTTTAGATACTATTTTATGCACTTTAGGAAAAGATGATTGTTAAAATCACGTTATTTCTAAGCCAAATGGTTCGTCAACTACAAGAAAGGGTGCTAAGAATGAAATCTTGGCCAAGAGCAAGTGCTGTTTGGCTTGACTTGCAATAAATTTAATTATTAGTTTCTAGGATTATTTTTTTTATTCCCTGAGGGATTAAATTGACTTCTAATCCCTAGGCTGAGGGATTAAATTTACTTCTAGTCACTCAGGGATTAAGATTTTTTTAATTCCTTAGGGATTAAAAGTGGTACTTTAGTCCCTAAAATAGGGATTAAACGTACCTATTTAATCCCTAAAGTGCATAAACACAACATTTAAAATGAAAATCAGTTTAGTTTTTAGTGTGAAACAGGTACATATGCCTTATTTCCCCTTAAATAGTGGGGGCTTCTGCGGCAGTATTCTGTGATTTTTCGAAATGTTTGGACCGCGTAAGTCACGGGGTACTGCTTTAGAAATTTTACCATTATGGCATACGTGGCACTGCTTTAAGTCTTATTTTTCTAAGCGCGTACAATCAGTTTATGTAAATGAAGCTTGGTCTGACAAGATGGAGGTAACTTGTAACATACCCAACTTGCTAGACTTGGACAAATCAGGAAAATCTAACACTATTGCAGTTGGCAATAGCATTTCCTGGAAAACAAAAGATCTAAATTCTCTCCCTGATATCATAAGGAATGACAAAAAAAACAAATTAAAGAAGCGTCTTTGTTCTAACAGGACGAAATTTTTGGGAATAACAATAGATGATAACTTAAAGTTTCAAAGTCATACTATTTTTCTCAACCAAAAACTTTTATCAAGATGTTACACAGTTAAAGTAACTTCAATAAGATTAGGCAAACTTATTGCTCGATCAGTTTATTTTACTGTTGTGAAATCCCTTTTGCGGTATTACTCCAAAAAAGGAAGTTAGACTTAAAAATTTAGAATTTTCGATAAATCGTTAAACTTTTTTTTAATAGCAAATGCTTTTTACACTGTAGAATAATGTTTTTAAGATAATGCAGTAGTTTAAAAATATAGTTACCATTTCATGCATTTTATTTTATAACTTCAACCTAATACTTAAGATATGTGTTTGAAAAGTAGTTATGTTTCTTGTAGTTTAAGGTTTTTTTGTCAATAAGGAATATTTTGTCTTGTACAAACATTTTTTGGACAATAAAGCATGCTATTAATTCATTCATTCAATGGCACATTTACTATCTATATCATTGGTGGCAATTTAGAGAGAAAAATAAGTTGCCATCGTATTATGACAGCCTAAAATATAGCCTTAATTTATCTAGCTACTTTGCAACAAGCTAACGTGTATAAACAATGTTGCTTGAGGAAAGTCGGCACGAAATTCGCCACCCTGTCAAAAATAATTCAATTCTCTGGTCCAATTTCAATATGGCGGCTGACATTTTACACAGAAACTAAATGGAACTGTCATTGTCAGTGCCAAAAATCTGTTCCGATTGAATTTGGAAAGAAGTGTAAGTTCTTATAGAAGTTAGTGAAATATCATTCATTGTTTTTATAGGGTTTTACAAGATCCTACGAGTTAGACTGTTTTCCATGTAAAAACTGATAAAGCATATTAGTTTTTACGAGATTTTTAATAGTATTTATAATGAATATTGTAAAATCCCGTAAAACTTTTTTTAATAAATTTTAGGGCATTTAAAATAAACTTTAGTCATATGCGATGCCACTATGTCAAAATTATTAAATAGAATCATAAAAAACGTAAGAAAACACAATAATCAAAAATATTTAATTATAACAAAAGCACCGCGAGCCAGTTTTCTTATTTCTTTTTCGAAAAAAATACTGTACATAGGTTAACCGCAAACTAATAAAAATAACCCATAAAAGGTTTCTATGAGAAAGCTCTATCAGTCAGAAAAACAAAGAAACTGGTATGGTAAGGGTATGGCCACACACGTAGAAAAAAAGTAGCGTACCAAGAAGCGCCTTCAGATTCAATGCGTACCGAATTCATTTAGTGGTACGGATTATTTTGTAATTTCAAGGCAACATTAAACTATAAAGGCATGGTCGCGTAAATAGGAGAAGGTTTTTATTTTTAAATGATTTTTACAATTAATATCGAATGTTGCTTGCATCTGCTAAAACTCCCAGAAGAGGTGTGTTTATTTTGCGCATTTAGAATTGCTGTATGCAATTTAACAGATTTGATTTTTAAAGAGTCGAAAATCGGTTGTCACTGCCACTACACAATAATTTAAAGTTCTATTAGGAAAAGAACTTGTAACATCTGCTTTTTAGAAGGAAATTTTGATTTTGAAATCAATTTTTACGTTTAGATAAATTTTACAAGGTTTTTGATAAACAGGGTGTCTTAATTGCCATGGGCCACTGTTGCTATCTCGGTAACTATAAGAACTACAAGGTTGGTCAAATTAGACAAAATGTGCAGTTTTTGGGGGATATTAAAAATCTGGTTTCAGATTTAAAAAATAAATATTCTAGTCCGAGGTACGGGGGTTTTTCGAAAAATTGTAGAAAACTCAAAAAGTATAATTTTTACAAAAAATTCGTAAAGGAAAGTTTTTTTGCATTTTTGACGTTCTTCAATTTGGTATCTTTAAAGAAAATTTTCTACGTTTAGTTTTTGAGATATTAACATCAACTTACTTTTTTTAAATACGGGCCTGTATTTTTTATTTCATTTTTGAAAATCTCCCTTTTTTATTTAATGGTAAAAAATGGTTATTTATGCTTTTTCGCACTTTTTCCCTTTTATCAAAGCTTAGAAAGCAAAAAGAAACAATTGCTTATAAAAGCCTATGTTGCGTAATACATCTGTCAAGGTAAGTTTAAATCAAGATAGCAGCGTTTTCAAAAGGTGAAAAATTAGATTTAATTTTTTTTTATGCAAAAGCATTTCGAAATGCTGAAAGAGCGCTCCAAATGTATCAAAATTCGTACCCCGAAAGGCGCGTACCAAATCGAAAAATTAAATTACAAGGCTAGAGCGAAATTTGCTACTACACGGATTGAGCACGGTGTTGGACAGATCCATAAAATAGAGACATTATGTTTACCACAGTTAAAAGACATAAGGTAAACAATTTGGCGACAATACCAGATTGCGCTGAAAGTTGTATCTCTACACGCAAAATGTTTTTAATAAACATATTAGAGACATAAAGCTATTTGTAACTCATCGCGGTATACGTATCCGCATCTAGCGAGAACCAAGCACATTGATTGGTCAGAAACTTGTAGCACGTTCGAAAAGAGCAGATATATGCTAATTTAAGGTGTTTCTGAACGCAATAGGTGCTGAGATACGATACGTGTGCCGTAACGATACGTGTGCCGTAACGATACCTGATACCTAACGCATCTCAACACCTATCGCGTTCAAGAACACCTTAGATTAGCTCTTTTTGAACGTGGTACAAGTTTCTGACCAATTAATGTGCTTGGTTCTCGCTAGATGCGGATACGTATACCGCGATGAGTTACAAATAGCTTTATGTCTCTATTATTTTTATAACTTTATCATTTACATGCAATTATGCAAATTCTACGGTTTGTTTTTTTAAACAACACCTTATTATTATTCAAATATATAAAGAAATTTAGGTATATTATATAATTGCATTTAAATTTCCTTGAATATTCACAATTTTAAATTAATAAAAAATTTATAATGTGAAGGTACAAAATAATTTAATTTTAATTACATAAAACTGTAGTAGTTTTAGTAGTAGATTTAAGTAGTAGATATATGCTAATTTAAGGTGTTTCTGAACGCAATAGGTGCTGAGATACGATACGTGTGCCGTAACGATACCTGATACCTAACGCATCTCAACACCTATCGCGTTCAAGAACACCTTAGATTAGCTCTTTTCGAACGTGGTACAAGTTTCTGACCAATTAATGTGCTTGGTTCTCGATAGATGCGAATACGTATACCGCGATGAGTTACAAATAGCTTTATGTCTCTATTATTTTTATAACTTTATCATTTACATGCAATTATGCAAATTCTCCGGTTTATTTTTTTAAACAACACCTTATTATTATTCAAATATATAAAGAAATTTAGGTATATTATATAATTGCATTTAAAGTTCCTTGAATATTCACAATTTTAAATCAATAAAGAATTTATAATGTGAAGGTACAAAATAATTTAATTTTAATTACATAAAACTGTAGTAGTTTTTTAACAAAGAAAATTGAATTTAAAAAAATGTATTAAAAAAAACCAATTTTTTACGATCTCTTTCCTGCGAGAAATGTATTGGAAAAAAAATGGGCAGTTAAAATTTAAAAAAATCTTTATTAGCCGTGTTCAATCAATACTAAACAATTATTTTTAGGCTGATTTTGATTTTATTTGAATTTCCAGTTGAAAAGCCAAGTATGCCACAAATATCTAAGGCCATCGAATTTAACAACAGAAAACGAAATCATGGAAAAAATAGCCCTTTGAAAGTGTTGGGATTAGGGTGTTAACTAAAATTTATTTTATATCTGAAACCAATAATACCCCATCTTGTTTTTGTACATTTTTAAATAAATTTTAATGTCCCTGGACTGAAAATTTTAATCTTAATTAAAAATATCTTTGTTTTTTTCTTTGGGGTTTATGTTATGAGCAAAGTATTTCCCTGCATGGAAAGGTACCCACCATGACTCTCCCATTATTTACGGAGATTAGAGAACTAATTACGGAAGTTTGAAGAAAGACGAAAATGAAAGACCTACTTTCCGTGAATTCGTAAAGTTGTGGTTTGTTCGGATTCCAAATTTTAAAACTGTCCTAAAACGTTTTAGAACTGCGCGTGATAGTTTCGCAATCGACGGGACTGTTCTTAATAGTTTACAATTTTTGGACGAACGCGAAGGCATTTTCATAAAATTGCCTTAATAATAGAGTGAAGAAGAAGAATCACGTGAGGTGATCCAGAGTGAAAAGAAAATAAATATTTTGGCGAAAATTTTCTATATGTTCAATTTTATGACTATGATGAAACAGGTCTGTAGGTGTCTGGATTCTCCATTAGACATTGAAGGCTTGGTCGTAATGAAGTGAGAAACAAAAACGCTTTGTCCGATATGCCACGAGTGTTACTTTCATTTTTATTTGCGGACACGAGATTCATTTTGTTATTAGGAATGTTTTCCATTTTTGAAATATAAAAAAAATAAAAAAAATACGACAATTTTTAGGTTATCTTATAAAAAACAAACTGGTTAATCAATTTACAAGATACGCAAGAAACGTTGCTTTAAGCCTTTTTTAGCTCGTCGTAACTAGGCGACTCTGTCTCTCTGCGTAACCGTTGCGTTTACGTCATCCCGTGGCTTATAACCCCTAATGTAAGCTTTAATCTATCTCTAACACATTATAGATAGTGGTAAAGTGTTTGGTATTTTTAAAATTGTAAAGGAAAGGGCGACTCAAACGTTTAACAATATACAGGGTGTTTCATTTAAAATAACTTGTTGTCAAAATTTGACCTTTGGAATGATATTTAGCTATTTTAGACAGATAACTTTTAAAGTATAAAAACAGTTATAAAAGTTGCGCATTTCCCCTTTTTTCCTAACATTAATTATAACGGCGCTAACTGGCGGGTCAAAATAGAGCGGGCACCATGCACTCGCTTAACAAACTTGGAGTAAAAAGAGTAGCTCAGTTTGCTCGCCCCTCGTCTTTGAATAAACGAACGGAATTTTGTGATTTCGTGCACACAGATTGAATAAAGGAACGCGGTAACAGGGTCCCTAAGTCTGGACAAGGCCACGTCTGCCCACACCATGCGGACACATCATTATTGGGTCGTTAAGGCTCGCAGCAGGAAGTTGAAGATATAACATGAAGCGTGCTTGTGCCTGGCCCTTAAGGATTTAGATAACATTTTATGGTTCGTTAGAATTCGGTCTAATCGAGGTGAACACAACCACATATTTTTTTTTATAAAATTTAAAAAAATAAGCAATATAAATTTTTATTTACCTGGGAACAGTGGCTTTTGGCACCAAACGAAAATTTCGTCTTTTCACTCGAATATTATTTGGGCCCTTAAAATTACTTTCAACTTCAACAATTTTTTGACAACACTGCTTTGCTATTATTTTGAAAGATCAGCAATAGGTGGCATCACTAATACGATTTCGAGTGAGATCGTGCAGTGTTTAGAACACGGTGCGATCAAGGAAAAGTATAACTTATTAGGAACGTAACCATTTATTAATGCTTCGATAAAAGGTTTTGATGCTCGGCTTCATACGTCATGGATTGCAATGTCTCGAAATTAAAAAGAATCAAAAGAAAAATCATTATTCAAAATCAAAAAAATAACAAGTTTCCGTATTATTTTTATCAATTGACATGTATCAATTTATTGGCCGAACGTGGCTATGCGGAACCTGAATTCCAATACTCCAATCGGCAGAATATTGCTTACAAAGAAAAAAAACATAACTTTCTTGTTATCAGATAATAGGATTTATAAAAATCTACAACCGTATCCAAAGGATTTTTTAAAATTTGGTGTAATTAAAAAAAATATAAAAAAATCCAAAAATTGCTGTTACAGATTTCTGTATTATCGACGAGGCTAAAGAAAAAGCCAGGTAAGATTTTTGACTATTGTTAGCCGTGTTTATTTTATTTCGAAAATGAGAGAGTCCAGCACAAAACTGTCTGGATACGGTTGTTAGGAATTCAAAAAAAAACATTCCTGCCAAATTTCAACAGATTCCGTTTTCTCGTTTCCGATATTCTGCCCAGTAAAGATTGGCCCAAAAGCAGCAAAGCAGTGTTATCAAATCTATGCCGTTTTTGTGGCCTTAAGGTAAAATACTCTTGTAAATTAAACAAAATATCCTTTACATTGTACTGTGCGCCCGGATGCACTTTTGACTTCAAAACGCCACCGGAAAAAGTAAGTAAGGCTAGGCACAAACCCTAACAACATAAGTCCGTTTCAAGGATATTCCAGGAACGTTCCACGAACAGTTTAAAACGTTACAAAATGTTCTCGGAACGTTCCCGGGACGGTAAATGTTAGCAAATGTAACGTACCCTGAACTTTCTTGGACATTTACTTACACACGTTAACTAATTAAATCCTAAAATTAATTAAAATATAAAATATATTTTTATGCATTAAAAACTATGACCTAACACAATACACTCTAAGAAAAAAGTGGTCAGGCCATTACCATAACCACTGAGCAATTGTTATTTCAATATTTCAATCAATCAATCAATCAATCAGTCAATCAATCAGTTTATCGTTTATAAAGAATTTTACGTTCTTATTACTAGGTTCTGTAAAAACTCAGTTATTAGATAGCTCTAGAACTAAAAAACAAAAATAAAAAGGATTGAAGGAATGCCTAGATATCAAGTTATTAAATAGAAAAAAATCATCCAATAAATTAATAAAATTACAAAAGATGCACCTAATTCTATTAACTACTAAAAAATTCCCTGATCTCGACAATTTCTTTAACCAAAGCCTGTGTGAGATAGAAAATATGCCAACGTTTCGGGACGTTGCCAACTAATCGGCCTAAAATGGCGATATAATGAACACCTGAACAAAACGTGTATTAAAGATTCGTCTTCAAATTAAAAATCTAGTAGTAGTAGTAGTAGTAGTAGTAGTAGTAGTAGTAGTAACTAGGGGGCGGCCCAAGACCTAGCAAGTAGGCTCAATCGGTCCCTTTTTACTTTACCCCAGCCCACCTGTACCGCTTGTACGGTAGTGGGCTCTCCGGGCCTTCCTGTTCTCTTCACGAAGGCCAGTACTTTGGCCCACCTGAGAGTTCGCAGGTCCTCTGCATCCAGGTTCGGTTGTCCGTGTACCTGATGCCTCATCCTTAGGTATACATCGCACTCTGCAACGAGGTACCGGGATGTTTCCTCCGCCACCCCGATGCGAGTCAGATGCTTGCTGAGTCGGCTGTGACCGGTCAGTAGTCCAATATCTTTTCGTATCCAGCGTGTCCTTCCCAGGAGCCATTTGAGTCTGGCCGCGTCCGGTCCGTCGACGAATTCTTTGGACTGTCTGCATCCTAATTCGTTCTCCCAGGAGTCCGCCAGTGCATCGTTAGCCCACTTAATGAGTCGACTTTGTAGCTGTCTCCTTGTTATACCTAAGAGTGGTTCCGGCCCCACGTATTGAGTGCTGGCCACGATCCGAGGGAGTTCATCCGCCTTTTCGTTGCCCGACACTCCTGTGTCTTTTGTCTTGACTCAAGGCTTCTAGTGCTTCTGCGCACTCTTCCACCAGAGTATTGACAATTTTTGGCGCACTGAGTGCCTTTAGGGCCGCTTGGCTGTCGGAGCATATGTACACATGCCCCTCCGGACCATTGCGAACCTCTTCTAGTGTTGCCGCCATTATAATGGAGTATACCTCGGTTTGGAAGACCGTAGCTTGCTCTCCGAGCGGGTAGCTCATCCGAACTTCTTCTCGGTATTGCATGTAGACCCCCGCCCCTGTTGTCTGCCTCTCCGATAGCTTGGAGCCATCGGTGTAGCATATCACAGCGTTCCTCTCGAACTGTTGGTGGAGGTTCTGTCTCTGCCAGAATTCCCTATCGGGAATTTCGACTTTGTACCTCTTATTGAATCTCCAGGGAATTCGGGTTGCCTTGATCTCAAAGAACGCAAGTGGCATCTCCCTATCAAAATCTAATAAATTTTGTGTTGATTAATATTACATGAAATGCCATTACACACAATTTTACAGTAATATGAAGAAGTGTAGAATAAATGAGTAATTATTCTATAGAAAGGTCATCCAAAGTTTAAATATTTCAACATTTTTTCAACAAAGTTAATGTTTGAAATTAACTCTGTCTTTTGGACTTCTATTTTCTATATTTAATTTATACACGACGTTTTAATCAGTACAATCTCTGATCGTCTTCAATTGCAAACTAAGTCCGAAACACAGAATTAATTTCAATCACATTATTGTCTCAAATTTTCTCAAAGATAATGTTACTAAAAAATACAGTGTACGGTAAGTTACGTACAATATTCAAATCTGAAACTTGGGACTCTTAAGAACAATTTTGTTTGAGTTTGTGTTTTAAGGTAAAATACTCTTGTAAATTAAACGAAATAACCTTTAACTTGGAAACGCGCCCGGAAAAAGTAAGTAAGGCTAGGCACAAACCCTAACAACATAAGTCCGTTTCAAGGATATTCAAGGGACGTTCCACGAACAGATTAAAACGTTACAAAATGTTCTCGGAACGTTCCCGGGGCGGTAAATTTTAGCAAATGTAACATACCCTGAACTTTTATGGACGTTTTCTTGTAACGTTAACTAACTAAATCCTAAAATTAATTAAAATATAAAAATATATGTTTGTGCATTAACACAACACAATACACTCTAAGATAAATAGTAGTCTTTTCAATAACACTGAGCAATTGTTATTTCAATCAATTAATTAATCAATCAATCAATCAATCGTTCAGTTAGTCAATCAATCAATCAATCAGTTTATAGTTTATAAAGAATTTTACATTTTTATTACTAGGTTCTGTAAAAACTTAATTATTAGATAGCTCTAGAACTAAAAAACAAAAATAAAAAGGATTGAAGGAATGCCTAGATATTAAGTTATTAAATAGAAAAAAAATCATCCATAAATTAATAAAATTACAAAAAATGTACCTAATCCTATTAACTACTCAAAAATGTCCCGATTAAAAATCTCGACAATTTCTTTAACCAAAGCCGCTGTGAGATTGTTTAGAGAATATGCCAACGTTTCGGGACGTTGCCAACTAACCGGCCTTAAATGGCGATGTAATAATGGAGACCTGAACAAAACGTGTATTATATGAAACTCCATTACACACGATTTTAGAGTAATATGAAGAAGTGTAGAATAAATGAGTAATTATTCTATAGAAAGGGCATCCAAAGTTTAAATATTTCAAAATTTTTTCAAAAAAGTTAAAGTTTGAAATTAACTCTGTGTTTCGGACTTCCATTTTCTATGTTTAATTTATACCCGACGTTTCAATCAGTACAATATCTGATCGTCTTCCAGGGCAAACTAAGTCCGAAATACAGAGTTAATTTCAAACACATCATTGTCTCAAACTTTCAAAGATAATGTTGCTATAAAATACAGTGTACGTTAAGTTTTCAAATCTGAATCCATGCAATTATTTCTAAAAGTGGATTTAAAGTCCACAGATAACTCATATAAAGCTGCTGGAACCAAAAACCAAAATAGAGACAAGTATGTATATTAACGTTTTGGCAAATGTTCCCTGGATCCTTCATAATCATTGAAAACGTAGTAGTAGTAGAGTAGACAGGGGGTGGGGCAAATCCTGGCAAGTAGGCCCTAAACCTCACCCTACACTCGATTCCTTAATCCACTACCTTCACCGGCTGTATGGCGGCTGCCTCTCCGGGCCTTTCTGTTCTCTTCACAAAATCTACTATATAGGTTAATTTTTCATTAAAAACGGCAATCAAATTAATTAATAATGAGGAAAAATGAACTTACATAGAAGAAACTACATTATTTGTAAATATTGTTATACTTTTTTTTTACCAAAATATTAGTATTTTTATACGAAGAAAAAAATTATAATTTGAAAACAGAGTTTTAAACAGGCTGGGGTTTAACAATTTTAAGCAAAATGTGTCTCTTGAATTTTTCATTGTAAAAAATACCGAACAAAAAAAAACCGTTTCTCGTCCCTTTTTTATTTGCTTTTCCACAGAAAGATCTACACATTTGAAAATTAGAGCAATTAAAAACTCGCACACCGACGCGACATCAAAGCTCGTATAGTCTGTTTAATTATGCTTAAAGCCGGTTTAAATTTATTTGTAAATTGGGTTAATTATTAACCAGGGGCTGCCACCGCCGCTCTGCTGGGACCAACAACTAAAGAACCTCAGTGGCATTGACAAATTTTTAATACTGAAGGCTTAAACAAACTCACCAATATTGCCCCAGCTACTACGTTTATACGCGCCGGTTTTATATAAGGGCAGTTTAAAATAAAATCGCTTTCTCCGATGGTTTATTCATACTCAATTAAATATCGGTAAAAAAAACAAAAAAACTAAGTTAATCACAGGTTTTTTGGTAAAATCAGGGTTGAATAATTCTTTAAGTGGTTGGGACAATGCGCTAAAGCGTTGTTAAAGTTAAGTAACCCTAAAATCGGTTTTAAAGCAATAACCCGCTTTCTTAAATCGCTTTTAAATAAAATCGATTTGATGCTTAATACGGTTTTAGTGGTGTTTATACGCCAAAATTTTCAAACCGTCCTTAAGTAAAGCGCTTTAACAGGCTTGTATAAACAAAGTTACTGTAACAAAGCAGTGGACTGATCATATAAGTAGGGTAGGTAGATCATCTTTTATCAAAACGAATTCAGTGTTGTGTAGTCGCAGTTTTAATACCAATTCATGTGATTCTTTGTTATGTGTTTAGCATTTTACGTACGGATTTAATTTTAAATATAATTTATTATTATCCGACTCAGCACCCTCCAATGCCTCTGCGATAGAGCGCGAGCGACTTTTTCCTGTATTGCAAAGCGCCTAAAAGCCGACGTTCAAAACTTGTATCTATTGTAGATGTCACGATTTGCTAGCCTTTTCTATTTTATAGGGAGAGTGTTTTACCGCGAGATCCTACGCTACTTTCGAATAGCCAGGATTGTCCTGAATTTTGTGTAATAATACGTGAAAAATTGCTTAATTTGAAATCAAAAAAACTTATTACAAAACTCAGAAAGAATAGTTAGGACTATCTTATGAAGTATATATATATTTTAATATGTTTTAGTGTTATTCTGCGATTAAAGTAAAAGTAAGTACTTTTTGAATATGTTATTATTAAAGTACAGTTTGATCACAAATTGTACCTACCTGTAAGTAAACTTTTGCAAACAGAAAATTATGATATTCCTTCTACTACTGAGGCTTTAAAGAATTTGCAGAATATTCAAAATCAATTTGAACAACTGCTCGTAGATGCGGGGGAACTGGCGGCAGAAATTAACGTGGAAAAATCTTTTGAAGGTACAGCTGAGCATAGAATCCATCGTCGAAAAAGAAACTTTGATTATGAAAATGAAGATGAGCCTATCATAGATCAAAAAGAAAAGTATAAAATATAATTTCATTATCTTTTTGTAGATACAGCACTAAGTGCTTTGGAGAAAGGCCTGATAATAGCATACTGCAAAAAACTTGAGAACGTCTTAACTGACCAAGATAGTGGTGATATAAATGGGTTAGAGCTAGCTGACGAACTCATCATTGTATGTTCTTTTAAGTAAAAAAGCTCCTAAAGAGGTACTTCAATTTACAACAAAATTGAATTTTGCTCCTAGTTTAAGTGCCATCCGAATCCTTTTAACGCTTCCAGTAACATTCGCGTCGCTACAGGAGAAAGTAGTTTCTCAAAATTAAAGCGAATTAAGACTTACCTACGTACCACAATCACACAAAATCGACTTTGTGGTTTAGCTATTATTGCAATAGAACACGAGATGTGAGAAAATCGATAATACAGAAATAAAACCATGGAAAAAATGCTAGAGCCGGCCCTGATGAGGACAACACACACACACCGATATGCTAAAACATGGGTAGTGTGTGAAAGAATAACCGGTTTTCCAGTCGAAATAACTCGAGTTTGAACGCGGTGAACAAATACGGGCTTGTCTTTCACCTTTCATTTCATACAGTATAGAAAGAGAGTGATGTAAATATTGCCTGAGTACTCCTATGTGGAAATTTTTGTGTGGTTTCGAAAATCAGACCACCCCTAAAAGTACTCGTATGCGAATACTTTCCCTGGTCCCTAATATCTGTCAATGACAATAAGGAGCTTCTTTTAGGGCAATATGGTCAAAGGATAAATTTAAATTGCCGTTATTCTGTTCGGGGTTTCACCAGTAAATTGCCAAAGGGCGGTCATAAATTCGGAAATTCTCTTCACGTGCAATTTAAAGCAGTAATTTTTGCTTATTTATAGGGTTGTCGTAAGGGGTCTATAAAACAATATAAGTAATTAATTTACCATATAAATTAACCAAAGACAAGATAAACAAATAATAATAAATGTGATCCTGGACACTAATAATTTTGCCTACTATAAGGAACCGACATATATTGGTAGGGTAAACTCCGTATAGATGACGCAAATGTCATAACGCGGACGCCGAGTTTATTTGCCATCGATGAAATCAAAGAGCTATTTAGCCTGGAATGTTTTGACTGTGGTCAGTACGTTTTGTGGTTTTTAAGATTTTATTGTGCAATAAAGTTGAAATGTTATTATTCTCTTACCTAGAATTTTTTTGCTTGCTTTTAATACTCTTGGAAAAGTAAGTTTTAGCCAGTGCAATGAGATAATTTTACGTTTTGTATTTTTTGTTAATAAATACTTAAAGTTGCACAAATAGAGAGTGCTTAAATGCGCATGCTCAGAACAGATGCGTCGTATAACAGCGACTACGTCTCATCTATCTCTACGACCACCCTTGCAGTATTTGTATGCAGCTAGCGTATCCTAATAATTTTGTTATCTGTGGGTTTTCATAAATGCCTGATCCACAGTTTCACTCCTTCTATTTTCAACTTTCACAAATGTAGCCAAGATACTTGCCAACTTTAACAGTGGGATTTACTAAGATCTAAAATAGTACCCCCCACACGTCTAAATATTTCCACCTGTGGGGAGTACTAAATTTTATAAACCATTTTCAAAAAACACTTACCCATAGAGAAAATTGTTATTGCAAAATACCATGTTATTTTAGGAGAAAATGCCCTAAAACTAATTTTTTTTGACAGGTTTCAAAATGGCAAATGGTGAATACACCAAAAATTTGGCACATATAAGCTTCATCATCTGTGTTTGAGGTTATAAAGTTGATGATTTTTTGGACCACTTCTGGGGGGTGGTTTAAATGTATAGCTTCCAGGAAGGATTTTTTTGTGGCAATTGGTAATAATTTCCTTTATAGTTTCCCTAAGCAACCGTTTTTACGAGAATTAATTTACCTTATTTAATATCCCAAGTTGTTCATTAATCAATAAAACACCTCCAATTTTGTCCAGAAAAACGCCATATTTTGAACCCGTTTTCAGCAAAAAGAATATATTTATGAAGGCACTACGAGGCAAAACAAACATAAGTGAAGGTCGCTGATTATGCACGAAAACTGTCTCGAAAGAAAAAAATCCAAAACAACTGTACCTATTCATTTATTTACAAACATAACTGAAATTAAAACATTGAGTTGATCTAAAAGCTTAATCATCAAACAAAGCTTTCCACTGAAAGATCACACTCAAGGTCTCAACTCTGCAGTTTTTATCGGTACTTCGCTAATGCCCATTTTATCATGGTCTACCAGAGAACCGGGCACCGAACAGATCGTTGAGCCGACATGACTCCTTTGCGAAAGCATCAGTTGGATTCAAATCTGTTTTTAGCCGCATTTTTTTTTCATGACCTACTTTGACGAAATATTTTTTTTGTGGTTTGCGATTGCGATGGGTTTGTGTTTGTAAAGTTTTTTCATACTTTCGATTGATAAAAACCCCTTTTAAATAAATACAAAGTTAATCTAATTCTTATTTTATGATTACATATCGAAATAGTTTTGTGACAATGAGTATTAATCGCAAAAATCAATAAACAAGGGTAAGTTTTGATAAGAGTAACATATAACGTCAATTTTAATTTGCTCAACAGAGTGTTTACCATTGAGATCCCCCCTAGGGTTAAAAAAAACTTCTTAAAATTATTCTTATAAATCAAACTATGTCGAAAACTCAAGGAAGTCGGTATAAAATGCTTAAAACCAACAATTTCACTTAAACTTAGGACCTGTTTAAAATAGACTAAACACTTTTAGTAAATCCCACTGTAAGTGTTTAATAACTAAAAGTGTGTCTGCGTGAGCCAACGAAGTATATATCCTTCATGTAATCGTGACGAATTAAAGACATCTCTTTCTTATGATAATTATCATTTTTACCCAGAAGGAGATTTGCCAGAAAAACTCTTTTTTTTTCAAAACCTTTTTCGAATAGTTAAAAATCTCTTATTTTCTTTAAAGAACACTATATTTCAATAAAAGATAGTTTGAAGAAACTTCTTATGCATCTAAAAATAAAAATTTTTTGTTCATTTAATTACTCCGATTTTTTTTCAAAGTGTGGCATCTATCCGGACTCTACCCTACTGGAATAGAGACATGACAAGACATGAGACTTTTCCGATCCGGTCCAAAATTTGACATTTCCTAAAAATACAAGATGGCGGACCGTTTTAAATAACGAGAAATTTTCACCCCCCCCTTGCAAAAAAAATATGTGCCGCACTGGAGAAAATCTAAGTCATTGTGACAAAAGCCTTATGTATTCTCTCTATACCAAGGAATTACTTAATTAAATCGGTTAAGAAATAAAAAAATACGGGCTTTTATATTGAGTGAAATTGTTTGCTGTAACTTTAGATAGAAGTACAAGACTTAAAGCTTTTAAGTTGTGGCGGACATTTTTAAATAATGGATACTTTTCACTCCCCCCACCCTCCTCTTCCTTGAAAAAAAAAATTTGTTTGGTACCTATACTAAACAAAATCAAAATTAATGCGACAAAAGCTCCCTCCCTGTTTGCCTGTTTTTGTTTATTAGGACCATTGAGTGGCCTGCTAACAGCCCCGATTTGAATCTGGTAGACAGCCATTATTGGGGAGATTTAGAAATGGCCGCAGCTACGGTGAGATTAACGATCTGTATCAAGACATCACAGAGGCTTATCGATGTTTGCCCCAAAGAAACTACCAATGCTTTTAATAAATGGCGTTTCGATTTGCGTACTGTCTTAAGAACACATGGAGATCAGCTTAGAAAATCTGAGTAGCCCGATCTAGATTATTATACTTTAACTAATGGTTATTTTTTTTTTAAAGTATAAGCGTGTAAAAAAATGTATACAAAATATAAGTGTATGATGATTAATAACAAAGTAAACTCAGCTTAAGCTCTGCCAAATAACCAATACATGCCACTTTAGCTAAAAAATAGTAGTTTAAAACCACAGCAATTTTTTTAATTTTATTACAAGTCACAATTTTTATTGAAAACCCTGGAAATGATGACACTAACTTGTTTACTTCTTAACTGATTTAAACAAGTGATACATCCATAGGTAGAGGTAGAATGGCCTTGATTTTGTTTTGTTACTTTTTTAGGTTAGTGAAATTACTCAATGGTTAAAGCGGGTTAAAGCTGTCCGCCATTTTGGATGTTCGAAAAATGTCAAAGTCGCAAGCGTTGTGCACCCAAAAATATAAAAAATGTATAAAATCAAGCAATCCGATCAAAAGTTAAAGCAAATGCAAAAACTGTGATTTTTTTGCAAATGACAATGTCGAGTCCAAAACCACTTATTTCAGAGGTTTATAGTTTTCCTATCTCTCAATCGATTTAATTAAGTAATAACTTGGTATAGAAAGCATACATAAGGCTTTTGTCGCAATGACTTAGATTTTCTCCAGTGCCGCACGTATTTTTTTAGGGGGGGGGGGGCTGAAAATTACCCAATATTCAAAACGGTCCGCCATCTTGGATTTTTGCGAAATGTCAAATTTTGAACCGGATCGGAAAAGTCTCAAGGCGTTTCAAAAAAGTTAAAAAAATTTGAAATCGAGCTATTCGATCAAAATTTGTAGCAAATTTAAAAGTAAGCAAGATTTTTTGGCCCACCCTATATTATTGGATACCTACCTACCTACCTATGCTTTTTTCATTTAGTAAATCATTGTGCGATAACAAAAAAAATACACATTGGAGGGTGTTTCTTGTTCTTTTTTTTGTAATAGTCTGTACGCCTCTCGTGTGGACATGCTGTTAACTTTAATAAATAAATTGGCTACTGCTTTTACCTTTATTCTGTGCAGGTGTAGTAGCGATATGTCATGCTTTAATTTTGCCGTCATTTTAGTTTATTTACTTTAGGTATTAACAGAATACCTTATTCCTATGCTGCTACTCAAGCGACCCAGAAACAATCTCTGCGTACGCCAATACTTAAAAATGTATATTAATACCACTGGGGAACAAATTTCAACTTTTCTTTTGTTTCCTGAACGAAAACTAATTTTTTGGGTTTAACGGGTTTAACTACACCCAAGTAACGAAAAAATACCAACTAAAGATTTACGTTGACTCGCAAAAAAAAACTATATTGTTTCTTACAAAATCTATAGGCATACATAGATATTTTTTTCTGTATATTTTCTGTTTTTTAACTTAATCTGCAAAATGAAAATACGTAGCGAATTAGCATAAAATGTGCCTCTGTTTTGTAGGAATTAGATTTAGGCATTTTGAAAATCTGTTTTTATATTGTTTTTGATGTTTTTTAAGAAAATTTCTAAGCCGAAAACCAACCATTAGCTCAAGGTTAATTTTAGTTACTAACTTTTACTTATGTTTTTTTCTTTTTTTGATAATTTTGTTTTCAATTTTTTAGTTGATTTTTGTTTTCTTTGTTATTGTTACTTATAGTACTTAGTGTTTTAAGTCTTTAAATACGGACTGGACTAGATCAATTTATTACCTTCCAGATCCATTTTGCATCTATATGTCTAATTATGTTTTTTCATGTAAAAATGTATGCAAATAAACGTATTATTATTATTATTATTATTATTATACAATGAATACACAAAATACATATAAACATATATTTTTAATTTTATTGTTTCATTTTTAATTTTAATTCTTTTATTTACACTTTTATTATTGAATCTACACGGAAAAAATCTATTCTCTATTTAAGAATAGCTCTATTCTTGAAAAATTACATTTGCTTTAAGTATATTATTCTTAGTATAACAATAGGGATTATTAGAATTAAGCAATTACCTATTCTTGATCTATGAAGGCTCTTATACTTAAATAGAAACCAAATATATTCTAAATAAGAAGAGGCGGTAATTTAAATCAAAACCAAAGCTATTATTAAATGAAATAACTTCTAGAGGTAAACCGATAAGAGTTTATTATTCTTTCAAAAAACAGGTAGTTTACTTGGGCTAAAACCAGAAATTCTTCTTTGAAAGCGAAAACATATTAAAACCAAGTCAAAACTTGTCACAAGAAAAATATTAATCTTGACCTAAATTATGTTACGAATTGATTGAATCATACTTTAAACTTAGTTTAACTACAATGGTTTTATTTGGATCCAGTCCTTTTATTATTGCTATAAAGCCTTAGCTATTTTGAAAATAAGAAGAGCTGTACTAAAAACAAGAAATATCCCAATATCGAATCGCACCGTAAGACCATTTGGTTAATCCATTCTCCCTCTTTGTTGTTTAGTATGGGGGCAACAAAGACTTAATGGCCTTCAGTTTCAGATTTTTATCTCAACATCTATCATTTAATATAGGTAAAACTATACTCCTATATCTTTAGTTTAAAGGTTGGGATTATTATAAACGCCTAAAAAGTTAAATACTTCCCTTATATTAATAGGAGAAACCGAGTATCATTATGTATATCCACGGTTATTAAAAAGTGTGGATGAAGTGGCGAAAGCGCCAATTGCTTGGCACGGTCTTGACCGCCTCTTTTGCAAGAGCGCTTCAGAGCGTGCTGTCGCGAGAGTCGGTTCGAAATTGTGGTCATAACATCTCGCTGGAGCTTGCGGAAGTTTTGTGATATATGCGTGAGCCGCAGAAACTCGGCACTAGAAGTACACCACATAATCCGCCTATGGAAATGTGAGTCTTTCCAATTTGTAACCAATAATCGTGTTGATTTGATTCTGCTACGGGACTGAATCAGCATGGTTATAGGAGAAGGGTTATTTTGCAAGTGACGGGCTTACGGTACGTTATAGTAAAATAACATTATTATATTAGCATATATTATATGTATGCTACTTTTGTTTTAATTACAATTGGCGTTAAGTGAAATATAAGGTCGGCGTCAGTCAAATAATTTTTTCTTAATAAGTATAAAATATTATTTGATTGAAGTATAGTTACTTTTGCGTTAAAAATATGTTATTCTCGTTCGAATAGCATTTGACATCAATACAACCTAAAGCAGTGTTTGAAACAAGCAAAGAAAAAATATGAATTAAGTATAGCATCCGCTTAAAGTAAAAAACCACATTTTCTTAAAATAAGTATGGACTTATATTTGAATTATCATATAAATTACACTTGTCTCAACGCTAGTCATGCATTATATTTAAGAATAGGATATTATTTGGATAAAGAATAACTAGAGTTGAGGATATCGAAGATGAAGCTATTCTTGGATCAAGATTAATAATATTGTTCCAAGAAGAGCTTTTTTCCGTGTAGAGTTTAGATACTCATTTTGTACTTTTTAGCCTCCCTTTTGAAAGTAGCCTCTGGGGCATCTCTCGTATTAGTCCATTAGTAGTCGGCTAACATATCATAGTTTCATTTTCCCTGATACTTTCTTTCCATGTTTAAAATATCTTTGTGGAACCTCTCACCGTGCTCGTCACTTACAGCACCACAATTTTCCGGAAAGTAATCCAGATGAGAATCCAAAAAATGGATTTTTGAACACAAAAGAAACCAAGTTGTTGCAACCATTTTAGTCCATGGCCTTTAAAAATTTTTCGAAACCATAGAAGTCCTAATGTTATATAAAGTACTTAGTATTATCTTTTCTGGGGAACTCATAAGAATACTTATCATTACTTAAATTCAAACAAACCCACAAAACCCACTCTTTTAGACTAATTCCTAACAATATTATATAAAAATATAACTAACAATTTAGGATATATGTTATAAGTATTTAAACACCTTATAAAGTACAATTGGGCATACATTAAGGGCAGATAGGTAATTATCATAATTCGCATGGATCTATTAAATCTCTCAACCGGTTTAATTAAGTAATGCCTTGGTATGGAAAGCATACATAAGGCTTTTGTCGCAATTACCCAATATTCAAAACGGTCCGCCATCTTGGATTTTTGCGAATAAGTCCTAATTTTAACCATACTTATCATTACTTAAATTCAAACAAACCCACAAAATCCACTCTTTTAGACTAATTCCTAACAATATTCACGGGCGTAACTAACTCTCTGATCTAGGGGGGCCAAGCTAGTGCTTGATAGTCAAAAATAAAAGACGGTGATGTTTTTCTCAAAACCGTTGAATATTATGTATTATTACCTTAACTTAAATTAAGCGTAACTTTTTTCAACTCAACTCGGCTGTTTATTATAAATTAACTTAAATTAACTGCAACTTCCTTGTCTTTTGTGAATATATTTCCAAAACGTGGTCTGCTCTAATCTCTTCTTTAGTTAAATTATTCTCGATGTTAATAATTGACACACTGGAAAATCGGGTTTGTCCCATTGTAGTTCTGGTCCAATATTTTATTCTACGCATCGCAAAAAAGCTTCGTTCAGATCCAGCCGAACTAATAGGAAGAAAAATACCAATCTGAATTAATTTTTAGAGGTTCGGACAAAAGTCTTGTCTAATATACTCTTTGATAGATCTTAAATTTATTTCTAAATTTGTACAAGTAATCAAATTTTTTACTACCAAGATCTCAGCTTCAAGCATAGATACATCCACACCTGCAATCGTAGAGTAATTTTCAATAAAACCTTGAATTTGTTTGATGTTTAAAAACCTGTCCCTAAAATTAGCTGCTAACTTATCCATTATTTGGTATCGGATGTTTATTTTCCAGTGTTCTAAGTGATAGGTTCTAAAGAAATAACATGTTTATCGGCGAAGTCTTAAATTTCAGAATAAATATTATCAAAGCTGTTTCTAGTTTCTTCTAGAGATTGTAGCATGCCATCTATTATTATTAAATTTTCTTTGCCGAGAGTAGCATCTTTACTCCGAAAATACCGACTCAAAACGTTGATATGTAATAAAACAGAGTATAGAATGTGCAGGCAAATGCAAAACTCGGCTTTTTTAATACATGCTAATAGGCCAACAGCTTCAACGGCATGTCTATCCTGGTTATCAGTTACTTCACTTTCTAGTGCCATTTTAATCGCTCCAAAGTTTAATAAAACTGCTTTACAAATTTTCAAATCGACATGACCAGCGAACAGTAGAAACGTTAAATACTTCTTAAAATTTAATACTTAAGCTCTGAGCAACCTTTTTAAGTTTTTCATGATTTCCTGGTTTCGAAAAATGCACATACAATTCCTCTAATGTATTAAAGAAAGAAGCTGCTGGTGCAAATTTTGTCCAGACTTCTGTAGAGACTTTTGTAAATGCGTCAACAACAACTAAATTCAGTCTATGTGCCAAGCAAGGAATGTATATTGCCGAAGGAAGTTCTTCTCTTATTAAACATTGTGAGCCCTTACGTTTCCCAGACATTACACTGGCCCCGTCATATGACTGATAACTCCTAGGCTATAATTCTCTGGGGGGGGGGGGCTGGAGGGCTCTGGGGAGCCCCTGGCCCGGCCCCTCAGGTCCACCCCGTAGTTACGCCGGTGACAATATTATATAAAAATATAACTAACAATTTAGAATATATGTTATAAGTATTTAAACACCTTATAAAGTATAATTGGGCGTACATTAAGAGCCGATAGGTAATTATCATAATTAGCACGGATCTATTAAATCGGAGCTAACTGAGACTTTTGCAAGACATATTGTTAATAAGTATAATAAAATAAGCAAGATTTTGCTATTTTGGTCTGGGAAAGGTTTTGGCTGTTCCCCAGTATAATTTGCTAATGAAAAATGTTCGTTATTTTTCTTAATGGTAAGGTTAGTGCCAATTTTAATTTTTGGCTAGTTTTCTATAAGAAAAGTAGAACATAATAAATATATACATAGCTTTGGCAAATTTTAATAATTTGTTCCGAAATCTTGATATTCACGAGACGTTAAGTCGCACTAGATTAATAGAGCATTAGACACTTAAAGTAAATATTTCAACGCATCGGAATCGCTCTAACTAACGCGTCCAAAATAAAGCCAAAAGACACTACATTTTTCACTTGTTTGGCCTGCTTTTATGGTGGATGCGTTGGGAGAAAAGCTGACTCCACTCGTTAAGTACGCAGGGATGTACGTATTTGTACGTACCGTTACGGACCTACCAATGTACGCAACGAGTGGAGTCAGCTGTCTTCCTATCGCATCCACCATAAAAGCATGCCGTACACAAGTAAAAAATGGTTAGGTATAGCGATACCGATGCTTTGAAATATTTACTTTAATTAGAGACATAAAGCTATTTGTAACTCATCGCGGTACTCATATTCGCATCTAGCGAGAACCAAGCACATTAATTGGTCAGAAACTTGACCACGTTCGAAAAGAGCAAATATATGCTAATCTAAGGTGTTCTTGAACGCGATAGGTGTTGAGATGCGTTAGGTATCACGTATCGTTACGGTACACGTATCGTATCTCAGCACCTATTGCGTTCAGAAACACCTTAAATTCGCACATATCTGCTCTTTTCGAACGTGCTACAAGTTTCTGACCAATCAATGTGCTTGGTTCTCGTTAGATGCGGATACGTATACCGCGATGAGTTACAAATAGCTTTATGTCTCTAGTGTCTTAAGGCTAGCATAACGCAACGTATCTCAACGTAACGTACGCTACTGACATCATGCTGAACCCGCAGTGTGTTTCTTACTTCTGACTGTATTTCCCTATTTATCAAAAAGAGCAAGAGGGCAATGGAAATGGACCAGGATCGACGCTATATTTCGGTATCTACTGTCCTGGATGTTGCCTGTTGGTGCTGGGAACAGGATTGGGCCCAAATATTTCGCTTGTTTTTGCTGTATTAGTGGGTCATGATTGTGGGAGGGATTTTTTCGTTCACACGACGAAGAGGGAAATAGAAGTTTGGGGCAAAGAAGCGACGCTGTGGATTAATCTTTAGAATATTTCAACTTTTTTGTTCTTGAGATAGTGATCTCTTACACTTATTTAGGGGTAGAATTTTCCTCATCAGCCGTTTTCCTAGGAATGTCGAAAAAAACAGTGGCCAAATGTAAGCAAGCCTTTTCCGCAGTTTCCAGTTTAATGGCCCGAACTAAAATGAATTATTGGCATTCAAGAAGAAAATTATATGACAGCGTCATTTTGCCCTCTTTAACCTATAGTGTGTGAATATGGGGAATGAGGTACGAGGGTCTAATTGAAAGAATACAAGTAGGATTTTTGAAGAGATTGCTCTGTTTAACAAAAAGCTCGAACTCAGTAAAAGTTGCTGTCTTGTCAGGGCTGTTTAAATTAAACTCCATGCATAATAATATAGGCTTCCAAAAATATGCTTTCTACGCCTTAAAACCCCAAGTGGCGTAAACAGTTGCGAAAAATATAATTGTATCCTTCAGTTCAAAAAAATTTTGAACAAGCGGACTGCATTGACTTATTTGAAAATTGCCTAAATGGTACTGAACATGCCAAAAAGACAATATGTATTAATAATGAAAAATTTAGAGCAAATCTTGTCCAGAAAGATGTCGATACTTTTCTCTTTCACCTTTTTTGACAATTGCCTATGGAAATCTGCCAAAATACCTATCTATTAGACTTCCTCTTCATATATCACGAATAATTGCACAACTTAGGACATAAACTAATAGGTATTTAAAAATAACCTGCCAGCAAAACAGTTATTTAATTCAAACTGATCAAATGTGCTCTATTGGCAGTTTGCAAAAGAACGAAAATATAGAACATTTATATTTTGAGTGTCCTTTTTACGGTCACTTAAGCAAAACCTTTTTACTAAAGCACAGTATAACTGACATAAACAGTCTGACTGGAACGCTGGACACAAACTCCTATCAATGCCTTACTGCGATAAGCAATTTTGTTTTCAGTGCAGTGAAGGTTCGGTCATTTCTTAGAAACGAGTAGGCAATACTTACTTTTAATAGAAATGTCACGATTATTATTATTAATATTGCTGTATCATTAAGGATTAAACGACTTATCTGTAAGGAATTTCAATCCAAATTATACGAGATTGGTCACATCCTATTAGATATACCAGGTAGTGATATTTCGTAGCACGTCATACGTAAGTTTTAGAGATAAGAAAAACATAATGCCCCTGCAGCCTGCCTGATCTCTGCTAGGTACTTCAGTATACTTCTAAAGCTTTCCTGAAATACTAAGATCGCCAAGGGCGGGTTGACTAGTACTTAAATAGATTGCATGAAAAATATATGAATGGGAGAGTGTCTAATAGGATGTGACCAATCTCGTATAATTTGGATTGAACTTCCTTACAGGTAAGTCGTTTAATCCTTAATTATACTTCGATTGGGCACATCCTATTAGATATACCAGGTAGTTGTTTAGAGAATATGGCGATATTCGTTAAAAGGTTAAATAATAATAGGGAAACCACAAGGTTTAAAATTTCAATGTGTTTAAAATATATTTCTTAATATAATTAGCTAAGAAATCTTTTGAAATTAAAGATTTATTATAAAATCAATTGAACGTTTTCCTTTTTTCCCAACATCCCGCAGCCTTTCTAATACTTTATGCTGCGGAAGACACCCCATGTACTGTGCTATGTCCTTTAAAATTTGATTCTATTTCTGCGTTTTTTAGACCTTTTTAAATCCACCTGCTAATGTTTTGGGATGTAGCGGGCTTACGAGGCTTTTTAATTGTTAAAATAAGTGTATCCTCTGTTCCTCAAAATAGTTTTGTTTTCTGTATGCAATATATAATGGTAAAACACAAATAGAACTGTAAATTTTCTTTGAAAAAGGGAACCTAAGCCAAGGCTGAATTCTTTTGGGTCCAGATATTTTTAAAATATATTTAAGAATTATTTCTATGCCATCTTCGTTAGCCTTGATGTTACTTAACTTATATAAAATGTCTGAATTCTTTGAGCAGAATAAAGAGTCAAAAGAAGTATCATTTTTATAGTTAATAACCCGGATGTTAAATTTACCAAAGGGTACAAGTTACCTATATAAGGTCACACTGGTTCCGAATACCAAGTATATATTTCGGAAACTGAGGGCGCAGCTTAAAAATGCGTCTCATAAACCTATTTCTGATTTTTCTGCTCTCAAATTAAATTTGATGCAGACCTGTGTGTGTTAAGAGTTCAATATTTCCCAGTATTTTGAGATTCTGTTTCTAAACCGGATACAACTTGATTTACATTAGGCTGCAATATGGTCTCAATATTATTGTCGCAAAACTTCCATCATTTGGAAAAATAAATTGCATCCTCCCAAACGTCCCTTTTACTATAGGCCACCTTGATAATATTGCCACCCCCAGGGAAAGATCCTTTCATAGTGGGTGGGGTTACCTAAACATGGATAAGAGTAAATCACCTTTCGGATTTAAAACGATATCTTTCAAGTGAATCATGGATTCTAATTTTGGATACCATGCTTGAGTTCTCCAGATAGAATAAACCACAAGACATATCGCATTATCGTTTTCAACTTTTTCTTTTTTTTTACATTTTTGGAAACAGTGAGGAAGGAGGAAATACATAAGAATTAAGGTTTTTCTAATTCATTGTGAACGGTGACATTTTTTGTTCAGTTAGCTTGCAAATAAATTTAAAATTTTTATACCAGATTTCTTGTCCGCTATATGATTATCGAACGTATTTATGTACGTGGCAAATACAAAAAATATACCTAAGCTCACTGCCACATCATTTTTCCAATTGCAATCAAATCTTAGTAAAATATGACAATTTTTAAAAAAATTTTACAAAGCTTGTTAAGCTATAAAAAGCTGCCATCATTTCAAAAATGTTTATGTGTTTCTCCTGTTCACCTTGTTGTCAAAAGACCCCCTTTTGCTTTCTTTCCATTGCAACACGCCCCCATCCCGATTTGTATGCATCGGAGAAAATTTTAATGTTATAATTATGCTGTAAAATAGTATGCGCTTTAACCACCACTCAAGTTTATTTTTAACTAAGAACCTAACAAGCATCTTTTTAAAACAAAGAAGAAGTTAAAAAACCTCCAAATCAGTTACTTCAACCGAAAAGAAACTAAGAAACAAAAGATCAGAAGATCTTGGGTGGAAATAACGAAAATTCAAACTTGGATGAGTATCCCACAAGAAACACACAAAATATCAAAGCGAAAAGAGAAATGATTAAACGATGTTTCGCCCTGGGTAACCAGCGTGGGCTCATCAGTAGTTTCAGTGGTCACCCTCCACTATACATCATTAAACACCATCATACACTTAGATTTCCAACCTTGAACCACTCACAAATAGGCATCGTTACATTTTTTCTTTAAACGCGTATTTTCACAATTCGCGCGCGCGATACCGTCTTCACTTGTCGCATGAGCGCAAGAAGTATCCTGAAGTACCTAGCAGAGATCAGGCAGGCTGCAGGGGTAGTATGTTTTTCTTATCTCTAAAACTCGCGTATGACGTGCTACGAAGTATATCTAATAGGATGTGCCCAATCGAAGTATAATTTGGTAACATTAGCGGTTTTTCAGAATGAGTTGTATTTCCCTTTGTTTTGTTTTCTCTTAGAATATTGATACTTATTTAGTTAAATAACATGTATAAATTTATAAGCATTATTTATAAATTTAGAATTAACAACAACCAACTTCTTATAATAAGAATTTAGTTCTTTTTAGTACAATAAATAAATAAGAAAAAAATCTTTTTTGTTCTTTGGTTGGGCTTTTACGTACTGAAAGTGACGTAAACTTACGTCTACCGTATTACGCAAGCGCACTTGTGGTTTTCCTATGTTACGTCGTCGCCTCGTGCCGACCAACCTTAATAGGGGTTATAACCCGCAGCACGTAACTCGACGTAGCGTAAGTTTTGATCAAGTGCGCATGTGCCGTAAACTCAAAATGTACGATATGCCGCGTATCGTACGTAAATGTGTAAGCACAGATCAAAAGAAAGGTGTGTAGTTTTTTACAGATGTCTGTTCTATGGGTATGTAAATAGGACCTCGTTAAAGTTGACCCTTCCATAACGAGCTGCTCTATTCCCGAGAGCAGCCTCTCCACGGAGAATTTCGATGATGATGATATGTATATATATATATGTCATCATTTTCTTCATCCTCCGTCAAAAATAAAAGAATATCTTCCGTTTTTTAAATATAAAAAAATAAAAATCACGACAATTTTTAGGTTATCTTATGAAAAACAAAGCAAATGAGAGCGCCCTCTGCCCGATAACTTAAATAATTTACAAGATACGCAATAAGCGTTGCTTTTAGCCTTTTTTAGCTCGTCGTAACTAGGCGACGTATCCTTCTGCGTAAACTCCGGTATCACGCAAAGTACGTTACAAGGGTTCTGCGCAAGCGCGCTTATGATTTTCCTACGTTACGTCGCCTCTTGCCGACCAATCCTAATACTTTAATAAGCAATAAAGTCACGTAGGTGAGATTTTTTTCATAAAAGGTGCAAAGGTTCTCTATTAAACATCGCAAAAACTTCCTATTATTACCTAGGAATTAAGCAAACAAAACATATAAATACCAAATCCAAATTCACCACTTTTGCGATTTAAAAGATTTTAAGTTTCGCCACTATTAAAGTTTACAGTTATTGTAGATACCTCATAATTTCAATTAATGCTGTTTCGATTTCACGGAGCTTAATTCTCCTCGCTCGAGACTGCAACTTAATCGAATATTATGTCCTTTACCGTTAACTTATCCTCGTAAAATCCTCTCTCCAAAGGCCAAATCTGATTGCGCAGATAGATAATGTTTATTTATAATTGACTCACTCTATAAGGACAGAATGTTTAATCACAGTTAGCCACTCAACTGAATCACAAATTAATCTTGTAGTTTCTTCAACAAGAACTACAAGCTAGTCAGAAATATAATCGACCTTTTTTTTCTTTTTGCGAAAAAAAATAGTTAGTTGAAACAAGTAAAATTAACAATATTTAAAACCCCTGCAACGACGTATTCAGCCCAGGCGTCTGGGGCGTGTATTTGTTTGACCGGGGTACGCCGAAAAAAAAGATGGAGAGATAGTAACCTATAAAGAAAATGACCGCTACTGACTACCTGAAATTTTTAGGCCTAAATCACAGTCTATTAAGGCGCATTTAGACAGACAAACTTTCCTTTGATGTTGAAATGCCGACAAACATTTACACGAGCGTCTTGAGCAAAATGTTCAAAGAAATGTTCGAGCAAAATCTCGTACAAAACAACACATGTAAATTTTGGAGAGAATGTTGAGCAAAATTTCTTTACATATTCAAAATATATATTGTTATCGGAATTCATTGAACTTAACTGAAAATAGAAAATCAAAGTTTTGAAATAAGGTATTTTTAATCAAGTGCTTTCCGACGGAAAAACGATTTGATGTCGAAATTCACGTTTTACCTCATAAGCAACTTCGATTGATCTGATTTTTATAGGGGATATGCCAGTACACTTGTAACTTTTTTGGGGTTGTAAAAAAAACGAGAATCATAAAAAATAATAATTGGCACTTATTTATTGCTGTTGCCTATAAAATGTAATGATAAAAATTTACGTTTAAAAGAATATCTCTTTATTTGACTTCCTAGTTTAAAACACAATACAATAATAATTAAGTCAAATAAAAAAACCTATATACATTTTATTAAATCTCAAATATATGAACAAAAGCACGTTCGGTCTAAATAATACCCGTTTATTATGCACTTTTACAACCTTACAATCCCGACCCTTGTCTAAAAAATATAATTTAGCAGTAATAGACTAGACTTTTGAATCGGAATGTTGCCCTTTGCATATTGTTTGTTCAGTGACAGTAATCGACCTTGATTATTACATTAAATTAACAGTAAATATCTATATCTTCAGCATTTTCATAAACATTTTGCTTTTTTAAGCAACCCTTGAGACCTTAAACTAACTAGGTAAATCTGGTGTGAGGAATTAAAAAACAACAATAAAAGCTAAAGGTAAAGTAAAGTTACAAAAATATGTTTAAAAGAAATCCCCCTTCCCACCACACCTCATAGCGGATTACCGCTTAAAAGTGCAATTTTTGAGTTTTTTGCCGATATTTGAAAAACTCAAAAATATTTTGGAAAAGAAAAATTTTCCTGGTTTTTTTTTTGACTTTAGGAAAGAAACCCTTAGAAATAAAAAAAACTCGCAATAAAATCCCAAAAAAACCCCGGGCAAAAAAATCCGGGAAAAACCCTAAGAAAAAAATATTATAAGTAACCCTAATCCATGTGACAAAACTGATAGTAGAGCCAATAATAATGTTTCGCTTCCCGTCGGCTTTTTTTCACAAAAATTTTAAATAAAAGTTGGTGTTCCATTTTTTTAAAAGAATTGAGATCACTGATCACTAATGTGAAATTTTATTTATTCTCATCTTTGAAAATATGTTTCCAAATTAGATAGCAATAATTTGCTCAAAAATTTACCCGAACAAAATGTTCAAAGAAAAGCTCACAAAAATGTTCACGCAAAAAATTTTAGATCTTTTGCACGAGTTTTTATTTGAGCATGTTCGTCTGTGTAATTGCGCCTTTAGATTATATTATATTGTGACTAAAAAGGATGTTCACACAGCTCTAACTGCACTAAACAAATTAAAACACTTATAGATAGAGAGGTGGTGGCAATTGAGGTGTATGATTTCATCTACATTATAACTAGTATAAAACTGTAGTCTACATTCATACAAATTAGGTAAAAATATTATGATGGTCAAGTGGTGTGGCTTTTTTTACAGGGAGGCTTGCAAAAAATAATTGCTCAATGAACCATTTCGTCTCTCGTCTGAATGGTGCTATTATGTTAAGTGCCACACAAGATAGCAAAAAAAATATTGGACACCTCTGAGTCGGGAAGTTTTTTACAGGGAGACCTCAAAACTTGCAAAAAATGATTGTTATAGAAGTAATGTCTACTCTATTCTGATTAGTGCTATTTATTAATCACATACACACGACTGTTAAACAACTACTCCTCTGGCTAATGGCTCGACAGATATTGAATTACAAACAGAACACCTGCAGCATTTTGGTAACAGTTCATTCTCTTTTCTTTCCTTGTTTTCCAGTTTACAATGTAGGTTTCTCAGAAATGTCCGATTTCTTGTTTTGATTATCCAAAACACAATTCAGATTCCCTTTACAGTATAGGTCAAAAAAACCCGGTCTTGGGTATGAAACTAAACAAGTAGACTCTTGAAGCCGGAGGAGTAATTGTTTAACGGTTGTCTGTATGGACCTTAGAACTAATTATAAAAGGGACGAAATGACTAAATTTTTGATGTATCATAAATATTTGGAAAAATATTAACTACTCGTAAACGCCCCGCCATAGGCGTTTGATTTTTTTTAAGTCCTGAAGTAAGTGGACTGTTTTAATATAAATTGCAGATGGGCTGAAATGAGTTAATATAGTTATTATGTTTTGCAGGGAAGAGCACGAGTGCAGACAGTCCAAACTGTTCGTGAGTGGACCAGACGCAGCCAGAACTAAATGGCTCCTGGGAAAAACTCGCAAGGACATTGGACTGTTAGTAGGAATGCTGACAGGGCATAATCGGCTGCGTAAGCACTTGACATGCATCAGAGTGTTGGACGACTCCACCTGCCCAGCATGTGGTGGGCAGAAAAATCAGCGGTGCAACTAATAGGAAAGTGTGACGGGTACGCCAGATTGATGCAACTGAGGCAGCAGACGTGGGGCGACCCCACCATAGAAGAGGAGGAACTACACTCTCTAAGAAAAAAATATTATAAGTAACCCTAATCCATGTGACAAAACTGATAGTAGAGCCAATAATAATGTTTCGCTTCCCGTCGGCTTTTTTTCACAAAAATTTTAAATAAAAGTTGGTGTTCCATTTTTTTAAAAGAATTGAGATCACTGATCACTAATGTGAAATTTTATTTATTCTCATCTTTGAAAATATGTTTCCAAATTAGATAGCAATAATTTGCTCAAAAATTTACCCGAACAAAATGTTCAAAGAAAAGCTCACAAAAATGTTCACGCAAAAAATTTTAGATCTTTTGCACGAGTTTTTATTTGAGCATGTTCGTCTGTGTAATTGCGCCTTTAGATTATATTATATTGTGACTAAAAAGGATGTTCACACAGCTCTAACTGCACTAAACAAATTAAAACACTTATAGATAGAGAGGTGGTGGCAATTGAGGTGTATGATTTCATCTACATTATAACTAGTATAAAACTGTAGTCTACATTCATACAAATTAGGTAAAAATATTATGATGCTCAAGTGGTGTGGCTTTTTTTACAGGGAGGCTTGCAAAAAATAATTGCTCAATGAACCCATTTCGTCTCTCGTCTGAATGGTGCTATTATGTTAAGTGCCACACAAGATAGCAAAAAAAATATTGGACACCTCTGAGTCGGGAAGTTTTTTACAGGGAGACCTCAAAACTTGCAAAAAATGATTGTTATAGAAGTAATGTCTACTCTATTCTGATTAGTGCTATTTATTAATCACATACACACGACTGTTAAACAACTACTCCTCTGGCTAATGGCTCGACAGATATTGAATTACAAACAGAACACCTGCAGCGTTTTGGTAACAGTTCATTCTCTTTTTTTTCCTTGTTTTCCAGTTTACAATGTAGGTTTCTCAGAAATGTCCGATTTCTTGTTTTGATTATCCAAAACACAATTCAGATTCCCTTTACAGTATAGGTCAAAAAAACCCGGTCTTGGGTATGAAACTAAACAAGTAGACTCTTGAAGCCGGAGGAGTAATTGTTTAACGGTTGTCTGTATGGACCTTAGAACTAATTATAAAAGGGACGAAATGACTAAATTTTTGATGTATCATAAATATTTGGAAAAATATTAACTACTCGTAAACGCCCCGCCATAGGCGTTTGATTTTTTTTAAGTCCTGAAGTAAGTGGACTGTTTTAATATAAATTGCAGATGGGCTGAAATGAGTTAATATAGTTATTATGTTTTGCAGGGAAGAGCGCGAGTGCAGACAGTCCAAACTGTTCGTGAGTGGACCAGACGCAGCCAGAACTAAATGGCTCCTGGGAAAAACTCGCAAGGACATTGGACTGTTAGTAGGAATGCTGACAGGGCATAATCGGCTGCGTAAGCACTTGACATGCATCAGAGTGTTGGACGACTCCACCTGCCCAGCATGTGGTGGGCAGAAAAATCAGCGGTGCAACTAATAGGAAAGTGTGACGGGTACGCCAGATTGATGCAACTGAGGCAGCAGACGTGGGGCGACCCCACCATAGAAGAGGAGGAACTACACTCTCTAAGATGGGCTGATGTGCTGACCTTCGTAAGGAAGGCAGGAAGGCCCGGAGAGAGAGAGGCAGGATATGTAGAGGGAGTGGGAGGATAAGGGTGCGAGACGGGGTATGGCAGAAAGGGCCTATGAAGACGCCTAATTGCCAGTCCTGCGGGCCGCCCCTTCCTACTACTACTATTATTTTTTGCAAGTTTTGGGCTTCCCTGTAGAAAAAGCCCCCACCTAGACGCCTGCCAGTATTTTTTTGTTATCTTTGTTCTGTCTTTATCAAACTATATAACCTTAAATGAGATGAAATGATTAATTTTTTACTGCCACCACCTCTCTATCTATTACATTTTAGTAGTAGTAGTAGTAACTAGGGGCGGCCCAAGACCTGGCAAGTAGGCCCAATTGGTCCCTTTTTACCTTACCCCAGCCCAGCCCCCTAATCCACCACCTGTACCGCTTGTACGGTAGTGGGCTCTCCGGGCCTTCCTGTTCTCTTCACGAAGTCCAATACTTTGGCTCACTTGAGAGCTCGTAGGTCCTCTGCATCCAGGTTCGGTCGTCCGAGCACCTGATAGCTCATCCTTAGGTATGCATCGCACTCCGCAACGAGGTGCTGGGATGTCTCCTTCGCCCTCCCGCAGGCAGGGCAGATGGAGTCATTCCCGACCCCGATGCCAGTCAGATGCTTGCTGAGTCGGTTGTGGCGGGTCAGCAGTCCAATATCTTTTCGTGTCCTTCCCAGGGGCCATTTGAGTCTGGCCGCGTCCGGTCCGTCGTTCTCCCAGGAATCCTTGTTATACCTGGTGGTTCCGGCCCCACGTATTGAGTGCTGGCCCCGATCCGAGCGAGTTCATCCGCCTTTTCGTTGCCCGACACTCCCGTGTGTCCCGGTAACCACATCACTGCAACTCTTTTGTCTTGACTCAAGGCCTCCAGTGCTTCTACGCACTCTTCCACCAGAGTATTGACAATTTTTGGCGCACCGAGTGCGTTTAGGGCCGCTTGACTATCGGAGCATATGTACACATATTACATTTTAAGTAAAAGCATACAGAAAGTCGAAAACATTCTACTATACTTTTACTAAAAAATAAGGCACTTGGTTAAAAATTGCAATGTTCTAATACGATACTAGTAGGTACCACAAATATAGGGTGGGCCAAAAAATTTGGCACTTTTTGAACGCCTTATAACTTTCCTCGCAATCGGCCGATTTTTGAATTTTTTAGCTGTTTTTATAGACAAAAGATGAAACTTTATTGAGGCGACTCAAAATATAACATTAGTCAAAAATCCACGATGGCGGAGAACTTTAAAAAGTTGGTAAATTTCACCCTCCCTGCAAAAAATTTGTGTGCTACCCTGGACTTGATTTCTGTCCATGAGGCAAAAGCCCCATACTTTCTTCACCTACCGAGGTATCACTTAAATTTAAATTGGTTATAAGACAAAAAAGTTATAAAAATTTGAAATTAGGAGTTGTTAGACCAAAAATTGTAATGTGTGTAGAAAGGTGCACTGTTTGGGGCTAGCATAACTTGCGACTTAGTAGTCCGACTTTGAAAATTTTAGGCTTGTTGGTAGGACAAGGCATGAGCTCTTGCTAATCTGGCTCAAAATTTAACATATGTCAAAAATCCAAGATGGCTGGGGGGCTGAAGTCCCATACTTTCTTCGCCTACTGAGGTAACACTTATCTAAATTGATTATGAGATAGAAAAGTAATAAAAATTTTATACCAGGAGTATTTAGACCAATTTTTAACATATGTCAAATTTGGAACAGAATTAGTGAAGATTTATGTCTCGTTTTACTAAAGAGCTTAAAATTCTGTAAATCGGACGACTATGTTGCAAGCACCTTCCTACTTACAATTTTTGGTCTAAATACTCCTGATTTAAAATGTTTATAACTTTCTTATCTTATAACCAATTTAGATAAATAATACCTCGGTAGGCGGAGAATGTATGGGGTTTTACCTCATTGACAAAAATCAAGTCCAGGGTCGCATACAAATTTTGCGCAGGGGGATGAAATTTACCCATTTTTGATAGCTCTTCGCCATCTTGGATTTTTGACCTATGTCAAATTTTGAGTCGCCTCAATAAAGTCTTATTCTTTGTCTATAAAAGCAGCTAAAAATTCGAAAATCAGCCGATTGGGTCTAGAGTTATAGCGTGTAAAAATTGACAAATTTTTTGACCCACCCTATAGTTCTAATACTATTCCAATATGCCACTAATAAAATAATTGCTAGTCTAGTATTACGTACGTTCCATTCAAAGCGTAATCAGCTTTGACATATGTAGCTCAGCTTTCCTGTTTCTCCAAAGACTTCTCCACAACATACCAAAAAATAAAAAATATCACCGATTGTTCATGTTTGATCTGAGATTTTATAAAAAATTGCTTTTTACTAAAAAAATATTTTTTATGTTTAGGCCGACACTAAGACGACGTTAAAATCCTCCTGGAGGACGACTCCTCCCGAGAAGCTAACTGCCAGAGAAACCTAATAAAGGGGCTGCTGCTCCTCGGGAGGTCGTCAAACCGCTTAGATTAGGAAGGCACACAGCCAGAGAAGCTAAGAAGCTGCGGTGTCAGGGAATTCAAGACCTAAACTTGCTGTTGAGACAAATCAAATCAAATTAAAAAGACGACGTATTTAAGGGTAATTTGTCAATTTCTTTTCTAAAACTAAAGAGTCTGGTTCTCTACTGATAAATCGGTGTAGAACAAGTAACTGCTGGAAGAATTTTGCTGAACTATTTAGATTTCTAAGGAGTAAATAAGCTTTATTTCATCAAAATCGGTTCACGGGAACAAAAGAACAAAAAGGAACAAAAACGGGAGAAAAAATTTCAGGCAAAGCGGATACTCGAGTAGATGGAAGGGTTTAACGGGCTAAAAGTTTGAGGGCATGAAAGTGGGAAAAGGAGGGGGAATCTACATTTTTAAACCCGCGAACGAAGTCGCGGGCGGACAGCTAGTTATAAAATAAAAAGTGAACAACAAAATTGACAGTGCAACAAAGGCGGTCGCAGGTTTTTTTTAATAATGACCGTTTAGTGGATGTTGGGCTGGATTATTGTGTACTTGGGCGGATTGAATCTCAATTCTAAATGTATTTTAAAAATCATGTCTTTAATGCACGTTTTAAATATGGTTGACAAAAATTTGATGGGGTTGGGATTTATATAGCACCGCAGTGTTGTTGTTTTTTGCAGGTTAATCGAAAAAATGACGATAATTCTTCAAAAATGTCGATCTTTTATATTTTTTGACTAAAATATTTAAAAAAAGGGCAGTTGAGTTAGTGCAAAACGTGATTTTTTAATAGTAGTTTTAACAACTAGTGGCTAAAATAGTGCTTTTTTTACAAGCGTTGGTTTAAATAACGAGTGCAGCGAGGTATTTAAAAACGCGAGTAAAAAAAAGCGAGTTGTTAACACTGTTTTTTATAAATCTCGAACGAAGACAACTTCTCGCAACACACCATTTCTACAATATAAATCAAGGCGGATGGATACTTGGTGAAAACTGGCGGAAATGGTTCAATTCTAAGGCAAGAATTTTTTAAATATTACTATTCTCCGCTATTTCTCTTTAACTTTGGGTAAAAAACGGATAGAAATCTTTTTATGCACCCGCGATCAAAAAAAAGTTTTTTTGCATCGGTAACCAAAAACGCCATGCTTTAGTTTTCTGTAAAGTATAAATCAATTAGTATAAAAAAAATATTTTTTCATTTATGATTTTGGTACTAAATTAAAATTGTTGTGGCACAGAAAAGAAGTAAAACACAAATCTGGGTAGTACATATTAAAAGCAAATTTGATTAAAATGACACTTGCATGATGAACTTATTCATTTTGTTCATGAAAATAACTAATTTTACAGTCGAATTGCTGCCCTCTTAGTTTTCCGCCCCGGGCAGGGGCCCCGCTTGCCCGGCCGTACTTACTTGTAAGTTTTTTCCGTTGCCGGACTTAAATTGAGACAAGGTCTTATTAATAGGTTCAAAATTAAATCAGATTGTAGTGTTTAGATGCTGCGTGAATTAATTTTTAGGCGTTGCTATTTATAATCCCAACTAACCCATATTTATTGGGTATAAATTTAGCTTTGCAGAGGCAACAAGCTAAATAATATTTGTAATGGATTGGCCCAGAGGTTTGGCCATATTTCTGACCTCACCGTTGATTTTTACAAATTTTTTGTTTTTATGCAGATTCTTAATTCTTATTTTTAATATTTCGGGGCCAAGACGTATGCAGAATTAGGGAATTTAGTTTGAAAAATTTCAGTAAGAACTAAATAATTGATATAACAAAAAATAAGAAAAAATAAATCAATTAGATATTTTACATTTCTTTAGCACACACATTTTTTTGAACCCTCTCATCTGTCTTTTTTTGTCAGTGGGATAAACGTACACATTAGTCAAACGCAAAAACTCAATATATATACTTATTTATTTGAAAAAAAACTTTTTTTACAATTTTAAAAACAAATAATTCGCCTTTTAACATTTTTTTAGATTAAATTATAACCTTTAAACAATATTACATGCATGGTCAAATTTATAACTTTACAGCTGCGTCGTATAATAGTAAAAAATTCTGGAAAATCTAGCTAGTTATTGAACCGTTTTACAAAAGAAACTTATCTACACTAAAAGTTATGCAATTTTTGTTAAAGATTTTTGTACCTACATTTCTTTCTGGATTTTCTGGGAAACTTTAAGACACTTTCTTAAACCACATATTGTGTCCAAAAATATTACAACCCATTTATTAATGTTACTGCCATTACTTCGGTTTTATTTTTATTCTCGCCCTAAGTGTACACAAACATTATCTCCGAATAAAAGCAGGAAATATGCCATTACGTACGTTGGCCGGTTGACGATTTTAGTTTCTCCTCTTTCAAAGTCTGACAAAACCTAGTAACTCTGAATTAAGAAGCTAAAATATTTTTAACGTTCTGGAAAAAATATTAAATTTTGGGAATTTATTTTTATGTAAATTAATATTTTTGCAAGTTTTAAACCTTTTCTTTTATCCGCAATATAATTCTCGTAAAATAGTCATATCGAAAAAAATAGTTTGTGATACTTAGGTTCTTATTTCCGTATGAAACAATGCAAAATTTGGATCAGTCATTCAATTCAATTCAATTCACGAGTGTGTTTAAAAATTTTCACCACGTGTTAAAGTTGACACTACGGCAAAATCTTTTCACCATTCGAAAGAAATGACGTCATACCTCTTCCTTCGAAAATCAAAAGCTTAACCTCCAAATTATTTTGCTTTTTTTCATCTACGTGAAGAAAAAAGTGAATTTTACACTTAGATTGAAAAGAGACAAGATATCTGGTCCAACGAAAACTCCTTGGTAAATAATAACCAGTGTTTATTTACAAATAAAATCACAACAAAGTAAAGGTGGGAAACATCGATTATTTTTCTATCCTTTTAAACGATGTTAGAACGACAGGGATAGAGAATTCTGTCTCAACCACTTTAGGTCGTGATTGGCTTGTGGGTGGGGAAAGTCGGCAAAGCGCAGACGGTCGGATGCTATTTTTATTGACATAAGCTTTTTCGTATTATTTATTTTAAAATTTCAGGATGTTTTAAGCAGTTCATAAGTCGTTTTAAAACCACATTTTGTCAAAAAACGTTTACAGTGTGTTTTTTTACCAGTAGGAGAATATTTCAGTGCATTTAAAGTGATATTTTGGAACAAATCGTCCAATGTTGCCGGTAGGTACACAGAAAATAAAAAAAGTTAATGAAATATACTTAAATTAGTAGATCCTTAGATTAAAATATCAACAAACACGTTTTTTTTATGAAGTAGTTAATTCCAAATGCGTCAAATGAGATATTTTTCAAGGTTTTTATGAAGACTATAAAATAAAGGTAGGTAAAGTCCTTAAACCAAGTTGCAAATAACAATAAAACTTAATTCACATGTGTTCAGGTTTGTAAAGGCGCAATTACACAGACGAACATGCTCAAATAAAAGCTCGTGCAAAAGATCTGAAATTTTTTGCGCGAACATTTTTATGAGCTTTTCTTTGAACATTTTGTTCGGGTAAATTTTTGAGCAAGTTATTGCTATCTATTTTGGAAAAATATTTTTAAAGATGAGAATAAATAAAATTTTACATCATTGATCAGTGATCTCAATTCTTTAAAAAAATGGAACACCAACTTTTATTTTAAACTTTTGTGAAAAAAAGGCGACGGCAAGCGAAACATTATTATTGGCTATCAGTTTTGTCATATGCAATGTTAAAATAGTTAATGATGGAGGTAATAAAATTTAATTCTTTTCTTTAACTTTTTTGGTTTTCTTTCATTATAAAAAGAAGACGGAAATGTCTTCGAAGTAATTACTTTTTAAAATGCAGGTGGATATTTTTAGAGAACTGTTCTGGAGAGTAGTTAGTTGTTCCCTGGGGATGGGGATAGGGAGGTTTAGACAGTCGGAACGCAGCGCTGTCAAACACTGCTGTAATTTTGTGTGTCAATCTTCATTTGACCAAAACTCCCTCTCACTAGTCTACGGTTTTTACCTTTTCCTAATCCAGCAACAGCAATAAATAGGTGCCAATTTTTATTTTTTTTGATTCTCGTTTTTTTTTACAACTCCAAAAAAGTTACAAGTATACTGGCATATCCCCTATAAAAATCAGATCAATCGAAGTTGCTTATGAGGTAAAATGTGAATTTCGACATCAAATCGTTTTTCCGTCGGAAAGCACTTAATTAAAAATACCTTGTTTTAAAACTTAGTCTTTCTATTTTCAGTTAAGTTCAATGAATTCCCATAAAACTATAAAATTTAAATTTGTAAGAAATTTTTATTACCAACATTTCTTCAAACAAATTTTGCTCAACATTCTCTCCAAAATTTCCGTGAGTCTTTTTGTACGAGATTTTGCGCGAACTTTTTTTTGAACATTTTGCTCAAGAGGCTCGTGTAAATGTTTGTCGGCATTTCAACATCAAAGGAAAGTTTGTCTGTGTAAATGCGCCTTAAGAATATTGAATTTCTACCTCTTATCAGAATATTAAAGTTGATTTATACTGCCGCCGTTACCATCTGCGCTTGCCCTTCGAATTAATATTTAAATCTTTTTTTCTGTCCTATATATCTCTATATACTCTAAGCATTATTGACTTTATTGTGTACTGAAGAAGTCAGTATAAGTAAGTTTCTGCTAATGACCAGAAAAAATAACAAAATTTCTTTTGTATAAAATTATACTGCAAAAATTTATTGTTAGCAATCTTCCAAAGCTCAAATTGCAGCAACAAAATTTTAATAATATAATCCACGTGTTAAATTCTATTTAAGTAGGTACGTTACTGGTGTCTTTACTGTAAACAACAGAAAGGTTAACATTGTTCCATATAATAATATAACCAAAGTCTCCGTAAGTGTCAGGTATCTTGACTCTTTTTAGTCTAAGATTTTACACAAAAAAAATATGATTAATATAGATTTAAAGCAATAAAATTAATTTTCAACCAATCCGGATCAGGACGTTTAAAAATTTGTTCGATATTCACTCGAAAACCCAGAAAAAAGCCGAATTTACAAAAACCGAAACACAATTGATTCATTTTTGTAATGTAGGTCCGATGACAATACAGTATTATAAAGAAATTTGTGGGTAGGGGTTGGTTGAAGAATGTAAAAAGGGTAAATTAATACAATATACCAACTTACTTACTCTTCCCTACCGTAAGCCTGGCAACGTAGCAATTGAAATCGTGGCTTTCGGTTCAAATCATTTTCGGCCTGCAGATTGGATTTCTTAAGTTTTATGATTCGGCATTATTATGTTTTAATCAAATTATTTTTGTTAAAAATATTTTCTAACATTTCGTGTTTCTATAAATCTATAAAAATATGTTTCGTTTAAATTTAATTTTATGCATATATGTTCTAGCGATTTTATTTTCCCGTCATTTCATTTTATATTCTTTTCTTTTACATTCTGACAAATTATGTTTCTGCCAAATTTGGTTTCGGGTTTTTTATAGAGTCACCCGCTGTTTTTGGATAACGTCACCCTATTCTATTAAGTTTCGGTGTTTAAATCTTTATCCGTTAAATATTTGAATAGGTCCAGAAAACCTAAAATTAACCCAACACCACACATAAGCTGACTAATATTTCAAAAAGTTTAGTCTGTACTAAATTTAAAAATTTACAGTTAACTCCAGCCGCCTCAGTACCCTTGAGCCCACTGTGGCAGCCATTTTTACAAACAAATTGACATGTAAAACATGGATTTTCTGTCAGTTAGGTATCAGTATGGCACTGATAGTAGGCCAGGATACTAAAACAAAAATGAGTTAACTGTTTTATTAGTTGAGAACAATGTTGCTCGAATTAAGGAAAAAGAACAAAGAAACCTAATTTTGGCAGATTAATTAGAGATTAGAGTTACGAAGCTTTACTATTAAATGAGAGCAGAGCCCTTGTCATAAGTGTCAATTCAATACCGCAGACCATTAAAAAGGAAATGGTCCCAAAGTAGTAACATTATCTTTTTCATAAAATCTGCGGTTTTCGTTATGACTTTGTTTTCGTTTACGGTTTGGGTTTCCTTGGTCACGAGGGAAATATTAGATCGTTCTAAGGCAATAAACGAAGTTTTCGAATGAGTCTAAACACAATATTTACTGAATGTAAAAATACCCATCGTAGTTATGGAAAATAAAAATAATTAAAAAAAGTCATATTTTACAAACTTTCTAAAAAGGTATCGCAAGATAGAGATACAAAAGGTACGTTCGGATAATATTAAAGAGTAGGAGTGGTGTGGTGTAGGAGTGTAGTGGAATTGTAATAGTTGAACGAGTCTGAGTGAAAAGTATAAACTATACGATAACCTTACCTTTAATGAGGTTTTTTTCACGTGTTTTTATTAGTTCCTACAAACAGGGCCGTGCCAAACGCCCTCGCCGCCTTGTCTTAAAAAAATAATATGATATATAATAACAAATACGCACACAAATACCTTTTAGCTCCTTTTTTATTAGTGTATACTCAAAAACACCACCAGCTTGTAATGTCTGACAGCATTAAATTAAGTAATTACGATGACGTTATTTCATATTGATAAAATCAAAAATAAAAAAGTCCCTAAATCAAAAAAATGTCTTAATTTAAAACGAATAACCATTACCCGACTACTGAACGCAAACGAAGGTTTTAAGTTTAGTTTCTTGTTTCTAAAAATCAATGTTTTAACCTCAGATATAATTATTTAATGATACCAAATATCGCCATTATTTAAACAGAAAATAAATATATTTAAAAACAATCTTTATTGCAAAAGAATAATTTTCACTCGAGTTACAGAAGACGGCTGGTCTATCAGTCGGAGAGCTCGCGAAGAAAACGTGCAAGAGTTTTAAAAAGGCTGAAATTTTTAGGATGGACTACACTTTGTCCATATAAAGGAACTGTAGAGTCAGCAAGCTGGGTATCGGGACACCCGGCGATGGGGCGTTAGCGAACATGTTAAAATAACGAGTATTCTCAAACTGTTTTGAAAAGGCTGAAAATCCATTTCTTAAGAGCTGATGCACTACCAAACGCAAAACAAACAGTCACACCCTATAACACTAGAACGCGTGACGTCAGCAAGGCTCCAAACATGTCAAACAAGTTGAAAGTCAGCCATATGATAGTTTGTGTAATTAAATTTATGAAAAAATAGTCAGACTTCATGACATTGGGACCGACGCAGTCAGCAGTCAATTAAAAGAGGCTAATCCAAAAAACCGGATTTATAAATTTTTTGCAACTTTTAATTTATAATTGGATTTTCATGATTAAAAGACTTTTGGAAAACTAAAATAATTTGCCTGAAGGGTCAATGTCAAAAAATGTAATTTTAAGAACATCCAATATTGCGTTAGCCAATAAAGAACCCCGCACAACACCAATAAATTTGGATCTCGGTCGAATTTAATAATACTCTGGTATGTTGTATTGCAAGTCAATATTAGAAAACTGGCAAGTTTTAGATCAGTTTGTATTAGTTTCTGAGATATTTGCACGTAAATTCATGAAAAATGCTTAAAAGGGCTATATTCCAATGGCAAAAAAACATATTTCTTAAACGAACTAAACTAAAATAGAGACGAAATTAAATTCTCTAGATAATGCAGCTTCGCCCAGCAGGAATTATTTATGCTCCAGTTAGACAGTTTTTACACAGGGGCTAGTCAAAAATAACGTCGACATGACCAGTATTTGAGGCAGCAAAAAATTTTTCGCACCTGAAACTTTTTATTTGACCATCATTAACCAAATTGCTATATGAACACTTAAACCCTTGTAATGTGTGCATACTACAGATCTTGGATAACCTAGAAAAAACGTACACTGTGACAGATGAACCATTGGTTTAATACTATCTTTGGCACATATTCGGATAACAACAATCTACATAATCCGTAAAACTTTGGTCGACATATGTCTAGTTTTTAAAATATACATGTAGATTGTTTTTAGGCAAGTATGTGCCAAAGATAGTGACAATTGACCGATCCGGTTTAGAGCACCGTATAAAACAACAAAAAATTGTAAGAATGATGTTCAAAAACTATTTTTGAATGGACTCCGTTTTAAAACAATAGCTCAATTGTTACAGTGTACGTTTTCTCTAGGTTATTCAAGTTCTGTACTACCCGATATACTCTCATTTTTTAAAAAAGAGGGCTGAATAATTCATTAGACACTTAAAGTAAACAATTCAACGATTTTGTATCGGCATACCTAACGCGTTCAAAAGAAAGTCAAAAGACATTTTTCACTTGTTTACAGTATGTTTCGATCAAGGCCTGCTTTTATGGCGGATGCGATGGGAGAACAGCTGACTCCACTCGTTGCGTACGGAGGGATGTACGTACCGTTACGGTCCTACGGTCTCTTGAATAAACACGGTCTAGTAATTTTTTGCTCTGCCCACCTGATAACGACACAAAGATATCAGCTTGCTTTCTTTATTGGTTTTTTTGATGGGTGACATTTGGGATTATATTATTTTTTCATCATTTCTTTTCTTCTGCCCCTAATTAAATAGCCTGTGATATCACTTACATTATTTTCGTCATAGGTAGCTGCATTTATGCGTGTTTTTTAGCGAAAAGGCTCATCATTAAATAATGAAAAGAAGAAAAAAAAGCAAGGCACCTTATAGTTTTAAATTTGCAATCAGATTTATTGCATATAGTAAGCACAGCAAGTCTTTCCTTCTAAATAACAAAATGTAAACTTGACCAAAATTATTTATTATGTCCTCTTTTTAAAAAGGGGGGTATAGAATATTAAGCAAATTCATTGGTTAACGCCATCTTGGAAATTCTTAAAATGAAATTTTTTGATAATGAGCCTTCAGGCAAATTAATTTAATTTTCCAAAAGTATTTCAAGCATTCAAATCCAATGATAAATAAAAAAGTTGCAAAACATTTATCAATGCGGTCTTTTTCGGGTTACCTTACTTTAATAGACTGCTGACTGCGTCGGTCCTAATAACAGAGGACCGGATTAAGATACAATGGGGCTTGGGGCTAAAACAATGGTAGGGGCCTTATGTACATATAAGTAATTTATCCAATCTCAATTTTGAATTATCCTGAGATTTGAGGGCCCCTTTCAATGACGGGGCCCGGGGCTATAGCCCCCTTAGCCCCCCCTTAATTCAGGCCTGCAATAACATAAAGTCTGACTATTTTCAACTTTTTCAAATCAGTTGCATTGAACTCATTTTTTTGACATGTTTGGAGTCTTGCTGACGTCACGCGTTCTAGTGTTATAGGGTCTGACTGTTTGTTTTGCGTTTGGTAGTGCATCAGATCTTAAGAAATGGATTTTTAGCCTTTTCAAAACAATTTGAGAATACCCATTATTTTAACATCTTCGCTAACGCCCCACCGCCGGCTGTCCCAATACCCAGCTTGCTGACTCTACAGTTCCTTTATATTGATAAAGTGTAGTCCATCCTAAAAATTTCAGCCTTTTCAAAACTCTTGCACGTTTTCTTCGCGAGCTCTCTGACTAATAGACCAGCCGTCTTCTGTAACTCGAGTGAAAATTATTCTTTTCCAATAAAGATTGTTTTTAAATATATTTATTTTCTGTTTAAATAATGGCGATATTTGGTATCATTAAATAATTATATATATTATATTATAACACAAACGGATTAAAAACAACTAAATATTAAATATTGCTTAAAACAACCACAAAAATTACTATATAGTGGGTGCACCATTCTTTTTTTTGGTTTTCTTTATATTCAGTTTTATTATATATTATAAATGTTTGTAATTATAAAATATAAGCTAAAAGCAATAGTTGGTGTTCGATTTTTTCACTATCAAATATCAGGGTATTAAAGACGGCCTCCGCATTATTGCATTAACTTTCTTCTTGTCGAAAAAAAAAAATCAAGTAGTACAGGGGGACCTCAGAAAAATCTGCCACGCTTCTGCCTACAAAAAATAGTCTTTGCTGGTTTTAAAAATGGATTTAAAAAAAATGCTCCACATAACGAGGGTCTACTTAATTTACAAAAACAAAATTGTGCATGACAATTCATTGGATAAAAAACCAGTGGTTTTAGAAAAGGTTGAAAACTCATTTAATTGAAGCTGAGTTTTAAAACAGCCTCGAAAAAGCACAAAATGTGATAGAAGGATTAGCTGCGCAAGCCCGTACCGGCACCCTACCTTTGCGAGGTGTGACTTATGGATTGAAGTCTTTTGTTTCTTCTTCTGGCCCGAACGCTAACCGATTTGAATACCCGAACGGTTTGGAGTAAAAGGAGTGAAAAAGATTGAGTGGAGTGCATTACCCGAACGCACCTAAATAATTAAGTTAAACATTACTAAATGACAACTCCATTTATATATGAGTGCTTAAGTATCCATTTGGTTCAAATAAAGTCGTTTTACAGAAACAACAATGCGGTAGCCACATCATTTATCAATGTTTACTAACTGATAGGTAGGTACTTTATTATGTTTATACAAAAGTTTATTTTAAATTTAAAAAATGTAAACATACCTAACAAGGTACTTATTGTTGTACAGATTAACAAAACGTTAACTACTGTGCAAGGTGTTTTTTAACAAAAATATTATTAATACACATATGAGGGCTCAGTGGTCTAGGGGTATGATTCTCGCTTTGGGTGCGAGAGGTCCCGGGTTCAAATCCCGGCTGAGCCCAATTTTTTAAGCACATTAAAAATATATATATATTTTTTAAATTATTAGACATTTTGAACAAAAATATATTAAAAATGTTTAAAAAATTGAAAGAGCAAACATGCACTGAAGTCCACGAGCGGTAAGAGATCATGCAATGCACTCGTTTCCAAATGGAATTACTAATGAACAAAGTGAATCTCGTGGCATATCGGACAGAGCGTGTTTGTTTCTCTATTCATTACGACCAGGCCTCCAATGTCGAATGGAGAATCCAGACATCTACAGACCTGTTTCATCCTTATTAGCTTATGGAGATTCATACTACGTGGCCCTAATTTTAAGTTGAGTAAGGCATCAGCAAGCAATCGCTCCGGAGGAGGCTTGTTGCGCAGAACTAAAAAGCCAAAATATTTAGAAAACAACAAAGTGAATCTCGTGTCCGCAAATAAAAATTAAAGTAACACTCGTGGCATATCGGACAGAGCGTGTTTGTTTCTCACTTCATTACGAGCAGGCCTCCAATGTCTAATGGAGAATCCAGACAACTACGGACCTGTTTCATCCTTATTAGGAATCATCAGGGAGTCATAGGATTGTACTTGGCAGTTGAAGCTACACAAGCACCATGCACACCTATCGAATTTAAAACAAAAAGTTTGTAATCTGCGGAGACGTAGTACCTGTGTGCGCCACCTGTCGACTAAACTGAGAAACAAAAATATCAAAATTGAAAAGTACAGGAAACCGTAAATACAGAATCCTGTGCCTTTCAGTAGGTTATAAGGAAGAAACCTGTAAAATATAAAAGTATAAGGTCACTGTATCATGACTCTTAAAAAGAGGTAACGTTCGCAGCAGCACCGCCCCCAATTGGAGCTTCATACTACGTGGCCAATAGCACCTACGAGTTAGTCGCCACTACGTTAAGTCGGGCAGATAGAATACGACATAGATTACAGTTTATGTGGTAAATGATTATGGTTGCTTCTATTAATAGCTACCTTAATTTATGATCACTACTGACTGACTTTCAATAAACTGTTTTAACATTAATAATTGAAATAGGACGTTAAAGAGAGAATAATTATTATTATATTATTATTTTAAAAGGGTCACCATTTTAAAATAACAATGTTAAGAAAATAGAGACAAAAACGCAGTTGGAAATGTTAAGGAAAATACAAAATTCGCTGTGTTTTATTTATTTTAAAAATTTTTGTATTATAAGTTCCTGGTTTTTGTTTGAACAAAATGTTTTGGATTTACCGGTATTTTATAATCAATAATTTAAAATTAAATTCTGGTTTGGAAAAAATGTTGTGCAATTCTTTTAACCTAAGCTCATGCAACTCTCACTCTTATTTTCGTAATTTCGGTTTTGTATTTTTAACTAATTATGATATATCTATAACAACAGAATTGCGAATAACTACTAGGTACCTTATTATGTTTTTATGAAAAGTTGATTTTAAATTATAAAACAAATTTAATAAACAAAAAAAGTATATTGGTACTTATTTGAGTGGAACGATTAGTGTGCAAGGTGTTTTTTAGAGCAAATATTAATAACATAAGTATGTCGGCTCAGTGGTCTAGGGGTATGATTCTCGCTTTGGGTGCGAGAGGTCCCGGGTTCAAATCCCGGCTGAGCCCAATTTTTTTAACATCTTTTAATCCGAACCTTTATTTTTAAAACCCAAAAATATCAAAATCAGAATTTATTAAAAATATATGATTTTTTAATCATGAGCATTTTTCTGAAAACGATTACTATTACCATAGAGTAATATACCTAAGGAACAGAGACGCAAAGCGGACTGAAGTGGATCGCAGGCTCCTGCGCGAATCCTCGTGAAAAGCGTTTCTGCGCACAAGTCTTCGATCCATTTGGGCCGACTTTGCGCCTGTGTTCTGTAGGTATATTACTTTATGCTATTACTAGTCAATAGCTGCGTTCGGTATTTGCATCGTGAACGCGACGGATGTTTGATCACGTGATCACAGATTAATCTAGATTAATTGCATTTAACGAACGCTCTGGATCGATTGCCTACTTCAAGTTTTTTGTTTAAAACATAATTTATTTTAAGGACGCGCGTATCAACGTCGATTTTTGGTGGCACTTTATGACTAAAAGATTACTTTTAGACTAAGGAATCCTTAGTTTACTGCAAGTTGAAGGCTATGTTGAGAATGGAAAAGTACAAAAATTCGCTTTTTTTCTATTATGTAGCTGAATAGCAGTTATTTTCTAACAATAAAGTTCGATTTTGACCCCTGTTAAGAAAATGATACCTCAAAAATCGCAAAAACCATCGAGCACACAGATTTACGTCTAACTGATCGGAGCTGAATTACCGAACCGTTCGGATTTACCTCCCCATTTTTGACATCTGTTTTTTTTTTGACATCTGTCAACCAATTTGTCAAACATTTTTAAAAAAACTCAGTTTTTTGTCAATTGTTTTAGCTTCAAAATAAACTACATATTTCTCTATTTACTAAGCCGAATAAAGAAAATAACACACAAGGACATTATTGGCGGCCCATTTGGGAGCCCTCACTGAAGGCCCAGAGGATACCAACATTTTTTTCATGAGGAGGTACCACTTGAGTCAACCTGTTTGGAAAGCCTGTTAAAAAAGAAATTCGATTAAATAATTTGTCAAACAACAAAAAAAAACTATTTTTTTGGTAATTGTTTAAGCCTCAAATTAAACTATATATTTTTTTATTTACTGAGTGGAATAAAGAAACTGCCACACAAAGATATTATTGGTGTAACACCTGGGTTGACAGATGTCAAAAAAAAATATTTATCGAATTTATTTTTTATCAAGCTTTCCAAAAACGTGCCACAAATGGTACTACCTCATGAAAAAAATGTTGGTAGGCCCCGAGCCTTCAGTGAAGGCCCCCAAATGGGCCGCCAATACTGTTCTTGTGTGGTATTTTCTTTATTCCGCTTGGTAAATAGAGAAATATGTAGTTTATTTTGGAGCTAAAACAATTGCCAAAAAATAAGTTTTTTTAATTTTTGACACAATGGTTGACAGATGTAAAACAAACTACTTGAAAAAGGGGGTTTTGCGCACGGAGAACACGATCTGAAAACAGCATTTTGCCCACGCCATGTGCAAAATGTTTTGCACACACTTACGTCATTTTTGCGCACGCTTACGTCATTTTTGCACACGGGTTTCCCGTCATTGTGATTTTTGTTGTTGTCACCCAACAATATAAGTTGGCTGAGTTCCATAGCAACCGTCACGGCTCCTTTGTTTTGTTGATTAGATACTTCAAATAGAATATTATACATTTTATTAATAAAAATGAGTTAAATTGTAATTTGATTTTTCTGGTCTATGTTTATTTGCAGTCATATAAAGAGTATCGTAAAAAACTCTTTTGAAAACCTCTTTGCACACTCCCTCGACCAAACTGTCCCGATCGGGTGCAAAGGGTCGTTTTCAAACCTTGTTATTTAAATAACTATTAAACGAAAAAGCTGTAGATCTCGGAAAAATCTTATAAAAATATGTATATTTTTTATAATTAATTAAACAGTCTCTCAGTTACAGCGACTGAAAGTCGGTAAAATTCTTTGAGATCCGCTTTCTGGACATGCATGACGTCGCGTGTTGTGGATTATATATTATTATTTGTATTAAGAGCAGTACAAATGAGGTATCAAATTAAAGCTCGTGACATGCTCTATACAAATGACCCGACTTTTCGTAACTTCAACGCCCTCTATCTTTTTTAAAACTAACTGCAGAGAGTTGAACCTGTAGCAAAAAATAGTGAAAATTTTATGCCAGATTTTTGTTTCTACACTTTTTTGTTTCCGACCAACAGAAATGGAGAAAAACGGTTCCAAAGTTTTTTCAAAATAGCAGATAGTTCCCGAGGAGTGGGGGAAACACACACTTGGAAATTTTACTTTCAGACCCCCCAAAGAACATACAAAAAACTCAATCTGTCCGGTTTTTTTCAACTTCAAATGACAATTTTACTGTTCTACCATCAATTATGTAAAACAATTTTTTAAAATTTTGACCCCTCTCCCCCTGCAACGCTTTATTACATTTTTGCAACCTCTTCCCCCTCCCTTTTGGCACTTCATAATACTTTTACCTACCCCTCCAACCCCTCTTTTCGTGTTTATATAAGGCCGACTAAATGTCAGTCTATCAGCTACTTTCGGCAATTTATATAAACCCGACCAAACGTCAGTCTGTCAGATACTTTCGGCAATTTCCATGCCGATATATAATCCATAACACGTGACTTCATGCATGCCAAGAAAGCGGTTCTCAAAGAATTTTACCGACTTTCAGTCGCTATAGTTCAGAGACTGTTTAATTAATTATAAATAATATATATATTTTTATATGATTTTTCCGAGATCTACAACTTTCTTATTTAAAGTTTTTAAAAAAATCACTTTTTGCTGGTCAAAATATGTTAAAACTGATTTTTTGTAACTTTGGCGCCCTCTATCATTTTGGAAACTAACTACAGAAAGTTGAGCGCTTGGACAAAAATTTTGCAAATTTTTTGCCCAATATTTTCGTTTTCAGACTTTTTCACCTCCGACCAATAAAAATGGAGAAAAATCGGTTACAAAGATTTTTAAAAATTGCGGATGGTTCCCGATACACAAAATTGGGAGGTTTACTTTTAGACCCCCCAAAAGAACATACCAAAACCTCAGCCTCCCCGAATTTTTTTCGACCTCAGATGACAATTTTACTGTACTATTTCTAAAAGATTTGACGCGGTTTTTTTGGCCAGGGAATCCGCATTGGTGCATATTTTTTAATTTGCCGAAAATTTGTAAGCCAATGAATCTAATTTTAATTATGCGGAAAGTCATGACATGACGTGTACAAAAAGTTGCACTGGTAAAAATCGATCAGGAACCGAAGAAGGTGCCGTTTTTAACCCTTTCTAAAACAATAGGTAAAATGCATTTAAATAATTTTCATAATAATTTGTTAAAAACTTGCTTTTTTTGTGGTTTCATGCAGAGTGTCCAAAAAAACAAAACTGTCACTTGAACCACATAATTTCCTGCCTTACTTATTTTTTTTTTTAGAATAATTTAACACAAAAAATAAAGAGTAAGAGGGGGTGCAATACCTTCTTCTTTGCGTAAAGCTTTGTTAGTTCTTCTCCGATATTTACAAGTGCTCTTTTTGTGCACCGCAAAAACTTTTGGCCGTAGAGGTGATAAATACTTAAATTTAAGAAGCATGCGCCATTATGGATTTTCATGAAATTTCAAATTTGACACATGCATTATATATCACAGAGCCTTAGCTTCTCGCAGAGTCTAAAATTACAAAAATCGGACGAGATTTAACAAATCCCCAATAGAGATAAACAAGAGTTTTTAGAGAATATTTTAGAAAGCGTTACAAACAGCATCTACTTCGCTCGGGTTAAGCTTTGTTTGATCTTGTCCAATTTTAACAGTTGATACCTCTCTCGCCTATTTGCTACGTTTGTTGGAATGACGTCAAAATTTCCACCGCAACCTCAGAAGAGTCAGGCCCAGAAGCAACAACATGACAGATAAAGCATTGCTTTTATGGGTATCCGATCCATGACGTCACTTGACAGTAACCCAACATAACAATTCTCACGGAAAAAAAATGTTTACCTCTCGTAAGACAGGAAAGTCGCAAATTATTTTTAAGGATTTTAAAATTTTTGATACATAAAATTAGCTTAAAAAACGTAAAATGTTAAAAAGCTATAATAATTACGTCATATTAGCAGTTTGTATGCTTCATTATGTTTGATATTTAAATAATAACATACAGGATTGTCCGAAAAGTCCTAATATACACAATATCTCCTATAAAATTATGTTTATTAAAAAAAATTGTAGGACAAGTTATTATTATTGTCACGACTAATTTATTTCAGTTATTAATATTAAAATATGTACAGGGCGTACCCAAATTTTTATGTACAAGCATATATAAATACAAAAAATGCATTTTTTTAAACTAATATAATATCTATTAATATAAAATAATATATATGTAATTTAAAAAAATCACAAGCCTATTTGACAAAATTCTATGGTTCCTTGATTTTATTTTGTCTTTTTGTGAGTACTTTACATTACGATTATTGTATTTAAGGGTATAAAATATTTTCAACTTTATAAATAATTTGACTATAAAATTTTTAGGAAAATGTTGACAAGGATGAATAAAAACTATTTTTTCCTTTTCATTTAAAAGTTTGTGTGAAACGCCTGATTGACTACAAATGTTTTTAAATGTTATTTTTTTAAATACTTTAGAAAACATAAATCTAAGCAATAAAATAAAAATATAACCAATAAGAATGGTCAAGTGCAGCCTCGCTCTCTCCGAAAACTTTCATTGTTGCATTGAATAATATTCTCTATAATTTAATCTGCCAAATTTTTAATAGAAGAAAGTTATCGGTCAATAAAAATCTCAATAAAATCATGCTGCTTACAGACGAGCTTTTTGAATCATAAAAAGAACATTATTTTCTTCATATATGCGTGCAAAAGTTTACATTAGTATATCTATATATTTGCCAATGTTCGTCATTTAAATAAAAATTTTAAACACTTTTTCCCACAGAAGATTTACGCTGTTCTTTTTAGTGTACTTAATACCCCGCACCCACTTTCTCACCGTCTGTTATGTTGTCATCTCCACGACTCGATTTTGGAAGCTAGGCGCTTTGTCGCTTCTGTGGGTGACTTTTCAGTGCCGCAACGTTCCGGAAAAAAGAAACTTTATTATCATTCTGGCAAACGCGTTTTTTAACAAACATCTCAGATTCAATATGGCGGAAAGGCGCATTTTTTATCCGATTTTGATGATACGAAGTAGTATATTTTAAAGTGACCTTTCAAAAATTGAATCCGTCATATTTCTTAAAAACGCATTTACCAGAATAACGCCACGTCAAAACATGATACATAGGATGCCCTTAACAAAGATAGCTTATCGGCATACGAACCCTTTTTTTGCCCGATTTGTCCGTAGACTATCTAAAACATCATCCGATCTGAAACTTCTCAAGTTGTATGCTACGTTATGTCCGCCATCCTGCTGATTTTATTTTCTCAGAAATATCTCTCTCAAGGATCGCTTCTAATTAAGGTTCCGTAAGATAACCGCGGGACACCTGATACACTTGGAAGATTAGCCAAAGAAATGGTTAAGCTCTAACTTAAGATGTCGTTTGTATTCTTGGCCGCTGTAATAAAATTAATTACTAAATTACACAGGGTTTTGATGTACTTAAGAGAAAGGGATCTTTCGACGAATAAAGAAAATTAAAATGATATTTCATCGTTTTATAGGAATATATACCTTTTATCATTTATCACCGGTCGAAAAAAAATAAATAGGCATTGCAAGGATTTCTTCAACCGGCAGGCCGCGCGGCGCGGAGATGAGGAAGAGTATAATGTACAGTTTTAGTGATTGCGATCTGGTTTTATAAATAAAAAGCGTACAATCCTCTCATCAAAAAATTATATTTATGGAATTTTGGTATGAAGCGACACACAAAATACCCTAGGGTCATTCCACGTCAGATTTACAAGCCAATTTTTAATTTCTTCGAAAAATTTTTTCTCGCACTATTTAGCGAAAAATAATCGACACGTATTTTTTTTCAAAATAATAGTATTTTCAAGTTATGATTTTTTGAAGTTTACAAAATTCAACATTTTTCAATCACTGATGACTCGTAAACTATTCGATATATGAAAAAAAATTGTCGAATAATAAAAGTTGCGTTTTTGTATGAGCTCACCGGAAAAATTTTTAAAATATTTTTTTTTCGCTATTTAACTATTGTATTCTGCAATTGTTATAAACAAATTGATTTTTTTTCAACTTGGACCAATTTTTTTTTGTTTTTTTTTCTTTGTAAATATTTAGGATCATGTTGGGAAGACGATTTCAAATACTTTACGAGATATTTCAATTATAATAGGTCTACGTTTCGCTCCCTGCAGCGCGCGCCTGGGCTCAAGAGTTCAGAGATACGTAATGACTGGATTATTCCATAATATCTTTGCAATCTGGGTTTCATACTAGTTTTTTTTTTAATAATTGATGCATTGATCATCTTTGTCATGCTGTGTATATCGAGTGTTCGTTAAAAAAATTTGTCATAGTTATTTTTGCAAATCGTACGCATTTATTTTGATGGACATGATTTTCGTTTCAGTGCGCGTTTTGAATCTGATTTTAAAAAAAGTCACAATTTTAAAATCCGGGCAGAAACAATAGTGTTTCACTTCTAGTTTACAATTTTCGTCTGGCAAACACCAGTTTAAATATGACATCACCGTTTCAACGCGAGAAAATGAATGTCAAACTTAAAAAAAATTTTAAACAATTTAAAAGCGAGAAAACGACGCTAGACGACGTGCGAATGAAAAATAATGAACGAAAATCAATAGCGACGGACACTGAATATGTACCTACTCACTGGCGCTCATTTTTCCAATCTTTATCCTGTTATATGGTAAAAATCCAAGGAGGATCAGCTTGGATTTCAGCCGCGCGCTGCGCGAAGCAAAACAACTTTAAAGTAGACGCCCTGTGATGGGCCTCGTATAATTAAAATATCTCGGAAAGTATTTCGAGATCCACTCTAAAATTTTTACAAAATCTTCCCAACCTTATTCTACATAAACAAGAAAGGAAGTTAAAAACCTCCATATCATTTACTTCAACCGAAAAGAAACTAAAAAACAAAAGATCAAAAGATCTCGGGTGGAAGACAACGAAAATTCAAACTTGGATGAACATCGATTGATAATAAATAAATAAATAAATAAATAAATAAATAAATAAATAAATAAATAAATAAATAAATAAATAAACAAACAAACAAACAAACAAACAAACAAACAAACAAACAAACAAACAAATAAATAAATAAATAAATAAATAAATAAATAAATAAATAAATAAATAAATAAATAAATAAATAAATAAATAAATAAATAAATAAATAAATAAATAAATAAATAAATAAATAAATAAATAAATAAATAAATAAATAAATAAATAAATAAATAAATAAATAAATAAATAAATAAATAAAAAACAAACAAACAAACAAACAAACAAACAAACAAACAAACAAACAAACAAACAAACAAACAAACAAACAAACAAACAAACAAACAAACAAACAAACAAACAAACAAACAAACAAACAAACAAACAAACAAACAAACAAACAAACAAACAAACAAACAAACAAACAAACAAACAAACAAACAAACAAACAAACAAACAAACAAACAAACAAACAAACAAACAAACAAACAAACAAACAAACAAACAAACAAACAAACAAACAAACAAACAAACAAACAAACAAACAAACAAACAAACAAACAAAAAAAAAATAAATAAATAAATAAATAAATAAATAAATAAATAAATAAATAATTTATTTGCAACAGTTATAAACAGAATGAAAAAAATATATATAAAGATCAATACCCCCATACATATACATCAAACAATTTTCGAGTTAACAGTGATTAAAAAATGTTCAATTTCTTCTTCAACTTCGAAAGTTCAAAAAATCATAACTTGAAAAAAAAATATTATTTTGAAAAAAAAATACATGTCGATTATTTTTTGATAAAGAGTGCGAGAAAAAATTTTCGAAGAAATTAAAAATTGGGTTGTAAATCTGACGTTGAATGACCCCTAAACATCGAAAGCATTGTAATTTTTGTAAGATTGGGGTGTGGAGCCGTACCTAATTGATGTTATCACAGAGATCATTAATGACTTAGATTGAAATCAACTGGATCATATTTAATTGAACGATATTAGATTAAATACAGGTTAATTTAAAACATGTGGAAAGTAACAAATTAATTTAAATGTATATTTTAAATTGGCAACATTAATTATTTCAAGACATGTCTTTTGCGATGTCACCAATATTCATTAAAAAAGTAGGTTACTAATTTGCCTAACTTTTAATAACAAAATAAATATGTTGACTTAGGAGTGCACTTGTAATAATAATAATATTTATTCAAAAAAAAATACAATATCAATAATATTAATAACAAATGTAATGGCTAATTCTAATGTAAAAATATTAGAAAAGCCAACTTAAGCTTACAACTTGTGTAGCTGGATTAAACTGATTTTAAATCATATTCAGTAACATAAGCAACTAGGTACTATGTGCTAAAGTAAAATAGAAATAAAATAAAATAATAGAAAAACAAAAATAATAATAGAAACCAGATAGTTATTTTTAGTCTCTATCATTTTGTGAATATCTAACCTAGTTTACCTTTTAAGTAATTTTTTTTAATTTACTTTTAAACATAGACGCGATATAGGCGCCAGATAACAAAAACTTTGAGACACGGTTTTTGCAGCGTGGGGAATTTTTAATTGATTTTCATTTGATCTTGTAACCCGACAGAATGTTCTGTAGTCTTTTTTTTGGGACTAAAATGTACTTTTACAAGCATCGCATAGAAAAATAACTGTCTAAGGTCAAATAATCCTAACTCACTAAATAAGTCCAAATGTAGTTTTCTTGCCTGAAAATAATTAGCACAGGGTCCAAACTTGCCTTTTTCGCAGCTTTCACTATTATTTGGGATTACTCCTTGTCCCTGAAGAATCAATTTTCATCATCTAAACAATTTATTTTTATGTGTTACAGACAAATGCATCTAATTTCTAAGCTAAGATGTTGCCATAGACTCGAGATATTATTGAACAACGGAACAACCTATCAATTATGTTTATAGTTGCGTGAGAAAATACTGCATTATGAAACACTATAGTGATGGAAAATGCAATGTTTCATAACCAAATGCATGCGTACTCTTAATAGCGATGGGCGCAAATTAAAAATTTTAACTGGAGGTATCGTATATCGGTCACATCGACGATTCACCTAAGAAACAGTTGTATTACTCTATAACCTAAGGAAATTTTCAAAGGCTTGGCAAGCCCGGCTATCTCACTCGTTCTCAGCTTTAGATGAAAGCATTATGTTTATCATTCGAATAGAAGAAGAATTTAGTTCTTCTTTTGTAGTTCTCTCTTTGTCATCGTAAAGTTAAAATTTTTATTTTGCGCCCATCGCATTTATTATGGTATGAGAGGAAAAAAAATGTTTTGTACTTTTGAGTGCATTTAATAAAAGCTTGTTCTTTAAAAGTTTTTTTAAATAAATATTTAATTTTTAATATTTAGTTTTGTACCGTAAATCGTTCATTTTGAATCCGCCATATTGAAATTTTCAAATCTGATCAAAAATTCATATCCCCTTCCCGAAAAATCCCTGATGCAAATTTTGATTGAAATCGAACAAACTAAATATTTTTCCCCCTCCACTTCCCTCGTTAGAACACAATCGGATATGGATAATTCAGTTAAAATTCATTAGCGAAACATGACCGAAAATTGTCCATCTTGAATCCGCTACATTGAATTTTTAAAATCTGATCAAAAATTCGTATTCCTTATCCAAAAGCCGCCGTATACCAATTTTGGTTGAAATCGGACAAACTTGGGAGTTTTCCCCCCACTACTCCCCTCGTAGGGGGGAGGGGTGCCTAATAATGACATATTATTGTATTGTCACTGGAACTATAAATGCATGCCAAATTTGAAGGCAATGAGATGTGTATAAGTTAGTTAAAATTGGTTGGCAAAAGATGACCAAAAATCGTCCGTCTTGAATCCGTCATATTGAATTCTCCATCCCCAAGTGCCCCAACACACCAAATTTCAACGAAATCGGGCGTACTTCAACTGTACCCCCCTCCACCTCCTTCGAGTAGGGGGAAGTTGTCAATTTCATCACACTATATTTGAAGCCGATCGGATATCGAGAAGTTGATCAAAATTAAGTTACAAGATTCCACCCGAACATACATAGTTCGTTATTACATACATTGCATGTTAAATAAAAGTTTGTAAAAATATATTTACTTTTGTATTGCCTAGAGTGCATATAGTAGTTTTCACAACTAGTGGCTAATATAGTGCTTTTTTTTACAAGCGTTGGTTTAAATAACGTTACACGAGTAAAAAAAAGCACAGTTTAGCCGCGAGTTCTGAACACTATTTTTTTAATAAAAAATCCAAGAAAAACCGGAAAATGCTTTTAAACATCTCGAACGAAGAGCACTTCTCGCAAGACACCATCTTTACACTATAAATCAAAGCGGCTGGTGAATAAAATGACAATATGGTTTCCATAGTGATGTGCCTTTTAACGGTAACGTTTATTGTTGCGACATTTTAATGTTTAACAGTTTGATATTTTGCTGATTTTTTTAAAATGATTTTTTCGTAAATACTTGGTGAAAACTGGCGGAAATGGCTTAATCTTTAGGCAAGAATAATTAGATTTTTTCAATATTACTATTTTCCGTTATTTCTCTTTAATTTTGGGTAAAAAACGGATCGAAATCTTTTTTTACACCCGTGATCAAAAAAAAGTTTTTTTGCATCGGTAACCAAAAAAGCCATGCTTTAGTTACCTGCAGACAGTTACTAAAATCATGTTTTTGATGAAGGTATAAAAAACTAGTGGCAAAAATAGTGCTTTTTTTACAAGCGTTGGTTTAAATAACGAGCACAGAGAGGTGTTTAAAAACGTGAGTAAAAAAGGCACCGTTGAGCCGCGAGTTGTTAACACTATTTTTTTTAATACCTTTATCAAAAAATCCAAGAAAAACAGGAAAATGCTTCCAAAAATTCCAAACGAAGAGCACTTCTCGTGACACACTATCTTTACACTATAAATCAAGGCGGCTGGTAAATAAAATAACAATGGTTTCTGTAGCGATGTGCTTTTTTTACTCGGTGACGTTCATGTTTGATGTTGTTGATGTTTTTAAATAATTTTTTTCGTAAATACTGACGGAAATGGCTTAATTTTTGGGCAAGAATAATTAGATTTTTTCATTATTACTACTTTCCGTTATTTCTCTTTAATTTTGGGCAAAAAACGAACAGAAATCTTTTTTTGCACCCGTGATCAAAAAAAAAAAAAAAAAAAATTGGATCGGTAACCAAAAAAATCATGCTTTAGTTATCTGCAGACAGTTACTAAAATCATGTTTTTGATGAAGGTATAAAATGTAATATGGGTGCGTAAATGTTTAAAAATCCTCAGAGGCGTGAATTTTAAAATTCTTTTCAAAGGAATAGCAGGGTAAATTCGTGTTTTAAATCGCTGTGAGGTACGTCAGTTTTTTCAGCAGGGAACCTCGTTTATAAATGGCGTATGCATGAAGATTGCGAAACGTGATAACACAGACTGGGTTTTATGAAATAGGTTTTAACGAAGATGCGCTATGTTCTAAAGCACGATAATTTCTATTAACAGAATATTGTATAAACCCCCTCGTTTATCAATTTTGCGACTAAAAGCCGACCTCAAAAATAACTGGGGTATAGCCGACACCTTCAAGATATAGGCCAGTCAACTACTTTCGATTTAGTGCCCTTTTGCTCCAACAACACACTGCCTTTTTTGACACAGTTATTACGTGACGTAATTATCAAAGTGGCCACCACAACTAAAACAGGAGTAAATTGGATGTCGAAGGTGTCGTTCTTGTCTCTACAGTTTGTTCAACAAGAACAAAACTAAACGGTACCCCAATCAACACCGTACTCAACTAAAAAGCCATTTAACTCATTTTCGTTTTAGTATCCTTTAGCCTATGATCGGTGCCATATTGACACCAAACTGACAGAAAATCCATGTTTTACTTGTCAATTTGGTTATAAAAATGGCAGCCACAATAGGCTAAAGGGCACTGAGGCGGTAGGAGTTAACAGGCTTTTTAGTTGAGAATGGTGTTGCCCCAATAAACTGCAAAAAAATCCTGGAAAAATTGATTGTTACATTTAAAAAAATACCGGCCTCGGTGGTCAAGTTAGTTAACCGACTGACACCATCAAATTAGGTTCACAAAACCTTAAAAAAAAAATAGCGTTTTTTTATTTTTTTCCAAATTTTTTTTGGAAGAAACTATTCGTGAAAACCGGGTGTCGATAGCTGCTACGGTAAGTTTAATCCCCCCTCCTCCCCTCCCCTCCCAAATTTGATAAGAATCGGTTTAGCGGTTTTTGAGTTATCGTGTGACAGACAGACATCATGAGAAAATTTTGTATTAAGGTCTTTTTTGACCCAAATAACTTATTTTTAGTGGAAATAATTTTTTTTTGACGATCCCAATAGCCTTCATTAGATCTTCCATCCATAAAACATTTTCGATTTTTTTTTCAAATATTTTTTTCAATTTGTTTTTGGTTGAAAATGCAATTATCAATCTTAATGTGAAAACCGAATTTTGCTAGCTTCTATGATTTGTGAGTTAGGTTTTTATAAGAAAAAAATTATTTTTCTTAGATATCTCAAAAACTACAAATCTGACAGACTTTAACATTGATATGGTTTTTGTTGAAAATGTAATTATCCGTCTAAATTTAAAATCGTGTGTCCCTAGCAGTTCGTGGAGTACGATTTTTATAAGTATATTTTTGTTTTTTTTTAATATAATAAAAACTAACAATCTGACAGATTTTAACGTAAATATAGTTTTTTTAGAAAATATAATTATCCATCTAAGCATGAAAACTGCGTGTTGCTAACTGCTACGCTCCGCTAGTTACGATACTTTAAAAAGTTTAACCCCCTTTGCAACCCCCCACTTCCACCAAAAACTAATCAGCTCACTGGTGCCAGAGAATTTTTGTGCCAAATTTGATAAACATCGGTTACACGGTTTTCGAGAAATCGTCTTACATACAGACAGACAGACAGACAGACACCATGACAAAATTTGATATTTTTTAACCCAAATAACTTATTTCTAGTGGAAATAAAAAACTTTTGTTTTAACGATCCCAATAGCCTCCATTCTATGTATGGATGACTAAAAAACGACGTCAAATTAATATTCGCTGTGTTGACAAATTAATATTATTCAAATTAATATTCGTTATGTTGTCAATGCACATGTTAAATAATTTTAATATGCTTTAAAATAGCTAATGTATGTTAAAATTCATCATATTAGAAAATATAGCTGAAACCCTCCTGTAAAAGTACGTTAGAGGATGAACGACGCGACCGACGTGTCGCTAAAATATAAGCCAAGATTCGTCATTAAAAGTATTGATAGATAGAGAACTTGATACATGGGCATGGAATATTACTAAGCAAAATATAAAATCCTTAATAACACGAAGTAGGCGTTTCGAACCTCACATAGCACCATACATCTCTGTCCAGGTAATGCATAAACAAGTATATAAATGGATGTATACAGTGTGTTCCAACGAAAACGAAACAGAAAGTACGTATTTACAGTTTCAAATTTTTGTAGCCGTACCCCCTTCGAGGGGTAATCTTTACCCGTATATTTTGAATAGGGAAAGTGCGTCGAGTGATACCTTGTATTGAAGGTATCTTGAACGTCTCTACAATCGTGTAAAAATTTCGAAAATCTATCAATTCATTTTTAAGATATTCACTTTCATGTAACAAAATTTTCTCCGTCCCTAATCCAAAATCCAATTTTGATTGTGTAAAAAAAAACGATTTTTGTACTGGTCTACGCAAATTTAACAGTAAATATCTCGGAAACTAATCGCTGGATTTTTAAAATATTATATATTTATTATTATATTATTATTTATTTATTTATTATTTCTTATATTTATTATATTAATTATATAAAATATTAACACTTTTATGAAGACATTTGAAAGATCTTCAAAACCACTTTATGAAGTTCAAATCAAGCAGAAATAAGCAACGCACCTTTTAGTTTATAGTAAAAATGTCACTCGATATGGCATCAATGCATTAAGTTTCACTCTAGCCACATGTGGACGAGGCGACACCGACCCTTAAGTGGGCAATAAACTGAAGAAGAGTTAAGAATTGATATCTGCATCATAAACAGGTCAGTCTTTTTTCGCTCGCATTAGTCACAGTAAAAAAAAATTACAGTGCATTTCGAACGAAATTCCAAAAAACCAGGGCGGATAGCAAACTCATATATTTGCTACCATGCACACTTACATATTTTTTACATATATATTTTTGTTTAAATTCACAAATATTTCTGTAAATTCACAAATTTTTCTGCGAATTTACAAGTTTTTCTGTGAATTCACAAATATTTCTGCAAATTCACAGATTTGACCTCTTGGCGATTTAACGATTCGGTAACTTAACCAATTAGCCCATTGAAGCTAAGTGGCCAATAGACCAAGTAGTCAAATGAACAAGTGACCAAATGGTCAAATAGTCGGATGACCAAATATAAAATTGGCTATTTAGTGGTCAAATGGCCCAGTGATATGGCTAAGTGGTCAAACTGCCAAATCATTTGGTAACACTTGGCCAGCGGGCTATTTTCATACAAATTAGGGTGAGTTCAGATAAATCTGTGGACTTATAGAAATATTTGTGAATTCACAGAAAAGTTGTGAATTCACAGAAAAAATTGTGAATTCAAATAAATCTGGGTAAATCTGGGAACTCACAGAATACCTTGTGAATTCACGGATAAATCTGTGAATTTACAGAAGTATTTGTGAGTTCACAGAAAAAGTTGTAAATTCACAGAAAAATTTGTGAATTCACAGATAAATCTGTGAATTTACAGAAATATTTGTGAATTTACAGAAAAAGTTGCAAATTCACAGAAAAATTTGTTAGTTCATAGATAAATCCGTGAATTCATAGAAATATTTGTGAATTTACAGAACAAGTTGTGAATTCGCAGAAAAGGTTGTGAATTCACATAAATATTTGTGAATTTCAAAAAAAAATATATGTGGCCCTTCTACAAAATACGTGAAAATGAATCTGTTTCGTTTTCGATGGAACGCACTGTACACTTTCGCTCATGTATAATTTACACAAAACCACTGTTTACTCTAACCTAGCTTACCTAGCCGCTATCCTTCCTTGTTTAGGTTTATAGAGAGGTTGTTAAAAGTTTTCGACCCTAATCATTTTATTCAGGTCCCAAAGGTGTACAAACAAATTATAATGGTTTCGCAGCCCAAACAGTTTTTGTGTAAGGAACACAAATTGGTTATCCGGTTTCAGGATAAACACGCTTATCTTTCTACATATACAGGGTGTTTATTTTAAAATTTCTCACCCAAGATTTACATATTTCGAGTCTTATTTTGGAGAAATCCTCGGACACGCCTGCTTCTTATTCAAGGGGACACACAACTTAAAATTTTTGTAGCACGCACCCCCTTCGAGGGGTGAACTTTACCCCTATATTTTGAATAGGGAAAGTGGATCGAGTAAAACCTTGTTTCGAAGGTCTCTTAAATGTCTTTACAACCGTGTAAATATTTTTGAGATATTGAGTTTCAAAATATGCTCAAATTGTATAGGTAAATTTCACACCTCGTACGAATATGCAGGGTGTCCAAAATTCAATGGTATTTCCAGAGGCGATAGACTAAAAGTGACCCCCACTTGCGAAGCTTAATTTTTAGGTTTAAAGGTGAAAACCGCATCTTGATACGTTAAACTGTCAAACTGGATTTTATCTGTAACGTTTAGTTTTTGAGATATAATAAAATATTTGTATTTTTTTTATTGAATGACCCTGTTTTAGTTGATTTTTATAATCGGCTTAAGATTCCCTTTAAAATGATGTGAAAAGACATTTAAAAGACCTTCAAAACAGGCTATCACTTGACCCACTATCCCTACTCAAAATATAGCGGTAATGTTTACTCCTTGAAGGAGGTGTGTGCTACAAAAATTTCAGGATCACCGGAATGTTTTACCCTCGAAAAAATAAAAACGACGTGTCCGAGGATTTGTCCAAAATCAGACTCTTAATACGTGAATCTTGGGTAAAAAATTTTAAAATGAATACCCCGTTTAAAACGTAAATTTTGCAGCTTTTTTATTTTTGGGATCCATTGTATATGAATGGAAAAACCCTTAGCTTTTGTACGTTGTTGAAAATAATGACAAAATATACAGAATTAATCTGAAAGTGAAATTTTTCAAAAGTGAATAATAGTACATTATAAACCTAGGGACTAAAGTGCTTCTTTTAATCCCGCGGCGAAAGGTTTGTAGCCCGACCGTAGTGAGGGCTTCAATTCGCTAAGGGATTAAAAGACGCTTTAGTCCCGAGGTTTATATACTATTTTATGCACTTTAGGAAAAGATTATTGTTAAAATCACGTTATTTCTACGCCAAATGGTTCGTCAAGAAAAAGTGCTAAGGATGAAATATTGGCCAAGAGCAAGTGCTGTTTGGCTTGACTTGCGATAAATTTAATTATAATTTTCCAGTCCCTTAGGATTAAAAGTACTTATTTAATCCCTAAAATGCATAAATATCGATTTTTAAGAAAATTACACTACAAATGCCATTTTTAACACAAAACCAAACTTATACGTAAATATCATATAATTTTCATAAAAAATTTAAAGCCAAGGTAGGGGGGTTAACTACCCGCCAAAATCCACGTTTGAGTAACTATACGTATAATTTTTTCAGTTATAAAAAACATAGATAACAAACAAAACCTAATAGCTAAATACTTTTTTTTACACTTACACTTGTTCATTGCATCGCAACAATATTGGTCAAAAGTATGCAAAAGTTTTATCATATATGTTTTGATTTAAGCTTTTGCATACTTTTGACCAATATTGTTTCCAAATACTGACTCCCAATAAAAGTTCAAGAATTTGTGTTTTGTATTATTCAAACAGTTTATAGTATTTGGAAACAACATTAGTTCATTTTGCCCTGATTTTGGCTTCACGTTGTATAAAACTTGGTATGAATATGTTCAGATCAAAAATACTTACGAGTCTCGTTAGTGAACCTTGATTTTATGTCCGAAATGATTTTGTCTAAAACTTGTTTAAAAATTGAAACTCTAGTACTGTTCTGTATTTCTAATATCGTGGTTTTCGGCTGTTTTAAACTGTCCCAAAATACTGTGGAGGGATTCTATGTCTTTAAAGGAACGTTCTGCAATTTCTCGTTTTTTCTTAAAGACTTCAGGGTTACCACCAGCATGTTTGTTATCTACTTTTTTCTGAAGCAAAGGGGGGGGGGTCAACCGCCCCTGGGACAGCCACTGGCTAACCCGGGTATGTTATTTTTTTGCAAATTTCAATGTCCTTTCTTGTTTCTTTTAAAACTCATTCAACTACAAACACATCAGCTTCGGCTTCGACTTTAAGTTGGTCATAGGACGTAGGTACGCATAGACGTCGAATATATCGGAATATTCTGTGTTGCTTTAATGTGTAAAAAAACAAATACTTCCGCTCGAAAACAGATATCTCCAATCTCTGCGGTGCGGCGGTGTAGCGTTGAGTTTTTTCATCAAGGTTACAGTGGCGGTTCGCCCATTGAAGCAAGTGATTCACCTTAAACTTTTGCACAACTGGTTCGGTTATATGTTTTAAATCGCTAACCCAAGGCCCTAAACTTGTTTCCATGCATCAGTCCAAATGAATCAACTAGCCGCGCTTCAAAATATGCTGCACTTGTTTACGCCGGTTACCATGGAAACGAGGAATGCCTTCGGCACGTGGTAACGCCGTAGGCGACCAGCTTATTAGTGCTCTAGAATCATTGGCTGTCGCAGCTTTCCCAAAAAGGGGGGGGGGGCGTGAGGTCAAAATTTTGTAAAAGCATAGAAAAAATTTTGTGCAAAAGATCTAAAGTTAATGTAACTTCCGATCCAATAGGACGCGGCAGGCGAAAATTTTTGAAAAACCAAAAATTTTACTCTTTTGATAAAAAACCAGCGATTTTTTAAATAAATTCTCGCAAAAAAAGGGGGTGCGGTCGCCCACACCGACCCCCTTCTGGAACCGCCACTGCTACAATCAACTAAACCAAGCGATTCACACTGTTTTCTCAGAGTCGCGTGCGGTGTGTTTTAATTAATTAAATCGCGTTCGGGTCGGGCGAAACATTTTTATTTATATTTTTTTCATCTGTCCCATAGGAATAATTATGCAAACTCAAAAGTAAAACATAATATTGGGAAGGGCGGAATATTGACTCACTAGTTTTGGTTACCACGAGCCCCAAGGCAGGGCAACTGCAAGGTCTCGTTTTTAGCATGTGTAACTTTCAGATCAGACTCAAGCTTACGTTCTATAACGTCTGCTCTATGTTGCTAACTCTCTTCAACAAAACGTAACGCGTTTTGTCGAAAAGAGTAAAAAATCAATAGATTGGTAATACTTAGGGGGCATAGCGTATTCCATGAGACTTTTGATGAAGATTTTACGAAACCTATTTTAATCGATTACTAATGGACCCACCAACACTGCCTAACCGGTTAATAGCCCCAAAAATGCTGCAGTCAAAAATTAGGGTTAGGGTGTCACATTTTTCTCTTAAATTCAGACGGTTTAAGCCAGAGCAATGAAACTTGGTACATATGTTGGGCTTCCGGCAACGTACCCTCGTGTGTCATAAAAAAATACACATGTGACCCCTAGGGAGCAACAGGGGCCAAAATGTGTTTTAAAACTATTTCACATCTGAATCTCAGTCAGTTAGTAGTTCATACTATTACCTAGAAATTTACTATACCTAAAAAAATTTCGTGGCTGTTAACAAGCCCCCTAGGTTAGGGGCTAAAGCTTTTGTCGATTTCAATTAAAAAACTACCAGGGGCGTAGTGGCCCATTGGTCCAGCCCCTAGCGGCTGTAAGGGGGACGAGACCTAATTTTCACCATTTTTATATTCCAGAAAACACTCCATATGCACATTTAAAACTCATGAATTTGGTGTAACAAATATTATGAAATATAAAAATTTCAAACCCCAGGGGCGATTCTTGAATAAGGGCTAAAAATATTAAATCTCGAACAACTTATTCAAAATTTACTATACCAAATTCAAAAAGTGCAAAATTTTTTGGCGATTACAACTTTGCCCCAGCCCCTAGAAGCTGTAAGGGGGCAAGATTTTTACAATTTCAGCAGAAAACCAGTCAATTAATATCCACATCCAAACCTCATCACAATGGATACGTGCATATGGAGTTATGGAATATGAAAATGGTGAAAATTAGAGACCGCCCGCCCCACAGTGGGCGAAATTTAATTTCTGGGACGACCAAAATATTCTGAAGTTTATGTTCAGATTTTATGGCGTAATTATGTTATTTTCCATTCAAGGAAACAAGTTATAATATAAATTTAAAAAATTAAGATATCTTAACTAGGTGGAAGGTAAGGGAAGGAAGGGGGATGGGTGGAAGGGTAAATAACGAGAGTGGGAGAGGGGCGGGTGGTAGAGGTTGGATAAGTTGGTATGAGTAAAAAAAGCGGGTATTTAGCTAGTTAGACCATAAACTATACAAAATTAGTTGAATGGTTGTGCACTGTTTCTAGTAATGGTATAATACTTTAATTAAATATACGTCACAAATATTTTTGAAAATAATCTTATTTTCATGGCGATATTTAACAATAATTAAAAGAATTTTTATAAATCTTGCTTGTGAGAACTTTTTGAGTTTTGGATTTAGAAAGTTGAAATAAAAAGCTTTCGATATGAGTACTTTTTCCTTGTCCCTTAATGTCCGACAAAAATTACGTGATTAGTTTATAAGGGAAGCCGATTTACATGATTTTTTAATATGAACACCCTATATATTTCCAAATTTTTCATATTCTAAAAAAATATGTTTTTAACAATATCATTTGCCATGGACAAAGTACTCTTATATCAAATTCTTTTTATCTCAGCTTTCGAGAACCAATAATAAAAAGTTTGCCACGGGGAAGATTTATAAAAACTCATCCTGTACATAAAATTTTAAGAAAACGAACATAGGCGCTAATTTTTCGCCTACGAACTTTGTTTTTAGTTTTAGATCAAGGGTGAATAATAAAGCTACAAACCAATAATCACAGAAAGTTTAGACACCTTGCATAATTTTTTATATTTATAGCCTCCAATTTATTATGAAATTATGAACAAATCTTTTATAAATGAGCTAGCAAAATTTAACTGAAACTTAAGACATTGTAAGAAAAAAACGATTTATACCCTATATATTTCCAAATTTTTCATATTCTAAAAAAATATGTTTTTAACAATATCATTTGCCATGGACAAAGTACTCTTATATCAAATTCTTTTTATCTCAGCTTTCGAGAACCAATAATAAAAAGTTTGCCATGGGGAAGGTTTATAAAAAGTCATACTGTACATAAAATTTTAAGAAAACGAACATAGGCGCTAATTTTTCGCCTACGAACTTTGTTTTTAGTTTTAGATCAAGGGTGAATAATAAAGCTACAAACCAATAATCAGAGAAAGTTTAGACACCTTGCATAATTTTTTATATTTATAGCCTCCAATTTATTATGCCATTATGAACAAATCTTTTATAAATGAGCTAGCAAAATTCATCTGAAATTTAAGACATTGTAAGAAAAAAACGAGTTTTTTTAGTTCTTAAATTTTCTACTCTAATTTATGATTTTTTAACACGGTGCCAAAAATACTTATATAACTTCGAAACTCAAATAGACGCAAACTGTATTTTGCTGCATTAAGGAAGAGAATGTCGACTTTGATTTTACAAAAACTTAAAAATATCTTTTTTTACCTTTTTTTTTAAATGCTTTCCAAAGTTTAACAATATAAAAAATGTCTTCTTATTTTGTAGCATTTTTAAAATTTCCAAAAAATGAGTTAATTGAAGTACATTAATATGTTAAGATTATGTTACTAGCACACATATCTTCCGGTCATAACATTATAGTTAATTTTTGTACTGAAAATTCATAAGAAAATCTCAAACTTTATAGAATTTTACAGAAAAAAACAACTCATTGATACAATTTAAATTGACTGGCAAAAAATACTTTACATAAAGTTTCATTTTAGGGTTTTTGTCGCCCTCTGTGCGCCCCCTTACAGCACCTAGGGGCTGGGACAAAGTTGGGGGTATTCATAATTGAGAAATGGTCCACTGCGCTCCAAGTGGTGCATTTTTGTTGATGCAGGGTGAAAGATATTTTTTTTTGCCTCTTACATAAGGGCCTTGTTAAGAGCCACACATTTTTTTTCGGTATAGTAAAGTTGTAGGTAATAGTATGAACTACCAACTGACTGAGATTCAGATATGCTGATGCATTAGTATGGAAGGTATGAGAATTAGTTTGAAAACATATTTTGGCCTCTGTTGCCCCCTAGGGGCCACATGTGTAATTCTTTATGAAACACAAAGGTGCGTTGCCAGAAAACCAATATATGAGCCAAATGTCATTGTTCTAGCTCAAACAGTCTGAATTTAAGAAAAAAAAATTGACACCCTAACCCTAATTTTTGACTGCAGCATTTTTGGATCTTTTAACAGGTTAGTCAATGTTGGTAGGTTCATTAGTAATCGATTAAATTAAGTTTAGTAAAATCTTCATTAAAAGGCCAAGGAAGCCCAATTTTCTTCGTATGCCCCTTAAGTATGGCGAAGAAAGCGTGGTAATAAAATGTAAAAGACAGAAAAGCCGTATTGTCGTGACCAACTTAAACAGTCTACTTCCGGTTTTTAGCTATAAAAAATAGTCATCGACTTAACTGTAATTTGATTAAATTCAAGTGATTGGGATATGGGATTATTAAAACTACGACTTTATTAATTGTAACTAAGTTATAAAACAACGGCTGTCCGCCAGTTACAAAACAGTGTTATTTTGAGCTGTTTTTAGCTCATCTATTCTTTCTTGAGGATTTTGGTATATTGCTTAATAAAAGTAAGTTAGATCGCACTGTGTCAATCAGTTTATTTTATTTGAATTATTTACTTTGTAAAGCGCTTTTATATTAGGACGGTTTGAAAATGTTTTTTTTAACTGAAATTTAATGAAGGACGTAAGCTTTTTAAGCGCGTATAAATGTAGTAATTGAATAAAACAGTCGTTTTTGTGTTCAAGTGTTTTATGTGTTATTCCCATTTTTTCTTATTTTTTTTATTTACTTTTTATTTAAAAAAACTTTCAAAAACACAACTTCATACATTAAGGCTACTGACTAGGCATAAAAACAAGGGCAAACTAAAACAAAATATTGTTTTTCTACAACCGAGCGAAAAGTACCATTTTTGCGCTTCAAAAAGAAAGCACCAAGTTGCACTTTTCCGAGGAGCGAGAGTTTTTTTACTTTGTCGCTCTTGCAACTACTTTTCGTTCGGTTGAAAAAAAATCTTGTGTGTAAAACCGAAAAAACTTTGCCGCTTTTAAAACATTGCCGAGCTCCGTTTCGTGTCGTGTCTCATACTTTTTTCTCAAGCGGCAAAGTATTACTTTGGGCTTTTAATACACAACACAAATAGCTATTTCTAGCTTTTTTAGGAGTTTTAAACTTCCATTGTCTTTATTTTTTACTTTTTCACAACGTTTCGATTGCTTATGTATCTGCAATCGTCATCAGGTGAATACCTATGTACCAATGGAAGTTCGAACCTCTAGTTTACTCTTTTTTCTTCTTCTTGTCTTAATGTTTATATGAAAAAGAAGTAGTTATTATTCTTCTTAAATAGGTAAAATTATTCCTTGTGATGTTACATCGCGACAAAATTAGAAATCTTACCGCCACTTGCAGCGATTTTTTCTCAATGGAGTTTTAAGCTAATGGTCCTTTAAAGTACCGTTAGTGATTTGTGTATCTTGCGCCGGTTTTAATGGACAATTAACCGTCCATTAAATATATATATATTTAGCTAACTGCCCAAAATCGCCCAATTAAAACAACTTTAAACCGACTTTAGTCAATTCCTAACCTCAATATTTCATGTTTTTTAATTTTTTTATTTTGGATTTGTTTCATTTTTTGAAAAATGGAATATCTCGACATGCTTAATGAAGTTCTTGTGGAGGATATTCTGGAGGACGAATTAGAAGTGCCGAACTTCGTAGATATGGGTTTTACCCTTAGGCACTTTTATGGGCCCAACCGTTACGTTAGATTTTTTTAGAAGATTTCGCTTAACCCACTCATGACATTATCTATACATTTGTTTGAAAGTTTGAGACAATGACTGTGTTTCGGACTTCCATTGTCTATATTTTATTTATACACGACGTTTCGATCAGAGATTATACTGATCGAAAGGTCGTGTATAAATAAAATATAGACAATGGAAGTTCGAAACACAGAGCAATACCTCATACAGCTTACCTTAAGCGGATTCAGAGTATCGAAGATGGGAACCGGGTGTTACTTTACGGAATCCTGAATCCGCCTCTACAGAGCTGTGAAATTTGCCCTAAAATTAAAAAAGAACAGAAAAAATAAATTCAATTTTAAAGGTTATGGCGATAATAACAGTGATGCCCCCAGACAGCCAAAAAAATGCCTAGGTTAATGCGCTGTTGCCATACTATCAGGTAGCTAAAAATCTTATTATCAAAAGTTCCGCAAAAATTAGTCCGAGCAAGTCGTTGAAAGTTAATGGATCTTTAAAATTAATTGGTTGTTTTGTTAATGGGCGTTTCCAAAAATGTCGCTGCAAGTGGCGGTTAGAAGGTTAAGGAAATGAGGGGGGTTAATATATTTAAAAATTCATAACTTCTTAACCATAGCTGGTTCAGGAGACAATATCCTTCCTCTTCGATGAGGGTGAATTGAGGGGATCTTTTTTGGGGTCGAGGAACACAAATTTTCAATCAGATTTTAAAATTAATGATGGCAGCTTTTCTTCTTCGGAGGGGGGGTTAGGTTGGGTCTGATTTCGTTTAAAATAGGTGTACGGGGGTTTTTTGTGTAGAGGATTTCGAATTTGTGGTAAGATATTAATTATGATTTTAACAACTCCCACTCGTCGAATGGAGAAGGGATGGGGGTAAAATCTAACTTTATCCGATTGATTTCCTTTGAGATTTTAAAATTTGTTAAGTTTTCAGTTCCTCCCTCTTTGAGGGGATGAAGAGGAGTACCATCTGACTACGTTTGAATTTGGTACCTACCCATGCAACGATACTTTATCCGAAATGCACGGGTAAGTAAAAATGTGAAAATAAATTTACGTAAATAGTAGTTTTCACAACTAGTGGCTAAAATAGTGTTTTTTTACAAGCGTTGGTTTAAATAACGAGCGCAGCAAGGTATTTAAAAACGCAAGTAAAAAAAAGCACAGTTTAGCCGCGAGTCGTTAACAATATATTTTTTAATACCTTTTCAAAAAATCCAAGCAAAATAGAAAAATACTTTTAAAAATCTCGAACGAACAGCACTTCTTGCAACACACCATCGTTACACTATAAATCAAGGCGGCTAGTAAATGAAATAACAATGGTTTCCATAGCGATGTACCTTTTTATTCGATCACCTTCATTGTTGCCACATTTTAATCTTTTAATTAATTTCACAGTTCGATATTTTGACGATTTTTTTAAATGATTTGTTCGTAAATACTCGGTGAAAACTGGCGGAAATGGCTTAATTTTTAGGCTAGAATAATTAGGTGTCTTCAATATTACTATATTCCGCTATTTCTCTTTAATTTTGGGTAAAAAACAGACAGAAAAAGGTTTTTTTGCATCGGTAACCAAAAAAGCCATGCTTTCGTTATCTGCAGATAGTTACTAAAATCATATTTTTCATGAAGGTATAAAAAAATATTTTTTAATAACAAGCTTTTAAAAGGTACTAAAAAATTTTAAATAATTTTCTAGCTTTAATCCATAACAAAAGCGATGGGCGCAAATGAAATGTTGCACTTTAACCCTTATTAAAGTAAATAGACACTTAAAGTTGCACAAATGGAAAGTCTTACTCATAATCGTATCTCAGTGCGCATGCTCAGAACGAATACGTCGTATAACAGCGTCTACGTCTCACCTATCTCTACGACCACCCTTGCAGTATTCGTAAGGCTGATCACACACAAACTTGCATAAAACATAGCATAACAGTTCGACCAATCAGAGACGGATTTGGAGCCGCCATATTGCATATACATAGATATATTTCCATAACGTTGAACTTTTCATGCAGCATGCTATGCACTATACAATTTTGTGTGTGATCAGCTTAAGCAGCTAGCGTATCCTAACCATTTTGTTATCTGTGTGTTTTCATAAATGCCTGTTCCACAGTTTCACTTCTTCTATTTTCCATTTTATTGCCGTCTCACTTTTTTCGACAAGGGCGGAAATAGAAGTTCGCGGCTTGAAGTAAATCTATGCTTTAAGCACTGAACAAGATTTGGTTTGGTTAGGCCGTAAGCACAATTTTAACTCTTTTTAGTCCACCATACCGATATGGTATGGGGGACTATTTAAATCGGGAAAATTTGACTTTCCTTATTTTATTAAAAATGAGTTACTAAGGTTCCAAAACACCTTAATCGATGAAACAAAAAAAGTTGTCTGTCGGTCAGTCGGTCTGTTGTCTGTTTGTATACCCGATAACTCAAAAACGCCTCAATCGATTTCAACGAAATTTGGTACAAAAATCCTCTATTGGCTGACCATGAACTGATTAACTCTTGGGTAGGGGGTGGGTGGTTGAAGGGGGGAAAAGGGGGATCAAATATTTTAAAAAAATTGAACTTTGGAACCAAAGCAAGTAGCGATATACGGATTTCAGAATTACATTTCCATGAATATGGACTACAAATTTTGTTATAAAGTGCAAGTTCTTTAGTTTTTCCGAGTTATTTGAAAAAACGTTAAAACATATTAAAAAAAATCATATCTCTAGAAGTAAGGCAGCCATTGATATGCGGTTTTCAGATTTCATAAATTTTGTGTCAAGGTTCAAATCTTTCAAAGCTAAAGTTTTCAAGATATTTTCATTTCCTTTCAACATAAAATAATTGATTGTATTGTGGATTATCCAATTTTTTAAGGACGCTTTCACAAACGCTTCAAGGATACGCTACCAACAAGGAATCAAAAATAGTTTGCCAGCTTTAAGTGTCTAATAATAGTAAAAAGCGCTCATCACAACTTTGGTACTTACTAAACTAAAAAGGGACCCAAATTTTAATTAGCGCCAATCGCTTTAATTCTATGGTATCCGAAAGCTAAAAAATTATTTTAATATTTTAGTGCCTTTTATAAAAGTCTGTGATTATTAAAAAACATTTCTTACCTAAATTTATTCATTTCATGTACTTACTAAATATAATTTTAACAAAGTTTCTGCCTAATTTCATTAACGCAGATGCCGGGATCTCCCTCATCGCATTGCAATCTTCGTTATTTCAATATGCAAGCTGAAAATCTTGAAAGCTTGCAATTGGTTGCGGTAATTTTGCAGTCTGACCAGCTCAATGCCATTTCTGTGCCCGCCTTTTAATTCTCTCTAGTCGGTCTGTATAAAATGCTCAAAGCTGATTTATTTAGTGCCAGAGATTTTACGTTTGTCAGAATTAGTTTTACCGTGATTTAGAATGTCAGTTTCAGTTCTCGTATGATGGACTACGATGCTGTAAACTTTTAATAGAATTTTAAAATACACTATAAAGTAGATAGATAGATATCTTTATTTTCTTTAAGACAAATTTACATTGTATAGGAATCATCAACAATTAGCACCTACAACAAAGTTTTTTTAAATTATTAAAGACAAATTACTAAATGCATATTCACTTCACAACAGTAGTTACTTAACACTATATGCAAACATTTATTTAATAAAAATAATTTAAGTTTATTTTTAAATTATGAGGCGCTTTCCAGCTCCTTAATATTTTGTGGTAAAACATTAAAGAGCTTTGGACCCAGATAGTTCTTATTATTTCTAATCTAAATTTTGAAACTCGTAAATTCCTTCCATTTCTAGTATTAAATGTATGGAAGTCTCTCATCCACAAATAGACTGGGGACAGTTAAAATTTTTAATGCTTTAGTTTAGTTTAACATTGCCCTAACTACTTTATTTTGAGCAACAAGGACGTCTTGGGCTTAAAGGTGAAGTTGAATAAAAAATGCTCTTCTTCCAATTACTTAATCTAAAAAACTGTTAATTAAATTTGTATCAAATTTTGTAAAATGAAAGTTTAAAGTATTATTCCAGAACCATTTTACGGATTTTGCATAATTTTAAATTTTTGCATAATTTTACGTAACCTAAAAATGTTTAATTCGGGGTAAAAATTATCGATTATTTTAATAATCTAAATAAAAACAAGATATATATATTTTTTGAAATTAAAAAAATTAAAACAAAAAAGAAGTTAAAAAACCTCCAAATCAGTTACTTCAACCGAAAAGAAAAGATCTTGGGTGGAAATAACGAAAATTCAAACTTGGATGAGCATCCCACAAGGAACACACACACACAAAGTTGGAAATCAAAGTGTATGATAGTGTTTGATGATGTATGGTGGAGGGTGACCACTGAAATCACTGATGAGACCACGCTGGTTACCCAGGCCGAAACATCGTTTATTCATTTCTCTTTTTGCTTTGGTCCTTTGTGTGTTCCTTGTGGGATGCTCAACCAAGTTTGAATTTTCGTTATTTTCACCCTAGATCTTTTGATCTTTTGTTTTTTGAGAGTGTTCGCGTTTAATATTTTTAATAATTTTTGATATTTATGCTGATATTTTAATTGATTGTAGGTAAAGTATAGTACACTTACTCGCCGCATGTTATGGTCAAATTAAGACAATTGCCTGAGGCTCGCGTCTCAAACTTTATATTCGCGTTTAATGACTATCATAACATGCTTGTTATGTAAACTACTATTAAAATACACGTTATGTGACAGTCTTTTGTTTGAACAAGCTGTATGCGCCCCTGTAGTTTCAAAATCGCTTATTGAATCCATATTTCATTCCTAACCCAGAGATTAATATTTAAACACATCCTGTTGTTCTCGTCTACCAATATTTTGCGCTATTGAAATCCTTAATTTTAGGCACTCTCTTTTTATTTATTTGTTAAGGGTCTAAAAATTGCATTTTGATAAATTACTACTTTTTCATGTTAGTGTAGGGGGGGGCATATGTCGATAATTTCTATCCCGTGTGATTTTTTTTTTGAAAGTGTTTTGTGACTATGTGGGAGTGATAGCTCTTTAGGCACACAATCAAGTGTTACCGGGTATTTTGTTCGCATCCGTGTAGAAGGGATTGATAAAAGATACAACTTTCGCAGCCGGGGCATGATTATTCCATTCCGATTCCGATTCCATATAACTCGAGAACGGTGATTTTAAAAAAAATACTCTCAAGGTCATGCGACCTTAAATGACCTTTAAAATCGCAAAAAATATATTTTGACCATTTTCTCTTCATAAATGAAAAATACCCCAGTAAAATGAACACATCGCAAAAATAACATACTAAAGTGTGCTATTCATCAACTATTAAAGCAAAGAGGACCAGATTTGGAAAAACAGAAAAGAAAGGCAAGTACAACAACACTGTTAAAACCAATTGGGTTCAGCTATGAGGCTTTTCAATATGGCGGCTGATGTATCAAAATGGCGACCTCTAACCACATTTTATTTTATCCAATTTCGTAAAAAAGCAAAAATGACAAGGTGGCCATCAATTCTTGTTGAATTGTCGCAGTTTACTCAGAAAAAAAGTTTAGTTGATGCATGACCTTGATTGACTTTGAAAATACCATGTACAAGTGAAAAACCATTATTATAAATGTTAATAAACAAGTGTAGTCATACTTTACTGACATAATTAGAATTTTTTATGCTTTTTCTACTGCCTACTAACTATCTTATAGGTTATTTAAATTACTTTTTTGGCTAGACAAGTGATCAGAATATAAAATTCACAGTTCCGAAACTTAATAAAAACGACAGGCATATAGGTCACTTTTACCGGAGTATAGCATAAACATCTGGGACGCCATATCAAGAAACATAGTAGGGAGGGTTAAAATGAAGTGTTTTTTTTATGGCTAAGATGTTAATTTCATCTCCGGCCCTTAAAGTTTTTGCGTAGTGGTAAATTAGAAAAAACATCACAAAAAGCTGGTTTTTCACTTGCTACCTGTTATTTTTAAGGTCAATCAAGATCATACATCAACTAAACATTTTTTTCATAATAAGCGGCGATAAGTCAACAAGAATTAATGGCAACCTTGTCGTTTTTGTTTTTTTTACGAAATTGGTTAAAATAAAATGTAGTTATAGGTCGCCAGTTTGATATATAGTCGCCATATTAAAACGCGTCATAGCTGAACCAAATTTTTTTGAACAGTGTTGTTGGACTTAACCTTCTTATCTTTCTTACCAAATTTGGTCCTCTTCGCTTTAACAGTTGATAAATAGCGCCCTTTAGTATGTTATTTTTGCAATATGTTAATTTTACTGAGGTATTTTTTAAGGTCACGAAGCTTCAATCTGCATCAATAGTAATAGTTTAAAGTAGATTTGAATTTGGACTGACAAAACCTCGAAATATTAAGATTTTTTGAAGAGAAAATAGCAAAAATTTAGTTTTTTTAAATTTTCAAAGTCATTTAAGGTCGGATGAGCTTGAAAGTAATTGTTTTCAAATCCTCGTTCTCGAATTATATGGAATCGAGTATAATCATGCCCCGGTTACGCAAGTTGTATTTTTTATGATTTTTGAACGCCATCTTGAAAGATGACGTCATATCAACCGCTTCTACACGGATGCGAACAAAACACCCGGTAACACTCGATTATGTGACTAAAGAGCTATCAATCCCACATAGTGACAAAAACTCCTTCATTCAAAATCCCACGGACACGCATGCCCCTTCACTATGTGGAACTAAATGCATTTTGAATACGTTTCACTTTCAATACTATTGTAAAAATGCGAATCGAAAAGCGAATCCAAGTTTTTTTTTCGTTGGTCATGCCTCAGTTCAATACGCCTTTTTCATGTAACTGTCGTAAAACGCAGATCGTATCGAAAACGAATAAAAGTTTTAACTATAATTCATTTGAATTTATTTCGTGGTTGAGATAACGAAATTTAAAAATAAACAGAAAATACGAAAAACAACATGTCAAAAATTCAAATCGTGTTCAAAACGCGTTGAAATCGCTTCATGAAAACCGAAAAGTGAATCGTATACTGAAAACCTATTCAGTTTTTTTTTATCGTTTTTAAATTCATTTTATAACAAATATAATATAAAAATGCAACAATATTGAAATGATGATGTTATGTTCCTTTGATTGTCTATAACATTGCCGATGATTCGCTGATTAAAATTTCATAAAAATCCAAGATGACGGATCTTTTAATGGAACAAATAGGTTACAGTAGGTCGTCTAGAGGGGGGTTTTAAGAAAAAGAAAATATAATCTTAAAAAACATAGATTTTTGTTTTCGATACATTGCCAACTAACATATAGCGTCAAAAGTAAAATCCCCTATGTAGCCCTTTTCTGGGGGGCTATTTTTGGAAAATATTCTGAGAACCTTAAATAGCAACCCCCTATTTAGACTTCGTATTTGAATTCTCAGACGTAAAGAGAGTCAGGTGGACGTAAAGAACAAAACCAATAATTAAACATCCTAGTGCGGAAAAGTATGGGGGTAAATTCATTTCCGCACTCAGTGCGGAAAAGGGCAACTATGCGCATGCAAATCAGTGCGGAGTGAGTACTTTCCGCGCGCGAATAAAAAAAAAAGTATTTTCACAAAAATGTCAAAATAAAAATTATACAGGGTCTCCAGTTTTCGTGCGTATCTCTTAGAAACTAAAGAAAATATCTCCAATGTGTTCAATGTAGATTTTACGGGCTTTTTATAAGGAAATAAAAAATAACTTGACAATTTGACCTTCTACTTCACATTTTTGGAATAATATCGTCAAAATCACGGAAAATCAGTAAACACAATAGAAATATTTTTTTTATTTTCTAAGAAAAGAATTAAACTTTTGATATTTTGATAGCCAATATCTCGAAAATTAGTAAAGTAAACCTTATGATATGGGGTTCCATTGGAAAGAGAATTTACGCGAGAATTCAAATAAGGTGTTAGTATTTAATGTTCTTAGAATATTTTCCACAAAAATCTCCCCAAAAAAAGGCTGCATAGGGGATTTTGGTAGTTGGCGATGTATCGAAAACAAAAATCTATGTTTTAAAGATTTTTTTTTTCTTTAAACCCGTCTCTAGACCAACTGTGAGGTATTTTGTAATCCTCCTACCTGGTTTTTGCTTTCGTGAAGAAATAGTTATGTGTGCGTGCCTAACAAATACTGAAAATGGTACAGTTTACATGCGATTAGACGGACAACGCGAAGCGGATTTCGGACAAGCCGTTAAATGCGGAAAGAAACATTTTGCAAGTATAAGGAACAATTTTTTTTTCTACGAGCGTCTAGTCATAGTTTTAAAAAACGTCAAAAGTAAAAGCGTAAACCTACCATAATTTCCTATTGATAAAACTTGAATAAAATTATTTTCTAGTTGATAGGTTCTGTTCTCCTCTGTTAATTAATGTCATGTAATTGAGGTCCGCTTTTGTTGAAAATAATTGCCTTGGTTATTATTTTATTACAATATGTTTGATTTATCATTTTAGAAATTATTGTGGTTATAAAATAGATAAATATGTTAGATTAAAATGGAATAGGTAATAATTTCAATGTAATTTTTTTTCTTTCCCTCTACTTCTCGCCATCATTAAGTCAATGTTACTAAATCGTATAATCGTTGATTAAGTATTGAATGTAAAAAATGCTAAATACAACAAAAATATATAACTTAAAAATTAAACAAGATTCTTAAATTTACCTGATACACTTGAAAATATTTTTTATAAGAAATTTTAGAAAAGTCGTTCTGTTTGTGACGTTTTATGGCAATATGATATTTGACTCTATTTTAACAGAACCATTTAGGTATCGGGTGAACATCCCAATTAATAACACAAAAACTGCAGTAGATAAAACCTTAGTACGTGCAGTCGCGCGGTGTTGATTTAAAAGTATTTTCATAAAAATGTCAAAATAAAAATTATACATATATATTTTCTTAAAACGGGTTTTTAACTGAAACGAACCTATCACTCCAATAAAAAAAAAATCAAAAATATCGATTGTTCTCGACTTCTGGGACACACTCTACTTTTTTCGTGTTATCGTTATTATACAATCTCTGAACCTCTACTTTGCCTATTTTTCCATTTCCTCTTTTGACGTTTCTCGGGTCGGGTACATTCCTACGAGCTCTAAAAAGTAACGACACTCTTTGGTTGAATTCACCCTCTCAGCTGATGCACAAGATAAGTTTTCAACGATGCTTGACCCTTAATTTTCCGTGACACGTCCCGCCATCACGGCCTGCTGACTTTCCCCTCTAAAGGACAGTTTTTCTTTTCCCTTTAGGGCCTTAAAAGAAAAAAGAAGTTTTTTAGTTAAAGTTTTGCAACATGCCGAATTCCATCGAATAAGCCACGACCTATAAAATTAACTAAAAACATTAATTTGTTCATTAAATTTTTTGCTTAAAATGTAGTAACTACAAAATATTGTTGAAATCTAACTGCTAACTTATACCCACGGCCGTCAGAAAAAGTAGAAGAAGTTTTTGCAATCAAAAAGAATTACTCATCAAAATCTTCTTAAATGTGAAACTGTGTACTTTATGAAAATACTTTTTATAACAAAAATGCGCACTTCTTCCAAAATGGGTATTGGTTCTTTCCTATAGGTTTACTGGTTTTTGGATAATACTTAAAAAACCGAAAAATCAAAGGGCGATGTCATTTTGGATAAATTAACATCAATAGTTCGGACTAAAAGTAATAAAATTAATAACATTTAGTAGTTTTAAATAAACTGTAAAAATAAAATAAAAAATGATCGTGAAAAATATTAGCATTATTTTAAAATTAAGATATACGAAAGCTACTAAACTTATTATATTTTTGCATCTGACAACAAGCTTTTTTCAATAAGCAACTCAAACGACATGGAAACAATAAATTGCCTGTCAGATAAAGACAATCTTAATGCATCTAAAATCAGTCTTTATATTATTGTTAGTATAGGTGGATTTTTCGATTATTGGATTGACGTCATAGCTGCCTCTAAAAACGTATTTCTTTGTAGGTAACAATTAGCATATCAAATTGCTTGTTTATATAATTTTTAAATCTGTTACAAATTTATCAATATACCTTTGACTTACATCCACTAAAAATGAAACTAAAACAACTATATCCACCACAGGCTTACCAAGGGGAGGGGGCTTAGGAGCTCAAGAGTCCCCCCAGAGCCACTGAAAATCGGCCCCTAAAGGTTGAATATTCCCCAAAAAACACCAATACTCAAGCCCCCCCCTCCCCCCCCCGCTCCCCAGGACCAATTTCTGCATAAGCCGCTGATATCCACCCCAAAGAAATAACAATAAACTACAATGCGCACTCCATATATTAAAAGCAAACTTTCCAAATCAGCAACCATATCTAAGGAAATTGCGGAGGACATTGTAACATTGTAGAGCGGAGTTCTGATTGGCTCTAAAGCAATATTTAAAATGTGGCGGATTAATAGAGATGTATTGTTTACCGTGAAAATCTAGTTCCAGCGACTTTTCAGCACTCTTTTCACCTAACACACAGTTCTTATGCATTTTTATAAATCTTAAACCAAACATATATAAGTATAGTAAATAATAATTGCATAAAACACACCTAAGATGGCAAACCGTCCCACAATAAATCAATAGTAGTAGTAGTAGAGAAGGGGCGGCGCGAAGCCTGGCAAGTAGGCCTCCCTGGGCCCTTTCTGCCCTACCCCGAGCCTGCCCCTAATCCACCGCCTGCACCACTGGTCTGGCAGTTTGCTCATTTGGTCTCACTGTTCTTTTTGCAAAGTCCAGTATTTTATTCCATTTGTGCAGGTCCTCCTCATCCAGGGTCGGGAAACCGAATACCTGATATCTCGTCCTCTGGTATGCTTCGCAGTTCGCTATAACGTGTCGAGATGTCTATTCTGCCCGCCCGCAGGCCCGGCAGGTCGAGTCATTCTCCACCGCGATCCGGGGTCATGTGCTTCCTTAGTCGGTTGTGACCTGTTATGACACCTGTCAGCAGACCAGCGTTCTTCGCGATCTCCCCAGAAGCCATTTTTGTCTGGCTATATCCGGGCCCTTCACGAAGTCCTTGGTCTGTCTGCATCCTGTTCCTGCTCTCCAAGCGGTCGTCATGGCATCGTTGGCCCATTTATTGAGTCGACTTTGCAATTGCCTCTTGGTTGTTCCTAGGAGTGGTTCCGGCCCTACATACTGGGTGCTTGCCCCGATCCTGGCGAGCTCGTCTGCCATCTCGTTACCCGGCACCCCCATATGTCCCGGTACCCACATAAGTGTCACTTGTTTGCCCTCTCCCAAGGATTCCAGTGCATCCGCACATTCCTCCACCAGGGTGTTCGTGATCTTGGGCGCCCTTAGTGCCTTTAGGGCTGATTGGCTGTCGGAGCATATATAAACATGCTCCTCCCTACCGTTCTTTATTTCTTCCATGCTTGCAGCCATTATTATGGCATACACCTCTGCCTGGAAGACCGTGGCTTGCTCTCCGAGCGGGTAGCTCTTTCGAACCTCCTGGTCTTCCACATAAACCCCCGATCCTGTGGTTTGCCTCTCCGACAGTTTCGACCCGTCGGTGTAGCAAATCACCGCGTTCTTCTCGAACGGTTCGCGGAGATTTTCACTCTGCCATAGTTCCCTGTCTGGGAAGACTACTTTGTATCTCTTGTTGAATCTCCAGGGGTTTTTTGGTCTTTGTGTTTTAATCGCTGCCATAGGGATTTCTCTCTCGTCGATTTGGGCAATCCTAAGATGCCCCGCAGCTTCCACTCTTCCTCTCCATTGACCTGTATCTCTCAGCCGGAGGTGGGTCGCCATCGCTTCTTTTCTGATCCAGATCGGAAGCGGCGGCAGTCCCAGAATGGTTTCGAGTGCCAGTATAGGTGCCGTCCTCATAGCGCCGGTTATCCCTCTGCATATGGTTCCCTGTAGGCTCCTAAGCTTGAGGGTAGTAGTGACCTTCTCCACTGCTGGCCACCAGACTATGGATCCATACTTGATCCTTGTTCAAAATCAATAACTTTTTGCCTTGGTTGTCAGATTGTCCTAACCCTGATTCCATAATGATTTCTAGAAGGTAAATCAAAACATTATATTAAGTAAACTTTTTCATGCATTTTAAACTGAACTTCTTCGACCCTACTTTATATAAGTATAGGCAATAAAATAACGGATAATTATGGAAACTCGTCAACCGCGGTCTATATTTCCGTAATTTAAACCGAGATGTGTGATTCGCCTCAAGATTTTTATGCGGTTTCTATTTTATTTAAATTTCTTTTGTTGAAAAATAAACTTTCAACCACATGTTTCCAATACCCAGAGGGATTCTCGCAGCTATTTGTCTTTTTCAAACTCAAAAAAACCACAATAATTTAAAAGTTTTAATTGAGGAATGAATGAATGAATGATAAACGACTTTTTTGAATCGCTTTAAAATAAAATCGATTTGGTGATTAAAACGGTTTTCGTGGTGTTAATACGACAATATTTTTAAACCATCCTTACATAAAAGCACTTTAAGAGGTTTTAAAAATGACAGCTTCAAAATTTTGACAAAAATATGATAGACATTTTGAAGTTCAAACAATCGACGACATGACTTTTTTACTGGTTTTGTGGGTGTAGGATATATGGGCCAACACCGTTCTTAACTAAAAAGCCTGTTAACTCCTACCGCCTCAGTGCCCTTTAGCCTAACGTGGCTGCCATTTTTATAACCAAATTGACAAGTAAAACATGGATTTTCTGTCAGTTTGGTGTCAATATGGCACCGATCATAGGCCAAAGGATACTAAAACGAAAATGAGTTAACTGGCTTTTTAGTTGAGTACGGTGTTGTATGGGCAAAGCAGAAATAAATTCGGGGGGGGGGGGGGGTTTCATCATTTAATAAAAATCAACTAGCAAATTTTTAAAAATTAGAGAGAGAGGCGCGGTTTAATAGGTTTATTTTTAAAAGCAAGTGTCACCTAGTCTCCTTTGCATTTTTTTTAAAATTAACTCTTAAACGCGCCGCAGGCAAAATTTTTATAAAATTGCAGTAAAATTCTACTTTTTACGCGTTTCAAATGTTGTTTACAAAAAAATTTTGACAAAAAAAATTTCTTTAAAAATTTTGATCTCTTAGGTTTTTTGTAAAATATTTTTGAAAAACTAGATTGGGTTAGACCCCAAGAAAAGGCGGGCTGCGCCGAAGATGAAAATTTAAAAAAATATATGCTAATATTGCCATTTATTACACGCTTTGAATGCTGGTGACAAAAATTGCTTAGAATTAAACTAAAATTGTAACAATTAATAACGTTATAGCACCGCAGGCAAAAATTTTAAAATTTAAGACATCACACCAAACACACTTCACAAACCGGAGTAAAGTGTCAAAAAAGTGGGGGAGCTATAGCTCTCCCTGTGTTCCTTGATTATGATTAATTTATTGTAGATTGGATTGGACCTCCTGGGGGCGGAGGTTAACCTTTAAACCCCCCCTGGCTACGCCACTGTGTAATTGTACCATTTTAGAATAATTAGGGATATTTTGGTCAGGCAGTTTAACGGCAAATTTCATTACTCTTATGGTTACCGTTACCGTAAATAAGGATAACTTCAAGAGGTTCAAAATAGAGCTTTTGGACGTAGTCAATCGTTTGGCGGTAAATATAACCTTACTTTTTTATTGACTTTTGTTGTTTTTTTCTCTAGTCTTTTTTTGTCATTTGCTTTTCTAACCATATTATGGAGGAAAATATTAATTTAGTGATAGGACTTTGGTGGAGTAATAGAAGAAATCAAGCCACTGCAAACTTTTGTACTTACTCACCTGTTTACCAAAAAAAAAACGGTTAAAAGGCAACCCACTACTACTATAAACACGGTAACAAAAAATAAAATCCAAATACACAAAATTTTTGTACAACAAAACAAACTTTTATAACCTAAAGATTTTCCACCATAGAATCACCTCAAGTTTGGTTGGTTGTCTTTTTAACGGTAAAGGTAGTCGCTATTGGACGCTAATTAGCGCCAGTGGTTGCCTTTAATAAAGGTAACAGCCTGACAGAGCGCTATTGCGCCTGCCCAGAATAAAGGTAAGGGTAACAGACAAAAAACCTGGCCAAAATCTCCCTATTGATACATGAGAAAATTATTAATGGTGTTGTGGGTTTAAATTTCAATTGGGTAGCACTACACTGATGAGCACCGCTAGTGCGAAACTCAAGTCTGCGATAACCATTATATTTTTTGAGAAAATTTTCAAAATTCTATTGTTTTTTTTTTGTTAAATACTTAATATAAGTTTGTATTTTGTAAACTTAATATAAGTTCGTTTGCATCTTTGTTTATATCTGTGTAAGTATGTGCGTAATCACGCCAAAACGGCCAAACCGATTTAGATTAAATTTTTGTACACAGATGAGTTATGGCCTGGATTGAAATACAGCTACTTTTTATTTGATAATTCGCTCAAAGAAATCGATCGCGCGTAACTTCAGATGGCGCATTTTCAATTACAAATTCAGTTACAAACGAAAGGGATCGCATAGCACCGCATTCTATGAAGGACGTGCGAGCAAGACATAATGATTAACCGCCAAAGAATTTATAAATGAGTTATTGAATTGAAAATTGAGCATGCATTGAATTTTCGCTATGCGGAGAAAGCTGACTTGCATCTGAATGAAAAAGGGAATAGTTTGGTAATATTACAGATGACTTGCCCTTTACCAAAAATATAAATTAGGCACCGACTTATTAACCTCAGACTGGGCATTCCATTCACAAAACATTATTTTTTTACCGCAACATCTCCCACAAGGTCAAACAAAAAAATTGGCGATAGAAAGCACGGATAGGCCACCATACAATCAATTATTTTATGTTGAAAGGAAATGAAAATATGTCGAAAACTGTAGCCCATAAAGATTTGAACCTTACCCCCACAAGGTCAGACAAAAAAATTGGCGATAGAAAGCACGGATAGGCCACCATACAATTAATTAGTTTATGTTGAAAGGAAATGAAAATATCTCGAAAACTGTAGCCTATAAAGATTTGAACCTTATAACAAAATTTTGTGGTAATATTTACGAAAACCAAAATCTGAAAACCGCAAAACAATAGCTGCTTTACTTCCAAAGTTATGATTTTTTTAATATATTTATACGTTTTTTCAAATAACACGGAAACTAAAGCTCTCACGAATCTGGAGTTTATAATAAAATTTGTAGTCCATACTCATGGAAACTTAGATCTGAAAACCGTATATCGCTTCTGTTCCAAAGTTACAATTTTTGAAATAATTTATCCCTCTTTTCCCCTCTTCAAACCCACTACCGAAAAGTTCATCAGTTCATGGTCAGCCGATAGAGGATTTTTAAAGCCAATTTTGTTACGATCGATTGAGGCGTTCTTGAGTTATAGTGTATACAGACAGACAACAGACCGACAGAAAAATTTTTTTTTCGTCAATTAAGGTGTTTTGGAACCTTAGTAAATAATTTTTGACAAAATTAAGAAAAGTCAAAATTTCACTATTTTAAAAGTCCCCCATACCATATTGCCATTGATTAAAGGAATTATTCTAATGATATTGGTATGGTGGAATAATAAATTTTTATTAAATTATATTGGTATGGTAGACTAATAAATTTTTAGTAAAAAAAACTTTTAAAGAACAAACTTTTATTAAATGAACTTGAAAGTAGAAAATAATTTTTTATATTTATTATACCATAATAAAAGCGATGGGCGCAAATTAAAAATTTTAACTTTAGGTATCGTATATCGGTCACGGCAATCTCACCCGTTCTCAACTTCTTTAGATGAAATCATTATGTTTATCATTCGAATAGGAGAAGAATTTAGTTCTTCTTTTGTAGTTCTCTCTTTGTCACAGTAAAGTTAAAATTTTTAATTTGCGCCCGGCGCTTTTATTATGGTACAATTTTTATTATTTATTATTATTTTATAGTTCCTAAACTAGGAACCTTGTTTTGTTAAGAGCCACGAAATTTTTTTTGGTATATGGTAAACTTGTAGGTAATAGTATGAACTACCAACTGATTGAGATTCAGATGTGCAGATGCTTAGTATGGAAGGTACGAGGGATAGTTTGAAAACACATTTTGACACCTGTAGCCCCCTAGGAGCCACATATGTCATATTTTATGACACACGAGGGTACGTTGCCGGAAGGCCAACATATGTGCCAAATTCCATTGCTCTAGCTTAAACCGTCTGAATTTAAGAAACAAAAATTCACACCCTAAGCCAACTTTTTCACTACAACATCTTTAGGGCTGTTAACAGGTTAGACGGTTAAAAACTTCCAAATCAGTTACAGTGAATCCACTGACGAGCCCACGCTAGTCACCCCGGGCGAAACATCGTTTGGTCTTTTGTGTGTTCCTTGTGGGACACTCATTCAATTTTGAATTTTCGTTCTTTCCTCCCAAGATCTTTTGATCTTCTCTTTTTTAGATTAGACAGTGTTGGTTCATTACTAATCGATGAAAACCGGTTTCGTTAAATATTCATCAAAAGTCCCACGAAATACGCTATGCCTCCTAAGTATAAGCAGAAAAATCACATATTAGGGAATTATTGCGCGTTACTCTATAAGGTTTTACCATAATAAGGGAAAACCGTATTTTATTTAGGTTGAACCTTAACCATACTTTAAAAAACAGTTTCATTGGAAGTCGCATTACTTTTCCTTATTCTAAAATTGTGAACCTTAAAATTGTACCGCCGCTTTTTTGTTTTTTTTTTAATTTTGTAAGTGTTTGGAAAATGGAAATTAAATGCTGCTTAACACTTCTCTGGTAAGAATTATATCGGCAGTGTAGCTGAATCTCAACCTTGTAGGTAAATTTTAAAAATCCACAAGATTGTTTTTGTTTATACACAAAAAACTAAAAATGCTTATTATCCGTGCTAATTGAGGTTATGTTTAAAGATAAGTGACGTACGGTAACTGTACCGAATTAAGGTAACACCGTATTTTATTACGGTTCCCTTAATAAAAACGCAGGTCGCGCGCATTCTCAGATGTCAAATGTCAATTTTCCTTAATAAGGGAACGCCAAAATGTACGCCCAATAAGTCCCTATTTATGAGATACTATAACAGTCATGCCCTTGCATTTCCCGAAAGAAAATTCGTGGCGATAATGACTATCCCAATCACTTTAGCCTGGAAAAAATGCAGAGGCAGAAACTCCTCTGGACCGGTATTCTCGTAACTAAATACGCTCGGCGTTTCGTGCTCGCTGACCGTATGATAACGTAATATTCGCATACCACGTGACCAAAGTAACAAAGTTTTAGTTTGCATTTTTATTAATAATAAAAAAATAAAAATCTCTTATTAGTAGCTTCGGGACGGGTATTTAGAGACTCTCAACATCTCACAAAAGTGGCTTCTTAAAGTAATTTTTAAGACCGGCTTTACCCATTAACCTTACTATTTGATGCTCGATGTGAGACAACTTTTTTTTCCAAAAAATAGCAACAAAAATTTTTCTTAATAAAATCGACATCGAAATAATTGAGCATACGTATAATACTAGAAATAGAAGCAATCAAAATTCTGTAAAGCCAAGGGTAAAAAAAGCCATTGGTCAGCGGTGCTTTTTGTATCTTTCATCAGCTGTGTACCAAAAAATATCTGGTTTTATTAGGCTCATGCCCACATTAAGCATTGTTTTCTTTTAAAAATAAACTAAAAACTTTCATGAAATATGAAATTAGCATACATGAAATAAATAGCTTAATTGATATAAAGAATAATTAATAAACCATATCTATATATCTGTGTTTTGGTCTGTATTTTCTTTACTTTTCTGAAAAATCACATTTTTCACACTAATTACCATTTTTATGTTTTTTATCTTTTGTCATTTTATTTATTCATAAATGTACTAAAAATTATTATTTTCTTTTTTTAATTCAACACTTCCATGAAAATATAAACTTTTCCACGCGCGAGGTTCCTCTTGTGGATTTATGAATTCTGTGTTTGTTGTTGAATTGGTTAGGTTATTTTTTGGGTAACAAATTCCTTAGAGCTTTATTTATTTTTATAATATGCATGTTTACTATAATTATAAGGTATAACTTACTAGATATATAAGTAACTATTGTGAAACCATTTTAACAATAAATGCTATATAATAAAGTATCAATATCAATATAAGACCGTGCCGGAAACACCACTTTCCCTGACTGAGTGCCGGAATAAATTTAAACTTTCCCGCACTGAGTGCGGAATTTTTTTGTAAGTGTGCGGTTAAGTCTCGGGGTAAACTTTTTCCCGCACACTGGGCGGGAACGTGCTACGAGTTTATATCACAGGGTCAAAGGGCGGGTTTAACTGAGCTAAACCAAACCATCAAGTAATTTTTTAAAGGATCAACACTTGTACAAGTCACCATTTGATTTACCCTTTCTGAAATACGGCTCGAAATCGATCATACAATGGCCTCTTTCTTACACATAGAAAAAGAAAAGGAGCGACAAGGCTAACAAGAAATAAAAATGCAAAATTCGATGATGCCAAGATGTGCTCGGTCAGCGTGCCGCTGAGCGCGCTGAGCGCGCTGTTCGCTATTCGTTTCGCTTAGCGACTTCAAAACGTTACGTATTACGAGAATACCGGTCCTGGGCACAAGTAGACTGCGTCAGGCATGCACAGTAGATTTTTTGCCTTTGGCCTTGCCCAGGGCGAACCCTAATTTTTACCATTATTTTCTTTGTTTTTCAAAGTTAATTTTGTTACACACTTTGCAATACTTGGGCCATTATAGTAGTTATACAGGTAACTTCGTAACCTATTTTCATTCCCGAAGCCCAAATTTATGTTAAATCGCGATTGATTTGCATTTTTGTTATGCACTGCAATCTAGGTGAAACAGGCGATTATTCAATCCACCTTTTTCGACGGTTTAAGTAGCTGATTCTTAGCTGATAAGGTCTGTTTATTTTTGCAAAGTATCTTTTAATTCTTTGGGTGTTAAGTAAGATTTACTGTTGTTGTTTGCGCCTTATTGTCTACCAAAAATAGAAATTAAAAATCATAAGATATCTTGGGACTTTAGCTTTCCCCGCAGTAGGTGCTAACGTGCATATTATTTTTAAACTCTGTATTTGTGTGGAGAAAAGAAATATTCTTTTTTCCAAACATAAAATCCAAGCTAAAATTTGATGATGAAGTAAGTTTCGGGGTGGATGAGCTTAATTTAAAAAAAAACGGTTGAGATACTAGTCATAGCATACGACTGTTGCCATGGATACAAAAAAAAATGTGATGAAGCCCGTAGATGTCCTTGTAGCCCCCTACCATTTTTTTAAAAATATTTTCGAAACCAAAACAGATCCAGATTGGAGACCCAAATTCGGGCAATCTAGGGTATTAGTCGATTAAAGAAAAAGACCCTCTCTCCTGCCAGTTTTTCAGAGAAGGTACGTAAGGGATTCAGGCGCTTATTTGAAGGTCTTAGTGGTCTCTGATACCGACCAAGCGCCTATGGGATAATTTTAAATTTCATTATTTTTTTCCCCCAGAAAAACGAAACTTTTTAAATATTTTGGTCGCCAGTTTTAAAAAACCTGCCTTTTAAACTTTATAAAGAAAAAAAAATTAATATAATGAGCACTGGAATTCTCAATACGATTCGGGCAATTTATAACTATTTCTGATAACGAATATAATTTTTATTAACCCCCTCCCCACTGAAAGTTTTCCAGAAAAGGTCCACAAAAGATAAAAAATTTAAAACCACCCAGAAAAATAGGTTATGAAGAGTCCGTGATATTATAACTATTGTTTTTAAAAAGTCTAACTTTCATAACACTGGCCCCCTCTGATTTTTGAACATTTACAGTACTAAAAAAATATATATTAAAAAAACAATATATTGGAAAATTGTTGGAAATTTTTTATATCTGTCATTTTTCGAAATATGTTATATTTAATGGAATATGACAAAAAAATTATCTCGGGTAGATAAATAGAAAAAAAAAATACTATTAGATGTATTTTTTTTCTCCATATAAAAGACTTTTATCGTTTTTTTTGTAAGTGTAACAGTTTAAGAATAAAAAAAGCGCTGTTTTGGTCCCCCTCCAATTTTTTCCAGCCGAAACTATATATAAGAGTTAGGAAAAAAGTTAAATAGAAGAAATGTTCAGTTTTTTAAGGATAATTTATATCAAAAGAAGTAATTAATTTTTGCTGAATTTTTGGGTTGTAAAAAATGGTATTTTGTGATTGTTTTATTTTTTTGAGGTGTTTAAAGTCAAATTCCGAGTTATAACTCGGAATTCCGAGTTAACAGTCAGAATTCCGAGTTATACCTCGGAATTTCGAGTTCTAAGTCGGAATTTTGAGTTGTGAGTCGGAATTCCGAGTTCTAAGTCGGAATTCCGTGTTTTAAATCGGAATTCCGAGTTTCAAGTCGGAATTCCGAGTTTAAAGTCGGAATTCTGAGTTGTAAGTCGTAATTCCAAGTTTAAAGTCGGAATCTCTGAGTTGTAAGTCGGAATTCCGAGTTTTAAGTCGGAATTCCAAGTTCTAAGTCGGAATTCCGAGTTTAGAGTCGGAATTCCGAGTTTAAAGTCGGAATTCCAAGGTGTAAGTTAAAATTCCGAGTTTAAAGTCGGATTTTCGAGTTTAATGTCGTAATTTTGAGTTCTAAGTCGGAATTCTGAGTTGTAAGTCGGAATTCCGAGTTTTAAGTCGGAATTCTGAGTTTTTAGACGGAATTCCGAATTCAAAGTCGGAATTCCGAGTTCAAAGTCGGAATTAAAATAAAAAATGCTTTGTGGCCCTTCTACGCTTTCGTGCCATACATATTTCCCCCATAACGGTCATTTCGATGATTTTATATCCAGCATCGATAACTATTCCAGTTAGATGCTTATATAGGTAAAGGGTTGCTTGCAGGGGAGATAATGATAGTAACTAATGTATCTCCTAAAACAACTGAAATTAGTTAAAATCTATTTATCTATCAGATACAATAATGGCTAAAGTGTTGCAAAATGTCTAACAATAATAACTATGAAAAACAAAGAAAATAATGTAAATATCAAAGCCAATGGCGAAAAATTTGCTGCGCATGCCTGACGCAGTCTACTTGCGTCCAGAAGAGTTTTTGTGTATTTATTTTTACTAAGCTCACTTGACACTTGAGTGTTATTATCGCTAGGGCTTTTTTTCGGAAAATGGAAGGGCAGTTATAGTATATCATAGTTATACGGTTAAAATATTAATCTTTATTTATTAACCATGCTTCACGATCCACTCGAATTGTAAATATTTTAGAGGCACTAAATGTTTGACTTGTCGTTATCAATACTATAAGCATTTAATCTGAATATGCTCGTTCCATTTCCAATATTCCCATCCGATTTAATATTCCCCATCCGTATTTCGGTAGTAATTGGAATAGGCGACCTGGCTGCGACTAGGAATTTTAAATTAAGCCTGAATGACGGTGGGACGGTGCATTCGCTTCCATGTCAGATTTTAATCGAGCCGAAATATTTTTGGAATGTACTTTAGCAGTTAGCAGTTTTGATGTGGATCAATAACTATTAGACAGTTTAAGTTGGTCATAGGACCTACGCGTAGACGTGAAATGTAGCGCAATATTATATCTTTTTTTATCTGTAAAAAAACAAAGCCTTCCTCTCGAATGCAGTTATCAAAGTCCAATCTCTAGCGTTTAGATTTTTCATCAAGCTCACGTTTACCGCTTATAGCATTAGACCAGATGCCAGTTTACGTTCCATAACGTTAGCTCTATTTTACTAACGTACCGAGTTTTGTCGAAGAGAATAAAAAAAATCAATAGATTGGTAATACGAACGGCCGAATAAAAGAAAGCAAGATAGAACTACATGGCAATAAAATATAAAAAACAGAAACATCAGATCCGATAAGTTCTACATCTATGAATAGGCATCTTGTACGTGTCATGACCAAATTTGCTGTTAATCGGTTTAAATATATTTAAAAAACAGGAGTTTTTAGTACTTAGTGCAAAATGAACGTCCTGATCTTCGACATTCACGTAGAGGCTGGAACCTAGGACAAACCCGTTTCGTCCTCCACCACAACTCGCTCGTACTTATGTGCCAAAAAATATAGCAAAGCGAAGAGAATTCTTGTCAAGTACTGACCATAAGCGGCACATAGGCGTCTTTGTCTGTCATTGTGGTACACCTAGCTGATGAGTCTCTAATAAGGACGAAACGGCATCGTCCTAGTGAAAACTCGAAGTACATAATGTTCATTTTGCAACTGAGTACAAAAAACGCTTTGCTTATGTCGGCAAGATACAAGCATTAAACCGGCTCAAGGGGACCCAGAGCTCCCTTCTTTGAATCCCACTTGGCTGATTCTCAACAGGTCCAAGTCCCGGGGGTAGACCCAACTGAATAAGTCGGTGACTAAATCCTGTGGGTAAACGTCATACTGCACCCCCCTCGAACGCAGTTCTTTGGGGTTGGTGATCCGGAGATCGGGGCGCTTGTATTGTAGGGGCATATGTCGATAATTTCTATCCCGTGAGATTTTTTCTGAAAGAGTTTTATTACTATTTGGGATTAATAGATTTTTAGTCACACAATCAAGTGTAACCGGGTGTTTTGTTCGCATTCGTGTAGAAGGGGTTGATATGTCGACATCTTTCAAGATCGCGGCCAAAAATCATAAAAAATACAACTTTAGCAAACAGGGCATGATTATACTCATTTCCATATAATTCGAGAACAAGAATTTCAAAAAAATGACTCTTAAGGTCATCTGATCTTAATTAACGTTGAAAATCGCAAAAAAACAAGATTTTTGCCATTTTCTTTTCAAAAAATCTTAATAATTCAACTTTTTGTCAGACCAACTTCAAATATACCTCAAACTATTAGGCATGTATGCCAAATTCGATCTTTAGAGTTTGATGCAGTTTGAAGTTTCATGACCTTAAAAAATACCCCAGTAAAATTAAGATATTGCAAAAATAAGCGAAGCGGTCCAAATTTGATACGAGAGATAAGAAGGTCAAGTCCAATAATATTGTAAAAAAAAATTGGTTCAGCTATGACGCGTTTCAATATGGCGGCTGATATATGAAAATGGTGACCTATAACCACATTTCATTTTATCCTATTTAGTAAAAAAGCAAAAATGACAAGGTAGCCATCAATTTTGTTGACTTATCGGCACTTACTATGAAAAAAAAGTTTAGTTGATGCATGACTTTGATTGACCTTGAAACTATCATGTACAAGTGAAAAACCAGCTTTTTGTAGTGGTTTTTTTTTCAATTTACCACTACGCAAAAACCTGCCGGAGATAAAACTAACATCTTAGCTATAAATAAACACTTCATTTTAAACCTCCCTGCCATTTTTTTTTGATCTGGCGGCCTAGATGTTGGTGTAACAAAACGTTAAATTATGGAAATTTTTTTTAAAGAGAAAATGGCAAAAATTGTGTTTTTTGCGATTTTCAAGGTCATTTGAGGTCCGATGACCTAGAAAGTGATTTTTTTGGAATTCTCGTCCTTGAGTTGTATAAAGTCGAGTATAATCAGGCACCGGTTGCAAAAATTGTATTTCTTTATGATTTTTCGACCGCCATTTTGGAAAATGGCATCTAAAACACCTGGTCCAGAATATGGCAATGTATATCAAACTTTGCTTATAGGTAATTCAAATGACTTTGTTGGCTAGACAAGTGAGTAGAACATAAAATTCACAGTTCCGAAAAAAAAATATAGGTCATATTTAACGAAGGATAGCATAAACATCTGGGACGCCAGTCAAAAAAAATGGTAGGGAGGTATAAAATGAAGTGTTTCTCTAACGGTAACATATTAATTTCGTCTCCGGAACTTAAAGTATTTGCGTAGTGGTAAATTGAGATTGACACTAAAAAAAGCTGGTTTTTCATGTGTACATGGTATTTTCAAGTTCAATCAAGGTCATGCATCAACTAAATTTTTTTTCATATTAAGCGGCGATAAGTCAACAAGAATTGATGGCCATCTTGTCATTTTTGCTTTTTTTTCGAAATAGGATAAAATAAAATGTGGTTATAGGTTCCCATTTTGATATATCAGCCGCCATATTGAAACACGTCATAGCTAAACCAAAATTTTTTAAAAAGTATTATTGGACTTGACCTTCTTATCTTTCTTACCAAAAAACATTGGAAGTTGGTCTGATAAAACGTCGAAATATTAAGATTTTTTGAAGAGAAAATGGCAAAAATCTTGTTTTTTACGATTTTTAAGGTTGTTTAACGTCGGATGACCTTGAAAGTATTTTTTTTGGAATTCTCGTCCTCGAATTATATGGAATCGAGTATAATCATGCCCTGTTTACGAAAGTTGTATTTTTTTATGATTTTTGGCCGCGATCTTAAAAGATGTCGTCATATCCACCAACCCCTTCTACAGGAATGCGAACAAAACACCCAGTAACACTTGATTGTTTGACTAAGGAACTATCAATCCCACATAGTCATAAAACTGCTTCATAAAAAATCCCACGGACTTACACATGCCCCTTCACTATTAGGTGAACCCAACTCTGGCTCGCTCTCGACTTCTCTGAGTGGTGGATCGGGGACGAGTGTGGGAACCTTGGCTTAAACGCACGGACCGCGTGGATGAGGCACCACAATAAAAACCTTCTTCAGGGAACCAGGCGCACCCTATTGTATATAGCCACCTCCTCGGTTCGCTCGTCTGTAAGCGAACTCCAGAAGGACCCTCCGACAATCAGAATGTAACAAAGGGAACCGAACAGATACTCAGTGGAATTTCTAAAGATAAGGATCAACAAGGAACTGTTCAAGGATACAGTAGATCTTCTTTAACACAAGAGGCCCGACAGGGAACTGCGCAAGTAGCCATTGGACACTACAAACGCATCAGGGGCGCCTACGGACGCCGCTGATGTAAACAAATTGGTGCTCAGGAAGCTACAGGTCAAAATCGTGGTCAGCATGGACGGTCGAACCGAAACAGAGCTGACTGAAGAGTACCTGCTCAAAGTCCTTGCTTAACCTAGATAGGAAGGATGTGAGACTAGCAACATGGCTCCTAACAGGACACCGTTGCCTCAACAAGCACCTAGAGACGCTGGAAATCGCCAAAGACCAATAGAGTCTATGGTGCATGGAGGACGAAGGATCGTGCTTGCATGCGTCCTGCTGGAATGTCCGGCTATGGCCAGGTCAAAAGAGTCGCACCTTGGGAACTATCTGTAGGCCCCAGAAGATGTAAGAAGGTTGCAGCCCAGAAAAATCTGTTCTTTTTCAAAAGAGGCAGGTTTCCAGGCCTAAATCATAGATAGTGGGCGTACAATGGGCCCAGCAAGGTGGCCTACGTACATGGAAATTGTCGCGCCCACACTTCTACATTTACTCATTCATTTAGGTAAAATAAACTCAGTACTCAAACATTAGAAATTGTTGTCAGCCACTTCTCATTCGTTTTTTAAGTATATATATTTTCAAAAATAGTTGGTGGTTTTCATTATATAGTTTAAGTTCGTATATAATAATATAATAAAGTAAACTAGCAAATTTAGTAAATTAGATTAGTCACATACAGTGGGATTTGCTAAAAGGGTTTAGTCAATTTTAGACAGGTCCTAAGTTTAAGTGAAAATGCTGGTTTTAAGCATTTTATACCAACTTCCTTGAGTTTTGGACATAGTTTGATTTATAAGAATAATTTTAATTGTTTTTTTTTTGTGAAGAATCATCTTTGGATTTAGGAAAAAAATTTCTATTTAAAAGAAGTTTTTTTTTAACCCTAGGGGGGATCTAAATGGTAAACACTCTGTTGAGCAAATTAAAATTGACGTTATATGTTACTCTTATCAAAACTTACCCTTGTTTATTGGTTTTCGCGATTAATACTCACTGTCACAAAACCATTTCGATTTGTAATCATAAAATAAGAATTAGATTAACTTTGTATTTATTTAAAAGAGGTTTTTATCTATCAAAAGTATGAAAAAACTTTACAAACACAAACCCATCGCAATCGCAAACCACAAATAAAAATATTTCATCAAAGTAGGTCATGAAAAAAAATGCGGCTAAAAACAGACCTGAATCCAACTGATGCGTTCACAAAGGAGTCACGCGGCTCAACAAACTGTTCGGTGCTGCAGAGTTGAGTGATGTTTTAATTTCAGTTCCATTTGTAAATAAATGAATAGGTACAGTTATTTTGGATTTTTTTCATTGGAGACAGTTTTCGTGCATAATCAGTGACCTTCGTTTATGTTTGTTTTGCCTCGTAGTGCCCTCATAAATATATTCTTTGTGCTGAAAACGGGTTCAAAATATGGCGTTTTTCTGGACAAAATTGGAGGAGTTTTATTGATTAATAAACAACTTGGGATATTAAATAAGGTAAATTAATTCTTGTAAAAACGGTTGCTTAGGGAAATTAGAAAGGAACTTATTACCAATTGCCACAAAACAATCCTTTCTTGGGGCTATAAATTTAAACCACCTCCAGAGGTGGTCTAAAAAATCATCAACTTTATAACCTCAAACACAGATGATGAAGCTATTATGTGCCAAATTTTTGGCGTATTCACCATTTTCCATTTTTACTGTCAAAAAAAATTAGTTTTAGGGCATTTTCTCCTGAAATATGGAATATTTTGAGAAAAAAAGCAGTTTTTCTGTGGTATTTTGCAATAGCAATACAAAATAATAAATAACTTTGTATCTTTTCTGTATGGGTAAGTGTTTTCTGAAAATGGTTTTTAAAATTTAGTACCCCCCCCCCGGGTCTAAATATTTAGACCTGTGGGGGTACTATTTTAGATCTTAGTAAATCCCACTGCAAAAGTTTAAAATATAATAAATCAAATTTCATGCCGATCAATTTTATCAGTGAATTAAAAAAATAAAATGCAATAGTACAGTATTTTGAACCCGAAACTTATACAGATTTAATTAAGGAGAATTTTCGATCGGACGTTTTTTAATTTTGTTTCTTTCTAATGAGACAGTTCGTTACAGCTGGGCCAGTGCCGCATTATTTTCTTTATTTTTAAAAGAGTTTTTTATCTACAATTTTGGAAACATAAAATTTTGGCATCACTTTCATAAACACAACATTTCAAAGATAAAAATGGCGATACATATCAGTGTCAAAAAAAGTAAAAACCTAGACCTAAGTTTACTGGTGGCACAATTGTAAGGTATTTTAGTTATTTTTAAATAATTTTATTTTCATGAGTGTTTCATGGTAAAAATGTAAAGAAATACTTTTAATAATTTATACCTTTATCAAAAACATGATTTTAGTAACTATCTGCAGATAACTAGAGCATGACTTTTTTGGTTACCGATGCAAAAAAACTTTTTTTTTATCACGGGTGCAAAAAAAGATTTTTGTCCGTTTTTTACCCAAAATTAAAGAGAAATAGCGGACAATAGTAATATTTAATTTAATTTAATTAAAATGTCGCAATAATGAACGTCACCGAGTAAAAAAGCACATCGCTATGGAAACCATTGTTATTTCATTTACCAGCCGCTTTGATTTATAATGTAAAGATGGTGTGTTGCGAGAAGTACTCTTCGTTCGAGATTTTTAAAAGTATTTTCCTGTTTTTCTTACATTTTTTGATAAAGGTATTAAAAAAATTAGTGTTAACAACTCGCGACTAAACTGTGCTTTTTTGTGCTAGCGTTTTTTAAACCAATGCTTGTAAAAAACGATATTTTAGCCACTAGTTCTGAAAAAAGTACTATTTTTTTATCTTGTCAGTTTAGATTTCCCTCGTTGAAAGTGACAAAAGAGCCCTGCCATTTTCTTATAAGGGACGTGTTTAAATTAGCATATATCTGCTCTTTTTGACCGTGCTACAAGTTTCTGACCAATCAATGTGCTTGGTTCTCGCTAGATGCGGATACGTATACCGCGATGAGTTACAAATAGCTTTATGTCTCTAAGGTCTTTTTGTGTGTGCTTTGCCCTGGCCTGTTAAAAATGATTTTCGATATATCTGCCTTCACATCCTCATCGCTATATAAATAACGAAGGCTTTAAAAGGGCTATAAATTTTGATTATATCTGAGATAAAAAGGGTAACACATCCCCCCATATACGTACATATAGGCATACATAACTAAACGAGAGGTATGTAAATGTATAGCCCTATTTATATATTGATAAAAGTGGGAAGCATTTGTGCCAGTTATTTTTTATTTTGCTTTTTCATGCTTTCTTGATATTAATTTATTTCTGAATTACGTATGGTACAATCGCAGCTTTAAAATTACGTTGATCGATGCAATTTGCGAATGCCATAATAACGTTAATAAAATTAAAACAATGGATGGTGAGAATTTTCGACACTTTTTGACGTCTTTAATAGCAAATTAGCTCCTCCGTAAAACTAATTCTGCAGAATATCTTTCAAATTTTAAATTCACAAATCTTATTAAAAAAAAATGACGCACTTTCTTTTACAACGGCAGTAAGTAAAAATCGCCACTTTCCAGAATTCTGACGGGTAAGATTTTTTGTCGTTTCTGAAGAATCGCGACCATAACGTCAATTTTAATTTTCTCAACAGAGTGTTTACCATTTAGATCCCCCCCTAGGGTTAAGAAAAAACTTCTTTTAAAATGAAATTTTCTTCTTAAATCCAACAAAAATTGTGTTAAGATTATTCTTCACTAAAAAAAAAATAATTAAAATTATTCTTATAAATCAAACTATGTCCAAAAAACTCAAGGAATTTGGTATACAATGCTTAAAACCAACAATTTTACTTAAACTTAGGACCTGGCTAAAATAGGCTAAACTCTTTTAGGAAATCCCTCTGTAGGTGTCTACTCTAAAAACTTTTTACGACTTTTTAGTTTATTTTTAAAGCCAAGGTCCTTTGTAGAAGATTTTGAAATTACAAAATTTAACAAATAATATTTACTCTTATAACTAAGAACGGTCGGTAATTTTATTATTTTTTTTCGTTAAAAGTGTATCTAGGGGCACAATGAACATTTGTACAAAATTTAATTATTCTATCATTTCGTGTTAATTATATATATATATATATATACAGTGTTTGACTTTTTCCCCAACTTTTTCCGTATATCTTCGGGAATTGGGCACTCTGCATGGAACTTTTTGGTGGCTACGTACCTTAAACATTAGTTCATGAGGAATTTGAGGAAGAGAATACTTGTCCCAAATCTGGTAGCTCTATCGCTTTTGAAAAGGGGCTATTGATATTTTGAGTTTTTCCTGTTTTTTTAACGTCCATTGGAACCCTCAGTGAGGGACTTTGAGTAAGTAACACATGTTAAAATGTTGAGAGGGACTTCATTATGGCTACATATCTTAAGACTTACCTAAAGGCCCACAAAGTATGCGTGCGAAGTATCATTGCTTAGTCATTTTTTACAAGGTTGGCTTAATTTTTACCTATTATCCTACTATAATAACACAAAAACCTGCTTAAAAAACTACTATTTTGAAAAAACCAAAAATTTTAAAAGTAAATTCGATTAGCACAATCTGAAAAGAAAAAAAGACCTTCTCTACTATTACAAAATAAATACCCACAGTTTTTTTCGTGTTTATATATATAATTTTAAAAAAATGTTTCGATAAAAAAAAATAATAAAATATTTCCGACCGATACAATTTCTTTGATGCTATGGAGATCTAATCGCTGAAAGTTTACCCCCGATTTATAAACCCGACGTGACTGATGTTGCTGTTGGATGTCGAAGTACCTGTCACTTTTCCCCTATTCAAAGAAAAAAGAACATACAAGTCGGGGCTTAGCTTCCACAAGGTGTTTTGCAGCTGTTTTACCGCATCCGACAGCGCACCTTACCTCAAAATTGGATATTCATTATTTCCATAGAAATAGCAATATTGCTATTAAATAGCTCAGTCCTAGAAATAGATCTGAATCGGGTACATGAATCATATCTTTGATGCATGAAACTGAACACAGTGCACTGACCCTAAAGAACAGGGTAATTCACCATATTTTCTACCCTAGCATAACTCCCTTATTAATGAAGTTAGAAAAGTGTTTATATACAGATATTGCATAATTTTTAAAAAAAAAATTAAATGACTGTTAATAACAGCTCTCAAGCAAAATGTCAAGTTTTGACATTAACTTTTTTATCTTAAATGAAATACTCTGTATATTTTTAAAATTTTAGATTGACCCGTTGTTCCTCATTCTGAAAATATGTTTGGTTTATTTTGAGCGGTCCTCAGATAACATTAAATATAAAATGGCATAAAGGTAATGTGAAGACGAAGGCCTATATTAAAAAAAGTGGCTTAGTATTGAGAAATTTATTTGCCTTAAAAGATAAATAAAAACAGATTTAGAAAACATAGGTGCAAAATCTGATTTGATGGTTTAGTGACCTTAATTATGACCTTCTTAACCGGGTGTCCCAAGGTGAGTAACCTATTAGAATATTTTGGAAACTATACAAACTATCTTTATGAAATACTTTCATATTTGCAGTGTTTACATTTGCAGAAAAACTAGCAACAACTTTCTTATTTAGGTACATTTTATGTATAATGTCCTATACCTATGTTCAAATGTTTTTAAAATACTGACAGGTGAAAATTGACATTTTTTTAAATTTGACAGCCCGTAACAACGAAACGGTTAAGGATAGAGCAAAATGGTTTTTACATTCCTATCTTGGTTTTTCACAAGCTATCATTTTATATCTAAACCCAGGGTTAAAATATCCCGTGGTTAGTTCAACCCTGGGTTCAAAATAGTATAAAACGATAGCTGATGAAAAACCAAGATAGAAGTGTAAAAACCGTTTTGCTCTGTCCTTAACCGTTCCGACGTTACAGGCTGTCAAATTTAAAAAATGTCAATTTTCACTTGTCAATATTTTAAAAACAGTTGAACATAGGTATAGGACATTAAAATATTTTGTAGAATCCAAAAATGCAAAAATATATAGGGTGTTCAATTTAAAATAAGAAAGTTGTTGCCAAGTACTCCTGCAAATGACAACACTGTAAATATGAAAGTATTTCATAAAGATAGTTTACATGGACTTATGTTAGAATAGAAAGTTTGAAAAGTTTCCATTGTATAGTTTCCAAAATATGCTAATAGGTTACACACCTTGGGACACCCGGTATATACACCTTAAAATGTCCTCTAACGATCACAAAATTTTTAAAGTGGGCTAGTGTTTGTAACATCTTAAAAAAATAATATATAAGCCTGCAGAGAAAAAAATTATCCCAACTGGATAATTATTATAAGCACTATTTCCATATGCCGTCCTTTAAACCAGGTTTGAGTATATGGTGCAAAACATGTTCAATAGACTACATTATTTTTTAATTATTCTCTAAATTTACAATAACAAATCAATACTGGGCAAAAATTTTAAAATTACAAAACTATGTAGCGGCAAAACAGAAATTGGTCAAAACGTACTAGTCTAAAAGCCCTACAATATTAAAACCGTACAATTCTAAAACAAGTGTTACCGATATTAGTATAACATATTGCCGCTAGATGGCGAACGGTGTGACGGTCACAGTTTTATTTTTTAGCGTGACAGCGCCTTCTGTAGTTTAGGTACAGAGGGTGCTGGCCGCGCCTAGAGACGGCCAACTGAAATTAGGTAGTTTTTATCTAAGGAATCTATTCATAGTCCTCCCTTGGAGGAAGCCAACCCAACCCATTCTTACAATAAAAAACAAGCGCGGCAAAAGCCGTTACGAAAAGGTTTTCCGCTATTGGTCAGACACCTATAAGCCAATGGAAATACATCTTATTTGTCGGGTATGTACTGCCACCTAACTGCAATATAATATTCTATTTTACGTTTGTACGGTTTTGCCCTTTTAACAGTTTTGTGTATTTATTGTTTTTACGTAGTACTGTTATGAACCTGTACTTTATTATAATTTTAATTTTTGGTAATGGACTTTTTGATAAATTATGCGCACCCTGCTAGACAAGTAAAAATAGTTTAGGGTGGTTCCTTGTTCAACACATTAACTTGACGCAACGTTTTTGTGAACTTGTTTGATGCCGATTGAAGACAAAGTTAATATTTTATATATTTTTGGAATCAAGAAGAAAAGATTATCGAAATTTTAAGAAATTTACAGGGTAGTGAAATAGGAAATAATTATTAATATCACAATCTATATTTTATTTATACACGACGTTTCGATCAGTACAATCTCTGATTGTCTTTGGGTGCGAACTACAATCAATTCCTAAGGCTACGTACTTATATACTGTGGAAAAATCACTCAACCTTGAAGTTTAAGAAGTTGGCTTCCAAATATTTGGAATTTCAACACTTGGTTTACTGAAAATAACCTGATTCTGTCCAATAAAGGCAGTTTCAAGTAATTTTCGTTTCTTCCAGTGTGACTCCTGCAAAACCTTTGCTTCTGCCCACTTCATTCGGTGTTGTTTTGACCATGCATGTTCGGCGATTCCCGATTTTGTTGTTACACCTTTTTGGGTATTCGTCTGATGTTCCTTAATCCTAACAGATAGTGGTCTTTTTGTTTCGGCTATGTATGATTCACCACACTCAGAAGGAACTTGGTAAATTCCTTATTTTGTTTGTTCTCCGGTTTTGTTTTAGTAAGAAGGCTTTGAGTTGTATTACTAGACTTAAAACCTGTTTTAATATTAAAGTTTTTCGCTACTCTTCGAATTTTCTCTGATACTCCTTACAATTCCATACGTTAAAGGAATATCAGAGAAAATTAGAAGAGTAGCGAAAAACTTTAATATTAAAACAGCTTTTAAGTCTAGTAATACAATTCAAAGCCTTCTTAGTAAAACAAAAACGGAGAACCAATAAAATAAGGAATGCATTTTCCAAGTTCCTTGTGAGTGTGGTAAATCATACATAGGCGAAACAAAAAGATCACTATCTGTTAGGCTTAAGGAACATCAGACGAATACCCAAAAAGGTGAAACAACGAAATTAGGAATCGCCGAACATGCATGGACAAAACAACACCGAATGAAGTGGGCAGAAGCAGCAGAAGTGTTGAAATTCCAAATATTTGGAAGCCCCTCCTTGGGGGGAGCCAACTTCTTAAACTTCAAGGTTGAGTGATTTCCCACAGTATATACGTACATAGATTTAGGAATTGATTGTAGTTTGCACCTGAAGACGATCAGTGATTGTACTGATCGAAACGTCGTGTATAATAAAATATAGATAATGGAAGTCCGAAACACAGAGTTAATTTCAATCACAATTGGACATTTACAGTGACAGGTAATAATTATAAACTACATTATTCGAACGTTTATAAGAAGTTGTACAACTTCTGTGTTTAAAACTTATTTCTAGTTTCACCAATATGAGAGTAAAAGGGGTAAAAAATGTGGTGAATCACCCTGTACAAACTGTAACTATTTTTTAACAAATTGGCAAACGTTTTGGTTATCTAGACGAAAGAATTTGTACAAATCCACAAATCTATTTATTACAAGGATGTTCCCCAATTTTTACATTCATATAACAAATTGGTATCTACTCTACAAACTGTTAGCTTAGATTGATGCCTGAGTTTTCCAGTTTCAGACCAAAATAAGCAAATAAATTATATAGGGTGTGGCACAAAAAAAATCGACTTTTTCGATATCCTATAATTTTGGAAACATTTTATATAACTGTGAAAACCGAAGATGGTAGACAATTTTAAAAAGGGCAATTTTTCACCCTCCATAAACTTTCTTTTGCCACTGCCTTAAAAATATTATTTTATTTGAAAGCTTTATCCTTTACGACCATAAGAATGTATAATTTAAAAAAATCGGTGATGAAATAAAGACGTTAAAAATATTTAAGTCTTCTTTTTACTAAAAAAAGTCATTTTTAGTGTATGAGGCACACTTAGGATACAACATTGAATTTTTTAAGTCTAATGCATAGCCTCTCTCAAATTATAGCTAAAGTTAAGAACTCATTTTACCTAATTTAAAAAATATCTAGCAAATTATGTCAAAAATAAACCAAGGACACAGACCACTTACATTGTTAGTTATTTTTCAATTTTAGCAAGTTATACATTATCGTGTTCGAAAAAAAATGGAGCTTTCAGAGAAAAAAAATATTTTTTGTGTCGGTGGCGCACAGAAAATTTTCATTGGGGTTTGCTTTGTTTTGAAATTGTCCACCACACAAAGTCTATTTTATGGAATTTTTTTGGAAGGAGATACCCACGTTTGAAATATTACTGCTGTATACCACAGACACAATAACTTACTAATTAAATTATAAAATAAAAGTAGGTACTTTACCAACGTCAGAATTTTTATTAATATTAACAAGATATTAACGTGTTAGGTACATGTGAAAAAATTTAAATTTTCGTTTTGCCGTTGTGTGTTAATTTATTTTTTGAACTGGTGTGTTAAGAACGGTTAAATAAATCAAACGGATTAACAAGGCATTTAATCTCCTAAAAATCGCTGGCCTGGTTTATTTTGTATTTAAAATACTTTATTTCTTAAGGTCAAGAAGGCATTTTCCACTTGAATATCCCGAAAACATTAGTTCTAACTTTCGTCGTGCAAAATTAAGTACACAATTAGTGAACGGTTCTTTAATAACTCATGACAAAGAACATTCTTCAAATTCAAATTTTCCCCAAAGTAATTGTAATAACAGACCTTACTTTATCGCTTAATAACGTGTTGCGACGCAGCTAACGTCACGTCATTTTTAAGGCAGCATTTTTAGTTTTTGCACGCCGCCTTTGATTTATTAGAGAACTTTCGCACCTATAATTTTGATTCCTTTTTACTTTATCGCTTATTTCGAGCATGCGCAGTTACGAAGTAATAACGGAATCCCTTACTAAACGAAAAAGTTTGACGTTACCTGCGTATCCCGTATAATTGACATGGTTGCCGATAGTAAAACGTTAAGTAGAAAAACAAAAAATTTAAATTGATTTTTGAATGCAAATATGTTTTGCATTCTTTTTAATTGTAAAGATAAGTGCCAATTTTTGTTTAATCATTTTCTTTGGATAGAATTTCATAAGAAATGTAAAACATTGATTTGCACTGGCAACTATGACAAGTGATTCTGATCTGTTTATCATAACCTCCCTTCTCTCTGTTGTGTTTTTGAGTTTTAAAGATTAATAATTAATTAAAATTTACCGTAAAAAACACAAGCATAAGATATTCTAAATGAAAAGTATTATTGGACAAATTCTGTTTGTAAATCTTTATAATAATAAATACAAAATTAAATATAAAATTTTTTAACAAATCAAAGGCCGCGTGCAAAAACTAAAAATGTTATCTTAAAAATAACGTGACGTTAGCTACGCCACAACGCTTTATTACACGATAACGTCACCTAACGGGGATTTTTTGTAAGAGGTGCAAAAGGTCTCTACTTATAGACGACTTTACATGGTATTTATTACAACAAAATTATGATTGTTTTCCACAAACCAAAACTACACTTTTTTGCACTCGACGCGCGTTTCGCTAACAATGTTAGCATCATCAGGAGACGATAAACAATTAACTAAATTAATCTACGCTCTATCTTATATATAATCCTTTAGTGGGCGGAGATAAGACTAATAACTTGTGATTGATCACGATTTTTAATTCTATCTCCCCTCAACCAAAGAATAAAGTGTACTAAACGGGATGGGTCCTCTATCTTTATTTAAACTATTTCTGGATTTAATGATTTCCATACTTTCATATGCATTCAAAAGTCTTTTGTTTGGTACACTTTTTAGAAGTTTTAGGTTATTTAAAGTGAATCTATGATTGTTTTCAAAAGCATGCTCGGCCACACTTGACTTTTCTGTTCTTCCGTTTTTTAAGTGTGCTAAGTGTTCTTTAAAACGTGTTTGAATAGAGCGTCTCGTTTGGCCAACATATTTTTTGTCACAATCCATGCAACTAATTTCGTAAATTCCACTTTTTTCTAGAACTGTAGTTTTATCCTTGGGATTTCCTAGTAAGCTTCTTATTTTGTTACCGGATTGATATACTAATTTAAGACCGGTGTTATTAAATACTTTGTTTAATCCTTTCGTATAATTAGGGTTATAAGGAATTGATACAAATTTTGAGTCGCAGGTATCTTTTTGTCTGAAAAAGGTAGAATTCCGAAAGGTCTTTTGAAAAGAATGTCTATTTATCAGCTTATTTATTAAGCCTTCGTCGTAACCGTTTTCGCCAGCTATATTCCTAATCCTATTCTTTTCTGCTTCAAATCTTTCTTTGTTTAAGGGGAAATTTACTAATCTATATGTTAAAAAGTGCAAACTTGCAAGCTTATGTTGTATGCAATGAAAAGAGTCATTTGGAATATACCTGTTGGTGGCCGTGCCTTTTCTGTATAGGTCAAAGTCCAATTTATTTTTATTTCTTATAACTAAAGTGTCTAGAAATGGCAGTGTACCGTTGTTCTCTGTTTCATAAGTAAATTTAATACTGGGAAATTTGTTATTTATTTTTTCCATAAAATTTTCAACACTAGTTACTTTAGTGTTGAATACTGCAAACACATCGTCTACATACCTGAACCATACTCTGGGGAAATACTCAAATTCTTTACTTATATCTGATTCAAATTTGCTCATAAATAGGTTTGCGATAAAAGGTGATAAACTATTACCCATTGTGGTTCCTTCTAATTGCTGGTAGTAGTTATTTTTATATTGAAAGTAATTTTGATTCATGCAGAGTTTTGTTAAAGATAGGTATTCTAAAGTCTGTTTGTCTTCTAGATTGTTTTTTCTTAGTAGTTCCTCCAGGTATTGTAAGGTATTGGGGATCGGCACACTAGGGAACAACGAACTAACATCAAACGAGATTAAAATTTCACCTTCTTGGAGTGAAATATCTTTAACTTTGTTGATAAATTCAAGGCATAGTGGGATTGCTTACTTGTAGTTTATATTTATTATATTAAATATAAACTACAAGTAAGCAATCCCACTATGCCGAAACTGTATTGTCTTCCGAAAATCCATAAGCCTGGAAAATCGGTTAGACCTATAGTTTCTGCTGTAGGATCACCTACTTACAACATTTCGAAATGGCTAGCAAACGAGTTTGAAAATTTACCGATAAAGGAAAAAGGTTTTTCTGTTCAAAATTCCCTTGAATTTATCAACAAAGTTAAAGATATTTCACTCCAAGAAGGTGAAATTTTAATCTCGTTTGATGTTAGTTCGTTGTTCCCTAGTGTGCCGATCCCCAATACCTTACAATACCTGGAGGAACTACTAAGAAAAAACAATCTAGAAGACAAACAGACTTTAGAATACCTATCTTTAACAAAACTCTGCATGAATCAAAATTACTTTCAATATAAAAATAACTACTACCAGCAATTAGAAGGAACCACAATGGGTAATAGTTTATCACCTTTTATCGCAAACCTATTTATGAGCAAATTTGAATCAGATATAAGTAAAGAATTTGAGTATTTCCCCAGAGTATGGTTCAGGTATGTAGACGATGTGTTTGCAGTATTCAACACTAAAGTAACTAGTGTTGAAAATTTTATGGAAAAAATAAATAACAAATTTCCCAGTATTAAATTTACTTATGAAACAGAGAACAACGGTACACTGCCATTTCTAGACACTTTAGTTATAAGAAATAAAAATAAATTGGACTTTGACCTATACAGAAAAGGCACGGCCACCAACAGGTATATTCCAAATGACTCTTTTCATTGCTTACAACATAAGCTTGCAAGTTTGCACTTTTTAACATATAGATTAGTAAATTTCCCCTTAAACAAAGAAAGATTTGAAGCAGAAAAGAATAGGATTAGGAATATAGCTGGCGAAAACGGTTACGACGAAGGCTTAATAAATAAGCTGATAAATAGACATTCTTTTCAAAAGACCTTTCGGAATTCTACCTTTTTCAGACAAAAAGATACCTGCGACTCAAAATTTGTATCAATTCCTTATAACCCTAATTATACGAAAGGATTAAACAAAGTATTTAATAACACCGGTCTTAAATTAGTATATCAATCCGGTAACACAATAAGAAGCTTACTAGGAAATCCCAAGGATAAAACTACAGTTCTAGAAAAAAGTGGAATTTACGAAATTAGTTGCATGGATTGTGACAAAAAATATGTTGGCCAAACGAGACGCTCTATTCAAACACGTTTTAAAGAACACTTAGCACACTTAAAATACGGAAGAACAGAAAAGTCAAGTGTGGCCGAGCATGCTTTTGAAAACAATCATAGATTCACATTAAATAACCTAAAACTTCTAAAAAGTGTACCAAACAAAAGACTTTTGAATGCATATGAAAGTATGGAAATCATTAAATCCAGAAATAGTTTAAATAAAGATAGAGGACCCATCCCGTTTAGTACACTTTATTCTTTGGTTGAGGGGAGATAGGATTAAAAATCGTGATCAATCACAAGTTATTAGTCTTATCTCCGCCCACTAAAGGATTATATATAAGATAGAGCGTAGATTAATTTAGTTCATTGTTTATCGTCTCCTGATGATGCTAACATTGTTAGCGAAACGCGCGTCGAGTGCAAAAAAGTGTAGTTTTGGTTTGTGGAAAACAATCACAATTTTGTTTTAGTGCAACCAAAGGTTCCAAATTTCCAACATAGATGGTATTTATTATTATCAAGATTTAAAAAAACACAAAAGAAAAAAGGGAGGTTATGACAAACAGAACAGTAATCACTTGTAACCATATACTTATAGACTTAATATACACGCCCTGGAAGAGGCAATTTTGTTAGCAACATATCATGGTCAAGTAGGTCATGAAGATATACGGCCGTTTTGCGCAAGTGCGTTGGATTGATGCTATTCCTGACGCCATTTTTGTTTGTTTTGATTTTTGGTTCCGAAAGTGGTGGGTTTTTCCGGTTTTTAATTTTACTCACAGTACACGCACTCTAATATACTATGATTTATTAATATACGATTAAAAAAATTATTTTGGGCGGCACATATTTTTACGTAAAAAGCGAAAACTGCTTAGTCTTTGAAAAGTAAACACTACTTCTGCCAACGCCATCGGCCATCGCAGTGAAGGGCATCGCGCATGCGTAAAACGGCTGAAATTTTAAAAATTTTCATAGCGTCCTGGAGTTAGATGATTAGCCATGCTTACAAAAATCTTCACGGGGATGCATTGCAATGCCGTATATATTAAGTATTAAGTTTATAAGTATATGCTTGTAACATTTGCCAGTGCAAGGCAATGTTTTCTTACGAAATTTTAGCCAAAGAGAATGATTAAACAAAAATTGACACATATCTTTACAATTTAAAAGAACACAGAACATATTTCAATTCAAAAATCAATTTAAATATTTTCTTTTTTGTACTTAACGTTTTACTGTCGACAACCATGTCAATTATAAGGGATACGTTATTCACCCCCAGGTAACGTCAAACTTTATTGATTAGTAACGGATTCCGTTATTATTTCGTAATTGCACATGCTCGAAATAACCGCTAAAGTAAAAGGGAATCAAAATTATAGGTGCAAAAGGTCCCTAATAATGATAAATAAATAGATCAAGGTCATGAGTGAATTTTTCAAATAGAACAGGAAAACTTAGAGAGACAACTGCCTAGCTTTTATTAAAATCAACGGGGAAAAATGTTTTCCTAAAAGGCACAGATCCTATTGGTTTACGCTGCCAATTCCATCAAAAATTACCCTAATAACATGACTTTTAATGAAATTTGTTTCTACTGCCTAAGTAACAATTTTTAGTTGCGTTAGTTGCCATAATTAATTAACGTTGCATAACGTAAAAAAAACTAGCCATTTTTCAACGACCGCTATGATGGACAAGAGAAGGGCGCCACAGAGTTGTTATTAACTAGGGTAAATTTGGCAACTTTCTAACAACGTTTATTTTTACTGGAATATTGTGGAGTTTTCAACGACCGCAACGAACGACGGACCAACGACGCCAAAACGTTGATAATTAACTAGAGTTAAATAATTTACGTTCTTGCAATGTTTCTTTTTACGAGGCAATTGTGGCCAAATAATCAATGCAGTTGCGGCTAATTTCAAAATATAACTGTATCTGACGACTATAGAGGGCACCTCCTTAGTCGCATAACGGTCGGTTAGGTCTTCAGTAAACTAAGACATGATTATTAAAAAAAAAAAATCTTGTTTTTTTGCTGGATTATGATGATTTTTAAGTTAGTTTTATTAATTTTTAAGTATTCTTTTAGACTGGCTAAACTTTAAAATAGATTTAAAGCATTTCTAAAGTTTAAATAAAAAAATAGTTTAGCAAAAAAATGGGAAGAATTGAAGGCCCACTTATTTTTTAAAGCTAAAATATCCATTTTCATGGAAAACTAAGATTCGTTGGTAAAAGGCCACTTTAGTGTTATAAATTAACTGTAATAAATTACCTATAATACGTATTTTAGAACTATTAATAAGTGGTGTTTCCTAATTAGTCCATTTGTGGTTGCAGACGTGGAAGTCTTGATTTCAAATCAATTATATTAATAAAAATATTATCCAGAGGGCATTTCAGTCGTAGTCGCTTCGGCGACGGTGTGGAAACGTTGCACGCGACTCTAGTCGCAGTCGCAGGAAACGTCAACAACAACAACTCAAAAAAATCTCCTCCAATTTAGTGCAAAAGCGTGTTATTAGAACGTTTATATGCTATTTTCTCGCAATGTTAAGACGCCTTTGGCAACGTTAAAACGTGAAAAAAATGTTCCTTGGCACAGTTGGTCTAGAGACGGGTTTTAAGAAAATAAATATACCATCTTTATAATATAGATTTTTGTTTTCGATACATTGCCAACCACCATTTAGCGTAAAAAGTAAAATCCACTATGTAGCTCTTTTTTGGGAGGCTATTTTTGGAAAATATTCTGAAAACTTTAAATAGCAATTTCCTATTTTGAAATTCTCATTCCAATTGTACCCCATATCATTAGGGTTAATATACTAATTTACTAAAGAAAATATCTCTATTGTGTTTGATATCGATTTTAAGAGTTTTTTAAGCAGCACATTTCTATTTAGAGTTTATTGATTTTCAGTGATTTTAACGTTATTATTCAATAAATAAAAAGTATAAGGTCAAATCGTCAATTTATTGTCATTTGTAATTCCTCTTAAAAAACACTTAAAATCGATATCATCATTTGAAAATTGCATTTTTGACATTTTGAAAGCCAATATCTCGAAAACTAGTACATTAAATCTTATTATATGGGGTACCATTTGAATGAGAATTTCAGCGAGAATTCAAATATGAAGTCAAAATAGGAAGTTGCTATTTCAAGTTTTCAGAATATTTTCCAAAAATAGCCTCCCAGAAAAGGGCTACATATGGATAAATGGTAGTTGTCGACGTATCGAAAACCAAAACCTATATTGCAAAGATGGTATATGTTTGTTCTTAAAACCCCTCTCTAGACCAACTGTGTTGGGTGCATGGTCTTTAGTGAGAGAAGTAAAAGGCACGTATTTCCATTGGAAATACTGTTATTAGTGACATTTTTGGGAGAAATCAAGCGACATCGACCTATGGGAACCGCGCATTTGTGGGGAATTATTTTCTTTTCCCTGATTTCAAAAATAGCTACACAGGTGATGAATTAGGAAGGCTCCCAGACAGCACAAACTGTCCATCGGACAGCCATTTTTTGTCCAAAACCGCCCGCATTGTCCATGGCCCATTTATGAACATCCATTTAACAAAGGTTTTTCCTGATACAGTGGATGACAAAAAAATTGAGTCCAAAGGGTTTCCAATTTTGATCCATAAAGAACTGCTTTTTTTCAGTTAGTTTTTGGATATCCAAATGTTAATGACGTTCATTTTGTGTCCTGCAAAAGTGATGTATTTTACACACTGACTAAACATTGAATATTTATCAAAAAATCTATGTCAATGTGTCTTTTATCCGGACTGTTTTGGATATCCAATGGATCATGTTTTTTCTTATTCATTACGAACAATAACATTTCTCTCATATCTAGCCGAATCATTTGTATATTATACTCCATCCTCGGGGATCGACAATCAGAATTATGATGTTGGAATGGTTTTGACAAAACTGTCCACTGGATATCTATTGGAACAAATATATCCAGTGTACTAGGAAAATTAGGCCAACGGATATACATTGTAATTATTTTTTTTTCAACAGTGAGCGATAAAGATACTTTTTGGATAACCAATGGATAACTTTTGGACAGAATTTCGTTCCACTGGATAACCATTGGATTTAGTGTAGTGGTACAATAGTCAAAATATTGAATCTTTTGGACTTTTTTGGGATGTCTAAGAGCCGTCCAACGTTTTAAAAATTGTATTATCGAATGGATATGTCTTGAACAAAATTTCTTACAGATTTGGTTATCCAATGGACTGCTGCATTGTACAGAAAACTCTCTCCACTGGACATCCTTTGGACAGAGTTGTGCTGTCTGGGCTGATGGATGGAGGCAAAAAAAGCCTACTTTTAACAAGCTTTCGAATGCTGCTGGATAAATTCTCAAAACATCCACAAGGTAACTAAATAAGTACTTACTATAAGCTTGTAAAATTTTAGCCATTTTGTGCTCCACTTTAAATGCAAATGAGAAGCTAAAAGTTTTAATATTCTATTCAGCTTACTTTGGGCCATTTAAAAATGCTAATGTCGTAGAGGCGGATAGCGCAGTTTATATTATAAGCGCGTCAAGGTTTTTATAATTAAGTGGTTTTTGAAAAAGTTTCATGAACGCGAGTTACATCATGCAAGCAAAAAAAGTTATCTGGGATCGACTTTAAAATTAAATAAATAAATGAGGCATTCTAGAGAAGGAAAAATAAAATTTTCGAGAATATCATACATTATTGTTCTCTTTAAGCATTTTTTTTTTCTGTGTTGTTTCTGATCAAAATCAATTTAGAAAGTTAAGTCCTACAGCGTTTTTTCAAATTATAAACCTACCAATAAATCTTAAAAATAAACATTTCCCAATGACCCATACAGTCTTTTATACCAAAAAAAAAAACTAATAATAATATTAAATAAAAAAAAAACAAAAGGAAAAGGATCACTACCCATTTCCTTGCTGGAAAAAAATAAAATTAAAAATATAAAGATCAATTTAAAAATAAAATTGTTTACTAAATAAAAAATAAAGAAAAACTAAAAATAAAAAAAATACGAAAAAGCATTTTTAACACCAAGGTTATTCAAACATTATAAATGCTCTCATAATAAGCACATTTATTAAAAAGCGACATAACATTTTTGCTGGTTTTTCGCTGATTGGTTTGTTGAGGAAGTTTATAAAATCCTCATTAGTTTTAAAGGAGTTTGTTATTATCGGCGTTCTGTAACACTGATCTATAGGACACTCGACTATAATATGTAGGATTGTTTCGAGCTTTCCCAAGTTGCAGATTGTGCAATATTGTTTTTGGTCAATTTAATAGGCAATTTTGTTGAAATAAAATTTTATCTGGTACTTTGAAGCCAACCAAATTTTTGTGTAAAAAATATTAAGTTTTTGATGTAGGTATGATTGTGACCCGGGCCCTGTTGTGAAAAAACTATAGAATTGTAGATAATTCGAGTCTTGTAAAGACTGGATATCGACATGACGCAGAAAACTAGAGTATGATTCCATCACTGAATATTTTGATTTTTTTAAACTCGCTAGTGTCAGGTTGTCCCAAATATGGAATTTATTTATTGTATAAAAAACCAATTTAACATCTGCTACCCAGTTGTATTTAATACTAACAGTTTCTCAAAACATAAACGGGGTTATCTTGAAGGTTCCATTGCTAATACTTTTTCAATCCAAGAAAGACATAATTTAAAGACGACGTATTTTAGTGTTAGTCTTCCCGTTTCAAGATGTACCATCCAGCCTGGCGTTGATTTAGGTAAGTATAGCAAGTTTTTAAAGAAATCAGTTTGGATCCTTTCTATAATGTCAGTATAACGTAGTGCCCAAATTGGCATGTAATGAGAAAACGAGTTGACGACAGACAGAAGAAGGGCCCCCAGATCCTTTTATCCAGGTTAGAATTACGGTGTAATAACGCAGAAGCTCTCCCTGAGTTCCAAGCAGGTTTTAGGAAAAAAAGAGGCTGTGCAGACAATGTGTTTGTGCTTACATCTTTAATTCATCTTCAACTGCGGTGCGGTAGAAGGGTCTTCGTAGCATTCATTGATTTTAGGCGGGCCTTCGATTCAATCAATCATCACTTATTGTAGCGTAAGTTGTACTCCCTGGGGCTTAGTTCAAAATTTGTACGCATACTTAAAAATCTTTATTTAAATACTTCCTTTAAAATCAGGTCCGACTTCGAGTTTACAAATGAATTTTGTATAAATGAAGGCTTATTGCAAGGTGAAATATTAAGCCCTATTCTTTTTGCTCTGTTTGTCTCGGATATAGAGGACTTTTTTAGAAGTAGAGGTGCTATGGGAATCTCTATTAACCATGTCTATGATGTCATAGTATTGTTGTACGCTGACGATATAGTACTACTGGGCAACTCGGAGTATGACTTGGCACGTAAACTTAAAGTACTTGAAGAATACGTTGGAGAAAACTCATTGACTATAAAATAGTGCGTTTCGCTAAAAGAGCTGGTCAACCAAGTGGTCAATTTAGCCTTTTCAATAAATCCGTTGAAACTGTTAATCATTTTGAGTACTTGGGCGTACAATTTTCTAGTTCAGCTCTTTTCCGGGAAATGGCAAACTCAGCAGCACAAAAAGCATTTGAATTAATGCATTGCAATAATATACAAGACCGTCCAAAGTGTGAATGTGAATTGTATACTTGAAAGGCCAGTGGCGTACGCAGAAATTGTTCCCTATGAGTTTATTTTTAGTGGCTTTAAAAGAGGCTTGAGCCCCTCTTACGGCGCGCCGGTGCTTAAAGATTCCCTAAACAGTCGCTTAGGACTATGCGCAAGGGAAAAACACCAGAAATATCACGGCGAATTGGGGGCTTTACAGGCCACAGTTTTTGGCAGCCTTCAACTACCGTATTGGCGGACAGTACCAGGGGACTGGAAATTGATAGCCGTGGCTGAAGAGTATTTGAAAGAATCAACAATGGATTTATTGATGACCGCTACTGCGGCTGCCGAAAATCTGTTCATCTGTTCATCAACGATCAATCTGCAGTATGCTTCAAACTATAAAACCATGGAACTTTCCACACTCGTTAAGAAATATATTCTATTACCTCCATTAAACATTGACAGAGGGATTTACTAAGATCTAAAATAAGGGTCTAAATATTTACACCTGTGAGGAGTACTAAATTTTAGAACCAATTTTCAAAAATCACTTACTTATACAGAAAAGACACAAAAACTACTTTTTTTCTCAAAATATACAATATTTTAGGAAAAAATGCCCTAAAACTAATTTTTTTTGACACTGAAAGACTGCTTTTTTGCTCAAAATATACCGTATTTTAGGAGAAAATGCCCTTCATTATCTGTGTTTAAGGTTGCTGCTGATGATTTTTTAGACCACCTCTGGGGGTTGGTTTAAATTTATAGCCCCCAGAAAGGATCGTTTTGTGGCAAGCCCCCAGAAAGGATTGTTTTGTGGCAATTGGTCCTAAGTTCGTTTATAATTTCCCTAAGTAACCGTTCTTACAAGAATTAATTTACCTTATTTAATATCCCAAGTTGTTTATAAATCAATAAAACACCTCCAATTTTTACTAGAAAATTGCCATATTTTGAACCCGTTTTCAGCACAAAAAATATATTTATGAGAGCACTACGAGGCAACACAAATATAAGTGAAGGCCACTGATTATGCACGAAAACTGTTTCCAATGAAAAAAATTACCTATTCACTTATTTACAAACTGAAATTAAAACATTAATCATCAAACAAAACTTTCTACTGAAAGATCACACTTAAAAGTCTCAAAGCTGCAGTTTTCATCGATACTTCGCTAATGGCCATTTTCTCATGTTCTACCAGAGAACCGGGCACCGTCCAGTTCGTCGAGCCGACATGACTCTTTTGTGAACGCATCTGTGAATGATCGTTGGATTCAGGTCTGTTTTAGCCGCATGTGTTTACATGACCTCCTGTGATGAAATATTTTGAGTTAATCTAGTCCTTATTTTATGATCGAAATGGTTTTGTGACAGTGAGTATTAGTCGCGAAAATAAATAAACAAGGGTTTACCCTTTAGATCCTCCCTAGGGTTAAAAAAACTACTTTTAAATTTAAATTTTCTTCTTAAATACAACAAAAATTTGTGTTAAGACGATTCTTCACTAAAAAAAAAATATTGAAATTATTCTTATAAATCAAATGTCCAAAACTCAAGAAAGTTGGTAAAACATGCTTAAAACCAACAATTTCACTTAAACTTAGGACCTGTGTAAAATAAGCTGAACCCTTTTAGTAAATGCCACTGTAAAAGATTAAAGAAAAACTTCGTCAAAGAAATTATGAAATTTCCTTGCGTCAGTTAAATAAACTAAAAGAAAAATCAGAGTATTTTTAGTAAAGCAAGTATTGAAATTCCAAATATTTGGAAGCCCCCCTTGGGCGGAGCGAAGAGTGATTTCCCATAGTATATAAGTACGTAATCTTAGGAATAGATTTTAGTTTGCAGCTGAAGATGATCACAGATTGTACTAATCGAAACGTCGTGTATAAATAATAATAAGTCCCCTATTTGCAATAATCTCGTAAGTAAAAAAAAAGCAATTTTACAGGAAAGCAGTTTTCCTGTTTCCAGGTTTAGTTTTTAAGCAAAAGTTGCAATTTATTGTTTAGAATATATGAGGCTCAAAAAAATTAAATTCCAATATTTTTTTATACCTTACCTACGTTATACTGTCTGCAAATAACTAAAGCATAGGTTTTTTGGTTACCGATTTTTGATCATGGGTGCAAACGATTTCTGTCCGTTTTTTACCCAAAATTAAAGAGAAATAGCGGAAAATAGTAATATTGAAAAAATATAATTATTCTTGCCTAAAAATTAAGCTATTTTTGCCAGTTTTCATCAAGTATTTACGAAAAAATCATTTAAAAACATCGTAAAAATATCAAACTGTCAAAGATTAAAATGTCGCAGCAGTGAACGTCACCGCATAAAAAGGCACATCGCTATGGAAACCATTGTCATTTCATTTACCAGCCGTCTTGATTTATAGTGTTAAGATCGTGTGTTATAAAGGTGTTATAAAAAATAGTGTTAACAACTCGCGGCGAACCTGTGCTCTTTTTTACTCGCTTTTTTAAATACCTCGCTGCGCTCATTATTTAAACCAACGCTTGTAAAAAAAAGTCCTATTTTAGCCACTAGTTGTAAAAACTACTATTCTTTTTATTTCAAGATGGTTTTGGAAAACTTATCTTTCCGTGGCCATTTTATCGTAAGTATATCGAAAATGTATAAAGCAAGCACTTTCCACATGAACGCTCGGTGAGAGCTAGAATATCGTAAGTTACCTACTTACGAAAAAAAAACTGAACACTTGCCAGGAGTCTTTTTTTTTATAGCGACAGGAAATCTTCATAGACACCGGCCTCTGGTCGTCTGCCAAATGTGCCCTATTCATCCTCTCTTTAGGGCACCTACAGACTAAACCCCTCCGCTGCAGATTTGATCGAAATGGCGGAAACAATTTTGGTCTCTTAGGTGCATTCGTCTTGGTGTTTGATTTTTAGAATCGTTCTTATCATATCATGTCCCGAGTTCTATTTATCTACGTGTTGTATCATTTCTTTGAAGACTATGATCATATTCTCTATTTATAGATTGTTTCTTGTTGTTTCGTGGTAGTTCTTAAATGTTGGACAATAAATTAACGTATGTTCTGGGTCATCTATTCTTTGAAATTACCGACATCTGTCGTCAGTTAACTCTATTCATTTAGTGTATGACCTAAAAGATCCATGTCCCGGTAGAGCTTTGTGTTTGCAGTCTATCCATGTTTTAATGTCGGGAATAATCCTTTTTGTCCATTGTCCTTTTTCGGTATTTCGGTTCCATCTTTTAATATAAACGCATAAAGGAAGCTTCCGGATTATTTAATAAAAGACAAGCTGGAATCCTTGTGGGCAATCAGGTCAAAATCATACCGGATACCAAAGAAAAACTAAAAGAATAGTGTAGCTACATAGAACATCTCTTTACCGATAACCGATCCGCACAGTCAGAAGAATTCGCAAACCAAGGAATAGATATAAAACCAGAGGAAGTAAAACACGCAATATCTTCAGCTAAAAATAGAAAAGCGGTAGGGCAAGACGAAATATACACTGAGGTTTTAAAGCTAATAAAAAACGAAGATTCGCTAAATACGCTGGTCAAACTTTTTAACTTGATTTCTCGTAGCGGTAAAATCCCTGCTGACTGACTAAAATCAACCTTTGTTACGCTGCCTAACAAACATTCAGGAAAGAAGTGTAGTGATTACCGCCTAATCAGCCTCATGAGCCATATGTTAAAAATATTTTAAAGATTATGCATAAAAAATTTATAGGAAATGCGAATCCTTTATGGGCGACAGGCAGTTTAGATTTCGTGGTGGATTCGGGATAAGAGAAGCCTCGTTTGGCATTCAATTCTTAGCTCAGCGGTCTAGGGATGTCTCGGTGCCAGTATATGCCTGTTTCATAGATTATGAAAAAGCATTTGATCGAGTAAAACACGAAATGCTCATAGAATCGCTAAAAGAAGTTGGTCTAGATGACCGAGAACTAAAGATAATCGCCAATCTATATTGAAATCAGACTGCTCATATAAAGGTTGATAGCCAACTGCCCGAAGAGGTCCAAATAAGAAGAGGAGTACGCCAAGGTAGCATATTGTCTCCGCTGTTGTTTAATATCTATAGTAACAAAATAATAGAGAATGCACTTCATAACTTCATAATAGCAGACACGCTGGAAGGCCTGCAAGAGTCGTTGAATCAAATTGCTGCCAAAAGGTCACAATTCGGGCTTAACTTAAAAGTTAAGAAAGCAAAATGGATGGCCATATCCAAGGAAAAGAACATCCGAGCCATGTTAGAAGTAAATGGGCAGCAAGTCAAATGCGTGGATGGAAAATGAAATCAGTGTTGTGTAGTCGCGTATCTTAATACAACTCTCCGAATTCATGTGCTTCTGTGTTATGTTTTTAGCATCTTATATTATGGCATAGAAGCATGGACACTGACTGAGGCCATGCGCAAAAAGTTGGAGGCATTCGAGATGTGGTGTTATCGTAGAATTCTAAGGATATCTTTGATGGACCGAGTAAGTAATGTGGATGTTCTGCTTAGAATAAATAAAGATCTTGAAGTTTTAGTTACCATCAAAAAACGAATATTTTGGCCATATTTTGAGAAATGACAAATGTAAACTTTTAAAATTGACAATAGAAGGCAAAATTGAAAGTAGAAGAGTTTCAGGTCGTAGACGGATATCATGGCTCAAAAATCTTAGAAAATGGTATGGTGTTTGTACTAAGACACTTTTCCGAAAAGTAGTGAACAGGGTATAGATCGCGCTGATAATAGCCAACTTTCGAAAAGAGCATGGCACTTGAAGAAGGTTCCATCTTGCTTGCCAGGATTCCAGTGATTTCTCTTTTGCAGAATTTCTTCGACAATTAGGTCTATGGGCGCGATTTCTGTTATAACCTGAATAGGTTCCGTTGATATCGTTAGGTAGACGCAGGCTACTCTTAGTATGGTTTTCCGTTGCATTCTTATCAGCATGTTTTTTTAGTTCCTTATGGGCAGTACTGGACTCCATATCACAGTACCATATGTCACGTTTGAATAGATTACACTGTATAGTAACTTCCTCTTGCTCGTGATGGGCCCGTTTATGTTGGGCATAAGTCTTTGTAGTTCAGCGACTCTTTTAGTTGCCTTTTTAGTAGTTTATTGTATATGCTTTTCAAATTTCTGGTATTCAACGATGTGGATTCCAAGATATCGTACCAGGAGTCTAGTCGAAAATTACGGAGCACATTCCAAAATCTGAGGATTCTTACGATATTTATTAAAAAAAACAAAGTAATTACGATAAAATTAAAATGCAATAAAAAAAACAATAACATTTTTTTTCTTCAAAATTTTGTGGTTGATGGGAAACCCCCTCTTTTATTTAAAATCTATACGTGATGAAAAATTTTACTTGATAAATTCGTAATCAAGTTCTATAGACTACACAGAACAACCATCAAAATGTCAGTGGCATTTTTAACTTTTTAATTTGTTGATTTAGTAGTGAATTATTGAGTGCATGATAGTGCCACCCTCGCACAAACTGTATTAGAAGCTTATATATTTTACTTTATAAAATATAGAGACGTAAAGACATTATTTCGAATATGTATTACTCTTTCATTGCATTTCATACATTCACGTTTTCATGCAGGAAGTTCATAACATAAATTTAACTCTTTGATAAGTCTATCTGCGTTTTGTTTTTGCCCGCACGAACACAAAATTTTCTCTGTGGGTTTTTAATGTTCCGTTCGGTTTGCTGATGATAATAATAAAAAGCGTAAAGTTGGTTTCCGTGATGTTTTTAAATGTGTACTATCATGGACAAATGAATCATGCTTTATTTTAAATATTTTACAATTCCAGATTATTAAATAATTTAAAGAAAATGTCTTAATTCTACGTGTGGGAGCTTTTCGGCTGAGTTGCCCATTACCAAATACCTTAGCTTTCTAAACAGTAAAATACATGTTTTTGGCACTAGAAAGTGATAAAAAAAATATAACATCACAAATATGACAAACTATAAAAGTGTATTATAACACGATAACAATATAAACTATTTTTTGTAAAATTCTAGGCAATGCTTTTAACAGAACTTTAACATCAGGGACTGATATAGGTAATCTAAATAGCAATATAGTTTTTTATGACCGGTTGTTTATCGCACCATTAAATAGAGTCTTTATAGGTATGTTATTTTGATTTAAAAACCACCAATTAAAATTTTGGAAACAGGGGGCAATGCAAATTTTCAATAATTCCAAAGTCAAAATGATGAACTTTAATAACCATACTGGTTAAAAAAAAGTGTTCGAGGTGGTAGTCTTTGTCAAATTTATAAAAAAGAATGACTTAATAGAAACATAGTACAAAAAGGACTTTACGAGAAAGAAATTAGCTATTCTAAATATAAAGCTTTAAAAGTGAATACCGTTGGAAATTTTGCAAACAAAGAACACTTAAAAACACATAATAACCTGAAAATAAAAACAATTTTTATGGGCTACTGTACTGCGCCTAAAAATACAGTCAGATAGTGTGAGAAAACTTGAAGCACATTATGCAACTTTTCCCTGTTATTAGAAAATTTGATTCAAGGAAAAGTGGTAGAGTAAGAACAGGGTTGCTCCCTTTCACACTCGTACGAAATATGTTACATTCTTTACGCATTATGTAATATACTATTACTGAATCAAACCCTAATAGCACAGGATATTCTAGAGATATCCCAGTAAGGTGCTGTGAATGTTCTGGCACATTCACAATATATTCGTAGGATGTTCCAAAAACGTGCTCTGAATAACTTTCAAGTTAGCACATGAACAGCATATTTAAAAGACATTCTCAGAATATCCTACTTAGTATAGTCAGCGAACATTCTATGCAGGATATTCCAGGAATTTTCTGTGAAAGTCCGAAAAATGTCTTTTTTTGGACATTGACAGCACATTTAAAAAACATTCTTAGGATATCCTGGACAGTACATTCAGCAAATATTCCATTCAGAATATTCCCTGAATGTTCTACTAAAGTCCGGAAATCGCCCTTTCTTTTGGATATTGACAGCACATTAAAAATAAGTTTCCTGGATATCCTGGATAGAACATTTAGCGAATTCTATGCAGGATATTCCGTGAATGTTCTGCCAATTTCTATCTACCATTGTTCTACCAAAGTCCTAAAAATATCACACAATATTGTAATGTTTTTTATTCTAACAGCTGCGGTAAATATTCTTTTCGGGATATTTTTATCTGTCGCTGCAAGTTTTCTTTTTATTAAAAAAAATACTCTATTTTTAGTTACACGAAAAGACCATTGTGTTGGCCTAAAAAAATATGATCAAATCATGCCATGAAAGGAAATAATATTTATCTATCTACGATAATACTTACGCATCAGAATTTAAGATTTTATTTTGTTCGGGTTTAAGTTAATTTAAGATTTTATTTTGTTTGGGGTAGGCTAATACTTATTTCCAATAAAAAAACGATCATGGAAATCGGTTGAGCCGTTCGGGAGTTATCCTGCATAGAACAAATAACATAACATTGCATTCCTTTTTTACTCTTTTACTACCGTTTGAGAGGATTCGGCGAGGGAGGTAATATTTTTATCCCATAAAAAAGAATTATGAAAATCCGTTTAGCCGTTCAGGAGTGATCCTGATTTTATGTAAAAAAAACAGTTTATGGTGCTCTTCTAACATAAAACAATGTCCAAAAGGTTATATCCCGCTAATATATAATTTCTTTCATAATCCCCCGTAGCGCAAAAGGTTAAGTCGTTGAAAAAGTGTTATATGGATGCCAGAAGGTTGAGGGTTCGAATCCCATCGATGTTTAAAAACTTTTTTTAAAAAAAATTTTAATTTTTTTAGGATGTTTTGTGAGAGAACATATTTTGTCAAGCTCATAAATGTGCTATGAAAATCCTGCGAAAATATTCTATGAATGTTGAACATTCCCTGAACATCCCTGGTATGCTTAGAGGATTTGAGGGAATATTCAGGGAATGTTCCCAATATTCTAGCTGAACATTCTGCGAATGTTCGGGGAATATTTCTGTGCTATTAGAATTCACCGAAATGACACTGCGAGTGGCATTTCTTTAGGTAAAGCTGACTTAACTTAAAATATAAAAATGCTAATTGACGTTCAACTACTTGTCGGGTTGTGTTGAAATTCGGTAAGTAGACTGGGTTTGTGTCCTAATTGGGCCTTTTTTAAGTAGATAATAATACACTTGATACACCTAATTTGTAAAAAGTTATTTCAACATGTGTCATTCTAACAGTTTTGACATATTTCTGAGATTGTGGAAAATATGGCTTGTAGAGTATCAGTTGGAAGGTAATTGGGCATGGGTAATAAAAATAACAAGAAAATTCGGGTTAATATTAATTAGGAAAAATAGCGTACATAACTCGTTAGAACGGCTGGCAACTCGCGCGAAAACTTACACTCCTGTGTGAAATTTGTCACTTCCTTCACTTGTTATGTAATTTAATATTTTGTGCGCACCCATAATAAAAGAACTAATAAAAATAAGAATCAACTAGCAGATACTTGATTTTTAACGCTAAAATATAATTAATTACTTATTGTAATCTGTTGCTATTAATTTTCCTAATCTGGCTCTTGGGCGTGCTGGAATGTTACGTTGTTAATTTTGACTCTCACATTGATAAACCTCTCTCTGGGTTCAGCTTAAATTTAAATTCATGAATAAAAACCTGTTTTCAATTATTTGTTAGAAATTTAAATAATTGATGCATGAAAGGCACCAGATTATTTCGTACTGTATCCAATGTTTTGGGTGTGAGCTTACTATAGTTACTATTGCTCTCTTTTTCTAAATACATTCGGCTAAGAGAGATCCAGCATACCAGAAAAACCGATGACCGATGCAATTAAAAGAAGAGAATAATAGTAATTATAGTAAGCAGACAAAAAATTGCTATAAGTGCCTACTAATCGGCTTTTTGTAGCAATTTATAGATTATTGTTAAAGCTTTTTTTTCTAAAAAATACTTGTTTGTGTAAAAATGTATCATACAAATAACAAAACCAATTTAAAATTATAGTTTTTAACTATTAGTAACTGTCTGCAGATAACTAAAGCATGTCTTTTCTGGTTACCGATGCAAATTTTTTTTTTTTAATCACGGGTGCAAAAAAAGATTTCGGTCCGTTTTTACCAAAAATTAAAGCATTACACAAATTAAGGCATTTTCGCCAGTTTTCACCAAGTATTTATGAAAAAATCATTTAGAAACATTCTCAAAATATTAAACTCTCAAAGATGAAAATGTCACAACAATGAACGTCACCAAGTAAAAAGGAACATCGCTATGGAAAATATTGTTATTTAATTAACCAGTCGCCTTGATTTATACTCTAAAGATGGTCTGTTGGGAAAAGTGCTGTTCGTTCGAGATTTTTAAAAGTACTTTCCTGTTTTTCTTGGATTTTTTGATAAAGGTATTTAAAAAAATAGTGTTAACAACTTGCGGCTAAACTGTGATTTTTTTATTCGCGTTTTTAAATACCTCGCTGCAGTCGTTATTAAGCCAACGCTTGTAAAATAGTGCTTTTTTACAAGCATTGGTTTCAATAACGAGCGCAGCGAGGTATTTGAAAAAGCGAGTAAAAAAATCACAGTTTAGGCGCGAGTTGTTAACACTATTTTTTTAATACCTCTACCTTAAAATCCAAGAAAAACAGGAAAATACTTTTTTTAATACCTTCATTAAAAACATGATTTTAGTAACTGTCTGCAGACAACTAAAGCATGTCTTTTTTGGTCACCAATGCAAAAAAACACGGGTGCAAAAAAAGATTTCTGTCCATTTTTTAACCAAAATTGAAGAAAAATAGCGGAAAATGGTAATAATGAAAAAATTTAATAATTTTTGCCTAAAAATTGAGCCATTTCCGCCAGTTTTCCTCAAGTATTTACGAAAAAATTATTAGAAAACATCTTCAAAATATCAAACTGTCAAAGATTAAAATGTCGCAATAATGACCGTCACTGAGTAAAAAGGCACATCGGTTTCATTTGCCAGCCGCCTTGATTTATAGTGTAAAAATGAAATATTTTCCTGTTTATCTTGGATTTTTTGATAAAGGTATTAAAAAAACAGTGTTAACAACTCGCGGCTAAACTGTGCTTTTTTTACTCGCATTTTAAAACCGTGCCACAATAGTTCAATAACTTTTTTGCACCGGTTGTCAGATTGTTTTAACCCTGATTCCAATAATGATTTTTAGAAGCTAAAACAAAACATTATAAGCAAGTAAACTTTCTCATGCCTTTTGAACTGAATTTATTCGGCACTATACCTACTTTATGAGAATGATGTAGAAGAAATAAAATAAGGGATATTTATGGAAACTCAGTAACCGCGCTCTCCTTTTCCGGAATTTGCGACGAGATATGTGATTTGCCTCAAGATTTTTATGCGATTTCTATTTTATTTAAATTTCTTTGGGTCAGACCGATTTTCACAAACATACATAGCATGTTGAGATTTAGGCAAAAGCTTTGATATTGTAGGACAAACCTTGGATTACATAAAATAAACGATCAACACGTAATTAGGTGAATTCATATAATGAAACAATCATGATTATAGTTCAAGTTTCTTTTTAAACAAGATTGGACTATCTCTACAAGCATCATTATTCAAATACCTCTTGTTAAGAGTAGTTTAGAGAGTCATCTATCATGCAATTAACACAAACATCGAATTGAAGAAATGCTTAAGCCGCGTACACAACAAGCGAACAAACCGCAGTGCACGCATAACACGTTCGCATGCGCGTGTGACACACCAGTATGGGCGAGTTTGTAAATCCACCGACTTCGTGAGTCGGTAGAAAATTGTCGTTGGATAAAACATAACCCTACTTTATGGTTATTTATTTTTTCCAGTTTTTTATAACATATTCAAACGAAGATATTTTTTTATGCATTTTGGTTAATACAAGGTAGAGTATAGGATGCTTAATGGAGTGGTGATCCAGATAGCCATAATGTTAAGACACTTCAAGTGAAGACTCTGATGATGAGCTATACATCATACTAAATTTGAGGCAAAAAGATACTGTTGAAGACACTATCCCAGAAGTACAGCATCAGTGCCTTTAAGTGCGGTATTCATAGTCGTTCTTCAGGCTTCTTCCATCCTTCGCCCATAAGAATTTACATTTCCCAAGGAAGAAGGGAGCCTTGAGAACACGGCCCTTATTATTCACATTAGGCGCGTTTCTGTGAGCTTAACATTGTTACTAATATTCTCTTTTTCTAAATGCATTCGTCTGAGAGAGACCCAGCATACCAGGAACATACCGCCTGTACACCCTTCGACCCCGCTGTCTAACTACCTTTTTGAGATAGTTATCTTCTGACAGATATGCAAGAACGAAGGGTGTAAAGGCGGGTATTTTTTGTGATGGTGTAGCATGCTGTATCTCTCTTAGACGAATGCATTTAGAAAGAGAAAATAATAGTAACTATGTTAAGCTCGCAGAAACGGGCCTATTTTTGATTGTCTCGAGCCGAAGTTGAGGCATGAATTTAAGTGTGGTTATTTGCACTCAGCTGTCTACACCGCAACGTGTTCTATTTGTATTCGATGGAACAATTTCATCACTGCTAGATGTCAGATGGATGTTAAACCCATCCGTCAACCGAATGTTGGCACCGATGTTCCACCGCTATCAAACAAATGTTGAATTTACAAACTTTCTATATACCATAATCAGTGGCATTTGGTCTACGTACGCACTAGCCAAACGTATACGTGCGTTTCGTTCGCCTAGTGTGTATGCGAGTTTACGCGTTTTTTCAAATTTATTGACTCACAATACGCTAATAAAAATACCTAGAAAACAAAAGCCACAACGATATTTTTAATTAAAAAATGATAATTATTGAGATGTGGATCAAAAGATAATTTTTAAAAGGTCATTATTTATTACCTGTATACACCGAAAGCATTTATTTTAGGTTTGCAATAATAATGGCAGGTATTAAAACTCCAAGCCCGCGGGTGTCCATTATTAAGGCAATCATATTTTATTACCCCCATTTTCTAGAGGAAATAAATCGATACCGAGGAGGGCGGATCGTACTTAATTACGCGCCCTTTTAATTCTCGGGGCTCTCTTGATGATAGCACTAACTTTTTCATTAATGGCTCGGGAAAATTATGATTAGAATTAACGGATCAACGATTTCCGTTTAGAATTTTGCTATCAATATTTTAATTACAGAGGTTGTCTAGGTTTCGATCTAGGGGTAAAATTACCCGCATGTTTTTAATTACTTTATGAAACACGACAGAATTATTCAACAAATCAAAAAGTTACAAACATTTCTCTCTGCCTCTTGGTTTTTATTTACTCCGTGTCGGTAAGTCAGTAATAGTCCAAGTGCCAGGCAGGTGATCACAAAAAAATGGGCTAACACTTTGAAATTTTTATCATAGATAGAGGTATGTTTAAAGATACCAAAGATACAAAATTGCCACCTATAAAGTGGAGCACTACAATATGGCAACACTGTAAACATTAAAATTTTAAATGGCTTTATTTCAAAATCTGTAAGTCCTACTTGAAATTTTTTTTCTTGGTGTTTAAGCTAGCCCCTAAACGAAAAATAACAAAATTGTCATATATCACCTAAAAACAAATGAAGGACCATTTTTTCGTGATTTTTAGAACGACCCCTAGAAAACAACGATTGCCACAAATTTTGTTTTTATTCTTTAGATTATTTAAGCAATTATTATAAACAAGAATAATATGGAGGTACCACCTGAGTTCATTTTGACAAGTAATTTTAAACTCGCCTTGTAAAAACATCATAAACGCCACTATCTCCTATACTATAAATACTACGACAATAAATCTTCTTTTGTTGGATTGATATTTTCTTTCTACATAAAAAAGTTCTTATACGTTTATTTTAAAAAATTACGTTTGGGTACTGAAATATATAAAAAAAAACATTTTTTAATGGTACAAGTTACTTTTTTTAAACTAATTGGTGTCAAAAAAAAACACTATTATGAAAAATTCAACGGGTTTAAAGTGAGTTAAAAATAAGTTTAATTGTTTTTGATATTCACATAGTTTCCAAGATATGACCCAAAAATTACCAAATTTGCAGAAAGAATTCATTACATAAGTGCTAGTCTATCAAGCAATTTGTGCTGCACCTTTGATATAATTAGTACAAGTATTATAGGTAATTTTAAAAATGTCGAAAATACAGTGGCTTTATCCATTTTATTATTATTTTTTTAGGAAAGTTAAATCTTTAAGAGTACCTATATATTCAATGGCTTTTGGAGGGAGGGGGGCTTGAGCTCCGCCCTACCTACGCCACTAAAAAAGACAATGCTTTAAAATGTAATGCATTGCAAAACGGCAACCTTGGAATTTTTTTTTCAAATCTATCTAAACCAACTGTAAATATTTTTTTTTGAATTAGCAAAGTCGTTCTACCGATTAAAAAAGCTCATACTCACGTTTTTGTCTCTGGGAGTTCTACCCAGAAACAATTGTAACTTTGACAATCACCAGAAATACACCTAAAATAAGAAGAAAATAAATATATAAAAATATCTAACGCATAAATTATGGTACCTATTTTAAGAGTATAATTAAACCCGTGGTAAAAACATCAACATTGGTTTGATAAGAGAATGTGTTGCCTTAACGGGACGTGGGTATTACTGGGCCCCACCACATCAGGAATGTCGTAAACCAGATCTTGTAATACGTTTATCATGTTAGCGCAAAGTGGATTGTTAGAACATTTTAACAAAAGTAGCCAACCACACGTTCAGTGTTTCAATCCCGTGCTGAACACAATTAAAGTATTATTTAAATTTAATGATTGAATATTGACTCCATTTTGAAACTGCAAGTATAGTTCTTTAAAAAAGTTACAAAATAAAAATTACAACCGGGTAGCTAGTTTCGGAGTCGGATTATATTAAATATGAAATTTGATTTTGCAAAAATTAAATTTGGAAAAGTTAGAAAACTTTTTGAAACCGTCTTATAAAAATTACAACTTTTTCTCCACCGGCATATTATCTATAATAGAGAATAAACTTCACAACATCGAAGAGCGTCTGACGATAAACCGCAACAAGATCAACATCCTAAGATATGCTGTCGACACTGTTATAATTGCGGACACGCTGGAGGTTCTGCAAGAGGTGGTGGATCAAGTTGCAGTAAAAAGCCCGAAATTTTGGCTTCACTTGAATATTGGCAAAACAAAATGATAATTATATAGCCAAAGAAAATATTAGAGGCGTATTAGAAGTAACTGGCCTACAGGTCGAACGTATCGATTCGTATAAAAGTACGACCACAGCTTAATGAAAACTGGGACAACAAGAAGTTCGTAAAGCGGCGATAACTCAACCAGAATTAAGGACAACCTTGTCGTTTTTGCTTTTTGACGAAATTGGATAAAATAAAATGTGGTTATAGGTCGCCATTTTAATATATCAGCCGCCATATTGAAACGCGTCATAGCTGAATCCAATTTTTTTTAATAGTATTGCTGGACTTGACCTTGTTATCTTTCCTACCAAATTTTGCCCTCTTCGCTTTAATAGCTGATGAATAGCGCTCTTTAGTATGTTATTTTTGCAATATGTTAATTTTGCTGGGGTATTTTTCAAGGCCATGAATCTTCAAACTGCATTAAACTATAAGGATCGAATTTGGCATGATGCCTAATATTTTAAGATAGATTTGAAGTTGGAATGACAAAACCTCGAATTATTAAGATTTTTTTAACAGAAAATGGCAAAAATCTTGTTTTTTTGCGGTTCTCAAGGTCACTTTAGGTCGGACGACCTTGAAAGTAAATGTTTTGGAATCCTCGTTCTCGAATTATATGGAAGCGAGTATAATTATGCCCCGGTTGCGAAAGTTGTATTTTTATGATTTTTAGCCACCATCTTGAAATATGACGTCATATCAACCCCTTCTACACAACTGCGGACAAAGCACTCGATTGTGTGACTAAAGAGCTATCAATCCCACATAGTCACAAAACTCCTTCATTCAAAATCCCACGGACTTACTCATGCCCCTTCACTATAAATATAAATGTTCCTAAAATGTGTTTTTACCGTTTGGTTTCGTTCTGACGTTAAGTTAATTTATATAGTCTGATAAAAAGGAGCGGGACTAAAATATTTGAGTCCCGGGGATAAAAAGTAACATTTAATCTCTGAAATGAGGGAGCAAAATATGTCCCTGAAGTTCAAAAACTAATTTTATCTTGAAACTTAAAAACAAAAACTAATATAATATCCCAAACGTCAAATAACCGGATCGTCAACGTAAAACCTATACTAAAAAGGCTATTTTGAACTGCCAAATAGTGTGTAAAGTTATCGTTGTCGGTGAAGTTATCGCTATCGGGCTGTAAATTGGCTGGACGCAAAACAAAAATGCCTAATTTAAAAAGTGTTCGCTACTTCATAATCTTTCCAACCAGCATTTCTTCTCTATAAAAGCCGAAAGAACATTCTTACAGCAAAAACTGAAGGAATAAATGCCTGTATAATTTGCTTATTTCTGTGAGACGCTACTAGGCCGGTTATAAGTGCAAAATGGACACCACCATATAGAGCAAATAAATAACTGCTATTATTAAACCCATAAGAACTGTATAAAAAATCTGCGTAACTCTTAGGGCGAAACGAACATGCTCAAATAAAAGCTCGTGCAAAAGATCTGATATGTTTTGCGCGAACATTTTTGTGAGCTTTTCTTTGAACATTTTGTTCGGGTAAATCTTCGAGCAAATTTTTGATATCTATTTTGGAAATATATTTTTAAAGATGGTAATAAATATGATTTCACATCAGTAATCAGTGATCTCAATTCTTTAAAAAACTGGAACAGCAACTTTTATTTTAAATTTTGATCAAAAAATACTGTCTGACTAAAAATAAAAAGTGACAAAATATACAGGGAAGACGTTTTTTTTAAAAAAAATTATGCAATATTTGTGCATAGTTTAACGTTTCTATCTATTTTTATGAAATATACCTTCATGTTATTGAGGTTTATGTTGCTTTTGGGATAGATTGTTAAATTCCTAGAAAAACAGAACATTACTAAGATGCGCGTCTTGTTGTAAATATTCATAACATATATATAGCAAGTATACAATAACTATACAGTAATTTTTAGTTGTAGTTATTCCAGGTTCTTTGTTTAAGACGGATATATAAACTTAAACTTTCTGTTTACTGTTTGTTGTTTAAGGTTATGTGAGAAATGACGTTTAATTTCAATTGGGCAGTTGGCCAATTATGAGGATAATACAAAAGCAAATAAAAATTAGAATAGTAGCTATTTTCATTCACCATCAACCACTCAAGTGCATTTTTGTTTCATTAGAAAGGTCGGATATGTTGGTTATCACCTTTTTTCTCTTTGAATGTACCTATATAAAGCAAAATTACTAACTATAGAGCCTTTTTGATTTAAAATTGTGGTATTATTTAGCCGGAAACACTCTTATATATATAATACTTTAAGAGCCTTAAGTAATTTGCAGCCATTCTGCTCTATAGTAAAACCGTATAAATATTCTTAAAGAAAGAAGCAGAGCTTTTATAATATCTTCCTTTAATTGTTGCTGTAAGAACATTCTTACAGAAAGAAAAATTACAGGTAAAAACTTATAGAATCCTTTTGATTTAAAATTGTTGTATTATTGGGCCTGAAACACTCTTATACGATACTTTAAGAGCCTAAAGCACTTTGCAGCAATTCTGGGCTATAGTAACACCGTATAAATGTTCTTACAGAAAGAAACAGAGCTTTTATAGGATATTCCTATAAACTGTTGCTGTAAAAACATTCTTACAATAATATAATCATTGCTAAATTGCTTTTAATACCTAGATGAGTTTTTCGAAACTGTAACACAGCAAACTGGTAATCTGGTGACATTTATAAGGCACTTACATGCCAGAACTGCCCTGTAGTATATAACAATTGTTAGTTGGGTTGTAACCTATAGGTAAGTATTAGGTTTAAAAGAAGTTGTTACTTCAAATATGGATATTTTTCAATTTAACTTTTTATGATCATTAGCAAAAAACCGGTGCACTCAGTAATAGAACTACTTACTTCATATGCTTGATACGAAAAATAACAATTTAATCAAATTTACATAGCGATCCGTGCGTATAAATAAAAGAGAAGTAACTCATATTTTTTGGATTTTTGAAGCAGTCTTGACCTCATTTTACATTTTAATATTTCGTTCTCAATTTTCTTCAATCAACACCAAAATTTCTTCTGTAAATTAGAAGTTTGTCCTGGTATGTCCGGATACAAACATTGTAAAGTAACTAACATTTTTATGGTAAAATTGTCAAGACTCGTTTACGGTTGAAAAAAACGTAAAACACCATACGACGTTCGATTTGATGCATTGCATTGTAAAGACACTTACATCTTTTTTATCCGGAGGCATTCAACGGTATTGATATTTACCCTTGTTTTACTTGGAGAAACACACCTGGGCAATGCAGATAGACAGTAAATTTTCATACGTGTTGCAGTGGCGTTACCAGAAATCTATTCTGGGGGGGTTTCATCATTTAATAAAAATCAACTACCTACCTATGGCAAATTTTTAAAAAATAGGTAGGATCCTATTTTTTTAGAGAGGGGCGATTTAATAGGTGTTGAGTTAGTGTATAGGAAACAAAAATACTTATTTTTAAAAGTAAGTCTCTTCTAGTCTCATTTGCAGATTTTTCTCAAAATTAACCCTTAAATGCGCCGCAGGCAAAATTTTTGAAAAAATTACGCGAAAATGATATTTTTTGCGCGTTTCAAATGTTTTGACAAAAAAATTGCTTAAAACTAAACAAAATTGTAACAATATTCAATATTGGTATAGCGACGTAGACGAAAACTTTAAAACTTTTGATCTCTTAGGTTTTTTATCAAATATTTTTGAAAAGGGTTAGATGCCAAGAAGGGGTGGGTTGCGATGGTATATAAAGAATAAGAATGCCATTTATTACACATTTTGAATACTGGTGATAAAAATTTCTTAAAATTAAACTAAAATTGTAACAATTATTGACGTCTTAGCAACCACACGTCACAAACCGAAGTAAAGGGTCAAAAAAGTTGGGGAGCAATAGCTCTCCCTGTGGCTTTTGATTATGATTATTTTATTGTAGATAGGGTTGGACTTCCTGGGGGGGGGGGGTTAAATCCCCAAAATCACCTTCCTGGCTACGCCACTGCGTGTTAAATTTTTTTCTATTTTTGTTTAACTTTAATATTTGGAAAAATTAGTTTACAAGAAAAGACGATGACGGTTTTCAGCCATTCCAGCGTAACGGACGGAACACTTTGCACGATTTTTTTTAAATTTAAAATTAAATATCGCCATTAGGCACTGCAAATATGTTAACGCTGATACCAAAAAATAAATACATTAATTGTACTCAAACAATTCAAATGTAAACCTATTTTTTATCTACTTTATTAAGTTGGTAAAAAGCCTTTTAATATGCGTAACGGACGCAACAGGAAAAAGAAGCATACCTTCAGTCAGTTTTGTATTATTTATTTATTTGCCAATAGGACCTCAAAAAAATGCCAAAATTTCATATAATCATAATCATAAAGTTAAAATCACACTTAAATAATATTTGTTACTATTTTATCAAAAAACAAAAAGGTTAAGAATTGAATAAACAAAATGTTGCGTAACGGACGCAACGTAACGGACGGAACACTATTTCCACTCAAAGTTGAAACAATATTTAAATTACAAGCAAAGTGATTTACGCAAAATGAATAAATCTTGATAATACTAGCAAGGCTAATTTGTTGATTTTTTATACAATTGTTTCATGGATAGTGTGCAAAAATATTTGAGAGTAAAAAGTTTAAGCTAATCTTTTTATATCAAAAAACGCCCATATTTCATGTTTTTGGCATTTTTTTCGTCGCAAAGAAGGATTTTAAATTACTTTTTTAATAGAAACAGGTTCAGCTTCTGGAGGCAAATTAAAAAATATATAATTGGTCACAAAGAGTAGATGAATGCCTTTGTTAATTCGTATTTTGTGATATTACCCGTGGTGGACTTTTAGCTGGAATAGCTGTTTTGGAAAAATCCCGATAAAAAAGTCGTAAGTATACATACCTTCTTGTTGCGGTACCTAACGCGAAAAAATATTTTCTTCAAATTCAAATCTGTTAGCTGAAAAGGTTTACATAGCTTTGACATCTCAAATACAACGAAAAAATTAATGGCGGACGTCTAGATGGTCTTTTTTTACAGGGATGACCCAAAACTTGCAAAAAAAATGTGGATGGGGGGAAGTGAACAGATTTAATTCTTCGAAGTTAAGTACGATACAAAAGTGGGTCATGAATGTAATTTACAATAAAAGTTTAAGATACCCCACACAAAAATTAAACTAATTAACAAAAAAACCGCAATAAGAATATTTAAAGGAAAATAAAAAATTGACTTTACCCGCCATCCACATGAGACAAAAAGCGTTGTTAATAAAAAATGTAAAATAGCTAGATCATATAAGGTGATTGGTACAAAAAGCATAGGTTGTATAGCTCCTAAATTATACAACATAATTCCAGATTACATAAAAAGAACAACTAGGGTAGCAAAATATAAAAAAATATGAAAGGAATGGATATCTAAATCTAATGAAGAGTTAGAAAGTATTTTCTCTAAGGTTTAGGCGTATTTTAGTATTTAGTTTTAGTTTTAAACATATACATGTTAAATGTGATATAAGATTACCTATGTTTTTTCCTGGATGTGTCTACAAAATACCAAATGTGACTTTAAACGGATGTGTCTATAAAATGCCGAATGTGACTCTAAATACCCAAAATGTGTCGAAATTCGAATCGCTTCGAAAAATCTGGAAATGGACCATAAATTTCAATAAATTTCAATGTTTAGGAACCGAATGACTGTCTAACTCACAACAAGTGGGAAACCACTTCAAAAGTGATCTGTTTATTTATTTTTTTTTTATTTCATAACCTACCTATTTTATTAATAAGAAAAATGCAAACAACGCCCGTCAATGGTAAGATAAGTAATGAATATTTTGTCAATTTTTTTAACATATATTCAAAAGAAAGTCATTACGTTTAAAAAATCACAAAAAAATGGCTAATCGCGTTTTTTATGAGTGGGATTATGTTAAGGACCCCACAGAGATAGCGAAAAACACTATAGCACACGCCTCGATGGGGGCTTTTTCTACACCTAGGCTGCAAAAACAGCGACGTAGCGTGCGGGGTGCAGGCGGTTCCTCCCCGCTCTCTGGGTGTTGGCGCCCTTTGGGTGCCCTCAGTCAGTATTAAAACAATAAACATACTATAGAAAAAGTAATAAATTTTTTTTATTTTAAGTAGTTTATATTTTAAGGACTCCCACAAATAAAGATTATTTGTAACTCGTGTAAAATACATATCAGTTACGCGCACCGCAATATTTTGTAACTATTATTGACCACAAGGTCGGCGCTGGCAGTTTCGCCGCGTCGGACAAAAAGGTAAAATGACGCACTTTTGCAACCCCCTTCCTATGCTTCGTAGTGAAATAAAAATGTAAACAAAAAATGGACACTGCAAAACATTGCATTTTCAGATTTATGATTTGGGTGCTAAAACAAAATTTTTGTTGCGCTGAAAAAAAAAAGTTAAAGCAATTTTTTTTTCAAAATAATTTAAAACGAGTAGAAAAAGGTATATTTATGCAGATTTTAATATTAACTTATTAGATACAAACTCAAATGTTACAGGTGAATTTGTACGTTTAATTAAGTCATACAGCTTGTATTATTTAATAAATAAACCAACTAGACTAGGAAAAAAGAGTGAAACATGTATCGACAATTGCATTACTAATAATATCTCTAATTGCAGGGCAACTATAGAAGACTTCTATTTTTCTGATCACTTAGGGATCGTAAACTGCATCACAGGGAAAACCCCAGTCAAAGAAACTACGGGAACGGAACAGATTATATATCGGCCATTATCAAAAGAAGCTATCACAAGGTCTCTGCAAAATTACAACTGGAGCAGGCTAGAAAACTTCAGTAATATTGATGAGAGTCTTGATCATTTTATGATAACAATAAATTCTGAAATTGAAAAGTATCTACCTTTAAAAACAAAAACAATACAAGTCAGAAACAAATTAAAAACATGGTACAGAGAAGAATTACAAAATATTAGGAACAACTTACTATTTCTAACAAGGTTTGCTAAACAAAATAAGTTCGACCTCTCCGAACAAATAAAAAATGCACGACAACTCTATAAAATAAAATTAAATGAACACCAAAAAAAACTGTCTTGAAAATAAGATCCTAAACTCTAAAAACAAACAAAAAGATTTGTGGCAGTTTTTTAACTCACACGAAAAGAAAAGAAATATAAAAATAGCAAAATTAAAAAAATAGATCCCACATGATGATTTTAATGATTTCTTCATTAACATATCCAGGGAAATATCTGAAAAATTACCTACAGCAAAGAAAAACTCGTTAGACCTTTTAAATAAAAAAATATCAACTCAAAACAGTTTGTTTCTCTCGCCAGTTACCAAAGAGGAAGTCTCACAATACATAACAAAATTACAAAATAGTAATGCAAGAGATATATTTGGGCATAGCAATAAACTCTTAAAAGAAATAAAACTAGAGATTCTAACACCACTAACAAAAATTATAAATCTATGTTTCTGCACAGGACAATTCCCCAATAAATTAAAAATATCCAGAGTAACACCAATATATACATATAAAGGGGAACAAACAGATGTAAACAACTACCGGTCCATATCTATAGTAACCACACTCTCAAAAATTATAGAACTGCCATACTCAACTAGATTAATGAACTTTCTAAATAAAAAAACTTAGTTTCAAAAACTCAATTTGGTTTCCGCAAAAAATTAAACACAAACAAGGCCATACTTACTTTTGTGACAGACATAGTTGATGCCTTTGAGAGAGGGGAGGGTACCGTGGCTACATTCTGCGACCTCTCGCGGGCGTTTGACTGTGTCTGTCACAAACGCTTCCTGACAAAATCGAAGCATATGGAATACGTGGAAATGCTTACAGTTTTCTAGCTGCTTACATTATGAAGAGGCAACAACTAACAGAAAACGACGTACGTTACGCAGAGAGGATACGTCGCCTAGTTATGACGAGCTAAAAAATGCTTAAAGCAACGCTTCTTGCTTATATTGTAAATTGGTTAAGTAGTTGAGCAGAGGGCGCTCTAATTTGCTTTGTTTTTTTATAACCTAAAAATTGTCGTGTTTTTTTATATGTTTTATATTTCAAAAATGGAAGACATTCTTAATGTCTTTATTTTTGATAATGACGATGAAGAAAATGATGACATCGATGATGCCATCATCTTCGTGGAGAGGCTGCTCTCGGGAATAGAGCAGCTCGTTATGGAAGATTCAAATTTGACGAGGTGGCGAAACCTGAGTGTCTGACACTATTTAGGTTTGAAAAACACCACGTACATCAGTGCCTCGCTATATAAATGTCTGGCAATACCAGACATGCCATAAAGCGTATCGTACGTTTGGATTTACTGCATATGCACACTTGATCAAAACATACTCTATGTCGAGATGCGTGCTGCACCACCTATCCTAACCAGAATTAAATATAGAAAGACATAGGATATGGACATTTACGTTTTTTCCACATTATGAACATTTCCAAAAAAATCAATTAAGTTTTTGGGCTTTCCAGCAACCTTTTTCGCTTTTCCAAAAGAAAGACATTTCTTGATTTTTTTTCCTGTTGACTGATAACGAAAAAAATTGTAGCACACGTATATGGGGGGGGGAGGAGCTTTTTTACAGAGAAGCCCCAAATCTTGCAAAAAAAATTGCTGTATGAAGTCATTCCTTTGCATTTTCTATAAGTGCGATTATGTTAGGGGCCCCTCAAAGATTAGTATAATATAAATAATAATCTTTATTCACGTAAATGTAAATTACAAGAAATGGCAAGAGTGCAGCACGCAGGCGAATCTGCTTGCTGATTTATCTACTAATAAGGACTCCACAACAGGAAAATCCACACAGAAAAAACATACTCGTACAAAAACTCAAAAAAAATTGTTTTACAAACTTTTTAGCGAAGATTTTGTTCAGACAAATGTTTGGGCAAATTTTTGTAATATTTTTTGGAAACGTATTTGTAAAGGTGACAATCAAAATATTTTTGCTCTTACATCACTAATCTCAATTCCTAAAAAAATTGGAACACCAAAAAAACTTTTTTTAAATTTTTATCAAAAAAAAAGCCTACGCTAAATGAAACATTATTATTGTCACATGTACTATTAATAGTTTACCATGGAAATAAATAAATTTATATTTTATTCTATCACTTGTTTGGTTTTGTTTCATTAAAAAAAGAAAACGAAAAATATCCTTCAAAGTTATTAAGTACTTTTTAAAATGCAAGTGGATATACAGACCGCTTCAAGCTACTGCGAACATAGGGGGAATCAAGTCCAATTTACTCTCCGTGCCGTACGACCGAGGTGGATTCGAAGCACGCTGCAGTGTTATCTTTTGGAAATTCATTTTGTTTTTATTATTTTGTTTTATTTCTGCCTTGCTCGAGAAACAGATGGGTAAGTGCAGATGGTCAAATGGTCAAATCGTCATAACCCAACACACGTTCGATATTGGTCGAGGGAAAATTTGCATTTGTATTTTGACGTAAGAACACAGTATCCCCAAAAACTAAATGTTTGGGGTGGGGGTATTGTAGGGGAACACGTAATTGGGCCATTTTTTATTAACGGCAATTGCAATTTGAATGGTCCTAGATACTTGGATCTACTGCAGCAGCACATTATTCCAACTGCTAGGCAGTTGTTAGGTGTAAGATTTGGTGAAACATGGTTTCAACAAGATGGTTGTTCCGCTCACAATGTTGGCCTTGCTAGGGAATATCTTGATAATGTATTTCCTAATCGGGTTATAAGTACACGGGGAACTATTTTATGGCCAGCTCGATCTCCCGATCTTACTCCTAATGACTTCTATCTGTTTTTGAAGAAGCTTTTCAAATTATCACCCCTAACATGCTTGGAAACGTTGGAAGGGGTTTTTATAGTAGGCTCGGATATTGTCTAGCCGAGTAAGGAGGACTTTTCGAACATTTGCTTTATTTTTTTTTTGACTGGGAGAATCTTTTTGGTTTTTAGAATGTATTATTTTATTTTGAGAACTTGCTTTTATTTTGTTTCTCCTTATTATTTTCATTGTAACACGTCGTCACTGATAAATCTGAGCAGTTGACAATAAAACGCTCTTATTTATCAGTGACAAAAAATAAGAAAATTACGTTATAAAAATTTGCGTATTTATTGACCAAATTCCGGTTTCATTTACTACGCTCCACACAGCACCGTGGTTAGAGGCGTACTAAATACAAGGCGAACGGCGGCGAACGGCAGCGAATGGCGATCGGATGCCTGAGTGTTGGTTGCTTCACTGATAGGCGTGCGGTGTCTCTGCATGTACGTACACTGGCAAATTAGACTTCTTTCGCCCTATGTTCGCAGTAGCTTGAAGCGGTCTGTATTTAGAAAACAGTTCTGGAGAGTAATTATTTTTTAGGATCCTGGGGGTTGCGTCCATCCAATATTTGACTTAAACTCCGTCTCGCCACTTTACGGTCTTACCTTCTTCTCACCCTAAGCACCGTAGTACTCTTTTTACATTTCACAGACATTACTTAGTTAAGTGAAATAAAATAAGCGCCATAAATTATTATTTTCTCTATTTTATCTTGATTTTCAACTCGATAAAAGATGGAGGTATTGAATTTATTTTGACTATTGACAACCCCAGAGAAGTAATAAGAAAGCTATAAAATCTGACGTCAGAAAGCATTTTATTACAAGTACCTATTGTTTTAAAACTTGTAGTTTTTCTAGTTTCAGTTAAATTCAATGATTTCCGATAAAAATATATATATTAAACTTTAAATAAATTTCTATACCGATTTTTGCTTGAAATAAATTTTGACCGAACATTTACGCGAGCTAAATGTTTGTCACCATTTCGAACATCAAAAGAAAGCCTGTCTGTGTAAATGCATCTAAACATAACGAACAAAATTTGGCACACGTCTACGTAGAGGCTTTTTTACAGGGAGGTTCTATTTTTTCCCTTTTTCAGTTGCTACACCTGTTTCTGGCAGGAGGAACAAATTTACCTTAAACTTCTTCACAAAAATAGGACTTAAAATGACTAATAAAATTTAAAAAAATATTGATGTAAACCAGAGTTATCCAAAAATTCCTAACAAATGCAACAACGTATTCAGTTGATGAAAATGAAATAAAATAATGCATCAGATCGCTTAAAAATAATAGTAGTCCTGGATATGACAATCTTAAATCTGAGGTTATAAAACTGATTACAAATTTTATCTCCAAGCCCTTGTGTCATGTAATTAACTTAATGTTTCAAGAAGGAATTTTTCCAGAAGTTTTCAAAAAAACCATTGTAATTCCTATTCATAAACAGGGAAGTACTAGTGAAATGACGAACTACCGGTTTATTTCATTATTTAGTAAAACAAGACTTCTACACCATTTTAAAAAACATAACATTATATCTGAGCTGTTCTTCTGCTGACGCCATTTCTAAAGTTATCAATTTTATATAGCACAGCATGTTGAGCAATATGAATAGCTATGGAATCAGAGGAACGCCAAAAAATGTAATGGAGAGCTATTTGAAGAAATAGAGTGCAGTTTGTGAAAGTGAAGGAAGTTTGCAGTGATGACTGTGAATTAATAGTAGGTGTACCACAAGGGACAATTTTGGGAGTTATTAGCGACATAAAGCTATTTTTAACTCATCGCCGTATACGTATCCGCATCTAGCGAGAACCAAGCACATTAATTGGTCAGAAACTTGTACCACGTTCGAAAAGAGCAGATATATGCTAATCTAAGGTGTTTTTGAACGCGATAGGTGTTGAGATGCGTTAGGTATCACGTATCATTACGGCACACGTATCGTATCTCAGCACCTATTGGGTTCAGAAATACCTTATATCTGCTCTTTTTCTGACCAATCAATGTGCTTGGTTCTCGCTAGATGCGGATACGTATACCGCGATGAGTTACAAATAGCTTTATGTCTCTATTATCTTTCAGTTGCATTTAAGTGCCATGCTTGATATTCCTGTTGAAGGTGGCCTTACTGTAGCTTTTGCTGATGATGCTGGTGTTGTAACTGCAGACTACTTGTGGGAAAATTAAAAAATAAAAGCTTAAAATGCTCTAAAAAATATGTCTTAATGGCTTAACCAAAACTATTTAACTCTCAATGCAGATAAAACAAAATTTAAAACTTTTTCACTAAATGCAACCAGGCAATCAAACCTTCCTAATTTAATTATTCATTCTTGTAAAGATGTTGGAAACTGTAACCTGTAACCAAAACTGTTCTATGTCAATTGAGCGAACTGCAAATATCAGATATCTAGGAGTTCAAATAGATCAGTATCTGAAGTGGGATGTCCATATAGAAAATTTAGTTAATAAAATACGTAGGTTCATACATAAATTTTATCAGCTTAGACTAATATTGAGTCAAAAAACTTTGGTACAAGTTTATAGAGCATTGGTAGAATCTTTAATTAGATATGCTTTGACTATATGGGGATTAGCCTATGAGTGTAACATGAAAAAACTAGTAATTATACAAAAATACATCTTTAAAATAATATTTGAAAACCAAAAACTTATTCAAAATAACTATTGTTTAGGGAGGTTCCAGATTCTGATATCAAGTCATTTCAACAATAATTGAATTAATACACAAATGTACACATTCAAACGTAGCAAAAAGTCATAATCTCACGTAACCTTCAGTACGTTAGTTAGTAACTCTTGTATTAACCCTCAAAATGGCTAGTTCTCTAGAGCTTAAAATCATTTTAAATCCCAAAAAATAATTGTAAATCCGTAGGGAGTTAAAGTAAGGTAAGGTGCTCAAAATATTATAATTCAAGAAAGAAACTAGATACGAAAAAAATTGATGATTGACTACCTGATATTTTGAATAAAAGACAACAGTTTTTCAAGACTATTTAATTATTTGACAGCAACCTTAGACTGTCATTCTTAGTGTACATTTACAAAGTCTAAAATGAACTATAAAGATTGCGTTCACAACACTAAATAGGACGGACACCACTGACAATCTAATTTTGTTTAGTTGCTGATTTGATTCGATCTTTTGTGGTATGCAATCCAATATACGGATTGTTAGTATCGGTTCTCAGAAAATCAAATAGTAAGACGGAAATGTTATAGACCATGAAACAAGTTTAGCAATACCAATAAAACTTTATTGCTTTGCAATATTCGATCGGAAAATTTTTGGAAGCCCAATGGCAAAACGCAGCAATCTCAACTGAATTTTATTGTGTTTCACAGTCACAGTCATAAAAAAATTGTTGTACAAAAATACTTTTCAATCACATATAATGGGAATTGTTCTCTGATCTTAAAGTCAAACAAAAGAGTATTAAGTTTTATGTACAGGGTGTCCCATTTTCGATGTTATTCAATGGGAAACTCCGTTGTTATTAAAGATAGAGACATGCGGTTTACGCATTCTTACTTTTTTAAGCTTTAAAAGATAATGTTAACAGATTTATTTTGTTCCCTGTAGTTTTTGAGCTACAGGGGAAAGTTGAAGAATGGTCGAAATTACCAATAGATGATATCTCCCTTAATTTAAGAGATAATTGAGTTCTGTAGAAACATGTCTGTGGCAACATTTTTAGAGAAACACAATGGTTTTTTGGAAAATTTAAACCGACGTTTCGTTTTGTAGATACCATCATCAGGATCAAAAAGTTAAATACGGAATTTTTTACTTGTTATTTTAGTTTCTTTTTAAGTTTTTTTTTCCGTCCCATTTTAATTTTTTTTGAGGCCATTTATATTTAACTACTATATAGTAGACCTGGACAATCAAGATATATTATATGAAAATACCAGTTGAACCGAAAAAAACCGAACAAATTGTTTTTCGCTATAACTTTAATTACCAGGTTCAATAAAAAAAAACTATTGATAAGAGAAAAGTTATATGTTGCCACTTCTAAATACTTTGTTTTGTATGTCTAATTGCTAAACCTTGGTATTTTAAGTTCTGTGTGAAAGCGCATTCTAAACACCCGTTACATTTAAGCTAGGTTTAAGATTGCGGTGCAATTAGCAATAAAAGTAGCATTTATATCTGGATAAAAAAAAACGAGTTTAAAAAAAGGTGCGCATTTGATCTTATGCGCCATTTCAAAAGTCGTATTTGTCTTATCAGTACAGTTTTTTTTTATTGAAATTGGTAAATTTATTGCAAAAAACGGTTTTTTTCGGTTCACCCTGTATGTTCATATAATACAGTGCGGACGTAAAAAGTCCCCCCCCCCCCTGTTAAATCTTGAACGGATTGAGATATCGACTTTAAATAAAAACCATGTTTAATGATGACACTGATACTTTTTGACGTATTTTTTATAAGCGTCATATTGACATAAGTCTATAAGGTCACTAAATAATTTTATTTAAAGTGATACCTTGTTTAAAAGGTATTTTAATTCCTTATTTAAAATTGTAATCTTCTTCAAAATCGGTTTACGACTTACAGAGCTATGATTTTTTTTTTACTATAGTTTACGTATTACGTATAGTATTACTCAACAATACTAAAAACTTTAAGTTGCTAGTGACCCTATGTTCTTACCTCAAGAAATTTATTTGAAGTCAACTGAATTCGTTCAAAAGTAAAAGGAGAGGTACTCAAAATATATTTACAAATGCTCATAACTCTGTAAGTAATATACTGATTTTAAAAAAATTTAAAATTTTAAATAGGGAATTAAAATACCTTTTAAACAAGGTATCACTCGACCCCCTCTTCTATTTAAAAAAGTAGTTAAAGTAAATTCTTAAGTCATTATGAGACTAATCTAAAATACGTCAAAAAGTGGTAAAATTGTTATCATTACGCATGTTTTCTATTTAAAGTCGATATCTCAATTCTTTCAAAAGTAAGGTAAGGTGCGTAAACTATAGTCGAAAAAACTCATAAGTCTCTAAGTCGTAAACAGATTTTAAAAAATAATAAAATTTTAAATGGGGAATTAAAATCCCTTTTAAACAAGGTATCACTCGACCCCCCTTTCTATTTAAAATTTTAAAGTACTTAGTTAGTGACCTTATAGATTTACGTGAATATGACGCTTATAAAAAATACGTTAAAAAGTAGCAAAAGTGTTATCATTAAACATGGTTTTTATTTAAAGTCGATACCTTTTTACGTCCGCACTGTATATGTTGGTTGTCCAGGTCTACTAAATAGTAGTTAAATATAAATGGTCTCAAAAAATAAATAAAATGGGACAGGGCTGTACCAGAAAAAAAAATGCACTGAAGATGATTTTTTTTCGGGATCAAAACTTCAAAATAAAAAAAATTATATTTTATTATCAAACAAAATTAAAAAGAAACTAAAATATGAAATAAAACATTTTCGTCCGTATTTAATTTTTTAATCCTGATGATGGTATCTACGAAACGAAACCTAGGATTAAAATTTCTGAAAAACGATTGTATTTTTATAAAAAGGTTGACACAGACACGTTTTTACAGAACTCAATTATCTCTTAAATTAAGGAAGATATCATCAATTGGTAATTCCGACCATTTTTCAACTTTCCCCTGTAGCTCAAAAACTAAAAGGGACAGAATAAATCTGTTAATAGCATTTATTAAAATTCTCTATTTGTCTTTTTTATTTTAAAAATAACCTTAAACTTCCTAATCAAATTACCTTTTATGGGTGACGAAAGGCTGACAAAAAAAAATGATTTATTTACATACTAGTGAACCCTCACTCAAGTACAACTGGATCTCCCAATTAAAAAACTGGTTTCAAGAAGCGGGGCTTTTAGAGCTATGGACCCTTAATCCCAATCTTTTAAAACAAAATCGCTCTCAAATATTAAATCTTTTTCAGCTGTTTTGAATCCGATATGAGCACAGCAACAAATACAACCTACACACTGTTTTATAGTATTTTTGATCGAACTATACTGACTCACCGTAAGTATCTAGACTTAAATGCGATTTTTCAGTTGCTAGATTAATATGCCATATGCGCACTTGTAATAAATTCTGTTGCAAATTTAATATAAAAAACATCTCATACCAGTTTAGGCAGGAGGAACTTTGTTCTGTTTGCAATATGCATGAACAGGAGACGTTTAATCACATATTTTTTATATGCCCTTTATATAAACATTTGTGTCCTTTAAATTGAAACAACAACAATTTTGCCATAGCCCTAGATAATCTAACCCAAGATTCCGCGAAGAAAGTCTATAACACTGTTGCAAATGTTTTAAAATTAAGATCGTTTTTGCGAAACGAGTAGAGTGAGTGTATTATTTTGCATCTTACCCTGCTGTTATATAGATATACATACCTTTATTATTTATTTATTTATAGTATTACAATTAGTTACTTACTACTTATGACTAAAATTTAATTATTACTTTTTTTCTCTTTTTCTTTTCTTAATTATTGCACTTTGAACTTAATTCTACTTTAGTCTTAGTGAATTATTTAATATTACCTATATTTTCGCATTATAGTTATTATATATATTGTTTAATTTTTCCTTTTTAATGTGAACTCATGTTTAAGAACATTAAATAAATTGAATTGAATTGAATTTATTAAAGTTCAAAAAAGTAAGACAGTAATGCGAAATCCGCTTGTCTCTATCTTCAATAACAACGGAGTTTTCCATTGCATCCCATCGAAAATAGGACACCCTGTACAGTCAAATTCGTCTGTTTCAACCAAGCAGAACAAGAATTTTTCAACTATTGTAAAGTGTTTAAACTAGTGAAGTGTAAAAATAGTTTTCTTGCTTTTTTGGGTTTGGGTGGACTCTGCTTCATACTGTTCAAAGTCAAGTCAAGTCAAGTAGAAGGATTTAGAGCTAAGCCCATATACTTATAAACTTAATATACACGCCCTGGAAGTGGCAATTTTGTTAGCAACATATCCTGGTCAAGTATATGCCACGAAAATAAAGATATGGGGCCGTTTTGCGCAAGTGCCTTGGATTGATGTTATTCCTGAGGCCATTTTTGTTTCTTTTGATTTTTGATTCCGAAAGTGGTGCGTTTTTTCAGTTTTTAATTTTACTCACAGTGAAGCAAACACGGTTCCCTCGGGCCTTCGTCGGCCCCATGTCGATTGCCGAATTTGCGGTCATCGGCACGACGTCAATTGACGACATCGGACCAGCAGTATTTTTTTTTCGCTTTGCGATTTAGGCCCAATATGTGTTTGCCGACGCAACGTTAGACTGTAGCCCGCCGTCGGACCAATGGTAAATTTTACTTTTTGCTGACATCGGCATAGCGTCGCCGTACGATTTAGGTCCGATATAGTTTAACCATATGGTATCGACTATCCACCCAAAAAGCTGCTTAATTTGGTCTCGGCCCGACATCGGTAAACTATTCAAGTCCGACATTGGTTTTCTAAAGCGGTCCAACGTCGGCGATTGGCGAAGGTCCGTCGTACAAAGTTTCTATAATGCGGGTGGTTAACCAGTCGGGTTGGTTTAGGTGGCGGAATAGGTGATTCTTGTAGAGAAGTACCACCATCTTGTCAAGTCCGCATTCTAGTTTTGAAATATCTTTGCTAATTATATATATAATATTATCTTCCACTGTACAGGGAACATAGTGACTTTAGCGCCATCTCTACATACTAGGAAGAAACTGTTAAGTAGTTTAAAAATTTTAATGTGACGTACCATCGTCTGTTGCCGAGTCTCGACAAATCAAACAAAGTTCCAATTGGACCATCGTCGGCCCTAAAGCAGATAAAGTGGTCGTCGGCATAAAGTCGACTATAGTAAATCGGGCCATCGTCAGTTGCCGATTCTTGTCCGATTAAACAAAGATCCAATCGGACCGTCGTCGGCCCTAAAGCATATAAAGTGGTCGTCGGCATAAAGTCGACTATAGTAAATCGGGCCATCGTCAGTTGCCGATTCTCGACCGATTAAACAAAGTCTAATTGGACCATTATCGGCCCTAAAGCAGATAAGGTTTGCGTTGGCATAATGTCGATTATAGTAAATCGGGCCATCGTCAGTTGCCGATTCTCGTCCGATTAAACAAAGTTCCAATCGGACCGTCGTCGGACCTAAAGCATATAAAGTTCCAATTGGACCATCATCGGCCTTAAAGCAGATAAGGTTTGCGTTGGCATAATGTCGACTATAGTAAATCGGGCCATCGTCAGTTGCCAATTCCCATCCGATTAAACAAAGTTCCAATCGGATCGTCGTCGGCCCTAAAGCAGATAAAGTAGACGTCGGTATAAAGTCGACTGTAGTAATGTGAACCTCCGTTAGTTGCCGATTATTGGCCAAAAACTGAAAATCGTGATATTTCTAACATCGGACCAACGTGTAGTCGCCGATGCCGACACACTGTAGTGAACTGTCATTTTACTTTATCTTCTATGTTTATGGCACGCATTTATACAAAATAAAGTTATTTATACAGAGAAAAACAAATATCTTTAAAATTTTTGGTATCATCACATCTTATCAATTTTTCGATCATTAAAATGCGATTAAAAACGCCATAAGATTACATTTTGATTTTGGGCCGTGAAGGACATCGCGTATGCGTAAAACGGCTGAAATTTCAAAAATTTTCATAGCCTCCTGGATTTAGATAAATAATTTTGCTTGCAAAAATTTTCACGGGGATGTATTGCAATATCGTGTATATATATATTTTTTTTTATACTGGTGGGACTTTCCATCCATTGCCCAGTTTTAGCAAAGTTAAAGACAAACACAAAATATCCATGCACCTAGCCGGGATTCGAACCCGAGATCTTCCGTGCGGCAGACCGATACGCTCACTACTACGGAGACCGGCTAGTCTTGTGTATTATGTATGTGCCTAAACCCCTTTATCGAGGCTAAGAACCTTTAAAGTGCTCCACTATTAACTTTCCGAGGGACGGTATGGAATCGGGTTAACGTCCCACCCTCTCATTTCTCTCTTTCACCTGCCTTCTAGCTAACACGGCCGGCTTCGCTCCATACGGCGGGGTTTTTACCTTAAGGTCCCAAAAATGGCATAGATTCGACAACACTGCTTTGCTGTTTTTGGGCCAATCTTGACCGGGCAGAATATCGGAAACGAGAAAACGGAATCTGTTGAAATTTGTCAGGAATGTTTATTTTTGAATTCCTCACAACCGTATCCAGACAGTTTTTTGCACTCTCATTTTCGAAATAAAATAAACACGGCTAACAATAGCAGTAATTTTTCGATTTTTTAATTTTTTGAAAAAAATACACCAAATTTTGAAAACTCCTTTGAATACGGTTGTAGATTTTTATAAATCCTATTATCTGATAAAAAAAAAGTTATGGTTTTTTTTCTTTCTAAGCAATTTTCTGCCGGAATTCTGAAATGCCAAGGTCACGTAATTTAGTAGGCCCAAGGAAACTGAAGTGAGTTGAAATTTTTGGTATCATCACATCTTATCAATTTTTCGATCATTAAAATGCGATTAAAAACGCCATAAGATTACATTTTGATTTTGGGCGGTGAAGGACATCGCGTATGCGTAAAACGGCTGAAATTTCAAAAATTTTCATAGCCTCCTGGATTTAGATAAATAATTTTGCTTGCAAAAATTTTCACGGGGATGTATTGCAATATCTTGTATATATATATTTTTTTTATACTGGTGGGACTTTCCATCCATTGCCCAGTTTTAGCAAAGTTAAAGACAAACACAAAATATCCATGCACCTAGCCGGGATTCGAACCCGAGATCTTCCGTGCGGCAGACCGATACGCTCACTACTACGGAGACCGGCTAGTCTTGTGTATTATGTATGTGCCTAAACCCCTTTATCGAGGCTAAGAACCTTTAAAGTGCTCCACTATTAACTTTCCGAGGGACGGTATGGAATCGGGTTAACGTCCCACCCTCTCATTTCTCTCTTTCACCTGCCTTCTAGCTAACACGGCCGGCTTCGCTCCATACGGCGGGGTTTTTACCTTAAGGTCCCAAAAATGGCATAGATTCGACAACACTGCTTTGCTGTTTTTGGGCCAATCTTGACCGGGCAGAATATCGGAAACGAGAAAACGGAATCTGTTGAAATTTGTCAGGAATGTTTATTTTTGAATTCCTCACAACCGTATCCAGACAGTTTTTTGCACTCTCATTTTCGAAATAAAATAAACACGGCTAACAATAGCAGTAATTTTTCGATTTTTTAATTTTTTGAAAAAAATACACCAAATTTTGAAAACTCCTTTGAATACGGTTGTAGATTTTTATAAATCCTATTATCTGATAAAAAAAAAGTTATGGTTTTTTTTCTTTCTAAGCAATTTTCTGCCGGAATTCTGAAATGCCAAGGTCACGTAATTTAGTAGGCCCAAGGAAACTGAAGTGAGTTCGATTGGAGTATTCGAATTCAGGTTCCGCATAGCCGCCGGCCACTTGTCTAATGGAACATTCGGCCAATAAATTAATGCATGTCAAGTGATAAAAATAATACGGAAATTTGTTATTTTTTTGATGTTGAGTAATGATTTTTCTTTTGATTCTTTTTAATTGTCTTTTTAATTTCGAGACATTGAAATCCATGAAGCATGAAGCCGAGCATCAAAACCTTTTCAAGAAGCATTAATAAATGGTTAAGTTCCTAATAAGTTATACTTTTGCGATCCGATCTCACTCGAAATCGAATTGATGATGCCACCTACTGTTGATCTTTCAAAAAAATAGCAACGCAGTGTTGCCAAATCTATGCCGTTTTTGTGGCCTTAGGGTCACTTTCTCACTTTGGATTAAGTTATAACTTAGACTTAGGTGGTTGCAAGGGCTGTCAAAAATTGCAACTTAGGCTTAAGTGATTGCAGGTTATGTCAAATTGGTACTTAAGTATGTTTTTGGCCCTTACACTTAAGAGCTCGAATTTGAGGACTTAAGTTGCAAAAACATCCATTTTTATATACATTTTTGATTTTTTACGTCAAAAAACTAAAGTAAATTGTTTTCCTCCTTATTTAAACGGTAAAACGGGTTAAAAGTTTATGTTTATTATTTACCAGATGGTTTTAAGTTTAAGGTTGATATATAGAACTCGCAAAAGACTAGTGTTTTGCGGAAAAGGCGAAAAAGGAAGTTGAATAACTACCTAATACGTATTTTGAATTGTAGAATACCTTTAAGAGTAATTTAAGAAGGTAAGTGTACAAATGATATGTTAGCATTACCAGGCTCCGACTGAACAAGCAAATGGCAACAATGACAGGTGACAATTAAAAATTTCAAATAGATTTTTTTTTGTTGGGCAAACCCATAGATAAGCCGCCTTCAAAGGCACAATGCGTACATTTCAACTATTTTCTAGGCTGTGGTTGGCTGAGCCAAGTTACAACTTTTTCTAACCTCTGCATGCTACCTAGGACTTAAGTCTAAGTTGTAACTTATCCTTAAACTTAAGTTAAGCCAAAGTGAGAAAGCGGCCTTTAGATGCCTTTGTAATTTTTTCGTGTTTTTTAGTTACGTACTTATACTAAAGGAAAGACACTAGCGCATTACATGTTTTTTCTGTCAAATTTAAGGTAGACAAATAAGTTGAAAGAGAGGCGGTATTCTAAGCCTGGCAACTAAGCCTTTTTAAACCCTTTTTACCAAACCCCTTTAAGAATAGGTTCGCCGTTGCTTTAACAAAGATAAAATAAATTAAAATCACTCAACCAGATCATAAGTTCAAAAACCGAGGGGTGAACAGCTCATGCAGTAGGTGTACAAATCCGTCAAAATCGCTCACAATCATACACATTCATCCACAATCATCCACATTCGTTCACAATCGTCCACAATTTTTACACAATCGTACACAGTCGCCCACATTCTTTCACAATCCTTCACATTCTTAACACTTTTTCGTTCCTAATTTTAATAAAATTTGGTAGGAACATTTTGTCTCTAACACCCTTATGTGGTAGGGGGTGGGGGGTTGATTTTTTAAAAAGTGTGTACCTTTGTTCCTTAAATGTTTCCACTAAATTTCATTAAAATTTTATGCCAGGTAATGTTTTATGCATACCACCCTTATTATTTTAATAAAATTGGTTGAGTAGAACGACCCAGTGATTTAAATGTATAAATGCCAGGTAATATTTTGTTTCGGACACCCTTATGTGGGTGCTGGGGGGTTGATTTTTTTACGCAGTATTGAGCGTTGTTCTTTAAATGTTCCTACCAAATTTTATTAAAATTGGGTCGGTGGAACCACCCAGTCATTGAAATATGTGTCAGTTACTGATATTTTTTACCCCTACTAAACTTACTGGTTACTAGTTAGTGGATGGATACTGGATGGCTTCAGGTGTGGGTCAGGTTTTAAACAAGTGCAAAGTGGTTTATTTGCAATGAATCAAAAGGTAAGAAATTATTTACTTTTTAGACAGTTTAAAAAGTTATTTTTGTTTTTTTTTTAATATGAAAATATGTAAAATGTAGGTTTAATTGCATAGTTCAACTTTTTGATGAGACCAGTGATATTACAATGACAATAATGAGATAAACGCCAATTGCTGTCATAAACTAGGATGGCAGAGAAAATTATGTCACTGACGAGGTAACTGTATTCATAAAAAATGAGACATTACTGGGTGTACTTTGTGTATAAAAAATTAGGATAAAGTAAATATAGTTTAGATTCGTTAGTAAGGCAAAAACGACGTGACGTAGGTCTCTTGAGCGTAGCTAAGGGGGAACATGGGGGTAATGACTCCTACTTATTGGCACTGGTCCTTTTCTTAATATGCATGGTACAACAAACTTTTAAATACAAAGTTGCTAAATGTGTATGCCACATTTGTCAAATGTCAATGGCAATACCAAATTTTGACAAAAATACCAAATACACTCGCAAACACCCTGTATTTTTTATATTTATCATTCACAATCCCTCACAATCGTTCACAATCACTCCACAATCGTCCACAATCTTCGCAATCCTAACAAAAAATGTGGAATTTGGCAGTAGGTGTACATATTTTGGGTCCGCTGTTCCCCACAAAAACAATTGTAAACTCCTCTCAAAATTTTTTTTGGTGCTCCATTTTATGTATGGGTAAAAGAAAAAAAAATCCTCGAAAAAACCCCTACCGTGGAAATTATTCTACATTTTCAGTTATCCACCACAGTCAAAAATTATTACATTTAAAAAATACTTGATACAAACGTATTAACAACATGAGTGCGTATGGCTTGTAGAGTGTTATATTAAAAATAACTGTTTTCACCATAAGAGAAACATCAGCACAAAATTAGTATAATCCCTTATAATAAAATTATTCTATAGAAGTGGTAATAGATTAGGTAACCCAAAAACCAATTACGGTTCAATTACTAGGTTGGCTCGCCAGGCGATAATATAGGCAGTTTCTTCAGTCACGTCAGGCGGCTAACTAAATTTATTAGACTTTTTGTTGATTTTGAAAATGACTATTATTGATCATTTGCTTGGATTAGAGCCTCAATAGATTGTTCCTAGACCTGCTCGATCTTCATAATAGATTTATTATCTTTGGGAGCAACGCAACATGCTTAACTAAACAAAATAAGAAATATAACAAATAGGAAGTAACATATATGGCCTGGTTTACACAGGCAAACAAAATAAAATCTTACTTATAATATAAATGCGAAAGTTTGTGTGTCAGTGTGTTTCCCAAGCAGCATTTTTTCGACCTCCGACTGTTTCTGACTCGGTCCGACGTCAGATCAAGTGAAAATTTTAGTATTCTGTTAACTTATACATAGTAGTTTAGTTGACGACGTAGTCTTTTTTAGAAAAGCGTCGTCGGTTGCCAACGGTAAAATAAAATGACTTTTTAAGGACGTCGGCGACAGAGACGTTAGTTTTCTCTGTTATACCATACTGCAAATCGCGGTCGGGTCATGTAGCCTAGTTGTCTAGCATGATTATATTAACTACGAAATAACTGAACGCGACGTTGGTGGATGAACCAGCCAGAATTAGCCTAAACAAATCGCCCTATTTCATCGTCAGCCACAATTAGGCATTTTGTCAAAAAAAAAACTTCAGAAAGAAGACCCGACGCCATAACTCTTTTGTTTTTGATAATTTGCACTAAAAGTAAGCCTAAAAGAAGAACAAAAAAATAAAGGGGCTTTTAGGCACACTAACTATAAAACTAATATACTAATGAATAACGTTCAATCCAAGTTTATTTTTTTAACTTTTCATTTTTTGGCTCATCAGAAGGCTTCAAAGATGGACATGTTTGTGCTTTTTACGACTGTTTCGTATGTGTGGCCAAAACAATTATATTTTATGATATATATGTTTTGTACTACAAATATTTGAACAGAAATAAAAATCTAGCTATTTCCCCTTCACAAAGCATAATTGTAAAGGCTCCCGAGTACAAACTGTCAAAATAGACCAATTTCCAGAAAGATACATTCCCTATGTGAAAAAAAGTATACAATATCCGGCTATCCTAATATATATATATATATATATATATGTATACGTATATCGTACTTCCTTCCAGGGTATAGATTGGACGGACCAACCTTCGGGTCTTCTAGGCATATTTTTATAGTAAAACTATATATATTTAGGAAGAGGCGAGTCTGCTCTAATGATAAAAAAAAATCAATAGCTGCCGCAATTATTCCTTTTGTTATCGGTCTCTTTCCTTACAATAACTTTGGAACAATAGTACCTGCTATATTACTATTGTCGAAAGTGAAGGTTTTTACACAAGTGTGATGTTATCGTACGAGTGTTTTACACAAATTATGAAAATCAAATTTTTATGAGTACCTGATATAAATATAAATTTTATAGCTGTTAAACTAAAAGTAAATTACAAGATTTTTGTTATTTTAAGCATATACAGATCCTGTCTTTCGGATCACACTGCACAATTAATCTCTTTAAAAACTAATACAACACAAACATAGGCTAATCAATAAAAAATACATTTTTCAGAAATTAACACACAAACATTTTGTAACAGTCAATCAGAAATTTCTTGGGACATTGTATTCTGGGAAATACAGTTTTTTTACTGATCTGGGGAAAACATTTTTGAACCTCTTTTTAAAAGAGTTCTATCTTTGTTTCCCTCTGAAGAAGTGTAAGCCTCATTCATAAAGGCAAAATTATGGACAAGCATTAATGGATTACTCAGGTAGTAGCTCCTCAGGTTTTGTCCTGGCATAATTCTGATTATAAAGAACTTTTTAAAAAATGTAAATTTTATTACGATGGAGAACTTAATAAAGCAAAATGTGATCATGTTGATCTTATCTTCATCAAAGAAACAAAAGACGCTCATTAAGTCAAATGCTTCTACTGCTGAATCTAACTTGGTTGAGATCACGACTGGGGTTCCACAGGGTAACGTGCTGGGACCACTTTTGTTTGTCATTTATGTAAACGATCTTGATACCATTTTTGAAAATCCCGTTCAAAACACAAATTACGCTGAGGACACAAATGTGGTTATAGTTATAGCAAAGGTGTCTCGTAACCAGCTTCTTCTTAGTAAGGAGAAAACAAAAATTATTTTCATAAGTAAAGAAAACTATAAATTTAAATAGAAATCTCTTGTTCAACAATGAACAGGTAGAATTTGTAAATAGCACTAGGTTTTTGGGTGTTGTAATTGCTAAAAATTTAAATTACTCTGAACATACACACAATTTGTGCATAAAACTTAGTAGGGTAGGTTATACAGTGAGAGTTATGGCAAAACTTCTGGCAAACTAATGATCTTCGGTCTATCTATTATGGAATATGGTATTCTATTGTGGATTGTGGGGTAATAGTAGTGATGCGTAAAATGTTTTTATTTCACAAAAAAGAATACTCAGGATTATGTCTGGGTTGAAATTTAGAGAGCCAACACAGATATTTGATTTATCATCTACTGAAAAGAGTCCTAACTACGTCTCAATTAGGTACTTTAAGAAATTTCCGGACACAATAAAAACCACAAGTAGCTACAATGCTTATAGAAAAGCTACTTTTGTGCATATTTGTAATATTGAGCCATATACTTTGAAGGAATATCTAAACTATACCACTAATTGCTAGTCACAGTCATCGTAACATTTTTCGATTTTATTATTTTTTCATTACTGTTTTTTTCCCGCATTTTGTTCATTTATTTCTATCTGTACATTTATTTATATATATTTTAATATCTTAAAACCAAATCCACTTGCCCTTACGTGTGTTTTGTGTTATCTTTTTGTCAATTTTTATTTTAATTTTTGTATTTTTGTGTCTTGACTTCGATTTACCAACTGTTTTTTCTTTTTTTCCTTTTTTGATATTCTATTTTATACACTACTTTTAATATGGCCGCAAAAACATAACAAAAAAAATTGGCATGTTTTTCCTTGCTTGATTATTCCGGGAGCTAAAAGACGAATGCAGTATTAGTGGCTGTGTCAGATTTGACAGATAGCTAGTGTAGTGAGGAAAATAAGTTACCCCAAAATACCAGCCCATGAGTGATTTAGTATTTTCTAAAGAGACACAACAACTGCGATTTTATTTTATTTTTTATTATGCATAAAGATTAGGCTCTCTTGATAAAAAGTAAAATTTATTAATTAACAAATTTAAAGGTACAAAAATGCGGCAAATTTTCAATTTCAATAAAATTTTAAGAGCTTCCAATTTTCATTCCTTCTGAAATTGATAAAAAATTCTATTTTCAATATGTATTCTAGAAAGAAGTTAAGTTTCGTTTAAAATTCCGAAGGTAAAAACATATAAACATAAAGTCTCGCATAAAGTTTAACACCTAATTACATAAAAAAAGGTGATGCCCCTAAAGAGTAAAATGGTAGTAAAGATTAATTTCTATTTTATTGTGGACACGAAATTCACTTTTCTAATTTTTTTTATAAACACGTGTCTGTAGACCCAAACAAAAACACCAAATTTAAATAAAAAAAGGTGTTTGGCAATCAACCTGTTTTAAAAAGGTGCTGGATTTTTGCTCCATAGACTCCTTCATTTCGACCCTAGATCGATATTTTTTCTTTTTTCTAAATGATTGAAAACGGTTTATAATAAGATTTATTTCTTCTGCAGACCAAGCTAAAAAAGTAAAATATTCATAATTACTTAAAATAAAAGCATTTTTTAAATTATTTTTTTTGTCAATAGAAATACGAAATAGAATACGGGTCTAGTTTTTATTGAAAATAATCACTCGAAAAAAGTATATACTTAACTCGAAGTTTGTTAATTTTGCAAAAGCGTGAGGTTGGTGGTCAAACACAAATTTTTGGTGAGAAATATAGAAATATTTAAAACTGAGGATTTCGCGAAAGTGTGAAGTTGCCCCCCGCAGAGAGGGTTTTAAAAAAACTAAGGGGGTTATGGACTAAAATTTTTGGTGAGCACATTTGAAAAGGTAGTCAAACGTATGGAGTATTTAAAGTTTGGAATTATTTAAAATTTTTATTGTGGATGTGAAGTTGACCACCTGTAAAATCATTTTTAATTTTATAAAAAAAGAGGGGGTGGGCAAAAAAATCTAAAGGGTGGGCAATCACGGGCCAAAATTTTACTTTTGGGGGCAGCGTAAAGTTGGCGGTGAAGTTACAGTAAGGTTAAGTTTTATTGGCCGGTATGGACAAGTAAAAAAACTAAGATCTGAAACATAAAAAAATGTGTAGATACTTACCAGTTGTTTTATTTTTTGCCATTTGTTAAATCACACTCAAAACATATAAGCTGCACAAGCTCACCTGACGAAGTTCAACAAAAAACTGATAATATTTAACGGCCTACAAGATTTAGTTACCGATTCCCGCGTAAATATACAATTTTTAAGAAACATTTTAAGCGGAAAACTGTATTAATTATTCGAAATAGCATTTTTTAGCAAATTCTAAAAGAATGTAATTAGTTAGGTAGCCAATTTGTAAAGGATATTTTTTAACTATATTTGTTTTAATAATATTTGAACTTGTTTTAATTAAAAGGGATTAGGAATAATATACAATAACAGGCATTAACCGTTATTGTTTAGTTAAAATATGTTTAAATTATGAAATTGGACAATTTGGCAACAATTTCTAAAAATTTGCTCAAGGAGGGAAGAAGAACCGCTGCATACCTTTAAGACTGCGACACTAGCGCCAACGGCGACACCTAACAGTAGGGCCCCCTTTTTCTACATATTTATGGTCAATCTGTCCTCCAGGAAAATTTTCGCGTGTGAACTCATAAAATTAAATGAACACAAAATTACATGGGGTGGAAGAAGCAACATCTCACTGCACACAGGCTCAGGGTATCACTGGAATTGCTTAACAGGTATTTCAGTCTCATTCAGTTGCGTATTTTTATTTTTTTTTGCTTTAAATGATATCCAGATTTCTTTTGCGCCACTTTAGGTAAAATTACTAATAATTAAAATTAAATATTGATTAGCTGAATTCTGATCATATTTTATGTTCGTTGTGCCCTCCGATTTCGGAGGGCACTTCGTTATATATGAGGGAAGTATATATATATATAAAAATATATATATATATTAATGGATGTTTCCTAAACAAGGTGAATCCATCGTTAGGAGCTAGACCGACGTGTAGGAATTAGCCGCTCCACTTATGTATCAAATATTTTGAAGACTTTGAAGGACCTCTGTCAGGTCTATTTTATCCTCAAGTAATAAAATGCTTATAGTTTGGTAACCTGTGAGTTTTTCCCGAGTTAGAAATTAGGGAAAGCGGAGGAAAAATTGACCGAATAATATTACGATATCACACAAATCATCTTTCACCACAATCGACCAAATAATTGAATTACGGCGCGATAGATTTAATGCCTGGACCACTGTGCGCCGCTAAGAAATAATAATATTGATAAATAGCGATAGACTTTGGCATCTTGTCAACTGATTGGATCATTAAAATAATAAAGTTAAAAGTTGTGCAAATTAATTTATTTTATGCACACACTACTTTTATATCCCTCTTTTTAGGGACTAAAGTGGCACTTTTAATCCCTGAGAGATTCAAAGAAAATTGAATCCCTAGGGAATTAAAAATAAATTTAATCCCTCAGCTTAGGGATTAGAAGTAAATTTAATCTATCAGGGATTTAAAAAAACCTAATCCCTGGAAAATTATAATTAAATTTATGGCAAGTCAAGCCAAACAGCACTTGCTCTTGGCCAAGATTTCATTCTTAGGACCCTTTCTTGTTCTTGACGAACCATTTGGCGTAGAAATAACGTAATTTTAACAAAGATCATAGTGCATAAAATAGTACATAAACCTCGGAACTAAAGTGTCATTTAATCCCTTAGCGAATTGTAGCCTTCCCTACGGTCGGGCTGCAAACCTTTCGCCGCGGGATTAAATGTGGAACTTTAGTCCCTAGGTTTATAATATACTATTATTTGTTATTCTTACTAGATATAAACAATAAAAGGGTTTTCCATATTTTCCATAAGGTTAATTTCCATTTGTTATTTTATTTTATTTGCTTATAAACCCCGCATAAAATATGTTATTGTATTTTAGCTTGTTTTATAGTGATTTTCTTTTGCTCCACTAATACACTTCGATTGATCTCTTATTGGGAGGGGGAAAACGTCACTAGATAAAATATAACCCCAAAAAAATTAATTTAATTAATTTTTAGCAATAACTGGAAAATAAACGTCAACCGACGAATAACCGCAAAACATTTGTAATCATTTCCGGACATTTTAAGGACCCTATCACTTTTTTAAAATTTTTGTACAGACCCCATGCACCGAACAATAGTCCTTTGTATTTTGTGTAGGAAGCAGGTAACTATAGTACACAACAGCAATTTTTTTCCAAGCCATTTGCTCAATTTGCTTTAAAACTATCTACCAAGGAACTCTATCGAATTTTACTTCGCCACACAAAAGAATGAGCTAGGCAAAGTAAGTAATTGAAATTGAAAAATAAGACTGAAATGGAAGGAGGTCTTTTCTGATAGCAGACAAAATTACAGAGCAGACGAAAATAAAACGTGTATTTGTACTTATGTTAATCAGGGCGTCAATTGGGGGGGTCAGGGGGTGCTATTGCCCCCCTCCTGAGTATTCGCACGCAGAAATCAATCAAACATGGTTAATGAGTTTGACCTGGACAAACTACTTGACGAATTTGCTGCAATAAGCAGTGGCGGTCCCAGCCATTTCAAAATGGGGGGGGGGGCGATTTCCATACGAAAAAAAACTAGAATAAAAGCATAGCATAGCATAGGAACATATCAAAGTATGCAAACAAAAGTTACTAAGTACAAGATCGGATTTGAAATGTTTAAATGCGTCCAAAACTTTTGATAAGATTACATTAAAAATGCAATTTTTGAGTCGAAAATTTTAAAGAAAATTGCACAATATTTTGCATTTTTTTGATTTAAAATTAAACTAAATTTGGAATTATACCAATGGTTTCAAAGCGCAGCGGGCGAAAATTTTTAAGAAAATGACACTACAAATGCCATTTTTAACACAAAATTAAATTAATACCGTAAATACCAAAGCTGCTATAGCGCCGCAATTTATGCCCTTTTTTGATTTTCCAAATGATTTCAACTACCCCCCTATTCCCTTGAAATCCGCGCTTGAGTAATTACGTATCATTTTTTCAGTTATAAAAAACATAGATCTCAAACAAACCACAAACAAAACCTACTAGCTAAATACTTTTTTTTGAGGTCTGAAAAGCTTTTTAAGTTGAAACATTACTTTTTATGCATGCAAATCTCAAACATAAGCTACGTTCGGTATATACATCCGATCAATCAGACTGCTCCAAATCGTTCGGCAATTCATAGCGGAGGTAGGGGAGGTAAATCTGGCGCGTTTGTTTAATGAATTCAGATCAATCGGAGCTCGATCGATCTGCTCCAAATTTTAGACGGATTTTCCAGATTAATCTAAACTTTTAGGGTTATGTTTTTGTTTATTTTTATTTTTGTCTTTGAACTTTTTTGGATTTTAAGAAAAAGTAGTGGAAAATCAAAACCATTTAAGTAAGTTTACGTACGTAAGAAAACGCTCGCGCCATCGGCAACGACTGGCGCGATTGAATCGAAAGCTGAGGGGTGATTTATAAACGAGTTGAGTTGAGTGGCACATTATAAAATGTTCTTTAAATTGCCTGTCTCTTATTAGTGGGAATTTTTCTTCAGCAAAGTCAAAGAGCTTATTGCAGTCTTCCGAACAGTTAACCACATCATCATTGATATACAAACACAAAAAATAAGTCAACAGGAGGAGAATGAAAATATGTAAGTATTGTTTATAATTTATTGGTTTCAATTTTTGTGTTGTTTTACTTTGACAGCTTTGCAGTCTAGAGTTGCTGCATCGTAATTTAATGCATAATGCCTAATGCTTTTTTTTATTTCTATTTCTGTCTATTTCAAATTTTTTTCAAAGAAGACAAAATTGTGCATTATCCATTAAAACCTGAGTAAATTTTTTGGTTACTTCTGTGAACTATAAACATCAACATTGGTAACCCATAGTTCATTTTCCTTGCGTCTTATGGCTTACTTTTTATGGTGTAGCAACTCTAGACTGCAGCTTAACCTAAAAAGTCAGACAAGAAGAAAGTTCTAATTTTCTCTTGCTAAAATACAGTTCTTTGGGGTAAATTGTTGTTTTCCTAACGCCCAAACAAACAAAGTACTATTGTTTTGTTACTATATTGTATTATTGTTTTTTTTTACAGTTTCAAACAAAAAACTCCCCAAAAAGTCTTAAGAGAAATAATAGGCAAGGTATTCAAGGAACAACCTGCATATTGCCACCAAAGTGTAGCTACACGGGACCAAAGAATAGCTTGAGAACATATCAGGATTTGTCATAAGAAAAATAATAGGCAAGGTATTGAAGGAACAACCTGCATATTGCCACCAAAGTATAGCTACAGGGGACCAAAGAATAGCTTGAAAACACATCAGGATTTCTATAAGTTGGTTTATTAATTGGAGGTAAATAATATATTGGTCATTACTCAAAGAAGGTCTCCAGTAAAAGTACAAGTTGTGTTTATTTTGTAGTAGAAATGATCCTAAAACTAGTGGCTTAATTGATTTTTTTATATCACTTTTAATAACTGAGAACTTTAATTGTAAAAATTAAAGGTGGTCAGTATTTGGTCATTATAACCTTAGATTATAACCATCTGTTTATCTTTTTTAAATCTATTGTAGGCTGGTTTTTGAAGGTTAAGTGCCATATAGAAATGACAATAATAACATATTGTATTTATTAACTTACGTCAGTATTGCAGCATGACATATTTTGTAAAGGCTTGTATTACCCAAAAGATTAGATTAGACTCTTTATTTGATTGAAGTTATATTTTTACCCATAGGGTGTCGATTGTGTCAAGTACATTAAATAAATAAATATAATTAATATTAGCTTTAATCAATAAAACAGATATTACATAACTCAGTAAAATTTGATATTATACAATACATACACTTAATTTTTTTTTTGAATACAGAACTTACAATTGAAATTGCAAAAGCTAGCCTATAACATTAAAAATCAAATTGCAAAAGATAGCCTATAGCATTAAAAAAGTAAAGTCTAAACATATCTGGACACTAGAGCTAAAGCTTAATTAAATGAAAGTTAATAAAAAAAAAACGTACCAAAGTCACACAAAGATTTCTGTTCCACAGATCTACTAACAACGTTTTCTGAAAAGATGACTATGCAGTAAACGTAAAGTTTGTATCTTTAACTATCTATACTTATTAACCTAGTAGTAAAAGGGAGGGGGGGCTGGTAATGATAGAAAAAATTGTCTGACCCTCTCCTATAACATATTAAAATTTGAAAAAATTTAATGGATGCCCACGCTTCATAATAAATTGGAAGGAGTTCTTTCTAGGCCTTTTTATGTAAAATATCTTCTTGAGTCTCTATGGTTTTATCAGAATAATGTTCGTCATAACTAAGAACAATAAAAAATAAGTACCGTATTTTGTGAAACTCATTCTTTATCAAAAATGTAATTTGTAAAATTCTTTTTTTTGCATTGCATTGATGAGTTCTGGAAAACTGCAATGTACTTTTTTAGTGTGTTTGTTAAATGATATTTTTTATACACCAAATCAAAGTGCCTATACTAATTTTAAATAATAAAAAAATATATTTTGTTGCAAATTGGACCGCAGTGTTAAACCTGGTTTAACTTGTAAAAGCACTAGGTTTAATATTGCGGTGCAATATGCAACGAATATTTGTATAAATCACTACATTTAATCCACATGCCTATGATACAAAAGTGGTAAAATCTGGATGGCCGAAAGTGGTAATCTCCTGTGGCTGATGTTCGGAATGAAGGCGGCACGCCCCAGGAAGCACCATACTTCAAGTGGGTATCCGAATCGTGGTCGCCTGGAGGAAGTGCGCCGCTTCGGAGGGTACTTTCGGCCCGAATCCGTCACTTCGGAAAGCCTTCAGTTTGCCGATTTCGGTCCATGGGGATTTGGTTTATTGGGTATCTTCAAACATTATTTGTTGTCCGTACACTACAGCACAAATAGCCTTTAAAACCATGTTATTCATGGTACCTTTGAAACTCAAAAGCCCATCAGCCGAAAAAAAAACAAAAATTTTTAAACAAAAAAAAAACTTAGGTTAGAAAGTTTAAATCTGAACCCGTTCGGTAATGCGACTTGCTCGGATTAATCGTCTGATCTGCGATCTATATACCGAACTTAGCTATAAGATGCCTATCTAAAAAAATGTCAATGTCAATTTTAATATGTCTATTGATATGCAGCAACGCTAAGCCCGTCAGGCGAATTTCCGTCATAGTGTTTTTAAGTACTTATGTTTTCAATCTTCTGAGGCATGAGAAGCTTCTTTTTGACGAAGCATTACTTACTGGCAAATATCCAAGAATGTTTTTAACAACGGAAAAATATCGCCACACTTGTTCATTATCTCGAAAACGTTATCAGGTATGTTTTTATTTAAGCTTTTGCCTACTTCCAATAAAAGTTCAAGAATTTCTGTTTTGCATATATCAACAGATTATAGTATTTAGAAACAACTTTAGTTAATTTTGCCTTCATTTGGGATTCACGTTGTATAGAACTTGGTGTGAATATGTTCGGGGCAAAAATGCTTTTTTATGACCGAAATGATTTTGTCTAAAACTTGTTTATAAATAGAAACTCTGTTTTGTATTTCCAATGATTTTATTCTTGATGTGACGAATTCTGTGGAGGATTCTGTGGAGGGATTCTAGAATAACTTTGGAGGAACTGCAATTTCTCATTTTTTCTCCAAAGGCTTCAGGGAGGTTATTCTTGAATCGAGAGAAAATTTGCTCCCAGGGAGTCTCTCTCGCTACTATGCATCTCATTGGTCCAAATCTTCGATTAAAATCGGTTTCTCTAACTTTTGCCCGATATTGATCAAAAGTAATTTTATTGGTCTTGACTAAGAGAATTACTTTCCATCAAAATCGGGCAAAAGTGAGAGAAACCGATTTTAACCGAAGATTTGGACCAATGAATTCGACTCCCTGGGAACAAATTTTCTCTCGATTCAAGAATAACCCCACAGGGTGACCACCATCATCTTTGTGCCTATTTTTGCGGGAGCGAAGGGGGGGCGATCGACCCCCCGCCCCCTCCCTGGGACAGCCACTGCAATAAGGCATTGCCGCTACCCACTACTACATACTACAGCAAAATTGTCATCTGAGGTCGAAAACAATCCGTGGAGGCTGAGTTTTTCGTATTTTCAGTCTCTGAACTGCAGACACTGAAAGTCGGTAACATTTTTTGAGAACTGCTTTCTGGTCATGCATAAAGTCCCGTCTTGTGGATTATATATTATTATTTATAGTAAGAGCTTGTACTGCTTGAAGTATCAAATTTAAGCTTGTGACGTATGCTACACAAACGACCTAGTCTATCGGCATGAAAATTGCCGAAAAGTATCTTTTGGGTAACGGGCCGGGCCATCCATCGCTTACATAAACGCAACAGGAGGGGTTGGAGGGGTAGGTAGAAGTATTAATAAGTGCCTCAAGGGAGGGAGAAGGGCTTGCAAGTGTTACAAGGGGGGGAAGAGGTCAAAGTTTGGAAAAATGGTTTTACATAATTGTTGGTAGTGGAATAAAATTGTCATTTGAAGTTGAAAAAACACCGGACAGGCTGAGCTTTTTTGTATGTTCCGTCAGATAATTTCGGCAATTTTCATGCGAACAGACCGGGTCATTTGTAGATACTGTTTTACTATAAGTAATAATATATATACTATAAATAATAATATATAATCCACAACAACAATGACTTTTTGTTCGTCAAAAACTGATTTTTTGTAACTTCGGCGCCATCTAACTGGAAATTAACTACAGAGCACTTGGACAACAATGTTGAAAATTTCATGCCAAATATTTTTGTTCCCAGACTTTTTTCCTCCGACCAATAGAAATGGAGAAAAGTCAATTACAAAGTTTTTTCAAAAGGACGGATGGTTCGCAAGGAGTGGGGAAAACACAAACTTGGGTATCTTACTTTTAGACCCTCCCCATCAACATATAAAAGTTTTAGCCTCCCCGGAGTTTTTTGGAGGTACAAGGGGGGTACCTCGAAAAAAAGTTTATGACAATTTTACTGTACTATCAGGGGTTCGATTCTGGGCGTACGGGAATGATCATACGCACAAAAGTCATTCGAACGACGTATGGTGGTCGATTTTCCGGAAAACGCGGACATAAATGGAAAAATTAAAAAATTCAAAATGTATCTAAATTTGCCCCTATACCACCAAAGAATAAACTATGCTTTTTACGAATTTGACATTACGTATCAGTAGTCAACATCAAATTTAAAATAGAAGACTCAGAGTGACAGTATTCAACTGTTAATATCTCTAAAACAGTTGAAGATCGACATAGGGTACGTTATATAAAAATGCTTAGAATTTCAAAACAGAATGCAAAATTGCAATAATATAGTGGGTGTTTCATTTGAAAATTTCGGTTGGCATTCTTTCTAATATACTTTATATACATAAAAATATTCTAGTATACTGTAACATTTATATATTGTTTCAATTACTTTAAAGTAAATTTGATTGTTCTAAACTAACATTTTTAGTTTAATTTTGTGAAGTGAGCTTAAAATTAAAATATCATGTGACTTTAACTGTAACCAAAATGATCACGTGATGGGACACTTCTAAATAGTCATGTGACCATCAGTGCTATATTCAAACTATATTTGACATCCCAACATTTTTGGCTAAATAAAACCCATTCAAGCTCCAATCGTCTTTCAATCTACATGTCCTTCGTAGATCCCCCCTCACACCACCATCACAAATTTAGCTAATTAATAAATTATATATTTTACCCCTTAAAAATGTCTTAAGATAAATGTGAAAATTCACACAATCATCCTGTGTATCAGCTAAAAGGGAATTATTTAATTATGAAAGTTTTTTCAATATCCGCGTTTTTACTCTAAGTCAAGTCAAGTTTGCCATAGCATGCGCATTAGCGAGTTCGGTCACGTGATGGTTTCGTCCAATAGCGTGCTCTGAAATAATATGAGTAACGTTTTTCCCACGAGCTTTCCTACAACTCCTAAAACTGCTGGGTCTAGTCGAGAGAACGGTTTCGCTCAAAAATTGTTGTTCGAGGCAGCTCTGCGCGTGCCTATAATAGTTTGGTGATAATTGGATCGTCTCATCACTGCTTTTAAGCGCGTTTATTGGTTGAAACTACTTTTCTTCTCTCAGGCGAACGATCACTTCCTATGACTTCCAGAATCGCTGCCCAGGTAACTAAGCTTTTTTGTTTTTTTTAATGTATGTTTTACCAAAAAAGTTGTTTTGTTTTTTATGTAAATTTGAGTTATTTTGGCATCAATAAGGTGCTTCTTTTTCGTTCATATTTTTTTTAAACTACTTAACGAGGCTAAGTAACTACGTCATAGATACTGAATACTTCAATAATTTGATTATAATATTTAAATTGTTCTTTGTTTACATTTTAGCGCTTACTGTCTTTCCTCTGTTTACAAAACGATCACTTATTTCAGCAGCAAGAACATCTCCTACCAGACATTATAAATACACCAAAATTATATTCATGTTTGCTGAGTGACGAGATGCAATATAAAAAATCATTGTAAAACAAACAATTTTTAAAATCTCTAACAAATGTTTATGCATTTTAAAGTCACCAAACTTCATTTTAAAAATGTTCCAATTTTTTTACTTACCTACTTTTTTAAGAACTTTAATGTAATAAGGGAAACGCTCGTATCCATCAACGCAAAAAGTCCCCTATTAGACTTTAACCGTGGTTAGTTACTAGTTAGAGTTTAGAATGTAGTGTTTTACGTTGCAAATTTGTTTACCAAGACTCATTCCAAACTCCGATTAGTGTTAATCAAGATTAAAGCTTAATCGGAGAGTTTTCACGTTTTCACTGAATAGACGTCTTTTCGCGACCGATGATTTCGAAACCGCTTTGAAAACATGCGTAAAATGTTATTTTGGCGATGAAACGGTGACGTCACGGTTCAAAACATTTCAAAGGATTTCGAAAGCGCCTCAGCCTCCGTCTCGAACACGGTTCAATATGGCGGTGTTTTTCAATTTTTCATAATAATGAAAATAAATAGGCTAAGGTTATCTGGCGGAGACTGGATCTAGGACATCCATTTCAAAAAATCACAAAAAAAACTTCCATCTTCTTCTTCCATTAAGTACCAAGTCCCTACGTTGTGTTTGTTTTTTTTTTTCATATTTTGCTTTTACGGTTCTAAAGAGTTTGACACAGTTGACCTCCTACCAGAAGTCAAATAAAAGCACACTATTAAGATACAATCGATTTTACTTTTGTTAAAAAAAAGAATAACAAAAAATAAATTAATACATAAAAATTAAGGAAAAATGAAGAAACTCCATTTAACAAAGACAGAGAGATATGTTCATATTCCCCTGAATCAAATTATACCTGTCTATGTCTGCTTTGAGATCTAATAGAGGTAAGTATCGAGCTGCTTGTTTGAACCGCCTAGGCAAATGACACGTTAGGCCACCCCAGAACGATCCAATGGATTCGGATATTATAAATGGACGAATATAACAAGCCCTAGGTAACAAAGTTACAAAGTCATATTAAGAATACGATTGTTATCATGAGACAAAAACTACACGTTTAGCAATCCGCACTGTCGCCCGCCCATTGCGTTACACGACAGCCGACCATAGCTTTATCAGTGACAAGCTTTATTATATTCGTATAGGTACAATATACAACAACCAAAGCACGAACTCCACCAACTTACACATTATATCATAATGAGGTTAGTTTATGGCCACATCATTACACCCTCTGTTGACAAAGCTCGATTTTTTCCCTCTTTCTAATCCATCAAAAAACATCGGTCAACTCACTCTACAGTTCTTATGATCCCTAAGAAATAATGATGAGTATGTTACCTGCAAAACTACCTTTATACAGAGTATAAATATTTTATCTCTGCATAGCTTATACAGGGTTCCTAAGCAAATCCTTAAGGGGCCAAGCAGCCGTGTATAAGACGCAGACAAACGGAAAAGCACATTAGGCAGAAAAGGATGGGCATGGGGCGATGTTGTCACTACATCTTACACGTAGTAAATCCATTCCAGGTTGTTGTTTTCTAATGTTTTCCATTTTCATACCTTTAGGACTGGAATAAAAATTGTTTTTGCTCGACTTTAATACCAAACTGATGAAAGATATCGTAAAAAAAAAATATTTTTCGGCTTTTCATTTTGTAACCATTGTCCTTACGCACTTTTTACAGGCTGGGGACTGAGATACATGCAAATGCCTAACCTAAAGCGTTCATACACGGCCGGAGAAATCGACTGAGATATTTCCGTAGAAACTTTATCAAGCAAATAGGACGGGTTGACGCCTTCGAACGTCCAACCCGGGTTTTGCACCTTGATTCGAAATCAAAAAGGAGGAACAGTCAGATGTGGAGCCGTGCACAAATTACGTAATGGTGATTTTACCAATTTTTGACCCCCTCCCTATGTAATATTTTGTAACGGTTTGGCACGCCACTCCCCTAATATTACGTAACGATTTCAAGACCACTACCCCCCACAAAAAAAAAACTTTTCACTTATTCTCATTCCAAATTTTCTTACTTTCACACAAATGCAAACGCTGTCGAAAACCCCCCTCCCCCCTACGTAACGTTTTGTAACCCCCCTCGCCTCTATGACAATTACGTAATTTGTGCACGGCCCCTGTAGTCCCAGTGGAGGAGGGCGAGAAAATTGATATTTTTTTCTTAAAAATTATACTCTCGAAATTACGTAATTTTTGAAAAAAATTATAAGCGGCGGCATTTTTATTTCGTGCTTTGTTTTTCTAACATTTTTGCGTTCGGCTAATTTAATTGAAAAATTTTTGCCTGCGGCGCCCTTTATCTTCTCACTCGAAACCAAGATCCCCCATTTTAGTAAAACTGATCCCGTCTCTGTTTCTAAATTTTTTCGAATAAAAGTAGAGTATGACCATGGACGAAATAAGTTTTTTCTACGGTATGACGAAAATTTCGAGAAAGTTGAAGAAAAAAATAAAAAAAAGTGGCAGAGCACAAGTTTTTCGTAAAAAAAAAAGTTTTTGGTAAAGAAACAGAGCAAAATAAATCTTTTCACCCCTTTTTGGGTGTTACAAATATTGGTAGCCCCTTATTTTTCGCTTTTACCCTCCCGCTAGTTTTGAAGAATTGGTTCGCTACATGTTTCGAGATCATGTCATAAAACACCTCGAAAATATCAAATGTAGTGTAGGGCCAGCTTTATTTAAAATCAATGATATCGCAAGCAAAAAGCTCTGCAGGAAAAACAGCGCTGTTTATTGATTTCTTTGGCTGCTAGTGCTAGCTGCATGGTTTGGCCGTTTCCGGATAGATGTCACTAGTAGAACAGAATGGAAAGAAATTTAATTAAAAGCGAAGATATTTCTTTCTAATGTTAACAACCTCACGAGTTTATCGCTCAGTATCGTAAATGATGGACCCTGCCGCCTCCTTTAAGCAAGAAAAAGCTGTGGTTTGGACCTGAAAACATCTAATTTTTTCCTCGATCATCTCATGGTGTGCTCACAATAAAAGAGTGGCGACAATTTTTTCTCATGAAAGCAGTCCCAAGATAATAACAAACTGGCACCATTGCTCAATATACCTGTTTCTTTTGTGCGCGCAGAACTTTCTATGCCATTTCTGTTAGATTTATTGAAATCCTACTCCTAAGGAAAATCTTAGGAACCCTGTATAAAACAATAAACAATCATAAACTACCCCGGAAATGTACATAGAATTAGGTTAATCAAGGATCTGATTCCCCTATGCCTTCCCTCCTCGAAACTCGCTTACCTAAAAATGGGTTTCGACTTAATTTTCGGGGTTCTTTCTATTTCTAATTGAGGTCAGGTTCATTTTAAAACTTAGAATACCTTAAGAAAATAATTTGAACTTCTTAGTGCTCTCTATTGGTGCTTACGGTAAATATAATTCTGTATCCCCTTCCCTTTTAATTATCTTGTTTTTCTCGGACTCGGTGTAACTCGTTGGAGCGTCGGTTAACGGAATTTCCCATTTTTAAGTTTAACAACAAAACAACTATATCTTGTCTTTCTCGGACTTGGGGTAACCCGTGGGAGCGTCGGTTAACGAAATTTCGCTTTACCCTTATCTCTTAAAGGAAACAACTAAAAATTTTAAAAAAACAGAGCACCAAGAAGAATAATGATCGGTTGGCCTCTACTCTCGTTATTGTTCCTCCTCACATGTGAGCTTTGGTTTTTATAGAAAAATAAAGATTCTATCTTCATGCAAAATCCACCCTTATGTTTTCTTTTAGTTGGTTTGACAATTGTTTGAAACCCAAAAGGAAGCCTCATGTGTTGTTACAAAAGCTCTTGCGTTTACTAAGACGATTTTGATGTACCTGCCTATGGTAACTTTCTATTTTAAGCAGCTTTAGGTTTCGTTCAAAAAATATGTGAAAGATTTTGTTTTAATTTCAAATTTTTAGCAAAAAATTTTCCTCATAACAAGTCGCGGTCTGAATTGTTTCACATTCAATAATTGCCATTTTGGCGATCAGTGGCGATGGTTCGAAACCGTGACGTTGTGGTTGAAACGGTGACGTATGTTTTCAAAATGTGCTTTTGAAATCATCGGTCGCGAAAAGACGTCTAAAGGCGCATTTACACAGACAAACTTTCCTTTGATGTGGAAATGCCGACAAACATTTACACGAGCCTCTTGAGCAAAATGCTCAAAGAAATGTTCGAGCAAAATCTCGTACAAAAAACACACGTAAATTTTGGAGAGAATGTTAAGCAAAATTTGTTTGAAGAAATGTTGGTATAGAAATTTCTTACAAATTTAAATTTTATAGTTTTATGGGAATTCGTTGAATTTAACTGAAAATAGAAAGACTAAGTTTTTAAACAAGGTATTTTTAAGTGCTTTCCGACGGAAAAACGATTTGATGTCGAAATTCACATTTTACCTCATAAGCAACTTCGATTGACCTGATTTTTATAGGGGATATGCCAGTATACTTGTAACTTTTTTGGGGTTGTAAAAAAACGAGAATAAAAAGATAATAATGGCACTTATTTATTGCTGTAAAATGTAATGATAAAAATTTACGTTTAAAAGAATATCTCTTTATTTTACTTCCTAGTTTAAAACACAATACAATAATAATTAAGTCAAATTAAAAAACCTATATACAATTTATTAAATCTCAAATATATGAACAAAAGCACGTTCGGTCTAAATAATACCCGTTTATTACGCACTTTTACAACCCTACGATCCCAGACCCTTGTCTAAAAAAATATAATTTAGCAGTAATAGACTGGACTTCTGAATCGGAATGTTGCTCCTTTGCATACTGTTTGTTCAGTGTCAGTAATCGACCTTGATTATTACATTAAATTGACAGTAAATATCTATCTTCAGCATTTTCATGAACCTTTTGCTTTTTTAAGCAACCGTTGGGGCCTTAAACTAACTAGGTAAATCCGGTGTGAGGAATTAAAAAAAAAACAATCAAAGCTAAGGGTAAAGTAAAGTCACAAAAATATGTTTAAAAAAAAATCCCCTCCCCTCCACTCCTCATAGTCGTGAGACGCGGATTACCGCTTAAAAGTGCAACTTTTGAGTTTTTTGCCGATATTTGAAAAACTCAAAAGAAAATTCCAAAAAAAAGCCCGGGCAAACAAATCTGGGAAAAACCCAAAAAAAAATATTATAAGTAACCCTAATCCATGTGACAAAACTGATAGTAGAGCCAATAATAATGTTTCGCTTGCCGTCGGCTTTTTTTCACAAAAATTTTTAATAAAAGTTGGTGTTCCATTTTTTTAAAGAATTGAGATCACTGATCACTGATGTGAAATTTTATTTATTGTCATCTTTAAAAATATGTTTCCAAAATAGATAGAAATAATTTGCTCAAAAATTTACCCGAACAAAATGTTCAAAGAAAAGCTCACAAAAATGTTCACGCAAAAAATTTTAGATCTTTTGCACGAGCTTTTATTTGAGCATGTTCGTCTGTGTAATTGCGCCTTAATGTAAGCCACAAAAATTTCAAAAAACAATGCACACCGTACCACAAAGTAAATAAGTAATGGGTGGATTAAAAAGCTTATTGTCTCCCTCCCTCCGGGCTCCAACTGCTACTAAATTTATAAGTATGCCTACTTGACGCAGCACTAAATTGAAAGGGCCATTTACATTTACAAATAGAATTTATCGAGGATATAGTATAGCTAATAAAATGACCCTTTTGTTCCATTTTAAATCACTCTTAAGTGATAAAGTGCGTGGGAAGGGAAGACGTTCTTTGACGTTTGATGATTGTGACGTGATCGTCAAAATTTATGTATTTTAATTGCTTTTCCGTTTCTGTTAATGGTTTTTGTTACATCTTGTTTTACTGGTATTAGCCGAGTATAACAATGGTTTGTTATACTCGGATATTAGCCTAAGAGAGATCGAGCATACTAGAAAAATAGCCCCTACGCTCATCTAACTACAATATATCTACAATATCAACGCTCACCGTCTTGATCCAAGAATAAATTAGAGTTAGTATTCCTCGAGAGGAATTAAACTTGAGTTAGGCGACTTTGTTCCAGCAAATTTGTGTCAAAAACTATTTATCGAAAGTGACGTTAAAACTCGAAAATGACTTATTACATGATTATGACTAAAATTCTGATATTAACATTTTTCAATTCACAACAAGTGGGCAACCACTTCAAACGTGTATTTCATTTAATTTTAATTATTGTATATGTTGATATAAAGAAATAAACATATTTTATGCCCTCAGGGATTAAATAGGTACTTTTAAGCCCTCTTTTTAGGGACTAAAGTGACACTTTTAATCTTTAAGGGATTCAAAAAAGTTTAATCCCTAGTGGATTAAAAATAAATTTAATCCCTCAGCTTAGGGATTAGAAGTAAATTTAATCCCTCAGGGATTAAAAAACACTAATCCCTGGAAAATTATCATTAAATTTATGGCAAGTCAAGTCAAACAGCACTTGCTCTTGGCCAAGATTTCATTCTTTTCATCCTTTCTTGTAGTTGACGAACCATTTGGCGTAGAAATAACATAATTTTAACAAAGATCTTTTCCTAAAGTGCATAAAATAGTATATAAACCTCGGGACTAAAGTGTCGTTTAATCCCTTAGTGAATTGTTGCCCTCCCTACGGTCGAGCTACAAACCTTTTGCCGCGGGATCAAATGTGGCAGTTTAGTCCCTAGTTTTATAATGTACTATTAGTTATTTTATTAAGTTAACTCAGCGCCGTCGAGTTCTAACAACCCAAATTAAGATAAAAATAAAAACTTTAGAACCCGCTTACATCTACATTAAGGTATACAAAATTATTAAGGCGCATTTACACAGACAAACTTTCCTTTGATGTTGAAATGCCGACAAACATTTACACAAGCCTTTTGAGCAAAATGTTCAAAGAAATGTTCGAGCAAAATCTCGTACAAAAAAACACACGTAAATTTTGGAGAGAATGTTGAGCAAAATTTGTTTGAAGAATTGGGGCTATAAAAATTTCTTTACAAATTTAAATTTTATAGTTTTATGGGAATTCATTGAACTTAACTGAAAATAGAAAGACTAAGTTTTAAAGCAAGGTATTTTAATTAAGTGCTTTCCGACGGAAAAACGATATGATGTCGAAATTCACGTTTTACCTCATAAGCAACTTCGATTGATTTGATTTTTATAAGGGAAATATGCCATTATACCATAATTGGCACTTATTTGTTGCTGATGCTGGGTTAGGAGAAGGTAAAAACCGTAGACTAGTGAGAGGGGGTTTTGGTCAAATGAACATTGACACACAAAATTACATGACAACAAACAAGGGTCAACGCAGTTTTTTTATGAAAGTTTTAGAACAAATCTTTTCATAAAGAAAGGGTTCTCCGACTCAAAACAAAGAAATTCATTTCATTTTATTGACGCGTAGAACTTGCGTTTCCGATTTTTTAAATATTGAAATTTTTGGCGATTTTTACAAGCTTTTATTTATGTATGTTTGTATGTTCGGCTCAAATCTTGCAACTCAAATTTGGTATTCAATTTCAGTTTTCGGTGTGTATTTATAGTTGCGGCGACAATATAATAATATGGTATTATTAGGCACCCCCTCCCGCTAACGAGAGAAGTGGAGGAAGAAAAAGATTTATTTTGTTCGATTTCAATCAAAATTGGCATACAGGGGTTTTTAGGGAAGAGAATTATCGAAAGGATGGATTTATGACCCTTGTCTAAAAAATATAATTTAGCAGTAATAGACTAGACTTTTGAATCGGAATGTTGCCCCTTTGCATATTGTTTGTTCAGTGTCAGTAATCCACCTTGATTATTACATTAAATTGACAGTAAATATCTATCTTCAGCATTTTCATGAACCTTTTGCTTTTTTAAGCAACCGTTGGGGCCTTAAACTAACTAGGTAAATCCGGTGTGAGGAATTAAAAAAAAAACAATCAAAGCTAAGGGTAAAGTAAAGTCACAAAAATATGTTTAAAAAAAATCCCCTCCCCTCCACTCCTCATAGTCGTGAGACGCGGATTACCGCTTAAAAGTGCAACTTTTGAGTTTTTTGCCGATATTTGAAAAACTCAAAAGAAAATTCCAAAAAAAAGCCCGGGCAAACAAATCTGGGAAAAACCCAAAAAAAAATATTATAAGTAACCCTAATCCATGTGACAAAACTGATAGTAGAGCCAATAATAATGTTTCGCTTGCCGTCGGCTTTTTTTCACAAAAATTTTTAATAAAAGTTGGTGTTCCATTTTTTTAAAGAATTGAGATCACTGATCACTGATGTGAAATTTTATTTATTGTCATCTTTAAAAATATGTTTCCAAAATAGATAGAAATAATTTGCTCAAAAATTTACCCGAACAAAATGTTCAAAGAAAAGCTCACAAAAATGTTCACGCAAAAAATTTTAGATCTTTTGCACGAGCTTTTATTTGAGCATGTTCGTCTGTGTAATTGCGCCTTAATGTAAGCCACAAAAATTTCAAAAAGAAAGGGTTCTCCGACTCAAAACAAAGAAATTCATTTCATTTTATTGACGCGTAGAACTTGCGTTTCCGATTTTTTAAATATTGAAATTTTTGGCGATTTTTACAAGCTTTTATTTATGTATGTTTGTATGTTCGGCTCAAATCTTGCAACTCAAATTTGGTATTCAATTTCAGTTTTCGGTGTGTATTTATAGTTGCGGCGACAATATAATAATATGGTATTATTAGGCACCCCCTCCCGCTAACGAGAGAAGTGGAGGAAGAAAAAGATTTATTTTGTTCGATTTCAATCAAAATTGGCATACAGGGGTTTTTAGGGAAGAGAATTATCGAAAGGATGGATTTATGACCCTTGTCTAAAAAATATAATTTAGCAGTAATAGACTAGACTTTTGAATCGGAATGTTGCCCCTTTGCATATTGTTTGTTCAGTGTCAGTAATCCACCTTGATTATTACATTAAATTGACAGTAAATATCTATCTTCAGCATTTTCATAAACCTTTTGCTTTTTTAAGCAACCCTTGGGGCCTTAAACTAAGTAGGTAAATCTGGTGTGAGGAATTAAAAAAAAACAATCAAAGCTAAGGTTAAAGTTAAGTTACAAAAATATGTTTTAAAAATATCCTCTCCCCACCACTCTTCATAGTCGTGAGGCGTGGATTACCGCTTAAAAGTGCATTTTTTGAGTTTTTTGCCGATATTTGAAAAATTCAAAAATTTTTTGGAAAAGAAAAATTTTCCTGCATTGTTTTTCGAATTTAGGAAAAAAACCCTTGGAAATAAAAAAAACTCGCAAGAAAGTCCCAAAAAAACCCCCGGGCAAAAAAATCCGAGAAAAACCCTAAGAAAAAAATATTATAAGTAACCCTAATCCATGTGACAAAACTGATAGCCAATAATAATTGCTATGTTTTCATGGGTATTGAGTTCGTTTTCAAAACTCATTGTATCTTTTTCTTTTATATCGCGTGTTCTTTATCAAGACCAAGAACACACTATATAAAAGAAAAAGATAGAATGAGTTTTGAAAACGAACTCAATATCCATGAAAACATAGCAAATGTTTTGCTTGCCGTCGGCTTTTTTTCACAAAAATTTAAAATAAAAGTTGGTGTTCCATTTTTTTAAAGAATTGAGATCACTGATCACTGATGTGAAATTTTATTTATTCTCATCTTTAAAAATATGTTTCCAAAACAGATAGCAATAATTTGCTCAAAAATTTACCCGAACAAAATGTTCAAAGAAAAGCTCACAAAAATGTTCGCGCAAAAAATTTTAGATCTTTTGCACGAGCTTTTGTTTGAGCATGTTCGTCTGTGTAATTGCGCCTTTACATGTTCTTCAGTCAAACCAAATACTCATGTTTTTAGTTCTTCTCTATCCATAGGCAATCAATTCCCAAAATAAAGAAAACTTTTCAATGGATGGCCGGGGCCGCATGCGAACCAACACATAGAAACTTTTAATCAAATAGTCGATTCCCATCAGACAGGGGTGGCTTTCAAAATTGCACACGATTTTTACTCCGCCTCAGGGCCTTTTGACAAAGTCTATACCGGGCACACGCTCGAGTTTACTGATTCTAGGGCAGAGGCTTATAATACAAAGCAAGTAAATCAGTATTATAGTTATTCTGATACTGAGAAAAATATATATTTGCACTGTATAGAAAACTGTTAGTAAATAATTTTAATTATGCATATTTTTATTCTCTAAAGACAGGCGAGAGTAATAAAAACTTTTAACAAAGAATTGAAAAATAGAACCGACGTTAAAAAAGTTGGATTTTATGTAAAGTTAAATAAAAATTATTTCATTTTATAATTTTTAGTGTATTTTTTGAAGGTGGTTCAATTTTTTGTTAAAAAGTTTTTATTTTTGAATTTTTAGTGGTAATGGGTTTTCCTCATACAGCTCCTATGGAGTTCAATGGGCCCGAGAAAGCGGCCCAAGTATCCAAATTAAAGGAGGCATGCAACTTTGACTTTATTTTGTTTTTTCGAATTACGCTTATAAGCCCAAACTGGCGACGCGACGGTTCCAAATTTTTTTTAGTTTTGTCTTGGCGGGGGAAAGTGTGTTTTAAATTTAAAAAAAAAGGTTCTCCTGAATCAAATATAAAAAGAATAATGAAAATCGGTTGAGACTTTTTCGCAGGGTCGCCCCGGGGGGGGGGGGTGGCACAATCAAATAATAGCAGAAATAAAATATGTAGGGAATGAAATACAAGAGCCTGGAATTTAATTTTTAACAAAAATATTTAAAAAATGATGAACTACAAAATTTTTTGCCTGCGGCGCTATAACCCCTTTCATTTTTACGTTTGCTTTCGTTCATGACCGCTATAAAAATGTTTTATTTTTTTATTTGTTTTTAATTCGGATCACCATCATTGTCTTTTTAATGTAATTTTATCAAAATATTTTGCCTGCGATTTGGTGTAAAAAATGGCATTTTAAGTATCATTTTGGTAAAAATTTTCGCCTTACCATTTTTAAAAACAAATTAAGGAAAATGTCATTTTGACAAAAAATTTTGCCTGCGGCGCATTGAACCATTATTTTCACATCAAATTTTAAATAAATAAACAATTTTAAATTTGGTTAACACCCTCCCCTCTCCACAGTTGAACAAAGGTCCGCGTTGGTAAGCATCTGTTTCCTTGTATCAATTATGGTTACATTTTTACTTCAAATTAAGTTTTTTTATTATTTATCCTTAACCCCCCCTCCCTTCAAAACCAATTCCTGGATGTACCACTGATTTACTGGGTACAATTTAGTTTGGTCGTAAAAGTGGTGGAGGTGACCATGCACCACGAAACACTTCTGAATCCAATAAAAAAGGAATTGTAAAAATCGGTTAAGTCGTTTGGAGGTTATGGTGGAAATAAAACTCTTTTCGGGGTTACAATGGGCCTGGAGATGCGATCCAAGTATTCAACTTAAAGGCACCATGCATCAAATTAATTTGAAATTTTCATATTACGCGTAATAAGGCCAAAATTATGACTTTTAAGCTTTTCTAATGGTTTTTTTTAGGTTTGTCGTAAAAGTTGATGGGAAAGTTAATTTTTTTAATAATATGGAACAACCATGGGACGTCATTCGTGAGTCGAATAAAAAATAATTGTCAAAATTGGTTAAGCCGTTTGGGAGGCAGGTTGAGTTGGGTTTAGTTGAGATTTTTAATTTTTTTTTGTAAAAATGGTGGGGGACATATAATTTTTTTAATAAAATGAGACCAACTGACACTTCTGAATCGAATAAAAAAATAACTATGAAAGTTTTTTATTTTGGTAAACTTTTCTTTTTTCGGACTTTTCGCTATTCTATAATTATAATCAATTACAGAGATGTTTTGTTAACGAAAATATCCGAAAGGAGCTGCAAGTCTTACTTAAAAATCAAGTTTCAATGAGATTTTTAGAGAATATCTAAAGGTTTTGTGTTAATTCCCATATGACCCCTATTTTACAGTATGCTAATTTAAAGCCCCCCACACAATAGGTAAAAGAAAGAAAATGAACAGAACCGCATACATGTTCGTACTCTTCATTCCAAATTCTCCGGACAAATTTCATTATGGCGGCTGACATTTAAACAAATAAACTAAATGGAACTGTCATTGTCAAAAAATTGGTCCAATTGAATTTGGGATCAATTAACAAAGCACGCGCTTTGTAGTGTGTATGTGAAAATCCTTTGATGTACACTTGATTTAAAAAAAAAACGCATACATGCAGTCACAAAATAGACCTTTCTAAAAGTGTATAATATATACAGACTACCAGCTAAAATGCCTAAAAGCTTCAAAAGTACGACAATTTGTCATATTGTTTAAAGAAGGTCTCTAAAACTGAAAATATGTTTATACTTAAATTAAAGGCAAATTTATTTTATATTAAATTTTGCATAATACTAAAAAATCAGCAAAAATAATGTTTTAGTAGAGTCTTTATTGAACAATATCAAATTATAACTTGAGTAACAAGAAGGATAAAGAGGGCGGTAATCCATTTTGGAGTTGATAAAATAACAATAATACGATGAAAACAGCGCTGGATTGAAAACAATTCGACGAATAGGATTAGGACAAAAACGATGGTAAACTTAATACTAATTATTTTTACTTAAAAAAGAACTAAAATAAATAATTTAGTATTTACTAGGATCACCATTTTTCTCTATTACAAGCTGCAAACATCTGGGCATTAAAAAGGTTAAATAAAGAGCATCGCTAAACTCTTCAGCATTTCGTGGTCGCCAATTCCTTTGGTATATTATTTTAACGATTCGACCCCATATATTTTCCATTGGGTTAAGGTCAGGGCTGTTGGCTGGCCAAGGAAGTGTTTCTATATTATTATTCTGAAACCATTGGCGAACAACATTAGCCGTGTGTACTGGACAGTTGCCCTGCTGATAAAAAAAGTCATTATTTTCATGTAAAGCCTGTACAGATGGCAGCATAACGTTTTCAAGGATTTCAATATATCGTTCACTATTGAATCTTCCTTCGATTCTCCAAAAAAAAACCCAAACCTCTAGCACTAAACCAGCCCCACAGGTTTACAGAAAAATGTCCAGCTTTTTTAATTTGGTTTTTATATTCGTGTTCAAATCTAGAATTTAGTGGACGATAAATAAAATTCTCCTGCTGCTTGAACATGATTGAAAAATTTTTTCGTCAGTGAAAACCACTCTCTTCCAGAAGTCATTATCACGAAGAACGTTGTTCAGTGCAAAAATCACTCTGGCCGGTTTTTTTTGTACATTAGCTGCTACAACCGACGTTGAAAAAGGATTTTGTCCGAGATGGTCAATAAGTCTCTCATCTTGCACTTCAGAACTTACTTTTGGTCGTCCTGATCCATCTTTCCTATCCGTCGAATTATTTTCAATCCAGCGCTTTTTCCATCGCATTATCGTCATTTTATCAACTCCAAAATGGGTGGCCACTCTTCATATAGACCAGCCGTCTTCTATAACTCGAGTGATAATTTGAACTTTTGTAAATGTTGATATCTGTGGCATTTTTAAGGATGTCACACTGAATTTTAAGCTGTCAGGCATACTAAGCTGGTGGTGCCTTATAACAGTATACACTAATGGAAAGCTAAATTTTGTGGCTTAGGAAAAAATGCATGTATGAGTTTTTTTTTAAAATTAAGTGTACCAGCAGCATTGCTTTAAGTGCCTTTCTCGGACCATATAAAGCGAACGCATATGTGCGGTTCTTTTCATTCGCTTTAGTTGACCTAGTGTGAACGAGGCTTTAATCGATGCATTTTAATACTTTTTATATTGAGTGTGGGTATCAAATCTCAGCTGCTTAGATGAATCGAGAGCTGGCAAACGAAGTTTAATCTCTCAAGGACCCTCGACAATATGGCGAAAACCGCTCTGCAACTTGAGACCGCACAAAGGAGACTTTCCGGAAAGTCATTCTTATCGCTACGTTCAGGCAGGGCTCTCTTAATTCTTCTCTTATTCTCTTTCAACTGAGCCGATATTACAGAACCAGATGTGCTAGTGAGAATAATAATGTTTCAGATGTCCTTAGAAGAAAATTAGAAACGACAAAATAGTTATATTTTGAAAGTCCCGGATTGCTTTTTTAAAAAGTTTTATTTTCGAAAAGCTGAGCTGCTGCTCGTACAAGATCAAAAATGGGAATGAATTTTAGATACAAACAAAACAAATAAAAATAATGCCTTAAAATTAAGATCCCTGGGAAACTGCTGTTTCTGCATCTTCTTGGAACCGCACCTGCTTACATGGTCTTCTTCGTGAGATTTTTGCTTATATAACTCCTCCCTCCTAAAGTTCGAAAATGACGGAGTTATTTTGAAAAAATTATGGAGTTATTTTCGACGGAGTGTCTTACTCCTATTTCTTCTGTGGAGCTTCTATTCAAAACCTCATTTTGACTTTCTGAAGTTTTGGAGTTGCTTGAAGTTGTATTTTTAATGAACTTCAAGACTTCTTTTCTTTTCCAATAAGCGATCAATATAACGATCATGATCATTATTATAAATGAGATAATGTATGTCGTTAATTTTGAAGGCATCGATAAGCCATCAACAGTGATTATTGGCTTTAATTGCCTGGCCATATCACTTAATTTATAGATATTGTTAATATCTATTTTTGACAAGTTTAGAGTTGGCAACATCTGCTCCTCTGGATTGTGGTAGCTTTCAAATTTAATTTCTGGTAGGATAAGTGGCCGTCCTTTGACTAGGTGGTTTTCGTTTTTGAATTTTTGATCGTTGATTTGGACTTGGCATTTTTCGGGTATCTGGACCAGTACGGGTTGATTGATCTGAAGGTATTGATTGGTTCTGCATTGCGTGTACATCATCAGTGTTTTAGCGGGCATAATAAGCAAAACTTCTTGACTGATTTGCTCTAATACGGATTCTTGCATATTCACTTTTATGGAAGGGCAGTTTTGTGGTTGGAAACCCTCGGTGAGTCTTAACGTGCAATTGTCTTCTGCGGTGAATCTCTCTTGACAGTAGTAGGTTTCTTCTAAGGATGGACATTCTTCTTCTTGGAAGTAGCTCTTTTTATGGTTGCGTGCCAAATAGGGGTAGCGAGGGATAAATATTTGGTTATTTTGGATAGTAGGAATAAGATGATAAAAGGTAAAGATTTCTGGTTCGATAATAGGGACATGTATAGCAAAAATTAATTTTGAATTCAAAAATTTGACTTGCGTTCCCAAAAATTGATAATAGGTTAAGATATCGTTAAAATTTGGTATCTGTTCTTCTTTATAGATAGTCTTTAAATAATCGATCATTTGTATGAGATCATTACTTGAAATAATAGAGTTATGCAAAGCATTTAATTTTGCAAACATTATCGCGTCTTCCAAATTATCCAGAAATGTTATCAAATTTTGACAGTCTAAATTTATTTGTGACAATATGCTTTGAAAGGTTAAGTAATGGCTCACATCTTGTATCTCTTTGCCTATATTAAGCTGAAGTAATTGTAAGCCCTTTTCTAACTTATTTTGATTATTTCCTAAAGTTATTATCGTATTATTATAATTTTTAATTAAAGATTTCGAAAGAGATATTTGCAGATTCGCCTCTTTGACAATACTTTTTTGATTTTGTTGTAATTCAAAAATCGCGTTATCGTATCGATCTCCGTCTTCGGAATCAAGGGTGCCGAATAGCCATTTATTGATTTTACCGATAGCGTTGATTAGGCCTCTTTTTTTTCTTATTATAGGGTGAAGATTTAAAATTTTGTTTTGTGTGGTTTTTAATAGGTATTCCGTTCTTGTAAGCAAGTTCTCAAAAAGTCCGTGGAAAGATATGGGATTTGTCGCGTTTCGCATAAAGTTATTTTTTATTCTTAAGACATAATTTTCAATTTTTATAAATTGATTGATTATTGGTTTTAAATCAATATAATGCAAAAATGTGTGTTTGGTATATGTCAACTTCGAGTTGCCTAGTTGAACGGGGAGAATAGGATTTTTGAGGGTAGTTATCTGTATATCATTGTTACTTGTCGTTGTCCCGAACGGGAGTACGAGTGCTAGTAGAAGGCTGCTCGCCAGGAGGTTCGTTGCCCTCATTGGGAACCTGTAAAATAGATTTCTTTTTATTTTTATGCTTTGCCTTTGGTTTGCGTAAACTGGCTTTATGATATACGCCTTTGTTTGTTGATATCTTTATGCCGTGTTGGCTTTTTACTTTAACTTTGGTAAATTTGGGAGTATCCTTGGGCCTAGATTTTGTCTGGACGTAGGCGTTGGAGGTGTTTGAAAAGTCAGGTGGATCTTGCCGATTTTTGTTAGTTTTTCTGATTTGTTTTTCTTTGGTTGTTTGATTTTTGTCTTTTATTTGTTCATATAGTTTTTGTGTCGTTTCTTTGTGCTTTTGTACGTAGTCGGATACTATGGCGGCGTCGGTTAAATTAAAAGGGTTCGTGCTGTTCACGTGGCCTCTTACCACTTCAAATGGTGTAAATTTATGAACGCAATGGATTGAGTTATTATACCCTAAGCATGAGCGTTGCATAAGTTGTTCAGGAGAGAGATTTTTATTTTCCTCTCTTAAGCATCGATAAGATTCGATAATCGATGAATGGAAACGTTCGACAGGTGAATTTGAGTTTGAGTTTTTCGCCGTGGTGATGTGTAATTCTATTTTATATAATTTACAAAAATCTTGCACGTCTTTATTTTTAAATTCCGTACCAGAGTCAGCTGTTATTTTCAGCGGCAAGCCGTGATGACTAGTAAAGGTTAGCAAACTATCCATTACCGCGGTGCCTGTTAATGTTTTTAATAGATAAGCTTGGCCGTATCGTGAGAAGGAGTCGCAAATAGTGAGAAATATGTCATTCGATATTTTAAATGAGTCGATATGAATGTGGTCAAAAGGTTTTGAACTGGTGGGTGTAAGATTGAATTTTATTACAGGGGGATCCCTATTGTATTTATTCCTTTGACACGTTTCGCAATTATTTATAAATTCGGTTATGTCCTCTTGCATTTTAGGCCAGTAAAATTTTGAGGAAAGTGCGTTTTTCATTTCGTTAATGCCTCGATGACATGTTTTGGTGGTATGGTAGAGAGCGAGCTTTTCTTTTTGATTTTCGCGGTTTTCGATATCTTCTAACAAAATAGGACAATGAATAAGATTATAGGAGCCATTTTTAAAGATATTCTGTACTATGGTCGTAAACGTGGGCGCTAAAATAGGGGTTCTAAAGAATATCGCGTAACGTTGTTTTGGTTCTATGAATTCTTTTAATAGTTTTATTATGTGTTCTTGTATATGTTTAGATGACAGAGTGACGTAGTACCTTGTGCTATTAAATATTTTATCAAATCGATATTGTAATCGGTCGATATCGCAAATAGTCATTATTATTTGATTTTTATATTGATTAAGTGGTTTTTCTGATATCGGGATTGATAAAATAGGATCTTCCGCGGAAGTGTGTACCGTTTCGTTGTCCGAATTGTCATTATCACGTTCGTTTTCTGGTGATTGACTTTGTGATTGATTTTGTGATTGATTTTGTAATTGACTTTGTGATTGACTTTGTTTTTCAAGAGGGTCAATAAAATTTTCTGGACGCGCTAAGAATTCTTGAATGACGTCACTAGTGTCGCCCGGGTTGTTTTGTACCGATTCCGTTTCGAGTGCGTTTATATCGATTGGATTTCGGGAAAGCGCGTCGGCTACAACATTCGATTTTCCTTTTATGTATTTTATAGTATAGGAGTACTCATCAAGTTTTAACTTCCATCGTATAAGGCGTGAATTAGGTTCTTTAAGGTTCATTAACCAGGTTAAAGGCTGGTGGTCGGTGTTAATAACAAAATGTTGACCAAATAGATATGGGCGAAAGTATTTACATCCCCAAACTATTGCCAGTAACTCTTTCTCAATCGTGGAATAATTGATTTCCGCAGGATTGAGAGTGCGTGACGCGTAACATATAGGGTGATCGTTTTGACTAAGGACTGCTCCTATCGCAAATTTGGAAGCGTCGGTTGTTAAAAGGAATGGCTTCGAAAAATCGGGGTAGGCTAAAACGGGTTCGCTAGTAAGAATGGTTCTACAGGTGTTAAAAGCGTCTAGGAATTCTCGCGTATGTTCAATTTTAGCGTTCTTTTTAAGGCACGAGGTCAAAGGTTTAGTTATTTTCGCGAAGTTTTTTATAAATTTTCTATAATAGCCTAAAAGCCCTAAAAATTGCTTAATTTGCGTTTGCGTTTTTGGTATGTTAAATTTTGATATGCTTTCGATTTTTCGGGGATTTGGTTTTATACAGCCACGCGTTACGACGTGTCCTAGAAACTCAACTTCCTTACGGAGGAACTCGCATTTATCTAACTGAATTTTTAATCGTGCTTCACGTAATTTTGAAAATACCAATTTTAAATTTTGAATATGTTCTTGGAGCCCTGTACTGAATATAATGATGTCATCCATATACACCATACATATTTTGTTTTGTACTTCCTTAAGGACTTCGTCCATAGCACGTTGAAAAGTCGCGGGGGCGTTTTTGAGGCCGAAGGGCATGCGCAGATACTCATAATGACCGTTGTCCACGGAGAATGCTGTTTTTTCTATAGAATTTTGCTCCATTTCGATCTGGTGAAAGCCAGAGGCCAAATCGAGAGTCGAAAAATATTGCGCACGACCTAACTTATCGAGAATATTGGTAATATTTGGAATTGGATATCTATCGTCAATTGCCCGTTCATTGACCTTACGATAATCGACGACTAGGCGCCATTTTTGCTTGCCTGAGGCGTCAAGTTTTTTGGGGACTATCCAAATTGGTGATGACCACGGACTACAAGAGGGTCTAATTATTTCTTTGTCCAACATTTCATCAATTTGGCGTTTTACCTCATCTCTGTGGATATAGGGATACCTATAAGATTTAGCGTGAATAGGAGTTTGGTCTGTCATTTTAATTTCGTGTTTGATTTTCGAAGTAAAAGTGAGAGGGTCTCCGGGTTTTAAGAAAATGTCGAAATATTCTTGACACACGTTTAAAATAGCTTTCCTCTCTTCACTGTTCATGTGTCCACTTCTTATAAGTTTAGATATATCGGATTTTTGATTGTAAAGATTTTCGTTTGTAAATTTTGGATAAAAATTTTCGAAACTGTGTATCTCGTAAATATTATTTTGGAATGATTCGACGGGAAGCGGCTGTGAAAGATTTACGTCTACTGTACTATCAGTGTGATTTTGCACCTCTACTAAAGCGTACCCATTTTTCGCTGTAGTCAAAATTTGGGGTATGGAAAGATCATTTATCGTCCCAGATATTGTCAAAATGTCTCCCTCATAAACGCTAACAGGAATATTTTTTAAAATTTTTTCTTTAGGGCTCACAGAAAAATTAAAACATACGTCTCTTGGTGACCTATACTTAAAAGGAATTTCGATGTAAGGACCTACCAATTTTTTATTTATCAGGTCAATATTTAAGTTCATATTGATAAGGTCAGAAAGTCCTATTACGCCGTCAAAGTAATCGTGGAAATTAAATAAGATAAAGTTAATCTTGTATTCTGTGAAAAATTCTGTAAATGCCGGTAACAACGCTTGGTATCGGGTTACTTGGCTACCAACTGCGGTTTTAATTACGTTCTGTGACTGATATATACAATCGGGATAATATTTTTCGATAATCGATGGTTTAATTATGGATCTTGAACTACCTGTATCAATTAATAGTTTTAGTGGGGGTTCTTCGATTTCGATATATGGGAGAGCGTTATTTGAAGAAATATTTATTTCTATTAAGGTTGTTGGTTTGTTGGCGAAATTTCCTGAAAATTTGGATTTTGGTCAGAGTTTTCAGTTTTCGAGATATTTTCATTTTGAGAATTTTCTTGTGTGTACTCGAGCGTTTGTTCATAAGACTCGGTTGTCTCGTTTTGCGTGTTATATGGGTAATAATAATTTTGGGAGTCGTATTGACTAAAATAATATTCGTCTTTGCCATATTGATCGGGATTATCGATCGATTGATCATCGCAATATTCGTTGTTAAATAATTCTTCGAAATGATATTGGGGTTTAGGATATCCTTGCCAATTCTGAGGTGGGCGATTTTGGTTATTTTGATTAAAATTTTGTGATCTTTGATTGTTAGTATTAAAGGTATTTCTCGACGTGGTTGACATTGGGATTGGTTTCGGCAGATTTTCGGGTGGTATTTGATTTGGTCTGAAGACGTTTTGTTTAGGTCCAAAGACTTGCTGGTTTGTAAAGAATCTTTTCGGTTGCATTTGACGAGTTTGGATGTTAATGGGTCCGGTAGGGAAATTTTGTTTTGGTGCCGTGTTAAAATTTTGGTTATTAAAATTTGGGTTTAGTGGTTGTTGTTGGTTAAAATTCGGCATGAAAAATCGCTGTGAATTATTCTGGGGATAGTTTTGGTAATTTTGTACAAAGTTTGGATTTTGGTGGGAACTAAAAGGTGTGTTTTGGTGGCTAAAATTTCGATTCATTTGATTGTGATTTTTATTGCTGGATTTTGCAAAATCATTATTTTGAATACCGTAAAGTTTTTCGAAATTCTCGTAGTCATTGACATGCGCAATAGCTTCTTCTAAAGAAGCCGGTCGTTTTAAATACATATTATTCCTAACAATGCCAGGGCATCCTGCAATAAATGTGTTTAATGCTGTTTTGTCATAGTGAGATCGCATAAGGGCAATACTTTCAGGGGTCAAATTTGGTTGACTGACTCTCTGATTGATTGTATTTACAAGATATTGTACTCTAGTTCCAAAATTAATTAAATTTTCGTTTTTAAATGGTCTTGTTCTTGTTAACTCTTGCACCAAGCAATCTAGTTCTCTGCGATCTGAAAAACATTGTACTAGGGCAGCCCTTAAAGAAACCCAGTTGGTTAAATCCACCCTGTTTCCTACTAAAAATTCAGCTCTGCCTATTAATTTACCCTGTATGCTATCAAAAATTAGACGATTAAGACTAACGTCTTGAGCTATAGCATAGTCAGCTACTATGCTATCGCATTTACTTAAAAATCTGTTAAGGGTTGAGAAATCGCCATCGTATGCTTTGATCGTATTAAGGCGAGATTTAAAAAGATCCCAATTTATTTGTTGTGGCACTGGTGCTGCTGGTGCCGCATTATTATTAGGCATATTGATAAATTTAGATTATTTTTATTTCTTAAACTAAATAATCTAATTATATTTTATTTTAGATTTGAATCTTAAAATCGCTTCAAATGATATATTACTTAGAGATTTTTAAATCCGTTTCTGCTTCGTCGTGTTAAATTATACCATTTTCTCTTAACCTATTTTCTTAATTAATATGTCCGCAATTAGACTTGCTTAAAACTAGCTTTTGTTCGCGATGAACCTGCCCTACTTATCTCTCCAGAAACCTTATTCAGAGGGTTCGGGAAGAGGCAAAAAGGAAAGTAGCACTTACAGATTTTTCTGCGACGCTGGTATCCTTTTTCTGATTCACCAAATTTGTCTTCTCCAGGTCTTCGGGGTTGTTAGATCCTTGTGCACTCAAGAGTTAAGACTCACACCACGAAAGTTCGGTTTTTCAGCGAAAGTTTGTTAGCCCGTTTAGTACTCGCAAAAGCCCATTTACGTAGTGGTGTACATCCGAACGACTGCGCCAGTTATATTTTGAAAGTCCCGGATTGCTTTTTTAAAAAGTTTTATTTTCGAAAAGCTGAGCTGCTGCTCGTACAAGATCAAAAATGGGAATGAATTTTAGATACAAACAAAACAAATAAAAATAATGCCTTAAAATTAAGATCCCTGGGAAACTGCTTGTTTTTTTGCTTATATAACTAAATTAAGATTTAAAATGCAGGGGCGGTCGCAGCTTTTTTTGTTGACTTGGACCAGTGTGTACGAAAAAAAAACCTAAAAGCAAGGCGCGAATCTTTGGACCGATCTTGTTTGTTGCCAAAATCATGCCCGTAGCTCGTGTTGACGGAAATTGTTTAGAATTAAACAAAAATTATTGTAAAAAGTAAATATTGCTTCGTTTACTTTCATATTTTTTCGGAAATAATTAAGATAAAGTTTCCGTTAGCCGCAAAGAGGGGAAGGAGCAATCGCCCCCCCCCCACTATGACGTCAGCCAGATTAATGAAGTTTTTACTATAAACCCTAATAACCCGAGTCCGTTTCGGGAACGTACCTTGGAACGTTACATAGACGTTGTTCGAACGTCCCTGGGACCTGTTTTTTACGTCCCTCCGGTCTGGTGAGGACTTTTACCGGACCTTTTAGAGTCGTCCTAATGGACGTTTACTAAACGTCTCGGAGACCCCTTTTTGCTCAAAAAGATTACACACTTTTGGTGATTTAAATGTCATGTGTTAGATAAAGAGCAATAACTAACTAGCCGAACGAAACGAGTAACCAATGAACTTGAAGGGTGATTCAAAGTCGATAAGGGGTCGTCCATAAATTAGGTACGCAAAAAAATATTTCTATCAAATTGTTAAAAAAGTTATCTTGAACTTTTGTAAAAAACGGCGCGCGATATTTATCCATCAAGTCCAAAAGACACGTTCCCCCAACGTTCTATTTGAAACTTTCCTTGAATCGCTGGTGAGAACGTTCACAGGACGCACATTTTAAATCTCAGATTTTTCTGCCAAATTGTGTACCAGTCCTAGACCGCTGCTGGAAACGTTCCTAGCACGTACTATTTAGGTCGGCGACTTTATCGACCTACGGAACCTACAGGGGACGTCCCGGGAACTATGTTTTGGCCTCGCTGATAATCCATACACATATTAAATCTCTAGACGCAACCATTTTTGTACAGGGTGGCTCTTTATAAAGTTCCACCTGGAACACCTTTTATATTATTCGTCACAAAAATATAAACAAAAGAGTGAATTACTCATGAAATTATATATATTTCTATTAAAGTTTCACTTTTTTTATATCACCCGTTTTTTTTGCATGGAGCACCCTGTGTAATTTTTAAAATTTCGATAGATCTTCCCTAATAGCACAGGATATTCTAGGGATATCCCAGGAGGTGCTGTGTGTGTAATGTCTGAATGTTCTAACATATTCACAGTAGGGTGTTCCAAAAACGTGCCCTGAATAACTTTCAAGTTAGCACATAAACAGCACATTTAAAAGACATTCTCAGAATATCTTACCTAGCACATTCAGCGAACATTCTATGCAGGATATTTATTTATTTATTTATTTATTTATTTATTTATTTATTTATTTATTTATTTATTTATTTATTTATTTATTTATTTATTTATTTATTAGCAACAAATAAGGTTACAGTAAATTGTTCTTACAACGTTTTTTTGCATTCTTACATATACTTAACAATTAAAGAAAACGAAAATAAAAATAGAAATTCTGAATTAATTAACATCTGGTAATATTATTTTTTATAATTAAATGTAGGTACCTTTCTATTGCTAACAATGTTTCAGCGCACGATTGTATTTATAATACTGTGTGTGCGCTGTTTAGCTTAGATAAAAGTTTCTGTTTGAGGTTAATGGTTTAAGATTTACTACCTAATTTAACTATATTTTAACATAATTAATTGCTAACCAATTAAACTTAAGACTATTCTCACATTTTAGACTATCACAGAAAAGTGAATTTAAAAAAAAAAATTACATTATTATGTTAATGTAGACATTAGTTACTAATTATGAAAAGCTCAACACTCTCTAGATAATATTCCAGGAATGTTCTGTGAAAGTCCGGAAAATGCCCTTCTCTTTGGATATTGACACCACATGGAAAATACATTCCCTGGAGACTTGTCTACTTTTAACATTGAATAACTTAAATTTAAAATTTCTGGTAAATTTAAAGATACTTATGATGTAACAATGCATGTAGACGTGGTTTATGATAGATTCATTTTCACATTAACAAATGCTTTGGATTTTTTCTGTCCTTTAAAAAAAATTAACAAAAACGAAAAAGGTAACAGACCGGAATGGGTTAATAAGGAAATTATTAAATCTAGCCAAAACCTTAAAAACTTATTTCAGAAAACAAAAACCAATTCAAATTATGCTAATTTGTACAGTGAAAGCAAAAAGAAACACACAATTCTTATAAAACAAACAAAAAAGTTTTATTATTCAGAAAAAATTAAAAATGCAAAAAATAAAAATCGGGAAATATGGCAAATTGTTAATAGGAAGAAAACAAAGAGCGAGAGCAATAATTTGATTTTAAAACTCAATGATCATTTCATAGAAGATCCCAGAAAAAAATTTTCCGAGTTCTTAAACTACTTTAAAAATATACCAAAAACTATACTAGAATCAAGTTATGTCAATCAGGTAAATAAGAACAACCTAGGGTACACAAAAGCTAAGTTTAATTGCAACTCTTTCATTTTTACAACAGTCTCTTCAATTGAAATCTTATATGTGATAAAAGAACTAAAAAACACAAATTCTGTTGGTATGGACTGTATACCCACAAAAATATTAAAATCACTTGCAGAGCACCTGGCGGAACCTCTAGCTTTTTTAATAAACCAGGCTTTTTTGCAAGAAGTATTCCCAACCAATCTAAAAATAGCAACTGTTTTGCCAATTTTAAAAAATGGTAACTCGCATGAACTCAGTAATTACAGACCTATATCTATACTTAATTCAATCTCAAAAATTTTTGTAAAAGTTATCTACAAACAAATGTATAGCTACTTGGTTAAATACAATCTATTAAGCAAGTATCAACATGGCTTTTTAAAAAATAAAAACACAGAAACTGCCTGCTTTGATTTTCTTAATTTTATATCTAAAAACTTGGACAAGAAAAAAAAAGTTGCTGGAATTTTCTTTGATATGTCAAAGGCTGTCTAAATATAAATTTTGTGTTACAAAAGCTCTATGCAATAGGCTTTAGAGGAAAAATGTCAGACCTTCTTGAATCATACCTAAAATATCGGAAAAAGTGTGTAAAGTATGAATGTGAAACATCTGAAAGCAGTGAAGGAATACCGCAGGGCTCTGTATTAGGTCCCTTAATTTTCTTAATTTATATTAATGATTTGCCAGAATCGTTACAGGCAGAGTGTCTAGCGGTTTTCGCAGATGATGTAAGTTGTGCGATTTCTTCAGTTTCGTCTGAGGAACTGACGACAAAATTAAATGCTCTATGTCATAACTTTCAATCCTGTTGTTTTAGAAATAAGCTTGTTGTTAATAGTAAAAAAACAGTTTTAATAAAATTTTCATCAAATAACAACCATATAGAGTATGAAATTGGAAATGTATTTATGTCCAATGAAAAAATAACAACATTCAATGAAACAAGGTTTTTGGGCATTAAAATTGATAGTGGACTAAATTGGATGGATCACTTAAACTGCATATTTCGCTATTTTACAATTAAAAGACACTCTAGAAAATAAGGATTTATTAAATGTATATTATTCTCTTGCCTATTCAGTCATATCATATAACATTATTTTCTGGGGTGGCGCTTCAAACAATGAGAGAATATTCATAATCCAAAAAAGGATTATTAGAATCATTTTTAACTTAAAACCTCGAGAGTCATATAGGCCTTTCTTTACAAGACATAATATTTTGACATTTCCGGCAATTTATATATTAAAATCCATTTTGTTTGTAAAGAACAATATTAACAATTTTTCTCAAATTAATCAGGTTTGCAATAATCATTATAATACCAGGCATGGTAGCCTATTAAGAACTGAAAAACATAGTAGCACTCTGTATGAAATGTGTCCAGGCTATGCTGCTTTAAAACTGTTTAATGGTCTACCAAATAACATTCGAAACATAAGCAACAAAAATGTCTGTAAAAAAACTCTTAAATCGAGGCTAATAAACGTCTGTCCGTATAATATAAACGAGTTCATAAGATAGGCAAGCCTTTGGTGTCGTATTGTTCTATGGTTTTTTTTTTTAACTAATGCTTGATCTTGTGTCAGCATTGACACTATGTTGTCAAACTTGAAAGAACTGATTAAGCCTTGAATGTGATGTTGTCTCCTGTTTCTATTTGTTTGAAGATTTTGATCAAGTCCTTAAATTGTGATACTGTTTTTTGAAAAACATATTTTTATTTTAAATTTGTAAAACTAAATGTCTCAAAGTTTAACATTGTTTTCTTTTTATTATTATTTACTTTATTTTATTTTTGCATCAACCAATTATGGGTTACATTTTAAATTTGTAAAATTGATTGTCTCAAAATTTAACATTGTTTTGTTTTTATTATTATTTACTGTATTTTATGTGTCTGAAAATTGACTAAACTTAAAAATGTGATATTATATAGTTAAGTATTTTTAAATTAATTTATGTTTGGCTGTGTTGGTGATTTTGTGTTTGTATCAACCACTGGAGGGTTACAGGTACATAATTTTTTTAACAAATATTAGACAATATATCTTAGGATATCTAATTGTAAAATATTTATGTAGGTTTTTTTTATGTGTGTTAGTAAAACTCTTTTTTTATATAAAATTGACTGACGATTTCCATATTGTAATTTTGTACAATCGATTTAAATCAGGAAATATAAGATATTCTATTCTATTCTATTCTATTATATTCTATTCTATTCTATTCTATTCTGGATAGAACATTCAGCGAATATTCTATGCAGGATATTCCGTGAATGTTCTGTCAATTTCCTTCTTCATCATCATCATCATCATCGTCACCAAATCATGCCATGAAAAGAAATAATATTTTTCTATCTACGATCATGCTTACACAGGAGAATTTAAGATTTTATTTTGTTCAATAAGCTTGTTAGGGTAGGCTAATATTTATTTTCAATTAAAAAAAAGTATGCAAATCGGTTGAGCCGTTCGGGAGTTATCCTGCATAGAACAAATAACATAATCCCCTTCCACTACCGTTTAGGAGGATTCGGAGAGGGATGTAATATTTTTATCCAATAAAAAAAATGAAAATCCGTTGAGCCGTTCGCGAGTTATCCTGCACTAAACAAATAACGTAAGCCCCTTCCACTACCGTTTGGAAGGATTCGGGGAGGGGGGTAATATTTTTACCCCATAAAAAAAGAATTATGAAAATCCGTTGAGCCGTTCAGGAGTGATCCTGATTTTATTTCCAAAAGGTTATACCCCGCTAATATATAATCTCTCCCATAAGCCCCCGTAGCGCAAAAGGTTAAGTCGTTAGAATAGTGTTTTATGGATTCCAGAAGGTTGAAGGTTCGAATCTCATCGCTGTTTACAAACTTTTTTTTAATTTTTTTTTGTTTTGTGAGAGAACATATTTTTTCAAGCTTATAAATGTGCTATAAAAATCCTGCGAAAATATTCTATGAATGTTCTACCAGGATGTTCTAGGAATATCAAAACTGCGGACACAGAACATTCCCTGAACATCCCTGGTATGCTGAGAGGATTTGAGGGAACATTTAGGGAATGTTCCCAATATACTAGCTGAACATTTAGCGAATGTTCGGGGAATATTTCTGTGCTATTAGGGTTATTTTCTGAGCAAATTCACAAAAACGTTGCCATAAGAGTAATGTGTTGAACAAAGAACCACCTAAACTGTTTTTCCTTGGCTTAGACATTGCCCTTATGGCAAATTATTTTTGATTTAACTAAGATAAACCCTACATATGATTCATTTTTGGAATCAGAAAGAAAAGATCTATCAAAATTTTATAAAATATACACGGTATTCAATTAAGAAAACAGAACTTTATGACCGCTCCGCTTGTAGAGTGTGACTAAGAAAAGAACTGAAAGTTAATTTTATAAGTCATTCACTCTTTGATATACCCTCTTGTGATAAATAACAAAAAAGTGTTCCCAAGTGGAACTTTATAAACGGCCACCCTGTACATTGAATATTTTCTTAAAATTTTCGATGGCAGCTTCTAAACACACAATATAGATACCAAATATCCAATTTTTAGAATTTTTGTCTGTTTGTTTGTCTGACCGTATGTTTCTTCCAGCATAACGTAAAAACTACTGAACAAATTTTAATCGAAGTTTCACTACTGGATTACTTGGGCTGAATATATGGTTTACTTTATTAACATCGGTTCACGGGAACAAACGTTATGGTCATTTAAAGCAAGAAAAACGGGTCAAACCGCAGGCGAAACTGCGGGATGTTTAGATGGTTTTCGAATAAATTAGCGTTCATTTTTCAAGGAAATATTTTGCCACGTAAAGGCAGCAAAAAGAACGCCCATAGAATATTATTTAAAATTTATATGCCGGGATTATTTTACATTACCCCCTATTATCCAGATTTTATCAAAGAGCCCGCACATTTTGTTGGTATATTTTATTATTGCGCGCTATGATGGGACGTTAACATTTTTGCCAAGAGAAATAAAACCATACCATAAAACCGCATTAAAATAATAAAAAGTGCTACGCATCGCATCGGGCGGTAATAACTAAAATTTATCCTGAAAATGAAGGCTTTTATGTGATAAAATTTTATTACATCCTCGGAACCATATAACTTCATGGAATGAACTTTTTAGAAAAAAAAATCCACAAATAGTAGTTTTACCAACTAGTGGCTAAAATAGTACTTTTTTTACAAGGGTTGGTTTAAATAACGAGCGCAGCGAGGTATATAAAAACGCGAGTAAAAAAAAGCACAGTTTAGCCGCGAGTTGTTAACAACATTTTTTCTTGAACGAAGAGCACTTTTCGCAACACACCATCTTTAAATCAAGGCGGCTGGTAAATGAAATAACAATGCGGTTTTCATAGCGATGTGCCTTTTTACTCGGTCACGTTCATTGTTGCAACATTTTAATCTTGACAGTTTGGAATTTTGACGATAGAATAGAATGATTAAATTTTTTCAATATTACTATATTTTGCTATTTCTCTTTAACTTTGGGTAAAAAACGGACAGAAATCTTTTTTTGCACCCGTGATGCATCGGTAAATAAAAAAGCCATGCTTTAGTTATCTTCAGACAGTTACTAAAGTCATGTATTTTTTGAAGGTATAAAAAGAAATATTTATATTCAACTCTGACTACCTACCCTCATTTGTGAAGAAAAAGTCAATGTAGGGAAAATCGTCGGGAAAATCTGAACTATGTAAAATACAAATAAATGCTTGGTAATTAAAATAAGAATTATTGTAATCGTCCTTTCTGACTTTGACTGTTTTGGATTTTTTTCTTAATTTGTCCTTATTGATAAACTATGGGAGCTCCTTTTTAAATGGGGTTTACTTGCCTAATTATTATTTACGATAACAGACACTGTCTGCAAGTTACAAAACAATTACTTTTTGAAATGAGAATATTGTGAAAAATCAATTATTTAATTTTAGCTGAAAAGCCATTTTCTCAAAATATTTAAGGTAAATCGGAGTTCTCTCTTGAAACAAAATAAATTCGAAATTGCTTTTTTCGTAGCTTTCTCGAAAGTTTTTTTCTTAGGCTGGTCTCAAATTTTAAAACGATAAATATTTTTTAAACCTTTACAGTGGGATTTACTAAAAAAGGGTTTAGCATATTTTAGACAGGTCCTAAGTTTAAGGGAAATTGTTAGTTTTAAGCATTTTATACCAACTTCCTTGAGTTTTCGACATGGTTTGATTTATAAGAATAATGTTAATTATGTTTTTTGGTGAAGAATCATCTTAACAAAACCTTTTGTTTGATTTAAAAAGAATATTTCAATTTAAAAGAACTTTTTTTAACCCAAACTGGTAAATGCGTAGTATGTTTTCACATAGTACTCAATATCTGTTCAAAAGATTGTCTTTTTTTTCTTTCATGTTCTCTGTTCTGACAAAGAGCGTGATATATACGAAAGAACAAGATGCTTCATTTTCAATACGTATTGAATACGATGTGAAAACATACTAATCTGTTGAGCAAATTAAAATTGACGTTATATGTCTCTCTTATCAAAACTCACACTTGTTTATCGATTTTCGCGATTAATACTCAATGTCACAAAACAATTTCGACATGTAATCATAAAATAAGGACTGGATTAACTTTGTATTTATTTAAAATGGATTTTTATCTATCGAAAGTATGAAAAAACATTACAAACAGATGCTCATCGCAATCGCAAACCACAAATAAAAATATTTGCGGCTAAAAACAGAACTGAATCCAACGATCATTCACTGATGCGTTCACAAAAGAGTCATGTCGGCTCATTGAACTCGACGGTGCCCGGTTCTCTGGGCCGTAATTTTTGAGCAGGGAACCACATAGATTTGTGTCGAATGATCCCACGTCAATCGCATTTCGTATTCTTGAGCTGTAATCTCTCATTCCATTCTTTCAAAAATTGGATGTTCGCACTCCCCGACTCCAAAGTCAGGGATTGGTCCCATTTCTCAGGCAAGCCTGCGCATAAAATATATATTTTTCAATTTAAAATTTCGAAGAGGTTTCAATGAAAAGCATCTTTTTTTCAAGGGATGGGATCATTCCCCGGGATTAATCCATTCTCTTGAGGGATTGTTCCTTCTCTCGAGATTAGCGAAATACCGATGAAAACTGCAGCTTTAAGACTTTTGAGTGTGATCTTTCAGTGGAATATTTTGTTTAATGATTAAGCTTTTAGATAAACTCAGTGCTTTAATTTCAGTTTGTAAATAAATGAATAGATACAGTTGTTTTGGATTTCGTGCATAATCAGTGACCTTCACTTACTTATTTTTGTTTTGTCACGTAGTGCCGTCATAAATATATTTTTTGTGCTGAAAACGGTTTCAAAATATAGCAATTTTCTGGATAAAATTGGAGGTGTTTTATTGATTAATGAACATGTTGGGATAATAAATAAGGTAAATTAATCCTTGTAAAAACGGTTACTTAGGGAAATTATAAACTAACTTATTACCAATTGCCACAAAAGAATCCTTTCTGAGGGCTATAAATTTAAACCACCCGCCAGAGGTGGTCTAAAAAATCACCAACTTTATAACCTTAAACACAGTTAATGAAGCTATTATGGCCGCGATTCTTCAGAAACGACAGAAAATCTCACCCGTCAGAATCCTGGAAAGTTGTGATTTTTACTTACTGTCTCATTTAAAATAAAAACACAGCGTCCTTCATATTTATCCTAACGTTATAATAGAAACTGCGTCATTTTTTTAATAACATTTTGTAAATTTAGAATTTTAAAGATATTCTGCAGGACTAGTTTATGGCGGAGCTAAATTGGTAATAATAATAATAATAATTGATGTCTTTATTTCACAATTTAAAAAATAATACAATATTCATACAATGTATGTGATATAACATATTATTGTGAAAAAGGCGAATTCAAGAGCGATTCCGCACAGGAGCGGAATGTTTCTGATCTAATTCACCTTTTTGATCTAATTAACCCTACTACGCTTACCAATAAACGTCAACAAGTGTCGAAAATTCTCACCATGTAAAAGGAAAGACAGAATTGTTGTGACTATTCTGAACAGTGACAGCGAAATATTCCATGGCTATCTATGGTCTTGTAGGTTAAAAGTTTTAAAGGTGTGTTTACACATAAAAATAAGCTTAATATCATACATTTTTAAATAAAAAACAGGGTTTTCAGAAAAACAGCCCACAAAAATTAAAACTGACATGTTGTTTATTTACTAGAACAGCATTAAGAAACTAAATTTTAAGGAATATTAGCAAGTAGTCCTGAAAGCATTAAGTGTAAACTTGTGTTTAAAAATCGTCAGATTTTTTGTAAGGGCGAGATTTTCTGACGTTTTTATTTTTAGGGCATTTCTCCTAAAATATGGTATAATTTGAGAAAAAAGCAGTTTTTCAGTGGTATTTTGCAATAAAAATACAAAATAATAAATAACTTTGTCTCTTTTCTGTATGGTTAAGTGTTTTTTGAAAATTGGTTTTAAAATTTAGTACCCTCCACAGGTAGACTATTTTAGACCTTAGTAAATCCCGCTGTAAGTGTTCTTTCTCCAGTTTCGATTTTCATTGGAATGTAAATGCAAGTAACACTGTAAACATACAAGTTCCACAATTTATGATTCTTCCATGATTACACCGAAAGGCGTCGTTAGTAAGCCATGAAATTATATTGCTGAATAAAAGAGCAATAATAACGAAACACAAAGTACAAAGTGTAAGTGTGAGCCGATGTTTTTATGTCATTTTTTCTAATTGAACTTTTGATTGAATTGAATTAAGCACAGTAAAGTAATTTTTTTTCAAACGACCGGACAACAGCCACTTTCCGTACAATTTTTCGGAAGGAAAGTTCTACATTACAAGTCATGTTCTTTCGAAATATTTCCACACTCAAGAAAGGACCTTTTTGTTTATTTTTCCGGTCCCTTGATTTTTCTCCGGTCCTATTTTTGGCCAAGTTGGGCATGACTTCTTGTTGACAACTTGTAGCATTTGTTTTTTTTTGGCAGTTTTGACACTTCTAAAAGCTCTTTTAAGTTTGTTTAAAAATTTTGGTTACAAAAATGGACTCCGATCTAGAAATAATAGAAGCTGCTTCAAGAGTCACGTCGATTGCTGTCTGAAAAATCTAAAAGACGCTACCAGCGGAACGTTGAAGCGTTTATAAACTAGTGCGAATTAAAAAATGTTAAGAAAATTAATAAGATTGGTGGCATATTTTTCGGAAAAATCGTTCACATTAAAGTCTTCAAGCTTGTGGAATCTGTACTCTACAAATAAATAAAGGACAAACCTAGAGATCTGTCTTTCATGAGTTGTTTTATCAATTTCTACTTTATTTTTATTTTTCTATTTAATTTTCGATATCATATCAAATTTGTGTTTTCCTTGTGGTATGCTCACCCAAGTTTGAATTTTCGTTATTTCCACCTAAGGTCTTTTGATCTTTTGTTTTTTGGATTCTTTTCGGTTGAAGTAACTAATTTGGAGGTTTTTTAACTTCTTTCTTTTTTGTAGGGTGAATGGCAGTTGCAAAAAATATATTAATAGAATTGTACTGGTCGTCACTGCGGTAAACTAGAAATAATAGAGTAGGTATTAAAATATAGGTCAACAACACTTTTGCGAAAATATGTTTCATTTAGTAGCAAATTATTTTTCGCAGATCGTGCCATCAATTAGGTCTATACATTTATTAATTCTAATGTTTTTTCGAAAAAACATTTTTGTTTTGAAAATTATAAATAACATTACATAATACATTTATCCAAGTGTGACAGCCGATACTTACATTTTTTGTTTAGAAAATTTAGTTAAAAACGTCATCCATCTTCTTATTCATTATAATATTTATTTCATATTTATTACTTTTGTGCTGCATTAAATTTTCCAAACACTCTGATAGATGTTTGCCTTTAAAGCCCGGGATTACACAGCTGCGTTAAATCAGTTTAGTTTTATGTTAGAGTGAACATTTCAAGATGAAAGGCCATATTTCATAGATGAAAGGTAGTAATCTGAAATCCTGTGCCCGAAACGCCCCTTAAATGAATTGGTTTTGGCAGAATTTGTGAAATTTCAGTTAAGTGGGTTTCGCAAACTTTAAATCATTTTCATGTTCAAGTTTATACGTTTCTGAAACCTAATTTAAAAGGGAGATTAGCCGTAATAATGATAAATTTAGGTTCTAAATTAGGAAATAGAGCGTTGAGTACTAATGATAATTGCAAAATGTAACTACATGCACTTTCGTAGATAAATTGGTACGTTTTGTCCTCTTCTTTACGTCGATGTCAGCTGTATTTGAGAAAAATACATTTAGTAGTAGCAGAAGAGAAGGGGCACGAAGTCTTCAAATAGACCTCCCTGATCCCTTTCTGCCCATCTCCGAGGCAGCCTCTACCCTAATCCGGTACCTGCACTCCCGGAAGTCTACTCTCTGAGTTCTACTGTTCTTTTTGTAAATTCCAGTATTTGTCCCATTTAAGTGTGTAATATCCAAAAACAGGTCAACTGAGATTTTTAATTTTCTTTAATCGTGCTATCTTGGATTTTTTCTATGTCGTTTTGTTGCCAAAAAATATATATTTTTTTAAAAATAGGACACCCTGTATAGTTTGACATTTTTGAATTCTAAAAAAAAATTATCTTTTTGACAATACCACACATTAATACTCGATCTCATAAGGCGCATTTACACAGACAAACTTTCCTTTGATGTTGAAATGCCGACAAACATTTACACAAGCCTCTTGAGCAAAATGTTTAAAGAAATGTTCGAGCAAAATCTCGTACAAAAAAACACACGTAAATTTTGGAGAGAATGTTGAGCAAAATTTGTTTGAAGAATTGGGGGTATAAAAATTTCTTTACAAATTTAAATTTTATAGTTTTATGGGAATTCATTGAACTTAACTGAAAATAGAAAGACTAAGTTTTAAAGCAAGGTATTTTAATTAAGTGCTTTCCGACGGAAAAACGATATGATGTCGAAATTCACGTTTTACCTCATAAGCAACTTCGATTGATCTGATTTTTATAGGGGATATCCCAGTATACTTGTAACTTTTTTGGGGTTGTAAAAAAAACGACAATAAAAAAAATATTATTGTCCCGTCGATTTCTGAGAGCAAGGACTCTGAGATGCCGTAAGTCACGACCTTGTAATAATTTCTCTTAACTCTTAACACTGCTGGGGACTAATTTTTTAATCTCGAGAGAAGGAACGATCCCTCAAGAGAAGAATGATCCCATCCCTCTTGGAAATTTTAAATTGAAAAATATACATTTTACGCGCATGCTTGCCAGAGAAATGGGACCGATCCCTGGCTTTGGAGTCGGGGGGCGCGAATACCCGATTTTTGATAGAACACGAAATGCGTTTGACGTGGGATCAGTCGACACAAATCTATGTCGTTCCTTGCTTAAGAATAAGGGCCCTGATGGATTGGCATTAACCCTTCTTGCAATTTCCCGTAAACCTAAAGCAGCCTCTTTCATGCCCACAATTTCTCGAAGTCGTTTAAATGATGAAATTGTTGGCGACCGCGAACTCTTGGCATTTTTATTTTTTAAGTAAACTGTAAGCAATCCAAAAATACCAAAAACTACGAGAAAAATTATTTGAAATTTTCAGAAAAGATCTTTTATGTCTTGGTTGTTTTTGAAAATTGAAAAGGAAAGATTGGAAGGCAAAAAATTTATCAAATATTTCTTTTGAGATAAGGATTCTTAGATATATCACCACCATATTTCCTAATCTTCTTGATAAAAATTTTTAGGTTCACAATTCTCACTGTCTAAAAAAATATATCCAATAGCAGTATCTTCTGTGGAGAAAAAAATATTGAAACTATCGTCATCTACTTAGAATAGATCCAAACTAACTATTTTGTAATAAGATATAAGTGTGCGATTTCTAAGCAGGAGATGCCGGGTTCAAGCCCCGGGTCTTGCAGGTAGTCTACTTGGACTTTTCCTTATAAAATTGCAGAATTTAGTTGGCTAGAAGGCAGGCTAATTCAATTACATACCGTCTCTCGGAGAGGACGTTAAGAGGACGGTCTCGTGTAATCCATATGTTGATAGTGGAGCACGTTAAAGATCCCTAGCCCCGACAAAGGGGTTTAGGCTAAATTAAACCCTTCTAGGAAAAGAAAACTGCCTTCCTAGGGGGTGCTCATCAGACCAGTCTGGTGAGTGGGGTAGGGGGGGGGGTATACATTCAGTATCAGTCTAAAAAAATACTGCCGGATGGCAAATTCTGACCAAATAGTCAAAGTAGCTGCGGTCAATAAAAGGTAAAAAGTAAGTAAGTGTTTTGTACAATAATCGCTGATTTTAAGATCTGTTGTACTTGTTTGCCACTACTAATAATATACTTGATTTTTTTTTGTTAAATGTTTTTTATGATCTATTTTTATTTCCGAAAGTTTATTTATTTTTTGCCTATAACAAAATACTTTTAAATCACTTGTTTGGATGGATATACTTAGAGAAGGTTTTATTGCGATTAACTCTGGCTGCACTAAGTTTTTTTTTATAAAGGGTAAATTCTTGCTTTATTAAAACAAACTACTAAAATTTTGGTCTTTTGTCACTTTTTTAAAATATTCAAACTCGGCCATGTAAAAATAATTTAAAAAATGCGCATCATTGCCGGTGCCAGCGGTTACCAGCGGTTAAAGTAAAATATTAGTAAAGTACCAGTAGATCGATGTTTGTTAGGATATGGAAAAATTCGAACATAAATTCTAAATTGTTAGTTACATTCTTGTACAGTATTGTTAGAAATTAGTCTGAGAGAGTGAATTTTCTAGGTTTGAATTTAAGTAATGATAAGTATCGATGAGTATAGAGCCAGGGAAAAAAATGTAACTGGCGCACCATTACTTCCTCCAGAAGAGATTTTACTACCGCCACTTCATATAAAATTAGGATTTTTGGAAAATTTTGTGAAAACTATGAACAAAGAGGGCCATTCTTTTTACAAGCTTTATTTAACTTGCAATGTAATATGTGATGGAATCTTGCAACTTAATTTTTACCAACTTCCCGACATCCGATCGGCTTCAAATTTGACATGCTTATATAGTTGCGGTGACAACATAAGATATATAGTGTGATGAAATTGACAGCTCCCCCGCTTTTTGGTGTGTTGGGGCACTTGGGGATGATGATGATGATTTTGAAAATTCAATATGGCGGATTCAAGATGGACAATTTTTGGTCATCTTTTGCTAACCAATTTTAACTAATTTATACACATCCGATTGCCTTCAAATTTGGCATGCATTTTTTGTTCCGGTGACAATACTTATGTCATTATTAGGCAACCCACCCCTCTACGAGGGGAGTGGAGGGGGAAAAACACCTAAGTTTGTCGAGGCTTTTAAGGATAAGGAATACGAATTTTTAGTGAGATTTTAAGAAATTATTATGGCGGATTCAAGATGGACGATTTTCGGTCATGTTTTGCTAACCAATTTTAACTTACTTACCCACATTCGATTGCGTTCAAATTTGGTATGCGTGTATAGTTCCGGTGAAAATACAATAATATGGTATTCTCAGGTACCCATCTCCCTCTAACGAGGGAAGTGGAAGAAGAAAAATATTTAGTTGTTTCGATTTCAATCAAAATTGGCATACAGGGGTTTTTAAGGAGGGGGATTATGAATTTCTGATCACATTTGAAAATTTCAATATGGCGGATTCAAAATGGACGATTAAGAGTATAAATCTAAAAATGAAGGGTGTGTGTTCAAATTTGGTATGCGTTTATAGTTCCGGCGAAAATACAATAATATGGTATTATTAGGTACACACTTCCCTCTAACGAAAGAAGAGGAGGAGGGAAAAGATTTAGTTTGTTCGATTTAAATCAAAATTGGCATACAGGGGTTTTTCGGGAAGGGGATATGAATTTTTGATCAGATTTGAAAATTTCGATATGGCGGAATCAAATTGGACGATGTAGGGTACAAAAATAAAAATTTATTTGTATTAAAAAAACTTTTAAAGGACAAACTTTTATTAAATGCCCTCAAAGGAAGAATATAATATATTATCTTTCTTATACCATAATAAAAGCGATGGACGCAAATTAAAAATTTTAACTTTACGGTGATACAAAAGAAGAACTAAATTCTTCTTCTATTCGAATGATAAACATAACGCCTGATCCACAGTTTCACTTCTAGCCGGTACTTCTATTTCTCTCTTTATCGAAAAAAGTGAGATGGCAATACAAAATATATTTCCCTCTTTCTCCAAACGACGAAGAGGGAAATAGAAGTAAGCTCAAAGAAGTGAAACTGTGGATCAGGCGTTATGCTTTCATCTAAAGAAGCTGTGAACGGTTGAGATTGCCAAGCCTTTGAAAATGTCCTTAGGTTATAGAGTAATACAACTGTTTCTTAGGTGAATCGTCGATGTGACCGATATACGATACCTAAAGTTAAAATTTTTAATTTGCGCCCATCGTTTTTATTATGGTGTAAGAAAGATAAAAAATTATTTTCTGCTTTTGAGTGCATTTAATAAAAGCTTGTTCTTTCAAAGTTTTTTTTATAAAACTTTATAGATATTTAAAAGAAAAGTTTTCTAGAATCAGTGAGGTTAAAACAGTGGCGTAACCAGAATTCGAATCTGGGGAGTTTCATCATTTAATAAAATTCAAGTACCTATACCTATGCCAAATTTTTAAAAATTTTATATGGCCCATTTTTTGAGCTCTTGAACTGAAAAGAGGGGAGAGGGGCGGTTTAATAGATGTTGAGTTAGTGTATACGAAAGAAAAAAATACTTATTTTTAAAAGCATTTTCATTTCATTTGCAGATTTTTTTCAAAATTAACCCTTAAATGCGTCGCAGGCAAAAATTTAAAAAAAAATAAAGTAAAATGCTATTTTTTACGCGTTTCAAATATTGTTGATAAAAAAATTGTTTAAAATTAACAAAATTATTGCAATATTTAATATTTGTATAGCGCCGTAGGGGTGGTTTGCGGTGGTTTTAAAGAAACTTATACTAAGAATACTATATGTACTAAGAATACCATTTTTTAAACCTTTTGAATTCTGGTGAGAGAAATTCCTTAGAACTAAATTAAAATTGTATCAGTTAATGAAGGCATAGCACCGCATCGCAGGCAAAATTTTTAAAATTTAAGACATTACACTAAACACTCGTTAAAAACCGGACTAAAAGGCCAAAAAAGTGGGGGATTTATAGGTCTCCCTGGGGCCCTTGATCATGATTAATTTATTGTAGATTAGGTTGGACCTCATTGGGCGGTGTTAACCCCCAAAACCCCTCCTGGCTACGCCACTACCTGGTGTATCTAATAGGATGTTCCCAATCGAAGTATAATTAAATATTATTTAAGTAAAAAGTAGGGAACTTTGTGCATGGCGTTATGCAGAACATGGAAGTTACTTTTTACCTTGTTGTGTATGTGTTGTAACTTTTACGTAATATTTACGTAACTGTGTTGGCTGGGTTTAGTTGGTATTTTCTCGTTACTTGGGTGTAGTTAAACACAAAAAAATAGTTTTTGTTCAGGAAACAATCCACATAACAATTAAACATTTCTGTAATGTAATAGTCATATTCTTAGAGAACAAAGAATGAGATAGGAATGTTACATTTTACCATTGAGAATATTACTAACACATGCCGGCAATAAGTTATGTTTTAGCACATACAGGTGATGTAAATGGGATAGAAACGTGAAGTGAAACATAACTATAATATTTAGTTATAGTAATATACCTAAGCACTTCCCCAAAATATGACTATAATATTCCCAGAATTATTTTTTGGCAAAATGATGGTAATATTTCACATAGCAAATATGCCAAAATCCTGAAAAAAATATTCTTTTTGAGAATATTCATAAAAATAACTTGATTATCACATGATCATGGGAATATTATTATCTAATTACCAAATAAATATAACTATTACAAACTCTTAAAGAATATTCTACAAAAATAGTTCTGACATATTCGCAATAGAATATTCCAAAAATCACTTTGAGGGCATATTCCTACAATATGAATATTCCTCCAATGTTATGTGGGGAAAAAAAAAAGTTGGAATATGTTCCCTAGTGGTATAAACTGTTGTTAATTATAGAATGAATAACAATCTTTGCGCCTAAAATTTAGGTCATAATCTTTTCAGACATACGATAGTAGACGAATCATTAGGATGTCTTCGAACTACACCATATATATATATAAAGCAAAAGAAGTCAGAAATTAGAAATTATATGAAAGTAATTTGATATATGCTCCACCTGACGAAGATAGGTACTAAAATATGAGCCCATTTCCTTCCGTGTGCCACATTTGGCTAGACACTTGATTTTGGAGATTTGGTTGCATTAAAATTTAAAAAGACAGTGGTGCCACATGCCTCAAATTAAATTATAGTAAATAATATGTTTTTATTAAAAAAACTTTTAAAGAACAAGCTTAATATCCCCTTACCGAAAAACCACTGTATGCCAATTTTGATTTAAATCGAACAAACTAAATCTTTTTTCCCCTCCACTTCCATCGTTAGAGGGAAGAGTGTACCTAATAAAACCATATTATTGTATTTTTGCCGAAACTATAAACGCATAGGCACCAAATTTGAACAAACAGGCTTAATTTTTAGATTTGTACCCTTAATCGTCCATTTCGAATCTGCCATATTAAAATTTTCAAATCTGATAAAAAATTTATAATCCCTTTCCTTAAAAATCCCTGTATGCCAAATTTGCTTGAAATCTAAAAAAGTAAATCATTTTCTCCCTCCACTTCCCTAGTTAGAGGGAGGTGGTTACCTGAGAATACCATATTATTGTATTTTCACCGAAACTATAAACACATATCAAATTGGAACACAATCAGATGTAGATAAGTCAGTTAAAATTGAATTTGTAAAATTTGATCAAAAATTCAAATTCCTTATCCCCAGAAGCCCCCGTATACCAATTTTGTTTGAAATCGGACAAACTTAGGTGTTTTCCCCCCTCCACTCCCCTCGTAGGGGAAAAGGTGCCTACTAACGACATATTATTGTATTGTCTCCGGAACTATAAATGTATGCCAAAGTTGAAGGCAATCGGATGTGTATAGTTAGGCAATGGATGTGTATAGTTAAAATTGGTTAGCAACGACAGAAATTCGTTATCTCCATCCTCAAGTGCCCCAACGCACCAAATTTCAACGGAATAGGGCTTACTTCAACTGCACCCCCCTCCACCCCCTTTGAGTAGGGGGGAGCTGTCAATTTCATCACAATATATTCTTGTGTTGTCACTGCAACTATATAAGCATGCCAAATTTGAAGCCGATCGGATGTCGGGAAGTTGGTCCGAATTAAGTTGCAAGATTCCACCCGAACAAACATATTACATTGCAAGTTAAATAAAAGCTTGAAAAAATAAAGATGTTTAATCCAAAATCAAGTTTTAATGAAAACACACAGCGTAATTGAAAAATAAGAAACCAAACTACATACCTATACTTACTCATTAAAATTTCAAAATGCCTTAAGAAATTTTTCACAATGTTTAAATAACTATGTATTTGTTTACCTGGCTGTTACATTTTACCTGAGATTAACGTCTAGAAATACCTTGCCATTTCGTTTGCTAATTGCCTAGTTAAAAATGCCACTCACCGAAATTTATAATGAGCCTAAAACATTTTAAAACTGGGATTAGTTTATTGTTCGTTATGCTGATTAATTATGGAATGTAGTTAATTATCATGTGTTATATTTTTTAGGTTTTGTCGAACGAGCAAAAATTCAGTGACTAAGGAAATTTTCAAGATTTTTGTTAGGTAAGTAGTGAATTTGTGTTTTTTTATAATATGTGCAACTGGTGACCTCAAAAATTTTCGCATACTGAGATTCCTTAGAAAAATATTTTTTTTGTTTTTTGAAAATGTCAATTAAACATCCCTGTAATGTAGTAGTCATATACTTAGAATGTTATATTTTACCACTGGGAATATGACTAAGACATGCCGGCAATAAGTTACATTCTAGCTCATACAGGTAATATAAATGTGATAGAAACGTGACGTGTAACATGATTTTAATACGACCAGAAAGTTTTTTTAAAAGAATTATAGTAATATACCTAGGCACTGACTGTAATATCTCACATAGCAAATATATATCCCTATTGAATATTTCATGGATATGATTTTGTGATTTACAGTGGCCACGAGATGGATATCGTAAGATATGCAGTTGGTCTATATCCACATGAATATCCACCAAATATGCATTAGTCTTCCACTAAAGTAGAGATGTGTGATTCGTGAACGATTCGCTCACTATGATCGAATCACTTGCGAGTATTGAGTGATCGAATCATGTTTGCTCGATATGATTCAATCAGTCAAATGAGAATGGATCAACGACTGTCTCTGACCCACTGTGGCGATACACTGAATCAGTTGAAAATAGGTCGATTGTTTCGTTCATTCGTTCCTTTGATTCGAATTCCTGCACGCGGGGTAAACTGTATGAAAATATCGATTTTTTGGTCAGATTTCGTATTTTATTTAGCTGCATCCTGCATAGACCTTTTTTTGATTAAATGGTCGATTCAAAAGATTCGATCATTCTGGAAACGAATCACTGATCGATTCATTCAGTACAAAATGATCGATTTACCCATCTCTACACTAAAGGGCAATTACGGAGTAGCCTATGGATATAGGTATATCAATGTATCACCATTATGTTGATGTACTAAAAGATTACCTAAATAACTCTTTGCTGTCTTATATTTTTAATAATATTACTTGCTACATAGAGAACATATTGATTCCAGTGCTATCTACCTACAATAGATGAAATTAAACTAAATTATAATTATAAATCATGTAAATCGAATTCTTTTCACAAGATAGTAATATTTTCAGCAAACAGCAAACAGCAAAGAAATATAACTATCACAAACTGTTAAAAAATATTCAACAAAAAATTGGCCTGTCATATCGCAATAGATTATTCCAAAAATCACTTTGAGGGAATATTCCTATAACAGATCTAATAAAGTAGACGAGAAAAAATTGATATTATGTGAATTTTGAAAAGTTTTTTTAGGAAATCTAAAAATATTGGTAAAAAAAGTCAGAATAATGAAAACTTCAAAAAAAATATTAAACCTATTTCAAAAACACGAAATAGACCCTTCCGGCTTTCTTAATGATATGAACCCTTCCTAATATAGATTTTCTTTTATAATATAGGTTTTTTTCAGTATTGTTGTAAAGGTGGGGGGGGGGGGGGGAAGTTGGTGAGTTTTTAATAAAACGAAATCAAATTTTGGCTCTCGTGAATCGAATAAAAGAAGAATTTTGAAAATCGGTCGTCGAGCGTTTAGGGGTCATGGCGAAACACAAATCTTATGAAGCATTCTATTCACCCCGTCTCTCTGTGAATTCGGTCAGAAAGAAATGTAAATAAGTTTTTTTTGGTATTTACTCAGTTTCAAATTTTCAATCAGCTTAAAAACTCTGAAAATAATAGAAAAGATCCCTTTATTTATTTAGATGTTTTTAGAAAATGTATAAAAATCTAAAAGAGTTCCAGACGCTGTGTGCATTTTTTCCCAAACCTAGAAAACAGTATGAGATCTTTTAGACACAGTGACTGAACCATTGCTTTTAAAGTGGAGTCTAAAACTTTCCCATCTAGCAGCTTCATAAATCATTAAAACTGACGAGACGTTTTACGCGTTTTGGCACTAAGCCAAAAAGAATGAAACTCGAATTTTATTCGGGTTTATTTATCGACTTAAAACAGAATCAGCTGTTTTATTAATGCGCCAATTTTTCATCTCGTATGAACATGGTTGTGTGCTATTTTTTATTTAAAGAGAAAAAGAGTCAGTAATTTGTAATTGGTAGCTTGTATTTTTAATGGGGTTCTTGCGCATTTTTGAGTTAGTTAAATATTCGAGCCCTATTTTTTTTTTAAGCAACTATAAGGGAGAAAAACGTGTTTAATGTTGAACTTCTTGAAAAACTGCTAATTCGGCCATCATGCTTCGATGACCTTGTTTGCGCTTAGCCGCTGGATTATTTTTGACGTCGCGCGGTCGATTGCAAAATTGTTCAAATTTTTGTGATTACTTACCTTTTTGATATCTATTGGCGTATGGTAAAGGCGGATTCAGAGTTCCGTTAAGGTAGCAGGAATGAGATGAGAGTGGGTGGCGATACTGACTCTCACACGGGCGCACAATGGTTTATCCCTAGGAAAAAACTATGTATATTCATATCAATATTTTTTTAAATATTTCCTTTTTTTGTAAAGAAATGTCCCCTAACTGTAAACCTATAATCGATTTTTTCAGATTTATTTTGAATTTTGAGAAATTGGATGCCAAAGTAAAATTTTGTATTTATTTTCAATTTTTCTTTCCTTCTGCAACCCGTCCTTCATTTATCTCTAAAACAAAAACCGCCGTGTCAATTTCCCTCTTTTTTTTTACTTGTTTATAGAGTATATTTAACAGTTTTTTGTTAAACCTTAAAATAATTTTTTTTTTGCCTTTAATTTAAAAAAAAACTAAAATAACAGAAAACACTATGTGGTTTTGATATGTATAAAGTCCTGCAAAGGAAAAGTTGTCTTTCCGCAGCATCTCGCAATAAGGTTTTTTTGTGGTTATATACTACAATGTCTTAACTTTTTAACTGCGTAGGTTGTAGCCGCCAATATCTGCCTATCTGTGGATTAGGTTCCTAAAATTGTGGCCGTGTTATTCAAATATACTAGAAATATACAACTTTTCTTTGCTGTGTTATATGGATGTATGTATGGATTTTTAAGTTTCTTTGTAATAGTGGAGCGCTAAAGGTCAGTGGCGCACCCAGAAATTCTTTAGGGGGGTGGCTAGGTGCGCACCTGCTAAAGGTTATAGAGAATTACAATTAGAGCGGAGCGCTAATCAGAAGGATAAAGTAATTATGATATAATGATATTAATATCGCTTAAACCATTGAAGGAAATGCTCAAGACTTTCCACAGGTATTGACATTTTATGTCCTTTTATGCTCGGGTTTAGGGCGGAGCCAAAAAAACAGTATAAGGTATCAATCAATTTATTAGTTTTTAAATAATTGTAGGGAGGGCGGCGCCCCAGAGCCCTTCATTAACGAGCCACCACTGGTTATGAACCTGCGCTTGCAGAAACTATCAAATGGTTGGTTGACCGTAATCTCGGGCGGCTAGCGAAAAAAAAAGTTTCCAACGTTAACCACCAGTGACTTCACGAGGCCTGAGGCTATAGCCATTCATTAGCAGATTTTCCACGCGGATTTCAAGTCATGGTGAAGGTGCCAAGCGTTCCGTCACTGTTTCACTCACTGACACAAATCCGCGCGGAAAAAAGTTCATGGACGTTCAGCCTTCAGGTTTTTCAAGGATCCGAAGTTTGAAGAGAAATTACACGATGAAGAAGCAGAAAGAAATGTTTTGAGAAAAATTTTCGGTAATTTAAGGATCCCAAAAATATAATAAAATAATAAAATCGGATTTTTTTTAACGCACGCATCTTTACCGCCGTTGTTTTTATTCTGCGCGGGAGATCTGTCATGCTGGTCTCTTTTATAAAGAAAACCACGCGCGCTTATATCCGTATGAAAGTTATCGTTAACTCAACCGTATGACATGTTGCTACTGTGCCCGCACAGAATAGTGGTAACGTTAACGATACTGCGTTCGCGCTGTTTAGAGATACAACCAACGAAGCAAAGACAAATCGTCGGCATTGAATCGAGCCCATGTCGACAACGTCGGCAGTGTGTCGGCATCGGTGCCTACACACTGGCCCGATGTTAGACAGATTGCGATTTCAGTTTTCGGTCAATAACCGACAACACTTTAGGACCGACGATGGTCCGATTGGAACTTTGTTTAATCGGTCGAAAATCGGCAACTGATGATGGCACAATTTATTATAGTCGACTTTATGCTAACGCAAACTTTATCTGCTTTAGGGCCGATGATGGTTCGATTGGAATTTTCATTAATCGGTCGAGAATCGGTAACTGTAGTCGACTTTATGCCGACACCCAATTTATCTGCTTTAAAGCCGACAACGGTCCGATTAAAACTTAGTTTAATTGGACGAGAATCAGCAACTGACGATGACCCGATTTACTATAGTCGGGCCAGCTTGCCTACGTTAAACCTACCAAATTAAGCAGCTTTATGGGCGGATGGTCGGTACCATGTGGTTAAACCATATCGGGCCTTAATCGTACGGCGACGGTATGCTGATGTCAACAAAAATTTACCATTTATCCGACGGCGGGCTACAGTCTAACGTTGTGTCGGGAAACATACATTGGGCCTACATCGCAAAGCGGACAAAAAATACTGCTTGTCCGATGTCGTAAATTGATGTCGTGCCGATGACGGCAAATTCGGCAATCGACATCGGGCCGACGAAGGCCCGAGGGAACCGTGTTTGCTGGGCAAAAGCACATAAATGATTTTTTTTAAATTTTAGCAATTTTGGAATTTTTCAAGTTTATTAGGAAAATTAATATTCTTATTCCACTTTTTCACTGATCCCCTTTTGAATTCCATGCCGTAATTAAATTTTTAATATTCTTTTTGCCCCAGTCTAACTAATTATATCAAAAATTAAATCTGACTTGTAAGTTCTTTGACTCGTTCCTAATTAGATTTTGATTTTTAAAATGCCATTCAATTAACGGCCTGTCAGCTGTTAGCCAAGTTATCGTCAATGCCAGACGACTTTAAAAATTAAGATATCATTATCTTTTTGACGTTTTATCAAGGGTGATTCGGAGGCAGTCACTTGATGAACTTTCTAAATAAGGTGTGTACAATTTTAAACAACATTAAAAATTTCGCCGATCTACAAATCCCATTTCTATAAAACCACCTTAAGATATATTCCTTTGTGCTTTTGTAGTAGTTTTCACATAATTAAGAATTTAAACTTTGTCGGACTAAATTAACCACAATGTTATAAAATTCAACTATAGCACAATTGCATTGGTTTAACAATTCTGAACTAACTTCCTCAATTGAAAACGTCTTTCTATCTAAATTAAAAACGACGCTTTGTCAACTGCCGTGACATCACTAAAATGAACTTCCCCTTTGAAATAAAGTTTTATAATCCCCTTTTAATACTTATATACAGGGTGTTCCAACGACAAATAAACACAAGCGTTTTTGATTATTTAGAGAACGATTTTCAAAAATCTCTTGAATACGTAGATTTTTTTTTAAAGAAGGACACTTTTTGTCTATATTGGAATTTTTCTAGGACACACCCCTTTGAAGGAGTCGGTTTTACCACCAGAATTTAAATAAAGAGAGTGGATCAAGTGATACCTTAATTTGAAGGTCTTTTAGGTGCCTTCACAAACCGTCAACATTTTAAAAATCTAGCGGTTTGTTTACAAGATATTCACTTTCAAATTACGCTTAAATTCTACAAGTAAATTTTCCTCCTCGCAGGAACGTATCCTAGGAGAAAAAAAAATTTTTTAACGAAAATTTTAATTTTGTCAAAAAAACAACTTTGCATTTGAGAGTTAACTAGAGTTTCGAACTTCCGGTGTCTTTATTTTTTACTTTTTCAAAACGTTTCGAATGCTTATGTGTCTGCAATAGTCATCAGGTGACTAACTAAGACTGCCTAATCTTATATACTAGCATGTGTTCAGTAAACCATGAAGTTCACACTTTGGCTCCGCCCTTTCGCAGTTGCAATCTGTTACCTCCATGGGTTTCCAAATATCCTTGATGGTGACGCTCTGTTGAAAAAATACATTCTGGTTCCTCTGTATGAATGTTGTTTCCGATTGGAACTTTGTTTAATCGGTCAAAAATCGGCAACTGACGATGGCCAGATTTACTATAGTCGACTTTATGCCGACGCCCACTTTATCTGTTTTAGGGCCGACGACGGTCCGATTGGAACTTTGTTTAATCGGTCAGAAATCGGCAACTGTTGATGGCCCGATTTACTATAGTCGACTTTATGTCGACGCCCACTTTATCTGTTTTTTTTTTCTTCCTAGTATGTAGAGATGGCGCTAATGTCACTATGTTCCCTGCACAGTGGAAGATAGTATTATATATATATATAATGAGCAAAGATATTTTAAAACTAGAATGCGGACTTGACAAGATGATGGTACTTCTCTACAAGAATCACCTCTTCCGCTTCTTAAACCACCCCGATTGGTTAAGCACTCGCATTATCGAAACTTTGTAGTTTGCCAATGTCGAATCGTGTCAAGCAACCACCGACAGACCTTCGTCAATCACCGACGTCGGCCCGTTTTGAGAGACCGATGTGGGACCTTATTATCCACCCATTATCGGACTTTTGTGGTTTGCCATTGTCAGACCGCTTTAAGCTACCACCGACGGACATTCGTCAATCGCCGACGTTGGACCGCTTTAGGAAACCAATGTCGGACTTGAATAGTTTACCGATGTCGGGCCAAGACCATCTTGCCTACGTTAGACCGACCAAATTAAGCAACTATATGGGCGGATGGTTGGTACCTTGTTGTTAAACCATATCGGTTTATCCGACGGTGGACTACATTCTAACGTTGCGTCGGCAAACATACATTGGGCCTACATCGCAAAGCGGACAAAAATACTACTAGTCCTATGTCGTAAATCGATGACGACAAATTTGGCAATCGACATCGGTCCGACGAACGCCCGAGAGAACCGTGTTTGCTGGGGATCTTTCCGCACTCGCATGGTTCCTGGTAGATGCATTTCTTGATATCCTGGCGATATGGTTTAGTTTTTGTTAATTGACATTAAGTTACTTTAAATCAATCAACAAAAACTAAACAATATTGTTCTAAGTGCACCCAAAATAGTCAGTAGTCTGGTAAAGGAATGCGATGTGGATCCCAGGTCATGAGAGAATACCAGGGAACGAGAAAGCGGACGAACTTGCCAGACTAGGGGCCGAAACAAAATACATTGGACCGTAACCTCTTCTGGGAATAACAAAAAAACAGATACAGTGTGTGAAGACGTCCTGGAGGCAAGAGTCAGAAGGCTGACAGGCCAAGCTATTCGTGGATGGTCCGAATGTAGTTAGAACTAAATGGATCTTAGACAAGACCCGAAAGGACATTGGACTCCTGACAGGGATGCTGACTGAGCATAATCGGCTGAACAAACATCTGACGGAAATGGGAGTAGCAGGAGATCCCGTGTTTCCCGCTTGCGGGCTCGAAGTGGAATCCGCGCAGGGCCATATGCCAGATTAAGGCAGCTGAAGTGGGGATTTCCCATGATAGAGGAAGAAGAGCTGCATTCGCTCAAATGGGTTGACATACTGAACATCGTAAAGAAGACATGGAGGCCCAGATAAAGAGTTGCAACGGAAGTAGGGGTATATGGGTAAGAAAGGGCCCAGGAAGAAGTTCAATTGCCAGGCCCACGGGCTGCCTCTTTACTACTTTTACTACTACTAAACCATATCGCCACAACACTAAGAGTGTAAGGATATCTACATCGGCCACCGGCCGACCCATCGCAAATCGCCTTACAGAACACAAACGCAAAACTCGACAAGCGGTCACAATTGGAAAATAGCTCAATATTGCTGGGAGAATCAACATCATAATGAATGGAAAGAGGTAAAGATCGTCGCCAAGGAGGAAAATCTATTCAAGCGGAAGTTTAAAGAAACACCATTCATACAGAGGAATCAGAATGTATTTTCTCAACAGAACGTCACCATCAAGGACCTATAATTTTCGGAGGTAACAGATTTTAACTGCGGAAGGGCGAAGCCAAAATGTAAATTTTCTTGTTGGTATTCACCTGATGACGATGGCAGCTACATAAGCATTTAAAACGTTGTGAAAAAGTAAAAAATAAAGATAATGGAAGTTTGAAACTCTAGTTCACTCTCGAGTTCAACATTGTCTGCCACCTTCAAACAACACAATTTTGAATTGTTCCATGCATTTTTAAAAGTGAATCTCTTAAAAACTAACAGATAGATTTTTAAAATTTTGACATTTTTGCAAAGGCATTTGAAAGACGTTTAAAATAAGGTATCAATTGACCCACTGTCCTTATTTAAATTCTGCTGGTGAAACTCACCCCTCAATAGAGGTGTGTCTTACGAAAATTCCAATATAGCTAGGAAATTTGCGCCTCTCGTACTCTAAATACTAGAAAATACATATGTTTCATTTTGGTAGGGACACCCTGTATATTTATTTTTTATTACATTCTACAATGTCCTCATTATTTATGCACGACACTTGGTAGGAATGGTTAATATTTCATTGCACTTTATTATAGATTTATTATTTTAATATTATGTCTGAATCTAAAGGCGCTTTTACACAACACAAAGCTGAATAGCATATTGTGGTAGAATGGACCTATCCAAATACGAAAATGATAATAAAAATGTTGTAAAACGTATCCTTTACTTCTTACATTTGTAGTACCACATTTATTGTTACAATATTTTAATATCTATTGAAAAAAAAATTAAGAATTTTTTAACAGTGTATATTGACTATATTTATATTTTTACACTTACTAAACATACCTTACATTGAAGAAAAACACAGACATTAAAAATATAAACTGAACACACTAATTAAATTTTATTTTTTCCTTTTATGAGGAGCCGTACCTTCTCTTTTCCAGAACCAACCCATCATGGCTGGATCCCATCGTCCTTGATAGCGGATTTATATTGTCCTCATATCCTGGTGAAACCTTTCACCCTGCTCGTCACTGACAGCTCCCAAATTTTCAGGAAAAAATGAAGGATGGGAATGGAGGAAGTGAATTTTCAATGACATTCAGGCACCAAGCGATTTGTAGGCATCTAAAAGTTCATCAACTAACTATTGGTAGTTTGCATCCATCTTGTTGCCCCCTTAGTACACTAACCAATGAGTTCCATGCTCTGAGTTCCTGCCTGATAAGCTTCTCTGTAAAGTTGACGTCGTCGAGCAATTTTCTGATTTGTGGCCCAATAAAAATGCCTTGCTTTAATTTCGCATTACTTAACTGGGGAAAGACTTGTCTTAGGTATTTGAATACATCACCGTGTTTATTCATTGCTTTCACAAAGTTTTTCATCAGCCCAAGTTTAATGAGAAGAAGAGGCACAAACAAAGAAAACAGCAATATTTTGTAAATCCTCCCTGAAATCCTACTAAAGTTATTTTATTTAAAAGTATGCGCATATTTTCATAAGTTTCTTTCATTTTCACTGAATGAGCAACTGGCATAGAGGGTTTTAAATTTCTATTATGCAATAATACAGCTTTTACGAGTCTATAAATAAGCACCACTCACCGGGAGAATGCTCAATATCAAGTTCCTGCATTAAACCATCGATATCAGTACACACACAGAAAACATAGCATTTCTTTTCCTGAAAGCAGTAATTTTGGTTTCTTTGGCTAACAAGTTCCATTCCTTAAGACGGGAACCAAGAAGTTCTGACTGTTGCTTTGATAACCCCAAATCACGTGCTAAATCATTTAACTCACATTGAGCAATTAAATGTGACTCACCAGAACTGGGACCTGGAGTAAAAATAGGGTCGGTACACTGTTCCTCGAAGCTGCGTGATGATGCGTTGTCTCCAATATCTTCCAAAACGCAATGGGCACTGGTAAATCTGCATTATGAGGAACAGGTCGTATGGCAGACTGCAAATTTGGATAGTCAATCTTGTGCTTTCCCTTTTTGGAATAACCTTCAGTCTTTGTCAGGCAAAAATTGCAATCGTCAAAATGATTAGTGGGTTCTCGCCATACCATTGGAACTGCAAAAGGCATGCTTTTTTTCTTCCTTTTTATCCACTCCACCAATGACACGCGACAACTAACACAGCACACATGGGGAACCCACTGCTTGTCTTGATCTCCAACTAAAACACCAAAATATTTGAAGTAGACTTTTTTAACATTTTCAGAAAATGGCCTAGCTTGGCCATAAATTCTCCACAAATGTAGCAAAATCTGTCAGAAGAAGTTTTGTAATTCCGGCGTGTTTGGATCAACATTTTCTTTCTTAAAAACACTTTTTTATCTATACACAGAGAACCACCCGCTTCGAAACTCAACAGAAGGCTAATATTTAATGTTGATTTTACAACATCAGAAACAAACAGTAAAAAGTTAAATCGAGAAAATCGCATGCCAAAAGTTTAAAATGTTCAATTTGTGATCTGAAAAGTTTTTTAGATTTATTTGCTTTTTCTACCCGCGTATATTCCAGTAAATTATTGCATTCAAGCGCACGATTTATTTAATTTTTCAGCAGCATTTTACCTCAAAATATTATACTGGACTTTGTGAAAGTCAAAATACTTCATACGGAAGTTTGAACAAAAAAAAAAGGGGAGGAAATATCAACTTTTTGCCGAAAGTAATAATGATAACGTTCCACTTGAATATCCCTTAAAAACGAACTGACAAAAATTGAATTATTAAATTGGTAATAATCTGCTTGTGAGACTTATCTGTGCATAAAGTCGGCATAGGCTGATTTTAATAAGGTCTACACCATTTTTGATAGTTCTGCACGCAATTACTACATATTTTTAAGCACTTTACCCACGGATCACCTAGCAACTACCTACCACCGTTGTATGAACTGCTTCATACAAGGCTACCACTATTAAATGACTGGAATATATCCTCATCATTTTCGTATCAATCCCTCCCCCCCCCCCTTGTAACACTTTATAACTTTAACCCTCACCTTTCTTTTATGCTCCAGAATTTTGTTAAATCATTTTTAGAAATAAGAAGATATTAAAAAAACAATAAATACATTTTTAAAAGCTACTTTAACAATATCAATATACGTTAAATCTATGCAGTTCATATTATTCAAAAGTTGCTGTAAATACAAAAACTATTCGAAAAAGTAATTATTTTAAATCAAAACAATTTAACTTTTTTTAATACCTATTCCTTTTTTTTATTTATTTATTTAGCAGAAAATAAACTAATTTGTCTTGAAAATGGCATCAGAACTCACACCGTGCGTTACTATAGCACAAGGTATGATTGTTCCAAACCATTTCAATTTTGATCTAGGGAGAACTCGTGGGCTATCACAATTCAGGCATGGGCATTGCCTCAGACCAGTTTCATGTATGAACTTTTTGGGTTTGTGGTAATTCACGGTCTGGGCTACGATAACTCAGGGCCTGAATTGTTCTAACTCATGATACTGGTTTATCTTTTCCGCCGTCTAGTGAAACCGAGTTACTGAATATCGAGTTTTGCATATATTCAGGCTTTGGGTTGCTTTGGCTGGCGGTTGGAGCTTCATTTCCAGTCGTGTTGTGATACTTGTGATGTAGTTAGTGTGCCAGTGCAAAGGCAGGTTTACGAGAGAAAAATATTAATGTGTTTTATTGTATTTTCTAAATAATATGAAAGTAGGGTGTGCGAAATGTATAGCGTCTGTTTCATATTTTAAACAGTTTGGCTGATTTACTAACGCTAAATCTTTCTTAAGCCTAATTTACACCTATATATATATATATATATATATATATGTATGTATGTATATATATATACATGGATCGCTATCATTATGACGCCCGACACGTCAGGCAGACAAGTCGAAGCACGCGCGTGCGGGACGTGGCGGGAAATAGACGGTTAATTATTCAATCAGTTTGGTGGAGTATATACCGAAAAAAAAACGTCTCGCGGTAATGAGGAAGCCCTGCGTTGTTGCCATTTATCTTTCGGGTCTTATGCTATATAATACTACAAAAACCAAGAAGAGCATTCAGTCGAAATATTTCTTTACGATGGGCACACGGGGGCCTGTAGTAGAAAAAAAAGATAATAATTAAGTACCTAATTATTATCTTTTTTGTTCACTACATTAATTTTATGTTACAAGCAACGACTTTTTCGACTCTTATGTCTCAAGAAAATTTGTCGAGACGGTCAAATGTCCCACTTTTTTGAGGTCCCGTTTTTGTCCCATTTTTTACAAACATCCCAAAAATTCAAAGATTTTAAGGAACTTCTTACTGTGTTAAGTATCTTGAATTAACAAGAAAATGAGATATTTATAATTTTGAGGTTTTTTTATCAGCATCTTATAAAACATGTAAAAAATTAAATTTTCGGTTCTATTTTCTTGAAATTCTGATTAAAGCCCCCTCCCTCCAAGATTTTGAAGCTAGGTCCGCCCTTGTAGTTATGATATTCTTCTATAAAAAATATTTTTAATGTTATTATTATATTATTATGTTATAACGTATTTCCGCTTGCGATGTTGTGGTGGAATTATGAGTTTTTCTTTTTATATATAGTGTTTTTAGGAAGTCTAAAATTTGCTGAGACGATTAAATATCCTATTTTTTTTTGAGGTTCTGTTTTTGTCCCATTTCTTACAAATATCCCAAAAACTCAAAGATTTTAAGGAAATTATTCATGTGTTAAGTGTCTTGAATTAAAAAAAGTGAGATGTTTATAATTGAGAGGTCTTTTTTATCAGCATCTTATAAAACATGTCATAAATGAAATTTTAGGTTCTATTTCCTCGAAATTTTTGCCTGCGATTTCAAAGCATGTGTTTGTCAACGAATTTCAGATAAACAGACAACTCGAAGTCTGCTTAACCCACTTCTCTCCAAGATTTTGAGGCTGGGTCCGTCCTTGTAGTTATGATATTTTCCTATAAAACATATTTTGAATGTAGTGTTATTACATATTTCCGCATGCAATGTTGTGGTGGAATTATAAGTTTTTCTTTTTATATATAGTGTTTTTGGGAAGTCTGAATTCGGGCGTCGTAAGTCGGTAGTGGACTTCGTATTAACCGTCAAAGGTACCGTTTTTGGATTCGTAAGTTCGGATTGCATGTATACGCCGGCAGTTTCAACCTTTTAAAAGTTTTGACAAGTTACCGTCGCCTAATGAGGTAATACATCGGTTAGATTTTATTGTTCTAAACTAATTTGAATGTGAGACACCATCTTCATTTTTTTGGATTTTATAAATACCGTCAAATATGTCGTTTTTGTCTTCGGTCGGTTTATATGTTTAAGCAAGTTAATGGCGGTTTAGGATAATATATCGGTTAGTTTTTATTATTTTAAGTATGAATAAAAATTTATGAATATTTCCTATTTTATTTTGGATTTAATAACATACAGTTTTCTAGGACGCGGACGCTCAAATTCGGGCGTCGTAAATCGGTACTGGGCTTCACATATACCTTCAAATATACCTTTTTTGCTTCGTAAGGTTGGATTGCTTGTATATGAGGGCAGTTTTATTTATTTGAAGTTTTGAAAGTCAATAGCGCTTGTGTGATAATAGTTTTTATTATTCCAGCAGGCAACACCATGAACCCACCATTGTACCTACCTATAAGAGCCTGAATTTTTTGACTTTTACATTTGAGGACAGTACAATTTGTACGGGCAGGAGTTATGATTTTTTGGATTTAGTATATACAGTGTTTTTAGGGTGTTCGAATTCATGCATCGTAAGTTGGTGGTTGTGGATGTACCGTTTTTGTCTTCGTAAGGTCGGATGGCATGTACAGGGTGATTCACTACATTTTGACCCCCCCAGTAAGCGGCGTTTCTATTATTATTGCAAATGTCAAATTTTGACACCAAGTTTGTTATTTTAAGTAAAACACCCTGTATATTGTTAAATTTTTAAAAATACCAAACACTTTACCTTTATCTGCATTAGTTTGCAAGAAAAACGTAAAAATCCTCACCATAAGCATAATGTGTTAGTAAGAGAATAAAGCTTAGATTATTCTCTCTTTCTTTCAAAGTAATCCATAAACAGGCACCGCCGCACAGTGGTTCATCCCTATGACAAAATTCAAAAAAATTTATCGGGATATGTTTTACAAATTTTTATCTTATTTTGTCCTACACATTCCAAACTACCCAAAAAAGCTTCTTAGTTCATAGGAAATTCTAAGTTAGTAGGCCAGTAAACGTGACGAAAACAATAAATGTTGGGATTGTGTTTCCTTAATGTTTAAATCTCCATTTTTTTGGGCATGTTCGTGTACTGATTAAAGAAGACTCTTTCAGCTTGTCAATTTTTGGATATGAAAATTCACAATACATGTTAATAGCCCTTATAAATAATACATTTAGTTCAACATAATTGTAGCGTGTTGCGTTTATAAATTAAAAAAGAGAACGCTTGTATGATTTTCTCTTTTTTGTGTAATAAAATTAAACTGTACTAACGCTTTAGAAAGGAAGCCTCTCAAGTCCTTTCTTATATATACAGAAAAATAAAGCATAGTCTTTCTACTTTCAACTTCTTGATCTGATAGGTTGTGCCATAAAAAAATATTTTTTTTTATCATTATTGCTAATCTAATCATTTGCCTAAACACCAAATTAGCACCTCAATTAATAGAAATAAGAGCTTAATGTTGTTTGCATTATTTGTAACAATTTACTAATTATATAAAATTTCTCAAAATTTAATGTAATACATGATTTTTGATATAGGGCTATATGGACACTGAACCACTGTGCACCGGTCGTTAAAGTTTAAGTTTTACACCCGTGGGCGAAAAAGTTGCCCTAGGGCGGTAAATTACCACTAATAGTAGTAGTAGTAATAGTAGTAGTAGTATAGGGGCGGCCCGTAAGCCTGGCAATTAGGCCTCTTCATGGGCCCTTTCTGCCATACCCCGTTCTTTACTCCTATGCCCCTACTTCTGCTGCAACTCTCTCTCCGGGTCCCCTGTCTTCTTTACGGAGTTCAGTATGCCGGCCCATTTGACCGAGTGCAGGTTTTCTTTCTCTATCGTGGGAAATCCTCACTTCAGCTGCCTTGATCTGGCATATGCATCGCACTCTGCTATTAAGTGCTGCGCCGATTCCTCTTCGAGCCCGCACGCGAGACACACGGGATCCCCTGATACTCTTATACCTCCGCTTGAGACACCGTAGCGTGTTCTCCAAGTGGATAACTTTTCTGGAACTTGCCGCGTACACTCCTGTGCCTGATGTCTGCCTGGCTAACAGTTTAGTCATATGTATAGCAGACCGTCGCCTCTCTGCTTAATTCCGTCCGGAATTCTTCCCTTTGCCATGCATTCCTTTCTGGTATTGTGACTTAGTACTTTTTATCGAGCTTCAATGATTTAAGCGGTGCTTTCACTGGCAACTCTTTCGTCGCCAGTCCCTCGACCTTCAGATGGCCTTCTCTTTCGTCCCTGCCCTTCCGTAGTCCCTGGTCCCTTAATCGCAGGTGCGTCGCCATCGCCTTCTTCTTGTTAGAAGCGAGGGGAGACCTAAGATTGTTTCCAGGGCGTGAATGGGGGTCGTCCTCATTGCGCCGGTTATTCCTCTGCAGAAGAGCTCTTGTAGGGTCGTGAGCTTTTTGGATATGGTCAGCTTCTCTACAGCGAGCCACCAGACCACTGATCCGTATTGGATTCTTGGTCTTATGATGGCTGTGTATATCCAGTGTAGGATCCTCGGGCTAATGCCCCAGGTTCGACCGACCACTCGGCGCAACTGTCATAATGTTGCCTGGACTTTAGCGGTTATTCTGGAAACATGATCGCTCCACTTGAGTCCCTTGTCCAGCGTCACTCCCAAATACTTAAGTTGTGATACCAAAGTTAAGGGTCTGCCGTACATGGGAGTTCTGAATCTCTCTAGTTTTCTCTTTCTGGTTAATAGTCAATCAATCAACTCGGTCTTTTCAGGATTCACTAGACCTTCGTCCGCATATGCTTGCGCGTGGAATGCCTTCTGCGTCAGGCGATTCAGTAGATCATCCATTATTAGGCACCACAAGTGGGGAAACAAGCTGCTACTCTGGGGTCAGCCTCCCGTCACCTCCACCTTCACCTTGAACTCTCCTAAGCTGGCTTGTTCTGTCCTCTTTATTAACGCGGATTTGACCCATTCAGTCAGACTTGCTTCTCCTCCTCTTTCCTGAAGGGCATATGTTATAATCCGCGTTCTTGCCTTGTCGAAGGCTCCTTCCACATCGAAAAACACCATTAGTGCATACTCTTTGTGCTGAAATGCCTTTTCTGTCTTTTGCACTACTGCGTGAAGGCAGACAGCTCCCAATTTGGTGCAACCTCGTCAAATATGGCCGGCCTTGGCTCGCCACGTTGGTCTCCGTCCCCTGGGAAATGTATCTTTGGGAGGTGTCTGAGTGACTCCTCCACAGAGGTGGTACAGCTTTTGTCTTGCGTTTTCTTGCTTGATTTTTAAGAGTCTAGAGGCCTCCGGCAGTGAGTTGATTTCACCACTTTTTTAAAAGCTCTTCTTGCCTCACTATAATCTTCCCAAGCTTCCTCGTCTTTTTTTGCCGTTGCTTTGTTGAGAGCTTGCTTGGTTTTCTGACGAAGTCTTTCGACCTCGTTGTTCCACCAATGTACCCTCCGTAGGGGCTCTGGCTTTAAGACACAGGCTTCTTCAAAGCTAGTCAGAATCACCTGCTCCAGATTTGTCACCTCTTTTTCTAGCTCCTTCTTCGCGGTTTCCTTCCTTTAGTGTAGTTCTACTTGGAAAGTACCACATTAACCTCTAAAGTTTTAACACCCGCGGGCGGAAAAGTGATCCTAGGGTGTTAAAGTAACACATTAACCCATAAAACATGCATAATAGTTACTAATGTATCTAGGTCATAGGGGAAATGTTTAACGCCCAAAGCGTTGAAATCACGAGCTGTAGGCGAGGGTTTTGACACGTTGAGGGCGTTAAACGTACTTGCAAAAAAATAAAACAAAAATGATGTGAATTTAAATAATTTTTTACATATCCCTTTTTAGTATTTTCATCAAGATTTCTCAACCTAAGAGTACCACACCTGGCTGGATTGATCTAAAAACAATGGCCTAAATTATATCTAAAAATTAAATTGTTCCAGTGGCGTAGTCCGATTTTCTAGGCTAGGAAATTTCAAATTGTACCAAAACTCTTTGATATGCTACTGTTAGTCAGTAACATACAAAATAAGGCTTCAATTTTCACTGGTCTTATACTAGATAAAAATGCCTTTTCAACGGACCTTTTGCTTGTATCTGCTGCTTCTACTAATGCAATAAGAATTTTTCCTAATTTTTTTTTTGTTGAATTTCATAAATTGAATAACCAAGGTCCCTACTCATCTAATAATTTTTTATAATGCCAATTACTATCTATCTACATCTATGGATTGTTTTTTTTTGAAATCTGATTTTGTGAGTATTTTTGAATATTTTTATGTTTATGTGTCATTTTATGAAATTTAACAGAAAATAAATAAAAATATTATGATTTTAAAAAATTCTTATTTCATTACAAGATCCCAGTATCAAAGAGTTTTGGTAAATTTAGAAATTTTCTAGTTGAGAAAATCGGACTACGCCAATATAAAAATTTTCTGATATAATTTAGGTCATTGCTCTTAGATCAACCCTGCTAAGATTGGGACTCGTAGATTGAGAAATCTTGATAAAAATTCTAAAAAGGAATATGCAAGAAATTGTTCAAATTGGCATAATTTTTGCTTGTGTTTTTTTAAATTTTTCTGATAGGAGTGGTTTAAACTACACTATCACTATTTACTTATTGATAGAGAATTAAATTTGCAATTGCATTTGTCACTTTTGACAGTCTCAACGCTGTATTGGAGTTTTTTGGAGGTTAGAAATGACAGTTTCCGAGAGGGTAGAAATAGGTACTTTTAATATGTTAAATAGACCTTCCTAAGTCTTTTAAGAAAAAAAAATAAGTTCTAATTGTTTCCACTATTCAGAAAATTTATAACTAAATTGCCCATTTTAGTATGTATAAAACCCATTTTGATGCCAATTTTGACAATATACAAATCATCAGTGACAAGACTTTCAAAGTAATCCATAGACAGGCACGACCGAGTTTATTATTAAACATTTAATTTAACACCCGCGGGTACAAAAGTGGCCCCAGGGCGTTAAAGTACCACAATAAGCCCTAAAACACGGGCGTTGCAGTTACACTTTCCTGTCCGGTAGTGAATGAAATCATAAAAAAAAACACTTTTTTTTCAAATATTTTTTAGTGCCAGCTAGATAAAAAGACAAATCGCACCTTTAAAGGGCTTAGTAACAATCGAAATATTCCAATAGATCTACTACCCGCTCTATTTTAAGGGTATTTTTCAAAAATACCGCCAGTTTTTTAAAAAACCCGCCATAATGTTTAAAAATCAAAATATACAGTATTGACTAGCTCCCACGGTGGATCTGAAGCCCGGCCTATTGAATACTGTATATTCTCGCGTTCGACTGCTGCGCCCTCTACAGTTAGAACCCTGGAACTACTGGTGTATATTTTGATATATATTCCGACTTTATGAAGCCCACCTTTTTTTCGGCAAACGCAGCATGCCCATCCCTATGGCAAAAATATACACGGTGTTTTTAGGAAGCCCGAATTCGGGCGTCGTAAGTCGGCAGTGGGCTTAGTATAACCGTCAGATGTACCGTTTTGGGCTTCATAAGATCGGATTGCATATATATATATATATATATATATATATATATATATATATACATATATATATATATATATATATGTATATATATATATATATATATATATATATATATATACATATATATATATATATATATATATATATATATATATATGTCATTTTCCTGAGCAAATTAGACTTAGAGACGAATTTAGTGTTATAGTTCAGCCTTTACGTTTATTTTTAACACACAATAGACACTTAAAGTAAATATTTCAACGCAGCGGTATCGGTATACGTAACGCGTTCGAAACAAAGTCAAAGTACACTACATTTTTTACTTTTTTATGCGATGTTTCGAACGATACCCACTTTCTTAAAGGTTGCGATGACAAAACTGCTGATTGAAATCGTTGCGTATGTTCGTGGCTCGTGGGTCCGTAACGATACGTGCATCCTTCCGTATGCAACGAGATTCTCTCATCACACCCGTCAAAGAAGTAGGCGTCATTCGAAACATGGCATTAAGCTAAAAAATTAGACAAAATACAGGGTGCTTCATTTAAAGTAACAAAATACATTTACAAAGTATTATAAAATCAAATTTGTCAGAAAAAGTGATGACTCCTTTTGAATGCCCTTTTAATCTTAGATGAAGAGTTAAAAAATACATACTTTTTTATAATGGATAGCGCTGTATACTTAGCTATTTATTCATTATGCTTCGTATACAGTCAGCTGGGGCGACTGGGCTTCGTTGCATTTTGTTTTATTTTTAAATCACAAAATCCTTTTTTTTTAGAAAACCACGAACCATATTTTTAATGGTCCCTAGTTGACGGTATTATTTAATCTTTAGTAGCGTTCATGCAGGAGATGAAAATCAAGATTTTTTTCTTTGCATTCGCATTTATTTCGTCAGCTAAAACATTTTTAACCTTGTAGATTTTTTTGAAAACCAAATACAAAATAAAAATAAGTTTAATTTTTTTTTCAAAATACTAGTACACTCATTTGGCGTAACTTTGAACAACTTTGGGTAACTTTGAGCAACTTGGAAAATTATATGTTGGAACTTTTCATATGTCTTAACTGAATTTTCCAAGTCTCTCAAAGTTACTCATAATGGTTCAAAGTTACTCCGACTGACTGTACTACAACTCAGATGCTGAGTTCTGGTAGCCTAAAGGTAAGGTTCTCCCAGCCCAGACCATGAGTTACCACAACCCAGGCGCTGGGTTTTGGTAGCCCAACCGCAGGGTTCTCCTAGCCTAGATCATGAGTTACGACAACCCAGGTGCTGAGTTCTGGTAGCCCAAAGGCAGGGTTCTCCCAGCCCAGATCAAAAGTCACCACAACTTAGATTTTGAGTTTTGGCAGCCCAAATGGCCAAAAAATACATTCAGTGTTTATGCATATTTTGGGCTACCACAATATACGAACCGTGTTTCCCGGTAATCTCTTGGACTTGGTTCTCACAGCTCAGAGGTCTGGGCTGTCCTCTATTGGCAACACGGCTGGGTCTAGGAGAACTCATATTTGAGTTCCCGTAGCCCACCATTTTTCTCAGTGTAATTATGGAATAATAAGTAAGAAACTTAGCCCTTTTGTTTGGAAAAACGTACTTTGCCACCAAACTCATTCTATTATTAAATCGAAAATGGATAAAATTAATTAAAATTTGTTATAACAATAGAGCATTTGATTAGAATTAATTACCAAGAGCCTTTGTTGTAACGCACGTGGAGCCATTTTCACTACCGACATTAAATCAGTTATACATCCTGTTTAAAATAGTGTGGCCCTGTGCCAGTATTCTTGAAAAAGTGAGAAGGGAGTACTCATAATGGGTGGGAACGCATGCGCACTTTTCCTTTCAAACAAATTTCCTGAGGGATCTCTAGGTTAGATTTCAAGAATATTGGCTCTGATAATATTTAAAATATTGTTGCTGGTAATTTTTAAGATATGAGTGATGAGAGTTGACTGCTTATAAGAAACTATGCAGACTTTGTTTCTTTATTAGACAAAGAAGAACTTTTTTGACTTTTATCCAGAGACTGATTAATTTCTAACTGCATACTGTAGTAATTTAAAAAGCCTTTTGTTTAATATCTTATTGTAAGTGCTATTGCCGGCTGTATGGTGGCACCCAATTGCCATTTCGCATTGAATGAGACAATTCCAATATAAAAAAAAACCCTTATAAAGGTTTATTGAACGTTAATGACGCTCCTATTAAACCCAGCGGGGGATTTTAATCCTTTAACTGGGTAAAATTAAACTGTTTTTTTGAATGCCTCATAATGCAATGTGTTTTAAATTTTAAAGCAGCAATATTAAAGATCAAAGGCACTTTCCTTCGGCCTTATAAAACAAAAAAGGGTGTATTTTTTAAATCGCGAGTTTAAAAATGGGTGAATGGCGTATAATAAATTTTACCAATAATCCTTAAAAACAAAATTTTAAAGACCAATTCATATCAAAATTTATATAGCCGTAAAGAATCAAATTTATTTTTTTAGGTTAAGACTGTAATAAAGATATTAAGTATACTTTAGTTGTGTATTAAAAGTAACTTTTATTAAAGTGCCGCTGCAGTTTTTTGAGAATGCTTGCAAGACTAAATTTAAGGTTCTGAAAATAATTTTTAAGGTTATACACTGTTAAAAAGGATTTGTAAAATTATAGAACTTATCGTTTGTAACTTTGTGACCAACGATAAATATCTACAAAAAAATATGTAAACTATGCTCTACATATTATATAGTAAATATTTTTTACAGATTATGTACCGTAATTATAGGAATCCAAACCCCGACTTGTAAGATGTAATTTGGTAAATTTAACACTTTTTACAAATAAAGTTTTCCATTGTAAAGTTACAAACCGTTTAGTAAAATTACAATATTTTTTTGAATTTTTCGTAAAACTACATTATAATTTTACAAATCATTTTTGTAAAATTACAACGACAAAATGCATTGTAATTTTACAAACTTCTTTGTAATTTAACAATTTTATATGTAAAATTACAAATTTTGGTTGTAAAACTACAAAAAACAATAAAAACTCATTTTTTTTATTCAATTATTTTTATTAAGAAAATATTAACAAACAAATTGCTAAAAAAAGCATCGAGTATAGAGTATAAAGCCCGCGGGATACCGTAATATATATTTAATTCTCGACATTTCGAAAACCCGACAAAAGGGCTTATGTTGAAGTTCAAAGGCACTACTGGAATCCGGTGCTTCCTCGCCTCTATGCTGTTCGGTGATGTTGTTAAATGGAAAGTGTCTTACCCTTATAGCGCCCTTATGCACAGGTTATGTTGAATAAAACTTTTTGGTTCGCAAGATATCTTCACCCTCTTTCGATAAAAAAAAATAATTTTGCTTAACACATGTCAAGGTTAATAGTTATTTACCTAACAAGTGCAGAAATTGATACTTTACAGCACGTGACGGCTCGCTTCGCTTCGTTCGGTCAATCCGGCAAAGGCAATATAAATATCTGTATTTTAATTTTTTGAAATAAACGTTGTCACCGCACGGAGTGCGGTAAAGTGCTATAACGTTAACTTTACCGCACTGAGGCCGGTAAAGTGCTACTTTCCGCACGCAAATGAATGCGGTAAAGTGCACTTTACCGCACGCGAGTAGGTAAAATATGTTGCGTTATCCGGGACTTAAGAGTGTATTTATACCATGCAGTATTTACCAAAAGTTTTTTTATTATTTAAGCTGGAGGCACAATTTTGTGTCTGTCACTAGAATTATATTTTGACCCACGGCTTTTAAATTCTGTAGCTAGTATCTAGTAATATTTTTAATTGTTTCTTTAGCTTCACTAAAGTAAAAATTGTTTACAAACGTACATTTCTTTAAAAACTGAATATTTATTGACTTAAAAGTCACAAATAAATCCTTTTTACTACACATACACATCACACATTTACTATTTTTTACTTGCAGATTACTCCACTGTGACACTGTGAAACAAACAACTACAAAATGGCCGCCTAGGTTCCAGTTTCCATAGCCATTTTATTAACTAAACACTGGACTTTTACCATATTACAGTGTAATATTACAATATACAATGTAGATTTTGTGTAGAAATCAGAAAATTGCAATATAAAATTGTAAAATTACTATGTAAAATAGTAAATTTAATATGTAACGTTAAATTATTGTAGTAAAACCTAAATAGATGTGTAAATACACAAGTCTGCTTTGTAAGAATAAGAAACAAAGGGCTTTTACAAGAAAAGTGTAAACTTACGAAATAACTTAGGTAATTTTTACAAAATATGTTTTTTAGATTTCATACATTTTTTTCAGTATAGTTACGATCTAGTGAAATAGTTTTTAACTACACTGCATGCATGCCGGTAATTACCATGAAACGCCAGTATATCCGCCAAACTATAGGGTGGACCACAAAAAACCGGACTGTTTTGTTTTAACTCCCAATTTTTTATTTATTGTCGGATTTTAACCCAAAAAAGAGTTTTGGAAATGGAATGAAATAGACTTTTTGCAAATATATCGAAAAATGAGCTTTATCAAAAATTAAAAATGGCGGATGTTTAAAAGTTTTATGCATCTTAAAAACCGTTGGGTTTTTTTTTCAGACACTTTGTATATATTTTTTTGCAAACTAAAAAACTTCTATTTATTTGATAAATTCTATTAAGAAATAAAAAACTATGGGTTTTTTCGTATGCGAACTCCTTGGATAAAATAAAAACTACTAATAAATTAAGGTTAACCGGAATGTTTTGTTTTAACTGCCAATTTTTCACTTATTGTCAGATTTTAACACAAAAAGAGTTTTGGAAACGTAATGAAATAGACTTTTTGCAAATATGTTAAAAAATGACGTTTTATGCATCTTGAAAAACCGTTTGGTTGTTTTTGAGACACTTTTTTTTTTTTTTTTTTTTTGAAACTAAAACAAACTTCTATCTATTGTCTGTAAACCGATGTATTATTTGATAAATTATATCAAGAAATAAAATAACTATAGGTTTTTTTGTATACCAACTTCTTGCATAAAAAAACTGGTAATAAATTTAGTTTAACCGGAATGTTTTGATTTAACTGCTAATTTGCAAAAAAAAAGTTTTCGAAAGATAATAAAACAGACTTTTTGCAAATATATCAAAAAATTACATTTGCAAAAATTAAAAATAGCGCAAGTTATATGCATTTTAAAAACCGTTGGTTTTTTTTTGACACTTTGTATATTTTTTTGCGACTTAAAAAAAGTTGTATTTATGGTCTGTACACAGATGTATCATTTCATAAATTCTATTAAGAGCATGAAATAAAAACTGCTAATATATTTAAGTTAACCGGATTTCGTTATCTTTTCGCCAATTTTCTTAAAAAGGACACTCTACAGATGCTAACAGTTCTTTTTCTAAATGTCAAGGAATGACATTTTGTGAAAATTTTTTGCATTTTAAAAATCTCCTTTGCTTTTTTTTTAAACACTTTTATGCATAAAATAAAAAATTCACGTCAATTTTTTATTTTATGCATAGAAGGTTTTACACTAGAATCCTAATATTTTTCTTATTTTTTAATAGATTTTAACAAATGATCCATAAATTAATAGATAATAGTTGGTACATTTCTCTTATAGCAAAAGATATACCTACAAAGTGTTTTAAAAAAAGGTCAACGGGTTTTTTTAAAATGCATAAAATTGTAATTGTCACAAAATGTCATTTTTTGACATTTGCAAAAAGAAGCCTTATTTTTAGCATCTGTAGAGTGTCCTTGTCAACAGCATTGGCGAAAAGATAGCGAAATTTGGTTAACTTAAATTATTAGCAGTTTTTATTTTAGGCAAGCAGTTGGTATACGAGAAAACGAAAAAATTATCAAGTGTCTCAAACAAAACCCAACGGTTTTTCAAGAAATTTGCAAAAAGTCTATTTTATTACCTTTCCGAAACTCTTTTTTGTGTTAAAGTCCGACAATAAATAAAAAATTGGCAGTTAAAACAAAACAGTCCGATTTTTTGTGGTCCACCCTATATATACGCTTGGAAAGCAAGATTTGGCGTTCATTATTTCTTTTCCGGGGTGCCCAAGCTTTTGGAAACAAGGATACCTAGTTTTTTTTTCGCTCAGTCAGGGAAACATCAAAAGAAATAATGTAATTTAGAGGAAATTATTGAACCTGCGAGAACGATGTTATTAAAAGAGCTTTTTTATCGAAAAAAAATCCATTGAAAAAAAGAATCCATTGAAAAATTTTCACCATATTTTTGTTAAGAATATGAAAGTGAACTACCATGGAAAATTTCAGCTAATTCTGATGTTTAGTTTTCCCTGGGCACCCTGGCAAAGTAATGGAAAAAGACGTTGGCAAGTTTTTTCTCTTAAATATCTGGGGAGAAATTATGGCCTTGAGGTAAGTAACTGAAACAAACAATTTCTAATAATAACTGTAGTGGTAAAAATTAAAAACTGTAACATACTAAGATTTATTTCTATAGTTACTACCTACTGAAAACTAGCCAAGGCAAAAATGTGTTACTTTTTAATTACTTTGTGTTCTAAACGTGTTAAAAGAAACATGCTTTCAACCACAGCAATTAAAAATAATAACTTGCAAACCTAAAAGTAAAGGCAAATTTGTGGTAACCTATTTTTGTTGCGGCTTTTTAAGTTTAATGACAACAAATTTTATGTAACGGTTTTGTATAAATAATAACGCTAATACAATATACTTGGAGCATTGAATGCTCCAAGATAATATATAATGTTTAAGAACCTCAAAAACGTGAACCATAATTTACTTCTGCAGTTCAAAATGAAAAACCTAGTAACTCCATTTACCACATTGATTGGCAATAGCTCCAACGAGTTAAGTGGCCATTTAGCTAAGTCTGGCGGTTAGAATGTGACTCGCCAAAATTCGGCAACTCACATTCTAACAACCTGACTTAATTGAGGTTGATTATTATAATAATAATTATTCTTCAATAGGATCTCTAAAAGTCTAAAACTTTAAAAAACGAATGGGGAATGGCTGCGTGCAAAAACAAGAGTGGTTGGCACACCTAACTGATGAGTCCTTAATAAGGATGAAACAGCGTCGTCCTAGGTTCCACTCTCTGTGTGAAAAGTCGAAGATCAGGATGTTTATTTTGGACTAAGTACAAAAAACTTCTGTTTTCCGTAAAAATTTATAAATTGGATACTAAAACTTATTTATTTCTCTGGCCGAAAAAAACATCTTTAACTTTATTGATCTTAAAACTTTTTAAAACAGAAGAAAATGGTAAATATGACAACTTTATTACTACTTAAATTCTCGGTGACGACGTTTTTTGGGAATCCTTAAAAATTAACCTTATTTTAAAGGCGTCCGTCAACAAAATTTCCACCAGATTTAAAAAATGTTTATTAAGAGCAAAGTTTTTTTCCGTCAGTGACCCTAGCTCAGGAAGTGTCGAAGTAATGTTCAAAACAGGTCATGTAATATCATATTCAAATAAACATCATAATTGACTGAACTTTAAATGGAAGGTACGTTTTGTAAAAGCTAAGACATGGCTCAAAGCACTTTTTTCTTTTTTTTACCGAATAACCTAAAATTTCTTTCTAAGGCCACCGATTTAAATGTCTGAATATCAGTAATCAATAATCCACAATAATATTAGCCTCCCCGATCTCTACAGGTTCGTGGTCATGGAAAACGGTCAATGAAACAGTCTTTCTGTAAATCCAACCAAAAGAGAGACGATCCTCTTCACTAATAAGAGGAAGATAGTTGGGTTCAAACCTCCAACTATGTAAAGCCACTGACATTGTCGCGGGAAGTAAAGTACTTAGGGGTGGTATTGGACGACAAACTAAACTGGAACGCTCACATTGACCATATGAAAACCAAGGTTAATGGGACGTTCTGGCAAGTTAGGAAGGTAATAGGTAGAAAATGGGGCCTGAGCCCTAAGGTGATACACTGGATCCACACCACCATCATACGACCAAGGATCCAGTACGGTTCCGTGATTTGGTGGAAAGGAACCAGTACCGATAAAAATGCTAGGAAGCTAGACAGCCTGCAAAGACTGGCAGCCATAGGCATAACTAGCGCAATGAGGATAACCCCAAACTCAGCTCTAAACACTGTCCTACCGCCGCTCCCCCTCTGGACCAGAGGGGAAGCGATGGCAACGCATCTAAGGATCAGAGATGCGGGGTCGTGGAAAAGGTGAAGCGAAAAGGTCGGGCACCTGGCTATTGCCGGGATGGCGAAAATGGAAATACCGCTTTCAGCATCAGGATCGAAAACCCAGAATACAAAATCAGAGAAAAGAGGAAGTACAGTGTAACCGTACCACCTAGAGAGGCATGGACTAGGAACGAAGTCGATCTTTCAGGCAATGCTATGATCTGCTTCACAGATGGATCGAGGCTAGCAGACAAGGAATCGACAGGAGCAGGTCTATTCATAGGAAACAGGGAGATAAAGAAAAGCTACCCACTAGATCGGTACGCAACGGTTTTCCAGGCGAAAGTATATGCCATACTGTCAGCTGCACGAGAGGCTGTCATAAAAGCACTTTGTAAACCTGCAATGCCAAAAGGACTGGTCCAGGAGTGCGGGGATGCTCTCCAGGATCTAGCAGGGGAAAAAGACGTTCAACTTGTCTGGGTTCCAGGACACATGAGGATCCCAAGTAACGAGATGGCGGACGAGCTTGCAAAGCTCAAGCATACGTCGGACCGGAATCGGAAAGATGAAATCTGCCACCAAGGAATGGACCCACGCAAGACTAAATCAGTAGTGGCAGCACACAGGGGACGCCAGCCAAGTTATGGAGCTCATCCAGGGCTTCAGCAAGACAAGAAGGGACTGGCTGCTGCGCAGGAAACGTACAGAAATAAGACCCCTAATAGGAGTCCTCACTGGACACTGTGCGCTCCAAAAGCACCTGGCAATGATGAAGGTAGTGCGGGACTCAACTTGCGGAGAGTGCTGAGAGGAGGATGAATCCTCAGACCACTATTTTGCAAGGTGTCCGGCCTACAGAGGAATCAGAGTGGGAATCTTCGGAGAGGAAGTGTTCGAGCCGGAACACCTCCCGACGCTGAAATGGTCGGATATCCTGACCTTTATCCAAAGGACGGGAAGGTTAGACCGTGGTGAGAGGGGAGCTCTGTGGGATGGCGAAAAGGGCTCGCGTAGAGCCTAGACGCCGGGCCAGGAGCCCCCCCCCCCTTATTCTACTACTACTACTACATGACAATTCGATTTTACCCCTTATGAAAAATCCGCATTAGGTGACTTTACCGCTTAAAAAGGCACTGTGACGTAGCTAAAGTCAGGTTATTTTTAAGGCAGCATTTTTAGTTTTTGCACGCCGCCTTTGATTTGTTGTCGCCAGTGCAAGTCAATGCGTTTTACATTTCTTACAAAGCCAAAGAAAATGATTAAACAAAAATTGACACCTATCTTTACAATTTAAAAGAATACAGAACATATTTGCATTCAACAATCAATTTAAATACCTAGTTTGTTTTTCTACTAAACATTTTAAGTGATTTATAAGCCGTTGACCAATAATGGCCGCTCATATTTGTCAAGACCAATGCATCTAAGCGACACCGGTTTGAACCAAAATAGAGAAAATTGTGACGTCATTGATCAGCTGTTTTACTTTTGGTCTTGACCAAAGATGACCATGATCGGGAGGTGAGTTATGGTTCCGGTGATTAGTTTTAGAGAGGTTAGGTATATTTTAAAACAGCGATTTTTAAATTTATTTAAGTGCTTTGCTCCATGCACGAACTGAAGGTGAGCTATGTCTTTGGATATCAGACTTAAAGGTGATTCAAGGTTTTGTGTGGAAAATTATCTGAGGCGAACAACTATGGGATTATAGGGCTGCACCCCATTTATGGACTACACTGTGTTACCGTTGAATTTAAGAGGTTGGGTGGGTCCTAAGCCGAAAATTCTTGCTTTTGGCGCTATTAGTAAAATTCTCCACCCAGTCAGTTTGACCGTTTCATCCAAGCGACAGTCACTGGTCAATGGCTTATAAATCACTTTACTGTCAGCAACCCTGTCAACTATAAGGGATACGGTATTGACCCGCAGGTAACGTCAAACTTATCGTTTAGTAAGGGAAATCGTTATTTCTTATTAAGTGCGCACGCTTCAAGTAAGGGATTAAGTGAAATTGGGCAAAAATAAGAGGTTTTACTATCGCTACGCCTTCTTTTCAAGGAATGCAAGGGCAGCGCAGTGATAGTATCTTATAGTTTTATGGATTTTAATAATTTTTATTAAACAATTTCGAGAAAATCAGCTGGCTGTTTTCATAACTCGTTATTTTGACATGTTTTGGGGGTAGAGGTCTAGCTAAACGGCACAATATTTTTTTAGAGCACTTTCGTTTCAGATATTTGTGTACAATTAATTAATTATCCTACGATTCAAGTGGAAAGCAAAATTTCAAAACACATAAAAAAATTAACATTTTCCGTGGCTTCCATATTGAAAACGTCCTAGGTTTGAAAGTTGCATTAGGTACGTTTAAATGAAACAGTTCACAAAATTTCAGCCAGGTGTTGATCATTTAAGAAGGCCATGTGCTGTATTTCGGAATACATAATTAGGTCGTTAAAATTTTTCTTACATAAACAATGACTCTGAAGAGCCGATTTTTTCGCAAAATTTTACGTCATTGAATTTTTGTTTTCCATGGCAACGCGGACACTTTATTTATGTTTATCCACAGTCTGACACCAGAGATTTTTTAGCACCGGGTCAAAAATTTGGGGTTAGGTTACTTATTTTGACTTTTCGCGTTCTACGTCGCTAAAAAACCAAAAATAAAAGAAAACCGTTTATTGTAGAATTACCTGCTAAAAAAACGCTACCCCACTACGTCTCAAAGTAACTGGGTATAATATTTAAGGTTGCATTTAAAGGTGCATTTATAATTGAATTGGAAACACTCCCGCTAGCTGATACCGACAACAGGTTAAGTTAAAAGTATGCAGATTTAAAAATCGGCTACTGGAACTAGACGAAATAATCGTATTCTATTTTAAACAGGCGCGTCAACGACTAGCAAGAGTCTTTCCAACCTCTAAATGGAGCTTTACTGACCTGTTTTATTAGTACTCAAGTATCCATGTGTTTTTCAAACTGAGGTTCTAAAATCTATCCTTTACACTCCAAGATTTCACTAGTACACTTGCACATAACTATACCGCAATAATTTAAGTGAAAAAAAAAGGTTGAATCTAAATAAAAACAAAATTATGTGGGGTTATGCGCGCCGAATGTTTCTATGCGATTTCTTAGTAATCCCAGCGAGCCAGTAAAGTTCTCTTGGTTCTTTGATAGATTCGGGGTAATACCTGCGCAGTGCTAGGCCTTTTTCGGAGGGCGACCGCACACGCGGAGTGGCTTCATATTTGTTTTAGAACAAGGTTTTTGAAAACACATTTTTGAAAGATAAACATAACCTCAAATGGTTTTCTATCAGAAAACGTAAAAATACTCTTCTGTCCCACTGCGGCCCGATTTAAAGTTTGTTGACAAAATACCACTGCAGTTACCATTACATCGTATAAATTCTGCGATCTATCGGTCAACACTTGAAATGCGTGTGCCTTCCAAATTCAATGAAGTGTGGTTGATTGATCGGTTTTCTTTTCCGGAGTGCACAAGCTTTTAGAAAAAAGGAAACTTAGTTTTTATTTTCGCTAAAGCAAGGAAATATGAAAAGGGAAAATGTGATCCAGAGGAAATTGTGAGTATTTTTCTATTTTTTTTTGTAAATCGGGTTTGTTCTAAACCGCAATTATTTTGAGGCTTTTGTGACAGATGACAGCACCAGAGCTTTTATTTTGAAGAAAAAATAATTGAGAATTTTGAAAAATCCTTCAGATATTTTTGTTAAGCATTTAAAAATAATCACCCCTGCAAAATTTCAGCTAAATCTGATATTTAGTTTTCCCTGTGCCCTATGGCAAAATATTAAAAAATTAAAAAACAAGGCGCTGCCAGTTCTACTTTTTTTTACTTAAAATCTGGGGAGAAACTATAGCCTTAACAGTTTAAACTTTAAACCAGTTTATAGTTATGATTAATAAAGTTTCTCATACCTGATAATCCGAAAATTCTGTTTCAGGAAACTAGAAATCGAAGTAGAAGGCCAAAACGTTCAGCCTCAGGCAAGACAAAATTGATTTCCTCCGTGGCGCAATTTGATGTTCGAATTAGAGTTGGCGACTTTGTGCTCCCGAAGTTTCAAAGAGGCTACAATTTTGTTGAAAAGAAATATGTGTCGTAGTTAGAAAATGTATAAAGTGGTGCATGCCTACCAGAAAAAAATGTTTCTGAAAAATATTTCGTTGATTGAAATATAGGTTAAATTTAAATAAGTAAAATTTACTTACTCCAAGAAAACTAGTGTTTTTAACTTATATTGTTCCCCTCCCTCCCTCCCTCTTTAAGTAATACATTATACTTCATCTTCTATGCATTATTATGCATTCGTTGCGTTGCTAAAAAGTTTATTTTTGTAACATATGTCTCACATCTAACACAATCATTTAGGAACTCGTTCCCGAGGGGTCAACCGTCAGTGGAGAGTATTCGGGCTTTATAATAAAAGCCTCAGGCCAATTTGCACCAACGACCTAAGTGCTCAATCAGTTAAGTCGGCGGTTAGAATGTGACTTGCCGAATTTTGGCGAGATATTGCAAAGTCCATTCCAACCATCTATACTTAACTCGTTGGTTCATTTACCAACCAATGCGGTTAACCAAATATACTTTTGTAATAACAATCCATTCTCCTAAATTACAAGTAAATCAACTAACCAAATGTTACTTAATACTTGGCTGAGGCTGAATCCATTTGTAGTAACTACGTGGTATGGGGTCAACAAAATATGTAGTTGTTTAAGTAGTCCATGATGGTGGAGTTGATAATTAAATCAAACAAATATGGTCTTTTTCCACTAAATTTTATTTCTTAGTATCAAAAACCCGACATGTTTCGGCAGTTTAGGCTACCATCATCAGGGGGTTCTGAAAAAAACCTAAAAAAGAAGAAATAGACTTAATTGTCTTATGAAAAGTTGTAGCAAAGGGTGAAGTAACAAACTCAACTAGGTAAAATATTAAAGTTAACGAACAAAGTGTAAAGGAGAGGTCTTGATGATGATGAATATTTTACCTAGTTGAGTTTGTTTTATTTAAAAAAAATAAACACTATGTTCGATTTCTACGCGGAGGCGGAGGCAGAGATACTTTTTCTTGGATAAACTGTGTCTCAACAGACAGAATTTCAAGGTATTCGTCCACCATCTACCGGATGTTCAGTTAGTCTCAGTCCAGTTAATGATTTACAGGTGTTTGCAAAGGTCGGTTGTCCTGCAACACTTTCTTAATATAGACTTTTGACTGACGGTGAGCACCTGTCTCTTTTTGCCACATATATTTGTCACTTTTCATATACATTTGATAACTTTAAGATGTTTGATTTAAAGTAGCGTTCAGGTGAACTGTTTTTTGCCGCGCCATCTAACGTTATGCCCGTCTACTAGGATTGTCTTTTTTTCCTACCCTCCAATTAGCTACATGTTTTGGCCTTTAATTAGATTTAAATTTTAATTTTGATTTTTTTTGCTGACTTAGATTTTATTGTTGGTTCTTTAAATTATTTGTAAACCAAGTTTGGGCTATTTACAAGCGTAATTGAAAAAAATCAATTGGAAAGGTGAAATAAATATCTCCTCCTTTTCTAATTATTCATAATTTGAACCAACCAAAATGATTTACCTAAGTTCTTTGCCACCATTCTCACTCTCTTCTAGAATTTTTCAATTTAAATTTTTCATTCCAATATAAAATTTCAATTTAAAGCATTGCATTTTTGTTTTTTTAAATTAAAAACTTGATCCCTTCTGACATGGTCAGAAGGAAATCATGTTATTTGAGATACCTAGTTACGTTATTGGTTTTTAAAAAAGTGATATGGGAGTTTTTTTTTTCTGCTGCTTTACTATAGCTCAAACCAGGGTAAGCGATTTTATTAATTGTAAGGTTTTTTTCTGTGCGTTAACAAAATTTTTCGGGGTGGGGGATGGCACAGAGACCTGGCTGTTTTGGAAGTCCATCACCAAGGTCAACAAAACAAGACTGGATAACACAGCAATGTCAAGAAATAGAAGATCTAGATGCTAAACATAACACTTTCAATTTACACAAACACATAAAGGAAGCGGCCGGATTATTTAATAAAAGACAAGCTGGAATCCTTGTGAACAATCAAGGCAAAATCATACCGGATACCAAAGAAAAGTTAAAAGAATGGGGTAGCTACATAGAACATCTCTTTACCGATAACCGATCCGAACAGCCAGAAGAATTCTCTAAGCAAGGCATAGATATAACACCAGAGGAAGTAAAACACGCAATATCTTCAGCTAAAAACAGAAAAGCTGTAGGGCAAGACGAAGTATACATTGAGGTTTTAAAGCTAATAGAAAACGAACATTCGCTAAATACGCTGATCAAACTTTTTAACTTGATTTATCGTAGCGGTAAAATCCCTGCTGACTGGCTAAAGTCAACCCTTGTTACGCTGCCTAAAAAATATTCAGCAAAGAAGTGTAGTGATTATCGCCTAATCAGCCTAATGAGCCATATCTTAAAAATATTTCTAAAGATTATTCACAAAAGAATTTATGGGAAATGCGAATCTTTTAAGGGTGACACGCAGTTTGGATTTCGTGGTGGATTCGGGACAAGAGAGGCCTTGTTTGGCATTCAAGTCTTAGTTCAGCGGTCTAGAGATGTGTCGGTGCCAGTATACAGACCGCTTCAAGCTACTGCGAACATAGGGCGAAAGAAGCCTAATTGACCAGTGTACGTACATGCAGACACACCGCACGCCTATCAGTGAAGCAACCAATACTCGGAATTTGGTCAATAAATACGCAAATTTTTATAACGTAATTTTCTTATTTTTTGGCACTGATAAATAAGAGCGTTTTATTGTCAACTGCTCAGATTTATCAGTGACGACGTGTTACAATGAAAATAATAAGGAGAAACAAAATAAAATAATACATTCTAAAAACCAAAAAGATTCTCCCAGTCAAAAAAAAATTAAAGCAAATGTTCGAAAAGTCCTCCCTGCTCGGCTAGACAATATCCGAGCCTACTATAAAAACCCCTTCCAACGTTTCCAAGCATGTTAGGGGTGATAATTTGAAAAGCTTCTTCAGAAACAGATAGAAGTCATTAGGAGCAAGATCGGGAGATCGAGCTGGCCATAAAATAGTTCCCCGTGTACTTATAACCCGATTAGGAAATACATTATCAAGATATTCCCTAACAAGGCCAACATTGTGAGCGGAACAACCATTTTGTTGAAACCATGTTTCACCAAATCTTACACCTAACAACTGCCTAGCAGTTGGAATAATGTGCTGCTGCAGTAGATCCAAGTATCTAGGACCATTCAAATTGCAATTGCCGTTAATAAAAAATGGCCCAATTACGTGTTCCCCTATAATACCCCCCCCCCCCAAACATTTAGTTTTTGGGGATACTGTGTTCTTACGTCAAAATACAAATGCAAATTTTCCCTCGACCAATATCGAACGTGTGTTGGGTTATGACGATTTGACCATTTGACCATCTGCACTTTTTAGGCAACTTCGTAGAGATCCATTTTTGGTTTTAAAAATGTATTATTTCAATTAAGAACTTACCCATCTGTTTCTCGAGCAAGGCAGAAATAAAACAAAATAATAAAAACAAAATGAATTTCCAAAAGATAACACTGCAGCGTGCTTCGAATCCACCTCGGTCGTACGGCACGGAGAGTAAATTGGACTTGATTCCCCCTATGTTCGCAGTAGCTTGAAGCGGTCTGTATACCTGTTTCATAGATTATGAGAAGGCATTTGATCGAGTCCAACACGAAATGCTCATAGAATCGTTAAAAGAAGTTGGTCTAGATGATCGAGATCTAAAGATAATCGCTAATCTATACTGGAATCAGACTGCTCAAATTAAGGTTGATGGCCAACTGTCCGAAGAGGTCCAAATAAGAAGAGGAGTGCGCCAAGGTTGTATATTGTCTCCGCTGTTGTTTAATATCTATAGTAACAAAATAATAGAGAATGCACTGCATGACTGCGACGAGGGTTCGACCATAAACGCTATAAAAATCAACAACATATGATATGCCGACGACACTGTCATAATAGCACGCTGGAAGGCCTACAAGAGTTGTTGAATCAAATTGCTGCCAAAATTTCGCAATTCGGGCTTAACTTAAATGTTGAAAAAACAAAATGGGTGGTCATATCCAAGGAAAAGAACATCCGGGGCATGTTAGAAGTAAATGGGCAGCAAGTCGAACGCGTGGATTCATACAAATACTTAGGTTGTCTCCTTAGTGAGAACTGGGACAACATGCAAGAAGTTCGTGCAAGAATTGAACAATCCAGATCATCTTTTGTCAAAATGAAACCAGTGTTGTGTGGTCGCGATCCTAATACCACTCTCCGAATTCATGTGCTTCGGTGTTATGTTTTTAGCATCTTATATTATGGCATGGAAGCATGGACACTGACTGAGGCCATGTGCAAAAAGTTGGAGGCATTCGAGATGTGGTGTTATCGTAGAATATTAAGGACATCTTGGATGGATCGAGTACCTAATGTGGATATTCTACTTAGAACAAATAAAGAGCTTGAAGTTTTATTTACCATCAAAAAACGAAAACTTGAATATTTTGGCCATATTTTGAGAAATGACAAATATAAACTCTTAAAATTGATAATAGAAGGCAAAATTGAAGGCAGAAGAGGTCCGGGTCGTAGACGGATATCATGGCTTAAAAATCTTAGACAATGGTATGGTGTTAGTACTACGACACTTTTCCGAAAAGCAGTGGACAGATTCCGCTGATGCTAGCCAACGTTCGAAGAGAGCATGGCACTTGAAGAAGAAGATCACCACGACTACCCTTGCGCTTTACAACTCTATTTGAAGTTAGAAACAGTATGTTCTGATATTGGTAGTTTAGGTATACGCATTTTCATAAGGTTTTAACCAAACTGTGTGCACGAAATCACTTTAGAACGGCAAAACAATTGTAGTTCTAAAATATTTTTCGAAAGCTATATTTTTAATGAAATTAATGGGCTTTAAATTATAAAATAATCTTGTTTGGTGTATTGTTGAATGGGTTAACAAACTTATTTAGAAACGGTTTTAAGAAGAGGGGGGAGGAAACCCGCGGTCCTCTTTGGCAAAGCCTTTGCAAAGTCTATAAAACAAGTATTTAATTAATGTAATATTAATAAAAAAATAACAAATACAATATCCAAATTATAGTTCATTAATTTTGTGTATTTTCCTAATCCAATTACAAAAATAAAATTTACAAAGACTAAAAGAGAATTAAATGCACACATTGCATTATGATTTAATTTATTTCAACATTAATAATTTTTATTGCATTTTATTATATTTCATCACGACAATTTAAATTAATTTACCGATTAGTGACCTGTACGTACGTGGACTGTCAGCTGTTTAGTTAATTAAGTTAAGAGAATATTTCTTGAAACCACTGGTGTTAAAAGTTGGAAATCAAAGAGTCAGCAGAGAAACCAATAATGAGCTCATCCTGATTGCCCAGGGCGAAACATCGTTTATTCATTTCTCTTTTCGCTTTGGTACTTTGTGTGTTCCTTGTGGGATGCTCATCCAGGTTTGAATTTTCGTTATTTCCACCCAAGATATTCTGATCTTTTGTTTTTAGATTCTTTTCGGTTGCGATGTAACAGATTTAGAGGTTTTTTCAACTTCTTTTTTTGTTTTTAATTGCCTTAGAAGCATAATCCTATTGGAAATATTAACACTCCAGGACGAATCCGTATCAGGTGGTAACTTGGATAAGTTACATTGCGAAACGATGCCTATTTATGATTGATTCAAAATTGGAAATCAAAGTGTATGAGGGTGTTTAATGATGTTTGGAAAGGGTGACCAGTAAAACCACTGATGGGCTCATGCTGATTACCCAGGGCGAAACATCGTTTATTCATTTCTCTTATCGCTTTGGTACTTTGTGTGTTCCTGTTGGGATGCTCATCCAAGTTTAAATTTTCGTTATTTCCATACAAGATCTTTTGTTTTTAGATTATTTTCGGTTGATGTAACTGATTTGGAGGTTTTTTTAACTTCTTTTTTTGTTTTTAATTGCATAATCCTATTGGAAATATTAACACGCCAGGATGAATCCGTATCAGATTACTTGGATAAGTACCAGTGCGGAACGATGCCTATTTGTGAGTGATTCAAAATTAGAAATCAAAGTGTATGATGGTGTTTAATGATGTTTGGGGAGGGTAAGCAGTGAAACCACTGATGAGCTCATGCTGATTGCCCAGGGCGAAACATCGTTTATTTTTTTTTTTTTTTCGCTTTGGTACTTTGTGTGTTCCTTGTGGGATGCTCATCCAGGTTTGAATTTTCGTTATTTCCACCCAAGATATTTTGATCTTTTGTTTTGAGATTCTTTTCGGTAGATGTAACTGATTTAGAGGATTTTTCTAACTTCTTTTTTTGTTTTTAATTGCCTTAGTATCAGATGGTAACTTGGATAAGTTACAGTGCGGAACGATGCCTATTTGTGAGTGATTCAAAGTTGGAAATCAAAGTGTATGATGGTGTTTAATGATGTTTGGAAAGGGTGAAAAGTGAAACCACTGATGGGCTCATGCTGATTACCCGGGGCGAAAAATCGTTTATTCATTTCTCTTATCGCTTTGGTCCTTTGTGTGTTTCTTGTGGGATGCTCATCCAAGTTTGAATTTTCGTTATTTCCACCTAAGATCTTTTGTTTTTAGATTATTTTCGTTTGATGTAACTGATTTGGAGGTTTTTTTAACTTATTTTTTTGTTTTTAATTGTCTTAAGAGCATAATTCTGTTGGAAATATTAACACGCTAGGACGAATCTGTATCAGGTTACTTGGATAAGTACCAGTGCGGAACGATACCTATTTGTGAGTGATTCAAAGTTGGAAATCAAAGTGTATGATGGTGTTTAATGATGTTTGGGGAGGATGACCAGTGAAATCACTGATGAGCTCATGCTGGTTGCCCAGGGCAAAACATCGTTTATTCATTTCTCTATTTGCTTTGATCCTTTGTGTGTTCCTTGTGGGATGCTCATCCAAGTTTGAATTTTTGTTATTTCCACCCAAGATCTTTTGTTTTTAGAATAATTCTTGTTAGATTAGTTTGTAAGGTGGCGTAAAAAATAAAACTTTTGCATTTTGACCATTTTTTTTTAATTTCAAAAAATAACTGATCTATAGATGCTTTGATAGCTTAGATCCAATCATTAAGGGTAGAGAAAAAAAACTGGTGTCGTATTTTTACCCTGATTTTTGAATAAAAATGAGATAGGATGGAGGTGGGGAAATATACTGCCCTTTTTAATTGCGAAAGGTCTGGGGCATTATGAAGACGAGCAGACGAACCTATAAAGTATTATAAGACCAAAATGTTTACAAATTTTCTTACATTTTACTACAAAGAAAAAACTAAAGAAATATTCTAAACTAACTTTTTGGATCATCTTTACCTTTTTATTTTATGCAGAGGATGTAGTTAAAAAAAATAATTCAAATTTTTGTTTTACAAAACTATTACTTATTAATACGTTTTAAAATGCTTACGTAAATATACTAAAGTAGAAATTACCTATACTGTTAATACACTCCCTCGCTTATTAACTTTCGCGTGGACCCTGGATAAAACACATTTTAAATCTCCGTTATACCCCAGGCTACACATTCCGACTTTTACCGAGCGCGTGCGATCAGATACCACCCACGATGCCACAAACAAAGTTACTGGCACGATTTTTAAAGTTTTCCATGCTCAAAATGTGATGCGATAACATAAAATTATTCTTAACTTGCCTAAATATTAGTACCTAATTTACGAGCACATATGCTTCATGGTTTTACAACATGTAAAATATTAAGAAAAATCATACACTTTGATTTCCAACTTTGAATCACTCACAAATAGGTATCGTTCCGCACTGGTACTTATCCAAGTAACCTGATACAGATTCGTCCTGGCGTGTTAATATTTCCAATAGGATTATGCTCCTAAGGCAATTGAAAATCAAAAAAGAAGTTAAAATACCTCCAAATCAGAATCTAAAAACAAAGAATCAAAAGATCTTGAGTGGAAATAACGAAAATTTAAACCTGGATGGGCATTCCACAAGGAACACACAAAGAACCAAAGCGAAAAGAGAAATGATTAAACGATGTTTCGCTCTGGGTAACCAGCGTGAGCTCGTCAGTTCCACTGGTTACCCTCCCCATACATTATTAAACACCACTGACGAGCTTCAAGATACTTTGGCAATTTCCGAGTTCTTTTGGTCTCTTCCAGTTGTTCTGTTCTAACATCAGTTTCTGTTCTAGCATCAGTATTAAAATCAGAAATGGCATCAAGTGGATCCATTTCAAAATTTTGATTATTTTCTGATGAAGGTAAGTCGTCTGAACCATTTAAAAGGGTCGCATCTCAACTTGTTGCTAAGTGCTTCGCTGAAACGGTAGCTTCTTTCCCATCGTTATAGCATATCCATGCATATTCAGGATTAGCGTCTAGAAGATCTGCTTCTTCCACTAAAGGATCATATTTGCTTTTTCTGTGTTATTTTTTGACGAGTACTTTCTGTGGTATGGATAGCCAAGATGGTATAGAAGTGCTACTTATAGATCTTCTATGTTGGTTGCTGTACACAGCAAAGACCGAATCGAATGTAATGCATCTGGAAGCACAGTATCCCATTGTTCGATAGGTAAATTTCTTGTTTCAAGAGCTAATGATACTGCATTCCAGATTATACCATTGTATCTTTCCACTTGCCCATTTCCTTGTGGATTATATGGCATTGTGCGACTATTAGCTATTCCTCGAGATTGCAGATATTCACTGAGCTCTTTAGATACTAGAGTTGATCCATTATCAGAATGTATGTAAGCAGGAAAACCAAAAATGGCAAAAAGTTGATTAAGGCATGCTATAACAGTTGAACTCGTTACGTCTGAACAGGGAAAAGCAAAAGGGAATCTGCTATATTCGTCTACAATAGTGAGCATATACATATATTTATTATTGGAAGGTAATGGTCCTTTAAAATCAATATTCATGTCTTCCAAAGAATATGGTAAATTTCTTACCCGGACAAAATGGTACATTCTGGTGAATCCCGGATGCCACAAATCTTGATGAAGTTGGAATATCTTATCTGTAGTATAAGTATATAACTATATATATATAACTCTTGAGAATGTATCAGCCACTGTGTTCTGTTTTCCAGGCCGATAAATAATATCTTAGTTATAGCAGGCTAGTTCAAGTTTCCATCTCATGATTTTTTCATTTTTAATTTTACAAGTATTAAACATAAATGAAACTGCCTGCTGATCTGCCACAAGTCTGAAGTGACGTCCCATTAGATAGTGCCTCCACTTCCTCAATGCTTCTACACATGCATAAGTTTCTTTTTCTACAGATGAATGTTTTCTTTCTGATTCAGGTAAGGTCCGTGAAAAAAATGCTACAGGTTTTCCTGACTGGCTTAGAGATGCAGCTATACAAAATTCGGAAGCATCAGTTTCCACAACTAAAGGTTCATTTTCGTTTATAGACCAAAGTGTAGAGTTTGCAATGTCTGTCTTAATCGTTTCAAAATCAAAAATCTGATTTTCTGATAAAGGAAAATGATTGCAGCTTATGAGACTTCGGATTTTGTCAGAAAAATTATGTATCCATTTAGAATATTGAGAGAACATACCTAGAACTCTTTGTAGTTCACTTGAGTTTTTAGGTACTGGTAAGTTCAAAAGTGGTAAAAGTGTTTCTGGATCGGGTTTCATAGATCTGTTTTCTATAGTGTATCCTAAAATACTTATTGATTTTTGATTAAATGAACACTTGTTCTGATTCAATGTAAGTCCATGCTTTTTTACAGCTTCTAGAATTGTTACTCCAAAAGGTTTCTTCGGAATTGATACAATCGTCCAGCAGCTTCAAATGCGGTGTATGGTTTATCTTGTTCTTTAATGGGAATCTGATGATAGGCACTTTTCAGGTCGATTGTGCTGAAAACTTCATATTTTGAGATCTTATTGACTAGTGTTTCAATGTTTGGTAGCGAATAGGCATCTAATAAAGTGAACTTGTTTATGGTTTGTGAGTTAACGATGCACATACGTCGTTTACGATTTTCGTTATGAGTTACCAAAACTTGGGCTCGCCATGGAGAATTGCTTTCTTCGATTATGTTTTCTTCCTGATAAAGGCGGTTTTGCACCTCCAAATTGGACTTCCACACGACAGTGTAGTTTCATGATATCGTGACCAACTACAAAATCAGCACACAGATTTGAAAGTACAGATATTTTGAAATTTTTGTATGTTGTATCTAATAAATCGATGTTGATAAAGCAGTAACCTCTAACAGATGAAGAACAAGTTGAAGTTGCCATCGAAACTTGACCTTTGCTAGGATTAATTGTAATATTATGACGAATGGCGAAATCGTAGTCTAGAAAACTGTCAGAACTTCCAGTATCGACTAACGCATGAGCATGGTTATTGTTTATGTTTGCTTGAACAACTGCTTTTGATAAGCATAAAGGAACTGCTGAAGCAGAAGCTATGACATGAGCAGAAGCTGTTGTAGGTTTTGATTTTGAATTCTTAGGCTTTAAACAGACTTTTGCGAAATGTCCCAGTTTTTGACAATTTTGACAGGTTGAATTTCGAGCAGGACATTAATTTCTAGGATATCTCGGATTTCCACAAAAGTAGCATGTCTGTGCAAATGTAGTAGCTGCAGAAGATGGTAATTCCCTACCTATTTCGGAAGAGTAAGAAGGACAGCTTGGTGAACGATAATGTTGTGTTTGGGTTTCAGCTTCCTCCAGAGTACGTGATTTATTTACAGCTTCTTCTAACGTTAGTGTTAAGTTTTAAAGAAGTCTTTGACGAATATAATTTTGAATCAAACCGTCAATAAAAGCATCCCTTATACGATCATCTCTGTTTTTGTCTGCACTTACTACTTTGAAGTTACAGTTTTTGGCAAGTAGTTTTAGAGATTGAACGTATTGATCGATATAAATTCCTTCAAGAATTATGATAGCTTTATCGAATTTATCACATTCGCTGATATAATCGAAAACATTATGTGATATAAAGTTAAGTAAATGTCTGAGTTTCTCACCGTCAGCTAGTTTCTTCTCTCTTTTTTTATCAGTTTCGTCCAAAAAGTTTTTTAATTTCTGTAGCCAATGTTTCCATTCTTTGACAGCCGATGGTGAAGTGGAATCAATTTTGAAACGTTCCGGTCCTAAGAATTTGTCCATGGCAGCGTGTTTCCTTTGATTTTATTTGCTGATTAAATTGTAATAGATAAACCTTTAGATAAATAGGCTTTAATCAGCAAAAACATTACGTACATAAAAAAAGTCAGCTAGACTGATAACTGACAACAAAAATAATAAGGTAGCAAATATATCACAATACTGTTCCAGCAAATAAAAAATATGTCAATATTAGTATTTGTAGGCAGTTTTTGTGAAAAACGCTTTTTTAAATCCTATAAAAATATGTATATTATCTATAATTAATTCAACAGTCTCTGAACCAGAGCGACCGAAAGTTGGTAAAATTATTTGAGAACCGCTTTATGAACATTTATGAAGTCGCGTCTTGTGGATTATATATTATTATTTATAGTAAGAGCAGTAAAAATGGGGTATCAAATTAAAGCTTGTGACGTACGCTACACAAATAACCCAGTCTATCGGCATGAAAATTGCCGAAAGTATCTGACAGACTGACATTTAGTCGGGTACCGATAGTGGAGTGATCCTTTTGGGTAACGGGCCATCCATCGCTTACATAAACGCGACAAGAGAGGTTCGAAGGGGTAGGTAGAAGTATTATTAAGTATTAAAAGGGAAGAAGAAGGGGTTGAAAAAATGTAATAAAGTGTTGCAGAGGGGAGAGGTGTCAAAATTTAGAAAAATGGTTTTACATAAATGATGGTAGTGGAGTAAAATTGTAATTTGAATTAAAAAAAAAAAACACAGGCTGAGTTTTTTGTATGCCCAGAAAGCGGCTCTCAAAGAATTTTACCGACTTTCAGTCGCTGTAGCTCAGAGACTGTTTAATTAATTATAAACAATATACATATTTTTATAGGATTTTTCCGAGATCTACAACTTTTTGATTTAATTTTTTTTTTAATCATTTTTGTTGGTCAAAATACGTTAGAACTGATTTTTTGTAACTTCGGCGCTATCTAACTTTTTAGAAACTAACTAGAGAAAGTTGAGCACTTGGACGAAAATGTTGAAAATTTCATGCTGAATATTTTCGTCCTCAGACTTTTTCGCCTCCGATCAATAGAAATGGAGAAAAGTCAATTACAAAGACTTTTCAAAATGGCGGAAGGTTCCAGAGGAGTGGAGGAAACACAAACTTGGGGATCTTACTTTTACACCCTCCTTAACAACATAAAAATTGTAGCCTCTCCGGATTTTTTTCGAGGTACCTCCCTGATTTATGACAATTTTACTGTAATATAAAGTTAATTTATCAGTACCTAGTACAGACAGACAGTAATATTATCAACCAGTCTTTTTTCTTCTTGTGGAAAAATTAACAGTTAATTTAAAAACTTTACCAAAAGGACGTTACAAACCCGACCACCGATCCTAAAAATTATCTTACTTAATAATTTTCATCAGAACATCAGAAAAACGAGAAAAATAAATCGGCAGAACACAAGCTTGAAACAAAAAGAGTGATAAAGTAGCGGAAAAAAAATGTGTTGTAGTACTTTCTAAAGAATTCAATAAAAGAAAAACAACCGTCACTTTTTCTGAACGGCTATAAAGAGGTAATCAAAATTTTGCTAAGCAGCTTAAATTTACGAAAGAACATGATGTTGTGAAAAATGTTGTTACAAAACGAATTTCTAGAACTAATGGTAAATATTTGCGGGCTAAATATAGGGTGGGCCAAAAAAAACGGGACTTTATTGTCTATTAGGTTATTTTGAAAAGCCAAGACGTTAGAATTTTGGAATTTGATGTTAAAATTGACATTTCGTAAAAATCCAAGATAGCGGACAATTTTAAAAAATAGTTATTTTTGACCCCTCCTGCAAATTTTTGTTGTGCGCCACTAGTGCATAACTAGAAGTATTTTCGAAAGCCATGTTTTTCTTTAGTTTACTCATATATCGCTTATTAAAATCGGGTAAGAATAAGGAAGTTTTTGGCAAAATTGACATTTTGTAAAAATCAATGATATGATGATATTATAAAAGTGTTGCAACTAAATTAAGTCTCAAAAATTTAATAATTAAAAAAAAAACATATTGTTGATTCGGTAACTCTAAAAGTACTTTGGTTTGATTCAAATTGAAATTTCAAAAAATTCAAAATTATTGACCTGACTAAATTTGGTTACTGATTTGAACAATTTATAACTTTCTTACCTCTTAGCCAATCTCAAATCCCGATACATCAGTAGACTCGGGAATTATGAAACACAAAAAAAAATTGCATGGGGGTCAAAAATACCTATTTTTTAAAATTTTCCGCTATGGATTTTTAAGAAATGTCAATTTTGCCAAGAGCCTAATAAATTTTGAGATATTGGCTTATCAAAATGGTCAGCACTATTAAAATCGGACAAATGCATCGAAAAGTAGAGCCAAGCAAAAATGATGTTTTTTTCGACTTGACTGAATTAGGATTACCGAACGCACTTATTTGAACTATTTGTAACTTTCTTACTTCTTACTCGCTTTTAGTCAGCGATACATTAGTAAATTGGGGAAAAATATGGTTTTTGAAGTATCTTTTTAGTTATGCAACAGTGGGGCAAACAAAAAATTTGCAGGGGGGTCAAAAACACCTATTTTTAAAATTATCCGCCATCTTGGATTTTTACAAATGTCAATTTTGCCAAAACCATGATAAATTTTGAAATCTTGGCTATTTAAAATGGCCAGCACTTTTAAAATCGAACATATACATCGAAAAGCAGAGCCAATCAAAAATGATGTTTTTTTTCGACTTGACTAAATTAAGCTTACCGAACCCACTTACTTCAACAATTTATATCTTCTTTATTTCTTACCCGATTTTAAATAAGCGATACATGAGTAAACTAAGGAAAATCATGGCTTTCGAAATATATTTTTAGTTATGCACCAGTGGCGCACACCAAAAATACACCTATTTTTTAAAATTGTCTGATATCTTGGATTTTTAGAAAATGTCAATTTGAACATCAAATTCCAAAATTCTAATGTTTTGGCTTTTAAAAATGACCAAAGGTTTTAAAATCGGATAAATACTTTTCAAGTATTGAACAATTAAAAAAGTTCCGTTTTTTTGGCCCACCCTATAGTAATTTTCTATTGCGTAATTACCGCTTCCTTTCCAAAGATAGCGTTCGAAGGAATGTTATTTCCCTCTTTTTAACGCACACATAAAGGTGTCAGTCTGCCTCAAGATTATAATTTGAAGTAGGAAATAAAGGGGGATGTCAGTCAGCTTTCCATCTAGGCCGTAATGTAAATACATGTCCAAAAAGTATTTGGTAAAAGGGACCCTCAAACCCCTTCAATATTTATACACAAGTACAAAATTGACTTTAATAGCAAGAGGTTTCAAATATAGGTACCCAAACAAGTTTTGCCTGGAAATTTTTAGATTATGCTTAAAATTTTATCTTTATTAGTCCATTATTACTTGATATAAGTAGGTCGTGCATTAGTTAGAAGATATCATAGGTATCATAAACTATGACCTAGAAGGATACACCATACATTGGCTTATTTTTTACAATATTTATTTATTGGTAATTCATCTATATATAGACACGTAACACCTATATAAATAAGAGAATAGGCCCCATATTACAGTGACGTCGGAAAATTATTTATTTGTCGCAAAATGGACAATATTACTGGTTTGGAGCTATAATAACTTATAAATAGGGATGTCGTGTACAAGTAACGCTAACAGAACAAGGCCCGTAATTTATTATGTGTGTGGTGTATTATAGAAACTTAGGTAGGTAGCTACATATTAAAATGAAAATAATTTTAAAGACAAAAATATTTGCTTGTTTAAAACGGTTTAAAATAAATAAAAAGTAATTGAGTTACTAAGTCATTTATTTTTTCAGGCCATCACAAATACATTAAATATTTTTACCACAAATGCCATATTAATATCTTTCAAATACGATCTGATGTCAAAAATATTTACAACAAAATTGCCTAAAGCACTGGCACTGATATAATCAATCATCTTTTGTATATCCTTTAAAAGTTTTTCGGAAAAGTACACAAAAGTTTTTCGAAGTAATGAATGTTCTGACCCGAATTTATGAATCCAAGCATGAATCTTCGTTTCTAAAAGAAAAATTCGCAATCAATGCCAGGGTAGAATTTATAGTAGCATCGAGCCCAACGAAAAAAATTAATCGAGTAAAGATTTACTCCGAAACTTCCCTTGCTCAAAAAAATACATCAAAAACAATTACTAGTATACACATGAGTTGGGGCTGTCAGACTTTTCTAGGATGTTCCTAGACTTTTCTTGGGTGTATTCAGACTTTTCCGAGGTATGTCCAGACTTTTCCAGAGTGCATTCGAACATCTCTGTGGTATATCCAGTCTTTTTAGAGTGTATCTAGATTTTTCCAGGGTGTATCCAAACCTTTTCTCGGTCTATCCAATCAGTTCCGGGGTGTATTCAGACTTTTATACGGTATATCCAGACTTTTCCAGGGTTTGTCTAGACTTTTACAGGGTATATCCAGATTTTACCAGGGTTTATCCAGGCTTTTCCTGGGTTTGTCCAGACTTTTTCGTGGTGTTTCCAGAGTTTTCCAGGATGTATCTGTACTTTTTTATTACATTTTATATGTGCTCTATATATATATACTGGAGAACAAAAAAAAATGCAACACCATGTATATGGATAATCATTTGAATGAAAATTATTATTTGTGTGTATACCTTATCACAAAAGAAATATTTCTTCTAATCTTTCCTTTTTTCACATATTTTTTCTATTAATTTTCAAAAACCACCAACACATAAAGACGTTCTCTAAATATTTTAAATCATTTTTCTGGTAGTTGGTTTGTCTTTTTAGATTGCTTACAGTTTACTTAAAAAATAAAAATGCCACGAGTTCGCGGTAGCCAATATTTTCATCATTTAAATGACTTCGAGAAAGGACGCATCGTGAGCAAGAGGCTGGTTTTGATTTACGGGAAATTGCAAGAAGGGTTAATGCCAATCCATCAACAATATTAAGACTTTGGAGAAGATGGTCAATGATGAGGGTTATAGACATCGTCGTGCAGGTTCTGGACGCCCTAGATTATTACAAGGACGTGATTTACGGCATCTCAGACTTCTTGCTCTCAGAAATCGACGGGACTAGTTGCAGCTGCAGGACAAGCGTTGATGCTACCTTTGACCCCACAACATAAGGCTCACCGCTTGGAGTTGGGCAGAGCTCGGCAAAATTGGAATGGCGAATGGAATACCATAAGCTTCAACGACGAATCCAGGTTTTATTTAGGCGGCCATGATGAACGCATGAGGGTTAGGCGATTTCGATTTAATGGTATCGGGTGCTATATCTTTAGGAAGCAGATCAGCGATATATCGATGAAGTGCTACAAACTATCCCAAATGCGATCCTTCAACAAGATGATTGCCAAACCGCATATTGCTTGTGAAATAATGGACTTCTTACATGAACTTGGCATAGAGATTTTGGAATGGCCAGCAAGATCGCCTGACTTGTCGCCTATCGAACACATATGAGATATGATAGGGCGCAATCTTAATCGATTACCACGTCCCCCTGGAAACTTAGATGAACTCTGGCATGCGGTCAGGAGGATTTGGATGAGTGATCCTCAATATGATATAGACCATCTTATTTTGTCAATGCCCAATAGAACAAACGAGTGCATAAATAACCATGGAGGAGCCACTCATTATTAATTTTTTGATGATTATCATGGAGGAATATTCTTGGAAATGTAATCAATTACTAAGAACATCCTAATGTATTATTATATAAATAAATTACTTTAAAAATATTTGTCCTTTCTGGTGTTGCATTTTTTTTTTGTTCTCCAGTATATATATATATATATATATGTTGTCAAAAATTTTGGCACCCATATACTAAGATTTTTATAAGCTTTCCAACGAGGTCAAAAGGTAATTTTTTTAATTAATAATAATACATAAATAATAATGCAGGAGTTACAGTAGCAACAAAGTGAGCGACGGACAGACCGACAGACAGAGCGACGGCATCCTAAAACGTGCTTATCTGAATTTGTAACCACCAAATAACGTAAACATTCATTAAAATCTGGAAGTGAGATTTTTAGATGATTTCGTTACTTCCTTTAGCGAGGAAAGTAAAAAAAGTTAGTTGTTTGTAAAGGTTTCTCTTTAATTTATAAATCAGTTCTCTCTGTTCAACATCAACTCTTTTGATTAATGACCCGACAGATATTGAGCTATATAGCTAGAATATAATTTTTGTCTCTGTACTACTAAAATATAGATTTGAAAACTGTTACAACAACATTGAATTTATTAGACAGAAATCTACTATAGCATGTACCTAAATATTGAGAAAATTTTCGGAGATCAATCTTTGATGAACTTGCTTCTTTTAATTCTGATTGTAGTGCTTAAGGTCGATCTCATGATGAATCAGTTGATCAAGGATTTAATAACTGTTTAACATTTTCGTCAGTTACCTCTTCGTTTCCGCTTAGCGCTGAATATTTATTTGAAACCGTTATTTCTCTTTCGTTTGGTAGTCTCGCATACGAATAATGAGGATTTGTATGCAATAGTTCAATTTCTTCAACAAGTCCAACATCTTTACTTGAATAAACCTGTGTTTCTCATTTATTCAATTCTAACTTTCTTTTATTTTAAAGGAAATTGAACAGATCTCATGTTCTATCTCCCATCCCCCAAAGTCATTCCAAAAATTGAATTTTCCCCGAAAATCAAGAACACAATTTATCGCTGCTATTACAGTCTATCTTATTATAAAAATAGACACTGTGCTACTTAAGCCACCTTCCCCAGAAACAATTTCTGAATGCGCCACTGCTTAGCCACTATGTATTTATGGTAAAATCGTGTTTTTGATGATGGTATAAAATATGTAGTTTATTTAGGATTGAAAAAGATTCAAAACCCGATTTAAAAGTAATCTCTATTCCCTCACGTATCACTATGATTGAATTCGCCGAACAATAAAACACCTAAGTATATATTTCTAAAAATATATGCCACACAATATATCGTATCGCATTTCTGTGACAGGCATTGTAAGACTTCATGACATAGAACGGGCTTAGAAATTATTATCAGAAGCTCAGAGCGAGTGAACAACAATATTTTTCCAAGAGAGATCATGTATGTATTAAAAGTTGCTTGTAAGGATTTCTATTTTATTTGCAGTTTTTATTAAAATTAAAGAAAAATAAAATATATTTTTTTTATCTGACGATTTAATAAAGGTATGTCAATTATTTATAAGAAATCCTAATTATAAACTTAGTTTTTTTATATATACAGTACAGTAGCGAGGAGGGGGAGGGATTTTGAGGTTAACCCCCCCCCCCCCTCACCGGAGAAGCTTGATGGTTACATTTGGCACAATCAAATAAAAGCAGCAATAAAATATATAGGGAATAAAATACAAGAGCCTGGACTTTTTTTAACAAAAATCTTTAAAAAATCATAAGTTGCAAAACTTTTCGCCTGCGGCGCTGTAACAACTTTATTTTTTACGATTTCGTGTCAAAATTGTCCTTCGAATGTAATTTTATCAAAACATTTTGCCTGCGATTTGGTGTCAAAAATGGCATTTTAAGTGTCATTTTCGCAAAAACTTTCACCTGCGACGCATTTTAGCATTTTTACAAACGAATTAAGGGTAACTAAACAACTCAAATTCCCAAAACCCCATCAATATTTACGATTTTAGTTTCATTTTAAGTGAAAAATTGCATTTTAATTGTTACTTTCTCAAAAATCTGCGCATTGAAGCATGATTTTGAGATCAAATTTTGGATAAATATACAATTTTAAATTCGGTTAACTACCTCTAGATTTGAGTCCAGGTCCGCGCTTGTAAGCACCTTTTTCTTGAATCAATTATGGTGCCATTTTTCCTTCAAATTAAGTTTTTTGCGCCACTGTTTGAGATGTGGATTTTACCACCACTAGAATTTAAACACAGGTAAGTACAACCACAATTAGAGTAGAGTAGAGTATATTTATTAATTCCTCTGAATAACAAAATAAATGTTGTTATTATGGGATCGTCATGAGTACAAGTAGTAATACAATACATAGTAACTATAAACTAATATAAAATAAATAAATAAAATTCATAATCACAAGACACTAAAAAATATAAAACAAAAACAAAAACACGACATTTACTTATGATTTAAAAACAAAGAGCACTAGAATGCTCAAACATTGCAGTTATAAATTATTTAAAACTAGGCAAGTAGGAATCAGACGCAAATGAAAACATTAAAACAAACAGTAAAGGTTATAATTTGAAAATACATGTTAAAAAGTTACCGAAAAATAAACAAAACAACAAAAAATAGAAAAAGAGGATATATGAATAAAAACAATGCTATGATTTATCTAGTAAAAAATCCTCGACAGAGTAGTAACATTTGTTTACCAGTAGTTTCCTTAATTGCCTTTTAAAGCTATTAATATATAGTCCTGCAAATTCTTTTCTAGTGGTATAAAGTTTATTAAGGCATTTTATTCCCATATAATTTGAATCTTGCTGTCCTATTTGAAGCCTTGAAAAGGGCATATGAAACAGATTGCTATGTCGGGTATTGTAATTGTGCCTTTAAGATATTTCTATTAAATTTTTATTATATTTAACTGTAAATAAAATTAAAGAATATATGAATAGGCAGGGAAATAGTAATATAATAAATAATTAAAAACACAATTTTTCTTTTTTACTCAAACAAAATGTATATAAATCAAATTGTAGATGAGAACCATTTAACAGACACCTTTTTTTTTCTTTTAATTTTTTAAGTTTAATAAAAAGAGTAATTAACTCCAAATGCGTTAAATACAAAATATATGCATGTATACATAACGCAGCCAACAAACAAAAAGTTACTCCTTTTTTTCAGAAAGCCGCTATTACAACCCTATGTAGGTACTCACCGGAAAATTAAATTTCTTTAGTCATGGGATTGGTTTGAAGATGCTATTTATATGCATTTGATCTTAGTCAAGATGCCTATTAGTATCATTATTTTTTTATTAATTAATTTCTCAAATAAATACAATAACAAATGGTACGTGGTAAAATTAAGTAATAAAACTATTTTTACAGTCGTTCCAGTGAGCAGTACCTTAATCTTAAAAGTATAGAATTTGTTTGTTTTTTTTAAATATACGAGGTCCCACAATAGTCATTATGTAAGGTCCTTCAAAAATATAGGTTATAATTTTAGTTCAGGGAAAAAGTTATATATATGCTTTTATTATAGTATATTTTCATCAGTCCCTGATTATATAAATGCACTTGTATACAAATTCTGAGTTGTTATTGTTTAAATGGGTATCAACTAAGGTCGGAAAAAATCCTTCTTTAAAATAGAATAACAAAGACTTCTTTAGAGTATTTTTCAGTTACTTTAGGAAGCCGAAAACTTTCAAATATATTAGGGGATGTGTAAGTCTTGTCGAATACTCGTATATTCTTAAAACGCAACAAAAAACAGGAGTACGAGCACTTTTTTCTGATAAAGATGAAAATCTTGCACTTAAATGTGGAACGTGAAAGGAAAATCTTTGCAACATTATATAAAGGTCTAGCGGTGTTAGATTGCCTTTGATCTGGGAAATAATAAAAAGCTGAGAAAGCAAAGACAGATACAGTGTGATTAAATGGCTCAAATGTCGGAAAGATTTCAAAGGAGATAAAATAACGAGGTGCAAGGTTTCAAAACTTAAAACCATATTAAATAACAATGGTTTTAATAAAAAAATAATATTAAATGTTCTGGGAAATGGTTTGATTCTGCAGATATTCAGGGCCCGATTTACTATAGTCGACTTTATGCCGACGCCCACTTTGCTTGCTTTAGGGCCGACGACGATCCGATTAGAACTTTGTTTGATTAGTCGGGAATCGGCAACTGACGATGGTCCGATTATGTCACCTTAAAATTTTTTAACTGCTTAATAGTTTCTTTCTAGTACGTAGAGATGGCGCTAATGTGACTATGTTCCCTGTACAGTGGAAAATAATATTATATATATAATGAGCAAAGATATTTCAAAACTAGAATGCGAACTTGACAAGATGGTGGTACTTCTCTACAAGAATCACCTCTTCTGCCACTTAAACCAGCAATTATCGAAACTTTGTAGTTTGCCAATTTGCGCTTTGAGAGGCTGATGTGGGGCCTTATTATCCACCCATTATCGGATCTTTGTGGTTTGCCATTGTCGGGCCGCTTTAAGCTACCACCGACGTACCCTCGTCAATCGCCGACGTTGGGCCGCTTTAGGAAACCCATGTCGGACTTGAATAGTTTACCGATGTCGGACCGAGACCAGCTTGCCTATGTTAGACTGACCAAATTAAGCAGCATGTGGTTAAACTATATCGGAGCTTAATCATACGGCGACGGTATGCCGATGTCAGCAAAGAGTAAAATTTACCATTGGTTCGACGGCGGGCTACAGTCTAACGGTGCGTCGGCAAACATACATTGGGCCTACATCGCAAAGCGGACAAAAAATACTGCTGGTCCGATGTCGTAAATCGCCGTTGTGCCGATGACGGTAAATTCGGCAATCGACATCGAGCTGACGAAGGCCCGAGGGAACCGTGTTTGCTTGGCACTTAGGATATAACGTATTTGATTTTGAAGGATGCCTTAATATCTTTCTTGTTATCGTGGGTGTAATAAAAAAATCCCAGTCCACTGTTACACAAATCTAATGGTATTATTAGGGAAATATAATTATTCTTACCAAAAAACTAAGCGATATCCTCGAGTATTCTCCAAGTAGTCACAAAAAAATCAATTCGAAAATCCAACAAAATAAGAAACTGACAGAAATTAAAGTGGTCGACAATTAGACGGTAAACATTGTTGTGTGAGTTTTTTATAAAAATTTTCCTATTTTTTTAGGATTAGGATTCATGAAAGGTATAGAAACAAATAGTATTTACAACTCGCGACTAAACTCGCTCCTCATTTAAACGAACTCTTATAAAAACGCTATTTTAGCCACTAGTTGTAAAAATTACTATAGTTTTGTTCACAAATGCAAAAAAAAATTTTCTTTCACCACAACATGAAGAAAAATAACGCAAGTAAAATGACAATATTAAGAAAATTTAATTACATTATTAGTAAATATTTATAAATAATTAAAAAAAAAAACAAAATCAGAAATTGTCAGTAATTAAGAAGCCGCAACAATGTATGTTATCGTAGAAACCATTGTTTTGTTTTTCAAAGCCGTCCTTGCTTAATGTTATAAAATGGCGACCTGTCAGTGGATATTGTGTTCGAGTTGGATTTTTGGTAATGCTTTTTTGAAAAAGGTATCAAAAATTGTGTTTGCAACACGCGGCTAAACTGTGCTTTTTTTTGTTACCAATGCAATGAAATATTTACATAAGTGTCTACTTTTTTAACTATCCATAGTATGGAGGCTATTGGGATCGTCAAAATTTTTTTTTTTATTTCCATTAAAAATAAATTATTTGGGCCAAAAAAAGACCTAAATACAAAATTTTATCACGGTGTCTGTCTGTCTTTCTGTCGGTAACACGATTACTTAAAAACCGCTTCCGATTTTTATCAAATTTAACACAAAAATTCTTTGTCACCAGAAGCAGAGCTAATTAGTTTTTAATGGGGGTTGGCAATGTAGGAAGGGGACTTAAAATTTTAAAAAAATTGTAAATCACGAACCGTAGCAGCTTTCGACATACGGTTTTCACATTAAGAATTGCATTTTCAACCAAAAAAAAAATTGAAATTTTTTTTTATTATTCTTTTTTTGAAGATGTTATGGATGACTTTACATGTCCGCATTTTCTTTAACTCTACTTCCTACTATGTACCTACTTTCTAATTTCTTCCTTTTTTAAATGTAAAGAAGGACAAGGGTTCATGTTAATAGCAAGTTATTTTTTTGTTGTTGTTCATTTCCTTTTGTGTTCTTTCATTATAAAAGTGCAATAATCCGAGAGAGGTATCTTTTGGGGTAAATTAAAAGGTAAAATTTTATTTTGAAGGTTTTTATGGTCGGTACTTTAATCTTTCTTTATTTGACTGGTCCCATAAGGTACATTCTAGGTTTCCAAAGATACCATAATAGACAATTACAACGGGATTTACTAAGATCTAAAATAGTACCCCCCACAGGGCTAAATATTTACACCTGTGGGGGGTACTAAATTTTAAAAACAATTTTCAAAAAACAATTACCCATACAGACACTACACAAAGTTACTGATTATTTTTTATTGTTATTGCAAAATACCACTGAAAAACTGCTTTTTTTCTCAAAATATATCCTATTTTAGGAGAAAATGCCCTAAAACTAATTTTTTTTGACAGTTTTCAAAATAGAAAATGGTGAATACGCCAAAAATTTAGCACATAATAGCTTCATTATATGTGTTTAAGGTTAGAAAGTTGGTGATTTTTTAGACCACCTCTGGGAGGTGGTTTAAATTTATAGCCCCCAGAAAGAAAATAATTGTTTTGTGGCAAGTGGTAATAAGTTCGTTTATAATTTCCTCAAGCAACCGTTTTTACAAAGATTAATTTTATTTAATTTAATATCCCAAGCTGTTCATTAACCAATAAAACACCTCCAAATTTGTCCAGAAAAGCGCCATATTTTAAACTCGTTTTCAGCACAAAACACATATTTATTAGTCCACTACGAGGCAAAACAAACATAAGTGAAGGTTACTGATTATGCACGAAAAATATACCAAACAAAAAACACAAAACAACTATATTAATTTATTTACAAACTGAAATTAAAACATTGAGGTTATTCAAAAGCGCACTCAAGAAAACTTTCCTTACTCAAAGCCCACCCAAGGTACAAGCAGAGGTAAGAAATCCGAACTCTCTGTTTGTGATTTCAACGCAGCTAATATTTTGAAACTGACATTTCTACAGTGACAGAAATGTAGACAAAAGTTGCATTTAAGTTTTTTAATGCATTTCATGAATAAAACACCTTTTAAAAGAATACAAAATGAATCTACTCCTTATTTTATTATTACCCATCTAAATCGTTGTATGACATCAAGTATTAATTGGAAAAATTAATTAACAGGGGTAAGTTTTAATTAGAGTGACATATAACCCCACTTTTAATTTGTTCTACAGAGTGTTTACTATTTAAAACCCGCGTGGGATTACATTTTTTAGTTTTCTTTTCTTCTAAATTGAAACTTTCTTCTTAAATCCGACAAAAGATTGTATTAAGATGATTATTCAATAAACAAATATATTAATATTCTTCTTATAAATCAAAGTATGTTTAAAATTCAAGGAGAGTTGGTTTAAAATGCTTAAAACCAAAAATTTCACTTAAAATTAGGACAGTTTTAAAATAGACTAAACCCTTTTAGTAAATCCCACCGTTAAAGTAAATATTTCAACGCATTGGTATCGGTATACGTATCGCGTTCGAAATAAAGCCAAAATACATTACATTTTTGACTTGTTTATGCGATGTTTCGAACGATGCCCGCTTTTTTGAAAGGTGCGATGACAGAACTGCTAACAGCAATCGATGCGTGCGTTGGGATGGGCGTAACGATACGTTCATCACTCCGTATCGATTGCTGTCAGCTTTTGTGTCATCGCACCTGTCAAAAAAGCGGGCATCTTTCGAAACATGGCATGAGCAAGTCAAAAATGTAGTGTATTTTGGCTTTATTTCGAACACAATACGTATACCGATACCCATGCGTTGAAATATTTACTTTAAGTGTCTAATATCCAAGCAATTTTCTCTTTAATTTATTTGCAATTTGTACAATATTCCTTTTAAGTATCCAATAATAATCCAGTAAGTAACTAAAACTGATGATTCGACTAAACAGTCTTCTATAAATGGCTTTAATTGCTAAACGGAGCTATTACATTACTAAAAGCAACTAAAATAACGACATATGTGATAAAACAAGTTGGTAATTCTTATTATTGTTTTCTTGTTCTTCGATGAAAGAAATTAGTTACAAACAACTGCTGCTTTTGTTGGAGAGGAGTGGCAATGCTTAGGGAAAAGCAAGTTTAAGTTGTGAGTAATCCTAACAAAAAGTTAAAATTGTAGATGACTCTAAGCTTTTATTTAATTTTTTTTTCAAACGACCGGAAAATAGCCACTTTCCGTACGATTTTTCATACGGAAAGTTCCACATTACAAGGCATGTTCTTTCGAAATATTTCCACTCTCCAGAAAGGACCTTTTTGTTCAATTTTCCGGTCCCTTGATCCTTTTCCGGTCCCATTTTTGGCCAAGTTGGCTATGACTTCTTGTTGACAGCTTTCAGCTTGTTTTTTTGGGCAGTTTTGACACTTCTAAAAAATCTGTTTTAAATTTATTTCAAAAGTTTTATTTACAAAAATGGACTCTAGAAAATGAGTTTAATCCGGAGGAAATAATAAAAGCTGCTTCAAGAGTCACATCCACCGAAAAATCGACCACACATTTTTAATTCTCAAAATAAGAGTATACTATAAATATAGGTAAATAAAGAACAAACCTAGAAATCTGCCTTTTATGAGCTTTTTTATCATTATTTTGCTTGATAAGTTGGCCATGGTTGGCCATAACTGGTCGTCAGTCATCACTGATTTAGCTGTGTGAAGCTAATAGGCACTACACTATAATTTGTCTAACCACAAAACTTTACTTGTTTTTCTTAGTTTTCATCTTAAATACTACCGGCATTAGCGGCAATGGCTATCTAGGCAACAAGAAGCAGAAAATATCAGGGGACTGTTCATAAATTACGCAAAACGGCTAGGCGTCGACGAAAGTGATGGATACTAAAATGTTTTTTCTGATCGTTTGAAAAAAAAGTACGTACGATACACGACCGGAAAGTGTCTTTACAGTTCTCCGCAGGTTTACAGGACTCGCCTGCGGTTCGCCCTGTAAATTTCCTGCGTCGACCTGTAAAGACCAATTATCCGGTCTAGTGACGTAAATACCTATTAATGGTGTATGAAATGATGATCTAATGATAGTAATAATACATACAGTGGACTACAAAACACCGGTCTGTTTTGTTTCAACTGCCAATTTTTTTTAAAATAAAACTGAAACTGATTGTAAGTGAACCGGATTTCGTCATCTTTTCGCAAATTTGGTTGACAAGGACACTTTGCAGAAGCTAACAATAAGGCTTCGTTTTCCAAATGTCAAAAAAATAACAGACGGCGAATGCCTTTAGTCCAACGAAATTAAAATAAAAGACAAAAAAATTTTTAACAACAGTTTGATGACTGGAAATGATAAAGGGGCTTCTGATAAACGTTTTTAAAAAAAATGCGTTAGTGGGGCTTTCGCGGGGTGGATTTGGTGGGGGGAAAGGGGGAGAAAATTGATATTATTGTAGTTTCCGGCAAAACTGAACGTCATAGAGTAAAAACTTCAATACAAAAATTGTAGACGGTGCAAAGATCTACAATTTAATATACCCCTCTATGTCTTTAATGCCTACAATTTTTTAGGTAAAAAATATAACAATTTTTAAGATATAATTTTTTTTCTGTCCAAATCACTTTTTTTTCAATCAAAAATTCTAGACAGGAAAGTTCTTGTAGTGTTTTTTCATGTTGCTCATTTTTTTTTGTTTTGACATATACTTTTTGGTAGGATAATTAAAAATTATAGTTACAATTAAAAACCATGCTCAGAAATGCAAAAAAAAACAAATAATGGCTTTTGCAACAATGAATTTTTCAGCAATTGTTGATAATTTCCTTCAATTAAAAAAAAAATCAACAACCGATTACAACATCTATTTATACGAAAAATATTAAAAGGAGACGGTATTTAATTTACTACGTTTATACGCGCCTAAAACCGGTTTTATATAAGAACGGTTTTAAATAAAGTCGCTTTCTCCTTCATTAAAATCGTTTTCTAACAGCTGATCGATGTACTGTTAATCCTCTTACCTTACAGTTTCTCACAAATTATAACATATATATTGTTGTATTAAAAAATCCTTATATTACATTTTTTTTAAACGTAAATAAAACAACTAAGTTAACAATTTCTTTTCCGATTTAAAATAAAATTGATTAAGTATTTAAAACTGTTATAATGGTATCTTTAGGACAAGTATTTTTGAAGCGTTCTTTGTTTAAAATCGCTTTAAGAGTACCGTATAAACAAAGCAATTTGTTGACTTAAAACTTTATTTTTGTGCAGTATTGTTATTAATATCTTATTTCGATTAGCAAAGTGTCATACATAAAAAAATTGTTTGTCGTAGAATCTATTGGTGCATTTTTTACCTTATATTTAAATTTAAATATAAATTGTAATTTTTATATTTTCAAAAATAGTATATTTTTCTAAATTTTTGCAATGTATATTTATATTACTGACTCACGACAAAAAAAATCGTAAGGTAGTCTATTAGAGCTTAGTAAGCTGGAATTGCAAAAGCAATTGTCGTTTTCAATATTAATTTATTTTTAATTTCCAACAAGAAGCTAAGATTTTGAGCTATTTCAGTCCAGCAATTATTTCGATAGGAATAGAAAAAATACGCCTCTCATATTATCCTGATTTAAACAGAGTTTACAAAAAAAGATAATAAAAAAGTTTTTTTTAAAGAAAAGCAGTTTAGATAAAAAAAATACATATTTACTAAAATGATCAAAAAAATAACGTTTTTGCATTTTTTTCGTACAACTGAATGGTGTAATCGATTCTTGATTTTTTTTTAAATTGAAATAAATTTTAAACAATTACTGAAAAATTAAATGTTCGTAATGCATGTTTATTAATTGTAACTATAATTGTTTATTATCTCACCAAAAAGTATATATCAAAACAAAAAAAAATGAGTAATGTCAAAAAATTCTACTCAGGAAAATTTTCGTTAAAATTAAAACATAAATAAATATTGAAAACGACAATTGCTGTTGCGATTCCGGCTTATTAAACTCTAATAGATAACCTAGCGATTTTTCGTGAGCAAGTAATATAAATATCCAAAATCGGAATTTGAAATAATCTATTACAAAATTCATTTCATTTCTTAATTTTTTTTTAATGAAAATTACATTCATATAGACACAGATTTTAGATTCAAATTTATTTTTATTAGAAGGTAAAAAAAATAAAAAATAAGTGCACCAATCGATTCTACGACAAACAATTTTTGTTTATGTATGACACTTTATTAATCGAAATAAGTTTAAAAATGTTTGTCCGAGGCATATCATTAGAACAATTTTAAATACTAAATCAATTTTGTTTTAAACCGGAAAAAAATTGTAAACTTAGTTGTTTTAATTGCATTTAAAATAAATGCAATATAAGGTTTTTTTTTAATATAACAATATATATGATTTAATTTTTGATAAACTGTAAGGTAAGAGGATTGACAGTACATCGATCAGCTGTTAGAAAACGATTTTAATGAAGAAGAAAGCGACTTTATTTAAAACCGTTCTTATATAAATCCGGTTTTAGGCGCGTATAAACGTAGTAAATTAAATACCGTCTACTTTGTATTTTTTTGGTAGAAATAGATGGCGTAATCGGTTGCTGATTTTTTTTTAATTGACAGAAATTATCAAAAATTGCTGAAAAATTCATTGTTGCAAAAGCCATTATTTGTTTTTTTGCATTTCTGAGCATTTTCTGAGCATTGCCTGAGTAGAATGAGACAGAAAAAAATTCATATCTCAAAATTTTTTTAACTTTTTTGTCTGAAAAAATTGTAGGCATTAAGGACACAGACAGGTATATTTTCACTAAGTTTCGTGAAAATGCAATTATTTTTGGGAAAATGAAAAATAAAAAACGAAAAAGTTCAAATATTACGTTTTTTTTCTCTCAAAAATTTTGAGGTTATGTTAAAAAGTAACATTCAAAAAAATTTGTAGACCTTTGCACCATCTACAACTTTTGTATTGAAGTTTTTACTCCATGACGGTCAGTTTTGCCGGAAATTGCAATAATACCAAATTCCCCCGCAAAAGCCCCACTTACGCATTTTTTTTAAAACGTTTATTAGAAACCCCATTATCGAGCTTTTTATTTTTTTCTTGCTAAATGAGTTAATCCGATCGGTCTATACAATTGTATGCATTTAAAAAAGACCACTTTGTATATTTTTTGCTATAACACAAAAGTACCAACATTCGTCCAAATTTTTAGTGCTACTTTAGTTTTTTTGTATGTATGTTTTAGTTTATTGTTACAAAATTGATATTAATATTTTATTTTATGCATAAAAGTTGTTACACTAAAATTCCAACATTTTTGTTATTTCTTAATAGATTTTAACAAATAATACATGTGTTAGCAGATAATAGTTGGTACTTTTCTGTTATAGCAAAAAAATATACAAAGTGTTTAAAAAAAAGTCAACAGTTTTTTTAAAGTGCAAAAAATTGTAATTATCACAAAATGTCATTTTTTCATATTTAGAAAAAGAACCCTTATTGTTAGCATCGGTAATGTCCTTGTCAACAAAATTGGCGAAAAGATAACGAAATCTGGTTCTAACTGAAATTATTAGCGGTTTTTATTTTATGCAAGAAATTGGTATACGAGAAGACCCACAGTTTTTTTATTTTTTAATAGAATTTATTAAATGATACATCGGTTTACAGAGAAAAGATAGAAATTTTTTGTAGTTGCAAAAAAAAATATAAAGTGTCTAAAAAAACCCAAGGTGTCTAAAAAAAACCCAAGATGCATAAAACTTTTGGACACCCTCCATTTTTAATTTTTGATAAATGTCATTTTTTGACATATTTTAAAAACTTTTTTTTGGGTGAAAAACAAAAAAGTCCGTTTTTTTGTGGTCAACCCTATTGGGGTATCTTATACATATTTAAATAACATCATATTTGGAAACTATACAATAACAAAATATAGTCGATCAGTAGTATTCCTTTCTGCGGCAAAAGTGAAAATTAGTCGGGAAAATTGCATCTTAAAAACAGGGCAGGTTCTTTTATTAGGTACACTAGGCACTCGCTAAGGGCCTGGGCCATCAAGGGGCCCAGAGGGCCCTATTCGAAAAGTTAATTGACTGCAAAAATGCTAAAATATATGTTTTTTTTCTGAAAAGAAGTACTATTATCAGTCAAGCTCTTCTTATAAAAATAGACAATAGGGTATTTTTTGACTTGTTTTCGCAATATTTTGGAAAACCTATTTATAAAATTCCTAAATTTACTGAAAAGTTGCTTATCATCGCCTTCATCTTCTTTAATTCTAAAAAAAAAAAATTAGGGTTACATTAAAAAAAAAGTTAGGTTATATTTGACGTCAACTGCTAAAGGGGATCTGACCAAAAACTCCTTCTGCGAACATTACGTTATCGTTATTAAAAGATTTTGGTCAGTCAGTTTAACGGCAAATTTCGTTACTGTTATGGTTACCTTTACCGTAAATAAAGGTAATTTCAAGGGGTTAAAAAATAATGCTTTTGAATGAACCCAAAAGTAAGGTTTAGTGGTAAATATAGCCTTGATTTTTCGTTGTTTTCTTCTTTCTTTATTATAAAATATTCTACTACTAATCACATAAAAATAAAATACAAACAAAAAATCAAAAAATTTTTGTCAAACAAAACAAATTTTCTAATCTAAAAATCTTCCACCACAGAATCAAACCAAGTTTGGTTGGTTAATTAGCGCCAGTGGTTACCTTTAACAATAAAAGTTGGATGCACCTCTATATTGAAAGTGAATCCTTCAATTATATCAATTATGAACAAATAATTGATAAATTTTCCAACGAGAAAGCTCGAAAACAATATATAGGGGTGAACATAATAGTGTAAGAATGTTTTTTTTTTATGTAAAACTAGATATATATTTATTTATTTAATACCTGCTGTACAATAATTAACATTTTACAATTATAATAATAAATCTAAAAAGGGATTTAGGAAAGGTGAATAAACAACAAAATCAATGAATAGCGAGCTTTCCCTCAAAAAAGGTACTGGTAACCGTAGATCAGGATTTCGGTGCTCATCAGTACGGTGCTAGGAATTAGGAGATGAAATGATGATGTGACACCCTCTGTCAAATTGCAGAATTGGCAGATGTACACTTCTCTCCACATAAAACTGGTACAGCAGAAGTTAGCAGCCTGTTTAATTTTTAAAATATTTATAGTACGACATTGTCTTCCTATAAGTGACAATGTCACAGACTCCTGACAACATCATGTTTTGCATGTCAGACTCATCCAAATTTATTTTTCCGAATTTGATAAAGCTCAAATCTTAGCAAAACTAGACGGTGGTTGGTCTATTCGGCTGTAGCTGTTCATTATGGGAGAAGCAAGTCTACGATAGTAAACATAAAAAACCGAGGGAACTATCCACCGAAAGGAAGGCACCGGTTTGACGAAAGTTACTAGCCCAGAGGAAGACCAAGAAGCAATTAATTTTGTGGAAAGTCATTCATTTCCAAAGCGAAAGAACTAAAAATTGAATCAAATTTTCCAGGATCCATAACAACAGGCAAGAGTATTAAACGTTTGAGGCTAAGGCTTCAAAAAAAAAAAAATTAACGAAGTGAGGAAAAGAAGCAGTCTCTATTAATTTGGGCGTTGAATTATTCTCTGATGGACGATGAATTTTGGCAGCAGGTGGGTTTTACATATGAGAAGTCCAACAGCGATAAAAAAACAAATTCTGGTTTATCGACCGCCAAGAACCTGATACGAAGAACGATATATTGCTGGAAACGAAGGACTGGGAGGAAAGATTTTCGGTAAATTTTTGGAGCTGGATATCGGCTAGAGAACATGGCGCTCTATTTAGAACTAATGAGAGAGGTGAGAGTACTTTATCCAGATCATTTTGTATTCCAACAAGATAACTGTCCAGTTCATATTGCCAGAATTGCACAGCGATGGGGTTTGGGGATCGCAAAGAAATAAGCAAGTTTTAGTATATTTCCCAGGAATTCAGAATATCTAATGGAACTCATCGTAAGGGCATATAGAGAAGTTATTGCTGAAAATTCAATGCCAATTCAATGCCCAAATTTTTTTTTATATGTGATTTTGTTATTTTTTTTTTATCTTATTTATTTCCCTTACTTGATCTGGCCTTTTAATTGTTTTGGGCTATAGCAACTTTTGCCAAAGCGGTGCCTTACTTTCGATGGACAGTTCCTTCTTCTTAAAATGGATTTATTATGGTTACTATCCTATGCTTGCTTCTTTCATAATCAGCTAGTCGAATTTACTGTGTAGTTTTTGTTTAGTTAATAAAACATTTTAATCTTATTTATTTCCCTTACTTGATCTGGCCTTTTAATTGTTTTGGGCTATAGCAACTTTTGCCAAAGCGGTGCCTTACTTTCGATGGACAGTTCCTTCTTCTTAAAATGGATTTATTATGGTTACTATCCTATGCTTGCTTCTTTCATAATCAGCTAGTCGAATTTACTGTGTAGTTTTTGTTTAGTTAATAAAACATTTTAACTTTTTTGAAATGTGGTTTTTATTGTTAGTGGCCTTATATTTTGAATTAGTAAAAATTAAACAAACCGCCTCCTTATAAAAAGTTTATATGTGCCAAAAATATAACCTAAAATGACACAATCAAAAAGTCATTGTTGCACATAGGAAAATATAAAACATCATATTTGCAGCTACCTTCTGCTGTACCAGTTTTATGTGGGGAGCACTTCAATTTGAAGGAAACTTAAGCGTCTCTACGGAGACATATATTATTACAAAAATAAATCCATTTACACAATATGGCAGATTGAGATTAATTAATTTATCTAATTATGTTTTTATACAAAAAGAGTATAAAACGAAAGATAAGTATTACATTACGAACATTCTAAATAATATAAAATAATTTTTTCTGCTTTTCAGACTTTTTAGAGGAAGCTATAGTTTGAAGACATTCAGCATTCTGTGATAATTATCAATAAGAAAGACTTTGAAAGCTTTAGAAAATATTTTTTGTTCTTTAGTTTGCTGTGACCTCTTGGGCAAAAATGTACAAAGTTTGTTAGCGTGCAAGTTATACTTTCTGTTTATTTTTGTTTTAATAAATGTTAGTATGATTTTTAATAGGCTATCAATCAGCTGTTGATAGTGGTTTCTCCAGTCAAATTCAGTCAAATTATCTCTTATAGGTTACCCAATATTATTGTCATGTTCATTGTCGTTTCATGAAAAATAAGAAGTCCGTCATATAATTAAGGACTCTAGACATTTGCTTATAGGTGTGCTAATCGTTTTTACATTATTTATTATTTACTTTTGACCCATAGGCACCTATGTATTATTATAAAGAAACAGTCTAAAGTAGGTACTTTCAAAATCTTTCAGTTTCAATCTAGTTATAAAGTAAGTAATACTTTTTACCTATAGGTGTACCTATGTATTATTATAAAAAAACAATTTAAGTAGGGTTTTTAAAATCTTTATCTTTTAATCTAGTTAGTAGTTATAAACTAATTACATAGCTAATAATAATAAACAACTAATTCTTCTGTCTGATTCTTCTTAATGGTACTGATAAAACTTTTTCCGATTGTTCATCAAAACTGTTCATCGATGTTATGAAGTCGCTTGCCTTGAAATGCAACTCACAGACCTATGAAAATAGAGATTAAAATTCTTGTAGTTCATAAGAGGTTGATCAGGATTTCTTCTACCTATATATTGTGATATAAAATAATAAAATAGGCAGTCAAAATTGTAGATAAATGTTAAAATTATATTATTAATTTTTTGTTCTAGTTGTGTAGTGTTTATAAATTATTTTGACTACATTGCTACAATATAATAAGTATCATATAAAAATAAAAACTTACCCTAGAATTTTTGCTCGGCACAAAATGTGGTCGCTTTATGGCATTGATCCATTTTCCTCAGATATCGGGATCATTTGGAAAGCAAACACCGAACGCGTACCTATAATTGCCTTTGCAATTAATAATACAGCACACGTTCGGCATTTTTAAAACAAATCTTAAGAGAAGATGGACTTGACAGTGACTTTAAAAAATTACAAAATATTTTGTTGTTTTTTATTTTTCCGACGATTATGGACACAACGTCATACGTACAGGTTAGAAACTTCTATCCACAGCTGATCTATTCTGACAACCGAGTTGGTAGGCTATAATTAGTGACCAAAGGTCACGTAAAGCCCGGTAGACCCTGGATCCAGCCCTGCTTAAAAACTTATTTTTGATTTGTGTTCTAAAGGCCGGGGGCCGACAATAATTCATATTTTGAAATCAATTTAACTTACAGGTGTGGGTTAAATACCGAAGCATATAAAAACCGTAATGCCATATAATATTTTGAACGCAACTTTTTAAAATATATATCGGATGCGAAATCATACTTTAGATGATACATTAAAATTATTCATATTAATAATTAATTAATTTGCTCATCAAAGTTATGTGTGTGTAACAGGAACTTAAAAACTGTATCTTAAACCCACAATTTGAATGTTATCGTGTATTACAAATGAGTTAAGCCATCACATTTTTGAAAAAAAAATATGATTAAAAAAAGATTAGATTAAAAACAATAAAGTTATTATTTACCTATTGTTTATAATCATGGATAATAGTAAAGGGTGTAAAGAAAACTCACAACACAGTTCATATTATCATTAAAATACGAAAAAACCAAATTTTATATTTGATAAAGACCATAATAATTAGCCGCCTAAAAAATTTTTTTTATTAATCACACAGGTTTAAAAAAAAATAAATAAAAAAGGATGTTATTTTTCACTTAACCAAAATAGTAGTTTTTACAACTAGTGGCTAAGTGCCTTTTTTTGCAAACGAGATTTTAAAGAACGAGCACAGCCAGTGATTTAAAAACGTAAGTAATAAAAGCACAGATTAGTCGTGGGTTATAAAAACTATTTTTCTAATGCCCCTGTTTTTTATTTAAAGAACGAGTACAGCGAGTGATTTAAAACGCAAGTAATAAAAGCACAGATTAGTCGTGGGTTGTAGAAACTATTTTTCTAATGCCCTCATCAAAAAACGGAAAAAAAAACATACCACAACTAGAACACAATAGTTGTTTCACAACTAGTGACTAAAATAGTGATTTTTTTTACAAGCGTTGGTTTAAATAAGTATTTAAAAACGCGAGTATAAAAAAGCACAGTTTATCCACGAGTTGTGAATACTATTTTTTTTAATACATTTATCAAAAAATCCAAGAAAAACTGGAAAATACTTTTAAAAATCTCGAACGAAGAGCACTAAACGCAAAACACCCCATCTTTACACTATAAATCAAGGCGGCTGATAAATGAAATAACAAGGGTTGCCATAGCAATGTGCCTCTTTACTCGGTGAAGTTAATTGCTGCAACATTTTAATCTTATTGATGTTTTTACTTACTTTTTCGTAAATACTTGGTGAAAACTGGTTTAAATGGCTTAATTTTTAGGCAAGAATATTTAGATTTTTTCAATATTACTATTTTCCGCCATTTCTCTTTAATTTTGGGTAAAGAATTGACAGAAATCCTTTTTTGCACTCGTGATAAAAAAAAAAGTTTTTTTTTTGTATCGGTAACCAAAAAAGCCATGCTTTAGTTATCTGCAGACAGTTACTAAAATCATGTTTTTGATGAAGGTATAAAAAAAATATTTTGCAACGTTAATTAAAAAAGCCAAGGTTTTGTTATTTGCAGTCGGTGAGTAAAATGTTTTAGTGATGGTATAAAAAAACAATTTAAGTAATATCATGGTTAAATTAAGTAAATATAGATTTACAATTAAGCCTTAATTAAGCGGTTAGTAACACAGAAATCTACATTTCTGAATGACCAGTCGGATTGTCTTAAAAACAATTCCTTCTTATATGCGTCACTAAAATAATAATTAGCTTTTATTATTTTTTTATTCGATGACTTGTTGTTTTTTATTTAAAGGGATTGTCATTAAAAAAATTCTTATGTTTTTGAGACAATTCTACTCATTTAGGAATATGGATGGGGTCAACTTGACCCAGGCCCACAGAGTTAAAACTGATAAACCGGCCCTGATTTTTTTGTTAAATTAATTCAGGTGGCAAAATTATTTTGCTTGTCGAAATGCAATAAGCAAACTGAATTTGAAATTTTTGTGAGTCTGATGTTCCTTAATGCGCATTTACACAGACAAACTTTCCTTTGATGTGGAAATGCCGACAAACATTTACACGAGCCTCTTGAGCAAAATGCTCAAAGAAATGTTCGAGCAAAATCTCGTACAAAAAAACACACGTAAATTTTGGAGAGAATGTTAAGCAAAATTTGTTTGAAGAAATGTTGGTATAGAAATTTCTTACAAATTTATTTTATAGTTTTATGGGAATTCATTGAACTTATCTGAAAATAGAAAGACTAAGTTTTAAAACAAGGTATTTTTAATTTAGTGCTTTCCGACGGAAAAACGATTTGATGTCGAAATTCACATTTTACCTCATAAGCAACTTCGATTGACCTGATTTTTATAGGGGATATGCCAATATACTTGTAACTTTTTTGGGGTTGTAAAAAAACAAGAATCAAAAAATAGTAATGGCACTTATTTATTGCTATTGCCTGTAAAATGTAATGATAAAAATTTACGTTTAAAAGAATATCTCTCTATTTTACTTCCTAGTTTAAAACACAATACAATAATAATTAAGTCAAATTAAAAAACCTATATACATTTTATTAAATCTCAAATATATGAACAAAAGCACGTTCGGTCTAAATAATACCCGTTTATTACCCACTTTTACAATCCTACCATCCCGACCATTGTCTAAAAAAATATAATTTAGCAGTAATAGACTGGACTTCTGAATCGGAATGTTGCTCCTTTGCATATTGTTTGTTCAGTGTCAGTAATCGACCTTGATTATTACATTAAATTGACAGTAAATATCTATCTTCAGTATTTTCATGAACCTTTTGCTTTTTTAAGCAACCGTTGGGGCCTTAAACTAACTAGGTAAATCTGGTGTGAGGAATTAAAAAAAAAACAATTAAAGCTAAGGGTAAAGTAAAGTCACAAAAATATGTTTAAAAAAAAATCCCCTCCCCACCACTCCTCATAGGCGTGAGACGCGGATTACCGCTTAAAAGTGCAATTTTTGAGTTTTTTGCCGATATTTGAAAAACTTTTCCTGGGTTTTTTTTGACTTTAGGAAAAAAACCCTAGGAAATAAAAAAAACTCAAAAGAAAATCCCCAAAAAAAGCCCGGGCAAACAAATCTGGGAAAAACCCTAAGAAAAAAATATTATAAGTAACCCTAATCCATGTGACAAAACTGATAATAGAGCCAATAATAATGTTTCGCTTGCCGCCGGCTTTTTTTCACAAAAATTTTTAATAAAAGTTGGTGTTCCATTTTTTTTAAAGAATTGAGATCACTGATCACTGATGTGAAATTTTATTTATTGTCATCTTTAAAAATATGTTTCCAAAATAGATAGCAATAATTTGCTCAAAAATTTACCCGAACAAAATGTTCAAAGAAAAGCTCACAAAAATGTTCACGCAAAAAATTTTAGATCTTTTGCACGAGCTTTTATTTGAGCATGTTCGTCTGTGTAATTGCGCCTTTACACATGCACATATGATTACATAAAACCATCATTGGTATTGTGAAGTATTATTACGTAGTATAAAAAAACGTTTTTGAATCAAACTCCTCGCCATAAACTTTAAATTACAACCGCTGTCAGAAGCACACGGAACGCAAAAACTGCCTGAAATAATTCAAGCATGGCTCTCGGAGAGTTCACCAAATGAAAAGCAGTCGAGTTAAAATAACACGGAACAATTGGCCATTCATTTCGCGAAACTACCCCATGCATCGTTTAGTTCGAGTTCCTTTTGAAAAGGCTGTTTTAATAATATACTATTCACGGATGACATACTGTGTGTTTTGTGTGTTCTACGAGTTTACATAAGGCACAGGAGGTACAAAAACTTTGCTTATGCACTGCTATTGGCTTTCATAATTATTATCACTAACACCGATGTTAGCTGATGGCAGCTGTCGCTCAAGTGCTGAGTTGGCTGGAATGCTATATCTGAAAAATAAATTAATTTTTAATTTCTTTGAGTGCAGTATCCCTCATCAAGTTTGTACTGTACCACTTTTTGTCAAAACAATTTAACCCATTTTCGACCCATTTAAAACTCGACTCTGAAAGAAGCTGTGGAACTTAAACTAGTTGTAGATACTACTACTTACTTACTTACTACTTAACATGGCCAAAACACTTTAAGCTTTTTGGCCTCCTCAACCACAGTCTTTCATTTTGTTCTATTTCCCGCTACTTGTTTTGTCCTTCCATCTTTGTCTTGATCGTCCTGGGGGTCTTCTTGTGCTTAGCCTGCTTCTGTAAACGGTTCCGATATCCCTGTTCTCCACTCTAATTACGTGCCCTGCCCATGCCAGCCTTCTAGTCTGGGTTCTAACTGGGTTGTTATTGTGTCTTGTATGGATCCACAAATTTTTCTTAAAACCTTATTTTCAAAGGACAGCAGCCTCTCTTGTTCTCTTAGAGACATGGTCCACGCTTCGCATCCATACAACACTACCGGGACTATTATCGTGTTGTATATCTGAAGCTTTAATTTTCTTGGTAGATTACGGTGTCGTAGTAAACTGTTAAGAGCTGCTAGAACTTCATTCCCACTATGTATCCGGCACTGTATTTCCTTCTTAATATTATTCTTTTCATTGATCTGCGTGCCGAGGTATCTGAACTCCTTGTCTCATTCGAATACGCCATATTACGTGGTTAGATCTACATCCCCGTTTATTTCATTGCGGCCTATTTTCATGTATTTAGTTTTCTCTTTGCTGACTTTTAGCCCTATTCTTTTTCCCCTTTCCTCTTTTGGCTTATACAGTATTTTAAGACCGTACTTTGTACCGCTCATAACGCCTAGATCATCCGCGTATTCCAATGCCTTGAACTTCTTTCCTATTTCCACTCCTTTATCTCTCTCCTCTACATACATGGATACTTTCTTTATTAACTCCCCAGTGTTTATTTACAACCAGCGCCATATTAAACAGTAATGCCCTGTCTGAGCCCCATTTTTATAGAAAAAGGATCTGACTTCTAGTCTTATTCGTGCTTTGGATTTTAAGATATACATTTTCGTCAGGTACTTGTTTCAATTTATTTAAGAAGTTCGGCTTGGATGCCATCTAAGCCTGGCGATTCTTCTTTTTAATTATTCTATGGCCCTTTGTATCTCGCCTATGAACGGGGAAAAATCATTGCTTTCTATTGTCGTCTCCTCGTTGTTTATTTCATCCAGTGGGTTGTCTGGGTCCTCTATGTTTAGTAACTCCTGGAAATATTGCTTCTATCGCTCTACTATTTTTTCTTTTTCCGTATTCCCTTTTTGTCTTCCACTACACTAACCTTTGCTAGAAAAACGTTTCTTATTAGTCTTATTTCTTCATAGAAGTTTCTTATTCTTCCCTGATCATAGTGTTGGGCCATGTCATTAACTTTCTCCTTCATGTATTTTCTCCTTTTAGACTTAATGAATTTATTTATGTTTTTTTTTTCTATTTGGTTGTTTAGATTAGCAAAGTACTTTTTTCTGGCTTTCTTTTTCTTTAAGCTAAAATTTGGCAAAAGTTTTTAACTTTGACAAAAACCTGTGGAAAAAAATTAGTTGATTCCCATGTCCATACAATATTTCCAGAAATACAAAAATTTATCAGACTGTTGGAAATTATCTTAAGCTAAGAGCATTGGTGGGCCCATAGGTACAATAGTTCGGGTAACATTCAATAGAAAACAGCCTCATTGTCATTGAACTTTTTTTATGACTCACATAAAGACGCGACGATTTTGTAACTTAAACTAACCTGCCATTTGAACAGTGCGTTTTAAATGTAAATACGATACTTTGCCTTCTAAAAATTTAGTACCATTATTAAGGCACTTAATTTTGTACACAACTTAAAATGGCTTTGGAGCATAAATAATACTAGCTATTTTCCACCAAGTCACCATTTTAAACTAGCAATTTTGTTTGATTTCTAAATACCGGAAGAATAAACGCACCTGTTCGTGCGGAGGGTATAAGAGCAAACATAGCAATAATTTTGTGGTTGAATTTAGTTGTCAAGAAAACATGTAGTTTCATATGCTTAACTTTAGAAATAAAAAATGTTGCGTGCATGCAAGCTCATTTTGAGGCAGTTGTTTTCTGTCAGTGGCCACGTTTTTAAAATTAACGTTTTCCGAGTTCGGTTGTATCGATCGATGGACAGATAAATGGTGACGTCATTCCAGTTAAATGTCAGATTGGCTATCAAACACACAATAAATTAACACCTCTCATCTATGACATATGACAAAATATCAATAATTTTTGCCAAACTTTTTTCTTCTAAAAGCATGAACCAATGCAATGACAAATAAATATTCATTATCTATGTGTTCTTATAATATAAAAAAATGTTGGTGGAGGGTTGATGGATCTAGCCAAATACATTCAACTAAAATAGACCCATCAAATCATTCATAAATTACTGTGAAACGCCATCAGTCGTTAGATTTAAGGACAACCATTGTCTTCTCCACTGGCAACGCTGCATCGGACAATACCTTACACTCGATTCTACTAAAGGGGCAACTCTGACGACAAATAATGAATGAGGCAACGTAGTACACGGTTATATAGGTGAACCGCTACAAGTGCGAGGTTTTCACATTGTCAGATTGTCACGAGCTTTTCTTCCCAATATATATTGGAAAATTAAAACAATAAATTCTTTGGTCAATATATCAGATCTAGCCCAATATTAACAATATGGCGTTGTGATGTCACGTGGGTGTCGATTGAAATCTTATCATATGATACTATATTTAGTTTTTTTTCTTTGCTGTTAATACTTTTTTGACAAAATTGAACATGTTTTAAAAATTCATCTTTAATTTAAATCGTCATTTTGTCTAGAAAAGCACTTGAGGTTTTCTCCGGCATATTGCAATTTTTATACACAAATCTTAACAAAACAACCAAAAATAAAAAAAGTAAAATGGAGTTTAAATATGGCGGTGAGTCAAATGTTGGGCTTACCTGTGACTATAGGCGTCTAGAATACAAATTTTTTTTTTTTTTCTTTTTTTTTGAAAAGAAAACCAAAAAATTTTCATAATTGCAGGTAAATGATAAAAAAGTTATAAAAATAATATGTTTGTAAAGACATTGCGCGTAGGGATACAACTTTCAGTGCATATGGCATCCTCGCGAAATTGTTTACCTTATGTCTGATCGCAACTGTGTCAAACATAATGTATCTATTTTAGTTATATCTTTATGGATCTAATGGTAGTATTAAAAACAGCATGTATATTTCTCCACAAAATATTTAAAAAAAAAGTTTACCGTTTTTCTTTCTCTTTAAAAAGTAACGATTATTAGTCCAGAAAGTTTGATTTCTGCTGCACAAATAATATTTTATTTGTGCTTTTTATATTATGTTGCTTGCTTAGTTTTTTCAATGGACATTTTATTTACTTTGCATTATTAATAATAATAACGGTATTCTACCTAAAAGTCACACACATGCTCAGTGTGGCATCATACTGTGTCCATAATAAAAAAGAAATAGTTTTCTTTAATACTAGCTGAAGAGCCTGAAGCTTCACCTGCAGTTTTACCAGTTTTTTTTTCTGGTTTCCTTACTTTAAGTAATCATAACTTTTATTTGTTCTCGTCAACCGATTTTGATAAAAAGCCTGTGTGCCCTCTAGGGTCCCAAGTAATCCAGTAGTAAAAGTCCCATCGGTCTAGTAGTTTTTGCGTGATGCTGGAAAAAACAGACAAACCAACCGACAGACAAACTGACAAATATTTCTAAAAATTGTATTTTTATTATCTGTATGGTTTGGTTAGAAGCCGACAATAAAAATTAAAAAAAAAAATCTGTGTACATACTGGTCTTTCTAGAGATTTATTATATGTATAGAATGAGAACCCCATTTTTCCCAAAAATAGATACAAAGCTTATTACTTTTATCTACCCTTGAAATCAAGTTATACAACCTCCGTCCTAAAAACGAAAAAACTGAATAAAGAATCTTTAAATATGCTACTAAAACGCATCTCTAATACAGTCGATAAGAGTTTTAAAAAAGAATTAATTTTTAACAGCTATTTTTATTCCAAATTATAAGTTCTTTATTTTAAGAAACCGTTGAGTCTCTAGCTGCTCGTTGATTATTTCATGAGATGTGGGACAAATATCTCAAGAACTAAGGATTTTAGTGAAAAAAACAAAAGGAAACTTTTTAAAGCAGGTAAAATTACCCTTCAAAGGAGGTATCACGCTGTAAAATTGGATTGAAATTAACGAAGTTTTCAAGTTATGGGGCAACGCTCGCCAACGCCTCTGCGTTTTACTCTAAAATACTATTAATAAGTATTCCATACATGTTAAAGTAATTCTATAACCAATTTTAATAGTGTTTTGTTTATAACTTGTATCTTCCTAAAGAACCCCTATAATAAGCAAGTATTGCTCGGCACCACTTCCACGATTTCGACGAACGTCCAGAAAATGACAAAGGCTTTGTGAAAACGATGTTATCTTTTCGTTGGGGGGGGGGCTACAACTAAATTTGGAATAAATTTATTGCTCCTGAATTTTGCGCAGTAATACGCTCGTATCCACCAGCGCAAAAATTCCCCGATTAGGCTTTAATCGTGATTAGTTGCTAATCAGTATCTAGAATGTAGTGTTTTACATTGAAACTTTGTTTGCCAAGACCCATTCCAACCTCCGATTACTGTTAATCATGATTAAATCTTAATCGGAGGATTTTCACGTTGGTGGATATGGACATAAAAGTCTGTTTAACGTTTAAGACAAATCGTCAAAGCAGTGGCTGAACTGTAATATATTTTTAAGTAACTTTATAAAAGTTATCAATTACATGAAAGTTAATTTTTCAGGGTAAAGCACTATTTACTGAAAATTTTTGCTTCAAAATGTATGAAAAACTTATTATCAGTGTTTTAGAGTAAAACACAGTGGCGACAGGTTGGGTTGTAACCATAACTTCGTTATAATTTTATCAGATTGAATAGCATGGTACCTGATTCAAATGCCTACCAACGCTTTGCTTACTAAAATCTGATTTTATCTCCCTTTAACCCCGCATATTTCATAAAGTATTCAACTTTTAAGTCTTTAAACATATTGACACACAAAACTCGCTATTACAAATTAGTTCCTTTTTGCTCAAAATAAATACCTATATTTCCTGTAACCTATTTTATTCTAAATCTAACCCATCTAACATACTTTGAAATCAACTGTTTGGCTGCTAACTCACCTCACTGTTTTTAAATATGTATTTTACAAACAACTAACGTTGAACGCTTTAATTGCAAAAAAATTTGCCTGCGGTGCTGTAACATCACCGATTGTAACTATATAGATTTAATTTTAAACAGTTTTTGTCAACTGCGTTGAAAACGCGTAAAAAAGGCCAAACAATTCCATGTTTACGTAGACAACAGCTTAAAATTTGATTACCCCTTACTAGAGCCGCCCGACGATCCGCCCTGGATTTTAAATATAAATAATTATTTTTTTTTCATAACACCCTACCCCAACTCAACACCTGTTAACCCCTCACCCTTACAAAAAAAAGTTGCAACTGACCTAAAATTAAACAAACATATTTTTGAAGAAATCAAAATAGGTTTTTTTATTACATCTCAATTACTTTAAATCACGATAATAAATTTTGCATGCATGTTTTCTGATGTGATCTACATTCTGACGTGTCTACACCTGAAAGGGTAAAAAAAATTTTTTTTTTTATATGGATCAAATAAATTGAAACTACGCTAAACTTTCTAAATCTTCAACACTAAAGAGTCATCAAATAGTTTTGTTAATAAATAGGTAAATCATCATACCTCGTTTGTGTTTGTAATTAAATAAGCACAAAGTCATTCGTAAATTACTCTGGCGATGCCACCTACTGTTTTTTTCATTTTCTTTATTGTGTATTTATGTTGTTATCCTTTTGCTGATTACACAGAGAAAAATGGTGGGCTACGAGAACTCAAATATGAGTTCTCCTAGACCCAGCCGTGTTGCCATTAGAGGACGGCCCAGACCTCTGGACTGTGAGAACCAAGTCCAAGGGATTGCAGGGAAACACGGTTCGTGTGTTGTGGTAGCCCAAAATATGCATAAACACTGAGTGCATTTTTGGCTGCCGGAACTCAACATCTAGGTTGTGGTGACTCATGATCTGGGCTGGGAGAATCCTACCTTTGGGCTACCAGAACTCAGCATCTGAGTTGTAGTACAGTCAGTCGGGGTAACTTTGAACCATTATGGGTAACTTTGAGCCAATTGAAAAATTCTGTTGAGACTCATGAAAAGTTCCAACATATAATTTTCCAAGTTGCTCAAAGTTACCCACAGTGGTTCAAAGTTACCCCAAACTTATTTTTATTTGTTATTTTATTTTTATAAGAAACTACAAGGTTAAAAATGTTTTAGTCGACGAAATAAATGCGAATGCAAAGGAAAAAATCTTGATTTTCATCTCCAGCACGAACGCTACTAGAGATAAAAAAATACCGTCAACTAGAGAGCATTAACAATGTGGTTCGTGATTTTCTCAAAAAAAAAGTGATTTAAAAATAAAACAAAATCCAACGAAGCCTTGACCCTCAAGCCTCGGCTGAATGTATACAAAGTATAATGAAAAAATAGCTAACTATACAGCGCTATCCATTATAAACAAGTATAGAATTTTTAACTCTTGATGTAAGATTAAAAGGATATTCAAAAGGAATCATCACTTTTTCTGACAAATTTGAGATTAGAATACTTAGGCATGTATTTTGTTACTTTAAATGAAACACCCTGTATTTTGTGTAATTTTTAGCTAAACAGGCTTTATCACTTGCCAACAATGCTGAATATCTCAAAAACTAAATGAGATATTTAAATTCCTCTTAAATTCAAAAAAAGCACACAATAAACAAGGTGTTGAAAATGACAAAACATATTTATGCAATTTGTAAATTGTAAAAATCTCAAAATTCAGATAAGACGATAAGGTTTATAATGGATAACCCCTTACATAAAAAAAAACTTTACAAAAATCTAAAATATCGCGTTTAAAAATGTTTGACTGTGAAAAATTTAAAAAAAATCAAATATTTTAATATAAATATGGTGTGTTAAAAACAAAACCTAAAGGCTGAACTATAACGCTAAAACCGTCCCTAAGTCTAATTTGTTCAGGAAAATGACAGATATATAAATAGGTGTAAGTCAGGCTTAGGAAAGAGTTAACGTTAGTAAATCTCAGCAAAACTGTTTAAAATACAAAACAGGCCCTATACATTTCGCACAGACTACTTTCATATTATTTAGAAAATATAAAAAAACACATTAATATTTTTCAGTCATGAACCTCCCGCTGCACCGGCCAGGATACTTGCACATAAGACCTACACTAACTACATCACAACTGGAAATGAAAATGAAGCTCCAACCGCCAGCCAAAGCAGCCCTCAAGCCCGAATATGTGCAAAACTCGATATTCGGATTCACATAAAATAAACCATGATCATGAGTTAGAACAATTTAGGCCCTGAGTTATCGTAGCCAAGACTGTGAATTGCCACAGACCCAAAAAGTTAATGCATGAAACTGGGTTGGGGCAATTTCATGCCTGAATTATGGTAGCCCACGACTTGCTGAGTTCTCCCAGCTAAATTGAAATGGTTTGGGACAATCATACCGTGTGCTGTAGCAACACACGGTGTGAGTTCTATTAGCCCCAAATTTTCAACCCACGGTCGCGGGTTGATCCCGTTTTCTCAGTGTAGGAACTAATCAAAACTGCTTAATGGGATCATATTACTTTATTAAACTTTCTCTTTACCCGGTGGCAGCTGTTATGTTCGTTTTTATCTTGGGGTGTACAGTTCCCTTTACACGATGTAAACAAGGTTGACGTGACCTAAAGGGATGGTGGGTATTAAAGATTCTAAGAAAATCATCATTCTTACTTTTCCTTCCTACAATGGTTTGGGGGTTCAATTTTTGAGTAGCTTTCAAACGTAATAATACTACACTAAATAATGTACCGTCAATAGAAATTGGTTGATAAATGTACTGGTAAAGTCTGACCATCAATCTAGGAGACTCATTATTATTCATGCCCGATAAGCATTTATTGCGACTCAGCGGGTGTTCGAATGGAAGCAGGGACGCACTTAGTGTTGTAACAGTTCAGTGTATGGCCCATTTCTTCCGCCAAAGTACCACAATATTATTGTTTTTGTACTGAAAATGCTCTAATTATATAAGCAATTGTCTTTTGTTGTTCCTCAAAATACATATTATTTTCTAACATGTAGTCCTAAATGGTAAGTTTTGTGTCATTTGAACACGGAACTTTATTTAGCCTTCTACTGTGGTAGCTCGCATTATCCATCACAATTACACTATTTGGAGGTATATTGGCTAACAGTTTATTCTTGAACCGGTCTTCAAATAATTTCGCTTTATATTTTTGGCTGATAAGGCCAACGCATTTGGTATAAACCCATTTTTTGTTCCAGCATGAACTCTTGTGATACGCTTTCCTTTATTTGATGGAGCTTTAGTTGTGCAGTGACCAGACGAATCTACCCAACCTTTATCTGGAACTTCATAGGTATCAAACCAAGTTTCATCGAGATAAACAATATCCCTTTTACTTTCTCTATACTCGTGTATTGCAATTAAATATTCCATCCTCCATTTTTTTAAACGGGCCGATTTCACAATGACTTGCCGTCTATTATTTTGTTTTATTTTAAAACCGTTTACAGTATCTCACGGCAACACTGTATTCCTGTATCATCTTTTTTTAATCTTTGAATTAATGTTCCTTATACATTTGATATATTTTTCTACGAATGATATTCACATCACCCATGTCCAATTTCTTAGAAGTATTAGAATCCTTTCTTTTTCTTCTCCCAGCTATCGGTTTATTTACTACACGCCACACTGTTTTTACCGATCTTCGTGTTAAAGCTGCCGCTTCCTCCACTGCACCAAATTTTGATAACCCACGTTCAAGAAGGGTGGTATAAACGTCAAATGTCACTTTTTTTGTATAGTGACAAAATATCGCGTGTAACTTGTTTTTTATCACTTATTTCTCTTCTAACGCCATTATTCCCCGTATCTCCACGTGACGTACTCGATTATTCCTCCAACGGATGAAATATTTTTTATACAATCACAATTAACAACAAATAACTTATTTTGTAACCAAACACCAACTGCTAACTGATTTTCAAAACTACAAATCAGCTTGATATCTTAAGCCTGTCCTAATTATTTTAAGAAAATTAACTTGTAACGTAATTAAACCCTAATCTTATAACGTTTCGTAATTAGTCCTAAAGTTGATAAATTTTAATTCGCCCAAAAACGTGTACTTATTAAGAAATAATTACATATTTTTAAATCCGCACCTGTAATCCTCAGAAATGGTAGCATGTTTACAGCTTTTTTTTATTTACTTTCACACCCAGTGATTATTTGATTATTAGGGTAAGGGATTAGCATTTACAAAGTCTCTTAGATCTATGGTCGTACTATACAGGAGTAGTCGCAGCTTTTATTTTAAAGGACGGAGGGGGGCCGTTTACTCGTTTGAATGCTATTGACAAAAATTGCTTAAAATTAAACTAGGTTAAGTGAAAGCTGCCGAAACGAAAATTTATTGGTTCCATAGAGTAACCCATAAGTAGGTGCAAACTTTGCCTTTTTTCGTTTTTTTTGCTATAATAGAGATTAAGATAAATTTTTGCTTAATTAACCACATTAGGGACATTTTACACCACATAAAATAACATTTTTTGTGGTTATCGTTATTTGTGCGGCTGCGGAGTAAAGGAAAAGACTCGGGGAAAAAAGGGGAGGCTAGTCAAATAAGAATAATAACCAACTTTATTTACGCCAAATAGGAATAACGATTTTTGTGGTTATCTTTATCACAGACTAAAAAATGTTTGGTTAATCATTCATCTTAATTCATTCATCTAAGGGATTCAAAGAAAATTTAATCCCTAAAGGATTAAAAATAAATTTAATCCCTCAGCTTAGGGATTAGAAGAAAATTTAATACCTCAGAGATTAAAAAAAACTAATCCCTGGAAAATTGTAACTAAATTTATGGCAAGTCAAGCCAAACAGCACATGCTCTTGGCCAAGATTTCATTCTTAGCACCCTTTCTTGTAGTTGACGAACCATTTGGCGTAAAAATAACGTAATTTTAACAAAGATCTTTTCCTAAAGTGCATAAAATAGTATATAAACCTCGGGGCTAAAGTGTCGTTTAATCCCTTAGCGAATTGTACAAACCTTTGTCCGAGGGATTAAATGTGGCACATTAGTCCCTAGGTTTATAATGTACTATTCTTATTATTTCTATGATTTAAGACAACCCAGCTAATATCAAAGCATATCAAACCCTAAAAATAACATTACAAAAATCAAAGTACTTCCTGCATAAATTGCAAAAATTTTCGGCTGCCGCGCTATTAATTCACTGTTATTTGCGAGTTTTCCTTAACTCTCTCTATACATTTTTTATCAGCGAGAATTAAAGGCGTATTAAAAAAATGCCACTTTTAGTTAAACGTTAAAAAATGGCATTTTTTAAATAGTTTTCTTAAAATTTTTGACTGCGAGATTTTGACAACAAATCTAAAACAAATCTAAAACCGGGAATGGTTTATTGGCTGCTTACCCAACCCAATTGCTTTTAAATATTCCACAAAAAACTTTGAAAGGACCAAAGTTTCTATAGAATTTTCTGCTTAAACTGCAAAATATATTGCTTTCCGCCCTATAACATCATTCTAGTTTTAAAGGATTTTTTGTCAACATTTAAAAACTGTAAAAAAAAAGATACTTTTGGCACAATTTTCTCAAAATTTTTCGCCCTCAAAGCCTGCCTCTTTCGAAAAAGAACAGACTTTTCCGGGCTGCAACCTTCTTACATTGCCTGAGGCCACTAGATAGTTCCCAAGGTGCGACTGTCTTGACCTGGAGAGAGCCGGACACTTCAGCAGGTCGTGCAAGGACGATTCGTCGTACCATCTCTGAGTCTTCGGCAATTCCCATCATCTCTAGGTGCCTGTTAAGGCGACAGTGTCCCGTTAGGAGCCCTGTTGCCAGTCTCACGTCCTTCCTACCTAAGTGGAGCAAGAAATTTGTTTTCCAGAGAGCCTGTCTAAGTCACTTTTCAGGGCCGTTTTAACTTGGCATGCCGGAATACCCATTACGGGTTCCGGACCAATCTATCGGCTTCTTCTTCACCCAGAGGAGATTGACCTTGTTGTGTCTTGCCATAGTTGTCAATACACGTTTGCACTTCAGCAGAGTTAACCCTGTCCGACCTGATAGTAGACAGTGCAGTCCTGCTATCTGAGCAAATGTAAATATCCTTGACTGAACACTGATGAACTGAACATTTCCAGATTTTTATATCCACACCTCAGAATGGCGTATACCTCAACCTGAAAAACAGTCGCGTACCTTCCTAGGCAGAAGTGGAACTTCGCCCCCGTAGTTTTACAGTACACTCCCGCCCTCGACTTGTACCCCATTGTTGAGCCATCTGTGTACCAAACTGTCCCATTCGGGGGGCAAGGAACACACATCTATTCCTTCCAGACTTCCCTATCAGGCGTGTAAAACCTAATTGGAAGCTTCGAACTGCTTTGCATTGGTATTCCGTCCTTGTTCATGCTTAGCACTGGACAGATCTCCATTACATTCCTATAGAGTGCTGTGTGGCTCTTGGGATCAGAATTGATCCTAAGGTAACAATGACTGAAGTCTGTAAATAGTCCTCAAAATCACCCACATGTTCTATGAAAAGGTGCAAAGGAGGCAGCCCTGCGAGCCTTTGAATAGCCCTGGACGGGGAGCGACATAGATCTACGGCGAATGATCACATGGGACGAAAATGTTATATTCTTGAGCGATGATCCGATTTTTCGGATCTTATAAAAATCATACGTTCCCGATCGCATGGTCCGACATTGGAAAACAGCGTCGAATCTAGTGACGCTTGGGCAAGATAGAGGTTTTTTTTAAGTGTTTTCCTTCCTAAAACTACTTTTCATTCGTGGGATGTGATAGATCCCATGTGGTATATCCCATCGCATGAGAGAAAGACCGGATCGTATGACTTTCAAGAACACACGTCCTGGTAGATGTCTTCCTCATGGCGCATGTTATGCCCAAACACGCTAACCGCTAGACTTTGTCTAATTTAAGACATTATTTTGTAAAGACTATATTTGCGAAAAAATTCACCCCTTTGCCAAAATATAACAATCCTTTTTCCTATATACGTATATAACCAAATACCCACTAAACTGCCCCCAAACTCTCTTTAAAAAAGCGGTGACCGCTCTCTGTTGTTATGTTTTTTTTGTAATGTATGTTTTACCAAAAAATTTGTTTTGTTTTTTATGTTTATTTGAGTTTTTTTGGCGTCAATAAAGTGTATTATTTTAAAAATTAGCCATCGCTTTTTAGAATTTGGTATACCTATGTACTCTTTTTTCTCTAGATTGCTATAACAACAAAAGTAGTTATTTTTGGTGTTATTAAGCCAAAAAATTTAATGGGTTCATGTTTTTGTAACAGATTTAAAAACAGGTAGTTTGGGTGACTTTTCCTGACCACTGTCAATGTCTCTTTTCCTGACCACTGTCAATGTCATCCCCCATTTTGAAATATTCAAAAAGGCGTCCGTGACGGGCCGTGGTCAAAAAATCAAAAGGGAAGCATATATGCATGAGATACATCAATTATGGGGTTCTTGGGTCGGCTGAATCCAAATCTGTTGTTAAAAGAATATTTGGCTGTAACTTGGAGAAGTGGGGGTAATTTATGGGGTAAACATGGAATGGAAAATACTTATATATCTTGAATATTTCAAAATGGTGGATGATGCCCAAATGTCATTAATTATTTTTATAATGGGGTTGAGCAGAGCTGTCGGAATCTGTACAAAAACTTAAATAAAGTTTGTTCATTAAGTCCCCACATAAACAGTTTTACTGTTTGCCCCATAAATACGCCCCCACCACTCCAGATTACCCCCAAAAATTGTGTATTACATTCCTATGTTAGTAGGTCAATTTTTTTCATACAATCAACCTCCCCTCCGTTGGGGTACCCCCCAGAACAAAAATAATACCCGATTTGGATTGAGGCGACTGGAAGTCGATTAAAAATAGACGCCTTCTTGGATTTTTCATAATGCCCAAGGGTGCCAGAGTAGCATCAATCGGATTCTTAAAATAGAGCATCTGGGCTAATCAAATCAGTGAAAAAATGTCTTGTAGCATTCATATCCACCTTTTTTTTATTTAATCCAGACTATTAGTTTTCCGTCAAAATGAATATTTTAGCTTCAAAAAATAAGCGGACCTTCAATCCTTCTTATTATTTTGCTAAATTATTTTTTTATATAAATATCGAAAATTTTAAAAATGCTTCTAACCTATTTTAAACTGTAGCTCGTGTAAACGAATACTTTAAAATTGCTAAAACTAACTAAAAATCATCAAAATCCAGCAAAACCGTTTTGCGACTAATGAGGTGCCCTCTATAATAGTTGTCAGATACAGCTATATTTTGAAATTGGCCGCAACTGCATTGACTATTTGACCAAAATTGTCTCATAAAGAGAAATGCTAAAAGAACTGAAATTAATTAACTTAATTGTCAAAGTTTTGGCGTCGTTGATCCATCGTTCGTTGTGGTCGTTGAAAACCCCATAATATTCCAGTACAATTAAACGTTGTTAGAGGGTTGACAAATTTACCCTAGTCCATTATAGCGGCCGTTGCACAAATTACTAGTTTTTGTACTTTATCCAACGTTAATTTTAGTGTATTTCGTAGTTATGGCAACCAATGCAAGCAACAAATGTTACTTGGGCCGTAATAACAATTTAGAGGCCTTTAAATCAACGTGATACATGACCTATATCCAAATTGTGAGATAAATTTCATCCCACGGAAGGCATGCAACTAAGTCGATATTTTAATAGAAATGTTTTTGTATAACAGCTATGGGATTTCGTAGTTGCCAATTAAATTTTTTTAAATGTCACCCTGTATGTTCTTATATCCTTAATGAGGGTTTTGGAAACCTCTTTAGTATAATAATGTAAAAAAAACAATCATATATAGCATCATCTGCAATGATCGATGATGTTTCAAAGACCCGAAGTATGTCATTGTTTAAGTCGTTACAGATAATAGACGAGGCTTGATAGTCTTCTAACAGTAAAATGACCATAGTCAATCATAGCTAATGAGTATCAATTTCTATGGAAAAAAACACATTCTGAAGGTCGTTGATTTATATAGTTTTTGATAAACTACTTAATTCCTTTTGTGTTTCGACTAACGCTCAAGTTTCCGTGGCAACTTGAAGGGGGCACCAGAAAACAAAATTTCCCAGTATCTAATAATGGAAATATTCTTAATAGAGAGATATTCGGGGTTCAATAGCACCAGGCGCTAATAATTCCTGGCCGTATTTGACATCTGGGCATGCGCAGTCAAACAAAAATAAGGCCAGGAATTAATAAAGTTAGTGCCTGCCACTATTAGTGGACGCTTTACGCCGCGACACAGCCATATTTTATCTCATCTTTTTTTCTCTAGGTGCATAAGTTATAGAGATTTTTTGTTAAATTTATAGCATTTACAGCCCACCTTCAAAGAAGAATTGATCAATAACATTACTTTGTTTATTTATTTTATTTAACGAATCACTATAAAAGGGAATACAGTCTATCTAGATGAAAAGCAGCTAGGCACCTACTAAAAAAGGCAGGCCTATAAAAAAGTTGGGACCCGCTTTCTTCGCAAACACAAACAATTTTTTGTAGGTTTGGAACAATCTCACATTTTTGTAGGTTAGGGATAAACCCGTGCAAGAACAACCGTCCAATAACTCTATTTTTTAAAACAATTTAATTTTAACGGATTTAATAATGGATGGCACTATTCCAATATCTCTACCACGATATTATACTTAAGGCCACAAAAACGGCATAGATTTGACAACACTGCTTTTCTATTTTTTTCAAAGATCAACAATAGGTGGCATCACTAATACCACTTCGAGTGAAATCGTGCAGTGTTCAGAACGCGATGCGAACACCATATGTGATAAAAAGTATAACTTATTAGGAACGTAACCATTTATTAATGGTTCTTTTAAAGGTTTTGATGCTCGGCTTAATGCTTCATGGATTGCAATGTCTCGAAATTAAAAAGAATCAAAAGAAAAATAATTATTCAACATCAAAAAAATTACAAATTTCCGTATTATTTTTATCACTTGACATGTATCCATTTATTGATTGTTCCATTAGACAAGTGGCCGGTGGCTATGCGGAACCTGAATTCCAATACTCCAATTGAACTCACTTCATTTTTCTTGGGCCTACTAAATTACGTGACCTTGGCGTTTCAGAATTCCAGCAGAATATTGCTTACAAAGAAAAAAAAAACATAACTTTATTGTTATCAGATAATAGGATTTATAAAAATTTACAACCGTAACCAAAGGATTTTTCAAAATTTGGTGTATTTTTTCAAAAAATAAAAAAATACAAAAATTTCGGTTACAGATTTCTGTATTATCTTCGAGGCTAAAGAAAAAGCCAGGTAAGATTTTTGACTATTGTTAGCCGTGTTTATTTTATGTCTGTCTAGATACGGTTGTGAGGAATTCAACAATAAACATTCCTACCAAATTTTAACAGATTCAATTTTCTCGTTTCCGATATTCTGCCCGGTAAAGATTGGTCCAAAAATAGCAAAGCAGTGTTGTCACATCTATGCCGTTTTTGTGGTCTTAACACGGTATATGACATTTCGCATCTCGGCGTAACGTCACTGTTGAACCCGATATCAATACATATGGAGAAGGTATTAATTTTCCTAATGTTATTTTGTTTAGTTTGTTTTAAGTTAAAAAGTATGATATGATGAATTTGTTCAATAGATAAATAATAACCCAAACGATACGTAGCGTTCCCTAAAACATGAGTTTCAAACAAGGTTTCAAACTAAATTATAAAACTTACAGTAGGCAATTATCCATTATTTTTCTAAATCTTCTTCGTGTTCGATGCACAAAAAGCGACGGAATTAGGCATAAATAGTAGCATGCCGTGTTACGCACATCGTGCTTTATATAATATTTGAATCAGCAACCGATTGTTTAAAAAACTGTTTGTACGAGTTTTGCCTTTAAATTACCAAGCGCTTTTGATTGCACGCGATTTTCCAAATTTCGTAAAAAACATCGTGTTTTACAATGGCGTAGTCCGAAAAAGTTAAAAACTAAGATGTGAGTTAATTTATTAAGAAAAAACTTTTTCTTATATACATGAGTGCCAATCCATTGAGTCGTTCTTGACCAGTCATACTTCTGAGATAATGTTTTAGATATTTCGGTGTTGAAGCCAGCGAATAGCACTGAAAGAAGAAGAAGAAGAACTAGTTCATCGATAATAATAATTGATCATAAATAAAAGCTTAAACGACTTTAAAATAGCTTTGTGATTTACAAACTTACTTGGTTGACACAACAGTTTGTTCTAAGAAAGGAATAAAGTAATTTCTATAATAGTATTTCTCTACACTTGAATCGGTTATGTTCCCTTTTTTTAGCTTAGCACAAGTACTGTAAACCCAAACTGGGAGCTCTTCTGCCCCTGCGAAAGTTTGCATTGAATTGAAGGTAAAACACAATTGGATTTTCGGCCTTATCTACAGCCATTTGCTGAGTGGCAGTGAATATTAAAAAACTGAATTAATTCCTATTAAAGCAATTATAGTACTGCTTTAAGTAATTGAATCATCGTAAGGCTGGGTTTCTGTTGAAGATTTTTGGTCCAGTCCCGACAAAATTTTGTTAAGCGCCTAAACCACAGTTTCCACTAGCTCGATCTACAAATGATGTTACAGAATCGAGGCGTTAAAACTAAGTTTTTTAGCTGTTGTTTTTGTAATTTTTTTCAAGTTGCTTGATTTTAATTTCTAACATGTCAAACCTTTTAGGAAATGTTAAGTTATGAATAGTTTTAACTCTCTTAAACAATTTTGTAGAACGCTTTTGGAAACTTGGATATCACAACTCGTCATTATCGTGTTAAACTTCACAACAAAAAGGAAACCAAAACAATACTCCAAAAAACACAAACCAAAATTTAGCAAACTTGGTACAAGTTAAAAAAAAAGAACTTACGGTCAGCCAGCAGCCAAATATAATCAGTTTTTTTTTAGTCCGAGATACATATGTATATATATATATATATATACATATAAAAATTGATAGCTATGAATTTTGTCAAAGATTTTAATTACGAATTTATAGAAACAAAAGAATTTGAACTATTTGCTGATTATACAAAATTTTTGAACAAAAATACGAATTCAAACTTATTTCAAATTTTTCATAACAGGAGCATAAATAAGAATTTAAACGAACTTATGGTCAACCTTTCAGAACTACATACCCGAGCCGTCTCGATTGCATAATTTTAACTGAAACATTCAATGTGCATGATAAAGCCCAGTTTTACCTAAAAGACTACGAATTGCTATACAATACGCTGAGTTATTCTTCTAGGATTGTGGTTAAATTTATACACGGCTCTTCATTTTGAAATTTTGAAATAACACTATTTGACCAAAAGAAAAAATTGCCATCATAAAATCATCAACATAACAGACCATCACTCAACAACCGTAACTACGTCTTTTAAAGTACAAAATTTTAATTTGGACTCTTATTCAACATAACGAAGAAAGAGAAAAAATAAAACAGAACGTGGCACAAATAAATTGTTTTTTTTTATGAGATCGAATAAATACATGTTCAAACCCAATATTTTCTCGATTTAATTATAACAAAGATTAAACAAAACACAACACCAATTAAAATTACGAAAAAATCTTTTAAACGTAAACCGTGGATGTCATAATCGCTAGTTGAATCAGTAAATAAAAAAAATACACTATACAAAATATACAAAAGAAATATAAACGAACAAACAAAATTAAATTTTAAAAATTAATTAATTAATAAATATTAATAAAGATTGATCAAAAAATGTATCGAACACAGAAAAATATTTATTCAGAATCTAAAAGGAAATAAACTAAATATACGACAAAAAACAACCCCCCCTCCTTTTCTCGGTTATTATGGGTTATACAAAAAATAGACTCTAACAAAAGTTGCAGAATTTTTAGTAATCTATAAAATTGTGTATGTCAAAATTTTTTTATTTTAAATAGAACAATATAGTTTTTTTTTTCAAAGGTCTCAAGGGGAAATCTTGCATAAGACACCCGAACTACTTTCCTGCGAGAGACTCCAACCTGCCTGGTGGCAAGCTACAGTCACTGCACTGCAGCCATTTCTGACTTATTATGCACCTTCTTGGTTTCTAGGCTAACCACTCCATTAATTTTGTGCCCTATACAAGTCTGTACAACTCCTTAATGGAGTAGTCCCCAGTCAATATTGGGTCTAGTTCAACTTCCCCAAATATTACGTGTCTTTTGGGATCCAGTACCTCGTATTGGCATATTGCATGTTCTACTGTTTCCGGTTCCTGATTACATAATCTGCAGCTCAGGTCTCCGTGATAAAAGTTGTTTAGGTGAACTTTAACCGCCATATGGCCGGTCATGATTCCGATTATAGTTCTCACTTAAATCCTGCTATAGCTTAGCAAGTCTTTCATGAGTTTGGCATTCAAGCCTTTGATAAAGGCTCTGCTGTGTCTTAGCCCCTGTCTTTCTAGCCAGTGGCTTTCGTGTTTTTCCCTTATCCAAAGTTTAACCTGGGACCTTATTAAACATTTTGGTACCCCCCGGACTGGTTTTTTTGACGATTCTTGTCTTGCAAGTTTGTCAGCCTTTTCGTTGCCTTGAATACCTCTATGTCCTGGCACCCATACTAATCTGATTTTGTTACATTCCGCCAGTTCCATTAGTTCAGCAAGGCATTCCCAGACTAGCCTTGAGGTGACCTTCGGACACATAAGCGCCCTAAGGGCTGCCTGACCGAAGTATCCTATTCTATTGTTCGCTCTTGCGCATTCTAGGATGGCAAAAATGCAGATCGCTCCTAGGTCTTTCCCCGAATATTTCTGCCGTACTACCTTCGTCATTTTTTGATCCGTCTGTGTACCAGATCAGTCCTTCCTGTGGCAGCGGGTTGTTTTGTCCTGACCACGTTACTCTCTTCTGTAGGTACTTTGAAGACATCTGGTCTGATCTCATATATAGGATTGGTATATCTAAAAACCTCTCCTCTCTATTATGCATTCTTGTCTGTAGTTTCATAGTTTTTTGAAGACGATAGAGTCCGATCTTTGCCTCTCCTTGTATCACCAAGTGAAGTGGGGGAAGGTCTAAGGACACCTCCATCGAAGTTGTTGGTGTAGTTCTCATTGAAACTGTGACACTGAGGCAAGCAAGTCTTTGCACCCTGCTTAGTCTGAGCATCGCAGTCTGTTGAGTTACTTTTGGCCACCAGACTAAAGATGCATACGTAACCAGACTAAAGATGCATACGTAATGGTTGGTATTACCACCGCCTTGTACAGCCAGTGTACCATGTTAGCTTAGAGTCTAATATTACCCCCAATTATTTAACATCCCTCGACAGCTGAGCTTCCTCATTTTCCAGAGTTAGAGGTATGAGTCCCTCTAAATCACAATATAGTTATATAGGTATTAATTTCATACCTCATAAAGTGTTTACTTTAGCACATACATGTTATACATTTTTGAAATCAGGAAAAGTAATAAAATTTAAAAATAAAATACATACATTTGTAATTTTATAGTTTACTAAAAGTTATGCAACTTTTGGAAAATAATGTTTTTGTAAAATACATAATAACAGAAAAGAGGGTTGGTAACATTTATAATGAATACCTCTATACATAAGATGCGATAACGGCTCTAACTGGGAAAATATATGGTGCTTTAGACAAAACCGTCACTGTGTGTGTCCTTGAATCTTGCAAAGGACATCGACACAGTAAGTCACTCACAGATGTTGGAGACTTTGCAAGATGCAGAAGTACAAGGTGTGCCATTTACATTATTTGAGTCATATTTAAATAAAATAAAGCAATATAAACCAAAAAAGTAAAGAACAAAATGTTGTCTTTGGCATACTTTAAGGTACAGTGATTGGGCCCACTCTCTATACCCTTTACAGAAATAATATTCTCGAACATCAGCTTCAAGGAACAGTCTTGAGTTTCTGCGACGACACCGTCATCTTTTTATAGTAGACACTTGGCACGAATTTAAAATTATTGACATTGACAAATATCCATATGAAAAAAGTAGCAAATACCATAAGAATAATGATATTCATATTTAAATATCTTAAACAAATTTTAGACATAAACCATTTAAAAATACTGTATTATGGCTTAGTCGAAAGTAGACTGCAGTAGGTCATCCTGGCATAGGGGGCGTATATGATTCGAATTAAAAAAAAAACTAAATACTACACAAAAAGCTATTTTAAAAACAATGTATTATAAGCTACAAACACATTATTCCAAGAATCAAAAGGATTGGATATGAGAAAAATATATAGCTATCAGTTGGGCTTATTCTGCTTTAAAAGTAGGAATAAATTAAAACTACACTCAAAAAATAGAAGAGCAAAAGCTTCCAAAAGTCTTTACTTACTTCCCAACACAATTTAAAATCGTTTAAAAAAGTTTGTAATAACAAGGCTTTTTATACTATCCAGTGAGGAAATCAAAAAAATTATAAATTCATAAAAACAAAAATATATAAAGCCAAAGGTTAAAATAGGTTCCTATTTCTGTATTTTTTTTACAAAACAATATTTTGTGAATATGTGAATAAAGTAATGATATGTAGTAATGATATAAATTGTAAGATTGTGTGTTAATTGTTCTATCATTAATAGGAAAGGAAAAAAAATATAAAACTTAAGTTTCTGGAAGCATAATTTTATTGTGATAAATTGTACTGGTGACAAAACAATGTATGAAACTTACGGATCTTACAAATAAATTGAAAAAAAAATGAATTGAAAAGCGGGAGCTACAAACTTCAAACTCATTTTTAATTTGCACAAGTACGATTCCGCAAAAGTTACATTCCACGTATTGCTATTCTAATCTACATTGGTATACATCAAAGATATTAGAGGTAAATAGAATGAGCAACAATCTGCGCAAAATGACTAATGACCATGTCAGCCATTTGTACGACATTAACAATTCATTACGTTTACAAACATATTTAAAATCAATTTGAGAATTGTATAATTGGCTCATTACATATTCATTATAGCCTATTTAACCAGTTTTTGCAAAGCATAAGGTTGATCCAATTCAATTTAAAATCTCTTTATTTGTAAGAACTGTCAATGTAAATGTACAAGTGATCAAATAGGGTTTACCAAAATTTTCGATTGACCACCTGGACCAGAATGTAATATGTTTCACCCTGAAATTGAAGAACCAATACAATATATATTTAAAAAGAACAAACTGTTGATCATATCGCGAGTTTATATATATAGCTAAGGATAAACTTACACAAACGAATAGAGATAATAAAATGGTAGACCAGTATATAGGTTAAATACACTTAATTATGTAAAAAATAAACTGTACAGAGGTGGATACTCAGTTGACAGTAAGTAGGGTGTAAAGCAGACAGACAGAATGAAATAAATTAAAATAAAATAGAGTCCAAAAGGTCGCTGTTTTTATCTATTGTTCCAGATACTCCTCATGAGAGTAGAGTTCCAGGTCAATCATAAATTCTTTGACCAGTTTTTTAAAGATGGTAAGTCTTTCAACTATTCCGATAGGCCGTGGTAGTTTGTTAAACAATTTTATGCAGGCTTAACTTGACTGCGATTTAGTAAGAGCTAGTCTGTGTTTAGGGAGGTTGCTTTACTTTTTACCTTTACATTAGTTATTATTATTATTATTATTTTATAGCATTTATTGTTAAAATGGTTTCACAATAGTTACTTATATATCTAGTAAGTTATACCTTATAATTATAGTGAACATTCGTATTCTACATTTTAAGAAACAAAAAATAAAAACTCTAAGGTATTTGTTACCCAAAAAATAACCTAACTAATTCAACAACAAACACAGAATTCATACATCCACAAGAGAAACTTCGCGCGTGTAAAAATGTTTGTTTTCAAGGAAGTTTTCAATTAAAAAAAGAAAATAATAATTTTTAGTACATTTTTGAATAAATAAAATGACAAAAGATAAAAGAAATAAAAATAGTAATTAGTGTGAAAAATGTGATTTTTTCAGAAAAGTAAAAAAAAATACAGACGAAAATACAGAAAGAAAGATAGGTACCTATATTGTTTAGTAATTATTTTTATATCAATTAAGCTATTTATTTCATGTCTGCTAATTTCATATTTCAGAAAAGTTTTTAGTTTATTTTTAAAAGAAAACAATGTGGGCATGAGCCTAACAAAACCAGATATTTTTTGGTACACAGTCGATGAAAGATACAAAAAGCACCTTTGACCAATGGCTCTTTTAACCCTTGGTTTTACAGAATCTTGATTCCTTCTATTTTTACTATTATACGGATGCTCAATTATTTCGATGTCGATTTTGTTAAGAAAAATTTTTGTTGTTATTTTTTAGAAAAAAAGTTGTCTTTCATCGAGCATTTCCGATTCGTCAAATAGTAAGGTTGATGGGTAAAGCCAGTTTTTCTTTAAAATCACTTTAAGAAACCACTTTTGTGATATGTTGAGTGTCTCTAAATATGTGTTTGTCATCCCAAGCTAGTATTCCGTAGTTAAGGTGCGATTGCGCAAGTGCATAGTAAGAGTTAATGGTCCATTTACATTGTTAAGTTTAATTTTTCGTATAAACGAAGTCTATTTAGAAAACAACACACCAAACATAATAAATAAAAACTTCACAGTCAGCTAAGAATTGGGACTGTAATAATTTGGTTAGTTGACAGATCAAAAAATATGTTTTATTTTTAGCTTCGTGATTTTATCTATGGGTCACTCCATGTCAGATTTACAACCCAATTTTTAATTTCTTCCAAATTTTTTTCTCGAACTCTTTATCGAAAAATAATAGACACGTATTTTTTTTCAAACTTTATAAAATTGATGTATGAAAAAAATTGTTGAATAATAATAGTTGCGTTTTCGTAAGAGCTCACCAAATTTTTTTTGTTATTTAACTCATGTATTCTGCAATTGTTATAAACAAATTGAATGTTTTTTAACTTGGACCTATTTTTTTTGTTTTTTTTTTCTTTGTAAATATGTAGAAATCATGTTGGGAAGATTGTGTAAAAATTGAGTGAATCTCGAAATACTTTACGAGATATTTTAATTATACCAGGCCAATCACAGGGCGTCTACTATAAAAGTTTTTTCGCGCCGCGGAGCGCGCAGTTGAAATACCCAGGCTAATCCTCCTTGGATTTTTACCATATAATTAACTATGGGTATGAGATACTATAACGGCCCTGCCCTTGCATTTTTTGAAAAAAAAGCCGTAGCGATAATAACTCTCCGGAACAAGTTAGCCTGGAAAACATGCAGAATCAAAAACCTCCTCTAGGCTCGAGCAAGCTGCGGCGGGCATGCGCAGTAGATTTTTCGCCTTTGGCCTTGCCCAGGGCCACCCCTGATTTTTTGGAACCAGAGGATAAGTTGTGCAATCCTTGCAGGATAAAGATTGGAAAAATGAGTTCTAGTTCATTATTTTTCATTCGCACGTTCGTTACATTATTGCGTCTAGAGGCGTTTTCTCGTTTTTAAATTGTTTCAAATTTTTTTAAAGTTTGACACATTCATTTTCTCGCGTTGCAACGGTGATGTCAAACTGGTTAAAAATATTTCGAAGCGGAATCCATTCCCGTTTCATAACCGACGCGTGCGCAGAAGTTACGTCAAAATTTTACCTTTTTAAATTTTGTTTTTTTGTTCTACAGACTGTTTATACTTTTTTAGATTAGAATGGTAACTCAAAAATTACATGGTGTTTTGCCAGACGAAACTTGCAAACTCAAAGTGAAAACTTATTGTTACTGCCCGGATTTTAAAATAGTGAGTTTTTTGAAATCAGATTCAAAACGCGCACTCAAACGAAAATCATGTCACACTCGATATACACAACATGACTTCTGTAAATTTCGTTAATATGTGTGCGGGTTATGTAAATAGCAATAAATAACATTAAGAAGGTGACTAATGCATCAATTATTTTTAAAAAACTAGTGTGAAATCCAGATTGCAAAGATAATATAGAATAATCCAGTCATTACGTATCTCTGAACTCTTGAGCCCAGGCGCGCGCTGCGTGGAGCGAAACGTACGTATTATAATTAAAATATCTCGTAAAGTATTTCGAGATCCACTCTTAAATTTTTGGACGATATTCCCAACACGATTTTAAATATTTACGAAGAAAAAAGAACAAAAAAAACTGGTCCAAGTTAAAAAACATTCAATTTGTTTATAACAATTGCAGAATACAATAGTTAAATAACAAAAAAATATTTCAAAAATCAAATTTTAGTATTCGACAATTTTTTTCATACACCGAATAGTTTTCGAGTTATCAGTGATTGAAAAATGTTGAATTTTATAAACTTCAAAAGTTCAAGAAATCATAACTTGAAAAAAAAATTCGTGTCGATTATTTTTCGCTAAAGAGTGCGAGAAAAATTTTTCGAAGAAATTAAAAATTGGGTTGTAAATCTGACGTGGAATGACCCCTATGCACGTCGTAGAAATGACCGCCACCGTTGCATTCACTGAAATTTGATAGCCCAGTTGTTTATGCAGGATGAATGAAATGAAATGTTCGAAGAAAACCACATGCAGAATTTCTAATTGTACTAGAACAGACAATAACAATAATTTTTTATTTACTTAACATGTTTTTTCTCCAAATATTAACACCTTACCTAAAAATTTGACACTCTAATCTTGTCTTGTTTATTTTTCATAACTCACAAATAGGGGTTGCGAGTTCTTTTAATTTCTCAAGAAGGCTAAAAGGTATAGTAAAGTTTATTTTTGAAATGGGCATCCATAACTCCGAGGGTGGGCTTTTATTATTTTGGAGTGATTGAAAGTAGTTTTATTCTTTTAAGTGCTTTAAAAAGGTTTCAAAGGTCCATTAAAAATTTTAAAATTGCATACACTTATATTCCTGTCAAGTTTAATCATTTATAAAATCAAAGCGTTTATTGCTGTTAAAATATTTAACGGGTAATGCGTCAGTGAATTTCTGTAAATTTTGATTTAATAATTTACCATTGTCCTATGTTATGTTCTAAATGCAATACGAGGGGTTTAAAGAGGCTTTTTTTACTTGAAGGAAAAATTCCAGACAAAAACATATGTTTAAATATTCAAATCTAGGAAAATACACCACGAAAAAAAATCCTTGAAGGACGCCGAATCCAAAATAATATGTTTTGATTTTCAGGTATTTTAACTTATTTTTTAATACGTAACAATCCATTTTTCCTGGGTTTTTTGTTCCAGCGGATTTTTTTTTGTTTGCCAAATATTCATTCTCCCGCAAGAAAAATGATCTGCACGAATCCGTATTGTAGATTGCAGGGAGAGTCGTTTCGGCTCTTTTAGCCGCACGGCACTGCTTCCTTTGCAGACGTTTTGAGCATGACTCTACATCTTAGTTCGAGTCCAGGAATTTGGGGCTTCTTCCAAAAAAAGCAATTTTTTTAGGGGATAGTTGGGTCACTTCTTGGGTAGATCGCAGTACCCTCTCGAGGTGCTCAAGCCTCTTCCGGAGTTGGGCAGGGCATTCACAGAGTAAGTGGTCTGCGGTCTCTGTTGTGGTTTCGAAAAATCTACAGTGGTCACCTTCTGCTCTTCCTATTTCCTTTAGATAATATTTTACAGGACAGTGTCCGGTAAGCAGTCCCACGACTCTTCTAATGTCGTCTTTCCTGTTCATGTTTATGAGCTTTTCTGCTCTTTTTTTTTTTTTTGATGTGATGATGAACCTTTTTGCCTGTCTTATTCCTAGAGTGTGTCTCCAGTGTTTTGACAATTAGCCCTTTTCCCAATTGTTGAGTTCTTTTAGAACGTGGCTTTTAATGAGTCCACAGTGGTTTTGCGAAGGTATCTGCTCCCTCGTTGCCCGCTATGCCTCGGTGTCCTGGTACCCACATCAAAGTTAATCAGTATTATAGAGGGAGGAACTTAGGGGCTGCCCCTTACAACTCTGGGGCAACCTTTGAACTATCTGCAATATCTACATATAGGTACAGGAAAATAATTTAAACTCTAGCGATAGGGTATCAAGGATGAAATCTTGAATATCTTAAATAGATATCAGATTGAAGAAGGAATTAAAATCATAAACCCTTCCACATCCTTAAAAAAGTCACTACTACTTTTTTTTAATTGCGCAGGTTTTCATCAATTACCCTCTGAACTACCCCCCGCACAAGCTTAATTTGGTTCTATAATAAAAAATAACTGAAATTTTTCACAAAAAGAGCAAAAACTTAAAAGATTGCAAAAATTTATAACACCGTTGACATTTACGATTTTTTTTTAACATTTTTTACCGTAGTGTTCAAAACGATATATTTTTGCATATTTTTGGCATCTAATTTAAAGTAAACAGACAACTTGAAATCTGATTGATTGATCCCTCTTTTGTGTTTGAGGCCAGGTGGTCCACCCTTGTCTAGTTATATTTCCCATCTTTTGCATCAAAACAAAATTATTATTGTTTTCCACAAACCAAAACTACACTTTTTTGCACTCGACGCGCGTTTCGCTAACAACGTTAGCATCATCAGGAGACGATAAACAATGAACTAAATTAATCTACGCTCTATCTTATATACAATCCTTTAGTGGGCGGTGATTGATCACGATTTTTAATCCTATCTCCCCTCAACCAAAGAATAAAGTGTACTAAACGGGATGGGTCCTCTATCTTAATTTAAACTATTTCTGGATTTAATGATCTCCATACTTTCATATGCATTCAAAAGTCTTATGTTTGGTACACTTTTTAGAAGTTTTAGGTTATCTAATGTGAATCTATGATTGTTTTCAAAAGCATGCTCGGCCACACTTGACTTTTCTGTTCTTCCGTATTTTAAGTGTGCTAAGTGTTCTTTAAAACGTGTTTGAATAGAGCGTCTCGTTTGGCCAACATATTTTTTGTCACAATCCATGCAACTAATTTCGTAAATTCCACTTTTTTTCTAGAACTGTAGTTTTATCCTTGGGATTTCCTAGTAAGCTTCTTATTGTGTTACCGGATTGATATACTAATTTAAGGCCGGTGTTATTAAATACTTTTTGTAATCTTTTCGTATAATTAGGATTATAAGGAATTGATACAAATTTTGAGTCGCAGGTATCTTTTTGCCTGAAAAAGGTAGAACAACATTGTTACAACATAAGCTTGCAAGTTTGCACTTTTTAACATATAGATTAGTAAATTTCCCCTTAAATAAAGAAAGTTTTGAAGCAGAAAAGAATAGGATTAGGAATATAGCTGGCGAAAACGGTTACGACGAAGGCTTAATAAATGAGCTGATAAATAGACATTATTTTCAAAAGACCTTTCGGAATTCTACCTTTTTCAGACAAAAAGATACCTGCGACTCAAAATTTGTATCAATTCCTTATAATCCTAATTATACGAAAGGATTACAAAAAGTATTTAATAACACCGTGAAGTTTAAGAAGAAGTTTAAGAGCTTCCAAATATTTGGAATTTCAAGACTTGGTTTACTGAATATGGCAGCTTCAAGGTAAGGCTGCTTCATTTGTAGAAAATTCTAACCATTTTGTTAATATTCTTACATCTTTTATTTTAGGACCCGAGGATAGATTTGTCAGTTTTGATGTCGAAAGTCTATACACCAATGTTCCGATAAAGGAATCGCTAGATATTATTAGACAGAGACTGGTTTATGACGAATCCCTTTGTGAACGTACTAGCCTACCGCTGCTTTCTATTTTCAGGTGAAAGATAGGTTTTATGATCAGGATGACGGTCTGCCAATGGGTTCATCGCTTTCGCCAGTCGTGGCCAATATTTACATGGAATGGTTCGAATCACACGCGGTTGATATAGCAACATATAAATCTAAGCTGTTGTTGAGGATCCTTTTATTGCCTGGACCGGAAATGACGAACAATTTATAGAATGTCTTCACCACCTAAATAACATAATAGTCCAAGCAATCTATCCAAGTTCCAATGCTTTAGTTCGGAATCGGAGCGGACAGGATGAAACTTAGAGGGTAGTTAGGGCCTATATAAAGAAGCTTAAACCCAAGTTTTAGACTTCATCCCCCGGGAGGTTTTTCCGCCATCTTGGATTTAGGGGTGCATTTATTTTTCGCGATTTACGGCTTAAATATGCAGTTTACGGAAAAGTATGTCCAGTGATTTATTGTAGATAATAAGATTCCCCATCGAAACTATGGGCATAAAAAATTCATAAATTCATTATTTAAACAATTATGATCATTTTAGTGAAAAATTTAGTGGTTGAACTACAGTTTTTTGACTTTTTTAGCCTTCCTGTGCCATTTATGAAAAAATATAATCAGGAGATAAATGTAGACCTTGAAAAGCTCTACAATATTTATCTCTTTACTTTTTTGCGTATCATTCTTCATTTTCGCAGTGCAGCGCTCCGAATTCGCGCGCGCTCACCCCCAGCGCCTGAAAGTCGAGCGTGGTGCGGCTGATATTGTAAACCGAATCTCGCAGAACTACTTTGGTATAAGAGAAGGCTCAATGAAACTTTGTAGGTAGTTTGGGTACATAAGCGAGAAGATAAATCTACGTTTTAGACTTCATCCCCCCAGGAGTTTTTCCGCCATCTTGGATTTGGCGGTGCATTTGTTTTTCGCGATTTACGGCCTAATTATGCAATTTAAAGGAAAGTAGGTCCAGTCATTTCTTGAACTATGTGCATTAAAATTAATAAATGCATTATATAAATAATTACGAACATTTTAGTGCAAAAGTTAGAGTTAACAGAGCCGTTCAAATTTGTAACAATGCTCATGACTTGGAAATCGAAATAAGAAACATTGCAGCAGAATGAATACAGCCTTAAACTTATAACAGATACTATTTCTAAAGTTCAGCAAACAGGACGGAGATTAGAAGACCAAAACCAGGCAAATGCATTTCTTATAATTCTTTACATTAAAGGTGCATTAGATAAAATTCGAAGCTTTCTTAGTAAAACAAAACCGGAGAACAAACAAAATAAGGAATGCATTTACCAAGTTCCTTGTGACTGTAGTGAATCACACAAAGGTGAAACAAAAAGACCACTATCTGTTAAATATCAATCATCAGATCAAATATCAGACGAATACCTAAAATGCATGGTCAAAATAACACCGAATGAAGTGGATAGAAGCAAAGGTTTTGCACAAGGAGTCACACTGGAAGAAACAAAAATTCCTTGAAGCTGCCTTTATTGGGCAAAATCAGGGTATTTGCAGTAAACCAAGTGTTGAAATTCCAAATGATTGGAAGCCCCTTCTTGGGCGGGGCGGGGCCAACTTCTTAAACTTCACGGTTGAGTGATTTCCCATAGTACATAAGTACGTAGCTTTAGGAATAGATTGTAGTTTGCACCTGAAGACGATCAGAGATTGTACTGATCGAAATGTCGTGTATAAATAATATAGACAAGGAAGTCCGAAACACAGATTTAATATCAAACCCAGGAGGAGGTAGATGAGGCCAGGCTAAGGGAGTTCCTGGGTCTCCAGAACCGCGCGCTCGACATGTCGCAGTGGCGGCTTCTGGGGACCGTAGGGGGCCCCGGAGCTTGGCGCCTAACCTGGATGGTAGGAGGGGACACCATCAGGTACCTGGAGAACGTCAACTGGAAACTGGCGTATTAGTTCGTCACCCTCGCCGTGTCGGGTGACAGAACCCATAGCGCCGCTACTCGACGCCCTTCCCGGGGGCCTGGTGGCGACCCCTCCACCAAAAGGCAGAAGTAGGAGGTTCCCCCACTCTCCTCCACGATGCATACGGCAACCGGAAAACTGCGGGTGAGTCAAATCAATCTGCATAAAAGTCTGGGCCCTGCGGGGGAACTCGCTAGGACCCTGACTGGCACTAGTGAGAGGCAGATTGTTTTGATACAGTAACCTTATATTTTAACAGGGACCACAAGAGTAGGAGCATTAGGAAGCACCGGCCTAAACATCACGGTCGGCACAAGAGAGGCAGCACCAAGAAGCTGCATACTGACATCAAAGGACCTGAACGTTGTGGAGCTTCCACAACTAGGAACCCGAGACGTCACAGCAGCTATCCTGGAATTAAAGGTAAGAGATAGGACCAAAAAGGTGGTTATATGCAGCGCGTACCTCCCGTACGACAGCGTAGATCCTCCTCCTTCAGAGGAATTAGCGCGGGTCATCTCA